>OX387926.1:1864793-11864793 GCA_947578465.1 Thera obeliscata
TGTATCTCAGATTTTAGATACTTATTAGTAGAAACAATATCAGGTGTCGCTATTTCCTGATTTCGTGGCTAACATGTTTTTTTTACCCAGAGAAGTTTCATAGGCGCTACATGCAAAAATGACACTTTTTAGGAAAAACTTCATGTTACTGTGTGTAATTGGCAAAAAACTAATAAAACACATCATATAAACACATTATCACATACCTATGTAATATAATGTACCTGACCTATGCCATTTTTTTAAAAACTTCATTTTACTGTATTAATTCACTCATTAACAACTTAAACGTGCGGGTAGTTGCAAAAAATGAATATAATACGTACACACTGATACGACTCGTGGTTGGTTCCTCCTGATTTATTTTGTTTTTACGGCGACTTGGCATTAATCCCTGGACTTTTGATTTTTCTTGTGATATGGCAGACAATTGTGTTTTGTGTACACGGTCACTTCGGCGACTTCGAAGACATGTTCTATTTGAACATTTTCTTCAATCACGTCGAGAATTCGTGGTACATATTGTACGTGCTATTGAACCGCCCCAAGAGGTATGTTTAAAAAACTATTCAATTTAAACAAAGTATTTATTTTAACACAATGAATATATGCATAGATATACGCTAATAATTACTGTTTAAGTAAAAGAACGCATTGAGCGCGCTTTAAATGACTGAGTATTGAGTTCTTAATGCACACTTGAAACATGTATGAATAAACTTATGTCGTCCTTGTTCCTCAATAACAACATTATGTACTAGGGTATATGTGTGTGTTTTATTCATTTTTTGCCAATTCAATGTCAATTAGTACAGTAACAAGTAGTTTTTCCTACAAAGTGTCATGTTTAAATGTGGCGCCTATGAAACTTCTCTGGGCAAAATAACCATGTTAGCCACGAAATCAGGAAATAGTGACACCTGATATTGTTTCTACATATAATTATCTAAAATCTGAGATACAATTCTTTTGCGCCGGGACTGGGGTTTTTTTCTATGGCCCGTGGCGGAAACCCTTTTTTGCCGGCACAACTGTACATTACTGGCTCACCAGTGCATTACTGTGTGTGTGACGTTTTGACGACGGATTTATTTAGTCAACACTCACACAGACTCAAAACCAGAACCAGAGACAGAGCTAGACAGAGCTCATGGTAGGCCTACTGTTTTGAATCTTGGAGCATATTAGGGGTTTTAAAATAATAATATATGGTCTTAAAAATCGGTTGTTTTTTTTTGAGTATTTCTCACTTTTCCGAATTTATTCTTATACATATTGGCGCTGTTTGCTTGTCGCGTTGTTTACAGTCACGCGCAAAAAAATTTGTAGTATTATTTTAATTTTTTAGTTTTAGTAGCATTAAAGGTTTTTGTGAAGGGCTCGTCCAGGGAAGTACTACCACCATGCTTATTTCTGCCGTGAAACAGCATTGCTGTGTTTCGGTTTGAAGAGTGTGGGTGCCGGTAAAATTACTGACAATTGAGGCCGAACATCTGATGTATGCCTAAATTTGAAAGGCGCATCGCACTCCAGGGCATCATTGGGCACATTCTTGACGTACGTGACCTACGAAGCAATACTTTGAGTAGTTACTTAACATCAGGGGGCCCATTATGCTTGTTCTATTTGCCAGTTGTATAAAAAAACCCGATTCACAGTATTTTTATCACTTTTGAACTTATGCATGTGTTTTTTTCACCAGGGTTCCTCAACGCAAATCCAATACCACACCTCAAAGCGCGAGTCGCCAACTACGGCTTGATGGACCAGATAGCAGCCCTGCACTGGGTGCAACAGAACATAGCACTCTTCGGAGGCGATGCTGGGAACGTCACCATGCTGGGTCATGGTTCAGGAGCTGCGTGTATCAATTTTCTCATGATCTCTCCTACTGTTATGCCAGGTGAGATTTAAGCAAGAAGGTTGGAAACAATGGAGACGAAATGTTATTGGTTTGACTAGGATCTCAGAATAAAGACTAAAGCAACTAGGTTGCTCTCGTGCCGAGTAGCTTCTTCTTCTTCTTAATAAAATGATGTCTATCCATTTGGATAATTTTGCCAATGTCAAGTGAGGATAATACTCGTATATTACATAAATAAAATAGTTGAATAGACACATCAGTTGTCACTGACTTTTAAGAAAAAGATGGCGGGTTTTCAACAAAACAATCGGAAATATTTTCGTTCAAATCAGGATAAGTACCGCATATTACACTTTTATTCCAACTGCTCACACTTTGTGCTAAGACCTCAAGTAATTTTCGTTAAAATGCCACTGAAGTTACACAACAGAACCTAAAATAACACCAGAAAAACAATTATAATGAAAAAGCTATGCGACTTCCAAAAATGACAGAAAACGAATTCCAATCCCCAAGTTGTTCGGTGGTTCAAAAGTTTTTGACACTTAGTTTTACTTTCTGTCAAATCTCATAGTTTTGGCACTACGCTCAAAAGTAACGCCATGTCTTTCCTGCAGCAGCGAGAAGTTTAAAAAGTCTTTAGTTTTAAGTAACTGTGTAGTTTGAAGTTTGAGATTTCCTGGAACAAAAGTTTGTACAATGTATCCTTGTGTACATTAAGTAGTATCTACATAATCTATTTTTGAAATAACTAGTGAAGACGACAAAAAGAAGTACCTATAATTAAGGTTAAAGAAGTTTATTCTCATAAAAACTAAACAGTTCACTTATAATGAGATACAGTTTTAAAATTAAGGTAATATAACTAACTAAATGCCTCTGGGGCCTTACAAAAAAGATTATTCTAGTAATGTATATAAATATTTCTTCAGTTTACCCTTAAATATATTAACACTAGGACACTCTTTTATATCATCAGGCAAATTGTTATACAGCTGTGCTCCCTCAAACACAATCGTTTTCTTACCGTAATTCGTTCGCGACTTAGTAAGAGTTAATTTAAGCTTGTTTCTTAGGTTATGTTTATTTTCTTTATATTTTAGTTGTATGTTTGATTGGATTGAGTCTGTTGTTATTTTTTTTATCAGGATGCAGGTGGAGTATGTGTATAGTTGCTTAAGGTTAAATAATTTAGTTTTTTCGTAGAGTTCTTTAGTTGGTGTTAGGTAATGATAATTAAAAAGTACTTTTATTATCTTGTTTTGGGTTCTCTGCAATGGAGTGAGATTTGTCACAGCGGCTGCGCCCCAAATTTCTATTAAGTATTCGAGATGTGATTTAACTAGTGCGTTGTATATAATAGTACGAGCCTTCAAAGGAATACAGTTTACAGCTTTACGCAAAGCTCCAGATAGTGCCACCAATTTTGTTTTTATGTGTTCGATATGTGGCTTCCAGGATAGTTTGTCATCGATCCACAGCCCGAGATACTTCTCTAGAGTTGATTGCTTGATGATTTCCTTGTTAATAGTGAGTGGTGCAAAATCTGGAACGTTGTTGTTTTTTGCCGAAAAGATCATATATGATGTTTTTGTCGTGTTTATTGTCAGTAAATTATATTTTAACCATTCATCAATTGTATTTAGATCTTTTTGAGCGTCTTCAATAATGTCGTGAATAGATTTATCGAAATAGAAAAGACAAGTGTCATCCGCGTATAGAGTTAAGTGACCAGTTAGACCAATTTTACTTATATTATTAACGTATATTAAAAACAATAACGGACCAATTATCGAGCCTTGTGGAATGCCATAAGATATATTCCGTGCAGTACTGGTAAAATGTTCAATTTTTACTACCTGGCTCCTGTTACTCAAGTATGATTTAAACATTTGAAGTGCTATACCCGTAACGCCTATATTGTTTAATTTCTGTATAAGTTTTTGATGGTCAACCGTATCGAACGCTTTTTTTAAGTCGATGAAAATCCCGAGTGCTATGTTTTTCTGGTCTATGTTAGTTTTAATTTTTGTTATTAAGTCTACTGCCGCCGTTAGTGTACTCGATTTGGAGCGAAACCCATATTGTTCATCAATGAGAAATTTTTTATCTGTGAGGTACTCATTTAGCCTGTTGTACAGGACCCTTTCAAAGATTTTTGAAACGACGGGCAGTACCGACACCGGCCTATAATTGTTAGCATCTGTTTTATTTCCTGACTTATAGATCGGGCTAACCTTGGCGACTTTGAGTGAATCAGGAAATAAGCCATGATTTAGGCATTCGTTAATACAATCGACTAACCTTTCAACAATTATGCTTTTTAGGCATTTTATCGCTTTGGTACTGATCCCATCTAAAGCAGTACTAGTATTGCTGTCCAGTTTGTCTATGACTTTAGATATTTCGTCAACACTACAGGGATTAAACTCGCTGAGCGTTTTTTTATGTGAATAAGTTGGCTCGTACATTAAGATATTACCGGTACTTGAATGATATATTTCAGGTATTTTTTTAGCCAGATCGGCCCCGATTGTTGAAAAAAATGAGTTAAATAAATTGCAAACATCGTTTCCATCAGTAATAATTGTATTATTTGATATTAGTTTGGGGAGAGCACTGCTGGTTTTAACTCTATTTAAAGCTAAACTATTAATTATTTCCCACATTTTCTTTGGATCAGAAGAACTGTCAGAGAACATGGTATAATAGTGGTTCCTCTTTCTCGATTTTATTTGGTTTCTGACGTAGTCTCGCTCTTGAATGTAGTTGGCTAGGATCTTTTCGTCTCTTGGATAAATTTTTGTTTGATGCCATAGGCTGTTTCTGTAATTTATTGCATCTATTATATGCTTGCTGATCCAGTCTTGCTGGGGGAGATTTTGTATTTTAGTCTTCACTAGCTTGTTCTTTTCCAATTGTTCTAGAAGGAAACTTTCCAGGTATCCAAAGTCATTATCCTCGTTGCTGTAGTCAGCCTCTAAAGCACTATTGTACAATTTCTCGTAATCTAGTGCTTTATAAATTGTTTTTTTCTTTATTTCAGGGTTTAAGCTGCTGATTTCAAGGTATATCTGTTTGTGGTCGGATAGGGATGATTCGATTATCGATAAACTCATTGAGTGGTTTTGTATATTTGTGCACACGTGATCAATAAGAGTATTTGTAGTACTTGTTTGCCGAGTACCATACTGTTTGTCAACTTTATTCAGTACTTCATAGCCATTCTCTTTTATTTCTTTTAGGTATTGAGTAACATTGCTTTCATTACTTAGAAGATCGATGTTAAAATCACCAAATACGACTGCTCTCTTTCTTTGTTCCAATTGTGGGGAAAATACATTCAGAAAACTCTGCACATTGCTCTCTCCTGGCTTATAAATTACTCCAACATTCAGTGATAACTTATCTATGTGTACCCACAAGTAGTGGTTCCCATTTTCTAGTAGCTCCTCCGACAATTCATATTTTATAGTATTATGTATATAAATCGATACCCCACCACCCCTTTTGCCAGGTGGTCTAATATTGTATATATGTGAGTAGTTTGGTATTTGATATATTTTAGCGTCACTCTCTGATTTTATCCAGGTCTCGGTAAATATTAATAAATGTGTGGTCGTAGGGATCGCCTTCAGTATACACTTAAGTTCATCAAACTTCCCTGCCTTACAGATGCTGCGTAGGTTGGCGTAGAAGAAACGTAAGGACGACGAGTGTAGTGGTATATCTTCATATTTTTCCACTAGTTGTGTGGTTACCCTACTTTGTTTTTCTGTGCGTAATTTATCTTGTATAAAGTTTTTTATAGGTTTTTTTGGTTAATTTTGTTTACGACGATTCTAGGTATGCCCCTGATATGTTTAATGATGAGGTCTTTCTCACCACTCTCCGTACGCTGTTGTAGTTCTTCCTTGACGGATTGCCAGTATTGTTTTTGTGAAGGAGTTTGGTCAGCATAAATGAGTATATCTTCTGGCAGCTTTGACTTGTTTTGTAATAAGGATCGTGGAGTGTCTGTATCTTTAAAACATACTTTTAGGAGACGGCTTTTGTTTGGAGTGTATTTCCCTAGTCTTATGGATTGGGCTGGCTTAGGGCAATCGGCAACCAGTGATGTCATGATGGTCATGACTTCCTCATCATCATAAGCCCGTCTAGAAGTGAAATTTTTGTCAGGTTTTTCCAAAATACCCGCAACTATAATGTTTTTCTCGCGGTCGCAGCGGTCTTTCAACTCTAGGATTAGGTTTTCGTGTGCGAGGAGCGGCGATTTGGAAGTGGCGCATTCTGAACTTTGTTGTTTTTTAATTCGAGATAGTTCAGCTTCCATGCTATCGATTTTGTTTTTGGTTTCAGTGTTATTCAGTTTTATGTATTTTATTTCGTTATTTACGTGCTCTAATTGTTGCGAAAAAATTTCTGTAGTTTTGTTGATGGTCTTAATTTCGTCTTTTATCTCTGATATCTCTTCTCGAATTTGATTTAGATTTTCTGTCTGGGTTCTGCCAAAGTCTTGCAAGAACGTCATGATGTCATCACGGAAACTTGCAAAATCTTTTTTGTAATCATGTTCTTCAGCACGCTCTTTGCGTTTCCTTAAATTAGGTTTTTTTATTTGGGAGTCCTCCCCACACGTGGACAGGTTTGGTGCTGATCCGCCTGCGATTTCGCTTCCGCTTATCAATGTAGTACCGGGCGAATTTCTTAGTAAACTCATTTCAATGGCTTCGTACCTGCGCTGGCTCGGTTTGCTCACTTTGCGCGGCAACAGATGAAACAAAAAATGGCAGCGGGGCTCTTTACTCGAGGGGGTGAAGAGAGCCGCGTGGGAGGTCGTCACTGCCTTGTACAGAAGCAAACGTCTTGAGTGATAAAAGTTAAAGTATTCAAAATCACACTTTCACACTATTTTAACAAGGTTGATTTTAAGTAGATGCAGAATTTATTTTATTACAAATGACCGAGTACACGTCCACTTACAAAGGCGCCCAGAGGCAACTAACATAACTAACATAATTAATTTTAGCTTCAATTTTCTCATATTGCCTCCTGTTTGACTACTAGACAAAGACCTCCCAAAGCTCACAATATTTTATGTAATAAGTTATGAGAGAACAGATGAACACACAAACATACATACATATTGGTCAAAATCATAATCCTCCTTGTTTTTCGCCTTAGTCATGTAAAAATATTCTACTAATAGTTATCCGTCGGACGATCTGCGGTCTTATTTAGTTTATGTTAAATGTTAGCAAGGTTAATAGCGCAAGCAAACAATCGTGGTGTTCACTTTCGGACACTCGTAGAATGTATTAAACTGGGCACATTCAAATCTTGAGCCAGCTTAAACCAGTGGACAGTACAATAGAGGATAAATAAACATATCTAGTCTAGTTAAAATTAAAGATTTCGAATACATAAAATATAAACAATATAAATCTTCTATTATCCTGACCAACAGTGTGTACTGGCCCTTATCTGGGTTCACGAACCTGTAGAATCGATCGACAGTAATATCATTGGGAGGGTTGACGTCATATCTCGGATAAAAACAAATTAATTAAACTTTTGTGATGATAGGGTTATTTTCGTCGTTCGATGTCCGATTTCCTTATTTTAAATCTTCCTAATTTGGATCACTTTAATTCCGTTACCTGAGACTTTGTGTTAGTAAATAAAGTATTGAAGATCTTGAACATTATCAGCTCTGTCTCTGGCTCTGGTTTGAGTCTGTGTGAGTGCTCACCAGTGTATTATACTGTGCGTGTGACGTTTCGACATAGGATTTATTTAGTCAACACTCACACAGACTTAAAACCAGAGCCAGAGACAGAGCCAGACAGAGCTTGTGGTAGGCCTACTGAATAAGTCCTCTGCTGGACATAAATCCTGATAAAATTGCTAGTAATCATTTAATTAGGTGATCGCGGAGCTCCACATGCTGTAAAATTAAATGTTTATTTTTATGGTAAAGCTTGAAAACAGCAGTGTATCAAATGCACTATTTCTTAATCCACCCGAGACGCGTCGTTTTCGTCGAAATTTTATAATTTTTTTTGTTCACAGGTCTTTTCCACCGAGCCATACTCCTGTCAGGCTCAGCTTTAAGCTCCTGGGCCCTAGTAGAAGACCCCGTCAGCTTTTCCGTCCAAATGGCAAAGCAGTCCAACTGCACGCTCCCAGAAGACATAGTAAAAGACCACGAGCTGATCGTAGACTGCCTTCGAGAAGTTGCTCTTGAGGAGCTGATGTCAGCTGAAATCAATACTCCAAGCTATCTAACTGCGTTCGGACCTTCAGTAGACGGTGTGGTTGTGAAGACAGATTACGCCAAAGAGCTGCTCACATTCTTCATTCCAAATGACCTTCAAGGGTTTACAAGTGTCTCTGGAGTCAACAATTTGAAGGCTGACAAGAGAAGCGGAGACAGGACTTTTGGGATCCGAGGAGGACAGAACAAATACGATCTACTCTTCGGCGTTGTCACCAGTGAGGCACTGTGGAAATTTTCCGCACAGGATATACAAAACGGCTTCGAAGGCGAGAGAAGGGACCGTATAATAAGGTAAGGTCTGATGTTTATTCAGCAAATTGGTGTTTGAGCGCGGGTTAGGTCACGGGGATCCATGTGAATGGGAGGTAATGGAAACAGTTGCGTCGATATCTGATGGTATTGGCCGCAACAATGAGACGTTTGGTGATTCTGTTTTGATGGAAGGCGTGTTTTATTGGTGGGCTTAATAGCTGGGACAAGTATTAGTTTTTTGATATTCCATGTTATTTTAATTATTGTACCATAAGTTATTGCATGCTATTATTAGTTGAATATGGAAGATCTTACACAAAACTCTGATATCTGCTGTATCCACACCGTTGTTCGAAATAATTTTATTATGATTATGGTTATGGCTCGAGAGCAGTGGTGGTCTAGTTGTAGCGGCCCCGCCTTCCGATCCGAAGGTCGTAGGTTCAAATCCAGTCGTGTATCAATGAGTTTTTCTGTAGAAAAAATGTATGTGCACTATGCCAGTACTCTCAAAACGGTAAAGGAAAACATCGTGAGGAAACCGGCGTGTCGTAGAAGCTAAAAAATTCGAGCAGCACGCGTCAAGGGTCACGCAAAAAGGGCCCGCCAACGGCATACTTGCGGAAAAACCAGCCCGCACACCAAGTGCGGATGATAAAATTTGCCAATTTTTATGGTTATGGCTCTGACCTTTCCTATGATATTTGTTTAAAAAAATTTACGAATAGCTAGTTACAGTTATTACTTAAAGCAGAAGACCGTAGTGACTGGTGAAAATGGGGGGGAGGCTTTTACCCAACAGTGGGACACTACGGGCTAAAAGTAATAGTAACTAGTTATTAAATAAAAGTGTGAGATGGTAGGTAACTTTTGAAACTTTACATTTTATATAACACTGAATTTACTACAAATCCTTAACACTAGTTCATTTTTATTTCGTCTGTAAGTTTCACGCTGTCCCAATTACGCTTCTAACGAAGATAGTACAAAATGTTTTATATTTTTAGAAAATGTCGTGTTCATTAAGCTAGTGAGTTTAAAATTTCTGAGTATGTTAGAAATTGTGTGAGATTAAATATTAGCTTTGTGAATGAGGTACCGCAGGATTTAATATAAAGTAATTTTTAGAGATAGCTTTTTAGTAGAAAGGGATATTAATTATGAATTATGATAGCTAGTGATATCATAGTTGCGTAATAAAATTTATTCTGATGTTTTTCATCCCTAAGATAGGCCACAAGCCTGTGGGGTGATTGCGTATCTTTTGTTGCAATAAAAACCTAGTCAGTTTTGACATTATTTTGAGTTTCGTCTGTTATAAAAACGAATTGAACAAAACTTATCTTTGACAAGGAACGATTACAACAAAACTGAATGTTGACGTAATAAACGGGAGCTAACGAATATGAACTTCGCTTTGTAAAACTAGCATGGCAACAGATAGATAGTGCTCGAAAAATGATGGTAACAAGATATGTGATTGCTGTTCCTTGTTTGTGCGATTTATTTGTTACTAACAAACTTTTGATTGCAATAGAATTACTCAATCACCCAGCTGTTTTCTAGGAACCTGTAATTTTCAGTAATATGTGCTTTCTAGCGTTGTGTTTTTTTTCAGAACCTACGTACGAAACGCGTACACATATCACTTGAGCGAAATATTCTTCACCATCGTCAATGAGTACACTGACTGGGAAAGAACTGTACAAGTAAGTTTTCATAAATATTAATAAATAATCAAGTACACAATAAAACCTGATCACGGTTAAACTCAACCACGTCAATGTTAAATATCCCGTTGTTCATAAAAATTATGTTAAAAACCATGATAGTTTCAAAAGTTATAAATGAGCAGTTTTCTGTATTTTCAATGTGGTCTGAAACATGGTTCTAGTTTCTGAGGAAGCACCTCGTATAAGCTTCTTAGTCTAGCCACGGACGGATAAATAAAATAGAACAAAGACGCTGGGGAAACTAATCTCAGTGGTAGGTTTAATGTAAGATCTTACTAAATCTATTACACGGGTCTCTATCGCCTTAATTATCTTATTTAACTTATTTTACCGACGTTTCGGCTATGTTGCAATGGCCGTGGTCACGGGCAGACTGGAGCATTTACATGAGTGCTACCGTCGCGTCGTTGAGAAGTGGAGCCAGCATCACTAACTACCCTCATTTGATCTTTTTTTTCCGTAATGTCCTTGCATGCACTACAAACCCCTTCAAGATAAATAGGATCAAGTTCTTTGTCCTTAAAAACTCCTTACTCTTAATAAGAGAATCAGCTTAGCTCTATTTCTCTTCGAGATAAATCCTAAAAACGTCAAACACAAAAGGAAAGCTAGATACTAGCTGAATAAGAACACAATGTAAGACGTGACAAACATTTTAATTCTCGAAGGCCAGCGCACACCAGAGTTTAAAAATTGTATCTTTTTCAATGGTAAATTGTAACGCTGAAAGAAAGAAAGTCAAAGTATATTTATTGCTTGAAATACATGTCATTAAAATGTATAATTATAATAGGTAATGTCCAATGTGCTATGCTTATGCCTAGGCAAATATATATAGTACATTGTTACCTGAGTGTTGAAAGTCACGTTTTTTGAGTCCCGAGACGGGTTTGGCGCCAGAGCGATAGCGAGGGCGCCAATGGAGCTTGAGGGACTTAAAAGACTTTCACCCGAGGTAAACACTGTGCTTTTCATTACGAATACAAGTAAAGTAAAAATAAAAACATGAAAGAAAAATTAGTGACAATGAAGATTGAATTGCCGCCTTCCCGGTTTTTTTTTCTTTTTCTCTGGCGGGCCTTCGGCTTCGGCTCGCCAGCATTATTCAGCCATTATTTTCATTCTCATAATTTTATTTAAAAAGATGTAAATTGTTTGCTCAAATCTATGTTATTTTAAATAAATAGTTGAAGCTATATATTAATCAAGTAATTTAGAAGATATATTATTTATTTAATACTATCTTTATGTTATTTAAATTTTACATTGCGCTCTAATTAGACTTTAGACTTACCGTTGTAATGGGTTTCCAACCTACTTGCTGAATAAAAAGTTGGAATTTGGTTCAACGACCTCCTTGCAGTTACAAAGACTTTAGAAAGTTGGAACATGGTTAAATAAAATAGAACTTGTTTTTTTTATAATTTGACAGCTGTCAGTAGAAAGCGATTCTCCCTAGGGCTGAAAGTTTTACTTTCAATTAGGCCCCTCAGGCAACTTCAGACCTACTTTCAGAGTATGAGTAATGAAAAATTAATTTAAAAAAAATTAAGTATAATAATTATGGGTAAAAAAATTATAAGGAATAACAAAAAATGATAAATGATAAAAGATAATACAAAATTCAGAGGTAAACAGGTATTTAAACTCACACTAACAATGCTTTGTGATGCTCTCAGGTTCAATTTCGTATATTGGTTAAACGTACAAAAAATGTCACAAAAAATTCAGTAGTCACGGCAAGTAAATTATGATAAGACTGGTTAAACCGCATTGTATGTTTGCTTTGCTCATCTTTTTATCTTTCTCTAATTTGTCATGCGGTACAAAATATTTTATAATAAATTTGTATGAAAGAACAGAAAAAATTACATACGAGGAACTTGCAAGGAAATAATAAATCTAGCCCGTCCACGGCAAGTATAATAAGCATAAAGTGACCAAACTCTAAGAAATATCTTCAGAACTCGACCCATTTCTAAAATAGTTTTCAGCTTAGGCACTACGGCATAAGGCTCTGATGACTTGGCACTTGCCATTTGGCACAGTCGGAGTATACTCTGCCAAATTTCTATTGTTTTGAAGTTCACACTGCCGAAGTATTCTTAGATTCCCTTGTTGCTCCCGTGAATACTGCAAGACGTAACTGCGCACATGCAGATAATCAAACCGCAGTCATATTTATGTGAAATTTATTTAATACAAAAAAATACAAGTATAAGCAAATACGCGTGAAGCAAATGTAACAGCTGACAGATGCGATTAAGTTTTGATTGCAAAAAAAGATACGCAGTCCCCCCAAAGATCCAAAGTAGTGCCAAAGCGTACAGTGGGCTATGTACAGTAATGCAACAAATCGGTTGGTCAGTCAACAGTTTTTGCTACTTGAATCCAGTGACTGGATGAGAAAGACACTGGGATCTGGTCACGGGGCTCAATTATACTGTTTGTTAATTTTAATGTTACTGCACTATGCGGGAGGGGAACGGGCCGCTTTTGTTAACAAAGGAATGATGATGCTGTTACTAAAAAAATTACGTACTTATCCAACATGAATTTTAAAACGCATACGCAATTTTGAACCCTATTATGAAGTGAGAAACAGCTGTATCTACTTTATTTAAAAATAGTGTAATAGGGCAGTAACCCTAGTGTCCTAGCATGATATTGAATCTTACACTAAAGTGATAGAGTTCATTTTTGTACTGAGAGCTGCTTTCCAGTGAAAATGGGTTTTCTGAGGGCCGGATGTATTTTATTCGATAAGTTTTGAATGATAAAGTTTGATGTTTTTCCATCTGAAGTTCGATTTTCAGGGTAGATTTCTAGGGTATAGTTTATTGAACCCTTATTTTGTTACGAGCTAGTTTCACAGAGTTCAATGTAATTTAATTTGATTTATTAGATAGTGGAAGAGTTGCAAAAATAGTCGCTGTTTTGACTTCACTTAAAAGTGCTTAAAATAGAGACCTGTCTTAAAAATAAGGGGCCTCAAAATATTGAATAATTATAAGAGTTAAAAACAATTATTATAATTGTAAATTTGACTCTAATTAAAATCTAATGGTATTGAAAAAGCATCACAGGCCTAAACTTTTGAAACCACCTTAAAAAAAAGTAAATGTTCTGACTGAGATTATTGCAAAATAACCAGTTTGTTGAACAAAATTTCATAAAATTAAATAGCCTAGAAATTATTCTTCATCAATAATGCAACAATATTTACAATTTTGATCTAAAAAAACCAGTAACACGGTTAGAAGAAAAAAAGGATTAAAATCTTGTCACTGGTTCTTACGAAACCAAAAGGATTTTAAATGCGCCTCAAAGATAGAAATAGAAATAGAAATAGAAATAATTTATTTTGCGTCAACTTAAAATTAAAAGGTACAGGTATTTAACTTAGATTACATGACGGCAAAAAAGGTAGACCACTCAGCATTTGCTACAAGGGCATGGTAACCCTTGTAGCGCTGGTTTTCAGTGGCACCATAATATAATAATAATAAAACTAACGCTAAATAATAATAATGAAATATACCTTACACGAAATAAAACAATATTTGTTAAACCCAAAATCACACAGAAATATCAATTTAAAATAATAATAATAATAGTCTCTTTATAAAACAAAAACACAACAGTTTCTATTAAATTAAACAATCAAATGTTTTAACAAAAATTAACATTCTAAATTATAAATTATACAGTCTTCTCAACCAAATACAAACAAAACCTTAACTAAGTCTAAAAGAGCAAACATCAGAATAAGAACGACCACCTTCATAGTACACATTTTTGTAGATTCAACAGGTATTTCTTAAGAGATTTCTTGAAAGAGCAAACGGTGTTTGAGTTTTTGATGGGGGGAGGAATGTTGTTCCAGCATTTCGTAGCAGCATATCGAAAGCTGCCACGAAATGCGGTCGTTCTATGTTTGGGGCAAATTAAACGTATGGCATAACGAGCGTGTCGAGCAGAGAAGTTTAATTTTTCATGCAAATATGATGGCTTATGGCTTTTAATGATACCGAAAAGTAGAGTTGCGAAGTGAAGAGTGCGACGAGAGGACATGTTTAGAAAACCTTGTCTGTTTATGTATGGAGAAATATGAGCTCTTTTAGGGATTGGGAAACAAAATCTGATGCAGGCATTTTGCACACGCTGAACAAGCTTCCTCGAACGGGCTAAAAGACAACCTCCAAAAACGTTATCGACATAATTAAGTTTTGAAAGAATAAGAGAATCACATAGTGTGATACGTAGGTTTGTGTCAAGATACTCGCGAACCTGGTACAATACAGATAACCTATAAAAGCAATTGCGGACAGTTTGGAGGACGTAGTTTTCAAAATGTAAAGAACCATCCATCAACAAACCCAAATTACGTACTTCCGTAACCTGTTCTATAGACACTCCCTTGATTTCAACTTTTGGATTACCTAAGAGTATTCTATGAATTTGGGTCTTCGATCCCAGAACAAGAAACTTTGTCTTGACTGGGTTGAGAACTAACCCGTTCAATGAACACCAATTGGCCAAATTACACAAATCAAGATTTAACATATTTACAGCATCATTAACATTAGTGGGCTTAAAAGATATGTACAATTGCAGATCATCAGCATAGACATGATATTTACAATTTTTAACATTAAGGATTATATCGGCACAGTAGAGACTAAAAAGTATCGGTCCCAAAATGGAACCCTGAGGTACTCCACGTGTCACAGGCATTGTATCAGATATGTGACTTGAACCATCTAGCTTGCGCACTTCCACCAGTTGAGAACGTTCGCTCAAATAGCTCGCAAACCATCTAATTGAAGCATTGTCGAAACCGTAGTAAGACAGCTTAGACAATAAAAGCGAGGTATTTATAGTATCAAAGGCACGTGAAAAATCTAAAAGTGTTAATATGGTTCCTTCACCTATATCTTGGGCAGCGAGTACATCATCTACTACATCTAATAAGGCTGTTGCAGTACTATGCCCCCTTCTAAATCCTGACTGTTTTTTAGGTAGTATGTTATTGTATTCTAAAAATTTTGTCAGTTGTATGCAAACCGCTTTTTCGACAATTTTAGATAAGAACGGTAAGATACTTATCGGACGTAGATCCTTTAAGTTAGTTGGATGGTTGTTTTTGGGTAAGGGTTTGATTATGGCCGTTTTCCATGAAGAAGGGAATTGGTTTGATGTTATTGACGTGTTTACTATTTCTGTTATTAAAGTAAGCGTTTGAGGAAGTGTTAATAAAATCATATCCATGGACATGCTATCTGCGCCTATCGCATTTGTTGAAAAAGATTTTAAAATTGTACTTACATCGTAATCATTGATGGGATGAAGGCTAAAAACAGATGAGCCATACCTATGATATTCAAAATAAGTTAAGCTGGATAAACTTATGGCACTGTCATCAGGCAGTGATAGAAAATGATTATTCAATGTATTGGAGTCTTGGAGATGCGATGGAAGGTCTATTGCGGATTTGTCCTTGAAATTAGCTACATTTCGCTTTATACTATTCCACAGGGCACGAGGGTTTTTCAAATTTAAGTTTACATTGGTACTAAAGTATGATTTTTTTTCGCTATAGAGAGCTTCGTTAACAATTCTTTTCAAATCCTTATAATAAATTTGATGGGCTTCAATATTGGTTAAACGACTTCGGGCGTGGGCTTTATCACGTGTTTTCATCATCTCCCTTATATTATACGTTATCCAGGGATACGTTGTATTTTTAATCAAAATTTTCTTAACTGGTGCATGCTTATCAAACAAATTCAACACATTGGATCCTAATCGCTCTACCATATCATCAACATCAGATCCTATAAAACCATTCCAGTTTATATTTTCTAGATCAAATTCAAACCTTTCCACATCTATATCTTTGAGCGGCCGGTAGACTACCCATTTAGGTGGTGGTTTCAGTTTTTTTATGCACAACTTACATGATAGAAAAGAATGCGAACTTAGATCCGGTATAAAGTCCACCTCTACATCAATAAGTGGCAAGTTTGAACACAATAAATCAATTAAAGTAGCGCTGTGATCAGTAAAGTGGGTAGGGACGTCAATGTATTGCACCAGTCCAAAACAGTTCAAAAAATCTAATACCTTTCTAGTATCTGAAATCGACTCCAGTAGATCCACATTAAAATCGCCTGTCAATACAATATGGTCAAAAGTAGAAAGAGAGGTAACTGTGTCCGTTAGCGCATCCAAAAACATCTCGACATTTTGCCATGGAGGACGATAAGCAGTGCCTATCGCTAGCTTGAGCCCGTTGACTGTGAGACGCAGCCAGATCTGATCCACGCCCGGGGTCACAGGGTGAGCGAGCAGGCGCGCGCTAACTCCGCGCTTGATGTAGAAGCCGACGCCACCACCGCGCTGGCGGCCACCGACGGCGCTGCCGTAGTGGCGCGGCGCGTGCCGCAGCTGGTAGCCGGGCAGCGCGGGTGCACGCGCCTCCTCGCCCTCCCGGAGCCACGTCTCATTTATCGCCATTATGTCCACTGGGTAACGTAACATAGCTACCATGAGTTCGTCATGTTTTGTGCTCAAAGAGCCCTTGTTCAATAAGCCGATTGAAAAGTATTTAAGATCTTTTCTTGTGATTAAAAATACCTATTTACCTTTAAGCGTAAAACCTAATCTAAAACCCATCTCTGCAAAATAGCATCACGTGACAGATAGCGCAACTGGGAACCCTCAATCTAACTCCAACTTTATGCCAGAGCTCCAGAGTCCAAATTGGCAGTTTCGAAGCGCATGCACAGTCACTTGGGTGTTGGTAGGTCACGTGTAGAGCACGTACCAGCAATTTGTGCAGCTTTGCGGGGTCAATTTTGATGTTCTCGGTTTGTACGACACTTGGCGGAGTAACTGGGTTTGGAGTAACCTCTTCTATTGTTAATGGACTTGGGTTTTATGGAATTGCTCAACTTTGTTACTTGAGGTTATGATAATGATTGACTAATTTCAATAGAAAATCAAGGGAAAATGGAATTGCATCGATGAGGATAAAAACTTGGTGCGTTTTAGTGAGAAGTTTTGAATAAGGCCGGTTAATGTCAATAGATCTTTCATGCCTATTTCTACCGTCAACCAGTATCGCTGTGTTTCCGTTTGAAGGCTGTGGGTGATATTACTGACACGTGAGGCTTAAAATATCATGCCTCAAGCTGATGGACGCAGGACAGTGCCTCGTAGGCCACGTTCGTTGTGATGTGCGAGGCAATGCTTTGTTAGAAACGATATAATATGTACCTGCTTGTTGCTAAGTTGTACATTACAAAAAAAGGAAATCAAAGGGCGATGGAATGGAATTGTACCAACGATGTGCAATAAACTTGACACAATTTAGCAAGAGGTGGATATTACACCGCTGCTAAAATAATAAATAAAATTCCATTAATTAAAAAAAAAACAATTAATCATCATATTGCCCCTAATCTTTACAAGAAATCGCCACAACCGGTTTTTAGGGTTCCGTAGCCAAATGGCAAAAACGGAACCCTTATAGATTCGTCATGTCTGTCTGTCCGTCCGTATGTCACAGCCATTTTTCATTGGTCACAGATAGTTTTGTGTGGATTGTCTATAATATTTATTTATTTATTTTATTTATTTATATAATAACCATAGTCTACATTCCAGCATCCAATCAACACACGCGATGCGGCAGTCCTGGCTCTATCAGACGCTCAATACGTGGCCCCATTGGTCCAAACTGGAGACTTCCTGAGCGTAGCCAAGAGTTCTCCGGAATCAGGACCGAAGACTTTCTTCTACGTGTTCGATTATCAGACTAAGGATGGAGATTATCCTCAGGTAAGTGATCACCATCATCGATCAACTGATGAATCAAGAAGATTGCCCACCTGATCCTAAGTGGTAACCATATCACTTATAAAAAAGCTTTACAGTTAAATCTTATACCTTTAAACGAGAAAATCTTGTATATATTTAGGACCTCGGAAACTGAGCCAACGATTTTCATGAAATTAAGTATACAGGGGTTTTCGGGGACGATAAAACGATCTAGCTAGGATTCATTTTTAGAAAATGTCCCCTTAATCGTAAAGTAAATAATCAACTTTATCATAAAATCATAACTCCTAGCGCCATCTGTTGATTAAGTCATGAGTTAGTGGGACAGAGAACGCCATCTATTGACGAGTAGTGGAGTTTATTATTATATCGGTAAAATCGAAAAATATTAATATTTAATCAGTATGTAAGTAATTCGTATTTAAATATAATTCACAACAACAGTTTACCAAAAACCACCTGCTAGTCTCTAACTTATGACAAAATATTTATTTTCTTTAAAATTATCTTATAGCAAACGTTCGACTGCAATTTGATGGCAAAGCAATTGTGGGATTTTGTTGCAATCAAAAACTTGATGCCATATTTTTTTACCATTATTTAGCTCTTACCCTAATAGTTTTACAAATCAAAGTTACTATTCGTCATTTATGAACCGATTTGAAAAAATATTTTATTTGCAAGGTTTCCATTTAAGGATTTAATGGTTCTTTCAACAAAAACTGTTTATCTTCTTCTTGTTACCGTCTCACTAGTTTTTTTAAACTAGGTTAAAGAATTTTAGGTGCGCTTCAGAAAGGGCCCTTTTGTGCACTCGACACGCGTCATGTTTTCGAAGTTTTAGATTCTACGACATGTTGGATTCCTCACGATATTTTCCTTCACCGTTTGAGAGTACTGGCATAGTGCACATACAAACATTTTCCGACAGAAAAGCTCATTGGGACACGACTGGATTTAAACCCACGACCTTAAGATCGGAAGGTGGGCCCGCTACCATTAGACAACTTGTGCTCTCAACTGTTTATTACTAGGTAAAGACCGAAATAATGTTGAATTTGAGGAAAGTTTAGGAAATGTATTCAAAGTTGGAGACCACCTGAACATTTTGCTTGAAGCAATAATTAAATGTCGAAAACAAATACATAGTTTGTTCATAATACTAAACTACAGAGGAAGGTCTTACCCGTAAATTTACAGGTAAATACAAAGCGTAATTATTAGCAAGCAAAGTTTTAGTAACTTGTCAATATAAACAGTAGGCCTACCACAAGCTCTGTCTGGCTCTGTCTCTAGCTCTGGTTTTGAGTCTGTATAAGCGCTCACCAGTGTATTATACGGGTTAGTCCCACGAATGCCACGTCCATACAAATGAGAAGTCAAAATTTTGATACATTTAGTCCCAGCCATTGGCATGACGTATTTGAACCTTCCTTTTTCAAATGTTTATTTAGTTCCGACGTCACGGGCGTGCATGAAGACAGGCTAAAGGAATATTTTAATGCCTCTAGCTTCCTTATAATACGGAAAAGACTATGCTTGTGACGTTTCGACGTAGGATTTATTTAGCCAACACTCACACAGACTCAAAACCAGAGCCAGACAGAGTTTATGGTAGGCCTACAGTATTATTTCCTCAATGTATTTTCAGCATTGTTTAATCTGAGCAAAATTGTCTTTAACTATTTGTTTTTGGACTCACTTAGCAAGCCAAACAATATTCCTCCGGCAATTCCCCCCCTCTCCCAAGTCCCGGCTAAATATTATGAATGTAAACACATTGTTTAATTACTCTACTTTGTCAAAATAATATGGTTGTTGTTTTAGCAAATGGTGTTTGAATACATATTTTTGACTAGCTTTGCTTGATTTATCAGAAAATAAATGAATTTCACGTTTTTTTAATGATTTCATAGTGTTTACTACACTTAAGGCCTGCGCACACCTAGATCGCTGGCGATAGCGATCAGTGAAACACTGTCAAATATCGCTGTGAAATTGCACAGCGTTTCACTGATCGCCGACGAAGAAATCGTAAAGGTTTCTATAATGACCCAAAAGTAAAGAGCCGAGCGGGAAAAAAAGTACAAAAAATAGAGGTGACATCTCTCGTCGATTCAACTGAATGCGACTTTGGTTATCGACCAGGTACCTAGGTTGACTGTAACGTCAAACCGGTAGTTGGAGCCACGGTCGCGTTAGTGACGAACAGTCCCTATTAGTTATTCGTCGAGTGTGATTAGGATCCAATGGCGCAGCTTTCAGAACAGCCCCGTACAAAATGGGCGTGGGTTCAAATCCCGCTCGGCTCTTAACTTTTGGGACATCTGCCGTAAAGCAGCGTTGCTGTGTTTCGATTTGAAGGGGGCCGGTGCAATTACTGGCACGTGAGGCTGAACATCTCTATGCCTCAAGTTGGTGGACGCAGGGCACGTTCCTGACGTGAGTGACCTACGAGGCAATGCTTTGTTATATGTGGTGGTGGATAGGGTGGCAAACCGGAAGACGAAAAGTAGGGCGTCCACCCACCAGATGGACTGACGACATTGTTAAGATCGCCAGGAAGTCGGTGGATAGAAAAGGCTCAGAATCGTTCTTCCTGGAAATGTTTATGGGAGACCTATGTCCAGCAGTGGACTTCTTCAGGCTTATGATGATGATGAGGCGATGGTAGGTCATATTATTATGCTTGTTCCATCAGCTAGATATAAAAAGAACATTATATTTTTTTTTTACATTAAATAATAAATGTTTGTTGTAGCGAATGGGTTCAGTCCACGGCGAGGAGTTACCATACCTGTTCGGAGCACCCCTGGTGGATGGCATCGGCCACTTCCCCAAGAACTACACCAAGTCAGAAGTGGCACTGGCCGAGTCTTTCATTCTCTACATGGCCAATTTTATTAGGAGCGGGTAAGTCTTCTTCTCGTCATGTCTCTAGCTCTCTCAAAACTGTGTGGTGAAAGGATTCTAAGTATGTCTTAAAGAAGCTCATAATAATTTATACCTACGGTGTTTTTAGAGCAACTGCTTTCGGTAACATAACCATCAGTAACAAAAAAAAACTAAGTTAAAAAATTTAAAAACTTCTGACACAAAATAATATATTCTTTCTCTTTCAATAATTAACCCTACAGTACATTGTTCTACTAATATAATTGTGTAAGAAAAATATGTACCTAATTATGCCGTTTTGGGGTGGCCGCCATCTTGGATTTGAAATTTGTCATAGTAGGTATCTACACTTAACATTATTTTAATATATGATAACATTATTTTAATATGATTTATAGAGAGCTCTATATTACTAATATTCTACTAGTCAATCCCCTTCATTTGATACCCATATTGAGAAAGTTTCAAAAACAAATAATTTAGTTGCCGTTTTGTGGTGGCGGCCATCTTGGATTTGAAAATCACAGTGCAGGTTTAATTAAAAGCTAAACTAAAGTAATACAGCAGAATTTAAATAAGCATAACATTAGGACTCTTAAAACGGTTCTTGCTAGGGAAAAAAGTAACATGCTAAAGGGATGAGTAAGTCGATCGTTCCTAG
Organism: Thera obeliscata; assembly: GCA_947578465.1. NCBI lineage: Eukaryota > Metazoa > Arthropoda > Insecta > Lepidoptera > Geometridae > Thera > Thera obeliscata. The sequence continues at coordinate 1,886,324 of OX387926.1, forward strand.
CATGTTGTCTCCACCCAAATATTTGGGAGAATTGGCTACTAATATTGTAGAATTTACTCCAAAACAACTTTTCATGAACGAAAATTTATGGTGTAAGCCTAGCAGGGCAAAGCTTAGTTGGTACATTATGCTTACACGGTTCTAAGTCTCAAACATTAAGGTAATGTTATTTTGCGAGTTTGAATAGAACTTCCAAGTAATGCAAAATTACAAGGTTATTCTAACAAAATAAAGTTAAATTTGGTTAATAACTGGAAAACCAAAATCAGAAATTATTCGAGCAATCATTAATCAGAATTTAGGGTTAAATACAAAGATTTAAGTGATCATGACATCTTATTTGACGGAATTCGGCCCAGTTTGAATTAATTTACTGTAAGCTCGAGTTCTAAAGGTCTTGACAGTAGTACTTTACGCCCCGATTTTGTATAATTAGAATACGTTCATTCAGTGATTGTGTTCCGACGAAATTTGAGCTGAGTAAGTGGAGCGGCTCAAATGTCAAGTGAACAGTCGGCGGCAGAAGTTGTTGGCCTTTTCAGAATTTTGAATTCGCTCGTCATTGACTTTCATACATATTAATTTTACCATTTATGAGCTATAATAAACTGAAAGAAATGTGGTTGTCTTTCAGGTGTTTATTTCTGGCGAACTATATTATGTTAAAGAGAACTGTAGAATAATATGAATTTAGCATAATGAAGTTTTAAGTTCAACGCATATTTTAGTTTTTCAGTAATTTATTTTCGCCCGTAAATGGTAAAAATGAGTTTTTATGGAAATCAAGCAACCCGAGTTTTTTTCCAATAACCAAACATTTTTTCGTTTGTGTTTTTTTTCATTACTCAACCAGTGTGTTTTTGACTTGACAACGTCTTATAATTCGATAGAGCCGGCTACACGTACGAAAAAACATGACTCATGCGGTGCTACTTCACTCTGAAGCGTTCCATTTAAGGCTTGAAGTGCAAGCGAGAGCGCGGAACTAGCGACAAAGAGGCACAATCGGCCTCCGCATTCGGCAGCGTTTGACATCTGTCTCTCTCCTACTTGAGTGAGCGATGCGTCCGCGTGGACAGCTGTATGACGTTGTCACGTTCAACTATCGTCAGTAAACCGACTTTACAAACGATTCATCATCATTTAAACTTCTTGCCCTTCTGCTTATCTTTTCTCTTTGCCAAACTTTGCAAAGATGAGGAAAATGCAAATTTAGCATGGTTTGTCCCATCACCCAGTTGCATAAAAACTTCTGAAACCGTGACACATTATCATTTATTGTCGCTGCCTGTACTTGCCTTACAGTCGCAGACTCATAAAATAATTCCGAACTGCCAAAGTTACCACAGCAGACCTCCGTTATGGCTTAATGCTTACGGAACCCTAAAACTCCTTCATTGTTTTCACAAATTGCCCAGTACAATAAACGCCTAGGGGCCTCTTTGCTTACTTGCCTTGTTTGACAACAAGTATAAATGTTACTATACAAACCAGTTCTTTGTGTAAAATGAACTGTATCACAATGCACTAGGACTCATTTACAAGAAAGGTAAAAAAAATATTATGAAAAAGACAAAATAAAACTATAATTTAATTTTATTTTATTAAAGGATAGTTGAATAGTTAGTATACATGGAAAACAAAATAATTGCAAAAAATATTTATTCATAAATTTTGAATGTCAAAAAAAAAATGCAAAAATTATACGCATAAAAAAATATACCTTAATTAGTATGAATAACAATATAACGTTGTTTTTCTCTGGCTATAAATTGGATTATTCAAGCAAGTAATCGTAGGGCACATTATTGTGCGTGACCTACAAGGCAATGCTTTGTTATAGGCGATGGTACCACTTTACATCATGTGGGCCATATGCTTATTACATAATAAAGTTTGCCATAGATGAATATTTACAATGCTTATTGCAGTTTGAAGTTTTTGGAGTGACACTTCTATACAATGAAACGACTATTGTTTATTCTTTGGTGTTGAGTGGAAAAGTTACTGTGCAGAATGGAAAATTATTGTTGTGCCAAGTTAGTTTGCCAGAGCGTATGCTTTTCAATTTAGACACAATTTATTTAAATGCAAACCCCGGTGTGTTTTGTAAAATAGTTTCTGAAAAGAAAGGAATTAACGTGGTCGCTAATTTAGTATTCATGTAGGTTTTGGTTCCTATTATTTGATAGTAGTAGTGTACAGGTTTTACAGGTTAGAGAGCACTAGAGTGGTAGTAAGCCTTCCGATCCTACGGTCGCGGGTTCGACCCCAGTCGTGTGCTTATGGATTTTTGGAGTTTACTCCTTAAGAATCGGTTTTTTGATATAAGGCGCCCGGTATGGGAAAAATGTGGAGAGTAAAATCTACTGAACGAATGACCTTGTTACGTTTTTGATGCGCAACCTATCTTGCGCAACTTTCTAATTTGGTGTGAGCAGTGCAGCTAGATCGTGGGTAGTGTGTACCCTTACTTTGCCTTTAAGGAGTAAACTCCAGTCGTGCGTCGGAGCTGACACACACAATTTTTTTTCTGTCATGTATGCACATAATACTAGTGCTCTCAAATGGTGAAGGAAAATATTGTTAGGAAACACACGGCTTAGTCAGTTCCGCACGTATTGATTATGTCTTTCCTGTGGATTAGACTGGACTAAGCTGTCAGGATGGTGGATAGGTCCTGGGCAAGCTTATTCAATCTAAAATCCTGTCCCAGCCTGTGGCTGTGTTATGTACACGGCTGTTTTGCTCGAAGCTTTGGGGCTTCCCCCTTCGCCACCCGCGATGTGTTACAGTCCTTACAGAGTAATAAATTCTTTGATTCTTTAGCTATCCAGTGGTGTAATTGAAATTTGGATGGAGATGATTATGTAGCTGCAATACTAGATGTATCCCCCAGTTTTCTTATCATTAATTTTTTTTATTTGCTTTCCAATTTTAAAGACATAACAAGGTCAAAACAGACACAAAACACAACAATAATAATAATAATAATATAATTTATTTCAGACAACTATAAAATGCACATTACAAAAATGAAACACCTTAGGTCCATAGTTAATAAATACCCTATAGACTAACATACATAAAATAAAATAAAATTACTGTTTAAATCTTAGGGGCTTTTTTCGAAAGCGCACCCCTAAAGCGACAATAGACGACTCCTGGCGGCCAGAAATCTGAATTGAGAAACATGTTCCCATGCTTCGCAGGCACCTGAAGCACGTATAATTTAAAGGCAGTGTGCAACAATAACCACTCTTTCGTATGCTACTATGTATAAAAAGAATAATAAGCCACTGGTACTCTCCAGCACTGGAATCGTATCCGAAATGCTTCTACCAATACCTCAAAGTAATTGATATACCTGAAAACACCTACATAACAATGCAGAAAGCTGCTATTTTAAATATATGTCGGATTGCCAAGAAATTCCTGCAAGACGACACAAATGTGACAATTCAAACAATGATTCGCACTTGGCTTAGGCCCATTAGCTTCACTACGCCAAAATATTTATATTTAGAGAAAAAAACGATATCAATACATATAAACTCGCCATAAAAATTTGAGCTCACAACTCTCAATAAATCCAAAGCTTATGTCCACATTGTCCATACCACCCTTGACGAATTCTAAGCCCAAAGTTCAACTCGGTCAACAGTCGACTCACCTGCAAAAACAATAAACTTTTATTTGTACAGGAACCCGAACGAGATTCAACGTCAGGAGTCTGTGTTGCCAATATCGCGAGAGAGGAACAAATACAAGAGCATCGTTTGGGATGAGTACGACACTTTGCATCAGAAGTACTTGGAGATTGGTGAGTACTAAGTCACGTTGGCCTGGGGAGATGAAATCTGATAAGCAAAAGTACACTCCACTAAAGAAAACGGTTAGGCCTATAAAATTTGTGGTAAACGGTCTTAAAGTACCCTTTTTATCGAAAGAAATTCTATTAAAACGCATTAAAACAATTTAAAAAACAGCAGATCTTTTTTTCTCAACTAGTTTTTTTCATTCAATGGTTTTGCAAGGATCACTTTGAAATTGTTTAAAGCTAGGTGAGTCTTGATGCCAGTTCCACGCGACCAAGCCTATAAGAACAGGCAACAAACTATGGCTTGGTTCCCACCAATTTTTCTCTAATCATTTACAAAGCAAAAATTATAGCAGTTAAATTCCAGTGCGGTGCCATTCCTAAATTTGGAGGACAATTTGTTATAAAAGAGATGATGAAACACCGTGATATCAAAATAAAATGTAGCCCGTTCAAGCCATACAATCCCAAACTTAATTACTGTGACCTTTTAAGCCCGACCCGCCAAAATTCCCACCCATTTCACAATCAGGAATTCCTTTACAGGCATGAAGCCTCGGATGAAGAACCACTACAGAGCGCATCAGCTGTCCGTCTGGTTGCGGCTTATCCCGGAGATACACCGGGCGGGAATGAAGGACGTGGTTGCCAAACACAACCTTTTCAGAAACCACAACGATCCCGAGCTTTACGACGGCCTAGTGCGTCCTGACCCACTCACCCGAGCGAACTACTTCGACCCGACAATGGAACTATACCGCAAGCCGGTCTACAACGTCACTTTAGACGTGCCGTCGACTACGATGGACACTTACGTCACGACGTGTATAAGCGTAATGTCCGCTCGACCCGGCTCGGCAGTAACGCAGAACCAAGTAAACAACACGACGGCTCAGGACGTATCCAATCTAGAAGTTGCGGGATACACGGCTTACTCGACCGCTCTCAGCGTAACTATCGCAATCGGATGCTCGCTTCTAATTCTCAATGTGTTGATCTTCGCCGGAGTTTACTACCAGAGAGATAAGACGAGATTGCAGGTTAAAGCGCTGCAGCAACAACAAAAGCGGAATCACAACAGCACTTTTGATAGCGTTTCATCAAAACATCCGCATTACTTTGTCGGCCATTCGCAAAGTTCGAGCACAATCGTTGACATCGATCATCAGGATAAGAACGCTATTATTGCGATGACGAATCGCGTACCTCATTTTACTAGCTCCAACTGCCCGAATGTGTGCCACACAGGGATACAAATGTCGAATTTATCGCAGAAGAACAGTCCGCCGACGAACAGGGGTCATACAACTCTGCCGAGAAAAGTTGGTTTCGCGTACCAGCAACAAAATCAGATGTGCAACGTGTCGAATTGTATGACGCTGCCTAAGAACGCGACTTTTCTTAGCAGCACGAGTAACTTGCCTGACGTGCAAGCTCAGACTGGACAGACCCAGGCTCCGGGGAACGGGAACGTCCAACCCCCTCCATCTTCCCCCCCTCAGCACTTCCAGAAGTCGAGAGTCCCTCAAGCCGCGATGTCGGAAATGAACGTATGAGACATGGAAGATATTTATAACTATGTATAAGTGGTAGTGTCGGGCAAGTGATAGGACACAGTGACACTGGACTAACCATGGTTGTAAATATCGTGAAAAAGAATTTGTACATAAACATGACGTCAGTTCTATGGTTTTTGGAAGTGATGGTGTAAAATTATATCGGTTATGTTATTAAATTAATCATCGTCAATATTGTATAAAATTTATTGAATAAACTGTAAATATTAATCAAATAAATTAAAGTAATTAAATTAACTTTCATTTATAATGGTTAGAAAAATCCAAAAATCCTATGATAACTAGTTTAAATATTCTTCAAAGTCCAAATATCAATAAAAACTTAACTGTTTTAGGTTTTATGTTTAAAAAATGCACTAAGGACCAATTACACGGATTGCTAATCAACCAATCAGATATTCAACAGTTATTAATTTATACTAAAATTTTCAAAACTTTCTAACATTTGATTGGTCCAATAACAGTCCGTGATATTGACCATTGATGCATTTTTTTTAAATATATCATTATCAATAACAGTGGTATTTTTTTATTATAATAATATCAGCATTATTACTTACTTGTTTTGAAAACCCTGTTAATTTGTTATTACTGTCATTTAAAATGACCTAATTACTGTAAATATCTTAGAATCTTAAAGACTGTATTCTAACGTTAGGATTGTTTAACCAACTTCAAATAAAAAATGAAGAGGTTCTTAATTCGGTTGTATTTTTTTTATCTTTGTTATCGCATAACTTTGTCATTTATGAGCCGAACCTATACTGTGGCACAGACTTAATTTATAAATATTAGATAACTGAATCAACGGAGGTTTAAATTCCAACACATTGTTTTTTTTGTTTTGGACTGACCTCTAGCTCAGTTGGTAGTAGCTCTGCCTTCTGCGCTGTAGGTCGTGGGTTCGATCCCCACCGAGAACAAATATTTGTGTGGTAAACATAAATGTTTGTTCTCTGTCTGGGTGTTATATTGTATTCTAAGTATGTATTTACAAAAAAAAAAAAAACAAGTATTATATCAGCTATCTGGTTCCCATATTACAAGCTCTGCTTAGTTTGGGACTGGGTAGTGTTGTGTGAATTGTCCAGAATATTTATTTATTTATTTTTTACAGCTAGGTAATGGAACAGGCAATGGCTGCATAGTAAAGTTTTGATTACACCACCGACATAACATTTGATCAAATTATAATGCTCAAATACTTGGATTTTTATCACTGGTAGTAAATCAAACTATAACTTCAGCATTTCAAATAAAACAGAAAATTGTTATCCATAAAAAATTCAACGCAGTGAAATCTCAATTAATCACTTTTTATTTGTTTCATAAAACACTGTCTATGAAAATGCTATTAACATTGATGCATGTTCGATCAACTAATTATTTTCACCTACAATGCCTACCAAATCCTACCAAACCTACCTAATGCTACCGTACCGAATGCTGGTAACATTTTGGTAGAATCCCAACATATCAAACCCGGTGTTACACTGTTAAGTACTCTTCGAAATTTATTCCCAACGAGTCACAGTATATTTCAAAAAGTTTTAAGTCAAGAACTCCCTCCCCCCTCATCCCCCCATCACGTGTCACATTTAGATGAGTGGCTAATAGCTATATTGTAGGCGATTGCCGAAATAACTGTTCCAAGGTATGTTAAAAAGGAAAGGTCAAACATAAAAAGTAAATAAAAGATTCAGCAATAAATTTCACGGAAAAATTATTACTTACGACCTTTTTGGTTTACTTTTTATGATACAGCCTGTACTTAAAACTGTTACCGACTGCTACTTAACGTATTTGGCGGACGGAGGTTTTAACTACAGCTATTTTTTTCAACCCCTAGCTGGGTATAGGCCTCTCTTTGTTCTTGTCATTCACCACGATCTTGGGCTACCCTCATTCATTTGCGGCCCACGACAATGACAATGTCGTCAACCCATCGTGCTACTGGACGTCCAACGCTTCTCTCCCCAGTCGTTTCTCTTCCCTCGGCCACCACTCCGTCAATCTTTGTCAACATCTGTAATCACCACGCTTTACCAAGATACCTGCCCAACCTATTGCAACCAAGTTATTACCATTGAGTCACTGCAAATTATTAAACAGAGATTATTGTTATTTGGTGTGACACTGAGTTTATAAAAGTCATGGTGAGTTACAAATTAATGTTTAATATTATATTTATTTTTGTATTATATAAGATTATATATGGTACTCTTTCGTTGTTTTACTTTCTTGTTTCATTCAATGTTTTCTCTTGTGTAGCCCTAGCTGCATACCTGTATATATTTATCTTTTTCTTGTACTGTACGAGTTTTTTGGGCCATATAACTACTTACCATATCTAAGTCTGTGTCACATAATTTAGGGTCTATGCTTGGCTGCTTTCGGCAAAATATAATGGAAAGAAATGACTTCACATCTCCCCTGAAAGAGTTCTTCAAGGCCTACCACAAGCTTTATCTGGCTCTAGTTTTAAGTCTGTGTGAGTGTTGACTAAATAAATCCTAACGAAACGTCACACACACAGTATAATACTCTGATGATGAGCACTCACACAGACTCAAAACCAGACCCAGACAGAGCTTGTGGTAGGCCCACTGTGCCACCAACTTTTTTATTCAGTTGATCATGACTGATTTGTCATATATTTATTTTGTTTTTGCTAGTTCCTTCTACACAAATAAGGTGGTGGCACTTTTTGACAGCAGAGGGGATTTTATGTTGTTTTTTTCTAATCTCTCCTGTGACTGTCCAGTGACATTTTGTCGAACGTTTTCAAGAACAAACCTTATGGGTGTTATTAATAATCCAGGCGCAACGCTGGAGTAGTTAAATCGTGTTTTGTCACATTTGCTCGAGTTGAAAATTTGCATGTCAATGCAAGAGACAAAACACGGATCAACTAGTCCAACGCTACGCCAGGATTATTAATAAGACCCAATTAGTTCAGGATGACTTACTTTTGCATAAAGAAAATTATGTTTGCATCTTAGTTAGAAAAATATATATAATATTATAACCATTTTATAAAAGTTATAATTGTAAATAATCTTTTTATTTGATTGTAAAGAAATAGTTACCATAACTTAACGTTGATTTATAAGATAAATTTATCTAACCGTTACTACGAAATCTTATGACAACCTTACCATGGATAAAAAGACAGAATAAAATTCGGGAAAAAAATAACTTGTTTCATTTCTACAGTACCCCACAATCCATAGATTTTCAAGCCAGCAAATTATTCCTAAAAGATATCATCATCATCATCATCATTAGCATCATCATCGTCATCATTATCATCATTATCAGCCTGAGGAAGTCCACTGCTGGATATGGGCTTTCATACATTTCCAGGAAGAACGATTCTGAGCTCCTATGATTTCGATATGTACGTACATAATAATTATGTAAATATTCATGAGGTAAATTAAAAGTAAGTAACAATGAACCTACTTTGGCATATTGTCTTAGTTTATAATTGAAAACAATAATAGTAGGTTCAATATCATAATGTTACTTGAATACCCCAAACATATTCAATACTATAGCCACTCTAAAAAAGGTTTAATAAAAAAAGTAACCATTTAATCTTATTTTTATTGAAATTGCGTCCTTTTGGGGTAAAATTTACGTGCATGAAGATTACAGTCATGATAAAAAGTACTTTCATTTCATTTTTCTACACTTTATTTTTTAAGCCCACTTTTTTAGGGTTCCGTAGTCAAATGGCAAAAACGAAACCCTTATAGATTCGTCATGTCTGTCTGTCTGTCTGTCTGTCTGTCCGTCCGTATGTCACAGCCATTTTTCTCCGAAACCGTAAGAGCTAGACTGAAGAAACTTGGCTAGTAGATGTATTCTGTGAACCGCATTAAGATTTTGACTATACTTATGCTTTTTAGGGTTCCGTAGCCAAATGGCAAAAACGGAACCCTTATAGATTCATGTCATGTCTGTCTGTCTGTCTGTCTGTCCGTATGTCACAGCCATTTTTCTCCAAAACCGTAAGAGTTAGACTGATGAAACTTGGCGAGTAAATGTATTCTGTGAACCGCATTAAGATTTTTACACAAAAATAGAAAAAAAACTATAAATTTTGGGGGTCCCCATACTTGAAACTGAAACTCAAAACATTTTTTTTCATCAAACCCATACGTGTGAGGTATTTATGAATAGGTCTTCAAAAATGATGTTGAGGTTTCTAATATCGTTTTTTTTCTAAACTGAATAGTTTGCGCGAGAGACACTTCTATACTTTAGTATTACTATGCAAACTTTCAACGATATTTGGTTTGAACGAGATCTAGTCGGTAGTTTTTTTTATACGTCATAAATCTTAAGCCGCAATTTACCTTTCGATGAACTACAAGAACCTTTATATTATGTTACTTGAAGCTACGGAACCCTTCATGGGTGAGTCCGACTCGCACTTGGCCGCTTTTTTTTTAAACTATTAGAGCTACTGATGAAACTTGGTAAGAGAGAATGATAAAAACTAAAAAAAATATATGGAGTACTATAATAAGCAACTTTCTAACGATATTTGGTTTGAACGAGATCAAGTTAGTAGTTTTTTTTTTAATCGTAAACCGCAATTTACCTTTCGATGAACTACAAGAACTTTTATATTGTTACTTGTTGCTACGGAACCCTTCATGGGTGAGTCCGACTCGCACTTCGCCGCTTTATTTTTCCAACTGCAATAAAACATTCCGCGACACTGCGCTATAAAGGGCAAAGGTCACTCAGCCTCCTAAAAGAGGATAGCCATTCCCTTAGAAAGGCACTCCTAGGGTCCTTGTTTTCTCCATAAAACGAAACTGTGAAACACCTTTGACAAAGTTATCAGGCGAATCTTTTTCACGGTTCGTATTACGAGCGTTTCTCTGAGGTGGTACAGTCGGCGGCAGAAGATGAATATTGGTTTGCAAGTTAATTGACTGCTGAAAAAAAAAATGCCACCTAAACCATCTGTAATAGATGGTACAGGCCAATGATAATGATGACTGGTGAATATAATATATGGTTTGCTAAGTTTATAACCTCTCAGCTCAGTTGGTAGTAGCTCCAACTTTTGTGCTGTAGGTCGTGGGTTCGATCCCCACTGAGAACAAATTTTGATTGTTTTTATTTGCATAAGTTTTCGCAATCCCCATCATTAGTTTCATTTTTACTCATCGTCCCTCGATGTAGAATCGGGGTCGATAACTTTTTACGACAACGCTGACGATAAAGACCTGCGCTTATCTAGGCGATGGATGGCAATATGATGGCGATCAGCTGAAACGCTGTCAAATATGACAGCGTATATCGCAGAACGCTTAGATGTCCTTAAGTCATTTTGCGTTTAGATTAAAATCATTAATTATTAAATACAAAGTTAAGCGAATAGTATAAAATCCTGTAGAAATGTAATATAAAAATATATATAGAATTAAAACAACAAAAGATGTTAAAAACTCAGAATCAGTTTTTGTATTAGAGCCATACTGAATGTAGACAGTTATGTGACGAATCGTAGCGTTATTTGGCTAAACACAGAGTAAAAGCGGAGGAACTTGATTTAGTTCCACTCTTTTTGCCGCTGCTTGTACGTTGATGTAATGGACTTTTTATATGGAAGCTGTGAAATATTGCAACTACTTTGGGTGAAGGTGCCGCAGAATGAAGAATGTAATGGATTTCGTTTAGCGTAGGTATTTGATGAAAAACACTAAGCTCCGGTGGTCTTGTGGAAGCGACCCCGTCTTCTGATCCTGAGGTAGCGGGTTCAAATGTGGTGGTGCACCAATAAATTTCTCTATTCGGATATTTATGTAATCAATGTTTGCTTTCAAACGGTGAAGGAAAACATCATGAGGACACCAGATTGCAAACTGCCTGTATAAAATATGGTATTTCTTTCTGCCTGTATCAAATTCCAAAATGGAACATGAACCAATATGGAAGTTTTACAAAAAAAAAATACTAATCGGTTCATAGATGATGACACATTAAAACCAAACGACTAAATCGATTGGTGAAATTGCTATGGGACCAATCTAGATTGACCGATTTGAATTTTTCAAATCGGCTCATAAATTACAAAAGTAATATATTTTATTTACAACAGAATATACATTATTTACAAAAACTATTACTAAACAACATGAAATACCTAATTAAAAAGAAAAAATAAAAATTACATTTTATAAGAAACTAGAAAATTTTATATGAACTCTGTTTTCCACCTGTAGGTATTACAGGTAGAAAACAGAGTTCAGATCACCGACCGCAGGCAATGTGCCCAAAAGGCTGGCAACGTTACCTCTTTGAATAGCTAAGCTAATTCTTTGCCCTAGGTAAGCGCCAGCCCTTTGGTCACCAGTCTCAACCACCAGCCTCTTGGATAATTCTTCGAATAGAAGCCACGCCTCTGGACCCCATGGTCCTAGCGTTTCCACCCCAAAAGGCAGAAATATGTATCCATCGCCGATTGATGCATATTTCCGCCTTTTGAGGTTTTCCGCTGCCGTTGCCGCCGCGCCCGCCGCTCTTGAAGTGGACGATACGTGTGAGGCAGCCAACGTATCCACGCAAGTAGCGTCCCACACCAAAGGCCTGCCCCGACTCCAAGGTATCAACGACATCCCGTCGGGTCTCTTTCCATCATCACGTGTGATACCGTTCGGCTCAAGAATGGCCGGCACGTGAATGGTGGCTAGAGCCCTACGGATAATGTCGTTGAGGCTTGCATGACGGGATTGGCGGCCTGCACTGCGGCGACAGGACAGTCCGTGGTGACCATGCCGGTCAACGGAGCTGCCGCAGTGGCACTGATGGGGTTCATTGGTGGTGGCTCCAATTCGAATGCTGACAGCTAAAGAAAATGTGGTGTTATCCAAGAGTGTTCCAATATTGGCAGAAGGCAGCGCATGGAGCCAGAAACCAGATTCCCGAGTGCCAGAGGCAATGAGGCGAGCCCTTTCTGCTAGCGTAGAAGCCGATTTTAAAAGTTCTAGAATTACAAAATAAATTTTATTAAGCCATAACAAAAAAACTACCTAATTGAGAACCAGTTTTTATTTGAAGTCGGTTAAAAAATATCCATTAACTTCTATGAACTATGGTTCCTTTCAAAAGCTTCAAAGACTTGAAATTACACAAGTCTTTTTACAGGATTCTCTTGCCAAATATAATTATTCTGTACCGTTCAGTACAAATCCTGTGGGTGTTGGACAAGCGCCAGGTACTTACGAACTAACCACGGTATAATTGTAATTCTCAGTCTTAACGAAACATTATTTGCTCCAAGTGAGCTTACAAAGGTATGCGAGAAAATGCCGCCGTCATATTGCATTTGTTAGTCTCATAAGCTTTAAGCTTGTGAACTTGTTTGAAGGATTCACAGCTTAGTTTGTTACTCAATTTATAATTTATTAGTGTACGCAATAACACTAAGGTGATTGCGTACCTTTAAAAAAAAAACTTCAAATAAAAAGGAAGAGGTTCCCAATTTGGTTGTTTTTTTTTTACTGCAGCAAATCGGCTCTAGCTCAGTGTTCTGCTTCACCACCAGCGGCAGTTCAGCGCTGTTATTCTGCCAGAACCGGTGGTCAGAGCCATTTAACCCTGTGTGGATATAAAAAAAAAACAAATAATAGTGAAGGAACAGATATATAAAAAAAAATATTTATATATAATATAGGCTAGCAAGTTAAGGTTACATTTTTATGTCATCGCATAACATTGTCATTTATAAACTGATTTAAATATTATATCTAACTGGGAGCTAATAATTACAGATTGGTCCCGTAGAAGTTGCATCAAAATCAGCAGTTTGGCCTTAAAGTCGGTTTCTCAAGTTTTTAAACATCAGTTGCGTTGAAATCAAAACCTAGTCATATCAGTCAGTTTTGTCATTATTTTGAGTTTACATTGCACTAAAAAACGAATTGAAACAAAAATTATCTATATCTATTGCTGACGAAATAAACATGGGATAGCGAATAGGAACTTCGCTTTGCAAAACTTGTATGGCTACAGATAGCTAGTGGTGGAAAAATGATGGCAACAAGATAAATATGTGATCGCTGTTCCTTGTTAGTATCATAATATATTTGTTAGTTTCAAACTTTTGATTGCAACAGAATTGATACTATCTTGTGTACATAATAATATATGATATTGTCAAGCGTAGGTGTATACCTACTGGCAATACCCCGTCATTTTTATGACGGTAGCTGCATTTAAGAAAAGGTAGTTTTACGACACAGGTAAGTTAGAGCTTTGTGCGGAAACAGATAAGGATAAGCATAAAACTATAGAAACTATATTCACTGCGAGGCGAAAATACGTTCAAGGCCTAGTGGTAAGAAGTATCATAAAGTAGTAGAGCCTAGTAGTATTATAGCTCTATGTGTAGCTGAACCGGGGAAGTACTACCATCATGCTTGTTTCTACCGTGAAGCCGCATTGCTGTGTTTCGGTATAAAAGATGAGGTAGTCCATTTTTTTGATTAAAAAACCCTACTTTTTTTTGTTTTTAGTTTTCAGTAGCATTCAAAAATACGTTTTTTTTTTACTTTGTGACCTAGAAAAGTCTAGTGCAACCAAAACAGATGTAAAACGCCATTTTTACAAGATGAACTTTAAAATCCAGTGCAACCGAACAGATGCACCCCAATTATGCAAAGAGCATGGCTCGGCCTAATCAAATTAAAATTATGCTGGGTAGCAACTCTAGAATGAGCTGACCCAAATTACGGGACACTCCACGCAAGGGCCCTTCATCCGCCACAGTCGTGTGCAACATGGGATAGGGTTGTCACTCTTGCATCACCTACGGCGCATAAGGCAGAGTTACTACCAACTAAGCAGAGAGGCCAGTCCAAATTACCACCTTACATTAGCTTGTTCCATCGGCTAGTTATATAACTATAACATGGCCATGGACTATAGCATGGGGTTCTTCAAAAAGGGCGTTTTGAAAGTTTTAAAGGGTCGGCAACGCGCTTGTGATGCCTCTGGTATTGCAGACGTCTATAGGCTACGGTAACCGCTTCCCATCAGGTGGGCCGTATGCTTGTTTGTCTACTTAGTTGTATAAAAAAAAAAAAAACCTACCGAGAACAAATATTTGTGTGGTGAAAACAGATGTTTGTTCTCTGTCTGGGTGTTATATTGTATTCTAAGTACTATGTATTTACAAAAAAAAATGTATGTACGTATTATATCAGCTATCAGGTTCCCATAGTACAAGCTCTGCTTTATTTGGGGCTAGATAGTGTTGTGTGGATTCTACAGAATAATTAATTATTTTATTTATTCGCTTGTTTTTTTTTGGGATAAAAAGTATCCCAAGTCGATGCAATGTTATCCTATCCTATGTTCTTTTCCTGGTTCTAAGCTACTAAAATTGGTGGGGAATTTTCAGCCAAATCGGTTTTGCCGTTCTTGAGTTATAAATAGTGTAACTAACACGACTTTATTTTATAAATATAAGGCCTTGTCTTAGTGTAGGTACCGAGGTGGAGTCCTATAGAACTAAGATGGCATTGGTTACCTACTTTAATATTGAGATGTGTCGAGGCCGGAAGACGGGCCTGGTGACCCGATCTACTGGTTGTAATTTAAAACCGCCTTGGGTACCAGCTCTCAGTTAAGGCTAAGTTATATGATATAATGTACTAGATATAATTTTATTCTTGTCCTCAGTTTAAGACAGAGAAATGTTTTGATCAAAATTTACAAACGCGACAGCCCTATCAACGTGGGGAAACCTACAAGAGCTTTTCAGCACTTACGTGTGTCTAACGTGCAACGAATTCATTCGCCCGTTAGGCCGCTCGCCTAGCTGGCATACTTTACAGATCATTGGTAGTAGCTCTGCCTTCTGCGCCGTATGCCGTGGGTTCGATCCCCACTGAGAGCAAACGTTTTGTGTATTAAGGGGCCGGCAGAGGGTGAATTTTCATACAAACGTAATACCAAAATGATTACTAATTTAAGCAGATTTTCACTATATTATTGTAATAATTATTGTATTTGTATAGTATTTATTTATGTACCTGAACAGTTTTAATTTTAAATTACTTACCTCAGATGAAATTAACGCCAATCACATTTTGCAATGAAAAAAATTTATAAAATGCGATTGGTGTTTATTTTATTTTTGGTAAGTAATTTAAAATAAAAACTGTTCAGGAACCTAGTTAAATACTAGGTATACGAATAATAATAATAATATAGCCTCTTTTATTTCCTCAATTACATACATACATTTTCTTGAAGGTTAATTAATTTATGAATATAATTTATACAAAATAATGATTAACAATAATATTATGCAATTAAATTCAAATAAAATTATATAGTATTGAGGACCTCTCAACGAGTAAAGGCCTCCTCCCATTGGTTCCAATCATCTCTTTCTTTCGCTTTGATCATCCAGTCTTCACCTGCTAATTTCTTTATTTCGTCTATCCATCTCTCTTTCGGTCTTCCTCTGTTCCTTTTGTATGGTGGTCCTGGCCATGCTGTTACTTTTTTTGCCCATTTATCGTTGTTCATACGTGCGACGTGACCAGCCCATTTCCATTTGAGTTTCTTACAATGTTTTAAAGCATCAATAACCTTTGTAGTTTCTCTTATATCAGTGTTTCTTATTTTGTCTATTCTTTTAAAATTAAGTATACTTCGCTCCATTGCTCTTTGGCAAACTTTTATTTTATTTTGTGTGTATTTATTGAATATCCAGGTTTGGCAGCCATAGGACAGACATGGTAGTATACATGAATCCAGAACTTTTTTCTTAAGTTTTACAGGTAGTTTTGATTTGAGCAGTTCCTTGTTGTTCCAGAATTTATTCCAGGTTAAGTTAACCCGCCTGTTTATTTCATCGATGTGACGTGACTTATTAAATGATATTTTCTTTCCTAAATATATATATTCTTGAACATATTCTAATGCTGTATTGTTTACTGTTATAGGTATTTTTTCGTTATTTGTCATGACTTTTGTCTTTGTGGTATTCAGTTCCAAGCCGATTTCACGACTTACAGTGTCTAGTTCGTTGATCATTTTCTTCAGTTGCGCTGGTGTTTCCGAGAAAAGTATAATATCGTCGGCGAACCTGAGATTGCTTAGAAATTCACCATTTATGTTAATACCTTTGTTTTTCCAATTCAGGTTTTTCATTATGTTTTCAAGGACAGTTATAAAAATTCTTGGCGAAAGCGGGTCTCCCTGTCTGGCACCTCGGCAAATACTGATCGCGGGGCCTTTTGTCTCCATTTTCACATGGCTAATGCTCTTACTGTAAATGTCTTTTATTAATTCTATTATTTCCATTGGTATGTCGCAGTCTTGTAGAGCCTTCCACATGCTGTTGTGAGATATTGAGTCAAAGGCTTTTGCATAGTCGATAAAAGCCAGGTAGAGTGGTCTTTTTCGTTCTTCATATTTCTCTATAATCAAGTCCAATGCCTGAATGTGGTCTGTGGTAGAGAAGTTTCTCCTAAAGCCAGCTTGCTCCGGTGGTTGATACTTTTCAGTGTAGGTTTTCAGTCGTTCCTCAAGGCATGAAGCGAACAGTTTATACATATTTGGTTGTAGGCTAATCGGTCTGTAGTTCGCTATATCGGCTGGGTCTCCTTTTTTATATAGCAAAATTATGTCCGATTTTGCCCATTCCTTAGGTATTTCCCTGCTGTCTAGTATCATGTTAAATAAGGTGGTTATAGGTAGTGCCAGTAGAAACCTGCCTGTTTTTATAAAATCACTCGAGATTCCGTCCGGTCCGTTGCTTTTATCGGTATTCAAGCCTTCCATTTTCTTCAATATTTCGTGTGCGGAAAAGCGTTCAATGGTGGTCCAGTTCGGCTCTGCTGAAGTAGAGCTTCCTTCGTATGGTTGTTGAGCAGAATACAGGTTTCTATAAAATAGTGTTGCGGTCTCCATTATCTTTGATCTAGAGAAGGTCTTGTTTTTGGTAGAGTTTTCTGTTAGACAGGGGATCCATTGTTTGGTGGTGTTCAGCGCTTGAAAACCTTTTTTCAAACTTCCTGAAAGCGTAAGATGTTTTTCTATTGTTTTTATTCTATGTTTTTCGTGCTCCTTTTTGATAAGTTTGTGAATATTTTTATACAAGTAGCAGCGTTCTTCTTTTTCATTCGTTGATAGGTTCTTTTTGTTAAGTAATTCTTTTCTTCTTGCTATCAAGCATTTTATATGTTCTGTAATAATATTCTGTTTGGTTTTCGTTGCATCTTTCGTGATGGAGTCAATGCTTTCAGATATTGTTTCCTTGAATTTTTTGTAGAGAGACTCTACATTTTCGTTTTCTTCAAAATTCAAAAAGTTGATATGTGTGCTTAGAGCGGCGACAAACTGTTCCTTTTGTTCTAATGTGTTTAGTTTGGTTGTATGTTTTTTGTAGTTTGCTCTACTTTTCTTGGTTCTCGATAAATAAAAGGTGCTTCTAACCAAACGGTGATCGCTGGGAAAAGATAGATTGCTTATTATCTCGATGTTTGTGGCTTTTTCTTTATTGTTGGTCAAGATGTAATCTATTTGACTTCTAGTATATTTTGGTGAAAGCCAAGTCCACATATTTTTTCTATTTTTTTTAAACATACTGTTTATTATGAACAGGTTATTTTCCCAACAATATTCCAGTAAAGTTTCACCCCTTTTGTCTCGTTTTCCATAACAATATTTACCCAGTATTTTTTCTTCCCCAGCTTGCTGATGTCCAACACGAGCATTAAAGTCTCCTAATATTATTAGGTATTTATAACATTGGCGTTGTGCTTGTTGTATTTGTTGGTAGAAGTTTTTAATATCATTATCGTTTGCATCGATAGTGGGGGCGTGAACTTGGTATACGAATACAGTTATTACATTAATATAGTGAAAATCTGCCTAAACTAGTAATAATTTTGGTATTACGTTTGTATGAAAATTCGCCCTCCGCCAGCCTCTTAAGCACTGGTATTTTTCTGTATCAGGATGTCCTTCTTCTTCTTCTTATTGTGTCACTGGTTCTTTGAAAACAGTGTGGTAAAAGGATTACTACGAAAAGGCATGTTTTCTATAGAAGTCTTCTATGATGCTGGAGCAAGTTATGCCAAGATCAAATTGAGATAATAAAGTGCTTTTGTTTACAAGCATACCTACAGGCAATTTTTCACACATTTATGAACTAAAGACCTCGTTTGTTTTCGCTTTCTAGAACCAAGATTACTTAAAATGAATATTTAAACTGCTTGTAAATGACCATTAATATTTCAAGCTTGAGAATTTTACTAAGCAAGTCTCTGTAATCTGCTCATTACTTAGAGCTTAATAAAAATATTCCAAGTCCATTGTAACTTATTATATTTCGCTGGCCGTTTCATTAAAGGAGGTTCTCCTAGACGGTTAGATAATTAAGCCACAGGGCACACAATAATAGTAGATAGCTGGTTCAATTTAGAACACAACAAAACTGAAAGTTATCTTGGAATAACTCATAATAAAACTCATAATAACTCATAATATTTTTTTTTTTTTATTTTTTATTTGTTTTTTAATATCTTGTTGATGAACGGGTACGGTGTTAATTGATAGTTTATCTCAGATTTCAGATCTTTGACTTGCACAAGCGAGCATGGGATAAAAGCAGTGTGTGCGGCAAGCGGGTTGCTTGGTTTGAACTGAGTTACGTTAAAAGGCTGCAATTTTACGATTTTAACTTTTTCTTCTTCTTCTTATCAGTGACCAGTGTGGTGAAAGAACTTTTCACGTTCCACATAATGCAGGTTTCTGCACAATGTTTTCCTTCACCGTTTGAATGTACTGACTGAATTAGTTTTTCTGTTCAAAAATTTATAATATGCACTATATACATTTTTGAACAGAAAAACTTATTGGTACACGTTTGAATTAGAATTTGGATTTGGATTGGATTAGAACCCACGACCTAAATTTTTATAAGTGGTCAACTCTAATAACTGAGTTTTCAGTAGCTCAAAGTCCTCCCCGTGAAGCACAGAAGCATTCGGATGTTAGTTCACTCACGCAAAAAATAACCAAGCACAACCTTTGGTCTCGATCGGTTATAAATTTAACCAAGTCACGAGCC
This sequence comes from Thera obeliscata, assembly GCA_947578465.1. Lineage (NCBI taxonomy): Eukaryota > Metazoa > Arthropoda > Insecta > Lepidoptera > Geometridae > Thera > Thera obeliscata. The sequence continues at coordinate 1,905,837 of OX387926.1, forward strand.
TTTGTTCAATGGACCTGCTGTCCTCTTTAAGCTGTGACTGTGTTTCAAGGTATTCTCTAATCTTATACCAGGTATTAAGCTTAACCACGTTCAAACGAAGTTGGCATTTTATTTAACTACCTTAAAACGAGCCGGGATTTAACTATTTTGGTTACAAGAACCCTTTTAAATTTCAACCATTTTAAAAATTAAATGCTTCTTAAAAATTACGGCTAGCCTCCCTCCCGATAGGGACCAGCACACCTTGGAGCCCTGACAGGCGACAGCCACGTGATCAGCCGAGAAAGTGTTGGCGGGACGATAGCAACACCTTTGAGAGGAGAAGGTGGAAGGAGACTCGAGAGAGAGATAAATGGAAGTCTTTGGGAGTGACTTTTGTCCAGCAGTGGAACGAAATAGTAACTTATTTCGTAAAAAAAGGCTAGTCAATGAACTTACTCTAGCTAGTCAGCTGTGAGATGATTCAAATATCATACATATCATCATCTGTTCTATGACACTAAGGGTTTTTTTAAAGCCTCAATCCGAAGCTTAAGCGATTCTATTTCTACAGAACTTTCCAAGATATAACCAAATTTGCAGCAGCTTTGTAACGAAGTTACGTGTTTTTTTTTTTGAAAATTTTCCCTCCAAAACGCTTGGAGAATCTTCTTCTTCCTGCTTCTTATTCCACTTTATGTGCTGGGGTTGGCACAGCATGTTTTCCACCTCCATTTCTTTCTGTCAACCGTCATCTCTGCATTTACTCCTCTCTTATTCATGTCATCTTTCACACAATTCATCCATGTTTTCTTTGGTCAACCTCTACTCACACCATACTCATCACTCTCCTAAAAACACTTCGAAAAATACTTCTCACATAGTTCGTAATACCTCCAACGCCTTTATTGCCCGTCCCTCCCCCTCCCCGCCCGAGAGGACAATAACCTTGTTTGAAGTTTAAATTAAAACACGGCATTCCATGTTCCTCCTTTTTTCTATTTTCTTGTGACAGTTTCGACCACCGTAAATTCATTTTCACCAACCCCTGTTAGAGAGTAAAAATTTCATTTTCTTTCACAAAAGATTTGGAAAGGTACAAAAGTTAATCTGGGTTTCGTTTGTAATTTGATTAATTCTTCGATTGGCCATTTCGCTGAAATAATTTGGCGTATCCTGGAAACGTGAATTATTGCCGAGGCAAATCGAATAAAGAAAAATCGTATAAATATTATAAAATTCCTTTGCCGGGTTTGCAGCTATGCCAACGAATCGACAGCGCGTAGTGTAACTAAAAAATATAAATAAATATATTGAGATTTCTTCAAGCTAAATAATAGTGATAGACTGATAGTGATGCTTAACACTTATCTTATCATACTTATTTTGTTAAAGCCTGCACGTATACCCTAAAACCTTTTACCACCTGTCCAAAAAATTTACACACCTCGTAAGTACGCATTACTTTTTACAACAAAGCCTTTGACCTCTAAATTTCGGAGCTAGCAGAGCAGCAAAGTGTTTTTTTACAACACTTTTGAAAGCATCTAAAATGTGTTACTGAGTGTGTTACTTACTCAAAGACTTCCGGCGATGTATGGAAGTGCTTTTAGCAAAGATATAGGTAGCCCCATTAGCTTTGCGCGAAATATGTTCGGCTTTTTTAGTCGGGATTGGGGCTTTGCCAGACGACGCGACATGGAACTAACGTAGCAAAAACATTATTCCTCCTTCTCTGTTTAGTAAAGGGGTAGTGTATTTGTTCTGCTGTTGTGCCATAACAAACCGCGGCTTGAAGAACAAAAGTAAGTTTGTTTTAATTGTTTGTCAGTGTCCAATTTGTATTTCCAACCTCCGACAAATAACTGCGTTGAAAAAGCAGTTTTATTTCATGCAATACACTAAATTCATACATACATACATAAAATCACGCCTTATTCCCATGGGGGTAGGCAGAGATCACGGATTTCCACTTGCTACGATCCTAACATACCTCTTTCGCTTCATTCACTCGCATAACATTCTTCATACATGCTCGTCGGTTTAGGGTACTCCTAACCTGGCCTTTCTCTAAAACGTCTGCGATCTGATCGAGATACATGCGCCTAGGTCTTCCCCTTCCAGCAGTTCCATTCAGTTAAATTCATATTTCATTGATATTAGTAAATATAAAAAGACCTCATAAAAATTAAAATTTTACTTGACTGCATAATATTTTCTTAAATAGGTTCCATAAAAACATACAATTTATGTTATTCAAAAAAGTATTTATCTTTCTATAGAAACATAATATTTTGTGTACCGAATGGCCGTCCTAACTTTCCGCAGTATGGCTCTTTTGTAAAGTGGAAAAGGTATTAGCAAAATCGATTTTTGGTCTACAAAAGAACTGAAAAATGACTTTTGGATAGATACGCCACGAGCTGAAGAGATTAAAGCGAATTGTTTCGAATTTTTCTCGATGGACGTTGCAGTAGTATCGCTTAGAGCCAGCATGCAATGTGAAATGAACTTTACTGGTGTACGCGTTAGAGCTTATTTTTGGGAATGATAAATTTAGTTACATCAAATTGTACCTATAACATGTCACACTGCCTTGGTATTCAATACATAGTATTTGCCTATACAGTATGTAAAGTTCAGGAATTGCTTTTCTATTAAAAAAAAAATATTATCGGGTCTTATACCACTCACACGTAAGTCAAACAAATTCTACTGTGTTTAAACATTTTTGACGTGACAACATCTTATAATTCGATGGAGCCGGCTGCTCGCACGAAAAAATATGACGGCATGCGGCGTTACCTCGCTCTGAGGCGTTCCATTAAAGGTTTGAAGTGCAAGCGAGAGCGCGGAACGAGCGACAAAGAGGCACAATCGGCCTCCGCGTTCGATAGCGTTCGACATCTGTCTCCTACTTGAGTGAGCGATGCGTCTGCGTGGACAGCTGTATGACGTTGTCACGTTCAACTATTGTCAGTAAACCGACTTTACAGACAACCGCTTTTTTGGTAGGTTATCAATGAGTAGTTTTATTATATTTTGCCATAAATTTGACCAAAAACTGGCCAGAAATAATAGTAGTTATTACTGTAATTTCGCTAGGAATTAATTAGAAATAACTACCCTAAATTTCCACGAAACTGTCAACAAGCCTAAAATCTCAGCGCAACTAATCAAAGCAGCCTTAACTTAATTAGCGTGACAAAACCGCCCTTAAATACTTACAACGAGCCCGAAAACATGGTTAGTCTATTATACAGAGAGCTTTTGAAGGATAAAATAATCTAGTGGAGTTATTAGGGTTCCTGTAGTCAAAAAGCAAAACTGCAATAGCTTCACGTGGTTGATGTTGAGTGTTTATTTACAGGGCAACTGGTAATTCTGTTGTAATCAAAAGGTTGCTATTAACAAATAAATGATACGAACAAAGAACAGCGTCACGTTTCTAGTTGCCAACGTTTTTTGATCACTATCTGCTAACCACTAACCTAAATATCGTAGAACCTAAAAAAATCGAAAATATGTGTCAAGTGCACGAAAGGAGCCTCTTCGAGGCGCACTTAAAATCCTTTCACCACACTTGGTTCGAAAGAATCAGTGACACGATAAGAAGAAGAAGAACCACTAACCGAGCCGTAGTTCATTTGTTGCCTGTTCTTCTTAGGCTTGGTCGCGTGGAACTGGCACCTAGACTCACCTATCTTTAAGACGTTTCAAAGTGATTCTTGTATCGTATTGAATAAACGTTTATTGAATTGAATTGAATTGAAATATCGGTTGCCATACTAGTTTTACAAAGCAAAGTTTCTATTTTCTATTTCTTGTTTATTATGTCAGCATTTAATTTTAGTTTTGTTGCAATCGTTCATTGTCAAAGATAAGATTTGTTTCAAGTCGATTTGATTGCAATCGAAGCTCAAAATAATATCAAAACTGACGGATGCGATTAATTTTTGATTGCATCAAAAGATACGCAATCACCCCACTAAATAACAAATTGCCACTCTAAGTGCCATATTCTGAAACAGTGCATGAGTCTGAGTCGAGCATAAAATTTTCTCATTTTTTGATAGAGAACTGTCAAAAATCTATGTTTGAGGGTCGCGTCAGGCTGTTTCGGAATACGGGCCTAAGATTTTGTGTTGATGAATAGAAAGACAGAGCTTTCAGCATCCAAAACAATAATAAATCAAAGAAAACACAATCTTGGCAAACAATTTAGCAAAACTCGAACAAACAGAGCACGTACACAACTTTATTTCCTGCCATATTGCTAATTGTATAATGAAAGTTAGCGGCAATTAGTAAACGATAGTCGAAGCGAAATCTGATTGTTTGTGCAAATGGAAAAGGATTGCGAACGCTCGGTTGAATTCGGTGTTTGCATATTTGAATTTAGCTAATGTAGTAATATTGTAAGTAAACATTTGTTTTCAATGAAAATACATTTATTTACATAAATAAACTTACAATTTATACAAGTATTTTCACTAGCAGACATGATCAGTGACATGAGCTCTGACTGGCTTTGGTTTTGAGTCTGTGTGAGTGCTCACTAGTGTATTATACTGTGTGTGTGACGTTGCGACGTAAGGAAAAGCAGATTTTCACTATGTTATTGTTATAACGGTATTCGTATAGTATTTATCTGGGTTCCTGAACAGTTTTTATTTTAAATTACTTACCTCAAAATGAAATAAACACCAATTGCATTTTACACATTTTTTTCATTGCAAAATGTGATTGGCGTTAATTTCATTTGAGGTAAGTAATTTAAAATAAAAACTGTTCAGGAACCTAGATAAATACTATACAGATACAATTATTACAATAATATAGTGAAAATCTGCTTAAATTAGTAATCATTTTGGTATTACGTTTGTATGAAAATTCACCCTCCGCCGGCCCCTTAACACTCACACAGACTCAAAACCAGAGCCAGAGATAGAGCTTGCGGTAGGTCTACAGGAAATGAGTGAGCACTGAGACGATGAATGATAAAGGTGACTGGAAGAAAAAACCTGCTGTGCCGACCCTAATTAAGCGTGGGATAAGGGCAGAAAGATAATGATGATTGAAAAAATGTACAAAAACACCAAAATAAGTTGAGCTCTCTGCAGACCATAACAAACGATCTAGAGATAGCTCAACTGATTCAAATCAGTGCCATACAGAAGCGTCCCCAAGACACTGGCGGCATTGCCAATGCTTAATAGCAATGCTAATGCGCCAGATACCAACCAGCCTTTGGGTCGCTTCGATCAGACACCTAGACAATTTGAAGACCCGCAAGGTCTCGGTTCCCTATGGACACTTGGGGTTGAGCCAGAAAGAGCAATTAAGTAGGCATTGAGATCTGCATATTTGCGTCTCTTGAAATCTTCGTCTACATTTGTTGCCGCGCCAGCTACAACGGAAGTCCTTGGCAGATGAGAAGGCGCAAGTGTGTCGACACACGTAGCGTTCCACACAAGTTTCTTATCCAACTCCCAAGGTAAGTGTTATACCAATAAAAATTACAGCGGAATTACTTCAAATTTATGGAGGATTTTTTTTTTTTATTACATAACAGGATCAAAGACAGGAACGTGCCTTACGATGTACTCAATACTGTTCTGCGACTTGAGGCATACGGTGTTCAGCTCCACGTGCCATTAATTTCACCGGCACCCACACACTTCAAACCGGAGCACAGCAAATCTGCTTCACGGCAGAAATAGGCATGGTGATAGTACTTCCCCTGGCGAGCCCTTCACAAAGAGCACTACCACTACTTTAGTAGGACTCTGGGTCCGTGGGGAACCGAGGCCTCGCGGGTCTTCAAAGTTTTATCTAGGCGACTGATCGAAGCGACGCGTGACCCAAGGACTGGTGGGTATCTGGCGCAGCGTATAAGCATTGCTAGTCAGCGTGGCAATGCCGCCAGCGTCTTGGGGACGCTTCCGTCTGGTACTGATTTGGATCAGTTGAGCTATCTCTAGATCGATTGTAACGTTCTGCAGATGGCTCAACTGTTTCTTGTGTATTTTGTACATTTTGTAAATATTTGTTTAATTTTAAGTTTCTTTGTGTAAATAAAGCTTATTTTTTAGTAGGATATAGTTTATATTGACCCAGTGAAATGTGCAGAAAACCGTTTCAAAACGCATTCAAAAAATGTCCGATCAAGTCTGGCTAGCAGCCAACGAATATATGCCGCAATCATGGCAAATCACCGATACGTCAAAGGTTGTGTATGGCCACAGATAAAATACTACCCTCAAAGAGTAGTGGTCCAGAATGGATACTTCCTGTAGGCCAACCTGGCTCTGTCTGTGGCTGCGGTTTTGAGTCTGTGTGAGTGTCGACTAAATAAATCCTACGTCAAAACATCACACACACAGTATAATGCACTAGTGAGCACTCACACACACTCAAAACCAGAACCAGAGACAGAGCCAGACAGAGCTCATGGTAGGCCTACAGGCTCTGTCTGTGGCTGAGATTTTGAGTCTGTGTGAGTGTTGACTAAAAAAATCCTACGTCAAAACGTCACACACACAATATAATGCACTGGTGAGCACTCACACAGACTTAAAACTAGAGCCAGAGACAGAGCCAGACAGAGCTCATGGAGATGTAGACATTGTCACACGTGACCTATCTGTACCATCATCTATGCCCACTGAATATAGATATGTCTTATTGCGGTAAAGCCTCCAAGATTATGTATTCTCCGTAAAATACGGATGGTTTACGGTTACTTTTGTTCCTTTATTGCATAAGAACCTTCGCCCATAAGTCCAATGGACCATAAAATCATCAGATTACATCGACGTATTTTTATACAACCTGTTTTTTTTGATATCCCATGACTATAGGGTTATATTCTGTATGTAAAAATAATACTAAAACTCCTAGAATAGGTGGTCCAAAAATGCATCGTTTCGGAGATATCATCAATCATAATTAAATTAGGTCAAAAATTGTCACCAGTATGACGAATCTTTACTTTTGCGAGGTTGCCAAAAATAGACCCTCAATGTGTCTAGGTATCTAAGTTTCATTGATAAATACAAGTAATTCATTTTTATTCAAACCAATCATTCATTATTTAAAGCTAAGAAAATGCGACGTTGTCATATTTCACGTAAGGGTGTTTTACATTAATAATCGTGACTTTGCCGAATTATTTTGTATGAAAAATGAAAAATAATAATAATGAGAGATTGGAACATAACTCATATGCCAGGTGATTCTTTGATATGGCCTCAATCATACCCTAGAGTTATGGGATATCAAAAAAAACACGTTGTATATCTGGAAATAGCTTATCAATCATGGTGGAGATAAAATGTTACGTTCTATGAGCATAATGTTCATCATTAATTTATGAAGAAGTCCTGTAAGCTCTATAAGCTCTGTCTGGCTCTGGCTCTGGTTTTGAGTCTGTGTGAGTGTTGACTTAATAAATCCTACGTTGAAACGTCACACACGCTGCATAATATACACTGGTGAGCACTCATAAAGACTCAAAACCATAGCCAGAGACAGAGCCAGACAGAGCTTGTAGTAGGCCTCCTGTACTTACTAAGCTGTTGCCTGTGGGTTTGCCTAGAACAATAAATCAATTTCTAAGGATCAATCTTGAAATGAGTCTATTTTTCATACCTATTTCCACCTTAAAGCAGCATTGTTGTGTTTCAGTTTAAAAGGGTGGCGGTGAAATTACTGGCTCGTGAGACTGAAAATTGCCCACAAAGTATTTTCATTTCAACATCTGTATGCCTCAAGCTGATGGACGCAAGGCAGTCCATCGTAGGGCACGTTTCTGACGTGCGCGCACGTCACGCTCGTAGGTCACGAACTACGTGGGAATGCTGTGCTATGGGCAATGGTTACCGCTTAACATCGGGGGGTTATTATGCTTAATCAATCAACTAGTTGTATAAAAAAATGGTTTCAAAAAAGTAGAAAGTAAAAACTCTCTACGGAAATTTTCGGGAAGTGGTATGAGTGAAGGAATATTTTAACCCCTGCAAAGTAAAACTAGTTAAATTATAAAATAAAACATCGCTCAATGAAAACCGGAACGGTGCAACGGTTTTAGTATATAAATTATAATAGTACATTGTTACCTGAGTGTTGAAAGTCACGTTTTTTGAGTCCCGAGACGGGTTTGGCGCCAGAGCGTTAGCGAGGGCGCCAATGGAGCTTGAGGGACTCAAAAGACTTTCACCCGAGGTAAACACTGTGCTTTTCATTACGAATACAAGGAAAGTAAAAATAAAAACATGAAAGAAAAATTAGTGAAAATGAAGATTGAATTGCCGCCTTCCCGGTTTTTTTTTTCTTTTTCTCTGGCGGGCCTTCGGCTTCGGTTCGCCAGCATTATTCAGCCATTATTTTCATTTTCATAATTTAAATCTATGTTATTTTAAATAAATAGTTGAAGCTATACACTAATCAAGTAATTTAGAAGATATATTATTTATTTAATACTATCTTTATGTTATTTAAATTTAAATATTACATTGCGCTCTAATTAGACTTTTTAAACTTCAGATTCAGATTCAGATTATATTTATTGCTTGAAATACATGTCGAAAAGATGATAAATAATAATAGGTAATGTACAATGTATTCTGCTTATGTCTAGGCATGCAATATTGAGATCTTCCGATTCCGATTGAGGTCTTACCGTTGTAATGGGTTTCCAACCTACTTGCTGAATAAAAAGTTGGAATTTGGTTGAACAACCTCCTTGTAGTTAGAAAGACTTTAGAAAGTTGGAACATGGTTGAATATAATAGAACTTGTTTTTTTTTATAATTTGACAGCTGTCAGTAGAAAGCGATTCTCCCTAGGGCTGAAAGTTTTACTTTCAATTAGGCCCCTCAGGCAACTTCATACCTACTTTCAGAGTATGAGTAATGAAAAATAGTTTGTTGACAGATCGATAACTGTGCGTCATTGCGGCCATTTTGAATTTCCTGTACCCGAAGTCCGAGTTTTGCTACCACATTTCGTTACCAAATGTTGTTTTCGTTTCGCCTATTTGTCTCTCTCTATTGTATGGAGAAAACATGAGACGGCAAAAACGTTACGTAGTTAGAGTTGTTGTCTCATCATTTTAGATTACTTTAGATACTGATTTGACGAATTTTTATATCCTACAAGCGTCCATATTTCCTGTTTTGACGAGTTTTTTATAAATGGTACCTGTACGAACGTTTGTTAGTAGGTAGGTACCTATCTTTCGTCAGGAGTATGAAACTTGTTTAATTCAAATTAGTCCTTGAAAAATTTGAGAAGAGCTTGTATTATGGGAACAATAAACAAATATTTTGGATAATCCTACACAACACTTTCTAGCCCAAACTAAACAGAGCTTGTCCTATGGGAACCAGATAGCTGATAAAATAATAAAATTAAATATATTTTTTTTAAATACATACTTAGAATACTATATAACACCCAGACAGAGAACAGACATCTGTGTTCACCACAAAAATATTTGTTCTCGGGGATCGAACCCACGACCTACGGCTCAGAAAGCAGAGACTACCAACTGAGCTGAGAGGCCAGCTATAGCTGATAGAACACTTAAAATATACAAACAGAGCTTTTGTCTTCCTGAAATCTTGCAAGATAAAATAATCCACCCCACCTCCAATTTAAGCACCTTTTTCAAACAATATGACTATACTAAAGTTGTTCCTAATAGCTTCAACGTAATACGCTTTGAAGTGGGTATCTAGCTACTTAAAACTCGTAAGTGCTTGAGTTTTCGCTCACGTTTGTGAAACCCATGTTATACTTGTAATAAGGTTGCAGTAATAATAACATAAAAGTAAAAAGCAACTTCATCGCCAAATGCTGAACCGATTTTGATGACGCGTCTTCGTGAATTGCACTATCTATAGTTATGTACGTACTCACAGACACAATGATAGTTTCGCACGATGCCATTTACACCTAGTGTGACAAGAGTAGGTAACTCATGATTTGAAAACATTGTTGGTTAGTTGAGAGACTTAGAGATATAATTTCATGATATTTAAAACTAAAAATAAAAAATCTGAAGTCAGGTTTCTTAATAAATACATATTTAAACTTAAACTAACCATTATAAAACTTTTCTTTGGTGTTTTTTTGTTTCATTTTAACCTATATTCCGCTTCTTGAGCTACGTAATGAGTGTTTAAGACATGAATCCTAGGGTAACTATTTACCAGGCACGGGCAACACACAACTCCATCCGACTAACGTTCAAATTCCTACGCTGATACCATACTTTCAGAGCGGCAACGCCGCATTTTTACGGGTGCGAACATAATATTTGAAAATTCTGGCGGCAAAATGTTCTTTTGTTGATTACTAGGAAACTACTTGTCCTAGAGAGTCCAAAATTTTGGAGCCGAGTGCTCTAATTCATAGCTCGGTTTGGACACGTCAACCGAATCTGTAGCTATTGTAGATCCTCAGATGTAGCATGTGCGTGCCAGACAAACGTGTCTCCAGCTAACACAGTCATCAAAGCTTCTAACTCGGTGAGTTTTGAACCTAGACACTTGAAATATTTGGAGCATCCATGATATTTTTTGCTCTAAATTTGGAGATATCAAGCAACTTTCTAGCTATAGCCATTCCTGAGATCCACATGTGTTAGCTGGAGAAATGGCTTCCCAGCAAACACGTTGTTATAGTCTTCTAACTCAAAGAGTTTTCGAGCTAGAGACTTGATTTTTTTTATGCCGGGTGCTCTAATTATGCTCTAAAATTTGGCGTTTACTATATAGCTCTATCGTTAGCCGTTTGCCCACACTGAATGAGGAAGCTGTGGAGCCGCTCTCCAGCTAACACACCTATAAAGTCTCATAGAGTCGTTGTTTTTTTTGCTGCTAAATTTTCCTTCAAATCAATGATTGCTCCAATTATGCTTTAAATGTTGGCGTTTTCAGAATTCGCAATTTCCATATGAGGAAGCTGGAGAAATGCACATGAAATTTCTCTAGGTTAAATCTATTTTTTTTTCAATTTGACTCTTATATGACTATATGTATAGGCTAAGGCTAAAGGCATCCAAGCGTTTTGCGGTGGCGTTCAGTGAAAAGACCTCAAATTTTTCGTTTCTATAATAGCTAGGTGTAGGTATACATTTTTAACCGACTTCCAATCAAAAAGGAGGAGGTTCTCAATTCGGTTGTATTTTTTTTTTTTTTTTATGTTTGTTACCGCATTACTTCGTCATTTGTGAGCCAATTTGAAAAATTATTGTTTTATCTGAAAGCTACTGCTTGAAGATTGGCCCCATTTTAATTTTATTAAAATCGGTGTTGCCGTTTTTTTTTAAATATTTTTTTAAATTTAATTGAGACTTAATATAATGGAGACAAAGATAGTGTAACCAACTACAGGCCGATTTCAGTGCTTTCTGTTTTCTCTAAGATTCTGGAGAAAATTATCAACAAAAGGCTCCTCAAGTTCTTGGATCAAAATAGTATCATTTCAAATAATCAGTACGGCTTCAGGCAAGGTATATCAACTGAGGATGCAGTTCGAGAAGTGGTGAACTCAGTAGTCGGGAACCTCGACAGAAAGCAGAAAACTATCGGAATTTTCCTTGACCTCTCTAAGGCTTTCGACACCGTGTCCGTCCCCATACTCTTGACTAAGCTAGAAGAAATTGGTGTGAGAGGTGTTGCGCTTGACCTATTCCGAAGTTACCTCTCCAATCGTTCCCAGTGCGTGGTAATTGACGGGGTTAAGAGCAACCATGAAAGCATCACTTTTGGTGTGCCGCAGGGTAGTGTCCTTGGCCCTACCCTGTTTTTATCTACATCAACCAATTGTGTCAATTGAGCCAACCAAATTGCAAAATAGTTACGTATGCAGATGATACAGTCTTACTAATTAATGGGAAAAGCTGGACTGAAGCTTTTCAGCTTGCCGAACTTACTCTGAGTGGAGTAATGCATTGGTTAGCTACTAATCAATGCACACACAAACACATATACTTCTACACCCACAATACACCGTCTACATACATCTACATCGTAGGTGTAGAGCTTTTTCACTTTTTTACTTTTTTCTTTATATTTTGTTTGTAATTAATTATCCTAGCATAGTAGTACCATTTTTTTCCCTTGATTAGAGTTAGGAACGCACTGTACCTAGTTTAAGGAGGCGGGCGTTGGTAGCTGCGACACAGTCTAACGACTAATGCAGTTATCATCGTTTCCTAATTTTATGTACCACTGTAAATATGTTCCGAAATAAACATTATTATTATTATTATTATAATTGTACACAAGGATACGCATCAGACTATACACTGCTAGCTCTTATGTCCTTGCAGTAAGCGTCATTTTTCTTTGTTTTTAGGTAACTTGAGGAGTATCCCACTGTACCTGCATGCCTCCGTCATTTATGAACCGATTTAGAAAATTATTTTTTTGTTTGGAAGGTTATTCTTACGTCCAGATTGTCCCAAGCAAATTTCATTAAAATCGGTTTAGCCGTTTGGCAATGAAGTCAGTTTCTCTAGTTTTTTAAACTTATAATTATTTATGAAGAACAGACATCTGTGTTTACCACACAAATATTTGTCCTCGGTGGAGATCGAACCCACGTCCTACGGCGCAGAAGCTGCGAGATGTGCGCAAGGCAAGAGGAAGTGGGTTCAAGTCTCGCCTATTATTTCTTAGTCGAGACACCGGGCGAGGCTGCGTGTGGGAGGAGGCTCTAACAAAATTGCGAAACTTTACGGCGTTCGCTTAATTTATGGTGTTGTTCGGTAGGAAATTATCTTATTGTATGACGTAATTCGGCTCCTTTGTAATTGGGATTAAAAAAATCATGCACAAATACCACATAGTAGAAGATTGTAAAACCAGTAAGTATACCTGCTGGCCTACCATGAGCTTCATATGGTTATGGTTATGGTTATGGCTGTCAAAATTGTGTCAACAGTGTCAACACATTCAAACCCAAGAATAAAATGAATGTTTGGGTCAGCCTATCTATACACAATTTGAAGCCATAGCCATACCCATATGGAGCTCGTGGTAGCCCTGCTGTTTGAACGGTATCAGATTTTTTCTTCTTTCTCTCTTTTTTTCTTCTTAAACAAAAATTACATCGTATACTCAGCGAACTTAATGCTAGAGAGCACTATCTTCTAGTTAACCTTTGTCATTAGAAAGCATCAAGGGAGCATAATCATTACAACGGGGGCTATTATGCTTGTTCCATCAGCCTAAGGAAGTACACTGCTGGACATTGGCCTCTCCTACACATTTCCAGGAAGAACGATTTTGAGCTCTTTCTGACTGACTTCCCGCGATCTTAACAATGTCGTCGGTCCATCTGGTGGGCGGGTGCCCTACGTTTTGTTTTCCGGTTCGTAGTCGCTTGTTCCATCAGCTAGTTGTAAATAAAAGATATAAATAAATAAATATTTTAGAAGGACGTTATAGAAGATCCTATTTGGTGTGAGGCAACTTGATACCACTGCGCCTCGTATTATGATAATGCGAAACTTTTCCAAGACTCTACGCTTATAGTTTGAGAAGTTCAGCCGCTTTGTTAAAACTTGACAATGGAGGCGAGGCTTGGAGCCTGGGCTGGAGGGTCTACTCCGAAAAACGATAGAACAAAGATCATATTGACATTTTGGGATACACTGCGTGGTATTATAATATTTCAGACAATCCACACTAGCCCCAAATTAAGCAGAGCTTGTGCTATGGAAAATAGAAGGCCTACAGATTGTTGATACTAATGATACCTAAGTTTTTTTTGTTAGAACTCAGAATACACTATAAGACCCAGACAGAGAACAAACATCTGCGTTCACCACACAAAAATTTAACACAAACAACACAAATATTTGTTTTCGATGGGTATCGAACCCACGACGTACGGCGTAACAGGCAGAGCTACTACCAACTAAGCTGCCATCACCCCTGATGGAAAATGAAGATGCAGTCTAAGATGCATCATGTTTGAGGACCCTTGGCTTTTCAAGTAACCAAAACCAAATAAACTAAGGAGTGTTACAGCGCCACTGCGCAACGGAACTCAAAATTTCAATACGGTCGGTACAAGCCATCGTTTACAGTTTTTCTCAGTAGATCACCAGGTTTTGGGAGATTATCCCAAGATCTTTGTTTCGCTGTATCAGAGCTATGTATCTGTTGTGACTCGTGATATGCTTTGCGTCTTCAAAGGCTTATTTAAATGGTTGCTTGGATGATGTTGAAGACGCTTAACACTTTACACACTTGCAAGCACACAATAAATAAATAAATACCAATTCAAGAGAGCACTGGTGGTCTAGTGGTAGCGGCCCTGCCTTCCGATCCGAAGGTCGTGGGTTTAAATCCAGTCGTGTACCAATGAGTTTTCTGTCGAAAAATGTATGTGCACTATGCCAGTACTCTCAAAACGGTGAAGGAAACCGGCGTGTCGTAACCTATAAAAGTTCGAGCAACACGTGTACAGGGTCACGCAAAAAGGGCCCGCCAGCGGCCTACTTGCGGAAAAACCAACCCGCACATCAAGTGCGGATGATAAAAATTTGCCGAATTTGCCGAGCCCTTTCCACCCATCGTCTTCCCAAGATCTTAACAATGTCGTCGGTCCATCTAGTCGATGGGAGCTCTACTTACTTGATGAATATTACTTGCCAGCTCTCAATGTACAGACTGACTGACAGAATTAATCATATCCTGGACTGAAATTTGATAGGCAACCCATATAGAATATATTTATTGGCATGTTTAATCTATATATATAAATCTTTCGTGTCACAATTTGGAACGCGATAAACTCTGAAACTACTGAACGGATTTCGATAAAATTTTGCAACTGCCTAAAATATGGTCGGACTTAAAAGATAGGATAGTTTATATTCAATATTTAGGTGTTATTAATTTATAAGGGGCAAAAGTTTCCAAATCTATGTCTATCCTTTTCTAACACGTAGGGACTTCTCTATGTCTATCCTATTCTATCACTTATGTACTTTTCTGAAAATGCTTGGCTTTGACGAGGAAAGAACGCTCTAGAATGTCTTTGAAGTTCTGGAATGATCAAATTTAATTCGAAGACTGAAATTATTCGGCTAGCATCCGGAATGCATCCAAACGTTAGTAATCCAGAATTATCTAGAATACTCAAATATACCCATGCAAACGGTTTTGAATTCTAGATTTGGACAAAATGTTCTAGAAAATAGTGCCCCTAAACGTTATAGAATGTTCTTTCATCATCATCATCAATTGATATCAGTCCACTGCTGGACGTAGGTTCACCTTGAGTAACAAAGGCTATATTTGTGTGTTTAAAAAATAAATGTCCACCCGTGCGAAGCCGGGACAGGCAGCTAGTTAAATATAAAATACGTTTCATTAAATAACCAGCTCGGTGAAGGTCCTTCTATAGCGGGATCCTATACTAGAAAGCAAGATAGCGATTTGGCATCTAATTAAAGCCGCTTTGCGAAGTGGAATTCAAAGGGTTTTAGCTCATTAACAGTCGCTGCATGTTTCGAATACGTGGATAGGGTGGGTCCTTACTGCTAGCGAGATGTCACAAATAAAACATTAATAAAAATAAAAATAAAATAAATAATGCGCCAACCAAACAACACTATCTAGCCCCAAACTAAGCAGAGCTTGTACTATGGGAACCAGATAGCTGATATAATACTTCAATACTTTTTTTTTTGAAAATACTTACATAGACCGTTCGGTTTGCACCGTTCGGTTTCAGAGGAACTTCCTCCCGCGAACACTCAGGCTGTGGAATGATCTCCCTGCTGAGGTTTTCCCTAAGAACTACAGCATAGGGTTCTTCAAAAAGGGCGTTTTAAAAGTTTTAAAGGGTCGGCAACGCGCTTGTGATGCCTCTGGTATTGCAGGCGTCCGTCATCAGGTGGGGCCGTATGCTTTTTTGTCAACTTAGTTGTATAAAAAAATAATATTAATAGAATACAATTAACACCCAGACAGAGATCAAACATAATTTAAACCACACAAATATTTGTTCTCGGTGGGGATCGAACCCACGACCGACAATACCCGTATTAAAATGCCTAGCACCTTTTAGCAACTCGCCAAGAGTGTCACTGTCACTGTTAGTAGTAGTAGAGCTCTTTGTGAAGGGCTCGTTCGTGAAAATACTACCACCATGCCTATTTCGGCCGTGTGAATGAGTGTGAATGCCTGTGAAATAACGGGCACGTGAGGCTGAACAGCTGTATGGAACTGTATGGAACAGCTGCGTGGAACTGGCACCTAGACTCACCTAGCTTTAAGACGTTTCAAAGTGATTCTTGCATCGTACTGAATAAAAAAATTTTGAGTTTGAGTTTGAGTTTGAGTTTATGCCTCAAGTTGATGGACGCAGGGCAGTGCGGGCTTGTTCCTGACACGCGTGACCTATAAAACAAAAACATTGCTTTATAGGTCACGCATGTCAGGAACGTGCCCTACGATTCACTGCCCTGCGTCCGTCAACTTGAAGCATAGGTACAAATATTCAGCCTCACATGCCAGTAATTTCACTGGCACCCACACCCTTCAAAACCCCCAAACACAGCAATGCTGCTATAAGACAGAAATAAGCATGGTGCTAGTACTTCCCTGGTCGAGCCCTTCACGAAGAACTGAACTTCTACTAACAATGGTAACCTCTTATGAATGATCGCTCGCAAAAGAACACAGTCAATCAGTTTGCCAGAGCGAGTAATTCGGGTGCAACGTACACCAAAACTGTATGGATTTGTGAGTTTAGAGCCTTTGAAATGTATCCTTGACGTGCGTTTGCTTGCATACATCGAAGATTAACAGAAGCAGATTAAATATGGGAATATAGGTATTTCATCTGCTTCAATAACTATGTTTAATCAGCATTTAGCAAGCGCAAAGCAAAGATACATTTCAAAGGCACAAAACTCATAAATCTATACAGTTTAAGTTAAGTATCTCAGAAGTGATAAGTTAGGGGTAGCTCTATACAACGACCCTTGGTTGACCCTTAGTGGTGACCTCCAAAATACTTGTTTATTTCTACCAAGCTATATGCCTAAGATGGACTGCAAAAGTGGCCATGTGGAGAGGCCCACACGGCAAAAGAGGCAGAAGAATTAAGGCCACTGAAACGAAGGGAAGACGACATTATAAGGGCAGCCGCTGCCGGCCCAATCTGAGGCCAAATAGAACCTTCTAAAGCCAGATCTGAGGCCAAATAGGATAGGAAGATGGTGAGAGGAGGCTCAAGAGAGATAAGTGGAAGTCTTTGGGGGAGACCTTTGCCCAGCAGTAGGACAAAAAAGGGTTTAATAAAAACTAAAAGTAATAAGGTTAAGTGCTAAATTAGGTAATGCAATAAATAAAATACTTTTGGAGTTTACTCTTTAAGAATCGGTTTTTTTATATAAGGCGCCCGGTATGAGAAAAATGTGAGGGGTAAAATCTACTGAACGAATGACCTCGTTACGTTTTTGGTGCGCAATCTATCGTGCGCAACTTTCTAATTTGGTGTGAGCAGTGCAGCTAGATCGTGGGTAGTGTGTACCCTTACTTTGCCTATACTTTATAATGCTTTCTCTCACTCTTACTGATTGCAAAACATCTTATAGTGGGGGTACGCTCTACGCACGATCTGGCTGCACTAGTATAGAGTATGCTGCAAAGCGACTATATCTATAATATGTTATTGAGCTTTTTGCGTCTGTTTTGACAATCGTACTTAAGGAGTAAACTCCAGTCGTGCGTCGGAGCTGACACACCCAATTTTTTTTATCTGTTTTATTTTATATTGCATTAAATCGTTTTAACCTAGATGGTAATAGGTATGCAAGCATGCCAACTAAGATTTTCGAGTGATATCTCACGTCGTATGCCGGTGACATATCGCAGTGTATGCAGATGAGCTCTGCGAGGTCTGTTTTGTCTGCTACCTGCCTTCTGACCTGGTACAGTCGGCAACATAAGTAGATTACGATACAGTCACAACTACCTAGCTCTCCAGTTTTACTTTTCTCTAGATAGATAGATACCTCTAAGGTTTAGCCTCTAACAAAACATTGCCTCGTAAGTCACGCACGTCAAGAACATGCCCTGGGATGCACTGCCGTGCGTCCATTAATTTGAGGCATACAGATGTTCAGCCTCACGTGCCAGTAATTTCATCAGCACCCACACCCTTCCCTTCAGATCAAAACACAGCAATGCTGCTTCACGGCAGAAATATAAATGGTGGTAGTACTTCCCCGGACGAGCCACACACAAAAGGCCTGCGCACACCTAGGTCGCTGGCGATGGCGATCAGTGAAATGCTGTCAAATTTGACAGCGATATTTGACAGCGTTTCATTGATCGCCATTTCCAGCGACCTAGGTGTGCGCAAGTCTAAGAGCTCTACTACTAGGTCGCCTTGAAGATGATAACTTACTTTTTCTGCTGACTGTAACGATGCTGGATAGTGAAATACGCAGCGTTGTTTGTCCTAGGTATGAATCTACGAGTTTTCACTGAAATCTGCAAAGTGACACAAAGACATTCATATTGCATTACCATTGAAATTACTGGTACTTAGATAACATACCAGTTTTTTTTGTTAACCGACTTTAAACAAAAAAAGAGGTTCTTAAATATGTTGTGTTTTTTTAATGAACCGATTAGATTTTTTATATGAAATTTAATTAATATATATAATTTTTACCATCCAATAGAATTTCATCAAAATCGGTTCAGCAGTTAGGCCATGAAACCAGTTTCTCATGTTTATTATACTTTATTTGTTTCCAGTTCTAAAAGATATTGGAGTTTTTTTGTTATGTTTGTTACCGCTTATTTCAGTAATTTATAATCGTTTAAAAAAACTGAACGGTTATAATTTCAGATTGGTCCCCTAGAAACTTCACCAAAATCTGTTCAGCCATTTGGCTTACGAAGTCAAGTTTTAATTTTTTTAACATAAGTAATAAATCCCGCCCCGGAACATTAACGAGTAGAAGTCTAATAATTGTACTTGGGTTAATACGCTTTATCGTCAAAATGTACAATGGTTAAAAAGCTCTATAATGAGTAGTTGTTATAAATAACACACGACAAATTATGAACATGTCAAAATTCTAAAGTTGCGAAAAGTGTCTACGCAATAACGTGCATGCGACAAAATGTACAATAAAGGAAATCCGCCCTGGAACTTCAACGAGTAGAAGTCTAATTGTACATAGGTTAATAAGCTTAAATCCTCAATTTTTTAGGGTTCCGTAGCCAAATGGCAAAAACGGAACCCTTATAGATTCGTCATGTCTGTCTGTCTGTCTGTCTGTCTGTCTGTCTGTCTGTCTGTCCGGCCGTGTCACAGCCATTTTTCTCCGAAACCATAAAAGCTGGACTGATGAAACTTGGTGAGTAGATGTATTCTGTGAACCGCATTAAGGTTTTTACACAAAAATAGAAAAAAATCTATAAATTTTGGGGGTCCCCATACTTGAAACTGAAACTCAAAAAATTTTTTTTCATCGAACCAAATATGTGTGGGGTATCTATGGATAGGTCTTCAAAAATTATGTTGAGGTTTCTAATATCGTTTTTTTCTAAAACTATAAATTTGGGGGTCCCCATACTTGAAACTGAAACTCAAAAATTTTTTTTTCATCAAACCCATACGTGTGGGGTATTTATGGATAGGTCTTCAAAAATGATGTTGAGGTTTCTAATATAGTTTTTTTCTAAACTGAATAGTTTGCGCGAGAGACACTTCCAAAGTAGAAAAAAGTTGGTCCTCTAACTTCTAAAATAGGAGAATAATAAATCCAAAAAAAATATATGTTGTACATTACTATGTAAACTTCCAACGATATTTGGTTTGAACGAGATCTAGTCAGTAGTTTTTTTTTATACGTCATAAATCGTAAACCGCAATTTACCTTTCGACGAACTACAAAAACCTTTATATTATGTTAATTGATGCTACGGAACCCTTCATGGGCGAGTCCGACTCGCACTTGGCTGCTTTTTTTAATGCCGCGTATAGCTACATAGAAATTATCTTTTGCATATAGACAAAGACAGAACTAGTGCTAACCATGCAAAACTCAGCGGTACACCTTCGCTTTGTGTGCTTAGACGGATGATTTATTCAAAGTAGGCGCGTTTCCGATGCAAATTATAAGTCGTGACTTGCTAGTGTTGGACCGACTACACACACACACACACACTAGATGGGTTCTCTTACGAAGAAAAAAAAGAATAACGTTAATTATAAATACATTTTTATCATTTTATATCGTATTGTACTAATATAACACCCTCTTATAGATAGTGCAATTGACGAAGGCGCGCCCCTCGCGGGGTGCGGGGAGTTTGCTTCGAGCGGCAGTCGCGAACCGTAGTCTATTCATTGTAGTGTGCGTGTGCACTCATAGGTAATTAGTGTGTACCGATAACACTCAAACATTGACGGAAGCTTGCACACATATACTAGGTTAGGAGGAATAGTGGGGCGCGTCTTCGTGGATTGCACTATCTATACAAGGTAAAATATTTACTGATTCAAAAACTAGTCCTAAGATCTGACACTGTTAAATCTAAATACATAAATAAACATTGTGGACAATTCACACAACGCTATCTAGCCCCAAACTAAGCAGAGCTTGTACATAATAGCCCCTTCCCACCAGTGTGTGATATCGCGCACGGAGGCGGATCAGCTCGCACGACACACCATGGGAACGGTCTCGTGCGCTGAGGTGCACGGTAGCACAGGAGCCCTTTCTGTTTGCGTTGCCGTGCGTCGTCGAACGCTGTGCGTGATGATCTGCAGAACCACGCACCGTAGGAAGGCAGTATAATAAGACGAGCAGACGTGAAAGATGACATGGATAAGAAAGAAGTGAATGCATAGATGATGGCTGATAGAGGAGAATGGAATAAAAGAACATGTTGTGCCGACCCCACATAAAGTGGGATAAGGCCAGGAAGAAGAAGAAGTTACACAGAAGTTTGAAACAACTTGAGAGAATACTACGAGTATTAATACTACTTCTACTACTATGAATACTATTTGAAATAGTACATCGTTAAAAGAATAATTTAATGCTTGAGCTCCTTCAAATTGTTATTTCACGTCTGCAGTCAGAGCTCAATATGAATCTAACTAGTGCATAGAAGTGGAACTATTACATTTCATTTATTTTATGTATATTGGTAAAATATTTATTAACAAAACACACAAGAAACAGTTGAGCTATCTGCAGATTGTTACAAACGATCTAGAGATAGCTCAACTGATCCAAATCAGTGCTAGACGGAAGCGTAATATATAATCCGTGGTGCCCAAGCTTGACTGCAGTACCGCACTGGCACTGATGAGGTGCGCAGCACGGCGCACCTAACCGTAGGCAGGTTGCAATACGGTTTATATTGGTTATCTTCCGATATTGGCAAATATCATTTAACCAACGACAGAAAATAATGGCTTAAAATGTTCTCCAGGTTTTTCATATATTTATACAAAATAAACGACAAAAGTTTCAAGTCAAAACGATCGATTTACAGTTGTACCACAAGGATCACTTTGAAACGACTCTAGGTCGATGGATTTTATAGAATTGGAGAATATGGTGATGGGTGAGTGTGTGGACTGAAAACGTGTCTTAAATAGCATAAAGTTTGAATTTGAGTTTTTTCCTACCGTGAAGCAGCATGGTTGTTTTATTTGAAGGGTGGGGGAGAAATTACTGGTATGTGAGGCTGAACATCTGTATGCCTCAAGTTGATTGACGCAGGGCAGTGCATCCTAGGACACGTTCCTGACGTGCGTGATCATTAACATAATCAAGTGGGCCATATGGTTG
The DNA here is from genome assembly GCA_947578465.1 of Thera obeliscata. NCBI lineage: Eukaryota > Metazoa > Arthropoda > Insecta > Lepidoptera > Geometridae > Thera > Thera obeliscata. Next base: position 1,927,678 of record OX387926.1, read on the forward strand.
TTCCATTAAATAGTTGTTTAAAAAAATAAGAGTTTCACTTCTACACGTTTATTTGCGATAAAAGCAAGCTTCAATAAGTCAAAGAAAACTTGAAGTTAGTCTCCTCGTTTGCATTTCAAACTCAATTCACTTTGTAATGCATAATTTAACAGAAGAATTACGTTTGTTAGTTTAGACAATCCTTAAACGGTTGAACATTTTGATGCTTCTTTGTTATTAGGATTTTGTGCCTGAAAAAGAAGAAACATTTAATTGCCAATTTGTCAACCGATATTTTAATGTAAAAAGTATCTCCAAGCACGCTATGTTTTCAAATAGAGTAAAGAATGACATAAAATAAAAACAACTGACTGGGACCCTCTTCCTTTTGTTGAAGTAAGTTAATAATGTAGAAGATATGAGCAGTGAAATGATAAATTAAATAATAAGTTTGTGTACAATAAAGAATTTTCTATCTATCTAACTTTAAGACGTAAGTGATAATATCAAATGAATTAAGATATTTTGAATTTAAATTTGAATTTGACAGAAAGTCCAATCATTACATTTGGCACCACTTTTACATTTAGCAGTACATGGGTCTTTCATACGTGACAGGTAGCAAGAAAAACGCCACTTTAAAAAGTCTAGGAGTTCAAGATCGTTCAAGTCAAGAAATCTAGAAGTACATAATTTGCTTAAAGCATATTCACTTTTTGCGGTTGTTTGTAATTCATACGTAACATGAAAAGTAGCATCGCCCAAACCACTAAAAGTGATGAATAAGTTTTGTCTTTGTATTTTTAAGGTTTTAAAGACTTGCGCATATGGCAATGGTGATGGTGAAGACAGCGGTATATGACAGCATTTCAGATGATCGCCATCGCCTAGATGTGCGCAGGCCTTTAAAACCTTTAAAATACAAAGATAAAACATGACAGAGCTGCGGTCGGGTATTGCACGCTACAAACCAAATTCCTTTCTTATTGCATTCATGGACAATAGTCGGCAAACAGCATGCAAATCAGTGGCACAGCTTACGAAACCTAGCTGGTGCACTCTTTAAGTAAACAAGCAATAAGCAACAACAACACGTATTAAGTAAGTTTTTGCGACAAATATTATTAGCTTAAGTAGTATTCTCGATTGCGCAGACAGTCGTCAAATACTTATCAAATAATTTGTCAATTTTGCTTTTCGGAAAATCCTTGATTTATCAAATTAGTTTCTGATCCAACCCTTATTTTGTCAAATAGGTACATGATTCGTCGAGTTCCTAAATTTACTAGCTTCGTTAAATGAAGTACTAGTAAAGCATGCTTTAAGACCGTCAGGATGAAAAAAAAGCATTGAAAATAACGTCATTATAAAATATACTTAAGGGGCCGGCGGAGAGCGAGTTTTCATACAAACGTAATACCAAAATGATTACTAATTTAAGCAGATTTTCACTATGTTATTGTAATAACTGTATTTGTATAGTATTTATCTAGGTTCCTGAACAGTTTTTATTTTAAATTACTTACCTCAAATGTAATAAACGCCAATCACATTTTACAATGAAAAAAATGTGTAAAATGCGATTTGTGTTTATTTCATTTGAGGTAAGTAATTTAAAATCAAAATTATTCAGGAACCTTGATAAATACTATACAAATACAGTTATTACAATAATACAGGGTTATTCATTATTAACTGCAAATACTCAGGAATTAGGTTCAACAAATAGAATAAAAAATATTTATGAAATTATTTTTTTTAAATTTGTTCAAAAAAATTTTCAAGTTTTTGTAGCAAAATTTTATTTTTATTAATTTCTTTACGGCTATTGCATAATGATTGCCACGGAGAACAGGACGATGACCCACCCAGGTGGTGACTGAACGCAGAGTGTCACTCACGGCGCGCGGGCGCGGATCAAAGGTCAAAATAGGTCAGGCGCCAATGATTCCTTTATCGATTTTCTCGGGATTTTCATAACAAAACTTAAAAAAATCATTTCATAAATATTTTTTATTTTATTTGTTGAACCTAATTCCTGAGTATTTGCAGCTAATAATGAATAACCCTGTATAGTGAAAATCTGCCTAAACTAATAATAATTTTGGTATTACGTTTGTATGAAAATTCACCCTCCGCCGGCCCCTTAAAAAAAACACATAAAGTTACATGTAGCTTTTAAAGAATTCGAAATCTCGTGAATCAAATACATAATACTTTGCTTAGCTTGGGGCTACATACTTGGGCTTGTACTGTGGGTACCAGATAGCTGATTTAATACTTAAAAACATTAGTTTTTTGTAAATACATTCTTAGAATTCAATATAACACACAGCCAAAGAACAAATATCTGTATTCACCACACAAATATTTTGTTCTCAGAGGAGATCAAACCCACGACCTACAGCGCAGAAGGCAGAGCTACTACCAACTGAGCTGACAAGCCAGTCCATGTAAAAAGTGATATCACCTACTGATAAAAGTGATATCACATACTGAAGTGATAACTTGACCAGCTAAGTTATATCTGTTGTTCTATGAGCTGTGACGGCGGTCAGTTGATAGTAGGAACGCACTGGCTTGCAAATTGTGGATTGTACGGCGTGTACTGTGCCGACGTTCTTGAGCCTATTTCAGTCGAGAGAGAGATACATTATACAGAGGGCATAGAGCAATAGCATTTCAGAGCAATTGTACGTGTTTCGGCCTCTCAGCTTGGTATTAGCTATGCTTTTTGCGCCGTAGGTCGTGGGTTTGATCCCTATTGAATATAGTATTATCTTATCTGTGCTATTGAGAACATTTTTTTGTGTATTAAACACAGTTTTTTGTCATGGTAAATTTATTGTATTCTAAATAAATATTTAAAAAAATGTCTTTAAGTATTATATCAGCTCTTTAGTTCCCATACAAGTTCTGCTTAATTTGGGGGGTAGTGTGGTGTGAATTGCCCACCATATTTGTTTATCGTATTTTTATTTACTTATTAGGCATTGAATCTGTCATGGAAGTGACTGATTTGCAATTGAAAGGAAAAGGAAATTAAACCTTATATTTTTTATGTTATGGCCCGTTGTCATGGATATTCTTGCTGTTGTTTTACAACAAAAAAATATTGGGCAATTAGTTATCCGTAAAAGCTTATAAAACAAATTTTCACACCATGTTTATTTTCGCCCAAAATAACACGTTTAATTACATTTTTGTACAACGCCTGAAAATTATGCAAGTAGCATTGAAAGCGAATAGGGGCTTCCCGGATCCGAGAGGAAATGAGAGGCGGTTTTTTTTTAAAAGCGATTCAATAACCGACCTCGTTCGGAGGAACGTTTCGTATTTGTAAAAAATACACAGTATAAATACACGCAGTCGTGTTGCTGTTTCTTACACCAATTTTAAAAAATAAAAATAAACTTTTTTTACTTTTTAGCTGATAGTATAAGCTTAAGGCCCACCTGATATTAAGTGGTAACTAGCATATTGGCAAAGCATTGTCTCGTAGGTCACACACGTCAGGAACGTGACTTGTCTTACATCCATCAACTTTACTATATTAATTTGATCTAAATGTTTATATTTATATGCTAAATAAAATTAGAGCAAAATTTTGGTGTGTACATTTTTTGACGTGAAAACGCCTTATAATTCTAAAGAGTCGACTGCATGCACGAAAAAACATGACTCATGCGGCGTTACCTCTCTCTGAGGCGTTCCATTTCAGACTTGAAGTGCAAGCGAGAGCGCGGAACGAGCGACAAAGAGGCACAAACGGCCTCCGCGTTTGGCAGCGTTTGACATCTGTCTCTTTCCTACTTGAGTGAGCGATGCGTCCGCGTGGACAGCTGTATGACGTTGTCATGTTCAACTATCGTCAGTAAACCGCCTTTACAGACAGCCGATTTTTTTATATCATCAAGTTAGCAAACAAGCATACGGCCTACCTGATGGAAAGTGGTTACCGTAGCCGATGGACGCTTGCAACACCAGATTATGTTTTACTTAACCATGTTTTTTTGGACTACTGATACTGCTAGTAATTACACAGTTACTGTGCTTGTAACGGCGGTAACTCGCTTCTTTAGATCGTCGCTTGAATACAGATTTGATTAGCTATTTCATAAAAATTGGAAAATGGAAAGGTTTTGCTGGAAAAAGTATTTATGTTATTTTGAATCAACTGGCCTACCATGTGCGTCATATGATTATGGTTATGGCTGTCAAAATTGTGTCAACAGTGTCAACACATTCAAACCCAAGAAGAAAATGAATGTGTGGGTCAGCCTGTCTATACACAATTTGAGAGCCATAGCCATAACCATATGAAGCTCGTGGTGCTGTAGGTACATTATCACCTGAGCAGAAATTGAAGTGTCTTTACTCTGTCTGAATGTATTTATTTATACAAAGAAACTTACAATTAAACGAATATTTACAAAATGTACAAAATACACAAGAAACAGTTGAGCTATCTGCAGATCGTTACAAACGATCTAGAGATAGCTCAACTGTTCCAAATTAGTCTTGCTTATTAGTGCAAATCTAGAATTCAATTAGCCACTTTTTACAAGATAAACTAAAATTGCTGTTGGAAATATATAGTTGATTAAATATTATTTTCTTCCTATCCATTTGACAAGATGCCCTTCGATCATCATCATCATCATAAGCCTAAAGAAGTCCACTGCTGGACATAGGCCTCCCCTTCAAATTTCCAGGAAGAACTATTCTGAACTCTTTCCTTCCATCGACTTCCCGCGATCATAACAATGTCGTCGATCCATCTGATAGGTGGGTGGGGTGGTCTTCGATATGTGCGCGCCAATTTATATTTTTGTAAACATAAATTCGTCACTATAAGCATCTCTTACTTATTTTTCTCCTATAGAGGGTTAAAAAAAAAGTTCCAGACGGTAAATTTTTTCACATTATACTCGTAACTCGAACCACTCAAACCAAAAAATAAAAAATTACATTTAAAATAATAGCTTACGTAAGGTACACTCTACAAGTACGACTCTAAAAACCTATAGCTTAGTTGTTTTAGTATGTTATTCCATGATATTTTTCAACAAAATTATAGTAAGGTAGCTTTAGCGTGGTGTTAGTCCAGCTTAGTAAACCGAAGGTCAGGCAATAATTTAAGTCTGGCAATTCCAAAAGACTTATCTAATAAAACTTTCAATATATTCCAAAGTTTAATTAAGAAGCCTAAAAGCCTTCGCTGAACAACTAAAGCAATATGTAAAGCAGACACCAGAAAAAGGTCTCGAAAATTGCTTGAACATTTCAGAAGTTTTACAAAAGAAGCAAAATAAAGGTAATCGCCAAACTTGGGACAATGCTCGGAACCCAATTTTGAAGTTCGTATGAGCTAAGTTCTTTTGGTGAATTTGAGACCAAAAAACCATGTGTATAAAATTAGGCATAGTTTTTTAAAAAAATCGGTTGTCTGTAAAGTCGGTTTACTGACGACAGTTGAACGTGACAACGTCATACGTCCACGCGAGTGAACGATGCGTCCACGCGGACGCATCACTCAAGTAGGAGAGAGACAGATGTCGAACGCTGGCGAACGCGAAGGCCGATTGTGCCTCTTTGTCGCTCGTTCCGCGCTCTCGCTTGCACTTCAACCCTTAAATGAAACGCCTCAGAGCGAGGTAACGCCGCATGAGTCATGTTTTTTCATGCGTGCTGTCGACTTCATCGAATTATAAGACGTTGTCACGTCAAAAAAACTGCTCCAGCCTAATTGATGGTGATCAAAGTAAAAGTCAAATCAAAGTAAAAAAATATTTATCACTGTTGTCAATGTTGGACTAAAATCATAATTTCCCAGAACGATTTCGAGTTGTCTCAAACTATTAATTTCCTACAGTAAAAAAATCGGTTATCTGTAAAGGCGGTTTACAGACGATAGTTGAACGTGATAACGTCATAAAAAAATACACAGATGTCGAACGCTGCCGAACGCGGAGGCCGATTGTGCCTCTTTGTCGCTCGTTCCGCGCTCTCGCTTGCACTTGAGCGCCTCAGAGCGAGGTAACGCCGCATGAGTCATGTTTTTTCGTGCGTGCAGCCGGCTCCATCGAATTATAAGACGTTGTCACGTCAAAAATAAGAACTGGTTATTTAAAAAAAAACACGAGTGCAAGTGTTTTCGTAGTCCTTTAGTTCCAAAACTCGACAATAGATGGCGTTCTCTGTGAAACCCTTGAGTTCTCAGGTTCTCACAGAGCTTAGTTTTTGCTTCATCTAAATATCTTGGGTACACTTAGAGATGGGTTTTTGCCTAGGCATTTATGGACGTATTGAGTAAATGCCGAGTAAACGTCCATTTACGCCCAGTAAACGTCCCAAAACAGGGCGGATATATTTTTATTGTAAAATATCGCAAAATTCAAAAATTATGACACAATGCTAAGTTCAAATGACTAAAAAGGTTTTTTTTAAGTTAATCTATAATCATCATCAGGCTGAAGAAGTCCACTGCTGGACATAGGCCTCCCCTTCACATTTCCAGGAAGAACGATTCTGAGCCCTTTCCATTCACCGACTTCCTGCGATCTTAACAATGTCGTCAGGCCATGTGGTGGGTGGGCGCCCTACTTTTCGTCTTCCGGTTCGTGGTCGCCATTCGAGAACCTTTATTCCCCAACGGTTGTCGGTTCTTCGAGCTAAATGACCTGCCCATTGCCACTTCAATTTACTAATTCTAAGAGCTATGTAGGTGACCTTGGTTCTTCTACGGATATCCTCATTTCTGATTCTATCACGTAGTGAAACTCCCAGCATAGCTCTCTCTATATATAGCTCGTTGCGCGACTTTGAGCTTGTGTACGAGCCCAATAGTTAGCGACCACGTCTCAGTTCCGTAAGTCATCACTGGCAAGAAGCACTGATTAAAGACTTTTGTCTTGAGGCGTTGCGGTACCTGCGACAAGATGTGGCGCAATTTCCCGACGCTGCCCATCTGAGTTGGATTCGTCGGCTGACCTCTTTGTCGAAGTTGGCTCTACCTAATTGGATCGTTTGACCCAAATTAACATGAGCATTAGACATGATTTTTGTCTTGGTCATGTTCATTTTTTTAGACCCACCTGTTGGGAGACAATTTTGAGGTCTCTGAGCATTGTGCCTTCCAGCGACTCCGCCATTATGACTATTTAGTCATAATGGCGGAGTTGCTGGAAGACTGGAAGACGTCGGTAAATCGAAGGTGAGTGATGAATTCGCCGTTGATGTTAATGCCATACCTTGTCCAGGACACGAGCTTGAAAATATCCTCCAGTGCCGAGGTGAACAGTTTCGGAGATATGACATCCCCCTGTCTCACCCTTTTTTGCATGTGGATTGGATTTGTACTCTGGTCCTGAAGTTGGATAAACATTGCGGCATTCCTGTAGATACATTTCAACACTTCGATATACCGATAGTCAATTTGACACCGCTGGAGCGACTGTAGCACTGCCCAGGTTTCGACTGAATCGAAGGCTTTCTCATAGTCCACAAACGCTAAGCAAAGTGGCCGATTATACTCCTCAGTCTTCTGTAAAATCTGCTGTAGCGTATGGATGTGGTCTATGGTGCCTTTCCGGAACCCGGCTTGTTCGGGAGGCTGAAAGTCATTGAATCATCGAGCCAGACGATTGGTAACTACTTTCGAAACAGCTTATAGACGTGGCTAAGATAGTCAGATAGTCTCATCAGAGAGATGGGCCTATAGTTCTTTAAGAGGGTGTTATTACCCTTCTTGGAGAAGAGCACCACTACGCTCCTGCCCCACGCTTCAGGCGTCGTACCCTCGAGGATGACAGAATTAAAAAGCTTCTGAAGAACCTCAAGTATCGGCGTTCCGCCTGCTTTCAGAAGATCTGTCGTTATTCCGTCTTCCCCCGGTGTCTTGTTACTCTTTAGCTGCTTGAGAGCCGTTCGGATCTCATATAGGCTGACGAAAGTAGCGACTTCCTAATTCAACTGAATAGTGGCTGTGCAAAAGCTTTTTGAAGATGGGTAGAGATATCACTTTTCTGATATCAATAGGAAGAGAGTTCCAAATACGGATAGCTTGTACAGTGAATAAGTGCTTATAGAAAGAATAAGAGTGGACAGGAAGTTGTAGAGTTTCAGAAGACCGTAAGGTACGAGAGTTAGAAAGATTTAGGTATTCAAAGCGTTGAGATTAGTTTAACTTTTAGATAAGGGGGGTGGAGGGGTTAAACATGAAACTGTACAAGAAGGAAAGGAGACGAGTATTCCTGCAAAAACGAATAGGCAACCACTTAAGCTTATTACAAAAATCGGAAACATGGTCATATTTGCGTAAACCAAATATGAACCTAATGGAGAAGCAATGGTCAAGCATCAACTTCTACATCCAGAATATTTGAATTAAACCTGACTTTATTATGATAGTACAGTATGGAGCAGTAAGTAAGAGAATTCAGCTAGGTTGGGCGGTATTTGGGAAACTTCGTCAGTTCTTCTAGTAACCCATCCCACAGTGCTCAAAAACGAAAGCCAGTGCGTCCTACCAGTTATAATAACACGTGGACACTGACGGGTTCATAAATTAAAAGTCGCTCAACAAGCTATGGTTAAGGCTATGCTCAGAGTCTCTCTCAGAGATAGGATCTGGAACGAGGTCATTCGATAGAGGACCAAAGTTGTCAACATAGCCCAAAGAACTAGCAAGCTCAAGTGGCAGTGGGCCGGTCATGATTCGAAGAACCGATAATGTGAAGACCACGTTTAGGCAAACGTAGTGTAGGTGCCTCAGATTAGATGGAGCGATGACTTATGCAGAGTGGCGGGCAGCAACTTGATAGGAAGAGTCAAACCGAACTCTGGGCTCAGTGGCGCGCCATGGGAGTGACCATGTCCAGCAGTGGACTTCAAAAGGTTGATGATGATTACGATAGTGACAGCGATTAGCAGGCACGAGTCACGAATACCATGTGCGGTAAAATTTTGATTTAAATAATACCGACCGACTGTGATTCTGCTGATAATTCTGTAATTTGGCAACAAATACATTTTTTATTTTCAGTGAGATCTTCCTTTTTTGTCAATTACTATTTGTTCTAATATTAAAATGGTTTAAACAGGTACATCTTACGAATACTCAATGAAAAAGTCTGATTTTGACTAATTAGAGTTTCCGCCCTGATTTTGGACATTTAAAAGGACGTTAATTCGTTTTTGCCCTATTTGTCCAGTTTTTGGCCTTTTCGCCCAACTGGGTTTAAACCCTCTGCCCATCTCTAGGTACACTCGATCCATTAGCGCCCTATGCGGGCGGCGCAAAAGCTCACTTATTGCCCTTGTATTCTAGCAACACATTTGAAATGAAATGGAATGAAACTGAATGAATGTGAATGAAACTGAATGACACTGAATGAAACTGAATAAAACTGAATGAAACTGAATGAAACTGAATGAACCTGAATGAAACTGAATGAAAATCCGGTCCGGACTCGGACCTGGACCCGGACCCGGACCCGACTCGGACTCGCGGACTCGCGGACTTGCGGACTCGGACTCGGACTCGGACTCGGACTCGGACTCGGACTCGGACTCGGACTCGGACTCGGACTCGGACTCGGACTCGGACTCGGACTCGGACTCGGACTCGGACTCGGACTCGGACTCGGACTCGGACTCGGACTCGGACTCGGACTCGGACTCGGACTCGGACTCGGACTCGGACTCGGACTCGGACTCGGACTCGGACTCGGACTCTCGGACACGGACCCGGAACCCGACCGAACCCTTACCCTTACCCTCATTTACCCTTACCCATTACCCGACCCGGGCTCGGGCTCAGGTAAATGGAACGACGAAACGACGTAACGACGCATGAGTCATGTTTTTTCGTGCGTGCAGCCGGCTCCATCGATTTATAAGACGTTATCACGTCAAAAACTTTTTTTGAGTTTCAGTTTTAAGTATACCCCCAAAATGTATAGTTTTTTTTCTATTTTTGTGTAAAAATCTTAATGCGGTTCACAGAAAATATCTACTCGCCAAGTTAAATTAGTCTAGCTCTTACGGTTTCGGAGAAAAATGGCCATGACATACGGACGGACAGACAGACATGACGAATCTATAAAGGTTCCGTTTTTGCCATTTGGCTACGGAACCCTAAAAAGGGCGCTATCATGAATACTGTACTTAGTAAGTTATGCAACACAAAGTTCGATAATAGTACAAATCGCATTCTAGGAATGAAAAACATCTGCTTGGTTGTTTGTTGTTCAATTGAGTTGTTGAGTTTATGAAAGAGAGGTCGGCCAATAGGTATAGTAAAAAACTTTTACATTTATCTTTCTTTTAGATTCATTTATCTTCCTAGAGATTCGTCATGTCTGTCTGTCTGTCCGTCCGTATGTCACAGCCATTTTTCTCCAAAACTGTAAGAGCTAACCTGATGAAACTTGGCGAGTAGATGTATTCTGTGAACCGCATTAAGAGCGGGTCGTGCGAAAATTTGAGATTTGTTTTAAAAAAATTCATAACTAAGTGACATTTTAAAAATCGCAAAAGGACTAATTGTAGACTATACATTTGAGATTAATTCGAATTTAAGTGTGTTAAAAAAATATACTATTTAACATGACATTCTATTTAACGCTGACATACGATTTTCATTAGCGTTAAATAGAATGTCATGTTAAATAGTATATTTTTTTAAGATTTTTATTTTTTTACACAAAAATAGAAAAAAAACAACAAATTTTGGGGGTCCACATAATTGAAAGTGAAACTCAATTTTTTTTTTTCATCACATCCATACGTGTACATAATTACGTAACATAATTTTTGCAAATCTATGAATAGGTTTACAAAAATTATGTTGAGGTTTCTAAAATCTTTTTTTTCTAAACTGAATAGTTTAAGCGAGAGACACTTCCAAAGTGGTAAAATGTTGGTCCCCCCCCTCTAACTTCTAAAATAAGAGAATGATAAATCTAAAAAAAATATATAATGTACATTACTATGCAAACTTCCAACGGTATTTGGTTTGAACGAGATCTAGTGAGTATTTTTTTTTATACGTCATAAATCTTAAACCGCAATTTACCTTGCGACGAACTACAAGAACTTTTATATTATGTTACTTGTTGCTACGGAACCCTTCATGGGCGAGTCTGATTCGCACTTGGCCGCTTTTTTACAAATCAAATCAATTTTTTTTTTTTTTTTTTAATATAGATAGCTAAGCATTTGGCTGCCATCACACCTGATGGAAAGTGAGTGAGTGGGATATTTGTTTTAGGTCATATTATAAGAATAGTATAAACAAAGTAACATAGTTTTTAATCCTTTTTCGCTTAAATCTTTCTTTTTCTCGAAGTCATGGTATATAGTATAGTATGCAACTCTTGAATAAAACGGATCTATATCGAGGACCATGAACCACTTGCGTCGTTGAGGATTCTAACATTCAATCATCATGAATCACTCCCTGTGGTCGTGATTCAGTCGTTAGAATCCTGCACTTGCTCGTGATTCATCTTTGGTCCTCGATTTAAATCCATCTTTTGTTCACTAGTAGCATAATATACTATTATAATACTTACAAAAAACGTTGATTTTGGTATACCTATTACCTATTTTTTTTAACTTAAAATGACGTACTAAAGTAAAAAAAAATAAAATAAAAAATTTTATATTGCTGCAGTCTATGTGTGCAAGTTTATATTTTAAGTTGTAGACGCATCAGGTATTTAACTGGTAAGGAAAACGAAGTATGTTTATTTACTATTTCTTATTTGGATATTTGTTAGTTTTTTTTTTATATTTGTAATCATCATGCCTTTTATTGAATTTATTTATTTATTTATTAAATGACCAACTATGGAATAATGTAGATACATATATATATATATATATATATATCTTACACCTTTAAACGAGAAAATCTTGTATATTATATTTAGGATCTCGGAAATGGCACCAACGATTTTCATGAAATTTAGTATACAGGGGTTTTCGGGGACGATAAATCGATCTAGCTAGGATTTATTTCTAGAAAATATCGGCGTTCGGAGTTTAGAACAAACAACTTTTTCGTAATATCATTACTCCTAGCGCCATCTGTTGCTCAGAAGCAAAAACTAAGCTCTGTGAGAACCTGAGAACTCAAGGGTTTCACAGAGAACGCCATCTATTGTCGAGTTTTGGAACTGAAGGACTACGAAAACACTTGCACTCGTGTTTTTTTTTAAATAACCATTTCTTATTTTTTCATCATTCATAAGTACCTAAGTTATCAAAAAAATACCAAGCGAAGCTCGGTCACTAACTGCTAGTAAATATATATATACACATTCAGAAAAATAACATCGGATTCGTCATGACCCATATTTTCACAACACAACATATTACTACATATTACTCTTATTTATAATTTAGGCATTGTTATTAATATGTACTGGATTATATTGTGTGCTTTGCTTATGTAGTAAATAAATAAATGTTTATGTCTATGTCTATATGTTTTCCCGGAAGATACCTATTAGTATGATTACCTACTTGCAATTGAAATAAAATAATTGTAGGTACTCAAAAACATGCATGAGGTTTTATTTCATATTTTCAGTAGGATCGGCAACATGTCATGGTACACTTGTATACACTTGCAGTGCAACTATAAACCTTTATTGCTTTTACATCATACATGCACGGTAAGTAGGATTTACTTTAGCGCAAAGAGGCTGTGTAAGTAGGCGTGTGCCGCTCAGTGCATTTGTAAATGTGTTCCATTTTCAAATCACTTTACCGTCACACTATGCTTGATAAGTCATTACTTATCAAGCATAGTGTGACGGTAAAGGGTAGTTTATTACAGTTCAAGTTATGCAAACCAGCTTGGTGAAACAATCTCTGAAACTGAATGAAACTGAATGACACTGAATGACACTGAATGAAACTGAATGAAACTGAATGAAACTGAATGAAACTGAATGAAACTGAATGAAACTGAATGAAACTGAATGAAACTGAATGAAACTGAATGAAACTGAATGAAACTGAATGAAACTGAATGAAACTGAATGAAACTGAATGAAACTGAATGAAACTGAATGAAACTGAATGAAACTGAATGAAACTGAATGAAACTGAATGAAACTGAATGAAACTGAATGAAACTGAATGAATCTGAATGAAATTGAATGAAAATCCGGTCCGGACCCGGACCCGGACCCGGACCCGACTCGGACTCGCGGACTCGCGGACACGCGGATTCGCGGACTCGCGGACTCGCGGACTCACGGACTCGCGGACTCTCGGACCCAGACCCGGAACCCGACCGAACCTTTACCCTTACCCTCATTTACCCTTACCCTCATTTAGCCGACCCGGGCTCGGGCTCAGGTAAATGGAACGACGAAACGGCGTAACGACGACTGAGTCATGTTTTTTCGTGCGTGCAGCCGGCTCCATCGATTTATAAGACGTTATCACGTCAAAAAACAGGCCTATGCATCTTTTGTGATAATTTATACCTATAATGTCAGGGGCAACTGGTCATAACTCAAGCACTACTTGCAGGCCGTTATAGTGCCTGGAACAGAATTTTAGATGGAATACGCATGCCCATCTCACCAATACCATCTTGACAACTTACTCGGCCTAATCCACAAGAAAGACATGGTCAATACGTGCTGAGTAAGCTATGCGTTTCCTCACAAATGTTTTCCTTCACCGTTTGAGGGTACTAGCATTGTGTATTTCCCAATCAGAAAAATTCATTGGTACACGACTGGATTCAAACCCGCGACCCTAGTGATGTGCAAACGAGTGCACTCTATTTCTTCGTAGGGCAGAGTATCGTAGGACATGTTCTTGACATGCGTAACCTACGAGGCAATGCTTTGTTATACGCAATGGTTACTGAACTTAATGGCACTCAACATCAGGTGGGCCATAAACTTATTCCATCAGCAAAAAAAAACATAAATAATTCGAAAATATGTGTCAAGTGCACGAAAGGAGCCTCTTTGAGGCGCACTTAAAATCCTTTCACCACACTTGGTACAAAAGAATCAGTGACACAATGAGAAGAAGAAGAAGCAAGTTGTATACAAAAAAAAATCTTACAACACTCACACTACCCAGTCATCGAGTGGTAGTAGTCCTACGTATGTCAGTTTGTATTTTAACAGGTAACTCACGACGCGAGTCAAGCCAAAGGAAGTGGCTAGTAACGCATAATTATGCAGGATATGCAAAGGTTTTTGCCTGACGTGGGCGGTGTCACAACGCATTTGTCGCCGCGTCCTGTGCTTGGCCTATTTACGTCATCACTGTATACACAAGCGGTTACTTTTACCGACTTGGAAAGGAGGAGGTTTGTTTTGGTCCAACCAAAACCTTCTTCCTTCTTTAACGAGCACTTGAACACGCTCGTCAAAAGAGCTGTTAATTGTTCATCATCATCACATCATCATCATCATCATCATCAACCTATATTAGTCCAGTGCTGGACGTAGGTCTCTCCCAAGACGTGCCACTGAGCCCGGTCTTCGGCTCTTCTCCTCCAGTGCTTGCCAGCTACATTTCGCAGATCGTCGCCCTACCTTGCCGGAGGGCGTCCTACACTACGCTTACCTAAACGCGGTCTCCACTCTAGTATTCAGTAATAGTCTAAGATCCCTAGAAGAAGGACCTTCACCGAGCTGGTTATTTAATGAAACGTATTTTATATATAATTAAACATGCCAATAAATATATTCTATATGGGTTGCCTATCAAATTTCAGTCCAGGATAATTATGATTAATTAATAATTAAAAAAAAAAACTTTCCACTGGTTTGTTTATTAAACAAATTCTATACCAATCGAAAGTATAGACCCCAGTATTTTTATTCAATAAACATACCGGTGCAAAATGCTAGTATCGATTTTCCTGTTTATACCTGGCTACCCGAGAGTTGTGACCGGAAAAAAATAGGCAACCTAACGTTTGCATATTCTATGGGGTCTATACTTTCGATTGGTATAGAATTTGTCTAATTAACAAACCGGTGGAAAGTTAAAAAAACATTATATTTTTTTTAATTATTAATTAATCATATCCTGGACAGAAATTTGATAGGCAACCCATATAGAATATATTTATTGGCATGTTTAATTAAATATAAAATACGTTTCATTAAATAACCAGCTCGGTGAAGGTCCTTCTTCTAGGGATCCTATACTATAACATGACCGGCCCACTGCCACTTCAGCTTACTAATCCTTTGAGCTATGTCGACCACTTTTGGTTCTCTGTCGGATAACCTCGTTCCGCACCTCGTTTCTCACTATGTTAATTGTTATAATAATAATATTCATTTAGGGCAATAATATGATAATATTATATTTATTTAAGAGACAACTTTGTGTTCCATTTATGGTGTTAATTAAATTATGTTAGTACATAATAGCAACGCAATAAGCATAGATTTTATAAGTAAGTAGGTATATAAAATTGCCTAGTATTTCTACTAATAGTTTAAAGTTTTTTATTATGTATAGATGACTGAACGGAGGTTTTTGTCAGCTATAAAAATATAGATAGCAAATAAGTATTTTGTATAAAGTTTACATAATAAGAACTTTAACATTTGTACACAATTTTTGATACAAAAGGTTCGCCATTTTGTAACTAAAAATTACAATCCAATCCTTTGTTTCGGCAAATTTGACGACCTTCGGAGCAAAAGGCGGGGCCGCTACCACTAGACCACCAGTGCTCTCTCCAATCCTTTGTTTATTGGTAGACCCCCAGAACAAAAATAACTAGCGCAGATTAAACAGTTATGTATGTATAGGCTCATTCGATTATTTGCAATTAATATGCGGAAACAGTCAATTCGCTATTATTGGCTTAAAAGCCTACTCGACGCAAATTGTGTTAATAGGTTATTAAATCGTAGTTATATAAATTAGTTAGTAAACCAGGTTACAAAAACAGAACAGAAATGAACTTTACTAGAGTAAAATATAAAATACATAAAAAAGGATTATAATTCAGAGGCATGGTAGACATCCACTCAAACTATTACAATTTAATTAGTCTCTTGAGATTCTCTAGTTTAAATAAGATACGTTTAGGAATATATTAAAAATACAGGCACGGTAGATGTCTCTATAAATATCTCGATACCTCTAAAGTCAAAGTCAAAAGGGTAATTAAAGGATTCAATTAAATCAAAAATACTGCTTTGAAACGCCGTTAATACTAATGCTACCGGAATTTTACACAACGTAGTCGTTTTCGTAGCACATTTGAAATCGTAGCAAGTTATATCGTAGCTACGCAGCAGTTACGGCGTAGCTATGTAGCAGTTATGGCGTAGCTATGTAGCAGTTACAGCATAGCTATGTAGCAGTTACGACGTAGCTACGTAGCTTATGCTACGAAGTGAGTATCTGTAATTTCTAATAAAGTTGCTTAAATCAATGTCATCGAGAACTGAACTATTATAACTATGTTCCCAAGTCAAGTTTGAACTTCTAAACAATCTTTCACGCTTCAAGACTTTCAGTTCAGAACAACTTTAATTTGTGTTCAGTTACGTGCATGTTAATTTAACATTTAACTTACATCGAATAGTTGTCTTTTGAGGCTTGCTCACATCTAGGTAATAGCGATGGCAATCAGCTGAAACGCTGGTAAATATTGCTGTCATATTTGGCAGTGTTTCAGTTTCTCGCCATCGCCATCGCGTAGATGCGCAGGCCTTTAATGCCATACTCTTAAGTTATAAAAGAGGTATTTTTTTCCTTATATTTGTTATCGCATAACTTTGAGAGCCATTTTGAAAAAAATATAAAACTGAAGGTGTTTTTTTCAGATTGGCCCAATAAAACATTTCATCAAAATTGGTTCAGCAGTTTCACCATGAAGTCGACTTGTCAAGTTTTTTCTTTGTTCATAACTTATGGTGATTATGGCCGTGATTCACGTGATTCTTGTCTTTCTTTATAACTCGGTTACGAATTACGAAATGTGCGACAGATTTTTATTCCATGTTCATAACTTGGTTGTTAACTATGCCTATGCCAAGTTTCAACTCTCTAAGCTCTTGTTGTTTTATACAACTTAGTTGACAAACAAGCATACGGCCCACCTGATGGGAAGTGTTGACCGTAGCCTATGGACGCCTGCAATACCAGAGGCATCACAAGTTGTTTTTGATTTGTTATTGTTTTAGATTTGTTATTTGTTATAAAAGTGAGCCAAGACGCAAATTTCTCTTCCAGATTTTGTCACATTATGAATAAGATATTTCTACAGGTTTGCGTATTCAAATAGAAAACAGTCCGAACGTTTTCTTTGTACAGACAGAAAGGAGAGCCTGCTCCTAAATAAATAAAACAAAATGGACTTTTGTTGCAAAGTTCTTGAAAGGCCCCTTCGGCTGTCTACGGTCACTCACACTTCAATACCTTTAGTTGTGTGCAGTTAAAGATGTTTATCTAGTCGTGTATTGTTGTTTGACCAATGACATGTCATTTTAACAAAACTCTCCAGGATAAAACTGTCACTACTGCTACTAACCGTGTTTTAATGTGTTTGTCTTATGATTTATTATGATTATATCCGTGTACCTTTATTTCATTTTTTTTTCGTTCTCTTTGACAGGTTAGTTTTACTTGAGTATTTTTCAAAATAATAATTATGAATACTACAGCCATAAAACTACTGCTACACTGACTAATTATCTTTCACGTTACATCTAGTGGCTATCAATGTAAAAAAATATTGTTTGTTATAAATAGTAATTATATTCAATCCCACTGCTTGTGAAAATAATTGCCATGTTTTACCGAACACATTATCATGACGGCATCAGGCCATTTTTTTTATGAATCGTTTTCTTTTCTAAAAGTCATACGCCTAGAAATAATGCACACGAAATGAAAAGGTTTTGTTAAGTGCGAGAAAGCTTAGTAGCAACGCTTTTGAATTCTATCATTTACAGAATAAGTGTTGAGAATAATTCGTTTTTCTATTTGATAAAACATTATTTTGCCCAAAATTGTTCGAGTAAGTGTACCGAGTATAGTTGGATTTTGGCTCTTCTGATAATATTGTTGTATAAAAAAAATCGGTTGTCTGTAAAGTCGGTTTACTGACGATGGTTGAACGTCACAACGTCATAAAAAAATACACAGATGTCGAACGCTGCCGAACGCAAAGGCCGATTGTGCCTCTTTGTCGCTCGTTCCACGCTCTTGCTTGCACTTCGAGCCTTAAATGGAACACTTTAGAGCGAGGTAACGCCGCATGAGTCATGTTTTTTCGTGGCTCCATCGAATTATAAGACGTTGTCACGTCAAAATTAAGTACCGTTGGATCACTTAATTTCAACAATTCAACTTTTCATTACACTATCGACTTTCTCAAACATTAAAATATTGGAATGCGCTATGGTGGATTTTTATTTTGCTGTAGGCATAGTGGCGGAATGAAAATGTTCGTCGATTTTCAACTTGATTTGTTCAACGTATCACGATCACATACTACCATTTGAAACTAAATAGACAGAATACACCGATAAGTTAACGTCACAAATAATGTCAAAATGTGTTCATGATCAAGGCACTGGTGCAAGCGAAAACCGACTCTAAGGTGACGAACATTTTCATACCGCGACTGTACATTGGGGTTTCAGCGTTAATACTTTACGTATTTTTATTTTCGACCAACTGGGTGATCGTGTAGTTCTGTTGCAATCAAAATGTTGTTATTAACTAATGATACTAAAAAAGAACAGCGATCTTTATATTTTGATGCCTTCATTTTTCGACGACTACCTTTTTGTTGCCATATCAATCGTTCCTTGTCAAAGATAAGTTGGTTTCAATTCATTTTTTATTGTAATCAAAGCTCAGAATACTGTCAAAAACTGACAGATGAGACTAGGTTTTGATTGCAACAAATAGGCAATCACCACAATAAACAAAAATGTATGCTATGTCTAAATTAAAATTGTATATATTTCCACATTTTCTATTGGCAAAAGATTTAATTGAATTGCTCTAAGCCGTGAGGATGGTACCAGTGGTCGGCAAGCAATTATAACTTTTTACTTATTGCTCCTCTCCTTACATTTGCCACTGATGTAGTAAGCGATACCTAAAAAAAATGTATCCCTAAAGCCTGGTGCTAATCTAAACGTTCTGTAGTGGCGATAAGTGAAACTCTTACAAATATAACAACGATATTTAACAACGTTTCACTTATTGCCCCCTGAAAACGCCTAATAACAAGGCCTTCAAAATATCTCAAAAGTATGCAGAAATCGAGGAGAAGTTGTCAGTGCACTAACATGTCTTTAAAAATGCTACGTAACTTCAAACGAATGTCTAAGCAAAGTTTTAAGGATATAACTTTGTCAGCAAAAAACAGACTGTCATCTTACCTTGTCCTGCTATGCAACAGCAAGTAAAGTAAAATAAAGTAAAAAAATCTGTGTTCCTGAAATTTTAGTTTTTTAAAGCCATAGGATTTTCCTTCTGTACCATACAACTCGTAGTCCCCAGCAAACTTATTTAAGTTCAGTTTTCGGAGGCGCGAAGTCTCACATTCTTAGAATTGGTGGAGTATAACACTTAACTGATCCCAGTTCATGGAACTATTTGGTCTTGGGAGCACTTTTTGAAAGTTTTCAAGCGTTTGAACAATTTTGAACGGGTTGGGTAACTCACTTCAAATTAAACTGTATTTCTTGAGTATGGCTGCCCCAGTAGACCTACCAAAAGCTCTGTTTGGCTCTGTCTCTGGCTCTGGTTTTGAGCCTGTGTAAGTTTTGACTAAATAAATCCTACGTCGCAACGTCACACACACAGTATAGTACTGGAGCCAGATAGAGCTTGTGATAGTTCTACAGATCCAAACCAGTTTTTTTTCGTGAGCGAAATTACTTATAAGTTTGAATCATTTATTGGGTTGAAATTAAATGATATCCCTTGAGTGTGGCTCCCCACAAATCCTAAACAATTTTATTGTAATGTGAAATTACAGGCATTGAGGCTTGATAAGTAAATAGTAATGTAGAAGGGCAAGTTATTGACCTGCGTCACCTGCGAAACAACGTTTTAGATGATGGGTAACCATTACACATCAGTAGGCCACAAGCTCTGTCTGGCTCTATCTCTGTCTCTGGTTTTGAGTCTGTGTAAGTGCTGTCAAAATAAATCCTTAGTCGAAACGTCACACATACAGTATAATACACTGGTGAACTCTCACACTCACACAGACTCAAAACTAGAGCCAGACAGAGCTTGTGGTAGGCCTACAGGTCGGCCATGGTCTGTTCCTCTAGCAAGCAGTATGAAAAATAGAGTTCTTATGAGCTATTGTCCAAATCTATTTATGGCGTTTTTTAAAAAGGTAATTTTGTGATTTACGCCATGACAAAGACTTTTGGTTTTGTTTTCAAAAGATTTCATTTTAAATACACGACAGAGGTCAATACATAATTAATGTGGCTTCAAACAAAGCTCTAAGCAAAAAGGATTGCTAAAAATTCAGGGTCAAATCCTAATTTAGATCCACCATAATCTGTTCCGACCAACAAATCCTAAAAATGCGCAAACATCCGACCGACGGTTCAACAAAAAACCAAAAATTAAAACCCTAATAGTTATAATCCGAGCATATTTCGTTATTACCAGCCATTTGTGTAATCCGCTCGGCAAGCACCTTTAGCACCAGTTTTTATGCTGCTAAGAAATTTGGTCGTGGTATGCAATTCATGAAACTGAATGGAGATGGGTAGGACACTTGGCAAGAACGACGAGAGATGGACAAAGTCGACGACAGAAAAAATGGTCGGGGGATGCTTTATGATCAGACCACCTGCTCGTTGGTCGAACGACATTGATTTGAGCGCTGGGAATAAGTGGATGAGTCTCGCAAAGGCGGTCCTTTGCGAGTCTCTTCCTGATGAAAAGAGGTCTTTACTCAGCAGTGCGTGCAAACTGGCTGAAATGATAATAATAATGAAGAAGAAATTTGAGAGTTCTATAAAAAAAAAATGGCTAAAGTTATAAACGCTGAACGCTGGTAGTCCCGGCATAGAATAAGAACCTCCCATCTATATTGTAAAAGGTGACTAGGGCAAAACACCAGAAGATGGGTAATTATGGTCAATAATCTTTTTTTACCATTGTGGGGGGGGGGGCACAATGGAGTAGGCATATTGGAAAATGATAATGGTAAATCATCAGACGAGAGAAAAAAACACGACAGTCATGGTGTATAAATAAAATGATATCTGAAAAGGATTTATAAATTAAAAGATTTTATGATGTCCCAAAAATTTAGAGCCGATCGGGATTATTTGAACCTGTACCCTTGGTACTTGGTATGAGCTGACCACTACGACATGCAATCGGTAAACATTATAAAATCAACAAAAAATAGGTGAAAGGGGCTTAAGCAGCTCGATACCCCCAAAACCGATGCTACTCTCTAGTAAGCAGGTGATATTGATCGTTCCTATTTCCTTTTTGCATTTTGTTTACGACTGCGACGAAAAGTCGTAAACTTTGGATATCGCGAGCGTAAACCTGCTATACCATACCACAGCTCAATGGAAACAGCTAAATCTTGTTCTTTAGAAAGCTGGTTGCTAGTGATCAATACTGTACTGGCAATGATCAGACAAAGTTGAAGGGCTGAGCAGTGAGCATCCAAAACTTTGAGTAAGCCTACGCGTTGAATAAGCGTGCGCAATGACGATGAGTTGTTTGTAATTGTTTAAGCCTTCGGTTCAGGTTCCCACTTGCTGTTTTGCTTCCTCTTTCATAAATATAGCATTGAGTGACGTATGACAAGTGACAGCTTGTTCTTAAGACATCTCGTGATACTGACACTATAGTCGTTGATGACGTCGGTCGCTAGATGGTGCTAGGGCTAGATATTTTCCTGAACAGTAGGTGTGCTTGTTCGGTTGTTGCAGGTTATCTCGTTCTCATGTCATCATCAGCTTGAAAAAGTCTACTACTAGACATAGGGACATCCCCTATACGTTTCCAGGAAACATAATTCTGAGCCATTTCTATCCATCGACCTCCTGCGATTTTAACAATGTCGTCGGTTTTTTGGATGGATGGCGTCTTGCGTTTCGTCTTTCGGTTCGTGGTCGCCATTTGAGAACCTATATTCCTCAACTGTTGTCAGCATTTCGAGCTATATGACTTACCCATTGCCACTTTAATTTACTCATACTAATAGCTATGTTGGTGACTTTCACGCTACAAAAAATGTTACAGCAAAAGTGACAGTGACATGGATAGGGCCGTTATGATCATAGTCGAAGTCAAAGAAGCCCATTGCCACTCCAACTTACTAATTCTAAGAGCTATGTCTTTGACCTTGGTTCTTCTACGGATATCCTCATTTCTGATTATATCACGTAGTGAAGCGTTATACTACGGCTTGAAAATAAACTGAACTAGCTGCTTCCACGCAGCACTGTGACCGCAGTATGCGTTTACCCTAGGCCATACCCATCGTAAAAAAGAGGCTCCAAGTGAAAAAGTTTTTTCATGTTCCCAGTAATTGCGATGTATTGTGTATGATCGATGATTGAAAAGAGAAGGGTGATTTAGGAAGGTTAAAATGGGATGGTTCCAATTTTGCTGGAAATAGAGTAAATTGGTGTGGAACGGAAAATATTTAGTTTTGTAACGTTAGGTTTTTTTACCGAGTTCTATTCAAAAAAGGAGGTTCGCAATTCAGTTGTGTTTTTTTTTATACTACTAGCTGATAGAACAAGCATATGGCCCACCTGATGTTAAGCGGTAACCATCGCCTATAACAAAGCATTACCTCGTAGGTCACGCACGTCAGGAACGTGCCCTACGACGTGTGTTATTACTATTATTTTTTTAATATCGCATAACGTCATCATTTGTAAGCCAATTTAAAAAAATCTGGAAGGTTGGACTTTCAGATTGGTTCCATAGAAATTTCATCAAAATCGGTTCTGTAGTTTGGCCATGAAGTCGGGTTGTTTTTTTAACTTCATAATTTTCTCAGCAAGGTTTTTGGTAGATATTTTGCTTGTAAAGCTATGAGCCAAATTACTCAATAAAATTTAGTCGACCCAGTGAATATAAACATTGTAAGTCAACTTAAAATATTACAGCTGTAACTTATTGAAATAAATAAAAAGAAAAATATTTCTCATCATGTTAAACAGAGCTACCAGCAATCAGTCATCATCATCAACCTACACCAGTCCACTGCTGGACGTTGGACTTTCCCTAGACGCGCCACTGAGCCCGGTCTTCGGCTCTTCTCCTCCAGTACTTGCCAGCTACATTTCGCAGATCGTCACCTCATCTTGCCGGAAGGCGTCCTACACTCAGTACTGAGGCTTCGGAAACAGTGTTCGAATCTGAGTCGAGCCTCAAACATAGAACTTTTTGACAGTTCTCCATTGAAAAATGACAAAAAACTATGCATAAGCACTGTTTCTGAATACAAGCCTTAGTCATAATTGAGTTGGGGCTCCAGATTTGAGAAGTCACGGATTATAGGATCAGAGTTTGACAAATTACCGCAAAGTTTTATTAGGGTATTAGCGTCCCGATGAAGTACACATCACAATAAAGTTGGAAGGGTCATTGACAGAATTCCGGTTTCCTAGCTCACATTTTCCCTTACTATAGTAACCAGAAGGTTTGATGAAATCTGTCGTGATATGAAGTGGTTTTTTTAACTGGAACAATATGGGGAAATCCAACGTTTGTGCCCTACGATACAAATCCCTGCGTTCATCAACTTGAGGCATACTACTTGATATACTTGAGGCTTGAGGAACTTGAGGGTAGCTCTGCCTTCTGAGCCGTAGGTCGTGGGTTCGATCCCCACCGAGAACAAATATTTGTGTGGTGAACACAGATGTTTGTCTCTGTCTGGGTGTTATATTGTATTCTAACTATGTATTTACAACAAAAAAAGTATATAAGTATTATTCATATTCATATAAACAAGTATAATATCAGCTATCTGCTTCCCATAGCTCTGCTTAGTTTGGGGCTAGATAGTGTTGTGTGGGTTGTCTATAATATTTATTTATTTATTTTATTTATATTTATACCCTGGAAGACTTGCAACAAATGTTAAAAGAACTTAACGATGCCTCCTTGGAAGTTGGCTTAAAGATGAACATGTCAAAGACTAAAGTACTGACAAGTGTCTCTGGAACCACGACTCCAACAATTAAAGTTGGGCACGTGGAGCTAGAGACAGTTGATCATTACGTGTACTTGGGACATGTTTTATCTTTCAGCAAGGAGCATACGCAAAAAGAAATCTCCAGGAGAGTACAGCTTGGATGGGCAGCATTTGGCAAGCTAGAGGATGTATTTCGGTCGAGAAAAATTCCACAGTGCCTGAAAACCCGTCTCTTTAATCAATGTGTCCTGCCAACTATGACTTACGGTGCCGAGACATGGACGCTCACTAAGGAAACTGTGCACCGCGTACGAGTTGCACAACGGGCCATGGAGCGAGCCATGCTCGGCATAACACTTTTAGATCGAGTACGCAACACTGAAATCCGACGTCGTACAAAAGTTTACGACGTCGGAGACAGGGCGGTAAATCTCAAGTGGAGTTGGGCAGGACACCTTGCTAGACGTGGTGATGGTCGGAGGAGTAAGGCCTTGACCGAATGGTGGCTGAAGTCGGGCCGAAAAAATCGTGGACGTCCGAAAGCGCGATGGGTCGACGACATCGTGAAGATCGCAGGAAACACCTGGACAAGAGACGCGCAGGACAGGGGAGGCTGGCAAAATATGAAGGAGGCCTATACCCAGCAGTGGGTGATACCGGGCTGAAATGATGATGATGATGATATTTATACAGGTGTTCAGCCTTACGTGCCAGTAATTTCACCGGCACCCACACCCTTCAAACCGATCACAGCAACGCTACTTTATGGCAAAAGTTGTAATCATGGTAGATACTTCCCTGGACGAGCCAGTAACCCACTACTAAAGACTAAAAGAAAGAAAGAAAGAAAGAAAACTTATTTATTTATGACGGCATACGGTAGATATGAGAAACACGAACATTTTAGATACAAGAACACATTACATAATACAATGAAATGGAATGATGGAAGAACACAGATACATTGAAATGAAAATGATTTATCTCTACTCAATAAAGACTATTGAGTAGAGATACATCTTTATACAAAACTATACGAACCTCAATTCAGAAACCATTGTATACAAACTATTTTCATTACCCCTACATCCAGCCCAGCTCAAGTGTCTAATTCTACAAGGTGTAAGCCTCTTACACCTTGTAGAATAAGCACTTCACGCTTGTAATAATTCTCGCTTGGCTGCTCGGTATTCAATAATTAACCCCTAACAGATTCCAGCTGGCGTTTGATCGAGGTATGTGGCTAAAATCACACGACGATATAATTTGGAGCTCCTATTAAAATATTTTGAGCAAAAACGCTAAACCTTAAAACAGTTTCATCAGAATCGAGTGAATCTATCTAGCTAAATTTTTGTTAGGTTATTTTTTGACCAAAGTTAGTTTTTCGTAATGCCAAATCTAAAATAAAAACCCACCGTACAGCCAGCAACAGTTCCGTCAACGCGAGATGCGCGTTACTGGTAAGATTCGTAGTGTTATAAAGCGATAGAACTTCCTACGACACGCTACCACAAATATAAGAATAAGACCTCTCTGCCAGTCTGAATAGCTTCTCAGCTCAGTTGGTAGTAGCTATGCCTTCTGCGCCGTCGGTTATGGCTTCAATCCCCACCGAGAACAGACCAGGTGGACGAACGATTTATGTGGTGAACACAAATGTTGGTGTTTTATGACGAGCATTGTAGGATTGAAGGAAAACGGGGAAGAGAAAGCCCAAAAATAAGTTACCAGAGCCAGATAAAAGGAACTGTCGCTGTCATGTCATATTAGGAAGTCAAGGAGGCCGCATTCGAAAGAGTTCATTGAAGAAAACTGCACCAAAACCCCGACAAGAGCTAAGCCCTTAAATTTAAGAAGAAAGGATTATAGGAGCGCGTTAAAGTGCCAAAATCGTTCAACCTGGACAGGTATAAAGTGATAGAATATAATATTAGTATGTTATTAAACGAGACTTTTGTCAACGCAAGTCATGTAGCGCCACCCATGTTTTTGTATTGACAGTGTTTGTAGAGAAAAATGGCCAAGTGATGCTATGGAAAATAAATAATATAGTATTATCTTATCTGTGACAATATTAAAATTAACTAAAGTGTTCTTCAATCCTGCAGCCTTGTAGTTTAATATAATCCTAAAAAATAGGCTTATTTTAGTGGACTTCATCAGACTGATGACGATGATTCGCTATGATCACAGCTAAGTAATTAATCAGTCAGCTCAGCGAGCTTAGAACAGCTTAGTTTATAATTTAAACCGTTGGCAAGCTCTAATCATGCTGTGTTATGGATGAGTTTACGAATGCACATGGGTTAAGTAGAGCTTTGACGTAGCAGGTATACAATAAATGTATAAATATTGTGGACAATTCACACAACACTATCTAGTCCCAAAAGCAAAGCTTGTAATATGGTAACGAGATAGCTACTTATAATACTTATATTTTTTGAAATACATACTTAATATACAATATTACATCCAGACAGAGAACAAACATTTGCGTTCACCACACAAATATTTGTTCTCGGTGGGTATCGAACCCATGAAGCCAACCAACTAAGCTGAGAGGCCAGTTAAATAATATAATAATAATTAATATACTTCACAAAAATATTGAAACCAATAGTAATGTCTAGCTGAAAGAACAATCGTACCCCAACTGATGTTAAGTGGTAGCCATCGCCGTTAAAAAAACATTGATTCGTAGGTCACGCACGTCAGAAACGCCCAGCGTCCATTAACTTGAGAATAATAACCGACTTCAAATAAAAATAGGAAGAGTTCCTCAATTCTGTTGTATTTTTTTAATGTTTGTATCATTTCATCATCTATGACCCGATTTCATTTTTTATTAATCTGAAAAGTAATATTTCAGGCTGGTCTCTTAAAAAAGTCTTCAAAATTTGTTTAATAGTTTGACCATGAAAGTTTCTCCAGTTTGAAACTTATATTATGCCATAAATAAACTATTGTTTCCCTCATACTTCTCACTAAATCACCATAGAGTTTTAAATTCAAAGCGCAGAGATATGAGCAGGCCATTGTGTGGAAGATAAGGGTACATACACAAACAATCGTCGCACACGTTACATGAAATATGAATGCCTATTCAACAGGAATACGAACGAATAAACTGTTTCCCATTGCCCGGGAGACAGTGGGAGTTTTGTTGCGTCAAGCTTCTGGAACTTTTTTGAAACAATCGCACTCCGTTTTGATGTAGGTTTTGAAGTGGGTTTGATTTATTTAGCTGGGAAGTTGTTACAGTTGATTGTTTTAACCTTGTTGGGTTTATTTATTTATTTAATTATGCTTTTCAGGGTAAGGATGATGTAGATGGAGGGGGGGAGGGAACTTGAATGTTTGAGGGGTGGATTTTGTTCAGTCTATTTTATATTTAGTAAAGCTATTTGACAAGGGCTCATCTAGAAAAGTCTTACCACCATGCCATTTTCTGCCGTTTTTGTTTGAAGGGTGTGGGTGCCGTAGAAATATTTTTTTGACGTGCGTGACCTATGATGTAATGCTTTGTTATAAGCAATGGTTACCAATTTAACATCAGGTGAGCCATTTGTTTGT
Organism: Thera obeliscata; assembly: GCA_947578465.1. Classification (NCBI taxonomy): domain Eukaryota; kingdom Metazoa; phylum Arthropoda; class Insecta; order Lepidoptera; family Geometridae; genus Thera; species Thera obeliscata. Next base: position 1,955,420 of record OX387926.1, read on the forward strand.
TCCATCAGGAGTAACCAAAAAATGTTGTTCACTGATTTCACAGATACCAACAGCAAATAGCATGATGTTAAAAAAATGCCTCCATCTCCTATTCTTTTCAACTAGAACGTGCACCGACAAATGTACTAGCCGGTAGTTTTACACACCGTTATGCAAATAAAAACTATTAAAACTTTTATTTTCGTATTGTGTTGCTTTAATGCACGTGCTTATGTTTTTATTTTTTTACATTTTAAATATTTTTTATTTATTGGTATGAAGAATTTTAGTTCGCTTTAAAATAGTTATGATAAAAGCACTTAATTGTCTTATCTATGTACGTAACAAATAAATGTTTTTGTTTACACTAATAGTAACAAATAAATGCATTATTATAAACTAGAGATAGATCACATTGAAACGTATTCAAGCTAGGTGAGTCTAGGTGCCAGTTCCACGCGACCAAGCCTAGAAGAACAGGCAACAAACTACGGCTGGGTTCCTACCATTTTTTTGTATGATCCTTTTACAAAACAAAAATAATAATAGGAGCGATGTTTCGGTGTGGTGCGACTTTACTTAGGCAATAAAAAAAAAGTAAAAAAAAACTAAGTAGGTACCTAAAAAGTTTATGAAAATAAATATATGAATTAACCCACTTTATATGTACAATATATGGGGAGCATGTTGTCTTCTATTCCCCTCCGTCAGCCGTCATCTTTGTTTTCACTTCTTTCATTACTTCTTATTCAGTCTTAAACACCATACAAAATAATTAATAAATTAAGTTGCGTCCGTTTCAAATTCTGTTTCCTTATTCCTTTGGTGTTCATTAATTAGATGTCACAAATTTACCTGAGAGTATTTCTATAATTAAGTTTCTTATATATATATAGTGTATTTAAAATGTGGTGACCGTCTTATGTGCTGGATACGTTCCTGTCAAATATCGCAATGTCAAAGTTTGTGGCAGTGTTTGTATGCAAACCCTATGCTGCCCTAAACTTTATAGTCCAGTCATTATAGTAAGCTCACCTCGGAATTCGAGATACCCAGCTGTAAGTCTGTAAATACTTGTATATTGACACCCTAAAAGTTGTCTCAAAACCTACATATAGTAGGGTGTATATACGCAACTATTAAATTTCAAGGTCAAAAATCTTTTTTTGTAAATATCTCATTTCCTATAGGTTTTTTGCTATTTGTACTTAATATCAATATTGTAGAATACAAAATTTTCTACAAATTTTGGCAAAAAACATTTTTCATACGGTGAATCGTTTTCGAGATAGAGGGCAGAGAGCGCGCGGTCACAGCATCACTTCAGGTCAACCGACGACTGGGCTTAAAATTTAAAAGTTGCGTACACCCTACCATTTGTAGGTTTTGAGACAACTTTTAGGGTGTCAATATACAAGTATTTACAGACTTACAGCTGGGTATCTCGAATTCCGAGATTCTTACCTAATTTAAGCTTAAATGACTGGCCTATTAATGCTTTGCTAATGGTTGCGACAGACGTCCATATAATTGTACTTGTTCATCAAGAGGTTATACAATGTGTCTGGTCACCGGTGTCGGAGACTTAACGGGGGTTAAATATGGGGATTTTTATCGACAAATCACTAACTCGATTTTCTCTTGGCCTCTCCATACTAAAATGGCAGCCATTTTGTTTTTTTTACTTCGCAACTCAGACGCCTACACTGATTTAATCATTGCTATCGATGTAGACGTCTTAGGAAGACGAAAGAGGTATCATTTGAAAGCTAACAATGAAGACAATCAATTTATGATACATTTTATTCAATATCTTTTTCACAAAATAACATAACAATATTAACAAAATAAAAATCGTATTTATTTATTGCATTTTTTTTAGTTTTTTAAATTTTCTATGAAAATTAACCTGTCAAGCTATTTTTTTTAAGTGTATTATCATAGTACAAGATATTTCCATTAAAATAAATCTTACATCAAGGTCCTAAATTAAAGTAATTCTAAATCAGTGTAGGCGTCTGAGCTGCGAAGTAAAAAAACAAAATGGCTGCCATTTTAGTATGGAGAGGCCAAGAGAAAATCGAGATAGTGATTTGTCGATAAAAATCCCCATATTTAACCCCCCTCAAGTCTCCGACACCGGTGACCAGACACATTGTATAAAAGTCAAGTAACAAAAAACGAGTTCAGTGGCATGGTTTCCATTTAATGACCTTTTTCAACCATCATTTGCGCTCACCGTTTTATAGAAATTCATGGTTCAAATGAAGATAAAGCGAATTTTCAGAAACTCACAAAATTGTACCAACGACAGGTAGGTAACACGAGTTAATAAGTTAACTTGCTTTGGGAAAATTCAATTTTGAAAGAGAAGGTACACGACATTTGGTACACAAAGGAGTTAGGTCAAAATTTGGGTTTCGCCTACACCGCAAAGATTTGCGTCATTTTGTGCCACGGCAGTAGTTACTATTATTTGTACTGTGTCTACGGTATGGTTTGGGATGAGAACGATAATTAACTACAGTAACCTGTAGTGACATTAAAAATTAAAAGGAGCAATTTTAAATTTAATTTTATATTTGTTACTTTTAATTTTTAATGTCACTACAGGTTACTGTAGTTAATTATCGTTCTCATCCCAAACCATACCGTAGACACAGTACAAATAATAGTAACTACTGCCGTGGCACAAAATGACGCAAATCTTTGCGGTGTAGGCGAAACCCAAATTTTGACCTAACTCCTTTGTGTACCAAATGTCATGTACCTTCTCTTTCAAAATTGAATTTTCCCAAAGCAAGTTAACTTATTAACTCGTGTTACCTACCTGTCGTTGGTACAATTTTGTGAGTTTCTGAAAATTCGCTTTATCTTCATTTGAACCATGAATTTCTATAAAACGGTGAGCGCAAATGATGGTTGAAAAAGGTCATTAAATGGAAACCATGCCACTGAACTCGTTTTTTGTTACTTGACTTTTATACAATGTGTCTGGTCACCGGTGTCGGAGACTTGAGGGGGGTTAAATATGGGGATTTTTATCGACAAATCACTATCTCGATTTTCTCTTGGCCTCTCCATACTAAAATGGCAGCCATTTTGTTTTTTTACTTCGCAGCTCAGACGCCTACACTGATTTAGAATTACTTTAATTTAGGACCTTGATGTAAGATTTATTTTAATGGAAATATCTTGTACTATGATAATACACTTAAAAAAAATAGCTTGACAGGTTAATTTTCATAGAAAATTTAAAAAACTAAAAAAAATGCAATAAATAAATACGATTTTTATTTTGTTAATATTGTTATGTTATTTTGTGAAAAAGATATTGAATAAAATGTATCATAAATTGATTGTCTTCATTGTTAGCTTTCAAATGATACCTCTTTCGTCTTCCTAAGACGTCTACATCGATAGCAATGATTAAATCAGTGTAGGCGTCTGAGTTGCGAAGTAAAAAAAACAAAATGGCTGCCATTTTAGTATGGAGAGGCCAAGAGAAAATCGAGTTAGTGATTTGTCGATAAAAATCCCCATATTTAACCCCCGTTAAGTCTCCGACACCGGTGACCAGACACATTGTATAACCTCTTGATGAACAAGTACAATTATATGGACGTCTGTCGCAACCATTAGCAAAGCATTAATAGGCCAGTCATTTAAGCTTAAATTAGGTAAGAATCTCGGAATTCGAGATACCCAGCTGTAAGTCTGTAAATACTTGTATATTGACACCCTAAAAGTTGTCTCAAAACCTACAAATGGTAGGGTGTACGCAACTTTTAAATTTTAAGCCCAGTCGTCGGTTGACCTGAAGTGATGCTGTGACCGCGCGCTCTCTGCCCTCTATCTCGAAAACGATTCACCGTATGAAAAATGTTTTTTGCCAAAATTTGTAGAAAATTTTGTATTCTACAATATTGATATTAAGTACAAATAGCAAAAAACCTATAGTAAAATAATAAAGTAATTCTAAATCAGTGTAGGCGTCTGAGCTGCGAAGTAAAAAAACAAAATGGCTGCCATTTTAGTATGGAGAGGCCAAGAGAAAATCGAGATAGTGATTTGTCGATAAAAATCCCCATATTTAACCCCCCTCAAGTCTCCGACACCGGTGACCAGACACATTGTATAAAAGTCAAGTAACAAAAAACGAGTTCAGTGGCATGGTTTCCATTTAATGACCTTTTTCAACCATCATTTGCGCTCACCGTTTTATAGAAATTCATGGTTTAAATGAAGATAAAGCGAATTTTCAGAAACTCACAAAATTGTACCAACGACAGGTAGGTAACACGAGTTAATAAGTTAACTTGCTTTGGGAAAATTCAATTTTGAAAGAGAAGGTACATGACATTTGGTACACAAAGGAGTTAGGTCAAAATTTGGGTTTCGCCTACACCGCAAAGATTTGCGTCATTTTGTGCCACGGCAGTAGTTACTATTATTTGTACTGTGTCTACGGTATGGTTTGGGATGAGAACGATAATTAACTACAGTAACCTGTAGTGACATTAAAAATTAAAAGGAGCAATTTTAAATTTAATTTTATATTTGTTACTTTTAATTTTGTATGCACTGCAGACTAAAGAGTATATTATACGCATACTAATTACATACATTATGTACATATTACTTACTTTATTATTATGTACTATAGGTGAATTCAAAAGATTTCAAATAAACAGACCTACCTTTTAGTTTTATAACAACATACGAACAACCAATCGAGATAATGTTAGCATCAGTGGTTCTCGTATTGTATGTAATGTGTGGGTTTCCAGATGAGACTATTAAGAGCGACTTTTAGTAGCGATTATAAAGTTCATTAGTATTCACAAAAAATGAGGTGTGGCTGTGTTATGGACACGGCCGTTTGTTGTACGTCAAAACAAATTACTTCACCATGCATGTGTTGTTGAAATTTGGGTGGGGATGATAGATTTTATGTTGCTGCAACACTAAACTGTATCCCTCAATTTTATTATCAATTTTTTAATTGCTTTCCAAATGTACGTTAAAAAATTGACTTAAATATTGACCCTGAATCTCAACGCGCAGAAGCCTAAGCTAAAAAAAAATCACAAGTTTGAAGTGGTTTCTTGTCTCGCACATAGAAAACAATATAATATTTTTAATAAAACATTTACTTGTAACTGACTTAAAAAACACTGGACAAAAATACACAGTCAATGCAGTACGGTGAGTAAGCCTTTTAAAAGCCTTAACAACTGGTCTTAGAGAATCGCACAATCGAAAACAATAAAACATTTATTTTATTTTTATCTGACATAAAAAACAATGGACACAAAAATACACAGTCAATACAGTAAGGTGAGTACACCTTTCAAATTGAAGTCTCTAAGACCAGTGGTTTAGGTTTGCGTTGCATTCATTCAGTGAGTACTTAAATTTGTATTCTACGTAGAAAAAATATAACTTCTCAAGGTCTGGGCCCACACGCTTTAATTCTGGGCAGTATACTTTCTGTCCAGTTGTTAATCTGTCCAGCTGCTAATCTGTCCAGCTGCAAATAATGTCCAGCTGTTAATCTGTCCAGCTGTGAATCTGTTCAGCTGCTAATCTGTCCAGCTGTTAATCTGTCCAGCTGTGAATCTGTTCAGCTGCTAATCTGTCCAGCTGTGAAAGTGTTCAGCTGCTAATCTGTCCAGCTGTTAATCTGTCTAGTTGCTAATCTGTTCAGCTGCTAATCTGTCCAGCTGTTAATCTGTCTAGCTGTGAATCTGTCCAGCTGCAAATATGACCAGCTGCTAATCTGTCCAGTTGTTAATCTGCCCAGCTGCTAATCTGTCCAGCTGTGAATCTGTTCAGCTGCTAATCTGTCCAGCTGCTAATCTGTCCATCTGTGAATCTGTTCAGCTGCTAATCTGTCCAGCTGCTAATCTGTCTAGCTGTTAATCTGTCCAGCTAACTGTTACTGTCCAGAAACTGTACAGTTGCTCCTGAGGCGTTGTTTCGTCGGTTAAGTTTTCACTTTATCGATACCTCATGTCGCGTCCAACAATATTGAGTCTAACATTGACCTAATTTCAGCAATTGAGTTGGGATATACTTTTTTGGGTACATAAACGTTTTACTATCTAGATGGGATTTTGTTAGCTAACTTAATAATGAAAATAGCTTGTATTATTGTTTAGAAATGTTCGAACCAAAATTCGGCCGAACACCGAAAGCTATGAACCGATATCGGTTTGATTATCCTTATCAAAATAATACTAAAATCACTCCCAGTTTTTGGTACCCGGGGGAGTTTATTTTTATTTTATTACATGCTCTTGTCAGTTGATATTATTGAAAATTTTGTAACTTGAAACTGGAAGTTATGACATACGGCGAGCTGATTACCTATAAACAAGCAACAGCGATAGTACTAGCAATGATAACAACCTTGTTGATGTAAATAATTTTCAATAGAGGGCCAGTTTATTATTGTGACTGATCCTTATTGAAAAATCTATGCACTTATAAAAGTTTTGGTCAGTACAATTTTGAGACTAGCATGCCAAGCAGCAAAAGTGGTAAGTTAACACTTTATTGTACACTACACATTGACATTACACATTGAACGAAATTACTAAAACTATAGCAAAGTTATTAAGATGCAGGCATTTTGTGTATTCAAAAAACAATAACTTGTTTTACTTTTAGTGCCTCTAAGTAATCAGGTGCTGTAGTCAATTACCTAGAAATTTTTCTTAGTTCGTAACCAAGTTGCCAACCAATAAAACAGTTTCGTGCTACAGTTCTTACTTCGTAACCAGGATACGAAGCAAGAATTACTGTTATCGTTATCACTTTTGCTCATGAGATGGTATTAAACCAATATGGCTCTAAATCCTTTCACCACACTCGGTTTTAAAGAATCAGTGACACGATAAGAAGAAGACCAGAAGAGCGAAGAGTATGAATGTGGATCGATATGTGGTAGAAGTAGGCCAAACAAAAAGATAGATGAATTGTGTGAAAGATGAGATGACATATAGACAAGAAAGAAGTGAATACAGAAATTATGGCTTATAGAAAGGAATGGAAGAAAATTACATGTTATGCTGTTATGCCATAGCACTCATAAAGTGGGATAAGGGTAGGAAGAAGTGATTGCTGTTGCTTGGTTTTAGGACATCAACCCGCTGGTACACGTGTCGCACAAATAAGCTTCTTTCAACATGTTAAAAAAGCTTAGTTGAGAGCGTGGATGCGTTGCAGATTTGTTTTGTTTCGATGTCTTTGCATGGAACTAATCCACAAAGCGGTTTAGCGTGCTTAGTGTTGTATGAGTTTCATGTGTGGAGATAATGCTTTGGTTTAGCTTGTTGGAGTCTTTGTGTGCACTTCTTCAGCCGTTTTGAAACAGGGAAATTATTTCAAAAAATGATATGAAACTAATATGCAAAATTGTATGTGTCATATGTAGGTATATTATACTTTATATATTATTATGTTTAATTTTATTGTTTATATGCTATAAAGTAGTTTAAATTTTAGATACATCCAGGTTTTACTTTTGTACATCGCCGTTCTTCTAATTTTCGTTAATCCTCTCCATCCAGAGGTTGTCTGGAAGAGATCGCTCTTAGCGATAAGGCCACCCATTGTACCTTTATCTGTAATGGTTCTTTTGAATGTCTTCTTTTGTGTACAATAAATTTATTAATATATCTATCTATCTGATTGATCACTCAATCAGATTCATACTCAATAGATTAATACTTTATTATTTTACTCACGTTACATCCACTAAAATCCACAAAAACAAAACTGGATGCTAAATATTTAAACAGCAGCATACAAAGCGCAGTTTAACCAGTAATTCATCAGTTACGTACTTACACGCGTGCAATCAAAGTTGAAACAATGATATAGTACACTTTGACAAATGGTGGCACCGCATTAAAGGCATTAAGGGATAATGAATCGACCGCGGGACTGGCCACCGGGGAATTAGTGCAATTTGTTAACTGAGAACTTAGTGGACAAAACGATATACAAAGTTACGTATTGACACTTTGGGGTACACTGCGCGGGGCAAAACAGCAAAGGTTGACTAAAGGCTGGTTTACACTTTGATTAGTGTGAGTGCAGGTGATTAGTGCGAGTACAAGTGTGCAGTGCGAGTAGTGTCCAATTCACTGCGAGTGTCTTCGGTCCACTTTACCAATTTTTACAACAACAAGCGTCCGACGCTACACACTAAACGCTAAACACTCCTGTCCAGACGTGTTTAGTGGCAGGCACGCTGCGAGTGAGGGGGAAGGGAGGGCGCGCGGGATGGCTACTCGCAGTCCACTCGCAAAAAAAAATCACTTTACTACACAGCCCACTAATCACTTGCACTAATCAGTCGCTGTCCACACCTAGTCACTAGCACCTGCACTAATCACCTGCACTCGCACTAATAAAAGTGTAAACCAGCCTTAAGTAGCGTCAAATTGGGTTCCTATATACGCAATGTAAAGGCCTGCGCACACCTAGGCCGCTGGCGTGTCGGCGATCAGTGAAACGCTGTCTTTGACAGCTATTTGACAGTGTTTCACTAATTGCTACCGCCAGTGGCCTAGATGTGTTCGGGCCTTAAATCAAAATGTCCAAGCAGGTAATGGCCGTCATTATTTTCGAAAATAGAACACGCGAAGTAACGAATTCAAAAAAAATCGGTTGTCTGTAAAGTCGGTTTACTGACGATAGTTGAACGTGACAACGTCATACAGCTGTCCACGCGGGCGCATCGCTCACTCAAGTAGGACAGATAAGTAACTCAAGAAATTTTTAATAAATAAGTGCTTACACAGAGAGTATGAGTAGAGATACTTATACCAACGGAGCTGTCAGTGAATAACCCTCTCCTATCATTTATTTGTGTGCTCTGACCCTAAGCGTTTTCACTGATTGATTAAATCAACAACAAAGGGTAGGTGTCTAAACTAAACCAACAACAAATTGAAATTGCTGCTTTTCATCGCAAATACCGAAGCAATAATGTATCATTAGCATATTAAATAATACTCAGCGAGGCGGTATTTGCCACAAAACCTGTCCCGCAGCGCTGATCGTGATTGGAAGCCATTCAGCCGTTGAGCTGATGAAATATTGCGGGCAGTCACTGTCAGTCTAATTAGGGGTGACGTCATTAGACGGACAAAATGAAACCTTTCAATGATGATGTGCAGTGCAGACTATTATCAGATTCTTTGCTCCCCAACTTTTGTCAGTTCTATGAGCTGTTATATAATAAAGGATCTACCCATTGCCCACTATTAGGTGAAAATTTCTCGAGCTATGTTGGATTGTAAATAAAATGTAAAAAAAATTTTTTTTTTAATAACTACAGAAAAATATTAGGCCCCGCATTAAGCATGCCCCGCATTATGCAAGCCCTGCATTAAGCAGAGCTTGTACGATAGCTTGAACAACTGAATGGTGGCCAAGAATTGGCTTCAGAAGCGTATTAGGGCACCCTGCAGCAAGATGGGTGGACGACAGTCAGGGTCGCGGGACAGCAATGGGTTAGACTGGCACAGGATCGAGGTAGGTGACACAAACTTAGGCAGACTTGTACCCAGCAGTGGGTGAAGTTGGGCTGTGGGTGATGATGATATACGCTGGGAACCAGATAGCCGATATAATACCTACTTATAATATTTTTTTTAAATACATAGAATACAATATGACACCCAGATAGAGAAAAAGCATCTGTGTTCACCACACAAATATTTATGGTCACGACCTTTGGCGCAGGAAGCAGAGCTACTACCAATTAAGCTGAGAGGTCAGTCAAACAAATAAATGTCTGTTTTTGTGTTTTATCCTTAAAAGTCAAGCAACCCTATTCCTAATAATTTAAATTTTAATATGACGAATTTCACCCAAAAGGTGGTTTGGTGTGGACAGGGATATTAAACAAATGCATTTGAAGCTTAATTACTTTGGTGCAATATTTTGTATTGTAAAATTTCGTGTTAATATTTTTTTTTATACAACTAGCTGATGGAACATGCATGTGATGTGACCCACCAAATGTTAGTGGTATCGCCATATACCATCGCTTCTTCTTCTTCTTCTTATCGTGTCACAGTTTTTTTTTCGAACCAAGTTTGATGAAAGGATTAATACGCGCTTCAAAGAGGCTCCTTTCGTGCACTTGGCATTATTTTCTAACTTTTTAAGTTCTACGACATAATATTATCATCGCTTAGAACAAAGCATTGCTTCGTAGGCCTTGTCAGTGTCTCTATTCTACCACAAAGTTATCGAGGTCTGTTTTAGTCAATAATTATAAAGTTTAAAAACTTGAGAAACCGACTTCATTGTCAAACGGCTAAACCGATTGTAATGAAATTTGTTTGGGACAATCTGGACGTAAGAATAACCTTCCAAATAAAAAAAATATTTTCTAAATCGATTCATAAATGACGGAGGCATGCAGTTACAGACATTAAAAAAATTGTTTAAAAAAAATGGCAACACCGATTTTAATGATATTAAAATCTGGAAGCAGTACCTATCAGATAAAAAAATAATTTTTCAAATCGTTGTGAGCCGATTGAGCCGATGACGAAGTTATACGGTAACAAACATTAAAAAAAAAAACAACCTAATTGAGAATCTCCTCCTTTTTGATTAGAAGTCGGTTAAAAATGGGTCAAATCTTATGCTTGCTCTACCGGTAAGTTATATAAAAAAAAGAATAAAAAGTTCTGACGGTACTATTATCATCAGGACGTGACGTCAGAAGCCTCTTCTGTAACAGCCTTAATTTTTTCTAGAAGTCACTAAATAATTATATGAATGTAGATTAAATAATTCCTATTTATATCGTTTTGACGGGTGCTGCCCTCTGGCGGCTACAAACTGTATTGTGCGCCTATTACGTCGCATGTTTAACTAACATTACTATGCGGTGTTTTTGTTACGTACGTAGTTATGTATAGTTCATTTATTGTGACGTGGTACAGCAGTTGTGGTCACTTCTTTAGTATTCACAAAGGACCTTAATGTGTTTCACTTAAAGTACGATTGCAAGGGAATTCATTTTGTCTAGACATTCCTTGGATTTCGCAAAAGGCTGTAATAAAGCTGCTGGGACTAAATGGATATTAAAACCAAATTATACAAGTGTCGCTGAACTAGCTAAGATGTAATTTAGCACTGAAATAGCTTGCATTCTCAAGTAAGACATACTTAGGCCACTTTTTACGAATAAAAAGTAGATTTACCAAGATTCAAAATACACTTTTAGAGACTCGCTAAAAGTCTCCTTTCACTGTCACTTTTATGTCAACAAATAGAGATGGCAACAGACATAACAGCATGCTCAATGACTGCTTTAGGACCAATTTGAATCATATTTCTATACCTACCAGCCCAGATTGTTTTTGCCGAAACTTTTTGGCGTGACAACGTCTTATAATTCGATAGAACCGGCTGCACGCACAAAAAAACATGACTCATGCGGCGTGACCTCGCTCTGAGGCGTTCCATTTAAGGCTTGAAGTGCAAGCGAGAGCGCGGAACGAGCGACAAAGAGGCACAATCGGCCTTTGCGTTCGGCAGCGTTCGACATCTGTCTCTCTCCTACTTGAGTGAGCGATGCGTCCGCGTGGACAGCTGTATGACGTTATCACGTTCAACTATCTTCAGTAAACCAACTTTACAGACAGCTGTTTTTTTTAGAATGATTTTGTATTTATTTTGGCGCTTTTAGTTTACCCGAGCTATGACCAAAGTGAGTCCACTGGGAGTTAAAATTCAACATTCTGTGTTTACAAAATGTTGAATTTTAATATTTGTACCAGTAGCTTAAGTTGTGCCAGTAGCATCAATTTTCTAGACGTATCATTGTAGAAGGCACATCCACACGTACCCATTTGTCATCCATTTAGGGCGGTGTGTGGTTTCAGCCTTCATTTGTTTTTCGTCCCAACCTCGCCACAGATAAGGCAATAGTAAGTCCACCACGGAATTAGCAATACGATCTCTATGTGAAGAATTTAGCTAAATACGTCACGTATTACGAAGACACCAAAATGGTTTTAAGAAATCGAATACTTTAAGAACCTTTGCCCTTTTTCTCACCAATTCTTGTGTAGCAGTGGTGTGAGAATTTCAAGTGCGCCTCAAAGCAAGCAAGTAGTAAAGGACATGATTGTGCTTTTTGTCTGGTTGCGATCGCACAAGCAATGCTTAGTTTGGGGCTAGATAGCGTTGTTTGAATTGCCCACAATATTTATTTATTAATTTCATTGGCCTGATCTCAGTAGATCTAGAAGTTATAACAGCTCTACTCAATTTTCAAGCGAAATGCACGAAAAGAGCAGTATTCAGGCGCACTTAAAATCCTTATACCACACTGGGTTTGAAAGTACCAGAGACACGATAAGAAGAAAAAAAAACAGAGTTGGAGTCAAAGTCAAAGTCAAAGTGTTTATTGCATAAAATACTTGTTGAAAAAGGTGGTAAATTTATAAATGTCCAATGTATTCTACTTAAAACTAAGCGTGCTTTCGTACCTCCAAAACACAGAAGCGCTTGCAGAACAAAGAGATCAGATAAAACAGTCAATAGCCAAGTTGCCAAGTTACTCCAAAATGATCAACAAACACAAACCCAATAAATTTAAATCCCACTCGATGCTAAACTAAGACGGGTGGTTATCTTATTGCTGTAGTTATAGTTGGGAAGTCAAGTGCATTGGCAACTCGGGAGTTGGAGGTAGTTGAAGATTAAAGTTATGGCCGAAGGGCTATTCTACACGGGTGGTTCTCCCGCCGAGGGAATCCGCTTCTGAACCGCACTAGACTCAATTCTTATGGACATTGTATGCTACAAACTACAACATGGCGCGGTTTCCCGCCGCGGTTTTCAGGCGGGAGAATTTCGACCGCCTTATGCAGCGTCAACGCTGTTTACCGCCGTTCTAAACTACACGGGCGGTTATCCGCTATTGCGTCATTGTGCGCGGGACCTTCTCGCTCGCTCGTCGTTCGTGCATTTGCGTTCCATGTTGCGGGTCTTAGCGGGTCCATGTTGAAATGAACAAAAGACAGCGAAAAACCGCGTCCCGTATAGTTTAATGGTCTGCGGAAGCTTTGTCGAGCGGATTCCCGCGGCGGGAGAACCGCCCGTGTAGCATGACCCGAAGAGGGGGATAACGTGGAGCTTGTTCGCGAACATGTCTTAGAAATTCGACTGCCCAATATACTGACGGGAAATTGGAAATTTACTTGCTCAGAGCTCAGTTGATAGCTCTGCCTTTTGTGGTGTTGGTCTTTGGTTGTTACAAAGTTTAGACAATAACATTAAATTACAACGATTCATGAAAAATACAAAATAACTAGCTAGGATCAATATTTATACTACCTTTAATGGTGGTTTGGGTCCGGTTAATGTACACCCCGTTAAAATGAATCCACTTCTTTCCACAGTCAAATTGTAGAGGTCCTTGTATAGTGCAGCAGTTCAAAAATTCATTTTTTATTTATAGATAATTGTCCTCTAAGGGGCAGCCTCTTTGAAGTTATTGTAGGATAACAAATATGGTACTTTGACGGCTAAGGCCTTCACGCCCGCTTTGCTCCCTAGCCTTGCGCGTAATTTCTATAATCTAACACAACCTAACCTATCCAATCCGCCCTATAAAGTCAAGGACAAGTAAAAATATCCGGTGCCAGAACAAAAAAACAAAAATCAATGATTGAATTGCTACAGTTTACATAAGCCTTGACTGGCATCGTAATAATGGGGTGTACAATAACTGGGTGTACATTATGGCGTCCCCTTGGTTCCTACCATAAAATGTAAAATGAAGTGGTTCATATTGTTATGTTTAAATTGTGTGATCGAGATAGCACTTGCACTGTATTGTTCCAAAGCCTGGTGTTAATACCGACGCTTTACCAACCGAGTTACGAGTTTCAAATTTGAAGGTAGTCGAGCAAACTGCTCGAGTTTCAGTGGAGTTTGAGATCTCGAAAGTTTGACTTCAATTGATTAAGAGTTAGGTGTGATTGAATTAAGTAGTTTGATGCGTGTAAGCTTTGTAAGTTCGGCAAGTATTGATGAAGGTAAGTGCAAACCAGTAGGCCCACAAGCTCTGTCTGGTTCTGACTCTGGCTCTGGTTTTGAGTCTGTATGAGTGCTCTCCAGTGTACTATAATGTGTTTGTAACGTTTTAACGTAGGATTTATTTAGTTAACACTCACACCGACTCAAAACCAGAGCCAGAGACAGAGACAGACAGAGCTTGTGGTAGGCCTACTACAGTGGGGTTATTCCTGCAATACGGTTAGTTTGGGCAATCGCCAAATCCACATTCGATTTTCAATTAAACAAAAAAACTTGCAGAGCTATTCCGCTGCTGGTACCTAGTAATATAAATAATAGTGAAAAACTCTCCTATTTTTTATTTCATGAAATAGAACGAGGTGGTCTGAGAGTCCACTATTACGTAATATGAAGACCCAACTAAACTGGCTAGTAGCCTTTATCTATCACGTGTTCATTCAGTACTCCTATTTTTTTGCCATGAAATGGAGCGAGGTGGTCTGAGAGTCCACCATACGTAAAATGAAGACCCAACTAAACTGGCTAGTAGCCTTTATCTATCACGTGTTCATTCAGTACTCCTATTTTTTTGCCATGAAATGGAGCGAAGTGGTCTGAGAGTCCACTATACGTAACATGAAGACCCTACTAAACTGGCTAGTAGCCTTTATCTATCACGTGTCCATTCAGTATTCCTATTTTTTATGTCATGAAATGGAGCGAGGTGGTCTAAGAGTCCACCATACGTAAAATGAAGACCCAACTAAACTGGCTAGTAGCCTTTATCTATCACGTGTCCATTCAGTACTCCTATTTTTATGCCATGAAATGGAGCGAGGTGGTCTGAGAGTCCACTATACGTAAAATGAAGGCCCAACTAAACTGGCTAGTAGCCTTTATCTATCACGTGTTTATTCAGTACTCCTATTTTTATGCCATGAAATGGAGCGAGGTGGTCTGAGAGTCCACTATGAGTAGCATGAAGACCCAACTAAACTGGCTAGTAGCCTTTATCTATCACGTGTTCATTCAGTACTCCTATTTTTATGCCATGAAATGGAGCGAGGTGGTCTGAGAGTCCACTTTACGTAACATGAAGACCCAACTAAACTGGCTAGTACCTTCCATCTCGTGTCCTTTCAGTATTCCTATTTTTTTATGTCATGAAATGGAGCGAGGTGGTCTGAGAGTCCACTTTACGTAACATGAAGACCCTACTAAACTGGCTAGTACCTTCCATCTCGTGTCCATTCAGTACTCCCGAAAACTTTCAATACAACTCGAAACTTCACCTACAGTTTATCGGTCCGTTCGGGGACCAAATAAATGCACTTTTCTGATAGCCTTTTTTTGCGATTCGTTGTTTTGAACAGACAAGGGATGGCTCGTGAGTTTAAAGAAATTTCTGAATAGTTTGCGTGATTTTTTGTAGGTTTCTTGTTTATGGTTCCGTTTTCACAGAAACTGTTTTTAAAATCATGTCTAAAAATTGTTTTTTTTTTAATAAAATTAGATAATAGATTAAAGCATTTTATTGTAGTAAGGATACATTATAAAACTAGGTGTAAATACGTACATACATGGCGGCTTTATTGCTGAAAAAATATTCTTGAGGTTCTATAACCACATGGAACTGAGACGTGGTCGCTAACTATTGGCCTCATGCACAAGCTAAAAGTCGCGCAACGCGCTATGGAGAGAGCTATGCTGGGAGTTTCACTACGTGATAGAATCAGAAATGAGGATATCCGTAGAAGAACCAAGGTCACCGACATAGCTCGTAGAGTTAGTAAGTTGAAGTGGCAATGGGCAGGCCATATAGCTCGAAGAACCGGCAACTGTTGGGGTATAAAAGTTCTCGAATGGCGATTACGAACTGGAAGACGAAGCGTAGGGCGCCCACCCACCAGATGGACCGACGACATTGTTAAGATCGCGGGAAGTCGATGGATGGAAAGGGCTCAGAATCGTTCTTCCTGGAAATGTGTAGGGGAGGCCAATGTCCAGCAGTGGACTTCTTCAGGCTGATAATGATGCTGATGATAAGTATCATTATTCACAAATTTATTGTTTCCCACAGGAACCCTCGAAATTGGAGTTTAACTGACGAATTCATTTCATTTTATTTGCAGCGTTTTTTTGTGGTTTGGCACGAACAGCAGTTCAGTGACCTTATGAATCCACTTTTAATAGGTTCAATGTATCAGCTTTTTGGCTCTGGCACTGACAAACTTATCTGTGGTTTAAAAAAAAATACTGAAATTACTTACACAACTGTACAAGCTCTGTCTGGCTCTGGTTTTGAGTCTGACTAAATAAATCCTACGTCAAAACGTCACACACACAGTATACTGGTGTACACTGGTGAGCACTCACACAGACTCAAAACCAGAGCCAGAGACAGAGCTGCAGATAGAGCTTGTGGTAGACTTACGGTTCCATTCGTTTTGATTCAAAGCCAGTTTTTAACATGGAACACAGGGGACCAATCATGGTATTGTCCATAGATCAAATTTAAAATATTTTATTTTATTAAACGCGGTCTTTGTTTCTTCCTCCTCCTCGCGTCGTGCTCCTCACTGCTGAGCGTCGTGAGCGTCGCCATGGATCAATTTGTCCCTGACAATTTTTCGCCACTTGGATCTGTCACCGGCAACCGGAATGGCTTCATGGACCTTCACGTCGAGAGTGGAGCGGATTTGGTCGGACCAACGTATCGGGCTTCGGCCTCGTGGTCTTTTGCCTTCAACTTTGCCAGTGATGACAAGTTTTCCCGGTTTTTACCCTGTTTCCTGGCTTTGTTTGTTAATATCCCGTTTTATCAAAAATTTCTGTAACTTTTTATCAAATTTCGTGTTGCGATTAGAATTTGTGTGTCTGAATTACGTAATTTGTGCGTTCTGATTTGAAGGGTCGCTGTAAATAAATTCAAGAATAATAATAAATTATTGAATTGCCACATCGTTTGATGTGTAACCTGGGACCCTCTGTAGGTAATATTGAACTTAGGCATTTGTATAAACCAATCGTGGGCAGTAGACTGGATTCTCAAAAGCACTCGATATTATGAGATCTCGACCGCTTTCACTTTTCCACTTGCCATCAGACTTAAAACGACTCATCTTGTGCTAAAGCATTTTACTTTAGAAGAGAAAAAACTAGATACAAACTTCCCCTATACAAAGATTTTTATAATGTCCCAAAAGTTAAGAGCCGAGCGGGATTTGAACCCGCGACCTTCCCCTCGGTACGGGGCTGCGCTGACCACTGCGCCATCGGATCCTAATCACACTCGACGAATAACTCTTAGCCCCGTACCGAGGGGAAGGTCGCGGGTTCAAATCTTGCTCGGCTCTTAACTTTTGGGACATTATAAAAATCTTTGTGATTTCCTTAAGTGTAGTAAACACTATAAAATTAATAAAAAATTCCCCTGTACATTTCTCAAAAAAAACGATTATTTTACTTTAATAGAGAAAAATAATTATAAGCTTCCCCTATACATTTCTAGGAAAAACGATTAGTGGGTGAGGGCAAACACAGTTTTTTTAAATAATGCATAAACAATAATGTTTGTACAGTTTATTATACAGGTTTTAACAACTGATGTTTAAGCATATGCTTTTGTAAATTTTTTCGAATAAAGTCGAACACTTTTAGAATACACACGATCCAATACAACATCTCGTTACCTTTATCTTTTTTTTATGGAACGGTTTGGGAAATTATTGATACGTTTTATTAAATTCGGTTTGGGATCAAAGGTAGGCAAAACTGGGGGTTAGCACTAGTTTCAATGTTAATCAACCCATTCTTCTTCTTTTTACCGTTTTTTGTATCTTCTTGTTTATTATTCTTTGTCACTATTAAGGCCTAACAAGGCTAAGGCCGCACACCTAGTTCACTGATCGCTATCGCCAGCGACCTAGGTGTGCGCAGGCTTTGACAATGAGAGTTATCATCTGTTGAAATTGCATTTGTCATCATCATTAGGTATCATCTTGAAGAAGTCCACTGCTGGACATAGGCCTTTTCCATACATTTCCAGGAAGAACGATTCAGAGCCCTTCTGAAATTTCGTTATTAAATTCATTTTTTATGACACCAATAGGAACGTGTAATTTTTTTGTTTTATTATTTGAAGACACTGCTTTTTTCCAAGCTAATCAGAGCTTAAACCCATTCTTAGGAAACAAAATTTAATTTAATTTTATATCGAATTCATATTACTTATTTAGATTATAGGCCTGCGCACACCTGGTCGCTGGCGATAGCGATCAGTGAAACGCTTTCAAATATCGCTATCAAATTTGACAGCGTTTCACTGATCGCCGACCGACGCCAGCAACCTAGGTGTGCCTTAAAATGAAATTGATAAGAGCAAAAGCCAAACCAGTGCCAGTCGCACTGAGCCCTGTTGGAAGAGATTGGAGTATTTTACGCTTGGCAGATTAGATTTTTGCGACAAACAAGAAAATAATATTGCTTCGATTTCATACAACATGTTTATAGATACAAGGAATGTGTGGAATATCCAAAAAGCTTACGAGCACGCACGGATGATTCAAAATATTATTGTATATATGAGGACAATCCACACAACACTATCTAGACCCAAATAATGGGAATGAAATAGCTGATAGAATACCTACTTATAGGTTATACTGCAATATAACACCCATGGGTGTTATATTGTATTCTAAGTATGTATAAAAAATGTATAAGTACCTATAAGTAGGATTTCTATCAGCTATCTCATTCCCATTACTTGAGGCTATAGCAGACAGAGAACAAACATATGCGTGCACAGCACAAATATTTGTTCACTTCGGCAGAGAGTGTGGTCAAAGTGGCTTTAACGATTGTAATATCGATACGAAAGACGAAGGCACAGAGTAAAGCAACTACCAACTAAGCTGGGAGACCAGTCATAACTGAGGGTAACTGTCTTTCATAAATATAGGTTTTATTTGTTTTTAAAGACATGGTAAATACGTGCGGGGCTGACTAAGCCATGGCCACACGATGTTTTCCTTCACCGTTTGAGAGCACTAGCATTATGTACATACATTTTTCTAACAGAAAAATTCATAGGTAACACAGCTGGATTTCGAACCCCCGTAGGATTGGAAGGCTACTGCTAGACCACCGGTGCTCTCATTCCTATTTATAATATAGATAATACGTTTAAAAGAGGCTTTATACATGCCTAAAAGCCTGCGCACACCTAGGTCACTGGCGATGGCAATCAATGAAACGCTGTCAAATTTGACAGCGTGCGCAGGTCTTAAAAACATGGTTTCTTTGTAGCTGTAAGTTCTACAGTGACACTTTAATATCGGCTTCTAAAACACATGTTCTTGCGAATTGCAATAAACCATCCCCAATATGGCTCTGGCCAGCTTAAAGTGGTTTTAGAGAATACGAGAATTCAACAAAAGTGATATTAAATCTTGTAGACTAAGCTGGATGCAGTCACACAATATTGCAAAAAAAAAAAATCGGTTCTGTAAAGTCGGTTTACTGACAAAAGTTGAACGTGACAGCGTCATACAGCTCATGTCCACGCGGACGCATCGCTCACTCAAGTAGGAGAGAGACAGATGTCGAACGCTGCCAAACGCGGAGGCCGATTGTGCCTCTTTGTCGCTCGCTCCGCGCTCTTGCTTGCACTTCAAGCCTTAAATGGAACGCCTCAGAGCGAGGTAACGCCGCATGAGTAATGTTTTTTTGTGCGTGCACGTTGTCACGTCAAAAATCAATGGTCTAAAGATTGCTTATTCAACCGTTTAAATTTAATTTTTACAAGCATACGCGCTTACTCTACGATCACTTCGCTTTTATAATAACCGTCCTATTCGTTTGAATTGACGATATTTCGGTGTGACACACAGTTACTGAAGTGCCTGAAAGAAGTCGCACATATTATTACCCTTATAACTTTCCACTGCAAATACTTTATCAGCGAAACGGGTGTAATCATTGTATTATATTCAAATTCTACTAGTTCTAGATAAGAAAATATACGACCTGTAGTAATAGCAATTTATGGGTGTAAAAGAAATTCAGAAAAATAAGTGGTGAAAGTTTTGGTAAAAATACATAAAACTGTGGTAAGCAGAGCTTATTATAAAATATTTCTTGTAGCTAAATATTAGGGATGTAATAAGGGATGTACGCTTGAAATCATCATCAAAAAGCTATACTTATTCTTGTCATTAGCTGTACCACAGTCTCTATCTGGCTCCGTCTCTGGCTCTAGTTTTGAGTCTGTGTGAGTGCTCACCAGTGTATTATACTCTGTGTGTGACGTTTCAACGTAGGATTTATTTAGTCAACACTCACACAGACTCAAAACCAAAGCCAGAGACAGAGCTTGTGGTAGGCCTTTATGTCACTAGTTCTTTCGAACCAGTGCGGTGAAAGGATTTTAATTACCTCGTTTCGTGCACTTGGTACATGCTTTTGAACTTTTTTTAGGTTATACCATGGTTTTTCAACGATGTTTTTTTATAATATTTGGACAACGCGCACATTCATTTTTGGATAGAAAAACTAATTATTGCCCAACCAGATTTGAAGATCGGAAGATGGCGACCACTAGGCCAGCTGCTCTCTAAAAATCATACTTGACGGCAAGCGATAGCCAACCTATACCCTCGTTAGTGAGTTGACCGTCGATGTGGTACTAATTGCAATTTGGCTGTTAGCTGATATTGCGAAAGTTACACCGCATTCGTTAACGGCTGATCAATTTGTACTTGCGTTTATTGATGGCAGCACCTCTGATCATTAAACTTACTCCTCGGCTTCTGAGATAGAGTACGCGCAAGATAGCTCTGCGCGTGACGCATGAAAATGTAAAAAACATATGGAAACCATCGAGAAAATCAAACTTACATAGCGGTTAATGAAAGTGCGTGTTGTGATCAAGAGATTATTTCAGTTTCGACGGGCCTCTCAGCTCAGTTAGTATAGTAGCTGTGCCTTCTGCGTTTTCTTCCGTAGGCCGTGGGTTTGATCCCCACCGCCCCAAAAGAGCAAATATTTGTGTTGTGAACACAGGTGTGGGTTGTCTGTCTGGGTTTTATATTGTATTCTAAGTATGTAGGTATTTACAAAAAATGCATTTAAGTATTATATCAGCCATCTGGTTCCCCTATTACAAGCTCTGCTACATTTGGGGTTAAGAGAGATAGTAGTTTTTTGACATTATCCGCAATCAATCATACGCATAAGTATCTTGCGCGATGTCTGACTGACGCCAATAATTATCTATGACGGCAGTAATTCTTCCGGCAGTAGTGTTGTAGTTAGTCCTGTAGGATAAAACTAAATAAGGTGGTCGTATTGATTGCGAGAAGCGAACCATTTTTTCTTAAACATGCGCGGAAATATTGTCATTACTTTTGAATATAGAACACGCGAAGTATCATATTTACGTAGACTGAAAAACCAAAATCACTTCCCGGCGCGTTCTCGCTCCGGCAATGTTGTATGAAACGGTGTGCTGTTTGAATTTAGAACTCTTTCATTTATCGTACACATTGCGTTTTCGTGGCTGTATAGCCACAGGATGCGTTTACCTTTCGGCACAAACTGTAAAATAAAAAAAAAAATTGGCGGTAAAGCGGAGTTCGTTGTTATGGTTAATAAAAAATAAATTTATTTTGTAAAAGACCCCTTTTAATTTCCTCGCATTTTTTTAAGAAAAGCACTATAATATATGCCTCGGCCGAAATGGCAATTGCCTGTCTCGTATCATTGAAGTCCTCGCCAGCGGCTCGGCCTTCAAACTCATACTCGACCTGCAATTGCCTATTTCGCTGCCTTTGCAATAATGTACTATTGAAGTGACAACGTCTTATAATTCGATGGAGCCGGCTGCACGCACTAAAAACATGACTCATGCGCGTACCTCGCTCTGAGGCGTTCCATTTAAGTTGAAGTGCAAGCGAGAGCGCGGAACGAGCGACTAAGAGGCACAATCGGCCTCTGCGTTTGGCAGCGTTTGACATCTGTCTCTCTGTGGACAGCTGTTTGACGTTGTCACGTTCAACTATCGTCAGTGAACCGGCTTTACGGACAGCCGATTTTTTTTTAAACTAAGGTAGGTATCCTCATTATTGGTCTGTAATATCTATTGCAGAGGTGGTGTCAGGTAACTGCAGAAATGGGCATCGTGGTAGTTTTTCCCCGGACGAGCCATACATAAAGAGTTCTACTACTACAAAGTGGTTTTTAAGTAGGATTTAAGAGAGCACTGGTGGTCTAGTGGTATTGGCCCGGCCTTCCGATCCTAAGGTCGTGGGTTCAAATCCAGTCATGTACCAATGAGTTTTTCTACCCAAAAATGTATCTACACTATGCCAGTGCTCTCAAACGGTGAAGGAAAACATCGTGAAGAAACCGGCATATCGTAGAGCCTAAAATTTTGAAAATATGTGTCAAGTGGCACGAAAGGAGCCTCTTTGAGGCGCACTTAAAATCCTTTCACCACACTTGGTTCGAAAGAATCAGTGACACGATAAGAAGAAGAAGTAGGATTTAAACAAAACAATTAGGCCCTAGAATCACGTTGGAAGGTATCATATTATAATATGATATGAAACTAAACATTAGTAAGTACCATTTCTTAGAATAATAAGTAAGTAAATATGTAAGACAATCCACACAACACTAGCTAGCCCCAAATTAAGCAGAGCTTGTACTATGGGAACCTGATAGCTGACTTAATACTTACTTTTTTTTTGTAAAAACATACTAAGACTACAATATAACACCCATAAACAGAGAACAAACATCTGCGTTCACCACACAAATATTTGTTCTGGAGGTCGAAGCCACAACCAATGGCACAAAAGGCAGAACTAACCGCCTGAGACGCTAGTCGAATGTGTAGTACCTATAACATCAGGCGAAATAAATTATAAAAACTCCAATAAGCTCATAGTATTATGTGAAAGAAGAAAAGAAAATGAATGTAGGCTTGTGACAGTAATCCCCATTACTGATCCAACTTTTCCTACAATATTTTTATTTATAAAATTGTATTATATTAATTTAAGCTGACATTCTCTTACTTTACTGACAGCATTTTGATAAAGACTGTTGAAATAAAACAAAAGAAATAGATTTGATCTTCTTTTCATTAAATTTTATATTATTACTTTGAAGTTTTGCAAGTCGGTTTCCGACGATGTATATGAGCTAGTTTTTTTAGGGTTCCGTAGCCAAATGGCAAAAACGGAACCCTTATAGATTCGTCATGTCTGTCTGTCTGTCCGTCCGTATGTCACAGCCATTTTTCTCCGAAATTGTAAAAGCTAGACTGATGAAACTTGGCGAGTAGATGTATTCTGTAAACCGCATTAAGATTTTTACACAAAAATTGAAAAAAAACTATAAATTTTGGGGCTATACTTGAAACTGAAACGCAAAATTTTTTTTTTTCATCAAACACATACGTGTTGGGTATTTATGAATAGGTCTTCAAAAATGATGTTGAGGTTTCTAATATAGTTTTTTTCTAAACTGCATAGTTTGCGCGAGAGACACTTCCAAAGTGGTAAAATGTTGGTCCCCCCCACTCTAACTTCTAAAATAAAAGAATGATGAAACAAAAAAAAATATATGATGTATGTTACAATGTAAACTTCCAACGATATTTAGTTTGAAGGAGATTTAGTGAGTAGTTTTTTTTTATACGTCATAAATCGTAAGCCGCAATATGCCTTTCGACGAACAACAAGAACTTTTATTTGTTGCTACGGAATCCTTCATGGGAGAGTCCAACTTGCACTTGGCCGCTTTTTTGTTATAACCTAAGTACTTATCATCACGCTATTTTATATATTTATGTTGAAGAAGCTTTTAAGCTGCCTGAAAGCATACGTCATACTGCTGGACCAGAAACTCGTAGCTAGGTATATCTACTTACCAAGTTTCATCAGTATAGCTTTTACAGTTTCGGAAAAAAGTGGCTGTGACATACGGACGGACAGACAGACAGATATGACGAATCTATAAGGGTTCCGTTTTTGCCATTTGGCTACGGAACCCTAAAAATGCGGAGATAAATTCTAGTGTACGACATTCTCGCTAAAACTAGCCTAGAGGAAGTAAACACAAAAGTAAAGACACTAAATCTGCGAAGGGCACGAGTTATGCGTACATTTGTCAAGGACACGCAATCCTACTCGTACATAGTGTATCGAAATGCAGAAAGGAAAATAATAAGCTGGTATAGATAATGCGAGCATATTTAAACTATTACACGGGTATTTATCGCGTATATTACCTCTGTAAAGTTGGTTTACTGACGATAATTGAACGTGACAACGTCCACGCGGACGCATCGCTCACTCAAGTAGGAAAGAGACAGATGTCGAACGCTGCCGAACGCAGAGGCCGATTGTGCCTCTTTGTCACTCGTTCCGCGCTCTCGCTTGCACTTCAAGCCTAACGTGGAACGCCTCAGAGCGAGGTAACGCCGCATGAGTCATTTATTCGTGCGTGCAGCCGGCTACATCGAATTATAAGACGTTGTCACGTCAATAAATAAAATAAATATTTTTTATGTGTGTGTGTAAATTAATAGTTTAATATGATCTTGAAAGTTTAAAAAGTACTAATGCGAGCATAATCAGGTATTTCGGCAAAGTCTTTCTACAGTTATAGAATAGGAATCTGGTTTTTATACCTTTAGTTACCAGAAAAAAAGTTTTGAAGGTATTCCCATTGCCTGCTGGCCTACCATGAGCTTCATATGGTTATGGTTATGGCTGTCAAAATTGTGACAACAGTGTCAACACATTCAAACCCAAGATGAAAATGAATGTGTGGGTCAGCCTATCTATACACAAATTAACAGCCATAGCCATAACCATATGGAGCTCGTGGTGGCCCTGCTGGTGTTTAGAATTTAAGTGTGTTAAAAAAATATACTATATAACATGACATTCTATTTAACGCTAATGAAAATCGTATGTCAGCGTTAAATAGAATGTCATGTTAAATAGTATATTTTTTTAACATACTTAAATTCGAATTAATCTCAAATGTATAGTTTACAATTAGTCCTTTTGCGATTTTTAAAATGTCACTTAGTTATTTAGTTATGAATTTTGTAAAAACGCATCTCAAACTTTCGCACGACCCGCTCTTAAATAAAGTTATGTAAATTTTTTCTGAGAATTCCTAGAACTTAAGTTTTGGAACTTTTATAAATGTTTAATTATGTTTAGAAGCTTCAATGTGATTCAATTGATTGTGACTTATACTACTGTGTTCTGATAGACTGTGGCTTGTCCCTTGTCGCTTAGAGAGAATGTAAGATAGCCATAGCATAAGGATATGTCTCCTCTTTGTGTATGGGATTTAGGAAATATTTCATGGTCTTTGCGGATTTTGAGAGGCACGGTCGAAGAAATAGTCACAATTTAGGAGGGGTTTCGTTTGTTGCAAATCCCGATACAGTTGAGTTTTATTTCAGAAAAACGGTGGCTGCTTTTTTTACCACAAGCTCTGGCTCTGGTTTTAAGTCTGTGTGAGTGCTCACCAATGACCATATTATACTGTGTGTGTGTGTGTGACGTTTTGACGTAGGACTATTTATAGTCAGCACTCACGCAGACTCAAAACCAGAGCCAGACAGAGCTTGTGGTAGGTCTACTGTTAAGAGTCGTCTTAATTGGCAATGGTTATAAGATTACTTAATAGCTTTTCGTCGTGCGATGTGTTCAAAAATAAAGATTTTTCAGAGTGTCCTAATTAGAGCTCACAAGCCGTTGCATAAGTATACGCATTTTTTTTATTTCGTTCATCGTACAATCATTGCCAATTAAGACGATGCCCTAGAATAGACACAACTAACTAACGATAGATAATATAATGTTGGTCCTTTTCCATGAAAAGTTGTAGTTTGAGATTTTAAAATATCACCAATGAACTTATCCTACTTTTTGTTGCAAAATTTCAATCTAAAATTTGAAAAAACAATTTTTTGATAAAGTATTTCAATTGATATAGATTGATTTCCCACAGCTGCTTATTCTCTTTCATTTGAAACGATACTACCTATTATTCTTGCCCAAAACCTATGGCTAAAAGTGTCAATTTATTTCATTTTATTTTCAGAACCCATGTCAAATTGAAAGAGACACGGCGCTGCCGGTAGGCCGCTGATTTGGGAGCTACGTGGAGAGAATCTGAAGGGCCAAGGCGACGGAGAAAATAATGGCCTTTGAAAGATCCCTTGATTTTTATTGCTAAAGTTCTACTTCTCTGAGAAACAAGCAACGTAACATGACAAACAAAACGAATGAATCAAATAATGCAAACGGAATTACTTTTAAATAAATAAATGACCTAAAGTTTGATATTTTGGTGTTATCTTTGGGCGATAGTGACTGGTCTCCATCAGGTGGCCCGTCTGAAAATTTACCAGCTATGGCATTAAAAAAACTTTAGACATAAAAAAATCTTGCATGGTCGTTGGTCGGCAACGCGCTTGTGATGCCTCTGGTATTGCAGGAGTCCATAGGCTACAGAAACTGCTTCCCATCAGGTGGGCCTTGTTTGTCTACTTTGTTGTATTAAAAAAACTTTGTATATAAAAGTACTAACTAAAATTTAATATTGAGCGGGCATTTTGAGAAAAAGATTGACGATCTGACTTTAAATTTGTAATCTAAACTGTTATTCCAAATAATGAGTAACCTAAACAAGTGGATTTAAGACGATTTTTTAAGTTTAATCATAAAATAATACAACGGCCAAGACTTTTAGAGAAACTAAAGTCGCTACCATTTCAATAGGCCTTTGCATCAGCAAGGACATTATTGAATTGTTAGCGAGTCCATAAAAATCACTTTCTTTATTATTTGCTTTTATTTGCTTTATGATAAAACTAGCGACCACTCGCGGCTTCACGCGCTCGTTCCCGATCCCGGTCCCGTTACTTTTTCTGGTTCCAATTTTCAGCCAACTCGGTTCAGCCGTTCTTGAAATATAAATTGTGCAACTTTAATTTTTGTATGTACATATATATACAGGGTTATTCATTATTAGCTGCAAATACTCAGGAATTAGGTTCAACAAATAAAATAAAAAATATTTATGAAATTATTTTTTAAAATTTTTGATTTAAGTTTTTGTATGAATTTTTTTTTTTAATTTCTTTACGGCTATTACATAATGATTGCCATGGAGAACAGGACAATGACCCACCCAGGCGGTGACTGAACGCAGAGTGTCGTTCACGGCGCGCGGGCGCGGATCAAAGGTCAAAATAGGTCAGGCGCCAATGATTCCAAAGGATATTCTTTATCGATTTTCTCGGGATTTTCATAGCTAAACTTAAAAAAAATCATTTCATACATATTTTTTTTTTATTTGTTGAACCTAATTCCTGAGTATTTGCTGCTAATTATGAATAACCCTGTATATAGGTAGCTACTTGCCGAGGCGATGCACGATTTTGCGGACAAAAAAAATACCTAAACCACGCTCGCAGCTTATAATAGACATTTCTATTCCGACTCAAAAAGATTCAATGGTTCTTCAAAGTTTTTTTTATACCAAAATAATCAGAAGATGTAAACCGAACCGAGTCAACATAAACGAATCCTCGGTATACTTTGGTAACATTTTTTAGGACTCACGTAACTCTTATGGTCAGCATTGTTCACTCTTGCCTACAAAGTCTTATGGTATTGTTATTTTTTGTCAATCTATCAAAATGTCAAGTGACAGAAAAATAAACAAAAAACCGGTTAGCTGTCATTTCAAAACAGTCTTTTAATTAACTTGTCAAAAGTCTTTTTGACATAAACGTCATTTTACAGTCATTTATTTGATTACATCTCAGCTTATAAGCCAAGCCTCTTCAAGCTCAAGCTTTGAACGAGCCCTTAAAACATTTTAAATCCCCTCAAAACGTATATTTCATGAATAAATCGACGCAATGGAGAGAAGGCCACTTGTTTATTCTTTCGTTTGCGCCAGTTATTCATTTTGTGCTTTATTTGTTTTTCATCAACAAATTAAATCTTTTTCTTCTAAGGCCAGTGCCAAATAGTTTTTATTGTGTTAACCTTTTTATTGTTGTGAAAACTGGAACGATATGAATAGATTTTTATAATGGAGCTTGAATTTGCTTACATAGGGTTTATAGAACTGTCTGTTAGATTTAGGTATTAAAATAAATCCATTAACACAGAATGGGTACGTACCTACTTGCCGTGGTGGCCCTGGCATAGATAATAAATACGCATTTGCATCTATAGTAGATGATTTATAGCATCAAGGTCAACTGTATTTACACATTCCCCTACTTACGGGATGCTATAGTGCCTAGGACAGGATTTCAGATGAAATAGGCTTCTCCAGAGCCTATATCATCCTGATGGCTTCGTCGGTCTAATCTACAAGAAAGACATGTTCAATCCGTGCGTGGGTGACTAAGCCGCGGGTTTCTTCACAATGTTTTCCTTCTCCGTTTGAAAGCACTATACTTGTGTACTGCATCATGTATTTGAACCTGCGACCGTAGGATCAGAAGGGTTATTACCACTTGACCACTACTGCTAGTAATCACTTAAATATCTATTATTTCGTAAACCTTGTTTTTGACGAGACAACATCTTATAATTCGATGGAGCCGGCTGCACACACGAAAAAACATGACTCATGCGGCGTTACCTCGCTCTGAGGCGTTCCATGTAAGGCTTAAAGTGCAAGCGAGAGCGCGGAACGAGCGACAAAGAGGCGCAAACGGCCTCAACGTTCGGCAGCGTTCGACATCTGTCTCTCTCCTACTTGAGTGAGCGATGCGTCCGCGTGGACAGCTGTATGACGTTGTCACGTTCAACTATCGTCACCGAAAGTACAGACAACCGATTTTTTCGTAAATAAAAATTCTTATTTATTATGTTTGACTTATCTATCAACTTCGTGACATACTACTCTCAATCTCAAACATCAAAACACAACAATGATCGGAAAGAAAAATAATACTCCGTGCTCAATCGGATAAAAACGACTCGAACGCAATGGATAAAATAACTTTCGCTCTGTAGACGATTTGATTCTTTTCACTTATCGCGTCAAACGAGGCGGCGTACCTACTCTCTTGATAAGAAATATCCATTTCCTTTTGTTTGAAAGGCTCGGCGTTTACTGACATATTTTTATGAAAAGTCGCGAAGATACCGTCATACGAGTTACTATTATTACTATTACTACTAGCCTGTTACTAATTGCTAGAATATAAGACTTTATGTGTAATAATAACATACAAATTGTGGACCATCCACACAACACTATCTAGCCCCAAATTAAGCAATAATAACTCTGCGCATAACATAATATAGATGAAATGAAATGAAATGAAATAAAAATTTATTGCTTAAAATGTGGTAAGGAATTAGATGTCAGTAATTAAATTATTGATTCAGCACATTTTGCTTGAACTCAGCATGCAATTATAAGTATAGGTTAAGTATTTAGAATTACAAATAGTCATAAATTGATTGTCTTAAAATTATTAAATGGAATTATATATAAAAAACTGTCTTGAAATAATCTTCTAATCAATATTGAACTTGCATAAAAACATTGCAAGTTCGAATTCCCCATGTTTGTAATAAGGAAGATATATTTTCAGACCATTTTATTAATGTTTTACGCCATCTGTCACGCGCAGAGTTGTCTTGCTTGGACTCTAGTCGTCTGTATGCGATGTGTCTTAGTAATTTCTTGTGACACAACACAAAAGGCATCGCATCTGTCCGTATGAATAAGATGTCTCAGTGATTTGGATGAATGTATATGGATTTACAAAGATTGTTGTATTGTATTGTATAACGTAACCCCTTCCGATCCTACGGTCGCGGGTATGAATCCAGTTGTGTGCCTATAGATTTTTCTGTTCGAAAAAATTACATAAACAATGCTAGTGTTCTTAAACGGTGAAAGAAAACATCGTGAGGAAACACGCGGCTTAGTCAGCTCCGCAAGTGTGGACCATATCTTTCCTATGGATTAGGTCAACTAAGCTGTCAGGATAGGTGCTGGGCAAGCTTATCTAAGATCCCGTCCCAGGAATTACAGCGTCCCGTAAGAAGGGGCATGAGTAAACACCAACTGCTCCTCCACCAATCTTTGAGCTTCCATAACTTACAAATTTGGCCAGCCAACGTCTTTATAATTGTGCCCAAAAAAAAAGAAACTTCATATTTTGCCTCAACTTGGAGTACCAAACCGTCCTCAAGAAAAACCAACAATTCTCAAACCACTTATAAACTGACCTAAGCCATAAAGAAATAACTGTAATCTTCTATTACATTTCTGCCGATATGTGCCTCCGAGCACCCAATATTTTATTGCAGACTAACCCAAAACATCAAAAGCTAAATAAACTCACAAATATTATTTTCTGTATCAGTCGTATCATTGCTAAGAGTTGAAAGTCGCCAATATGAGAGAGAGGTTAGGTACTGCTGGTAGGGCTGTCACTTTAATGTAAGTAAACATGCCTTTGCATCCATTGTAGATAGATAGATAGATAGATTAATACTTTATTGTACACATAAGAAACACATTATAACAGAAACATTACAAATATAGGTACAATGGGCGGCCTTATCGCTAAAAGCGATCTCTTCCAGACAACCATTTATTTTCAATTTTTTTTTTTTTATTTATTTATTTTTTTTTTTTTTTTTTTTTCATTTTTTTAGACAGCCATTGTAGATGATTTATATATCGTCAGGGGCAGGGTTTTTACTCATGCCCCTACTGAAGAGGGCATCACACAGGCGACTCTCCATACAAACGTAGTCCCCTATTTCCTCCCTGGATAATGCCTCTAGAGTAACCATTTTTTCTCATAAAATCCAGATCTGCTATATACGTGCTCGTATGTTTTCCTTTTTTTCAGAAACTTATTGATATAGAAAATATCACCTCCAATTCATTTTTCATATAAATCATATTAGGGTAATATTTTCTTAGCTTAAAAAATGGTTACTCTAGAGGCATTATCAAGGGAGGAAATAGGGGACTACGTTTGTATGGAGAGTCGCCGGTGTGACTCCCTCTTAAGGGATGTTTTAGTGCCATGTTTTAGGGACAGAATTTAAGATGAAATAGGTTTGCCCAGCACCTATACCATCCTGACAGCTTAGTCGACCTAATCCACAGAAAAGACATGGTCAATACGTGCGGAGCTGACTAAGCCGCGGATTTCTTTCACTGATTGAGAGCACAGCATTGTGTACATACAATTTTCGACAGAAATCTCTTTGGTACACGACTGGATATAAACCCACGACCTCAAGATCGTAAGGCCCCCGCACCGTTACCACTAAACCACCAGTGATATCCACTTTAATGTAGCTTTTTAGGGTTCCGTAGCCAAATGGCAAAAACGGAACCCTTATAGATTCGTCATGTCTGTCTGTCTGTCTGTCTGTCTGTCTGTCTGTCTGTCCGGCCGTGTCACAGCCATTTTTCTCCGAAACCATAAGAGAATGATAAAACTAAAAAAAATATAATTATGTTGTACATTACTATGCAAACTTCCAACTTTAGGCCTCTATTTTTGGGTCTCTATTGGGCTCTCGCCTCTTGGGACCTTCTCCAGATTTTTCAAGGTCAAAATAAAAACAGTCTATACTCTGTTAGAGTCTGTTCAGAAAGAGAGCCGTCGTGGAATTTGAAGGCGCTGCTGTGCTTAATTACCTTTTTTGTCTACTGGGCAATACAATAGCGCGTCTGTTGCTTTTTGATCCTATCACAACTAGTGTACTATTCCTTTATTTAATTTTTATGATGCAAAATGCTGACAGAAAGAAAGGGATGAGCTGCCATATAAAAATCGAAACGTTAGTTCACAATTTGGCCACGACGGCTCTCTTTCTGAACAGACTCTATAATGTTTTTGAAAATATATTTCGGTCACGTTGACACCCCTACGTGTCCAGCGCAATAACTCCCAAGCGCTGGGCAAACCGGTCAATGTCGCTGACGAATATTGTGCCTTTTCAGTTCCGTTCATTTTGCGGAATGTCCTTTTCGTTTTCTGGACGACGAAAAGTTTGGGCGTTTGGTTCAATATTTTTGTTCAGAAGACTTCTTCTAAATTCAAATAATGTATCGAAGAATAACGATTCGATCCTCTCATTCATAATGGTGGACACTTTTCAATGCCTCGCTAAAAGTCTCTTGTCACTTTCTTTTTCATGTCAACAAAAAAATATGGCAACAGACTTAACGGTCGGCTTCATTTTTTATTATTCTGGAAAGTCACATAGCTTTTTCATTTTAATTGTTATTCTGATGTTGTTTTGTTCTGTCGTGTGGTTTTTTAACCAACATGACTTGAGGTCTTACCACAAAGTGTGAGCAGTTGGAATGAAAGTGTATTATGGTGATATTCTGATTTGATCGAAAATGTTTCCGGTGGTTTTGAAAAAAAACACCATCTATTGACTAACTTGACTAAAAACTAATTTATTTATGTAATAGGTATATCCTCATTTGACGCAGGCAAAATTTACCGATTGGATGGGTGCCATCTAATTAAGAAGAAGAAGAGATAGGCAAAGCTAAACGACTGCTATAGGACCATTATGAATATTCAAAAGAATAATCGAGATTTTTCCTGGCTAATAGAAAAAAGTTCAGAAATGGAGCTGAACGTTTTTAAGCGTTTTTGACGTGACAACGTCTTATAATTCGATGGAGCCGGCTGCACGCACGATAAAACATGACTCATGCGGCGTTACCTCGCTCTGAGGCGTTCAATTTAAGGCTTGAAATGCAAGCGAGAGCGCGGAACGAGCGACAAAGAGGCACAAATTGGCCTCCGTGTTCGGCAGCGTTCGACATCTGTGTCTCTCCTACTTGAGTGAGCGATGCGTCCGCGTGGACAGCTGTATGACGTTGTAACGTTCAACTCTCGTCAGTAAACCGTCTTTACAGACAACCGATTTAGTTTTGAATAACGTTTATGAATATGACAATTACTTGCCTTTGATGGTGGCCAAAAGCGGTGGTTTTGCAAACACAAAATTGTTACTTTATTAGTTTAGGCAACACAAAGCAATAACACAACTCGAACTAATTAATCAGACAAGTCAAACAAGGCTCTACGGTGACAATGATCTGCACCCTTAGCACCAGTTTCTTTTATATCAAAATGCTTCTTCTTCGTGTTAAAATAATTTTAATTGCGCCTCATGGAGGCTCTTTTCTTGCCCTCTGCACACTCGTTTTTGAACTTTCTAGGTTCTATGACGAAAAACTCATTGGTACACGGCTGGATTTGAACCCACGACCTTTGTATCAGAAGAAGAAGAAGAAGGTGGAGTCGATACCACTTGGCCACCGGTGCTCTATCTAATTGCTAGTGAGTCCCCAATATTCCAATTAAATGGTTCAATTAGTTTCTATGAATAATTTTTTACACGAAGTTCAGTTATAGGCGATAGTAACAATTTATCATCAGGTTGAATAAAAATTTAATTAATTAAATAAAATATACAAAATCAAACAAATAAATATCTACTTACTACATTTATACTTACTTACTAACTAAACATTAAGGAAATTTAGAATAAGCAGAAACTTAAAAAATATTTTTGTAACTAGCAAGAAATAAAAGGCTTTTTATTTATTATTTTTTATTTATTATTATACAATATCAACTCAATCGGTTTGAGTTACGTCATCATTATCTTGGAGAAGTCCACTACTAGGCTTAGGCCTCCTATTAGTACAATTCCTGGAAAAGCAATTTCGAGCCCTCTTTATCCAGAATTCTTCCAATCCATAGACCGCAGACAGACATTGCAAACAACGTCGTTGGCTTATCGGATGAGGAGACTTCCTAATGCGTTTTTGGTCATCGTTCGAAGACTGATTATGATTATAACAAAATCATTAATTATTCTTTTTAAAAACATGCATACATTAAAAAAAAAATAAGCGAAATAGACTTAATCCATCTCGCATGGATCTCGATACCGTCAAAAACTAGTGCTAATTCCTCTGAGTAATTGTTGGGAGCCCGGACGCAAACATGTGTGTGTTTGCGGTCCGTCTTAGGACGTGTATATACACGTATACCTCGTGACTGTGTGCACTACCTAGGTGCACACAGTCACAAGCGTGGCCGCCCATACTAAGTTCAACTTAAAATCTTCGGAACTTCGACATGGGGTCCTTCAAAAGGCGGGTCTATCAGTTCCTTAAAGGCTGGCAGCGCAACAGCACCACCTGGTGTTGCAGGTGTCTATGGGCGAATGTGACTACTTTCCATCAGGTGGTCCGTCTATTCGTCTGCCAGCTGTGTGGCATTTAAAAAAACATTTTGATGTGATACATTTTCAAAATTTCTTCGAATAAAAGAAACTTATTTGATTCAATAGAAATGTAAATTCTATACAACAATATGAAAACATAATAATTTGAAGCGGCACCCACTTATCCTTATTTCTCCGTCAGTGCCTTTGTGTAGCGGAATGTTCGTAGCAGTGTCTACAAATTGTCTATGATATTCGTATATTCTTAGAGTAAATAGTATCTACATTGCGGAACCAACAATTTATTTTTCATTTATTTAATGCGACTGTGAATTTGAATCCAACATGTTCCTAAATTC
Source organism: Thera obeliscata (assembly GCA_947578465.1). Lineage (NCBI taxonomy): Eukaryota > Metazoa > Arthropoda > Insecta > Lepidoptera > Geometridae > Thera > Thera obeliscata. Next base: position 1,990,134 of record OX387926.1, read on the forward strand.
GAAAAATGATTGTGAAAAATGTTTGCAATTAATCGTAAAAAAGATTAAGGTCCAATTTCACCGTTAAACGCGTTTAACTAAACTCGTTTAGATGTACGTACACAAAAGAAATGCAACGACATTGACAGGTCTTTAAGCGCGTTTAGAGAAAAATGTACCAACTGAATGCTTAAGCGAGTTTAAACGTCAGTAGAACGCGTTCAATTTCAACGGTGAAATTGGACCTAAGTAATAGACAAAACAGCAAATATACTTCGGTTCTACAAGGCTACCGCGAGCTCCATATGGTTATGGCTATGGCTGTCAAATTGTGTATATGGATAGTGCAATTCACGAAGACGCGCGCGTGTGCACTCATAGGTAATTAGTGTGTACCGATAACACTCAAACATTGACGGAAGCTTGCACACATATACTATAAACGGTTAGGAGGAATAGTGGGGCGCGCCTTCGTGGATTGCACTATCTATAGATAGGCTGACCCACACATTCATTTCTTCTTGGGTTTGAATGTGTTGACACTGTTGACATAATTTTGACAGCCATATCATGAAGCTCATGGTAGGCCAGCTGGTAGTGTTGACCTGACAATAGTTATAAGTTAAAAACTAGAGAAACCGACTTCATTGCCAAACAGCTAAACCGATTTTAATGAAATTTGTTTGGGACAATCTGGACGTAAGAATAACCTTCCAAATAAAAATAAAAAAATCTAAATCGGTTCATAAATGACGGAGGCATGCAGTTACAAACATTGAAAAAATTGTTAAAAAAAAAATGGCAAACCCGATTTTAATAAAAATTAAAATGAGACCAATCTGAAAGCAGTACTTTTCAGTGAACAAATAATATTATATCTCTGTATAGTATTATATCTCTGATACCGGTAGCACTTTGTACAAACGCATAGTGCAGTATTCTTCATGAGTTACCATCTATAGAAATAACTGTATTGGATGTTGCTTGACTTGAATTTCAGTATTCAGTTTATTTATTGCCTTATTAGTTAGTTATGGCCTATGCATCCATAATATTTCTGCCTCAGGGTCGAAAAATTAGAGCCACGCCACAGGGTCAATTTCAACTCCTTCGTGGAGAGAATGCCGTCCGAATATCTGTCGACATTTATGAAGAAAGATCTGTGGCCTAAGGGCGCTTGTACACGCTAAGAAAAAACGCCGGGCCTACCCAAGAATTCGTGTCGTAACAAGAAAATTACTGTGTACACGGCTCGCAGCGGTGCACGAAAAAAATCTTATCTGCGCAAGACAAGAATTTTGTCTTTTCCACACACGAAAACGCAACAACGTTCGCCGCGTCGTGTCTTGCGCAGATAAGATTTTTTTCGTGCACCGCTGCGAGCAGTGTACACAGTTATTTTCTAGTTACGACAAGAATTCTTGGGTAGACCCGGCATTTTTTCTTAGCGTGTACAAGCGCCCTAAGGGAATCCTCTATCGCCGTTTCCGGGGTCGGCTGCTGTTACTTAAATATATTTAAAAAGTAATACATATAATTTAATATATATTTTAGTTTTAAGGTAATTATACTATGGGCCTTGTATTTTTATGCACTTACTATGTTGCCTGAAATATATATATATATATATATTTTTCTTATCTATTATCGTCCCACTGCTGGGCAAAGGTCTCTCCAAATCCTTCCAATTTCTTGAGTTAGAAATAGTGTAACTAACACGACTTTCTTTTATAAATATAGATTTATAAGATGATTCAAACAGCGTCTGAGGTCAACAGGCATTTACGTTCGTGACTCGTAAGGCCTTTAGGAGAGCGATATGTACGACCACACTTCGTACAAGAAAATGGCGTCGCCCCTGCAGATGGTAGAGGGCAAGCAGCACCTTAAGACATCAATGTGATTGCCTGATTATGCATTTAAATTTAACATTGTCAGATCTATCTATCTATATACACCACTATTTTGTAACTACCAAAAAAAAATAGGGTTATGTAGTAGGGGTTGTTGCATTATGAATGTGCAATCAGAATTTTTAGTTACGATAAAATTACAAAGTTATTAAATGTTAGAATTTTCAGAAATCCTGCATAAAATTATGGACATATTAGTTACGTAGTGCTAGAGAGAAAAAAAATTACGCTGTTCGGTTCCGCTTGGTATTTAGCGTTTATGAATGAAATGATTTTTGCTTGTTGAATCATTTCTCAATATTTGACTAAAAATTGTGGTTATTTAAAGATATTTTTCTATGACTTAATTTTTTTTTTGTGTGTGTGTGTTCAGTATCAGCAGTTAATATCGGCATTTTTTTTGTAATTACAAAATTGTGGTGTATATTAAGGCAATAAATATACTGAATACTCTATGAGGACTGGTTTTAAGAATCAATACAGGTGCTTGGTTAAAGTAGAGTTATGTGAAATACGAGTTATAAATAAAATGTTTTTCTTCAGCCAATAAACTACAGAAAAGTATTGTAAACAGAAAGTACTTCATACGGATGATATCATCTCACTAGCGCAGTGGAAGCTATTTCACACACAATATTTGCGCGAGCACTTCGTTCATAGTGGACGTGAGGCGATTTGAACAGTAAGGGCGATAAAACACGAGTTTGCTTGACTGACTTGACGATTTGATCAAGCAATCTAATTTCATTATTTTGTGTGTCAATTTTTTCACATCAGTCTCCTGTTTACCTATACTAGACTAGCAAAGATCTTGTCTCTTTTCTTTGTAATGATAAACAAGGACAGCTGCATTTATTTTAAAATATGAAAGCTAGGACAATAGACTAAATCCTCAGACAGTATTCAATCACAAATTATGCGTGTGAACTTAGCAGATCATTGTCCAGCAGATCAAAAAAAAAAGTGAGTTCTATTCGCATGCAGCATAGTTCTACAGTTCCTGATACTTTTCAGGAATAGTTCTGGCCTGAAAACCTGAAAAAAAAACAATTGAAAATATGCTCTGCCAACTTCCCGTAGCAGATCATTTTTCACCAATAAAATAAAAAAAAATATTTTCATGTGCCTAAAGCTCTGCTCTACAGTTCCTGATACTTTTCAGAAATAGTTCTGGCCTGAAAACCTGAAAAAAGTGATTTGAACAAAAAATATTAATATTTTTTTTATGGTTTTAAACAGTTTGCAAGAGCTAGAACTCTTTCGTCTCTCATAGATCCATACTAGAGCTACTACCTAGAACTTGAATCAAGTCTGGAACTCACGCAAAAAAACCAGCAGAGCAGGGTTGAAAGTTTAAAATATTTTTTTTATAGTGTTAAGGGGTTCGTAAAAACTAGCACTCTCGCGTTTATCATAGGTCCTTATAAGACCTATTACCTACAAATTGAATCAAGTCTAGAACTCACGCAAAAAAACCAGCAGAGCAGGGTTGAAAATTTAAAATATTTTTTTTAAAGTGTTAAGGGGTTCGTAAAAACTAGCACTCTCGCGTTTATCATAGGTCCTTATAAGACCTATTACCTACAAATTGAATCAAGTCTGGAACTCACGCAAAAAAACCAGCAGAGCAGGGTTGAAAGTTTAAAATATTTTTTTTATAGTGTTAAGGGGTTCGTAGAAAATAGCACTCTCGCGTTTATCATAGGTCCTTATAAGCCCTATAACTTACAAATTGAATCAAGTCTGGAACTCACGCAAAAAAACCAGCAGAGCAGGGTTGAAAGTTTAAAATATTTTTTTTATAGTGTTAAGGGGTTCGTAGAAACTAGCACTCTCGCGTTTATCATAGGTCCTTATAAGCCCTATAACCTACAAATTGAATCACGTCTGGAACTCACGCAAAACGTTCAGCAGAGCAGGGTTGAAAGTTTAAAATATTTTTTTTATAGTGTTAAGGGGTTCGTAGAAACTAGCACTCTCAAGTTTATCATAGGTCCTTATAAGCCCTATAACTTACAAATTGAATTACGTCTGGAACTCACGCAAACCGTTCAGCAGAGCAGGGTTGAAAGTTTAAAATATTTTTTTTATAGTGTTAAGGGGTTCGTAGAAACTAGCACTCTCGCGTTTATCATAGGTCCTTATAAGCCCTATAACCTACAAATTGAATCACGTCTGGAACTCACGCAAAACGTTCAGCAGAGCAGGGTTGAAAGTTTAAAATAATTTTTTTATATTGTTAAGGGGTTCGTAGAAACTAGCACTCTCAAGTTTATCATAGGTCCTTATAAGCCCTATACCCTACAAATTGAATTAAGTCTGGAAATCACGCAAAAAAACCAGCAGAGCAGGGTTGAAAGTTTAAATTATTTTTTTTATAGTGTTAAGGGGTTCGTAGAAACCAGCACTCTCGCGTTTATCATAGGTCCTTATAAGCCCTATAACCTACAAATTGAATCAAGTCTGGAACTCACGCAAACCGTTCAGCAGAGCAGGGTTGCAAGTTTAAAATATTTTTTTTATAGTGTTAAGGGGTTCGTAAAAACTAGCACTCTCGCGTTTATCATAGGTCCTTATAAGCCCTATAACCTACAAATTGAATTACGTCTGGAACTCACGCAAAAAAACCAGCAGAGCAGGGTTGAAAGTTTAAAATATTTTTTTTATAGTGTTAAGGGGTTCGTAGAAACTAGCACTCTCGCGTTTATCATAGGTCCTTATAAGCCCTATAACCTACAAATTGAATCAAGTCTGGAACTCACGCAAAACAATCAGCAGAGCAGGGTTGAAAGTTTAAAATATTTTTTTTATAGTGTTAAGGGGTTCGTAAAAACTAGCACTCTCGCGTTTATCATAGGTCCTTAAAAGCCCTATAACCTACAAATTGAATTAAATCTGGAACTCACGCAAAACGACCAGCAGAGCAGGGTTGAAAGTTTAAAATATTTTTTTTATAGTGTTAAGGGGTTCGTAGAAACTAGCACTCTCGCGTTTATCATAGGTCCTTATAAGCCCTATAACCTACAAATTGAATCACGTCTGGAACTCACGCAAAACGTTCAGCAGAGCAGGGTTGAAAGTTTAAAATATTTTTTTTATAGTGTTAAGGGGTTCGTAGAAACTAGCACTCTCGCGTTTATCATAGGTCCTTATAAGCCCTATATTATACAAATTGAATTACGTCTGGAACTCACGCAAAACGTTCAGCAGAGCAGGGTTGAAAGTTTAAAATATTTTTTTTATAGTGTTTAGGGGTTCGTAAAAACTAGCACTCTCGCGTTTATCATAGGTCCTTATAAGCCCTATAACCTACAAATTGAATTAAGTCTGGAACTCACGCAAAAAAACCAGCAGAGCAGGGTTGAAAGTTTAAAATATTTTTTTTATAGTGTTAAGGGGTTCGTAGAAACTAGCACTCTCGCGTTTATCATAGTTCCTTATAAGCCCTATAACCTACAAATTGAATCAAGTCTGGAACTCACGCAAAACGTTCAGCAGAGCAGGGTTGAAAGTTTAAAATATTTTTTTTATAGTGTTAAGGGGTTCGTAAAAACTAGCACTCTCGCGTTTATAATAGGTCCTTAAAAGCCCTATAACCTACAAATTGAATTAAATCTGAAACTCACGCAAAACGACCAGCAGAGCAGGGTTGAAAGTTAAAAATATTTTTTTTATAGTGTTAAGGGGTTCGTAGAAACTAGCACTCTCGCGTTTATCATAGGTCCTTATAAGCCCTATAACCTACAAATTGAATCACGTCTAAAACTCACGCAAAACGTTCAGCAGAGCAGGGTTGAAAGTTTAAAATATTTTTTTTATATTGTTAAGGGGTTCGTAGAAACTAGCACTCTCGCGTTTATCATAGGTCCTTATAAGCCCTATAACTTACAAATTGAATTAAGTCTGGAACTCACGCAAACCGTTCAGCAGAGCAGGGTTGAAAGTTTAAAATATTTTTTTCATAGTGATAAGGGGTTCGTAAAAACTAGCACTCTCAAGTTTATCATAGGTCCTTATAAGCCCTATAACTTACAAATTGAATTTCGTCTGGAACTCACGCAAACCGTTCAGCAGAGCAGGGTTGAAAGTTTAAAATATTTTTTTTATAGTGTTAAGGGATTCGTAGAAACTAGCACTCTCGCGTTTATCATAGGTCCTTATAAGCCCTATAACCTACAAATTGAATTAAGTCTGGAACTCACGCAAAAAAACCAGCAGAGCAGGGTTGAAAGTTTAAAATATTTTTTTTATAGTGTTAAGGGGTTCGTAGAAACTAGCACTCTCGCGTTTATCATAGGTCCTTATAAGCCCTATAACCTACAAATTGAATCAAGTCTGGAACTCACGCAAAACGTTCAGCAGAGCAGGGTTGAAAGTTTAAAATATTTTTTTTATAGTGTTAAGGGGTTCGTAAAAACTAGCACTCTCGCGTTTATCATAGGTCCTTAAAAGCCCTATAACCTACAAATTGAATTAAGTCTGGAACTCACGCAAAACGACCAGCAGAGCAGGGTTGAAAGTTTAAAATATTTTTTTTATAGTGTTAAGGGGTTCGTAGAAACTAGCACTCTCGCGTTTATCATAGGTCCTTATAAGCCCTATAACCTACAAATTGAATCACGTCTGGAACTCACGCAAAACGTTCAGCAGAGCAGGGTTGAAAGTTTAAAATAATTTTTTTATATTGTTAAGGGGTTCGTAGAAACTAGCACTCTCAAGTTTATCATAGGTCCTTATAAGCCCTATACCCTACAAATTGAATTAAGTCTGGAAATCACGCAAAAAAACCAGCAGAGCAGGGTTGAAAGTTTAAATTATTTTTTTTATAGTGTTAAGGGGTTCGTAGAAACCAGCACTCTCGCGTTTATCATAGGTCCTTATAAGCCCTATAACCTACAAATTGAATCAAGTCTGGAACTCACGCAAACCGTTCAGCAGAGCAGGGTTGAAAGTTTAAAATATTTTTTTTATAGTGTTAAGGGGTTCGTAAAAACTAGCACTCTCGCGTTTATCATAGGTCCTTATAAGCCCTATAACCTACAAATTGAATTAAGTCTGGAACTCACGCAAAAAAACCAGCAGAGCAGGGTTGAAAGTTTAAAATATTTTTTTTATAGTGTTAAGGGGTTCGTAGAAACTAGCACTCTCGCGTTTATCATAGGTCCTTATAAGCCCTATAACCTACAAATTGAATCAAGTCTGGAACTCACGCAAAACAATCAGCAGAGCAGGGTTGAAAGTTTAAAATATTTTTTTTATAGTGTTAAGGGGTTCGTAAAAACTAGCACTCTCGCGTTTATCATAGGTCCTTAAAAGCCCTATAACCTACAAATTGAATTAAATCTGGAACTCACGCAAAACGACCAGCAGAGCAGGGTTGAAAGTTTAAAATATTTTTTTTATAGTGTTAAGGGGTTCGTAGAAACTAGCACTCTCGCGTTTATCATAGGTCCTTATAAGCCCTATAACCTACAAATTGAATCACGTCTGGAACTCACGCAAAACGTTCAGCAGAGCAGGGTTGAAAGTTTAAAATATTTTTTTTATAGTGTTAAGGGGTTCGTAGAAACTAGCACTCTCGCGTTTATCATAGGTCCTTATAAGCCCTATATTATACAAATTGAATTACGTCTGGAACTCACGCAAAACGTTCAGCAGAGCAGGGTTGAAAGTTTAAAATATTTTTTTTATATTGTTAAGGGGTTCGTAGAAACTAGCACTCTCAAGTTTATCATAGGTCCTTATAAGCCCTATAACTTACAAATTGAATTACGTCTGGAACTCACGCAAACCGTTCAGCAGAGCAGGGTTGAAAGTTTAAAATATTTTTTTTATATTGTTAAGGGGTTCGTAGAAACTAGCACTCTCGCGTTTATCATAGGTCCTTATAAGCCCTATAACTTACAAATTGAATTAAGTCTGGAACTCACGCAAACCGTTCAGCAGAGCAGGGTTGAAAGTTTAAAATATTTTTTTCATAGTGATAAGGGGTTCGTAAAAACTAGCACTCTCGCGTTTATCATAGGTCCTTATAAGCCCTATAACTTACAAATTGAATTTCGTCTGGAACTCACGCAAACCGTTCAGCAGAGCAGGGTTGAAAGTTTAAAATATTTTTTTTATAGTGTTAAGGGATTCGTAGAAACTAGCACTCTCGTGTTTATCATAGGTCCTTATAAGCCCTATAACCTACAAATTGAATTAAGTCTGGAACTCACGCAAAAAAACCAGCAGAGCAGGGTTGAAAGTTTAAAATATTTTTTTTATAGTGTTAAGGGGTTCGTAGAAACTAGCACTCTCGCGTTTATCATAGGTCCTTATAAGCCCTATAACCTACAAATTGAATTAAGTCTGGAACTCACGCAAAAAAACCAGCAGAGCAGGGTTGAAAGTTTAAAATATTTTTTTTATAGTGTTAAGGGGTTCGTAGAAACTAGCACTCTCGCGTTTATCATAGGTCCTTATAAGCCCTATAACCTACAAATTGAATCAAGTCTGGAACTCACGCAAAACGTTCAGCAGAGCAGGGTTGAAAGTTTAAAATATTTTTTTTATAGTGTTAAGGGGTTCGTAAAAACTAGCACTCTCGCGTTTATCATAGGTCCTTAAAAGCCCTATAACCTACAAATTGAATTAAATCTGGAACTCACGCAAAACGACCAGCAGAGCAGGGTTGAAAGTTTAAAATATTTTTTTTATAGTGTTAAGGGGTTCGTAGAAACTAGCACTCTCGCGTTTATCATAGGTCCTTATAAGCCCTATAACCTACAAATTAAATCACGTCTGGAACTCACGCAAAACGTTCAGCAGAGCAGGGTTGAAAGTTTAAAATATTTTTTTTATAGTGTTAAGGGGTTCGTAAAAACTAGCACTCTCGCGTTTATCATAGGTCCTTAAAAGCCCTATAACCTACAAATTGAATTAAATCTGGAACTCACGCAAAACGACCAGCAGAGCAGGGTTGAAAGTTTAAAATATTTTTTTTATAGTGTTAAGGGGTTCGTAGAAACTAGCACTCTCGCGTTTATCATAGGTCCTTATAAGCCCTATATTATACAAATTGAATTACGTCTGGAACTCACGCAAAACGTTCAGCAGAGCAGGGTTGAAAGTTTAAAATATTTTTTTTATATTGTTAAGGGGTTCGTAGAAACTAGCACTCTCAAGTTTATCATAGGTCCTTATAAGCCCTATAACTTACAAATTGAATTACGTCTGGAACTCACGCAAACCGTTCAGCAGAGCAGGGTTGAAAGTTTAAAATATTTTTTTTATATTGTTAAGGGGTTCGTAGAAACTAGCACTCTCGCGTTTATCATAGGTCCTTATAAGCCCTATAACCTACAAATTGAATCAAGTCTGGAACTCACGCAAACCGTTCAGCAGAGCAGGGTTGAAAGTTTAAAATATTTTTTTTATAGTGTTAAGGGGTTCGTAAAAACTAGCACTCTCGCGTTTATCATAGGTCCTTATAAGCCCTATATTATACAAATTGAATTACGTCTGGAACTCACGCAAACCGTTCAGCAGAGCAGGGTTGAAAGTTTAAAATATTTTTTTTATATTGTTAAGGGGTTCGTAGAAACTAGCACTCTCGCGTTTATCATAGGTCCTTATAAGCCCTATAACTTACAAATTGAATTAAGTCTGGAACTCACGCAAACCGTTCAGCAGAGCAGGGTTGAAAGTTTAAAATATTTTTTTTATAGTGTTAAGGGATTCGTAGAAACTAGCACTCTCGCGTTTATCATAGGTCCTTATAAGCCCTATAACCTACAAATTGAATTAAGTCTGGAACTCACGCAAAAAAACCAGCAGAGCAGGGTTGAAAGTTTAAAATATTTTTTTTATAGTGTTAAGGGGTTCGTAGAAACTAGCACTCTCGCGTTTATCATAGGTCCTTATAAGCCCTATAACCTACAAATTGAATCAAGTCTGGAACTCACGCAAAACGTTCAGCAGAGCAGGGTTGAAAGTTTAAAATATTTTTTTTATAGTGTTAAGGGGTTCGTAAAAACTAGCACTCTCGCGTTTATCATAGGTCCTTAAAAGCCCTATAACCTACAAATTGAATTAAATCTGGAACTCACGCAAAACGACCAGCAGAGCAGGGTTGAAAGTTTAAAATATTTTTTTTATAGTGTTAAGGGGTTCGTAGAAACTAGCACTCTCGCGTTTATCATAGGTCCTTATGAGCCCTATATTATACAAATTGAATTACGTCTGGAACTCACGCAAAACGTTCAGCAGAGCAGGGTTGAAAGTTTAAAATATTTTTTTTATATTGTTAAGGGGTTCGTAGAAACTAGCACTCTCAAGTTTATCATAGGTCCTTATAAGCCCTATAACTTACAAATTGAATTACGTCTGGAACTCACGCAAACCGTTCAGCAGAGCAGGGTTGAAAGTTTAAAATATTTTTTTTATATTGTTAAGGGGTTCGTAGAAACTAGCACTCTCGCGTTTATCATAGGTCCTTATAAGCCCTATAACCTACAAATTGAATCACGTCTGGAACTCACGCAAAACGTTCAGCAGAGCAGGGTTGAAAGTTTAAAATATTTTTTTTATAGTGTTAAGGGGTTCGTAAAAACTAGCACTCTCGCGTTTATCATAGGTCCTTATAAGCCCTATAACTTACAAATTGAATTTCGTCTGGAACTCACGCAAACCGTTCAGCAGAGCAGGGTTGAAAGTTTAAAATATTTTTTTTATATTGTTAAGGGGTTCGTAGAAACTAGCACTCTCGCGTTTATCATAGGTCCTTATAAGCCCTATAACTTACAAATTGAATTAAGTCTGGAACTCACGCAAACCGTTCAGCAGAGCAGGGTTGAAAGTTTAAAATATTTTTTTTATAGTGTTAAGGGATTCGTAGAAACTAGCACTCTCGCGTTTATCATAGGTCCTTATAAGCCCTATAACCTACAAATTGAATTAAGTCTGGAACTCACGCAAAAAAACCAGCAGAGCAGGGTTGAAAGTTTAAAATATTTTTTTTATAGTGTTAAGGGGTTCGTAGAAACTAGCACTCTCGCGTTTATCATAGGTCCTTATAAGCCCTATAACCTACAAATTGAATCAAGTCTGGAACTCACGCAAAACGTTCAGCAGAGCAGGGTTGAAAGTTTAAAATAATTTTTTTATAGTGTTAAGGGGTTCGTAAAAACTAGCACTCTCGCGTTTATCATAGGTCCTTAAAAGCCCTATAACCTACAAATTGAATTAAATCTGGAACTCACGCAAAACGACCAGCAGAGCAGGGTTGAAAGTTTAAAATATTTTTTTTATAGTGTTAAGGGGTTCGTAGAAACTAGCACTCTCGCGTTTATCATAGGTCCTTATAAGCCCTATAACCTACAAATTAAATCACGTCTGGAACTCACGCAAAACGTTCAGCAGAGCAGGGTTGAAAGTTTAAAATATTTTTTTTATAGTGTTAAGGGGTTCGTAGAAACTAGCACTCTCGCGTTTATCATAGGTCCTTATAAGCCCTATAACCTACAAATTGAATCACGTCTGGAACTCACGCAAAACAATCAGCAGAGCAGGGTTGAAAGTTTAAAATATTTTTTTTATAGTGTTAAGGGGTTCGTAAAAACTAGCACTCTCGCGTTTATCATAGGTCCTTAAAAGCCCTATAACCTACAAATTGAATTAAATCTGGAACTCACGCAAAACGACCAGCAGAGCAGGGTTGAAAGTTTAAAATATTTTTTTTATAGTGTTAAGGGGTTCGTAGAAACTAGCACTCTCGCGTTTATCATAGGTCCTTATAAGCCCTATAACCTACAAATTGAATCACGTCTGGAACTCACGCAAAACGTTCAGCAGAGCAGGGTTGAAAGTTTAAAATATTTTTTTTATAGTGTTAAGGGGTTCGTAGAAACTAGCACTCTCGCGTTTATCATAGGTCCTTATAAGCCCTATATTAAAAAAATTGAATTACGTCTGGAACTCACGCAAAACGTTCAGCAGAGCAGGGTTGAAAGTTTAAAATATTTTTTTTATAGTGTTTAGGGGTTCGTAAAAACTAGCACTCTCGCGTTTATCATAGGTCCTTATAAGCCCTATAACCTACAAATTGAATTAAGTCTGGAACTCACGCAAAAAAACCAGCAGAGCAGGGTTGAAAGTTTAAAATATTTTTTTTATAGTGTTAAGGGGTTCGTAGAAACTAGCACTCTCGCGTTTATCATAGTTCCTTATAAGCCCTATAACCTACAAATTGAATCAAGTCTGGAACTCACGCAAAACGTTCAGCAGAGCAGGGTTGAAAGTTTAAAATATTTTTTTTATAGTGTTAAGGGGTTCGTAAAAACTAGCACTCTCGCGTTTATAATAGGTCCTTAAAAGCCCTATAACCTACAAATTGAATTAAATCTGAAACTCACGCAAAACGACCAGCAGAGCAGGGTTGAAAGTTAAAAATATTTTTTTTATAGTGTTAAGGGGTTCGTAGAAACTAGCACTCTCGCGTTTATCATAGGTCCTTATAAGCCCTATAACCTACAAATTGAATCACGTCTAAAACTCACGCAAAACGTTCAGCAGAGCAGGGTTGAAAGTTTAAAATATTTTTTTATATTGTTAAGGGGTTCGTAGAAACTAGCACTCTCGCGTTTATCATAGGTCCTTATAAGCCCTATAACTTACAAATTGAATTAAGTCTGGAACTCACGCAAACCGTTCAGCAGAGCAGGGTTGAAAGTTTAAAATATTTTTTTCATAGTGATAAGGGGTTCGTAAAAACTAGCACTCTCGCGTTTATCATAGGTCCTTATAAGCCCTATAACTTACAAATTGAATTTCGTCTGGAACTCACGCAAACCGTTCAGCAGAGCAGGGTTGAAAGTTTAAAATATTTTTTTTATAGTGTTAAGGGATTCGTAGAAACTAGCACTCTCGCGTTTATCATAGGTCCTTATAAGCCCTATAACCTACAAATTGAATTAAGTCTGGAACTCACGCAAAAAAACCAGCAGAGCAGGGTTGAAAGTTTAAAATATTTTTTTTATAGTGTTAAGGGGTTCGTAGAAACTAGCACTCTCGCGTTTATCATAGGTCCTTATAAGCCCTATAACCTACAAATTAAATCACGTCTGGAACTCACGCAAAACGTTCAGCAGAGCAGGGTTGAAAGTTTAAAATATTTTTTTTATAGTGTTAAGGGGTTCGTAGAAACTAGCACTCTCGCGTTTATCATAGGTCCTTATAAGCCCTATAACCTACAAATTGAATCACGTCTGGAACTCACGCAAAACGTTCAGCAGAGCAGGGTTGAAAGTTTAAAATATTTTTTTTATAGTGTTAAGGGGTTCGTAGAAACTAGCACTCTCGCGTTTATCATAGGTCCTTATAAGCCTTATATTATACAAATTGAATTACGTCTGGAACTCACGCAAAACGTTCAGCAGAGCAGGGTTGAAAGTTTAAAATATTTTTTTTATAGTGTTTAGGGGTTCGTAAAAACTAGCACTCTCGCGTTTATCATAGGTCCTTATAAGCCCTATAACCTACAAATTGAATTAAGTCTGGAACTCACGCAAAAAAACCAGCAGAGCAGGGTTGAAAGTTTAAAATATTTTTTTTATAGTGTTAAGGGGTTCGTAGAAACTAGCACTCTCGCGTTTATCATAGGTCCTTATAAGCTCTATAACCTACAAATTGAATCACGTCTGGAACTCACGCAAAACGTTCAGCAGAGCAGGGTTGAAAGTTTAAAATATTTTTTTTATAGTGTTAAGGGGTTCGTAGAAACTAGCACTCTCGCGTTTATCATAGGTCCTTATAAGCCCTATATTAAAAAAATTGAATTACGTCTGGAACTCACGCAAAACGTTCAGCAGAGCAGGGTTGAAAGTTTAAAATATTTTTTTTATAGTGTTTAGGGGTTCGTAAAAACTAGCACTCTCGCGTTTATCATAGGTCCTTATAAGCCCTATAACCTACAAATTGAATTAAGTCTGGAACTCACGCAAAAAAACCAGCAGAGCAGGGTTGAAAGTTTAAAATATTTTTTTTATAGTGTTAAGGGGTTCGTAGAAACTAGCACTCTCGCGTTTATCATAGGTCCTTATAAGCCCTATAACCTACAAATTGAATCACGTCTAAAACTCACGCAAAACGTTCAGCAGAGCAGGGTTGAAAGTTTAAAATATTTTTTTTATATTGTTAAGGGGTTCGTAGAAACTAGCACTCTCGCGTTTATCATAGGTCCTTATAAGCCCTATAACTTACAAATTGAATTAAGTCTGGAACTCACGCAAACCGTTCAGCAGAGCAGGGTTGAAAGTTTAAAATATTTTTTTCATAGTGATAAGGGGTTCGTAAAAACTAGCACTCTCGCGTTTATCATAGGTCCTTATAAGCCCTATAACTTACAAATTGAATTTCGTCTGGAACTCACGCAAACCGTTCAGCAGAGCAGGGTTGAAAGTTTAAAATATTTTTTTTATAGTGTTAAGGGATTCGTAGAAACTAGCACTCTCGCGTTTATCATAGGTCCTTATAAGCCCTATAACCTACAAATTGAATTAAGTCTGGAACTCACGCAAAAAAACCAGCAGAGCAGGGTTGAAAGTTTAAAATATTTTTTTTATAGTGTTAAGGGGTTCGTAGAAACTAGCACTCTCGCGTTTATCATAGGTCCTTATAAGCCCTATAACCTACAAATTGAATCAAGTCTGGAACTCACGCAAAACGTTCAGCAGAGCAGGGTTGAAAGTTTAAAATATTTTTTTTATAGTGTTAAGGGGTTCGTAGAAACTAGCACTCTCGCGTTTGTCATAGGTCCTTATAAGCCCTATAACCTACAAATTGAATCACGTCTAAAACTCACGCAAAACGTTCAGCAGAGCAGGGTTGAAAGTTTAAAATATTTTTTTATATTGTTAAGGGGTTCGTAGAAACTAGCACTCTCGCGTTTATCATAGGTCCTTATAAGCCCTATAACTTACAAATTGAATTAAGTCTGGAACTCACGCAAACCGTTCAGCAGAGCAGGGTTGAAAGTTTAAAATATTTTTTTCATAGTGATAAGGGGTTCGTAAAAACTAGCACTCTCGCGTTTATCATAGGTCCTTATAAGCCCTATAACTTACAAATTGAATTTCGTCTGGAACTCACGCAAACCGTTCAGCAGAGCAGGGTTGAAAGTTTAAAATATTTTTTTTATAGTGTTAAGGGATTCGTAGAAACTAGCACTCTCGCGTTTATCATAGGTCCTTATAAGCCCTATAACCTACAAATTGAATTAAGTCTGGAACTCACGCAAAAAAACCAGCAGAGCAGGGTTGAAAGTTTAAAATATTTTTTTTATAGTGTTAAGGGATTCGTAGAAACTAGCACTCTCGCGTTTATCATAGGTCCTTATAAGCCCTATAACCTACAAATTGAATTAAGTCTGGAACTCACGCAAAAAAACCAGCAGAGCAGGGTTGAAAGTTTAAAATATTTTTTTTATAGTGTTAAGGGGTTCGTAGAAACTAGCACTCTCGCGTTTATCATAGGTCCTTATAAGCCCTATAACCTACAAATTGAATCAAGTCTGGAACTCACGCAAAACGTTCAGCAGAGCAGGGTTGAAAGTTTAAAATATTTTTTTTATAGTGTTAAGGGGTTCGTAAAAACTAGCACTCTCGCGTTTATCATAGATCCTTATAAGACCTATTACCATATATTTGAATCAAGTCTGGAACTCACGCAAAAAAACCAGCAGAGCAGGGTTGAAAGTTTAAAATATTTTTTTATAGTGTTAAGGGGTTCGTATAAACTAGCACTCTCGTGTTTATCATAGGTCCTTATAAGCCCTATAACCTTATATTTGAATCAAGCCTGGAACTCACGCCAAAAAACTAGAACTCAGTATAAAAAAACACAAATAAAAACACTTTAAAAACTTAACTTAACACTATAAAAAAAATATTTTAAACTATTAACCCTGCTCTGCTGGTCGTTTTGCGTGAGTTCCAAAGTGATTCAATTTGTAGGTTATAGGGCTTATAAGGACCTATGATAAACGCGAGAGTGCTAGTTTCTACGAACCCCTTAACACTATAAAAAAAATATTTTAAACTTTCAACCCTGCTCTGCTGGTCGTTTTGCGTGAGTTCCAGATTTAATTCAATTTGTAGGTTATAGGGCTTATAAGGACCTATGATAAACGCGAGAGTGCTAGTTTCTACGAACCCCTTAACAATATAAAAAAAATATTTTAAACTTTCAACCCTGCTCTGCTGAACGTTTTGCGTTAGTTCCAGACGTGATTCAATTTGAAGGTTATAGGGCTTATAAGGACCTATGATAAACTTGAGAGTGCTAGTTTCTACGAACCCCTTAACACTATAAAAAAAATATTTTAAACTTTCAACCCTGCTCTGCTGAACGTTTTGCGTGAGTTCCAGACGTGATTCAATTTGTAGGTTATAGGGCTTATAAGGACCTATGATAAACTTGAGAGTGCTAGTTTCTACGAACCCCTTAACACTATAAAAAAAATATTTTTAACTTTCAACCCTGCTCTGCTGGTCGTTTTGCGTGAGTTCCAGATTTAATTCAATTTGTAGGTTATAGGGCTTTTAAGGACCTATTATAAACGCGAGAGTGCTAGTTTTTACAAACCCCTTAACACTATAAAAAAAATATTTTAAACTTTCAACCCTGCTCTGCTGGTTTTTTTGCGTGAGTTCCAGACTTAATTCAATTTGTAGGTTATAGGGCTTATAAGGACCTATGATAAACGCGAGAGTGCTAGTTTTTACAAACCCCTTAACACTATAAAAAAAATATTTTAAACTTTCAACCCTGCTCTGCTGAACGGTTTGCGTGAGTTCCAGACTTGATTCAATTTGTAGGTTATAGGGCTTATAAGGACCTATGATAAACGCGAGAGTGCTAGTTTCTACGAACCCCTTAACACTATAAAAAAAATAATTTAAACTTTCAACCCTGCTCTGCTGGTTTTTTTGCGTGAGTTCCAGACTTAATTCAATTTGTAGGTTATAGGGCTTATAAGGACCTATGATAAACTTGAGAGTGCTAGTTTCTACGAACCCCTTAACAATATAAAAAAAATATTTTAAACTTTCAACCCTGCTCTGCTGAACGTTTTGCGTGAGTTCTAGACGTGATTCAATTTGTAGGTTATAGGGCTTATAAGGACCTATGATAAACGCGAGAGTGCTAGTTTCTACGAACCCCTTAACACTATAAAAAAAATATTTTAAACTTTCAACCCTGCTCTGCTGAACGTTTTGCGTGAGTTCCAGACGTAATTCAATTTGTATAATATAGGGCTTATAAGGACCTATGATAAACGCGAGAGTGCTAGTTTCTACGAACCCCTTAACACTATAAAAAAAATATTTTAAACTTTCAACCCTGCTCTGCTGAACGTTTTGCGTGAGTTCCAGACGTGATTCAATTTGTAGGTTATAGGGCTTATAAGGAACTATGATAAACGCGAGAGTGCTAGTTTCTACGAACCCCTTAACACTATAAAAAAAATATTTTAAACTTTCAACCCTGCTCTGCTGGTTTTTTTGCGTGAGTTCCAGACTTAATTCAATTTGTAGGTTATAGGGCTTATAAGGACCTATGATAAACGCGAGAGTGCTAGTTTTTACGAACCCCTAAACACTATAAAAAAAATATTTTAAACTTTCAACCCTGCTCTGCTGAACGTTTTGCGTGAGTTCCAGACTTAATTCAATTTGTAGGTTATAGGGCTTATAAGGACCTATGATAAACGCGAGAGTGCTAGTTTTTACGAACCCCTTAACACTATAAAAAAAATATTTTAAACTTTCAACCCTGCTCTGCTGAACGGTTTGCGTGAGTTCCAGACTTGATTCAATTTGTAGGTTATAGGGCTTATAAGGACCTATGATAAACGCGAGAGTGCTAGTTTCTACGAACCCCTTAACACTATAAAAAAAATAATTTAAACTTTCAACCCTGCTCTGCTGGTTTTTTTGCGTGAGTTCCAGACTTAATTCAATTTGTAGGTTATATGGCTTATAAGGACCTATGATAAACTTGAGAGTGCTAGTTTCTACGAACCCCTTAACACTATAAAAAAAATATTTTAAACTTTCAACCCTGCTCTGCTGAACGTTTTGCGTGAGTTCCAGACGTGATTCAATTTGTAGGTTATAGGGCTTATAAGGACCTATGATAAACGCGAGAGTGCTAGTTTCTACGAACCCCTTAACACTATAAAAAAAATATTTTTAACTTTCAACCCTGCTCTGCTGAACGGTTTGCGTGAGTTCCAGACGTAATTCAATTTGTAAGTTATAGGGCTTATAAGGACCTATGATAAACTTGAGAGTGCTAGTTTCTACGAACCCCTTAACAATATAAAAAAAATATTTTAAACTTTCAACCCTGCTCTGCTGAACGTTTTGCGTGAGTTCCAGACGTGATTCAATTTGTAGGTTATAGGGCTTATAAGGACCTATGATAAACGCGAGAGTACTAGTTTCTACGAACCCCTTAACACTATAAAAAAAATATTTTTAACTTTCAACCCTGCTCTGCTGGTCGTTTTGCGTGAGTTTCAGATTTAATTCAATTTGTAGGTTATAGGGCTTTTAAGGACCTATTATAAACGCGAGAGTGCTAGTTTTTACGAACCCCTTAACACTATAAAAAAAATATTTTAAACTTTCAACCCTGCTCTGCTGAACGTTTTGCGTGAGTTCCAGACTTGATTCAATTTGTAGGTTATAGAGCTTATAAGGAAGTATGATAAACGCGAGAGTGCTAGTTTCTACGAACCCCTAAACACTATAAAAAAAATATTTTAAACTCTCAACCCTGCTCTGCTGGTTTTTTTGCGTGAGTTCCAGACTTAATTCAATTTGTAGGTTATAGGGCTTATAAGGACCTATGATAAACGCGAGAGTGCTAGTTTCTACGAACCCCTTAACACTATAAAAAAAATATTTTAAACTTTCAACCCTGCTCTGCTGAACGTTTTGCGTGAGTTCCAGACTTGATTCAATTTGTAGGTTATAGGGCTTATAAGGACCTATGATAAACGCGAGAGTGCTAGTTTCTACGAACCCCTTAACACTATAAAAAAAATATTTTAAACTTTCAACCCTGCTCTGCTGGTTTTTTTGCGTGAGTTCCAGACTTAATTCAATTTGTAGGTTATAGGGCTTATAAGGACCTATGATAAACGCGAGAGTGCTAGTTTTTACGAACCCCTTAACACTATAAAAAAAATATTTTAAACTTTCAACCCTGCTCTGCTGAACGGTTTGCGTGAGTTCCAGACTTGATTCAATTTGTAGGTTATAGGGCTTATAAGGACCTATGATAAACGCGAGAGTGCTAGTTTCTACGAACCCCTTAACACTATAAAAAAAATAATTTAAACTTTCAACCCTGCTCTGCTGGTTTTTTTGCGTGAGTTCCAGACTTAATTCAATTTGTAGGTTATAGGACTTATAAGGACCTATGATAAACTTGAAAGTGCTAGTTTCTACGAACCCCTTAACAATATAAAAAAAATATTTTAAACTTTCAACCCTGCTCTGCTGAACGTTTTGCGTGAGTTCCAGACGTGATTCAATTTGTAGGTTATAGGGCTTATAAGGACCAATGATAAACGCGAGAGTGCTAGTTTCTACGAACCCCTTAACACTATAAAAAAAATATTTTAAACTTTCAACCCTGCTCTGCTGAACGGTTTGCGTGAGTTCCAGACGTAATTCAATTTGTAAGTTATAGGGCTTATAAGGACCTAAGATAAACTTGAGAGTGCTAGTTTCTACGAACCCCTTAACAATATAAAATAATTATTTTAAACTTTCAACCCTGCTCTGCTGGTCGTTTTGCGTGAGTTCCAGATTTAATTCAATTTGTAGGTTATAGGGCTTTTAAGGACCTATGATAAACGCGAGAGTGCTAGTTTTTACGAACCCCTTAACACTATAAAAAAAATATTTTAAACTTTCAACCCTGCTCTGCTGAACGTTTTGCGTGAGTTCCAGACTTGATTCAATTTGTAGGTTATAGGGCTTATAAGGACCTATGATAAACGCGAGAGTGCTAGTTTCTACGAACCCCTTAACACTATAAAAAAAATATTTTAAACTTTCAACCCTGCTCTGCTGGTTTTTTTGCGTGAGTTCCAGACTTAATTCAATTTGTAGGTTATAGGGCTTATAAGGACCTATGATAAACGCGAGAGTGCTAGTTTTTACAAACCCCTTAACACTATAAAAAAAATATTTTAAACTTTCAACCCTGCTCTGCTGAACGGTTTGCGTGAGTTCCAGACTTGATTCAATTTGTAGGTTATAGGGCTTATAAGGACCTATGATAAACGCGAGAGTGCTAGTTTCTACGAACCCCTTAACACTATAAAAAAAATAATTTAAACTTTCAACCCTGCTCTGCTGGTTTTTTTGCGTGAGTTCCAGACTTAATTCAATTTGTAGGTTATAGGGCTTATAAGGACCTATGATAAACTTGAGAGTGCTAGTTTCTACGAACCCCTTAACAATATAAAAAAAATATTTTAAACTTTCAACCCTGCTCTGCTGAACGTTTTGCGTGAGTTCCAGACGTGATTCAATTTGTAGGTTATAGGGCTTATAAGGACCTATGATAAACGCGAGAGTGCTAGTTTCTACGAACCCCTTAACACTATAAAAAAAATATTTTAAACTTTCAACCCTGCTCTGCTGAACGGTTTGCGTGAGTTCCAGACGTAATTCAATTTGTAAGTTATAGGGCTTATAAGGACCTATGATAAACTTGAGAGTGCTAGTTTCTACGAACCCCTTAACACTATAAAAAAAATATTTTAAACTTTCAACCCTGCTCTGCTGAACGTTTTGCGTAAGTTCCAGACGTGATTCAATTTGTAAGTTATAGGGCTTATAAGGACCTATGATAAACGCGAGAGTGCTAGTTTCTACGAACCCCTTAACATTATAAAAAAAATATTTTAAACTTTCAACCCTGCTCTGCTGGTTTTTTTGCTTGAGTTCCAGACTTAATTCAATTTGTAGGTTATAGGGCTTATAAGGACCTATGATAAACGCGAGAGTGCTAGTTTTTACGAACCCCTTAACACTATAAAAAACATATTTTAAACTTTCAACCCTGCTCTGCTGAACGGTTTGCGTGAGTTCCAGACTTGATTCAATTTGTAGGTTATAGGGCTTATAAGGACCTATGATAAACGCGAGAGTGCTAGTTTCTACGAACCCCTTAACACTATAAAAAAAATATTTTAAACTTTCAACCCTGCTCTGCTGGTCGTTTTGCGTGAGTTTCAGATTTAATTCAATTTGTAGGTTATAGGGCTTTTAAGGACCTATTATAAACGCGAGAGTGCTAGTTTTTACGAACCCCTTAACACTATAAAAAAAATATTTTAAACTTTCAACCCTGCTCTGCTGAACGTTTTGCGTGAGTTCCAGACTTGATTCAATTTGTAGGTTATAGGGCTTATAAGGAACTATGATAAACGCGAGAGTGCTAGTTTCTACGAACCCCTTAACACTATAAAAAAAATATTTTAAACTTTCAACCCTGCTCTGCTGGTTTTTTTGCGTGAGTTCCAGACTTAATTCAATTTGTAGGTTATAGGGCTTATAAGGACCTATGATAAACGCGAGAGTGCTAGTTTTTACGAACCCCTAAACACTATAAAAAAAATATTTTAAACTTTCAACCCTGCTCTGCTGAACGTTTTGCGTGAGTTCCAGACGTGATTCAATTTGTAGGTTATAGGGCTTATAAGGACCAATGATAAACGCGAGAGTGCTAGTTTCTACGAACCCCTTAACACTATAAAAAAAATATTTTAAACTTTCAACCCTGCTCTGCTGAACGGTTTGCGTGAGTTCCAGACGTAATTCAATTTGTAAGTTATAGGGCTTATAAGGACCTAAGATAAACTTGAGAGTGCTAGTTTCTACGAACCCCTTAACAATATAAAATAATTATTTTAAACTTTCAACCCTGCTCTGCTGGTCGTTTTGCGTGAGTTCCAGATTTAATTCAATTTGTAGGTTATAGGGCTTTTAAGGACCTATGATAAACGCGAGAGTGCTAGTTTTTACGAACCCCTTAACACTATAAAAAAAATATTTTAAACTTTCAACCCTGCTCTGCTGAACGTTTTGCGTGAGTTCCAGACTTGATTCAATTTGTAGGTTATAGGGCTTATAAGGACCTATGATAAACGCGAGAGTGCTAGTTTCTACGAACCCCTTAACACTATAAAAAAAATATTTTAAACTTTCAACCCTGCTCTGCTGGTTTTTTTGCGTGAGTTCCAGACTTAATTCAATTTGTAGGTTATAGGGCTTATAAGGACCTATGATAAACGCGAGAGTGCTAGTTTTTACAAACCCCTTAACACTATAAAAAAAATATTTTAAACTTTCAACCCTGCTCTGCTGAACGGTTTGCGTGAGTTCCAGACTTGATTCAATTTGTAGGTTATAGGGCTTATAAGGACCTATGATAAACGCGAGAGTGCTAGTTTCTACGAACCCCTTAACACTATAAAAAAAATAATTTAAACTTTCAACCCTGCTCTGCTGGTTTTTTTGCGTGAGTTCCAGACTTAATTCAATTTGTAGGTTATAGGGCTTATAAGGACCTATGATAAACTTGAGAGTGCTAGTTTCTACGAACCCCTTAACAATATAAAAAAAATATTTTAAACTTTCAACCCTGCTCTGCTGAACGTTTTGCGTGAGTTCCAGACGTGATTCAATTTGTAGGTTATAGGGCTTATAAGGACCTATGATAAACGCGAGAGTGCTAGTTTCTACGAACCCCTTAACACTATAAAAAAAATATTTTAAACTTTCAACCCTGCTCTGCTGAACGGTTTGCGTGAGTTCCAGACGTAATTCAATTTGTAAGTTATAGGGCTTATAAGGACCTATGATAAACTTGAGAGTGCTAGTTTCTACGAACCCCTTAACACTATAAAAAAAATATTTTAAACTTTCAACCCTGCTCTGCTGAACGTTTTGCGTAAGTTCCAGACGTGATTCAATTTGTAAGTTATAGGGCTTATAAGGACCTATGATAAACGCGAGAGTGCTAGTTTCTACGAACCCCTTAACATTATAAAAAAAATATTTTAAACTTTCAACCCTGCTCTGCTGGTTTTTTTGCTTGAGTTCCAGACTTAATTCAATTTGTAGGTTATAGGGCTTATAAGGACCTATGATAAACGCGAGAGTGCTAGTTTTTACGAACCCCTTAACACTATAAAAAACATATTTTAAACTTTCAACCCTGCTCTGCTGAACGGTTTGCGTGAGTTCCAGACTTGATTCAATTTGTAGGTTATAGGGCTTATAAGGACCTATGATAAACGCGAGAGTGCTAGTTTCTACGAACCCCTTAACACTATAAAAAAAATATTTTAAACTTTCAACCCTGCTCTGCTGGTCGTTTTGCGTGAGTTTCAGATTTAATTCAATTTGTAGGTTATAGGGCTTTTAAGGACCTATTATAAACGCGAGAGTGCTAGTTTTTACGAACCCCTTAACACTATAAAAAAAATATTTTAAACTTTCAACCCTGCTCTGCTGAACGTTTTGCGTGAGTTCCAGACTTGATTCAATTTGTAGGTTATAGGGCTTATAAGGAACTATGATAAACGCGAGAGTGCTAGTTTCTACGAACCCCTTAACACTATAAAAAAAATATTTTAAACTTTCAACCCTGCTCTGCTGGTTTTTTTGCGTGAGTTCCAGACTTAATTCAATTTGTAGGTTATAGGGCTTATAAGGACCTATGATAAACGCGAGAGTGCTAGTTTTTACGAACCCCTAAACACTATAAAAAAAATATTTTAAACTTTCAACCCTGCTCTGCTGAACGTTTTGCGTGAGTTCCAGACGTAATTCAATTTGTATAATATAGGGCTTATAAGGACCTATGATAAACGCGAGAGTGCTAGTTTCTACGAACCCCTTAACACTATAAAAAAAATATTTTAAACTTTCAACCCTGCTCTGCTGAACGTTTTGCGTGAGTTCCAGACGTGATTCAATTTGTAGGTTATAGGGCTTATAAGGACCTATGATAAACGCGAGAGTGCTAGTTTCTACGAACCCCTTAACAATATAAAAAAAATATTTTAAACTTTCAACCCTGCTCTGCTGGTTTTTTTGCGTGAGTTCCAGACTTAATTCAATTTGTAGGTTATAGGGCTTATAAGGACCTATGATAAACGCGAGAGTGCTAGTTTTTACAAACCCCTTAACACTATAAAAAAAATATTTTAAACTTTCAACCCTGCTCTGCTGAACGGTTTGCGTGAGTTCCAGACTTGATTCAATTTGTAGGTTATAGGGCTTATAAGGACCTATGATAAACGCGAGAGTGCTAGTTTCTACGAACCCCTTAACACTATAAAAAAAATATTTTAAACTTTCAACCCTGCTCTGCTGGTTTTTTTGCGTGAGTTCCAGACTTAATTCAATTTGTAGGTTATAGGGCTTATAAGGACCTATGATAAACGCGAGAGTGCTAGTTTTTACAAACCCCTTAACACTATAAAAAAAATATTTTAAACTTTCAACCCTGCTCTGCTGAACGGTTTGCGTGAGTTCCAGACTTGATTCAATTTGTAGGTTATAGGGCTTATAAGGACCTATGATAAACGCGAGAGTGCTAGTTTCTACGAACCCCTTAACACTATAAAAAAAATAATTTAAACTTTCAACCCTGCTCTGCTGGTTTTTTTGCGTGAGTTCCAGACTTAATTCAATTTGTAGGTTATAGGGCTTATAAGGACCTATGATAAACTTGAGAGTGCTAGTTTCTACGAACCCCTTAACAATATAAAAAAAATATTTTAATCTTTCAACCCTGCTCTGCTGAACGTTTTGCGTGAGTTCCAGACGTGATTCAATTTGTAGGTTATAGGGCTTATAAGGACCTATGATAAACGCGAGAGTGCTAGTTTCTACGAACCCCTTAACACTATAAAAAAAATATTTTAAACTTTCAACCCTGCTCTGCTGAACGGTTTGCGTGAGTTCCAGACGTAATTCAATTTGTAAGTTATAGGGCTTATAAGGACCTATGATAAACTTGAGAGTGCTAGTTTCTACGAACCCCTTAACAATATAAAAAAAATATTTTAAACTTTCAACCCTGCTCTGCTGAACGTTTTGCGTAAGTTCCAGACGTGATTCAATTTGTAAGTTATAGGGCTTATAAGGACCTATGATAAACGCGAGAGTGCTAGTTTCTACGAACCCCTTAACATTATAAAAAAAATATTTTAAACTTTCAACCCTGCTCTGCTGGTTTTTTTGCTTGAGTTCCAGACTTAATTCAATTTGTAGGTTATAGGGCTTATAAGGACCTATGATAAACGCGAGAGTGCTAGTTTTTACGAACCCCTTAACACTATAAAAAACATATTTTAAACTTTCAACCCTGCTCTGCTGAACGGTTTGCGTGAGTTCCAGACTTGATTCAATTTGTAGGTTATAGGGCTTATAAGGACCTATGATAAACGCGAGAGTGCTAGTTTCTACGAACCCCTTAACACTATAAAAAAAATATTTTTAACTTTCAACCCTGCTCTGCTGGTCGTTTTGCGTGAGTTTCAGATTTAATTCAATTTGTAGGTTATAGGGCTTTTAAGGACCTATTATAAACGCGAGAGTGCTAGTTTTTACGAACCCCTTAACACTATAAAAAAAATATTTTAAACTTTCAACCCTGCTCTGCTGAACGTTTTGCGTGAGTTCCAGACTTGATTCAATTTGTAGGTTATAGGGCTTATAAGGAACTATGATAAACGCGAGAGTGCTAGTTTCTACGAACCCCTTAACACTATAAAAAAAATATTTTAAACTTTCAACCCTGCTCTGCTGGTTTTTTTGCGTGAGTTCCAGACTTAATTCAATTTGTAGGTTATAGGGCTTATAAGGACCTATGATAAACGCGAGAGTGCTAGTTTTTACGAACCCCTAAACACTATAAAAAAAATATTTTAAACTTTCAACCCTGCTCTGCTGAACGTTTTGCGTGAGTTCCAGACGTAATTCAATTTGTATAATATAGGGCTTATAAGGACCTATGATAAACGCGAGAGTGCTAGTTTCTACGAACCCCTTAACACTATAAAAAAAATATTTTAAACTTTCAACCCTGCTCTGCTGAACGTTTTGCGTGAGTTCCAGACGTGATTCAATTTGTAGGTTATAGGGCTTATAAGGACCTATGATAAACGCGAGAGTGCTAGTTTCTACGAACCCCTTAACAATATAAAAAAAATATTTTAAACTTTCAACCCTGCTCTGCTGGTTTTTTTGCGTGAGTTCCAGACTTAATTCAATTTGTAGGTTATAGGGCTTATAAGGACCTATGATAAACGCGAGAGTGCTAGTTTTTACAAACCCCTTAACACTATAAAAAAAATATTTTAAACTTTCAACCCTGCTCTGCTGAACGGTTTGCGTGAGTTCCAGACTTGATTCAATTTGTAGGTTATAGGGCTTATAAGGACCTATGATAAACGCGAGAGTGCTAGTTTCTACGAACCCCTTAACACTATAAAAAAAATATTTTAAACTTTCAACCCTGCTCTGCTGGTTTTTTTGCGTGAGTTCCAGACTTAATTCAATTTGTAGGTTATAGGGCTTATAAGGACCTATGATAAACGCGAGAGTGCTAGTTTTTACAAACCCCTTAACACTATAAAAAAAATATTTTAAACTTTCAACCCTGCTCTGCTGAACGGTTTGCGTGAGTTCCAGACTTGATTCAATTTGTAGGTTATAGGGCTTATAAGGACCTATGATAAACGCGAGAGTGCTAGTTTCTACGAACCCCTTAACACTATAAAAAAAATAATTTAAACTTTCAACCCTGCTCTGCTGGTTTTTTTGCGTGAGTTCCAGACTTAATTCAATTTGTAGGTTATAGGGCTTATAAGGACCTATGATAAACTTGAGAGTGCTAGTTTCTACGAACCCCTTAACAATATAAAAAAAATATTTTAATCTTTCAACCCTGCTCTGCTGAACGTTTTGCGTGAGTTCCAGACGTGATTCAATTTGTAGGTTATAGGGCTTATAAGGACCTATGATAAACGCGAGAGTGCTAGTTTCTACGAACCCCTTAACACTATAAAAAAAATATTTTAAACTTTCAACCCTGCTCTGCTGAACGGTTTGCGTGAGTTCCAGACGTAATTCAATTTGTAACTTATAGGGCTTATAAGGACCTATGATAAACTTGAGAGTGCTAGTTTCTACGAACCCCTTAACAATATAAAAAAAATATTTTAAACTTTCAACCCTGCTCTGCTGAACGTTTTGCGTAAGTTCCAGACGTGATTCAATTTGTAAGTTATAGGGCTTATAAGGACCTATGATAAACGCGAGAGTGCTAGTTTCTACGAACCCCTTAACATTATAAAAAAAATATTTTAAACTTTCAACCCTGCTCTGCTGGTTTTTTTGCTTGAGTTCCAGACTTAATTCAATTTGTAGGTTATAGGGCTTATAAGGACCTATGATAAACGCGAGAGTGCTAGTTTTTACGAACCCCTTAACACTATAAAAAACATATTTTAAACTTTCAACCCTGCTCTGCTGAACGGTTTGCGTGAGTTCCAGACTTGATTCAATTTGTAGGTTATAGGGCTTATAAGGACCTATGATAAACGCGAGAGTGCTAGTTTCTACGAACCCCTTAACACTATAAAAAAAATATTTTTAACTTTCAACCCTGCTCTGCTGGTCGTTTTGCGTGAGTTTCAGATTTAATTCAATTTGTAGGTTATAGGGCTTTTAAGGACCTATTATAAACGCGAGAGTGCTAGTTTTTACGAACCCCTTAACACTATAAAAAAAATATTTTAAACTTTCAACCCTGCTCTGCTGAACGTTTTGCGTGAGTTCCAGACTTGATTCAATTTGTAGGTTATAGGGCTTATAAGGAACTATGATAAACGCGAGAGTGCTAGTTTCTACGAACCCCTTAACACTATAAAAAAAATATTTTAAACTTTCAACCCTGCTCTGCTGGTTTTTTTGCGTGAGTTCCAGACTTAATTCAATTTGTAGGTTATAGGGCTTATAAGGACCTATGATAAACGCGAGAGTGCTAGTTTTTACGAACCCCTAAACACTATAAAAAAAATATTTTAAACTTTCAACCCTGCTCTGCTGAACGTTTTGCGTGAGTTCCAGACGTAATTCAATTTGTATAATATAGGGCTTATAAGGACCTATGATAAACGCGAGAGTGCTAGTTTCTACAAACCCCTTAACACTATAAAAAAAATATTTTAAACTTTCAACCCTGCTCTGCTGAACGTTTTGCGTGAGTTCCAGACGTGATTCAATTTGTAGGTTATAGGGCTTATAAGGACCTATGATAAACGCGAGAGTGCTAGTTTCTACGAACCCCTTAACACTATAAAAAAAATATTTTAAACTTTCAACCCTGCTCTGCTGGTTTTTTTGCGTGAGTTCCAGACTTAATTCAATTTGTAGGTTATAGGGCTTATAAGGACCTATGATAAACGCGAGAGTGCTAGTTTTTACAAACCCCTTAACACTATAAAAAAAATATTTTAAACTTTCAACCCTGCTCTGCTGAACGGTTTGCGTGAGTTCCAGACTTGATTCAATTTGTAGGTTATAGGGCTTATAAGGACCTATGATAAACGCGAGAGTGCTAGTTTCTACGAACCCCTTAACACTATAAAAAAAATAATTTAAACTTTCAACCCTGCTCTGCTGGTTTTTTTGCGTGAGTTCCAGACTTAATTCAATTTGTAGGTTATAGGGCTTATAAGGACCTATGATAAACTTGAGAGTGCTAGTTTCTACGAACCCCTTAACAATATAAAAAAAATATTTTAAACTTTCAACCCTGCTCTGCTGAACGTTTTGCGTGAGTTCCAGACGTGATTCAATTTGTAGGTTATAGGGCTTATAAGGACCTATGATAAACTTGAGAGTGCTAGTTTCTACGAACCCCTTAACAATATAAAAAAAATATTTTAAACTTTCAACCCTGCTCTGCTGAACGTTTTGCGTGAGTTCCAGACGTGATTCAATTTGTAGGTTATAGGGCTTATAAGGACCTATGATAAACGCGAGAGTGCTAGTTTCTACGAACCCCTTAACATTATAAAAAAAATATTTTAAACTTTCAACCCTGCTCTGCTGAACGTTTTGCGTGAGTTCCAGACGTGATTCAATTTGTAGGTTATAGGGCTTATAAGGACCTATGATAAACGCGAGAGTGCTAGTTTCTACGAACCCCTTAACACTATAAAAAAAATATTTTAAACTTTCAACCCTGCTCTGCTGGTTGTTTTGCGTGAGTTCCAGATTTGATTCAATTTGTAGGTTATAGGGCTTTTAAGGACCTATTATAAACGCGAGAGTGCTAGTTTTTACGAACCCCTTAACACTATAAAAAAAATATTTTAAACTTTCAACCCTGCTCTGCTGAACGTTTTGCGTGAGTTCCAGACTTGATTCAATTTGAAGGTTATAGGGCTTTTAAGGACCTATGATAAACGCGAGAGTGCTATTTTCTGCGAAGCCCTTAACACTATAAAAAAAATATTTTAAACTTTCAACCCTGCTCTGCTGGTTTTTTTGCGTGAGTTCCAGACTTGATTCAATTTGTAGGTAATAGGTCTTTTAAGGACCTATGATAAACGCGAGAGTGCTAGTTTTTACGAACCCCTTAACACTATAAAAAAAATATTTTAAATTTTCAACCCTGCTCTGCTGGTTTTTTTGCGTGAGTTCTAGACTTGATTCAATTTGTAGGTAATAGGTCTTATAAGGACCTATGATAAACGCGAGAGTGCTAGTTTTTACGAACCCCTTAACACTATAAAAAAAATATTTTAAACTTTCAACCCTGCTCTGCTGGTTTTTTTGCGTGAGTTCCAGACTTGATTCAAGTTCTAGGTAGTAGCTCTAGTATGGATCTATGAGAGACGAAAGAGTTCTAGCTCTTGCAAACTGTTTAAAACCATAAAAAAAATATTAATATTTTTTGTTCAAATCACTTTTTTCAGGTTTTCAGGCCAGAACTATTTCTGAAAAGTATCAGGAACTGTAGAGCAGAGCTTTAGGCACATGAAAATATTTTTTTTTATTTTATTGGTGAAAAATGATCTGCTACGGGAAGTTGGCAGAGCATATTTTCAATTGTTTTTTTTTCAGGTTTTCAGGCCAGAACTATTCCTGAAAAGTATCAGGAACTGTAGAACTATGCTGCATGCGAATAGAACTCACTTTTTTTTTTGATCTGCTGGACAATGATCTGCTAAGTTCACACGCATTCACAAATTAAGGTAAACATAAATAATGAAAACTTGTTGAACATGTTTTAATTAAAAGATAAAAAGATGAATAATAAAAGTATACAATATATTTTTATACTGTCCCAAAAGTAAAGTTAGTGCAGTAAACACCATAAAATCAATAAAATCGGTTGTCTGTAAAGTCGGTTTACTGACGATAGTTGAACGTGATAACGTCATAAGAAAATACTGATGGAATGGTTGCATTTTTCAAAAGAAAATTTTAGTTTTACTGAATTGAATTGAATGTGAATGAAACTGAATGATACTGAATGAAACTGAATGAAACTGAATGAAACTGAATGAAACTGAATGAAACTGAATGAAACTGAATGAAACTGAATGAAACTGAATGAAACTGAATGAAACTGAATGAAACTGAATGGAACTGAATGAAACTGAATGAAAATCCGGACCCGGACCCGGACCCGGACCCGAACCCGGACCCGGACCCGGACCCGGACCCGGACCCGGACCCGTACCCGGACCCGGACCCGGACCCAGACCCGGACCCGGACCCGGACCCAGACTGAACCCTTACCCTTACCCTCATTTACCCTTACCCTCATTTACCCTTACCCATTACCCGACCCGGGCTCGGGCTCAGGTAAATGGAACGACGAAACGACGTAACGACGCATGAGTCATGTTTTTTCGTGCGTGCAGCCGGCTCCATCGATTTATAAGACGTTATCACGTCAAAAAGTATGCAATAAAATTATTATTTTATTCAAATTTTGCAAAGCAACCACCAGACTCTTATTTTCTTATACCTAATCTTCTCTTATATCTTTTCCATGGTATTTCTACATAGATTTGACTGTTATTCATTGCACTGATTCTGTTTTCTTCTTTTACGGCCTTATTACCACTGTATAGGACTAGTAAATCTTCAAAAACCAAATTTATACAACTTTTAGCATACGATCTGATCATGTGCGCGTGCCCTAAAATATACTGAGCCCGAGAAGCGGACACTTTATTGCCTTTGAAGCATTTATTTACAGCGTAGTGTAGAGACAGCTTTTTGAATTTATTACGCCTAAAAGCATTGGTTATTTCAAACGAAGATGTTTAGAAATAAAACTGATATTAAATTATCTTGAGCGTTTTATGTAGAATATAAAGTGATGGCAGAACGTTGTCAACAAATAAATGTAACAGTTTAAAATGGTTTCTTATCTGGGAAGAAGAAGTGCTTGGGTATAATATGTACCTAATCAGTTTTTTTTAATTTAACCCATCGTGTTCCACTGCTGCGCAAAGGTCTCTCTCAAAACCTCTCAGTCATCCCAGTCTCCAGCGATCTCCCAAAAGAGAAGAAAACTACTGCCATCTCTTACCACTAGGTCACAAACAGTGACAGGGCTAACTATAACCAAGTCTCTCATCTAAGTAACCCAATTTCAATTTTCAATTTCAATTTATTCACTTATAAAATAACACTAGCAGTTGGTGCCCGAGCTTCGCTCGGTATTTTTTTTTGATAAACTGTTGTTGTGAATTATATTTAAATACGAATTACTTACATACTGATTAAATATTAATATTTTTCGATCTTACCGACATAATAATAAACTCCACTACTCGTCAATAGATGGCGTTCTCTGTCCCACTAACTCATGACTTAATCAACAGATGGCGCTAGAAGTTATGATTTTATGATAAAGTTGATTATTTACTTTACAATTAAGGGGACATTTTATAAAAATGAATCCTAGCTAAATCGTTTTATCGTCCCCGAAAACCCCCGTATACTTAATTTCATGAAAATCGTTGGCTCAGTTTCCGAGATCCTAAATACATATATATACAAGATTTTCTCGTTTAAAGGTATAAGATTAACAGATATTTAATTGATTGCGTTACTTATAGATTTGGAAAAAAATTAAAACGAATGAATATTATACTTAAGCATCCCTAATACTCTTATGGCACCGCTTTTTCGTAATTCAATAAAATCCTGGTCATCGAAAGGTGGTTTGGAAGAAATCGCTCTTAGCGATAATACCACCTTTTGTACCTTCCTATAGCCTTAGTATTTTTGTTAAATGTGTAATATCCATATTATTGTGGTGTACGATCAAGTGTACATACCTTTTATCTAAAAATCTACTATCCCTGTCAAATTTAAATAGGTATTAAAATATTAGGTCTCATTGGGGCCGCTACGAGGTTTTTTTAATGAACGAACAGGAAATCCCATTTGCACGAAACATAATTTACTCGTAATTTGTAAAATTAAGTGTTATTAATTTTCTACACACGTTATTTTTCTCTAAAAGTTACGACCGACATATTGAGGGCCGTACTTCATTGTCAATTAATAAAATTTCTTTTCATCCCACCAGCTCTGAAAGTGTGTTTTTGCTGTTTAATTTCTGACTGGAAAAGCCGTTTTTATCCGCTAGAGGATAAAGTAAATTTGAATTTAGAATATCGTGTTCAGTAAGTTTGTGAATACACAACCTATTTACTTCTACCTCCATGGTGCCGAACTTATCATACAACCTTTTTTATTTTGTTAAAAACTCGCACTCGTAACCTTCTTGGTGTATTTGTGAATTCAAAACACCATTAAACCTATTTACTTCTACCTGCATGGTGCCGAATTTATCATACAACCTTTTTAAATTTGTTAATAACTCATACTCGGAACCTTCTTGGTGTGTTACTTTTAGTCGCGCCATGTTCTTTTTTGCATTAGTCTTTTCCTCGCTGGGGTGGGATGAAAAGTTACGTGTTGCACTCGAGTGCAAAGATTTTTCACCTTGTGCTCTTTTGATTCCTTCGCCAACGCTTAGGATTCTAACTTTTAAACCACTCGCTACGCTCGTGGTTAAACTTTAGAATCCTGCGCTTGCTCAGTCATCAAAATTGAGCACGCGGTTAAAAAGCAGCTTTGCACTCTTGTATAACAAATAACTATTGTCCACCAACTCCTCGCATTCTTTACTAATCATCATTATCATTCTCCTTCACGTGTCAGACCAATTGGACGGTCGCCGAGGGATTTATTTTAAATTCTGTCATTACACATTTAACTAAACAATTTAACACTTTACTATTTATTTTTAGACTGAAGAGATTCCAGGCTGGGTAAAATATTAACTTGAAAGCAGATTGGTCATTATAAATAAATCAAATAAATATTATATTAATGGACAAACCACACAATTCTAAATTAAGCAGTGCGTGTACTATGAGAACCAGGTAGCTGATTATAATACTTATATTATGTATTTTTTTTGGTTGTAAATACATGTCTATATTGCAATATACCTAACACGCAGACAGAGATCCGATATCTGTGTTGACCACACAAGTATTTGTTCTCGGTGGGGATCGAACCCACGACCAACAGCGCAAAAGGCATGCTTTGGCGGTCTCTAAATTTTAGAAACTAGTAATTTCAAGTAGCGCAAATGTTCACAATTAATAAGGGCAATATATTTCTTGTTCCCGCTAGGGCTGCCTCATAAATAACAAAGAATTAATTTTGATTGCTCTGTCAATTTCTTAATACCCTGAAAATTGGTTGGATCCGGGCCCTTTCGGATGATTTGTTGCTTTTGTTTGTAGTTATTGTATCTTATTCAGCCGTGGAAAATTAAATTTCATCAATTTTCAGGGCTAAAGCATTTGAAATGTGATTAAACCTATTAGTTTTACAATGAAAAGCTGGCTAATAATGAAATTAAGATAAGTCATATGGTCATTACAAAACACAACGTATACATGCAGACATTATGCTCAAATAGTGACGTAGCATAATGCCACCATAAAGCACGTCCTTATGGAAGCACGTCATTAATGTAATCATTGGCAGTGGTAACCAAACAACATCAGGCGGCACTGGTTATGTCATTTTTTATAAAAAAATAAAAATATAAAATAATTGAAAATAGAAAATAACGCTATCTAGACCCAAACTAGGGAAAGCTTGTATGTACTTTAAAGCAAGTAGCTGGTACATATATCGCATGCATCGGAATAAAAGAGACGCAGCTAACAAAATGGGCGAGTTTTTAGTGTAGTTTTTTTTTCTAAATATTTATCTGAATCTACAATTTTTCTATTGAGTCACGTCTGTTCTTTAGATGTACACTACATAATGCTTGATGGTTAGCATCTTCAGGAGTCAGGACATCATTCTGTGAATTTCCAAGGAGGTGACAGCCCTAGTGTTTTATTCACCCCACAAACCACAGTTCACCCCTGGAGACCCCACGCAACGCTAACATTCATCATCATTTCCTGCCCAACACGGCTCCGAATGCTTACATACAAACTTGGAATAACTTACATACAAAATGCACGCTCTACATAAATTATCACTTATCACGATAATATGAGTGAAAAATAAACTATACATGGTTTTAGTGAAAGTTTGCACGCTGCTTTATTTTGATACTTTAAATTCGTTTTCTCAAACATGCTTGGAAATTTGAACATTATTTTGAGATAAATCGAAATAGCTGAACTGGCTAAAGGCCTGCGCACACCTAGATCGCTGGCGATGGCGATCAATGAAACACTTTCAAAATATCGCTGTCATATTTGACAGCGATATTTTGAAAGTGTTTCACTGATCCACCAGTGACCTAGGTGTGCGCAGGCCTTAAATCGAGCAGCGGCCAGCAAAAGTTGTAATAATAGTACATTGTTACCCGAGTGTTGAAAGTCACGTTTTTTGAGTCCCGAGACGGGTTTGGCGCCAGAGCGTAGCGAGGGCGCCAATGGAGCTTGAGGGACTTAAAAGACTTTCATCCGAGGTAAACACTGTGCTTTTCATTACGAATACAAGGAAAGTAAAAATAAAAACATGAAAGAAAAATTTGTGAAAATGAAGATTGAATTGCCGCCTTCCCGGTTTTTTTTTTATTTTTCTCTGGCGGGCCTTCGGCTTCGGTTCGCCAGCATTATTCAGCCAAAATTTTCATTTTCATAATTTAAAAAATGGTAAATTGTTTGCTCAAATCTATGTTATTTTAAAGAAATAGTTGAACGTACGAGTACGAATATAATAATTAAGCCGTATAAGGGATCAACACACGAGGATAGTAGGCAGTGCTAATTTTTATCATATTTTTTATAAATATTGTTGACATGGATGATAATATATTAATAAAGTAATTTAGAAGATATATTATTTATTTAATACTATCTTTATGTTATTTAAATTTTACATTGCGCTCTAATTAGACTTTTTAAACTTCATACCGTTGTAATGGGTTTCCAACCTACTTGCTGAATAAAAAGTTGGAATTTGGTTGAACAACCTCCTTGCAGTTAGAAAGACTTTAGAAAGTTGGAACATGGTTGAATAAAACAGAACTTGTTTTTTTTTATAATTTGACAGCTGTCAGTAGAAAGCGATTCTCCCTAGGGCTGAAAGTTTTACTTTCAATTAGGCCCCTCAGGAAACTTCAGACCTACTTTCAGAGTATGAGCAATGAAAAATCCGTTACTGTCTTGTTTAGTGGGCAGATAAATTACACAGTAAACATTATCTGTTGCGTAATTTAAAAATGGAACGATCTTTTAAGGCCTGCGCACACCTAGTTCGCTGGCGGTAGCGATCAGTGAAACGCTGTCAAATATCGCTGTCAGATTTGAAATTTGACAGCGATATTTGACAGCGTTTCACTGATCGCTACCGCCAGCGAACTAGGTGTGTTCGAGCCTTTACTCATAAACATAACAAGCAAGGAGGTTACTTATGGGGGCTTTATTTAAATTTCGAACAGGGTTGCAAAAACGCTGCTTATTGAAAAAAAACAAATGAACACTTCAATGCGAGAAAAACCTACTTGGACAAAAAAATGTGTAGTGTAATTTGTAAAAGTAGTTTGCAAGGT
The DNA here is from genome assembly GCA_947578465.1 of Thera obeliscata. NCBI lineage: Eukaryota > Metazoa > Arthropoda > Insecta > Lepidoptera > Geometridae > Thera > Thera obeliscata. The sequence goes on from OX387926.1 coordinate 2,026,244, forward strand.
TGTTGGTGCTATAAAAGTCAAGGGAATGTATTGTGCCTAGATATTAAAAACTTGAGTCAACGTTTTGATCTTGCTGTAATGTAAACAAAAAAGTCCAAACAAGTTCTACTACCAATGTTTTTTACGAGTTTAAATTTAAACTATAGTAAGTATAAAAACATGTTAGTGTGAGAACTGGTTCGGATTAATATTTTTAATACTACTAATATTTTGAACACTTACTTCTAATATTTTTCTAAATCTTAAGGGGCCGGCGGAGCGCGAATTTTCATACAAACGTAATATTAAATAATACCAAAATGATTACTAATTTAAGCAGATTTTTACAATTATTGTAATAATTGTATTTATATTGTATTTATCTAGGTTCGTAAATAGTTTTTATTTTAAATTACTTACCTCAAATGAAATTAACGCCAATCACAATTTTCAATGAAAAAAATGTGTAAAATGCGATTGGTGATTATTTCATTTGAGGTTAGAAATTTAAAATAAAAACTGTTCAGGAACCTAGATAAATACTATATGAATACCTTTATTACAATAATATAGTGAAAACCTGCCTAAACTAGTAATCATTTTGGTATTACGTTTGTATGAAAATGCGCCCTCCACTGGCCCCTTAAGATTTAGCCAATGTTTAAAAATGCAAGAAGTACTCAGGTCTTATACCAACGTTTTTCTTACTAGTTTAAAGATTTAGCCAATATATGTTAGAAATACCCAGCAGTTGTCAGGGCCTTATGATAAAAATGATAAAGCTTTAAATTATTTTTGCACTGAGGTTAAAAACTCTCGGTATACCAAACGTGGTTAAACTGCCCTTGTGGATATTAGCATTGAGATAACCTACATTCAATAATCCATTAAAATCACGTGCGCAGACTCACTCAGAGACGTCACTCAATTTTAAGTGGCATTCATATAAATTGCCTAGAAAATGATTGAAGGTTTAATAATAATTTCGTTGTTACAATTTTTGGTAACATTTGTAAGTGATTTATGGTAACTTATAGAGCCAGAACCAAAGCAAGCAAGACGATTTCTTCTGTATTTGCTTTCAAGTAGATACTTCATGAGGATTGAAGGAATAAAAGTAATAAAGGTTCGCGAATGGCGACCACGAACCGGAAAACGAAACGTAGGGCACCCATCACCCATCCACCAGATGAACCGACGACATAGTTAAGATCGCGGAAAGTCAATGGAAAGGGTTCAGAATCGTTCTTCTTAAAAATGTGTAGGGGAGGCGTGATGATGATGATGTACTTCATAATAATACATATATTTATTAATCTTTAAGCAAAACAGTCTTCTATTTGTGAATACATATAATATTTAGAAAACAATATAACACCCAGACGAAGAACAAACATCTGAGTTCACCACATAAATATTTGTTCTCGGCCCTATAACACTTAGATGAGTCAACTGCTGGACGTAGGTGTCTTCCAAGACGTGCCAATAAGCCAGCTCTTCTACAGTCCTTGCCAGCTACATTTCACAGATCAAAGTACTTGAAATGGCTAAAAGCAGCATAATAATTATAATAAACATTGTTATTGTAGTCTCAGAGTGTGGTTCTAAGTGCCGTTGGGAAATATGAGCAGATTTACAGAAACGTGACCACGCGGCCAGGAAATATACTTCGATAATGATCTTATATTTTTAGACCGACTTCCAATCAAAAAGGAGGAGGTTCTCAATTCGGTTGTATTTTTTTTATTAATACATAAAACCATTTTGCATAAGGTGGGCTCATCTGCGCGTTCCATTATTTTTATGATATGATATGATATAAAAACTTCATGGTTGCACCACCAAACTGCCGTACCGATTTTGATGAAATTTCTATGAGAATAACCAACAATTTATCAAATCAGGGGGCTAATTCTCGGGCCGATCTCGATCATTTTGCAATTTTATTTTATTGCTTCTTTTCACAACCCCGCACTTTTTCTACGTTTTCCGTATATCGTAGCTGTCAAGGCTTTTACGAAGAGGTCGTCGATGAATTACTCAAGGAAATCATCCATTCTCTCTTCGAAAAGAAGCAATAAAATAAAATTGCAAAATGATCGAGATCGGCCCGAGAATTAGCCCCCAGATCATAAATAACGAAGTTATGCGATACCAAATTAAAAATAAATACAACCAAATCGAGAATCTCTTTATTTTTTATTTGAAGTCGAAAAAGTATTTGACTCGCTGCAAGAATCAAACTCTCTCCTCTAATTTAATAATTCTTCTCCCCAAATCCTTGAATTTCGAATATGAATGCATATATCCTCCGATAATTACATTATGATTAAATTAATTTCAATTCTATCCTTTTGAAATTAGAATTCAAATCCGCTAACCCGTTTTTAAATCTCCTTCTTTAAAAGATCGTTCTCGTTCATTCATTTCGTCGCTCACGTGCTCTGTGACATAGTAAAGGTAATTCAGTAGGTAATCTTAGGATTGCATCATACTTAGAAAAACACTTAAAATGTAAAAACTACGTATGCCAAGTCTGACATGATAAGGACGTAGTAGTACAAGTTTAAAAAACTTGAGAAATTTTGTATAGGATCAATCTGTAAACAACAATCAATTCAGATCACAAACAGATCAACAATCAGTTACCCTTTAAATATATTTTTTTAAATTAGCCCGAATAATAAAATTATGTGATAGAAAACATAAAAAAAATACAACCGAATTGAGAACCTCCTTCTTTTTTATTTGGAGAGGTCGGCCTCGGTTCTATCAAAGCTTACTTAGCTTAGACCCAGCTTTCCCAATTTGACCTACTGTTTTTTTACTATGCCTTCAATTTTGGCTCATTTCAAAGGTGAAAACACTCGAGCTATCTCTAGAGGCAGTCGCTATACAGGGTGCGTCATAAAGAGAGCTTTTTCATTAATTAAAATAATCACTTAATAGCGTGCTTTGAAGAGATTAAACAGTCAGCCGTTCAAAGGGGTTCATTTATCTAATTATTAATATTTCACTATACCTATGTTGGATTCTGGTATTAGATGGAAATATAAATCTGGTTTAATTATGAAATATATTGAAAGAGCGTGCCAATGTTAAGTGAGTAATTTTATTAATAATTAGGAACTGTAGGCCTACCACAAGCTATGTCTGGCTCTGTCTCTGGCTCTGGTTTTATTCTGGTCTTTGTGAGTGTGTTGACTAAATCAATCCTACGTCGAGACGTTACACACTTAGCTGTCAGAATGGTTTAGGTGCTGGGCAAGCCTATTACATCTAAAAATTCTGTCCCAGGCACTAGTAAAGCCATGAAAATCTGTTGGCTCTGACGCTAAATAAAAAAAAACTTGTGTGTCAGCTCCGACGCACGACTGGAGTTTACTCCCTAAAGGTAGTGTGTACCCTTACTTTGGTAAGGGTACACACTACCCACGATCTAGCTGCACTGCTCACACCAAATTAGAAAGTTGCGCAAGATAGGTTGCGCACCAAAAACGTAACGAGGTCATTCGTTCAGTAGATTTTACTCTCCACATTTTTCTCATACCGGGCGCTTTATATCAAAAAACCGATTCTTTAGGAGTAAACTCCAGAAAACATCTACAATAGCAGATGTAAGGGCATGTTTAAGTTTTTCACAGAAACAAAGAATGCATACAATAATCTTTGAATATACATAAATTTTGTTTATTTCCGACAAAAGTTTCAAAATATCGAATTCTGAAATTGAATCGCGAGGTGCTCGCTTGGCGCCCATTGCCACGGAAATTGTCAAAAGGAAACATGAAAAATAGTAACACGCTGTATAAACTGTATAAGGAAAAGCAGGAAAATATCTAAATTGAATCGAAATTGAGAGAATTTTCGTGTGTGAATTTCTATTGTATGAAAAGCACACACGTTTTTGTAACGTTTATTTGTATGTGTGTGTGACATTGTGTGGGATACCCTTCGTTAGGATTGAAGGATGATGTCGATAGATACTTTTCTTACAATGATTTTGACCTGAATCATGTGAAGTTTTTGAAGTGAAAACTTATTTAGTCGGGCTTGAGTATTTTTATTTTATTAGTAAGAAAGAAAATAGATGTATTTTAGTAGTTTGTAGTTTTTTTTACCTGTCGCTCTTGTAATAGGCCTTTCGCTTCACAAACGTTAGTAAAAAGGTTGACCTATTAACTTCAGACGCTGTTTAAATCATCTTCTTATAGATGCATAGGCCTTAACTAACTTCTGTTTTTATTAAGTAGTTGTAATTGTTCCAGTTTTCACTACTGTCGGCATTCCCGGAGTGGCACAATTTTTTTTTAGAATTTTTTATTTTAGAGCGTCTTTGTCTATACATTTTGACTCGAAACATAACTATGTATGTCATCAGGGTAGTCAAATGCTTAGCTATCTTTATTAATCTATACCAATATTATAAAGAGGAAAGATTTATGTTTTTGTGAGGATGCTTGTAATGAATTAACCCAAAAACTACTGTGCCGATTACAAAAATTATTGCACCATTGGAAAACTACATTCACCCTGAGTAACATAGGCTATATTTAAGTGTTTAAAAAATGAATGTCCACCCGTGCGAAGCTGGACAGGCCGCTAGAATAAAACACTTTTCAAAACTTCACTTCACTTCACTTCACTTTGCAAGACTTAGGGCGTTCACAGTTTTTGTTTCTAATATGTTTTGTATACGTGAAAACCTTTAATTGGCTCTCCGTTTCCATACTATGAATGTTATTAGTTATTTCTTGCTGTTGGTTTTCCAATAAATAAATAAATAAAACGAAACTACATAACAGTAGTAGAACTGAGCAAGACTAAGCATGTTGGGTGGGACTTCACAAAGAGCTACTAGCTCTACTCATGTGGTTATTCACAAGCGTTATCACTAAAAACAAGGTTTAACTCCCTAGAGCCGGCGATAACTAGAAAAGTTCTCAACCGCATGTGCACTTTCACGTGTTGAAGTTGTGCAAGTTAATTTGACATCTAATTTTCAGAAGTTTGTGCATAGGTTTTGGAACATCTGGAAGGTTGAAAAGTTTTAGTTGTATTTTAATTAAACGACATTTTAAGCTGTGAGAAGTTTGTGGTTCTAAGTACTTACTCTGATGACATGTATACAATTTCTACTTATATTAGTATTTGCATTCACCATATATAGATAAGTGACCGTTAGTGGTAGGTGAAAAGATTTATCAATATATTTTTTAAGTGAATAGGTGTCTTTTAGACAAGGATTTTGATCTTGTGCCTGCTTCTAGAACATCCTTCTTCATCTTCGGATATAATTGTCCCTCACTGTCAGGTGAGATTATAATACTCACTATATAAAACATATAATACAATATTATCATGTAAAACAATTGCCAATCGACAATTAAAATGTTTGACAGTTCAAAAATTCAAACAAAAATTTTGCACAACTCAAAAATTTCGCACATGACTAGAAATCCATGATACAACTTTTGAAACTATCATGGTTTTCAACGCTATTTTGTATGAAACAACGGGATATTATATATTAACCTTGATTATATTGTGAGTTTTGTTGACTCATCATGGTAAATCCCGTTGTATCATAAAAAAAATCCATGATATACACTGAACGAAGCCTGCAACGTCATCAATGACTGCATTACCTACTAAATCTGCCATGATTGTGTATACCATCCCTAAAAATTACAATTTTTATTACAAATAAGAACAGTATTCGATCCGTTATTTCCCATTTCTTACATAGTGTGACGCCGTGCTGACGTAACTACGTGAAGATTTTTGTTCGACATTTAAATGTTACCAGAAAATTCTAGTAGCGGCGAGTGCCTTCTTTAAGGAATTCAAATAAAGAACCGAAAGTTCTGGACTAAAACAAGAAATGATACAGGTAGGGAAAGACGATCGGAATCCAACAGAAGAAAACAAAATGACTATCGAAATTCAATAAATGACGATCGAAATTCAATAAAGGACAATCGAAATTCCGGGTATATAAGGAGCTGCAGGCGCGTCTACGAGCAGTTCAGTGGAAAGTGATCTGAAGAAAGGAACAAGAAGAAAAAGTGAAAAAGTGGAAAAGTGAACAGTGAAAGTGAATAGTAAAGTGAACAGTGAACAGTGAAGTGAAGTGCAAAGTGGTGAAGTGCTCCCAGTGGACTGTCAGTGTTCGGAGCACAGCGTTGAACCGTGTAACGCACAGTGCGCGGGGACAGTGTCGGACAGTGCTACGCGTTTCGTGCAGTACTACGCGTTCAGTGCAGTGTTACGTGTTCGTAGTGCGAATAAATCGCTACTTTCGGTAAACGTTCGTTTCCTTCCAATCCCTGTACCCACTTCCGTAACATTTGGTGTCAGAAGTGGGATTGGAAGGTAAAATGCCTGTCATGCCGAGGGAAGGCGTGAGCACTCGCGCTAAGACTGGCTCGCAGCAAGCCAGTGGCTCTGGCGCCGAGGCTCCTGAAGAAGAAACCCCTGGACGCCAAGACAACTCGGGAGGAGGAACAAGCCCGCCGGCAGGAGGAGCAAGCCCGCCGGCAGGAGGAGCAGCTGCGCGCCATCCAGGAGGAGCAGGCTCGCCGGGAGGAGGAACAAGCCCGCCGGCAGGAGGAGCAAGCCCGCCGGCAGGAGGAGCAGCTGCGTGCCATCCAGGAGGAGCAGGCTCGCCGCCAGGAGGGGCAGCTGCGTGCCATCCAGGAGGAGCAGCTGCGCGCTATTCAGGAGGAGCAAGCTCGCTGCCAGGAAGAAGATGCCCGCCGCCAGGAGGAGCAAACTCACCGGCAAGAGGAGCAGTTGCGCGCAATGCAGAAAAATCTTTTGACCGCTATCACCGACAGCATGCGGAGGGTAGAAGCGGTGGAGGAAACTGTACAACAACACGGAAACCGCCTCTCCTCCATCGAGGAAGACGTCAAGAAGCTCAAAACAAATGGAATCCCGGCCTCAGCGACCATAGTAAGTGCAACAACCTCAGGCGGAAATTTCAAAGTCCCGCCTTTCGATGGAACCTCTTCCTGGGCGGCTTACAAGCTACAGTTTGAGGCTGTGATGAACCTGAATGGGTGGACCAAGAGCCAGGCTAAAACCGCGCTTACTTTGGGACTACGAGACAAGGCTTTGACCGTGCTTGAGGCCTTGGGGAGTGATGCAACCTACGAGCAATTGCTGGAAGCCTTAGAATCGCGCTACGGGGACTCACACCTGGAGCATGTTTTCCGCGCTCAACTCCGTGATCGATGCCAACGAGCAAACGAGTCATTGCAACAGTGGTCCCTGGAGGTAGAAAAGTTGGTCCGGAAGGCGTACCAAACATCGCCGGCATCGGTCATTGACAGCATGCTTTTGCAGTCGTTTGTCGACGGTATTCTCGACGCGGAAGTAAGAGCTGCCGTGCGCTTGGGTCATCATGGTCACATCAAGGAAGCCGTCGCGCATGCGCTCGAAGTAGAAGCCGTCCGACGAGATCCGAGGAGTGGACGTCTGAGGGAGATTAATTCGACGGAAGTGGAGCGGGTAAACCAACTACAACTGTGGGGAACGAGGACATCTAAGAAGCAGTTGCCCGAATCGAATCGCAGAGAGACGAGGGACCGATGCTTGTGTACAAGCGTCGGAGAACCAAGAAAACTAATTCCAGCCAGGGCTGAGGGGTGGGCGCTGGCCGGTAGACATGAAGCCCCGAAAATCAAGATTCATCAGAGCACGGATGGCAACAGCTTAACTGTTAATGGATCGGTAAATGGAATTCCGTGCTCATTGACTTTGGATACTGGAGCGTCACGTACGGTAATTGGGACACAGCTGATAAGAAGAAACGGAAAAATCAACGTTCAGAAGAGAGCCTACCAGCTAACAACGGCTACCGGCCAGCGCATACCAGTATCAGGTGAACAGAAAGTGGCTATCAAGATTGGTGATAAACTTTACTGGCAACAAGCAGTAATAGCTGACATTGTGGATGACTGCATTATTGGCCTGGATTTCTTGAAGGACCATCGGTGCAAGCTCGACATTCACTCTGGCGTTCTGAAGTGTCGAGAAGACGAAATACCGATGAAAGGCGGAGGCGAAGGCAAGGTGTACTGCATAAAGAACACTAAACTGTTGCCAAGATCACAAACGCTAGTTCCAGTAATTTTTCCCGGTAATGGAAGTTTGAAACAGCGACGGTGGACAATACTAGAAAAAGCGGATAATGAGTCACCGTGGTTGCCGGCACGTACAGTCGTCAATTCATCTGCAGAAACAGTGGTACCTGTGTTGAATTTGAGCAATGAAGAGCAGGTGTTAAAGAAGGGTACCCTGATAGGTCGGAGCGAAGAAATCGTGTGGCTGCGGAGTTGTCAAGAAACCAAAAAGACGGATGGAAGTTCAATCGACGTTAACAGTATACTGGAAGAATGTAAACAGGACTTGACGACTATTGAATTGATCAAGGCGAAAAATTTGCTACGACGGTTCTCCGATATATTTTCGCAGAATGATGGTGATATCGGTAGGACAAGCATGGTACAACATAAAATCAATACTGGAAATGAACAACCTATACGACAACGACCTCGCCGAATCCCTTTTGCCAGAGAAAAGGAGGTGGACGACATGATTCAAGACATGAGAAATAATGAAGTAATTGAACCATCGTCTAGCCCGTGGTGCTCACCGGTGGTTTTGGTAAAGAAGAAGGATGGATCAACAAGATTTTGCATTGACTATCGCCGACTAAACGACGTGACTAAAAAGGACAGTTATCCATTACCAAGGATAGACGACACCTTGAATACTCTCGACGGCATGAAATGGTTTTCTACGCTAGACCTAAAAAGTGGCTATTGGCAAGTGGAGTTGGATCCTAAGGATAAGGAGAAGACCGCGTTTTCCACAGGAAAGGGCCTCTGGCAATTTAAAGTGATGCCGTTTGGGCTGTGCAACGCCCCAGCTACTTTTGAGAGATTAATGGAACGTGTCCTTGCTGGGCTGCTGGGGGAAACCTGCCTGGTGTATCTCGACGACATTATAATAGTGGGGCGGGAATTCGATGACCATTTGAAGAAGCTGGAATCCGTATTCAACAAGTTGAGAAGTGCAAATCTGAGACTAAGCCAGAAGAAGTGCTCATTCTTTAAAAGGCAGGTGAATTATTTGGGACACGTTATTTCGGAAAGCGGCGTCGAAACGGATCCATCGAAAATTTCGGCAGTTAAAGATTGGCCTGTGCCTGCTGACAAAACACAAGTACGAGCGTTTATGGGACTTTGCTCTTATTACCGTCGTTTTGTCAAGAGTTTTTCGGATATAGCGAAGCCATTGCATAGACTCACGGAAGAAAAACGACCTTTCATTTGGGACCAACAATGTCAGGTGGCTTTCGAGGAACTTAAGAGCCGGTTATGTGAAACACCAGTACTCGGGTATCCGGATCAGTGCAATGAATTTTTAGTTGACACAGATGCAAGTAATACCGGGATAGGAGGAACACTCTCACAAAGAAAAGGAGATCAAGAAGTTGTGATAGCTTATTACAGTAAATCCCTGTCAAAACCAGAGCGGAATTATTGTGTCACTCGAAGGGAGCTACTTGCAGTTGTCAAAACGCTTCAGCATTTTAAGAAGTATTTGTTGGGACGGAAATTTCTAGTCAGAACAGATCATGCAGCCTTGAAGTGGCTACTGCAGTTCAAGAATCCGGAGGGACAAGTTGCGCGATGGATTGAACAGCTTCAGGAGTATGACTTTCAAGTAGAACATCGCAGCGGAAAGTCTCATGGGAATGCTGATGCTTTATCAAGGCGGCCGTGTTCTGAAGACTGCAAGCACTGCGTGAAACAGGAAGATAAAGAAAAATCTATCGTCCGAATCATAAGAACCGATACAGTAAATGAAGAATGGAGCAGCGATGCCATGCGTAAACTACAAGAAGAAGATGAAGACTTAAGACCAATACTCAGTTGGGTGAGAGATGGATCCGCACGCCCGGGATGGAGTGAAATTGCTGGAATGAGTGCAGTAACTAAGAGCTATTGGGCACAATGGAATAGTCTGCTCTTACACAATGGTCTTTTATGTCGAAAATGGGAGAGTGCATCAGGACAAGATAGTCATCTTCAGACAGTAGTGCCGAAGTCAAAGATTTCTGATATACTGCGAGCGTATCACGACGGAACATCAGGTGGTCATCTCGGTGTGAAGAGAACTTTGGTGAAAATTCGTCAACGTTATTACTGGTTGCACTGTAAGGAAGATGTTGAAGACTGGTGCAAGAAATGTACGAGTTGTTCCTCTGTCAAAGGTCCACAAACAAGAAGTCGGGGAGCGTTGAAGTTATACAACGTGGGTGCTCCTTGGGAACGAATAGCTTTGGATGTGGCCGGGCCGTTTCCAATGACGAATAGTGGAAATCGTTACATTTTGGTAATAATGGATTACTTCACAAAGTGGCCAGAAGCGTTCGCATTACCAAATCAAGAAGCTGTTACTGTCGCTAACAAACTGGTGAATGAAGTTTTCTGCCGATTTGGACTACCCCTTGAAATCCATAGTGACCAAGGCAGGAATTTCGAGTCGCAAGTCTTTCAGGAAACATGCAAAATTATGGGGATACACAAAACTCGGACTACGCCGTATCATCCGCAATCTGATGGAATGGTAGAGAGGTTTAACCAAACTCTGGAGCGGCATCTGGCAAAAGTTGTTGAAAGTCATCAGAACAATTGGGATGAGTACATTTCTCTGTTTCTTCTGTCGTATAGAACGGCAGTTCATGAGAGTACCTCTACTACTCCGGCCCGAGTGAACTTTGGTAGACAGCTTCGACTTCCAGCGGATCTACTCGCGGGTTGTCCTCCAGATACGCCTAGCTGTATTTCGGAATACGCGGAAGATTTGAGAAAGAAAATGGAGGAAGTTCACGGGCATATGAGGGAAGAGAATCTGCGTGCTAGTGAGCGAATGAAAACGCGATACGACAGAAGCGTCAACTCCAAGTCCTTTGAAGAAGGTTCTGCTGTTTGGCTTCACAACCCCGTTAGAAGGAAAGGAAAATCTCCAAAACTACAACCGAGTTGGGAAGGCCCTTTTCAAGTAATTACGAGGATCAATGATGTCACATATAGAATTCGAAAAACGCCAAGAAGTCCAGCGAAAGTGGTTCATGTGGACAGGTTGGCACGGTACTACGGCTCTAACGATGCTCGGGACGAGCACGTCTAAGGAGGGGGTAGTGTGACGCCGTGCTGACGTAACTACGTGAAGATTTTTGTTCGACATTTAAATGTTACCAGAAAATTCTAGTAGCGGCGAGTGCCTTCTTTAAGGAATTCAAATAAAGAACCGAAAGTTCTGGACTAAAACAAGAAATGATACAGGTAGGGAAAGACGATCGGAATCCAACAGAAGAAAACGAAATGACTATCGAAATTCAATAAATGACGATCGAAATTCAATAAAGGACAATCGAAATTCCGGGTATATAAGGAGCTGCAGGCGCGTCTACGAGCAGTTCAGTGGAAAGTGATCTGAAGAAAGGAACAAGAAGAAAAAGTGAAAAAGTGGAAAAGTGAACAGTGAAAGTGAATAGTAAAGTGAACAGTGAACAGTGAAGTGAAGTGCAAAGTGGTGAAGTGCTCCCAGTGGACTGTCAGTGTTCGGAGCACAGCGTTGAACCGTGTAACGCACAGTGCGCGGGGACAGTGTCGGACAGTGCTACGCGTTTCGTGCAGTACTACGCGTTCAGTGCAGTGTTACGTGTTCGTAGTGCGAATAAATCGCTACTTTCGGTAAACGTTCGTTTCCTTCCAATCCCTGTACCCACTTCCGTAACAATAGTAATTAATTTATTCAATCCGATCAAAAATCTAAATTAATTTTCGACAAATTCGGAACTAAAATTTAATAATCTGCGTACAATTGAAATATCAGATATAAATCTAAAATTCTATGATCAAATTACGAAACTTGGTATCAGTTATAATAAAAATAAATTGAGGTTATCAAACCTTTGGGTATAATTCGATTGTGAAGGGTCACCCCTAAACTTGGAACTGTAATGTATGATGTATTAAAATTTTATGATCCAAGGGTCATGGAAACTCTTGATGGGAAAAACAACCTTCAGATATTGAAAATTCATGATAAAATTTACAAAATTATAAGTAAACTTGTTTACAAGACTATAAATAGAAGCTTACAGATCGAAAACATTTGCAGTATAGTCGACTGGCCTCTCAGCTCAGTTGGTAGTAGCTCTGCCTTCTGCGCCGTAGGCCGTGGGTTCGATCCCCACCGAGAACAAATATTTGTGTGTTGAACGCAGATGTTTGTCCTCTGTCTTGGTGGTAGATAGTATTCTAAGTATGTATATATTTACAAAAAATAATGTATTGAAGTATTATATCAGCTATCTGGTTCCCTTAGTACAAGATCTGCTTAGTTTGAGGCTGGGTAGTGTCGCGTGAATTGTCCACAAGGAAACAATTGCGCTTTCCAATCCTAAGCTGCTTTGCTGGTTGATTCCTGTGTAACTCATGGATTTTTTCTGAGTGAATAAAACAGTTCCACACGTCGTATTGCCTATGTATTGCAGATTATTCTGACTAAGCTGTGAGGAAGGTATAGGTGTTTGGCAATTCTTCTCCATATAAAATCGTGTTTTAAGCACTCAATATAGTATGACAGCGATATTTAACAGCGTGACCGCTATCGCTATCGCGCTAGATGGACTGTTGTATCAGGGATATGACTGGCTTCTTAGCTCAGTTGGTAGTAGCTCTGCCTTCTGCGCCGTAGGCCGCGGGTTTGATACCTGACGATAACAAATATTTGTGTGGTGAACGTAGATGCTTGTTCTCTATCTGTTTGTTATGTTATATCTAAGTATGTATTTACAAACAAAACTGTATTCAAGTAATCTATCAGCTATCTGGTTCCCATCGAACAAGCTTTGCTTAGTTTGGGGCTAAATAGCGTTATGTGGGTTGTTTACAATATTTATTTATGAGTGCAAAGTTCCATATTATGGTTTTACGTCTGAAGTTTAAAGTACCAATAAACTTACATTGTTTCCATAATTTCCTGAGTAAATAACGGTTTCGAAATATAAAATCCTCCGTGAAGATAATACGGAACGATTGCTTTTAATAATTAACAGGATAGAGTGAATCAGGCGATCACAGCGTTTCCAACTACAAATCACATGATATTGTTGGTGCAAGTTAGGAGCTGAAGGAGTCAAATTATATGCAAATACCTAAGTTATGTTCAGAGCCAGTAGGCCTACCACAAGCTCGGTCTGGCTCTGGCTTTGAGTCTGTGTGAGTGCTGTTAAAATAAATCCTACGTCGAAACGTCACACAGACAGTAAGTGATACTAAGCAACTGTCTCTGCTCTGAAGATCATTTCAGTAGGCCTACCACAAGCTCTGTCTGGCTCAGTCACTGGCTCTGGTTTTGAGTCTAGTATTATACTGCGGGTGTGACGTTTCAGCGTAGGATTTAAATCAAATCAAAATCAATCATTTTGAGAAGGTACGAAAAGGGTTACATTTTCTTATAATAGTTTTTCTGAGCCACGTGGAGAAAGGATTTTTAAGTGTGCATCAAAAGAGGCTCCTATTGTGCATTTGACACCATGTTTTGGAACTAAAGGGTTTCTTTTATAACGCATCGCCCATCGCTTGTGCACGTACCACCCGCATTAATACATCAAGCACACAGACAGACCTCCATTACTGAATACCGGCCACTTGTCCAGCGGACCTTGCCTGCTCTGATTTAAACCCATGACGAATTTATTATAAGACCAAATTTATGCGGAAATCCGCTGGTGGAGTAACATCAGAATTAAAAGAGATGGAATTTTGCATTTGTGAATATATATTGAGATTTATTTATTTAAAAAATATACAAAAATTATGAAACGTATACGAAGTAATTATAGAGAACAACAAAATCACATGCATTTTGATAAAACCTTGCGCACAGATATGTAACTTGCGCGATGGCGATCAGTGAAACGCTGTTCAAAATTGCTGCAAAAACTGATGACTATCGTCAATGCCATTGCAGATCGCTTAGATTTCGAATCAAAATACGACTGAAACAAACAAGAATTCTTCCATTCAACTTGATAATCGGGTATTAAGTAAACAAAGCCGCGGGAGAAGCTATAAATAAAACAAATATTTTAGGCAATCCACACAACACTATCTAGCCCCAAATTAAGCAGAACTATTACCATGGGAACCGATAGCTGGTATAATATTTCTATGCATTTTTTTTGTAAATAATAATAAGACCCAGACAGAGAACAAACTAAAAAATCCCCGAACAAATTAAAAATCTAGAAAAGGATAGGACATTTGAATGTAAATTAAAGGACTTATTGATAAAAAAATGCTATTATAATATAAATGACTTTTTCAATGATACATTGCCTGCGTTATAATAATAATTTAATTGACTTCTATAGAACACTAACAACTAGCTTTTAATTAATCTACTTTTTCAGACTTCGGCCCGCTTCCACTCCAAATATTGCTATGCCCTGAGCATTAGGGCCTATTATGTATTTACCATTTTTTACTTTAAGACCTCACCATGTAACATAATAATTGCAATAAATAATATGAGTATGAGTATGAGTATCTTTTTTCACCACACAAATACAGTAATATAATTTTAAAGTAATAAATTCTTATTGATACGACTTGCTTGCACGACGCTCAACCTATTTGGTTAGATTTCCACAAAGCTAGATAGTACAAATATTTAATTCACATAGTAGGTATTTACCCTCGGAGTTATATTTACATAGGTCTTATGAGTTCAACGCATACTTACTTACTACATAAGTTTGTTTATAACCGACTTCGTATTTTTTAATTTAATAAATTTATTTCTTATTGCTGTTCAGCGTGTTCTATGTTATATACCCGAGATGCTCCCATGCCGCCTGAGTGTTTTGGGGACGTGTCCATCTGGCACTGATTTGGATCAGTTGAGCAATCTCTAGATCGTTTGTAACGGTCTGCAGATAGCTCAACTGTTTCTTGTGTATTTCGTACATTTTGAAAATACTTTTATTAAGTTTCGTTTTTTACACGGCCATGCCAAAAGTTTTCTTAAAGATTCATAACTTTTTTGACAACCGTATTTCTTTTTGTATCATATAAAATGCTAAAAATAGGTATGTTTCTACAGCGACACATTTTAGGACAAAACGAGCTTCATGTGCAGAAAACACGTCCAATCTGTTGACACCCTCATAATGTCCGGTTTCCGGTACACTCCGGTACATTATGGCTAAAGTTGACAATGTATTAGGATAGCCAATTTGGCTCTGTTAATTACATGGGCTCGTTTTTGCTCAGGCTGACATGTGACACTTAACGCGAAGTACCCAAATAATTATAACCTACTCTGTGATGAAGGTACAGTTAGCAAAACAAAATTACATACATAAACTCACGTCTCTTTCCCATGGGGGAAGGCAATCACGGATTTTTACTTGCTAATATATGTATGATCCTTTTATTTTTTGGGCTTTAGATTTTTTTTAAACTGAGAACTTAAAAAAATATTTTTAAGTTTGTTTTTGTCAAGCATGTTTTGTTGCAATTGAAAAGGACCAAGAAACATTAGAACTTCCAAATTAGCACAAACCTCGTTTTTTCTCGATTCAATTTCCATTTTTTCCCCGTAATTTTATCAATTACTATTTGATAGACTGCGAGTATTTCTAATAGCAATTATTTTAAAAACTTTTCCTCTGTCAATTGCTTTGAATGTTTCTGCTGACGGTACTCCTGTAGGGAAATAATTGCGATCTAATTTCATCGAGCCCTGCTTGTTAGACGGTAGGAGATGATAATTTTTTAAGTACCCTAAGTGGGTACTATTTTTTAAATAATACAATTTATTATTACTTTTTGATAGGTAGTCCTTGTCCCAAGTTTTTTTAAACACAATAACTGATTTTTTTATACAACTAGCTGATAGAACAAGTATATGGCCCACCTGATGTTAAGTGGTAACTATCGCCTACAACAAAGCATTGCCTTAGGTCACGCCCTGGAACGTGCCCTGCGTCTATCAACTTGAGGCATACAGATGCCTAGCCTCAAGTGCCAGTAATTTCACTGGCACCCACACCCTTCAAAAAGCACAGCAATGCTGCTTCACGGTAGAAATAAGCTTGGTGGTAGTAGGTACTTCCCCGGATGAACCCTTCACAAAGAGTTACTTCTTCTAAAACTAAAATGCTGAATAAACTCCCTAAACAGTTTCATGTATGAACAAAAATAAATCCCTATGAATATGCGATGTCATATAAAGTACTGACAACTTTTCCAAATCCTTTTACAAAGAACTGCGTGACAGATCATGGGACGTGATCAAAGAACTCAAAATAAGACTGGAAAAGGTACACTAATGGCTGCTTGAAATTCAGTCTGAGGCATAGGAACCTCTTTGAGGTGCACCTAAAATCCCTTCACCACATTGGTTCAATGGAATTAGTGACATTACAAGAATAAAAAGTTTATCAAGGAACCAATATCACTTCAATATTTAGTAATTCGGCTTTTCCAAAATGGCTAATTTTCCTTACAGGTCAAACGTTAAAACGAACACACACAAGAGACATTTCAAGAAAAACGTTAAAAAATTCCCCTTAGGGTAGGCAACGCAACGACAACACCCTTGGTGTTGTTGGTGTCTATGGGCGACGGTGACCACTTAACATCAGGTGGGCCGTAAGATCGTTTGTCTATCTTTTACATTAAAAAAAGTAATAAATATGAAAGTTTTTTAGTACACAGATTTTACGTCATAGGTTAAATCGTCTTAGTGACTGACTTCCATATTATTGTCTTACCTGTGCACTATTAAAAAAAAAAGATTTATTTATTTATTTAGATAAATACATAACACCGTCGATCGCATCATCACTTAACATCAGGTGAGATTGTGGTCAAGCGTTAGCCTATAAATTGTAAAAAAAAAAAAAAAAAAAAATACCTGGAGAAAATTGCATACACATTACACCGAGAAGCACGTTGCTTCTTAATAAGAAGAAGAATAAGTTCTGAGGATATCCCATCGGAAGGGAATTTGAAATTGTCTGTATATTAGTTACAGCTACTCTTGTTCATAGGTCTAGTGGTTTCAATATAATTTGAACGTTTAAAAGTTTTTCTATTTCATTTTGTAAACGGTACAATGTATTCGTAATGCTACATTTATTTATTCACAAACCTAAGAAAAAATAACGTTATCAACTTAAATTAATTAATTAAAATTACCTACACTATTCTAACAAACCGCTACCAGATGGCAACGTTCCCAAAATGCTGGCAGCATATTTTGTAAACTATTCATTAAAAACAATAGGGTTTTTTAGGGTTCCCTAGCCAAATGGCAAAAACGGAACCCTTATAGATTCGTCATGTCTGTCTGTCTGTCTGTCTGTCCGGCCGTGTCACAGCCATTTTTCTCCGAATCCATAAGAGCTAGACTGATGAAACTTGGTAAGTAGATGTATTCTGTAAACCGCATTAGGGTTTTTAAACAAAAATAGAAAAAAAACTATAAATTTTGGGGGTCCCCATACTTGAAACTGAAACTCAAAATTTTTTTTTCATCGAACCCATACGTGTGGGGTATCGATAGATAGATCTTCAAAAATTATGTTGAGGTTTTTAATATCGTTTTTTTCTAAACTGAATAGTTTGCGCGAGAGACACTTCCAAAGTGGAAAAAAGTTGGTCCCCCCCCCTCTAACTTCTAAAATAAGAGAATGATAAATCCAAAAAAAATATATGTTGTACATTACTATGCAAACTTCCAACGATATTTGGTTTGAACGAGATCTAGGCAGTAGTTTTTTTTTTATTCGTCATAAATCGTAAACCGCAATTTACCTTTCGACGAACTACAAAAACCTTTATATTATGTTAATTGATGCTACGGAACCCTTCATGGGCGAGTCCGACTCGCACTTGGCTGCTTTTTTTTATTTATGCGCATTCCAGTTTGTGTCCAACCTCTTCGTTTGTGACACGTTGCGCCGTCACGCACGAACTGTCAATAACGTTCACGCGAACGTCTCGTTTGCCAGCGATATCCCGGCCTATGTTTATATTTTAGAAAGCCAGTGCTTTGTTTAAGGTATCTATCATATTTAGGTAGTTTTTCATGCTGTGTTATATCGTTCGTTATGTTAAAATAAAATAGGCTCTGGGCTGTATTTTTTATATAACTAGCTGATGGAACAGCCTAAAGGCCTGCGCACATCTAGGTCGCTGGCGATGGCAAACGCTGTTGTTGTTGAAACGCTGTCAAATATCGCTGTCAAATTTGACAGCGTTTCACTGATCGCCATCGCCAGCGATCTAGGTGTGCGCAGGCTTTAAGGCGTACCAAAGTTAAGTGCTACGTCAGGAACGTACCCTACGATGCACTGCCCTGCGTCCATCAACTTGACGCCTACAGATGTTCAGCCTCACGTGCCAGTAATTTCAGCGACATTCCCACCCTTCAAACTGAACACTGTACGGCACATTGTTGCTGAACATTTTAGTGGACTTTTTGTAAAAGAGGTCATCCGGAGAAGTAACAACTATAAAACTCAGAAGATCATCATCATCATCATCTCTAAGAAACGAATCCCTGTACTTAAATACAACTCCAAATTCCTGAAAAAGTTGCCACAGTCATCATCATCAACCTTTATGAGTCCACTGCTGAATGGTAGTTCTCTCCCAAAACGCGCCACTGCGCCCAGTCTTCGGCTCTTCTCCTCCAGTGCTTGCCAGATACATTTCGCAGATCGTCGCCCCACCTTTCCGGAGGGCGTCCTACACTACACTTACCTAAACGCGGTCTCCACTCTAGTACTCGTTTGCTCCAACGATGGTCTGTTCTACGGCAAACATGACCAGCCCAGTGCCACTTCTCAGCTTACCTACTAATCAGATCAGCTTAATAATGCCACAGTATCAGTTTGCCTTACATCCGATAACATTATATTAATCGATTATTCCTCACACGAACCCTGCACACTGGCTAGTTAAAACACTTCATCCCCTAACGGGAAGGATACGGGACCAAAGGGGATGAATTTTAAAACTATTACCTTTGTTTGCATTATGTTTTCCCAGTAGTATAGTAGTAGTATGTGACTTATTTGCAGAGTAGTTTTTGACAGAATATATATATACATTATCATATTATATTTCATACGTTATTTTATAATATTATCTTCAAACACTTTTCATTACACTCCTCGAGCACATATTTTATTTCCTGAGAGAAAGAGTAACGAACGTAGAAGTATCAAATAGAGTTGATGAGAAAAGAGTCCTCATAGAAGTTGTTGAGAACAGAAAAGGAAAGATAAAGATAAAGATAAAGATTATTGCATAAACATGTGTTATAGTGAAGATGGTGAACAAATGTGTGGTACAAACATGTTTTACCAATGTCGGTGCACAAATATGGAGATGGCACTAAAATAATGTCAATGTAAACGACAATCCAAAAATATGTAAATAGAAACAGAAAAAAAAATTAAAAATTATACATGTCAAAAAAAAAAATATAGTACCGTCATAATTAATCATAATTTGTCGTTTAAGAACTCGTCAATACTATAATAACATTTTTGAATTAGTAGTTGTTTAAATTTTATCATAAATAAATTTGTATTGAGATCCTTATAAAACCTAGGGATTTTGTTGTAGATATTAGGAGCCATGCATACAACACTTTTTTTCAACAAAGCGGTTTTGCTAATATGCCTACGGATTTTGCTAATCTGTCTTCACGTCTATTTCTAATGACAGTGTCACACATACGTGGAAACAAGTGGGGGTTATTTCTTACAAATAGTGCTACTTCAATTATGTACAACGACGGAAGTGTTAGAATTTTATGCTTCTGGAATAACGGTGCACAACTATCAGTCATTTTAATTTTAAAGATGATTGGCCATCTTGTACGACATGACAGCTTTATCAGAAATATCATCGAAGAAAGGTAGAAGGAAAGAGAGGAAAAGGAAGACCTACATGAGCCAAATAAAAGCAAAGATCGCTGTCATGTCATATAAGAAGGTCAAAGAGGTTGCCCTCAAAAGAAATACCTGGAGAAAAATGCATACATTACGCCGAAAAGAGCGTAGCTCTAAAATATGAAGAAGAAGAGTTTTAGAAGACTTCTTTAGACCTTACAAAACGTTTTGTAATCTCTTGGTAGAGAGCCCCCAGAGACTCCTAGCTTTTTTCAAAGGGTGGATTCCTTGTAGACTAATAGAATTCCTGTAGATTTGCGTGGAATCCGAGGAGTGTTAACCTTTCGTAGCACCTTCGTAGACACCGCGTAGAATCTCCGTAGACACTCGTAGACCGTTTCAACTTCATAAAAAATGTCGTGAATGTCTAAGGCCCGTATTCCAAACCGAATAATGCTTGAGTCTTGCCTCAAGCATAGATTTTATCATTTTTCAAAGGAGAACTGTCAAAAAATCTATGCTTGAAAATGCATTGTTTCAGAATACGGGCCTAAGATTCAATATTTTATTACTAATCTCCGTTACGTCTCCTCCCTGTTGAAAAACTACCCCTAATTCAGCTTCCTGTTTTAACAAGCGGTTACGGCGTGGCCGGTGTGCCTAGACCGATACAGGAGGGTAGTTAGGGGTGTACAGCTTTTGATTCGGGGGCGGTTGCCAAAACGCATTACCGTTCTGGCGTGCTGGCGAGAAAAACAGTTTATGCGAGATGTTGTACAAATATTGATTGTGATGCGGTTAAATTGATGCATTCATGAATTAAATTGCGTTGTATTACCTACACTTATTACAATTCTTTATTTACCTTTTTTTTCTTCTTCTCTTCGTTTGTGGCAATGTTACAGTTATTAAAGCTACTTCGACCAGTAGATGGCTACATCCATGAGATTGTGTTATATTGTATTCTAAGGCGCGTATTAAAAAAAATAAACAAGAGGTTTTCATTCATAAAATTACAGGTAGGACAAATAAAAGGGTTGAGATCTCTTTTTTTAAGTTGTTTAACCTGTATTAGAAGAGATCCCTTCTTTTTTGTGTCTGTATTCAGAAACAGTGCTTGAGTCTGAATAGTCTGTCTGAGTCTATTCAGACTCGGACTTGAGTCTGAGTCTAGATTTTTAAAAATGTTTAATGGAAAACTGTTAAAAAGCCTATGCTTGAGAGTGCTCGAGGCTCGACTCAGACTGTCACTGTTTCTGAACACGGGCCTTAGTATGTGTATTTACAATAAAAAGTATATTATGTATTATATCGGTGATCTGGTTCCCATCATGCAAACTCCGCTTAGTTTGGGGCTGGATAGTGCTACGTGGACTGTCCACAATATTTATTTTTATAAAACATACTTAGATATTATTTTAATTTTAAATCTTCCTGTATCACATACGGAGATATCTGTTTTTGGCTTGAGTTTGGTTGTAAAAAATGTTGTTCTACCAGCATGTTTTTGTGCGCCTTTTTGGTTTGATAACCATTATTTAAATAAGCGAAATGCTGCCTCTATTATACCTCAGTGACAAGATTATACCTACATTTGAAATGAAGACAATTTATCTCTGCAATTTTAGTTGAATTCCGTTGATAAAGTAGAGTTTAAACGAGGATAATTCAGAACAAGCTGAATTAATTGGCAAAAGATAAGAAAGACGATAAATATTAGAAGATTCTGAGAAAATTGAGAGGCATTATGAAGAAGGGAATTTTCTTTGTTTGGAGACCAGACGGATTTTCTCTTTAGTTGCTTTTTTATAAAATATTTCATCATTTTGACAACGGCTCGCTTTTTTGCTGAGAAGTATGACGTATATATGGATCAAAAATATAAAACCAAACAAATTATGTTGCAATCAATTAGAAATCCAAATTACTAGCGATTTTAAACATATTAATACGAGTGGTTTTACAGCAACAGCCTATGGTTTCTGAAAACATGTCACCGTCATTTTTGTAACGAGACCGTAAAAATGGACGCCTAATATACCTTTGTTTTGCTTAGATTATGCCCATTTGGGTCACGTGTCTGCAATAAAGAAATATTATTATTGTTTTAGTGCTGTGGATCTTATTCTAAAAATAAAACATAAAAATAATTATGAAAACACGAGAGTACGTAATATGAAATGGTTTCCAGTTTGTTGAAAACCCGCAGTTGCAATTTGTTATAACAGTAATTAATTACTTGGGTGCGGTTATAATTATTTAAACAGATAAATGATTGCTGTATCGTTACATTATTTCAATGAATTAAAAGGGCGATGGAAATAAATTAAAACGGAATCATAATTATCAACAAAATTCATTTGATAACTCTTTGTGTAACTGGTTTGTGGTTGCTATTTGAGAACCTTTATTTTAAAGTAGTTTTAAGAGCTACTCAGTAACATTATATATCTAGGTATCTCTCTGTGTGTATCAATTTTTTGACATATTTTGTTGCTAGGTACTATTAACACTTTGTATTTGTTCAAATATATGTTTTAAATGATTATTACTTTCACCCCTGTTAGGAAGCTTATTTCGTGTAAAATAGCTTGCCCTTTACAGCTTCACTGTATAGACACAGACTCCCCAAGGAAGACTTCCCTACCAACTCGCTTCTTGAGAGCACTGGTGGTCTAGTTAAAGTGGCCTCGCCTTCCGATCTTAAGATTGTGGGTTCAAATCCAGTCGTGTACTATGGGTTTTTCTGGCAAAAAATATGCCACTATGCCAGTACTCTCAAACGCTAAAGGAAAACATCGTGAGGAAACCGGCATGTCGTAGAATCTAAAAATTTGAAAACATGTGTTGTCTCTCCGAGGTTCATTTAAAATCCTTTTACCATACTGGCTTGAGAGAACCCGTGAAACGATAAGAAGAAAATGATAAAAAACATCAGTAGGCCTACCAAATGCTCTGTCTCTGGCTCTGGTTTTGAGTATCTGTGCGCGCTGACTAAACAAATCCTACGTCGAAACGTCACACACATATAATACACTGATGAGCACTCACTCAAACTCAAAACCAGAGCCAGAGACAGAGCCAGACAGAGCTTGTGGTAGGCCCACAGTTGAATTGACGAGAAACGTCACCCAGCTCGTTTCTGCGTCTACATCACGATTTTCGTTGCTTGCTTAGAGCTTCACAAGCCATACATAATTCTAGGCACGCCTGTCCCTAAGCCACCTGTATAATCCTATATTCTGGCCTCCATTACCGCTACGTCCTTTTATTTATTCTGTACCGCTACTAAGATATTCTTGCATTTTCTAGTGTTGGGATGTGACGTCGACAGAGCTGTCAATAAAACTATTTTAAAAATACATTGAAACCTTTTTAATATTTGTGGCGTAAGCATTATTGAACCGACATTCGGAATACACTGCACGGGAGCAAAGCAACACTCGACCGACTTGTTTTCGGTGTCGCGCAGTGTAATACAAATGTTAACACGATATGCATAAACTAATGTGAAATTAATTCGTGGTGGGTGCCCGTTTGACCACAGAGTGTGTGTGAGCTTGAGAGTGACGTCATTTCGTAGCTCAGCTTCCAGATTCTCTCTTAACCCTTGAGATGTTTAATATCATTTCAATGTTCGCCACCACAGAACGCGTAGATGTGCAAAAGGCTTTATTGAAAAAACTAATAGTGGTGCTTTTCTTGATTAACTAGCGGAAACACAATGATTATGTTCACTTTATTTTTAACATGATTTTGTTTCTGTTTGACAAGATTTGGGATTCAATTGTGCGCATTATGTAAGTGATAGGTAATTTTAGTAGTAGTAGAGCTCTTTGTGAAGGGCTCGTCTGAAGAAGTACTACTATTTATGCCTATTTCTGCCTTGTAGCAGCATGTGAAATTACTGGCACGTGAGGCTGAACATAATCTGTAGGTCTCAAGTTAATGCGTGGCAGTGCTTCGTAAGGCAGGTTCTTGACATGCGTGACCTACGAGGCAATGTTTAGTTATAGGCGTTGCTCATTCCTTCAGGATAATTGTTAAAAAAAAAAATACATACTACGATATGTTTTTGATGTGACAGCGTCTTTTATTTCGAATGAGCCGGCTACACGCAAGAAATAACATGACTCATGCGGCGTTACCTCGCTCTGAGGCTTTCCATTTAAGACTTGAAGTGCAAGCGAGAGCGCGGAACGAGCGACAAAGAGGCACAATCGGCCTCCGCGTTCGGCAGCGTTCGACATTTGTCTCTCTCCTACTTGAGTGAGCGATGCGTCCGCGTGGACAGCTGTATGACGTTGTCACGTTCAACTATCGTCAGTAAACCGACTTTACGGATAACCATTTTTTTTTTCCCCCGGGTTATACTAAGTCCAAAGATAACTTAGTTCAAGGAACCGTTCAGTACACAGGCCACGATGTATACACGAGCTTGTATACCATGCCAATGCAGGAGGTGTTCGCTCAGTTAACACGAGCAGATACAATCAGATCCAATTTCCTGATGCTAGCAGGGGAGAGTGTCCATTGGATGGGCGGCATCCGATTTTGCATGGTTATTTTGCGCATAGCGTCTTTAGTAGTAAGGCATTTTGTATTGTGGCTTAGAATCCTTTCACCACACTTGGTTCGAAAGAACCAGTGACCCGATAAGAAGCTAGCGGCTTTTTTGTATGCTGTACTTTATTATTACTTTGAAGCGTGGCGTGTGATTGACGCACCTAGCTATAAGACGTTTCAAAGTGATCCTTGTGATATTATTGAATAAATACATATTTGACTTTGACTTTGCTTTTGAAACACACAGAAATACGAAAAAAAATCATGATTGTTTGTTGTATCTTTCTTTTAGAAATACGACAAACTTTTCAAGATTGTTTCTTGTATCTTTATTTTTCAGTGTCTATCTATAGGAGGTTCTTTGTGCATAGATAGTATGTAAAGACATTCGTTCATTTTGTAATAGTAAACACTTAACATTGGGTAGGCCATGAGAATGTCCTGTAACGTTTTCTCTCAAAAAAGTTATTGTAAAAAGCATGCAATTAATTTATAGTAAAACAATCTTCTTATTGACTTCTGAACCTATTAAATAGGACAAGCTACTGGCTCTTTAAATACAGATGTTTAACTATTTTGGAAGTTTATGGTTTCAAAATCGGTTTGTGAAACCTATTTATTGAGTAAATAAACATAACTTTATTTATTAATCTCGGCATTTTCATTGCAGTTGACATAAACGACTATTTTAACTAGTTAGATTATTAAAGACTAGTGGCCGCCCGTGGCTTCGCTCGCCCGTTCCCGTAACACCCTGTTCCCGTTGCTTTTTCGGGATAAAAAGTATCCTATGTCCTTCTCCCGGTTCTAAGCTACCTCCCCACTAGTTTTCTGCCAAATCGGTTCCGCCGTTCTTGAGTTATAAAATTAAATAGTGTAACTAACACGACTTTCTTTTATAAATATAGAAGATTTTTGATATGAACAGTGGAAACGAGCACAGAAACAGCCGAATGACACGAAGGGTGACTCAAAGCCGTGTCATTCCAAAATCTATTTCCTATTTCCCGAGACCAAATTCGTCTTTTACTCCAGATCGACAAAATTGAGGAAATTTGAGATTTCCTATATTTTAGCGGTTGAAAGTTTATTTGAGCTTTCAAAGGCTTGAATTTGACACCAAGAAATTTAGCGAAAATTAAGTTTAAGTCGCTTCAAAGTTGAGCTAGATTATTAACGCTGGGCATTGGTGAAAGGTGGGTGATAGGATAGGTACCTATGCATTTTCCTCAGCGATAACATGACTTCTTCTTCTTTTTGGCATGCCACTGGTTCATTCAAACCTCTGTGGTGAAAGGATTTTAAGTGCGTTTATGCGAGTGGCTCCTTTCGTGCACTCGACACAATACATGTTTTTGAACTTTTTTGGTTCTACGTCCTACTAGTAAATAGACACTTTCAACAAGAGTTTTATAATTATCTCTGAATAATGCACTAGCTTTTATCGGTCTAGTTTTAATGGTCGTCGGTCACTTTTTTTTCACACAACTTACTCTTTTGCTTTGGTAATCATATTTTAAGAACCGAAGTAAATGTTTTCAGTACCCGAAGTCCGAGTTTTGCTACCACATTTCGTTACCAATTGTTGTTTTCGTTTCGCCTACGTGTCTCTGTCTTTTGTATGGAGAAAAGAAGAGACAGCATAACGTAGTTATATAGAGTTGTGGTCTCATCATTTTTCCATGCAAAAGAGAGAGACAGATAGGCGAAACGAAAACAACATTTGGTAACGAAATGTTGTAAATGCACTGTGACTTGGGGTACAGTACAGTATTTTACGACGGCGAGCGTTAAAGCAATAAGAAAAGTTTTACTATCAAACCCGTTTCGCTATCAAATATCAATGTCAAGACGTCACGTTTCACGTTTCCGGGATTCACTTATAGCAAGATTGTTCTGCTATGTCAGTCGTTGGTACTTTGAAGCAGCTGTCAGAGTGAATTAAACCCTTTTTTGCTTATTTTAGACTTGATATCACAGAACTGTTATTTTACATCAGAGACGCAGACAAAAATAAATATTTGAGGAAGTCGTGGTGTTAGCAGAAGATAGATGGGAATCAATCCACCTGATGGATCTATGGTAATTGTGAAACTCTGTGAAAGTCCTTGATAGAGAAGGTTATTTTTAATTTCTTTACGACATATTGCATAATTCATCCACGGAGAACAAGGCGATGACCCCACCCAGGCGGTGACTGAACGTAGGGTGTCACTCGCGACGCGCGGGCGCGGATCAAAAAAAATCATGCGGCTCGCCTTTGATTTGAAATGGACTGTTAGATATAACAACGTGCCAATGGTTTCCTCGGGACTTTCATAACAAAACTTTAATTTCATAAATATTTTTTATTTTATTTGTTGAACCTAATTCCTGAGTATTTGTAGCTAATAATAAATAACCCTGTATATAGTGGTAATCTTCTTTGATATGCTCTTTGCCTGTGATAAGGTAAAAGCTTTGCTCAGTTTAGGGCTAGATAGTGTTGTGTGTACGTATTAGCCTTCTCTATCCTGCTGACTAAGCTGTCAGGATGGTATAGGTGCTGGGCAAGCCTATTCCATCTAAAACCCTGTCCCAGGTACTATAACGTCCCGCAAGTAGAGCTTGTGTAATCACCAGTTGCCCCTGACGCTATACAGGGTTATTGGTAATTATATAAGAAACCAGTTAATGGCTCCTTCTTTACATCTTAACAAACAATATTTGTTCTACGACTTTTGCCAAAAATCAATACACTTCCCAAAAAAAATATTTTATGTTTTTGTAACACTTTTTAGCTCAGTACAGCGTAGACGTTTCATGGTAATGACCGGTGACCGGAGTAGCATCGCAACCCCGCACTGCACGCCCCTTTCACGAAGAAGAAGAAGAGTTTTGTATAGAAATATTTTTTTACGAATTATTGAAAGTCGTAGAACAAAAGTTGTTTGTTATGATGTACTGAAGGAGCTCTTAACTGGTTTCTTATATAATTACCAATAACCCTGTATAAATCATCTACAATAGATGCAAAGGCTTGTATACTTTTCTTTTTAGTGTTGTGTGGAATGTCCACTTTTATTTATTTATTCATCACTCCATTTCCAATTTAAAGTGTCCATAACCCTTAGCCAAGCTATCAGAGAGAATCGCTATTGCGGCAACAAGTAAAGATAATGTCTGGCTGTGTCACTAAAAACGCAGCTTTTACGGAAATACTTTTTTTTTATTGTATCACTGGTTCTTTCGAACCAAGTGTGGGGAAAATATTTTATGTTTTATTTATTAGGATCTGGATGGACAAAGATCTAAGTCATTTACGGTTCTATAGATTTGAGTTTTGAAATAGATTATGTGGGCTGGTGAGAGGTATTTATTTCCTTGTCATGTGCATTTTTTTGACAAAGAGTGGTCTTCCTGAATTGTGTGCGTATGGGCCCCCATATTTGAAAGACGTGGTGTTCCTTATTACAACATGTTTAAATCAAGTGTTCTTTTATTTAGCTCTCAGTGAAATTATAAATAAATAAATAAATAATATAGACAATTCACACAACACTATCTAGCCCCAAACTAAGCAGAGCTTGTATTATGGGAACCAGATAGCTGATACATTACTTAAATACTTTTTTTTTGTAAATACATACATAGAATACAATATAACACCCAGACAGAGAACAAACATCTGCGTTCACCACGCAAATATACTTTGTATATTCACGTATGGTTGCTATTAAAATGCAAAGGAGTGATATCTTCATACCAATGCTGTTTTCTCATCTGTGGTCTCGCGGCCGGTAATTGGACTTTTTCATTGCCAATCAGATTCAGTTGAGCTTCAGCGGGAAGCTGGCTGATTGGCTAGATTTATTTTTATGGCTTCTATGGCCGGGTTAATGCAATCTGGATGAAGTCTTTGACAGCTGTGATAATGTTGTCGTTAGGTTTTGGGGTGTTTCTGTGTTCTTTTTTTTATGCAACAAGCATAAGGCCCACCAGTAGGCATACCACAAGCTCTGTCTGGCTCTGTCTCTGTCTCTGGTTTTGAGTCTGTGTGAGTGCTCACCATTGTATTATACTGTGTGACTTTTTGACGTAGGATTTATTAAGTCAACACGTTCTACGTAACGTATTTTTGGTTTCTTTTCGTTTCTCTATAAATAGAGAAGAGAAAACCACATTCCGTAGACGAAATGTTGTAAATGTTGCTTTCCCTTCAGGACAGCTTTTAGTTACAAAATACAATATTTACCCTTATTAAGGTTTATTTGTTTAACTCTCTATAGGTAGCGAATTGATTTTACTTCTGCAAAAGTGACCCCATTTTATATAACTGTCAAATTATTATAAAGGTTCTGCTCCATTTGGGCAGGTAATTTTAATATGAGGTTGTGGTCACAAGGTGTTTAAGAGTTTTTATGGGTTCAGAAATAACGCATTTGTTTAATAGCTCCGGGAAAAAAACAGCAATAAATGTTATTGTTTGTGTGAGCTGGATAATTAAGGAAAGTGGACGAAACAAGGTGTTTTGTAAAAGTAATGCCCATTTATTCACAGTTTTAAATAAATATGTGTGCGGTATCCTATTATAATCGTTATTTTTGTTTGACAAGACTTTGAGGAATTCAGAGTGATTCTGAATACTTAGGTATAGATCGGCCGTAGAATAGCTGTTGTTAAACTTACTTATGTTAGAACTAGATGGCGCTAGTAAAAATGTAACAAAGCTGGATCGCGCTGACGAAAACGCGCGGTGACTTTATGTATGTGTGTTGTAAATGAAGTTACTTTGAAAGTGTGCTCATGTACTCATCACAAAGTATAACAGGCGTGAGAGAATAAACCTCGATCTTGAGTATCAACTTCGGTCTTTGGCTAGCTTATTCTTGAGACCTAGTGTAAAGGCTGTACATCGATCCTGTGCCAGTCTAACCCCTTTCCGCCCCGCGACTTTGACTATGCCGTCCAATCTTGCTGCAGGGCGCCCAACGCTTCTGTAGCCGATTCTTCCACAATTCGGTTGTGGTCCAACTCCACCTGTCATCACCACGCCTTACAATATTATGTCCAACTCCATTTGAGCTCCGTAATCCAATCTCCTATGCAGCCACTAACTGGAGTCCGCGGCAAAAAATGTAAAAAAGGACGTACTCCTTAGAGATGGAGCGATGACAGTGCGCTAGTAGCCGGGAAACTATGGACAAGGAAGGCAAGAGAACGATCAGAATGGAAGCTCTTTGAGGAGGGTTTCGCCGCCACAGGCGGCATTTACATATATTTTTTTTTAATGATATATTTGATGGTACCTAGGTTAAGTTTTTTCTTTGTGGAAGTTAAATAAAGCTATTTTTTTTTATTTATAATCCAATCTCCGGCGTCTATTAAATTTGTGTAGGTGTTCCGTAATCCAATTTAATTTGTGTAGGTGGTCTCTTTGATTATTCATCTCAAAACATGTTTTTGAATTTTATTAGTCTTTTCAATTTCGCTCCAGACAAAATACAACCTTAAATTGAATGAAAAAACACGAATCTAAAGCAACGCTTTCAGTTTGCCAATTTCTTTTAAACGATATTCGTTTGAAGTATCTTTTATAGTCTAGAATCTCGAATCAATGAGGCAATTTTAAACAGGTTTGATTATTCCTTTGTCTGCCTAATATAACGTATGAGTTGAGAGAATGATTTTGATAACCCTAATTTAACTCAAATGCCTAGAAATTTACTGTGTAATTGAGTGCACTGGTGGCCTAAACTCAAACTCAATAATATTATATTCATTTCAATTCCAAGAATCACTTTGAAACCTCTTAAATAATGGTAGGTATAAACCCCACCTATCCTGAGGTTGCGGGTTCGAATCCATTGATGTACCAACATAAGACTCTCCCAAAACTTTATTAAATTAAATTATACAATTTATATTATATATTATACAAGTTATTATTAGTAAGTCTTGATTGAAGTAAGTATATTTATCAGTGCTCTGAAAATGGAGGAAAGGAGCCTCTTCGAGGTGCACTTTAAATCTTTTCACCACATTGATTTGAAAGAACCACTGACACGATGAGAAGAAACATCCCTAAAAATATCGCTAATAAAAAAAAAAATTAAGAATTATGAATTTAGTTGTACCTATACACCAATTTTATAGCTATTATAATCCAATTTATTTTGACTTTAACAGTTTGGTCAGCCATTTTGAACTAGAGCCACTGAAGCACTGAGAGAAAAAATAGGTTAGATTAACCGAGAACAACAAGTTGAAATAGCGCCAATCAAGATTTTTGTTACGGTAACCAATTTAATTCTGTTAATTTAATACCTAAAGTTAGTAAGTAATAGTAAAGTTAACAAATTTATAGCTTAAATTAACTGTGTCTTTGTAACAGTAACAATTATTATTGATGGTTTCAACAAATTCATATTTGTTGTGACAACCTAGTTTTATTTAGTATCTTTTTTTACGAAACTATATTGGTTGGTACAACCAATTTAATATTTGTATTTTGTTTACGAAACTATATTGGTTGGTACAACCAATTCAATATTCGTATTTTTTTACGAAACTACGTTAATTGGTAGGTACAACCAATTCATAATTTGTTTGATCAACTACAAAAGTGGTTGAATTACTGGTTAAAACTACTGGTCCAGTTGTTTATTATAACCAGTATTGTCCGTTGAAGTAACAAACATCTTGGGTTGGATACAATTACACTTTTGTTGAATTCACAATTGTATATTGGTTCGATCAACTACAAAAGTGGTTGAATCACTGTTTAAAATTATTAATACTGCTGTTTACTATGACTAATATTGTCTGTTAAAGTAACAAACGCCTTGGGTAGGATATACTAATACTTTTGCTGGATTTACTATTGTATGTTGATTAGACAAACTTAAAAAGTGGTTAAACTACTGTTTAAAACTACTAGGCTAGTAGCTTACTATAACCAATATTGTTTGATGAAGTAACAAACGCCTTGGGTAGTATATACTAATACTTTTGTTGGATTCACTATTCTAATTTGGTTCGATCAACTACAAAAGTGGTTGAATTACTGTTTAAAATTACTAATACTGCTGTTTACTATGACCAATATTGTCTGTTAAAGTAACAAGCGCCTTGGGTAGGATATACTAATGCTTTTGCTGGATTTACTATTGTATTTTGATTAGACTAACTTAAAAAGTGGTTGAATTACTGTTTAAAATTACTGGTGCAGTTGTTAATTATAACCAATATTGTCTGTTGAAGTAACAAAAACCTTGGGTTCAATATACTAAATTTTTGTCGGGTTCACTATTGTATTTTGGTAAGACTAACTAAAAAGTGGTTAAACTACTGTTTAAAACTACTAGGCTAGTGGTTTACTATAACCAATATTGTTTGTTGAAGTAACAAACGCCTTGGGTAGTATATACTAATACTTTTGTTGGATTCACTATTCTATTTTGGTTCGATCAACTACAAAAGTGGTTGAATTACTGTTTAAAATTACTAATACTGCTGTTTACTATGACCAATATTTTCTGTTAAAGTAACAAACGCCCTGAGTAGGATACACTAATACTATTGTTGGATTCACTATTATATTTTGGTAAGACCAACTAAGAAGTGGTTAAACTATTGTTTAAAATTACTAGTCCAGCGGTTTACTATAACCATTACTAGTATTGATTATAGTAAACAGCTGTAGCTAGTAATTTTAAGCAGCAGTTAAACCACATTTTATTTGGTCTGACTAAAACCTGAAAGACAATCCAACAAACATATTAATTTAGTATACCCATTTTTAAATAGTAAAGCAATATTGAGCGCTGTTAACTGCGCTACAAGTAATTCAAAACTAGTTAAACCAAAATTATACAAAGTTGTCACTGTTGCCAATAGTAAAAAATGGGCATTATTTATATGTAAGCCAAAGACAAATAATACTTTACAATCTTTCCCTGCTTAATTTTTTAATCACATAAACAAAAAAACTAGTTTTAAGCTTAATTTTATCAGTAATTCAACCATTAGATTAATATCTACTAATAACTGATTGAAACAACAGTGAACCTATAATAAATTATTGTCTATTTGCCTACCTAAAAAATAAATCATTTATAGAAATAAAAAAACAAGTTTTTTAATTAGTAGTGGTTTTATTTAAAAAAATAAATCAAATAACACGATCAAGAACAGTAAATAATTGAAGTTAAAAAAGTCGAAATGAACGTATTTTAACACAAACATAATATTTTGAATATAACATACTTATAGACACTTACAGGTGAGTTATTAATCATTACTTATTTATTATCATGTCAAATGACGAATAGTTTTTTCTTACTAAAATAATACAAATATTGAAAACGAATATACAGGGTATAATAAGTGTGAGTGCGTGCGCTTCGTTCGTTTTTGTTTAAAGTACCTGTGATTTGTATTTGAAAATAGTGAAAAATGGAGCTGAATGAGGTTTTGGAATCATGGGGGGTGTCTCAAGACACCATTCAAGTGTTCTGTGGTTTGATCTCCCAGTAAGCGAGCGAACTGCAAAGCGCCAAATCACGGATATCTAAAACAAAAAAAAAAAAAAGTAAGTTATTGCTTTAATAACCAAGGAATTTGTTTACAATAGCCTAGCAATATTACACTGTAACACAGAATAACACCCATAGTCAAGTTATTGAAGGGGGTACGATTCCTATATGTAAATTAAATTTTGCCAACTATGGGCTAATAGAGTATAATTTTGTGGCACTATAGTAAGCTTTTAAATCGGTCATTGTTATCGCCAAACTGTATTAATTTAAATTAATTATTTATTATTAAATTCATTTATTAAATCAACATAGGATCATTTTGTTAGTTATAATTTAAAGAAAACTATAAATTAACAAAAATATATAAACAACAGTTTGCATGGGGATAGAATAACCTTAAATAGAAAATTCCTTATTCGGGTAAATACTTACTCTCATTTTCTTCCTTAAACAGTTCTCTCAACTCTTTTTCAACTGCACTCTTTTCTGTGGTTTGATCTCCCAGTAAGCGAGCGAACTGCAAAGCGCCAAATCACGGATATCTAAAACAAAAAAAAATAATGTAAGTTATTGCTTTAATAACCAAGGAATTTGTTTACAATAGCCTAGCAATATTACACTGTAACACAGAATA
Organism: Thera obeliscata; assembly: GCA_947578465.1. Lineage (NCBI taxonomy): Eukaryota > Metazoa > Arthropoda > Insecta > Lepidoptera > Geometridae > Thera > Thera obeliscata. Next base: position 2,059,947 of record OX387926.1, read on the forward strand.
ACACCCATAGTCAAGTTATTGAAGGGGGTACGATTCCTATACGTAAATTAAATTTTGCCAACTATGGGCTAATAGAGTATAATTTTGTGGCACTATAGTAAGCTTTTAAATCGGTCATTGTTATCGCCAAACTGTATTAATTTAAATTAATTATTTATTATTAAATTCATTTATTAAATCAACATAGGATCATTTTGTTAGTTATAATTTAAAGAAAACTATAAATTAACAAAAATATATAAACAACAGTTTGCATGGGGATAGAATAACCTTAAATAGAAAATTCCTTATTCGGGTAAATACTTACTCTCATTTTCTTCCTTAAACAGTTCTCTCAACTCTTTTTCAACTGCAGCATCAGCCTCTAGTAGTTTTATGGCGCTGTTTTGAAATTGACCCCATTTTTTCAAACAGCATTGAATTTTTGTCAGGGTATAAATGGGCAAAGTCGATTTCAATCTGAAAAAAGAGTAATTATTTGGTGCTTAGAAATTTGATGTGAACCTAAATAGTTATACAAATGTTATAAGTAACAAAACACTACCAGTCGATGTCCGTTCGTGGTTTTTAAGCATGGCCATTCATTTACCATGACCATCAATGTTTTTTTGGTATCATACGCATTTTTTTTTCTATAAGCGCAAGATTCTTCCCAATTTTCTTCAACCAGTGGCCAGGGGTCGCGGTTGTATTTTAACCATATCATGATATCGTCAGTCTCTGTGCAAACAATAAATCTGTCAGTAAAAATAAGCTAAAATTCATTCATTCACCACTTGAACTTGCAAAATTATTTATTTTATCCACAGCGTGTAACAAGCAGAAAATCGATTGATTGAGATAAAACTTTGCATACCTATTTGTCCATGTTTTTTAAGTTTTTGTTCAGTTTTACAGTTATTGTCAAGTATGTGTTGGTTATTGCGAGATCTCAATTTGCAGCGAACTATACTGGAAATTAAACTGTGGAGACATGCTTACCATTTTCTATCATTTCATTGACATTTGTTTCATGACAAGAAATTTTTATTTTTTTTGGGAGCACCCCAGAACCTCTTAAAGTTCTCAACTGGTTATAGTATCTATCAACAAGTTTTCCTTTTGCTGGCATTGTATTTTTAGGGCTAATAGTTCTGCTAGGAATATAGTAGGTTTCCTGAAACAGATTATTTTTTTAAAAACAGGTTGTAAATTCTTTTTTAAACCCGTGTGAAATAAATTATAGTTTAAAAAACTAAAAAAAACGCTTTTATAACAAATTGAACTAATAATAGTGGGTGCTTTTTATAATAACTTCAGATATAATAAACTATTGATAAAATATTTACAACAATCAAAATCAAGCCCCCCACGCTTTTTGTACAATAATATAAATTTTCAATTGATTATTACAGATTTATTTTTAACTTTTTAGTTCAATTTGTTATAAAAGCGTTTTTTTTAGTTTTTTAACCTATAATTTATTTTTTACTTTTTAGTTTTTTTATTTTTTTTTTCATATTTTTTTTTCATATATTTTGACGTGATAACGTCTTATAAATCGATGGAGCCAGCTGCACGCACGAAAAAACATGACTCATGCGTCGTTACGTCGTTTCGTCGTTCCATTTACCTGAGCCCGAGCCCGGGTCGGGTAATGGGTAAGGGTAAATGAGGGTAAGGGTAAATGAGGGTAGGGGTAAGGGTTCAGTCTGGGTCCGGGTCCGGGTCCGGTTTTTCATCCAGTTTCATTCAGTTCCATTCAGTTTCATTCAGTTTCATTCAGTATCATTCAGTTTCATTCACATTCAATTCAATTCAGTAAAACTAAAATTTTCTTTTGAAAAATGCAACCATTCCATCAGTATTTTCTTATGACGTTATCACGTTCAACTATCGTCAGTAAACCGACTTTACAGACAACCGATCTTTTTTTTCATATTTTTGCATTGTCATCGACCTTTGACAGGTGTGCAAAGTTTGAATCAAATCTGATCGTTCAAAGTAGGACAAAATCGAGCTCAAAGGGGTCGGTTACATACATACATACATACATACATACATACATACATACATACAGGTGAAGCTAATAAAAGCGTTATAAAAAAAATAAGCTAGGTACCAAATTACTAAAAACAATCTACCCTACGACTACAATACAACAAGTCTTGCTAGCTTATACTAAACGACGTAACGACGCATGAGTCATGTTTTTTCGTGCGTGCAGCCGGCTCCATCGATTTATAAGACGTTATCACGTCAAAAAGAATATTATTTAGGTGGTACAGGTACCAACCGACATGTTTTATCTTAGTTCTAATCAAAATCTATTCTTTGTTCAACACAATCCTAAAAAGCAGCCAAGTGCGAGTTGGACTCGCCCATGAAGTGTTCCGTAGCATCAAGTAACATAATATAAAGGATCTTGTAGTTCGTCGAAAGGTAAATTGCGGTTTACGATTTATGACGTATAAAAAAAACACTACTAGGTAGCTAGATCTCGTTCAAACCAAATATCGTTGAAAGTTTGCATAGTAATGTACAACATATATTTTTTTTAGTTTTATCATTCTCTTATTTTAGAAGTTAGAGGGGGGGGGACCAACTTTTTTCCACTTTGGAAGTGTCTCTCGCGCAAACTATTCAGTTTAGAAAAAAACTATATTAGAAACCTCAACATCATTTTTGAAGACCTATTCATAGATACCCAACACGTATGGGTCCGATGAAAAAAAAATTTTTGAGTTTCAGTTTCAAGTATGGGGACCCCAAAATTTATAGTTTTTTTTCTATTTTTGTGTAAAAGTCTTAATGCGGTTCACAGAATACATCTAGGTACTCGCCAAGTTTCATCAGTCTAGCTCTTACGGTTTCGGAGAAAAATGGCTTTGACATACGGACGGACAGACAGACAGACAGACAGACAGACAGACATGACGAATCTATAAGGGTTCCGTTTTTGCCATTTGGCTACGGAACCCTAAAAATTGAGTCACTCACGGTGTAAGCAGGTAAGTAGGTAGGTACATACCTCACTTTTATAACTGATAAGTTCAGATGCAGTTGATGACAACGGACTATCGTTACACACACTAATAGTGTCCAAAGAGTCAGTATTCTGTAATGAATATTAAATGTATGTTCAGGCCACGGCGATGATAATAGGAAAGATACTAGGATATTATGCTATAATGATATTCAATTGTTCATGGTTATTATAAACAAGAAGGTATATTACTTAGTTAGCTATATGTATACATAAGTACCGACCGATGTACCTACGTACTTACTGCTAATATAGTTGTAGCTTCATACCGAATGTACGAAGTGCGCTTGGCCTGGCACCTAGGTACCTACCTACCTATTCTTTATTGCACACACAAAATACATTTAAAAAACTTAAAATGATGATGAATGAATGATGATGATTATTAGTAAGGAATTTTCATTAATAGAAAGAATCAAAGGTAGGAACTCACAGAATGCAGAGTTTCCAGTTCTTCTCTATATGTTTTATAGCCCAGTTTAAATTTAATTCTGTCTCCGAGTCGATTTTCAGGTATTAAAATCTTTAATTCTTCGTCACCTAGGCCCTCGAGACATGATGTGTCGATGTTGTTATCTGAAAAGCATTTGAATGAATTAGAGTAAGTAGGTAGGTTATTGATATATAACTTGGTAGGTACTTGTAACTGAAATATAATAGTAGATATTACTAAAATTATCGGTAAATCAGGTTTACTTTCAGGCTGGCCGACATTTTCAAGCGGTGGTCATGACGTCAATCTCGATCAAAAACTCTTAGCCGATAAGTGGTTGTCACGAGTTTTTGGCGTCAGCGACGTCACATTGACGTCATCTCCATCGTGAAATTATCTCAGTCGGCCCGAAAATAAGGCCCCAGGAACGCCGCACGATTAGTTGATTTTATGTAGGTACACAGATGAATTCATATTTACAGTAAAATCGCCGCACGCACACAATAATAGCAATATCCCTCTCAACATTGAAAAAATCATTAGTGGAACGGCGTTCATTTTTACGCTAGACAGAACTCTACCTAGGTAGGTACTAGACTTAGTTTGTAAGGAGTGTAATCTTCATCTAGTGAACAGATTCCAAACATTAGGTAGGTATTACAAAGCTACACTATCCCTGCTAAACACGAACAGCGTTCGCAAAATTTGAATCCGTTTACTTTATTAGGTACCTACCTACCTACCTACACAGACAACAGTTAGTGTCGCAGCATGCAATGAACATTTATTCGGGCAAATATTAAAAAAATAAGTTATCTACACATTGACTGATTTCATGATCCTAAAACCTATACCTACCTATACTTTGGTTGGTATAACGAAACAAAATAGTACATAATATCACCTATACCATAGAAGTAATTGGGTAAACTTTGAACAAAGAAACTCGGAAATGACAGGAATCGGGCTATCAGAAATGTTTTTAGTGCTTTTTAACCATTACCTGCTCAATCAACCCAGGGCCCAAAGTCTGCACCACACCTTGGAGATCAAAACAGAGTAGGTACTTACCACAGAACACTTGAATGGTGTCTTGAGACACCCCCCATGATTCAAAACCTCATTCAGCTCCATTTTTCACTATTTTCAAATACACTGGTAAGTGGTAATACAAATTAGCCTAACATCACAGGTACTTTAAACAAAAACGAACGAAGCGCATTAGCGCATGCGGGGGTTGCAACTTGTCAGGAGCGCGCGATGCAAGTGTGGCGTCTGCCCGGGCGATGAGGGGAGGGAAAAGCGGCGCGGGAGCGGAGCGGGCAGCGCGTCCGAGTCCCCCGACCAATCAGAGCATGGTATTCTAAACACTACCTAATAAGGTATGGTCAAAAGCCAAAACTGAGAGCGGGAATCTGAATCAAACGGTTTTTTGTTATATGCATAATAAAGAACTTTAGGCGTAATAGCAATAAGACTTATTTTTCATTTTAGGTAGGTGCCTCTTTATCCAAGTGTGATTATATTATTACTATTTATTACCTACGTACCTAAGTACCTATGATTTTAATCCAGAAGTACCTAGATAAGATACCTACCTGCCGGGCCCGCCGATTATATCTATTTGCCTGGCTAAAGGGCTAACACGATGAACATGATGAAGGTCAACTTAGGTATCTGTTTTATGGAGGCGGGGAACGGGGAATTTCTAAATAATTTGTCATAGACAATAGATTATAAAATATGTCATGATAATAATATAAGTGTTTATGATAATTTGTTTTGTAGTATACCTACCTGGTATAGACTGGGTAAGTAGGTGCTTAGACTAAAGAAAGAAAGAAAGAATGGTATGTAATGAAATGACTCTTATTTTTAACTTTATAATTTTATTTGTAACATTTTAAATTATATCATTTATTTAGTGTTTGGACGCCATAACGTTCTAGCATTTTTGAAGTGAAAACTTCTTTAGCGGCGTTGAGCACTTTCTGTAATGGGTATAAAATCTTAAACTCGCGTCAGGATCACGTGACCTGATCGAAAAAGCGTAAGACGCTACAGATACGCTAGTAGTTACTATGACACGGTAACGTCACAGAATAGATAATAGTTAGTAGCAAGCATACCAAGGCGTTTTTCGTGACTGTAGTAGGTATAGGTACATACCTATTATAGATTTTATGAACTAGCGGCCGCCCGCGGCAGGTAGTAGTGGTCATTGGTACATGATTTTATAGATCTACTGTATTTATTTAGGTATTATGAATAAGGTAGGCAAGGCACTGATAATCCACAAAACGATGAGAAAGTTTTCACTTCTGCCGGCACTCCCGGAGTGCAACCCGTCTTTTTTTTTTTTTAATTTAACTATTTGATGGAACAAGCATATGGGCCACCTGATGTTAAGTGGTAACCATCGCCTATAACAAAACACTGCCTCGTAGGTCACGCACGTTAGGAGCGTGCCCTACGATGCACTGCCCTGCGTCCATCAACCGGCCATATAGCGTGGCATCGTCTTATAAAATCAAAAAATATAAGTAATCTATGGTTTTCGTCAAAAAGTTAGTCTTAGACTATATACCTCACCATTAGCCTGAAAGAGTTCACTACTGGACATAGGCATCCCCTATACATTTCCAGGAAGAACGATTCTGAGCTCTTTCCATCCTCTGACTTCCCGCGATCTTAACAATGTCGTCAGTCAGTGGGTAAGCGGTAAGCGCCCTAGGTACTTACGTTTCGTCTTCCGGTTCGTGGTCACCATTCGATAACCTTTATTTCCAACGGTTGTCGGTTCTTCGAGCTATATGACCTGCCCATTGCCTCTTCAACTCACTAATACTACGAGCTTTGTCGGTGACCTTGGTTCTTCTACGGATTTCATCATTTCTGATTCTAATATCACGTTGTGAAACTCACTCCCAGCATAGCTCTCTCCATATAGCCCGTTTTTAACTTTGAGCTTGTGTAGGTATTAAGTTAATAGTTAGCGACCACGTATATCTATACTTCTATACTAATATTATAAAGAGGAAAGATTTGATTGTTTGTTTGTTTGTATTGAATAGGCTCCGAAACTACTGGACCGATTTAAAAAAAAAAACACCGTTGTGTAGCTACACTATTCCCGAGTGTCATAGGCTATATTCTAATTTCAAAAAAATTAGGGATCCTTACCAAAACTTAAATAATGTAACCCAAGGTGTAGATTATGATTATGATTATGTCTCTCTGTTTGTTACTTTTTCACGACTTAACGGCTGAACCGATACCTATGGATGAAATTTGATATGGAGATAGGTTGAACCATGGGGACGGTAAAGGGCTTATTTTGATTCATGTATCTTGCAAGCGAAACCACGGGCAGCCACTTTATTTTAACCAACTATACACTGGTTGTCTTAACAAAGTTGGTTTTGTTATACCCAATGAGTTGGTTTTGTTAAAATAACCAATTCCCCCGGTTTCAGGTACGCAAAAATTAGTAAACAATTGCACGGGCGACATCCGAATTTCAAACCAAATGCATGGCAATAAAGCGCAATGTAGTATTTACGCGCACAAGCGTGTAAAAACTAAATTGAATATAACTGAAATTGAAATGGAGGGAGGGAGCACGCGTGCTTTTTCGTTCTAGAAACCTTTTTTTTTTTTTTTTCGAATGGACAAAATGCTGGTGATCGTCTGACGATTCTTACAGCGCTACCGGACAATGGTGAGCGCAGAGGGCGCTCAACCGGTAAAGTTAGGTTGGGGCAACAAACTCAAGGGCACCGCTATGGTACGACCTCGGCTTGGGCTGTTGCCAGGGGGGGGGGGTTTGAATCTAGTTTAGGCCCGTAGAGGGCTGGCACTAAGGGACGTCTTCGACCCCGCCGGCGGGGTCGGTGAATCTGTGCAGTGTTTCTGTCCGAACTGGATGACTCGATCGCCTCCGCGTTAGCGGCGGTGATAACGTCATCGGGATCAACGAGGATATGCCTCGGTCTACGGAGGGATTCAGTTCTAGAAACCAGCTAGTGGGGACTGTTAAATACAGCACTAACGCAATCGCACCTTCATCTATAGGTTTGACAATACTGCCAACTACTTACTTGCTCGATAACTGAAGTTGCATTCAGTGAATCGACGAGAGATGTTGCATTGCTTTTTACATATTTTATTGATTTTATAGTGTTTATTATACTTATAGAAATCACAAATATTATATCATGTCCCAAAAGTTAAAAGCCTAATAGAATTTGAACCGCGACCTTCCCCTTAGTCTTTCGTGGTTAGGTCTCAGGTTCAAATCTCGCTCAGCTCGGTTTTGTTAAACCAAATGAGTTGGTTTTGTTGAAATAAGTAATTACTATTAAATTCATGGATAAGAAGTTGTTAAATCAAACAACAATAAAGTGATTGCAACAAAGATAAATTTTACAAAAACTTTTGCTGCATCAATCATTAACGATAACGATATGTTTTTCTAACAAATACTAAAAATGTGTTGTCAAATTCATCATAGTGATTTGTTAGCTTTACTTAAAATGATTAGTAGATTCAAGTCATCATCATCAGTCCGATAAATTCCGGAATCTGAACTATGTCGTCGGTCCATCGGGTGAGTGGGGGCCCTACGTTTCGTCTTCGGTTCGTGGCCGCCTTTCGAGAACCCCAACGGTTGTCGGTTCTTCGAGCTATATGACCCGCCCATTGCCACTTCAACTACGAGCTTAATTAATTCTACGAGCTTTGACAGTGACCTTGCTTCTATTACGGATTTCCTATTATCTGATTCTATCACGTAGTGACACCCAGCATAGCTCGCTATGCGACTTTGAGCTTGTGTATGAGGCCAATACTAAGCGACTACGTCTCAGTTCCAAAAGTTTGCACTGGCAACACGCACTGATTACAGAGACTTTGGTCTTGAGGCTCTGTGGTATCTGCGACGAGAAGACGTGGTGCGATTTCCCGATAGCTGCCTAGTTGAGTTGGATTCGTCAGCTGACCTCTTTGTCGAAGTTGGCTTTACCTGTAATTGGATCGTCTGACCCAAATATACATAACGGTTCACAACTTCGATGAAATCACTCCCAGCATGTACCGCCCGCCACGCGAGTGCAGTATTTGTTTCTTCTCTTTGTTCTATAGCTGTATTGATTACATGTCCGTTATACAAAACTGTCCGCGTACCAAACTAAGCTACGGGTTTCCTCACGATGTTTTCCTTCACAGTTTTTTTATACCAAACACAGCGTTTGTACTTACATCTATCGACCACTGATTGTATGTAACCGCTGACTACTTGTATGGTAAACAAATTTTAGCTCAATTGGCCAATTTATTGAAAAGTTCCGTTGAACAGACCTTGGCTCCATCATCAGACCAGGCCGCTGTTACCATTTTATGAGAACTGAGTAACTCCTTAATTTATTTCAAGAAAAAAATATTAGCAAAAGCAAAGGAATTGAGCGACCAGTAGAAAAACTTTGATGGCAACGAAACTCTTAGAAATGGGAGCTCTTGGATCGTTGGTTATCTTAATTTAACCTTTTCTGATTTTGATGTAAAGCAATAACCGAGCGACCCAGAAAAAAGTAAAAATTGTTTTGTGATGTACAAAGTTCTTTCATATGACATGTAATTTGATTGTTTTGTTTCATTTTTTGCCTCCTTATACAACCCCATATCTTAGTAACCCCTCATCGGATTTTAATCATAATACCTACCAGTAAATTTTTCAAGTCCAAGCTATCGATTTATCAAATTACATGCAGATCGAATCAACCGTTCGAGAGTTATCGTTGGACAAACATACATAAATACATACATATATGCATAAATACATAAAATGCCAAATTGCCCAAGTTGATTGTAAGATCTTCGTTCACTTCGCTCACTCGATCAATAAATATTGGTAATTTTAACCTAACAAAGATACCTACATATCTTATCTATCTAATTTAACATAAAATTTTTAAATTTGTTGACCTTATACCCCTGATGATGAGTTAGAGTTTGTTGAAATACCCATTTCTAGTAAATACTACTGAAAAGTAGTTGTTAAATCATGGTAAATGCAACAAATCAAAATTTAACAAAAGCTTTTGCTGTATCAACCAATAAAGATTGGTTTTTCTAACAAATATAATTTGGTTTGGTTTATTAAAAATGTGTTGTTGATTTTATCAAACTCATTTGTTAGCTTTATTTAAAATGATAAGTAGATGTAACTCGATTTACTGTAAATATTGCAAACTTAATTTTGTTATTTTGACTAAGAAATATTTATTATTTCAAACAACATAAATTGGTTATATTAGAAACCAATTAGATTAATTTAACAGAGATACATTTATCAATTTAACTTTAGAGTGGTTATCATAACAAATTTGAATTTGTTATACCAAATGGGTTGATTTTGTTAAAATAACTCATTTCTAGTAAATTTACAGATAAGTCGTTGTTAAAATAAGGAACAATATGGTAAATGCAACAAATCAAAATTTAACAAAAGCTTTTGCTGCATCAACCGATAAGGATGTGTTTATCTAACAAATATAATTTGATTCAGTTTATTAAAAATGTGTTGTTGATTTCATCAAACTAATTTGTTAGCTTTACATAAAATATAATTAAATTTAACTATATTTACTGTAAATATTGCAAACTTGATTTTGTTATTTTGAATAAGAAATATTGATTATTGTAAATGACATAAATTGGTTATATAAGGCATCAATTAGATTAATTTAACAGAGATACATTTATCAATTTAACTTTAGAGTGGTTATCATAACAAATTTGAATTTGTTATACCAAATGAATTGGGTTCGTTGAAATACCCATTTCTAGTAAATACTACAGAAAAGTAATCGTTAAAACATGCAATAATATGGTAAATGCAACAAATCAAAATTTAGCAAAAGCTTTTGCTGTATCAACCAATAACGATGGTTTTTCTAACAAATATAATTTGGTTTAATTTATTAAAAATGTGTTGTTGATTATATCAAACTGATTTGTTAGCTTTACTTAAAATGATAAGTAGATGTAACTCGATTTACTGTAAATATTGCAAACTTAATTTTGTTATTTTGACTAAGAAATATTTATTATTTCAAACAACATAAATTGGTTATATTAGAAACCAATTAGATTAATTTAACAGAGATACATTTATCAATTTAACTTTAGAGTGGTTATCATAACAAATTTGAATTTGTTATACCAAATGGGTTGGTTTTGTTAAAATAACTCGTTTCTAGTAAATTTACAGATAGGTCGTTGTTAAATTAAGCAACAATATGGTAAATGCAACAAATCAAAATTTAACAAAAGCTTTTGTTGTATCAACCGATAACGATGTGTTTTTCTAACAAATATAATTTGATTCAGTTTATTAAAAATGTGTTGTTGATTTCATCAAACTAATTTGTTATCTTTACATATAATTATAAGTGAATTTAACTCTATTTACTGTAAATATTGCAAACTTGATTTTGTTATTTTGAATAAAAAATATTAACAAGTTTAAACGATATAAATTTGGTATATTAAGCAATACTCAAGTTAATCTAACAAAGATACATTTTACGTTTTTTTTGTTCACTTTAATCTATTGAATTGGTTAATTGAAATGGTATAATTTGTTAATATAACAAAACGATGGCGTTTATTATGTTGGTTAAAATAAACAAAAAAACATTATTTAAATTTACCTATATCTTATCAATTCAGAAAATAAAATTATTTTTTGGTTCGATTTAATGAACAGTTACAAATATTATTAGTTATAATTATTAAAACTTTGGTATAATTTTTTAGATCGTGTTTATTAAACGAATACCAACATTATAAGTTATTTCAAGCGATATTTTTAGTATCAGTTTGATCACACTGTTAAGCTTATGGTAAAATTAACTAAATTCAAATTTACCGAATCACTTTTGTTTTTTTAACAAGTCATTTTCTTTATTTTAACTAACTATATATAGGTTATCGTAACAAAATTGATTTTGTTATACCAAACGAGTTGGTTTCATGGTAGTGTTGTTAAAATTACCAATTTCTAGTAAATTCAACCGAAAAAAATTTAACCGAGGTGATTTTGGTTATTTTAACATGTACATTTCTCTCAGTGAGCGGGCAATGCTCAACTAACCATGACTAATGCACGCCTGCCGTACCATTGTCAGTGATTATAATAATATGAGCAGGCATTTGGATGATAACCCAGTATCGAACCGATTTTATTTACAACCCTTTTTATCCTTTCACGGCTTTTATAAAACAGGTTGGTGAACACAATTTAATATGATGAAGTTACACTTAATAGGAAAAGTAATTAGATGGGATGTACCTACCCACTTTGCTAGAGACTGGAGCTTGAGATAGGCTTACAATATAGCCTGTAATACAAAATTGGCACAGATACCTAAAGTTTGTACTCTGGTGGACATGTACTTAAAGAGCATAACGGATTTCATTATTTAATTTTCTTTTTATGACTCGCCGATGGAAAAAGCAGATCTATTGGCCCATCCAGTTATAAGTGGTAACAGCCATTGTTATTAAAAAAAAAATTGCCCTGCAGGTCACGCAACGTGCCCAACCTCAGAACAATTAAACTGTTTTTATTGTTCTGAGTGCCCAACGATGCAATGCCCTGCGTCCATTAACTTGAGGCATTCAAGTGTTAAAGCCTTATATGCTTGTAATTTCACCGCACCTTCCAGCCTTCCATTCCTTTGTGTTTAAATCGCTAAAATTCAACTTAAAAATATGTAAACTCACGGAAATTCACATATTATCCAATAAAAAATGCCCCATCGGATCCCAAACGCCCAGCATCAATCTCAACCGTTCGAAAGCCAAAATTTGAATCCGTTCATTCATTCTCCGCTCACGTTCGTTCACGCTCCAGCGAGCGGTCCGCTCCACTAGTCCGACTTGTTGATACATCGCCTGCGGGCGGGTACTTTGAGGTTTACGTGAAATATGACGACACTGTATACTTAACACTGGATCACAAGCTGCGAGTATTTTTCCGGGATGATTTTTTTAGCTGACTAAAAAACTGGTAAAGTTTTAAGTAAACTATATTTCCAAACTAAGTTTAGCTTATGTTCTGGGACCCGGTTAGGAAAGTAATCTACCCATTTATCCAACGCCTTACACATTTTTTTTAATAATTAAAGGGTCAGCAACGAGTGAGTGATGTCTCTGTTATTGCAAGCGTCCATAGACTACGATAACCGCTCTGCATCAGGTGAGCCGTATGCTTGTTTGCTAACTTTAGTTGTATAAAAAAAACCTACTGATAACGTAATTTGTAAAAGCATTTTTAATGTGGTACATACTCACAACTTGCACCTACAAAATGTACCTACAAAAACGAGCTTCATGTATTGTACAATGTTTTGTTATTCTCAAAACATCCCGAGTAGGTAATTGAATTCCGGCTGTCTGTAGTCCTCCCTCGAAAACTAGGCGCAGGTCAGCTCCCTACGGCTGGCAACGTTGCAAAACTGGTAGGTATCATTTCCTGATTAAATTGGATCATTCTCAGAAAACGCGATCTTTTGTTTTTCGAAAAACTCGAATGTGATATTCTCTGTAAATTTTATCTTTTGTGTGTATCACATTGTGTTTTAGTTTGAGTTAGAACTTATAAAACATGATTGCGATAGTGAGAATTGAGTTTTAGTTTGAGAACGAATAAACTATGTGTTAATGACGGTAACCAAGCATGTTTACAACACGTAAACATGTTCTAGACAAGATGGTCGTATAAATAATAGAATATCGACACTATTTCTAAAGAAAAGGTCCCGTTAAAATATTTAACGTCCATTATTTTCTTTTGAAAAATGCGCGTCCCATCCGTGTCCGCACTTTGTATGCAAATATGACTACCGAGTTAGGTTGAGGACACACAGTGACGTATTTTGTGCGCACACACTAAATTTTTTTACCATATCCCATTTTTTTAAATTTATTTCATAGTTACTACACAGGAAAATCTTAAGGACTTCGTCGCGTTAATACCGTATTTTTAATTCCAAGAGTTATTCGTCGAGTGTGATTAGAATCCAAGAGCGCGGTGGTTAGCGCATCCCCGTACCAAAGAGGGCCAAAGGTCGCGGGTTCAAATCCCGCTCGTTTCTTAACATTTGGAATATTATAAAAATATTTGTGATAGGATAGATAAGAAGTAATAGGTTCTTTGCTGAGGTGCGTTATTAAAAAAAAGAAACAAACAACACACCACAACAACAGAAACACAGACACAACAACACACTGTTATTAACAGAATAAAAATATAAAATATCCCATTATTTCGGCTATTAGCATTGATCGAGGGAACAACTATAAGAGTCGGTTGCTGATAGAAACTGTTTTCCTCACGGTGTTTTCCTTCACGGGTTGAGCGTTTTGATTACCGCTCGGTATAGCGACGCGTATGTCTCCAATATCTCCAGGGCTAGACCTATGTCCCGGTATAATGTGATAGGCTGGGGGACAAAAGTATGATAACATGCCATTTACGACTCGCCCGGATTATGTATTGCGGTGTGACGCAAAGAAATAATACGACCATTACGTCGGATACGGTGTTCAATGGATGGGTGGGCAGAGAAATTCCAGGCAGCTTTATTATCAATACCTGTAACACACTTTTTTTAGAACGAAAGTACCTAAATTCACATTTTCCTAATAGGTAAGTAATTTTCATCATTCAATTACACTCCGGACAATCAATGACTCGACCAAATCCCATACAAAACCCACGTTCAACTACCTTTTACACAGGCATAGTCTAATGTAGTTTTGTATACACGCGCGTCTGCGTGGTTCTTACACAGACACCACACAAATGTCGTTTTATACACGAGCGTGCGTTCTCTGCTCAGATGAGGGCAACCGCAAGCCCGCGGGTGCCAGAAGCACGAAGGGGGGCATAGTGTCATCTATAAAAAGCTATGACCAAATCATTGTCCGGTAGCGCTCTAAGAATCTTCAGACAATCACCAGCATTTAGTCCATTAGAAACAAAATAAATAAAAATTGTCCGGTAGCGCTGTAAGAATCGTCAGACGATCACCAGCCTTTAGTCCATTCTAAAAAACAATTGTCCATTAGCGCTGTAAGAATCATCCGACGATCACCAGCATTTAGTACAATAGAAAAAAGCAGTGAAGTGAACGCAGGCTGATCACTGATAGAGAAAGATAGGTAAAAAGTAAGCAGATACCACAAATTTTTACTTGCTACAATTCTGGCAATATCTCTTTTGCTTTAATCACTCTTAGATCCAACTACTGGCCTGTAATATTACTTTACACAGGCACCAAAAAACAACAGACCTTAAAGTCTCGCCACAATGGATCGCCCCTACCTTTTCAGCGAATGCTGGAAAAAAATGTATAAACTTGGGTGATATATTCAGGCCCGCGTGAGTGATGGTGACGGAGCGCCTTTTTAAGGATGTAGGGACATTTTTTGTACCAAAGTTTGTGGACCCGATATTTTTAGCTTTGCCGTACTGAATGCAGTGAACTTATTTTTCTGAAAATACAACGATACTTGGAGAATTCATGGAACATTTTTATATAAAATCATTTGATTTCCGCCGTCACTTTTGTACATAAATTGACAGCTAATTCAAAGCGCTTTTAAATATTAAATAAATATTGTGGACAATCCTCACAACACTAACTAGCCCCAAATTAAGCAGAGCTTGTACTATGGGAAACAAATAGCTGATATAATACTTAACTACTTTTTTTTGTAAATAAATAACTTAGAATACAATATAACACCCAGACAGAGAAAAAACATCTGTATTCACCACACAAATATTTGTTCTCAGTAGGGATCGAACCCACGACCTTCGTAGAACTGAGCTGAGAGGCCAGTCTTCGACACGGATAAGCTCATGTTAAGTAATTATATAAATACCTAGCTAAAGTGAATCACCATTAAACATTGTTAGTCCTAGCCGCCCTAGGAAAACCAGGCGCTGTAATAATATCGGCTGCACTGGCTGAGGGCGGCGCGTGAAATTGGATAGTTGCCACTTCGTTAGCGGTAGTCATTAGGGACGTACAGCGCCACTGATTATAATTTGACAAGTGGTGTTACTTCAGGTTTAAATTTTAATGATTACTATTATACCTACTATTATTATTGAACGCAGGTAAACGTGCACCTTTGCATAGAATTATGAATCAATATAATAAGCATTTCACAAACAATGAATTCTTTGCAACTTCACCTGGTTCGTTCAGAAAAAACATACAAGACAGTATGATGTCTTTGTTAGACACTGATTAGGTTGAACTCAAATTATTATATCCTTTATTTTAGGTAGGTATGTTGGTGGGTAAGAAGATGTATTGGTTTGTTTCTTTTTCTTAAAAAAAAATTGCGTTATATATAGCAAATACAATAGATACAAAAGCCTGTTTACTCGGATAAGAATACAAAGCAATACACCTGCGTGCCTACTTACTTTATTGTTTATTATTTATGCATGCATTCATATCATACTGCCCGATATTTCATTAGTCTCATTTGCGAATAACGGGGCTGATTACACTCTAAGAACACACTTTATAATTGTTTTGTAATATGTGAGTGCAATTGTTTGTTGTCCTAAATAAAAACTATAAAACTATAAAAACTATAAAACCATAATTATTTATAATAGTATTATTTAATCTCTACATTGTTTACAATGTACAGATTTAGAATGCGATGGCGGGACGAACTTGACTCTGACCTTAGATCATGGCTTGTCACTGCGAAGAGTGGATAGAGGGAACGGAAGCCTTTGCCCTGCAGTGGGACAAATACGGTTAAATAATCATAATTTAATATTATTATTTACAAAAATATTATCTTGAAACATTATTAAAGGGAAACGGTGAGATTTAGCTTAATTTTTAATATTTAGTTTTATTTTGTGTACTTAATGTTAATTTAATTTGTGAAGGTGCTTATTTTTAATTTTAATTTTATTAAGTATGTGTGTGATATGGTTCCAAGTGTTCCGAATTAAATGAATTAAATGAATTGAATTATCAAACCAAAAAAACTACATTCTAAAGAAGAATGGCCTAGAAAAATTAAAACTGAACATTGTTTTCCACCTGTAGGTACTAGACGTAGAAAACAGAGTTCAGATCACCGACGCAAAAAAAAAAATATAAAATTTATTTATTATTATCGAATTATTTCGAACTTTACCTTTTCTCTTGTTATTTTTAGTTAGCAAGTATATACTCGGTTAGAACACTCGTCAGTCGTCAGTTATATTTAGGAAAAAAGGAAAAAGTTTATTATCATAAATATTTCTTTACTTTTTAAATAGATGGCGCTATGCAAGTATATATTTACAAAAATAATGTATAAATGTATTATTATATCAGCTATCTGGTTACCATAGCCAATAGTAATAGCCATACCAAGCTTAGTTTGGGGCTAGATAGTGTTGTGTGGATTGTCCGCATTATTTATTTTTTTATTTATTCTGATATAATTTAATAATGGCCCGTCATAATGTTTGTAAAATTTCCAAATAGCATTACGTTTTAGGATTAATAATTAAAAAAACATGAAGTTACGTAAGTATCCCCATAATAAGAGGAATATAATGGGTTCAACCGGGTTAATTACTTGAAACATTAAAAAAAAAAGCTAAAATCTCACTTATGCACACATTTAACCAAATGATTACGTCATAAAGTCAACAAAGACATCTCTAGCTTTTCAACTGAACACTTTAATTTGCGTTTACTTATGGTTCAAATTTGCTTAGCAAAAGGAATAATTCATAAGGGTCGTGACAGACAAGTCTACAAACCTCATTATATTACGCCCTAATGAGGAAGGCGAAGCAAAATTCCGTTTTGCAGTGACTAGTGTGTCTAGTGCTTTATTGTGGTGAAAGTTAGAAGCGTAGGCTCGTAAAATGATGAAATGGGGAATGGTGAAATGAGGAATGGTGAAAACGGCTAATTATTTCAGGAATTACTTGAACTAGGTATCGATAATAATAATGTTTATAATTTTTTTTTTCATTTTTAGATAGATAGATAGAAAATTCTTTATTGCACAAATTACAAAGTACTGTACACAGGCGAACATTAGTATCATAATAGCATTATCTACCAGCTAACCTTTGGGTACTAAGGAGATGGTTGGGTGCACATAATTATAAGATGAGGGCTCAAGAAACTTAGTGACTTTTTGACTACTTTCAAAAAAATCGTTTAAAGGGTTGAAAACGCGCTTGTGATGCTTCTGGTATTACATGCTTCCATAGGCTACGGTAACCGCTTCCCATCAGGTCCACCATGTACTTGTTTGTTTATTTATTTATTTATTAGGACATCCAACAAAGGAAACACGAGAATAACAAATAATATTAACAAAACGTCTTAAAACTATGTGTCCCTCCAGTTATAGGATGCCACAGCATGCACAAAATTATCAACTCAACTAAACTAAACAGACAATAAGTACTAGACAAGTAAGTAACATAGAAAAATAAAAACTAAAAACAAACTCAATTATAAAACACAAACTTTGAAAAAAATGCGTTGTTGTAAAAACAGCAAACACATCTTTAGACTTGCACCAGCTCTCAAAGCACTTACAATGTGCACCTCCCGGCGAGTTGTCTTCTACTACCAGTGCTTATAATGATTGCTGGTAATTACCGCAATAACATACTTACGTCTCTCAGTCCCCGGACGGGTGTGCTTAAAGGTTTCTACCCACTATCCCGTAGCATACCATGGCCGTGCTAGGAACGTGTCGGGCACGGAAAGCAATCCGGTACGCTGTATTTCGCCCACTGAAGCGGGTCGACAGCGTTCTGAACCTGTTTCCCTCCGACAAATAGTTGACGGTCCGTGCATGGCACGCGACGGTGTCGGTCGGTGACGGAACGATCTAGTGGGCAAGTGTTTATACATTACAATACAAAGAATATTTTTTTGGCCGCTACGTTCCTAGCACGGTCATGGTATGCTACGGGATAGTGGGTAGAAACCTTTAGTGTGAACACAGGGGTGAATTAAGAATACTGGTGGTGTAGTGGTAACGGCCTAGGGCCCTGCTTTCAGATGGTCATGGAAAAATTTATGTGCATTATGCCAGTACCTACTCTCAAACAATGAAGGAAAACATCATGAGAAAACCGGCATATCGTAGAACCTAATAAGTTCAAAACACAAGTTTGAAGTTTGTAAGTCTAGTGCCAAAAAGCGCCTCTGAGGCACACTTAAAATCCTATCACCACTTTTGAAATGGACTTGCTTAAATTGTGTGACAGGTTCCGATTTTTTAAGTCGTCATGGAAGCTTTTAGTAATACACCCAAACACTGCATTACAAAAATTTTAATGGGTCCATGGAAATTTGAGCATTATTTTGCCAACCTTTCTCGAGATAAATCGAAATCGCTGTCATAATATTTGACCGCATCTCACTGATTACCATCGCAGATTGATTAGATGTTCACAAAGCTTTGCTGTACTGGCAAGCACAACATGCAAACAGCGGCGCCGGTCAAATTTGTTTGAAAATCCATATGTCATATTAAGCGGGAAAACAAAATCTTCTTCTTCTTAATGAATGGCATCTGTCCATTTCAGATCAATTTTGCCAGTGTCGAGTAGTATATTCTGTTGTGCAATTTAAAAATGGAACGATCTTGTTCTCAGTATCACACCAAGAAATATACCAAGGAGGTGACTTATCAAAGGTTATATTTAAATTTCGAAATGGCTTGAAAATAAAATGCTGTTTATTGATTAAAAAACACGTGAAAACCATGAACCGCGAGAAAAATCAGTTTACTAGAAATTCAGGCTGCTAAATACAACAGTAATGGATTTTAATACAACTTATCCACTTCTCGCATGTACATATTTGGTACAAAATCAATAGTTCGCCAAGTATCGGCAAGTTTATCATGCGCACTTGATGTGCGGGAAGGTTTTTACTTGCGGAAAAATCTGCCCGGGTCACGCAAAAAGGGCCCACCAGCGCGCTGGTGGGCCCTTTTTGCGTGAACCTTGACACGTGTTGCTCGAATTTTTTTAAGTTCTACAACAAGCCGGTTTCCTCACGATGTTTTCCTTCACTGTTTTGAGAGTACTGGCATAGTGCACATAAATTTTTCGACAGAAAAACTCATTAATACATGAGTGGACTCCACTAGACCACCAGTGCTCTAAAAAAAAAAAAAAATAGTTATTTATTTAACATCGCAAAGCAAAAGCGAGATAGATACCTACAAGATAAACACAAGACAATAATTATTCTAGGCGCATTCTGTCGGGCTAGCACTACAATCTGATCATTTTAAAAAACCCACTTGCGAATCTTTCAAGATATGGCTAATTACCAATCTAAACTTCAGTAAAATCTGGTTGACGGATTTGACATTCCTACAGTTTTATTTTTAGCAGATTTAATATTATTATACTGTATGTAACTCCTCCAAATAGAATTTTTGCACACCCAAATGGTAAAAATATGTGTGTAAATATGTATTAACATGTATTTTTACTTTTGACGTCTTAGTACATTCCCATACCATTTTTTTTAGCAAATAAACAAATAAAATAAAATGGTTCTCAAAGCCATGACGAATAATACGCCTTCATCCATTCACTTCCTTGCATCCATCAACTTGAGGCATACAGATGTTCAGCCTCACGTGCCAGTAATTTCAGCGGCACTCAGACCCATCGAACCAAAACACAGCAATGCTGCTTCACGGTAGAAATAGGCATGGTGGTAGTACTTCCCTGGACGAGACATACACAAAAAGCCCCAATACTACTGATGATGCGCTGCCGAAACTAGTGCGCCACTAACAGCGGGCCTAGTCCCTAGCTAACGGTGGTCAAGGCTGCAGACTGAGGAACCTTCTGGACAAAGGATCACCGCCTTCTGTATCTAACCCTTGAGCCAACCTTCCAGCGAGAGCCTCTTAAATATTATTATTATTATTGTAACACCACAGCGCGCGGCTACAAGCGCGATGACTCACACACGCCCCGCGCCTGTGACCGGCTCATGCACACAGCGATACGAGGCTCGCCGCTCACCTATATAAGGCCGACCGCGGCCGTAGCAATTCAGTCAATCCCTCCGTAGACCGAGACAATCCCTCCGTAGACCGAGGCATATCCTCGGTGATCCCGATGACGTTATCACCGCCGCTAACGCGGAGGCGATCGAGTCATCCAGTTCGGACAGAAACACTGCACAGATTCACCGACCCCGCCGGCGGGGTCGAAGACGTCCCTTAGTGCCCGCCCTCTACGGGCCTAATCTAGATTTAAACCCTGGCAACAGCCCAAGCTGAGATCGTACCATAGCGGTGCCCTTGAGTTTGTTGCCCCAACCTAATTTTACCGGTTCACCATTGTCCGGTAGCGCTGTAAGAATCGTCAGACGATCACCAGCATTTTGTCCATTCGAAAAAAAAAAAAAAAAAGCAATTCAGTCGCAGTCTGAGCTTGCGCCTGCGCCCATCGTATCCAGTACTGGAAAGGTGGTCCGCTCTCTCAGACGCCCCCCCCCGTCTCTAACCCCTCTGTTGTATCCTCACGTCCGTTTCGTCTCGCGCACTGCGTAACGAACGTATCGACAGGAACTTCAGTTGCACAGTATCCCCGCATCTACCTATCTAGTTACAAATTGGCGCCCAACTTTAAGGCCTGGACTTCACCCCAACAACAAGACGGATGAAACAGAAAGCCGAGTAACTGAACTTATCAGATCAGAACAATTTGAAGAAGTGACAAAAAGAAGAGGAGGCTGCTATCTGGTGGAAAGGAGTTAAAGATCACGTATCCACCTGGGCAGATTTTCAAGGAATAGTGTTGGAGTCAACCTTGACCCAAGCTAGTGCCGCTGGAGGTCTACCAGCAACTGGAACTTTGAAGTTTGGAGATCCAGCACTACCTGAGACCACGGCCGGAACAAGTCTGAGCCTGCGCCTGTGCCCATCGTATCCAGTATTGGAAAGTTGGTCCGCTCTCTCAGACGCTCCCCCCGTCTCTCACCCCTCTGTTGTATCCTCACGACCGTTTCGTCTCGCGCTCTGCGTAACGAACGTATCGACGGGAACTTCAGTTGCACTGCATACACGCATCTACCTATCTACCTACGAACTGGCACTCAAATTTTAGGCCCGGAAACATGCTGTTTCAGCCCAACGACAAGAACGATAAGAGTAATAGCAGCGATGATGTTGGAACCATTTCTGTAGATGAGGTCACTTCAGAAATGCTAGATGCTACGCAGAGGTCACAACTGACGCAAGCAACCATGCCCTCAAAGCTATTTTAGTGCAGGGGGAGAGAGAAAATGAGCATCCTGTGGAGTACGCCAGGAGACTCATTACCCCTGCACAACGGAATTTGGTATGTACCATGCGTCTGCCTTGAGCCCTTTCCAAGGCAGCGCAAGCCAGCTTTCTCCACCCGTTCGTCCGCTGAAGAAACGTGGACGTCCAGCGAAGCCTAAGCCTGTTCCTGCGGTGACTTCACTGCCCACTCGTGGACGTGGTCGACCTCAGAGGAACACCGCCCGGAGCAACCAACCTGACTGTCTGCTCGTCGGGGCGACTTCGCATCCAGAGGGGGAGACTGTAACACCACAGCGCGCGGCTACAAGCGCGTTGACTCACACACGCCCCGCGCCTGTGACCGGCTCATGCACACAGCGATACGAGGCTCGCCGCTCACCTATATAAGGCTGACCACGGCCGTAGCAATTCAGTCCCGCTCCGTCACGTTAGCGTTTTTCAACGCTGACGATCTCAAAAAGCAACGTGCTTTAGTCCAGGACTTTTTAATTAAACACCAAATCGATATATTGCTTGTGCAAGAGACCTTCCTGAAACCGCACCATCACAATCCCAGGATTGCTAACTACCAGATGGTACGAGATGACAGAACCGATCGAACTAAAGGTGGCACTGTCATCTATTACAGGAGGTCCTTGCACTGCATTCCGATCGACTGTCCTCCGTTGCAAAACATAGAAGCCTCCGTTTGTAGACTAGCGATGACCGGTCATCAATCTATCACCATTGCTTCTTGCTATCTTCCTCCGACTAAGTTACCACTCAAAAAAGATCTAGAGTCCCTCTTTAACCTAGGAAGCTCCGTCATTCTGGCGGGTGACTTCAATTGCTCTAACCAACTTTGGAATTGCGTTAAAACTACCCAAAACGGCAAACATCTCGAGGCCCTTGCCGACGATCTTAACTTTGACGTCATCCCTCCCTTGACCCCGACCCATTATCCTTATGTAGTCCAACAAAGACCCGACATACTTGATATGGCGTTGCTAAAGAACGTAACCCTGCGGTTGCGCTCAATAGAAACGCTCGACGAACTCGACTCTGACCACCGCCCCGTGCTCATGCACTTAGGCCCCCCGACTGACCCGACTCCCCTCACCAAGACCGTGGTACAATGGTTTAAGCTCGGGAAAGCCCTCGAGTCTATCCATTCACCCGACTTGGACAGGATCCCTGACGACATTAAGTCCCCCGACGACATTACCATTGCGATCGACTCCCTGACCAACCATGTCACCTCAGCCGTCAAAGGCGCATCGAAACAGGTGCCAGCGTCGTCATACCGTCGCTCGGCCCTGCCAGATGATGTGAGACGGTTGATCACGGAGAAGAACGCTGCGACCCGACATTACAGCTCCTGGCCCTCTGTAGACAACCGTGACCGACTACGCTCTCTGCGCTCCGAAGTTCAGAGACGCATCCGCGAACATGCTAACGACGAATGGGACAATCTGCTCTCAGGGATCGAGCCAACGCACCAGGCATACTGGACTTTGGCCCGATCAATGAAAGCAGATACCATCTCAGTCATGCCTCCCCTCTCCCGACCTGACAAATCACTGGCGTTTGACGACGATGAAAAGGCCGACTGCCTAGCGGAAAGCCTTGAATCGCAATGCTCCCCGAGTCTCGAACCCGTCGATCCAATCCACCTCGCTATGGTGAACGACGAAGTCGAACGCCTCTCCTCTCTGCCGCCCCCCGACCCTCCCTTATCTCTCATTAGGGCTTCTGAAGTTCAGGCGATAATCAAGAACCTCCATCCTCGCAAAGCTCCTGGAGCTGACGGTATCAGCAACAAGGTGCTAAAGCGCTTCCTTCTTGCCCTCGTTTATCTCCTAGTAAGCATCTTCAATGCAGCTATGGCGACTTGCACCTTCCCCGATCCCTGGAAGGAAGCCACCGTCATCGGCATTCCTAAACCAGGCAAAAAGGCATCCGAGCCTTCTAGCTACCGTCCTATCAGTCTTCTCAGTTCCATTGGGAAAATTTATGAACGACTTCTCCTGAATCGTCTCTGGTCCTATGTCAACGAGCTCCAACTCCTCCCTGACGAGCAGTTTGGTTTTCGTGCGAGACACTCTTGTCCCCAGCAAGTGCTCCGCATCACGGAACACGTGCTCTCTCGACGGCACCATACCTGGCCTGCAGACACTGGTGCCGTCTTCCTCGATGTAGCGAAGGCTTTCGATAAGGTCTGGCACAACGGCTTGTTATACAAGCTTTACCAATTTGGTTTGCCAGTCAGGCTCGTGCTCATCTTACGAGACTTTCTCCCTAATCGGAGCTTCCGCTACCGCATAGAGGGCACTCTTTCTGCCCCCAGACCCGTCCGAGCTGGAGTTCCTCAAGGCTCCACTCTCTCCCCCCTCCTGTTCACGCTGTATACCAGCGACATTCCTCGCACCCATCAGGTGGAAATTGCCCTATTTGCGGACGACACAGCCTTGTACACATCGGATTGGAATCCTAATCGGATCTGTATAAGGTTGCAAGCCGCGCTCAACGCCCTAGGCACTTGGCTCCGGAAGTGGCGCATTGAGGTTAACCCTTCCAAGAGTACAGCAGTGCTCTTTTCGAATGGGTTCCCCAAGCCCCGCCCCATAATCCTCTTCGACAAACCCATCCCCTGGGCTAGTTCAGCTCGCTATCTCGGAGTGCATCTTGATCGTCGCCTGAGCTTCTGCCAACATACCAGAATAGTCAGTAACCGCGCCAAGTTCATGCTTGGTAGACTCCATAGCCTTATCTGCGCAAAGAGTAAAATGTCCCTTAGAAATAAGGTGACACTTTACAAAACTTGTATCCGCCCCGTCCTGACTTACTCCTCAGTAGTATTCGCCCACCGCCCTCAGACCCTTAAGGCCTTTCAGACTGTTCAAAACAAATTCTTGCGCAGAGCCACAGGTGCGCCTTGGTATGTGCGCACCATCGATCTCCATCGCGACATAGGCCTCGAGTCGATTACCGAATTCATAAAGCGCGCCTCTCGACGCTACTACGATTCAGCCCCCCACCATCCGAACCCCCTTGTCTCTACCATCCCCGATTATCCAAGCGAACCACCCGTCGACCAATCCCTCCGTAGACCGAGGCATATCCTCGGTGATCCCGATGACGTTATCACCGCCGCTAACGCGGAGGCGATCGAGTCATCCAGTTCGGACAGAAACACAGATTCACCGACCCCGCCGGCGGGGTCGAAGACGTCCCTTAGTCCCCGCCCTCTACGGGCCTAATCTAGATTTAAACCCCCCCCCTGGCAACAGCCCAAGCCGAGGTCGTACCATAGCGGTGCCCTTGAGTTTGTTGCCCCAACCTAATTTTACCGGTTGAGCGCCCTCTGCGCTCACCATTGTCCGGTAGCGCTGTAAGAATCGTCAGACGATCACCAGCATTTTGTCCATTCGAAAAAAAAAAAAAGCAATTCAGTGCAGTCTGAGTCTGCGCCTGCGCTCCACCGTATCCAGTACTGGAAAGGTGGCCCGCTCTCTCAGATGCTCCCTTCGTCCCTCACCCCTCTGACGCATCCTTACGACCGTTTCGTCTCGCGCACTGCGTAACGAACGTATCAACAGGAACGTCATTTGCACTGTGTTCATGCACCTACTTCGCGGCTAAATATTGTAACTACCTACCTAGTGATACCTACCTAGCTACTGTATGTGGTGTATGAATAAAACTACATTTTTGTAACTGGTGGTTTTCCTGAAGATCTAGACTATCGGTTACATTATTATATTATGCCATAGCTGACAGACAAGCAGATGGGCCACCTGATGGAGAGCAGTCAAGATCGCAACACCAGAGGAGGTGCTGATGCGCTGCCGGCCTTCTAAGAAAAGAAGAGACCCGCCTTTTGAAGGACCCCATGTCGAATTTATAATATTTAAATGTTATTGATGATCTAAGGGTCTGTAAAGAGGTGTAAGATGTGCTAAGGGTGCGGGCATGCCAGGCTATGCTTAGTTAAGTTGTCAAGTTATGCATAACCACGTTTATGGGCTTACACGCGCGCGTTCAAGCGTGGAGTGTCATTCTAATAGATCGGTTAGCCTAACGACGGGTACGTCATCACATCAGCCACCCTCAACTGGGTAAAACTAATATAGCATTTAGTGTGCTTTGCGTCATCAACCTCCATTAACTTTGTAAAACTAATATAGCCAAGCATTGAAATTGGCTGGTTTCACAGATTGTTAATCGACATAAATCAATCGATTAAAATACTCAATACTCAATAGATTTATTGAAATTGATATAAAATATTTGACAGTTGCATATTTAAAATTATTCAAACAAATATCTTAGATAACTGACAAATATTTTTATGGTCACCACTACCAGCGGCCATCTCCAATAACTACTCGTACCTTTATTAGTAAACTAGTCACACTAGGGCACATCAGAGGGCAAAACAACGAAACCCTCAAATACGTAATAAAAATTATGTCCATCCTTTCATAGTCGCAGTAGCCGAAAATGGCAAGAAAATAACCATTTTTATGGTTTATTGGTTTATTAGCAATACCTAAGACCAGTCCAGTCAGCACACTTTTTTTCTTTGTACGACAGGACACAAATACTTGCTCGAAGATCAAACCTACAATCATTATTATATTATAACCACATAATAAGAAAATGTGTTGAAATAACCTTCAAAATACGAGGCAATAATACCCAACAAAAATATAATCAAAAGATTTATCACATCACACTGCAAAAGAAAATTCTCACCACAAAAAATACGCAGAACAATGAAAATAATAGGTACGTCTTCATCATTTCGACAACAACAGAATCGTTCGCAGACCCAATCATTACGGGTAATCTAGCCCATCTATCAAAATCAACTGTAGCTGGACTTGTATTTTCGCCTCACTACAGTGTTGCCATAATAAAGTTATTAAATGCTGTTATAAAAAACTTATTTATTGCTAAATATTGTTCTTTTTATTTTAAGCATGGAATTTATTACAAAAAGTTTATAATAATTATTTTATACGTTGGTAATACGTTGGTAAAATATGATAACTAAATTTATTTGAGTACTGCTTAATCAACTTGAAAGGTTTCAAACCTTTTTGGTTGAGGAATTTCACTTCAATGTTAATGACAATTTATTTGTTCATAGACAATTCGTTTTATTATTTTTCTGTAATTTTGGGAAGCCACATAGCTTTTTCATTTTAATTGTTTTTCTGGTGTTATTTTGATTTCTGTTGTGTAATTTCGGTGGTATTTTAACTAACCAACACTACTTGAGGTTTCAGCTTAAAGCGTGAGCAGTTGAAATAAAATTTTAATAGGTATCCTGATTTGAACGAAAGTGTTTCCGATGGTTTTGAAGAAAAACGCCATCTAACCTTTTTTTTTAAAATATACAATTCACACAACACTATCTAGCCCCAAATTAAGCAGAGCTTGTGTTATGGGAACCAGGTAGCTGATATAATACTTATACATATACATTATCCTTCAAAGCCTAATGACGACTGACTTGTCTATTGACTGACTTGACTAAAAACTATTTTATTTATGTAATATATCCTCACTCGACCGACACTGCCAAAATTGATCCAAAATGGACAGATGCCATTAAAAGAATAAGACAGTGTATTTATAGTACATATTTGAACTTTATTCTGAGTATTTTAATATCAAATGAATGTCTCAGTATTATAATTCTCCGGGATTTTAAGAATGTTTTAAAACCAAGGAGGTTGGATACCCATTATTACAATGGAGGGAAAATTATTTTTTTGCGAAACAGGAACTAAGTAGTCGCTTAGACGAAGTATGCCCTCCTTGGTCACGTGGAACTGATACATTTTATGCACAATAATGTTTTTTTATTGAATCACTTTCAAATTGAATTTAATTGTACATTTCCATCGCGACGTCGTCATGACATCAAAGCTTTCTTTCATTTCCCACGAACTCAAACTTTACATAAAACCGCAAAAAAAGGTACACTTTTAACAAAATGAACCAAATTCTGTCTTTTTACGCACCCACTAAATTGAAGCCAGATTCGGGACCACTCAGCGAAATTAAACAATATTATTTTTATTCAACCTCGGTACTTTACCGACCGGAAATAAACGAAATGCTTTATTTCAATTGTTACGTATTTGAAAATAAATTTATTTTCATCCTTATTGTAAGCCGGTTTTGGGAATAGGACATCCCTATTCGGACCGTGTGACGAGACACATCACTAGCTCGAAGGGGGAAGATTCGTAGTTGTAGTTGTTTTCCGTGTTATAATGTAAAACAGAGTTGCAGCTATATTCAATGAAGAGTTTTCACCGTAAGTAATATTATATATTTTGAAAAATAAACCTACATTTATACAGAGTGAGAATGAACATGGATGTGTAAAATATAATATTTGGACGCCCCTTTATGAACTCACAAATCTCAAAGATCTAAATAAAAATAGCAATTTTGATTTGAGAAGGCATCAGGAAAACAGTTTCACTTTAATCCCCATGTACCTAAGATATTCCCTCTGATCTTATTGTATCCAATCCCGTAAGTTTTCCCTATTTACGGAACGCTATAGTGCTTGGGACAGTACTTTTAGATGCGCTTGCCCAGCACCTATACTATCTACTATCCTATACTATCGGCCTAATCCACAAGAAAGACATGGTCATTTAAAAACCTTGGTTTTTTTCTTATCGTGTAACGGTTTTCAAACAGTGTGGTGAAAGGATTTAAATGCGCTTCAAAAAGGCCTTCCTTTTGTGCACTTCACACCAGTTTTTGAACTTTTTTAAGGTTCTACAACATGCCTGTTTCCTTCACCGTTTTCTCTAATGTACTGAATAAAATAAAGAGGTTTCTAGTAATAAAAATGGCGAACCGTTTTATGCCACATCCAAAGTGGCTCCTGAATATTGCACCGCACAGAGTTGCTCATATAATTAGATTGCATTCACTGCACAAGGTGTAAGAAAATGGCATATTTTATTTTATATTCACCACTCTGAGAGATGGGGCCTGTTCGAAGAACAACTCTTGTTTGTTGGCTTTTTAGATTGGCACGCACTTGAGAGCACTGGCGGCCGTCTTTCAATCATAAGGTTGTGGGATTTAAGTCCAGTCGTGTACCAATGAGTTTTTTCGTCGAAAAATGTATGTGCACTAATCCAGTAAATACTCTCGAACGGTGAAAGAAAATATCGTAAAGAAAACGACATGTCGTAGAAGCCTCTCCAAGGCGCATTTAAATACTTTCCACACTGGTTTGAATTAATCAGTGACACGATACAGAAGATCATTAATAACCTCTTTTTAAAAGATCATTTAAGCAGCTACCATTGAATATAATTTTTTTTTTGTTCACTCCGTCTTAAACTTTCCCAGCAACTTCCATCACCAAACGTACAGAGACGAGGAAGAACGGAACTCGTGCCGGCGTCTATTTTTCCAAATACCTATAATCAGACGTTTAAAAAAAAGAATGAAAAGGTATCTTTCAAGGCACCGTCGACTGCATCACCATTTCACATCAGGTGAATTTGCGGTCAAGCTTTAGCTTATAAATTGTAAAAAACTTAGCTGTAAACCTTTGTAAATTAAACTGTCGGTTTAGCATATCTGACAACTAGTGTAACATTACTGTATAAATACTAAGAAAACAAAGTTATAAAATAAAGCAATCAGCCAATTATTGTGAAGATGCTAGTGCAGTCGTTCCTTGAACCGGGCCCGTATAAGTGGCAAAGGGAGTAAGGAAAAACGGGGCTCAGGTTATCGCCTACCCGCGCGCAAGGTGCCACCTACTGCATTAAACATTTTTTACTACTCCGTCATTGCCACTCGTACGAATAGTTTCCGCGATATTTTTAATGCATTACCGGCTTCAAAAACGGAGTAGGTTCTATATTCTGTAGTATTTTTTTAAATTTATATAGCATGTTTGTTATGTCCGTGAATAGTAATTATTCTTAACCTATCTATTTAGCCTGTATGCACCCACTGCTGGGTATAGGCCCCCTCCCTAATACGCCACTCTCTTCGGTCCTGTGTCTCCACCATTGCTGCCCAACTACTCCGACAATGTCATCCGATCAACGGGTGGTCTTCCTTATGGTCGCTTTGCGTCTCTTGGCCATCATTCTGTAATCGCCGTTGTCCATCTTCCATCATTCTTTTTGGCCACGTGTTATGCCCATCTCCACTTCAGGCTACCTACGACTACGACTATCGTTCGACGATATTCGTTGTAATTGAGTGTTTGTTTTGAAAATTCGGGTCGTGCGAAAATTTGACATGCGTTTTAAAAAAAATCATAACTAAATAACTAAGTGACATTTTAAAAATCGCAAAAGGACTAATTATTGTAGACTATACATTTGAGATTAATTCGAATTTAAGTGTGTTAAAAAAATATACTATTTAACATGACATTCTATTTAACGCTGACATACGATTTTCATTAGTGTTAAATAGAATGTCCTTTTGCGATTTTTAAAATGTCACTTAGTTATTTAGTTATGATTTTTTTTTTAAACGCATCTCAAATTTTCGCACGACCCGCTCTTAAACTATTTATTAATAAGCACTCGCAAGCGTTTTCTGTACTCAACGCATACTTTCGAGAATATCCTCATAATACAATAAACAACAATAACATCATATAATAACAATAATATCATATATTTATAATAGTGTACTTTGAATATCCTCACAATTTTTGAATCAAAAAACGAGGGATTCTTCCCTGGAATAAGATATTTGCATGAGTTACGACTAGATAAGAGAAAAAGCTGAATTTCTGGTGTAGTGGAAAAGGCCTATCATAAATAAAGGAAATAAAAATACTGCGTTGGAAAGAAAAAAGTATTATATACCATGAGTAGAGTTTTTAAATTTAGAAAATCATGAAACCTTATTTCATAACTTAAGTCCCAAATCCTATCACCACACTCGTTTAAAAGAAGTTACGGCACGATAAGAAGAAGGAGAAGGGTCAGCCATTTGAGTGACGACTGCATAAATCACGACCGGAGGAGCCATAGATCCCGTTTCCGGAAGTACCCTAGAAGCCGGCGATGACAAGTCCCTGATCAGGCAGTTTAACCGGATGTGACGTGTGAGCCATTCCCATCTGATTATTATTTACCTTCCATTCATGCCCAGCTGGTAGAATAAACAATAGTTATCTATGATTTTGCTAGAATCGTCAACCGTTTTCATAAAATGTCACGTGAATGTTAGAGAAACGTTAATGAAATGTCAATGTCAAGTTGTTATGGGCGGTACACTTTTTGTCCAGTTGCTAATCTGTCCAGCTGAGAATCTGTACAGCTGTGAATCTGTCTAGTTGCTCCAGAGTCTTATATTCTAGTAGCTTCTATCATCGATTGTCTTGCCAATTTGTAAGTAGTAAGTACTTACATACTGGCGAATTGAACGTTTTTGATTGTGGAATTTTCGATCACACTAAGAATATAATAGAATAGAAATATTGTTTTTATTTTATTCATAAGAATATAACATTTTTTACTTTCTGAGTTTTGTATCTAAATTGAAATCTATTATTTTCTTTGTGTAAATAAATAATCATAGAATAGATATATTAATACTAATATTATAAATGCGTTTGTAACCTTGTCTGTCTGTCTGTCTT
Organism: Thera obeliscata; assembly: GCA_947578465.1. Lineage (NCBI taxonomy): Eukaryota > Metazoa > Arthropoda > Insecta > Lepidoptera > Geometridae > Thera > Thera obeliscata. The sequence continues at coordinate 2,091,438 of OX387926.1, forward strand.
CCTGTCTGGCTTTCACGCCAAAACTACGAAACCTATTGAAATGAAATTTGGTACACAGATAGTTCAGGGCCTGAGGAAGGACATAGGCTACTTTTTATTGCGAAAAAAGGGTTGTAAGGGGTTGAAAATAGGGGTTGAAAGTTGTATGGAAGTATCGTCATTTTTAGAGCTAGAAACTTAAAACTTATTTTTTAGTCTGTTGATTTGATATAAAAAAATATGACATTCAAAGTTTGTGCTGGGGGGGTAGAGGGAGGGGAGTACAGGGGGGAGTGTGGAGGGGAGTATAGGGGAGAGTGTGGAGGAGAGTACAGGGGGGAGTGTGGAGGGGAGTACAGGGGGGAGTTGGAGGGGAGGTGTGGGGGGAGTGTGGAGGGGAGTACAGGGGGGAGTTGGAGGGGAGGTGCGGGGGGAGTGTGGAGGGGAGTACAGGGGGAGTGTGGAGGGGAGGTGCGGGGGGAGTGTGGAGGAGAGTACAGGGGGAGTGTGGAGGGGAGGTGCGAGGGGGGATGTGTGGAGGGGAGTGTAGAGAAGAGTGCGGGAAGTGTTTAGTGGGGAGTGCAAAGGGGGAGTACAGGGGGATTGTGGAGGGGAGTGCGGGGGGAATGTGGGAGGGTGTTTAAGAGAGGGGGGGGAGTGTGGGTGGAGTTCGGAGAGGAATGCGGGGGGGATGAAAGTGTGGCGTAGTACGACGCCATATGTCTAAGTTTAGTAAGAGGGCAGACGACTGTGTCACGTGCACGCGAATATGACGTTGTTATTTAATTACTGTTTTCTTCCGCTGCAAATTAAAAATGCTACCCATAGACACTATACCACGCGGACAAAGTCGCGGGCACAGCTAGTATTATATAATTAAATTAGATAATATTTTTAAAATCCAAACTTACAAAGAAAACTCGTAAAAAATGGTTAGAACTATGTACAGTTTTGTAGGTAGACAGTTTGAGAAACTTTACCTCCCGCGCTAGTTTATAACTGTGTTACGGCAAGGTACTAAGCGACGTTCTTTATTCAAAGATTTGGCGGCATATTATTAAAAACTAGAAGGCAGTAAAAATAATAATAATTCAAGCAGGGAGTGAAATCATTAATGCTTGTGCCGGATTTATAGAAAAAAGTACGACTTTATCCATCGGAATCGATTGACATTTTATTAGGATTGGACCTCATTGGAACACTTTTCCGGTTGTATTTGACGTTTGCTCGATGTTTAGCGACGGTCATAAGACGGCCACCGCTTCGTAGGACACCAAAGCTTCAGTTTATTGCTCGGTGTAACGAGACGGGAGCGTTATTTTGTTTACACACGCGTTTTCTCTACTACCTTATTTTTCTCCTTGTTATCGAAGCTATTTATTTTTCTAAATGAAAGGTTCCGTTCGTTTTTATCACTTTCGTTCTATGATATTAGTTTGTAGATATTTAAAATACTTCGAACAATCCCAGTTTTTAAGTAAAGTAGTAAATGGGGTTCTTCAAAAAAGGCGTCTTTATTGGTCAATTTAATAAATCAGATACTGACTCCCTCATTCCAAAGTAAATAAAATATTTCATTTCAAAAAATTCAAGCACTTTTAATGCATTGGTTTTCATTTTATTTTTAGAATTTTTTTAACTTTATGGAGTTTTGTATCTAAATTGAAATCTCTTATTTTCTTAAGGAAAAGTCGCTTGTTCATGAATCACTTAGTTCCCGTGCCCGGACGTTTTGAGTTTCCGGATGTTGTGAGGGACTGCAATTGCGGTCCTGAGGTCACATTAAGGTCAGATGTCACATTAAGGTCAGAGGTCATATCCTTGTCATGATACGTGTCATAAAGTGAGTTTCAAACATCATGCCTGAACGTTAAGTGTACAACTTTTGTGGCGGAGCTTTCTTTCGAGAAAAATTTACGGATGGAGGACTAATTCTAATTAATCTAATTGAGTTGGGAGAGTAATAGCCCCTTCCCACTGGTGCGTGATATCGCGCACCAGCCCGCACCAGCACGCACGACACACCATGGGAACGGTCTCGTGCGCCGAGGTGCGCGGTAGCACAGGAGCATTTTCTGTGTGCGTTGCCGTGCGTCGTCGTGCGCGGTGCGGGCTGGTGCGTGATATCACGTACCGTAGGAAAGCGGCATAAGATCTGCACTGACTTCCGCGATAGGGTGTATTGTGCATTGTCCCCCTGCCAAACGTCACCGTCCACTCCTTAAAATAGCGGAGTAGGACTTTGGGTTGGTGGCAGCAATGTTTTAGATGACCCAATGGTGACTCAGATGTGGATGTGGAAGGACAAGTTTCAATGGAGGACTAAAAATGTTTCTTCTTAGAAGGTATGGTTTTTTTTCTACAACTAGTTGATGAAACTAGCATACCCTGAAGTTAAGTGATAACCATCGCCTATGACAAAGCATTGCTTTGTAGGTCACGCAAGTCATGAACGTGCCCTACGATGCACTGCTTTGCGTCCATCAACTTGAGGCATACATATGTTCGACCTCACGTGCCAGTAATTTCACCGGCAACCATAACCTTCAAACTGAATAACAGCAATGCGACAGTAATGTGACCAGTATGCATGTATTTTCACCGTAAAATCTTGTGTCATTGTATCATTAAGCCCCAAACAAAACAAGTCTTGCACTATGGAAACCAGATCACTGATAGAAAACTCATAGTACTGTCAACATAAGAAGTAGATTGGCAATTTCAGTTACTAAATTCCTGTTTTCTCTGTATTTGTCAAAGGTATACCTTGTAAGTTAAATAAGGTTTCCAAATAGTAGCAGACCCAGCCTAGAAGTCACGTAAACAAAATATTACGACTTAGTTCCTACAGTTTTTTTGTAAAGAAGTATTCAAACTCTACAAACCAGTTAAGCCAATCTACTTTTGACGCTGACTGTACAATTTGACCGACATCACCGAAGGTAGACCAGCTGAGCCTATCAGATTGAAGTTAGCTACTACCACCTTGTAAATATACCCTAGAACAAACACAAATCCGCATAGCCCAACCTATTGAAGCTCTTCATTTTATCTACGTTTACAAACGTATCTAATGCCCAAAATCTCTTCAGCCCAAACAGGTTTGGACCATAAAACCGTTCCCTTGGGGTCTTGACGGATTGTTGGCTCGTCCTGTGACGTCACAGCGGATATGACGGGCGTTACCGCCGCGGTATAATACTGTTGGCCTACCACAAGCTTTGTCTGGCTCTGGTTTTGAGTCTGTGTTAGTGTATTATACTCACCAGTGTATTATACTGTGTGTGTGACGTTTTGACGTAAGATTTATTTAGTCAACACTCACATATACTCAAAACCAGAGCCAAATTTCTGTCTCTGGCTCTGACAGAGCTGCCAGACAGAGCTTGTAGCACGCCTGCTGAGAGGAAACTGTTTATGGTGCACGCACCTTTGAATGACGCATTTGAATGCAGAATGGTCTAGTCAAAAATATAAATATTTTATATAAATAGTACGAGCTCTTTGAGCACTTCATTTTTATTGCTTGATACGTTATACGTAACTTCTTCTCATCGTGTCACAGGTTCTTCGGAACCAAGTGTGGTGAAAGGATATTTAAGAAGTTTTTAGGTTCCACGACATGCTGGTTTCCTGAAGATGTTTTCCTTCACCGTTTGAGAGCATTGTGACCGAGAAAGCTGGAAAAAGGATCGGGAGGCTTTTGCCCTGCGCAGTGGGGCAAAATAAGCTGAAAATACAACCTACAAGACAATGCTTTGTTACTACTTAACATCAGGTATCGATATGCTTGTAACATCAGCAAGTTGTATAAAAAAATAAAATTGAAATAATATAAAAGAGTGATTTTAAACATTTGGCTGACGGTTAAATTCATCTTTAATTTTTTTTAAATGCAAATGATAGACAAACGGGCTTACGGCCCACCTGATGGTAAGCAGTCACCGTCGCCCATCGACACCAACAACTGGACAACAACAAACAACTGAAAGGGTGCTGTCATAAAAAAATACCCCTAAAAGACGATAAAAAAAAGAGATGAAATTTTTTATCATAAATTTCGCAGCGTTTTCAGTAGTTTTAATTCCCCGTGTGTTTTCATTGTACTGTCACTAGAAATATGTTGTTTTATAGTTCCGTTACTTTAGTTTATAGTTAGTGGCCCTAACCCTTCTACCGTCGTAAATAGCATTTGTAAGCGAATCGCATGTTCAGTAATACGTACTTGTGCCTATGACGATAAAACTTCGTATTTATTGGCCGTAGATAATGCAAATTATACATACTGACCTTAAAGCTTAGTTGCTAGTAATAGCTTTTTTTTTATACTACTTCCTGATGGAACAAGCATACAACCAAATTGAGAACCTTCTTTTTCATTTGAAGTTGGTTAAAAATAACATGTAATTTGTTTATTTTTAATTTATTAACTGGTGACATAATTGCCCATAATTGTTAACCGTATCAGTCTATCAAAAGATATTAACCCTTCATTCATAATGCCGGAACTTTAGTTCTGTTCTTTTATATGTCAACAAATAAAGATGGTCACAGACCATATCGGTCTGTTAAGCTAAATGACGGCTATATGCCTATTATAATAGCAATAAAAAAAAATATTAAATAGTAAATATTTTGAAAAGTTCATGCATACCGATTTGCCATTGGGGGGGTCTAGTAGTAGCGGCCCCGCCTTCCGATCCTAAAGTCATGAGTTTAAATAGTGAAGGAAAACATCGTGAGGAAATCAGCATTAACCTAAAAAGTTCGTAAAACATGTCAAGCTCACGAAAGGAACCTCTCACTTAAAATCCTGCCACCACACTGGTTTGAATGAAAAAGTACAACAATATGAAGAAGCAGAACCGGTTTAGGCTATAGGCCAATATATCTTTGAAAAGATCACTCATACCGTTTCGGCGCTTGATAATAATTTGTAAACTCATATTATCTTATCTTACACCTAGCGAAACGAGAAACGAGAAAACGAGAAAACCGAAACGAGAAAATCTTGTATCGTTGTATCGTCTAAAATCGTTGGCGCAGTTTCCGAAATATATATTTAGGATCTCGGAAACTGCGCCAAAGATTTTCACGAAATTTAGTGCAGGGGTTTTCGGGGGCGATAAATTGATCTAGCTAAGATTCATTTTAAGAAAATGATTATTTCACCCCGAGTTCAATAATTAAACATAAACTGAATATGTGACTACTCCTGCCATCTATTGACGATTGACGATTGTGTTCAGTTAGAATAAGCCAATAAAGATAATATTATGACTCTTAAGATTTCTTAAAAATACAAATTATTAGCAATAAAAAATACCACCAACTGCTAGTGTTTTATAAAACACAAATTAAATACCTTATCCTGGCATTTCCCTTATCCATCTACATTGATAACTACCTAACTCTCTGTGAGAACTTCCTCAGTTTCTCAACATTTGATCACTAATGATCGACCGGTCCATAAAACCTTCGTAGAAAATGTCACCGAAGGGCCTCGTCTTAAAAGGTTTAAAGGACGATGATAAGAGGGAAGTTTTTTTATCTTTCTCACAAACGAACACTTTTTGTAGCTAATTGTGTTTTTTCAGGATCGGGGAAAAAACGGGATACCGAGGAGTTCTCGCTTTTGAAAATGAAGTAATAACAGTTTTAAGCTGGTTCATTTTCAAACATCGTTGTTAAGTTTTTTTGTTTTTTTATTCGTTTTAATTTTTTTTTTGTTGAGTTCGAAGAACCGACAGCCGTTATACCGAATATTATATTGCTGTATTAAGGGGCCGGCAGAGGGCGAATTTTCATACAAACGTAATACCAAAATGATTACTAATCTAAGCAGATTTTCACTATATTATTATAATAATTGTATTTGTATAGTATTTATATAGGTTCCTGAACAGTTTTAATTTTAAATTACTTACCTCAAATGAAATTAAAGCCAATCACATTTTGCAATGAAAAAAATGTGTAAGATGCGATTGGTGTTTATTTCATTTGAGGTAAGTAATTTAAAATGAAAACTGTTCAGGAACCTAGATAAACACTATACGAATACAGTTATTATATTACAATAATATAGTGGAAATATGCCTAAACTAGTAATAATTTTGGTATTACGTTTGTATGAAAATTCGCCCTCCGCCGGCCTCTTAATGATTGGTGTACATAGACCTAGCGCGGGCTCTATAGCTTCATAAAACATATCAAGGTACGTACAGCGCCATCTACAAATCGATTGGAAAAAAGTATTTCCTTGTTCATAGCATAAATTGGTGGCCTAGTGGTAGCGGCCCCGCCTTCCGATCCTAAGCTCGTGGGTTCAAATCCAGTCGTGTACCAATGAATTTCTCTACCCAAAAAAATTATGTACACTATGCCAGTGCTCTCAAATGGTGAAGGAAAACATCGTGAGGAAACCGGCATATCGTAGAACCTAAAACGTTCGAAAATATGTGTCAAGTGCACGAAAAGAGCCTCTTTGAGGCGGAATTAAAATCCTTTCACCACACTTGGTTTGAAAGAATCGGTTACACGATAAGAAGCAGAAGCATAAATGTTCTATTTTCAAAATTAAATGGTCTAGCCATTGTGTCTTGACCTGTATTTTTGAGAGGCTCTTGTATACAGTTGATTGTACTTAGTAGGTAAGTGTCTTTTCTTGGGCCCTCGTTTTATCTTGCTCTAACTTTTGAGTGCTGGTTTTATAGGTTTTGTTTGTGAAGCTTTGAGTATTCGTCATGGAAGGTAGTCTGGGCTAGGCCTTGTTTTAGTTTTTGTACAGTTGACAGCTATGAGCTTGGCACATATGGATTGAGTTCCTATAGGCAGTTTTCCCAAAAGTTTCCTGCATAGTTTTTCTGCTTCTTTTTCTTATCGTGTCACTAGTTTTTTCGAACCAGTTTGGTGAAAGGATTTTAAGTGCACCTCAAGGCGAGTTTTTCTACTGCAAAATACTGAATGGTTATACTCAAATAAAGATATGAAATAAATTATTATTATTGTTTTACTGTGCTTAAATCACAAAACTAGTCAAGTCAAGTCGAGGGAGTAGTTCCCCGCGATCAAGCTTAAAAAAAAATAACTGCCTATTCTTCTTCTTAACGTGTCACTGATTCTTTCGAACCAAGTGTGGTGAAAGGATTTTAAGTGCGCCTCAAAGAGGCTCCTTTCGGGCACTTGACATATATTTTCGAGCTTTTTAGGTTCTACGATATGCTGGTTTCCTCACGATGTTTTCCTTCACCGTTTCAGAGCACTGGCATAGTGTACATTCATTTTTGGGCAGAAAAACTCATTGGTACATGACTGGATTTGAATCCATGATCTTAGAATTGGAAGGCGGGGTCGTTACCACAAACCAGCAGTGCTTATTAAGCTTTTACGATAAATAGAGATAAAATTAAAAACAATTGTATAACTGTTTTTACTTTTATCCCTGAAATGTGCCAGTAGAATATCCTTGACCTTGTTCCTAACTCTTTGATTTGATTGAGCCTTTCCTACAAAGAGCGAGTGGAGACTCCCAATGGACCTTCCCTACCTCTCTTTGACGAAACAAATACATTTTTAAAGATCAAAGTACAAAATAGAAGTTATTTTTTGACACTTTTTTACTAGTTCACATCAAAGCTCTGCTTACTGTGGTTGTGGGTTTGATTCCCACCCTGTACAAAAAATTGTGTAAAATTTACCAAACTTTTTTTTCTCGGTATTGAAATATTGTGTTTTTTTTTTCCCTTCTTAATGTTACACTCGGCATACTTGAATTCCATAATAAACTAATACTTGTATTTATTTAAAAGTTTTTATACTTTCGCTATGATTACGTCAGTTTTGTGACGGTCAAAGTCTCGTACAAGATCCGGTCTTTTTAGGGTTCCGTAGCCAAATGGCAAAAACGGAACCCTTATAGATTCGTCATGTCTGTCTGTCTGTCTGTCCGTCCGTATGTCACAGCCATTTTTCTCCGAAACCGTAAAAGCTAGACTGATGAAACTTGGCAAGTAGATGTATTCTGTGAACCGCATTAAGATTTTTACCCAAAAAAAAAATACTATAAATTTTGGGGGTACCCCATACTTGAAACTGAAACTCAAAAATTTTTTTTTCATCAAACCCATACGTGTGGATGTGGAGTATCTATGAATAGGTCTTTTAAAATGATGTTGAGGTTTCTAATATTGTTTTTTTCTAAACTGAATAGTTTGCGCGAGAGACACTTCCAAAATGGAAAAAAGTTGGTCCCCCCCTCTAACTTCTAAAATAAGTGACTGATAAAGCTAAAAAAAATATATGTTGTACATTACTATGGAAACTTCCAACGATATTTAGTTTGAACGAGATCTAGTCAGTACTTTTTTTTTTATACGTCATAAATCGTAAACCGCAATTTACCTTGACATTATGTTACCTGATGCTACGGAACCCTTCATGGGCGAGTCCGACTCGCACTTGGCTGCTTTTTTATATTTATAGTAGTGGACTAAAAGGCACTACGTAATCGACACAATACAAATAACGTAGCCCAAACGGATTACTTTGGCAAGACTTTTTTGGCACAGATTTGGTCTTTAATAAAATACTAGCACTGGACAAACTAACTTAGCAACCACTCGTTTCCGTTTCGCCATAGCTGTGTTTGAGTATTTGAAACAGAGCTACTTAGTAACAAAACCACGTTACAAAAATTAAGCCCTCACATTTGCTAAATAGATGTTCTGATAAACAGACCACCGTTGGACGTTTTGCTACATGGACATTTTGCTAATTAGGCTTACTGCTCTAGACCTATTGCTCTGTTGGACATTTAGCTACTTAGGCTGAGATTCATAGACCACACTTTGCTTTTTGACTGGCCTCTAGCTCAGTTGGTAGTAGCTCTGCCTTCTGCGCCGTAGGTCGTGGGTTCGATCCCCACCGAGAACAAATATTTGTGTGGTGAACATAAATGTTTGTTCTCTGTCTGGGTGTTATATTGTATTCTAAGTATGTATTTACAAAAAAAAAATGTATTCAAGTATTATATCAGCTATCTGGTTCCCATATTACAAGCTCTGCTTAGTTTGGGGCTGGGTAGTGTTGTGTGAATTGTCCAGAATATTTATTTATTTATTATTTTATTTATTTACAGTAAAGCAGTCTTCGCAAAGTAAGCTTTGTTTATCGAAGTTTCCTGTCAATATTTTGAATAAAGAAGAGCTTGACAGAACTATGAAATATAATTTTGGCTGAAAGTTGAACTTTCCATCAAAGTAAAGTCAAAGTTCGGTCTATGAATCTCGGCCTTAATTAAGGCAAAACATGGCTATTTAGCATATCAGAACACTTTCCAACAAAATAACTGTGGTCCAATCAGAGCCCTAGTTTCACAGCTACGAGACCACAAACATAACACCAACTTATAACACCCCTCTTTTGGTGGTAACCCCTAACGCCTGTGAGTAAGGCTAGAGTATGTTCAATTACAAAAAATTACAAATAGTCTAAAAATTTCCAACCTAAAATAAATTATACCCAAAGTAAAATTATTCTGTACTTGTTTTTTGGTTGGTATATTTCTAATCTAAACAACCAAACACAAACGGAAACTCTCGAGTCAATTGTTTACTTGAACTCAGTTAATTCATTATCGTTAGGGGTAGGGGGTGAGATTAGATGTGTTCTAACGAGATTATAATGTGGGTTTAAGCAGCCCCTAATACGGAGAAAATGCTTATTTTAGGCTCAGAGATTGCGTAAACGCTTAGGAAATTAGTTCGAACTACCGATGTTAGGAAATCCATTTACCTACTTACACATTTTAAATGTAATAAACGACGGGTCTCCTGCGCTTTAGATCTTTGAATTTGTTTGCGGCTACATACAATCAAATTATGTTATCCATAAAAAAATATTTGCAAGGCCGAACGAAGTGAATGAAGCGAAAAAGAAATGTGAGGATCGTAGCAAGTGGAAATCGGTGATCTCTACTACCTCCGTGGAATGAGGCGTGATTTTATGTATGTACTGCTGCTAGCCGGTCTTGGGAATAGGACATAGACGAGCGACGAGAACCATCACTAGTCGGAAGGAAAGATGACGTCGTGATGCTTAGATTATTGTTTTTTTTTTTTTTATACAACTAAGTAGACAATAAACAAGCATACGGCCCACCTGATGGGAAGTGGTTACCGTAGCCTATGGACGTCTGCAATACCAGTGGCATCACAAGCGCGTTGCCGACCCTTTAAAACTTTCAATACGCCCTTTTTGAAGAACCCCATGCTATAGTCCGTAGAGAAAACCTCAGCAGGTTCTTGTTTTAAATTCAAATAATTTATTGCACTTAAATGTTGTTAGTTGTTGGTGATACAATTTCAAACATAAACCCTGTTAAGGCCTGCGCACACCTAGGCCGCTGGCGTCGGTGATCAGTGAAACGCTGTCAAATTTGACAGCGATATTTGACAGCATTTGACTGATTGCTACCGTCAGCGATCTAGGTGTGCGCAGGTCTTTAGGGCACCGCAACTAATTTTTCCCACTTTGGTGGCGTTAATTATCGCATTAGAAGAAAGAAAGAATAGTACATTGTTACCTGAGTGTTGAAAGTCACGTTTTTTGAGTCCCGAGACGGGTTTGGCGCCAGAGCGTAGCGAGGGCGCCAATGGAGCTTGAGGGACTTAAAAGACTTTCACCCGAGGTAAACACTGAGCTTTTCATTACGAATACAAGGAAAGTAAAAATAAAAACATGAAAGAAAAATTAGTGAAAATGAAGATTGAATTGCCGCCTTCCCGGTTTTTGTCTGTCAGTAGAAAGCGATTCTCCCTAAGGCCGAAAGTATTACTTTCAATTAGGCCCCTCAGGCAACTTCAAACCTACTTTCAGAGTATGAGCAATGAAAAATACATTTATTTGACATAAGTAAGACAAATAAAACAAACAAAACACACAGAACGGACAACTGAAAGCAGGCAGGCTACCTAAGGAGGTAATAATACACACAAAACTGGGCACAGAACACAATATTACGATCACAATAACAAGAAAACTGGGTCCCAACCAGTCCCGTCCTGTGCTGAATGGTTAAAGAGATTATTATGTCAAATAGGCCCTGACTCAGCTTTTTACTGCTTGATATGGTAGTAGCTACCATGCCAAGTAACGCTGGTTTTCAGGCAGGGCCATTTACTTACATAACAAAACATTGTTAACTTAGGTACTACATTATTCTATACCTTTGGTGGTAAAGTTATACATAGTTCTAGCTATATATTCAATGGATAGTTTTTGCCGTAACATTATGTATCATTTTAAATAATTATGCAGAATATCAGGAAATGGAAACGTGCTTTAGCTTTTACTTGCAGCTTTTTGAAAGGAAGCGTGCCTTGATTCATGGAAGTACCAAGCACAAGAATTCCTTTATACAATGCAGAGCGTTTTAGATGCAGCGAGAGAATTTCAGGAATAACTCCAAACGACGGTTTTCAACGAAACTATTTGCAGTAATTTATTAATTTAATTAATATTAGAGGCAACGTTGCCAGCCTCTTGGTCACATTGCCTGCTGTCTGATCTTAACTCTGTTTTCTACCTGTAATACCTACAGGTGGAAAATATAGTTTATTATAAAATTTTCTGGACCATTGTTATTTTTAAATGTACTTAGTTTTCTATTTTATTCATTCAATGTTTTATAATTTAGTTGAATAGGCATGACGACTAATTTTCAAAATCTCTTCTATCGTATTCAGAAGTTTCTAAAATATATCATATTTCTGTTTTTAAGTTTTGAAAATTAAGGTTTTTGTGCAAGAGTACATTTCAATTAAAATTTTCAAATTCACGCCAAAACGCTCGCTGGTGTCATGGCGTCTGTTATTACGTCACGGTGTAGTATATCAGTAAACATTGGTGCTTTTGTACTAAATCAGAATGACGTTTACAACACCGTGACGTAATTTGCTCTGACCGGTGTTTAAGCTATCATGGCGGACTGTTGTATTTTGTAGATTTATTTAACAAATTAACTATGAATCTCGACATTAATAAGAGAATAAATACATTTTTCAAAATCTTTGAATCATTTTTCATTAGATCAGATAAATATTTTGGCGATACTTGATTACTGTCTTCATGCCTTTTGTTGCGAAAGGATTTTAATTTGTGCCTCAAAGGAGCCTCTCGTTCGCGTTCACTTGACACATATTTTCAACCTTTTTAGGTTCTAAGACATGGGTGGTTTCCTCACGATGTTTTCTTGGCACACAACTTTTTGGGCAGTAAGACAAATTGGTATACGACTGGATTTCAGATTTGCCGCTCAATGTAACTCAAAAAGGTATTAAAAACTTAGTTTATCGTTTATCATGCAGATGACAACTCCACCTGGACTAAGTTCTAATGCGATGCGTTATTGCTATACTTGCGGACGGAGCCAAGTTTCCAACATCTGTGGTACAAATGCTAATGAGGTAACTACCATGAAGCTATACAGGGGGTCCCACGGACAAGGAGGGAAAGTACCTTAAATATAGTAGATGGAACATTTTACTGAAAGAAGACATTATTTGAATTTACAAAACAGTTTTTTCTCATAAAAAAAATTATTGCACAAAGCATTTATTTTAAAAAATAATTGATTAATTTTGTATTCTAAAAATTAAAATTCATGGTCTTTCTTTTATTTCTGACACTATGGTATTCAGCAAAAAATAATCCTTATGATGAAGCCTTTCGATGGAAATGATAAAGCTACAGGGTGATTTATTTTCTCGTGTAGCGGGTTAGATTCAACCATGTAATTAATTAAAAATCTGTACAGTTTAAATTGTTTTCTAAATTCAAATAATGTCTTCTTTCAGTAAAATGTTCCATCTGCAATATTCAAGGTACTTACCCTCCATGTGGCATATCCGTGGGACACCCTGTATAAAGTTGCTACGCGCTACCAATATGTTACCGGTAACTTGTGCATAAGTTTGGCGAAGTTTTGTAAATACGGTATACAGGGTTATTGGTAATTATATAAGAAACCAGGTAAGGGCTCCTTCTTTACATCTTAACAAACAATATTTGTTCTACGACTTTTGTCAAAAATCAATACACTTCCCAAAAAAAATATTTTATGTTTTTGTAACACTTTTTAGCTCTGTATAGTGTAGACGTTTCATGGTAATGACCGGTGACTGGAGTCACATCACGACCCCGCACCGCGCGCTCCTTTCATTGAGATTGCCGCGCGCCGCGCCACGGGGCATATAGTTATAATTATTTAGAATGACAAGTTTGTTAAAAATAACGTATTATGTTTTGTATGGAAAAAACTCTAACGAATTATTGAAAGTCGTAGAACAAAAGTTGTTTGAGAAGGAGCTCTTAACTGGTTTCTTATATAATTACCAATAACCCTGTATATCATACAGCACTTGGGCTCAATGCAGCTAGATAATTATTTATATTCTATTCTATTTTTGGGGTTCCGTATCCAAAGGGTAAAACGGGGCTCTATTAATAAGACCCCATGGTCTATCCGGCTTTTTTTTCTGTCTATCAGTCTGTCACCAAGCTGCATCTCATGAGCACACATTCTTTTTCATCACATATATTTTTCACACTCATATCACATATTTTTTCACTGTATTTTATTTTATCTAAAAATGTACATTTATAAAGAAATTTAGATAAAAACTAAGCGATTTTAACAAACAAGTGAACTTGAAAATCGCATTAGTTAAAACTGTGTCGCAATTTACAGCCACCATTCTTTGCAAGTAGGTACTAGAGCTATATACAATCAAGAGAAGTTTAAAAAAAATTGGTTGCCTGTAAAGTCAGTTTACTGACGATAGTTGAATGTGACAACGCCATACAGCTGTCCACGCGGACGCATCGCTCACTCAAGAAGGAGAGAGACAGATGTCGAACGCTGCCGAACGCGGAGGCCAATTGTGCCTCTTTGTCGCTCGTTCCGCGCTCTCGCTTGCACTTCGAGCTTTAAATGGAACGCCTCAGAGCGAGGTAACGCCGTATGACGTCACGTTTTTCGTGCGTCCAGCCAGCTCCATCGAATTATAAGACGTTGTCACGTCAAAAAAACTATCAGTAATAACATTAGCAGTCTCATACACGTCATCGTGGGTATTAAGAACATTATGAGCATCGTGTAACATCCTATTGCAGATCCTGAATTGCAGATGACCAGTCATCCACTCTACACTAATCAGCCGCATTATTGCCTTGTCTATGTGTATCCTAATATAATACTCGAATAACTTGAAGCTAAACTCAAGTGAAATTAATTTCAGAAGCTTATCAAAATACAGAAAGAGGATAAATCCATACGTTGTTCTGTTTAGAACTAACTGTAAATAAGATTAATTTAATTTAATTCACAACACAACAGCTAGTTTTTTATTATTATTTTTTTCAAACTTCAGCCCCCTTACACTCCAAATATTGCTATGCCCTAAACTTAAGGGCATAATTATGTATTCACCATTTTTAACTTTATGACCTCACCATGTAACATAGTAATTGCAACAAATAGTATGAGTATGAGTAAGAAGCAGTCCAACCCAGAACTCTTCATACTAGAAGAAAGCATTCTAAGAAACACAAATCGTCTAAAACGCAGCAAAAGCTGATAAAAGTAATTGACTATACATTTTTATTACTTTTGCGTTATCTAGTAAAGAGGCATGAATTTACTCTCAAGCCTTCAAGTACATCTAAACGTTCTGTGGTGGCGACCAGTGAAACATTGTTAAATATAACAGCGATATTTGACAGCGTTTCACTGATCCCCACTGTAGAACAATTAGTTGTGCGCAAGGCTTCAGATAACTAATGAGATGACCCGCACCAATAAATAAACAAACACAAATGGCGCCGCCAATCAGTACCTCTTACTCGCTCACTATCATTACACCTACTTTGTAAAGTGTCATCATAATAGGCACAATCAACTCGTGTGCGTTATCTGTCAGTCGTCCAAAGTCGCTTGAACTACGAAGTACCAGTAAACTAATGCGCGATTCAAATAAACAAACCATGTTTATGTACGTGCTTCTAGCTTTGTGCGCAATATTACTTCTTATAGTTAAAAGAAGAAAAAGTGATCATTGGAAGAAGAGAGGAGTGGTTCAAATTGGATCGTGGGATGGCCCAGTATTGAAGTTTACTTTCGGTGACCGATCTCTACCCGAGTATTACAAAGATGTTTACGACGCTCACAACACTCATGTAGGAGTTTACCTAGGATCCGTCCCAGCGCTCATTTTAAAGGACTTGGAAGATGTTCAAGCAGTCATGTCTAGTGATTTCCAAAGCTTCAACAAACGTGGAATTATAACAAACCCAAATGATTTGCTGGCTGATAATGTCCTGTTCATTGATGATTACAAAAGATGGAAAATACTGAGACAAAAGCTAACCCCACTCTTTACAAGCTCAAAACTGAAAAACATGTTTTATATTTTAGATCGATGCGCTAGAGATTTTGTGGAGTTTGTGCAAGACAGTCAGGAAATGAGAACTAAACCGTTTGACATTCTGTATACGTACACTACAGCATCGATAGGAGCTTCTGTATTTGGTATAGATACAGGAACAAAGAACACTATGGACTCCCCTTTCCTAGAAATGTCTTGGAAAGCCGTAGAGCCTTCATGGAAGAAAAATGTAACGTTTTTCATTTCGAGCACTTTTCCAACACTTTTTAAGCTATTAAAGCTTAAAATATTTGGAGAATTTGAAGATTTTTTCATTGGTGCTGTTAAAAATGTCATAGAAAGCCGCCGCCACGAAACAGTAAAGCGACACGACTTCATTGAGATGTGTCTGGAATTACAAAACAGTGGTTTGATGAAAGACTCCAATACAGGTTATGAACTAGAGCCTACAACTGAAATATTGGCTGCACAGGCGTTCTTCTTCTTTATTGCCGGAGCAGACACTTCAGCCAACACAATTCACTTCACTCTTTTATGCTTAGCGGGTCATCAAGAGATTTTAACTAGACTCCACGAAGAAATAGACGGGGTCTTTGAAGGAAAAGATCACCTGACGTACGCTGATGTTGACCAACTTCAATACTTAGACATGGTGATATCTGAGTCTATGAGGATGTATCCAACAATTGGTTCACTACAACGACAGTGTACCAAGGATACCTGGTTACCGGGAGCTAAAGTCAAGATTGAAAAAGACATAGTGGTAGTGGTTCCAGTCTATGGAATCCACAGAGATGAAAGATTTTTCCCTAATCCTGATACGTTTGATCCAGAAAGATTCGCACCCAGTAATTTGACCAACATAAAAAAGTTTAGCTATCTGCCGTTTGGCGAGGGAAATCGTATTTGCATTGGTAAGTAGCCGGTGAATGAAGTGAGGGGTTGTGAGTCGTTCTTGTTAATTATTTTGGTGAAGAATTTAGTAGTGAATGAAGCGAAAGAAGTATGTCAGGATCGTAGCAAAAGAAAATCTGTGATCTCTGCCTATCTCCATGAGAATGGGACGTGGTTTTATGAATGTATGAAGGATTTACTAATGGTTGCCATCATCCTAAATTTAATTTAAATTGGGAACAAAAAAATCTGTTTTAGTTTGTTCAACAATTTATTTTACTTTTACTGAATTAAATACTGGCTGCTTGTCTCGCTCATCATCTAATAACATTGATGTTATTAGATTGTAATGGCTAGAATGTTTTTTTACTATTATCATTTATTTTCGCTATGAAATAACCAAAAGGTAACACTACATTTATTGAGCAAATAAAATCTTCACCAAATTATAATAAATATTGGTGGCTCATTTATTTACGCATTGTAACCTCAATTATTATTGAAGTATGCTTTATTTGTTTTTATCTAATTATAGGACATGAACTATCTATCAATATACAAAACAATGTGTGACCGCTTGATAACACTGTTTGTTTGGTCCGTTCATTATCATGATGCCATGCAATAAAGAGAAATTAAAGTTTGAAGAGTTTATTCATGGCTACCCAGAATAAAAACTTATAGCTTGCGCACACCTAGCACGGTGGCGATCAGTGAAACGCTGTCAAATGTCACTGTCATATTTAACAGCGTTTCACTGATCGCCATCGCGATCGCGCTAATTATACGCAAGGCTTTAGAAGTATCTGTATTACTATATTACTAACTACTACTACATACTACTACTACATTTCCTACTATACACTGTATTACTATATTTCCTGTTGCTTGTTTTGGGTGTTAACTGTTAGATAGTATGTCTTCACTCTTACCGGTAGGTGATCTTGATTTTGTTTTTAAACTTAAATTAGAATTGATTTACATTTTTTTTAAAGTAATGCCAATTCATAGAGCAGAGAGTTTTTGATTGAGCTACACTTTAACTCATTTTCATTAAAATGTTCTTTGGAAGAATTGATACTTCCGGTACCGATATTGTACTTTTTTTAGCAATGAACCGTCATTTTATTACTTCATCATCGTTTATCGTAACGCTTATCTCCACTATCATATCATCATTCACTGCTGGACATAGACCTTCTCTATACCATCCATCGACTTCCCGCCATTTTTACAATATTGACCATCCACCAACTTCTTGCAATCTTTGCATAGTTGTTGGTTCATCGCTAATCTGTCTATCTTTTTTCAGGTAACCGTTTTGCCCGCCTCCAATTACTGGCTGGGTTGGCGTGGCTGTTGCGGCGTTTTACCTTAGCTGAGAAGGAATACAAGCCCGATCACTTTGAACGTAGTGGATTCAGTCTTCGTGACGCAAATGCTCAATACGAACTTATTCCTAGAGATATTAAGACTAAGAGTTAACGATTATGATAATTCGATGATAATTTAAAAGATTATGATAATTTAAAAGAGTAGATCTGGCGCACGATGTGGCATCTTGTCATTTATTAGGAACAAAGCATTGATTACTGTAGACTTAATTATGTAATTGAGACTTTTATGTAGTTGTGTATGAAAGAAAGAAAGAAGAAAGAAAAGCATTTTATTGACCTTATGAAAGAATACTACAATGGGTACCTACCTACTGCCAACTTATACTTACTTATACATAAAAAAGAATGACTTAATTAAAAACAAAAAACCTTAAAAACTAGATACAATATAAAAAAAAAAACAGGTAGGTAGGCACGTGCCATGCTGTGACGTATCTACGGGTTTATGAATGTAAACAAGTGTCAACACAGTAAAATTATTTATTTAAAAACTCAAGGTCGTGGATTCTATGGCCCGCTTAACTTTAGTTTGGGTAGTACGGCACTCCCCTGGTATTAGCGCGACGTGAGGAGACGAGAAGGTCGATCAGCGCAGATCCAGGGTGTCGTTGGCAGGTGTTCGGCCAGGCGGGCGGGGGATTGGCAGCGAAGCGGCCGCTGCTGGTAAGTAGTAGCACTCCGCTAGCAGCTCATCAGTGCAGCATGGAGTGGTGGTGGTGAGAAGTAGCGTAAGCGTAAAACGCGTAGCGCCGTGAAACCCTGGAATGACGTCCAGATTAATATCTGTTGTCCAATATTAAGCGTGACCACCTCAGGAAGAAAACCGCTCTTTAGGGGAATGCCTAGGTATATAATGTGAGGTGGCCTAGCTAAGAATAAGCAGAGCGAGTTTACATGTTTTGTTACTAGATAACGAAATAAAAGCACATAAGTGACCTATGTACAATAAAAGTAATGAAATGAAATGAAATGCATTTTGATATAAATCCTAAATAACAAGGCAAGTATTTTATACAGATATTTTTTATGAACTACCTACCTCGCCATAAAAATTAGGGTGATAATATGACGGGCGTATTTTTATGACAAGTTAAATAAAATGTAGCTAGCATTTGGATGCCCTTCAAATCATAGAGGAAAACACGAAGATTCCTCCAAGCAGCTATAATAGGTACATAAGCATGACATGGCAAGCTGATTCACATACATGAAATTAAAACATGAGATCGTAAGTAGGTACGGTGCGGGTAAAATGCAAGCGTTTGCTATTAGCGATAGAAACCTACTTATTACAAGATGCTACAAGTTACCTATTCCTACAGTGGATTAGAGAAACGTATTGTTCACACTTACCCAAGATGGGGGTTTCACTGATTTGATAATAAGCTTCCTATCACTTACGAAGACTGAGCTAGTTATAGATTCCTATGGGTGAAATCACGTTCACTTTATATACGAACAATGCACGATAATACCTAGGTACTTTGATGTCCTATACGAGGATATAGTAGCTAGTAATCGCGACTTGGCGAGGCTCAACTGTGGTATGATGACGGTGCTTCGGCGACTGAGTATTTATGCAAGCCTACGAAAATAATGCAGTTTGAGACACTTTTGGTGGCAACCGGAAAAATATCGTGCAATCGACGTAAGTTGGCAACGCTAGAAATTGTTCAGTTTTTTTGTAATGGGCGCTCCTTGTGGAGCGAGCAAGACAGACAACCTTTTGCTCCCTTCAACATAAACGTGATTGTTGGAATACGATCTAAGTACATGAAGTACCTTAGAGTACGTATGAGTACAACAAGTACATGAAATTTCTTAGTTTGCTAAGTTTATGTATGAAAAGTAGCTATTACGATGATTCTTTTTCGCCTATTATTATTTTTTCTGTTGTAGGTAACTTTGTAGGTGTTTGCTTTTGTAAATTTATTCTTTGTTACGAAAGTAGCAAAATAATTACATTTTTCTGTTTCTATAAATGATTTTTTATGAATGAAAAGTAGCTATTAAGTTAAATATTTTTAGCTTACTATTATTATGTTTTAAAAAGGAATCTTTACAGGTACTTGCATTTGTGTTTTTCACTTGATTTCCTGTACTTTATATATTAGATGCAAGGTTTTTTTTTTTTTTTTTTTTTTTTTTTTTAACATGTAACCATTACGTTACATTACCCCGACGCTTACTAAGAATTTTATTACTGTAGAATAAAATTCGCAATTATTTCTTAGCGTAGTCACAAACTGCCATTCATTCCTTTCAATCATTCATACACAACCTTCCATACGATCGCTCACAAAATAGCATCAGTAAGTACCTACCTAAAGTAATGGTTTAAAGTACTGACGCGACCTATCATTACTAAGAGTTACTAGTTACGAACAGAACCAACTAACTCATGCAACTACTGCAGAAACAAGCGGTTAAGGGTGAATATAAGTGATGAAATTTAAAATTTGTACTTAGTTGTAATTGTTTACTTATTTGTACCTATGAGTTTTAAATCCTTTATGTGCCATGTTCCTAGATCCTTTCCTGATATGTTTTCTAAAATATAAACAAGAGGTGTTTTTTTATATTTTACACGACATTTAATGTATTTTGGGGCTAGTTTTTTGCTAAATCTTTTATCCGCATTACTAAGAAAATATGTTTTTTTCATAACTGTGTCACCTACATTGAATTCTGCTGGTTTGCGACGAAGGTTATAATGAGATGTATTTTTAGCATGACCCTGCCACAATTTAAGCTGTACCTTATTAAAAATTGAGGAAAGACAACCAAAGTTTTCTGCATAGACATCGCGTGGTAAAAATACTATCTCGGTGCCTAGATCAGAATCAATATAGTGAGATCCGCAAACTACCGTTTCTCGCCCAAATACAAGAAAAGATGGTGTATAACCTGTGGCGTCATTGACAGAATTGTTTATGGCAAATTGAACCTTGGGAATAAATATGTCCCATGTTCTATGGTCATCTTCTACAAAGGTAGAAATGCATGTGATGATAGTTCTATTATAACGTTCGACAGTATTCACCTGAGGGGTATATTTTGGTGTAAAAAATATATTTGGAATTTGATATTTACTAAAAAATGAATTTATTTCTTTACTTATGAATTGACTGCCGTTATCCATTAAAATAGTTTGTGGAATTCCATGCATGAGGAAAACTGAGTCCTCCAATATTTTAATAATAATGTTAGATGTGGCTCGTTTTATTGGAAAGATAAGACAAAACTTTGAAAAACAGCAGGTTACCACAAAAATGAAGCTATTTTGTTTTCTACTTACTGGCAATGGACCCATTAAATCAATAGAAATCATCTGAAATGGGCGAGAACATTGTTTAGGTCGCCCCATTTCACCCAAGATTTGGTGATTTTGAGCCTTATATGATAAACATTTAGTACAAGTGCCAATAAAGTCAACGACATCTTGAAACATGCTAGGCCAGAAGTAACGTAACGTAAGACGACGATACGTTTTATGAATACCTAGATGACCTGCTGTCGGTTCACTGTGGTTGTCATGAATAATGTCCTGACGTAGTTCCTGTGGAATAACTTCTTTCCAAGAGAACTCCTGTGTTAGTTCATGTTTATTTTTACAAAGTCTGTACAAAATATTATTTTTAATATTAAAATTTGGAAAAGACTGAGGCGTTGTAAGGCAACCATTATAATGTGATTTATACCATGTATCATTAGTATTTTTGTAAGAATTTGAAGTACTAATGGTACTCACGGGAAGAGCTCGAGAGAGTGCATCTGGAATTACGTTATCAACACCACGGCGATGTTTAAATTCTACATTAAATGCCGACAAACGTACTCCCCAACGCGCTAACCTACCTGTTGGATTATTAATTGATAAAAACCATTTAAGAGCGCTGTGGTCTGTATATACAGTGATTATCATACCATTTTCCAAATAACACCTCCAATGTTCCAAAGCAACAACTACTGCCAAAGCTTCTCGCTCAGTGACGCTATAGTTCCTTTCTGCCACTGACAAGGATTTACTCATGTAAGCGACTGGATGCTCTTTACCATCGGTAATCTGTGTTAACATGGCACCAATTCCGTAGTTGCTAGCATCCGTATGGACTTCAAAGGGTTTACTGTAGTCAGGGCAGGAAAGAACAGGAGCGGAAACTAAACATTCCTTGAGCTTTAAGAAAGCACCGTCTGCTTCAGGAGACCATTTAAATGGTGGTGCTCCTTTCTTATTCGAGGTCAATTTATTAAGGGGGCCTGCAATTGTGCTGAAGTTGGGTACGAAACGACGATACCAAGTTGCTGTCCCTAGAAAACGTTTTATATCCTTGCGACAAGTAGGTGTCGGATAATTAACAATCGCTTCTACTTTATCAGGGTCAGTCCGTAAACCACAACTGTCAACAACATAACCTAAATATTTAAGTTGACTTCGAAAGAAATTACATTTTTTAAGATTAATAGTTAAGTTTGCATGTTTTAATTTTTCAAGAACTCTAAGCAAAAGTGAGACATGACTATTAAAATCATTACTGACTATAATGATGTCATCAAGATAAGCGAATACTCGAAGTTCAAATTCACCAAACAACAAGTCAACTAGTCGTTGTTGAGTAGCTGGTGCGTTGGTAAGCCCGAAAGCTGTCCTTTTAAAGCGTAGGGTTCCGCGACCAGGAATATAGAAGGCTGTCTTGTCCCTGTCTTCTGGCGCTATTTCTATTTGCCAAAAAGCCTTAGATAAGTCTATGCTACTAAGAAAACGAGCATCTCGAAGGTTATCTAATATTTCAGAGACGTATGGTAAGTTATATGCATCGCGAGATGTTACTGAATTTAATTTGCGGCTATCTAGACAAAATCTGGGCTCACCAGTTTTTTTAGTGACTAGAAGAACTGGTGAGGACCAGGCACTTTCGCATGGTTCGACGACATCGAGTGCTAACATTTCATCAACCTGTTCAGTCAAAATACGTTGCTTTTCTGGGGATATACGATAATAACGTTGTCGTATGGGTTGAGCGTTTCCTGTATCAATCCTATGAGTTATGAGACTAGTTTTACCTAAACCGTTACGTTCAGCTGAAATGGCTTTAAACTGATCAATGACGTTGTCAGCCAGACATTTCTCCGAATGGTTAAGAGTGTCATAACTTTGTACGATAGGTTTTTGTACAACGGACTTATGGTTTGTTGGACTATCAAGGGCTACAGCGTGTAAGTATTGTAAGGAAATCTTAAATGCACGCCAGAAGTCAATACCCAGGATAAGGTCATCATGAACCTCAGGCATTACAAAGCCTTGAATAATGTGAAATTGATTGTCAAAATGAATAGGTAGGTTAATATAACCAATACTACCTATTCTTTGACCCCCTGCAGCAAGAACGGTTAATCTACAGTCATCTACTAACGTTAATCCTTGAGTGATTAATGCTTTATGAGCGTTGTTACCTATAATGGTCACGGCTGAGCCAGAGTCAAGAAGACTACACATAGTAACCTCACCTATTGTAATATTGATGAAAGGACGGTTATCATTGCATTTATTCAGAATTGTGTTGGTTTTGTAATAGTTAAAGTATGTACTGACAAATTGAAGCCACTCTTTCCATTCTTCTTTATTGACTTCCATGTTTGACGTACCAACACAATTCTTTTGTATTAGTTTTTTGAACTGTTTGTTTTTCTTTGACAGACTGGACAATCAGGAGTCTTAACATCCTTACGACCACAAACAAAACAGACAATCTGACTTTTGTCAGCTTGGCATTGCCTTAAGTTGTGGGTATTGACGCGACATCTAGGGCAAAAACGCAACCTGTTTTGTGGTGCATCAATTGCATGCACGTAGTTTTGCCTACCATCACTAGCGTTCTGGTCAGCTTGAGGTTTATTCGAGGTTTTATTATTATAGCTACTATAATAGTTATTTTGTCTATTTTGTTTTTGATAAAAGTTATTATATTGCTTTGAATCAACATTATTTTTACTACCTGAATAAGCAAAGTCAGGTGCTAAAGTATCTGAAGAAATCTTTGGGGGTTCATGGAAATGAGCTAAACGAGCTTGAACATTTTCATAGTTTTTACATATACTTTTAAGATCTGAAATAGCTTTAATTACTGGAGAAGATGCTATAATGTTTGCGTAGAGTGGACGGATGTTGTGGAGTATTATTTCTAGTTTATCCTCTTCTGACAAAGTTTTTGACAAACGAGAAAATAGCCCCGACATAATAGATAAATATATCGTGATGTTCTCGGTTTCTCCTTGAGTTCGGGAACGAATCTCAGAAAGTAATTTATAATCATAATCCGATTTATCAAAATCCGCCTTTAAAAGTTCCACAAGATTCGTCCAATCCGTAACCTGATCCTTTATGCTCCTATACCAATGTAAGGCGTCTCCAACAAAAATCTCAGTCGCATATGACGTAATTTTAGCATCTGATATTTTTCTAGTTGTACAGAATTCTGACACGCGCTGTATAAAAGAGCGTACACAAGTTTTCCCATCAAACTTTAATTTAGAAATCTCACTGGAAACCCCACGATCACAATGTACGGTGATATTTGAGGGATTACAAGGCTCTGGAGTTCCTGACGTTGAAGGGAAAGTCAAATTACTGTCGACTGCACGTTCCTTTAGTGAATCAAACTTTTTCAATAAATTCTCATATCGACTAACACAGTCATCGTAAATAGGTTGCGTAATCTCATCACAAGAAGAAATACGATTTAAACGATGGTATACGTGATTAAGTAAGTTCTGTGTACGCTGAACTGCGCTACCTAAAAGTGGCGATTCTAAGTTAGTATCTATTTTATTAAGTACCTCAAACACGCCTGATAGATCATCTGCTATTGGCAAAGAACTATCTAAAATAACATCCGATGGAAATAAAACTCCTAATTTAACTATTTGCTTACGCATTTCTTGAACGGTAAGCGCGGGTGTCGTACCACGAATAGCTACCTCATATTCTAGCTCAGTCTTTTGAAGCGACAAAAAATTTACTGGAAATGCCATTATAAATAAGTGTGAACAATAACGAAACGCAAATGACCTAAATAAAGTTTAGCAAATACTCTGCTCCGTTACAATAAAAAAATTAAATAAAGAACGTTTTTTCAGAAAAAATAAAAGTAAAAAATAAAAAAAATGGACAAAGTGAGAAAGTCAATCCAGTAAAAAGCATGAAAGAGTGAAGTATGAAGCTGTAACTAGTTTGTGCGTAACGTAGTTTTAAAATTAAGTTGTAACAAAACAAAAAAAAAAATCTAATAAAAAGTTGAGGGTAGAAATAAAAAAAATGTTATGCACACTCTAGTTACAAGACGCTGAAAAAAACGTTTTACACAGTAATACAATGCACACCAACACAAAATATCTACGAAAACCAAAGTTAAGCCATAGAATTACCACGTTGGGCGCCAGTGTGACGTATCTACGGGTTTATGAATGTAAACAAGTGTCAACACAGTAAAATTATTTATTTAAAAACTCAAGGTCGTGGATTCTATGGCCCGCTTAACTTTAGTTTGGGTAGTACGGCACTCCCCTGGTATTAGCGCGACGTGAGGAGACGAGAAGGTCGATCAGCGCAGATCCAGGGTGTCGTTGGCAGGTGTTCGGCCAGGCGGGCGGGGGATTGGCAGCGAAGCGGCCGCTGCTGGTAAGTAGTAGCACTCCGCTAGCAGCTCATCAGTGCAGCATGGAGTGGTGGTGGTGAGAAGTAGCGTAAGCGTAAAACGCGTAGCGCCGTGAAACCCTGGAATGACGTCCAGATTAATATCTGTTGTCCAATATTAAGCGTGACCACCTCAGGAAGAAAACCGCTCTTTAGGGGAATGCCTAGGTATATAATTTGAGGTGGCCTAGCTAAGAATAAGCAGAGCGAGTTTACATGTTTTGTTACTAGATAACGAAATAAAAGCACATAAGTGACCTATGTACAATAAAAGTAATGAAATGAAATGAAATGCATTTTGATATAAATCCTAAATAACAAGGCAAGTATTTTATACAGATATTTTTTATGAACTACCTACCTCGCCATAAAAATTAGGGTGATAATATGACGGGCGTATTTTTATGACAAGTTAAATAAAATGTAGCTAGCATTTGGATGCCCTTCAAATCATAGAGGAAAACACGAAGATTCCTCCAAGCAGCTATAATAGGTACATAAGCATGACATGGCAAGCTGATTCACATACATGAAATTAAAACATGAGATCGTAAGTAGGTACGGTGCGGGTAAAATGCAAGCGTTTGCTATTAGCGATAGAAACCTACTTATTACAAGATGCTACAAGTTACCTATTCCTACAGTGGATTAGAGAAACGTATTGTTCACACTTACCCAAGATGGGGGTTTCACTGATTTGATAATAAGCTTCCTATCACTTACGAAGACTGAGCTAGTTATAGATTCCTATGGGTGAAATCACGTTCACTTTATATACGAACAATGCACGATAATACCTAGGTACTTTGATGTCCTATACGAGGATATAGTAGCTAGTAATCGCGACTTGGCGAGGCTCAACTGTGGTATGATGACGGTGCTTCGGCGACTGAGTATTTATGCAAGCCTACGAAAATAATGCAGTTTGAGACACTTTTGGTGGCAACCGGAAAAATATCGTGCAATCGACGTAAGTTGGCAACGCTAGAAATTGTTCAGTTTTTTTGTAATGGGCGCTCCTTGTGGAGCGAGCAAGACAGACAACCTTTTGCTCCCTTCAACATAAACGTGATTGTTGGAATACGATCTAAGTACATGAAGTACCTTAGAGTACGTATGAGTACAACAAGTACATGAAATTTCTTAGTTTGCTAAGTTTATGTATGAAAAGTAGCTATTACGATGATTCTTTTTCGCCTATTATTATTTTTTCTGTTGTAGGTAACTTTGTAGGTGTTTGCTTTTGTAAATTTATTCTTTGTTACGAAAGTAGCAAAATAATTACATTTTTCTGTTTCTATAAATGATTTTTTATGAATGAAAAGTAGCTATTAAGTTAAATATTTTTAGCTTACTATTATTATGTTTTAAAAAGGAATCTTTACAGGTACTTGCATTTGTGTTTTTCACTTGATTTCCTGTACTTTATATATTAGATGCAAGGTTTTTTTTTTTTTTTTTTTTTTTTTTTTTAACATGTAACCATTACGTTACAGTAAATAAAGGTCAATTAGGCCCTGGCTCAGTATCTATTGCACCGTGTGACTCAATATTAATGTACGATGTCTAACTACTAGTAATTTGTTTGTTAATTTTAGTTACTATTCATCTGTCGTCAGCTACAGGGCAAAGGCCTTCCTTCTGTTTTTACACTTTTCGCAACTAATCTATGAGTTTTTTGTTCGGGCGTCCTAAATATTTTTTTTAAATAAAGTAAAAATGGTAAAACGGTGTTTAAGAGCGTTATCGATAGCAGCTTCTGTATTTGGCATAGACACTAATACAGAGAACAATATGGACTCTCCCTTCTTAGAAATGTCTTGGAAAGCAATTGAGCCTTCATGGAAGGCAAGTATGCAATTTTTCATTGCGCACATTTTTCCAAAACTTTTTAAACTGTTGGATCTTAGAATCTTTGGAGTATTTAAAGGTTTTTTCATTGGTGCTGTTAAAAATGTCATAGAAAGCCGCCGCCACGAAACAGTAAAGCGACATGACTTCATTGAGATGTGTCTGGAATTGCAGAACGGTGGTTTGATGAAAGACTCCAATACAGGTTATAAACTAGAGCCTACAACTGAAATATTGGCTGCACAGGCATTTTTCTTCTTTGTTGCTGGAGCAGACACTTCAGCCAACACAATTCATTTCACTCTTTTATCCTTAGCAGGTCATAAAAAGATTCTTGCAAAAGTCCATGAGGAAATCGACAGGGTCTTTGAAAGAAAAGATCACCTGACGTATGTAGATCAACTTCAATACTTAGACATGGTTATATCTGAATCCATGCGGATGTACCCACCAGTTGGCTCAATACAGAGACAGTGTAACAAGGATACCTGGTTACCGGGAGCTAAAGTCAAGATTGAAAAGGACGTACTGATCGTGATCCAAGTTTACGGAATCCACAGGGATGCAAGATTTTTTCCCAATTCTGAATCGTTTGATCCAGAAAGATTTTCACCGAGTAATTTGACCAACTTGAAAAAGTTTAGCTATCCGCCGTTTGGCGAGGGAAATCGTATTTGCATTGATGAGAATGAAGTAAAGGATTGCTATTCGTTCTTGTTAATTTTGTTGGTGATGAGTTTATTCGTTTGGGGAAAATCAATGTTCTTCGTCATTCTTATTTTTAAATGGGGAACAAATTATTTATTGTAATTTGTTGTGTTGCTGTAAATGTTTGTTTGTTTTCACTTTCTAACCAACTTCAAATAAAAAAGGAGGTCGACTTCATGGCCGCATATCTGATTTTGATGAAATTTCTATGGTATCAATCTGAGAGATAAAAAAAAGAATTTCTCAAAACGGTTCACGTATGACGATGTTTATATGATAAAAAAACATTAAAAAAATAACGTAATTGAGACTCTCCTCCTTTGTTATGAAGGCAGTTAAACAAATAAAAATCACTCTGAATTTTTTTAGTCTATACTAAGTACGTATTTTCAGTGTTAACCACTTCCTACGAGCAAATATTCTACTCCTATATAACTCCATTTGACATAAGTTTTAAGCATTACGAGAATTACTGCCATGTTTTACCACTATAAATTTTATTATTTGATATTATACGTCGGTTTTCCAAACTCAGTCGTCTCGTGTGGAGTTTATACGACAGTACCTTCAGAATTGTCGTTGCTCTCAATTTTATGCTTCTATCAATTTTATAGCCCTGTCACATGTTTGTGTTTAAATTAGTTTTGGAATTGACAGGCAAAAACGAATCAAAGCGATGGTAAAACCGGAATATACTGAAATCCATAATGTTTATTAGAATAAATTTTGTTCGCTTTTAATGGACTTTATTTTATTTTCCTGTAATCTTCATGTATATTATATCAATAGAACAGTACTCGCCTAAGATTGAGCTTATCCCTTATTCTCGTTCTCGAATTAAAAATAAAAATTAAATTTTTGGAACGTTATAATTTAGAAATTTTTAAGACAAAAGTGAACAGGTGGAATATGGATAAACATGCTCCATATTAGGCTGCTAAAAGTAAAGCTTTATTATAATTTTGAACAAGATAATTATCTAAAAATCCTGAAAGAGGTGTGTAAAGAGAAGGCTGTAAGAGATTGCTCTTAGCAATAAGACCGTCCATAGTTTCTCTAGTTTTTAAAATATTCTTATTTTGTGTAATCTTTCACCTCGGGTGTACAATAAAGTTATATTCTATTTAAAAATGTGCATTTTATCGCATGCTAAAACTTAGTTTTGTCTAATCTGTACTTTGTATACAAAAGTAAAACATCAGTAACTTTTTAGACCAAAATGGATTACCCAAAGTAAAGTTGGATGGAACTAAAAATGTATCGCGAAACTTCGTTGGACCCTCGCCAAACTTGGTTACTCTGCGAACAAGCTGGCGTGATGAATTTAAATTCCAAGTTGGTTATAGTACCAAATAGATAGTAGGTAACCTACTATAGCTAACTAGACCCTCACAAATATTTTAATCGAATAGTTTTTTTTATGCTATAGCTGGCAGATACGGGCCACCTGATGAAGAGCTAACCACGTGACGTGGTCGCAAGCTATTGGCCTCGTGCATAAGCTCAAAGTCGCGCAACGAGCTATGGAAAGAGCTATGCTGGGAGTTTCAACGTGGAATCATAAATGAGGATATCCGTGGAAGAACCAAGGTCACCGACATAGCTCGTAGAATTAGTAAGTTGAAGTGGCAATGGGCAGGTCATATAACTTGAACTCGAACCGTCAACAAACATCATATAACAAAATCACGATGGCGGACCAACATAATACGGACGGAGGTTAGGGGTGTAGAAGGTTGAAATATGTGGGATGATTATTTATGTATTTATTGGAAAATCAATAGCCTATAATAATTAAATTATATTATTACGCTAGAAACTAGTTAGCCAACAAAACAATCTAGAAAAAGTTACTGTGAACGCCGTAAGTCGAAACAATATTGAAGAAGATGAACCAGTGCACGCACGTGCATTTTACTCGCTACCAAAAAAATCCCTGTTCCTGCTGACTGAACCAACACTCGTGCAAAATAGGTCAAAATAATGATGCTTACTAAGCTTATTAAGCCCAACAAGTGCCCCAACAGTGAACGTGATGATGATGATGATGTTGTTTATTTCAAAAACCCACCACATTGTCAACAATAATATTAACATCTCTCATGGTCGGTAAGTAGGTTCTTATTACCTCCAAATGGGGCTTGTAGGTGACAAATTAGCGCTCTAGGGTATTAACGTAGCTAGAACAGCCCTAGGGCGGTAAGTAATTAAAAAAAACGCTTCTTTCTTTCAAAAAGTTCGCGTACATCTAACCATCATACTGGCAAGCATACATCATGCATTCAGCCCAATGACCAAAGAGGTCGCTTTGCTCTTCAGCCTTGCCTTCGTGTGCTTAGACAATTTAGATCTAAATTGTCTAAGTTCGTGTGAGTATAATAGTCATCAATTTTAAATATCGAACGGCGCAGCTCAATTTCTTTATTGAAAAAAAAATGTAATACTCTTGTAATGCCGATTTTTTTCTACTTACCTCACAATCGAGATGTAAAGCAGAATAGTTAGCTCGGGTGTAAGCACCAATTGCACCCACGAAATATCTCGGGGTTAAATTGATGCCTTACAGCCCTTGGCTACTAATCAACTATTATATTAAAATATACCGGGCGTATGAAACTCTCATGAATGACCCTATACAAAACTCGGGTGCTGGTTTTATTAAAAAACCGGTTAGGTAGCTAGTTTGACTATTTTTGTATTTTTAAATATTTTAAATTTGTGCATTGATTGTGATTTGTTGATTTGTGATTTGTGCCTAACAAACATACAAACACATTTAACACTCGTATTTTATTTTCAAATTGGCATTCCATTATAAAAATTATTATATAGCCAATCTATGTATTAAGATATTAAAATATTTCTTTAGTTTTGATGCTTATAGCGTTCTGCCTTGGTGATCAGTGAAAATGAGAATATGACAGCGTTATTTGATAGCGTTTCACTGATCGCCATCGCTATTGCGCTAGATGCTCGCAAGACTTTACTGTGTGTATGCACGCTCGTGACGTTGGAACGAAATAAACCTTCCTTCCTCAGTGTATGAAAATTGAAGTTTTCTTCCTCAGTGTATGAAAAAAATTTTTTTTTTCATTTATATGGACGTGGCATTCATGGGACTAACCCTTAAATTCTTGTAACCGACCCATGTATAAAAATTAAATAAAACCCGTTATGCTGAGCTAAACGTTTTATTGAAAATCAATGTTGCCAACCGAACAAAAAACATCAATTTATTTTCCCGACACCGGAATCCAATTAACCCTCACATAGTTACACGGAAATAAATTTAAATTCGCACGCAATTTCAACAGTTTAGTTGGAAAATATTTCCCTTTTTTCACAAACAAAATTAAGGAATTTCCAATAGGGCGCATAGCAAACATCAACGATTTCCTAATTGCCTTAAAACAGGTTATTTTATTTTAGTATTTAAACAGCCGCAACCCTTTTTAATTGAAATTAGGTACTCCTTAGCGACTTTTTTAACTTACTGGATTTTCCATCTTAGAGTTTTAATGCTAAGGTTGATATTTGTTTATTTTCAGTGCATAGATAAGGTCGCGAATGTAACCAATAGATTGATATTCAGTGTAACTTCTTTCGATTTGTTGCAATAAATAAAAGCTCAACGTTTATTTGTTTTCAGATACCTTAAGGCTTTTGCACATCTAGGTAAGTGATCTGCGGTGGTGATTAATGAAATACTGTAAAATATCGCTGTCATATTTGACAGCTTTTCACTGATCGTCACCGCAGAACGCTTAGATTTGCGCAAGGCTTTAGAAATCAAGTGTAAGTACTTTAATAAAGTAGGTTAACAATCACATAATTACTGTCTTAAAAAAAATATAGTTAAAAAAACTAAAAAAAAACGCTTTTCTACTAATTGAACTTCTTCTTCTCAGTCGCTTCACTCTTGTCAGAGCGGTCGTGGTCATCATGAATATATGATTATTTGTTTTTATCAGGGGCTGTGGCACGCCTCACGATATCTCGCCACTTCTCCCTACATGTCGTCATCCGGGAGCACTCTTGTAGGGTTCCACCCACTGCTGATTTGACCTGATCAGTCCAGCGCATGGGAGATCTTCCACGTGGTCTTGTACCCTCTACTTGTCCCTGAACCACGAGGCGCTCAATCGAGTCAGTGTCCCGCCGCGAGACGTGTCCGAAGTACTTTAGAATGCGGCACTGTACTAAGTTGGACAGACGCTGTTTGATGTTTAGTTCTTGGAGTATCGAAACATTAGTGCGAAATTCAGTCCACGATACTCCAAGCAGTCGTCTCCAGCACCACATTTCCAAAGCATCAATCTTCTTTTTCTCTACTTCACGAAGGGTCCATGTCTCTGCAGCGTACAGAAATATAGGGAAAACAAGTGAGCGCACGAGCCGGATCTTGGTGGCTTTTGTAATGTTGCGATTCCTCCATACTCCATAGTACTCTACTCCGTAAGTACTTTAATAAAGTAGGTTAACAATCACATAATTACTGTCTTAAAAAAAATATAGTTAAAAAAACTAAAAAAAAACGCTTTTCTACTAATTGAACTAAAAAGTTAAAAATAAAACTGTAATAATCAATTGAAAAATTTATATTATTGTACAAAAAGCGTGGGGTGAAATCAAGCTGATGATAATGATACTGAAATACCAACCTTAGCAAATTAAACATTTTGTCTGATTTCCGAAGGTTTCAGGTAATCACAGGTGAAAGTAAAGAATTCCGAGCGTTTTTCCGTGTTTTTTGTCAAAGCACCAAATCTGAGTGAGTTGGGCGTGTAATACGTGTCTGAAGAGGGTTTTGCGGTTTCATTACTGTCTCGCTACGCTCGCTCGGTACACCTGTCTACTAACTGGTGTTTTTTCTTTTTTAGAACAAAAAACCTTTGCTTCTATTAAGCCAGTTTAACGTTTTGTCCTTTTTATTGGTTACAATGGTGTTTTAAGGGGCCGGCGGAGGGCGAGTTTTCATACAAACGTAATACCAAAATGATTACTAATTTAAGCAGATTTTCACTATATTATTGTAATAATTGTATTTGTATTGTATTTTTCTAGGTTCCTGAACAGGTTTTAAATTACTTACCTCAAATGAAATTAACGCCAATCACATTTTGCAATGAAAAAAATGTGTAAAATGCGATTGGTGTTTATTTCATTTGAGGTAAGTAGATTAAAATAAAAACTGTTTAGGAACCTAGATAAATACTATACGAATACAGTTATAACAATAATATAGTTAAAATCTGCCTAAACTAGTCATAATTTTGGTACTACGTTTGTATGAAAATTCACCCTCCGCCGACCCCTTAAGGACGAACTTTTTTTATTTCAGTGAGTAGGAAATTTACTATTTATGCCATGTCAGTTGCATTATTTATAACTCAAAAACGACTGAACCGATTTGGCTGAAAATGAATGTGGAGGTATAGCTTAGAATCAGAAGATGGACATAGATAAATAGATAGATTAACTCTTTATTGTACACAAAGAAATAAATACAGAAACTATTACAAAAATAATGAGTACAATGGGCGGCCTTATCGATAAGAGCGATCTCTTCCAAACAACCTTTGGATGGAAAGGATAGATAAAAATCGGATAGACCGCGGTGCACAAAAAGTTTTTTAAGTCGACATTATATAAAAATAAGAAAAATAATAATAACAAAAATACTGTGAATACAAACTACTTACACCTATTTTTTAATATAATTATGTACTATTTTCTTACATAGGATACTTTTTATCCCGAAAAAGTAACGGAAACAGGGCTAAGCCGCGGCTGGACTGATCGCCGCAGATGCGCGCAGGTCGTATAGCTTTTTTTCAATCTTCATATTTTTTTTTTAGGTTTGTCAAAAACAAGGACTGATATTTTTTATTCGACAAATAGCGTTACTCCGTCGATGGAACAACCCTAAGTACAATTTTATTGAATTAATAATACTTAAAAGTAATTTTTAAAATAAACTCGATCATCAGATCTGCTAAATGGCAGCCAATTTGCAAAATTGAGTCTAAATCGAAACATTTCGAATGAGCACCTCCCTAATTCTATTAACTATAATCACACGCCAATTTCAAGAATTCCCTGATCCAATTAAACAGGGAACAATCAGCCTAACGCCGATACAATAACATCTATAATCGCGTAACCCGATTGCTTTTGGGATAGTCCCGACGGAAAACGAATAATGGAATGGTTATTCTAAATGTTCCACTGTGCTCACGATATTCTCTCAAACCTCATCACCTTTTTGCGTCCTAACCCCGTCATACACGTAGCTACAATATAATTGTATTAATATAAATTATAGTAAAGCATATTACGATACATTTTCTATACAAATATTCAAGTAACCGCACACGCAGCTATCTATATTTCTATTTACTAATATTAGAAAGAGGAAAGATTTGTATTTTCGTATGTTTGTAATTAATAAACTCATGAACTACAGCGATACACTGATCGCCATCGCAGGCGATCCTCAAGCATAGATTTTTGACACTTGTCCGGCAGTGCTGTAAGAATCGGTAGATGGTGATCTAGCATTTAAGGCGTGCGCACATTTAGTGAGATCGCGATAGCGATCAGCGACACGCTCTCATATTTGACAGCGTTTCACTAATCCCCATAGCAATAGCGCCAGATGTGCGCAAGGCTATAATCCAATCGAAAAAACAAAAATAGTTGTCATCATGATGACAGCTAAACAGGTATTTTTTGAGATAGCTAACAATTTAAGGCCTGCGCACACCTAGTTCGCTGGCGGTAGCGATCAGTGAAACGCTGTCAAATATCGCTGTCAAATCTCAAATCTGACAGCGATATTTGACAGCGTTTCATTGATCGCGTTCGCCAGCGAACTAAGTGTGCGCAGGCCTATAGACTTGTACATTGCATATCAACTAAGTGACCAACCCAAATTCGAGATGCTCAAAGCTTCACGTACCACGCAGTGTTACTCAAAATGTTAGAAACTTCGTTTATAGTTTTTCTTGTAAACCATCTGTGTTAGCGACAAAAACGCAATCGAGAACAAGGAAGCAATTCTAAGAATAAAAACTTTTAATGGCAACTAGCTAAGGACAGTCAGTGGCAAAAGAAGATTACCAATTTCACTTAGTCGACGTCTTCTTATCAAAAGCCTTAAAAGTTATGCCTCAAGACGGATCATCAAAAAGTTTGAAAACTTTAATCACAAGCGTGATTTTACGAAAAATTTGAGATAAACTTTCTGTTTTTTTTAAACTTAATAAAAAAACAGAAAGTTTCATCTACTGACGTTGTACAGTCGCCGGCTGCACTAGTGTATCAATTGGTAACTTGGTGCCACAGCCATTAGTACAACAAAAACAAAAAATTTAAATGTTTCTGTAACAGTTTTTTAGTAATTTAAGTGATTGTGACACCATTTTGAAAAATATTAAAAACTTCGCAAATAATGCTGAAAATAAAGATCTCTATTAGGGTGTATTTTTTTTAGGTTCGTTATCGCATAACTAAGTAAATTATTAGTAGATTTGAAAAAAAAAAAATATCTGTAACTTATTAACTTATTAAATACCTTTTTTTCTTTAACCATTTAAGTGCATTTATATGTTAGTACCGCTGACTGTACCCACAGAAGCACTAGAAACGGGAAGATAAAGTAGGTAGCCGTAAAACTGCAATTTCTTGAACAAGATGGCGCATATTAATTAAATTACAATAACTAAAAACTTTTTGAGAACTTGGCATGAGACCAGGGCTTGTGCGTCGTAGAGCACCCACACTGATGAGTAACTATCTTAAAGCCTCGGTCACATGCAGTTAGTTTTCTAGAATATGTGACGAAAGAAGCTGTTCTTCTTCTTAACGTGTCACTGGTTCATTCGAACCAAGTGTGGTGAAAGGATTTTAAGTGCGCCTCAAAGAAAGAAGCTGTTGAAATCGTATCTCATTGACTGGCCTCTCAGCTCAGTTGGTTGGTATGCCTTCTACGCCGTAGGTCGTGGTTTTGATCCCCACTAAAAACAACAACTTGTTAGGTGAACACAGGTGCTTGTATTCTGTCTGGGTGTTATATTGTAATCTAAGTATGCACCTATTTACAAAAAAAAACACATAAATATTATACCAATATTATAATATATAAATATATATCTGGTTCCCATAGTAAAAGCTCTGCTTAATTTGGGGCTAGATAGTGTTGGGTATATTGTCCACAATATTTATTTTTTAATTTAACTACATGCTATACAAACCTAAAAAATCCCTATAGGTTTGAAATATATTCGTATAAAAAAGCTTAGAATTTTGTGACTAAACTGAATCTCCCAAAAATCAAGTCTGTCATAAAATTTTACGGTTGACATTTATCTTGAGTGGAGGCAGTAAACTCTTCAGGAAATATTTTCAGAGCTGAAAGTTCCCATTGTCCCATTTTCAGGAAAACTATCCGCATTATAGGAACCTCAAAAGTGGAGCAATAAAAATGCTGCATTATATTACTGAAATTCAGATGTTTTATTAAAACTAAAAAACCTAGTTGGTCATTTGAAACTGAATCTAATTAGGATCTATATCTGATAAAAATATAAGTTTTAAAACTTGAGAAACCGATTTCATAGCCAAACTGTTGAACCGATTTTGATAAAATTTCTATTGGACTTATCTGGAAGTGTACCTTTTAGATAGTTATTCGTTATGGCCGCTTAGAATGACGATGTTTTGCGATAACAAACACAAAAAACAACCAAATTGAGAACCTCCTTTTTTTTTTAAAGCTGGTTAAAATGGCAAAAAAAACCCTGCTATAATGCAAAAATGGCAAAACAGCGCTTAGTAGTCTACCTATAATACAATCATAAACCTCAAAGAAAGAATAAATATGATTTTAAAAGATATACCATACGTTACACTAAAACCTAAGCTAGCGCACGAAAGGAGCCTCTTTGAAGCGCACTTAATATCCTTTCACCACATTGATACTCACTCTTGTGTGTGATACCACAAGAGAAAGAGACTAAAGCTAAGCACATCTAAGCGATTAGCTGCAATTATATAGCCCTATTAATAAAAATATGTCAAAAGATAAGCTGTGCTTAAACTATTGCCATCTCTTACCACTGGGTAATGACAAAAAGTGACAGGGCTAACTTTAAACGATGACTAAATTTAAATTGCGTTTATTAATATGGCTGATAGGGTTTTACATACATCCGCACATCCGCACACACTGCCGCGAACTTTGACAGTGCAAAATTTGACAGCGATTGCCATTGCAGGCGATCTAAATGTGCGCATGGCTTTATCGTGAGCACCTGTCATTCATCTGTCAGTTTTTTTGTTGTAAGCCTGTTTAAGGGGCTACTGTGGAGACACCTTTACCGTCCTAAGTGGTAGTCGCAGTTAAGTGAACGAATACAATTTATGTGTTACTTAGCGAATGGTGGATGGCAGCTTTGGGTTAAAACAACGCATCACACTCTTCAGCATTGCAGTAGTAACGCGGACGCAACAAATGGTAGACCTGACTGGAAGTAGATTACAGTAATGGGACTACAAGAAGTTCTCCCTCGTGGTCTCATTAATGGGACAAAATAATAGAACCACGAAAAAACGGCTGTTTCTTCTTCCCATCACGTCTGGCAAAGCTGACCCATGGTTTGAGCTGAATGCTCCCGCGCTAAGGCGCGGAAACATGAGGCATACCTAGCATGGGTTGGCGCTCGAAACCGCAAGTCGAATGATATGCGTGAACGGAAGAAAGCCTTTAACAGAGCTGCCAAGTCCTGCAAGAAGGCACTTCGGAAGGCTAGGTTTGATCACATCAGCAGAGTAGGGACTAAATTAGCTTCATACCCTGCAGGCAGCAAAGCTTTTTGGTCCCTTGCTAAGTCGGTCGAATCGAACTTCTGCAAGCCGTCATTGCCTCCTATGCTGAAGCCTGATGGTTCGCTAGCCCACACTGCTGAAGAAAAGGCAAACTTATTTGCTTCTCTTTTTGCGGAGTCTTCACGTCTGGATGCTGGTAGTGCAACCCCTATAACTGTCTCGAGTAGATGCGAGACGGTCATGCCAGATATTCGTATCCGACAGATAGAGGTTCGCAAAACCCTGCGTAATCTGGACGTGAACAAAGCTAGTGGCCCGGATGGTATTCCAGCTATTGTTCTGAGGACTTGTGCGCCTGAGTTGTCTCCAGTTTTGACACGCCTTTTTCGACTCTCAATTAAGACTGGTGTAGTGCCTAAGTCTTGGAAGTTTGCCAATGTGCAGCCTGTACCCAAGAAGGGAAGTCGCGCCAATCCTGCCAATTACAGACCAATCTCAGTAACGTCCATACTGTGCAAGAGTATGGAACGTATACTTAACAACAAGCTCCTGGCATACCTCGAAGACAATGACCTCCTAAGCGACCGGCAATACGGGTTTCGCCGAAACCGGTCTGCTGGAGATCTTCTTGCGTATGTCACGCATGTATGGAGCGAAGCCATTGAGAAAAACGGAGAAGCTCTTGCAGTATCTCTGGACATCTCAAAGGCATTTGACAGGGTTTGGCACGACGGCCTTTTAGGCAAGCTTCCATCGTACGGCTTACCCGCTGGCTTTTGTGTTTGGGTATCAGACTTTCTGAGGGACCGATCACTTCGAGTAGTCGTTGACGGTTGCTCGTCTGATCACATGGCAATTAATGCCGGGGTTCCTCAGGGATCAGTTCTCTCTGCGACACTGTTTTTGCTGCACATCAATGATCTGCTTAAGCCCGGAATCATTGGGTATGCAGACGACAGCACAGTCGTAGAGAGCTACATACCCGACACACGTTCTAGCGGATTGCAGATCCGGTCTTGTAGAGAGGCCATGGTTGATCGAATGAACTTGACTTTGAAAGCAGTTGCTGATTGGGGGGATGCCAATCTGGTCAAGTTCAATGCTTCGAAGACCCAGGCGTGTCTATTTTCTACTAAAAAGAGTCAATTCCACGTGACTCCTTCTTTCCGTGATGTATCTCTTCCGATTTCAGACCAACTTGAGCTTCTAGGGTTCACGCTAACCAGAAAATTGAATTTTGGCTCGTTCATAGAGTCCAAGGCCAAGACAGCTGCGAAGAAGCTAGGCGTTCTATCGAAGGTGAGACAGTACTTCACACCGGGACAGCTTCTCAACCTGTACCAAGCACAAGTCCGATCGTGTATGGAGTACTGTTCTCATCTCTGGGATGGCTCTGCCAAATACCAGCTTGAGGCGTTGGAATCTATTGAGAGACGAGCCAAAAGACTCATTGGTAGCGACACTCTAGTCGAGTCTAAGCTCCTGAGTCTCGAACATCGCCGTAAAGTAGCCAGTCTATCGGTATTTTACAGGTTACATTTCGGAGAGTGTGCGATGGAACTTCACGATTTAGTTCCCCCATCCCCATTTTATCATCGGACGACTAGACGTACGGAAATGCGACATCCATACATAGTTGATGTTCCAACTGTCCGCACCAAGCGCTTTGCTTCAACTTTTTTGTTGCGGACAGCCAAGGAGTGGAATTCCTTGCCGGCGTCTGTTTTTCCGGACACTTATAACTTGGATGTTTTTAAGAGTAGAGTGAACAGGTATCTTCTAGGTAAGCGTGCTACACCGTCGACCGCATCATCACTTAACAGCAGGTGAGATTGCGGTCAAACGCAAGCCTATAATATGTAAAAAAAAAAAAAAAAGCATGCCCTGAAGTATAGCCGGACCCTTATTATGAGTTGAGGAAGTAGGTCCGTTAAGTGGCAAGATTGAGATCTCCGTTGCTTAGCTAAGTTATAACTTATAACTTTGATGTAATGTTGCTAACTCGGCTGAAGTAACTTGGTTGATGTACTAGTAACATTCATTTTGATTAGCTACCCACGCCAATTAAGTTTGTGTTTTACACCAACTTGAACTCTTCAAACTGTAGGTACCTATTTTCAGTACAACAGTAATGCATTAAATATTTTTGATTTCTGAAGACTTTAGTGAGCTTAGTGCATGCTATCTCACTGTAGGCCTTAAAAACGTGCCCTAAGATGCACCATCTTTACGTCCATCAACTTGAGACAGCAACACTGCGAGGTGGCAGAAATAAGCATGCTTTTTTTTATATTACTAGCTGAAGGAAGAAGCGTATTACCCCCGCCTGGTGTTAAGTTCCAATAAAAAAAACAATTGCCTATTAAAAGCATTGCGTCGTAGGTCACGCACGTTGAGAACATGCTCTACGATGCACTGCCCCGCGTCCATCAACTTGAGGCATACAAATGTTCAGCCTCACGTGCCAGTGATTTCACAGACACCCACACCCTTCAAACCGAAACACAACAATTTTACTTCACGGCAGAAATGGGCATGGTGGTAGTTTTTTCCCAGAAAGAGCCCTTTCACACACAAAATTGAAGGGTCTTCAATTTTCAGTGTGAGCTTTTACGCTGAAAGAGGCTCTTTTTTAACCGACTTCTATTAAAAGAGTAAAAGGTTCTCAGTAGGCCTACCATGAGCTCTGTCTGGCTCTGTCTCTAGCTCTGGTTTTGAGTCTGTGTGAGTGCGCTCCAGTGCATTATACTGTGTATGTGACATTTTGAGGTAAGATTTATTTAGTCAACACTCACACAGTCTCAAAACCAGAACCAGAGACAAAGCTAGACAGAGCTCACAGACAGATCGGTTGTTAGCAGTCAAGTAGTTCCAAGTATTCGTCACACAACTCACTACTCAGTCGCAGCTACAGGGTGATACACGCACGGCTGACATCAAAGCGAGAACACACAAAGGGTGTTCATTATGTGACGTACTGACAGTTTTGTAATGAATAATCCTACGTAAATATAACTAGCGAACCCGCCCCGGCTTCACGCGGGAGCAATGCTGATACTACACATTATGTAAGTGGATGAGGACTAACGCTGTTTTACTTACTGCTTAGTTTGGGGCTAGATTAAGTTCATTTACGACAAGTATCATATTCATGTAAGAAAATTAAGTTTATTTACGACAAAGAAACGACAAGAGAAACAATGATAATTTTAGAGGTTTCTAATGTGTAACCTCTAAAATTATGCATGTATTATACTTAAAGATCTTTCTCTTGAATTACTTTATCTAATTTAAATCCGCATAAATAACGTTGCTTAGTTTTAAAATTTTAAGCATTCATAGAAAGGATAATATAATGCTTTATTAGGAATAAAAATTAGTTTGTACATAATCAATCTGCAGAAGTAAAAAAACTGTATCGAAGACATCAACACCCTCCTTCGTAGAAAAGTAGGTATCGTAGTTCTGTTCTAATATGACAGACAGACAGCGTGAAGTGACTTTGTTTGATACTATGTAAAGTTAATGTCACTCTGCAGAAATATGACGTTGTGAGTGCATAATGGGACTGTTTTATTATAATATTTAACTAATTTACATTATTTACAAATAATTAACTGACCTGTAAACATGCACTTTACCAATTAATTGATTATAACTGATTATTATTACTGCTAAAGTACCGTAAAGTAATTAATTAAAAACAACTTCAACTTCGGTTATCGAGCAGGTAAGTAGTTGACTGTAACGTCAAACCTGTAGATGGAGCCACGGTCGCGTTAGTGCCGAATAGTCCCTAAGAGTTATTCGTCGAGTGTGATAGTATCCGATGGCGCAGCGGTCAGCGCAGCCCCGTACCAAGGGGAAGGTCGCGGGGTCAAATCCCGCTCGGCTCCTAACATTTGGGATATTATAATAATCATTGTTATTAAAAACAGTTCACTTTCCTAATTAAATTACGTACAGTCAGTAACGAGAAATTGATTATCGGAAGATGACAGTTTTATTTATTTAGAACACTTTTTTTGCGATAATTAGTGACATGGTAAATGTGTTTCAAGAATCATTATAAATTATGGCAAACATTTAATTACATAAGTATAATTTTGATCTTGACGCTAAGGATTTTGGATTATTCAAGATTTAAAATCATCAAATATTAATACCGCCATCTTTGACTGTACTTCTGAGGAAAGATGGCATAATTACAAAAAATGCGTTATTTTCAGCTTCATCGGGTTTTAAATTTAAAAGTTTTCTCGAAGAGATTGCTCTCAGCGATAAGGTTGCCCATTGTTTTGCCTAATTGTTTACTTATATGTCGTATATTTATGTGTGGTGAACAATAAAGAGTTATCTATCTAAATTACATTCAAAGATTTTCAAATCTTCATCACTGATTCACATAAAATCTAGAAAATCTCCCCTGAAAAAGCCGCTGAAAGCTTCATGAAATACTATGATGTATTCAAGGATATTTATTCAGGGGATGCTAAATGATTTATTCTCCGGTCGTCACGATTCAAATGCAAATTTCGTGTACGTGCAAAGAAAGGCTGTGCAGGTATTATAGTAGGTACGGTACATGTAATAGTGGCGGAATGAAAATGTTCGTCGATTTTCAACTTGATTTGTTCAACGTATCACGATCACGATCACATACTACCTTTTGAAACTGAATAGACTGAATACACCGATCTGTTAACGTCACGAGCACTGGTGGTCTAGTGGTAGTGGCCCCGCCTTCCGATCCGAAGGTCGTGGGTTCAAATCCACTCGTGTACCAATGAGTTTTTCTGTCGAAAAATGTATGTGCACTATGCCAGTACTCTCAAAACGGTGAAGGAAAACATCGTGAGGAAACTGGCGTGTTGTAGAACCTCAAAAAGTTCAAGCAACACGTGTCAAGGGTCACGCAAAAAGGGCCCACTAGCAGCCTACTTGCGGAAAAAACCTGCCCGCACATCAAGTGCGCATGATAAACTTGCCGAACTTGCCGTTAACGTCACAAATTATGTCAAAATGTGTTCATGATCAAGGCACTGGTGCAAGCGAAAACCGACTCTAAGGTGACGAACATTTTCATACCGCGACTGTAGATTGCTGTGAAATGCTGAGAAGTTATTGGCGCTGTCAGTTTTTTCTGATCACTGCATTTTTAATCTCTTTAAAGCATTGTGCACATCTAAGCGTTCTGCGGTGGAGATCAGTGAAACGCAAACATGATAGTGACATTTGACAGCGTTTCACTGATCGCCACCGCAGAACGCTTAGATATGCGCAGGGGATTCATTTTCTGTAATTTTGGAACGTGGGGATTGTAATGATAAATCATTATAATAGTTTTTCTGGTGTTATTTCGAGTTCTGTTGTGTAATTTGAGTTATATTTAACCAAAATTACTTGACGTGTTAGCGCAAAGTATGAGCAGTTGGAATTTAAGTATGATAGGTATGTGATATCCTGATTTGAACGAAAATGTTTTCGATGGTTTAAAATGAGAAAAAAAGAGGAAAAAAGTGGAGGCGTTTTTGTTCAAATTCATCAGAAACATGTCTGGAAGATGAATGGAAAGCCAATGACGGCCAACTTCTCTATTGACTGACTTGACAATTCATTAAGTAGAAGAAAAACTAGGTGTGCGCAAGGCTTGAGGGGTCGTACAAAGTCCTGTTCACGCATTTCATTATTTTGTAACATAAACTCTAGAATAATTGTACAAAAATACCATTTTAAACCAAACATAATCAAAAAAAATTGTTGAATAATAGTTTTTGTGCTGACTTTCTCTCTCTCATACAAGTAAACTTATTTCAATTGGTTCTGATATCTTCAGTAGCTATCGAAATTGATAACTTGTTGAAACATCTAAAATTGAAAACGTACCTACCAATCAATGCATTTAAGAAAATTCACTGCAAACAGTCACACGAAACTCGATTCTATGCTTTAGCTTTACAGTCCAATATCCCTTGCATCAAACAGACGCAATGGAAGTGCCATTAGTCCTAGTTGGCTTAGCGATTCATGATGCAACAACCGGTTCGAGCTCTCAACGACTATTTTCCTTTTTTTTCGAGTTCCGCTATCATTTTTGCAAACCTTAATTTAAAAATA
This sequence comes from Thera obeliscata, assembly GCA_947578465.1. NCBI lineage: Eukaryota > Metazoa > Arthropoda > Insecta > Lepidoptera > Geometridae > Thera > Thera obeliscata. The sequence continues at coordinate 2,135,348 of OX387926.1, forward strand.
CGAGCCGGTATGACCGAGCTTCGCTCGGGTTTAAAAAAAAATAGTATTATTATTTGCCAATAGTGTCAGGAAGAGTCGTATCTTTATTGGCTTATTTTTAATTAGCAACCTTCTAGCTTGCAGTTAGTTGCTCACAATCGCCAATAGATGGCAGGAACAGTCGTATATTGAGTTTATGTTTGATTATTGCAAAACACCAACTTCTCGTCATTTTCTAAAAATGAATCCTAGCTAGATCGATTTATCGCCCCCGAAAACCCTTGTATAGTAAATTTCGTGAAAATGGTTGGTTCAGTTTCCAAGATCCTAAATATATATATATATATATATATATATATATACAAGATTTTCTCGTTTAAAGGTATAAGATATTCAGTAGTACACAAGGCTACTCATCAGACTATACACTGCTAGCTCTTATGTCCTTTCAGTAAGCGTCATTTTTCTTTGTTTTTAGGTAACTTGAGCTGTATTCAACTGTACTAGAGCTCTTTGTGTATGTCTCGTCCGGGGAAGTACTACCACCATTCCTATTTCTGCCGTGAAGCAGCACCGCTGTGTTTCGGTTTGAAGGGTGTGGGTGCCGGTGAAATTACTGGCCCGTGAGGCTGAACATCTGTATGCCTCAAGTTGATGGACGCAGGGCAGTGCATCGTAAGGCTCGTTTCTGGCCTACGAGACAATACTTTGTTCAAAGTCAAAATGTTACTTTGAAACGTCTTAAAGCTAGGTGAGTCTAGGTGCTAGTTCCACGCAACCATTTATTTGATAAAGACGATGATTACCACTTAACATCAGGTGGGCCAAATGCTTGTTCCATTAGCTATTGGTATAAAAAAAAAGTAAAATATAGACGAACCTTTTAAACCACACGTCCTGCACACCCTTGGCTGCATTTTAGGTAGTTAAAACGGGTGGAATGGGCTGGTTGACCTACAAAGTGACGAGGCTAGTATTGGAACTTTTATGGGGATGAGTTCATGTTGGGTTTTTTAACTTTTGCCTTTAATCCTTTCAGACTATTGTCCAGACTATTGACTGCAACGAAATTTTCTGTTCATTGGATTTCAGTGCACGATGAAAGTTCTTGCTTAATTGAATTGGAAATGTTCCTCTTTTCTAGTGTATGTGAGCGCTGGTTCGTTTAGATTTTCGAGCTTTGATTTGATACGGGAATTGGGTAGCAAAGTAGCAAGTAGACAGTATTTGTAGCAGTGATTGAAGATTGAAAATTTCTAGGTGTATGATTTTTTGCCCTGCTGCAGTAGTATACCATGAGCTCTGTCTGCTCTGTCTTTGGTTTGTTTATTTGTTTATACTGTCTTTTTCCTGTAGGTCTACCATGAGCTCTGTCTGGCTCTGTCTCTGGTTCTGATTTTTTAGTCTGTGTGAGTGCTCACCAGTGCATAATACTGTGTGTGTGACGTTTTGACGTAGGATTTATTTAGGCAACACTCACACAGACTCAAAACCAGAGCCAGATAGAGCTTGTGGTAGGCCTACTTAATTTTTCTTAACTTGTACCTACTCGTGTCTATACAGCTACATAGTAGATACATCAAAGCTTTTATTTTAAACAAAATTTATTGAACAAGTTTTAGAAGCGCGCGCTGACTCGATTGTAAAGTTGTCTTTTTGCCGCGTTTATTTGAAAGTTGTTTATCTCTAGTTCGGATTGTAGCTGCAAGCTGTTCTTTTACAATAAAACTTTGAATTATTTGTGCAAAATTTGCTGGGAATAATTTTTAATTAATTTTTTCCTAAGACACAGGAAACCGGCGTGTCGTAGAACCTAAAAAGTTCCAAAACAATAATCCTTTATTTACACAAAGAAACTAACAATTAAACAAATATTTACAAAATGTACAAATACACAAGAAACAGTTTAGCTATCTGCAGATCGTTAAAAACGATCTAGAGATAGCTCAACTAATCCAAATCAGCGCCAGACGTAATCCAAAACATGTGTAAGTATCAAATTCACGAAAGAAGCTTCTTTGAAGCGCACTTAAAATCCTTTCACCACATTGGTTTGACAACCAGTGACACAATAAAAAGAAGATACACTTTATACTACCTAATGCCCTCAGTTAAACTGTATTTTATAATATAAACTGTATTTTATAAAACAGACGCAAATATTATTTAATGCAAAGCCTCCGCTGGTGACGATACAAGATCCATTGAACTCTGACTCCAGACCTGAAAACATACGGAGAGAAATATTGTAAAATCATTATAGTCAGATTGAAGATTGAAAAAGTCAACGCTGGCTATTGTTTTATAATTTTATTTATTGATTTGCTATTGTATAATGTATTGTGTTAGTTTTAGGAATGGATCTTTGTGACATCTGAATAAACAAATTTTTAATTTAATTTAATTTTAATAATAGTAAGTGAGTAGTAATAGAGCTATTGGCTTGTTCGATTATCAGTTCTCAGCATTTTTTGTCAATCTGACGTTTGATGTCATATGTCAAATTTTACATTTTGACTGGCATTACTCATTTGCCGAATCAATGTAAAAGTTGTATCGTTGAGATATTTAGTTATACAATTATTGTTACTTGCTGTTACGGATTCCTTCATGGGCGAGTCCGACTTGCACTTGGCCGCTTCTTCTTTTATTCTTTTCGTGCAGTTTTGGTAATTTATATTGAAGTGAATCTAATTTTTTGCATGAATTCACCTTTACCTTACATGGAATTTAAGTATTTTTAAATTTTTATCCCATCAGCTTAGACCGTGTGACCGATAGATACGATGCAAAAACCTGTAGGTTTATAAAATAATGAACCATAAATTGTGTTTTTATTTCTGTCATAAAAAAGTCATGGTACGTGCAAATCATTTTGAACTGTCGTGGTGTGACTAAATTCCATTGTTTTTATACCTGTATTTGATTATACACCGAAAATAGTCCTGTGTGTACACTAGCTACTATAATACCTAGTCTACACCATAGTATATCATAGGTACAGTCATACACATCGATTTTCAGTAAGATTATACTTACCTATCTTCGAAAATTATCGACAATATGTTCATTAATAGATAGCATAATTTTAATTATTTTGATTTTGAAGATTTAGTAGTAGTAGTAGACCTCTTTGTGGAGGTCTCGTCCGGGGAAAAACTACCACCATGCCTATTTCTGCCGTGAAGCAGCATTGCTGTATTTCAGTTTGAAGGGTGTGGGTGAAATTACTGGAACGTGAGGCTGAACATCTGTATGCTTCAAGTTAATGAACGCGAGGCAGTGCATCGTAGTGCACGTTCCTGACGTGCGTGACCTACGAGGCAATGCAATACAGACGATTTTTACCACCTTAGGCCATCAGGTCACCAGGCGGGCTATAATATGCTTCTTGCATCAGCTAGATGCCTTTCTTAGGCCATAGCTGGCAGACAAGCAGAGCAACACCAGTAGGCCTACCATGAGCTCTGCCTGGCTCTGTCTCTGGTTCTGGTTTTGAGTCTGTGTGAGTGTACACCAGTGAATTATACTGTGTGTGTGACGTTTTGACTAGGATTTATTTAATCAACACTCCAAAGACCGAAAGCCAGAACCAGAGACAGAGCCAGTCAGAGCTCATGGTACAGAGTGGCCTACAGAGGTGGTTTTTATGCGCTGCCGGCCCTATGAGAATAGATGACCCACCTTTAAAAAAATCTTTTGTCGAAGCTCCGAGAGAAAAACGCAGGGGCTCAATTCTAGACCAGTGACTTTTTTGTCACGGTATAGATATATATCACAAAAACTGTCAAATTCACTAAAGAAACTGACAGTTCTTGTGATATACAATTAACTACCGTGACAAAAAAGTCACTGGTCTAGAATAGAGCCCCAGATAACCAGTTTTCATGTCTAAAAAAAAACTTGTTCTATCTAGGATAAAACATAATATAAGAACACTTTTGCCAGACGTGCTACGCTCCTTGATAGCTGCTAGTCAGGTTAAACCCTTAATGTTTGATGTGAACTGTACCTCGTCGCTGAACTAATAACTTGTTCTCACCTCTCCTCATTGATTTATGTATGAAACGCGACGGTGCGACTCTGCTCAAAGGGATACCTGACACCTGTGCTTCAGAATAAACTTTCTACTCGGATAAATTGCTATGAAATTATACTGCTTTAAATTTACTATACCCAGAGGAAAAGCTTTGCTTAATTTAGGGCTACATAATGCTGGTGTGAATTGTCCTTAGATATTGAACTAACTTCTTCAACTGTTTCTTGTGTATCTATAGTACATTTTATAAATATTTGGTTAATTAGAAAAATAGAACAAGGCTTGATGAAATAAAAGTCTGATAGCACTTTTTGAATTAACGCGATCGTTATGCATAATTATATGGAAAAACGGGTGTTTATCACTATTACCTTTATTATTTCCCGACGTTTCAACCGTGTTACAACAGCCGTGGTCGCGGGGAGACTGGAGTTCATTGGAGTTTCTGTCGAGAAGCGGAGGCAATCGCAGTTGCATCCTCACTTGGTATAGATAATAATAAAGATAAAGATACCTATAATAATAAAGGTAATCGAGTTAAACACCCGTTTTTCCATATAAAAGTCTGATAGTTCAACGTTACAAAAAGCATTGCGAAAAATTTCACAGTTCCTCGCTCGATTTTTTCAAGCCATTTTAAAAGTTTTTTTTATTGCGAAATCCAACTATACGGAACAAAACTTTCGCTCGTAGGATAAACTGTAAAATTTACTTATGTACTGGTGCTTTTTCGCCTGAATTATTTACGTATCACCAATTATTTTAATGATTTTAATGAAAGCAATAATAGATACAATATACAAAATACTCGGTACATACAAAAGTCTAACAAAAGTTATAATCTTCGTCTCATCGTGTCAAGTCAGTGTGGTGTGCCTCGTAGAGACTCCTTATAGCCCCATCCCCCCGGTGTGTGATATCGCACGGAGGCGGATCAGCTCGCACGACACACCATGGGAACGGTCTCGTGCGCCGAGGTGCGCGGTAGCACAGGAGCCCTGTCTGTGTGCGTTGCCGTGCGTCGTCGTCGGCTGTGCGTGATGATCTGCAGAACCACGCACCGTAGGAAGGCAGCATTAGCTATAACAAAAAACTATAATTAGAGCCAATGACATAGGTACACAAACTAAAAAACATGAATTTTTCATGAAAACCGTATATAAGTTTTACTAAGTATAAGCTCTATAGATCTAGCTATACCTATTACATACTGATATTTAGATAGTAGATAACATTTCATTGATTACCGAGACACACTAGGTATAAGTAGGATACCGTTATTAACTTTAAAAAGTCACAGAAATACAATGAACTGCCTTATCGCTTACTGCGATATCTGCCAGGCAACTTTGTACCTTATCAAAAACAAAATTTTAATATAACAGATAGAATAAAATGAATAAATAAATATTCTGGACAAACCACACATCACTATCTAGCCCCAAACTAAGTAGAACTTGTACGATGGGAACCAGATAGCTGATATAATACTTACATAATTTTTTTTTGTAAATACAGTACTTATAATACAATATAACATCCAGACAGCGACCAAACACTACTGCTCACTATTTGTTTGAGATCGAACCCACGACCTACGGCTCAGAAGGCAGAGCTACTACCAACTGAGCTGAGAGGCCAGTCAAAAATAGATCGAATTTTGTTCAGATAGTCTGGCGAAAGCTCAAATGTTTCTTGTGTATATTGTACATTTTGTAAATATGTCAATCAATATTTGTTTAATAGAATAGAAGGAGATAAACTATTCACTATTTATAAATCTTCCAATAACTAATCTAAAAGACTAGATACGATTCTCCCATGATAATTAGCCGGTCGTGAGCAACAAAATAAATAGGACTCGTTTCAAAAGGTAATTAGGTTAGATAGATAAATTGCCGCCCGGGGTCCGTAACGAACGATGTACACCGTATGTACAATAATGTATATACGGGATGTACGAAATACCTAAATGTATGTTATGTCACGGAGATAGGTGGAAAAACTGGCAAGTCGTTAAATATCCGGGTATACGAAAAATTTACATTCTTTTATGGACGTATATAAATAAATAAGTAATATTGTGGACAATTCACACTACAAAGCTTGTACTATGGGAACCAGATATGTACTTAGAATACATTATAACACCCAGACAGCGAACAATCATCTGCGTTCACCACACAAACATTTGTTCTTGGTGGGGATCGAATCCACGACCTATGACACAGAAGGTGAGCTGCTATACCAGCTGAGCTGAGAGGCCTGAGTGTATTATAATCAGCTATCTCGTCTCAAGCTCACATCTACCTCGTCTCAAGCAAATCATGTTAAGTGACAACCAGAAATCTGAAGGAATACATTATTATTACTAGCAGTTGGTGACTAGTATTTTTTATTGTTAATTTATATTTTTAAGAAATCTTAAGAGTCATATTATCTTTAGTGGATTATTCGTACTGAACAACGCCATCTGCTGGATATGCTTGCAGTTAGTTGCTCACAATCGTCAATAGATGGCAGGAGCAGCCAATTTACGTTTAATTATTGCACTCAGGGTGAAATAATCATTTTCTTAAAATGAATCCTAGCTGGATGAATTTATCACCCCCGAAAACCCTAAATTTCGTGAAAATCGTTGGCGCAGTTTCTGAGATCCTAAATATATAATTATATACAAAATTTTCTCGTTTAAAGGTATAAGATAAGATAAGATAGGATTTTCGTTGTGTTTTCCTAAAGTAATTGCACCTGGCCATTAAAATCTCAGACTTCCGACTTGTCAAATATGTTTGATTCAAGCTCTAAGAATACTTTACCGGGCTTTTTACTTTTTAAAACAAGAATAATCATCTCACAAGAAAGTTCTGATTCAATTCAAGCAAACGAAAGCCTTCGGTTTAAGTTTTTATTCTACAACTTTGAGTTTAACTGTTCAAGTATTACCAACTTCGTCTAGATATAAAACTCTAGAAAAGTAAACGGAGGGGAAAGTTAGAGAATATTTTTAAATTACAGATTGACTTTGCACGGCTACATGAATATGCTTCAAAAAAGTAATGATAGAAATATTCTCAGTATAATATAATTCGTGAGTATTTTTTTTTTCATTTTAATTGTTTTTCTGGTGTTATTTTGAGTTCTGTTGTGTATTTTTTTATTATTATGTATTTTGGTGGTATTTTCACCAACATTACTAGAGATCTTAGCACAAAGTTTGAGCAGTTGGAATGAAAGTATAATATTGTGATATCCGGATTTGAATAAAAATGTTTCCGAATAGTTTTGAAGAAAAGCGCCACCATTTTCTTCAAAGCCAATGATGGCCGACTTGTCTATTGAACGGCGTAATTTTTTTTCTCTCTAGTACTACGTAATATCCATAATTTTATGCAGGATTTCTGAAAATTTTAACACATTTTTTTTTATTGTTGACAGCTAAACTTTTGACTGCCATTACACCTGATGGAAAGTGAAAATGTAGCCTAAGGTGGTACATTTAATAACTTTGTAATTTTATCGAAACTAAAAATTCTGATTGCACATTCATAATGTTCTACCCCTACTACATTACCCTATTTAATTTTTGGTAGTTACAAAATAGTGGTTTTTAAATAATAATATACTGCATTGTAGGGCAGGTTCTTAACTTGCGTCACTTGCGATATCAGTTGGGCCATGTACTTATTTCATTAGCTAGTTGTACCTATAAAAAACGATATTTACAAAAACCCTGATTCCAAACTTGGCAGCAGCACACACGAGGCTAATTTACAAGCATCGGAGAGGTAACACGACCTCAAGTCATGGACTTCGATAGGATCTTATCAGAATTTACGTCATCCACATATTTTGACCTTTCAACGCTCGGGTATCTACCTACATCAGCTACCCTTTCTACATACACGGTATGACCTGCGTAAAATGAGCTCCTGGGATTTTATCTCATCTACTTTTATGTTACTAACATTTTTAATAGACATGTTTTATTATATTATCGAAAAAAAATTGACGCCAGTGCGATTTGAACCCACGACTTTCTCGACGATCACTAAGCCATTGGTCAGTTGGTCCGGACCGATGATGGCAAAACAATCTTTTGAAATTTTTTAAAAATAAGTATTACATAGTTTGTAAAAGAGTACGCCTTATTAAGATAGGATACCAGTGCCTTTTTCTGCCGCCAAGCAGTGATGCTCCTATTGTTCTGTTTTATTTTATTTATTTAGAAATCACATATAATTATACAATCTTAAATGTATATATCAGTATATATCTTAAATGTATATATCAGTGCGTTGTGTCTCTCTAATTACAGGACGCCACAGCGCGCGCAAAATATACAACTAGACAAAGCAAAATAATTAGTGTAAGGTAGTAGGTATGTAATAAATACCTATAGAAAATACAAAATAAAATAGTATCAAAGTTAAGCAGAAAATAAACAAATGAAAATAAGAAATACTTATAACGAATGTATTTTAATATAAAACATGATCTCAATTTAAGTTTAACATGTTAAACTTAAATTGAGATCATGTTTTATATTAAAATATAATACTATATAGGTTTGTGTAACTATGGCACGTGAAACCAAATAACCAGGTATTTCTACTTTCGACAGGTAATATACTCTGTCCGAATCTATCCACAACTACGAATCTGTCCAGTTGCTCTGAAGGCAAATAATAATATACAGGGTGGAATTTTGTAATGCCACCTGGAGGGAAAGTACTCTTAATACTGCAGATAGAAAATTTTACACAAAGGAAACATTCCTTTATTTTTGAATAGAAAGCAAACTGCATTCAAAGATTTTCGAAAATTCTCTTCTCCCACACCCGGGAATCGAACCGCCTAAATTCTGAAAAAACAAAACCCTGTACTTTTATTGCATCGATCGTTAGGGTCAATTATAAGGATGAAATCTCTCTAACAAACATGATAAATTAAATGAAAGGAAAACCAGGTTTTTTTTCATTTTTTGTGAATAATTAAATTAATTTAAGATTTCCTGGTTTTTCTTTCGTTTAATTTATCATGTTTGTTAGAGAGATTTCATCCTTATAATTGACCCTAACGATCGATGCAATAAAAGTACAGGGTTTTGTTTTTTCAGAATTTAGCCGGTTCGATTCCCGGGTGTGGGAGAAGAGAATTTTCGAAAATCTTTGAATGCAGTTTGCTTTCTATTCAAAAATAAAGTAATGTTTCCTTTGAGTAAAATTTTCTATCTGCAGTATTAAGAGTACTTTCCCTCCAGGGGGCATTATAAAATTCCACCCTGTATAACCTGTAAAACTGAATAAAATAGTTCGAAAAATGTATTGAAGCGGGACACACGCATACGAGTTAGCTGACCAATTCTAAAATTTGGATTCGGCAGAAAATTTTTAGTTATCTCCCCAAGCACCACTATTTCGCGCTAACGTACTTTTTCGAAACGACTATTCCGATTCGAACGTCACGAAAAAGTACAAAATGTCGTTCTATTTTCAAATAGTCCTAACAGTTGGGGAAATAGTTTTTGAAAAAGTTGCCAAAATAGCTGAGTGCTCAACCAGTTAGTGTTCGGGTATTATGTTTAATGTTTTATACATTGTACATATTTTATACCTGTAGGCCTACTACAAGCTTTGTCTGGCTCTGTCTCTGTCTCTGGTTTTGAGTCTGTGTGAGTATTGAAAAAATAAATCCTACGTCGAAACGAAAACACACACAGTATAATACACTGGTGAGCACTCACACAGAGCCCGAGGCAGAGCCAGGTAAAGCTCGTGGTAGGCATACTTGCCCACTTACTAACACTTAGTTTGTATGAGGTAATGAGCTAGTGAACGTGGATTCACGAAAGAAACCATAAAATATCTATGGAATCTGCACACTTTCTTTAAATAGAATATAATGAATAAAATGTGAAGTACTGTCAATTCCATATATATGCAGATGACATACAGGTCTATATTTCGTGTAAACCTTCTGAAGTTGACTCAGCTATAGGAAAACTAAATGAAGATCTTTCAAATATAGCTATCTGGTCCAAAAACAATAGCCTATTACTCAATCCAAATAAGACAAAGTATTTGATTTTTGGCAGCAAACACCAGTTATCTGTTCTTTGTCCTACGCTGAATGTCACGCTCATGGGTGAACCCGTGGAACGTGTTTACGAAGCGCGAAATCTCGGCCTCCACATGGACTCTGACCTACGGTTTGAAAAGCATATTGCTGACGCTGTTAGGAACTGCTTCTATAGGCTGAAGATACTGTACAGAGTGAGGCCTTACATTAAAGTAGATTTGCGTATCCAGCTTGTGGAGTCACTTGTGTTATCGAAATTAAATTACACTGATGTGGTTTTTGGCCCTCGTCTTCTGGCGAGAACGCAAAGACTCATTCAGCGAGTTCAAAACGCCTGTGCCCGCTTTTGCTTCGATGTACCGTTGAGAGGTCATGTTTCACCATTTTTAAATAAACACTTGATTCTGAAAATGAAGCACCGTCGTAAACTCCATCTAGCGTGCCTTCTCTTTGGTGTGTTGAAGCACCAAGCACCTTTTTATCTTTATACGAAGCTAACGTGGGTGTCTAGCTCTAGAACTTGTGGTTCCCGCCAGTGCTCGATGCAGCTGTCGACACAGTGGCACAGCTCTGCTTCCTTTAGGGGTAGTTTCCGCTACGCTGCATCTAAGTGCTGGAATAACATTCCTCCGCCAATAAGGAACCTGCAACATTTACATGGCTTTAAAGATAAACTAAAATGTTACTTGTTTGAAAATCAGAAGAAGCAGGAAGGTTACAGAAACGATATAAGCATCATATAATATAGTACCTTCTATGGTACATTATAGTATTAAAATCAAGGTTTTTACCTACCTTGGTTCTATAGGGTTATGCCGTTTTTATGTAGGTAGGTATCATGTTGCGGTTGTGCACGTGAATTATATATTAGGTCTTGAATTCATTCGCTTTGTATTTATCTTTTTCATCTGTGTATTTATAGCAGTTTATTTTATACTGATTATAATATTATATGTCATACTCTTTTGTCGAAATTTTTAATTGTTTTAGAAAGTACATCTTAATTCGTATGCATTTTTGTCTAGTTGTTGTACCTAGTGGCAGAGTCCGTGACATCGCCGAACCGGCTCTGTCGGAAGACCAGCGTTGGTTGCTAGCCAACCAACATATGCTGAGCCAGAGTCCGTTTTGCGAAGCACAAAGCTCACCTCTGTAGTTTGATAAGTTGTTAGTTTATATTGTTAGTGTGAGTTTTCTTTGCTTTGCAAATAAATATTTTTTCTTTCTTTTCTTTCTTTCTTTCAAAATGAAAAACTAAATTTTAAAATTAACAAAAAAAAACTTAAAATTTTTTATAATAAACTCTGTTTTCCGCCTGTTGGTAAAAAATAGAGCTGAGATCACCAACCGAAGGCAATGTGCCTAAAAGGCTGGAAATATTACGCCTTTGAATAGCTGAGCTAATATATAATTCTCTAATAAATCTTTAATAATAATTCTCTAGAATTGGACGACCTAGAAACCTACCAGCAAGTAACTAACAAATTCACTTTAGTGACAGAAACCATTAAACAGACATTACCCTCTTTCGGCAGTACCTACTAAAAAATAAGAACTGCCTTAAGTGTCAAAGCAGCCAAACGATAATCCAAGTCCCCTTTCATCTTTATGCTTTAAAGTACCTCAAGGTGCCTGACAAGAAAAAGGGCCCAAACTTCCCTCGGTCGCCTCATTAAAACTTTTTAGAGAGAATTAAATAACGACGGAAACAAATCCGTTTACACTGGAAACTTTCGGCTCAAGTTTTATAAAGCAATTTTGAAGTTAGTCCGTGTGACGCCGCCTTAACCTGGTTGTGGTTATAATCGCTGGATAAGGTGTTGTAATTTAATTAAAAATAATGATCCTCAACTTTAATTTAAAATTAAACGAAGAAATTAAAACATTTTTTTGGTCGTAATCTTTAAGGCCTGCACACATCTAGGCGATGGTGATGGCGATCAATTGAAACGCTGTCAAATATGACAGCGATATTTGACAGCGTTTCAGCTGATTGCCAATGCTATCGCCTAGATGTGCGCAGGCCTTTAAAGTATCATAAGATAAGGTATTAGAATCTAGTGCCTTATTTGTATCGCATATCACTTATTTTGGTACTACCAGGTCAGGTCTATCGTACCTAATATTACAGTTGTCAGCCTGTTTTATTTAGTTCTGTGACCTGCAAGCTATGAAACCCAGCATTTTAACCAATTGAAAGCCAACGAAGACAATAATTTTTAATGTCTCTTTTAGAATTGGTACCTTTTAAGGCTCGGCCCAAATGAGCCACCGGCCACAGCCACTGGTGGCCAGCAAAAAGCATTTTACACACTTGTTTCATCATTTTGCGTAGGTATATTTTATACATTACAACCTCTTTTGCATTTGTTACATTTGCTAGAAATCCTGGTAATTCTCAAAATCCACTGAAGCCCAGCGCACATCTAAGCGTTCTGCAGTGGCGATCAGTAAAACGCTGTCAAATATCGCTATCATATCAAAGTCAAATATATACAGGGTGGAATTTTGTAATGCCACCTGGCGAGAAAGTACTCTTAATACTGCAGATAGAAAATTTTACTCAAAGGAAACATTCCTTTATATTTGAATAGATAGCAAACTGCATTCAAAGATTTTCGAGAATTCTCTTCTCCCACACCCGGGAATCGAACCGTCTAAAATCTGAAAAAGTTATACCCTGTACTTTTATTGGATCGATCGTTAGGGTCAATTATAAGGATGAAATCTCTCTAAGAGAATGGAGCCATTTCGTGCAACTAATTAGTTAGTTTACCATTTTTTGTAAATAATTAAATTAATTTAAGATTTCCTGGTTTTTCTTTCATTTAATTTATCATGTGTGTTAGAGAGATTTCATACTTATAATTGACTCTAACGATCGATACAATAAAAGTACAGGTTATCATTTTTAGGGTTCCGTAGCCAAATGGCAAAAATGGAACCCTTATAGATTCGTCATGTCTGTCTGTCTGTCTGTCTGTCTGTCCGTCCGTATGTCACAGCCATTTTTCTCCGAAACCGTAAGAGCTAGACTAATGAAACTTGGCGAGTAGATGTATTCTGTGAACCGCATTAAGTTTTTTCCATTAAAAAAAAAAAACTATAAATTTTGGGGGTCCCCATACTTGAAACTGAAACTCAATTTTTTTGAGTTTCAGTTTCTATGAATAGGTCTTTAAAAATGATGTTGAGGTTTCTAATATCGTTTTTTTCTAAACTGAATAGTTTGCGCGAGAGACACTTCCAAAGTGGAAAAAAGTTGGTCCCCCCCCCCCTCTAACTTCTAAAGTAAGAGAATGATAAAACTAAAAAAAATATATGTTGTACATTACTATGCAAACTTCCAACGATATTTGGTTTGAACGAAATCTAGTCAGTAGTTTTTTTTTTATACGTCAGAAACCGTAAACCGCAATTTACCTTTCGACGAACTACAAGAACCTTATTATGTTACATCAAGTAACATAATATAAAGGTTTTTGTAGTTCGTCGTGCTACGGAACCCTTCATGGGCGAGTTCGACTCGCACTTGGCTGCTTTTTTTTCAGATTTTAGCCGGTGTGGGAGAAGAGAATTTTCGAAAATCTTTGAATGCAGTTTGCTATCTATTTAAAAATAAAGGAATGTTTCCTTTGAGTAAAATTTTCTATCTGCAGTATTAAGAGTACTTCCCCCCAGGTGGCATTACAAACTTCCACCCTGTATATATCACAAAGATCACTTTGAAACGTCTTAAAGCCTTGAGCTTTGAGTCTAGGTGCCAGTTCAACGCGACCAAGCCTAGAAGAACAGGCAACAAACTACCTGGTTTGGTTCCTACCGCTTTTTAGTACGATCCTTTTACAATACAAAAATAATAAATAATAGCAGTGAAGTGACAGTGTTTCACTGATCGCCACCGTAGAACGCTTAGATATGCGCAAGGCTTGAGAGACTGCTCTACTGAGAGCGGGTTGTATATGGTGTCAGCCACCAAATACCGGGGACTTTCGCTGCTTCTGCAAGACTGGCGCTGCGCTGGCGCGCGACGAGCACCAGGTTCTGTTTTCAGTGGCCGGTTTGCGCCGACCCTAAGCGGGCATTAACCAATTAAAAGTAGACCTAGGAGGTATAAAAATACTCTCATAAAACTTTAGGAGCTCGAGTGTCGTATTTTTTTCAAAGGTTTAATTACCTCGTTTGGGTAAATGACTTCTTTGAGTTTAAGGCACTTTTTGAGTAAGGAGCTCCCTAATTTTCTTTTATTACAAGTACTTACGTTTGTTCATGAATGGCAGAAATCTCTTATTTTAAAAATAAAAGAGTTCTATTATTACGTTCTGTCCAAAAACTACGGTTTAAAAGTTTTATAAAAGACCCATTAGAGTGTTATGTCTTATGACAGAAAGTATGTCATTTGGACTGTCTTTTTCACCTCTGTTTCCAATAATAGGTAAAAACTCTGCTTCATTTGGAGCTCAATAGTGTTGTGTGGATTTGCTAGCCAAAACCATGGAAATCACACGCATAGAAACTCTGTCAGTATGCAGACTTTTCAAAGCCCACGCAAGAACTCCGTAAGATGCAAGTGCATTTATCTCGTTTATTACTAATAGAGATGTTATTTTTATTGTAGCTAAACATAGCTTTGTTTTTTTTTACGTGACAACGTCTCATAATTCGATGAAGCCAGCTGCACGCACGAAAAATCATGACGCATGCGGCGTTACCTCGCTTTGAGGCGTTCCATTTAAGGCTTGAAGTGCAAGCAAGAGCGTGGAACGAGCGACAAAGAGGCATCTCGGCAATGCCTCCGCGTTCGGCAGCGTTCGACAACTGTCTCTCTCTTACTTGTGTGAGCGATGCGTCCGCGTGGACAGCTGTATGACGTTGTCACGTTCAACTATCGTCAGTAAACCGACTTTACAGACAACTGATTTTATTTTTTAACATGTACATGGTCCACCTGATGTTTAGTTACCCCTGCGTGACATTACAGTGCATTAGCAAGTTCTATAACTCCTCTATCATTTTTGTCTTTAATAATATTTTAAAGAAAAACCCAGAAAACCTTGACGCATTTAACCAGCCCCCAATAAAATGTTCGAGAATTTTTCAACAAAACCCGGAGTTTCGCAAACTTTCACAATTAAGGAGCACCGCCGTAAGTACTTGTACCTCGTTCGACTTTTACAAGGGATTTATTAAAATTAAAACGTTAAACACGATGTTTGTTTGGGTTCCGTTACCGCAAAGGATGAATATAAACATTACTGGTTGTGTCTGAAGAAACATAAATTGCACTTTTGATTGAAGGTATGTGTGGCGTAAAGTTGAGTGATAGAGTGAAAAACAGTGTGATAAAAGAGGAATGCGGTGTGAAAGAAGACGTAATGATGAGAGTAGAGAAAGGTATGCTAAGATGGTATGGACATGTAGAGAGAATGGATGAAAGGAGATTAACAAAACAATTGCATCAGGCGAGTGTGAATGAAACTGCTGGAAGGGGAAGACCTAGGCGCATGTATCTCGATCAGATCGCAGACGTTTTAGAGAAAGGCCAGGTTAGGAGTACCCTAAACCCACGAGAATGTATGAAGAATGTTATGAGAGTGAATGAAGCGAAAGAGGTGTGTCAGGATCGTAGCAAGTGGAAATCCGTGATCTCTGCCTACCCCCATGGGAATAAGGCGTGATTTTATGTATGTATGATTGAAGGTAGAGAAATTGATAGCCGGTAAAAAGTAAGATAAAACAGAACTCTCAGCCTCTCAGCTCAGTTGGTAGTAGCTTTGCCTTCTGCTCCGTAGGTCGTGGGTTCGATCCCCACCGAGAACAAATATTTGTGTGGTGAATGCAGATGTTTGTTCTCTGTCTTGGTGTTATATAGTATTATAAGTATGTATTTGAATGTATCTAAGTATTATATCAGCTATCTGGTTTCCATAGTACAAGCTCTGCTTAATTTGGGGCTAGATAGTGTTGTGTGTAATATTTATTTATTTATTTATTTTATTCAGACTATTTTGTTATTGACTGATGCTTGAGGCCTGTCACTACTAGTAGGCCTTACCACAAGCTCTGTCTGACTCTGTCTCTAGCTCTGGTTTTGAGTCTATGTGAGTGCTCACCAGTGTATATACTGTGTGTGTGATGTTTCGACGTACTATATAGGATTTATTTAATCAACACTTACACAGACTCAAAACCAGAGTCAGAGACAGAGCCAGACAGAGCTTGTGGACAGGTATGCTTCAATTTGGGACCAAAGAGAGGCGTTTTATAAATTTGAGACCAAACCTTTGCATATTATGTAGGTGTGTTTTATGTGTGAGTAATCGGAACTCCTAAACGAATGCTATTTAATTTAAGTTTAGATAACAATGTAAACGTAACAGTGTTTACATCAACTATACGGAACCACCCTACATCAATCAGCTCACACTGTGCTTATTTAACTTCTGAAGTTTCCTATATAAACAATGGAGTTTAATTAATTGTTTATGCGGTGGGTGAAAAAAACGTGTGATACTTTCCAGCCGCGCCACAAGCTCTAATTTCAATGCAAGTTATACCAATGTTTATTTCAAATTATGTATTAAAATCCCGCGTAACTACGTTTCCGTAAACCCACTTGGGAGAGCACTGGTGGTCTAGTGGTAGTGGTCCCGCCTTCCGATCTGAAGGTCGTGGGTTCAAATCCACTCGTGTACAAATGAGTTTTTCTGTCTAAAAATTTATGTCAGCTAGATAACCTTATATATTTCCAGGAATAACTATTTTGGGCCGACTAACTGCTCGTAATTGCGATGTCTTCGGTCCATTGGGCTATCAACAGCTTAAATAATCGCTGCATCTGTCTAATATGTCCATTCATGTACCTAATTCCTCCTTGATACCTAATCGACGACGAACTAATCCTAATACGGCTCTTTTCCGCTGCCTTTCAGCGAATAAATAAGAGCGTGGGTTCAAATCCAGCCAATGAGTTTTTCTGTCGAAAAATGTATGTGTACTATGCCAGTACTCTCAAAACGGTGAAGAAAAACATCGTGAGGAAACCGGCGTGTTGTAGAACCTCAAAAAGTTCGAGCAACACGTGTCAAGGGTCACGCAAAAAGGGCCCACTAGCGGCCTACTTGCGGAAAAAACCTGCCCGCACATCAAGTGCGGATGATAAAACTTGCCAAACTTGCCAACTTACTTGGGATGTGAATTTTTAAATATTGCTCCTTTTTTAATGGTCATTATATGGTCCATCTTGTATAGTAATGGTACGCAACCATGCGATTTGAGACCCATACGATTTGTGAGTTTAAATAAAAATTTAGCCCATTCAGCTTAATGTTGATGGTCCTACTTGCAGTAGGATACAATAGAGTTACGACGAGTTACCCATTACCATTACTAGTGGAAATGGATAACTCAACAAAAAATACTGAACTTTTAGAACTTTATGAGTTCGAACTTTGTCAATGATTAAAAGTTTCCAAGTTGAGGTCATAGCTGGCCGTGCGTTTTCGTCAGCGCGATCTAGAAGTGCTACACTTTTACCAACGCCATCTAGTCCTGTCGGATGAACTACTTTTCACAACATGCACTTTACTTTGTACCTTATGATTACTTAACTTAGTTATGGCCTGCGCACACGTAGTTCGCTGGCGGTAGCGATCAGTTCAATCTCAAATCTGACAGCGATATTTGACAGCGTTTCACTGATCGCTACCGCCAGCGAACTAGGTGTGTTCGAGCCTTTAAACACCCTGTATAAACTGAAACAGTAGTTTTTTATTTCTCAAACTATTTGCATACACACGTTAAAAGTATCAATCTCAATCCCGCAAAAAAGGTAAAACAGTTTCCTCGAAGGCAATATTTCTCAACTGGACCCAAGCAGGATGAACGGGGGAATTACATTAACCCAACTGTTTACTGCTCGGGTTAAAGAGGAATTGTGGTGGGATAAATCCCGGTTTTCCACTCCACTGGACAAACACTTCGAGTGGCTGGAAAAAACTAGATGGGAATAAATTAATGGCCCTACATTAAGCCAATAGAAGTCTTTGGAGTCAGTGGGAAGTTTTTTGGAGACAGGGTAAAATGCTGCACTAACCTCAAAATAATAATATAAGTTTAAAAAACTTGAGAAACCGACTTCATTGTCAAACGGCTAAACCGATTTTAATCAAATTTGTTTGGGACAATCTGGACGTAAGAATAACCTTCCAAAAATAATTTTCAATAATTTAAGGTTCATAAATGACGGAGGCATGCAGTTACAAACATTAAAAAAATTATTAAAAAAAAAACGGCAACACCGATTTAAAAAAAATTAAAATGGGACCAATCTGGAAGCAGTACCTTTCAGATAAAAAAATATTTTTTCAAATCGGCTCTCAAATGACGAAGTTATGCGTTAACAAACATTAAAAATAAAAATAAAAAAAAAAATAAAAAAAAACATTAAAAAAAAAATACAACCGAATTGAGAACCTCCTCCTTTTTGATTGGAAGTCGGTTAATAATATATAACTTACGAGGTATCTAGATCAAAGAAACTGTGAGAATGATAGGCAAGCCTTCTCCAATTCATACCTTGTTCCATGTACCTAAAAAAAAAAGTAAACAGGCTTTTGCATCTATTGTAGATGATATTATACAGCGTCAGGGGCAACTGGTGATTACATAAGCCCTATTAGTGGGACGCTATAGTACCTGGGACAGGATTTTAGATGTAATGGGCTTGCCCAGCACCTATACCATCCTGACAGCTCAGTCCATGTACCTACTGCGACGTATGGCAAAAATTAAAAAGTTGCCTTAACACCACTATTTTGTAACTACAAAAAAAAAAAAAAAAAAACGAAATTAGAAATCAGAATTTTTAATTTCGATAAATTGACAAAGTTATGAAATGTTAAAATTTTCAGAAATCCTGCATAAAATTATGGACATAAATATTAGTTACGTAGAGAGAAAAAAAATTACGCTGTTCGGTTCCGCTTGGTATTTAGCGTTTATGAATGAAATGATTTTTGCTTGTTGAATCATTTCTCAATATTTGACTAAAAATTGTGGTTAAAGATATTTTATTATGACTTTATTTTTTTTTTCCGATACTTACTTACTCCATACTTAGAACTGAAATGCAAAAAACTTTTTTCATCAAACCCATACGGGGTGTCTATGAATAGGTCTTCAAAAATGATGTTGAGGTTTCTTATATCGTTTTATTCTAAACTTAATAGTTTTTGCGAGAGACACTGTCAAAGTTGTAAAATTTGCCCCCCCCCCTCTTACTTCTATAATAAGAGAATGATAGAACTAAAAAATATATATGATTTACAGTACTATGTAAACTTCCAACGATATTTGGTTTGAACGAAATCTAGTTAGTAGTTTTTTTTAATACGTTATTAATCGTAAACCGCAATGTACCTTTCGACGAACTACTAGAACTAAGTATTATCTTACTGCTACGGAACCCTTCATGGGCGAGTCCGATTCGCACTTGGCCGCTTTTTTTATCATGGTAGGCTTACTACTGATACAACATCCACGAAAAGTGATAGAGGGGCTCCATGCAACCACTAATAATAAAAGTAAATTACAACGCTGGTGTCCCAAACAAATACCTCATCCATCATGGGGGATAAGAAATAATACTTGGTAATAATTTTCATCATTCGCCGTCTAAATCGCTTCGTGTGGCGTGTCGCGACTGTGCAAACAAGGCGAAGAGATGTGGTCAAGAAGCCACGGGTGGGTTCTGGTCGTGGGTTCGATGTGTCAACAGTGTCAACACATTCAAACCCAAGAAGAAAATGAATGTGTGGGTCAGCCTGTCTATACACAATTTGACAGCCATAGCCATAACCATATGGAGCTCGTGGTAGCCCTGCTGGTCGTGGGTTTGATCCCTACCTAGAAAAAAAAAGCAGCCAAGTGCGAGTCGGACTCGCCCATGAAGGGTTCCGTAGCCGAGAACTACAAGAACCTTTATATTATGTTACTTGATGTAACATAATAAGGTTCTTGTAGTTCGTCGAAAGGTAAATTGCGGTTTACGGTTTATGACGTATAAAAAAAAAACTACTGACTAGATCTCGTTCAAACCAAATATCGTTGGAAGTTTGCATAGTAATGTACAACATATATTTTTTTTAGTATTATCATTCTCTTACTTTAGAAGTTAGAGGGCGGGGGACCAACTTTTTTCCACTTTGCTATGAATAGGTCTTCAAAAATGATGTTGAGGTTTCTAATATCGTTTTTTTCTAAACTGAATGGTTTGCGCGAGAGACACTTCCAAAATGGTAAAATGTTGGTCCCCCCCCTCTAACTTCTAAAATATGAGAATGATAAAACTAAAAAAAATATATGATGTACATTATACTATGCAAACTTTCAACGATATTTGGTTCGAACTAGATCTAGTCAGTATTTTTTTTATACGTCATAAATCGTAAACTGCAATTTACCTTTCGACGAACTTCAAGAACTTATATTTATGTTACTTGTTCCTACCCTTCATGGGCGAGTCCGACTCGCACTTGGCCGCTTTTTTTTAACTTAATATTTTATTTTATTTATTTAAATTCATATACCTATCAGATTACACTTAATAATCATAAAGTTCATTATACAAGGTGTATCTAAATATGTGTACTATGCGAAGGTGGGGGGTTTCAGACCACAATGGTGATCAGTTGTGGGTGGGAGAAAATTAAAAATTCCTTTTTTCAGTTTCCCATACAAAAATAATTTAATTTCATAATGCCTAAATAAATTGACAACCCTATCCTTGTAACCCCTTGACCCCTTGACCTACTACCTCTGTAGGTCTACTACTACTACCTACTACCTCTGTAGCTGAGTTTAGGGGTGTCACTTTGTATTGAAACTTCGTTGCAGTTTTTTTCAGAGATACCAATCGAAGTTCGAAAAGTCGTTGAACAAAAGTTGTTCCCCGGGGGGTGGAAATTCATCCCCCTTCAGGATAGTACACATATTTTGATACACGTTGTATACTATCAAACAAGATACTCTCCTGCACCCCATCTCCGGGACTATACACTCTTCGTCTTCATCTTAGCGCCATTAATCTGGCTATATGTGTAATATTTCTCGCTAACTGATGTTTTATTCACCTCACACAATATATAAATTGTTTCGCCGTCATTGTGTCTACTTAGAAAAATATTATCGGACAACACAGGTTTTGTTATACAGGGTAGAACAAGTTTTATCCCAAACACGTTGACTAAATACGTTCAGTGTGTCGACCAATCGTATGAAATCGGTGTGCGGTGCCTGACGCCTATCGCCGATCGTATCGCCTACCTCTGCCACCATTTTGTATAGAGAAACCAAAAGCGCCCCTAGCGGATTCTTCAAGAAGCATGAATAGCGATTGCGAGACGGTGACGTGTGCACGTCAGCTGGTGTACGATTGGTTCCCGGTCGACACACAGAAGGCTCATTCTGAATTTTAACATTTTTGTGTCTTGTTTGTTTGTTTATTTATTAAACAAGACATAAGTCTTTAGCTTAACGGAAAATTACTTGTCGTTAGCGCAGTAGTTAGCCCTGAGTAGTACGCAGTAGTTTTGTATGGAGAAACTATGAGCGCCCCTGGCAGGATTACGAGAACAAATTTTATCGTTTGCCCCAATTTTATATAGATAAACGATGAGCGCCCCTGGTGGCAATAGGGAACCACAAGTCGCTAGCGAACTATAAAGTTTAAAACTCAGAATGAGCACTCAGTTCATAACTAAATACTTCGGAATTTACTATATTATTATAGAAACTCTTGAAGAAACGAAATTATTTGAACTTGAAATAGAAAACAGCTATGTAAGAGCTTCGTGACAAAAATAAGCTAACATTATTCAAACTAAATTACTTTAACGAAATGAGCCTTGTAAGTTGCGGAACTGATTACTAAATTTTTTTTGTTTTATAGCTTAATTGTTAATCTTTTTTTGTATGTTTTTTGCCAATTTTTTATCAAGCTGAACACATTCCAGGTAAAAATATTTTTGAGCAATCACATAGGTCACCTAAGCTTTGTTATAAAAATTACTCCTTTATAATATTGTTGACTTGTTGTAATATTGTTTGTTTTTTTTTGTTCACTAACCTCATCAAACATATTTTTTTATATAGCTGGATTATTAGTATTAATTACATACCTGCATTATTTTTTTAAGCTTTTGTAAAATGCAAGAAATAAAAGGCTTTTATTATTTTTTTATTTTTCTAATTATTGTTGACACCCTTTATCATGTAAGAACTTTTATTATTTTATCAACCGTCTGTGGTTCTGACCTCTGTATTTATATTCTAGAACATCTATGTAGAATACTAATTAGAGATAAGCCCTGTCATAGACCTACGGGAGATATAAAATCCATACGTGTTCCACAAATATTTAGTTAGAATCACAAACATTAAATTGCGTTGATAGAATTATATTTTTGACCAAATCAATTTGACTTCATAGACATAGACCTGTATTCAGAAATAATGATTGATTCATATTCGAGCTTCAAGCACAGTTTTGTGACAGTAGGCCTATCATGAACTCTGTCTGGCTCTGTCTCTGGTTCTGGTTTTAAGCCTGTGTGAGTGTTGACAAAATAAATCCTATGTCAAAACGTCACACACAGTATAATGGTGAGCACTCACACAGACTCTACAAGTGTGTACATTTATTTATACACAATCTTCTATATATGTAAATCTTTCGTGTCACAATTTGGAACGCGATAAACTCCGAAATTACCGAACGGATTTCGATAAAATTTTGCAACTGCCTAAAATATGGTCGGACTTAAAAGATAGGATAGCTTATATTCAATATTTAGGTGTTATTAATTTATAAGGGGTAAAAGTTTCGAAATCTATGTCTATCCCTTTCTATCACGTAGGGACTTATATATGTCTATCCCTTTCTATCGCTTAGGGATTTTTCAGAAAATTCTCGACTTTGACGAGGAAAGTACGCCGTAGAATGTCTTTGAGGTTCTGGAATGATCAAATTTAATTCGAAGACTGAAATTATTCGGCTAGCATCCGGAATGCATCCAAACGTTAGTAATCCAGAATTATCTAGAATACTCAAATATACCCATGCAAACGGTTTTGAATTCTAGATTTGGACAAAATGTTCTAGAAAATAGTGCCCCTAAACGTTATAGAATGTTCTTTCATCATCATCATCAATTGATATCAGTCCACTGCTGGACGTAGGTTCACCTTGAGTAACATAGGCTATATTTGTGTGTTTAAAAAATAAATGTCCACCCGTGCGAAGCCGGGACAGGCAGCTAGTAACTCTATATTATTTAAATTTGTTTTCATGAACCCCACAAAGGTTCGTTGGAAGGCTTTCTATTCACAAGAGAATAACTATCAGAAAGCTATCTCAAGACCTCAGGAAGTGACAGCGAGGGAAACAATCGGTTACCTTGTTCGGTAAATAACGGTGACCGTCATAAAACGGTTAAATACGTGCGATAATATTATAAATTACGGTATAAGTTGGTGACGTCAAAGAAATATATTATATCATAGCTGCGTGTACGGTCACTTGAATATTTGTATTAGAAAACATATCGTTATATGCCTTGCTATAATATATATTAATATATATTATGGCTACGTGTGTGGCGGGCCCAAAATAACGAACGTAAAATGACGTAGCCAGTATTAGTAATACCTTATCACCAGGAAATCCTCCCCAGCGCCTGTCAATGAATGTCAGCGCCCTGCAACTACTAAATATTAAACTATTCACTAATCAAGGCTAACTCGATTACTGATCCCTCTGATCCGCTTTTGGCAGTGATTTCAAACGGGATACAGTATCACACTGTTCATACATAAGGTGTCCCTAGAATATCTTTAAGCAGTAGGTAAAGAAATAAAAAAAGAAAATAAAGAAAAGAAAGAAAAGAAAGAAAAAAGAAAAGAAAAAGCAAAGAAAAAAGAAAAGAAAGAAAAGAAAGAAAAGAAAGAAAAGAAAGAAAAGACAGAAAAGAAAGAAAATTAATTGATTTAACACTAGTGGCCACCCGTGGCTTCGCTCGCCTCGTTCCCGTTACTTTACATCCGTTCTCCGTTACATTATCTTATTGTATACGATATTTATAACTTCTGATGTATAAGCTATAATCATCGTAAAGTTTCATTAAAATCCATTCAGTGGTTTTTACGTGAAAGAGTAACCAACATTCACACATCCATCCATCCATCCATCCATACTTACAAACTTTCGTGTTTATAATATTAGTAGGAGTACGACACACAACGACAAACAAAATTATGTACTATTAAATTAGGCACTTAATATTGTAAAAACTATTATTATATTGTTTTTTTATGGACGCTTCCGTCTGCCACTAATTTGGATTAGTTGAGCTATCTCTAGATCGTTTGTAACAGTCTGCAGATAGCTCAACCGTTTGTTGTTTACTTTATACATTTTGTAAATACGAGTATTTGCTTAAGTTTCTTTGTGATAATGGTGTTCAAAGGGGCATCACCAGTTGTGTCGCAATGTATTAAGCTACGCAGCGTTTGTGGCGCGCCAACTGACAAATGATAGCACAAAGTGAGCCTGTGCGGGACAGTTTGTAAGAGCCTTTAGATGCGACTGACTGCGGCCTAACTTCCCTTTGAAAATTAATTCGTTAAGGGTATTTTGTTGCAAACTTGTTAGCAAATACTGAACGCAGCCAAAGAGTGGAAATCGTGGCCAGCGTCTGTTTTTCCAAATACCTATAATTTGGATGTTTTGACGTGACAACGTCTTAAAATTCGATAGAACCGGCTGCACGCACGAAAAAATATGACGTTATGCGGCGTTACCTCGCTCTGAGGCGTTCCATTTAAGGCTTGAAGTACAAGCGAGAGCGCGGAACGAGCGACAAAGAGGCACAATCGGCCTCCGCGTTCGGCAGCGTTCGACATCTGTCTCTCTCCTACTTGAGTGAGTGATGCGTCCGCGTGGACAGCTGTATGACGTCACGTTCAGTAAACCGACTTTACAGACAACCAATTTTTCTTTTAGGAAGAATGAATAGATCTCTAAGTGAGCGCGCTACAACGTCGACTGTATTAACATTTTAACATCAGGTGAGATTGCGGTCAAGCCTATAATTGTAAAACGTAGCTCTAAAATGGGAGGAGATGACAAAAAAGGAGGCCTATACCCACACAAAATAAAACACAAGATTACAAAAGATAAGGTGAGAATTACAGAACAATGAGTTAATATTAGTAATAAAAAATTTACAGCCATACTTATAAACGCAATTTAAATTTAATCATTGCTTTAAGTTAGTCCTGTCACTGTTTGTCATTACCCAGTGGTAAGAGATGGCAATAGTTTAAGCACTGTTTATCTTTTGACATATTTTTATAAATAGGGTCATTAGCAATTAAAACCATTAAGCCTTGCGCACATCTAAACGTTCTACGGTGGTGATCAGTAAAACGCTGTTGACTGCAAATTATTTCTTCTTTGCGTCGTTTCTACTCCTCCACGACCTACGGCGCAGAAGGCAGATCTACTGCCAACTGAGCTGAGAGGTTAGTGCTATACTTTGTCTCGTGGTCGCTATTTGAACTTTTATACCCTTGAAATTTTCTTATTGAGCCTTAAAGTAGGTAATTGACTTAGAGAGCTCAAGAGTAGATAATGGAGTTAAATTCCGTATAATTGCTTCAAGATTGAAATAATCATATTCATTTATATTATATTCCCAGCTGCTATCCAATTCGATTCCGTTATTGAAAATTATTATCTTCGAATATTTGTCGCTGGAATGGATATTGAATCGTGCAAACGATAATAATACCCTGGTTTAAGATTTAGTTGTAAACTTCTTCGAAAATATAAGCTTATCAGACAATCAGAATCCTAATTTTCCAATTTAAAATATTTTGGCCAATCAAACCTTTAAAAAAAATCACTGTCTTCTTTTTTTTTCTATACAAGGTGTATCTAAATATGTGTACTATGCGAAGGTGGGGGGTTTCAGACCACAATGGTGATCAGTTGTGGGGGGGAGAAAATTAAAAATTCCTATTTTCAGTTTCCCATACAAAAATATTTAATTTCATAATGCCTAAATAAATTGACAACCCTATCCTTGTAACCCCTTGACCCCTTGACCTACTACCTCTGTAGGTCTACTTCTACTACCTACTACCTCTGTAGCTGAGTTTAGGGTTGTCACTTTGTATAAAGTCAGCTGTTCATGTTGAAACTTCGTTGCAGTTTTTTCAGAGATACCAATCGAAGTTCGAAAAGTCGTTGAACAAAAGTTGTTCCCCGGGGGGTGGAAATTCACCCCCCTTCGGGATAGTACACATATTTTGATACACGTTGTAGATAATAATACTGGCCAGTCACGAATCTGCGCGGTAAACAAATTATCATTGTTTTTTTTAATCAGAAAGAAAAAGTGTTTGATTGAGCATAACTTTTTTTTAAAAATTATGAAAGTAAACACGTAAACTAGTTTGGAATCAATAAGTAAGCGCGAGTGAACAAAATGCGGTAAAATCGTCGCAATAGAATCCAATTTCTATTTGGAATTAATAAGAACGTGATCTGGGACGCAGGTGTTCCTATATAGGGTGTCCCATTTAGGCGTGTTTACGAATGCCATTCAAAGGTATTGCGATATACAGCGATATTTGTAGGGTGATTGCGTATCTAGTGTTACTATCATAATCTAGTCACATCATCTGTCAGTTTTGACATTATTTTGAGCTTCGATTTTAATAAAAATATAATTGAAAAATTGGAACAAAACTTATCTTTGACAAGAAATTGAATATTGACGTCGAGTCTGTTCAGAAAGAGAACCGTCGTGGGATTGGAGGGCGCTGCTGTGCTCAATTACCTTTTTTGTTTAGTGGGCAATACAATAGCGCGTCTGTTGCGTTTTGCTCCTATCACAACTAGTGTACTATTCCTTTAGTTAATTTTTATGATGCAAAATGCTGAGCAGAAAGAAAGGGATGAGCTGCCATATAAAATTGAAACGTTAGTTCACAATTTGGCCACGACGGTTCTCTTTCTGAACAGACTCTAATAAACACGAGATAGCAAATAGAACCTTCGTGGATTCGATCTCCACGGTCTGGGAGATAAAATGTATAATGATAAATATATTTACAAAAAAAAAATAAGTATAATTCCCATCGTACAAGCTCTTAATTTGTTTGGAGCTAGATATAGTTGTGTGGATTGTCCGCGTACCTACTACCGATACATTCTTATTCCACAATATTCTTTTCATAATGAAGTATGCTAGCCCTCCAAGAATAATAAAAGAATTATTGTAGATACAGCAATTTCTGTGGGAAATTGCTAGCGTGGTATTTCATTCCGGACTATCCGGATCAAACAGAACCGATGGAAGCTCTGTTTTTTTTAATAATGTAGTAGTTTCCGAGCATATATGAGAAAAGTATTTCAATTGAAGTCTGCTCGTATTGGGAACCAGTTAACCGATTTGAGTAACACGGTTTTTGACGTGACAACGTCTTATAATTCGGTGGAGCCGGCTGCACGCACGAAAAAACATGACTCGTGTGGCGTTACCTTGCTCTGAGGCGTCCCATTTAAGGCTTGAAGTGCAAGCGAGAGCGCGGAACGCGGTAGCGTTCGACATCTGTCTCTCTCCTACTTGAGTGAGCAATGCGTCCACGTGGACAGCTGTATGACGTGGTATCTTCTAGGTTAGTTTGCTACACCGTTGACCGCATCATCACTTAACAGCAGGTGAGATTACGGTCAAACGCAAGCCTACACTATGTAAAAAAAAAGACGGGTTGCACTCCGGGAGTGCCGGCAGAAGTGAAAACTTGCCGCTCGTATTAAAACTTATTAAATTTTCATCTAGTATATTTATAAAGTACTCACTCATTTTCTTTCGCTATTTCTTCATCACTTTTATCATTAATAGATGCACGAACCGCACGCGCCGCCCCGCCCCCATCGTAGCAACAGTGCCGGCCGGCGAGCGAAGCGGCAACGTCGCACACCGGGTACGGCGCGGTCAGTCGAGCGGAACGGCAACGTCCTCTCCATCCGTCTTACGCTTTTTCGATCAGGTCACGTGATCCTGACGCGCTGACGCGAGTTTAAGATTTTATACCCATTACAGAAAGTGCTCAACGCCGCTAAAGAAGTTTTCACTTCAAAAAAACTAAACTGTTGACTACCACAGTTTCTATTCTTTCTACTTCTACTTTCGTAGCCTAAACTTTGTACTTCCCCGGGCAAACTTTTGTAGCACTCATTTTGAAAAAGCTATAATAGATAGATTCTACTAAAATATATTTTATAGCTGTATGTAATTTGCTCCACCCTGTACACCCACAATGTGAAAATCGTACCTCGTATTTGATCTGAGAATGGAACTGAAATAGGTTGGGGAGCTTCGAGGAACCACACTGTCAGACGTAATCCGACCTCAGACTATTTACGTACGTACGACTTACGCAGACTACTCTGTTTGGACTTTGAACTAATTGAAGTTTACCCACAGTCTTAGCTTGAATTGCAATTGTGTGCAAAAGAGAAATACACCACTTGTCAGCAGGCCTACCACAAGCTCTTTCTGGCTCTGTCTCTGGCTTTGGTTTTGAGTCTGTGTGAGTGTTGACTAAATATATCCTACGTCGAAACGTCACACGCACATTATAATACACTAGTGAGCACTCCTACTGACTCAAAACCAGAAGAACCAGAGACAGAGCCGGACAGAGCTTGTGTTCACCCGAATAATAAAACAGTTTCATATTTTTCTCTCATTTTTAGGGTTCCGTAGCCAAATGGCAAAAACGGAACCCTTATAGATTCGTCATGTCTGTCTGTCTGTCTGTCTGTCTGTCTGTCTGTCTGTCTGTCCGGCCGTGTCACAGCCATTTTTCTCCGAAACCATAAGAGCTAGACTGATGAAACTTGGTGAGTAGATGTATTCTGTGAACCGCATTAAGGTTTTTACACAAAAATAGAAAAAAAACCATAAATTTTGGGGGTCCCCATACTTGAAACTGAAACTCAAAAATTTTTTTTTCATCGAACCCATACGTGTGGGGTATCTATGAATAGGTCTTTTCATTACTCATACTCTGAAAGTAGGTCTGAAGTTGCCTGAGGGGCCTAATTGAAAGTAAAACTTTCAGCCCTAGGGAGAATCGCTTTCTACTGATAGCTGTAAAATTATAAAAAAAACAAGTTCTATTTTATTCAACCATGTTCCAACTTTCTAAAGTCTTTCTAACTGCAAGGAGGTTGTTCAACCAAATTCCAACTTTTTATTCAGCAAGTAGGTTGGAAACCCATTACAACGGTAAGAAGTTTAAAAAGTCTAATTAGAGCGCAATGTAATATTTAAATTTAAACTAGCTGCCTGTCCCGGCTTCGCACGGGTGGACATTTATTTTTTAAACACACAAATATAGCCTTTGTTACTCAAGGTGAACCTACGTCCAGCAGTGGACTGATATCAATTGATGATGATGATGAAAGAACATTCTATAACGTTTAGGGGCACTATTTTCTAGAACATTTTGTCCAAATCTAGAATTCAAAACCGTTTGCATGGGTATATTTGAGTATTCTAGATAATTCTGGATTACTAACGTTTGGATGCATTCCGGATGCTAGCCGAATAATTTCAGTCTTCGAATTAAATTTGATCATTCCAGAACCTCAAAGACATTCTTGAGCGTTCTTTCCTCGTCAAAGTTGAGAATTTTCTGAAAAATCCCTAAGCGATAGAAAGGGATAGACATATATAAGTCCCTACGTGATCGAAAGAGATAGACATAGATTTCGAAACTTTTGCCCCTTATAAATTAATAACACCTAAATATTGAATATAAACTATCCTATCTTTTAAGTCCGACCATATTAAAGGCAGTTGCAAAATTTTATCGAAATCCGTTCAGTAGTTTCGGAGTTTATCGCGTTCCAAATTGTGACACGAAAGATTTATATATATAGATAACATAAAGATAGTATTAAATAAATAATATATCTTCTAAATTACTTGATTAGTGTATGGCTTCAACTATTTATTTAAAATAACATAGATTTAAATTATGAAAATGAAAATAATGGCTGAATAATGCTGGCGAGCCGAAGCCGAAGACCCGCTAGAGAAAAAGAAAAAAAAAACCGGGAAGGCGGCAATTCAATCTTCATTTTCACTTATTTTTCTTTCATGTTTTTATTTTTACTTTCCTTGTATTCGTAATGAAAAGCACAGTGTTTACCTCGGGTGAAAGTCTTTTGAGTCCCTCAAGCTCCATTGGCGCCCTCGCTAGCGCTCTGGCGCCAAACCCGTCTCGGGACTCAAAAAACGTGACTTTCAACACTCAGGTAACAATGTACTATTAAAAATGATGTTGAGGTTTTTAATATCGTTTTTTTCTAAACTGAATAGTTTGCGCGAGAGACACTTCCAAAGTGGAAAAAAGTTGGTCCCCCCCCTCTAACTTCTAAAATAAGAGAACGATAAAACTAAAAAAAATATATGTTGTACATTACTATGCAAACTTCCAACGATATTTGGTTTGAACGAGATCTAGTCAGTAGTTTTTTTTTTATACGTCATAAATCGTAAACCGCAATTTACCTTTCGACGAACTACAAAAACCTTTATATTATGTTAATTGATGCTACGGAACCCTTCATGGGCGAGTCCGACTCGCACTTGGCTACTTTTTTTATCCTAAATCACGGCACTAATCATCTCTCGCTCACACACGACGGTTATCAATAGTGTAGAGCGAGATGCAATAATGAGTGTCGCTTCATGTTAGATTCGTTTATTGACTTGGGTCATACACCGTGTAAATTCAGGCTATGCGGGCATCGTGACACGAGCTCGTTCCGCGTTCATGGCTGACACATAAACAGTTCACAATGTCATGCAGACGACTTTGTTCTTCAATCGACTTTTATGACTAGGGTGACATCGAATATTGAGAACAATGGATTGTCATACACGGAATTAAAACATGATTTCGTTTAAAGTCAGGGTTTACGATGTCCATACGTGGGCGCTACAAGCTAATAAATTAGTGCTGACAATGACAATAATAAACGAGTGCACTAAGTATGCGATATTTTAACGAAGATAATTTTGAATAAAAAAATCAAGAAAAATTGTAAAATCTATTTCTCATATTCCCAAGTATTAATGAGCTTTCGTTTTTCATCTTAAGTAATATTAACTTGTCCTAGATAAATATTACTGCCTTATTATTGTTTCAAATATTAACAATCGTCAAAGTTAAAAAATACATGCTCAGTTGAATCCCAAGGATCACTTTAAAACGTCTATAATCTAAGTGAATGTTGTACCAATATACACCAGTTCCACGCAAATAAGCCTAAACCTATTAGATATGGCTACTAAGCATAGATTGAGTTAGAAAGAGAACCAACAATACTGCCAAATTGGATACACGTAATATTACCTATGAGATTGTAAGAAAGAAGAACATAATATAAGTTGGATTCATGAAAAATACCTGCTCTCTCAATAGATTCTTATTACGATAAGCTTTACATCTCATCAAGGCATAACACCAATAAATTCTGCTATTTGATGAAACCTGGCAATTTTCGGTGTATTATGAAGATAGAAAAACAATTTATGAGCAAACTTGTAATATACGTAAGATAAAGGAAGAATGGCAACGTTGAACCAGGGTCATTTTTTCCGTATTGACAAATCAAATCAAAACGGTTTTTATTCAGTAGAATAACAAGAACCAGTATGTTTTTTATGGTTATAATTAATGCATTGTCAGGTGACATTACAATGGTGGCCATAAAAAGATCACACTGCTTGTGATAAAGAAAATACAAAAAAAATGAATTGAGTAATTGTTAAATAGAACCTCATGCATCCATTAGTCTAGTTATCAGTTGCTTATTTTTCGCAATTTGCTTGCTTGCGTTTGATCGCAATCTCACCTGCTATTAAGTGATGATGCGGTTGATGGTGTAGCACGTTAACATTGAAGATACTAATTCACTCTTCTCTTAAAAACAACCAAGTTTTAGGTATTCGGTAAAACAGACGCCAACATGGCCGGCATGGTTTGCATGATTAGCAATACTTTAAAATATTTGCACGCTTAGAGCAGATCACAGTGGTACCTCAACAATTGTATATAACCTGTGTTTTACATATAAAGAATTGAATTGAATTAGAATTC
Organism: Thera obeliscata; assembly: GCA_947578465.1. Lineage (NCBI taxonomy): Eukaryota > Metazoa > Arthropoda > Insecta > Lepidoptera > Geometridae > Thera > Thera obeliscata. Next base: position 2,167,695 of record OX387926.1, read on the forward strand.
CACTTCCTGGCTGTCCAAAAAGAAAAAGTTAAAAATGTTTATACGAATATAAAATAATGCTTTTGTCTAAATGAATTCGTTTTAAATATTATTTTCAAACCTGCACTGAATTTACACTGATTTATATCCCACGCAATACGTATGGTCCAAATTGCCCAGTCTCCTCTCCCTTTACAAGTCAGGTTTTAGCGTTCTTTTACTTAATTCAATTTATGCTCGGTAAACTGCCGCAAAGGGCTCGCTTCTCGTCAATTTAAGTTTGTTACGAGTCTGCGTAGTATTCGTCTGAGACTCATCTTTATTCTCTTATTTATTAGAGCCGTGATTTTGCACGCAATGTCAAAGGTTTGCCTTTGAGAAAGTCGAATGTGAGGATAACGACCTTATTAAGAAGATAATAGTTACGAGTAACTTGTGAACCAACTCTCTAGTGGCTATAGCCTCTCAGCTAATAGCTCTGCCTTCTGCGCCGTGGGTCGTGGGTTCGATCCTCACAAAGTTAGTAGTAACAATTTTTTATGTAGTAGCACGGATGTTTGTTCTCTCACTCAGTTCATCCATGTTTTCTTTGTTCTACCTCTGCTCACATATCCATCCACATTCATACTCATCACTCTCCTAGTCACATGACTTTCACCTTTTCTCATGACATGTCTATACCCCGCCAACCTAAGATAAGTTTAAGGCTAGATAGTGTTGTGTGAATTGTCCACATATGGCACACCAACTAAAAATCGGTTGTCTTTAAAGTCGGTTTACTGACGATAGTTGAAGGTGACAACGTCATACAGCTGTCCACGCGGACGCATCGCTCACTCAAGTAGGAGAGACAGATGTCGAACGCGGAGACCGATTGTGCCTCTTTGTCGCTCGGTCCGCGCTCTCGCTTGCACTTCAAGCCTTAAATGGAACGCCTCAGAGCGAGGTAACGCCGAATGAGTCATGTTTTTTCGTGCGTGCAGCCGGCTCCATCGAATTAAAAGACGTTGTCTTGTCAAAAATCTAAAAGCCATGGTCACTGTCAAATTTCAGTATAAACGCATTATTTAGTTACGGCTCAAGTAAAAGGAAGCTACCTACAGGTTAATGTTTACGGAGTCTTATAGACCTTACGGGGTCTTATAGACCTTACGACGTTTTTGTCGAGTTGATGCTCGTTCCGTTGTTCCTTATGAGTTAGCAGTTTATGACGTCATTTAGAAGCAAATTGTTGTATTATTTGGTGAGAGAGAAGGGATAACAGCTGTTTATGAACATAAGAATCAAGATATTTATTTAAGTACCTATTTACTGTAAATAAAATAAAAATGTAAGAAAGAGTTTTTATTTTATGATCGTTTATTTGTATGATGGCATCTGTCCATTCAGTAAATTTTGCCAATGTCAAGTGAGGATAATATTATGTGCATAAATAAAATAGTGTTTAGTAAAGTCAGTCAATAGAATATATTAATTACCATAACACACATGGTAAGTAGGACAGTTTTCAACTTAAAAATAAACAGTCATACTAACACAATAGGTGGACTTAACGCCAACAACGATCTCTACCAGGCATTTACGCGGCTGAAAGAATATCTACTGTTTCTAGCGTGTAATTCTAGATACTGAAAAGAGTGAATAGGTATATTCTAGGTAAGCGTGCTGCACCGTCGAACGCATCATCATTTAACATCAGGTGAGATTGCAGTCAAGCGTAAGCCTATAAATTGTAAAAAACAAGACAGTTTATTTTTGACGTGACAACGTCTTATAATTCGATGGAGCCGGCTACACGCATGAAAAAACATGACTCATGCGGCGCTACCTCGCTCTGAGGCGTTCCATTTAAGGTTGTTCGATTCCGATACAAACTGAATTTACACAACTATGGGCAAACAAAGTATAAATGTACAGTGAAATAGCTGTAATAGAATTTTACAGTGGTCTTTATTGCCGGCCAGTTATATAAAGTCGGAGAAAACTGTAGGATAACAGAAATATTAATAAAAAACCAAAAAAGTAATTTTTTCGTCATTCTTTCTAACGGGTACTAGCTTTTAGCATAGAGTCAATTTTGTACATCACTGTTTCAAAATAGACGTGAAAGTCTGTTAGTTCTTTTTCTGAAGCCCCGACTGCCACGACCAACGGCTGACACTCCAACTTTATATAACTGGCCGGTAATAAGGACCACTGTTAAAGCCTATTACAGCTATTTCAGTGTACATTAATACTTTAATCGCCCATAGTTGTGTAAATAAAGTTTGTATGGAAATCGTACCCCCTTAAGGCTTGAAGTGCAAGCGAGAGCGCGGAACGAGCGTCAAAGAGGCACAATCAGCTTCTGCGTTCGGCAGCGTTCGACATCTGTCTCTCTCCTACTTGAGTGAGCGATGCGTCCGCGTGGACAGCTTTAGGACGTTGTCACGTTCAACTGAGTATTTTCGGTAGTTGTCCGATAGTTAACCGACTTTACAGACAACAGTTTTTTTTCCTACTCATAGGTATATTATGAATATAAAATATGAATGTCTGTTATTTTCTTCACTCAAACCATTATAACCACTTAGAAATTACAATTAGGATGTTCCTACTAATTATATCGTTGCTCTCACATCCAAATATAGACAAACATGTCGTATTAATTAAAGGAGGATTAATATCTCGTTATAATTACCCCGAACCGCAAAGGAGCAAACAATTTCTTCAATATACATACGTCAAGTCTTTGAGAATTTCCCGAAACTTGAGAGCGCTGTCAAACTTGCGTTTTTTAGGCGCGTCTTTCACGCTCCTTTTGCCATGAGCGCAAATCGTACGTGCATTGACGCGCTTATAATAGTCCAGTAGCCAGACGAATATGCCCTTCGATAATTCTAAAGTTTTTTATTTTCTCTGGGTGGATAACTTTAGTGAATTCATTGCTATGTACAAAAATGCTAACAGTTTAGAGCTATGCAATAGGTATTAAGTAGGTATTTCCTATTATTTCATATACCTACAACAATAATATAAAATTTTAAATTAAATTATTTACTGTTTCTTTATTAATAGCATCTAAACTATATATTCGTGGAAATGCTAACAGATAGATACTGTGGAACAATGGAAAACTGAAAATGTCCCGTAACTCATTCAATAAGGAAAATAAGTTTTTCAAATAATTTCCTATACGTTTATAGGTATTAGTTTGTTGTAGTACCTTACAACAAAAGTTCTAATAACTGAGTAATATGCTGTAGGTACAGCATAGTTTATTATTACGAATATGTAGGCACAAAATTATAAATTTTAATTCAATATTTCGCATATCGCAAAGTAAAAATACAATTACTTGTGCAGCATATTACTCCGTTGTTAGAACTTTTGTTGTATGGTGTAACCAATACCTATCAGCGTATAGGAAATTATTTGAAAAACAAAATTTTTTTATTGAATGAGTTACGGGACATTTTCAGTTTTCCATTGTTCCACAGTACCTATCTGTTAGCATTTCCACGAATATATAGTTTAGATGGTATTAATAAAGAAACTGTAAATCATTTAATTTAAAATTTTATATTATTGTTGTAATATGAAATAATAGGAAATACCTACTTAATACCTATTGCATAGCTCTAAACTGTTAGCATTTTTGTACATAGCAATGAATTCACTAAAGTTATCCACCCAGAGAAAATAAAAAACTTTAGAATTATCGAAGGTTATGTGGAAAAAATACTATATTTCTACTGGACTATAAGCTTATAATTAAGCTCGAGTCACGCACGCTAGACGCTTCCTCGCAGTTTCAACGCCAAATGAGAAAAATAAGCTAATGTACGCGCCTTCGGTTTACTCAAACGCGCGTGTATGCCCAGACGAGCGTGCGTATACGTATGAAAAAATAAAACGCTAGTCTGAACCACCCTTAGAAGCCTACGCAACAAAGCAATGTATACCCAAGCTAACATTAGCGAAACGAGATGTAGCGGTTTGTTTGTATGAAACCTCAGAACTTTCATATAAGTGAACGCAGAATGGAGTTATTTAATATGGATACGGATATACTGAAAAATTAAGATTTGATCTCTATTGATGACGTCAACGAGCTTATAGCTCAATAATTGCCAAACTCATTGAGCTAGAAGCTCGTTGACGTACCAGTACCCAAATTACAAGGACAACTACCGAAAACTTCTTAAAGTACCCGTCAATATGAATAACTTTTTCTTAGGAACCAATACTTTCTTCTTCTTCTTCCTGCCGTTATCCCGCTTTATGTGGGGTCACCAAATGTTCTCCTCTTCCATTCTCCTTAATCAGCCGTCATCTCTGAATTCACTTCTTTCATCCATGTCATCTTTCACGCTGTTCATCCATCTGGCCTTGGGTTTACCTCTACCCACATGTATCTAAATTAATATTCACCACTCTCCTGATCAAAAGTCATGTGACTTTCATCCCTCTGCATGACATGCCCCTACCACACCAGCCTGTTGAAAAATAAACCAGCTAGTAGGAAAAAATGTTTACTTTAACCCCCCAAAGTTTTTGGTAGAGGTGAGAACACCCTATACAAGGTGTATCTAAATATGTGTACTATGCGAAGGTGGGGGGTTTCAGACCACAATGGTGATCAGTTGTGGGTGGGAGAAAATTAAAAATTCCTATTTTCAGTTTCCCATACAAAAATATTTAATTTCATAATGCCTAAATAAATTGACAACCCTATCCTTGTAACTCACCTACCCCTTGACCTACTACCTCTGTAGGTCTACTACTACTACCTACTACCTCTGTAGCTGAGTTTAGGGTTGTCACTTTGTATAAAGTCAGCTGTTCATGTTGAAACTTCGTTGCAGTTTTTTTCAGAGATACCAATCGAAGTTCGAAAAGTCGTTGAACAAAAGTTGTTCCCCGGGAAGTGGAAATTCACCCCCCTTCAGGATAGTACACATATTTTGATACACGTTGTATTTATAGCTTACATGGCTTAGTTTAGGTATATACATAGTTGCTAGGTGTAAGTACCATGGACCGTGCTTAGGGTAAAGCAACATAGGACAGGCCGAGCCTGTTTTTGTATGGAGACCTTCGTCTACCGTTTTTCAGAGTAGACTTCCAAGTATGACGTCAAATAATGAGGGTACCTACGTCAAAAGTTACACAATTATTTTAATGGCCGCTAGTTTTCAATTCGTGCTCTACTTTTTATAGCGCTAGAGGAAATGTTATGGATTATTACGTTGCTTTGTGTATGAAGTTTTTGGTAATTTATCTGGTTATTAGGTAATGTAGTGCTCTACTTGTAATCATGATTAAGAGATGGCAAGAGATGTTATAGTTTTTGAAAGCTTATTCCAAAACTATAAATTCATGAAGGCCGGCGAACCCACGACCTACGGCTCGGAAGGCAGAGCTACTACCAACTGAGCTAAGAACTAGTTTAAATAAGCTGTCTAATTTTTAATAATTATATATAGTTTAGAAGCTCTTATGGCACCGCCTTCTCGTTATTCAATCAAATCCTGTCCATCCAAAGGTTGTCTGGAAGAGATCGCTCATAGCGATAACACCGCCCATTGTGCTTCGCTATAGTTTTAGTTTTTCGCTATGTTTATTGTCCTATTCCTGTGGTGTACAATAAAGGTTATCTATCTATCTATCTAAGAGGCAAGTCTTTAAATACCTATCTAAGGCCTGCGCACATCTAGTCAATAGCGATGGCGATCAGCTGAAACGCTGTCAAATATCTCTGTCATATTTGACAGCGTCTCAGTATGGGTCTTATATTGTATTCCAAGTATGTATTTACAAAAAAATATATTAGTATTATATCAGTTATCTGGTTCCCATAGTACAAGCTCTGCTTAGTTTGGGGCTACATAGTGTTGTGTGGATTGCCTATAATATTTATTTATTTATTTTAAAAACTCAATTTTCAGACTGCAAGCTATTTCTTAGCCGAATATTAATCGATTAAAAAATTAGTTTAATTTACCCGTAAAAATTCAGCAAACTTATAGACACAAATTATATGGACGTCTTTGCTAAAATTGGCAATTTGAATCAATTGTCAAATTCTGTCGTTTCTATTCTCTACGGACACACAAAGAAGGAATTTAATGAGCAATAAAAACGCCATTATTAAATCACTCAGACGTCTCCTATTCCCGAACGAGAGAGATAATTTACAGAGTTAATATCTTTAGAGACTATGATCCAATGGGGAATTGTTAACGCCATATTACTTATTAGGAAACCCATGGTTTAGTCAGCTCTGCACGTATTGACCATGTCTTTCCTTTAGATTAGGCCAACTAAGCTGTCAGGATGGTATAGGTGCTGGGCAAGCCATATAAAACCCTGTCTTCGGCACTACAGCGTCCCGAAAGTAGGGCTTGAGTATACACTTATTTGACGCTATATAAATAATCTATAATAGATGCAAAAATGCCCCCAACAATGGCAGACGATCCCGCGGTAGACCAAGGCTCAGATGGCGGGACGACCTTGACTCGTTCATGGAAGACTGGACATCCACAGCACAGGACCGGGAAGTGTGGAAGGGTATCATGAATTTAATCATTTTTTAACGAATGTTAGATGCCTTATGTCATCCTGTTGCAATTCACTGGAAAGTTTTCAAGACATACAGTTGGTGTTGGCCAACTTGTGCAATTTGTCGCTCAATCAATAGTATCAAAGTTTTGATTCCAATAACTATTTTTGTTCGTGATAACGCAGCTTCTCTGTGTCCTTAGTTAATTGGTAACATAAAGTAATAACGAGTTGCTCCCAGACTACAAGAATCTGAAACTTTTGCGACAATTTCAGATTGAGAACTTTTGTTTTCACTTCGTCAATCCGAGGAAAATTAACATTTTTGTGACAATTGACGAGGATTACAGTTATTTCCCTGTTCCGGGATTAGTTATTTGTTTTAAAAGTATTTACACAAAAAAGCTTATAAATATTACAAGTATTTATAAAATACACGAGAAACAGTTGAACTGCAGATATCTGCAGACCGTTACAAACGATCTAGAGATAGCTTAACTGATACAAACCAGTGCCAGACGGGGGCAGCATTGTCACACTGAATAGCAATGATAAATACACTTAACCAGATACCCACCAGCTCTTGGGTCACGCGTCGCTTCAATCAGCCACCTAGACAACATTTTGAAGATTCGCAAGGCCTCGGTTCCCCACGGACTCAAACCCAGCTTAGTTATTTAAGTTTATTTTTTAGCCCCTAATAGGACATAGTAGGCAGACCATATTAGTAAGATGCAACCTCATCACTGCTCACACGAACTTTGTCTCTCCTTGGGTACCTGACGCCAGGAGACAAATAGGGCCGGCGAGAAGACCTTGGCGGGATGAACACGACGGTCAGGGGAAAGATGGGACGAGTGGAAGGCTTAGAAAAGGAAGGGTGGACCTTCATAAGTCATAAGTCATTTATTGATAATAATTATTATAGGTCAACATGGGAAATAAAAAAATAAAATAAAAATTTTAATATAAATTTAGCTACACTCTAGTGTAGATTTCATTTTTGATCATTACAAAATAAGATAAGATAGAATAAGAATATAATGTTTAACTTTGTAGGTAACCATCAAGTACCTACACAGTACCTGACTATTCTATTACTGCCCTTGAACTCATCGTAGGAGTAGAAAGTCTGCCCTTCCCCAGCAGTGGGACAATATAGGTCTACTAAAAGACCGGACATTGGCATTCCATACAGGCTGCATTTCCATAAGAGATGCTAAGTAGATGTAGCATGTCTTCATGCTAATTGGTATAACGCTTAGGGTCGCATGAATTTATTTTTTTCTAAGTTCTAGTTCGTTAGATATATGAGCTTTTAAAAACTCCATTGCAAACATTATACACACACGTTGAACAAAATGAGTGTCGCCATCTGTCGCAAGCCCATTGAGCCTATTCCCGCCAGAATTTAAATACAGTCCACTTTTTATACCTTTTACACCCAACAAAATACATTCTAAAACTCGACGCGGTAAAAAAGTCCCTTCACAAATGGTTGAATCGTCACTGAGCTCAGTTGAATGCGAGCATTTACTTCCGGCCCCCCTCTGACGTCATCCGGTCCCCTCCCCCCTCATGCCAACTGACGGCCTTTTGTCTGAATTGTGAAATCCATGAAAATAATAAATGTTTTTGAATTTTTCACGAACGGTTCAGGCTGGTTGCGCTTTTGGAAGGGTTGGGTAATAGATTTAGGTCCTTAATTTTTTCTTTTTTGACATAAAAATGTTCGATACGATTCAGATTGGGCTTAAAAATTATATAGTAAAAAGAAAACATTGTAGTTTGGAGCAAGGTTTATTTTTTGGTGCTTTTGAAATTTAAGGCGTTTATTAACCGTTTTGCTGTGTTTTTTTCATAATATACATCTTACTAAAAAGAAAAATATTTACTAAATACCTACTTGGAGAGGAAACAGAGCACATGCGTTGAAAAATAAATTTAGAGAGAGTTCGCATTGATCCAAATGTGTCCAGTGTCAATTTTATCAAAGTCTAGGTGACTAATCGAAACGACGCGTGACCCAAGGGCTGGTAGGTTTCTAGTGCAGCGCGTTAGCATTCAGCGTGGCAATGCCACCAGCGTCTTAGGAACGCTTCCATCTGGCACTGATTTGGATCAACTAAGCTATCTCTAGATAGTTTGTTTGCAGACAGCTCAACTGTTTCTTATGTATTTTGTAGATTTTGTAAATATTCGTTTAATTTTATGTTTCGTTGTGTTAATTTTTATTAAATAAAGTTGCGTATAATCAAGTTAATATAGAACATAATTTTGTATTAAGTGTACCAACATTTTGTTTATTTACCGACCAAAATTAAAATGTAATGTTGTTGTCGGGAAACACCATTAATATCCCGACACCAAAAGTAATTAGTCCATGAACTGAATTATCTGAGCTCTCAACGAGCTCATTAATTTTGGATAAAGGTTGTGCTTTTTTGTACACTCAGCATTATAAGTAGATGACGTTTACCGAATTTTAAAATTAAACATTTTTAGGTACATCACCTTTTTTATATCAAAAAATACACTTAATAATGTAATGCTTGTACAGTCAACATCAAAAGTAGATGAGTATCAGCACAAGTTTATATTAATTATTTGTTTAAATTTATATTCAAAGCTAAAAACTGTAACCTAACTGTACACCGTAAGATGAAATTTTTTGTCATTAGTTACAGTATTTTAGTTGGAGTTTTGACTACTTGATATTTATCTATGCAAAGGAAATTACAATGCATATAAATAATTATTATCTACAAAATATACATATAACACACTTTAGGCACTGCTGCAAACGATTTGTGAAAAACTTGAACTTTATGGTTCCACAGAAATATCTGAAGCTTCTGCTGATCATCATTTACTTTTGATGTTGACTGTATGCATAGCCAAATTATTTAGTATATTGTTTGAATACTTAATTTTATATGGCTTCCGATTGGTATTGATTTGAATCCGTAGAGCTATTAATATGTAGCTTGCTTACAGCGGCTGATTGCTCAGGAATTTAATTATGGAGCTTTTCAAACAAACGTTGTATTCAGTAACTTTTGAGCACATCTACGAGATTTGCGATAGCGATGGCAATGGCGATCAATTTCAGCATGTTTTATAGTACGCGAACTTTGATAGTGCAATATTGACAGCGATACACTTTCGCCATCGTAGGCGTTCTAGATGTGCGCGAGGCTTAAGTTTCAAGTGTGCGCAAGGCTTAACCTAATATTGATGATAGCTTTAAAAGTTGATTTATTTATTTATCTAGCTTTCTTCCTGTTTCCTGATTCCTGTCAACCTTACTTTAGTAAGTATAACATCCTTACTTTACCCTCGCTGTATATTTTTGAAATGGCTATGTTCGTTAGAAACAATCCGGACCTATTTTGTCGGCTGTCTGATGTCGTTCCTCGTAACAGACGAGACCAAAATAAAGTCTGCGTCCGTAACTCTAAAACAGCACTAATGCGCAAGAGCATCTTCTGCATGGCTCCATCTGTGTTTAATAAACTACCATTATCACTTAGAAAATTTCCTACTTCGTTATTTCAGAGGAAGTTGAGAGCAATACTAGCTGACTAATGTTATTACACTGTTAATTCAATTTATGACGGACGACCTACTAACAAACATTACAATTAGTTAATTCACTTATATTATTATTATTATTATTTTATCATTGACATTTAAGACAATGTTAGAGACAAACCTTTTTGTTAGCTTTAAGTAACATTGTTAGTTAAAATTTTACATGCCCTTATGGGCAGAATTACAATGGATCTATAAAAATTAAGCATTAACAACCCTGTACCTGTAATTCTGTAAATAAATCTACTTTGACTTTGACTTTGACTTCAATTGAAGAAATACAGATTACAGTATTTTTATGTGTCCTTTTTCAATTCAATTCAGTTCATTTATTTCGGAACATTTGGAACCACATCAAACATTATAATAAAATTAAAAATTAAAAATATTGTATTGTATTGCCTTATTAATATTCATCTATAGATATTTTATCCGTCAGATAAATATACCCATCTCTTGTTTAGGCTTGTCCAAAACAAGGACTATCATTTTTCATACGACAAATATCGTTACTCCGTAGATGAAAAAATAGCCCTTATTCTAAAAGGAATTCAATATACAACTCACAAAGCGAATCATAGCAATCTGTTTCATAAGGCCACTACTTAAAGATCACCTTCGTATGACCAATGAAATATTTCTTCGTAATAACTAGGTTATAAGGAAAATTTAATACAGCTTGGTTGCTTAGAGCCACGGATGTGCTGGGGGCAATTAAACCTTAGTTATGACGCCGCGCGGAAACTAGGGGACATACGGGGTCACATCACGAGGAAACTTACTTACCGATGACGTGACGTTAATGATGTCGGTACATAGAAAAGACCGTTCGTTTTGAAAATCAGATGTGATTTTTTTCTACGGATAAATCCCATCACCAAATAATTACACGCCAGAAATAATTACACCACAGATTGCTCAGATGTGGGCAAGGCTTTAAAGCCCGACACACGTAGCTATTATAGTATACATTAATATGCCATGATTTAATTTAAATTACGGTATAAGTTGACTCATAGAAATATAATATTACTAGCGGCCGCCCGCGGCTTCGCTCGCCGTTTCCGTTCCCGTTAAAAAAAAAACCTTTTAAACCTTCTCTGGACCTCCACAAATCATTCAAGACCAAAATCAGCCAAGTCGGTCCAGCCGTTATCGAGTTATAGCGTCAGGAAGGAAAACCCGACTTATTTTTATATAGTAGAAGAGAAGATAGTTGCGTGAATATTTTGTATAGAAAATATATCTCAATCCCCATTACTTACAAGCGTTTCAAAAGATAATCAGTGTTTAAGCAACTGTCATCTCTTACTATCCGGTAATGTTGAACAGTGACAGGGCGAACTTTAAGCAGTGCGTCACACCTAAGAAACGCTTGTAAGTAAGGCCAAATATGCCTTGCTTTAATTTATAGCTACGTGTATGACGGGTTTTATTAATAGTGATGATGAGGCGGCCCCTTCAGAATAAATTCCCGTGAGTACACAACACCCTTGTGAACCAGAACAGACCACCGGCACCGGCGAGGCTTGCAACGCGTCGTACGTCACACCATCGCCTTTATTAATGGTGTTATGGAGACCTCATTGCATCGCCCTTGGGACTTTGCTTATGGCTTTAACATAAAGGTTTATTAACTTACACCCCATCAGTGATTTGACTGATCAGTTTAGTTGGTAGTAGCTCTGGCTTCTGTGCCGTAGATCACGGGTTCGATCCTCATTGAGAATAAATATTTGTGTGCTGAACGCAGATGTTTGTTCTCTGTCTAGGTGTTATTTGTATTATAAGTATGTATTTACAAAAAATATATATTAAAGTATTATATCAGCTATCTGGTTCCCATAGTACAAGCTCTGCTTAGTTTGGGACTAGATAGTGTTGTGTGGGTTCTATAATATTTATGTCAGGGTATATTTACAATGTTAAAAACTATTACTATTTTTTTCTTTATTAAACACTCGTGCCTCTTAATGTAACTGCCAAGCGGGAATGGTCGAAGTCACGAGTAAGATCCAAAGCAATTGTATTGCAAGAGCATTATACAGATTACTCACATCGTAGTGGCTCTATTACGTGTAAAAATTAGCCATTGTCAGTTGTACCATTGATTTGTTCCATTAATGTTACTAGTGACAATAATTTAGGATCAGAAGTACCATCATAAATATTCATGTATCCCTAGTACCATGAATTCGATATCTTTGTGTCAATACAAAATAAATGCATGTCAAAAATGCAATTACGAGGAATATGTTTACTTTTCTTTAAATATTGGCACTTGAAATACAAAGTTGTATCACTAATTCCATAGTTATCGATTAACAATTACGGGGAACTATCCTCATTATTCTTTATTAGTACCAAAGATACAATTTGTGTCACTTGTACCATCAATGGTACAACTGAAACTGAAGTATACAAATAGCAAACAAACCATATCAGAACCATCATCATGTAGAAGTTCACTGCTGGACATATTAGGAGTAAAAAAGCATTTTATTCTACTACAATAAAAATGCTTTTATAGCACGGTTTCGTTGTTATAAATACGGTATTATGTATCTAGTTACTATGTATCCCTGAATAAACTTTTTACTTGTTACTTTTTTCTACTTTCTATCACCATTGCCACATGTAATAGCTACCTACCAGACGAGGGCTTATTCAAATTTAGTTGCACATTTAACTGTCTGCGCACTAATGAATAGCACATTCGTAGAGGGCGTTCAACTTACTTTGATAGGAACTAAGAGACTGCCATTAGTACGTCTTTGAATAATTTATACAGCCCAAGGGGATGTTTTTTTAATGTAAGTAAGCCAGATGAGGTAGATGGATAACTTTTTATTTGGCTCAAAAACGCAAAGTGTAGCAAAACTTATCAAGAAAACAAAACACACAAATAATCAAATAATTATATGTTTAAAAAACTTCAGAAACCGACTTCATTGTCAAACGGCTAAACCGATTTTAATCAAATTTGTTTGGGACAATCTGGACGTAAAAATAACCTTCCAAATAAAAAAATAATTTTCTAAATCGGTTCATAAATGACGGAGGCATGCAGTTACAAACATTAAAAAAAATATTTTAAAAAAATGGCAACACCAATTTTAATAAAAATTAAAATGGGACCAATCTGGAAGCAGTACCTTTCAGATAAAACAATAATTTTTCAAATCGGCTCACAAATGACGAAGTTATGTAGTAACAAACATTAAAAAAAAAAAAAAAAAAAAAAAACCGTATTGAGAACCTCCTCCTTTTTGATTGGAAGTCGGTTAAAAAGAAAAAAATATATTCAACACATAGGGTCAGCAACGCGCGAGTGATGCCTCTGGTGTTGCAAGCGTCCATCGGCTACGGTAACCGCTTTCCATCAGGTGGGCCTTATGCTTAGTTGCTAACTTTGTTGAATAAAAAAAAACATACAGAAACACAGAAACGAGTACCACATAATCTTATGTTTTAATGTTGAAAAAGGTGCCGACAATGACCAACATTAATTATTGAGCCAAAATGGTCCTCACTCAGCCTAATGCTGCTTCAGCTTAATGTACTTGTGAGGCAGTCTTCTTCTTATCGTGTCACTGATTCTTTCGAACCAAGTGTGGTGAAAGGACTTAAAAAGTGTGCCTCAAAGAGGCTCCTTACGTGCAATGGAAAAATATTTTTGAACTTTTTAGGTTCTACGATATGCCGGTTTCCTCACGATGTTTTCCTTCACCGTTTGAGAGCACTGGCATAGTGTACATACATTTTTGGGCAAAAAAACTCATTGGTACACGACTGGATTTGAACCCACGACCTTAGAATCGGAAGGCGGGGCCGCTACCACTAGACCACCAGCGCTCTCATTGTGAGGTAGTAGCACCAAGACACGGAATATTATACAGTTGTAAAATAAATCCACACATAAGGTCCAATTTCGGTAGTGTACATTATTATAGTAACGTCCGTCGTCTAAAATCCATTTTATTGTACATTATAACTAGCTGATGAAACACGCATATAACCCACCTGATGTTAAGTGGTAACCATCGGCTATAACAAAGCATTTCCTCGTATGCACGTCAGCAACATGTCCGAACAAGTAACGGGAACAGGGCGTTACTTGAACGAGTCACTTGGAATTAATTAAATGTATTCTTAATTGTGAATATACATATATTTTTGCGTTTATAATAATCAGTGTACTAGCACCAGTTTCACGACTTACAACACAAAGGTGAAAACGAGTCAAGTTCATGAAATTCCAAGTCGTTCCAGTAAAGGCGGGCAAGTTTCAGCGGCTCGCGACGCTGGGTTTCTTAAAATCTAGTTTATTTGTGAAGCGCCGCATAAAACCGTACGTCTCGTGGGCATAGAATGGGCGAGTGCTGGCTTTACATCGGAGTAGTAGAGTTTTGACGTTTTTATAATTGCTTCCTTAGGGACGCAATTCAAAGAGAAAAGTTATTTTAAAATAGGGGGATACAGTTTAGTGTTGCAGCTACATATTATCTATCTTCCACATCCAAATTTCAATTACACCACTAAATAGCTAAAGAATTACAAAAATATCACGTTATGAAAGGACTGTAACACATCGCGAGCGGTGGAGGGGAAAGCTCCGTTACAAGAAGTATTCACGTACAACAAACGGTCGTGTCCATAACACACACCCCATTTTCTTTAGTGCCCATTTATTTGGTTAGGAATCCAAAGATCTTATTAGCATAAGAATAATTAGTTAAAGTGTTAATAAGAGCGCTGGTGGCCTAGTGGAAGCGGCCCGCCTTCCGATCTTAATGTCGTAGGTTCAAATCCAGTCGTGAACCAATAAGTTTTTCTGCCCAAAAATGTAATTATGTTCACTATGCCAGTGCTCTCAAACGGTGAAGAAAAACATGGTGAGGGAACCGGTATGTCTTAGAACTTAAAACGCCTAAAGACTCAAAACCAGAGCCAGACAGAGCTTGTGGTAGGCCAACTGTCACAGCGTAATGCCACAAACCACAACAGACGGAAATGTGAAGTGGCGCTAGTTTTAGCCGGTAAGTGGCGCTAGTTTTAGACGGTAAGTCAAGTTACTTGTCTAGTCTAAATAAGCCTTAACCGCCGATGCATGCAATTTTGAACTCTGTATTTCCTGTCTCTACATCCAGGTCGACGTATTTTTCTTTATAATGAAATTGTTTTATTCAAATCACATTTACCTACCTGCTTTGTTTTTATAAATCTCGTGCAAAATCACAGATTTCAGGTTAAAAAAGACCGCTCACCGAATGAGAGAAGGTTTGGTTTACTGTGCGTATCTATGTAATACGAAGGTTTGTATGTTTGTACTTTCTGTACTATATACGTTATTGCGAGAACACTGGTGGTCTAGGTGGTAGCAGCTCCGCCTTCCGATGTTAACAGCGTGGGTTCAAACCTAGTCGTGTACTTTATGTGCACTATGCCAGTACTCTCAAACGGTGAAGGAAAACATCGTGAGGAAACCGGCATGTCATAGAATTCAAAAAAGTTTGCAAAATATGTCGAGTACACGAAAGGAGCTCTGAGGCGCACTTTAAATCCTTTCACCACACTCGTTTGAAAGAACCACGAAAGAAGTGACACGATAATAAGAAGAAGACTACGTTATTATTATAATGATTTCTGTCATGTGAAACTGCCAAATATAGAATCATTTGGATACGATCAAAGCTCAGTTAATCTAAGTACGTATAACTAAGCACTAAGTAAAGTGTCGACTGTATTTACCAGCATTCAATCGGCTTTAGTTATAAGAAATGTATCATATAGGTTCTACTGCGTTGCTGTATTTTTTTATCTGGTCAATCAAATAAAGGCCTACGCAGTAGGCAACAGGCAACAAAATAAAGTGAATTTTTCATTTTTCGTAAAATTAATAGATTTATTTACACAAAGAAACTTACAATTAAACAAATAGTTGAGCTATCTCTAGCTCGTTTGTAACGATCTGCAGATAGCTCAACTGTTTCTTGTGTATTTTGTACATTTTGTAAATATTTGTTTAATTGTAAGTTTCTTTTCGTAAAATGAACATAAGTTGGTGGTACCAGCTGGGTGATTGTGTGATTCTGTTGCAATCAAAAGTTTGATTCTCACATATATAAATGATACTAACAAGGAACAGCAATCTTGTTGCCATCATTTTTTGACCACTATATATCTATCTGTTGCCATACTAGTTTTAAACGAGTTCCTAATTAAATTAACGGTAAATTATAAAAGTTTTGTTTCAATTCATTTTCAGGATTCAGTATCCAAATGACAAAAAAGGAAGCCTTATAGATTCGTTATGTCTGTCTGTGTGTCTGTCTGTCCGTCCGTATGTCACAGCCACTTTTTTCCG
Organism: Thera obeliscata; assembly: GCA_947578465.1. Lineage (NCBI taxonomy): Eukaryota > Metazoa > Arthropoda > Insecta > Lepidoptera > Geometridae > Thera > Thera obeliscata. The sequence continues at coordinate 2,184,181 of OX387926.1, forward strand.
AAACTGTAAGAACTGTAATGATGAAACTTGGTAAGTAGATGTATTCTGTGAACCGCACTAAGATTTTCACTCAAAAATTGAAAAAAACAATAAATTTTATTACTAAAACGTGACACAAAAAAATATCTTTTCATCAAACCCAAACCCATACGCGTGGGGTATCGATGGATAGGTCTTCAAAAACCGTTACCGTTTTTTTTATAAACTGAACAGTTTCCGCGTACTTCCAAAGTGGAAAAAAGTTGGCCCCCCTCCTCTAACTTCTAAAGTAAGAGAATGATAAAACTAAAAAAAATATATGTTGTACATTACTATGCAAACTTTCAACGATATTTGGTTTGAACGAGATCTAGTCAGTAGTTTTTTTTTATACGTCATAAATCGTAAACAGCAATTTACCTTCCGACGAACTACAAGAACCTTTATATTATGTTACTTGATGCTACGGAACCCTTCATGGACGAGTCCGACTCGCACTTGACGCTTTTTTTTTAATAAACTGAACAGTTTCCGCGAGAGATACTTCCAAAGTGGTAAAATGTGTGGTGTATGGTTGAATGACAGTGGGGGCTGACCATAAGTAAGTAGTACCTGAAGCCAAGTACTACGTCAATCCAATATTGTATGTTAGTAAGCAGTTAGCTTGCCAAGCGATCCTTGTAATTAATCCTTATTGAGGGTAATGGCGTGTGCTGGGATTATACCACGGGATTAGAGCGCTGGAGCCCCTAGTGGTGGTGGCCCCGCCTTCCGATCCTAAGGTCGAGGGTTCAAATCCAGTCGTGTACCAATGATTTTTTCTGCCCAAAAACGTATGTACTCTATGCCAGTGCTCTCAAACAGTGAAGGAAAACATCGTGAGGAAACCGGGATGTCGTAAAATCTAATAAGTTCGAAAATATGACTGTGTCAAATGCGTGAAGGGGTCTTTGAGGTGCACTGAAAATCATTTCACCACACTTTTTTTGCTCCACTTACATATTTGTATTTATTCTTTGTTCTGTTTACTATTCTGTTTTCTTTCTTTTTGTGTTATGTGCTCTGTTTGTGCTGTGTTTATGTGTGTTGTGTGTCCAAAATAAATGTATTTTCTTTCTTTCTTTCTGTCACTTTGTTCGAAAGAACCAGAAATACCACGGGATGCCTACATCTAGGATAAAGCTATGAAACTAGTTTCATAACGCGGATTTTATCATTTGCTCATAGAACGGTAATTAGTAGTAGTAGAGCTCTTTGTGTGTGGCTCGCCCGGGGAAGTATACGTACTACCACCATGCCTATTTCTGCCGTGAAGCAGCATTGCTGTGTTTCGGTTTAAGGGTGTGGGTGCCGGTGAAATTACTGGCACGTGAGGCTGAACATCTGTATGCCTCAAGTTGATGGACGTTAAGGTCTGCGCACATCTAGGCGATGGCGATGGCGATAAATGAACTGCAGATAACAGCGTTTCACTGATGCCATCGCCATCGAGCTATAGGAATTGCATCGTAAGACACGTTCCTGGACGTACGTAGCCTAAAAGACAGTGCTTCGTCATAGACAATGGTTACCACTTAACATCTGGTGGGCCATATGTTCCATCAGCAAGTTGTAGATCTAAAAACAAAGTTTCCAAGAGTCTTATTATTTTTTGAAACATTAAACTGCTCTTTAACTACCTTACAATCCCTATTCACAATAAATAGACAGTCAATTAAGCAATATTGAGAGCAATGGTGGTCTAGTGGTCGTAACCCCGCCTTCCGATCCTACGGTTACAGGTTCGAATCCAGTTCCATGGATTTTTCTGTTCGAAAAATGTGTGTACACAATGGCGCTCTCAAACGGGGAAGAAAAACATCGTGAGGAAACCCGCGGATTAGTCAGCTCCGCACTTATTGACCATGTCTTTCCTGTGGATTAGGCCAACTAAGCTGTCAGGATGGTATAGATGCTGGGCAAGCCTATTCCATCTAAAATCCTGTCCCAGGCACTATAGAGTCCGTAAGTTGGGGCATGAGTAAACACCAGTTGCCCTGACGATAAATCAACTGCAATAAGATGCAGTCCAAATATTGCATAAAAAAAGTAAACAGGTCTGTTTACTTTTTTTATGCAATATTTGGAGTGCGGCCGCTGACTCTGTCATTAGAGCTCCCGGTCGCTAAAAAACTTCCTCTAAGAACAATGAATGTGTAGAGACTACAAAGATGTAGTAATGTATTTATTTTGCAATAATGTTCCGAAAAAGTGGAGGAAATTTAAATAATGAAAATATTTTTTCACAAGGACAACCTAACCATTTATTGTACTTACAAAATACACACAAAACAGTTGAGCTATCTGTATTTAGGGTTAACCTACCTGTTTAATTATCTCATGTGAGATATACGCTATTAGATATAAGGCATTTATCAGATTAGGATAATAAGCTGACAGAGTAAATAAATTTCATTTCATTTCATCTGCAGACCGTCACAAACGATCTAGAGACGCACATTTATTTTTGCTACGAAAAAACTATACTTGCTACGTCAATGCTACGAAAAAGCTACGCGTCATTGCTACAAAAAAAGATCATGGTTTATATAAAAAAAATGATTGACCAAATTATTTCAAGTTTTATCCAAGTGGATATTTTAACAGATATTTTTTTAAGCAAAGAACAAAATAATGTGCAAAATCAAATATTTACAGCCTTGCAAGAAACACAAACGAACGAAAAACACTCTTTCTAGGATTCTCCAAAGAAAATATTTGGAGCCTTTGATTCGACTAAAAACACAAGACTAAAACCATCTTCACGAATAAGCAAACATCTCCGCGCATTGCCTTGTGAAACAAACAAAAGCTTTCACTTGAGATTCGCGTAGACTGTTGAAACTTATTTGCATAAGTAAAACTGGGAAAGCGAAAAGTGTAAGACCAGTGGTTTGAGCGGAGCCATTGTAATTAGAACAACTCATTACTGATCGACCACGAACTGGGAGATGAAACATAGGGCGCCCATCAGATGGACCAGATCGCGGGAAGTCGATGGATGGAAAGGGCTCAGAATCGTTCTTCCTGGAAATACTCGTATGTAGGGGAGGCCTATGTCCAGCAGTTGACTGCTTTTTTTTATAATTGACCACGATCTCACCAGATGATAAGCAATGATGTAGCCGACAATATAGCAAGACAGTCTAGAAGACACCTATTCACTCTAGCCTTAAATAGGCTCAGATTCTATTTGTCAGGAAAAACAGATGACGGCAGTGAGTTCCACTCTTTGGAGTGCTTTGCTTTATGATGATAACTGATCGGTACTAAAGTGCTGAAATTGGTGGAACCATTGCCTTGGGATGGTTTGAGTGTAGTTTAAATGAATGCATAAATTATAAAACGTGCACATGCAAAGGAAGTTATTATAATTCTTTTATGATTGAAAACCTAATGCCGGCTGTACACTCTCGGCGAGAGAGTCTCCCCGAGAGCCTCGGCCGGTGAGGCTCACGACGAGAGCATACCTGTACACTCTCGTTTTTCATTAGTACTGTAGATTCTCGCAGTAATGGACGTCGAAATTGCTGCTGCTATTTGTCTTTGTGCTGTGAGCTATTATAATTTGATAAACATTTACCACAAAAAGAAATTAAAAAGCCATGGCGAAGAAGATGGTGGATGGCTACTATGCATGCACCGCAATAGAAACAGGACCTACTTCAAATTGAATAACAGTCAGTTGATGTGTGTATTGTTTATTATGTATACCTAGCTAGAGTATTATTAATTTTGTGTATTTAAAAAAGCGTCTTCACACAAACACAGCCAACGAACAACTAAATGACGAGTGTGTACATGCACGCTCTCGTTTTCCTCGCGAGACCCAACGAGATCCTTTGACTCGGGCACAAAAAACCGACAAGCGACCGAGACCGACCGAGGCAAGGCGCGAGAGAGCGAGACACGACGAGAGCCCCATGTACATTCTCGTTCTCGGCCTGTCTCGGGGTGTCTCGTCGAGAGTGTACAGCCGGCATCAGACATAAAAACTCAAAAACTGGGACGTAGAAAAGGCGCTCTACAGCTAAGACGATTTTTTTTCTTATACATATAGATCAAAAAATAGTTTTTCCTATATATATTTAATTGCAATTAAATATATCATGTCAATCAATTATATACATGAATAGAATTTGCGATATTTTTTTTCACAACGTGTTTAATAATAATTTAGGTGATTGTAGGTAAATGATTATTAATAAAAAGTTTATTATCATTCATAATCAAGGTAATTTCATATTTTAAGGTAAAGCTCATGAAGGTTGTAAAAAAATTACAGTTATATAAAGTACCTACTTTTTGCATTCACAGTGAGAATCAAACTCACAACCAGAGAATACAGAATGAGAGCTTCTTACTACCTTTGCTACTACCAACTTTGTAGCTACTCAATATGCAAAATAAAGGAACCACGATAATTGGACCTCCAGAACCTTAATCGTTCCTCTTCACCGCGGTCTTAACTTAATGGTTATTAGACCCATTAACGTCCTGGGTTGCCAAGTAATGAATGCACTTTAGGATCATCTCCAAATCTTACCCGCACGGGAAGAAAGAAAAGAATTAAAATATCTTCCTGTGGTGCAACTATGCAGGACGTTGAATAAAATTCTCGTTTAAAAGTGTCCAAGACACAATATGAAACTATGCCAGTGCTCTCAAACGGTGAAAGAAAACATCGTGAGGAAACCGGCATATAAAGATCGAAAATATGTGTCAAGTGCATGAAAAGAGCCTCTTTGAAATGCACTTAAAATCCTTTCATCCCACTTGGTTTGAAAGAATCAGTGACACGATAAGTAGAAAAAGAAGAATAGGAAACTTAGGTTTTAGAATAGAATAGAAAATTCTTTATTGCACACCTTAAAACTAACAATGGAAAAACAAGTAACAATTTAACACAAACTAATGTACAATGGGTGGTCTTATCGCTGAAGAGCGATCTCTTCCGTTTGTTCCATTCCGTTGTTTTAATAGGTTACAAGAGGCTGATGCTGCAGCATGGAAGAATCCAGCTTGACCTTAAAAGTACGCGTTTTGGTATGTGCTCAATACCCTAAGACCATCGCTCAGAGTCGCAAGATTCCATTACAAACGCGAGGGAACAGTGAATCGCAGTTTTCCGTCGACATCGGCATCTTGAAGCGGGCTGATTGAAAAATGTCCGAGCGTTTTTCCATCCACCGGTATAATACGAATTACGCAATAACTGCTCTTATTCCATTGTATTACATTCTATATTTTTCTGTAGTTACCAAACGTTTTTTGAGCACGCGAAGTGAGTAGGTATGCAATGTGAGTTTTATTTTACCTCGATTCTGACAACGCCGCATTATTTTTATTCAAGTGATTAGTAGAGTAGATTTTTGTTTGAGCTGATTTAGCCATCTACGAAGTAGGTCTACGGAGTAACGCTATTTGTTACTTATCTGTAGATGGAAAAATCATCCCTTGATTAACCACTCATAAACACCAGTGTAAATTCACAACTATCAACCTCTCAAACACCCATCCTCTAAGATCTCTTCGCTTATGTACTCAAGTCCCTAATTTTTTTAAAGGCACCTTGAAATATAATGGGATTACAAAAGTTCGTTCCAATATTTATTCTTCTCCTTCAAAATTTTTAAGTGAGAATTTCAATTTTAGAGGCTCATTTCCATAGACAAGCAAAGATAGAGATGTTCCGGAAAATTTTCCGAAACATTTAATAAGAGCTACAATTCCAATACCGCAGAGCTCACGTTTCCACGTCCAGGCCACAGCCTGTTACAGCAGACAGGAAATCGAAGGACATAATTCAAAAAGATCACGTTTGCAAGCCAAGGTTGGATAGAGACATTAAGACAATCTGCGCGCAGACGTGACCGCGGCTAATGAGCGGGATAGTTGGACGACGCTGGGAAATTACCTGACATTTTAGTTGGTACACGGAGCCTTTACAACTTATATTTCTGTTTACAAAGTGCTTACTTTGTTGTAGAAGAAGAAAGACGGATGGAAGTAAAATAAACTTAAACTAGGAGTAGATTTATAGCTTTGGCTCGTATTGCACAGAAGTGCTCAAATCTGAATAGAGACACAAGCAATCTTGAACATGAGCCAGTCAGGGCTACCACAAGCTGTTGTCCTTCTGGCTTTGGTTCTCGTTTTGAGTCCATGTGAGTGCTGACCAGTCTATTAAACAATCTGTGATTTATTTCGCGTCCGACGAATAAGGAAACCAGGAGGTCATGGTACGAATGCAGGGAAAATGCGAAAAATGCGAATATCAACCTGGCTGGTAACTTCATAAACTTGATTATAAAAAAATTAAATATCCCGAAAGATAGTGAACTGTTTTAGGTGGACAACATTTCAGATATATAAAATCTTATCAAAACTAGGTAATCTCTTGCTAGACTTTTCAGTATGGGAGTCAGTTCTGTCAGTGAACCAAAAAAAAGCAGCCAAGTGCGAGTCGGACTCGCCCATGAAGGGTTCCGTAGCACGACGAACTACAAGAACCTTTATATATGTTACTTGATGTAATATAATAAGGTTCCTGTAGTTCGTTGAAAGGTAAATTGCGGTTTACGGTTTATGACGTATAAAAAAAAAACTACTGACTAGATCTCGTTCAAACCAAATATCGTTGAAAGTTTACATAGTGATGTACAACATATATTTTTTTTAGTATTATCATTCTCTTACTTTAGAAGTTAGAGGGGGGGGACCAACTTTTTTCCACTTTGGAAGTGTCTCTCGCGCATACTATTCAGTTTAGAAAAAAACTATATTAGAAACCTCAATATCATTTTTGAAGACCTATTCATAGATACCCCACACGTATGGGTTCGATGAAAAAAAAATTTTTGAGTTTCCGTTTATGACGTATAAAAAAAAAACTACTGACTAGATCTCGTTCAAACCAAATATCGTTGAAAGTTTACATAGTAATGTACAACATATATTTTTTTTAGTATTATCATTCTCTTACTTTAGAAGTTAGAGGGGGGGGGACCAACTTTTTTCCACTTTGGAAGTGTCTCTAGCGCAAACTATTCAGTTTAGAAAAAAACTATATTAGAAACCTCAACATCATTTTTAAAGACCTATTCATAGATACCCCACACGTATGGGTTCGATGAAAAACATTTTTTTGAGTTTCAGTTTCAATTATGGGGACCCCCAAAATTTATAGTTTTTTTTCTATTTTTGTGTAAAAACCTTAATGCGGTTCACAGAATACATCTACTCACCAAGTTTCATTAGTCTAGCTCTAATGGTTTCGGAGAAAAATGGCTGTGACACGGCCGGACAGACAGACAGACAGACAGACAGACATGACGAATCTATAAGGGTTCCGTTTTTGCCATTTGACTACGGAACCCTAACAACCTCAAAATACATTTATATTGTTGAAAAAACAAGGCAAGCTCAACGCAGCCTATTAGTTCTCTAGTAAAATATTTTTTTGGAAGTAAAATCTATCAAGTGATTTATATTTCAAGTGTGTTCAGCTCATCCATCACTTACGAGCCATTTCAATCGAGTTTCGGCTCACAATTTAATGGAACAAATAAACTATAGATAACAGCGATTATGTTCGATGGCTTTTGTAATAATTTACAAAGCTTTAATCTCCGTTCTAGAAAAAACTCGTTACAATAAATTTTATTTTTTCATATCTTTTTGCTTTTCGGAGACAATAAAATTCATCATATTAATCACCAATACACAAAGGTTTTTTAACTTTGAGTAGGTACTTTTGATGTTTTATAATAATAAAAGATGGCAGGACAAGCTGGATGCTTATGAGCCGGGCTAGCGATTAAATGCAGAAGATCATAGTGACTGGCGAAAATAGGGTGAGGTTTCTGCTCAATAGTGGGGCAATAAGAGCTAGTATTAATAGTAAAATAAAAATAAGTGATGAAACAAGTCGATGGCATTGTCGTAAGCAGCCACTCATTCTGTTAAGGCCACGGTCGTTTGAAGCCAGTTCCCAATTTTTCGTGTCAATGGCAAAAGAAATCAAGCCTCGCTTTGCGCTGTCTCTAAAAAACCGCGCTTCTGCAGCGCATCAGGAATGTTTACATGTAGACGGATTCGCGGCAATAATGCGCAAAAGATCCCTGATGCGGCGGGTGCGCGATAGCTCCAACAGCTACCTTCACCTCATTGCCGAGAGGCTGGACACCGATTGTCTCTTTATGGAGTACTGGACAAGAGCGCATGTGCTGTTGTCCAGTACTCTTGACAGAACTCTTGACCAGTATGTACTGAGGACTATAGTTATATGTTTTATTTTATTTTGTATTTAACGTGTGTGTGTGTTTTTTTTATGTACCTACTATGGACTTTGTAATGTAATATTTATTAGGTCTGAAATAAAAATATTGAATTGAATTGAAATCTCAACATACGGGGCCCGACTGGTTGCTTAGCGTCTGCATTTGAAGATTTTTTTTAGGCAAACGAGAAGGTTCCATTCTTTAACTATTACCACAGCGACCACAGTCGCTTTACTAAGCACTTTCTTGTTAAAGTTGTGTAAGCAGACATTATCAGGGTAGTAGTTCTGTCATCGTGGTTCTGTCAAACCAAGAAGAAAAATGAATAGCACCTAAAACACACTAAACTAACTAGTAAGAACATAAATTGTTGAACCTGACTTTGCAGATGCAACTATCAAAACAAGTGCCTAGGCGGTGCTAAACAATGCTCGTGCTAGACTAAGTTTCTAGAATCTAGACTTTGCCTTGGAGAGACGAGGTTCCTATGCATGTGTCACTACAGTCCCCTGACAAACCTTGACCGTTTTTTAACAGACGTCATTAAAGAGAATACGTATATTACAAGTTATTAAATGGATATCAAAAATATTCTTCTTAAAAGTAAATTGAAGAACTTTGCAAAGTTGGACCACTCGATACCTTGACGACATTAGTGAAGACCGCGGGAAGTCAGAGGATAGAAAGGGCTCAAAATCGTTCTTCCTGTATGCCTAACTACAAGCTCTGTCTGGCTCTGGTTTTGAGTCTGTGTGAGTGCTCACCAGTGTTTTATACAGTGTGTAGCGTTTATGCGTTTTGACGAAGGATTGATTTAGTCAACACTCACACAGACTCAAAACCAGAGCCAGAGATAGAGCCAGACAGAACTTGGTTGCATAAGGGGCCCATTAATGTCTAGCACTGGACTAGCTCCTTTAGACTGATGATGATGATAAAAACTAGGCACCCGTAATCTTTAATCGGCAAATTTGGTCGCAAACTATCGCCTTTTCAAAGTGGTTTTACGTTTCTTAAATTCTTCTCTAACTTTGATTTACTATCTTAAGTTTATTCAATTTCTTTCATAAATTGCACACCCAAATGCAAATGACTTTCAGCAGTCGTTTGTAACTAACTTCGCAATAGAGACAACAGAGTATGATATTATGATAATATAGCATACCACGATAGCGTAAGCCTCTTTGCCGGGCTGAACTTTTTCAATTAAAATGGTTTTATAGCGACCAACGCGCTGTCACTGGTCAAAAGTAGCTTTGCAACTCAGCTGACCACAATCACTAAGTAGCGCAACCGAAACGTGTGGGCATTGAAAATGATAGCTTTATTTTATACGAAATACTACCTAGGTAGTAGATTCAAGGTATTCCGGAAAAACAAGAGCTTGTCACAATATAAATCGAAATGGAATATTATAGAATCTGGATAAATATGATCCACCAGATTATAGGAAATGGGGAGAGCTATTTACATTCTTACTGAAATACACTTATAAGTAAAGTAGCTGTAGTGTCATTTTACTCCATTTATTTTAAGTGCGATTAAGTTAAACATTTCATTTACAGATTTTTTTTTATAAAAAATAAACTTACGATTCGTTCAAGTATTTACAAAATGTACAGAATAGAGATACAGAAATAGTTGAGCTATCTGCAGACCATTTCAAACGATCTAGCGATAGCTCAACTGATCCAAATCACTGCCAGACGTAAGCGTCCCCCAGACGCTGACGGCATTGCCTCGCTAAATAGCAATGATAATGCGCTGCGTCAGATACCCACCAGCCTTTAGGTCACGCGTCGCTATAATAACATAATAATATAACGTAACGTATGTAATGCAGGGTGTAATGCAGGCAGTAAGAGAAAAATGGGCGAAAGATGTTACCAAATGGTACCCTAGAGAAGGGAAAAGAGCCCCAGGGCCACCATTCCGAAGATGGGAAGACGACTTCAAAGAGACAGCTGGCGTACATTGGATGAGGAAAGCGCGAGATCGACAATATTATGGAAGAGTTTGGGGGAGGCCTATGCTGGAAAGCAAAACAACCTTACTACCGATGTCATAATAGATTATTAAGAACTTATTATTTTGTAATACTAGTATTAAGATTGTTAATAAAGGCTATTGAAATTGAAATTCAAATTGAATGTAATGCAGGAATGAGTTTACCCATAGTGCATGCTATAATCCTAGAAGTAGTATAAGTACTGCGTATAGCAGTTTATTGGACACTCAAGTCGTTCAGCCACTTACGGCGCCTGCACTAACTATAAACTCGATGTGGTAAGGCCCAGATAAAATGGTAACTGTTTCTGCACGTAGAAAATAGTTTTCCATACAATTTTTCTAACAATATTGTTTCGAATTACGCTAACTTGTTTGATACTTAGGGTTCTAGTAGAATGATTCTCTACTCTACCTGTAGGGCTACCTAATGTTGAGCCGTTAGGTACTTCTATCAGAACAATTTTTTGCTTGTTATCTTCTTTAAGTAAATGGTGTAATTAGGTGTTATCTATTACAATTTAAGTATTTTTTTGTTTAAGTTTATGTTTTATAGTTAAGTAATTTTTACGTGTTCATCATCATCATCATCAGCCTCAAGTCCACTGCTGGACATAGGCCTCCACATTTCCAGGAAGAACGATTATGAGCCCTTTCCATCCATCGACTTCCCGCGATCTTAACAATGTCGTCGGTCCATCTGGTGAGTGAGCGCCCTACGCTTCGTCTTCTGGTTGGTGTGGGTTTTGCGTGTTATGTTTTAATAATTAGGTTCCTATGTAATAGCCTCTTCCCACGGCCGGTGATATCACGCACGGAGGCGGATCGGCTCGCACGCCATGGGAACGGTCTCGTGCGCCGAGGTGCGCGGTATCACAGGAGCCCTTTTTGTGTGCGTTGCCGTGCGTCGTCGTCGGCTGTGCGTGATGATCTTCAGAACCACGCACCGTAGGAAGGCAGCATAACTCACTTGCCTAATACTTATTGGTTGATAAACAACTTCAAATAAAAAAGGATGAGCTTCTACTCCTCTTATTAATAAACTAGCAGCCCGTCCCGGCTTCGCACGGGGTAGACAATATTGTTGTACATTATTTTGTTCTATCGCTAATAGTTTCGGCAGCGCATTCGACGAAAGACATTTTAAGACTCATTTTTCTACACCTTCGGTTACATTGTTCAAATTTTACCAAGGATCCCTAATTTTTTTCAAAATGAAATTTAGTCTATGTCAAATTGGAAGAATGTAGCATTCTATTGGTGGAAGAATTTTTTAAATCGGCCCAGTACTTTTTGAGCCTATTCATTACAAACATACAAAAATAAGTACAAATCTTTCCTCTTTATAATATTTTTATCACTATATTAAATATTAATAAATAAATAAGTTTCATCCAAATTGGTCAATTTGGCATAACTAAACTTTCCCATTTGTAACGTCAGTAGGAAGTAGAATGTATATTTTTCATGCTGTTCAAATCCTCGTTTTCGAAGGCGTGCTTCGAAAAGTAGTCTCTCTAAACTGGCGAACTCGAAGTGTCGATAAATCGAGCTCGAATAAAGATACCTATTACAGCAAGCTGGTGGCCGCATGCTGTCTGCCTGCTAATGTTCTAGCTGCTGAATGCCTACCACAAGCTCTGTCTGGCTCTGTCTCTAGTTATGAGTCTGTGTGAGTGCTGTCTAAATAAATCCTACGTCGAAACGTCACACACGCGGTATAATACACTGGTGAGCACTCACACAGACTCAAAACCAGAGACAGAACCAGACAGAGCTTGTGGTAGGCCACAGGTTCATTTTACGGAAATTTCTTCTTTTTTTACAGACAAACAGGCATACGGCCCATCCTATTCTTTTTCTTATCGTATCACTGATTCTTTCGAACCAATTGTGGTGAAAGGGTTTTAAGTGCGCCTTAAAGAGGTTCCTTTCGTGCACTTGACAAACATTTTCGAACTTTTTAGGTTCTACGATATGCCGGTTTCCTCCCGATGTTTTCCTTCACTTTTTGGGAGTACTGGCATAGTAGTAGTAACCTGCATATGACTAAATAAATACCAATCGGCGAAAAAAACTTTTTTTATTTCAGTTGTTCTCTCTTAGCTTCTAGATTTAGTCATGAAATGAGGTAGATTTTCATAATTCTTGAAGGCTTGCGCACATCTAGGCTATCAACTGAAACGCTGTCATGTTTGATAGGGTTTCAGCTGTAGGCCTACCATAAGCTCTGTCTGGCTCTGTCTCTGATTCTGGTTTAGAGTCTGTGTGAGTGTTGACTAAATAAATCCTACGTCAAAACGTCACACACACAGTATAATGCACTGGTGAGCACTCACACAGACTCTAAACCAGAGCCAAAGACATAGCCAGACAGAGCTCATTGTAGGCCTACTGATCGCCATCGCCATTGTCTAGATGTGCTTAGCCCTTAAGACAATCAAAATCAAGGAAAAATTTAGCTTTACAAAAACACAATGTATCCTGATCAAGGATTTTTTATCCTGATATATAACCACCAAAATATAGTAGACAATCGATAGCCAACTAATAATTGAGACACAACACGAAAGCAGTGGTTCTCAAAGATGTCTCGATCAAAACCGACACAATAACTATGTTGAAACTCTAACTGATTCTTTTATTCATAAACTTGGTGTGAAAACTGTGAAACTTCATAAAACTTTGGACGTGAAAGAAATGCATAAAAGAAACGAGATAAATCAATTTGATTTTATTTAAAGGCTTGACTTGGATTGATACGAAAAGTTTTTGACTTGTTCGAACGTGCGACTTTACCTGTCACTCGTGGTTCTCTACAAAAAAACCCTTAGAAATACTTTAAATCGATTATATTAGGTGCAATATTTTATTCAATAATAATAAAAAAAACTCAGAGGAATTACGTTTTGAACGGCTAGTACTTATTAATAAATAAATACTAGCGGACACCCGCGGCTTCGCTCACCTCGTTCCCGTAATGCCCCATTCCAGGCTTTTCCAGGATAAAAAGTATCCTATGTCCTTTTCCCTGCTCCCCTCCCCACCACAATCTACCTCCCCACCAATTTTGAGTGATAACTAGTGTAACTAACACAACTTTTTTTCTTTTATAAATACAACGTGTATCAAAATATGTGTACTATCCTGAAGGGGGGTGAATTTCCACCCCCCGGGGAACAACTTTTGTTCAACGACTTTTCGAACTTCGATTGGTATCTCTGAAAAACACTGCAACGAAGTTTCAACATGAACAGCTGACTTTATACAAAGTGACAACCCTAAACTCAGCTACAGAGGTAGTAGATAGTAGTAGTAGACCTACAGAGGTAGTAGGTCAAGGGGTAGGTGAGTTACAAGGATAGGGTTGTCAATTTATTTAGGCATTATGAAATTAAATATTTTTGTATGGGAAACTGAAAATAGGAATTTTTAATTTTCTCCCACCCACAACTGATCACCATTGTGGTCTGAAACCCCCCACCTTCGCATAGTACACATATTTAGATACACCTTGTATAGATTGTGAATTGTGGAGAACTGCACGATCTCATACCACCATCTCCCTTCCACTATAGGACTAGCAGACGCACGGCTCAGTACCATCCATACCTGGTTAGCATACCACCCATTCGCACTAAGCGTTTTGGCTCCACCTTCATTATGCGAACGTCCAGGGAATGGAACTCATTGCCGGCGGCTGTTTTTCCTGACAACTACAATCTGGGCCTCTTCAAGGCAAGAGTGAATAGGTGTCTTCTAGACCATCCTGCTTCATCGTCGGCTACATCGTCACTTACCTTCAGGTGAGATTGTAGCCAAAGGATGTTCTATTTAATGTAAAAAAAAAAAAAAAAATCTCCTAGCTCCAAATTAAGCAATACTAGTACTAAAGGCATCAGATTGGTGATATAATTCTTAAATACTAGCAGTCGGTAAACGAGCTTCGCTCGGAATTTTTTCGTTAATTTGTATTTTTAAGAAATCATAAGAGTCATATTATCTGTTATCATGTTTACTGGTTTATTCTTACTGAACAACTCCATCTGCTGGACATGCTTGCAGTTAGTTGCTCACAATCGTCAATAGATGGCAGGAGCAGTCACATATTCAGTTTATGTTTAATTATTGAACTCGGAAAGAAATAATCATTTTCTTAAAATGAATCCTAGCTAGATCAATTTATCGTCCCCGAAAACCCCTGTATACTAAATTTCGTGAAAATCGTTGGTGCAGTTTCCGAGATCCTAAATATATATATATATACAAGATTTTCTCGTTTAAAGGTATAAGATATATATTTTTGCAAATACATACTTAGCATACAATATAACACCCAGACAGAGAGCAAGCATCTAATAATCACGACACAAATATTTTGTTCTCGGTGGGGATTGCACCTACGAATTACAGCGCATAAGGCAGAGCTACTACCAACTGAGCTGAGAGGCTAGTCAGGGCCCCCACATAGAATTTTTGACTAAAACTTTTAATTAACCGCATATAGATAGTACAATCCACGAAGGCGCGCCCCACTATTCCTCCTAACCGTTTCTAGTATATGTGTGCAAGATTCCGTCAATGTTTGAGTGTTATCGGTACACACTAATTACCTATGAGTGCACACGCACACTACAATGAATAGACTACGGTTCGCGACTGCCGCTCGGAGCAAACTCCCCTTCGTGAATTGCACTATCTGTACCTTACCATACTTCTTGGACTTCCACATACATTGGAGCCGGCATGGTCACGCAACGTCCAGTTTCAGAGAAACTTCCTCCCGCGCACTCTAAGGTTGTGGAATGATCTTCCTTCTGAGGTTTTCTCTAACGACTACATTATGGGGTTCTTCAAAAAGGGCGTTTTAAAATATTTAAAGGGTCAGCAACGAACGAGTGATGCCTCTGGTGATGCAAGCGTCCATAGGCTACGGTAACCGCTTTCCATCAGGTGGGCCGTATGCTTGTTTGCTAACTTAGTTGTATAAAAAAATATATTTTTTTACTGAAAGTAGGAACACATTTTTATTGAAACAGACAGACGCTTCTTACTCATATATATGGAGCAGATTTAAAATGGCCAAGGACAATACACTCTTGAATTGAACAGCGCAAGTACTCAATAAGGATAAAGCCTTTTCAGATCCGAGACGACTTTTTCGTTACTTTCCAAACAATAGTAGAGAGTAGCAATCTCAAGTAATCCTTCCCAGTCTTCGTCTGGTTACTTTATTGTGAACTTCACGACATGCATTTAGAACAAATTGCCTTTTTACATGATCCGACTTCATTGTAGATACATACAGGGTTATTCATTATTAGCTGCAAATACTCAGGAATTAGGTTCAACAAATAAAAATATGCAATAGCCGTAAAGAAATTAATAAAAATAAAATTTTGATACAAAAACTTGAAAAAATTTTTGATCAAATTTAAAAAATAATAATTTCATAAATATTTTGTATTCTATTTGTTGAACCTAATTCCTGAGTATTTGCAGTTAATAATGAATAACCCTGTATAGATGGCTAGAAAAGTTGGTACACATTACTACCATTTTACTTTTAGCTCTCTCTTAGCCCCAAAGGTTTGCTGGAAGAAAACTCTTTTAAGGGTTAAGCTCGCCTATGTTTGTACATGTCCTGTGTTATCACTTATTTGTAAATGTCTCTGTGTGCAATAAAGAATTATGAATTAGAAAATAAAGAAAAATAAATTATAGAAACATGTTTATTTGCGACGCAATCAAAACTTACGCTAACAATTTAAACTTTTCGTAACTACTTAGCACTAAACTAAAGTCTGTACTTAAGTGAGCTTTGTGCGTCGCAAAACGGGCTCTGCTTCAGCATAATCTTGGTTTGCTTACAACCAACGCTGGTCTTCTGACAGAGCTGGTTTGGCGATGTCACGGACTCTGCCACTACTTTAACCAAATACTTAGATTAATTCTTTATTGTACACAAAAAGATATTTTAAAAGAAACATTACAAATAAATATACAATGTGCGTCCTAATAGCTAAGTCTCTTCTGTTAGACTCTCTTCTCCTTTGGATTTGGAACCTTTCATTTTCCTTTGTAGATAGAAAGAAATCGCTTAATTGGACACCTTTGACTTGGCCCGTTATTTTTTGTTGTTTTAGCTGGTTTCACCATAATAAGTTCGTTATTATTAGTTATGGCCTGCGCACACCTAGTTCGCTGGCGATAGCGATCAGTGAAACGCTGTCAAATATCGCTGTCAAATCTCAAATCTGACAGCGATATTTGACAGCGTTTCACTGATCGCTACCGCCAGCGAACTAGGTGTGCGCAGGCCTTAAGTGCTTTGGTACCAAGTATTTGGCGAAATCGTTTTTTTAACCAACGTCAAATAGAAAAGGAAGAGGTTCTCAATTTGTTTATATTTTGAATTCTTTTTATTTTTGTTACCACTTATCACTTCGTCATCTTTATGAGCCGATTTGAAAACAAAAAATATTTTTTTATCTGGAAGCTTATGTCCAATAGTATCAAACTAAAATTTGACACCGCACATAGTTAAACAATAATGTCAATAATAATAACTGATTTGGATCAGTTGAGCTATCTCTAGATCGTTTGTAACGATCTGCAGATAGCTCAACTGTTTCTTGTGTATTTTGTACATTTTGTAAATATTTTGTATAATTGTAAGTTTCTTTGTGTAAATAAATTGTGTTATAATGTTAATATAACCCCATCCTTTCCTTTCTAGAACCCTTGAAACCTAAGTAAGTACTTTGAACACATTTGCGTGACAAATTCTCAAATTCATATATCATCATTACTGTGTTCTAGAGGCATATAATATCAAGTAAGAGAATAATTTGACGCTCTAACGATCAATTTTCAAGCCTTGAAATTTACTTTGATAAATGAGTATTGGATCAAACCGAGCTTATAATAACTAGTCATTTAATGTTAGTAATTGCTACAGATAAACCACTATCACTCTTTGATATTAGGGTTATTCACAGTATGTAGTTTTGTTTACGGTTGGCTTTTAATTACTATAAATTATGTCATCATTGCTTACCTTTGATATAGTTGCTTTGCCTTTTAGAAATGCTATTATTCATCGAAATTCATCCAAATTATATTCTTCTCTTTTTAAACTTTCGCGATCTTATAACATATTTAAATTATTACACGGGTATTTATCGCGTATATTACCTTATTTTCCCGACATTTCGGCTATGTTGCAATAGCCGTGGTCGCGGGCAGACTCCGCCGGGAAAATAAATGAAATAAGGAAATATAAGCGATAAATACCCGTGTAATAGTTTAAACATATTCTTCTACTTGTCGTGTCACTAGGTCTTTTTTTGTAATGTCTTTTTTGCTTGTTTTATTTACATAAAGAAACTTACAACTAACACAAAATATTTACAAAATAGTATAGTACTTTGCGTAATAAATGCTTTGATTCTTTAGCTAATATCCAGTGGTTTATATGAAACTAGCAGCCCGTCCCGGCTTCGCACGGGGTAGACAATATTGTTGTACATTATTTTGTTCTATCGCTAATAGTTTCGGCAGCGCATTCGACGAAAGACATTTTAAGACTCATTTTTCTACACCTTCGGTTACATTGTTCAAATTTTACCAAGGATCCCTAATTTTTTTCAAAATGAAATGTAGCCTTTGTCAAATTGGAAGAATGTAGCATTCTATTGGTGAAAGATTTTTTTAAATCGGCCCAGTACTTTTTGAGCCTAATCATTACAAACATACAAAAATAGGTACAAATATCTTTCCTCTTTATAATATTAGCATAGATAATAGATATAGATATAGATTTGGATGGGGATGATAGTTATGTAACTGTATCCCCTACATTTTTATCATTCGTTTTTTTGAATTGCGTCCCTATGAAAGCAATTTTAGGCCCGTATTCTGAAACAGTGCTTAAGTCTGAGTCGAGCCTCAAGCACAGATTTTTGACACTTTTCAATGGAGAACTGTCATAAAATCTATGCTTGAGGCTCGACTCAGACTCAAGCGCTGTTTCGGAATACGGGCCTTAAAGGCGTATTCACGTCAAAATCTGCCGTTTTTGTTATTCCTCCATTTGCATACAATCGCTTACATAAATCACAAAAAGCCGATTCGTATACATTTTGCGTTAAATTCGATGGGCACGTTAAATCGATAGGGAACGAGCCAAGTTTCGGGACCAGCATATTGTTCGACTTGCCACAATCTGTTTATTATCCAAAAACTTTACGTGTGAAATTGTTTTTTTCTGATTCCTTTTTAGGGATCCCAAGTTTGATGAGGAACCTTTATTGTTATCCATCAACCAAGTGATTATTGTTAAAAAAAATACTTTCCATGGCACATACTTCGAAAAAACTATCTTTTAGTAGCAATTTTGTAAAATATGCTGTATTTTTTCAATGGCACTTAAGACATTTACGAATAAAGTACACGAGCTGGTATGACCGAGCTTTGCTCGGGATTTTTTTTGTAAATCGTTTTTTTAGAATTTATATGGTGGCTTATTTTTACTTAACAACGCCATCTGCTAGAATAGCATGCAGTTAGTTGCTCACAATCGCCAATAGATGTCAGGAACAGTCATATATTTAGTTTATGTTTGATTAATGCAAGAAACCAACTTCTCGTCATTTTCTAAAAATAAATCCTAGCTAGATCAATTTATCGCCCCCGAAAACCCCTGTATACTAAATTTCGTGAAAATCGTTGGCGCAGTTTCCGAGATCCTAAATATATATATATACGGTAAGGTATAAGATATTATGCATAATAATATTTATTATAGGAGGCATAGCAAGGGGATGTAAGTAAGACATTGAATACTGTCCCATGCTGTGTGTGTGTGCTTTTAAATTAGAATACCCGATGCGTCCATCACACGCTTGGCACTTTTTTTGCTTGACAAGGACAAGCTTATGACTTTTTAGATGGACATCTGAAAATAACCAAACATATTACACCTGTACACAACAACTTGTTACTTGGAGCTCTTTTTTAAGCTAGTTCACGTCAGTTACCTGTCCAATTTCAGTGCTAGTCTGTCGCTGCCATTATAGGATTGACCCTAAGATTTTCATTACAGTTAAGATAGTACCGATTTACAACAAAAAAATCGTTTGTCTGTAAAGTCGGTTTACTGACGATAGTTGAACGTGACAACGTCATACAGCTGCCCCGCGTGGACAGCTGTATGACGTTGTCACTATCAACTCAAGTAGGAGAGACACAGAAGTCGAACGCTGCCGAACGCGGAGGCCGATTGTGCCTCTTTGTCGCTCGTTCCGCGCTCTCGCTTGCACTTCAAGCCTTAAATGGAACGCCTCAGAGCGAGGTAACGCCGCATGAGTCATGTTTTTTCGTGCGTGCAGCCGGCTCCATCGAATTATAAGACGTTGTCACGTCAAAAGTTGGGTTTTTTATATCTTTCAAAAACTGTGCGTGCGAGAAGTTATTTCACGGCTGATCAACCATTTCTTTTATCCAATTTCAAGTCTTGTTCTTAAAATTATTGAATAAAACGATTTTAATTAATATTTGGCCTATTTGGCAGAACCATTCAGTATTCAATCTTAAAGAACTATTTTGACTTTGATCATTTTACTTAATTGGGCAAATACGTTCAATTAGCATTCAAGCAGAAATAATTACCAAATCGAGCCGCTGCCAATATTTTTTATTGTTATTGTAAAAAAATTGGTCTCTATCGTAATTGGATGGCTTTAGGAAAACAAAATTGTAGAATAATTACCTATTTTTTGTTTTTAATATTCCGTACTTTGGTATTTGAGAAATACTAAAAATAAAATTTATAAAGATAGGTACTCCGAATCTTCTGTTTACGTTTTCGGAAGTAACATTTTACACCCAGTATAATGTGCGGCAACAGTCTATTGTTACAATTTCTATGGATATTTTGACCAACAAAGTTTTGTTTGCTTACAATATGAGACTACAGTGGTATCTGAAGTTAACTTTGTTTCCCACATTATATCCATTTGACGTGCTCAAGCCAAGAAGTTAACTCAGTATTGGGTTTTATTTTATCTTACTTTTGCTGTTTTATTGTCACTGTGGCCATACCCGGCCAATTTGTCCTTTTACAAGCAAAATGAAATGTGTTAATATTGTTGTCATATATTTATATATCTGCTGTAAGTACAAAAACATCCAGCTGGCCTACCACGAGCTCCGGTTATGGTTATGGCTGTCAAAATTGTGTCAACAGTGTCAACACATTAAAACCTAAGAAGAAAATGAATGTGTGGGTCAGCCTATCTATACACAATTTGACAGCCATAGTCTAAGGAGCTCGTGGTAGCCCTGCAGTTTGAATGCCATCATCAATCTGAAGTAGTCCATTGCTAACCACTCCAGTGACGGGGCTTAAGAGTATATTTATGATTATTTTTACTTTTTAGTTGCTACAGCCCAATTTGTGTCACTAAGCCACAAGCAGCCAAAACCTCCTTGCGAGAGCTCTGCAAAGAATACCCTCATAGAACATTTCTTCAGTATAATATTCACTGAATTCCACACAAATCCACCAGTCTGCGTGTGTGTGCAGATGTGTGCTGGTCAGTCCACATACTGCTATCCCAACGGCTGCTTGAAGAGAGATGATCTGAAGAGAGTCGACAGTCCTCAGACTGGGACGCAAGCCAGAGGTGATAGAAAGCAGTACATGTTTGTCGTGGATGATAAAAATGATTTTATGAAGGACTTTTTGGAAAAGAGTTACGTGGATGAGTCTAAGACGGGTGAGTTTGGTTAATCGGTATAAATAATAAGAATTGCTTGAAAAATGGTTGAATAAGATACAGGCAGAAATTATCTAAGTATATAAATATGTGCTAGGTTTCACTTTTGGATACTTCATTTTTCTTCAGAACTAAAAGCGAACTCACAGTCTTTAACTTTCATTGAAAAGGTAATGCAATTACATAATTATTATTTCTATGGACGAAAGGTATGAAAAAAACTGAAATCTTCAATTTGTTTCCAGTGGCTTCTCCAATAGAAATGATGCGGCCAGACCTTTTCAAAGACAAATACAATATGATAGTGAAATACAAGAAGTTGCCGAGTGCAGAAGTCAGATATAACTTACGAGAGCAAGTTAAAAATATGAAATCAGATTTTCTCAAAATAGAAAATGTCGACTTGTCTAAAACAAGATGGCCATTGAACAAGCGAAACTTAATAACTGGACATAAAGTTCAGTCTATGATAGAAAAGAGAGTTCCCTTAGTACGTAAGACAAATGTTTTCATGTCTATGATGCCTGATAATGATGTTGTTGCTGAGTACCCACCAAAATATTTCAAAAGAGATATTTCGAAGTCCCTCAAGGACAATGAGGCGAATGTAAAAAGTTTTTATTTATTTGAAAACCCAGATAACACAACTACCGAATACTATATGAATGAAACAATTTCCCTTGAAACTTTAATAGACAACTTAATCAATAATAGTTTTAAAACAAAAACTAACGATATTAAAAATGAAAGTCATCTCAATCGTGACGATAAAGAAAATACAATGAATAAATCTGAAGTTATAATAGAAAAAACTACTCTAAATCAAAATATAACGATTAAGAAAAGTATAAAAGAAATACCAATGAATTCGACCAACCAACAAGATGGTATAAACAAGGACACAAACGGTTCTGTAACAACAAGTACTAATAAGATTAATGAAATGATTAATAACCTTTCAAAACGAATTGAGAAACAAAACAACACCAGTATGAAAATAGCTAAGCGTATCATCGGGGATTTTGACGAGGAAGACACAACATTGATCACAACCAAAGCCTACAAAACTCAATCAAATTCAACATTTACTGAAAATGCGATTGAAATAAATGAAACAGAAACAACCGATCAGGAAACAACATCAACAACACCAGCTGACTTCAAAGACACAATGGTTACGAAGAAAAACAGACAGAGAAGAGCACGGAAGTTACAAAACAACAAAAACAATCCTCAATATTAGGAAAAACTTTAAAATGTATAATGCAATTTTTACAAACTTGAACTCATACTTATTTATTGCAATTATTAGGTTACTGATGAGGTCTTAAAGTTAAAATGATGAATAAATAATAGACCCATATGTATAAGGCATAGCAATTGTTTCTGAATGAATGAATTATATATAAGTATTTTTGGTCTTTGAGATTTACTAAATTATGCTTTGGGATTTGCTGCATACAGGGTTATTCATTATTAGCTGCAAATACTCAGGAATTAGGTTCAACAAATAAAATAAAAAATATTTATGAAATGATTTTTTTAAAGTTTTGTTATGAAAATCCCGAGAAAATCGATAAAGGAATCATTGGCGCCTGACCTATTTTGACCTTTGATCCGCGCCCGCGCGCCGTGAGTGACACTCTGCGTTCAGTCACCGCCTGGATGGGTCATCGTCCTGTTCTCCATGGCAATCATTATGCAATAGCCGTAAAGAAATTAATAAAAATAAAATTTTGATACAAAAACTTGAAAAAAATTTTGATCAAATTTAAAAAAAATAATTTCATAAATATTTTTTATTCTATTTGTTGAACCTAATTCCTGAGTATTTGCAGTTAATAATGAATAACCCTGTATATTTAAGGAGAATTAACCCTGTTTTTATTGACTACTGCGAGGGTATCATTTTTGACTGTAATGAAAACACGCTTTTTTTTAATTTAACTAGTTGGTAGACCACCCGCCTGTTGGTCGATCGACATTGTTGCAAGTGCTGGGAATGAGTGGAAGAGACTCGCGAGGGACCGGAAAGAATGGCGCAATAAAGAGGAGGCCTATACGCAGCAGTGGGTGCAAACGGGCTGATGATGATGATGACGATGAGCTGATAGAAGTTAAGTGGTAAACATCGCCTATAACAAAGCAATGCCTCGAAGGTCACGCACTTCAGGAACGTGGCCCACGATGCACTCCCCTGCGTCCATCAACTTGAGACATACAGATGTTCAGCCTCACGTGCCAGTAATTTCACCGGTACCCGCATAAAAACTCATTCGTGCACGACCTGATTGAAACCCACGACCTTAGGATCGTAAAGCTGCCGCTTCCACTAGTCCACAGCTGTTTTTCACTAATTACCCTGTACGTAAACTTACTTCCTTAATTAATTCAAGCACAAAGAAAGAACAATTTGTACCGGAAACAAAGCACTCTATTTCAAAGAGCTCTTCCTATTAAGCCGTAGCCAGGAAACTTTATATTGCCCCTCCTTTTTTTATTATCTAACAAAGCACCGAGATTATGAGCTTATTCCAATAATTGTATTCCTTTATTATCATATTTATAATAGATCTTACTTATGTATTTCACCAACACAGACTATTGCAGAGAGATAAAGTTCAAATTTGCACAAATTAAATACCACCACAATGAAAATAGGCGAAGACAGTTTGATTAAAAAATAAAATAACTCTTGTCATCCATAATATAAACATATATTATCTCATAGATAATTCAACATCTCCCCTCTTCTCATGCAACAATAAGAGTCATATCCATCCTATTCATAGCTGTCTTTCGATATAACCACCTAATGTATCTACATAGTATCATTATTTCCTGTGAATTAGGCCGGCTAAACTGTTAGGATGGTATAGGTGCTGGTCAAGCTTATTCCATCTAAAATTCTGTCCCAAGCACTTTAACGTCCCGCGATTAGGGCTTGTGTAATCACCAGTTGCTTCTATAGAAATCATCTACATTAGATGCAAAGGCCTATTTACTTTTTATGCACATAAATAAATAGATAAGTTTTTAGGGTTTTACTCCAAGGTGCATAAAGAAGTGCCTTTTGCTATTGTCACAAGTTTCTTAGAACTTTGCTCGTAAACTTTGCAAAGGCTCCGTCGCAAAGAAATAAACCTAGAAAATATGTAACAATGGTTTTCAACTCGCAATCAGATGGTCAGACATTAGCTATTATACGACTGGCCTCGCAGCTCAGTTGGCTGCCAAACTTCAAAGGTATGAAGATTCGGGCACGCACTATATAGTAGGTAACTAGCAGCGGAGCCCAGCCTTGCCCGGGTAGTATTTGAATTTAGTTGTGTCCATTCCAGAATGTTACAGAACGTTCTAAAACACTCAAGAGCATTCTATTACTAGCTATTTGGCAAAAACATAATTTTTAGAAAAAAAATTACGTGATAGAAAAGGTTTGACATAGAAAGTCACTATGTGATAGAAAAAGAAGACTATTTCAAAACTCTGTTACTCAAACTCAACTCCGTTACTCACAGCAGGAGACCAAGGGGTCTACGATCACAACGGGGAATAGACCCTAGGGTGACTGTGATAGAGAAAACCTTGTACGTACCTACATACACAGAGTTGTTTTACACATATATTTATTGAATATTCGTCATTCAACAATATTTTAATCACTACTTCTCGGTATGCCCTTGAAAAAAGGTAGGAGATGCAGAACGATTATTGCGAACGACCATATTAAGTCTAGGTTATATTTATACAATTATCTTGAGGTTAGCTCGTCATCGTCAAGCAAATATGTATTTGTACCGAAGTTAGTAAATTATCTACATAAATGTACTTATCATTCAGTAGCTTGTTATTATTTAAATAGTTAATAGTTTGAGTTATCGTGTAGTTGGCAATAACCAGTTTGACCAGTACCTATCCAAACACTTCTGCCCCCTATCTGACGAAATAAAAACAGTTTACGTTTGGCCGTATCAGTTTCATCATGTTCCTCACTGCTTTATTTATATCTTCAATAGTAATTGTTATATTAGTGTACCTCAACGGAAAATACAATGAAAATTACTGGAAAAAACGTGGAGTAGCATTTTACAAGAAGAATAAGGTGACAGGTCTATTTTGGGACTTTATGTTCCAAGACAAACCTTTTTTCCAACTATTCCATGCACTCTACAAGGAATACGCCAGCGAACCTGCAGTGGCTTTGGGATCCTTTCTTACCCCGGCTTTGTACGTGAAGGACCCAGTCAACTTACAACACGTATATCAAACTGATTTTCACAATTTCAATCACAGAGGTATAGCTGCTAATGAAGAAGATCGACTTGCTCAAAATGTTTTGATGTTGAGTGGACCAAAATGGAAGTTGGTGCGACAGAGTCTCACACCCCTTTTCACAACGGCTAAGCTGAAGAATATGTACTACATCATGGACAAAAGCGCGCAGGACTTTGTACAGTTTCTCAAGAACAAACCAGAGGGCATCAAAAGCGGTGGCTTTGACATTTGTAACTCATTCTGCTGTGCTGCAATCGCGGCTTCTGTTTTTGGGATCGATCGAAACTCAACATTTGATTCGCCATTCATACCTTATGTGAGAGACGCTTTGAAACCAACGCTTCGGCAGAATATCAAGTTCACTCTTTCAAGCTTAAGCGCAAGGCTGTTTATAGCTTTGCGTCTCTCTCTCTTCTCAATTCACGTGGATTGGTTTATTGATGCTATTAAGCAGCTCATCAGAAAGAGGGAAGAAGAGGGAGTTAAGAGAAATGACTTTGGTGATCTATGTGTGAATTTGCAGAAGAACGGCACGATGAGGGACCGTGAAACAGGGTATGAATTGGAACCAACAGATGACCTACTAGCCGCCCAAGCTTTCTTTTTCTTCGTAGCTGGGCTTGAGCCTACTGCCTCTGCTATGTTTAGTACAATAGTAGAACTAGGAAGAAACCCTGAGATGTTGAAGAAGGTTCACAATGAAATTGACGAGACATTTGACAAATACAATGGTCAATTTACATACGATGCTATAATGGAGATGCCTTATTTGGATAAAGTGATAAGCGAGGCAGTGAGGATGTACCCTCCGATTGGATTCTTGACTCGAGAATGTATAGGAGATACAGTCCTTCCAGTTGGAAATATCAAGGTGGATAAAGGAACGAAGATATTCACACCCATATATGAACTTCACCATGATCCTAAATATTTTCCGGACCCGGAAGTTTTTAATCCGGAGAGGTTTTCTGGCGAGAGTAAGATCGTTGACGGCTCATACATACCGTTCGGGAGAGGGAACAGGATCTGCATAGGGATGAGATTCGCTCGGCTTCAGATGAAGGCCGGAATAGTTCATGCACTACGCCACTTCTCGGTAGAAACCGTGGTCGGGAAGAGAGGAATTGGATACAAGAAAGAACAGTTTCAAGTGCGTCTTACGAATGTTGATACCGCATTTGTTCCGAGACAGTGATATATACCAACGCTGAGGCTGTTAGACTTTTGTTATTGATACAATTCTTACATTATAATTTTAGGAACATTAGTTTGGACCTCAATTGTTGCTACTCACATCACATAGCACCACACAGTGTTCGGGAAACTGCGCCACATCTTCTCGTCGCAGCAGATACCGCAGAGCCTCAAGACAAAAGTCTATAATCAGTGCGTGTTGCCAGTGATGACTTATGGAACTGCGAGACGTGGTCGCTTACTATTGGCCTCGTGTACAAGCTCAAAGTCGCGCAACGAGCCATGGAGAGAGCTATGCTGGGAGTTTCACTACGTGATAGAATCAGAAATGAGGATATCCGTAACCCACCCAATAAAACTTCGCGTATTGTTTTGTAGGGTATCTCTTATACCCATCGATACCGGTCTTCACTAGTTTTGTCCTTGTAGTGTTTGCCAGCTTGCCATGATGTCATCACACAATGACACAGCAAACAAGGAATCAATGTCACTCAAAGTCAAGTCAATTAAGGGGGTACGATTTCCATACAAATTATTTTTACCATTTATGGGTGATTAGAGTATAATTGTATTCTGAAACAACTGTGGTTGGCTTATATAATGGTTTTTATTTATGGCAAACTATAATAAGTTGTATAAAAATGTAGATTAACAGTAATAATAATAAAAAACCAAAAAGAGCGTTTCATTCTATATCTTTCTATATTTTTTTTAAATCGGTTCACAAATGACGAAATTATGCGATAAAAACCATGGAAAAATACATACACCCGAATTGAGAACCTCCTTCTTTTTTATTTGAAGTCGGTTAAAATTTTGGTAAATGTTGTTATCTATGCTCATCTTAAATACATAATTGTGATATATTATGGTATTTTCATGCATGGTTGGTACATTGAAGCTAATTTAAATATCTTGTCTCGTGCGTTAATTGACTGTCTTGGCCTCAGAATAAAGACTAAAGCCTACCACAACCTCTGTCTGGCTTTGTCTCTGGCTCTGGTTTTGAGTCTGTGTGAATGCTGTCTAAGTAAATCCTATACGTCGAAACGTCACACACACAGTATACAGTACACAGTACACAGTATACAGTCTGTGTGAGTGCTCACCAGTGGGTGAGCACTCACACAGACTTAAGAGGGAATCACACAGGCGACTCTCCATACAAACGTAGTCCCCTATTTCCTCCCTGGATAATGCCTCTAGACTAGAGTAACCATTTTGTCTCATAAAATCCAGATCTGCTATATACGTGCTCGTATGTTTTCCTTTTTTTCAGAAACTTATTGATAAAGAAAATATCACCTCCAATTCATATTTCATATAAATCATATTGAGGATCATATTTTCTTTATCAATAAGTTTCTGAAAAAAAGGAAAACATACGAGCACGTATATAGCAGATCTGGATTTTATGAGACAAAATGGTTACTATAGAGGCATTATCCAGGGAGGAAATAGGGGACTACGTTTGTATGGATAGTCGCCTGTGTTGTACCCTCTTAAAACCAGAGCCAGAGACAAAGCCAGACAGAGCTTGTGGTAAGCCTACAGGTCTTGTCAGACACAAGGTCATTCTGATAAAAGAATCTCGTTTAAGTCCAATAATAAGTTAAACGTAATTTAAATTTCTATAATTAGCTGCTGTGGGCTATTCTCATAACTGGTATTTTCGACTGGCCTCTCAGGTTAGTTGGTAGTTACTCTGCCTTGTGCGCCGTAGGTTGTGGGTTCAATCCCGACCGAGAACAAACATTTGTGTGGTGGACACAGATGTTTTTTTTCTGTCTAGGTGTTATATTGTATTCTAAGCATGTATTTACAAAAAATATATATATATGTATTAATAAGCCATCTGGTTCCCATAATACAAGTTCTGCTTAGTTTGGGGCTATATAGTGTTCCGTGGATTGTTTATTTAAAAATATTTAAATTACAGTCGCCGTAAATCATCATTATGTATTTACTTGCATAAAAAAATATAAGTATTGTAGCAGCTATCTGGTTCCCATAGTACAAGCTCTGCTTAATTTGGGGCTAGATAGTGTTGTGTGGATTGTCTACAATATTTATTTATTTAGACCTAGTTTATGTGCCACCATTCTTTTTTCTTTTTTTTGACGTGATAACGTCTTATCGATGGAGCCGGCTGCACGCACGAAAAAACATGACTCATGCGTCGTTACGTCGTTTCGTCGTTCCATTTGCCTGAGCCCGAGCCCGGGTCGGGTAATGGGTAAGGGTAAATGAGGGTAAGGGTAAATGAGGGTAAGGGTTCAGTCTGGGTCCGGGTCCGGGTCCGGGTCTGGGTCCAGATTTTCATTCAGTTTCATTCAGTTCCATTCAGTTTCATTCACATTCAATTCAATTCAGTAAAACTAAAATTTTCTTTTGAAAAATGCAACCATTCCATCAGTATTTTCTTATGACGTTATCACGTTCAACTATCGTCAGTAAACCGACTTTACAGACAACCGATTTTTTTCTTTTCCTATTCCATTTGTATACCTAATGCACTAAGTAGGTACTTGAATTTGAATAGGATAGGCGCCGACATTGTTCTGAAACGAATCAAACGAGATAACGAATACAATTGTTTTATTTTCAGTAAATAGATACTTATCTTCAGAGTAGTCGGTATATTAAATAGTATAGCATGTTATACTGACATAAATAGATAGCACATGTACCTTATAACCTACATATACCTAATATAGTACTGGTTTCTTGTTTGCACATTAAAAACTTCTATACTATAATTATATTATGTATATTATAATTATAAATATTATAAAGCTGAAGAGTTTGATTGTTTGTTTGGATGAACGCGCTAATTTTGGGAACTGGAGCCTAAATCTCGGCTCATCTCAGATCATTTTGCAATTTTGTTTTATTGCTTCTTTTCGAAGAGAGAATGGATGATTTCCTTGAGTAATTCATCGACGACCTCATCGTAGAAGCCTCGATAGCTACGATATACGGAAAATGTGGAATAAGTGCGGGGTTGTGCATTGCCAATGTGTATATAGGTACTAGTATAGTATTATCTTATCTGTGATATAGGGGACATTGAAAATCTCTGTAGGCCCGAGAATTAGGCTCCAGATGCAAGTCCGAATTGAAAAAATATTATTGTCTTAGATAGTCCATTTATCGAGAAAGGCTATAAGCGGTATAACATCACGCTATTTTCTACTAGCAACACGTGCGAATCTGGGGCGGATCGCTAGTTATTTATACAGGGTTATTCATAATTAGCTGCAAATACTCAGGAATTAGGTTCAACAAATAAAATAAAAAATATTTATGAAATGATTTTTTTTAAGTTTTGTTATGAAAATCCCGAGAAAATCGACAAAGAATATCCTTTGGAATCATTAGCGCCTGACCTATTTTGACCTTTGATCCGCGCCCGCGCGCCGTGAGCGACACTCTGCGTTCAGTCACCGCCTGGGTGGGTCATCGTCCTGTTCTCCATGGCAATCATTATGCAATAGCCGTAAAAAAATTAATAAAAATAAAATTTTGATACAAAAACTTAAATCAAAATTAAAAAAAAATAATTACATATATATTTTTTATTTTATTTGTTGAACCTAATTCCTGAGTATTTGCAGCTAAATAAGAATAACCCTGTATAATTATTGGGTGGAAACTGTCATGGTTTTAATAGGTAGAGTCTGTTCAGAAAGAGAGCCGTCGTGGCCAAATTGTGAACTAACGTTTCGATTTTTATATGGCAGCTCATCTCTTTCTTTCTGTCAGCATTTTGCATCATAAAAATTAAATAAAGAAATAGTACACTAGTTGTGATAGGATCCAAACGCAACAGACGCGCCCATCTAAACAAAAAAGGTAATTAAGCACAGCTGCGCCCTCAAATCGACGGTTACTATTTTTATGAACAACGAGAGAACGGTAGGTAAATACCTAACACAATTTAATTTGGTGAGTTTTAACTCCCAATATTTCGGATTTTCGGCACAGTTTCAGACACCATGATCACGATCAAAACTCTTAAAATTTAATCATGGTAAATATCTCCGTTGTTCATAAAAATAGTATCTCTAGATCGTTTGTAGCGGTCTGCAGTTAGTTCAACTGTTAATAGCGTATTTAGCCAATTTTGTAAAAACTTGTATTAAATTGTAAATTTCTTTGAGTATACATAGTTATTTACTTACGTAGGTACATCTTTTTGAAATTAATAGGGTGTAGGAAGAAACGAATTAACTAAATTCAGGTTCGAAGTTTAGCATTGTAAGAAAATAACTACACGGACGAAGTCACCGGCTAGACAGTACGTACAAACTAGTACGTGCAAATCTAAAAATACAGCAATTTGTAAGACAACGCTTGTTAAGCAAGACGTATCCGAAGTATATTAATACATAGGTAAGTTTTTATTATATTTTTTATTACGAAGGTGTCTCAGCTCAGTATATTTTTTAAGCTATTGCATAGCTTCTATCGCGGGCCTTGAGCGTGGGGACCGAATCCAGAAATTCCGTAACGAAAAAAACCTAACACCCCCAATGACGTTTTTTCAATGACATTTAGGTAACAGTTTTGGAGTTGCCAAACGGAACAAAGTTCAAGTCAGTGCTCAAAAGACTTTGTTCCGTTCTTTAGGGAGATTTGCACATGAAGGTAGGGACAAACCGATTTACTAAAAAATAAAAAATACTGCATTAATAAAATAAATAAATAATTATAATTGCATAAGTTGATAAATAATGCTATGCAATAGCTCTACCGCGGCAGTCTCCGAGTGCCACACGTCTTTTAAGGGTTCCGTAGCCAAATGGCAAAAACGGATCCCTTATAGATTCGTCATGTCTGTCTGTCTGTCTGTCTGTCCGACCGTGTCACAGCCATTTTTCTCCGAAACCATAAGAGCTAGACTGATGAAACTTGGCGAGTAGATGTATTCTGTGAACCGCATTACGATTTTTACACAAAAATAGAAAAAAAACAATAAATTTTGGGGATCCTTATACTTGAAACTGAAACTAAAAAAATTTTTTTCATCAAACCCATACGTGTGGGGTATCTGGGGTATGAATAGGTCTTCAAAAATGATGTTGAGGTTTCTAATATCGTTTTTTTCTAAACTGAATAGTTTGCGCGAGAGACACTTCCAAAGTGGAAAAAAGTACACGACCTACGGCGCAGAAGGCAGGCTGAAGGCCAACTGTGCTGAGAGCCCTCTGAGGAAATAAAAAAAGCAGCCAAGTGCGAGTCGGACTCGCCCATGAAGGGTTCCGTAGCATCAAGTAACATAATATAAAGGTTATTGCAATAACCTTTATATTATGTAATTTAACTTTCGACGAACTACATGTAGTTCGTCGAAAGGTAAATTGCGGTTTACGGTTTATGACGTATAAAAAAAAAACTATTGACTAGATCTCGTTCAAACCAAATATCGTTGGAAGTTTGCATAGTAATGTACAACATATATTTTTTTTAGTTTTATCATTCTCTTATTTAAGAAGTTAGAGGGGGGGGGACCAACTTTTTTCCTCTTTGGAAGTGTCTCTCGCGCAAACTATTCAGTTTAGAAAAAAACGATATTAGAAACCTCAACATCATTTTTGAAGACCTATTCATACCCCAGATACCCCACACGTATGGGTTCGATGAAAAAAAAATTTTTGAGTTTCAGTTTCAAGTATGGGGACCCCCAAAATTTATAGTTTTTTCTATTTTTGTATAAAAATCTTAATGCGATTCACAGAATACATCTACTCACCAAGTTTCATCAGCCTAGCTCTTATGGTTTCGGAGAAAAATGGCTGTGACACGGTCGGACAGACAGACAGACAGACAGACAGACATGACGAATCTATAAGGGTTCCGTTTTTGCCGTTTGGCTACGGAACCCTAAAAAACAAGTTCTATTTTATTCAACCATGCTCCAACTTTCTAAGACTAGTTCAGACCTACTTTCAGAGTATGAGTAATGAAAAGTATATTTAAGTATTATATCAGCTATCGGGTTCCCATATAGTACAGTAGGCCTACCACAAGCTCTGTCTGGCTCTATCTCTGGTTTTGAGTCTGTGTGAGTATTGACTAAATAAATCCTACGTCGAAACATCACACACACACAGTGTAAGACACTGGTGAGCACTCATACAGACTCAAAACCAGAGACAGAGCCAGACAGAGGATGTGGTAGGCCTTACACGATCCCGCTATACAACGACCGTCACCGAGCTGTTTCATGGATGAAAAATATTATAAATTCAATTAAATATGTCAATAAATATATTAGGTTATCTATAAAAATTTTAGTCCAGAATATAATTTCTAAAATAGGTAAATAAATATTTTCCTTATTTTTTTACTTGTAGCGAATATGACCTTCACAAGAGTTATAAATGCATCATACCCTTGCGTCTACAACACTTGGGAGCTTGAAGGTGCTAGAATGGTGGTCCAGGACCTCGCCCCGGAAGACGACGAGGCAGCGCTAAAGATATTGATGGAAGTCATGATATATGATGAAATTCTGTGTAGTATTCAAAGTGAGTAAGTATTCAGTTAATTAATAACAATTGACCTCTGACGCGATAATACCACCTGGGATAATTGCGTTAACCTTGTCACATCTGTCAGTTTTGACATATTGTAATAAAAAATCGTTTGTCTGTAAAGTCGGTTTAAAGGCTCGAACACACCTAGTTCGCTGGCGGTAGCGATCAGTGAAACGCTGTCAAATATCGCTGTCAAATCTCAAATCTGACAGCGATATTTGACAGCGTTTCACTGATCGCTACCGCCAGCGAACTAGGTGTGCGCAGGCCTTTACTGACGATAGTTGAACGTGACAACGTCATACAGCTGTCCACGCGGACGCATCGCTCACTCAAGTAGGAGAGAGACAGATGTCGAACGCTGCCGAACGCGGAGGCCGATAGTGCCTCTTTGTCGCTCGCTCCGCACTCTCGCTTGCACTTCAAGCCTTAAATGAAACGCCTCAGAGCGAGGTAACTCCGCATGAGTCATGTTTTTTCGTGCGTGCAGCCGGCTCCATCAAATTATAAGACGTTGTCACGTTAAAAACGAATTGAAGCAAAACTTATATTTTACGAGGAACAATTGCAACAAAGCTGACGTGATAGGTAAACATGACTTCGCCTTAACGTGACAACGTCATACAGCTGTCCACGCGGACGCATCGCTCACTCAAGTAGGAGAGAGACAGATGTCGAACGCTGCCGAACGCGGAGGCCGATAGTGCCTCTTTGTCGCTCGCTCCGCACTCTCGCTTGCACTTCAAGCCTTAAATGAAACGCCTCAGAGCGAGGTAACTCCGCATGAGTCATGTTTTTTCGTGCGTGCAGCCGGCTCCATCAAATTATAAGACGTTGTCACGTTAAAAACGAATTGAAGCAAAACTTATATTTTACGAGGAACAATTGCAACAAAGCTGACGTGATAGGTAAACATGACTTCGCCTTGTAAAACTAGTATGGCAATAGATAAGATAGTGGTCGAGAAATGATGGCAACAAGATAAATTTGATCGCTGTTCCTTGTTAGTTAAACTTTTGATTGCAACAGTATTAAAAACTCGCCCAGCTGGCATGAGGTTTCATTTCATTTCGGGTCAATCTAATATTTTTTAACCTAAAAGGTATACTTACAGATTGTTTCAAAGTATATAAATTTCATCTAAATCTGTTCAGTTTTTTAAACTTCTTATTTTACTAGAGAGAAAAGATAAGCTAGCAATAATAAGTGAAAAGATAAATTATTATTATGTATTATTTATCTTTGTAGGTATATACCTACTTAAAATACAATGTTACACCCATACAGAGAACAAACATCTGTGCTTACCACCAAATATTTATTCTCGGTGGAGATCAAATGCACGCGCAGAAGGCAGAGTTGGTAGAACTGCGCTATCAAGACAGTCAATAATTTTCATCTTTGTTTAGAAATTGCCGAAGATCCCGTCAGTGTGCCAGAAGTCAAGGGTTTTTGGAGAGATTGCCTTCAAAAACGCATGAGCATCGGATGCTACGCAGAGAAGAATGGTGAGAAGACTTTGGTGGCTTTAAACGTGTGCATAGTGGAGAGCAAGGGAGAACAACATGAATTTAAAGTAAGTACCTACTGTTAACCAGGAGGGCTACCATAAAGGACATATGTCTCTGGACATATGTCTGGAGCTGGTGTGTGAGTGCTGACCACAGTGTATTACACTGTGTGTGTGACGTTTTGACGTAGGATTTAACCTTTTCGTCGCGTCAGATGAATAAGAAAACCAGCGCCACAGTTGCCTTTTATTTTTATTTCATATTTGCATCACTATTTGCCTCAGATGATGATAAGGTTATACGCAAATTGCATTAAGGGCTATATTCATTGCAGATATTGCTTGGCAAAGTTAGCTAGCTTGATGAAAAACATCTTTGTGACCTTGTTTGCCAGAGATTGAGGTCCTATGCTGACAATTTGATAATTTTAACAATGGTTTATGATTAATGTTACGCTGAAAACAGTTTTCATTATAGCTTACAACGATTTAGGGAGTCGAAACTCGCAAAATTATATCATGTTAAATATTCCGTTGTTCATAAAAATAGTACTAATAAATATTGTTTGCCATGAAGCACCGATGGTCTAGTAGAAGTGACCTTGCCTTCTCAACACACGCGGGTCAGTAGGCCTACCACAAGCTTTGTCCGGCTCTGTCTCTGGCTCTGGTTTTGAGTCAGTGTGATTGCTCACTAGTGTATTGTACCGTGTGTGTGACGTTTCGACGTAGGATTTATTTAGTTTACACTCACACAGTGTGGTGTCTTTTTAGTTGTGAAAATTACTCGATAACTAAACACGTGCTTGTACGAAAGTAAAGTTATACCTTTTATGAAGCTGAAAAAACTAGTTTAGAATGCAGCTAGAGTTATGTCCTTTTGGAATGTTATGAATCAAAATGGTATAACTTCACTTATGTTGTTTTTGGCAGAGGCACGTTCTTGGGTTAACAGTCTTGTTTTTGAATTTCGAACACAATATCTTATAGACACGTGTGTATGTGTGTGTTTTGTAAACCATATGTTTACATTCGGTGACGTCATGTAAACCATACCTACTGTGTTCACGTTTGTGACATCAAATCTTGCCACATTTTTCGCGAAATTGGACACTTTTTTATCAGATTTCTGGAAAATTACTAAAATTTTCAGGAATTTCATGCATATTTAGTTTATAGTTGGTTTTAACTGCATGTGCGTTACTGTGGTACCAAATGTTTGTTCGTCGTTAGTAATTGTTTTAGCTATTGTTAACTATAGTTTACTCTATTTTTCTGTACAACTATGTTTTTTAAATACTAGATGATGTTATTTTATCTTGGTGTCATTGAAAGTCAAGAGAACGCTTATTCATAAGTAAGAAATTAAACTTTCAAATGCGTTTAAAATTGACGAATGTTGTATACTAATATGCGATAGATTTATCGCAAAGCACTTACACGGCAGCACCGTTACTTGACAACCATAATTTTAACCTGGCGGAGATAAACTCGCAAAAAGGCACATCGGAATTGCGGTGGGTCATTATGATCCAACTGACGTAATCATATCCATATTTCTACATGGATGCAGTTGTGTCAGTAATTATGTGATTTACTTATTTAGTCACATGAGGTGAGGAATATTATGCGAGTGTGTTTTTGAGAGTTCTATTGATAGGCACTACTTATTTTATCAGCCACAAGCTAGGACCGCAAGGCAGGGTTTCACAGGAGAATCCTCAAATGTGCGTGAGTATGTGTATTTTGATAGGTATTATGCGAGTGCAGGTGCAGGCAGCAGCCAAATACTGCCCCGCTGAGTCTTAAGGACCCTTGTAGATCTACGCCAGGTTAAAAAAAATTTACCAGGATGACATTCGAAAACCTCTTCTAGCATTATGCAGTTCGTGTCATCTTCAAATTATTAAAATACGAATTCTAGTGAAATGTACCCATATTTAAACTTAGGCAAATACCTTGCAACGTATTCAATTGCTGAATGAAGTAAAAACAATATTTTATGGATTCATTGATTATTATTTGTATAGAAACAAAAAACCGTAAGTTACCGAAAAATATGTGTTTATTAATATTACATAGTTTCTGAACGTCGCTTGAACTTGCAAATTGGGGAATAATATCACCATAGATAAGCAAGATTTTACAAATATCAGCAATTTGCTGTACTTTTGTATTGGTCCGTTTACGAATAGGGATTGCAATAATGTATTCAAATATACACAAATATACGGTCTTCTTCTTCTTCTTCAATTATTTCTAATGTTAGACTTATTTTAAGCTTGTATAAAATACTTTACTTTATTGAATGAACCTATATTGGAATTTTTCAAATATACTTATCTACCCCTTATAGGTGGTGAAAAAGAGTGATACAGCTTGTATGAGAAATAAAAACTATTATGAGGGCAGCCTCAAACCTCAGTACAGTATACTAGGTAACAGCCGCACCTTTGCAACATTGCACCCATGCGAAACCGGGGCGGGTCGGTAGTTTTTCCAACATTGGTTTTCCTGTCACCCATAAAAAGTGACAGTTTCTATTTTATTGACAGGTCATCGACGGCCTGTGCCTCAAAACAACAATAATATAGTCGGTCCAAGCTAACTCTGCAAATTATTTTCACTGGTATTCCTAAAAACATTTGTGTATTATTTTTATCAGAAACTTTGATGGTTTAGATTTTTAGAAGCTGTCAGATTGATTGCACCGCGGATGTTTTTTTAAAAATAAAATTTTTACGATGTATAAACCAATAAAAGGTGAAGGTGAGGTGGTGCTGGACATATAATATATTGTGCTTAATAAATACAGGTATATAAAGGAACAAAACGACGTTGTCCTCAAACAAAAACGACAGTATTTACAAGAAATCGAAGAGTTGAATGGAGTTCACGAGTAGGACACATGACAGAGTATCAAATCATTTTGATACTCTGTCATGTGATTTGTTGATTTTTGTCCATTAAGTATTATAATATAATAATAATAATAAACCACTATATAATAGTGGTTTTGATGCAAAACATGGGCCCCAACCAAAGCAAACCACCAGAGTTTAAAAGTCTGTCAACTTGGAATAAAAAGAAGCATTCTCAACGTGAAACTAAAGGACTAAAAAAGACTTACACACATTGGAAACTTAACTATAGTCGAGAATGTCACTGCCAAAATCCGAAGGCTGAAATGTGGCTAGACAGGTTACATGATGAGATCACGAAGAAGTAAATGGGCTGAAGATAAATGGAAGACTGTACAGTTGGTACCAACGAGGAGGAAAACGCTACAGAGAGTGGCAGCTAAGGCGATGGAAAGATGAGCTCCCGGAGTGGCACAGATCAGGTTTGGGCCGCACTAAATGGCAAACCCTGGAGGAGGCCTTTGTCCAAATACAACCCGACCCATGTACTGCCACGCTGTGCCGGTGTCCTATTAGAATAAACTTTTTCTTAGTAATATTTAGTAAGTAAGAGTTAGTACAAGTTAAGTTAAGCAATGCTGTTTTTTTTAAACACAGTAAAATAAAGGTTTATTTTATTTATTTTATGTTATTTATAGCCGTCTGGCAGTTTTGTATCAAATTTGGCACTGCATCACGAAAATGTAACCATTCTTTATTGAGAAAAAATCAGATTGTAGGTGCAATAACTTTCAAAACAAAAGTATCAAACCCTCTTTTGATGCTGGAAACACATGCGGTGTTTCCAGGGCCAGATTTAGAAGTGTGGAGGCCTCAACGCAACGTGGAGGCCCCCTGGCCCCAAATTATTTACCAAATAAAATGAAAAAAAAAGTTGAGTCGAGTTTTCCAATAAACAATTTATTGTGAAATCAAGTAGATTCTCTTAGTATCTAAAAACCTTACATTAATTATAATCGGAGGCAAGAATTACCTGAAATTAAATTTTATTGTTGATGGACGGAACCTCCCGAGCTTTTTTCGCCGAAAAATAGAAAAATTGCAAGTATATGAGCCATTTCAGATTTTTATATTTTACTGATTGGCTGATTGGAGTGAACAAATATGGATAAATTATTTGTGTTAATATTCAACAATAATATAATCATGTAAGTACAGCGTACTGTAGGTAAAGGTAACACAGCGAAAAAAGGAATATCAAAGGAAAGATGTTTACTAGTGTCAATTTGTCGGAATTTGAAAGATTTTTTCCGAAGTTTCTATTGTGGGGGCCCTCCGTTTGTGGAGGCTCTGAGTGCTTGCCCTGTTTGCCCTCCCCTAAATCTAGCCCTAGCTATTTCCAAATATAAATGTTTGAATGCCACAGTTTTTCGAAAAATGCAAACTTATCTTGGACGAACTATACCTACATACAAGCTATAGATAAAATATTGAACTTATCTAAAGTTTTTCCAAGGCTTAGGACGGCAACAGCAGTCGGGTTTGGCCATTGGTATTCCGAATTCCGTTAACCGATCCGGCGACTCGAAGGCGTCGAAACCATACAACACAGCAGTGCTGTCCAGCTGTCCTGTCCCCACAGAATACAGTAGAAGGGCGATCATGCGCCGTTTGTATGGGAGCCGATATTGCCGATTTTACATTTCCACTATTATATTTAAAATATCACTAAATATGAGGATTCTAAGAAAAAGGAAGAAAGAATTATGTTAAAAAAAATTTATATGTTTTATCTTGTCGCTTAACTTGTTCGGAAAGTAATTCATGCGCTGCTGAAAGGCATTTTTCACTTTACGACTCCCGAAAAAACTTTTGAATTTGTATGGAGAAATGGAGCATGTATGGACATAATATATGCTCATGTATTTTTACGACACTTTTCCGGCCACATGGCCGTTCAAACACATTCCAAACGTGTGTGTGCTACCGGCCTAAACGAGTGGACGTGGAATATCGAAAAAATCTTACATTTCCGAAAAAAAAGTCCCAGAAGTAGAAAAAGTTTGGTACACATCCAAAGACAATCATCTATGTTAGTTAAATTACAAATGTGTGTACAAGTCTGCTAACCTACACATTAATAACTTCTTAGGTTTAAATGTGTGGGTCAAAGTATGAATGTGTGGGTCAATTCTATCTGGTATACAGACCTCATGGTCGGGCCCCAGGTCGGCAAATCGGCAAATGCATGATCCGCACTTGATGTGCGGGCAGGTTTTTCCGCAAGTAGGCCGCTGGTGGGCCCTTTTTGCGTGACCCTTGACACGTGTTGCTCGAACTTTGTTAAGTTCTACAACACGCCGGTTTCCTCACGATGTTTTCCTTCACTGTTTTGAGAGTACTGGCATAGTGCACATACATTTTTCGACAGAAAAACTCATTGGTACACGAGTGGATTATTAAAACTATTGTCATTAGGAAAATCTTAAAATGTTACGTTTTAAGTACCCCCCGTACTTTTAACGGGGAAGAGGAAGAATGGCGTTCACTTAACTACAGCAACCTGCTCAACCTTAAAAAACTTTGATTCCCAGTTCAAAGGCGAAAAATGGAGAAACGTGTTCGACGTGATAGTTTACGCAGAATCCAAAGCCAATGCGTACGAAGACACAGCCTTGGACACACTACTCCACGCTATGGGGCTGGTCGTCAAGAGAGAATACAGAGGAAGGCGGCTTGGGGAGAAGATACTAGCCGCTAGGTAATTTCATTCAGTAGGCCTACCATGTTCGGCAAGTTTATCATGCGCACTAGGTGTGCGGGCAGGTTTTTCCGCAAGTATAAGCCGCTGGTGGGCCCTTTTCGCGTGACCCTTGACACGTGTTGCTCGAACTTTTTTAGGTTCTACAACACGCCGTTGTTTTTAGGTTTTACAACACGAAGGAAAACATCGTGAGGAAACCCTCACGATGTTTTCCTTCACCGTTTTTGAGAGTACTGGCATAGTGCACATAAATTTTTCGTCAGGAAAACTCACACGTTCACACGAGTGGATTTGAACCCACGACCTTCGGATCGGAAGGCGGCCACTACCACTAGACCACCAGTGCTCTCTCAGTAGGCCTACCGCGCAAGCTCTGTCTCTGGCTCTAGTTTTGAGTCTGTGCGAGTGCTGTCTGAAGAAATCCTACATCGAAACGTCACACACACACACACACAGTATAATACACTGGTGAGAACTCATACAGACTCAAAACCAGAGCCAGAGACAGAGCCAGACAGAGCTTGTAAAGGCCTACTGTAAAGACTGTAAAGTGGAAAGCACAGGGTTTTTAAGACGGACCTCAGGAGATGAAGACCGGTCAAGGGCACTAAACAACGCACCAGAAAGCACATAGAACGATCTCTAATTGACAAGTGAAGTACACCAAGAGTGTTGTACCATTATTATCGACTACCCGACTGGCCTTTCACCTCAGTAGGTAGTAGCTCTGCTTTCTGCACCGTAGCTCGTGGGTTCGAACCCCACCGAGAACAAATATTTGTGTGGTGAACGCAGATGTTTGTTTGTTGAACGCAGATGTCTGGGTGCGTTGTATTGTATTCTAAGTATTTATCAGCCATCATTTCAGAAGAGTAAAGGTAGAGTCTGTTCAGAAAGAGAGCCGTCGTGGCCAAATTGTGAACTAACGTTTCGATTTTTATATGGCATCTCATCCTTTTCTCTCTGTCAGCATTTTGCATCATAAAAATTAAATAAAGGAACACTAGTAACTAGTTGTGTTGTGATAGGATCAAAACGCAACAGACGCGCTATTGTATTGCCGACTAAACAAAAAAGATGATCAAGCACAGCAGCGCCCTCCAATCCCACGACGGGTCTCTTTCTGAACAGACTCTGTACAAATAACGATTTCTGCAGTCACCATAAGGTTTCTGAGAAAGTGGT
Source organism: Thera obeliscata (assembly GCA_947578465.1). NCBI lineage: Eukaryota > Metazoa > Arthropoda > Insecta > Lepidoptera > Geometridae > Thera > Thera obeliscata. The sequence goes on from OX387926.1 coordinate 2,225,603, forward strand.
AGCTTTATTTTAAGTTCCTGTAATGCAAATGTGTTCTGCGGCTTATTTGCAAACTCAGCGGGCTAGACCAGTAAATTTTCGAAAATAACATGTTCACGAGATTTAAGACTGCGACCGCCAGAGCCCGACAAAGCCTCAGGCATGCTATCCGCAATAATAGGGTTGCAACTGATTCTTTATTTATAAATCTAAACTACGAAAATCACAAAAAAATATTAAAAATAATATCTAAGTCTTTATTTTGAAATGCGTTCTTTGCCAGTTTGCTTGTACGGAATTATGCTTCCAGTAAAAAGTATTTAAAAAAAAAACAATAAATAGGGCCAAGTTTTCTAATCCACATTGTTGTAGTAACATAAACAAGCTATACGCTTATTCATGATCATCATCAACCGCAACATGACTCTACCCACAGAAAAAAAAATGATTTTTTGTTCTGAGACTCTACCATACTTGGGCAATGACAATATCTTTTTGCTCTTGCCATTCACCAGGACCTTAGGCTACCCTCATCTATCTGCCGTATACGAACAAAACAGGTTCATCATCATCATCATCATCAGCGTGACAAAGTCCACTGCTAGACATACACATTTCCTTCTGGTGGCTGGGCGTACTACGTTTCGTCTTCTGGTTCGTGTTCGCCATTTATTATTCCCCAATACAAAACAAAAAAGTTCAACGTCATCATCGTCATCAGCCTGAAGAAGTCCAATGCTGGACATAGACCTCCCCTACACATTTCGGGAAGAACGATTCTGAGCTCTTTCCATCCACCGTCTTCCCGCGATCAAAAAAGGTTAGAAATAGAAAATTCGGACTCACAATGTTCCCTATTCTGGCTCGTCCCTAGTAAAGTAACACATAGCTTGCGGCCAGCGCGGTGGCGGTCTTTTGAAAGTGCTTTTGTTTGCTTACCTGCGGTGCTCGGCATTACGACAACGGGCCAGATAATACCCTAAAGTACTGCTTGATAATGAATTTTCAGACATTGCCGTGACAAAGTGGTAAGGGACATTGTTAAGGGAATATCGTAAGGAAACCAGACTATTCAAGAAGACCTAATGGTCTTCTTCTTAAATTTAAGAGCTTAGCTCTTGTCGGGGTTTTGATCCAATTTTCTCCAATTAAGAGGCCGGCGGAGGGCGAATTTTCATACAAACGTAATACCAAAATTATAACTAGTTTAGGCAGATTTTCGCTATGTTATTGTAATAACGGTATTCGTATAGTATTAATCTAGGTTCCTGTACCCGAAGTCAGAGTTTTGCTACAAAATTTCGTTACCAAATGTTGTTTTCGTTTCGCCTATTTGTCTCTCTCTATTGTACGGAGAAAACATGAGACGGCAAAAATACGTTACGTAGTTAGAGTTGTTGTCTCATCTTTTCTCCATACAATAGACAGAGACAAATAGGCAAAACGAAAACAACATTTGGTAACGAAATGTTGTAAATGCACTGGGACTTCGGGCTCTGATCAGTTTTTATTTCAAATTACTTACCTCAAAATGAAATAAACACCAATCGCATTTTACACATTTTTTTCATTGCAAAATGTGATTTTCATTTGAGGTAAGTCATTTAAAATAAATACTGTTCAGGAACCTAGATAAATACTATACAGATACAATTATTACAATAATATAGTGAAAATCTGCTTAAATTAGTAATCATTTTGGTAGGTATTACGTTTGTATGAAAATTCGGCCTCCGCCGGCCCCTTAAGTCTTTCGAGTGCTCATTGACTTCCATAAACAACGATTTTTTTTCTGTCTCATGTAACTTATTCTTGGCCTTACTTTTAGGTAGGAATGGAATACTAACTGTAAGAAGTGGGCAAGTGCCGTGTTGGTGCCGGCAAAGAACTCCTATAATTCTGTCCATTATTGACGCTATCAAAATTATATGTCAAGACATCAGTTCGTGGTGCTACAGTCCTATACTGTATAGGACTGTAGCACCACGATAAGTTAGGCCTACCACAAACTCTGTCTGGCTCTGGTTTTTAGGTCTCTCGTGATACAGGCTAGTCCTATATAATGTGGGGTCCATTGTATATCTGGATTTTTGTAAAACTGATTTCTCAAAAAAATATTTTTGTATTTTTGAGTCTGCGTGAGTGTTGACTAAATAAATCTTACGTGTAAACGTCACACACACAGTATAATTCACTGGTGAGCACTCACACAGACTCAAAACCAGAGCCAGTCAGAGCTTGTGGTAGGGCTAATTTAAAGCTCTCATGGTAAGATAAATCGAAACACCAAGAATCAGAACGGATAGCATCATTTACTGACTGCTAAACACAAAATACTGGAGTCACCATGCGCCTACGAAGCGTGGAAACTATAGCCATTTTCCGTGGTCTGGCCTTTATATTTTTATTAGCTTCACCTGTATGTTTGTAAGCTTGTATGTAACCTGTATGTAACCGCCCCCTTTGAGCTCGATTTTGTCCTACTTTGAACGATCAGATTAAAAAAAAAGTAAAAAAAAAATAGTTTAAAAAACTAAAAAAAATATGCTTTTTTATCTAATTGAACTAAAAAGTTAAAAATAAAGCTGATAATCAATTGAAAAATGTATATTATTGTACAAAAAAGCGTGGGCTGCTTTTTATAATAACTTCAGATATAATAAAATGGCACAGAGAGCCATGGAGCGTGCTATGCTCGGCATCAAACTTACAGATCGAGTTCCGAACTCCGAAATCCGAAGACGAACGAAGGTCCAAGACGTCGGAGATCGGATTATGGAGCTCAAATGGAGTTGGGCAGGACACATTGCTAGGCGTGGTGATGACATAGATGGAGTAGAACAACAACCGAATGGTGGCCAAGAACCGGCTACAGAAGCGTAGGGCGCCCTTGAGCAAGATGGATGGACGACATAGACAGGGTCGCGGGGCGGCAATGGTTTAGACTGGCACAGGATCGAGGTAGATGGCACAAACTAAGGGAGGCCTATACCCAGCAGTAGGTGAAGTCGGGCTGTGGATGATGATGATGATAATAAACTATTGATAAAATATTTACAACAATCAAAATCAAGCCCCCCTCGCTTTTTTTTACAATAATATAAATTTTTCAATTGATTATCAGTTTTATTTTTAACTTTTTAGTTCAATTTTATTTATAAAAGCGTGATTTTTTAGTTTTTTATTTAACCGTGTTCTTTCCTTCTCTTTTCCAGAGAGCCCCTCTGCCTGTCTCAAGGCATCAAAGGAACTGCTACAGTGTTCACCGGGCTAGCCTCACAGATACCGGCAACTCGCTGCGGTTTCCAAACGATAGCGGAGTTCCCTATAAGCGAGCTGGCAGAGGTTGGTCTGCCATACCCTAAAGACGACGCAAGAACAGTCAAGTATATGGTGAAAAAGTATGCTTAGTTTAGCATTATGATGCACCCTCATCCCACTATTGGGCAAAGGTATTTAATACCAGAAGGTACCATTTATACCATAAGAGAAGAAGAAGAAGAAGACCTCTTCAAGGCAAGAGTGAATAGGTGTCTTAGACCATCCTGCTTCATCGTCGGCTACATCGTCGCTTACCATCAGGTATGATTGTAGCCAAAGGATGTTCTATTGAATGTAAAAAAAAAGCAGCCAAGTGCGAGTCGGACTCGCCCATGAAGGGTTCCGTAGCATCAAGTAACATAATATACAGAAAATAAACAGGAAACAGGTTCTTGTAGTTCGTCGAAAGGTAAATTGCGGTTTACGATTTATGACGTATAAAAAAAAAACTACTGGCTAGATCTCGTTCAAACCAAATATCGTTGAAAGTTTGCATAGTAATGTACAACATATGTTTTTTTTAGTTTTATCATTCCCTTATTTTAGAAGTTAGAGGGGGGGGGACCAACTTTTTTCAACTTTGGAAGTGTCTCTCGCGCAAACTGTTCAGTTTAGAAAAAAACGATATTAGAAACCTCAACATCATTTTTGAAGACCTATTCATAGATACCCCACACGTATGGGTTTGACGAAAAAAAAATTTTTGAGTTTCAGTTTCAAGTATTATACCCCAAAATTTATAGTTTTTTTTCTATTTTTGTCTAATAATCTTAATGCGGTTTACAGAATACATCTACTCGCCAAGTTTCATCAGTGTAGCTCTTATGGTTTCGGAGAAAAATGGCTGTGACACGGTCGGACAGACAGACAGACAGACAGACAGACAGACAGACAGACATGACGAATCTATAAGGGTTCCGTTTTTGCCATTTGGCTACGGAACCCTAAAAAAGACACTGTTTAGACCATAAGGTACTAATGAAAGCAAAAGGTAAATAAGGGATATTATAATTAGGATATTTCGATTATATAAGGTGTAATAGTTGATTTTCTAATCTTTGCTACTTGCAATAAATGCGGCCTGTGTAGACGTGGTAGAATATGAATGTAGAACTTTAGCTTGAGAGATGTTGTAAGAAAATAAAAAACGAGGGCCCCTCACTTTGGGGAAAATTGTAAAAACATGTAGCGTCATATTTGGTTCTAACTTGATTGTGTTTGAAATAAATAAGTATAAAGTGTAACAAGTTTATAACTGAGTGCTCCTACACCTTCTTTAGTTTTCAATCAGAAGTGGGATACGTCAACTCATGCGCTGGACTTGCTGCAAAACTGTGAGTGATGTTGAGACATTGTTTACGCCGGTCTTGTATACGCTATTTTTAGAACATTGTGAAGACACACAAAACAAACACAAAGTAATTAATGCAAGCATCAGTTGGTTTCGAATATTACGAAACATATACCTACCTAGTTTAGCTACGATCTACGACGAGCCGGTGCCGGCGTGATATCAGTTGTAGTCTAGATCGATGAAAAGCGACGAATGGCTGTGAACTATCATTTTCATGGGACTGTACGACACGAGATATAAACCTACTTAGTTAATATGAGAAGATATAGCCAGCAAAATTCAATAAACACAGTGTAAATAGACATACCAATAATAGTGTAATGTGTACATAGTGTAAATAGTGCAAATAATTCGGTGGACATTTAAAGATCTACTATGATAGAATAGTTTTACTTTTTAATTTCATTATTTTTGTGTTTGCTGTTTTGTGGACCTGTATTTATGCAGGTATTATTATTGAAGTAGAAATAAGAACGGGTCTATTGTAAAGATTTTTTTTTAAATTGGGAGATTAGTTATATCTATTTATTTAACGAGAAGGACTGTTTATTTAGTGTTGTTTTTTGTTGTCAGCATAAATTGTAGTAAATTAAAAAAAAAAAAAAAAAAAAGTTTGAAATTGCTAGCTATGGGTTCCCATAGGCGCAGCAGGGCTCGTAAACGCCATACATCGAAGCAACGTCGTCGACGTAACTTCTCCAGTAGCGTCAGTGTGTCCTCTTCTTCGGGGACTAGCCATGAACATTCGCATAAACGCGCTAAGTCATCGAAATCACGGCCTAGGAAGAATAAAAAACGTCATCATAGAAGTCAAAATAGAGCTAATTCGTCACAAACCGATGTCAATCTTAGATCTGGGACGCACACTCCTGCATTAAATGTGCCATCGCAGGAGGTTAACGTCGAAGAGGACATGAACTCGTTGCCAGTATTTAGTAATAATCTAGTTCAACTTCCAGCACACCACGCGTTTTCGACTCACATTAATGTGATACCAGAGTTCGACCCAAGCGACGGTTCGCAAAATATAGAATCGTGGATACATAAAGTGAATGAGTGCGCTCAGATATATTCTTGGAACGATACACAAGTTCGCCATTACGCTTTGGCTAAACTTACGGGTCTGGCCAAACGGTGGTACCAAGGGCTACCTTCATTGTTATATACATGGGACCAGTGGACAGAAAAATTAAAGTCGGCTTTTCCTTCGACAGAAAATTATGGTGACATGCTTCAAAAAATGTTGCGGTATCGTTGTAAGATAGGTCAGCCGTTAGATGTTTATTACTATGAAAAGATGATATTGATAAATAAATGTGAAATATATGGTCGTAAAGCCATAGGGTGCATAGTGCATGGTATCGATGACAAGTTTGTTAGAATGAGTGCGAATGCGTGCCGTTTCGAGGAACCAGAGCAACTGTTTTCATATATGAAAATGTTGGCACTAAGTGATAATTATGCACCAAATAAACGGAGAGTTTATTTAAAAGATTCAGGGTCATTACAAGACTCATCAAACAGTTGCACTGATATCTCGAAACCAGGCATCGTTTGCTTTAACTGTGGTGAAACAGGGCATATCAGGACAAGATGCACTAAACCTATGAAAAGGTGCAATAACTGTCGCAGAGTTGGTCATTTGGCTAAGGACTGTCGTTTCAAAAATACGAATTATTTAACAGAAACCGGTAGTGACATGAACAGTCTTTTACAAACGGCAGCTAGTGACAAAAATGTTATGCGCATTCAGTCGAGCAATATAGATGGTGACAAATTTTATAAAGACGTCAAAATTGAAGGGTGCGAAAAACGGGCCTTCATTGATCTAGGTAGTAGCTGTACCTTGTTAAAAGAAAGTCTAGCCAAGGAAATTTTTGATAAATTTGATAAACCTGATATCCCAAATCTTCGAGGGTTTGGCAACTCAAGTGTGAAACCTATAGGTACAATAAAAGGTACGGTTACCGTTGATGATATCTCTGCTCAGCTTGACTTTGTAGTTGTGTCAGATTGCTATATGCCGTGTGACGTCATAATCGGACAAACTTTTACCGAGTTGCCTAACATAGTCATGTATAAAACTTCGAATAATTTGATGTTTTACGAAGCACCCAATTTGTGTTCAACAGACGACGATGGTTTAAAAATCAAACTTGTCGCTTATAAAAACATAGTGGTTGAGCCTTTTTCCACATCTCCGGTAGATGTAGAGACATTCACGGATTTTTCTGGATCCTTATATGTTCCATCTGGGTTACGCGACTGTACCAATAAAATGTATTTGGTATTGCCTGGAATACATGACTTCAAAAATAATTCTGGGTATATTATGATAACAAATGTAGGTGATACCAACCTTGTCATCGAAAAGGGCCAAACTATGGCGAGAGGATTTGAATATGACGAAATAAATGAAGCTTATGTTGGTTATACTGCAATTACTACTGATAATAAAAATCCTGAACCCTTGTCGGACATAAACGTAGGCATACACTTATCCGAACTGGAAATGCAAAGCTTAATGGAACTTCTAAGCAAGTACAGAGACTGCTTTGCAGTGAATTTGTCCGAACTCGGTCGAACTAACCTGACTGAAATGGTTATCAAACTAAAAGATGATACCCCAGTGGTATATAACCCATATCGTATGTCACTTAAAGAGAAAGAACAGCTTTCGGAAATAATAGACGACCTCCTTAAAAATGGTGTAATTCGTGAGAGCTCGTCTTCATATGCTAGTCCCGTTTTACTCGTTAATAAGAAGAATGGTCAGAAACGACTATGTATAGATTATCGAGCTCTCAATAGAAAAACTCTAAAGGACAAATATCCTCTCCCGCGCATAGAAGACAAATTGGATTGTTTAGGAGGTAATTGTTTGTTTACTAGCCTTGACCTAGCTTCAGGGTATTACCAAGTTCCTGTGGCAGAAGAGAGCAAACATCTTACTGCGTTTGTCACTCCAGATGGATTGTATGAATATAATCGTATGCCGTTTGGATTGGCAAACGCCCCAAGTGTCTTCCAACGAGCTATTAACTCGATGTTGAATGGTGTGGGCCAAAATTTAGTTCTGGCCTACATGGATGATTTGCTAGTTCCCTGTAAAACGGTCCAAGAAGGCCTCGACAAATTGGAAAGAGTGTTCATTCTTTTGAGAAATTCCAAATTGACATTAAACCCCAAAAAATGTGTATTCTTTCAGGAAAAAATTGATTATCTGGGGTATGAAATCTGTGGTGACGGTATCAGACCTGGAACTTATAAGATTGAAGCAGTTAAACTCTTTCCAGTACCGAAAAACGTCCATGAAGTCCGTCAGTTCGTCGGACTGGCTAGCTATTTTCGTAAATTCGTTAGAGATTTTTCGGTTATAGCGAGACCCCTTACGCAGCTTACTAAGAAAAATGAGCCTTGGCATTTTGGACCCGAGCAAATGGCGGCATACGACACTCTTAAAGAAAAGTTAGTGAGCCGGCCAGTTCTTGCCCTGTATAATTCCAAAGCTAAGTTTGAGGTGCATACGGATGCAAGCAAATTGGGGGTAGGAGCTATTCTTCTACAAGACGATGGAAGGGGACTCCAACCCATATCATACTTTAGTAGGCAAACTTCGCCAGAAGAGCAAAAGTTTCACTCGTACGAGTTGGAGACTCTTGCAGTCATTACTGCTTTGAACAGATTTCGCGTATACTTACTTGGTGTCGAATTTAAAGTTGTAACGGATTGCAATGCTGTAAAAAGTACAATGACAAAGAAAGACTTAATCCCTCGTGTTGCGAGATGGTGGATTGCAATGCAGGAGTTCGATTTTACTATTGAGTATCGAAAAGGCCTAAAAATGACTCATGTAGATGCTCTCAGTAGGAATCCAATTGATGCAAAGGATCCACCATTTCGCGATGACGATAATCACGTTTTCAATATTACAATTGATGTTGAGGACGAAAGATGGCTTCATACGGTACAGCAAGCGGACAGTGAACTACACAGAATCGTCGAAATTCTAAAAGATCCAGAGAGTGATAACGTAGTTGAAATCAAAACTAATTTTACGTTAAAAAATGGAAAATTATATCGAGTAGTAAAAAAAGAAGACAGTGTTCAGCTGTTGTGGGTAGTGCCGAAGTCTGTCAGATGGCAAATCGTAAAAAGCAATCACGACGATGTTGGGCATTTCAGTTTCGATAAAACGTATGACAGGGTACGCAAAGTGTATTGGTTTAAGAAAATGCGTCGCTTTATTAAAAAATATTGTAAATCGTGTTTGCAGTGTGCCCACAATAAAATACCAGGCGGTCCAAAGGAAGGGATGTTACACCCTATACCAAAGCCTGATAAGCCATTCCAGGTATTACACGCCGATCATTGCGGGCCATTTCCCCAAAGCAAGAGAGGAAACTCTTATATTCTCGCCATTATAGACTCGTTTACAAAGTTTATTTACATAAAGCCTGTTAAAAACTGTAAAAGTAAGACGACAATAAAAATATTTGAGGAATACTTTTCACTCTTTGGTGTACCGCGTCGATTAATTACAGACAGAGGAACCAGTTTCACCAGCCGAGAGTTTACCAATTTCATTAAAGAATCAGGAATTAGTCACACGCTTAATGCTGTTGCAACTCCCCGTGCCAACGGGCAAATTGAGCGCTATAATCGCTCTATAGTAGATGCTCTTACGGCAATCAATAACGATCAGCCAGATAATGAATGGGACATTATGATTCCTCGGGTACAATGGGGTCTTAATAATACTTTAAATAAATCTACTGGTAAAACGCCTTCTGAAGTATTGTTTGGCTTAGCACCCACTGGTGTATCAGATGGAGCAATGAATTCGGTAGTATCAGAGACACACGAAAGTCAGGATCGTGAAGATATAAGGCTGAAGGTCAGTGAGCGTATGGTAGAGAATCAAAGGAAAAACAAAGAAGCCTTTGATAAGAGACGTAAAATTGCACACGTATATAATATTGGGGATCTTGTACGCGTTGAGAGGGAGTTAGGTAATGTCCAGCCGGGACAATCGAAAAAATTACTTCCGAAATGTAGTGGACCGTATAAGATCGTCGGAGTGCTTGGGAACGATAGGTACGAAATTGAAGATACCCCGATTACAAAAAAAATCGGCAAACCAGCGTATAAAGCCGTTTTCGCGGTTGATAAGATACACCCATGGTTAGTGTTTTCAAACGACCCTGTAGCTAGTGACTCCGATAGTTGCAGCTCTAAGGATGACTAAAAATAATTATATAAAAAAAAAATGGATATAACTAACCCACCGAAGCAATACTCATTTCTAAATTGTAACATATAAAAATGATGTAAACATTTAATGCTGCTATTTGAATTGTCCTAATAGTGTGAGAAAATGTACATAAATTTAATTAGTTGGTGTTCTAATAAGAATTACATGGTATAAGTAACTTGAGGATGATTGCCATGATTGATGAGAATAATTGTAAACAAAGATGTTTCCAATTTAATTTTATTTAAATAAATGATAAAAATATATATATTGAGGAGGAAGTTGATTGTATATGCCACGATTGTTAATATAATGAGTAAGATATTTAGTATTACTAGCCCTGTGTGGCGCTATTAGCCACCTGTGGCGTTGCTAGCCCCAGTGGCGTTACTAGCCCCAGTGGCGTTAAATTTGATTAGTTGGTGTTCTAATAAGAATGACATAGTACCTGTAATAAGTAACTTGAAGATGATTACCATGATTGATGAGAATATAAACAAAAAAGATGTTAAAAATATACATATTGAAGAGGAAATTGATTGTATGTGCCACGATAGTTGATATAATCAGTGAGATATTTAGTATTACTAGCCCTGTGTGGCGATATTAGCCACCTATGGCGTGGCTAGCCCCTGTGGCGTTACTAGCCATTTGTGGCGTTATTAGCCCCTTGTGGCGTTACTAGCCCTTTGTGGCGTTATTAGCCCCTTGTGGCGTTATTAGCCCCTTTGTGGCGTTATCAGCCCTTTGTGGCGTTACTAGCCCTTTGTGGCGTTACTAGCCCTTTGTGGCGTTACTAGCCCTTTGTGGCGTTACTAGCCCATTGCGGCGTTACCGGCAGGCAGCCATGCAGCGAATATGACTTCAGTTGGTGTTTTAAGAAGTAAGAAGAAGAAGGCGTTGATATTACTGTAGCGATAAAAATGTTTATGTTGTGTTGATTACATATTGAGTTAAAGACAATCATTTTAGATTGGAGTCATTATAAAGATTTGTTAAATAAAGTAAAAACAAAGGCTGTTTATGTTTTATGTTCAATTATTATATGGGAGAATTGTTTTATGTTGATTACATATTGAGTTAAAATATTATTTTTATGTTAATGACAATCAGTTTAGATATTCATTGTAAAGATTTGTTTCGTAAGTTAAGGAAATAGTTTCTTACCATCATTGTGTACGTATTAAGTAAAAATTGAAATTGTTAAAATTTATAAATGTATGGAAACCTATATTGTTAAGCACTCACGCGGGGACGCGTGCATAGTCAGAATGGTCGAATGAAAGCAAAAGGTAAATAAGGGATATTATAATTAGGATATTTCGATTATATAAGGTGTAATAGTTGATTTTCTAATCTTTGCTACTTGCAATAAATGCGGCCTGTGTAGACGTGGTAGAATATGAATGTAGAACTTTAGCTTGAGAGATGTTGTAAGAAAATAAAAAACGAGGGCCCCTCACTTTGGGGAAAATTGTAAAAACATGTAGCGTCATATTTGGTTCTAACTTGATTGTGTTTGAAATAAATAAGTATAAAGTGTAACAAGTTTATAACTGAGTGCTCCTACACCTTCTTTAGTTTTCACTATTTATAAGAGAAGGTAAACTATACTCGGTCCATTCATTAAATATTTTTTGATAGATCAATTATTGATGGTATCTAAAAACCAATAGGTAGTGAACCTACCCATGTCAATATGGACGTTGTGTATATTGACAATACTGTATTTTGAGTGACCCTACACTCAAAATACAGTATTTATTATTGAAAGCTCTAAATTTAAAAGCGGTGAAGGTGTTCCGATGAAGAGTAGAATTGTTCTATCATTATAAGTAATATTTAATTGGCCAAAATGTGGCCGTTACCTGATAACCTTTAGACGTTTTCTGATGATGTGCGCCCGGCCTTAGTTCAAAATTATCTACTTGACCTAGTTTTCATAAAAATAATTGTAATTTAGTCTAGAACGTATGTGAATTTTGGATAATAAGTGTATATAAACAAAATAGTACCTACACTAGCTAAGATAAATTAAAATAAATGGGGAATGGGGTACAAAATTAGATCAGGGACAAAACGATAGCTGTTATCGACTGTTATTATATTCAAAGATTACCTACTATATTTTTATGATGTAGATCATTGAAATATAAGTTATTTATTGTGTAATAATTGAATAATTGAATTATATTTGACTGGCCTCTCAGCTCAGTTGGTAGAAGCTCTGCCTTGAGCACCGAAGGTCGTGCGTGTGATCCCTACCGAGAAAAAAATATTTGTGTGTTGAAAACACAGATGTTTGTTCTCTGTCTGGGTGTTAAATTGTATTTAAAAAATATATATATAAGTATTAGATCAACTATCAGGTTCTCATAGTCAAATCTCTGCTTAATTTGGGGCCAGTTATTGTTATGTGAATTGTCTACAATAATGTATTATTATTTATTTTAAGATACCTACTTAGTATTTACGTAACAAAGCTAAAGTATTTGTTGTAGGTTCATCCGGCTCGAAGGACCATTAAATCTTAGAAGTCTAGCTCGGTAAATTATTATTTCTTCTGTGTTCATAGTTATTTAAGGGCCCCTTATGTCGAAGATTTAGGTATTTAACTCACCCAGTCGACTTGCATCCGCGTTACGCGGGAGCCGACTTGATATGAACTCCGGTGACCCTTTGACGGCGGGCGAGAACGCCACAGTATAACATAATGCAGTAGGCAAAGTAAGTTTAATATTATTGACTATATTCGGTTAGTATATTGAAATGAAAGTTTATTAGATTTAAATAGGTATTAACTGTTAATATATACTCTAAAAGTCTAAACTATTTGAATTAGTGAGGTGATAATGATATGATGATTATAGGAGAGTTTGTGGTACCTACCTAAAAATACAAACAACAAATGAAAACAAACAATTGTTATGTACAATATTTATTCTCATTTATTATACTTACAGGTTGATTTAATATGATGTACAGAATGCTTATTTTTAATTAAAATTGATTATAATTTGTTGTTGTGACGTGATTTTTCCTGTAATTGACTAAACAAGTAGTTGATGTCAATGATGCGTCTCCCTGAAGCTGGTTGAAACTCGTATTCTTGATTTTCAGACTCTACGAGAAAAGGGTCATCTTGACTAGATTTTCTGCAACAATAAGTGATTTTTGATATTTAGTAAAAAATTTTAAAATTCTTAATATGGAAAATAGCAATGGTTTTAGGCTATAAATTATATTTTATTTCCATAAACTAACAAAATTATAAAATGATGAAGAATTATTAGTAGAAAATATTTTTCCACACTGGTATCATCGCAGTAAAATGTAAAAAAAAAATTATCTACTCCTGGTTTGTCCTGGTACTCCTGGTTTGTTATCCCTTAATTTGGTAATGTGTTCTCTCAGATACAATATTTAAAAAAAATCATATGGCTCTATAAATCAAATTTATTCAAAATCGATCGATTCTATCCTTGAGGTGTGTTATTCATATCACTATAACAAAATAAATCGACTGCATTTTCGATTGTTCCCCATCCCTTTCGACGTCAAACAGCTGAGATGTCGCACCACGGGAGCATCAGATCCGTCAGTTTTATTTATTTTGCCTATATTTTATTCCTTTTTGTGCTGGATTTTTGTTAAATTCCAATGTTATTGAAACTTACTATCGATATGGATAAAAATTTTACTTATGAATGCAATTACGAACCCGTAATAAGTTTTTTAACCTAGTTGTATCCACAAAGATACGTTGCCAAAAGCCCATTGAAATACTGCATAACTCAGCCGTATCCAGAGAGATACAATGCCAAATGCTTAGCAAAATGTTTCATGGTATCGATACTCAATAACTTGGCCAAGTGCGAGTCGAACCACGTATAATTTAGGATGCCTAACTAGGTATGATACCTAATTTTATAAAATTTATAATACCTAATTTTAATAAAATTAGGTATGATACCTAATTTTATTTATTGACTTGGTTATGGCTTTGTTTTTTTTTTAATATTGAAATCATAAAAACAGCTCCTGTTTTTCTTCAGGCACATTTCATTGAAGCTTACATGTCACGCAAGAAATACCAGCCTACCCAGTTTTGCACAAACAACATCAACTTTTTTCTTCAAAAATTGTTAGGTGGGCTATTCCGTCATACCTTATTAAATTATATTGATAAGACTATCAACAGACCGAGGTACAACTGGTCTATGTATTTTCTGGTACATCATTTCTGTGCACTAATTCTTTAGAAGTCAGTGACAAACAAATTTGGCATAGGAATTTTTTCAGAGCCTATGTTTTCTTCAAGCCTTTTTGCACACAATACCTTCAGTATCTAAGTATCCAAGCATTATTTATACTGATATCAAGAATCTGGGCAAAAATCTCCATGTCCCACTTTCAAGTCCTAAAGAAGTAGTGCACGGAAATGATGTGCCAGGTTAAGGCAGAAAATACATAGACCAGTTATGCCTAGGCCTACTGATGGTCTCATCAATATAATTTAATAAGGTACTACGGCATAGGCTACCTGCCAATTTTTGAAGAAAAAGGTTGATGTGGTTTGTGCAAAACTGGGCAGGCCAATATTTCTTGCGTCAAATGTAAGATTCGTTTGTGCTTAACGAAAAACAGGAACTGTTTTTATGAATACCATATTAAAAAATGAAGATTTAAAGACTAAACCCATATTTTACCAATTGTTTTACTATTATTTTCAATTACCTAATTTGGCAATGTGTCCGTACGGATACAGTGTCAAAAGACCATACTTCTACTAGTATTTGGCTATATGCATTGTAGGATACATAGGATTTTCGCAAAGTTACAGCATTTATATATTTTTTCAGGCTTCTATAAGTGTTATTAAATAGGTATATTGAGTTTTTTTTACTGAAATCGAAAAAAAGTAATCTTGCCAAATTAAGGGTTATACTGTCATAACAGTGACATACAGTACCGGGGGAGTGTGGAGGGGAGGTGCGAGGGGAGTGTGGAGGGGAGTACAGGGGGGAGTGTGGAGGGGAGGTGCGAGGGATGCGGGGGGAGTGTGGAGGGAGTACAGGGGGGAGTGTGGAGGGAGTACAGGGGGGAGTGTGGAGGGGAGGTGCGAGGGGTGATGCGGGGGGGGTGTGGAGGGGAGTACAGGGGGGAGTGTGGAGGGGAGGTGCGGGGGGGCGTGTGGAGAGGAGTGTGGAGAGGAGTGCGGGAGGAGTTTAGTGGGGAGTGCAAAGGGGGAGTACAGGGGGATTGTGGAGGGGAGTCTGAGGGGAGTGCGGGGGGAATGTGGGGGGGTGTTGAGGAGAGTGGGGGGAGTGTGGGGGGAGTTCGGAGAAGAATGCGGGGGGTATGAAAGTGTGGCGTAGTACGACGCCATATGTCTATGTTTAGTAAGAGGGCAGACCACTGTGTCACGTGCACGCGAATATGACGTTGTTATTTAATTACTGTTTTCTTCCGCTGCAAATTAAAAATGCTACCCATAGACACTATACCACGCGGACGAAGTCGCGGGCACAGCTAATAGTTAATATTTCATATTTCTTTCCGTACTTTATACTGCTTTAACTATACTGTGGCAAGGAGTTGGTACCTACATACTAAGTATATTCTCAGCTATTTATGGAACAAAGTAGGTAAGTAACGTAAGGAGTAAAGTAGGTAATATTTAAATAGAACATTACAGGTTCCTACATAATAAATAAACACGTACGTGCAAGTAATGTACTTACTTAACATTTCTTTGTAATGCATTCGTCCTGTTGCGTTTGTTAGCCATGGTGACGACTTGAGACATGGTGAGATCAATTTTAGTTTATTTTCGTAAAATCACTGCACGTCACAAGTCGCGCGTCGGGCGGGAAGAGCACTGGCACAGGTCCGTCGTCGGTAAGCGCTACCGCGCGACTGACTTCGCCCACGGCGTCGCGCCGCTCGTGTGTTTGTAGGTAAATAATTCATTATAAATAGGAAAATAACATTACAACATCCAACTCAGCGATTTGTACTAGAAAAATGATTTATCTAAAGATTGGTGTAAAAATAAAGTCAATATTTTTTTTATTTTAGGCACAGTATTGAATTTGTTTTTTAAAAATAGGCAACTTTGGTATTTTTTTCTATCGAACGAAATTCATCTGATTGTGTAACTGTAAGCGAATTGTACTCTGTAAGATCCTCAACTAAAACATATATTTTTTTCAGAATTTTACGTTAATTTTTGACTGATTCATATTGATTTTTCATTTTGATGCATTTGCGGCATAAGGAGCTCTTAATGTTAACAAAAAAAACACAAATATTTTGTACAGTAGAGTAGGTACTCTACTGTACTCTACGCCGTACATTTTCAGGAAATAGAGAGGTTATACGATTAAAATTTAAAGCATTTCAATATCTTTTTCTAGTAGGCTCTACGGACTCTGCTACCGGGAGCCTAATTCTCGGCTCATCTCGGATCATTTTGCAATTATATTTTAATGCTTCTTTTCGACGAGAGAATGGATGATTTCCTTGAGTAATTCATCGACGACCTCATGAGGTCGTCACGATGCATCGTAGAAGCCTAGACAGCTACGATATACGGAAAACGTAGAAAAAGTGCGGGGTTGTGCAATGCCAATGTACCTAATAAGGGACATTGAAAACCTCGGTCGGCTGGAGAATTAGGCTCCAGTCTTCAAGATTTAGATAATATATATTTATTAAAATTGATTCTGAACTGATGCTCCGTAATATTAATTAATTAATTTATTTATTAACTGGATTTTTCCAGTTGAAAGCCTGGGGCAATTTTTCAAAAACTGACGTAAAAAAAACTGACCTGCCATGGCGTTACCCATGCATATTAGTAAATTAGTACTGCCTAATTCTAAATATCACTAATTCCCACTAATATTATTAATGCGAAAGTTTGTATGGATGGATGGATGTTTGCAACATTTCTTACTTCTTTCAAATTGGGTTAAACGTGTGGACTAAATCAAAATTAGAATTTTAATTTTCTTATATTTTACTAACTTTATCAGTCTTACGTTACGTTCGTAATCTTAACGCGGGGTTAATATAGTAGAATTAGAACGAAGTACTCGCACTTGGGTTAGCCACCTAATTTTAAATTGTAATAGTAAATCCATTTTTGTGGCGCAGTTGCCTCAGTCGGTCCGGGGAGGGACAACAAGCGAGCTATGCGTATCTAAGTACGTCACGTACGCGCTCTCTTCCGCGATCCGTCCGACGCCATTCTTGGCAAGGTCCGTGTGGACAGATAGATGATAAACTGTTCTTGTGTTATTTGTGACTCTCTTCACTACATGTTATACCTATTCGTGTTACATAAATATCCGAGTGTTTCTAATCGTTTTACTTCCATTAAACTAACTTTGATTTAACGCCTGTGTTATGATTTGTGCGACCACCTCTTGAGGTCCCTTTCATAGAAGAGACTAGCGTTAAATCTGTCTTTTGGCAAATTACAAATAAAGCTGAAAGTGTTTATTTATTTATACTATTTAATAACGCCAAATTGAGAAGTTACATCTTTTACTTTAGCGAATATGACCTTCAAAAGAGTTGTAGATGCCTCATATCCTTGCGTATACAACACTTGGGAACAAGAAGACGCCACCATGGTGATCCAGGATCTCCCCCCAGAAGACAGCGAGGCAGCGCTGATGATACTGGATAAAATTGATGGAACTCTCTCCAGAATTCAAAGTGAGTCTACAGGTGCTGATAAACTTGAGCATTCACTTGAAATGAGCATTAATTGTGCGAATATCACAGAAAAATATGAGAACATTTTAGCGAGCATTCTATCGTTCTATGAAAATGTTCATAGCAATGTTTGGCTCTATGCTTGGCTCAGCTGGTTGTTCAGTTCGACAAATATAAAATAGCGGCCAAGTGCGAGTCGGACTCGCCCATGAAGGGTTCCGTAGATACCTATTCATAGATACCCCACACGTATGGGTTCGATGAAAATTTTTTTTTTGATTTTCAGTTTCAAGTATTCAAGGGACCCCCAAAATTTTTAGTTTTTTTTCTATTTTTGTGTAAAAATCTTAATGCGGTTTACAGAATACATCTACTCGCCAAGTTTCATCAGTCTAGCTCTTACGGTTTCGGAGAAAAATGGCTGTGACATACGGACGGACAGAGAGAGAGACAGACAGACAGACGGACAGACATGACGAATCTATAAGGGTTCCGTTTTTGCCATTTGGCTACGGAACCCTAAAAAACGGCTAATGCTCGATGTTACAAGTGAATGCTCAAGTCTATCATGCACCTTACTAGACACGGTCAAACAACTCCTCACTCGTACATTTCATTGTGAAGGATACCTATCGGTTATCCGATTAACTCATGTAGATTTTAAGTAGGTATAACCAGTAAAAACTCGAGTACCAACAAACTCTCTCTGACTGGCCTAATTTCGCCCAAACTGTGTATACCTAACTGTTTACCTACCTGCCTTACATTTGCTCACATCGAAAAGTTTAGGATAAAGAATAATAAAGCTATGAGCCAGCTAGAGCCTAAGAATAAATAAATACCTAAACATAAACGTAAGATCATCGTTTGCTTCGCTCACTAGATCTAAAACCTAATACAATTTTGTTTAGATTTAATCGAAGATCCCGAAAGCGTGCGTGAGTTCAGGGCTAGATCGATAAAATGCCTACAGCAACGCATGAGCCTTGGATGCTACGTAGAGAAGAATGCAGAGAAGACCCTGGTTGCTGTGAGTCTAAGCACAGTGGGGAGCAAGGGAGACGAACCTGACTTTGTAGTAAGTTAACATAACCTATAGGTAACCTACCTAATAAGCTGGATGACATTCTAAAATCTCATTCTAAAATCGGTTGCTACTCCACAGTGTTTGAAGACCCGCTTATTTAATCAATGTGTCGTTCCCACCATGACTTATGGTGCCGAGACATGGACGCTCACGCAGGAGGCTGTGTGTAGGGTTCGAGTGTGCTTATCTTGCAGTTTTATTATTTGCCGCCGGCGCGCACTCGGTAGCTAAGACAGTCACCCCCCGGCACTCGCGTAACTTACTTGTGTATTTCATGTATCGAACGTAAGAATAGAAACATTTGGTTTTTATATCCGTTTTTCCATTGAAGTGCCCCCAAACCTTCTGATAGGACGTAGGACCTCAAATTGCATCCATAGTGTAGTGAAGACTCTCAACACTGTGTATAGAATGAGAGTTGCACAGAGAGCCATGGAGCGTGCCATGCTCGGCATCAAACTTATTGATCGAGTTCCGAACTCCGAAATCCGAAGACGAACAAAGGTCCAAGATGTCGGAGATCGGATTACGGAGCTAAAATGGAGTTGGGTAGGGCACATTGCTAGGCGTGGTGATGACAGGTGGAGTAGAACAACAACCGAATGCTGGCCAAGAACCGGCTACAGAAGCGTAGGGCGCCCTGCAGCAAGATGGATGGACGACATAGACAGGGTCGCGGGGCGGCAATGGTTTAGACTGGCACAGGATCGAGGTAGATGGCACAAACCAAGGGAGGCCTATACCCAGTAGTAGGTGAAGTCGGGCTGTGGATGATGATGATGATAGAAATAGAAATAGAAATAGAAATATTTATTTAACGTCACAAAACATCATGGTAGGTACACACAAAAAATATACAACAAGCAATAGCAATAGTGACGAAAAAAAGGCTTCCACTCAGCATTTGCCGTAAAAGCGCGAGAGCTTAATACGGCGCTGGTTTTCAGTGGTGCCGAGAGTCAATTTGTACAAAATAGTTAGTTATTAACTAAATATAGCGAGCCTTATCTAAAGAAAATGCATAATTTAAAATACACTAATATGTACTAAAACAAAGTCTTTACAAAAATCTCAACTTAGAAGTAAAACAAAGAAGCCTGACGATGATGATGATGACGATATGTTCCTACATTCTATCTACCTTACAGACTACCGCATAAGGTTCCCCAAAATGCACGTTTGATGCATCTGCATACATACCTACTTTAGACGCTGACGTAGGTAGGTATACCTAACCCTATTTCGTTCAAAATGTCAATTGTTTTGCCAAATAACTTTAGTGGTTGGTACCTATTGCCCTCAAGCGGTCTTCCCTGCTTAACCTGAAAAGTTGAAAATAAATTATGAATTCTAATTCCCAGTTCAAAGGTGAGAAAGCGAGAATGATAAACATCGTGAAAGAGTATGCCATATCCAAAGCCGACCCATACGAACACACAGGGTTGCAGACCCTACTCCACAGTCGAGGAACGATCGTCAAAAAAGAATACAGAGGCAGGGGGCTTGCTGAGAAATTACTAGCTGCTAGGTAAGTTTTCAGAAAGGGAGAGTGGAGACCACACAGCGGAAAACGCAACATAAATGTGGAATCTGTACATTAACCGGACCCGTTAGCCTGGTTTGCGGGTTTGAGCAAAAGTTGAGCCACGTGCACACAAAACGACATTCTGTGTAAGAACTGCACATAATTATTATAGACGCGGGTGTACAGAACGACATTAATTTGTGTATGCCTGTGTATTATGTAGTTAAAACGCGGCAGAAAGCAGTCCTGCGCCGTTTGCTATCCTATCTGATCACTTAGAATAACCCATTATACAATCGATCAAATCCCATGCAAAAGCCGCGTTTTAACTTACTTAATACACAGGCATACCTACACAAATTTATGTCGTTCACGAAGAATCTACAACCGAAAGTATGCATGCATTTTCTGTAGTAACTACCTACATTATAAGCTTTCTCTTATCCACAGAGAGCCCCTGTGCCTATCTCAAGGCATCAAAGGCACCGCAATATTATCCACCGGAATAGCTTCACAGAAACCGGCCATTCGCTGCGGTTTCCAGATAATAGCCGAGTTCCCTATAAGCGAGTTAGCAGAGGCTGGTCTGCCATACCCGAGAGACGACGAGAGAAAAATCCAGTATATGATCAAAAAGTATACTTAATGTGTTATAAAACTAGCAGCCTGTCCCGGCTTTGCACGGGTGGACATTTTTTTTTTTATACACATAAATATAGCCCATGTTACTCAGGGTGAATGTAGCTTTCCAATGGTGAAATAATTTTTGAAATCGGCACATTAGTTTTTAAGTTTATTACAAAAAAAAAAAATTAAAGTATTCCTCTTTATAGATATTTCTTTTTTATATAAGTAAAGTAGATAAACCATCCATCCACGACCACCACGGAGGACCAGCAACCTTACCGCCAAGTTTAGTGAAGTTTTAAAATACTTCTGTAGTAGGTAGTTAGCAGCAGAGCTTGTTGCGACGACATCGCTTGTTCTACTCAGTAGAGAGAGTAGAACAAGCGATCGATTAGGTACCTAGGTGTATACACGGAGTAGAATCTACTCCGTTTATACACCTAGGTACCTAATCTAACTATCTACTAAAATTAAATCAATAATAGGTATATGTGCCGCATAGCTCTAGCGCTGACCGTTATTGCGCAGAAGTCAAAAATAAGGTACCTGAGGGGGGCTAGCGGAATGAAGGGCGGGCGTGCGTAGCGCTGATTGGCTCTCCAGTCGCACTCCGCTCTCTGTACCAATAGGACACTCTGCACACATCCACACATCCACACATCCAGTGTGCGCGACATGCGCACACTACGACGCATGTGCTGCTATCCCCTCCGCGTATCGCTCAGCGCTAGAGTCTTGTGCCGCTAGTTATAACTATCTACACTTCCGCATTCAAATATACCTAATTACGGATTTTAAAGACAAGTTATCAGGATGGGTATTTATTTAGTATCTATTAAAAACAAACAATGATTATTTTTGTATAATAATAATAAGTTTAATAATGTAGATAAAACTTAAGCCACTGGCTTACTAGAACTCAGTATTTAGAGGTCAGAGCCCGAAGTCCCAGTGCATATAAAACATTTCGTTACCAAATGTTGTTTTCGTTTTGCCTATTTGTCTCTGTCTATTGTATGGAGAAAAGATGAGACAACAACTCTAACTACGTAACGTATTTTTGCCGTCTCATATTTTCTCCATACAATAGAGAGAGACAAATAGGCGAAACGAAAACAACATTTGGTAACGAAATGTGGTAGCAAAACTTCGACTTAGGGTACTTGTAGGCAAAATTTACAATACTAAAATGATATTGCTTTTAATACAATCCAACTACATAAACGAATTTGTAGATACATCATCTTCTTTATTTACAGTTTTACATTCACTTCTGAGGGTAGTTTAACCCATAACCTTTATTATGGCAATCGGCCAGGCCCTGGCTACCTTCAAAATTCACACATTCGCGCACCGGCGAGCTCCTGGCCGATCGCATGCCTCTCAGGGCTCTCAGTATTTGTACGAAATTAACGGCATTAACCTATAGCTGCACTTCTCTAACCTAGTCACTGGCTTCGTTGAAGAATAGAGACAGGTAGCAAATGTTCGTGAAAATACGGCCAACCGAGACAACGTTCCAAAGTTCATTTTATTTATGCGCACTTTCGCGGCCGGTCATCGTGTAACAAGTTTGTGTTTTGTTGCTGGTTTACAGGGTAAAAAGTGAATTATTTTGTTGTTGGTGCCATTGTAACGATGAACAGGTAAGTTTTTAATGTTTTTACATTCAATTGGTTTCGGTTTTGATAAGTTTTCATTCAAAACCTTGCTAATTTCATCAGCCACCTAATTTTTTTCTGCGAAGTTCTCCAACAAAATCTCTTTGTTTAGACTTAAAATCTAACTGTCCTTACTAAAAAACCAGTGGAATAGGTCAACAATACATATTTTTATGTTATTTAAGTGTTATATTGTTAGAATGTAATTAGGTTTCTTCAAAATAGTGAAATAAATACTAGCATTCCATACATGAGCCAGGAAGCGGGCCGTTCCGCTGTCATTTTTTTTCTGCGAAGTTCTCCATCAAAATCTCTTTGTTTAGACTTTAAATCTAACTGTCCTTACTAAAAAATCAGTGGAATAGGTCAACAATACATATTTTTATGTTATTTAAGTGTTATATTGTTAGAATGTAATTAGGTTTCTTCAAAATAGTGAAATAAATACTAGCATTCCATACATGAGCCAGGAGCTGGCCGTTCGAGAAATCCTTTGCACTGTTATCATAGAAAATTGCAAGTTTTTGATTGTTGAATTTCTAAATGTTTTTGTATGGTAATAGGTTATTTTTTTATCATGAATATTTTGTAAATATATTCATGTTTTTGGATATCAATGTTTTTGTCTAACTCATTGAACCTACTTTGTACTACATCACATAAATTCCAAGTGTGTATTTCCATCCGTTTTCTAAATCTTTGACTTCGAGTAGCGAAGTGTACATTTGTAAACAAGTAATAATTATTATTCAATTAGTTAGAATATTTCAAGCTGATTTCAAAGAGGTATAATTACTACAGAGTGATAGTAGAAAAATAAAAGAGAATCATCATTCATTTACAAAGCGGCATGCGCGGCCGACCTCTAACGAAGGTAGTGCGCACATCCGCCATTATTCGCAAATCGTGGTGCGCAGACGAGGGGAAAGAATACCCTAGCTTCGAAGGCACTTCGATCTAGCCTATTAAATCTATGTCAATAAATCATAAAACGCGCCCTAGACAATGACTTTACTTTTTTCATGTTTTTTTTAATACAACAAGCTGATGGAAAAAGCAATTATGGCCCACCTGATGTTAAGTAGTAACCATTCTCGTATATCGCTAACGCCAGGATCGTGCCCTACGATGCATTGCCATGCGTCCATAAACTTGAGGCATAAAATATGCTCAAAAAGTTCAAATACCCATTATCCATTGGTAAGATATAGTTTTGTTTATTTGACATGTTAACTTATGTCTTATCACTGTCACACGTGTAACAGTGATAAGACATATAAGTTAACATACCAACATGATTATACATGGAAAGTCACGATTTTTACATGTTTATCACGCACATTTGAACGACATTTTGAACAAGTTTTATAACCTAGATTTCTATTTGGTTTTTTTATCCCGAAAACAGAACCCGAAGTCGAAGTTTTGCTACCACATTTCGTTACCAAATGTTGTTTTCGTTTCGCCTTTTTGTCTCTCTCTATTGGAAGGAGAAAATATGAGACAGCAAAAATACGTTACGTAGTTAGAGTTGTTGTCTCATCTTTCTTCCATACAATAGACAGAGACAAATAGGCGAAACGAAAACAACATTTGGTAACGATATGTTGTAAATGCACTGGGACTTCGGGTACTGAAAATCATTAGGCGCTAGGCTGCCGCTGTACCTGCTTATGTAATGAATATGAAGATTATTTCGTGGGTTCGATCCCCACCGAGATCAAATATTTGTGTGGTGAACAAAGATGTTTGCTCTGTCTGGGTGTTATATTATATTCTAAGAAAGTATTTACACAAAAAAATGTATATCAGCTATCTGGTACCCATGGTGCAAGCTCTGCTTAATTTGGGACGTGGTTTGTCCACAATCATAATAATAGGCCTGACGACTAATTTTCAAAATCTCTTCCATCATATTCAGAAGTATCTATTATGTCTAAAATATATCATATTTCTGTAGAAAATTAAGGTTTTTGTGCAATAAAAGTACATTTAAATTTAAATTTTCAAATTCACGCCAAAACGCTCGCTGGTGTCATGGCGTCTGTTATTACGTCACGGTCAAGTATATCAACAGTAAACATTGGTGCTTTTGTACTAAATCGGAATGACGTTTACGAAAACGTGACGTAATTCGCTCTGACCGGTGTTCGAGCCATCATGGCGGATTGTTGTATTTTGTAGATTTAATTTAACAAATAAATTATTAATCTCGACTTTAATAAGAGAATAAATACATATATCAAAATCTTTGAGTCCTTTTTCATTAGATCAGATAAATATTTTGGCGATACTTGATTACTGTCTTCATGCCTATTATCATTCTATAATGTACCTTCTTCATCATCAGCCTGAAGAAGTCCACTGCTGGACATAGGCCTCCCCTACGCATTTCCAGGAAGAACGATTCTGAGCCCTTTCCATCAACCGACTTCCTGCGATCTTAACAATGTCGTCAGTCTATCTGGTGGGTGGGCGCCTTACTTTTCGTCTTCCGGTTCGTGGTCGCCATTCGAGAACCTTTATTCCCCAACGTAACTTTTTATGTCAGTAATATTAAGATTTTTCTTGTGGAAATAAAGCTTTTTGATAGCTATTGTTTTATTATGTCTTGAACTCTGGTAAGCAATGTTCTCTGGGCACGGGCGGTGGATCGTCCGTAAGGAATGCGCTAAGTAGCACGGGCGCGCAAACTGGCACGCCGCGTGACGTCAGCCACGTGACGTCACGCGGCGACAGCGGACACCGCTTCACGTCCGCGAAGCAAACGGTTATGCTTTCGTTGTTGTATGGCGGTCTGGAATACAAATAAACAAGTTATTTATTGGAAAACCAACAGCTTATAATAATTTAATAATATTACGCGAGAAACTACGGAGCCAATTGCAGGTTTTCACGGACACAAAACAATATAGAATAAATTATAGTTTAAAAAACTAAAAAAAAAACGCTTTTATAACAAATTGAACTAAAAAGTTAAAAATAAAACTGTAATAATCAATTGAAAAATTTATATTATTGTACAAAACTTGTACTAACTTTTTAGTTCAATTTGTTATAAAAGCGAGCTCAAAGGGGTTGGTTACATACATACATACATACAGGTGAAGCTAATAAAAGCGTTATAAAAAGTTACTATGATCGCCGTAATATTGAAGAAGATGCAACAGTGCATGCAAGTGCGTTTTTCTCGCCACCAAAGAACTCGGCTGCTACCTGACTGAACCAACACTCGTGCATAATAAAATCATAATGCTTACTAAAACGCACATTAAACTTTTTAACAAAAATAGTACGGTAAATTCATTGATTAGGTACAGGTCACAGGTCTGGCGGCGCGCGGGCGGCACGTGAGCCCGGGGCAGGCAGGTTGTGTGATGGCGGTGCATACTCACAGGTCTGGCGGCACGTGAGCCCGGGGCAGGCAGGTTGTGTGATGGCGGTGCATACTCACAGGTCTGGCGGCACGTGAGCCCGGGGCAGGCAGGTTGTGTGATGGCGGTGCATACTCACAGGTCTGGCGGCACGTGAGCCCGGGGCAGGCAGGTTGTGTGATGGCGGTGCATACTCACAGGTCTGGCGGCACGTGAGCCCGGGGCAGGCAGGTTGTGTGATGGCGGTGCATACTCACAGGTCTGGCGGCACGTGAGCCCGGGGCAGGCAGGTTGTGTGATGGCGGTGCATACTCACAGGTCTGGCGGCACGTGAGCCCGGGGCAGGCAGGTTGTGTGATGGCGGTGCATACTCACAGGTCTGGCGGCACGTGAGCCCGGGGCAGGCAGGTTGTGTGATGGCGGTGCATACTCACAGGTCTGGCGGCACGTGAGCCCGGGGCAGGCAGGTTGTGTGATGGCGGTGCATACTCACAGGTCTGGCGGCGCGCGGCCCCCGCCCGCGTGCAGCAGCCGCGCGAGCAGGGTGCGGCGCGCGGGCGGCACGTGCAGCAGCGCCACGAGCCCCGCGAAGGGCCCCGGGGCCCCCGCCGCGCGGGCACCTCGCCACCGGCACGCGGCGCGCGCCAGCACCGCCTCGCCGCCGGAGACAGCGGGGAGGGAGCTCGCGGAGGGGTTACCCCATTCGAACTGCTCCTCCTGACAATGATAAGATAACTCAATAAGCAATCAGAATGAAGTGCCACAGATGAGCCAGCTCAGTCTGACTCATGGAACCTATTGTCCAATAATATATACACTGGTCACGCATTCCAATAATATATACACTGGTATACGTAGGTCTCTTTCAAAACGCGCCTGGTCTTCGGCTCTCCGGTGATTACCAGTTACATTTCACAGATCGTCAATCCCCACCTAGCTGGAAGGCGTCCTAGACTACGCTTTCCTAAACGCGGTCCCTACTCTACGAATGCCAATTCTTCGACACACATGACCAGCCCACTGCCACATCAGCTAGCTAATCCTTTGAAATATGTCTGTGGTCCTTTGAATACTGTGTGGTTTTCTGTTGGATAACTTGGTTTCACTAAAATTGTATGTAAATCTATCTCAGCCGCTACGCTACAGGGCTTTATGGGACTCATCTGCCTGCCTATGCAAAGTCTTACGTCACACTAGCTCAGCATACACTCAGTGCCGGATTAAGCCAGCGCGGGGCTTGTAGCAAATTCTGTTAGGGGGGCCCTGGTTTGTTTTACATTCTCAAGTTTAGGGTATTAAATAAAAAACTGAGTGCCTACGTGAGTTGCACACAGCGCCACGTCACAGTATTCGAAGCAATGTCAAAACAACTTTTCTCAAAAATGGCTCACATCTAGAGTGCTTTTGCTTTTTACGTTGTGCCAAAGGTAAAGTATAGGCATCAAGTTTTGCAGGCAGCGCTTCGCGTATAAGGCATGCAAGATATTATAAGCTCCTATCTAAACTAATATCCAACGGTCAGACAGGCTAGGCGTTGGAGCGCGGGGCCTCCAAACTTGCGGGGCCCGTAGCATTTGCTACAGGCAGGAATTTCCCGACGGCTCTGCTCCGTGCCACATATGCGGGATGCAGCACCCACCGGCCAGCCGCTACGGAGCCGGGACTCATCTGCCTGTCTATACAAAGTCTTACGTCCCACTAGCTCAGCATACACTTACAGGTAGGAATTTCCCGACGGCTCGGCTCCGTGCCACATATGCGGGATGCAGCACCCACCGGCCAGCCGCCACGGAGCCGGGACTCATCTGCCTGTCTATACAAAGTCTTACGTCACACTAGCTCAGCATACACTTACAGGTAGGAATTTCCCGACGGCTCGGCTCCGTGCCACATATGCGGGATGCAGCACCCACCGGCCAGCCGCTACGGAGCCGGGACTCATCTGCCTGTCTATACAAAGTCTTACGTCACACTAGCTCAGCATACACTTACAGGTAGGAATTTCCCGACGGCTCGGCTCCGTGCCACATATGCGGGATGCAGCACCCACCGGCCAGCCGCCACGGAGCCGGGACTCATCTGCCTGTCTATACAAAGTCTTACGTCACACTAGCTCAGCATACACTTACAGGTAGGAATTTCCCGACGGCTCGGCTCCGTGCCACATATGCGGGATGCAGCACCCACCGGCCAGCCGCCACAGAGCCCAGCATCTTCTCGCTGCGTCCCGGCGCCGCGCACAGCAGGTGAGTCGCCGCGGGATCCACTTCCACTGTGTCCGATACCTCGCCGCCCAGGTGTTCTATCATCGAGATTATCTCTTCGCGATTCTGAAAGAGAAATGAGGATATCCGTACAAGAACCAAGGTCACCGACATAGCTCTTAGAATTAGTAAGTTGAAATGGCAATGGGCGTAGGTCATATAGCTCGAAGAACTGACAACCGTTGGGGAATAAAGGTTCTCGAATGGCGACCACGAACCGGAAGACGAAAAGTAGGGCGCCCACCCACCAGATGGACTGACGTCATTGTTAAGATCGCAGGAAGTCGGTGGATGGAAAGGGCTCAGAATCGTTCTTCCTGGAAATGTGTAGGGGAGGCCTATGTCCAGCAGTGGACTTCTTCAGGCTGATGATGATGATGATTATGAAGGAGAAGTACATTTGGAACAGCTGACTTAGTGCGACTACACGTTATTACTGCTGTTACTGTTCACTGATTTTAGAAACTGCGCCGAATTTTGTTGTCATTGAAATATTTTAGATGTAAGTAATGCGCATGTTTCAATTTGTGAACCTTATAATTAAAAATAAAAACTTTAAATTATAGGTAGCGGCACATAACTTTAGCGCTGACCGTTATTGCGCAGAAATCAAAAATAAGGTACCTGATGGGCGCTAGCGGTATGAAGTGCGTAGCGCTGATTGGCTCTCCAGTCGCACTCCGCTCTCCAAACCAATAATACACTCTGCACACATCCACATATCCAGTGTGCGCAACATGCGCACACTACAACGCAAGCGCCGCTATCCCCTGCGCGTCCCCTCAGCGCTAAAGTTATGTGCCGCTAGTTATACTATTATGACGTTTTGACACTGGACTACGCTACGCAATGCATGAAAACAAAACACTGACGTCAATTCATGAGCAGGCTCTTCGTAGGTTGCAGTGGAAACAACCACATACATTTTCTTAAAAAGCGAAACTCAATTACACGTGAGCACAGAGATAAATAAATAAATAAATATTGTGGACAATTCACTCAACACTACCAGCCCCAAACTAAGCAGAGCTTGTAATATGGGAACCGGATAGCTGATATAATACTTGAATACATTTTTTTTTCGTAAATACATACTTAGAATACAATATAACACCCAGACAGAGAACAAACATTTATGTTAACCACACAAATATTTAATAATATATTATTTATTTATTCAATATTTAAGACAGTAATCTAAAATTACGTTCTAACATTAAAAAAAAGAGAGATAAGATGGGTCCGCGCCTTTAAGCTTATAGTAAATGTGTAAGCAATGTATTGAATATTGAGCTCCTAATAGCAGAGTTGTCAGGCAAGTCGACAATTGAATACTTTTTTCGACATGCAAGCTAAAATTTCGAATGTGATAATAATTAAAACGGGATAATTATAATACAATTAAACATTTAATATACCCACGGTTTTCCTGGAATGTATATCTTTGCTCCATATCTTGAAATCCCAAGCAAGCTAGGATTGACATTCATAAGTAAAAAAATATTTATTTAAATTAAGCAAACAGGCATTTGCATTATATTCTAGATCTTATTCTTATCGTGTTACTGATTCTATCGAACCAAGTGTGGTGAAAGGATTTTAAGTGCGCCTCAAAGAGGCTCCTTTCGTGCACTTGACACATATTCTAGATAATTTATATAGCGTTGGGGGCCTTTCGCTCATGCCCTTAACTACGGGACGCTATAGTGCCTTGGACAGGATTTTTAGATGGAATAGGCTTGCCCAGCACCTATACCATTCTGACAGCTTAGACGGCCTAATCCACTGGCGAGACATGGTCTGGAGCTGGATAAGCCGCAGTTTTCCTCACGATGTTTTCCTTCACCGATTGAGAGCACTAACATTGCGCAGATAAGTTTTTCTTGTTTCATATTAAATACTCAAACCCACGACCTATACCGCAGAAGGCAGAGCTACTACCAATTGAGCTGAGAGGCAATTTAATTTTAAGCTTCTCTAATGGGCCGAATGAGAGGCAGTAATGTTATATTATGTACCTTACTTAGCGGATAAGTTTGACAGTCCTATACTGTCACATTGGGTTAAAACTATTATAGTAACGTCCAATACTTTAGCGAAATAGGTTTTTAATGATAATGAGATGATGTTTGTGTATTATAAATATTTTTATGTGTATGTTATCTCTTCTATTGCAAATTGTAATTGTGTAATTATGGACCTAAGATGTCTGAAATAAAGATTTTATTTAATTATTTAATATAGAAAGTGTGCAAGACGACCAATCAGCGCCATCTATTATTAGCTTTTAGAAAGATTGTTTTGTTTAGCGCCGTCTAGGGTGTAGCGGATAAATAAATAAAATGAGATCAATGACAGTTGTAGCAGCGATTGTATAGTAAACTGTCAGTGTCAGAACATGGAATGAGAGATCGAGATTGTAAATTTGTATTCATTCAGTCAGTAGTTTTCCATGTTCGTTCTTGCCCGGCGAATATCGATCAGCGACGGACGTGTCGTATCGTATTTTATCATCGCTGCTACAGTCCGGCAAGTATAACTTGGCGGGTCTGAAGCTAGCCGTTTGGCCAATCTTCCATCAGTCATTGGCCATTAACGATCGAACAGCTAACTTCAGACCCGCCAAGTTATACTTGCCGGACTGTACAACCGCCATTTTAATCGGGAACCGTGTAACAGTCTTTTTATTTTAACCAAACCCAACGTAGATGCTGTATTTGAGGGGCAGGTGAATCGTAGACAAGAAGGATAATAAATCGAACATTCTTTATTAGCCTGTCCCTCACAGAAAGTACTTACATCAACATTAGAAGAAAGCATAAACCGCTTGATGGGCACAGTTTCTGGCTCAGGGGCTGGTACCGGTGTCGTGTCGTCCCATCCTACCGTGTTCGGCTGAGATTCCGGACCCGGTTCCGATTCAGGAGCTAAAATATTAACGAAAAAGAAAATACAGCCGAGTTAAGAAATACGAGTAAACGATGAAGAAGAGTGAACAGTTCAGTTCAGTTCATTTATTTACCACATTATCACAATTGACTGTAATACTAGGCATGTCAGTTTTATACAATATTATTAGTTACTAAAATCGAACAGGTGGATTATGGCTAAGCATGGTCTATCTTAAACTGCTTCCTCACTTTCCATCAAGTGTGATGGTAGCTAAATGCTTAGCTATCTATGTAAATTATAAAAAAACTGAATGAATAAAATTGAATGCTAACACAAAAAAACTAAAATGCAAACAAGGTATGGGTAGGTAGAGAACCCCCTTATGTTTTTTTAAGTCAGTTAAATACTTGAGCCGCACGCTGCTATTTAAATCATTAGCATATGGCCTACCTGTTTGTAAGTGGCAACCATCGCCTATAACAAAGCATTACCTCGTAGGTCACGCTCGTCAGGAACGTGCTCTACAATGCACTGCCCTGCGTCCATCAATTTGAGGCATATGTGCCTCAAAATGTGTTCACGTGCCAGTAATTTCACAGACACCCTTCAAACCGAAACACAGCAATGCTGCTTCACGGCAGAAATAGGCATGGTGGCATGTCTTGACAAAGAGCCCTACTACGGCTTATTACTTTGGTGTTTCCATACCTGGTACAGGAACATTAAGCGAATCCCGAGTTCGCTTCGCTCTCTGCGAGCTGAGTCTGTTAGTAAGCGCTGCATTCAGCCGCTGCAGCTGTAGATCCACCGCTGGAGGTAAGGTGCTTGAAGCGCTGGTTGTGCTTTTAGCGCTGTCGTCATTGCTTGCGGGTTCTATGCGATCTTGTTCGGCGATTTTCATTGCTGAGCTAGGACTCTAAAAAAAATTAAAAATCTTAACTTAACTTTGTAGATTACTTTACCTGCTAGTTTAAGCTTAGGATTATAACTAAATATCAATAAAATTAGTAACTACTAGACTAGTATTTTTTGGAAGTCGGTTACACCAAGTCTATCAACATGAACAAACTTAGGAAGAGTCTTATTACCTGGATCTGGATGGATGTCCTAGCCATTTTAGCTGGTGGAGTTTCAACTTGTTCCTATAAAAAAAAGAATTCAAGTTACACTACGATTCAATAATATTAGTTTAAAAAACTTGAGAAACAGACAAGACTTCAGACTTTCTGATGACCACATTTTTTTTTCTGTCTACGCGACAAAATGTCGTAATTTGAATTGCAATTTTAGTACCCTCGAATTTTATTGAACATCTTTAAGAAAATGTTTGGTAGACATGGAAAATGTAATTATTTGGTGGTTCACATTCAATTTTATTATTAAAAATTACCCTCCTTCCTCTCCTTCTTATAAATCCGTGTTTTTTTACCTGTAAGTGTAATTTTCGTGGTACACCATGATGTTCAGAGGGCGGTGTGGCCGCGTCGCCGTTGAATTGAGCTAGGAACCTGTTGCGTATTTCTGATAAGGGCTGAAAATACACAAAAAGATTATCGGCAAATGTGTAGTAGGGATGAACGAAATGTAGCCAACAAATTTGCTGCATCCCAGTATAATGTGGGAATGAGGGCGAACTATTTTTAATATTATGATCTTTTGTATACATCACCATTGAAACAAATAAATGATTTATCGTTAGCAAGGGTCTCAGAAGTTTGTTATCAATTTTAAAATTGATCAATACTTTCTGACCTCTCAGCTCAGTTGGTAGTAGCTGTGTCTTCTGCGCCGTAGGTCGTGGTTTCGATCCCCACCGAAAACAAGTATTTGTGTGGTGAACACAGATGTTTGTTCTCTACATGACACAATACATAGAGCTAGCACCCGTGTTCACCCGTCAAGAAACTTCGTAAAAGTGCGTTTTTTTGCACGTTTTCAGTGCGGTAACATGCGATTTTTCAGTTAAATCGAACACCCTGTTTGCGACTGCACATAGCACGGCTAGTAAACCCTTGCCCCACGTTCCCGCACGCATAAGGAAATGAATATCTACTTTTATCGCTATCGACTTTTGACTCTCTAGTAGCATTACCCCACAAACCTTAGTGGTTTCTTTAGTGCGATTTATATTAATTATTTTTTTTTTAAAGATAAATCTTATACCTATATATACAACGTGTATCAAAATATGTGTACTATCCTGAAGGGGGGTGAATTTCCACCCCCCCGGGGAACAACTTTTGTTCAACGACTTTTCGAACTTCGATTGGTATCTCTGAAAAAAACTGCAACGAAGTTTCAACATTAACAGCTGACTTTATACAAAGTGACAACCCTAAACTCAGCTACAGAGGTAGTAGGTAGTAGTAGTAGACCTACAGAGGTAGTAGGTCAAGGGGTCAAGGGGTTACAAGGATAGGGTTGTCAATTTATTTAGGCATTATGAAATTAAATATTTTTGTATGGGAAACTGAAAATAGGAATTTTTAATTATCTCCCCTCCACAACTGATCACCATTGTGGTCTGAAACCCCCCACCTTCGCATAGTACACATATTTAGATACACCTTGTATATATTCAGGATCTCGTAAACGGCGCCAACAATTTTCATGAAATTAAGTATACAGAAGGTTTCGGGGGCGATAAATTGATCTAGCTAGGATTCATTTTTAGAAAATGACGAGAAATTGGTGTTTTGCAATAATCAAACATACGACTGTTCCTGCCATCTATTGGCGATTGTGAGCAACTAACTGCAAGCTATTCGAGCAGATGGCGTTGTTAACTAAAAATAAGCCAATAAAGATACGACTCTTCCTGACATCTATTGGCGAATAATAATACTATTCTTTTTAACCCCGAGCGAAGCTCGGTCATACCAGCTCCAAAAAAAAAAAGGGAATTGATAATGACAAAGTTAAGTAAGCGCCAAACGAACTATCGTGCTTGATGTATGTAACTCACAGTGTGCTTATCCCGGACCGGATCAGGTTGTTTCCCGGGTAGTTCGTGGACTACCCTCCAGAGCCGCTTCCTCGCGTCCGGAGACAGGCGCGCTGAGCCCGGCCGCAGGTTAGCGCCGAACGCACTGTCCGGCGTCTCAGGGTTCCTATCAACTGGAACGGAAAATAATCAATTTGCATAGTCAACTAAACTATAATTATGACATAACTAAATAAATAAAATACAAATACAAAAAGTTAAGGTAAGTTAACTATAGCATGGGTAGGACTACAGCATGGGGTTCTTCAAAAAGGGCGTTTAAAAAGTTTTAAAGGGTCGGCAACGCGCTTTTTTGACAGTTCTCAATTGAAAAGTGTCAAAAATCTATACTTGAGGCTCGAATACTCAAGCACTGTTTCTGAATACGGGCTTTAGTGCTAGAGTCTGAGTCGTGCCGCAAGCATAGATTTTTTGACAGTTCTCTATTGAAAAGTGTCAAAAAAATATAATTTATGGCCTATGAGTAGTAATTATCTTTCTTTATTTGTATCATTTAAGCAAGTAAGCGAAATAATGCTTTTTGATTGTAAAGTAGTGGTACAAGGGTCAGAAGGGGTAATTACAAGGGGCAGTTGAGGTTCTTACAATTGTCATTAGGAATCATGCAAGGAATACCCGATTCTTCCATAAATTATCCATAACGATCGCGTTCATTTGGGTCATGCAAAGGTTAGTAGGTGTACTTACTAGGGTCAGTATGTGTACTTACAAGGGTCAGTATGTGTACTTACAAGGGTCAATAGGGGAACTTACAAGGGTCAGTAGGGGACTTTACAAGGGTCAGTATGTGTACTTACAAGGGTCAATAGGGGAACTTACAAGGGTCAGTAGGGGAACTTACAAGGGTCAGTATGTGTACTTACAAGGGTCAATAGGGGAACTTACAAGGGTCAGTAGGGGAACTTACAAGGGTCAGTAGGGGTTCTTATAGGGTCTGATGGCATTTCCCCGCGCTTTAACGCTTGCAACCGTCGTCTTGTGGTAGGACTGAGTGCGGCGAGATTAGGAGACGAGAATGCATCTTCTAGCTGAGGCGTTCGTACCGTATCACCTTCACCTATAACATTATTTAATTATTACGATAAATAAGGAAAAATACACGAAAATTAGAATAAGTGTCCTACAAATAATATCCCGTCCGCAAAACAGTTTTTTGGAGAACTTTTAGCCACCTATGTTATTTACCTTTATGGTCATCTTTCAAGTCGACGCGCTTTGGAGTTTCCTGCGAGTCGCATCCGAGCAGGCCTTGTCGCGCCATCGCGATGTATCGGGACGCCGGAGACATGTCTTCGCCAGCTGGAAACGTACGCCATAGTCATAGCCATTTGGGACACATGGTAGAACATGCTCGTAGGTCGTTGGTTCGAAAGGAAAAGTAACATGAGGAGAATTAAGATTATTATTTTTGTTTTGTAAAAGGATCATAAAAAAAACGGTAGGAACCAAGCCAATCCAACCAAGTTTGTTGCCGGTTTTTCTAGGCTTGGTCGCGTGGAATTGGCACCTAGACTCACCTAGCTTTAAGATGTTTCAAAGTGATATTTGTGATACTACTGAATAAATACACATTTGATTTTGATTTTACCATTAGTGGCTTTAGGCGTGTGTTCATTTGGCACAGAGCTCCGTCGCGGTACTTCGGTCTTTTCGGGCGGAAGCATAGCATTCTCCTTGTCTGCCGCCTCATTGCTTGTCTGTGGTCCGCATATACTTTGTTTCTCGTTGGTCTCTGGCTTGTGCTGCTCTATGGCTGCTGGTTTCTGAGGTGATGGTGGAGCTGAAATTAGATCGTAATTTGTAAACAGCTTGTGGCAACAAAACTAATAACTACCCACAAAGTGTTTGATTAGTAAGACGCCATTTTATTCTGTTCTATAAATATATTTAGTTCATATCCACTTAACGTCTTCTATTTAAAAGCGCAATTTTAATTTTGTCTTATCAAACGACTAAATTTCTAGCTAACTTCTAAGATTAAATTATGTGAAATCAGCTACAAGTGTTTCGAAAATGAAGATAACAACAAAACTGTACGTACCTTTAGTATCGCCCACTAGATGTTCCTTCTCGCTCACTCGCCTGCCTTCCTTTGCGCACTCGAGCAGCCAACTCGCTCTAACAGCCGGTAGGTTCCATTTGAGAGCGCCCGTGTATTTATCGCCGATCGCAGTGGGACATATCAAATGCGTTGATGCGAGCGCGTTCACTGTGTTCCGACGGCAGAAACGAAGTTGTGTGCTGTAAAGAAGTCAAAGTCAAATATCACTTTATTTAAAGTTATAACTAGCGGTACATCGCGATACGTGGAGGGGATAGCTGCGCATGCGTCGTAGTGTGCGCATGTGGCGCACACTGGATGTGTGGATGTGTGCAGAGTGTCCTATTGGTACAGAGAGCGGAGTGCGACTGGAGAGCCAATCAGCGCTACGCACGCCCGCACTTCTTATTTATTATTTACTATTTTACTATTTTTGACTTCTGCGCAATAACGGTCAGCGCTAAAGTTATGTGCCGCTACCTATAACAAGGATAACTTTGAAAAGCCTCAACGCTAGGTGAGGTAAGTCTAGACGCGTTGAATCCAAGAGTTGAATGTTTACACTTGGTCCATTCTTTTATTCTTAGATAGATCAATTAGTAATGTCCTACCTATATCATTACCGTATCGACTTGTGTGTAGTACACACAAAATAGAAATACGAGTCGTTGATCTCAGTGCATTAAATCCGCATTTCCAGGAAGAACGATTCTAAGATCTTTTCATGCATCGACTTCCCGCGATCCTAGCAATGGGCGTTTTACTCTCCTGGTTCGTGGTCGCCATTCGAGAACCTTTATTCCCCAACGGTTCTACCAGCTATAAGACCTGCCCTTTGCCACTTCTGTACCCGAAGTCTTAGTGCATTTAAAACATTTCGTTACCAAATGTTGTTTTCGTTTCGCCTATTTGTCTCCGTCTATTGTATGTAGAAAAGATGAGACAACAACTCTAACTACGTAACGTACTTTTGCCGTCTAATATTTTCTCCATACCATAGAGAGAGACAAATAGGCGAAACGAAAACAACATTTGGTAACGAAATGTGGTAGCAAAACTACGACTTCTGGTACTGTTTACTAGCTGCGTCTGTGACTTTGGCTTTCCTAATTTTTTGCTACTTTCAATACTCTATCTGCATTTAAAAGGCCGGCAGCGCATCAGCACCACCTCAGGTGTCTATGGGCGACGGTGACTTCTCTCCATCAGGTGGCCCGTCTGCTTGTCTGCCAGCTATGACATAAAAAAAACTCACGTAGCTCCCAATAGCTTGGCAAGCTCGTCCAAGAAGGCGCGTTCAACGCCGCTGTACGTGCTAAGGCTGGCCACCACGCCTTGCAGCGGCGGCGGACCAGGCAGCAACTTTACAGGACGGTGATAGTACTGGATAGGTAGTAGCTCTTGTTGGGATAGGCAGTCTTTCTGGAAATAATCATTTGTTCTAAAAATAACATTTCATGCACATAGAATGAAAATGCACGAAAAGGCGCCCTTAACATCTATTCCCTACACTGGTTCGAAAGAAATAGTAGAATATTTGTTAGTTTTAAGCCTTAAATAACGCATTGGATTCAATCTGTAATTATGAGTGAATGAATAAATAAATAAAATAATAAAATAATTACAAGTACAGGATCATTTATAATTTATATTTCATCTTATGAATCGAATTAAGAATTCTTTAATCTGCTTTCAACGACAGAGACAAAGCACGGTCACGGTTAGTTGTATTGCAAATTGCAGACTACGCGCGTTGCCGCTCTGCACGCAGCGTTGCCACTCTATGCACGCGCGGCTGCGTCTCGCCGTCCTGTGCGCGACGTTGCCGCTATAACCAGACCTCCGTGCAAATAACTTGGGTTTGCGTACTATGTGCTGCTTTGCGCGCGACGTTGCCGCTCTATGCGCGCGCGTGACGATGCCACTCTATGCGCGCGCAGACGTTGCCACTCTAACAGGGCCTCCGGTACAGCAGTAGAATGCAATACTCACGAGCCAGAAGACAGTGACGGGCTCCGCGCCCGCTGCCAGCTCGCTGGGGTCGCAGTCAAGCGGCACGAGGGTGTGACCGCCCCCCGCCCCCGAAGCGCACAGCACGCCCCCCGCTGCTGACACCTCCGCCCCCAGCTCGCAGACTGCCTCCTCGTCCAACCCATGAACTTCTATCTTAATTCCTGGAATTATATTACCGATCAGACATTTTACATAACTAAATAGGTGATGAAATACTGAATTCTATTGTATTTTAAGCATGTTTTTATAAAAAACTAGTGGCCGCCCGCGGCCTCGCTCGCCCGTTCCCGTAACACCCCGTTCCCGTTGCTTTTTCGGGATAAAAAGTATCCTATGTCCTTCTCCCGGTTCTAAGCTACCTCCCCACTAATTTTCTGCCAAATCGGTTCCGCCGTTCTTGAGTTATAAATAGTGTAACTAACACGACTTTCTTTTATAAAAAAAAATATGGATATAGGTTATATATCAACTGTCTAGTTCCCATAGTACAACCTCTGCTTAGTTTGGGGCTAGACTACTTCTTTTTATGTGAAGCGTGATTCTTATAAGTATAACAACATTATAAATTTCAGACTTCTTTCGAGTCGATAAATAATGAACTTCCTAATTAGGAAGCCGTGAAACCTTAGACCAATAGGTGGCCACATCCACGGCATTGTTTATGTAAGCCATTAGGTAACACTGTATCGTTCAACTAACCCCTAAATATCTGTTCTATTTCCTCCGTGGGTTCATCCGTCAAGTCCTCGGTGACGTCAGGACGCGCTGTGACGTCACGGCGTCGCAACGTCACGTTCGCTTCTGGCTCGGGAC
This sequence comes from Thera obeliscata, assembly GCA_947578465.1. Classification (NCBI taxonomy): domain Eukaryota; kingdom Metazoa; phylum Arthropoda; class Insecta; order Lepidoptera; family Geometridae; genus Thera; species Thera obeliscata. The sequence goes on from OX387926.1 coordinate 2,264,540, forward strand.
TTTTCGCCTTTGGAGGCTCTTCTTCAGGCATTTGTTCTGAAATTAAGAATAAATAAATTGATCGCTCTATAACTAAAAACTTCTTTAAAAGAATTAAAAAAAACTCACGGCTTAGGTAATGGTTGACCAATTCATCCTGCGGTTCCTCGACAACAGTCGGCGGCGGCAAGTCAAGCGGGCCACGGCGTAGCAGTGCTAAGTTCCGTTTGCTCATCGGGGACGCGGGTTCGATGCGCTGCTTGCGGGCACTCTTAGCGGGCGTCGACGGCTTGGTATCTATGAGGTACTAATATACAAACTGTTTAAATTTTTGATATACGAAGTGCCAAAAGAAAAGATATTGTAATTATTAATGATGAATGTCCTTTATAAACATGCAGGTAATAGAAAGAACAATAAGTAGGTATGGATGTGCAAATTGTATACATAAATAAAAGTCTTATCTAAATATACATTATCTATGAATAAATTGACAAATCCAGCCGACTGCGCCAGATGTTTTAAACATTTCGTAGGCGGTTACAACTCGGCGCAGCCGGTAGGATAAGAGGATACCTTACCTCTGCTTCGTTCAACGCTTTCCCAGCTTGCACGCTTCTAACCAGCCACAGCGCACTCAATATAGGCACGTTTGGTAGCTCAACTGCTGCTTTATTCGCTCCCGCGCCCGCGCCCGCTACCACATGAGTGACTCGCTCATGGGCGCAGTCGTAGCGGACGCCACCGCCTCGGGAAACTATGGCTAAGGCACGCTCGCGGCATAAGCCTTCTAGGCCTGTTACCCATATCTAGAAAAATATATAAGTATCAGCAAAATATGTTTTATCAGAGAGATAAGTAATGAAAATGCTCAGATGGATAACTTACACAAAAACCATCAAATATGGGTCCAGCCTTTTTGATTTGACTCATGTCGAAATTCTCAAATACATTCTGTAATTCTTTGTCGATTGACGAATCGCTTGTCCTTTTAGAGTCTTGTGATAACTATAAAAAATAAATCATTTATTTTTATACATCAAATAATTAACTTTACATCTATTCTTTATTCTTTGTACACACATACAGATGATAGATAAACATTATAAAGCGGGCATGTACAGAGGCGAGCTTAACCCTAAATAGAGTTTTCTACCAGCAAACCTTGGAGGATAGAGAGAGTTGATTATAGTGGTGGGTGGGTGTACAAACATACAGGCATTGGGAAAAAAGAAAAAAAACCATAAACTAAAATACTTATACAGAAGTATATATAGAGAATATCACATAGTTCTAAATAAATAATAAACTAATTACATACAGACATATTAAACTTACATACATACTAACCAGACTACACTAAATACTATAAATAATCGAAATCCTACATATTATACTAAACACAAATAAATAAATATATCAAATTATAAATTAAATATACCATATAAATATATATATATATATATATATATATATATATATATATATATATATATATATACCTATACCATAAATATATTACAAGGAGAGATAATGCTCTTTAACTTTACGCTTGAATATGCCCAGTGATGGACTGGCACGAATAGTGTGGGGAAGAGAGTTCCACAGCTTGACGGCGTGGACAGTGAAAGAGTCACGATAGCGGGCAGAGGAGCAGGAGGGAGTTTTAAGGAGAAGGGACACAGCTGTTCTACAGGGCTCACCCCGAGGAATAAGAAAGACAAAGCGCTCACGGAGGTAGGATGGAGAGACAGGACTGTATAGTATGTTGAAAAGAAAAGAAAGAACATGAAGATCACGTCTACGGCGAATCGGTAACCATTTTAACTGAGATCTGAAATCTGAAACGTGGTCAAACTTGCGCAATCCGAATATGAACCGGATGCACAAATTTTGAAGACGTTCCAGTTTATTTAACAGTTCTTCCGTGGCATCCAGAAAACAGACATCAGCATAGTCGAGATGGGGCAGCAAGAGAGTTTGAGCAAGAGTTATTCTAGTTTCGAAGGGTAAAAATTTTTGGAGACGCTTAAGGGACTGAAATGAAAAATAAACCCTCTGGCTAACCGCGTTAACGTGGCTCACCCAGGATAACTGGTTGTCAAAGATAACACCAAGATTTTTTGCATTAGTCGAGTAGCTTATAGGTGTGCCAGCGTACAAGACCGAGGGAAGAGAAGCCTGATCTAACCGATTTAGCATATAAGGGCTACCGAAAATCACAGCCTGTGACTTAGCAGGGTTAACTAAAAGACCAAAAGCATTAGCCCAAGAGTAGATACGGTCGAGGTCCGAGTTAATACAGCTAATACCTTTAGAAATTTCGTCAACTTTTACTTGGCAATATATCTGCAAGTCGTCCGCGTAAAGGTGGTAATGTGTGGAAAGGATGAGGGTGATAGCGTTTATAAAAACAGAGAAGAGGAGAGGCGAGAGAACACCACCCTGAGGAACGCCAGCAGTAATGTTACACCAGTCAGAGCAGGACTCTTCCGAGCGAACACACTGCGAGCGGCCCGTAAGGTATGAGGCGAACCAAGAGATAGCTGGAGGAGAAATATTGAGCGAGGACAGGATGGCGAGGAGAATGTCATAGTCCACAGAATTGAAGGCACTGCTGAAGTCTAATAGCACCAGCACAGTAAGGAGTTTGTTGTCTATGCCACTGCGGATATCATCAGCAACTTTGGTAAGAGCACTGACGGTACTGTGCCCTGGGCGAAAACCAGACTGATAGGGACTTAGGAGGTCGTGGCTGGAAAGAAAGAGAGAAAGTTGATGGTGAACAACTTGTTCTAAAAGTTTAGAGAGGACGGGTAGAATGGAGATAGGCCGAAATTGGGAAGCAATAGTGGGATTGGACGTTTTGGGAAGAGGGATGACAAAAGCATTTTTCCAAGCAGAGGGATATGAGCTCGTTTCGAGAGAATGGTTAATGATGTGAGTGATTGCAGAAACGAGCTCAGAGGATAGGAGTTGAAGCATAAGGATGTGGATGCCATCCGCACCTATGGCTTTGGTGGATATAGAACTCAGGAGTTTCAATACGTCACCCTCAGTAATCCCGACCAGTTTAAAAGAAGGGCACTCAGGCCTGGGTAGACTAGATAAGTGATCTAGTGTGGAAAGCTTAGCACTATCATCTAAGCAAAGTGGAGATTTGGAGAAATATGCGTTGATAGTGTTAAGGTCAAAGGAGATAGGTGTGTCATTGGACCTCTTGCCTACACCAAGTGAGTTTAAAAATTTCCACATTTGGGCTGGGCTACAATTTTGAATACTGCTATGGATATGGTGTTTCTTGGCATCTCTGCACATTTTACTACATCTATTACGAAGCTTCTTATACGCTGCCAAATTCACCTCGGTAGGTGATTTCTTGTAGACCCTTTTCGCTTTATCTCGCCGAGACATCATCTTTTTTATGGGCTGGGTTAGCCAAGGTGCCGGCTTATGTTTGATGTTAACACGTTTTAGCGGGGCATGCGTATCAAAAAGATTAGCGATGATTGAGTTAAACAAACAGACCTTGTCATCGATATTAACCGCATTAATGACCGGAGACCAGTCAATCCTACTTGCGTCTGACCTCAAGCGCTCCAGATTTATATCCTTAAAACTACGAAGAAGAAGAGATTTAGGCTTACGCCTGGGACATTTAATTTTGTAGGAAAGGAAAAGAAGGTCATGGTAAGAAAAGGAAGCTGATAATTGACCATGTGTTGCCACCTGGCTAACGTCAGAGACTAAAATTAAATCAAGAAGAGAGGGTGTGGCGTGAGGAGCATGATGAGTGGCAGAAAGTGGAAGGATGTGCATATTGACCGAGGTTACTAAAGAACGAAGTTTACTAGCACGCAAATCATTTTTTATCAGGCACGTGTTAAAATCCCCAAGAATAATGATGTGATCGTACAAAGATGTGTAGGATTCAAGTTTAGTTTCGAGGGAGGAAAAGTAGTCTATATTAGAAGAGGGTGGGTAATACACTCCGAGCATTACTCTATAGTGGTTAATAGTAATTTCAATAAAAAGATGTTCGGCAAAATTAGAATATACACTGGGCGAATGATCAATCACCTTAGAGGGGATGTCACCCCGGAGATAGATAGCAACACCACCACATCCTTTACCCACCCTATCGTTTCTAATAAGTTTAAAACCTGGTAAGGGATATTGAGTGGAGGGTAGCGCTGGTTTCAGAAAGGACTCTGAGACAAGTACGGCGTCAATCAGTTTGCTATCAAACGAGGAAAGAATGTCTTCGAAGTGTGCAGGAATGCTTTGAGCATTAATGTGGACAATGTTAAGAAGTTTAGGAAAGGCAGAAAACTTGGTTTCCAGCTGGTCCAGCAGATGGATTGAGTCATCACTGATGGCACTGGCATAATCTTTATCAGAAGAGCATGAAGACGAACAAGAAAAAAAGCTATCATCAAATATAATATCATCCATATAAAAATACCTACTCTAAAAATATATATAAATAAAAATAAAATATATATATAAATATATATATACCTAACCTATCTACTACTCTGTTGTAGAAGTGCACAAACATTCCTCCTACACTCGCCAGTTTGCTGAAAGATAAACACTGCGGATACAATACAATGCAATGAGAACCAAAAATTTAAACTTACACAAAATTACAAAATTTACACTTAAAAAATATAAAAAAAAAAAAACGAAATCGTAAGTACAGAACAGTTTTTAAACTGAGAATAATGGAATTACACAACAGGCTAAATTATTATACAAAATTATGATGCATAAAAAGTAGAGTGAATTATGAGTAACGTTATCCGGGCAATCAGTGGGCAACACTCAGAGGAGAAAAAAAAACACATTTTGCAAAAAGATTAACCAAAAGATTACCGAACGAGCCCTCATGCCAATCATGTTCGTGACAGTCATGTCAACGGGTTGCGCGATCGACATTTGACAGTGACAAGTCGGAATGTCAGTCACGACGACGACGCACTACTCTGTTCATTTCGTTCACAAGAAAAAGTTAGGGAAAAGAAAAATTGAAGCTATGTTACATCAAATTCACAACCTACCTTATTAAAAAAGACCTACTAGGAAAGAACAATCGGACGTAACTACTACTAATGAAGAACACGGCAACAAAAAGATGCCGACAGCTGTGGGGACCGCGACAAACTTGGCATGTGGGCCTGCAAACTCGTGGGAAAACGCTGCTCACTTGACAGGGCGCCTGGCTCTGGATTCAGCCCGTGCGGCCCTCGCTACGGGGAGTGCAGTGGTCTTCCCCTTATCCTGAGATGTACTAGCAGTCCTCTTCTCTGGTCCAGACTGCACCGCAGGATGCTCAACTAATAGCGGCCTGAGCTCAGCCATGGACTCGATCCTACGCCGCTTGTTATCGGGCAACAGTATGACAATTTTGCCCTCCGATGTCCAGCATTGCCTTATACCAAAGTGCTGACGAGCTGCGGTGAACAATACATGTCGGGTCTTTGTTAAAAACTCAGAGACAGTGATCCCAGAGTTTTTTAGCGAGGTTTTCGCATTCCATACGGAGCTACGCAGCTTGTAGCTTGTGAAACGCACCATCACTGGCCTAGGCTTGCTGGTGCTAGTGCCCAGGCGGTGGCATGCAGATAACTGGTCCACAGAGACATCAGGCATCCTTAACTGGTCACGTAAAATCTTAATAATGGATTCACCGATGGCTGAATCACTGGTCTCTGCAATCCCATGGAACAAGAGTACCTTTCTGCGTGAAGTGGTTTCTTGGCGGTCCAGACCTCGAACCAGAAGCTCCAACTGTGATCTCATCATGGATAGTGTTTTCCAAATAAGTGTTTTGAAATCAACAAACTCACGTGTCAAAGTGTCCAAATCTTTATGAGGGACAGGGTCAGAGCCAGAAAACTTCTTGAGATCATTCTCATATTGGTGCATCCTTGCATCAAAGGTGCCAGTCAGCTCATCCATGTTGGATGACATCATTGTGTAGAGATCCATTGTTGTGAAGATTGCAGTGTTTTGGGTAAGTTGAGAGGATATATTTTATACTGGCGTGTGGGGGAGGTGTTTTACTCTAGTTGTAACACAACTTTAGCACTAAATTAAGCTTTTAAATAAATAAAAATGTAAAAATAAACAAGGAGCTAAAATTTTTTGTGTAATCACCCAGACTACCCACACGAGAAAAAAAAAAAAAAAAAAAAAAAAAAAACTTTCTTTAACTTTCTAGGTATATGGCATGCTTTTACCTTTAATTTGCCCGATATACTAGTGATGTCGGTTGCTCGAGATTCATCTACGAAATTGCTAGGTGGCCTCACGTTTGTTATACGTGAGAAATTGAGACCTAAAACAGAAAACAAAACATTGAAGGAAGAACATCTCTTAGAGATATCCTACAAGACCACGGAACCTCATATGGTTATGGCTGTCAAATCGTGCACATTGGCTGTCTCTCACATTCATTTCTTCCTAGCTTTTAATGTGTAGGTTAGTTTTAATCGACAGCCATAACTATATGGAGCTACCGGTAAGCCAGCAGACTGTCAAAACATTCCAACCAATGCCTGCAAAAACGAAAAAGCGCTTCCGTACATACTAGACTTATACCCACTGGATTACATCCCGGCATGACAATAAAACCCCTCATCAGACTCGTCTGAATCAGTTGCCAACGCTGGCGTTTAGACAACTGATTGCAGAGTCAAAGAACTTAAAAAAAAAGGTATTTATTCTACAAAGAGAGAGATAGCAATAAAAGTGTTTCTACTAACTCATATCAGGCAAGCGGTGTGAACTCAAAGGAGAGGATGTAGACGCGCCGGCGACCCGATATCTCGCGCAAGGCAGGGCTACGCCCTTGGCAGCGGAGTCCTTGACCCAGGATGGAAGCACGCACAATTTGCCGTATTCTAGTGCGGCTTTATATTTCTCGCTGCCAACTCCTTCCCTGCAAAAGGTGACGTGATGAGAATGATGTAAAGAGTACACATAAAAGAAAGTCGTGTTAGTTACACTATTTATAACTCAAGAACAGCTGAACCGATTGGGCTGAAAATTGGTGGGGAGGTGGCTATGAACCGGGAGACGGACTTTTAATGGAGAGGAAGCTTAGAACCGGAAACGGACATAGGATACTTTTTATCCCGAAAAAGTAACGGGAACGGGGCGAGCGACAGACTATTGCAACTATTTGCAACAGAGTTAACGGCCTGCTAAGCTAAATATCTACTATAAAATCATTATATGATTATGAGCACTAACTTAAGTGGGTAAAAAAATATGGCCACTTCAATACTGTCTAAGATGGGCTCAAAAGTTTTTTAATGCCTGTTTTTCATTTGGGTTTTGTATGAAAACAGTGGTCGCACTTGTGAGGGCACATGAATCGCAAAAATTAAAGATGAATAGGTAATAGATACTGCGGTTTAAAAAAAAGCTATTAAAAACTCACTTATTCAAAACAATAACATCAGTAGTCTCACTTTGAAACGCGCCAGAAAACACCCCACCATTTTCGCTGACTAGTTTCATTATCATCAGCTTGTCGCGCTTAGAGACGCCTGATGTGGTGACTTGGACGTTTGCGAATGCGGGCAGCTTGTGTTGCTCGAATTCTGATGATGCACCGCTTATGTTGAGCCTGAGCGACGCTTCCCAGACCGCTTCAATCCAAGTTTCACACATTATTGGGATGCCTTTTTCTACTGATTTCTGGAAAAATAAAATAGAACATTATTGATCAGGCCATTTATTTTATGTCTTTATTTGTTAGGTACATCTATATCCCTTAAGTTTTCGTTTATAAGTTGAGGTGCAACGGGCATGTCATGAAGCGGGATGAAAGTTATGTGACTAGGAGAGTGATGGCTATGGATGTCGATGGATATGATTGTGAGCAGAGGTAGACCAAAGAATAAATGGAAGAACGGCGTGGAAGATGACATGGATAAGAAAGGAGTGAATGCAGAGATGGCGGCTGACAGAGGGGAAAGGAGGAGGAATATATGTGGTGCCGACTCCACATAAATAGGGCAAGAAGAACAAGAGTTTTTGTTTGGTAAAATCAGAAACTATTCAATTACTCAATGCCCATTTTCACTACCATGCAAAACCTACTAGGAAATAATCTCAGGTTCAAAAACAATAAAAGTGGGATTGTATACTTACAATATACTTATCCGACAGCACAGTATCTGACACCAGGTGAGTAGTGTCATCAGTCAGGACAGTGTTATAAATGCCACCCATCCAATGGACTTTCAATTTTATATTTTCCTGAAAACAAATTGGAGGATTTTTTACACAACGCCATCTATAAACATACCATTTAAACAAGATCCCTTAAAACTTTATGCATGCAGGCAAGTCATTTTCATTCAAGAACAAAGCAGAGTTAATAACCAAGTCTATTTTACTACTTATCAACTTTACTGGTACTTCTAGACTCACCTAGCTTAAACATGTTTTAAAATTATCCTTGTGAACAAATAAAAAAAAATTGATTGACTATGACTTTCACACAAAGTTGTTTTAAAGTGATAATAGAGAAAATTATGTTTGCCTTTGTAAATACAACTGATCATACCTTCTGTTGCTTCGTCAGGCCACTAGCTGTGACAACTAGTCCTCTCATAGCAACTGTGAACACCGGCTCCGGCCCGGAGGGTATAGGAGCGCCTTCTGTTATGCAGCATGATAAACATCTTGGACCTACCAACCTGTTATAAACACTATTGTAAATATAGACATAGACACTCATTTATTTGCTTCTTAGCACACAACATACAATACACAAATAGATGAAAAAAATAAGTTTACATAAGTAATAACATGATAAAAAGTAAAGGGGGCCATTCCAGGGAGTCGGGACAGTTTTACTCCATTTTTTGTCATATTTTTATGTGTAGCTTAGTAATTATACAAGTTTTTGGTAATATAAATATACAGCAATGTAGTTTAATAGTTGTGTAAGGACATCATCCAGTAAAATGCCCACATTTAAGCATTTTACTATGTTAAATCCCACCTACAAAAAACGCGGCGGTCGGGACAGGTACGCACCCACCCTCTCCGGATTCCAGCATAAACTAGTAAAGTTCAGCCCCCCTAGACGTGCTACAGCTTTACCATTATTTTTATAGGTACCTAGTTGTTCTTAAGAACCTGATTATGAAAATAGGATTTTCCTATAAGAATACATAAATATTTTTTTTTGAGAAGTGCAGCGGTCGGGACAAGGATTTGTTCCGGTTGGGACGAGTACCCAAAACCAGTTTTTTCATACAATCAAATAGCTTTATTAAGGATGCATTCAACAATAACAATTAAATTATAATAAGAGATAAAGTCTAAACACACATCATACATGTTTTATCTAAGTTACACATTATATTTTTTCAAAAACGTCGGATGTTCTCATTGAATTCGTAATATATACGATCTCCGCATGATTTTAAGAGAGGTTCGTTTAAAATTTTCAATATTTGGTCAATGCTAACATACAAAATATCGCGTTCGTTCATCGTGAAAGTTTTAGCGTCTTCTCCAGAAGATCCTTTCAAAAACATCACTTGTACTTCGCCATCTGTTTCTCCTTGGCAGATTACCGCGTACCTAAATTCTCTTTTAGTTTTTTTATTGTTAGTATCTATCTATCTTTACTAAAACGTATGTTCCCAATGCCATTTTTTTTGCGATTTCATCATTGCTATCAAAGTAAGCTCAATTTTAGCAACCAATTTTACATGCAAACCCAGCACCAACATAATTATATGCTTGCATAACCATAGTCGTTACAAGAAAACCCATTTTGTATGGAAGCACGTCAGTAATTTGTAAATATTTAAGTAAACGTGTCGTATTCATGGATGTTATTCAATATGAAGATGAACGCGCATGCCATAACAATGACAAACGTATCGCTTTAAAATAAATTTTCAAAAATTCTACTGAGCATTAATATTGCGGTTAGGGCAAAATTTTGGTGCCCAAAAAAAAGTTTTAATTATCGCTTATTAACGCTATGCTACACTAATACATGCCCAAAAACACTCTCTAAGCATTTTAATTTTTTTACCTCGCATTTTTAGCGCGGCGGTCGGGACCAAACTTTGATCACCCTTAAAATATTCTGGTTATCTCTTGGCTGGTCGCAAATATGCCTAAATAATAGATACCTAGCTGGGCCATTCCAGGGTGGCGGTCGGGACAGTTTTACTCCATTTTTTGACATATTTTTATGTGTAGCTTAGTAATTATACAAGTTTTGGGTAATATAAATATACAGCAATGTAGTTTAATAGTTGTGTAAGGACATCATCCAGTAAAAAAGCCACATTTTAGCATTTTACTATGTTAAATCACACCTACAAAAAGCGCGGCGGTCGGGACAGGTACGCACCCACCCTCGCCGGATTCCAGCATAAACAAGTAAAGTTCAGCCCCCCTAGACGTGCTACAGCTTAACCATTTTTTTTATAGGTACCTAGATAGTTGTTCTTAAGAACCTGATTATGAAAATAGCATTTTGCTATAAGAATACTTAGATAATTTTTTTTGAAAAGTGCGGCGGTCGGGACAAAGATTTGTTCCGGTCGGGACGAGTACCCAAAACCAGTTTTTTCATGCAATCAAATAGCTTTATTAAGGATTCATTCAACAATAACAATTAAATTATAATAAGAGATAAAGTCTAAACACACATCATACATGGTTTATCTAAGTTACACATTATATTTTTTCAAAAACGTTGGATGTTCTCATCGAATTCGTGATATACGATCTCCGCATGCTTTTAAGACAGGTTCGTTTAAAATGTTCAATATTTGGTCAATGCTAACATACGAAATATCGCATTCGTTCATCGTGAAAGTTTTAGCATCTTCTCCAAAAGATCCTTTCAAAAACATCACTTGTACGTCACCATCTGCTTCACCTTGGCAGATTGCCGCGTACCTAAATTCTCTTTTACTTTTTTTATTGTTAGTATCCATCTATCTTTACTAAAACGTATGTTCCTAATGCCATTTTTTGCGATTTCATCATTGCTATCAAAGTAAGCTCATTTTTAGCAAGCAATTTTACATGCAAACCAAGCACCAACATAATTATATGCTTGCATAACCATAGCCGTTACAAGAAAACCCATTTTGTATGGAAGCACGTAAATATTTAAGTAAACGTGTCGTAATCATGGATATTATTCAATATGAAGATGAACGCGCATGCCACAACAATGACAAGATGTCCCTAAAACCATGCTACACACACTTTAACCCTTTTAAATAAGTTTTACAAAATACTACAAAGCATTAATATTGCGATTGGTGAAAAAGTTTAGTGCCCAAAAACATTTTTTTTATTATCGCTTATTAACTCTATGCCACACTAATACAGGCCCAAAAACCCTCTCTAAGCATTTTAATTTTTTTACCTCGAATTTTTTGCGCGGCGGTCGGGACCAAACTTTGATCACCCTAAAAATATTCTGGTTATCTCCTGGCTGCTCGCAAATATGCCTAAATAATAGCTACCTAGCTTCTTATTACTTCTGGAAGTTATTTTCAATGCAGGTTTAATAGTTTTAGGCTAGAACTACTAAACGTCTATTTATGCGTTACGGTCGGGACTTGAGACATACCTATCTTCGAGGCGTCATAAATCGGTAATTGACTTATATATTTCTGTTTTATGTTCGCCAGGCAAAAGAATAGATACTTCCGTAAACTTTTACTTGCCAAAACTTTCTGTGGCACAAACAAAACGGACGTTATCAGATAAACCAGTCTATTAACAAAAAACGTACTACGCAACAATAAGCGCACCTCAGTGTTTCAGTCCGAAAAAATCATAGAAAATGATTGTTTTTTCTGGCGGTTTTTGTCAATTCATTAAATATGGGGTTTTTACTATGCGTTATGATTAAAATAAAGTCCATTTAATGAAGTTTTTTTTTTCGGTCGTGGTTTCAGTTAGCCTGGAATGACCTAGCTTCTTATTACTTCTGGAAGTTATTTTCAATGCAGGTTCAATAGTTTTAGGCAAGAACTACTAAACGTCTATTTATGCGTTACGGTCGGGACTTGAGACATACCTATCTTCGAGGCGTCATAAATCGGTAAATGACTTATATATTTCTGTTTTATGTTCGCCAGGCTAAAGAATAGATCCTTCCGTAAACTTTTGCTTGCCAAAACCTTCTGTGGCACAAACAAAACGGACGTTATCAGTTATACCAGTCTATTAACAAAAAACGTACCACGCGACAATAAGCGCACCTCAGTGTTTCAGTCCGAAAAAGTCGTAGAAAATGGTTGTTTTTTCTAGCGGTTTTTGTCAATTCATTAAATATGGGGTTTTTACTATGCTTTATGATTAAAAATAAAGTCTATTTAATGAAGTTTTTTATTTTGGCCGTGGTTTCAGTTAGCCTGGAATGACCCAAGGGCAGAAATTTAAAAAAAAACTAACAGAACATGGATTTAAGAGTTTTATGAGACCTAAGACAGTTACATTTAAAAAGAATACATTAGACATTTATAAATTTACAAATACAACAAATACATGCTTAAATTAAATTTACAAATACAATATGCCATATGCTGTATGCCATAGAAGCAAATGGGTCTTTAGCTCAGCATATTGTCCACTATTCAGCAGACGCCGTTATTCTGCTAAGGCCCTTACAACTATTTGCAGCCAAATTCTTTGGCAGCGTTGCCAGAATGTTACTTTTCTAACATTTTACATTACTTTTAACCCTCTTATGTTAACTCCATGTTACATCTATCGTGAAGACTCAATATAAATAAAATTTAAAAATATTTCCGAGCAAATAACAAATATATTGAGAAAAGGAATGCATCCAAGAATGTTTTTGTTTTTATGTAATAAAATGCCATAATAAAGTATAGTATAGGACCCCTAGAAGAAGGACCTTCACTGAGCTGGTTATTTAATGAAACGTATTTTATATTTAATTAAACATGCCAATAAATATATTCTATATGGGTTGCCTATCAAATTTCAGTCCAGGATATGATTAATTAATAATTAAAAAAAAAAAAAGTTTTTTTAACTTTCCACCGGTTTGTTTATTAGACAAATTCTATACCAATCGAAAGTATAGACCCCATAGAATATGCAAACGTTAGGTTGCCTATTTTTTTCCGGTCACAACTCTCGGGTAGCCAGGTATAAACAGGAAAATCGATACTAGCATTTTGCACCGGTATGTTTATTGAATAAAAATACTGGGGTCTATACTTTCGATTGGTATAGAATTTGTTTAATAAACAAACCAGTGGAAAGTTTTTTTTTTTTTTTTTTTAATTATTAATTAATCATAATTATCCTGGACTGAAATTTGATAGGCAACCCATATAGAATATATTTATTGGCATGTTTAATTATATATAAAATACGTTTCATTAAATAACCAGCTTGGTGAAGGTCCTTCTTCTAGGGATCTTAGAGTAGTAGTATGTTACTTTTCTCGTGCAAAACGTAACATACTTTTTAACCGACTTCCAATCAAAAAGGAGGAGGTTCTCAATTCGGTTGTATTTTTTTTTTTAAATGTTTGTTACCGCATAACTTCGTCATTTGTGAGCCGATTTGAAAAATTATTTTTTTATCTGAAAGGTTGGTCCCATTTTAATTTTGGTTCCAGATTGGTCCCATTTTAATTTTATTAAAATCGGTGTTGCCATTTTTTTTTAAATATTTTTTTTAATGTTTGTAACTGCATGCCTCCGTCATTTATGAACCGATTTAGAAAATTATTTTTTTATTTGGAAGGTTATTCTTACGTCCAGATTGTCCTAAAAAAATTTGATTAAAATCGGTTTAGCCGTTTGACAATGAAGTCGGTTTCTCAAGTTTTTTAAACTTACAATTATTGAGTTGTCTAATGTTAAATTTGACTATCTGCCACTGGCAACACTGTTTGTTGGGGAATGTTGAGGCACTGAGAAGTGAGAATAGTCACTTTTCCCCTCCCTCCTCAATACTTTTCACTCCTTTTGATTTGTGTAATAGTCACTATTACACTAATTAGTGTAATAGTGACTCTATGTTAATATAAAAATGTATAAAAAAGTTCAATTAGCAATAATAAAAGGCATTCTACAGTTTTTTAAGACTCTAGTTAAATAGGATTATAGGGACTTAGAATTGTCCAATGTCCATACTAGAGGCATGAATTCAGCCATAGGTAGGTATTTATAGTACTTACAAACATTTTGTGCTTCGTAACTTTTGGTACAGCTCCCCCTCAAATTTTGTCAGTACAAAAACATCTCTCTTGGTGAGACCATCAAACTGTACCCACATTGGTTCATGGACCCATGTAGCATGTAACCCACCCCCGCTATGTTGTTCACACACCTGAAATAACAATAACACCTTAATCTTGTGTTCTACTATGCTTTGGTTCTATTCCATTTTGAGTAGGTTTCGAACTGGTATAACTTTACAAGGAAAAGCTAAAAATAAAGGCAAGTATTAGCTACTCTATTCAGATGCTTCAGTGTCGACAATAATAGGGATTGCATTGCAATTTACAGAAACTTACCAAGAAAGCCATTTGCATTTCTTCGGAACATTCATTTTCGCTCCGGCAGTCGGTCGGTATAATAAAAGTTACTTTTATATCGTCAGCCATTATGGTTCAGTTCTTTTGCATTATGAACACTGAACGAAATAGGATAACATTTTTCAACTGAAATTATCAAATAATTTGACCAAGACTAGTATTTTTCAAAAAAGAGGACGAAATATAGACTTCGCCGCCATCGTCGCGCCAAATACACTAGTGCAGTGCTACCCACTCTAAAAATAAAAATGACAATTATTGAATATTTATGACGGCGCTATCGCACATTATCGGTGTTTTGTTATTTTTATTATTTTTAATGACAAAATAAAACAAGCAAGTTCTTCCTCGGTCAAAATAAGTAATTAGAGAAATAGGTGGAATTAATTAGCTAAGACGCTTGCAAACGAATCTGTTTCAAAAGTGGTTGGGCAGAAATATTTCTGATAGTTCATACTCACTGTATATTACAGAAAAAAATGTTTTCTCTAGCTTCAAATCTAAGCAAAGCTTGTATTATGATAACCAGATAGCTGATTATTATATTTTGTAAATTATGTACGTACCTACAATAAAAAGATATAGAAAATAAGGGAATAGCTTCGTGTAAAAAAGGAGAGAAAACTGTCACATCAAAAATAAAGAAATAAATAAAGATCCAAGAAAAGAATCTAAGTTCTGAAATAAAGATTTATTATTTTTATAACTGCCTTTGAATTTTTTCACCCCATGCAAATTTTCTGCAAACTAGCAGCTTAGCAGATGAAGATGGACCAACGACAATGTGAAAATGGTAGGATATCAGTAGATGGAGAGCAGGTTAGGTTAGGATTCTTCCTGGAGGAATGAAAAGGCAGAAGTAAATGATGCTGATTTTGGGTCTAAATAATATTATGTCACAAGAGTCAAGTTTTTGAACAAAAATTCATTATTTATTATAACAGATAGTTAATTAACAAAAAGTCCTGGTTTTCTTTAAAAATATCCTACTAAACACTCACTCGACATGTTTAGTTTTTCAGCTTATTTAACACATTTAAAACTAGGCACTTATGTACGTACATAATGTAAGTGCTTGTAAACGAGGGTAAGTGTGTTACGTTCCTATTTGTGTACCTTGATATTCATTAAAACAGATGGATAAACACTCAAGGCGTTAGGTTCGCATTAAAACTATCGTACACAGCATAAATAAATCAAAATGTTTTAACCAATCAAAATTGCAAAAAATATGACTAAAATATCGTTTTCCCCATCATTATCGTTCGAGTTGGCAACATTGAACTACTATTTAGTTCTGCTGTCATTTCGAAAGTTCTATCAATGTCATGCAAATTAGTCAATGTCATGTTGACTACTATGTCAATTGAAATAAACATTAAGACAACCGTCATGTCAACTGTTATGTCATTTGCTTCATTATACGAAGACTGTAAATATTTATGTACCTATGTATATATGTCAATGTAGTTTTTTTTCCAGTTAAATGTTCTAATTAGATATTGTGGTTTAGTAAGTTTTTGTTTGGAGAAATCATTTTGGTTTTTATTTTCTAATATGTTCGATTTTCTGTAACATAATACCGGCCATGTTCGTAGTACTCTACTCCATCTTAAGTTTATGACACTAGCATGAAACGGACACTGGCAGAATTGTGGCATATTAATCGCAGTAGCCAAAAAAGAAGAAGTGAAGTGAGTGAAGGTTTGCGTCATGGATTTACTATCACTCTTCCCTGGTTTGCGTACTATAAAGATACTGAAAGTTTTATTTTATGTTTGTTGAGATTTTAGCCTGATCCGCTAGACGCAAAAAAAAAGGAGAATTGATTTAACTTTGTTCGTGAGTGAGATTTATTGGTTATAAAAATTGTGTGTAGTTCAATGTTTCTGTACGTGCTGAAATTCTCGTCACCATGTTGTACGATAATTTTAAACCCATTGTAGATTTATTACTTAATAACTGGACGGCTCTACAACTCGCTGTTGATCATGGAATGGGTGCCCCTGGTGGTGAAAAGGTACGCTAGTGTTTATTTACAAATATGTAAGTTAGTTACATCTCCTACTTAGCCAAGAACAACACTAGCAAAGTTATTTATCTAGGAGCTCAGGAATTCAAATGGAATCTACCCTTTTTCCATTTACCTTCATTCTTGTTGATCTAAATTAGTGTGTTGGCTGCATAAATTATCAAAAATTACACAGTGTTCACAGGTAGGTGCCATGGTATATTGAATATTAGAGCCGGGAGCTTAGCATACCATTTATAGTCTCCTTGATACAGGCTTAGCCTAGTGAGGGAACTGACAGGTATTCTGTAATAAAAAAAGATAAAGCTACCTACTCACTACGCTATAAACTCTTTCCAGACGGCTCAGCTGATGGCAGTGTACGTAGCAAGGTACTGCGTGGAGAATGTTGTGTGTATTGATGACCTCACCGAAACCCTGGAAGATTTGATGGATGAAGAGTTTGATACTGTTTGTCACGACAATTCACCACGTGGTAAGGTCATCTCTCCAACCAGTTTCTTAAAAACCATATTTACACATTGAATAATCTATTTAACCTCAACACGGCTAAACCGATCTGGCTGAAAAGTGCAGATCTGTGGGTGGGCAAGTTTATCATGCGCACTTGATGTGCGGGCAGGTTTTTCCGCAAGTAGGCCGCTGGTAGGCGGCCCTTTTTGCGTGAACCTTGACACGTGTTGCTCGATCTTTTTTAGGTTCTACTTTTTAGCAAAGAATAACAGCCAGTATCTTGGGGACACTTTTATTTATTTATTTATTTTAAACTTTAAACACAAACTTATGTGCTAGAAGGACTTAATGCTAACAGCATTTTCTACCAGTCACTTTTGATTGGTACTGATTTGGTCTGCAGGTAGCTCAACTGTTTTGTGTGTAATTTGTAGATTTTTAAATACTGGTGTACACATTTTTAGAAATAGCAACATGCTTGCTTAACTTCCTGGCTATGCTGAAAGAAGGAAGACATGGCGAAGTGCAAGCCCAGATAGCCGCCATGCCTACATGTCAGCGGTGGCTTAGCCAGCCATACCACCTTTCCGGGAATGGTCCACCACAAGTAAGTACTGATAAGATGAAAACTCTTCATTGATTATAGCTACAACTCTGTTTTACTTTATGACACGGCAAACAATACAAACGTATATCGACGCCATCTCTCCTCCTTCTGCTTCATTTTACTACTCTAAGGATGTGTCCTGGTGATTGATCCAATTAGGGATGTCCTATTCCCAAAACTGGTTAACAGTACCTAGATGCGATGCATGATACAAGAGATTGTGTATGTGACAATGCCGTCAGCGTCTTGGAGAAGTTTCCTTCACGACACTGATTATAATCAGTTGAGCTATCTCTAGATCGTTTGTAAGGGTCTACAGATAGCTCAACTGTTTCTTGTGCATTTTGTACATTTTGAAAATACTTGTATTAGTTGTAAGTTTATTTGTGTAAATAAAATTTAACAAATGAGCAACTGTTGCTGGTGTGTCTTTATTACACAGAGTTTTTCTCCATTGCCAGAAGTAGCAGAAAATATCGAAATTACTCCTATAAAACGTTGTCTGGAAGAGATCGTTTTTAAGCGATAATACCGCACATTGCATATTATTTATTTTTATAACTTGTTCATCTATAATTCTATATGATGTATTAATCGTTTTTTTTAATGTGTTTATGGCTCTGAGGTATTTATTAATATAGACTTGATGTCATTGCTGTCTCAAACTCAAACTAGTTTTGTTGTCTGAAATAAATGATTATTAATAAAGAATTTTCTATCCTATTCTGATCTTCTATTTTGATTATTATTGATTCTATTGTATCTTGTAAGATGCAATAAATATTCTGTAGAGTACATAACAAGTTGTACATTTGCGTTCCAGTGTGGTGGTAATCCTGATGACGACACAAGCAGCAGTGATGACAATGAAGCACCCACACAGACGCCGGGATGGTCACAAGCCCAAGCACTCGGCCAGAACGGAATAAATGGGCAACAACAAGGAGGCTTCGATTTAACTCCGACCAATGGTCAAGCTTCCACAAGTCAGGATGAACCGATGGATGATGGAGAGCCCTCGGAGCCGGGCTGGACAGTGGTCCGAACCCGGAGAAAGAACTAAATAAGTTTGTTATTTATTGATAAGGACAATGATGATGTGTGTGTCAACAGTTTTCTTCAGCAGGCTTGAATGCTGAGCTTCATTTTAATTGTTGTATGAAAATATATTTTATTGGTGACAGAATGTGAGACAGTTGCAATGTATTCTTTATTTATTATACACATTTAAAAAGAAACTTTGAATACTTACCTAGGTACGTACATGTCAAATATTTATATTATTTATTGTATAAAGGCCTGCGCACACCTAGGCGGTGGCGATGGCAATTACGTGAAATGCTGTCAAATATGACGGTGTTCGTTATTTGTAGATTCAAAATATTAGATTTTCACTTTTTGTATAATTCCTAAATGTTTCAACTACCTTGTACTTTCACTACCTTGTACTTTATTGGTAGCGATGTTGGGTAGTGTTATTTATCACACCAGTTTCGTAGATATGTAGTAGAATAGTGGTGTATAATATTGTCTCTTAATATAGCTATTCAGTATTGTTGTATTCATGATTCAATAAGTAACCGCAAGGTTAGAAATTGCTTATTAATGCCCTGTCACTGTTTTTTATTACACATTGGTAATGAAGTACCTACCTATAGTTTAGAGATAGTCCATAGATTTTTTAAAACTATTTAATAGAGTTAAGAGAAAGGAGGCTTTTGAATCCTGCAAGATATTAACACTATGTTATATCTCTTTCTATGTGTAGTGAAATCATGTATTAAACAAATAAAGTAGTTCCAAATGCAAAATGTACCTAGTACAGTGCTATTATAAGTACGTAGAACTTTCCAAATAGAAATAGTGAAAGGATGATATTTATAACGCTTTTATTATAACGTTTTTATTATTAGCTTCACCTGTATGTATGTTTGTAAGCTTGTATGTATGTTCAATTCAATTCAATATTTTTATTTCAGACCTTATAACTATTATATTACAAAGTCCATAGCAGGTACATAATAAACACACACACACACACACACACACATTTAAACCAAATACAAAATAAAATAAAACATAACTATAGCCCTCAGTACATACTGGTCAAGAGAATAGCACATGCGCTCTTGTCCAGTACTCCATAAAGAGACAATCGGTGTCCAGCCTCTCGGCAATGAGGTGAAGGTAGCTGTTGGAGCTATCGCGCACCCGCCGCATCAGGGACGCAGATCTTTTGCGCATTATTGCCGCGAATCCGTCTACATGTGCGTCGGTAAACATTCCTGATGCGCTGCAGAAGCGCGGTAGCCCCATCAGCACCCTAAACGCATTGTTATACTGGATACGCAGGGCATCCCAGGACTTTTTCGTATGCTTGACCCAGAGGCTGCACGTATAAAACGACTGGCAGTATGCCGTAAACAACGTCGTTTTGACTTGCCTAGTGCAACGTGCAAACCTACGTGCCAGCATATTCGCTCTAATGGATAATGCCCTGCGTTCCCTCTCTATATCTTTATCATCTGTGAGATCCTCAGTGACCCAGTGGCCCAGATACTTAAAGCATGCTACTTGCTTTAGCTCGCAACCGTTAAGCTTAACCGGCGGGATGGTACCGTAGGTTTTAGTACCGGATTTAAAAACCATAAATTCGCTTTTGCTTACATTGTATCTGAGCCCGTGGTCCACCGCATATCTTTCACAGATCCCAATTAGCTTCCTGAGAGCACTGATCGATGGGCTCAGCAGCACCATATCGTCAGCATAGCTAATGTTGTTAACTAAAACACCATCAATCGAGCAGCCGACCTGGGCGCTGCTGAGCTCACGGATCAGGCGGTCCGTGTACAGGTTGAAAAGTCGGGGCGAACTCAATCCGCCCTGTCGCACCCCACATTCCAACCCGTACTCGTCCGAAAGTGATCCCGACCATCTAACATTGTTTCTCTGGTTCCCATACCAATACTTGAGGAGTAAAATGAGTTCACGGGGAAGATCAGTATCACTGTGCAGCTTCTGCCACAACCTGTCATACGCCACAAGATCAAAAGCCTTCGATAAATCGAGAAAACAGGCGTAGACAGGTGTGCTTCTGCTAGTGTAGTACTGGACGGTGTGCTTTAGACTAAGTACCGCAGCTTCAGTGGACAGCCCAGCTCGGAATCCAAACTGGGCGTCATGCAGTTTAACGTGCCTACTCAAATGCGAATCAATGACACCATCCAGCACTTTGGCTATCACAGTGGCTAGGGATATAGGTCTGTAGTTGTCAATGCTGGAAGCGTCACCAGTCTTGTTTTTAATTATAGGTACAACTACAGTCCGTAACATATCCGCTGGCAAATATGAGTGACCAACGCAGAGGGTGAACAACATGGCAAGCACTCGTGGCAGGTGAACACCTGCATTTTGCAGGTGTTCAATGCTCAGTGAGTCATGGCCCGGCGATTTTCCTCTGTTCATATTCTTCACCACCCGTGCCACCTCTTTCGCTGTGATATGCACGATCTGGTCTCCCCCGCGCACCTCTACTCTATCCGACTCAGTTGGCGCAGGCCCCAGTGGGGATTGGACCCCGAAATGCACCTTAAAACGATTGGCAATCTGGACGGGGTCACTAATGCCCTCAACGCTCACCGGGACACTCGGCCTTGGGTTCAGTTTGTTGGTCTCTTTCCAAAACTTTCCAAAATTTTTAGCTTTATGTTGGGTCGCAATAATGTCCATTTTTATTTGGCTCTGATTATTTTTACACCATTTAAGTTGTGATTTAAAGTAACTTCGCGTGTCTCGCATTTTAAGATAATTAGACCCATGCACTGGTTTTCCAACAGATAACCATTCCCGAAACCAAATTCGAGCCTCCCTGTGAGCTTGAGATACAAATTTATTCCATCCTGTAACCTGAGGTTTTCTTTTCTTATTACTATTTTTATTTAAACAACAACACTCGGTAGCCGACTCGCTAAGAATACTAACAACTTTATTATACAGGTTATTTATGATAAGTTTATGTCCAGTGTCATCACAATGAAAATCAGCACATTTTCTGAATTCGGGGGGAAAGTTTACTTCCCTAAGCTTTAATGCACATAATTCTCTGTATTTTTGAGACTGTAACTGATCCCTTTCACCCCAAATAACAGTATTCGGTACATACTTCATCTCAGCAATTTTTGGCTGTATAATATTTAAATCACAGATTACTTCTAAGGCAAAGTGATCAGATAGTGAAAAGCTATAGTTTATATTAATGCTCCTAATCGACTGTCTGGCAGCCTCAGTCACCACTACATGGTCTAACCACGATGAAGTACCGTGTGCATCACTAATAAAAGTGTACGCGCCCGAACACACCCCTAGAATATCTATGTCTGCACAAGTCCAATTCAAATCAGCACAAAAATGTTCAAGTTCCTTACCAAAAAGTGCACTCGGGTCCGCGTTAAAATCACCTAGTAGTATGTAACCGACCCCTTTGAGTTCGATTTTGTACTACTTTGAACGATCAGATTTGATTCAAACTTTGCACACCTGTCAAAAATCGATGACAATGCAATAATATGAAAAAAAAAAGTAAAAAGTAAAAAAAAAATAAAGTTTAAAAAACTGAAAATGTTAGGTGACTCCCAAAATGACAGAAAACGAATCCCAACCAAAGTCACCTTAGCAGAAACCAGAAACTCCCATTGACGTAGCACTTCGTAATTTTTCGTATCAAAGAATAATTCGTGACTATCAATGTCACAATGTCACGGACGTCATGCTTCAGCTTTTAACTTTACTTCAATTCAACCTTCTGTCACTGTCAGTTTTCGATTCGTAGAGTCTGAGCAGAATTGTGGCATAAAAAAAAAAGAAGTGAAGTGAAGTTTTTCGATTTCCTGAAATTTGCTGAAATTGGGAGTCCTGTTGGGAGTTGAGCGGTGTACCCGAGTTTTCGGACGCTAAAAGCGCCCTTAATGTTTTTTCTATGTGAATAAACCATAAAAATGGCCTTGACGTCGCGGCAACGAAGTATACACAACAAAAACAATTCAAAACGAGCGAGTTTCAATAAAGGGAAGCGGAAAGCTAGCGAGGGGTAAAGATAATACTTCGGCTTTATTTTACGAGTCTATTTTAGTCTTCTCAAGTTAATGCTTTGTCTGCTCTTCTGTAGAGTATAGATTCTTTAGCGATGCTTTTGTTTCGTCGTTGCACTGTGTGCTGCTTTCGTCAGCTTGGCTAAACTCCAGCCCTGAGGAGCCAGAGGTAAATCAGCCGCTAACTAAGCACGAAACCATCATTAGCTTGTTTTTGTTAACAAAACACTGCTTGTTCCTAGTAGTAAACTAATTAAACGATAAAAATTACACCAAGGTATAAAATAACTTACCTGTTTTTATATCCTAAATTACTTATAAATTCCCTCACCCACACATCATACAAAAATGCAACCGAATTTTGAACCTCCTCCTTCTTTATTTGAAGTCAGTAAAAACGCATTGAAATGTCTGTTTCTGGTAACCATATGAGATCCATATTTTTCCAGAGATGTAATAGTAACAAGTGCACCATCAGACCTACGGAAGATAGCCTATCCAGGAGGTGCTGTTGCTTTGGGAATGCTCCTGACGGCCCGGCTAGCCGCTGCCTACTGGGGACAGATTGCCGACTGTGATGAGACTTACAACTACTGGGAACCTCTGCATTATCTAGGTAATTACTTCTTTGACTGGCCTCTCAGCTCAGTTAGTAGTAGCTCTGCCTTCTGAGCTGTAGGTTGTGGGTTCTATCCCCACCGAGAACAAATATTTGTGTGGTGAACACAGATATTTGTTCTCTGTCTTGGTGTTATAGGTATTGTATTCTGAGTATGTATTTACAAAAAAAAATGTGTATAAGTATTATATCAGCTATATGGTTCCCATAGTACAAGCTCTGCTTAGTTTTGGGCTAGATAGTGTTGTGTGGATTGTCTATAATATTTATTATTACTTTAAAAAAAAACTTAAGAGAGAAAAAACTATGTTCAAATTTAATGTTCTGGGTTTCAGTGTATGGCAGTGGTCTTCAAACATGGGAATATAGTCCAGTGTACGCCTTTCGGTCGTACGCTTCTCTCTGGGTATTCGCAATACCCGCCAAGCTGCTGTCCTATTTCATGGCGCCAGTGTCAGTGTTTTACGCACTGCGGACGATACTGGCTGTTCTAATGGCTTGGGCAGAGCTTATGTTTTACAAGTAAGTTTTCTTGACCAGTTTATTTTACATTAACAAGTTATAACAAAAAGCCATCTGTAAAAAATTACTTTCTATCTATCTATCTACATTCACCCACTGCTGGGTCGCTTTCCCTTGAGCAGGCCACTCTTGGCCAGTCCTGTGCCAACTGGATGGGTCCAGCTAGCTCCCACTGTCTTAAAAATCACTTTAATTTATAAAAAATCTGATTAAATGAACTTGTTCCATACTTCAGAAGAGCTGGGTCGGCAAATTTTTTATACTAGGTCAGTACTTGTCCCTTTTTGGTACAAAATGAAACTATTAAACAAATACAAACAACAACACACAATCAACAACCAACATACCAAGCCACATGCAAATTTTGCTTGTTTAATTGGCTACAGTTGGCACGGTTACCTCTTGATTATCTTCAATACCCAATCATTGGGGAATATAAGTTTTTACATCATACATGCTCAGTAAATAGGATTTACTTTAGCACAAAGAGGCTGTGAAAGTAGGCGTGTGCAGCCCAGTGCATTGTAAATGCGTTCCATTTTCAAATCACTTTTACCGTCACACTATGCTTGATACGTAATGGTTCATTAAAGTTCAAGAGCTATGCAAACCGCCTTGGTGAAACAATCTCTTTTCTTACAAAAT
Source organism: Thera obeliscata (assembly GCA_947578465.1). Taxonomy (NCBI): domain Eukaryota; kingdom Metazoa; phylum Arthropoda; class Insecta; order Lepidoptera; family Geometridae; genus Thera; species Thera obeliscata. The sequence goes on from OX387926.1 coordinate 2,289,077, forward strand.
GATATGAAAACTTTTTACTGAAAAGACTACACAGATGTGTGCATAAGTGTGCGTCTACGACTGTTTTAGCAGATACCTACCGGTACAAATATTTTACTATTAATTTTAATAAAATTAATAGTAGGTATAATTATAATAATACTTATATTATTATTGTAATTTTATTTTTCTCAAATTAAAATTACATTTTGTCCTACCCGTATAAATGTTGTGTTATTGTTGTATTGTAAGCCTATTTCTGCCGAAAAGCAGCATTGCTGTGTTTCGAGTTGAAGGGTATGGGTGCCGGGGAAATCACTGACACCGGAGGCTGAACATCCGTATGCCTCAAGTTGATGGTCGTAGGGCAGTGCATTGTAGGGGGGCACGTTTCTGACGTGCTTGCCCTACGAGGCAATGCTTTGCTATAGGCAATGGTTACCACTTAACATCAGGTGGGCCATATGTTTGTTCCATCAGCTAGTTAAAAATTTACCTCGCATGAATGATGTAAAGTAGAATGCTTACCTCGGTCATAAGTAGCTATTGCACCCTCGAACTATATTTGCCCTCGCTCGCTTTGCTCGCTCGGGCATCTAAATATCTCGGGTACACTCGATCCATTAGCGCCCTTTGCGAGCTGCGCTCGCACGGGCGCCAAAAAGGATCTTGTTCTGCAAAAGCTCACTTACTGCCCTTGTATAACAATCTACTATTGAATGGCAACCACGAACCGGATGATGTATCGTAGGACGCACTCCCACCCGATGGACCGACGAGTTTGTGACGATCGAGGGAAGTCAGTGGATGGAAAGAGCTCAGAATCGTTCGTCATGGAAACATAGTCATGTCCAACAGTAGACTTCCCCAGGTTCATTTTGGTTGTAGGATTTTTCAATAGCCAAGTGAGTGACCAACCTCTGCTTCCTTAGAGCCGTATGCCATGAATTCGGCGTCCACGTCGGGCGTGCTTGGCTCGCCTTCGCGCTGCCCGCGGCTGGCATGTTCGCCGCAGCGGGAGCCATGCTGCCCAGCGCCTGGAGTCTGGCGCTGGCCGGCGCTGGCCTCGCGTGCTGGTGGCGACGCCGCTACGCCTCCGCCGTCGCTTTTACCGCTGCCAACGCTATATTCAGTGAGTATGCCACTAACTTTGCTATTTTTTAAGCACACGCTATTTATCCCGTTTTACCAGTAACGCAAAAAGTACTTGCCAGCGGCTTACTTGCGGAAACCAGTCCGCTCACTAAATACCAATTAATTACTTATCATATCCCACTATTTTCAATGGGTATGCTCACCATCTTCAATGTGTCGTTGTGCCGTGACCTGCGAGAAATCGTGCCAGTTCTGTTGGTATGGTTAAAAAACGCTTTACCTATGCATGTGTACTTACCTGTTTTCTTCATAGTGTATGCATGCTGGGTTATCTGGCAAAGTGTGTGAATCTGTATTCACCTATATTTAAGTTCTAAAATGTACCTGAAGGCGGGAGAGAGCACTGGTGGTCTAGTGGTAGTGGCCCCGCCTTCCGATCCGAAGGTCGTGGGTTCAAATCCACTCGTGTACCAATGAGTTTTTCTGTCGAAAAATTTATGTGCACTATGCCAGTACTCTCAAAACGGTGAAGGAAAACATCGTGAGGAAACCGGCGTGTTGTAGAATCTAAAAAAGTTCGAGCAACACGCGTCAAGGGTCACGCAAAAAGGGCCCACCAGCGGCCTACTTGCGGATAAACCTGCCCGCACATCAAGTGCGCATGATAAAACTTGCCATAATAAGTACCTGAAGGCGGGGCTTACTGGGCGGAGAGAACTGGCACCTAGGCCCACCTAGTTTTAAGACGTTTCAAAGTGATCCTTGCGATCCTATTTAATAAATAAACTTATTATTTGATACCATGCCTCAACAAAATGAATTATTTCTATTAATTTGAGACCTTGTCTTTCTATTTTGCAGGCTGGCCATTCACAGCGCTCCTTGGCGTCCCTATCGCCATAGACATGATAGTCATGAAGCGGCAATACCTGGAGTTCCTCAAATACAGCGGCATCTGCCTCCTCACCATGCTCGTACCGGTTATCATTATCGACTCCTTGCATTACGGACGGCTGGTCATAGCGCCCGTTAACATCGTGACGTATAACATCTTTACGGAACATGGACCCGACTTGTATGGAGTGGAACCTTGGACTTATTACTTTGTGAACGGTTTCTTGAACTTCAATTTGGTTTGGGTAAGTTTGTGGTAGTTTTATTTATACAATTTGGTATAATTAAGCAACACGCTTGAAAATGAAGTATGAGACGCTCTTCCACCCGATGGACGGATGATAATTATCGTGTAAATGGTAAAAAGTCTGTGGATTGAGAGGGTTCAGAATCGTTCTTCCTGACCAGGTATAGCTGTATATTTGTATTTGTATGGTGTTGAGAGGTTTGTTCTCTGTCTGGGTGTTATATTGTATTCTAAATATGTATTAAAAAAAAACACTTTTACCATTTACACAATATCATCGGGCCATTTTTTTTTTATGTAACTAGCTGATGGAACAAGCATATGGCCCACCTGATGATAAGTGGAAGAAGATCCGGTAGAAGGGCGTCATATACTCCGTACTTCCGTATACTTCATTTTCAAGCGAGTTACATAGTTTCACCATACAAATATTTGTTCTCGGTGGGGATCGAACCCACGACCTGCTTAATTGATGTATTGTGTTGTTCCAGCTGCTGGCGCTATACTGTCCGCTGGCGCTGTTCATCTGCTACCGGTCGGCGCCGCAGTCGACGGCGCGCGCTGACTTCTGTTCGCCGTACTGGTTCGATCTGTTGCCGCTCGTGCTGTGGCTGGCGGTCTTTATGCTGCAGCCGCATAAAGAAGAACGGTTTGTGATACTTATTCTCTCAATCCCTCCGTAGAGCGAGGCATATCCTCGGTGATCCCGATGACTTTATAACCGGCGCTAACGCGGAGGCGATCGAGCCATCCAGTCGGACAGAATCATTGCACAGATTCACCGGCCCAGGTCGTACCATAGCGGTGCCCTTGAGTTTGCTGCCCCAATCTAACTTTACCGGTTGAGCGCCCTCTGCGCTCACCATTGTCCGGTAGCGCTGTAAGAATCGTCAGACGATCACCAGCATTTTGTCCATTCGAAAAAAAATAAAAAAACTTGTTCTCTCTCGAGCACTGGTGGTCTAGTGGTAGCGACCCCGCCTTCCGATCCTAAGGTCGTGGGCTCAAATCCAATCGTGTACCAATGAGTTTTTTCTGTAGATAAATGTATGTGCACTATGTCAGTACTCTCAAAACGGTGAAGGATAACATCGTGAGGAATTTGTTGTTCTCGGTTTAGTAAACGGATATAATAAAATTAAATAGGGGCACGAATTATCGCAAGACCCGACAAAATAAATATGATTTAAAATGTGTTAGGATCTAAATTATTGAAGGATGTTTGCTCGCGACTTTGGATTAATAATTTCAGTATTTTTATATATTTCCAAAAATCTAATATGTGATTTTTGGAAATTGGTCTACGTCCAAATTCAAATATTTGTTAATCAAGTGTTACAAGGATTACTTTTTCTAAGCTTGGTTGCGTGGAACTGGCACCTGATAACAGGCTTCTCTACTACGGATTAATTTCTAGCGTTTTTTTGTAATTATGATCCTTTTACAAAACAAAAATAAAAATAGCAGTGAAGTTCCAGGTTCCAAGTTCCAATTGAATTCAAGAGTAACACTTAACGCTTTCCAGGTTCCTGTACCCAGTATACAGCCTGATTATCCTGGCGGGTGCGATCGCGCTGGACTGCATACAGAAGATGGTGTATACATTCGGCTCCGAGATCCTGAAGGTTCGCTTCGAGGGAGTCAAAGTGCACTACCTGTCGTACACCATGCCTTTGATGGTGCTTTTCACGCTCGTTGCGGGCATTGCTGGTGAGTTTTTGATTTTTTAATTTTATTTATTTTATTTTTATTTCTTGGGAAAACAAACAATACTTATATTCTAATTGATAATATATAATTTAAGTTTAAAAAACTTGAGAAACCGACTTCATTGTCAAACGGCTAAACCGATTTTAATCAAATTTGTTTGGGACAATCTGGACGTAAGAATAACCTTCCAAATAAAAAAATAGTTTTCTAAATCGGTTCATAAATGACGGAGGCATGCAGTTACAAACATTAAAAAAATTAAAAAAAAAAAATGGCAACACCGATTTAAATAAAATTAAAATGGGACCAATCTGGAAGCAGTACCTTTCAGATGAAAAAATAATTTTTCAAATCGGCTCACAAATGACGAAGTTATGTGGTAACAAACATTAAAAAAAAAAAAAAAAAAAAAAAAAACATACAACCGAATTGAGAACCTCCTCCTTTTTGATTGGAAGTCGGTTAAAAAGAACAACTATGGTCCATTAATTAGTTTTCGCATAGTGAGACTATTTGGAGCTTACTTATTGATTTATATGAAAAAGATAACTAAAATAAATATTATGTGACGAGAGACTAAGGTAGGCATAAGTACTATAAAATGAAAGATACTTAAAAAAATTTTGAAGAAATTATACAGAATACCTAATAAAAAGTGCAATAAAAAACAAGCTTAAGGAACCAGAATTAATTCTGGTACTTACACAGGATTTCCTAGAACTAGAGGGGTTGGTGGTGTTATTGTGAAGAAATGAGCAGCAAATTTGGCTTCTAATTGATCCAGTGAGAGTCCTATAGTCATCACCAAAACAACATAGGCGTCCCACGGATCGGATATGCCCCATGGAGGCAAAGTACCTTGAATATTGTAGATGGAACATTTTACTGAAAGAAGACATTGAAATGAAAAAACCGTTCCCCTCGTGGCATATCCGTGGAACGCCCTGTATAGATCTTTTGTGCCTTCGAAGCTTGTAAGCCTCTCCACACCACTACTAATATGTACTCGGCTCTTGCTCCCGACTCACCTCTTCTAGTGAAGTGACCTTTACGTATTTTGTTTCTTTTCCAGGTATTTCCCGCATAACCGCCCTCTACACAAACTACCACTCGCCGATGTCGATCCTGCATCCCCTCCCCCCGGTGCCCTCCCCCGTCCCCACCCCCGGGCGTCCCCTCACCGTCTGCTACGGCAAGGAATGGTACCGATCTCCCTCCAGCTTCTTCCTGCCCGAGGGGTACAGGATACGGTTCATTCAGAGCGAGTTCAATGGCATGATGCCCGCTCCGTATGCTGATGGGTGGAATGGTAAGCTGAAATATAGTTTTAGGCCCGTGTTCAGAAACAGTGCTTGAGTCTAAGTCGAACCTCAAGCATAGATTTTTGATTTTTTTCAATTGGAGAACTGTCAATAAATCGTCATGGCGCATGGCGGTATGTTTTGGGTGTGTTGTGTTGCTCTCTTTGACCAAGAAAATTCCTATATACAAAAACGAAGTAGAATTGAAGAAAAATAACATTTTAAACCGAATTCTTCATTGCTAAGCTGTATTTAAGTTGGTGTACATAGACCTGGCGTGAGCTCCATAGTTCCATGAAACATCTCATTTACATGCATAATGAGGCAATAAATAAAATAAATTATAATAATATTTCATTTCATTTCATTTATTCAATAACAATCCTTTTATAAATCGTGTTTGAATGTTTACTATAAACTAAAATGCTAAAAAAAAAATACAATAAAACATTTAAATACACAGTCATCAAATAACATAAATACACTTAAACAAACAAAAACAAATGTCAGAAGAAATTACCATTATATAATCAAAAAATTAATTCTTTGAATAAAAACCAAAAAAAACATAAAAATATATTAAATAAGTATGTGTTTCACAGCTACCCGCCTAATCCACCCTCACTTCAACGACAAGAACAAAGGGGATGACCGCAGCTACCTCAAGCCGTCCCAATGCCACTACCTCGTCGACTCCGACCTCGGCAACCCTACAACCCTCGAGCCACCCTACTACAAAGACACGTCAGTCTGGGAAATAGTATCAGCCCTTCCCTTCCTCATAAACGACAAATCTCATAATATCTTCAGATCGTTTTATGTGCCAGTGTTCTCTGAGAGAAATAATGAATTCGGACGGTTGTATTTGTTGAGGAATCGGTTTATTGCGTAGATCTTTTTTTATAGCTTTACGGCCTTATAAAAATACGTCAAAAGATAAACAGTGTTTAACTATTACCGTCTTTTACCACTGGGTAATGAGAAACAGTGACAGGGCTATTTAAATTTTATAAGTATGGTTGTTATGTTAGTGTCAATTTTATTTGAGAATAAAGACGGAATTTCAATAAACACGATTTATACTCACACGTGAGACAGAGAAATAGAATATGAGAGAGACAGAGAGAGGCAGAGACATCTATTCTTGCGTCCTAGATACGCAAGTCATCTATACTATATGCGCAGTCGCATTATTGTAATTGTAACTGTAATCCGTACAGATAAAGGCTATTTTTTACTGCAGATAAAAAAAGAGGCTCGATTCGGTTGTATTTATTTATGTTTGCATGATTTCGTAATTCATAAGCCGATTTGAAAAATTCTTTGTTTTATCTGGAAGGTTCCAGATTGGTTTCATAGAAGCATCAAAATCGGTTGGATCATGAAGTTTCTGAAGTTTTATAGACTTCACTTGTAATACGAATAGACATTGCGTAATATCTTATTGAAATAAAACCCTCTACTTGAAGCATCATATCAAGACAGTCTTTAAAGTGTAGTAGGGCCGGGGCGTAGCGATACCGGGTCTAAATTCAGTAATATTACACTATTCAATACAATTCGTAGTAAAAAAATTGTATGTCAATTTAAAAAATCAATTATAAAAGTCAAATTCTTTGTTCATATACCTACTATATAAATGTTGTGGTGTATACTAATTCTCTAACTTCCGTTTTTGATAAGTAGGTTATAAATACTATTTTATGTAATAGGTTATTTATAGATATTCGTTTATTGTACACGTAGCGGACGGTTTGTAGCGGATATTGCTATTTTTATTCCTTCCTCACTGTTTGTATTCTGGAGGGCTCGTAAATTTGTTTGTTTTGCCAAAATCGACCAAGTAAGCAACGTTCGTCGTGGTCACTATTTTGATGGGTGATTTTGGCTCTTTATAATATTTTAAGGTAAATACAAAAATAAATCAACAGAAAAACTTAAGTCCGCTGCATTTATGTCCGTTTCATATTATTATTATTTAAAACAAATTATTTAATATGATGTCCGCAAAAGCACGGAATTTTACAAACTAGTCATAGATATTGCTTCAAAGATTTTTTTTATATTTTGTTATAATTTTTATTACCTACTCTAGGCAACTTATAATTTTAACTAACAAATAGTTTCATACTGCATTTTTAAAGTTCCTTTTTGCGTATTTTTAAGAAAGCATTTGATATTAAATTATCTAAAATTAATTTTTGGATGAAATTTCTCAATTTTATTTAGCTCGTGTATTGGTGTCGTGTGTTAAAATAGTAATTTTGTATGTGTTTACTGTATTTATAGCTAGGACTGTCTGTCTGGTGTACTTATTCTATGTGTTATCGTGACCTACGTGATGAAATAAATAAATTCAATGAAGCCACGAAACAAAATTTCATTTTAACTCATTAGTTTTAGATTCGTAGATGTAAGACGTATTTATTTTTGTGTTTTATTTATTTTGTATTGTTTTTATTGGTTTATTTTGTTTAAATTATCCGTAATAATGCGCGAAATTGTCCACGTTCAAGTTGGGAGGTGTGGCAACCAAATCGGGTCTAAGGTAATAAATCTTACATTTGATTCCTCGCAATTTGTACATTCCGTACAGATGTATAAAGTCTACTCTTATTTTGTAGTTCTGGGAGGTGATATCAGACGAACATGGAATAGACCCGAACGGTAATTACCACGGAGACTCTGATCTGCAACTGGAACGCATCAACGTTTACTACAACGAGGCATCTTGCCTGAAGTACGTCCCCCGCGCCGTACTGGTAGACCTGGAGCCTGGTACTCTTGACACCATTCGTGGAGGCCCGTTCGGAACCATCTTCCGACCGGACAACATGGTCTATGCGTCCTCAGGCGCAGGGAACAACTGGGCTAAAGGATTCTACACAGAGGGCGCAGACTTGCTTGAATCTATCCTAGATGTGGTCCGCAAAGAAGCGGAAGGCTGCGACTGTCTGCAAGGTTTCCAGCTAGTTCACTCCATAGGGGGCGGTACTGGGTCGGGATTAGGAACCCTCTTGCTCGCTAATTTGAGCGAAGAATACCCTGATAGAATCACAGTAACATACTCCGTAGTACCGAGCCCTAAAGTATCCGATACTGTAGTGGAGCCATACAACGCGACGCTCTCGTTGAACCAGCTGATAGAAAATTCAATTCAGTCGTACTGCATCGACAACGAGGCTTTGTACGACATTTGCTTCAGGACGCTGAAGTTGAAAACCCCAACGTACGGCGACTTGAACCATTTAGTCTCGTCGACGATGTCGGGTGTGACTACGTGTCTTCGTTTCCCGGGCCAACTGAATGCTGATTTGAGGAAGCTTGCTGTCAATATGATTCCCTTCCCACGGCTGCATTTCTTCATGCCTGGATTCACGCCTCTGACGTCACGAGGCTGTCAGCCGTATAGAGCGTTGACAGTTCCAGAGCTGACGCAACAGATGTTCGATGCGAAGAACATGATGGCCGCGTGCGACCCGCGCCACGGCCGCTACCTTACTGTGGCCGCCGTCTTCCGCGGACGGATGTCCATGAAGGAAGTGGACGAGCAGATGCTGAACATCCAAAAAAAGAACAAAGAATTCTTCGTAGAATGGATACCCAATAACGTAAAAACAGCAGTCTGTGATATTCCCCCGCGAGGCTTGAAGATGTCTGCGACGTTCATCGGGAACACGACAGCGATTCAGGAGCTTTTCAAGAGGATATCGGAGCAGTATTCGTCGATGTTCCGACGGCGTGCCTTTCTGCACTGGTACACTGGCGAGGGAATGGACGAGAGCGACTTCACCGAGGCGGATAACAACATGAGTGATCTGATATCGGAGTACCAGCAGTACCAAGATGCGACCACGAATGACGGGGAGTTCGAGGAGAGGGGCGAGGTGGCTCACGATGAAAGTGATGAATAGATTTTGAATAAATTGTTTTATTGTGTGCTCTAGGTTTTTTTTTCTATGCTGAAAATGATCTCTCCGAATTTGTTAGGTATGGAATGATTTTCTTCCATTGGTAATTAGTTGAGCCATCTGCTTGTTCAGTGACTTTCTTTCCTAAAAGATAGTGATCGCTTTCTTATAATATCAAAACAAAGGTTCATTCTCGTCTTCTCTTCTCAGCTTGCAATGCGCCTCCATTGATTGACATTGCTTCGGGACCAATCAAGTAGGTCTATCTAGTATTATACACAAATCCTGACGTATTGGTGTTTATCTCTATCTACCTAATAATACGTATGTGCCTAAATAATCTTTGAAATAGAAAACTATCACTTAAAAAGTTTATTGGTTACATAAATAAAACATCAAAACAATAGTTACGCCTTACACTGAACAATACAAAACGGACAAACAATGACAGGACAAACGTTTACTCTTCTTCCACTTCTTCATCAAACTCCCCTTCGTCATCAGCCGTGGCGTCCTGATACTGCTGGTACTCGGACACCAGGTCATTCATGTTGCTCTCCGCTTCTGTGAACTCCATCTCGTCCATGCCTTCTCCGGTATACCAATGGAGAAAGGCTTTCCGTCTGAACATGGTTAAAAACTGATGACTTAACCTCTTGAATATTTCTTGGATTGCAGTGGTGTTGCCGATGAAGGTAGCAGACATTTTGAGACCACGGGGAGGTATGTCGCACACGGCGGTCTTGACGTTGTTCGGGATCCACTCGACAAAGTAGCTGCTATTCTTGTTTTGTATATTGAGCATCTGCTCGTCCACTTCCTTCATAGACATGCGTCCACGGAAGATGGCTGCGACGGCGAGGTACCGGCCGTGTCGCGGATCACAAGCTGCCATCATGTTTTTCGCATTAAACATTTGTTGCGTTAGCTCTGGCACCGTCAAGGCCCGATACTGTTGGTCTTCTCGAGCTGTCAGTGGCGCAAAGCTAGATATGAAAAAGTGCAGCCTAGGGAATGGAACCATATTGACGGCCAGTTTCCTTAGATCCGCGTTTAGCTGCCCTGGGAACCTCAAACACGCAGTGATCCCTGACATTGTCGCGGAAACCAAGTGATTTAAATCTCCGTACGTAGGTGTTGTCAACTTCAGGGTTCTGAAGCAGATATCATACAAGGCTTCATTGTCTATGCAGAACGTCTCATCCGTATTTTCTACTAGCTGATGAACTGATAGCGTGGCATTATATGGTTCGACGATAGTTTCCGAAACCTTTGGACTTGGTATTATGGAAAACGTATTTATTATGCGGTCAGGGTATTCTTCTCGTATCCTGGACATCAGCAATGTTCCCATGCCGGAACCGGTCCCACCTCCCAGTGAATGATTCAGCTGAAAGCCTTGGAGACAGTCGCAGCCTTCTGCTTCTTTTCTGACGACGTCCAATACGGATTCCAGTAGTTCCGCGCCTTCTGTGTAGTGTCCTTTTGCCCAGTTGTTCCCAGCGCCAGAATACCCAAACACGAAGTTTTCGGGCCTGAAGATCTGTCCGATAGGACCCGAACGGACGGAGTCCATGGTGCCGGGTTCCAGATCTACTAGTACCGCCCGCGGGACGTACTTCCCGCCAGAAGCCTCATTGTAGTGGACATTGATACGTTCAAGTTGAAGATCTGAGTCGCCGTTGTAGGTTCCAGTGTAATTGATCCCGTGCTCGTCAGAAATCACCTCCCAAAACTGAAACAGAAAAAAGCTCGCAATGTTTAGTCGAAACACTAGTTCCACTGCCACAAAAAATACAAACAGCTGCGTGATGATTACCTAGGTACCTATTACCTACCTACCTTAGTTCCGATCTGGTTTCCGCATTGCCCGACCTGTATGTGGACGATTTCCCTCATATTGGTTGATTTCACTAAGAATTTTGGCCCCCTAAACTATAAAACCGAACAACTCAATAAAAAAAATAACAAAACTATTGCATGGACATCGCACCCAAAATTTTCGTGAAAATGAATTCTTTGTGCGGCTTCCAGACTCCCGCGAGATTCACGGCGTGAAGTCGCGCCGTGAATCGTGCGCGAAATCTCGCGCGTACGACGTCGGCTACACATTCACGCTAGGTTCACAGTATAGTTCGCGCACTCGACCACGATGGACCCCAAAATTGCTGCTGCGGGACTTCTTTGCGCATTAGCGATTTATAACTACGCTTCTGTCAAGCACAAGCTAGTTAAAAAGAAGCGCAGAATAGGATGATGACGATGTCCCAGGTCTTGGTTCCATAAATGTAGACGAAGGTTCTGATTGAATGTATGGATTGAAATCATGTTTACGCTTCGATTGTAATATTTTTTTTTTTTTTTTTTTTTCAAGGAAAACAAACAGCTTAACTAGAAACATAATGGTAGGTACTATAGAACAATAAAAGCTAAACAGTTTTCGCTAATAGAACACTTATATAAAGATAATACAATGTAAAAGGAGCAGCGTCTTGGGGACGCTTCCGTCTGGCACTGATTTGGATCAGTTGAGCTATCTCTAGATCGTTTGTAACGATCTGCAGATAGCTCAACTGTTTCTTGTGTATTTTGTACATTTTGTATAATGTAAGATATCTATTATTTTGTAATAATAATGGATATCTTACACTACCGCTCTCGACACTCGACGACGGACGACTGAGCGGCCTGCGAATATGTAGCCAAGACAAGTTCGCGGCAAGTTCGCGGCCCGCGAGCCCTTTGTCGCGGGACAAAATACCGACAGTTTTCGGGGAACGAGCCGCGAAGCCGCGAAGAATATGCGAATCGGATCCACACTCATGCTTCGCGGAAGTTTCGCGCCTTCGCGCGCGATCCGCGCGTGAGTGTGGATAGGGCTTTGAATTCATCCGTCAAAAGAGATTTTTGAAAGTGATTGATTGGAAAGCGTTGAAAAAAGGGATTAAGACTTTTCCCTTAAAAAAAAACCCGTTCTTTAATTTTTGTTGCGGTTTTTCTCCCCTTTCTGTACCTAATTTGTTCGGGATAAAGAGTAGCCTTTATGTTAATCCAGGTAACAATCTCTACCTAGGTATTTGTTTTTTATCCAAATCGGTCCAGAGATTGAGCCATCGTCGGAACTGCTGTAGCGTGATTTTGTAAGACACGCCCTTGGTCAATATCTGAACCTATCTGAACTCAATCTCAGTCCTCTGAAAGTAGGCAAGATTTTTTATCTCGTGGAAGTGAGTATAGGTATCTACTTACCTGCTCCTTATCAAGCACATAACAGTTATCGATACATGAGTGTTGTTGAATGTATAGGTAGGTAGTTCAAGTTTACCGTAGTTATTTCAACAGTGACTATAAAACAAAGGTAAAACCTAGCAGAAATCGTGAAGTGACATGGAAAGTATGGAAAAATATAGAGCAATGATGGTGAGATGAGATATGTCGAGGCGTGCTCTTAGGTGAACGGTATACCTATTATAGAAATAGTGGAAGTCGGTCTGTAATCCCAAATCATGGATATTCAATTAGTAAGTGGCAACATTTTTACACAACTTCCGACAATGGTGATGCACTGCACCATTGTAATGGAACCCCTCAAATAGAATGGACTTTGAATTTCAAAATATATTTTGTTGGTTGGGACCTATGCGTAACCAACACAAAGTAACTTTAACTTGTAGCGTAAACTAAGAAATCAATGAACGCCTAGGAATCATGGTGATTATGAACTTAATAGATACCAGATTGGCTTTCAAAATGTTCGATATCTACCTACCTACCATTAATCGGTCAGTGGTGGCGAGAAGAACCCTGTCTGAGAATACACGTCTTAGCAAGATAAAATAAAAAGTTTCAGTTAAAAAACTTTATTGGTTACATAAATAAAACATCTAGACAACGGTTACGCCTAACACTAAACAATACAAAACGGACAAACAATGACAGGACAAACATTCACTCTTCTTCCACTTCTTCATCAAACTCCCCTTCGTCATCAGCCGTGGCGTCCTGATACTGCTGGTACTCGGACACCAGGTCATTCATGTTGCTCTCCGCTTCTGTGAACTCCATCTCGTCCATGCCTTCTCCGGTATACCAATGGAGGAAGGCTTTCCTCCTGAACATGGCTGTGAACTGCTCGCTTATTCTCTTGAATAGTTCCTGGATAGCAGTGGTGTTGCCGATGAAGGTAGCAGACATTTTAAGCCCACGGGGAGGTATATCGCACACGGCTGTCTTCACGTTGTTCGGGATCCACTCGACAAAGTAGCTGCTATTCTTGTTTTGTATATTGAGCATCTGCTCGTCCACTTCCTTCATAGACATGCGTCCGCGAAAGATGGCTGCGACGGTAAGGTATCGGCCGTGGCGCGGATCACACGCTGCCATCATGTTCTTCGCATCAAACATCTGTTGAGTCAGCTCTGGCACCGTCAAGGCCCGATACTGTTGACTGCCTCGCGCTGTCAGAGGCGCAAACCCAGGCATGAAAAAGTGCAGCCTAGGGAATGGAACCATATTGACGGCCAGTTTCCTCAGATCCGCGTTTAGCTGCCCTGGGAATCTCAAACACGTAGTAACCCCAGACATGGTCGCCGATACCAAGTGGTTCAAGTCTCCATACGTAGGTGTCGTGAGCTTTAAGGTCCTGAAGCAGATATCGTACAAGGCTTCATTATCTATGCAAAACGTCTCATCCGTATTTTCTACCAGCTGATGAACCGACAGCGTAGCGTTGTATGGTTCGACGACAGTGTCTGAAACCTTCGGACTTGGTACTACGGAAAATGTATTCATGATGCGGTCAGGGTATTCTTCTCGTATCTTCGATATAAGCAATGTTCCCATGCCGGAACCAGTCCCACCTCCTAGTGAATGAGTAAGCTGAAAGCCTTGGAGACAGTCGCAGCCTTCTGCTTCTTTTCTGACTACGTCGAGTACGGAGTCTACTAGTTCAGCACCTTCAGTGTAGTGTCCTTTGGCCCAGTTATTACCGGCGCCAGACTGGCCAAACACGAAGTTGTCAGGTCTGAAGATCTGTCCGAAAGGCCCCGACCGGACGGAGTCCATGGTGCCGGGCTCGAGGTCGACTAGTACCGCCCGCGGGACGTACTTCCCGCCGGTGGCCTCATTATAGTAGACATTGATGCGTTCAAGTTGAAGGTCTGAGTCGCCGTTGTAGGCTCCAGTGGAGTCGATACCGTGCTCGTCAGAGATCACCTCCCAAAACTGAAAAAGAAAGAAAATTTTGTGTTTTGACTTTGACGTAGAACTTACCAGTAGTGAGATAGGAATCATAAATAAAGGGGTGGGTTGCAAGCGCATGATATTTACCTTGGCTCCAATCTGGTTTCCGCATTGCCCGGCCTGGATGTGGACGATTTCCCTCATATTGATTGATTTTACAAAAAATTTGGCCCACAAAAATAAAAATCAATACAAAACTGCCTAAATTTTGAAGAAAATAAAAATAAAAATGTAAAAAAATTAAAAAACTATTGCTTGTGCATCGCACACGAAATTTTCATGAAAAGTGACCGAAATGCATTCTTTTGTCAAAGCTGATGTGAATTTAAATTCGATTTTTGAAAGTTATTAATTTGCACAGTGCCAGACCTATTTAATGAAACCTCACCTCATTTCATGGCAGCTACAAACGGTAGTCCCAAGGACTCCAAGGATCAAGTGAAGTTTATAAGTAGGTTTACACGATGCGAGCTAGCGGGCGAGTCAACCTGCCGAGTTGCAGGGGGCAGCAACTCGCACTGTATCGACATGGGTGTTATATTGTATTCTAAGGCCCGTATTCTGAAACAGCGCTTGAGTCTGAGTCGAGCCTCAAGCATAGATTTTATGACAGTTCTCCATTGAAAAGTGTCAAAAATCTGTGCTTGAGGCTCGACTCAGACCTAAGCACTGTTTCAGAATACGGGCCTAAGTATGTATTTATAAAAAAAAATGTATTCAAGTATTGTATCAGCTATCTGGTTCCCATCATACAAGCCCTGCTTAGTTCCGGCTAGATAGTGTTGTGTGAATTGTCCACATTAGTTATTTATTTATTTATTATCATTATGGCTGGCTTAAATGCCTTTTTATACCGCTTCCCATTAGGTGGGCTGCTTGTCTACTTTGTAGTATAAAAAAAGCAATTTGTTTATGGCCCACCTGATGTTAAATGGCAACCATCGCCTATAACAAAGCATTGTTTCGTTAAGTCACGCGCGTCAGGAATGTGCCCTACGATACGCTGCTCTGCGTCCACTAACTTGAGGCATACAGATGTTCAGCGTCACGTGCCAGTTATTTCACCGGCAAACATCTTTCAAACCGAAACACAGCAATGCTGCTTCACGGCATAATAGGTGGTAGTGCTTCCCGGGACGAGCCCTTCACAAAGAGCTCTACAACTGTTGTGAGCTAGACTATCAATCAGCTTGGCGAGTAGCTGAAGGGCAGTAACTCGCACTGTATCGACATACTTTATAACTGATTTACATGTGAGCTAGACTACGAGTCAGCCTGCCGAATAGCTGAAGGGCAGTAGCTCGCACTGTATCGACATACTTTATGACTGATTTACATGTGAGCTAGACTACGAGTCAGCCTGCCGAGTAGCTGAAGGGTAATAGCTCGCACTGTATCGACATACTTTACGACTGATTTACATGTGAGCTAGACTACGAGTCAGCCTGCCGAGTAGCTGAAGGGCAGTAGCTCGCACTGTATCGACATACTTTATGACTGGTTTACATGTGAGCTAGACTACGAATCAGCCTGCAGAGTAGATACAGTGCAGTAACTTGGATGCAGTAGCAATAATACTAGCAGTAGCGATAGCGACAGCAGTCGTTTTGCACGACAAGAGCTCACTATTGCCTTGCCGCTAAAGTAGTCTGTATTACATAACTTGAATGCGAAGATTCTAACATGAAGCCCTATTCAATTAAAGCAAAGAAATATGATACCAGATTTTAATATTATGGACAAAGACAAAATTGAACTACCAAAGTTATAAACTATTCTTCTAGCCCTTCGCCCTCCGCTTCTTCGTCGAACTCCCCCTCATCATCAGCCGTGGCGTCCTGGTACTGCTGGTATTCTGAGATCAGGTCGTTCATGTTGCTCTCTGCTTCTGTGAATTCCATCTCGTCCATACCCTCACCAGTGTACCAGTGAAGAAATGCTTTCCTCCTAAACATAGCCACAAACTGCTCTCCTACCCTCTTGAATATGTTCTGTATTGCTGTTGTGTTTCCTATGAACGTAGAAGCCATCTTTAGACCTCGAGGTGGGATGTCGCAGCACGCGATTTTGCAGTTGTTAGGGATCCATTCTACGAAGTATGTGCTGTTTTTGTTCTGTATATTCATTATCTGTTCATCTACTTCCTTCATAGACATTCTCCCTCTGAATATAGTCGCCACTGTCAGGTACCGCCCGTGTCGCGGGTCGCAAGCCACCATCATGTTCTTCGCATCGAACATTTGTAACGTGAGCTCTGGTACAGTAAGGGCTCTGTATTGCTGTGCTCCTCGTGACGTCAGCGGGGCGAAACCGGGCGTGTAGAAATGTAATCTTGGGAACGGCACCATGTTGACGGCCAGCTTTCGCAAATCCGCGTTCAGCTGCCCGGGGAATCGCAAGCACGTCGTGATGCCCGACATCGTGGCACAGACCAGGTGGTTCAGGTCTCCATACGTCGGCGTCGTCAGCTTCAGAGTCCTAAAGCAGATGTCGTACAAAGCCTCGTTGTCCAAGCAGAACGTGTGATCCGTATTCTCCACCAACTGGTTGACCGCTAGAGTGGTGTTATACGGCTCCACAACGCAGTCCGAAACTCTCGGACTGGGGAAAACTGAGAAGGTCAGAATGATTCGGTCGGGATATTCCTCTCTGATTCGGTTGACGAGCAGCGTGCCGAGCCCGGAGCCGGTGCCGCCTCCGAGCGACTGCGACATCTGGTAGCCTTGGAGGCAGTCGCAGCCTTCAGCCTCTCTGCGGATGACATCGAGTGCAGACTCCAGAATCTCGACTCCTTCGGTGTAGTGCCCTCGCGCCCAGTTGTTCGCTGCTCCGCCTTGGCCGTAGACGAAGTTATCGGGGCGGAACAAACAGCCGAAGGGTCCAGAGCGCACGGCGTCCATAGTCGCAGGCTTCAGGTCGATGAGTACGGTCCTGGGTACGTACTTGCCGCCGGAAGCCTCGTTGTAGTACACATTGATGCGCTCCAGCTGGAGATCGGAGTCACCGTGGTAGACACCACTGGGGTCGATGCCATGCTCGTCAGAAATAACCTCCCAGAACTGTGAACAAAAAGAATAGGTATTTATGAAATGAACTGATGGCTAAAAAAGAGGTCGCAGTGTAAATTACATAATTATGCTTACTTTTCCACCAATCTGGTTCCCGCACGAACCGACCTGTAGGTTAATGATCTCCCTCATCTTGATAATTTAACAATTGGTAGACCCGGATACTTGAAAATTTCTCAAAAAGATATCAAAAGATGTTCATAGAATTGAAGCTTATCATTTAACTTAACTAATAAAAAAAATATAAAAATCAACCGCAAATTCACACTGTGTGCATGACTCGGATTTCAGAAAAGTGAGCTCAAAATTTGATCGATCGCTGACAAAAAAAATTCAAATCGTCATTCTAGAATTCTCACGAAAAAGAAGAAAAACATTTCGTACCAGGACCTCTACAATAATAACTTTTTTTAGTATAGAATCAACTAGATTCTACGAAGTGCTACGATGCTGCTACGCGGTGTGATCTTGCGAAAATAATCGGAACTACGTTGCACAGAAATTCAGCCATGTGCTCACCATGTACAGCACATTAAAGTTCAGGTCGTTGCCGCCAGAGGTCGCACGCACGGCTTTCAGGATTGTTTTGTTTTCAGTCGTGCCGTATTGTCACTATTGTCGTGGCGCTCCTCGCGAGAAATGTCAGAGAGATAGCGTCTCGTATACAATGTAATTTTTAAGTAAATCCTGTATGATGTAGTTGTATTTGATGAGTGCCGCGTGTGTGTTGTGCGATCGCCCATGGAGTGATGTCAGTGGCCCACGGGAATGCGGTTACAGATGAGAAAAAATCCGGTTATTGTGAGGACAGCACCGACAGTGATAATGATACTGAAAGGAAACGTCTTCTGCGAAGGATTTCCACCAGCAAGTGCGTCGGTAGATTTGTGAGTTCATTCAATATTTGTAGATATTAGTTGGACAAACTGTATGCAGTCGTGGGCGTGCCAGACAGCTGTCAAACCGCGGCGGGAACCGGGGGGTGGGGATACCCAGGCAACCCATGTGCCCGGGCTGGCGGGACCCACTTCTATGAACAATTTTTATTTATTCTAACATGTAAATGATAATTTTTGTGAAGAAATGAGGTACGAAGGACGTTTGACCTATTTAGTTGGGAACAGAAACTGGATCTCGTAGGGGAGAATGCGATGTGGGGTGACCATGTTTTTACTAAAGTACATACAAAAAAAAGGCCTTTATTTCTTGCATTTTACAAAGGCTAACAAAAATAAGGTATGCATGTGCATAATACTAACAATTTAGCTGTAAAAAAATATTTTTGGTGAGGTTAGTGAACAAAATTTGTAATTAATCTAGTGACTAAATGTAAAAATAATAGGTAAGTAAGTAGATGCCCATTATTTTGTAGTTATCCTCAAAATTCAACATATATACAAAAAACGTTTCGGACCCATCTTTTTCCTTATTGTCGTCTTCGCTAAAATAATGTTTTCCTAAAAAACAGAGGCAGGATATTTTCTTTCCAAACTCATCCATAAGCATGAGTTTGAAAATCTAATAATGATAAAACGATCGGTCTTCTTATTTATTTTATTTAAATGAAACTGTTGTGGTTCTCGTGTTTTTTTCTGGATGGAGTGCTGCCTCAAAAAATGGCCTGCTGTAAAAATACGGTCGCAAAACTTGCATGGCTCTGCTACTCACCTTAGGTTTTCACCTTGCTGGCTGATTTTTTGGCACCGCTTATGATAATAAAATATTCAAGAAATCGGGCATTGCATCAAGAACTTTCAGATTTACGGTCACCTTTACCTGTCCACTGCACTGGGTCTTTGCCCTTTGTTTAAAGTACTCCTATAATTACTTGGCTCTTTCAGAAATGCTGAAAGAACTGCTTATCTGATGTTAAAAAAATAAAAAAGGCTTAAAATTGTAATACGTATTATCCAGACTATCAAATCGAAAATTTAGTAGTTTTAAAATGATTGTATTTAAATATTTGTAAGTTCTGCTTATTTTTAGTAAGCCTAAATTGCCACTATTTAAACTTAATAAATAGCTGCTCTTAAGTCTAAACCATGAATTATGAAAACATTTATCTCAAGTCACTTTCAGTCTGAGCTGAGTAAAAAATCATCCATCACATTTTGTCCTAAAAAGTTCATTAAAAAGGCTACTACAGGATCTAAATCCGTCACTCTAATATCACTGTACCGTTTACAAACACCTTGTTACCTGAATAAATACTACGCGCCACTCGACGAAAATAATCTTAGGAATCAACTCGACCTTATCGTACGCCTCCGACAGTCTGACATCTGATGTGATTGTAGTCACCCTACTGAATAGTATTGTAGGTCCGTGGGCGGTCACGGAAATCCGTCTGTCAATCTCTTGACTGGGGTCTCCCCTTATGGACTTAGGCGTCCGTTATACGCTCAACCAGACGTCCTTCAACCAACTTTTTATGGCTCTTTTTTGAAACAAACTCTATTTTATCAGTTTCAAAGACGTTATCTCACCGTTCTAGTCAGTTAAATCTTTTCAACTGAGATACTGACTTGACTGAGCATTGTGGTAGGTGCCTTATGTCCTAGTTCTGCCTACTTGTGTGGCCACACTATTGTTCCATTAGTGACGTCCCATCGCTGTCGAGTAAAAATTAGCGCTCAAATTGACGGAGTGGCGTGGTGAGGGATGAGTCGTTAGCTTCAGCGGCGTGAGTGCTTTCGAATCATTAACTGTCACAATTTAATAATTTTAATGGAGTGATCTTTGTAGGGAACTCATTTTACCACAAATCGTAATCTAATGTCGAAGCGGTACTTTGACTGACTATTTTTTGGGTTAACATCGTAATTTCTTAAAAAGTTGTATTCTCGCTACATACTTATTTTGATTTATCATAAGTACCTCATAGACATTATGACCGCTATTAAAACATATAAAAATCGTCCGTTTAAATAAAATTTGTAAATTTAACCCACATAATATTTGTAAATTTAGAAAACTATTTTATAATGTTTGATAATGTAGTAGTAGTTTAGCTCTTTGTGAGGGGCTCGTCCGGGGAAATACTACCACCACACCTATTTCTGCCGTGAAACAGCATGGCTGTGTTTCGGTTTGAAGGTTTGTAAAATTACTGACACATGGAGCTAAACATCTGTGTGCCTCAAGTTGATGGACGCGAGGCAGTGCATCGTAGGGCACGTTCCTGACGTGCGTAACCTACGAGAAAATGCTTCTTTATAAGCGATGGTTAACACTTAACATCAGGCATATTCTTGTTCCATTAGCAAGTTGTATACAGGGTTATTCATTATTAGCTGCAAATACTCAGGAATTAGGTTCAACAAATAAAATAAAAAATATTTATGAAATGATTTTTTTTAAGTTTTGTTATGAAAATCTCGAGAAAATCAATAAGGGAATCATTGGCGCCTGACCTATTCTGACCTTTGATCCGCGCCCGCGCGCCGTGAGTGACACTCTGCGTTCAGTCACCGCCTGGGTGGGTCATCGTCCTGTTCTCCGTGGCAATCATTATGCAATAGCCGTAAAGAAATTAATAAAAATAAAATTTAGATACAAAAACTTGAAAAAATTTTTGATCAAATTAAAAAATAATTATTTCATAAATATTTTTTATTCTATTTGTTGAACCTAATTCCTGTGTATTTGCAGTTAATAATGAATAACCCTGTATAAACAAAAGTAAATTTTAAGTAGATTTTTTGGATAGTTATTTTCTATTTTTTATGTAAGTAATAGCCCATGATGAGCTTAGTAAGTACCAAGAGGTTATCTGCCCTCTTGGAACGTGATTGTAATCTCTTCTTTTGTAACCATGATAATAAAAAAACATACTAGAAGACAGGTCAACGACCTTATTCCCTAGCTGTTATAACTTTTAAACAAAAAATAAGGTGTAACATTTCTGTTAAAAGGAAAGTTTTCTGTAGCCATTAAACTAGCTGTTATAAATCATTCATTGTTGGTAAGTGCTCTATTCTTGAATTTTTCGTATCTATTTCCAACCGTATGTGCATAGTAACAAAGACTAAGTTTTACATCAGTCCGCAGTCATTGAAATCTCGACTTTATGGGTATTTGAATAGGGGCTTAACGAGCTAAAATGCAAACAATTCGCTACAGATAACTGCAGATATGTCTCGGAATCCCGCTGTTACGTGGACACCCTACATCCGCATATCCATTCATTGTTTCCTGATATTTTCATTCTTTATTGTTTTTAGTTTTGTAGAATGATTCGTTTTGATTTTAATTTTTAATCTTTCACAGCTTGTCTTCGATTATAATGTAATGTGTACATACCTGGTACCTACTCATCGCAAATTCTACATTACATTTCATCACAAAATGTATGCTGGCGTGGTATGGGCATGTCATGAGGAGATATGAAAGTCATGTGTCTAGGAGAGTGATAAGTATGGATGTAGTAGATGGATATTTCAGCAGAGGTAGACCAAAGAAAACATGGATGAACTGTGTGAAAGATGACTTGGATAATAGTTAGGGAGGCGAATAGGGGAATTTTCGGAAATACTCGAGCGTGGCAGTTTAAGATATGAGAGATACCTTAGACCTAATAGAAAAACCTTGTAAAGTATTTAGCTCTATATGTAGTGACGCGCGCCTAGGATAGACGATCAGATTAGTAAAAAAAAATGGATAGTCTGAAATACTCGAGCGCGTCAGATTTAGATATTGGGGGTCGATTTTAGTGTTTAAAGACTAAATTTAACTAATCTGACGATAAGTCCTTGACGCCACCGAGTTATAGGGTCGCGAACTTGTAAAAAAAAAACGTTAATCCGGCATTCTCGAGCGCGATTTTTTTTTATTTTATTTTGAAGAATATAATCTTAAACTTACTAAAAATACAAAATCTGCCGGTTTCCGCATGACCGGAAGTGTGGAGGAGCCATTTCGTCTTCCTAAGAACGCGTTACGGCATATAAGTCGCGAACGATACATTTTACAAAAAAAAAGTTTAAATAAACAAAATAGGTAATTTTATTTTACACAAAAAAGGTCTCCTTACATTTTTGTCCAAAGAAAGGAAAAAAAGAAACCAAAAAACCTTTTTCGGTCAGATTAAGAGAACCCACCAACATTTTTGTCAGATTAAAAAAATATGCTTTCAGGATACCGAGATAAACCTCCCCTATGAAAATCTGACGCGCTCGAGTATTTCAAAAAAACTTTTTTTTTTTGCATTTTCAAAAATTCATCGTAACTTATCGTCACGCCGAAATCGTCAGTTTTTTTAAAGGGAGCTTCCTTGGGGCCTACTTAACACCCCTTCCGAAAATCTGACGCGCTCGAGTAAATTTTTTTTTTTTGCATTTTTGACTACTTTATATGCCTACCCCCACCACGCAAACCGGCAGATTAGTATACCGTTGTTATCAGAGGCACTCGGGGCATACGTAGAATGAATATCTGACGCGCTCGAGAATGCCCAAGTAACTGTTTTTTTTTACATTTTTGAAAAACCGTACACGCCAAACCCACCGCTAAAATGGTTTTTGCCATACGAGCTTTTCTTTTAGGTCTCTTATAGGTCTCGACGGCGCCGTTGAATTACGCCATTTAGCTACCTCGCCTCCCTAACTATAAGCGAGGAGTGAATGCAGAGATGACGGCTGACAGAGGTTAATTGAGTAGGAATTCATGTTGCGCCGACCACACATAAAGCGGGATAAGGGCAGGAAGAAGACGAAGATTTAATTTTTCGTAGCAGAGTATTTTAATTCTCCAAAAAGCGCCGTTCTCATTAAACTGGTAATTTCAGTCAAAACACTCATTAACGCCTGTCGAAGATAAAAAATGGCTGAAATTAATAATTTTGATTTCCTTATTAACCTCATTAGTTCAACGACCTACTCTGGAATGAACTGATTGTATCACCACAGAACATGTTTATTCTTTGGCATCGCGCCAAAGACGCGCCGTCACCGCATCGTTATTAGTGGTTTTTGATGAAGTACTACGGTACTAGGTTCGTATGAGCTAGTCGCTAACACTGGTCTTCTTCTTCTCATTTGCTTCACTCTTGTCAAGGCTGTGGCACGCCTCACGATATCTTGCCACATCTCTCCTTGCAGTCGGGAGCATTCTTGTAACGCTGGCCACGGATTTTATTATCCATTTTTAGGCTATCAAGCGGAAGGAGCCTCTTTGAGGCGCACTTGAAATTCTTTCACCACACTTGGTTCGAAAGAATCGGTGACACGACAAGAGAGAGAGGCTATCAGGCTCAAAACTAACACCCGTGCAACGATAAGTGATTTTGTCTCAGAGGTGCAATGATCTAATCACACTATTATGCAAATATAAAACACATGAAAATCATGTTTTATGTGTATGTTTGCAAAGAATAACTGATTAATAACTGATACTGATTTCAAAAATTCTTTCATATTTTTTTTTACATTATCCCTAAGTAACATAGGCTATATTTTATTAATAGAGACCCGCCCCCCCTTTTTCGCATGGGTGTTATTTAGAAAAAGAAGATAAAAAATCACCTCATGTTGCCATTGAACTTTTTCCGAGGTCGTGTCACTAGTAGGTAAATAAAGGAATAAAATAATTATTTTTGGTCCCTCTTCATTATCTGTCCATTACTTGTCTCAGAGCTTAGCTAATAGACCTAAAACGGCTAGATTCAACCCGTCAAAACCAGGACCTCCAAATAATGCACTAAAAGCCACTTAGATCTCATTAGCTACTCAACCAACAACAGTGTAATTACATTGCCATTCTATCAAGCTGAGAGTATGCTCAGATAAATAATTAAACTGTACCTATTAAAAACGCAATTCGTCTACAACATGTTATTATGAAACTTTTCTCGCCCAAGATAACATGCAGCCGCAGTTCAAGCGGGTTATTTACCTTCAGATTTTACTGAGTGATTTACGATTACTATTCAGATAAATTAGGCAGTTTTGTTTAATTATTTAGCTTATTTTGTTCTTTTACGACCAAATCCGCTCCACTCTCGACGTGAAGGTCCATGAAGCCATTCAGGTTGCCGGTGACAGATCCAGGTGGCGAAAAACTGTCAGGGACAAATTGATCCATGGAGGGGGTCACGACCCTCAGCAGTGAGGAGCACGACGCGAGGAGGAGGAGGTTCTTTTACTGGGAAAAGAACCTCCTCCTCCTCGTCCTCCTCCTTTCCTTCCACTCATTTCGGTCCCAGTCTTAAGTATGAGTGAGATGATTCCTTGGTTCAGTAACTGCTACATCCCTATTACGCTCTCAATAGCCACGTGGGTGGTCTTTACCACGTGGATTTTAGGCTACGAGTGCAAAATAAAAATACATTTTCTTCTCTGTTTCCGCGGAGTGTCACTTCTACGCAAAGTATAGAATAATATAGAACCTAAGTGGTAATGGATAGGCCTCTCAAACCGCGGCATCAGGCCAAGAGTCTACTTACCTACTCCAGGGTGCACTCCAGCGCGATTGGAAAGCTCCACACTGATAGCTATCAATTCATTGCAAGTGAGAACATTAATGCGGCCAACTTAAAAAATTTTTTAGCGTTAGATGTTATTACACCGTAGAAGATTTTTTATCCGACAAATTGTAAGCAGGTAGGCACTCGTATTAGGTAGGTACATTATGTGAAGATGATTACTATTTTTGACATTTGTTTTACTGAATTACTATTATTTGTTTATTTTTACCCGAGTCCTAGCTTTCTTTTATTGACTGTATCATTTAGTTTAGAATTTAATATTGACATTTCAAATTGTATGCTTGTTATTATAATTAACCTTTATCGTGCATGACATTCAATATTTAAAACACAACCTCAACTTATGTAGGTAGGTACATTGCTGCGCCCTTACAGGGTACATGTCCACCTAATAGCCCAATAATACCTAAGCTAATATAAATGTAACATGTATGCAATAAAAACATGATAAATGAATGATAATAAAATGTAAAAGTCTTGGTAACAGCAATAAATTTCTGAAGAAATACACATTTTTACCTGTACCTAAACGGATGACGTAAAAGCAATGGCATTACACATCATGGGTATCAAGCTTTCTTGTAAGCCTTTTTAGCACTTCACTATTTATGTTCACTATGCCAGTGCTCTCAAACGGTGAAGGAAAACATCGTGAGGAAACTGGCATGTCGTAGAACCTAAATAGTTCGAAAATATGTGTCACGTGCACGGAGCCTCACGTCACGGAGCTTCACTGAGAAAGGAGCTTCTTCGAGACGCACTTAAAATCTTTTCAACACACTTGGCTCGAAATAACCAGTGGAACGATAAGAACAAGAACTATTTGCTAAAAAAATTCGTAGCTACGAGTATGAAGTCCTGAAAGGCTTCTAATTATTTTAATAGGTTCTATTGTTACGTGGTTTACATTTTAATTCAAAAAATATCTCGTAGCAACTTCATGCCGTTTCTCGGTTTTTAGGGTTCAGTAGTCTAATGTGGGACCCATCTCTAAACAAATAAATATAATATGGTACAGTACCTTAGTATTTCTGCAGATATACTTACGTTAAAACTTACTTAACACTTATATTAAGGTACATTTTACCTAACACTTGATAGCACATCATCATCATCATCAGCCTGAAGACGTCCACTGCTGGACATAGGCCTCCCCTACACATTTCCAGGAAGAACGATTCTGAGCTCTTTCCATCCACCGGCTTCCCGTGATCTTAACAATGTCGTCGGTCCATCTGGTGGATGGGCGCCCTACTTTTCGTCTTCAGGTTCGTGGGCGCCATTCGAGAACCTTTATTCCCCAACGGTTGTCGGTTCTTCGAGAATGAAGCGTGGTGACGATGGCAAACCCCCCTCGCAATGGTGATAGCACCTAAGTAGGAATAACATTTCCTTATCTAAATAAAATGAGATGATGGCTGTTGATCAGTAGGCCTACCACAAGCTCTGTCTGGCTCTGCCTCTGACTCTAATTTTGAGTCTGTGTGTAAGTCTGATGATACAACAGCCTGATTAACATCAGGTGGGCCATATGCCGGTTCCATCAGCTAGTATCATAAAAGAAAATTTCGTCGGTTTATTCGAACCTGTGAGGTAAAATGGTTGTAAGTCAAGAAACGCTGAAGTGGTGCGACACGCACTTGGCAGCTTTTTATCAGAACACGCAACCTGCTCGTGACAGATGAACATAATTAACCCTCAAGGTTTTCTTTGTGTTCGTGCTTTTTATCTCAGTGAAATTAATAAGAACGGACATAAATAAATTGCGAAACATTTAGTATGTTAAATTATTTTGCATAAGTTTGTCGAGTATGCTAATATATGAATACAGAAGGAATAAAATATGTTTATTATTTTAAAAAAGGAAGAATGATGTTTCTGAGGGCATCCTTAAAAAAACATTCCTAGAAATTCACATTTCCTAGAAATAAGACTCAAACACACTCAAACAGGCAGTGCCTGGGAGGCCAATAAATCTATATTTATAAAAGAAAGTCGTGTTAGTTACACTATTTATACCTCAAGAACGGCTGAACCGATTTGGCTGAAAATTTATGGGGAGATAGCTTAGAATCAGGAGAAGGACATTAGAAACTTTTTTTTTCGAAAAAGTAACGAAAAAATGCGAGCAAAGCAGCGGGCGACCGACAGCTAGTATGCTTATTGCAAATACTTTTGGTATATACTTGCTAACTCAGATCCAATAGCCACTAAGTCTCTTGTCATCTCATTTTGTTGACATGAAGTTGAATGCCGAGAATATTTTATAGAGCCTTTAAAAACTGCAACATCAGAGAACTGCTCTACTTTTTTGTGCTATGAAATAGAAACAGTCTTCCAACATGTGATTATCTTGCAGCCCGTGGTCAAGGAAGGTTACCTGATGAAGCAAACGCGCAGCTTCCAACGATGGCAGCGCCGTTACTTCAGGCTGCGCGGGCGAACGCTCTACTACGCCAAGGAGAAGGAGGTCAGTACCTAGATATGGTTGCCTGTTCTTCTTGGCTTGGCCGTGTGGAACTGGCAACTAGACACACCTAGCTTTAAAACCGTAACATGACGAGACGTTTCAAACATGACGAGACACTTAAGGGGCTGGCGGAGGGCGAATTTTCATACAAACTTAATACCAATATGATTACTAGTTTAGGTAGATTTTAACTATATTATTGTTATAACTGTATTTGTATAGTATTTATCTAGGTTCCTGAACAGTTTTTATTTTAATCTACTTACCTGAAATGAAATAAACACCAATCGCATTTTACACATTTTTTTCATTGCAAAATGTGATTGGCGTTAATTTCATTTTAGGTAAGTAATTTAAAATTAAAACTGTTCAGAAACCTAGAAAAGTACAATACAAATACAATTATTACAATAATATAGTGAAAATCTGCTTAAATTAGTAATCATTTTGGTATTACGTTTGTATGAAAACTCGCCCTCCGCCGGCCCCTTAAGACGTTTTGTAATCCTGGTCCAAAGTGATACTACTGAACAAATACACTTTTGACTTGATATATTCATTAGCATTGATTTTTCAACAAGCACTACAAGTCCTCTGGTTTGTAAGGAGCTTGTACAGTCGCGGTATGAAAATGTTCGTCACCTTAGAGTCGGTTTTCGCTTGCACCAGTGCCTTGATCATGAACACATTTTGACATAATTTGTGACGTTAACTTATCGGTGTATTCTTTCTATTCAGTTTCAAAAGGTAGTATGTGATCGTGATACGTTGAACAAATCAAGTTGAAAATCGACGTACATTTTCATTCCGCCACTATACATTAAGAAAAACGTGGAATAAACTCCGACGCGCGCTCTCCCCTGACAGATGTCAGTTCTGACAGTTTAATATTCCCGATCGACGTAAGTGGGCCGCTCGTCTGACACATTGAGCTCCGCATGAAGCGAGGCGGAAAGTGTTGATACTGGAATGACGTTTCTTTCGTTTGCCGAGTTGGATGGCTTGATTTGACGTGTGTCAGTTTAGTCTTGGAGAAATTATCATATCAACCGGTGTATCAACCATCCTCTAGTGTTTTCTTTTAGGGCGCTGTTCTATTCTGGAACCAACACGGACACCTTATCCTCGATTCATCAACATCATCAGCTTGAAAAAGTCCACTGCTGGACATAGGCCCCTATAGACCTTTCCAGGAAAAGCAATCTGGAGCCTTCTCCATCCACTGATTTCCGATCTTTTCAATGTCATCGGTACATCTGGTGGGAAAAGGCACTTTGTCTTCTGTTATAACCGTTTATTTAAATTAGGTCATAGCCTGTTATGTTCGTAACTGCTACGTATTAATGTGCTACGCTGTAGCACCTACGCCGTAGCACCCATCAAGATTGACCTTATATAAACAACAGTCACAGTAATACAATACGTACAAGGAATCCTTCTTCACTGCATCGTATTCACTCGGAAATTACATTCAATTCAATTGAAAAGTTATGACTTGTAAGGGCTATTGCTTGTTGTGTTAATAAGTTGTAAAAATAGCCCGCCCTACAAGTTATTGTCATTTCCGTCAGTGTGCTAGTTGACTGACATCTAGCCTTCTGTCGGAAAATCGATGGACTCTATGCAAAGAATTTTGACATTACGGTAATCAAGTAGCACAATAGATATTCATCATCATCATCAGCCTGAATAAATCCACTGACTGGCAACACTGGCCTTCAATATATTTCCAGGAAGCACGATTCTGAGCCCTCTCCACCTTCCGACTTGACTTGACCCAACAGACAGTCATAGTTTTTTATTCAGTAAGTAATGTTGACTCATTCATTTATAATGCTACTACTGCCATTATCGCTGTTGTTTATCCTTAGGTAATTGCCCTTCGTTTGAGATACAGTCCATTGGATCTGTGTATAACCTATTCCTATAATGCTATCATCGATATTAACTGATCATTGTATCGTGTTTAACTCTGATTGGACTTGCTTATTCCCTTCCCATATCAGATTTGCTAAATCACTCCCTATTTTCAAGAAGCTTTTGTTCAATGACTTTTTACCAGTCTAGTATTTATGTCAGTCATATATATATTTACTTTCTGTATATTATTTATTTATGTAGGTATATCATATTTATATCGGTATGTATTATACATATAAATATATATATATGTATATTATTGTTAGGTGTATTGTATATATGTATGTATGTATTAATACTATATTGTGTAATTGTGTGTACATTATACTTGTTGTTTTTATCTACACCATCGTCCTCTATCGTTCTTTTCAAGTCCAGTCCATCCCAAGGTTGTCTGGAAGAGATCGCTTTTAGTCATAAGACCGCACATTGTATTCCACTTTGATGTTTTTCTGTATTTCTTTGTTAATTTTATGTGGTGTACAATAAAGTATTTTCTATCTATCTATCTTATTAATTTGTGCGGTCAGCTGCTTGATACATGCCCAGTATTCAACAATTAACCAACCGTTTATTTAGAGGATGGTTAGTATAATATTATAATAAGTAAACATGATTTTTACTAGCTTATATGTAATTCCGATCTCCGATCTGATTACGGAGCTCAAATGGAGTTGGGCAGGACACATTGCTAGGCGTGGTGATGACAGGTGGAGTAGAACAACAACCGAATGGTGGCCAAGAACCGGCTACAGAAGCGTAGGGCGCCCTGCAGCAAGATGGATGGACGACATAGACAGGGTCGCAGGGCGGCAATGGTATAGACTGGCACAGGATCGAGGTAGATGGCACAAACTAAGGGAGGCCTATACCCAGCAGTGGGTGAAGGGTGGCTGTGGATGATGATGATGACGATGATATGTAATTGTTTGGTCTGCAAATCCATAGACTAAAATATTAAAAAAAAGATCTTAAGAAGTAATGTAGTGGGTCAAATATTTATAAAGATTTAAAAATAAAACGAGGAGCTTTTTGCCCAAGTAATATAAAATACTCATAGTAGTAAATATTTTAGCATAGCGACTGTTTTGTAGGTGGCGGGAATGGTCTGAGCAAGCTGTTGATACCAAAATTCAAACAATCATTTCAACCCAAAATTACCTCCCGTCTCTTTCGCTCTATCGCGGTGTAGGTACAAATTGCGCTAGTTAAAGGGAGATGAGAACATTCGACGCTGTCTCTTTTGATGCTCTTTATTTATGTAATAGGCTATACAGGTACTAGCGAGACCGCTGGGCGCCGCTCGCCCGCCTTTACTGAAAATATCAGGTCTTGCTTTCAGTCGCGCGCCAGGCGCCGTTTACGACGGACGTCTGATCCACGCCGCTTGAAATCTTCACCGTGCGATCACATCATCTAAAAATCATTAATGAAAATTCATTTAAAAACTTTTCTGACGTAATTGCCGATGACTTGTTGACTTATGTGTGTAGTGTATGCGTTGTGTCTTCGTTCAGAATGCGTTTGATGTTTTTTTTACTTTGAACTGTTTTGACCTGGTTCTTATTTTGAATCTGTTGCACAATTTGGAAGCGAAGCTTTTGATGTAAGTATGAATGTTTAAATTAAATTGTAACTGTGATAATTTGTAATGGTTAGTACATTTAGAGTAATAAGTTATGAAATCGTAGCTATGAGCTTATTATTGGTAATATATACTTGCAAACTATGTAAAGTAAGCAAGGTGGAGAGTAATTCATTGTATCTCTACCAATTCATATTTTTTTTTATAAAGGTAATGCAATAGTGCTATACTATGGAGGCCTATGTCCAGCAGTAGACTTCTTCAGGTTGATGATGGTGATGAATAGTGCTATACCTGTTTTTACACTGTATCAGGTACTGTTTATTTTATTATAGATCGCAGTGTCATCTTTATTTGAATTTATTTGACTGAATACAGGTTTATTAAGATATATGAGATACGAAGGAAACTAATATAAGTTAGCTCGACACGGTACGGTAGTAAAAATAACGAGATTGCTTGGGACAGTTATTTAATGGATTGGATTGGAACTCCATCCTCTTAGCTTAGTTGCCTTATCCACAGGAAAGACATGGTTAATACGTAAGCCGACTAAATCTCGAGATTCCTCGTTATAATTTTCTTCACCATTTTTTACTGGCTATGTACCAAAAGAGAGGGATGAATGGAGAGATTTAGGGGAGGCCTACGCCGTAGAGGCGACTGCTGCGGAGTTGCTAGATATCATCAACTGAGCAATTTAGTATATATAAATAGTTTTTAGATTAAAAGTACCTGAGTAAGTATTTCATATAATGCATAAATGCTTTTTATATCAGCAGTAGAATAAAGGCTTTTTTTTTTTTTTTTTTTTTATTTATGTACCACAATCTTTTCAATTAAAAAAAAAACTCACAACTGGCTTTTGGGTCAGAAGATTGAACCAACTGGACACAACTGATCACAAACATCTTTGAGCATTTACTTTTTGTTAGAGAGCTCAAATAAACCTTCGAAGAATATTTAAAATAAATACGGGCTTAGATAAAAAACTCGACCTTATTGGATCTTTGACGGTCCCAGATCCCATGCGTTAACGGTGCGTAAACGTAAGGTAAATACTCCAAGAAAAGCTTTCAGAATTTATTCCTAAGATTATCTAAAATATTAAATATTTTTAATATAGATGACGGCTGACAGAAGGGAATGGAGGAGGAAGACAATTGTTGTGCCATGTTGAAGAAGAAGAAGGGAGATCTGAAATATTTCTTACATAGTACATTTTACAACTTACAATACATTTTAAAGCAGCTCCACAGCACGCACGATTACTAAAAATTTAATTATATTCGATTAGTTAGTTGGTGGCATGGTTCATTTAAATTTGAGGGTTTTAACACACTGTAACTGTAACTTTGTAACCTTACCTATTTATTCTTATTTATAAATGTTAGACTTGTGAAGATTTATTTTTGCGGGGTTAAGAAATAATGGTTATATGTCATTTCAGTATTTCATAAAAAAAACACGTTTTGTTGTATTTTGAAGCAAAGATTGGAGTCTGCTTTTCATTTTTTTTACGTGTAAATATAATAAAATATTGGAACAGATTTTTTTCTTTATATCTGTAAAAGCCATCAGATGCTGACTGTTCAACATTGATACCTCTATTGAAAGTCATTGGGTCGTAGCAAGCTTCGGTCGGCCACATGCCTTTGAGCTCCAACAACAATGTATCTAATCTATTCAATGTGTGCCAGCTAGGCCGTGCTTACAACATACCTATCGTGCAATACCCGTTTACTGCCTATTTCAACCACATAACAAAAAGTGGGAAGTGAACCATCTTTAACGCACGGTACAATCATATACCATTGCAAGAACCGATGGCAAAAGTTGAAAATGAAATCTTTGTCTTTTTAGACTACCATCAGTTTCTCTTTAAAAATGTGTTTCTTTTTGAATTAACTAGAAAATAGAAAGCGTACCATGGTAGTCCTAAAAATGACTTTGACTATTCACTGTGTAGGTTTTTTATTATCAGTTTGTTTTTTCTACAAATAATTAATATCTGACGAAGTTGCCACTGGCTACATCCCAAAAAGTAGGGTCAAAAAGATTTTCGATTATAAAACCGGGACAAAGTCAACGTGTACGGAATATTATAAAAAATACTAACTAACCTAGTTAAAAAAGTAAAAAGTTTTTTTTTATAAATAGCGTACCGTTTTATCCTTGGCACCTTTGTTTGTTTATTAAAGGCATTAATTAAAACTTTGTAATTAATATTTCCCCCAAAATTTACATTACCTAGCTCATCATTCACAGTTTGGCGGGCACCGCAGTTTTAATTAAATTATTTGCAATCAAAATAAATTAAATTAAATCAACTTTGTTGACTGTAGTATGGATATGAAAGGATTGCACGGTGTTTATTCGAGGCAAATAATTAACTTTGGCCACCTTAAACAAAACGAAGGTTTCTTTTAAGTCATACGAGATACTTTTTTTACAAAAATGACCTAAAAATATAAGTAACTAGCGGCTACTCAGGAGATGCTGCTGCCATCTCTAGCTTCTCGCCTCTTTAGAAAACCACAGTAGTAGATGAAAGGGTTCTATTTATATGCCGGGATTACTAGGGCTTTTCAATGAAACTCACCGGGACGAATTTTACTCTTAGTTGTTATAAATTAATAAAATTATAAGCATTACAAAGAGTATTTAAAGTATTTTGGCTAACAGAGTAATAACTCTCTTAGCCAAAATACTCATGAATACATGCTACGTAAACAAATCATCATCATCATCCACAGCCCGACTTCACCTACTGCTGGGTATAGGCCTCCCTTAGTTTGTGCCATCTACCTCGATTCTGTACCAGTCTAAGCCATTGACACACCGTGAAAAAAATTAAAACATTTTTCAAAATTTATTGGGTGATTAGATAGTTGCATTGGCAATTGAGATTACCTATTACTTTATTTACTCTGCACCTACCTAATATTATAGATATACTCTGACCTAGTTAATCTAAGACTGCAGTGAATTGGAAGTATGACCCGACTGATCGAACTTGCTTTTAAATGCAAACAAAAGTTGGGCGAGGTTTATCTATAGTCTATTTGCACGGTCAATATCCATTAGTGAGTTTTAAGCAGGGTTTGAAAGAACCAGTGACACAATTAGAAGAAACAGGGTTTCCACGAGCCCATAGTGACTGAAACCCTGAATATTTCAGTATTTTTGAATAAACTATTCTACTACATTATTAAGCTTTTAAATACCGGGATTTGCAGACACAAAAGATTTTATAATTATTCCTGGCTCCCAGCGGAGAGCCGGTTAGTTTTCAAAGCTAAGAATGTACTTCACTAGTGGATCCTATTTCAATAGAGATTTTCAAGTCTAAAATTAACTGAAGAAGTCCATTTCTTCAGTTAAAGTATTATGTTCTTTATGCTCAACAATACAAGGAATAGGAATGAAAGTATTCATTCTTAGTTTAAGTAGTATTTTTTAACTTAAACCTCTTTACTTACTAGAAGATAATCAGTGTATAAGCAACTAATACGCACAGCGACCACGAGGCAGACCACCCGCCCGTTGGTCGGATGACATTGTCAGAGTAGTTGGGCAGCAATGGCGGAGACGCCAGTCTCCGAAGAGGTGGCGTATTAGGGAGGAGGCCTATACCCAGCAGTGGGTGTATACAGGCTGAATAGATAGATAGATAGATAGCAACTACCATGTCTTCATCATCATCATCATCATCATCAACCTATATTAGTCCACTGCTGGACGTAGGTCTCTCCCAAGACGCGCCACTGAGCCCGGTCTTCGGCTCTTCTCCTCCAGTGCTTGCCAGCTACATTTCGCAGATCGTCGCCCCACCTTGCCGGAGGGCGTCCTACACTACCATGTCTTACCACTGGGTAATGACAAACAGTGACAGGCTAATTTTAAGCAACGTCTGACACCTAAGTAACGTTTATAAGTAAGTCCACAGGCCTTCGCGAGATTATATAGAGCTTTTGTGACGTCAAAAGAAAGGATATAAATGCATGCACTACTAAGTTTTTGCGCAACCTTTACAATAAATAATAAATATTATAGACAATCCACACAACACTATCTAGCCCCAAACTAAGCAGAGCTTGTACTATGGGAACCAGATAGCTGATACATTACTTTTTTTTTGTAAATACATACTTAGAATACAATATAACATCCAGACAGAGAACAAACATCTGTGTTCACCACACAAATATTTGTTCTCGGTGGGGATCGAACCCACGACCTACGGCTCAGAGCTACTACCAACTGAGCTGAGAAGCCAGTCAACCTGCAAGCTATGTACTCGTAGTTCGAGCTATTGGTTACCGACGACGGTATGTGACATTGCAAGTTGGATATCAGCGGGGTGATCACGTATCCTCTGTTGCAATGAAATCCTTGTTTCAAGCGTCAGTTTTTACAGTTTATGAGCTTCGATTGCAATAAAAAACGAATACAAACAAAGCCTTGTGTCTGACAAGCAAGGATTGCAATTAATATTCGTTTTGTAATGCAATCGAAGCTCACAATCATGTAAAAACTGAGGATTGCAACAAGCATTTGATTGCAACAAAGATACGTGATCGCCCCACAGGTATGCATGAGTTAGTTTGAGTTGGAGCCATGCCGGGACTGCAAATAACTACTTCTTGACGGAGGTCCAGAGCAGAGACGCGGTTCGAATATATTTCAACTGTCGTTATTGAACGAGAATTAGTTTACTGAGTTTTGTACCTGCACTGCGAGCATTAGAAGTTCATGTTACAAATTTTAAACATTTCGAGTAAACAAGATTTAAAATTTTTGAACCGTTACTTAAGACCTTACCTAGGATTTGAAAATTTTTCTTGGTTTATAAGTTTGATATATGAGTACATAGAGCTAGAATAGTGTTGTGTTTATTGTTTATAATATTTATTTATTTATAGGTACCTACTATCTATACAACGAATAACAACGGTTTTATATATAGCTATAGCTGATGGAAGAAGCTTATGACCCACCTGATGTTAAGTGGTAGCCATCACCTATAACAAAGCATTGATTGTTATTATACCTTTATACAATATGTTTACCTATATCTTTGAGTT
Organism: Thera obeliscata; assembly: GCA_947578465.1. Classification (NCBI taxonomy): domain Eukaryota; kingdom Metazoa; phylum Arthropoda; class Insecta; order Lepidoptera; family Geometridae; genus Thera; species Thera obeliscata. Next base: position 2,325,068 of record OX387926.1, read on the forward strand.
TTCCTACAAAAATAAATGAATGATAATAGATAGAACATACTTTATTGCACACAAAAAATTATAAAAGTATAGTTACATAAAAAAAATTAAAACTATTCACCTTCTACAATGGGTGGTCTTATCGCTAAGCAGCGATCTCAACCAGACAACTTTTAGATGGCACTTGACCATCATAATTTGGACCTATAAATAAAAATATTGTATGGATTTGAAGCTTTTTTTTGGTTCAATTATGTTCACAGGTACCCAACACGATACAATAAGCTAATGTACACAAAACAACGGAATGAAAGAGTGTTTTGAAAAACTAAAACTGTTAGAACGGCCTAAGCTTCTACGAACTTATGTTTTCTCATTAGTTAGGTAAATAACGGTAAATTATATGCAAAGCGAAGGTTAAAAACGTACTAAACTGGCGAAAATAACAACGCAGAAACGTCACATTCCTAATAATAAACTAATTGTTTTTCCAACAATCTTGCATTTCCTAGTATACTACTGTTAATGTACCGCTTTATAACCGTGGCACCGTTTATTCAGGGCAGTTTACTGTTATGTCAGTAATATTCGTAAAGCAAGTTCATAGTTCCACGTAGACAAAGCACAATCGTTGAACAAACTATAAAAAAATCGGTTGTCTGTAAAGTCGGCTTACTGACGATAGTTTGTGCCTCTTTGTCGCTCGTTCCGCGCTCTCACTTGCACTTCAAGCCTTAAATGGAACGCCTCCGAGCAAGGTAACACCGCATGAGTCATGTTTTTTCGTGCGTGCAGCCGGCTCCATCAAATTATAAGACGTTGTTATGTCAAAACCTTGCGTCAGGCGTAAATGAAGTTTTTAAATTTAATTTTAGGCTTTTCACCAAGTAACAGATCTAGTACAAATGGTAGGTTTACAGCGCAAAATCAATTTTACACAAAATAAATAAAAAATCGGTTGTCTGTAAAGTCGGTTTACTGACGATAGTTGAACGTGATAACGTCATAAGAAAATACTGATGGAATGGTTGCATTTTTCAAAAGAAAATTTTAGTTTTACTGAATTGAATTGAATGTGAATGAAACTAAATGATACTGAATGAAACTGAATGAAACTGAATGAAACTGAATGAAACTGAATGAAACTGAATGAAACTGAATGAAACTGAATGAAAATCCGGACCCGGACCCGGACCCAGACTGAACCCTTACCCTTACCCTCATTTACCTTTACCCTCATTTACCCTTACCCTCATTTACCCTTACCCATTACCCGACCCGGGCTCGGGCTCAGGTAAATGGAACGACGAAACGACGTAACGACGCATGAGTCATGTTTTTTCGTGCGTGCAGCCGGCTCCATCGATTTATAAGATCCAAAAGCTCAGGATTTCCACAAATTTTAAGCAATCCTTCTGCATTTTCGTTATAATTGTTCCGATTGTCGCTTGTCTAGTGAAGCGTAGGAAATGCTCGCTCTTCTGTAAGCTCATAAACCATTTATTGAATACGAAAGCTTTAAAGTGTGTTGCTCGGATTATAATAGGTTTATGAAGTAGTTAATAGAAAGATTTGAAAATATTTCGATTTCAGCTTTCAGTGCTAGAAATAACTCTTCTTGTAAGCAGTCTGGCTCGAATATTATTTATTATTTAGGTTTTCAGTAGTTGTAGAAGCACGTTTGTTTTATAACTTGTAAAATTGTTCGCTTGTACAATACCAAACACGTTTTTTTGTTCTTTTTAAAACTGATATATAAAACTAAAAAGTTTGAAGAACCGTTTCTTCCCAGTAGTTTGGTTGAACAATTCAGTTAACCGTACAGCTGGGATTTTTTTCTCACTAGTTCTGCTATGATAAAAACCCTTGCACAGAACTACTGGGATATTTTTCTTCCTTTTCTGCGATTTTATGAACATGGTGTCAAAATAAACGAAAAAAACTTATTTAGGTAACTTTTTATTTGACTCAAAAAACGCATGAGTAGGTACAGCATAACTAAGAAAAAAAACAACAGTAAAAGAGGAACATCGAATACAGGTGCGGCTACACAAAAAAAAAAGCAGCCAAGTGCGAGTCGGACTCGCCCATGAAGGGTTCCGTAGCATCAAGTAACATAATATAAAGGTTCTTGTAGTTCGTCGAAAGGTAAATTGCGGTTTACGATTTATGACGTATAAAAAAAAAAACTACTGGCTAGATCTCGTTCAAACCAAATATCGTTGTGTAGACCTATCTACCATATCAGGGCTTGGTGGAAAATGAGGAACAGCAAAACGTTGTAGCACAATTTATTACTCTCACAGTTTACTTTCTTATAGTTACTTCTTCAACAGCCGATAACAGAATGCTCGAATAAAAATGGCAGTCGATAAAATCACATTTTCAAGAACTCCGTGATTGGTTAAAAGTGCATTCTGAGTGCTGACCAATCACAGCCAAAGTTCGCCAACAATCATCCAGTTGACAGGCAGACTTCGCTCTGTGATTGGCCAACGCCACCGATGACAACATTCAACCAATCGTGGGGCTACAAACCTCCTACAAAACCATAAACAACTGAGACTACGTTTTATTTTAAAATCGTTGCCAACATAAAATAATTATTTACCAAATAAACTTACAAACTTGATTTAAAATACTTGCCACATAGAATAAATCTTACAGAAATAAATCGAAACTACTTTTTAACTTGAAATCATTGCCAACATACAATTAAAATCTTTCAAAATAAACGAGTAATATTGAGAAACTAAATGAATTTGCCTTCAAATAAACAAACCCTAACAATCGACCGTCCTGACAACGTGAGCGTCCCCGCACACGGTACCAGGTGGAAACCCTAACAATCGGAGTATTAAGTAATTAACATTAATATAAAGAGAGAAAAAAAATTGTGGATACATTACAATGAATATTGATAAGCCAACAAAACAAAACTTTCTCATAAGTTCGTAACTATTAACAACTTAACTTAAATTACTGCGATATATCTTCTACCAGTTTGTTCAAATTACTCAAGAAATTTATAAATATAATAAATTAAGTAAGTATACATTATTAATATTAGCATAGCATTTTGGTGCTAAATAGGTAACAATACGAACAATTTTACCTATACATGCGTGGGAAATAATTGTAAGGTAACAGTAAATTTACAATAATTATGATTAATAAAAACAAATAAGAGCTTACGAGATTCTCGTTGCGTTGGTCACAACTCTGACAGAACTAACTACAATGTACAAAATATACTAAACAATTCAATTATCTATTAAATTGCACAAACAGTGACAATTGGGAATGATAAATTCAGTTTTACATTGCTCAGAGGAATAACAAATTATAACAATATCGATAAGTACTTTTCACAGACACAAACAGGACGATCGATTACATGTATCGACTTAAAGAATATTAAACCCTGTCTTATCTGATTTGATCGATTCAAAACAGTAAGACCATCGAACTAAGATAAAGACGATCGATTCGTCTAGCTGACACCCACAGGACGATCGATTACCTGTGACGTGTCGTTGGGAGATCAGACACTGACCGATCGATTAGGTCAAGTGTCTTGATCATCGAATTATCGAGTAGAGAGACGATCGATTCGTCTGGCTGAAGCTCACAAGACGATCGATTACTTGTGCTTACAGCCGGTCTCAGAACACGAACGATCGATTCGAACGCGTCTGATCCGTGGCATAAACCCTGTCTTATCTGATTTGATCGATTCAAAACAGTAAGACCATCGAACTAAGATAAAGACGATCGATTCGTCTAGCTGACACCCACAGGACGATCGATTACCTGTGACGTGTCGTTGGGAGATCAGACACTGACCGATCGATTAAGTCAAGTGTCTTGATCATCGAATTATCGAGTAGAGAGACGATCGATTCGTCTGGCTGAAGCTCACAAGACGATCGATTACTTGTGCTTACAGCGGCTCTCAGAACACGAACGATCGATTCGATCGCGTCCTGAAACAACGAAATGGGTGGTTTGTAGTTAAACATGAATAAAATTAAAGCAAATAAAAGCTCAATAAAACATTAATAGATAGTCGCTGATATCGCTATTGGCAGTGCTCGCAACAGACTCGTTCTCATTTACTTCTAGAGCAGCAATGTGTATCCAAGGCCTCATACGATCAGCTGTGACGACGGTTGCGTGCTTATTTTGTGCGCAACCCTGGAGCAAAAGCCACTTCATAGAGATCCTTTTCTAAAACTTTGCTTACCCGCTAGGTTCTACATAAGTAGCTTACTCTGCCCGTAATTATTGAGACAAGTATTGGTTATTTTTACTTGTGTTCCCTGTTCATGTTCACGTCTTTCTACCAACATAATCTTATCTTAAATCATATCTTTATCGTATCATACATTTATCATATATCTTATCATATATCTATCATTATATCTATCATATAATAGGTATCTATCATATATTTCTATCATATATATCTATTATATTAAATCTATCATAAATCTATCATAAATCCATCATAATATCTATCATACATCCATCGATTTGATGAAAACTCTGATAAGCGACCTCTCTGCACTTGAAAAGAAAACTGTGCTTAACACATGTATTCTGCCAACTTTAACTTATGGATGTCAAACCTGGAACTACACCACAGTAATAAAATCAAAGTTAACCACATGCCAGAGGGCAATGGAAAGGAGTGTCTTGAAAAATCACAAAATCAGAAGCGACCTTATAAGAGAAAAAACATAAGTATCCGACACTCTTAACCACGCACTAAAATTGAAATGGAAATGTGCCGGACACATAGCCGGATACAAGGACGATCATACAGGCAACACGATGGACGAGACCAAGTGGCAAGAGACGAGCAGGTTGGGCTAGAAAACGCTGGACAAGACGAAGTAATCGAAACAGCAGGAAAGCAATGGATGTCTTAGGCCATGGACAGAGATAAATGACATAAACTGGACGAGGCCTTAACCCGTAGAAGGGTTTCTAACCTAACGAATAAGAACGAAGCAAAAGTATAAATATAAGTAAAGTGATATCATTACTAAAATGTTTTTATTAGTCATTGTAAATTAGTTGTTAAGGAAGATAAATGGTATTTTTATTATTATTATTTATTTATCCATCGATCTATTTTCCTATCATATCTTTCTATCTGCTTTGCCTGCTTTCTTTCACTTCGTTGTGTATGACGGTACAATCACTACATTCGCGAGTTTTCCTCATCGATTTCGTTCAGAATGGGACCCTACGTTTATAACGGCATCAAATTATACTTCAGAGGAAGTTACTCCGGTGGTCATCTGAATAGTGTTATTTATTTTAATCGCCACTGGACCTTAACCAAGTGACTACCCCATTCTTTCTCCCTGCCTAGACAACGAAACAGCTTATGATCCTTCAGTACATAGTATAAGACAAACTCACCTGCTCTGTCTCTATGTGTGCTTCAAATCTTTAAAACTACGCAACGGATTTTAATGCGGTTTTTAGAGTATAATAGATCTAAAACCTAAATAAAGCTCACATAAATTCAGGAGGAAGGATTACATGTATAAATAATGCATAAGTTAGAGAAACACTGATAATTCTAGAGATGTCTAATGTAGTGTCTTAAGTAAACATATTTTCATCCTTAGCAAGCGCTGGTTGTGAACCCTACGAGATAGATCAAAATAATGTACTACATGTGTATTTCTAAGGAAAAACCTGCAATAACTATTTTTTTTTATCTTTTGCTTTTACGAAAAATAATAACTTATTGAGGATACGATTTTCAGCAATACAGCATGAATTCTTATCCAAATTAGTACATACTTTCATTTTGCATTTAATATAGATCAAATTTGGTTCTTTACAGCATGTAATCTAAGTGAATATATTCGAAGATATTTATTACGGACTTAAAATGCAAGGATATAGCGATTGCAGCGGTACCAACCTATGTCGCTCTTTCAAAAAACAGACCTCTAAAGAAACCATTTTCGTATTTAGGACTCTGTTACCTAAATCGCTGCTGCAAGATATTTTGATCCTACACAATCCTGAATCACCCAAGTTGTAGGGTGTGCAACCAATCATCTTCAGTCCTTATTGCAGGAAACTGCTGCACGAGAACATCTTCTGCAACAATGGGGTTCTTTTGCAAAGCATCGACGTGACTCATTTTGGAACCAGCTCTGTACTCAATGGAACAAGCGAGACTCGCCTACCTTTAATATTTTTCAAAGTGATCCTAGTGATATTACTGAATAAATTATTATTCTTGGCTTTGAGCTCCTGCAAAGTCAACCACTAAAATTGGCCTATCTATAAATAAATAAATTAATATTATAGACAATCCACACAACACTATCTAGCCCCAATCTACGCAGAGCTATGGACTATGGGAACCAGATAGCAACTACATACATACTATACAATATAACACCTAGACAGAGATCAAATACGTGTTCACCACACAAATATTTGTTCTCGGTGGGGATCGAAACCACCACTTACGGCTCAGAAGGCAGAGCTACTACCAACTGAGTTGAGAGGCCAGTCAATCTGGATCTATCAACCTGAATTTCAACGTATTCTATTTAAATTTAACTCATGCCATAACTTATAATCTTTTCTGTAAAATAAGTTCTATTAGTTTTTAATGTATGTCCTTCTGTATTATCCTTGTGATTATTTACGTATAATATACTTATTTATAATTGTTTTCTTTTTTCATTCATTCGTGTCTTATACGGTGCATGCTAAGAAGCAAATAAATGATTGTATAAGTCCATATCTATGATTCAATATCTCTGAAGAAATGTTCACTACATACGCTACATAATGATAGTCAACACACATCCGCATCGATCCATCCTTTCTTGAACAAGTAAACTTAGACTAGCGTACGCCGACAAAGATTTCTTTACTACTCTGGTATCTAATCATCTTCCCTACCATATTTCACGAAATTATATGTGCATCTCAGTTTTATTGGTGCACCCCAAGTCTAAGTTGAGGGTAGAGGCAAAACAATGATTATATTTCTTTCAACAAGTCTTAAAGTCGCCGCTAATCATGCTCCGACACTTCGTCACCTATTCGAACCAAGATCTTATATAAAAGAAAAGAATAATCGTAGCCGTTGTATTGGGCTGCATCTCTTAAACTACTCCACTGACAAAATTTACTTTATCTGCCTGGTAAAATACAATTGTTTTTTTAATCTGACAGCAAATAGAGTACGGCGTTACTACTACTTACATGAACACGACTTTTTTTTACATGATAAAACCCCAGACCATCATGTGATTATTGTTTGGTTCTCCCACGATGCTATTTAATCAGCATACTGTTTTTGAGCGAATGTTCAATTTGAGCTTTTACAGTGGCCTAACCAATAAACTGAAGAACACCACTAACCTGGTTGTGGCAATTCTCTGTAAATGACTGATCTGTAAACACCGTGCTATCCAACAATTCGTCGTTCATAACTTTGCAAATAACAATGGTACTAACATCGTTGACACCTAGATGAAGCGAACTGCACCATAAAATAAATATACCGTTTCCAAAATCTATCATTACAGACAACTATATTGTGGGCCAAACCAAAACTGCGTGCCACTGATTTTTTTAGTTATGCCACTCCCAATATCCATAAAAGCTTTAAAATCTACGCCATCCACACAAACATCTTTCATACATTATGAATTTGGACTTGGGTCTATTTCGCTTCTACTTTCTTTAACCAAACATCAACGTGCTGAGTCTTCGAAGATGGATTAAAGCTTGGAAGAATATGTTTTTAATCTATCTTCTGTAACGGTGGGCGTCTTTAGATGGCTGAGAGGAGAAACTGTCTCCAATATTTAAACATATCTACTAATTTTTATTAGATAAAAGAGGACTACGTGACCTTTGTTCTCTAGTGTCGACACGTGGCTCTGGGCAGCTGTCCCCACGCCAAGTCACAGCAGTTACGGCTCCTTCCTCGCTAACTTGACTCAATGGTGTGCGCAGACATCCTTCAGGCACGAGAAGTCGATCGCGTGCCCGCTGCAGCTCCCTCTCCAGCAACTCGACTCGTTCACGTCCCCTTTCTCGCTCTCGGTCGCAATCCAGACGCCGGGCATATGCCCGGTTAGTGCTCTGAAAGATTGCGTTGCGTTGCAATCGGAAAAATAAAAATATTTAGAAAAAATACAAAACCTTCCTGCAATCATATTTAGAAGGTAATTAAAAATAAAATATTTTCAATCCAGGAATTATCTTTCAGTCAAATAAAGCTCATATTTCAAACTTGTTCTTCGATACCTAGCTAAAATATTGAAGCTTCTTGTTTTATTTGTCTTACTAGCTTTTTGGTACCAAAATTCATATCAAAAATAATTTGAGGGTAGTTGTGTAAGTCAAAAGAAATCCAATGGAACCCAAATTATTTTGCGTAATGTGTTATCTAATAAATTATTAAGGTCTGCCAGTAGAAAGGTGTATCCTATTTCTCATTACAGTTTTTGTTAAAATGTTTTAAAATCTAAAGTCATTAGAAGGTAGTTTTGTAAAAGACAAAGAAAACGAATTATCTGCTTTCACCAGGCCAGTCAGTAAAAAGGTTTAAAACTCTTTCTTCCTTATTCCTACCCACTGTAATTTCTTAAAATATTCTACATAAGATATGAAACTCAATTAAGCCGTTTTTGTTCTTAAACAATCTATCCTCTGTGCTCCATGTGATGTGGAAATAATCATTATAACTTATTCCACTAAGATTAACATGAGCTAACAGCTAGGTATTCTTCAAAAACTACATCGAGAAGTATTAACAATGGGCGTGTACTTACTGTAAAGTCGGTCTCGATCCAGCACTTCTGATATGTCGACCTATCTACCATATCAGGGCTTGGTGGAAAATGAGGAACAGCAAAACGTTGTAGCACAATTTATTACTCTCACAGTTTACTTTCTTATAGTTACTTCTTCAACAGCCGATAACAGAATGCTCGAATAAAAATGGCAGTCGATAAAATCACATTTTCAAGAACTCCGTGATTGGTTAAAAGTGCATTCTGAGTGCTGACCAATCACAGCCAAAGTTCGCCAACAATCATCCAGTTGACAGGCAGACTTCGCTCTGTGATTGGCCAACGCCACCGATGACAACATTCAACCAATCGTGGGGCTACAAACCTCCTACAAAACCATAAACAACTGAGACTACGTTTTATTTTAAAATCGTTGCCAACATAAAATAATTATTTACCAAATAAACTTACAAACTTGATTTAAAATACTTGCCACATAGAATAAATCTTACAGAAATAAATCGAAACTACTTTTTAACTTGAAATCATTGCCAACATGCAATTAAAATCTTTCAAAATAAACGAGTAATATTGAGAAACTAAATGAATTTGCCTTCAAATAAACAAACCCTAACAGTTGAAAGTTTGCATAGTAATGTACAACATATATTTTTTTTAGTTTTATCATTCCCTTATTTTAGAAGTTAGAGGAGGGGGGGACAAACAATTTTTTTTGAGTTTCAGTTTTAAGTATGGGGACCCCCAAAATTTATAGTTTTTTTTCTATTTTTGTGTAAAAATCTTAATGCAGTTTACAGAATACATCTACTCGCCAAGTTTCATCAGTGTAGCTCTTATGGTTTCGGAGGAAAATGGCTGTGACACGGTCGGACAGACAGACAGACATGACGAATCTATAAAGGTTCCGTTTTTGCCATTTGGCTACGGAACCCTAAAAACATCTGTTTGATGCACACTTAAAAACTTTTCACCACTTTGTGGCTCGAAAGACGATCGAACGAATTTTACTGCTACTAATATTGCTATTGCTTGTTCTTAGGTAATAGCCCTGTAGATCCAAGCCCCACTTTCAGGATTAAACTTAGTTGAGTGGAACAGATATCCATAAAGTTCATCTCTAAAAGCTCCTAAGACACTTAGCGTTGCACTTTAAAGGTAGCTCTTAGCTTTCAATCGAGTCGAGTGATAATACCTAGCCTAGGCTTCTTCAGATAATCACATAAAGATAGTCTGCGCAATTATATTCAAGGGGCCTTATTAATAATCCTGGCGTAGCGTTGGACTAGTTAATCCGTGTTTTGTCACATTTGCTCGAGTTGACAATTGCATGTCAATGCAAGAGACAAAACACGGATTAAGGTTGATTTATATCTACAGACATTGAGCGTGGCAGAGACGTGCCGTGGCAGACAAAATGATATTCTTCCATACAGTAACTATTAACGTATTTATATCTATCGTAACACGGCCGTACAGACACTTACAGACACGTGTCGTGCCCGGCCAGTATTCTCGGAAAGAATATTTTGTCTGCGCGGTTCATGTCTGTACGTGTCTGTGGCTCCTTGCCGGGCAGTGTAAATAGAGTATCGGAACTGCGTGTTTGAACATTTTCAATAACATGCTTTTTCTTCTAAAGCTATGCAGTAACTGCCAGTGAGAGTGGACGCCGATGACGGTGTCTGTCACGGCACGTTTCTATACGTTACATATAAATAAATAGTGTCTGTCGGTGTCTGTCACGGCACGTGTCTGCCGCACTCAATGTCTGTAGATATAAATCGACCTTTAACTAGTCCAACGCTACACCAGGATTATTAATAAGGCCCAAGGGGTCTAATGGCTAAGTTACGCTCTTCTTCATGATACAGTAGTGGTAGCTTCTTTTATTTCGCGTTTTGAAGGGCTTGTCAGGGTATAATGTACCTACTTCCATCATTTAAACATAATGGTGGGAATTTGTTTGCCCGTTTATCTAGGCTTGGTCGCGTGGAACTGGAATGAAAAGCGTTCACAGAACACATGCAATTTTATTTCCGGAAACCCGCGATACAAAAGCAGCAGTTATGGCTCACGGGACGTATTAAAACGGGCGCAGGTGTACGTAGGGTTGGCACTGGTTTAAGTAATTTTTAATAAAGTCTCAGAGACGACCAGGCCCCTGTTTAATAAAGCTGACAATTTGACATATATGTCAAAAAGCGACAAAGTTGTGGAATTGTCGCGCTTAGATTATTAATAAAAGTGACAAATATGTCACAAAAGCGCGACAATTCCACAATTTTGTCGCTTTTCGACATATATGTCGAATTGTCAGTATTATTAAACAGGGACTGCCAAGACTGCCAAGGAGTGGAACTCTCTTCCGCCGTCAGTATTTCCGGAAAGTTACAATTTGGGAATTTTTAAGACAAGAGTGAACAGGTGGATTATGGCTAAGCATGTTCCATCTTAGGCTGCATCCTCACTTTCCATCAGGTGTGATGGCAGCCAAATGCTTAGCTATCTATATTAAAAAAAAAAAAAAAAAGGGCCCTGTTAATACAGTCGAAGTCAAAATTCGTTGGCTAGCTATCAAAATTCAAGCCTAGAAGAACAGTCAACAAACTACGGCTTGGTAGGTTCCTATAGATTTTTTGTACTGATCTTTCTACAAACTAATAAAAATGGCAATGAAGCCATTGTGTATGTGCCAGAGTGTTGCCACTCCAACTTAATGAGACGTAGACAATAACAAAACAGTGGGCGTTTTTATTCCTCGCCTTATAACTTCCACGCCACGTGTATATATCACACGTGGAAGTCCTGACTCCCAGCGGACTGGTTAATTCAAGGTGCTCCGTCCAATTGCTGTAATTGTTGCTGCAATGCTGTAAGGCTGGCTGCGCTCGGCAACAACAATTTAGCAATCTATTATTGGAATACTCAAGTGATTGAATCCAAACGAGCGCGTGTATTTGACAAGTTCTTGGTGTGCGGACTGGTTTCCGCAAGTAGGCCGCTAGCGGGCCCTTTCTGCGTAACGCATGACACATGTTTTCGAACTTTAAGGTTCTACGACATGCCATTTCCTCACGATGTTTTCCTTCACCGGTTGAGCGTACTGGCATAGTGATTCTAAATTTTCGGGCAGAAAAACCTATTGATGCACGACTGAATTTGAACCCATGGCCTCAGGATCGGAAGGCGGGGCCGCTACCACTAGACTACCAGTGCTCTCGCGTGTTTAAATTATGCCTTGAATACAGAGAAGTATTGTTGTCGATAATTTTTTTGCTAAAAATATTTTTTCTTTCATTTTTAGTGACTTCAGTAAAATTTTACCCCTATTATGCTACCCTCAGAAGACGATTCTTTCTTCTTATAGTGAACCTCGAATAAGGATAAGCCTGAATAAATAAAAGAAAACTGACCTATTTTTGTAAACAATATTTCTGCGCACGAAGGCTGTAATTTTGGCTTTGAAATTGGTTTACAAATTGATGCAGATATTGTTAGCATATATAAAATACAGCTGACCAACAAAAGTCGATTAATAAAGGAACCCTTTTTGTGCAACGTTTTTCATCCATTGGACGAAACCTTTTTGTAAGGTTTATTGCGCGAAAATGCCTTTTATAAACAGAACACAGTAATTACTCGGTGACAATCACAAAGCTCGCCTGAAAAACTGCAAAATACACCGTACATTTTCCCGTTCTGAAAATACGGATAAAGGTCAAACACTCACTATGGAGTGAGTTTCATGTGAAACTTCACTCATTTTTGTCAAACCATGCCTTTGTATATTCCGTATTTTACTTCAAACCTTTGACATGCGGATTTCCTCAAAGTGTTTTTTTTACTTGTTGAGAATAACGGAGTATGTGCGCTTTTGAAAAAAATAAAGAGGTTCTTAATTCAGTTTTTAAATGTTTGTTATCGCATAACTTTGACATTTATGAACCGTATTAAAATTGTATATCTGAAAGGTAAAAACGTCCAGAACGATTCCTCAAAATTTTTATTTAAATTGGTGCAGCATTTTTTCCATGAAGTCGGTTTCTCAAGTTTTTAAACTTCACATGTCTTATTTCCTTTTCGCTTAATGTAGCGAGAGGTATATATAAGCAACGATTTTCAAGATTCATTTCTTACCACTCCCCAATTTTCCGTCTACTGACACGTAATATCATACATCTGCGTACATTTTGAGGCCACACAAACCATTACAAAGTTATAAGCTTAATTGAATTTCTCCCGAAATTTAACCTTATTCCACTGTTATACGAGCTACCAAATGAAGTCACTTAGAACAGACGCGTTTTGATGTAAGTGGGAATTTCCGAGGGATTAATCTACGCGTTGAGTTTTGATGGAGTTGGGAGTCAGTTTGTTGGGATATATTTAGCTTCAGCCCGCGGCTTTGCTTGCGTACTATTTGGGTAAAATATTAGTCTCCATGGTGTAACTAATATCCAGTTTCGTATTTTCAAATCTATATTTATAAAAGAAAGTCGTGTTAGTTACACTATTTATAACTCAAGAACGGCGGAACCGATATTTAGTGAAAATTAGTGGGGAGGTAGCTTAGAACCGGGAGAAGGACATAGGATAGGATACTTTTTATCCCGAAAAAGCAACGGGATCGGGGTATTACGGGAACGGGCAAGCGAAGCCGCGGGCGGCCACTAGTTTTAGTATAAAAAAATGAATTGACGTAATACCTACTACAGTTCGAGCGGCAAATAACTTCATTTTGAAAACGTCATCCACTTCTGATACAGGCTGTACCAAAAATCGAGGTATCTAAATACTTTTAATCTTTTCATCCACAAACATTCAAGACATTCCATAAAGAGCACGTCTACGAATAGACAAAGTCCCAAACTTCAAACCCAAAGGTAGTAAACTAAGCACTGGAATGCCGAAGGTATGGAAGATAGTAGGCGAATGTAGCTCAAAGGATCACTTTTCATAATAAAAGATGTTATCTCTTGGAAACTAGTTATGCGATACATATCCGTATCCGTTACACCGGAAAAGGTTACAAATTAAGCGGAAATGTGAGCGGCAGTTGTTTTTCTAAACGTATTCTTTATTATTTCCGGCTGAAAATGTATTTAGGTATTTGTCAAATAACTTACTTTACCTATAGATAAATAAAATAAAAAAAGGAAAGGCAATTTAAGATAGGGGCAAGAAACTACAAATATCATAGCAGGCTATAAGAGGAGTGGCAGGTCTAGACTTAGACATCATGAGCACAGGAATTAATACGGTTACCTTCATACCTAAATGATGATAAAACTTACCAACAGTTAGTAAGTCAGTCGGTTTGTAGCCTGTTCTTAGGCTTGCACGTATGGAACTGGCGCGGCGCCTAGAAATGAAATGAAATGAAATGTATTTATTCGCTTTATACTCACCTATCTTCAAGACGTTCCAAAGTCCTTGTGATATAACGAAATATACAAACTTTCACTGTGACTTTGACTATCCTTAGCTCGACTAGTATCACAGGTGAAATGCATAATAATAATAGGGAGTTAGCCAACTAAAGAAAAATATGGTGTTACATTTTCCGTAGCGTAAAAGCACAACACTAGGGATAGATGTATAGATAGATACATAGTAAGCTTCTGTAAGGTACGGTAATACAGATTATGTCAAACAAAGGTACGCCCTCGTGGTACATAAATAATTATAAGTTTAGAAACCGACTTCATTGCCAAACGGCTAAACCGATTTTAATGAAATTTGTTTGGGACAATCTGGACGTAAGAATAACCTTCCAAATAAAAAAATAATTTTCTAAATCGGTTCATAAATGACGGAGGCATGCAGTTACAAACATTAAAAAAAATATTTAAAAAAAAATGGCAACACCGATTTTAATAAAATTAAAATGGGACCAATTCGAAAGCAGTACCTTTTAGACAATTAATTTTTTTTCAAATCGGCTCACAAATGATGAAGTTATGCGGTTACAAACATAAAAAAAAAAAAAAAAAACAACCGAATTGAGCACCTCCTCCTTTTTGATTGGAAGTCGGTTAAAAATAAATATGAGCTTAAAAACTTGAGAAATTACATGGCCAAACTGCTGAACCAATTTTGATAAAATTTCTATGGAACCAATCTAAAAAGATTTACCTTACTGAGATTTTGCTTAAATCGCTTCATATAATTATGGACCTTACCTTTCAGATAACAAAAACTAATGATGATGTTATTTGAAATTGAGGTTTTCATGTTAGGTTAGGTAGGTATATGCAACGTGTACGTGTCTCAACGGACTTAGACTTTAGTCAGGTACTGTTTTAACTTTCAATAATTCAGCGTTTGGACCCTCGTTACAAACAGTTTGTTCCTGAACTTATCGCGGCTTTAAATTCGGGACTTGTCCCAATTATTTTTGAAAACTTTGAAGATTTGATTTTATTGTAAGAGTTCGGCAAGTTTTCGATGTTTGAAACTTTTGGGATTGAATGGTTCGGCAACGAAGATTTCAATTTCTGCCTAAATTAAATACTGTCGTCCACAGAAATTTATCAATAGCATAACTTATTTTTTGAGTAACTTTTTTTATAATAACTAGATAAATTTTTGATCATGATGGTACCGAAGTTATTCGCAGATAAATCATTAAATGTTTATCAATTTTCGTTGCTGACTGTAGTGGTAGATAATTCGTCGTTCAGAAGTTTATATTTAGCTACAAACTAAAGCCTATCTTCCAAGAACTGGAATTGCTGATAGCACATCCAAAAGAAAACTTTGTTATGTAAACAAGTATTTTCCTTGAAAATAGTCACACAGCTTTTTATAAAACCTACACATTATTTTTCAGTTATTGTTGCGTAAGAGCTTAGTGAATTCTGTGAAACAAATTTTGAACGTAAGAAATTATACATTTTTGTCTAGTAGGTACAAGGTATAAAATTGTACTGTAAACGTGTTATGAAAGGTTATAAGCCGCACTTTAAAAAGATAATAGTTTATTATTTATCTCGCTTTTTTACCCTTAAATGAGCTTGAGCTTGATCCACTGCTGGGCATAGGTCGATACTGCGCTGATGTTCACAAGCCTTATTAGATAACTAAGCGATCTGCCCCAGCTTCGCACGGGTCATTGTAGCGTAATGTTATTTAGCCTATAGCCTTCCTCGATAAATAGACTAGACTATCCAACACAAAAAAAAGCAATTTGGGCCAGGAGTTCCCGAGATTAGCGCGTTCAACCAACAAACAATCAAATTCTTCAGCTTTATAATATTAGTAAAGATATATAGATTAAACTAACGTTCTCTTCTATCCTAGCCTAGGATTTAGCCTAGGTTTGATAAGAGTGCATCTAAGGAGAGGGGTTCTAGGTCAGACCCGACTCTGTTTTTTTGTATGTTTTATTTAAGCTAGTTCTTTATATTCCTGCTGGTGCATGCATTCCGCTTATTATTGCATATTATTCCGCATTTTCCTGTAAAGAACAGTTTTCACTACTCGTATAACGGTTCTTTTTCATGTTTTTTTAAGCTAGTTCTTTATATTTATGCTACTGATGCATATTATTCTGCATTTTGAAATGAAACACACTTTTCACTATAACGGGAACGTATACTTAGATTCAAAAATATGTATTGGCTGGCACCAAGGCTTATTATGTGACTAGGTGTTGTTTTTTCAAATCTTAAGGTTCTCTGTTTCCCCATTTTATTTGCTGAACAAAAGCAGTTGTGACTTTCCTACACATTTGGTTGTGTATACATTTACCTACTATCTTCTGAAACTTTATGGAAACATGAGGCCGTGCCCTTTTGATCTGTATCGTAGTACGTACATATTTATGGGGTTACTCGTAGCTGGTAACTTCTAATTAATCCCTTGGGCGAAGGACGAACTAACTGTTTTCTACTCTAGAACTAACAATCGCTCCTGGCTTGAAGCCAGTACATTTAAAATAACTTGGTTCAAGCAAAGTTGAACGCGGTCAGTCTTTCAACTTACACATCCGAATTCAACAAAAAAACATCGTATAGTCATTTTATAAGTAGTAGGCAACAGATTAGATTACAGTAGTTCAGAGTGTATTAGTGTGCGTCAGAAAGAGATAGCGCTCTACGAAAGACGAAAAGCCGATGTGCAATATTTATTGCCTACAACCGTACTTGATCGTGCGTGACGAAACCGACTGCCAAAATCTAACCCAATCAACTTGGGCTGCGGAGGCAAAAAAAAATCGTAGGAAATCACATTCAGGTAACCAAAATAGAAAAGAACCAGTTTGAACCTTTTCCGAGTTTTTCGTTAAGCAAAATGCGGGTAGAAAGATAATTGTAACAATTAACAGAGAACACGACCTCACGTGAGAGCTCTTCTTACAAGATCTACAACAGAGTGAGAAAAGTTTTGGCAAAGGCAACGAAAATCCAAGCGAAAGTGTTCCTTGATAGTATCACCGATAAGGGTTGTTTTACTTTCATAATATTATTTAACATGGGGATTTATAAGACCTTTTTAAAAAGATTTTGATGTGGCTTTCATGCTTTGTAGATTATTTAAGTGCTGGATTTTTACATAATAAAATAGTTTTACGCTACTAATTATTATTCTTATAAAGTGAATTTAGAAATTGGGATGTATATTGTAGGTATAACTAAAAGAATGATCAGATTTGAATGAATGGAATTAAATAAAAATCATAAAAGGCATTTAAAAAAGAACTGTGGTTTGAGACAGATCTTCTTGAAAGCTAGATGGATGAATAAACTTAGGGACTCTTTCAGGCCGCACGTCAATAAAGTTTTCTAGAAGATTCCCCAATACAATAACATCCCACCATTCTCCAAAAATAATAAATCCTCTTGTTTTTTTTTTGGGTATTCCATGGACAATTCGCACTCTTTTGTATTGGCAATTGTAATTATGCCACATCCACTAACCACTTTAGTGCGCGATGGCGTCTCGGTCAACACACACAGAATCCAGTTGCGGCAACAAGTGATCTCCAGTCTGCCTCACGTTACTAATTACTGTACTACATACGATATCATTCTTCAGCATGGCGTGTATTACTATACAACGTGTTTTCTTATTTACCCAACTTCAAAAAAAGGAGGTTATAATGTAATTTGTCAAAAAGTTGTAAACCATCCTTATTGGCCATTTGAGATGTGATAAGGACGGTTATCATCATTAATTATTTTTATAAAAATGATGAAATAGTTTTCTCTCTAATCTAAAAAATAAAGAGGTAATTATTTCTTTTATATATAAAACAATTTTATTATACTTATTACTTACGCATATTTATTTTTTAAATAAGTTTGTCTCTAATCTTTAAAACTCATTCTAGTTTACTTTGTTGTGTTTAAAGATATAAATCTATTCAGCCTGTAAAACCCACTTACTCCGCCTAGAACGAGCTCAGCGAGCAGTATTAAAGGTCGCCCACTCTAAACCATACCGATACTCCACCACATTATTGTACCAGGATGTCAGACTCCTCTCTGTTAGACAACTCTTTCTACTTATTACCGCAGTAAACTTCCACAAAACCGCACACACAAATATGCTGGAAACACATACGAATCGTAGGCTTGTTTGGAGGATTCCTAAAGTAAGAACTACCTTCGGCAAGCGATGTCATTACTACCTTGGACCGTTCATTTATGCAAAATTAAATAAAAATCTTAACTTAAAATCACTTACTAGGAAAAAGTGTAGAAGAATAACTTCCGATTGGCTCAGTAGTTTAAACTATCATGAAACTGAGCTAGTCTTAACTCCACTATCATAGCTCTAGTTTATTATATCAAACTCTAAAACATATTCAACTTAAACAATATATCTTATCTACATACAAAACCTATTTAAACACAATTATCTTACATAAACTGAAACAATTATTTATTTACATACTTATTTATATTTGTCACAATGCATGCTTTAATAATCTCATCCTAAATTTCTATAGTAAAAATAACACACACAATATTTTTGTCATTTTCTGCTGCACTCTTAACTAGCGTAACCTCATACGATTGATACTAGTTGGACGAAAGAGGCTAACTACCCACAACACAGGTTCTCCTAGGGTGGGAGTTAGCGTACTTACGCATTAAATATTGTACTACCCATCATGTTTAGTATGTACCTGCTAGTTTAATGTTGTAACACTTTTGTATCATTGATGTTTGTTATCAAATAAATCTTTTTAAATCTTTTAAATCTTTTAAATCTTTTAAATCTTTTAAATCTCTTAAATCTTCTATCTTCTAACAAGGGGTAGGTATTGTTCATTCATTTGCAAACTCTTGAAGCTCTATAAAAGAACACTATTACTTGCAGGATTTCTATAAAAGCTTTGTTTTGCAGTAAGTAATAACTACAGTTGAACAAAGGAAAATGTAATGCACTATGCAAGTATTTTTCTACGGAATTGACAATTCAGCATTATATATGCTCTAATAATACAAGCAATGAAGGAAATCTTTTATTACAGGGCGATCGTGCATTTGATTGTGTGGTCTGCTGGAAGATTGTGTAATTCTGTTGCAATCATAAAATTGATTCTAACAAAATAATGAATGTTACTAACAAGGAACAGCGATTACACATCTTGTTGTCATCATTTTTTTACCACTATCTGTTGCCATACTAGTTTTACTTACGTCGGCATTCAGTTTTGTATCAATCATTCTTTGTCAAAGATAAGTTTTGTTTCAATTCGTTTTTTATTGAAATCGAAGCCCAAAATAATGTCATAACTGACAGATGCTACTAGGTTTTGATTGCATTAAAAGATACGCAATCACCCTACTGATACAGACACCAACAGATGTTTTAGGAATAGTTTTCGGTTTGATTAAATAAATACGCATAAAAAAATCTACGAAAGTTGCACTCAGCCGCCTTTTTCAGTTTGATACGACTTTTTAAAATTTAGCCTCATTGTCAGTAGTACTATTAAGAAGTACATCTGGTAGTGCAAATTACACAACTTTGTATAGTACTACCAGTAATACTCGTGACGCTAGAACAAAACAACTGTGGTTGTCTTTAAAAAGTTTCCCACTGGTGTTTTCCACAATGACTATGGAACTTGTCGAAAAAATCGCTATTAGCCTATTGAAGGTGTCTCACTAATGGACATAAGCGGCCGTATTCTCACTGTACGCTACGACTAACACCTGAAAAATAACAAGACAACTGGGACCGCCTTAGGGCGCTTGTACACGCTAAGAAAAAACGCCGGGTCTACCCAAGAATTCGTGTCGTAACTAGAAAATAACTGTGTACACTGTTCGCAGCGGTGCACGAAAAAAATCTTATCTGCGCAAGACACGACGCGGCGAACGTTGTTGCGGAGTGGCGGGGGGCGGTGTAGTAGGGTTGAGCCAACCCAGCCAGGTAGTTTTTTTTTTATTTTTTATTTATTCATTAAACAATTAAAAATCGTATTCGAATATGACTTAAAACTAAATATAATAATAACAATGACACAAATAAATTTAAAATTAAATATTAAGAGTTGAAATTACATTTAACAATTAATATACGTATACTCTTCTAAATTATCACATGTCAAGAATTCATTAATGCTGTAGAATCACCCTTTCAACAACATACTAGTTATATGTATAGTTTTGAAAACATTAGGGCTATCTATAGTTTCTATTAGTTCTTGGAGCGGAAGCAGTTTATTAGAGTTTCTTGCGCATTTTTTTTCTTGTGATAAGATAGTTTTTGTTGTGCTTGGTATTACTTGCGCGCCCTACGCCCGACTGACGACTGCACGAAAAAAATCGTGTCGTGTACACATTTCGATTGGTCTTGTCTGCGGAAGACACGAAAAGTTTTCTTGTGTGGAACAGACAAAATTCTTGTCGTCTACACGAAGAATTTGTCTTGTCTGCCGCAGGAACGGCAAATTTTCTTAGCGTGTACAAGCGCCCTTAGGGTGACAAAACAACATCGAGCTATGCTGCGCTCACTACTGTGCTGTGCTGTGTTTCTTAAGCTACGTTTTTTTAACAATCAACATCAAGCTGTGCTGCGCTTTGCTTAGCTCAGCATAAAAGTAATCAGCAGCTCGTTTAGTCGTTTATCTCGTCAAAAATGACCTCAGAGCTCCATAAAAAACATGACACAGTTCGGCACAGCACGACGGGTAGCGCGCCTCGCTCGAGACTGCTGCGTTTTTAAACAGAGCGTAGCCTCGCACAGCGCAGCACAGAATGGTTTGTTTGTATCCTCATTCAAATATTAGACGAGCGAGTTGACCGAACATAGCACAGCGCAGTACAGCGCAGCATAGCTCGATGTTAATTTGTCACCCTTAGCCTTCTAAAGCGGTGCCAGTCACGTCTCAAGCCGGAGGTATTTGTATAAATAAATAAATACTTTTACTTACCCAGAGTCGTAAGGACACTTCTCTAATTGCTATAATCAGCTTGCTGTTCTTAGATCTGACGGGGTAGATTTAATGTTATATTCTCTAATGCGGTTTGCGTGTCTGTATGTGGGATGTGAATATTTGAAAGGGTTTGAGCTTACCGTCACTTGAAGCCGCTTTTAGATTGCGTGTCTATACAGGAGTACCTATTATAATTTAGATATTACATTTTATCAACTAGGCGTATGTAGGATTTTAACTGCGATATTGTAGTAGTAGAGCCCTTTGTGAAAGGCTCGTCCGGGAAAGTACTACCACCATGCCATATGTCTGCCGTGAAGCAGCATTGCTGTGTTTCGGTTTGAAGAGTGTGGGTACCGGTGAAATTACTGGCACGTGAGGCTGAACATAATGTATGCCTCAAGTTGATGGATGCAGGGTAATGCTTCGCAGGGTACGTTCCAGACGTGCTTGACCTACGAGGTAGTCCTTTGCTACAACTACTACCACTACCACTTAACATCAGGTCGGCCATAAACTTGTTCAATCAGCTCGTTGTATTAAAAAAAATAGGAGTATGTAGGATTGTAACTACAATAATACTTTTATTGCGCTACAATCGGTTAAAATGGTTTGCTTTTTAGAATACTCTAAGTTTTTTGAGGGAACGAACGTCTGAAGCAATCTCTCTCTTTTTCTCCAGGTATCTGAATTAAAATAGTTGTTTGCCTCTCGGTACTTTTTATACAAAAAAAGCAGCCAAGTGCGAGTCGGACTCGCCCATGAAGGGTTCCGTAGCATCAATTAACATAATATAAAGGTTTTTGTAGTTCGTCGAAAGGTAAATTGCGGTTTACGGTTTATGACGTATAAAAAAAAAACTACTGACTAGATCTCGTTTAAACCAAATATCGTTGGAAGTTTACATAGTAATGTAAAACATATATTTTTTTTAGTATTATCATTCTCTTACTTTAGAAGTTAGAGGGGGGGGGACCAACTTTTTTCCACTTTGGAAGTGTCTCTCGCGCAAACTATTCAGTTTAAAAAAAAACTATATTAGAAACCTCAACATCATTTTTGAAGACCTATTTTTAGATACCCCACACGTATGGGTTTGATGAAAAAAAAAATTTTGAGTTTCAGTTTCAAGTATGAGGACCCCTGAAATTTATAGTTTTTTTTTTATTTTTATGTAAAAATCTTAATGCGGTTCACAGAATACATCTACTCGCCAAGTTTCATCAGTGTAGCTCTTACGGTTTCGGAGAAAAATGGCTGTGACATACGGACGGACAGACAGACAGACAGACAGACAGACAGACATGACGAATCTATAAGGGTTCCGTTTTTGCCATTTGGCTACGGAACCCTAAAAAGGAAACCTACAACAGGAAAATAAAAATAAAGACGTACTGGTAGCTCGAGTTACAAACTTACAACGCTCAATCTCTTCAGATCCGCTGAAGGTGAGCAGTATTAAATAAACTTTATACACCCAAGCTGTACCGAATCCAATTAGCCTGTAGTATCCAGGTCCAGGTTTTATCTATTTTTATCCTGCACGTGGCTGGTTCAGCGTGATATTATCCTTTCGCTTTGTTGTATACGATAATCTGAAATTATTTAAACTCTATCAAATAAGAACAGAATTTACCAGACTAAGGGTTATCTTTCTTTAGTTTTTTTTTTTTTTTTACAATTTATAGGATAACGCTTGACCGCAATCTCACCTGATGTTAAGTGATGATGCGATCGACGGTGTAGTGCGCTCACCTAGAAGATACCTATTCACTCTTTTTTTGAAAACTCCCAAATTATAGGTATTCGGAAAAATAGACGCCGGCAACGAGTTCCACTCTTTAGCTGTCCGCATTATAAAAGTGAAGGCAAAGCGCTTAGTTAGTTGGTATACATACCTTGTCGAGATCGAGAGCGCTGGTGGCTTAGTGGTAGCGGCGGGGCCTTCCAATGCTAAGGTCGTGTGTTCAAATCTAGTCGTGTACCAAAGAGATTTTCTGCCCTAACATTTATGTACACCATGCCAGCGCTCTCAAACGGCGAAGGAAAACATCGTGAGGAAACCGGCATATCGTAGAACCTAACAAGTTCGACGAGTGCACGAAAGGAGCCTCTTTGAGGCGCACTTAAATCCTTTCACCACACTTGGTTTGAAGGAATCAGTGACACGGTAAGATAATAAGAATATTGTATCATAATTATATAAGTTTACTCGCGAACCGCGGCTTCGCACGGGTTGAAAAATCAAAGTGACCTCATTTTTCTTCTCTTTTTTTCTAAAATATACTTGTTCAAAGCTGGAGTGGGTCGTTAATAAAAAATATAGCCTGTGTTACTCAAAAGTAATGGACCTTTGTAATGTTGAAATATTTTTTGAGTTTATTCGTTAGAAAAAAAAGAAGACACGTACGTTCACCACGCAAATATTTGTTCTCGGTGAGGATCAAACCCACGATCTACGGCGCAGAAAGCAGAGCTACTACCAACTGAGCTGAGAGGCCAGTCAATAAAAGCATAAAAATAGGTATAGATAAGTAAATAAATGAGCTTAACTAATAATAGGCATAATATCCAATTGAAAATGCAGTGGTAATTGGTCGTCCAATCAATCAGATCAATAGAATCGTTGAACTCTTATGCCTTGTACTATAGAGTCTATTTTCGTTCGATAGGCTCTCGACTCTCAAAGTACTGGAGAGTCAATGTTGACTCAAGTTCGAGCCAGTTCGAGCGCTGATTGGATAGTTCCTACTGTTTTTGTGACTTACTACAGTAGACTAGTAGAATGCAATGGCTTCGTTTGCATGATTTTCAGTTTTATAAGGCATATATACTTTAGGGGGGTTTTGTAATGAAGACTTTTTTCATTTTACTACTTCTGAAAAATCCGCTGAATTTGTATGGAGAAAGGAGCAATGCTCATGCATTTTGGCGAAACTTTTCCGGCTTCATCGCCGTTCTTCTAGTATTCAGTATATTTATTGCCTCTGTATAGGCATGTAAATTTAACAGTGTCAGATCTTAGAACTAGTTTTGAATCAAACCATAATTTACCCAGTAAGGGTGTTGCAATATAGTAGAAGCGGACCGATATGATATTTATAATCATGCAGATTGTAAACAGGTTCATATAAAATGATAGAAAGAGGGATTTATAATTTACGTTATTCTTTTTTACGTATTTAAAGAACTCGTGTAGTGCGTAGTACGTTTTTTGTAAAAGCATCTCTTTATGGTGTTTTTCAAAAATGTTATACTTTTCTATGTTCAGTGTATTTATTTTATTTATTTATTTATTTGTGTATTTGTTGTATTTGTTGTGTGACCCTTACCATCCACTCTAAAGTCGCATCGTTCAATATTTGATGAAATTCGATTCGACGGCCACTTTGCCGACCCTTTATCTAAGCCGCTCGTTCTCACGATGACAAACCCTTTGACCCTTTTCAACGGGACCTTCAAGCTTTGGGATTATACAGACAGCACGACCGTTATTTTGGGGTTAGATTTTTGTTGCGATAAATAAAAGTATTTTTAACCGACTTCAAATAAAAAAGGAGGTTCTCTATTCGGTTGCATTTTAATTCTAATGTATAATAATTATTTATATATTAATGTGTCGCAAAGTTCATCTTTTAGATTAGCCTCATAGAAATTTCATCAAAATTGATTCATCGTTTGGTTATGAAGACGGTTTCTCAAGTTTTTAAAAATTATTAATTCTTTTTTGGATGGAATATGTGGTTTTCAAATAGCAAAATGTAAAGTTTTTTGATATTACTTTGTATAGTCAAATAGGCTAATTATACCAACGGTAACTATGGCAATTCTCATGGTGATTATTTATAAATTTATTTTCCACTAGATTTTTAAAAACTTTCTTGGCTTATTATGACTTTTTTTTTATTTTACGTTGGCAAATGTGGTCTAGGTTGTTAATTATAAACTTTCACGGTATAATTACGAAACTTGCACTAAGGCGTCTGCGAGACTGTAATTTTCTATTGAAATGCCACAAAAGGCGGTTGATTGTGCCCACGTGACCCACTTCCGAACCGGGACACACTTGCGCATAGCCCGCGGCCCGGTGGCGACTGCTTACGTCATACAGCTCGTAGAGTCTACGCAAATAAAATAAAATAAATGATATGGACAACTCACCCAACAATATCAAGCCCCAAACTAAGCAGAGCTTGTATGATGGGAACCAGATAGCTGATATAATACTTGAATACATTTTTTTGGTTGTAAATACATAATTTAGAATACAATAGATAACAAGATATAGCTTTGCACGTGACAGATAGTGGAACATGTAAAAAAGTGATCTTCCAATCACAAATTATGAACGCAACGCTTCGATTTCCTCATTTATGTTTGTTATCGGAAGATAATATTTCCAGTCCATTTTATCCATGTTTTCCGCCATCTGTCACGCGCAGACTTATCTTGCGTGGACTCTAGTTGGCTCTGAATAAATCACTCATCTTCAAACTCTTTAAACTTATTTTTATTGATTGGCTCACTGGCAATGCATGCATTTTGGGGTATAGCTTCTTATTGCAGTGTAGAGTTTGATACAGAAGAAATAACAGCACGATAGGTGCATGAAATAGTTTTCTAAACCCTCTCTCCCAATCACACCTTCGATTGGGAATTACAGTTTGTATGAAAACTTAAGTTTCTTCTTATCAATCTATATCAATTATAAAAAAAGCTTTCATCAGTAGAGAGTATGATGTAAAAAAACATCCCCCAGCTCTCGGGCTAATCCCTCGTCCGTGCGCGGCTTTACACGGTTTTTGTGGTAAAATGGAGCAGCAAAGCTTTTGAATGCAAATGAACAAGTTCCTAATCGCAAGTTTCAGTGTATTTGAAAGTTGTAGAAAGACTTGTATTAGCTTGGAAACTGGCCTAGTTTCATAACAAACTTCAAAGGGTTACGATACTTTATGATTCCGCCTTCGAATCATTGGTAGTTTAAATTCGTATATGCTATGTATCCTCTGTATAACTCTTTAGATATGCTATGGTATCTAAAGAGTTATCTCTTTTTAACCGACTTCAAATAAAAAAGAGGAGGTTATCAACTCAGTTGTATTTTTGAAGTGAAAACTTCTTTAGCGGCGTTGAGCACTTTCTGTAATGGGTATAAAATCTTAAACTCGCGTCAGGGCGTCAGGGCGTCAGGATCACGTGACCTTATCGAAAAAGCGTAGGACGGATTTTTTGCAGAAATGTACCCTAAGACTACAACGTAGAGTTCATAATAAAAATCGAAAAAAAGCGTAAGACGCTACAGATACGCTAGTAGTTACTATGACACGGTAACGTCACAGAATAGATAATAGTTAGTAGCAAGCATACCAAGGCGTTTTTCGTGACTGTAGTAGGTATAGGTACATACCTATTATAGATTTTATGAACTAGCGGCCGCCCGCGGCAGGTAGTAGTGGTCATTGGTACATGATTTTATAGATCTACTGTATTTATTTTTCGAGTGGAGCATTGCGGCGAGCGAAGCGAGCCGCCATGCGACCATGGGAACAGCGCGGCGAGCGAAGCGAGCCGTGCTGTGACTCCCCCCAAGCCCCCCAGAACCCCCTCCTCCTGAACCCGGGGGGAGCGTCGCGGCGAGCGAAGCGAGCCGCCACGTGACCACGGGGAACAGCGCGGCGAGCGAAGCGAGCCGTGCTGTGACCCCCCCTAAGCCCCCCAGAACCCCCTCCTCCGAAACCCGGGGGGAGCGTCGCGGCGAGCGAAGCGAGCCGCCACGCGATCACGGGGAACAGCGTGGCGAGTGAAGCGAGCCGTGCTGTTACCCCCCTAAGCCCCCAAGAACCCCCTCTTCCTGAACCCGGGGGGAGCGTCGCGGCGAGCGAAGCGAGCCGCCACGCGACCACGGGGAACAGCGCGGCGAGCGAAGCGAGCCGTGCTGTGACCCCCCTTAGCCCCCCAGAACCCCCTCCTCCTATGTCTGCCGTTTTACTTCATTTAGGACCTACTTGTAGGTCGCGCGACAAGGTCCCTTCTAGCGGTTCCGACCCGTTGAGGATTTGGCTTTACGTAAAATTTAGGGTTCCGTATAGGGTTTTGATTAGGGTTATACTATATTGAGGAATTTGATTAAATGGTCGACTTTTAGGGTTCCTTAGGACTTTGATTGGAGTTTCAACTACACTTAGAAGCTTGATAATGTTAAAATTTTTAGGGTTCCTTAGGACTTTGATTGGGGTTTTACTACATTGAGGAATTTGATTAAGTGGTCAACTTTTAGGGTTCCTTAGGACTTTGATTGGAGTTTCAACTACACTTAGGAGCTTGATAATGTTAACATTTTTAGGGTTCCTTAGGACTTTGATTGGAATTTCAACTACACTTAGGAGCTTGATAATGCTAAAATTTTTAGGGTTCCTTAGGACTTTGATTGGGGTTTTACTACATTGAGGAACTTGATAAAATAAACAACTTTTAGGGTTCCTTAGGCCTTTAATTGGACTTTCAACTACACTTAGGACCTTGATTATGTAAACAATTTTAGGGTTCCTTAGCACTTTGATTGGAATTTCAACTACACTTAGGAGCTTGATAATGCTAAAATTTTTAGGGTTCCTTAGGACTTTGATTGGGGTTTTACTACATTGAGGAACTTGATAAAATAAACAACTTTTAGGGTTCCTACGTTAATAATCAAGTTTTCACTTCTGCCGGCACTCCCGGAGTGCAACCCGTATTTTTTTTAAATCACCACTCTGAGGCCGCTGTCATAGTAACTGACAGCTGTAGTCTATGAAATGTTACAATTTAAGGACCGAATAATGGATTTGTAACGCAATTTTATATTTGGGACATGTGTGGGTCAATAGAAGCTTAACTCCAAATTTATGGGGTTGCCCAAAAATAATATATTATGTCCAAAAAAAAATCGGTTGTCTGTAAAGTCGGTTTACTGACGATAGTTGACAACGTCATACAGAAAGAAAGAAAGAAAGAAAGAAAAAAGGTTTATTTGTCACATCGCCAATGGAGGACATTACATACAGCTGTCCACGCAGACGTATCGTTCTCTCAAGTAGGGAGAGAGATAGATGTCGAACGCTGCTGAACGCGGAGGCCGATTGTGCCTCTTTGTCGCTCGTTCCACGCTCTCGCTTGCACTTCAAGCCTTAAATGAAACGCCTCAGAGCGATGTAATGCCGCATGAGTCATGTTTTTTTGTGCGTGGAGCCGGCTTCATCGAATTTTAAGATGTTGTCACGTCAATTAAATTGCGTCCTTTAAAAAATGTTAAACATAAAGTAACATTTCAATGGATTACTAAACTAAGCCGCCCGCAGATTATAATGTCATTAGAGAGCACCTAACCAATTTATGACGTAGCACATACACATCTATCTGTTTTTTGGTGTTTTTGAATGTTGATGACCAGCTGGGCGATTGTGTATTTCTGTTGCAATCAAAAGTTTGATACTAACAAATAACAGCGATACGTATCTTGTTGCCATCATTTTTCGACAGCTATCATTCATTGTCAAAGAGAAGCTTTGTTTCAATTCGTTTTTTATTGCAATCGAAGCTCAAAAATGACAAAACAGGCAAACTATCCTTCGAGCGGAGTCATAAAAACCGTTATTATTCGTCTTAATTTAAACGAAAAATATTGTTTTGTATAGCTTCTCTTTCACGTGTATATTAAAAGCAAACAATACTATGAAAATTCAAATTTAAAATATCATATTCAATTCATCATTTTTGAATAAAGCTCGGTATTGCGAAAACAAATTAAATAAAAAGTTCGTGGAAATTTCAATTGCAGAAATATTTAAATTAATAACACAGTAGTAATGTTATTATTTGTACAAAAAGCATAGCTTGCATTTCTATAAAACAATATTTTGACATAGAAGCGAATCTGGTTTGATCATTGCTTGTACCGAGAACTTACTATAGGCTTAGTCGCGTGAAACTGGCACCTAGACTACCCCAGCTTTAAGATGTTTCAAAGTGATTCAAGAATAAAAAAAAAAAAATTCAATACAATTGCAAGATTTCAAGATTTATTTATTTAGACAAATGCATTTTGGGCTAACAGCTAGCGCCAAAGCGCCCAAACGTAAATTACACAATACAATAAATATAAGTCAGTCTAAACAATACAATACAATTACAATATAATACAAAATGCAAAATGTCAAGATTACAAAAAATAATAATAATATATAATTTCCCAGTATAAATTAAAAAAAAAAAAATGTAACATGTCAAAAAGATGATAAGAATTAAGTATGTCAACAGAGTCAAAATCAAGTTCGATAAATTATATTTAGAAATAATGTCATCAAATAATATAACTTAGAGGCACTATCAAAAAATAAGTCTGCATCTGTCTGCAGAATAAATTCGTTGAGTGTAGCAAGCGCCCTCGCAGTAGGAGCGTTAGCTCCGGCAACCGTCCGCACCCCGGGCGGTGGAGAGAATAGTGCACGGCGGCGTCGCGGGCCTTCCGCGCCGCCGCCATGCCAAGCATGTGCCGCCGTGGCACTGCAAGCCCCATCTGCTGCAGTGTCAACGGATTATCCACCTTTCCGCACAACATCATATAATAGTGTGTCATCAGTAATAATCCCCGCCTTAACTGCAGTGTGTTCAACCCAACCATACCGGACACAAACACAGAAGGAAACAGGTATGGGTAATACCCGTATTGCCTTTTATAGGCATATCGAGCAAACTTTCGCTGCACTCTCTCAAGAAGCACCGTGTATTTGTCCTCGTGGGGATCCCAGACAACAGCACCAAACTCTAAGCGACTGCGAATATACGCTTTGTAGAGCATAAGCGCGACCCGCGTGTCTGAAAAATCCCACGTGACTCTCATTACAAAACCCAGTGTCTTGGAGGCTCGCTTGCATATGGCTGAGATATGGGCATTGAAGTCCAGCCTGGAGTCCATCATTAAGCCTAGGTCTCTTATTGAATCAACGCGCTCCAGTGGTGAGCCAGCCATGCAATAGGTGTGTCTAATCGGAAAGCGTCGGCGGGAGAAAGTGATCGTCTTACACTTCGAGACGTTAAAGTAGAGACGATTAGCAGCACTCCACCCCACCACCCGGTCGATATCCTGCTGATGTCCCAAACAGTCACCAGCCACGTTTACTGCTGTAAATAGTTTGAGGTCATCAGCAAACATTAGGCTTTCGGAAGAGGTAATGACAGATGGTAAGTCATTTATCATCAGCAGGAATAGAGTCGGCCCCAGGGTGCTGCCCTGACTCACACCGGAGCGCGTAAAGAACCTACTCGATGCATAGCGCTGGAGAACAACATACTGACTACGATTACCGAGGTAGCTAGCGAAGAAAGCAAGAAGACTAGGTATGAAGCCCAGCGAAGCCAGTTTAGTTAGAAGTATGTCGTTATCCACCATGTCAAAAGCCTTCCTGAAATCGAAATAGGTGGTGTCCACCTGCTGCCTTGCATCCATCCTTGCCGAAACAAAGTCAACAAAGTTTACGTGATTGGTAACCGTTGACCTGGCAGATCTAAAACCATGCTGAGAGTTACAGAGGCGGACAGTAACCTGGCGGCGGATTTCAGAGTCCAATATAGATTCGAATATTTTTGCGAATACTGACGGGACTGCAATTGGCCTAAACATCTCAACATCGTCACTTGAGGTGCCTTTAGGAATAGGGGTAACTTTGGATATCTTCCAACGGCCCGGATATCGACACTGCTCAAGAGAAAGATTATACAAGTAAAGTAGTGGCTGTTCTACAACAGCCCCGCAGTCCCTCACGACATAAGAAGGAATCGCATCCGGTCCTGCCGAGCTTCTAGGCTTTAGGCGCCTGATTGCACGCCGCACTTCGCCTAGGGTAATATGTTCGATGGCGACACGGTTTGCATCAAGTTTGCCCACAAGATTCGCCTGAGCTTCAGCCGGGTCAAGGACGGGTACTTGGCTATGAAAGACTGAGCCAAAAAAATCTGCAAAAGCATCTGCAGCTTCCTGGCCTGCAACCACCTTATCTTTCCATCGGAACTCAGTCTCGGTTTGCCGATTTTTACGCTTATCCTTCACATACTGCCAGAACTTGGCAGGGTCGCGCGTTATATTAGCTTGAGTCTGATCAATGTGGTTCTTATAGGCAATATCTATAAGCTCCTTAACGTACTCCCTATAATATCTAAACATCTCTCTATTAAATGATTTACCTAAGCTTTTAAATTTACAAAGGTGAAAATACTTGTTTTTAATGTTTCTAATGATGTCACTGGTAAACCATTTAGGATATACGTATCTCCCAGAAAACTGCAAATTCTTCTTAACTGGCACACTTTCAGCAAAACAGTCATTTAATTTAGCGTAAAAAATATCTATAGCCACGTCTATATCTTGCTGATTGTAGACATCCGAAAAATCGGCATCGCTAATAGATTTGTACAGCTTATAAAAATCTGCTTTACGAAAAATCCACTCTAGCGCGGGATGCGGACGGTCGTGCATTGAGCCAGTAGCCGAAGTTGATGGGCCAACCAAACGCCCACGGTTTAAAATAAGATCGATTTGAAGAGAAGGATGATATGCTCGATCAATAGGCACTAACGCCTCGGCTGCTAACAGTTGTGACAGTTGTGACAGTTAATGACTCTGCTCTTACTACACTCAACACCAAATCCAAAGTACTACCGTCATATTCATTGCCAATGTTGTTATGCTGGCACAAATCACATACTTCACAAAATAAGTCAAATTGAGTTTTTACATTTACACTACACGAATTTAAATTAAAGTCACCAATTATAATTATTTCCATGTCTGAATACTTACATATAACATTCTCTATACAACTTAATACATCAATATACTGGTCATCTTTGTAGCTAGGTGGTAGGTATACAACACAACATATAAACTTGATATTTTTGTGGGTTACGTTAACAATTATTAATTCCATTTCATCTGCTAGGCCATCAATATCGGTGATAGGTCGCAGAATGAAATCACTACGAGCAGCGAGGAGCACCCCTCCCCATCCTTTATCACCTGCGCGGTCTCTCCTTACCACACTGAAGCCGGGGGGAAAGAGCTCCGCGTCGTAAACAGAACTAGTCAATGATGTCTCCGTTAAGGCAATTAAGTCTAACATGCACATGCTAACATTCTTATAAAATATCGATGTTTTTGATCGCAAACCACGTACATTTTGATAGTAGATTGATATGGTTTTACGATTGTCCCGCCATCGCTTGTTTCCATTCGCCTTTGCCACGAAAAAGCTGTTTCCACGGCTTAATACAAATATCCTGCGCCCAGTTTCTTGGAGACAAAATGCAGTCCGACCACTTCAGTGGGACGCCTAACTTGAAAGACGCGTAGTTTCCACGGGACTTCAGAGGCTGAGCTGTGCATGTATCACCACCACAGATTGTTTTCAAATGATCAAGAACCATGGCTTCTGTGGTTCCTTGCTTAACATAGAATAAGTGCAGGTGTTGGATTCTTTCTGAGGCCTCGAGAATGGTTGAGCCTGGCGCAGCAGTACCTCGCGATACGTGAGAGGTTGATAGACGACTCTCCCTCCGTTTTACTTCAGTCCAACTGTCCTCCATGCTGTCATTGATGTCGTCAGAGCTGGGAACAGGTAGTGATGGCTGATTAACAAACGAGGGTGTGTTAAGTAAAGTTGACGCTTGTTGCGAAGGCTCCGGCAAAACCATTACTCTTTTTTCTTGGTTTTTTATCTTTGGCTTCTGTGCAGTAGCAGGCTGCTTTTTTGGCTTAGGGGTCGGGTCCAGTTTCAGCAGGGCCGAAGTCCCGATCGAAGTAACGGAGCAGATGTTTTCGGCCACAATTACAGATGTCGCTGGTACGACTGAAGGCGACGGACGACTGGGCGTCTTTTTAAGCGACGTAGAGGTTGTGGGCACTTGTACAACACTTGTGGGCCGTGCTAGGTTTCGGACAACATCTGAGATTTGGGCGGGGGTCGGGCAACCATTGGCAATTTCTTCTGGAGCCGAATCGATAGGCTTATTTGTTTCTGTCAGGGGCTTCAAACACCCGGAAGCAGCATGGTTTACTTTATCTTCCAAGGCCGCCATCCGGTCATACACTCTTGAAAAGCTATCCATCAATGCTCTTTGGTTATCATTTAGCACCAGAGATAGCTGCTCCACTACCGTCTTACTAATGGCGGATCTGAGACGCTTCTCTATGGTGCTCAACTCATACCGCTCTAACTCTTCTCTGATGAGGGTACGAAGTTCCGAAGCAGAACAGCCAGTAAGTTGTTGCAACGGTTGAAGGCATTGCTCCCGTTTGGTCTTATCACGTAGAGTAACATTCTCATATCCCTCATAAATAGTAGCAGTTACATTCTTGCTGTTGTTGCGTACTGGCGTATGAGTGTTATCAGTCTTTGGTAGCTTGCTGCGACATTCAATGCAAACCCAGGTTAATCGACGATCCGCAGAGAAAGATTCAAAATCTTTTTGGCTGATGTTGGCACATAAAAGATCATAAAGACATTTACACGTCGAGCAGGACAAATAATCATTGTCAGCTATGTGCGTACGACATCCAGAACACGTAGTAGTGGCCATGGTCCAATGTTTCCAAACAACCAGTGGTCAGAGGTCAGCTTCCGGGATAGCAAAGATTAGGCAACGACAATTCAATCCTAATAAAGTTAAGAGTAATGGTCCTCTGTGTGTTTCTGCTATTCTTACTCAGCAGGCGTTGTAATTATATTACTGGTGTTGTGTTATAATCTATGGTCAGAATCTCGTCGACTGGAGTATTTGTACAGACGTCTATGGCAATCTTGTTAAGAACTGTCACCCGTCCGACTAATCATATGTCAATGTGACAGCGCCGTGCCTTGCAATGTTTACAAAATGAAGATTGGAAAATGTCCAGATACCGGCACATCTGTATTATTCCATTGGCTGGTTCAAAAGCCGTAAGAATGGTAAAAAAACTCCACGACCGTTGATATTGTGATTCACGGTGAAAAAGGTGTTAAATTCTCAATCTGTGCAACATGTACAAGCTGGCAAACGTATGGAATGTATTTACCGGCACTGGAGTATCCCTGCTCAGGTATTTATAGGTTAACCACTTCGCAATAATCACTTTCCACAATTACTTTCTGCGGACACTGTAAACAAACGTCTGTACGGTTGGTCGACCGGAAGCCGAAAAAAAAAGCATGAAGCATGAAGCATGAAGCATTGTATTGAATTTTTTTTTATTGAGTTTGAGTTTATTTAAGAGCTTTCGATTAGATTAGATTAGAAAATTATTTATTGCACATAAATCAGTGCATAGGCGAACTTAATTGAGATTTTTAAAGATCACCTGCTTATTGTGTAAATTCTAATTTGCAATTCCTATGACTTGTGTATGGAACGCCTGTGTGTTGAGATACGCATTGAAGACGCATCTCACTTAGAACGCTTTGTTACGAACAAATAATACCAATTCTTACACCATAATCCTAAAGTCATGGG
Organism: Thera obeliscata; assembly: GCA_947578465.1. NCBI lineage: Eukaryota > Metazoa > Arthropoda > Insecta > Lepidoptera > Geometridae > Thera > Thera obeliscata. The sequence goes on from OX387926.1 coordinate 2,359,778, forward strand.
TTTAAATCTAGTCGTTTACCATGAGTTTTACTCTTGAAAAATATATGTGCCGTCCGGGGAAGTACTACTACCATGCATATTTCTTCCGTGAACCAGCATTGCCTGTGTTTCGGTTGGAAGGGCAATGCTTTGTTATAATAGGCCATGGTTACCACTAAACACCAGGCGAGCCATATGCTTCTACAAAAAAAAAGATGTTTTAGAGTGAGATGTGATTTATTTGAATAAGCTTTTCAATTTGAAAAGGCTTAGTACGAACGAAGTTTGCCAGTTTCACTTCTATGAGATTTTATTAGCTAATTCATATTGAAGTAAGCTTGGAAATGCAAATGATGGCGCCTGCAGTGACAAGCGCAATGAATTATTCAGATTCATAGTTGTTCCAGAGAGTATTAATGAAGGCTCCATTGGCGAAGGTTGATATCCTACGCAACAATAAATATGATTAAATAGTGCTCGACGTAACCTTGACGTAGTCTGTGGATTCATCTTGGAGTATAAGTATAGCTTATAGGAAGTTTTACTTAAACAGAGACTTTCCTTTAGTAAAATACCAAACCCAAACGTAATTTTATTTGCATAGTTGGTCACAAGTATTTAACAAATTTAAACAAAAAAATATTGTTTTAGGTAGTTTTGTAAGCGGCTAGGCCTTCGTCATAGCTTACAGCATGGAAACCAAATGAAACTGCCACAAGTGGTCCTCCACCCAGTTTTTTTTTTATGTTAACCTTCACGTTCCCACTCTTGGGCCAAGGTCTCCTCCAAAATTCTCCAACCATCACGATCTTTGGCGACTTCCCACGAATCCTTCTCCAGAACTTCAAGATCGTCTCGCCAATTTTTTTTCGGCAAAAATCTAAATATATAAAGCTCTTACGATACTGACAATCAACGCACAGCCTAAACTAATGATCCTAGGAGTATAAAACTTGGAGGGTAGATTCCTGATGTTGGTTAGGGTTGCACTAAGAAAGAAAATCCTGAAACTCAACCCTTAGGGGTCTGCAGCGGAGGTTGAAGTTTGTATGGAAAAAGCTTAACGCGAGCGAAGTCGCGCGGGATTCCACTAGTGAATATATAAAATATGTATTTAATATTCAAACGGTATAAGATATACCCAAGCAGGGCAGGGAAGGCAAGAGGGAAGCTCATTTCAACAAAAATTAAAGGGAAAATTTTACCCGTGACGGAAACTCAAGTAATTTGTATGCGTATTATATTCGGAGACATTTGTATGGAGCTCACGTACTGCGACTTACCTGGAGGTATCTCTGTAATTTGTAAGACGTGACAATTTTTCAATTCCTCAGAATTTTCTCTCCTTCGCGTTTTTGAGGGATTTGTTATTTGGAGAACTAGGAATTTTACTGTGAATTTAAAAATCATCGGGGAACATTCAAAACATTTAGATTACTCGTTGTAGTTTTTCTGTATTTAACGTCATCAAAGAATCTAAGGTACCGCAGCATAAAGATTATTTCTACTAGGAGTGGGTTGGAACAGGTAAAATAAGAAACCTGTTCCGCCTGTTCCAGTTCCAGTAAAACAACAGTTCCAAAAACCTGTTCCAAAATAACAGCTGGTTGTGTTGCATGCAACATAGTATTTTCCGAACGCAACACCTGTTCTCTGCTTGTAACAGGCTATCTCGTTCTAACAAAGGTAAGATGCGTAAGCTAGAATAGAGAAGAGCATGTTCCGTGCGTGGCGTCTCCTTCTAACAAAAGTAATCTCCATAAGCTAGAATAAAGAGACGCATGTTTCGGCAGATTCGGGCTGTTGTGGAATGGAACTGGAACTGGAACAGGCAGGGAACAGGCTCTCATTGGTTGGTTTAGACAACAGTTCCAAGCTGTTATTTTAAAACACCTGTTATTTTGTTATCTGTTCCGATATATATGCCTCACATGTTCCGTGCGTGGCGTCTCCTTCTAACAAAAGTAATCTCCATAAGCTAGAATAAAGAGACGCATGTTTCGGCAGATTCGGGCTGTTGTGGAATGGAACTGGAACAGGTTCTCAGTGGTTTAGACAACAGTTCCAAGCTGTTGTTTTAAAATACCTGTTATTTTTACCTGTTCCGATATACAGGGTGTAATCGTTAAGTGTGCACAGGCGATTATTCCGTAACTATTGCAGATATCAAAAAACTTTAAACTGATATCGAAAGTACTTTACCTAATGAGTAAAATGACATTAATATCTTCTTAAAAATAAAACGAGAAATATCCAAAAAAATTACATTAATCACTCCCATACATTTTATTTCTTAGTAAGTACAAAATTTTGTGTTCAAAGCATATGTTCGAAGTGACGTCCTCCTTGTGCAATACAATGACGAGCTCTATTTACAGATTCTAAATGAACTTTCCTTAACATTTGCGGAGTAATTAAAGCAATTGCACGACGTACACGATTCTGTAACTCTTCTAGGCTGTGTACTCTCTCAGCGTACACGTGGTCTTTGACAAATCCCCATAGGAAGAAATCACAAGGCGTGAGATCTGGGGATCTGGCAGGCCAAGGGGTTGCACTATTATTGGCTATTATTGGCTCTATTTTAGCTCCGAATTTTTTCTGTATTGGAATATGCCATTTTTCAATCAATAAATGCAACAATCACGATTATTAACGCAAATTGAAAAATACAATAAATTGGCGGGAACGAGAACCCGCGATAAAGAATTTGAATTTAGAACGAACACCAAAGAGTATCTTTCTTTTTGTTTTTATTTAGTATGTTGCTTTTCAGCTAGTTCAAATCAATACAATATTGAAACAAGGTTTATTATAAATTTGAAGTGGTAAGATAATTAATCTTCACGTGTATCTACTTGAAATTCATTAATACCTTCATATCGTACATAATTATAAAATGACAAGGGTAAAATGAGTAGGTACTAATAAGGAAACTAAAACCTTTCTACTATCTCATACTAAATGTATGGGAGTGATTAATGTAATTTTTTTGGATATTTCTCGTTTTATTTTTAAAAAGTTATTAATGTCATTTTACTCATTAGGTAAAGTACTTTCGATATCAGTTTAAAGTTTTTTGATATCTGCAATAGTTACGGAATAATCGCCTGTGCACACTTAACGATTACACCCTGTATATGCCTCACTCCTAATTTCTACCGTGCCTAGGAATTACAATTCTTGAAAGAATTACATTTTTGTTTATTTTTTGTGTATAGATCTATATCGACTGGTCTCTCAGCTCATTTGCGCAAAGAAGCGCAGAAGGCAGAGCTACTACAGCTACTGTAGGTCGTGGGTTTGATACCCATGGAGAACAAATATTTGAGTGGGTTTCACAGATGTTTGTTCTCTGTCTAACACCCAGACAGAGAACAAACATCTGTGAAACCCACTCAAATACAGTATTTTAGGTATATTATATTTTTAAAGTTATTGTACACTGTTATTTGTATTTTATTCCTTGCTATTCTAATTTGTAGAAACCAAGCCAAGTTGCCTGTTCTTCTAGGCTTGGTCGCGTGGAACTACACCTAGATCCGAAGTCTCACTGTGATCCTAATGATAAAATAAATAAAAACATTTTTGAATTTGAAACTGTGCCTAGCCGTAAGTTTACCAAAACAAAACAAAAATAAAATAAATGAAATAATCTTAGTAAAATAAAATAGTTTAACGACCAATAAACATATTTAATTAGGAATATATTACAGCCGGTAATCAGGTGGACATAAACTGCAAAGTCTCAAATTGGCCGTAAAACTTTTACGAGACAGCGTCGCCATACGGTTTCTGTACACACTGGTTCAGTAAACCAATCCTCTGTCTTCTTCTTTTGCGATACTTGTGAAAGAGATAGCATGCGCTTGCTTACTTTTGGTACATTTTCTTCCTGCTCCGTTTTCGTGATTCAGGTTTACGGTGTGAACTAACGTACAGTCGGTAGCATAAGAATGTTTCAGTACAATCGACTTTAAGTGATCGTTTGTTGCATGATCTTTGAGCTTTTGCTCTGTAAGTGCCTGTAGTCAACACTTATATCTTAGTGCAGCTGACTGTACTACTAGTTTACGACTGTGGCCTATTTAATTGACCTAATATTCAGAATTTGATAGGTATAAATGGGTTTTGAAAAAGAAGTCTGAAAGTACCACCGGTGACAGAAAATTTGAGGAGGAACAAGCTGGCCTGGTACGGTCATGAGGAGACTTGAAAGTCTAGGACTAGGAGAGTGATGAGTATGACTGAAGAGGGATATTTGGGTAGAGGTAAGCCAAAGAAAAGATGGATAAACCTTGTGAAAGATAACATGGATAAGAAAGAAGTAAATACAGCTGATAGAGAAGAATGGAAGAGGAGAACATGATGTGCCCCCGCATAAAGTGGGATAAGGCCAGGAAAAAGAAGAAATTAGTTTTGATAAACTGAAGTTCCTCAAAATATTATTTTGGTCTTATTTAAATTGCATTATCTTAGTTTTTTCTATTAGTGTACCTACTTACACATCTAGATAGGTCAAAAACATATTTTTCGAAAAAAAATTATGTTATTTTCAGCATTTAGAAATGTTTTATGAAAAAAACATTTTTGTTGTTCATTTTCAGTTACAGCTTTTACTTCTTAATCATAGTTTTATTATCAACAAACATTATGGTACATGGATGAAAGGTTTGAATGATAGCATGGATATGAGAGGCGTGAATGCAGAAATGACTACAGAGGGGCATGGATTAGGATGATATCCCACCTAAAGTGGGATAAAATAATAATAATAAATAAATATTGTGGACAATTCTTTTGGACAATTTTTTTGTAAATACATACTTAGAATACAATATAACACCCAGACAGAGAACAAACATTTGTGTTCACCACACAAATATTTGTTCTCGGATGGGGATCGAACCCACGGCCTATGGCGCAGAAGGCAGATCTACTACCAACTGAGCTAAGAGGACAGTCCTAATAAAGGCAGACAGAAGAAGAAACGTACGAGAGTTGACAGTCAAATTGCCTATCGACAAAGATGAGAAGTGATGAAGTGAGGCTGATTCCAAATCAATCAGAAAACAGAAACGGAAAATGAGCGCCCTAAGTTGAGCTACTACTTCTGTCTATTGCACAGAGCACCAAACACGCTTTTGCTATTGTATTTTATAATCGATGGGAAGTATCTATTGTATTTATAATAGACGATACTGTTGAGAATATTTTGAGCCACTTTTGTCATAATGAGGTACTTCCTTTACAGCTCAGTTGGTATTAGCTCTGCCTTCTGTGCTGGAGGGCGTGGGTTCGATTCCCACCGAGAACAAATATTTGTGATGAACGTATAAATGATTATTCTGTCTGGGTGTTATATTGTATGCTAACTATGTATTTACAAAAAAAAAACGGCTGTCTTGTCGGAACGCGGAGGCCGATCTTTGTCGCTCGTTGCGCGCTCTCGCTTGCACTTCCAAGCGAGGTAACGCCGCATGAGTCATGTTTTTTTGTGCGTGCAGCCGGCTCCATCGAATTATAGGACGTTGTCACGTCAAAATGTATGCAAGTGTTATATCAGGTATCTGGTTGCCATAATATATAAGCTCTGCTTATTTTGGGGCCAGATGGTGCTGTGTGGATTGTCCGCATTATTTATTAATTAATTTATTTATAAAGCACAAATACTATTTCATGAATATTCCACATTCACCACTTGCCGAATTCTACTGCAGCGATGAGTAACATTTATCTCTTAAGGCGCTGAACCCTGTCAACAACTTCTCTCTCGCACACTATGACCTTTTGAAAGATGCAAAATGACTGAAATTATTTAGCGAAAATCGCAAGCAACTAATCTTGTATACGATAAGATGTATTTGTAAATTTTATAAAATAAATGTCCAAGGTATTCGTTTTAAATGTAACTGTCTTAGCTCCTCTCTCGTAACTCTTAAATCCATGTTCTGTTAGTTGTTTTAATTTCTGCTCTTTACTTTTTATCATGTTATTACTTATGTAAACTTATTTTTTTCATCTATTTGTGTATTGTATGTTGTGTGATAAGAAGCAAATAAATGAGTGTCTATGTCTAAGATTGTTCAGCCAAATATACTCTTTATTTTGATCCTAACGTGATAGAATCATAAATGAGGATATCCGTATGAGAATCAAAGTCAACGACATAGCTCGTAGAATTAGAAGTTGAAGTGGCAATGGGCAGGCCATATAGCTCGAAGTACTGACAACCGTTGGGGTTTAAAGGTTCTCAAATGGCGACCGCAAGCCGGAAGACGAAACATGGGCGCCCACACACCAGATAGACTGCCGATATTGTTAAGATCGCGGGAAGTCGATAGATGGAAAGGGCTTAGGCTCTTTTTTGCTAGGTAGGTTGTAACAAAATCAATTTACACATTATACTCGTAGAACACAGTTATAGGTAATGGTCTATATACCTAGATAAGTAAACTGTTCCCCGCACTAGGTCTCTGTCGAGCTTGTATAGCGGGCAAGTTTCGGCAAGTTTATCATGCGCACTTGATGTGCGGGCAGGTTTTTCCGCAAGTAGGCCGCTGGTGGGCCCTTTTTGCGTGACCTTTGACACGTGTTGCTTGAACTTTTTTAGGTTCTACAACACGCCGGTTTCCTCACGATGTTTTCCTTCACCGTTTTGAGAGTACTGGCATAGTGCACATAAATGTTTCGACTGAAAAACTCATTGGTACATGAGTGGATTCGAACCCACGACCTTCGGATCGGAAGGCGGGGCCACTACCACTAGACCACCAGTGCTCTCTTGTATAGCGGGCTCACAGCTACTTGCCTCGTCATCTTTATTTTCACTTACATCAGATATGATGACGACAAGACGGTGTGCATCGTCTTAAGCGCTGACGAACGCCGGGCAATAATACAATTCCCTACCGGTTCCGAGATTCGTGAAGCGACCCAATTTCCTAATTCAATTCTCTTGTGTTGGGAATGGTGCAACCTATTGATGGGAATCTCGTTTCGAGCTGACAAATGGCTTTGTTGGTTGAACTTTTATCGAGGGCATTGTTCTAAACGAGAATGTTTTATGTGGGGTTTTTTCTAGAAAAAAGCTGTGCACTTTGGTATATCCCTTAAAATATTTTTTATCCTTGTCCAGAATTAAAATTAATAGTAGGTAAATTTGGAGAATCCACACAAAACTTTCTAGCCCCAGATTAAGCAGAGCTTGTACTATGGGAACCAAATAGCTGATTTAATACTTAAATGCATATATATTTTATTGTTAAATTATGTACACACAGTAAAATATAACACCCAGACCGAGAACAGACATCTGTGTTCACCAGCATGTAAATATTTGTTATACTATTAGGTATGCTGTGTTGTTTTTAAATGTCGTTCCTGACGAGGCGTGACCTACCAACCAAAGCTTTGTTAAAGGCAATGGTTACCATTATATTAAATAACTAGCAGCCCGTCCCGGCTTCGCACGGGGTAGATAATATTGTTGTATATTTTTTGTTCTATCGCTAATAGTTTCGGCAGCGCATTCGACGAAAGACATTTTAAGACTCATTTTTCTACACCTTCGGTTACATTGTTCAATTTTTACCAAGGATCCCTATTTTTTTCATAATGTAATGTAGCCTATGCCAAATTGGAAGAATGTAGCATTCTATTGGTGAAAGATTTTTTTAAATCGGCCCAGTACTTTTTGAGCCTATTCATTACAAACATACAAAAATAGGTACAAATCTTTCTTCTTTATAATATTAGTATAGACTTACTTCTTGTTTCCTTCACAGAAACAACATACAAAATCTTTTCAGCCTTTTCATAACAAAGAATATCTAATGTGAGAAAAGCCGGGTGCAAGTAGTATCCTAACTGATTGACGTACGATTGTTCTTGGCATTGACAACCATATGGAAGCTTTAACTAAAGCTTACACATAAAACACTATATTTTCATTTGTTTTTTCGCCTGTCTTTGCTTACATAAACCTGCATTAACATGTTTACCGTTACACTGCGCTAAAACATTTTTAGATACAATTCGTTTTATATTGATGAATGCGCGCTGAAAAACAAGTCATAAAAATGTCGTGAGGGCTAGAACGTCAAATCTTTAAAATGCTACACCGGTGGCCGCATCATAACTTAATAACAGGTGAGATTGCGGTCAAACGCAAGCAAAAATAAAAAAAAACATCATCAGGTTGAAGAAATGCACCATCCAGAAAGAGCGGTTCTGAGCCTTCTTGTTTCACTTCCCTTGTTTGTAACGTCGACCACTGCATAAATTAAAAATAAAACCGGCCATGTGCGAGTTGGACTCGCGCGCGAAGGGAGCTCCCCTTAAATATTTGTTTTAAATATATTTCTTAAGTGAATATAGTATAATTTAATATACTGTGAAAATTTCAAGCGCCCGATGATTAACACTTAACATCAGGTGCAAATGTATGTTCTTGTTCAATCAGCTAAATGTATATTTTGTATTTTATAATGCTCTTTTTGAAAAGCCCCATGTTGTAGTCTTATTATGTTTAGGTTCTGTGTTCTCACATAGATCAATCAACTTACCCTTTTGTAGATTGTATAAAACTAACCCTCTAAACCAATTTGGCCGTCAAACTACATAAAACACAAATATTTTGTAAGCAGCTTAAAATATTCATAAAATATGCCTCAAGTTTCACGTGAGAAGGGATCCGATAATATTATTTGATCGTACCGGATCGGACAGATGTTACAAAAATCACTTTTATTCAGGAACATTTTCCCTTTTGTTTCAGTCGAAAACTAATATTATGATTTCATTCGATGCCACGGAAATTCATTATGATTTCAATCTCAAATTATGTTATGGGTGTCATTTGATAGTTGGATAGCGTGCGTACGTATATACAAACTGATATTATTTGCTTGTACCGCTTGTGGGTTACACTACGTTTGTCAAATCGATATTTGATGGCCATCGAAGGCCATTTTGATAATCGAAGAAGTGGTCTATTATTTTAATCATTGTCTTAGTGGCCTTTTATTTATGTTACAATAATAGTTAGCGCACGTTCAGACGAGCGCGATTTTTCAGCGCGACACCGCGCGTGGGAGACGTGTAAGGTTGATTTCAGACTAGCGTTTTTTTCTTGCAGATCAGCGTTTTTTCTTGCGTTTCAGCATAAATGTTTACACGCTCGCTTCATTATGCACTTCAAAAAGCTGAGGCACAAGTGAACGCAAGCTCGTCACGAGAATAAAACAGGGGATTATTCCGGAGTGTTCGCTTGAAATTGTGGGTCAGTAAGTCAGTCGGAAGATCTGAAGCAGCGTGCGGGCGCTGCGCGTATGCGACGTGTTAGCAAAGCGTTTTATATTCAGGCGTTGGCTTGCCTACATTAATATCGATTAAATATGTATGTACTTTATGTGAATGACATAAACAGGCAATTCAAGTTTCTGAGGAGCAAGCGGTATTTACCCGACTCGCACGCAGTGTCGCGCCGAAAAATCGCGCTCGTTTGAACGTGCCCAAACACTAATAGTTATACATAATAGTTGCTTGTGTTAGACCAATAGTTGACTGCTGGTTTGACGATGGAATAAAAGGTCTCGGCTGCTCGCTCAGCATTAATCGATCGGATTACGAACTTAGAATAAACTTTGCGAGTTGAACTTGAAAATTATTGTAGCTGATCGGCTCAACCGCCCAACTTAACTTTAGGAATACTTTGGTATGAGGATTATTGAAATGCTTATTTACACTTTATAAGCCTGTGGTTTACAAGTAATGTTTGGTGGTTTTAAGATTTCAGGTTTGTTGTTGTGTTTTGCGTTTGTTAGTCGAGAGTTCAATTTTTATTTTGACACTTAGAGAAAGGTTTGTTAGTTTTTAGGTTATTGTATAGGTTGCTTCCCATAACTTGGTGCGCTTCTCTCACCTCTACGACATCCATGGCTGGTGATGAATTCTTTTATATGCTATGGTGACACCACCTCGGGCGCACAGGTTAATACAAAGCCTTTAAGTTAGTGGTGCCTACTTTAAAATAACCAAACGTTATTCGGCCAAGAAACGCGGCTCGCGAACTGGACTGTGGATAGCCAAAGACTGGACTCTATGGCCCGTCTTGGTAGAAACCACCGTCCGTAGAAGACGTACGTTGATACGTTGATGATGATGAACACTGTTTACTTGTATTCTATCAGAAATCATCATCATCAGCCTGAAGAAGTCTACTGCCGGACGTAAGCCTCCTCGGGTCTATCCATCGGGTGTGAGGTCGTCATTTGCTTCGTCTTATATTCAATCAGTGATCTTTAACAAACGTCAGTTCGCTCCAGGGCATAGACCTTCCCGTTTTATTAATAGTTCATATTGTTTACTTTACAATTCTCGCTTAGAATTGTTGCCGGCGCCGGCCGGTGTTTGGACTTCGACCAAACGGTAAATAAGTCAGCGGGTCTTCTTCTTCTTCTTATTTAAGAGCAACGCTCTTGTCGGTGTAATGTATGCATTTTTCTCCAGGTATTTCTTTTGAGGGCAACCTCCTTGACCTCCTTATACGACATTACGGCGATCTTTGCTTTTATTTGGCTCATGTAGCTTATCCTTGGTCTTCCTCTTCCTCTCTTTCCTTCTACCTTTCCTTCGATAATATTTCTGATAAAGCTGTCATGTCGTACAAGATGGCCAATCATCTTTCCTCTTCTGTTCTCAACAACTCCTATTAGGGCTCTTTCCTCGTCGACTCTATTTAATACTTCTACGTTCGTTACTTTTTCTGTCCAGCTGATCCGTTCCATTCTTCTCCAACACCACATTTCAAATGCTTCTAAAAATTCTCTATCTCTTTGTGTCATGGTCCACGTTTCACACCCATAAAGTGCTATGCTCCAGATGTATGATTTGATAAATTTTTTCTTAATTGTTTTGGAAATCCTGGATGTAAAAATTTGTCTTTTGTTATTAAATGCCTGTTTTGCAATCGCTATTCTGGACTTGATGTCTGGTGTGCATCTAGAGTCTGCTGTTATGAGGCTCCCTAAGTATCTAAAACTGTTTACTCTCTCTATGCCTATGTTGTCTAATGTTATGATGTTGGTTGTGGCGTCTTCTGTCTTTGATGTTATTAATATTTTGGTTTTATTGGTATTAATTTTGAGTGAGCAATCTTTAAAGACAGAATCCATTGTGCTCAAAAGTTTTTGCAGGTCGCTTTGGGTCTCTGCAACTGCCGCTATATCATCAGCAAATCTTACGAATCTTACAATTTCCCCGTTGAATTTTACCCCTACAGTGGATTTTTCATTTATTATTCTTATGGCTGCTTCTATAAAAATGTTGAAAATTAATGGTGAGAGTGAACATCCTTGTCTTACCCCTTGTCTTATTTTAGCTTTTCCTTGCTCATTTCCTACTTCTATGATTGTTTCCTGACTTTTGTATAGCTGGTATATTATTCTTCTGTCTCTAAAATCCAGTCCAGTATCCCTCAACAACTTGGTCATCTTTTTCCAGTTTACTTTATCGAAAGCCTTTTCAAGATCTATGAATGCTATGTGTGTATTTAGTCCTACGTCCATTCTTCTATCCACTATCAGTCTTAAGGCTAAGATTGCTTCTCTCGTTCCTTTGTTTCTCCTGAAGCCATACTGGTCATCGCTTAGGTTATCTTCAACTTTCAGTCTTATCCGATTTTGTATTATTTTCAATATGATTTTAGAGGCTTGCGATATTAAGCTTAAAGTCCGGTGTTCCTCGCATTTAAGTGTATTTGCTTTTTTAGGTATTGTGACTGTTTTTGTTAGTTTAAAATCATTAGGTATTTCACCTGTTTCGTACATTACTTTAGTTATTTTAAATATTTCTTCTCGCAAATGGTAATTATCTGAGTTTTTGATTAGTTCTATGTGTATTCCGTCATCACCAGCTGCTTTACCATTTTTTATATTTCTAAGAGCTTCATCAAATTCGCTCCTAAGTAGGTCTGGTCCCAAACTGTCTTGCCCTACGTCTTCTGTATGCTCAAAGTCATCATCTGATAATTCTTCTCCTTTATATAACTCTTCAACGTATCTTTTCCATCGTTCTACTATTTCTCTATTGTTTATGAGTAATTTGTTGTTTTCATCGAGAATAGCAGTAGATTTTGTTTTCTTTTTTCTGCTAAGATTTTTAATTATACTATATGCTACATCAAATTTCCCTACTTTCATATAATGATTTATATTGTCACAGTCTTGTTCTATATCTTTTTGTTTTTGTTCTCTACATTTAAGTGTTATTTGGTTTGTAATTTTCCTATATTCTTTACTACTAGTTTCATCATTTTTATTTCGGTATTTCCTTCTATCTAGTATTAAATTGCTTATTTCAGTATTTAACCATTTTTTCCTTGGTTTTATTTTTTCTTTTTGTAGGATGTTCTCTGCACTTGTCTTTATAATATCCCTAATATTGCACCATTTTTTATCTATACTCATACCTATATTATCATTTTCTTTATATTTTTTTAATTTTTCATCTATTATATTACTATATTGCACTCTAATACTATTACTAAGTTTTAACTTATTGAGATCAATATCTTTGGGCTTTTGTTTTCGGTTAACTTTCTTAATATTAATATCTACTATACTAGCTAATAAGTTATGGTCAGTATTGAGATCTGCTCCTGGATATGTTTTGCAATTTGACGTCATGGTTTTATACTTCGTTTTGACTATTATATAGTCAAGTTGGTACCTTCCAATGTCTCCAGGCATTTTCCACGTGTACCTTCGTCTTTTAGGTTGATCGAAGTTTGTGTTTGATATAGTCAAGTTGTTTTCTTTGCAAAATTGTACTAGTCTGTCTCCCCTTCCATTTCTCTTTCCTAATCCAAATTTCCCAACTATGTCCCCTTCTATGCCTTCTCCCACTACTGCATTAAAGTCTCCTATAACAAACAAGTTATCCTTTTCACTAACTAAATCCAGTAGCGTGTCTAATTGTTCATACATTTGTTCTATTTCTTCGTCTGGATAACTTCCGGTTGGCATGTAGACCTGGATTATAAACGTATCAATGGGTTCAGATTTAATTTTTATTGCTGTTATTCTATCGCTATGGTGTATAGTATTTTCTACTAGATTGCCCCATTTTTTATTTAGAATGATGGCTGTTCCGTTGCTTCCCTTTTTTTCTCCTGTATATATAACTCTGTACTCATCACTCCAATAATCACCACTTCCTTCCCATCTTACTTCACTTAATCCTAATATATCTATGCTCAGTCGATTCATTTCCCCTATCGTTTCTTCTAATTTTCCCGGAGTGAGCATGGTACGAACATTCCATGTACCAATTTTACAAGGATTTCGCAGGATGACGACCTGAGTAGCCTTGTCCCTACTCCTGCCGGACTCAGACCGCCACGGCATGTTACATCGCGGAAGCCCGTTGTCAAGAACGTTACTTTCTTTATTGTTGTGCATCATTACTGTTTTTGTTGGGAGGTGTTGTGCAGTAGTTTCCCCTTGCTTTCTGCACCGCAGTTTAGAGGCCGGCGTACCGCCCTATAATGTCCAGTCAGAAGCCCTTCCAGAAAACTATTCTTCGGCCTTCTGCCAGTACTGATACAGCTGCTGCCCAGTATCAGAGGAATGCTTATTTAATGGCGGCATTTGATCGCCATGTCACAGGGTCGTCATTGGAAAATGCAGCATTTTATAGGCAAGCCTGTCCCACCAGACTTTCCACTACTTCCTGTTGACCCTGCCGCTGCTTGTTCGGGGACTGCTTATTGGTTATTCGCAGCGGGCCACCATATCTGATGGCCGTTCCACTATCCGCCACCTGTGGACCCCGTTGGTAGCCTGTAGCTGAGCCCCAACGGGTCTATTCTGTAAAAAATAACGACAGCGATTCGCGATAGTGTTAGGAATAGCCAGCAAGGGGGCGGGGCCAAGTGACGCGTCATGATGATGTGACTGGTGCAACGCTGAGCTCGAGCACGCCAGTCGCGCTCCTCACTTTTTTCTGGCTCTCGCTCGTGGTGGACAGTCTATAAATATTTTGTTTGCTCAATTAATTGTGCCATGTTTTTTAAATACAAATTGTTATGAACGTTGATTTGTTTAGGCGAAAGTGTTTCGTGATCCATTATAATAGAATACAATACTTACAACATTATTTAATAGAGGTAATGCCATTTGTGGCTGTGTTTTATTTTATTATCTCAAAATACAGTTTCAATAAACAATTTCAATAAATTAATTTAAGACAGAGAAATAGCCGTGCGTCAGCAAGCAAAGATATCAGTCGCACAACGTCAAAAAATGTACAGCGGTAGGCGGTTCTACAGCATATCACACTGTTGCCCGATGGTTGCTCCGCAAAAGTGTATGACAGAAATTGCAACAAGGTCGCAATTACTATAATAGCCTCGCGGCTCGGTGTACGTTTGATTGCTAAGTCAAAGACAATTTATGTTCTAGCAGTTGACTTGCGATTGAGCAAGTGTGCTTGTGCCAAATATGATGTTTAGATGTCTGTTCATCCTCATTCGACACGACACCCTGAAGGCAATTGGGACTCTGCGGGTAGGTAACGTCGTTTTAGGAATATGGGAGGAGAGAAAGTACCTTGAATATTGGAGATGGAACATTTTACTGAAAGAAGACATTATTTGAATTTTAAAACCAATTTAAACTGCATTCATAGATACTGAAATAATTGCATGGTTGAACCGGGAATCGAACCCTTCGAACACGAGAATTATAATCACCTTGTACAGCTTTATCATACCGATCGAAATTCTACCATCATAAGGATTATTTTTTGCTAAATAACATAACATCAGAAAGATTTTTATGTCCCAAAAGTTAAAGAAGTCTTTGTGATTTCCACTATAAAATCAATAAAAAATTATAATACCAGAAATCCATGAATTTAAAAGTTTTGAATACAAAATTAATGCATTGTTTATCAAATGCTATTAATATTAGTTTTTTTTCCTTTTTTTTATCTAAATAAAAAAAACATTTATTACCTCGCTTACATGTCTCGAAGATTTTTATATTTTGCATAAAGCTAAATAAATTGTATTCCTAAAGTCAAAACCCAGTCACACCACGTAGGTGCCTATCATCAATTCGTCACGTTCTGTAGGCCTACCACAAGCTCTGTCTGGCTCTGTCTCTGGCTCTGGTTTTGAGTCTGTGTGAGTGTTGACTAAATAAATCCGACGTCGAAACGTCACACACACAGTATAATACACTGGTGAGCACTCAAAATCAAATCAAAAATCAAAATGTTTTAATTGAGAAAATTACAGGTAGGACAAATATAGGGTTGGGATCTCTTCTTTTAAGTTGTTAAACCTGTATTAGAAGAGATCCCCTCTTTTCTGTGGCTCAACATTGCCTTGTTATTTAATTTAGGTGATACGTTATACATAAATAGGTAAAGATCGAGCTAATTTTAATGATAAGTATTTAACAATAAAAAAAAAGACATTCTAACATTTAGACTTCCGATCCGAGCCTACACTGATATAAATCGTAAGATTTAGTCTATCAGCTCGATCGAAAGTCTAAATGCGCCATATTTATGTCTAATGTTAGGTAAATAGTGTACAAAATAGGTATTATGGTGGTGAGGTGTAAGATATTTTAAAGATATGAAGTGGGTTATTTGTATGAATTAAGCATGATATTATGGTTGGAATCAGATTAACAATATTTAGAGTACTCTATTGGTACAGACTCAAAACCAGAGCCAGACAGAGCTTGTGGTAGGCCTACTGTTGATAGTTCGACGCGAGTATTTCACGTCGTGTTTACCATCTGCTTGTTTGAATAGTTTGATGTTTCCGGAACAAAAGCTTTTTGCGCGCGACTCGTTGTTATTGTTGCGTTGCCTGGAACAAGTCTATTGTTTCATATTTTGACTGGCCTCTTCTCGGATGTTAGTAGAGCGCTGGTGGCCAAGTGGTAGCGACCCCGCCTTCCGATTCTAAGGTCGTGGGTTCGAATCCAGTTTACCAATGAGTTTTCTGCCCAAAAATTTATGTACACTATGCCGGTGCCAAACGGTGAAGGAAAACATCGTGAAGAAACCGGAACTTAAAAAGTTCAAAATTCAGTATTCAGTATTCAGTATATTTATTGCCTTATTATGTATGTAAATATAACAGTGTCAGATCTTAGAACTAATTTTTGAATCAATACATAATTTACCCTGTAAGGGTGTTGCAATACTGGAGAAGCGGGCCGATATGATTATAATCACGCAGATTTGTAAGCAGGTTTAGTATAAAATGTTATAAGGGTTATTTATTATTATAGTTAGTCTTTTTGTTCGTCGTTAAAGAACTCGTCTAGTGTGTAGTAATTTTTTTGTAAAAGCATCTCTTTAATTTTTTTTTCAAAAATGTTGTATTTTTCTAGATGTTTGATGTTTTCCGGAATCTTGTTATATATTTTAACCGCCATAACATTTGGTCCCGAGCTGTGTATCTTTAAATTAGATGTAGGTAGCACTAGGTTATGCTCATACCTACTTTTAAAGCGCCGCGGTTCATCGCTTTTTTTTTTAAAGTATTGTGGATACTGCCTCACAAACTTGCAGATTTCTAGGATATATATCGAAATAAGGGTCATAATTTTTAGTTCGCCAAAATACGGTCTACAGCTCTCTGGAGCTTTTATATTACTAAGAATACGTATGCACTTTTTTTGTTTTATAAACAGGTTTTGAGCGTCGACACTGTTGCCCCACAGAATAATTCCGTATCGGATCCAGGAGTAGGCATAAGCGTAGTATGCAGACATAGCTGTTTTTATGTCTGTAGCCTTCCGTAACTCTCTAAGTGCATACGTAAAACTAGATAGTTTTTTTGTCATCCTTTGGACATGGTTTTTCCAATTAATATTTGAGTCAATCTCTAAGCCTAGCAGTGTAAATGTATTTACGCATTCCAGTTTAGTATTATTGTATATAAAATTAATGTCAAGGGGGGGCTTTTGATACGGTCTAAATTGCATTATTTTGGTTTTTGTATAGTTAATGTCAAGATTGTGGTCGGTCATCCAATTTCCAATAGTGTTAAAAATGTCAGTTAGGTTTTCATTTAAATTAATATTTGTTTTACAAGATGTAAGAACGGAGATGTCATCAGCAAATAGAACACATGATTTATTAATTGATTTTGGTAAGTCATTTATGTAAATTAAAAATAAGATACAGCCAAGGACGCTTCCTTGAGGGATTGAGCTATAAATTTTTATTGGTTTCGATCTGACCATAGAAATTTCTCCGCTCTTTTCATCAAAGTTTTCTATTTCAACAATTTGTTCACGTTTATCTAAATAAGACTTATAAATAAATTATGTGTCAAGTGCACGAAAGGAGCCTGTTTGGAGGGGCCGGCGGAGGGCGATTTTTCATACAAACGTAATACCAAAATGATTACTAATTTAAGCAGATTTTCACTTTATTATTGTAATAATTGTATTTGTATAGTATTTATCTAGGTTCCTGAACAGTTTTTATTTTAAATTACTCACCTGAAATGAAATTAACGCCAATCACATTTTGCAATGATAAAAATGTGTAAAATGCGATTGGTGTTTATTTCATTTGAGGTAAGTAATTTAAAATAAAAACTGTTCAGGAACCTAGATAAACACTATACGAATTCAGTTATTACAATAATATAGTAAAAATCTGCCTAAACTAGTAATAATTTTGGTAGGTATTACGTTTGTATGAAAATTCGCCCTCCACCGGCCTCTTAAAATCCTTTCACCACACTTAGTTCGAAAGAATCAGTGACACGATAAGAAAAAGAATAAGGTTGTTAGTAGATCTGTCTTTGCGCTGTAGATCGTGGGTTCGACCCCCACCGTAAACAAATATTTGTGTGGTGAACACAGATGTTTGTTCTCTGACTGGGTGTTATATCGTATTCTAGATATTATGTATTTACAAAAAAAATGTATATTAGTACTATAACAGCTATCTGTAGGCCTACCATGAGCTCTGTCTGGCTCTGTCTCTGGCAACACTCACACAGACTCAAAACCAGAACCAGAGACAGAGCCAAACAGAGCTCATTGTAGGCCTTTTGGTTCCCATAATACAAGCGCTGCTTAGTTTGGGGCACGATAATGTTATATGTACATATTTTTTTAATGTGGTAGTTGCTTGAAATTTTATGTTAAACTTCAATTACATTCTACACGAGCAAACTTTCACAAACATTTAATATTACGATACCCACGTGTATGAAGTTACCTATACCAGTGTATGGTAAACACATTCTTGAGCACCGTATGAGAAAATACTTCTCGCAGTAATAATCGCTCGGAAAGAGTCAACTATTTCGCTGCAGATAAAGTTTTAAATACCCACCTGTCCCCCGCTCTTTCCCTTTATGGGGACACATGAGAATAAAATGTTCTATCTGACCCCTTTTTATCAACGAGGGGACAGATTAAACTTTTACAAGATTTGAAAAGTACTATCCCTCTCCTTTTCGTTATCAAGGGCGATAGTTAGTTTGGGGCTGGGTAGTGTTGTGTGAATTGTCCACAATATTTATTTATTTATATATCATTTTATCTTTGTTTTCCTTTTATCATTTATATCTTTTTTTTTATATAGATAGCTAAGCATTTCGCTGCCATCACACTTGATGGAAAGTGAGGATGTAGCCTAAGATGGAGCATGCTTAGCCATATCTATTTGGCAAATGCTTTAAAAATTAATCTGTCCCCGATCACAAATAAGGGGACATACCGAAATGTTTATTCCTGTGTTTTGCCCAATAAAACATGTCGGTACACCACAGATTCAGCGTGCAAATATTAGACAACCGGGGAATATCGACCCGGTTAAAACTAGGTCACAGGTGCATCGTACGCATCTCTGCTTATTTTGCTTTTAGTAATATTAGAGCTCTTTGTGTGTGGCTCGTCCGGGGAAGTACTACCACCATGCCTATTTCTGCCATGACGCAGCATCGCTGTGTTTCGGTTTGAAGGGTGTGAGTGTCGGTTACTGGCACCTGAGGCTAATATCTTTATGCCTCAAGTTGATAAACGCAAGGCTCTGCCTTCTACGTCATAGGTCGTGGGTTCGATTTTACCGAGAGCAAATATTTGTGTGGTGAACGCAGATGTTTATTTTCTGTCTGGGTGTATTCTAAGCATGTACTTAGGTACTAGTATAGTACAAGCTCTGCTTAATTTGGGGCTAGATATTGTTGTGTGGATTGTCCACATAATTTATGGAGTTATTATAAAATTACAGTAGTATATAGTAGTAAGGTACTTATATAAAAATTTATAACCCGTGAGTATGAGTTGAACTTGTCAACGTTAAGGCCAGCGCACACCTAGTTCGCTGGCGGTAGCGATCAGTGTAAAGCTGTCAAATATCGCTGTCAAATCTCAATTCTGACAGCGATATTTGACAGCGTTTCACTGATCGCTACCGCCAGCGAACCAGGTGTGTTCGAGCCTATAGTGTATGAAAAAAATCGGTTGTCTGTAAAGTCGGTTTACTGACGATAGTTGAACGTGACAACGTCATACAGCTGATGTCCACGCGGACGCATCGCTCACTTATGTAGGAGAGAGACAGATATCAAAAATCAAATATGTATTTATTCAGTAGAATCGCAAAGATCACTTTGAGACGTCTTAAAGCTAGGTGAGTCTAGGTGCCAGTTCCACGCGACCTACTACTAAACTACGGCTTGGTTCCTACCGTTTTTTTACACAGGCCTAAGAGTGAGCGCATGGTTATAATCGCTGCCATTTCAGTTTCTTTTTTTTATAGGCGCGAGTTATTAATGTAAGCTTTTACGTTAAGTAGACATAAACCAGTAAGCTTCTAAAGGTAAATGTAAAAAAATACGAGTGTACGTAAAAGATGAATTTTGTTGCTAATCCCTATCCTCAGAAGAAATAATTTCAAATCATGCAGACATTTTAGCATTTTGCTGTTAGCGATAAGGCCGCCAATTGTATTCCTGTGACTGTTTATTTTTAAGCTAATAATTGTATCCTACTTACCTAGCGTGTCATTGTAATCAATAACAGCCCTACTTATAAACGCAATTTAAATTTAATCATTGCTTAAAGTTAGCCCTGTTACTGTTTGTCATTCATTACCCAGTGGTAAGAGATGGCAATAGTTTAAGCACTGTTTATCTTTTGACATATTTTTATAAGTAAGGCCATAAATAAATAAATATAATAATTAGTAAATAAATCCAAGGAGATCCTTATAATTTCCGTGGGTACTAATGATGTTTCTTCATAAGTTATAATTAACTTGACCTAACTACCTAATTGGCTGATTACAAACTGCGCGCGAAAATTTCGCTGAACTGAAAACCAATTCGTTAATGAACTTTCATAAAGTTAATAAGTAGGTATTTAATGCGTCGGTATCAGTCAAGCAAACCCAAATCACCTATAAACATTACCATCAAAAGTGTATCATCAAAAAGTGTCATTCCGATTATGGAGCCTAGCTTAGTTGAGGCGTGATGAGCTGTCAAAATATTATTACTTGTAGCCAAGTCATAACTCTGCTCACTTCCGAAAATCAGCACTGTTACCACAAGCTGTACCTGACTCTGTCTCTAGCTCTGGTTTTGAGTCTGTGTGAGTGTTGACTAAATAAATCCGACGTCGTAACGTCACACACACAGTATAAAACACTGCTTCTTCTTATCGTGTCACTGGTTATTTCAAACTAAGTGTGGTGAAAGGATTTTATGTGATATAAAACACTGGTGAACACTCACACAGACACAAAACCAGAGCCAGAGACAGAATCAGAGAGAGCTTGTGGTAGGACGTCGAGATTCATCTTCATCAATTTTGATTACTCGTATGAGTGACATGACTTACGTACAGTTAGCTGCATTAGAATGCATACAACTCGTTTTCATAGTGTTCGTAGACCATGACCAAGAAGATGAAATGTTTTGTTTTGTTCACTAAACTGATAGAGTAAGACTGCTGAACTGATGGTTCTACTGTTACGCTCATTTATGGCCCTATTACGTAAGTAGACCGATACGTCTATTGCCGTCTCTATTTATTGATATGAAAGTGACAGTGTAAAGACACTTTAAGCAAGCCGCTAAATAGTGTCCAGCATTATGGTTGAGGGGGTCATTTTTTGTGTGTGAAAGGTTGTACTTTCGGTCTGTGCTCGTAAGTAAATAAATATTGTGGACAATCTGCAGACAGAGAACAAACATGTATGTATCGAGTGTAGGAATCGAACCCACGACCTACAGCGCAGAAGGCAGAGCTACTACCAACAAAACTGAGAGGCTAGTCGATATCACATTAAGCTTTCAGTTTGATCATTGACTCTGTAAATGCCCATTGCAATGTGTGATACCAACTTTTTTTTATCGTATACATATTATCATAGCTGACTGTACATGTGTTTATTGGAAGAAGCTGGCTCAACGCCTCGATAATTATTGAATTCATCCGTCAAAAATAATCCTGTCAGTATGATATTAGCACTAACTCATCCAAGGAAAGTTTTACCATGTCAGAGAATACTTACCACTTCCTAAGTTTTTGACAAGTTTAGCAAATTACTTATGATATTTTCATCTACCGGGTAGCTTAGGTAGATACTCTTAGGCCGAGATTCATAGACGTGACTTTGCTTTACAGCAAAGCAGTCTTCGCAAAGTAAGCTTTGATTATCGAAGTTTCCTATCAATATTTTGAATAAAGAAGAGCTTGACAGAACTATGAAATATAATTTTGGTTGAAAGTTGAACTTTCCATCAAAGTAAAGTCAAAGTTCGGTCTATGAATCTCGGCCTTAGACACAAGCATTGTTTCTGAATACGAGCCTCAGATAGTTTTACCTACCCTAAGGCTAATTTATCATAAAACTGAAAACATGTGCCAAGCGCTTGAAAGGAGCCTCCCTGAGTCGCTCTCAAAATCCTTTCACCATAGGTACTGTTTTGAAAGAATCAATGACACGACAAGAAGAAGAATCATAATAATATCATGTGAAGCTTTTACTAGATTTTTTCCTGTCTCTTTTAGCATCTTTGATTGGCCTCTAGCTCAGTTGGTAGTAGCTCTGCCTTCTGCATAGGTCGTGAGTTCGATCCCAACCGAGAACAAATATTTGTGTGTGAACACAGAGGCGCAGAAGGCATATCTACTACCAACTGAGCCGAGAGGCCAGTCAGTCCAGAATGCTATACTTTAAGACTCATAAATAGGTTTATTGTATTCTATCCTCATTTACTACATTTACCGTAATAAAGTACATAATGTAGATGTTATCTCAGTAAAATATTCTTCGGACCATCGAATGGTTCGTGCCACATACAATATAAACGAAAACTTAAAAAAGAAGCGAATACAATTTGGACAAAAACATACTAATTATGATAATATAGAGGCAAACTTACTAAAAACCCATATGGAACAACAAATCCCTTTGATACTGATTGAAGACATCAATCAAAGTTACAAACACACAGTAGCAGCCATCAAGGACTCTGTCCAAAATATACCAGTAAAACATAGGAAGCAAAACCATGAATCAAAAATAATGACAGAAGAAATAAAGACTTTGATAGATGAAAGAGAAAATTTAAAGAAAATATATCCGCGCACCTCTACACAAAAAAAACGGTTAGCGTTTGTGCACAAGAAAATAAAAACTAAAATAATAGCCAACAAGAAAAAAAATAAAATGCAATTATTGGAAATCGAGCTAGACACCAGAAGCTCCACCAAACAGACAAGAAAACAAATAGAAAACCGGAAGGAATGGGTTCAATCTATCACGACCAACGGAGGGATAAAAACAACGAACAGATATGAGATTATGAAGGAAGCCACTAGATTTTATAAAACGCTCTACTCAAATGACTCAAGTCACGCTAATCTGCCACCTACACTGCCCATAGATTTGTATCAGACGGTTCCACATTTTCTACCAACTGAAATAAAGCGCGCCATAAATAAATTAAAGAAAAACAAATCTCCAGGAGAAGACGGCGTTTCAACGGATGCTATACTAGCGATGGTAGAGCCCTTAACATCTCATCTAACCACCTTATTCAACGCTATCTTAGACAAAGAAATTATTCCCGAAGACTGGAACATCTCGTTAATAACTCTACTATACAAGAAAGGAGACCCCAACCTAATCGACAATTACAGACCTATTAGTTTGCTCCCGACACTTTATAAGTTGTTTTCATCAACCCTGTTATATAGAATAACTAAGGCCTTAGACGAGCAACAGCCACGAGAACAAGCAGGGTTTCGAAAGGGTTACTCAACGACAGACCATATATTCACACTTACACAGTGCATAGAAAAATGTAATGAGTATAACAAAGTTATATACATAGCGTTCATAGACTATGCGAAAGCGTTTGACTCTATCTCACACTATCACCTCTGGATAAGCCTGGAAGAGCAAGGAATACAGTCAAAGTATATAAATCTCCTTAAAACAATATATAAACTCTCTTCAGCTAAAATCAAATTAGAAACTATTGGAAGTCCATTTGCAATCAAACGAGGTGTGAAACAAGGAGACCCAATCTCTCCAAAACTTTTCACATCTATATTGGAAACCATGTTCAGAAAACTAGATTGGTCTGAACGTGGAATTAACATAAACGGAGAACAACTAACTCACTTAAGGTTTGCGGACGATATTGTTATTTTAGCAACCAGACATGAAGACCTCCAATACATGCTCAATTCACTAGACACAGAAAGCCGTAGAATAGGTTTGTGCATGAACCTGACCAAAACAAAGGCTATGTCAAACGGAGTCCTACTAGCTATTAAACTCGAAACGGGAATAGTTGAGTACGTTAAAGAATATATATATTTAGGACAAACAATATCGTTCGAAGACGCCATGGAAAAAGAGGTGAACAGAAGAGTTGCTATGTCCTGGAAAAAGTACTGGTCCCATAAAGATATATTTAAAAGCAAACTTCCGGTCCACCTCAAAAAGAAATTAATGGACAATACAATCCTCCCTACCTTGTTGTATGGCTGTCAAAGCTGGCCGCTGACAAAAAATATTGTTAAAAAAATTGCCACATTCCAGAGAGCAACAGAAAGGTCTATGCTTGGCCTAAAACTTAAAGATAGAGTCAGGGGCGACACCATTAGAGCCATCACCAAAGTAACCGACGCAGTAAGCATGCTCTGTAAGCTGAAGTGGAAGTGGGCGGGTCACGTGTCCAGAGCACTTGATGGCAGGTGGAGCGAGCGAATCCTGCATTGGTACCCACGAGATGCAGCACGCGCACGAGGTCGACCTAAGAAAAGGTGGTGCGACGATGTGGTAGAGGTGGCGGGACCCGCATGGACGCGAGTGGCACAGGACCGCTATGAATGGAAGCGCATGGAGGAGGCCTATACCCAATTTTGGGTGCCCAAAAGGAGTTTTAGTATGTAAGTTTTATAAATGTTTAGCTGTAAAATTAGTAACAAGTACCTACTCCCTTTGGAAATAAATGGCTTATTTATTTATTTATTTATTTATTTATCCTCATTTACTACAGTACGATGTGTAGGTATACCTCTGTTTAATTGGCGAAGTGGGTTCATTTGGGGCACGCTAGGGCACGGTACGCAAATACGCCTTTAATGGCTTTGTAAAACGACCGTACCACGTTGCTATTGGGTCGGCTTACTGCCTCATTAGCAGATTGAAATTGTAAATACATAATGGATTGTTGTATTAATAAGTAAATAAAAGCTGCATAAATACTACCGTCCCAAGTTCAAATATAATTAGAAATATCCTCCTCCTTCATAATCAATCCCTCATTGTTGAGGATTTTATATTATTTTCAGCCTATCTTGTCTTGGACCTAGATTGGACCAGTCTCGTAGATGTACTTATATCTGGCTTATACAAGGTGTATCTAAATATGTGTACTATGCGAAGGTGGGGGGTTTCAGACCACAATGGTGATCAGTTGTGGGGGGGAGATAATTAAAAATTCCTATTTTCAGTTTCCCATACAAAAATATTTAATTTCTTAATGCCTAAATAAATTGACAACCCTATCCTTGTAACCCCTTGACCTACTACCTCTGTAGGTCTACTACTACTACCTACTACCTCTGTAGCTGAGTTTAGGGTTGTCACTTTGTATAAAGTCAGCTGTTCATGTTGAAACTTCGTTGCAGTTTTTTTCAGAGATACCAATAGAAGTTCGTAAAGTCGTTGAACAAAAGTTGTTCCCCAGGGGGTGGAAATTCACCCCCCTTCAGGATAGTACACATATTTTGGTACACGTTGTTGTTTGGTATCATCTCTATGATGCTCTTTTTTTTTTTGTTTTTTTTTTTTTTATGTAACTAGCTGATGGAACAAGCGCCATATGCTTGTTGCACCTGATGTTAAGTGGTTAGCATCGCCTATAACAAAGCAATGCCTCGCAGGTCACGCACGTCAGAAACGCGCCCTACGATGCACTGCCCTGCGTCCATCAACTGGAGGCATACAGATACTCAGCCTAACGTGCCAGTAATTTCACCGGCACCCACACCCTTCAAACTGAAACACAGCAATGCTGCTTCACGGCAGAAATAGGCATTGTGGTAGTACTTCCCCGGACGAGCCCATCACAAAGAGCTCTACTACTACTGGACTCTTTCCCGTGGACATGTCTTTTGGCATTGCACTAATAAAATATAAATATCGATTGAAAACTCAAACTCAATAAAATTGTATTTAATACAATTGCAAGAATCACTTTGAAACGTCTTAAAGCTAGGTGAGTCTAGGTGCCAGTTCCACGCGGTTGTCCTCTATTCCTCTCTTTCTGCGTCTCCAATCACTTCCAATTCCTTCCATGTGGTGCTCGTAATAAAAGCAAATAAACGCTCCAATAAAATTACTTCGAAGTGCAGAAAAACCCTCTCATAAAAATCTATGGCATCGTCTCACGCTGTTCAATCTATTTAGAAGCACAATAACTTCATCTATAAACCTAATTAAAAGTAGTATTTATGTAAATACTATAAAATGTTAACGGTCTGACTGATATCATTGCTTAGTCCATTAGACCTACTTCATTAGGGACACACCACACGATGTAAGCACTTCGGCTACACTTAAGGGTCTCGCATCAAATTAGAAACTATTTACTCGTATACTCTTAACTATCATAGTAGTCACTGCTACTATAAAGTTATGTATATACTATATAGTTATTTATGGAGTATGTCGTTGAAAAAGGACAGCGTCGGGCTGGCACATTAGTTGGGCAAAATAATATGAATTTTAAAACTTGAGATTCCAACTTCATGGCCAAACAACTGAAAAGATTTTGATGAAATTTCTATGCGACAAATCTGGAAGTATAACCATCCAAATAAAAAAGAAAGAAAATAAAGAAGAATTTACTAAATCGGTTAATAAATGACGGAGGTAGGTATGCAGTACTTAACAAACATTAAAAAACCCTCTTGTGGCAAATGAAGTGGGTTAAAGATGATAATGATCGAGTGATCAAATAATTATAAGTTTAAAAAACTTGAGAAACCGACTTCATTGTCAAACGGCTAAACCGATTTTAATCAAATTTGTTTGGGACAATCTGGACGTAAGAATAACCTTCCAAATAAAAAAATAATTTTCTAAATTGGTTCATAAATGACGGAGGCATGCAGTTACAAACATTAAAAAAATTATTTAAAAAAAAATGGCAACACCGATTTTAATAAAATTAAAATGGGACCAATCTGGAAGCAGTACCTTTCAGATAAAAAAATATTTTTTTAAATCGGCTCACAAATGACGAAGTTATGCGGTATCAAACATAAAAAAAAAATAAAAAAAATACAACCGAATTGAGAACCTCCTCCTTTTTGATTGGAAGTCGGTTAAGAATGGATGAAGAAAGTGAAGGAAAGGAAAGAATGGAGTCAGTTGGAGGAGGTCTATACGCGCCGAGAGGACCTTAGTTAGTTTTTAACCGACTTCCAATCAAAAAGGAGGAGGTTCTCAATACGGTTGAATTTTTTTTTTTTTTTTTTTTTATGTTTGTTACCGCATATCTTCGTCATTTGTGAGCCGATTTGAAAATAGTTATTTGTTATACAAGAGTGCAAAGCTGCTTTTTAACCGCGTGCTCAATTTTGATGACTGAGCAAGCGCAGGATTCTAAAGTTTAACCACGAGCGTAGCGAGTGGTTTAAAAGTTAGAATCCTAAGCGTTGGCGAAGGAATCAAAAGAGCACTTCATCCCACCTCAGCGAGGAAATGACTAATGCAAAAAAAAAACATAGCGTGACTAAAAGTAACACCAAGAAGGTTCCGAGTATGAGTTATTAACAAATTTAAAAAGGTTGTATGATAAATTCGGCACCATGCAGGTAGAAGTAAATAGGTTTAATGGTGTTTTGAATTCACAAATACACCAAGAAGGTTACGAGTGCGAGTTTTTAACAAAATAAAAAAGGTTGTATGATAAGTTCGGCACCATGGAGGTAGAAGTAAATAGGTTGGGTATTCACAAACTTATTGAAGACAATATTCTAAATTCAAATTTACTTTATCCTCTAGCGGATAAAAACGGCTTTTCCAGTCAGAAATTAAACAGCAAAAACACACTTTCAGAGCTGGTGGGATAAAAAATATTTTTTTATCTGAAAGGTACTGCTTCCAGATTAGTCCCATTTTAATTTTATTAAAATCGGTGTTGCCATTTTTTTTTAATAATGTTTTTAATGTTTGTAACTGCATGCCTCCGTCATTTATGAACCGATTAAGAAAATTATTTTTTTATTTGGAAGGGTATTCTTACGTCCAGATTGTCCCAAACAAATTTGATTAAAATCGGTTTAGCCGTTTGACAATGAAGTCGGTTTCTCAAGTTTTTTAAACTTATAAAAATGTTGTTAGGGGAATAATAAAGGCTTTTATTTTATATATTTTTTATAAGACGAAGCTTGTTTGTGCTACTTTATTCAAGTATAACTTCCGAATCGTAAATTTTTATGTTACTAGGTAAACTTTGATTCAGACAGCACTAAAAGTAGTAGGTAATATTTGTTTTTTTACTGATTATACAGTTTTGTTTTTTTCGATGAGAATTGACCGAAACATTCGATATGCGTTTGCTCGAATTATCGAGAGCAATCCTATACCTATAATTTTTTAACTCAAAAAGTAGCGAATTTTTCTTATGAAATGGACAGTTTTTTTCTTTTTATCGCTTTACGGTTAGATTGCGGTCAGATAAATAAACGAAAAATCGGTTGTCTGTAAAGTCGGTTTACTGACGATAGTTGAACGTGATAACGTCATAAGAAATTACTCGCGGACTCGCGGACTCGCGGACTCGGACTCTGACTCGGACTCGGACTCGAACCCTCGGGCCCGGACCCGTAACCCGACCGAACCCTTACCCTTACCCTCATTTACCCTTACCCTCATTTACCCTTACCCTCATTTACCCTTACCCTCATTTACCCTTACCCATTACCGGACCCGGGCTCGGGCTCAGGTAAATGGAACGACGAAACGACGTAACGACGCATGAGTCATGTTTTTTCGTGCGTGCAGCCGGCTCCATCGATTTATAAGACGTTATCACGTCAAAAAGCTTTGAAACTGTTTCTCAAACACTCTGTAAAAATGACCCGATTGGATAAATACAATTACGTTACCATACATGTGAAGCAGAGTACAAAAGCAATGATTTCAATAAATCTAAACACACTTTTAGATTGGATGAAGAGTATCATAAATAATAAATGTACTCCTTTGACCATTCGTCGTAATGTCATGGCGACGTTATGATGGGCCCTTTCGAATATTTACGGGGTAGTAAAGTACGGTTGAGTACCGAGGGGCTAGCACAAATAAACCTGACATTCATGACGCTAGCGTATTGTATTGGCATTTGAATTACATTGCGCGACATTCACAGCTCGACTGCGGAGTGTAACCTTATTACCGCGCAGTGTAGAACGCTGAAGCGATACGTCAAATTTACACGCGATGGTCCTTTTGAACCTTTGTTAGGTGGCATGTTTACAACTTGTTTTTTTACGTAAATAGAGATTAGAGATAGTTTCTACTGCAATAAACTTTTATCATGCTTTGAATTATACCACTCAAGGAAGTATTTACACCTAACTTACACGACCGTCTTGCAAATAATAGATAATAATAAATATTGTGGACAATTAACACATCACTAGATAGTCCCTAACTTAGAGAGAGCTTGCATGATGGGTACCAGATATAATACTTGAAACCTTTTTTTTTGTACTCCATTTCTATAGACTGAAAAAAAGTATCAAAAAAACTTCAAAATCTAGTCACACTATGAGTGTGTCACCTAACCTATGGAATTAAATTTTAATTTTCGTATTGATTTTCTTAGTATATAAAAATGAATTGCTGTTCGTTAGTCTCGCTAAAACTCGAGAACGGCTGAACTGATTTGGCTTTTTTAAAAAAATATGTTATTTTTCAACGGGAACGGTAATGGGGCGAGCGAAGCTGCGGGCGGCCACTAGTTTTAAATAATTTTATGATAACAAAATCTATGTTGAAATCATCACACCGCACTATAGCATCAAAGAGCCAGACCAAAGATCTTAATTATCATTCAAAGGAGCTGTTATCTCCCGTCGTTCGTTTATAATTACAATAATGTTTCAACAACGAAGAGATTTCCCTGGAAAGGGATGCGGGTCTCAAAGGCCTGTCTGGGCCATGACTTTAGCCCGCAGGCCACGGTAATAAATAAGGAGATCTTAAAAATACTTTGTTACACTGAGATGGAAGATGAACCTTGTCAATTATGTCAGAAATTTCAAAGCGATCCTTGTGATACAGTTTAATTCATACCTTTTGCTTTGATTTCAATTTTTACTCTTGGACTAGCGAGCCCAGTTGGAGGTAGCTCAACCTTCTGCATTCATCTTTTGACATTTAAATTGTGGGTTATGTTCAATTCCTACCGAGAAGGAAAACATTTGTGTGGTGAACACAGGTGTGTATGGGTGTTTATGTTATGTGTTTACATAAAAAATAGGTATTATGTTTTACATACCAACTGAGCTGTGATGCCAGTTAAAGAACAGATCGTGGTCGAAAAATATGTATAAAATCAATTTCAATGATGAGTGACTCATGCGGCGTTACCTCGTTCTGAGGCGTTCCATTTAAGGCTTGAAGTGCAAGCGAGAGCGCGGAACGAGCGACAAAGAGGCACAATCGGCCTCCGCGTTCGGCAGCGTTCGACATCTGTCTCTCTCCTACTTGAGTGAGCGATGCGTCCGCGTGGACAGCTGTATGACGTTGTCACGTTCAACTATCGTCAGTAAACCGACTTTACAGACAACCGATTTTTTTTCTGTCACTACTTTCAAACTTCCCATAGTATGCATGAATCGAAGTACGATACAAAATATACGTTTACACTCCAAACGCTTCTAAGGATAACGTGAGCACGTACTTACTCCTGATACGTGATAGAATTTTACGCTTTTCCAACAAGTTTATAAAGGCAACGAACTGCGGAGTTCAACGGCTGTTAGCTTGTTACGTAGTACGTCATGTGCTACGGCGTAGTACAATGGATGTTCACAGCTGGTTAGCTTTGATACTCGATAACCCGAGTTTTGATCAGTACCCGAAGTCGGAGTTTTGCTACCATATTTCGCTACCAAATGTTGTTTTCGTTTCGCCTATTTGTCTCTCTCTATTGTATGGAGAAAATATTAGACAACAAAAATACGTTACGTAGTTAGAGTTGTTGTCTCATCTTTTCTAAATACAATAGACAGAGACAAATAGGTGAAACGAAAACAAAATGTTGTAAATGCACTGGGACTTGGGGAACTGATGTTTGGTTATGGTATTAAAATATAGTAAGTCGAATGCGAAGGGACATCTTTACTTATTACTTTTACTGAAATAAAAAAGACAAATTTGTTCGAATGTCGTATCTTCATTTAAATTACTTTTCTTTCGTACCAGTCTCATTCTTCCAGAAACTGGCCGCACTTGAAGCTCTTTGTAAAACTTCACTTAATTAGTTTTATTATGTTTACTTTGGCGATTACAGTTGCGAGATTATTTTTCAAGAGCTTAAAAGCACCGGTGGTCTATTGGGATTGACTCCACCTCCTGGTGGTCTCCTGGACCTTGCCTTCTTTTTACCAGTAGATAAAACTGTGTGTGCTAGTGATGAAATGAGTTAGTAAGTATTAGATCGTAGTGACTGGCGAAAATGGCGGGAGGCCTTTGCCCAATAGTGGGTCACAACGGGCTAGTTTAGTGTAGTAGCAACAGCGATGAACTTACTTGTCACGTCTCACGCATGGACACACAATAATATACAATAAACTCACATTTAGCCTGAATTGGTAATTCTGGTTAAATGTGAGTATATTGTAATAATTGGATGTTCTACTGACTACCAATGACCTTCTAATCATTATTTTTTTTGATCGAGATCTCCTTTCTTTTGCGGAGGAGAAAGTAGATCCCGCTCTTTCATGACAATTTTTCTTTGAGACTAAGTACCAACATTATTAATAAAAAAATTATGGGTACCTACATAAAATTTAGTAACAAAATTAACCTTCATTGACATACAAAATCCTGAGTGGTACTTGGTACCAAATAAAATAAAGTAAGTAGAAATCCCTACACGCCTGGGAAATGCAAAAATAAAGCGTTATGTAAAATATTCATTTTCTTCTGCAAACATACGGGGCAGTTACTTTTTGGATGTTCCTTGTTTGCTTAGGATTTATTTTCCGATACGTAAGCGCTCTCAATATTCACACGAGGGTTGGGTTGCCGTAAAAACTAGGAACCACCCGCGGATTTACTCGCTAGATATCCTAGTATTAATGGTAGTTCGAAAACATGTGTCAAGTGCACGAAAGGAGCCTCTTTGAGGAGTATTTAAAATCCATTCATTATTCTGGTACCAGTGACACAATAAAAAGAGAAGTAGATAATATGGTACGTATATTTCTGGTTGTTTTTATGCTCTAGTGGTTTTTATTTTAAAGCTTATCTAAATCTTTCACGACATGTTTATTAGCAGGCAACGTAGCAATGCCGCCAGTGTCTTGGGAACGCTTCCGTTTGGCACTGATTTGGATCAGTTGAGCTATCTCTAGATTTTTTGTAACGGTCTGCAGATACTTCAACTAGTTCTGTATTATGTATTCTATACATTTTGTAAATACTGGTATTAATTGTAAGTTTCTATGCATAAATAATTGTTTGGTTACAACACTTTCGAAAACAGTCATAATAATATCTGCGTATTTCTGCATTTTCCGCATAAAATATATTCTAATATATTTATCAGTAGCGTACGTCGCTCGTGGTACTCGGAAAAAAAATAACTTGTTATTATGTTGTACACGGTAACTGTTTCAGCGCTATAATAACGCAAACTCAGACTAATGGCCGTTTTTCGTCAAAGTTGGCTTAGTATATTTTCTAGTTTAAGATTTCTATGACTTTTAAATACATTATATTTTATGTGTGTGTGTTTTTACCTATCATGCCTCATAAATTATTCTATGTTGTTTTTACATAATTTCTAACTGTGAAATAAAAGCGCTAGATTGAAATACAATTTAGCAAATTCTAAGTTTTACGTCAATATTATTTTTGTAAAATTTCTAGCAACGATATTAACCACATTATAGTCTCTGTTAGCATGATTTTAGTAATCAAAATACTCTGTAGAAAGCTCCGTACTCACATGCGGTTTTGCTCGATCGAGCTATCATGTCGAGTAAAAACCATGGCATGGGCTTTTGTCCACACATTCAGCATTAATCTCTCGATTCGAGTAGAAAGAAAGAAAGAAAATACTATTATTTGACACAAAGGCGTATATGAAAGACAAATACAATAAAACACATAGAATAGACAACTGAAGACAGGCAGAAAATCCCATCCCGTGCTGAATGGTTAAAAATATTATTATGTCAAATAGACCCTGACTCAGTTTTTGAAGTGAAAACTTCTTTAGCGGCGTTGAGCACTTTCTGTAATGGGTATAAAATCTTAAACTCGCGTCAGGATCACGTGACCCTGATCGAAAAAGCGTAAGACGGATGTTTTTGTAGAAATGTACCCTAAGACTACAACGTAGAGTTCATAATAAAAATCGAAAAAGCGTAAGACGGATGTTTTTGTAGAAATGTACCCTAAGACTACAACGTAGAGTTCATAATAAAAAAACATTAAACTGCACGAGAATTGCCCACTTTCACAGAACTGCACAATTATTGTGCAATAATTATAACAAGTGAAAAAAAGCCAAGGATCTCCAAATTAAGCGAGCGAAGCGAGCCGCCACGCGACCACGGGGAACAGCGCGGCGAGCGAAGCGAGCCGTGCTGTGACCCCCCTTAGCCCCCCAGAACCCCCTCCTCCTATGTCTGCCGTTTTACTTCATTTAGGACCTACTTGTAGGTCGCGCGACAAGGTCCCTTCTAGCGGTTCCGACCCGTTGAGGATTTGGCTTTACGTAAAATTTAGGGTTCCGTATAGGGTTTTGATTGGGGTTATACTATATTGAGGAATTTGATTAAATGGTCGACTTTTAGGGTTCCTTAGGACTTTGATTGGAGTTTCAACTACACTTAGAAGCTTGATAATGTTAAAATTTTTAGGGTTCCTTAGGACTTTGATTGGGGTTTTACTACATTGAGGAATTTGATTAAGTGGTCAACTTTTAGGGTTCCTTAGGACTTTGATTGGAGTTTCAACTACACTTAGGAGCTTGATAATGTTAACATTTTTAGGGTTCCTTAGGACTTTGATTGGAATTTCAACTACACTTAGGAGCTTGATAATGCTAAAATTTTTAGGGTTCCTTAGGACTTTGATTGGGGTTTTACTATATTGAGGAACTTGATAAAATAAACAACTTTTAGGGTTCCTTAGGCCTTTAATTAGACTTTCAACTACACTTAGGACCTTGATTATGTAAACAATTTTAGGGTTCCTTAGCACTTTGATTGGAATTTCAACTACACTTAGGAGCTTGATAATGCTAAAATTTTTAGGGTTCCTTAGGACTTTGATTGGGGTTTTACTACATTGAGGAACTTGATAAAATAAACAACTTTTAGGGTTCCTACGTTAATAATCAAGTTTTCACTTCTGCCGGCACTCCCGGAGTGCAACCCGTATTTTTTTTTACTGCTTGAAATGGCAGGTATGGCGGTGAATGGTAGGTGCAAAGGAAATTACTTTTATTTAATGCCATCGAGCCGGCTCGATGCGAGCGTTCGTGCTGTGAGTTTTGCGGTCCAAAGGTTAATATTTACTCGTTTTGGAGAAAAAATATCGAGTGATACCGAATGTGAGTACGGAGCCTAACCCAACTGCCTCCACAATAAACTTCTGTAACCATATTTCCCCAGACTGCGGAGCTTCGTATGCAAATATCACCGTCTCCGGCCCAGCCAGCTGTGTTCGGCTGGGGGCTGGGACCAGGTGTGGAAATGTTTGCTCGTCTCAGACTGCTCGGCAAAAGATCGGATAGAAAAGATTTCAAGAATTTTTGTGGCGTAAATTAATTTATTCTTTGTCCCTGTAATTTTATTGAATTTATAATAATTAATAAAAATGTTTTCTTTACGATTTAAAATTTAAAACATTAATAGAAAAATCTAAATATAAAAACTCTTACGTTACTGACTGACTGACAATCAACGCTCAGCCTATTTATAGCATAGGGATGCAATAAGAAAGGAAATCGGAAAATTATTATACCCTAAGCAGAGAAAAAGAGGAAAACTTTTTAAAAGAAAACTCTACGGGGCGTAACGGCAACGGGGTGAGCGAAGCCGAAGGCGGCTGCTAGTAGTAAGTAAATCTAAAAAGAATTGCTATCTCTTATTAAAGTGATAATAACAAAAACAACAGCAAAATGATGAAAATTCTAATTTTCAAATTCCTTTTTAAGATATTAAAATCCGTATATGAAAAGAACCTGTGTATATTTGTGTTCAAAGCATAACTGCAAAGGGTGGGTCTTTATTAAATAGAAAGCCAGGCGCGCCCGGATGCAAATAGATATAGTTCGTGTATAACACGTATAACACTGTTAACGGATTTTTTGGTTAACCTTAGATAGTGATTAATGGTTCGGATAGCCGCAGCTAAAAGGAACATAGTTCGAAGCGTGACTTGTGTGATTGATCGTAGCCTGTCTGTTACAGAGTACGGTTTAACTCATTGCATGGTGTATAGCAATTGATGAAGAATATGTATTGAAAACCGGAAAAAAAGTCGTACAGTCTTTATCCAACTCAAGAAATAGCCCTGATATGACTATTTATTGCTAGCGGTGGAAAACGATAAAATGGAAGCAGAAATTTCAATTCATATTTGGAAAATATCGCTAAACGGAACGTTAGATATATCAACATATATTTTTAAAGCTGTAGTTCATAGCAAAATACATGTTATTGTTATCATGAACTTCTCAATATGCGACACGTGGGAGTCACAAGCGGTGACCTCATGTGCCAACGGAACTTGCAATCAAACAAACATTGCATACAGCTGTTATTCCTAATATATTATTTGTAGCGAAGTTATACGGACGAATCCTGATCGATTATAATTATTATTAAAAGCTTTTTAAGTCCTACTGCTGGGCAAAAGCCTCCTCCAATCCTCTCCATTCTGTGCAGTTCTAAGCTGAGATGTTCCACAGTGGTCTATACTTGTCGAGCTCGTCTGCCATCTTGTTTTTGGTCGGCCGCGGCACCTTGACTCTTGCGGGCACCACAAGGTCGATTTTAATATTAATAAATAATAAATAATGCACTTATTTTCCTTTTGCAATGTGAGGTAGGTAACGATACAGTATGTCTTACAGTAGGTACGCACAGGATAATTGTATAGGTAAGTTAGTACCCACTTCGCAAGGAACTGGAGCTTGAGAGAGGTTTATTAAAACCTGTAATACAAGTCTCCAGAGCCTTCCGCCAACGTACGTGGTATTTTTACGCGCAGTACAGTACATTCCTGTTTTTCATTACGCACCATAAAGTGATTCAATTACTAAGGTAGATAGTTCAATTGTTGGTAGGTTAGATGTACGTGAGCCCCCTGTCTCTTGGGAGAAGACAAAGCTTAAAAGAGAACTCTTACTACTAGAATATAGGTAGTGCGAAAACCGCGCGAAGAAAGAGATGGTATATAGTCAAACCTACGCGTTAGAACAGGCAGTTTCGCTAGTGATCCGCACCTCCTACACGGGACAAGACATGACAAAATTTCTGCGGTACCGCTGTAATGTTTCCGCAGCGGAGGTGTGCTACGGGCGTTAGTCAACATAATAATTATGTTGGTTAATTTGCCACCAACGCTGGTCTTCCATCAGAGCCGGTTTGGTAATGAATAGCTAGACAGAGTATGATGTTGAAGTAGACGTGCAATAAAATAGAGTACCTAAATATCACCCAAAATATTATAACATTTAAAAAACAAGGTCCTTAATTGACAAGTCATTGGAGCGATATTTACTTACAGCACATGCTCGGAATATCACTCCTAGATCACGTACCCAATGTCGAGATTAGACGCCGGACAAAAGTCGTGGATGTGGGTACGCGAATCGCAAAACTTAAATGGAGATGGGCAGGGCACTTGGCAAGAAGGGACGACGGGAGATGGACGAAGGCGGCTACAGAATGGTGGCCAAAGGGTGCTCAAAGACCTAGAGAAGGCAGACCACCCGCCCGTTGGTCGAACGACATTGCTGCAAGGGCTGGGAATGAGTGGATGAGACTCGCGAGGGACCGGAAAGAATGGCGCAATAAAGAGGAGGCCTATTATACTCAGCAGTGGGTGCAAACGGGATGATGATGATGATGATGACATGTTTGTGTTCTACGAAAATCGTCTCGACGCGTGTGCTCCAAGTGGAAAAGGATAGCGTTATATTATAAAAAGAGAATAATTCCTTATTTTGGTTCAGTTCGCCACTTTTTGAGAAGCTGCTTGCCATTGAAATTTTATTAAAATCGGTTCAGTTCGGTTAGCCATGAAGTCGGTTTGTCAAGTTTATTAATCTTTACTTTTGCGTACATCTTATGCCTTATACCACATAACGCCTTTCCAAGGTTGTGCCTGCTGCCTACACAATGCCAAGGCTACTATTGCGAACTCGTGGTGGTGTGAGCTCATAGAATCCTTGATTTTGTCTGCCCGTGAACACGGCTGTTGTGACACATAAATACCCGTCTGTTCCATATACTTATGTATAACAATCGTGTTAATTTAAAAAGTGCTGTTTTAACACGGTCGGTCGAAACGTCGGGAAATAGTAAAGGTAATCGCGTTATATACCCGTTTTTTCCATGTAATTATCCTTGATTTTTTCGTGTCGATACTATAGTGCGCACAACTGTGGAAGGTTTGTCTCCTGGCTGATTGTGTTATTCTATTGCAATCAAAAGTTTGATATTAACAAAGAACAAACGATAGCATAATCTTGATGACATCATTTTTAGACCACTATCTTTAATTGCCATACTAGTTTTTCAAAGTGAAATTCCTATTTGGTATCTCATGATTATAATGTCAAAATTCAGTCTTTTTGTAATCGTGCCATGTTAACTTTGTCAAGGATAAGTTTTCTATCATCGTTTCATCATTTCGTTCTTCGTAATTTTTGACGTGACAGCGTCTTCTAATTCGATGAAGCCGGCTGCACGCACGAAAAAACATGACTCATGTGGCGTTACCTCGCTCTGAGGAGTTCCATTTAGGCTTGAAGTGCAACCGAGAGCGCGGAACGAGCGACAAAGAGGCACAATCGGCCTCCGCATTCGGCAGCGTTCGACATCTGTCTCTCTCCTACTTGAGTGAGCGATGCGTCCGCGTGGACAGCTGTATGACGTTGTCACGTTCAAATTTCGTCAGTAAACCGACTTTACAGACAACCGATTTTTTTGATACAATTTTTCGACCACTATCTTTCATTGTCACACTAGTTTTTCAAAGCGAAATTCCTATTTGGTATCTCATGCTGCCTTCCTACGGTGCATGGTTCTGCAGATCATCACGCACAGCCGACGACGACGCACGGCAACGCACACAGAAAGGGCTCCTGTGCTACCGCGCACCTCGGCGCACGAGACCGTTCCCGTGGTGTGTCGTGCGAGCTGATCCGCCTCCGTCCCTGATATCACACACCGGTTGGAAGGGGCTATCATGATTATAACGTCAACATTCAGTCTTGTGGTAATCGTGCCATGATTACTTTGTCAAGGATAAGTTTTATTTCATTTCGTTCTTCGTAATTTTTTTTAATGATCTTCAAGTCAAGTCTTCAAGTTTAATGTCATGTGTGCAGCCGACTGTACTTCACGCCTCAACAAGGGTAGTACGCCTACTCAATGTCAGGGCCACTATTCCTGAACTCGTGGACGTGCGGAGATTCACAATTAAGAACAATTCATTTTTTATCGTGACGATTTTAGGGAGTGCTGGCTCCCGCGTGGGGCTGTGGTTTTAGTACGGTACTTGATGAGATTTTTATTGGAAACTGCGATATTATACAAATATGCGGTAATAGGTTTTACAGCCGACTTCAACCACCGCTGAGTAATTAGATCTTTTAGTTTTTGCGACGACACAAACAAGCCAAGAGTGAACAGGTGGTTTATGGCTAAGTATGCTCCATCCTAAGCTGCATCCTCACTTTCCAACTAGTGATATGGCAGCCAAATGCTTAGGCTGCCATTAAAAAAATTAGCTAAGGAGGATTAGGAAGGAGGTTTTCCCAAAGGACTATAGCATGGGGTTCTTCAAAAAAGGGGTTTTGAAAGTTTTAAAGGGTCGGCAACGCGCTTGTGATGCCTCTGGTATTGCAGGTGTCCATAGGCTACGGCAACCGGTTCCCATCAGGTGGGCCGTATGCTTGTTTGTCAACTTAGTTGTATAAAAAAAAAAAAAAAAAAAAAAAAAAAAAATAGCTATATGAAAAAAAATACTAGGTAGGTATATTGTGCCAGTACTGACTGGCACAATTCCTTGTTTATTTTTTGGGTTAGAACCCATTTCATCCGTGACTTGGCCGATGTCATCCACCCAATCATTGAGCTATACAAGACGATTCAAACTTGAGTTATCATGTAATTAATTATTTCCTAGTTTAAAAATAATTTTCAATGAGTTGTTGTAACGTATAGAATACTACAAAAAATAGAGTACCTCATAATATCAAGCAAGAACATTTTTAGAGTTCGACAAAATTGCACTGGTCTTTAATTAACGTTAACACAACGGAAAATATACGTCATAGAGGTAATTAGAGTGCCTGCCCGAGGGTCTGTGCAGAATAAATAAACGTGGAACAAAAAAATAAATAACGCAAATGCCAGAGGTTAAAAGTAAAAGAGAGTAACGAATTACGAAATGGGGGCAGTGTCTTACAATTTATGTACCTACGAGTCTTTTCATGGAAATTCACTAAAATGATAAAAATTTATGAATAAAACAATTTCATGGAAATCATTATTTATTTATTATTTACTCGCTCAATAATTTGCTTCCAAAAAGGTAGCATGACTAACAGTTGGCACTCTCACATATCGCATCGCATCGCATAGGTAGTAACCTAAAAAAGCTCCTCGAAAAGCGAGCTTTTAAGTATAAAAGCTTTTTGAGGAGATAACAACCCACACCCATGGTGCACAGCACCCATGGTGAGCTGCCATAAAGTGGGAGAAGGGTTTATGGAAGACAATAATATTAAAACCACACCACGCCGCCAGAACGCCATGTCGTTTCATTACATCCCTACCCTGCCCGTATCTACCATTCCAGTGGAAGCACAAAAAAATTAATTAATCTCGCTATAAACCCAGCGTACGTACCTCACTACGCTTTGATATAAAAATTAATTAAATGATTCATAAGAGAAAATATTTTAGGAAATTAATATTAATTTAAAGCTATTTATATTTAAATTTACAATCTGTCAAGGTCTACCAGTAACTGAAGACAAGCCGAGCGATTACGATTTATACTAGTACCTTCTATACAACGTTCGTAAAATAAAGAAAACGGACATGAAATATTCTTTAAAAAAATCTGACCTTTGCCATCATAAATACGTGAATAAAAACCTTATAAAAAGGTTGATAAGACTCTTCGGAGGTCTGCGTCAGGGTTTACTCAGGTATTTAAATAATCATGAGCACTTCGCCTTTAGTGGGCATTAGGCGTGAAATATTACACGTTTTATGTTACTCGGAGTATTTGAT
The DNA here is from genome assembly GCA_947578465.1 of Thera obeliscata. NCBI lineage: Eukaryota > Metazoa > Arthropoda > Insecta > Lepidoptera > Geometridae > Thera > Thera obeliscata. The sequence continues at coordinate 2,400,076 of OX387926.1, forward strand.
GGAAACCAGTCTTCATTCGGAAATCTGGGAATTAAGCCTTATAAACTAAAGTGGCTTATCAAAGCAGTAGAGTACCATTTTGGATTGAAAATTATACCCTCGCAATGAAAAAATGCTTAAATGGAAAAAAATATTACTCTACTTATCATGACGATATGTAAAGAGGTAGTCAGAGGCTTCATTCATTTAAGCTTTCGAATTTTTATGATATAAAATCATTTTTATAATGTGAAATCCCGCGCGACTTCGTTTGCGTTAAGCTTTTTCCGAACAAACTTCAACCCCCGCTGCACACCTTTAGGGCTGGAATTTCAAGAATCCCTTTCTTAGTGCACCCTTATTGGTGTACCAGGAATCTACTCTCCAAATTTCATATTCATAGGATCTTTCGTTTAGGCTATGCGTTGATTGTCAGTCAGTCAGTAACGTAAGAGTTTTATATTAGATACCCATTACTTAGTTTGGGGCTAGATAGTGTTCCGTGGATTGTCCATATTTATTTTCATTTTATTTAGTTCGTTTATGTTGTATACCATCCAGTTCCATATTCAGCGTTTATTATATTTACCCTTAGTAGGTAAATTAGCTGGACAAAATAATATTTTTTTTACAAAATAGTCGCTGAGTTTTATACTGAGAAATTCAGCCATACACGAGAAAAGTTAATGAATGTAGGTATATAAACGACCTTTCATGTGAACCCAATTAAAAATGAACAACACAAAGTGAAGGATAATTAGTAAATATTGTTGGGCATTTTACGTAGAGTCATCTAGCTCTAAACTAAGCAAAACTCGTTATTTAAATTACTTACGTCATCAAAATTTGTGTGTACTATAATAGTGAACTCATCGTATATTATCATATATCTCGACGAACCAAAGGAACAGATCTACGTCTTACATCCGAAAAACATTACGTATAGTCTGGAAAAAATAACATTACCAGCAGTACACTGGAACTTCACTACTATTATTACTATTTTTCTTTATTTGTAAAAGGATCATACAAAAAATGACACCTAGCTTTGAGACGTTTCAAAGTGATCCTTGTGACGCTACTGAATAAATAACATCTTTGACCTGGAACATTCTAGTAAAAACTAAACCTTTTTAGGAGCACTCGGATTTTTGAAAGAAAGAAAGAACTCATTTTTATTTATGTATGTCTCCTGCAAGGACCTTCTGAAAAATAGCAGGCGGGGCAGACTCTACCATTAAAAACAACGAACGAAAGTTCCAATTGTCATTTTGAGTTACACTTCCCGGCATGACAACTAAACTGTGGAATGGTTGCTGAGTTGCTACGCAGTGCAATTCAAAACTAAAATACGAACCTTCGTGTATCATTTTTCTACGGCGGCGTCAAACGTATAGGTCACCGTGACGTAGCTCAACAGAAATGCTTTCCCGACCTCATGACGTGACACAGTTTGCCACAGAACACTTGAGAGTTACTACAGCCAGTTCTACTTACCTATTCAAGCAGGTTTGAAGGCGGTAATAGCAGGCTGCATATTTTACCAGGAGCTCATATCACAAAACAGATAGATACAGAAGTTAATCACATGTATGGACTTCAACTTTTCATACCTACGCTTAGCGCTAGGGTTGTCAACTTTGGCTTATGCACAAAAAACTTTCTTGGTAGGTATATTAGTGGATAATATTAAAGTGAACGGGGACGGTGAGCTCCAAGCCCGCAGTATAGCCGCAGTGTAGCCTGCAGAGCAAAAACCCTATTCTCTAATATTAAAAGAAAACAATAAATATACTATTACAATACAAAAAGCTTACAGAAAATAACATTTTACATTTGTAAATGATCACTATCGAAAATCCTTAATAACTTTGAAACGGAGTAAATAGGGTCTTTTTACACTATTTGTCCTATCCGTTTTGGACCTAAACCTATCAAATTAAACTACAGCAACACTAAATCTACACAAACAAAAAAAACATGTTTCAACTAACATAATATTTAGAGGCGTAAATTAAAATTTTAGTTTATTCGTTTTACTGATTCAAAATGGGAATCTCAAGACATTTACATTATACGACTCCCGAAAAAACTGCCCCGAAAAAAAGAAAGAACACATGCTCATGTAGTTTGGCAACACTTTTCCTGCCACATGTTCTTCTTCTATGTTCTGTGGGTACCACAATGTCTTTATGACGTTATCAAAGCGACGGGTGACGGCTTTCGTATATGTTTGACGTTTATGTTTGCTTCAAGCTGTAATCAAAAGGCTCCCACATTGTCACGGACACAATCCCTGCCAAGCAAGACAAACATTTCGAAGCAAGTTGGACGTAGTGTGATAACCGACGGTGTTTGCTAAACAAACAGTAGAAGTTGACACTGAGAACTTTGCAAAGCTAGTTGAGCATGAGCATCATAAGCACACGTAGTGCGTAACTTACGTAACTTTACTTTTGGTTTAGTGTCTTAAGGCCAGCGCACACCTAGGTCAATGGCGATGGCGATCAGTGAAAAGCTGTCAAATTTGACAGCGATATTTGACAGCGTTTCACTGATCGCTATCGCCAGCGACCTAGATGTGCGCAGGCTTTTAGCCACTAACTCAAAATAACACTGCCCGTCATAAAAATATTTAAAAAAATCTCTCTTAATTTTGCAAGTTAATACAGAAATACTTTTATGCTGCTATTTTTATAAAAAATGTTTTTCTATCAAACGTATTTCATAGAGAAACTTTACTTTAAAAAAACATTTTTTTTACTAACTCGACCAATGGGTTTTCAACAAATCTTTGAGCGAATCCCGCTGTGCGTGGGTGCATGCATGTCTATTACGCGATCAGTGACAAAGCGACATCGACACATGCTCAAGTAGCCTTTGAGTCATGTTTCCCTCTATATTGTGAACAGAATTGGCTCTCAGTATCCAGCAGAATGCTTTGTGACATTTCTGAATTGTTAACTGTAGCCAGAAGTGGCTATTTATACCACGGAATTATTTCTCCAGGATTGTGTTTTAGGTACTTAATCTTTTTTATACAACCTAATCCGAAAAACAGCGTTTACCTACATGTGTAAAATTTTATGCTGCTAACATGGTACATAAAATATCTTGTTGCACGTGTGTTATAAAAACAACATGACTATTTTTTATAAAATAAAACGATGAAAAACTATAAAATTCCAGTGGCGTATCTTGTAGGTACCTACATTAAATTGTGCATGTTTCAGTAAAATACTTCGGGCACTTTTTTAAATTTCAAACTGAAAAAGTCTGTAAAGAATTCCATGCTTGTTTTGTACCGGGTCAAGTGCCAAACAAGTGCCCGAGTGCCAACTTCCCCGCCATTCCACACGTGTGAACAAACGTGCCAGCTTTTCTTTTAAAACAGCCATTTCCAGCGAACTCCAATTAAAATGTAATCTCTTTTAATGTGAACTCTTTTGAAAGCTGATAGAGAAACAATTTTGTATCTGTGTGCTCATTATTTTGCGAGACTTTTTTGGATACATAATATACTCGTAGGTAGAAACATAATATCACTTTTATTCGTATTTTCAGTATGCATGCATGTAGGTAGGTACATTTTTTTTTTTTTTTTAATTATTTATTTTATTTATTTTAGAAAATAATTGTTTTACCTATAATAAGGAAAATGGAACAAATGAATGAATTGACACCATTGACCTAAAATTCTGAGGGATGCGTTCCATAAGAACTGAAAAAACTTAACAAATAGACTGTATTTGTAATTGTTATTTAATTTTGTTGCAGAGCCAGTTGTGGGATGAATTCGAGCTAGAGGACGCCACGTTTGCAGAATGCAGCATCAACAACGCAAATAACAGCTTTGAGGTAAGCATTTTCCATTTGTTAAACGAATTTAACAGTACCTACAGAGTGGTGGTTAAACTGTAGCAAGGACAAACGAATTTAATTTGTGTAAAATATGTCAGCTCATATTTTGTTTTTGCATAAAGGTATGGTGTATTTCAATCTTGGAAGCACTGCTGTGTACCGCTGAGATACTGCATGCGTGATGCTGCAGTGTTGTAAGGGAATTAGAATAGAAATAGAATAGAAAATTCTTTATTGCACACCTTAAAACTAACAATGGTAAAACAAGTAACAATAATTTAAAACATACTTAGACTGATGCAAATTTTTCGAACAAATTCTATGCTTGTGGTGGGGTGGCTGACAGTGTCGCAACTATGCTGCCACGACACTGCTGCCGAGCTCAGAATTTCCCATAAACCAATAGAAAATGTATGGGGACCATGCACTAGTGTTGCGACAGCACTACCGCTTGCTGCCGAGGTTGGAATACAACCTTAAGTACCTAAATAAACATTAGCATTTGGATGTTTTCAAGAAAAGGGTAAAATTAAATAGGTGTCTTCAGGTGAGCGCGCTACACCGTGTCAACCGCATCATAACATCAAGTGAGATTGCGGTGAAGCGAGATGTATGTTAACCTTCATGGTCTAACCATAAAGCTTCATATGTATGACATGCTCTTGTGTCATGTGGAATAAATTGTTGTAAATAAAACATCCCTGTCTCAAGCTATATAATATATGTAGCCTATCAATTGTAAAAAAACGGTAGATATCTCCTTACTCAGACTTGCAGTCAAGGGTTAGCCAAACAATTGTATAGATAGTGCAATTCACGAAGACGCGCCCCTCGCGGGGTGCGGGGAATTCGCTCCGAGCGGTAGTCGTGAACCGTAATCTATTCATTGTAGTGTGCGTGTGCACTCATAGGTAATTAGTGTGTACCGATAACACTCAAACATTGACGGAAGCTTGCACACATATACTATAAACGGTTAGGAGGAATAGTGGGGCGCGCCTTCGTGAATTGCACTATCTATAAAAAAGCGTAATATCTCCTAACTCAGACTTATGAAGTTATGACAAGTATGACCAAGAAAACACTATCAGTAGCAAAAATGGAGCCAGTTTGTCTACGAGAAGTTATGACTGAAGTAGATTGTTATTTTACAATGTATTCAGCAGCTCCTTTGGGAAACACTGAATCTCTATGAAATGAGGTCAAATCGAGCGAGTCAGACTAAGCTGCAGATTATATACATTATACAAATATTTATTTACTAGCTGCACCCCCTGGTTTCACTAGCAGATATACTCTTGTAGTTCTATATTCTCGTTGTTTTATATTCTTGTAGTTTTAAAATATTCTTTGGGATAAAATATTCCCTTGTTTATTTTTTACATTAGTAAGATTTGCTTAGTTACTAAAAGGGTTTGATATCAATCCTGGACCAGTTGGAACTCTGTTACAAAAATATACAATGAAAAGGAAGGCCGCAGGGCCTACAACCAATTACAGCTCCGACTGGGGAAACCCAATTTCCGACAATTTAATAATGGAGGTATGTTTCATTTTCAAACTAAGTCAAGTCAAAGATATATTTATTCTATGGTATCACAAAGATCACTTTGAAACGTGATTTGAACGAATTGAAAGCTATATCTAGGTGCAAAATAAGCAAAGTCTAAGAACATGCAACAAACTGCGGCTTGGTTATCTTTTGGTTCATCGTTTTTTTTAAGAACCGAAATTTTTATTCATAATTTTAGTTACTTATTTGTAGGTATCTCCTTACGTATTAGTACTTTTGTTTAAGGCTTAGAAAAAAACGAATTTGAGATAAAATAAAACATAAAACTTTAAATGAAATAATGTTAAACGGTTTTCAGACTGAAAACAGGTTTATTTGTTATTATTTTGCAATTCTTGAAATAAAACAAACCACTATAAAAAAATTGCCAGGATAATAAATGGGGATACAGTGGACAATTTAATGATCCCAGATTTTGCGGTTAGTTCCTAATTCATACGTGACTTTTTTTTAAACACAAAGTACTTCTTCGTTTTTCAGCTAAAGCCAGTATCCAGAGCCTTGGACGCTTTTATCTAAATACCAGCCGTTTATGGCCTTTTGGGGTATTTGTCAATTTATGTCTACATTTTCATTTCGCTTTCGCTTTGGAATGGTTTTTGAGACCATTAGATCCCCTGACTTTGCACAGGTTAAACATTGTTGTCTATTCTCAAAACTCCGGCTTGTAGAATATGTTATTGTACTGTGTCCATAAAATCCACAAAATAAGTAAAAAATATACACAAAAAATTGCAAACAATAATTCTGAGCGTGCTACTATTAATTGTGGCTTATTTTTTTTTCTCGTAGTTACAAAATATCGGTGTAACAAAAATAAGTACTATTGTTCTAATCTCTGTACAATCTCTAACCAAAACAGTATCCTAAAAGGTTTTTGATGTCCACGTTTGTCCAAATGATAAGGGTTAGGAACACATACTTACTTCTAACTGCGCAATTCAGGGTTAGATCATTATTTAAACTTTGAAAGACTTTTTCAACTTTTAATAAAAGGCTAGCAATGGTCAAACGATATGCGAGAAGCTAATTGACGGTTGTCCTCTTATGGTCCTGCCAGCTGAAACTACAAATACCACTAATAAGAGTTTATTCAGTCTGGAGTATTAGTCCAGACCATACGGAAGCCTTGAGGCAGTTTAGAAAACATAACAAGCAGAGTTGTTCACTATTTGGCACTGATACAGCTTAGTCATTGCGTTTAATGTGGTTTGTGTCGGAAAAACATGGCATGTGACAGGGGTTGATGACGTCATCCAGGATTTTGTGGTCCCAAGCCGGTGAGTCACGTTTGGAGAAGCTTACCTTTATCACAGAATACAAAAGTACTACATACAGAAGGCGTACTTGTGTCGTAAAACCAATGAAAAAACTACTGTAGCTGTTCAGGATTTAGGTGCAATTGAGTTTGATATTTTTATCATACAGGTACCGGTCGTAAATAATGCGAGTTAAAATTATTACGCGTGCATGACAAGTCTATTCTCTGAACAACTTAAAACCAACCAGCTTCTGCCGAATCGAAATTCTTTGAATTGACTGTACGTACCGCCGCTTCAGAACAAACATTTGTAAACTAGTAGTTCGCCCCGAACTGAGATCTCGTGATGCGATCCAAATGCTCCGAAAAGTTAAGTAGGTACATAGGTAGATAGTTATCAGAAAAAAATGTAGCACCATCAGGCACTGTGTTACTTTGAGGGCGCTTGTACACGCTAAGAAAATTTGCCGTTCCTGTGGCAGACAAGACAAATTCTTCGTGTAGACGACAAGAATTTTGTCTTTTCCACACACGAAAACGCAACAACGTTCGCCGCGTCGTGTCTTGCGCAGATAAGATTTTTTTCGTGCACCGCTGCGAGCAGTGTACACAGTTATTTTCTAGTTACGACACGAATTCTTGGGTAGATCCGGCGTTTTTTCTTGGCGTGTACAAGCGCCCTGAGAAAGCATTTCTGTCCAGGTTCACTGTTTAACCTTGCCTCTGACTATCCCTCACTAAATTTGCATGGTAAACAAATTTTAACTCAATTGGCCAATTGATTGAAGAGTTCCGTTAGACAGACCTTGGCTCCATCATCAGACCAGGCCGGTTTCACCATTTTATGACACCTGAATACCTCTTTAATTTATTTCAAGAAAAAAAATTAAGAAAAAGCTAATTAAACTAAATTATACACTATGTAAGATACAAGATTTATTTAAAAAACTTATTTTACACCGCATTATAATGTACACTACTTGTACTTACTTGTAATGTACTATTCTATTGCAACATAGTCGACTGTGTTGTGTAGTCATCTACATTACATCCAGAACCCTAAACACAGTCATAACCTTTTACAGATCCGTAATCGTGGGCTCACATCAGGCTCACACGTGCTTAAAGCCCCAAAACCGCACGTGACCCGAATAAGGCTCATTGCACGTACCCTAATGGACGGGGTCGGGCACAAAAATGTGCAGGCTCTTTCAAACTTCTTGTAATACAACCCTTAATTGGGAGTTGGGTAGAAAAGAGCAAAGCTTTCATTATTTAGCTAAAAGATTAAAATTAAAATGAAACAGGCACACTTGCAATCCCTGGGCATCGAAAGTCCAAAATAGTTGGTTCAGTTGTATCACAAGGATTACTCTGAAACGTCTTAAAGCTAGGTGATTCTAGGTGCCAGTTCCACGCGATATTTGTTCTCGGTGGGGATAGAAACGACGTCCTCAGTAGACATCCCCTAAGATCATTTAGTATAGGTTACTTAGTCTTATTTACTTAGTCAAAGGTCTAAAGGTATCTTCTAAGTAAGTGTGCTACACCGTCGATCGCATCATAACTTAATAGTGAGTTTGCGGTCAAATGTAAGACTATAAAACATGTAAAAAAAAAAGATTAATTTGTTATATCCGTGCGAGCAAACCTACAAAAACTTCCGGTTTAGTCGCTAGCGTTTTTGTATGATCGTATCACAATAATATATGCCCAGTAAAACTCCAGTATGTGCCATTAAAATAAAACGTTTTACACAACACTTTTGGCAAAAATGAGGTCAATCTAGGTTATTAAGGTCTGACAAACCGCGACCTGGTAAGCAACCATTTGTCAACGTTACGCGGTATCTGGGTCGCGACCTTTTAGCAACAGTGAAAAATTTGCAAAGATGAGAACAACAGTCGCTGATATTCCGCACATCAATCTTTTCAAACATGGCGGTTGAACTATTTTCAATTGGTATAAACGATTTGAGATAATATGGTTGCCTATTCTTCTAGGCTTGGTCGCGTGGAACTGGCACCAGACTCACCTAGCTTTAAGACGTTTCAAAGTGATCCTATTGAATGAAGAAATATTTGATTTTGATGTTGAAACAAATAAATACAGATGCTATAAATAAATAATAAATTGAAATTGAAAAAAAATTTTTGATGAAGTGATGGGTTGCCTATTCTTCTAGGCTTGGTCGCGTAGAATTGGTACCTAGACTCACCTAGCTTTAAGACGTTTCAAAGTGATCCTATTGAATAAAGAAATATTTAAAAAAAAATCAAAATCAAAATATATTTATTTGGACTCAAGGTACAAGGTTATACAAAAACAAGTGTAAACGATATTTGATTTTGATGTTGAAACAAATAAATACAGATGCTTTAAATAAATAATAAATGACAGCATAAGCTAGATTGCGTGTGGGTTTGCTTTCAAATATTGATTTCCTTCAGCAGATGTCCGTCATGTACAGTCGCGGTATGAAAATGTTCGTCACCTTAGAGTCGGTTTTCGCTTGCACCAGTGCCTTGATCATGAACACATTTTGACATAATTTGTGACGTTAACTTATCGGTGTATTCTGTCTATGCAGCTTCAAAAGGTAGTATGTGATCGTGATACGTTGAACAAATCAAGTTGAAAATCGACGAACATTTTCATACCGCCACTATACAAACTACTTATATTAATGGTATACGATGATCATTATTAATGATCCTAGTATGGGATTTGTACCAATGTGAACAAATATATGACTAGCTATGAGTATACCAGCATAATGCCCGTAAAATTAACAACGACAATAACGTTTGCAAGAAAACTGCTACGTATATATCACTTTTGCTACTGCTAGGGTTAATATCATAATATAATGTGGGAATCCGGGCACGGGATTACCCTATCATAATCTCGCTGACTCCTTAAATTGCGACAGTAAAGAGGTCACATTAAAACCATGCCAGCGGTTTGACGTGCCATAAGCTTAGTGCATAATAAACTGGGTTATAAATTAGGGTGGAAGATCTACCTGAGGAAGGAATGACGACGTAAAATAATATTGGATTTCTCTCTTTATTTGCTTTGGATCATCGCGTAGTGAATGGAATGATAACGGTTCAAACACAAATATTTATATTGTCCCAAAAGCGAGTTGGATTTAAAACCCTTAGAACAGTATATACCCATTTTTAATTTAATCAATTTCATATAGACTTGCCGTCTACGTACCTGTATTATTTGATATTTATTTATTGAACCATTGTGTTACAGTAATATAACATTGGTTGGTGTATTATTTTTATTACCGAGACGATCTAGATCCAAATAAATCTAAGCCTATTATTATTATGGCTATGGTTGGTATGGTTATTGATTTCATACCTTAAATTTCCCAGGGTTTAGCAAACTGCCTCAAGGCTTTTTTTCAGCCAATATGGTAAACGAACGAACGTGAACAAACTTACTTGCAGCGCCGTAGAAGATACATGTACTAGCCTAATATAGCTACTCTAGACCTTAGCTATGTAAATAATGTACAATAAATAGAACTAAATCTAAATCGTCTAGAACGCAAATGAATTTCTACATTGGCCTCATAAAATATGGTCGGGAGATAAGTGTACCTCAAACTCAGTGATGTAGGTAAATTTTAGGGTCTGAAACTTGCCTCAAATCTTAGTTTTAACGTTCAATTCAAACTAGCTTCATTTCTCAAGAAGTGGTTGATTGCGAAGTGCCAAGTTGCACACCTGAGTGGAGCTGCGCTCTCGTCAGTTGAGAAGAGTACAATTAATTGTTTTACTTGAGAAAGAACTGAAAAGTCTAAAGTTGAGAGCAGTTTGTAAAAGGCTGGAGTAAAAAGTCGTGACGGGTGTTTCAACAAAAGAAAAGACTTGTTCTGGTGCTTTGGTGGTAAGACTTCTATTTATCACTCTAGTTTTTTTCTAGCTTCAACTTTGTGTTTTGTATCTAGCCATGGCATCCATATAAATGATGGATGAATTTTATTGATTTCAAATGCGAAAAAAATGTAGCACGTAAGTATTTTAATGTGGACTACATTATAATACCTACTTACTTACACAAGAAAATGTTCACTAATGTGTGTGTATCATTATAATGTGGACTACATTATAATATTTACGTACTTACACAAAAAAATATTCCACCCCAGCTTTCTTAAAATTAGGGCAAGCGGTTTTATTATTCTAGTTTGTTTGCTTTCGGCAACCGTTTTAGCTGAGCCCCAAGATTTTCACAATTCAAATAATGCTGCTGTATCAAACGATATTGCATGATGGATTGCCCTTAAATTATTTATGTTTTGACTACATCTCATAAATTGGATTGACACCACAACTTCATTAATGTTATGCTGAAGTTTTTTAACCGACTTCCAATCAAAAAGGAGTTTTTTTTTATGTTTGTTACCGCATAACTTCGTCATTTGTGAGCCGATTTGAAAAATTATTTTTTTATCTGAAAGGTACTGCTTCTAGATTGGTCCCATTTTAATTTTATTAAAATCGGTGTTGCCATTTTTTTTAAATAATTATTTAAATGTTTGTAACTGCATGCCTCCGTCATTTATGAACCGAATTAGAAAATTATTTTTTTATTTGGAAGGTTATTCTTACGTCCAGATTGTCCCAAACAAATTTGATTAAAATCGGTTTAGCCGTTTGACAATGAAGTCGGTTTCTCAAGTTTTTTAAACTTATAATTATTTATCATATTACTCTATCAACAGTCTCTCAAACGATTATATTATCAGTGTTTAAAGAATTGCCATCTCTTAAGGCTTGAACACACCGCCAGCGAACTAGTTCGCTAGCGATGGCGAACTAGCCCCCAAATAATTTGAAGTCTCCGAAATGTACATTGCCATCACAATGGCGCTTTTGGCGCTAGGTCTAGCGCAATTTCAAAGCATTTAACTGCTATTATTTTGTAGGCTAATCTTGGATTAACCTTGGATTTTAAATACGTGTCGCAGTTTGTAGTTCATATAAATTGCTAAGTTAAAAAAAAATTACATTTCTATTGAGTTTTCAAAAAAAAAAGATATTTATTGAGCACTGTGACATGCGCACCTATTTTATCGGACAACTTGTGTCTATTCAAAGTATCTAGAAGCATTTAAAGTGTCTAGGTTTATGACTACAATGCTTAATTTAAAAAAAATAAAAATACATTAGTAAAAATAGCCAAACCCTGGAATGGACCTGGCAGCACTGGCCGCAATTTAGACTGTCAAGATATGAAAGATATTTAGCCCAATCAAAACACTTAACTACTGCTAGGCATGGGAAATAATTACCTGCAGTTAATCGGCTCATTTACAACCTTGAGCTTGTTCAGCTCAAACAACTCAGCGGCTCAAACATCATGTAGTTGTTGTAGAAGTGTGGAAGTGCGAGTGCAGAAGTTAAGCCGCTTACAGACCTTCTGGCTTCACTTCGGAATCATTCAGTTAATATAGTTACCTACTTTAATTTTTTTCACTGAAATACCTAACCTACCTACCAAAGTAGCAAGCAGCAAATAAACTGAATAAATAAAGTCTGTTTAAACTATTATCGCCACTGTTTGTTTTGAGTCGATATTTATTAAAATTAAACTGCTAGCTATGCTAAAGTATAAAATGCTATGATGTGCGGTTTTGGCCCTTACGTATTTATTGCAGAAGCAAATTTTCAACATAGTTCCTATTATTGGCTATGCATACCGTAAACCTTATATCTCTTTGTGCTTCTTCCAGAACGACTTCCAATTTGATCAGGGCGAGCAACGCCAGGCTCCATAGCTCGTCTTAATCTAGGTCTTTACCTATGAAATTGTACATTTGAATATTTTTTATGCCATTAAAATTAGATAGGCGTAAGGCTCCAAACCCCACAGCAAGTTCAGCCGTATAATTAGTTGGTCTAACTCCATCACGGCTAAGCTTGCCGCGGGGTTCCAATTCTTCGGTCCAACTTTTTCACCACTTCTACTATCGTCTTCAATTCAAGGCCTGCGCACACCTATGTGCTCTTTACCGTCGTCAGTATTTTCGAAGCATTACAACCTTGGAATTTTCAAGTCAAGAGTGAACAAGTGAATAATAGCTAAGCGTGCTCCACCTTAGGCTGCATTTTCACTTTCCATCAGGTTTGATGGCAGTCAAACGTTTAGCTATCAACAATAAAAAAAAATACCTATATATGTCGCTGGCCATGGCGATCAGTGAAACGCTGTCAAATTTGAAAGCGATATTTGACATCGTTTCATTGATAGCCATTGCCAGTGACCTAGGTGTACACAGGCCTTCATATCGTTGTTGACAACGGTTGCCAGCCGACCACAAGGCTCGTTTTTCAACTCATAATTTGCAGATTTAAATTTAAGGCTTTGCATGGGTGCAAAATACAAAAGCACATTTTGCCCTCCTTTTTTCTACACTAAGCCTGTGCAAAGCTAAGGCGATTGTCTAGTTATGTACATGGAATACATAGTGAGATAACTGGCATGTCGTAGAACCTACATAAACCGTAAAACATTGTCAAGTGCACGAAAAGAGCCTCATTGAGGTGCGTTTATAATTCTTTCACCACTACTACTTTTGAATGAACTTTTGTCACCATAGTATTAAGTATGTTAAGGCTGCAATGCTTTCTAAGTGAGAGCTGAAATAAAAAGTTTTGGTTTGATTCAATTTTGGTGTGAGCTACACTGAGCTGCACAAAACGTAGATAATAATGACTCCTTCTGTCTTCGACCATATCACTTTACCAAACTTTGACACAAGAGGTGGGCGTGGCTACGCCGCCGCCACGACCAAAGAAGTAGGAAATATAAAACTTGTTAAACCCATAGAGCAGCAGCGTTGTTTTTGACAAAGTCAAACGGCTTCGTAGGCATTGCTTTTACCCAACATGCTGATGCAAACAGGAATGTTATGATATTGACCACTATGTGTGTGTATAAGTATTTTATGATTGCTCATCTGTTCCCCTATATCAAATAAATATAAAAATAGAACTAGTTTATTTTAATTATATGACAGCTGTCAGTTGAAAGCGATTCTATCTAGGACTGAAAAGTATTATTTTCAACCCACTCCTCAGGCAACTTCAGACCTTCTTTCTGAATATGAGTAATGAAAAATATAAAATAAAATGTCAGGAAATTAAAAACAAAAATAAAGTAGAAAATCACACGCAGTTATACATCACGCTCGCAGAATCCCAAGCATTCAGAAATAGTTTTCATCCAGCGATCCTCAAACATCTCACACCCAAGATTAAATGAAATGCGTGGAACAGACATGTTAACATACATAGCATAGGTAGAATATGTACATAGCCGTTAAAATCATAACCTTTCCTTTTTTTATTTTCTTCGCCGCAGTCTATGTCTATATCTAGTCGAGTATAAATAGTAAAAGGTCGGGCGCGATATAGATTAGATAGATCAGAAAACGTCGAATACAACAATTCAAATTCAATCAGTTTTAAATTTCTAATCCGCACAAGATTTTCGCCGAACACATTTTGTGCTAGACCTAAATGGTAAGAAAGTTGACAGACTGAACAGTATCCTTGGTTCATTAGAATTTTTCTATCAAACGTTTTCTGATGTAGATAGATAGATAGATAGAAAATGCTTTATTGCACACAACAAATTATAAGAGTACAGGTACATAAAAATACTTAAAACTATTTGCCTCATACAATGGGCGGTCTTATCGCTAAACGAGCGATCTCTACCAGACAACCTTTGGATGGAATGGACTGAAGGTATTTACAAGGGGACTGTGTGCAAAGAAGGAATAAATAAAGAAGTGCCTTAATGTAAGATGTTTATGTTAATGTAGATGTACTTACTTAAGTACCTACCTATTAAACACCCGGCCTTATACTATTGAATTAGAGCACGGGTAGTCTAGTTTAGAGGGTAGCGAGCAATCCAATCCAAAGATTGACTGGACTCTCAGCTCAGTTGGCAGTAGCTCTGCCTTCTGCGCCGTAGGTCGTGGGTTCAATTCCCACCGAGAACAAATATTTCTTTGGTGAATGCAGATGTTTGTTCTCTGTCTGAGTGTTATATTGTATTCTAACTATGTGTTAACAAAATGATGTGCAGTAAAATGTATGTACTATAGGAATGAGATAGTTGATTGTAATACATCAACTATCTGATTCCTATAGTACAAGACAAGCTCGGGGATAGATAGTGTTTTGTGGATTGTCTACATTATTAATTTATTTTATAAAGATCGTGGGTTAAAATTTGGTCGTGCACCACCAATGTATACTATTCTGTCAGTTCATCACCTATCTTATTATATAAATAGATATACTGTAGCTGTAGGTTTATCGACAAGATAAACCTAGCTCTAAGACTTCTCAAAGTGATCTTTGATATTATGTAATTTTAAAGGTACAATGAATAAAATTAAACATTTTTACTTTACTTTGACTTTCACTTTGAATACTGCTACTCCATTGTAATCTCCATTTGATAACTCTTTGAATTGCTCGAAATCAATTGTCAATTTGAAAAAACGTCAAAACTATAGCGCTTGCAAAACAGGAAAGTATTAAAAACCGGATTATCTCCGGCTTCCGGCCAAAAACCGTTTCCAGGTTTGGTCAACGTAATATTTTTTCATATAGTAGAATTTTAACAAGAAAACAATATTCTAAGATACCTACAAAATCAACTATTAAAAAATTGTACGAAATAGGAATTAGTATCTAGTGAAGTTTAATATTACTTACTTTATTATTGAGTACCTAGTTTATTGTTGAGTAGATTAGTAGTAGTAGTGGAGCTTTTTGTGAAGTGCTCATCCAGGGAAGTACTACCACCATACCTGTTTCTGCCGTGAAGCAGCATTGCTGTGTTTCTGTTTGAAGGGTGTGGGTGCCGGTGAAATTACTGGCACTTGAGGCTGAACATCTGTACGCGTGAAGCTGATGGACGCAGGGCAGTGCATCGTAGGGCAAATTCCTGGCGTGTGTGACTTACGAGGCAATGCTTTGTTACAGGCTATAGGTACCACTGTTACCACTTACAGGCCTATACCCGAGTGGGATCCTAGGTAAAGAAAAATAAGAACACAAATGAACAAAAAATAAAACTGAAAAAAACTAATAAAAATAAATCTAACATCAAAATGTATGTATTAAAAATAAAGTTTAAAATTAAATTTAAACAAAATAATGACTATAATGTATGAATGTAAATAATAATGATGATATAATAATAATCAAAATAATAAGTAATAATATGCATGAAATGTAACTTAATGTAGTTATGGAATGAATGGGCTTTTTTAATTTTTTTTTTTTTATGGTTACCACTTAACATCAGGTGGACCATATGCTTGTTCCATCAGCTAGATGTATTAAAAAAAAAGACGCAGTGTAAAAATAGAAAAAACAAAGTATTGGTTTCATTATGTTTTATCGGTTTTTAGCTATGTATGCTTTTAGACAAAAAAAATCCATTTATAAAAATAATGCATCTTTTTAGTAATGTTTCAATTACCTGGACATATTAGGGCTAAGAATAAAGTGATGGTGAACTGAACGCGCGAACCTTGTGCAAACAACACCCACACCATTGCCTCCATATTGCCACTGTTATGACTTTTGAGGAACAAGATTTAGCGCAGTTTCAAGACAGTATCTAACACTAATACTAGCTCGCTGCGTACAATGACAGTTCGCGGCGCTGTGTGGGGATGAATGCAAAACCCTACGCTTGAAACTGATCGCCATCGCCATTGCAGTTCGAAACTGTTCGCCGCAATCTTTTCTAAGCTTAATTCATTCACCCGCTAGTCCGGGGTACCTAGGTAGTTTTTATTCACGGGGATTAAAAACAAAACAATATTTTTGAGGCTCAATCAGTAAGATTTATGTTTCTGATACTAAGGAAAATCGGAATACGTAAAACTTCCCTCACTGTATAGGCATACGCCTATCTATCATTGCGTCCTGAAGTGAGGGTAGTTATTATACCTCCACCTCTCAACGACGATAGCACTCATGTCAATGCTCCAGTCTGCCCACGACCACAGTTATTACAACATAGCCGAAGCGTCGAAAATTATACGCGGTAAACACCCATCATCATCATTATCATCATCATCAACCTATATTAGTCCACTGCTGGACGTAGGTCTCTCGCAAGACGCACCACTGAGCCCGGTCTTCGGCTCTTCTTCTCCAGTGCTTGCCAGCTACATTTCGCAGATCGTCGCCCCACCTTGCCGGAGGCCGTCCTACACTACGCTTACCTAAACGCGGTAAAAATACCCGTGTAACAGTTTAATGTGTGTTATGATCGTAAAAGTTTAAAAAAGTACTATTGATAAATTTTGCTTAGCTGTCCGGCTTTTCGCAAAACCGGAAAACCGGGTTTGCACGCCCTAGTCAGGACGTAATGTCAGATGGGAAACTGATGGGTGGCTGAACTAATTGATGCCCGCGACTTCATCGACTGTCTCCACGGGTGGTGATTATACACTTCCTTGTTTCGATATTATATTTATGCATTCCATCTCTTATAAAAAAGTCCCAAAAATATTATAAATACATTCACTTGTTCTGTTTTTTCTCCATCAATCAAAATATTACACGCTGTTAAACATTCATATCGAATACCATAAACTTAGCCTTATGATTGTATTTGTTTTTGTATTTATTGATTTACTTTGATTATGACGGTTCATTCTAGGTATGTAAATGCCCTTATTTTATTGATATTTGATCTTATTCTAAGCTTCTCTCCATCCAAAATTTGATTGGAAAATACTGATTTGCAGCGATATAACCGCCCATTATGCATTACTATATTTTTAAATAGTTTCAAATAAGATTCTATCCTATTATTATCTTACACAACATCTTTTTTTGCTTTTAACGTAGTTAAACAAATATTTTTAGAAGTAATATATTTTTTTTCTATTAAAACTAATAGGAAAAACAATTTCCAGAGTTCAATAATATTAGAACGAATCCTCAATAGTTCTCTTTTTCCAAATTTTAGACTCTACGGGTCGTTTTCACCGATGACTAATCAGTAGATCAAATATTTGACGATTGTATAATACACAAAATTAAGAAAAATTAAGTAGGGGGTAGTAAAACATTAAATAGGGGATGCTTTGTCTGTCACGATCTGGGAACTTTCGTTTTTATTAGTAGTGATCGCAGCGTGCAACTGTCAAAAGAAGCGGCAGTGTGTGCGGATGTATACAATTCCCTATGTTGAAACTGAACGGTTCGCCACCGCGCCCGCCAGCGAACTAGGTGTGTTCGAGCCTTTACCACTGGCCAATGACAAACAGAGACTAACTTTGAGCAATGTCTCAAAAGTAACGTTTATGTAAGAATTTTATAAAGACGGGCTATATTCATGCGATGCGTCACGAATTTTTAAATGTATTTCAAAGTTTAAAGAAACCTCAAATTTTACTGTATGCATATTCCCAAAATTGAACCAAAATCGATATGGAAATATAATAATAAACGCTTTATTTCAGACAACATAAGTCCATTATTTATTATTATTAGGTAACACAAAAATACACATTACAAAATAAAATAAACAAAAAGCAGCCAAGTGCGAGTCGGACTCGCCCATGAAGGGTTCCGTAGCACGACGAACTACAAGAACCTTTATATTATGTTACTTGATGTAACATAATAAGGTTCTTGTAGTTCGTCGAAAGGTAAATTGCGGTTTACGGTTTATGACGTATAAAAAAAAAAACTACTGACTAGATCTCGTTCAAACCAAAAATCGTTGGAAGTTTACATAGTATTGTACAACATATATTTTTTTTAGTATTATCATTCTCTTACTTTAGAAGTTAGAGGGGGGGGGACCAACTTTTTTCCACTTTGGAAGTGTCTCTCGCGCAAACAATTCAGTTTAGAAAAAAACGATATTAGAAACCTCAACATCATTTTTGAAGACCTATTCATAGATACCCCACACGTATGGGTTCGATGGAAAAAAAATTTTTGAGTTTCAGTTTCAAGTATGGGGACCCCTGAAATTTATAGTTTTTTTTTTATTTTTATGTTAAATTCTTAATGCGGTTCACAGAATACATCTACTCACCAAGTTTCATTAGTCTAGCTCTTACAGTTTCGGAGAAAAATGGCTGTGACATACGGATGGACAGACAGACAGACAGACAGACAGACAGACATGACGAATCTATAAGGGTTCCGTTTTTGCCATTTGGCTACGGAACCCTAAAAAAGAACACAAAAATTACAAACTAAAAATTTAAAATATACAAACAAAACAATCACTTATTAATATTTATATCTGAGTGATTATAATAGATTGTATTTTAGAATATTAATTTACGTCACAAGAAAAACATGTGGCTTAATATCGTTAAGTGTGGCGAAAGCCAAAGCCAATAGTATATTATGTAACTAGTGAATAAAAGACTGATTTAAATCGAGGGCCGTAGATGAATCACAAGCAAGTGAAGGAGTCTAACGAATGAATCACGACCGTAGGGAGTTATTCATAATGATTGAATCACGAGCGTAGCGAGTGATTCAAGTGTTAGAATCCTAAACGACGCCAGTGATTCATGGCCCTCGATATAAATCCGTTTTATTCAAGAGTTGCATGCTATATTTTATACCAAGACATCGAGAAAAAGAAAGATTTAAGCGAAAAGGGATTAAAAACTATGAACTTTGTTTATAATTACTATTCTTAAATGACATAAAACAAATAATTTTTGATTTTGTTTTGATTTGTAAAAAAAGAAGGATAAATAAATTTAATTTTTCTCCTAAAACAGTATAATATAATCCAACGCTAAACTCCTTGTCAAAAATTCATATCCAAAGTATTTATGGCGCAAGAAGGTTTTAAGGTATTGAGATGGACGTTGACCTTATTAGTGTGTTCCAAATTCAAACAACAAAACAGTGATTAAAAGGGCTTTTTATTCACTGTTTGCAGTGAATAAAATAAGCTTTTTAGAGGGGGTATGGTATAAAAGTGGTTTATTAATTATGTAGGTTTTACCTTTAACATAATGGTCTATCCATTTAATCAGCCTACTTTTTCCCGTATCCTTTATCACGCCATTCTTTCAGACCCCACAAATTGAGCTCGCTTCGCCTCCATTATTTTCAATACTTTATTAATTGGTTGGTTAACTAGCGACGAGTAACGAGGCTAGGGTGACCCTCGTTGGTCGCATCTCGCCCGGGATATATATTTAATGAACCACGTCTGCGTTGTTTAGGGGGAAGACAGACGTTGGTGATCGATAACACATCTTTGGAAAGTTATAAAATGACTGAGCGTATCTATGGAAAACACGAAAAACAGTTTTGAGTGTTTGTTTACTTTATTGAACTATAACTTAAATAACAAAAAAAAAACATAAATAAAACTAAAACGAATTAAAACTAAACCTTAAAAATCTAGCAAAAGTGGGGGGTGTCCATGAGTCATGGCCAAGAACGCTGGCTGCATTGCTAAAACAGTTGGGAAAACATTTAAGTAAGAAAACGTGTTAGGTGCAATCGGATATGATACCTAGTTGCTCGCGATTTTTATAAATAAGTTCCGAGATTTTATATCTAGGTATCAAACAGTCAATGTTGCGAGCGAGAAGTTGCTTCACTGTTTTCGCCGTCTTAATAACAAATATCGTGGAAACTACTACGAGTGAAACATGCACTCAATCATACCTCCCACATCTAAATAATAAAATAATGTGGACAATCCCAAACTAAGCAGAGCTTGTACTCAGCAGTCGTCAGCAGTTCGTGGAAGTTGAGTACATTGACAACGTAACCGGCACAATTACTAGAATAAGGTCAAATCCCATACAGACACACGCCTCAATCCCTCAAGGAAGTGCCCTAGGATGTATTCTGTTTTTAATTTACATCAATGACCTCCCAAAAATACTTAACGATTCTTGCGTCCTCTTCGCAGACGATATTTCAATTTTGACATCAATTAAAAACAATGACACCAACTTGACAACTAAACTAACTGACATACTAAATTCTATTCAAGATTGGATGTTTGATCATAATCTGGACATAAATTATTCAAAAACTAAAATTATGCAATTTAGACCTTACCAAAAACCCCCTCTTGACATAAATTTTACTTATAATAATATTAAATTAGAATGCACCGACTCTTTTACACTCCTAGGACTAAACATAGACTCACACGTGAATTGGAAAAGCCATATCCAAAAAATAAGGTCCAAACTGTCCAGTTTTACATATATGCCCTTAGGGAACTTAGAAAAGCAACAGACCTACAAACTTCAACAACTGCTTATTATGCCTATGCATTCGCTTGGCTCACAAATGGCATTATCCTTTGGGGTAATAGTGTTGATGTCCATGATCTCTTTATTCTACAAAAGTCATGCATCCGTACCCTCGCCAATATAAAGCTTCCGGAAAGCTGCCAAGAACATTTTCGTAGCCTAAAAATTTTAACATTAACCAGCATCTACATATTCGAAGCTTGCAAGTTTGTAAGAAAATGCCCACAATTTTTCGTAAAAAAAACTGACCTGCCACGGCGTTACCCATGCAGGTATAAGCACAAATTAGTACTGCCTAACTCTAAATTAAAAATACACAGTTCCGGTCCAACAACAATGGCATCAAAAATTTATAATAAAATCCCCGAACAAATAAAAGACGTTGAAAAGGATAGGACATTCGAATATAAATTAGAGGACTTATTGATAAAAAAATGCTATTATAATTTAAATGACTTTTTCAATGATACACTGCCTGCGTTATAATACTAATTTAATTGACTTCATAATATAAAAATAACAAATAGCTTTTAATCTATCTATTTTTTCAGACTTCGGCCCGCTTCCACTCCAGATATTGCTATGCCCTGAACATTAGGGCCTATTATGTATTTACCATTTTTAACTTTAAGACCTCACCATGTAACATAATAATTGCAATAAATAATATGAGTATGAGTATGAGTATGAGTACTATGGGAACCAGATAGCTGAGATAATACTTATATACCTACGTAAGTTTTATGAATGCATATTTTATAACAATACAATATCTAGTATGAAATCTAAAAGACTACTCTGGCTGTATGTGTTCGCAAGGTTTATCCGATCATTTTCCCCGACAGGATTACGTATACTTAATTAAGAGCGAGGATGCAATGTGTGTATATCGGTTATCTACAAAAGAGTCGTACCCACAATGGGCTCACCCTATCAGGGGTTCACATCCTGCCATTACTGTTAATCCACTTATAATCACACTATGCTCAGCTTATTATACTTACCAATAAGTTTTCTCCATGTAGGGACAGACTGTGACTAAAGGCACATAAATAAAAGTTTGACATTAGTACAAATAGGTACAAATTCAGCGCGTTCATATTATAATTATGGTTCACAGAACTTATTCATCATCATCATCATCATCAGCCTGAAGAAGTCCACTGCTGGACATAGGCCTCCCTACACATTTCCAGGAAGAACGATTCTGAGCCCTTTCCATCCACTGAATTCCTGCGATCTTAACAATGTCGTCAGTCCATCTGGTGGGTGGGCGCCCTACTTTTCGTCTTCCGATTCGTGCATGGTCCCATTCGACCACGAACCGGATAGTTATTACAAGAGTGCAAAGTTGCTTTTTAACCGCGTGACCGAGCAAGTGGAAATTAGAATCCCAAGCGTTAGCGAGGGAATCAAAAGAGCACGAGGTGAAAAATCTTTGCACTCGAGTGCAACACGTAACTTTTTATCCCACCTCAGTGAGGAAACGACTAAATACAATAAAGAAAATGGCGCGTGTAAAGAAAATAAAAAAACTAATACTCCAAAAAGGTTCAGAGTCTGAGTTTTAAACGAGTTAAAAAAGGTTGTATGTTAAATTTGGCACCTTGGAGGTAGAAGAAAATAGGTTTGATGATGTTTTGAATTCACAAACTTACTTCTAAATTCAATTTTACTTTATCCTCTAGAGTCTAGCGGATAAAAACGGGTTTTGCACTCAGTTATTGAAGGGTAAAAATACACTTTCCGAGATGGTGGAATGAAAAAAATAATGTATTAACACACCGCATTTTTGTGTTGTTTACCGATCTTTGCTAAATTCAGGTATTACTTCAAAGAAAGAAAGAAACTCTCTTTCTCTCTCTCTAGTCGTGTCACAAGTTCCATTGAACCAGCGTAGTGAAAAGAATTTGATGTTCTTTATTATTCTAGAATAATCGACTCTACCCGGGCAACGCTGCTAGTAGATATAATTATAATAATATATTGTCGATGTTGTTGGTAAATAGTCCTCCAAAGTACATAAACCATCCAATTAGCCACAACAACAACAAGCTGGGTAGATTACCCAGCGTGTTGTGTTTATCGATGTATAGTAGGTAGGTACCTACAGTTTGAATGCCCAACATTTAATTTTATAATGTGCTCATTACAGAACCACTAAGGTTGAATGCGCGGGCTAATTTGCATGCAAATAGCTTTCCCCGAGGCTTTGACGCGATTATAGTTTATCGATCAACCCCTATAAAGGGGACTTTTCAGTTCAAATATTGCAACATTAGCGAGCTACTTAGCTCCCCATAATAGTTATGGCTTTTGTATGCATAATTATCACTACCAGTCGGCATTTCCTTACTGTCTATTACTGCCTTACTATGCCCACCAGATTACTTATCATCAGATTTTGTGACCTATTTACGTAATATCTGCCTTTAATGTTGTATACTATTTATTTTATGCTAGGTACACCATAGTTTATGTTACAAGTACTATAAATTAGCATTAATTTCACTCGTCTGTTAATTGTTTCAAATACATAAATTAATAAATAATTATAATTACTACACAGCCACTGCAGTGCACCTACATATTAAACATATTATTTGATTTAAAAGAAAAGAAAGAAATCGAAGAAATGGAGAGGTCGAATCGTTCTTCATGGAAATGTACAGGGGAGGCTATGTCCAGTAGTGAACTTCTTCAGGCTGACGATGATGTTAACGAAGACATTTCAAAGTGACCCTTGGGATAATTAAGTACTGTTTTTATTGATTTTGTTTTATCTGGGTAAATATTGTATTCTAAGTATCTGTTTACAATAATCGTGCTACATCGTCGACCGCATCATCACTTAACAGCAGGTGAGATAGCGGTCAAACGCAAACCTATAAATTGTAAAAAAAAAAAAAAAGTATTATATCAGTTGTCTGGTTCCCGTCGTATCGTTGTGCCCTGCTTGGTTTGAGACTAAAGACCTGCGAGGCCGCTGGCGTCGGCGATCAGTGATACGCTGTCAAATTTGACAGTGATATATTTGACAGCGTTTCACTGATCGTTACCGCCAGCGAACTAGGTGGGCTGTTGTGTTGATTTTATCAATACATTTTTTTTATTTAACCTGTTTTGTCTCACTGTTTGGCAAAGGACTCTCCCAAAGATTTCCACTTATATCTCTCTTGAGCCTCCTCCCACCATGTCCTCTCGCCATACATCGCCCCACCAGCGTTGTCAGTATTTATTTATCCACACTAACATTATAAAGAGGAAAAATTTGTATTTTTGTGTGTATGTTTGTAATAAATAAACTCAAAAACTACTATGCCGATTTCAAAAAATCTTTCAGCATTGGAAAGCTACATTTACCCTGAGTAACATAGGCTATATTTATGTGTTTTTAAAATAAATGTCTACCCGTGCGAAGCCGGGACAGGCCGCTAGTTTATTATATTATTATTAATTTATTTATTTTCGGTCAACATGGATCATTTTGTTAGTAAAACTTATAAATCTATTGTTAGTAGGTAGTACTTAATTAACCTATACCTTATAGGTACACATACATTTATATGGAGAGAACCCCGCAGCGTGTAGCCTATCTATGTGTAGTTTTGCTTGTCATTACATAAACCAGGGATTCCCAAAGTGGTCAATATGGTTTCCTAGGGGTCGACATAAACGAAAACTGATTTTGGGGGTCGACCAGGTCTAAAAATCGACCCTTATTAAATTAACACAAGTTCTTATTTCAAACTTTTACTCCAATTGGTACCTTAGTAACTAGGTATTTTGTAACAATAGGAAAAAACTAAAGATAAGCCCCCTTATTCATAATAGTCTGCTAACTTAAAGCATTGCTAATTCTCACTCTGTCTTCTTCTATTGGTGTAAAATGAGCGAGACCAAGAAAAATAACACTCTGTAGCAGCTGTTTTAAATTAGCGGACCATTGTGAATAAGGGGGTTGATCTTAAAAGTAGGTAATTTAGCCATGGGGGTCTGAGGTAACTGTTCATTTTGGAAAAGGGGTCACTTGTCTAAAATAGTTTGGGGATCCCTGACATAAACCATATCGCAACGGTTCATGTAATGACAATCAAACCTACTGGAAAACACGCTCAGGATGGTGTTCGAGCTGGCCCGCACTCTGGGATGTGCATCGCTTGCGCATGGTCGCGTAAAAACAATCTACTCGTGCTTCTGCGAACATCCCGGATGCGCTGCCTGTATAATAGAAGCGAGGCAGCATTATGATAATATTGAAACGAATGTTTGTCGTCAGGTGATAACAGCGCACCGTTGCCTGGTGCTGAGCACCGACACCCGCGGCGAGATGGAAGCTTGGGCGGGGGCGCTGCGCGGCGCATTGCATCGCGGCGCCGACGTCGCAGATCTCGTCGCCAGCCTCTCTTCCGGAGACCATCACTGGTAACTAACAACACTGGGATATATTCGTACATAACTGTAGCGGCCAGCAAAAGAGGCATTGATGGACGATCGTGTAAATGTGGACCGAGGGAAAGCCGAGGCCCACATCCATTAATGCCACCAATCCATCAATGCTTAGTTGTGGTCGAATTGAACAGTACTTTTTTCATTAATACGAGGAAATTAGAACTAAGTAATACTACTGCAACTCATTTTATCAAATACAACGCTACTTTTTCTCGCGTTGAAGTGTTCATTTTTTGAATAAACAGCATTTGTTTTTGCAAGTCAGTTCGAAAGTTAAATAAAACCTTTGGTACGTTACCTCCTTGGTTGCCATGTTTCAGAGTAAAAGATCTTTCCATTTTTAAAAGATGGATTTTCATACAATTTTTGCCAGCCGGTAGGTAGGTATCGCATGTATGTTAGGTATTTGGCTAGTATGTTTAGTTTCGGGAATCCAATTGTTAGTGCACCCCTACATAACACCAGAAATCTACTATAATGTTCTAATTTCGTCTATAGTACTTCAGAAAAAGTTTTTTTTTTCTGGCTGTGTGTCGTAAAACGTCCACAAAATGATTAATTCATTTTTGACGGAAATCTGAGAAAATTAATTCATCCAATGCTAAGATCTCATTAATTTTTAATTATCTACGCTGTAATATCGCATGAATAAATTAATGTTCCATTATTAGATTGTAACAATGAAAATGCTTTATCACTTTTCTTGCTCAAGACCGTCATTGTGGCGTACCAGAGCGAAAAAAATTGCGTTTCTTTCTCTAGAGGAAAAGTATTTACAGCCATACTTATAAACGCAGTTTAAATTTAGTCATTGTTTAAAGTTAGCCCTGTCACTATTTTTTAATTTTTGCCTGTCAAATTACGCCTGCATAATATACGAAAAAGTTTTCAGTCCTAAGTAGAATGAATAATAAATAAAAAATCGACTTAATACCGCTTCATAAAAAAATAACATCAATTATTTTTGAAAATGGAACTAATATCCGTGATCTCTTTGGTAGAATGCATGCACTGCCTCGCAGCTACAGAAGAAATAAAAAAAAGACTTTAGCCTCGATCAAAAATACCTTACTAGCTTGACTTTGTAAAGGCTCGAACACACCTAGTTCGCTGGCGGGCGCGGTGGCGAACCGTTCAGTTTCAACATAGGGAATTGTATACATCCGCACACACTGCCGCGTCTTTTGACAGTTGCACGCTGCGATCACTACTAATAAAAACGAAAGTTCCCAGATCGTGACAGACAAAGCATCCCCTATTTAATGTTTTACTACCCCCTACTTAATTTTTCTTAATTTTGTGTATTAAACAATCGTCAAATATTTGATCTACTGATTAGTCATCGGTGAAAACGACCCGTAGAGTCTAAAATTTGGAAAAAGAGAACTATTGAGGATTCGTTCTAATATTATTGAACTCTGGAAATTGTTTTTCCTATTAGTTTTATATATATTAATTTTATATATAGAAAAAAAATATATTACTTCTAAAAATATTTGTTTAACTACGTTAAAAGCAAAAAAAGATGTTGTGTAAGATAATAATAGGATAGAATCTTATTTGAAACTATTTAAAAATATAGTAATGCATAATGGGCGGTTATATCGCTGCAAATCAGTATTTTCCAATCAAATTTTGGATGGAGAGAAGCTTAGAATAAGATCAAATATCAATAAAATAAGGGCATTTACATATCTAGAATGAACCGTCATAATCAAAGTAAATCAATAAATACAAAAACAAATACAATCATAAGGCTAAGTTTATGGTATTCGATATGAATGTTTAACAGCGTGTAATATTTTGATTGATGGAGAAAAAACAGAACAAGTGAATGTATTTATAATATTTGGGGACTTTTTTATAAGAGATGGAATGCATAAATATAATATCGAAACAAGGAAGTGTATAATCACCACCCGTGGAGACAGTCGATGAAGTCGCGGGCATCAATTAGTTCAGCCACCCATCAGTTTCCCATCTGACATTACGTCCTGACTAGGGCGTGCAAACCCGGTTTTCCGGTTTTGCGAAAAGCCGGACAGCTAAGCAAAATTTATCAATAGTACTTTTTTAAACTTTTGCGATCATAGCACACATTAAACTGTTACACGGGTATTTTTACCGCGTTTAGGCAAGCGTAGTGTAGGACGCCCTCCGGCAAGGTGGGGCGACGATCTGCGAAATGTAGCTGGCAAGCACTGGAGAAGAAAAGCCGAAGACCGGGCTCAGTGGCGCGTCTTGCGAGAGACCTACGTCCAGCAGTGGACTAATATAGGTTGATGATGATGATAATGATGATGATGGGTGTTTACCGTGTATAATTTTCCCCGACGCTTCGGCTATGTTGTAATAACTGTGGTCGTGGGCAGACTGGATGGAGCATTGACATGAGTGCTATCGTCGTTGAGAGGTGGAGGTATAATAACTACCCTCACTTCAGGACGCAATGATAGATAGGCGTATGCCTATACAGTGAGGGAAGTTTTACGTATTCCGATTTTCCTTAGTATCAGAAACATAAATCTTACTGATTGAGCCTCAAAAATATTGTTTTGTTTTTAATCCCCGTGAACAAAAACTACCTAGGTACCCCGGACTAGCGGGTGAATGAATTAAGCTTAGAAAAGATTGCGGCGAACAGTTTCGAACTGCGATGGCGATGGCGATCAGTTTCAAGCGTAGGGTTTTGCATTCATCCCCACACAGCGCCGCGAACTGTCATTGTACGCAGCGAGCTAGTATTAGTGTTAGATACTGTCTTGAAACTGCGCTAAATCTTGTTCCTCAAAAGTCATAACAGTGGCAATATGGAGGCAATGGTGTGGGTGTTGTTTGCACAAGGTTCGCGCGTTCAGTTCACCATCACTTTATTCTTAGCCCTAATATGTCCAGGTAATTGAAACATTACTAAAAAGATGCATTATTTTTATAAATTGTTTTTTTTTGTCTAAAAGCATACATAGCTAAAAACCGATAAAACATAATAAAACCAATACTTTGTTTTTCTATTATTGCACTGCGTCTTTTTTTTAATACATCTAGCTGATGGAACAAGCATATGGTCCACCTGATGTTAAGTGGTAACTATAAAAAAAAATAATTAAAAAAGCCCATTCCATAACTACATTAAGTTACATTTCATGCATATTATTACTTATTATTTCGATTATTATTATATCATCATTATTATTTACATTCATACATTATAGTCATTATTTTGTTTAAATTTAATTTTAAACTTTATTTTTAATACATATATTTTGATGTTAGATTTATTTTTATTAGTTTTTTTCAGTTTTACTTTTTGTTCATTTGTGTTCTTATTTTTCTTTAGCTAGGATCCCACTCGGGTATAGGCCTGTAAGTGGTAAAAGTGGTACCTATAGCCTGTAACAAAGCATTGCCTCGTAAGTCACACACGCCAGGAATTTGCCCTACGATGCACTGCCCTGCGTCCATCAGCTTCACGCGTACAGATGTTCAGCCTCAAGTGCCAGTAATTTCACCGGCACCCACACCCTTCAAACAGAAACACAGCAATGCTGCTTCACGGCAGAAACAGGTATGGTGGTAGTACTTCCCTGGATGAGCACTTCACAAAAAGCTCCACTATTACTACTAATCTACTCAACAATAAACTACTCAATAATAAAGTAAGTAATATTAAACTTCACTAGATACTAATTCCTATTTCGTACAATTTTTTAATAGTTGATTTTGTAGGTATCTTAGAATATTGTTTTCTTGTTAAAATTCTACTATATGAAAAAATATTACGTTGACCAAACCTGGAAACGGTGTTTGGCCGGAAGCCGGAGATAATCCGGTTTTTAATACTTTCCTGTTTTGCAAGCGCTATAGTTTTGACGTTTTTTCAAATTGACAATTGATTTCGAGTAATTCAAAGAGTTATCAAATGGAGATTACAATGGAGTAGCAGTATTCAAAGTGAAAGTCAAAGTAAAGTAAAAATGTTTAATTTTATTCATTGTACCTTTAAAATTACATAATATCAATGATCACTTTGAGAAGTCTTAGAGCTAGGTTTATCTTGTCGATAAACCTACAGCTACAGTATATCTATTTATATAATAAGATAGGTGATGAACTGACAGAATAGTATACATTGGTGGTGCACGACCAAATTTTAACCCACGATCTTTATAAAATAAATTAATAATGTAGACAATCCACAAAACACTATCTATCCCCGAGCTTGTCTTGTACTATAGGAATCAGTTAGTTGATGTATTACAATCAACTATCTCATTCCTATAGTAGATACATTTTACTGCACGTCATTTTGTTAACACATAGTTAGAATACAATATAACACTCAGACAGAGAACAAACATCTGCATTCACCAAAGAAATATTTGTTCTCGGTGGGAATTGAACCCACGACCTACGGCGCAGAAGGCAGAGCTACTGCCAACTGAGCTGAGAGTCCAGTCAATCTTTGGATTGGATTGCTCGCTACCCTCTAAACTAGACTACCCGTGCTCTAATTCAATAGTATAAGGCCGGGTGTTTAATAGGTAGGTACTTAAGTAAGTACATCAGAAAACGTTTGATAGAAAAATTCTAATGAACCAAGGATACTGTTCAGTCTGTCAACTTTCTTACCATTTAGGTCTAGCACAAAATGTGTTCGGCGAAAATCTTGTGCGGATTAGAAATTTAAAACTGATTGAATTTGAATTGTTGTATTCGACGTTTTCTGACCTATCTAATCTATATCGCGCCCGACCTTATACTATTTATACTCGACTAGATATAGACATAGACTGCGGCGAAGAAAATAAAAAAAGGAAAGGTTATGATTTTCACCGCTATGTACCTATGCTATGTATGTTAACATGTCTGTTCCACGCATTTCATTTAATCTTGGGTGTGAGATGTTTGAGGATCGCTGGATGAAAACTATTTCTGAATGCTTGGGATTCTGCGAGCGTGATGTATAACTGCGTGTGATTTTCTACTTTATTTTTGTTTTTAATTTCCTGACATTTTATTTTATATTTTTCATTACTTATATTCAGAAAGAAGGTCTGAAGTTGCCTGAGGAGTGGGTTGAAAATAATACTTTTCAGTCCTAGATAGAATCGCTTTCAACTGACAGCTGTCATATAATTAAAATAAACTAGTTCTATTTTTATATTTATTTGATATAGGGGATACAGATGAGCAATCATAAAATACTTATACACACACATAGTGGTCAATATCATAACATTCCTGTTTGCATCAGCATGTTGGGTAAAAGCAATACCTACGAAGCCGTTTGACTTTGTCAAAAACAATGCTGCTGCTCTATGGGTTTAACAAGTTTTATATTTCCTACTTCTTTGGTCGTGGTGGCGGCGTAGCCACGCCCACCTCTTGTGTCAAAGTTTGGTAAAGTGATATGGTCGAAGACAGAAGGAGTCATTATTATCTACGTTTTGTGCAGCTCAGTGTAGCTCACACCAAAATTGAATCAAACCAAAACTTTTTATTTCAGCTCTCACTTAGAAAGCATTGCAGCCTTAACATACTTAATACTATGGTGACAAAAGTTCATTCAAAAGTAATGTGGTGAAAGAATTATAAACGCACCTCAATGAGGCTCTTTTCGTGCACTTGACAATGTTTTACGGTTTATGTAGGTTCTACGACATGCCAGTTATCTCACTATGTATTCCATGTACATAACTAGCCAATCGCCTTAGCTTTGCACAGGCTTAGTGTAGAAAAAAGGAGGGCAAAATGTGCTTTTGTATTTTGCACCCATGCAAAGCCTTAAATTTAAATCTGCAAATTATGAGTTGAAAAACGAGCCTTGTGGTCGGCTGGCAACCGTTGTCAACAACGATATGAAGGCCTGTGTACACCTAGGTCACTGGCAATGGCTATCAATGAAACGATGTCAAATATCGCTTTCAAATTTGACAGCGTTTCACTGATCGCCATGGCCAGCGACATATATAGGTATTTTTTTTTATTGTTGATAGCTAAACGTTTGACTGCCATCAAACCTGATGGAAAGTGAAAATGCAGCCTAAGGTGGAGCACGCTTAGCTATTATTCACTTGTTCACTCTTGACTTGAAAATTCCAAGGTTGTAATGCTTCGAAAATACTGACGACGGTAAAGAGCACATAGGTGTGCGCAGGCCTTGAATTGAAGAAGAAGTGGTGAAAAAGTTGGACCGAAGAATTGGAACCCCGCGGCAAGCTTAGCCGTGATGGAGTTAGACCAACTAATTATATGGCTGAGCTTGCTGTGGGGTTTGGAGCCTTACGCCTATCTAATTTTAATGGCATAAAAAATATTCAAATGTACAATTTCATAGGTAAAGACCTAGATTAAGACGAGCTATGGAGCCTGGCGTTGCTCGCCCTGATCAAATTGGAAGTCGTTCTGGAAGAAGCACAAAGAGATATAAGGTTTACGGTATGCATAGCCAATAATAGAAACTATGTTGAAAATTTGCTTCTGCAATAAATACGTAAGGGCCAAAACCGCACATCATAGCATTTTATACTTTAGCATAGCTAGCAGTTTAATTTTAATAAATAACGTCTCAAAACAAACAGTGGCGATAATAGTTTAAACAGACTTTATTTATTCAGATTATTTGCTGCTTGCTACTTTGGTAGGTAGGTTAGGTATTTCAGTGAAAAAAATTAAAGTAGGTAACTATATTAACTGAATGATTCCGAAGTGAAGCCAGAAGGTCTGTAAGCGGCTTAACTTCTGCACTCGCACTTCCACACTTCTACAACAACTACATGATGTTTGAGCCGCTGAGTTGTTTGAGCTGAACAAGCTCAAGGTTGTAAATGAGCCGATTAACTGCAGGTAATTATTTCCCATGCCTAGCAGTAGTTAAGTGTTTTGATTGGGCTAAATATCTTTCATATCTTGACAGTCTAAATTGCGGCCAGTGCTGCCAGGTCCATTCCAGGGTTTGGCTATTTTTACTAATGTATTTTTATTTTTTTTAAATTATGCATTGTAGTCATAAACCTAGACACTTTAAATGCTTCTAGATACTTTGAATAGACACAAGTTGTCCGATAAAATAGGTGCGCATGTCACAGTGCTCAATAAATATCTTTTTTTTTTTAAAACTCAATAGAAATGTAATTTTTTTTTAACTTGGCAATTTATATGAACTACAAACTGCGACACGTATTTAAAATCCAAGGTTAATCCAAGATTAGCCTACAAAATAATAGCAGTTAAATGCTTTGAAATTGCGCTAGACCTAGCGCCAAAAGCGCCATTGTGATGGCAATGTACATTTCGGAGACTTTAAATTATTTGGGGGCTAGTTCGCCATCGCTAGCGAACTAGTTCGCTGGCGGTGTGTTCAAGCCTTAAGTGGCATGGCTGCGGAGTTCAGAGAACATTCTCTTTAATAACGTGGTTAGTTGGCGGTAAGCCGCAAACTAATTACCAACCTATTCATAGTTACATTGCATCCTGTTTTAGGCCCTAACTAAATTTCCATTCCTCTATCAATAGCAAACCGCTCACGACCGCGAGCTAATTTTGTTAGTGCCATCTAAAATAAGGTTGTGGTGAGTGTACAGTTGATGATGTAAGTTGATAACAGTTTGAGATCATTATAATTTCAGTCGTAAAACAATGGAAGCCACACAACGGCTTACAACGGCTTCTATTTATAGTTAGTTTTAAGGTCTGCGCACACCTAGGTCGCTGGCGGTAGCGATCAGTGAAACGCTGTCAAATATCTATTTGACAGTGAACTAGGTGTGCGCAGGCCTTAAGTATATCCAATAACAATGCAATTCTATGAACTAAAAAATGTTTTTAGGTATTACATCAGCTATCTGGTTCCCATAACTCTGATCTCTGGTACACAAAACTTCTGCTCTGACTGGTTGGACGTCTGGGGCTCAATTCTAGACCAGTGACTTTTTTGTCAAGGTAGATAGATATATATCACAAGAACTGTCAAATTCACTAAAGAAACTGACAGTTCTTGTGATATATATCTACCGGGACAAAAAAGTCACTGGTCTAGAATTGAGCCACTGGTTTGGTGGTGGCCTGGTGGTCTCTGGTGGTCTGATCTGTGGTAGCTCTGATTAATTTGGGGCTTAATAGTGTTGTATGGATTGTTCACCATATTTATTTTCCCACAGGTACGCCGCCACGCATGCTCGGCCGACGTTCTGTAACGTGTGCCGCGAGCCACTCGGCGCGCTTGGTACTGCGCACGCACTCGCCTGCGAACTTTGCAAGTTCAAGGCGCACAAGCGATGCGCGTCCAGAGCACCGCCATCTTGCAAGTGGAGCACGTTGGCGTCTGTGGGGCCCCACGTTGTTGAAGATGCTGAGGGGGTAAGTGAACATCAATAGTAGATTGTTACACAAGGGCAGTAAGTGAGCTATTGCAAACAAGATCTTATTTGGCACCCGTGGAAGCGCAGCTCGCAAAGGCCGCTAATGGATCGGGTGCACATATTTAGATATTTAGAGGTAAGCATTCTACTTTACATCATTCATGCGAGGTAAAGAAAACATTTATAAGGCAGGACAAACTGTAATTTCTATAACAGATAAATACTTATTTATTAAAACCAATCGTAAAATATTTGAGTAGGTGAACAGTATCAGCTAAAATAGTCACACACGTACATTAAATTAATAAAATCTGTGTGTATCTATTTTCAGTAAAAAGTTTTTTATCTATTTATAAGAAAAGAGAGATGTATTTCCCCAAGGAGTTTTGCACCAATGAGACTATGAACCGGAAGAAGGAACGTAGAACAGCCCGATAGCCCGACAAAAATGTATAAAGATTGCGGGATGCCAAAGGTTACAAATCATTCGTCCTGGAAACTGATAAGGGGTACCCAGAATTGGGTGTTACCAGAACGATGGAGATTTAGATTATGGGCCACTACCTGACGAATAGGCGACGTCACAGTCGAATAGGAAGTCACATCTGTTCACGTCCGACGTTTAGCAAATTGCCTATCCCGGGGGAGCCCAATGATATAATATCAATTTCTGTGCTACCGCTATTGACCCACTTCCATCAGTGATTGAGCCGTTTCAATCTTTATGTAGCTGTTCCCGCAGCGACGAAAGAGAAAACACTTACAAACAGCTTCAATAAATTGATTTATTCTCGATAAATGAAGAGCACCGGTGGTAGTCTATCAATCCCTCTTTCCCACCCTTGGGTTGCAGAGTCAAATACTATTAAGTACCCTTCTTTTAAAAAATATGAAGTCAGAAAATATAGATTTTTCTAGTATTTGTTCAGATATATTTTTTATGTAAGTAAAATATAGACAAACGAGTTAATGGCCCACCTGATGGTAAGCGGTCAACGTCACCCATAGACACCAAGGATGCTGTCGTTACGTTGCCTACCCTGGAGTAGTTTTTTAAAGTTTTTCTTGGTAGCTCGTTGCACAATTTATGGGGATGAGGAATAAACGATCTCGAAAAGCGAGATGTACGAGAAACCCATGAATCCAAAATGTGTGGATGAGCTCGGTCTCGGTGTTGAGAAGAGCGGTGATAGAATCTCGACTCGGTCTTGATTAAAGTAATACTGATTATTTTATGAACTCCTTTTACATGATGACAGAACAAGCTAAAGACACGATAAAAACATCAGTCGCATCCCACTATTTCAAAAACCACTTTCGAATCACAATCTATCTCCACATAAAGTACATAAAAATCTATTTTCGTATTTCAGAACCAGCAGCAACCCAGTTTTAAGTTTCGCGTTTCGCTTGTCCAATCTCAGTTCAACCTATTAAGAGGAAGTGGTTTCGCTTTGGACATTTCTACTTCAAATATAGAGTGGCAAATTGAATTTTAGTTTGGAATAGCTTTTAGATGAACACATTTGGTATGAAAGCGTACTATGTTCTATATTACGAATTTCATAAGGGGTGAATATTTGGTCTTTAAAATTTGTATTTGGTGTTCTTCGTGCTTGGACCATTTCCTTCAAATATTTATAAGGCCAGTGGTTTAGATAACTATTGCATTGTGTCAGTAATACAATGCAATAGTGAGGAAACCGGCATATCGTAGAACCTAAAAAGTCCGAAAATATGTCTTGTGTCAAGTGCACGAAAGGAGCCTCGATGAGGCGCACTTAAAATCCTTTCACCACACTTGGTTCGAAAGAATCATTGACACAATAAGAAGAAGAAGAAGTGATACAGACAAGATTTTTTTTAAATAAAGCGGTCTCCAAATCTGGATGAAGATATACGAATTAAAAATGTAAGTTCGATAGAAATCCACGTGTGACTAAGCCGAGGGCAAGTCGTGCTACTTGAATACACAAATAAACTCAGATCTTAATGGAAGCCTCGTGTATATTGTGAATATTGTATGAGCAGCGAGAAAAAGTAATTGTCTGGAATCAGGCTACTGTTGATTCAGTGCATTGAATTTTGGTCTTCTTCTTCTTTTCAGTCGTCATGAATATCTTATAAATTCTTTTTAATACAGTTGCTCAAAAAGTGGCGTATTGCAGGGACGTATAGCGTTCGGGATGTGGGCTATTACACACGCGTGCTTTTTTTTTACCATTCCCGCACTAGTGCTTTTTCTTTCCCAACAGTCAAAATAATGTCTAAAAAGAAAAACCAACCATGAAGTTTTTACTAAAAAAATTCATCGAAGTTTTTATGATTCATGCAAATACGTATTATTTCTAAAAAGAAGCTACTACTTTGTTTCATTAACAGATTTAATGATTTGATTGAATGAGTTATGTTAGGTTTCATTTCATTTCATCTCATTAAATTTCATTTTCAATTCATATCAATAAAAAAAATCAACTGAAGACTTGGCTGTATGGGTATAGTTCCCTTTGCCTTCCAGAATGGGTGAAGAAAAAAAAAAATCTCTGCTTATATTTTACGGTTGGCGCTTTGGCGCCATTTTTCAGAAATTTTCTTTGCGAGTTTATTTGTTTGTTGCACAAAATGAGTAATTTCGACCCTAGTTTTTTTGAATTAACACCACCGGAACTCAGTATAATTGCACAAAATGCTTCGGAGAACATTTTACCGGAAAAGTCAAAAAGTCGCTACATGCATACATACGACGAACTTATTGCGTGGAGAGAAGAGAAAAAAGCAAATGGTATTTTTATTATTTTATTAAATTGCTTAATTTTTTCGCAACTGTATTAAAAATAGTCGTTCAGTACACGTGCGGAACCGTCATTGCAACTTGTTCCGACTGTCAACCCTCGCCTTCGGCTCGGGTAGACATTTGTCGGAACTCTTTGCAATGACAGCCTTCCCGCACTTGTAATGAAATATACTATTTTAGCTGCGGTAGGTACGCCTTACGATATCTCGTCGCTTCTCTCTGCTGGCAGGCATCCGGAAGCATTCTTGTAGATTGTATAATAAATGGTAGGTAATAGGTACATATATGATAAAGTCGTGCACCTGCTAGGCATAAGTATCATTTTTTTACGCATCTGAGCGTTAGGCTACCAAAGAAGCAAATGTTGAGATATGTGTGTAAAGTGACCGGAATGGTTAAAATATATTTTAATGAGTTCAGAGGCAGTAGTAAAGTGGCGCCTGTAACTGAGAAGATGAGGAGCCATAGATTATCGTGGTATAGGTATGTCATGACTATACTCACATAGCTTTAAGGCGTTTCAAAGTGATTCTTGTGGAAATTCAACTGAATAAAGACTATTTTGTTTTTTATTTTTTGATTTTGACATGCAAAGGAAAATATTGTTACGGAAGTGGGTACAGGGATTGGAAGGAAACGACTGATTTTACCGAAAGTAGCGATTTATTCGCACTACGAACACGCAACACTGCACTGAACGCGTAGCACTGCACGAAACGCGTAGCACTGTCCGACACTGTCCCCGCGCACTATGCGTTACACGGACCAACGCTGTGCTCCGAACACTAATAGTCCACTGGGAGCACTTCACCACTTTGCACTTCACTATTCACTGTTCACTGTTCACTATTCACTTTCACTGTTCACTTTTTCCACTTTTCCTTCTTGTTCCTTTCTTCAGATCACTTTCCACTGAACTGCCCGTAGACGCGCCTGCAGCTCCTTATATACCCGGAATTTCGATTGTCATTTATTGAATTTCGATCGTCATTTCGTTTTCTTCTGTTGGATTCCGATCGTCTTTCCCTACCTGTATAATTTATTGTTTTAGTCCAGAACTTTCGGTTCTTTATTTGAATTCCCTAAAGAAGGCACTCGCCGCTACTAGAATTTTCTGGTAAGATTTGAATGTCGAACAAAAATCTTCACGTAGTTACGTCAGCACGGCGTCACACTACCCCCTCCTTAGACGTGCTCGTCCCGAGCATCGTTAGAGCCGTAGTACCGTGCCAACCTGTCCACATGAACCACTTTCGCTGGACTTCTTGGCGTTTTCCGAATTCTATATGTGACATCATTGATCCTCGTAATTACTTGAAAAGGGCCTTCCCAACTCGGTTGTAGTTTTGGAGATTTTCCTTTCCTTCTAACGGGGTTGTGAAGCCAAACAGCAGAACCTTCTTCAAAGGACTTGGAGTTGACGCTTCTGTCGTATCGCGTTTTCATTCGCTCGCTAGCACGCAGATTCTCCTCTCTCATATGCCCGTGAACTTCCTCCATTTTCCTTCTTAAATCTTCCGCGTACTCCGAAATACAACTAGGCGTATCTGGAGGACAACCCGCGAGAAGATCCGCTGGCAGTCGAAGCTCCCTACCAAAGTTCGCTCGGGCCGGAGTAGTAGAGGTACTCTCATGAACTGCCGTTCTATACGACAGAAGGAACAGAGAAATGTACTCGTCCCAATTGTTCTGATGGCTTTCAACAACTTTTGCCAGATGCCGCTCCAGAGTTTGGTTGAACCTCTCTACCATTCCATCAGATTGCGGATGATACGGCGTAGTCCGAGTTTTGTGTATTCCCATAATTTTGCATATTTCCTGAAAGACTTGCGACTCGAAATTCCTGCCTTGGTCACTATGGATTTCAAGGGGTAGTCCAAATCGGCAGAAAACTTCATTCACCAGTTTGTTAGCCACAGTGATAGCTTCCTGATTTGGTAATGCGAACGCTTCTGGCCACTTTGTGAAGTAATCCATTATCACCAAAATGTAACGATTTCCACTATTCGTCATTGGAAACGGCCCAGCCACATCCAAAGCTATTCGTTCCCAAGGAGCACCCACGTTGTATAACTTCAACGCCCCCCGACTTCTTGTTTGTGGTCCTTTGACAGAGGAACAACTCGTACATTTCTTGCACCAGTCTTCAACATCTTCCTTGCAGTGCAACCAGTAATAACGTTGACGAATTTTCACCAAAGTTCTCTTCACACCGAGATGACCGCCTGATGTTCCGTCGTGATACGCTCGCAGTATATCAGAAATCTTTGACTTCGGCACAACTGTCTGAAGATGATTGTCCTGTCCTGATGCACTCTCCCATTTTCGACATAAAAGACCATTGTGTAAGAGCAGGCTATTCCATTGTGCCCAATAGCTCTTAGTTGTTGCACTCATTCCGGCAACTTCACTCCATCCTGGGCGTGCGGATCCATCTCTCACCCAATTGAGTATTGGTCTAAGGTCTTCATCTTCTTCTTGTAGTTTACGCATGGCATCGCTGCTCCAATCATCATTTACTGTATCAGTTCTTATAACTCGGACCATAGATTTTTCTTTATCTTCCTGTTTCACACAGTGCTTGCAGTCTTCAGAACACGGCCGTCTTGACAAAGCATCAGCATTCCCATGAGACTTCCCACTGCGATGCTCTACTAAAAAGTCGTACTCCTGTAGTTGTTCAATCCATCGCGCAACTTGTCCCTCAGGATTCTTGAACTGCAGTAGCCACTTCAAAGCTGCATGATCTGTTCTGACTAGAAATTTCCGTCCCAATAAATACTTCTTAAAATGCTGAAGCGTTTTGACAACTGCAAGTAGCTCCCTTCGAGTGACACAATAATTCCGTTCTGGTTTTGACAGGGATTTACTGTAATAAGCTATCACAACTTCTTGATCTCCTTTTCTTTGTGAGAGTGTTCCTCCTATCCCTGTATTACTTGCGTCCGTGTCAACTACAAACTCATTGCACTGATCCGGATATCCGAGTACTGGTGTTTCACATAACCGGCTCTTTAGTTCCTCGAAAGCCGCCTGGCATTGTTGGTCCCAAACGAAAGGTCGTTTTTCTTCTGTGAGTCTATGCAATGGCTTCGCTATATCCGAAAAACTCTTGACAAAACGACGGTAATAAGAGCAAAGTCCCATAAACGCCCGTACTTGTGTTTTGTCAGCAGGCACAGGCCAATCTTTAACTGCCGAAATTTTCGATGGATCCGTTTCGACGCCGCTTTCCGAAATAACGTGTCCCAAATAATTCACCTGCCTTTTAAAGAATGAGCACTTCTTCTGGCTTAGTTTCAGATTTGCACTTCTCAACTTGTTAAATACGGATTCCAGCTTCTTCAAATGGTCATCGAATTCCCGCCCCACTATTATAATGTCGTCGAGATACACCAGGCAGGTTTCCCCCAGCAGCCCAGCAAGGACACGTTCCATTAATCTCTCAAAAGTAGCTGGGGCGTTGCACAGCCCAAACGGCATCACTTTAAATTGCCAGAGGCCCTTTCCTGTGGAAAACGCGGTCTTCTCCTTATCCTTAGGATCCAACTCCACTTGCCAATAGCCACTTTTTAGGTCTAGCGTAGAAAACCATTTCATGCCGTCGAGAGTATTCAAGGTGTCGTCTATCCTTGGTAATGGATAACTGTCCTTTTTAGTCACGTCGTTTAGTCGGCGATAGTCAATGCAAAATCTTGTTGACCCATCCTTCTTCTTTACCAAAACCACCGGTGAGCACCACGGGCTAGACGATGGTTCAATTACTTCATTATTTCTCATGTCTTGAATCATGTCGTCCACCTCCTTTTCTCTAGCAAAAGGGATTCGGCGAGGTCGTTGTCGTATAGGTTGTTCATTTCCAGTATTGATTTTATGTTGTACCATGCTTGTCCTACCGATATCACCATCATTCTGCGAAAATATATCGGAGAACCGACGTAGCAAATTTTTCGCCTTGATCAATTCAATAGTCGTCAAGTCCTGCTTACATTCTTCCAGTATACTGTTAACGTCGATTGAACTTCCATCCGTCTTTTTGGTTTCTTGACAACTCCGCAGCCACACGATTTCTTCGCTCCGACCTATCAGGGTACCCTTCTTTAACACCTGCTCTTCATTGCTCAAATTCAACACAGGTACCACTGTTTCTGCAGATGAATTGACGACTGTACGTGCCGGCAACCACGGTGACTCGTTATCCGCTTTTTCTAGTATTGTCCACCGTCGCTGTTTCAAACTTCCATTTCCGGGAAAAATGACTGGAACTAACGTTTGTGATCTTGGCAACAGTTTAGTGTTCTTTATGCAGTACACCTTGCCTTCGCCTCCGCCTTTCATCGGTATTTCGTCTTCTCCACACTTCAGAATGCCAGAGTGAATGTCGAGCTTGCACCGATGGTCCTTCAAGAAATCCAGGCCAATAATGCAGTCATCCACAATGTCAGCTATTACTGCTTGTTGCCAGTAAAGTTTATCACCAATCTTGATAGCCACTTTCTGTTCACTTGATACTGGTATGCGCTGGCCGGTAGCCGTTGTTAGCTGGTAGGCTCTCTTCTGAACGTTGATCTTTCCGTTTCTTCTTATCAGCTGTGTCCCAATTACCGTACGTGACGCTCCAGTATCCAAAGTCAATGAGCACGGAATTCCATTTACCGATCCATTAACAGTTAAGCTGTTGCCATCCGTGCTCTGATGAATCTTGATTTTCGGGGCTTCATGTCTACCGGCCAGCGCCCACCCCTCAGCCCTGGCTGGAATTAGTTTTCCTGGTTCTCCGACGCTTGTACACAAGCATCGGTCCCTCGTCTCTCTGCGATTCGATTCGGGCAGCCGCTCCTTAGATGTCCTCGTTCCCCACAGTTGTAGCATCTAGGGACGAAAGCTCTGCGTTGGTTTACCCGCTCCACTTCCGTCGAATTAATCTCCCTCAGACGTCCACTCCTCGGATCTCGTCGGACGGCTTCTACTTCGAGCGCATGCGCGACGGCTTCCTTGATGTGACCATGATGACCCAAGCGCACGGCAGCTCTTACTTCCGCGTCGAGAATACCGTCGACAAACGACTGCAAAAGCATGCTGTCAATGACCGATGCCGGCGATGTTTGGTACGCCTTCCGGACCAACTTTTCTACCTCCAGGGACCACTGTTGCAATGACTCGTTTGCTCGTTGGCATCGATCACGGAGTTGAGCGCGGAAAACATGCTCTAGGTGTGAGTCCCCGTAGCGCAATTCTAAGGCTTCCAGCAATTTCTCGTAGGTTGCATCACTCCCCAAGGCCTCCAGCACGGTCAAAGCCTTGTCTCGTAGTCCCAAAGTAAGCGCGGTTTTAGCCTGGCTCTTGGTCCACCCATTCAGGTTCATCACAGCCTCAAACTGTAGCTTGTAAGC
The DNA here is from genome assembly GCA_947578465.1 of Thera obeliscata. Lineage (NCBI taxonomy): Eukaryota > Metazoa > Arthropoda > Insecta > Lepidoptera > Geometridae > Thera > Thera obeliscata. The sequence goes on from OX387926.1 coordinate 2,442,081, forward strand.
CGCCCAAGAAGAGGTTCCATCGAAAGGCGGGACTTTGAAATTTCCGCCTGAGGTTGTTGCACTTACTATGGTCGCTGAGGCCGGGATTCCATTTGTTTTGAGCTTCTTGACGTCTTCCTCGATGGAGGAGAGGCGGTTTCCGTGTTGTTGTACAGTTTCCTCCACCGCTTCTACCCTCCGCATGCTGTCGGTGATAGCGGTCAAAAGATTTTTCTGCATTGCGCACAACTGCTCCTCTTGCCGGTGAGTTTGCTCCTCCTGGCGGCGGGCATCTTCTTCCTGGCGGCGAGCTTGCTCCTCCTGAATAGCGCGCAGCTGCTCCTCCTGGATGGCACGCAGCTGCCCCTCCTGGCGGCGAGCCTGCTCCTCCTGGATGGCACGCAGCTGCTCCTCCTGCCGGCGGGCTTGCTCCTCCTGCCGGCGGGCTTGTTCCTCCTCCCGGCGAGCCTGCTCCTCCTGGATGGCGCGCAGCTGCTCCTCCTGCCGGCGGGCTTGCTCTTCCTGCATGGCGCGCAGTTGCTCAAACAAGGCACCCAGGTCTGGTCCAACCTGGGTCCTCGTCGACGCAGTTGCAGTAGTTGCCCCTCCGGAGTTGTCTTGGCGTCCAGGGGTTTCTTCTTCAGGAGCCTCGGCGCCAGAGCCACTGGCTTGCTGCGAGCCAGTCTTAGCGCGAGTGCTCACGCCTTCCCTCGGCATGACAGGCATTTTACCTTCCAATCCCACTTCTGACACCAAATGTTACGGAAGTGGGTACAGGGATTGGAAGGAAACGACTGATTTTACCGAAAGTAGCGATTTATTCGCACTACGAACACGCAACACTGCACTGAACGCGTAGCACTGCACGAAACGCGTAGCACTGTCCGACACTGTCCCCGCGCACTATGCGTTACACGGACCAACGCTGTGCTCCGAACACTAATAGTCCACTGGGAGCACTTCACCACTTTGCACTTCACTATTCACTGTTCACTGTTCACTATTCACTTTCACTGTTCACTTTTTCCACTTTTCCTTCTTGTTCCTTTCTTCAGATCACTTTCCACTGAACTGCCCGTAGACGCGCCTGCAGCTCCTTATATACCCGGAATTTCGATTGTCATTTATTGAATTTCGATCGTCATTTCGTTTTCTTCTGTTGGATTCCGATCGTCTTTCCCTACCTGTATAATTTATTGTTTTAGTCCAGAACTTTCGGTTCTTTATTTGAATTCCCTAAAGAAGGCACTCGCCGCTACTAGAATTTTCTGGTAAGATTTGAATGTCGAACAAAAATCTTCACGTAGTTACGTCAGCACGGCGTCACAATATGTATGTAAAAAGAGTAAAAAGTTGTGAAAATAAAGATGGATATATGTATGAGTAGAGGTAGACTAAGAAAATTATGCATAGATTGTGTGAAAGATGAAATGGGTAAGAACGGTGATTACTGAGATGACGGATGATAGAGCGTGAGAACATGAAAGGCAAGTTTTTCCAAAGAAACTGCTAAGAAATTACGAAACAGATGATGATAATGATAGAGCCTTACTCAGACATGGAAATGTTTACTTTCACTGGAATAAATTACATCATGGCACTTCCGAAATGAAATAAATTCCAATCATAACTTATTAAAGTTGTGTATCACAGCAAAATGTTCTGGAAATTCAAAATGTTTTCCTGTTTTCAGGTTTTCAAACCTCACTGAAACGAAAAAGTTTTCAAAGTTCATTCCGGTTAGGATGCTGGAATACCGCGAATACCGCGAATGCTCGGAAGCTTTTTAAGGAATTTATTCATCTTTAAATTATTTTTCGGTTAAGTCTTATATATTATTAGAGAAATCAAAACTTAGAAATATTCAAATAAAGGGTTTTTAAATTCAGGTTTCAGCTAAAATCCTTATCTAAAAGAGCGTTTCGAGTTTTTGCATCAGGCAAATGATCGAAACCTGCGATCCACTGACACTTTGCAGCTCACAACTCCAGTCCATAGCTCTGTTATGTATGGTAAATCTTTTACGGTAAAAGCTGTGAAATTGTGGAACTCCTTGCCTGTGCCTGTTCGCTTATCCAAATCGCTTAACATTTTTAAAACAAAGGTTAATGACCATTACCTATCCTTGTCTGCTAATATTTAGGTATCTATCCTATTGTATGTTTGTATATTTATTTAAGTAGCATGTATTTATATGTATTCACAGTATTATTATTATTATTTTAACAAGTTGATTTTAGGAATTAATTGGTTATTACTTTTATTGTATTTCTCTTTTGAATATAGTATTTAAAAACTTTTTGTGCACCGCCGTCTATCCGATTTTTATCTATCCTTTCCATCCAAAGGTTGTCTGGAAGAGATCGCTCTTAGCGATAAGGCCGCCCATTGTACTGAATATTTTTGTAATAGTTTCTATATGTGTTTCTTTGTGTACAATAAAGTGTTAATCTATCTATCTATCTATCTAAATTCAACTGAAATAGAAAGAAATTCAGCAAAATCTACAAAACTAGAGTATTATGTTACTCCAGCCTAGATTTTTTTATCTAGCAATATTGTGTATTTTTATTGATTTTATAGTGAAATTTATAAGAATATTATATCAGCTATCTTGTTCCCATAGTATTGTACTATGGGAACAAGATAGCTTGTGCTCTGCTTAATTTGGGGCTAGATAGTGCTGTGTAGATTTTCCTAAATATTAAAAATAAAATTGTCTTTAATATTAATCACCCAAAAGGGTTCAGCCATAGCATATTTGCAAAAGTCGTGTATTGTGAATGTGAGTGTATGCCTGACTAATGTCTACAAGTCTTAGAAGTTTTGTGGAAAACTAATATCACAGTGTGGGTAAAAGTAATGGAAGAAGGTAAATTGACTGAACTTTGATTGGAATTGGCACTAATCTAATAGATTCGGCTAACTATTTAAGCGCAGGAAACTTCTTAATTAGCTATTTGACTTGAAATATAGGGTATTAGTACCGTAATCAACTCGATTAAGGTTGGAATTTAGATTAATAATCTATTTATTTTGTGCACTTTCTCGCAGTAATTGATTTAAGTTGTTCGATTTCCATACAGACTTATTTTTACCACTTATGAACGATTATAGTACCTTGGTATATTTATAACTGGAACTAACCAAAAAGCTGTAGCAAGCCAATAATGGAAGTTTTTGGGGGAGGCTTTTGCCCAACAGTGTAGGCGGAAAAAAAGCCAATAATAAAAAAAAGATTAAATAATGATATTTAATTATTCTCTCATCTCCCATAAATGGTTAAATTAGTTTGTATGGAAATCATACCACCTTAAACGCATTTCACCAATATTGCACTTAAAATCTTTTCACCACGCTTGGTTCGAAATAACCAGTGACACGATAAGAAGAAGCAGAAGAATATTGCTGAGGCTAAAGTCTGCCCCTTGTACCCTTTTTTCTTTTTCTTCTTAAAACAAAATGTCCTATCATCATCATATAATATGCATGAGTAAAAAGTTCTTTTGCACAACTTTTTATCAGATAATGTAATGTTAGTCTAACGAGAAAACAAGTGTTCTCCCCCGGCTATAACGAGAACTTTGAGGCCGTAGGGTGTCGTTTCTTTTCATGTCTCCGCATGCTCGTTTCAGTATAGTTTGTGACTTATCTTTAAAATGGAAGCTTCTATTTCCAAGCAGTTTTTGGACGAAAACTGGTCATTAAGTGATGGTTCTTGGGCGTGGTCTGCGGAAAGCTTTTTGGATTTTGGGAATATATATTTGCATAGATCGACAAAATTGTATTCTACAGAGGCAAACTAAATGCTAGAAAGCGTTGACTAAGTTTTACCTATTCATATTATCGAAAGAACGGCAACGTCTAAGCACATACATAGGTAATTGAAGTTTACCATTTTTAACATAAATACCCAAATAGTAAAAAAAAATATGAATTGGAGTTTACCATTTTCAACATAAATACCCAAATAATAAAAAAAACATAAATTTATATCGGTATAGCTAAACTGCGCTAATACAATATAGTGTGGTAACATCAGCGTTTGTTCCAGAACATCATAATGCCGCATCAGTGGCTGGAGGGGAACCTGCCCGTGGCTGCCAAATGTGACGTGTGTGATAAGACCTGTGGCTCTGTTCTAAGGTAAGCACTCAACTGTCATAATATACCACTGCTATTCAGCGTTGCCAGAATGTTAGTTTTGTAACATTTTCCGTTACGGAATTTACGTTTATTTTACGGAACGGGACGAGCTAAGCCACGGACGGTGGTAGTCCATTATATAAAATATCAAGAACTTCAATGGATTTTGCACTTCCCTTTTCTCATCTCATCGCGGATCATCTCCAATCTTTACTTAGCCGCCGCAAATCCTATCTGTACCTGGAAATTGCATTCACGGCTCGCTGGCTCAAAGCAAATGCTCTCTCAATGAGCTATGGGAAAATAGATCTTATATCTATTAACTTGGAGTAGCTTTCTTTATTTGTTTTAGCTTTCTTGCTGTATAATACTAATTGTAGTACAAATCAACGTGAATTTTTTCTGATTACAAATAATGGCAAGGCTTATAAAATAAACATATTTTATTACTGCTTCTCTTCTTCTGATTTACGAGCAACGCTCTTGTCGGCGGCGGCGCTAGCTATACATTTTTCTCCAGGTGTTTCTTTTGAGGGCAACCTTCTATGGCAATATCCTATATCCTTTTACTGCTAATATGCTTCTATTTTTTATTGTTCTCAATAACCTAGGCAATAAACCAAAAAAAGGCAAAAAAAAAGTATTTTTGAGAACATAGAAAGTTTTTTTGAGAAAATGTGTAGTAAATAGAAAAAGTGGAGTTTGATGCCAACCATTGTTTATTTACGCTTAGCGCAAACTTATCCCAGCACACTCAAACAAGCAGAAAGTCTCAAGTAGCAAATAAAGATGAAAACTTTGAGCTTCCTATAACATTACTAAGCACTGGCTCATATAAAATGTACATTCTAAAACAAAAAAAACTAAATTAATACTGCGTGTGCGGTCACTTCAATATTTTTAAAGAAAATGTATCATAATATACCTTGCTATAATTTATATTAATATATATTATAGCTACGTGTGTGATAAGCTTAAAAGAAAAAATAAGATTTTACAAATTACAGCTTTACCCACAGAACATAGTAAAAGAGCCACGTGGCCGGAAAAGTGTCGCTAAAATGCATGAGATTGTGATGTTTTCTCCATACAAATTCGGCAGTTTTTACGGGAGTTGTAAAATGAAAAATGCCTTGTTGCGCAATAATTACTTTCCGACCAAGAAGTCAAGCAACAAATTAAAACAAAGAACTTTCGTTACATCCTCTTTCCTTCCTGTTTCTTAGAATCCTTATATTTGGTGATTGACTGACCTCTCAGCTCTAGTAAGGTAGTAGCTCTGCCTTCTGCGCTGTAGGTCGTGGGTTCGATGCTCGCCGAGAATAAATATTTGTGTGGTGAACACAGTTGTTTGTTCTCTATCTGGGTGTTATATTGTATTCTAAGTCCTAACACAGGTATTAGATCTCAAACGCATGTAATGTAACAATATGTTAAGTTACTGAATAAAAATTTGATTTGATTTGATTCAAAAAATGTATTCAAGTATAATATCATTAATCTAGCTCCATTCATACATGTTCTCCATAGTTTGGGGCTAGATAGTGTTCTGTGTATTGTCTATAATATATATGGAGGTTAATAAATTTTCCTTATACTCATTCATTGCACTCAAAACAAAATAATATTATATGGTAGGTTGCAGGCTAATGGCCTGTACGAAAATGTAATTTCCAACCGTTCCATTATCATTATAATATTTTGCCGGTATAGTATTTCGTGCTAAGTGCTACAGCGTAGCTCTCAGCTATCGGTTGCTCGTAGCAAAAGTGCTACGGCGTAGAGCGTGTATTCACCCCAACTGCCAATATAGACGACATTGCAAAATATAACTAATTTCCGTTTGCCGCTGGCCACGTGACGTGTGACTGGTATAGTCAGCTTCATAAATTGCTTACGAATAACGGACATTTCAGACTACGTCATCCAGCCCCAAAAATAAATAAAGCTTTTATGGAACTGGATAAAACGTTAGACCGCAATTTCAGCTGATGTAAATAAGGTTACTTATATTATTCAAATGCCTGCAGGCATACATTCCACTCCCACTATAATTTAATATGCACACCTAAACAGCCATCTGCCAAGTATCGATTTCTTTTCTACAAATCGAAGAGATAAAATAGATTGTGTAAAAAAACACCTACAACCTTGTCTTGTTCATACATTTTTAAATAGAAGTACAAAGTTTGAAGTGTTTTAAGTGGTTCCTCTATTTTATATAGAACTGGGCTACAACCCATTTACAGGCACGTGAACTCGGTTGCAACAAAAACATGCTCATTCAAAATAATTTAATAGAGTGAGGCTTGGCTACTTATTATGTCGAGCAATTTTTCTGTTACTGATAGAATGAGAGGCTGTCTAGCGCAGAACATGCCCGAGGCTTTTTACAAAACATGTTTTGAAACAATATTCAGGTTAGAAAATATAATTTGTGGCAAATATTCTTGTGTAACTTGTTTTTCAAATGATGAATGTTTGTAAAAGAATCACACAACAAGTGAAGTTTAAAAAACTTGAGAAACTGACTTTGTAAGAATTTTTCAAATCGGTTTGTAAACGATGAAGTTATGCGTTAACAAACATAAAAAAACAACCGAATTGAGAACCTCCTCCTTTTTAGGGTTCCGTAGCCAAATGGCAAAAACGGAACCCTTATAGATTCGTCATGTCTGTCTGTCTGTCTGTCCGTCCGTATGTCACAGCCATTTTTCTCCGAAACTATAAGAGCTAGACTGATGAAACTTTGCGAGTAGATGTATTCTGTGAACCGCATTAAGATTTTTACACAAAAATAGAAAAAAAACTATAAATTTTGGGGGTCCCCATTCTTGAAACTTAAACTCAGAAAAAAAATTTTCATCGAACCCATACGTGTGGGGTATCTATGAATAGGTCTTTAAAAATGATGTTGAGGTTTCTAATATTGTTTTTTTCTAAACTGTATAGTTTGCGCGAGAGACACTTCCAAAGTGGAAAAAAGTTGGTCCCCCCCCCTCTAACTTCTAAAATAAGAGAATGATAAAACTAAAAAAAATATATGTTGTACATTACTATGCAAACTTTCAACGATATTTGGTTTGAACGAGATCTAGCCAGTAGTTTTTTTTTTATACGTCATAAATCGTAAACCGCAATTTACCTTTCGACGAACTACAAGAACCTTTATATTATGTTACTTGATGCTACGGAACCCTTCATGGGCGAGTCCGACTCGCACTTGGCTGCTTTTTTTATTTGAAGTCGGTTAAAAACGCACGAAAGCACCCTCGGTGGTGTTGGTGTCTATGGGTGACGGTGACAGCTTACCATCAGGTGGGCCGTAAGCCCGATTGTCTATCATTTGCAAAAAATAAAACGGTTGGAACTTTAGATTAAAAATAAAGGAAGAAAAAACGGTTGTCTATAAAGTCGGTTTACTGACGATAGTTGAACGTGACAACGTCATAAGAAAATACACAGATGTCGAACGCTGCCGAACGCGGAGGCCGATTGTGACTCTTTGTCGCTCGTTCCGCGCTCTCGCTTGCACTTCAAGCCTTAAATGGAACGCCGTAGAAAGAGGTAACGCCGCATGAGTCATGTTTTTTCGTGCATGCAGCCGGCTCCATCGAATTATAAGACGTTGTCACGTCAAAAGGTTTTTCTTTCTTTCTAGAAGCAAGGAAATACACGAGCGCATTTCAGTTATCTGGTTAAGCGGCATAAATCGTCTCTTTCTGCTAAGAGCTAATTAGCTCGTGGCTGCGATTTCCCCTGAGATTTGTACTACAACTGTTTTTATCTAATAATACAACGTTTATTATTTATATAATGAAATACAAAAACAAAAGTCCATCAAAATATATACAATGTGGGCTTACATGATATGTGTTATTATTAAAAGGTTACAAAAATATATAATAGATGATAAAAACGGAAATAGACGGAAAAATGGGTGGTTAAACTATGACGCCACCCATTTTTTCCATCCATTACAATCATCATTGTAAACTTACGTAAAGTTACTCACGCGGAGAGCAAGGGCCTAATTCTCGGGCGTTCCGAGAATTGGGCTACGCGATTATTTTATTTTTGGCATTGCACAACCCCGCACTTTTTCCACGTTTTCCGTATATCGTAGCTGTCGAGGCTTTAAGGATGAGGTCGTCGATGAATTACTCAAGGAAATCTGCCATTTTCTCTTCGAAAAGAAGCAATAAAATAAAATTGCAAAATGATCGAGATCGGCCCGAGAATTAGGCCCCAGGCTGCAATTTTTTTTTTACTTATAGGCACATTTTTTTTACCCCGACATAAAATTCCAGGGGGCTTATTTCTACAAACACAATTCGTTCAGTCGATCGCTGCATCCACTGTGAGTTTTCAATTTTTGTTTGAAAAATTTAAAATTTTACGCAGATTTAGCAATCACCCAAACGAGCCAAGTTGCAGGAATAGCAGGGCTCAAAGCATTATACCACTGCATTTTTTTAAGCACAGAAAATTTAGTTTCCGAATAAAACTCCGGGACAAAGAGGTATAAGCTCGCATTGTGAGCGAGCTAAGCCGGCAAGCTAAGCCCTGGGGAAATTGGAAATACGCTGTGGTTAGCGCTTGCGAGCGCTGGCGATTTGTTTCGCTTTACGCGGGTTGGAACTTCGCGCAAATAAAACTAAGCATGCATTAAGAAATAATATCATCATGGCAATTAGATTGAAAATGAATGAATCTTTAAATCTACGCTGAAAGCAAATTCAAATCAATGTAATGTAACTCCACTTCCACATTTACGACGCGGAAATGAGGGTATCACTTTAGGTACACATTTTTTGAATAGTTATTTGTATTGCTACAAAAAAGTAATAACTGATTTGGATCAGTTGAAATATCTCCAGATCGTTTATAACGGTCTGCAGATAGCTCAACTGTTTGTTATGTATTTTTTAAACATTTATTTAATGCTAAGTTGTTTACTTGTGTAAATAAATGAATTTTAGAAAGTAAAAACTCGTTTACCCTCGTAAAACTCTGGAAACTAACAATTACTTAAATGTTCATGCGAGCAAATACCTTGTTTATTCATCTTTATTTTTGACATGTCCAAAGTTAAGGCAGTAATATTTTAGCTTGACAGTGTAAACAATGAGTTGCTTGAACCCTCACTCAAGGGGATAGGGTTCGGTTTAGAGAATTTTATTGTCTTAAGAAATAATTACATTTCACTTAAAAGACAACTTAAGATAACTTATAAAATAATGTAATACAGTGAGCAGGCTAAATATAGGTTACAGATGAAAAGTACATTTAACAACACAAGATTACATTTCTACCTGCAAACTAATATAGGAATATTATATCGGAACGTTTTCAATCACATGTGAAGCGACTTTCTTTTTAAAACTATTTGTACATTCTATTTTTTTAATGGCTTTAGGTAAATTGTTATAAAGTTTAGCTCCTTCAAACATAATATTTTTAGTGCCATATTTAGTTCTCGGAAAGGGTAGATTTATATCTTCAGCATTTCTTAATGTTTTTTTGTTTAGTTGATCGTTTTTTGTAAAAGTCATTTCTGATTGTATTTCATTGTTTAGTAATTTACGTATTAGGATAAGGGTTTTGTATGTATATATTTGTTTTAGGTTCATTAGTTTAGTTTCTGCGTATATTTTTTTCGTTGATGTTAAAAAATCATAGTGGAATAACACTTTAATGAGTTTATTTTGTGCTGTTTGCAGGGTTTTAAGGTTAGAGGTTGCAGCATTACCCCATACTTCTACTAGGTAGTCTAGATGTGGTTTAGCTAAAGAGTTGTATATATTAACACGAACTTGTTTTGGTAAGCAGCTGACAACACTTCGTAGTGCTCCTGTTAACGAGGTAATTTTTGGTTTTATTTGTGATATGTGTTCCTGCCATGTAAGTTGGCTATCAAGAATTAGTCCTAGGTATTTTTCGTAGTTTTTCTTTAGTATAGTCTCACCATTGATGTGCAAACCCGCCGTTGTATCTAGATTTTTATTTTTTGCCGCGAATACGACATAGGAAGTTTTGGAGGCATTCATTGTTAGTAAATTATATTGGAACCAATTGAAAAGAACATCTAAATCGTGTTGAGCCCGCTGCATGATTTCAGTAAGTGAAGTTCCAAAATAAAAAAGACACGTATCATCTGCATAGAGTGTTAAGTGGCCGTGGAATTTCACTTTGTGCAGGTTGTTAATATAAATAAGAAAAAGCAGCGGGCCTAAGATGGATCCCTGTGGCACACCGCAATTTATAGGTTTGGGGAAACTGTCCTGATTATTGATTTTAACTATCTGGTACCTATTTTGTAGATATGATTTTAGGATGTTGTATGCTGCTCCTGTTATACCGATATCTTTCAGTTTATGCAAAAGTAAGGAGTGGCTGACCGTATCGAAGGCCTTTTTTAAATCAATAAATATACCAAGTGCTATATTTTTTGAATCTATGTTGTTTTTAATTTTGGTAATTAGATCAATGGTAGCTGAAAGGGTGTTCGATTTTTCGCGGAAGCCGTATTGGCGTTCAAATAAAAAGTTAATTGAATTTAGATATGTCGTAAGTCGAGTGTAAATGATTTTTTCAAAGATTTTTGATATTACAGGCAGCACCGATATAGGTCTGTAGTTTCCAGGTTCTGATTTACAACCAGATTTGTATATAGGTGTAACTTTGGCTAATTTTAAGGAATCCGGAAACAAACCTTTTTCTAGACAGCTATTTATACAATCTTTTAGTTCTTCGGCAATAAGAGTCTTTACACATTTTATGCTCTTAGTGTTAATTCCATCTAATCCTGAACTTACATTAGAGTCCAAATTTGTTATGACTTTTAAGACTTCGGTTGTGGTAGTTGGTTCTAGGTGCGGTAATGTATCCGCTGAGTCGTTTTCACTAGAGGTAAAACTACTTGGTAGGTGATATTGTGCTGGTATGCTATTACACAGCGTAATGCCTATAGTAGTAAAAAAATTGTTAAAGTATTCACAAATCATTTTCAGGTCGGTTAGCGTTCCAGAGTCACTTTCAAGTTTAGTAGGTACACTATTAGTCTTTATTTTGTTTTTTGCTAATGAGTTAATAAGGTTCCACATCTTTTTAGGATTTCTTGTACATTTTTGAAACGCTCCATAGTAGTAGGTCTTCTTTGTTTTGTTAATTTTTATTGTTATTCTGTTTCTTTCTCTTATAAAATCGTTATGTATTATCTTATTTTTGGGATTTTTCTTCACATTTCTCCAAAGAGCATTTCTGGAGCTTATTCCCACAAGTATATCCTTAGTAATCCAGTCCTCCTTCGGCAGGTTTTGTATTTTTGTTTTAGTGATCTTACTTTCTTCTAGACTTAGTTTTATTTTACATTCCAGGTTACTGTAGTTGTGATCTTCTCTTTTGAGGTGTATTTGATTCATATGTTTGTACAGCTTGTTATAGTCTATGGTATCGTATTTAAGTTTCGTTTTTTTTGTGATTTTCTTTCTTTTCAGCTCTAAGTACATTTGCTTATGGTCAGACATTGCAGAATCAAGGATAAATAAATTGTAGTTTTCTTCGATCAAGTCAGTATAGATATGGTCTATGATTGATTTTCGTGTGTTCGAATCTCTAGTGCAATACATTTCGTCTATTTTGTTAAGGACACAGTAACCTGATTCTTCCAGGGTAGTCATGTGTTGCAATACGTTTGGTTCGTTTTTCAGAAGATCGATATTAAAATCGCCAAATATTATGGATCTTTTGCGCTGTTCAAGATTTTCTTCAAAGATTCTGCTAAAACGTTTAAAGTTTGTTCGTCCAGGTTTGTATATTAATCCAATATTAAGAGACATCTTTTCTAGCAATATCCAGAGAAAGTTGTTGTCATCTGTGTATTTTTCTTCGGTCAGTGTGTGGTCTATGCTATTGTGCGCGTAAATCGAAACACCCCCTCCAACGGAGTCGTTCCTGTAGTTATAGTAATGCGTATATCCTGGTAATTGCTGAATTTTGGCGTCGTTTTCTGATTTAATCCACGTTTCTGTAAGTAATACCAGGTGTGTCGTGGTCGGGATAGCTTTTATTATACATTGCAATTCATCAAATCTTCCGGGTGTCATTATACTTCTTGCGTTGGCATAGAAAAAGTTCAGGGAGTGTGGAATCGAGGGTATTTGTTGATAGTCGTTTATCAAAGTGTGTATCGTATTTTCATGCATAGTACTCATAGTTTCATCATGTTTTGTTGTTATGGATACTTGGGACGTGAGGTGATTTAGTTTTTTGACTGCTCTGATACAATTCTCGGCGTACCTCTTATATATCTGATCGTCAGATGGGTTTCACCGCCCTCTTGTCGCTGCATCAGCTCTGCCCTGAGAGATTTCAGATGATTTTGTTGGTTGGAGGTTTGATCAGAAAATATTTTCAGATCGCTTTGTGTGTGTTTACTGTTTCGGAGTAATTTTAGCGCTGTTTGTTCAGATTCAAAGCATACCTTTATAAGGCGGTTCTTTCCAGGGATGTGCTTGCCAATTCTAAAAATTTTTACCGGCTCGGGACAATTTTGAATTAATTTATTTAAAATGTTTAGTATTTCCTTCTTGTCATAATCAAATTTTTCATTGTTGTCTTGGTTTAGTGACTCCGGTATTCCCATGACAATAATATTTTTTTGCCTCTGAGTACGCTCCTGACACTCTAAAAGAACTTCTTCGTAAGTAAATGAAGTCGGTTGTGACTGTGATGTGGATGTGGATGGCTGTAATGTATTAGACAAATTCACCCTAATGTTTTGATCATTTTTGTCACATTGAGTTTTTAGTTTCTCGATTTCCACTTTTATTTTATTCTGATCCTCAATTACAAGGTTTGTAGCCACCTTGATGCCATTGAGTTGTTCCTTAATTTCAGTCATGTCACGTTGTATTTTGTACGTACTTTCTTGATTGTAATGAATTAACAAGTCTAAGGTACCCAACCCTCTAAACTAGCTTGACTATATCATAGTTATCTCGTCGGTTGTGATTAAAAAAGGTACTACTAGATTATACAACCCTTTCAATGCTAATCTGCATCACATCTACCTTATTAATATGAACTTTCTTTGTGAAATTCTGTATTTATTTATAGAGAAAATTACTACTTTTTTGTGGTCGTTTGGAAAAGATCGCTCTTTGCGATAAGGCCGCCCTTTGTACTGTATTTGTAATGTTTCGTTTATATCAAGTATTATTTTGTGTACCAAAAAAGTAATCTATCTATGTACACTGGATTTAGTAGATTGATATAATAATATACTGAATAGAACTTATCAAATAATTTGAAAATGGCTGAACTGGTCAAATAAATGCGAATCGGAAGCGTCCTCAATTCACTGCCTGCATTGCCAAGCTGAATGGCAGCGCATCAATGAACACTATTCATGAATTAAAGCTTTTCAAAGGAAACCCAGCTCACAGTCTCCCGACAACTCAAGCTCCCGTGAGAATTCCAGATGTGGCACAGCCGAGCGAACTAGAGAACGTCGAATACCAATGGTATATCGTCTTGAATTGGGTATTATGTTGACAAAACTTACACAGAGCGCTCGGGGCTTACGTCTTGAAAATATTGTTTATAAGATCGTTATTAAAAAGTACGTGACAGATGTTTTAATTAAATGAGAGAATTATTTATTTTCCTGATGACAATTCACAAAATTTCAAGGATTTTATACTTAGTTACTTAGTTTAGAAATTCCTTGTAATGTTTTTATTTATCACGAGAAACATTTCATAGAAATATAGATTCGTAAGTTCATTGCCTCCAGCCTTAATTGCCTGTAACAATGCCAACAAAAGAAAGACGTAAACAAAAATTCTATCAGGCTCAGCAAATCAGTTCTCGCCAGAGGGTTATTTGGTAAACAAAATTATTTGAAATTAGCCCGCTGGCACTGTTTGCTTATTTACCAAAAAATTATTCATTCATAAGATTTTGATCGCTATTTCGCTAATTTTATTATTAATTAATAACTAAAATAAAACAAATACTGTTGACAATCCATACACCACTATCTAGCCACAAACTAAGCAGAGGTTGTACTATGGGAACCAGATCTGATATAATGCTTACATATTTTTTTACCGATTACTTTTTCGTTTCTAGCAAAGAGCACTGGTGGTCTAGTGGTAGCGGCCCCGCCTTCCGATCCTAAGGTCGTGGGTTCAAATCCAGTCGTGTACCAATGAGTTTTTCTATCGAAAAATTTATGTACACAATGCTAGTGCTCTCAAACGGCGAAGGAAAACATCGTGAGGAAACCCGCGGCTTAGTCAGCTCCGCACGTATTGACCATGTCTTTCCTGTGGATTAGGCCGACTAAGCTGTCAGGATGGTATAGGTGCTGGGCAAGCCTATTCCGTCTAAAATCCTGTCCCAGGCACTATAGCGTCCTGTAAGTAGGGGCATGAGTGATCACCAGTTGCCCCTGACGCTATATAAATCATCTACAATAAGATGCAAAGGCCTGTTTACTTTTTTTTACTTTTTCGTTTCTAGGCTGACTGCAGGCAGAGCGTGTATGATTTTTTTTAAAGATCATATAATCCTAAGAGCATATGCAAGAAATTTAAGAACAAGTATCATAGCTCAGTTGGTAGTAACCCTGCCATCTGTGCTGTAAGTTGTCGGTTCGATCCCATCTAATTGGCTGTGTGAAATGTCAACAAATATTCTTGTTCTTTTAAGATGAAGCCTTAAACATAGGTACTGCGTAATAAGAGATTCTTCAACTTCGCGCTGTAATCAAAAGATTAGTTTCAAAGCATTTTCAAAAGCAACTTTATACTCAACAAAGTTTACCTAAGCAAGTAATTATTATAAGAACATTATTTTGAAAGTTTGAGCGTTTGTGTCAACTCTAAACTGTGAACTCAATCATTACGTAATTAAGTGTAGATACACTAAGGTCCAATTT
Source organism: Thera obeliscata (assembly GCA_947578465.1). Classification (NCBI taxonomy): domain Eukaryota; kingdom Metazoa; phylum Arthropoda; class Insecta; order Lepidoptera; family Geometridae; genus Thera; species Thera obeliscata. Next base: position 2,457,154 of record OX387926.1, read on the forward strand.
CACCGTTAAACGCGTTTAACTAAACTCGTTTATATGTACGTACACAAAAGAAATGCAACGACATTGACAGGTCTTTAAGCGCGTTTAGAGAAAAATTTACCAACTGAATGCTTAAGCGAGTTTAAACGTCAGTAGAACGCGTTCAATTTCAACGGTGAAATTGGACCTTACACCTTCAAAACAGTATTGAATATAAAGCCGAAGATGAGGTTGCTATTCCACCAGAAATGCTACGTTGCTAAGCTACGGATGTGTGTGAAGCCTTGCAATAGGATCACTTCATTACTTAGCTAAGCAATTCAAATGAAGCGATGCTATTTATTTAATTTAATTCTTTATACTACCAAAAAATAAGATTCAAGATTCAATAAGCGTTTATTCAATACGATACAAGAATCACTTTGAAACGTCTTAAAGCTAGGTGAGTCTAGGTGCCAGTTCCACGCGACCAAGCGTAGAAGAACAGGCAACAAACTACGGCTCGGTTCCTACCGTTTTTTTATATTATAATCCTTTTACAAATCAAAAATAGTCTAATATAATAGCAGTGAAGTTCCAGTGTGGTGCCACTTCACTTAGTCAGACGTATGCAATGCAATAATACAAAAGCAAGTTACAATAGGAGAGCTTAATGCTAGACAGCATTTAGATAGCTTGATGCTATTGGTTGATTTCACAAAGATACCCAAGCAGTAGCTCAATCAGTTGGAACGGCACCTTAAAAGTTGCTTTTAAAAAATAGTCGAGCTTATTTTAATGAGTTTTTGTAACCTTTTATATACAAACGAGCTTGCTCTTATGTTTCTGACTTACCACTTTAAGAGCCTTTCCACTTGTCGGGACAGAACACTGTGACAAAATTAAAGTGCCTTTGCGTGTTATGTTTCCCGCTAACAGTTAGTGGGAAGAACTTGATTGTTGGCGGGAAAAACGATTTAAAGCTACGGAAACCAAGAAGTTGAGTTCATTTATTAATAACACGGTTACACGTCAAATACAGTATCATTGAACTCTAAGTTACACATTATGGCTCATTTGTAAATTAAAATATACAAAACAAATGTAAATAAATGTTCTAATTATTGGTGTTGTGAATAGATGTTTGTTCTCTATCTGGCAGTTATATTGGATTCGCGCGAGTGATGCCTCTGGTGTTGCAAGCGTCTATAGGCTACGGTAACCGCTTTCCATGAGGTGGGCCGTATGCTTGTTTGCTAACTTTGTTGTATAAAAAAAAAACTATTATTAATGACAAGAAAAAAAGTTTATCAGTATTATATCAGCTTTCTAGTTCCCATAGTGCAAGCTGCTTAATTTAGGGCTAGATAAAAAAAAAATTAGGCCTTTGCATCTATTGTACATGATTTATAAAGCGTCAGGGCGACTGTTGTTTACTCAGGCCCCTACTTACGGGACTATATAGTAGATAGAGAGGGCTAAATTGTATTGTGTGAAATAACCACAATATTTATTTTAAAAAAAATTGTCCACAGACTGCAAGATTTTCGTTGTGTGTGGTGTCGAAAATGCGTGCACGCTGCTTGCAAGCCTAGCTGGTGCGCGGCGTGCTCTTTAGGCCCCACGCGTGCGTCCGTCGTGCCTCCAACACGCTTGCACTCTGTGGGTCCGGATGACGCATGGGTGCCCGATCGACCCCCCAATGCTTCCCCGCTCATCGTCTTCGTCAACTCAAGATCAGGTAAAGGTGGGCCCCCAGTTGTTCTTACTGTTTTGTTGTGATGATTTTTTTGTAGTATTTACAATGCTTAGGCGATGTGAGGCTGAACATGCATGATCTAGCTTTAAGACGGTTCAAAGTGATCCTTGTGTTGATGATCAAAGATATTTGAATCCATTGCCTAGCCGCGCCGTTTTACTAACTCAATTACAATTAAAGTACATCTAGTTGTTTCTATACTAGCTTCCTATTCCAGCAGCTTACATTTAGTTATTGAAGTGCTGACGCTTTGTAGGGTTACGGGTTAGACAAACCCGCCAACGCCACGCCTCTACCACAGTACATAAAACAATAATACTTACATCTACATAACTTCTTGGTTAACTGTAGATCGTGCAGTGAAGCCCTGTTTTTTTTCATAAATTTAGTCCTAAGTTTATTTTTTAATCTAAGTTTCTAAACACTGTTGTGCTGCTTGAGTTTTATTTTTCGTATGACAGTGAATTATGTTTTTTTCTTTCTTTTTTATCAAAATTTGAATGAAGATTGTGAGTGAGTGTGTATGTTTTTTCATCTCTTTTCTGATCAGATTCGAATGAGACATAAACTAGAGAGACATAAAATAGATATAATTAAACATAAGTCGTGAGAAACAACAAATAAGATACTATTTTCCGTGTGGATAATAAACGTTATAAGCTTACCTACATATAGGTCAAAATACGCATGACTTCCTACTTCATGGTACTTTTGCTTCAAACCTATTAAAACGGTAAAAAACCCAAGCCTATACACAAATGGGTAAGTAAAACAATGCTACCTCGTTAGCGGCGGCTCGCTTCGCACCGCTCGTAGGTGGTACCGTCGCGGTCTACAAATCGTATGCACACGGAATATGCAATTTTGTAGCAGTTGCCAGCGTAAATTCGAGTTCAAATAGGTGTTTCATTTGCAGGAAAAATGAACGGAAAATATTTAGTGCTAGTAAATTTATGTTTTAAGGTTTCGTGCTATAAAACAGGCTCCATTAGAAATAAATTTATACAAACAAGCGGTCGGTCCCGGCTTCGCACGGGTGGAGATTGTTGGCCTTACTTACAAGCGTTACTTAGGTGTGACGCATTGCTTAAAGTTCGCCCTGTCACTGTTTGACATTACCGGATGGTAAGAGATGACACTGATTATAATTAGAAAAACGCTTGTAAGTAATGGGGTTATTTTTTAAACACATAAATATAGCTTTGTTACTCAAGGTGAACGTAGCTTTCCAATGGTGAAAGAATTTTTGAAATCGGCACATTTGTTTTTGAGTTTATTCATTACAAACATATAATAATTCAAAAATACAGATCTTTCCTCTGTATAATATTATTAGTATAGCAGACTAGTATGATAACTATGTTTCTACTTTACCATGAAGAAACTGCAATGTTACGTTTTAAAACTGTTTCCCTTTCTTCGTCCCACGCTTTTACATCCAAAGCTTTCGTTCTAAGACTTCAATTATGCAATTCAATTTTGGCTCACGGCTTTGAATGCGGTGGGCGATGCGCCGCGCGAGTGCCTCATACATGTGGAGTGCCCTTTAGCTCTTACATGGTTAAGCTTCTTGAGGTTCTCATAAGCTTTGAATTATTAATAGGCGCTTTCAGAACTCTCTAACATTGTAACATGAATTTTATTAAGGTTTCTGGCTTATAAAGAGCACTGGTGGTCTAGTGGTAGCGGCTCTGTCTTCCGATCCTAAGGTTTGATTGAATCCAGACCAATTTTTCTCTTCAAAAATGTATGTGCACTATACAAGTACCTACTCTCAAACGGTGAAGGAGAACATTGTAAGGAAATCTGCATATCGTAGATCCTTAAAAGTTTGAAAACATATGTCAAGCGAGAGGAGCTTCTTTTAGGCGTACTTAAAATCCTTTCACCACACTTGATTTGATAGAACCAGTGATACGGTAAAAAAAATAAGGTTCCTTAGGTTCCTACGAAGCGAGCCCAGTGGTTCTAGTTGTTGCCAGTTTTGAAGCAAATATACCTTAATATCTAGTGAGGTACATTTCCAGCGTGAATAAGTTACCTTCGTTTAGATTATTACAAGTCTCGCTTGTTGAGACGAACAGGAGATTACGGAAGGATTACTTCGAAACATAAATTTTCATACCGCCATTATTAATAAACTAGTGAAATCCCACGGGATTTAGTTTGCGGGAAGCAATTTAAGCCACCTCCTGGAGTGCGGATTTTCATAAAGTTTCTTCATAACCGCATAATATTTATTTAGGTATATGTACCTCACGAAGAAACCTATCGTGTGTAGTTTTGGAGGTCTCGTGATGAGTGAGTATAACTTTAGTGCCTACTATGTCTGTGGTCGGCACTTCATGACTGAAGATCGTGATCACTAGTTCCTCCCTCCAGTTCGTCCTATTTGTAGCCATTTTCAACGCGTCGTAAAACCAGCTTCTCACTATCACCTCAGTATGTTGCTCTCTTTAAGTTGGTCAGTCCACCTATTTGGAGATCTACTGCGAGATCTGTTTCCTTCCACGTTCCGGCTTTCGTCGCCACGCTTTGCTGCATGGCCGAAGTAAGAGATTATACGGCGGTGATACATCGTGGATAACCTATCCTTAGCTTTTAGTTACGTTGGAATTGATACATTTCGTGCGTTTTGCAGTCCACGGTATTCGCAATATTCGTCTCCAGCACCACATTCCTAACGCATCAAACCTTTTCATTTCTCTACCTAGGATGGTCCTTGTCTCAATGCTTAAGAGTATATAGGAGAAACCAACGCCCGGACTAAGCATGTCTTTGTCCTCCAAGAGATCTCTCGGTTCTTCCAAATTCCACTTAGCGAGTCATTGCGTCCCTTCCCATAATCATAAGACGCTTAATCAAAGGCACGCAACTGCCATCACTTCTTCTTCTATCTTGTCAATGGTACACAAGATAATTCTTAAGTAGTATTTTGCCACCTCTACTGCCATAACTGCTGATGTCTGATGCTCATCATTGCTGATGTTTTAGCACTTACTAAATCATTTATTTAGGCAGCACAATAATAAAAGTATAGATAGAAAACCACAATACATAGATACAAGCCATGAAAGCGTTGACGTTGTACTTGCCGGAGGGAGCAGCAGTTACAAGCAAATGTAATTAAAATACTGGGACTTTGCGTCATTTCAAATAATGAATGAACCTAATTCCGTAATGTGCGTGGTGAAGATAAGGGTTAAAATTAAACTGCTTTGTTAGATTTTAAATTAATTTGAAAATAACATTTTAGGATTATGGTTTTGCATATTGAGGGCTGCCACACCATACCAACACTGTTATAAAAACAAGCGACCAACTCCTTGACCCTTTGGCACATTTTTTTTAGTTTTCGATAAATGATAGGTCTCTTTGTTTCCCACAGCTGGGCAAAGTATTACTTTTTTAATTGCATTATTAACCACCTTATTTTATGATTTCCGAAATTTCATACCCTTATAATATGTTACTTACTAATCTATTAAATTCTCTTACCAAATAGTCTTACCACTAAATATCTCAAACAACGTTTAAATTTATGCAACATAAGTACCAATAGATTAAATTCTTCAGTTCAATCAAAGCCCAAAAACTCAGAGACTTGTAAAAACTCCTTACTCAAAAACTATCAAGTCTCAGATTGGATCTTCCATTGGCAGGCGACAACCAAGGCGTGAAGTTCCTCCGTCGGTTCCGACAGCTCCTCAACCCAGCGCAAGTGTTTGAGCTTAGCGGTGCTGGCCCAAGATTGGGGTTGCGATTGTTCAGGCACTTTGCGCCGCTGAGGGTCCTCGTGTGCTCTGGTGATGGGTCGGTGGGCTGGGTGCTGCAGGAGGTGGACAAGCTGGAAATGCACGTGAGTTGGTGACGCTTATACGTATTGTACTTAAGGCCTGCGCTACCTAGGTGCATTTAGTACCAAACAAGAAGCACAACTTTCAGTTCAACTTTGCGATTTGTGGATGAATTATCATTCATTTGGAGACCCATTTCATGCTGGTAACTTCAACTTTTGATGAACTTCAGGGAAAACTAGAAATGCACGTGAGCTTAGTTAGCTTTTAGAAACTTTGGAAGTTTAATGTGTATATCTGAGAACTTTGATGAAAGAGTTATTAAGAACTAAAATTATGATAAAGTACCGTGATTTATCTACCAAAAGCTGTTAGAACTTTCTTATCTCCGGATTTTACAAGGTTATTTGTGATTTTTAGAAACTTCAACTTTTGCGGCTAGGGATTTCAATATTTTTGATGAACATCACACCTCAGAGTCCGTAATCCCAACAGCGTCATGTGCAAACAGTTGTCTTACCGCTGGGTACTGGGAACATCACAAATAATCTTGTAAAACTCAACTTCTGCGGCTAGGTATTTCGATATTTTTGATGAACATCACACCTCAGAGTCAGTAATCCCAACAGCGTCAGGTGCAAACAGCTGTCTTACCGCTGGGTACTGGAAACGACCTGGCTCGAGTGCTGGGATGGGGAGCTTCTTGCGACGATGCAGCCAATCTGCAGCAGCTGATAGAAAGATATGAACGAGCTTCCACTAAGATGCTTGACAGGTATAAGTAAACAGGAGCTTTCTGATTGCCTATGGTGGATCTATAAGCATGTATTCTTAATAAATCAAAGAGCACTGTAGCAATATCTCTGTTCGTCCAGAAATGAGATCAACTGCAAACATTAACGTGGGTTTTATGCCTGCAAGCCTCTGATTCTAGTCACCTGTTCTGAGAGCTTTTTTCTTACAGATGGTCGATTATGACGTTTGAACGGTCACTGTCCGCTCCACCACCACCTCCTGCGCCTCCTGATTTACTGGAAGAAGGTCCGCTTCTGAAGAACCTGCAAGACATCATGCAGGTAGCTCAAATGCTCTCAAGTCCATTTGTAGAATGGCCAAATACAAACCCAAGATAGTTCTATAAAAGCTTTTTAGTTGGCATTAGCATCAACTACTTACTACAGAGAGAGCACACAGGGTGTGCTCTCTCTTCTGCGCTGGGGCTGATAGTGAGGGCTTTCTGTGATCATTAAACTTTTCCATAAGCTCTATTGCTCCATTTTTCAATTTGTTTCCCCCATCCTCTTTCCGTCACCGGACCACTAGACGTACGGAAATGATGCATCCACTCATGGTTAATACACCTTCTTCCCGCACAAAGCGCTTCGCCTCCACTTTTATAATGCGGACAGCCAAAGAGTAGAACTTTTTGCAAGCGTCTATTTTTCCGAATATCTATCATTATCATCACACACATAGCTCGTACAATTAGTAAGTTGAAGTGGCAATGGGCAGGTCAAATAGCTCGAAGAACCGAGACCACGATCTGGAAGACGAAACGAAACGCGCCCACCCAGCAGATGGACCGACGACATTGTTAAGATCTCAGGAAGTCGGTGGATGGAAAAGGCTCAGAATCGTTTTTTCCTGGAAATGTGTAGGGGAGGCCTATGTACAGCAGTGGACTTCTTCAAGGAATACCTATAATTTAAACGTTTTCAAAAAAGAGTAAACAGGTGGCAGGTATCTAGGTGACAGAGTGACAATGTGGCAGGTACCTAGGTAACATGTATCTAGGTGACAGACGCGCTGCACCGTCGACCTCATCATGACTTAATATCAAGTCAGATTGCGGTCAAGCGTTAGCCTATAAATAAAAAATAAAAAAATAGTGATGAACTTTGATGTCAGGCGGGTGAGATCAGCCAGTTGACGAGCACATCTCTCCGCGCGGGCTGCTTGCGGCTGGCGCTGGCGGGCGAGCGCGCGGGCGGCGGCGCCGCGCGGGCCGCACACCGCCTGCGCCGCGCGCTGTCGCTGCTGCTGCACGCGAGGACGCATCTCGCGCACGACCACACCTCGTGCAAGTTAGTATCTTCATTTGTGCTGTCAGTTGTGTACCAGTCCAAAACTTAACGAAAACTTGTATTCAAGATAGGAACTTAGAGGTGTTCAACAAGAAGAAGAGAGAAGAGAGAAAAGGGGTGGGGGGGAGCAAGTCTTATATTAGCGGACTAGTACTATATACATATTTGTTCTAGTTAATTTGTGTATAACTTTGAGGGGTTGTTTGTTTATCAATGAATTCTGGTTGCTTAGTTACTACTATGTCACTGGTTAGTTACTACTCGGTTACTACTCAGTTAGGTACTTATTTAATACCTTGTTACTTCAAAGTTACTACTCCGTTACTGCTCAGCTACTACTAAATTACTAATAATAATTAGAAAACTCTATTCTAATCTTCGTAGAAGCTGGGAGCCGCTGGAGACAACGAGTGACAGTGAGCCTGATGCTCCGCCTGTTGCCGAGAAGGGCAGCATTGAAAAGACTGAAAAGGTACACTTGTACCAAATCCACCAAGCACTAGCCTGATAAACTACTATGCTTAAGAGCCACATAGAAAGTTAATATTTAGGGTATTCACCTCAAATATCACTTTATTATACTTGTTTTCCGATTTGGTGTAGAACACTTTGTACTTAGTTCAAATATTTTTACAACGTCTTTTGCAGTCTTTCCCTACCTTAACCCACGACCTTAGGATCAGACCAATGCTCCCATTGGTCTGATCCTAAGGTCGTGGGTTCAAATGCAATCGTCTACTAATGAGTTTGTGCATTATGCTAGTACTCTCAGTACTGGCATAGTGCACACACATTTTTCGAAGGAAAACAACGTGAGGAAACCGGCGTGTCGTAGAACCTAGAAAAGTTCAAACAACATGTGTCACGCGTCACGCAAAAAGGGCCCGCCAGTGGCCTACTTGCGGAAACCAGTTTGAACACCAAGTGTGGATGATGAATTTGCCAATTTTTTTTTATACAACTTATTTGACAAACAAGCATAAGTAAGCCCCACCTGATGGGAAGCGGTTACCGTAGCCTATGGACGCCTGCAATACCAGATGCATCACAAGCGCGTTGCCGACCCTTTAAAACTTTTAAAACGCCCTTTTTGAAGAACCCCATGCATGCTATAGTCCTTAGGGAAAACCTCAGCAGGGAGATCATTCCACAGCCTGAGTGTTTTTACTGTCTTTAGCGAATAGCTGCTTATAGAATATTGTTTCAGGAGCAGCTGAACTGGGCAGCGCGTGGCTGTGCGCTGGCTACTCGCGCGGACAGCGTTCGGAGGGCGTTACGATCGCTGGTGCGGATGCTCTCGCAGTTTTACCCGCAGGTAGAAAACCAGTGATAGATAGATAGATAGATAAAGAATTTATTTGCCTAGAAAATAAACACACACGAAACAAATGACAAGGAAAATATAAAACCAAAGCATAATTAAAACTAAAAATACAACCACAATATAACTTAAAAAAAATAAATGATTGACAGTATTTTTATTGATTTTATAGTGTTACTTAGGTCAGCGCAGCCCAAGGGGAAGGTTGCGGTTCACATTCCGCTCAGCTCTTACCTTTTGGGACATTATAAATATCAGGAGCGGCACTAACGTGACCGTGGCTCCATTTTATTTTTATTTTATTTATTCAGGGACAACAAACAGCTACAACATAAATATAAATTAAATTAGCTTAAGAGTAGGTATTATTCTACCTACCTACTTGACTAATAATATTGCAGCCCACTGCGTTATCCTCAAGTTAAATTGATTAAATTAATTATAATTGCGCCACTTGAGGCATTAAAAATTTAGAATACATTGAAATAAAGAATTGAAATTGAATTATTATATTATTATATAGGTACAGAATTAGCATTAAAATTGGACAAAATTAAATGTTGAATTACACACTTCTTATATTTCCATTTTGAGCATGCGAAAATGTCAATATTTATAAAAGTTGAATTATACGACTCAACCATTCGACGCACGGGGCAACGTAGTCCAGAATTAGTCCGACAAGTATTTATGGCAAAAAGGGTACCCGCACGAACTTCACGTCTATGAACAGTGCGGGGCACAGCGTAGCATAGCTTACTTGTGAGACTAATAGCGTCAAAATTATTGTGAACAATATCGTACAGAACTGTTGATTCCAGATATGTACGCCTTGCCTTTAGGGTAAGAAGTTTGAACTTCACCAACAATTGCGAATACGACAAGCGCGTCCCATAACACCTATAGTGCACAGAACGAAGAAACTTACGCTGGACTCTTTCGATCTCGTCAGTGTATTTCTGATAGAAGGGGTTCCAGACAGGTACAGCATATTCTAATTGCGAGCGAATAATATAAGTTTTGTTCTGTTTTGTATAAGTACAAATAGGTATTGGGACTTTTAAATTCGGTTGATGATCTCATCACAAACCCATACATTTGGAATGCCTTGCTCACTATTTTCTCAACATGCTGGTCTAAATGAAGCTTAGAGTCAAGAATCACTCCCAAATCCCTCACAGATAATAAGTTTCCTAGCGAAGTATCGCATAATTTATATTTATGGTCAATTATATTTAAATTTTTTGTAAAATGTATGTAGTTACATTTGGGTAAACTTAAGTGTAGCTTGTTGCCAACACAGTATGTCGTCAGTCTGTCTAGGTCCTTTTGAAAAAGCTGGCAGTCTTCTAGGGTCTTAATTGATTTAAAGGCTTTTAAGTCGTCCGCGTACATAACAAAATTTGAATTCCTGAAACATGTGTTAATGTCGTTTATATACAGGACAAACAAAAGTGGACCCAGGATTGAGCCCTGTGGTACCCCTGACGTGACATGTATTGTATTTGATTGAAAGCCATTAACGACTACCTTCTGAGTTCGATTCTGTACGTAAGACGAGAACCACCGCAAAAGATTTCCTCGTATACCATTGTAAGCAATTTTATTAAGCAGAATTTCATGATCAACCTTGTCAAAGGCTTTTTTGAAGTCTGTGTATACCGCGTCAACCTGCACACCTCTATCAAGGTTTTCAAAAAGGTAGTTCGCAAAGATAAGAAGATTAGAGGTAGTAGATCTACGCTTGACAAAGCCATGTTGTTCCGGTATTATGGAGTTATGCAGAAATGGGTAGATCTGATTGTGTACCAGTCTTTCAAAAAGCTTTGACAAGGTTGATAAGATTGAGATGGGCCGATATTGCTCAATGTCTTGCTTCGAACCGCCTTTGTGTACAGGTGTGATATTTGCTCGTTTCCAAACTTTAGGAAACACGCCCTGATCTAGACACTTATTACATATAATGAGGAGTGGTCGTTGAATACTGTTTGCCGTGTATTTAAAGAATGAGGATGGAAACCCATCAGGACCAGCTCCCTTTGAAGGGTCAAGTTGTTTGAGTTCTTTAAGCAGATTGGATTCATCGATGTATAAGCTAGTGATTAAGTTGTCAGAATTAGTAGAGGATTGAGGCGGCTGACTCCATGAACTGGACTCCATTTAATAGGTTTGACGTTACAGTCAACTACGAGTACTTACTTTGTGATTTCCTTAGGTGTCGTACACATTATAAAACCAATACTACTAATATTATAAACGCGACTTAAAGAAGTCTTTCACCCGATGTAAACACTGTGCTTTTCATTACGAATACAAGGAAAGTAAAAATAAAAACTAATTAGACTTTTTAAACTTCTTACCGTAATGGGTTTCCAACCTCCGTGCTGAATAAAAAGTTGGAATTTGGTTCAATAACCTCCTTGCTGTTTAGAAAGTTGGAACATGGTTGAATAAAAATGTGAGAATAGAACTATTTTTTTTTATAATTTGACAGCTGTCAGTAGAAAGCGATTCTCCCTAAGGCTGAAAGTATTACTTTCAATTAGGCCCCTCAGGCAACTTCAGACCTACTTTCCGAGTATGAGCAATGAAAAAATATGAAAAACCAACACTGCTTCCCTTAGAGCGTCTCTCAAGAATCAGAGTCCTGTGACTCAGCGGCTGAGGGTGGGACTGACGTAGCGGAAGTATGTCCCGCGGCGCCCGCCATGGCGGAGCTATCCCTACCTGTTCCTCGCGCCTTTGCCGACAGCCGCCGCTCGTCCGCCGCGTCCGCTGTCTCCGCCGCTTCTATGCAACCTGATAAGTACGTTTCAGCTATAACGTTGTGTACAGATAGTGCTATAAAAGTTGAGACTTGGCGAGCTCTTTCCTTTTTTTCCGGGCTCTCTCTTCTTTCTTCTCTTTCTAGAGTTCCGTAGCCAAATGACAAAAACGGAAGCCTTATAGATTCGTCATGTCTGTCTGTCTGTCCGTATGTAATTTGAAGCTTGAAACCCAAACTTCTTTAGTTTAGCTCTCCATTTTATGCAACATTTATTTCAATAGTTAACCATATATTTATCTATCTACAGCATTCCAGATGTAGATGAAGACATTGTTAAACTAATAAGTTCGAATACATCGGACCAGTTCACTCTGGACGTGGAGATGGCTGGAGGCAGTAAAGCCAGCTCTGCATCACACCAGGACCGACTCTCGCTGTCCAACCTTTCATCCTGTGATACTAGCTCATGCAAAAACTTACTCAGGCTGGACGCAGACAAGGGAATGAACAGCAGTAGTCTTACGATACCGAACCTAGTTATATCGGATGATAGCGACAAACGCGACTCCATCATACAGGGTGATACATATGAATCGGACCAAATTACCATTATAGATATCGACAAGCCGTATACGGAAGACCACTATCAAGACCTCAGCGTGAGGGAAACTCCAGCAAGTGGTGACTGCACGCCTGATAGAAGGCTGTCTAGTGTAGACTTGGAAATAGACGCTAGTAGCTCGGAAGGGTCCAACATCAGCGATGACTATAGTTTAATGTCTGAGATTATGGATGAAAAACCCGATAATGAAGATGTAGGCATTATAGGGCACATAGACTCTCCCGAAGTATCTGAAACAACTTACGCCAATTCAGAGACTTTACACGGAGAATCTATCATGGATGATATTAGTTCTATGTTAGGACAGGAAGTTCTGATGGCTATGATGGGTAAAAGTGGAGAAAACGAAACGTATACGGATGACACAACGCTTTTTACCTCAGACACTGCATCTGACATAACCTTGGACAGTAGAAATCCAAGCTTACAAAAGAGCAACGAGACCAAAATTAAATACATATCGAAAACAAAGAAGCCTAAAGACGGAGAAGTAGAGAAATTTGGCTTCGAAAATAAAGTATTCTACATCGAAAATGCAACGAAAGTAGAGGAACAGATCAAGTATTGTAGTCTAGCGCAATTTGAGGAGGGCAGTGATATAGCTAGGAAGTCTTTTAGGAAGCACCAACGTAAGAGTTTAAAGAAACGGATAGCTGACGATTCAAGTCTCAAGAGTCTTTTACCCAAAACTGATGAATCTATGGAGCGTTTTGAGATGACAGTAGATTCTCCAATAAAAAATGTACACGAAGCACAAGGAGGCCTAATGCCATCATTTCCTTGCGTCAGCGTTGTAGTTGAGCCTCCGTCTCCTTCGCACAGCGATGAAAAGAAAAGCATAAAGAACTGTGTGAGCAGGATGGCGTCAGTTCTCAACGATATATTCGACCAGGGGCCTGATACTTTAAGCGTGAACTCACCTGAGCCTAGTAGTATGGGCACGACGAGAGAGCGGAGACAGTCTGACAACCCGAAGCTATTGGGGTCTGATCCTGAATATGGACAGTTTCTCAGCTGCTCCCCGGCAGCTACGAGACGGATATCTTGTGGAAGCCTCTTCAAGCCTGGAGAAGATAAGTAAGTGCCTTATTACATGTTCGACCACTCATTATTTCATTAGGAAATAAATAAATAAACCATTTGTAATCCTGACATTGGCAAGCGGACACGAGCTCACTCTGTGCCATAGAATTTTGATAATATTGATTGATAGTGTAAAAAAGTGATCACACCATAGTAGACTAATTTCCATAATCGTATAATTTAAGTTTAGCGGGGTCGATCAAGTGTTTTATCCACAAACTCAAGAACTTAGAAGTCAAGAAAACTATTCGGTGAGGTTACTGCTTACATTATATTGAGTGGGTGTTTTCTTTGATGATCGCGTCTTGACGAGGATAAATTGGCTGTCTGATTTCTTGGTTGATGCAATATTTTCCGGTTCTTATTCGTAAATCAGAATTCTTTTTATGTATGGCGTGTGTCGTTATAATAACAAGTGTGCGTATTATGCTTATAAAAATATCATGTTTCTTGATATATCAAAACATTTATGACTGAAATAGCCCTCTTGGTTTGTTTTTTTTTGGTTTTCTATCACAGTATTTTTTATCTAAAAATACCTGGTTATCTAAAAATAACTGGTTCCCGTTATTCCATTTTAAAAATACGAGTCAGTTGACATATTTTTCTTTTGTTATTATTCCTAGAAACCTATTAAAAGGGCTTCCTTTTTATTCAACAGCAGACTTTCGACATCAGTTTCATCAATATGGGGTGAAAGTGGGCCTTCCAACACCGGAAACACGTCATCCAGATTAGAAGTCAACGAAAAGGCCAAGAAACTGCCTATTATCAATCCCCTCGTCCAGTTACCAGCCTGGCCACATGTGACCCAGGGTTTCATCAGCCAATGTCTACTGGCTAACGCTGACGCATTATGCGCAGCTGTCAGCCCATTAATGGACCCTGACGAGACCTTACTCGAAGGCTTCTATGAACGAGCGGTAATGAACAATTACTTTGGCATTGGGATCGATGCTAAGATCACCCTGGACTTCCACAACAAGAGGGAGGAACACCCTGAGAAGTGCCGGTCGCGGGCAAGGAACTACATGTGGTACGGAGTGTTGGGGTCTAAGGAGTGGGTGAACCGGACTTATCGGTAAGCTTGAGATTATAAGGATTTTTGTAGCAGACTTAGGATTTTTTTTTGTTGCGCAATATAGACATGTTTTAATGGGTGGGAATGTGGTGAAACCACAAATTTTAATACAATAAAAAATCACTTACAAAGAAAACTAAGCCTTTAAGTAAAGTGTTGTGCCTTTTAGCGTAAAGATAGGTCTTAAATATAAAGTTCATAATGTTAAAAAAAAACTAGTAAAATCATAGTGGGTGCGTTTCGGCTCATGAGATAGCTCGATAGAGGAGTTTAATAATGAATTGCTGTAATGTTCATTTTCCTTCGTGTTCTAGACATCTCGGCCAACGCGTGCAGTTAGAGTGCGACGGTCAAAGGATACCACTCCCAGAGCTGCAAGGCATCGTCGTTCTGAACATCTCCTCCTTCATGGGAGGCACTAACTTCTGGGGAGGCACTCGAGGAGACGACCTGTTCCTCGCACCGTCGTTTGACGACCGGATTCTTGAAGTAAGCTGTTTTCTAGGTCACCTAATTTTAGATTTTAGATAGCTAGGCATTTGGCTGCCATCACACCTGATGGAAAGTGAGGATGCAGCCTAAGATGGAGCATGCTTAGCCATAATCCACCTGTTCTCTCTTATCTTAAAAAACCCTAAATTAAAACGTTCCGAAAATACTGACGCCGGAAGAGAGTTCCAGCCCTTGGCAGTTCGTACTGTAAAAGTGGAACCAAAGCGCCTTTATACGAGAATGTGGAATAACTACCATGAAAGAATGGTTAAATGCCACTCCCGTGCTTAAAAGCTTAAAATTTAAATAAGGTGATCGTGAGACTAAGTTTAACAAACTAGATAAAAAGAAATAATCTAAAACACTTTCTGTGAACGTGTTTTGCGACAAAATAGTCTCCGCGATCGAACGACGTAATCTTTTTTTCACGAATTGAAACACGTATGTTAGGAATGTTATCGATGCATGGGAATTACAGTCGTGTGCCTATTTCATGTTTTTTATAATTGCCGACATGTTCAACCTTGCTACGTTACTGAGCTGACAACGAACTCTTGAACTTACTATACTCAGTTGTACTTGAAGATTTACAGTCATTAAGCCCGCTAAATAAATCAGAATAAAGCTAAAACTTCTCAGTCAGTGTGAGAACTCTCCAAGTGATGGGTCCATCAGTCATGTCTGTAAAGACGTTGAGACTATTAATCAATCTACGACAGACGGCGAGAGACCACCCGAGCAAGCACTCACCCTTTCTAAGTGGTTTTATAGATTTGCTATCATAAAACAGAATAGCATATCCAACAAAAACACAAATCTGAAAGTAAAAAATAAAAACTACGTTTCTTCCAGTCCGATAAAGCTGCAATTGAATCTCTTTGAGAAGCTTGTTTTTCATTGCGCACGGATAGTTTCAGAATATTTAATTATTTTCGTGTAGCCATTGTGAAAGTGTGAGTGTAGGTTTAATTTTTTCCAGCTTTACTCTAACTTTACTTTATTTGGGTGTACAAAAACACCGATTTGACTTTTGTAAAGTAACAACTAACAGTTGGACCATGACTTTGCAGGAAATCTGAAAAGTGCACGCCCAAAAAATGAGATGCAACTGTATTTTTTTTCGAAAGAGCAGGGAAAATTAAGAAAGACTGTCTACTGAAGTAATTTCACGACTTTTGCCAGTTACGTCAATTGAACCTACGGCCATAGATATAATTATATTGTGTGTGCTGTGGTTTTTTTTTCATGGCTTCCTTATATGCTTCGTTATTCTCCTACTTCCGTCCTTATTCTCATTATTCGGGGTCGGATCTCCGTCATTTAATGCGTTAGGTACTGACTCAGTGATAGCAAAATTGAGTATGCCTACTTTTTCATTGCCAGTGAGGTGGCATAACGACGAATAATTGGACTCTTAATTTTACAGTCGGAGAGTGCTCGGGAAAATAACGCAATCGTGATTTTTAAAGCCACTGAATCGTTCGGTTTAAGGTTCAGTTACCAATGCACAATGGTAAAAACGGCTCTTCTACTTCTTCCTGCCGTTATCCCACTTTAGGTGAGGTCGGAACAAGTAGTTTTTTTTTTCAATGGTAAAAACGGGTATTTTAATAAAATTTTTGATTTAGCTTACTATTTCTCGTAAATAGAGGATAATTTATAAATTAATAGAGGATTATTGATACAAAGATAAGATAGTAGAGGATAATTTATGAAATTACTTGTTTGTTTATCCATAATCCTCTATTAATTTATAAATTATCAAGGATTTAACTAAATAAACTTTTACAACTTGTTTATATTTCGGTCGGTTCACACTTTTATGTTATATTTTTCGCTAGGTGGTGGCAGTGTTCGGCTCAGCACAGATGGCTGCGTCTCGGCTGATCAACCTACAGAAGCACAGAATAGCTCAGTGCCGAGCGGTGCAGATCAATATCTTGGGAGAGGAGTGTGTTCCAGTCCAGGTATAGTTCCATGCCTTATTTTTTAGTTTAGTTTGTTATGTCCCGCTGATTATACTTAATGGTCTTCTGCAAAATATGTTTTGTGTGATATTTTATTTTTGAAATTGAAATAGGGTAATTGGAGAATGTTCTAAATTTGATTTTTTCACTCATTTTCACTTAAAATCTTTTCATGTATCTCGAGTCGCTATGACCGCCCTTCCATAGAGCCGGGTCCACTGTGCGCTGGATCGAAAGAACTATAATAACACGACCAAAAGAAGTAACCTGTGTGTCTTGTCCGCAGGTGGACGGAGAAGCATGGCTGCAGCCCCCAGGATGCGTCCGCATCATCCACAAGAACCGGTCGCAGATGCTCTGCCGCTCGCGCGCACTTGAGACCAGCCTCAGGCATGTATCAAGGTGGTTTGCTGGCCTTGGATCCTCCATCATAGCCTAGAGGACCACCTAGATATAGAGTAGCTTACACCATCATCAACACCATTTCAGTACCCCAAGTCCCAGTGCATTTACAACATTTTGTTACCAAATGTTGTTTTCGTTTCGCCTATTTCGACACTCCCTACGTATAGTTGTGTATCTGCAAAACACAAATTTTACAGGAGAGCGTTTTTAAGATTTGAAAATCGTAAAATGCCTATAACTGGAGCCCTTTTTGAGATATTTCTGTGAAAATTGTTGAGATGCTCTTACTGTAGATCTAGTTTAAGATGGATTTTTTATTTTATTTAAATCTATACTGGTTTAGATTTTATTACACTTACATATTTTTACGTCGTGCATAAAATGCCGTATGTGGCACATACACACTTTTTCGTGGGAACTTAGAAGAATGACAATATCGTAACTGCCTGTTACACGGTTATACTTAGGAGATCTATTTGACTAATTCTGTTTAACTGGTGTTTACATGTTTAAACGTTGGAAATCGTATAATTTAATAATATGCTTCTACATACTTATTCTGTTTTGGCAATTTATTAAGCCTGGTTGACCAGTACTTATTACAGGTCGCCAGGCCCTAATTGCTGGATACTCACTTGCTTACGAAACTAAGCCTATTTTAGGTAGGTAGGTAATTTTTAGTAGTAAAATGTAAAACTGTATTCGTGATTTGGGGTTTTCCCACTTATCTTATTATTTTTTTTGTTAATATTGGTCGTTCTTATATTATTATCTTAAATAAAAAAAAAAAACAAGAGCTCAAAATACCATTTATTAGGGAAGTAGGTGCTCACCTAAACACAAAAAACCTGTTTTATTTCAAAAATAAGAAAAACAAAACCAACTAAGTTGTCTTTACTAGTAGTAGTATCGTATGGTAAAATCTCTTCTAGTGGGTGCTTCACACGTGAAACGTCGTTTTGGGATTTGGTCACAATCACCATTATAATTCCTGAATCATTATCAGCCTGAAGAAGTCCACTGCTGAACCTAGGCCTCCCCCACACATTTCCAGGAAGTACGACTCTGAGCCCTTTCCTTCCATCGACTTCCCACGATCTTAACAATGTCGTCAGTCCATCCGGTTCGTGGTCGCCATTCGAGAACCTTTATTCCCCAACGGTTGTCGGTTCTTCAAGCTATATGGCCTGCCCATTGCCACTTCAGCTTACTAATTCTAAGTGACCTTGGTTCTTCCTCATTTCTGATTCTATCACGTAGTGAAACTCCCAGCATATTTGAGTTTGAGCTGGTGTACGAGGCCAATAGTTAGTGACCACGTCTCAGTTCCATTAGTCATCACTGGCAACACGCACGTATTATAGACTTTTGTCTTGAGGCTCTGCGGTATCTGCGACGAGAAGATGTGGCGCAATTTCTCGTCACAATATCTATTGATAAAATCCCAATGGCGAACAAGTTCTCCCAATGAGCCACAAACTGCAGGTCTCTTTCAAAGTCATTCATTTTTTGTTAGCAGAAGAGAGAGATGCGGCCTGCTTGTGGAGACAAATCCACAAGTAAGTAAGTAAGTAGGCCGCATCTCTCTCTTTTTCCTTAAGCTGCTCAGAATTATTCCCTGACATACTTGGAGAGCCAATTGGCAATAGCGTCAGAGTGGAGGCTGGTGACGCAGGGCAGCCTAATAACTGTTCATATGGTAAGCCAACTGGTAATGTCGCTGGAGTGGGTACTGTTAACTCAGCGCAACCTAGGTGGTCATCTGGAGAGACAACTGGCAAGGCGACTCCATGCAGCCTAATTGGTCTATCTGTTGAGCTATAAGGTGTGCGTAATTGGGAGAGTCACACAATGATAATGGCATATTAATGCTTGAGGAAGACTGTAGCAGTAGGGGAGATTCAGGCATGTTTGCTGCCAAAGCAAGGTCATAGAAGCTATATTCCGGCAAATCAGGTTCAGGATGTTTTTCTGAGTTTTCTGGGTCAGGTTTACAAAAGCGTGGCGACGACGAGCTAAAGGCAATGTCATTATTCCCTGTGTCATTGCTGGAGCCTCCACCACTAGCTTGCAAGGTAAATTGTAAGATATGGGAAGCTGGGACATGCAATTCAAAAGATGCAGGACTATCATCGTTAGTGTTCGTAGAATGCAAGGGGGAAATGCGCGGTGCAAGAAAAAAAAGGTTCTTCATCGCTGTCAGATATTATCTCACCTATTCGGCTTAGGTCATCCTCAATAAAATTTTCTGAGAATGGCACTGGAGATGCAACTTAAAAACAACAACAGCGGGGAAGATTAAAAATTTTATGAAACGCGACTTATATTTCATGGGATAAAGAGCACCTTGCACTTTTGAAGTGCATTTCTGTTCATAACTCTGAAGATCCTTTTCAGATCCTCAACATTTTAATGGGGCCACCATTGGAATTACCTTCTTTCCGACAAAAAAAGAATCAACAAAATCGGTTCACAAACAACGAAGTTATCCGAAGTTGTTAATTGAGAAATCCTCCTTTTTGCAATTGGATAAAAATAATAGTTTTTGATTAAAATAACATGAAAACACAAACACAGAACTATGTATATATACACAACTATGTACAGAACTATGTGTATGTGTGTGTATGCATGGGTTACTATAACTTTAACTCAATAACTCTCCGATGTAAAGCTATGTAAAAGTCAGTTACCGAATTTTGATATAACAACTTTTCAAAGTATAAATATGTAAGTGCCTAGATACACCTTATAATCATAGTGAATCCCGATGTATAAATATGTAAGTGCGTAGTTACACATTTGTACGTAGGGTATCAAAAATTCGCTATCCGAGGAAGAACTGTGTAACGGGCAGTTACCGCCACCAGCACCTCATTCCCCCCCGCGTCAAAGTTTGTATGTGGAAGATACAGCATTATATGGCGGGAAAATAATGAAGTTGGACAGTTATACGATTAAGAAAAACGTACTTAGAGTAGACTTTTTGTTTTTTTTGTAATTTATAATGATAGACTGGCATGTGTAGATGCCAAAAATGCATCAAACGTATAAGTGTGTATCTGGCAGTTAAACGAAGATACGTAGGGAGTGTCGATTTGTCTCTGTCTATTGTATTTAGAAAATTTGAGACAACAACTCTAACTACGTAACGTATTTTTGCTGTCTCATATTTTCTCCATACAATAGAGAGAGAGACAAATAGGCGAAACGAAAACAACATTTGGTAGCGAAATGTGGTAGCTAAACTCCGACTTCGGGTACAGGGCATTAACTATGAACATAAAACATAGCGTGACGTCTTTGAAGTTATAAATATTTGATATCGAAGTAGAGTACATTTATTGGGAGCACTGGTGGTACCACTAGGATAGTAACCTTGCCTTCCGATTCTAAGGTCGTGAGCTCCAATCCAGTCGTGTACCATGGATTTATCAGTTCAAAAATTATATGTATACAATGCTAGTGCTCTTAAACAGTGAAGGAAGACATCGTGCGGAAACCCGCGGCTTAGTCAGCTCCGCACGTATTGCCAATGATCTGTGGTAAAGACTGACTAAGCTGTTAGGGTGGTATAGCGGCAAGCCTATTCCATCTATAATCCGGTCCCAGGCACTATAGCGTACTGTAAGTAGGAGCATGAGTAAGCACCAGTTGCCCCAGACGCTAAGTAGGGGCACCAAACACCACTTGCCCCTGAAGTTAAATAAATCATCAACAATAGATGCAAAGGCCTGTTTACTTTAGAGCTCTTCTAGACTCCAGTTTTGTAATTACACATTCATTACATCACAATCACAAGATCTGGCATAATTAACACGCATTCACCTACATACCTGCTAGTACCTACTTGCCAACATCATTTGCTTAGTTTGGGGCTAGATAGCGCTCTGTGTGAAAAGTTTCAATATTATAGACAATTCACAGAACACTATCTAGCCCCAAACTAAGCAGAGCTTGTACTATGGGAAACCAGATAGCTAATTTGTAAATACATATTTAGAATATAATATAACACCCAGATAGAGAACAAACGCAAATATTTGCTCTCTGTGGGGATCGAACCCACGACCTACGGCTCAGAAGGCAGAGCTACTACCAACTGAGCTGAGAGGCCAGTCTAAATAGGATGAATAGGAAGAGGGTAACTTAGGCCATTGTGCGCAGGACATGGGACGAGAAGCAACAGCTAAAGGCGCATTCACACGGCGGCGCGGCCGGCGCGCGCGCTTCGCTCGCCGGCGCAGAGAGCGCACAGCTACTCGCGTTGCTAGATGACGTCAATACGCTTGTCAAACATGTAAGAATACCTTTTTACAGGAGACTTTTGACTCGAATATTCACCACGTTCCTCGCCAGATAGGACTAATCAATATCCATTCAAGACTTTTCTTTTGGAGGTTGGTATATAGGGGGGTTTTATAGAGGTGTTAAGAACAATCAAGCATGTAAGTGATTACGACCTGATACGGATACGGTACGCGATCACAGTTGTCAAAACGTCGGAAAATGTAAAAAGGGTAATCGCGATAAATACCCGTTTAATCCATATAGTTTAGATAACCTACCTAAAAAGGTGTTTTTTTTGAGAAGGACGGTGATGGCCAAGTCTTGGTTCCAGTATTTTATTTTATAAATCAAGGGCCTGACTTATTTTACGACTTTTACTATTTTATTTAACGACTCTCGTGGTTTCGGAATTAGCCATCACCGCCCTCTTGTTGCAAAAAAACTCAAGTTAAGCTAACCTTTGTACTTGTCATCTATTTCTGTCCCTTTTCCTATGTTTTTTGTACCTTTTGTCAATAAAGAATGTATAATAATGTAGTGTGTTGTACGCAAGGTAAAGTTGTCGTGTATAAGCGAGAGCGGATGCACGATGGTTCCGCGCGCGGTGGCGGCGGCG
This sequence comes from Thera obeliscata, assembly GCA_947578465.1. Taxonomy (NCBI): domain Eukaryota; kingdom Metazoa; phylum Arthropoda; class Insecta; order Lepidoptera; family Geometridae; genus Thera; species Thera obeliscata. The sequence continues at coordinate 2,479,396 of OX387926.1, forward strand.
CGCCGTGTGGCCGCGCACGCGGACGCGCTGCAGGACGCAGAGGGACGGCTGCTGCCCGCGCCGCAGCTGCGGAGGCTACTTGCTACACTGGTCTGTACACTACACTATGATTCTAGCACTGCCACGTGACACGCTGATTTCATACATAAAAAAATCGGTTGTCTGTAAAGTCGATTTACTGACGATAGTTGAACGTGACAACGTCATACAGCTGTCCACGTGGACGCATCGCTCACTTGAGACAGATGTCGAACGCTGCCGAACGCGGAGGCCGATTGTGCCTCTTTGTCGTTCGTTCCACGCTCTCGCTTGCACTTCAAGCCTTAAATGGAACGCCTCAGAGCGAGGTAGCGCCGCATGAGTCATGTTTTTTCGTGCGTGCAGCCGGCTCAATCGAATTATAAGACGTTGTGATGTCAAAATTCTGTGCGCGTGGCAAGGCAAGTGACTCACGTCATAAAATCAGCGCGACAGCGTGTAAGCTTTTGATTACAACAAAAGATGCGCAATCACGTCACAGGTACTTCTCAATTTTCGTATAAAAAAACCCCCCCGTGCTCCTGAAGCTCTGCTCTTTCGTTGCATTAAACTGTGCGTGTTAAGGACGCTATTACATTTTTCCCTGTCTCAAATTCGGCTTTCTGCGCCAGCACACAACAGCAAAGTGACCACGAACACATTCAAGCCCATTTACGCTCCATTTTCTGCATTATTCAAATAATCTTGATACTTGATGGTTAGGTAGGCAATTAAGGACGCTATTACATTTTTCAGTGTCTCGAATTCGGCTTTCTGCGCCAGCACACAACAGCAAAGTGACCACGAACACATTCAAGCCCATTTACGCTCCATTTTCTGCATTATTCAAATAATCTTGATACTTGATGGTTAGGTAGGCAATTAATTGAAATTACTTTTTTTATATGAGTCGAATGTGTCTTTAAGCTATTGTTTTACTCACAAATCAAATCAAAACAAAATCATTTTTTTTTTTCAAGAATTATAATACAAAAACACAAAATTTTGTGTAGGCGACCGATCGAAGCAACGCGTGACCCAGACGCCAGCGTCTTGGGGACGCTTCCGTCTGGCACTGATTTGGATCAGTTGAGCTATCTCTATATCGTTTGTAACGGTCTGCAGATAGCTCAACTGTTTCTTGTGTATTTTGTACATTTTGTAAATACATGTATGTATGTATATAAATAATGTATTAATTGAAAGTTTTTGTGTAAATAAATACTTTATTAAATACTAAATAAAATGAAAATAACACACCAAAACCAAGCAAAAGGTTGATGGATTACATTAATGGGGAACTGAGTACGCTCCTACAATAAACTTCCGAAAAATGCAACAAAGCTACATAAGCGGACGTCCTACTTCCTACTAAACTAATAAACGCGAAAGTTTGTAAGTATGGATGGATGTTTGTTACTCTTTCACGTAAAAACTACTGGACCGATTTGGATGAAATTTGAAATGAATACAGTTAATAACCTGGATTGGAATATAGGTTACTTTTTATCCCAAAAAAATAACAGGAACGGATTAATCATAACTACCACGCGGGCGAAGCCACTGGCAGCCACTAGTCCTAAATATAATTATTACACCTTGCTATTTGCATTTTTTTTCTGTTAATATTGTTTAGCTTGTGTGTGAGCTATGATCTCTAAGATCCATTGACCTCGCATAACGAGGGTCACAAGTTCAAGAAGCAAACAGTTATTGTAGAATTTTACTAAATTCCCCTCCATGTTTTCCTTCCAGAACCAGTCGTCTCTTTTTACGAATTCATATTGAATTTTGCCGTCTCCAGTCCAAACGACAAATGCACACATATTTTGGTCAGTAACTCATAATTGGCCCTGAATCTGGTAGAACCACTTGCTTTTTTTATTCACTGTGTAAACATCAGATTTATACAACCAAAAGTCAATTTTCTTCTGTTTGATTGCTTCTTTGGGCTCTAAATTGTAAGCGGATGAAGGGATTTCACTTTTATAATGCCATGTATGCATTTGCCGTCCAGAGTAGCTCCCAGAAATGGAAATTCTTTGTCAATGTGCAATCCACATTCTTGAATATTACGTTTAACGTCTTTTCTAAATCCCGAAGCGCTATAAGTTTTCGAAATATGACCGTTTCAAGTTTGACAGCTGTCATTAAAAATGCAGATTTTGGTAATACCTATAATTTGGGATTAGAACGAAAAGTCCGGGACGAGTAGTTTCCGAGATATGACCATTTTAAGTTTGACAGCTGTCATTAAAAATGAAGGTCTTGGTCATACCTATCATTTAGGATCGGAACGAGGAGTCCAGGATGAGTAGTTTCCGAGATATGACCGTTTCAAATTTGATAGCTGTCATTAAAAATGCAGGTCTTGGTCATACCTATCATTTGGGATTAGAACGGAAAGTCTGGGACGAGTAGTTTCCGAGATATGACCATTTTAAGTTTGACAGCTGTCATTAAAAATGAAGGTCTTGGTCATGCCTATCATTTGGGATTGGAACGAGCAGTCCAGGACGAGTAGTTTCCGAGATATGACCGTTTCAAGTTTGACAGCTGTCATTAAAAATGCAGGTCTTGGTCATACCTATCATTTGGGATTAGAACGAAAAGTCCGGGACGAGTAGTTTCCGAGATATGACCATTTTAAGTTTGACAGCTGTCATAAATGAAGGTCTTGGTCATACCTATCATTTGGGATTAGAACGAGAATACCGGGACGAGTAGTTTCCGAGATATGACCGTTTCAAGTTTGACAGCTGTCATAAATGAAGGTCTTGGTCATACCTATCATTTGGGATTGGAACGAGGAGTCCGGGACGAATAGCTTTCGAAATATGACCATTTTAAGTTTGACAACCGTCATTTTAAAATGCAGGTCTTGAAATCTTTAATTGGCTGTTTTAAATTTGACCGCTGTCATAAACAGGTATATAGGTAATATCAGCCTCACCAGCCAGAAGTTCACTGCTGGACATAGGCCTCCCCTATACATTTCCAGGAAAAAAATGTAAATTTCTATACATAATCAATGTATAAACATTTTCATTTTCCTTTCCCAGCCAATGCCATGACGTATTTGAAGGTTCGTTCCATGACTTCTTCTGACTGATAATGATGACTTGTATTATGGTCCAAGAAAGTATCAACTTTATCCAGGCACAGTACACACATGCACGGTGCATCTTGTGTACTGATGAGAACGACAAGGTTCTTCAAGCAGGCGCCGCAGTGCTTTCTTTAGAACCTTGTCGTATTCATCCTAATTATTTGCAAAAATTTGTGACACCCGTCCTTCCAGGACCGCGTCTGAGCGCGGAATGGCGAACGAAATGTAATGAAGTCTACCTACTATCTACCTACCCTTGGAAAAATGTATGGAGAAATTTTAGTGCGTTTTAAAATTGTCTATTCTTTCAAAGTAATTTATTTGGGTACAAAATAATAACGAAGACGAATAGAAGACTCTGTATGCCACAATTTCGTTCTATTTTCACGTTATAATATTCAGCGGATTTAGCTATTTATGTACCTATCCAGACCCCATTTTTAGCGATTTTTGCTATGGTAAAAACGTATTCATGTGAAAATGTTGTATAGGACTGCCCATTTTTTATTGGCTATCATTATAGATGAACATATCATCTTTAATTTTATATCATGTTATATCTACAGTTATGATTCCTGGTTCCATAAATGGTACCCAAAAACCGTTGGTATTCGTAAGTGCCCCCTTAATTGAAATTACTTTTTTTAATATAAGTCGAATGTGTCTTTAAGCTATTGATTTACTCACAAATCAAATCAAAACAAAATCATTTTTTTTTTCAGGAATACAAAAATACAAAATTTTGTTTAGGCGACCGATCGAAGCGACGCGTGACTCAGACGCCAGCGTCTTGGGGACGCTTCCGTCTGGCACTGATTTGGATCAGTTGAGCTATCTCTATATCGTTTGTAATGGTCTGCAGATAGCTCAACTGTTTCTTGTGTATTTTGTACATTTTGTAAATACCTACATGTATTAATTGAAAGTTTTTTGTGTAAATAAATACTTTATTAAATACTAAATAAAATGAAAAAAACACACCAAAACCAAGCAAAAGGTTGATGGATTACATTAATGGGGAACTGAGTACGCTCCTACAATAAACTTCCAAAAATGCAACTAAGCTACATAAGCGGAAGTCCTACTTCCTACTATCCTACTATATTATAAGTTGATATATTTATATATATATATATATATATATACAGAGTGGATACGACAGATGGGCATTAAATTACACTACGTACACTATACGTGTTAAGTATTAAATCGATACGGTATAAAAATAAAAAGCTACAAAAATGAGATTTTTTTTATTTCAAACAAACTAAATAGCTTACCGATCCGAGTAAAACGCAAACACCCTTGATAGTAAAACGGCAACGTTCGCGCGCTTGCCGGAGCGCGACATGCCCAGGCAGGCGGCGCGGCGGCCGGGGCGATGACTTGGCGCGACGCGAGTGGAGGCCTGAGCCGCCTTTGAATTGGGTAGGTACGATCACAACAACACTCACTAAATTTATAAGTAGTACTTTTGTATAGTGCGGGCGTTTCTAGAGCAACTGCGGCTGTCACCAAACCTCTCTCTGTATGTTCGTAGAGCCAAAGATGCGTTTCCACGGCATTCGCCGTAAATAAAAATCATGTCAGTGTATTCTGACGCCGTGTAAGTTACACGAGGCATTGTTGAACACACAAAACCAAATTTTAATAACGTGTCTTCATCACATTACAATAAAAAACAGTCAATCACAATAAAAACACTAACACTAAATAATAATAATCCCAAGTTACGTATCCTGTCACAATAGAGAAAAGAAATACGGTCCTAAACTTAGTGTCCTATCACAAATTGCCTGTCTGCGTTTTCAATTCGTAAAAATAAAAACGTAAGCTTCCGTGTTCCGGTAGGTAGGCACATCCGTTCCGAACGGTCAGCGGTCGCGAACTGAAGTTGAAAGTAGTTAGGTAGCAATAAGAAAGAACGCACTGACCTATGTCTATTTCTTTTACCCGCGGGATTTTTGCTATGTCATTGTCTCTCTCTATGTCACTCTCGTATTAGTGAAAATGCGAGTCTGTGTGTGTATTACTTGCGTCGGAGTAGCAAAACCGCTTCGTAGGTATAGGTAATCATCTGCTATGAAAAATACATCGTGTTCACAATATGAAAAAACTTGAAAAATTATTTGCGGCTAAACTACTGCTCCTAATTAAAAGATTTTTGGTACAGAGCTTGAAAATGGTGCCTAGTATATGCAGTTTATTTTTTGTCTCATCAGTCGTATCCACCCTGTATACAGGGTTATTCATTATTAGCTGCAAATACTCAGGAATTAGGTTCAACAAATAAAATAAAAAATATTTATGAAATGATTTTTTTAAAGTTTTGTTATGAAAATCCCGAGAAAATCGATAAAGGAATCATTGGCGCCTGACCTATTTTGACCTTTGATCCGCGCCCGCGCGCCGTGAGTGACACTCTGCGTTCAGTCACCGCCTGGGTGGGTCATCGTCCTGTTCTCCGTGGCAATCATTATGCAATAGCCGTAAAGAAATTAATAAAAATAAAATTTTGATACAAAAACTTGAAAAAATTTTTGCTCAAATTTTAAAAAAATAATTTCATAAATATATTTTATTCTATTTGTTGAACCTAATTCCTGAGTATTTGCAGTTAATAATGAATAACCTTGTATATATATATATATATATATATATATATATAGTTTGTAAGTATGGATGGATGTTTGTTACTCTTTCACGTAAAAACTACTGGACAGATTTGGATGAAATTTGAAATGAATACAGTTCATAACCTGGATTGGAATATAGGTTACTTTTTATCCCAAAAAAATAACAGGAACGGGTTAATCATAACTACCACGCGGGCGAAGCCGCTGGCAGCCACTAGTCCTAAATATAATTATTACGACTTGCTATTTGCATTTTTTTCTGTTAATATTGTTTAGCTTGTGTGTGAGCTATGATCTCTAAGATCCATTGACCTCACATAACGAGGGTCAACAAGTTCAAGAAGCAAACAGTTATTGTAGAATTTTACTAAATGCCCCTCCATGTTTTCCTTCCAGAACCGGTCGTCTCTTTTTACGAATTCATATTTAATTTTGCCGTCTCCAGTCCAAACGGCAAATACATACATATTTTGGTCAGTAACTCGTAATTGGCCCTGAATCTGGTAGAACCACTTGCTTTTTTTAATTCACTGCGTAAACATCAGATTTATAATAACATCAGATTAAAATTGACTTTTGGTTGTCCAAAAGTCAATTTTCTTCTGTTTGATTGCTTTTTCGGGCTCTAAATTGTAAGCTGATGATGGGCATTTCACTTCTACAATGCCATGTATGCATTTGCCGTCCGGAGTAGCTCCCAGAAATGGAACTTCTTTGTCAATGTGCAATCCTCATTCTTGAATAATAATAATAATAATATTTTTTTATTTCAGGCATTAAAAAACCCATAAATTACATTAAAACAAAAAAGATTACAAATATATTAACGAATATTAACGTTTAACGTCTTTTCTAAATCCGGAAGCACTATAAGTTATCGAAATATGACCATTTTCAGTTTGACAGCTGTCATTAAAAATGCAGGTCTTAGTCATACCTATCATTTGGGATTGGAACGAGGAGTCCAGGACGACTAGTTTCCGAGATATGACCGTTTCAAGTTTGACAGCTGTCATTAAAAATGCAGGTCTTGGTAATACCTATCATTTGGGATTAGAACGAGGAGTCCGGGACGAGTAGTTTTCGAGATATGACCATTTCAAGTTTGACAGCTGTCATTAAAAAGGCAAGTCTTGGTCATACCTATCATTTGGGATTAGAGCGAGGAGTCCAGGACGAGTAGTTTCCGAGATATGACCGTTTCAAGTTTGACAGCTGTCATTAAAAAGGCAGGTCTTGGTCATACCTATCATTTGGGATTGGAACGAGGAGTCCAGGACGAGTAGTTTCCGAGATATGACCGTTTCAAGTTTGACAGCTGTCATTAAAAATGCAGGTTTTGGTCATACCTATCATTTGGGATTAGAACGAAAAGCCCGGGACGAGTAGTTTCCGAGATATGACCATTTTAAGTTTGACAGCTGTCATTAAAAATGAAGGTCTTGGTCATACCTATCATTTGGGATTGGAACGAGGAGTCCAGGACGAGTAGTTTTCGAGATATGACCATTTCAAGTTTGACAGCTGTCATTAAAAAGGCAGGTCTTGGTCATACCTATCATTTGGGATTAGAACGAGAAGATCGGGTCGAGTAGTTTCCGAGATATGACCGTTTCAAGTTTGACAGCTGTCATACATGAAGGTCTTGGTCATACCTATCATTTGGGATTGGAACGAGGGGTCCGGGACGAATAGCTTTCGAGATATGACCATTTTAAGATTGACAACCGTCATTTTAAAATGCAGGTCTTGAAACCTTTAATTGGCTGTTTTGAATTTGACCGCTGTCATTAACAGGTAGGTATATAGGTAATATCATCCTCATCAGCCTGGAAAAGTTCACTGCTGGACATAGGCCTCCCCTATACATTTCCAGGAAAAAAATGTAAATTTATATACATAATCAATGTATAAACATTTTCATTTTCCTTTCCCAGCCAATGCCATGACGTACTTGAAGGTTCGTTCCATGACTTCTTCTGGCTGATAATGATGACTTTTATTATGGTCCAAGAAAGTATCAACTTTATCCAGGCACAGTACACACACGCACGGCGCATCTTGTATACTGATGAGAACGACAAGGTTCTTCAAGCAGGCGCCGCAGTGCTTTCTTTAGAACCTTGTCGTATTCATCCTAATTATTTGCAAAAATGTGTGACACCCGTCCTTCCAGGACCGCGTCTGAGCGCGGAATGGCGAACGAAATGTAATGAAGTCTACCTACTATCTACCTACCCTTGAAAAAATGTATGGAGAAATTTTAGTGCGTTTTAAAATTGTCTATTCTTTCAAAGTAATTTATTTGGGTACAAAATAATAACGAAGACGAATAGAAGACTCTGTATGCCACAATTTCGTTTTATTTTCAAGTTATAATATTCAGCGGATTTAGCTATTTATGTACCTATCCAGACCCCATTTTTAGCGATTTTTGCTATGGTAAAAACGTATTCATGTGAAAATGTTGTATAGGACTGCCCATTTTTTATTGGCTATCACTATAGATGAACATATCATCTTTAATTTTATACCATGTTATATCTACAGTTATGATTCCTGGTTCCATAAATGGTACCCAAAAACCGCTGGTATTCGTAATTCCCCCCTTACGGTTGAATTTAAATGACAAACTTCAGCCCGCTTCCACACCAAACAATCCAACTTAAGGGCCTATTATTAAGTCCTCACCATATCTAATAATATGAGTATGAGTATGTTTTACATTATAGTAAATGATGTGACTGCAGGTGGAGAGTTGCCACGAGCTGATAGAGGGCGGCGGGGCGGGCGGTGCGGCGGCACCCGCGGCCTCCGCCGTACGCGCGCACTTAGCCCGGATCGACGTTCACGACGGACATGCGTACTTGCAGACTGATGAGGTAACACACACATAAACTTACCCACACACAAACACACACCCACACACATACTTTATTATCCTTCCTCTAGGTTCACTATCTATCTCATCAATTTTTGTTGCTTATTTTCTCTTGTTGCCCAGGCTCATAAGAGTATGGTGTCCATAGGAGAACCTAGTTACTTGCAGTCCCCCTCACTCCACTTTCTCACACACACACTCGCAAACACTCATCTCCCCTACACAACTCATATTACTCCTAAGCCCAGACTCTTGTAGTGTAGTGTAGATAGATCTACACTCATACATACACCCTCACACTTACTTTATTATCCCTCCTCTAGGTTCACCATCTATCTCATCAATTTTTGTTACTTATTTTCTCTCCAGTTGCCCATAAGAGTATGGTGTCCATAGGAGAACCTAGATACTTGCAGTCACCCTCACCCCACTTTCTCACACACACACTCGCAAACACTCATCTCCCCTACACAACTCATATTACTCCTAAGCCCAGACTCTTGTAGTCTGGAGGATCAAGTGTGCCCTTATTCATTTCACACAATTCAGAACACACTCCCGCACTCTATCTACAGTTACACTCATACACACCCCACACATACACTGATTATATGGCCAAGACCGACAGAAGAGACGCAAGAGCACGAATCGTGGATTGATGAAATGTTTTGCGTAGGTGAATCTTAGGCACATTTTTTATTTCGACTTGTTATAGGGACGCGCCTCGTCCGAGACGCGTTACGTCTTACGTCTGCTCTTTTTGGTCTGCCCCTTTTTGTATTAAGTCCACGATGTGTCTTCATCTTACGTCTCGTCTGTCTGGCTTGATCCTTACTGTGCCGCCTGCTTATCTGTTATATAATATGCCATGACAAAATTATGAAATAAAAAATTTAAACCTCAACATAATGGTAACTGAACAAATAATTAGGTGGGACTGTTACATCGCACGCTTCAGTATTCCGTATCTAATGTACCTACTCGATACTGAAACGCGCGATAATATCAATATGCTACCGCTTAATTTATTTTTTACGCTATAATGTATTAACCAGTTAATATTTTCCTTGCACCGCCTACCCCCAGTCTGTAGTCACCAGACCTAGACCTTCCAAGCCTTATCGTAGAATGTCACTGGACGGCATCAGGCTTTACTTCTAAAACCTCCCTAATTTGTGACCCTGACCAAGCTTTTATTGCCACAACTTTATTAAGATAGTGCTTTTGCTATCCCAATTGGTAACCCCAGCTAAGCTTTTATAATAACATACATATTTTCTTAAATCAGTAGCAGAGTTTTGGCCATATAAAGAAAAAAGAAATAGCTTCTTTGAGGCACACTTTAAATTCTTTCACCAACTGGGTTTGAAAGAACTGGTGCAACAATATAAGAAGTAGAACCACTTCTAAACTAAGCCGAGCATTCTCTTCTTAGCATTTCTTTATAGCTAATTACCATTTTAAATCTACCCTATAGTTAACTAGTAGACCCCTAAGCCCATAAAATCATTCTATTCTACCACAACTCGACCCTTCAACCCCTTGGCCCAGGTCCCCAAGAAAGGCAGTCGCTGGCTGCGCGGTCGCCGTTCCGTCTCCGAAGGCCCGGCCTCCAACCAAGTCAAGTCCTGGGGCGTCAAGGAGGTCCAATCCTGGCTCGAAGGTCTCTCTCTTGGGGAATACAATGACGCGTTTGCAAAGCATGACATCACAGGACGCGAGCTCCTGTCATTGGCTAGAAGGGATCTGAGGGAGCTGGGAGTGACGAAGGTCGGACACGTCAAGAGGATCCTTCAGGCTGTCAAGGAGTTGCAATGACAACGGCGAGGCCGCTCCGCTGGAGATGGCCATTAGACAGCTGATACTCTGATTTTACTCGAAAATTAATTTAATTCAGAACTAATAGTAACTAGTGTTTCAAATGTTCACAATCCATAGTTGAGCTATCTTACAGACCGTTGCAAACGATCTATGGATAGCTCAACTAATCAATCAATCGATATTGATAACTTAAACCTAATAACGTTCACTTTGCATAGAATTTGTGCAAGATTACAGTTTATTCATAGATTTAAAATATTTCGTCTCACATTTTACAGTTTCGTTCATCACCTTGTATTTTGCTACGAGAATATCGGTACGTCGTAGGCGTGCTACGGCGTAGCTTTATTTATTTATTTATAACCATTGCCCTATCTTTTATATTCGTAGATGTTCTAAATTTTTCGACTACCCTATTTAATATTTAATCGAGTTATTCTTCGTAAATTCATTAGGTAAATTATTTATGAATAATTATGAGTGTCGTAATTATTATTCTATTTTGACACTATGTACTTTCCTTAGCGTAGTTATACACGTGTATTATGAAACCTTCTGTGATTTATTAATGTTAGATAATCCTATACATTTGTATTTGTAAATACATAATTATCTTCGTCTGGGAATGCCATATAATAAAATTGTTATATGACTTATTGGTATTTATATAAAAACATAATATAATTATGCGTTAGCGCGTTAATACTTAAACCCAATTTAATATCAAAGTAAAATCAGAGAATCGGCGTAGATAACGTAATTGTAGGATTCGACTCAACCTATTATAAATGATATTAATTTTCAAATATGCACGACTATGTTATAAAGTAACATTGCATATTAAACCTATACTAGTTATATTCTACAATCTACAACAATACAACGTCATATACGTTACAATGTTATATTATAGCGAAATATATAACAATTTAGTCAGAACATATTATATCGAACTTCAATAATTCAATATTCATAGAAAATACTCACATATAAAATAAAACTCTCTCTTCAGGGTATTTTACTCACTAATAAACAATCTACTTTCTCCCAGGGTATGCATTTTAAGCCCCAATATAGCTTTTAAAATACATAAGTAACTAGGATTATGGTTACTTACAATATTCTATCGAAATAGTACCTGATTCAACTTTTACTTTGCTCTATCAACGAATATTTTACTTTTTCATTAATAAATACAATTTATTGCATAGACTTAGTCCAAAAGCATCATCTACCAACCAACTATGACAGTGGTAAAACATGCAATAGTATAGCACGTAGATTTAAACGTATGCTAATAAAACTAATATAGATTCCGATAAAACATGTGAAATATCACAAAATAATATCTTCTTATACCTACTCTTCGTAAATATATTTTTTTGTAACTCCAATCATTAAAAATAGCTAAACGTTAAACAATTCGAAGGAATGACCGTACTCCTTATTAATCCTGTACGTTTAAGATGACTTATGCTCAGGAGGTATGAAAGATCATACGAGCTAAACTGGTGTCGGAGTTTTAAGGCAGTTATTTAACCTTTGGCATGGCATAATACCTGCTAAAGCCAGAAAGTAAGATATGGATATGAATACGAATCTACGTGGGGAACAGACAGCGCGAATTTATTAGGAACGTTTATCTACTTAACCACTTGTGAATTCTCTATTTGTAAATACATTTCTAAATCTCTTACCGATGACGTAGAGTTGTCGCCAAGTTTTTTCTGGCAATGGCAGTCGTTCAACTACATTGTATCTTTGATGACCCCTTTCTAAGTTTTTTAATCTGCCATTATTGCCTTCCAAAAGTTCTGTATTAACAACGAATTTATTAATAAGTACTCCGATCTCTCTTTCAAAGTAAATAAAATATAAACTTATTATTCCAAAGCTTCATCAAATATTTATTGAAATAAGTTAGAATTTAAACAATTATTGAATTCATGTTTCACATAACAAAGTGTCAGTGAATTTTCTCTGTATTTAACTTCATAAATAGAAGACAATGAAAACCGCGAAATAACAGAAAAAATATTAGTTCTCGCTTAGCGGAAGATTTTTATGTGTAGGCTTAGTTTAGGATTGAAACTTTACTCTACAAGCAATAAGAGTGTTTTTTCGACACTCCGATCTAACCGATTTATTGGTCCGACATATTTCATCATTTGCAAGTTTCGCTCTGATAGTAGTAAGAGAATCTTACTAGAAGAAAATAGTATGTACTTGTATTACATTATCAATATAGACGACATGAAAAAAGTTGGTAATTACTTTAATCTAGTACAATTTAAATGGGTTTAATTCCAACTCATGGATGATCCAAATATTTCCCATTATGTATAACAATGTCGTACCTTCTTAGTGAATTAATTAGGTATTCGAGTACACTGTCTTTATATTTTAGAAAATCTGCTCTTTTAAATAGAGCAGGACGTAAAAATAGATGAATCCAATTGAGAATATAACCTAGAAAACTAATGGATTACATACCTAGCTTATTTAAATTAACCTGTAATGTAGCAACATAATTAAATAATATCAGATTTGGAAATTAATGTCACTGCGAAAACAAAATTAAACCTTTCATTATAACACTGTTATCATATTAAAATGCACAATAATTTTAAAATTAGAGTCAATATTCTATAAAGATAAATGTCGTGTAATTGTCTTCGGAGTCGTAAAACTATTGTGATCTTGTGTGTTTTCCTTTGAATATAATGTTTAGATAAAAATTACGACCACGTTGGATGTCTTGGATTATATTTTGACAGCTTATCTTCATGTTATACAATATTTGTATGTATGTCAGCAGAGATGGACCAATTGAATGAGAGTCGAAGTTGTTTCTCGAAGTTCAGAGTAAGACGAAATTTTTTCAAAGATGTTGTCAAACTTTTTTTGCTCTCTTCAATCATTTAATTTTAAAATAATATGCTATAATATTTTCATTACGTGTCTTTATATTTGTTTATAATCACTGAACATAACTCATCTGTATTTTTCACAATTTCTTTGTTACGCTACCCATCAAGTAAACTTAGTGCCATCTTCTTTTTTGACGGATCTAAAGTTAAAGACAGCAATAATATGTTTACCTAACGGATAGCGTTATTCAGCGACTGTGAAATAGATATTTAATCATACAACATTTATTTATTTATTGTATTTTATTTATATATATATAAAACATAACATTAAAGTTTATTCTGTTTGTCTTCGTACGTATATTTTTGTGTTTATATAATTTGGCGCGTCTTGCGCACGCTGTGGCGTCCTATAGAGAGACACAACGCACTGATTACTTTTAATGTGTTGCCCTCAAAAAATATTATGAGTTATGCGTCATGGCATTCAACGTGGGCGCTCTTCCTTAAAATGACCTGCCTTATAAATGTTTGATAAAGTGTATGTCTATGACCGATCTTGCATATACATGTGTGTATAAGAATTGTATATCTATTTATAGTGTACCTATTCGATATATTTATTCTGTAAACGTTTAAATTCTACTTGTAACGTAAATTGATATGATATGATATACTTCTGCCGTTGATTCGGATCTAATGCCTTAGTTTAGTCTATTGTCTATTGGAGATAGTTTAAATTAAACATAACTTAATATAAGAATATTATGAAATTATATTATCGATGTAGATATTCTTTTAATGATATTTTCTTGATTGTTATACTATGTTCTTCGTTGATGTTAAACTTTGTGAATTGACGTTCATGGCGTCGGTATATTATTATATATTTGAAATTATTAAATTACTTGTATTTTAAAAAATATTAGAAAGTAATAGATCGAGCAAACAATTATGACCTACATATTATAGTCACATACTTTTCATGAGGTAGGTATTTGGTTCTATCAAATATTTCGTTAATATGTGAGCTCGATCAATATGAATAAGTTCTTCCTAAAATTAACGTGAAATTCTAAATTCGGTAAGTGTATTAAAATTGGTAATGGACAAATATTGGAAATATTTAATACAATTGATGTTTTAGGCAGTATTCTTTGCCATATAGTAGTTCGTATAGTTTTTAATCTTATTTAATAATCTTAATCAGTCAGTAGTTCTGTAACTTTGGCTAAGAAATTCTCGAGCCAGAACTGTTTAACTTTACAGATTTTTTGCTATAACTAACCATTTTTAACAGAAACTTGGTTAATTGAGTCGGTATAAACGAGCGTTGGCCTATGATCGTGCAAACAGTGCATGTATAATATGCCTGCATTGTTAAATTTGAAAAACATGATGGCGGCTGTTTGTTGTAGGATTGACTCGTCGTGATTGATTTGAAATTTCAAAACCAAGGTAAGTTTAAATCCATACGAGTAACTGACCAATGGCGATCGATTCGAAATTTAAAACACCATAAACGTATGGAACAGTGCATGACAAAATACTCGTACCTACCATTTTGCAGGTAGTTATACTTATACTTTTCAAATAGCCGATTTCTCATCTCAATATTAAATCGAGTAAACTCATTTTAGTAATATTCTAATATGTTGCCTAGGAAACTGGTTTCCTTTGTAATTGTAATCATATCAATATTTTAGGTCTGTTTTTAATGTTTTAATATTGATCTTTAAAATGATAATTCTTTAAATTATATTTTACGATTTAAGCAATAAGCATCGATATTTCGCTTCGATTTTGTACTTAGTGTCGTGTTTACTTAGTTTTATCGATTTTGGTGGTTACAGTAATGTGCAGATTTTTTAATTTTATTGGTTTCAGATGCCATCAATAATGGTTGGTTTAATTAAAGGCACGGTATATAACAAAAATGTTTTTAGCTTTCATTCAAAATTAAACAAAATATTATGCTATTTTTTGATTACAACAGTAACTACATTACGTTTAAAGTTTGGCCATGTTAATCATAAAAACTTTTTAATGTGAGTTCTGTAGGTAATTCACTCAATTGAATAGTTTGCACATTATTCACCAAAATCAATATAAAATTAATATTTAGTTAACTAGTCATGGTTATCAGTATGTTCCTGTTGGAAGTTGTGAGATTCAAGTACATTAGAATAAGTTTGGTATACTTAAGTTTGTTTTATATTAAAAGTATCTTAATTGGCGTCTGTTTCAATTGTAATTTTACTATAACGTTTTTGCGTCAGTCGCAAGCATGTAAACTCTTTAGAAAACGTTCTCAATAAAATATTATATTGCTTATTAAATTAGCTTGTTTATAAAAAGTATACGAATGCCACCAATAAGATACTAATTATAATTCATTTTACTTTATAATATTGCTTGGTCATTTTTGCGCCACGGTTGGGCTACACAAGGTACGAATAATGACGAAATCAAGATCGCGCGTTGCAGTGCCGCTACGAAGATCTACGCGCGTAGCAGACTCTGTTACGGATGCCTACGAACGTAGACAAACTTGGCGGAGATGCTTGCTACTGATGCCTACGCACGTAGCCAAGCGTAGCGCTGATGCTTGCTACTACGGATGCCTACGCTCGTAGCCAAACGTGGCAAGCGATGTTTCTACGTAGCCAAGCGTAGCAGCACTGCTATCGATATCTTGGCGCGTAGCTGTGCCTCGCAGTGAGCTCTTTCGTTATTGAATACAGAAATAATGTTTATTTGTTTTCCACAACAAAGGAGGCTTGGGTATTTAACTATTAGTTTTAGTTTTACATGCTCAATTTAATTTAAGTGAATGACTTTGCGTGGGAAACTTGCACATTTTGAAAATAAATCTTTTTCAACTTGCAATATTCAGAAGGGATTATAAAACGTCCCGTAAATAGCGGCATAGCCGAAAAGTTGCTTTGAATACGTAAAATCATCATTAATACTCGTACATTTTAATGCAAAAAGCTTGTTTACTCAACAACGAAATTATATCTATTGTATACTGTTTGAAATAAGTTTTTCTAATAAATTTGAATAATAAATACAATCTGTAATTTATGAACAGATATTGTAAAATGTGCAAATTACCCAACATTTGAATAATTGTGTGTGTTTCATACATCTGAATATAATGAGCTCGATTTTATTGTAACAGATGTTCTTCTTGATATTTTTCTCTTGGTATTATTATATTTGGGAATTCAATAAATTATACTGTTATTCAACAATAAGAGCATTTCTATTTGTTATAATTAATACCTACCCTTGTAAGTATCCGTGGAGAATCTTAGCGGGAACGGGCTTGCAAATAGAGTAAATATAAATATTAAAGACATCCTCAAAATAAACTTAAGAGATCTGAACGTCTCAAATTATTTGCCACAAACTATACAAGTGTAGTGACGCTGGGTTTCAGATGGAACCAAAGTGACTACACGGCGACCACCAAGGGGAACTGAAGATTCTTTGAGAAAAATAGACTACTTTTTGACACATTTGTCCACTACTTATCGAATTACTGTTGCAACTTTTGGTCTTACTTATAAAAATATGGCAAAAAATAAACAGTGCTACTATTGCCATCTCTTACCACTGGGTAATGACAAACAGAGACAGGACTATCTTAAGGCAATTATTAAATTTAAATTGCGTTTATATGTATGGCTGTTAAACTTTTAAATACATTTTAATTAAAAGGAAGCCTATGATTAACAATTACAGCCCTATCACCGTTGGGAACAATAGGTAAAATAAAACCAACAGATCATATCAAAACAGCCTTTATTCGTTCAATCGACTGATTCTTTCCTAAAATGTCCATCATTTCCGCTACGCCGGGCCCTTCCTCTAACCCGCTGAGCACACCTCTCAACATCTTCATAAGAACCGGAAACTTCACGTCGTTCTCCTTCGAAAAACTCCTCAAATGATCCTTTAGTTTCTTCTCCTCGAAGATATCCACAGCTTCCAAGTGCATGACAAGTTTTGTTAGTAGCTCCTTATTGTCGATGTGCTGGTTTGAGGGTAGTATCCAAAGAAAGCCGAATTTTTGGGAAGTTAGTTCTTCTATCCTTGTGATTCGGTTTGATGCCCAGTTTAATACGTTTTTTACGTGCTCATCTGGAACAATTTTTATTTTGATAATAAATTGATGTGTAATAAGTGTCTCTTTGTTAAATGTCATTGTGTCGTCATAAAATTAATAAGTTTCTTTCTTTTCCTTCTTTCTTTCTAATACTCAGCAAAGTGCAAATAGACTGAATTAAATAAATAAATATTATAGACAATCTACACAACACTATTTAGCCCCAAACTTAGCAGAGCTTGTACAATGGGAACCAGATAGCTGATGATACTTATATTTTTTTTTGTAAATACATACTTATGTTATGAGAGTGAATCAAGCGAAAGAGGTGTGAATGAGTTGTGATTTTATGTATGTATACTTAGAATATAATATAACACCCAGACGGAGAACAAACATCTGTGTTCACCACACAAATATTTGTTCTCGGTGGGGATCGAACCCACGACCTACGGCTCAGAAGGCAACCTACCTACTACCAACTGAGCTGAAAGGCCAGTCAATTCTGCGAATTCTGGTTCAACTCGCGAATGTAACACGCATATGGCCCACCTAATGTTAAGGTCACCAACCATCACCTTTAAAAAACATTCGTAGGTAGCTCGTAGGTCACGCACGTCAGGAACGTGCCTTACGATAATTTCACTGGCGCCGGCCAAGATCAACCAATAATTTATAGACCTACCTGTAGTATTTCTCTCGAGGTCCGGATACTTCTTGACAATAAGTTCTTGCAGCTGCTGTACCAAAGTCTGAGAGAGTAGATCGTCTTCTAATTGTCGCTTCAGGTCGAGTCTATTGCATTCTTCTAACAGGTCGGGGTTCAGTCTACTGGGGTGTGAAGATATCTTTTCTATCTGAAACTGAATAAAAAGTATTTTTTAATATAATAAATAAATATTCTGGACAATTCACACAACACAACCCAGCCCCAAACTAAGCAGAGCTTGTAATATGGGAACCAGATAGCTGATATAATACCTACTTGAATACATTTTTTTTTTTTGTAAATACATAAGTACTTAGAATACAATATAACACCCAGACAGAGAACAAATATGTTCACCACACAAATATTTGTTCTCGGTGGGGATCGAACCCACGAACTACGCCGCAGAAGGCAGAGCTACTACCAATATAGATAGCTAAGGGCAGTTTGGTTAGTTGGGCAGCAATGGCGGAGAATGGCACAGGACTGAAGAGAGTGGCGTATTAGGGGGGAGGCCTATACCCAGCAGTGGGTGCATACAGGCTGAATAAATATATAGATAGTTAAGCATTTGACTGCCATCATACTTAATAGAAAGTGAGGATGCAGCCTAAGATGGAGCATGCTTAGCCATAATCCACCTGTTTACTCTTGTCTTCGGCAAGTAGGCCGGTGGTGGACCCTTTTTGCGTGACCCTTGACACGTGTTGCTCGAACTTTTTTAGGTTCTACAACACGCCGGTTTCCTCACGATGTTTTCCTTCACCGCTTTGAGAGTACTGGCATAGTGCACTTAAATTTTACTCTTGTCTTAAAAATTCCTAAATTAAAACGTTCCGGAAATACTGAAACCGGTAGAGGGTTAGTTCGTACTATAAAAGTGGAATCAAAACGCTTTCTATATTCAATTACTAGTGGCCGCCCGCGGCTTCGTTCGCCCGTTCCCGTAACACCCCGTTCCCGCTGCTTTTTCGGGATAAAAAGTATCATATGTTCTTCTCCCGGTTCTAAGCTACCTCCCCACTAATTTTCTGCCAAATCGGTTACGCCGTTCTTGAGTTATAAATAGTGTAACTAACACGGCTTTCTTTTATAAATATAGATTATGTGCAGTGACATGCGGCACGGCTCAGTTGGTAGTAGCCCTGCCTTCTACGCCGTAGGTCGTGGGTTCGATCCCCACTGAAAACAAATATTTGTGCGCCTGGTTCTGCCTGGGTATGAAATGTGTTGTGTGGATTGTCTACAATATTTTATTTATTTATCATTGTATCTAGTTATTTCTGTGTTTTGACCTTTTATTAAGTATTAATCTATTTTATGCTGGAATTGACAGCGAATATTTTAAACTAGGTAGATACATACCTCTTTAATAAGTTCCTCCATGGTTTTTAATCGTACTCCGGAGCCCGGGACATGGTCGAATCCTCCGCCAGCTAATGTCATGTAGTTTACCAACGCTAATGGGAACACACCTGAAATCAAATAAATATTTTGGACAATTCACACCACACTATAAACTCAAACTCAATAAAATTTATTTAATACAACTTCAAGAATTACTTTGATACGTCTTAAAGCTATGTGAGTCTAGGTGCCAGTTCCACGCGACCAAGCCTAGAAGAACAGGCAACGAACTACGGCTCGGCTTCGGCTATCAAGCCCCAAACTAAGCAGAGCTTGTATGATGGGAACTAGATTAGCTAATATTTAATTTTTTTTGTAAATACATACTTAGAATATAATATAACACCCAGACAGAGAACAAACATCTGTATGAGTTATAAATCAAGTTCTATAAATCGATGTTCTCCACACAAATAGATGTTCTCGGTGGGGATCGAACCCACGGCCTACGGCACAGAAGGCAGAGCTACTACCAACTGAGCTGAGAGGCCAGTCAAATTAAGGGAGGATGAGGAATAACATAATTGATCTCCCTTATAATAAGTTTTGTGCTGAGTTGGAAAATTGGTTAATAGAAGAAAGCTTTTACACTATTGCAGAATTTCTAAAAAAGGGCTCGTGTCGTTTTTACAACTATTAAAACTTCCCAGTTAGTGTAATATTTGAAACAATTCGACATGTCAACTTCATTATTATTACTATTTTTGTATAGATTTAAGTACTTACTTAATTAATTTTGATTTGACATGCCTACAATTATATTTATGTCAATTTTAATATTATTATAATGTATGTAACTTCCCTAAAATTGAATTTTTGCACACCGAAATGGTAAAAATATGTGATACACTAATACATTTTTGACATCTACATATGTACTTTCCCATACCATGTTTTTAAGCAAATAAACGAATGAAATGAATGAATGAATAAATTACCATACAATATGCCTACAACCGTACCTTTAGTCCTATAGTCTTCAACCTTGACATCGCTCTGTCGTTTGCTAAGCTTGGTCCCATCGGGGTTCACGATCAGTGGCAAATGTCCGAACTGCGGCGGCGTCCAATCAAAAGCTCTGGAATAGAAATCATAATGTTTGAGGACCAGAACTGGATCCAATCGCGTTAAAGCCACTGCATTTTTGTAATACAGCTGTCTGATAGACATCAGGCCTTGGCTAAGACTTTAGGCCTCATGGTACTGCTCTTTCATGAAGACTGGAGCTACAGACAGCGACTTGTGTCGGGGCTGCCTACAGGACAAGGAAACTGTGGAGCATGTGGTACTGCACTGCTCCGCAACAGAAAAGGCGAGGTCCAAGACAGGGCTCAGGGAACTTATTGAGTCTTGTCCCTCCACATCCACATCCGTGTCACCATCAGGTTTACTGGAGCACTGCTGCCACCAACCCAAAGTCCTTCTCCGTTATTTTAAGGAGTTGGGCTGGCTGGGGTGAGGTTTGGCAGGGGGACAATGCACAATACATCCCGGGACGTCAGTGCAGATCGTATTCCCCATAATCAATTAGAATTAGAATTAGTTACTCCTCTTGGTATAGCTATTAAACATTTTTTTCTTTTCTTGTAATTCTACTTCGCATTTGACACCAGCCAGCTGGCAGCTTAAGTAAATTTGATGAGGGATTTTGTTTGCATGCTGGGATGTGCTCCATGTATCTATGGGATGTACACCATACATCCATGACTAAAACCATGGCTTTAGTGCACTTACTTCTACTGGTGCCTACGTCTTTTCAGCATATTTGTTTCTAGTATTTTTACAGCTAGTTGGATAAGGTGCTTTGATATCTAGTCTGGTAGGATAGGGTGTATCTAGGAAAAAAATCTTAATCTAGTTAGAAAAAAATTAAAAATAAAAGCATCTGTAATTGTATCTAAAAGATTAAGTTCTGACGAAATTCTGTACCTGTATCTGTACTTAGGCAATCTAGATATTAGAACAAAAAAATGCATATGTACCTACTTATAAATAAGCAGATGTTTGGTAGTAGATATCTGCCATTCCACCCCTCTCAGCACATGTGTCACTTCCATCAGATGGTCGTCCACCACATTCGCGAAGTGGTAGGTCGGGAACCCATCACTCTTCATCAGCACCGGATCCCCCTCATTGAGGGTCACGTCGTATGCTATCCCTCCGAAGATCAGATCCTCAAATGATAGGATGTCGGAGTTGAGCTGAAAAAAGATGTGACAACTGAAATTTTCAGGATTATTTTTATTTTAGAGAAAGGCTTGATGAAGAGTACCCTAAACCATCAAGTGTAGTTAGCCACTGGAATACTACTGACTGGCCTTTAGCTCAGTTGGTAGTAGCTCTGCCTTCTGCGCCATAGGTCGAGGGTTCGATCCCCACCGAGAACAAATATTTGTGTGGTGAACATAAATGTTTGTTCTCTGTCTGGGTATTACATTGTATTCTAAGTATGTATTTACAAAAAAAAATGTATTCAAGTATTATATCAGCTGTCCGGTTCCCATATTACAAGCTCTGCTTAGTTTGGGGCTGGGTAGTGTTGTGTGAATTGTCCACAATATTTATTTATTTATTTAATTATTTCAATATCAATTTATTTATTCATGAACCAAAACTTAAAATAGTTAATTTAATAACTAACTACACTAGATAAGACACTTTTGATTCTGCAAGTGAATGTTAGATATGAATGTAAGTAAGTATACATTTTTTTGTGGTTATCAAATGATTTCATGATTTTTGAGTTTTGCCCTGTCCATTGCATTTCTGCCACACTTCCGGAAAGTTCGGCAAATTTATCATGCACACTTGATGTGCGGGCAGGTTTTTCCGCAAGTAGGCCACTGGTGGGCCCTTTTTGCGTGACCCTTGACACGTGATGCTCGAACTTTTTTAGGTTTTACAACACGCCGGTTTCCTCACGATGTTTTCTTTCACCGTTTTGAGAGTACTGGCATAGTGCACATAATTTTTTCGACAGAAAAACTCATTGGTATACCGTATACGAGTGGATTTGAACCCACAACCTTCGGGTCGGAAGGCGGGGCCACTTCCACTAGACCACCAGTGCTCTCTGCCACACTTCCTTCAAAGTAAGAAATTGATTACATTCTAGTCTTTTTTATATTGTGTCCCTGTCTCGTTCAAACTTGCGTGGTGGAATAATTTCAAGCGCTCCTCAAAGAGGTTTCTTTTGTACACTTGACAGATGTTTTTCGAACTTTTTAGGTTTTTCACCATTTGAGAGTATGTACTGGCATAGAATTGATTTCATCCCAACTAACCTTAAATCTAATACAATATGGTATTCCAGCTTTGATTTTTTCTTCAATGTCCTGATGGGAGATATTTCTGCAGCGATTGTCATATTTTGGTATTTGCTGATTCCTTATTGCATCTCTTCGGATCATGTTCAGTCGCCGTTCTGTACAGAAGCACTTGTATGCTGATCCATTTTCTAGGAGCTTTGACATGTGTTCTCTAGAAATATGAGAGACTAATATATGAAGCTGTTATATATCCAACTATGCAGTGAAAGAGACACTTACTGGTAAATATGCAATCTCTTGCTCTGTACATAAGGGCCAAATTTGTCTGAAAATTCTGGACCCTCGTCACATTCTATTCCTGCCCATTCTAAGTCATTGATCAGCGCCTCCACGGAACCTTCCACCTTTCTCGTCTGGTCTGTATCTTCGATGCGTAGAATTAAATCACCGCCCTGGTTTTTTGCGAAAAGATAATTGTATAAAGCTGTTCTCAGGCCGCCCAAGTGTAGATATCCTGTAGGACTAGGAGCAAATCTAACTCGAGGAGCTTTAGTAGCAATCGTTCTGATTCGATACAGGCCTGGTGAGCTAGCGACTTGTTTTATGAATGAAAACCGCATTTTTAAAAGCAAAAAACGATTTTAACAATATAGCTCCGATATTATAACATCCGAGTATTTTTATGTACTTGTAAACAAAAGCAGTTTTTTATTAGAGGTTTATTTAATTTTAACTTCTCTAGATTTTCACTCGGGATTTTTACAGCTGTTTCTGTTGTGACAGATTTCTATTTCTATTCTGTATGTCAATGTCAATGTCGGACTACCGCGCCGGTCTAATGACGTTTACAAAAGAAAAAAAAAGCAGCCAAGTGCGAGTCGGACTCACCCATGAAGGGTCCGTAGCATCAAATAACATAATATAAAGGTTTTTGTAGTTCGTTGAAAGGTAAATTGCGGTTTACGATTTATGACGTATAAAAAAAAAACTACTGACTAGATCTCGTTCAAACCAAATATCGTTGGAAGTTTGCATAGTAATGTACAACATATATTTTTTTTAGTTTTATCATTCTCTTATTTTAGAAGTTAGAGGGGGGGGACCAACTTTTTTCCACTTTGGAAGTGTCTCTCGCGCAAACTATTCAGTTTAGAAAAAAACGATGTTAGAAACTTCAACATCATTTTTGAAGACCTATCCATAGATACCCACACATATGGGTTCGATGAAAAAAAAATTTTTGAGTTTCAGTTTCAAGTATGGGGACCCCCAAAATTTATAGTTTTTTTTCTATTTTTGTGTAAAAACCTTAATGCGGTTCACAGAATACATCTACTCACCAACTTTCATCAGTCTAGCTATTATGGTTTCGGAGAAAAATGGCTGTGACACGGCCGGACAGACAGACAGACAGACAGACATGACGAATCTATAAGGGTTCCGTTTTTGCCATTTGGCTACGGAACCCTAAAAAGAACACCAAAATCGATTCTTACCCGATTTTTATATTATTACTGACGTGTAATGATGCCATAACTGACACAATTTTCTGACTGCGTTGTTGACATGACAATTGTTTGGTTTTTGAACGAAATAAGGTTTCTGTCTTATTACTTTTCCCGAATTGTAGGAGTTTTACATAAGTTTCAGCCAATGGATTAGTAAAGAAGCTCAAATAAACCCACAGAGTAGCGGGTGCGAATCACTTTCTATGTAGCTTGTTTGTACTTTTTTTGTTTGTTATTGGGTAATAACAAACAAAAAAAGTCTGGTTAAATTCTCGTAGTTGCATATTTTGAACCAAAACCAAAATGAATAAAAAGATGAGGAAATCTATTCGACTTACACTGCAACATTGGTGTATTATCTGTGGTTGATTGTTATTTCACTGTGGTTGATTCCGTTCCGATGTCGAATTATCAGTGAAAGTCATTAGAATTTCCTAAAAATATTTTCAAAATGGTGAGTAATCATGCGTGTGTACTTTCTACGCCGTAATTCCTTATTCTGATGCATCGTATTTTGTACCGAAACACCAACTAAATGGTTCCTGAAGTCGTAAAATAGGGTTATGACCTGACGTTCCTACATTTATTTTCAGAATAAACTAAAATCGTCACAGAGAGACAAAGTGAAGAAGTTCGTCGCATTTACACAGACAAGCGAGAGCACAGCGATAAACTGCTTGACGCAGAACGACTGGAAACTAGACCTCGCAAGCGATAACTATTTTCAAAACCCTGATGCCTACTTCAAAGACTCAGGAAAGACATCAGTGGATAGAAAAAAATTGGAGCAACTCTTCAACAAATATAAAGACCCACATGAAAATGATAAAATAATGTTAGAAGGTATCATGAAATTTTTAGAGGATGTAAACCTTGGTCCTGAATCTATATTAGTTTTAATCATAGCATGGAAATGTAAAGCGGCTGTACAGTGTGAGTTTACGAAAGACGAGTTTCTATTGGGCTTCGTAGAGCTGGGAGTCGACAGCATAGACAAGTTAAAAGCCAAACTACCAACGTTGGAGGGCGATATAAAAGATGTAAACAAATTCAAAGACTTTTATCACTTCACATTCAACTATGCAAAGAACTTGGGCCAGAAAGGCTTAGACCTTGATATGGCGATAGCGTATTGGAATATTGTGCTCCGAGGGAGATTTAAGTTCCTAGATGCTTGGTGCCAATTTCTTACGGTAAGTAGCTTCGCTACCAAACTAGTTAGTGTCTACTACTTTAAATGTTACATGCATACAATCATGAGGAAACTGAAAACTAAAGATTTCACACTTCTGGTTAAGCAATAATGAAGTGTTCCTACTGATAAGAAACTGCAGGAGTGTACTCTGCCTGAGGTAAAATTCTCAAAGTGATTTCCTACTTACTAGAATGCAGTTGGGAAAGAATACAGTTCCTATTTAAACTTAGTGAATTATCTAAAAACATTTTACTAAGACATATTTTTTTTACTATAATAGCATTGCTTAATAATAACAATTCTGGAATATTAACCAGGAAAAACCTATTACTGTGGTTATTAATGAACAAGAAAAACCCAAATTAAAGTTATCATCTTGCAAATAGATAGGTATCAACTGGTTTCAATCACTAACTTACGCCAATTCAAGATAGGTACTATTCTATTTTAGTCAACACATTCCCAAGGCCAAGACATTGCTTCAAACTTGTCTGATTTTATTTCAATAACCTTGAGGATACTGCATAAACACAAGTAGCAATTGTATTACCTACGTTTTGTTAGCCAGTGTAGGGAATAGGACATCCCTACTGAGATCGGGCGACGAGACACATCACTAGTCAGGATATCGAAAGATGGCGTCGTAATGCATAGATTGTTTGCCGTGTTTTAAAGGTAAACAGAGCTATATTCAATAGTTTTTGCCATAATACTTTAAACATTTTTGTGTCAGAATCCATTAAATATTTAAAATTCATGTGAAATTACAGGAGCATCACAAAAGATCAATACCAAAAGACACATGGAATCTGCTACTTGACTTCGCAACACAAATTGATGATGGCATGAGTAATTACGATGCAGAAGGAGCGTGGCCGGTCCTCATCGACGACTTCGTTGAGTGGTGCCAGAAGCAGGGTCTTACAGCAGCAAACGAGCCAGCGTCTGGCTAGCCGTCACTGTCCTGCTACCAACAAGATACTGAGCAGGACCGTGATATACAAAGGCCGAGGTATAGCAAAGCAATATGGACTTGCCTACTCGTGCTGTTATCCAGATTCGTAATGCACAGCCTGGAGCTATCCCCTTTCGAGTGGCTTGCTGTCTTCCTCGTATTCGAGTTGTGTAGCTGAACCAAGTGATGTCAGTGCTAACCAAATTAATAAACAGTGTGCCGTGTTTAAGTGAATTTTGAGCTTTACCGTTTGAGTGAATCACTCGAACGTTGAGTTGTAGTACTGTTCGTCCGCTAGATAAAATTCTTGTTAGACTCTTGTTGATTACCTCTTTGGGTATTAAGTTGAAGAATTTTTCAGATTTAAAAGGTTTCCATTGAATTTCGAACATACTATAATAATATCCGCATAGATGTAGTGATGCAGAAAACATTATAAATTAAGATGTAAATATGTACATACACAATAATGATATTACATTTTATTAACATTGAAGCTTAAGATTTTTAGTTTTAATTTCTAAAGTGCAAGCAAAATATTGCTGTGTACAGGGATAATTTGAAACTCATCAATACCTTTTATCTAAGCATCATACAATACAATACTTTGATAAGATGGTTTGCTCATTAATTATAGAGTTGGCACCTAGTTACTTCTAATTTTATCACAATTTTATCATTGGGCAAAGTGCAAAAATGACCTGAACGTGTGCCTCAAACTTCTTTGAAGATGTTGTATTTTAGAGATTGCGGAAATTGGCTAGATTTCCAGTTATCATTTGTATAACAGAATAATTATTAATTATATGCAAAATACTAAAACCAGCAATAAATTTAACAAAATTTTATCAAGTAGGTAACTAAAGAGAGTGAGAATAAAAAAAATATGTTTAAAGTAGGTAAAAAAATGTCTTTGCTGTAAAAAATAAATATTTTCTAATGTTATAGTACCAACTGTCTGAGGTGATGTTGCTTCTAGGCTAACACTAAAATCATTATTTAGCATTCGGTACTTAGATCAATGTACAAAAGATGAAATTGATGTATTGAGTTTAAAATTACATTAAATTGTTAATAAATGATTTAGTTTAGTTTTATTTTCAAAAAACAACAAATTGTATGGAAATTGAAAAAAGGGTAACCCACAGTATGTATGACTGTAATTGTCTACCCTAAGAATTTAAAAAATGTAAATAGGTACTCCAGGTAAAATCAAAGTATGTACTAATTATTACAAAGTATCAATGGTGGTTTAGGAGTAAACATGGAGTAAACCTAAGTATACCTGCCTATTATATGTCTGTATTTCCTACATTTAATTTGCTTCTGATATTATCCCCCGGCACTGTAGGGTCACCCTCCTCCATTACTGTACTCTTTGACCCTCAGTCCCTTGATACATATTTTTTTTCTTTTTGGCACATGCCAAGTTATTTTATGTTGCAGCCTGAATGGATTTTACTGCTGAACCCCTTTCTTCCTTTTTTGCCTTTCTCATCAGTAGGGCTGGAGTCATTCGCCATTTCCCTACGCATATTTCCCAATATGGTGGATTTTTTAATTTAAAAAATCTATTCGATTATTACATAGCGGATTTCAACGAAAGGCAATTTTATGAGGACGTGAGGGCGTGAGGCTATGGCTCAGTGCTGATTCGTCAAGTCAAGTAACAAGTCAATGTCAATTTTTCTTTTGTTTTCACAATTTTGACATTGACGTGACTGACGTCTAGTGGTTGAATTGAGGTCGACTGCAAAATTACAAATTCGAATTAGATTTCAGTTTTGTAAATAGTTAAAAATGACTGCTCTTCGTTTGGGTGCTGGAGCCCTGAAAGAACTAAGGATTCATTTATGCCAGACCAGCAAGCAATCTGAGGGCGTAAGGTAGGAGATTGATTACATAAACATTAACATAACCTCAAAAGTTCAGATTTTTGAATTGTATTATTTTCAGGGAATTTATCAAAAAGAACTATGTGAACATCAAGAAAGAGAATCCAAACTTTCCGATCCTGATCCGAGAATGCAGCGGTGTACAGCCGCGTGTCTGGGCTCGCTATGGTATGTATTTCTAGTACTTAGGTCGTAACTGCTGGGAAGTAAATACCCTTAGTAAAGTTCCAATAACGTTACAGAAAGAGGTGAAGAAGCGTCTCATGATCTTACTAGCTATTCAGCAGATAAGGTCAAGGAAGTAATCATAGGACTTGTGAAATAAGTTGTTTGTTAGTAAAACATTTCTACTAAGTACATGTTTGCTATAACATGACAGTCCCGAGTCAAACATAGATAGTTTGTATGAGTCTTGATTCAGACTTTGGTATTGTTCTGGGAAACCAGCCCTAAATCTTTCCTCCTCTCAATAATATAGGTAATAGTGTTGTAGTTGACAAAAAATGTAATAACCATAAAAAAATAGTTTTTTTTTTAAGTAGACTTGCCTATATAGATAGTGCAATCCACGAAGGCGCGCCCCACTATTCCTCCTAACCGTTTATAGTATATGTGTGCAAGCTTCCGTCAATGTTTGAGTGTTATCGGTACACACTAATTACCTATGAGTGCACACGCACACTACAATGAATAGACTACGGTTCGCGACTGCTGCTCGGAGCAAATTCGCGTCTTCGTGAATTGCACTATCTATAGTTGTTCTAACTATGCCTATAGTTACAGAAGTTAAGCTTCATGCCAGTAATTTCAAATTTGGTGATAGAGATGAGCGTGATGATGGTAAACAATTGTTTATTATTCTTCTTATTTCCAGAAAAAGGTGAAGAGCGCAGCACTGCCCTCACAAACCTTGCATCTAGTGATGTGTTCTCAGCGATCAAACAACTTGTGAAATGAACTGTGTAGTTTATTTATTTAATTTAATATAATTGTTATTATTAGTTTAGCCATTCAAATATTTTTACTCATGCTCGATATCCCCCCCTACGGTTGATTCTGCTTCCCCCCTACCAGTTTCTTTCTCAAGGATTTGAGTATCTTTATATCTGAAGAGATTTCTCATTGATGTACCTATGCTTTATATAGGAGAATGTTATTATAAAGTGCGCCAATAAAGGAATATTATAATAAAGTGCGCCACTATAGGAACTGATTTGGTGATGCTAATCTTTGTATTTATCTCATAAAAGTGCAAATGAAAGGTAATATAATGTCAAGATTACTGTATGAGTTAAGTAATGACTACACCACCTTATTATCGCAGGTATTTATATTAAAAACTTTAATTTACATAAAATAATTTATTATAGCTACAACTACCAACAAACAATATTTGGGTACAACACAATACTAATACTATTCCTTGATATTTAATGTTTCATTGTACTTTGACTGGTCACCATTGAAATAGGAGTGAGGCATATATATCGGAACAGGTAAAAATAACAGGTATTTTAAAACAACAGCTTGGAACTGTTGTCTAAACCACTGAAAACCTGTTCCAGTTCCATTCCACAACAGCCCGAATCTGCCGAAACATGCGTCTCTTTATTCTAGCTTATGGAGATTACTTTTGTTAGAAGGAGACGCCACGCACGGAACATGTGAGGCATATATATCGGAACAGATAACAAACAAACAGGTGTTTTAAAATAACAGCTTGGAACTGTTGTCTAAACCAACCAATGAGAGCCTGTTCCCTGCCTGTTCCAGTTCCAGTTCCATTCCACAACAGCCCGAATCTGCCGAAACATGCGTCTCTTTATTCTAGCTTATGGAGATTACTTTTGTTAGAAGGAGACGCCACGCACGGAACATGCTCTTCTCTATTCTAGCTTACGCATCTTACCTTTGTTAGAACGAGATAGCCTGTTACAAGCAGAGAACAGGTGTTGCGTTCGGAAAATACTATGTTGCATGCAACACAACCAGCTGTTATTTTGGAACAGGTTTTTGGAACTGTTGTTTTACTGGAACTGGAACAGGCGGAACAGGTTTCTTATTTTACCTGTTCCAACCCACTCCTACATTGAAATAAGAAATAAGAATAATTTATTGTAAGGCTGTGTAAGTAGATCTTAGGTACATTATGCAATTTTGTTCCAACAGTCTACCCATTTCGGGCGTACAATATTGTCACGTTTTGACAAACAAAGGCCTTAAAATTAGGTATACATTTTGAGCGGTAACATTATAATCGGCTAGTTGTTTTACTACTGTATAATAAAATCATTGTATTCTATAAGTTTTAACTTATTAAAATATAACCAAAACTAGTTCTTTTTCAAAAATTCAAACATGGTAGAATCCGCGTGGATTTAAATCTCGCGGTCGGACCGCGCGGTGTTAGTTGAAATTATGTCCCTTCTGGATGTTCAAATTAAACCGTGCCGATCAAGCATAACAACCTGGTAATGACTGGTTCATACAATAAAAAAAAAGTAACAAAAACAATTTTACACTAGAAATTACTTTGATAAGTACATTCACTTCATAGAACCGAATAATTACATCACATGAAAAAAATTCTCAGTCATCTCATATACGTTCCTAACTTCTTAGGCAAAAAGCACCTCCACTTTTTTCTAAAACGCGGGTAGCCCAAACTTCTCTGGCTGAAACTTGGCCAGTGTAGGTAATACTATTGTCGCATGCGTTGTATATTTCTTGTCCAAGTGTGGGTCGGGTACCATCACTACTTGCATACCAGCGGAGACACCAGCTGTCACGCCGTGAGGAGAGTCTTCGAAGACTAGGCACTGGAATTAGTAAGTTTTTTTCATAAAATCACAATACCTACGTTATTTTTTCAATACTGCGGAATTTTTTGTGTAATTTTTTTTTATCTGAACTTAGGAAATGAACAGAGGAAGCTCTCTCATTTTGAGAGCCGATTTAGGTAGGGCTTTATACAATTTGACTTACTTTTTCAGGGTTCGGTTTGTCCGGAAACCTATTGGCTGCAACCAGAAATATATCAGGGTGAGGTTTCCCGAATTTGACCTCCTTGTCACTGCTGCCCATGACCATGTGATGGAACAGCTTGAAGAGCTCTTTGTCGACCGCCATTTTAGTTTCTACTGAACGGGCGCTAGAAGATGTTGCGAGTGCGAACGGAACCTTAGTTTTGTGGAGGTGACGTATTAGTCTCTCGGCTCCTGAAAGGTGTAAAATTTAAGGTTTAATTATGATTTGTTATTGGCCACATAATAATGTTTCCATTATCGAAACTGATCTGAGAGTGAGACATCGTTTGGGTCACACCAGACACCAGTAGTTTGAAGTATCCATCTAATCTAGTGAAGAAGTACCTTCTTAGGTACATCCTCTGATGTACTCTTCACTAGACACGACGATACCATACCAGCAAAAAATATGAGTGGCGTGTGGCAAAGAAAGAATCCTAAAGCGACGCGATTTTGAATTAAAAAGAAATATAGGCGCGCTTGGTTCAGCCAGAAGCTAGAAATGAGGTCTGTTTTACCGTCTAATAGTGGAGCGTTTGCCAACATAGTATCGCCCAGCTCGAGTAGCTGATTTCGGAATTCCGTAGGCGTCACTGGCAGGTTCAGCTCCTTGCACAGGATTTCCGAGAGGCGCTGCTCTGTGCCGCCGAGGACCTTCATCATCAACTCGTCGGTGTATTTGTGACCGTAGTTGGCGCACAGTTGGGTTATCATTTTTTTATACACGAGCTCCGTATCTAAAAACAAGAATGAATTTGGTGGTAGGTCGATCGGTAGGTATCGGTACCCAGGTAGTAGGTAGGTATAAGCGTAAATTTGTAGCTTTGAATTTTACATGGAATCAATACATCCGTTGCAAACTAAACTCTATTTACTCGGCTATACAGTTCAAAACGTCATCGGTTAGTAACGACAGTGTATGTAAATAATAACCTTGCTATATATTCAATAACATTGAGTTCAATGTAACAGGTCGAATGCCGTTTTAATTAACATAAAACTCACCCAAAAGCAATCCATCCATGTCAAAAATACAATGCGTGACATTTTTAAAGTTTTGTGTGGAGTATAAGCGAGAACTTATCGCCTTTGAAACAGTTTTTATCAAATAAATCCTCATGGTCACACCGGTTATGTAAAAAAATACAACCAAAAACAATTTTATAACCACCCCCGAGACGTCACAACTCTGTTAGCACAAGTTTTAAAAGAAATTTAATTTTAGGAGTCACTTTCTGTTGCATAACAATAATTAAGATATAAAAAAAATACTGTGTAAAACAGCTGGCTATAAAATAACAATAATGCCGTCGCGTAATTGCCTGCTGGTTGCTCACTCAATGAATGAAAAACTCTAACTAGGTGTAGGGTAGCGATGGGCGATTACTACTATATTTTATCGAATAAGTCGATTGTTCGGTTCAGTCGATAAAAGTCGATAACAATTGAAACTAGTCGATTGTTATCGACTGACGGCGCGTGCGGCGTGCGGCGCGCGGCGACAATGACTGGCACCAACTTTAACTACTATTTGCCGCGCGGTCACGCCACGCAACCACGCAACGCACCTAACTACTATTTTTGCCGCGCGGTCACGCATTCACGCAACGCACCTAACTACTATTTTCGTGCGTACTACTGAATCAGTAGTTACAAAAGATGGTGCGTCGGGCGTGCGCTGCGCTACAAATCTATAGATTGAGTCCGTGCGCCGCTACTTAATGCAGTTATTATGCGATTTAAGTTATTACATTAATTAATTTGTTTTAAAGTATAACAAATTACGAATAGAAGGGTAGGTAAAGAGTTTCTAACTAAGGAAAACACAGACTAGAATAAAAATTAAGTAAAAAAGGTACTTATAGATACTTATTTGAAATATATTTTCTTACAGAAAATCAACTTATAGCTAGAAATCTACCTTCTAACATAAATTTGGTAACTACACTTTTTACGTGACAAGGTCAATTTTACATTTCTATAAATTGTATATTCATAATATTAAAATATACTACCTACGTGTTAACATTAAATGCAACCGAAGTATTATTACTTAGAAACAATCGACGCAACACCGTCCCGCCCCCGCATGCACCGCCCCGCGTGGCCTTCCGCAGCGCAGTTCACCGCACCGCACGCATACTTACATGTATAGTAGTTAGTAGTTTGTCGATTGTTATTCGAATAATCATGGGGAGGAACTACTAAATCGACAATCGAATGCGCAGTAGCGCAATTTTCGATTCATTCGATTGTTTTTTTTTAAGCAATCGCCCATCGCTAGTGTAGGGTTAATGACCAATAACATTGTTGCATTTCGTATCAAAGCGTATTTTATTGGCAGAATTAAAGCAAAATGAACCAATCACAAACACTGTCTTTTTGAAAGTGTGCCCTGATTACAACAGATGGCGCACCAATCGTTACTATGCATTTGGAGGCATTGTGAAAAAGTAGTATAACCCAACAAAGTTAAATTTTCTCTATCATTTAATTTTTTTCTGTTTTTATATATGTTATTTATCAATAGCTTTGTTTTGTTTCAGAAAATACGATTCATGAGTGCTGGCAACGTTTTAAAAAATGCCATCTGCCTGCTCGCTTTCGACTCACTTCAGGTAGTCAGTTCTGTCAGCGCAGTCGGGCTGCGACCGTCATGGATCGCAGTTGAATCCTCGCGCCCTTGTGCGTATGGCGTATAATATCGCAGTTTTTATATTAAATCAACCTTATTGTTAACTGTACTCTTAATTTATTAATTGTTTTAACGTGTTACCTGTTACGCGTTAAGTCGTAGCGCAATTATGGCTGTGAGAAAGTGTAGTGTTAAACTGTCGCCTAACAAAAAATCGATTTTTGGATTGAGAATGTGGAATCAAATATTGTGTTTATTTGTCGCTTCGTGCTTCTTTGCGGCGGCATCTGCTGACAACCAAATAACGTGTGCAAATGTTAAGAGTATGTTTGAGAAGAAAGGAATTTTGTCAGCGGTGGATATACAAACGCAGCCTAATTCAGGTGAGAATCACGCGCTACCGTTTCAAGTTACCTATCTAATGTGATAATAATAAATGATAATGTTTGATACGGACCTAAATAGTTTACAATAAGTACGCACCATAACAATATTGTTTATTTATGTTATTTGACACGAATTAATTATTTAGAGTCATTATCGTCACTATCGAATAGTGTTTTTGAACCAATAGAACACTTACTACCTATAGCTTTAAGAGCTAGAGCACACTTTAATAATTTACATTTAACTTAACATAATAAAAAACATAAATTTGTTCAAGATCTTTCTCAAATCCCACCTGTTAAATCAGGGATATCTTCACCTTAGTAAATCGCTCAGGAGAGCTTACCTTCATTGTTATTTAGTGCCACAAGTAGCTAATCTACATTATCTAACTTCTCTGAATCCCCGGAAAGCGATAACTAACCGAAGAAAGGTTCCGCTTGACTATTGTTATTGAATTCAAAACAAAATCCGTTTGGAGAAAAAAATATGTTTACCTGAGATGATACAAGTTAGAACAAGAATTCAGCATATTCGAGAAACAAATCGGTAAAAATAGCCAATGACATTTTTTATAATCAGAGTCATTGTAAACCTTGGAAGCTTCTGAGATAAAAGATGTGTTGGTAAAAACCTCCTAAACTACTGGACGAATATTTTAATGACTAAATAAAATAATTACGCTAAACTATCAACCAATGAATGATTTTTATTAAGTTTTATGTGCTTACTTTGCACGATTTCTATGATTCATAATATCAGTTCGCTTCTATCCTATTGCAACACTCTTGCTGGGTAATTATGTACTGACTCTATATGCACTTAGTGCTAAGATCTGACAATGTTGAACTTACATACATACTGAATACTGAACATACCGAGTGCTTTATTGATATATTGTGCCACTTAAAATATGCCTTTCCCCTCTTAACATGAGTTTCATTATAACACGCTTTATACGTATTTTTTATTCTCAACTTTAAAACCAACAGCGAATTCCATCTT
Organism: Thera obeliscata; assembly: GCA_947578465.1. Classification (NCBI taxonomy): domain Eukaryota; kingdom Metazoa; phylum Arthropoda; class Insecta; order Lepidoptera; family Geometridae; genus Thera; species Thera obeliscata. The sequence continues at coordinate 2,514,836 of OX387926.1, forward strand.
AGTTTATTAACTGCTCGTTTCAATGCCGACCTTCAACAAATTGTAATAGTTCAACGATATAAACCTAAAAGCTGATGATCGTAGGCGTAGTTGATGGTGTGGGCGGGTAGTTGTGAAATGCACACATCGCAACGTATGCAAACACTATCAAAACTTTGTTACTACAAAGCAAATCTTTGAAAATACCTACCTGCTGATTATCAAATATATCCCATGTGAACTCAAAATAAAGTCCATTTCAAATTACTCCGGCCATGGTCAACGACGAAGACAAAAATACGTGTTTTAAGTTTAAAAGCTCGGGTATGTAATGACGAGTTAAACAAAGCGTGGGCGAAGCTTCCACCACAGTAGGTAGGTACGGAAGGTTCAAACACAAATTAACAGCATGGTTTTAGGACATACATTTTATTGAAATTTATGTTACTTTATAATTTATTTCGGCTCCAATAGCAGTAAGGTGGTTGCAAACCTTCGATATCAAATACACTATATGGGTACTGAAATTTTACAAGTCCTTAAATTTAGTATAGAAGATCACTTGAATTGTTTTACAGACCACACTCCCCCAACGCCGTCAAGTCGTCAACGCTTCTTCCTTTTTTGGAATTCGAAAGTGGAATTGCTCATCACAGCCACTTTAAAAGTAAGCGCTGACGAATTTTTTCGTGAAAATTTACAGTCACGGACACGGTAGATATTTGGCACACGGGCATTTATTTGCCCTTCCAAGAACGTTATTCTTATTGCACTTCAACACTGATCTTCATGTATATCACGCCTTTTGGGTAAAAGCATATATCGTTACAGAACTGACTTCTAACCGAATAGTTTTTCATTGCGAATCGTTAAAGCAACATTCATGCCCGCAGATGTAATTACTACGTAAATTTTATTCGTCGCCTATGGTAATTCTGTGCCTAGTAGCGGAGAGATCAAATCAGACTTGTTTTCTTATCACGCGATATCTTTATACTATACTATTCAACTAAAAGCGCAGGTTGATAATGTTTCTCAATAAGGTAGAACCAGAAAGCCGGTGGCACCGGCAGCGCGGCGTCAATATCAAGTTTTATAAAGTGTTTTGCATAGCTAGTGAGTTATTTAGCATGCAATGCTCGATCGCCGGAGCTTCTAACGGACGAGATGTCGCGACAACTACCGGCATTTGTGCATGAAAGATGGTCTTGCTTGGATGTTTAACAAACCTCAGGCACCTTTGTGATTGTCAATACAGGAAACAAGCATTTAAGGTTAAGACTATTGATGAGCTTCATGTTCATCAGCACATAACTTGCCTCATAATTATGAGTAAATTTTGAGAGCATTTTCCAACATGAATTTATCACTAGGTATTCTCTTATCCAAAATTAGTTTAACTATCCCATGTGAATGTAAAGAAAAATCCGGTCAGTGCGGTTGCCTCTGATTTTCATAAGCAAACATCCTCAAGCAGGGAAAAAGTCTTAAGCATGGACGTCCTTATCACAGAAATATCCTGTTTGGTTAGGCAGGCACTTACTAAACTAACCTATCTATCATAGCTGTCATAGGAGCCATATTAGAGATAACGAGCATCGGCTTCGAGAAAGCAGAAACTAGTCCTACCTAACATGCATCGTTCCAAATTAAGTTCGAAATAACGAACGTCAGAACAGTTGCAAGTTGAATCGCTATCACATTGAATAAAGAAATATAATACAAAATCAGTTCCTTGGTATGGTATGATTATATTGCCGAAAAATAGTTAAGTTAGTTCTTTTGTTCAAAGAGATCTAGAAACCTGAAAGTTATATCATTATCTAGGTTGCAATTAAGTAGTATATTACCAAGATGAGAACAGTAAAATGTCGACTCATGCTTTTCCTCATAGGAGGCTAGCATCTCAAAGCTACCGAAGAGCTCTCACCTTTATTAAAATGTTTGGAATGACATAGAAACCGTCCAGTGGGTGGACTGGTTGACAGTATTGAGTAAACATGAGGTACACGAGGTAAGGTCGACAACCCTAGCGCAGCGCTCAGTGCTATCGATCGGTGTCTAAGTAATTTCATACATATTACTTTACGATCTACCACAAATTTGAAACAAAATCCTAATAAAAATTTGGACAGACCGTTTGTTCAAAAAGTTGACTTATAGCGTTGCAGCACAGCAATGCCGATACCGCATTTGAATACGCGAAAAAGTTAATTAGCGTCGTTGATACCGCTATCCAGAGCAATCAGTTTTGTTTTCTTCTTCTTCTTAAATTTAAGAGCTTAGCTTTTGGTGGGGGTTTTGATGCAGTTTTCTCCAGTTAAGTCGTTCAAATGCGGCCTCCTTGACTTCCTTATACGACATGACAGCGACTTTTTCTTTTATCTGTTATTTTTCCAAATAACGATCAGAATGCAATATCAACGATTACCATAGTACCTACCTATGCCAGTTTTATTTGATGAACGCTTTCCAAAAAGATGAACTGTTGTACAGAATTAGCTAGCACATACCTGCGTTAGAAATCCAACAACGCCCATTATTCGGGCTGTACCCTTTCAATCGAGTTAGCTGAATGGCGCTCCATCATCACTCACAGGCCCTTTGTGTCATGTCCTTATGAGCCCTTACTCTGAAGGTAATTAGGCCCGCGGATTCCACGGTACAGGATGCCGCGTATTATGCTTTTTTGCCGAGCTTTTTGAATGATTGCAATGAGGTATACCTACCTACCTAGGTAGGTACCTGCACAGTCGTCTGCGCGATCAAACAGTCTCAATGACTCAGCTGTAACGATAAATGGTAAGGTATTGCAACATAACCTAACGAAGATCACCCAGCTCGCCAATCAAATAAAGTCATAATCGTAAACTAGAAATATGAATAGAATATGGATCGTAAAATCGTACGATTGTCCACGGCCGACGCCACTGGTTAGGCAGGTTTGACATAAGTAGACAATAATTTCACCTAGCACAGAATGATTGTGGTCTGTCTACTAGGCTATGCAAAATAGAGAAAGAAACTTTTTCTTGCTCTGTTTAAAAACTGACCAGCATGTCACCACTTAAAATTACCCTTAAATTTTTAATTTTGCCGGCGTATAATACCTATTTAAAATTAAATAACAAGTTCCATTATAAACTTACATTCTGAAGCTTTTTCCGTGTTCTCGGTGTGCATTTATCAATAAATCTTCGGAAAAGCGACTGGCCTACCAATCCAAAGATAAGATGACATAAATGTAAAAGTAATGAATTGCAATTTCCTGAACAAATGCAGTTTTAATTGGTTGAAACATACGAGTAAATAAAGTTGGTTGCAATAAAAAACTTTAACGAGCAGAGCACAATGAATAATCCGGAAAATCATCATTGTCATCGTATAAAGCCTTTTAATTCGCAGCCGGACATACCGCATTACCGCAGCGCAGGCTGCCAGCACACTGGGCAGGTGCGGACCTGTCGTAGGCTTGTTGAAAAAATATCGACACATCGATATATCGATATAATTTTTTCAATATATCGATATTTTTGAGCGATATTTAATAATTCGATATATCGATGTATCGATATAAAATTCTAAGTATCGAAAAGGTATAAAAACCGATATTTTTTTCAGACCAATAAACATTTATAAGTTTTAAGATTAAAAAATCCCAAAAAGAAAATACTTTTTTTATACTATCATCTTTTAAAAAAATATATTTTATGTATTTTTTGTTTTTGGTCGACTTGATTTGCTGTTTTATAGTTTGGTTTTTAAGTTGGCAACTCTGTTAGTCAATTTCAATTTCAACAGCACGAATATTCTCTGTCAAGTCAAATCATACCGATATATCGATATATCGATATTTTTTCATAAAAATATCAATATCGATATCGATATTTTCAAAAAACATCGATACGATATATATCGATACTTTATTGCATTTCCGACATCCCTAACCTGTCGCCGGCCGACCGGTCCACGCTCTCAAGTCTCGACGCACTGGCCGCAAAAACCATTCCATTTTTAAAACCAGTGCTGCCGAGCTGCAGACAATTAAAAATAAAATTTAAATGTGGTAGAAACAAAAAAGTTTTGTAAAAAATGTCTTGATCAATATTATTTAGAGACCTACTTAGCAATAATTATATTAATCCTAATGCAAGCTCAAGATAATTTTTAGAGACAGCCTCAATAATTTAACTGTTACCAGAAACACAGAATGATTCATTTATTTTAGTGTAGAAACTAGGAACACACAATCATTTTCGACAAAAACATGTTTTGTTTGCTAATAGCACGAACGCTGCTTAAATAAAAAAAATCTTATCCGCCAACCCTGAATGTCTGCGGTTCCCTGTCGGCTTGTACGTTTAATTTATGCAAAAAGCTGTTTTGCTGAATAAATTATAGAGTTATTTATCTTAATTATGCTATCGGGCCACTTTGCGATATACACCGCTTATCTAAATAAAGTTTTCGTCGGGTTTCTCTGATCGTTAGTCTTATCTCAGCTGGATGTAGTGATTTGAAACCGACGAGGTGCCAAAGAACTAAAAATTAATGTCTGATATAGAATTTATGACCGAAATAAAATGTCTGGCCAAATTATTTTGATGGTGGAACACTTTTGAACATCAAATGAGCACTATGACTATTACAAAACAGGTAGGTGAGTAAGTATTTGTTTTGTCATTATTACCTAAGTATTTAGTTTAATATTTAATAGTGAGGTGAAAGTAGGTAAGTGCTTAAAAATAACTGCCCCTGTCATTCAACAAAACGCCATTAGCACTTATTGCTGAGTATTTTATTAAAAAGCATATTTTTCAACATTTCAACCCTCGCTTTAAATTACAACATATTTTAAGGATGCGGTGGTTCCAATTAAGGCCCTTGAAGTTTGCAACAACACACGTCAAGCAATTAATTTCATTAACTTTGAGCTTTAAAATACTTCTTGATACTTAAATTTATCTCTCTTATAAACTATGGAGAAGACTTTGATTATTTACTTGTACAAGTAAATAATCAAAGGGAGAAGAGTTGTAGTAGTACTAGACTGTTGACTGTATACTAGAGAGCTGGCTTTAGGTAGGTACCTACTTACCTAAATACAGGTAAATGTACTTTGTTGTCACGGTATTCTTTGATCAGTCCAAGTGTTTGACTTCTAAACTAATATTTAACCTTGCTTAAGTTGGAATTAAAATGTATGACGTTGTTTTGTAAAGTTGTGTAATCGCTTTAAAATTCGGAATGAGGTCGTAAGGTAGACGTGGCCGAGTCGGGATTCCAAGACCGAGTTATGACGTGGCGAAAACAAAACGAGTTAGAATCGATTCTGTGCATTCCGACGCTTCACGGATTCTTCTGTAAGAATGTGATGCCGTGAGCTGGTATAATGATTATAATCTCGATTTACTGCTCGATTCGTCATCGTCTGATTTAGTTAATGGAATAGCCAATAGCCGTGTGAATCGGACACGATGACTTAAAGAAACCATCAAATGGATAGGTTCAGTTAATGCACCTTGAATTTCATATTTCTATTTGAGTTTATAGCTGAGATCAAAGAACTATACCTAGTTCTGTGGCTGAGATCCATCAAGCGTAAAATAAGATTATTTAATTGTATTTCCTTGATGTACCTTGAAGTTGATTTTAACTTTCAATTAAATGATTAGTTGGATTGGCAAGTTTAGTAAGTAAACACAATATAATGTATTTCCTAGCATCCAAATTCAATTGTGTAAATCCAACAAACATAAAATGGGTAATGTAATGCATTTAATATATCTTGCACAACAGACACTTAAAACATAGGTATGTCAAATGCACGAAAGGAGCCTCTTTGCGGCGCACTTAAATTGACAACAACAAGAGCATAACAAACATGAATCCTATTTTATTATGTAACTAGCTGCCTGTCCCGGCTTCGCACGGGTGGACATTTATTTTTTAAACACACAAATATAGCCTTTGTTACTCAAGGTGAACCTACGTCCAGCAGTGGACTGATATCAATTGATGATGATGATGAAAGAGCATTCTCGTTTAGGGGCACTATTTTCTAGAACATTTTGTCCAAATCTAGAATTCAAAACCGTTTGCATGGGTATATTTGAGTATTCTAGATAATTCTGGATTACTAACGTTTGGATGCATTCCGGATGCTAGCCGAATAATTTCAGTCTTCGAATTAAATTTGATCATTCCAGAACCTCAAAGACATTCTAGAGCGTTCTTTCCTCGTCAAAGTCGAGAATTTTCTGAAAAATCCCTAAGCGATAGAAAGGGATAGACATATAAAAGTCCCTACGTGATAGAAAGGGATAGACATAGATTTCGAAACTTTTGCCCCGTATAAATTAATAACACCTAAATATTGAATATAAACTATCCTATCTTTTAAGTCCGACCATATTTTAGGCAGTTGCAAAATTTTATCGAAATCCGTTCAGTAGTTTCGGAGTTTATCGCGTTCCAAATTGTGACACGAAAGATTTATATATATAGAATATAATTAAATGCGACTTAATCTTATCTCCAAGTAAATCGCAGTCTGTAAACTGAGCGAAAATTAATAAAAACATGACATTTTGGAGAGATCCCGGAGAGGATGCAGGATCTGGTCTCATGGGAGCGGAATGCGGTCCGGCGAGGGGTGAGCGCGCGCGGCTCAGCCTATAAACCGCCAGCGCCGCCGCCGCCGCCGCCGCCGCCACGCTACAGCTCCGTAATTATTGCTCCGTGAGAGTGCACGGCCGATCACCCCTGCCCTGACCATCATAACGCCATGCACCATACCCACTGCCTTTTGTTTTAATGACTGCAACTGCAAACTAAAGTGCTATAATTAAAACAGTTTATTTATATTTTATAGTTCGTCCATTATATGTAATTAATCTCTTTATTGCTTTTTAAAAGCTAATTCTTAAGCAATATTAATAGACACTATAAGAAGGTCACGACATGACAGCTTTATCAGAAATATCATCGAAGGAAAGGTAGAAGGAAAGAGAGGAAGAGGAAGACCAAGGATAAGCTACATGAACCAAATATAAGCAAAGATCGCCGTCATGTCATTTATGGAGGTCAAGGAGGTTGCCCTCAAAAGAAATACCTGGAGAAAAATGCATACATTACGCCAACAAGAGCGCTGCTCTTAAATAGGAAGATAAGAATGTGATCATCGTGAAAATTTTGAATATATTCTTCACATTCAGTTTGCATGCTTTCGAGATTTCAACTTCGCAAAAGTATTAATATTTGCTGCTCACCGCAACATGCAGCAAGAATTAATTTCAAGCTATGACTAGTGCCGAGGAAGAAACCGCAACACAATCTGTGTGTGACCTACATAAAAACAGCTATAAAAACACCTACAGGCGAGCGCAGGTTCAGATTAATGGCCCGCCTTTCTATTTATTACTAAGCTATTACACTACGGTTCTCAGATAATGGATTACAGATTATTTGCATAATCATTGATCCTTTCTTTGTGTTGCAGATTATCTTACGCCTAGCCCTTCGGAGTGTTTTAGGAACTAATCAGTTAATGTGCCTACACCTTACCCTATTTTCTTAACTTAACTTTTACATTTCATCCAGAAACGTCTTCGGTGGCTTGTTTTTAGTAACTACAATAAATCAAAAGGCACAATAACCAAACTAAAACAATCCTAGTTTTGTTTGCGTTACGTTTCCGGCGAACACATGTGATCCTCGAATACCTACTATAATAGACGAGGATAGGATAGTTGGCATCACGCCGCGTTATGAATGAACCGGACCCCCGGCGGCGCCAGCGGGTCGGGGGGGAGGGGATATCGGAATTCCAAAAACCCGAGTGGGCGATGTCGATGCGCGTACAAAAAACGAAAGCCGACACAATAGAGCGGCCGCAGTTACTCGACCTGTGCGACTGTCTTCAACACAAGCATAATTTAATCTACAACGCGACGATATGTGGCGCTACGCTTCGTTAAAATAACAGAATAATGAGGACGCTGTTTGGTTAACTTGACAAAGACGGGCGGTGGAATGCGGCGGCCTGTTCACCTCGGCGCCTGCATGCCTCTCTTCCATTCGATCTGGTGCCAGCTCACGTACCCTCAAACTCACCGTTCTACGCATTAGTAATGCTGTTTATAGCGGCAGCACTTAGGCCACTTAGCGGAACGCCCGATTGGATAAGAACTTGGACTGTGCTGTGCATTCCGTGTTCCGTGCGGCTATCGGGCGCGAATCTGTAAATTTACTTGTAGTTATCACCTACTTGAGATGGTAATGACTTCTATTGAATGCATTGGTTGAAAGGCTTATAACTATTACAGCCTATTATATTTTTATAACTTTGATTATAATGTTTTACTTTGGAAGTTTACTTTTTCCATTCGCGCTTCTGCATGTAAGTAATGCTTTTATTGCATTACTTTGTACTTCTTTACCTATTTCTTATACATCTTTAGTTATCTATACTTAGGTAGGTACTAATATTATAAAGAGGAAAGATTTGTATTTTTGTGTGTTTGTAATGAATAAACTCAAAAACTATACTGTGCCGATTTCAAATAAATATTCACCATTGGAAAGCTACATTCACCCTGAGTAAGCTAGGTTATATTTACTGGGTCTTATTAATAATCCTGGCGTAGCGTTGGACTAGTTGATCCGTGTTTTGTCTCTTGCATTGACATGCAATTGTCAACTCGAACAAATGTGACAAAACACGATTTAACTATTCCAGCGTTGCGCCAGGATTATTAATAACACCCATAAGTGTTTAAGAAACAAAATGTCCACCCGTGCGAAGCCGGGACAGGCCGCTAGTAAATAAATAAATATTTTTTTTACTTACATATAGGTAAGATACGATAACTTTTGACATTTCGTCTTTATTTCTGTTATATCTCGTGTGAAAAATAACACGCAACAGATTGTCGGAGCTACACTGCATCGGGCAATAAAAGCCTACCTGCCCTATGTAGATCTTATCTCTGGTCAAAGGAGTCGTCATGACGAATTCAGCTGGAATTTAAACCTTATCATCATAGAAATAGAAGCGACAGAATCGTATTAAGCAACAAACACAATAACGGTGTGGAGTTACAACAGTTTTGTGTTAGATTGTAACCTTTTGTCATTGTTACGAATAAACATTAGACTTTTAAAGCTACAATACTAACAAATTGTCACTATGTATTTTTTTAATTTATCAAAAACTTAGTAAAAATAAACATCCATAACCATCAAGCAATGTTGGGGGGTTCAAAGAAATGATATCTTTAAAATATTATTTGGCTGTAGAATTAATTAATTAAAAAACCTACACATGTAAGACTAACAAATGAAAGAAAACCTTGAATATAAAAACAAAGAGCACAAAAAAACAAATTATAAAATGAAATCATTCGACTTTGAAACAGTGGACAAGGTATTATACGCCACAAATTCTTTTTAGATAACCGTGATCCTCACTCCAATCGTTGAGGTACTCCAATAAAGGCTGGGGAATGCGGCCCTGTATCAATTAACGAAGATGTTAACTTAGGTAGATAAAATAAATGAGAACGGGTTGTGGCAACATAAATAATGCTGCCTGAGGTTATTACTATTAGTGCGCCTATTAAAAGAAAATGTTTGAAGAGAAAATGAAGATTTAGAGATAACCAGCTATTTCTAGGCTGTTTTTTTATGGTTTAAATTCTAAATTCAGAAATAAATATTGTCTGGTTGTTTTTCAAAAACCGCGGTTATAAAAAAGAAGTAAATGGAAAGAATACTTACGATTATTTGATAACAAAAGAGGAACGTTTTGAGTTCTATGAACCTTTATTTAGAAGAAAATGCAATGTTTCACCTAATATACCTACAGTACCTAGTTCTAATATCCTTGCCAAGTAGAATGGCTCATGTAATGTTTTTACATCGTTCTTGGAAACTGCTCAATTCTTGCGAGCAGTGGGCGTATGTTTGCCTAAATTTTCCTGAAATTGCTTACCTACAAATGCCTACAGCCCAATTACTAGATTAGAATTGCTTCTAGCATTTTGTTTCGAAGAACTGTTCCGTACCTAACCTTCCTATACCCATTGTATGTAATGCCCAAGCGGGACATAATGTAGTGGACGTTATTACCTTCTATTAGAAGGTGTCTGAAAAGTTTTTAATTGTTTCATTTGTAGTGATAGTGCTACACAAACACATAAACAAAACGTCACCATAAATAGACGCGGATATATGAAAAGTGACAATATTCTTATTATTAAATTAAGTTAAAGAAAAAATTCCTCATTAGCCTACTTGCTATAGATTGTATTAGCGTACCGCGTGTACCGCTAACGTTGGTAAACCAAATCAGTAAAATAAAAAAAAATGTTTCAGTTTGTGAATAATCAAAACGTAATCTTTTGATTGCTAAAAGGTATATTTTTATATTGTTCGTTTGTTGTATATTAGGCGAGAATCAATATTATTTACAATGTAGGTATTCTTGTGCCTATCTAACGCAATTTCTGTAATGTTTAGAGATTAGATAAGTTTGCAAGTATTTCTATAAATGTTGTACTCGGTAGCTATTGTTGGTGTATTATCAATAAATAAATATGTGTGGTTAACTAGTTTTCTAAATAAATACAATAGTTCAGCCTGATTTCTTCATTCTTTCAGACCACCATTTAACATACTTCATGCAAATAAAGATATTTCATTTCCATAAATCGTTAGGGTTGTTCATGTAATAATAGTATTGTGTACTAACGGCAGGATATTATTCTAAAATTCTTGAAAAATTATTATGACTGAAATGATTACTCTCTTGTCGGCTCATGTAAAAACGCCCTCACATTCTCAGCTTTAATTGTAGCAATTGTTGTTGCAATTCCGACTGATTGCTGACTAATTGCTTACCAATACACAGTGGTTAGGTACGTCGGTACGTTTATTGAACCGCTGTGAACTGCATTTAATAAATAACGGATTGAAACTGTTGAATATCGGAAGGTTAAAGTAAAGCAGTAATATTTAAAATCGTATTCAATCTCAATGTGTATGTAATATCAAAAATGAATAAACGTAACGTGATAGTTATTTGTTTCTGGGCTCATAACCTGCTAAATTAGGGAACGCGGACTAATTAAGTTGCAAATAAAAATAATACCACCACTAAGAAGGTGAGTAGGTACTGAGTAGGTAGACCCATGGGTAGTCTAGATTAATTAGTTATTAAGTTATTTAAAGCTGTTGGTCTTCCTAAAACAAATAAATAAATAAAAAAATAAATAAGAGTAAAAGTTAATTCTTGCGCACATCTAAGAGCCTGTCCAGATGGAGCGTTTTACGCGCGAGTGCCCTCGCGCGTTTCAATTTATATTGCGTCCAGATGCCGCGTTTTACGCGCGCTCCTACCAAATAGTTGCTCGCGTTTTACGCGCGATTGAGGAATCGCGCGTAAAACGCCCCATCTGGACAGGCTCTAAGCGTTCTGCGATAAGTGAAAAGCTGTCAAATATGACTGCGAATTTGATAGCGTTTCACTGATCGCCACTGCTCAAGGCTTTAGACAAATACCTAACCTACCTTTATTTTAAAACATGACTAAACTTGTAAAATTATGTCTTTTAATAAAAATAAAACAAGATGGAGGTGACCACATAGAATAAATGCCAAAATTAAAATTCGGCAGACGCAAAGTTGACATCATGTATTCAATATGCAATATCATGAATCACCGGATGGAACTTAAACATACAGTTTGATGAATATTCAATCTTAGGTTCCAAGTACTTACTTACAATACCTGTGTACCCAAGAAACCTGTGCATTTACCCACACAAATTTGTTTATCGAACTCTAAAGCGTCCAACAACAAGATTGGGAGTGAAAGTTGAGCGAATTGTCGGCGCCACTGGCAGTGAGGGTAGTTCGCACGTAAGCTGTGTAGCTAGGTATACCTGTAGAGTAACCCCCTGAAAGAACTTCGAGAACTCCATCATGAGACGGAGATTCCTAATTTTCTATTGCAACTCGAAATAAAGAAAAGATAATGCACATACATTTATGTACAGAAAAATCCATTGGTGCTAGACTAGCTTTGAACACACGAACGACCCTAGGATAGCAAGGCGGGGCCGCTACCAATAGTACTGCTTAAACTGAATAAATGCTACATTTTGCTGAGTGACAAAGAAAGAATCAGTGACAATATCACAAAATGCGGCAAACAAACTTATCTTACCAAAATCACAGTCGAAGAGACTAAATTAATAACCAATATTTGCCTTGGAATTTGAAAGATCATCAATCGTCACACCCGGTTTCCAAGGTGCGCCTTTTGTTGTTTTTCATAACAGCTTTTAGAAGCTTGCGCTTGCGCAGGTAAGGGTGAGTCACCCTCGAAGATAGAGGATCATAAAATAAATCTGTCCAAGCATAGATTCTGTAGTTTGTAACTGTTACTAAATCTGATTTGATTGCGTTTGTTGCTCCCCTTGCAATTCTTTATTTGTTCCAAAGCAACATGCCAGCGGCAAAAAATATTTATCAACAGATTCTAAAACAAAAACAAAAATCATATAAGATCTCCTTACCTTTGTCAAACTCTCGAACTTTTACAAAATTAATCCCCTGTCTGTTTGCCATCCACTACCAATTATTGGTAAAATTATGAACAAGAATAGTTCTAAAGTATTTATTTGTCTTTTGGCAGATTTTCTAATGTTATTGTCACTATTTTGATATTTTATTTACGTTTATCGCTATCACCTTAGCGATGCCGATGGTAGGGCCATGGTGTCGCATGGCGGTCGGTAGGCTGCGCTATGATTTATTGCTTCCAACTAGGTAGACACTGGCGCCACTATCTTTTAATACTCTCCGTCGATTTAGTACGGTATCTTTCTTGCTTTACTATGTGATTGCAATTTATTGATGCTACCTGTGTAAGTTATTACTATTACATACAATGTTGTCTGTTCTGTTGCGTCCAAGGGTCAATTGTAAAACGGGTTTGACATATCAAAATATTCATACTTTAGGTAAGTATACCTAGGTACTCGTAGTGCGATGTTTTTTTGGTATACAACTAGCTGATGGAACAAACATATGGCCCACCTGTACCATGAGCTCTGTCTGGCTCTGTCTCTGACTCTGGTTTTGAGCCCGTGTGAGTGCTCACTAGTGCATTATACTGTGTGTGTGACGTTTTGACGTAGGATTTATTTAATCAACACTCACACAGTCTCAAACCAGAACCAGAGACAGAGCTCATGGTAGGCCTACCGATGTTAAGTAGTAATCATTGCCAATAACAAAGCATTACCTACGATGCACAGCCTTGCGTCCAGTAATGCACTATTTATTTTTTTCCAGCGTTCGAGGGCATTCGTGGGGTTGTTGTTTTAGGCACTATCTCTTAGTTTCATTCTGCTGTTGCACTAGAACACTAAGTGGAGTTATTGACATAAATTATTTTCATTGCGTGACTCAGAAACCGCGTTGGTCCACAGTCCTTCTCCACTTACAAACTCTCAACAAACAAAGTCTCTAACAAAGCGGTTCGTGGTCTACTGACATGAATGACGAACATTAACAAGATAATTAAATATCTGGTAGGTTCATGTCATTTGCCACAAACACCCGGCATGCGGCAGCAATAGGTATAGATAGACACCTCTGAGGTAAGTGCGGTTTGAAACTTGACACCTCACCTCACCACAGGACACCGCACGGCTAGACACCTTCGCTTATTTAAATCGAATTGATTTAATATTCAATTCTTAATTTGTAGCTTGTTTGTAAGATTTAAAAATGTCTGCTAAATGTGGATGTGGATGTGGCAAGACTCAATCAGTTCCCTGAGCCCTGTCTTGGACCTCGCTTCTTCTGTTGCAGAGCAGTGCATAATCAATAACCTTTAACATCTTCTATTTTTTAATAACTTTTGTTTTATCTCAGTTTGTCAAAATATTTTCTGCAGGTGACCTGACCCTGACCTTGTATTGTGCATATCCGAAGCGGATTTGCAAGTTAAATTGTATAAATATTTAATTTAGTAGCATTCATTATTTAAAACCAATTCTTCTATTAAATTCCTAATTCAAAAGTATTTCGGCGCGCATCCAAATTGTAAAATGGTGGCCGGTCTAAGCAAAGTAACTGAATAACCTACTAATTTTGATTGCACAACTGTTGCAGCACAGTTGGTAGGGCAACAATGCATTCCGAAATTAGTAGCTTTTGTTCGATGAAAAAGCTGTATTGTGTCATGCTTCAGACATTATTTTTACACAATGTGAAACCATAGACCAAACTTGTTCATTTTCTGGGCATGTAGGTAGTTTGTGCCCATGGAAAGCTTTCTTACTAAACGCAGTAGTAGATTGGGATGTCAAATGTAAGTGGTAAACCTTTAGTACAACATGTACGTAATAATTGCGTAAATTAGTAATATTCTCAAATATTTGTTCTGTTTACACCACAGCATTGCCTCAGTGTGGCAGGCTATGGCAACGGCTTCTTCAATACGTTACAAAACCTTTGTAGCTTTACCAAAGCTTTGGGTAAACCGCGGTGCGTCAGAACTATGCAGTTTGTAATAGTGTTGTAGTACCTACCAATACATAAACTTTACGCGCTATCTAATCTACGTTTGTGTCTGTATTGTGCCCGCATCTCTCGCTAGGGACGAGCTTACGCAATTTTATACGGATTATTTTTTACGGAAACTGTGAATACTTTTTACGGATAAAATATAAGTTGTTTGCTTTTGTTTTCTTTTGTTGGGTCATCATTAAATACTTAGATATACCAACCTACTTTATTGAAGTTTAACTCCTTTGCGTAATCAAGTACGAAGATCTTAAAAATAAGTCAAATCAAATCAAAACGGTCCTTATTCAGTAGAATCAAAAGGATTACTTTGAAGTGAAAAGTATTTCATTCTCCGAATCATAAATAGAGAACAAGAAGCTACCAGTGACACCACTAACAAAGTCAAACAAGGGTCGGCTGAGGACCGTGGAGCGGCTCTTATGAACGAACCGACAGACGTACCTTCTTCGGAGGGCAACGACTGGGGACCATGAATGAAATACGAAAAAATGTGGTGGCATTCACTGAGGACAAAATAGCTAGAGAGAATTATTGATTTAATAATTGTAATTCAAAAATGTTTTACTTATTCAATAAAATCGCAAAGACCACTTTGAATCGTCTTAAAGCTAGGTGAGTCTATTTACCAGTTGCTCGCGACCAAGCCTTAGAAGAACAGGTTGATATTTGTGTGGGTTGTGTATAATATTTATTATATTTCAATATTCAGTAAAGTTTAAAAAACTTACAAACCGACTTCATGGCCAAAACTGCTGAACAGATTTTGTTGAAATTTCCATGGGACCAATCAGGATGTATAACCAAATTAAAAAAATATTTCTTAGGATTAGATGACGAATTTATGCGATAACAATCATTTAAAATATACAATCGAATTGAGAACCTCCTTCTTTTTTATTTAAAGTCAGTTATAAAATAAGCTTCAAAAGCCTGTCGATTATGGGCTGCAATCACCCCCATACCATCTGCCATAAAATCACTATAAATAGTAGTAATATCGTTTAGAACTATTTGCATAGGTCATAGGTTTAAGCCTTAAGGTATCAAACCAGACATTATGCTAACCTCTTCTTGTGCGTCGTTTAGCGTCTATTTATACTTTACGCAACCAGTTACTCTAAGCTCAGTTCTTAGTCATATTTAGCCTGAGGACCTACCATTTCAGCCGCAAAACGGTGATCAGTTGATGAATTATCTTAACCCTCTCGATAACCTATCAAAATGACTGTGATTCCATAGTGGTTCAGAGGCGGGTGTAGGTACAGTTTAGTTTAATGTATGCCCTTAGGTGATGTTATGGCAAAAGATCTGTCAGGTTTTGATGCCAAAATATTGCCACACAGTGTTTTATTTTAAACACTAGAGAAGTAAAAATCATATGAAATATAGAAACAAATATCGTAGTTTGAGCTCAGGCCTCATGTAATGTTGGTTAAAATACGACCTAAATTACACAACATAACTAAAAATAACACCAGAAAACAAATTAAAATGAAAAAGCTATGCGACTTCCCAAAATGAAGGAAAACGAATCTGCAAAACTCTCAGCAGAATCTTGCTTCTGAGAAATGTCACTAAAACTTATTTCTTTCTCCGCTTTCACGAGCTATTTTCTCTTATCCTGTCGAACACATCCCAAATTATTTGACATGTGTTTGCGGTAGGATATTGACCGTTTCCCGGCCCTTTTGTTTACTTTCCACATTGGGATCACACTGGGACTGTCCGGAGTCCGGCTAAAGATAGGATGGAAAGTAGGCTGCGCATAACAGTCCGTAACTCGAAAGAGTACGGATAAATTAATAAACTTATTTGGATATTCATTAAATTAATTAAAAAAAAATACGGGTTGCACTCCGGGAGTGCCGGCAGAAGTGAAAACTTGATTATTAACGTAGGAACCCTAAAAGTTGTTTATTTTATCAAGTTCCTCAATGTAGTAAAACCCCAATCAAAGTCCTAAGGAACCCTAAAAATTTTAGCATTATCAAGCTCCTAAGTGTAGTTGAAATTCCAATCAAAGTGCTAAGGAACCCTAAAATTGTTTACATAATCAAGGTCCTAAGTGTAGTTGAAAGTCCAATTAAAGGCCTAAGGAACCCTAAAAGTTGTTTATTTTATCAAGTTCCTCAATGTAGTAAAACCCCAATCAAAGTCCTAAGGAACCCTAAAAATTTTAGCATTATCAAGCTCCTAAGTGTAGTTGAAATTCCAATCAAAGTCCTAAGGAACCCTAAAAATGTTAACATTATCAAGCTCCTAAGTGTAGTTGAAACTCCAATCAAAGTCCTAAGGAACCCTAAAAGTTGACCACTTAATCAAATTCCTCAATGTAGTAAAACCCCAATCAAAGTCCTAAGGAACCCTAAAAATTTTAACATTATCAAGCTTCTAAGTGTAGTTGAAACTCCAATCAAAGTCCTAAGGAACCCTAAAAGTCGACCATTTAATCAAATTCCTCAATATAGTATAACCCCAATCAAAACCCTATACGGAACCCTAAATTTTACGTAAAGCCAAATCTTCAACGGGTCGGAACCGCTAGAAGGGACCTTGTCGCGCGACCTACAAGTAGGTCCTAAATGAAGTAAAACGGCAGACATAGGAGGAGGGGGTTCTGGGGGGCTAAGGGGGGTCACAGAAAGGCTCGCTTCGCTCGCCGCGCTGTTCCCCGTGGTCGCGTGGCGGCTCGCTTCGCTCGCCGCGACGCTCCCCCCGGGTTCAGGAAGAGGGGGTTCTGGGGGGCTTAGGGGGGTAACAGCACGGCTCGCTTCACTCGCCACGCTGTTCCCCGTGATCGCGTGGCGGCTCGCTTCGCTCGCCGCGACGCTCCCCCCGGGTTTCGGAGGAGGGGGTTCTGGGGGGCTTAGGGGGGGTCACAGCACGGCTCGCTTCGCTCGCCGCGCTGTTCCCCGTGGTCACGTGGCGGCTCGCTTCGCTCGCCGCGACGCTCCCCCCGGGTTCAGGAGGAGGGGGTTCTGGGGGGCTTGGGGGGAGTCACAGCACGGCTCGCTTCGCTCGCCGCGCTGTTCCCATGGTCGCATGGCGGCTCGCTTCGCTCGCCGCAATGCTCCACTCGAAAAATAAATACAGTAGATCTATAAAATCATGTACCAATGACCACTACTACCTGCCGCGGGCGGCCGCTAGTTCATAAAATCTATAATAGGTATGTACCTATACCTACTACAGTCACGAAAAACGCCTTGGTATGCTTGCTACTAACTATTATCTATTCTGTGACGTTACCGTGTCATAGTAACTACTAGCGTATCTGTAGCGTCTTACGCTTTTTTTCGATTTTTATTATGAACTCTACGTTGTAGTCTTAGGGTACATTTCTGCAAAAAATCCGTCCTACGCTTTTTCGATCAGGGTCACGTGATCCTGACGCGAGTTTAAGATTTTATCCCCATTCAGAAAGTGCTCAACGCCGCTAAAGAAGTTTTCACTTCAAAAACCTCAAAAACATTATTCTATTTTCGAACGCTTACAGTGATATACCCAATGATTACGGTTGGTACTTTGAATGAATTTATTCATTTGATCACATTGAATTGTTATTGTGGGATTGTAGAAACTGAGCCAAAATAAATTCCTTGCGTCATTACTCATTAAGGCACATTATTCATGGCTACACTAGCGTGTGTACAGTCTGGTGTAGTATACTCGTACATTAATGTTTTCATTACAAATGTTACTATTTTCAGATATTTCATGTTAACTGCATTCATTCGACTGATGTTTACTCTCGCCTTCTTACTTTTATTTAAAACTTTGTTATTTTTGTTTGCTTACCATTTCTTTTGATATAAATTATGATGAGGTTAATTTTTGTTTTTATTTCGCTCGTGAAACATATTTATATTTAGGTATAAATAGACATAACTCAGTAATATTTATGAGTAACTGTTTTATTTGCTTAGATTACTGTTGTTAGAAGATTACAGCAAATATCTTGCTTTTTATCGATCACCTAAGTCGAATTTCTAAGAAGCGATGTAACATCAAACCGATGCACAGTGAAATGTGTAGTGTGTGAAAATATGTAACCTCAAACCATAAACAATATCGGCTTCTCAAAGATCTACAAGTCCTCTTTACGCCAAACAGCGACAGATCGAGTTACTAACTGAAAAACAACTCCTGTTACTTCAAGTTGTATCACATTGTTGTTTTCAATATCTACGAGCTATATTATATTCGAAGAGTTTATGTCATTGAGAGATTATGATGTCATATTTCGGGCAGAAAAAATATAAACCTTGCGTGGTTTTTGCTAACTTTTGTACGTTACAGCTGATACTTTGATTCTTATATTTTCCAAAGTACATTCTGACGTGGATGTTCAAGAATGCACCTTGTCACTTATTCACACTAGAGCGAACGAAGGCTTTCACGTTCCTACGAGGATTTTAACGGCTGAATAGATTAGGTACGTATTTTATTGAAGTGCAATTCGAGCGTCTCTTTTAATCCCAGGCCCATTCAGATGAATGAACAGTTAAGTGATTTTACACGGCGAAGTAAACTATTTTGTAAAGAACTGTCGTTTTTCGGGCGTGTTTAAAATGTTTTTCTTTTATTTGCAGGTAAAGATTGGGACATCAGCTGAGATGGGAATGCACGTAAGATTTTAGATAATGGCTCGGAGATAAATAAAGACTTACGGATACAAAAAATATTCAACTTAGCACATGTGGTACTTGAGTTGAGAGTGCTGCTGACTTGTAAAGATTAGGATAACAATCCTAAGAATGCTAGTTCGGATTTAAGCGTATATTATTACGATTTCTTTCATTTACATTACTTACATTGTCGTATCAAAGAAAATTTACCTTTATCTGAGTATTTCTTGCCAAGCAGCTGGCAGGTCGTAGCGTGTGTGATGAAAATAACGAGCTTTGGCAACGCTTTCGACTTTTAAAAGGTTTGTTCTTTGCACCTTTAACCAACACAAGTCCTCACCTGCCACCATACAAAAAACCGAGGAACCACGACACCCAAACATTTCAAAATCATAATGTCCGTGGGATCGGAACTAGCAACTCTTGCTTCTCAGCTCGCTTGCCGTCCTCTGCGCCACAGTGGTCGTATTTCACCTTTGTGCTTACTGCCATATGTCATTGACCCACAAGCAGAGCACTAGCCGAATAAACACGTAATATTTTCGCTGGCTATTTACACGCGAGATAACAAACGCAAGGCCCTAATATAAACATAATATGGCCGGTGACGATGGATGTAAACCAGCTCACCACGTGTATCGTGCAGCGTGTAAAGCGTGTCTGTGATGCGATTACCGTCTTAAACTGCACCGCAATAAAGCAGAGGAAAGCGTGGACGAGTGGGGCTTTTCATTAACCAAAAGGAAATAAAATAAATCGCATTCCGGGTATGCTGACTAAAGTTAAAAACTTGAATAATTATCCCCCACTCTCCCCCGACCTTTGGCGAAATTTGTCGATCTTTGACGAAGAGGAGTCGGTGTACATTGGTTCAAACCTGCCTAAAGAAGTTATTACTTTATCATGCTTCTAATCGTTACTTTTTTTACTTTATTGTTCTAATACATGCAAATACAAAAACCATTGTTTAGTCAATAGAATACCGCCGGAAACAGAATTAAGAAACGATGATATCCTATGATGTTGTGCATCGTGCTTTGTCCAAACCAGCAGCTGTTTCGGCGTCACATGCAGCTCCCAACAATGCGGGATAATATTTATCACGGCTTCGTTATTTTACGGTCGATATTGACGCTCTCCGCTTTTATCGAAACGGGCGTCAGTGATTGATGAATATTCAGGGAAGTACGAAGCCCTGGATTAATTAAAGTCTGAGCCTGCGTTCTAATTATTTGGTTCGAATTCATAATTTTGATTGGAGACTGATTTTTTTCTATTGAATAAACATGGCAAACGTTAGCGGGACGATATCGACACCTTTGAGAGGAGATAGTGGGAGGAGGCTCGAGAGAGAAATAAGTGGAAGTCGGGCCACGACCTTTGCCCAGCAGTGCGAAAAAAAAAGCATGACAATCTTTTCTATAATCAAATTGATAGAAAACTTTACCATTCAACCTATTTTACTTTCTAGAACGTGTGAACATTGCAGGAATCAGATCTCTACTAATCTTTGCTAAATGAAAAGGATGCGGGCTAAGTATCGTGCGGTAATAATGCGTGTAGTAACTAGTAACCTACCATTTGGTGAGTGAAGCGAGTTTGGTCCGGGAACGTTTGTCATGCTGCGGGTCTCGAACCCGCACATCTTGCACCTTACGGGACTCTGTGTTAGTATAGTCATAAGGCGAAAACTACCCATTGAATACAGTTAGAACGCTGTTTATCTATAGAACACGGAAAACAATCATCTACGCATTCCGACGCCATCTTTTTATCCCCATTAGTGATGTGTCTCGCTGTCTAGTTCCAGTAGTGATGTCCTATTCCCAAAACCAGCTAGCACTAGCTTGGACATGATTTGAGATAAAACTGGTTTTCCACTTTCGCGTCGTGGAGAGGTCTCCAAATAACGCTTAGTGGCGCAGGGGAAGTTTGAGGGCAAAAGAGCTTACAGCAGGTCACCCATGAGATGGAGGGACCAAATCAAACCAGCCATAAATGTCCCTATCAACGAATGCACCAGAAGAGCAGGAACCTAATTCTCAGCTCATCTCGGATCATTTTGCAATTTTATTTTATTGCTTGTTTTCGAAGAGAGAATGGATGATTCCCTTGAGCAATTCATCGACGACCTCATCGTAGAAGCCTCGATAGCTACAATATACGGAAAACGTAGAAAAAGTGCGGGGTTGTGCATTGCCAATGTGTATTTATGGGACATTGAAAATCTCGGTTGACCCGAGAATTAGGCTCCTGCAGTGCAAACGAAGTAGCGAAAAATTAACAAGCGAGCCCCGTCATGAAGGTAAAGCCCCGTAAAGGTATTTGCTGATGCTATTGTTACACAGTTAAATGATAAATGTTGTAAATAAGATATCATAAGCAAAAATCGTGTCAATTCTCTTTAAAATGTAGTAGGTATTCACAACATTTTTCACACGTTTCTGAGTGACCTATTTACTTTGTGGGCAGGTGAGGTAGCCACAATGGCTTGGAGTAGTGGGCACTTCACCTAGATGCCTAGATAGCGCGCATCGACCCGCCTACCATCCTAAGACTTGAGAAACTGCACAAATTGGTTAGATTTGCACATAGTTTTGTTAATAAATTAAATTAAAAAAATCTTTCTAAACAGAATGAGAAAAATTCAAAACACTTTTTAGATAATGCGTAAAATTTTACGGACAGAACGGAAAAAGTCCGGATGATATCAAGCAGCTTTAGCGTTAATGCAATATAAGTAACTTACATAAAACATTATCACAGTGTTTAAAGTTATACTTTTAAGTATCTTGTATTGTACCTAAGAATCCTAAGATACTTATTAACAGAACAGGGACCCGAGACAGACTAAGATTCCCAAGAAACCCCAGCACAACTGATTATATAACCAGACTTTGTATGTATAATGTTATTTTAAGTTAGGTTCACGTATTTCAGAACTAGATGGCGCCCCAAAATTTGTAACATTCCTAGATCGCGCTAACGTTGCGTTTTGTGATTTGCTTGACCATATTCGTGTGTAAATAAATTATTGCTTGCTTCTTGAGATAAACTTGTTTTATTACTTACCTACTCTGGATTGGAATTATACATGGTCCTTCGAGCCGGATGTTGATGGAAGATTTTTTTGGTTTTGCTACAAACGCACTGGACCACAGAGGGCAATCCTTTGGGTGTGCTTGTACCAAACTTCCCTCCCAGTACAAGGGAAAGGGATCGTCGACTGACAGTTGAGTCAGTGTGTGGTACAGGTACGGGTACGTACGGGTGACCCGACGACCACAGTTGCAAGTGGAGGAGTACGGCTAAGGCAGGGTGAGCCGTTGCGCGGCGAGTGGCAGCATTGACGTCACAATCAACCGTGACGTGTGGAGAACACGTGACGGTACCGTCGGAGGAGTGACGGAGGCAAGGCGCGCAAGGAAGATACCATTGGCTGAGAGGAAGCCCAGCTCTACAGCAGCGAGACAGTGTGTGGTTTGCCAGTGAAAAAATTGTGAGTACTTTTTGTGATATTTTGTTCAAGAGTTGACACTTAGAAGAAATTTGAAGATTTAATTTGGACTTTAAAAAATTGTGCATGCTATAGTTAGGACTTAGAATAATTTAGGAAAAAGTGAAGTGACGGGGAACCTATGCCCGATTTTGGAGCGAATCTCAAACACTTGTAAAATTTTTGTAATTTGGGTTTGGACTTAGAAAATTTTGTTGATATTTTATACTTAGAAAAATTTATTGTATGGTTGGTTTAAAGTAACTTTCATCATGTCGTTGACTTCACTCGCTAAAGCTCAGTTAGGTTTTATGTCAGCAGTTGAAAAAGCGTATGAGACTTTCAAAAAGTCACCAAACGAACGACTGTGTAAAGAATCTTATTTGTTAACAAGAATAGAATCTTTAGATGCAAAGTGGAATGTAATTACAGACAATCATAGAAAGTTACTTGAGCAAGACGGTATTGACGAAACCACTTACATGAAAGAGGACGTGTTTCAGGCTATGGAAGAGATGTACATAGAGTATAAGTCAGAGATGAGAGATGCTTTAAGTGTGCTAAAGTCATCTAAACTACCTACATCTATTCAGTCTAGTTCGTACACGGCGTCACAAATACAGTCGAGTGTAAGATTGCCCAAAATTTCAATCCCCACGTTTTCCGGGTCCTATGCAGAATGGACAACCTTTAGGGATTTATATGTATCGTTGATTCATAACAACTCTTCAATTGACGATGTGCAGAAGATGCATTACTTGAAGAGTCAGTTGTCTGGAGAGGCCGAGCAACTTTTAAGGCATGTACCAATCACGGCAGCCAGCTATGAAGAAGCTTGGTCGACTCTCAATAGTAGATACAATAATAAGAAATATTTGGCCAACTGTCTGTTGAAGCGTTTTATGAATCAACCCAGCATCGGTAACGAGTCAAGCAGTGCAATCAAGGATATGTTGGATGTGATGAACGGAACCTTAAATGGATTGAGGAATTTGGGAGTATCTGTTAGCTCGTGGGATACAATCATAATTTACACAGTTTGTTCAAAGTTGGATTCAGAGACACGGAAGGAATGGGAACTGAAGATAAGCGTGTCCGATGAATTGCCGACCTTGGATCAACTGCGGGAATTTTTGCAATCTCGATTCAGAGCACTGGAGTTTATGGATCCCAAGCCAAATTCTTCGAACCAAAGGGTCAATGTTATGCATGCAGTGTCAACCGATTCCGATGCTGCGGTCACTTGTCCATACTGCAAAAAGGAAGAGCATAAGTTAGCCAATTGTGATGAGTTTTCAAATAATAGCTTTGACCAGAGACAAAACTTTGTCCAGACAAATAGTCTGTGTTTTAATTGTTTAGGTAGGAACCACTCCGCCTACATTTGTCGAGCTATGTCTAGGTGTCATATATGTAAGCGCAAACACCACTCGTTGCTCCACCCAAGTCAAAGTCCAACATCGACATCATCAGCTTTAGCCAAATCAGAGTTGGAAGGAGAAGTCAAGTCAGCTATCGACCAAGTCAAGACAACTCAAGACGAGTTGTCTATAAGTTTTAAGGCACATTTTTCCCAGAATCCGGGAACTAAGAATCAGATTCTGTTAGCCACAGCGGTAGTGGGAGCTCAAGCAGATGACAATCGTTCACTGCTGCTTAGAGCTCTTGTTGACCAGGGCTCGCAAGCGTCCTTCGTAACAGAATCAGCAGTACAAGCGCTGGGACTCCGGAAAGTTTTAAGCAAGAGTACCATATCCGGGCTAGGTGGCGATAAAGGCAATTTAGCTTCTAAGCACATTGTCACAGTAAAGATTCAGTCGCGCCATGATCCCAGCATTCAACTGCAGGTACGTGCACATGTTCTGAGTAAGATAACGAGTCTTCTTCCGTCAGATAAGGTGGAATATGTGGAGTGGCCAGAGTTAGCGGATGTAGTCCTCGCCGATCCTCAATTCCACACGCCTAGTAAAATTGATATTTTGCTTGGCGCAGACGTTTATGGAAAAATTATCAATGAAGGCTTGATGAAGGGTCCTAACGGCACGCTGATTGCTCAGTGTACTGCGTTGGGATGGGTCATATCAGGTTCAACACACAACAGGCATATTGATGAGGCTGAGGATGATCAGCACTGTCATCATAATGTTGTGGTAAACATGCATGCTTGTGTGGATGAGTTGCTGATGAAGTGTGGGCAAGTTGAATCCGATGTAGGTGACAGCAATATCCTCATCGAAGAAGTCGCCGAAGAACCGGAATCTGAAACAGAAAAACACGAATTAGTAAGGGATACATTTGATACAGCATCGGCTCCATACTTATCTTTGAAGACTTTGCGACAGGTTGCAGTTGAGGAAGCGATGGCGTGCCCGGACGTGGCTGAAAGTATTAAATCAGAGTTGAACGGTGATGACTTGTTAACTGGTTACCATACTGTAGAAAATGGCAAGAAGACACTGAAAGAGAAGACAGACGAGTTAAGTAAGGAAGGATTTGAATTGCGGAAAGGGTCAGATGTTACTTACCAGGCACTGAAGTCTTCTACTGATCGGGAGCAAAGAAAAATCATGGTTCATCTCGTGGTAGATAGTGATGAGTCACCCGGTGATCCTACTCAGTGGCCAAGATTCTTGAAGAACAAAGCAGTAGAAACTTGTATAAGGCAGGGCCAGTTGGAATCAAAGGATAAGCTGAAACCTTTAAGGTACTATGAACCTGTATTTTTCAGACCAGGATATTTCCTCATCGGCGAACCGATAGTCATCATACCTGAGCCTATCTTTGAAAAAGGTAACATCAGCTTTGTGAGACGTTGGCAGGGGACAAGGAATGGTGCGAACCTTTGGCGAAGGTGGTCCAACGAGTATTTAGTCGAGCGTCTGTAGAGGTATGACTGGTCAAAACTGACTCCAGAACCTATTGGCAGCATAGTTTTAGTCAAGGAAGATTAACCTTCCTCCAGCTCGTTGGATGTTAGGCAGAGTGGTTGATAGGCATCCTGGTGCAGACCAGATTGCTCAAGTTGAAACATTGAAGTGTGGCCAATCTCTCTTCAAGAGACCCACTTCAAATATTTGTGTGTTGATTTATTTGTAAGTTTAGTAAGTTAAGTTTGAATATTGTTATTTTTGATTGTGTACCTTTAGTTGTTATAAGTTTTCTGTTGACCTGTCTCACAGTGTTCATGGTGGGCGGTAGTGAAGAACAACAAATGTCGTTCTTGGTGGGCGGTATGTATAATGTTATTTTAAGTTAGGTTCACGTATTTCAGAACTAGATGGCGCCCCAAAATTTGTAACATTCCTAGATCGCGCTAACGTTGCGTTTTGTGATTTGCTTGACCATATTCGTGTGTAAATAAATTATTGCTTGCTTCTTGAGATAAACTTGTTTTATTACTTACCTACTCTGGATTGGAATTATACATTGTATTTAAACCGCGTTTAACATTCACGTAGATTGTCATTCCACTCCAGTCCACGCAAGAATGCGGGAATCGTAAACTCCGCAATTCCTTTCAGAGCGTCGAACTTACTTTATTACTACTGAACGTTACGAACTATTCCAATTTACATCTCAACGTACCGCTTGCCAAAACCGCTCTTAAATTCATTAGCATAAACGCGAAATTCCTTAAATAACCTCCTAGCTCCTACCAACTCTTGTAAAATTCTTTAGTTAGTTCAAGATTTTTTTAAATTTACATCTTAGAGCCTTCTAATATGGTTTGTATTCGTTTGTAGTTTGAGAGAAATGGGAGAGGATAAAAGAAAATTTCCATCTCGCCAAAACAATCGAGAAAGTGTTCTTTTGTCGGGAAAATAATTTGATTGTTTTTTCCGTTCATAAAGTTGGCGAGTTTTGTAATTTCGGGAAGTGCGAGACTTTCTGTAATTTTCATAGAAGAAAGTTTATTACAATAATAATTGGCTGAAGGTGTAATAAATGAGACCCCATAGAACAAAATTTTGAGTTTAACAACTGCCAAATATTTGGTTGGTTAATCCGTGAAACCAGCCCTTACCAGTGTATCTTAAACTTTTTTGAAGACCCCGTCATTTATGTATGTTGTATATCATACAAATCATTGCAACTCGCAATTTATTAATAAAAATTGTGCAAGGGTTCATACAATTTATTTGCGTTTAAATTTTCGCTCAACATTCGAAAGTCAAGCAAAATTATTAAAATTGCTAACTTCTGACTCTGACCCCATCATTTATTGCATTGTTATTTTTTGCTAGCACTTAACCTGTGCTTGAGGGGAAATTTACGAACAATAACTGACAATTAAATAACATGCTTGTTTTACTTTTATTCCCTTCTAGAACTGCTGGAACAATAGTCAATAATTTTTGTACTTACGCAATGGAAGACGCCGAGTTTTTGAACGAATAGACTCTGTTATTATCTGACTCCAGCGTTCTTGTGCCAAAACTAAAAATGTGTTTTATTACATTGAAACAGTTTTAAGCTTTTCTAGGGTATTGAAGAAAATGTTTTATCCAACTGATGTAAGGGGAACGCTTCCGGATCGTTTTTATCACTGACATCGTTACCTACCTTACTTACACCAACATATTATTTTACTATTTATGAGACGATCACATTATAGATACACCATATATAAATAAATAAATAAACAAATAAATAAATAAAGCTGGACAATTCACACAACATTATTTAGCCCCAAGCTAAGCAGAGCTTGTGTTATGGGTGCTAGATAACTGATATACATAATACAATACATTACGTGTATAGATATTTTTTATTTTATATAGAAAACGACCAGAACACCCGGAACAAATACCTGCAGATCGTACAAATATTTGTTCCAAGGCGGGAATCGAACCCGCAACCTCTTGCGTCGTAGGTGGACATTCGCCCACCGCACCACAGAGGTTGTCATATTCCCATGATCTACTGCTTATAACTTAGTAGTAAGTAGGAAACTAGTTGGTATGCTAGAAAAATATTTTATCAAATACGTGGTTCGCACTCACATAAGCAAATGGTCCCATAGGTTCTCATAGTACTCGTTTTTACGCGTATGGGTCAAAATAGATTTGTGTGAAAATATCAACCAAAATGTATCATTTATTTATTGATAATAAACAATAAAATATGAGCAGTCATAATGATGCGACGGTTATTGAACATAAAACTAACATTAAATCATAATAATGTTCTCCATAAAATCCAGACAGGTTCAAAAACACAATAAACTTTATTGATATCCAATAAAACAATTCAATTAGAGCGTAGGGATCACAAAACAGACAAAGTTTCGTTAGAGACTGAAACATCAAAAGTGATAATATCTTGGTAGCACCCTTTTACGAGTAGTTTTATTATATTTTAAAGCGGCACTTACAAAGTGACGAGTAAAAAATAAACATGTTCAAAAATAAAACATGTGGTGGCGACAGATCGGCTAAAACACGTCCAAACCGCAATTTGTGTGACGCACCCATGAAGCAATTCGGGGAAACAAATATTAACATCTATATAAAATAAAACCATTCTGATTTATTCAGGTCGTATGTATTTTTTGAATACAAACTTGACATTATTACTTTGGCGCTTTGCAAACAAATGAAAATATTGTTCAAATTTCATAAATACATTCGTGTTTTGCGACAGTTTCATTTACATAATGCTATATTTTGTCGGGTACTTTTACCTATAAACTTGATACGGAACGGTCATTTGAAATGATAAATTTAAAATTTCCTTGCGTTTAATGAATAAAATGACACATTTTTATACTATACTAGCTGTGCCCGCGACTTCGTCCGCCTAGAATAGTGTTTGGGTAGCATTTTAATTTCTAACGAAAAATTCCGTATTCTTGTGCATGTGGCACAGTCAGTGTTGGGCAGACCCATCCGGGTAAGCACACTTTGGCATATTTCCCCACCTACACCCTCCCCCCTCCCATTTTTTTCTTGTTGCAAGCTTAAATAAAACATTTACATAAACCTTACAAATTTCCATACAAACTTTCAAGAATAGTCTTATTGATATTTTACACCCTTTGTAATAAGTACAATAATTTGTGGGGAAGTAGAAGAGAAGATAAAGAAAAAGTTAATAATAGCTTTTCAAAGAAATAATATTTATTTAATAATTGTGTCGGCCAAGATTTTACAAAGTTTTAGATCAGATGTGGTCGTACCAACTGACTCATTGTTATTCAAGTAGTTTTTTTTGGTTATAGTCATAAATTAAAACTTAAAACTTGGTCTCGCTCAGTTTTACCAACACACTTGATTCAACCAAAGTTTACCGCTGTTGCTTCTAGGAACTCTAGGATCAATGATAGGCATTTATGTACTTGAATACAGGATAACCGGTATAACAGACTGACCACACCAAAACTGGTCCGTCTTGGTACCCAATCGAAAAAGATGTGGTAAAACTCCACCAGGTTAAACAATGGACTGGTGTAGTATTTATTTTCACTGGAGACACCTTTCTTCACACCTTCTTTTTATCTTCTTTCATGTTCTGACACTTAGGTACTTCTGCAAATACAATAAAATAAAATATGTAAGTAAGATAGTGATTGACAAAATTTAACATTGGACATGCAACATGTAGTTACACTTATAGCTTAGTGAAAACTTACCAGTCCATAGATATTTTAGTTCCAAATCAGATCATTATTTCGATAACTCCTGCTACGTCCTTCAGATTCGCTGTAAAAGAACAGCGCGGCACTCATGGTCATGTTCATACAATGCATGGGCTAACCATGTTTTAATTGGCACAGATTATGAGTTTATTCTATCTATCATCTTGCTTAGAGGATTAATTTGTCTGCACATTACACAACTACTCATGTATCACGTATGTATGTATTTCAAGCGTAATTTTATTTATAGCGAAACGATCAGTGAAAGAAAACAAAATTCGTTGTATAATTTTATGTCAAAGTCTTGACCAAAGATTAATAATACATACTACCGAATTCCAGTGTTGCCAGTGAGAGTTAGTCAAATATAGCATAAGACGGCTCAAAAACTAACATTTTCACGTGAAAAGTAACATACCATTAATTATGTGGAAAACGATTTACTCCTTTATAATGGTACTTTATTACCAAAAAAAACAAAAACATTCTTAGATGCCTTCCGTTTCACGATATTTGCTTGTTTTTGCTGGAAAACATTTTGAAAGTTTTATTGAGTAATTAATTTTTATTATATAATTAATTAAGGATTA
The DNA here is from genome assembly GCA_947578465.1 of Thera obeliscata. Lineage (NCBI taxonomy): Eukaryota > Metazoa > Arthropoda > Insecta > Lepidoptera > Geometridae > Thera > Thera obeliscata. The sequence continues at coordinate 2,544,770 of OX387926.1, forward strand.
AGAATTTATATTGAGGCTACACGCCTCAATATAAATTCTTCTTCGTTACATGCAGGTAACATGAGAGGGTCAAAAGTAACGTAGAATGTTACAAAAGTAACATTCTGGCAATGCTGTTAATATTACTGTTAACTGTTACTTGTCAACTGTTACTCGCAAATGTTGGCAACATTTGTGAGTGAGTTACAGTTGACACAAATGTTGACACGTGACAGTACGGTTGGCACTGTCAGCTGTCAGTCAGTCACACGTAAACAAACCAAACAGAAAGTTCTCGATCTCGAAAAAAGCAAAGCGAAATTAACATGAAAAATAGTGTTTACAAAAAGTATTTTGCATTGATAAGTTGCCTAAATGACCTTTCTAATGCTTTAGCCTATCTGTGTACCGAATTTCGGTGATCGGCATGTAATCGGCGAAGTGGTTTAGTGTTAGAAGGAGACAGAAACATCAAAGAATTGCTCTTTAGAACGTGTTTTATAAGGTTTGTAAAACCTTTTTCACAATAAAAAGTAGTCTATGTCCTTCCTCAGGCCCTGAACTATCTGTGTACCAAATTTCATTTCAATAGGTTTAGTAGTTTTGGCGTGAAAGCCAGACAGGAAGACAGACAGACAGACAGACAGACAGAGTTACAAACGCATTTATAATATTAGTATGGATAAAGCTAAATTACCACTGACTGATTTAGATAATTGTTCTCCTTGATGGTGGAGGGGAAGGTATGGTTTTTTTTACGGAAACGTGTAGAGGGGGTAAAAGTGACCTAGGGAAAATTCCGACTTTTTGAGATTTGCCCCCCCTTAACCCCCCCCCTCAGGGGGGCTCTGCAACCGAGAGGTCCTGCATAATTTTTTCATGGGGAAACTAAAAAGGGTTACGAGTGATTTCGAGTGTACAAAAAAGTTTGCCCCCCTTGCCCCCCAGGACCCCCCCTTTTGAGAGTGCTACCGGATGCCGTCGAGATAGGAGGGTTTCGATTGGGGTTTCGTATAGAGGGTTTCTTCCTGAATTGAAGGAACAAAAAAAACTTCCCCCCTCCTACCCCTTTTTTTTCCCCCCCTTTCGTATCTTCCAAGCGGAGTGACTTGCGAGACTTTTTTTTTTTGGGTCATGTAGGGAAAGTGAGGTTATTTTGAAAGCAATATAAATTTTTCCCCCCTTTCACCTCTAGACCCCTTTATTATTTAAAAAACCTAAAAATGGCCTATTTTTGAGCCTTTTTTTTCGAGTGGAGCATTGCGGCGAGCGTAGCGAGCCGCCATGCGACCATGGGGAACAGCGCGGCGAGCGAAGCGAGCCGTGCTGTGACCCCCCCCCCAAGCCCCCCAGAACCCCCTCCTCCTGAACCCGGGGGGAACGTCGCGGCGAGCGAAGCGAGCCGCCACGCGACCACGGGGAACGGCGCGGCGAGCGAAGCGAGCCGTGCTGTGACCCCCTTCCAAGCCCCCCAGAACCCCCTCCTCCTGAACCCGGGGGGAGCGTCGCGGCGAGCGAAGCGAGCCGCCACGCGACCACGGGGAACAGCACGGCGAGCGAAGCGAGTCGTGCTTTTACCCCCCTAAGCCCCCCAGAACCCCTTCCTCCTGAACCCGGGGGGAGCGTCGCGGCGAGCGAAGCGAGCCGCCACGCGACCACGGGGAACAGCGTGGCGAGCGAAGCGAGCCGTGCTGTGACGTCAACGTTAGTCAACGTTTGGGTTCTTTCTAGCGGTTTCGACCCGTTGAGGGTTTTGGCTTGACGTAAAATTTAGGGTTCCGTATAAGGTTTTGATTGGGGTTTTACTACATTGAGGAATTTGATTAAGTGGTCGACTTTTAGGGTTCCTTAGGACTTTGATTGGACTTTCAACTACATTTAGGAGCTTGATAATGTTAACATTTATAGGGTTCCTTAGGACTTTGATTGGGGTTTTACTACATTGAGGAACTTGATAAAATAAACAACTTTTAGGGTTCCTTAGGCCTTTAATTGGAATTTTACTTCTTTTAAGACCTTGATTATGTAAACATTTTTAGGGTTCCTTAGGACTTTGATTGGAGTTTCAACTACACTTAGGAGCTTGATAATGTTAACATTTTTAGGGTTCCTTAGGGCTTTGATTGGGGTTTTACTACATTGAGGAACTTGATAAAATAAACAACTTTTAGGGTTCCTTAGGCCTTTAATTGGAGTTTCAACTACACTTAGGAGCTTGAAAATGTTAACATTTTTAGGGTTCCTTAGGACTTTGATTGGGGTTTTAATACATTGAGGAACTTGATAAAATAAACAACTTTTAGGGTTCCTTAGGCCTTTAATTGGAGTTTCAACTACACTTAGGAGCTTGATAATGTTTGCATTTTTAGGGTTCCTTAGGACTTTGGTTGGGGTTTTACTACATTATTGAGGAACTTGATAAAATAAACAACTTTTAGGGTTCCTTAGGCCTTTAATTGGAATTTTACTTCACTTAGGACCTTGATTATGTAAACAATTTTAGGGTTCCTTAGGACTTTGATTCGAGTTTCAACTACACTTAGGAGCTTGATTATGTAAACAGTTGTAGGGTTCCTTAGGACTTTGATTGGGGTTTTACTAAACTGAGGAACTTGATTAACTGATCGACTTTTAGGGTTCCTTAGGACTTTGATTGGGGTTTTACTACACTGAGGAACTTGATAAAATAAACAACTTTTAGGGTTCCTTAGGCCTTAAGTTGGAATTTTACTTCACTTAGGACCTTGATTATGTAAACAATTTTAGGGTTCCTTAGGACTTTGATTGGGGTTTTACTACACTGAGGAATTTGATTAAGTGGTCGACTTTTAGGGTTCCTTAGGACTTTGATTGGAGTTTCAACCACACTTAGGACCTTGATTATGTAAACAATTTTAGGGTTCCTTAGGACTTTGATTGGGGTTTTACTACATTGAGGAACTTGATGAAATAAATAACTTTTAGGGTTCCTTAGGCCTTTAATTGGAATTTTACTTCACTAAGGACCTTGATTTTGTAAACAATTTTAGGGTTCCTTAGGACTTTGATTGGAGTTTCAACTACACTTAGGAGCTTGATAATGTTAACATTTTTAGGGTTCCTTAGGACTTTGATTGGAATTTCAACTACATTGAGGAACTAGATTAACTGATCGACTTTTAGGGTTCCTTAGGACTTTCTTTACTACTTTTTGGGGTTTTTTAAGTGTAGGTTAATGTAATGTAAAAGTGGGAGTAGCACACCGACACGCGAGCTGCATGCAGCTCGCGCACACGAAAAAACTAGTTTCTGTTTAAAAGTACAATTCATGATATTGAAACATGCCATCATTTGCATAGTGTTTGTGAGCAATTGTTAATGCACGCGCTTATTCGGCGACACGATTCTAGTATACTGGCCTGTAACTTACACTATCTGGGACTGTAATATGTACTTATTGGTTCAATTTCCGATGCTATTTTGATCTAAAATGAACGACACTGTGGACGGGATCATTTTCTAAATAATAGTCGCATACTTGACTCATATTAAAAAACGTGGCAAGTGTTTGACGGCTGTACAAAATCTCAACATCTGTTAAAGGCTCTTATAGCCGGCCCTAAGTCTAAGTGAGGTTATCATTCCATTTTGCAGCGTCTCGCGAGCGTTAATTTCTCGCCCCTTGAGCGCCAGCAACGTTTCGGTGCCCTTCAACTAATTGGAATTTAAAAATAAACGTGGGGTGTTTTGATAGCAATAAAATTTAAAAAATTAATTATTATTCTGACGAAGAAACAGCAAAGAATTTGTGATATATATTTACAATACAGAAAATATTCCAATTGAAGCCTCAAATAAAGAACGGCTTTATCATTTTGAACCAATTTATAAGATGAATAGAGAACTGTTTATTCGTGAAAACAATAATTAGAGGGCCAATGCCGGCGACCACCTACAAAGGTATAGATTATGTGGAAATTACTATCGTAGTTGGGCACGAACCACGAACCTCGAGGGTCAGAACAGTTTATGTCAAACGTTTAGAATACCATTTCGGTTCCAGCTATGAAAAGTATCACGTCAACTATTATAATCTCCAATTTTTAAGTTAAAAGTAAATGTATTTTTTTGGCTAAATGGAATTTAAGATAAAACTCTCATCGTCCTTGTTGGACAGTATGCACCAACGCGGAGCTGCGGAGGTGTGAAAGAGAAAGGGCTATTTCTGTAAAGGTTGTTCTTGTTCGTAATAACATAGACCACCCGCGCGATCTCGCACTGTCCATTATAGAGCGGTTTTTGTGGTTGTAATCACGCAATGAAGTCATCATCAAAATGTGGACATCGTCTTGACTAATCGTGGGCCAGTGCTTTTCAAGTTAAAATATATTGACCCCCTCTATTTAGTGATTGTGGCTCTCAAAATGAGAGCTTGATGACTTTACTATATTTATTCACATTAAATATTTTTATATTAATTTTTTTAGCATTTTTCAATCACCCTTTATGCGAATACATACGTTTTTTTGCCAGAACTATTGCTTTTGTATTAAAATGGACGTAGCAATGAAAAAGTGTTACACTTCTTTTGCACAAAACACACTGTATATTAACCATTCGTAGGTATGTTAATGAAATTGCCAATTATCACTTAATATACTTAGGTTATAAAGTTGCTTGATGTTCCTATTCCGACGAATTAATAAAACCTGTGCCACTCCTATTACCACATAATAAAAAGTGTGTCGGTTTGTCAGTATCGGTCTATCGGTACCTAATAAACGTTTATCGACAAAATTATTAAGCAAACAGTTAATTTGGCATTTTAATTACAGAACTGCGACAAAAGGCCATAAACCAAGAAGTCAAGTAAAGTCATTTTAAATGTCACAATTTCAAATTCACATTACAGATTAAAAAAGTCACAATTTCAAATTTTGTAATTGTGACTTTATCAATAGCGATTCAAAAAACGGTCTAGAACTCTATTCCCTTTTAGGTTAAGCTTAATTGTTTTTAAGATATCTCTGGTTGTTTCGTGTTGATTGAAGTGAACATTCGCTCAGGTACTATTACTAGGCTCTGTGGAATTAAGTACGAATAGCACATCATCGAGTGCGGAAGGGTTGACTGGCCGTGACGGCTTGCCGTTCCGGACTGTGAAGTTTTCCGGTGAGTACAATACTGCTCCTGTTGTCTCAGGGTTTTGCACTGCGGATTATGAAGGGCTATAACGTTGAAATATTGGTAATTTGAACCTCGCGGTTTTAAGGCTAGGGCTACAGAATGTATTACTTACATCCATGGGATCGTATATCTATCTATAATACCTACCTAATGCATGGTAGGATAAAGGCATCCTTTTATAAGTTGCCTTAATGCTAGACTTGTAGTTTTGACTTAGGAGTATCATTGTTAATGTCACATAGTTTTAGTTTATACTCCATTAAATTATGAAGATTTTTTTAATTAGCAACACCTAAGTAAGTACCTTGAATCTTTTAAAACTCTCTCACGTACTCGTATTCTTTGAGCTGAAATACTTGAAGCAACATTGTTGCAAAGCTGAAGTTCCCAACATTATTTATTTAATATTTAATCTGCGATCGGGGCGTAGGCAGTAAATTGCGCGGCTGACAACGATACTGGGGCCTAATTCTCGGGCCGACCGAGATTTTCAATGTTCCAGAAATACACATTGGCAATGCACAACCCCGCACTTTTTCTACGTTTTCCGTATATCGTAGCTGTCGAGGCTTCTACGATGAGGTCGTTGATCAATTACTTAAAGAAATCTGCCATTCTCTCTTCGAAAAGAAACAATAAAATAAAATTGCCAAATGATCGAGATCGGCCCGAGAATTAGGCCCCTGATATATTGCAATGCTAATTTGCGCCACCAGATTGTATTGATACCATATTTTCTGTTTCAAATATAGATACCCATATAACTATTTACTATACCTACCTATTAACTATGGTCGTAAAATTACTGGTTAATAACCAAAGTGGGTTGAATTGGTCTTGAAATAATTTTATTTGCATAAAAATTAACGAGTGGGTGGTCAATAATAGTCGTAAGTCAAACGATTTTAATAACTTTTAATTACCTGACAAAGAACACATTTAATATGTTTATTTATTGGCTATTTATTATAATAATATGCATCCTTAATCTTTATTTTTAATGCTTGCTAAAGTCAGCTAGACAAAATATGTGACAGGTCACTTTAGCAGTAAAAATATCAATTATTATTTTATGAGTTATGACAGTTCACTGCCCATATCGTAAAAAAACAATAGCAATAAAAGGTATATTAGAATAGTATAGTTTCAATACTGCACTATACTAGAGGAGATTATGGATAGCTTCCTTATTCGCCTTGAAGCCATAAAACCCATGGCCTATTTGCAATGACTTGGCTGAGCGCATTTAATAACTGTAGTGACCAAATAAAGCTCAACCTGAGCGCCCGGTGTGGTACAATAATTTCTAAGAGATGAACAACGACGCTAACGATGATGACGTATTTAGAACGAAGTACCGTCCATATCTAACTAAAGAAGCAAAGTCAAAAGTGGATAAAATTTAGTTTTTCATCGTCATCATCCACAGCCTGACTTCACCTACTGCTGGGTAGAGGCCCAACTAGTTTGTGCCATCTACCTCGATCCTGTGCCAGTCTAAACCATTGCCGCCCCGTGACCCTGACTATGTCATCCATCCATCTTGCTGCAGGGCGCCCTACGCTTCTGTAGCCGGTTCTTGGCCACCACTCGGTTGTTGTTCTACTCCACCTATCATCACCACGCCTAACAGCAATATGTCGTTTTTACGATAAGATATTTTATTAATTTAGCAAAAGTTGTAAGTCAAATAAGTAGATTTTTAACGAGACTAGTGTCTCACATGTAATTTAATCTTGGTGTTGGCTGGCGGCTAAAATTATTTGCAAGCAGTTTTTTTCCATGCTTTAGCATGGAACGATACTGTCTTTAGACAGTATCGTTCTTTTTTCGCCGCAAATGGATCGAGATTCTTGCCGGATAAATAAAGGATGACGCATCTCTGGATTCCTTTATAATTACACAATCCGCAGCCTCCGCAGGGTAACGCATTCCACCGGAGTCGCCCTTAACGGACCCCGAACGGTAAACTGGCACAAGTCCCAAATCTGTTGTAATTGTAAGCCCCAAAACCGAATGGTTTTACGATGCTTAAAACTTTTTAAAATCATTCCTTATTACTTACCTTTTTTTAACGTGCATAAAGACTAAATCCATTTGTATGTTTCTTCATAGTAGAGACCATATTATGGTGCTAGTAAAACATTTGTTTTAACACTACGACTGTGTATCATTTACTAGCCGACAGAGAAAAGGGTTAGCAGAAAGTGGTATATTCGCAAACGAAGATTGATGCTGGCTTTAATTACAGGATCGAGATTCTTGTTTTGTTCCTACAGGATCAGTTGCTTGTTTCATTTGAGAATGTAGTGGTTTTAATAGTTTATTTGGTTTAAGGAATGAGTAATACTGGTCCGAGCTAATTAGTTTACCAGGTTCTAGCTCCAAACTCATTCCATTCTCCGTAGTGTGAACTTATTATCTCTCAGAACTTAGACCAAGATCCAAACTCACTTAAAAGCAACACAACTTACCTAAAGACATCTAAGAAAGCCCTATCTCCATCTGTTAAGTGTGAAACGCACTATCCTCTTGCCTACGCCTGTCACGTACAGTCACACGAATTCCCTACTGTCAGTTATTATTCCATTATTATGCGTAGACGGTCGCCGGGGGCTCTGAGAGACGGCATTTTTTGTCGTTAGTTGGAAAGGCAATAAAATCAATTGCGACTGACACTGCAAGGTTGCTCCTGCCCGAGATTACGTTTTGAGATAAGTTCTGGTAAAAATGAATAACGTTGGTCGTCCTTATATCACAAATACAAAAGTTAAGATGTTAGAATTTTTGAATGTTTAGATGCCGTATTATGATGTTCAAATCCGTTGTATTTTTCCCCCATTGGTCCTATAACAAATTCATCATAATCGGTTTAGCCATTTGTTACTGCATACCTCCGTCATTTATCAAATTCTTTTTTTTCTTAATAGGTACTTCCAGATTGGTCACATTGAAATTTCATCAAACAAAGTCGGTTTTTCAAGTTTTTTAAACACTTACCTATTATTTTTATAGCATACACTATGAATAAACGCGAACGAGGCTATTGTTTTAAATAAAACTTACCTACTAACTAACCTTAGATAAACCATATCGAAAGTATATTTTAAATATTTAAATTTAAATGGTTTCAAAGGATAGAGCCAGTAAAATAGCAGAGACCATCATGCTTGTTTTATTAATCTCACTTCATCTCGACTCTAAAAGGCAGTATACGTGTGTGAATGCACATTAACCTTTTAAAACTCTACTTTGTGTCTGAATCATTGTGTAGTCAACTTAGGGGTATATAAAACTGACCTACCTATTAGACATTCCTCACAGCTTAGTTGGTACAAACTTTGCCTTCTGCGCAGCAAGTCGTGGGTTCGATCTCTACTGAGAACAAAAATTGTGTGTGGTGAACACAGATGTTGTTCTCTGTGTGAGTGTTATACTGTATTCTAAATATGTATTTACAAAAGTATATTATGTCAGCTATATGGTTTCCATCGTACAAGTTCTACTTAGTTTGGGGCTAGATAGTTTTGTGTGGATTGTCCACTATATAAATAATACTATAATATAAATATGTATTTATATAATTTATCTGGACAATTTTACCAATTTTGTTACCGTGTGTACTGACAAAGAGATTCTTAGACTTTTGAGTTGACACACTTTAGTTTTATGCGTCGACTTTTATGACACATGTAAAATATGACACCTTGTGTCATGCATGCGCGATGTTTTTATTTACGACTGTGCAATTCAATCCTTCATTTGTCAAAACGATTGTTATAAATGATGAGTATTTAGAGCAAATCATACTTTTAGTGGCGAGCTAATAGACCGCGTCCATATTCATTTCAAGGTCGAATGGGCTCAGAAGTCATGTGTTGCTGAGTCGTAGGTACCTACTATATTAGTATCTATGTAAGAATTAGCCTCATTGATATGCGACATTTGTTTTTGAATTTGAACACTAAAGGTACTTATTTACAATTACGAGTGTATAAGTACTTATTTACAATATTTTTTTGTAAATTCTTTCGTTAATTTTTGTAAGTTTTTGAGAATTTTATCCAACATCACCACTACTATCATCAGGTTACCAGGCTCACCAGGTTATTCCTGACCCATCAGTGATGAGCTGATGAGTCATCACATCTTGGGCCTAATTCTCGGGACGATCTCGATCATTTTGCAAATTTTATTTTATTGCTTCTTTTCGATTTTTTCGCACTTTTTCTACGTTTTCCGTATATCGTAGCTGTCGAGGCTTCTATGTTGAGATCGTCGATGTATTACATCCATTCTCTATTCGAAAGAAGCAATAAAATAAAATTGCAAAATAATCGAGATGAACCAAGAATTAGGCCCCTTCACATCACACAACTGTTGAATTTCACTATGTTAGTTTTATCAGAGAAGTAACTTTATAAGCTTGACCGTCCAAATGATCCAAGGTACGAGTATGTTAATAAATTATTCGGTTCTTTAGTGCATTAATAAAATAATATTATCATTTTGTTGGTTCATGATAGCTAATATAAGTAGTCAGATCGATTTAGCTAATGCATGCTATCATATCAAAATAGGTTAAGTATTCAATTCTTGTATCATAAACATTTCACGATCACAGTACATTTTGGAAAATTTCTAAAGTATGCCTCTAAACAGGTTTTTTTTAATACAACGAGCTGATGGAACAAGCGTTTGGCCCATCTGATGTTGAGTGGTAAAGCGTTGGTTACGCACGTCAGGAACTTGCCCTACGATGCACTTCTCTGCGTCCATCAACTTGAGGCATGCAGATGTTCAGCCTCACGCGCCATTAATTTCAGCAGCTTCTTAATATTTTATTTTTATAGCTCTTGAATACCTTTCAAATAACTGTTATTACCGCATAAATCAAATATTACCATAACGCTTACGAAACTGCTCCCGTTTTAAGATAAATCGGGTCAGTGGTAAACAAAATGGCAGCACCACACCACGACGGAGCAGGTGGTTAATAGCAACTCTGATGTGTTTGCTATGTAATGGAATAATGTAGGAGTGCTGACGGAAATAGCATGTTAATAGCACACCATTGAATCTATGAAATTTCCGGCTGGGTTATTAACTCACCTCTACCAGTATTTTGCATAACCATTAACCTCCCTGGACACTTGACCAAATCCCGTACAAAAGCCGTATTCTAACTACTTACTAGGAGTGAGGCATATATATCGGAACAGGTAAAAATAACAGGTATTTTAAAATAACAGCTTGGAACTGTTGTCTAAACCAATGAGAGCCTGTTCCAGTTCCATTCCACAACAGCCCGAATCTGCCGAAACATGCGTCTCTTTATTCTAGCTTATGGAGATTACTTTTGTTAGAAGGAGACGCCACGCACAGAACATGTGAGGCATATATATCGGAACAGATAACAAAATAACAGCTTGGAACTGTTGTCTAAACCAATGAGAGCCTGTTCCAGTTCCAGTTCCATTCCACAACAGCCCGAATCTGCCGAAACATGCGTCTCTTTATTCTAGCTTATGGAGATTACTTTTGTTAGAAGGAGACGCCACGCACGGAACATGCTCTTCTCTATTCTAGCTTACGCATCTTACCTTTGTTAGAACGAGATAGCCTGTTACAAGCAGAGAACGGGTGTTGCGTTCGGAAAATACTATGTTGCATGCAACACAACCAGCTGTTATTTTGGAACAGGTTTTTGGAACTGTTATTTTACTGGAACTGGAACAGGCGGAACAGGTTTCTTATTTTACCTGTTCCAACCCACTCCTACTACTTACTACACAGAGTACACAGTGTTACACAAATGTCGTTCTGTACACGTGCATCTGTGTACGGTTTTGACACAGACACTAACACAAATGTCGCTTTGAACACGGGCAAATGTGTGTGCAGTTTTTACACAGATACTACAGAACTGTCGCTTTGTACACGGGCATGTGTGTGCGGTTCTTACACAGACACTACACAAATGTCACTTTGTACACGGCTGTGTTGTTGTGCGCGTGTTGCGTCCTTTACTCAAATCAGGCTAACTGCAAGCCCACGGGTTGTGGCAGCCCGAATTGGTGGCGCGACTACACTATCCGTTCTGTGCGTAATATTTAGCGTAGTTATTTTATGTTCTGTATGTGCCATTTCAGATCATTGCATCATATTTTTTTTTGTAGGCTGAATTAAATGTCCTGACAGGAGGGCAAGAGAAAGATCTTATGCTGTAGTAAATATTTCCGTTTGTTTCATTAACTTCTATTTATGCCAGTGTCAAAATATTTATAGAAGACATCGACCTTTTTCATTTATAGTCAAATGTATTCATAAGCTGGAATCTTGGGGCATGAGGGCACGTCTGTTCAAACAAGCCACGGCGAGGGGACTCTGTTTATTTGACTTCCATCATTCCAAGATTAAAGGAACGAGTGAACGTTTTGCACTCTAGTAGATTTAGATCGTTTTATCAAAGCAAGAAATAATTCTAACACAAGATTATAAAAAGCAGATAATTTAAACTCGTTCAATTTGCGTATTCTAATTTTGGAATTTATGCGTAACTTAAAAACAAATTTTACAAAATTATAGAATGATCTACTTAATTAATAAGTTGCTTAAGCTTCAAATGTCTCACCAACAGACCGACAAACCGTTATATTACTGTGACGTTTGTAATGGATTTATTAATAACTGACGCCTCTTCTAACGACTTACAATTGAGTTGTTTAGATACGATCAAATTATCAGATCGTCATAAATAACATTCAGTTTGACAATGCACTTAAGGTCGCTTATATTGCCTTTATTAAGCAGGTCAAAATGACTGGAGGCTGGTAGTAAGCCTACTTTGGAAGTTTATGGACGTGGATTCCAAGCCTTTTGTGAAAAACTAATATATTATTTATGTTCATATATAAATGGGTAATTATATCATAGACGAGATGGTAAATAAATAGTAATCAATCTGACATGATCGAAAATGGCACCCGTGCGAAGCCAGGGCGGGTCGCCTAGCCCATTTTACGGGATAGAAGAGTTTTTGAGTTTATTCGTTACATATAAACTATTCCTTTTCGTAATATAATTAGAGAATAGATTTTCTTGAGCTCAATTAATCCAATGGATTTAAACTAACAACACATACGTAGGTAAGATCGACTGGCCTCTCAGCTCAGTTGGTAGTACCTCTGCCTTCTGCGCCGTAGGTCGTGGGTTCGATCCCCACCGAGAACAAACATTTGTGTGGTGAACATTGATGTTTGTTCTCTGTCTGGGTGTTATATTGTATTCTATGTATGTATTTACAAAAAAAAAAATATTCAAGTATTATATCAGCTATCTGGTTCCCATAGTACAAGCTCTGCTTAGTTTGGGACTAGATAGTGTTGTGTGGATTGTCCAAAAATATTTATTTATTTATTTATTTATTATTTAAGATATTTATGTTCTAAACAGGCGTTCCATGATTTTTTGTCCCCACGAGATTTGTCTTGGCACTTCCCGCGAGCTTTCAAACATTAATATCTATGCGGTGACTCACATTATCGCCGATAGACATCTCGCCCCTAGTTTAGGGGCTTGATTGTCTGTGGTGTGGGGTGCGAGCTTTAGAAGTTTCGGAAATAATTAGTATCTGTCTACGTCAAGCGATTTTTGCTGTAGAACGACACATTTTCGCGAGAAGGGTCGATGATTAAAAGTTTGAGAATCTCTGAAAAACTTTTTTATTTATTTGAAAAATTAATAAAAAAGTTTTTCTTTCTCTTAAATATTTATTGCGCAGATGAAGCAATAAAGAGCACTAATCGGAAGCTAAAAATATTTATTTAGGTCTGACCAATCATAAAATTGTTCGGTCCCATTTTTGTTTTTTTTTTCTGGGTTGAAAAGTACAAGCCATCAGTTTTTAACTTACACCATCGCCCTTATTCTAATCCTCACATAAAACAGATGCTTAGTTGTTATGCCATTGTAATAAGGTGTAAATTTCTCTGCTCATGTAAATGAATGCCGTTCATCCCCTCTCGATAATACAAAGCACGCTCCGGATGTAGGGCTTATTCGGAATTTCTATGGATTTGTGTTGATTAAGTTATTATTGTTCTGTTTGGTTCATGTAGATTAAGTTTATATGGGTCAATTATTTAAATTACACATAATTATATTACATACATGCATATACATTTTGTAAATACTTGTATTAATTGTTAGTTTCTTTGTTTAAATTATAATTTATCTAATAATTTTTTTTTTTTTTTTAATTATAAAAGGCTGATAAACGATCATTAAAAACGCAATTCCATGTTAATTAAGCTGATATACTTACTTATCAACCTATCATATCACTACCAATTAAAAAATATATGTATAATCAAAAACAGTGTAATGATTTTTTGCGTTTTTAACCTTACTGCGAAACTACGATCTCTCAAAGTAACGAACGACTAATAGATATGGGCAGGAAAGGTAGCCTATGATATAAAGCGCTTACTTAAATAGTGTCCGCTAGCATTCAATAAGAATAAATCTAGCACAAACTAAACTATAATACATAAACACTTTTTTTATTAATACGGACCTACTTAGAATACAATATAACATCTACTTAGACAGAAAACAAACATCTGCGTTAACCGCACAAATGTTTGTTCTCGTTGGGGATTGAACCCACGACCGCGCAGAAGGCAGAGCTACTACCAACTGAGCTGAAAGGCCAGTCAAATAAGCTTCATAAAGCATGTCGCGTCCAAAAACCTTGGAAAACGGTTGAAAGTGGTCGCTTGTTGAAGGCAATACGCAAGGGTCGTAGTCGGGGGTGCGACAATCAGTTTAAACAAGCGTCTAGCCCCGAGCTTATTGCATTACCTACTGGCAGGCTGGGGAGCTATTGCCTTACAAATCGATAGCCGAGCTGATGAAAGTGATATTGGAAACTCGGATGGGAACCGAAAGTATTACTGGGAACGTTTGGCGGAAGATTTTATGTGAGTCAAAGGGTATTTACACAATGAAATCACAGGGATGACTCTGCAAGGAAAAACGAAGCTAAATAATAATCTGGGTGCTAGTTGAAGGCGACCAAGCTTAATAGCAGGCATGGTGGTCTTGGTGTAGTTATGATAGACCTCTCCATCAACTCATGTAGATTTCAAAAGCCAATGCTTAACTGGACATAAACTGGGTATAAACTGCAGCTATTATATGCTATTTATATTTTTGTTTTGTAAAAAGGATCATACAAAAAGACGGTAGGAACCAAGCCATAGTTTTTTGCCTGTTCTTCTAGGCTTGGTCGCGTGGAACTGGCACCTAGACTCACCTAGCATCAAGACGTTTCAAAGTACCTAATCGTAACTAAATCAATAAATTTTGAATTTGAATTAAACCTCCCATATTTGGTGGGTTCGTCGCAGTCACCACGCATGATTGGTGGCCGCTTGTCGGTGTGAAGTGCTTAGGAGATGCCCGAGAAGACATCAGCATGTATTCTTGGGTTCCTATAGTCACTTCTTACGGCTTTTAAAGAAGGTGATGGGAAGATCATATTTTATTCAGAGACCACCACGGCAGCAACCCAACAAAATAAAATATTAATCTACTTAGCACTCTTAAAATAAAAAAATATAAATTGTTGTATTAATTAGTTAAACACAGTATTAAACAAAGAAAACAGGTCGATATTATCTGAGTGCAAAGTACGAAGGAGCCGTCAGGATAGTGGTGATTCATTACAAGATGACTCTTCGCAAAGATATATCCTGTTTTCTGAGAAATAAGTAAGAGATTCCTGCTTTACTTCTACGGGATGCGTGAATCATGGTTATAGAATGAAGTTTTGTATAGACTTTGTAGAGCCCATATCATTGGGCTCTACAAAGTCTACAAAACTTCATTGGAAATTTTTACCTCCAGAGGTCACCGACCTAAGTATCGGACAGTCAGTTCATCTGGTGGAAGAACGTCCTTCCTGCGATTCGTCTTGGAGAGATTGCCATTTGAAAACTTTTATTCACCAGTGTTTATTATTGGGCCTACCTATTAAACTTGCTCAATTATGATTTCATTTTTTCTGAAGAATGCGATTTCTTCTTCTTGCACTATCTATTGTAAGGATAGGTGGTATAAGACCACGGCTCCATTGACGATAAAATTGTAAAGTTTGTGCATTAGCAATTTCAGACGACAATTATCATCTTGTTTCACTACTCTTTGATCATGCATGATTTGGATGAACATGGTTTTTCAATAGTCGGGTTTTAAGCAAATTTTTTATTTGTTCCAGATATAGACGGCATCTGCCTGAATAAAGGCTGCTGCGGCGCCGGTGCTCGCTCGCGGCTGTCACAACAGGCGCGCACGCAGCTTGAGGGAGCGCTGAGAAGCGAGCTCACCAAGCTCAGTGACATGCTCGCGAACAAAGCTACGCGGTTCGATGGTAAGCTTTAATTTCTCGAATCTAAAGTTGGGGGTTACCACTGCTTCCCCTAAGTTAGCTCATTTTATTACCCGAATGCCCGAAGGAAACGAGTAGGTTATGTATATCTCTGGTATCTATAATTTGCTTTATAACCACTTAGGAACCAAACTGCGCAGTGGATTTTAATGAAAGAGGTATCAAAAGGTTATTTTTATTTAGATACTGAATGTGTTTGTAAGGTATGACCTTAGCAAGTTCATAGATTTTTATTAGTAGTCCCTAGTTCTTCCCTAACAGAAGGGATAATGTGGAACTGCCTGTTAAAATTATAAGTTGCATGTTTGTAATAGATTTTTCTTATTTTTCGTAAACATGGAGCTGAGTTTTACCGCAGGACATAAAAAGATAGTAAGTTCTTATCGGCTATAGAGACCAACTCTAGTTCAAACGTTCATAGTACTACAAACTAGCTTAATGATAAAAGTTATGTCAAACAATGATTCATAAAAACTTGTGTTTTTATAAAGATAAAGACAAGTCTTTCCCTCCTATAAGGTATGCTTTTCACAAAAGAGTAGGCTAGTAATCTCAGTTTAATGTACTTAATAAAAGCATGGACAATATCTGCGTGATTGTAGCACAAATTAGTAAATGTAGGTGAATCGTGGGTTCAAGTCCGCGCCATATGGCTGAGTATTTCGTAACTGCCGACGAGTGCGAAGATTTTCAACAGACGCACTGCTGTGGATATTTATAGGACGGTTGCGGGTTATCGGAGCCCTTACTACAAGCATATGTACTGGTTACAGCTAGAATGAGTTATTTAATCAAATAGATTCGGCGAAAACAGGAATACAGTCATAAAATTGCCATTTGGACGCAAATACGCTTGATTTACGACTTTGATGATGATCGATCAAATTACTCATCTCGAGAACATCTTTTCTGACTTTTACGACGGTGATTGGGGCATATGTTTTTGCACCACAATGTCATCGTCATCTTCCTGCCCTTATTCTACGCATGGGGTCAGCACAACAGGTTTACTTCTTCCACTAACCTCTATCATTCATCATCACAGTGCTCACTCCTTTCTTGATCATGTCATCTTCGACACAGTCCATCCATCTTTTCTTTCGTCTTTACGATAAGCGGTTTAAGCATCGAGATATAAGTATACTACGTACTAGAGAAGACACCGTAAATTCCTACTTTATCTCGTTCAACTGCGGCGATCGCGCCGCACCTCACTCAGTCGCTCTCTTGCTCGCGCGTAAGTGCCGTGATTTACATGGCGCTTAAGACCTTTTTGCCGAGAATAAATACACTTCCGCAGCAAACCTAGCGCTAGAATATGACAATTCAGTTATTTGACGTAGCTTCTCTAGTACGTAGTACTTATATCTCGATGGGTTTAGTCTGTACTTTTTGGTATACTTTTTGTCTACAAGCGGAAGTCTGTAGACAAAAAGTATTAGATCAAGGAGTTGAATACATACGCCATAGTGTGCTTATTCTACTCATAAAATCTTTAGATAAAAAGTATTAAATGATGTAGAAATTTAGTGGGTTAATGGTTGTGTATTCTATAGCAAAGTTCTTCTAGTTACACTTTCTAGTAGTTGTGTTTCTCTCCCAGTTCATATCTTTCTTGAGGATGTAAACCAAACTAATTTCATGGACCAAATCAATTCAATCGATAGCAAATATAAAGTTAATCCACACCATTCGTTTCACAGCTTTCTATAAATCGACTGTGGGAGCCCGTTGCCAGACCTTCACGACTACATTCGAATATAATCTCTACTTCAATAACTTTAAGGAACTTAATACTGTGAATACATTTTGCAATCTCACAGCCAATTTTACGTCGTAACTCCTAGATTTGAAGTTCAAAATAGTGTTCTTTAATATTCGACCCGTCTATATTCCCAAGCAAATGAACAATTTGCAACCGAATGTGGTTCTTAGTTTCTTAGTTATAAGGTTTAAAATATCATGAATGAGATCTCGAACTTACTTTTAGATCGAGAATAATCGTCCATTGTAGGGGCTGTGTTTAGTCTTGCCAGTTGTTATGGCGATAAAAGCACTTGAGGTTATTGCATTTAATACGCCTTTTGTTCTGTAAGAAATTGTAATGATGTAAACATGATACTGTGAGTCATTCATTACTTTATATTTTAAGACATGAGTCAAAAAGAAGAATTATAAAAGACCTCCCGCAATTAATACTTCTTATAAAGGATATTAGATAGATAGAAAATACTTTATTGTAAACCAGAGTAATAATTAACAAAGAAATACAGAAAAACAACAAAGTGGAATACAATGGGCGGTCTTATCACTAAAAGCGATCTCTTCCAGAAAACCTTGGGATGGACTGGACTTAAAAAGAACGATAGAGAATATAAGAAGTTTATCTACTAACTCCATCACGAAATCAATATTTTTATTGAATTTTGTATCGAAATTGCAATAATCTGAATCAGAGTTACCTAGCCACTAACTAAGTTAAGTAATTAAATTACTAGCCAATAGAGCACTGGTGGTCTAATGTTACCAGCCCTACCTTCCAATCCTTGCTTAGGCCGTGGGTTCAAATCCAGTTGTATACCAATATAGTCACCTCTCCCTAGCCTCAAAGGTTTGCTGTAAGAAAACTCTGCTCAGGGTTAAGCTCGCCTTTATACATGTCCTCTATTCCTGTTATTTTCCTATGTTTTGTATTGTGTGCAATAAAGAATTAAGAATGAGTTTTTCCGTAGTAAGGCTCGAACACACCTAGTTCGCTGGCGGTAGCGATCAGTGAAACGCTGTCAAATATCGCTGTCAGATTTAAGATTTGACAGCGATATTTGACAGCGTTTCATTGTTCGCTACCGCCAGCGAACTAGGTGTGCGCAGGCCATAAAATGTATGTGCACTATGTCTATGCTCTCAAACGGTAAAGGAAAACCTCGTGGGGGAACTGGCAGCTCGTAGAACTTAAAAAAAAGTTCACGAATTAAGCCTCTCTGATCCTCACCTAAAATCCTTCCACCACACTGGTTTGAGAAGAAGAAGAAGACTATTCAAAGCAATCCTTGATATAGTTACAATATGAACTTTCATCGTGTTTCACTTTCTACTAATTCTCTTTGTTTTTAGTAAGTTACTAAGTTCCGTTCGCTGTTAAATGTTGCTGCCAGTGTGGTGGATGGTTTAAGTGCTCCAAAAGGTTTTAAAGACGAATTAAAGTGGGTTTCTCATCAAAGGGTATTTAGTTTACTTCCGTTTGTAATGTAGGGTTAAGTTTCGACTCCATATGCATGCATCCAATCGTCAAGCATCCTTATTATTTTAATCCTGAACTGAATGACCTCTAAAAATTATTTATTAACTAAGAAAAAGAGACAATTTAACACATAAGTATGTAATATCTTTTTTTTAATGAGCAGCCTTGACGGAAGGCCAGTGTTAGTTGCTAAGCAACTAACTTCACGCTGAGTCAGGGACCATTTTGCAGCTCTTGGCTCTTTCTTGTATTATTTATATCGTATACCTTAAATTGCTTAGCGTCTGAAA
This sequence comes from Thera obeliscata, assembly GCA_947578465.1. Classification (NCBI taxonomy): domain Eukaryota; kingdom Metazoa; phylum Arthropoda; class Insecta; order Lepidoptera; family Geometridae; genus Thera; species Thera obeliscata. The sequence goes on from OX387926.1 coordinate 2,563,899, forward strand.
ATAAATGTTTTATTTTTATTTTTAATAAGCAATTTCTTATGTAATAAGCATTATTTCACAATTGGCGGTTTTATTATAGCGGGAAATGCAAGAGGTCATTGTGACTGAGTACGGCTTATTGAGGGCGACTTCTACTTTAGTTCTGCAATAAGGCAGCAGTCCCTTTCAAATCCCGAGCTAATCAAAGTTAGTTCAGTAATCCCCTTGTCACAAACTTTGGAAGTAACGACATGAGTTTTTGCCCATCTTCATCTATCTGGAGAAGTCTACTGGACAAATTGGTACCTACTAGTAGTAGCAGAGCTTTTTGTGAAGGTCTCATCCGGGGAAATACTACTACCCATGCCTATTTCTGCCGTCAAGCAGTATTGTTGTGTTGCGGACTTCTCGCAACCTTCACAATATCGTCAATCCATCGGATGGGTATAGCCGCTTCATGCATCGTAAATTTTGACCTAGAAATATATTGCAGCACTAACTATTTTATGACATTCTATATTTTTCTTCAGTCATAAACATCCTGCTAATATAGATGTGGCTAGCAGGTGGGTCGATTTTGTGGGTTTTGTCTCGTCTTTAGTCTATTCCTGCAACACAATTCGTTCAGTTTCGTTCGCTGTGCGTTTTACATTTTTGTTTGGAAAATTTGAAAATCGAACGCGAATTCAGCTATCACCCGAACGAGGCGTATTTCGATTTTCGTTGATGGATTCAGGGATCACTTGATCAAATACTCTAATTTGTTTTCTTTTCTATGTTGGTTCTCCCAATCTTTGTCAGAATAGTTAGTTTATTTTACAATAGAGAAACTGCAAGCACTAAAACGGCAGTAAATATACCTTGTGTAAGTTTATGTCTTCCATTCATTTATTAGCAGAGCCCACATCAATATTGACAAGATGTATGAACCAACTGTTCTTACGGAGGTAATAAGTGGCAGTACCTTTCAAACACAACTTTCATAGTGACTGCGAGTTTCAAAAGCATATTTTACGATTGAAACATACTCAAAGCTTGCTTACTCGTGTGGCAACTACAAATTATCAATATTAAACACCGTGGGAGCGACTGTTGCTTTTACTTATAGACTGAGGCCTTGTGGAACGTTTCATGGTTTTAATTCTTCATTCGTTCAACATCATTTGTTAAAATTCGTCGTAAGGGGGACAAAATGTGTGTGTGTGTGTGTGTGTGTGGACTTTCAGGCTAATGATGATGGTGATTGGTGTGCACTGGTGTCTAGTGGTAGCAAGCCTGATTTTCGATCCTGAGGTCGTGGAGTCTAATCCAGTTGTGTTTACATGAGTTTTTTAAGAAAACATCGTGAGAAAACCGGCAAGGTTGTGAATCTAAAAAGTTCAAAAACTTTGCTGGTTTGAAAAGTGGCACAGTAAGAAAATAACTCGAACTGTCTCTGATAATCGTGTAAAAAGTCAAATGTATTTTATGATCGTGCAAAGAACATTGAACCTTTGATAACCTTTTGCCACGGTACCTATCACTTAGACCCCAATCGCTATGGTTACTAATGCCTTTTATATTCAAACGGCAAATATTGTAACACCGCGATCGATATGACTATTTTTTTTACTGAAAAGTTAAGATTAACATGAGCTCTTTTTCTTTTCTGTGTCCCTATCCCTATGTATGATTATAGCTTGATAGTCGCAAAGTTATTTACAAAAATACGTTTCCTAGGTTTGAACTCATGGTTATCTCTCGCACTCTACAATATGAAGGTGGAAAGTGTCAATATTTACTGTCAGAATCGGAAAGCATTTGACGACGACGGAGCGGAGCGGCAACCATGCCTCTGTGTCTGTGTTCACAAATCAAATCAACACGACTTCGGATGTTTTCATTTGCAACTAGGTGTGTGAGAGAGTTAAAAAGTAAACAAAGACTTAGATCGAAGTAGATACCTCAAGGGAGTCATATCCCAGTTGATGGGAAGGGGTCACCGTTGCCCATGGACACCAACAACACCAAGGGTGCTACCGTTGCGTTGCCTATCCTGGAAGAGTTTTTAACGTTTTTCTTTAATTCCAGTGTACCTACAAACATATGAAAATATTCGTAGGTAACAATATAACTCGTTGTCCCACTTATCGGTACTAACAATAAACTAGCCACTTTCTTTGTAACAAATCTTGTACGATAATATCCGTCTAGACTTGCCCTTATTCCTTTGAAGTGTGTATTAATAAAGCCAAGCACACGAACGTCGGCTAAGAAAACGAATTTAGTGTTTACTAATAGCAGTGTTGTTAATTTCTTCATCAAGGAGGTATATTTCACTGGCATAGCTCGTGGAATTAGTAAGTTGAAGTGGCAATGGGCAAGTCATAATATAGCTCGAAGAACCGACAACCGTTGTTAAAGGTTCTCGAATGGTGACCACGAACTGCCTACTCACCAGATTCCACCTAGTCCAACGACATTGTTATGATCGCGGGAAGTCTGTGAAAGTGGAAAGGGCTCAGAATCGTTCTTCCTGGAATTGTGTAGGGGAGGCCTATGTCCAGCAGTGGACTTCTGCAGGCTGATGATGATAATTTATATTTCAAACCGCTTTTAGTGACCTTTACTTCAACGGCATTAAGCTGATACATTCATTAAAATAAATTATAGTAGAAATATCAGACCCTATCTAGCCTTAAACTTGGTGGATGGATTGCGTGAAGGATGACATGGGTAAGAAAGGAATGACTGCTGAAATTACGGCTTATAGAGAAGAGTGGAGAACGAAAACCTGTTGTACACACTCCACGTGAAGTTGGATAGGGACAAGAAAATGATGTATATATGATGTAGGATAAATTAGTTAATGTTTAACATATTTTTTTTATTTCCGTGTGGTGTAACCCACGGTGCAGGAGATACTGCCATACTGCCAATGAGCTATGAAAGCTTACTTTGATGCTGCAGAACTTACAAAGGGCGACAGTCGCGACAGTCGGGCCAGTGCCCATATTTGGCACAGCGGTCCCGTTCGTCGCAATTATTAGCAGCAGGAAACTCTCCAGTGAAATATGTCTTAATGTTGCGTACGTGAAGGGCTTTCTATACTCATTCTGTAAACTAATTGGTAATGTTAAAAAAGTTCATCGGCTTTATAAATGTTTTTAATTAGGTACCGCATTAAATAAACAGTTTTTTTAATTTATTTTACCAATTATGAAAAAAATACGTTTTGCTAGTTAAATAAATGCCTACAAGATTTTACAATACACTTACAACCGTTGAGATCTGAAAACTTTGCAAATATTATATCGATTGAGTTACAAAAAGAGATTTTTGTAAAAAAAAATTGCTGTTATTGTTTTCTCATAATTTGAGGGCATGACTCTTTTCACGACTTTTCCCTAACTCTCGTGGTTTCGGACTTGGCCATCACCGCCCTTAAATAACCCTCAAATAACCACCCTGTCTTCAGAAAAAAATCTTTAGAAGAATCTTTTGAAGTGTATTTATAAAATCTTTAGGCAGTCTAATGTTTTAGAAACATCAATAACAAACAACTGACGGACAGTAGTCGAATCGATAAAGCTCATATTTTCGTACACGAGACAATTGACTATAAACTAAACTTTGAACTGTTTATGTGCGTAGCGCTGACGCAAGTAGAACAATATGGAACGACATGTCGCTCGCTGTCGTGACAGTGATATATTAAAATGTAATGAACGTGGTGATGACAAGCGTTTAAACACGAATCAGTTAAATACGTGATTATACAGACATATAAAAAGATCATGCTTGTTATAGAAATTCTTTATTTGGCACGGGATTGTGTAATCAGTTGATCTTGGAATTCCTTTTCAAGAAAACTGTTGCGTGTATGTGTGGAGGCCACAAAATGTTATTTTAAAATTAAAACACATCATAGATCCCTGGGTTTCTCGCACAGCTCTTAATTCTCGAGATCGTTTCTCCCCCATACCCATAAACTGTGGAATGAGGTACCACCAGGTATTTTTTTTTTTAAATACAATTAAAGACAATCCACACAACATTATCTAGCCCCAAACTAAGCAGAGCTTGTACTATGGGAACCAGATAGCTGATATAATACTTATATAATTATATCTTTTTGTAAATACATACTTAGAATACAATATAACACCCAGACAGAGAACAAACATCCGTGTTCACCACACAAATATTTGTTCTTGGTGAGAATCGAACCCACGACCTTCGGCGCAGAAGGCAGAGCTACTACCAACTGAGCTGAGAGGCCAGTCAATTCAAATTATTATATTCCCTCTATCTACAAAATAAGTAGGTTCAAGAAAAATATAAAAAAGTTCCTTATGGGAACGACAGCACCCTTGGTGTTGTTTGTGTCTATGGGCGACGGTGACCACTTACACCAGGTAAGCCCGTTTGTCTTTTGCATTAAAAACATGGGTACCGAGTAGAAAAACGTTAAGACCTACAAAGGCTTTCCAGACTGTTTAATTATTCTATTATAGCCATATTTCTGGTATTACCATACAAAAGATGCCATAAAAGAATCATTTAACTTCTCGTTCCGCAGGGCCTCTGAAGAGAAATCGCTTAAAAAAATCTTAAAAGCGCCGTCTGTGAAATCGAAGGTAAAAGTTGGCAATTATAGGAGCTGATATGCATATCAAGTGGTCTTGATCATGCCTGTTTCGGAGACAGTTGACCTCTTTGCGCTCACAGGATTACCTGCGTAAGCTTTTAAATATGACAGGCTTGCCACCGGTCATTCTTCGTGAAGGTCTAACTTATGGCTAGAAGTATATTTATGATTATGAGACATCTAGAATCACCACAAACATGGTTTTATAAGAGAAAGATCCATGGAATAAAAATTGGAATATTTAATATTTTTGTTTTGTAAAATGATTTAACAAAAAAAACGGTATAGGAAGCAAGTCCTAGTTTATTGCTTGTTCTAGGTTTGGTAGTGTGGAACTGGCACCTAGACTCACCTGTCTTTAAGACGTTTCAAAGTGATCCTTCTGATACTACTGAATAGATACCTACATTTTTGATTTGATAATAATTTCATACGATGCATCGTTTCTTAGCTCTATTTATTTTTAAAGAGCTTATTTTAGGGTTAGGTATAATTGGCGGCAAGCGAGTTGGTTGACCCATGACTAACGAATCACATGACAGCTCAGTTCTCAAAACGTTAGTTCATAATACATGCTCAACCCTCAACTTTGTAAAAACTAATAGGTTAGCTCATTATTTTTAAATGCTGTAGATCTAAATCTTTATTTTATCAATGAGTATGATTTAGGAGGCGTAATCTGGCACATTTAGCCGCATGTAGTTGACAGCTGGTAAGCCGACACTGAACACTGAAACGAATTTATTTATGGCCGTTAGTTTTCACACGTAAAGAGTTAATAACCTCTGTTTAGTTTGACAAGGTTGTGACTGTCGGTGAAAGACCAGCTTTGTTTAGCACCACGATTTGGCTGGTATTTGATTTAACTAACGAGGAAAGGAGAGAGACTATAGTTCTGACTTAGTCTCTCAATTTAGGAGTTTTATGTCAGCCGAATCAAGGCAGTTTAGTATAATGAAGATGAATGTGATAGAGTTGAATTAGATAATGATGGTGGAATACTAGAGTGGGCGCAAATTTGAGACAATTTGAAGTCAAACTGTTTAACTTTGGGAAAACATGATGATGCGCATCGTTTGTGTGTCTTAAATTCTAGTTATAGCAGTTATTGTTTAAAAAAAATATTATTAGTACATAAAAATATTGTATAGGAAGTTTCACTTATACACAAAGCTGGAGAATCGCTCCTTATTTGGGTTAATCTTGATTTGGGATTTTGTGTGAGATTGTAAGATGAGTCCAAAAAAATTGCAATCCATTCTGATAGGCTGAACTGTACGTTCAAAACAATCCTTTGAATGGTGAAAGGAACTGTGATCTATGTCTAGGAACATGCTTTGCAACTCCCGAACTTACAAATGTAAGTTCTAATCTAGGTAAATCGATACTACTACCTACTACTACACACTATGCTACGCTGCACGACTCAATATTTATTAGCATTTTTCCAACTTACTAACGTTTTTATATAAATGTGATCAAACTTTCGATGGTTAAAGTATCAACATAAAAGCTGGTAAACCATGGATAATAAGTTTACTTTTTTCCCTTCACATTTCACCCTAAAGCTGAGTGCTTTGGTAGCGCTACAATTCGTCTGGATTTGTCCGGACGTTATGGCCTGCCAACCGGTCTTTATAGTCCGGACTTTTTAACTTTGGAAATTATTTTACGAAACGAATGCTAGAGTGGAGACTGCGTTTAGGTAAGCGTAGTGTAGGACGCCTTCTGGCAAGGTGGGGCCACGAGCTGCGAAATGTAGCTGACAAGCACTGAACGAGAAGAGCCGAAGACCGTGGCCCGTCTTGGAGAGAGACCTACGCCCAGCAGTGGACTATAGGTTGATGATAAATGAATGATGATAAGTATTTAAAAGTAAACCTATCCTACAGATGGCCAATTTCATCAGTTTTAAATAATATGTGGCTGTTAGTGAAGGGACATCTTCGACCTCGTCGGCTCGCGTGTTCGGCTTACACTCGTATGCCCACGTCTTCTCTGTTGAAACTAGGTAACTCGATCGCCTCGAGACGTGATTATTTTATCGGGGTCACCAAACACCAAATTTCTACGAATGAATTTGGAATTTCAATTTGCTGTTCGAACTTTTTAGCAAATACCCGGCTTTTTCTAATAGCTTTTCTTCTGAAATGGCATCCCTATGCACATCTGCGCGGGCACGTGTATTTAGTGCGAGACGTAGGCCACGTGCGCCGCCGACGGAAGAGCTCGCGGTCGCGGCAGAGATGTCGCTAATGTAGCGAGAGCGGATGTGAATGGTGCACTCTTGTTAGCTATTTCTATTCTGTTTGTTTGAGAAACCGCTTGTAGCTGGATCTGTTTCCTCTGCGATACGATCAATCAAATATTAGTTAGACTCTGCATTAGTTAATAATTATAAGCTTAAAAAACTTGAGAAACCGACTTCATTGCCAAACGGCCAAACCGATTTTAATGAAATTTGTTTGGGACAATCTGGACATAAAAATAACCTTCCAAATAAAAAAACAATTTTCTAAATCGGTTTATAAATAAATGACGGAGGCATGCAGTTACAAACATTAAAAAAATATTTAAAAAAACTGGGATTTTAATAAAATTAAATTGGGACCAATCTGGAAGCAGTACCTTTTAGATAAAAAAATAATTTTTCAAATCGGCTCACAAATGACGAAGTTCTGCGGTAACAAACATAAAAAAAAAAAAAAAAAAAAATACAACCGAATTGAGAACCTCCTCCTTTTTGATTGGAAGTCGGTTAAAAAACAGGTTTTGTATCTATTGTAGATGATTTATAGCGTCAGGGGCAACTGGTGAATACGCAAGCCCTAATCGCGGGACGCTATAGTGCCTGGGGCAGGACTTTTAGATGTTATTGTTAATTATGTTGTAGAAGCCGCGGGTTTCATCACGATGTTTCTCTTCACCGTTTAACTCTGGAGTCTGGGTACCTACTCAGTAATTCAATTGAAAATGTATTGGTAAACAAGTCAACTGAAGGACAACGGCCACTCTTGTAAATTCCCAAAAGGAATTAATTTGAGCGATTATTTTGAGCCTTGTCCCCTACCAACTTCCTGCGAGGCGCCGCCGCCGATCAGGCTGTGGGGCGTTCTTGACTTATTGGGCCTTGAGGTACCTCCCTAAAATTTCCTCAGACAAACTTCCTTTTCCATTTAGTATCAATCACCAACTAAATCATTCACCTGCACAAGAACAACGACAAAAACTAAAATATTCAATATTTTGATAGACAACAAACAACGTTGGGTAACTTTTTATAAGTATAGGCGACACGCAATTTTTGTTGACTATGGGCTCACAGCTTTGTTGGGTAGCTCGGCTTTTTGCACTGATTTTTGGGTTCGATTTCCATAAAGTTCGACTTCCATAGCTTGGTACTTACCATAGTAACAAGCGGGTGTAATTTTTTTATATTGGGCTCCCAAAAACCTAACGATACATTTTGAAAAACCATGGCTAACATAGGCATTAACGTTATCGTTATCGGCTAATCCTGCTATTGTTAGTTCAGCTAATTACCATAGCAACAAGCGTGTAAATGGGTATAATTTTTTGATATTGAGCTCCCAAAAACCTAACGATACATTTTGAAAAACCATGGCTAATAATTAACTTATCGTTATCGGCTTATCCTGCTATTGTTCGTTCAGCTAATTAAAAAAGTAGAGAATTAAACCGAAGTATTAGGTGTATTTTCTAGTCAAAAAATTCGCTTATATTATATTATTTGCCGATGACACTTCTTTGTTATTTAAAATCAGTAGGTCTAACCCTGATATTACCTCTATCAATTCATCTCTTAATATCATTCAAAATTGGTTAAATGTACATAATCTTATTCTTAATGCTGACAAAACTAACAGCCCTACTTATAAACGCAATTTAAATTTAATCAATGCTTAACTTTAGCCCTGTCACTGTTTGCCATTACCCAGTGGTAAGAGATGGCAATAGTTTAAGCACTGTTTATCTTTTGGCATATTTTTATAAGTAACGCCACTAATGTATAAAATTCTCAATAACTATCAATAATAAGACACTGCCTATTCAAATTTATAATTATGTAATTGACTTAATTAAAAATACAAAATTCCTTGGAGTAACAATTGATTCCAAACTACAGTGGGGCAGTCATATTAGTGGCAAATTAAGCTCTGCAGCATATGCCGTTCATAAAATAAGAGATCTCACTGATATAAAAACAGAATGGTATACTATAGTTACTTTCATTCCATTATGTTGTATGGGTTAATTTTATGGGGTAATGCTGCAGATGCAAACAGTATATTCATTCTACAAAAGAGGCTGTTAGGGCTAATACAGACTTGGATCCAGAGAGACACTTAGACTAGTTTTTAAGAAGATTGATATTTTGACTATGCCTTCATTATATAATATTTACCTTTACATAATGTACCTACGCTAGAAAAAACATAAGAAAATATTGTAAAAATTGTCAAACTCATAATTATGACACAAGGAACAAGGGAAAGCTTGTTTTGCCAACAACAAGGCTAGCAAAAACTTAATAAATCATTTGTAATGAACTGTGTCAGGTTTTACAATATGACGCAGTTATAGATTTAAATTAAGGACCTTTATACCTTTATTAAAAAAAACACTTACTGAAAAAGCTTATTACAGCATTGATGAATTTGTATCAGACAAAAAAAACATGGTCAAAACTTAAACCAAAAATTGTATCTTAGTCATAATTACTTGCTAAATTATTCCGTGTACATATACATACCTGTATCAATTACCTGTAGGTATAATAATATTGTGTAAACAAATGTTTGTGAATCTGACTTTTCTAAGTGCATTGTATTCAATGATGGAAATAAATGAATTGAAATTGAAAATTGAAATTTTGTTACTATGTAAAGATAAAATAAAAGTAACCAGATATGATATACGTACTCGTCAGTGGAAAACAAACAATATTGTTCTTATCAGAAACTAATCCATAATTTTACGAATTTAGCAAACTCCAATATTTCTTAGAAATTGAGCAATAGATGTCGAAACGTGCAACGTTTCAATGGCCTAGTAACGAAACCTACATAAATAAAATATTAATTACTACTTCATTCGCTTCGATGCTGGACTAATTACTTATATTCAGTGAAACCTTTGCTTTCCATAAAGTTTACGACAACAAATAAGATTCGCTTTGTTAGCCAGGTGGCGGACTTTTGTCTCTTAAATATTTTGTATAGCGCAGCGCAGTAGTAGGTACCTACCTGCTACTGCCTTTTTAACCGACTTCCAATCAAAAAGGAGGAGGTTCTCAATTCGGTTGTTTTTTTTTTTTTTTTTAATGTTTGTTACCGCATAACTTCGTCATTTGTGAGCCGATTTGAAAAATTATTTTTTTATCTGAAAGGTACTGCTTCCAGATTGGTCCCATTTTAATTTTATTAAAATCGGTGTTGCCATTTTTTTTAAATAATTTTTTTAATGTTTATAACTGCATGCCTCCGTCATTTATAAACCGATTTAGAAAATTATTTTTTTATTTGGAAGGTTATTCTTATGTCCAGATTGTCCCAAACAAATTTCATTAAAATCGGTTTAGCCGTTTGGCAATGAAGTCGGTTTCTCAAGTTTTTTAAACTTATAATTATATTCAGAAGTTTTAAGCAGATGAGCCAATTTTCCTCCTTCTTTTCAATGTAAAACAAAGAGCCATTCCCGAGGGAAAATTGGGAAAAATGTTTAATAATTTTCATGCTCTCAGTCCTACAACTCACACACAGCCGAATCACTTGAACAACGTGATAATTTGTTTCCTGCATACGTTTCCTACTGAAGTGATGTTCTAAAAACAGTGCTCCCCGATGCGTGTAAACGCATCGTGGCATTTGGCGCTCACTAATCGATTTTATTCTTTATGTAATGTGCCTGTCCATCGGCTAAACGGTTTCCTGCTTCCGTCCCGCACTTTCTTTCCCTCCCCTGCTTATTTGTAACAATTTGACAGCAGTAGGCCTACCACAAGCTCTGCCTGGCTACAGAGCCAGACAGAGCTTGTGGTAGGATATACAGATCTGTCTCTGGTTTTGAGTCTATGTGAGAGCTCACCATTGTATTGTACGGTGTGTGACGTTTCAACGTAGGATTTATTTAGTCAATACTCACACAGACTCAAAACCAGAGCCAGAGACATAGCCAGGCAGAGCTTGTGGTAGGCCTACTGATAGGTGATTCTTCATAGAGAATCATAAAAGGCAAGAAAGAATACTTATGATCACGAATCGCCCGACACGATACACGGTTCGGATTTTTTTTGAGTGAGTTATAGACACGAAAAGCCGTCTCGAAAGCAAACTTTACACGCTACAAACAACATTATTACAGATCGGTAAATCTATTCTATGTTGCTGGCAAGCACTTGAAGAGAAGAGCCGAAGGCCGGGCTCTGTGACGCGTCTAAGAAATCAAACTCGAAATCTACGCGTCAAAACGTCCAGACTGATATATACTTAGTACACAATTCTATTCAACAGTTTAGTAGACAAATTAATTTCATGCGTAGTTTTAGGGTTAAATAGCTGAAACAAAAACCCTTGAAACGAATCACTTTTAATTTATAATGGTGCTATCAGAGACTCAAGAGTGGTCATCATAAGCAATGTAAACCGTGTTACGATTTATGAAGGTTATTAATTTTGGCTATACAGTGTGTTTTTTTTTAATGGGACTTGTAGGGAAATCCGAAACGAGAGACAGAGAAACTGCCATAGGAACCACTAGATTTATTATGACACATCACGACTATGAAGTATTATTTTATTTTTCTTCTTCCAGTATCTGCTTACCTGACCTAATTGAAAAAAAAAATTCAGATAAGTAATTAAGAAAATACAAAATAATTTAAAAAACCAATAACGTTTTTTATAGGCGATTCACGCGATGATAACAAGGATTTTTCTGGATGATAAGTACTAAGCAATGAATACAGAGGAGACGTTCTCTCTCTGTCCGGTACTATTGTAGTACTTAGTATTGTTTTCACACAAATATATCTAGTGATGGTTTCAACGGCAGTTTTGGATCCCCCCCTATTATCCCAGTAAAAGGAACACGTCGTAGATTGATACCATGTGGTATACACATCACTGTCTGCGTCAGTAGGCAAACTATTTCGGGCTGTGACACTGGGCCGTTGCGTTGGGCCAATTCGTTCTTCTCAGAAGACGAATTACTTTACTCACTGTTGCTATTCTGTGGCGGTGCGCAGAAATACTAGATATAGGTATTGGGTGTTTCCATTAGTAGGAAATATCTGAGGTGGATAGAGGTTATCATTTTTATAAAGCAAAATTTGGTCGTGTTCCCAAAAAATTAATAGTAGTCATAATAGTCGTGATGAGTCACTTCTTCTTAATATCGTGTCAGTGATTCTTTCGAACCACGTGTGGTGGAAGGAGTTTAATTGCGCCTTAAAGAGGCTCCTTTCGTACACTTGACACATATTTTCGAATATTTTAGGTTCTACGAAGACTGATTAGGTTAATCTAAAACTTAAACTTAACGTTCCTTGTTTCAGAATTCTTCAGAAAACTTCTAAAACTATCCCGCGAGGAGTTCCACTCGATGTTCAAACGGACGTACGGGATGATCTATGAACAGCACTCGTACGTCTTCGAGCAACTTTTTGAGCAGCTGGAGAGGTGAGAACATCACTTTATACCGTTCTATTGATTCTTTATCGGCTCATGCTTTTTGGCAGCAATTAAAAAACAGCCATGTGGAGATAATATTAGATAGATAGATAGACAGATAGATAACTCTTCATTGAATAACATGACACACGAAATACAGTTTTTAGATTAAAAATAAACATTATCAGTAAAACAGTAGGTAATCGTGGAATATTAGGTACCAAAACGGCAAACAAAAATAGCAAATCGCGTTGTTATTTTTCTTTTGGCATAAAGGTGTTCGTTTGGAACTAAAATGACGCTGGGTAAAACCACATTTTTTACTTCAAGAACTGTGCAGGACACAATGAGCTCTGTCCGGCTCTGTCTCTGGTTCTGGTTTTGAGTCTGTGTGAGTGTTGACTTAATAAATCCTACGTCAAAACGTCACACACACAGTGTAATGCACTGATGAGCACTCACACAGACTCATAACCAGAGCCAGACAGAGCTCATGGTAGGCCTACTGTACGTAGGTTCTCTGAAACCTTGACCACTTAAAACATCAGCATTGAGTGTTGAATCTGCCAAAACACTTAGCAAATACTGAGAAACTGATTAGTTCTTATGATGGTGATTGTAATAACGTTTGTAGGTACTACGCGCGAGGAGACACCAACTTCAGCGTGATGATGGACGGCTTCTTCGGCATCCTGTACGAGAAGATGTTTACGGTGCTCAACTCCCAGTACCAGTTTGATGAAAAGTGAGTATTTTTTGGTTTTAAATTATTGACTCGTTTGTATTACAAATTATTGGACTTATTAACAAGCATAAAATATCAGGTGTGGTGTGACCTACTGCCCACAGTTAAAACTGTTTGTCATTACCAGTTGCTTTAACACTTAACGCTTGTAAGTAGGTAAAAATAAATAAATCAAATAAAAGGTAAGGGAGGTAAATACTGAAAACCCTATATTACATCTAAGAAGCTGCCTATTTAGGTAATACCTATATTATTTGATGTAGAATAGAATAGAAAATTCGAATGTTCGAAATTAGAATAGAATACATAGAAATAGAATAGAGAAGGCGTCGAGTGGTGAAGTTTTTTTGCAAAACCACTTATATTTTATAATAAAACAGCCACCTAGAGCACCTATAATAAATATGTATAGATAAAGTGAATACATTTGACCATTGACCCTCGGCATATTGTTGTTGTTTGGCAGCCTGTAACGTTCGATGAAATGTGCAAAAACATCTAATGACTCATCATTACTTTTTTCTGAGATTTTTGTGTAAAGATCAACAAACATGTTTTTAATTTAAAACATCTTTGTCTATATAATACCTACCCGGTAATATAGGTACCGCACGCAGCTTAATCACGTAGCTCGTCAGGGGTATTTTTATTTGTTTGTTCTTCAGGTACCTACCTATTATGTTTAAAAAAGTATGATTTTGAAATACCTACGGATACATCTAGAGTGACGTATCGGATGTTGATATGTCACTCAACATTATACACAGTTTTTGTTTGAGCTCAAAGATATTTCCCAAACACCCTAGTTAACGAGGACAGTCAGTGACAAACGCAGATGAACACTTTTAATGCTGTTATAATTTTTAAAATTTGCAAAAATGTTGCTGGCTGTGCTTGCTTCATTTCATTTTCCAAATCAACGACCGAACTTTACTCATATGGAAACATAGGCTCAACACTTCCTCAGACACAGAAGACATAATAGATAGATAACTCTTTATTGTGTCACCACCACACATAAACATAATACAGGATTTATGAAGAAGCGTTAGTTTATGGGGCAATAGCACCGATGCAGAAGATCTATTTATTCTTCAAAAGAAATGCGTGCGTATCCTAGCCAACATTAGAATACCGGATAGCTGCAAACCTTACTTCCAAAAGTTTAAAATTCTTACGCTGACCTCAATATACATATTGGAAATAAGTAAATTTGTTAGGAAGTACCCAAACTTATACAAGAAACTGAGTAATCTTCCCAGACGGCATGCCCTGCGAGCAGGAAGAGACAAATTAATCGCACCACCGTCAAAGCTCGCTATGCATAGTAATGGTCCTTACAAAATGTCCATTAAAATTTATAATAACTTACCAGATAATTACTTACCTGATGACATTACAAAATCGCAATCTGACTCCATATTTGTAAAAAAATTAAAATCATATTTAATTGACAAGTGCTATTATGAATTAAATGATTTTTTTGACATAAATAATAATTTAATACCCACTCGTACGTATACTTAACTAACGAAATTAATTAAATCAAATGTATCCTGTAATTGTAATTAGAACTGACACGTAACTAAAACTAATATAAATATTAAACAAAAATTTGAACTTTATTATCTATCTACTATCTACTGTATTATTATAGGAAAAAATATTTTTTTATAATTAATTATATTATAAAACCTCGGTCTGCCAACCTCTTACTATTGTAGTGTCCTAAAGGGGCTCACATGTGCTACTTACCACTGTTTGTAAAATTAACACCTCACTTACCATGTGTTTACAATAAATCTATTGAGTATTGAGATTTTTGGTAAAACAATGGGCGACCTTATCGCTGAGAGCGATCTCTTCCAGGCAACCTTTAATGCGTAAATACAACATAATACGCATATTATGTTGTATTTACGCATTAAAGGTTGCCTGGAAGACTGTCTCTCTTGATCATAAATCTTAGAGCGAAGAGGTCGTTAACCGTTATCAACACATTTCACGGAGCTTAACCTTTTCATAATAACTATCAGCTATTCTGTGCTTTAATGGCACGCCAATTATCGGCTATAGGTACTATGTTATAATCAATCACACACAAACTATCGGCTATTCTGCGGCAATCGCTTGTTTACGTCATAAGACGTCGCACAAGTGTTTAATAGGTGCCTTTACAAACAATAGACTCGACCCCTTTACGAGTGTTTGAATTGGCTAGGTTATGCACAGTTTATGGTGTGGCTATCGTATGTCACTAGCCGCAATAGAGCAAGGATAAAAACTTAGCTCTCCGCTTGTAGAGGTGCTCTACGACCCTATGGTTTTTGTTGTGTAGTCGTTTTTATGGTAAGGCCTAGTAAGTATGTTTATATAAAATGAAAGAAACCCGGACCTCGGTGATGACTATCATCAGATCATGAAAACGGCTGATCAGCTTTTTATAAAAAAAGAATAATAAATAGGACCATTCGTATCGAAGCTCTCTCTGCCCAGTAAGACACAAATAATAAAGCCTCAAACTTATAACACCCCTCTTTTCGTTCAGGGCTAAAACGCTACGGGCTCTCGCAACTACGTCAGTACGCAACTGAATAGAATCAAAGTCACATTCAAAATTTCTTTATTCAGTTGGATCACTTTGAAAGTTAGGTGATTCTAGGTGCCAATTCCACGCGACCGCCTAAGCTAATCGAATCACAGCACAGTGGCTCGCATCTATCAAAGCTCATAATATCAAATTGATAGGCTCTGTGGTTCGTGAAATAACCAGCGCGTGTCAAAGTTAACTTCTAACGACTTTGCAACTAAAAGCTCGTCCAATAAAGTATAAACGAGGTGCTAAAAGGAAAATGTGGTTTAAATCTTGTTTCTCGGGAAAATGTCTGTTGAGGTGATTTTGCGCCGGGAAACAATTAAGTTGGATGGTTCTCGCAGACAAAGTTGGTTGGTATTACCTTCCTTAGCAACTTTGCTTATAAATAAAGTAGATTTACAGGGTCAAACAAAATGTACAGCGTAAATGTAACTTTTTACATTGTGGGTGTTATTAATAATCCTGGCGTAGCGTTGGACTAGTTGATCCGTGTTTTGTCTCTTGCATGTCAATGCAACACAACAATTACAATGTTGTGTCGAGTTGACAGTTGCATTGACATGCAACTGTCAACTCGAACAAATGTGACAAAACACGATTTAACTACTCCAGCGTTGCGCCAGGATTATTAATAACACCCTGTAGGTATAAGTAAATATATACAATTAAACTTTAACTGTTGAATTTAATTCACTGGTCCAGGTGAACCCCCAAGGGTCCACGGTAGACAAAACGGGGGTCTACGATGTGACAAAAAATTAGAGATCACAATTTATAAGCGGGGTCCACTTAAATTGATCTGGTTTCGATAGTGAAGAACAAAAATGTTGGCTTGACTTCACCTATTATCAATGTAGGCAGATTTTGGCTGTGCTGATTTGGAGAATAGAACTTAGTTCGTAATGTAGTTATACTTAGGTTGGAAATACCTACACAGTCATTCAATTAGTTTTGATGATAGATCTTTGCATCATTGATTTACAAAGCTGTGAGGATAGTATTCTGTCCCAGGTACATCGTCGTAAGGCTATGGCTATGAGTAAAAAGTTTACCCTGCTGACGTAGCATAAATAGTCAACATTTCATGCAAGGGCCTGTTTTTGTGACATTAGGATTGTTGATTTATTTTTCATTCTCCATTCCAGGTACCTAAAATGCTTGAACGAGAACATGCGCGACATCCAGCCCTTCGAAGACGTGCCAAACAAGCTGACGATGCAGCTGAAGCGAGCGGTGGTGGCCACGCGGACCTTCCACAAAGCGCTGCGGGCCGGCGCTGATGTAGTGCGGAATATGATACAGGTACCCATACTTATAAACAGTAGTTTCAACCCAAAAGGGGCCTTGGCTAACTTGTTGTTATTATCGTGTCACCTAATTCTTGTAAACCAGTGGTGTGGGGAAACAAGGTGAACCACAAAGAGGCTTTTGTCGTGCACAAACTTGTCACAAATTTTTGAATATATTCTACGACATGCCAGTTTCCTCACTATGTTTTTCTTGAGGGTATCTACTGGCATACTAAAATACTGATGAGTGGGCGCCACCGCACATTACATTAAGTACTTCGAGCCGGATACTATCCGGCTCAAAATACTTAATTAAGGTATTTTTACCACAGGTTTAAGCGGTAAGTATTGATATGGATGGATGAATTTAAAGTAAATTTAGCTCTCGCCTGTTATGGAAAACTGAAACAAGCCAAGCCTACACATTTATGGCTAATTCATGCAAATCTTCTATGCTTGCTGTGTCATTGGCAAATACGGCATTCGAAATTACCTCAGATCCTCTTGTAGATATATTTGATACTAAAACATGAAGCTTCAATTGGTTCGGTTCTGAGAGCGTGACCAAATAATATATCTAACCTACTTTACGACCAAGTCGCGGTTCGAAACTAAACCGAAAGGCATCGCAGTAAAGTTGAACGTGCCATAGCCGGTGGCATCGTCTGTACAGTGAACACGCATGTCTATTTGAATACAAATTATGCTGGTCAATGCAAATCCATGTATTTGACCTTCAACTTGCATTTACGAGGCTTATAATTGGTTGGTTTTAGATAGAAAATGACTCATTATAACGTCGCCAAGTTCGTTGATCCTTCTGGCGCCGCCGACAAGGCGACACGGATTGCGAAGATTTATAGGAGATTTATTAGTAATCTAAAATTAAATCGTGTTGGCACTCGCTAGTGGCTAGTGGCTCGTGAGCCTTTAGAACCGACAATAAAGAGCTTTATTGATCTATCGTAATAAATACCTCGACGTTCCCACCTGACAGTGCTTTCAAATATAATAATAGATACAGAATATTTGAAGAGCAATCACTTTCGACTGTTATTTATTTTATAGAGTCGAGGTAGTTTCGGGTCGTGGTCTTACTTACCTAGTCGTGGTTTTTTAGTAGGCACTTGTACTGAAAGTGGCTATATGCATGCATTTTTGACAGCTAAGTAGGCGTGGATAAGGAATATTTATTTACATGTGAGTAGATATTCTAGTTTCGGCCATTTTCAGCCTGAAGAAATCCACTGCTGAACGTAGGCCCTTTAATTTGAAGAACAATGTCGAGCCTTCTTGGTCCAATGACTTCTTTCTATCTTTATAACGCCGTCGGTGTAATGAGTTTTGTCCTTTAGCTTGCTGTTCGTGGTTTGGGCAATATGTTAAAGACATCCTTTCACCCCCAGATAAGACACCAATTGCACTTGTCTTTAAACCGTCGTAACTCGTTGATTATTTACTTGCCCCAGTCACCATCGCATGGATGCCATTACCATATCTTCAGCTCCAACCACGGGCTTATGCATTGCAAATGAAGTTCGGGGAAACGCGTTCGATTGCGAGGTGATAAGTAACTCATCGTTTAGTAATCCACTCTCAGTAGATGCTACTTATGCTGCGTCACGGACATTACTTCTGAGACTTTCTTTTATAGTCTAGGAGGCATTATAAAAACATTCTTCTGTCAACTCTAAGAGATCAATTCAGCGGTGCTTGAACCTAGCTTACAAGATTCCGTACAACTGAGTCCAGAGCGCTCCTCTGAGATATAGTAATATTTGATCATAATTGGCATTTTCTCTATGCCGTACGGTAGCTGTTCCACGGTTACTGGC
This sequence comes from Thera obeliscata, assembly GCA_947578465.1. Lineage (NCBI taxonomy): Eukaryota > Metazoa > Arthropoda > Insecta > Lepidoptera > Geometridae > Thera > Thera obeliscata. Next base: position 2,582,664 of record OX387926.1, read on the forward strand.
AAAGTCGAGAATACTTAGACCAAAAAGATCCCAGTAAAATGAAAAACGCTTTCAAGTAGGTAATGAAGCATGCGTGCCTATCTAATCTACTTACTACGTGCTGAAAAATACAGGAAGGTATTTAGCGAATCTCTTACGGATCATTGGGCAAAGCTTTTTCCGTTTTCCAATCCCAAAAAATCTAGAGCCGCTGTTTTTTCGAGAAGAGGATTACCTATCTAGAAAAGGATGTAAATGGCTTATTAGGCAAAGTCAAAGAATAGGTGGAAGATCTCATCAGAGAAGTGATCATCAAAATATGCCTGACAGAGATGAATAGAAGATAGAAACAGCTGATATAGAAACCGAGGTTCAATGAGATGTTGTGTTTCAGGCTGGTGTGACGTCAGAATGTGTGACAGCATGGACGCGCTTGCAGTACTGTGGACTTTGTGGAGAGATGAACCCGCCGGCTTGTTCGCGCTACTGTCACAACGTGATGCGAGGGTGTCTGCCCGCGCACGCGGATATTGGAGAGTCGTGGGACGCCTATGTTGGTAAGAAATCCTTTTAGGATAAAGAGAGACAGACGCACACGTTGTGTATGAGTGTGAAAGAGATAGAGAACGTGCTCTCGCTTTTGCTTTTTATTGGTGATCATTTACTTCAGCACACTGTTCTTTCTTTGAATACCAATTTCGTCAGGATTGTCTTATAATGGTGATGTAGCAATATACGTGCTCTCAACTTCTCGGGGCTTAATTTTTCGAGCACCATGTTGGTATATCTTTCAACATCAATAAACACAGATGCGTGCTTTGCGTAATATGGGTATCTACGTCATATAATAAGTGGAGCACAGCCATGCATGACTAGATAAGTTAACAGATTCATGCATGATCAAGAGAACTAAACGTTATATTATACAATAGATACATACGTAACACGAACAACTTATTACAGAGGCCGTGGACAAAGTAGCCGACCGTCTGCTTGGACCTTTCAACATCGCGATGGTAGTGGAACCTATAGACATCAAGATATCGGAAGCTATCATGAGCTTCCAAGAGCACAACCAGGAGATATCGCAAAAGATATTCGCTGGTTGCGGCAGGCCAGTACTGGGTGGCGGCGGAGGAGCGGGCCCTTTCACCCCGTCAGATAAAACCCGTCGCTCCATCCGCTCTATCCCAGACTTCGACTGGAACCAGAAACCAAACGACGTCGATGACTTCGAGATTGAAGCATCATTCGAAACGTTGGTACACGACGACCCAACGCTAGCCGACCTACGAACGCTTGAAAGCATCCGCGCGACCGCCGCGGCGATGTCAGAACAAGCGAAGCACGACCGTTTCATCCCGGGGACTGAAGCGCTGCAGAGGATGAAGAGAGATGCAGATCCCGAGCCCGCCGGTGCGAGCGGGATGGATATAGACTTCAAGAGCTATGAGTTTGATGGAAAAAAGGGACCGAGGAAGAAGAAGCCAGCAGCTAAAAATGATGAGGGCCATGGTAAGTCAGTGTTTTTATTTACTTGCAGTTCTATTTTAGAGGATGACATCACACGCAAATCGAGCGATAAATTGGGTAGCTTAAGTAGCCAGTGGGTTACCAGGATAAGCCCAACAAAACGATTTATTCTGATCTTTCAATTCCAGGTTCAGAATGGGGAGGCCCCGCGTTGGAGAAGCTGGTGAAAGAGACAAGAACAAGGATGCGCAACTCTAAGCGGTACTGGAACCACTTGCCGGCGCTCCTGTGTACTTCCACCAGCGTGCCTACGTCACCGTGCTTCAACGGATCTGCTGTGGGAAGGTAAGGACCAAAATAGTTTTTAGGCAAACAACTTGCTGTCCGCTTTTCTGTCAAGAAATTTCTCGATTACAAAATGCAGAAACTGTCTGTCTGACCTTTGCGAGTGCAGTTGGCAGTAGCCCAGCCTTGTAGCGTTGTAGGTTCGATCCTCACTAGCACAATTGGACTTTCGTTTGTCTTCGTTTACCTTCACTCACATTCGTTTACTTTCGCTCACGTTTGTTTAGCTTCGCTCACATTTATTTGCTTACACAGACATTGCATTTGAGGATTTGTTTGATTGAGATGCAATTTGTTTCTCCAGCTATACCCTACCGCCGGCGGGCGAGGGTGTCCTGGGCCAGGCGTCGAACCCCGAGGTCCGCGGCGGCGTCCCGGCGGAGGCGCTGGCGGCGGCGCGTGCGCAGACTGATACATTGCGCATGCTCACCGCCAAACTCAAGGACGCCTACAACGGACAGGAGGTGCAGTGGACAGACATCACTGATAGAGGTAACTATACCAGCATCGACCTGGATAACTCCACTGTGCAGACATTTCCAGAAATAACGTTTATTGTTTTCCTGTTATGGTTTAGATTGCGTAGGCTGCTACTATCGAAACCTCTCAAACTCAGAAGGTGTCTGAACGATATTTCGTACTAAGCTCAATTAAACCTGAATATAAGGAGGTAGTTCATAAAATCAGCAAGAAATTATTCAGTAGAGAATAACGTAAATTATATAGAAAAAGAAAAATTTCACATTTGGGACTAGTAGTGTCCCAAATGAAATTTTTCTTTTACCTCTAATCCTCTATTAACAAACTTGAAAAACCGACTTCATAACCCACCTGCAGAAACGATTTTGATATTTCTACGTATAATATTATATTATTTGAAATTTTTTTACGACTGTACTCTGTCCAATTGCTACGGAGGTGAAATTTCTATGAGAATAATCTTAAAATATAACCTTTCCTTAATCTGTACCTTTTCAGAAATGCACGTTGCCCGAAGCGGCTCGCTAGACGACTACGGAGATGAGTTGGACTCGGGCTCCGGCTCAGGTGATTACAACAGCGGCGACGACGGCCCACCTGATGATGATGAAGACTCCGACGACACAGAAGGTAGGTTTACTGCTGGAAACAATTATACCAGAAGGGCAAGTCCCACTTCATTTACAAAATTTCGTCTACGAAATGTTGTTTTCGTTTCGCCTATTTGTCTCTCTCTATTGTATGGAGAAAAGATGAGACAGCTAAAATACAATACGTAGTTAGAGTTGTTGTCTCATAAATTTTCCATACAAAGGAGAGAGACACGTGCTCACACGAAAACAATATTTGGTAGACGAAATGTGGTAGCAAAACTCCGACTTCGGGTACAGAGGACCACAGATGGTGTAACAATAGAATGTATGTTTTTTCTGGAGTACAATTTTTTAAGAGAACCAAGTTCCTTACCTGACTTGATGAACTTGAAAATGACAGCGCGGTCTTCCACAAGACATTGTTAAAAACCTAGAACTAAGCATTGAATTTAAACAAATTGGGGCTAAGCGAATGAATGTGACGAGACTAAAGTGAATGTAGCCACATTCTGGAGCGGTTCACTTTAGAGCCAGAAAAATATGGATTTTCCCGTTGACAAAAGCTCGCAAACGCCATCACATTCTTCCTACTAACAAAACAATTTGACGTGAATCTTTTTCAACAAACACTTTTGTCTGTTAGAAAATGTTTCATCATCATCAACCTATATCAGTCCACTGCTGGACGTAGGTCTCTCCGAAGACGCGCCACTGAGCCCTGTCTTCGGCTCTTCTCCAGTGCTTGCCAGCTACATTTCGCAGACCGTCGCTCCGCCTTGCCAATACTCCAATGCTTTCATGCTTTCTAAAAAAATAAATTATTAACAAACGAATCTTCCCTCCAGCAGGCTCTGGCCGCTTCGACGAGCCGACCGACATTCCCTCGTCTGTAGCCACCGAGCCGCCCTACGTCCCTGGACCCAGTGTCGTAGACCCTCCCGGAACCAACAACGTGTTCGTACCAGTTCGACCCCGCGTCGCCGACATAGAGACCGCACAACCTGAAGTACCGACAGCGAGGGAGGATTCAGTAGCGGCATCCGCTGAAAGACCCTCGTTACAGAAAGCTCTGTTTACTTACGCGTTGCCAGTGGTCTGCGCTTGGTTCGGCAGCATTGTCACTGACTTGTTTTAAAGATGTTAAACCAGAGACCACTCTTAGTTTACAAGGGCGCGAGTGATTTTAATTCAAAAACTCTTTGCCCCTTTAAGCAGGGAGTGGACTGCCTTACGTGGTTTACCTAGTCCCTTGTGTACCTATCATCGCATACGCAGCTATTAATTTAACAGTGCAGTCAAAGCCAGTAAAGTAAAAGAGACTATCATCGGAAAATAATACTAAACGAAGTATAACCAGCGTCACGTAAAAGGAACGCTGCATTCAATTCTGATTGGTTGAAAGAGTGAGAGGTAATGTAACGCATTGGTTTGCTGTCACGCTATTGGTATGTCAGTTGACTTTTGCCCCCCGCGCGCTTTACTTAACCCTCAAGTACCGTTCAGCGCTCATTTTACGTGACGCATAAATCGGTTTTTAAACCTATTCGCCATCTACAAGTGCAAGGGACAAGTGTGAAAGAACAGTGTACATTTGAAGTGACAAGTACAGCCGCCAAACTTTAATGCGTCTCTAGTGACCGTTAACGCACGCCTAGACTAATGCGGTTGATAAAAATAACCTGTCTTTTTTGAAGATTTCATACGGTATTCAGCTTAAACGTAAGTTTGTTATGGCGAAAAGTATGTGTCTATTTCGAAATCGCGCTACATACTCAGCCGCATTAAAGTTTGACGGCATGTATGGGACGGTTTGTGTGAATACAACCTAGTCAGAGGACGTGAAGTTAGCCACAGGCTACTGTGATATTGTGCGGACGGAATCGAACGAACTAGCAACAAATTGATATTTTTACTACGAGAGTAGTGGATTAATTTATTGATATTTTTTTAGGAGATGGGTACGTTGTTTGTACAGTGCGGTTTTATAACTTGGTGAACATGAAGGAGACAAAAAATCTTGTACTTACGTGGCCATGTGAAACAGCTGTACTGTACTTATGTTGGATCTTAGTCGCTAATCTTCATTTATATAAACGTTATTCTTTAAAATTTGCTATTTAAATATCTTTCCAATAGGTAAAAGGGCTTGTAAAGTAGCGTTTATAAGTATGGAGTAACTTTACAGCGAACAAGAACCACCGAGCGTTGTACAGTGAACGACAATAATTCGGTCTCGACGTAGAAACATTTTACCGCTTTTCATAAGAAAAGCGGGTAGTCGGCAATTTCTTTTTTATATTTTTTTTCGGCATTCAAAGTTTTTTATTTAGCACAAATTCAGCCAAATTATTGTATTTATTGAAAATGATCTTTTCTTTTTGTAAATAAATTGTAAATTTTGCTAGATAGTTAATGTATGTACTAGTTTATGGAGTTTTGTTGTATGTATGGATTTAATTGTAGTCATGTCTTATATTTAACTTTATACACAAAATCATATCATGGATTTATTAAAATTATATGCTTGTAAACTTATTTAAATAATATTTGCCCATTTGTATTTAAAACGAAATAAATTAAATTGCTTTTTCTAAAACACAAATCATTCATAATATTATTTGAAATGTGTAAATATAATAATCTAATTTTAATCTAAAATTAAGGTAAGAGACTGATTTGATTCGGATTATTTTTTATGGAAATCATTTAAATTTCATTTTTATTGACATTATTTTAACCGACTGATGATTATGGTAATTTTATTTTTAAGGCATTTACTTTTATTTTCTTAGGATAAGTACTCGGAATATAATTCGGATCACACACCTTTACACCACTTCAAAAAACGTGTCCCTTATATATTTTGAGTACAAACACTGTTATTATATTTATCATTTATTTTGGCTTCAGCTTTACTTTGCTAGTGATTTTAAAATATTAATTCACATTGTACTAAGCCGCGAACGATGTTAAAACTAGGCAATTTGTTAAACGTCCGGTTTTAATATTTTGTGAATTATTATTACACGCGTTAGTTTGTAACACCAGTGTATATCATAAGTGTTAATTTATCCTATTGAAATACGTAAATATGTCGTAGCTACTTAAAAATATTCCTCTTATTAACAGCTGATGGTAAAACTTCGAAATTGTAAATATTTATTTAAACTTTTATGTAGTATGACAAACGCACAATAAGAACATAAATTAATTAATCTCACAGTAAGATACCACGGAATTCATTTGCAGTTTAACTGCATAATAAGAAAATTGATCTGATATGCGGTTTTAGAGCCACATTTAGTTATTTTATAATAACCGTATATTTTATAGGCCTATTAAATCAAGTTACTTAGTTTAAACTACGTTCTTGCAATGACCGTAACAAACTTTCTTTCGATACTAGATTTCCATAACTGTGTGTTCTGAAATTTAAAAAAAAAAATGGATTAAACTAAAATAATATCAAATTGAAATACAAAACGTGAAGTTACGGGGACCAATAAATCATCGTTATGTGCCATCTATTTAAGAATACTTATTTAATAAATAATATTTAAACTTAACCCCTTTCTCAGCGCGGCTCACAATCTTTGGTCCTTATTTTAAACTATTTGCAACTAAGCTTATTATACGTAAAATTAAAAGTCATTTTTATGAAAAATTACGAAATGTATGAATTTCGTCGTGTTTCTTAGCCAATGTGCTTTAATGTCAACAATGGCAGTAAGCGAACGGTAAAATGTAAATAATTTAGGTAATAAACTAAAAACTTAGAAGTAACTTAAAAATGTAATGAACATTTTTTTAAGAAACGCACCTAATACACGTAATAAAAAAAATATGTACAAGGAATTTATCCTACTACCATTAAAATTAAATCAAGTGTATCTATTTCTTGTGACCGATATTTAATCAATCTTGATAGCCATTTGATGGCAAAACTGAACCGTTTTGCAATGACATAAGGTAGGTATTAGTGTGTCAACGGCATGTTAAAAATTCGTTGGTAGACATAGATTTTATACAGCACGATAAATAAATGTAACAGGGTATGTTAGTTCACTTGATGGTGTCGCATTTATATGTCAAAACTAGACATTTCTTGAAATGAATATGTTCGTATTTCAACTGTAACATGTTAAATTACCTGAAATCTGAACATTTACTAACATCTACAAACACTGCCAAAACAAACTTTGTAATTTTCGCATGAGCGTTTAATGATTTCGAACTTAAGTCAGACTTAGGCCCAGTTTCACGGATGACTAAACACCCGATCAAATATTTGATGGTTGCTTAACTCAAATGGTTGCTTGCAAATAAGGTCAGGCCACATCTAGGCGACACGCTGCGATAATTTATAGCAATACCGCAGCTTATCACCAGCATATCGCCTAGATGTGGCCGTATCTTTAGTCATTCATAAAACCGGGGTTTAATGTACTAATTTCTCATAATTACGCTAATGAACACATTACGTAGCGATGTCTACGAGTCTGCGATCAAAATGATAGATTTTATACGATTTTGTATTAGGAATTGAAGTTAGCTATACTTTGAACATTTTTTTTTTTATCTTTGTCACTGAATGTTTTATCTAAATAACGGTTGAGATGCCAGGCCGAGTGTAACAGTCGAAAGTAACGGATTTTATATAGATATATTATGTATGTTCCATGTGTACATAAATAAAGAGATAACAATGTACCATTCTGTTTTATTTGACGCAAACCAATAGTAATAATATACGTTTTTAATAATATACTTTTTTAATAATGTAATTAAGGTTAGTCATCAAGACCCTAGTATTTTTTAAACTTTACAGCACATATATACCTACATAAACCCTATTTTCCAATATTAGGAAGAGCACAAAAGAAGCCTCTCGGAGGCGTGACTAAAATTATTTCACCACACTTTAGAGACCCAAGAAGTCAGCGGATAGACTTAAAAATGAAGCCATTCTTATATTGAAATTGAGTGCATATTATTACTACTCATTTCAAAAATTAATAAGTAACAAACACTTTTGGAAAATATATTTTTATTAACGTTCAACAAATAGTATAAAACATTGATCTTACATTCTATTAGATACCATTCATCCTCACGCAAACTTCAACCATACAATCAATATTTGAAATCTGCTGATTGAAATATTTTCAACAAATAGAGATGTCAACAACCCGTAGTCAATAGTAAAAATCAGGCTTAACCGGCCTGAAATTAAATGAGTTCAATAGAACCACTAAGAATGAGAGCAATTATCTTTTTCTATATAAATTAATGGGGTACAGTGGGGTTTCAAGTTTGTATGGAAAAAGCATAACGCGAAGAAATCGCGCGGGGTTCTACATAGAGCATTTGTCATAACCAGTGTAGGCGATGCTACTAAGGTCCAATTTCACCGTTGAAATTGAACGCGTTCTACTGACGTTTAAACTCGCTTAAGCATGAATTTCTCTAAACGCGTTTAAAGACCTGTCAATGTCGTTGCATTTCTTTTGAAAATGGATACGTGTGTACTCGATTTATGAACGCGTTTACATATAAACGAGTTTAGTTAAACGCGTTTAACGGTGAAATCCCCCCTTAGCTGTACCCATTTGTTCTTTTTATATAAATAAATGCAGGGTTGGAAAGGCGCGGATGTGTTTGCCTCTTCTCTCATCTAACCGTTTGCCTACCTCTTATGGTAAAAGTTGTGTTTCTCATTGTGCTCGTGCTTGTTTAATAGGCCTGACGACTAATTTTCAAAATCTCTTCTATCATATTCAGAAGTATCTATTATGTCTAAAATATATCATATTTCTGTAGAAAATTAAGGTTTTTGTGCAATAAAAGTACATTTAAATTTAAATTTTCAAATTCACGCCAAAACGCTCGCTGGTGTCATGGCGTCTGTTATTACGTCACGGTTATAGTATATCAACAGTAAACATTGGTGCTTTTGTACTAAATCGGAATGACGTTTACGAAAACGTGACGTAATTCGCTCTGACCGGTGTTTGAGCCATCATGGCGGATTGTTGTATTTTGTAGATTTATTTTAACAAATAAATTATTAATCTCGACATTAATAAGAGAATAAATACATATATCAAAATCTTTGAATCCTTTTTCATTAGATCAGATAAATATTTTGGCGATACTTGATTACATGCCTTCATGCCTATTATAGTCGGATGTGCAATGACCATGCCTCGCTTATCTAATCGCTGTCATCGGTTTCCGAGTCACTTCCCGAGTCCGATCCGCTTTCCCATCCCTCTGAGTCCGAGCCGATCCACGCAGGTAGTGATGGTTGCTCGTGAATCGTCTTCCATTCATTCAACTTATGCAGATCTGGAAGGAAATTGTTTTTTTTTACTATTCATAGTCAAAAGTGTACACACATCAACATTGTCTATATTGTGGTCGTGGGTTCAAATCCAATTAGTTTTTCTATCGAAAAATGTATGTGCACCAGAGCCGGATTCAAAAATAATATGGGACCAGGGGGCCTCCGCTCCTTTGTTGTCCCGAGGCCTCCAGACCTCTTAATCCGGCCCTGATGTGCACTAAGACAGTACTCTCTAACGGTGAAGGAAGACATCGTGATGAAACCGACGACGTGTCGTAGAACTTTTCACGCTTGAATGAAACTTGACGCTCGTTGCTCGTACTTAAAAAGTACGAGCAACACGTGTCAAGCGTCACGCAAAAAGGGCCCGCTTGCGGCTTACTAGAAACATTTAGTGACAGGACATGAATAAACGCCTCTCAACTAGCTAGTTTTTTTTTACATGATATAGACCAGGGGTGAACAACTTGATTAGACATAAGATCTACTGTTTATTAACGAAACCCTGTGGGATCTACCACTAACATAATTCTTGGAATCTTAAATGAAGCAGCATAGTTTAGCGGGCGGAACAGCGATTGAAAAATGATACAAGATGGTGCTGTAGTAGTTAGTAATTACGTTACGCAACCTCGTCTACTTATTTATAATTTTTGCCTTTCCACGATCGACTGGACATAAAGTCGCGATCGACCGGTTGGCCACCGCTGATATAGACCATCCTTTGGCCACAATCTCACCTGATGGTAAGCGACGATGTAGCCAACGATAGAGCAGGACAGTCTAGAAGACACCTATTCACTCTTGCCTTGAAGAGGCCCAGATTGTAGTGGTTAGGAAAAACAGCCGTCGTCAATGAGTTCCATTCTCTGGAGGTTCGCATAATGAAGGTGGAGCCAAAACGCTTAGTGCAAATGGGTGGCATGCTAACCAGGTATGGATGGTACTGAGCCGTGCGTCTGCTAGTCCTATGGTGGAAGGGAGATAGTGGTATAAGATCATGCAGTTTCTAAGCCTAACCTAACTTACCTAAGCTATACAGATCGCTAAGATAGAACTGTTTATCGTCCTTCTCCAATACTCCTCCGTACACATACAACGCCGTCCGCACCACACAGGCCATAGCCGACATCCGCGCGCCGGGACCCCCGCGAGACATGGGACTTGACACTTGAGACACGGTCGTGGTGGGGGCAGAGCCGCCGAGTTTCAGCGTGAAGGCTTCGTCGCAAACCACTGAAAGTCGAACAGAGAAGTAAAAAATCTGTAAATCACTGATAATTCATTATAACTATGGAATACGGCTACAAACTAGAAAATTAAGATTATTGTGAGGATCATACACAAACGATGAGAGCTGAGTCATTAATTTTAATCGCAACCACATGGCGCTTGCATTAACCTATTTAATAAGGCGTATAATTACTGAAATTTAACGAGCCGCGTGCAGCAAGGCTTATTATTTGTATGAAATAACAAGTGAAGTTCAAATAACTTAAGAAACCGACTTCATGGTCAAACTAAAAATAAAAAATGCTGCATGGCCAAACTGCTGAACTTTAAATAAAACATTATTTTTTCAAATCGGTTTATAAATGACGAATTTATAAGCGATTTCAAACATTAAAAAATACAACCGAATTGAGGACCTCCTGCTTTTTATTTGAAGTCGGTTAAACAGCGTCCATCAAAACAGAAAGTAAATTCCAATCACAAATGGAACTAACCAGTCGTAACTTCTTCAACTGGCTTCGTCTCGTCTATCTGTTTGTGCGGCTGCGCCTGTTCCGATTTCAACGCAACTGTATGCCATTTGCCAGTCTCCAAGTCTAGTAAGTGTAGGTCATCTGACATCTCACCGCGGATCTCTTCTTCTGTTTCTTCTACATCCTGGAATTGAAAAAGTTAAAATGTATAAGGTAACTCGCGGCCGCCCGCAGATTCGCTCGCCCCGTTCCCGTTACTTTTTCGGGATAAAAAGCCCTATCCTATGTCCATCTGGAGATGGACATTTAACAAAATTTAACAAGGATAGGCCTTTTTATCCCGGTTCTAAGTGACACAGGGAAATAGGGATTCATTTTTATAATTATAGTGTTAAAGTAAAATGCTGAACTGTTGGTTCTATTGTTATTCTTTGTGTGTGTTTTAGGAAAAATAAGAGTGTAGTACAGAGGTGGTCCGGGTAGTCTGTGCGTGTGGCCCGGATTTGAAAGATGTGTCGTGCCTAATTAACTATTCATTTGCTCTGCCTATAAATTATACTGTGGCTGTCACAATTATGCTAACAGAAAAAAAGCAATAGACTTATTTTTAGCTAATAAGGCACAAAGCAATCTAATTGAAAAGCACCACTTAGATCTGTCTTTACCCTAAGGTTGTGCCATGTGATTTTTATCCAATCTATATTGATCAATAAGGTAATCTATATCTATTGAAAGCATAATAAAAGCACAATTGTTTTGAATATGATTTGAATGTTTTTTGTTTTGCAAAAATAGCGGTAAGTTCTTATATTTCTTAGTCTTCAGACATTTACTTACACTGATCCCTCCAAACACATATCCCCTATTGCTATGCACGTTAACAGCAGTCGCCTGGCCGGCCCTCGCAGGCGGCGCGTGGATACCCCCGGCTTGCGAGCGCCACGTCCACGAGTCTCCCTTACACGTCAGGCGGAACAGGTCTGTGTGAGTGTGGGTCACCTCTGTTCTGGCTTCGCGGACGCGGGAAAAACCGCCGTAGATGAATAGCTGTAGGAGAGGAAAATAATAATATTGGTTTCAAAATATTTAATGCTAGATTGAGCTAGTACAGAGCCGTAGGTCGTGGGTTCAATCCCCACCGTGAACAAGTATTTCAAGTTCTCTGTCTGGGTGTTATAGTATATTCTAATAATTTACAAAAAAAATATGAATATAAGTATTATATCAGCTATCTTGTTCCCATAGTACAAGCTCTGCTTAGTTTCAGGCTAGATAGTGTTGTGTAAAAACAAAAAGAGAAAGAAAGAAGAAAATCTGTGCTGACATAAAGACAATGGACAGCCTAAACCCTCCTAAAATACTTTAATGTATCACAAAGAACTTTAAGGTTATATTGGTATTGGTGAAAGAAAGGATTTTGTTTATACAACTAGCTGATGGGACAATCATATTACCCACCTGATGTTAAGTAGTAACCATCGCCTATAACAAAGTATTGGCTAAGTCACGCACGTCTGGAAAGCGCCCTACGATGCACTGCCCTGTGACCTTCAACTTGAGGCATACAGATGATTAGCCTCACATGCCAGTCATCTTTGAAATTCAACTCTAAGGCCCGTATTCCAAAACAAAGCTTGAGTCTGAGTCGAGCCTCAAGCATAGATTTTATGACAGTTCTCTATTGAAAAGTGTAAAAAAAATCAGCGCTTGAGGCTCGACTCAGACTTCTGTTTCAGAATATGGGCCTAAATCTTTACTTTTATTGGTAACACAAAGCATTTACATTGTCCAAAGAAATTAAAGTTTGGCAGAACAAATATTCATAAAAAGCACTCACAGAATCATTCCCTGCCGGTATCATAACACAAGCTGACCGAGCACTGGGTCCCTTTCCACTGGGAGCCAGCTTGCTCCAAGCCCTCGTGTCCAGGCAGAAAGTGTACACGTCATCAAAGTATTTGCACTCGCGACCGTCATCATTGTAACCTCCAAAGACTATTAGCTTACGGCCGAGTTGGACCATGCGATGGCCTGAGCGGGATGAAGGTCCATGTGCCGCCACAATCTGGAAGACACGCATTTGTGTATACCTGCTTGTTTCTTACTAACATAGTTCTACGTTATTTTGTCGTGTTACTAACCCCTATGGATCAAGGTCTGATATAAAGTTTATATTATTGTTATTTATTTTATTGACAAGGCTATCCATGGAAGTCTGATCTGCACAATATTTTTTTTTTTATTGATTTTATAGTGTTTCCTCGTTTAAGAAAATCACATCTTTTATAATAGTCTTATATAATGTCCCAAAAATTAAGGGCCGAGCGGAATTTGCTCAGTACCAAGGAGAAGGTCGCGGGTTCAAATCCCGCTCCAGTAAAATATGGGTGAAAATTCGGCAAATTCATCATCCACACTTGATCTGGCTGGTTTTTCCGCAAGTAGGCCGCTGGCGGGCCCTTTTTGCGTGACGCTTGACACGTGTTGGTCGAACTTTTTAAAGTTCTACAACACGCCGGTTTCCTCACGATGTTTTCCTTCACCGTAGAGTACTGGCATAGTGCACATACATTTTTCGACAGAAAAACTCATTGGTACACGACTGGATTTGAGCCCACGACCTTCGGATCGGAAGGCGGGGCCGCTACCACTAGACCGCCAGTGCTCTCCTGAGGAATTCTTATATGCACAATGAATTTTATCTTTTTCATTGATTTGATAGTTACTCGCAATCACATAGATTTTTATAATACCCGAAAAGATAAGAGCCGAGCGGGATTTGCCCCGTACCAAGGAGAAGGCCGCGGGTTCAAATCCCGCTCCAGTAAAATATGGGTAATATGAACAGCATACCTTCTCCCACTTCTTGTCAGCAAGTGAGAAACACCAGAGATCCTTGTAGTGATGGAACTGAGTCTCACTCGGACTCGTGAACTCCCCTCCAAACACCCATAGCTCACCTCTGTTGGAATACATGTTATTAAATAAATAAATATTGACTGATATTTCCCACAACACCATTTAAGTCAACCTAAGCCAAACTGGTACTATGGAAAAGAGAAGCCTAATAAAATGCTTGAGCTTGTTTTACAGTCAATCCAAGTCATCAAAAAAAATATATTGTTTTTCAAAAGTATAAAGATCAAATCCACCTACAATGCAAAGGCTCTGAAATATTCAGGGTGATTACTTGAGTATGTATTTAATTTGTTTAATATTCAGACTGTATACCTACTTTAGAATTCTTAGCTTAATGTTTTGCTAAGTACATATTATATATACATACTTGTTAGCCGGAGTGGCAATGGCCTGGTGAGCACTGCGCGGTGGAGGACCACTTGGTGCCTTTACCTGCTTCCATGTCCCTTTCTCCGGGTTGAAGAACAACAGATCATTGTACACTTCTGTCTGGAAAGGTAATAGCAGCATTTCTAAGATGTTTTGTACAGAGCTGATGAAAATTAACCCTAGTGTTAGGGTTAATATCCAGAAAGGGGATCAATCTATACTAATATTATAAAGAGGAAAGATTTGTACCTATTTTTGTATGTTTGTAACGAATAGGCTCAATAAGTACTGGGCCGATTTAAAAAATTCTTTCCCCAATAGAATGCTACATTCTTCCAATTTGACATAGGCTACATTTCATTTTGAAAAAAATTAGGGATCCTTGGTAAAATTTGAACAATGTAACCGAAGGTGTAGAAAAATGAGTCTGAAAATGTCTTTCGTCAAATGCGCTGCCGAAACTATTAGCGATAGAACAAAATAATGTACAACAATATTGTCTACCCCGTGCGAAGCCGGGACGGGCTGCTAGTTGTCTATATTCGAACCTATATAGGGTATAGATACATACATATATACACCTTAAGGTATAGAACTATAGATAGCTATCCATTAACAGTCGCCATAGCCAAAAAAGGCTAGGAATTCATTATGAGTTTATACCAGCACTCGCCAAGGTGCAGTCAAGTGTGTACATTGGGTGGGTCAAGTGGGTATGTCTTTTCCCATGCATAGGTTTTCAGCACCCTTCACCCCTTGAAATAAATCGGTTTTAAGTGTCTCTACACCTAGGACAAACTATCTTAATGTGCTGCCTGGCAGAGGTATCCTTATTGGCTTTCGGGGCCTTTGGCTGAAAAATTGTGACTCTAAGAACATTTTATAATGTCAAAAAGATAAATAAAGAATTGAACTACTATACCCTAAGGCAGAGGTAGAGTGACTCAATCTTCACTGTTTAATATTGCAGTTTTTCTTCTTATGCAATTATTTTTTAGATATTTGAATGGTTGTGGCTCAACTAAATGCTACTTGACATATATGTGTATGTATGATTTACCTTGAGCCGCCTGGAAAGGAAGGCACAAATGGCTGAGCCCCACGACCCAGGGATCGTTGTCCCTACGAGTAGCAGCCAGGGCAATGGGTCACACACCCGAGGCCCTTACCTGCAACTCCCATGAAGAGCGAGTTGTAGATAACCGGATGATGTTTACCTTTTGTCCATTATGGTACTCTCCACCAAACATGATGATCTCATTGTTAGTGGGGTGCGGAGTCAATGATGCATAGGCCCTGGCTGATGGAGGACCTGGCAAGGTCTTTTCGGTTGCTGCAGACCGCTTGGCTTCTTCCCTTTCTATTTCAGCTATCACTTTGGCTATGTCTTCCTAAAAAAGGTGTTCAATGTTAGCTATGTCAAAGTTGGGAACATGTTGGGAGACATTGAACCAAAAAGGTTATGAACACTGGTTTCGCTGTACACACAATATAAAGAGATATATTATAGGTAACAAAGGCATGTAATTACGGGATGGTTATTTTCTAAATACTGGTGAAACCACTGAACTTTGTAAATAAACAACAGCATGGACTAACCTCACCCAAATTAGCAAGCTCTTTCTTCAACTTGCACGCTAATTTCTTTTCGGTTTTAGCGGCAGTCTTTACCGCACCGCTTACTTTATTCTTGTTTTTCTTTTTGCCCATTTTATTGAAAAGAACTTCAACCAAAAACAAATCAACTTTTTCCCCAACAGGCCAACAAACAAAATCAAAACAAAACAAGTACCCATCACATCAAGGCATCAAGTACCCAATGTTTTTTTTTTTTTTTTTGACACGGACGGACACTGAGAAAGTAGATTGTTTTTTTTTTTTTTATTACCGAATGGCATCGGAGGGCAATTCTAGACCAGTGACTTTTTTGTCACGGTAGATATATATCACAAGAACTGTCAAATTTAAATAGACATGACATTTTCAATAGATATCGTATTCCAGCAATATCACTATAGACATTTATCGAGCGAAGGCCGTTAGATATGTGTCGAGTGGTGAGTAGTAGTCGACATTGACATCTCTAATATACTTTGGGTGACTTTGGGCTTTTTTTTTCTTTCGGTCCTTGGAGCAGGCTAGAGTACCAAGACCATACCACCTAGTCTTACTTTTTGATAAAAAGTCAATGATGTTTACTTGTTTGTAGGGGATACAAGTTGGGAACGAGAACGCGAATAATGCTTTCTCATAAACCTACAATAAGTGAGGAGTGATTGAATTTAGCTCGTACTTAGTAATTATTCAATGGCGCAGTTAGAAGAGCAGTCAATCAGACAGTCAACGTCTATACTTGTATCCGGAGTTCAAGCTTCGAGAGATATATTCTTTTTGCATTGAATGGCCATCTAGTTGATAACCTTTGAATAAAAAATTCAAGTCATCGGAGTCCTTCTCTTGAGTGTAATGATCCTGACAATGACATATCTACAACACTTCATAGACAACTGACCATAGATTGCAAACAACAAAGTTTACAGTTTTATGGTACATAACGTTCCGTGTGTTTCCGGAATTAATTATTGTAACTAACATTTTGTACGAAAAGTCCATTGATTACTATTTAATGAAAATGAATCTATTATAAACAACAACAAGAACGCATTATAAACGCCGTTTAATAGGAAATATGTTTATCTGACGACAATAATAAAGTTAGTGCTATCGAACTATTCTATCGATAGAAACGGAACGTAGATAAACATGAACAACAACGGGATAGTCTGTGGAAGTTCTAAGAATGAACCTTCTTTCTGACATCTCTATAGTAAAAGTCTAACGTAAAAGTCTAACGGTGGCTAGAATACGCATTTTAGCGCGGTTCGATATTATCTTCGACAAATTTGGTGATATGACACTGCTTTCGCGACATTTCAAATCTCTATTTCGAGCGTTAATCTCTAAAAGTCTAGAATTGGCCCCCTGTCCATTTTGAATCAATTTTGCCAGTGTCGAGTAATGAGGATAATCTAGTAAATAGATAAAATATTTTTTCGTCAAGTCAGTCATAGACAAGTCGGCCCTTCAAAACCATCAGAAACCTTTTCGATCATATCAGAATATCACATACATTTTCATTCCAACTGCTAACACTTTGAAAGTGTTTTTTTCTTACTTTGAAGACCTCAAGTAATATTGGATAAAATACCACCGAAATTACACAACAGAACTCAAAATAACACTAGAAAAACAATTAAAATGGAAAAGCTATGTGACTTCCCAAATTATCAGAAAACGAATCCAACAAGGTCATAGCAAGGCGCAAGGAAGCAACTGTTGTATTGACTGTGATGGTTGCTATCAAAAGTCAATGTCTAATTTATCAAACTGCCAAAGTTGTGTCATACATCAGTCGTCGTCAGCCAGCCAGCAGAGCAGATAAATAAATTAAAAAAAAACAGTAAAAAACGAAATCTCATCGTACGTGGACGGATTATTACTTTACTTGAAATTGCTTGGAATTTTAGTCGTAATATTGTACTATTATGTCTAAATAATTTGCTAGTTTCGATAAAAAATATGCTAAAGCGAACGATTTAACTACCAACTCACTATGAATCTTGCAAAGATGAATACTCCTGGGCCATCGGCACCATCGGTATGTCCCTTGATTTTAGCAAATTATTTAAATAATTGGAGAAAAACCTAGGGTTCTGTCCTAATCCATCATTTTTACAGTCGTCAGCATCAACGCAAGAGTTTAAGATTCGAGTTCCGAAGAATGGGAAGAAAAGGCATCATGTGATGAGGTTCAATGCTACCCTGAACGTAGACTTCGCAAAGTGGAGCCATGTCAAGATGGAGCGAGAGAATAACATCAAGGAGTTCAAAGGAATGGATGAAGATATGCCTAAGTATGTCAACTGAATTCAGAAGAGAAGTCACAATGTTGCTATACTAGTGTTATTACTCAATTTCTTTTTGAAGTTTTTACAGAACTAAGGATGTCAGTTTTATTAGACTTTGAACTACTTCCAGATTTGGTGCTGGCTCAGAATATGGACGGGACGTAAGAGAGGAGGCTCGCCGCAAAAAGTTTGGCATAATATCTCGCAAGTACAAACCAGACGACCAGCCTTGGATCCTCAAAGTGGGAGGGAAGACTGGCAAAAAGTCAGAGTTTACTATAATTTTTTATTACTTTTTTGGTGTAAATCTCTGAGGGTCTTATTAATAATCCTAGCGTAGCGTTGGACTGGTTGATCCGTATTTTGTCTCTTGCATTGACATGCAATTGTCAACTCGAACAAATGTGACAAAACACGATTTAACTACTCCAGCGTTGCGCCAGGATTATTAATAACACCCTGAATGTATAACCTATTTTGGTTGTTTACGTGCAACCTCTAAATATCATTGACTTTGTTGACTTGATGGAAAAATATAACAATATTGACTCATTCAATAATTTTATGTAAAGTGCCACTTGACTTGTGTATTCTTGATCAAAGAGGATATTTGCCTCTTTTTAGTTCCTAATTATTTTGCATAGTGGCACCCTTCTTGGGTGTTTGTTGATGCTATCGGTTAAATTGTATGTATCAAGCCTATCATAATTGTATGAGTTCAATCAGCCCATCCTTTTAAAGGTACTGTACCCAAAGTCCCAGTGCATTTAAGAGGCCGGCGGAGGGCGAATTTTCATACAAACGTAATACCAAAATTATTACTAGTTTAGGCAAATTTCCACTATATTATTGTAATAACTGTATTCGTATAGTGTTTATCTAGGTTCCTGAACAGTTTTCATTTTAAATTACTTACCTCAAATGAAATAAACACCAATCGCATTTTACACATTTTTTTCATTGCAAAATGTGATTGGCTTTAATTTCATTTGAGGTAAGTAATTTAAAATTAAAACTGTTCAGGAACCTAGATAAATACTATACAAATACAATTATTACAATTATTACAATAATATAGTGAAAATCTGCTTAGATTAGTAATCATTTTGGTATTACGTTTGTATGAAAATTCGCCCTCCGCCGGCCCCTTAATGTTGTTTTTGTTTCGCCTATGTGTCTCTCTTTTGCATGGAAAAATTATGAGACAATAACTCTAACTGCATAACGTATTTTTGCTGTCTTATCTTTTCTCCATACAAAACACAGAGGCACGTAGGCAAAACGATAACAACATTTGGTAACGAAATGTGCAAGCAAAAGTCAAGCTTCGGGTACTGATCAATCAATCAATCTATCAAAAGTGTATTTATTCAGTAGAATTGCAGGGAGCACAAGGCCTTTAATACACTATTTATTCCATTTCATCAATTAAATTAGTAATAATAAAATAGTAATATTTTACAGGTTCAAAGGTATCCGAGAAGGCGGGGTGTCAGAGAATGCTGCCTACTATGTGTTCACACATGCTGCAGATGGAGCTATTGATGCATACCCATTGCAAGAATGGTGAGCTTCTTTAACTGTCTAATGCTGCCTTCCTACGGTGCGTGGTTCTGCAGATCATCACGCACCGCGCACGACGACGCACGGCAATGCACACAGAAAAGACTCCTGTGCTACCGCGCACCTCGGCGCACGAGACCGTTCCCATGGTGTGTCGTGCGTGCTGGTGCGGGCTGGTGCGCGATATCACGCACCGGTGGGAAGGGGCTGTAACACATAGCACCAAAAACCCCAAATAAATAAATAAGAATATTGCATATGTCAAGTGTCAATAAGCGACAGTGTCTGCTTACCATCAAGTGGCATAAACATATAAAACATCAAACCATGTTCAAAATACATACATACGTAAAATCACGCCTCATTCCCATGGAGGTAGGCAGAGATCACGGATTTCCACTTGCTATGATTCTGATACCTTTTTCGCTTCATTCACTTTCATAACATTCTTCATAATTCTTCTTATTTAAGAGCAACGCTCTTGACGGCGTAATGTATGCATTTTCCTCCAGGTATTTCTTTTGAGGGCAACCTCCTTGACCTCCTTATACGACATCACGGCGATCTTTGCTTTTATTTGGCTCATGTAGCTTATCCTTGGTCTTCCTCTTCCTCTCTTTCCTTCTACCTTTCCTTCGATAATATTTCTGATAAAGCTGTCATGTCGTACAAGATGGCCAATCATCTTTCCTCTTCTGTTCTCAACAACTCCTATTAGGGCTCTTTCCTCGTCGACTCTATTTAATATTTCTACTTACTCTTCATACGTGCTGTTCAAAAACAAAATTATTTATCAGGTATAACTTCCAACCCATCCATCGGTACAAAGCTTTATCGGCAGAGGAAGCGGAACAAGAATTTGGAAGGTAAGTTAAGAATTAACTACCTGACCTTCAGCCTGCAGAGATTTGGAGATCAAGCTACAAATAATTTATTTCAGTAAATTTAATCCAAGCTACATTTCGTAGGCTTGGGACTCTCATTTAAGCATGTAAATATTTGTGAGAGTCTTGCTCTTCTGTAGTAAACAATTTTTAAGCGCTCCAATCTGGAATCTGTCCTACGCAGTTTGTTCAGCTTGTGTCAAACACCTCATACCACTAAATAAGTGTGGGTTTTGGCAGACGGATACAATACACACCACCTCCTCCATTTTCCAGCGTTCTTTTATATGACTTTTCTCATATATAATTATAAGTTTAAATAACTAGAGAAACCGACTTCAATGCCAAACGGCTAAACCGATTTTAATGAAATTTGTTTGGGACAATCTGGACGTAAGAATAACCTTCCAAATAAAAAAATAATTTTCTAAATCGGTTCATAAATGACGGAGGCATGCAGTTACAAACATTAAAAAAAATATTTAATAAAATGGCAACACTGATTTTAATAAAATTAAAATGGGACCAATCTGGAAGCAGTACCTTTCAGATAAAAAAATAATTGTTCAAATCGGCTCACAAATGACGAAGTTATGCGGTAACAAACATAAAAAATAAAATACAACCGAATTGAGAACCTCCTTCTTTTTGATTGGAAGTCGGTTAAAAAGAATGCTGCTCATCTTTTGAACTTGCTCACATTATTTAACATAAGTTAATTGTGTTTTCAGACGAAACAAAGTGATAAACTACTTCTCACTCATGTTCCGAAAGCGCATGCGCGGCGAGGACGGTGGAGACGACCTTGATGATCCCGACGAAAAGAAACCCAAGGGCGCTAAAGCTAAGAAAGGTAACAAATTTATTAAAAACACACATTCCTAGGCATTTACCTTTGAAACATTTATTTTTATTATCATCTTTCAACAATCAAATATAGTGCCCTACGGCTGGACAAAGGTCTCTCTCAAAATCCTTCCCCATCTGTTCGTCTTCCATACATAAAACATATAAGGCACTTGTCCCGTGGTTTTCGAATGACATATGGGTCTATAACATACCGGTTTTTCACGATGTTTTCCTTCACCGTTTGAAATTAATAGCATTGTGCACATTTGATTCTGTCATAAAAACTAATTAATGCACGACTGGATTTGAGCCCGTGACCTTAGTTTTAAAGGCCGCTACCACTACGCCACCAGTACGCTCTTATAACTAGCGGCACATAACTTAAGCGCTGAGCTATACGTGGAGGGGATAGCTGCGCATGCGTCGTAGTGTGCGCATGTCGCGCACACTGGATGTGTGCAGAGTGTCTTATTGGTACGGAGAGCGGAGTGCGACTGGAGAGCCAATCAAATCAGCGCTACGCGCGCCCGCTCTTCATTCCGCTAGCCCCCCTCCGGTACCTTATTTTTGACTTCTGCGCAATAACGGTCAGCGCTAAAGTTATGTGCCGCTACCTAAACGAGACACAAACTTTGAATAAAACTAAGGTCCTGTTGTGTGATTGACCCCACCAGATCTGAAGATATCTGAAATGGACGAGTGGATAGATACTGAGGACGAGTCATCAGACTCGGAGGCCGTCGTCAAGGAGGAGGATAGCGACGGCGGAGCTAAGAAGAAGAAGGATAAAAAGAAAAAAGGTAAGGCGACAAAAATAGATTTCATTTTCACAATCTCTTGGTATTTGCTTAGTTTCTACAAGAATTCTAGTTTAGTTTAGTTTCTAGAAAAATCTTTGTAGACCTAGAAGAGTACAAAACATTACTGTCTCTATCAGATTTTTCAAAAAGAAAATAATACATGTATTATAATATTTTAATAAATAAATATTCCACAAAACACTAATCTAACGGACACTGAATTTCACGAGATGAGAAGTTTAGTAAAATCAATAAAAAGTTATGTATTTAATATATTTTTTTATATCTTCTTATCGTGTTCGTACTGATTCTTTCGAACTAAGTGTGGTGAAAGGATTTTAAGTGCGTCTCAAAGAAGCTCTATTTTTTATATGATATTAGACCATCCTTTGGCTACAATCTCACCTGATGGTAAGCGACGATGGAGCTGGAGGGTCTAGACTAGATACCTATTCAGTCTTGCCTTGAAGGGGCCCCGATTGATTGAATAATGAACAATGGCATTCTTTTCATATTTTCTGGTTCTCAAGACATGATTCAGGACCTAAGATCTAAATTGGGGTATAATGCATCTAATCGACCAAGATATACTTATACTATTGATATTGTCTTTCAGCGGCGGCCATTAAGAAGAAGAAGAAGAAAGTGGATGACGAGGCATTTGAGGACAGCGATGACGGAGACGAAGAGGGACGGGAACGGGACTACATATCCGACTCATCGGAAAGGTAACTACAATCTATAGATCTATCTATTTAGCCCATATATATTTATTTATAACCATTGCCCTATCTTTACAAGTGTACCCTAATACGATAGCGCAGCCTTTCTCATACATGTTAAAGATTATATAATTATACATTCTATAATTAAACTAATCACAGTACAAATTACAACCTATTATAAAATAATATTAAAAATAATCACAATAATGTACAATGGATCCAATCAATAAATAGAAAAAACAAAAATAAACAAAATACATTTAACATTATACAGATAATAACTATAGGATTTTTAGTGAAGTTTTTATGAATTCGCTCAAAGAACACTGGAATATATCAATATTCTTCCAGTAGAGGCGGTTGCCTACGCCGATGAACGAACTCATCAGGCACTCGCAATTTCACTGCTTCCAGAATGTCAATATTGGCCACTTTACCCCGGATCACTTTGAACACATACAAAACAAGCGCCAAGTCTCCTAATATGTAGAAGACAGCATATTTTGCCATTGCAGGATAGACGTAAAATATCAGATATTGTTTTCCTGATCAAAATAGCGCAGAGTAAAATAGATTCTCCTCAACTCTTAGAAAATATTAAATTGAAAATTCCAAACAGTTCGATCAGTTAGGGCGCTTGTACACGCTAAGAAAAAATGCCGGGTCTACCCAAGAATTCTTGTCGTAACTAGAAAATAACTGTGTACACTGCTCGCAGCGGTGCACGAAAAAAATCTTATCTGCGCAAGACACGACGCGGCGAACGTTGTTGCGTTTTCGTGTGTGGAAAAGACAAAATTCTTGTCTTGCGCAGATAAGATTTTTTTCGTGCACCGCTGCGAGCCGTGTACACAGTAATTTTCTTGTTACGACACGAATTCTTGGGTAGGCCCGGCGTTTTTTCTTAGCGTGTACAAGCGCCCTTAGACTTCCAACTCACCCTAAAATACCTTTTTGTTCAACAAAGTATAGGGAGAACACTGTCTTTACGTTTTCGTACGTACTTTTCTTCTTTTACGTTGAGTAGCGGTTCGGTCCTCCCCGGCGCCGGTGCCGTAATATGGGCAGCCTACTGTGCCTTAGGGCAAATCCGCCAATGTGTACAGGTCTTATGGTTTTATTAAAATACAATAATTTAATTTTCAGTGAATCCGACCACGAGAACAAAGCCAACAAGGAGTTGAAAGGCGTCGCTGAAGAGGATGCGCTCAGGTGAGTCAATATTAAACCTCTTGGTAGTTCGGCAACATCAGGTCATACATAACACCAGCTTTTAAGATGTTAAACTCCGAGAAATAACTTCTCGTTCGCACCTTTTGAAAGGTATAAAAACACTGAACTTATTTACCGACTTATTTTGATCATACTCACGCCCTAAAAGCAGTTAGTAAGATAGCACAATAGGTAGTGCCGCGTATCACCTGAGGTATAACTAGCGGCACATAACTCTAGCGCTGAGCGATACGCGGAGGGGATAGCTGCGCATGCGTCGTAGTGTGCGCATGTCGCGCACACTGGATGTGTGGATGTGTGCAGAGTATCCTATTGGTACAAGGAGCGGAGTGCGACTGGAGAGCCAATCAGCGCAACGCACGCCCGCCCTTCATTCCGCTAGATTCCTTCATTCCCCCTCAGTGACCTTATTTTTGACTTCTGCGCAATAACGGTCAGCGCTAGAGTTATGTGCCGCTACCTCTAAGGTATTATAGGTAGGTTTTATAAGCTTCGGGGTTCTCTTCAAATATTATCAAATATATCATAAGTAAGTACCTACTAACAATAGATTTAAAAGTTATACCAACAAAATAATCCTATGTTGATCTAAATTAATGAAATTATTATTTTTATTGCTTTTGGGTATGCCGTAGTGTAAAACGGCATAAATATCTCTGACAGAAAACTGCTCACCTCCGACGAAGACTCTGATGAAGAAGACAAGGAACAGAAGCCCGAGCTGTCTGATCAAGAAGACGAGCCCACTAAGGAAGGGGAGGAGAGGGCCAAGAAACTCACTAAGAAGAAGAAGAAGAAGGCTGACGATAAGAAAGGGGAGAAAAAAGGTAACGTACCTGGATTGTGATTTTATTTAGTGATACCGAGGCTTGGATTCCAATGTGTGATAAATAGAACTAATCAACCAGTCAAATATTTGACGATTGTTTAATAAGTTTAAGTCATCCGTGGAACCGGGCCTTTAAAACTCTATTTATTACAACTACCTTTCTTATCGCAACAGCAATCTTTACGTAGTATTCTTTTGTTTTAAATTGAACTGGTTCCCATCCAATAAATTTTACGATAAATCTTTGTGAATTTAAACTTTATTTTATTGTGATTCTTCCAGAGTCTAGCAGCGAGCTAAGTTCGGACTCCGACACTGATCCAGAGACGGGCACTACTAACAAGACCCACAAAAAGTCCAAAAAAGAAGACAAGAATGCTGCCGGTAAGTCTTTTGATATCGTACGACCTTACTTTACCCACAACCTTCCTGACTCATGGCTTAACTAACTTAGGAACGTATTTACTCACGTCCATTACCAAACTTACGACTTGACTTGCGCACGACTTAACTTACTCACGACCCTACTAACTTACGACCTTTCCTACTCCCGTCTCGCTTCCACAAGAATTCAACTCAATCCTACGATAGTGTTCTGCCAAGTACCAGAAAGTGAAATCATTAGTGCGTTGTGTTTTTCTCACAAGAATAAAATGTTAAAACTCGTAAGTTTGGTAATGGACGTAGGTAAATTCACGTCCATTACCAAACTTACGACTTGACTTGCGCACGACTTAACTTACTCACGACCTTACTAACTTACGACTTATCTCACTCTCGACCCTACTAACTTACGAACTTACTTTCCCCGACCTTATTAACTTACGACCTTTCTTACTCACAACCGTAAAAGTTTACTGGCTCATGACCTTACTGGCTTACACACTGTGTATTTTTCCAGCGGGCAGCGCTAGTGCGTCGCCGGTGGCTTCTGCTGCATCGGCTGCCGTGGCCGCTGCCAACGCACATAACAACCATACGCCCTCCAAGCGGCCCAAGCTGGATCCATCCTACTCGTGAGTTACTCACCTACTGCATAACAACACCTCACACTTTTGAGACATTATAAAAATCATTGTGATTTCCTCACAACTCAATTGGTAGTAGCTCTGCCTTCTGCGCTGGAGTGGGTGCGTTCGATCCCCACCGAGAACAAATATTTGTGTAGTGGATATAGATGTTAATTCTCTGACTGGGTGTTATATTAGAATTAAAAGTATATCAGCTATATTAATCTGAAGCAGCTCTAGTTAGATTGGGGATAGATAGTGTTGCGTCCCCAATATTTATTTATTATTTGTACACACAATTCGAATTTTTACACGTCAGTATCCGTGCTTGGACCCGGACTACTTTAGCTTTGTCACGGACGTATTTGAATCAACTCGTTTGTGATTTCAGCGACTGCGGCGTAACAGAAGAGGCGGTGCGTCGCTACCTGGCGCGCAAGCCGATGACGACCACAGAGCTGCTGCAGAAGTTCAAGTCGAAGCGCACCGGCGTCAGCAGCGAACGCCTCGTGGAGACCATGACGCAAATCCTCAAGCGGATCAATCCCGTCAAACAGAACCACAACGGGAAAATGTATCTTAGTATTAAGCAAACCTGATTATACTGATAGATAATAGTCGTTGATTTTACTCGGTCTTTTCTTTTGGTGCTGCGCAAACTGAGATAGTGTTGTGTTTAATACGTGTTTGATAGAGTGAATATTTAAGTTGCATACGATCAGTATGAAATCAACCACTAGCCCGTGTAGACATAGACACAGTGTCGATTTGCTTCCAGAGAAATTTAACTAAATCCTGCGATAGTGTTCTGCCAAGTACCTACCAAAAAGTGACATGATTAGTGTGATGTGTTTTTCTCCAAAGAGTAAAATGTTAAATTTACTGTAACGTGAAATAAACAAAATATAATAATGCGAGAAAATAACTAGTTTACTATAAAAAGAAACAAAGGCATTTAATACACTCCAAAAACAAACAATACTAAATAAATAGCTAAAAGTTCTCCCAATATTTTTCAGAAGTTTCTGACAGTTGGTTGAGAAAAGGGAAAAGTGTTGAGCATTTTTTCTCCGTGTACCTACATAAGGTGTCTGTTTATTGATATTTACCTACATCTTTAATCATTAGCCAAATGCAATTATATTTTTGTTTTCCAAATATGCTAAGTCTGTTTCTTGTGCCTTTTCGGGTTTCCTGTAAAAATTACACTAACTGTTAACATCCAGTTCAGAAGAAATACATACAATACAAGTGATAATTGTAGATTTACCTGCAAAGCGAGTTCTCTCTGATGAGTTGCTCGCTGTCGGCGATGGTCTGAGGCATAGCCTTGCCTTTAGTCTCAGGAAGGAGCAACGACGCACCGCCACTCAGTAGGCCTAATACCGCTAGGATGATAAGAGGTAAGCCTTGCCATATTCTTCCCTGGAAAGTTTTGCAATTTCATCAGCTGTTATTTAGCAGTATAGCATTGGCTTTCCTTTCAATGACCAACGAAAGCCAATTTGACCCAAATACGAGCGCTAATACGTAATTGGCTAATTTATTGATTCCTAGTCACCACGTTTGCCAATAGCCAGATGAATGTGTCTCATGGTTTGTGCCCAGTGTTTACTCGATACCTACCATTACTATAGTAGGTATATTACCAATCGCTTTGTGTTTAAACGATCCCTGTTATTTGTCTGATTAATGATACTCTTCACTGATGAAAAGTTGCAAAAGTTTACCGAATACACGACGAATGGCGAGAGTGTTGCGGCCACACACACAGAAATTTGTATTATAGAGGTGCCCATCGCTCGCAGGCTGGTCGGCAACATCTCCGCTCCTAGCTGGAACTGCACACTGACAGACATGTTGATGCTGAAGCGCACTAGGAGAGCTAGCACTAGTTGAGGATTACCTGCAACAAGGGTGACATTCGTTCAATGAGAAGATTACTCGTGGTTGACCTCGAACTATGGTCTCGCGATGTCCGCGGTCTGGCCTATGTCGAATTTTTACTCAATGACTCTTATTTGAATGGTTACAGATTGTGTAAAGATATTTTTCATTACTCATACTCTGAAAGTAGGTCTGAAGTTGCCTGAGGGGCCTAATTGAAAGTAAAACTTTCAGCCCTAGGGAGAATCGCTTTCTACTGACAGCTGTCAAATTATAAAAAAAAACAAGTTCTATTTTATTCAACCATGTTCCAACTTTCTAAAGTCTTTCTAACTGCAAGGAGGTCCTTGAACCAAATTCCAACTTTTTATTCAGCAAGTAGGTTGGAAACCCATTACAACGGTAAGAAGTTTAAAAAGTCTAATAAGATAGCGCAATGTAAAATTTAAATTTAAATAACATAAAGATAGTATTAAATAAATAATGTATCTTCTAAATTACTTGATTAATATAATAGCTTCAACTATTTATTTAAATAACATAGATTTGAGCAAACAATTTACCATTTTTTAAATTATGAGAATGAAAATAATGGCTGAATAATGCTGGCGAGCCGTAGCCGAAGGCCCGCCAGAGAAAAAGAAAAAAAAAACCGGGAAGGCGGCAATTCAATCTTCATTTTCACAAATTTTTCTTTCATGTTTTTATTTTTACTTTCCTTGTATTCGTAATGAAAAGCACAGTGTTTACCTCGGGTGAAGGTCTTTTAAGTCCCTCAAGCTCCATTGGCGCCCTCGCTAACGCTCTGGCGCCAAACCCGTCTCGGGACTCAAAAAACGTGACTTTCAACACTCAGGTAACAATGTACTATTTAAATTTAGATCATTAGTGTTGATAAACTGGGTGATTGTGATAAGTCTATATTGTTATCTAACAAATATACCTTGCGGCACAAAGGCACAGATGACAGATAGTATGCAGGATATCCATATAGTTAGCGTATTCAGGAAGCGACGTCCAACTCTGAAAAATATCGTAGAATTATAACAGATATCTATTGAGTGACAGGTTCAGTTCAATTAAATTAAAGAGATAATACTTTCAGTAGTATCACAGATAAGTTAATACTGGTAGTATTATCTCTTGAATGAATCAGGGAATCTATTAAAATACCACTGTTCTTCAATATGAGTACCTAAGTACATATAGATATAAAATCAGAAGATATTCTACTTACTTGTCCAAAATCAAAGCAACAAGAGTGAGAGACGGGATCTCCGCAAAAGATGACAGCGTAAACGTTACGAAGAAGTTAGTTCCAATACTCTCCGATAACCTGATGATGGCGTCGATTATAATGCTAGTAGCCATCGCGACGACGATCAAGATGAGCACGCTGTTCCGCAAGGTTGCACTCTTGATGAGTGCCGTCATCGATTCGTCTGTTCCTGTAACCTTATTGCCTGTTGACTGTTAGAGACAAAAATGGATTAAACTGTATAATTTTACCTAGTAGAAATGGCTCCGTTGATTTCAAGTTGCATTTGCTTTGAGGTTCAAGAAGTTCCTAAAAGTAAGTGTACAAGTGTACTTAATAAAACTAGGCGTACTTACAACGAACTTGGCCATCAGATCTTCAGGTATTTTATTACCGTTGATGCGTTCAAACTTATTTAGGATTTTCACGGCTCTTTTGGTTTTTCCGTTTGAAATCAACCAGCTAAAAATAAAACTCTTATGTATTTAGTGGTTTAACAGCATACATCTATTATATGGATATTTTAATGGTTATTTACCTGGCACTTTCAGGCACAATCCATGGTGCCGTTATAACCACCAGCATAAGTGAAGACGTCACTAGCAATAGTCGTCTCCAGTCGCAGATCCAAAATGCGAGCCATGGTAATAACATACCGCCAAAACCGATATGCAACGCAAATGACATGTTGCTTATCCATGATCTATAACGCGAATCTACGTATTCTAGCACTGAAAACATAAACATTATTATGATTTTAGGTGGATTGGCTTGATCACATAAGCCTGCCGTCTAATTTTACCTCACTGACCTTTGTGGTTTAATTGAATATGCCCTCGAGACTGTCCAGCTTATGATTTATCCAAGAAACAAACATAATATGATCAATGAAATTAACTACCACGAAGAAAGAAAATCAATGAATGAATTTACCTATAATGTACATCATGGCGAAACAAGAATCATTGGCCATCCCAACCAGAAATCGGCAAAAGGCGAAATCCCAGAAGCCAACTGTGAATACGCTCGCCACACCTCCCACGAATCCAATAAGGTTTGCTCCTGAAAATGACAAGTTTTAGTAAAGACTATGACTAATCAGAATATTCTGGTTTTCTTTTCTATATACCAACCGATAGAGCATTTTGTTCAATGATTCCATTGTAGTAGTACCTACCTACAAAAGGCAGATTATTGTATGCTCACCCATAAGACCTGGAACTCTTCCGTATTTGTCACCAATCCATCCGAAAAGACCGCAACCGGTCAAGGAACCAAAGAAGAATATCATTTGGGCAGAAGGTCCAAAACTTGCTTTGTCGCACACCCATTCTCTCTGTAAAAGGATAATTTGACCTCTAAGTCCCATGAAAAGAGCCTATACAAATACTGTGTGTATAAAAAATAATAATGATTATTATAAAGTCCCAGAAGTAAAGAGCCTATTGGGATTTGAACCCACGACGTGCTCCTTGATACGGGGAACATTAAAATAATACTACGGTATGGGGATTATGCAATCTTAGTGATTTTCTTTAAGTGAGTAAACACTGTAAAATCAATAAATAACGCATCCAGACTCACTTTTTAGAGAGAAAGAAAAAACCTCACCTCACTAACAACAGTTGAATAAGGGATATCTTCGTAAAGGAACTCCCAGCCATTCTGACACGGGACTATCGGGGTGTTGGGTTCTGGAGGAGTTAGGTTCGACAGGACCTGCGTCCAGTTGGCATCGTACATGCCGCAGCGGTTCCAGTCTTGACCTGTTGATGCTCCCGGAATCGAAAGATTCCGTCTAAAATTAATTAATAGGTAATTCTGTTTCATAAAACAAAAGCACTTCTCATCGGGTTGACGTTCCAACCGTTATGACTTGACGGGGTAAAGATCGTTAGTCATAACCCCGTCAAGGAGTCAGCAATAATAGGCCTGACGACTAATTTTCAAAATCTCTTCTATCATATTCAGAAGTATCTATTATGTCTAAAATTTCTGTAGAAAATTAAGGTTTTTGTGCAATAAAAGTACATTTAAATTGCAATTTTCAAATTCACGCCAAAACGCTCGCTGGTGTCATGGCGTCTGTTATTACGTCACGATGTTAGTATATCAACAGTAAACATTGGTGCTTTTGTACTAAATCAGAATGACGTTTACGTAAACGTGACGTAATTCGCTCTGACCGGTGTTTTAGCTATCATGGCGGATTGTTGTATTTTGTAGATTTATATTATCAAATAAATTGTCAATCTCGACATTAATAAGAGTACTTATAAATACATTTTTCAAAATCTTTGAATCCTTTTTCATTAGATCAGATAAATATTTTGGCGATACTTGATTACTGTCTTCATGCCTATTGTACATTTTTATCACAGAAGATCCTGCTCACCTAAGTTCTATGTCTAGATGACTGAGTTCTGGTACCAAACACCAATGCTGCTGCGGCGTAGCAGTAACAAACATCTGCGAGCTGTACGTAAATGAAAATATGAATCCAAATGGCATCATCATAAGGAACAACAGCTTTTGGTACGTTCCTAATCCACCTAGTTTTTGCAGGATCTCTTCCATGACATCTGTGTCTTCCGAGGGCTGGTTGAGAGCTTCTGCCTCCTGTAATTCGTTAAGCTTTATTTGCATATGTAGCTAGATAAGGAACAAATTCAAGATCAGGAGACTCACCTTGTGGAGATTTTTTTCAGTCATTTTCTACTTCGGTAAATAACTGGCATGCATAATAATGTGCTAACCACAAAAAAGTTGAATGTCGGGTTGTTACTAACGAATTCAAAAAACAAATGTTAAAATGATACTGGAGATTTTACATCATGCCAGTATTGGTTAAATTTAATTAATATTTCACGAGTTCAAATTATTATCATTCGGGTTTCACAACCGACTTATCTGTAACCCAATAATAAGATAACTAGACTAGCATATGGTTTGTTATCATGACGGTATGATACGCAATAGGAAAACTTTCTTTGGTTAGCAAGCAGAAGATTACTATCGATAAGAATACCGCGATCACACAATGTATGACATATAGAAAAATATCAGACGTGTGGAGCACGAAGCTCTATTTATATTTTTTTTATTAGACTCGTATCTGCCACGTGGAATGCTTGTTTAGGTATTTTAAGATATCCCCACGCGACGACCCTGGAACCAATCGGTCGATGGTATTTTCAGAGCAACCCAGTATTTTTATGAGTTAGATAAGTTACTACGGCTTATGGGGTAGTAATAACAACAAAATATCTAGCTAGACGTTTTCTCGTATGTCTCACTTTTGCTCAATTCAAAATAACGCATCTTTCATTAAGTCTAAAAAATTCGAAAGTGAAACCATCAACATACCTAAGATTTGAAAATAAAAAAAACTGTCGTGGGATTTTTTAAATCGTCGTCGGATGAGTATAGTTTTTCCATAAACCTTCAAAAACTACATTATCTTCAGTTCAGAGTGGCAGTGTTTCATCCATGCGTATGCGTAGCTCAAGCCGGATGGGTGTACTAGTGTAGCGCACAATATTACCTAAGCGTTATACACACGTCTAGAAATCTAGTTGTAAAATCTTTTTGTGATAATATCCTAATCTTATGTCAACAAGACTTGTAATTTGCGCGAGTGTGTCTCTAAACCTGTGTTTATTTCTAAATCCCTCTCTAAACAGAGCAGGGTTAGGGTGATGGCGTTAGACATAATTTTAAAAGTCACACGTTATTTACGTGCGTGATCTACAAGGCAACGCTTTGTTATAAGCGATGGTTACACTTAACATCAGGTCTTCAGGTGGGCCAAATATTTGTTTCATTATCTAGCTGTAAAAACTCTAGGTAGGTATAACACTTTCTGTGTTCCGCGGCCATAACTACAGGGTTATTTATTATTAACTGCAAATACTCAGGAATTAGGTTCAACAAATAGAATAAAAAGTATTTGTTTTTTTTAAATTTGATCAAAAATTTTTTCAAGTTTTTGTATCAAAATTTTATTTTTATTAATTTCTTTACGGCTATTGCATAATGATTGCCATGGAGAACAGGACGATGACCCACCCAGGCGGTGACTGAACGCAGAGTGTCACTCACGGCGCGCGGGCGCGGATCAAAGGTCAAAATAGGTCAGGCGCCAATGATTCCTTTATCGATTTTCTCGGGATTTTCATAACAAAACTTAAAAAAAATCATTGCATAAATATTTTTTATTTTATTTGTTGAACCTAATTCCTGAGTATTTGCAGCTAATAATGAATAACCCTGTATAGTCGTGTATACCCCCTCAAAAGGCGATCAAAAAAACTCACCCTGTATAGCTGTAGTTACCTAAGCTGATAACACACTAGGAAGATCAAATGTATTTTAACTCGTGCAATGCGTTCGTGACGCTTGATACTTTTTAAGTGTTTGAATGTGGTGTTCACTTCAAAGAAATGTATCTAAGTAAGTATTTAAATCTAATAATGACATGTCAGCGGATTCCATTGAAATATTGTTAATCAATCAAAAAAATATTTTATTGAATGGTATCACAAGGATTAATTTGAAACGTCTTAAAGCTAGGTGAGCCTAGGTTAGGTCTAGGTGCGAGTTAGCGAAACGAAGATCTAACAAATAACATATATATTTCAGGTGGGTGATATACGTAGGTACGAGCAAGTACGCGTACTTATGGCTCGACTACCTTTTTGTGCGGGCGGGTACTTGTTCTAAACGGGGTTACTGGGTACTAACACTTAATAAAATAAAACATAAGTAATTAGGGATTACAACTATTATCATTTTTATTTTGTCACTTTAAGGCTAGTTTTACAATCCACGGGTCAATTTATTCGTCAGATAAAAATATATCCATCTCTTTTTGAGGCTTTTGTCAATAACAAGGACGGTCATTTATATTCGACGAATAAAATTATTCTGTAGATTGAATATGAATGATAATTAATAATACATTTTTACGCCATTTAAATCAGACTTAATTTTGTACAACTTAAGTAAGCACCTTATTATTATCAAAAGGCATACTTTCAGGCACCTAATTTGTCAATTACACATTTTTATTACTAAACATAAAAGCTTCTTCTTCATCTTCTTAATGAATGGCATCTGTCCTTTTGGGATCAATTTTGCCAGTGTCGAGTAGTTTAATGAGTAGGTATAATGATGATAAATTACATAAATCAAATACTTTTTCGTCAAGTCGTAAGTCAGTCGGCCCTACCCTAATTGGCTTTGGAAAAAAGATGGCCGTTTTTTCCAAATCCATCTGAAACATTTTCGATCAAATCAGCATATCACATAATACACTTGCATTCCACACTTTGTGCTAAGATCTCAAGCGATGTTGGTTTAAATACCACCGAAATTACACAACAGAATTCAAAATAACACCAGAAAACAATTAAAATGTAAAAATAATGATGTAACTTCCCAATATGGCAGAAAACGAAGCCTTATCTATTATACTTATATCCATTCATAATGCCAGACACTTTTTAACGGTGAGTCTCTTGTCTCTTTGCTTGTCTCAAGAAATAGAGATGGTTCCTTTTCCCTGGCGACAGACTTATCGGTCTGCTAACTAAATGACTGCTTTAAGACCGTTATCAATATGAGCCTCAGCTATCACTCAAAGAGTATATTATTATATTTCATGACATAAGAAGGGCAATTAGATCCTCTTAAGGTTAAACATTTGGGTCACAATATCTCGAAGTGAAGCTTCTCTTTCCAAAGGTGACCATTGCAAGGTCTAATTTATAACACGCCTCATATCAGTTGGTGGTTTAGCCTTCTACGGTTCTTCTTATCGTGTCACTGGTTTGGAACCAAGTGTGGTGAAAGGATTTAAGCCTTATACGTATACGGATGTGGGTTCGATGATCCTACATAGATGTTTGTTTGCCTTTCCGTGTTCAATTTGTTCTAACTATGTTTTAAAAACACAGTGTTATTCGATTTCAGTTATTCTGTTTCCCACAGGTTTGCTATTATTACAAATTTCGAATTCCCATTCATTCATCTCATCTCCTTACATTTTAGGTATCTTACACAATCTTATTCCAGTACCCTTTTCAGTTCTTCATGAAATGTATACAAAATTATCCTAAGTCATAATTTGATCACAGGTTTTTTAATGTACTAAATGTTCTTACGTCGTTCTGATTACCTCGAATTTGAACCTTAATACTATGTGATAAGAGCTTTCTCGTTTTCTGCTTTCCACGCGGGCACTTCCATGTTTTCTGGTTCTGGTTTCCTGAAAACAAGAGAGCTTCGTTTAAATCATTGATTCCCAACGTGGTCCAGGTGGACCCACGGTAGACTCGACGGGGGTCTACGATGGCGTGACAACAAAATGGGGGTTCACAATTCGTAAGCGGGGGTCCACGAAAATGTATCTGGCTTCGATAGTGAAGACCTAAAATGTTGGCTTGACTTCACCTATCAATGAAGGCAGATCATAGTTTTAAGAAGTTTAGCGACGGTTACCTACTTGTAACCACTTTTTTCAGGGGGTCCGCCGGAATGAGCAAAAGGTTGAAAGTGATCTATGAGAAAAAAAAGGTTGGGAGCCTCAGGTTTA
Organism: Thera obeliscata; assembly: GCA_947578465.1. Classification (NCBI taxonomy): domain Eukaryota; kingdom Metazoa; phylum Arthropoda; class Insecta; order Lepidoptera; family Geometridae; genus Thera; species Thera obeliscata. The sequence continues at coordinate 2,618,415 of OX387926.1, forward strand.
AATTTTTGGAATTTTTCAGCAATAAAAATCTTCCTGGCCTGCTTTCAGCCATGCAAAAATATCCGTGCGCGTACGTGATGAAAAACCGAAAAGTTCAAAAACATGAGTCAAGTGCACGAAAGAAGCCTCTTTGCGGTGCACTTAAAATCCTTTCACCACACTACGAGAGGTCAGTGCAGTGTAATAGTTACCCGCATAATGAGTGTTCTCTGACGATTCGCTCGCCATCCGCCATGGTCTGCGGCATGGAGCGGCCCTTCGTCTCGGGCAGCATTACCGCGGAGCCGCTGGACAGCAGCGCCAGTGTGCCGAGCGTCAGCAGCGGCAGCAGCGTCCAGATCCGCTCCTAGAATACAGACATGAACAACTGCTTAGATCCTCCTTAGTTCCAAATGTTCCAATCGGCCGAATTTTAATTGAATTTGATGTGAGTTTAACCCCCGAATACTGAACGAATATTTGACAGATTTTCATTGAAAACTGTCAAATATTCGTCGCTTGAGACGTGCTTAAATCTGAGTTGCGTTTCAGTATTCGGGGGTAAGGCCCTTATTCCAAAACAATGCTTGTTATACATATGACAGCATATTGTTATATGACAGTTCTCCATTGAAAAGTATCAAAAATCTGTGCTTGAGTTGGATTCAGACTCAAGCACTGTTACGGAATACGGGCCTAAGTGTCCGGTTGAAATGTTTTATATTTCTCGTAGGGGGAAAAGGATTTCCTATGACTTAAAAAAAAGTCAACAAATGCTTGCTAGATTTTACTTTGAATATATTGTTTATACATTAAAATATACACAAAAAAATGGGATAACTTAAAATAAGAAGAATCCCCACTGTTTATTGGATTGATGTCCGAAATTGAGCGAGGTGAGCGGGGAAACGGGCGGGGCGCCGCATTCCAGCGAGGTGCAAGCTTAGGCCGAGATTCATAGACCGAACTTTGACTTTACTTTGATGGAAAGTTCAACTTTCAACCAAAATTATATTTCATAGTTCTGTCAAGCCCTTCTTTATTCAAAGTATTGATAGGAAACTTCGATAAACAAAGCTTACTTTGCGAAGACTGCTTTGCTGTAAAGCAAAGTGCGGTCTATGAATCTCACCGCTTGGTGCAGTTATACTCACGGAGTAGACGATGAAAGGCGAGAGCACAGTGGCCACGTATCCGCTCATGTGCAGGGAAGAGGAGCCCAGCGCGCGGACTCCCGTCGGGAGAAGCTCCGTGGCCCACTGGATGATGGCGTTGTACGACATATTGATGAAGAACCGCGCGAATATCGCCAACGCGGTCTGCGGTATACCTGACCAAAACGGAAGATAGATGTAACTTAAGACCTGTCCTTCTTCTTATCGTGTTACTGGTGCTTTTGAACCAAGTGTGGTGAAAGAAAGAAAGGAAAAGAAAAAACACATTTGTAACGGGGGTTAGTACCCGGGCGGGACACAAAATAAAAGTAGACAAGCAGTAAGCAGCAAGACATGAAGTAGTAGAAAAAAGGATTCTACGTACGCCTCAATTAAGCTCCTTTTGTGGACTTGACACATTATTGAACTTTTTATGTTCTACGACATGCCGGTTTTCTCACGACGTTTTCCTTCACCATTTGAGAGCACTGGAATAAATGTTGTGGACAGCCCATTGGTACACTTATTGGTACACGACTGGATTTGAACCCTGGACCTTGGGATCGGAAGGCGGGGCCGCGTCCACTATAAACCACATACTTTTCCTAAAAGCTGAAGTTGTATGCACATCTTTATAGGATCCATATCGAAACGAAATAGCTTTACCTATAAAATTGTTCAGATGATGGCGGTTTCCAAATGGGCTGACCTAAATTTCGCACTGGAGGCTTGAATTATAAAAGGATAGTGAAGCCATTTGAAATGATGCTGGAATAATATTTACCTTTTGGAACGAACATGGCGATGATAATCAGAGTTCCGGAAGTGGCTAGCGGACCACAGGTGAGTATCCTTCTGCCCCATCTGAAAAACATAATTTTTACCTACATTATAAGCCTCGGTAACGGTGCTATCAGCAAGATGGGATCCACTGATTTCAAATAAAAGGTTCTCAATTCTTTGTATAAGTTTTCATCATTTATGAGCGGATTTAAAAAAAAAACTTTTTTTATCTGAAAGGAGAAATTGGTCAATTATTTTATATAAATTTTATCAAAATCTGTTCCCCAGTTTGGCCATGAAGTCAAGTTTCTTAAGTTTTAAACTTATATTATTGCCATCAGCGATAAAGTTTTTTTTATGTAAAAGATGGTCAAACAAGCTCACTGCCCACCTGTTTGTCCTACCACAAGCTCTGTCTGGCTCCGCTGTGGTTTTGAGTCTGTGTGAGTGTTGACTAAATAAATCCTACGTCGAAACGTCACATACACAGAGCCAGACTGAGCTTGTGGTAGGCCTACTGAGATGGTCAGCTGTCACTGACGCTCATAGGCACGAACAACACCAAGACCTTGTAATAGGCATGAAGACAGTAATCAAGTATCGCCAAAATATTTATCTGATCTAATGAAAAAGGATTCAAAGATTTTGAAAAATGTATTTATACTCTTATTAATGTCGAGATTGACAATTTATTTGATAATATAAATCTACAAAATACAACAATCCGCCATGATAGCTAAAACACCGGTCAGAGCGAATTACGTCACGTTTACGTAAACGTCATTCTGATTTAGTACAAAAGCAACAATGTTTACTGTTGATATAGGTACTAACACCGTGACGTAATAACAGACGCCATGACACCAGCGAGCGTTGTGGCGTGAATTTGAAAATTTCAATTTAAATGTACTTTTATTGCACAAAAACCTTAATTTTCTACAGAAATATGATATATTTTAGACATAATAGATACTTCTGAATATGATAGAAGAGATTTTGAAAATTAGTCGTCAGGCCTATTTTGTTCAAGGGTAGATAGAGCGATTATCTTACCTATCCAAAAGTAACGCCAGAAGTGTAACCGACGGAATCTCAGTGGCTGACGTCAGAGTGAAGGTGATGAAGAAGTCAAGTCCCAGGTTCTCCGACATCCTCACGAGCCCGTCGAAGATGACCGCACAACACATGTACACGACCACCATTATCAGCATAGTGGTGCGAAGCGGGCCGCTCTTTAGGAGAGTGAACATCGTGTCTGTAGACTGTTTGGTTTGACGGGATGTGACCTGGAGGAAAACAACGGGAATGAACGAATCGGCCTTGGCAATAATGTCGAAACGTTAATAAATAATTAAATATTATGGACAATCCAAACAACACTATATCTAGCCCCAAATTAAACAAAGATTGTACTTCTTTTTCTTATCGTGTCACTGATTCTTTCGAACCAAGTGTGGTGAAAGGATTTTAAGTGCGCCCCAAAGAGGCTCTTTTCTTGCACTTGACACATAGGTATTTTTGAACAATGTGAACCAGTACTTATATACTATATATTTTTTTGTAAATACATACTAATAATACAATATAACTCCCTGACAAAGGACATCTGTGTACCACACAAATATTTCACCCAGACAGAGAACAAACATCAGTGTGCACCACACAATTGTTCTCGGTGGGGATCGAACCCACGACCTACGGCGCAGACAACAGAGCCACTGCTGAGAGAGCTGAGAGGCCAGTCAATAATACAACGAACGCACGATTATGGAACATTTAATTGAAAAGATGGTCCATGAGGCAATTGACTGGAAGTGTGCTTATATGCTTATTGAATTAGGTATTGGAGCTAAGAAAAAAATAGGACAAGTTTTGAAATATCTTTTTGTGAAATTGGGCAAGACAATTCATATTGTCATAAGGGCGCTTGTACACGCTAAGAAAAAACGCCGGGCCTACCCAAGAATTCGTGTCGTAACAAGAAAATAACTGTGTACACTGCTCGCAGCGGTGCACGAAAAAAATCTTATCTGCGCAAGACACGACGCGGCGAACGTTGTTGCGTTTTCGTGTGTGGAAAAGACAAAATTCTTGTCGTCTACACGAAGAATTTGTCTTGTCTGCCGCAGGAACGGCACATTTTCTTAGCGTGTACAAGCGCCCTAATTGTGAAGAACGATATCAATTTGTTAATACAAGAGTGCGAAGCTTTTTAAACGCGAGCTCAATTTTGATGACCGAGCAAGCGAAGGAAGAAACTTGGTTTTGAACACTATAGATATAGATAGATAGAAAATTCTTTAGTGCACTAAAACAAAAATTGCATCGTACCTACATAGGCAAACGTAATGCAAGAGAGCATTCTCTTTCAGTTAACCTTTGTGACCACTATGACATCTAATACGATGCCAGAGCTGACGATAAGGGGTCGTCCTATTTGGCCATCGAACGCGCGATGGTGCGATGCGATTTCATCGTACGGCGAGATTAAACACACACATTTCTTTAGAGTGTCCTAATTGAAGGTTGAAGTCATCGTACGATAACGCATACGCAGTTTCATCGTACGATGAAATCGCATCGCACCATCGCGCGATCGATTGCCAATTAGGACGACCCCTAACAGCCCTGAGCTGATTCATTTAACTTACAATAAATTCGTCAAGAACATCCTCCGGAATTTTGGTCCCATTGACTTTTTCGAACTTCCTCAATATTTCTACTGCTTGGTTCACGCGGCCTCTGGTCAGCAACCATCTGTTGAAAGAAAATGTTAAGTTTAACCTGTTATCTACGTAGACCCAATACTTGAATGTGCATGTCTCCAGCTTCCTCATATGGAAATTGCGAATTCTGAAAACGCCAACATTTAAAGCATAATTGGAGCAATCATTGATTTGAAGTAAAATTTAGCAGCAAATAATTATAAGTTTAAAAAACTTGAGAAACCGACTTCATTGCCAAACGGCTAAACCGATTTTAATGAAATTTGTTTGGGACAATCTGGACATAAGTATAACCTTCCAAATAAAAAAATAATTTTCTAAATCGGTTTATAAATGACGGAGGCATGCAATTACAAACATTAAAATTTTTTTTTATTAATTTTATAGTGTTTACTACACTTAAGGAAATCACAAAGATTTTTATAATGTCCCAAAAGTTAAGAGCCGAGCGGGATTTGAACCCGCGACCTTCCCCTCGGTACGGGGCTGCGCTGACCACTGCGCCATCGGATCCTAATCACACTCGACGAATAACTCTTAGGGACTGTTCGGCACTAACGCGACCGTGGCTCCATCTACAGTTTTGTGAAAAACGCAAGGTGACATCTCTCGTCGATTCAACTGAATGCAACTTCGGTTATCGAGCAGGTTAGTTGACTATAACGTCAAAACTGTAGATGGAGCCACGGTCGCGTTAGTGCCGAACAGTCCCTAAGAGTTATTCGTCGAGTGTGATTAGGATCCGATGGCGCAGTGGTCAGCGCAGCCCCGTACCGAGGGGAAGGTCGCGGGTTCAAATCCCGCTCGGCTCTTAACTTTTGGGACATTATAAAAATTAAAAAAATTATTTAAAAAAAAATGGCAACACCGATTTTAATTAAATTAAAATGGGACACCAATCTGGAAGCAGTACCTTTCAGATAAAAAAATATTTTTTCAAATCGGCTCACAAATGACGAAGTTATGCGGTAACAAACATAAAAAAAAAAAAAAAAAAAAAAACAACCGAATTGAGAACCTCCTCCTTTTTGATTGGAAGTCGGTTAAAAAAACAACGACTCTATGAGACTTTATAGGTGTGTTAGCTGTAGTAACGGCTCCACAGCTTCCTCATTCAGTGTGGGCAAACGGCTAACGATAGAGCTATATAGTAAACGCAAGATTTTAAAGCATAATTAGAGCAACCGGCATAAAAAAATTCAAGTCTCTAGCTTAGAAGGCTTTAGAAGGGAGAAAGATTGTGCAAATAAAGAGAATAAATACACTGTAGTTGAAATATATTAAAATTAAATAATTATCGTGCGTCCAAGGGCAAAGATTTGAACCCAAAGGCTATTTGTTATAAGCTGCAAACAGCCTTATAGCAAAGAAAGTTCTGATCAACTGATAAAGCGAAGGGCAAAGGTTAAAAATGTCCACGTCAGAAGTAGGAAGTTCAAATATTTACATAATTAATTCGGCAAGGTCATTCAATTCTAGTCTGACGTCAGCAAGAATACGGCCTTGGATATGACGGTCCTTGGAAATGCTAACACGAAAACTTTGATTTTTGAGACTCAACTATGTTACTGCTGGAACATTTGGGTGAGACGTGGAATAGATGATATAATTGGCCTTGACATTCATTACACTTTTAACTAGCTACCATGCGGGCTTAAATACGCTGCAAAAGCCTAGTCCATATTTAAATGCAATGAGCCAAATTTCAGCGTAATTAATAAAAAAGCAACAGATTATAAACGGGAATTTTACTAATTTTTATTGATTTTATCACAAAGATTTGTATGAAAACTAACAGCACACAAAACAGAAAGAAGCAAAGAATTTTCAAAAAAGAGCCATAAGCAATCACGAGTTGAGAAGAATCAAGAAATGCTGGTGAATACTCGCCTAGCACTCTCCGGGACCAAGAAAGGAGTAGCCAACACGAGCAGCATGGGCAGTGACGTCACCCACAGCAGGGTCCTCCAGTCAGCCAAGCCCAGCGCCAGCCACGGGAGAACCAGGCAGCCACTTCCGAAAAACAAAGCTATTGACATGTTCGCTACGTAGGTGCGGTGTCGGGGCCCTACGTATTCTAGCACTGGGGACAAACAACAAGGTGAGAGGTGATGGGAATTTGGGAATCAAGGTTGGGGACATCGATGTATTATAAGCTAAATACAGCGCAGATAAACAGCATGATAAATGGCATGAATGTGTGTTTATTTTTGTTTAGTACATATTTACATAAGCCCTCATCATTGTGCACTACCCAACCTATTTCCTTATTACCCAAAGGTTAGCTGGTACATAATGCTATCTAGCATTATGTTCGCTTTTAATTTTGTGCAATAAAGAATTTTCTATATATCTATCTATGAATTGCTTTACGCTTTCCTAAAGAAATAAATTCTATTGAATCCTTATACTGTTACGTTCGTTATATTTTCAGTTCTCAAAAGCACACTGAGGCATTTTAGCCTCGGTTATGGTTGGACCGTACTAAACTCAAATAAGTAGGCCTACCACAAGCTCTGTCTGCTCTGTCTCTGGCTCTGGTTTTGAGTCTGTGTGAGTGCTGTCTAAATAAATCCTACACCGAAACGTCACACACGCAGTGTAATACACTGGTGAGCACACACACAGACTCAAAACCAGAGACAGAGTCAGACAGAGCTTGTGGTAGGCCTAAAGGACTAATACATTTGTGATTTATCTGGCCGTTTTTAAGGTTCAATCTGGTTATAATACATCGATGGTTGGGGATAGCAAAGTGGAGGGTGAGGTGCAAACATGACACATCAGGATACTGGGCTATCGGGTTAGTTATCAGTTCCTGCCTTTATCCTGCTTTATGTTGGATCGAAACACCATGTCATGTTTGTTTACTCTTTCATTCCCCAATTATTGGGTTAGTGGTATTTTTTTTATGTCAAAGATAGACAAACGAGCTTACGGCCCACCTGATGGTAAGCCGTCACCGTCGCCCATAGACACCAACAACACCAAGGGTGCTGTTGTTGCGTTGCCTACCCTGGAGGAGTTTTTTAACGTTTTTCTTGAAGCTATTCATGTTGAATTTAAGCGGGGAACACCTCTGCTCAGGCAAAGATATGGCAACCATAAGCAGAGAAGCAGAGTTATCAATGTAGTGGTTATGTCTCAAGCTTCAAGCACGTGTACCTTCAAATTATTAATATTGCACGCTAGCTTATATTATCTTTTTGGAAACCACCATAAATTACGCAGATTGCATACTATGTTTAGTTTTTTATGAGACAGTAATCACTGCTATGAACAAAGAATAGCCGATTCTGATATAGCAATCAATAGCTACATGTATAAAGATAAGTGTCTCCTTATCTTATCTTTTTATAGGTCATCCATCAAAGACATTCAAAACATTCCTTGAGGGCATCACACACTCTCCATAAAAACGTAGTCCCCTATTTCCTCCCTGGATAATGCCTCAAGAGTAACCATTTTGTCTCATAAAAACCAGATCTGCTATATATACGTCCTCGTATGTTTTCCTTTTTTTCAGAAACTTATTGATAAAGAAAATATGACCCTCATTTATGATTTATATGAAATATGAATTGGAGGTGATATTTTCTTTATCAATAAGTTTCTGAAAAAAAGGAAAACATACGAGCACGTATATAGCAGATCTGGATTTTATGAGATGAAATGGTTACTCTAGACTCTAGAGGCATTATCCAGGGAGGAAATAGGGTACTACGTTTGTATGGAGAGCCGCCTGTGTGATTCCCTCTTAAATGCTGCTAAGCGCGTCCGCTTTCACGTCCTCAAAATTTAATCCCAAAATCCTATTCCAGTCTCAGTAGTTGCCTATTATACTGAGTTCAGTAGGCCTACCATGAGCTCTGGGCTCTGTCTCTGGTTCTGGTTTTGAGTCTGTGTGAGTGTTGACTAAATAAATTCTACGTCAAAACGTCACACGCACAGTATAATGCACTCAAAACCAGAACTTGAGCCAGATAGAACTCATGGTAGGCCTACAGTATACAAAACGCCACAATAAATATTGCTGCCTGACATACATTCCTATTTGGTGCCGCAATTCACATTCAAAGCAACAAATCTTCTAACATTGTTCTACATGTTTAAATTCACGACGTGTTCCGATAACATGTATAAATCGCCTAGTTGACATGTCTGCCTTGACTGTTTATAGCTGTCCAGTAGGCCTACCACAAGCACTGTCTGGCTCTGGTTTTGAGCTCTGGTTTTGAGTCTGTGTGAGTGCTCACCAGTGCATTATACTGTGTGTGTCACGTTTTGACGTAGGATTTATTTAGTCAACACTCACCTCACACAGACTCAAAACCAGAACCAAAGACAGAGCCAGACAGAACTCATGGCCACAGCATTCGATTAGGACTTTAAGGATAACGCCAAGGTTTGCTGATAGCCTAAAGATCATCGGTACGTACTTATTGCGCAAATGCAAAAACTGTAGAGTTCATCATCATCATTTGCAGCTTGTAATAACCCACTGCTGGGCATTGGGCATAGGGTTCTTTCCTCAGACGTCACTCTTGTCGGTTTTGGGTCTTTTATATTCGGGACTTTCTCTGTACAGCTAATGCCGCCTTCCTACGGTGCGTGATATCACGCACCAGCCCGCACCGCGCACGACGACGCACGGCAACGCACACAGAAAATGCTCCTGTGCTACCGCGCACCTCGGCGCACGAGACCGTTCCCATGGTTTGTCGTGCGTGCTGGTGCGGGCTGGTGCGCGATATCACGCACCAGTGGGAAGGGGCTATAAGATATCATCCACCCACCGCACTGGGCTATTGGTCTACTAAGACTCTTTTGTTTTTCCTATGTCATCAATGTAGGGTTAGCAACTGTGGCGGCACGATATATTTCTGCGCTTCGCGTCTTGCTTGCCGCGCGGACAGCCAGCCGCGGGGAGCACGCGGGACGAGACGGGGGCGGCCGCTGGCCGCTCGATAAAACTACATTGCGCTCGCGCTGCAGACACACTAGCCTAGCGCGTTCCGACGGTGAACACGTACCGCTCCTCGCCCGCGACCGACGCAAATACTCACGCATTTCACTAAGTTTCATTTACTATTTCACATTCTTGTATTTCTAATTCTAACTCCTGTATCTTCCGCTATCTCCATTAAACCTAAATTCTATTCATTTGTGCTGTTTCATATCGCCTGCCTACCTACCCGCTACCTAGCTGAAGTAGACGTAGGCGACACGAATAACGCTTCACAACTATAATATAAGTAGCATAATATGGAGGAAAGCTGCTCTACTTAGTAAATACAGAGGTAATCGTAGAATCTAACGTAAGCACGTTAAATCATCATCATCATTAGCCTGAAGAAGTCCACTGCTGGACATAGGCCTCTCCTACACATTGCCAGGAAGAACGATTCTGAGTCCTTTCCATCCACCAACTTCCTGCGATCTCAATGTCGTCAGTCCATCTGGTGGGTGGGCGCCCTACCTTTCGTCTTCCAGTTCTTGGTCGCCATTCGAGAACCTTCATTCCCCAACGTTTGATCTTAGTAACATGATATCTATGGATAACCAATTAAACTTACCTAGAATATACATCATCATGAAGCAGTTATCGAACGCCATACCGACGAGGAACCGGCAGAACACGAAGTCCCACAGTCCACTCGTGAAGATAGTGGCGATACCTCCCACGCAGCCTATCATATTTGATGCTGGAAAAGAGATTCTAAGCTGTTTTAAGACCCCTAATATAAATACTTGCATGGCGCAGTTTCAAAATGGATCGTGCTGACCGAAGCATTTGCACGTGGTTCACACAATAAACCATGGTCAATAGTTTACCCAGGTGAACTGAAAAAGTGGACAAAGTCATAAGACCGGTGCTTACAGCGTTCACAGGAGTTCTAGATTCCTGCTGGCCTACCATGAGCTTCATATGGATATGGTTATGGCTGTCAAAATTGTGTCAAGTCAACACATTCAAATACCCAAGAAGAAAATGAATGTGTGGGTCAGCCTATCTATACACAATTTGACAGCCATAGCCATAACCATATGGATCTCGTGGTAGCCCTGCTGACATGAGTTATTAAAAAAGCTAGACACAAATTCGTGGGGAAAATCTAACTTTGATTCATAAATCGGGACTTTCAAAATTGAGTTTTTAGTAGTAGAGCTCTCTGTGAATGAATTTCCCCGGGGAAATACTACCACTGTGTTTATTTATTGACTGGCCTCTCAGCTCAGTTGGTAGTAGCTCTGCCTTCTAAGCCGTAGGTCGTGGATTCGATCCCCACCGAAAACAAATATTTGTGTGGTGAACACAGATGTTTGTTTTCTGTCTGAGTGTTAAATTGTATTCTAAGTATGTATTTACAAAAAAGATGAATACTAGTATTATATCCGCCATCTGGTTTTCATAGTACAAGCTCATTTTTTTTTTTTTTTTTTTTTTTTTTTTTATTTATGTTGCCAAGCAGTGTCTATCAATGTAGTATTCCGATTTGTAGAGCGTGGGTGCTGGAGCCTAATTCTCGGGCCGACCGAGATTTTCAATGTCCCTTAAATACACATTGGCAATGCACAACCCCGCACTTTTTCTACGTTTTCCGTATATCATAGCTGTCGAGGCTTTTACGAAGAGGTCGTTGTTGAATTACTCAAGGAAATCATCCATTCTCTCTTCGAAAAGAAGCAATAAAATAAAATTACAAAATGATCGAGATTGGCCCGAGAATTAGCCCCCTGGAGCCTAATTCTCGGGCCGACCGAGATTTTCAATGTCCCTTAAATACACATTGGCAATGCACAACCCCGCACTTTTTGTACGTTTTCCGTATATCGTAGCTGTCAAGGCTTCTACGATGAGGTCGTTGATGAATTACTCATGGAAATCATCCATTCTCTCTTCGAAAAGAAGCAATAAAATAAAATTGCAAAATGATCGAGATCGGCTCGAGAATTAGGCCCCTGTACGTATGTTGCTTTGTAACGGTCAATAAGATCGACAAGAACGATAATAAAAATACTGTAATGCAAAGTCATGTCTATGAATTAAGAAGCACCGCTAACTTCGTATAGGTACCGCGAAATACCAACTTTAATGCATATGAGGGAATTACTATCTCCCACGATTATAAATAAAACTGGATGCCAAAGTGATATGTCGAACAGTTTATTTTCTCAATTAAAGTGGGTTTACAAACGACAAAACAATACTTATAATAGCACAAGAATAATCAGTTGGAGGTTTCGAGAGAAAACAATCTGTCATCTCGGTCGGCGAGTCTAGGGATGTGCCCGTCGCACGACTAGAGATGGGAAAAACAAAATGGTGGACGATGCAATCGCCACACATGTGTTTGACTACGGAAGGTTAAGTCGATTATTATTGGACTCAACAAGGCTAGAAGTAAATTGCAGATCACGCCAATTCGCGTTGGTAATAATCAGCTCATAGATACTACAGCTGGGATAGTAGGTACCCATCATGAGTCATAAGTTTGATATACCAACAATTTAAAATGTTGATAAACATAACTACTATAAGTATTGTTTAGTTCTTGAACGACAAATTATATTTAATTTTGACATGTATATATATTTTTTTTTCTCTTTAAATTTACTTATATTTTAATTGTCGTTTACATTGAAATTATTTAAGTGCCATCTCCATATTTGTGCACCGACATTGGTAAAGCATGTTTGTACCACACATTTTTTCACCATCTTCATTTTAACACATGATTTTGCAAATTAATAATCTTTATCTTTATCATAACATTTCATTACAACCTCTAGATATATAGGTATCTTCTATTTGTTTCCGATAGTTTCAAGGTAACTATCATATCAAACAACCAAACACCAAGAATTTATATATGTTCTCGTAAGTACCTACCTACCTACCTTATTACGTAGTTAAGAAATAGCTTGCCGAACACAGCTAAAAGCCGAAGCTATCATCTTTAGCTATGTACCAATCAGAAACGAAACGAACAAATTAAAAATCGTAAAAAAATAGACGCAGCAAATGTTTTCAAAGAGAAGTTTTAAATTAGAACATCGCCTATCAGCGCTATTATTGTCACAGCGTGAAACTGCCGTGGCTGTTGACCCAGTTCCAATTGTATACGATTTATTGTTTGTATTCAATGTATTGTGTTGTTTTCGATTGAAAACGTCCAGTTTCACATGTTGAGAATTCAAAATAAAATCGGTTGAACCGTATTTATTCCACATCCTGGTGGTCCGTAATTTATCTTCTTTCGGCCCCGTGGTCGCGATTCCAATGATGATTTTAAGGAGATTTCAGTTTTTTTTTATTTAATAAAGGTTTTTGTCGCTAAGCGACCACACTGCCCTATAACAAAACAGCGATTAAAACTTAACTTAATCTAAATTTAAACAAACTTATTGCCTAGCTATATAAACCAATTTCTGCTAACTTATATAACATCTTGGCTTGTCCCTTGTCGGTTCATCATGCTATTTATCGGGTTTTCATAGTTATGGTTTAGATTGCTACGGGTGAAAATAACAAACAAGCCCTGCCGGTAACTATGGCATCGTCGCTATTGTTCTTGCCAACCTGTCAAGCCAAAGCTCACATACATACAAAACGTGCATTCTCCTAAAATACTCAACGGCAAGCTTAGCTATCACATGGGCACTTCCATAGTGACCTCGCATTAAATTGACCTAGACGAACGCGAAGTTAAAATCTTACCTATCAGAGCTGGTACTCTGCCATACCGATCAGCCATCCAGCCGAGAAGCAGGCCTCCGACGAACGAGCCCGCAAAGAACACCGCCTGGGCTATCGGCGCGTAGCCGGAATACTCGCAAACCCATCCTCGCTGGAAGGTCAAACACATTAATTGCATGAACCGGTTGTAGAACCTAAAAAGTTCGAAAGCATGAAGTATGCGTATTTGCACGAAAGAAGCCTCTTTGAGGCGCACTTAAAATCCTTTCACCACATAGGTTCGAAAGAACTAGTAGTGACCTAGTGACACGACAAGAAGAAACATGAAGCAAAAATCAGTCAAATCTCCAAACAAACCTGTGTAATGTCTAATTAGATAGAGAAGCTGACTTTAGGTGCCACCATACGGCCACTTAAAGAATAGCAAGTTTATGGCTCGGCTGGAGTTTGCATGATGCCTCTTATTTTACTTGGCACTTTCTAGATTTTCGGATGATTCAAAGCTAGCTAGCTAGTTAAATTTCAAGCTTTATAGGTTTCTCATCTTTAACTACGTATTAATTTTCAATATTATTTTTTATTTTTTATACCTACCTAATCTTATACCTTCTTGTATATATATATATATACTAGCAGTATATTATCAGTTTTACTGGTTTATTCTACTGAACAACTCCATCTGCTGGACATGCTTGCAGTTAGTTGCTCACAATCGTCAATAGATGGCAGGAGCAGTCACATATTCAGTTTATGTTTAATTATAGAACTCGGAAAGAAATAATCATTTTCTTAAAATGAATCCTAGCTAGATCAATTTATCGCCCCCGAAAACCCCTGTATACTAAATTTCGTGAAAATCGTTGGTGCAGTTTCCGAGATCCTAAATATATACATATATACATATATATATACAAGATTTTCTCGTTTAAAGGTATAAGATAAGATATATATTTAGGATCTCGGAAACTGCACCAACGATTTTCATGAAATTATGTATACAGAGGGTTTCGGGGGCGATAAATCGATCTAGCTAGGTTTCATTTTCAGAAAAGACTCGGGTTAAAAATTATTTTAATAATAAAAAAAATTAGCGCCATCTCTTGCCGAGTAGTAGAAATCACGAATTAGTGTCACGGAGAACGCCATCTATTGAACTTCTACGTAAACACTCGACACAAAAGTTCCGGAGATTTTCATGAAAATTAGTATACAGAAGGTTTCGGGGGCGATTAATCGATTAATATAGCTGGGATAATTTTTTAGAAAATCTTTTTTTATTGTTTTTAATAATCAACTTTATCTATTAATCAACTTATACATAAACTTATTTTAGCTATTCCAGCAGATGGCGCTGGTAGTAAGATCGAAAAATATTATTAAAAAACCGAGCAAAGCTCGGGTATACCAGCTTAAATTGTGAATGTGCTTACTTTTAATTTAATTATGTTGTGTGTGATATGGTAGCAGATGTTCCGAATTAAATTATTTGAATTTGAATTAAGCTTTTGATATACTTAGCACGTTTTTGAAAGCGACAGCGTAAGGGAGGAACTGGCAAAAAACCCCGTGTGTTAGCTAAGTACTCTTCAACTGATGGTAGAACTAAAATCTTCTTCTTGTCGTTTCACTAATCCTTTCGAACCAGTTTGGTGATTTTTTTTATCGTGTCTCAAAGAGGTTTCTTTCTTGCACTTACACACTTGATCACACTTTTCTTTGTCGTAGCGTAGTGCTCGTAAATACGATGTCATTTCCATATGTGATGTTGCTGCAATAATGTGCCGAGTATAGTCCATCTTTGATAGATGTTTACCATGGCCTTATTATTGAGCGCAATGTTATGAATTGATTGATAAACTGATTTGAACTGCATTGATTCATGATCAATGGTCTAATAATGGGATCGATTTTCTTTTCTACCTATTTTGATAAGAGTATTATAGATAAACCAGTCTAAAATGAACTTTTTTGACGTTGACTCACAGCAAAGTAGTTAAAAATGATCCTTGTAGTATAAGTGATAAAGAACAATTTATTTTCACTGACTGGAGTAGCGGGACGTGCATTTTAAGCTTGGACGATCTCTACCTACCTATACATTTACGTAGGCAGTAGGTAGGTATATATAGAATAGAAAATTAATATAGAAAATTTAAAAAACTGGTCATCAATAAATCATACTACAGCATTAAGGAATTTATGGAAGACGAGATATAAAAACAACATCTTATCTACCTCTAAATATTACCAAGCCGTCCAAGTCAAATAGTCATACATAGATATAATAAGATTTATTGTTAAGTTAGATTCTCTATACTTGTTATAAGAAGTTTGTTACATAGATTTACCTAATTTAATTTAATTTTGCCGTAAGGCCATTGTAATGCTAATGCCCCAGCGGGGCTCACGTTCTGGACGTTATTACCCCCTATAAGACCACAACACACATGAAACAATGAATAAATGAATATGAATATATCAATATGTTAGTCAATGATACAATATAGTTCAACTGTGTCTTGTGTATTTTGTAAATATTTGTTTAAACAAAAGTTGATTAAAATATTCTATTAATATAATACAGTTGAATTTATATTTCTATGTGTCAGGATGAGGTCAGGACAAATTATAGGCAAAATGAATTTCTTATCAGTGCAAGCTGCTCCTTTAACTCCTTAGCTAAAGCAAACATTGATGTAGATCTATTCAATACAAGTAAATGTAATATTAAACCCTTACTTAGCAACAACTTCTTTCAACCAAGATAATACCAGCACCAACTTATTGAACAATTTTCTCTGTGTTTTGTATTCTGTAGTCTACTGTTACTTATTCATAATCTTTGCTTTACTGAGGAACCTTTTAATTGGCCGTCAGTGCACATGTAGCATTGCTATATTATGTTTAATTTTGTAACCTACTTTCACATACCATTATAGCTGTTAGTTTTCCCAGAACTTTGAAAATAAAATAAATATATACAGGGTTATTCATAATTAGCTACACAAACTGACAGGGCCTAATTTTTGGGTCGTGAATATTTGTTTGGCCGAATCAATTTAATTCCTAAACTGATTTAAGTTTTTGTATGAAAATTTTATTTTTATTAAAGTTTTTACGGCTCTTGCATAATGATTGCCATGGAGAACAGGACGATGACCCACCTTTGCGGAGACTGAACGCAGAGTGTCGCTCACGGCGCGCGGGCGCGGATCAAAGGTCAAAATAGGTCAGGCGCCAATGATTCCAAAGGATATTCTTTATCGATTTTCTCGGGATTTTCATAACAAAACTTTAAAAAACCATTTCATAAATATTTATTATTTAATTTGTTGAACGTAATTCCTGAGTATTTGCAGCTAATAATGAATAACCCTGTATAGCGTAATCCGACTATAGAGACGGAGTTAGAAAGAATCATTTTGCACAACGGTCGGTAATGTTCTATAATAGGTAGGTACATTACTAAAGTTGCGTGAGTTGAATACGGTAAGGTAAGGTTCAAATCCAGTCGTGTACCATTGAGTGTTTAAACCCAAAAATTTATGTACACTATGCCAGCGCTCTCAAACGGTGAAGGAAAACATCGTGAAAAAACCGGCATGTCGTAGAACCTAAAAAGCTCGAAAATATACGTCAAGTGTATTATAGGAGCCTCCGTTGAGGCGCAATTAAAATCCTTACACCACACTTGGTTCGAAAGAGTCAGCGACACGAAGATAATAGTATTAGCATGGACTAATTTATATAATTTGTTCATGGTATTAGTATTAGTATAGCATAATCATTTATTGTATGAGAAAGGCTGCGCTATCGTATTAGGGTACACCTGGGGGCCAATTCTAGACTTTTAGAGATTTACGCTCGAAATAGAGATTTGAAATGTCGCGAAAGCAGTGACATATCACCAAATTTGTCGAAGATAATATCGAACCGCGCTAAAATGCGTATTCTAGCCACCGTTAGACTTTTACGTTAGACTTTTACTTTAGAGATGTCAGAAAGAAGGTTCATTCTTAGAACTTCCACAGACTATCCCGTTGTTGTTCATGTTTATCTACGTTCCGTTTCTATCGATAGAATAGTTCGATAGCAATAATTCTGGAAACACACGGAACGTTATGTACCATAAAACTGTAAACTTTGTTGTTTGTAATCTATGGTCAGTTGTATATGAAGCGTTGTAGATATGTCATTGTCAGGATCATTACACTCAAGAGAAGGACTCCGATGACTTGAATTTTTAATTCAAAGGTTAACAACTATATGGCCATTCAATGCAAAAAGAATATTTCTCTCGAAGCTTGAACCCCGGATACAAGTATAGACGTTGACTGTCTGATTGACTGCTCTTCTAACTGCGCCATTGATAATTACTAAGTACGAGCTAAATTAAATCACTCCTCACTTATTGTAAGTTTATGAGAAAGCATTATTCGCGTTCTCGCTCCCAACTTGTATCCCCTACAAACAAGTAAACATCATTGACTTTTTATCAAAAAGTAAGACTAGGTGGTATGGTCTTGGTACTCTAGCCTGCTCCAAGGACCGAAAGAAAAAAAAGCCCAAAGTCACCCAAAGTATATTAGAGATGTCAATGTCGACTACTACTCACCACTCGACACATATCTAACGGCCTTCGCTCGATAAATGTCTATAATGATATTGCTGGAATACGATATCTATTGAAAATGTCATGTCTATTTAAATTTGACAGTTCTTGTGATATATATCTACCGTGACAAAAAAGTCACTGGTCTAGAATTGCCCCCCTGTAAAGATAGGGCAATGGTTGTAAATAAATAAAATAAATAAATCAATAATAAGAAGAAGTGAGTTGAATGTTGCTTACCTCACTAACGACAGTATGGTACGGTATATCGGTTAGCTCGAAGTCCCAGCCATATTCACAAGGCACGGTGGGCGTGCTCGGGTCAGGCGGTGTGAGGGTCAGCAGCACATGGCTCCAGTTAGCTTTGTATGTGGAGCACTTGTCCCAGTCTTCCCCTAACGCTGCTCTGGGCGCTGACAGATTCCGTCTGAAAGATTAATTCTACTTCAGGATTTAAACTCCATACCTTAGTAGGGATAGACGCACAGCCACCCAGTAGCCCTACCATGAGCTCTGTCTGGCTCTGTCTCTGGTTCTGGTTTTGAGTCTGTATGAGTGTTGACAAAACAAATCCTTCGTCAAAACGTCACAAACACAGTATAATGCACTGGTGAGCACTCACACAGACGCAAAACCAGAACCAGATACAGAGCCAGACAGAGCTCATGGTAGGCCTACAGATTGACGCACCATGATTAGACATCAAGTTGGTGGTACTTACTTTTTAAAACTGATAGGTATAATAGATAATTGTGCACTTCTCTTCAAGAGTTGCATAAAAAGTGATTGAATTTGATCAGACGGCTGGCGTCGTCAGTACCTATACCTACTCATTCTTAGGTAGCTATGTAACGTTACACCAATTAAAAATATATTGAAGCACTTAAATTCCAGTCTGCCTATTCTAGGTATAAATGGAATGACGAAACGCTAGGTAGGCAAGTAGGTATGTAATTACATAAGAGTAACTAATCGTTTGTTAGTGCGTGAACTTCTGCCTTGACCTTACGTCAAACGCCTTAAATTAGTAGTGACCTGTACACGAAGTCCGAGGTTTGCTACCACATTTCGTTACCAAATGTTGTTTTTGTTTCACCTACGTGTCTCTGTCTTTCGTAGGAAGAAAAGATGAGACATCAAAAGTACGTTACGTAGTTAAGAGTTGCTGTCTCATAATTTCTCCATGCAAAAGAGACAGAAAAGTAGGCAAAACGAAAACAACATTTTGTAACGAAATGTTGTAAATGCACTGGGACTTTGGGTACTGTACTGTAGTGAAAAAGCTGCGGGGACCTTCAGACCATGCTTAAGTACTTCTTAATCGATAATAGCCGAAAAACAAAAAGTTTTTGGTACCTACGGCTCGTTCACACAGCATTCATAATTTTGACGATAGATCACGATTTCGTAAGACGGCTTGTTTTCGTCTTAGACAATTTAGATCTAAATTGTCTAAGGTTTTCGTACATCATACAAGATTTTGACGTATGGTCAATGACGGATGCCGTATGAATGGCCACTGAAAGTCACCTCAGTTCCATATTCAAATGCTGTAACTCGGGCACTCGACACCAGTGCCTCTGTGGAGTCGCAGCCACAAACATCTGCACGAAGTAAACGAACGCGAAGAAGAATCCGCAAGGCAGCATACCCAGGAACAGTAGCTTCTGGTAGCGGCCCATTTCGCCGACGTGGCAGAGGATGACCTCCAGCGCGTCTGTGTCATTCTCCTTGCTGAGCGCCTTTTTTGCTTCCTGGAAACGTGGAACTGTTTAGTATAACTGGTTGCCACCCTATTGAATAAAAGAAGAATCTAACCTTGGAGGAAGAATATACTAGCACTAAGTATCTGAATTTTTCATACGACGAATCACTGATTTTCATATGCCTTTTGTTCTGGTCGCTTGACCTAAGCTAAGATCACAGGTTCTGACCCTATTATGAGCCAATTCTGTTGAATTTACTACCGGTATGATTTTTGAATGAAAAAAATCTTGAAGAAACCCAGGGCTTATGGTCAGCCTCGCGTGTCTTTCTTGTGGATAACGTAAAATAAAATTTTGTTGGCACGGTACTACAATGAAATTACCATCTCAATAATTTCTTGGGTATTTGTGAGAAAAACACAAAAAAGCATGCATGCATTCATTACAAAACAACCACAACAAGAGTGTTTTTGTCATTACAAAAAAATTTTTTAAGTATATGGTTTCGAGGTAAAACCCCCGAGCGTCCGTGTGTCTCCGTAAAATCCAATTTATTTAACACCGCAGAATAATTAAAATCAGGCCGCTCTTCCTCACTCGACTGAAGTGCTACACGAACATTTTATCTTTTGCAATCTATTATTTTATTTTTATAAAACCAATAAATATCTAGGACATAATTTGGACGTTGCTTAACTAAAACGTTCCAATCCACACCACAGTCGAAAATGAGTTGAGTATACCAGAGGGTATACTAGAGGGCTTCGTTTAGGTCTGTTCTTTTGATCAGCGCAAAAAAAACATGCAAAATACTATGTCTTGGGATATTTTTAGGTCTACTATACCAATCCACATGTATTTATAAATTTTATAATAAATATTCGTTATTGTTTATAGGTCAATGTCCGCATTGGATTCCGCATCACGTGACGGTTCAACTATTTTGGTCAATCAACTTGGTAAGTACCTACTACATGTTGATCATATCTAACATCTATGAGTAATTACCAGTCATTGACCTATTACCATAGAATACCTAATAATTATGCATGATCAAACGAACTTGCAATGTGTAGTGCGATCGATTTATTTGAAGTTATACCTAACTGAAGAATGAATCGACGAATTTACTTAATACTACAGTATTACAACACCAAACTACTGCTCTGCTAAAACTCAATTATAAATAGTGTAAAAAAATCCGGCGTACATTAATCAATTAACTTAGCTCAAAAATTAAAATAAATATGATTGCACAATTCAGTTACGTTATTTATGAAAAAAAAAATTAAAAAACATATATTTTAAAATACTAACTGGCAATTTAGAACAAAAATGTTCAAATTAGCCGGGTGTTAGAAAAAGAGGATGAGAATAATACCTAACACAAAAAATAAATAAAATGTATAAACCTTGAAATGCCTTTTATCCACATCATCAATCACAGAACTCTTCATATCGTAAACTTTAAAAATAAAAAACTTTTTTTTTTGTTAAAGCTCACACACTACGCGCGTTCTACTGTTCCGACTCTCGTTCAACCACTGAATGGCTGAGTCAGCCTTTAGGTACGCTGTATTTATTTACGATAATCCGTAACATAGTACGTATGTACACGATAAAAAGTACAATAGGTGCACATCACATTTGAGATTGGGTATTTATCAGTGAACTCACGATAGAGTTACAATGTCGATAGTAAAAGGTGTCTATAGAAACAAAGTAAAGATCAGATTATAACTACTCGTAGATGCTGGGTATGGATAAAAGGTTACGTCTTTAATCGATGCAAAGGCTTTTACTTCTTTTTAGTGTGCATTTTAATCTACGCAGGAATGTACAAAAGAAGTACAGTCAGGTGCACTAGTATTTATACAATTCGTCAAGTTAGTATCGAAGCATTGCAGTGGAAATTATTAAAGAAAATACTCAAAAAATAAGTGAACTTTAAAAGTGACTTTGTAACTTTGAGCTTTGAGTTAAATGTCAATTGCAATGCTGCAGCACAATATACAAATTATATATTTTTTAGTGCAGCCAACTGTAATTAGATTTTTTCCGATTTAGGTCACGCTATTCCGATCGCTGTGATAGTGATAACAATCACTTGTGAGTTTACTAAAACGTGTTTGGCCACATTACATAATACGGTTTTTAGGGTTCCGTAGCCAAATGGCAAAAACGGAACCCTTATAGATTCGTCATGTCTGTCTGTCTGTCTGTCCGTCCGTATGTCACAGCCATTTTTCTCCGAAACCGTAAGAGCTAGACTGATGAAACTTGGCGAGTAGATGTATTTTGTGAACCGCATTAAGATTTTTACATAAAAATAAAAAAAAAACTATAAATTTCGGGGGTCCCCATACTTGAAACTGAAACTCAAATTTTTTTCTTCATTGAACCCATACGTGTGGGGTATCTATGAATAGGTCTTCAAAAATGATGTTGAGGTTTCTAATATAGTTTTTTTCTAAACTGAATAGTTTGCGCGAGAGACACTTCCAAAGTGGAAAAAAGTTGGTCCCCCCCCCTCTAACTTCTAAAGTAAGAGAATGATAATACTAAAAAAAATATATGTTGTACATTACTTTGTAAACTTCCAACGATATTTGGTTTGAACGAGATCTAGTCAGTAGTTTTTTTTTTATACGTCATAAAACGTAAACCGCAATTTACCTTTCGACGAACTACAAGAACCTTATTATGTTACATCAAGTAACATCTATAAAGGTTCTCGTAGTTCGTCGTGCTACGGAACCCTTCATGGGCGAGTCCGACTCGCACTTGGCTGCTTTTTTTTATTTGAATGAGTCAATTTATGCTAAAGAATGTATGAATTATGCATATTTATAAAAAATGCTTTAGATAATAGTAGCAGTAGTATTAGGAATGGAGATTTGTTCTAAAGAATGTATTAATGGTACGGATGATTGCCAATCTACCTACCTAATGAGTAGGTACCTAACCTGCCTATGTTCCTAGTACCAATGCAGGATGTGTTATGTATTGCATCAGCACCGTAGGAAAAAATGTAATTACCCAGGTAGGTACTGACCCGAAATAAGCCAGTCATGGGGAATCTGTAACCTCTCTAAACCAGTTCCAATTAAATAATAAAATAACTGAACTGATCCTAGATAAACGTGTCCTGTGAGGTCATAATTCTATAGTCTTAGGCAGAGGTTACTGCCCAACATCTGGTGGGCCTTTTCTTTGCTCCATCACTTTGTTCTCATAAATAGATAAGGGGTGGGTAGTTGGTTGATCTGTATTAGATATTTAGTTTTTTATAAACATAATGGTTTATTAAATACATTTATTTATTTTCAGCGCAGTTTCTAATTCTGGAAACCGGATGTCGTCTTAACTAATTAAAAATAAAAGCAGCCCGTTCTGTCACACAACAATTAGAGGAAATGAATGTCTAGTTTACTAATTAAAAACAGCTGAAACGAATTAATGGGTCATGGATCACGCTTCGCCCATGGCTCCCATGAAATTAAAGACATTTTTCTAAGAATATAGCCTTGGGGTGCCAAATTCTAATGATTTTGATTTTTACGCAACATCAAGTAGCTTATAGTCTCAGATCACGACTTTTGAATGTGAAGGTAACATTTGAAGCTTTTTATTAGCTTGCAGGTCCCCTGCAAATATTGTGAAGAATTTATCTGTACCCATCCCTACCCATTGTGTACTCACCATGTAAACTTACTAAACTGCAATAACTGTAGTAAATAATATGAGTACGAGTAATTTTGTTATTTATTACAATATACCTACGGCCTACTTGATAAGCGGTTACCGTAGCCTCTATGGATGCCTACAATACCCGAGGAATCACAAGCGCGTTATCCAATTTCTGGATAATTTTTGGTCACGAATGAATATAACTATATAACGTGTACCTACTGTTAACCAGTTTTGGGAATAGGACATCTCTATTCGGATCAAGCAAGAAGTTACACCTCTAGGAGGAAAAAAAAGAGGAGAAGAAGAAGGAGATTATGGCGTCGTTAAATAGAGTTGTATTATCTGGAGTGTATTAAAGTTTAACAGAGTTGTAGCTATAATCAATGAAGAGTTTTCGTCTTATTACTACTAAGGATTTTTGAAGTAGGTTTAGTCAAATATCATTAAGTATGGAAATAGGAGCTCATTTTGTTCCTTGTCCAATGACATAGAATTGAATAGCCAGCACCAATAATTGATGAATTCAGGTTTTATAAAAAACTTTTTGTTTGGGTTATGTAGGTTCCTGTGTCTTGAATATTTGTAAATCTTCAAATATTAGTCAACATTTTAAACATGTCGAGATTATTTTTTTTCAAAATTAAAACAAAATCGAACCTAAATCAACTCTTTTGCTGGCTGTACCAAAAACTACATTATAAAGTATAGCTCTTAAGTAAACCGCCAAAAGTGGTAGGAAGTGTAACATGAACATCCCGGCCCGGCCGTCATTACAGCCATTACGGCCGATCAATGGCGGACCGCCTAGCGCAGGGATTCCCAAAGTGGTCTATATCGACCCCTTGGGGTCAATATTGGTTTCCTAGCGTATTGGTTTCGACATAAACAAATACTGATTTTGGGGAAGATTCAATTCAAGATTCAATAAGCGTTTATTCAATACGATACAAGAATCACTTTGAAACGTCTTAAAGCTAGGTGAGTCTAGGTGCCAGTTCCACGCGACCAAGCGTAGAAGAACAGGCAACAAACTACGTCTCGGTTCCTACCGTTTTTTTATATGATCCTTTTACAAATCAAAAATAGTCTAAAATAATAGCAGTGAAGTTCCAGTGTGGTGCCACTTCACTTAGTCAGACGTATGTAATGTAATTATACAAAAGCAAAAGTTTCAAAGACAGCACACGCTACGCTTCAAAGTTATAATAAAGTATCTACACAGATATAAAAATAAGATATTAAATAGTAGGTACAGACATTGCAAATTGACATGCTAGCTTCCTATGGGTAGAGTGACCGGGACATCGGGCCACGCAGTTTTATCATTCATATAGCTATCTAGAGTATAGTACGCTTTCTTTATCAAATTACTCTTAATATAGGCTTTAAACTTCCGAATTGGAAGCTTAGTTGCATTTTCCGGAAGTTTATTGTAGAAGCGTACAGTGTTCCCCATAAAAGACCCATTTACCTTCTGTAAACGAAATTTGGGAATATAAAGTTTATTTTTATTTCTAGTGTTAATATTATGTGAATCACAATTTTTCTGAAAGCTACAGATGTGTTTGTGAGTGTACAGTAAGTTTTCATATATATATTGTGAAATTACTGTGAGGATATTAATTTCCTTAAATCGCTCCCTCAATGAGTCTCGTGATTTCATTTTATAGATGGCACGTATGGCCCTTTTTTGTAAAACGAATATAGTTTGAATATCAGCTGCTTTCCCCCAGAGAAGGATACCGTAAGACATAACACTATGGAAGTAGCTGAAGTAAACTAGCCTAGCTGTAGCTTCATCAGTGAGCCATCTCATAGTCCGAACTGCATATGCAGCCGAACTTAGTCTGGCAGCAAGTGCTTTGATTTGCGGTCCCCACTGCAATTTTTTGTCAAGATTAAGTCCTAAGAAGATAGTAGAATCTACAAGGTTAAGTGACTCTCCATTAAGTATAATATTAGTTGGCCGGAGAGTCACATTTGGTAAGGTAAACTTAATACACTTGGTTTTCTTAGCATTAAGTAAAAGATTATTAACGTTAAACCAGTTAAGTATTTGCGACAGAGATGCGTTAACGTCATCGTAATTAGCCTTCAATCTATCAACTTTAAA
This sequence comes from Thera obeliscata, assembly GCA_947578465.1. Classification (NCBI taxonomy): domain Eukaryota; kingdom Metazoa; phylum Arthropoda; class Insecta; order Lepidoptera; family Geometridae; genus Thera; species Thera obeliscata. The sequence continues at coordinate 2,643,882 of OX387926.1, forward strand.
AATTAATGAGGTATCGTCAGCAAATAGTACTATTTCACATAGTTTTTTAACAAAAAAAGGGAGGTCATTTACGTACACTAGAAACAAGAAAGGACCTAATATCGAACCTTGTGGCACCCCCATGTCAATAACTGACCCAGAAGATCTCTCACCGCTCACATCAACTTTAAGGACTCTATCAGTCAAGTACGATTGTATTAGGTCAATGGAGCGATTTAGAATGCCGTAATGTTTAAGTTTAGATATTAATGTAGCATGATTTACACAGTCAAAAGCTTTGGAAAGATCGCAGAATACCCCAATCGCGTCTTGTGAGTTTTCCCAGGCATCATATATGTGCTTTAAGAGTAGAATACCAGCATCAGTCGTTGATCGACCTTTCGTAAATCCAAACTGGTGGCTATGAAGTATCCCATTTAGGTTAAAATGTGATAACAACTGAGTAAGAATAACTTTCTCAAATATTTTACTTAGCGTAGGCAATACTGAGATAGGTCTATAGTTAGCAGGGTCATTTGCATTTCCAGATTTGAACAGGGGAATGAGTTTACTAGGTTTCATTAAATCAGGAAAAACACCCTCATCAACACATCTATTAAAAATATACGCTAGACACGGTGCAATATCAGTTATAATAGTACTGAGTAGTTTTGTAGACATTCCCCATAAATCTTCAGTATTTTTAATGTTTAACGATTTAAATGTCTTCACGATTTTGTCAGCATTAATGTATTTAAAACTAAAGATATTATTACATTTTTTAACACTAGACTCTAACAATGCCATCGCACCAGAGGCCGAGGAATTTAAAGACGATGTCACTACTTTAGGGATACTGGAAAAGAAACTATCAAACGCGTTGGCTACTTCAATGTTTGTTGTCAAAAGATTATTGTTTACTTTCAAATGAATTTTTTTATTACGGAGTTTTGATTTGCCAGTCTCATTATTGACTATTTTCCAGGTAGCTTTAATTTTATTTGTGGATTTTTCAATTTTTCTTTTGATATGCAATGATTTTGCTGCGTGACAAGCTCTTTTAAATGCTTTAGAGTAGTTTTTAATGTGTAGAATAAATGCTGGGTCATTGAGCATTGATTCCCTAGCAGCATACAGCTCATATAATGTATTCCTACTTTTGTAAATACCTGGGGTGGCCCAGTCAGCGAACGCGACACTAACACTAGCTTTACATGTTTTAAGTTTAAATGTATCCTTACGTTCATCATTAATTAAATTTGATAAGTTGGAGAAAAGATCATTCGGGTCAGTCAGACAAGGCATGAGGGACACTTTCAGTTCAATATTGGTTTGAAACTTTTTAATACGGCTCTCTGTGATAGGCCGGTGGGTGAAAATCTCGTGTTTATCTAAAATTTTATAAGCAAATTTAGCGCTATGACCGTAGTGATCTGAACTAAAATGCCTAACTACTGATTTACTTACTGGCTCATGACTGCTAAAAATATTGTCAAGACAGGTGGCTGTTGTTAGTGTCACCCTTGTTGGATCTTGAAACAAGCAGTGTAGGTCAAAACATTTAAACAAATTTAGCAGCCTCTCAGAAAGAGGGTGAACTGGGATATCTACATTAAAATCTCCACAGATTATTACGGTTTTATTACAGTTAAAGATTTTACGCAGTACATCTTCCATAGTGGATTCATACAAGGTGAAATCCGCGTCCGGGGGACGGTAAACGCTCACAACTATGTGCCGCTCCAGCTCCACACACGACAGCTCAACAGTCCTCTCGATACTGAGATTTGCAATGTCTTTACGCTCTTTGCATTTCAATTGATTGCTTACAATAATTAAAGAACCACCTCGCATAGCGTTCTTTCGTTTAAAAGAGCTTACAATACTATATTTTTCATAAAAAGGGAGTAACTCTAGTTCTACTATCCAGTTTTCTGTAATACACATGATGTCTACACTGAAACAATTCATAAATAGTTCTAATTCTAAAACTTTGCTGGGAAGCCCTTGCATATTTTGGTGTACGACATTTAAAGTGCCTGGACTTCCCATTGTCGAGGACACTAGTTTAAATGTTGGGCAATAGGCCCCAAAGCTTGTTCACCCATATTAGTACTGCTACTAACGGGGGTCGACGAGGTCTAAAAATCGACCCATATTAAAACGTGGGGTGCTTGATAAAAAATAAAGGTAAAATGCACCCCACGTTTTTTACTCTGAAACTCTGTAATTAAAAATTATTTTGTACTTTTTAGTTCGATTGGCTATAAAAGCGTGGTATTATAGTTTTTTTTTTATTTATTTTTCATTTATAATTATAAATTATAATAACATTTATAACTTATTTTTATTTTGTTAAATTTCTCATCCAAGTGGATAATCACTTAACCAAGTGCTAAGTTTTCCAATTGGTACCTTAGTACCTAGGTAGGTATTTTGTATCAATAGGAAAAAACTAAAGAAAGTCCCCTTATTCCTAATAGTCTGCTAACTTAAGGCGTAATATTTATTTATTGCTAATTCTCACTCTATCTTCTTGTATTGACATAAGTCAGAATGAAAAATAACACTCTGTATTAGCTGCTGTTTTAAGTTAGTGGACCATTATGAATAAGGGGGTTGATCTTAAAAGTAGGTAATTTGGCAATGGGGGTCTGAGGTTCATTTTGGAAAAGGGGGTCACGCGTCCATAATAGTTTGGCGATCCCTGGCCTAGCGCCTGTCAACAAATTGCCGTCGCGTGTTTTGTAAGCAGCAGCAGTGATGCCAGTGGTAGATAGTCAAATAAAACATGAAACAGCTTTAAAAGTAACATTTTCACGAAAAAAGTAACATTACCATAAATTATGTGGAAAACGACACAATACTTGAATATGTCACTTTATTGCACAAGTTATTTTGTTTGCTAGAAATTATTTTTAAAGATTTAATAAATACTTATTGAGTATTATAATAGTTGAGAAAACACTGTCTAGCCTTGGGGAATGTTGTGTGGAACTAAGAAGAGCTTGTACGATGGGATGGGAACCAGACAGTTGATAATAATACTTACTTTATTGTAAATACTACTACTTAGTATACATTATAACACCCAGACAGAGAACAAATATCTTTCACGTTCACGACACAAATATTTGTTTTCGGTGGGGATCGAACCCACGGCCTACGCAGAAAGCAGGCCTACCGTGAAGCCTATCTATTTGTATTGTGTTCTTGAGCGTGGGTAGGTCTTGAATTTAAATCAATAACTCTCAATACCCACTTACCTACTTAAGCACACCTACTTATAAAAGTTAAGATTGTTTATGCCTACATCATTGCCTTGGCCTAGTGTTAGACGCGTTTATTCGTTTACTAAGTCTACTGGTAAAAAAACAACTCAAAATTCCTATGCACAAAGCGGTACATCTCCGCTAGGTTTATCCTCGTAAACATTAGGTTTTATTACTTTTTTTTATCGATTTTATAGGACACACACATAGGGAAATCAAAAAGATTTTTATAATGCCCCAAAGGAGCCCCGGAGCCCCGGAGAAACGTAGGGCGTCCACCCACCAGATGGACCGACGACATTGTTAAGATCGCGGGAAGTCGATGGATGGAAAAGGCTCAGAATCGTTCTTCCTGGAAATGTGTTGGGGAGGCCTATGTCCAGCAGTGGACTTCTTCAGGGGAAGGTAGTGGGTTCAAATCCCGCTCGGTTGTTAACTTTTGGGACATTATAAAAATCATTATGTTTTATAATTCACATCTATTTAATTATGACCTCTTTGGTAAGAGGAACGACTGAACTGAACGAGGAAGACTGGAGGAATTATTAGTAAAATTCTATTTTAGGCACCTCGCTCGGGAAGTACTTCAAAATATAGTATGAATGTAAATATTAATAAAAATTCACAGAGAACGATCTAGCCCTAAACTAAGCAGAGCTTGTGCTCTGTACTATGGGAACCATGAGTTGATATAATACGTAAATACATTTTAGTTGCAGTATAGATAAATATAATAAAATATAGTTATTTAGATGCTTACAATTTACCTACAAATTGCTAATAATTTATTTTTAGCTTTTATAGGATAATTATTATAAATATTATGATAAACCTATACATGGGGTATTTTACGGCTACATACTTTAAGACTACTGTATCGTTACCTACCTAAATTTGTAACAGGATAATAAATGATTAATAAGTATTATAAACGCGTAACCTATTTATAATATTTGGTAAAGGTATAGAACTAACCAACTTACTTCACATTACTACGTACTAATTTTATTGTTTAATACATTTTCCGTATCATAAACTGCCTGAGTTAGGTTGGCATAGAAATAGTCGATAGAAACACAGGTGCATAAAATACCATGATTATTGAAAATGTCTTGCTCATAAAATACAATGACTCTAATCTACCTATAATTACTAACGTACTTGCAACAAAATTAATTAGCAGAAGCTAATCATATTTTGTAGCTTGGTTAGGAAAATTTTCTAGTTTTCATATTTTCTAATTTTCTAGGTTTTCACACCAGTATCCATCGTGAAGTATTTACCATTCAACCTCAAACTTTTTTGAACAGATCAAGGGCGGGTTGAACCAACTTGATACACTCCGCTTAAAAGTTTCACGAAGTTTAATAAGAAGGTAGAGAAGGAATTATACCTCTACTAATACCTACAACTAATAGGGCATACCTAGGGCCAGACTGAATAAATTCACATCGAAACTAGCGAGAGTTATATCCTGCCCAACAAAATCTAAATTAATACTTGGTGTATTTATTCAGTAGGGTCGCAAGGATCACTTCGCAGTCTAGGTGCCAGTTCCACGCGACCAAGTCTAGACTCCAGTCTATGTATAGTTAACGCGTAGATATTTTACTTCAGAATCGGTATAAATAAATATTGTTTATTAATAAATTCACACAACACTATCGAGCCCCAAATAAGGCAGAGCTTGTATTAGGGGAACCCGATAGCTGATATAATACTTTTTTTTGTAAATACATGCTTAGAATACAATAAGTATCAGAAAGAGAAGGAGAACAAACATTTGTTTTCACCACATAGATATTTGTTCTCGGTGGGGGTTGAACCCACGGCATACGCGCAAAAGGCAGAGGTACTACAAAGTACAAACTGAGCTGAGATGCCAGTAAAATGGCCATTAAGCAATAAAAATACACGTCTATCATTATGTTGCGTAGTAAAATTATAACGGCTGCAAAACATCTGCACAAACCTCCATAAAATATGGATTCTTAGCCATTTCTAACCAAGGAATTAATATATTGATTCGACGAAGTATATAATGTTCTTGTTTCTAACCTTCTTCATAAAATAATAAGCTTTCTTACGACAACATGACATGTCTTCCGTTTCCTTGCGTGATTACAAAGTTTATAACGAACGCTATTTCTTTCCTAAGTACCCAGGCACCCAGGCACATTGGCCTTAAATACTCTTTGTAGTCTGAAGGAGAGACGGGAGGGGGAAGGAGGGAAGTGATCGTGGAGTAATCAAAACGACGAGGAGGTACCCTCATAAGGCCTGTGCACATCTAGGCGATGGCGATCAGCTGAAACGCTATCAAATATCGCTGTCATATTAGTCAGCGTTCCAGTTAATCGCCACCGCCATCGTCTAGACGTGTGCAGGCCTTCACTGCGAATCCTAAATGGGAGGTAAACCAAACTGTGGTAGTCATTTTATAATAGTAAATAGTATAATGAGTATAGGTAAAGTAATACAGCCATCTAGAACTGTTTTTATATGCTAAGTCGCCTCGAAAAAATTATTCTCTATTTACGTTTTAAAAGATGACTCTACTTTTTTGTAACAATGCTTAGTGGTTCGACAGCGTAGTAGACCGTAGACCCCTCGTAGACTCCCGTAGACCCGTGCGCGTTTAAGTCCTTTGTATAAGAAATGATTGCAATGCAAATACGGTCTATTGAGATTCGATCTTTGACATAATACTCTTTTTTCTTATATACTCTTTTTTCTTACAGCAGGATAGCTACTGCTATCCTGCTCTACCAGAGTTACCGAACTCAATATTCCCTAGGTAATATTGGCACAATGCCCATTTTGCCCATGTCAACAACTATTAGGCCTACCACGAGCTCTGTCTGGTTCTGTCTCTGGCTCTGGTTTTGAGACTGTGTGAGTGTTACTCTACTCTTTGTCACTGGCCTACTGATGATGAAGGCCGAAGGGTTCAGTCGGGAACTGTCTTCTCATGCTTACCTTATGTAGGTATTTTTATTTATTTAAATGTTTAAAAAAATCTTAATTCCTCAAACAAAAGTTTAAAATCACGGTACCACCCAACTGCTAATTTACCTACGAACCAAATTTGTCTGAAGGGATGTTCGTCTACTTTACATGGGAATTAATTCACTATAATCAACTTATTTTTACTGTCGTAATTTGTGCACTTACCATCTTTGTTTTTATTAAGATACGTGATATACACAAGCTGTATATCACGCTGTGTATCGGCTTTTTTATTCACTTCTTAACTTCTCTTCTAAAACTTCATAACCAGCAGTCGTATATTTTATTGAAAAAAATATTGTTACGCGCACTCCAAACTCCACAAACATTATTAACGCACTGCCATGCCAACACTATACGAAGCTACCTACATAATCTAGGTACCTCCATCATACACACACAACACAGCAGCGAAACAATACAAAACACATGAATGATTGAGCTACAATGCACAATGCAATTTCAGTTCTATTTATATCAGTGCTAACTCTTTTTTAATCCTACACACAAACGAGCATTCAACCTACAGCGCGTTGCTAAACAAGTGTATGGGATCTTTTTATAGCTTTTAGAAGAAAGTTTTGGGGCAGACAGCGCAATGCGCCATTTCGAACGCTACGGGGTCAACCGACCAATCCGGTAAAAGTGCGTAAGCTTTAGCAGAAACAGCTTACAGCTTGTAAGCTTCCTGTCCATGTTAACAGTTAGGTACTATTGTTTCTTCTGTGCCACAGTGCCCACATAAATACTTCAGTCAGAGCTTCAAGTTCAACATAATTTATTCAGAACTCTAGGGAAATATGGGCTTCGATTCTTCATGTTGGTACATAAGTAGTATAAAAAGGCTTTAGCCAGTTACTTTAGAAATGGGTTAATTTCATTTTTAACCACAAGGTTTGATTTGATTCTTCCCTTTTGAATCACGTCTGGTAGATCTACTAGGAATGAACGAACCAAAAGTAATAGCAGAATCTACAAAACATGAATGCAAAGTAATGAGGTAAAAATTATGATGAAAACCCATCATAGCAGGCGTGTAGCTATATGAATTTTTGTAAATAGGTAAGTAAGTAAATTATTACTACATCTAGCTTCAAGCTTTTATAAAACACATCGAAAGATTTTGCGGATCCATTTTCGTCAGGCATCGCCTAGGTACAAACAGAACCACAATCGAAGGGAACTTCGTCGTATTCGTTCTTTGAGGCCACAGAGAGTACGGTGGTGCAAAAACGCTCATGCTGAACGTTTTGTCAGGAGCAGGATGATTTATTGTATGTACCTGTCATCACAGTATTCTAGCATTCTAGTTATAAAAAAACCGAAAGTCATCACCGACATATTGGAAATTATCCAACCGTTTGTTCTAGGAATCGAACCCACACCAAATTCTATTTTACATAATATCCGAAAAATCCTCTTGTGTTTCAACCAATTTCTGGTCAGCCCTGACACAAGATATCTGCAAGGATTTACTTTACCATTGCACACACAGGAAATAGTATATTTCATTACTAGTGCGGAAAAACTTGTTCCGACTGTCAACCCTTGCCTTCGGCTCGGGTAGACATTTGTCGGAACGGAACTCTTTGCAATGACGGTTCCGCACGTGTACTGAACGACTATTTTTAATACAATTGCGAAAAAATGAAGCAATTTAATAAAATAATAAAAAAACGATTTGCTTTTTTCTCTTCTCTCCACGCATTAAGTTCGTCGTACGTATGCATGTAGCGACTTTTTGACTTTTCCGGTAAAATGTTCTCCGAAGCATTTTGTGCAATTATACTGAGTTCCGGTGGTGTTCATTCAAAAAAACTAGGGTCGAAATTACTCATTTTGTGCAACAAACAAATAAACTCGCAAAGAAAATTTCTGAAAAATGGAGCCAACCATGGATTTATTATCACTATCAGATGACTATCAGACTATCAGACTAGCAGATGCCTCTTCCCTAGAGCCAACCGTAGAAAAAGCAGAGATTTTTTTTTTCTTCACCCATTCTGAAAGGCAAAGGGAACTATACCCATACAGCCAAGTCTTCAGTAGATTTTTTTTATTGATATGAATTGAAAATGAAATTTAATGAGATGAAATGAAATGAAACCTAACATAACTCATTCAATCAAATCATTAAATCTGTTAATGAAACAAATTAGTAGCTTCTTTTTAGAAATAATACGTAGGTATTTGCATGAATCATAAAAACTTCGATGAATTTTTTAGTAAAAACTTCATGGTTGGTTTTTCTTTTTAGACATTATTTTGACAGTTGGGAAAGAAAAAGCACTAGTGCGGGAAAGGTAAAAAAAAGCACGCGTGTGTAATAGCCCACATCCCGAACGCTATACGTCCCTGCACTAAGCCACTTTTTGAGCAACTGTATTTAAAAAAACCTAAACATACTGCCAAGTTTGCCCAACATTAACTTTTAGTGAATGCTATCGTCCGTAACCATGCAATATGTTCTTTCCATCTACAGATTGTCTGGAAGAACCAAGGAATATAATACTCTCTAACGAGAGGGAAGAACCAAGGCAAGGGCCTCTAGCTTTCGTCATTTGCCTTCTGCAAGCGTGTCTGTCATTTGAGCTATCTGTCATATATCAAGTCAAATAGATGTCAATGTCTTGCTCGTCAATTTGTCACTGTCACTGTCAGTTATTCATTTTTCATTTGCTTTGCTGTGTTGATCGAGTGCCTCTGAATCAGTCGTAATTTATTTTTCTTGTAGATTTTTGCCTAAAATTCACATGTTTTACATTGAAATAATTAAAAACATTTATTTCTAGCCTATGATCTAAGCTCTGTTGCGCACACTAATGTAAGTATATCAAAAATACGCATTTATGTGGGTTGTTATTCCGCCAGTGTTCGCAGTTTATTCGTTTTGTGGATTGTCTAAACATCAAAGATTTATTGTGTTTCATACACACTGTCATACATGCCTCAAGGTCGCACGGTACCTCAATTAATTGAATTATTTCCAGCCACTGTCATCCTCCTGTTTCCATGCAATTCATAATACCTACACATTATTCATATTTCACGTTTGATTATGAAACGGTTCCCTTTCAGTAGCTTTGCTACACGCATTTCCTTTGTGCGTGTGTATTAGATCACGTCTGAATGTCTGATGCACCATCAATTGATGTAAATAATTGCTGTGACCGTTCACTTGTACACAAGTATACATCAGTGCACAGTTTTATAGGTAATTGTACCTACCTACCTTGTGTGCAGAGCAATATTTTCACCACATACTCTATGCAACTTGTAGTTGTAAGACAATGTACTATCTGCAAAGTTTCTGCCTTACCACTTTTGAAACAGATTTGCTTGCAAGCATTTTACCTAGCTGACTCCGCCTTCTTTGTTCACTAGTGTTGACCAATGGGAGACATAAACATCTGTTTCCCTTACTAAACGCCATCTGTTTTATGAGATTTATACTTCCAAAGACTGGTTTGAATCTCGTCACAATCAAATCACAGCGAGATATCGGTAACTAGTGTCACAGAAAATGCTTCCTTAAGGTGGTACGACAGAACTTTTGCTGATGATAGATCTGAGAATGCTTTTACAGTTATGATTGTTTGAGTTTGAATCGTCAAGTTCAATCTTTGCTTCTTTTCTCCAGGGTACTAAATCATGTGACCTTCTCACCCGCCAAAGCCTCCAGGGGTGAGAGATGTAAATAGTTTGAACTCCTGGCATGTGAAAGCCGTCACCATGTGGACGCCAAGTGCTATTGGTTTGCTGGTTCTGCTGGCAGCAGTCGATGGCAATATTATTGTGTACACACAGGAAACTCCACATTCTGTAAGTTATTTCTATTTTATACTTTGTAATTTTTATTTTTTTATAATATCCTCTGGTTCTTGCAATCTGCCCGTGGGGGCATTGAGCTTGAGTTTGGTCGGTTTTCCACTTCTTCATTGACATGTATGGAGAACGCCCAGTAGTGTTTCCATTTAGCCTGGCCTCTTACGAGCTATATGAGGTCTTGAGGAGCACTCCTCTTAAGTCTTTTGATGAAGTGGTATTCTCCATCAGATTTCTGGCTAGTTAATTTGGGTGAATTTCAAGGCGTTTGGTGTATGATTTAGTTTTTATTTTTATCTCATTTTTTATGTCTGTTGAGACTTCAAGGTCATGGTGGAGTTGAGAGTTTGTGAGATACCATGGAGCATTCGCTGATTAAAATGGCCAATCAGTAGTACTCACAGAGCACCAAACACGCTTTTGCTTACGCAAAATAGAGGGAGCATGATGACTTATTACTAAGAGAACCAGTGTCGCCAAACTCATACACGTAAAAACAAACACACATGGAAATAAAAGTTATGATTGGTCGAAAAAAACGTTAAAAAGGACCTAAAACCAAAAAAATAATTTAATTGATAATAAACCTTAAAGCTATCGTGACATGGTTCTAAACTTAATAAAATAAACAGTGCTAAAATGAAATTCTACTTACCAACAGATGGCAGCATTCATTCAGTATTTTTTTCTTTTAGTCTCTATTTAATTGTAATAAGATTGATAATACAATGGCTGTTACTTGATTGACAACAAAACAAAGCTACTTGACGCTAGATGGCGTTATAGAAAACAATTCTGTTAGTCTTTATCCACAAGGTATAAGATTCATAATACAATGGCTATTACTTGACATAGCCACTCACTTAGTGATGTGCCAATGCGGATGCAAGACGAATGTATCGACATCGATGATTACCTACCTACTTCTTCTTCTTATCGTGTCACTGATTCTTTCGAACCAAGTGTGGTGAAAGGATTTTAAGTGCGCCTCGAAGAGGCTTCGTGCACTTGACACATATTTTCGAACTTTTTAGGTTCTACGATATGCCGGTTTCCTCACGATGTTTTCCTTCACCGTTTGAGAGCACTGGCATAGTGTACATAAATTTTTGGGCAGAAAAACTCATTGGTACACGACTGGATTCGAACCCACGACCTTAGGATCGGAAGGTGGGGCCGCTACCACTAGGCCACCAGCGCTCTACTCACCAGCGCTCCTACCTACTGATGTGTAACGATCGGTAGCGCGTCAGGTTATATTTGTGGTGGTCGAAATAAAAAGCTTTTCTTATCTTTCTTTCTTTATTTACACAATCAAAGGTTTAAAATTATATTCTATTGTAAATACTTGAAAAATATTAAAAAAAGTATAAAAAGTAGTAGGTAGTCTACGCGGGCGAAGCCGTGGGCATCCACTAGTTTAGATACGTTTCACTATATTTCAATTTTACATAATCTTTAACGTCATTAATATAACAAACACCATAATAACCAGAAAACACAAAATTTTTAGAGTTGGTATGGCAGTGGCAACAATATATTTATATCCACTTTTTTTTGTCATAAAATCTTCGTCCCTAAAGTGCTCTGAGCAAATGGTGCTTGATTTTGAAGGAAACCAATTTTGTTTTCCGGTTGCATTTATCCATTGATTTTTTATATCTGGTGCCTTGGGAAAACTGAAACCAGAAGATAATATGTAATTTCTTCAAAATATTTCTGTAATCTATCTATCTGACTATCTGGGCAGGCACCATAGGCATTGAATAAGAATAAAGAAGTAGAATTATAAATACATTCAGAATGAAATCACCACTATAGCATAAAAAAAATCAATGCCATACAGTAACTACATATATTTACATAACCAATAAAGTATTCGATAACACGTTCATCAGTTTATTGGGGTACAGCTCTAATTGAGTAGCGAAGATGAGATTTTTAGAAACGCGACCTTAACAATATCGTTCACAGTCTATTTTTGCTTGACGGTTTTTCATGTTAAAAAACCAAGCAAAACCGCTATAAAATAATAAAATATTGCTTACCGGTGATACGATATGCCCCCATTAGTTAAATTTTTGGTTCGGCTATCGTTTTTGCACTCCAAAACCGCACAATACGGCATTTTTTTATTTTTTTGTATTTTTCTTAGTTACGTTTCTTCTGACAGACTTCAAACACGACTAAACAAAGGAGGGCTTGAAGTCGTGGTACTGCGCGTATTTGAAGCGTGAGAAGGTCGTCTACATACTAGTTCCATTACTTCTTTATTTCGTGGTAGTACTGATAGTCTAGTTAGGAAATAATCTTTATAGATTTACTATGGTGGTTATTTATTGTAGATGAATATATTTTTAGAGACAATTACCTACCAAACCCGTATTTGGGTCAAAAATGCTTGGAGTCTTGGATTGTTACAAAAAGTTTATTCCTTGAGTAAACTTGAATTTTCTAGCTTAATAGGTAATCCAAAAATAACAGTCTCCAATGACTGTATATTTAAATTATAGAACCATAAACACAGCCTTCCTAATAACAGCTCACACTAATACTATGTTGCATAAAGTTAGGAATTAAGCAGAATGATCTAATTAAATAGGTATTTTCTTTGTGTTCAAACTTATCGCACTATGCTAAGCGTTGATGTTATCAATGTTATGTTTAAACTGGCTAACAATAATCATTAGTACTTAGTATAACTTTATTTTCTTATCAGAATCATTAATGCTTTTACCCCATCTAATGCTTCTAATGAGCTTTGTAGTTGTCATTTGTTTGAGAAATCGTGACCTTTTCTCCATTATTTGTGTAGTTAAACCAACTACTCATTATAGCTGCTGGATATAAATAAATATCCCATTACACTGTGTATATTTTAAAATGGCGAATGAAATTTGACCTTGGGAGATAAAAGGAAATGTGCTTCTAATACCCTCTCTAACATCCCTTGAACTCTTGTTTAACTCAACCACGAAACCCGATCGTGATGGATTAGGTATTGAGAATTTGAGATAGAGATATTCTGGAGACTTTTTTTTTATCAATATTGGATAAGGCGAAGTCAACCGTCGTTGTTCTCGATCGCAAAGTTGACTTAACTCTTCTCTATCTTTTCTATTTTAAGCTATTCATCTTTTCGTGTATAATGTGTGTGTTTTCTGTGAGTAACTGTAATATGGATTATTATCTTAAATAAATGACATAGTAATAATTAAGTGGGTCGTACTTGGTTAAATTTTTAAGTAGGAAAACGTGTTAGGATCAAAATTATTTTTTTGTTAAACAGTGTGCGATCATATTGCACACAAGATGCACACTCGCGATTTTCGATAAATAAGTGCAGGTTTTTAAACTTTTAAAAGGTCAATGTGTGCGAGCGAGAAGTTTTACGGTTTTCAGCGTCTCAACCTTCCAAAACATCGTTCCATTTTAAACGTCACTTTGGCAGAGCCTGTGTTTAATCCCGTGCGTAGCCGAGGTAAATAAAGACTTGGTCAGTGGTCAACATAAAATGTACATACCTGTTGTCTAGTATTGCCGGTGCATGATTACTTTACTCAATATTTGACCTAAATGCACCGGTAACTTATACCCAATTATCAAGGGCGCGTTGAATGAAAGGATCTAACTATAATATCGACACTAGGTCATTTTAAACATGTTCTAGACTAGACGGAGTCTATTTACAGACATTATATCATAATATCGATTTTACTTCTGTTATAGAAAGTTCTAACTCAATATGAAATGTTCAAAAATAACTTTAATAATTGATAGTGGGTGAAAAATCGATTAATATGACTACATAATCTGTTCAAAAATAACTTTTAAATTCGGTATAATAACATTAATTACGTTGGTAACTAGCCAACCTGGCGTCCGTCGACGTGGTTTAATTTACTTATACAATTTTATAAACCTTCAGAAATCAATCTGTCTCTAGTGAAAGATAGATTTGTAGATCAATCTATCTCTCTCTGAACGTTTCTTAGTTGATTGCACCATTCCGCTTCAAAGAGGCTCCTTTTCGCACACTTGACACATTCAGCATTCCAGCAGTGTAAATTGCTTTCATAACATTTTGGCGTGACAACGTCTTATAATTTGATGGAGGCTACATGCATCGACAAAGAGGCACAATCGGCCTCCGCGTTCGGCAGCGTTCGACATCTGTGTATTATCTTATGACACGTTCAACTATCGTCAGTAAACCGACTTTACAGACAACCGAATTTTTTTTGTGACTTGAAACATTTCTGTTATCTTTTATATCCATTTGCCAAAACAATTTTACTAAAGCTGTAATGAACAGTGTTATCTTGTGCTCTATCAGTATGTCGGTATATGAAGGCTGACGAGTGAATGAGAGGGATAGTGTCCTCGAAAAGTAATTACAGCCGATCCTAAACTTAGGACTAATTAGAATTTGAATAGTTGCAAAGGACAGCATGCTTGGAAAGTAAGGATTTATAGTCTATATTAGGCCCTAGGCACACGCACGCAACACGTTCTATCAGCGTTATTAATTATTTAATTCACGTATTTATCTGAATGAAGCGAAAGAGGTGTGTCAGGATCGTAGCAAGTGAATATCCGTGATCCCTGCCTACCCCCATGGGAATGAGGCGTGATTTTATGTATGTATTTATCTGACAAGCTGAAATTAAACGAATAAGAGTCATTTCAATTTAAATCTTGCCGGTATAGTGTTAGAGAACAGGCACCGGCGTGTCGTAGAACTCAAAAAAGTTCGAACAACACTTGTTCACACGTCACGCAAAAAAGGCCCGCCATTAGCGGCCTACTTGCGGAAACCAGTCCGCACACCAAGTGCGGATGATGAATTTGCCTGGTAGATACATACAATATGTATAACCCACTGCCCGATATGATAAAACAAAACGAAAGATAAAAGTGTGCATAAGGTCAATGAATCTTATCTTTTCTTATTCATTTCGACACAGATTCAATAACATCTAGTATGTTTTGGCAGTTGGCTGTGCCTTATCTCAAACTGATTAAAAGCGATAAAGCTTGAAGCGTTAGGATGTGACTTCATTGCGTCCATTCCACCAGAGCTTACCAGACTTAACTATGCGTGTAAACCCAAGGATATATTTTCATTGTAGATTTGTAGTGATGTATATAAAAATGATTTGGTGGGTTTGATACACATCCGTACCTTAGCTTTGTTGCACTGCTCTAGTGGAACATTACATGGAAACGGTACGAGACAATATGGAACCGAGACCTTAGCAGTACACATCTTGGAAACAAAAAATAAAGTCAGTAGAACACTACAATTGGTTTCTCCCTACTCTAAATATAATATGTGCACGGGTGGCCTATTGGCAGTAACCACACGTTCGAATCCAGTGGTTCCTATGGATTTTTCTGTTCGGAAAATGTATGTACACAATGCTAGTGCTCTCAAACGGTAACGGAAAACATCGTGAAGAAACCCATGGCATAGTCAGCTCTGTACGTAATGACCATGTCTTTCCTGTGGATTAGACCGAATTAGATGTCAGCATAGTATAGGCGCTGGGCAAGCCTACTCCATCTTAAATCCTGTCCCAGGCACTATGGCGTCCCGCAAGTAGGGTTTGTGTAATCACCAGTTGCCCCTGACGCATATAAATCATCTACAATAGATATAAAGACCTGTTTACTTTTTTTTACTCTAAAATGTTAAAAGCTGTAATGCATTGGTCGGTGGCGAACAATTGTCTAGCGTGGGCCTTAATAGTTTGATATTATGTGCACAAATTAAATGTTGCGAGAATAACATACCGCAATGGAGTCTTCAATTCAATGTGAAATAACTTGTACGTTAGTCGTTTCATTGTACTAATCAGTCGAGAAGTTCGCGTTACGTATGCTTTGTGCAGAATGTTGTAAATAATTGCATACATACTCTACCTGTGCATATAGGCAAGTAGTACTGATCACTATTATTTACTAGCTATGCCCGCGACTTCATCCGCGTCAAATAGTTTCTTTGGATAGCATTTTTAATTATATAGGCTTTGGCAGTGAATCACGCGCCGTATCACCCCGCGTCGCCCACCCCCCTAACCCCCCGTTTCACAAACTTTTAATGACATATTTATGTATATCGAATCTACAGCCCAATAATTGTAAGTTTAAAAAACTAGAGAAACCGATTTCATTGCCAAACGGCTAAACCGATTTTAATAAAATTAAAATGGGACCAATCTGGAAGCAGTACCTTTCAGATAAAAAAATAACTTTTCAAATTGGCTCACAAATGACGAAGTTATGCGGTAACAAACATTAAAAAAAAAAAAAAAAAAAAACAACCGAATTGAGAACCTCCTCCTTTTTGATTGGAAGTCGGTTAAAAAATAAGTTTCAAGCTTCTACTCGTAGCTCTAAAACTGACGATACTTCCATACCAATTTTCATACGCCTTTTCAATCCCCTAACAACTATTTTTTTCGCATATAAAAGTCTATGTCCTTTCTCTAACTCGTTACTGGCGTGAAAGCGCGACCGGCAGACAGAGTTACTTTCGCATTTATAATATTAGTAAGGATAATGTGGGTAGGAAATAATTAGTCTTGTCAATATCGTAATCATAACCCATGCCTCTTTGCCCTATTGCTCTTATTAACATAAACAGGACACTGCAGTTATTATATCCGGTTTCTTCACTTTCTCTAGACTGAACAAAGCACAGATAAATTGTGACAGTTTTAGAACCATAGATTCAATACTTCGAAATTCGAAACATACTGTAGAAGTAATCATACAAACCTTGGTAGGCAAATAACAAATAACTAGCGGTTGGTATTTTATATTGTTAATCTGTGTTTTTTAGAAATCATAAGAGTCGTAAGTATTATATTTATTGGCTTTCAACGCCATCCGCTGGATATGCTTGCAGCTAGTTGCTCACAATCGCCAATAGATGGCAGGAGCAGTCACATATTCAGTTTATGTTTAATTATTGAAATCAGGGTTAAAAAAACATTTTCTAAAAATGAATCCTAGCTAGATCGATTTATCGCCCCCGAAAATCCCTGTATACTAAATTTCGTGAAAATTGTTGGCGCCGTTTCAGAGATTCTGACTATATATACAAGATTTTCTCGTTTAAAGGTATAAGATATGTAATGGTAGGTATTTTTCAATCAACTATGTACATCTTCCCCCCTTTGCCCTGCAGTGGGACTCAACAGGCTCTTAATAATAATATGTAGGTACTTTAATTGTATACAAATATAAGTCGTACTCAAAGATAAAACCTTATCTACAATTATAAGTATGGGGATATTTCCATTCGATAATATCTAACTAGTGTTAAACTGTCTTCATTAGTTGATAGAAGTTTAATAGCTGCGTGTGAAATTTAATCATTTTAAATTAATTAGAAAATTGCTAGATAAAGTGTAATATTTTTACAAATGTCTATGAGCTGTCAACTTTGATGGTAAAACCTAAAGTAGATTGCTGTGGCCGAAGTGGAATCGGATGAAATATAAAAATGTAAAGATTGGATAATATATCTCGAATGTGCAACCCCGAATTGGGTAAAGGACATAATGCTGCCCCACCTGGCAATAAACGCTGTAAAGGTCCTGTATATCGTCGGAATGCAACATTTTGTTAGTATGAGTTCGTTGACCTATTTTTATTCGACCCGTTCCTGTTAAATACGCCTAATTTCCGTTACTTTTTCGGGATAAAAGTATACTTGGCCCGTCTCCTGGTTTTAAGCTTCCTCCCCACCAATTTTCAGTCAAATTAGTTCAGCCGTTCTTGAGTTATAAATGGTGTAACTAACACGACTTTCTTTTATACATGTAGATTAAAAACAATCCAACCCAAGGGAACCATACATTTTACCGGGATTTAAAGTAACTAATGTGCTATTTCAGACTATAAGCTATCTCTGTGCCAAATTTCATCCAGATCCGTTCAGTCGTTCTGGCGTTATTGAGTAACAAACAAACATCCATCCATCCATACAAACTTTAATAATACTAGTGGCCACCCGTGGCTTCGCTCGCCCCGTTCCCGTTATTTTTTTCGGATTAAAAGTAGCCTATGTGCTATTCCAGACCATAATCTATATTTGTGCCAAATTTCATCCAAATCCGTTCAGTAGTTTTAGAGATATTGAGTAACAAACATCCATCCTTACAAACTTTCACGTTTATAATTATTAGTGTGATATCGTCCCATCTGCTGGGCAAAGGCCGACACAAAGACTTCGTCGCAACGTTAAATTGTACGAGTGTACCTTTAATATTAATGATGGTTTTATGTCTTTGTTTTTGACAAGTCTAAAGAAGTAAAGAAGAGATGGGAATATTTTATTCTGATGGACGCTATCAATCCTACCAACCCAAAAACTGGCATCAGCGCGCCGCTCTATCACGTTCGTTCAATTTTTTATATAAAATACTGGCTGTTCCCTGCCACGCTTCGCTGTGGTACATTGTTATTGAAAAAACAATCCTTGATGCGGATTAAATGTCATGCTAAAATTGTAGCTCGATCAGTGCCGAACTTTTTTAATTTAAGAAGCGTACACAAACCAACATAGCACTTTTAAATTTAGAGAAGTTATGAAAACTTACAAACAACAAAGTTGCGGTAAACATGACAAAGGATCAGCAAAAGTATATTTTTTATCCAAAGATCTTTCGTACCTAAAAATAGAAACAACATAAAATCCAAGCCTAACGATCATGAACCTTTTCAATCCACTGACCATGACCTCATCTTATTTTTATTTATCCCTGTAAAGTTTTTCCTAATGCAATTAAGAGTAACAAGAATTAAATAAATAAATATTGCGGACAATCCATACAACTCAATTCTCAAATACTCAATTCTGTGAGTCATAAAAAAGGAGATAAGAAGATAAGGCTAATAATAAGAAGTAGTAATGTAGATTTAAAAAACTAAAAAAACACGCTTAAATAACTAACTAACTATAACTCGCCGTTACCGTTCCCGTTGAAAAAAAAAAACTTTTTAAACCTTCTCTGGACCTCCACAAATCATTCAAGACCAAAATCAGCCAAGTCGGTCCAGCCGTTATCGAGTTATAGCGTCAGGAAGGAAAACCCGACTTATTTTTATATAGTAGATAAATCTTATCACTGCACTGGTTTATTCTTTATCACACAAGGTTCTTTTCACTGCTACAACTCCTCAGCTTAGTGACTTACAATCGTGTTCAAGTGTTAAACAATGGAACTTGATCTTCAAGTAATATTTTAACATTGCATTTTTAAGGTTCCGTAGCCAAATGGCAAAAACGGAACCCTTATAGATTCGTCATTTCTGTCTGTCTGTCTGTCCGTCCGTGTCACAGCCATTTTTCTCCGAAACCGTAAGAGCTAGACTGATGAAACTTGGCGAGTATTCTGTGAACCGCATTAAGGTTTTTACACAAAAATAGAAAAAAAACTATAAATTTTGGGGGTCCCCATATTTAAAACTGAAACTCAAAAAGTTTTTTTCATCGAACCCATACGTGTCTTTTCTAAACTTTATAGTTTGCGCGAGAGACACTTCCAAAGTGGAAAAAAGTTGGTCCCCCCCCCCCTCTAACTTCTAAAATAAGAGAATGATAAAACCAAAAACAATATATGTTGTACATTACTATGCAAACTTTCAACGATATTTGGTTTGAACGAGATCTAGTCAGTAGTTTTATTTTTATACGTATGTATTAGATCGTAAACCGCAACTTACCTTTCGACGAACTACAAGAACCTTTATATTATGTTACTTGATGCTACGGAACCCTTCATGGGCGAGTCCGACTCGCACTTGGCCGCATTTTTAATAGTGCAATGTCACCCACTTGCATACTACTGCTTTTAGCGATTAGACTATTGTTTTCAACTTTTTTTTCTAAAACAATATTTCTTATGAATCTCGTGTGTGATTGTTTATACAACTAGTTATGATGGCACAGATATAATATAATACATACTTTCTATTTATGTACATAGTAAAGAGTTCCAATAGCTTGGCCTCTTTGAGGCGCACTTAAAATCACCACACTTGGTTTGAAAGAATCAGTGACACGATAAGCAGAAGAAGCTTGGCCGTTTCTTACAACTAAGCTACAGGAACGTCCAGCGTCATAGGTTGACCGAACGTGCCTTTTACAAATAAACGTTTTTATGAAGGTATTTTTACGAGTCGGTCTTAGTCATAATATCACGGAGGGGTAGGTCTATGACCTTTGTTAGCAGAGTAGCAAGTTCTTCCGAACCTTCAAAGGTAGTTATTATAACAGACGAGATTTTATGTAGCAATGTCTCATTTTTTAATTAACTTAGATGCATCATCAGCCTGAAGACGTCCATTGCTGGACATAGGCCTCCCTACACATTTCCAGGACGAACGATTCTGAGCCCTTTCCATCCACAAACTCCCCGCGATCTTAACAATGTCGTCAGTCCATCTGGTGGGTGGGCGCCCTACGTTTCGTCTTCCGGTTCGTGGTCGCTATTCGTGAACCTTTATTTACCTTTATTCCTCAACGGTTGTCGGTTCTTCAAGCTATATGACCTGCCCGTTTTCACTGCAACTTACTAATTCTACGAGCTATGTCGGTGACCTTGGTTCTTCTAAGGATATCCTCATATGCCTTAGATTATTGTCATTAAAACCAAGGGTATTTAAACCAGTTCAGATAGTTTTTATTATATCTTAATACCTAATTTGTTGGTTTCAGATAATGGAGGAGTTCCGTGACATGCCAGCAGACTTCGGAGCCGACATCCCCATCGACGGCCTCCGAGGGTTCCTGGTGGCCGGCCAGCCTGTCGACGGATGCACCAACATGACTAAACCACCCGTTGATGAGGTCAACTTCACTGGCCGGTGGATAGTGCTTATAGCCAAGTCTCTGTGAGTTGCTTAACGGCACACTCCGGACACTCGACCAAAGCCGTGTTCAAACTACATATTTCACAGACATAATGCGGACAATCCACACTCCACTATCTAGCCCCAAACTAAGTAGAGCTTGTACTATGGGAACCAGATAGCTGATATAATACTTAATAGCCTTTTTTTTAATACATACATAGAATACAATATAACACTCAGACAGAGAACAAATATCTATGTTCACCACACAAATATTTGTTCTCGGTGGGGATCGAACCCACGACCTACGGTGCAGAAGGCAGAGCTACTGCCAACTGAGCTGAGAGGCCAGTCATACACGTGCGTGTGACTAAAGTGAAGATTTGAAACAACGATTAGGTGGGGAAGCCCCGATTGGTGGGGGGAGAGCAGAGTTTCAGTTCTATGCGTAATATTATTATGTGTTCTTTGGTAACGGTTCCAACTGGGTTTGTTACATTTAATTACATTCTTAGAATACAATATAACACCCAGACAGTGAACAAATATCTATGTTTACGACACAAATGTTTGTCTCGGTGGGGATCGAACCCACGCCCTCCAGCGCAGAAGGCAGAGCACATGACCATTTTGACCATTGGGCCATGAGACAGAGATCAATCAACCTCCATGTGAATGTTACAGACACAACTGCAGCTTCGAGACGCAGATTTTAAACGCGCAAGTGGCGGGCTTCGACGCAGCCATCGTGCATAACGTCAACTCCAGTGAGCTAGGTCAGTATATTATTTTGTATACAGGGTTATTCATTATTAGCTGCAAATACTCAGGAATTAGGTTCAACAAATAAAATAAAAAATATTTATGAAATGATTTTTTAAAGTTTTGTTATGAAAATCCCGAGAAAATCGATAAAGAATATCCTTCGGAATCATACCCCAAGGGGTCGATATCGACCACTTTGGGAATCCCTGCTCTACGTTCAGTCACCGCCTGGGTGGGTCATCGTCCTGTTCTCCGTGGCAATCATTATGCAATAGCCGTAAAGAAATTAATTTTATTAGTAGTAATTATGAATATTACATTAAATATGAATAAAAAAGTATAAGATCAAAAAAAAAATCTAAATCGCGTTAGTAAATTCCAAGGGGTGCTGGTAGAAAACTCTATTTAGGGTTAAGCTCGCCTCTGTACATGCCCGCTTTGTAATTTTTATTTATCATCTGTATGTGTGTACAATAAAGAATAAAGAAAAAATCGCACACTTTTTTTTTTTTTATACAACGAAGTTAGCAAACAAGCATACGGCCCACCTGATGAAAAGCGGTTACCGTAGCCTATGAACGCTTGCAACACCAGAGGCATCACTCGCGCGTTGCTGACCCTTTAAATATTTTAAAACGCCCTTTTTGAAGAACCATACTGTAGTCGCTAGGGAAAACCGCAGAAGGAAGATTATTCCACAACCCTAGAGTGCGCGGGAGGAAGTTTCTCTGAAACCGGACGGTGCGTGACCATGCCGGCTCCAAGGATGAGCCCTCTGCCTATGGCGAGCTGTGCGGTGATAAAACGAAAATGTGGGCATCATGTCGAATAGTTTTTCAGAACACAACCCATTGTACAAGCGGTAAAACACACACAGGGAGGAAAAGTCTCTCCTCGGACTTAACATTTGCAGCATGTTTACTATTTCAAGTTGCATATTGTAATCCGTTCTCTATTTATGTCCATTATCTGTGCAAAAGCTGGAAATACCAATGATAATGTTGTTTTTATTTGACCGATGTCGGGGGCGTATGTTTTATTCCGCATTCGACCACCTCCGCTGGCACAAGTTTTAATATAAGTGCTGTTCTTTCTTGGCAAATTTTAAGTGGGAAGTGTTAGGGTGATGGTGTGAAAATACAAGTTTGGGTAAAGATTTCAGTTCCGACAAAATTGAATTCGTGTTTCCTTTTACATAGTGTGAAAATAATAAGAATATCAGACTTACTGGACTTAAATGCGGTGAGCATTTTGGTAGGTATTCAAATTCAATATATCTTTATTCAGTTGTTAGATCACTTTAAAACGTCTTAAAGCTAGGTGAGTCTAGGTGCCAGTTCCACGCGACCAAGCCTAGAAGAACAGGCAGCAAACTACGCCTTGGTTCCTACCTATTTTTACTATTGACATTTTATTTACCTAAATTTGACCAAAACTGTTTACTTATACTTTATTTATTTTAATTTTTCTGTCTGTCTTTAATGTCTGTAATTATTATAATTGGCATTAACAGTTATAATTGAAGTAAAAACAATAAATACAAATACCTTTTGTTTGTGCGATTCCTTTTACAAAATGAAAAATATAATAATCTAAATCGAAATGATTATAATCTTGGTTATAATTATACAAAATCTATGCATTCTTTCGGCTCTCATTGAAATTGGTCCAATTCTTGAAGTATTGGTTTGAGTGATCTATATAAACTGAGAAACTATTACAATAAAAGAGTGATAACAGCCGATTTCCTGAAATAGCAACAACACTGCTGTCTGTTTACTGTCTAAATAATAAACATCTTGTTATTTTTATCGCATTTATAAATACTTATACTTCTTATTAGCGCTTACCTACTTATTTACGATTAATGACTGAGCGCTTATGACGCTGATAACTCAACAACTTCAGTCAACTTTTCGCTCATATTTTTCAACAAAGATATATTTATTTGAAAACTTGCAAGCACTTACTTGAGTAATGAATATTGAACTAAGATTCGGGAAATAACGTTACAAAAGACTAAGCAATTACATGATTTTGATCAAAATAAGATTTCGTACCGAACAATTTTTTTTCATACTGTTTTCACTATTTTTTTTTATCTTTTGGAGTCAAAGTCAAATGTATATTTTTTCAGCAGTATCACAAGGGTCACTTTGAAACGTCTTAAAGCTAAGTGAGTCTAGGTTTCAGTTCCACGCGACCAAGCCTAGAAGAACAGACAACTAACTATGGCTCGGTTCCTAACGTTTTTTTGTATGATCCTTTTACAAAACAAAAAATAGAATACAGATCAGTATTACTTACACACTGTTGACCACATAATTTGATCGCACCTGAGTCACCAATCTCTTGTGAAATACAATATGTACTTCCCACGATCACAATACTGAGATAATATGGATGTTTTCAGAGGTGATGACAGCCGATGACCCCGACAGTATAACCATACCATCTGTGTTCATTGGTGACCTCGCCGGCCTGATTCTGGCCGAACAGTATCTATATAATCAGGGGTGAGTAACATAATGTTATACCCGTAGCACACCTCCAACGCGGAACCGTTACACCGGTACCGCAGAAATGTTGTCATGTGGTCCCGTGTAGGAAATGCGGATCACTAGCGAAACTGTTCTAACGCGTAGATTTAACTATATTCCATCTCTTTCACCGCGCGGTTTCGTCGATCTGCTCCGACGCCAGCCACACTTCCGCGCTCTGGCCGCCATTTTTTTTTTCACTTGATCACATCGAAATTCATCTAGCGGTGCCGCATACGGGCAGGAAGAAAAAGAGAATCTTATCGGTCATTCTCCGTACTGTTAATTCAAAAAGGCACAGTCGCTCGTGCTGCCATCTACAAAAAGCTTTGCATATTCCATCCATTAAGTTGTCCCCCCGGTGTGTTCCAGTTTCTATATAATGGTGAACAGCGAGCTACCATTCAACATAAACACGCACCTTCTACTGCCGTTCGCCGTCGTAGTGGTGCTGTGTTTGCTCATCATACTCATATTTTTGGTGAGTTGGATCACAAAATTATACATCTGAGAGCTTAAAATCTCGAAATTGTTGTGCAAAGTAAACCGTGACCCGACCTATATCCATCAGAAATTTGTCGAGTACATCCTACAAGATTATTGTTATATTAGGTTTTTATTATTGTCATTTTTTAGCGGCTGGCTAAAAGTCTCCTGTCACTGTCACCTTCATGTCAACGAACTTAACGGCCTAATAAGCTAAATCACTGCTATAAGATCATTATGAATATGAGTGTAAATAAATAAACGCCAAATGGCCCAAATTCCCACTGCTCTTCACTCACCTGTACGCTTAGTCTGAGTTTTACTCGATCAGTTTGAACAATTCGTTTCGTCTGTATTTTTTGTATGATGATATGATGAGACAACTCGTTTCGATCGTTTCTACATAAAGTATTTATTTATTTTCAACAACCATTGCTCTATCTTTACAGGTGTACCCTAATACGATAGGTATTGTTGTCGTTTCATCTTTTCTCCATGCAAGAGAGACTCGTAGGCAAAACAAATTGTTCAAACTGATCGAGTAAAATTGGGACTTGCCCTTCTGATCAATGACTTAAAGTGTACTGTTGTGTCCAGATAGTGAAATGTATAAAGGACCGTCGGCGCGCGAGGCGGCATCGGCTGCCGAATCGCGCGCTCAAGAAGATACCCACCTGCAAGTTCAGCAAGGGAGACCCGTACGAGACCTGCGCTATCTGCCTCGACGACTACCAAGAGGGCGAGCGGCTGCGGGTGCTGCCCTGTGCGCATGGTATGTCATGTTGTAACCTGCAAGGTCAGCAAGGGAGACCCGTACGAGACCTGCGCTATCTGCCTCGACGACTACCAAGAGGGCGAGCGGCTGCGGGTGCTGCCCTGTGCGCATGGTATGTCATGTCACCCTCAAAACTACCAACTCGAAAGTTAATTCACACCACAGATAAGATAATACTATACTTCACACTTACAGCGGTTAATGTCAAACTATATGATAAGATCAATCTCTATTGCAAATGGATGGGGATAAAACTATATGCTAGAAACCGGCATTTTTCCGGGATAAAAATTACCTTACCTATATAAATCATGTCGATCCTTTGCTGTATTAAAAATTAAAACAAATCCAACCCACGGCAACTTTACATTTAATCGAGATAAAAAGTAACATAATTATGTGCTATTCTTAACTATAATAATATCTGTGTGCCAATTTTCATTCAGACTGTGGGATTAATAACATTTTTTTTTCCCAGCGTATCACACGGCTTGCATCGACCCGTGGTTGACGCAGAATAAGCGGGTGTGTCCCGTGTGCAAGCGGCGCGTATTCGCGGCCGGCGAGCGGCGGCGCGCGCCCAGCGACTCCGACTCCGACTCAGAGCCGCTGCTGCCCGCGCCGCCCGTCACGCAGGCAAGCTAAAGTTTTGGTCTCGCGATCGTAACGCTCAACGCTGCGGTATACGGCTTGACGCAGCGTCACACGATTGCCCTTCGCCGCTGACACAAACTGCGACGGAACAAGAGACCATTCTAGACGTTTTTCGTATGATTGTGTCCGACGCTGCAAGCTGCATACCGCAGCGTTGTGCGTTACGATCGCGAGACCAAAGCTTTACACTACTCACTTATCTACACTTCTATACTCGACTGGCCTCTCAGCTCAGTTGGTAGTAGCGCCGTAGGTCGTGGGTTCGATCACCAACGAGAACAAATCTTTGTGTGGTGAACGTAGATTTTTGTTCTCTGTCAGGGTGTTATATTGTATTCTATGTATGTATTTACAAAAAAAAATATTTAAGTAATTATATCAGCTATCTGGTTCCCATAGCACAAGCTTTGTATGTGTCTACCTTCACAGTTGGTAGTCAGATGGTAGTTGCTCTGCCTTCTGCGCCGTAGGTCGTAGGTTCGATCCCCACTGAGAACAAATATTTGTGTGGTGAACATAATTATGTTTGTTCTCTGTCTGGGTATTCAAAAAAAATATAAAAGTGTTATATTAGCCATCTGGTTTCTATAGTACAAGCTCTGCTTAGTTTGGGGCTAAATACGGTTGTGTGGATTGTCCGCATTTTATTTTTTATTTTATTTTATTTATTCGGGACAACAAACAGTTATACATTGTGTAATACAGTAAAGTTAAGAAACGAAAACTAATGATTAAAGTATAACCAACAACGTTATCCACAGCTTACAGTAAGATAATAGAGAAAAAGAGATCTTGTTACATGTAAATTATAAGCGATCAATTTTTGCTACATAACTTAAATAATTTGAAAAAATATATATAAACAAAAGAGTAACTAATCTACCGTTAACAATGTGCCTATTACGGCTTTTTTAAATTGACCGACGGAAAGCGCAAAGACGTCGATGTGTTCAAAGTAGTTGTTGTAGTTATTTACAAGCTGATAGATAGGAGCGCGAACGCCAGCATTAGTGCGGCATGAGGTGGTAACGAACAGTCGGCCGGGCGCACCGCGCGTCTATGCACTGTCCTCGGTACACTATAACAAAGTTTGCCTGTAAGTTGCGTGCAGTCAAACCTATTGTGGCATAAATTATAAAGCATCATGGCTCCTAGAAGCAGACGCCTCTTTTTAAGCGATAAAAAGTTGTATTTCAACAAAAGTTCTGCATATGAGAGATAACCTCTTCTAAAGCATCTATAATTAGTTATACGTAAGAATTTTTTCTGTACTTTTTCCAGGGACTCAATATATTTTTTGTAATATGGATTCCAAACCTGGCTAACATACTCAACTTGAGGTCTAACCAAGGCGTTATAAAGGTGCAAATATGTGGTCGGTCTATTAAAATATTTACTGATTCTAGATATAAAACCAAGCATTTGGAAGGCTTTATTTTTGATTTTATGTGCGTGTAGATCCAAATTTAGTTTGGAGTCGAGTACAATGCCGAGATCTCGGAGAGATTCAACTTTGTTCAGGGTGGCACCGCAAAGTTTGTAGTTCAAGTTAAATAGATTACGATTCTTTGTAAAAACTATGGAATTACATTTAGAGATACTGAGATAAAGTTTATTAATTGAACAATATGAAGACAAACGATTTAAATCCTCTTGAATCAACATGCAATCATCAGAATCGTTGATTTGACGGTAAATTTTTAAATCGTCTGCATAAAGTAAGAAGTGAGAGTGTAAGAAACATTGATTTATATCGTTGATAAATATTATAAATAGTAGGGGTCCCAAGATTGATCCTTGGGGAACGCCCGATGTAACGTTGATTTCGTTCGATTGATGACCATAAACTATGACTTTTTGAGTGCGATAGGTTATGTATGAAATAAACCAACGCAGTAAATCACCTCGAATACCATTGAATGCAAGCTTACTCAAGAGAATTTTGTGATCTACCTTATCGAAAGCTTTCTGGAAATCAGTATAAATAGCATTGACCTGTATACGTCTATCCATGCTTTCGAAAAGGTAATTTGCAAATATCATTAAGTTAGTGCTGGTAGACCTTCGTTTAACAAACCCATGCTGCTGCTCAATAATAGTACCATGCAATATAGGATAGATTTCATTGTGCACTAATCGTTCAAAAAGTTTCGACAATGTAGACAGTATTGATATGGGGCGGTAATTAGATACATCATCTTTGGTACCACACTTAAAAACCGGCGTTATGTTTGCCTGCTTCCAAACACTGGGAAATACACCTTCTGTTAGGCATTTGTTATAAACAATGTAAAGAGGTTTACATATTTGCCGAGCAGTATTTTTTAAAAATAAGGGGTGAATGCCATCCGGTCCGGTGCCTTTAGAGTGGTCAAGTCTTTTGAGCTCGGTGCATATTTTTGAAACAGAAAGATTTATGTTACTTATGAGGGAACTGTCATCAGTGTAGTCATCTGGAGGAGTCCAGGTGTTTGAATCGAAAGTAGAAGGTTCATAGACTGAATTGAAAAACTCTGAAAATAAGTTACTAATTTCTGTAGGCGTACTGGCCGTTTGATGGTTAAATTTCATTTTAGACGGGATACAAGGTTTATTTTTCAGGTCAGATACGAACTTCCAAAAGAATTTAACATTAGAACGTATGTTGTCTTGTACTGAATTTATGTAATTATTATAACATAGTTCACATTGTGACTTGAATGCCTTCCGGTAATTCGAAAATATTTCGTAATCAGATACATTTCCATAGATCTTCCATTTAATCCATGCTTTAGACTTATTTTTAAAGGTGCGCTTCAAAGAAGGAGTAAACCATGTAGGAAAATGTGATGCTTTGGTTGTGGCGGTAGGGACATTATTTTTTATAATTTCATAGATTTTGTCGTAGAATACACTTACTGATGAGTTAGCAGACAAGTTACATAGTAAATCTTGCCAGTCGATATCACTGAGAATACTGTTAATTCTTTCATAGTCAGCTCTATGAAAGTTGGGTTTAATTACAGGACGGTGAATTAAGGAAGAGCTAACGATATCAACACACGCGGAAATCATTAAAGGTGGATGAATCGGACTTACTTTAGTCATACCTGTAGGGGCTTGTACAATTGGGTTATCTGAATTCGTAATGAAGAGATCCAAGTACCTCCCCATCGAGTTACAAATGTGATTATATTGACCAGCATTGAGCAGGGACATGAGGTTTGTCAATTCGACACCAAGGGTGAAAGAGTCTCCGCATGATAGGCCACGTGTGTTGCTTGGGTCATTTGACCAAGTTAATTCAGTAAGATTAAAATCACCCACAACAATGAATGTGTCGACATTGGAGTTATTAAGCATACTGCTAATCAAGTCAAAGTACTGCATGTATATATCCTGATTTGTACTGGGTGGTACACAAGTGGCATTAATTATATTACGTGTGTTACGGTTACGGCTGATAATTTCGACAAATAAAAACTCCACGCGGGGCGAAGTTTTGTAAGGAATATCACATAGCGTTGACTTTAATTTTTTTTAAACTGCTATGAGCACTCCTCCTCCATCTGCTTTGTTAGTAGCCAGACGATCTCGATCCCTTCTGAAGACGTCATACCGTTGGTCGATAAATTCATTATTTGATATTTCGGGGATCAACCATGTCTCAACTAAAATGACGATATCATACGAATTAGACAAAATGTTCATGTAAAGAGTATTTAACTTGGTCCGAAGACCACCACAGTTTTGGTAATAAATAGTCAAATCAGAATCCACTTTTATTTGATTTAGTGTAAATGAGTTGTGGTAAAAAGTCTTTAAAGTGTGTATAAAACAAGTATATTAGAAATGAAAATACGCAAAACTTATGTGAAACAGCAGCAAATTGTGTTTTAGAAAAATATATGTAAAAAAAGTTGTTATACAATTTATATTGAAATAAAGTTACTAAGTGATTAAATTTTAAAGTTAGGTTTGACAGCACGCTCATAATGTAGAACTGATTTATACTTATAATTAAGTGAAGATTAAAAATGCATAGCAATTTCAAAGTACACAGTGCAAAGGGCAAATAAACAAAGTCAACCAACAAGTCAAACTGACATAACATTAGATGAGTCTGGATTGCCACGCGGCTTGATTCTTGACAGGTCACGGTGTGACCTAACCGCAAAGATCGCGGAATTGTCAGATTCACGCACCAAGATGGTGGCATGCCGGACCCACACATACCTGAACCCGTTTCGCTTGGCTGCCTCGCGTACTTCGCGAAAAAGGATTTTGTTCTTGAGCGTCAGGTGTTCACTCAAGTAAACAGCTTGAGGTGTCCCCCCAACACCCAGCTGATCAGACTGGAGGCTCTTGGCTGAGCGAAACGAGCTCAGTAAGTCGTCACGAAATATTCGTGAGGCAAACTTCACTATGATGTTCTTGGGTCTGCTCACACCGGGCTGTCCATGAGGTACACGATGGACGGATATGACGTCAGACTGCGACATTGTGCAGCCTAATGTTTTCCCAATGGTCAGAACCAATTGAATCAAGTTTTCGCTTTTACGCTCAGGAACATTAGTGACTTCGATGTTGCATTGACGGGCCTGCTGCTCCAATGAATCAATTTTTGATTCCAAGGCCGTAATAACACTAGTAGTCTGGCTACAAGTCTTGGCTTGAGTTTCCAATTGGGTTATGCTGGTAGTAGTAGTAACTTGTTGGTCATAGTGAAATTGACTTGACGCCTTTAGGGCCATAATCTCATCCAGCATAGACGACTGATTAGTCTCAAGTTTGGTGATTCGTGTATCCAATGATTGCTGGTCCACTTTGAGTGTCGTAAGATCGCTCTTGATTTCTCCCACAGTGAGTTTAATGTTGGACAGCTCTGATTCCAACTTAGAAAAATGCCCGTTCAACTTCACAAGCTCGCTAGAAAGATCCGTCTTCCAGCCCCTAATTTCTTCCGCGAGCAAGTTAAATGCTTCTTGCATCTCATTTTCGGGCTTCTTCCGTTTTCTAATGATTTTAACTCCGGAGACGGAACTAGCATCGGAAGCCAGATTTGGATCGGAATTAAACCGACTGCGCGGCGAAGAGGGTAGCATTTTCAATGTTGTTATTGCAAATAACAGCTGTGGCGTGGTAATTCACTAAATCGTGTATGCGTTGGTTTCTTTAGTGACGCTGCGCTGTCCACACTGCAGGCCAGTGTTTGTTCGATAAATGAGGTAGGCAGGAACTTTATTCGGCAATCACGATACAAAATATGTATTGAGCAAACGTAGAAAGTTATTAATTTTTGTGGTCCAATAATCCAAGAATAAACAGATTATGAGTGTATACTGATCACTTTTGAGTTAGTTATTATGTAGTAGGAACGTAGTGCATTTAAACTTGTAATAAAACGGTGCAGTTAGTATGTATGCAAAAAATGAAGCGGCGCGCGATAAGCGACACACGACCGAACGTAACAAGATCTCGGGCTAAGTGGCATTATGTATTTATTTATGTTTCAGGGGGGTACATTTGACGAGCAACGTGAGAATCCATTCGCACGCGCCACCAGATTCATGGCGAGGCTGCGTGCGCGCGCTAACGGGGAGCCCGAGGTAACACTAACACCAAATTCAATAGTTCTACAAGCATTACAGCTATTTTGAAACAATTTTAAATAAAAAAGGAGGAGAAGAAAGAAAGGAAGAGGAGGGGAATCCGGTTGTTTTTATTATTATGTTTCGCATAATGTTTTTTAATGATTTTTTTATGTTTCTAGTTAATTAAGCTGTTTGTTTTCCAAGAAAATAAATAATTCTGTGAAATTCACGGAATAGGCGATACTTCAATTAATGAGCAGCTTTGTTTTTTTTTTAAATATTTTCCAGATTTGCCATGAATTCGGTTTCTCAAGTTATTTAAACTTATTTTATTAAAACAGCACATAACTCTAATATTACTTTTCAGGTTCCACCATCACCTCCAAATGACACGGAGCATATGAACGCTGCTAATGACGAAAAGTAAGTTCCTTCTACTTTAATATTCTATTTTTGTTACAAAACAAGTTATTGCCAGTTCTTAGTTCTTTTTTAACTCTATATAACGACCAAAGCAGATAGTTTTGTATAACACGTTTATAATGCATGCCAATCTACTATCTGTAGTTTAGTGTTACACGTTTATATACTTGCTCCATTAACAAGTAAAATAAAAGATTTTGTACTACAGCGGTAACACAGAAGACACAGCGCCGTTACTGGGCGCGGTGCGTGAGGTAGCGACGCGGCGGCCGCGGCTCGAGCGTCGGCAGCGGTCCGCGCGCACTCGCGCCACGCCCCATTCCATCAACACTAGCGGACGGGGCGAGATCGGTAAGAAGTCTACCTCAACAATCGTTTAAAAATCAAATAATTGGCAAACCTTCACCGCTCTGTTCAAAGTAGCTCTGCCTTCTGCGCTGGAGGGCGTGGGTTCGATCCCCACCGAGAACAAACTGCGTGAACATAGATGTTTGTTCTCTGCCAGGGTAGTGGTAGTATTCTTGTATTTTCTGTTTGTGTTTACAAAAAAAATTATGCAAGTATTTTATTAGCTATTTGGTTCCCACTGCACTGCTTAGTTTGGGGCTACATAGTGCTGTGTTAGAGTCCACATAATTTATTTTATTAATTACTAGCAGCCGCCCGCGGCTTCGTTCTCGTTACTTTTTCGGGATGAAAAGACCGTCCGTCATCCTATATCCGTCTCCTGGTTAGAGTAGAGCTACCTCCCCACCAATTTTCAGCCAAATTGGTTCAGCGGTTTTCTTTGGCCTACCTTTACTTCTGTATTCATCCATATTCATACCTAACACTTTTCTAACGTTTGAATACTTATTTTCAGGTGTAGCAGCTTTACCCGCAACGGTCGCGCCGACCACTCCACGAGACATCGACTTATGAGCCGCACGTAACCCGTGTACTTATAAGTGGGCTATGGCTATTGTGCGGACATTGTGGGTCAACGAACTCTTTGACAGGTCTGTTTGACACAAAGGTCCCGGCCGGTTTCGTTACCGGCTGAGTAGGAAACCAGTTGTTTATAGCTGTGTTGGAATAACTTGTCGCGAATAAACTAACCTGGGGTAGAAAGGGATGTGTCTATTTTCATTTTATTGTTTTCTAATTTGAAAAACAACGGTTGGCCGGCGGTCAGTGTGATTGTGATAAGTTGATAACATAAGTACCTATGTCTTTGTCTGCGAAAATAAATATTTGTAAATATTGAATTGTAAATGTGTTGAAATCACAGTTTGTTATGTAGGTGACTGTATTAATTGTAAAAAGTGGTGTGCCCCGCTGCCTGAAGTGTGGTAAAAACCTGTTTTAACGTTACTTAGCTGATATTTTTTTCGTTTGAACTCCGAAACCCTAAAGGCCTACGCACACCTAGTTCGCTGGCGGTAGCGATCAGTGAAATGCTGTCAAATATCGCTGTCAGATTTGAGATTTGACAGCGATATTTGACAGCGTTTCACTGATCGCTACCGCCAGCGAACTAGGTGTGCGCAGGCCTTAATGTTCAGTTCAGTTCAGTTCATTTATTTACCACATTATCACAATTGACTGTAATACTAGGCATGTCAGTTTTATACAATATTATTAGTTACTAAAATCGATGTCTTAAAATATAAATTGTTAAAATAAATTACAAAATGCTTCAAATGTACATTATTATATATATTGGAGAGACCGAATCGGATGACGGAGAAATATTATGGCATGGCATTTTGCAAAATAATGATAATTGTGTCGATCTAATGAAAGATTATTTTATATTTATGAGAAAGTCTTAGAACACTCAGATGCCCCACTTGACGTTGAGCGGTTTCTTCTGTCTATAACAATAATAAATGCATTACCTCATAAAACACATTCACCCGCGTGCCCTACGGCAGTGCACTGCGTCCAACACTAAAGAAGATAAC
Organism: Thera obeliscata; assembly: GCA_947578465.1. Classification (NCBI taxonomy): domain Eukaryota; kingdom Metazoa; phylum Arthropoda; class Insecta; order Lepidoptera; family Geometridae; genus Thera; species Thera obeliscata. The sequence goes on from OX387926.1 coordinate 2,677,998, forward strand.
CCTTCATGTACCTGTATTTGTATGTCTATAAGCTCCCGGTATTATAAGAATTAACTTGACAGGTGCACTTCTGAGTAGTTTTATTTATCTTATCACGTAATTTTATTGATTTCAGTGATTGATTGAAGTGCACCGGTCTAAAGTTACTTTATAAGATGCCAGATAATGTTAGTGCTTGAAAGATGTAAATAAATTTCTAATGAGTACTGCTATCTTATTATTCTTACAATTTATTTAATTAAGCTATGGCCAAACCGACTATCAAACCTACGTTTTGCCTCTAACAAGTAGTAGTAGGTAGATACAGTTTGTATTCAAGTCTGCTAGATTGGTAGGTGCAATAATTGAACTAAACTTTACAATTAAACTTGTTTTACGATTAAAATAAAATAAAAACCTAGTATATTCCTCATGTTGAAACATGAGGAATATACTAGGTTTTTATTTTATTTTTGTGAACGCAAAATGCTTCTGTATTTCAAGGATTATATTTGGTACTGCCGATATCTTCCCGAGTTTCGACTATGGAACTAAACCACATTCAGTCTCTAACGAGATAATAAGCAAGCCAAACGTCTACTCTCTGATAATGCTAGAAAATGTACTTTTATTTTATTTTTTGAATCCGTTCTGAATGTGTCGACTTCAAGTAATAGAAGGGTATAGGAATTATATACATACGAATATATTTTTATTTATTATGGTGAAGTTTTATTATTTGTTATCGGGAGTATTAGTAGTATTAAATACTTTTTCTATAACCTTCTTCATGAACAAGGATTATTGGTCCCTTCTTTTCTTAATAGACTCTAGAGTTCTTCTCATGAGTATAAGTTCTGTGATTTTCAGGTCAGGTTGTTAAAGTTGAATTGTTGCAGCGTGTATGTAAATAAATGGTACTTTCTTAATTGTATTATAAGCTGTATCTTGTTTTTTTAGATAAATTTATACTAATTTGCTTAGGTATGGGTTAACGCAGTTATGGCATTAAAAATTAGCCAAATGTTCTGTTTTAAGATTCAAAATAGGTCATATTTCTGTGTTCTACCCAGTGAGGATTATAAATGCGAGTAAAAAGATGCTGCTTGCTCCAAAATCCAATGTAGCAACTGGATCAGCCAGGTGATAATGTAATTCTGTTGTTTAAAGTTTGATACTAACAAATAAATTATCTAACAAGGAACAGCGATCACGTATCCTGTGACTATCATTTTTGAACCTCTATCTGTTGCCATTCTAGTTTTACAAAGTTAAGTTCGTATTCGCTATTTCATGTTTATTACGTCGACATTCGGTCATGTTGCAATTGTTCTTTGTGAAAAATGGGCTCTGTTTCATCTGTTTTTATTGCAATTTAAGTTCAAAACTGACACATGCGCCTAGGTTTTGATTGCAACAAAAGATCGGCTATCACCCCACAGTTTTCACCGGCATAATAATCAGGCAAACGGTCTAATAAATAGAGACTGATTAAATCAGAACCTTCCAAGCCTATTTTATCTTAAAGATAAACTAATTTATTTTAAGTTTTGTGGCAAAAAGCAGGCGGGCCAAGCCGATTTGGTTTTTCGCGGTTTATTATAAAGCCTACTACTAATACCTATAGTTGGCGACAAGCAAGTTGTTCTCTAACCAACCACGTTAATAAATTGCGGATACATGTTTATGCATTTTCGTTCTGCACAGCCCACGAGAAAACTGCGTTAGGTAGAAAACTTGACTATTGCCAGCTATACCTACTTGATGAGAAATAGTTTTTTTTTATAGTTATGAGAGTCAAAAATTAATCGCAGTCTTTTCATGAGAGATGCTTCATGAAAAGACTGCGATGTCTTCACATTATGGCTAATTCAGGTTGTATCTCCGTATTTTTATACTCACTTAACTGTAATTTGAAGATGGTTGGCTATGTAAGGCCTGCGAACATCTAGGCGATGGCGATCAGCTGAAACGCTGTCACAAATATTACAGTAATATTTGACAGGCGTTCCAGCTGATCGCCATCGCCTTCGCTTAGATGTGCGCAGGCTTTTAGATGATGTGATATGACATCTAATCTAATAAACATACAGAATTGAAGAAGCTATTGTCCGGGGCTCTAATGTAAAAAAGCCAAAGAAATAAAGATCATTTGACACGAAAATTTATGGTTTATTTTACTTAAATCCTACCTATATTATAATCATGCGAGTGTGCGCGAAAATAAAAACAAGTTCAGCATAATATTTTTATTTTATATGCTTCGTTACTTACAAATATTACACATAAATTAGCTAGTCAAGAATTTGTTCTAGCAAAATTATAATTGCTTAAATTATCTACAATGAAACTGAATTACACATTATTTTTTCAGAACAGCACCAATTTCGATTTGAATAAGATGCGTGAATACGTAGATAGATAAACCAGTCTAAAAATGCACGCCCCTCCACCACGTTTTCTTGACGTTGAATCACAGCAAAGTAGTTACAAATGATCCTTGTAATATAAATGATAAAGAACAATTTTCTTTGACTGAGTGGAGTAGACGGGACGTGCATTTTAATCTTGGTCGATTTCTACATACCTACTTATTTTTACAAATTTGATTCCTTGAAAATATTGATAAGTCGACCATGGGCCATAGAAAGCAACGCGCTGTTATTGTTCAGTTATTGATGACTAAAGATCCATATAAATATTATGCAAGTGCATTTATCTAGCAGAACCTATCGAACCAACCTAATGAATTGGAAGACTAAGTAGGCGGCCTAAAAATAATTGGTGCTTCTTGCATCACTTTTGTAACTGATAGAGTTCAGTACCCGTAATCTTAGTTTTATCTATCAGTTTGAACATTTCATTTCGCCTACGTGTCTCTTTTGTAAGGAAAAATAATTTGACAACTTATTTCGATCGTTTCTACGTTACATATTGTTGTTGTCTCATCTTTTCTCCATACAAAAGAGAGAGGACACGTAGCCGAAACGAAATGTTGAAACTGATTGAACTAAAACTCAGACTACGGGTACAGATAGGAATAAATATCGATGTATGAATACATTCTGTCTAAGCTTTTCATTTCTATAAAACAATACGTATAAGTACGCGTGTTAATGATGAGAAGTGACCTATATTATTTAGCTGATAGTATACGGGCGTAGAGTATCTAAAATGGAACATAGTCTAGAACCCAGGGTTCATCACTCCGTTGCATTTGCTTCCGCTTCCGCTAAGACTGCCCGCGCTTGTTCGATGGATTTTCTGAAATGAAAACAGCACAATATTAGGGGTAGTTCTAGTGATTTATCTGTCAACGTACCTAGTTCAAGGTTTAAAAAAATGCTGAAACCTTTCAGACTTTTCTCGACAGACTTAGGATGTTTCGACTTTTTCCAAAAGTCTATATCGCACCCATATCGCGGTATATACAGCTTGACTGAGAGCTAGTTTCGCCAAGCTCTCATGTAGCAAAAAATAAAAGGTTAAGGTCATTAATTATCTGCAATAACGAATTATCTGTTCAGCCGCGATCTCGCCGAGGTTTTGTGTAATCTGAGGGTAAGCGCCTAGGCGCGTACTCACAGATGTGGCGGCTTGTCTGCCTGCAGGCGTTGCAGCGCGGCGCACGTATACTCACAGATGCAGCGGCTTGTCTGCCTGCAGGCGCTGCAGCGCGGCGCACGTATACTCACAGATGCAGCGGCTTGTCTGCCTGCAGGCGCTGCAGCGCGGCGCACGTATACTCACAGATGCAGCGGCTTGTCTGCCTGCAGGCGCTGCAGCGCGGCGCACGTATACTCACAGATGCAGCGGCTTGTCTGCCTGCAGGCGCTGCAGCGCGGCGCACGTATACTCACAGATGCAGCGGCTTGTCTGCCTGCAGGCGCTGCAGCGCGAGCGCGGCGAGGCGCGCGAGGCGCTGCACGGCGGCGCGGCGCAGGCGGCCGGCGCGCGGCAACGTCTCCGCGAGCGCGACGCACGCCGTCGTCACGAAGGGGCCCGGCGCCGCGCCCGCTGCCACACTCAACGTATCTGAAACGACGATACAAGTACTAGATAAGAGACAATAGACGGCACGGACCCGGCGTAGTCATCTCGTCAGGCAGGTGTGGTATGGTGGTGGTGGTTGTGTGAGTGGGTGAGGTACCTATGAGCGCGAGCACGTGCGCGTCGCAGTGCAGCAGCGCGGGCGGCGCCGACAGTGCAAGTGCGCCGCGCAGCAGCCGCACGCCCGCGCCCAGGCAGCGCCGCCAGAACACGCCGCCGCTGCCCTCCATCACCCTGCAAGCAACACATACACATTACACACACACACAATAACAGACAAGAGATACCATCAGCAATAGTTCTGCCTTACCAGCTTAAGGGTACATTTTCCTTGACGCTAGTTACCGATGTGATTTGATTGTAACCGGATTTAAAACAGTCTTCGGAAATGTAAATGTCGTAACACAGATAGACGGGGGCGCTGACCCCGGCACGCTGGCGGCGCGCACCAGCACGTGGCGCAGTATATAACTCACGGGGGCGGCAGGGGCGGCAGGAACACGTCGGCATGCAGCGCGGCGCTGAGCTTGGCGGCGGCGGCGGCGGCGAGGCGGCGCAGCGGGGGCGCTGACCCCGGCACGCTGGCGGCGCGCACCAGCACGTGGCGCAGTATATAACTCACGGGGGCGGCAGGGGCGGCAGGAACACGTCGGCATGCAGCGCGGCGCTGAGCTTGGCGGCGGCGGCGGCGGCGAGGCGGCGCAGCGGGGGCGCTGACCCCGGCACGCTGGCGGCGCGCACCAGCACGTGGCGCAGGCGCACGCACGCGCGGACGCACATCGGATCCCACGACATCTCGACTTGCTCTGCAACAATGTACACAATCACACATTTTAGTCAGAGATCAGGAGTCAATAAATCATGAAGCGTTGTTTCTGAATACGGACCTACGAAGACTAGAATTTAGAAATAAAAATAGTAAGTATTATAACAGTTTCTGGTTCCCATAGTACAAGCTCTGCTTAATTTGGGACTAGATAGTGTTGTGTGGATTGTCCACATAATTACTACAAAAAAAAGCTAACCTGTGTTGAATTTATACATTCATGCGCATGAAAGGCAAGATCTTCGAAATATTTATGAAGTGAGATTCAGAAACTGCAATATCAGTAGATTCTAATTTGCAACCACTTTTTTTGCAAACATACAGAACAACCGACAATCGGACAAACAATAATAACACGATGATTTAGTTCGCTGTCGGGTTCTAGAGAATTTTTACATCAAAAAATAAGCGACAACAACGCTTATTTCTAAGGATGTAAAAATTCTAAAACTCGACAAAGAATTTAATCATCGTCTTATTATTGTCTGTCGGACTGTCGGTTTGTGGAATAGATACCCATACTCGAGGAAACCCCGTGATTACTTCGGAACTCAACAGAAGCACTAACCTGTAATCTTGGGCAGTACAACCTTATTGAACATGGTGGGTACCAGCATGAGATCTGGGTCGTCTCTGACGGCGTCCTCGGTGAGACTCGGCGGCGGCGTGGGCGTGGACTCGGCTTCCTCCTCCGACTCCGACGAGTCCGAAGCGGTGGCTTGCACGCCGTACATCATCAGACATCTAAAAAGGTGGTGGCAAATTCATCATCCGCACTTGGTGTGCGTAAGTAGGCCGCTGACGGGCCTGTTTTGCGTGACGCTTGACACGTGTTGTTCGATTTTTTTGGTTCTATGACACGCCGTTTTCCTCACGATGTTTTCTTCACCGTTTGAGAGTACTGGCAGGGTGCACATAAATTTTTCGACCTCACTCTTCGACGAAAACTCATTGGTACACGACCTTAGGATCGGCAGGCGGAGCCGCTACCACTAAACCACAAGTGCTCTCTCTTAGTGAGAGTGAATAGAGGTGGTATTTAAGTGACAAGAATAAAAACCTTAGAAAACAAATAACTTTTTTTTAGTCAGAACGATTTAAGACGATTTTAAATGACCCCAGTGATTTAACAATGGTTTTTTTTCATGCATGACCATTTCACTCAAATAGTTTAAAAATTAAAAGGTGGTATTGCTCACTTGTACCAATCCATTTTCTCGAAGTCTTCGTTGTCTTCATCAGCAAGAGGGTTCCAAAGAATGAGCTGAAATTAAATACAATAACATAAAAAATGCTTTAAAATTTTTTTTTTATTATACAGGGTTATTCATTATTAGGTACACAAACTGACAGGGCCTAATTTTTGGGTCGTGAATATTTGTTTGGCTGAATTCAATTTAATTCCTAAACTGATTTAAGTTTTTGTATCAAAATTTTATTTTTATTCATTCCTTTATGACATATTGCATAATGATTGCCACGGGGAACAAGACGATGACCACACCCAGGCGGTGACTGAACGCAGAGTTTCGCTTGCGGCGCGCGGGCGCGGATCAAAAGTCAAAAAGGTCAGGCGGCTCGCCTTTGATTAGAAATGGACTGTTAGATGTAACAACGCGCCAATGAATCCAAAGGATAATCTTTATCGATTTTCTCGGGATTTTCGTAACAAAACTTATAAAATCATTTCATAAATATTTTTCCGTCTATCACCAGGCTTTATCTTATGAACCGTGATAATAAACAGTTGAAATTTTCACAGGTGATGTATTCCTGTTGCCGCTATAGCAACAAATACTAAAAAACAGAATTAAATATGTAAGGCGTCGTCTCCAGGTGGCTGAATTAGCAGCATCCACCGGTCACGCAACGCAATAAGGGTCCGCCTGCAGCATACTTGAGGAAACCAATCCGCTCATCAAGTAAGGGTTCTCCAGCGCGTCCGCGAACTGTATACTGTGTACCTGATGCCTGACATAGGGAGCTAACAGCTTGGGGAGCGCCGCCGGAACATGCGCGTCGCTATAGGCGGCGGGGTCGCGCCGGCGCCACGCCGCCAGGCGAGCGCACACGCCGCCCAGGCCTCGCCACGCTTCCAGCGCGTCCGCGAACAGCAAGCTCGCCGCTTGTCTGATGCTATCTGAAAATCAATTGTACATTTCAAACTTTAGGTTTGATACACTAAGGTTCGTATGCAGAAACAATGCCAGAGTCTGAATCGAGCCTCAAGCATAGATTTTATGACAGCTCTCCATTAAAAAGTATCAAAAATTCTATGCTTATGGCTCTATTAAGACTCAAGCATTCTGCATACGGCCCGTAAGCTAACACACATGAGCAGGACTCTAACCTCAAACCTGTACTCCTGCAGTGCAGCAGCGTGGCGCCTCAACGTGAACAACATCTTGGAGCACCAAACACGCCTAGGGAAGCCTGCGCCCAAATCCACAAGCTGCTGGCCTTCTTAGAGGACATCGGGTGGCCGAGCTAGCAACACCAACACCCGTCACGCAAAAAGGGCCCACCTTTGGCTTACTTGCGAAAACAGTCCGCTCACCAAGTACCAAGTAAGACTCTAACCTCGTTCTGTGCGTGCGTGATGTGCCTCGGTGGGCGGCAGGTCGTCGTCGCTGGAGTCTCCGTCGCGATGGTGTCTCGGCGCCGCCCCGCCTGCCCCCGCCCCCGCTCCCGCCCCCTCGCGTCGCAGGCGGCGCGCGCGGCGCCTTCCCTCACGCTCCGCCGTGCGGGACACTTTCTCCGCTGTGTCAGGCTGCCGGACCGAGCCCGGACGAGCTATCACATAAAGACAAATAAGTAAGTACTGTTACTGTTTATTTCATTGGAAAGACAGCAAGTGACTATTTAGAAAACAACTAAAGATGTCGTTGACAAAGATTAAGAAAGGCAGAGGTCCAAGGAGAGAGCCCTGCGGTACACCACAAAAAATAGAAATTGATGACGATGGCTTGAGACCGATTACCGATGTACAAAGGAAACCATCGAAGCCTTTGCCTGTCGCCTGAGCAGCCTGTGGTTGATCCTGTCAAAGGCTTTACTGTAGTCGGTTTAAACTACACCGGCTTGGTGGCCATTTTCCATTGGTTTAGTCCGGAAGTAATTGAAAATGACAAGATTAGACAGTGACCTTTGAGCAATGGACTGAAGGAGTTTTGTCAAGCAACATAGACTTGATTATAGACGACTCGTTCAAATATCTTAGGAATAATACATAACTTTGAAATAGGTCTGTTGGTGGGCATTCATTCCACCTTCTAAAGTGACCAGCGTGCGGATACGGAACAGTCTTCATTGAACTCAATTTCACTAGAAGCTATTATTTGTAACCCCCATGTTATCGTGGCTACCTGCGAGCGCCATGACATCCTGCGCCTGGTCGCGTACGTCGGCGCGGCGTCTCTCCACGAGGAAGTCGTGTCGGCGCCGCTGCAGCGCCAACGCACGGCTCTCCAACGCTTCCAGCTGCGGCATCTATAACACATTCATTTATATAACTCTTGAATTCATAGTCAGGGTAGAGATATAAATAAATAAATAATGCGGACGATCCACACAACACTATCTAGCCCCAAACTGAGCAGAGCTTGTACTATGGGAACCAGATAGCTGATATAATATTTATATAATTATTTTTTTTTGTAAATAATTATATACTTTGAATACAATATACCACCCAGACAGAGAACAAACATCTACATTACCACATAAACATTTGTTCTCGGAGGGCTACTATAGTAGCTCTGCCTTCTGCGCCGTAGGTCGTGCCAACCAACTGAGCTGAGAGGCTAGTCAAAGCTGTCACAGAAGAATAGCTTTGCCACGTACACCTTCTCGTCCAGACACTGTGTTCCAGTGGAGCTGTACCTTCTCGTCCAGACACTCGATGAGGTCGGTGAGGTATCCCCGGTTGGCCTGCGCGCGCCGGTACGCCGCGTCCAGACACTGTGTTCCAGTGGAGCTGTACCTTCTCGTCCAGACACTCGATGAGGTCGGTGAGGTATCCCCGGTTGGCCTGCGCGCGCCGGTACGCCGCGTCCAGACACTGTGTTCCAGGGGAGCTGTACCTTCTCGTCCAGACACTCGATGAGGTCGGTGAGGTATCCCCGGTTGGCCTGCGCGCGCCGGTACGCCGCGTCCAGACACTGTGTTCCAGGGGAGCTGTACCTTCTCGTCCAGACACTCGATGAGGTCGGTGAGGTATCCCCGGTTGGCCTGCGCGCGCCGGTACGCCGCGTCCAGACACTGTGTTCCAGGGGAGCTGTACCTTCTCGTCCAGACACTCGATGAGGTCGGTGAGGTATCCCCGGTTGGCCTGCGCGCGCCGGTACGCCGCGTCCAGACACTGTGTTCCAGTGGAGCTGTACCTTCTCGTCCAGACACTCGATGAGGTCGGTGAGGTATCCCCGGTTGGCCTGCGCGCGCCGGTACGCCGCGTCCAGACACTGTGTTCCAGTGGAGCTGTACCTTCTCGTCCAGACACTCGATGAGGTCGGTGAGGTATCCCCGGTTGGCCTGCGCGCGCCGGTACGCCGCGTCCAGACACTGTGTTCCAGGGGAGCTGTACCTTCTCGTCCAGACACTCGATGAGGTCGGTGAGGTATCCCCGGTTGGCCTGCGCGCGCCGGTACGCCGCGTCCAGACACTGTGTTCCAGTGGAGCTGTACCTTCTCGTCCAGACACTCGATGAGGTCGGTGAGGTATCCCCGGTTGGCCTGCGCGCGCCGGTACGCCGCGTCCAGACACTGTGTTCCAGGGGAGCTGTACCTTCTCGTCCAGACACTCGATGAGGTCGGTGAGGTATCCCCGGTTGGCCTGCGCGCGCCGGTACGCCGCGTCCAGACACTGTGTTCCAGTGGAGCTGTACCTTCTCGTCCAGACACTCGATGAGGTCGGTGAGGTATCCCCGGTTGGCCTGCGCGCGCCGGTACGCCGCGTCGAGCCGCCGCCGCCGCGCCGCGCCGCTGTCCCGCGCGCGATGCAGCGCCTCCAGCCGGCTGCGGAGCTGCGACCGCTTTATCGACGTGTTGATCCTCTCCAGCTGGAGCTCCTCGAATCTGAGGTTTATACAATACACACAATAAGCATACTTTTTTTATTGGAATTCGATTTAAAATAGACGAAAATAAAGATTTCGGTATCGAAGACGAGCGCGAAAGATGACGGTTACAATGCCAGGTTAGCTACCTCTCAGTGAGTGCTGTGACGAGTTGGTGCGCGGAATCAGGCGGCAACACGTCGCCCGCAGCGGCCAGCGGGCGCAGGTGCGGCGCGAGCGACACCTGAGCCGGCCCGCGCGAGAACGGATTCAACTCAATACCGCATTCACCTAAACACAACACTAATTCATTACATTTCTTGTACAGTCAAAATACCTAGTGGGGATATGCATCCAGGAAAATGCTTCCGCCACTAGGAGTACAAAAGTTCTATGCATTCAAGGTGAGCGCCACAACGGTGAGATCCACAAAATACTAACCTATCATGATATAAATTAATTCATTCATAATTTTTGGCGAGCATGACAAGCACAGAGACAAGATTAAACACATTAATAAATGTACATAGATTATAAATTGGAAAACGCGAGCGAATACGCATTGATTGCACATTCGCTCAAAAAATGCACAATCGCTGCGTGTTTGATTTGCTTCGAACATAAGTAATGACGGAAATTTCAGACACTTGCAATGGTATATGTAATGTTTGCACTAAATCTCTATAGACAATAGGTAAAATAAATAACCAAAATATTTATTACAAAAATGATTTAAGCCTGGACAAAAAACCATTACCAGTTAGATCCACGATAGATGGCATGGCCTTCTTTATCTGTTGCTCCTCCCACTCCTCAACTTCGCTGTTGTTCTCCTCATCAGGATCAATGGCAGCAGTGCCACCTATCATAACAAAAAATAACATTATTCCAATCATATTGCTTAAGCATAATAAAAAATCATAATAGTCACTATGGTCACTTGTCTTAGTAGTCCCAAAAATATCCATCCAAACTTTTAGCAGCTATAATAATATACTATGGATAGGATGTACACGTGTTGTGGTTTTTCAAATAGCCATGTCCAGATCGTTCATTCTCCTTACCAGTTACCACTATGCAATCCTCCTCAGGCGCAGGCAGGTTCGGACTGGGCCAGAAGGGCCCAAGTCTGGGCTAGAGGCAACCATTTTTCTATTTCATTTCTCTCTAATTGTATGAACGAACTATCTGATCTAGTTTTACATTTAGGTCACAAGAGCCTAACCTAGCCTGCGCGGGCCTCCCATCTTACGGTGTCGCAAGTCAGGCCACAGGCCTGACTTGCGGCCACCCGACACACAATTTGGCCAGTTTGACGCTGGGGCCATACATAAATGGAGTCGGGCGCGGATCATGGCACGGGCAGACAAAATGCATGGAAGTAAAGCGCAATATAGCATAACCTGGATGGCTCAGTTCCATAAGTCATCACTGGCAACACGCACTGATTATAGCCTTTTGTCTTGAGGCTTTGCGGTATCTGCGACGAGAAGATGTGGCGCAGTTTCCCGAACGCTGCCCATCCGAGTTGGATTAGTTTAGGTACATACATAGTTCTTAGGAGTAAGTCAGTATCACATGGACCCTGTGTATAAGGTAAAGCAACATGGAGGTAGGCCGAGGTTTATAGACAGTAGTAGGAATTACCCCCCCGGAGACAATATAAGAGTACTCACGCTGTGGCTTGTCACTGGGCATGTCCAGTCCCCTCACCACTATGCGACCTTCCTCATCGTCCCCCGAGTCGTCTCCCTCCCTCACGAGGCGCGAGCCGGCGTTCGGCGCAGCCTCCGACTGTATCGGAATGAAGTCACCGAGCTCGCGCGCCTGGAAACGACCAAGGATTGGATTATCTACTCCCGCTAAACGTGCAGCGCTGGTAGATAACTTCTATATAAAAATAAGTCGGGTTTTCCTTCCTGACGCTATAACTCGATAACGGCTGGACCGACTTGGCTGATTTTGGTCTTGAATGATTTGTCCATGATGGAGGTCCAGAGGTTTAATTTTTTTTTTTTTTTCAACGGCAACGGTAACGGCCAGCGAAGCCGCGGGCGGCCGCTAGTCTTCTATAAATATCTAAATCTTCTAATCGTAAATATCTCTATGAATTGTGCAAACTTGCTTTGAGAATTTAATTAAGATTAAAATTAAAATCAGTGATGAAGGCCACCACCACTGTAAAGAAACTATTTTCCAAAATAGGTTTGCAATTCAGTGCTACGTTAAAAGGGACTCGGACCAAACCATTATGAAAGAAAAACTATTGTGCAGCGCTGCACCAACACTCATAAGGTTAATACCTGAAATATAAATGTTGCAGTTTGAGTTGGTAGATTTTTGTATCAAGAAAAATGTATATGCATGGTTTTAGCAAACTATAACAAAAATTTCTGCTAGGCATGGCTAGTTATTTTAATATTAGGACCCTCATCAACATAAATACTTGCTTGATAACGAAGCCTCAAGCATCTCATTGCTTGAAAGAAACATTTAAAAAGAAGACAGTAAAAAAAACAGACATGAAAGCAATATTCAATCCTTCTAAAATAAAAACAAAATACATGTAAAATGTAAAAAACCAGAGACAATGAGAAAATAACTATTTTCAGTAAAGAATACTTAGTAAAATTTAGACTTCAGGGACCAAGACTTTTCGATCAGGTCAAACAAACCAACAAAAAAATGTTTATAACAATGCTACTTCATTCTAGAATTCATGAATCTTTTTGCAGAGTAGAGTAGTTTAATTGCAGCATGACAAGCCTTAGAAACACCAGTTTCCTTGCATTGCTCTGTTTTGATTTCTATCGACTGTCGACTGAGATCTATACATTTCACGCCAGTGAATAGTAGATGGCGCTGCGGACCAATGTTGCTTGCCTGACACTTTTCAATACCTACCATAGAAACAACAACATTACGTAGTACCAACATTATGTACGTATTGTAATAATCCATAATCTATAATCTAACTGCTACAATAATTCTGCCTAAATTATGTTTCAAATTTGTTTATACCTAGATTCTTTTTTATTGTATTTTTTAATTTTCTTTTCTTTTTATTTATGTATATACTGCGTTAATATTTCTTATTGTTTTTGTCTGCCCAGTGGCGTCACCTAGGCTCTGCCTGAAAACCAGTGCTGCTTGGCGTGGTAGGTTCATACCTATGCCGCTAAGCAGCAAAAGCTGAGTCAGGGCCTATTTGACATAGCATTAAGCACGGAACGTACCTACAGCGCAGGTAGTGGAGTAGGTATGTAACTAACCTACCTACCTACTTTATTATTTGTGTTTTTTATTTTTGTATTTTTTTGTGCCTATTTATTATTATGTATTATTATATTATGTTTTAGTATTATGTTTGTCAGTGTTCCGTTCTGTGTATGTTATGTTAAATAAATATATTTTCTTTCTTTCTTTTCTTTCTTTCCAAAATGAATAGCTGTTAAAGTGATCAATGAGATGGGGAATCATCAGGCAGGCGCTCAGAATAAATGTAAAATTGAGTCCAAAATGAATAGCTGTTAAAGTGATCAAAGAGACGGGGAATCATCAGGCAGGCGCCCAAATGAATCTCAGAATAAATGTAAAATTGAGTCCAAAATGAATAGCTGTTAAAGTGATCAACGAGACGGGGAATCATCAGGCAGGCGCCCAAATGAATCACAGAATAAACGTAAAATTGAGCGCATCGGGAGTCCGCAGGCAGGCGCCCAAATGAATCTCAGAATAAATGTAAAATTGAGCGCGTCGGGAGTCCGCAGGCAGGCCTCGCTAGTCCCTCACCTCTCATACCTGCTGTCTGGTCTTGCGCGCGGCGTGTATGAGCGCGGCGTCGGGTATGTGCCCCGGTGCGCCCGCCAGCGCCGCCCGCACCGACTCCGCGCGGTACGTGTGGAACCCCCTATCGTCCTCCCCTTCCCCTTCCTCTGATACATCCCCGGCCCCGTCCGCAGCCAAGGCCTCTCGACCCGACAGAATCAACCCTTCCAGAGTCACTTTCTTCTTGGGCTTGATGGGAGCGCTGATTTCCTTTTCTGTGTGGTTTGAGTTTTCCTAGGGAACGTATAACTGAGTTTAGTGATAAGTTTGGTTTGAGATGACCACAGTTTTAGCTGTACAATCAATACATTTCTAGATGAAGAACATCCAGTATGTATATTTAATTTGATTTTATTTGTTAGAAATACTGTGATCATCTTAGGCAAAAAACAATTGGTTTCATTCGGCGCAGTGCACTATTCAAGACTATTTTTAAAAACTTACCACCATACAAAGATAACACCATGAATTTTAGAATGTTCCGGTCTTCAACAAAGTGTGATAGGTATCAATCTGTAAAGCAGTGTGAGAGTGTGAAACATCATGGTACGCCTTACCTCGTGGCCATTACTGTCATATTTGTTACTATCACCATCAGGCAATCGTTTTCTTTCCTTATCTCTGCGTTTAGACAGGCGCTTGCTCTGGGATGATTTCTTCACTTTGAATTCCTCACAATCTTCCTCTGGAAAACAAAGATATCACTAATCAACCACTATGGATCTATGGTAGAAGATTCTACAGATGTTTAAGTTCAACAAGTTGCCTAAAAAAAGGTTTTAATAAGAGAAGAGATCACAGAATAAGTAGTTGATCCGCCTGATGCTGTCCAGTCCTTACAGTACATGCTGAGTGAGGTGTGAGCAGCCGGTCTACCCTTGAACGCGAGTCCGATCCCAATCTTATGTTTTGACAGAAATCCTATAGGTTTTCTGTCAGAATTCCGTCAAAACTTAAAATTGGGATCGGAATGGCGTTCAAGAGTAAACCAGACCAGCAGAAAAGTATCATAATTGAAGGCAGGTAAACCGGTCAACATCAGGTGGTATACTGTCTTGAAACTTTGTTAGTAGGTAAAAACGAATGGGAAACATGAACAAAGACTATGAACTACTTTAGGGCCAGAATATCCTTTACCTTCATCTGCAAAGCTGAGAAGCCCCACACTCTTCACAGGCTTATTTTCTTTCTTATCTTTCTTTTCTTTTTTCTCCAAAGTCTCCTGGCTGATGACAGGCGGCGGCGGGGGTTCTGGCTCACCGTCGTCATCATCATCAGCACAAAACATACGCCTTTGGATCTTCTTCGGCTTACGAAACATGGCAATCTAACAGGCTTATTTCTGACTACTTGAACTAACGACTTCAAAAGGACCAGCTCAAGCGTATTACAGATAAATATTCACGAGACAATGCACCAAAGTTACAAACAAATCTATACAAACGCAAAAACAAAATCCTAGAATCTGCAACAGCGGAGTGAAATGAACGAAACGAACGAACCGAACGAACAATTAACTTTTTTTTAAAAGCAAGTGACCGGAGCGAGAGCGAGAGAGGTTTCCACAGTAGTACATAGTACAGTACCCGTCAGTACAGATCCTACAAAGATTCTACGAAAGGGCTTCCAACTCGCCACACACGCTGTTGTTGCGACAGCTCAAGACTTACGTATTTTTTTGTTAAAATCTACTCTAATGCTGCAACTGCTTGCAAGTTACTGGTTGTATATTGCATTGCTAACATAGAAGCAGTTGCACAGTTATGTTGTAGCTCTAACAAACACGCACGCGTAATGCTAGGACTGCCACCTGAGATGAGCATGCTATGTATAATACATTACTTAATTACTTGTAATTATGGTAATGTAGTATACAGGGTGTCCCATAAGTCAACGTCCAGCCGAAAGCAGGTGATGCGCCAAGTCATGACAGTTATCAGAAAAATATAAAAACAATATTTGTTATGTAACTTTCGAGTTATGAGTATTTAAAAAAAACAGAAAAAACTGACACCCTGTGATGATCTTTTAAGTCCTGTGACTACAAATATTAACTTTTCATGAAACTTTTTTCTGCAACGTAAGCATGAATAACCCTTCTGTAAATTACAATTCAAAATTAAGCCATAACTGCCTCAGTTTTTAATTAAATCGTGGAGTTTTGGCCAACGTTTCATTTCAGATAATTATATCACCCAACTTTAACCGTCTGTACCGCAAAAAAAATGTACTACACTATGATGGCATGTAACTTAAAAAAATTGGCGCATTTATCCAGAATTCCAAAATGATATAATACTTGCTAGAGTACTCCTTAGTTTTGGAAATATAAAATCTTTTTTCAAATAAAACGGATTTCCAATCAATTTTATTTCAATAGATAAAATGTTTGTACCCTTTAAATGATGGACTTAAAATGCCTACGCTGTGTTTTTATGTGACTCACAATTCACAGGTACAAGTCAATACCATTTCGACAATGCAAGTAAACAGATAGATCCACCATCTTGTCGAAAGAGTAATAACCATGGGTTTTCAAGTAATTTGTTAGTTTTAGGTAAAAGTTTGAAATAAAATTCAATCATAGGATTTCTTCAATCGTGATTTTAATCTAAAGTTTGCCTTCACCCGTCGCCGGTCTTATCACATGGTTTTTGACGTGACAACGTCTTATAATTCGATGGAGCCGGCTGCTCGTTCGAAAAAACATAACTCATGCGGCGTTACCTTGCTCTGAGGCGTTCCATTTAATACTTGAAGTGCAAGTGAGAGCGCGGAACGAGCGACAAAGAGGCACAATCGGCCTCCGCGTTCGGCAGCATTCGACATCGGTCTCTCTCCTACTTGAGTGAGCGATGCGTCCGCGTGGACAGCTGTATTACGTTGTCACGTTCAACTGTCGTCAGTTAACTGACTTTACAGACAGCTGATTTTTTTAAGGAAATGTAGAGCTTGCATTACTGCTGAAGGCTAACAGTTTGAACATTTGCTGTAAAACCTTGATGTAGTTAAATTAAAATCAAGATTGAAGAAATCCTATGATTGAATTTTATTTCAAACTTTCACCTAAAACTAACAAATTACTTGAACACCCATGGTTATTACTCTTTCGACAAGATGGTGGCTCTATCTGTTTACTTGCATTGTCGAAATGGTATTTACTTGTACCTGTAAATTGTGAGCGATTTAAGAACGCAGCGTAGGCATTTTAAGTCCATAATATAAAGGGTACTAACATTTTATTTCATGAAATAAAATTGATTGGAAATCCAGTTTAGTTGAAAAACATTTTTTATTTCCAAAACTAAGGAGTACCTACTCTAGCAAGTATTATACCATTTTGGAATCCTGAATAAATGCATAAAAAGTTTCATGAAAAGTTAATATTTGTAGTCACAGAACTTAAAAGATCATCACAGGGTGTCAGTTTTTCCTGTTTTTTTTAAATACTCATAACTCGAAAGTTACTTAGCAAATATTTTTTTTATATTTTTCTGATAACTGTCATGACTTGGCGCATCACCCGTTTTCAGCTGGACGTTGACTTATGGGACACCCTGTATAAGTACCTATTCAAATTTTCAGCTAATATTTATTTATTGTGTTAAAAATTGCGTAATTCCCAATATACCACATAAAATATTGTACTGAAATATGTTGTTTTATTTAGATTATGTCGATACAGGCACCTATCTACTAGGTAAGTCATTGTTGGTTCAGTCTGTGTCTTGAGGTCATTGTTCGTGCGCTGCAAAAATCATAAATTAATTTTAACGCACGGTCTAGCTTGCGTGCAAACTGAGTTGCGTCAGCCCTCTGCGCTTCCCTCTCCTTCCCAAGGAATATAATACTCTCTACGAGAGGTCCTTCCCACCGGATCGGAGCGCCCCGATCGAATGTACCTAAACTGCAGAGAGACACCCCCTGGATAGTATGCATGCACTTCAATGCAACAAAAATTACTTCAGTTTAGTGGTAGGTGTTAGGTATTAGATTTACGGGGTAAACTTGTACAAAATAGTGTTTGATCTTTCATCAACTAAGATGAGTTGGCAATGAAGAGTGAGTGTGAGTGAGTGAAACTGATCTTGATTGATTCTTTTGTCATTCATAGTTCATTCATTCGTTTGATCGTTCATTCGGCCATATTTGTCCACGCACAGAAGTTCGTGCGTTTTGTTTTGGTAAGTTAAATCGAAGTTTATTGAAGAAATCATGCTTTTTAATTGGTCTATACGTAGTAGTTTTGCTGAAGAATATTTAAAGTACATAATCAAATAAATATTGAGTGATTTGTTTAAAATACACGGCTACCAATACAGTGTGATTTTGTCTTGCAGTCCTTAAATTTCTACGAAGTCCCTACACCACTCAGCAAGATGGGTAGGGAGGACAAAGCTACCTGGAAGTCTAACTACTTCACCAAGATCATCGTAAGTACCGGCTTACTTAATTTTTAGTAAACGTATACAACATAACCTTCAAACATCTGTTTGGTTAACTTTGAGCCAGACGCGATAAGATTGCCAAATATACGTGTACTTATCTATGAACTGCACGCATGTATACGTACCTTTACGGTATGATTAAGCCGAACCCACCAGATGTAATGGTAAAGTAGTAACACCATCAACTTTTCCACAGCAACTGCTCGATGAGTACCCAAAATGTTTCATCGTGGGTGCGGACAACGTGGGCTCGACCCAGATGCAGCAGATCCGTATTTCGCTGCGAGGAAGCAGCATTGTGCTCATGGGCAAGAACACCATGATGCGCAAGGCTATCAAGGACCATCTCGAGGCTAACCCTGCCCTGGAGAAGCTTCTTCCCCACATCAAGGGGAATGTTGGCTTTGTCTTCACTCGCGGAGACTTAGTCGAAGTTAGTATGATTTTCTAGAACAGTAGTAATAATTCTGGATAATACCCACTAAAACTGAATTGAAATAGAGAAACATGACTAATATGCTCATTGTTGGTGTCTGTCCTAATACCATGGCGCATAAAATTGGCGTTATGGCTTCGCTTTCAGACAAAACTAACTCTTCAAATTTATCCTAGTGTGATAATGTTCCTTATGGAAGTTGCACTGGCATTTTGAAGATACATTTCTACTTCTTTACACTAATACTGAAGAAATTATGGTTGTATTTTGGTAGAAATGAAGCAAATGGATTATAAAGCTGCAAGTTATAATATGATCCGTCTATAGGTTCGTGACAGGCTGTTGGAGAACAAAGTCCGTGCACCTGCTCGTCCCGGTGCCATCGCCCCGCTGTCTGTCGTCATCCCGGCCCACAACACCGGTCTGGGTCCTGAGAAGACTTCCTTCTTCCAAGCTCTTTCCATCCCCACCAAGATTTCAAAGGGTAAGATGAAATTTTCAAAACAGGGTTATCATGTTATATTTAGTGTCTGTCCTAATACCTTGACGTTATTTAGCGTTATGGCTTCGCTTTCAGACTAAATGAACTCTTCAAATTTATCCTAGTGTGATTATTGTCTACTTCTAACTTGCACTGGCATTTTGAAGATACAAACTGAACTCGCAAAGTGGAATCCTAAATAAAAAAATATATTGTGGACAATCACCACAACACTATCTGGCACTGCAGAGCTTGTACTATGGAAACTAGATGGCTGATGTGATACTAATATACATTTATTTTTGTAAATACATACTTGGAATACAATATAACACCCAGACAGAGAACAAATATCTATGTTCACCACACAAATATTTGTTCTCGGTGGTGATCAAACCCATGACATGAGGCAGAGCTACTCTTCCAACTGAGCTGAGAGACCAGTCAAATAATTACTCTGCTTAGAAATTTTAAAATAAATGTTGAATTTCAGGAACAATTGAAATCATCAATGATGTCCACATCCTGAAGCCCGGTGACAAGGTGGGAGCCTCCGAAGCCACCCTGCTCAACATGTTGAACATCTCTCCCTTCTCGTACGGTCTTGTTGTCAAGCAGGTATGTACTCTAACCACTAATATAAAAAAACTTAGAGGTGTCAAGGGACACCCAGATGGAACGAAGTTCCTTTATTATTATTTACAAAAAACCTGTATACATTCAACAAAAATAATCGTCGCGACACCACACTGTTCAATGCGAAATAGAAATGAAAATATCTGGCTTGCTTTCTTAAGAGAGAGAGAGAGAGACATACAGAGAAACATGCGCACGCCGCACAGCTTACTATAGCAAAAAGTGTCGTGACAACTTTTCGTAAGAATTTCCGTCTAGCCCCCTTTCACAACGCGCGTTAAGGAACTTCGTTCGAACTAGCTAGGTAGAAAATACAACTCTTGCCAACCAAAGTGTTGAGTACAGAATGCTCTACTAAAGGAATTCTGACAATTTATCTTTGGAATAACAACAGCCATGGTAAAGTTTTCAGTTATACTAGACTGATGATATCACCTATGGCTTACAAATTACTCATAGTTTAAGACTTAACAGAGAGAGAGAGCGCTGGTGGCCTAGTGGTAGTTGCCCCGCCTTTCGATCCTAAGGTCGTGTGTTCAAATCCAGTCTTGTACCAATGAGTTTTTCTGCCCAAAAATTTATGTACACTATGCCAGTGCTCTCAAACGGTGAAGGAAAACATCGTGAGGAAACCGGCATGTCGTAGTACCTAAAAAGTTCGAAAATATGTGTCAAGTGCACGAAAGGATCCTCGTTGAGGCGCACTTAAAATCCTTTCACCACACTTGGTTCGAATGAATCAGTGACACGATAAGAAGGCTTCAAAAAAGAAAAAAAGAAGTCTGTTAAAAAAAATCTCTTGCTGAAAGCCCTTACCACACTGGTTCTAAAGAACTAATGATGCTACAACAAAGTTTATTTGATTAAGTCATTTTTATGGTTTTAAATCTTTATATTTCTTCACAGGTGTATGACTCTGGCACCATCTTCACGCCAGCTATCCTGGACATCAAGCCTGAAGATCTCCGCGAGAAGTTCATGGCTGGCGTGGCCAATGTGGCCGCTCTTTCCTTGGCCATTGGCTACCCCACCGTGGCTTCTGCTCCTCACTCCATTGTCAATGGATTCAAGAACCTGCTGGCCATTGCTGCCGCCACCGAGGTGGAGTTCAAGGAGGCTGAGACTATCAAGGAGTTCATCAAGGTAATCAAAAATAAAAATTGTTCATTTTTACAGAAACTGCTCATTGCCGGCTGGCCTCTCAGCTCAGTTGGTAGTAGCTCTGCCTTCTGAGCCGTAGGTCGTCGGTTCGATCTCCACCGAGAACATATATTTGTGTGATGAACATAAATGTATGTTCTCTGTCTGGGTGATAAATTGTATTCTAAGTATGTATTTACAAAAAAATATATATAAGTATTATATCAGCTATCTGGTTCTCATAGTACAAGCTCTGCTTAGTTTAGGGCCAGATAGTGTTGTGTGGATTGTCTATAATATTTATTTATTCTTGCCATTTTTTTAACCTATTTTGTCCCACTGCTGGGCAAAGGTCTCCCCCAAAGACTTCCACTTATCTCTCTCCTCCATTATTGCTTGCCATTTTATTATGAAGGCAAAATAACTTCAAAATTAAGAGTGTCTGTCCTAATACCACAGAGCCTAAAATTAGCTCTGTGGCTTCGCTTTCAGACAAAATTAACTCTTCAAACCTATCCTAGTGTGAGTTTTAAAACCTGAACATTGCACTGGAATCTTGGAGATACATTTCATAACTAGATAATCATTTGGGATGATTCTATGTTGCTTATATATTTCAAGTTGTAAAATTGTCGTTTTATTTCAGGACCCGTCTAAGTTCGTTGCTGCGGCCGCTGCGTCAGCACCCGCTGCAGCCGCTCCGGCTGCCGAGAAGAAGGAAGAAAAGAAGAAGGAGGAAGAAGAAGAAGAGGGCTCTGACGACGATATGGGCTTCGGTCTGTTCGACTAAACGTCCTAATAGAAATCTCGGATCCTAGAACATCAAGGATCTTTATCATGTAGAAGAAACATCTATTCTATGGCAAGTCCGCACCCGCGTGTGAGGACGATCAACGCCGCCGGGCTGGACAACCCAATGGCGGCCGATTGCTCTGAAACATTGCGTGTCGAAATAAATGCCACTTGATACGAAACCGCATTTTAATTTCATAGACGAGCAACACAGTTACAATACTAAACTAAGATAGGGTTAGGTATATTCGGCGCGTAACTGCAACTTCTTCTCATTCGCTTCACTATTGTCAGAGCGATCGTGGTTGGTTAAAAAATGCTTGGATCGTGGTTATGAATATCTTATGATTTCTTTTTAGCAGGGGCTGTGGCACGCCTCACGATATCTCGCCACTTCTCCCTACATGTCGTCATCCGGGAGACTCTTGTAGGGTTCCACCCACTGCTGATTTGACCTGATCAGTTATTTTCAGTATATTTGTTAAAATATTTTTTATTATTATTGAAACTAGAAGGTATCAATGATGAGAATTATTTTAAGTATGATAGTTTTTTGTGGTTTCACTAAACATAGTAACAAAGCATAGGTATAGGTGGCTGCAGGTTACTATACACACCTAGTTGAAAAACTACACAATCTCATAAATATTTAGACATAATCTGAATACCTAGATTGGTGGTGTGGTCTTATCATAAAAACACTTATCTACAACAAAAATATCTACAAACATTGTTAGAGAAATCAATAGATCTTCACTAATACCAGCATCAATAATTATTTTAGACAGATAATTGCATTATTTTGAGATCCTTCCTCTAAAATTTATAGGTACCTATTGCTAACAATTATTTCTTCTACATCAAATTTGACTGGAGTATGTTTAGATAAATTTTAACTAGATAAATCTTCATTGATCTATCATTTGATTCTATTACAGAAATAAAGATAAGGATACAGATATTTAGAGATTTATTAACTTTTCATGAATTCTACCTACATACTCATTAAACATTAACTCTACATATTATTTGATACACCTAACAAATCTAATTTAAGGTCTTTGTCATCATCTCTGTAGCACGCGAGACGAACTGTTAGACCATTGTAGACGGTATATTTTGTTCTAGTCATAAACAACATACCATCCATAAAACTGTTAGGTCTGTTTGTGCTAATAATTTTCATATCTTTCAGTAGCTCAATTTGATAAAAGCATAGAATACCATTAGCTCTCCCGTTATTATTTATTTGGACGTCTTTATAAAGTGTTCCTTCAGGATACTTGCAAACTTCGACAGGTTGCGATAATGGCACGTATTTCAAAGTACTGAAGTCGACATAGTAGTTAACATTCACTTTATACTTGTTAACAAACTCTGCCATTCTGAATTTGCTAACGTTTTCATCGTAGAGCATGTTACTAGTGTCGAGCCAACGGCTGCTGACCAGTTGTGCGACGATCCACATATTAGCCGGCATGTACAGACCGTATTTATGAAGATTCTGTTTCTCTAAATCTCTAGCTATGGCTTTTAAGCGACTATCAAAATCACCACCTCGCTCCAGGATATGGGCGAAAACAACGTGATACTTCTCATCTCTTAAATCTTCTGTGACCCATTCGCTGTCTAGCAAGATTGTAACATTAGTGAGTGGTACATTGTTTTTTTTGAAAACTTTGATTATAAATTTTTTGTCATGTTCAGTCTTGGTGTAGCACAGAAGTGAAGAAGCACCACGCTGCATCATGAGCATGCCAAATAAAGGGAACGGACAAAGGTCTACAACACGTATCTCTGACATGTCAACTATTTGGCATAAATATACACTAGCTACAGATATAGAGCTGGTGATCAATTGCATGTACTCTTCATCATTCAAAAATCTGACAGTGTCTGGAGCAATTCTTGTAATTTTTGCATTATTGCTAGGTTTCAGGGTAAATTGGCCTCCATTCATTAAAAATTCGAGCCTAAATGAATCCCCTTTCTCTACAGTTCTGGGTAACTCATCAAAGAAGACAGTCTGTTGCCATGCATTAGCCCTAGACCCAGATCTGGGGTCTGTTGTGATGGTGATTTTATCTGTCAAGTATAAATTGAACCAGCCAACAATTATATTTACAATTCCATTTTCAGAAACTTTGAGATCCACGTCATAGGGTTGAGTTCTGTTAAGATGCATGTCAATCTCTTTTGGATCATTAAAGTTGATATTAAGAACTGATTGAGGCTCTGTTAAATAAGAAATATCTTTTTGAAGATGGACATCCTCACAGTCGTATGTCTCACCTGGTTCTAAAATGTGAATGTTCTCATTCCCCAGGTTTAAGAGATGTTTGGCTGCTGAACTCATCTGATACTTTAAGTTCAGATGATTACACTGAGCTCCAACAACAAACAATTCAGCTCTATTTGGAATAATGCAGGCATTCTCAGACAACAAGTTCTGCCAAGCATGTTGCAGCATCTGAAGTACATGCTCTCCAAACAAGCCTGCGTCAAACGTCTCAGTGAGCAAAAGAGTAGCTTTACCATTCAGGTCTTCACTATCCATTGCAGTAGACATTTTCTTAATTAATTTAACATCATGGTATATCCCATTCTTTTGCAAAATATTGTAAGCTAATTCTATCATTGTTTCAGAATCATCACAAGCCACAATATTAGTAGCCCCTGCTTCAAAAGCATATATTGCCAGGAGACCAGTTCCTGTGCCCACATCAATAACTTTATGCCTCAAGGGAATGAGCAGTTCTTCTTGAATGGCTCGCCTGTAAGCTTCATTGCGTAGATTATCATTCAGCATCCTATAGTGCCACCGGTGAACAAGCAAGTTCTTAACACAGTTTAGATTTTTTTCTGCCATGACATGACTGGCATTTATATGCAGTACTTTCTCAAAATGATTCCAAGCTTCTTTGTGGAAGCCAAACTTGAATAGATATGATCCGATGTCATTCAACAAGCAGTCATAGTCGGGATATAATTTCAAAGCTTTTTCGAAGTTCGCAAATATGTCTTCTGTTCGACCGCATACTGCCAACTCACTGTTTAGGTTATTGAGGACCTTGCGGACCTCGCATTTGTAATCACCGGCTAGAGACGGGTTTCGTGTCATTGCAACCAGAAACACCTCGTAGGCTTTGTTGTAGAGTTCAGCGTCCGTCAGCGCTCGCGCCAACTCAAGGTACTCTTCCGATAAGGTGTCCATCTCGGGGCTACAAAATAACAGTTTTGTAAGCTGATGTATTGTGATTTTATTAATAGCACATTATAATACTTCTTACCCTGATCAAACAAAACCTGTGGAATTCGACCGCATAGAATACTGTTTTGTTGGTCTACATAATTAAGTCAGACGCCCTTTCTTCTCTAATTTTGTAAAATTGTAAAAGTCTGATAATCTTCCTGAAAGCGAAAAAGAAAACAAACAAGCAAGGCAAGGTTTGGAATTTTTCAATTTCCTTGGAATTTCTTCTCTCTCGTTCTCTCCTGCAATGAGTATCTATCGCTGTGCTGTGCTCTCCTGCCCTGCCCTGCCTTCTTCAAAGTGATGCCACGATGCCAGATCGCGATTTCACATTCTCCCCAAATCTTACCAAAAATCCCCCCAAAAGCTCGGGTTTAAAAAAAAACCCCCCCCAAAAAATGCAGATTATTAATTTAAATACAATCAATTTCGGTGTCTAGTTAAAATCGAAGTCAAAATGAAAGAGTTATATTATATTATAGAGTTTATTTTATACTTTATTATTACTAGTTGGTAACCGAGCTTCGCTCGGAATTTCTTTCGTTAATTTGTATTTTTAAGAAATCATAAGAGTCATAGGTATTATTATCTTTACTGGTTTATTCTTACTGAACCACGCCATCTGCTGGACATGTTTGCAGTTAGTTGCTCACAATCGTCAATATATGGCAGGAGCAGTCACATATTCAGTTTATGTTTTTAGTTTTTGAAGTGAAAACTTCTTTAGCGGCGTTGAGCACTTTTTCTGTAATGGGTATAAAATCTTAAACTCGCGTCAGCGCGTCAGGACACGTGACCTGATCGAAAAAGCGTAAGACGGATGGAGAGTAGACAGCTATCCCCTCTCTACGGCGCGGCGAAAATGTATGCCTGGGCCTACTGTTTCGTTTAGGCAGCGCAGGGCGCTTGCGCGAATGTTCGTGTATGTTACAGCGTGCCAAATAACAAACAAGCCCCCCCTAACCATTCCAAAATATCAAACATGCTCAACGTTAATAATCAAGTTTTCACTTCTGCCGGCACTCCCGGAGTGCAACCCGTATTTTTTTTTTAACGAACAGACTCATTTTCTGAAAATGAATCCTAGATTGATCGATTTATCGCCCCCGAAACCCCTTTGTATACATAATTTTATGAAAATCGTTGGCACAGTTTCCGAGATCCTAAATAATATATATATACCTATATATATATATACAAGATTTTCTCGTTTAAAGGTATAAGATTATAATGAGCCTTCTATGTTCCACTGCTGGGCAAAGACCTCCCTTAGTCCCCTCCACTCTGTGTGGTCTTGTGCTGATATGTTCCACTGTGGTCTGTGCTTATCGAAATCGTCTCGTCATCTTGTCTGAAAACCTCATGTTTGGGGTGATTATCTCCAATCTGGCACCACTGCCTTACTTTCTACATTTTTTACTGGCGCTGAAAATGTTGTGCTTTTGCCGAGATCTGTATGTCACATTTAACCTTGGAGGAATTAGGATTATAGATAATCATTTAATTAGCAGACAATCTAGCCAAAGTCATTCAAGCAAGCATGACTAGTTAACAGAATGCATTTACGAAGTCCATCCATGCTGTTTATGCCGGTAGACTAGAAGCAAAGCAGCGAGAGCGTTTGTTTTGTTCATCAAGCAGATAAGCAGATTGCTCTCTAGCGCCATCTGGTATGGTCCAAGGGAAACAAATATTTATCTTTCAAGTTCAGACATTTTAAAATAATTAGGTATCAATCAATGAGATGTTTGATTGGAGTTATTTTTAGGTTCCAGCTAAGAAAATTAGAACTTTGTTCTGTTTACCTACAAGTAAATCCGTTAAAATACGCAAGTACAATACCTAATTAAAAAACGAATCACAAGTAGGTACATACTTTACGGAAATCCATTTATTTATAATAATAATGTACTACACTTGTATTAATATATTACATTATTAACTTTTATCTGCAAATAACTACAGTTGACCACAATCCGCACATCAGATTAGCACCACCTTTACAATGAAATGAATTCTTGAAACCTTGAACAACAGGATGTTTGTCTGCTGATAGTCCTAACTGCCCATATTTGTTATTACCAGCAGTCCAAACTGTGTTATCCTCTAGTAAAACTGCTGAATGTCTGGAACCACAAGCAATGTCTTCTATATTTTTCATAATTTCTACACTGTTCTCAAAAAGGTCAACTAAGGTTGGCACGGAGCAGCTTTTCAGAGTTTCTTTGTTACCCTTTTCTATGATTCCTAATTGGCCAGTGTCATTCCACCCCCAAGCATACAAGTCTCCAAATTCACTCAGAGCGAGAGAATGCCAGCCTCCAGCAGCTATCTTCTTAACTTTTATACCGCAGAGAGCTTCTACTATTGTTGGTGATTCCAGTATGTTTACATCACCATGCCCAAGTTGCAATCTCCTGGAAAATTATATTTTTAAGTAACATGCTGTAGCGAACTAAATTATAACACTTGAGAAAATAGTATTTTTACCTCCCATTACCCCAAGTGTACACCTCGCCAACATCTGTCAGCAATATACAGTGTTCGTAACCGCACTGGACATCTATGACTGTGCCTTTACAATGGCTTGTATCAACATAAGTTGGCGGCAAGCCACTGTACACACGCCCTTCTGTCGTAAGAAACAGAAACAAATCATTACAAGCCACCACTTTTAAAATGTTATCTTCTGTCTTTTGCTTTTTTGGCTCTTTCTCAATTGGAACTTCAATATCAAGTTTAAGTTTTCGAACGTCAGTTGGATGTTCCAGATCAACTGACCAAAGCATGTTCGTAGTTTTATTGACGACAACTAGCCGGTAATCGTTGCCGACTATGCATATACTGGAGCTTTCACATTCATCAGGAAGAGTTATCCGTTGGCATTGGTTTTCCAAACCATTCCAGGCTCCAATTGCATAGAATTCGTTTTCACATTGTAGTATGTTGTAAGACCAGCTAATGTAAACCAGTCTTGCATTTTTTTCACTAAACATGGCATCATTTTCATGTTTTTCTAAAACTACACGAAACCCATCAATTATATTTTCCTTTGCCATCCACTGACCAAATAGATTACTGCCTGTAATATAGTACATTTTAGTAGAATTGTACCGTTGTACGAGTCTATGTGACTCACTCAACAATATCACTGAAATCGAGTTCTATAAAATTTTCATTTCCTTCTGCTCTGTTTTGGTTTGTTTGTTTTAGATTCTTAATTTTGTATGTTTGTTCTGGCGTTGGACACTTGAATTTTTTGCCAAGTCTTATTTCATTCATTCATCAGGAATTCAGGGCTGTTATTCACTATTGCCAAACCACGCGTGTTACGTGAACACGATAAGACATCGGCGTGGAATCGCCTAAAATCGTATTCCCTATGCCAAAGTTGTCATTCCATAGCGCGGCACGGTTAGATCTGTCAAATGAACGCGCTCGATTCTTGCGCGATACGCCACAGATTAGCGTGTTCCTGATAAAGTTAGTATGGCTCGTTTCTCTTGAGCATGTTTTGAGGTTATGTTTGAAAGTTGTTTAGTTTAGCATTGTATCAACAAAGTATCATACAATTATCTACATGGTATAAAATAAAGAAAAACAATGAAAGTAGTGTGGCTTAGCTTTTATAATATTGAAACCATTTTTTTTTACAGGATTGTATGGAGATTTCAAACAAATACTTAGTAGAATTAAATTATACACTTGTTTGATTACATCCTTTCTTGTTCGGTGGTAGGAAATTTCACATAGATTGGAAGCAGCTCATTGAGGGCATTTACAACTTCCTCTTCACAGCGACTTTACCTGAAATCAATAAATAAAATAAAATAAAAATAAGCCTTTATTTCTCTGACCAAAACAGTTTTGCTTAACCTAACTTATACTAATCCTACTTACTAAATATACTAACTAAGCAAAAGTTTCTATCATACGTCCATTTACTCCTTCGGGACCTCATTATTGGATGTATGAGGTCCGAAATCAATATCAACCTTTAAATATTGTAGACAATCTACTCAACACTATCTAGCCCCATACTAAGCAGAGCTTGTACTATGGGAACTAGATAGCTGGTATTAATACTTAGTATATTTTTTTGTAAATACATACTTAGAATATAATATAACACCCAGACAGAGAACAAACATATTATGTGTTCACCACACAAATTATATTTGTTCTCGGTAGGTATCGAACCCACGACCTACGGCGCAGAAGGCAGAGCTACTACCAACTGAGCCAGTCAAGTAGGTAGGTACATTCATCCACTTCACCTCAGCAGCCTGAAATGGTCCACTCCACTGCTGAAGGCAGGCATCTAGGTACCTACTACCACTGCTACTAGTACCGTAGTATTCTTATTTTATCGATGCACTTACTTGGTGTTATGCTGGTAAACCTTTGAGGAGTAATTATCCTGCTTGCAAAGATCTCAAGGAGGAAAGAATATACATAATTCTTTGGTAGCCTTGTAGGACCGCAGTATAATATCCATTTTATCTTCGCAGAATAACATCCACTTTATTTTTTGCCTTTTCAAAGTGTAGATCGTGGTTTTTTTTTTTTTTTTTTTTTGGCGTCGCATGTTTTTATGCATTTGCCATTTTTATTTTTTTACTTGAGTCAAAAAATTAGGGAAACAATAATAATAATAAAATACGCGGATCTATAAGGAGTGGGACAGGATCAGTAGGGTTTACAAACATAATAATAATAAACAAGGAAAGGAAATATACAAATAAAGGGGTAAAATATACAACACGAATTAAATTTTTATATTATTTACATAAATAAAGGATGCTAAACAATGATATATGCAAGGATCCAAGGAAGAAAGGAGAACAATGATATTTGTAGGAAGAGGAATTCGACAGGAAACAAGATCTTCAAAAAGTTTTCGATGGTTATTTTGAGGACAAGAAAAGAATATATGATTGAGGTCACCAAATTCATCTCCACAGTCACAAGATGGATTAGATACAATTTTCATCCGTGCTAAATGGGCTGGGGTACACGAGTGCCCCAGGCGCATTCTTATCAAAATAGTAGTGGCACGTTTACCGAGTTTCAGCTTAAAAAACCAGGGTTTCATCGGTATTGAATGTTGTATCAGCTTATAGTGTTTACCTATAATGTTACCAGAGTGGTCCCAATATTCATTCCAGGAGTATTTAGGATATACTTTAGGTAAAGCAACAAGATCATGTACATAGTTTATGTAAGGGAAAAGGTCTCCACACTCCACAGCTTCATTAGCTAATTTGTCAGCACGTACATTACCAAGAATACCACAGTGACTTGGTACCCAAGCAAAGCTAACAGTAAAACCCTTAGTTTTGCATTCAAAAATCTTTGACCTAGCTTGCATTACTAGCGGGTAAAAAGTTTTCGATCGAAAAGGGTATTTTACAAGAGATTGTAAGCAACTCATTGAGTCACTAAAAATAACGGTATTTTTAAGTTTCATTATCAAAACGTAGTCTATTGCTTTTACGATGCCAAATAGCTCACCAGTAAAAACTGACGTCTCAGGAGGTAATTTAACTTTTTGTACAACATTATACTGTCTGTGATACACACCTACACCAACAATACCTGACTGCGAATGTTTGGAGGCATCGGTAAATACCTGATGCCACCCTCGCCAACGATCATCAACAATAGATTTAAAATAAACATTAGCATGCGCTTCATTACAGTCAATATTTAGATCGAAATGAATGTTAGAAGGTGTAGTCAAAGCTTTGTAGTTGCATTGGAAAATAGGTAAAAGAAGCGATTGGTGAGTCGAAGCTGACAGTGTTTTAAATTTTTTAAAGCTGTTAATTAAAAGGGGAGGTGGTTTATGACTCCAATATGAAGAAGAACAAATAAGCTCAGAAAGATGCTGTATTTTAGAATGAAGCTGGTGATTCTGAAATTGCAAAGTGCGGAAGAAAAATCTACTTGATAAAAATTGGCGCCTTAAATGTAAAGGTGGTTCACCACATTCTACTTGTAGTGCATTGATTGGACTGGACTTCATTGCCCCCATAATAATACGCATAGCTCTTGCCTGTATAGAGTCCAATTTCTTGAAAAATTGCACTCTTCCAGGCTCTAACAAATAAGTGCCATAATCAAGTGTACTTCTAACTAAAGCATTATAAATAAATTTTAAAGAAAAAGGGTGAGCACCCCACCAAACACCAGATAGACATCTTAATAAATTAAGATGTTTTTCGCACTTTTCTACGACATATTCGCAATGTGGACCTCCAACAAGCTTCGAATCTAATATTACACCTAAAAATTTGGCATGGCTTTTTATAGGTATGGATATACCATCATAAACAATATTTAATGGTGGTATGTTAGTTTTACGGGTGAAAGGAACCACGATGCTTTTAGCAGGAGACAGCTCCAAACCATGTTTGTCCAGCCATAATTTTAAAAATTGTAACGCAAATGTTATATTAGCGGCTGCTGTATTAATATAAGTGCTAGACGAATAGAGTAACAAATCGTCAGCATACTGTAAGATACTAACGACATCACTCACAGATGCTTCTAGATCATATGTATATATGTTATATAAAAGAGGGCTCAAAACTGAACCCTGAGGCAAACCCTTCCACGCAACTCTTGAGATATCTGTCGTGTTTAAAAAAATTACTCTGCCAGCCAACATATTTTGAATAAAGTTGGTTAAAAAATTTGGAAAATTCAAAACATGTAATTTCTTTATGAGCAACTCAATAAGAACATTATCATATGCCGATTTTATATCTAAGAAAGTCGCTACAACCGATTTACTTTGCGAAAAAGCTATACGTATGTCTGTTGTAAAAACACTTAAGCTATCCATAGAACTTCTACCTTTCCGAAAGCCATATTGACTGTTAGGTAAAATGTTCTGATTTTCTATGAACCATTCTATTCTATTTTTAACTAAATGTTCTGCAATTTTAATGATAACTGGAGACAATGCTATTGGTCGGTAGGACATGGAATCAGTAGGATTTTTAGATGGTTTCAAGAATGGCAACACTATTTGCGTTTTCCACGTTGAAGGGATGACACCTGTCAACATGACACAATTGATGAGATCAAGAAAATATTGCAAAGCGTTTTCACCAAGATGTGAATAAAAAGAATAAGGAATACCATCCTTACCTGGAGCTGTATCATGAACGTCTGATAGTACACCTTTCAGCTCATCAAGAGAGAAAGGAGCATCCAGGCCATATGGACAAGTATATCCAGAAACATGAATAGGGGTTAATAATTCCCTAGGAGGGACTGTCGGTGGAGCCAACCGGTCAAGGAAACTATCACGTAGAGAAGGTGGCATAACGGTAAAAGTTTTATCACTAACTCCAGATCTATAACGTCTAATATTTCTCCAGACTTCTGATGGTTTTGTGCTGGGAGATATGGTTGAACAGAAGCTTCTCCAGCCTTGGAATTTTTTATCTTTTAAAAGTTTTTTGGTTCTAGCCATTATGTCAACTAACTCGTCAAAATTATTTTCAGACATATCAGAGTTGTAAGTCAACTCTGCCTGCCTTCTCTGAGCTACAGCTACACTGCACTCTGTATCCCACCATGGTGGAGATGGCAATTTTCCAGAAGCAGTATTTTTCAAAGGAAAAGTGGAATCAGCAGCATCAAGTAAACTTTTAGAAAAACTATCTGCGCAAAGTGAAATACCTTGTGAAATATGTGGCAAAGTGTTAATATTATTCTCAATATGAGTTCTATAATCACTCCATTTGTCTTTAATTATTTTATGTCTCATTCTGGGTGGAGTTCTAGGCATTTCACATGCTTTAAATTTTGAAAACTTTAATATTATTGGGAAATGATCACTACCATGTGTGGATGGTTGTGTGTGCCAAGTAATTGAAGATGCTAAACTAGGTGAAACTATTGTTAAATCTACTGCACTATTGTTCTCTGAAGGTTTTGTTCGACGAGTTTGAGATCCATCATTTAGGATACAGAGATTTTGTACATCAATAATATCTAAGAGGTCTCTACCGTAAGTATTAGACATGGAGCTACCCCACGTCCTATGATGAGCATTAAAATCTCCCATGACCACACATGGTTTAGGAATATGAGATAACAATCTATCTATTTCTGTGAGAATTTGGGAGGAAGGATGAGGGATATAAATAGAAACAAAGCACACATTCTCAATAATGCAGGCAACAGCATTAAAATTGCTATTATCATGAGGGAGAGGGAAATGAGAAAATAAGTATGAATTTTTTATAATAAGAGCAGCTCCTCCATACCCGTCAGGTCTATCGTCCCTAAGGCAGGAGAAGCCACTCAATTTGAACACAGATCCTGGCTTAAGCCAGGATTCTGTGATGGCGATAATAAAAGGGTTGTATACATTAATTAAATAGATAATTTCACTTTTTTTGGTGACTACACTCCTGCAGTTCCATTGAACTGCGGATCGGGTGTGATCCATTGTGGTTGTGAGTGTAGAATAGAGATGATGTCAATAATTTTGGCAGCGTTGGACGGTTCTATGGTATTTGATTGTATTAATGATTTTAAAAGGGCAATTACATCAGATATATTTAGTTGTCTATCCTCAGTTCCGCCTGTTTTCAGAGCGCAACCATTAGATAGGCCTGGGGATGGAGTATTGGTTATGTTCTTGTGTGCTTTTTGATCATAGCCTTTGGCTAGTGTTGGAGTTGGACGTGGCTTTAAAAAGACAGTTCTTCTAGAAGATGGAGGATTTACATGGTTTCTTGTGTGAGGTTTTTGAGATTGGATATTTTGATCTTTGGCTGTTGCTAATATTTCAGCATACGAACGAGACAGGGGTGGATGTACCCTGGATGCTTCCACGTAGGAAATACACTGTTCTGCCATTGAAAATTTAATTTTTTGTTGTCTTGTATATTCCGGACATGACTTACTAGTAGCAAAGTGTATTCCCCCGCATGAGCAGCAAGACATACACTCCTCATCAATATCACAAGAATCACCTGAATGCTCTTTGCCACATTTGAAGCAGCGGGGCTTAGACCTGCACTGCAACTTTGTGTGTCCAAAACGACAGCAGTTGTAACATTGGATGGTTGGGTAGGTATATAGCTGAACTATTAATGCAGTATAGCACATATAAACACGGTCTGGTAACACTTGACCATCAAATGTTACAACTACGGTTTGAGTTGGCTTCCAAACTGGAGCTCCATTTACAATTTCTTTGAAATTAATGCGTCTTAGTTTTAAAATCTTTCCACAACCATTGGGAACCGTGGTGCATTCCATCATCTCTTCTGGAGAGAGATCTGTGGGTACTCCGCGGATGACACCCATGCGAGAGACATTGTATGTTGGTATGAATGCTTTCAGATTATTACTATTGAGGCTGTTGTGATTAATAAAAGCATTTGCATCTATGTGGTTATTGAATGCAATCGAAACTCTGTTTCTACCAATCCTTTTAACACTACCATTCACAACATTGTATATAGCGTTACGTTTTAAGAATTTTCCAAATATAATGGGGTGAAGGGTAGAACCGTCATTTGGCGACTCTGTAATTCGTTGAACATGTACAATATACGGGGCATTATCAGTAGGCTCATATTGGGCTCTTGTAACTGGGACCGGAGCCGGCGGCGCCGCCGGTGGTGGAGATGAATCAGGTGACAGAACAGCGGGAGTGGATGTAGGGTCTGAGACCATAGTCACTGGTGGCTCAGGATTAGACTGAAGGCTAGAAATATCTGAAACTATTGGGGATTCCTCACAATCACAACCCTTTTTGGTGTCACTGGAACCATGTCGCTTCCTCTTATTACAATGCTTGCACATTTTGCAAGTGCGAGTTCGTTTGCGTTTCTTGGAGACAGATGTGTCTGTATCCATTGCAGAATCATTCGAATTCAGTTTTTCAAAGCTATTTGTTAGAGTAACATAGCAACCGACCGGCGGGGAAATGCCCCCGCCGGGGTCAGGCGGCTCCTCCATAAAATAAACTACAAGAGCTTACCAGATAGATAGAATATACACACTAAAATACTCTAAACAATACGATAATTAATTTAAATACTGTTACAGAACTCTACTGATCTTTTAACTAGAGAAAATTTTAATTTGAAATTTAGGTGGGAAAAAAACGCGCCTCCCTGCTCGCTGTTTCCCGCCTTTTTTTCTTGGTTTATTTTTTTTTTTTTTTTTTTTTTTTTTTTTGGCGTCGCATGGTTTTATGCATTTGCCATTTTTATTTTTTTTTACTTGAATCAAAAAATTAGGGAAACATTAATAATAAAATACGCGGACCTAAGGACTGGGACAGGATCAGTAGGGTTTAAAAAAAACATAATAATAAACAAGAAAAGGAAATACACAAATAAAGGGGTAAAATATACAACACGAATTAAATTTTTATATTATTTACATAAATAAAGGATGATAAGCAATGGTATATACAAGGATCCAAGGAAGAAAGGAGAACAGTGATATTTGTAGGAAGAGGAATTCGACAGGAAACGAGATCTTCAAAAAGTTTTCTATTGTTATTTTGAGGACAAGCAAAGAATATATGATTGAGGTCACCAAATTCATCTCCACAGTCACAAGATGGATCAGATATAATTTTCATCCGTGCTAAATGGGCTGGGGTACAAGAGTGCCCCAAGCGCATTCGTATCAAAATAGTAGTTGCACGTTTTCCAAGTTTAAGCCTAAAAAACCAGGGTTTTATCGGTATTGAATTTTGAATCAGCTTAAAATGTTTACCTTTAATGTTACCAGAATGGTCCCAATATTCACTCCAAGAGTATTTAAGATAAAGCCTAGGTAAAGCAACGAGATCATGTACATAGTTTTTAAAAGGGAAAAGGTCTCCACACTCTACAGCCTCATTAGCTAATCTGTCAGCACGTACGTTACCAAGAATACCACAATGACTCGGTACCCACGCAAAGCTAACAGTGAAACCCTTGGTTTTGCATTCAAATATCTTAGACCTAGCTTGCATTACTAGCGGGTAAAAAGTTTTCGATCGAAAAGGGTATTTTACAAGAGATTGTAAGCAACTCATTGAGTCACTAAAAACAACTGTATTTTTAAGTTTCATTATCAATACGTATTCTATTGCTTTTACGATGCCAAATAGCTCACCAGTAAAAACTGACGTCTCAGGAGGTAATTTAACTTTTTGTACAACATTATACTGTCTGTGATACACACCTACACCAACAAATCCTGACCGAGAATGTTTGGAGGCATCGGTGAATACCTGATGCCACCCTCGCCAACGATCATCAACAATAGATTTAAAATAAACATTAGCATGCGCTTCATTACGGTCAATATTTAAATCGAAATGAATGTTAGAAGGTGTAGTCAAAGCTTTGTAGTTGCATTGGAAAATAGGTAAAAGAAGCGATTGGTGAGTCGAAGCTGACAGTGTTTTAAATTTGTTAAAGCTGTTAATTAAAAGGGGAGGTGGTTTACGACTCCAATATGAAGAAGAACAAATAAGCTCAGAAAGATGCTGTATTTTAGAATGAAGCTGGTGATTCTGAAATTGCAAAGTGCGGAAGAAAAATCTACTTGATAAAAATTGGCGCCTTAAATGTAAAGGTGGTTCACCACATTCTACTTGTAGTGCATTGATTGGACTGGACTTCATTGCCCCCATAATTATACGCATAGCTCTTGCCTGTATAGAGTCCAATTTCTTGAAAAATTGTGCTCTTCCAGGCTCTAACAAATACGTGCCATAATCAAGTGTACTTCTAATTAAAGCATTATAAATAAGTTTTAAAGAAAAAGGGTGAGCACCCCACCAAACACCAGATAGACATCTTAATAAATTAAGATGTTTTTCGCACTTTTCTACGACATATTCGCAATGTGGACCTCCAACAAGCTTCGAATCTAATATTACACCTAAAAATTTGGCATGGCTTTTTATAGGTATGGATATACCATCATAAACAATATTTAATGGTGGTATGTTAGTTTTACGGGTGAAAGGAACCACGATGCTTTTAGCAGGAGACAGCTCCAAACCATGTTTGTCCAGCCATAATTTTAAAAATTGTAACGCAAATGTTATATTAGCGGCTGCTGTATTAATATAAGTGCTAGACGAATAGAGTAACAAATCGTCAGCATACTGTAAGATACTAACGACATCACTCACAGATGCTTCTAGATCATATGTATATATGTTATATAAAAGAGGGCTCAAAACAGAACCCTGAGGCAAACCCTTCCACGCAACTCTTGAGATATCTGTCGTGTTTAAAAAAATTACTCTGCCAGCCAACATATTTTGAATAAAGTTGGTTAAAAAATTTGGAATTTTCAAAACATGTAATTTCTTTATGAGCAACTCAATAAGAACATTATCATATGCCGATTTGATATCTAAGAAAGTCGCTACAACCGATTTACTTTGCGAAAAAGCTATACGTATGTCTGTTGTAAAAACACTTAAGCTATCCATAGAACTTCTACCTTTCCGAAAGCCATATTGACTGTTAGGTAAAATGTTCTGATTTTCTATGAACCATTCTATTCTATTTTTAACTAAATGTTCTGCAATTTTAATGATAACTGGAGACAATGCTATTGGTCGGTAGGACATGGAATCAGTAGGATTTTTAGATGGTTTCAAGAATGGCAACACTATTTGCGTTTTCCATGTTGAAGGGATGACACCTGTCAACATGACACAATTGATGAGATCAAGAAAATAATGCAAAGCGTTTTCACCAAGATGTGAATAAAAAGAATAAGGAATACCATCTTTACCTGGAGCTGTATCATGAACGTCTGATAGTACACCTTTCAGCTCATCAAGAGAGAAAGGAGCATCCAGGCCATATGGACAAGTATAACCAGAAACATGAATAGGGGTTAATAATTCCCTTGGAGGGACAGTCGGTGGAGCCAACCGGTCAAGGAAACTATCACGTAGAGAAGGTGGCATAACGGTAAAAGTTTTATCACTAACTCCAGATCTATAACGTCTAATATTTCTCCAGACTTCTGATGGTTTTGTGCTGGGAGATATGGTTGAACAGAAGCTTCTCCAGCCTTGGAATTTTTTATCTTTTAAAAGTTTTTTGGTTCTAGCCATTATGTCAACTAACTCGTCAAAATTATTTTCAGACATATCAGAGTTGTAAGTCAACTCTGCCTGCCTTCTCTGAGCTACAGCTACACTGCACTCTGTATCCCACCATGGTGGAGATGGCAATTTTCCAGAAGCAGTATTTTTCAAAGGAAAAGTGGAATTAGCAGCATCAAGTAAACTTTTAGAAAAACTATCTGCGCAAAGTGAAATACCTTGTGAAATATGTGGCAAAGTGTTAATATTATTCTCAATATGAGTTCTATAATCACTCCATTTGTCTTTAATTATTTTATGTCTCATTCTGGGTGGAGTTCTAGGCATTTCACAAGCTTTAAATTTTGAAAACTTTAATATTATTGGGAAATGATCACTACCATGTGTGGATGGTTGTGTGTGCCAAGTAATTGAAGATGCTAAACTAGGTGAAACTATTGTTAAATCTACTGCACTATTGTTCTCTGAAGGTTTTGTTCGACGAGTTTGAGATCCATCATTTAGGATACAGAGATTTTGTACATCAATAATATCTAAGAGGTCTCTACCGTAAGTATTAGACATGGAGCTACCCCATGTCCTATGATGAGCATTAAAATCTCCCATGACCACACATGGTTTAGGAATATGAGATAACAGGCTATCTATTTCTGTGAGAATTTGGGAGGAAGGATGAGGGATATAAATAGAAACAAAGCATACATTCTCAATAATGCAGGCAACAGCATTAAAATTGCTATTATCATGAGGGAGAGGGAAATGAGAAAATGAGTATGAATTTTTTATAATAAGAGCAGCTCCTCCATACCCGTCAGGTCTATCGTCCCGAAGGCAGGAGAAGCCACTCAATTTGAGCACAGATCCTGGCTTAAGCCAGGATTCTGTGATGGCGATAATAAAAGGGTTGTATACATTAATTAAATAGATAATTTCACTTTTTTTGGTGACTACACTCCTGCAGTTCCATTGAACTGCGGATCGGGTGTGATCCATTGTGGTTGTGAGTGTAGAATAGAGATGATGTCAATAATTTTGGCAGTCTTGGTTTATTTGGATGAAGGACATTGCTATATAATTTCATTCACGCAATCAAAACATACGTTCCGGAACTAGTCATAGGTGACTGGAATGTCATTTAGTGTTATAAATATGTTTGGTTCTAAATTTTCAAATAGCTTTAAAATATTGTAAGCTCAACAATAGATGGATTAGCATGCTTATAATTCAAAATATTTATTGTTTGAGTTGAAAAATTGGAAACAAAAACTAATCCTGCAAATTTATTTAAAAACCGATAATTTTCCGAGTGGATCAGACGCAAGAGTTAGAACGCATCATGTGAAATAAAACGTGGGGCATAGACAACTAGTCTTGTGGCTTAGAGAATACCATTTTTCGATTCCACACCAAGGCACGTTACGAATCGCGTTGGTGTTTAAATCACGTTGTGACGTCACACGTTTTGGGCACGGAATCTCCAATGTCATAGCGAATAACCTCCAGACGGTGAATGGGCCGCTCAAAGAGAATGAAGTTCGAATGGCTTTTTTTCACTGAGTGAATGAGTGCTTTGCGATTGAATTGAGTGAACATGAGTAGAGGTAGAGGTGAATGAATGAATTAACTTAAAATCTCGAAAAATGGCTTGGTTGTCGACTATGCCGGTGGAAAATAATTTTAGATAATTTCATCCGAAAACTGTAACTTTCGATTCGAAGTGCTCGCAAAACAATAATCTTACTTCCATAATCCATAACCTATTATTTGAAAGAAAGTTTGTGCTAAGCTGTGAATGTGATGTTTCAGTGAAATGAAGGAAAGTGAGATCAAATCAATATGGCCCTCAAACTTGGAAAATGCAGGCTCTGTCTCAAACTGGGAGACTTTTATTCCATCTTCACGGCGGATAATGATGTCCAACTGTCCGAGATGGTTATGGATTGTTCCAGGATAAAGGTATGATCGTCAAACAAAGGTTACAAGAGAACACCGAAGTAGGTGATAGTGGAATTCTGAAATCGGAATCTTGTCGAACATGTTGTAACGAACATGTTGTAACGGAATTTATTAGCCTGATTATAATTTGAATCGATTCTTTCTCTTGTATTTTTCGTGTTATTTGACGACTACCACATGTGAAGTTTGTACTCAACATAGAATAAGGAAACTCCATTGGTCATGGGTTTCCATAATCCTACTTACAGTAACGCATATTCCTACTAACCGTCCAGCTTAGAGCACTGGTGCACCACTTTGGTAGCACTTCTTTTCCCATTTTTATTTCTCTGGCTAAGTGTCTAAATACAAGTATTTAATTAGTTAGAGCAAGGAGTCATACACTTGACTAAGCAAAATTAACATGTCCACATTAGCATCATTGTATCTAACCCTTATTTAATAGGCTACTCTTAGATATTTAAGCACTTAGGTAAACCTGTAAACCTCAGTGATTGATATCTTCATCTTCTTAAATTAATGAGCTTAGCTCTTGTCGGGGTTTTTGTCCCAGATGTTATACATCAAAAGAAGCAAAATTTATTATTGATTTCAATCATGCAATAATAAATAGCGTTTATGTAAAAAAATTAAGTTTAATAAAAAATAAAAATTGTGCCTAAACAATAAAAAATTCTTCAAATTACAAATACATATGACGCTTGTAGAAATTAAATATAAGAATAATTATTTGCAGCTGTTTAATAAGCCGTTGGCATAAGCCTTTACTCTATGCAAACCCCTTACTCTGAAACCAAGTTCAGTTTTTCCTTGTTATTTTGAAAAGCTTTCGCACTTTCGTTTTTTTTTATTTCAAACACATAGGTAGTTTATTCCTAAAAAATTTTAGTGACCAGTACTTTTTTTTTACGAGTTTTCTCAAAAAAGTTGAAGTATTATTGCTTGTTCCCTAGACTTTGTTGAGTAGTGTATTTATGCGTGTTCCCACACAATAACATTATGATTTGCAATAATATCTTGAACTGACTGGCAAATTCTAGGTCTACGACGGAGATGGCCTCCCTGATAAGGTGTGCTCCGAATGCATTCAGAAGCTCAGCAGCGCCTACATATTCAAGCAGCAATGTGAGAGGTCTGACCAGGAACTGCGGCGCAACTATGTCCCGCCCCCCGGTAAGATAAGACGATAATTGAACCCATTACTTCAAAAAGGTAACAGATTAGTCACACTTTCTCTCAAAATCACTTTATTTCCACTTCATTCATTGAAGGATTTTGTATATTCCTTGCAAAAGCAGTACATTGGATTTGTGTTTTCGAAATGGTGGGTTCAATTTAGGCTACTATCAGTAAAAAGTTGGGCGTTGTCTCGGAAGAGTTATGTGATACCTAAACTTTAATTCCAGGATTCAGTATCAGTCCTCCACCACCCATAAACCGGCAAAGTAGCGATTCTGCCTTCTCAACCCAAACAGACAGCTCAAACCTAAAGACCTCCTTTACCGAAAACAAAGTAACACCCGTCAGCAGGACCAGAAAGAGGAGCGTCGAAAGTGACACTGCTTCCGTCGGCAGTAGGTCCCAAGACAACAGTCGACCCAGCAGCTCCAAGAGGGTGGAGGAACTCAGGAAGTCACAGAGACCAAAGCGACCACGTTACTCCGCCGACTCCGACTACGAAGACCCCGGAGGCTCCAGCTTCATCAACGAAACAGATTCAGATGAGCCGCTCCTCAAAAATGAGCATGCATGCCCTCACTGTCCAAAGACCTTTAAATGGAAGAAAAGCATGAAGATTCATATGGCCCATGTACATACCGGGAAGAAGGCAAACTCGCGACAAGAGGTTGCGGTCAATATTCCGGTTAAAACCATGAACCCACCTGACAACGATGATCAGATTGGCTGCGAGAAATGTGGGAAAAAATTCAAACTAAAGATCATGCTAAAACGTCATCAAGAGACGTGCCAAGTATCATCAGTTAAATCACCACCAAAATCACCCATGAAAGAACTGGTGATCACTCTAGAGCCGATAGACGCCAAGACCCGCAATAAGAAACCAACATGCGAGTACTGTACGGCCCACTTCAAAACTGTGGAAAACTTGGAGAAGCATCTCAGAGTTGTCCACGCGGCCACACGTAAGAAATCGGTAATCAAACCTAAACGTATAGGACATTACATATGCAATTTTTGCAAAAAAGATTTTCCCCATTATTTACTATTAGATAGTCATTGGTGCGGATGTATGATGAGGTCGAACCTGAAAGTTTACGATTGTCCGATGTGTCCCCAGGTCTTTAAAGGTGAAAGAGCTGTGGGCGATTATGTGCGTCATATGAAGGGGGTTCACTATCCCCCCTCAAAAGAGGAGACTTTATTTACTCGGTTCGAGAAGCGGCCGGAAGATCTTGAGCCGTCTTTCGAGTGCCGCATGTGCAATAAGAAGCTGGCCACGCAGTTCCTACTGGTCAGCCACTTAGCCGAGCACATGTCGGGGGTCGATGATAATGTCACTGTTGATGATGATGATTTCGATTCGAGGTAATTTACGCTATCAAACCTTATGTTCTAATAATCTAATATTAGCTAAAACTCAACTTCTATGTGCTTAAGCAGATAGTAAAGTTATTTTTACTTTGTAGGTTTAAATTAGGGATGTAACGATTTATCGACATTGCATCGCGTCGTTTTATCAAAATAGACGTGATTAGTTTGTCTTTATTAATTTGAGTTATAATAATTAGCTTTGTGATCAATTCTGGAATAAAATAATTATTTCTTAAAAAAATATTTTTTACATTGTATAAAAATCTAATGATATCAAAGTTTTTATTACTTATTAAAGTGTTATTACTTGTAATATATTTTGTTTGATTTTGCAAACCTCTAGGAAACTAAATGTTAATTCGAAAAACATTAGTTATATCCAGCAGGCTCGATATTAAAGCAATAAAAACATGAGGTAGGCAAAAACAATAGTCGTCGTTACGTCTCTAATTTAACTTTCTGTAATGCTGACGAGAGTATAGGACTCATGTTCCCTGAGAGAATTGTAGGTATTTATGTAGTGTTTAATTTCAGAGATGACGCAGTAGCTGATGACGCTATGTCAATTCAGTCTGCTCAAAGCTCTCAAGCCTCACAGGCCTCACATTCGGGGCCCGTCAAGTGCCGCTTCTGTGACAAAGAGTTCAAGTACAAAAAATCCCTCATCTCACATGAACTGAAACACACCGAAGATAAAGTACCAGCTGTAAAAATCGAGCCCCCAGACAAAGTACCAGATGCGGACCTACTCACGGAGAGTAACGCACAGTATTCTAAAGAGTTCGACTCTGAATCTAGTCAAGACGAAGGAGAAGAAGACAACACGTGCGATATTTGCGAGAAGCAGTTCTCCTACAAACGGCTGCTTATCCAACACAAACGCACGAAACATACGATGGTAGCTGGTATGAAGCGAGCGAAAATAAGCCTTAAAGACTGCTCGGTAAGATGCCTGATATGCGAGGAGGAGATGAAAGTGAGCGCTATCAATGAGCACAATCAAAAGCATATTTCAGTGAATATTCGGCCGAGGAATATTTACACTTGTGCAGAGTGCGCGCAGAAGTTCAAAAGCTGCAGTAACCTGGCTAATCACATCAAGCTGGTGCACAGGTACAAATCTCTTAATATCAACTATCAACCCATCTGTTCATCCGCAGATCGTGAACATTACGGTTTGACCAGCGGTAGTAATCGAAATCACGCAATATATCGTGAAAATCAATTCTTTATCGGTTCTAGGTTGAAGCAGCAAGAGGTGCCAAAGCAATTTGCAGGCGTGGATATGGCGGATTTTTGTGAAGTCGTTGTGACGAAGGCGGAACCCCTGGACGAATCCCAGAGTCACAACGGCTTTGGAGAGGTTCCGCTGAAAGCAGATGCCA
Source organism: Thera obeliscata (assembly GCA_947578465.1). Taxonomy (NCBI): domain Eukaryota; kingdom Metazoa; phylum Arthropoda; class Insecta; order Lepidoptera; family Geometridae; genus Thera; species Thera obeliscata. Next base: position 2,721,925 of record OX387926.1, read on the forward strand.
CGGTCAACCTTAGTGGGTTCACCTGTCCCATCTGTGGGAAGAAGATGCCCACGCTCATTTCGCTCAAGCGGCATGTCAACTGGCATTCGTTTGTGGGAAATAATTTAGAGTCGAAGCACGAATGTTTCGTGTGCAAAGAGGTAAAGGAACAAACATTACGGGGTTTTTTAATACGCTCACGCTACGCATGTAGAATACAGATGTTGAAATATCTGATTTTACTTTGTTTCAGACCTTCAAATTCAAAGGTCACTTCAAGGTCCACATGCGGCAGCACTACAGAGACACGAACCTGGACCCGGCGCTGCTGACGTGTTCCATCTGCCAGCGCAAGAGCAAGCATCTCCGCGCCGCACAAGCGCACACCAACTGGCACAAGCAGACGCGCTTTCAGACCAAGGACTACCAGTGCTCCATATGCAAGCGCGTCTTCCAGTACCGCCGCGTCTATCTCTCGCACATGGCCATCCACTACAAGAAGGGAGAGAGCGGACAGAACACTATAGTCGGCAACATGGCCGACAATAATCTAGACAAGGCCATCTTCGACGGCACCTTCAGCTGCGAGTTGTGCGGCAAGATCTGTGATTCGGAAAACTCCCTGAAGTGCCACACCAGCTGGCACAAGTCCAAGACGCTGCTTTACGGCGCGCGGCACGAGTGCCAGATGTGCAACCTGCAGTTTACCAACAAGCGGCATCTCGAGCTGCACACGCGCTCGCACTACGAGGACCCCGACGGAGAGTTCAAGTGCAACATCTGCGGGAAGGGATTCATCGACGAGGAGTACCATCGGCGGCATGTCAAGGGACACAACTTCGACAACCAGTCAACCAACAAGAAGAGAATCGAAAATCTCAGAAAGGGCAAAGTGAAGTGTCCCATATGTAACCGGTACTATCCGGATCTGGTGAAGTTGATCCGCCATCTGCGACGCACGCATCCGGAGAGCAAGATGATAAAGGAGGACCCCGACGCGCCGCCGCGGAAGTACTACTCCTGCAAGCTCTGCGCCAAGTCTTTCTTCGACGAGAAGCGGTTCAAGCGCCACGAGGAGTCGCATCTGCGCAAGCCGAGCTTCTTCAAATGCAAGTTCTGCGGCCACAAAACCATATCCATGAAAGGCCACCACATTCACATCAAAACTAAACACATGACCAAAAAGTATGTGGACAATCCTCTGAAGTGTCCGAAGTGCGAGGAGGTGTTCGTGTGGGGATACGCGCTGCACCACCACCTGCGGGACGAACACGGCATCAACGAGGAATGGATCGCCGAGCGCACCGAGGCCACGCTCGAGGGCCCGCTCAAGGACCTGCAATGCTCCGTGTGCCTGAAGGTCCTCGCCAGCAAGGGCAACTTCGAACGCCACATCGACTACCACAACACTCTGCGCTGTAACTACTGCTTCGAGTACTTCAGCACGCTTCGCTTCCTCGAAGGCCATCTCGCATTCAGCTGCGATAAGAAGACGCTGATCGGAGACGCGGACCCGCACACGAAGCGCATCAAATGCGAAGTATGCTACAAGGCGTTCAGCTTACAAGTCAAGTTGGACTGCCATCTGAGAACTCAGCACAGTATCGTTGTGAACAGGGAACAGTTGGCCGGCAAGCAGGAGCTGGTGTGCGACTATTGCTTCAAAGTGTTCGAGAACGAGCACGCACTGAGCGGACATAAGGTCTATCACCGCACCATCGGTTATTTCGGCTGCATCTATTGTCCAAGGAAATTCAATACTCAAACGGCGTACAGAAAGCACAAGAACAATCACTTGTCTGTTCATAACGTAGAGAACCCGACGAAATGTGATCACTGCGACGAAACCTTCGTGCCATTCAAGGAGATGATATACCACATGCGTGACGTGCACGGCGATGACAAAGAATGGATCGTCTTCCCGAAAGATTCCATCGAGGAAACGTGCACTATCTGCCACAAGACATTCTTCAACCTACACAGGCACATGGATTATCACGAGGAGAACAAGTGCAAGAAATGTAACGAATACTTCTTCTCGACGGTGGATTACGACAACCATCTCTGCGCTATCGAAAGCGACGTTGAAGAAGTTGCAGGTGTGGTCAACCCCGGAATGCCATACGAGGAATGCACGTTCTGCTTCAAGCCAATCACCAAGAAGGATTCCAAGAAGAAACACGACATTCTACATCGCACTTCGGGAGCGATTTCTTGTCGATTCTGCTATCTGAAGTTTAAAACCCTTGACGCGTTCAATATACACTCGTTCTCTCACCGCAGCAGGAAATATAACAAGAAGCCAATTAAATGCCGCGTCTGCAAGGAGCGGTTCGTCAAGTATGGTCCTTTTATAAAGCACATGAGAAGCGTACACAAAACTGCCAAGAAGACCCACTACCGCGCGCTCGTCAAACCGGAACGTTGCGTTATCTGCGGCGAAGAGTTCCCAAACTTGCACAACCACTACCGCGCACATTTAGCCAATCAGTGCCAGTTTTGCCTCAAATACTTCACCTCCTCCAAACTTTTCGCAAAACACCAGTGTGATGTGATCGACGAAGATAGCACTAAAGTTTTTACTTCAGATGAAAACTTGATGGCGCTCATCAACTCTTACGTTCCTCGAGACTTGAAGGATGATGAGAAATTCTACGGTTACACTGACGACGATGAAGAGGTTGAGACCGCTCTGCCGGTAGCGATGACTCAGGCGCAGGATATGAAGGCTTTGAATGGCCCGACGAGCCTTAAGCCAGTGCAAAACAGCCAAGAGGTTGAGTTCGAGAGGGACCTTCACATGATGGTGCAGTCGCCGATAATATCCGATGTGCTATCATTATTCCAAACGGAAGAGGAGACCCAGGACAGTAAGATTGAGATGGGAGACGTTTTTAGTGTGTCCGATGATTCCATGGATATGAACGATATTGAAGCGCCCATCGTTGTAATTGATGATTAGTTCACAAACAGTGATTATCTCGCGGGCATTTAACATTTTTTTTAAGTGAAAACTTAAGGCGGTCTTGATCATTTTTAGGGTTCCGTAGTTGGTTGGAATAAACCAATAAACTCATTACCGTCACTTCTTAGGCAAAGATCGACCAACTTCGTCAAAAGTCGGAGTCTGTCCGCCAGGGACACTTCTGTCGGCATTTTTTTTTTCTTATCTTATAACTATCATCATTGGTCACAATAAGATGCATGGTGACCTAATATGACGTATGCTAAAGAATATACGTACTTACAATGAAAGGGAAGAAATTGCCAAAGCAGCTTATGCTATTTATTTGAGTGTGACACTATTCAAATAAGGCGATGAGGCGATTAAATCTTAAGTAGTTTTTTATTATGAATGTATTCAATTTAGCAAGTGAATTAAACTAGCTAAGGTATAGCCATGATCGAATGGTTGTTTTATGACCAAGCCATTAGATTTTTCTTATTGGTATAGCTATGACTTGAGATGTTTACGTTACTTCTTTTTCACTACCTATCATTAGGTTTGACTGAAAATTCATGTGAAATTAGTGTATTGATGTATGTAGATCGGGGAATCGGATTGTAAATCCTTATGAATATAGACTAATGTCGAAATAAAGAAGTTACAATACACTGATATCATAAAATGAGGTTCAAAGAGGAACGAATGAACGTATTTCATTATGATGATGACGCGCATGATACTACACATATTTCCGGCACTATGAGTATGTGGGTCTACAGTCCGATTCCTTCCCGATTACTTTCAGTTAGGTATATTTAAATTTTAGATACTATTTATCGCTGGATTGTAATCAATCATTGAAGTATGTAGATGCCTATCTACTTATGTTTGACTTTTATTTTTATATGTTCGAGTATGTACTCTACTGATTTATTGTATTGCCAGTGAAATTGTAAATAGCACTATGTAACAGTAATTTAGTTTCTTCTTAAGGTTACAGTATATAATATAATATACTTAGATACATATTAAGAATGGCAGTTGGTTGAGCGAAATAAGTGTGAAAAAGGAATAGTAATTAAACAATTGGGGTGCATTTACTTAGGAGCCCAACTAGAATATCTTCGTCTTTCTATGGTCTAAAATGTTTTGCCTTCCTATTGTAGAAAGGTTAGTTCTATCGTTGCAAACACGCATCGTAAAGTCCATCATCCACGGCTCGATTCTAGACCAGTGACTTTTTTGTCACGGTAGATATATATCACAAGAACTGTTAGTTTCTTTAGTGAATTTGACAGTTCTTGTGATATGTATCTACCGTGACAAAAAAGTCACTGGTCTAGAATTGAGCCCCTAGGTATTCTAGGATCTTAATCATAATCCAAGAAAGCTTTCTCAAAATCAACTCTCTCAATCTTAAAACAACTTTGTGGTTGTTGGTGTTCTTGGTTTATAGATAGAACGATTTGTGGATATAGATAGTGCAATTCACGAAGACGCGCCCCACCAATTTTCGGTTGAGGGGATCGCGGAGTGCGGGGAGTTTGCCCCGAGCAGCAGTCGCGAACCGTAATCTATTAATTGTAGTGCGCGTGTGCACTCATAGGTAACTAGTGTGTACCGATAACACTCAACATTGACGGAAGCTTGCACACATATACTATAAACGGTTAAGGAGGAATAGTGGGGCGCGCCTTCGTGGATTGCACCATCTATATATAACACAGGATGCATGTGTTTTGCTTCTTCCTATAATTCATTATCCTATAATATCTTTAAGCTTTTGTGGAGGCACAACTATAGACGGCACTTGATGTTCAAGTAAACTAATGCATGTAACTGTTAACTGTGTGTGTAAAACCTAATGTTAAGATAAAGATCGTGGACTTTTATGATTGTGAAATGACTTCTCATTTCTAGTTCCAGAACTTAGTGGCTGACGTTACTAAAATAAGTAAATCATGTAATCACCTCTATTTAAAATAATTAAAATTATAGATACTATGCTGTTTGTCGACTTGATCTAAATTTAAGATTCTTTGGCTATGTAGTAGTAGAGCTCTGTGAAGGGCTCGTCCGGGAATGTACTACCACCATGCTTATTTCTGCCGTAAAGCAGCATTGCTGTGTTTCGTTTTGAAGGGTGTGGGTGCTGGTGAAATTACTGGCACGTGAGGCTGAACATCAGTATGCCTCAAGTTGATAGACGCAGGGCAGTGTACGTACGGACGTTCTTGGCGAGCGTGGCTCACGAGGCAAAGCTTTTCCATCAATTTGTTGTATAATAAAAGTAAATACTTTGTGATTATACTAAAACAACACACTCAATAAAAAGTTTATGTTCTTTAATAGCATTTGCGTATTGTGTAAGAGGCCACTGGTTCGATTCCCGTATCGGGCACAAAATGTTTGTTCCTAGATGATAGTTTTTTAACAATTGTCGTGGTTCTACGATTTGTCTCGACTTAATGATCAAGCAGATAATGGTTTTGTAAATAAACATTTTCAATAATATTCTTAGTGATTGAGCCATAGTTTTAGTGAAAGTAAGAAATTTATTCGTATGCTTGCAATAGTTTTTCTGATTTAAAGCATTTTACTAGAGTTATACTTATTTAATTTTATCTTGATAGAAACATTGCATTGGTATGGTAGTATGTTATTTTTCTTGGTAAGTTAGCTGGCTATTTCTATTATTTAGTAAATTTATAAGAAATACGACGTGATATTTTTGTTTCTGTGACAACTTAATATTTTTAAATTAGTTTTTTGTTAGTGTCTGTGAATTTTTTAATACATTGCGAGGTTTATTAATTATTTAGACTACCTACCTGTAAAATATCGCGAATTGTTATTAGTGAAATAAAAGATAAAATTTAATCTAATTATTTTTTATTTAGTCAACATACACCTTTCTTTCATTCAGTGATCATTTGAGTTATTTTCTAAGCGCAAAAACTTCCGGAAACCCTATAGGACCTATAGAGGTAATTAGGTACTAGAGTCCGTGCAAGATAAGTCTGCGCGTGACAAATGGCGAAAGACATGAATAAAATGGGAAACCGGAAATATATCTTCCGATCACAAACTTGAATGGAAAAATCGAGTTCATATTTGTGATTGGGATTATAATTCTGAGTCAGTTATTACATTTTCCGCCGTCTGTCACGCGCAAAGTTATTTTGCGCGGACTCTACTTTTTAAATTTGGTAGGTTATTCTTGCCATTTTCGCTTACATGGCAACTTTAAAGTGCGTTTTAGAAATCATAGGTTTATTTCAATAAGGAAAGATAATTACTAATAAGGACTTCCACAAACCGAATTCGGCTCGGCGTGGTTTCGGCACTGCATATGTATTTTTTTTAAAGTAACAAAATCAATCACCAAATCAAACCGAGGCAGATTATTATTATCATACAATTACAGTTATTGGTCAATAACAATTATTTATACAGCTTGATGGCGTATCCTTAAATTACATACACGACATTAACGATATAAAACATTTAATATTCCTATATTACATACAAAAATAGCTCGCTGATTTAAATACAGTTTACGCTAATTTTCTACATGTTAAATAATACATTATTGTTAGGTAGGTACATAAAAATAGGTTTCTAACTAAAATTTAGTACATTATGATCAAATAGGTATGTAGCTAAGAAAAATAAATACCAATAAAACGAACAACCTCAATAATATTGATTAAATCCTATCTACTATACATTGGTGTCATACAGTACTAGAATACGAAGCTAGCTAGATTTTCCTAATTAAGTAGGTATGCTACATTGGACACATACCAAGGCAGTGTCCAAACGTGCCTACCAAATTGTGACTTTATGTCAAAGGCACAAAGTATTAAATTACAGTGAAAGGATTAAAAATATGAGCAAGAATGTAAGGCCTGGGGCTTTACAATGAGCCTCACAAATACGAGGCTTTCTAGAAAAGAAATAATACATCACTATCAAGAAACAATACTTACAAAAATACTTTTTTATTTCTATACCAAGTTCCAGCTTGATACCATATTCTCTAATACTAACGTGATATTTATTTTACCTTTTGGAAGAAAATCTAAAAACTGAAAACGTCTGTAAAAAAATTACTGTTCGGTCGGTGGATCTAGGTAAACGTGAAGTTATGGCCTTTTAAATTAACGTGATCGCAGAATTATATGGATGAAACGGGTATTTATCGCGATTACCTAAAAGGGGAATTATCATATTACGGGAAATAAAAAAGGTAATCGCGATAAATACCCGTTTCATTCATATAATTTGTGAAGTTAAGAGTTTGTCTGCGTGACTGACAATTTACGACCATAAGCAGAGAAATTAATAATTATTTTCGGACCTACCGCTAACTTCACGGTCGCTTTGATCAGGCGACCGTATTTTAAGAAATGATACCAATACCTATAGTGTTTCAAATTATTTTAAAACTACAATTTTCTTCATCAGTCCTAAACAAACGTTTAAGGATTACATAACTACAGTTAAAGTTAATAATGTACCGAAGTTATACTTGCTTTGACTTATATTAGCAGCTTAGTACATACAATATTAAATTAAGTGAAATATTTAAGTAGAAAATAAAATCATTTTATAGACTTATGTAGGTACGAAACTATACTAAAATAACTTAAAACCATTATTACTATACATCTTTAAATAATACAAAATATCGACTTTAGCCAAAAGTGTATTCTATAACAACCATTTTTATTAGTGTAAAAAGAGCATTACTTTTATCTGACTAGTAAAATGCTCAGATGCTTTTTTTATTGGATATGACGACATGACACATTTTTAGGCACTGATTCTATCTTAGAGATCCTCCAGTCTTCAATTGCACAGCTAACTGTTGTATTTTACTTGGGACTAACTGAAGCCAAAGTAGACTAACTGAAGTCAAAGTAGACTAACTGAAGTCAAATTAGACTAACTGAAGTCAAAGTAGACTAACTGAAGTCAAAGTAGACTAACTGAAGTCAAAGTAGACTAACTGAAGTCAAATTAGACTAACTGAAGTCAAAGTAGACTAACTGAAGTCAAAGTAGACTAACTGAAGTCAAAGTTAAATGTTCTTTTTCCTGATCATCACGCGGTTTGGGCGTACAGTTTTAGATTGATATATATCTAGCTCTATTGGCACTGTAATCACTTTTTTATATTATTTGTATAATAAAACAACTGTTAGAAGAGAGCGCTTGAGCTATTGTCATCTCTTTCTGGGTAACGACAGTGTCTGGGCTAGTTTTTATTACTGTCTATGTAGTATTGTAGTGTTTCGTATTTTAACTGTGCCATAACGTTTTAAATCTTAAGCTATGTCATAAGTAACTTAAATTTAATTATTATGAAGGAAAATGTTAGCGGATAAGTAAGCAGTAAAATAAATTATATTATATTTTCATTTCACTATACAATTTTGAGCTGATTATCTATTGTAGTATAATTTGTGTCATGTAGAAGAACAATGGATGCATGCAAAACCCCGCACTTATTTGATAGCATTAGGTGCGCGCAAACACACTCCCTTATCTTCTTCTCCCTTCACCTTTTTTAAGGTTTTTTTTGTAAGGGACGATACCTATGCACTAAATTTTATTGCAGTTACTTCTTGAAATAACTTTTTTATTGATATAACAGCTAGTTCAGTCTTAGCCGTCGTCCATATAGCTTTTGCCACCAAGCTCCAAGAATTCCGAGCTGTTGTCACTAAGTTCATAGATGAAAGAGTGCGTGGGGTCTAGAAGAGTCATGACGTAGCTTGTTAGAACAGCTAGTTCAGTCCCAGTCGCCGTCCGCGGCCTTAGTCTTCAAGACTTCTTAGCTATTGTCGCTAAGTAAAGTTCATAGATGAAAGATTGCGTGTGTTCTAGAAGAGTCATGACGTAGCTTGTTAGAACAGCTAGTTCAGTCCCAGTCGTCGTCCGCGTCGATGGTCTCCAAGACTTCCGAGCTATTGTCACTAAGTTCATAGATGAAAGAGTGCGTGTGTTCTAGAGGAGTCATGACGTAGCTTGTTGACGTAGTTCAGTCCCAGTCGTCGTCCGCGTCGCTGGTCTCGCTAAGTTCTTCGTCGGAAGAGTGCATGGCACGGCCGCGGTCCTCCAGCGCACGCCTCAGCGCTCCCGCCAGTCCGCACTCGGTGCGTCCGCTGCCGCCAGAGCTACTGTCCGACCGAGCCACCTCCTGGGAACCACAAGTACTTATGAAGGCGAGGTTACATGCCAAAGTTTGTTTACACAGTCATACAAAATATAGAACTAGTCGGGCGCCCCACTAATCGGGTTTGTGCACCTCACCGCTCACGTTTATCTGATTTTATGATTATTATTAATAATTTATTAATCAGACATCAGCGCTACCGGACAATAATAGCAGATAATATTTTGAAAAGACATCTGTAGTGTCTGTGTAAGAACGTGCGGAGCTGACTTAGCCGCGGGTCCTCACGATGTTTTCCTTCACCATTTGTCTATGTCTTTCCTGTGGATTAGGCCAACTAAGCTGTCAGGTCGGTATAGGTGCTGGGCCAGCCTATTCTATCTAAAATCCTGTCCCAGGCACTATAGCTTCCCGCAAGTACGCTATATAAATCATCTACAATAGAACAAAGGCCTGTTTACTAGTAAGAGGTGTACTGGAATAAGATGAGAATACGCACCGTTTTCTTCAAGTTGATTCCTTTCCGGATATCACTCAGTAAATTACTTCTGCTATCTTCAACCACAGGGAGCGCGTCGTTGTTCACTTCCACTCTCTGAAAAATAAATGAACGTACAAACAAAACTGTAGATCGAGAACATAAAGGCCTGCGCACACCTAGGTCGCTGGCGTCGGCGATCAGTGAAACGCTGTCAAATTTGACAGCGTTTCACTGATCGCTATTGCCAGCGACCTATAGGTGTGCGCAGGCCTTTAATTCACCAACGGTTGTCTGTTCTACGAGCTATATGTCCTGCCCATTGACACTACAACTTACTAATTCTATGAGTTATGTCGGTGAACTTGGTTTTTCTACAGATTTCCTCAATTCTAATTCTTTCACGCATAGTAAAACTCCCATGTGGCAGCTTGCCTGCCGTGTTTCGGTTTGAAAGGTGTGGGGGTGCCGGTGAAATCACTGGCACGCAGGCTGAAAATCTGTATGCCTCAAGATGATGGACGCAGGGTAGTGCATCGTAGGGCATAGGCGATGAATTAACATCAGATGGACCATAATATGCTTGATCCATCAGCTTCTTCTTCTTCTTGCCCTTATCCCACTTTATGTGGGGTCAGCACAACATGTCTTCCTCATCCATTCCCCTCTGTCAGCCGTCATCTCCGCATTCACTCCTCGCTTACCCATCATATCTCAGCTTGTTCATAAAAAGCCTGGGAGCTCGGCACTTGTAATGTTGTTGAACCTACCTATGTATTCTGCTGTTGTTTTTGTTTCTATTGTACCAAATGTGACCTTGTAAAAATGTGATTTACTTTTTTATAAATTGTAAATTTCTTACTTGCAAATAAATAAATGATTGATTGATCCATCAGCTAAAAGAAAGTATCAGACAAACCTTGAGCGTTTTCGATCCGCTGCGAATACTCTCCATGAGCATGGCCCTGGGATCTGGCGTCGCGTCCTGTGGCTGCGCGGGGGTCGCGGGGGGTGCGGGCGGCGCGGGGGGCGGCGGCGCGGCGGGGGCCAGCGGGGGCGGCGGCGGGGGAGGGGGCGGCGCCACGCCCGGGGGAGGGGGGGGCGGCGCTGACGGCGGCAACGACGACGGTGCTACGGATTGATAGATCAATATTAGTTGAAAATCTAAACTTACAACATTATGCCAGTGCTCTGAAACGGCGAAGGAAAACAGAAAACATCGTGAGGAAACCGGCATATTTTAGACCCTAAAAAATTCGAAAATAGTATTGTGTCAAGTGCACGAAAGGAGCCTCTTAGAGGCGCACTTAAAATCCTTTCACCACACTTGGTTCGAAAGAATCAGCGACACTATAAGAAGAAGTGAAGATAATAAGAGTACGTACGTTGCATGGGTCGCGGCGGCGGGGCGTGCCTTGCGACGGGCGGCGGCGGAACCACGCGCGCGGGCGGCGGCGGCGGCGCGCGGGACGCTGCAGAATACAGGATAAAAAAAAACTTATTTATTTTGAGTCTAAGAAAAAGGAAGGAAGAAAGATGTTACGAAAGTATTTCTATGTTTTATATTGTCGCATAACTTGTTCGGAAAGTAATTCTTGCGCTGCTGCAAGGCACTTTACGACTCCCAAAAAAAACTGTTGAATTTGTATGGAGAAACGGGCATTATGCTCATGTATTTTGGCGACACTTTTAAATAAATAAATAAATATTATAGAGTATAGACAATTCACACAACACTATCTAGCCCCAAACTAAGCAGAGCTTGGATAGCTGATATAATACACATATATATATTTTTTGTAAATACATACTTAGAATCCACTAAGACAGAGAACAAACATCTGTGTTCACCACACCAATATTTGTTCTCGGTGGGGAACCCACGACCTACGGCTCAGAAGGCAGAGCTGAACTGGGCCGTTATTCGCTATTGCCAAACCACGCGCGTTTCGTGAACACGTTAAGACATCGGCTTAGCAATCGTCGGATTTTGAATCATGTGAAATAACCAAAACATCAAACGTGGGGCATAGACAACTAGTCTTGTGGCATACAGAATACCATTTTTCGATTCCACACCAAGGCGCGTTTGCGTTTAGATCACGTTGTGAAGTCACACGTTTTGGGCACGGAATCTCCAATGTAATAGCGAATAAGGCCCCTGAGAGGCCAGTCAAGAGTCATGTTTTCGACTGGCCTCTAGCTCAGTTGGTAGTAGCTCTGCCTTCTGCGCCATAGGTCGTGGGTTCGATCCCCACCGAGAACAAATATTTGTGTGGTGATCATAAATGTTTGTTCTCTGTCTGGGTGTTATATTGTATTCAACGGATGTATTTAAAAAAAAAAAAAGTATTCAAGTATTATATCAGCTATCTGGTTCCCATATTACAAGCTCTGCTTAGTTTGGGGCTGGGTAGTGTTGTGTGAATTGTCCACAATATTTATTTTTTTATGTCATGAGTTAACCGGCCACATGGCTGTTATACTCTGTTCAGTGACAATGTACTCACGTGGCGCGGGCGGATGATGCGCGGGGCTGCGTTCGGGCACGGGCGGCGCCGCGGTGACCGGCGGCGGCGGACGGACCATTACTGCACAATACACATTTATATAAATATTCTTCTTATCGTGTCACTGATTCTTTCGAACCAAGTGTGGTGAAAGGATTTTAAGGATGTACATATTAAACATTGCATATTTCTTATATAATAAACTAGCGACCGCCCGCGGCTTCACTCGCCCCGTTCCCGTTACTGTTTCGGGATAAAAAGTATCCTATGTCCTTCTCCCGGTTCTAAGCTACCTCCCCACAAATTTTCAGCAAAATTGGTAAAGCCGTTCTATAGTTATAAATAGTGTAACTAACACGACTTTCTTTTATATATATAGACTAGCGGCCGCCCTCGGCTTCGCTCGCCCCTTTGCCGTTACGCCCTGTTGATTTTTCTTATAAAAGTTTTTCCTCTTTTTCTCCCCTTAGGGAAATAATTTTCCAATTTCCTTTCTTAGTGCACCCCTATGCTATAAGAGGAACATACCCTCCAAGTTTCATGCTTCTAGGACTAACGGTTTAGGCTGAGCGTTGATTGTCAGTCAGTCAGTCAGTCAGTAACGTAAGAGTTTTATATATTTAGATAAAAGAAAGAAGGAAAGAAAATACATTTATTTTAGACACACATAAACACAGAAAGAAAGAAAGAAAGTTCATATATTTCGGACACACAACACACACAAACGCATAAACACAGAAAGAAAGAAAAAAATAAAATATATATATTTTGAACACACAAACACAGCACAAACAGAGTAACAACAAGATAATAATATACATTAGGGTGTTATTAATAATCCTGGCGTAGCGTTGGACTAGTTAATCCGTTTTTTGTCACATTTGCTCGAGTTGACAATTGCATGTCAATGCAAGAGACAAAACACGGAGTAACTAGTCCAACGCTACGCCAGGATTATTAATAACACCCTTTGGGTCTTATTAATAATTCTGGCGTGGCGAGCGCTACGACTAGTTAATCCGTGTTTTGTCTCTTGCATTGACATGCAATTGTCAACTCGAACAAATGTGACAAAACATAAAAGAATAAACAGTAAAAGGACAAGGTACGTGTCTTGGATAAATATTTAGGTACTGCCATAGGTCGTTGATGAGTACCTACCTAGTTACTTCATCATCATCATCAGCCTGAAGAATTCCACTGCTAAACATAGGCCTCCCCTACACATTTACAGGAAAAACGATTCTGAGCTCTTTCCATCCACCGACTTCCCGCGATCTTAACAATGTCGTGGTGGGTGGGCGTCCTACGTTTCGTCTTCTGGTTCGACGTGTTTGAAAAAATACAGGGGAATTGCCAACAAGTTTCTAAAATGTAGTGTAGTATCAAGTTTCTGGAGCATACTGGAACATTTTCTTGCATCGTACCCGAAGTCCCAGTGCATTTACAACATTTCGTTACCAAATCTGGCCTCTGGCTCAGTTGGTAGTAGCTCTGCCTTCTGCGCCGTAGGTCGTGGGTTCGATCCCCACCGAGAACAAATATTTGTGTTGTTAACATAAATGTTTGTTCTCTGTCTGGGTATTATATTGTATTCTAAGTATGTATTTACAAAAAAAAAATGTATTCAAGTATTATATCAGCTATCCGGTTCCCATATTACAAGGTCTGCTTAGTTTGGGCTGGGTAGTGTTGTGTGAATTGTCCACAATATTTATTTATTTTATTTATTTAAATATAGTTTTCGTTTCGCCTATTTGTCTCTGTCTATTGTATGGAGAAAAGATGAGACAACAACTCTAACTACGTAACGTATTTTTGCCGTCTCATATTTTCTCCATACAATAGAGAGAGACAAATAGGCGAAACGAAAACAACATTTGGTAACGAAATGTGGTAGCAAAACTCCGACTTCGGGTACTGGAGTAAAGTTAAATTCGGAACACGACGAATACGGACCAAACGATTTTAACAGTTCATTTTCATAGTTCATTTTTTTCTCAGGCCTTTGTAACCTAGCTATAGATAGTGCAATCCACGAAGGCGCGCCCCACTATTCCTCCTAACCGCTTATAGTATATGTGTGCAAGCTTCCGTCAATGTTTGAGTGTTATCGGTACACACTAATTACCTTTGAGTGCACACGCACACTACAATGAATAGACTACGTTTTTTTTTTTTTTATGTAACTAGCTCATGGAACAAGCATATGGCCCACCTGATGTTAAGTGGTAACCATCGCCTATAACAAAGCAATGCCTCGTAGGTCACGCACGTCAGGAACGCGCCCTACGATGCACTGCCCTGCGTCCATCAACTGGAGGCATACAGATATTCAGCCTCACGTGCCAGTAATTTCACCGGCACCCACACCCTTCAAACTGAAACACAGCAATGCTGCTTCACGACAGAAATAGGCATGGTGGTAGTACTTCCCCGGACGAGCCCATCACACACGGTTCGCGACTGCCGCTCGGAGCGAACTCCCCGCACCCCGCGAGGGGCGCGTCTTCGTGAATTGCACTATCTATACGCCACTGACCTTTGCTAGGCTTGGCCTCCAAGTCCTCCTTGACGGCATCAAGGCCCCCGTGCGTCTCTATGAAGCCGTATATAAACTCTCTCGTGTCTTGGTCCTGCAGCTGCGTCTCCGAAACTCCAGCTTTGCTCAGGAACGAGCGCAGGTCTTCGTCGGGCAGTTTCTCTACGTCGAAACCTGTGTTCAAAATGTAACTTGTGTTGGCTAGACTAGAAAAACTATGCATACGCCTTTTGTTCTTCTTCGGTCGATAAAAATGGCGCCTAAACTCATCTTTATGACGTTTCAAAGTGATCCTTGTTATACAATTAAATAAACATATAAATTTTTGAATTAAATTGTATGCTATGGATGTCTCTTGATGCACAATAAATTGATATTAGTAGAGTAGTTTGAATTCGGTTACAATTAAAAAATAGTTTACAACTGCTAAACTAGATGGCGCTACAAGTAATCATGACAATGTAATATTTTTCAATACAGATTAAAGTTTCTACTAGGTTATAATGCACTAGATAAGTATGTGTTACCTATGTTATATAGAAATGTTAATGATAATTAGTAGTAAATAAATAAACCTACTTATTGTGTGAAGTGCAATATTAGTACTAAGTTAGATAGAAGTTTGTAAGATATCTATTAGTTTTAAGCCTTAGATAACGCATTGGATTCAATCTGTAATGTTATTATAAGTGAATGAATAAATAAATAAATGACAGGTTAGTGTTACAGTTCAACAAGATTTCTTTGGCGGTTGTTTGTATTATAAGAACCATTTATGGATAACCGTCTAGTTTTAGGCGCTGTAAGTGATAACAATATGCATTGCGCGGTAAAACGACGGGTAAAATAATTGCCGTGTTACCTTCCAGGGCCTATCACAGGGACCATGGGCAACAAAGGGTTTTTTAGGGTATCGTTCTACACAACTTGATCTTCATGCACGTGATCACTAAGCGTAGAGTCCGTCCAAGCTAAGCCTGCCAATTAATTCCACTGGTATCCCCAAAAAGATTTTCACATGGCATTATTTTTTTATCAGTCCTTTAGATGGTATGTGAGATGTCAGAGCGTAGACAGAGTTGTCAGACTGATTGCGTACAATAACTTTTCCAAACAAAAGTATCAAACCCTCTTTTGAAGCTGGAAACACATGCGGTGTTTCCAAATGTAAATTTTTGAATTCCACTGTTTTTGAAAAATGCAGAGTTAGATTGGATTCACTATATCGTATAACAATGACCTACGAACCAACAAACTGTAACAATAAATACGTATTGTTTTCAAGTTCTAAACTAGATGGCGCCACAAGTAATAGGCAGTACCTTTCTGCGCGTCCCAGCCGACATGCGACACATGTTTGAAGTCGAGCGGCATCCCGATATCTGCTTTCGTTAACTTCCGCGGTTTCGCCTTCTTGTTCGAACTCTTCGTGAGAGTATTGTAGTTGCTGTTGTTCGCTGGAAGGATAAGTTATTTCAATTTAACGACCTTACTCTGAGATTGAAAAAGTTGTTTTAAAAGGTCAGAGAGCTAAATTATTAAGAGAAGAAGATAAGTTCGTGAAATTGTAAGCGTGTTGCAAATTGTTAATAGTTCAACTCTGTTATATCTAAGTGCAGTTAGAGCTGGTTCAGACATGGCGGATTCCGCGCGGATGCAAATCGCGCGGTTCTAAACGCAAGTGTTCAGACAGGGGTGCGGATGTATTTGTGGAGTGTAGAGTGACAGTCCAATCATGGAAGTCGAAGAAGCTATATGTGTGTACTTGTTGCTCCGTATGTCAAAAAGAAAGAAGAACGACAGTATTGGGTGCATCCAATATTACGTAATCGACTCACCCATGGCTGACCATGGGTGAGCCGATCACGTAATATATGCCTGAAACTGATTTCAGGCTTTATATCCAAAATTAAGAAGTTTAGAACCAAAATTCTTCAATTATCTAAGAATGTCGATAAATTCATTTTTCCACCTCACCTCAATAGCTCGGTGTCGAAGCGATCCATTGTCACCACCCGATACGCGCGGCGTCCGCGCAGTAACTGAACGCGCTCCTGGTACGTCAAGTAAATAGATCCGAGCGGCAACCGCGCGAATTCATTTTCTAGCGGTTGAGTGGCGGTAGCCGCGCGGATTGTCAATCCGCCCGGACAGGTATGAACTAGGAGTGGGTTGGAACAGGTAAAATAAGAAACCTGTTCCGCCTGTTCCAGTTCCAGCAAAACAACAGTTCTAAAATAACAGCTGGTTGTGTTGCATGCAACATAGTATTTTCCGAACGCAACACCTGTTCTCTGCTTGTAACAGGCTATCTCGTTCTAACAAAGGTAAGATGCGTAAGCTAGAATAGAGAAGAGCATGTTCCGTGCGTGGCGTCTCCTTCTAACAAAAGTGATCTCCATAAGCTAGAATAAAGAGACGCATGTTTCGGCAGATTCGGGCTGTTGTGGAATGGAACTGGAACTGGAACAGGCAGGGAACAGGCTCTCATTGGTTGGTTTAGACAACAGTTCCAAGCTGTTATTTTAAAACACCTGTTATTTTGTTATCTGTTCCGATATATATGCCTCACATGTTCCGTGCGTGGCGTCTCCTTCTAACAAAAGTAATCTCCATAAGCTAGAATAAAGAGACGCATGTTTTGGCAGATTCGGGCTGTTGTGGAATGGAACTGGAACAGGTTCTCAGTGGTTTAGACAACAGCTCCAAGCTGTTGTTTTAAAATACCTGTTATTTTTACCTGTTCCGATATATATGCCTCACTCCTAGTATGAACGAATGAATAGGCGCTAATGTAAATAAGATCCGCGCGGTTGACCCGCGCGGTTTGGAACCGCGCGGATTCCGCCGTGTCTGAACCAGCTCTTATATTTATCAAAAAATGTATGTTTTTTTTCAGCGATTAATTTGCTTACGCAAGAGATTAGGGTTCGGTTCCTGCAGCGAGAAAAACGTTCGAAAACGTTCCATCTACAATATTTAAGGTTCTTTCCCTCCATGTGACATATCCCTCGGACGCCTTGTAAATTTAAACTTAGTTTTACCAGAATGTGTGGCTTTAGGTGGCAGTAGAGGCGCAGGCGTGGGCTCCGGTTCAGGCTCCGACAGGGGCGTCGGCGTGGCCGGCATGGAGCCATTCTGCCGCACCACGGGGTTCTGGCGCGCCGCTAGCAGGGAGCGTTTGCGCTTTTCTGGAAGGAAATACATATACATTTTGACGTATATAGAAAAAATACGTATATCAGTAGTAGGTATAATATATTACTTCTTTAGGCCTTGGGCATTTTCGAAGTGGGAAAGCCAAGCATGCAAGCAAAACATGAAGAGAAACAGGTATGTCAGGATCGTAACAAGTGGAAATCCGTGATTTCTCCTTCCCCCTCTTCATCTTCGTCCTTTACATGAACAGCTCAGCTCTGCCTTCTGCGCCGTAGGTCGTGGGTTCCATCGATAATAGTGCGGTGAACACAAATGTTTGTTCTTTGTCTGGGTGTATATTGTATTCTAAGTATGTATGTATTGAAAAAAAAATTATAAGTAATATAACAGATCTCTAGTTCCCATATTACTCTCTGCTCTAATTAATTTGGGGCTAGATAGTGTTGCGTGGATTGTAAATAAAACGAACCCACGACCTGCGGCGCAGATGGCAGAACTGTGGCAGAGTATGTGGAACACAATATTTATTTTATTTAGTTATGAGGCGTGATTTTATGTGTGTATGTTAATGTTATTCAGGAAGGGTTACAGGGTCAACGGTTAAAACCATTACGCATTAGTCAAGATAAGAGGGTTTTATATAAACAATATAGTAAAACAACAATAAAATGATATTGCTAGTTGTGTATACTTTCATTGCTAACACCATTGTTGACAGAAAATAATAGTCTATGCATAGATTTGTTTAGATATTGTACCCATTATATTCATTCAGTGTTAGTAAATAAAGCCAGACGTTTTACGACGGATAAAACACGGATACACGGACGTTTTATCTTGTATATAATCTGAATATCGGAAACGGCTCCAACGATTTTCATGAAAATTAGTATACAGAGGGTTTCGGGGGCGATAAATCGATCTAGCTAGGATTTATTTTTATAAAATTGAGTTCGAACACCAAACTTAACCAAGTAAATGAAGATGTAAATAATATAGTATGCGAGTATTTGAAGACAAGCACCGATTATCAGAAAAAAGACTCACCTTCTCGTTTTGTTTTCCTAAGATTGATTTTCTCGATTAGTATCGTTCCTAGTAACTTTGCTTCATCTTCGTTCGCGAAGTTGAACGCTGTCATGTATTCCTGAAATAAAAAAACAGTAATAGTTAAGTGGCGCAACCTGGTTTGGTAGCTAACCGATTTTTTTTTATACAATTAGCTGAGTGGATAGCTGATGGAACAAACAATTATGCCCCTCCTGATGTTAGGTGGTAATCATCTGCTATAACAAAGCATTGCTCGTAACTCTCAAAGGTCACGCACGGTTTTGGGAGATGGTTGTATAATATTAAAACACTAACTTAATTTATAAGCCTGTAGTGGACTTCCAGTGGACCTACAGGTAGACATAGACGCCTGTTCGTGCAAGCAATGAGATGTATTGATTTATCGTCTCGAGATTTAACGAGACTCAAGCATGAGAGCCATGTTACTGAATACCTTAACTAGTTTACAGGTTTGTTTCAATTTTACTGTCTCTGAGCAACTATTCATTCATCATCATTAACATCAAAAAAGATGCACATATTTTGATCATGTCATGTCATGGAATGTCAAATTATTTGGCGCGCTGTCAGGTGATTCAAGAGGAAGAAGCATTGGTGGGAGGTACCTACATTTTGTAAAATATTTAATAAATACGACCTTATCAATAGTGAACGCGTGTTTCATTGTATAGATCCCAATGTATAAACGACCCGTTGTACATGCAACAGTTAAATTGCGAGTTTAAAGCAGTGTTCCGTTACCGGTCCACGGGAGGATGTTCTCACGTCCTAATATTGAAATGTGAGAACATGTGCAGTCTGTCCATCCACAGCGATTACGGTTCGTCGGTCCGACGACCTTCAGCCTAAATCGTGCTATAATCGTAAACCGCCCTCTAGCGCCAGTGGGCAGACTATGACCGATTGAACACTGAGCTCAGTTGGTAGAAGTTTGTGGATTTGATCCTTACCAATTTCTGTGACAGACGTCACACATTTTATCCTTACCAATTTCAGTTTCAGTTTGTTTATTTTACTTATTAACAATAAATCTTATAAATAAAAGTAATAATACATAATAAACCAAACACAATTAATAATAAATTCTACAACAATTTCTGTGAAAGACGTCACACAAATTGGTAAGAATCAAATCTACACCAAATGGCAAATTCTGGAGGAGGCCTTTTAATAATTTCTGTGACAGACGTCACACAAATTGGTAAGAATCAAATCTACACCAAATGGCAAACTCTGGAGGAGGCCTTTTTCCTAAGACAACCCGACCTACTGCCACGCCCGGTGTCATAATAGGACAAGCTATTGCTTAGTAAAATTTAGTAATAATACTAATTTGAGTAAGTATGATTAGTATTATGCAAGAACCGGCTACAGAAACGTAGGGCGCCCTGCAGCAAGATGGATGGACGGCATAGTCAAAGTCGCGGGGCGGAAATGGGTTACACTGGCACAGGATCGAGGTAGATGGCACAAATTAAGGGAGACCTATTACCCAGCAATGGGTGAAGTTGGGTTGTGGATGATGATGAAGATTAGTATAAGTTAAGTAATCCTGTTTTTTAACGTAGGTGTCATCATTTCAGCCTGGTGTCACCCACTGCTGGGTATAGGCTTCGTTCATCTTCTGCCAGCCTCCTCTGTCCTGCGCGTCTATTGTCCAGGTCTTTCCTGCTACCTTTACGATGTCGTCGACCCACAACACAACACACGACAACGTTGGTGTAATAGAGGGTTATTTTATTTATTTTTGTGATGAACAATAGATGTAGGTCGGGCCAAGACTTGAGTTTTTGTGCGCTTGCTAACAATATATAGCCGAACACTTCAGGGAAACTATACTATAAGTTTTTTGGCTTGGAAAGGTCCACTGCTGGAAAGGTTAAACCAGGAAGAAGGATATTAATCTCTCTTCAATCAACACCCGCGATTTTTACAATGTATTCGGACAAGCGTAAGTGGCTGTACTCCATTCATTCCGTTAGGGAAAATAATAATAAACGTGATAGGGTTTCTCACCACATAGCGTTTTCCGTCAATACTGAAATGAGGGGGTTTACACAATACGTTACATAATATTGACAACTAATTTGTAATATGACTTTTGAAACTAACACATGGTTTTTAACACTATTTCTATGAAACAACGGGATATTTGCCATGATTAAATTTTTGTTGAGTTTACTTCCGATATTTCGGCACAGTTGCATGCACCATGATCACGGTTGAACAGTCAGTTCAGTAAACTTAACAAAAATTTAATCATGGTAAATATCCCGTTGTTTCATAAATATATGTAGAACTAAATTGTAGATCATAGTAATGCGGTAAATGGCTGTAGAAGTATAATAGAGCAGTTTATGGAACAGTATAATCAAGGAAATATCACTGACACTGTGACGCATTTTGTTGCAGCAAAGTAGATGCTCGCATCGCTTGGCGATAGTGTAATTCTGTAGCAATCAAAAGTTTGATACAAATAAATGATACTAACAAGGAACAGCAATCACATATTTTGTTGCCATCATTTTTCGACCACTATCTATCTGTTGCCATAGCAATATTATTGTAATATTTACAAAGCGAAGTATAAAAACTGGTCGTAACAAAATAAATTACCGGCGGCCTTTCCGCTGAAAGCGAATTCTTCCAGGAGTCCTTATAAAAGTTAGAAGAAGTAAGAATTAGAAATGTTCAAAACGTATTTTACTTCTGTTTGAATAAAATAATTCTTGATTGTATTTTAGGAAACTTCATACTTTTTAACACGTGGAAATTGGGCAGGTTAGCTATTTTTATAACACACTTGGAGTTTAGTAGAAGGCTACTTTTACCCTATAAGCACGCGAATAAGACCGATCCATGTTAGCGGGAAAGTATTCTGTGGTTATACGCAATTAAGTTATTGATTGATGACTCAATTTTTTTTTTTCACTTCCGGTGTCCAAGGAATCAACACGTACCTGTCAAAGTGCTCTCGAATATTTACTCAAAAGTAGAAAAAAACACAGTGCCCATACTTTTTCATAGTCGCTACCACCATTTTTATGAAGAAGAAGAACATACAAGAACTAGTTTTACCTAAACAAATTGTTTCTCAAGAAATTTTCAAGAAAGTGATCAAGTTTTGAGGTTACCAGAAGCTGATTCATCACCATTCAAGTGCGTAAACAAACACGAAGTTAGCGCGAGCGACAATTGTCTTCAGTTAGGCCAACCTAACAAGGAGAAAAATTACGTTCCGTTCCATCCGTAACAAATTACCGTAAACCAACGTGAAGTTAGCGCTGCCTGTTCACCAACCTAAGGAAAAGGTACGTTCCGTTTTACGCTTCAAGTCAAAATCGGCGAACGTTCCATTCCTGCTGCGAAACATGGCCACTAAAATGTCAGAAGAAATGTTGACACTATTTAACTTGATGAAGCACGAACTGGAAAAACAAACCACCATCATTACAGATACCGTTACGGCTAATATAATGCATACAATAGACGAAAAAATTTATCCACTGATAGAAGAAAACAAAATTCTCAAATTAGAAATTGAAATATTAAACTCAAAAATAAATAAATTGGAAGACAACAACAGGAAAAATAATATTATCATCCACGGAATAAAAGAAACGGAAAATAACTATATAGAGCTCTCTGGCATCGCCACAGAAACTTTGGAAAAAATAGATGTTAAGGTGAAAGACTATGAAATAAACAAAATGTATAGACTCGGGAAACCCAGCACAGAAAAGGCAAGACCTATACTCATTTCCTTTACCACTTACAACAAAAAAATAGAGATCTTAAAGAAAAAGAACAAAATGCCTATAAACACACATATAACTGAAGATTTTTCAAAAGAAACTCTACAGAAGCGCAAAGAGTTACAAAGCCAACTCCAAGAAGAGAGAGAAAAGGGAAATGAAGTTTATATAAAAAACAATAAGGTAATAGTGAAACAGAAAAGGGAGAATGAGAAAAGGAAACGTGACAGTTCGACATCACCTGGACCAAGTGCACAACAAAGAGGTCAGAAAACTATAATCGCCCCGGCGAAGTTAATTAGAACGGATCCATTTGCATTCATGAGAAACAGATCTCATTCTCTCACTGAAAAAACTTTTAATAAGGCATAGGATACGGCAGACATCGGTAGACGAAAAAACACAGCAACACTAAATAAACAACGACAAAAAACCAATTTCCCCAAACCGGTTGGTCACCGTGGGGTCATAGACCAAACCCCCCCAGACTTGCTCTCAAAGCAAGGTATACCAAGCAAAATTAAAAAACACACCATGTATATCGCAACACTTAATACCAAAACACTGAGGACTCAAGAGAGATTGTATGAATTAGAACATGCACTTACTGAAATTAAATGGGATATCTTGGGTCTGAGCGAAATTAGAAGATCCGAAGAAAAAATCGAGGAATATCAAGATTATATATTCTACTACAACAAAAATGAAATTCCAGGATTATACGGAGTAGGCTTTTTAGTAAAAAAATATTTGAAAAATAAAATACTGGAGTTCGTTGGAGTTTCAGATAGAATAGCAGTACTAAATATCATTCTGCCTACTTACAAGGACCCGGTATCAATAATTCAAGTATATGCACCGACTGAGCTTGCCAAAAAAGAAGTAAAAGACTTATTTTACAAAAAACTAAAAGAAACAATGGAAAAAGTTCACAAAACAGTTATTGTACTTGGAGATCTGAACTCACAAATAGGCAAACAAATGAGCAATGAAAGCAAATTCTTAGGCCCTTTTTCATATGGTAAACGTAATGATAATGGGCAAAGACTGATGGATTTTGTCCAAGAACACAACCTATATGTTATGAACAGCTTTTTCAAGAAAAAACCTAGTAGAAAATGGACATGGACTTCTCCAAATGGCAAAGTTAAGAACGAAATAGACTTCTTAATCACAAACAAACCTAAAATGTTTATGGATGTCAGCATCATAAACCAACTGAACTTTGACACGGATCACAGGATGGTCCGCGGAAAAATAAATGGATTAGAAGTAAAACATTCCAGGAAAAATATCAACCACAACAGATCACAGCTACATCTACCCTTACCAGACAACACTCTAACTTCTTTAAAACACAGTCTCCAATACAAAATAAAAGAAACAGACAGTCTACAAGAAAAATACAACGCTTTGGAAAAAGAACTAAAAGAGACAGAACAAAAAGCAGCATCACGTGTGATAGCTAAAGACAAAATTGGGAAACACGCCAAAGAACTGATAATGGAAAGACAGATTTTAAGAACAAAGAAACCAATAAACAGAAAGGAAATTTCAAATATAAGCAAACAGATTAATGAATCAATCAGGAAGCATAGACATAAAACAAGAACAGACAAATTAACATTTCACATAGAAACAACTGGAGGAATAAAGAAAGCATGGAAAGAACTACAGGAGAACACTGATTGGATTCCAAGAATGAAAGACCTAAGAACCAGAAAACCCAAGGGGAAAAGATTTGAAATTTTAGATGTAGCGACAGACTATTACCGTGACCTATACAACGATGATACCACACCATCAACATTCCAAATGAGCTACAACACTACGGAAGAAGAGATTCCGAAAATAATGCAAAATGAAATATCCAAGGCTATACAATCGCAAAAAAGCAGAAAAGCGCCAGGCGAAGATGGAATTTCAAATGAACTTTTAAAAGGATCATTTTGTGTCACTCAGAGAAGTTTACTTACCTTGTTTAACGAAGTTTTGAATACCGAAATAATACCTACACAATGGGCATCCTCAACAATTATCTTAATACATAAAAAAGGGAAACGGGACGATGTAGGCAACTACAGACCGATAAGTCTAATGTCTAACCTATACAAAATCTTCTCGAAGATTATACTAGATCGAATAACAATTACTTTAGATGACAACCAACCGAGAGAACAGGCAGGATTCCGTAGAGACTATTCAACAGTGGATCATATACATACAATTAAACAGATCATAGAAAAATACCAGGAATATGTATTGCCTTACTATATAGCCTTCGTGGACTATAACAAAGCTTTTGACTCGCTAAAGCACAACAAGATTTGGGAAGCTCTTTTAGACCAAGGAGTACATAAAAAATACATTCGTATAATTAGAAACATTTATAAGAACATGACAGCAAGAATTAAAACCGAACGAGTAGGAGAAAAGTTCAATATCAAGAAAGGCGTAAGACAAGGAGATCCACTGTCACCTAAACTATTTTCTGCTACTCTGGAACATGTTTTCAGGAACCTGGACTGGACAGAATATGGGATAAAAATAAATGGAGCTTTATTCAACCATCTAAGATTTGCAGATGACCTTATAATACTATCGAATAACCCCAATCATTTACACGAAATGCTAGAACAACTAGTAGTGGAGAGTGGAAAAGTTGGATTAGCTATGAATGTGCAGAAAACCAAATTAATGACCAACTCCACTAAGCAACCCATTATGATCAACAACAATATAGTTGAATATGTTGAAGAATATACCTATCTTGGACAAATTATCTCTCCTACACAACTCACATCCAAAGAAATCCAAAACAGGATAAGCTCAGCATGGAAAAGGTACTGGTCTCTAAAAGAAGTAACTAAAAACCCCACAATACCACTAAAACTGAAAAGCCGGATATACAACTCTTGCATCCTCCCTATAATGACATATGGATGTCAGACATGGCCCCTAACTAAAGAAAACATCAGTAGACTTGAAATATGTCAACACAGCATAGAAAGAAGCATGTTAAACGTAAGAAGAAAAGATAAGATAAACTTAAAAGTCATAAGGAAAAAAACAAAAGTAAGAGACATAACTTACACAATCAAAAAGCTAAAGTGGAATTGGGCTGGCCATCTTATCAGGACAGGGAGAGAAAAATGGGCGAAAGATGTTACCGAATGGTACCCTAGAGAAGGGAAAAGAGCCCGAGGTAGACCATTCCGAAGATGGGAAGATGACTTCAAGGAGACAGCTGGCGTACATTGGAGGAGGAAAGCGCGAGACAGACAATTATGGAAGAGTTTGGGGGAGGCCTATGCTGGAAAGCAAAACAACCTTACTACCGATGTCATATAGATTATTAAGTACTTTTTATTTTGTAATACTAGTGTTAAGATTGTTAATAAAGGCTATTGAAATTGAAATTGAAATTGAAATTGAAATTGATGACTCAATGAAAAGCCCCCCATATTTTGATGACAAATCGATAACTTTGGATGTCGGTTCGTCATGCCATCAAAATTAATACTTTTACTCTTACGACCCTGCGGTGTTGTATCAAAATAGCGGATATTTAGAACACGCAGTATGCCCTATTCGGACTCGAATAAAGGAAATCTTAGATTTCAAATATAACAGGACGATTGTAGACATCTTGGCGCGAGAGCCATCTCACACAAAATATAAACAATATCATAACTTACAACATTATTACTTTGTTTGAAGCTATGTCACATTTCGGGTCAGAATGAGTAACACATTTATTCATTATCTTTTTTATGAGTAATCGTTACAAAGATTTAGTGAATGACCCCCCGACCCCTCTCGTGATTTGAGATTCATAGTTCAGCTAACGCGGAAGTCAACAATAATAATTAAGATAACAAAACTGACCTACTGTAGAATAAATGAGTCATTGTGGTATTCTATTCTGCTATAGATATTGGTCTTGCGTAAAACTTTAAAGCTGCCTGCTCAAATTGAAATTCAAATTGCTGTAATACAGGTTCTTACGAAGAGAGCACTGGTGGTCTATTGGTAGTGGCCCCGCCTTCCGATCCGAAGGTCGTGGGTTCAAATCCACTCGTGTACCAATGTGTTTTTCTATCGAAAAATTTATGTGCACTATGCCAGTACTCTCAAAACGGTGAAGGAAAACATCGTGAGGAAACCGGCGTGTTGTAGAACCTAAAAAAGTTCGAGCAACACGTGTCAAGGGTCACGCAAAAAGGGCCCACTAGCACCCCCAAAAACCTGCCCGCACATCAAGTGCGCATGATAAACTTGCCGAACTTGCCGAGGTTCTTACGAACCTACATAAGGCACCAGTCCTTCACAATGTTAGCACTTAAGAACTTGTTTTCTCGACCTAAGTCTTATCATACTTATAGTCTGAAGGAAAAGGTCAAGGTCAAATTTCTAATTTGAGCAGGCAGTAAAAAAAAAGTTAGACTATCTTTTTTTTTACTGCCTGCTCAAATTAGAAATTTGACCTTGAGTAAAACACATGGCTTAAAGCTACATTAAACTCAACGCATTATTTACGTATTCAATAAAAAACGTTGAAAAGTTCTCAGCTATACTGTATTAAATTAATGCAAAGGAACTGGATTGAAATGTAGCCATTGTTGCTAAAAATAAAGATTTTATCAATACCACACCCTAATCAGATATTCAAGGTTGCTCAAGTATATCTGGTTTTATTATTTACATGTGTTTGTCATTTTTTCTTTTAGAAACAACATATTCTTCAATCCATTTGTGATACTTAAAACATACTCAAAATAATGCTAGGTGCCAAGCTGTAAGTTTCTTGCAGTTTTTGTAGTAATAGAGCTCATTGTGAGGGGCTGGTCAGAGGAAGTACTACCACCATGCCTATTTCTGCAGTGAAGTGGCATTACTGCGGGTTTGAAGGGTGTTGGTGTAATTACTGGCGAAAGAACGGTGAAGGAAAACATCGTGAGGAAACCGGCGGCGTGTCGTAGAACCAAAAAAAAGTTCGAGCTAAACGTGTCAAGGGTCACGCAAAAAGGGCCCACAAGCGGCCTACTTGCGCAAAAACCAGCCTGCACATCAAGTGCGCATGATAAAACTTGCCAACTTGCCTGGCACATGAAGCTATACATTCTGTATGCCTCAAGTTGTTGGACGCAGGGCATGTTCCTGACGCGTTTGACCTATGAGGCAATGCTTTGATATAGGCGATGGTTAACATTTAACATCGGTGGGTCATAAAAGCTTGTTCCATTAGTTAGTTGCATAAAAAAAATTTTGCTAGTCTTGTCCTATAAAAGATACTTATTAGTTTATGAGGTTCTACTCTTTTGTCATGATGAGTATCTAATTCTAATTCTAATTGATTTGGGGGAATACGACCTGCACTGACGTCCCGTGATGGGGTGTATTGTGCATTGTCCCCCTGCCAAACCTCACCCCAGCCAGCCCAACTCCTTAAAATAACGGAGGACTTTGGGTTGGTGGCAGCAGTGTTCTAGTGAACCTGATGGTGACACGGATGTGGATGTGGAGGGACAAGACAAGACCCTCCACATCCACATGATGAGTATTAGTAATATAACTCACCTCAGCTTCAAAAGTGTGTAAAAATGGTCTAGGACTTTTATACTCGATCTGTGTGTACACTTCGTGTTCCCAGATGAGTGCCTTGCGGTACAGGCAGAATATACGAAAGAAATATGATCGCTTAGCATTGTCTTTTATAAGGCACAGAACTCCTGTGTCTCTCTTCTTCCACTCGGAGTGTGCCGGCCCCTCTGTTGTGAAGAGTTGCACCACAGCTGTTGCTAAACTCTGTAAAAAAACATATTTTGTTTCAGCCATTCTGCATGATACTTCAATAAATATTATGAAGGTCCCTTATCTTTATGATAATACTCATAAAGCTATTTGGTTTGCAAATGAGTCATGGAATTGAATTTATTAGATTAACTATTTTTATGTCATATCAGTTTAATGCTATAAGCTTGTACATTAATTTAAAAAATAGATTAATAAACACCCAGGAGTAGTTTATTAATATATGAACATTAATATCCTATATTCTCAAGCACTTTACTTTCATCCATGTTGCAATACTCTATTATGGATTCCTTCCACAGTGCCTATTGCAAGGTAACTTTCATTGTAGCTTATATCACAGTCTGAATTATGACACTTTCGCCCCATAAAAGCTATAAGGAGAGAAATTCAGTAGGCTGCCTAGACTGCTTTCCATTTTAAGGTGACTAGACTAGACTGATATTTAACTGTGCAGTAAACAATTTATGATTTCGACATTTAACTCAGCACCATCTAACCCCAAACTAAGCAAAGCTGGTACTATGGGCCCAAATTACTGCTACAATGTGGTTTTTGAATAAATAGGACCTATATTTCTGTAAGGGTAAGGTAATGGTTGTAAAAAACAATTTACAACAAACATTATTTGTTATAACATAAACATTGTTGCAGAAGGTATAATTGTTAGGAACATAATACATTTTGTTATGTTGTTTAGTTTTTAGATTAGTTTGTTTTGATTAATAAGGCATTTATTGAAAGTTTTGGCACTGTGTAAATTTTGTCCATCATAAAATAAATTAACCTGTAATTTATTTTATGATACAAATAATTTGGCTAATTAGATTATGTGAGATATTAAAGAATTGTTTAACAACAATCTAGGTGGGTAGGTAAGACTTGTTGCTAATTTTCAGCAGCGGAAACCCAAAGGTTTGAGCTATATTTATGTACCTAGTTTCCTTTTACAGATCACCCTTATTTGTAAGTATGTAGCTAAAAATGGTAGGATTGCTACCTGATGATTGTACATTTAAATATTCCAATAGGTACACATATTATTGGTACCTAAAGTGCAAAGTAAACAATAGCATTGTTGCTTTATCGTTCTCAGTTTCCCTATAACCATACTGAAACACGATCCTTTTACGTTATCTTACTACTATCGACTGATAATCCGCAAATACGGCGAGCGATACGTAATCTAGACCCTGAATCACGCGGAATACCAATGAGCATAAAAATGTACCTGGCATTTTGGCCCAATTAGGCTGAACACTTGATCGTTCTCATCCCTCGAAAGCAGCACGCTGGGTCGATGCTCTCCTCTTGGCATTTTGGCAAATAAACGGATCACAGAAACAGAAAATCACTTAAAACTCGCAGAGTACGATGTGTCAGCCACCACAACTTTCCAACATGTTTTCTTAGGTTCTATTGTGAATAAACACTTGCGACGGACACGATATGAAAATAAAAGCATTTCTCTCGACGCGGAATTGTTTATTTCGCTATAATTAGAGCAAGAAACGCGTGAAGGTATCCGTTTGTAATTTACTTTCTCTCAACCAGCTCAATCAAATCCACCCACACACAGTCCACATCCGTTTGCGATTGCTCATTGCTCGCTCGCTCGCGTGAGTACTCAATCTGTCACTTCTGTCTGTCAGACGTGTATTTTTGATTAATGTTGCCATACCTATCTAACATACTATTATTTACATTACCTGTAGTACCTGTCACCACACCAGTTCACCAATCATCAAGCACGTGGATCTAGGGTGTGAGGTGGGATCCATCCTATAACTGTTATCAGAAGAAGTAATTCAAGTTCGATTTCCCCATTCGTGTGTTTGTGATCGGAAAATACATTTCCAGTCCATTTTTTTCATGTTTTTCGCTACCAGCCTCGCGCAGACTTACCTTGCGCGCACGCACTGGGTCAATCCAATCATGCCCACATAGCATACCTAGCAACTGTTTTACCATCCGGTCCGGTCCCGGCAAAGCGTCCTGCATGCGCAGTTGCTCTTAAATTATAATTATCACCATCGCTCTCGTTAAGCAAACTCGTTCTGCGTTGAGTAAGTATTATTTTCCTTGTCGATCATGCCATAACTAATAGATTGGTTTGGGAAAACCATGAAAATATAGATTGTAAATCTAAGCTGGATTTACATGTAGAAGCTACTTTTTATTCCAAGATTTTTTTAAATAGTATTGAGCCACCACGAGAGCAAAGCCGCGGCCGTCCGCTACTTTATCGTAATAATTTTGATAATAAGATTTATTTATGAAATGAAATGAAATGTTTATTTGCTTGAAATATGGTTAGTAGTTAGTTGTTAGCTTATTTTATCAGTTTCACATATTTCACCAAAGTATTGGCATGCAAATTTTAAGGGACTTTATTTTTACAATTAAAACATTTTCTTAAACTAAATTCAATTAACAATTCAATAAGTATAATTATAATTCGTGGTCCATAATTAAGATATAAAATAAAATTAAAATAAACAAAGCAAGTCAGGTTCAAATTTGAAAGTCATATATGTGGCATGCAATCGCTAGATGGCGCTGGCTAATGTAAAAAGGATAGAAACGCGAGGCTAGACCTGTAAATATTTTACTTGCTTTACTATTATATTAAATTAGCTACTTGACTAGAACCATACTAGAACTAATTCCAGTCAAGTAGATAATTATTTATCTCGTATCATGATTATGATTGCAAGGAAGATTATTGTAGATAAGTGTACTTATGGAAGGAACATAAAGTTCATAATTATTTTTAAACGTTTATTGAAAATGTTACAATAACTAAGTACCTATGTATGTTCTTACTACTTAAATTAAAATGATTTATTTACACAGCCAAAATAAATTACGTTCAGCTTGTATTCTATTCAATAATCACAAATTGATTTTACACACTTTTTACACTCAAACATTACAAGAGACTGTCAACGACAAAAGAAGATGAACATTTCTAGCTTTTACAAATCAACTAACGAAAAACCCAATGAATAAACAAACTTTTGAAACAAATAGTATAAAATTACATTTATCATGTGTATGTAATTCTTGTAAACTTTAACTCAATGACTTTTCGCATGTTTCAGTTTGTTATATTTATACACTTTGTTATATTTTCTTAACATATATTATTTTATTTCGTAGACCTGCGGAGGAATAGACCCGCAGGTCGCCTGCGTGTCTATTCTTGCAATAATAGTTCAGGCGATCGCTGTATCCGCTGAGTTTACAATTTTTGTTTGAACAATTTGAAAAGCGAACACGGATTACAACAAACTGCCTTCTATAAATCCAGACATAAATCGATTAAAAAAACTGAAATTGTTGATCTAGTTTTGTCGCTGACTGTCATTTCCTAAAACTAGGAGCAGTATATAATATCGGATCATCGGCATAATTATGTGTAGGCATTGTTATGATCGAATATATACCTACCTAAACACATATTATTTACTTACTTACACACCTAGTGGCAATGGGCAGGTCATGTACTTCTTATTTTATATAGCTCGAAGAACAACCGTTGGGGAATAAAGGTTCTTGAATGACGACCACGGAAGACGAAACGTAGGTCACCCAGCCAATGGACTGACTACATTGTTATGAACGCGGGAAGTCGGTGGATGGCGAGGGCGACCACGAACCGGAAGACGAAACGTAGGTCACCCACCCACTCGATCGATGGACCGACAACATTGTTAAGATCGCGGGAAGTCGGTGGATGGCGAGGTCTTATAATCATTCTTTCTGGAAATGTATGGGAGACTCCTTCAGGCTGATGAAGATAACCTATCTACAGCTTCTTTAGCTTAATATATTAATGAGACAACACCAAAATACTGAATAGGCCTAAGACATTGGATACAATCGATGTTCTAAAGACAAAATTAAACATACTAGATAATAAGGCAACAGACGCGTTGTTCAGAAATATGATACAGGTTCACTTCATACAAAAACTACATCAACACTGAAGTAGGTATCTATCTACAATATATTATCGTTCTTACTAAGAGCCAGTGCAAGCCAGTGGACGGCACGTTTGAAGATTTTAAATCTGGCAGTGTATTATTTCGGTATTTCAATATCGGAACAAAACCGTTTTACTTCACCATCAAACAAATCATTTCAAATATACCTAATTGACTACAGACAGACAGACATTGTGCGCTGGCCCTTATAATTTGCCACTATAGAGGTCTTATATGACAGCCAAAGTCAGAACTTTTTGCATCAATCGTGTTGCATCACAAGAGTCTAGGTGCCAGTTCCACGCGACCAAGTCTAGAAGAACTGTGAGCTCATTAAACTTTGTCGTAAGTTTAACGCAAAATGACATATGGTTCCGTAGTGTAGTCGCTAGTCCCGATTTAAAATAGAAAACGATGAGCGCCCCTTGCGGGATGGTGATAACTAATGTTACTGTATTGTTAATGTTTATTACTTACGAACGCTACGTAAAGACTTTAGTTCTCGCAATCCCGCGACGGGCGCAAAATCGTGGATAACGACAAGTAATTTTGCGTTAAACAAACAGAAAATGATGTTAAAACTCAGAATGCGAGTCAAGCAACGCTCTGTCTATGGCTTGGTTCCTACCGTGCTAATCATTACCTCTCCCTCGCACACGCCTAACAATACTCATACTTATGAGAGGTACTGATTTTTATAATGCGTTTCTTTTTTGACGCGCTTTATATAAAAATGAAAGATCGACAGATTGAACGATCATCGCGCGTAGACATGTGACCATGCGACTGATTAGCGCTCACACCAAAGCGCTAACGTAAGTGGAACGTGCGCCTAGACATTTGACCATGCGATTTGGTTAGCGCACACGCCAAATCGAGTAAAACGTACCATACCAAACCATATTGCCTACCTAATTGGTATAGTGAAAGTTTATTTATCTTGCACCAAGTTATAATCAATATCTGATGATTTCACAATAGATTACAAGTAATAATAAGTATCAGAGTATTAGATGCTAAACATATCGTAGTTTTCAAAAAGTTTCAATCGATCTTATTATGCAAAATTGACAAGAGTTAGATAATTACAAATTAGTTGGTAATTACAAAATAGTTTCAAATTACATACGAAATAGTTCCGTCTTACGTAAGACAAGAAATACTATTAGGGGGCAGACCACCGACAAGCAACTTCTCGCTTGCACTATAAATTGAAATATCAACAGTCTCAAGATAGTTAATCCGTTGAAGCGAATAATTGACAGAACTATTTAAGAATTACAGTAAGTTTAGATTACGTATTACTGTTACAAGAAAAAACATAAATGTAGGATATGCTACTGTAAGTTTTTTAAACTTTTGGATACGTCATAATATTATAATAACTTATTTAGGTAGTTTGATCTGTGCGCATTAACATACACTTTTTGTTACGTAGGGTAACCACACTATTTCTAAGAAAGTGTTATTCTATTATTCGGGTTTCAATTATGTCTGTAGCCTCATGCCAATAATTCAGTTCAGTGGTTAGCGCTTACTAAAACTTACGCTAACTTGCGCATGGGCCACTTGTCTCAGGTAGAATTCTTGTGAATTTCTAATGGTCTTAAAGTTTGAAATTTCCGTTAGTTCATATTGTAACCGTTAAATGCAAACTCCATACTTTAAGACCTAATTAATTTCAATTTAGTTTATGCATTTTAAGAGGTGCTTTGCTGAATAACACAATTTAAGTTAATTACATATTTATAAGGTTTAAGCTTGTCTATACATAAAAGCCGATTTAAAGCAGTTATATCACTAAATCATACAACAAAATCTCAAAGCACCAATCTGTGTACTAGGTTTCTAGGTTCCTAATAAATTATATCACACTTATATTAATGTACTTTTTGTAAATTAAATAATTCTATAACTAAGATAAGCGTATATTTACGTATTTTAAAATTATATAGCTACCAAGTGCGAAAGTAATGTAAAGCTGTAAACATACAGTCAAATATATCTCTGTCTCACTCATTGCGGTGTGATTTTCAGAGTCAGAGACAGAGAAAAGTTATTCAATCTGTGCGCATACAGCTTTTTGATAGTCATTTGTTCCAACGCTCAAAATTAACCCACGATATTCTTATCTTTCTCAAACTGCTTAGAACATGGTGCACGCAACTTACACTCTTATACCAGTCGATATAAAAATGAAATTGGTTTAGATCTGTCATTCTTAAGACTAACGTTTTCTTCCTCCTACACTTCAGTATTGTCTATTCCTGAATTATCACTTGAATATCAAAACACTTGTAAAAAACATAGCTGCCCTAACTTATTTTACAATTTTTATGCGGATTACTTGATATTAATTGGCTTATTTCATTTACAAACGTTCTTTTAGTACAAATCAGTAAAAATCCACACATAACAGTGTTTAAATTCGACAAACCCGAGTACAAAAACTATTCTACCTTGCTGCTATACAGGGTTATTCATAATTAGCTGCAAATACTCAGGAATTAGGTTCAACAAATAAAATAAAAAATATTTATGAAATGATTTTTTTTAAGTTTTGTTATGAAAACCCCGAGAAAATCGACAAAGAATATCCTTTGGAATCATTGGCGCCTGACCTATTTTGACCTTTGATCCGCGCCCGCGCGCCGTGATCGACACTCTGCGTTCAGTCACCGCCTGGGTGGGTCATCGTCCTGTTCTCCATGGCAATCATTATGCAATAGCCGTAAAAAAATTAATAAAAATAAAATTTTGATACAAAAACTTAAATCAAAATTAAAAAAAAATAATTACATAAATATTTTTATTTTATTTGTTGAACCTAATTCCTGAGTATTTGCAGCTAATTATGAATAACCCTGTATACATAAGAGCTATATTTGTACACCTCACTACACAAAGGTGGGGGGGGCTACTCAGTGCTTAGTAATAGTATTACCGATTGTATTGAGATTACTTTAGCTTTTGGGCAAGTCCTGGGCGGGTCCATAGACCGCGAGGGAGGGAGATAGCTCAGCTGCAGCTGTCCTTTTTCGTCGGTGGCTCCTCTGCCGTTTTGACTTCGTGGTCGGTTTTGGACGAACCCGGTAGTGGGTTGTCTGGATCTGAAATAAAAAAAATTTTTTTTGTTAATTCTCAATTTAAATTGGATCAGAGACGCACAGGACATAGGAGGCTGGCAGAAAATGAAGGAAGCCGATATAACCCACCAGAGTTATCCATTTGAAAAGCAGCAATAGATTGTATTTGTGTACAGTTGGTAGTAGCTTTGTCTTCTGCGCCGTAGGTCGTGGGTTCGATCCCCACCGAGAACAAATATTTGTGCGGTGAACACAGATTTTTATTCTCTATCTGGGTGTTATATTGCAAATGTTTAGAGTATTATTTAGCTACCCGGTTCCCATAGTTTAAGCTTTGCTTAATTTGGGACTAGATAGTGTTGCGTCCACAATATTAAAAAAATAAACGTAAACATTCCCATTAGAGTTAGCTTCCCGCAAATATCCGTTTTTGCATTTTGTGCATAAACTCCTATAACTTTAGTTACCATCCGCCACTTTATTCATTTTATTATTAAACTACTGCGATTAATTCTTAATCAAAGTAGCTTCCAAAATGTATACGATCTGTTTACAATCGATAGAATAGTTGCACCTGGTAAACAAAACCCAATAACGTAAATATTCTGAAGCTTCAAACATCAAGCTATGTATGTTTTTGACTGGCCTCTCAAGCTCAGTTGGTAGTAACTCTGCCTTCTGCGCCTTAGGCGCGATTCTCACCAAGAACAAATATTTATGTGGTGAACGGATATGTTTGTTCTCTGTCTGGGTATTCAATTGTATTCTAAGTATGTATTTACTAAAAAAGTATCTAAGCATTATATCAGCTGTCTGGTTCCCATAGTACAAGCTCTGCCTAATTTGGGGGTAGACAGTGTTGTGTGATTGACCACAATATTTATATTTATGAATGTGTGCCCTTCAAAACTCGGTACCGCCCACCCATCCAACCAAATGGTACCCATACAAATTAGTCATACGAGCCGCTGCTGTAATCATGACCGGCACTAATAACCTATTTTTTCCGTCGTTAGGCAGAAAGCCCACATAATTGGAATATCATGTTGATTTAGGTCATCATAAGTGCCATATCGCGCTAATCCGATGAGCAGAGCGCGCGATAATTAAACACTATCAGTAAACAAATGACTGTTGCCATGTGAATGGAAATGGAAACTTATGAACGGTGACTATTTCTGGTGTGAAGCAGCATTGCTGTGTTTGAAGGGTGTAGGTGCCGGTGAAATTACTGGCACGTAAGGCTGAACATCTGTATGCCTCAAGTTGATGGACAGTGCACCGTAGAGCACGTTCCTGACGTTGCGTGAACTACGAGGCCATGCTTTGTTATAGATAGTGCAATCCACGAAGGCGCGCCCCACTATTCCTCCTAACCGTTTATAGTATATGTGTGCAAGCTTCCGTCAATGTTTGAGTGTTATCGGTACACACTAATTACCTATGAGTGCACACGCACACTACAATGAATAGACTACGGTTGGCGACTGCCGCTCGGAGCAAACTCCCCGCACCCCGCGAGGGGCGCGTCTTCGTGAATTGCACTCTACACAGGCGATGGTTACTACTTAAAATCAGGTATAGGCTGTATGCTAGTTTCATCAGCTAGTTGTATTAAAAAAAGAATGTAGGATGGAAAATTTCGCTTTTGGATTAGCATAAAAATGATGTAAAAAATACTTCTAAGTCGCCACCAAAGTTTTGATTTCCATTACGGTTTCGCGGTAAGATGGCGGTTGATTGAGCAGAAGCAATTGTGGGATATATTTAAGAGTCAGTAATTCTTTTTAACCAGCACAAATTGAAGCTAATATGTTTATATGAGAGGTATCATTCCTGGCGCCAGCCAACCAATTTATGATCCACTTTACATTTCAACCGCGACGCAGTTGCCTTTGAATACAGACTCTATATAATCAAAGCCTTGAGTATGAAAGGAGCTTGAGTATGTGAGGCGTATTGAATACATTAGCCACACTAGATCACTCAAGGCTTTTCTTCAGTATTGTAACACAACTCCATTGTTGGCAGTAGCTGTGCCTTCTGCGCTGAAGGGTTTGGGTTTGATCCCTTCGATGTGATGTTCGCGTAAATTAAGATTTACGAAAAAAGTTGTTTATGTTTTATTGTTGATAGCTAAGCATTTGGTTGCCATCACACCTGATGGAAAAAGAGGATGCAGCCTAAGATGGAGCATGCTTAGCCATAATCCACCTGTTCACTCTTGTATTAAAAATTCCTAAATTATAACATTCCGGAAGTACTGAAGCCGATGAGCAGAGGCGTCTCTAGCCCATGTAGCGCCCGTGTGCAAACATTACCCAAGCGCCCCCTAGTAAGTGCGGTGCGCGTTCAAAATGGAATGGATACAAAGTACAAGTAACAGCACATCAAGTTACAACAAACTGTCAAATTTTCCCAATGGGTAATTAACTCTATTGCTTGGAGATTTTTAAGAAGAAATGCAGTTTGGTTACCACAATGTCCTGTTGACTATATATTTAGAATTATTATGCAAGGTGTTCTGGTGTAAGCCCTAACAAGCCAAAACTTATCGAAAAAGAACTTATAGAAAAAGGGGGAAAATGGTTTAAAAAAAATCAACGCACAGCCTAAACCGTAAGTTCTAGAAGCATGAAACTTGGAGGGTGTATTTCTATTATAGCTTAGAAATGCATTTAGAAAGAAAATTTGAAAATTCTTTCTTTATGAGGAGAAAGGGGGGGGGGGGAGGGCGCCGAGTGCCAGCGGCGCTCGTCAGCCCCTATGATGTTATTCATCAAATATTAGAAGAGCTCAAGATGCTATACAAAATCTATGCAGAGCGGAGCTTTTTTTACGTTGGTCATTGAAAGTGCGGCGCCCGGCCAACGCGCCCGCCAAGTTGAGCTCCATAGCGGTCCTAAGGGGCGCCGAACGCAGAGCGGAGCGCTTTTTACGTTGGTCATTGAAAGTGCGGCGCCTGGCCAACGCGCCCACCAAGTTGAGCTCCGTAGCGGTCCTAGGGAGCGCCGAACGCAGAGCGGAGCGCTTTTTACGTTGGTAATTGAAAGTGCGGCACCCGTCCAACGCGCCCGCCAAGTTGAGCTCCGTAGCGGTCCTAGGGGGCGCCGAACGCAGAGTGGAGCGCTTTTTACGTTGATCATTGAAAGAGCGGCGCCCGTCCAACGCGCCCGCCAAGTTGAGCTCCGTAGCGGTCCTAGGGGGCAGCGAACGCAGAGCGGAACCCTTTTTACGTTGGTCATTGAAAGTGCGGCGTCCGGCCAACGCGCCTGCTGATAGTGGCCGAGCGCCCCGCCCCGCGGCGCTCGGCGCCCCCTAGGAACGCTGCGCCCGTGTGCACCGCACACCCTGCACAATAGGTAAAGACGCCGCTGCCGATGAGAGCTCCACTCCTTGGCAGTTCGTACTTTAAAAGTGGAATCCAGTTGTTCTATCCAGTTATCGTTCAAGAAACAAGTTGACCGCTGAATAAGGAACAATTTTAGCTGTGCAGCACAAAAAAATATTCTGCGCACATTAGTCACGTGGTTCAATAGAGAACAACCAGTCTTTAAGGGGGTAAGCCCCCCATTTTCCAAACAATCAGCGGGAAGGCTTTGCAGCCGATTGGTTGAAACCAGGAGTTGTCTATGCTCTATGGTCTTCACCAAACTTGGCGGTAAGGGGGCTAGTCTGAAGGTACGTTATGTCTCTACCAGCCAGCATCTCGTGCGACACTGAGGTATCAATCATATGTGGTAATCAACCTCAATGGTAATGCTTAAATCAATTTTTTGTTTCATTATTTTGCGGCAGTCAATAAAAATAATCAAGACCGATGTCGATTACTGCTTAAAGTGGGCGATCCATTGGAGAGTTAAAAGTTTTGTAGGTGCTCCATTGACGGTTTATACCTACCGTTAGCTCGCAGGCTCGTCGGTTTTGGCTCGCCAATGGATCACCTACTTAAGTCCTTCGATCTACCATGCATGAAGGTCGCACAAGTAGGTTCGCATGAGGTTGTATGAAGGAGTTTTTAGGCTGCTTTATGGTAGAGACGGGACTGAGAGTAACCTCTCCGAGAACGGAAACGCTCAGATGTAAATGGCATTACTTACACACATGAAGGTCGCCTGATCAATGTGATCAACAAGCGACAGTAATCGAACACAAGACCGTGTGACGTCATAGGTAGATAACCCCGAATTATCAACGCATGCAAATGCGTAGACTCCTCGCGCGTCATCGCACTATCGAAATAGTCTCATTGCACTAAGATAAGTAAAATTCAACAAATGTTACTTGAATTTATCGGAGAGAATTTTTTAATTAATTTACGAAAGGAACCAAATTTGAAGCATTTGTCTTCAACATTAACAAAATTAAATATTTAGTTTCGATATCAGTCAAAATGAAATTCGATATGGTTGTTTTCATTGAAACAATGGGAGGATTGGCGTATTGATTTTCTTTTCATTCGGCTAGTTTCTGAAATACGTCGGTATAGGTACAACAGACCACAACAGACACCCAATATTCGATTGGTTTTGTGACTAACGAATTAACAGAGATAAGGTGTATGAGTACATCATTCGTTTAGGGATTACGGTATTGGCAAGGTGGGAACTAATTGTTATCATTGCGACCTTGGTCCAGTCACGTGCTAAAGTGAAGATTTCTCAAACTTAGTCAAATCACGGTATACAGTGTGTTTTTTATAACTTTCTCTAGAATTACAGGAAATGGTCACCGTATAAAGTAGTCGTAGCATAACGTCTGGTCACGTGATACTCATGACGTAACGAGCCATGCTGAATACACGGAGCTATTACTGGTTCACGTCGCGTGAACAGAAGCCAGAGCTCGGTTACCGTAAAACCGCAGAGGCCGTCTATAACTATACCTATCAATCTGTTACGTGACTGAAAACCAGAGAAGTAGACAAGTATAGAAGAGTTTCTCTTGTGTGATTTAAAAAAGAAATGAAACGCAAAAATAAATTTTGGAGTTTTTGATGATCCACCGTAGAATCAGCAGCTTATTAAGACTTTAGCGTTTAATTTGCTGGTGAAGTTGCAACTTGAACTGTTACTTCTAGACTTCATGTGAACTGCGGCTTTAGGCATCTCTCTATTCCTTCAACACATCACGATTTTTTGAAGAAATGGGGTATGTTTAGCCAAGATCGTGATGTAACACCAGAGGATATTACTGCGGGACCCCCACAGACTATACCTGTTTTCTCGCCTAGAGTGCACTAAAATACCTCACAGACGCAAGGGAAATCGCTATGAATGTGGCCCACTTCTGGGCAAAACACACTACTAGAAACTCCATTTTTAATTCATGGGAACCATTGACACGACGAAGAAGTGTACATAAAATACTTAGCAGATAAACTTTGTAAATAGGAACTTTAAATCAAAAAATATAATTCCTTTTTCCTTCCGGTCCCGTACATATTATCTAATGATAAACGTCATCACCTGCCAATATTTATTCCAATCCAAACTCTGCAAATGGGATAGGCAATAAAATAACAGCGGGGACCGACCAAGGGGAGTTTGTTTACGGAACCCTTGACCTCTTCTGAATCCGCCACTATAATTGGCAATAGAGGTAGGCCGTGACCTTTCTCTGCGAGTAACAAAGGTAGCATCACTCAACAAAATACAATGCAAAATAAGTTTTATTGTGCTCAATTTAGAACCCAAATTGGAAGTTATACAATTTGGAGGGATACGGTGCGATAAGGAAATTTTGCAGGATAACTCTAGCCAAAAGGTTCAAAAATAACAACCATGATATCGTTGAATTTGTTTTCATGGGCTTTATTTTATTACATGTCATCATTGTCATCATTATCATCATCTACAAGCCGCCTTCGCTTCACTATTTTTTACACACACCACACCACGGTGACTTTTATTTTGTAAAATGATCACTACAAAAAAACGGTAGGAACCAAGCCGTAGTTTGTTGCCAGTTATTTTAGGCTTACCCCCGAATACTGAAACGCAACTCAGATTTAAGCACGTCTCAAGCGACGAATATTTGACAGATTTTCATTGAAAACTGTCAAATATTCGTCGCTTGAGACGTGCTTAAATCTGAGTTGCGTTTCAGTATTCAGGGGTTAGTCGCGTGGAACTGGCACCTAAACTCACCTAAGCGTTGAGACGTTTCAAAGAGATCCTTGTGATACAACTGATATACGGATTGACTTTTTGACTTCAAAATTAAATGACAAGCATGTGCAGCAACGAATTTCTAAACCACGTAACGAGTTCAAAAATTACAGGACTATGTATTAGTTCAATGGATGGATGAACTTGCCTGACGTCACTAGTTGCTGCAGCCGCGAGGGTAGGTCTGCAGTTGTCACCTCTGCACCCTGGGGATGTAATATATCCGGCATCGCGTTCCTGCGTCCCGTCCGTCCTGTCTCGAGGAACTCCTTAGGTACTTCCTCGCTATTCCTGTCTTGCATAATTGCCATCATCCTTAGCACTGAAAAGTTAAACTTTTCGTTTACAGAAGAATAAAATATAACATGTTGTTTTTGGCTGTATAGGGAATAGATAGCAGTGCATATTGGGTGCATAGTTATGTTGCATTGATGACACTAAAAGCGATAATTCCAGTTGCGATTATCTAGTTGGTTATATGGTACTTCTATGCAATGGTTAAGCATTTTAGGTGTAGGTTACTTAGGAGGACCAGATCTTTTTATGTTTGGGTGTTTACAATTATTCAATTAAAATATCGTAATGTGATGGTTATTTCAGGTACAGCTAAACAGAGAAATAATTTATATCGCATTTAATTTATTCATTATAATTAGTTTCCCAGTCAAGTATATTAAATTTCTATAGAAAATCAGCGAGGCCGTACACGAACTGGCAAATTGGATTGAAGTCCATGAATAGGCAGCAAATACTGATATTACGCTGATTGGTTATACAGTAGGGCTGCCTGCCGTAAATCTGGTTTTAGAAAAGTCCCGGGCGTCCCACGTACTTCAACTGTGCCCACGTTCAACTTTGACTACATATTTAACTGTGCTCTTTGTGTGATGTGATGATACAAAACCATTCAAGATTTTTAGTAAGTTATAACAACGAGAGTTAGGGAAAAGTCATGAAAGGAGTCGTTGAATAATACAGAGTGTATTTTTTTTTAATCACTCGGGTCCATTTCCGTCAAAAGTAACAGATTTTTGAAAAAGATAAATATCCAGTTATTGTTTTTCTATAAATCGAGGGCATGACTCCTTTCACAACTTTTCCCTAACTCGTGATTTCAGACTTGGCCATCACCGCCTTTCTCAAAAAACCACCCTGTATAGAGCCAAGACCGACGCCTGTCATATCCATTTCATACTAAAATGTCGTCTTTGTGGATGCTTGTTTGTCCCCTTACGCCAAGGGTTTTGTGTATGAGCTGGCCTATTTTCAGGACGGTAGTGCGCCCTACATAATCCCCTTTAGAAATATGACACGTGAGATGACAAGAGGGCACGACAACGTTTACCTATACAGTCGCTCATGAGGGGTTGAGGTGTATTTTTATAGACTCTGTGCTTATTACTAGCTGTTTTGAAAATAATTACCTAACGAAGGAAATGTTGTGTTAGAAAACGAAATATAAGAGCTCAATGTTTTTTAAATTGGAAAATTTAACATAAAAGTTAAGGTACCAATTAGCACGTGAGTTAACCCTCACGTGTATCTGTATCTCATCTGTAACTGTATACCTCAAGTTGATGGACACAGGGCAGTGCATTGT
Organism: Thera obeliscata; assembly: GCA_947578465.1. NCBI lineage: Eukaryota > Metazoa > Arthropoda > Insecta > Lepidoptera > Geometridae > Thera > Thera obeliscata. The sequence continues at coordinate 2,765,208 of OX387926.1, forward strand.
AGGGCACATTCGTAACGTTGCGTGACTTGCGAAGCAATATAAGTAATGGTTTTCTTTCTATAGGGTTACCACTTAACTTAGTGGGTAATTTGCTTGTCCCAAAAAACACTGAACTCAATTGTATGTAACCTAAAAGTTTATTCGAGTTAGAGAGAGCATGGCCTACGTCGTCGCGCACTGATACCTAGTTGAAAACTGATCCAGTTTTTGAGCTGATCGGATATAATCCGAAACGAGGTTACCCGACAGAGAACTACCTACCTAAGTTGCTTGATATAGCTAGTTGTTAAAGGTGATCGATATAGCTCATACATTAGCTAGCTAAATTGCCAGAGGGCCGTCCATGTTTGCCGCGTATAACCGACAGCAAACGAATATTTGAGTGGAGACTGCGTTATGGTATGGTAGTGTGGTTGATGCGCAATATAGCCGACAAAGACTAGATGAGAAGATCCAAAGACAGGGCTCAGTGGAGCGTCTTGGGAGAACGCGCAATAGTGGACTAGCGTAGATCAATGAAATAGGGAGTATCGTGTTACAATTGGAAAATGGAACTGCTTTGAGCGAAACCAATGCATTATTTTGTATTCTATGCAAGAAAAAGTCTAGAAAATAATCTAATCTTGACGAGAGAGCGTTATCGGAACATTCGATTACGTACAAAGAAGAGTATGACGCAAGAAGGATTACCCACCTAATCTTTATTAGATCCCGTATAATTTATACTTTAGAATGTTAATTTTTGTTAAAACATTTGATTGTTTAATTTAATAGAAACTGTTGTATTTTTGTTTTATAAAGAGACTATTATTATTATTATTTTAAATTGATATTTCTGTGTGATTTTGGGTTTAACAAATATTGTTTTATTTCGTGTAAGGTATATTTCATTATTATTATTTAGCGTTAGTTTTATTATTATTATATTATGGTGCCACTGAAAACCAGCGCTACAAGGGTTACCATGCCCTTGTAGCAAATGCTGAGTGGTCTACCTTTTTTGCCGTCATGTAATCTAAGTTAAATACCTGTACCTTTTAATTTTAAGTTGACGCAAAATAAATTATTTCTATTTCTATTTCTATTTCTATTTCTATAATTTATTAGAACCAATAAATTGACAATACGAGATAAGATTAACCCTACAGCTCCCAACCTATAAGTTGCTTTGAATTAGCCTCTCTGGTGCGAATATGACGCAAATCAAACGGGATATTCGCTTCAGTGCCACAAATATCCGTTGTTGTTAATACTGTAGGGGGAGGTACCTCTACCATATAAAACGCGGACAATCACAAATACCTATACCTACCTACATTGTATCATTGCGTATGCTTCATTTGTCTGAAAAAGTCAAGTCCGAATCCTGAATAACTATTTTGAGGTTTTTGACGTGACAACGTCTTATAATTCGATGGAGCCGGCTGCACGCACGAAAAACATGACTCATGCGGCGTTACCTCGCTCTGAGGCGTTCCATTTAAGGCTTGAAGTGCAAGCGAGAGCGCGGAACGAGCGACAAAGAGGCACAATCGGCCTCCGCGTTCGGCAGCGTTCGACATCTGTCTCTCTCCTACTTAAGTGAGCGATGCGTCCGCGTGGACAGCTGCATGACGTTGTCACGTTCAACTATCGTCAGTAAACCGACTTTACAGACAACCGATTTTTTTCTCATCTACTGATTTTCCGCACGTCCATTGTAACATCGGTACATTGAGTGGAATCCGACCGTCTTCATCTTCCGATTCAAGTTTACCACCATTTCCCAACGGTTTTCGGATTTACGAACAGCATTTACCTTCAACTTGCTATTTCTGAGAACAATATCTATGACCTTGGTTCGTCTACGGATTCGGTTACGATATATGAGATATTTGAAAATATCCAGCTCCATAGCCCGTTGCGCGACTTATTTCAGCTTTGTATTGAGTTTGTGTGCGAAATATTTTATTTTGGATCCCTCTCTAGAGTCTAGACTCATCCAATTTTGTAATACCTACACTAACAACGAATTCCGGCGTTACCCGAGTAAAGTCTTCGAATCTCAAAACCTAGAACTTTTTTGAAAAATCTTTATGCGATAGATAAGGATAGACATAGATTTCAAAACTTCCCACTTTCATCAACTCCCCTATTCACAAGGGGTATCTACCACCTCAACGGGCACAGGGAAGAAGTCATAGAACAAGCAGATGACCCACCTAATGTGGAGCGGTTAACTCACAGAACACGTCATAGGTACTTGTTTACAGATAGAAAAATCATAATCCTGAAATAAAGATTTAATTTATTCTCCAACCACTTTCGCAATAGAAGATAGACACAATCATCTAAATGTATGTTTACCAACCCATGTACCTATACCTACTTACATTACCAAGGCCGTGTTCACACAGAGGCGTGTTGTCTGATTGTGAGCACTTGAGCAGACATAATGTGAACGTGAGCGTATTGTTGGTTCGCGCTGGCTGGGCGTGAACGAAAAGTTCAATATGTCGTGTACGGAAAAGCATAGAAAACTGCGTGTAGCGTCGGCCTAATTAGCTGCGATCGTTCGATATCAAATCTCAAGATATACTCTCTAGCGTGCGAAGCTAGCACATCACGTGCACAGTATAATGCCCCTACCGCGAGTTTTGACTGACGCCTGTCGTTACGTCTGCCACCTTTTTGTATGGAAAAACGCAAAGCGCACCTAACCGACACCTACAGAACTTCTTGTTTTCATATACAAAACATGGGTCACACTTTGTTAAAAAAGACAGAGAATACTTTTTTTACAGAGTGGATCAACTGGCGATATTTGTGCACTTTCGTTTTCTCGTACGATCCTAGCCAATGACTAAAAAGCCGATGCCTTACGTTCGCTCAGTCGCCAGCTGACGAATACCTTCGGTGTAAACAGAGGCGTATTTAAAGATTTGGCGCCCCGGGCCTAAAAGATTTGCCGCCCCATAAATTTTCGGAAAAAAAGTTTTTTTTTTTATATTTATATTTTATTTATAAAATATATAAGAAATGGTGGGAGGAGGCCCAGAATAGGGGGAACTGGAAGTCTTTGGGGGAGGCCTTTGCCCAGCAGTGGGACAATGTAGGCTGAAAAAAAAAGTATGAGTAGCGGCACGTAACTTTAGCGCTGACCGTTATTACGCAGGAGCCAAAATTAAGGTACCTGAGGGGGGCTAGCGGGATGAAGGGCGGGCGTGCGTAGCGCCGTGATATCCCCACACCGATACCACACCCCGTGCACATACAGTGTAGAGTCGCGTTCTCAGTAATTGTATTGTTATTGACTGCTAATAAATTTCCCCATAAACTTGTCAAAAATTTATGTCTTAGGTACCTACCTACTATAAATGTTTGGACATCTTACTATATAACATTACATTAAAATCATGTCATTATAATTATTTAGCTAATTAGTCCATTGAAATGTTATGCATTTTTGTTAAAGGACGCAATGTCAATAATAGCTTAACTCCAAGTTTGTGGGGTTGCCGCCCTTGACCCCCGGCTGCCATCTTCGATAAAGGCGAGCAAACACTTTTTTCGCGATATCTCGGAAACTATGCGTCCTACAAAAAATTCATCAAGGAATAATTTGTAGCAAATCGCTTTGCTAAAAATATGTTCATATTTTATTACTTTATTACTTTTTGCCTTTAATTTAAAATTAAAGAAGTTATAAGCAAAAAGGTGAGAAATTTTGTCTAGAAATTTTTTCACTTTTTTGCTAATAGCTTCTTTAATAATAGTCGTAGCAGGTAGATGTTAATTTGTCCCCAAACGGTAACCCGCACCTTTTCTACCTGCCTAACATTATCGAAAATGTACACTCCTCTTAGAAATTACTACAAGAAACATTAATTTGGAAAGTTCTTTAAGTAAAGAAAAGAGTTGGCAATGAAAAAATGTGAAGCTTATGTAACATTTCAATTGACTAAATAATTATTTAAGGTTATAATTTTATTGCATCCGCGACAGTACACATGCGCAGCTATAACCTCCGCGTATCGCTCAGCGCTAGACTTACGTGCCGCTAGCTGCTAGTCCATCCGAAACCGCGCCGCCCCGGCTGCTTTACAACACGAGAAACGAAAGTCGAAGCATCCTGACTAGTCCCGAGACTCCCGAGTCAATCACGAGCGACGGAGTACGCCTTGCCCCGCTCTCGCCCGTTGACCGGCCGCCGCCGCCGGCCAGCCACCCCGTTAAAATTAACGTTATTTTTATCAGTTTTATCTTTTGTTCGTTCGTTCGACGAACGAGGCTAGTTTTGGTTAGTAGGCTTTTTAAAATTGCTTCAGGGATGTAAAGTCAGATATATTCAGGGTCGTGGGGCGGCAATGGCTTAGACTGGCACAGGATCGAGGTAGATGGCACAAACTAAGGGAGGCCTATACCCAGCAGTGGGTGAAGTCGGGCTGTGGATGATGATGATGATGTAAAGTAAAAAAAAGGCGCACGAATCTGAACGAGGGGCGGCTTGCGCCGCCCCTCGCAGCCTGCCGCCCCGGGCCATGGCCCTCTTGGCCTAAGGGTAAATACGCCCCTGGGTGTAAACGTGGCCCTACACAGAAACTGTACATTGTCATGCTAATGGGTTGACTACAAAAGAATGGGTGTGAGTCTATTCACAGATGATTGCTTTAGACAATGTTCCATAAGTACGTAGCACAGGTTGATTAACAGTTACTGAAAACTTATGACAGTAGCAAATTTATTTTTAGCTGAATTATGTCAGCAAAACTTTGTTTGCATTTTGTGAGAGAGGTCACATTTTCTAATATCAATTCAGCAATATTTTATTTTAAATAATATTAATTTTAAAACTGTACTCAGATAAAAAAAAAATTGATAGAATGAAATGTATTCTCAGCTCAGATCATTTATCATTTTCTGCCATAACAAACAATCATTCTTAGACACATATTTGCCCACAACAAACTAAATAAATTTTAACTTTGTAATGTTTTCTCGGTCAAACATTCACACTAAATTGTTATCTACATACAATATCTCATTATTTTGTGAATATAAATGAAGAATACCTACCTAAAACGAATTGATGCCCGTCACAAATATTGTTATGTAGATGTTTGAGTTATCTTATCGTTCACTGGTTCTTTTGAACCAAGTGTGGCAAAAGAATTTAAGGGGAACCGCAAAGAGGTTTCTTTCGTTTCCTTATTTCGACACTTCCACGCATATTTTAAAACTTTTTTGGTTAAGTTATAGTAAGGTTATAATAACTTCCACTTGACAGAGTTTAACAATCATGCAAGAAGTCCAATATACCATGATATCACCCTCATTTACTTATATCAATTAAAGCAACTTTTCCCAATATTGAAAGAGCTTATTATAAAAATGTAGTGAATTATGTACATTAGTTTCTTTGCTAAAAATATTTACAAAGTTCAGGCTAGCTCAATCAATTTTGAGATAAGATAAAAGAATACAGTAATTGTACCATTGCATCCCAAAGATATCCTGTGGTTGTGTATGGCCTCAGAGGTACGCAACCATCCTTATTATCTCATGCACCGCACACTCCTGTATGTATCAATGCAAGTCATTTGTTAGTAATCGACTCCAATACGTGTTAGATAGATCAAAGCAACATTTCACTCATTTCAAGGTTATTTTAGAATGTAGGTGTAAAACAATTGGTCTACCAAGTTCTTATTTTAAAATTACATGCTAATGCTAAACAATGGGTAATCCATCCTCATAAAATTCTGATAAGAATTATCATTTTCATTTATGAGGTCAGTAAATAAGAATCTAGTTGGTATTATAATGACCGTCTACATATTTTTTACTACAATTGGGTAAGCATGATTTGATATGAATTGGCCCAATCTCAAGAATGCAGACTAGTGATTCTCCAAGCAATAGATATTCAGCCCGCTATACTAACATGCTTCTCATTGCGTACCTGAGCGATTTTTTACGCGCTGGTCTCTCCTATGCTTAGCTACGCGACCGGTAAGCAGCCCGGACATTTTTGGAAAGTTTCTATTTACTTATAGCCAATTAAAAACGATTATACAATCGTCCTACTGAAACATATACTCTAAATCCGTACTCACGATCATCATCGTTTAATTTGTTCGATCGGCACAGGATGCGGAACAAAAAGAATCCGCTTAAAAAATAAAAGGTGTGTGTCTAGTTCTACTTTTCCAAATTACGAGAAGCCTCTAATTTTCTTCACAATTTAGAGCGTGCACTAAAAACGCAGCAGCACAGCACCACATCAACACAAAACAATTAGGCTTTACAATAGAATGGAATCCGTAAGGCCGAGCGAGCGAGAGCCGAGAAAAATAATTCGTGATTGAAAAATTATTTTCGCGTGCAAGCGACTTTGGAGAGCACGGAGAGCACAGTGAACTGTCATGTCAACTGACTGTCTTTTACATACAGCTTTGTCCATTTTACTGTCATGGTGCGCCGGTAAGCCAATGACATGAATTTATTGTCTGTAAATGTATAGATGTCATGTAACTTCATTGTCAATGCCAGTTTTTTGAGGGATTATTTGTGTTATCACTGTCATCTGTCGTTTGGAATTTGGCCTTCATCAGCTGATCGATAACTCGACGCGATATTTATGTAATTTTACATTTTATCGGTGATACATCTCTCCCGAGGTAATAAGCTTACTTTATATGCTCTTTCGTACACAGCATAATCTTTTTCTGAAGTGCTTCACTATTTGGGTTTCTGTTTAGATGCTGCGTAGAGTAGTGGTAGGATCCTTCGGTGTGGCGGTGTTAGTGCCGACCGTGAGTGCGGCGACGCCAGTTCCAGCCGAGCCCAAGGGACCTGCCTTGCCGCCGCCGATGAAGCCCTCCGAACTGCCAATCTACGAAGCACCTCATGCTGAATACGGAGAGTAAGCAAATTACCTCAACCTAACCTTAGCACAAAAATTAGACAGAAGGCCGCGTTCATACGAAACGTATGCAGTATAACGCAGTCAGTTTACTGTTTCTCCATTCCGAATCTCTCAACTGTCCACGCTGGTCCGACTTATGCCTACATTGACACTGAGACTAACGAAAATCCAGTGACAATTTTGGTGTGAACTCTGCCTAGGTCACATCAACAATACAATGAACAAAAGTCAAACTAAGTTTTGTAACGGTGTATTACATACAATGGAATGCACTAAAAGACTATGGAGACTTTCAAAATAAGTAAAAAAACTTAAACTATTCTGTAAAGGATTCTGAATCGGATTCTGAGGATCCTGAATCCTCTAGGATTCAGTAAAACATCAACTGTTTGGCACATGATTGGTGAATATAGAACCTATGATTAAAATTTTCAGGTATATTAATGAACAAACACAAAGCAAGAAGAAAAATCTTATCCAGTCCGCACTGCAGGGCCCTGTCAGCACTGTAAGGGAGCAGGCTCAAGTGGTGTGGGAACACACTGACTCAGTGAAGCACACCATACAGGATAATTATCAAGAACTACAAGACAAGAGCGACTGTTAGTAGAATCATTATAATGATAAGTCATCCTGCAACCTATTATAGAACTATGGATTATCAACCATTAATTTTTTCATTTCATCAATAAATAAATGAATATTGATACACAGACAGAGAACAAACACCTGCCTTCACCATACAAATATTTGTTCTCAGTGGGGATCGAACCCACACTCTCCGGTACAGAAGTTAGAGCCACTACCAACTATGAGTGCTGTCGGCTAATTTATAATTTTTTCGTTAATACATTACAAACTTGGAATACACAGAGATTCAAGTCAAAATGGTCAATTTTGGTCTGTTTCTATCAGAGGAGACAAAGGGATAGTTTTGGCACATGCAAAATTTTTATTATATGTAACATTTTTAATGTGATTTTCAGGGATTGTGAAGTACTTAAGGGAAGAAGAGAACAAGGAAGTGAGGTATGGAGCAGTGGCCATGGGAGGACTTACGGGGTTTATATTCGGCTTGAGGGGCGGGTTCATCAGAGTGAGTAGTTTCAGATTATGGATACCTTATAAGTTATAACTATAAGTGAGCAATTTAAATGAGAGTTGTCTCTTTGAAGCTACTAACAAGATTGCTGGTGATTTTAATTAACTACTCGCACCACTGTACTAAATCAATTATACATAAAATAATTTTCTATCTCTAGAACTGTCTCCAAAGTTAGACACTACTATTAAGTAACTCATGATGAACTTACTAGCTTGTATCCTTTCTATCATTTGATATTAACTTGCTTACAATCTGTGCGATTATAATCATATCGGTCCTGATCTACTGTATTGCAACACCCTTACAGGGTAAATTATAAATAAAAATAAAAATCGTTTAATTCGGACCACATGAAATCCATAGAACACACACTATAAAAACATCTAAAAAAATAAAGAAATAAAACAGTTAACCTAAAACTAGCAAGAACGTCGTTGACAAATTATTATTATGTATTGATTCAAAAACTCTAGTTCTAAGATCTGACACTGTTAAATTTACATGCATACTAAGGCAATAAATATACTGAATATACTGTAAGCATTTACAATTCTTCCTTATTTTTACAGAGGCTGTTTTACGCCAGTCTGGGCACCACAGGAATGGGTCTTGTCTGCTTCCCTGAAGACACAAAGGAAATACTGAAGAGCAACTCAGGACTAGCCAAGCAGTACATCAATATTGCCTACAACTTCCTATATGGAGGTAAATATAATTTGGAAACCAGCATTATAATATCTGTGGCCCTCCCCATATTCTTACGTGTATCTTTAGACCAAAAAAAGGCGGGACATTTAAAAAAAAACATTCTTAGGTATAATGGAATTATGATTAAGGGGAGTAGGATATACATATTATTATACCTACATAGATGTAGATTTGAAATATTATTATGTATTTATTGTCAGGATGTGTAGACAAGTTACATTTTCTATTGGTGTTTGGACTTGCGGAATGTTTTTTTTTATGAAAATGGTATTATCTTGACAGGATACCTACTCATGTCATTTGCATAAGTATCTCTCTGCCGGTGAGAACGCAAACAGAAAGTAGATCATAAGAGATAAGAAGTTTAGATTTATCACTTGGACGGAGTATCAAGTATGTATAACTAGCGGCACATAACTTTAATGCTGAGCGACACGCGGAGCGGATAGCTGCGCATGCGTCGTCGCATCCAGTGTGCGCATGTGTGTCGCGCACACTGTGGATGTGTGCAGAGTGTCTTATTGGTACAGAGAGCGGAGTGCGACTGGAGAGCCAATCAGCGCTACGCACGCCCGCCCTTCATTCCGCAAACCCCCCTCAGGTCAGGTACCTTATTTTTGACTTCTGCGCAATAACGGTCAGCGCTAAAGTTATATGCTGCTACCTATACCCAAATATCTTTCATGTTCTATTATTTCCTATATTATTATTTATTTATATTATTTCCCAGTAAAACCAGGAGACCCGCAGTTGGAGGTGAAATTCCCCGAACTGTCATTCCCCAAGGACCTGTCAGAGCTATCCAATATGGCTATGTCTATGGCGTGTACAATCTACCGCGCGGTCATGCCGCCGCCATCGAAGGAGTCTAGCACAGATACTAAGCCAGACAAGGAATAGGTAGATTTTGGAATGGCGCGCTGGCTGGCTTTATTTGTTTTCCTGCATGCTTTTTTACGATTTCTACAGCTTTTGGTGTTTACTCTATGGTTGTGGTTGTTTTTTTTATTTTATTTATCCATTTACCTACACCTCATATGTCGTGACATATACTTATGGATACACATTACAGATTACTCCAATTCGTTATTAACAGGATGTTATTACTTAATTGCATTTTGAAAAGCAATTATTCCACACTTGAGAGAAAAAGTTTCAAGTCACGAGCGTAAACCTCGATATGTCAGAGACTGCCTAGTTATGGGGGTATAAGTGATGCTTCATAGACCATTCAATAAGTTTATTTATTTTATTTGGATAGTATTGAGTTTTGTAAGAAGCACTGATTATATTCTATTATTTTTTTTGTTTTGGAGATTTGGGATTTGTTGGTGACCCCGATCGATTGCCCTCAACTGTAAATCCTTGATCAGTAAAGCTATTGTCACATACCAAAACACGTTTAATCGCATCCGCAGTGGTTTGCTTGTTCGCTATTTTATTAAAATGTGTAAGGTATTACGGGTTTTGTAAGTCTATGGTGGTAGTAAGCATGCGCTAACAGTTTGCATGGAAACCGCCTTTATAGTGAACTGTGGCGGTAACTTATACTCTGCGTATTAGATCTCTGGATCCCGTAGTTCCCTGGTTTGTTGAACATCTGTATGCCTCAAATTTATAGACGTAGGGCAGTGCAACGTAGTGCATGTTCCTGACGTTGACGTGCGTATCTACGAGGCAATGCTTTTTGATAGGCGATGGATGCGACTAAACATCAGGTGCCCCATGTTTTGTTCAAAAAACGCTTAGAAATAACTATCAATTCGTGTGTATGTACTACATAGAAAAATAAAGAGTCAATTTATGTCTTTATTTATATTTAGAACATATTTTATAGGTAACCTAGGAAACATCCTAAATACCTGACTAAGGTTTTGTATACTCAATCACTCAGCTTTTTACATTTACCACTCTATTAGCCACAAAATAACGCACTTTTGGCTTGCTTAGCCGTATCGCCCTTACTGAGTTTGACATGGACAATGCTCTTTTATTCGCCACATGAGCGTTACGTCACGGTTAAATTATCATCTTTAATTTCAGATTATGTGCTGAAAGAAGAAATAGACGACCAGTAAATGAAATTAAGCATGGTACGTACCCACTTGATTTTTTACAACAGTAGCAATGGAGGCCAGAAACCCGCCAATAGAGATGGCTTCTAGTTTTAGAACTTGTCTAATCAAACGAGTTACGTAAGAGTCTACGTATAAAAACATGAAAATGTATTTATTCGCTGAAAATTCATCATCCACGCTCGGTGTGCGGTCTGGTTTCCGTAGGTTCTAGCAGGCCCTTTTTGCGTGACGCTTGACACGTGTTGTTCGAACTCTTTTATGTTCAACACACCGGTCTCTTCACGATATTTTCCTTCACCGTTTGAGAGTACTGGCATACCTATAGATAGTGCAATCCACGAAGGCGCGCCCCACTATTCCTCCTAACCGTTTATAGTATATGTGTGCAAGCTTCCGTCAATGTATCGGTGTGTTATCGGTACACACTAATTACCTATGAGTGCACACGCACACTACAATGAATAGACTACGGTTCGCGACTGCCGCTCGGAGCAAACTCCCCGCACCCCGCGAGGGGCGCGTCTTCGTGAATTGCACTATCTATAGTACACATACATTTTTCGACAGAAAAACTCATTGGCTGGATTTGAACCCACGCCCTTATTTATTCGCTGAAAGGCAGCGAAAAAGAGCCGTATTAGGATTAGTTCGTCGTCGATAAGGTATCAAGGAGGAATTAGGTACATTAATGGACATATTAGACAGATGCAGCGATTATTTAAGCTGTTGATAGCCCAATGGACCGAAGACATCGCAATTACGAGCAGTTAGTCGGCCCAAAATAGTTATTCCTGGAAATATATAAGGTTATCTAGCTGACTTCTCCAGACTGATACAAACATGATTATGTTGATATAATATCAACATCGCATGTAAAACATTAAACATGTTTTTATTTGTTTCAGAACTTCAACTGGAACAGAAATACGTGGCCGGGATCACGTTAGTGATTATTAAGTAGTAATTTATTATTAGCTAGTCTGATACAGTGCTATTTTATAGTTGACGTAAAAATAAAATAAATTCGAATTACTATTTATATACTTATTTAATTTGTCATTTAATTACATACATTCATGCCCGTTTCCCGTAGGGGCAGGCAGAAACCACGGATTTCCGCTTGCCACTTGATCCTGACATACCTCTCGCTCCATTTCATACATAGCTCGTAGGTTTAGGCTACCTACCTACTCTTGACCTGTGAGTTATTAAAGTAGGTGAAATAAAAGACGACCTAATATGAATAAAAAATAATAATAGACAAACTAACTTTATTTCTTAAAACAATAAGACACAGTGTTCAACTTATGCAAATATCATTTCCTCTCTTCTCTTCTTGGTGACCACCGTCCCAGGCTTATGCTGAGCCTCTGGATGGTTCATGAGCTCCGGTGGACAAGTAGACACAGAACTCGCCAGCAAAACTTGCTTCAGGTCGTAGAACAATCCGGAATCTTCCTTTGTTACGAAAGAGACAGCTTTACCGGTCTTGCCTGCACGGCCGGTACGACCGATACGATGAGTGTAGTCCTCGATCGTCTTAGCCATGTCGTAGTTGATGACCATACTGACGTCCTTGATGTCGATACCACGCCCGGCGACGTCGGTGGCCACGAGAATGTCTTTCGAGCCGTTCTTGAGACTCGCCAGGGCGAAGTCACGCTGCTCTTGCCCTTTTCCTCCGTGAAGCGTGCAAGCATTGAAGCCCAGTTTCTCCAAGCCTTTAGCAAGGACATCTGCACCTTTCTTTTGGTTGACGAAGATAATGATCGGCGGTTCGACGCCGCATTGAAGGAGTTGCGTGAGTTTCCTACGCTTCTCGTTCTCCCCTACCATGTTGACAACTTGTTCTGTTCTGTCAACAGGCTTGCCGATAGATCCGATGTAGACTATAGCCGGTCGTCTGAGGTAGCTCCGTGCGAGGCGCTCCACCGCCGGCGGCATGGTGGCTGTGAACATCACAGTTTGTCTGTACTTCTTTTTTGTGTTATAATTGGCTAGAAGAACTGACGCGTCTTCCGCGGCGTCTGTGTCTGGCTTGATGTTAGAAACGGGCATGAATTCAAGAATTTTCTGCACATCCGGCTCAAAACCCATGTCTATCATACGATCAGCTTCGTCGAGGACTACATAAGTGCAACGGTTTAGGACTAGGTATCTATTTTCCAACACGTCGATAAGACGACCGGGCGTGGCGATTACGATTTCACATCCCAATCTGAGTTTGAACCCTTGTTCTTCTCTCGAGAGACCTCCTACTACCACAACTGATGTGATTCCCAAAGGAATACCAAACTTGCTTGTCTCCTCCTCGATTTGTTGGGCCAACTCACGCGTGGGCGCCAGAATGATAGCGTACGGACCTTGATCAGCGTCCTCTAATCTCTCGCTTTTAGGAAGTGACTGGATCCAAGTAAGCAAAGGAATAAGGAAAGCTAAGGTTTTTCCTGAACCAGTCTCAGCCACACCAATAATATCCCTGTTCTGCAAACCAATTGGAATAGCCTGTCTTTGGATAGGTGTTGGACTCTTATAACCGACTTGGTTGATGATTTCCATGATATCAGCATGGAAGCCCCCTTCTTTCCAGTTTCTGATGGGATTGGGAATTTTTCCACCTTTGATTGTGATGTTGTAGTCTTCTCTAAAGATTCGCCAGTCTCGCTCCGTCATTTCATCATGATCTTTTTCAGACCAATGCCTATCATCCCATTTCTGCTTGTCTTCCTTTTTTTTCACTTTCTTCAAACGCATTTTTTCTTGTTCCTTTTCTAGTTCAGTCCTTCTTTTCTCTAAAAGATTTCCATAGAATTTACTATGGTCTTTCTTCTGTGATTTTATATCAATTCCAGCAATATGACCACGACCAAAGAACTGAACTTGATGTCTTTCTTTATACAGAGTGTTATAATCGTTGGAAGTGTCCTCTGATGCGTCCCAATCAAATACAAACTTCCTATCATTTAATCTGCGGACTCTGCGCTTCCTCTTGACAATGCCTAGATAACGGGCTTTGATAGCTTCTTCCTCTCTCTCCTTGTCCTTGGTTTTAGATACATCATCATTCCGATCTTTTTTATCCTCTCCTCCTCCACCACCTCCACCTCCGCGCCGATCACCTTGTTGATTTTTTCTTTCTTCAAATCGGCGCTCTCTTTCTCGTTCCCTCTCTTCTCTCCTTAGCCTTTCCTTCTCACGTTCTTTTTCTCTCTCTTCTCTATATCTTTTTTCTTCTTCCCTTCTAGAGGAACCAGTTAGATCAATTGTGTCAATAGGCTTTTCAACATTGGCTTTCATGGCTTCAACTTGTTCACGACGTCGCTCGAGCGCCAATGCTGCTCTCTGTTCCTTAGTTAGGAAAACAGGCTTGCTCCTAGCCTCCTCTTCAGCCTTTTTCTTAGCAAGCAACTCCTCAAGGGATAGGGGCTCGCGTTTTAAAGGCTTAATTTCTTCATCTTTTTTATTTTCTTCTGTTTCTTCTTCCTGTTTCTTGGTCAAATCATCTTTCTTGCTCCTACTCTTCTCTTTTTCATCGGTTCGTCTCTCTTTCTCGTCATGCCGTCTATCCTTCTCTTCGTGTCGTCTATCTTTATCTTCGTGACGTTTATCCTTCTCATCGTGGCGCTTATCCTTCTCGTCATTACGCCTTTCTTTCTCCTTACCTTCACGTTTCTTAGGGTCTTTTTTGCTAGGGCTTTTGGCGCGATCATCTTTTTTTGGGCTCCGAGCTTTCTCAGATTCCTTGCGAGGACTTTTCGATCTATCGTGTTCCTTTTTAGCAGGACTACGAGATCTCTCCCGATCTTTTCTAGGGCTCCGAGATCGGTCCCTACGCTTAGCTTTATCCCGATTAGTTTCACGCTCATCATTACGGTCTCTTTCCCGTCTCTCTCGTGATCGCGAACGCCTGCGCTCGGGACTTTTGTCCCGGGCCATTATTTCTCAAAATAGGAATGCTTGTAACTATAATTTGACTAAAATTTAACAAATATTACAAACGCGCACTGTTTTCGATCGACGATGCCCGTCGCACGTACGTCGTACGACTTAAAATGTTATATGTCAATGTCAGAAACAGAAACAGTTTGAATGTCAATGTCAATTTTGTTATTTTCTTGTTGAAGGGCTTAGGGCTTTGCCACACTACTCTTTCCTAAAACAGAATTTATTGGAAATAGCCAAGGATTTTATATGTTACGTAGTTTAGAAATACAGTCTTTCTTCTGAGAAAAATACCTTGGAACAAGCAGAAAAAAAGGCCCCGCAACAACCTCAAAAAACAAACAACCAGGGATTTACCCTTTTTTTATATTCTGATCTTTGCCACTGTTTACTGTGTCTCTCTCAGTGGTCTTTTCCGTATAGGTCCACTACTAAGGCCCGTATTCTGAAACAGTGCTTGAGTCTGAGTCGAGCCACAAGCATAGATTTTTGTCATTTTTCAATGGCTACTTGTCAAAAAATGTATGCTTGAGGCGTAGACAGAGTATACTTGAGGCTCGACTCAGACTTAAGCACTGTTTCAGAATACGGACTTATTATTGTGTTCTGTGATAGTTGATTTCAATGTTTTGTCTATGGAAAATATATTCTGCTGTTTGTTTTTGTTTTTTAACGTAAGACTTAAGCTGGGAACATATTAGGCGGACGCGTCCGACGGACGCGGCTGACAGCCGCGACTAGAAGATAACTAGCGCTAATGAATGTACACTGAAGCACAGATTAATAAAGTTACTACGTAACAGTTATATCACTCCAAGGAAAAATGACAATACCTACTGCTATAATAACCTACTCCCTCTAGTAGCTAGACGTTGCAAGCCAAAATGAACCAAAGCTTACGAACATAAAGTTGACTTTGCTCTGTAGGTGCGCGCCGCCACGTGCTCAGCGTAGATTGTCAGGGCTGCCTCTTTCGATATATGTCAGTAGGTATTTGCAGTAAACTTTATAATTGAAAGAAAAAGAATTTCTTCTGTTTTAACATGTTTTATTTTTTAATTATCAAGAAATTATACATAACTTACAAATGTTTTATTTTGATGTAATGTTTAATAAATTTTTTGCCTTGGCGAAATTCTCGGTTATTAAACTTAATTGTGGAAAATATTCTGAATCGTATAAATAATCCGGTAACACAAAATATTTCCTCGCGTACGAACGCTCCGCGCGGCTGTCGGCAACCCACTGAGAAATAAGCAGTCGACTGCCTGGCGGCCGGTAGGTACTTATCGCGCGCAAGTACATGGAGTGAAAGAGGCCTGACTGAAGTGTGCAAACTATCGGATGTAAGCCGCGGACGTCGGACGCGTCCGATAGTTTGCACACTTCAGTGTACATTCATTAGCTAGATATCTTCAGTCGCGGCTGTCAGCCGCGTCCGTCGGACGCGTCCGCCTAATATGTTCCCTGCTTAAGTAGTATGGTCTTGGTACTATAGCCTGCTTTGAAAGGAGCGAAAAGGAAAAAAAAAATTGTTTTTGTTTTGATTGTGAAAAAGTGTTTCTGTTTTGAAGAGCAACTACATGTATTTTGTCCACATTTTGATTCTTTGTGCTACAATGGGAGTTCTCCTAAAGCTATTTACAGCATCCGCTGCTATAGTTCTAGGTAGTGCTTCTGCATTTTTTATTCACCTTATTCTAAAAAGGAAGAGAAGCCTTGAAAAACCCAAAGCTCTAAAAGCTGTGGAAGCATTCAATTACTTGAATATCAATATTGTGACTACAGTGGAAGACTGTGATCGTGTTGTTCATGAATTACGCAGGTAAGGACTATTTAAAATTACAGAAAAGTTGCCTTTATAAAAAAGGCTGAGTCTATTAATACAGGTACTGTACGAACAATTTATAATTATTAATACGGTTACCGTACGAACAATTTATAATTATTAATACGGGTACTGGACAAACAATTTATTATTATTCGTACATAAGTCGGGACGAATTATTATTATTATTATTATGTTTTTTTTTTTTTTTAATTTTATATATTATATATATATATATATTTTTGGTGTAACTAATTTTTTTTTTTTTTTTTTTTAATTTTTTTTTTTTTTTGGTGTTTTTTTTTTAAACTTTTAAACGGCTCTACCGATCGAATTCGGCTCTTTTTTTGAAGACCTATTCATAGATACCCCACACGTATGGGTTCGATGAAAAAAAAATTTTGAGTTTCAGTTTCAAGTATGGGGACCCCCAAAATAAATAGTCTTTTTTCTATTTTTGTGTAAAAATCTTAATGAGGTTTACAGAATACATCTACTCGCCAAGTTTCATCAGTCTAGCTCTTACGGTTTCGGAGATAAATGGCTGTGACATACGGACAGACAGACAGACAGACAGACAGACATGACGAATCTATAAGGGTTCCGTTTTTGCCATTTGGCTACGGAACCCTAAAAATAATAATATCCGTATGAATATACTCATTCTTATTGACAACGCTAGTCATCCGAATAAATGTCAGCACCAACAAAATGTCAGTACAAACAGTCACTGTCCTAAAAGACAAGCTAATCATCCGAATAGACAGCACCCCGTACAAACAGTCACTGTCTTAAAAGACAAGCTAATCATCCGAATAAATGTACGAATAAATATAATTTATTCATCCAACACCCGTACAAATAGTCACTTCGTTAAAAAAAAATATATACACATGAATCACAGAAAAATTCTGTGGGCTTAAAATTAAATATTGCATCTTCTATCACAAGTCTTATTAATTCTCCATTTCCAATCCGAATAGTGTTCTCTCAACATCACATTTCAAAAACTTAACATTTTTAATCGCCAAAAAAAAACATTTTTAATTATTACAGTAGGAGTATGAAACACAAAACCTTAGGGTTTGACTGTGAGTGGGTGACCGGCACCTCTGGACGACAGCCTGTGGCTTTGTTACAATTAGCTTCATCAGACGGCTACTGTGGACTTTTCAGATTGCACTATTTTTCTAATAAAATTATACCTAATTCGCTTAAGGTAAGACTATTTTCATTTAAGTACCAGACATAACCTCTTCTAATACAGGTTTCACAACTTAAAAGAAGATATCAATACTTTATAAGTCATTAAAAAGTATAAAAGTAAACAGGTCTTTGCATCTATTGTAGATGATTTATATAGCGTCGGGGGCAACTGCTGATTACACAAGCCCTATTTGCGAGACGATATAGTGCCTGGGATAGAATTTTAGATGGAATAGGCTTGCCCAGCACCTATACCATCCTGACAGCTCAGTCCGCCTAATCCACAGGAAAGACATGGTCACTACGTGCGGAGCTGGCTAAGCCGCGGGTTTCCTCACGATGTTTTCCTTCACCGTTTGAGAGCACTGGCATTGTGTACATACATTTTTCAACAGAAATCTCATTGGTACACGACTGGATTGGAACCCACGACCTTAGGATTGGAAGGCGGGGCCGCTCTGACCACCAGTGCTCTCAATACTTGTGATTTTTGAATAAAAACATTTTAATTTCTATCAATTTTTTATTGTTTGCTACACTTTTAGGACCTGCTAGAATGTGAAGACATATACAAAGTGGGCGTGGCGCCTAACGGAGATGCAAAGTACCTCCACATCGACTATCAGACCTCAGTCCGGGCTGCAATTGATCTCCGGTACATAGTTGAGATGTGTGGCTACCAGTCAGGAGGGCTAGGTGCTATGACGGAGAAAATACTGAATGTCACCTTGGATAAGCATTGGAAGGTAAATAGACATATACAATTTTGATAGTAGTATTCATATTTGTGTACCCAGGACTAGGACAAACTAAAAATCCACCCCAACCAACTAGCACAGCACCCAACTGAGCCCACAAACATGAGGAGACTCAAGCGAAACCAAGTAATGCTTTTGTGCGACTATCTTGTATCTTGTATTGGTCTCCTGTGTCCGCAATTAGTAACTAACTAATAATGAAGCGTACCTACTGAAAACATAATGCAGGAGTGTTTTCTGCCCAGCATAAAACCCACAAGAGATTTCCTCATAGTGAACTGATTGCTGACAAAACTAGAAAAAAAGGATATAGGTACCTATTTCTGGCGCCAAAAGCTATTACCGTCAGCATAAAGAAGTCCACTGGACCTAGGCGTACCTATAAATTTCTAGGAAGAACCATTCTGAGCCCTCTCCATATCCATCCACTTCCCGCGTCTTTATTCCGGCTCATGGTCGCCATTAGATAACTTTTATTCTACAACGGCATTTACAGCCACTTAAGACTAGGTTACCTTTTATATTTTAAGGTCACCTGTAGCTCATCTTAGAGTGGCAATACCGCACGTAATGCAATTGATAAAGGTAACAGTTACTATATTATTTTCACCAGACTCGCTGTAGCAATTGGGAGGCAGTTGAACTCACTGCCACACAAGTGCACTACGCGGCTTCTGACGCTCACGCCGCCATTCAAATATTCGTGACCGTGTTGGAAAGCTTCAATAAAAGAGGGCTATCAAAGCTCTGGAGCTCAGGCTGCGAGGATGTGTGGGAGCAAACTGACGAGATCTGCTACCAGTATAGTGATAAGAACTACTCGAATAAACGCAACTCCAGACAAGGAGCTGAAGGTAGGTAAGTAATAAGTCCACTGCTGAACACCCCCTTATAAAATGACTCATGCGGCGTTACCTCGCTCTGAGGCGTTCCATTTAAAGTTTGAAGTGCAAGCGAGAGCGCGAAACGAGCGACAAAGAGGCACAATCGGCCTCCGCGTTCGGCAGCGTTCGACATCTATCTGTCTCCTACTTAAGCGAGCGATGCGTCTGCGTGGACAGCTGTATGACGTTGTCACGTTCAACTATCGTCAGTAAACCGACTTTACAGACAACAGATTTTTTTTTGTTTAAGTAACAAGTGTTTATTTAACAGCAGAAGCGATAAAAGGACACGAGATCCCAGTCGTGCCTGGACCATTACAAGACAAAAGCCACTCTACCACAACTGTTTGCTACAAGCGCCGGATGGAGAGCTGCTCTGTACCTGTGATACTAAGAAAGCTCTTTGGTAAGGACCTATTTATAATGAACCTATGCAGAGAGAAAACAAGGTAGGAATGTAAGCCCCCAACTAAAAGGCAAAATCTTCCAAGTGACTTTTAAGGAACTTTTGGAGGGCATGTATTCAAACCTTCTAACTCTCTCCCAGTAGAGTGTAAATTAAATGTATTGAGATCACAAATGGGTAATAATAACTCGGAACAGTGTTTTTTCTCTTCTGTGGGTAATAACATAAAAACCAATAAAAGAGTGCGAAAGAGGGTAGATCGATTTGTCTGCCAATAACATTTCTTTTACTCGTGGACTTCAGCGGGGTGATCACGTATCTTCTGTTGCAATCAAATCCTTGTTTCAATCGTCAGTTTTTACATGTTTGTAAGCTTAGATTGAATTATAAAACGAATATGAATTGCAATCCTTGCTTGTCAGACACAAGGCTTTGTTTGTATTTTTTTTATTGCAATCGAAGCTCATAATCATGTAAAAATTGAGGATTGTAGAAATAAATAAATAATGCGGACAATCCACACAACACTATCTAGCCCCAAACTAAGCAGAGCTTGTACTATGGGAACCAGATAGCTGATATGATACTTAAATACTTTTTTTTTTGTAAATACATACATAAAATACAATATAACACCCAGACAGAGAACAAACATCTGTGTTCACCACACAAATATTTGTCCTCGGTGGGGATCGAACCCACGCCCTCCAGCGCAGAAGGCAGAGCTACTACCAACTGAGCTGTGCAACTGGGCAGTTGTAACAAGCATTTGATTGAAACAAAAGATACGTGATGAGAACACCCCACAGTTCATGGTGATCACCGTGATCATGGTGCATGCAACTGTGCCGAAATATCGGAAGTCATAACTCACAAATATTTAATAATGGTAAATATCCCGTTGTTTCATAAAAATAGTGTTAAAAACCATGATAGTTTCAAAAGTTATATAACGAAAATATTTTTTTGTTGCACAGGTATGTTGAGAAAGATCTAGCAGATATGATCGCTGAAGACCCATTGACCGTCAGACTTCGCTTCGAGCCGGTAGCGCGAGCCACGGGCGAAGTCGGGCATTTCTATAAGATGAAGAAACGAAATCTCTGCGTTGTATGTGGGGCCACTAACACGTTTATTAGAAAGAATATTGTGCCACGAGAGTATAGGAAATGCTTCCCTGGTAAGTTGTAGCCACTCTGGACAGTCAAATTAATAATAAATAATATTATAAATGCGAAACTTACGATGGATTTTTGGGGCGCAATTATACCCTAAGTTTATCATGCGCACTTGATGTGCGGTCAGGTTTTTCCGCAAGTAGGCCGCTGGTGGGCCCTTTTTGCGCGACCCTTGATACGTGTTTGCTCGAACTTTTTAGGTTCTACAACACGCCGGTTTCCTCACGATGTTTTCCTTTACAGTTTTGAGAGGACTGGCATAGTGCACATAAATTTTTCGATGGAAAAACTCATTGGTACACGAGTGGATTTGAACCTACGACCTTCGGAAGGCGGGGCCACTACCACTAGACCACCAGTGCTCTCTATTCTCGCAATTATACCCTATCCACTGAACCGATTTGGATGAAATATAGATTGTAACCTGGATTAACCTAAGCAACTTTTTATCCCAAAAAATGATGGGAATAGAAAAAACTCGCACACTGCGGGAAACTCTCACTCGCACACAATCGTTAACAATAATTTACAGTAAAGTTAAGATTAGTAGCGCAGTGGTCTGTGTTATACCCGAATGGGTTATGTTAATATTATTTTATTTATTCACACCTAGCAGGATTTATCTAAATATTCGTTGTGAGTGTGCAACTCCTGTTTGAACAGTAGGAATGCTAAATAAAAGCGCTGTGTGTACATATTTTTCAATACGTATTTTATAAACCTACTATTTTGTAAATTTTATTTTATTTGAATGCAAAAAAATTAATAAATTGTTGTCTGTTTCAGAGATAATGAAAGACCACGCGTCCCACGACATTCTGCTGCTATGCGGGAACTGCCACCAGCGCTGCAACATCCAGGACCAAGTGAAGCGGAGACATCTGGCCGCGTTGTGTGACGCGCCCTTCCCACATGAGAACCAAACTTTGGATTCAGACGATGTGTTTAAAAAGTACGTACATCTGTTTTAACCCTCGACCGTGAGAACGGTTGTCTATGGCCTCATAGATCCGAAACTGCTGATCCAATTTAAAATACATACAAACACACATAAAATGACGCCTCTTTCCCATTGGAGTAGGCAGAGATCACGGATTTCCACCTGCTCCAATCCTGACACACCTCTTTCGCTTCATTCACTCGCATAACAGCGGATTTTTTAGAAAGCAGATCGTTTGCTGATCCTTCATCATCCTGCTAAAGTCAAAGAAATAAATAAATATTGTGGACCTCCTCCTCCTCCATAGTCGGTCCCTCATTGTTGAGGATCGTGACCCTTTCCCATTCTGTGTACAATATCTCTCCATTTGGAGCTGTCGGTGGCCTGATGCACGCCTGATGCATCGGCATTTCAAGCTGCTCAGATACCTGGTCCGACTAACGCTTAGGGCTTCGGCCTCTAGGTCTTTTGCCTTCAACTTTGCCTGTTATAATCTCTCGATACAATCGGTATTTCTGCGAGCAATAAGGCCAAAGTATTTCAGGATTCTGTGCAGGCAAATAGAAGACAAACGCTTTCGATGTTCAAGCTTTAGTTGTTTGAGTATTGATATATTCGTTCTAGGCCGTCCAAGGAATTCTCAGTAAAATTATTATTAATGTTATTGAGGACAATCCACACAAAACTATCTAGCACCAAATTTAGCAAAGCTTGTACTATGGGAATCAGATAGCTGCGGATCTATTATTACTATTACTACTAGGCCGTAGTGTCCCACTGTTGGGCAACGGCATCCCCCATTTTCGCCATTCACTACGATTTTCTGCTTTAAGTTGCCAGTCCCGCTCATAAAATTATAACACTTATATTATATTCTTTTGTAAATATGTTCTTAATAATACACTATAACACTCAGATAGAGAACAAACATCTATGTTCACCACACAAATATTTGTTCTCGTATCGAACCCACGACCTACGGCGCAGAAGGCAGGGCTACTACTAGCATGAGCTGAGAGGCCAGTCCATAATATAGAGTATTGTTATAGAAAGGTCCGGTTAGCAGCGCATGCCCTACTAGTGCACGGACGCAAGCACACGCTGCCGGCGGCGCGACGCGCGGAGCTCGAGCGCATCGTGCTGGCTCAGTTCCCGGAGCGGCACCGCCTCACCGACGACATGCTGCAGGAAGCCTGCTCTAGCCGACACGCGTATGTTATACATTACTAGCGATCCTTAACTTACAATTACTAGTAGATATTTGTCTACCTACAACCACACTCATAATCTCACTCACACACCACACTCATAATCTCACTCACACACCACACTCATAACCTCACTCACACCACACTCACATACCACACTCACATACCACACTCACACACCACACTCACAATCTCACTCACACACCACACTCATAACCTCACTAACACCACACGCACTACCTCACTCAAACACCACGCTCACAACCTCACTCACACACTACACTCACAACCTCACTCACACATCACACTCATAACCTCACTCACACACCACACTCATAACCTCACTCACACACCACACTCACAACCTCACTCACACACCACACTCACAACACCACTCACACAGCCTCACCCTCACACCATAATATTTGTGTGTCCACACAATCATAATATCGTATTGTTTTGCCTACAGGGTGACTAACGAAGAGTTCACGGCAGAATCGCACGGGTACAAGGTGGTGTCGAAGTACCTGACACTGCCAGGCGGATTGCTCAAGTTTGAGGAGGAATGGAGAACGCATTTTCTTGCTACTATGAATCCCAAGTTCCTGCCTGAACTGTGGTCCGTTCATCATAATAGAGACAGGTAGGTTTAACATTAATTAACTAGAACAATATATGTAGTACTTATCCGCTAATCTAAAAAAAAAATCGGTTGCCTGTAAAGTCGGTTTACTGACGATAGTTGAACGTGACAACGTCATACAGCTGTCCACGCGGACGCATCGCTCACTCAAGTAGGAGAGAGACAGATGTCGAACGCTGCCGAACGCGGAGGCCAATTGTGCCTCTTTGTCGCTCGTTCCGCGCTCTCGCTTGCACTTCAAACCTTAAATGGAACGCCTCAGGGCGAGGTAACGCCGCATGAGTCATGTTTTTCCGTGCGTGCAGCCGGCTCCATCGAATTATAAGACGTTGTCACGTCAAAAACAACAACATAGAAAACGCTAATTAGATTCAGACGCAAAGTCATGCCTGAATCAATTAATTTACAGGTAGGTTTCTTTTATGATTTAACAGCAGTGGAGGAAGTCGCGCTGTGGTTGATGATGATGATGAGGTTTCTTTTTACTTGTAAAAACATCGACATTCATTTATTAATGTCATCGGTCCATCGAGTGTTTGTCCCACGGTTTGTGATTGCTATTTTTGTTTCAGGTTAAAAGTGAAGTGGGATCAGAAACGTTTGGATGAAAGTGATCTGAAATCTATGGGTGTGGAATGGTAGCTGGATACTGATGACTGAATACTGAGCTTAAAACTAAATGCTGATTGCACAAACAAACCAAACAAACCTTGGATTCTTCGTGGTCGTACGTTCGAATCCAGTTCAATAGGCATGAAGACAGTAATCAAGTATCGCCAAAATATTTATCTGATCTAATGAAAAAGGATTCAAAGATTTTGAAAAATGTATTTATTCTCTTATTAATGTCGAGATTAATAATTTATTTGTTAATATAAATCTACAAAATACAACAATCCGCCATGATAGCTTAAACACCGGTACCTCAAACATTTCCCTCGAAAGAAGCCTCTTTGTGACGTACTTAAAATCCTTTAACCACACTGGTTGGGAAGAATTGACACGAGAAGAAGAATACACGAGTTACTACTGGTTCGTAACAGTGAAGGAAATCATCGTTATGAAATCGAACGATCCTTTAAATATGAGCCAGAATTCCGATTAGTATTCAAAGAAGTCGAAAAACTTTTGTTTAATAATGTAAAAATGTAAAATAATATTGAAGAAGAGAAGAACTGGTAATATGATGTCACTATCTTAGATACTCTTGGAATGAAAATAGAAACAGTTTCACAGCTTTGATCCTCAGGAAACTTTCTGTTGGTGCACAACCGAATTCGAACCCACGACCTTGCGATCAGAAGGCGGATTCACTCCCACTAGACCACTGCTGCTGTTTTAAGTTTTTAAAGGAAATAAAGTGATAAATGATCAACAATATGTGTTTTTATGCTTTCCCCAAACACCGCCAGGCTTTGAGAAAATTGAGACTTTTTGGTGAACCTATATCGTACTTGGGACCCGGTTATAACTCCACCAAGCTGTTTGCACCTCGCTTTTTTTGTGTATATTTTAATGTTAAAAACAATTAATGCCAAGTAACATCATAAGAACATTATACAGGATGTCACAAAACTACCCGTAAAGCCGAAAGAAGATTAAATGAGGCCTCATAACGAGTCCATTCACAATATTTAAGAACTGTAGTAACGCTGTATAACATACCCCAAAGAAATAAAAAAATATTATTTTTACATGTAAGAATGAAAAATAGAAAAACTATTAAAGTAGACAATTATTAGGTAAAGAAGGTGCCTTCCTATTAAATAATCTGGTTCCCTGACATGACAGCTTACAAGGATTGTCAATTTTTTTTTACGGGGTATATTGTAACATGTTGTATAAGTTTGTTTAAGCTTAGAGAGCTGAGAATTAAAGAGGCCTAAAGACATTGCCGATCGTTTCCAGCACAATTCCCAGATAAGCCAAGCAATGGCCGAGAGCCCGGCTATCGTGTTCACGGTCCATTGCGCAATGCACTCGTTATTATGAGAGCTATGCTTCTATGACACATGAGCGGAAGTAACTCGCAACTTATAGATATCGTGACTGGCCTCTCAGCTCATTTGGTAGTAGCCCTGCCTTCTGAGCCGTAGGTCGTGGGTTCGATCCCCACCGTGAACAAATATTTGTGTGGTGAACATAGATGTTTTGTTCTCTGTCTGGGTGTTATATTGTATTCTAAATATGTAATTACAAAAAAAATATGTATGCAAGTATTATCTATCAACTATCTGGTTCCCATAGTACAAGCTCTGCTTAGTTTGGGGCTAGATAGTGTTGTGTAGATTGTCTATAATATTTATTTATCGTAGTCACGTTAGGGGCAGCTTGAAAGTGGCGCCAGTGACTGAAAAGATGAGGAGCAATAGATTAGCATGGTACGGGCATGTCATGAAGAGAAGAATGTCATGTAACGAGAAGAGTGCTAGATATGAATGTAGATGGGTGTAGAAGTAGAGGTAGGCAAAAAGAAAAGATGGATGGATTGTGTGAAAGAGACATGAAGTAGAGAAGAGAGTAAGAAAGGAGTGACTGCTGAAATGACCGCTAATAGAGGAGAGTGGAGAACGAAAACCAGTAGGCCTAATACCATGAGCTCTGTCTGGCTTTGTCTCTGGTCTTCGTTTTGAGTCTGTGTGAGTGCTCATCACCAGTGCATTATACTGTGTGTGTGTGACGTTTTGACATAGGATTTATTTAATCAACACTCACACAGACTCATAACCAGAAACAGAGTCAGAACTCATGGTACTGTTGACCCTTGACTCCACATAAAGTGGGGCAAGGACAAGAAAATGAAATTATGATGGTCATAACGTGACTGTTGTTAGATAGTTTTAACTGATGAAACAAGTTTTAAGGCCCCTATAGCATTGCCTTGTAGATCTCGCACGATACACATTGTTTTGTCTTTTTGACTATTAATAATGTTCTTGCAAAAGACTGACCTAGTCGACACAACCTAATATAAAACAGTTAGGTTTCCGCTATCGCATCTTCTCCTATGGTAATGGTATGATGATGGTGGATGAATTACTCGAGGAAATCATCCATTCTCTCTTCGAAAAGAAGCAATAAAATAAAATTTCAAAATGATCTCGGTCGGCCCGAGAATTATAGGCTCCTGCTACCTTCTGATAACGAGCGGTCCGTCGAGTATCGAATTTATATGTAGGAGACTTATTTAATTTTTAACCGACTTCCAAAAAGGAGGAGGTTCTATGTTCGGCTGTAAGTATGTTTTTTTTTATTTTTTTTTATGTATGTCGATTTCTCCGTCAATTGTGAACCGATTTTGAAAATTGTTTTTTTTGCACGGTAAATATGATGATGATAATAAATAAATATTCTGGACAATTCACACAACACTACCCAGCCCCAAACTAAGCAAAGCTTGTAATATGGAAACCAGATAGCTGATTTAATACTTGAATACATTTTTTTTTTTTTGTAAATACATACTTAGAATACAATATAAAACCCAGACAGAGAACAAACATTTATGTTCACCCCACAAATATTTGTTCTCGGTGGGGATCGAACCCACGACCTACGGCGCAGAAGGCAGAGCTAGCCAGTCGACCAACTGAGCTAGAGGCCAGTCAAGAACATGATGATAAAGAACATGCGTAAAGGAGAAATAACTTCTGCTACGAAATGTAGAGACTACTACAATGCTTTCAGTAACTTCGGATGTGCCGCGTGGCCTTTTAATGCTAACAATTGATTAAAAAAAAGAGCACTGGTGGTCTAGTGGTAGCGGCCCCGCCTTCCGATCCTAAGGTCGTGGGTTCAAATCCCGACGTGTACCAATGAGTTTTGTATCGAAAAATGTATGTACACAATGCTAGTGCTCTCAAACACTGAAGGAAAACATCGTGAGGAAACCGGCTTAGTCAGCTCCGCACGTATTGACCATGTCTTTCCTGTGGATTAGGCCGACTAAGCTATCAGGATGGTATAAGTGCTGGGCAAGCCTATTCCATCTAAAATCCTGTCCCAGGCACTATAGCGTCCCGTAAGTAGGGCATGAGTAATCACCAGTTGCCCCTGACGCTATATAAATCATCTACAATAGATGCAAAGGCCTGTTTACTTATGGCCTTACTTATAAAAATATGTCAAAAGATAAACAGTGGTTAAACTATTGCCATCTCTTACCACTGGGTACCTAATGACAAACAGTGACAGGGCTAACTTTAAGCAATGATTAAATTTAAATTGCGTTTATAAGTAAGGCTGTTACTTTTTTACTTACAATAATTGATTGAAGGTATCCGGTGACGGACGTAGAGAAGAATGATAAAATCAATAAAAGGAAAGTGTATACCTCTACGAAACAAGTACTACGATGCTACGCAGCGTCTACGAACCGCTAAAACATGATTTAATTAACTTTTCGGGACGGTTCCATCGATTTTCCCTTATAGAAAAAGAACAATAGTACATTGTTACCTGAGTGTTGAAAGTCACGTTTTTTGAGTCCCGAGACGGGTTTGGCGCCAGAGCGTTAGCGAGGGCGCCAATGGAGCTTGAGGGACTCAAAAGACTTTCACCCGAGGTAAACACTGTGCTTTTCATTACGAATACAAGGAAAGTAAAAATAAAAACATGAAAGAAAAATTAGTGAAAATGAAGATTGAATTGCCGCCTTCCCGGTTTTTTTTTTCTTTTTCTCTGGCGGGCCTTCGGCTTCGGTTCACCAGCATTATTCAGCCATTATTTTCATTTTCATAATTTAAATCTATGTTAAATAAATAGTTGAAGCTATACACTAATCAAGTAATTTAGAAGATATATTATTTATTTAATACTATCTTTATGTTATTTAAATTTAAATATTACATTGCGCTCTAATTAGACTTTTTAAACTTCTTACCGTTGTAATGGGTTTCCAACCTACTTGCTGAATAAAAAGTTGGAATTTGGTTGAACAACCTCTTTGCAGTTAGAAAGACTTTAGAAAGTTGGAACATGGTTGAATAAAATAGAACTTGTTTTTTTTATAATTTGACAGCTGTCAGTAGAAAGCGATTCTCCCTAGGGCTGAAAGTTTTACTTTCAATTAGGCCCCTCAGGCAACTTCATACCTACTTTCAGAGTATGAGTAATGAAAAGATGTTATTTGATTGTTCTTTTACAAGAAACCTTGATCCTTTTAAGAGAAACTTGAAAGGATATTAATTAACTACAAGGAATTTGTTTTCCAAGAATTTGAGGAAGCATATACTTCACGTATTTTTTCATGTTTATTTTTATTTATCATTTAACCTATTTCATATTTCATCCCACTACTGGGCAAAGGTCTTCCCCAAAGGCTTTCACATAACTCTCTTTCTAGTCACTCTTTCCGCTTAGCAGGTTTTATTAATGTTTTTGATACGAGAGTCAGTGACAAAAGTATTTTATCAATTTCAATGCCTTTTAAGCTGGATTTAAAATATAATCTTTAAAAAAGTTTTGTAAGAAATATATGAACTTGAAAACCAGGAATGTTCATTTACTTGTTGTCGCTGTAGGTATGTACAGTTTCTAGTTAGGTCACGATACATTATGTATTGGGTCGCGGGTTAGCTCGGCGTATTAATCAGATCACAGTATGTCCCATATGTTCAGCGGCGTGTGCCAACCCTGGGCAGTATTCAATTACCTGTGCATCGCTACCCTACGTGGCATTGGCATAGCTGACCATTTGAAAAAACGGGCCTCAAGCACAAAAGTTTTAAAGTTTTATCGGTGGAATGGAATTAATCAGACAATTTATTATAAGGGCTCCTACATTATACATACAATATCCAAGTAATCCTATATTACATGATGATACTATAGCAGTAATTTAGCTAAGTCCAAAAATTATATTTCATAGTCCTGTCAAGCTCTTCTTTATTCAAAATATTGATAGGAAACTTCGATAAACAAAGCTTACTTTGCGAAGACTGCTTTGCTGTAAAGCAAAGTGCGGTCTATAAATCTCAGCCAAAGGCTCGAAGAAACCAATGTACAAGATAAGAAGAAGAAGTCGCTCGCTAAGTCTGTTGCCGTCTGTATTTGTGTTTAAATATGACAGTGAAAAGCCGCTAGAAAGTGTCAGGCATTATGAATACGGAGGTAGGTGTATTTTATTATTCGGTTTCATCCGAAACGAATAAAACTCTGTCTACATTCATGAACCAACAAAGATCGACCCTTTGATATTCGAATCGGCGCTCTTCGACAAACGACTCATGAATTTGAATCATGAATCCCAATGATGTTCGTTGGCGTTCTGTCGCGAGCTCCAACACTCGATAGTGGTTTTGTTTTTGTCTAGTGTGTGTTCTACCCTGTGAATCTACTATTCCATTAACTATGCCTAGATTACTATGCCATTATTCAACTATTTGAACTGACTGATGATATGATATTTGCCAGAATGTTAAAAAAAAACTCTAACTTTTAGGGCTTGTAAACTCGTCAAGGCAATTGGTGAAACGCGGTTTATCATTAGTTAGTTAGTTGCATGGCGCCGTTTTGATACTAATAGGGGCTAGGCAGTTAATTGGGTGGTTCGGCCACGTGCTATACTAATGGAGGAAGATAGGGCAGTCAAGCCGGCTTTCCTGGGAGTGCCAGTTGGATGGCGACCAGTCGGCCGACCCAGATACCGGTGGAAGGAAGAAGTAGAGAAGGATCTCCGCTCTTTCGAGCTTCCAACTGGCAAGAGAGGTGAGCCACTTCGGGGTTGGTGCGCCGGGATAGTAAGTAAGTTAGGCAGTTCATTGAATGGCCAATTAAAGCAGTTGGCTGTGATATGCACATTGCCGTTTTGTGGTGAAATAGTTTTCGTAACGCGCGCAATATCAACGGTCGTGACGAATGCAGCGGACACGCGGAAAATTGGAAACCCGTCGGGTCGGGTCGACGCGGCGAGACGGTCAGTTGCAGGCGCTATGCCTAGAGCTAAAAGCTTATGGACATGAAATACGAAATAAACTCTTGAACAGAGAAATGGACTGCGAATTGAAATGGAATTAATAAAAAAAATAAATGATATAATCAGCATCACATCTGCTCAACATTTCATTATTAGTACCTACCTACTTACTATGTCGTTTGTTGATCTACCGTATGTAGTATGTACCGTACTAACGTGTTTTGTTCAGAAGTTGTACTAAGTTTCAGTAAAGTAGAAGTATTCTGTACCTACTTATTTAAAAGTGCAAGTACCATTAACCCTACAAACCGTAGTGGTTTCCTTTCTATCTTCTTGTTCTCTGTAAAAGAAAGTTTTGTGTGTTTGTTACACTATTTTTAACTCAAGAACGGCTGAACCGATTTTGCTGAAAATTGGTGGGGAGATAGCTTAGAACCGGAAGAAGGACATAGGATACTTAATTATTATCCCGAAACAATAACGAGAACGGGCGAGCGAAGCCGCGGGCGGCCGCTAGTTTATAATAAACAGCTTACATGATGGCTAGCATTTATAGGTAGCTAAAACTATTTATTTATATTATGAATTTATGATGCTAGATAAAAAATCCACCTTACGTCATGATGACTAGCATTATAAGTACTTATGAGTACAACGTTCACACAGTATTTCATGTCTGATAAAATCCTTTTTATAGTAACGAGTTATACCCACATTTGTAGATATAGGTTCACCACATTTTTGTATCAGTAATATTTGAAATGTGGCTAGAGTGTGTTCTGTTAACGGTGACCGCGGCTATCGGGGCTGGTCAGGACAACACCAGGTCACGATTGGTGACTCTGGAGCAAGGACCTGTACGTGGACACCAGGATCCAAAAACTGGAGTCTTCGTGTTCTCTAGTATACCGTACGCCACTGCACCTACTGGAGCACAACGATTTCAGGTAGGTTCCTAGTGGTCTGGTGGTTAGTGTCCTCCGATCCTAAGGTCGTGGGTTCAAATTCAAATCAATGAGTATTTGTCTAAAAATGTATGTAGGTACTCTAAAACGGTGAAGGAAAACATCGCGAGGAAAACATATATGTCAAGTGCACGATGAGGAGCCTCCTTGAGGCGTAATTTTAAATCCTTTCACCACACACTGCACTGGTTCGAAAGAAAAGCACACGACAAAAAGAATAAAGCATTAGATTATTGACGTGATAACGTCTTATAAATCGATGGAGCCGGCTGCACGCACGAAAAAACATGACTCATGCGTCGTTACGTCGTTTCGTCGTTCCATTTACCTGAGCCCGAGCCCGGGTCGGGTAATGGGTAAGGGTAAATGAGGGTAAGGGTAAATGAGGGTAAGGGTAAGGGTTCGGTCGGGTTCCGGGTCCGGGTCCGAGAGTTCGAGTCCAAGTCCGAGTCCGAGTCCGCGAGTCCGCGAGTCCGCGAGTCCGCGAGTCCTCGAGTCCGCGAGTCCGAGTCGGGTCCGGGTCCGGAAAAATGCAACCATTCCATCAGTATTTTCTTATGACGTTATCACGTTCAACTATCGTCAGTAAACCGACTTTACAGACAACCGATTTTTTTTTTTACGAGACAGTAAAAAAACCTGAATTAAACCTTGCTATTTTTGAAGATAAAATAAATGAAACCGTAAAAACTAATTTTGTCATTATTTTGCGGTATGGTAATTTGCACTGAAACCCAAGTGTAGGTATGTCAAATTAATATCTACTTATTTATTTATTTTATTTTCATGAAACGGTTAACACTAATTACAATAATAACAGATAAAATACGTTTGATTCAGCTAAAATTGATCTCTTTCTCTCGCAATTATGATTTCAGGAACCACTTCCACCACCGAAATGGACCGAGCCCCTAGAAACTGATAAACGAATAGTGTGTCCTCAAATCCAGTCCTTTTTTATAAAGAACAAAGTTATGCAAGATGACTGTTTGATTGCTAACGTCTACGTACCAGATATTGAAGATGATAACCTCCCAGTCATCGTTTATGTTCACGGAGGAGCTTTCCAGATAGGATATGGACACATGTTCCCACCAAATAACTTTATTCAAGATAAAAAACTCATAGCTGTGACATTCAATTATCGGCTAGGAATCAACGGTTTTCTATGCCTAGGTTCAAAGGGTATTCCAGGTAATGCCGGAATGAAAAACCAACTGGCTCTGTTACGCTGGGTCAAAAATAACATTGCCGATTTCGGAGGAAATCCTGATGATGTGACTATAGCAGGGGGCAGTGCTGGATCTGTCTCGGTAAATCTTTTGATGTTATCGAAAACTACAGAAGGGCTTTTCAATAAAGTTATACCAGAGAGTGGAGCCAGTACAGGGGTTATCGCGATGCAGATTGATCCTGTAGATAATGCTAAGAACTATGCTCGCTCATTGGGATTTAACGATGTTGACGATATTTACGCTCTAGAAAAGTTTTTGAAAAGTTTACCAGTTGATGAGTTGATAAAAAGCCCAATAGAACTACTGTTTTCTGCAACTAATTCGTCTTTTGGTTTCGTACCATGTGTGGAGCGAGCTACTGGTGGGGAAGTGTTCATGGATGATACACCCGTTAATATCATTAAAAGAGGAGACTACAGAAAAGTCCCTATGCTTTTTGGACTGGCTGACATGGAAGGTTTACTATTAATAGATAACTTCTCAACTTGGAAAACTAAAATGAATGAGAAGTTCTCAGAGTTTTTACCAGCTGATTTGCAATTTCATAGCGATGATGAAATAGAACAAGTTGCCGAAGCTATTAAAAAGTTTTATTTTGGAGATAAGGATATAACTGAAGAAAGTATTCTTCAATACGTTGATTATTTCTCAGATGTTTTATTTGCCTACCCTACGTTAAGGTCGGTAAATTTACTGGTGGAGTCTGGTCACGACGAAGTATATCTGTACGAGTTTTCGTTTACTGATGAAGATACTCCCGTTGTTCTTCATACCGATGTGAAAGGGGCAAACCACTGCTCCCAAACAATGACTGTTTTGGATATTAGACAAGCGTTTAACCCACTTGATGTTAATGTTTCGGAAGAATATAAAAAGATACAGGGTGTGATTCAAAAGATGTGGTACAACTTTATTAAGAATGGGTGAGCTTTCTTTATTAATAAAAACGTAGGTACCTACTTAGACACATAAGTCATATAATTAAATAATTCATTAAGTACCACAAAGTAGTGGTTAGTGGTACCGAGCTGCAAGTCATGATCTTTTTGCAAAGTGACCTTAAAAGTGACTTACCTACTACTTAGCTACATAGTTACATCATGTAACGTTTTTAACTCATGTTGCATGCTTAATAATCTCTCGGTTCCGAATGTCTGCGTCACTGTTGACGTTGACCTCGCCATTATCGATTTTGAACGGTCTGTTTATACCAATCTTCTTGCTCTTCTTGGGGAATATACCTTTTAAAAATAGTTTGGGTTAGCTTGGTATGGTATATTAATTTTTGGTTGGACAGTTTCCTCGTTTCTCAGCAATTGATTGCCTACGTCTCAGAGGCACCACACTGGAACTTTGCTGCTATTATTATTATTTTGTAAAAGGATCATACAAAAAAACGGTAGGTCCCAAGCCGTAGCTGCTGCCTGTTCATTTAAGCTTGGTTTCGTGGAACTGACACCCAGACTCACTATCACTTTAAGACGTTTCAAAGTGATCCTTGTTGACAAAAGACTTGCAAAACGGTTAATGACCTAGTGCAGAGGCAAAGCTTTGCTGGTACCTGTTACTTACCGTGGGCCATATTATTGTTCCATCAGTTAGTTAAAAAGGCATCAATAAAAGGTATCCACTGTTACGGCGAAGACTATCCATTGGATATAGCTAAAACTCTGTTTAACTTTATTACACGGTAGAAAAACATCTACGTATTCCGACTCCCATCTTTTTCTATCCCGACTTGTGATGTGTCTCGTCGCTAGGTTTCAGTGGGGGTGTCCTGTTCCCAAAACCGGCAACACTAATTTCTATTGTATAATGCTTTCAGAAAACCCGTGGCCGTAGGATCGCCGTTGCCAGCATGGCCACCGGCAAAAGCAGACGGTTCGCCTTACATGTCTCTCGGAGTTGAAGTGCAGTTGAAGGGTAAACTGCTCGACCAACGCCGTCAGCTGTGGGATGATGTTTACGCTCGTTATTATAGAGAACCTCAAGCACCACCTGCGCCACCGGCATTGTCCCATCCTGAGTTATAGACACTTAAAAATAAACAACGCATTTTTAATATTGAATTGTGGTGTTTATATACCTCAGCGAACTAGAAAAATGCACCAACTGTCAACTGTCTAGCCAAGTTGTATAAAAAAAAAGACCAAAAAACCTGAAAGCAAAAACAAGCCCAAGCCCCTTATTTTTGGTCTTGATACCATATTATTATCATTTAGGCAGTTCAAATGGTGGATTTCGTATTTTATAGGAGATTTGAACTTAACGTAGGTACTTTTTATGGTTTCATTTATAAAGTCTGGTTTTTGATAGTAAGAATTTAAACTTAATTTTATTTAAAATTAATAATTCTTTATTGATTTTATTTTATGCACGGCTTCTTACGAGTACGAGTAACATAATATTATATCTAGTGTAATCTATCAACTCTACAATCAGTACGATTGTGGAGTTCATAGATCGATTATGATATTTCATAGAAGGTGCAATCGCATCTTTTGAACAATGTGGACGAATCGGCTTTGTTTTTTTATCATAAGAATATCATATCATATTGCATATCATAAGAACCAATATAAAGTGAGCTTTAATCTGTAAGAGTGTTGATGACTTAGCAGTTCAGGTAAAATAATTAAATGCAGGTATCGCGCCCCAATTCAGGGCGAACCACTACTTTACTGATACAGTACTAATCAGTACCAAGGAGCAATCATGTGGAGACGCACGTTATTGTGTTTGTGCGTGTTCGTCTATGTCTTAGCGGCGAGTGATGAGCAGGAATCGAAGGTTGTAAAGACTGCACATGGATCTGTGCGAGGGTACAAGGATCCGGAGCATGGCATCTATGCCTTCAAGAGCATTCCGTACGCGATAGCACCGACAGGCGCTAACCGATACAAGGTAAAGTAGGTACTCCTAATCACTATCACAAGTCATAAGGTGCTAATTCGCTTGAAGTGGTGCTCATATCGTCGTATGAACAAGGTTACCCTTGCAAAACACCAACTTTACAGGAGGATTTCAATGAGTTTAAACTTTTTGGTGAAATTATTTTCATATTTAAATAATGGTCATCGTGAGTCGCATAATAATATGTGCACAACTTTGAATACATATAAGAATACCTATATATATATATCGACCCATCTGGGATCAATTGTCGTAAGAGCCAACTCATTCTGGGATCAAATGCCGTAACAGCCAACATTGCCAGCATTGAGTTACGACATAATTTTGATCCCAGAATGAGTTGGCTCTTACGACAATTGATCCCAGAAGGGTCGATATCCTATAACACTTATTTAGCTTAATAGGCTGATGAGTCTGTTGCAATCTCTATTTGTTGATACGAAAGTGACTTAGGCCGAGATTCATAGACCAAACTTTGACTTTACTTTGATGGAAAGTTCGACTTTCAACCAAAAAAATATTTCATAGTTCTGTCAAGCTCTTCTTTATTCAAAATTTTGAAGATAAACTTCGATAAACAAAGCTTACTTTGCGAAGACTCCTTTGCTGTAAAGCAAAGTCACGTCTATGAATCTCGGCCTTAGACAAGAGACTACTTTCCATCAAAATAAAGTCAAAATTCGGTCTATGAAATATGGGCCTTAGAATAAAAGTGTGAGGTATTAGGAATGAGTCTGATGTAGGTCTGATGACCTACACACACTCATACACTGTGTTGTATAATGTACAGGTCAGTGGGACATGCAATTACCTAGGTAGGTACTCTATAACATATTTTTCTCATATAATAGATATATTTCGCGATCACCATTGGATGGGTGGCCGCATCTTATTCAGACACGGATTTTTCGAAAAAAATAAAGCTTACTTACGGTATTCTCAGCGACTTGATTCACATTTGACCAGTTTTGTTTTTTCAGGCTCCAATTCCGTCGCCTGTATGGCTGGACACACTAGAAGCTATTGACAAAGGCATTATATGCCCCCAGGCCCCGTTTCCTATGGATATAATGCCACCTGGCAGAGTAATGAAAGAGGATTGCCTCATCGCAAGCGTATACGTTCCCGATATAGAGGAAAAGAAACTGCCTGTGATGGTGTACGTCCATGGAGGAGCTTTTCAATTAGGATACGGTGATTGGATGGTAGCGAAGAAACTAGTTTCAGAACATAATATCATACTCGTCACTTTCAATTACCGTCTTGGGATTAATGGGTTCCTATGTCTCGGTACTGACGATGTCCCAGGCAATGCGGGTATGAAGGATCAAGTGGAGCTTCTGCGCTGGGTCAAGAGGAATATTGCTAGCTTTGGTGGAAATCCTGACGATGTGACGATCGCCGGTGGATCTGCAGGATCAGCCTCTGTTGATCTGCTGATGCTGTCGAAATTGGCTAAAGGCCTGTTCACTAAGGTTATACCTGAAAGTGGTGCCAATGTTGCAGCTTTTACTGTCCAAACTGACCCGATATTCAATGCAAAAAATTTTGCTAAAGTTTTGAACTTCCACAATGTAGATGACATTTATGCTTTAGAACAATTTTACAAAACGGCTACGCTTGAGCAATTGAATATAGACACTTTTTTCTTTTGGCCTAACTCTACTTTTGGATTCTCTCCTTGCGTGGAACGTCCTTCTAAAGTATCCTTCCTAGAAGAATCACCAGTCAATATTTTAAAGAGTGGGCAGTACAAGAAAGTGCCTCTTTTATACGGCTTCGCCAACATGGAAGGTCTTCTAAGAATTGATATCTTTGATACGTGGAAAAACAAAATGAATGAAAGGTTTTCAGATTTTTTACCTGGGGACTTACAGTTCAAGGATAATAGCCAAAAGGAAGACGTAGCGAAGATAGTCAAAGAATTTTACTTTGGCGATAAACCAATTAGCAATGACAATGTGCTGTCATACGTTGATTACTTTACCGATGTTATATTTGCGTACCCCATGTTAAGGTCGACGAAACTGCATGTAGAAACTGGCCACGATCAAATATTTTTATACGAATATTCATACGCAGACAAGAATGCTCCTATGGTACCGTACACAAATGTACGCGGAGCAAATCACTGCGATCAATCAAATGCAATGACTGAACCGAATTTTATTGATATAAGTAACTACACAGATGGATTTAAACAAATGGCTTCTACTTTGAGGCAGATATGGGCTAACTTCATAAAGACAGGGTAAGTTATCTCAGAACATTGACTCCGTTACCTTTCTCAATAGTTATTAAGGTGGTACGATTTCCATACAAATTGATTTTACCATGAGAGTAAATTGTAGGTACTCATTGTAATTGTAAACTGTAGTTGATTAGGTACATATTGGTATTTATTTACGGCAAATATTATGTTGAAGAAATAGGTTAGCATCCCGTCACCCTTACAACTGGAAAATCAAATAGTGACAAGGCGAAGGTAAAACAGCAAGATGGTAGATTCCTGATGAAATGTCACGTGCCTAATTTGCAGAAGAATGTCATGTAGCCCAAATATCCAAATTTAGCCGTTGCTGCCGACATAAGAACTTCGTGACATAAGAACATTGTTACCTCTTCTTTTCCTTCGTAACTTATTGAATCCAGAAATGGTGTATTCTTTAAAAAAAGTCTCGTTTCCAGGAAGCCGGTGCCCGAGGGGTCTTCGCTGCCGGCGTGGCCTGCAGTGGGGTCTGCCTGGGCGCCTCACATGTCGCTCGACAGCGAGCTGCAGCTGCGAGGCTCGTTGCTCGAGCGGCGCGCAAGCTTCTGGGACGATATCTACGCGAAGTACTATCGGAACCCACTGCCTCCACCGACTCCCCCGGCTAGACATTCCGAGCTTTAAAGATTAGTTCTTTAAAGATTGGTAACTTCTTAAAAAAATAAAAAACTTTTAATTATTGATTACATACCTCATGTTATACTTAGTAGTAGGCAACAAATATTGCACATCGGCTAATGTCGGCTTCATAGAGCGTAGAGTACCTACCTACGTCAGAAATAGATAGTGCTGTACGAAACCAAAAAGTCGATGTGCAATATTTATTGCCTACAATCGTTCTATGCTATATGAGCAAAAATTAAAATGCAGAAACATGGATGGATGTAAATAAATAAATCATCATCATCATCATCATCAGCCTGAAGAAGTAAGAAAAAGCAAAAGAATTAACCGACCAGTAGAAAAACCTTGATGTCAACGAAATTCTTAAAGATGGGGGCTCTCGGATCGTTGGTTATCCTAAATTAACCTTTTTATGTATAGCAAAAATTGAGCGTCAAGAAATAAATTATAGTTTAAAAAACTAAAAAAAAAACGCTTTTATAACTAATTGAACTAAAAAGTTAAAAATAAAACTGTAATAATCAATTGAAAATTTATATTATTGTACAAAAAGCGTGGGGTGTTTTTTATAATAACTTCAGATATAATAAACTATTGATAAAATATTTACAACAATCAAAATCAAGCCCCCCACGCTTTTTGTACAATAATATAAATTTTCAATTGATTATTACAGTTTTATTTTTAACTTTTTAGTTCAATTAGTTATAAAAGCGTTTTTTTTTAGTTTTTTAAACTATAATTTATTTTTTACTTTATAGTTTTTTTTTTCATATATTTTTTTTCATATTATTGCATTGTCATCGACCTTTGACAGGTGTGCAAAGTTTGAATCAAATCTGATCGTTCAAAGTAGGTATTTTTTTTATTTTTTTTATTTCTTTTCATTTTTTTTTTATTTTTTTTTTCATATTATTGCATTGTCATCGACCTTTGACAGGTGTGCAAAGTTTGAATCAAATCTGATCGTTCAAAGTAGGACAAAATCGAGCTCAAAGAGGTCGGTTACATACATACATACATACAGGTGAAACTAATAAAAGCGTTATAAAAAAGTAAAAATGGTTTTGGAGTGTCCAAGCAAAGTTCTTTCATATGACATGTAACTTGATTATTTTGTGTCACTTTTTTTTATTTTTGCAGCCTTAAAAAACACCATATCTTTATAACCCCTCATCTGATTTCACTCATATACTTACCAGTAAATTTCTCAAGTACAAGCTATCGACTTCTTAAATTTCGTGCAGATCGGATCAACGGTTCGTAAGTTATCGTCGGACAAACATACACAAGTACATACATACATACATACGCACATAAAATGCCAAATTGCCCAAGTTGTTTGGAAGATCTTCGTTCGCTTCGCTCACTCGATCAATAAATAGACAGATAGAGGAGAAAAATACTTGCTCACAAAAGCCTAGGTACAGACAATGATTCATAAAAACCTTAAAACCTAACATAAGTAGTAGGTTTAAAGACATTTATTTTCTCATAAAACATAAAAAAGTACTTAACTTTAGGCCAAAAACGGCAAGTAATGCTAACTTGTTAAAATAATTTATCCATGACCAAAGCTAGAAAAAATAGGTATACCTAGTTGCTAACTGCTAATGATAGGTACGCACCAAGTGCACCAACCTATCAGTTGATGACATAACTTCACAATAGCGTGGAATGTATAGAATAGTACCTACAACGAACAAACACATATTAGAACAAATATGTACTTATTAGGTTATAATAGGTACGCACCAAGTGCACCAACCTATCAGTTGATGACATAACTTCACAATAGCGTGGAATGTATAGAATAGTACCTACAACGAACAAACACATATTAGAACAAATATGTACTTATTAGGTTATAATTTCCCATGCAAGAGACCCAAACAACAAAATACTCGCTGGTTTTGATATTTTCGACCGCCACGCTGGCGTGTGACTAAATAAATCCTACGTCGAAACGTCACACACACAGGTGAGTACTAACACAGACTTAAAACCAGAGCCAGATAGAGCTTGTGCAGACTTGGGAAACTCCTTGCAGGTTTGAACTGTGGCTATACTTTTGCTGTACTTTGGCTATACTTCGACACAGCTCGACATATTTTCTTGCATTGCCGGCGGAGTATTGTAGAGAAGTGGTGGGGTGAATAAGAACGAAACTTTTTTATTATTTTTTATTATGTTTTGATCTCACCATGTAACATAATTGCAACAAATAATATGAGTAAGTAATAATTTGCTAGTTTTGTAGAGTTCCATCCAGGGGTGTGCCTACAACATAGATTAGATAATGTTATTTCGTAATCTTTGTAGTTTTTTAAAGTGTATTGAGTATTGAGTGTTCTGCTGGCCTACCATGAGCTTCATATGGTTATGGTTATGGCTGTCGAAATTGTGTCAACACATTCTAACCTATTCAAACCCAAGAAGAAAATGAATTTGTGGGTCAGCCTATCTATACACAATTTGACAGCCATAGCCATAACTATATGGAGCTCGTGGTAGCCCTGCTGAACATACATATAAACAAACATACCCAGTGGAGAAAGATTAGACATACTATTCTATACAGAGTGTAAAGATAGGTATGTTACATAACTAGTATAGGTACTCGAAAATGGTTCTATTGGAGGCAAATAATAATTTCTAGTTCCAAATGAAATGAAATGAATTGTAGTGTTTAATTGTGTGTGACTCAGAAGATACCTTACTGCTGCCCACCACTTGGTGTTTCCTTGCCATTCTCATGTAAAAAATAAATTGAAATCAAATCAAAAATGTATTAGTTCAGCTGTATCACAAAGATACGTACGATTGAGTGAAGTGAGACGTTATTGGGTTAAGTTTCGGTGGCCTAACTGAGGGTCTGGTGGAGGCAGAGGGTTTCGATAGTGCTTCGCGTAGATATCGTCCCAGAAGCTTGCGCGGCGCTGCAGCAGTGAGCCGCGCAGCTGCAACGTGCTGCCGAGCGACATGTGAGGCGCCCAGGCAGCGCCCACTGCGGGCCACGCCGGCAGCGGAGACCCCTCAGGCACCGGCTTCCTGCATAATAACATGTCGGAAATTACAATAGGCAAAAATGTATGGACCGTGGTACCTACCTGCTTCAATAGTCATCATTTATATATTATTAAATATACATTTTGGTGTAGAAAAACGTCTATACCATGGTGCCTGTCCCAATTCACGATTGGAAAGCAGTATTCCCACTAAGATTCAGAAATGAAAATTTACTACAAAATACCATGGCATGCCATAGTCTTACGTAAAAGCGTTTTTGATAAAAAACATGAGCGGAAATGCAGAAAATATTAGGTACACAGGAACTCATTTTCTTTGGTGCTTGATACACTCATAGATGTATGTTTATCTCCGAACGCAACCAGATCGGAGACTGGCTGCCATAGTAAATATTGTTTGTCTTGGTGAGACCTTTTAAACGACACTACAATCATATCTGCGTTACTGTCTACGTTACTGGATTACTGGCAGCGACACAGTTTATACTTCTGCAGTCAGTATCGTTTGCACTTGTTTTTGTATAACCTTGTACCTTGATTCCAAATAAATATTATTATTATTTTTTTATTTATCGGGTATGGTAGGTACCATTTTCGGGTACCATTTTGCCCATTGTCCTTAGCTTTGAACATATTTTTTAAATTCTATCCCTCTTGATAATTGATAAACCAAAAACTTACCCTGTTTTAATAAAGTTAGCCCAGAGCTGCCTCAAAGTAGAAGATATCTTTTGAAACTCTTTAGTTACATTGAATACGCCTGATTCTCCAGCAAGCGCAAAACTCTGGAAACAGTGACCCGCACCTCTCACGTCTGTATGAGGAACCACAGGCGTGTTCTCATCCACAAAGGAATATTCATACAGGTATATTTGATCGTGGCCATTCTTTACCATCAGCGATACTGATCGTAGTGCAGGGTATGTAACCATAGTGTCAGAAAAATAATTAACATATGATAGAATATTATCTGCGCTTACTGGCTTATCGCTAAAGTAGAATTCTTTCACACTTTTTGATACCTCTTCTTTTTGTGCTTTACTCTCGAACTTTAGATCAGCGGGTAGAAAATCGGAAAACTTTTCGTTCATTTGGGTTTTCCAATGTTCAAATAAGTCTATTCTAAAGATACCTTCCATATTTGCAAATCCG
The DNA here is from genome assembly GCA_947578465.1 of Thera obeliscata. NCBI lineage: Eukaryota > Metazoa > Arthropoda > Insecta > Lepidoptera > Geometridae > Thera > Thera obeliscata. Next base: position 2,808,102 of record OX387926.1, read on the forward strand.
TAGAGAAGAGGAACCTTTTTGTAATTTCCTTTCGTCAAAATATCGACTGGCGATTCATCAAGGAAGGCTTCCGTTGAAATTCGTTCAACACACGGTGCAAACACAAAACTTGAATCGGTATTATTATAAAATGTATTTGTGGTTAAAACTTGTATAGAAGCGGTTTTGTAAAATTGTTCCAAAGCATACACATCATTCACATTGTCAAAGTTATTAGCTTTCGCAAACCACTTTGCGTTTTCTAGTGGCTCAGATTGGATCGTTACGACGGAAGTACTAAATACACTCTCTGGTATGGCTTTGTTGAAAAGTCCTTCAGCTGATTTCGAAAGTATAATAAGATCTGCTGTAGCAGCGCCAGAGCTGATTCCTGCAATCGTTACATCATCAGGGTTCCCTCCAAAGTTGGCAATATTTTTCTGTACCCAACGCAGAAGTTCTACTTGATCCTTAAGCCCAGCGTTACCGGGCGCATCTTCTGTGCCAAGACAAAGGAAACCGTGTATTCCAAGGCGATAGTTGAATGTGACGTAAATTATATTATGCTCAGAGACCAGTTTCTTCGGTACTATCCTGTTACCCCATCCCTTTTGGAAACCTCCTCCATGAACGTAGACCACGACGGACAGATTTTTTTGATCAGTGTTAGGAGTATACACATTGGCAATGAGGCACTTCTCTTGTATTTTGAAGTACTTGCGGTTGGGATCCGCAGGAAAAGTAAACTGCGGACATTTTATTCCTTGGTCTACTGCATCAAATGTTTCGTGTCTTAAAGGTGGCGGAAGAGGCGCCTGAAAATGTAACACAGGTATAATAAACAGTTCGTTCATGAAAACACTAAAAGAGCACAACATTAATGAACGCGGATGCCTCAGTCAAGGAATTCAAAAGCTAACCAAACTCTGCGGCGCAATTGATGGACATTACGAACTATGCAAATACAATCGTTTATGTTTCAAGTAGGTATTATGAATAAGCATCAATTTTACTCGTCTTTTAATTTTTATTTATTTAATATTATTTATTATATTGTTTTGTAATAGGCGATGGTGTATGTATACGAATATCAGGTGGGCCTTAATATGGTTGTTCCATCAGCTGATTGTAAAAAAAATGGATGTAAAGTACCCTACCTTGGGAGAGCAAGCTATTATTGATATACCTACCAAGTTCCATTCTATAAACCCATAGGAAATGAGATATTTACAAAAAAAAAATTTGACCTTGAAATTTAATAGTTGCGTACACCCTACCATATGCAGGTTTTGAGACAACTTTTAGGGTGTCAATATGGGCAGCTGGGTATCTCGAATTCCGAGGTGAACTTACTATAATGACTGGACTATTCGGTGATAAAACAGGTTACAAAATAAAAATATGTTTCTATGTCATCGAGTTGTTGATGTTGACTGGCCTCTAGCTCAGTTGGTAGTAGCTCTGCCTTCTGCGCCTCAGGTCGTGGGTTCGATCCCCACCGAGAACAAATATTTGTGTGGTGAACATAAATGTTTGTTCTCTGTCTGGGTGTTATATTGTATTCTAAGTATGTATTTACAAAAAAAAAATGTATTCAAGTATTATGTCTATCTATAGCTATCCGGTTCCCATATTACAAGCTCTGCTTAGTTTGAAGCTGGGTAGTGTTGTGTGAATTGTCCACAATATTTATTTATTATTATTTTATTATTTATGTTTGGTAGCATAATAGGAGCATGCAATGTAACTCAAACAAGTTGTTATCGTGAAATAGGAATCTTCTTAAATTTCACGTGTTTACTTATTTTGCATGGTTTTATTATTTTTCATCATGATCACTTTAACAAACATTTTATTATGGTTTGATGGGTATCTGGAAGAGATTACTACCTGCGATAAGACCGCTGATTGTAAGGCAATCTGATACTTTTTTTTCTAACTCGATATTTGTGCCTGCCTTCAACAAAGTTTGTATGTCCTCAATAAGGATTTTTCTATGTTCATCGATCGACCATCGTAAATCGTCAATAATTCAAAAGTTCCCGAATTTTTCATATTTTTTTTATCTGTGTAAAAATTATGCACTAAATTACAATATTTATTGATTCACACTATGAGAGATATACCTTGAATTTATGGGGCCCAGTTGGAGCGGTTGCGTAAGGAATGCTCTGGAAGGAAAAAATTCCATAGTCTGTATCCATGTACCCTCGCACCGGTCCTTGTGCTGTGTTCACCACTTTTGATGCCCGCTCATTGTTTTGTGCCGAGACAGATGCGCACACAAACAATGTCAGAAGCGTGCAGCTCCACATGATGACGATTCCGAAGTGAGGAGTGTTGAATTGCTGCCCGCACACAACCAAGTCAAGTCCGGAACCACGAGTGGTCAGCTGGGATGCCAGGTGATTGCTGGTGGTTGCTTAAGCCCTGCTTGTACTTGCTCGAGGACCGCTTTATTTCGTCGCTGATGGTGTTAGTATCCAGTTCGTTGTGCAGCTCATCGATCTTTAAGAACCACGTTGCATTGGATATGTTTCTTAGAATACCATTTTGTGCTCTTTGGATTATATCGATATTAGATTTGCATGCTGATCTCCGAAGCTGTATGCCGTACGTCCATATAGGCTTCAGTACCACCTGGTATACCAAGAGTTTGTAACTGAATTTCTGCCTAGTAACCATTGTAGGCTTCTGTATCGGTATTTCAGTTCATCTATTTTCCTCTGTAGGTGGGTTTTCCAAGTCAGTCTGCAAGTGCGGTCCAGGTGCATCCCGAGATATTTTACTGACTCATTGTGTGTAAGTGCATGTGCTCCTAGGCTCATGGCTGACAGGCGGGCAGTCACCTCTGCGAAGTGCAAAAGTTGCGTGGACTGACTTAAGGCCTGCGCACACCTAGGCCGCTGGCGAACGCGATCAGTGAAACGCTGTCAAATTTGACAGCGATATTTGACAGCGTTTCATTGATCGCGGTCGCCAGCGGCCTAGGTGTGCGCAGGCCTTTAGAGGCACAGCTCTGATCCATCTATTTCGTAGCTAAGGTCAAGTACATGCCCTGTTGGATACTGCGATGTCATAGTAGGTAGATATGTATAGAATTTGATTAATTATCAAACAATAGATTAATTTGGTGATTATTCATCATAATAATTAATTTATTCAGGCGTGATTTGCGGAATTCAATTTTTAAACATAACAACACAATTAATATAAATAAATAAATAAATAAATAAATATTGTGGACAATTCACACAACACTACCCAGCCCCAAACTAAGCAGAGCTTGTAATATGGGAACCAGATAGCTGATATAATACTTGAATACATTTTTTTTTTTGTAAATACATACTTAGAATACAATACAACACCCAGACAGAGAACAAATATTTATGTTTGCCACACAAATATTTGTTCTCGGTGGGGATCGAACCCACGACCTACGGCGCAGAAGGCAGAGCTACTACCAACTGAGCTAGAGGCCAGTCTAAATTTGTCCAAATTAAATTCAAATTAAGTCCAAATTAAATTGTACCTAGATGTATACTTATATTAAGAAACAGTTTATGTATCGCCTGATTTATTAATGGGCGGAGAAGAGAATCTATAATGAAATAGAAAGATAATAGAAATAGAACTAGAACAAAGTTCATTCTAGTTAATTTATGTTTAATTAAACATTCACATTTTGATTAAACAGTCTATTATAAATCACATATAACTTACAGTTAAATAAAAGAATGGAAATTAATAAAAATGAATGTCAAAATAAATAGCTAAAATAATTATTCCGATTTAAATTCTTCAATAGAATAGTAGCATTTTTTTGCAAGCTATGATTTAAGTCGTTTATATGCGATTCCTTTGTTCATCTTTAATGTAGTCTGGATTTTTTTATAAATAGATTTACTTGAATACAGGCCGGGATAACGGCCGGAGCATAGTTCGAGGGTGCAATAGCTACTAACAACCGAGCTAAGCATTCTACTTTAAATCATTCACTTATAGTAGATTGCTGCATTTATAATATTAGTATAGATAGTAGATTACATCATACATGCTCATCAGTAAGTAGGATTTATTGCTGTGCGAAAAGGCTGCGTAAGTAGGCGTTAGCGGCTCAATGCATTGTAAATGCGTATATACATATATATATATGTATAATAATCACCCTCGCTCGTTTCGCTCGCCCAAGCTTCTAAATGTCTCGGGTGCAATCAATCCTTTATAATTTGTGTATTATAATATAATGGCTGCATACCTGATGAACTTATCAAAATAATAGTGGTTCCAATCATAAAGTGGGAGATGCCTCGGACAAATGCAACTACCGTTTCAAAATGTTAATGGAATATATTCCTTATAAAGCGTAAGGAATGCTATAAAAGGAATATATTCCATAGTCTGTATCCTTGTACCCTCGCACAGCTCCTTGAGCTATGTTCACGACCTTTGATTCGCGCTCATTATCTATCGCTAAGCAAGATACGCAAACACACAAACACAAAAACGTGCTGCTCCACATTATAAACTTCATACATATGAGGTTATTCAAACCTGCGCAAAGTTTATAAGAAGTAAAGTCAAAATTCGGTCTATGAAATATGGGCCTTAGAATAAAAGTGTGAGGTATTAGGAATGAGTCTGATGTAGGTCTGATGACCTACACACACTCATACACTGTGTTGTATAATGTACAGGTCAGTGGGACATGCAATTACCTAGGGTAGGTACTCTATAACATACTTTTCTCATATAATAGATATATTTCGCGATCACCATTGGATGGGTGGCCGCATCTTATTCACACACAGAAAAAAATAAAGCTTACTTACGGTATTCTCAGCGAGTTGATTCACATTTGATCAGTTTTGTTTTTTCAGGCTCCAATTCCGTCGCCTGTATGGCTGGACACACTAGAAGCTATTGACAAAGGCATTATATGCCCCCAGGCCCCGTTTCCTATGGATATAATGCCACCTGGCAGAGTAATGAAAGAGGATTGCCTCATCGCAAGCGTATACGTTCCCGATATAGAGGAAAAGAAACTGCCTGTGATGGTGTATGTCCATGGAGGAGCTTTTCAATTAGGATACGGTGATTGGATGGTAGCATAGACAAAGGACTTTGTCTATGATGGTAGCGAAGAAACTAGTTTCAGAACATAATATCATACTCGTCACTTTCAATTACCGTCTTGGGATTAATGGGTTCCTATGTCTCGGTACTGACGATGTCCCAGGCAATGCGGGTATGAAGGATCAAGTGGAACTTCTGCGCTGGGTCAAGAGGAATATTGCTAGCTTTGGTGGAAATCCTGATGATGTGACAATCGCTGGTGGGTCTGCAGGATCAGCCTCTGTTGACCTGCTGATGCTGTCGAAATTGGCTAAAGGCCTGTTCACTAAAGTTATACCTGAAAGTGGTGCCAATGTTGCAGCTTTTACTGTCCAACCTGACCCCGTATTCAATGCAAAAAATTTTGCTAAAGTTCTGAACTTCCACAATGTCGACGACATTTATGCTTTAGAACAATTTTACAAAACGGCTACCCTTGAGCAATTGAATATAGACACTTTTTTCTTTTGGCCTAACTCTACTTTTGGATTCTCTCCTTGCGTCGAACGTCCTTCTAAAGATTCCTTCCTAGAAGAATCACCAGTCAATATTTTAAAGAGTGGGCAGTACAAGAAAGTGCCTCTTTTATACGGCTTCGCCAACATGAAAGGTCTTCTAAGAATTGACCTCTTTGATACGTGGAAACACAAAATGAATGAAAGGTTTTCAGATTATTTACCTGGGGACTTACAGTTCAAGGATAATAGCCAAAAGGAAGACGTAGCGAAGATAGTCAAAGAATTTTACTTTGGCGATAAACCAATTCGCTCACTCGATCAATAAATAGACAGATAGAGGAGAAAAATACTTGCTCACAAAAGCCTAGGTACAGACAATGATTCATAAAAACCTTAAAACCTAACATAAGTAGTAGGTTTAAAGACATTAAATTTTCTCATAAAACATAAAAAAGTACTTAACTTAACTTAATTAGCAATGATGTGCTGTCATACGTTGATTACTTTACCGATGTTATCGTTCGCTTCGCTCACTCGATCAATAAATAAACAGATAGAGGAGAAAAATACTTGCTCACAAAAGCCTAGGTACAGACAATGATTCATAAAAACCTTAAAACCTAACATAAGTAGTAGGTTTAAAGACATTTATTTTCTCATAAAACATAAAAAAGTACTTAACTTTAGGCCAAAAACGGCAAGTAATGCTAACTTGTTAAAATAATTTATCCATGACCAAAGCTAGAAAAAATAGGTATACCTAGTTGCTAACTGCTAATGATAGCATAGACAAAGGAATTGTCTATGATGATAGGTACGCACCAAGTGCACCAACCTATCAGTTGATGACATAACTTCACAATAGCGTGGAATGTATAGAATAGTACCTACAACGAACAAACACATATTAGAACAAATATGTACTTATTAGGTTATAATTTCCCATGCAAGAGACCCAAACAACAAAATACTCGCCGGTTTTGATATTTTCGACCGCCACGCTGGCGTGTGACTAAATAAATCCTACGTCGAAACGTCACACACACAGAGTAATACATTGGTGAGTACTAACACAGACTTAAAACCAGAGCCAGATAGAGCTTGTGCAGACTTGGGAAACTCCTTGCAGGTTTGAACTGTGGCTATACTTTTGCTGTACCTACTTTGGGTATACTTCGACACAGCTCGACATATTTTCTTGCAATGCCGGCGGAGTATTGTAGAGAAGTGGTGGGGTGAATAAGAACGAAACTTTTTTATTATTTTTTATTATGTTTTGATCTCACCATGTAACATAATTGCAACAAATAATATGAGTAAGTAATAATTTGCTAGTTTTGTAGAGTTCCATCCAGGGGTGTGCCTACAACATAGATTAGATAATGTTATTTCGTAATCTTTGTAGTTTTTTAAAGTGTATTGAGTATTGAGTATTGAGTGTTCTGCTGGCCTACCATGAGCTTCATATGGTTATGGTTATGGCTGTCGAAATTGTGTCAACACATTCAAACCTATTCAAACCCAAGAAGAAAATGAATTTGTGGGTCAGCCTATCTATACACAATTTGACAGCCATAGCCATAACTATATGGAGCTCGTGGTAGCCCTGCTGAACATACATATAAACAAACATACCCAGTGGAGAAAGATTAGACATACTATTCTATACAGAGTGTAAAGATAGGTATGTTACATAACTAGTATAGGTACTCGAAAATGGTTCTATTGGAGGCAAATAATAATTTCTAGTTCTAAATGAAATGAAATGAATTGTAGTGTTTCATTGTGTGTGACTCAGAAGATACCTTACTGCTGCCCGCCACTTGGTGTTTCCTTGCCATTGTCATGTAAAAAATAAATTGAAATCAAATCAAAAATTTATTAGTTCAGCTGTATCATAAGGGTACGTACGATCGAGTGAAGTGAGACGTTATTGGGTTAAGTTTCGGTGGCCTAACTGAGGGTCTGGTGGAGGCAGAGGGTTCCGATAGTGCTTCGCGTAGATATCGTCCCAGAAGCTTGCGCGGCGCTGCAGCAGTGAGCCGCGCAGCTGCAACGTGCTGCCGAGCGACATGTGAGGCGCCCAGGCAGTGCCCACTGCGGGCCACGCCGGCAGCGGAGACCCCTCAGGCACCGGCTTCCTGCATAATAACATGTCGGAAATTACAATAGGCAAAAATGTATGGACCGTGGTACCTGCTTCAATAGTCATCATTTATATATTACTAGCTGTGCCCGCGACTTCGTCCGCGTGGAATAGTGTCTATGGGTAGCATTTTAAATATGTAGCGAAAAAAAAACAGTAGATACTTATTGGCGTGCATGGTGGCACAGTTATCTGCCCTCTTACTACACTTGGGCATATTTCCCCACCTACACCACTCCCCCCTCCTCTCCCTCTGTTAATGTACATTTTTCCATACAAACTTTCATTCCCTATTGTCATTTTACACCCTTGGTAATAGAATAATTAAGTGGGGGGCGGGAAGGTTGAGGAGAAAAAATAGAAACAAAATAGTTTTCCAAAGTAACAATAATGTCTATTTAATAATTTTGGGATGTCGGCCAAGATTGATTTACTCGTCCGGAGTGGTATAAGGCTCTCATTTAGTCTACCTTCGTAAGTAAATAAATAGTTTATCTGAAATATAACGGTCAGATTTCACCGTTTTCCAACTCATCATGTGGTTTATTTAGTTACGATCTTCTCACAGATTAAAATAATTAAACTGGTCAAAGTAGAGTTCTTATGAAATTGCCGGCTCGATTTCGATGTTTTTCTATTAAAAACCGAAAAAGTATCCATAAATCGAGTTTATCAAAAGCATTTCCAAACATCGGGTCGGTTCGATGTATCCCATCCCTAAGCGGCGGTCGGCTGTCAGTCAGACACTGTGTTATGTAAACAAACAAAAAATTCTAGAATCGAAGGTTGTCGAATTTCTCCAAAAAAAGCGCAATTCTCATGAAACGTGTTTTGCATTGATAAGTTGCATAAATGACCTTTCTAATGCCTTTGCCTATCTGTGTACCAAATTTCGGTGATCGGCATGTAATCGGCGAAGTGGTTTAGTGTAAGAGTGAGACAGAAAGTGAGACAGAAACATCAAAGAATTGCTCTTTAGAACGTGTTTTATAAGGTTTGTAAAACTTTTTTCACAATAAAAAGCCTATGTCCTTCCTCAAGCTCTGAACTATCTGTGTACCAAATTTCATTTCAATAGGTTTAGTAGTTTTGGCGTGAAAGCCAGACAGAAAGACAGACAGACAGAGTTACAAACGCATTTATAATATTAGTATGGATTAAATATACATTTTGGTGTAGAAAAACGTCTACCATGGTGCCTGTCCCGATTCACGATTGGAAAGCAGTATTCCCACTAAGATTCAGAAATGAAAATTTACTACAAACTACCATGGCATGCCATAGTCTTACGTAAAAGCGTTTTTGATAAAAAACATGAGCGGAAATGCAGAAAATATTAGGTTCACAGGAACTCATTTTCTTTGGTGCTTGATACACTTATAAATGTATGTTTATCTCCGAACGCAACCAGATCGGAGACTGGCTGCCATAGTAAATATTGTTTGTCTTGGTGAGACCTTTTAAACGACACTACAATCATATCTGCGTTACTGTCTACGTTACTGGATTACTGGCAGCGACACAGTTTATACTTCTGCAGTCAGTATCGTTTGCACTTGTTTTTGTATAACCTTGTACCTTGATTCCAAATAAATATATATATTTTTTTTTTTATTTATCGGGTATGGCACCATTTTCGGGTACCATTTTGCCCATTGTCCTTAGCTTTGAACATATTTTTTAAATTCTATCCCTCTTGATAATTGATAAACCAAAAACTTACCCTGTTTTAATAAAGTTAGCCCAGAGCTGCCTCAAAGTAGAAGATATCTTTTGAAACTCTTTAGTTACATTGAATACGCCTGATTCTCCAGCAAGCGCAAAACTCTGGAAACAGTGACCCGCACCTCTCACGTCTGTATGAGGAACCACAGGCGTGTTCTCATCCACAAAGGAATATTCATACAGGTATATTTGATCGTGGCCATTCTTTACCATCAGCGATACTGATCGTAGTGCAGGGTATGTAACCATAGTGTCAGAAAAATAATTAACATATGATAGAATATTATCTGCGCTTACTGGCTTATCGCTAAAGTAGAATTCTTTCACACTTTTTGATACCTCTTCTTTTTGTGCTTTACTCTCGAACTTTAGATCAGCGGGTAGAAAATCGGAAAACTTTTCGTTCATTTGGGTTTTCCAATGTTCAAATAAGTCTATTCTAAAGATACCTTCCATATTTGCAAATCCGTAGAGGAGAGGAACCTTTTTGTAATTTCCTTTCGTCAAAATATCGACTGGCGATTCATCAAGGAAGGCTTCCGTTGAAATTCGTTCAACACACGGTGCAAACACAAAACTTGAATCGGTATTATTATAAAATGTATTTGTGGTTAAAACTTGTATAGAAGCGGTTTTGTAAAATTGTTCCAAAGCATACACATCATTCACATTGTCAAAGTTATTAGCTTTCGCAAACCACTTTGCGTTTTCTAGTGGCTCAGATTGCATCGTCACAACGGAAGTACTAAATGCACTCTCTAGTATGGCTTTGTTGAAAAGCCCTTCAGCTGTTTTCGAAAGCATAATGAGATCTGCTGTAGCAGCACCAGAGCTGAATCCTCCAATCGTCACATTATCAGGGTTCCCTCCAAAGTTGGCAATATTTTTCTTTACCCAACGCAGAAGTTCTACTTGATCCTTTAGCCCGGCATTACCGGGCGCATCTTCTGTGCCAAGACAAAGGAAACCGTGTATTCCAAGGCGATAGTTGAAGGTGACGTAAATAATGTTATGCTCAGAGACCAGTTTCTTCGGTAATAACCTGTTACTCCATCCCTTTTGGAAACCTCCTCCATAAACATAGACCACGACGGGCAGATTTATTTGATCAGTGTTAGGAGTATACACATTGGCAATGAGGCAGTCCTCTTGTATTTTGAAGTACTTGCGGTTAGGATCCCCAGGAAAAGTAAACTGCGGACATTTTATTCCTTGGTCTACTGCATCAAATGTTTCGTGTCTTAATGGTGGTGGTAGAGGCGCCTGAAAATGTAACACAGGTATTATAAACTGTTCGTTCATGAAAAGTCTATAAGAGCACACCATTCATTTACGTGGATGCCTCAGTCAAGGAATTCAAAAGATAACCAACTCTGCGGAGCACTTGATGGACGTTATTATTTAACAGATAAAAGGTCTACGCACATCTAGGCGATGGCGATGGCGATTAACTTTGACAGCGATATTTGACAGCGTTTCAGCTGATCACCACTTCACACTATAGGAGATATACCTTGAATTTATGGGGTCCACTTGGAGCGGTTGCGTAAGGAATGCTCTGGAAGGAAAAAAATCCATAGTCTGTATCCATGTACCCTCGCACCGGTCCTTGTGCTGTGTTCACCACTTTTGATTCCCGCTCATTGTTTTGTGCCGAGACAGATGCGCACACACACAATGTCAGAAGCGTGCAGCTCCACATGATGACGCTTCCGAAGTGAGGTGTGTTGAATTGCTGCCCGCACAACTTTTAAATTATACAGGGTGGTTTTTAGAGAACGGTGGTGGTGACCATAAATATGCAGTTTTCTTATAAATCGAGGGCATGACTCCTTTCACGACTTATACCCTAGCTCTAGTGCGGTTTCGGACTTCGCTATCAGCGCCCTTCTCAAAAAACCATCTATATTATTAAAGAGCAACTTTGCATTCTTGTATAACAAATCACTTTTTATGAATTACTTATTCTGGAGCATAATTCTCGGATCATTTTGCAATTTTATTTTATTGCTTCTTTTCGAAGAGAGAATGGATGATTTCCTTGAGTAATTCATCGACGACCTCATCGTAGAAGCCTCGACAGCTACGATATACGGAAAACGTGAAAAAGAGCGGGGTTGTGCAATGCCAATGTGTATTTAAGGGACATTGAAAATCTCGGGGCCCGAGAATTAGGCTCCTGGACTGAATTTCTTGGACAACCCATTTGCAATTCTATAAATATATTGCAAAACTTTAAAGTACAAAACTTTTCATAGACAGCTTGGTGAAGGTCGTTGTATAGCGGGGTTCTACTATTTTGAGTGGCATTAATAAGCACCGCGCCGGCCATCCAGTAAAACGTTTCTTTATCTTGTCGCATGTCATCTCTGCAGCAATAATTCACACATTCATGAGAATAGTTTTTTATTATTTCAAAATAATTTAAATTTAATTTTAATATGATGTACATGATGTATGTAATTAAATAATAGTGAATAACACATTTATTCCACAAGAAACTTACAATTAAACAAAAATTTACAAAATGTACAAGACACACAAGAAACAGTTGAGCTAATAATAATTAATTATAAATAAGTAGGTATGCATTCAAATATCTACAAAACTACCATGTTATGGAATAATCGGTTTTTTTCCATAGCTTGGTAATTTTCATTTTATTTTATTTAATAATGATCTACCTACTTGCTTACTTGATAAGATAAGACACACATAGTACAATTTGGAAAACAAATGTATTTAATGTGTAATCAATTAGTTTTGTTGAATAATATTTATGTCTAGTATTTATTATGTTTGCCATTTTTTGTGGGTTGGTTGCGTTTATGCATCCAAATTATAGGTAGGTACTTTAAATACAAAAAAAAACTAAACAATGCATAATGATAAATTATGCATTTTTTAGATAAGTTTTTAAGTTCTGTATATGATTTGACAAACACGAATGTAAAAAAATTTCGTAAGTGCTTCCTTCTCCTTCATCTGAGGAAGTAAATTACTATATACATCAGTGTTTGGACGAAAACATTCACGTAAAGAGTGTGACCAGAGCTTGGGGGTATAACCGGGGGCGCGGGTGGGGGCAAGGGATTACGGTAATGCTTCGCGTAGATATCGTCCCAGAAGCTTGCGCGCCGCTCGAGCAGCGAGCCTCGCAGCTGCAGGTCGTTGCCGAGCGACATGTGAGGCGCCCAGGCAGCCCCCACTGCGGGCCACGCCGGCAGAGATGACCCTTCGGGCACCGGCTTCCTGGAAATAACATATCGGACATCAGCTTGATGAGCAATGATCCATCTGTTGATATTTGTTAAACCAGAGGTTCCCAACCTTTTTTTTCTCATAGACCACTTTCAAAATATTGCTGGTTCTGGTGGACCCCCTGCTCTGCAGCTACAATTTAACTATATTCCCAGTCGACAAACAATATGGAGATAAGATCTTAATAAGGACATTTGCGTTGCGGCTGAGTCGACCACGAATTAATAGTTTTCGGAAAAAGTAACAATAGATTGCTTAATTATTTAATTGATACGTGAAGCCAACATTTTGGTTCTTCACTATTGAAACCACGTACATTTTCGTGGACCCCCGCTTACGAATGGCACACCTCCACCTTTTTTTGTCACGCCATCCATCGTAGACCCCCGTCGAGTCGCCCGTGGGGGTCCACCTGGACCACGTTGGGAATCAATGTATTAAACATCATACTCACCCTGTTTTAATAAAGTTAGCCCATAGCTGCCTCATGGTAGAAGATAGTTGCACGAACTCATCAGTTAGGTTCATGGGGCTTCCAAGCATGTATCCAGCAACTGCAGCGCTCTGTGCAATATGATCCGCACCTGTCACGTCTGTGTGAGGGACCACAGGCGTGTTCTCATCCACAAAAGAATATTCATACAAATATATTTGATCGTGGCCATTTTCTATTAAAAGCCTTGTTGAACGCAATATAGAGTATGCAAACATAGCGTCTGAAAAATAATCAACGTAAGCCAGAATATTATCTTCGCTTACCGGTGAATCACCAAAGTAGAATTCTTTAACAGTTTTTGCCACTTCTTCTTTTTCTGTTTCATTTTCAAACTCTAGGTCAGCTGGGAGGAAATCGGAAAATCTTTCGTTCATTTTATCTTTCCAATTGTCAAAGAGGCCTATTCTTAGGACACCTTCCATATTTGCAAAGCCATAAAGAATAGGAACTTTAACGTAAGTTCCTTTTAACAAAATATCGACTGGAGATTCATCGAGGAAAGCTTCCGTTGAAGCTCGTTCAACGCATGGTGCAAACAATAAGGAGGAATTAGGGTTCGCGAAAAAATCTACTCCGGTTAGAATTTCAAAAGATGCTGTTTTATAAAATTGTTCTAAAGCGTACACATCATCCACATTGTCAAAGTTATTAGCTTTTGCAAACCACTTCGCGTTTTCTAATGGCTCAGGTTCCATAGAAAAAGACGCAACACTAGCTCCACTTTCTGGTATGACCTTGTTAAATAGTCCTTCGGCTGATTTCGAAAGCATAAGAAGATCTACCGAAGCGGCACCAGCACTGTTTCCTGCAATCGTCACGTCATCAGGATTTCCGCCAAAACTGGCAATATTTTTATTGACCCAGCGCAAAAGTTCCACCTGATCCTTCAGTCCAGCGTTACCGGGTACATCTTCTGTGCCGAGACATAGGAAGCCATGAGCTCCAAGGCGATAGTTGAATGTGACGTAAGTAATGTTATGTTCTAACACAAGTTTCCTCGCTACTAGAATGTCACCCCATCCCATATGGAAAGCCCCTCCGTGGACGTAGACTACGACAGGTAAGTTGTTTTGCTCAGTTTCAGGAGTATACACATTGGCAATGAGGCAGTCTTCTTGCATATTAAGGCTTACGGGGCCAGGCAAAGGGAAATCAAGCTGTGGACATATTATCCCCTGGTTTACTGCATCAAACGTTTGCGACCATGATGGAGGAAGTAGTGGTGCCTGGAAAAAATAACACGGGTAAGAATATAGGCTTATCAATACACTGGTAGAACCTATTATTAAAAAAACGGTAGGAACCAAATTCACTCGCGTGCACATGAGTTTTCTGTCGAATAATGTGTACTATACCAGTACTCTCAAACGTGATCACTTATAGCTATACTTAACGTTACTTATACCTTAAATTTATGGGGTCCAGTAGGAGCAGTCGCGTAAGGAATGCTATAAAAGGAATATATTCCATAGTCTGTATCCTTGTACCCTCGCACAGCTCCTTGAGCTATGTTCACGACCTTTGATTCGCGCTCATTATCTATCGCTAAGCAAGATACGCAAACACACAAACACAAAAACGTGCTGCTCCACATTATAAACTTCATACATATGAGGTTATTCAAACCTGCGCAAAGTTTATAAGAAGATCTGTAATACTGATTATCCATATCACTCACAAATATGTAAATTAATCAAGCAATGTCATTGTTTTTTGTGAGTCCTTTGCTATTCTACAAAGTCAAATCTTTTAAGTTGCACAGGGTGTTCCAGAACTTTGTTATATTGCTATTGTAAATTCCATGATTTAATCGATAACATGCGCATGGTTTGTTTTAAATCGCGGAACATACATGGGGGTGATTCGGATACCCCACGATACGAGTGACCAAAGCTTTTCTTTGGACGTCAATGTTCCGGCACCCTGTATAATGATTCCTACAGTTCGGTTCCTAACAAATTGTAGGTATGTAGTTATCTTTTCAATGTTGTTGTTGTTGACTTAGATTATCATTGATTACCGATGCTACAGGGTCCGCTGGCAGATTTTACACGTATTTGACGATTCGTATGGATTGGTAGTGTTGAGCTCTTTCTTTATACAAATGTTTAAGGACTGTTAACTTTAAGGACTGTTCAAGTATACACTTATATACTCATATCGTTGTAGCGGCCCCGTCTTCCGATCCTAAGGTTGTGGGTTCAAATCCAGTCGTGTACAATAAGTTTTTCTGTACAAATATTTATGTGCACTCTCAAACGGTGAAGGAAAACATCGTGAGAAATCGTAGCACCTTAAAAGTTCAAAAACATACATGTATTATGTCCTTATAATACTTTCACCACACTCTGGTTCGAAAAACCAGTGACACGATAAAAAAAAACTAACGCACAATACATGAACATTTTTAGACGATACAAATAATGGCGTGTTCATAATGTGATTATTTATGGCGGGGCAACGGCCACATCGATCAATAAAGCCCTGCCGAGTAAATCTAGATAATCTCTAGTGTTATAATAAGCAGCAACAGTAAATTAACAGTTATTAAGCTTTGCAGAAAATTAATTATAAGTTTGCGTTGCGTTGTCTTGAACGGTGCCTTAGCACGCGATGTCACAGAGTAGGTAATAATGAAATGGAATTTGTTTGAACTTCGAACTTTCTAGCGAAATTTTATATGAAATGTTTGTAAACAAGCATGATGATTTAAACCTTAATACTTGCATATTTTTCTTCTTCTTTTTTTATATTAGCGAGGGAATTTATGTACCACCGTTACTTTTCACTACGATTGCGAGAAAATAAATAATCTATTACCGTATGAAATAACTTAGAAAAATCTAAAAAAATTCGCGCCAATGTCTTATTTTTATTTCTTATGTAGCCACAACCACAACGCATTCTACCAATACCAAAGAGATAGATTTTAGTTCCATTTTCAAAAATAATGCTTTTTTTTGAACCAGTAATAAGGTCGAGTCTTTAATTAAGATTCGGACAGGATATTTATGACCAGACTCTTTCGTTTTTGTAGGCTCATTGTCATTTGACAGACAAAAATTAAAAACGAAAAAACTTTTGCCCCTGCATGAAAAATTGCTATTTTTTCTTCGGTCTGGTTTTTGATCCCTCTTCCCAGGCTCTGGTATTATTTTAGATTTGTTTGCTTTAGATTAGTCTGCGTGGCTTGTTTATACAATAAACTTTATTTTCGAATTTGGCTAGGGATAGAGATAGCCCGTTTGATACTTCGTTTGCCTGAAAACGAGCTTCCATAATTTCGGCAGAAACGTAACACCTGCTGGTCTTGAGGTTATAAAAACAAACTCAAGATGAAAGGAAAACAACCATTCCTTATTCAAACTTTGTTAAGGGGGTACGATTTCCATACAAACTTAATTTACACCACTATGGGTGAATAAAGTATTAATGTACACTGAAATAGCTGTAATAGGCTTTTAAAATGGTCCTTATTACCGGCCAGTTATATAAAGTTGGAGTGTCAGCCGTTGGTCGTGGCAGTCGAGGCTTCAGAAAAAGAACTAACAGACTTTTACGACTATTTTGAAACATATGTTTTAAGCTCATTCACGTATTCAATGCCGAGTACCCGTTAGAAAGAATGACGAAAAAATTACTTTTTTGGTTTTTTATTAATATTTCTGTTAGTTTTCTTCAACTTTATATAACTGGCCGGCAATAAAGACCACTGTAAAATTCTATTACAGTTATTTCAGTGTACATTTATACTTTGTTTGCCCATAGTTGTGTAAATTCAGTTTGTATCGGAATCGAACAACCTTAAGTAAAAATAAAATAGGCAGAAAGTAGCAGCAAACAAGTATGAAGCAAACAACAATATTATTGCAAAAAATAAAAGGTTTTGGGCTAATCTTTACGAAATAGCTAAGACGATCAAAGGTTGATATGATTAGATTATACTAAGGTATACTACGTAATATTGGTTTACATCTTAAGTTTTCTTGATCTCTGTTACCTAGCTAGTTAAGGACAATAAATTTATCTACCTAGTTTTAAGATATTATGTAGGTACTGTTACTTAACCAGTTTTGGGAATAGGACGTCCCTATTCGAATCAAGCAAGAAGTTACACCTCTAGTTGTGAAGGAGAAGGAGAAGGGTAGGAATATGGGCCGCTATGCGTAGTTGTATGATGGTTTGCGGTCTACTAAAGTAAAACAGAGTTGTAGCTATAAGCAATGAAGAGTTTACGTGCTAACAGTACTTAGCTATATAATTTACCTATCTTATCTTATCTTATCTTATACCTTTAAACGAGAAAATCTTGTATATATATATATATATATATTTAGGATCTCGGAAACTGAGCCAACGATTTTCATGAAATTAAGTATACAGAGGGTTTCGGGGGCGATAAATTGATCTAGCTAGGATTCATTTTCAGAAAATTAGTCTGTTCGTTAAAAAAAACTAAAAACATAAGCTGAATATGTGACTGCTCCTGGCATCTATTGACGATTGTGAGCAACTAACTGCAAGCATGTCCAGCAGATGGCGTTGCTCAGTAAGAATAAACCAGTAAAGATAATAATATGCTTCTTATGATTTCTTAAAAATACAAATTAACGAAAAAAATTCCGAGCGAAGCTCGGTTACCAACTAGTAATACTCTCTACGAGAGAAGAACCACAACTCCATACATAAAAAGTGTAGACGAAATATCGCATAGACGCTAACGCCATCTATTAGGGATCCCACAGTAACTGCGAGTGCTGGCGAGTTGGCGGGTAGTTTGACATTAGAACCTACCTACGCCCTACTGTTATTGCAATACTATAGGTAGGTATCAAATAAAACGAAATCATGATGATGCTTCGTTTTTTGGTCTAAAATCTAAATACATAAATTGTTGTATAACAAACAGAAGTACAATTATGATTTCTTTTATAATCATTACTATAATATTATTAACACAGCCAAATTCAACGTGAAGTATTTGTCAATAACCGCAATAATATAATCGTAAATTCACTTTTTTTTTTTATTAATTATGAAATAGTAATAACTATCAGGATTGAACATTGTAGGCAAGATCTCAAATCAACCATAATAAATATATTTGGACAAGAACAGATTTTTTATTTGTTTTCTCTTCAGAACTGTTCTCACACAAGGTCACTATATTATTTCTCACTTTTTTACTAACTAGTCTCAACCACAGTGTTGTTGCTTCAAGCGAACAGATACGACGGGGAGAAGATAGTAAACATATATTTGTAGAAGCTTTCATCACCAACTCTAGAAAAACTGAAAAACTCGAACAACAAAACAAAAACTTTGTTTGATTTCAGATGAAGTTGACATTTTGTTAAAATTAGGGTTGCCATCCAACAAATCTATCAAAATATTGATCTCGATTCTTGACATCTCACTTTGTTGAAAATAATCGATTATTTTAAATATTGAGCTTATTAATGTGTAGGTTTTTTTTAAACTAATAAATAAACTTTTCATTTAGTAATTTATTAATTAAAATAAGTGTAAACATAATCTTTGTGATTTCCTTAAGTGTAGTAAACACTATAAAATTAATAAACTATTAAGTGTAAACATATCATTTACATGTAAATTTAACTATAGAAAATAAAGTTAGTATCGATATTAATAATCGTTTTCATCGATTGTTGATATTCATCACAAGGCTTTTGTATAATGGTAACTTTTTCTTGTTCTGTCTCGTTTCCTCTTGCATATTCAATATCTTCTCCCTCACTCACTTCAATTCCATATTTTGTAGTCTTCACAGCTTCAAACAAAGTTATATGACCCTGGTCTGAACTTGAAAGATAAATATTTGTTTCCCTTGGACCATACCAGATGGCGCTAGAGAGCAATCTGCTTGATGAACAAAACAAACGCTCTCGCTGCTTTGCTTCTAGTCTACGGCATAAAGAGCATGGATGGACTTCGTAAATGCATTATGTAAACTAGTCATGCTTGCTTGAATGACTTTGGCTAGATTGTCTGCTAATTATATGATTATCTATAATCCTAATTCCTCCAAGGTTAAATGTGACATACAGATCTCGGCAAAAGCACAACATTTTCAGCGCCAGTAAAAAATGTAGAAAGTAAGGCAGTGGTGCCAGATTGGAGATAATCACCCCAAACATGAGGTTTTCGGACAAGATGACGAGACGATTTCGATAAGCACAGACCACAGTGGAACATCTCAGCACAAGACCACACAGAGTGGAGGGGATTAGGGGAGGTCTTTGCCCAGCAGTGGAACATAGAAGGCTCATTATAATCTTATACCTTTAAACGAGAAAATCTTGTATATATATATAGGTATATATATATATTTAGGATCTCGGAAACTGCGCCAACGATTTTTATGAAATTATGTATACAAAGGGGTTTCGGGGGCGATAAATCGATCAATCTAGGATTCATTTTCAGAAAATGAGTCTGTTCGTTAAAAAAAAACTAAAAACATAAACTGAATATGTGACTGCTCCTGCCATCTATTGACGATTGTGAGCAACTAACTGCAAACATGTACAGCAGATGGCGTGGTTCAGTAAGAATAAACCAGTAAAGATAATAATACCTATGACTCTTATGATTTCTTAAAAATACAAATTAACGAAAGAAATTCCGAGCGAAGCTCGGTTACCAACTAGTGCTAATATAATACCTATTATTGTAGATCCGAAACGGATAGACTATTGTTTCCCTAGTTTATTTTTATTTTGTGTGGACACAAACAATACAAGGCTGAAGGCTACTTGTACCTACTTTGTTATTCAACGCGGACACGGGATATATTTTTTTTCATCCCACCAGCTCGAAAAGTGTATTTTTGCGTTTCAATATCTGACTGGAAAAGCCGTTTTTATCCACTAGAGGATAAAGTAAATTTGAATTTAGAATATCGTGTTCACTAAGTTTGTGAATACACAACCTATTTACTTCTAACTCCATGGTGCCGAATTTATCATACAACCTTTTTTTAATTTGTTAAAAACTCGCACTCTTTACCTTCTTGGTGTATTTGTGAATTCAAAACATCATTAAACCTATTTACTTTTACCTGCATGGTACCGAACTTATCATAGAACCTTTTTAAATTTGTTAAAAACTCATACTCGGAACCTTCTTGGTGTGTTACTTTTAGTCGCGCCATGTTCTTTTTTGCATTTAGTCATTTCCTCGCTGAGGTGGGATGAAAAGTTACGTGTTGCACTCGAGTGCAAAGGTTTTTCACCTTGTGCTCTTTTGATTCCTTTGCGACGCTTAGGATTCTAACTTTTAAACATTAGAATCCTGCGCTTGCTCAGTCATCAAAATTGAGCACGCGGTTAAAAAGCAACTTTGCACTCTTGTATAACAAATAACTATTATACCACTATCTGCCTTGCATTGCCTGATAAAACGACCCTACGATGCACTGCCCTGATCCATCAACTTGAGGCATACAGATGACTATTGAAAAGTAGAAATTACCTTCGAAAAATATCTAGAACAGTAGTTATTACGATTAGACCTTGCGCTAAGCGATCTGCGATGGCGATCAGTGTAACGCTGTCAAATATGACAGCGTTTGATTTCCATCGCCATCGCCTCGATATGCGTAGTTAAGTTTACTGGGCTGGGCAGATGAAGACAGCAGAAGGGACTGACTTACGTGGTTTACTCAGAATTCTCTATAATCTCTCTAGCTTGATATCAAATCTAAGAATAACAAAAGTATTATTTTAATGATTAGATCCCAATAATAACTATGACTAATCTGTTATTCATTAGTATATCTAACAAAATAGCAACTCGCTTTTAGGGTTCCGAAATCCAACAATGAACCGTCAGTTACTGTAGGTAGGTACCTAATATCCTTAATTATGGCATGCATTCTAGTTTTGCCTAATCTCCTTAGTTATGGCATGCATTTTGTCCGATTAGATACCATTTCTGCAAAAAGGCTTAGTTCACTTCAAAAGCAAATAAAACAATGAGAAGTGCACACAAAGCATGTCTAAGATTGTCTTGCATTTACTTTGTGCTCGTTCTTCAAAGGAAGCCTCATTAGAGCGTTGTGTGAGCATAATAATCGTATTAAGGACTAGCCATTCCCGCCGTGCACAGCGAAGAGGCTTGAAACCCTGTTGTGAGTCATACAATCTCGAGCGGTATGCACCTCGTAGCCATGCCGTAGTCAATCCGTAACCATTCCGTAGACATCTCGTAGCCATACCGTAGCCATCCCGTAGCCAATCCGTAACCATTCCGTAGGCATCTCGTAGGTATCTCGTAGCTTTCTCGTGACATCACGTAACTGTCTGAGCTGTGTAGTAGACATCACGTAACCGTTCCGTAAGCATTTCGTAGGTATCGTAGAGCCCTCCCTTAGCTATCCCGTAACCATTCCGTAGGCAACTCGTAGCCATCCC
Source organism: Thera obeliscata (assembly GCA_947578465.1). Taxonomy (NCBI): domain Eukaryota; kingdom Metazoa; phylum Arthropoda; class Insecta; order Lepidoptera; family Geometridae; genus Thera; species Thera obeliscata. The sequence goes on from OX387926.1 coordinate 2,829,720, forward strand.
CTAGCCAAGCCAATCCGTAACCATTTCGTATGCATCTCGTAGGTATCTCGTAGATATCACAAAGCTGTCTCCTGGTATAACGTAGCCATCAGCTATATGCATCCCGTTTCCCACCTGTCAAGTTGGTGCTCTAAAAATAGGTGAGGTAATGTAAAAATAGTGAATTTTATAAACTGAATGAATCCTGCTCCTTTTTCACTTCTGACCACACATAAGTAGTGTTCACTCTTAATTTTAAAAATATCCTACTTTAAATTCCAGGAATTTCAGTTTTTATAGGGTATATTAGCGAAAGGAAGTCGGAAAAAAGTCGTAGTAATTTGACCAATTTGACATAATTTTGTTATGGCTTGTTTTTCTGAACTAATAAAAGTTTTACAGCCCTTGTTTTTGGCAAGCGCCTAAGCTTAGATAACATTTCTAAAGATTTAACAACACCTTTTTCAGGTTTTCTCCATTAATATTGTGGGCTTAGCACTTAACTCTCACAGCTTTTGGATAAAGTTAGGACACCGCCCAGAGTCACGTTTCGGGCATCATTTTAAATTCTACAGTCTACAGGCGACGTAGATCGTCTAAGTCTGGAATAGTGGGCCAGTAAACGTCTGGATTTATTTTTGTTATTGCTATTCTACATTAGGAGTATGTTTTATTTCATTGCTCATACTCTGAAAGTAGGTCTGAAGTTGCCTGAGGGGCCTAATTGAAAGTAATACTTTCAGCCCTAGGGAGAATCGCTTTCTACTGACAGCTGTCAAATTATAAAAAAAAAACAAGTTCTATTTTATTCAACCATGTTCCAACTTTCTTAAGTCTTTCAAACTGCAAGGAGGTTGTTGAACCAAATTCCAACATTTTATTCAGCAAGGAGGTTGGAAACCCATTACAACGGTAAGAAGTTTAAAAAGTCTAATAAGAGCGCGATGTAAAATTAAAATTTTAATAACATAAAGATAGTATTAAATAAAGAATATATTCTCTAAATGACTTTATTATTATTTAGCTTCAATCATTTCTTTAAAATAACATAGATTTAAAAAAATACCATTTTTTAAATTATGAAAATGAAAATAATGGCTGAATAATGCTGGCCAGCCGAAGGCCCACCAGAGAAAAAAAAGTGGGAGGGCGGCAATTCAATCATTTTCACTAATTTTTCTATCATGTTTTTATTTTTACTTTCCTTGTTTTCGTAATGAAAAGCACAGTGTTTACCTCGGGTGAAAGACTTATTTAAGTCCCTCAAGCTCCATTGGTGCCCTCGCTACGTCTCGGAACTCAAAAACGTGACTTTCAATCCTCAGGTAACAATGTACAAGACTTAAGACCAAGGAAAAAAACGGGCGCCTTTCTTGCAAACCCGTTTCAGGATACGTATTCAAGACACCTGCATATTTTAGGGCCGTTTCACTGATGACTTTTCAACCGATCAAACATAACTTGACAGAGAACAAGATTTAGAAACTTTATTTTTTTTATTTGAATCCAAAAATGTAGTCCCGCCGAAAAAAAATTTTTGTTTGAAAAATGTAACTATTAATTTAACTAACCTAACCCTAACCACGATTAAAACGATTTATTTATTTATTTTAAACGGGATAAAACCTGTAGTAGCTGTAGATTGAATTGATTATTTTTTTTCTTAGAAGAAATAAATAATATCTTGAAGGAGCTCAGTCCAGAGAGATTATTCCACGCTCGCAAGTTATCCAGCCACTTAGCTGTAGCTTCAGGCGTCGTCTGAACCCACACACCTGAATTGCCCTTCGTAACTTCTGTACCCGAAGTCGGAGTTTGGCAACCACATTTCGTTACCAAATGTTGTTTTCGTTTCGCCTATTTGTCTCTATCTATTGTATGGAGAAAATATGAGATGGCATTAATACTTTACGTAGTTAGAGTTGTTGTCTCATCTTTTCTCCATACAATAGACAGAGACAAATAGGCGAAACGAAAACAACATTTGGTAACGAAATGTTGTAATTGCAGTGGGACTTGGGGTACAGCGCTCTAAATACACCGAACTCAAGATAACTTAGTATTACTAAGCGTTTTTAGCGCCACTGTCTTAACTAGTCGTAAATAAAAGCACGAAGCAAATTTTATTTTTTCTTTATGCAAAACAATCCAGCTTGTTTCCGTAAGAAACCCACATTTTGAAAAATCTCACGTGAGATTGGGGGATGGGGGAGGGGGTTGAATAAAATCTCACGACATCTCAACAGGGGGGAAGGGAGGGACAGAAAATTAAAAAAACACCTCACGTAATTTATGGACGCCCCCTAAGCAGGTAACCTATAATACAGCTAATTTTGTAAGGAAAATATTATGAACAGCAACACATCACGCTCGTACCCAAAGTGCGCCCGTACCTCAAGCAGTCAATTTTTCACGTTGATGTAATTTTTGCTCTAAAAACACAGGGAAAATTAAAAGTAGAACGTCGACGGATTATAAAGGTACCTAGTAAACAGGCCGGTTTACTTCAATGAAACAGAAAAGCGTAGCTCCTAATATAATAAGGAAGAAAGTGTTTAAAAAATATCGAACTAATATTATAAGCGCGAAAGTTTGTAATTTGTAAGTATGGATAGATGGATTTTTGTTACTCAATAACGCTAGAACGACAACGGATTTGGATGAAATTTGGCACAGATATAGATTATAGTCTGGAATAGCACATAGGCTACTTTTTATCCCGGTAAAATGTATGGTTCCCGTGGGATGTTTTTTTTTTAAATCATATGTATAAGAGAAAGTCGTGTTTATATTATAACTCAAGAACGGCTGAACAGATTTCGCTGAAAATTGGCGGAGAGGTAGCCTAAAACCAGGAGACGGACAATTAGATACTTTTTATCCCGAAAAATTTACGGGCGAGCGAAGCCGCGGCCAACCGCTTGTAAGTAAATATTTGTGATACAAATTATTGGGATGGCTTTAGTTTTGTAAAATAAAGCCATCCCGCCATAAATAGATTAAAATGTTTTCGTGATTTTATCTATACTAATAAATAAGTTAATTAAATTCGTCCGTCCGTACAAAACAATAATAAAAACCGATTTTACCGGTGTTCCATGTTATGCAACATCTAGTGTCAAATTTTATTTTATTCTAATGTTTCTGAACAATAAAACATACCTGTCAGGCGATGGTGTCACAAATAAAAATGTCATTTGATATAGAGGGCCATAAAATCGTTTTCAACAAGCGCCCATACGAATAAAATTAATGTGAGCTCTCCTCCTTTATTTCCATTTAGAAGCGATGTTATCTCAAGTTTCCAATATACACCTGCTTAAAATTTATTGACAATTATCGACAGCGCTTCTCATAATAAACTGTGTGCCTTTGATAATGGAGATCGTTGCACGTTGTCGACTTGGCAGGTTAGATTTAGGTCCAATTTCACCGTTAAACGCGTTTAACTAAACTCGTTTATATGTACGTACACAAAAGAAATACAACGACATTGACAGGTCTTTAAGCGCGTTTAGAGAAAAATGTACCAACTGAATGCTTAAGCGAGTTTAAACGTCAGTAGAACGCGTTCAATTTCAACGGTAAAATTGGACCTTATAGTAGTCTCGATCTCGAACTTATTATAAAACAAAGACTAAAGAAAAGTCAAAGATAATAGGTACCTTAGCTAAACCATGATTAAGGCAAAACCTTATTACAAATTATAGCCTATCTCCAAAACCATGTATAATCTATGACTTAGTACTACAAACATAGTTTAAACCAGGAACCAATTTGGATACCGTCACAAACAAAGACTACTTAGTTCCAGACTAAACCTAGACCTTACTCATTTTTTTGTAATAAGACGGGAAGTGTTTATGCTGGCCATACACCATACTTCCTATCGTCCAATCGGCATGACGCTGCAGCTTGATCCAATCTGCAGTTTGTCCATAGAGACCACACACACAACGTTTGAATTGTCCAATCGGCAGCAACGTTCAGTTGAAGCCATGGCGTCACCGGTGACAGACGACGATGTTTTAGCCGTTTTGAGCGTTTTACTCGTAAAAATGAAACAAAAAAAAAGAAAAGATCGAGCAGAGTGGTGCAAAAAGTGGTTAATGAAAAGAAAACAGTTTACTCATACAAATTTATTACAAAAAAAAAAATTAAAAAAAAAAATATTTAGTATTTTGCGACATCTTTTGCGCGCGCGCACGACGTCCACCACCGACAAAAATCTTGACTAGACTGAAGTGACGATGACGATCGCATACACGGTCCAATCGCCATGATCAAGCCAAAAGAATCGAAATTCGATTGTTCCGTCAATTATAACTGTCATGCCAAATAATGCCAATCCACTCCCACACACGGTCAGTTATAACTGATCCAATCGGTAGCGTCATGCCGATTGGACGATAGGAAGTATGGTGTATGGCCAGCATTAGTTTTATTTTTCTTCATGCCGTGACACACTCTTGCGAACCAGTGTGGAGGTAGGATTTTGAGTGCGCCCCAAGGAAGCTCATTTCGTGCACTTTACACGCATGTGTCGAACTATTCGGTTCCACGACATGCCGGTTTCCTCACGATGTTTTCCTTCATCGTTTGAGAGCACTGGCATAGTGCACATACATTTTTAAACAAAAAAACTTATTGGTACATGACTGGATAAAAATAAATAAAAATCCTCTAAGGTTACATACTTATTATCTTCACAATTTTAATATTAAGAATGCTTTTATGACACTAATAAAGGAAAAGCTTGAAATTAAGGAAACTTTTTAACCGTAAAATGGGATGGTAAACGTAGAAATAAGTGAAACTTGACAAGGGTTCCAACGATTTCATAATAATTTACGGTTTAGAAGTTTTTGGGGTCTATTCAAGATTTTTTAGATGAAAAAAGGGTCGTGGTCAAAACTGCGGGCGTCCGCTAGTATTATGTAGGTATAAGTAATTGATTAACAAATATTTAATTATCGAGGCAATATCTAAGCTGCATATCTATCTACACTGGAAGTATTACTACTTATCTAATCGCTTACACATACCACACTTGGTGGGCCCTGTTTGTCTCAATCATGTTATAATTTTATAGTTTCGGTTGTCCAGGGGACACCATCAAAACCAACCGTATCAAATGACTTGTTTTGTAATGATCAATTATAATGACCGTCCAAAACCCACTTTAATTACTGATCACTCCCGCAGGTACCTAGAGGGTGTTCGTTTACCGTTACCAACGTTATTCGTGCAATAAGCAATATTTTTTAAACTTTTTCAAATACTTGAGAATAAATAATTTATTTACAACAGAATATACATTATTTACAAAAACTATTACTAACAACATGAAATGCCTATTTAAAAAGAAAAAATAAAAATTACATTTTATAAGATACTAGAAAATTTTATAATGAACTCTGTTTTCCACCTGTAGGTATTACAGAGGTAGAAAACAGAGTTCAGATCACCGACCGTTCAAATACTCAAAATGTTTATTTAAGTGCTGTCAACACAGCGACTTCCTAAAACTTTCAACCCCCCCCCCCCCCCCACCCCCTAAATAACTTCGAAAAGGGCGTTTTAAAAGTTTTAAAGGGTCGGCAACGCGCCAGTGATGTCTCTATGGTATTCTCTCTATGGCAGGCGTCCATAGGGCTACAGTAATCGCTTCCCATCAGGTGGCTTGTGTCAAAAAGCGAATCATAATATACTTGTATTATAATGATAATACATTGCGCATCCCCTAACAAAGGGATTTTCAAAGTGATTCCTGTGGTTCTACTGATTAAGGAAATCTATCCTCACACTTCCTTTTTTGTAAGCGTAATTCGGCTTAAAACCAAATACCTAAACTCGGAAACCGTTGAGAAGAAAGAGAATAAAGCCTCACTTAGTATTATTTTTCTATTGTTTTAGCTAAAAAAATTAACTAAGTGCAGATTCACGGATGACTAATCTACCAATTAAATATTTAACAGACGTTTAACTGAAATTCTTGCTTGCAAAATGTCCAGAGAACATCTTGTATAATGCCTCCCGTAACATCTCCGAATGGGTGGTCCCACACCGCTGGCCACGTAATTACGACGCCATCGGATATGTGTGCATGTAATTATGAATCGTAGATACTATCTTAGTTGTGAGCGATGCATTACAAATAGCTAACTGGCGAAACGTAGAAATGGTGCACAATTATGAACATCGAACTCTGTTTCATATGTACTAATGACTTCTCATTAGTGTTAGGTTTATTTTTATTGCTTGAGTAAAACCTTGTGCACATCTAGGATCGACAGAAACAAATGAAACGAGAATGAATGCGATTGCGTAAATAAATAAGTATTTGCTTATAATGTTCCTTTCACTCTGTACCTATAACCCTGTTTGTATTTAAAGTTATAGTTTATTTTTATTTTTGCGTTCATTCGATAAACTTTTTTCATTTCATTTCATCACACTAATGTTTTTATAAGGTGAGATGGGATTTAAATCCTTCTTCTTCTTCTTCTTCTTATCGTGTCACTAATTCTTTCGAACCAAGTGTGGTGAAAGGATTTTAAGTGCGCCTCAAAGAGGCTCCTTTCGTGCACTAATTTAAATCCTAAAATTTACTAAATCAAATAATTTATTTTGCATGAATGGTGTATGTAATGTACCTTCATAGGATCTTAATTAAATAATAAAATATAAAGTAAGTATATAGCACACATTCCCCACTACTTAAAACTGGGATGCAAAAATTGTGGGTTCATTAAATTAAAGTCATAAAACATTACAAATTACATAATATATAATAGCCTCACTACATCGTAGTGTTTTTTATTGTTCTCGTACAAATGCACTTTGAGTTATAGTATAGTTTAAGGGCAATAAAAGCTTTAAAGTTGTAGCACGACACACGAAAACACAATAAAACACGACTTCTGTTATAACCCTGTCAAAATCTTGGTAAAAGCTAAAATCCGGGTTGGTCGAAGTTGGAATCCTGTGCAACGCAAAGCTATGAGATGAGTCACCCTTGCTGATGGCCACTTCACCATCTTTTGCGTACTTTTGCAATCGCGACGCATGGCAGCAGGGCTGCCAAAGCCAAGTTTAGTGCAGGTCAATTGGTTTTGGCTCCATTCCTGTGAAGATCTAATTTGGAGGCCTTTCTTAAAAAAAGTCGAGTGTTTCCGCAGAAGCATCTCATTAGTATTAAGTGACAATGAAGGTGAAAAAATGTAATATTAAAATCCTTTCACCACACTTGGTTCGAAAGAACCAGTGACACGATAAGAAGAAGTGTAAAATTAGCAATGATACCTCAACAATCTCAGTGTATTGTAAGGGTATATACCTAGGTAAAGTAGTGGAACCCGAAGAGAGATCCAGTCCGCTCCAATCGTACATATTTTGTACCAAATATTATATTGTTTGGGCTTACCTCCGACTACCACTACCAAAGGTTATTTTTCTTTGTGCGTAGTAATATATAGTAACGTCTATTCTAACAGAATTTTCAGATAATTTCAATTTAATTTCAATGTAATTTATTCACTTAAAAATAACTTAACAGATTCAATGCAATGCATTATTTATAGAAATATAGCTTCTTCATCGATTTAGATATATGTTATTATTCCCTGACCTTTACTAATCAATAAAATAGTAATTAATGTAAAAATAGTTATTAGTATGTCATATCATATGAAATCTGAGGTTTTTGGAATTCATAACTAGATGTCGCCACTAGTAGATTAGAACGCGCTATCGTTGCGTTTCGGGCTGAGATACACTTGATTCTGTATTCCAAGTTTACGCTGCCATCAGAAGGGTCTTAACTGACTCGACTGAACAGCGAGTGATGATTTGGGAAATGATCTCCTTGATTACGCTCCGCTCGCCCGCGTCTCAACTATCGCAGAGGCGCGGGTTGAATAACTGACGCTGTTTTTGGCCACTTTTAAAACTCCTGAAATTAAACCACTAGCAAGAAATCAAGAATATTATTTGCTGTGCTGCAGGCACTTGCTTTACTCGTGTTTCATTGGTTTAGTTAGAATCGATATCATTCATACCAATCAATACCAATACCAATCAATGATAATAATTCCTCGGGCGATTCAGAAGGGATATCGAGGCTAGGACCACCAGAAAACACTCTATTTAACTCAACATTTCCGTAACTAAGATTTATATTGATGAAGGTTTTCGGGGTTCTAAATATAAATAAGTTATCAATTTCCTTAAATTATTTATTAAATATTCGTTTAGCCAATAAACAAGAGTAAATGCATTTGTATTTTGTAGGTACATACTCAGGCAAACTATCTAAGCATAAATCCACGTGCACTCCAACATTTCATATTGATTCGAAAACATTAGAAAACCCATCGAAAAGCGGGAAAACCAAGCAGCCCTGTCGCAGCACTAAGCCTTCGACAAAGAGTTAGAAAGGGGTTAGTGCTCCACCGAGGCGGAAGCGTGGGGTAGGTAGGTACTACAGAGCAGGGCCGTAGCAGGGGGACTGAAAAACCACCCATCTGAAATAAATCAAGATCCGAGTAAGTATCTAATCTTTCGGTTTGAATCATTGTAATTCGGATAGAAAGCAAGCAAGCAAGTAAGCATTTCAAGCAAGTTTTTGTTTATTTTTAAAATTTCACTTGTGCGTAAGGTAGGTAGGTATTAATTTATATCGATGACGCAGAAGAAAACCAACTGAGTAAACCCTTTTGTTGTTTCTTAAGTTCCAACTACTCTGACGTTCCCCTATTCTCCAATTTTATAGGCTTACCTAGCAGAAATCACATTCCATCCGATTGCCTGGTCCTCGATGCTTTGGTTTCTTCAAAAACTGCCCCGTAACTTGACGCAAAACTAAAAAACCACGCTTTTATAACTAATTGAACTAAAAAGTTGAAAATAAAACTGTAATAATCAATTGAAAAATTTATATTATTGTACAAAAAAGCGTTTTTTTTAGTTTTTTTAACTATTTTTTTTTTTACTTTTTTTTTTTTTTTCATATTATTGCATTGTCATCGACCTTTGACAGGTGTGCAAAGTTTGAATTAAATTTGATAGTTCAAAGTAGGAAAAAATCGAGCTCAAAGGGCTCGGTTTCCTATACAAGCTTATAAACATAGCTGTACAGGTGAAGCTAATAAAAGCGTTTTATAAACATGTTTGTGTCTCCATCCAACTCAACGTCGACTGCAGAACGAAGCGGCAATGCATGACCAAAGCAAAGGTGATGTGATTATTTATCCATCATTAATTTGACTAAATCAACTGATACTTCGCCACGATGACCTAAGTAGTCTCAGTAATATACGGACGTGATAGTAAATCCATGATACGGACATACGGAGACGTTTACTGCTTCTTGAAAACTCAAGGCTTGGGAAATGTTTAAGGCAAACAGTTCTATGAAAACTTTGTCAATTGGAACAAAGAGCCATCGTGTAACTTCAAGTTTTTACCTAGCTACTGCTATGTATTGAGAAATATCCTCTTCAATATCAGCTTTCTGTTCGATTTTCAACCCAAGTAGAAACCCACTTTTTTTACAAACAAATGTAGGAAATTATTAATGCTTGTATTGATAGGATTCAAGAAAATCCCAAGTCTTCATCCTTAAATACTATGAAATACATAATACATGACATTTTCAATTTATAAATCACTGCAAGTTTGGATGAGAGTAGTACGCCACTAGACCACAATAATCCTATGTACTAGCTAGCTAACTACTACTAGGGACTTAGCTCCTATAGTCAGAAATATTTCTGCCTATAACAAAGTTTATTGCGCTGACGATGGCCTTTAACGCTAAACAATATCCTTTTGTTCCGCAAGCTTGCCGTCAGCATTCACCGATTTATTGCAACTAAACTACTGTTTAGTTTACCATCTCTTAACGTTCCCGCATTATTGATTAGTTGCTAGTCTCACTTTCGCTACCGTCTTTCTATCCATAAGTAGGTAAGGTCCTATATCTATAAGATTTAAACTTATCTTTAGAAGAAATGGGTAGTTTGACGGCTTAATTTTTCATGATAAAACTTTCCCCATAAATAACTGTCAATCACCCCCGGGTACAAGGGTTGAACAGCCATTTGTCCAAACTTCTGTTATTCCCTTTTATTAGTCAACTTTTGGGCAACATTTAGCGCAAACAAGAGAGTTTCCACCGTCGTCATCACAATAATAATATAGCTGAATGGGACTCCATTAGTTCCACAACTTTCAACGTCGACAACCCTTTATCAGAAGGAAAACAATAGGCCTTACAATAACCGCACCCTTATGTCTACCCGTATAGTAACTACTTATAAGTTGGTTAGCCCCCCAACCCAAGATAAGTGGCTGGTGTGATAAGGATTACAATGGCGATTTGCAAGAAACAGAGCGGTAAAACAAAGTGCGGTGGCGGACGCGGTGGCAGCGGTCTCTCGGACTTGTTTCGAAAGCTTTTTAAACTCCCCTTTCCTTTGTTAAACTTAGGCTCAAATTTCTCCTCCCGAGGCATCGTCGCTCATTCGGACGAAGTCTCTTTATTTTAAACGGGATTTCTTCAATTCTCGCGAAACAACGAAACGTTTTATCAGGGAATGTTCGCCTGAAACTTTTCAATCGTCGTAGGCGTTGTAAATCTTGTTATATTAGAATAAAGTTTAGTACTGTCTTATTTGAATAAGTACTTTTCCACCAAAATAAGTGATTTTCGTGTTAAATTATAAGATAAACTACCTACAGAAGCCGTTTAACTTTTGCATTACCTACACGGTCTAATTTATAATTCGGTTACCAAGTTAAGTTTAACAATATGAATATTTCAAAAAATTATGATCCAAAAAATTAAAAATAAACCATTACTTTCGGGCACTGGTTTTCTTTCGTCACAGGATTCATGTATAATGAGACTGTAACATCTTGTAAATTTCATAACTAAAAATATAAGGAGATAACTTAGCAAAGCCACATGCGGCTTTTATGAGCAATCGAACAGTCTATCGCCTTTTATCTGTGCATCTAGGTACACATCCGGTATTCTGTAACCCGAGCGCTGGCTGCCTGCATAGTTGCATCCTAATGCGCCGACCGCGCCACCAAATAACACTTTACTTGGAAACTACACCGTTTACTATGCATTTCGTGATGTTATCTCGGCATCTGTGTTATTGCCGATCGGTGGTGCTTGTTGGAAATGTGATCGTGTGTTTTCGTGCACCTGTTTATTTTTGTATAGCAATGAGGTAAGCTTGATTCTTGCTAAAAGTATTTGCATCTTCAAATTTTGTGTCGGACCACGCACTTGCCGGACTACTCTTGAACGCGATTCCGATCCCAATTTTAAGTTTTGACGAAATTTTGACAGAATTTCGTTCTTTTTCATTTTTGGCGATCCAGAGTAGACCGGCTGGAAGGCAAACAGTTTTTTTTTACATGAATTAGGCTATCATTTGGCCGTAATCACACCTAATGGTAAGGGACGATGGAACAAGATGGTCTAGAAGACACCTATTCACTTTTGCATTGAAGATGCCCAGATTGTATTAACCATTGCTTGGCTTTTTGTAGTTGGCTAGATAAAAAATTCGCATTCAAAAGACTTAATTGGAGAAAACTACATCAAAACCCCGTCAAAAGCTAAGCTCTTAAATTTAAGAAGATAATAAATAATAAAACTGTTTACTTTTCTGCTGACTGTACTTACTACTTATTTTCATTTCAAACAAATTTATTATATTAAACAAATTTTTGATTTCAGGTCATTATTGATTTTACATAATCAAATGTTTATTAAATAATCTTAAATGCTGTAAAGTGTAGGTATATAAGTACCTTGAAGGTAAAATCCCTCTTTCTTGACTGTTGGTTATTTCTAAGGACGAAGCTCTTACAATGTTGCGTTCCATTTGACCTATTTGTGTCAATGATACTTCATGCCATGCCATACATTTTAACTTACATGCGATGTGGGTCTCTTGAGTCGAGAGTAGTAACTCTGTTGTTGTGATGACGAGTAGGGATAATATTGAGGATGCCACTTATCGATATAACTGTATCCTTTATTCGCATTGAATTACTGAATGAACTATAGGTACTTCATTGAAAACACCAAACAGAAAAGCAAATGAGACTTAAAAATTGATTTGTTTGCTATAATAACTACCTACTTATGAATTACTGTATGAACTTTGTGAGAGAAAATAAATCAACTTTATTTAAAAAAAAATGGTATTTTTCGAATTAAAAGTAGCTATTCTAAGGCCGCAACTATATTTATTCTGAGCTTCCGCTATAGGTACTTACATACGTATAATTTAAGAAGGATTTTATATACGAGTAGAAAGTTGATACTTTACTTAAAGGCTAGGTAGCTAGGTTAGAGTAAAGTAACCTTTATTTTGCTGAATATTTCAGAAAATGCATCATATAGCTTTCCCAGTTGCTTTGAGGCAAGTTTCATAGCGGAACTGAATAGTGTGATAATGTCAGGCGTAGCACAGTGCCTTGACAAATTACCACTGAAACCAACGACCACACAAATTCGCTATGAAAATAGTGTTAATCATCATTTATTTCAGACAAGAAAAATGCACATTGTAATAATGACATCGTACCATGTCCATTAAAAACAAATATTCGTGTGGTGAACTTACATTTTTGTTCTGTCTGGGTCTGTTGTATCCTACTTGATACATACAATATATTCACAAAAATAAGTATCTATGTATTCTATCAACTCTCTTTAAGCCTACCACAAGCTCTGTCTGGCTCTGAATCTGTGTAAGTGCTCACGAGTGTATTATAGTGTGCGAGTGACGTTTCGACGTAGGATTTAATTAGTCAACATTCACAGACTCAAATCCAGAGCCATACAGAGCTTGTGGTATATAGACTAGACTCACTGGTTAGCCTATGTAGTGTGCAATGTCCCCAATAAAAATATACGAACCTTTGGTTTCTCTTACTCTTGCATCATAAATGCATAGCTCTAAGACGTAGGAACCATTGCATGCCAGACATGGTAGATACACTTGCAGTCGTCGCGTCGGTCGTCGACGGATGCGCCCTAATGACATAAATGCAAATTCGTGCTTCCTGCGCGCTGCTCCCACCGAATGAGTAGTGACGTGTGATGGTCCGGTGTTGTTAAACTGTTTACGTTAAGGTCGGTTTGTGGTTCCATTTCTGTACCTACGTAACAGTAGGTACGTACATTTGTATTGAATACCTTACTGGACCATACTTCGTCACCAACACTTGCGTTTAAATACAGGGAAGTTAAGTAATAGGTACCTACTCATTATAAAGGTTCTTCTGGATGTATGACCGACACCCAGTCCAGTCTATTCGAATCTCGTGTAGTGGTTCAAAGCGAAGGTGTGCTAACCGCTGGATATGGCACTCCCTTTTAATTTTTATAAACAAAATCCATGTTTTCTAAATGCCTGCGTGTCTAGTTTTTTTCTTCGCATCTTTTCTTTGTATCTTTAATTGTTTTCTAGCAAAAAACTTGAATTATTATAGGCTCCTAACTAACATATACAGGGTTATTCATAATTAGCTGCAAATACTCAGGAATTAGGTTCAACAAATAAAATACAAAAATATTCATGAAATGATTTTTTTTAAGTTTTGTTATGAAAATCCCGAGAAAATCGACCTATTTTGACCTTTGATCCGCGCCCGCGCGCCGTGAGCGACACTCTGCGTTCAGTCACCGCCTGGGTGGGTCATCGTCCTGTTCTCCATGGCAATCATTATGCAATAGCCGTAAAAAAATTAATTAAAATAAAATTTTGATACAAAAACTTAAATCAAAATTAAAAAAAAATAATTACATAAATATTTTTTATTTTATTTGTTGAACCTAATTCCTGAGTATTTGCAGCTAATTATGAATAACCCTGTATACCACTTTACCTTACACGTACATACTCTCTTTAAAACCACCGAATTGAGTATAGGTTGTATTGTTTAATACATACAATCAAAGTTAAGGTTTCAAAAAAACATTGAAACTAGGACGGACGGATGATTCATATAATTATTTCCAAATGAAAATCATAGGTCTTCACAACTCAAATCGTTATTTATTCCTAAACCTAGAAAAACAAAGTTACCGATTTCGAAGTTATACCTACGATAGCTTCGCTTCTGCTTTTCGTTTCAGTTCAGCAACATTGTTTTATTTCCATGACAAAGCTGAATATTCAAAGCAAAAGTTCTCTCAAACGCTTCGAAACTGCCAACTTTAGATATCCAATATTGCAACACCAATCTATTCAATCTAACTCTGAAATTAAATTCAAGCAGATCACTATTCGTGCGTGTTCGCGTCTTTAACAGGCCCTTAGCTATTTCCGTCATACCTTCCACGCGTTTTGAGTTAATTATCAAACTTTCGCCAAGTTTCGCAAGTTTCATACTTACCAGATGTATCGGTGCTGTGATGTCGTAAATACCTACGCCTAGTGAGAAATAAATAAAACTCAGGCGGTAGTTTCGCTTGTTTTATTACTCAGTGATCGTTAACACAATATATAAAGTACTATTTTGGTTCAGTCGGGAACTTAAAAAACTAAACACTAAGTTTTGGTACTAGAACGCAAAACTGGGTGCGCTAATGTACACACATACTTATAAAATCAGGCGACAGCCGCATTGCGAAAAATATAACGAATCTAAAAAAAACATAGCTCAGTTAACAAACAAGTACATACATATTCCAGTACCTAATAAATATTAATGGTATAATATGTTTAGTTTTTTTTTAAACGTGTGACTTTTTGATACTTATTCGCAATGCGCCTAGCGCTTTTAAGGGTATAAGTAAAATGAAACCCTTATTAATATCATCATGTTTCCACCTTAATGTACAATATCATAGTGTTCTATAATATAACTTAAAAGTAGATTATGGCTTTGCACCCTTGCAGTCAAAACTCGATTTTTTCACTAAAATATATGATTTTTTCTATTTACAGTGTCAATAAACGATTATTCTGATCTTACACTTATATCTTAATTAAATAGGTAGGTTATTCAGAATCTATTTTAGAATTTACAGCAAAATGAGTGCAATTGATCGATATATCACAGGGCTTAGCGGTAGGTATATTACACACAGAAAAATATATTAGTTTAAATAGTTTAGTTTACAAGGGCTGATTTCTCAGTACACGGAATGAACGTCATGTTTAAAATGACAGTCCTTGTTTTTGACAAGAATGGATACATTTTTATCTGACCAATCAAATCTGTAGATTGAAAAATTAGCCCTTTTTCATATTCCCAAACACTTTATACATAAATGTCACTGTCACTTTTTTCAATAAATGAGATGGCAACACACTTAGCGGCCATTTTAAGCTATTGTAGTGCCCAGCGACCAATATGAACGAGGGTAGGTATAATTATATCCAGCATTCTCTGGCATACAATAATTCACAGACAAAACTATAGCCGTCCTTGACATTTTCGTATGTTAGGAAAAGGACGGCAATATTTGTATTCCGTCATCTATTTAGCGTTGGGAATGCTATACACTGTATTTACACTATTAGGGACCAATAACTGATTTAACATCGTTATAGTAACAAGTATGAGAGTAACATCGATTCCTATAAAGCTAGTTAAAATGAAGATAAAATAGTTTTCACGATTTATGCAAATGTCTTTTGTTTCTATAAGATAAAGATAGTAACCAATACAACAGCTCACACAACCAAAAAATATTATAAATACTTGATTATGGTAAAAATCTAACAAAATTAAAAATAAAAAAAAAACCAACAGAAATAATCAAACATGCATAAAACATATTAGAATTATGTACTTTGAATAAATGCGTACTTTGTTCGTTAAAACAGTTCAAGGAGAAAAAAAATATCATGTTGAAAAAAAAACTACAAGCGATAGAAAAATGAAGTTTACGCTACAAAATCTTGTTATAATTGAATTTTATTTAAACGCAACAATATCAACTTTGTACTCTTAGCCAGAAGGTCCAAAACCGCGTGAAACTGTGAGTATTTATTAGTAAAGTAACATAAGAAGTAGTCTGTCCTGTAATGAAGGTACATTTAAAGGAAATCTCTTTGAGTAATGACCCTTACGTGCGAAATATGAAAGTCGTATAGGAAACTAACACCAATTATTACCGCGCCAGTTTATTACAAGCTTTATTTCTAATATTAGAGCATTATTGAGCAAAGAATTTAATAAGTCTATGGAATAGAAATAATTGCAATGTATTAGAAAACGTTGCCATTCGTTGGTTTGTCAATAATTCAGTTAATGAGTTTTTTAACTTGAACTTAAATGATTAAAAGAGTATTTTAACTTGAAATACTTATGTGTTTCATCGCATCTATATTTAAAACAATGAAATTATACATACATCTGCACGTTTTAATAAGAAAAGAACTAACCCCATGTACATGAAATATTTGGAGCCCCACGGAAACACATATGTTAAAAAATCAATTTTAGGAGTCAAAAAACCGGGCCTCATTGAAATACTCGCATTTTTTTAAGCCAGTTAAATAAAACTGTCACGTTTCGAGGTTATTTTAAAATACAATTCAAATGTGTTTTGTATCTTTTGAAGATTGACCAAAATAACAAAACTAATAGTTTATTCTAAATTAAAGTTAATTTAACTCTTCGTAGAGGCACCCGTAAGAGCCTAAGGAAGTTGTTTTCAACGCAAGATCGTGTTTAGAATTTAAATAGTCGATCCTAGCCGAATCAAACGTTTCCCTAAAATACACTTGTCCATTATACATTATTCATTTCTTTAAAAACGGTTAAATATAATCGCAGGAAATGTATGTCTACACTATGTTGCGCACTGAATACAAATTGTGACTATTTTTAAGTTTTGTATAATTTACTGACAAAGAAGCCAAATTTGTCACAAATCACAATGGACCTTCTTCAAAGTACCTTATTCAAAATTCAAAGTTTTGTTAGTTGCTAGGGAGTTAACAGCTTTAGGGCGCTTGTACACGCTAAGAAAATTTGCCGTTCCTGCGACAGACAAGACAAATTCTTCGTGTAGACGACAAGAATTTTGTCTGTTCCACACACGAAAACTCCGCCGCTCCACAACAACGTTCGCCGCGTCGTGTCTTGCGCAGATAAGATTTTTTTCGTGCACCGCTGCGAGCAGTGTACACAGTTATTTTCTTGTTACGACACGAATTCTTGGGTAGGCCCGGCGTTTTTTCTTAGCGTGTACAAGCACCCTTAGGTGGTAATTATAAACCAGTCTAAAAATGCACGCCCCTCCACCACGTTTTCTTGACGTTCGCTCACAGCATGGTACTTAAAAATGATCTTTGTGAAGTAAGTAATAAAGAACAATTTACTTTGACTGACTGAAGTAGTGGGGCGTGCAGTTTAAGATTGGATGATCCCTACGATCGTGGACGATCCACGCAAATTAATTTTATCGGCTATGAGACACTGCGGTTGGCTTTTATTGACGACAAACTACAATCAGTTGAAGAAAACTGTAGATTAACAGTAGTAGTAAAAAAACTAAAATATGCATTTATTTCCTTTTACAAAGTTCTTATCGAATATGGTACGGTAAAGACTTCGTAATTATTTCATAAATAATATCCTAATCACCTAGATGATTTTTTTTAATGAAAATCGAACAACCTCAACTGATCTCGATGAAATCAAATACACAGTGACAGTTTGCATTCTTGAGACTTGGTATTTTTATATCTCGTGAAAATATATTAGTCAAGTTACAGAAAAGTACAGACGAAGTCTTGTACGAAACAAAGCCAATCATACCCCATTATTGAGATTTATTTTCTGCAAATTATAATAATAGTTCTTTTATTTGTATTATGAGTACACCATTATAAAAAATACAATAATCACGTTATAAGCTAAACAATAAACGAACAACACAAAGAACACAATCAGTTTATGTACAGCTGCTTCAAATTACCACATGAACTAAATAAAATAAAACAATAAAATACAACCCTTATTTTAATGTCGTTTTAGCAATCACCCTTAGACAACGGTTAAATCTGGCGTTAACATTACCGTTAAAAGAAAATGAAGAAAGCTTTATGTCATTAGTAAATATTAGCCGGGTGATTGCCTAATTCTGTTGCCATCAAAAGTTTAATGCTAAGTAATATATTATGATATTCACAAGGAACAGCAATTACGTATCTTGTTGCCATAATAGTTTTACAACGTTAAGTTCCTATTCGCTATTTCATGTTTATTACATGATGTTGCAATCATTCCTTGACAAAGATGCGTTTTGGTTTCAATCTGTTATTAATTGCAATCGAAACTGACAGATAAGATAAGGCTAATCCCGCTCGGCTCTTAACTTTTGGGACATAAAAATCTTTGAGACTAGCTTTTGATTGCAACAAAAGATACGCAATCACCCCACTATTGCCATACAAGTTTTACAACGTGAAATTCTTATTTGCTATTTCATGTTTATGACATCTTATTGCAATCGTTCATTGTCAAAGATGAGAATTGTTTCAATCTGTTTTTTTTTATGTAACTAGCTGATGGAACCAGCATATGGCCCACCTGATGTTTGATGTTGTTGTTTTTTCTTGCAATCGAAATTCAAATTCATGTTCAAGTTGTGACTAAGTTTTGATTGGAATAGAATATAGAAGATACGCATTCAACCCTTATCTCAGTTAGTAATTGTAGCCAGCAATCGTATAACGGTAATGCGCGAATAATCGTTGTCCAACGTTTAAATGATCAATGGCGGGACCAAGATTTAAGTGCGGGGTAAATGACGTCATAGCAAAACTCACAGGCATTTTTTGTCTATTACAGCTGTGAATTTCTCTCACATAAACAAAAATACTATCCAATTCCTTAAAACAAATATAACCTACCGTAACAATCTTATAATAACCAATAACTTTACCGATCTTTTACTTTTTGTTGAAGAGTTTCTTTGGCGAATTGTTTTATTTTAAATTTAAGTAATGGAAAAGAGAAATGAAACACAGTAGAGCCCGCTGCATACATGTTTGGTAGAGCGCAAACGCAATATCTTTAGACTTTTATTGCGTTTCCGATCTTAGCACGCGCAGTCCAGATTAGCGAAGTATTTACAGCTTCGCGCGTGCACATTTATGTGGCGGGTACTGTACTACAGTGCTCGTAAAATTCGTTTCCCCATAAGGAAACAATACGGCTCGCAAGCTATTGTTCACAAAATGTACGCTTACACGACTATATACAATTATTTATTGTTTAAACAAATTATTATTATCGTTTCATCAGTGGGTTGTGTGGCGGCCATTATGTAGAGTTAAATTAAGGGTTTGAACTTTGTTTACAGCTGCTTAGTAAATAAGCATAGGGTTTTTTTCAATTTATTGAACATAACAATGAAATGAAAAAAAATAGGCGTGTCACAAACGTTACTGCAATATTAAGGTACTATTGACGCTACTGAAAACCAGCACTGTAATAAGCCCTTTCGCTTTTATGGCAAATGCTGAGTGAAAGCCTTTTTTCGTCAATTATTGCTTGTTTTTATATTTTTTGTGTCTAACATGTTTTGTGACGTAAAATATTTTTCTATTTCCAAATTGGTACTATTTTACCCGAAACGCTGTGTATACCATTTGACTGCCTGTTAATTGAAAATAAAATTGCGTTTCAGTGAGTATTATTCCAGTCTTTACTGTCCAATGACTTTACTGTCGAAAAATCTATGCACTATGCCAGTAACTCTCAAACGGTGAATGAAAATGTCGCGCCGCGCCGTGAGGAAACCGGCATGTAGAAGAATCGAGTGCACGAAAGGAGCCTCTCCGAGGCGCACTTAAAATTCGTGTGAATTCGTGAAAGTTTATTCGTTTTTATTTCTATGGCCATAACGCTCACAATGCACTGACAAAACTTTATTCTACAACTTCGTTGGGCTCACACTAGCTGCATTACCTACCCTGTACCTAGCACAATATGCATCAACACTCATTCAACAATAACTCATCGTTTCAATAATCTTAGCTTTCTGTACGAGTAATATTACAATATCAATACTTTTTAATGAATAAAGCCCGTCACACAGGTAGCTATAATATATATTAATATAAATTATAGCAAGGCATATAACGATATATTTTCTATACAAATATTCAAGTGACCGCACACGCAGCTATTATATATTTCTATGACGTCACAACTTATATAGCTTACTATAATTATATATATTATAGCACGGCATAGTATATTATAGCTACGTGTGTGACGGGCTTTAAGAAGTTTTCAAGTGATCTTTGCGTCCATAAACTTGAGACGGAATTTCAGCCTCACATGCCATTAATTTATTTCGGTAAAGAGGATTTATTTCTATAGAACAGCAAACTCATGCCAGTTTTTTACGTTGTGTACGCTGCATCTAGGTTATATTACATCGGTTTACAAAATCTAAGGGCGAAATTACACAGAGAGTAGTGTAAGATTGAAAAGATAAAGCTAACATAAACCTTTTCAAACTTTTTGTTTTCCTTTGACCCTTGGGTAAACATGACATAAAAATGGTTTCCGAAATGCCGGAATTATAATCAGGGTCACTCAAATTCATAGTCAGGGTTTGACTTAGTTCCACAAAGACGACCGACTTGTCTATTGACTGAATTGACTAAAAACTATTGGCAAAATTTCTGAATGGACAGATGCCATTTATTAAGAAGAAGAAGAAAATTCACCGTTGCCAATAACAATAAGGATAACCACTAGAATAAATAAGAGCAATCTAAGTTATTAAAAAACTTGAATAACCGACTTCTCTTCTTCTTGAGAAACAAAACTAAAAGTATATCCAATCAAATAAAACTAAGTAAAATTGGTTTATCAACGACGAAGTTTCGATGTAAGAATCTAACAAATATAAAAAAAACGGAATTGGAACCTCTTTTTTCGAAGTCTGTTAAAAAGTAGATTTTCGCTATGATCACGAAATTTGGGTATTCCGTGTCGAACCCGAATTCATTTCGAGATTGAATTCATCAAACGTCACATGAATCGTCCCCTAAAGGAACCCTCATCCCAACTTGATTATAAATTTTCACTGTCCGACCCTTGACTATAAATTCGGGCGAATGACATCATTTTGTTTTTTTATTATGACCAATCAGAGAAAATTGTACAATAGAAATTCACTCACATATTACCCAATAGATAGATAAGGTTATACATAATAGCTCTCTCTCTCTCACTCTCGTTAGCTTGTCCATCAACCTATCACTCTCAGTGTGCTCGCCTTTACAAAAATATTTCATTATAACCTTGAATTCATTAAAAGAATACGTTATTTATATTGCTTTATCTTATACAATCAGAAAGCTATACATTCTTCAATTTATTCATCAAGATACCATCACTATTTATAGAAGGTTGACTTCAAACATTTCAACAGAATTAACGCTTAAACTAAAGATTATTAATAACAAAAAGATCAGCTGAAAAATACATTTTCCTTAGGACGAATTCATTACTTAAATGCAAATATTTAGAATGATATTCTCTCAAATAAATTCATTTTGTACAATTTCTAAATCATACCTACTATTTACATGTCCGTCAGAATACTACACTCGAATGGTTTTAATGACTAGTGTTTACACTAGGGTAATGTCAAAATGTCATTTGCATTTAGTTTTGACTGGTTACTTGCCTCTGTTCTTCTCTGTGGTCGCGTCTTCGAGATTGCTGTCCCAGTCGAACTCGGTGACGCCGTTTCTCGCCACCTCGCCGAGATGTCGCCACCGGTATTCAAAGTCGGAGTCACGTTTCTTCAGCGCCTCGAATCTGATGACAAAATTGATACAATTAGGTCGCGCGATGTTTCTAATGTCAAAGTGCGTTCAGAAACCAAGTCGGTATAGTTCAGCGCCTGAAGCCTACTTGGCTTCAGGCGCTGAACTATCTCCATTCTTCTTCGTCTTTATTTAATGGCATCTGTCCATTTCGGATCAATTCCGCCAATGTCGAGTGAGGATATATTACATAAATAAAATACTTTTTCGTCAAGTCAAGTCAAGTCAGTCATAGACAAGTCGGCCCTACTTGGCTTTGAAAACAAAATGATGGTCGTATATTTTCAAAACCATCAGAAACCTTTTCGATCAAATCAGAATATCACATAATACACTTTCATTCCAACTGCTAACACTTTAAGCTAAGACCTCAAGTAATATAGGTTAAAATACCACCGAAATTACACAACAAAACTCAAAATAACACTAGAAAAACAATTAAATTGAAAAAGCTATGTGACTTCCCAAAATGACAGAAAACGAATACCATTCTACATTCGTTAGTAGAAAAGTTTGATAGTTATTGGGATTGACGCATGCTTTAGAAATGACATGAGTCTGCCAAAAAAATCCCATCAATAATTGCGCCGTTTATTTATATGATTTCATTGAATAAATTAGTGTCTACGAATGCGAGTGACCAGACTCACTTTTTACAAGCGCTATGGCATAATTTACTGTAGAAATAGAATCGCCTAAAAGCGATTGCAAATTGGCTAGACCTTTATAAACAGCCAGCACCAACGTCGGTATACTCGAAAGGGAACGATCTTGCAAAATGTGCTGAATCAATTTAATAACTGACATCTAAAACCTTACCACATTTTATGCGATAAATTACATTTCATTTCATCTTACATCATACAAATAAATGAACAATTGATTGATATTTGCAAACTGAAAAATATTTTGTTGCTTTGAGATCCACACTCCGAACATCGAGCCAGGCTAAAGGATGAAGCTTGCAAAAGTAGGTATGCCACCACAGAGCGACCCAGTAAGCTGGTGCTTTTGTATCAAAATGTACACAAGTCTAAAGGAAACGGTGAATTGTTAATGCTATCCTTTATCACGAAACGCTAAAGATAAAGATTATTTATTTGCATATAAACATGTGTTAAAGTGAAGATGGTGAACAAATGTGTGGTACAAACATGTTTTACCAATGTCGGTGCACAAATATGGAGATGGCACTAAAATAATGTCAATGTAAACGACAATTCAAAAATATGTAAATATAAACAGAAAAAAAAAAATTATACATGTCAAAAAAATATACAGTCATAATTAATCATAATTTGTCGTTTAAGAACTCGTCAATACTATAATAACATTTTTGAATTAATAGTTGTTTAAATTTTATCCTAAATAAATTTGTATTGAGATCCATAGAAAACCTAGGGATTTTGTTGTAGATATTAGGAGCCATGCATACAACACTTTTTTTCAACAAAGCGGTTTTGCTAATATGCCTACGGAGTCTGTCTTCACGTCTATTTCTAATGACAGTGTCACACATACGTGGAAACAAGTGGGGGTTATTTCTTACAAATAGTGCTACTTCAATTATGTACAACGACGGAAGTGTTAGAATTTTATGCTTCTGGAATAACGGTTCACAACTATCAGTCATTTTAATTTTAAACATAGCACATTAATTTTAAACATAAACGGGTTTTATTTTAGGGGATTAAGCGTTGCTTTGCTTTCGTTCGCTGCAAACTTGGTATATTTTCTGATTACGCTTTGGCGGCCGAGTGGGAACCGAAGCATAGTTTTTTACAGAGATTAAAAATACCTATTAGTGTGCTTCAAGTTACCGATAACTGCAAAAATATTTATGTCAAACGTGACGACTGCTTGCAAATGTGCATGTAAGTTTTTTCTTGGTAATCGGCTAGGAACTAGTTTACCTGAGTCAGACAAAACATACATAAAACGTTACAGCTGATTTCAAGTAACAAGAGAGAACCAGGACACGAGAAAATTTCCGTTCAAATTTACCGGGAATCCGAAGCTATTACCGCATACCTGTTTTGTTTACCCTTTCAAGTCGATCGCTGAACTAAATTGGGAAATGGGTTGAGGCTGATGAAACTACCAAAACAGTACCTCTCGACTTGAAGACTGGCACGTAGAGAGCCGAAAAATAGATGCCCCAGTTCTGCCCTCTCGCAGTTTGCATAATGTAAGTAAAAACGGATCGCTTAAGCTGTAACCTACAGATAAGTGAAGGCAAATTACGAGGTTCGCAAAACTTGGGGCAATCCTGTTCACGCTTGATGGGAAGCAATGATGGATCACACTCGGAAAATGAACGCCATCTTTTAAGCGTCCTACCTTAATATGACAGCGCTCAAGTTATAGCTGTCTAATTACTTTCAGTAAATAAGTAAGAGTCAAGTCAAGTCCTGTTAAGGTAGCTAAGAACAATAACAACATTGTCTCAACTCTACCTATAGATATAGAAAATGATCAATACATGTGATAGAAAGAATAAGTTTTTGGGACAAACAATACGAAGTTAGTGCGAAGAGCTTGTTCAAACTTATTAGATCGTCCTTCACGTTGGGAGAACGCTAAATAGCGATCTTAGATTAGTTTCTACGAGTTCTGATAAAATTTCTGATTACATACAATCAATGCGCAACTCTACAAATACAAATACATAAGTTTGAAACCAACTAAGTAACCTTGAAAATAATATCTTTAGGTTCCACGATATTGTCTTCATAACAAACTTTGTTGTCGCAAACAAGACATCGCCTTGAACATTTTATTAGACCCTCGGTCTTTTTTGTCCAAACGACAAAAACAACTGCTCCAAGCTAAAATAGTTCCCACAAAGGGCCGTCGATATGCCCTCTGATTAGGAATCCAATCCGCCCGCGTTCTCGGGGTCACCAGTAGCCTCTGGTTTTTAACCCCCGACTTAGAAGAGGGGTGTTTAAGTAATACTCCGATGTGAATGCGGTTTTTCTAGAAAGCTTTTAGTTCTGAGATTGTTCTTAGCTATGTATGGAAATCCATGCAGCCGTTTCCATGTTTTGACGATAATCATTAAATCGTTTGGTTTATTTTTTTATATTTGTAAGTGATACTTTACATGCGTTTTTTACAGATATAAATTTCATGGTGCTCATTAAACTGGCGGCTGGTTTTGGTGAACAATTTGTGGCTTTTTATGGGAATTTAAATGTTCAAACCACAACAAAATTTAACGAGCTACGAGTATATGCTTCGGTAAACAGGTATTGTCAAAGCATGTTCCTATACATTTAATTATGGTGTAAGGGTTCATCAAAATAACATTTGTGATATACCTGAGATACCTGAATGTAGGTATGTTTTCATGTTTTATAGATCGGAGATACCTACATCGAAGTTGGTTGTTAAGTCTGATTAATTAAAGAACTTTGAGACTATGAACTATTATACCACCAAAGATCTGTTATAATTCAACCTATGATTGTAGGTGAAAAAATATGCTGATCATTATTGTAGAATAGTAAAAGCGAATCAGAGAATAGAGCGTAAGCTCGTAGCTCAGTCTTAGCTGTGGTTACCTTTAAAGATTAGCACTGGAAAAGTATCGAAAATGTAGTACATTCTACATTTTCGATACTTTTCCGAACCCTAAGAAATGTGTTTTACCACTGGACCCGGATTGACGTGCTTTCTGGTAAATGGAGTGGCCTAAAATGTCAAACGGAGGACTTCTCGAAGCTTCAAATAAAATAAAATTAAATCAATTTTTCTACATAACTGTACACAACACCAGGCGAGGACGCAAAAACAAAGTTGGGGAAGAAAGCGCGACCTTCTGAGCCCTGTTAGTGGGTAACGCGCTACGTTATATAGATCGACACTTGATAAGCGACCCAAGTTGGTCGTGACCTCATAGGTCACGCAACTTTTATTAAGTGATTCGTGCAATAATATTTTCTGAATTCATGAATCAGGTAAAAGGTTGATTTGATTTGAAGATAGGGAAAATATTATTTCGTTTTGCTGACCTCTGAAAGACGAAAAGCGTACAAAAATAAATCAAATCATTTTGGTTATCGTCCATTATGTTTTCTCCGACATAAAAACTGAGTAGAAAGTATCCGTTTTACCAAACTGTGTGGAATACCAGAGACAAATCTTAATGGGGTCACCGAGCAATAGATAAGATAAGAAAGGGTGGTCTTCGTGCTCTTTCATTTCCTTTTCGTTTAAAAACATTGCGATTGGAAGAAATGGAATTTCGATCTCAGTAAGGAACAAAAAAGGTTTTAGAGCTTATAAACACGACGACTTTCGACGAGCTACAAACTGACAAACGCGTGGTTAAATCTATGAGTAGATTGCATTGAAAATTTGTACGTGAACAGCAGTTGCCGATTAGCAAAACAAAAACAAAAAAGCTTACAATATTGAAGCTTGCCAATCCAATTCATTTCAATAATAATGGTAGTTAAGTTTATCGTATAAGAATCAAACAAAAAAACTCTAAGCGCCAAACCTAAATAAGTTCACTGCCGTTCTTCAACTTGTAGGCATCGGTCGTGGAGTGCGTAGATTCACCAAGTTTATAAATATCAAAGTGAATATCGTTTTGATTTTATTTAAATACTCCGCATTAAAAAGCCGTAGTGAGCATAAAAGCTCGTATAGAAAGTCTCACTCATCCTGTGTTAATTGGCTGTGGCTACATTTACAGAGTACCACAAAGAGGTACCATAATTGAGAAACTTGTAAGAGTTGTGTGTTACTCGCTGAATGTTCTGAATAAGTAAATAAATAAGCTACCCGTATACACAAATGTTGATAGCCTGTGTTTAGGGAAATCAAAGCCAATCGTGATGAGAAACAAACATTGCAGACGATTGAGGAGTTTGAGCTAGTATCTCTTATGCCGAACACACGTAATGTACGCTCTTTGAAGTACAGCAGTGTGGTAGGTCACACTGCTGTAGGAATCCTGGAATGCCAACAGAAGTGAATACTTGAACAATTTGGTGAAGCTTGTCGATCTTTGCCGAAAAAGTGTCGGTGACGTTACGGGGACGCGAGTTCATTGGTTTTTTTATGTTCAACATTTTTAAAATGTGCTATGTTAAGGCTCTCTGGTAACTTTTCTACTCAAATCTTTATATTTATAAAAGCAAGTCGTGTTAGTTACACTATTTATAATTCAAGAACGGCGGAACCGATTTGACAGAAAATTAGTGGGGAGGTAGCTTAGAACCGGGAGAAGGACATAGGATACTTTTTATCCCGAAAAAGCAACGGGAACGGGGTGTTACGGGAACGGGCGAGCGAAGCCGCGGGCGGCCACTAGTCTGTATATAAAATAAAGTCTTGTTAGTTACACCATTTATAACTCAAGAACGACTGAACCGATTTGGCTGAAAATTGGTAGAGAGGTAGCTATAACCAGAAGACTGACATAGGATACTTTTTATCCCGAAAAAGTAACGGGAACGGGCCGCTTTTCTCAAATAAAAATATATATCTAATACGAGTAGCATGTTCCTTTGTCTACAGCTAAAGGACATTTCACGGTTGAACTCTCTCTGCTATGGTAGTTCCAAATTGGATTCCAACTATTATCCAATTGTATCGAGTGTCTGTTAGCAACTGGCAACGTTGCGATTATAGACAGGTTTCCAATGAAACTGGAAATGTAAAAGGATATGATCGGCGAATTCGTTAAAAATGATGTTTCGTACACGGAATTTAGTTTACGCCTACACAAATTCACAGAACTAGTTTAAAATAAATTGTGCGTAAAATAAAAGCGCGTGTCGGCCCACAGTTTGAAGGCTTCCGAAGTCAATACAACTAAAGTAGATTTACGATATACAAAAAGACGCTACATCCTAGCTGTAAAACTATTTTTTTAGTACTAACTATTACTCTGTATTCCTGCAAGGAACGGTATTATAGCGCGCGTGAAGTTCACGAAATCTAACTCGCAAACTAAGAAAGCCTACATAGCTGTGATTCTGCTGACAATTTCAATATGAAAGAGTAACAAACATCATGACAATAAAATGGCTGCCAGGCTGCCACTCAGCATAAATGATATAGTAGCGTGTGCTACTATAGCGTTGGTCTTCCGTGACACCACTCTTCATACTACCTATAGATAGACAGTACTACCTATTAAGGGGCCGGCGGAGCGCGAATTTTCATACAAACGTAATACCAAAATTGTGACTAATTTAAGAAGATTTCCAGTATATCATTGTAATAATTGTATTTGTATTGTATTTATCTAGGTTCCTGAACCGTTTTTATTTTAAATTACTTACCTCAAATGAAATTAACGCCAATCGCATTTTGCTATGAAAAAAATATGTAAAATGCGATTGGTGTTTATTTCATTTGAGGTAAGTAATTTAAAACAAGAACTGTTTTGTGTTTAGGAACCTAGATAAATACTATACAAATACCGTTATTACAATAACAAAGTAAAAATCAGCCTAAACTAGTAATAATTTTGGTATTACGTTTGTATGAAAATTCGCCCTCCGCCGGCCTCTTAAGAGTGTCGAACAAGTCAATTACAAACGCTAAAAGCAGTGAACCATTCATAGAAGCAATTCGCTTCTGTCAATTCTCTCTTTACGAAATAATGAGCTGGTTTGATTTATCGCTCAAGCTATTCACGAACTAAGTGATTTATCTACTTTTGCTACCAGTCTTTACTTAGCATGAAATTAACTAATAAACATTTCCAAACTCATAAAAATAAAATATCCTTCGCTACCTCATTTCGTTCTATCTCGTTTCGTCGTATAGTGTATAATTTGTTCTCTCATTTGACGAGGGCAAAGGGTGTGAATATGGAAATACCTGTTCTTCAATTTTACCTTATTTATTTAAAAGGCATCGCCAATAAATAGCCTCTCGTACCTTATACCCTCATAACTATACCTTTTTTGTAGATCTTCATCGAAGAAATTGAAGAAAAAAAGAGAACAGTTGTACGAGTCTGCACCATTCGATTATGACTCACGAAAGCTTAGCCAACTTGGATTATGCTAATACAGATTTATCTATATGCGCTTCCAAAGTGATAAACTTTATAGCCAGCACTTAAAATATATAATTTGATACCCTATACCGAGAATAGCAAGAGAGGACAGCCATTCATTGATCCAAGACGAACCATGACCTGAAATACCTAATCTATCGCCAGTTATTCATGACCTATGAGATTTATCTATTTCACTTCCAAGCGAAGGAGCTATCTTAATGGTCAGCACTTAAAATGCAGCTTTAGCGAATTCCGGCGCGCGCTTATTCTGGCGCCGTGCACTTATCACATCCTGCCTTCTTGACGAATGACTGAGGAGTTGTGACGAACCGCTATGTTATGCAAAAATCTTTAAGAATACATAATGCATAAGTACATCATGTATTATACACTTACATCATAATTTATTCCCCTGGACAGTTTTTTTTTAGACGGAAAGAAGAGCAGGGCAAAAAACCTTAATTTTTTTATCGCATAAAAAGACAGTAACCTCAAAAATATAAAAGCTCCGGAAAGTGTACTCCGTTGCTAGCTGCCGCGCGGGCAGCAAACCATAAACAATATGAGTGCTCGGTGTCACAAATAGGCGAGACAGTAATAACTTTCCAGACATAAGAAACCCTTTACGGCGCTTCAACCCTCATAAACATGCCGTCTACCTAAAAACTAAGCTCGCTTTACAACCATTACGCGAAAAGTAGAAGCCCACTGACCTTGTTTTGCAAAATTGGAGGAGATAAGGTTATACAATTTATTGAGACGCTGAGAAAGCGGCCGCTATCTCACTCGCACGTATTTACCTTTTTGAGATAGAAAGAAAATGAATGATAAAAAAATGATTAAAGTTTTAGAAAAACTGTGCAAAACACTAAGGTTTCGCGAGAGCTGTTTTAACGAGAAGGAAAAATCTTTATAAAGTTAGACTAAAAACCCACCAGTGCCTAAGCACCAATTCAGTTCCCGTTGCGCTTACCGCTTGAACATAAGTTCCTTGGCGAAGTCGTAGAGCTCTAGATCCAGCGAGTTGAGTCGCTTGATGCGAGCCACTTGCGCCGGCGACAGGGACGCAAGCGTCGCGCCAGACACCGTCACATTGTGCTGTGTGAACGGCACCGCGAACAGAAGGTTAAACGTCTCTTCGAACACGTACTGAGATATCTGTGAACAAGAATTTTTGTTAAAAAGAGGGTAAGTCTTGGATTTCAAATACGTTTCGCAGTGAATGATTGACAGTAACAGTAAAGAAGATTGCGATCACTAATGAAAATGTACGCATGTGAATCATATTTTTGTAGTTTTCTGAATTTGATTCGTACAAAAATATTTTATACGAGAGTTCGTATTTTTTTTCCACGAATAACCAAGCCACTTTTAAACTGTTCGTTTTCTATCCATAGTATTTTACTTGTACATATAATGCAGGTATTTTAAGACATTTTTAAATTCTACGGTTCTTAAAATCGAGCTGAGGTCCGTGAAACGTAAATGTTAGTTTTGTTTTAACCCTAAACCAAATTGACATTCCCCGCGGCAAAATCGTGGCTTGGCTAATACATTTTGAGAGCCCACGCGTCTCAAGAGGATATTGCTTAGATACGTGTTTAGAAATTGCGCATGAATTTTCAAGAGGCGGATCTTTAGCTTTGACAAAAGACTCCGCATGGCTCGATACCATTTTCTCACACGATCCTTTTCAGTAAAGGAGCAGCGAACAAAAGAAGATTATTTCCATTTCGTCGAGCGTAAATACATTGCGTAATAACTCGTCTTATATGACGACTGATTACGGATACCTCATGATACTGGACTCCCGATTCGATGAGGACTACCGGAAGCTGCGATTGGCGTCTGCGAACCAGAGGGTCGGCCATAACTCACCGCGGTTACAATTCTCACGACAATCGAGACATACATTACAACCGAACGGAACTTCCGAGAGGTCAAAGGAAACTCTTGTGAGCCGAAATTGTTTTTTTGCTTGACTATGGAACCAATCAACCATTTGTATTCGAATTGTTTACTTTTCAGAGAATACACAATACCCAGTGTACAGACCAATAAGCCCAGCTCACAAACAAACAGAATAGGAAATCAAGTGACAGATGGCCCAACATTAGCCGGCGTAAACTGTCCGCCACACACAACTGAAATACCAACTGGAATTTACAGCGGGTCGCGCGTTTAGACATTAAGTTAATTAGTCCGTGCATGATGGAGAGTAACATGAAATAAGCGTTGGTTAAAAGCATGCACTTGCACAGCCATAAACAACAAACAAACAGTGTCACTGTCTTGTGTTGGGGGGGACATTCTAGTTAGCTTTTGTAGTCTTCTACTAAACAAGTACTTTGTAATTCAGCCTGCTTAGGTCAAAGTAACATTTGCAGTGTCCGCTCCGTCTAACAGACCAGTTAACGAAACAACTGACACCCCGTCTCCCGGTCAATTACTCACAATGTCACTGGTTTTCTCGAGTCTTCTAAAGGAATTACGCTTGAATAGCTACGGCGGAACTACCGTTTTATTTTTATAGCACCTTTTAGTAGACAGCACAATAGCGAGAGAGTGGCGTCAAAGATCAGAGGATAAAATGTGTCAATTACCGCTCACTTGGCGCTGAGACCGTTTACCAGAGTATCATCACAACTTAGGAGGATGGATCTTTGAGACAACGCGAGGAATAATAATTAGATGAGCAGCAAATGGAAGGCATTTTCTATTAGAAAATACTCCAGTGAATGCTTGGCTTCATATAGAATTTGGGAGGATATATACACGCGCAAAGTTTTGCGAGGCTTTGTGAATTTCTGAACAAAAGCAATTTTTCGTTTGCAACATCCGAAGTTGCAAATTTCACACTAACAACGTTTTGATGAAAGTTTTTATTCGATGCAATACAGGCGTTCGTTCAAATAAAAGAGGGAACGATCGAAACTAATCAACTGGGTGTCAGTTTGTTTTTCAGAGCTAATCCTCAACTGGCAACACAAAGGACCGTATCTGTATTGCGGCTGCAACTACCACCGACGGATGGAGCAATTTGCTGGCATTTTATTTCCTCTTCTGAAGTCGTATTTGTGAGAGAACTGAACGCGGTCTTTGTAACAATGAGAAACATTACAAGCTTCTAATACTTATAACAAAAGGAATATTAGTGTTTCATTGTGTGAAAGATGACATGAGTAAGAAAGGAGTGTGACGACTAATAGTCGTCATTTAGCAGTCACTCTTTTTGGACTCATTTCGAGGAGAGTGGATAACGAAAACCTGTTGTTTCGACCCCACATAAAGTGGGATAAGAACATGATAATGATGATGTTTAGAAGTAGCTTTTTTTAAATTAAATTAGAAAAAAGTCGTCAACTGAAGCTCTGTCATACATTTACAATGAATGGGGAAATGGCGTGTTAATTTATCATGAGCCCAAAATACGATCATTCAAGTCTAGAAATGAGCTAAAGATTATAGCTTTAAATTATGATTAAGGGTCCATCTGTTTGTTAAGTCTCCTTATCTAAAAAAACCATTTGAATTAAAATTTCTTAATGACTTTTATTACGATTCCGCTCAGATAACTAAAGATTTATAAGGTTCTGGAATCCCAAACACGGAAAATCCACGATTTAGAGGAGCAATGAGGAAAAGTGCTAAGCAATTAACCAAGAATGCGCGCCCTTGTGAGAACGCACAATCATTATAAACTTAACATTGCTGACTTGTTGACAAAATGTTCTACCCGTGAAACACCTAACCGCCAAGAAATCATTAATATATTCAGCATGAAGCCTCATCTCCTTGTTCGAATACGAGAAAAGTCTTCCATAGACCGTGTGAGTGGTGCTGAAACCCACACGGAGCATAAACCTCACACTAAGCAGACAAATCCATACGGTAGCGATAGCCATGAATATGCATCGCGGCAAGTGGAGCCAGAATCTAGGACAAGTTAGGCTCCGGACGCGATTTATCACAATTTAGGTCTCAGTCTAGGTTGCTCTTTTATCTTATCACTGCGAACCCAAACGAAGAAAAATGACTGTTAACTGAGGACCATCTTAGAGTCTAAATGCTGATACGGCAGTCCTTTAAACACCTACTTTGAAACATCTTATACCAATTGAATAAAATATAACATAATATGACTTAAAATTAGAAAGAACAAAGTATAATTTATACGTTCAATCATGGTTAAAAAAACTATAAAAAACGCTTTTTTGTGGTGAACTGAAGTTCTAGAATGGTGCTGCGTCCAAACGCTTATCTGACTTAGGCACTGGCATTACTGATGCCCACAATGAAGTGCAAATAAGACACATTTCTATGCTAGGGTCATCGGTAAAGGTAGAATTGTAAATTGATGCCTTATGCTTGGTTTACACCTGCCAAGCGTTAGGCCGAGTACTACGTGGAGTTACGTAAGAGCGCTAAAACGCAGTGATGCAAACGCGTTTGTCACGATGCAGTAGATATACTACGCCATGATGTAAAAAAGAAATACGCGATTTTACCACCATCACTAACGTTAACGTTCAAACGCTTTTCATTCGCTGGCGAGAGGAAATAAGCAATAAAATATGGTGTCATTCATTACTTACTATAGGGCATTGTTATAGCTGGGACCGGCTGTTGCTGAATAACTTCCCAAAACACGAGGAAACAGCCAGTTGTCTAGTCTAAATAGCGAACCCATAATAAAATTTGTTCTATGGTCGGGTGAAACTGGCACCTACGACTCGCCTAGCTTTAAGCTGTTTCAAGGTAATCTAAGTGACACTATTGAATAAAGAATTTTTGACTTTTGACGATAACCAGTAAAGTTACGCGACGAGCGTTGAATCAAAATAAAAGTGATCAGACAACCCTCTTGTTTATTTTAGTTCAGTATAAACACGACCGAATTTCCTCTTAGCAACTAGTTTCGTGCAAACAAGGCACCAGAATTAGGAGCGTGGTGGAATAGTAATGTCTCTAGTGCTTATGCATTAAACATCCACATTAGGTTTGATTGTTCATGAACAATTGAACCTGAGGGAAATTTAGTGTGGTGAAATGTTAATGTAACGAACAACTTCTTCGATATCGCTGGCTGATATAAACTACTCGGAAACCGAGACAGAAATATTAATGGCTCTTGGGTTTCCATTTCTTTTCCGTCCTTCGGGGAAAAGTCTTTGAAAAAGGCTACATCACAGTTAAGCCACGGAGGAAAGCCCACAACTGTCGTCACTAGCCTCGGCCACAAGGATATTAACTAGAAATTCTTTTGTTCTCATTGTAGCGAATTTTAATACCAGACAAAGTAAACGACCAAAGTACATATCATCGCGTTCTAAGTGTACTTAGAGTCGCGTATCCTGTGATATTGCTCTGACCATGCTCCTTCAACGGTTTGAGCGCAGAGCTTGTTCAATTATTTGCTTACTGGAACTGAGCTCAGCGTATTGTCTGTGTAGTTTTGCAGCCAGTTATCTCACGATCAGCTTGTCTGTTGTATGAGGAACGTGCTTGTTTCCCTTTATACAGAACACCTGTTCAAATCATCTGTTCATATTGACGTTTTTTGTTAGTTAAGATATTTTATTTGGAAAATGTCTTTGGAAATCTCAACGTATACTTCTGGTAGAATGAGTCTTACCTTCTGATACTCCGTAAGTCCGAAGTACGCCATCGCAGCCAGGTTTCTCTTAGCCGATGCCAGGAGAACCCTATCTGTCTCGGCGTTCTTATACCGGAGGGTGCCGTTATAGCAGCCAACAAGCGCCAGATCGGCTAACATGCGCGTCTGCCGATTGTTGGCCAGATTCCACGGGCATGTCGCGAACTCGTCCAGAGTAACCCCTCGCCACGCCTCGCCGCTGTAACACGACGGCACCTCACTAGCTAAACACACAAACACACTCATTTAATATGCTTAGCCTAATATAATTCCGAGCAAACACATTATCGTCAACCAATGTTTAACAATTAATAAAATTTATTAATTTGTAGTAATAACTAAAATGATACGAGTGTCGATAAGCTGGAAAGGAACTAGAATATCAGTAGCCGCCTCAAGAATACCGGCACGCGAACGCAGAAAATACAATTTCCTTGTTTGTAATTTATAATTTGATGTTAAATAGTTGTGCGCTTTTCGTTTCCAAGCGGGTACAGTCACGCATATTTGCTTTCTCCGCGGCACGGCATGGCAGCGACATGTCACGTGACACTTTCAGCTCAGAACAGTAATACTCCCATCGCTTTTATTTCGATTTCCGCGAAACCCAACTTAAAAGTTATTGGAGATGTATGTACGGGGACACTCTCCGGGTTTATAAAGCCGAGCCGAGGGAGTTCCCGGCACCAAAAGAATCGTTCAAGTCATGTGGAGGCGTGAGCTTGTAATACAAACTCTTCACGTACTACGTCATTTCATGCCGCAGTATTGTATAAGAAAAACAAAAGTTTTGAGTTGTTTGTTTTCCTAAACGTTTTTTAATTAACTCAACTGTCAGCAGCTAATTACTTACATTATTTTCTGACTGGCGGCAGTCAAATTATAAAGTAAACATCAAAAGATAATGATAGGCGTAGTATGTTATGCCTGAGCTTCTGGAAATGTTTTTCTTTGGAAAATAATTGATAACGAGCTTTGACAATAGGAGTAGGCTCAGCACTAATTCTGTGCAACATGCATAGATGATACACAGGGCTGGTTTTCAGCATACCCCAAT
This sequence comes from Thera obeliscata, assembly GCA_947578465.1. NCBI lineage: Eukaryota > Metazoa > Arthropoda > Insecta > Lepidoptera > Geometridae > Thera > Thera obeliscata. Next base: position 2,865,290 of record OX387926.1, read on the forward strand.
GTTCGACGTTGTAGGTGGTAGACGAACCAGAAAAAAAAATAAGTAAGCAGCGGGATTTAAAAACAAAGAAATAACATGTTATATGCAGAAAAAAAGGAAATAGGAATTAAAAACAAAAAACAAAAACACATCAAAAAAAGAGATCTTGCTACCGTGTGATAAGCGTGTATATGATTGTGTATGTATGTGAGAGGGTTGTGTGTTGTGACAAGAGTGGGCCTCCATGACATGACATGACATGACATCAGACAAAGCGCTTTTCTTGTTTGTTCGACGAAAACAAAATATGATCATGATCATTAGCAATTCCATCACTCTATCAGTGATCTTAAACTATGCTAATGGATTTAATGACAGTAATAATCATTAATTCGACTTCCTTTATTGACCATCATAAATGTAAATCATTAGACAAAATAAAAGTTATAGGTAAGTACAGAATAGGTTGTCCCATATTCCACGCTCTATAAATTGAAGCTATAACGCTATTTCGTATCAAAATAATTAATAATGTTCATTTTCAACTCTGTTGAATTTTTATTAGCTTTTTACAGAATATGGAAAGTAGACTGCAAGCTTGCGTTAACAAAAAAAGCGCGTTCAAAAAACAATACTTTCAAGTAGCGAGCGTAAGCTTTTACGAGCTATAGAGAATCCCGCTTTAGCATCGCATGGTGCTATCACTTCACTACATTGAATAAAACAAAGTCGCCAGCTGTCTGTCCCTATGTAGGTATGCTTTGGTATTTCACTCTACGCAACGGATTTTGGGGCGGTTTTTTATAAGATAGAGTGATTCAACAGGAAGGTTTATATGTAAAATACATGCATAATACAGCAGAGAAACACTGATAGTTTTAGAAGTTTCTAATGTTATGAATAAACACATTTTTTGCGCTTTCATTGCAAACGCTGGCTGAACCCTACGAGATAGATCAAAAAAAAGTTCTAGAGTATTGTACACCTTAAAAAGGTCTACAAAAAAGTCATATTTCTATCCCTTAGGGATAACACACAAAACTATTTATTATCCTTTACTTTTTATGAGAAATAATGGCTTACAAAGCGGTTTTAAGTAATACAGCATTAATATTTATCCAATTTAGTACCTTAAATACGTTTTGCATTTAATATAGGTCAATATGGCACTTTACAGAATCTAAGTTAAACAAATATTTTCAAAGATATTGAAGATTTAAAATGTACAACGCGCTCTTTCAAGAGTAACCTCTAAGGAAATCATTTTTGTATTGTCTAATGACATAAAGCTGTGAACGTTGTATACAAAGACATTCTGTAGTATATTTACTATCAGCATTCACCCGTGCGAAGCCGAGGCGGGTCGCTATAGTCAACTATAAAATTATATCTATCTCTTTGGATTTAAAGCACAAATGTCGGAGTGCATAGGTCAAGGATTAATTTAAGCTAATGAGTATGGGAACAAGACGTGTAACAGGCCTCGTCTCTAATCTTACTTTATGAGATTTTCATGTTTATGTATTGCCCTACCCGCGTCGGCAACCTTCGTATGAGCTTAGGCCTGTTTAGCATAAATATATTGCTGTTATATAACGATAGTTTCCAATAGGAAATCGAAATCAAAACCTCGCAATGAAATTAAATGATTTATATTATAAGTTCGTATAAAAAATATGTATTATACCAGCTATCTGGTTCCTATAGTACAAGCTACAAGCCCTGCTTAATTTAGGGCAAGATATTGTTGTGTGCATTTGCAGAGACAGAGCCAGACAGAGCTCATGGTAGGCCTACTGGTCTTTTAGATAATTGAGTTCACACAGTCTGCTCCTAATGTCGTGGGTTCGAATTTGGTCGTGCACCTATGGATTTTTCTTTGGAAAAATTTACTTGTGTAAAGTTAGAGCTCGCTAACGATGAACGAAAGCTTCGTCAACGAACTCCCAAATTATTACGTTTTGGACAAAACGCTTTGCACGAAGACATGTGATTTCATGGTTGATAACCATGACGCAACCTCTGAAGCAGTATAGATAATGTGGAGTTGTGTCAAAGGCCATAATATAATTATTTTAAGCCGACTTTAAAAAGGTGGAGGTTATCAATTCGGTTACATTTTGTAACGCTGAACGCCGCCGCCGAGACGTTTATAACAGATTTTTATTGTTTTCTGGCGGTACTTCGCTCATCCCGTTACTTTTTCAGGATAAAAGGTATCCTATGTCCACCAGCGGCCGCCCGCGGCTTCGCTCGCCCCGTTCCTGTTACTTTTTTGTTATAAAACTATCCTATGTCCGCCTCTTGGTTCTAATCTACCTCCCGACCAATTTTCATCCAATTCTTTTATATAAAGTCAGAAAGTCGATATATAAAAGAGTGACATATTATTTTAAACAAAACTGCTGAACAGCAGTTTGCTTTCATGTTTTTTCAACGTAATTATGATAGTTACCGGTAGCGAGACGACCCTGGCACCAGTGCCGAGAGCCCTTCCACGTTGCCCCTCGCTTCACGTGCTTGTATTCCGACAAGTACCTGGTGGAACAACGAATCACATAAGTACACACATACACGTTTTGCACTTCTTCTTCTTCTTCTTCTTATCGTGTCACTGATTATTTCGAACCAAGTGTGGTTAAATGATTTTAAGTGCGCCACAAAGAGGCTCCTCCACGTTTTGCACTGAAATTCATAGAGACATTTTAAATTGTAAAATAACAATTTAAAATGTCTCTATGAATTTCAGTGCAGAAAAATATTAAAGAGAGGTTAGAAAGGCCATCATACGCCGTTGTTTGTATGGGAACGGCCAGTCTATATTTTGACTGTTTGAATTAAAATATAATTAAATAAAAGGAATCCTGAAGAAGTATTGAAGACTGTCTGTCTTTCTTTGGTCTAACATGTTTAGCCTAACTTGACTTGGACGCGAAACGATTGCTCGGCATTACATAATGCTCAAGAAGGCTTTTTTTTCAGGCTTTCATGTATTTTGGCGACACTTTTCCGACCCTATATTGTCCGACTTATCCGACCTACTTATCCGACCTATTCTCTGTTCTGTGTAATAAAAATGTACTGATTATTTCCTAGCCGTTTTCGTCGACCCTTAAAAGTTCGAAAATATGTGTCAAAAGCACGAAACGAGCCTCTTTGTGGCGCACTTCAAATCCTTTCACCACTAGGTTCGAAAGAATCAGTGACACGATAAAAGAGAACCGTTTTCGGCTACGGCGGCTGTAAATGGATGAACATATTAACACATATTGTTTATTATTTGAGGGCTTCGTTGTTCTGCTCTTTGATGTAAAAATCTACTACCACAATAACGTAGGGAAGAAAGTTTGAAACTCCAAATAAATTATAAGTCTAAGTACTTGATTAAAAAAAACATTTCGGCCAGAGGATCAATTTCATGCATCATAAACTTTAATTGGAAACTACTTAGACTAATAACGTTGTTACTTACGCTGATGTATATTTATTAAAAACGCCACTCAACATAATTTTAATAATTAAAGGAGATACTAGCAAAATCGTTTTAATATAACGTCGCACGGCAAATTGATTATATTCCACTGTTATAAATTCCCACAAAGCGAAAATATTACACGCTAAGTTGACTTTTAGAATCATTAGAATTTAAAACTAGTTTGTGTAATCTGGTCGCAATGAATCACTAATGCCAGATGATTACATCTGTCGTGAATAAACATTTTGGTGACACGGTTGGGTTGTGAGAACTAGCATCTTAGGGCCCTCTTCTACCATGTGTACAGCCACGTGACATAATATAAACATGAAAAGTACAGTTAATAATATCATCAAACCACATTAATGTGAGGATCACACGGGTGACTAAAGCCGCACGAGTTTTGCCGCGCGGTGAAAACCGACCGTCTAAATGGCAATTCGGCTAGGTCGCAAGTGACTAACGTAATGGTGTGAATAGTGACTACAACTAGTGGTACCGCCCCCGTTTTTCTAGGATCGAAAAACGGGGACGGTACCACTAGTTGTGGTACCGTCAAGGTACCAGGTGGATTTGAAGATACCACGAGGTGTATCTTCAAATCCACTCGTACTCCACGTGTACTTTGATAGATTCTTCAAACGTTGAAGGAAAACATCGTGAGGAAACCGGTATGTTCAAAATCCTTTCACCACACTGCACAGGTTTGAAAGAACTAGTGGCACGATAAGAAGAAGAAGAAGGTGACTACAAAAGACTCTTTGATGATCATGACAATTGATTTTAGTCTAGCCAGACCATAAATAAATTATTGATTCCTACAAAAATATATTACATAATAGCGTCGGTAGTCAAATAAGCTCTTACTAATCTGGTCATTTTTGGAGGTGTATAGTAGAAATGGGGTCAGGTCAGGTGGCATCTATATTGAGTTATCCAAGCCCACACTAAAAATATGTTTTTCCCATTTGCCAGCCCGCATATCACACTTCACGTCAGCCCTCATTTGAAATTTGGTACGCAATAAGGGTGCTCGTTTTTATAGTTATCACGCGAGAAGAGGGAATTTATTATTTATAAAAAAAATATCCAATTCCGTTCTTTATTTCTGAGCACGGAACTCGATAGCACTTCGGACGGTCCGTATTGAATTTACACTTAAAATTTACGGAAAATATTATTCAGAGCTTCACTTTAACAAACACCCAGAGGCAATTGCTGGTTTAAATCAATTAGCTTTGACTGCGTTCCGTCCAATTATACAGCTACAGTAAATTATTTTTTCCTTACGGACATTACAAGTCTTTAGTAGTTAGGCTCTTCATTAAAGTGGACTGTATTGAATGGCAGACCAACTTTTCTTAGAACTTGGTGATAGAAAAACACTCGTCTACCTGGCGACCGGCTCCCGAAGCAAGGTGATGTAGAAATACCGCCGATGCACAGCCCCACCTTCGTGGCGATCCAGCTCTCCACCGACGCACCCCGTCAGCTCCGTGAAGTCTGCGTGCAGCCCACATCTATAGACAAAAGAGAAACTACATTAACATACTTCAATTTATACAAAAGGCAGGGGTCAAGGTCAGACCATCGCCAAATTGCTTTGAGAAAGATGGATTGCTCGGCACTAGATCTTCGTCGAAACCCCTTCTCACTCACCGACTTGAATATTAAGTGGTTAAAGTAATAAATGGATGTACAGAATCGGAAACAGTGCACCATTACTTTTTGCGTTTCGAAGAATCGTGCATGCAACGCAGCAGAACAGGTTAAGTTAAATCAACCTGAGAGGTCGCATAAACGGTACTTATGCTGTTAAGGCGTCAACTCTTAAACAAAACGTGTGAGACTCCATTCGGAGGTGAACCATAAATCCGTAATCGCGGCATTTTTATCGCGAGCCCAATCGCGGTTCTGGCAACGAGCCGCACAACACGACACTTCGTTTTAAATTCGAACTGATCAAAGTCTCCTTGTTTATGCAGGTGCGTCGCGGTTCGAGATGGAATTTTAGAAGAAAAGCAAACAGCTTTATGTTTCAAAGGAATTGTGTTACAACCACAAAGCAATCCCCGAGAGGCACTCGACTATTTTTCTTATATTTACGACAAAGTTTTCATTGAACGAGTAGAGTGCACGCCACGTATTTCGAGATTGGAGAAAATAAATCTCCAGTGCGGTACTGAAAACACAATGTTCTTGTAAGACTAAATCTCCGGGTGAAGCGAAGCATGAAGTCACAGATAGGTCTGTCGATCTCATCCATTCAGCACACACATGCGAGCTTAATCCGGCGGGTCTGGAAATCTTCACCGTGTCTCGTTTGATTACAAATTTGTATTCATAACATGCGCAATGTATTAGCCGGTGTTACAAGTCTATCAGAGCATAAATAACTGGGATTAGTAACAACAATAACCATATTATATACCTCGTTGGCACCCTACGCGCCGCCACCCGCCGCCGTCGCTGGTGTGCGATATTGGATACCAAATCGATATTAGCTTGGTGCCGTACATAGGTAGATAATTGACATTTAAACGATGTACGCTCGTACGCATATAATGAGTTTGCATTTCGATAGCCAGCCAGCAAATCGGCTGGCTGGCTATCGAAATGCAAACTAAACGAACATAGTGTTTATTTATCCAGATAAACAAATAGCAACACAAAACAGTCTACATTCAAATGAGCGTTGATTCTACTCATAGTGACGTACATAGTCTAAAAAACTCTTATCATCTGAAAAAGAGCACTTTATCTAGTGAAAAAGAATGAAAAACTATTGATGATTTCACCTAAGCAAAGACCAAAATAAATGACTTATATTCTGAAACAACTTTTGAGATGATGATTGTTTTGAATCACCAGCCTAAAAATGATCTCTCTATTATGTATAACTTTGCATAGAACCCACTTTTACGCTAAGTTCTTTATCAATAGGTCCGTGCCCCCACGCAAAGGACTAGCTACAATCGCCAGACAGTTGAGACAAGGTTAAATTGTTTTTACTATCAGTAAAAAAGAATTTAAAATTGATAAACGATCGATAAGCGAAAAAATAATGATAACATCTAGAGCCGGATCTTCTCATTTATTTTTCATACACACAAAAGGAGTGAAGTTTCCGGCAGACAGCTCGGCGACCGGCGTGGATGGCGCGGAAGGCGCGGGTGGCGGCGCAACGACTGGTGGTTTTATAGCAAACGTGCGTTTCATCTAGATACGCTTTATCGCCAGCACAGCGGCAGCGGCTGGCATTCCGCCTAAACGCTACCGAACCAATTACTTTTTATTACAAGCAATTAATACTTTATTATTCGAATCCAAGACTGGAATGAGTTGACTGCAAAATATGGCGAACATTTCCTAGGTTTTGTTTAGCTAAAATAACACGGCAGAATTTTAATTTTTCATATCCATATTATTTGCATTTTTAATCAATTTCCATAAATATGGCAAACCGTTAATTTTATGATAATCGTCGTCATTTATGTGCTGATTAGATCTTATTTTAATGTGGTGTTTTAATTGGAAAGCAAGATAAATCGATCGATATTTTGGTATATTTTGGTCTAATTTAGCAAACAGCTGGCATTAGACTAATCGTAATCGAATAAATTTAATAGATTCATGAGATAATATAATATCGAAAGGTCAAAGTCTTAATTTTATAAAATTCGAGTATTTCTAATCTTTTTCAGTACCAAGTACCAACCGATGTTTAATTGACTTTCACCATGACCATTACAACTGTACCAACATAACCGAGAATCGACTTAAATTCTGAACGATGAATCAGAACGAAAACTAGCTTTACAAGATTAAATTTATCTTTATAGGAAATAAAAAATAAAAGCTTTCATATAAGTAGCATGCTGACAAATGATATTGCCCATTAGAGTGTAGTACACAAGCAACGCGACGATAACTGCTGTTCAGTTCACACCGCTCCCGCAGGAGGCACTGGATTGGCACCAAGCCACTTCCCCGTGTTGTTCCGCTGAGTGACACCGCGATACGACGCCCTCTCATGTTTGCACTGCCGTTCATTCACCGAAGCCCGACGAGTCGGAGCCTAGCGACGGCCAACGCACACACAAAATTGGCGAACATTAATAAACGACATTGTCATCCGTTGAAAGAATTACGAGCGCTCATATACCAGCATCAGAAACCGGACCTCGATATACCACAAGTCGTTCTGGCATCCCTTTAAATCTGAATAAGTTAAGCTCCAGGGAGCCGATGGCAAATTAAATAACGCGGCGTGTCCGTCGATTAAATATATTTTATAACGTTAACGATCCTGATTATTTGTTGTAGATGGATATCGAATTTGTTGTGGGTTTCGTTAATTATTAATATCACAATCAGAATTAAAACCGCTTGTTGTCCGCGAATTATCGGGAATGAAACGACCGCGATAATTATACATTGAACAAAAAACTCGGTGTCCCAATGATCGATCGGTACGTGTCAGCTGGCATTCTCGATGTATGTATCCCTGGATAATTTTGTTTGACGTATTCTATCCCGTAATATTTTGTATCATTCGACAACGTCTGCCCACTCTGCTGACGTGGCTATAACCGTGAAAGTGACATGCTAATCTTTGCTTTTCAGATCTTTTTTATCCTGTTGTAATTGTCACACTTTATTTAGGCAAATTAGCACGGAGAGGATCTGAAATTTCCAGAAATTCATTAAATTTGATGACTTTTAAGTCTATTACGATCTTCCAAATTATATTTTAACATTAGGAGATCTCATTGTGACCGGGTTTGGAATCGATCCGTGGTTTCCTTGAAGCTTGCCAATTAGGTTTTGAGCATTTCATTGGTAGTTAGCTTACGTCCTTGCCGGGAGCACTAAAAGCTAATGAGATTTGATCCCGCAAAGGCAAAGCTTGAGTACGTTGTACGCCCCGGGCGTTACAAGTGATATATACCGCGTCTCTTTTCCCGCTGTTTTTTCCACTTTTCTCGCCTTGCGCGCAGTGCTGGTTTTCTAATGAAATAACCAGATGGTGCTGCTTTTTTTGTAGACAATGAAACTTATCTTTCTACTGTAGAAGCTCAAAGATCGAAAACATGCGTTAAGTTACGAAAGGAGCCTCTTTGAGGTGCTCTTACATTCCTTTTACCACACTTGTTCATAAGATATGGCAACAGCCAGTTACAAAACAAAGAAACCAAAAAAAAACCTTCTACGTATCTTTTGTTTCTTACTTCGTAACTGGGTTACAAACCAATAATACAATTATGTTTCTATTCTTTCGTCGAAACTGGATTACAAACCAATAACAAGAAGGTTTGCATCGTTTACAGGCGGCTTAATCACATCTAACGGAAATACTACACATCGAAGAAACAAATTTGTTGAGTAATATAAGTAGTACTAGTTTCTTTTTTCTCTGGCATCTACGTTGCTTCAGAATACATTGTTTGAATTTGTCTTACTAAGCTCCGACACAGTTACCCTACATCACACAAGCTTATTTAATTACTTTTCAAAAGCACATCAGGTAGGTATAGCTATAGCTAGTTGTGGGGCTTATATCCCTTTTCATATTAAATTTTCCATCTACAAAGGAAAGCAGATTCGTGGATTAGCAGATTATTATGATGGGCAAAGCCTCCTACGTCCTATTTCCATAGTAGAAGGACACAGTTGTTTAATGGGTAAGATTTTTTATGATTTTGAGATACTAGCAGTTGGTACCTGTATTTTTTTTTTTGGTTAATACGAATTACTTACATATTGATTAAATATTAATATTTTTCGATCTTACCGACATAATAATAAACTCCACTACTCGTCAATAGATGGCGTTCTCTGTCCTACTAACTCATGACTTAATCAACAGATGGCGCTAGGAGTTATGATTTTATGATAAAGTTGATTATTTACTTTACGATTAAGGGAACATTTTCTAAAAATGAATCCTAGCTAGATCGTTTTATCGTCCCCGAAAACCCCTGTATACTTAATTTCATGAAAATCGTTGGCTCAGTTTCCGAGATCCTAAATATATATATATATACAAGATTTTCTCGTTTAAAGGTATAAGATATGTTTTACATTAATGTAAATTAAATCGCATTCACTTCTTAGCAAATTAGGTATGCAAAGCGATGAAAGGGTCGATTCCTAGACCGTGTCAAATATTCATCCGAAGGTATTGATTTCGACGTCTCTTGTATCTTTGACGAATAGAGGCGCGGGGCGCAGATTCGGTTCGGCTTGAGTACTATTGGAAAAACACATCCAAACCTAAAGTAGATAGTATGGGATACATATCACAAGTAAACTGATTAAATGATAAAAGTAATCATCATTACCATACCAGAGTTCAGAAATAAAAACGGTGATAGTACCAAGTACTTCCCCAGAAAACGAATTCTTTCATTCGCAGAGTATATCCTTATGTAGATTACGTCTGTGATTATGAGATGTTCGCAGTCCCCAGAGACTAATTTAATACCCGAAAAGGATTCCGCCGGACCCTCAGCCGTATTAACGCGGTTTTTACATAAGAACAGAATTAGGTACGTCTCTCGCTCCGTCCGACCCTTTTCCTTTTAATGAAAACCTTCGTTGCGGTAATCCTCACTGCATTACGACATACGACCTTATAATCAGTAATTGCCAACTCTTTAAAGGCTGCTGAGTGGAAATCTACATCGTAACTAAGCTGATGAAAATTTTCCTTTTTCTTTATAGACTTACGTTGAAGAAATTTAATAAGAGAATAAAAAAATATTGTGGAAAATCCACACAACACTACCTAGCTCCAAATTAAGTATGGGAACCAGATAGCTGATACACTTGTAGATTTTTGAAGTGAAAACTTCTTTAGCGGCGTTGAGCACTTTTTCTGTAATGGGTATAAAATCTTAAACTCGCGTCAGCGCGTCAGGACACGTGACCTGATCGAAAAAGCGTAAGACGGATGGAGAGTAGACAGCTATCCCCTCTCTACGGCGCGGCGAAAATGTATGCCTGGGCCTATTGTTTCGTTTAGGCAGCGCAGGGCGCTTGCGCGAATGTTCGTGTATGTTACAGCGTGCCAAATAACAAACAAGCCCCCCCTAACCATTCCAAAATATCAAACATGCTCAACATTAATAATCAAGTTTTCACTTCTGCCGGCACTCCCGGAGTGCAACCCGTATTTTTTTTTTATAAATACATGCTAGAATACAATATAATACCCAGACAGAGAACAAATATATATGTGTTCACCACACAAATATGTGTTCTCGGTGGGGATCGAACCCACGACCTACGGCGCAGAAGGCAGAGTAACTACCAACTGCGCTGAGAGAGAATGTAACGCTATACGATTTTCATAGACAATTATTTATTGTTTGTTGTTGTACTGAACACACTTTCTTCTGTACTCTGTGGTTGTAAGTTTAGGCTGGTTTATCAAATACTACCCAAAGGTCCTACTGGGAAATTGCATGAAAAAAGAAATTATACCGTCGGTCGTATGAATTTGAATACAATCCAACTGAATTAGATCCAATGTAGCAAAGAGCAATAGAATAGAACGATGAGGGCTATTGTGGGAGGATATTATTTACAGAATGGAGGCATCGTTCGTAGCGTCGATAAGAAGTATCAGTTGGAAACGTTTCAGTATTATCCGGATAATCCAGATCATCCGGACAAGTTGCCCGCGCCGGTGCCGAAGCGTTAACTCCTTTGTCGAGTTCAGCCCTCAGCAAACACCCGGCCGAATACGATTGTATCTGCGATTAATAGATAAGACATCTCCCCCAAACCTTGCACCCTTGGTGTTGTTGGTGTCTATGGGCGACGGTGACCGCTTACCATCAGGTGGGCCGTAAGCTTGTTTGTCTATCTTTTACATAATAAAAAACCCACTTACAAACATTGCATAAAGTTTGTAATATTGTTTAGTTTGTTATGTGGCACTAGTGTAGCACCGTACGACTTCGTTTGCGTTATGCTTTTTTCAAGTCGCTTCCACTAACGGTTTAGGCTGTGCGTTGATTGTCAGTCACTCAAGCCAAGCTCGTTATTATACAACGTGTATCAAAATATGTGTACTATCCCGAAGGGGGGTGAATTTCCACCCCCCGGGGAACAACTTTTGTTCAACGACTTTTCGAAATTCGATTGGTATCTCTGAAAAAAACTGCAACGAAGTTTCAACATGAACAGCTGACTTTATACAAAGTGACAACCCTAAACTCAGCTACAGAGGTAGTAGGTATTAGTAGTAGACCTACAGAGGTAGTAGGTCAAGGGGTCAAGGGGTTACAAGGATAGGGTTGTCAATTTATTTAGGCATTATGAAATTAAATATTTTTGTATGGGAAACTGAAAATAGGAATTTTTAATTTTCTCCCCCCCACAACTGATCACCATTGTGGTCTGAAACCCCCCACCTTCGGATAGTACACATATTTAGGTACACCTTGTATAGTTAGTTTGTGATTCCAATGCCGAAATGTGAAATTCATTTCCTGCCGTTTCATAAAACGTTAAAAACTAGAAACATTTCAGCTTCATTAAAATGTTTAGGTTTAATTTCCCGTCCAAGTGCTACGGATTTTACGATGGTAATATAAGAAGTGGAAAAATGTTTGTACTCGGTAGCAAATGAGTTATCCGCTAGAGAGCGGTCGGCAGCGGCTGCGTATTTTACGTTCCCGCGAATTATTAAACAACTTTGTGACCCACTAAAATGACTTGTAGTGCTGTTTTACTCAACAAACTTTTTATTCGTTGGCAGGTCACGGTCAGGCATAAAGCGACCGCAATGCCTTCAAGAGAGACCATTCTCTCTAAGAATGAAGAAGCATAAAGACAGAAGAATCATCATCATCAGCCTGAAGAAGTCCACTGCTGGACCTAGGCCTCCACCACACCTTTCCAGGAAGAACGATTCTGAGCTCTTTCCATCCACTGACTTCCCGCGATCTTAACAATGTCGTCGGTCCATCGGGTGCCTTACGTTTCGTCTTCCGGTTTGTGGTAGAAGAATCATAAAGACAGAAGAATCAATGGGTTAGTTTTCCCCAGCAGAGAGACGAAATAGCTTGTCGAAATAACAAAAAATACGCCCGTAACGAATGCTTGTCGATAGAAACGCACGAAAATATCTAGTTGAAAGTGAGCGTGAGTATTTCTGGCCTCGCCCGTCGTCACTCGTCTAATGCATCCACACTGAATAAAAATACACCTTCACAATACCACACCTCATTTATAAATACTTAACACCTTTTCATTCTATTGCTCAAACATTTCCATATGGTTATAAAATAAATATTAATAATTTTGTATGGAAATCGTGGTTCGATTTATGAATTTCCTCTGAAATTTTCCTCCACAAATAGAGAACGTGTTAACGCGCCTTTTTGCGAATAGAAAATGTATTTGAAGCTGTAAAACGTCACGTAGATTAACCTTCTGATGAAGAAGGAGATTAGGGAGTGTGGTGAAAGGATTTTGTGTGCCTCAAAGAGGCTCCTTTCGTGCACGAACCTCGAATAAGAGTGGTTTCAGACTAGCGTTTTATACGCGCGTATGAGCTCGTTTTTGGAAGCGCGTATAGGCGCGTTTTTTGTCACACGCTCGACTCGTACGAGCGTTGACGCGCTTCTAAGCTCGTTTATGTGTCAGAATCCATGTTGATATACTGACATGACACCACCGGTTCGAGCGAACACGCCGAAATATGCCCGTTTACGCGAGTATGGTTTTTAGAAGCGCGTAATGTAGCGCGCGTAAAAGCGCGTATGCTGAAACGACCGTATGCGCGCAAAAAATACGCTAGTCTGAAATCGCTCTCAAAGTCGGTTTAATATCTCTACATTAATTAATTTACATGAGTTGGATAAAATTACTGATATCGAAGTCTTAGACAATAGAAAGTGCAGGCATGCCATGAATATTTCACTTTACGCATTGTGTTGTGATGTGAAGCCGAGCGGAGTGCAAGTCTCGCGTGACCGACTAGTTAGTCGTCCTACTACACAATAGGACAATTATGTAGCCTACTGCTACATAACCACAAAAGTCTAGCTTCCTTTTAACCGACTTTAAATAAAAAAGGAGGAGGTTCTCAATTCAGTCGTATTTTTTATGTTTGTTTTCGCACAACTTCGTCATTTATGAGTCAATTTGAAAAAAACCTATTTTATCTCGAAGGTTCCAAATAAAAAGAGATTTATTCAATTCTTCCAGATTGGCTCCATAGAAATTTCATCAAAAGCGGTTAAAAAATTTGGCCATTTCTCAATTTTTTTAAACTTCACTTGTAATAATGATTTAATGAACACTTTAATGCTCGATGGATCCACGTACACATACGACGCTAATAAAATTAAAGCATGTATTTGATGATGGCAGCTCACGCAACACATCCACTGAAATATTTAGACGTCGCTTTATTTTTATTGTCAGCTATAAACAATGTTATCATTGCCTTTTTCTAATTGTGTACAACATAAATATTGAAATGTGTCTGGCATTTCAAAGATGTAGCATAGAGGCGATAATTTGTAAGAGCATTTATATGCGATCGGCGATCGAGTCGCGGTTACCGAGAAGGCCCTTATAATTTTTTTTCGACATCCTTGGTGCAACGTGTTAAGTTGTCGGAATGGCGGAGATGGGAAAAAAATGTGGATGTCGCGTTGCATGTGCGGGTTGAATTTTGATCGAATGTAATCAGCCGCGCCGTGCGTGCTTCACTCGCCAGGCAGGCGAGCGGCTGCTGAACGAACAGTACCTACAATGTCCATGTTTGCATTTATCATACAAAGGCATATCGAGAAACAGGCTCTTATAATACTAGTGGCTCTGTCCGCAACAGACCTCGCGAGCATAAAAGTACCTAAGCAATTTAGTGAAAAATCATCGAAATCGGATTTCATACGGCGGAGATACCCAGTAGCCTCCTTAATTGCCCCTTTTTGGAGGAAGCCCCCCCCCCCAATCAAAAATCCCGTCGACAAAATAAAGCTATATACCTAACCTGCGTAGTGTGGACCGGCTTTTATCCAGATCGGGTGAAAAATGCAACCTGTAGGCGAGAAGAGACAGACAGACCGCCGAACAAAAACATTTTTGGCCAATCTCAAAACTAGGACGCTTCGCTCGTTCAGTAAAATATTAACTTGTTTCTTCAAAGCGTGACCATAAGTAGGTAAAGATTGGTCTCGGTATAATTACACGACCCCCGCGAGACAAAACAAGAGCACTTAGTCTCAAATTCTCGTGATCTCTTGAACCAAACTTAGCTGAGTATTAGCCTCAAATCCATTAAGAAAATTATTCACACCAGCAAATAACTAAATCTTCCTGTTTGGCCTAACCTATTATACTACCTATATAGATGGTCTAAAGCCCTCCAGTTAATTACTTCAACGAGCTAAAATAACAAAACAAATCCCTGGGGGTTGTTTGTAAAATTTTTAATTTTCTGCTTGTTGAGCAAGCATCAGAAACAGTGTTTACTGAACAGAAACTTATTAAAATCATGAAATGGGGTCGAAAAAATCAAGATGCTTCCAACTCGCCGAGCAAAGATTTTTTGCAATGCCGATGTTACAGAACGCTCATTAAAAGTTTGATTGAGAATTATGATCAAAGAGAGATGTAGCCTCACGTCAGCGGACAATAGGAGGGAAGGCCGTGGGCGTGGTTCATTATTGCTGTTCGTAGTCTCGTCTCCGGAATCCCTTTGTGAGTCCGTCACGTGCCTCGTACAATCTATAGCTGCGCAAATCGCGCAAAAGGGCTCCCGGCTTTATGTTTACTAAGTGACTGCGCTCCGTAGGATTGAGGAAATTATTTGCTTCCTGCCAACTGCTCGGGCTCATCTTCCACGAGGAGCTTGGTTATTGTTGCCTTACAAATGGTAATCTTTTCCAATGAACGAAGACAGCATCCTTATAAGCACTTTAAAGCTTTTACTCCACTTTCATTCAATATTACTATAGACGCGGAGGTATACTGCCTTTCGTTAGTTTTAACTACCCCCGTTTCAACCGTCGACGCGGGTCTCTTTGGAGCGGTAATAATCACGCATGCTTTGTCAACTTCAAAGCGGCGAGTAATCAGCGCTTTGGTTTATTTCCGACGTGTAAAACATTACATCCTCTACTAAAGGGCCGACCTCGTAACCTCGTATGCCTTGGGGAGTGGTAAAGTGCTCCGGTTCTTAGTTTAGATCCTAAAGTTAGAGCCGTATGTTTATGTCGTACGCATAATAATAACGGAATACTGGTGTAACACAAGGTAATCTCTTGGGGCGTGACAATGAGGGCAGAGGAGAAATGGCGTTATAGATAACACGATAGACAAAGCGATTCAATCCCATAGTTGAGGCGTCTTTCATTGGTTCGATAACACACATCTGTCCCTCCATCTGTCTATACAATTTAGCTGTCAGACAACGACAAGCTCTGTGATGTGGCGGATATAAATCATTGGTACAAATGGTACTTCAAACCCCTGATACCGATCAGCTTAGATCGTTTCGAATTGCTAGAGCAATGCAATTTAAAATGACGCTATTTTCTTGTCGCGAATCTCTGACATATATGGGATCATCTCAGCCCACGCCGACTCACCACTGATTGCAAAGCTCCGCTTTTGTTCTCTCCTTACATACAAAGTATCATACTATATTATTATTATTATACTAAGCCATTTATATTACAGATATTGGCGGTCCGATGATCTGTATTGATCAGCATCATCAAACTGATGAGACTAAAAAGTCTCATCATTCCGACCATAGGACTAAATCATCGGACTACTGATAGTAGGCCGGGCACAGAGATTTCTTGCATTCTGCAGACGGGTGTAGGATACTTTTACGCGGAAATACCTCGCAGACTAAGTCCCAGGTAAAAAGCTTTGAAATGCATATAGTTATTTGAATTTGCATGATGCATAAATTCCATAGTCTTGGCTCCCACAGCATATGGCCGTAACTGCTCGGCGGCGGAAGTCAGACGCGTGACGTCTCGTCTCCTCGTGTCTGAATACACTTCGACGTGACCTGAGGAGGTAATGCCTAATACACACTCCCATTGTACTCCCATATAATACGACTGTAGAGAAACGTGTAAAACAAACAGGCGGTGGTCTTATTAAACATGTAAAAGCTAAATTTAGGAAAACACAACCACACACTGAATACGTAATCTTTGCTTGTCAAAATATTTACAGGACGCGAGGAATATAAGATGTATTTTGACTACGAGAAGCGATCAACATCTTCTTTAAGTAGAATCAAAACAACGTCCAAAATACTATAGGTTCTCGGGATTTATTTGAATATTTATTTATAGCGAGACAGAATAGAATCTTATGCATTCATTCAAGCTCGTAAATTTGAAGCGGATGACATAAATCTTACGTAATGCATAATATAATCTTTTAACAACTCGCGATCACTGTAACTTATTAAATACCAACTACCGATATAAATAATGGTATCTGCTTATAACGTTATATAAATAAAATTAAAAATGGCTACCGGCAAGATTTACTAACGAACACCATGCCATGTAACAATCTTAAACTGTGTTTACACTGATAAAGATAAAGATAAAAGTTTTAAAAGTATTTTAAAGGCTGTAATTTATTACGGAGATTAGAACAAAATTACTGTAGTACCAAAACGGACGATAGCGATAGACACTGTCTTATCTCTATTCCAATTAATTCAGTAATAACAGTTTGTCACTTATACAAATCTTATGCAACAAGACGATAGTATCAATGCACCAATTAGTTCTCAAACTATACATATTTCGGTTTCCCATGCGTGGGTGTGAGTAATCGGTATTGCCGAGCTTATTGATTATTATAATACCGCGATGCTATATCTATGCAATACCAGTTTTTCAATTAGCCCGTGGGAAAGCAATGTCGCCGTACCCGGGCACAGAATCAGATGCGTGCCGATCGCATCTGCTACTTAAGAACTTAAATTTTTAACTGGTACCGGTCTGACGTGTCATTATACTTGGTACAAATGCTAATGGATAGAACAATAGCGTCGCGGTGGTTGGTTCAGTAGTAAAAGATGGGTACAACATAATAACTAAGTGAAGTGGCACCACATTGGAACTTCACTGCTATTATTTTTGATTTGTAAAAGGATCATACAAAAAAACGGTAGGAACCGAGCCGTGGTTTGTTGTTGCCTGTTCTTCTAGGCTTGGTCGCCTCGCGTGGAACTGGCACCTATAGACTCACCTAGCTTTAAGACGTTTTGGAATTGAACTGAATAAAGACAATTTTGATTTGATTTGATTAAAATAATCATTTTTTGCACGCCGCTGTGTCGCTAATTACCAGCTACTGTTTCCATCTTAAACATTTTTTCTTATTCTAATAATTTATTTTTAAATCTTCGGTCTTACTCTACCATGCTACCCCTTCTAGGTAATCGATTGGTGACAAGCGTCTTAACACTTTTATCGCTTGTTTACACGAGAACTATAACTAAACATAGTTCCTTTATATAACAGCTACTCTAGAGACTAAAAAAACTACTGGTGCTTTTTATTGTCGGTGATAAATTGACATCGAGTAAGAAGCGTTATTGACATTGCCCTCTGGCTTAATCTATCACGATCTATAGAAAGAACTAGGGATATTTTCTTTTTCCCTTCATCCTAATTAAGTTAAGTGAGACTGAATAGAAATATACTTCCTAATTCAAACACGTGGAATTAAACATTGGAACTAATTCAAACATTGGATGCTAAATCATAAAATTGTATAAATATGTATTTAAACACACAGATGCGGAAATATGCATATTGCAAGTGAATTTAATTATCATATCAATGTAAGTTTAATATTTAATAAGCGTTAATTGTCTCTTATTGTCAATTTACAGTCGAACGGGTTGACTGCATGATTGCATCTGGAAATTCCCCATACGTGTTGCAATTACAAAGACAAAATTAAATTCACGTTTCATGTATGAAGCAATATGGAATGGATTTCCATCCGGTGGAAATAGTTTCCGAATGGATAGACGTAGTATACGGACAGAAGTTGAATGAGAAGTTAGCGTTTTTATTCCTAATAAAACATACGAGTATTTAAAACAGACAGACACCAGAGTGAAGGCCGGTATTTTTTTGCGAAAAATGAAAGTCCAATTCATTTTTCCGCCTATGACGCGTGCATTTCAGTTTGATGAACAGGATACTTTTTATTTTTGAATCTATTCATTTACAAATTTACAAAATATTTAAAATGTATGTATTTTAGAAAAACATCAGACAAGTCCTATTTGTAATAAATAATGGTAGAATTTGTTGCATTTTCACACATCTGTCACAAGTTTACCTCTGCACCAATTACAACCATTCTTCAAACAATATTACATTGCTCAGTAAAATGTCATTGTTTCGGCACTCGCGTCTGGAACGGGAACAAACCGCGGTGCCAAGCTATTATTGAGATTGTAGTAGCTTTGCGTTGAATGAGACACGCTTGATCGATTAATGTATATTATCACCGTAAAACACGAACCAATGAGCTCAATAATACCATTCGGCGTAACAGATGCGTACCGAGATCTGGCAAGCGTGTAATTCATTTGATTACAGCGTCCAACTCACGAACTGGATCGATATGATAAGCGACCAATTAATCGACTTTGATCGATTGCTGTTCTTAATGTTCGAACCCAATAAATTAATTTTTACGACTTTGATAAAACGATAGGTATCTATCGCCCGGAGAATAAGGAAACCTTAGAAATGATTGAATGAGAAAATGGAAGTTTAATTTCAACATTCCGCAACAATGGAAACCATTTCATGCTATGGTTTCAGCGCGAGAGAAAATCGAATGTCAGTTTAAAATACGCGGTTATTTATGTTCGCGCTCCATTAAACTTTCATTTTCAAGCACTCGTATTCCTTTACCGTAACTGAAGCATCAAATGAAAAGCTACAATTACGGAACTCGACATGTATTTCAATTGAAATATTAACAAAAGTAGGTAACCATACAAATATTACTAATAAATGTGCGCACATTTTTTACAGCCTCGGTAATGTGACAAAAGCGGGGACAGCCGCCGGACATTTCCGGGCCATCTCAATAATCCCTGCGTATTAGGGAGTCCCATTAAATAAACGCGTGCTACCGATGTTGATACATAACTGTAATAAAACAAAAGTGCTTTGCATTGTAGTGGGCGAGCTTGCGACCTGCACAATGGCCCCACTTAAGTACGGTCCGGCGCTTTCATGCCGGAACGAATTTTCAGGACCTGTCGTAATAAGCATCCGCGGCCAAACAAAGACATTTTCCGTTCGGAGGAACCGGAAACATTACTTCGGAATTATGTATTCAAAGTCGGAGAAATTCGCAAAAATACCCAGTATCAAACGAAGGAAATTGTGTTTATATTTTTGAAGTAATGTTGTGAAATAAGTACTTACCTACTAGGTTGTTTGCATGTGAGTATAAGCTTACAGCAATGAGCTAACACTTCCGCAGCCAAAAGCTTGGCCTACTCCCGAAGAGCGAAATAACCTAACGTTAACAAACAAAACAAGCAATTTTGCTGCACTATAGCAAGAAGTTTATGCTGAGCTGAGTATCCGAAAGCTACTTTTCCTCATAATAAAGAGATTTATAACTTCATACGTTGTGCTGACTTGACAAGTTTATAGGTAACGGAAGTATCAGTATTTTATATAAGGGCGTAAGGTGTAAGCGAGACAGTGGCCGGCCTGATGACGCGTGTAAAACGAAGACATTAGTTCCTGCTCCAGGACTGCTCGTTACGGGTATACGGGCCCGGGCCGTAGCCCTGGGGACCTCACGCCTGCCGCCCCATTCGTTACCCGACCTCCAAACTTTGAATTTTTCATGAACACAGAACATGATACCCTCGACAGTTCTGATTAAAAAGAAAAATTATGATCCAGTAAAGTCGTACACGGACAGTTACTCGATAACGCCCTTAGAGGTTTGATTATAAATACAAAGAAGGGAAAATAGAAGTTCGTGCACTTCATTCAGACAGGCCCAAACTGTTCTCTAGAAAAACAAACATTGAATGGTATCGATAGCTAAACTCATTATAGGGCTGTCATGTGGGCACTTGCTAATATTTCAAGCTTTAAAATTATATACTGGATGCAAGATTAAACATCATAAAGCGACGAAAGCCAGGTAATGCTTTAAAGTATGACTTTGTCACTGACACACAATTTTAAAAGTTTGAAGCTCCCACGATAAGCCCCTAAGTAACCACAGTTCTACTGCAAGTCTCTGTAAAGTTAAAATAAATAACCTTTCAGGTTTTATAATATCCATAAAAAGCAAACAAAATTCGGTATTCAACCTTCTCCATTACCATTTGAAAGCGCGAATAGTCGCATGCAAAACACGGTCGGTCCCATTATTTTTGCTCTCACAAAATTCCCACCTACGAGATTCGGGACGTCATTTCACGAAGCATTAAACTAACGACTTCATACTCTCAGGCCTGGCATGGCAGCTACGAGGGAAACGGTAGGAGGCAGCCCTATCCGTCAGGCCGCGTGTCTGGGACACATGCCGCGCTGCCGGGCCCGAACCAAAACAATTAGATCACTGCAGCCGGTCTTTTAACACGTCCCTGATATAAAACTTTTGGTAGAGGACCGTATGTCTTGCCCAGCTGATGTGAAAGCAATAAAAACAATACCGAACAACACCAGCAACGAATAGGATAGCTTAACTAGCTTATCGATAGATTTAGAAGGTAAACAGTGACAACATATAAAATGAAACCTAATGGAAAGTATGAAAAACTTAAATGATTTGATTGTAGTCAAATCACGAGCGCTTTAGTCACGAATAGGTTCAGTCGAAACCGACACTGTGACCAATTGATTAGGTGGTCGGATCACCCAAGCGTGCATTGAAACGGACGGGAGATCCGAGAGCAAATCAACGAATAAACAAGTACAGAAAGTAAACGAAACAACGAATAACAAGGATCTTTTAACAAGAATTAATGTCTGTCAGTTATGTACCTATGTTTGCAAAGTAATTACGTGATTTGAACATAAATCTCAGCTTGGTTTATAAATCAGTGTAGCGTAGCCGACGGATGAAGACAGAGGAACATGAGAAGTGGCTTAATTTACAGAACAATTCCAGCGCCAATGCAAAATACGTTAGTGCAGAATTAAAACAACAAGTCTCGTAATTGAATGTTTCAATGAACTGCAGTCGCCGAGTTCACCGGCAGCCATTCATCAGGCATGCATCGCATCATTCTTGGACGACATCATTCATATTTACATTACGAATGCATGCTATCAGCACATAGATGAGTTGAAATATGTAATGAAAATAAAATAAAAAATAATCTTACGACAAATACAAGAAACATTCTAAAAGTAGATAAAACAAATGTAACACTGTTGGTGTACATAATGGGCTGTCCTTGGAACGATCCGAATGTTGGTATAAATGCTACAGATCATTTATATTGAAATATTCCGTGAGGATAAGAAAGATCAAAGAAGAATCCCGAAGTAACAGAGATAAAATTAAGAATAATATTTAAACTAACCTTAAAACGAGTTTATATAAAGTTTGCAGTGGGTTTGGTATAACTAGCTGAAATAGTTGAGAGGGCCTAGAGACGTTCAATTTCTATTATTGCCAAGTAGTAATATTAAATCGATACTATAGACGCTTATTTTTATAGCGCCTATAAAATGAAATAGTCCTGTTCATAGCTTATCCGACGCTCTACCCACTCCCTCAAAATTGCAATTTCTTCAGGGATACATTACCGATATTACGTCATTCACTTTGAATTTGTTTCCAAATTTATGCAGAATAAGCGATTATTTCACGTTATCTCTTTTAGGTCAACTTTGGTAGATTATGAGGTTCGGGACCCGACAACTTCGGCGAAGTTCAGTAGGAATATCTTGTTAAGCAAAATGTTATCAGAAGTGCAATAAATGTTAAGCGCTACAAAATAGGATGGAATGGTAAGAGAGATGAAGTAGGTACCTACAATCTGTACAACGACGCCGTACAAGATTCAATACCCCAGACGATGGATTAGTCATCAATCAAGTTATGTTCAGCAATCCAAATTAGTAGCTCCATTCAGTCTTTAGTTTAGACATTATTTACTCATCATCATCGACAAATTGGTTTCTGAGAAAACTGGTTGATTCACTTGGAAATATGAAATATACTACATCAAAAACAGCGCAACAAAAGTGGTTCGATACGCTTACATACTGTGGTTGAGTCTGTGTCGGTCGATAGATCTCATAATATTGTTACAGAAGGTGAACGTTCGACAAAAACCCTCCGAAGTTGTCGTGACAAATCGCTGAAATCGCGTGGCCCAGCTTGGCGATAGCCGCGACGGCCGAGTGGGAGGGATCCCTATAGTTTGCAATTTATTCTGAACTCGGCAGGCTTGTAGATTTATATCGGTCGTAGATTGGCGGCGTAGCTCACGCGAGCTCTATACATTGAAAGCAATTTCAGTAACGGCCACATGCGCTTTGCGACCGTATCCTATCCAATATATAAACATCGGTTATTTATTACGAAGCAGAAGTGCGTGCTTATGACACCAATAACATATTATTATAACGAATGATTCGATTTCCTATAGACGAAACTGAAATGTTTCCTGTGGAGAGGGAACGTCCAGGCATTCACATCACGTAATGCAATAAAGAAAATACCGTTGGTAAAATTAGTTCCGACGAGACATAAACACGGGACAAAGGTGTTATAACATTGGAGAATACACATTGGGCCATTGAATAACACAAGTTTTATTTACTATATCTAGATATACATACACAATGAAAGAGCTTGAGCAGACAATGCAACAAATAGATGCAACGTGGGTATAACTGCTATAAAAACCTGCTAAAAAACAGACATGCCAAGGTATACTTGCACCATCTAAGTCTGCACGAAGAGTGGAAGGGCGGAAGCCAGTTTCTCTATGGAAAGACAGCAATAGCTTAATTGTATACCGGGATTCTACAACAGTACTAAATTTCTTTTTATTCCTGACTCAATATCAAGCCTCAAGATTCTTCGGCTTCATGAGATTAAAAACGAATTAAATAAAAGATATACCTAATACAAATAGAGTTTATTCGTTTCCAGGGCTGAAATACAAATAATAACATGATAATATGTAGTGGTGGTCATATAACTCGAAGAACCGACAACCGTTGGGGAATAAAGGTTCTCAAAAGGCGACCACGAACCGGAAGACGAAAAGTAGGGCACCCACCCACCAGATGGGCCGATGACATTGTTAAGATCGCGAGAAGTATGTGGATGAAAAGAGCTCAGAATCGTTCTTCCTGGAAATGTGTCGGAGAGGCCTATGACTTCTTCAGGATGATGATGATGATGTAGTGGTATCACGTGTGTGTTCGCTTATTATGTATCGACAGTTTCATGGGGGCGCAAATGCCATTCCCACGCGTCAGACATATCCGGATAGCGTGTTAATGAATGCTCGGATAGAGGAGCTAGACAATGCGTCAGTGAGCGAAGCCATTAGCTGCACAATTAGTGCAATTGTCGTTAATTTATTGCCGTGCAGAGCGCAGAGCCAATGGCTAGCGGATTCTGAGTAATTGCGGAACTAAATCAAAGGATCTGATCCTTTTAAAGTATTAATGAAGTGTTCGATTGAATCAAACTTTGTTACTCCTTGTTATCGTGTCACTGGTTTTAACCGACTTCAAAATAATAGAAACAATTTTCTGAATTAAGTATTCAGATGTTTTCTTGTACATTACATATCTGAATTAAGTACTCAGATGTTTTCTTTTATGTACAATTACATGCCGGTGTCCTCGCGATGCTTTCCTTTACCGTTTGAGAGTACCTTTATACTGGCAAAGTGCGTATAAATCTTTGGTTCGAAAAGAGTTATTGGAGTTGAAAATAAAGCAAAGCAGAAAAGTGTTTACTACATAATCATAAACGCGTAAGGAATAAGTTATTGGCAAACGAAATAAAACAAATCGGAATTCTCTATTTTTCATGACAAAAATAAGGCTGTTCGAAAAAGGCTGAACTTCTTTTGGGAGTATTATTATAAACAACGTAAAGTGTGTTGTAACCGCATAGGTACAATATAGATAATTTGTGGTCAACACGATAAGGAAAGTAGGTATAGGTTATTCAACATCAAATAAAACTATAAAAATAAGGAAGAATTACAATATTAGTTTGATACATATTATAGGCACAATAAAAATATGAAATGTAGCATATTTACATGAAAAAAGATTTAATTCGGTTCCTAAAGTAAAACCTTTGCTTAGTATGGGGTTAGATGACGTTGTATGAAAGGTTCAATATAAAGGCACATAAAAATACGATGGAAGTACCTACGAGTATATTAATTTATTTAATTTATTTTAACCTATAACTAAATAGGTAGTTAATACAAGTAGCATTACCAGTTTCCCACGCGATAAAAATGTTTGAATCACATAATATGAATAGAGAATAATTAATTATCTTTATATTGGTAGGTAATTATTATGTTATTGCCACTGGTAATTACATGTTTGTTATTGTAATGAATTTCATTATTTTTATTGTCATGTTTTTATTGTAGCCCACAGAGGAGTAAAAAGACTAAAGCATAAAATAATATTATTTTCATATTATGTCAGCCATATCATGCCTTCCGATAGGTGGGCGACCAGCACACCTTGGGTCCAAGACGTGCGGCGGTCACGGGGCTGGCCGAGAAAACGTTGGCGACCTTTGAGAGGAGATGGTGGGAGGAAGCTCGAGAGAGAGATAAATGTAAGTCTTTGGGGGAGACCTTTGTCCAGCAGTGGGACAAATAGGTTAAATAAAAAAAAAATTGCTCTTACTGCCGTTTATTTGGAGTATGTACCACAATAATTATAAGTTTAAAAAACTTGAGAAACCGACTTCATTGCCAAACGGCTAAACCGATTTTAATGAAATTTGTTTGGGACAATCTGGACATAAGAATAACCTTTCAATTAAAAAAATAATTTTCTAAATCGGTTCATAAATGACGGAGGCATGTAGTTACTAACATTAAAAAAATTATTTAAAAAAAAATGCCAACACCGATTTTAATAAAATTAAAATGGGACCAATCTGGAAGCAGTACCTTTCAGATAAAAAAATAATTTTTCAAATCGGCTCACAAATGACGAAGTTATGCGGTAACAAACATTTAAAAAAAAAAAAAAAAAAAAAAAAAAAAATACAACCGAATTGAGAACCTCCTCCTTTTTGATTGGAAGTCGGTTAAAAAATGAAATTATGTGGTCGGTTAGGTACCTACTTCTCTAGAAGGTTAGATGTTATTTACGCAAATATATCTTGCTCTATATAACATTAGTTAGTGATAAACAATCGGTTTTAATTCCTGAGAAGAAACTGCCAGTTGAATTATCCAAGCTGGCATTTAAACTCCCCACAAACACCATTAATTTCACTCAATTATTCACAGTAAGTTTGTCCGTCAAGGAGCTAAACACGGTACTTACTGACATCGCATAAATCCTCATTAGAACAACTTTTAACATCAAAAGAACCGTTGATTTTATCAATTTGTTTTCACATAATTTCCCCATATTTCTTATACAAAACTTGACACGGTTTAATCTACACAAGTGTATGTTTACGATAAACATAATTTAGGTTGGAGTAGATAACGTGTTAATAGATTAGATTCTAAATTAAGTTTGCTAGTGTCACACCCTCGTTACCGAGCCGCGGCCCTCGTTCGAATCTCCAAATCACACGGAGCCAGATGGAGGCAGCTTTAAAGTGATCATTTATTATTACGACAGCCTTTATCCATATGCAGTGCCATTGAATTAATAGGAGATAATCTCAAGCATAACTTTCAGTACCGAATCCAAGTCGACCACATATTGATGGTACGAGTACTTCTCCGTTCATTAAATCAAGTAAGTGCGTGATAAACGATCATTCATTGACTGTTTAGTCTGCAAACGCTCGTAAAACTTGGATTTGAACAATGCTCATCTCATGACTAACTATACATATATACCACGGTAACATACACTTGAAATATGTAAATGTGTGAATGATAGAAACAGGTAGCTGTTGGAGTGAGTTGTTTGAAACACTATATTTCGATGGCGAACGAATATTCAAGACGATTGCATGCAATACTTTACTTACGTAATCTTGAACAGAAAATGCATTGATTTTCTCGACAGCATGACGTGAAAAGCTAAACAACACACAGCATTTTTCGGTTAACAAGAGCTTCTTTTATCGTGTCAAAGGTTCACACGTTGTTTGATATAAAAGCTTGCCACTTCAACGGTGTTGTCTATGGGTCCCGTTGAGAGCGTCCCTCGGTAGTGGAGCACAGGGAACAGTATATTGAATGGGAACACTTCAATCGTATTGGGTATATTGGTTTTCCGGCTCTATCAATACCGTATCATTGTTTAGCAAACTCGTTTTAGAAACATGCTAGTTATATTGGCAAATCAGATATGTGAGCTGTCTCGCTTACGCATACAGTCCATAAGCGAGATGGCTATTACAATTGCAGCAAGAAATTGCCACAAAACTAGCCCGTTATCCAGAACCTTAGATTATTCTAAAGAGCCGAAATGTAGAGAACAGTAATGGCTTGTTTTAAAAATTTAGAACTCAATAGTGGGTCTTAGTCAAAAATTAGCTGTCAAGCTGGCAGTAGTTGACTGGCCTCTCAACCGAGAACAAATATTTGTGTGGTGATCATAGATGTTCGTTCTCTGTCTGTGTTATAAAAAAAATCTAAATATGTATTCACATCAAATAAATGTATGAGTATTATATCAGCTATCTGGTTCCCATAGTACAAGCTCTGCTTTATTTGAGGTTATGTATTGTAGATAGTGTGGATTGTCCGCAATATTTATTTATGTATTACCATGTTCTTTATGTTAAAGCTAATACTTGTACAATTGCCTGCATTGTTTCTCAATAGTAAAGCGCAACAAAATAGTTCCTTGGGTCGGGTAGTAATTAGAGCAGAGGTGCTGCCATGATACAAATTGCAACTACGTGAATGTTGTAGTCTCAGCCAAAACGCTAGCACAATAACAACGTTCTGATAATAAATTCTAAGAGATTGTAACTGGGAATTACTTTACTTTGTTGATATTATTATAAATAAATGTAAACAATTCACACAACACTATCTAGCTCCAAATTAAGCAGAGTTTTTACAATCGGAACCAGATATCGGTGTTCGGAACGGTGATATTAAACTTACCTACAATTATACATGTTTACGTAAATAATTTACTTAAAACACAATATAACACCCAGACAAAGAACAAACATCTGTGTTTACCACACAAAAAAATTCTCTCGGTGGGGATCGAACCCACCACCTACGGCGCAGAAGGCAGAGCTTCTACCAACTGAGCTGAGAGGCCAGTTCAAATATTCACAATGAAATTAACTCAATACATCATATACCTATCTTCCTTATCTTTGCTCTATATTTGGAAAAACCAGATATTCTGGTTTTTTAAATACAAGATGTTTATTTGCTCATATAAGTGTTTACAAAGAATTTAAAATACAACTGCGAGTAAGTGGGTAAACAAGCGCAAGGCCGGCTTGAAAGCCGTTTTCGTAGCACAGATGCCTGGTAAGACGAACATTTAAAAGTGTGGCTTAAAATTTGAACAAAAACACAATAGATATCAGACAGGCGTAACGGCTCAGTTGGTAGTAACCAAGCCTTCTGGGCCGTGGGTTCGCTCCCCACCGAAAACTCATACTTGTGTTGAGCATGCTTGCTCTGTCTGGGTGTTTTATTTTATTCTAAGTATGTAAATGTATGTATTTACAAAAAATATATATCTAATCAAGTATTAGAACAGCAATCTGGTTCCCATCATACAAGCTCTGCTTAGTTTGAGGCTAGGTAGTGTTAATTGGCCACAACATTTATGTATTCATTATTTATTAGGGTGGGTGATGACAATTTAATGATATTAAAAAAAAATTTTTTTCATGAAAAGAAGAACGCACTGTCTCCCTTGGGAAACCCCCATGGCATGGCTGGCAGACATGACTGATACAGACTGGCTTGATTTTTCATTTAATTTTGCTTCACCATTTACAATCATCTAACCTACCAAACCTATTAAGGCGAAGTTTATTATTAGATTTGCTGTTTCTCATGACCTTTTACGATATATTATTTAACTAATTCAGTAAGAAGACGACATTAATGTCTCATTTACTGCTGTGAAGTCAACGAACGATTAATTCTCATGATAGTCTAGTTGTTTATCGCACGAAGTAATAAAGATATGTCAGACCTCAAAGTCTCGCTCCCTTGCATCACATTTTATTAGTTCATAGTTGACATATTTGCTTTCACTTTAATTTATACCCATTTACTACATAGTATTAAATCGAAAACTATCCACTAAATAGAGCTAGAACTCTGTTTAACTTTAAAACACCGCAAACAGTCATCTACGCCATAGTTTTATCCCCCGAATAGTGATGTGCCTCGTCGCCCGGTCTCAGTAGGGATGTCCTATTCCCAAAACCGGCTAACAATAGCTACACACTAAGTGTCAGTTTTAACAAACGCTATCCCTTTAGTGCTTGAACGTAAACGGGTATCGTAACCAACTAATAAAAAAGTTCTGTGATTCAGTTTTTAGTTCATAACCGGGTTCTATCTGTTATATAAAAATACCGTCTTTACTGACTCATCAAAAAGGGGAAACTATTTTATTTCAAAGTCAAAGTTCACCATCACAAAATATTTGCGATTGTGAATTTAAATAGTACCTATATCGATAAGTGGATTCAAAGAAATACGTAATAAATAAAAGACAAATATGTTTTGATACAACGCAGATTCTGGCATCAGTTCAAAGATTAAAGAAGATTGACAACAAATTATTTGTCGGTATTATATTCGTTCACACGCGAATATTTCAGTCGTATTTAGATATATTATGAGCCATCCGTCACTAGACTCTCGCATCAACTATAGGATCAAAGTGCTCACTTGATCTTGGATTATGTTGATGGATTTATAAATTGACTGTGTCTATGACCTGTCTGAAACAAGCCGTACGTTTGTTTAAGTAGTAGATATACAGCTTCACATTTGTACCTTCTAACAGCGTTTTTCGCAATACTCAATAGGTTTATTGTAAACACATGGTAAGTGAGGTGTTAATTTTACAAACAGTGGTAGATAGAGTGGTAACTAGAGGGTGATTAGAGCAAAAAAATAACTCCGAACAGAAAACTCATCTGAAAACATACCTTTTGGCCGCCCAGTAGATCAAGGTCGCCAAAAGTGGAATGTAGAACGTCGAGAATGACGTAATTAAACTATAATTTTATAATATGATGGAAATTGTGCAAAAATACTATTGACAGACCTATTTACCTACAGAATTTTTGAAGTGAAAACTTCTTTAGCGGCGTTGAGCACTTTCTGAATGGGGATAAAATCTTAAACTCGCGTCAGGATCACGTGACCCTGATCGAAAAAGCGTAGGACGGATTTTTTGCAGAAATGTACCCTAAGACTACAACGTAGAGTTCATAATAAAAATCGAAAAAAAGCGTAAGACGCTACAGATACGCTAGTAGTTACTATGACACGGTAACGTCACAGAATAGATAATAGTTAGTAGCAAGCATACCAAGGCGTTTTTCGTGACTGTAGTAGGTATAGGTACATACCTATTATAGATTTTATGAACTAGCGGCCGCCCGCGGCAGGTAGTAGTGGTCATTGGTACATGATTTTATAGATCTACTGTATTTATTTTTCGAGTGGAGCATTGCGGCGAGCGAAGCGAGCCGCCATGCGACCATGGGAACAGCGCGGCGAGCGAAGCGAGCCGTGCTGTGACTCCCCCCAAGCCCCCCAGAACCCCCTCCTCCTGAACCCGGGGGGAGCGTCGCGGCGAGCGAAGCGAGCCGTCCTGTGACCCCCCCTAAGCCCCCCAGAACCCCCTCCTCCGAAACCCGGGGGAAGCGTCGCGGCGAGCGAAGCGAGCCGTCACGCGATCACGGGGAACAGCGTGGCGAGTGAAGCGAGCCGTGCTGTTACCCCCCTAAGCCCCCCAGAACCCCCTCTTCCTGAACCTGGGGGGAGCGTCGCGGCGAGCGAAGCGAGCCGCCACGTGACCACGGGGAACAGCGCGGCGAGCGAAGCGAGCCGTGCTGTGACCCCCCTTAGCCCCCCAGAACCCCCTCCTCCTATGTCTGCCGTTTTACTTCATTTAGGACCTACTTGTAGGTCGCGCGACAAGGTCCCTTCTAGCGGTTCCGACCCGTTGAGGATTTGGCTTTACGTAAAATTTAGGGTTCCGTATAGGGTTTTGATTGGGGTTATACTATATTGAGGAATTTGATTAAATGGTCGACTTTTAGGGTTCCTTAGGACTTTGATTGGAGTTTCAACTACACTTAGAAGCTTGATAATGTTAAAATTTTTAGGGTTCCTTAGGACTTTGATTGGGGTTTTACTACATTGAGGAATTTGATTAAGTGGTCAACTTTTAGGGTTCCTTAGGACTTTGATTGGAGTTTCAACTACACTTAGGAGCTTGATAATGTTAACATTTTTAGGGTTCCTTAGGACTTTGATTGGAATTTCAACTACACTTAGGAGCTTGATAATGCTAAAATTTTTAGGGTTCCTTAGGACTTTGATTGGGGTTTTACTACATTGAGGAACTTGATAAAATAAACAACTTTTAGGGTTCCTTAGGCCTTTAATTGGACTTTCAACTACACTTAGGACCTTGATTATGTAAACAATTTTAGGGTTCCTTAGCACTTTGATTGGAATTTCAACTACACTTAGGAGCTTGATAATGCTAAAATTTTTAGGGTTCCTTATGACTTTGATTGGGGTTTTACTACATTGAGGAACTTGATAAAATAAACAACTTTTAGGGTTCCTACGTTAATAATCAAGTTTTCACTTCTGCCGGCACTCCCGGAGTGCAACCCGTATTTTTTTTTTTCATCCCACCTGCTCGAAAAGTGTGATTCTTGTCAGTTTGAACACTACGAAAAGCATTTGAAATTCTTATATGTTAAAAGCCTATATCCTGTGTTGTACTGCATCAGTGGAATCGCAGGGAGCCCGGCGAACATGCAAAATGCGAACGTGACACAATTTCCATAAGGGCGCTTGTACACGCTAAGAAAAAACGCCGGGTCTACCCAAGAATTCGTGTCGTAACTAGAAAATAACTGTGTACACTGCTCGCAGCGGTGCACGAAAAAAATCTTATCTGCGCAAGACACGACGCGGCGAACGTTGTTGCGTTTTCGTGTGTGGAAAAGACAAAATTCTTGTCGTCTACACGAAGAATTTGTCTTGTCTGCCGCAGGAACGGCAGGATTAGGGCGCTTGTACACGCTAAGAAAATTGCGTGTACAAGCGCCCTAATCCTATTACACGGGAACAATACACAACATCTACATTTTATATGAGCTAAGCATGGTTTCCAGCAATCTGGATCGGGAATCGGGATACAGTCCATTATCGTCTGCGCGAGAAGGCATGATTTCGGAACGAGCGAACATTGAAGGACTTCATAAAATAGACACGACTTGAGAAAAGTCTGAAAGTCAAGAGCTTTGGAAATAAAGTGCTATTAAATGTGATTGGTGAATTTTAGGAGCAGTACTTTTTATAAGCTTTGTAAAGTAGCTTCGTATATACAAAGAAAACGAAACTGGTTTGTTTAATTCAACATAAAAACTTTCGTAACACATCAAGAGTACAATTCATGCTGTAAATCTTTCAATTAATTTCTAGTATTTTTTTTAATTGTCTTTGTAGTTTATTGTTTTTAAATTTAGTTTTGCTTTATGTTAGCAATTTAACATTAAACTTTGCATGTCGGTCTCCGACGAAGTATGTGGTACTACATTATTATTAATAAGAAGTTTTTCAAAATTGACCATACTTCAAGCGAATAAATACATTCATTTCAAGGAAAAGCGAAGACAATGCTAATTAATAATGAAAAGTATAACTTGACAAAAGTACAACTCCGTCGCAAGTTCAATTCGCAAGCTAAGCTATGGACTGATCTGGTGAAATTACCAAGCCCAGTGAAGCTCCATAATGTTTGATAAGCTCTTGCTGCAATAAAGTTAGGACTGGTTCAAACAGTGGACCCTCTATGAAACTGAGAGCGGATGTGAGCAGGCTCCAGTTGGCAGAGGATGTGAGAGGTCAACCAATGAATGGAACTTAGTCGAAATGCAACCGCACACAGATATAGTTCACTAATTTGAAAGCGAGCTTTCTAAGATTTAATGAATTAATTAGGGGATGACAAAACGGTTGATGAAAAAAAAGCTATAGTTAAAATCTCTAATTAGCAAAATGATGACAGTATTAAGCTCAGACATGAGAAACATATTTCGAGCCTAGTTTTAACTTATTTATTCAATATAAAGACAACCCATTTAACATATGAATGATAAAACCAGTTCCACCGCTTTAAGAACGAAGAATCGTACACAATGATTGCACTTTGCATAACAGTTTATAGCTTCTATGAAGCTATAACCGGACTAAATAGCTACATAACCTTTGTTCTTATTTACTATCTGGCTTTTGGCAACAATGCAGCCAAACACGATTTGCGCTCGCTGCTCTCCACAGATTTACGAGATTAGTTAAACCAAAAAGGCGTAACAAATTCAACGGCCAGTTAAATCTTTTGCATTGAAATTTATTGAACATTCCGATCGACGAGGACATTCAGTTTTATAGCACTGTTATTACTGAATGTATTCGTGAGTGATGTTTCTGTTTGGGTTTTGAATGCATTTGTTCTTCAGATCTATTGTAATTTGAAAGAAGCATAATGCATCAAAGTGAAAAGTTTTTGATCCTGCCACGCCGCGAACATGATTGTAATCTATACTAATATTATAAAGAGGAAAGATTTGTACCTATTTTTGTATGTTTGTAATGAATAGGCTCAAAAAGTACTGGGCCGATTTAAAAAATTCTTTCATAAATTTCACATAGGCTACATTTCATTTTGAAAAAAATTAGGGATCCTTGGTAAAATTTGAACAATGTAACCGAAGGTGTAGAAAAATGAGTCTTAAAATGTCTTTCGTCGAATGCGCTGCCGAAACTATTAACGATAGAACAAAATAATGTACAACAATATTGTCTACCCCGTGCGAAGCCGGGACGGGCTGCTAGTGCTTTATATTTCCATTTTGCTTTGAACGCGTGTATCAATCCGCTATATTACACATATTATGTTAAGATTTATCACACGTTGTGGAAACGAGTCAACTGTTACCGTTTCCGACATATCGGGGGTGTAGCAGACAGCGTTCGTGAGTGGCGACAGATAATTTGAGTTAATTTACGATGGAACGATAACCGCGCACCGACTATCGCGGTAGGACGTGATAGATTGGCCACCAGATAGCACGAGCTGCATAGTGATGGGCTTTATTGTGCGAAATTTATGGACTTTTTTTGGCGATGAGCTATTGGAGTGTGCTTTATCTGATAGAAGCGAGGATAGGAAAATGCCAGACGAAATAAATGCTTTGTTTTTTTTTCTGGATAGTATTGTTCGGACTAGGCAAGTCAGGATAATGCAAATTTTGAAGATTATTCTGTACATTTCAAGAATATTCTGTAGAAGATGATTCATTTTAAAATATGCATGCTTCTCAAAACAGAATACAAATGCGTATCAAGTATATTTGTTAGAGCCAGCTTTCGCTTCCAGACGAAGGCTTTTCAATTATGAAAAGTCAAGTTCATGAAACAAACCCAATTATTTCAAGTATCTTCTCAAAAGACACTCAAAAGATCATTGCAGCCGCAACCGTCACGTCACGTCAGAGCCATCAACCGTAAACTTCGCAATATTCATCATAAAATCTTTATGAAGCAAGCCGAACTTTTGCCATAAAATCGAGATTGTCAATCTTAATCTCGGTCTGTCCCATCACTAGAGCGGGCTCGTTAACGCCGCCTCATTGCAATTGAAACCGGGAATTGTGACAGTGGCAAGATTACTCTGGCTGGCGGTATTTAGCGGAATGAGTCTGGGAATATTGAACTTGTTATTCAGGAGTTTCTCCTGATAGGAGGCGGATAAGCCCCCGCGTTAAGCATTGCTTTTCAGATGTATACATGGCAGCTTTATGATTAATCAGCCGCAATTCCCGGAGAACATATTTAGGAGCATTCTATTCTTATAAAAATTGCGATTTTTCCTTACGTGATAGAAAAGGATAGACATAGAAAAGTCCCTACGTGTTAGAAAAGGACATAGATTTTTGCAACATTGATGCTGTTCCTTATTAGACTACCCAACACAAAAAGATTTTTTCAATTCGGACCAGCAGTTCCCGAGATTAACGCGTTTAACCAAACAAACAAGCAAACTCTTCAGTTTTATAATATTAGCATAGATATGATGTTCGTTGTAATTTTAAGATTGTGATCCTACTGCCCCGATGATGGTACTTACGAGATTTATGTCATATTCATTATTACCTACTAGCAATCACATAACGGTAACGCTCGAATAACCTTTGTATGATAAATATCGGTCCTGTCAGTGCGGCTTGATTGAGTTATAATCATAAGCCTCAAGAAAAGAAAAAACACAGTACCACCCTTACTGTTGTGCGGTGTAATTGACTGTCTCAGCATTAACATGCTGAGACAGTCAATTACACCACACGCAACATAATATCTAACGAAATTATTTGTCTTAATTTGGTAATTCTTTCATTTTGTGCCTTGAAACAAAGTAATATGTTTTCTTCTAAATATATATCCCCAATATATCTTATTCCGTTTTAACATTTATAATATTAGATAGTTTACGATAGCCACGCAAGTCGAGAAATAGTATTTATAATTTATTGTTAAATCTGGGAATAGTGAAATCCGCGACAGTCATTCGCCATGTTATTTTGGTATTTAGTAGAATTGGTTCGCAAATACTGCACAAATAACTTTTAGCTTATCATTAACAGAAAGAAAACAAGGAATTGAGGTTTTTACCTGGTTGGCACCATCGACCTACAATTACATGGACCTCGGCTTTCGCACAAAAGTCACGAAAAAAGTGTACCAAGCTAACCTACTATAGGTGGATACTTATATATATTATATAAACAAACTTTAAAAAAAAAATTATGTCTTATCTCAATTAGCACAGAACTCAATTTTGATTGCAACACTACCAGCATATCGCATGACGCACTTCTAGCGAAGATAACAGAACATAGAAATTATGGAGTAGCTTTTATTCCTATTTTTTTTTGCCTTGACTAGAATGATATAAAATATGTATGTTTTAGAACTTTATATTTACAGACACAATCGGGAAAGAACAAGAAAACGCTTCCTTTTTAAATGTTTATTGATATAATATTTACACAGTCATAATCATGGATGTATATTAATTGCCTTGAAATAAATTTAAATGATTGTAAATTTAAATATAAAATTTAAATTGCAATCACAAAAATGTGATTGGCCTGTTTTGGTTTAAAATGCTTGTCATTGTTGTATTCTGCTATTGTCTTTGTCCAAGCTAAACAACGTATTGGATCTCGAGGAAATCTGAAATAAATGATATTATTGGTACTATTTACCCGTAGCCTACTTCTTGCGTGGTCCAGCATAATAATCATTCTTACAAAATCAGCGGTCGTGCATCGGTGATGATGATGACGATAAATTTGAGTTTGAAATCTACTATTTAAATACCTACAAAATTCTTTACAAATTACGAAACCATACCAAATAAAAAAATAAACAAGCGACTCCATTGCTTTGAGAATTATTGTTCCGCAACTATCGTCGGCTTGGGTTGATGCTAAAACAATGCCGGTCTCTTTCTTTCTGCTGAGTACGTGAGCGTAGAAAAGAGATAGCAGATATTGTCTGCTGTTGTTTCTATCTTATAAAATTTTATTCAATACTATGAAAATATCGTATTTTGAGACAAAATATAGACATAAATTGGAATAAAAGATAACTCACTCACCGATAATATGATATTCCATCCTTTTTTTTTAACTTTTGCCGAGTAATTCTTGCAATCTTTCACAACACAGTACGGCATTGTAACGTGCGAGCGGTAGCGAGGTTGAATGCGTAATGGGGCGGGATTGTCATCTATATTTCGTTTTAGTCCATAAGTTCAGTGGACACTTCTGAGCGCGGACCCGAAATCCATGTATTTGTAGATCAATGGTTGGCACACGATATCATATTATAAAATCTTAAAAATAAATATTGTGGACAATTCACACAACACTATCTAGACCCAAACTTAGCAGTGCTTGTATTACTTCGGGAACCAGATAACTGATAAAGACTTAGAAATATTTATTTTGTAAATAATAATAACCTAGAATACAATGCAAGATGATGGCTGACAGAGGGGGCAGACTTTGATTCATATAGGAAACACGCAATTAAAACCCCATTATCTTGTTATCATAGTAATTAATCGCAATAAACTAAGCTATAGGCGTACCGCAATGCAACAGTCCGGTTTAATGATACCATGTGCATGCGCATGCAGTTGCTACCAATCAGGACAATTAGGTCGGCCGACTCGACGGCCTTCGATCATAACGAGGTGAGACATAATCTGACGGGTATCCCGTATTAGGGGAAAAGAACGCCCACTTGTTTAAAGGATTACGAAAGCCAACTGAACACATACAATTGACTAGCTGAGAATATGAAAGAACACTGACTTTTAAACACCAGCGTGAGGTTTAAAGATTGTGATTTTTCTCAATCTATAAGACATTACAAATATGTATCCTGTTTGAATAAATTGAAATAGAACACTATTCTCGAAGGTAGGCCAAGGCCAAGATAATAGGCGTAGAATTGTAGGCAGACCATCGCCAGATGGTCGAATGATGTTGAACGAACGTGTCGTGGGAAGGCGGTAGATCTTGCGATTGGTAGAATTGAAACTGATCGAGCAAAGACGTGGATACCTACATATTATATACTTACTGACACTCAAACTGATTCAATACTACCACCGGAGCATCCGGGTATGACTGAATTATCTTTGCCTATACCCAGCCTAAGATGTGAACTGATACTTATAGAACCGTACAACAATAATTTTCACACTATTTAAAGCTTCGTTAAAAGGTCCTTGACTCCGGTAAACCTCAAAACTTTCAAGCGATGCCTGTACAGATTATATCAAGTGATGATAATATTCATAGTGTCAACAGGAACGCTTTAATAGACAATGTTATCCGTAATCCGTGCCACCAGATAATGATACCCCGCCTTCTGGGGTGTTTGTCCAAGGCACATCAACGAACAAACATACCGTACAATGAGGCTAATCTTAGTTTAAACTCAAATAAGGGAAGAGCCCCCCACTCGGCCCACTTGGGAGGTCCGTAAGCTTGCAAGTTAATTGGTAACACTAATGGCACCTCTATCACTATCATACATTCTTGAGTTCCAACGAATTTTAATAGCTTCGTTATCTTGCTATACATTGTAACGACTAAGGCCGAAGCTCAAATTACAAGCTTTACGAACTAATGTCATAAGCTTGTTTGCTAATAAGCTTTAGATTCAGTAGTGTTTCACTGCGCGGAATGCGTGGCAGCGTCAGCTCAGCTGAGGAACGGTTACTGAGTTACCCCACGCTGAAACTCAAAACGGTATGATGGTAGATCAGCAGTATTTATTTTACACATTGCAGTAAGTAGAAAGAAAGAAAGAAAATTTGTTTATTCAAGTAAGGTAAATCTACTGGACTGGTTCTTTCCAAGCCAATTTAAAGTAAGTTCTATTAGCGACCCAGACAAGCCTATTCGCAGTATTGACCAATTTGTGAATTAGCAAATCATTGGAAAACATTCAATCAAAATCTCTTCTCTACCAGCTGCGTCTGGTTTGAAGGTTTGCATAAAATCAATTACCGAGGGCCTATCGAAGCTCGCTTTGCTTTTCAGCGATTCTATAGATAGCGTTCGATACGAAACACAGAAAATTAGGCTGAAGCGTTTGTAAAAACGCTACGAATTTGAATACTGTGATTTTGTTCATGAAAAATTTGTGACATTTCAATTTCGATATAAAGAGCCTATATGTGCCGCCATAACATGTAGAATGCTTTTACCAAAGAGCCTGGTCTTGTATGGTCTTGTGGAATCCCCGCGACGTCGACGGTCGCGTGGAGTTATTTCATTACAAACTTCTAGCCCCCGATGCAACCTCGTAGTAGAGCTGAATTGAGTTACTACTCGTATCTTAGTGCAACCATAAACCACGAATTGGAAATACTCTCCAAGTTTCGGACTTTATAGTTTAAGCTGTTACGGTCTAAAGCTAGTGCTTGAACTGAGAATAGATTTTGATATTAATTCCTATTCACTGGGTATGATGAACTGCTGGTGATAAAGGATTTTAATCAAATAGTCCAACAAAACCACCATATTTATAACTAGCGGCCTGCCCCGCCTTCGCACGGGTGGACATTTATTTTTTAAACACATAAATATAGCCGTACAACGTACGTACGTAGGGTACGTAGGGTGAATGTAGCTTTCCAATAGTGAAAGAATTTTTGAAATCGACACAGTATAGTTTTTGAGTTAATTTATTACAAAATACAAATCTTTCCTCTTTATAATATTAGTTTAGAAGTACTCGTATAGAAAGCCAGCTTTTGAAGTTTATTTTTCTACCATATGAAAACAAAAGAGATACAAACGTTGGTCGTTAGATTACTGATACGATGTTATCCAGCCATCATGGCGTTCGGAAATAAGTTCTGAATAAAATATTCCTGATTGTGTATTTGAATAGATCGTTACACGTCTCATTCATTCAAAGTATCCATCTTGTAGCTAAATGACCCTTTGTGCGTCTCTCGCAATCAATCCTCGATAATGTAGCACATAGTAAGTCTGTTGATCAGGCACCACAACATGATGCATGAAATAATAATCAAACGTGTTCATTCTTCATGGTTATTGATAAGAAGAGTATGTAGTCATAATAATTTATCATAAAAAAAAACACATTAGCTACTTAGTAAAATAAGTAAAATGGAAATTCCATAACGTGATATCCCACAATTACATTACTCATCCAATTGTGTTTATTTATGCAAAAACGATAGATATGGAAACAAAACAAAAGCCAGTCTGTAGTTTGTTGTTGGAAAAATGGGAAGTATACTAACGACTGTAATCCCCAAGGACGGTAGACCCTCAGACGTCTTGCACAAGAAATGCTTCAATCCATATTTTTAGAAAATTTCACCTTTACATATGGATGTAATATTATAGTATGTATTTGCAAAAAAAGCAGCCAAGTGCGAGTCGGACTCGCCCATGAAGGGTTCCGTAGCATCAATTAACATAATAT
Source organism: Thera obeliscata (assembly GCA_947578465.1). Taxonomy (NCBI): domain Eukaryota; kingdom Metazoa; phylum Arthropoda; class Insecta; order Lepidoptera; family Geometridae; genus Thera; species Thera obeliscata. Next base: position 2,905,252 of record OX387926.1, read on the forward strand.
AAAGGTTTTTGTAGTTCGTCGAAAGGTAAATTGCGGTTTACGATTTATGACGTATAAAAAAAAAACTACTGACTAGATCTCGTTCAAACCAAATATCGTTGAAAGTTTGCATATTAATGTACAACATATATTTTTTTTGTATTTATCATTCTCTTATTTTAGAAGTTAGAGGGGGGGGGACCAACTTTTTTCCACTTTGGAAGTGTCTCTCGCGCAAACTATTCAGTTTAGAAAAAAACGATATTAGAAACCTCAACATCATTTTTAAAGACCTATCCATAGATACCCCACACGTATGGGTTCGATGAAAAAAAAAATTGCGGTTTATGATTTATGACGTATAAAAAAAAAACTACTGACTAGATCTCGTTCAAACCAAATATCGTTGAAAGTTTGCATAGTAATGTACAACATATATTTTTTTTGGATTTATCATTCTCTTATTTTAGAAGTTAGAGGGGGGGGGACCAACTTTTTTCCACTTTGGAAGTGTCTCTCGTGCAAACTATTCAGTTTAGAAAAAAACGATATTAGAAACCTCAACATCATTTTTAAAGACCTATCCATAGATACCCCACACGTATGGGTTCGATGAAAAAAAATTTTTTGAGTTTCAGTTTCAAGTACGGGGACCCCCAAAATTTATAGTTTTTTTTCTATTTTTATGTAAAAACCTTAATGCGGTTCACAGAATACATCTACTCACCAAGTTTCATCAGTCTAGCTTTTATGGTTTCGGAGAAAAATGGCTGTGACACGGTCGGACAGACAGACAGACAGACAGACATGACGAATCTATAAGGGTTCCGTTTTTGCCATTTGGCTACGGAACCCTAAAAAGCATATAATTTATTATATCAGCTATCTAGTTTTCATAGTACATAGTGTTGCGTGTATAGTCCTCAATATTCATTACTATGATTTAAAATCTTTACACCGCACTGGTATAAAGAACTAATGACATGTCAAGAAGACTGTGCATTCCAGAAGTCCCGCCTACAATCAATCAGGTCGGCAGTTGAGTGATCATGATCAGTTACGTAATTTCAATCAATATACTATTTGACATAGTTCGAAGAACATTAATTGATACAACGAAGTTGTGCTATAACTTTACTAATAGAGGCTGTCATTGCTTATAGCCTTGTTTTGCTGCCTTCCTACGGTGCGTGGTTCTGCAGATCATCTCGCTCAGCGCACGACGACGCACGGCAACGCACACAGAAAGGGCTCCTGTGCTACCACGCACCTCGGCGCACGAGGCCGTTCCCATGGTGTGTCGTGCGAGCTGGTCCGCCTTCGTGCGCGATATCACACACCGGTGGGAAGGGGCTATTAGAAATACGTACTAACTTATATACTGCAAAAGACGCCTACATATTTGTAGTAGGTACTTTTTAAATTAACGCGATCGTTATGCATGGAAGAAGAAACGTCGGGAAATAATAAAGGTAATCGCGATAAATACCCGTTTCTTCCACATAATTATGCCTAGATATGTGTAAAATGCTGAATGCCGCTTCGCTGGCTACCCCCTTTAGATTCTTAAATCTTGAGTTTCAAGAGATCTGAGGAGTACCTATTTAATTATTGTTTTACTGAGGCGTATGTATTTAAATATTCATTTTTTTGCCACAGGACAGAAAAGTGTGAAGCAAGAAGTGAGTAATACATGGGTGTGACGATGATGATAACGTATTTTCATTAAATAAAAAACTACATTAAATTCAAAAGAATAAAAGCTGCACTTAAACAGGCCGGGCCTTCAGAACAGCTGTATTCACAGAACTGCAACAAAAGAAATCCACCTAATACGAGCTAACCTACATTCCCGCGCCTAACTCCAGCCAACAAAAGTATGAAAAGGCAATTTAAAATTCATTCATAGTTCATTCAGCCTGTGGTATAGGCAGGCCTCTTTTTAATACGTCATTCTGCCTACCCTGCCCAACTACACAAACATCCGGCCACGCACCGGAAAGAGCAGCGTTGGACGGACTCCCATTAGATGGAAGATGACCTAGAAAAGGTAGCTATGCATGGCTACTTTTAGAGCATTAGATAGGAAATACTTAAGATGGCCAGGAAAAGGTTGCTCGGTACTTTTAGAGCTCTAAATAGATAGATAGGAGGAATAACAGAAAAACCTCAAAATGCGTTAAATATCAGTACCCGAATTTGGAGTTTTGCTACCACATTTCGTCTACCATAATGTTGTTTTCGTGTAAGCACGTGTCTCTACTTGGTTATCATACTTTTCGACGCATTTTCTCACAACAATCTCCTTCTCTCAACCTCGGCTGCAATCATACATTACGACAAACCTTGCCAGATTCAAATGCAAAAGTTTTTATTCAAGCCCGTCACTTACTAAGTCCGCTTTCATTTGTTTGAAAGATGGCGGCAATTTTTGAAAAAATCTTCTGTTTAATAAAGCAGGATACACATACCAACTGCTCAAAGGAATCTCTCTATTCTAGGTACTTGTGACATCGCGTGCCCATCCCGCCTTACTTCATTCAGTCGTATTGTTATCACCATTTTCAATCTTGGAGGAATTAGAAATGGAGATGTCAAAACAGGGCTTTCCCCTCTGCCGGTCATCTACCGATCTCGATCATATCCTTTTAATAAAACTGTTTCACTCGCAACCGCAGCCATTGTGTGTCGTTTCATGTCGCGAAGTGGAGCTCCGTGAAAATGGTGAATTGCATGGTAGTTTCTTGTAAAAGACGATCAGAGACATCAAACTTCCGGGAACATGGTATTTCCTACCACAAGTGAGTATTATTTTGTCAAATTGTGTTTGTAATTTTGTAGAATTTTAGTTCAAAAGAAATACCGGTTGCGACAGATTAGCGACAGTATTACGACAAAGATTACACCTTGGTAGAAGGCATAGTGTTGGGAAAAGTTGAATGAAATTGATGAATGAATGAATGATAAAATAAACGTTAAATTATTATCACATAATGTGTTGTCCAATTACATATTTAGTGCTTTTTAACCTCCGACGTAAAAACGACGGGATGTTATGGGTTTGCGGTGTCTGTCTGTCTCATCGTAGTTCCCGAACGAATCAACCGATTTTAATTTAGTTTTTTGTTTGTTTGAAAGGTGAATAGTCGGGAGTGTTCTTAGCTATTTTTGATGAAAATCGGTCCAAGATGGCTGCCGCCACGAAATATCGGATTAAATTTATTCACAAATCCCACAATATGGGTATCGACCAGTCATCAAACCCTCTACTCATCAATGTATAAAATAGGACATGACATCATACTCAAAAATAAAGTCGTGGGCGCAGTGAAAACATTTTTTTGCCTATTTTATATTTCTTTTACGTCCTGTGCAGGTTTCCAAAAAACACTGTTGCTTGAAGAGTGGACAAAATTTTTTGGCCAAAAAACAACTTGGCATGCAACAAGAACGAGTGTGATTTGCTCGGAACATTTTGCAGAAAGTTCTCAAACTCGGGCAAACAAACATCTGCGTTCACCACACAAATATTTGTTCTCGGTGGGAATTGAACCAACGCCTCCAGCGCAAGAGGCAGAACTACAAACTTCACTGTGATGTGAAGGCTGACGATGTAATGTGATTTCACTTTATACATTTTTTTCAATTATTCAGTAAAAGACTTAACTTATGTGTACTTATAACCATTAATAAAACATAACAACTAAATTCAGCTCTTTTATTTTCTGACTGTTACAAAATGTGAAACCTGTTGTGCATAACTTATTTAAATTACCTGTACCTAAAAACCCATTTCATTCATTATTTTATTCATCGTTCAATTTACCGGTCTTACTGAATGCCCATCACTAGAGATTATCCTAATGTGAGTCTTGACATTGCGTACCTACGTTATATTTTTTATCTGTGTGCAAATTTTAAGATCGTGTGCGGGATTGTCAATGTGTGTGTTTACATGAATAGGATTTTGCTATGCGCGTGTGCCATGCGTGTTTACCTCGTCCCCCGTCAATATTGGCAGAAATTATTGTTCGTGGATTTAAACGTTGACGCCTCCATTTCTAATTCCTCCAAGTTTTCAATGTCATATTATACGCACGCTACAGTTTAAAACAAAACCGACTACTTTGTAAAAATCGCGGAAACTCGTCGGATGGAGAAGTTTAAATAAGTCCGGTTAATACATACACACGTTTAAAACGAATCAACTTTTTCCACGTCCAATCACTTTTTAAAACTGTTAACGTCCATGTACACTGTAGCAGTTACATAATTCCATTATTACTTTTTTTTTACCAAGAGATGTGCCCTGCGTATAGATTGAATAGGCCGACCACCTGGAAACAACATGCCATATAAACGCTTAGTGATGGTGATTTAATTTATGATGATAGGTGCCAGCATATAAATGACGCTTCCAACTCCCAATTCGTACAATCAACTGAAGTAATATCACAATTATTATTTACGGACACGTAATAGGCGTACAAAATGTAATAGGTGGCAGGTGTCGCCAACCGTTTTACTTCTAATAAAATTGAAATGATATTATTATAGGGTTGACTGCTATCCCCCGGCACAGGGTAGACATCTCTGGTATAATAAAAAAATATACTATAAGACATTTCACACAGTGCCTAAATTAAGCAAAGAGACACCTTTGCTATTGATCACTCATCATGATTGGTTTTCGACGAGAAACGATCCTTCATATCTTAGAGCGCGGAATACGATACCAACTGAGCTGTGAAACCAATCAAAGAATCAAAGTAGTATCTACTTACATTATTTTGCGTATACCAACGGAAATATATTATTACCTACATCTTATCCTTTGGCTTTCATCCCTAGAGGCAATTTCCTAACACTGAATGCGCATGTATATTCCCACAAATAGAACCATTTCTATGATAATGTCCAATACAAAATAATGTTAGGATCCGTATTCGCCGAATAGATTGACTTTTATCTACTGTTATGACTATTTCAGGGCTACCGAAGTTGCTCAACTAAAGTAGGTAAATATAAGGAAAATGGTCAATTCGGAATTGTTTACGAGCACTGTACGCATGACCGATAGCAGAGAATAATACCGCGCTAAAGTACTGGTCGGCCTGGTAGTGAACAAATCGAAATTCGTTTTCAATCAACAATGCCTGCCACGTCCAGTCCGTGTTCGCAAACGGTCGAATAATCCCCAAGGGCGGTGAACAATAGACAGGAGAGGTGATTTGCATGGTGTGAATACAACTATTATTTATTACATTCAGCACATTTGCATGGCCGAAACAAAAGGAGCATGATCACTTCTACGACGCGACCGAAGGCTCCGCTGCTGATGTAATCACAACTCCACGGATAGCGTCGCCCCGACAATTATTAATATTCAAATTACGAACATCGAATACCTAACTACTTCACAGCGTTGACATGAATTTATAGCGGTCCCAACTCTTTGACACCCTTGGGAGACGGACGCGACACGTGTTACAGTTTACACAGCTTGAACTATTCATCATCTCTTAAATGTTGCGACAAAAACTTCGGTGAATGCAATCCACCTAAACCTATTACCTCGACCGAGTTTTTTGTTCTCATGTGGGGGTTTGGAACGAGCGTGAAACAAAAGCGTTACTCACTTCCAGCCGGTGGAGTATCTCGAAAACAGCCATATCTCGTTGCTGTGAGGTCGAAAACAATGGCAACGTTTTCGAGCACGCTGACAGTTGCACGGCCTCTGTAAACAAACGGTCAAAATGTAGTTTCTAGAACCTTTTACCGCAATACTGCTTCAAAGTGAAGCAAGAGTAATAGCAGTATCAATTTAGTGGAAGCGTTTAAAGCGAAGCAGCGACTCGATATCGTTGAGGCACGATTTAAACGAGAGGGATTTTCATTTCCTCCATTGGGTGTGAATTCTTTGAGAGGGATCGCAATGTGTGCGGAAATTACCCAGCAGTAGAATCGGTATCGCCGGCGGACGACCCGGCCGGACGATCGCACAATCCCACCTAAATACGATTTATACCCGTTTTGGAGAGACATGCTTATACGTTTTGTGGATTTACGCTTAATCCGGAAAAATGTGTGTTATGGTTGGGTTTGTTTTCTGTTTTTCAACAAACTGCCGTCGACAATTTGAATCAGAGTGTATTTAAAATAATATCCTAGCTAGACGGCAACCAAACTCCATGAATCTTGCATAGTTTGTTTCCTTTCTAACAGCTCATACATAGTTTTAAAGTTACTTTTCTTCCATGTTAGGTAATTTTGACAACAATAGACTATGCCATGAACCGTCGAATATTAATGAAATAGAGAATTAGACTGTCTAAGACAATGTGAAGACGAACAGTCTTAACTCCTAGGCGATCGTCAAAGCGAAGGAACGCGATATGAAGATAAAGTAGCGAGCACTGCTAAGTGTTTTCTAACAGAGCTTGAACTATTACATACAATATATTAAAAGAAAACATAAAACTACAGCCTGTAGTTTTACTTCTACTGTCTATAGTCCACAGTATTACGACTTATTTTTTTTAAGTGATCATAATTCAATATGTTAATTTATACCGAATATACGCCCAGAATGAGGTCTGTTTCTTTATCATTAATGTAAGTCACCACACGTTCGCAAAGCAATTTGATTAGCTGTATCACTTATATTTTGCTAAATCATTTTTTACTTGACTGTACTAAACAGCTTCAATAATTAAATGGTGTCCGAATCGACAGTAAACAAAATAATAAAATCAAGTGTCAATTGGGACACTGTATCGAAATCTATTTGGTCCGAATCGACAGTAAGTCATTTATGTTAGGGCATACATATTATGAACAATGTACTCGTCTCGATCTTGTCGCTTTCCGGTGCCGTCACGTTATCTCCTACAATTTATTTATTAATGACTGTCCTCCTAGGAAAGTGGATGCTGAACAACTAGTCGTAAAAGTTAAATAGCGTGCTATGCATATAGAATTAAAGTTTGGTCGGTGCGGAATATATTTTCTGCCCGGAACGGAAAAATTGAAAACATTTTCGTTTTCGAATATCTGCTATATCTTTTGTGGAATAGGCAAGTGTCTCCAAGATAACGTAGCGACATAACTGCAGAAACTGTACAGATTCTTTACAAAAACGCTTTTTTTGTTTGATCTAAACTTTCATTTTAGAAATGCAAAATACTTTTCTGTATAACAATTATTTTTATTACTATACCAGTGCTATAGTAGCAGGTATAGTGTTAGTTGACAATCACTTAACTTCCGTTCAAGTAAGTAATTAAAACTGGATTGCGTGACTCGACAAACCTTTCCACATAATAATATACGATTTGGTAATTCATTATTTATAACGGAAGAATTACATTCCAACGTTTTCGTTTTTAGCTGTAATAAATTAAAAACACATCGTGGCACCGTATTCGAAATAGCTAAAGCTGAGTTTGCATACGCTTGTCTTTCATTCCCGACAGCAAAACGCAAAAAACTGAAATCCCAATACGGCACTACCTACTAGTGTTTAATCTGTGGCACCGCATCCAACGTAAACTTTGCAACGCCAAAAAACAAATTCCGTATTGTGGCGACCGGGGCGGCAGCGAGGCGACCGGAGAGGCGGCTGCCGAAACTGGCTGAACGTTAAAATATTTACACTGCGGTTGAAACGAGGCTACGTTTGGATCGCTTCCTTTTATGCCTTGAAACTAACAGAGACCTGAAACGCAAACATTCGAGTATTTTAAGTTGTCGCTTTCTATATATCAAGATCTATTTAGAAAATAACAGTGAGACGTAGCTGGCTAAAAAACCTGGTGACGTAGAAGCACTTAAAGAAGTAGTCCTGTTTCAGTTTAAAGATTAAATTTCGATCACCCAATTCTAGCAAAACGTATACTAAATCTTGATTCTCAATAAGTTGATATTGGGGTCAAGTGCCGAATAAGGTTCTATCCAATATGTATTTTAGGTACTCCAAATTCGGATTATTTTTAAGCCCATATCGATAATGAATCGAAAATTAATAATCCGCCGCAAGTAGAACCAGCTAGGGTTGGAAAATCAATCAAAAAGTTTTACGAATAACAAACACAAATTGTACAAAAAGAAAAAGGCAAATCACAAAAACTAAAAGCAATCGATTGTCGAATTTCTGATAAAATCATAACTCAGTGAATCTATAAATCCGCCCCTTCGTACCAAGTTTCCCTTTTATTAGCTTAAACAAACTTTTCACGTATTAAGTCTTCTTTATTTGTTCTTTTTACGCATCTCGAGCCGAGCATTCATCAAAGAAACCGAATAAAGGGGGTTATTGAAAGTTTGTGTACGTGACGACAAGTCTAAGTAAGTTCTTCAACCGTCGTTTACTTACTATATCTGTGGCCTTTGACCCAAACTGTTTTTATTCAATGAACTCAAGCAAATTCTTCTGTTTTTAGGTGGTCTTCACTTTGAATAACTGTTTTATTGTTATTTATTATCATACAAGGTGTCTGTTTCCGACAATTAAGATTACAATTTGGACCACACATACTGATGGATTACCTACCACATCGTACTTTTGTGTTCTGTCCAACCATATCATTTTACACTAAAACTGTAGCTAAAGTCTTGCATAATCAAAAATGGCACCTAGTTCTGAGAACTAGCTGTTAAAAGAAACCTTTGTTCTGGAAACAACAAGCTCAAGTATAGATGTTAATTAATCAACTGCCAATGAAGTTGAGACAAAAACTACTAAAGATAATTATGGTTGTCTTGGGTTTAAGCCAACTCTAGAACAAAACCAATCGATATACCGAACCCTGGAATAAACTGAACCGTATCTCCCAAATCCTACATTGCGTATTATAACTCTTGTATTTTAATATTGTATAGCCATATATTTCATCCGATATGATTTTACCTAACCCATAAATAATTCGTGCAACGATACCCCTTCATTCCACGTCCAATTGGAGAAGCATTTCGCACCCCTGAATACCATTTAGATGCCATGGAAAAATCCATTACACATGAGCGGAAATGATAAATTTTATGGGCAAAGGCTATCGTGAATGAAGCTACTTGTCTCAATTTATATTCAAATCGTTGTTATTACTATGGAATACCAATGAGATACCGTACTGGTGAAAACTTAGCCACAGATTGTAACAAAAGTCTCTAAGAGTATTGGTTTTTAAAAAGAGTTAACTTTTTATGAAAGCGCAGCGCGTTATATTGGACCACCTGATGCTGCGCGCAGAACCACCGCCAACTTTGTTAAAGAATTGGCATCTTACAAGACTCCTCAGCGAAAAGCAAGATTTATGATGTCACATTTTAAAGTAGATGAATTAACTCTGGAGGTGGAAATTTTACAAATTCATCATCCTACTTTAGCGGCAGACTTTGCAAAGCCATAACTCAACGAGAGTGGATAGATGGTGAAGTTCCATTTAATTAAGTCTGAAAGGCTCATCCACAAAGAGGCTAAAATATTTGATGAGCTACCGCTACACTGTTGACGATAGTGTGGTAAAATAATGAGCATGTTTCACGAAACCGTTTATAAGCTCAGTATAGTTTTAATTAAGTGCTTCAGTATTTGAACCGACGTAGCTTATTAGAGATGGAGTTGTTACGAACTATGAGGCACCCTTGCGAGGATTCGTTAATGAAATGGAGCCGCAATCCGTCGGCTTATTTATGTTGATTGCGAACAAATGAAGCTCGCATACTCCTAAAACCTTACGTATCATTCGTTACCGCTGCTCATTTCAACCCTTTCTCTTCATAAAATACGTTACACTACGACTTTGTAACGTATAGCTATTAATTCTCCTGCTAAACCGGAACTACTCATGTTGTAATCTTATTAACTGCCTAGCTTGCACTAATTTAATTACGCAACTTGCTGAAAGGAACTAGTTGGAAAAGATTCAGCGGAATCACCTCGGAAGTCAGGGCGAGGGTGACGCATGCTTTCTTTGAATAGATGCTCCATTTGCGAGTGATTCTGCAACGTCACTACGCGCCACCCTTTAGTACTCTAGTACTCCGGGTTGACACGTCACAGGGGATTATAGTCATGTCGAGAAGTCACGCTCTCAGAAATGTTAGGATTTCTCCGATAAGAATGAAGTGAGGCACAGGTTTTGAATGATAGCTTTGAAATAACTGAGGATAAGAGACACTCAACAAATTCAAAGCGAGCCTTCGCAAGTTATTAATGTGTTCGGAATTTGATAATAGTAGCTAGTCTACGAAGAAGTTAGATTTATTCTTCTAAGCTTGCACATAAGTTAAACTCTAGGCTCTACGCTAAGCTATCAACTATAAAATATTTGTAAACGATTCAAGCACGAATTTATCAGGAGTGCCGTCTAAGTAAATCACCCGAATTCGGATACAAAATATTGACACAAGCGTGGGTGAAAACCATATATTTTGTGGCTATTAGTCCAAATTTTGATGGATACTCCACAGGTTTATGTTTTCAGTGTCAGTCGTGGTTTAACCAAATGGTGGTTTGCACCCGGAAGCCACATTCGAGCCCGTAGATTTGTGGGTCGCTCGTTAATATAATCTAGTGGTTTTAGTCTAAAATTAAGCTTTATATGCCTTGATAACACTGGATAATGAGGTTTATGTAAATAAAAACCGTTGTTTCGATAAATCTATTTGTTATTCAATATCTTTTGATTTACATATTTTACGGTCTTTTGTTATTGGTAAATATCGATCTCTTTCTTGCTCTCTTACGTTTCATTTTTTTTTATGTTTCCTCACATGACGGTTTGTTCTCATGTTTCCTCAAATTCTTCACATCGTTCTCATGTGACATCTGACCTATTAAATCTACCTATTTGTTTTTTTTTTCGAATGTACTAAATGTTCGTGATCGTCTGACGATTCTTACAGCTCTACCGAACAATAGTTCCTATTTGTTAAATCGTCCTGCGCCATTTATACTTCTTTCACACCGGAGCACTGGTCTTATGATCCTGGCTCCGCCTTTCGATGCTAAGGTCGAGGGTTCAAATCCAGTCGTACACTAATAAGTTTTTCTTTCCGAAAATATATACGGTACCCTATGTCAGTACTTTCAAATAGTGAAGGAAAACATCGTGACAAAACCGGCACGTGGCAGAAAGTAGTTCGAATAACATGTGCCAAGCGTCAGGGCCCGCCAGCGGCCTACTTGCGGAAACCAGTCCGAAGAATTTGCCGAATTTTTATACTTCTTTCGCATTCAGGCATGATCAAGTCTAAATCGAGTCTCGTCAGTTGTTACACATGACAAAACTTCTTGAAAAACTGCAAAATATTTCTGCGTACAGAATCTCGATTGAGCGTCTGCATTGAAAATCACAGAATAGAAACTAACAGCTAGTTTTGAAACTGTGATAGCTAAAGTAATTGCAAAGTCGCACTGGAGTAGAGAAGAGGAAGTATCCTCGTTAGTTTCATGAGCAGCGATTCTGCTATCTTTACGATGCACGATGGAACATAAAAAGGCACATCTAACGCGCGTCCGATCTGTTTGGTATTCCAGTGTTGGAAGCACTGCAGATCGACAGGACTTAAATCGGCAAAGCTTAAGCATTCATAGAAATATAAATGCGGGAATGCTTTCAAGCGATAAGCATGGAATAATCTGTAGGTATGATAGCCAAGATATGTCTCGTAGAAAATGGTTTACTGGATATGAGTTTATTATTGGGAAACGGGACGAAAACTGTTATTTTTTTCTGGTCTAAGTGTTCTCTCACACGGGCCTTCGGCCACAACCACAAAACGCCACCACTGGCATATTTCCTATAGTTTTCATACATTTAATATAGCCACAATTTGTAGCGTGTGGCGGCTACCGGCGTCAACCGTGTGCAGCGAGTCCATATAAAATGTATGACAACTACAATAAATATGCCTGTGGCGGCGTTTTGTGGTTGTGGCTGGAGGCCCGTGCGTGGTGACTTAGAAATGGCAGAGGAACAAGCTCATGAGCAGTTACCTCTGCCTAAGAATTGAATTGCCTCACAGAGCAGTGCCAGCAAGGACTTGCCCTATGTGGGATACAACCGCGTCCATCAGTCTCAAGGCCTGCGCACATCTAGGCGATGGCGATGGCGCTCAGCTGAAACGCTGCCAAATATCGCTTGCGATTCAGCTGATTGCCAACCCCATCGCCTAGATGTGCGCAGGCCTTTAGACATAAACCTCAACGATTTAAATCGAAAAACAGCAAAAATGTGAGTATTATTCCGTATTTTAGCAGAAGCAGAACAAACCTTCAAATCCAGATCCATAACGAGATGTTTGCCAAACGAAGTGCCGCCAGTCTTCTGTATATGCAAGAAGACCATGACGTCATGCGCGTTCATGTCGAACCGGAAGTCGTCATGCAGGACCTCGTCGTAGGACAGGCCTGGCTGGACGATGACGTCGGGTAATGGCCGCCCGGGGGCTTCCGCGTACGAGAGAGCAAGCGGCTCCGACACTCGCTCTCGAGCTGTCACTGCGCACACCTGGGAACAAGGAGAGCCGAGTTAACAAGTTAAGAGAGTACAACACAGGCGATTCTCCATACAAACGTAGTCCCCTATTTCCTCCCTGGATAATAAATAAATAAATAAATATTGTCGGCAATTCACACAACACTACCCAGCCCCAAACTAAGAGCTTGTAATATGGGAACCAGATAGATGATATAATACTTGAATACATTTTTTTTTGTAAATAAAACTTAGAATACAATATAACACCCAGACAGAGAACAAACATTTATGTTCACCACACAAATATTTGTTCTCGGTGGGGATCGAACCCACGACCTACGGCGCAGAAGGCAGAGCTACTACCAACTGAGCTAGAGCCCAGTCAATCTAATGCCTCTAGAGTGTTCTCTAGAAGAAGTCAAAGAAATAATATAAGTTTAAAAAACTTGAAAACCCGACTTTATGGCCAAACGGCTTTTCTATGGGAATAATCTGGAACCATTTAGATAAATAAGATTTTTTCAAATCGACCTATAGATGACGAAATTAGGGCATAACAAACATTTTAAAGACAAAAAAAAACAAACTGGTCTCCTTTTTTATTTGAAGTCGGTTAAAAACAGGAGAGATGAAAAGAGAAGAGGAGATCACGGAAAAAGAGGTCAAGAGTACCCTTAACGGTAAAAATTTAGAGATTTGCTACGGGAAAACACGGGAGGGGTGGGGGGGGGGGAGGAGGGGGGGGGGGGTCCCCCTGCCCCCTGGTACCACCGGCATTACTTGCTGATGCACCATTCCTGAGAAAAACCGATTAATGTAACCTAACCTCAAAACACTTTACAGTCACTTGAAAGGCGTAGTAAAGTTAAAATTTAGGTTGGCTTTAGTATTGTTAGAGAGGAAGAGGGACGGGGGAGGGGTCCTCTCTGCACTGCCATGCACCATTCTTGAAATTAAGTAGGTATGAAAAAAAAAAAAAAAAAACCTAACAACCTACTGTTACTTTTGTGACTTAAATCGGGGTGCCCCGAGTTTGAATCTGCAATGGCTCAGCCAGAACACTCGCGAGGAGCCCTGAGCGTCGCTTCACCCGCTCAACCTTCGCTCCACTTAGGAGGTCGCCGGCTCGCTTCGCTCGCCACCTCCCCCCTTCGCTCCACTCGGCATCGCGGGCTAGCTCAACTCAGGACCTCCTCGCGAGCGTCTGGCTTCACGATTTGTATATACACTCTAGGGGTAGGGACCTCAAGACTACGTGGAGTCGGGGTGCTCTGTGTCGGTTTTGTCACACATTTCCAACCTAACTGACTCAAGTCGAGGTGCTCTGTGTAGAAAAACCACGAAACACGGAACACGGGAGCACATTCACGCAACTCGAAGAGAAACGGAATGCACAGAACAAACGAATGACACTGACACTTTTTTTTTTTACGTTCCGTTTTGCCATTGCTGTTCGTCATTTTGCACCATAGACTATTATGTGGAACAGATTTGGTTGTCAATCAGCCATTTTAACGTTCCGTTTTCGCTATAAAACTGTTTTAATGTTAGAAAATTATTTCACGAATTTCTCGAAAAATATGCAATTCCAAGTAATATTAATGATAGCGTTATAATCAGGGACCCAAACCAATTCAACATTGACCCTTTTTCCCCTCCTCCGCGCGTAGCAAATCGCTAAAGCCAACCCCCCTTAACCGACGAGTATGTATGAAGAATATTATGACAGTGAATGAAGCGAAATAGGTAGGTATATCGGGATCATAGCAAGTAGAAATACGTGATCTCTGTCTACCTCTATGGGAAAGACAAAGAGGCGTTATAAAACTCGAGGTGATGTATATCGGCTGTGGAAACGGCTGCAAAGAATAATTATCATTCGAAATACAATCAATCAATCATAAGTAGGAGGTGGAGTCATATTGTGGAACTGTACTAAGTAACATCCAACTGTAATCGTTACCATAATTATGGTTCTTGTGCAATTCGGTCATTCATCATTCCCCGTCAAGCGTGGTCAAGCTTTCATTATTAGTTTGAACAAAAAAAGCAGCCAAGTGCGAGTCGGACTCGCCTATGAAGGGTTCCGTAGCACGACAAACTACAAAAACCTTTATATTATGTTACTTGATGTAACATAATAAGGTTCTTGTAGTTCGTCGAAAGGTAAATTGCGGTTTACGGTTTATGACGTATAAAAAAAAAACTACTGACTAGATTTCGTTCAAACCAAATATCGTTGGAAGTTTGCATAGTAATGTACAACATATATTTTTTTTAGTTTTATCATTCTCTTACTTTAGAAGTTAGAGGGGGGGGGACCAACTTTTTTCCACTTTGGAAGTGTCTCTCGCACAAACTATTCAGTTTAGAAAAAAACGATATTAGAAACCTCAACATCATTTTTGAAGACCTATTCATACCCCACACGTATGGGTACAATGAAAAAATTTTTTTTGAGTTTCAGTTTCAAGTATGGGGACCCCCGAAATTTATAGTTTTTTTTTTATTTTTAAGTAAAAAACTTAATGCGGTTCACAGAATACATCTACTCGCCAAGTTTCATCAGTCTAGCTTTTAAGGTTTCGGAGAAAAATGGCTGTGACATACGGACGGACAGACAGACAGACAGACAGACAGACAGACAGACAGACAGACAGACATGACGAATCTATAAGGGTTCCGTTTTTGCCATTTGGCTACGGAACCCTAAAAAGCACTTATACTGTACCGCGATAACTCCATAAATACTATAGTAGGCGGGTACATTATACACTTGATGTTATCGATACTTTGTTGCAATTCGCAAATATTGTCAATTACAAGTTCAATAGGTCTTATTGAGGTTGGTGAAGGACGCCTGCCCGACAGAAGTCAGTAGATGGAAAGGGCTCTGAAGCGGTATAGAGAAGGCTTCGAGTGGCATATAATCTTGATGATTGGGTCTCAAAATTACCAATTATTTTACCTAAAACAGTTACCAGTAGGTAAATTGTATAATTAAATGTAAGGTAATGTATAATAGGCATTTGTTTTTACCTAATATTTTCAATACTAGTATTTTCAATATTATTCACTTGATCTCTCACCTAGTGTTTTAAAAACATGTCCCAGTGCCACAAATAAAAGTTTGGTATTCCTTTCGTTTAAATGTCTAGTACGAATTTGGTATTGCAAAAGGTACTACACAAATAAACCAGGCAAATTAAGCTGGCGCCTAAGCAATACCGCACTATAATAATAATTGTAATTGAATAACACGCATAAAATGTATTAGGAAACCACGGTAACCGCAAACCGCACTCGAGCAAAAAAATGATAATGTAATATGAATCACAATCCAAACTAACTATTAGCTAAGCTAGTCAATAAGCAATGAATCATTGTTTCATCGCCAGGTGAGCCAGCGATCTTCACGCCCTTAGGATTCAGCTCCAACCCTCACGACCCCGACCTAATCGAAATAAGCCCTCTCCAAGGAGAACAAGATATTTATGAAAACTCAAGATGAAACTTTTAGAAATCCAACTTCAATCCTATTTAAAATAGGAAGCCAGTTTAGGAAAGAGGTGACCCATTTTTGTATTTTTATAATTCTAGCCAGTTTCTGAACACTTTGAGCCGAGGTAAAAAGACACAAGCCTGAACTCATGACTATTTTCTTTTTACGGTTAGATAGGCACTAGCAGTTGGTGCCCGAGCTTCGCTCGGTATTTTTTTTTTTGGTAAACTGTTGTTGTGAATTATATTTAAATACGAATTACTTACATACTGATTAAATATTAATATTTTTCGATCTTACCGACATAATAATAAACTCCACTACTCGTCAATAGATGGCGTTCTCTGTCCCACTAACTCATGACTTAATCAACAGATGTCGCTAGGAGTTATGATTTTATGATAAAGTTGATTATTTACTTTACGATTAGGGGACATTTTCTAAAAATGAATCCTAGCTAGATCGTTTTATCGTCCCCGAAAACCCCTGTATACTTAATTTCATGAAAATTGTTGGTTCAGTTTCCGAGATCCTAAATATATATATATATATTATACAAGATTTTCTCGTTTAAAGGTATAAGATACATAATTATTACAAATCGTATGTGATAAAATAAGACTGTTTTTTCCCTGTGTTTTAAACGATTTTCCCCAAGCAATGTTCATACTCTTACTTAACAGCCTTGCATTAATATTACGTAACAAAATGTAGGAGCAGAGGTAAGCATAGTAATTAAAACAAAATTAAAATCCAACTTCCTTTACAGATTTGTAAAGAAAACCATAAAACTGAGTTATTAACAGAAAGTAAACAGCAAAAAGGATTTCCTCGAGAGGGTCAAGTTTCATTTTTAATTACAAACGGCCAAAAAATCCCAACGTGAAGGAGACCTTTTTGTAAAACCCCATTTCTCCAGTTTGTTTCTCTTTGCCGTACTTTCATGCCTCCGGTCACAAATTCACAATAATGGAGCCCAATCTGGAAAGAAATAATGTTTTTAATATCTTTGGGTTGGGGCGCGGGAGCTTCGGTGACGGGGGTTAAGAGGGCGTCGAGATAAAGGGCGCGTACCCTCCGCGGCTTGTTTGTTCGTCTAATGAAGTGGGCAGAACACCCCATTAATATACAGTTACAGTCAGCGCCAGACGAGCCGGCCGAAAGACTTGTGTCAGCGATTCCAAACTAAATCAATTTATTACGTGCTCGAGAGTGCATCTGACGGGATCTGTTGAAACAGCACTCTTTTCAACATGGTCTCACATTCTTAGTTTTTTTACTTTAAAATTAATAAAGCAATTGAAATAAAAAGCTCCAACTACCCCGATTGAGAAATTATGGTATTTATGGTAAGAGTCCAAGTCCATTAGCTTGGTATTAGATTCTTCATAGCCAGTTGTAAAAAGCTTTCAGATTTTAAGTGAACCGAGACTTTTTAAAGTAAAAAGCTACCACATTTCGCATAAATTATACTGTAACTTGGGCTTCTCTACATTTCAATATCATCAAGAAAACCCCTGTATCGATCTAAAGGCTTCTCTCATCGAGTTACACACAGTACCTACTCAGCATGGATGCGTCGGTATTGAGTATGATTACACCGAGAAATGTGATCCGGCGCCAGAAGTTAAAGCTATCAGCATATCATGTTCGAGCTCATGCTCTTTGATTTTGAACATACCTACCTATTAGGGCATGCTCCCGGGAAGTATCAGTATCGAAAGTACCGGGAATTATCGCTGTTTTTGAACTTTTCCAGTACCGGTTCTCCACGAAGGAATTCCCGATACTTTCGATACTTTCGATACTGATGACAATGATCAATTATTGGTGTTTTCTAGTACGATATAAATAAATGACGATAAAAAACACTAGCTATGCGTTCAGTTTCACTTGTCTGTATACATTGCTAGATATTTTGACAAATTACAAACCTATATTTACATCATTCAGATAATATCTCAACAATTTCGGACAAATCAAAACGAAAATGACATGTTTATTTTACCTGAATTGAAGATTGTTTAATATTGTACGAGCTGGTATGACCGAGCTTCACTCGGGGTTAAAAAAAATAGTATTATTATTCGCCAATAGATGTCAGGAAGAGTCGTTATCTTTATTGGCTTATTTTTAATTAACAACGCCATCTGCTGGAATATCTTGCAGTTAGTTGCTCACAATCGCCAATAGATGGCATGAACAGTCGTATATTGAGTTTATGTTTGATTACTGCAAAACACCAACTTCTCGTTATTTTTTAAAAATTAATCCTAGCTAGATCGATTTATCGCCCCCGAAAACCCCTATATACATAATTTCGTGAAAATCGTTGGCGCAGTTTCCGAGATCCAAAATATACAAGATTTTCTCGTTTAAAGGTGTATAAGATATTTCGTCGATTCAACTGAATGCAACTTCGGTTATCGAGCAGGTTAGATGACTATAACGTCAAAACTGTAGATGGAGCCACGGTCGCGTTAGTGCCGAACAGTCCCTAAGAGTTATTCGTCGAGTGTGATTCGGATCCGATGGCGCAGTGGTCAGCGCAGCCCCGTACCGAGGGGAAGGTCGCGGGTTCAAATCCCGCTCGGCTCTTAACTTTTGGGACATTGTAAAAATCTTTGTGATTTCCTTAAGTGTAGTAAACACTATAAAATTAATAAACAATCATAAGATTTTAGTTAGATGTTCGTTACTATTTATGGCAAAATCTGTTAGAAAAAGAACGAAAATAACATGAACGGCTTTCTTTACGAAAGATGGAAATATTTTTACATTCAACTTACGCCTTGCTGATATTTCGCTATATCTTTGCTGAGCTAATTTAGGTAGATAACATATACATAGTTTGTTACTGTTAGTTCTAACTGTTGATTTATTTGATGGATATTCGATTTAACTTTGATATAACCTAGCTCTGATTGTTGCGTGCACGCACAGAGAGTTTTAGTATTATAATAATGAAGAAATACGCGAAATAAATGAGAATATTTCGTGTATTTCGTGGTTGTGTGTGGGTTAATTTACGGTTCTGAATAAAAAAATATATCTCAATAATACAAAGTGTTTTTTCAGTAGTTTTTCTTTCATTGTATATCTATACAGTCAGTTTTATTAAAAAAAAATTGTCAGTATCGAAAGTATCGAAATTCCCGGGAATTCCCGGTTCCGAGCCCAGTATCGGGCGAAAATTCCCGGTTCTGAGAATGGTTCCGATACTGCATGCCCTACTACCTATACATGAGGCAGCAAGGTTTATAATGGATTAGACAGTATTTTGGCAGCTCCACAGCAAACATGCGTAGGGTTCCTCGGTAAATAAGTGTATGTATGTGGTAATCATTAACGAGGCTGCTGAAATGTCAGCACTATGAGCCCTATGTCATAAGTCTCATATTACGCGGGTTTATGTTGACATACCCCGCTGGGTAAAACCGCAGGTTGCTCTAATTGATCACATTGTAGAACTAGGCTCTACTAACACGGTAACGACTTCAAAGGCTGATTAGAAGCTGAGGGTTGAAGCGCTTTGCTTCAACTTTTATGTTGCGGACAGCCAAGGAATGGAATTCCTTGCCGGCGTCTGTCTTTCCGAGCACTTACAAATTGGATGTTTTCAAGACAAGAGTGAATAGGTATCTTCTAGGTAAGCGTGCTACATCGTCGACCGCATCATCACTTAACAGCAGGTGAGATAGCGGTCAAACGCAAACCTATAAATTGTAAAAAAAAAAAAAAAAAGATTTGCTGACAAATACATAAAGAGCACACTCCAAATGTTACGACATGAAAGCTCGTATGAAAAATAATTTTGTACTAAAGCCTATACCCATTTTCCTAAGTGGTTTCTTAGGAGCTCGCATAAAACGCGGGAAACGTTTAACGAGGAGTTTCTAAAAAGCTAAGTATAGGTACAAGATTTGCTGTAGCTCCCGTCTTCGTCCCTACGTAAAACAACATTACCTTAAACTTAGTATAAATGATAAAACTTCCCAATGTATTAAACTGGTAGCCTAATTTTTTTGCATGGCGTTTACTGCTTTTCCCTGAAATGGTGTAGGTATCTTATGTAGGTAATTTATTTATTATACCATAGGTTTCAATTGAAGAATCATTAAAATACCATTGTTTTAGTTGAGGCTATTATAATAAACAGAGATGACGCGGTCTTGATTTCGAATACAACGTTTTGTCTCTGCAACTTATTCACATTTAGCCAATACCAAATAGCAAATTAAAAACGAAAGTTTTCCTTCATTTTAAACAACAGACACTATAACAAGACCGGTTTATGCAACCGAGAGAACTGTCTGCGGCAAGCGATCGAAGATAGCGACCTGCTGAATAGTTGATCGTGTAGGAGTATCAAGCCAGGTGTTATCCTGTCTATTATCAATTCAGGCAGTAGGAGCTACAGACTATGTCATAGTTTGTAAGCCAGAAGCCGGTACACGGTAGGTAAGCCGCCCGCACCATATGTGGCTGTGGAACTGAACGGTGTGTGCAAAGCAATTTCATTCTTTGTCTCAACTTTAGAAAGAATGCTACCCGACTTAAAAGGACTTGAAGTTTCAAGTTTGTCGGTGTCTTGCCAAAAGTTCGCTTCAATACGATTAATGTCGGATAATATTGTGACTGGAGGAGGCTTTTACCCGAAGAGGTTGCCACACGAGTGAAGACGAATTAGTGTAAATATAACAGTGATATAATAGCATTAATATTATTAGGTACTGTAATAGATTTTTTTATTGTAAGGCCTGCGCACACCTAGTTCGCTGGCGGTAGCAATCAGTGAAACGCTGTCAAATATAGCTGTCAAATTTGACAGCGTTTCACTGATCGCGTTCGCCAGCGGCTTATGTGTGCGCAGGCCTAGGAAAATAAATGGGCAGAAAACTAAAGACCTAGGCCTATTTTCTGCTAACATCTCTCTCCGGTTTATTTATTTGTAATCTAGACCTAGGCATTCAAAGTTTTTTTTATTTATAACGCCTAGTAAAAAAGTTTTTTTAAAGTCCGTTTAAAACTACAAAATAAATGAGTGAATTGAGAATCTTCTCGAGCACTGTCGCTCAAGGAGGTTTTCAATTCACCCGACTTATTTTTGTTTGCTAGGTACCGCATAACTACGAAAACAACCGATGTGAAAAAATCTTTTTTTATCTGAAAAGCCTACAAACTACCTAATTACTTCTTATATTATCATCACTACAATATACCACCTAGTCCCACGCGTAAAGAAAAATAATAGTCATGTATAAGCATGAGCCAAGAGAACCCTCATCCCTGTACGATTATTTAGCTTGTAATAGTAATAACAGGAATAATTGGCTCAGAAGTTCAGAATTCTGGGAAATGTTGGAATTGGACAATTTGTCGTTATCTAGATAGTTATACCACCTGTAGTAGTAGGTAGAAGTAGAAGTAGTAGGCTAGGTACCTAATACCTAAATTAACATCATAAGTAGAAATAAATTTACCAATGAGAAAGAAATGAGAAAGAGATAGGTTAAAATAATTATTTATTAAGAGGTTTATTAAAATATTATGATTAATACATAAATATATTAAGGTATATTAGATTACCTCTACCACATTTTACTTACTTGGTAATTACTCTGTACTCAATGCTGGTAAGTAATACTTTTTTTTTTTCTGTTCTGAATATTTTGAGAAAAATGGAATTTATTTCCATAGGTATGTATTAATCATAATATTTTAATAAACCTCACAATAAATAATTCTTTCTATCATATCCCTATCTCATTTCTTTCTCCTATTTGGTAACTTTATTCCTATACTATTTTATAATGTAAATTACAGCAATAAAATTACATAGGTATCATAATTAAATGAATATTTTGTATCTAATAAAATGTTTTTTTTTTAAATGATTTCATGTTTTATAATAATAGTTTTTGTAAATAATGTATATCCTGGTATCATTATGTCAAATAAATGTATTTTCTTTCTTTCTTTCTATTATTAGGTGTATTAATTTGAAGCAAGGAATGATAGACGACACCACAACACAGAGACCACATTGTGTGATTATCACAATTCGCATAAGTACCTAGTATCCTGAAAGATACCTGTTAGGTAATAATTTTTGACTGGCCTCTAGCTCAGTTGGTAGTAGCTCTGCCTTCTGCGCCGTAGGTCGTGGGTTCGATCCCCACCGAGAACAAATATTTGTGTGGTTAACATTAATGTTTGTTCTCTGTCTGGGTGTAATGTAATATTGTATTCGAGGATAGGTATTTACAAAAAAAAAAAAAAAACAATGTATTCAAGTATTATATCAGCTATCCGGTTCCCATATTACAAGCTCTGCTTAGTTTGGGGCTGGATAGTGTTGTGTGAATAGTCCACAATATTTATTTATTTATTTATTTATTTATTAATTATCCATAACCCACCACAGGTTTTCTTCCTTATACAACATGAATAGATTCAAGAAAAACATTTAAAAACTCCTCCAGGGTAGGCAACACAACAACAGCACCCTTGGTGTTGTTGATGTCTATGGGCGACGGTGACTGCTTACCATCAGGTGGGCTTGTTTGTCTATATTTCATATTAAAAAAAATTACCAATGAATGTATTAAAACATAGAAGATTTTAGTCATAATCTACCTACTGCATTTCCAGATAACAATTTTTCTATTCTAATTTTAAAGTTTATTTTTGCTTTATCTATGTTTAATCTAAGTCCTTTAATCATAGTCATAGTTCATTTATTTATCTTTAAGCATGTAATATGTGTAAAGATAAATAAATGAACTATGAACTAAATGATGGATAAAAAACATGGATGAACATGGATGTTTTTTTAAGATTAGTACACACAATTAAGAGAATTATAATATATTGATATAATACCTTCACAAATCATAATCATCACCATCATCCTGCCCTAAGCCCAAGAAGAATCGGCACAACAGGTTTCCTTCTTCAACTCACCTTTATCATTCGTCATCTCAGTGCTCATACCTTTCTTGTTCATATCATCATTAACACATCCATGTTTTTTTGGTTTACCTCTTCTTCTATAACCACCATCCACATACATACCTAACACTTTCTTCTTAATACTACTGTCGGCACCCTTTTCAGCAATAGAACTAGGATTATGTGTGTACTTATTTCTTTCTATGTGTTTCTGTATGTGTTCTATGTTTTCTCTTATGATTTCTTGTGTAGCCGTACCTTTACTCAAGGTTCTTCTCTGTCTGCTATTTCATTTTCTTTATAAGCTGTGTTATTTGAGCCAAATAAAAAAAAGTTATACAAAATGACTTTCATCCCTCCGCATGATATACTAACAAATATAAAACTAAATATGCTTTTAGCTTTCCTGTGTATGTTTGCCTGTCTATACATCAGAAACAACGGCACATACAGTCAATCAAAAATAAAATAAAACCTGGTTATATTTATTTCAACATGTACAACTATTCAATAGATAATTATTTTAATTGTTGCGGTCAGAATGAATTATCATTTAAGCTCGACTTCACAATTATCCTGCTTTGAAAAGTATTTTTGTGTGTATCCCATTCATTCTTATCAGTTCCTTCTTCACAAATAATCATGAATGGAGTGACGAATAGGCAGGTATTGGTGTTGGATTAAAATGTCAAGGGAAGAGCTTGAATATTACTTTAAGTGATAGGTTTTAACTTTGATTTACTGAAAGAGATCCTAAGGATTTTTATATCTAGCCTTTATATTTTGAATTATCATGCTGAAACAGGGATAGGAAACATAAAAATAGCAGACTCACCTGATCAGGACAGAAATATCCAAACGCTACCATCCCAAACAGTGACAGAAGTAAACAGAAGAGTATCACTTTGCGAAGCTTGGATCTTGGCTCCATTTTCTTAATCTCATATACACCGCTGGGCAGCAACAAAGCGAAATCACTATCTACTTGCACTGATACACTTTTTTGCATCTCGACTGATTGCATGTCTCATTTTTATGAAACTATTACAGCATTAGACACTCACGCATATTATGTCCAGTGCTTATTTACTTGTTTACAAGTAAACAAACTCATAGTTCTTCACATCTATAGCATTCTTGATCTAAAGGTAAAGTTCAATCATTGTTTTCGTAATGCCACACTTTTCGTATCATGCCATTTTATCGTATCGAAAATAAACTACAATACGAAGAAGGTTATGTGTACTACCATCGGAGACCGTACCGAGCGTTCAACTGTGGTGTGCGGCGGCGGGCGACTGGCGGGCGAGCGTTTGCGTTTTCTCTGAAAAGAAGTCGTCCGTCCGCCAGCAGAACCACAAAGTATCGCGCGCAACTGTCAAGCAGAGCGTCTGCTCTGTAAATGATTATAAACAGACTTGGAACGCTTATTGCACACAGCAACTATTCACGGTCGTATTTCAGAGACACAAAATAGCACTTTGTTTTTAAAACTATTCGCTAGAAAGTATCGGAATTCAGAGAAAACTCTATTTCCTTCCATTTTCATTTCAACAGAAAGAAATGGAAAATGATAACAAACTTGTGTTGTGTGACATTCACAAAATGTCATGTCAACCTGTCCGTCATTATGACTTTGAAAACAAACTGTGCTTGCCAATGGCAAGTGAAGTGAATTTCAGAAGAAGCAACGTAGGGTAAGGTCCCACTCTCAAGGCTGTAGTCTCTAGTCTGAGGTCCCAACCTTCTTCCAGCCCAGTTTTCGTTCACATTAAAATATATAATTATCCAATCCATATTTCTTCAAAGCTAAAATCCGGGGTCCGGGTGTTCACTAGAACAGACCCGTGTATGACGTCAAGACGAGACGTGGGACCTACTTATACCAGATATAAATTGTTTAGGGGGACCTACCATCAACCAAAGCCTTTGCTAACCTTCTTGTTCAAATTCAGATTATTTGTCATAAGACTAGATGCCGCCCGCGCCTTCGCTTGCTTGTTCTCGTGACTTTTCAGGATGAAAAGTATCCTATTTATCCGTCCCCTTAGCTATTTCCCCACCAATTTTTAGCCAAATCGGTCCAGCCTTTCATGCGTGATGGCATGACCAAGGGCAATAAAGATTACATATATAAAAAATTAATAAAGACCAATTTAAAAAGCCAATATTGAATTTTTTACCTGCATGATCTGCACCACACTCCCTAATCCAGGGATTTTTAACTACTTTTATCGCTGACTACACCTACCTACCAAGGTGTCTGGCCTCTCAGCTCAGTTGGTAGAGGCTCTGCCTTCTGCGCCGAAGGTCGTGGGTTCGATCCCCACCGAGAACTAATATTTGAGGGGTGAAACGTATTGTTTGTTCTCTGCCTCGATGTTATATTGTATTTTAGGTATGTATGTATTTACAAAAAAAAGTATACAAGTATTAAATCAGCTATCTGGTTCCCATATTACAAACTCTGCTTAGTTTGGAGTTAGATAGTATTGTCCAAAATATTTATTTATAAATGGATATTATTTTAATTAACACTCACGAGAGCCATGAAAATCGTTTTTCTACTTTTCAGTTTTCTACAGGGTTATTCATTATTAGCTGCAAATACTCAGGAATTAGGTTCAACAAAAAGAATAAAAAATATTTATGAAATTATTTTTTTAAATTTGATCAAAAAATTTTTCAAGTTTTTGTATCAAAATTTTATTTTTATTAATTTCTTTACGGCTATTGCATAATGATTGCCATGGAGAACAGGACGATGACCCACCCAGGCGGTGACTGAACGCAGAGTGTCACTCACGGCGCGCGGGCGCGGATCAAAGGTCAAAATAGGTCAGGCACCAATGATTCCTTTATCGATTTTCTCGGGATTTTCATAACAAAACTTAAAAAAAATCATTTCATAAATATTTTTTATTTTATTTGTTGAACCTAATTCCTGAGTATTTGCAGCTAATTATGAATAACCCTGTATACTGATGCATAAAATAAGTTGGGTAATAGATTGTTAGAGTAAGGTAAGGTTGCATATTGTAAAATACTGTTAAATGCTCCTATGACAGGCTTTTAATTCAATATCAGGTTTTATATGTATGTAGTATTTTGAAAACAAATAAACTTGAAATACATGGACACATTTATAAAAGTATGCTACTAAGCACATAGGTAGATAGATACACAAGGTTTATTCTCAATAGGTTTTCTTTTAAAAAAGAAAAAGTATTACAAGCTGCTGGCTAGAACACTATCTATGAGTCAAAATAAAACTGATTTTATGATAGATTTATTTTGAAATGATGAAGGCACTTTAAAATCAAGGTGGGGATGTTACATAACAATACATGCATACAAATATAACACTGTTAAGAATAAAAGTGAAATTACTTTTCTGTCAGAGTCCAATATCTCTCGTCACAATGACGTTACACTTAAAGTTATAACATTATACATACATAATAGTTATGTACACAGGTTTAAAACAATCAGGAACATCTTATTTCACATCAACTATCTAGCAAAGTTCAGATAATTTTTTAAATGAGATGTTTCATGGAACTAAGGAGCCCACGCCAGGTCTATGTACATCAATCTTAAATACAGCTTAGCAATGTAGAATTCGGTTTAAAATGTTATCTTTCTTCAATTCTACTTCGTTTGGTGGTACATAGAGATTTTCTTGGTCAAAAAGAGCAACACAACACACCCAAAAAATGGCGGACCGACATGACATGGACATGACGAGAGTAGAAATGTCATTTTGACAACTTATTTGTGTTACAGCGGTAAAACTATCTTAACGGCGCGGCGGCGCTTTTTGGTATTCCCCACTACAAAAAATCAACCACTATTGAACATTTTTGTTTTCCTGGCCTGAAATTGACCTGGCGCATTTAAAAACTTCTCATTTAAAACTGAATTGAAATAACTATCATGATTATTGAATCATGGCGTAGATTTTTTTACTCAAACTTTCTAACATTGATAGTTACATGCGGTCTTTAAAAATATGAAAATCGATTTCGATTGATAAGTTACTGATAGATAAATAACTGAAGTCTAAAATTACTAAATAGGTAAATTTTTGACTCTAGCGAGATGTCATCCAAAAAATAATAATAATTATTCGTAAATTGAATAGTCTTTGTATGAATGAAGAAGTTCCACCAAAGTGAACCTAAGTCAATGCCACGAGAGAACTCACAATAACAGTCGTAATATAAATTGATATTCAAAAAATGTATACAAAATGTCCACACCTCGTATGATTACAATTCTGTAATATAAAAGTATTCACCACTGATATAAACATTTCATCATGACACCAATGATTAATTCCACCACTGCCACTCAGTCAGTGTACATAATGTTGACATTGATCTCATAACTAACATCACAATGTCCCTACTTTAAAGGAGCAACTCCTCTCACCACAGAATTTCCTAGTTATATAAAAATTACTATATTTTCAGTCCACAAATTTTAAACGAAGTCCACAATTCCACTCGCCGCCGTTTCACTCACGACGACAAACAGTGTTAGTTAATGTTCTGTTCACTAGGCGTATGTTCGTTAAAAGTTTTTCATTACGAAATATGAATATAGCACATTTAATTTGTTGATAGTTTTTTTTTATCTATGCACTGTTTAAAACAATCTTACCCCCTGTTACATTAATTGTTCAGGTTGAAACGCAACATGCACAAGTCACGATATAGAAGGAATACCATTCCTCCGTAGAGTTCGTACGGCACAGACGTACTGCTGCAATGCGGAACCAATTAGTCGACTACTAGTTGTCTATGGAGAGAAGCCAGTCCTTGCTTTGTTCTCGCACTAATCACCGTTAGTTACGACCACGTCCGCGCCCGCGGGAACCGTCGCGGTCCTGGAAGTACACAACATAATAATCAGAATTCAAATTTAAGGCTATTGCCCCCAATATTTCGATAGAAACTAACCTTATTATGATGGGGTCTAGAGTTGGAGTCGCGGTCACGATAGCCGTGATCGCGATTATCGCGCGAGTCTCGATCGTCGCGATGATGGTCCCTGTTATCGCGATGGTCGCGATTGTCACGATAATCACGGTTTTCGCGCTGATCGCGGTTATCGCGGTTATCTCGCTGGTCGCGCGGGTCTCGGTGATCGCGCTGGTCCCGGTTCTCGCGCTGGTCCCGGTTCTCGCGCTGGTCGCGGTTGTGGTCTCGCGAGTCGCGGTTGTCTCGGTTGTCTCGGTTGTCTCGGTTGTCGCGGTTGTCGCGGTAGTTGTTGTTCCGATAGCCGCGGCCGGCCTGGTCGGGCGGCTCCTCGCGCGCCGGCTCCGGCAGCGGCACCTTGCGCGAGTCCTCCTCCTCCTGCCGCCGCTCGTAGTGCGTGAAGTCGTCGAATATCGAGGTGGTGTGGCAGTAGCAGTGCATGATGCGCAGCACCTGCAGCCCCTTGGGATGCGGCACCTCCTGCGTGTCGCGCGAGTTCGTCACCGGCTTGTTCTCGTTGTTCTCCAGCTTTATGTGTCGCAGCTGCGCGTTGGGCACGTCCTTCACGTAGATCCACCGCACGCGGAACTGGCCCTTCCACTTGTCCTGCAGCCACACGCCCGAGCTGGAGCTGTAGTCGACAGGGCTCATCATGCGCGCCATGCCGCAGAAGTGTCCGCTGCCGTTCACCGAGAACAGCAGGTACACGGAGCCACCCTCGCGCTCGCGCTCGCGGAACGCCGAGTCGAGCCGCTTGTTGCCGTGCTCGGTGCTGCACCAGATCTCGTACTTGATGCTGCGGTGGATGTCGTCCTCCGAGTAAGACTTGATAACGAAGAAGCGAGCGAGCGGCGCGCTCAGGTCGAAGTCGGTCGGATTGTACTCGTTCTTGACGTGCAGTTCGTTGAGCAGCGGGTGCGGCGGAGCGTGCGGCACGGGCGCGACGGGCGGTTGCGGCGGCGGCAGGGGCGCCGGGGCGGGCGCGGGCGGCGGCGGGGCGCGCGGCGCGTGGGCCCAGGCGGGCGGCGGCGCGTGCTGCGGCGGCGGCGCGGGCACCGGCACGGCGGCGGGCGGCGGAGCGGGCGCGGGCGCGTGCGTCGGCAGCGGCGGCGGCGGCGCACTGGCCACGGCCGCGCTCTTGGCGGCGCCGGCGTCCCACGCGCCGATGTCCATGTTGTGCTTGCCGGGCACGATGGGCGGCGGCGGCATGCCGGGGCCTTTCTTCTTGAGCACGGTGGTCTGCGAGGCGGGCGCCGGCTTGGCCGGCTGGCTCGCTATGGAGGCCCATGTCATCTTCTTGGGCTGGCCGGCGCCGGCGGAGAGGTCCCGCAGCTCCGGGCGGTCGCGCTCCGCCTTGTGGTCGGCGAGCGAGAGCGCCTGCATGCCCGCCTCCACGGCCTTGCCTTCCGGCACGTACACGTCGCTGCGGTAGTACTCATCGTACGGCTTGGCGCGCCCGAGCTGGCCCCAGGTCGAGTAGTCGCCGTTGCCATGGAAGTAGTTAAAAGATGATGCTGGCTGCCCAAACGCAGCGGTAGAGAATGGCGTCGTTGTCGGTCCGAAAACTCCTGAAAGTAACATATTTGAATCAAGGTTAGAACAGGCCTAAGCGTCGCGAGTCTTCCTGAAATGATCGTGTCGTAAGATTATGCAGCATGCATTATGTACATACATACAAGACTGCAACAACATTACCGATTAGATAACATGCTACCGTTTTACATAAGGGATTAGTAGGCGTAGCGTTGAAGCAGCAATTTATAGGTAGGTATATCATTTATTTTTTATACTAAAAGTTATTATTGATGAAAACAAAATCTTGGTTGATGAAAGAAAAATAAAATTTTTGATAAGGATTTAGTTAGGACTTCATTAAGTGTGTTTTGACAATGAAAGTTGAGGTGTTGCATACTGCTTTTACGATTACTACTAAGCAACAATTAGTATAAGAGACTAGTACAAAACAACAGGTAGGAGTGGAGCATACAGCAAAATTTGCTTGGGATCAGGACACATTGGACAGACATTTAGTATAGGAGGAATGCTTATAAATTAGCAACATAACACTTGCAGGATTTGATTAAGATATCAACGGCATACTAATTAGTAAGAAAATAAAGTGTGCGCACACCATTATGATTGATGAATAAAATGTAACATCTTTTCTCTTGTCACTGAATTAAATGTACTATCTACCCTCAACTCCGTAAGAATCGTGAGGATTGTATCCTCCGAGGAAAGGCATCGGGTCTGTTCCATTGGTGGACCATGTCCCATCCCCGACTCCAAAAGCTTGATAAGGAAGTGGTGTAGTACTGTAATAACCTGAAACGACGGAAAATATTTTCCTCAAAGGAGATATCCCATTTTTCTTAAGGACTTGGGCTAGGTAGTGTACTTGTTAATACCAATATTGGCTGATAGAACAAGAGAAAAAGATGCAACAAGATGCAAAAGATGGTACACTACGAGGAGGAAAAGGATAGCTAGATTTCTAGAAGGTTCAACTGCACTACATACTATCTGCAAATATTGTATTAAATGTTCATTGCTAACAGGCACATTTTTTATTTACTGTTTTTAGTATGTCACAGTTGATGGTTAAAAATATTATAAACTTGGGAGACCTTGTAATAAATTACAATTTGCCTGCAACACATTTATAATTCAATTTTCAGCCCAAAATGAGACATCTCATTTGCTCTATTTTGTATTTAAAACTATGAATGAATTATGAAATCTGTATGCTGAATGAATGAAGGTATCATAATGTAGTAATTTAATGATGAATCTAATATGCTTGCTTTTATATAAAAAACATCATAAAGTTTTTAAAAATAGTTTTAGCTTCTTTGGAACAGTTTATCATTCTTTAATTTTCAAACAACAAATAAAATCATAATATTATGACTAAAGGTCAAGTCAGCAAATACAAAGCCATTAAGTATGTATCATTGTAATCTGTTTTATTGAATAACAGCCAAATTCATCAGAGAATTTGTTTAGTATACACTTGTTGAATCAGAGATTCATGAGCCTTACCGATACCTTCTTGTTTGAGGAAAACCTGTTTCTATAATCATTAATTACACTATCACTAAATTACATTTAAGCCTCAAATCCCCATGCCTGTAGAAGTAGGTACATGCAACAATCTAGTGAACTTGCCCTGAAAAATTAACTACTTTTTATTTAGAAACTTTTCAAATGTAGCAAATTCTTTGAATTTTCCAATAGAAAGTAGTTAACTTTTTTTAACCTATGTGCAAGAATAATGTATGTGACGTAGTACCTGCTGCACTGTAGGGGTCGGCTGCTGTCGAAATGGGTGGGGCATAAGAAGGCTGCTGTTGATGACGCCATGACACTTCCGGTAACTCGTCGCCCCCACTTTCTAAATGTTGGTCTTTCGGTCCATTTGTCACTGAAACCGTTAAGATTTATATTGAAGGATCTGATTTGCTTGCGAAGATAAATCCTACAATAGTAAAAGCTGATTAAAATATTCTATTTAAAGATTTTGAAATATCTCTCAAGTAAAGCAGTCAAATGAAGAAGAAAGAAAGAAGGAAATTTATTTATTTATTTAAATGTTCAACTGCTGTTTATTGATAAGATTAGAGATGTTGGAGTGTATTAATTCTGAGTAGGAGTCACTATCTATGCGAAGGCGAACTGAATTAGCAACTAAAACTTCCTACGCTTTTGTGTAGGCACATAGACTTGCTCACAAGATTAAATAGGAAGTCCTCAGGTCACTGGTATCGCTTGAATGTGAAATGAATAGAAAAGTGAAAGTTCGAGATTAGAGCACTAATCGGCAGCACAGCAAAGGCTCCGCAAAGAAACGACCGAGAAGCCGACCGGTACAAACTGTTATTCGGAGAAAACACTTGGCTACGTCACAGATTTCCTTTTTACCTTGGTTCCCTTGCCCTTTCATCCGCTATACGACAGAATCATATGAAACAAGATAAAAACCATATTAATACACACGAAATAACACATTTTAACTGAGAAATATCATAAAAATCGAAAAAAGAGAAATACCTGATCTGACACGCCTGCTGACATTGGCCGCGATTTGTTACTATTATACACTTTTATAAGTCTTTTCTCACATATACATAAAAATAATCACATGTGTTTCACTACACTGAGTCTTGGTGGTCCAATAATCACAAAAACTGGTAAAAAATGTTCGTAACACCACAAACCTACGAAAGTCCCAAACGAAACGAACGAAGCGGATGGACGTTTGGACACTTTGGAAATGGCGACCATTTTTTTTTTTTTTTTTTTTTTTAATTTTGTACTGGCTTGGATTCAAAGTCCTTCCGCTCAAAGTTTTTCAGATTTTGTTTTGACACTACACTATTCACTTTCACTCATGTTTGTTTTTGATTGACACGCACTTAAAATTTTCATATGTCAGCAATGTCAGTTTTTGCATGATTTTTAAGTATATAGATTCATGGATTTTTGTAATTACATTATTAAAAAAAGGCGACCACAAAATGAGGTGTTGCCAATTTTGTGTTTATTTTTTCGGATTTTACCGGTCTTTTTAAGATCGCTGGATTTAGCGTGGAGGAAGAACCGTAGAACAAAAACATCATTACATTCAATCTACGCAGTGGATATCGATGTAAATTCCAAAATACTCTAAATAACCTTTTAGAAACTGCGATAGATGGAAAGCTGGCTGGCTGGGTTTTAGACGAACGATAAAATAATATGATAATTTGGTCGTCAATAGATATTCTTCCTCCACGGTATGGATAGAGTAGAGGACACTGACCTCTTCTTTGTACTTGCTTCAATGAGGATTTGGCTATAACTAATGTAACATGGATGATGGAATGGAATAACACTTATGGCCTGCGCACACCTAGGCCGCTGGCGACCGCGATATCAAGGCCTGCGCACACCTAGTTCGCTGGCGAACGCGATCAGTGAAACGCTGTCAAATATCGCTGTCAGATTTGAGATTTGACAGCGATATTTGACAGCGTTTCACTGATCGCTACCGCCAGCGAACTAGGTGTGCGCAGGCCTTCAGTGAAACGCTGTCAAATTTGACAGCGTTTCACTGATCGCGTTCGCCAGCGGCCTAGGTGTGCGCAGGCCTTTACGTAGGCATGTTTTATCCGAGTACGAGAAAAAGTCGCGGGCGGATGCCAGTACGCGGTGATATTACCTACAATACAATACAATACAAGGCTGAGAAAAGCTACTACACTAAATAAAAACATAAAATAAACTGTAATCAAATATAATTAATTCATAAGGTTTGCATCTTAGAACATAACACCTAGGTACTGGGTGTACCAATCATTACTTTTTTGTGAAAAATGATGAAATTGTTTTGGTGCCACTTGCAGCTTTTTGTCTAGCTTTTTCTTTGGTTGTTAGAAGTATGGGCTTTTTCGTTTCTGGGGGTTTTAGTTCAAAGTTCATCAAACCGCTTTCATGAAGTGATAAGTCACATTTCAATTTCTTGCTCTTCCCATTACAATCAACTTCAGATTTTCGTTTGTTCCCTAGAGCCTCTACTAAATCTGGTTTGAAATTGAATTTGTCCTCTAACTGCTTTGCCAAATCATCCTGGAGATATTCAGATATAATACCACATGCATATTTTAGATAAAATTCTGAAAAAGAATAATGAATGATTATTTATTGAGAACCATGTCTTTTTTAAACTCTTTTGAATGTTTTGTTTGTAATGGATTAGTAATTTACCTTCATCCACATTGTCATTGCTAATAGTACTTGTTATAAAGGTAGCAGAAACTGCACCTGAAGTGACATGAATGTTCTTAGCTTCAAGGACTTTGGCTACTCTTCTTACTCTAACTTCAAGCCATGATAATGTTTTTTCTTCGTTATATTTGTATGCTTTAATATCTACTGGCCCCTAGAAAGAAAGATTACAAAAAATAAGTGATATTTTATTTTAAATTTAATAATAATGTAAGTTTTTATTAAAATTTTTACCTTCAAATCAGCAACATTGTCCAAGTTATCAATGAAACCCCGTATTTTATCAAACCCTTTTTCTGATAGCAAATCTTCAAGTGGTATAGCTCGGTTACTGCACTGTTCCCTTAGTCTTGGTAATACTGTAAAATACCATAACAAATTATTACTTCAAACGTTTAGAACTAGTAGTGTGAAAGTGGGTCAGTAAGATATTATATTGCCATAGAAAGGTCCAATCATAGAACAAAAACAAATGGTTAAAATGCACAAACTAACCTAAAAATATTGGGTTGATTGGAGTCAACATTTGAATACTTCCATCAGATTTCACAGTTTCTCCGATAAACCATGATCTGTGAGGTTCGTCGAAGGTAACGACTTCAAATATACTTTTATGGGCATCATCTAGACAGTACTTAGCTGGTCTTCCATGAGCGGGATGTGGTAGAGTGATTATACTGAAGGAGTTATTTTCTAGTAGAGAATCTGCAATGGTAAAATAAGAGTGAAGACTTTCATGATTCGAATCATCTCGCGCCGACAGTAAACATTTCGAACCTTTTGCAAGCAGGATCCACGAATTCTCTACTCGTTTCTTTGAGACAGTAGGTGTTGTTGACTCCTTAATTGATTTCTTTTGCGATCTAGTGCTCATTATAGGTAACTTTTCTTCAATCTACACTTAAAAAGCTTATAAAAATCAAAATATGTTATGTTATTTCCGAAATATAAACCGCAGGCAAGTTTTTGTTTTGATTTCAACAGTGACTGAGTGACTGCTGACATGACAAGGAGGCAGTGTCTCCATATAAAAATAAAGGATTACCGTGTTGCCAGGGTGAAAATACGGTGTTTTACGGTGTGTCAGTAAAAAATTTACCGTAATTACCGTGTAATGTTTAAGTGTATGGTAAAATTGGTAAATAAGTAGATAAAAAACAAATTTAAAGGAAATTTAAAAGCAATAATTAAATTACAACTAAAATGCGATTGTACTTAGCACTCGTAACTCATAGCATAGGCACATACCCACCCTACCTTACCTAATTTACTCACACTGACCAAACTGAAAATGTTGTTTCATTCTTTCTTTTCCATAGCGGTAAATAAGGACGAAAATAAAATAAACTGCGAAGGTGTGACGGTCGATGTGTGAGTAAAAGTAGCCTACCTATAAAGTAAACAGTAGGGTTTTTCCCCTGAAGTAGGTGCTGAGTGTAGCCATCTAAAATTTTGTGTTTTAAAAAGTTCGTTTCGTTACACGTAATCAAAAAAATATCAAAAATGCGAAAAGTTATTCATCACCTTATTACGGTAGAATTACGACACGGTAATGCACGTTTACCGTTGACCGTAGATTATGTCAGATTACGGTGCATCTACGGTAATTACCGTGTATATGGAGACACTGCAAGGAGGAGAGGACAAGGCTATGTGACAAGCCAGATTGACTTGTTTTACACAAAGAAAACTTACAATTAAACAAATATTTACAAAATGTACAAAATACACAAGAATCAGTTAAGCTATCTGCAGATCGTTACAAACGATCTAGACTTTTTAGACTTTTGATACTTGTTTTTGACATTGACAGTCGAGGTTGACGTTGCTTGCTTGCCAGGGCTGCCAGTACCTATGTCCCTTTGGTCCCTTTCTAACGGTTTTTAACCGGCAACTACAAAAAAAAAAAGGCTTTGGCAGTCAACTCAACTCTACTGTCAATGTCATGTCAACTGTATGTAATGTGTCATGCATATGTATGTCATCAAGACAAGATAGACGCGCGCGCGCAACGTTGAGACGCGAGGTTTTGTAATTTATTGCTGCGTTTGTTTTCTTTTCACATTACAATAGCACAATGCAAGCTTTCCTGAAAACTGGTAAAATATCAGCTGCTGATAAACCTTCTTCATCCGGCTTAAAATCGACGACTAAGAAGAAACCACCAGCACCATGGGTTGAAAAATAGTAAGTGCCGGCAATGTGCCGATTCTTTGGTCTTCTCGATGCATTTCTAACAAATTGTTCGTTTCTAGCCGGCCAAAGACCATCGATGATATAGTTGATCAGGGAGAAGTAGTGCAAGTTTTGAGAGAATGTTTGTCTGGCGGAGACTTGCCCCATTTGTTGTTCTACGGTCCGCCCGGCACCGGTAAAACGAGTGCCATATTGGCGGCTGCCAGGCAGTTATTTGGTGATATCACGCGAGACAGAGTGCTTGAACTGAACGCCTCCGACGAGAGAGGCATCCAAGTTATCAGAGACAAAGTGAAGACATTTGCACAGTTAACAGTCAGCAGTACAAGACCAGAGTAAGTAAACATTGCCTTAATGTACTTATGCAATAGCTTTGCATAAGTACATTAAGGCAGAGGTTTGTATTTAGTTTAAACTTCTTTCTTAAATTTTTTTTATCCATTTCTGTTTACAACTCACACTGGTTATATATTTTTAGTGGACGACCATGCCCTCCTTACAAGCTAGTAATCCTAGATGAAGCAGACTCCATGACCACAGCTGCCCAAGCGGCGCTGCGTCGCACGATGGAGAGAGAAACGAGAACCACAAGATTCTGTCTCATCTGTAATTATGTATCTCGTATCATCCCACCAATCACCAGTCGATGCTCCAAGTTCAGGTTCAAGCCACTTGCCAGGGAAAATGTTATCAAACGGTGAGTTTTATCTCTTTTAGTAGTTTTAAGGCCTGCAATCTAGGTGATGGCCATGGTGATCAGATCTAATAAACAAAATAGCTAATAGACTTTTGCGGAAATACATCTTAAAAGTAATATTCATTCATATTTATATATTTATTTCTGATGCAGTCTCCGAGAGGTCTGCCTGGCCGAGGGTGTGGACGTGGGTGAAGGAGAGGTGCTCCATCAGGCTGTGGATACATGCGAGGGGGATCTGCGACGAGCGCTCACGGCGTTACAGTGCTGCCAGCGACTGCTAGGGAAGATCACCGCTGATGGACTTATTGAGGTAATTTTGATTCTGTTTTTTTTTGGTTCCCAATCAGTTAAATTAAATAAATGTTATAGACAATCTACACAACATTACTAAGCCCCAAATTAAGCAGAGCTTGTACTATAGGAACCATATAGCTGGTATAATACTTATACGCATTATATAACACCCAGACAGAGAACAAACATCTGTGTTCACCACACAAATATTAATTCTCGGTGGGGATCGAACCCACGCCCTCAAGCGCAGACGGCAGAGCTGCTACCAACTGAGCTATGTGGGCTGTCAGATGGACTATAATCTTCCAACTGATTGCAGACTAATGGTTAAGATTCCGACTCGGTTCTTTCCCTTCTTTACTGTAGGTTTTCCATCAGCCTTTTCAACTGCTTGGTATGGCTGGGTTTCTCTAGTAGCACTCTTGTTATAAAGGGAATTAAATAATATATTTGTAAAATGTTGGTTGCTGACAAATCACATGACTAGAGGCGCTACTCCACTTGAGCGGCTCGGCCAAATGAGCCGCTCATTCGCTCGAGCATGCTCAAGTGGAGTAGCGCCTTAAGGTGCTTAATATGCATTTCATTTGGGGTAAATCATCATCTGACTGGTTTCCGCAAGTGCAAATCGCCTGACACGTGTTGTTCGAACTTTTTTAGGAGGAAACCAGTCCTCACGATGATATCCTTCGCCGTTTGAGAGTACTGGAATAGTGCACATATTTTTTTCTACAGAAAAACTCATTGGTACACGATTGGATTTGAACCCACGTCCTTCGGAATTTTCCTTGTTTTTCCTTGCCTATCAATCAGATATTTATATGGTAATCTTCTATTGTGTAGGTCACGGGACTGGTGCCTGATAAACTGGTCAATGAGTACCTGAATGTGAAGAACTACAGTGAATTGGAGGCGTTTGTTGAAAAGTAAGTGTTTTAAGGCAAATTGCAACCAAATCAAACCTTTTTTATAACGCTTTTATTAGCTTCACCTGTATGTAAGTTTGTATGTGCTTGTATGTAACCGACCCCTTTGAGCTCGATTTTGTCCTACTTTGAACGATCAGATTTGATTCAAACTTTGCACACCTGTCAAAGGTCGATTACAATGCAATAATATGAAAAAAAAAAGTAGTAAAAAAAACTAAAAAACACGCTTTTATAACTAATTGAACTAAAAAGTTAAAAATAAAACTGTAATAATCAATTGAAAAATTTATATTATTGTACAAAAAGCGTGGGGTGCTTTTTATAATAACTTCAGACATAATAAACTATTGATAAAATATTTACAACAATCAAAATCAAGCCCCCCACACAGTTTTATTTTTAACTTTTTAGTTCAATTAGTTATAAAAGCGTTTTTTTTTAGTTTTTTAAACTATAATTTTTTGCTTTACTGATAATCATCATAACACCCAGATATGAGCTTTGTGTCCAGGATTCTTATTTTTACATTTTAGGAGTAGGTATCCAGGGTCTGAATAACCTCAAAATTGAGTTGAGGTTTTCTGTTTTGAAAGTCCTACCTGTAGTTTTGTATGGGCGTGCTGAGAATTCTCTTGAAACCATGAAAACCTCCTGGAATACAAAGAAACAAGATTGTTGACCAAAAAAACGTCACCAATACCCACAAAATTAAAAAGATTGGTACCAAAAACAAGAATAACCCAGACTAGAAATTCTAGACATGAATAAGCGAAAAATTTGTATGTAAGGGGTCAACATTTATTTAAATTTATGTGAACGAAATGTATTTATTCGCACCGGATACAATAATAACATTATCATTTTATGTTCATGTGACAATTTGTTACGATAAATCATTTCTCCGAAATAAAACCGCGGGAAAACAAAGTCCACGCGGCCAAGTAACCGCGATTTCATATTGTGCGTGGGTATTTGTGACGTCAGTCCCACGTTTGGGTAGTCCCACGTAATAATAATATAATACCCTCCCGTGCCGCCGGACGCAAAGCTCGGCGAAATTACAAAGAAGCCAACACCTGCGCGAACCCCTAATCTACAGTTCAATAAGAATAGGGGCTACAAGTTTGCATTGACGCATCTTTTTACAAATATTTCGACTAAGTTGCCACGTTTTGAGTCTTCACCATTTGGTATAATCGCTAGGTCTTAGGCAATTTAAGACACTCCGCAAACCGAGCAGCTGTTTTTGGGATATTCATAGTTCTAAGAAACTGCACTCTAGTCTTGATTGTTACGGTGGTAGTCCATCGTAGCTTAGCTTAACTGTCTCGCGAGTGATGCCATTTTGATGTCGATGTAAGGGCATGTCTTCGGTGGACGTGGTTTGTGAGCTGAGCAATTAATAAGGGCAGATTTTCTCATTCAAATAAAAAGTGTTTCTAAGAAAATCTAGTATCTTAAGTCCAGTTTCTATGGATTTTCTTTCAAATTGGTTTAGAAACGACGAAGATACCGGACGAAACATTTAAAAAAACATAAAAGTGAATTAAGAACCTCCTCCTCCTCCTATTTGAAGTCGGTAAAATATCAGCGCTACACTGTGAATGCAACCTTAACACTCCCATACCTTTATTATTCTATCTATCTATCTATTCAGCCTGTATGCACCCACTGCTGGCTATAGGCCTCCTCCCTAATACGCCACTCTCTTCGGTCCTGTGCCAGTCTCCGCCATTGCTGCCCAACTACTCCGACAATGTCATCCGACCAACGGGCTTCTTACCATTCCTTTATTAGTTTCTTTCTTTCTTTCTATTAACGATAAAAGAGAAGGTAGGCAGATATTGTCGTAACCAAAGCCTAATAACACATTTCCTTACAGATTCCTCATGGACGCATACTCCGCATCACAACTCCTGGAGCAGCTGAGCGCCACAGTGGTATCCGCCGGTCATCTCACCAACAAACAGAAGTGTGCTATAAGCGAGAAGCTAGCAAGCGCGTCACATCGCCTTATGGATGGCGGCGCTGAACTGATGCAATTAACTGACCTGGGTTGTACTATCATCATGGCGAATAGCGACCCTTAGAGTTGTGTACTGGTCGTAACGTCACGTTTCGTCTCCCGGTTCGTGGTCGCTATTCGAGAACCTTTATTCCCCGGTTGTCGGTTCTTCGAGCTATAATGACCTGCCCATTGCTACATTAACTAACTAATTCTACGAGCTATGTCGGTGACCTTGGTTCTACGGATATCCTTATTTCTGATTCTATCACATAGTGAGACTCCCAGCATAGCTCTCTTCCTGAACAGTTAAATGCCATAGTCCTTAGTTGATATGACTGGTCATCTTACCAACAGAAGTGCTCTTTAAGCTAGAAGCTAGTAAGCGCTAGTAGTAAGTGCTAGTCAGTAAAAGTCACATCACATCCGATGTACATTTTTTTACTGACTGGGATTGTATTATCACCATGGTGTATATTACAACCTTAGCGAAATGTTAGCCGGGTTTTGGGAAAAGAACATCCCTACTAAGACCGGGGGGCGAGTCATATCACTAGTCGAGAGAAAAAAAGATGGCGTCGTGATGCGTAGATGTGTTGTTTGCTGGGTAGTTTTCGCTGCAACAGTTATTAAACATCTATCGTATAGTTTTTATATCATATAGTTACTAAACATCTATCAAACTTCTTAGATTATCTACTTGTCCCGACTTTTTGAATAATCCTCGTAATCCTTATCGTAAATATTAAACAAACACTTATTTATATACACACGGAAGGGTGTCGCCAAGTTCATAAAAGCGACGCAACGACAGTGTGCATTTGCGGGAATGTGGTGTCAGAAGAGGGGCCAAAATTTAGTGGGAAATTATACTTATGGGCGAAAACTATGGGCCATGAGAAATATCGGGCGTTTATAATTTCAACCTAAGAAACATCTCATTAACTTTGTAAAAAAAAATTAGGTTGTCTGTAAAGTCGGTTTATTGACGATAGTTGAACGTGGCAACGTCATACAGCTGTCCACGCAGACGCATCGCTCACTCAAGTAGAAGAGAGACACATGTCGAACGCTGCCGAACGCGGAGGCTGATTGTGCCTCTTTGTCGCTCGTTCCGCGCTGTCGCTTGCACTAAATGGAACGACTCAGAGCGAGGTAACGCCGCATGAGGCATGTTTTTTCGTGCGTGCAGCCGGCTCCATCGAATTATAAGACGTTGTCACGTCAAAAACAGGTTCATCCAAATCGGAGTTGAAAGGCAAACATACACTAAGGCCCGTATTCCGAAACAGCGCTGGAGTCTTGAGTCGAGCACTCTCAAGTATAGATTTTTTGACAGATCTCCATTGAAAAATCTATGCTTGAGGCTCGACTCAGACTCAAGCGCTGTTTCTGAATACGGGTCTAAGGCCTCAAACTAATTACACTCTCATTTTTATAATGTCCCAAAAGTTGAGAGCCGATCGGGATTTGAACTCGCGTTCCTAATCCGCGTTTTTTACACTCTTCCAGTCGAGGGCTAAAATGTACATCATCATTGCCTTTACTTTGAAGCTGTTAAGGTTGTTCGATTCCGATACAAACTGAATTTACACAACTATGGGCAAACAAAGTATAAATGTACACTGAAATAGCTGTAATAGAATTTTACAGTGGTCTTTATTGCCGGCCAGTTTATATAAAGTTGGAGAAAACTGTAGGATAACAGAAATATTACTAGAAAACCAAAAAAGTAATTTTTTCGTCATTCTTTCTAACGGGTACTCTGCATTGAATACGTGAATGAGCTTAAAACATATGTCTCAAAATAGTCGTAAAAGTCTGTTAGTTCTTTTTCTGAAGCCCCGACTGCCACGACCAACGGCTACCACTCCAACTTTATATAACTGGCCGGTAATAAAGACCACTGTAAAAGCCTATTACAGCTATTTCAGTGTACATTAATACTTTATACGCCCATAGTTGTGTAAATTAAGTTTGTATGGAAATCGTACCCCCTTAACTGAAACGGTAGGCACTCAAGCATGAATCTATTCAAGCAAAGATTTTTATTTTTCTATGAATCCAAATGTCTTTTCCATCGGATTGCAGACAATAGTTTTTTTTCAAAATCTACTGTTGAACCGGTTTTCAGACCTGCTACTTTTAGATTAGAATACAATTCAAAGTTTAAGTCAGAGATGTCTTTATTCAGTAGTAACTCAAGGATCACTTTGGAACGTCTTAAAGTAAGGTGAGTCTAGGTGCCAGTTCCACGCGACCAAGCCTAGTTAGAACATGAATAGGTTCAAGATAAATGTAAAAGTTCAGGGTAGGCAACGCAACGACAGCACTCTTGGTGTTGTTGGTGTCTATGGGCGACGGTGCCCGCTTACCATCAGGTGGGCCGTAAACCCGTTTGTATATCATATGCCTAAACTCGTAAAAAGGGGGTGTTGGATATTCTGTATCGTTTTTCAACTCTGCCGTTTTGTTAGCTAAACTAAGCCGATTTGTTTAAGTTAATTCATGATTAAATCGGGTTTTTATAATAAACTGTTTTTAATTGCTAGTCCCCTGTATCTCGTGGTAAAGTTCCTTAGGGTAGTTTAGTTTCTCAAGACCGGTAGGGTATTAAGTCTTACTCTCATCGCCCGAATGAACCTGAAACCTGCCTTACAACTTCTTATAACCATAGTCTGCCCTTTCGAAATCTTGAAGCGGTTGGTACCTACCTACTTGAAATCTTAGGAAACGATTTTGATGCGATTTCATGCTTCGTGATCGTGAACGTGATGTTAGATCATTAGCGTTGGTTGTGTAATACCAATTACCTACCGCTTACATTTCTGTTGAACTCTGGTTTCCTATTTTGTAAATCTGATTCAAATCTCATTCATAACAACTCATTTGTAAAGCATGAGGTGTGTGCGATAAACAACGCTTCGCACAGCACAGCGTCATGTGCATTTACGCGCGCGTTCATTTCACTTCCGCCGGCCGCGT
Organism: Thera obeliscata; assembly: GCA_947578465.1. NCBI lineage: Eukaryota > Metazoa > Arthropoda > Insecta > Lepidoptera > Geometridae > Thera > Thera obeliscata. The sequence continues at coordinate 2,948,026 of OX387926.1, forward strand.
CGGTTGAACGGACGCCGAGTACCAAAGAAAGAATAATAACGTTCGTGAAGAAAAGATAAGATCGTTGAGCGGAGTCGAGCGTTGCGTCGCGCGGGGCGTCTCCCCTCTCAGCTACGTTTGCGCGCGCTTCTCACCCATTGGTGGACGCACTCCCCTCTCCCGCCAACCGCCGCGCGCGCGCAGCGTCTACGTCCCCAGATTTCAAATCTCGACCGTTTATTTCGTAGTGAGCCGGCGGACCGGGCGGTCGTGCTCGCCGTTCCCGCCGTGCATTAACTCTTTGAACAAGTTGAATTGAATTGAAATCACAACGTGGTCGCGAACCCGGTGTGAGGACGTGACATCAGTGCGTGCAGTGCTCCGGTTCCGAGAAGCGGCGGCGGCGGAAGGTCAATTTCTTTCGATGGGTGGAGGTTTAGTGCATGTTTAACTCATCATGACTAGATCCACACTCATCCATGGAATTTGCGAGTCTCTACAGCGCTCAGCTACGTTCGTGAGCCGGTGATTACAGCGACGGGTGTCATTAGCGTAATGATACGGTGCAGGCAGGGCGGCGTCTACCTGCGAGCTGCGGAGAGCCGAGCCAGTGACGCCCAACCGCCCAAGATGTCGCTTACATACATCTAGCGCTCAGCGTTTTTAAGAGTAAGTTTTTGCCGGATTCGTCATCGTGAGGTATTGAATAGATTTTTTATGGTTCAAGGTTTCCGAGGCCGGCGGTTCTAAGGTTTGTAACTTGTAAGCTCACGGGCGGGGAGGCACGGCGTGGTGCGGGGCGCGGGACACAGATAGCGGCGCAGGCGCATCTGCTCCTTCTGAGAAAGGCCATTGTGGCGGTCCCGGAGCGGAGTGGTCAGTGCGGTGACGTCACGGGGCCGACAACCTTCCCCTGTCCCCGCTCCTCTGCGCCCCCGCGCCGGCTCACCTCAACAGAACAGTGCGGTGCCAGACGACGTTTGCTAATCAATTTTAGCATTTGAAGATCGACGACCATTGAAATTACTCAGTCAATAAATGCTGGTTCGGAACAAATCAACATTTTCGGCTGTCAAGGTTATTGGATTTGGTTTAGCGATTAACTACCTTCAACTTTTGAAACTATCATGGTTTTTAACACTATTATTATGAAACAACGGGATATTTATCATGATTAAATTTTGTTGAGTTTACTTCCGATATTTCGGCACAGTTGCATGCACCATGGTGCAAATTTAATCATGGTAAATATCCCGTTGTTTCATAAAAATAGAACTACCTTCAAGTTAATAAAGTTGGCCACCGGATGCTGAACAACTTTACCTACATTGATTTCATGAGGTATATAAAATACATAGACTCAACTTCGCGACCTTTCATGCAAATAAAGTAACAGGAAAACAACGAGTTTTAACTGACCTAGCAACACTTACCCGTGTTAGATGTTGTCATAGTACCTACTTGGAACTTAAACTTAGCTATTTTGTTACTGATTGGGCGCTATATTCGCTAAATTTTGATTAAAACGATTAATAACTTGCCCCAAACTATTATTTTCTTGTCGAGAGTCGATAATTCTTGTTAAAATATTCGATGATGCATTATGTTTTGGAATTTGCATAACTTAGCCATTAATCAAACTTCAAGACAAGTAGCTATGTTTAGAGACATTAGGAGTTGAATTCATAAGTTATTCATATCATGAATCTTGATATCATTTTGGTATTGATAATGTAATGCTACCAACTTGGACCAAAGCTATTATACTTTTGAATGAAAACCTTCAGGTAGTCTTCAGAAACATTATGAGAGCTTTACAAAATAAGAACGGGAATTTAGAAAGTTAATTTACTCTTAAATAACCTTAGCCCGAGCATAAAACCTCAACACGTTGGAAACCGCCAGCCAATCGGTGATATTTCATAAACATTCATCTTGCAAATTGCCGCTCCAATGTCATCCTGCGGTTTGTATGCCGCCGACGATCATATTTCTTCGATAGCAATAGCATTGAACTCAGCAACGCTTCAAGCAGAAATATTAAACATCCAGTCGCACAACAATTGTAATCAAAAAAATTCTAGAACAGTTGAAGAATGGTCCCCTAAATCGATGCTTTCCCAAAACCGACAAAAGCAATTTCACAAAAGCCGTGCCGGCTAAATTACGGTCTGTCCATCAACTGGCTGTCTGTTCTACGTGTTTTTATGCCTCGTGGAGTCGCTTAATAGAGTTCCGGGTACTGAATATAGTGGGGCAGGTACTCCGCCGCAATCGCCAGGTAGAAAGAATAAAGGCCAACAAAAAAAAACAATTATGTAAGGTTCTGCTCGCCTGCGGACGTTTTGTTAAAAGTGAGAATTACGTTCGTGGAACCAGCTCCATTTTGTTTGTTCTGCGGCGCTTGGCAACCAAATCACGTTAATGTAATCACGACTAAATACTACCACTAGTTTTTCAACAGTCAGTTTTTTTAATCTTACAAATGTAACTAGATAGCAGGTAATTGAGGTTTTTGTGCGCAATAAAGCAGTTGTGGTTTCTATGTGATATTATAACCGTGAAGTTACACATAACCGTCATAATAATTAAGCAGCATTAACCGGCAAAGGTCAAATTTATAATGATAAAACGGCTCCGTCAGTGAATGCTGTTGTTCTTGAGCTATATAAGGGAAATAGAAGGTTGACCTAATCCATTCCAGAAACCATTCCATGCTTTCAAGTTACAGAACGTAACGTAACCTTCAAAACTGAAGATACGACTTCGACGCCTTCACATTCAAATGCTATTCAAATAAATGACGAAGCATAAATAGCACATTCTCAAAATGGAGACAAGCCATAACCAAATACTGATAATTTGAACAAGTTGTTACTAAAACGGCGGGTAACGACCTCACCTGAGAGCTGGCTTGATTCAAAGGACGATAAACTTCTATGCGACATTCTGTTATTCCCATGAACTCCATGAAGTCTAAATTTATGTGTATTGTGCGCATTGCGCGTGCTCACGACGTATGGTGTTTTTTGTCGAGCAAACATGACGCTTCCGCGTCGGGCCGTGCGAACCGATTCCGCGAGGGTCGAGGGAACCGACCTGGAGTTCCCTTTGTTCAACGCATTAGTGCTGTGCTGTGCTCACACACTGTAGCGAGTACAAAACACAGCGAGCTTTTACCTATTTTCGCTAGCGTTTGTTTTTATTACTACATCCTCTGAGAATAGTGTCTATAGTTTGCAGAGTGGGAAACGATGAAGACAGTGAGTGCTCTTGTAATGCAAAGTTTGATTGCAATATCCGGTCAAAGCCAACGAAAATCCAAAAGATGCTCTGAAAAACTTACCCTTCCCACATTTAGAATGTCACTGATGAAAGGAATGTATAGAACACCTAGAAGTTATAAATACAGTTTGTGCAGAGAGAGGATTGAGCTCAAGAATTCAAGATCACACTCATTCAAAAAACTCACTTCAAGGCCCAAACTTGAGATTTAAAACTCGTAGAACAAGCTCCAAAAAGGGTAAAAAACATCATATTCAATTCGAAATGCCTGTGCTAAATGCAGAGCTCGTAAAATATCCGGTTTTAGAACAAGGGTTGGGCGAGGGGAAGTGTTTCCTGACTGATGGAATACTCATGAATATGGAAGCCGTTATGAATGCGTGGGATTCTCTCATGTTGCAAATAAACTAACTATTTGCTATTGTGATAGTCAACGTTACTATTTTAATTGCATTTCTCCTCGTACAAAATATTCGCGGAGTTTTCAACAAAAAACTTGGTTCTTCAAGCTGCAGTCAGTTAGGTGCCTTCTATTTGATAGTTTGAACGAACTAAAGCAAGAACGTTGTTAAATCACTTTTATTTGGTAGGTAGTTGATACCTTGTATATTTTAAGTTCCATAATAAAATTCAACGCAATCAAGAGTTTAGTTGTTTTTCATTACTTATACGCTCTGGCGGTTGTTTGTGCCAAGTAACCGGAGTTCAATTCTAATAAATCTGCAGGCACCGCGACGACGCAACGGGGGGTTAACTAAACCGTTGGGTTCAAAGTTCTTTCGTACTTTCTTGCCATAACCATTCAGCTTCTATAGGGTCTTCATTCTCTTGAATAATGCATTCAAAAATACTCCTGAACACCTGCCATTTATTCAAAATGACACTACGACCAACGACGGGAAGTTGGAAATAGGGACTTGTTCCATAATACTTTGACATTCATTTCGCCCGTTTTCTATCGTTGGATTCACAAAAAATAAAAGACGTTAGGTTTAAATATCGAACAATAAACAGGTTGCAAGATGCAATAGGGTGGAATTAGAACCCTCACGACATTTAACTCGAAGGGTAAGAAGCACGAAATAAAGAAGTAATGGAACTAGTATGTAGACGACCTTCTCACGCTCCAAGTTTGCGGAGTACCACGACTTCAAGCCTTCCTTTGTTTAGTCGTGTTTGAAGTCTGTCAGAAGAAACGTAACTGAGAAAAACACGAAAAAATATAAAAATGCCGTATTGTGCTGTTTTGCAGTGCTAAAACGATAGCCGAACCAATAATTTAACAAAAGGGGGCATATCGTATCACAGGTTAGTATTATTTTATTGCTTAAATTGGTTTTGTTTAGAATGCAAAACCATCAAACAAAAATAGACTGTGAATGATATTCGTTAAGGTCGCGTTTCTATAAATCTCAACTTTCGCTACTCATTTAGGGCTGTACCCCAATAAAGTGCTGAATGTGCTATCGAATACTTTATTAGTTCTGATCATAATTATATATAGTTAGGTTTAGGGAGCTGACTTTTTTTTTGCTTTAGTGATGATTTTATTCTGAATGTATTATTCTGATTCTTTTCTTATTCTTATAGCCCACAGTGGCTGGGTAAGATGAAAATTACAGAAATATTTTGAAGAAATAACATAATAATTCTGGTTTCAGTTTTCCGATATTCAAAATAAATGTATCGATGCAACAGGAAAAAGAAAACACAAGAAGAAAAAGAAACAATATTTGAAACAGTTAAGTATACAATTTTACGAGTTGTAAACATTTGATTGGGTAAATAAAGAAAGATAGATAAGAAAAGCATTTTATTTCGACCACCATAAATATAACCTGACGTGCTACCGATCGTTATACATCAGTAGGTAGGTGAGAGCGCTGGTGGGCTAGTGGTAGCGGCCCCGCCTTCCGATCCTTAGGTCGTGGGCTTAAATCCAGTCGTGTACCAATGAGGTTTACTGCCCAAAAATTAATTTACACTATGCCAGTGCTCTTAAACGGTGAAGAAAAACATCGTGAGGAAACCGGGCATGCCATAGAACTTAAAAACGTTCGAAAATATGTGTAAAATAAGTGCACGAAAGGAGCCTCTTTGAGGCGCACTTAAAATCCTTTCACCTCACTTGGTTTGAAAAAACCAGTGACACGATAAGAAGAAGTAGGTAGGTAATCATCGATGTCGATGCATTTGTCTTGTATCCGCATTGGCACATCACTAAGTGAGTGGCTATGTCAAGTAATAGCCATTGTATTATGAATCTTATACCTTGTGGATAAAGACTAACAGAATTATTTTCTATAACGCCATCTAGCGTCAAGTAGCTTTGTTTTGTTGTCAATCAAGTAACAGCCATTGTATTAACAATCTTATTACAACTAAATAGAGACTAAAAGAAAAAAATACTGAATGAAAGCTGCCATCTCTTGATAAGTAGAACTTCATTTTAGCACTGTTTATTTTATTAAGTTTAGAACCATGTCACGATAGCTTTAAGGTTTATTATAAATTAAATTATTTTTTTGGTTTTAGGTCCTTTTTAACGTTTTTTTTCGACCAATCATAACTTTTATTTCTATGTGTGTTTGTTTTTACGTGTATGAGTTTGGCGACACTGGTTCTCTTAGTAATAAGTCATCATGCTCCCTCTACTTTGCGTAAGCAAAAGCGTGTTTGGTGCTCTGTGGTAAGAAGCAGCTGACGATTCAGCTTGCAAACGACCATAAAAGCTATAAAAGTATGTCTTAAAAAGGAATAACGCTATATTGAAATAGAATGGCGTAATGTGAGGATCGTTAATTAAATATCAAATGTTCGTTGAGTCTTGCGATACAAGACGTCATCATGAATGCGAACTAGAATCGATAATTGGAACCAATTTTCTAGGGAATTTAAGTGCACACGGCTGATGTATAGGCAATATAGGATATAAATTCATTCATTTGTATTCGAAGTAGGCTGAACGACTTGTGACGACAAATCGAAATTATCTTCTTTGTGGGTATCCATATTTAATAATGAAAACCTTCTTTCTGGGAAGGCAAATTGGACAGGTTAGGTATCCAAATTCGAGGAATTTCAAACGTTGTCTGAACTTTTTGGTGCATAATAATCGCAAATATTTGAGAACCACTCTCATTTCATTGGACCACCCGGTATGTATTGCTCTGTTTAACTGCAGCAAAATTTAAACATTTTAACGGAAACTGGCTAGGTATAGGTACTGCCACTGAAAATAATTTAAATAAAGTTTACATATTCAATCATAGCAGAGCTGGCTAATAACCCACTAAACTAACTTCCTAAGGTTGGAAAAATCTAACCGATTTTGGAACCAAACTTGAAATTGGAACAAGGATGAACGAATTCAGAAACGACGAAATTTCCTTTGTAATAATTAACTTTGGAACTGTGCAGGAGGTCTTCAATGAAATATTAATCCACATAAAATACAATTTTAATAGAGATTGTACCATGAATCGGCGAGAATGGCTACACAAAGCAGTAGCCGAGTTGATTGTCGCCAATTAGTTGTAATAACGGCCCTCGGTCGGGTAACTTCGTGTAATTTGTTCAGCAACACTCACCGGCGATAGGGTTGTCAATGGTAGTCACTAATCCCTTTTTCCGGAAAAAAAATGCAGATCTTATTTTAATTGCTAAGGAGTTGTAAGCAACATACATTACGTAGGTTAGGTCTTTTATTTATACAGTTAATTCCAAAGCTTTCATTTATTTTGCTTGAGTAGGTACTTTATGTAAATCAAAATGGCGGCTATGAATAACTTTGTATTCTGTGAAACTGTACGTCGTTGTTGCGTCCGCCTTTTTAGCGTTAGGTTTTAGTGTATTTTACAAATTTCCTCTGATCTGGTAACCCTAACTGGGACAAGATTTATGTGTGAAATGTTCGAGGTCAATGCTCCAGGTGCTACAGACTAGTACACAGTATGTATGAACGCGCCACAGTATGTAGTGAAGTTTGTATGCACGTCATCTTTACGAGGTGTTGGACGTTTATGGAGTGCATCAAGTATTTTGTAGGTGTTTTATGTTGAGTTATTACTGTTGCACGTTTCGCTAAGATAGATATCAGATTTTATATCTATTCAATACAATGTACCTTGCGAGTAAATATAACAATGTAGGTACTGTTAGTTTGAAATACTTATTTTTATGATTCCTGGCGGTGATTCACGGATTTGATCAAAAGAGCACAAGCTGTCTGAATATTTCAGGACACGCCCGTAATACATTCCACTAATTTTGAATTGCTTTGTCTTGAGCAATTCATTACATCCTAATTTAATTTCTTAATTATTTCTATAACCTTAATTTTGACTGGCCTCTCAACTCAGTTGGTAGTTGCTCTTCCTTGTCGTGGGTTCGATCCCCAATGAGGACAAATATTTGTGTGGTGAACAAGATGTTTGTTCTCTTCTGGGTGGCATATTGTATTCTATGTATGTATTTACAAAAAATAAATAAATATAAGAATGATATCAGCTATCCGGTTTCCATAGTACAAGCACTGCTTAGTTTGGGGCGAGATAGTGATGTGTGGATGCTATAGATGTCTATAGCCATCATTAACAGCCTGAAAGAGTCCACTGTTAGGCATAGCATAGACCTCCCTAGACGTTCCTAGCTCTTTAGCCGTAGCACAGATGAAGTGAGCGATCCATTGGCGAGCTAAAACCGACGGGCCTGCGAGCTAAAGAACTTGTCAAATCATCACGGTTCATAGGCAAATTGAGACACGCAGTATTCATGTTATAAAATACCTTACCAATGAGTTTGATATTTAAAACACGTTTTCTGCACAATGATACGACTAACCTTGTTTTTGGTAATGCTTAACTATGATGTACTCGTGCCTCTATCCAAAAACACACAATGTAGCAGATAGTGCGTCCATCATTATGTACTACTTCGAGGTTCACGCTATAATTATACATGGTTTTGTGCATACGTAGGTTATTTAGTTTTACGCAATCGTATGATTCATGGGGCTAGTACCTAATCAGCAATTTGTTTCAGAGCGTGTACTAGGTGTGTCCTTAGTTGGTAGCTATTGCATACAATAATGTTTTCATGTTTCGATAACTATGGCAAATTACTGAGCCTAACATAGATTTTATAAAGATTCAATTACTTTATTAGTGCCTAGCTGCGCCCCGCGGTGTTACCCTCGCTTAAAAAGCATGTACTTTTCCACCACTATACCTAGGTATGTAAAAAATCATGTGTCCTTTGCTCTATGAAATTTAAAGAAATCTATCCCACGGGAACCTTAAATTTTACCGGGATTAAAAGTATATTATAATCTATCTCTGTGCCAAATTTCATCCAGATCCGTTTAGTGGTTCTGGCGTTATTGATTAACAAATCAATCCATCCATCTCTACCTAAAGGATTTTAATATAAGTGGGATAAGACCATACATGCCAAAAAAAATAGACCATCCACTGTACCTGTTTTTAATCGACGAAAAACGGAGGTGGTTCTTTATACATGTGTAGTTGTTTTTGTTAGTAAGTACGTATGTAAAAGGATTGCATCAGTGTAGGGATTGGTCAAGATTCCATAATAGTTTTATGAATGATTTTTTTTTATCTTCTACTAGCGGCCGCCCGCCACTCTTTATAAAAGAAAGTCGCGTTAGTTATACTATTTGATTTTATAGCTCAAGAACAGCTGAACCTATTTGTCTGAAAATTGGTGGGGAGATAGCTTAGAACCAGAAGACGGACATATTATGAATTTTTTATCCCAAAAAACGAAACGGGAACGAAGCGAGCGAAGCCGCGGATAGCCGCTAGTATATAGATAGATAATATGCTTTGATTAATAAGTAATAACTACCTAAAAGTCAATTATAAGTATTTTCAAAATTAAGAAACCGTCATCATCATCTTCTTCGATGACTGTACCCATTCTATTTATCTAATAGCAGTAGGATAGTTATTGTATAAGTAGCTTTATTGAGTTTTAATGAACTGTAAAAAATCTGCTTCGTCAAACTGGACATTTATACGCTGTTTATTTTAGACATAATAATATGTAAATATATGGATCTCACCATAAATACTAGTATGGTAGTCTCTTTTTTCAATAAGTTTATTTTTTACTTCATAGTTATGCATAATTATGTTTTTTAGCTTTTAAATCTTGTGAATACGATACTTGTAGAACTACCGTAGCACGGCGTAGTAAGTCCGTAGCCCTAAATATATTTATGTAATCGTAGTAAAATGTTCAACTTATAAAACTCATACTCATACTCATACTCATATTATTTATTGCAATTATTATGTTACATGGTGAGGTCTTAAAGTAAAAAATGGTAAATACATAATAGGCCCTAATGCTCAGGGCATAGCAATATTTGGAGTGGAAGCGGGCCGAAGTCTGAAAAAGTAGATTAATTAAAAGCTAGTTGTTAGTGTTCTATAGAAGTCAATTAAATTATTATTATAACGCAGGCAATGTATCATTGAAAAAGTCATTTATATTATAATAGCATTTTTTTATCAATAAGTCCTTTAATTTACATTCAAATGTCCAACTTGAATCTATCATGGCTTTGAATGTTATTTTTATTAAAGTAATCCAGCGCATACATAGTAAAATCACGTTTAAAAGTAAATTAATAAGTTAGGTACAGTTTCGTTTAATAATGATATAAGTAAATAACTATTACTGTAGTAGGTACCTATTTATTTATATTGAGCATTCAGCATACCATGTAAACATCCTGCGTCGGCTAGATTCGATTCGATGATGTAATAGTTCGATTGCTTGTGTAAAATGGCATAGTTTGATTTCACATTGAATTTTGTATTTTTACTGTGTGGTTTGTGTATTATTTTTAAGCTAAATAAATTGAGTTGTATCCATATTGTTTTTATTCATTTCTTGTAAGCGACCTCGTCATTTTCCCTTATTTTTCAGGATAGGGTAGATTAAATTCAAGAAAGTAAGTAAATAAGGGGTGATCTCGCGGATTGCATATCAAGCGATTAAATATTTAACTCGACCTATTAAATATTTGACAGCTGTGTAACTAAAGGCCTGCGCACACCTAGGCGATGGTGATGGCGATCAGCTGAAACGCTGTCACATTTGACAGTATTTCAGCTGAGCGCCATCGCCTAATAGATGTGCGCAGGCCTTGAGATAAAAGAAAACTTGTTAAAATCGTCACATTAGAAACGTGTACCTTTCTAAGAATTCATGAGTCGAGAAAAAACCTATCAATGCATTTATCACATCGCTTACCCTACTCTTACAAGTTGAGAGCAAAAAGAACGTAGCCACGAATCGCTTTAAAAAACAATGGTAAACCCGCATTCACTAAGTACCAACCTATAATTTACCAGCAAATAAACCAGATAGTAGATTGAGCACATTGATGCTTCAATATCCCTTGGCTGGAGGAGTCAACGACCAAGCACCGCCAAGGGCAGCGAAGCGGACTGCCGATGCCTCCGATCCTGTTTCACTCCACTCGAAACCAATTTTCTTCGAGGCGTTCTACAATCTGTAATTTATTTTTGCAAAGACAAATCCATTTCTGCGTGTACGTGACTGCGGTTTAATGACATCTAATGGCATGGCAGCTGTCATTACGGGCTCGGCTTGCGGGTTGCGGCCTGGAGTGCAACGCCACAAACACATTCAACATTGAACTAAAGAGAAAACTTCACTCTACGACACGGATTGCTAAATCAAGTACCTACAAAAGCTAATCGTTTTAGTGAATTCCTATCATCTAAATTCTAAATCAGATCCTGAAGAAGTCCATTGCCGGACAAAGGCACAATGTCTGAGTCGAGCCTCAAGCATTGAGATTTTATGACAGTTCTCCATTTAAAAGTGTCAAAAATCTATGTTTGAGGCTCGATTCAGACTCAAGCATTGTTTATGCATACGGCCTATGAAGGCCTCTATACATTTCTAGGAAGAACGATTCTGAGCCCTTTCCATTCACCGAGTTCCCGTGTCGAATTCCTATACAAATAAACAGCTTATGATTTATTATGGCACCGCCTTGCTCTTCTAATCATTGCGTGTAGGCACATCACTTTGGCTAGGCCCTCTGATGAATGGATAAACAAAAAAATTTTAGGTTCTGTGGAGAATCTTCTTTACCCCTTTTTCTCTCTCTCTGTCTTCAACTAGCTGATGGAGCAAGCATATGGCCCAGCTCATGTTAAGTGGTAACCATCGCCTATAACAAAGCTTTGCCTCGTAGGTCACGCACGTCAGGAACGTGCCCTACGATGCACTTCCCTGCGTCCAGCAACTTCAGGCATACATGTTCAGCCTCACGTGCCAGTAATTTCACCAGCAACCACACCCTTCAAACCGAAACACAGCAATGGTGCTTCACGGCAGAGGCATGGTGGTAGTACACAAAATGAGGCCTAAGTGGGTACCTAAATCTAATGAACATTATGACGGACACCTGCAGATTGCTTCATAATCTCAAACTAGCGGTGCAGATAATTTAGCAACTATTTACATTGAATTCTTGAGACATGAGTGCTCGGAGTAATAAGATAGCACTGAGTATGATTTGCATTACTTTTTTTTTATTATAGCTTAACATTTGACTGCACACCTGATGTAAGGGAAAATGCAGCCTAAGGTGAAGCTATAATTCACTTGTTCACTCTTGACTTGAAAATTCCAAGGTTGTAACTTTTAATGCTCTGGAAATATTGATGACGGTACTATTGGAAACTATCATGGTTTTTAATACTATTTTTATGAACAACGGGTTGTTTTGACTCCCGATATTTCGGCACAACTGCATCGGGAGTAAAAAGTCAAAAAGTTAAATACCTTGTTGTTGATTAAAATGATAGATGATGCATAGAATGACCGTTATAGTAGATTTACGAGGAGCGAGAAACAAAGTTCATACCGCTTTTTACGCTTACTTGATAAATATACCTCCAAGTTTATTGCGGTAGCCACTAGAGATTGCTTGTTGTTGCTATGTCGTGGTTATGAAGCTATCAGATAACTCTTAACATAATAATGTAGTGGTATTTTGTATGTTTTAGTCGTATTTATGAGTACTTTATGCATCGCCGCCCGGGAGGATTTTAGATGGAAACTATTGCTATGACCCAACATTTTAATGATTCTATCCCGCGCAGCGGGGGCTTAGTTGTGGGCTATACGCCACCACGCCGCCATCTTAGAATTGGCAAAAAAAATATTCTTGGATATTTCGTCCTCGCCTCTCTCGCCATAGCGCTCTACTAAAAGCAGACAAGTCGATGTGTCGTGTGTGTGTATTGCCTACGTACGTGCTGTTAAAATTAAAAGCCTACCCGTTTCTCTAAAACTAAGCCCTCTCCGTACTCCAGGTTAGTTTTTCAATAACTAGTTGCAGCATTGCTCCCACAAAAAACAAGATACTTACAGACCAGGGGCATCATTCTCGCGCCGACCGGGATTATTTTTCGGTGGAGATGTCGTCATAGGTCGGTCAAAAAGTCGTGACAACCATCTTGGCGTATTCTCACGATTTCTTCCTTCAATTTTCTCGGTCGAAGTTCATGCGAGACGCAACGTCTAGTCCGGACTAGCCGAGACAGAACGCAGTATTCGAGATCTCTTGAATTTGATAGTGGTTTGACAAAACACAATATTATTTTCAGCAAAATTTTATTTTATTGCTTCTTTTCGAAGAGAGAATGGATTAAATCCTTGAGCAATTTATAGACGACCTCATTGTAGAAGCCTCGACAGCTATACGATATTTGGAAAACGCAGAAAAAGTGCGGGGTTGTGCAATGCCTTTGAGCTCTCCGTTTATGCTTATAAAAATCACTATAAGCTAAGTAAAGCATTGGCCTGGGAACTCATCGAAGATATTGTGCGGTCCCTACTTGCAGCAGAGAAAGATTTCCACTAAATCAAAGGTATAATGTGGTAACCTAACCTCTTACCAACCAAATATAATTCAATGGTGAGGAACCTTTGGTGGATATGATATGCCTCATAACAGCATAATAAGACAAGTCCCTACCTATAAGGCCTTACCGAAAATAATAAGTTAAATTAGTACACTGTTCTGCCATTGTGGATTGCAAACTAAGTATTATTTTATGTCAATTACATTATTTTTCTAGGTCTTCATCACATTATACTTCTTGGCACAGGGAGCTAGTCGGTACCGGCTATGGCTGAGCATCCTAATGGATCTGTCATATCTTCAGTATCAAGAGAATTCAAAAAATGGGTACACTTCCCAACGACCCCCGTTGAGGCAGTATCTAAAGATTGGGGAAGGTTTTTCAAGAGTTACCGGCACAACAGTCAACTCATAATATGATGAATAAAAGTGCAGTAATATATTAAATCAATGCTCTGATAAAAGCTTGTCTTTTTAATCATTATCATTTAAATACAAGAGATTTCATTACAATTCTTACCATACTGTTACCATAATTGGACTAGAGAACTTACATACAATCAAAATCAAAAATTACCTACATTATTAGAAAAACATCATAAGACTGATGGTTTCCAAACAGTCTCTACCTAAAAGAGAAATAAATAATATTTGTATACCTACTAAACTTTATATACCTACTATAGGAAAAAAATTAATAGACTGAATAAAAACCACATCTTTATTTACAAACATATAATTACAAAATTCACATGAAACCGTTGGGCTATTCGCAGACTGATTGCAAATAATGCTTCAAGCTCGATGGTTTGTACAGATAGACGAAGCAAAGTAAGTAAATAAGTCCTGCGTGCAGTGGTAGACGGTCAATATTGTTGCCTGATAGTACTTATATAATTTCCAGCACTATTTTTAGTCAACCATAACAGTGCTTTGCAGTAAATTCTCTTTTGGCTTCGCCAACCTTTCCATAATCAGATGTTCCTGCAACAAAATAAATAAATACAAATATGAATAAAAGCATTTATATATAGGCCTTTGCATCTATTGTAGATGATATAAATAGGCGTCAGGGGCAACTGATGATTACTCAAGCCCTACTCGAGGAACACTATAGTGCCTGGAACAGGATTTCAAAGTGATTCTTGCAATTTAACTGAATAAAGACAATTTTGATTTGATTTTAGATGGAATAGGCTTGCCCAGCACCTATACCAAGTAAATAGGTCTGTAATGCATCAAAACATCAAAACTAAAGATTTGGACAATTAAATAATAGTATTCAATGAGACAATGAATAATTATTATGATTGACAGGGATTTACACGAGTCTTTTAGTAAAATTTAACAGTGTACGTCTACTGCTGTTTGTTTATACTAGTCTCATCTGCTGTTTGAGTAGAAAAACCTCTATTCAGTTTTATTCGGTAATTTTCCAGCTTGGTAGGTAGGTACAGTTCCAAACATCTCATTAACACTTTGTAAATAACCCATTGAGCCCTACTGCTTATAGTTTTGTCCTTAATGCTAATATTTAGGGGATAAAATCATTTATTTACTTTACAAAAAACACAAACAAATTTTTCTTCTTCTTCTGAGATTCTGGTTTGAGTGTTGCCCGCTAGTGAAATGTATTTCAGTTAGTTCAATCAAAAAAATAGAAAATTATTAACCGCGTTTGTTTTTTCTGTTCTGTAAAAGCTGTTGTAAGTTTATCAGTAGACAAATAGATATAAAATAGTTGCTACACATATTATTTTTCATTGGGTGGATGAAAATTTATCATCATGATTTTCTTGTCCTTGTCCCATTATTATGGCCAAGGTTTTAAAAAAAAACAAAAAGACTAGCTTTTTGACCCTTAAGTCTTTGCAGCTCATTTTTGTGTTTGGCATTGAATATTATATCGATCTTTCTTCTCTTATTTCCTTCAAATAACATATTATTGAATAAAGCTTTTTTTTACACAAAGAAACTTACAAATAAACAAATATTTACAAAATGTACAAAATACACAAGAAACAGTTGAGCTATCTGCAGATCGTTACAAACGATGTAGAGAACATATTATTGTATTTGTGATATGATGATTTATTACGCTTTATGTACATAGACCGAAGAGTATAGTATGTGCACGTCTGTATAATAATGCCGTGTCCGTTTCCCTTCCGATGCAAAGTGTGTTGAATTTTGCGCCTGAGTATACAGACATTTTGAGAACCTGACGTTTTGCTACCTAGACGTTCTGCTATACAGACCATCTGATAGTTGGACGTTTTGCTACTTGGTCATTTTGCTAATTAGTCTTACTGCTCATTAGACCTTTTGCTCTGTTGGACATTTTGCTACTTGGACCTTTTGATCAGGAGGCAAAAAATACACCACTACTTACCACTTTGGAAGTGTCTCTCGCACAAACTATTCTGTTTAGAAAAAATGATATTACAAACCTCAACATAATTTTTGAAGACCTATTCACCCTTAAATGCCACACGTATGGGGACGATAACGAACACTATTTTCTATTCTACACTTCGACTGAAAAAAATTGTCGGTGAGAGTAAGTAATCCAACCGCTAGATCTAACGCCAAGACATAAGAATCAAATGCAAACACTACTACGTTGAAATGCCCGCTTACGTTCCGTTATTGGTCAGTTTGATACAATAAACTTGAATTTTGACATAAAAACTCAATTTTTCCCAACATTTTAGCTTTACTTATACGTAATTCACTTGAAGTAACAAATTGAAATATCATTTGATAGATAATTGAACAAAACACTAGAATAGTAGTAAATAATCGATCGATTAATCGTTCGATTATTGGATAAGCGTGTAACGTAACGCATCTCGGTTGAAAAATATGCCATCAACCGGGATAAAATGTCCTATTTCAGTGAGAATTGGCTTTTTGAGTATAGACAGACATTTTTCACTCGGGATAGCTTATGTTTGTCAGAGATCAATAGGCCGAGATCTTTTAGGGACATTGAAAATCCCGGTCGGCCCGAGAATCATGCCCCAGTTCAACTACATTTTACATCGTGAGACTTGCACCTTTGTTTTCACGACGTGAGTTGCAAGGCACCAAATACCACACAACTATGATACACCATTTTAAACTTTAAGTCCTTGGAAATAATGATATTATCTGCATGTTTTTTGATACAGATTAGGAGTAGTAAAGGCAAGATTATTTTTTATGTTATTTTTATTGAAACACGTGCTTGAAGACGAAGTCATTATGCATTTAAGCTATGAACTGAGTACAGAGTTCTGAGATGTCTGGTAGTAAAAGAAAAAGAAAACTTTATTTCATTTCATTCGGTATAAATCAGATGTGGGTAGATTTGATAAGAAACTCGTTAAAAATATCGCCTAGCTAGGTTGAAGGGACAGTCAGTTACACAAAAATGTATGCGACTCGTAACTTTCATGGTAAAATCTTAATAACCGACCTACATATCTACCTCATATTAATAAAACTTATTTTTTTTAAATTAATTATTTCCCTTTAAAATATACACTGTTTGACAAAACCCCTTTTAATTAAATAAAGATTGAAAAAAAAAAAAAAATACATTGTATGTTTATTGTACATTCTAGTTCAGCTGACTTTAGGTATGCAGTATGCACTTACAGTCAGCATCAAAAAGAGATTGGCATTTTAAGTTTTTTAATTCCGTTTTTCTCTGGATTTTACTCTGGATTTGTTAAAAATATGGCAACTTCGGTTTGCAAATAGTAGTGGTCATAGCCGATCTTCAAATATAGCTCTAAATTTCAATCTAAAATGGTTTTAGAAATATTCAAACTTTGCAAACAAGAAATGCCAATGTAGTACTTATGAAACTTTTTTTTATACAACTAGCTGATGAAACAAGCATATAGCCCACCCGATGTTAAGTGGTAACCATCGCTCATAACAAAGCATTGACTTGTAGGTCACGCATGTGAGGAACGTGCCCTACGATGTACAGCCCTGCGTCTATCAACTTGAGGCATACAGATGTTCAGCCTCACGTGCCAGTAATTTCACTGCTGACTATACTACCAGTAGGTTTTCTAAACATTATTATGACACAAAACTTTTCTTGCTGCAGGAACAATAAGTGGAAGTCGACGTATTTCAATGTACGAAATTTCCAACCTGCTAGGTATAACGCCGGGTGTGATAGAATTCAGACGAACTTACATTTCAACAATATTTTTATTGTTGAGGAAAACATTGGTCGTTAATAATAGTCGGTAGTTTGGTAGCATACATTTTCTTAGAAATCACTACTGTAGAAGTTGAATGTTGTTTGTATTTAGTAGTTTAACGATAGTTCATGCAGGTATAATTCATGTGAATACCTAGGACCACGTCGATTCCATCATCGAACCAAAATTGAATAAAGTTCACGTACACAAGGCCGTCTTAAACTAGACTATACTAGCAATAATAGCGATGGTAGAATATACTAGCAATGCAAATGCGCCGGATGGCTAGATTTGGAGAGTAGCGGGATCCGAAGCACGGTTCTCCGCTGGCCGACCGCAGGTTGTAGGGGGCCCAATTAGCGAGCAGCCACTCGTGAAAGGCTGCCCCGCCGCCTCGCGAAAAATCCCAGAGTGCTCCATCGTGCCGGTTGGCGACCGGAAGAGAGGATCCGATGGCCACTCTTGGGGGGGTTCGGGCGTCCCCGCAGTCTCCAGTCTAGTCCCCCATATGTGCAGAAGCTTGCTGAGTGCCGCCGAGCTTGCCTATTTCACGCCTCGCTCAACTACTGTCTTTCCCCAAACCTAAAACACTCACCCATCATAATGAAAAAGACCAAAAATAATAAGTTGTGCTTACAGCGGAAGCACGTCCTCTCACTTCAAGTGCACTTCTCCAACATTCGAGGATTACACTCTAATCTCGATCCGGTCCACCACTATCTCGAGACCAATAAGCCGCACTTATTTTTCCTTACGGAGACGCAGATTCAGTGCCCTCCCGACACAGCTTACCTTACATACCCGGGCTATGCACTCGAGCATAATTTCAAGCCTAAATCTGGTATCTGTTTGTTTGCTCGGGACGACATTTGCTGTCTGCGTCTGCGTGACCTTGAAGAGCCCGATTTTTCAGTCATTTGGGTTATGGTGGATACCGGCCTAGATAAAATTATCTACGCTGGTTTATATAGATCACATACTGGAGACTTCGAGACAACTAGGTTATTTGACTACATCAGTGAAGCGGCGGATGTGGCCCTTAGACGGTACCCTGTTGCTCAACTTGTACTACTTGGCGATTTCAACGCCCACCACCAACAGTGGCTGTTCCCCTATCAAGTCACTGACCATGCAGGAATAGAGGCTTATAAACTGGGTCTAACCTTGAACCTCACACAGCTGGTCGGTGAAGCAACAAGGTTACCAGACGTCGAGAGCCACACAGCCAACTGCTTGGATCTTCTGCTGACGAATGAACCGGATCGTCACACAGTGTCAGTGTTGCCTCCTTTGGGTACTTCAGACCACTGTGTGGTGAGGTCTGTGTCGTCATACTCGCCACCGGACCCCTCGCCTAGAGGACGTAGACGAATATGGCGATACAAGTCAGCAGACTGGGATGAGATGCGTCATTTCTTTGCGTCTTATCCTTGGCGGCAAACCTGCTTTTCTTCTTGCGATTCTACGAGCTGTGCTAACGCCGTAACGGAGGTGATCCAAAGAGCAATGGAATACTTTATTCCATTCTCTGACGCTTCACCTTCGACAAGTGCTCGCCCCTGGTTTGGTCCTGCATGCGCTAGCGCAGAAGCGCAAAAACATGTAGCTTACCTTGCCTGGGTTGATGCACGAAACGGCAAAGCCTCTGACACGCGACAGAAGAAGAAAGCCTACAACAAAGCCGCCAAATCCTGCAAAAAGGTGATAAGGAAGTCTCGTTTTGATCGGATTGGCCGAATGGGAGCTAAGCTTGCCGCATACCCCACGGGAAGTAAAGCTTTCTGGTCTCTGGCCAAATCGGTCGAAGCGAACTTCAGCCGTCCTTCACTTCCACCAATGTTGAAGCCAGATGGATCACTGGCTCACACCGCGATTGAGAAAGCAAATCTATTTGTTACTCAATTTGCGGAAAATTCACGTCTAGACACCACAGGCGAAACTCCACCTAGCCTTCCGGGATGCGAAGCATCGATGCCGGAAATCCGTATCCAGCAAAAGGAAGAGCTCAAAACGCTACGTGGTCTTGACGTGAATAAAGCTAGTGGACCTGATGGTATTCCAGCCATTGTGTTAAAAACCTGCGCACCTGAGTTGTCTCCAATACTTACACGGCTTTTCCGCCTATCTCTTGAAACTGGTATAGTCCCCAAGTCTTGGAAGCTAGCCAATGTGCAGCCTGTGCCCAAAAAAGGTAGTCGCGCCGACCCGTCAAACTACCGACCTATTTCGGTCACCTCCATACTTTGTAAATGTATGGAGCGTGTACTGAACGGTAAGCTCCTCGCATACCTTGAAGACAATGTCCTCCTCAGTGACCGCCAGTACGGATTCCGCCGAAACCGGTCTACTGGGGATCTTCTTGTGTATGCCACGCACCTCTGGAGTGAAGCCATAGAGAAATGCGGTGAAGCACTAGCGGTTTCACTTGATATTTCAAAGGCATTTGACAGGGTCTGGCATGCTAGCCTTATTGGCAAGCTTTCAGCATACGGACTTCCAGCCCAATTCTGTTCCTGGCTTGAAGACTTTCTGAGGGAACGATCCATTCGAGTAGTTATCGATGGCTGCTCGTCGGATCAATTGGCTGTTAATGCCGGTGTACCTCAGGGGTCAGTACTATCTGCCACTCTGTTTTTGCTGCACATTAACGACCTGCTCATACCCGGTATCATGGGATATGCAGACGACAGCACAGTTGTGGAAAGATATACTTCCAATGCTCAGGCCAAACAGAATGTGGTTCAGCAAGAGAGAGAGGCAATGCTGCAGCGCTTGAATATGAAACTCAAATTGGTGTCTGACTGGGGTGACGCCAATTTGGTCAAATTCAATGCATCCAAAACGCAAGCTTGCCTGTTCTCAGCAAAGAAAAGTCAGTTTCCCCACGCTCCTGTTTTCCGAGATGTACCTATAGCGATACGGGATCACCTTGAGCTCCTTGGTGCTTCGCTTACGCCTGCTCTCAACTTTGGGTCGTATATCGAGTCTAGGGCTAAAACAGCCTTCATGAAGCTTGGCATCCTAAACAGGGTAAGGCGGTACTTCACACCAGGACAGCTGCTTAGCCTTTACAAAGCACAAGTCCGGTCTGGTATGGAGTACTGCTGTCACCTGTGGGACGGCTCTGCCAAACACCAGCTTGCTGCCTTAGACTCGATTGAGCGAAGAGCTTTTAGGCTGATAGGTGAGCAACACATGGCGCAGACTAAAATCCAGAGTCTGGCACATCGTCGCAAAGTTGCTTGCCTATCGATTTTCTATAGGTTACATTTTGGGGAATGTAGTGAGGAACTGCATGATCTTATACCACCATCTCCCTTCCACCATAGGACTAGCAGACGCACGGCTCAGTACCATCCATACCTGGTTAGCATACCACCCATTCGCACTAAGCGTTTTGGCTCCACCTTCATTATGCGAACCTCCAGGGAATGGAACTCATTGCCGGCGGCTGTTTTTCCTGACCACTACAATCTGGGCCTCTTCAAGGCAAGAGTGAATAGGTGTCTTCTAGACCATCCTGCTCCATCGTCGGCTACATCGTCACTTACCACCAGGTGAGATTGTAGCCAAAGGCTGGTCTATATCATGTAAAAAAAAAAAAAAAAAAAAAAAAAAGACTAAGGCTCTTGGGCACACAAGAATTTTGGGCCCGTTTGGAAAGTAATAAAAGCGAATTATATTAACATTTTTTTACTAAGCATGACCATTTATTATAGGTAATCAAATACAGTAGGATATAATGGCGTAGTATATGCCTTGTATTGTGAAAAAAATGTAATGTGCCCGACAAAAATGTTTTGTGAATAAATGTGTTAGAGAATTGTGGTCCTTCGGGCCCCCTTGAGAATGGGGGCCCTGGGCACGGGCCCCGTGTGCCCTTATGGTAGACGGTATTGCACGTACATTAGTTCGACTGATCGGACAAGGCTGTTGGATCACGTAGCCACAGTCAAACGAAATAGATCATTCATAGATACTTAGACTTATACCTATCATTTTGTATATCGTTCGATAGTTATTTTTATACAAGAGTGCAAAGTTGCTTTTTAGCAGCGTGCTCAATTTTGATGACCGAGCAAGTGGAGGATTCTAAAGGCACAATGCGCTTTTTGTTATAATATAAATTTTTCAATTGATTATTACAGTTTTATTTTTAACTTTTTAGTTCAATTAGTTATAAAAGCGTTTTTTTTTACTTTTTAGTTTTTTTTTTTTTCATTTTTTTTCTTATTATTTCATTGTCATCGACCTTTGACAGGTGTGCAAAGTTTGAATCAAATCTGATCGTTCAAAGTAGGACAAAATCGAGCTCAAAGGGGTCGGTTACATACAAGCTTACATACAAACTTACATACAGGTGAAGCTAATAAAAGCGTTATAAAAAGGTTGTATGATAAAACCAACTCAGCACCATGGAGGTATAGAAGTAAAAAGGTTAAATGATGTTTTGAATTCACAAACTTAGTGCACACGATGTTCTAAATTCAATTTTATTTTATCCTCTAGCTAGCGGATAAAAACGGCTTTATTGTGTCAGGTGAATGATTTTATTGTTTTCAGAGTGGGTATTTTATCTCGGAACTCTCTCTCAAGCATGTGCTCAAGCTATGCCGCTATACTTTTTCCTGTCTTACCAAATGTGGGTTATAAAATTACTGTGCATTGCAATCAATCATTTGCAGGCTATAAAAATATATATTAACATTCCGAAAATGACATTCAGTAGCTATAAATACTTATGCTATCATGAACTCGTATTTACACCCAAGAATTTGAAGCACATTTAAGTACTTTTTATTTATTTTATTTATTTATTTTCAGCCTATCTTGTCCCACTGCAGGGCAAAGGCCTCCCTACCCTTTTTCCAGCTTTCTCGGTCCATTGCTAGATTAAACCAGTCTGGTAGATGTAGGTCCATCTAGCTCCGTGGTGGTCTACCGCGTGGACTTCTTTTTTTATTTAAGTACTAATAAAAAAATACGATAATCCAAATATTACGTGAAACTGGAGAAGTGGGCTAGCCTCGACACTCCTTAGGTTTATGAAGACGTAAGGCGCTGACGCGTCCGGCCGATAAGACGTTGGCGGGACGATCTCGACCGCACCGTAGGGATTGGTGGAAGATCACTGGAGACCGGGATGAGGAAGGTTTTTGGGAGACCTTTGCCCAACTGTAGGATACAATAGGCTAATAAAAAATAAAAACAAAAAGGTACATTTACAAAATAGAAAGATAAATTGTACAGTTAGATAACTGTAAAATGTATCTTTCTATTTTATATTAGTAGTAGCAGACACCGATGCAAGTGACCTTAGAGATAGAACCTCGAGAGAAGCGACGCCTCAAGACGCTGAATGGCTATGCTGTGCTGATGCGCAGAGCCATTCCGCATTGATGATGATGATAGCAAAATTACAAGAAACTTCCTCAAGACTTTTGTCGTCAATGGTACTGCCAACTCTACGTTGGCAAACAGAGGACGTTGTGTCCCAGTTTAAGATACATTTAATCGGCCTTCCTAATCGTGGATATTGGCGCAAAAGGCCGCCTGGTTCGACTGTGTTCGGCCTGGCTGTGTTCCACATGATTATCCAAGCATTTACTTTATCATACCTACAATTGGCAGAAGTTTAGACCTACCACAAGCTCTGTCTGGCTCTGTCTCTGGTTTCTAGTCTGTGTGAGTGCTGTCTAAATAAATCCTACGTCGAAACGTCACACACGCAGTATTAAAACACTGGTGAGCACTCACACAGACTCAAAACCATGCAGAGCCAGACAGAGCCTACAGTTAGACCAACAGCCCCTTGGATTTTTGTGATTTTCCATACAAAAGACATCAACGCTCTTCCGGTTAGGTCCGTTTTCAAATTATAATTAAAGATCACGGTTTCATTGCAAAACATTGTGAAATATTATGTTTAACAATTTCACACCTAAATTATTTAATTTTGTCTAGTGAGACAATCACAGTTTATAAAATCCTCGCAGACAATACAATGGTAAGGAAATAAATAAGTTTAATCACGTAGAATGCTACTACTTATACCTAAAGTTATTACTTTACCTTCGGTTTTTGCTTCAAATTATAAAATAAACGAGTAGGTAGGTGCGTGTGTGTTGATATAAATAAACAACCTCGATAGTAAATGATCATCAAAACAAATAAACTATACTTAAGTACATAAACTTTAAAGTAAAGAATAATTAATGAAAAACTTTGAGATTCTTAAAAGTCATTCAATTGTGAAACTGACTGTACTACCCAAGTATCTTATATTTAACTTCTGTTGCTGCCTGTACCTTTACTCTAGTACCACATACCATTAGGTAGGTACCTACCTAATTATTATGTCCCCCGTCTAATATCGTGTTAATATTAACAAATACCTAAGGGTGCCAAAGTTTTACATCTCTTTCATAATAATGTATATGAAAGAGATGTAAAACTTTGGCGATGTGAAAATTATATCCAGCATGATACCCACCGCCACACTTGCTTGTCCAAACATAAGTTTTTTAGACCTTCCATAAACTTTATTGATGCATTGCAGAACATCAATTGCGATTTTTTTTGGTTTTCCGAAAAAAAGCTGGTGTCTGAACACTGCTGAACTTTATGCAGGCATTGTTACCACTTAACATCAAGTGGGCCATATACATAATTGTTACATGTGCTAGTTGTATAAAAAGGTACCTACCTATAATAAAAGTCGACTTCAAACTTATAGATTGAGTTCCGAAATCCGAAATCCGAAGACGAACATAAGTCCAAGACGTCGGAGCTCAAATGACACACACATTGGACACACACCATTGGGCAGGACACATTGCAAGACGTGGTGATGACAGGTGGAGTAGGACTTACAACCGAATAGTGGCCAAGAACCGGCTACAGAAATGTAGGCCGCCCTGCAGCAAGATGGATGAACAACATAATAGTCAAAGTCACAAAGCGGAAATGGGTTAGACTGTCACAGGATCGAGGTAGATGGCTCAAACTAAGGGAGGCCTATAACCAGTAGTGGGTGAAGTCAAGTTGTGATGATGATGATAGTTAAAGATCTTAGAAGTATATATTATTTGAAACTGGTACAGAGTGAACTAGATATCTAATTGATCGGATTAATTGGTGATCAGTGGAGCGGCACTGCGACAGACTGGTGACATCGGCGTCTATGCCAGTTTACACACAATTGCCTAATAGGAATGTAGGTATATCTACTTATTATTCTATAAAATGATACTTTGATTATTATGCTTATTTTCTGTAAAAATAGGCAGAACAGACGCATTGCTGACAGCACAGTTTTGAATTGCTAACGTTGCTAACATCTAGGTAGGTAATAGGCTCTAAAAAGGTACTTAGAAAATAGTTTTTATTCACAATTACACATTACATACTTACCTATGTATATAATATAGTTTAAAATTCCCGCCTACCAATACAAGAGTGTGTGTTGCGAATATTTCTCGATGAACACGATAAGTTGTGAACAATTCCCTTCAGAACAGTCCTCAAAAGCGAAACTGCCGTATCATTGCAAGTAGCATTGTTGTTGTTGCAGTCACAATGAAGAAACAATTGCAACGCATCGCTATTTCACAATGCAACTCCCAAGAAACAGCATCGAAGTAACGTTACCTAATCTGTGTGCCTTGTTTAATTTGCTACGTGAGTTTTGTCAGAGTTTTTACTTCAGTAAAATTGCTATCATGGCATTCAAATTTATCAATTTCTAAGCTGGTTCCTCTGGTGCATGAACAATATGCCTTTGCATCAAGTGCTTTGCAGCTATTGTAGATGAGTTATCAAAAAAAAGCGGCCAAGTGTGAGTCAGACTCGCCCATGAAGGGTTCCGTAGCAACAAGTAACATAATATAAAATTTCTTGTAGTTCGTCGAAAGGTAAATTGCAGTTAACGATTTAAAACGTATAAAAAAAAATACTTACTAGATCTCGTTCAAACCAAATATCGTTGGAAGTTTACATAGTAATGTACATCATATATTTTTTTTAGTTTTAACATTATCTTATTTTAGAAGTTAGAGGGCACACATTTTACCACTTTGGAAGTGTCTCTCGCGAAAACTATTCAGTTTAGAAAAAAACGATATAAAAAACCTCTCCTGTCCTCTCCTATAAAAAACCGATCTAATATCATTTTTGAAGACCTATTCATAGATACCCCACACGTATGGGTTTGATGAAAAAAATTTTTAGTAAATTTGGCACTTAAGATTTTAGATGGAATAGGCTTGCCCAGCACCACCTATACCATCCTCACTGCTATGGTGCAATAGGTAAACCAATACTCGTGGAAGTTTAAGGCACGAAGGTTTCATGGAGAAGGCTCATAGGACATCCTAAGGTGCAAATAAAAATACCGAGGTAGCAATGTTGAAATGGAAACCAAAATCATGTTGAAATCGTGCTGTATCCGTTGGCTAATTATGCTATAATACCTACCTAGGATATAGCTGTGCAACGTAATGTCGTTGACAATTTATTATTGCACAACTGGCGAGGTAAGCAACAATTTGCGAGGCACGGTGCGTGTCGCAGGCCTCGGGGCTTGATGCATGGCGTAACGTCACATCCTGTCTAATTATACTGTGATATGTACTCATATGACTGGCCTCTCAGCTCAGTTGGTAGCATATGATGCCTTGCGTCTGTCAACCAGAGGCATACATATGTTTAGCCTCACGTGCCAGTAATTTCACCGGCACCTACACCCTTCGATAGGCATGGTCGTAGTAACTTCACCGGACGAGCCCTTCACAAAAAGCTCTACTACTACTAAAACTCTTTGCACAACTATTCTCTCATATCTAACTCTTCAACCAAACCCATAGCGAATTTACTTGCAAATACTTGAGAAGCCCACTTCATGGCCATACGTCTAAACTAATTTTGATGAAGTTTATATAGGACCAATCTGGATAGAACAACCTTTCAGACAAAAAAAAAATTTTTAAAATCGGCTTTAAATGGCGAAGTAAGGTGTTACCAAACATTTAAAAAAATACAACCGGATTGTGACCGATTGACCTTTTTTATTTGAAGTCTTTTCAAAAACAGACACTGATCACAGTGGCCTTGTGCTCGGGTCACCCCTGCTTTTTGCTTGGGATATGATAATCGGGACACCTGGCACTCTGTCGTCTCGGTGACTTCCCTTGTCGTCACGCAGAGTGCCCCGTCACAGAATACTACTCGTACCTAATATAGTACAGGAAAACCGATTAGGTATAGTGAACTAGGTAAATGCTGACAATCATATTGACTCACTTCAGCTGAGTTGGCCTTCTGCGATGTAGGTTGTCAGTTCGATGGCCGCCAAACTTAGACCTATGAATTGTCTAAGCCGCCAAAGCCAAATGTGCGTGATGAACCAATAATATGCTTATTCTTGTTCTTCTTATTCTGTGGGTATAATGTTCGACTTCAGATAAAAAAGAATGAGGCTCTCTATTCAGTTGTTTTTTTAATGATTGTTATCGCTTAACTTCGTTATTTATGAGCCGATAGTTTTTATCTGAAAGGTAATATTTAAATATTAGTCCTATAGAAATTCCATCAAAATCGGTTCAGCAGTTTGACCATGAATTAGGTTTCTCAAATTTTTGTTTACTTACAAGGCCTCTGAACCATAAACGTTTTCCTTGCTTACGCAGGCTTTAGAGAATGTATAATAAATCTCACTCAACCCCTCTCACAAAAACTCCAGTGTATCAATTTTACGGCTACTTACATCCATAACGACCTCTTTCTCAAAACTATGTGAATATTCAAGTCAAAATGATAAAACTATTCCATAGAAGAACAAATTGAAGTGGTCACAGGAAGCTCACAACACGCCATTACAATTAAAGCCACAGTAGAGGTTTCCATTATAACGGATACCGTCATATTAGGTCATCATCATCATCATCTCATCCCGGTATCACCCACTGCTGGGTATAGGCTTCCTTCATTTCCTGCCAGCCTCCTCTGTCTTGTGCGTCTCTTGTCCAGATGTTTCCTGCGACCCTTACGATGTCGTCGACCCATCGCGCTTACGGACGCCTCAGATTTCTTCGGCCCAACTTCGGCCACCATTCGGTCAAAATTTACTCCACCGGCCATCTCCATGTCTAGCCAGGTGTCCTGCCCAGGTGTCTCATATTAGGTACTTAAAAAAACAAATTCAAATTCAGTTTATTGTAATCATTAGCATAACATTACAGAATATATCGAATGCGTTATACAACGTACTATACAAATTTTAAATAGGTACCATGGAGATCAAGGATGACTAAAATTAAAATGACAATGTCGGACCAGTGCACAGTGGTCTCCTTTGTCTAGGTGAATGCAGACTCCAATATCTCTCCACCAAAACCTAGAAGAACAGCAAGAAACTCCTTGGCAGTCTTTGAGCTTTGTTTTTGTAATGAACGTTTTGTGGAGCGTGACCGCCAAATGCAGGCCTCCACTACCCAGGAAACTCGGCAGCCGGCAAGTCACCGATAGCTTCTGTAATTACGGTCACGCACTATGAAGCCTGAGGAGCAGGGGGCTTTCTACGGGTTTTGTCCCACGAGCCGATTTTGATGAGTAACCATAAAACATTGATAATGGATTCATAGATCATGGGTCAACTTATCTTTTTGGGCGGCATATTCTTTGGGTTAGATTTGATTTTGGATTTTTTGATGGTGAAAGGTTTCGAAAGTTTCCGTTTAGAATCAATCGAAATTCTGGAGAACGCGCCAGGTGAACTTGAGAATGTAAAGGTGTTGCGCAAACGTAAACATTTCATGCAAACTTGCAAAGAGGTTTCACTAAAAGACATGATAAAAAAATGTGAATATAGAGATGACGGCTGATAGAAGAGAATGCAAGAGGGTACTTGTTGTGCCGACTCCACATAAAGTGGGATAAGGGCAGGAAGAGATGCAAAGAGGTTTTATTGAGTTTTAGTATCATTTGTTGGTTGTATTTGAATCTGATTCCGATCCTGTGAGCTTGCTGTATCATCAACAGAAATGTATTGATTTATATTACTTAATAATATTTACATTTAAGTAAGTTCTACGTAAGTATAATATTATAGAACATTGAATTATGTAACGAGTAGAGCAAGTAATCACACAAAGAACACCATCCAAAACGGATTTTGTTTCAGCTTTGAAAAAGGTAGGTATTTATGTAAGTAGGTAGGTACTTTGTATTTCAGCTGCGAGAAGATTGTAGAATATTTTACTTTGTACTATCTCTCATCTACTATTATAAAATGTAACATAAAACGTCCAGTAAATACAAGACGAGGAATGGTATCTGAGAAGGCAGTGACTCCTAAACATAGGGTTGCGGTGAGCAGGAATGCCGTCGGCGGCCAAGCGGCGCCGAGCCAACCCTCGCCAGGGCAGGACTCAAGCAAGGGGCGGGGGCTGAACTGGCAGCAACCATCCGTCACGCAAAAAATGCCTGCCAGCGGCCTTCTTGAAATAAGTCCGTTCATCAAGTATCAAGTTAATCCTAGTTCACACATGGTGGAATTTATAACCACGCAGTTAAGTTGCGCAGTTTAATCCGAGTGGAGTCCGCCATGTCTGAACTAGGGCTAAGAGTTATTTGGACAAGATAGCTCTTTCAACGAAGGGACGCCCGAGAGGAGATGCTGTAGATGGCTTAAAACTTTTAGTGCGATGATAAATATTTTAATGTGCAACTATGAAGTCCTACTGATCGGAATAACAGGCAGTCGCAACTCTCTACTAAAGAGTCCTTCGACATTCTAATGTTCTTTTATTTGTGCTTATGAAATCGTCCTTTATAGACTTTGTAATAGACCTAGTGTTTAATTTTTTTAAGACCTTCTGATAAGGAGGCATTATTACTTACTTACGTAAGGGTGTGAGAGTGTGTGTGAATAAAATCACAAAAAGTAGCGTTTCTTGCGTTTTAGCCGTGTGATGGCCTGTTTAATCTTTGTAAAGAGTTTTTTTTTTATTTTCACTTCGTTTCCTGACGTTTTTAATATTTCAGTATGACAGTCATGCCCGATCTAATAAATGTAAAGCAATAAATGTATTGAGTATTGAGTATCTTGATAGGTAATTAATCACTACTCGATACGCCCCTGCTTTTTCCCATTTCACGCTTCTTGGAAGGGAATTTTCAATCATTTCTGTCTTGTAAACTGTCATTGGAAGCAATATCTGGAACGAGTACCAACACTTACCCAAGTACATAACAGTAATGAAACAAGAAGCAATTCAATTGGTTCGTGGCGGTAATCCTACCGCCACGAACCAATTGAATTGCTTCTTACGAGGTACGAGTAACACATTTTGAACGTGACTTCATAATCGAACAACTGTTCGAAAATAAGTTGTGCAGTCAGCAAGTGTTCAATTTGTTTGTGTATTATTCTTACCTACAATTCAATTCTTGCCAGTATGGCATTTTCAAATAAACTTAATGCCTATAGCTTCAATAAAATGTGGCCTGTTGCTATTATTCTCGCTGATTTGTAGTGAAGTCACGTAACTTCATAAACTCGACGTCACACGTCCAAGTACATGTTGCCATTTTGACTCCACAGCTGGAAAACATAGAGTTCAAATCACCCTGCCCTGAAATTCAGAAAATTAGATCAGATTAACTTGTATCCAGTTTGCCAGTTAAAAGGCCCGCTCTTAAGATTTAAAGTTCTGTGGCTCTAAATTACTTTAAAACAATAAATCTTGTGGTCATGTTGGTGCCACTGTTTCAGTAAACATTTTGTTAGCCGACTACGGTGTAAAATGAATCACACCTAGTTGACATTCGTGTTTTACACTTTAGCAAGCAACCAGCTAAACGGCGGTTTTTGTAAGTTCCTAATACTGTCCAAGGATTAAGACCATAGCCCCCTTACATTACAAGCATTTCTTAAAATATAATCAGCTACTGCCATCTCTTACCACTTGGTAATGACAAACAGTGACAGGGCTATCTTTAAGCAATGTAGCATCAAAGTACCTAAGGCCATTCATATAATGTTTTGTGCCCTAAGTAAGGGTTGCATTCTAGAAGCCGTGACGCTGCCGACCATGACCATATAAGTAGGCCTACCACAAAATCTATCTGGCTCTGGTTTTGAGTCTGTGTGAGTGTTGACTAAATAAATCCTACGCCGAAACGACACACACACAGATAATACACTGGTGAGCAGTCACACAGACAAGAGCCAGAGACAGAGCCAGACAGAGCTTGTGGTAGGCCAACAGCTAGCACTGACGGGTTGTCTGCTTTGCGACATTTTGGGAAACCCCTGGTTTTACCCAAACTCAACTTTACAGCTAGCCGCTTTGAACCGACATAATTATTTCGTCATCTCGCACTGTATACTGATAATACCGATCATCATTTACTTTTGATGTGGACTTTGCCTTGGTAACTAGGTACTATTCTAACAAATTATTCATAATTCTTTATTGCACACAGAGACATTTACGAATAAGTGATAACACAGGACATGTACATAGGCGAGCTTAACCCTAACAAGAGTTTTCTTCCAGCAAACCTTTGGGGCTAAGAAACAGCTAAAAGTAAAATGGTAGTAATGTGTCCAACTTATTAAATAAAGCACTGCATATTATTTTCAACAGTCTTCAAAAAAGGAAGAGGTTCTCAATGCGGCTGAACTCTTAGACCGTCTATTAATCGTAAAACTTTGTCTATGGTTCTACTCTACCTTTAAAAAAAGAACACAATTATAGATACTATTCTGTTTTGGTACTAAATCATACGCTCAAGTCGATGTAGGGCGCCCGAGCGCCTCATCTTTCATCGACCGGCTACAGAACAAGTGGGATGGGAGTTCAAACCTACTTTACCCATCTGTAGAACTGTAGGTGTAGCTGACTTGTCAGATGAATGAATTGAGTCAGTTTGTTTGTTTATATTTTAAAATATTAATAATTTGTCATGTTTGGTATGTCTTGCATCATTATGGTTTTATCATACCCAGAAGTTAATTTTTTCATATTTCAGGGAAAACGTTTTTAAGCTTTCTACACTCTTCTCCATGCAACAACTTCCCGGCCTTTTCCGCCTTTCTGTGATCTTTCAAATCACGTATGTTTTTTTTCAAGTCAATGTCATTTTTTTTTTAATTAAAATAGTTTGACCATAAAGTTCTAATTCAAGAAGTTCCACGCACAACAACCAGTCTTCGTACTCTCCGCGTATGGTGAATCCGTCGATTCTGGCCGTCAAGGGCAAGGCCACTACGCAGGTCGTCGAACCACGCACTCGTTACTCAACACGCTTACTTATTATGTTGCTGATGGCTTTCAACGTTGATGGTTTGATTTTGAGATGGAGTATGATTTTGTATTCTTACATCTTAATTATAATGCTTGCGGTATAAGCTTTGAATGAAATTACTTAACTTACCATCTGTATGTACTAAGACTTTTGTAGGTGTATAAAAAAACAAATGTTAGGTAGGTATGTGCACTTGTGCAGTGCGTACTTCACGTGTTGATATTATTTTGAGCATGTGTTCTTTCCAAAAATGAGGCTTTATTCCCGTTTAATCGGTATCACCTCTAATGTTATAGGTCCATGGGCGACAATGAACACTTTCCATTAGGTTTATTACTCATTTTAATTTTATTACTAAAAAAATAATGGAATAATATCTGGAATAAATACTTTTTGATTTGATTAGGTGGTCCGTCCATTTGTCTGCTAGCAATGTTGATACAAAAGGCTGTAACGTGTTTGATGTTTTCTTTGCTGCATTTGTAGTGTACGACTGTACATCAATCCCACCAATCGCACTTGACAACCCAGATCTTGGGACAGCTCTTGATTGCGTTCAAATAACCTTGTGAACTGCACGCATTGCACTCGCTGTGAAGACTTTCTTCGTAAATCACTATAACCCTTATCACAAAGCTGTAATGTCTATTTTCGAACATAACTCTCGTGAACTAAACTACGCACAACATGCTTTTCTTTAACTTTCTTTGCAGTCTGCAGAGATCTTATTCCGAAGGTGTAAAGGTGGTTTTTCTGTGGAACTTGGGTATTTTAAGTTGGGAGTAATGAACAAGGAAGCCAATGTTTTCCCACACGTGTGATCATTAGCTGTTCCAAGGAACCGACTGTCTTAATGGGAATGTGTTATTAACCTCACTTGTTGTTTGTCGCAGTACCTACTGTAAATACTAAGGTAATTTGGAAAAAAGTAGCTGTGTTGATTTTATCGTGAATATTGCTCTACAGCGAATTTTTTGGCTATAAATAATAATTCGTCAACAATTTTAGCCGGCATCCGGGGTACCTAACCTACCTACATACCTACCTAAATGAAATATGATTAATGATTTTCAACTGAATCACTTTAAAATTCTGCCAAACACGTCATTATCCTACATCACCTTTATGGTGTAATAACTTGAATTCACACCTTCGGGGTTTCTATCCTGAGGTCTTCGGTATAAAATATAACCTCACACCACATATACATTATATTTTGACGAGACGCGAATTCTACCATGGAACTAAATTAGTTCCATAGTAGAATTCGCGTGTATGTCTGGCCACATAGTCAAGAGGACAATCTAATTGAACATAATGATTTTATTTAAATATTTTGTCACCATACAGATTTTATGTCAATACATACCTTCAATATTTATATCTACATTATTAAAATACCTACGTTTTATTTGTATCTATTGTTATCAAAATTAAATTATAAGTTCTTAACTTGACCACGATTAGGTGACCCCCTCCTGGCGCCAAAGCTGGATCCGCCCTTGGAACTAAAGGATGAAGTAGTTATTTGTTATAAAAGAGTGCAAAGTTGCTTTTCATTGCTCATACTCTGAAAGTAGGTCTGAAGTTGCCTGAGGGGCCTAATTGAAAGTAATACTTTCAGCCCTAGGGAGAATCGCTTTCTACTGACAGCTGTCAAATTATAAAAAAAAACAAGTTCTATTTTATTCAACCATGTTCCAACTTTCTAAACTGCAAGGAGGTTGAACCAAATTCCAACTTTTTATTCAGCAAGTAGGTTGGATACCCATTACAACGGTAAGAAGTTTAAAAACTCTAATTAGAGCGCAATGTAAAATTTAAATAACATACAGATAGTATTAAATAAATAATATATCTTCTAAATTACTTGATTAATATATAACTTCAACTATTTATTTAAAATAACATAGATTTGAGCAAACAATTTACCATTTTTTAAATTATGAAAATGAAAATAATGGCTGAATAATGCTGGCAAGCCGTAGCCGAAGGCCCGCCAGAGAAAAAGAAAAAAAACCGGGAAGGCGGCAATTCAATCTTCATTTTCACAAATTTTTCATTCATGTTTTTATTTTTACTTTCCTTGTATTCGTAATGAAAAGCACAGTGTTTACCTCGGGTGAAAGTCTTTTAAGTCCCTCAAGCTCCATTGGCGCCCTCGCTAACGCTCTGGCGCCAAACCCGTCTCGGGACTCAAAAAACGTGACTTTCAACACTCGGGTAACAATGTACTATTTTAACCGCGTGCTCAATTTTGATGACCGAGCAAGCAAAGTATTTATAATTTTAAAGCAAATGTCGTACGTAAAGCAAATTAAAATAAAAGTAACACACCAAGAAGGTTACGTCCGAGTCTGAGCTTTTAACAAATTATAAAGGTTGCATGCTAAATTCGGCACCATGGAGGTAGAAGTAAATATATCTAATGATGTTTTGAATTTAGAAACTTACTGCACCGATGTTCTAAATTTAATTAGCTTAGCGGATACAAACGGCTTTTGCACTGAGGTATTGAAGGGCAAAACTACACTTTCCGAGATGAGAATTAGGCTCCTGATCATTACTTATTCGTATTATTGCGGCAAATGCGTCATAATTTAAATTATAACCAATACCGCTTGTGTTCTTATCGCACGCAAAAACGCACCTGTTTGAAGAGTTTTTCAGTCAACATCAAAATTAATGATCGGACTATTTGTTTTTTTTTTATAACAGATAACCAACTGATGTTTTTTTTTATTATTAGGTCAAGAAAAAAGGCGAGGTATAATGACACATTTTTCGAAATTCTTAGAAAGACTCAGGCTGACTGCGCTAGTATTTAAATTGCATGTTAATCATTTATTATATTCAAAAGTGTAGGTACATGAACTTGAGATATATTAACAGTTAGAACTGTTTTAGAACTGTTTAAGTTTAATTGCAAACATAATGTCCCCATCATCATGCATACTTAATTACTTACAAGCGTTTCTTAGTAATCTCAAACATATTAAAATTATGATTACTGTCAGCGATACGACAGTAAGTGACGCTTCATCATCATCATTCTGCCCTTTTTCTTGCTGCCTTTATCCCACTTTATGTGGGGTTGGCACAACATGTTCTTCTCTTCCATTCTCCTCTATCAGCCGTCATCTATGTATTCACTTCTTTCTTTTCCATGCCATCTTTCACACTGTTCATCCATATTTTCTTTGGCCTACCTCTACCCAAATAACCATCTACATTCATACTCATTACTATCCTAGTCACATGACTTTCATCCCTCTTATGCCCGTACCACGCCAGTCTGTTGCTCCTCAATTTTTCTTCTATTTCATGTGGGTCGGCCTATTTGGTCTTTTCTCCCCACTCTCCTCTATCATATTTCATATCAGGCAAAAATCAAAACAGTATTCAAAATGTGTATGTCATCATCATCAGCCACCAGCATAATTTTTGACGTGACAACATCATATAATTCGATGGTGCCGGCTGCACGCACGAAAAACATGACTCATGCGGCGTTACCTCGCTCTGAGGCGTTCCATTTAAGGCTTGAAGTGCAAGCGAGAGCGTGGAACGAGCGACAAAGAGGCACAATCGGCCTCCGCGTTCGGCAGCGTTCGACATCGTCTCTCTCCTACTTGATTGAGCGATGCGTCGGCGTGGACAGCTGTTTGACTTTGTCACGTTCAACTATCGTCAGTAAACCGACTTTACAGACAACCGATTTTTTTTTACCATCAACCTGGTCCACTGCTGGATGAGCCTCTCCCAAACATTTCCGGGAAGAACGATTCTGAGTTTTCTCTATCCACTGACTTCCCGCGGTTCTACCATCGGGTGGGTAAAATGTCAGTACTGCTTGCATAAGTTTTACGATGGTTTTACTTCACTTATGGACTTATATATTACTTTATTGCTTGTTCTATGGTTCAAGACCAGTAATCCCGGCATTTTATAGCCGTGCTAAATGAATATTTCCAGTTAAAGGCCAGTTTCCAAATAATTTTGTAATAAAGTACTTACTAGGTATACCTAAATGTATGCATTTCTAAGGAAGTATTTGAATGTGCATGTCTCCAGCTTCCTCATATGGAAATTGCGAATTCTGAAAACGCCAACATTTAAAGCATAATTGGAGCAATCATTGATTTGAAGGAAAATTTAGCAGCAAAAAAAACAACGACTCTATGAGACTTTATAGGTGTGTTAGCTGGAGAGCGGCTCCACAGCTTCCTCATTCAGTGTGGGCAAACGGCTAACGATAGAGCTATATAGTAAACGCCAAATTTTAGAGCATAATTAGAGCACCCGGCATAAAAAAAATCAAGTCTCTAGCTCGAAAACTCTTTGAGTTAGAAGACTATAACAACGTGTTTGCTGGGAAGCCATTTCTCCAGCTAACACATGTGGATCTCAGGAATGGCTATAGCTAGAAAGTTGCTTGATATCTCCAAATTTAGAGCAAAAAATATCATGGATGCTCCAAATATTTCAAGTGTCTAGGTTCAAAACTCACCGAGTTAGAAGCTTTGATGACTGTGTTAGCTGGAGACACGTTTGTCTGGCACGCACATGCTACATCTGAGGATCTACAATAGCTACAGATTTGGTTGACGTGTCCAAACCGAGCTATGAATTAGAGCACTCGGCTCCAAAATTTTGGACTCTCTAGGACAAGTAGTTTCCTAGTAATCAACAAAAGAACATTTTGCCGCCAGAATTTTCAAATATTATGTTCGCACCCGTAAAAATGCGGCGTTGCCGCTCTGAAAGTATGGTATCAGCGTAGGAATTTGAACGTTAGTCGGATGGAGTTGTGTGTTGCCCGTGCCTGGTAAATAGTTACCCTAGGATTCATGTCTTAAACACTCATTACGTAGCTCAAGAAGCGGAATATAGGTTAAAATGAAACAAAAAAACACCAAAGAAAAGTTTTATAATGGTTAGTTTAAGTTTAAATATGTATTTATTAAGAAACCTGACTTCAGATTTTTTATTTTTAGTTTTAAATATCATGAAATTATATCTCTAAGTCTCTCAACTAACCAACAATGTTTTCAAATCATGAGTTACCTACTCTTGTCACACTAGGTGTAAATGGCATCGTGCGAAACTATCATTGTGTCTGTGAGTACGTACATAACTATAGATAGTGCAATTCACGAAGACGCGCCCCTCGCGGGGTGCGGGGAGTTTGCTCCGAGCGGCAGTCGCCAACCGTAGTCTATTAATTGTAGTGTGCGTGTGCACTCATAGGTAATTAGTGTGTACCGATAACACTCAAACATTGACGGAAGCTTGCACACATATATACTATAAACGGTTTGGAGGAATAGTGGGGCGCGACTTCGTGGGTTGCACTATCTATAGCGAGCTGCAGTAAATACTCACGGGAAAGCAAAAGGAAATATTATAAATATAATAATTATGAAGAAAAGTGGGGGGTGGCTCTATTCCGGAAAACGTTTTATTTTTTTTCTTCAAAAGTTGTTAACGTAGATACCTATTGTTCTAAAGGTTTTTAGGGCTCTAATTGTGAATTTGACATTCATTTTTGAATTCAAGATGGTGGCTTCATTTTTTTGATATGGGTATCGTTTAATAGGTTTTTGGGGGCTCTGATTGTGAATTCAACATTAATTTTTGAATCCAAGATGGTGGCTTCATTTTTTTCTCAAAAAATGGATATGGGTATCGTTTAATAGGTTTTTGGGGGCTCTGATTGTGAATTCAACATTAATTTTTGAATCCAAGATGGTGGCTTCATTTTTTTCTCAAAAAATGGATATGGATATCGTTTAATAGGTTTTTGGGGGCTATGATTGTGAATTCAACATTAATTTTTGAATCCAAGATGGTGGCTTCATTTTTTTCTCAAAAAATGGATATGGATATCGTTTAATAGGTTTTTGGGGGCTCTGATTGTGAATTCAACATTAATTTTTTAATTCAAGATGGCAGCTTCATTTTTTTCCTTAAAAAATGGGTATGGGTATCGTTTAATAGGTTTTTGGGGGCTCTGATTGTGAATTCCACAATATTTTTTCAATCCAAGATGGCGGCTTAATTTTTTTTCACAATATATTGATATGGGTGTCGTTTAATAGGTTTTTGGGGGCTCGGATTATAAATTCGACATTGTTTTTTGAATCCAAGATGGCGGCTTCATTTTTTTCCTTAAAAAATGGGTATGGGTATCGTTTAATAGGTTTTTGGGGGCTCTGATTGTGAATTTGACATTATTTTTTGAATCCAAAATGGCTGCTACATTTTTTTCCTTAAGAAATGGGTATGGGTATCGTTTAATAGGTTTTTGGGGGCTCTGATTGTGAATTCGACAATATTTTTTCAATCCAAGATGGCAGCTTAATTTTTTTTCACAATATATTGATATGGGTATCGTTTAATAGGTTTTTGGGGGCTCGGATTACAAATTCGACATTATTTTTTGAATCCAAGATGGCGGCTTCATTTTTTTCCTTAAAAATGGGTATGGGTATCGTTTAATAGGTTTTTGGGGGCTCTGATTGTGAATTTGACATTATTTTTTGAATCCAAAATGGCTGCTACATTTTTTTCTCAAAAAATGGATATGGATATCGTTTAATAGGTTTTTGGGGGCTCTGATTGTGAATTCAACATTATTTTTTGAATCCAAGATGGCTGCTTCATTTTTTTTCTTAAAAAATGGATATGGGCATCGTTTAATAGGTTTTTGAGGGCTCTGATTGTGAATTCGACATTGTTTTTTGAATCAAAGATGGCAGCTTCATTTTTTTTCTACAAAAATGGTTAAGGGTATCATTTAATAGGTTTTTGGGGGCTCGAATTATAAATTCGACATTATTTTTTTGAATCCAAGATGGCAGCTTCATTTTTTTTCTTAAAAAATGGGTATGGGTATCGTTTAATAGGTTTTTGGGGGCTCTGATTGTGAATTCGACATTATTTTTTGAATCCAAAATGGCTGCTTCATTTTTTTTCTCAAAAAATGGATATGGGTATCGTTTAATAGGTTTTTGAGGGCTCTGATTGTGAATTCGACATTATTTTTTGAATCCAAGATGGCTGCTTAATTTTTTTTCTCAAAAAATGGATATGGGTATCGTTTAATAGGTTTTTGAGGGCTCTGACTGTGAATTCGACATTGTTTTTTTAATCAAAGATGGCAGCTTCATTTTTTTCTTAAAAAATGGTTATGGATATCGTTTAATAGGTTTTTGGGGGCTCTGATTCTGAATTCGACATTATTTTTTGAATCCAAGATGTGGGCTTCATTTTTTTTTTCTTAAACAATGGATATAGATATAATTTATATCTTATAGTCTTATAATTCAATAGAGCCAAATGCACGCAATGCAAACGAGAGCGTGGAAAGAGTGCCAAAGAAGCACAATCGGCCTCAGCGTTCGGCAGTGTTCGACATCTGTTTCTCCTTTTTGAGTGAGCGATGCGTTCGCGTGGACAGCTGTATGACGTTGTCTCGTTCAACTATCGTAAGTAAACCAACTATACAGAAAACCGTTTTTTTAAGAAAAAAAATGTAGCCGCCATGTTAAATTAAAAAATTAATGTCGAATTCACAATCAGAGCCCCCAAAAACATATAGAACGATACCCATATCCATTTTTTGAGAAAAAAAATGATGCCGCCATCTTGGATTCAAAAAATAATGTCGAATTCACAATCAGGGCCCCCAAAAACCTATTAAACGATACCCATGTTCATTTTTAAAGAAAAAAATGAAGCCGCCATCTTGGATTCAAAAAATAATGTCGAATTCATAATCAGAGCCATCAAAAACCTATTAAACGATACCCATATCCATTATTTGAGAAAAAAAAGCAACCATCTTGGATTCAAAAAATAATGTTGAATTCACAATCAGAGCCCCCAAAAACCTATTAAACTATATCCATATCCATTTTTTAAGAAATAAAATGAAACTACCATCTTGGATTCAAAAATTAATGTTGAATTCACAATCAGAGCCCCCAAAAACTTATTAAATGATACCCATATCCATTATTAAAGAAAAAAACTGAAGCCGCCATCTTTGATAAAAAAATAATGTCGAATTCATAATCAGAGCCATCAAAAACCTATTAAACGATACCCATATCCATTATTTGAGAAAAAAAAGCAACCATCTTGGATTCAAAAAATAATGTTGAATTCACAATCAGAGCCCCCAGAAACCTATTAAACGATATCCATAGGTATCCATTTTTTAAGAAATAAAATGAAACCACCATCTTGGATTCGAAAATTAATGTTGAATTTACAATCAGAGCCCCCAAAAACTTATTAAACGATACCCATATCCATTATTTGAGAAAAAAACTGAAGCCGCCATCTTTGATAAAAAAATAATGTCAAATTCACAATCAGAGCCCTCAAAGACCTATTAAACGATACCCATATCCATTTTTTGAGAAAAAAAATGATGCCACCATCTTGGATACAAAAAATAATGTCGAATTCACAATCAGAGCCATTTAAAACCTATAAAACGATACCAATATCCATTTTTTAAGAAAAAAAATGAAGCCACCATCTTAGATTCAAAAAATATTGTCGAATTCACAACCAGAGCCCCCAAAAACCTATTTAACGATACCCATATCCATTTTTTGAGAAAAAAATGAAGCCGCCATCTTGGATACAAAAAATAATGACGAATTCACAATCAGAGCCCCCAAAAACCTTTTAAACGATACCCATATCCATTTTAAAGGAAAAAAATGAAGCCGCCATCTTGGATTCAAAAAAGAATGTCGAATTCATTATTAGAGCCCACAAAAACCTATTAAACGATACCCATAATCAATTTTTTGAGAAAAAAAATGAAGCAGCCATTTTGGATTCAAAAAATAATGTCGTATTCATTATCAGAGCCCCCAAAAACCTATTAAACGATACCCATATCCATTTTTTTAGAAAAAAAATGAAGCTGCCATCTTGGAGTCAAAAAATAATGTCGAATTCACAACCAGAGCCCCCAAAAACCTATTAAACTATACTAATATCCATTTTTTGGGTAAAAAAATAAAGCCGCCATCTTGGATTTAAAAAATAATGTCGAATTCACAATTGTAGCCCCCAAAAACCTATTAAACGATACCCATATCAATTTTTTGAGAAAAAAAAGGAAGCAGCCATTTTGGATTCAAAAAATAATGTCGTATTCACAATCAGAGCCCCCAAAAACCTATTAAACGATACCCATATCCATTTTTTAAGGAAAAAAATGAAGCCACCATCTTGGATTCAAAAAATAATGTCGTATTCACAATCAGAGCCCCCAAAAACCTATTAAACGATACCCATATCCATTTTTTAAGAAAAAAAATGAAGCTGCCATCTTGGATTCAAAAAATAATGTCGAATTCACAACCAGAGCCCCCAAAAACCTATTAAACGATACTAATATCCATTTTTTTAGAAAAAAAATGAAGCCGCCATCTTGGATTCATAAAATAATGTCGAATTCACAATTAGAGCCCCCAAAAACCTATTAAACGATACCCATATCCATTTTTTAAGAAAAAAAATGAAGCCGCCATCTTGGATTCAAAAATTATTGTCGAATTCACAACCAGAGCCCCCAAAAACCTATTAAACGATACCCATATCCATTTTTTAAGAAAAAAAATGAAGCCGCCATCTTGGATTCAAAAACTTATGTCCAATTCACAATATAGGAATATATTTGAAAATGAAACAAAAAACCCCAAAAAGTGCTTTTTCTTCTTCCTGCCCTTACCCACCAGGTGGGGTTGGCACAACATGGTGAGATGCCCCCCCTATCACTTGCCATCTGGTGAGATGGCAAGTGATAGGGGGCAAGTGTGCGTGAGTACGCACACAACTAGCAAGCCGCAGTAAATACCTATTTTCCGTCCGCCTGGTTTACTCGATACGCTCATAAAAACCTGACTGAATACAGTAAAACACAGAGAACAGACGGCTAACAACAGGCAGAGTAGGTAGAATCATCAACACTGGCCTAGCAGGTACCTATTTACAGAACCAAATAAAGTTTTTTTTCTAAGAATACCTAAAAGACACGCATTACTAAAGAAACTTTAAAACGAACAAGAACGGGCAACACACAATTCTCATATAGATAGAGAGAAAGCTCTCAACCTAACAAAAAGAGAAAATATGAGTTTGAGGTTTCAGAAATCAAAACCGCTAAGCGCATACGAAAATGACTCGTATCGCGATCTAAAATAAACCGAATAACGTTCAAATTCCTACGCTGATACCAAACTTTCAGAGCGGCAACGCCGCATTTTTACGGGTGCGAACATACATTTGAAAATTCTGGCGGCAAAATGTTCTTTTGTTCATTACTAGGAAACTACTTGTCCTAGAGAGTCCAAAATTTTGGAGCCGAGTGCTCTAATTCATAGCTCGGTTTGGACACGTCAACCGAATCTGTAGCTATTGTAGATCCTCAGATGTAGCATGTGCGTGCCAGACAAACGTGTCTCCAGCTAACACAGTCATCAAAGCTTCTAACTCGGTGAGTTTTGAACCTAGACACTTGAAATATTTGGAGCATCCATGATATTTTTTGCTCTAAATTTGGAGATATCAAGCAACTTTCTAGCTATAGCCATTTCTGAGATCCACATGTGTTAGCTGGAGAAATGGCTTCCCAGCAAACACGTTGTTATAGTCTTCTAACTCAAAGAGTTTTCGAGCTAGAGACTTGATTTTTTTTATGCCGGGTGCTCTAATTATGCTCTAAAATTTGGCGTTTACTATATAGCTCTATCGTTAGCCGTTTGCCCACACTGAATGAGGAAGCTGTGGAGCCGCTCTCCAGCTAACACACCTATAAAGTCTCATAGAGTCGTTGTTTTTTTTGCTGCTAAATTTTCCTTCAAATCAATGATTGCTCCAATTATGCTTTAAATGTTGGCGTTTTCAGAATTCGCAATTTCCATATGAGGAAGCTGGAGAAATGCACATGTATTTGAACTAAGCCGATTTTGCCGAATGGCATAATATTTCTATTTTGGGAAAGAAGGCCATCTTATTGTATTGTATTTACAAAAAAGGTGTCTATATAGTAGGTAAACTGTAAATAAAATTATAAGATTTGATTTGAAATTGTCCAATGCACACGTGCCTGCCATGCCATTAATTAAGCAGAAGAAGAAGAGTTACATAGACATCTTTGATCGAAAAATTGAAGACGAACGAGTTCTTTCAAAATGTTTTTAAACTGGGATGAGTGTAAGTCCAAATTAAATTTAACTCAGGTTTTACTCTATTATGTTTTGACGTCATCAAAAACACAATGCGTCATCGGTCGAAAATAGTGCCTAGGTACCTAATTATAATGTTTTTTGGTATTATTTTATTAACCGTGCCCCATACGTCAGTGATTACAAGCGGCATTTATAGTAAGCTTCAGGTATTTCAATCTATTTCGGTCCAACACTTTTGGCCGCAAAAGTATATAAAAACTTGCAAGTTGCTTGCTTTTATAGCTACAAAATGCTAGTATAATCGTTCTAAAACCGAATGACGCAATCTGCCGTCGGCCGGTGGAAGTAAATGGTTTCGTTTACAATGATTGCGCTCACAATACCATAAAATAGTACAACCGCAAAGTGGTCGACATACAACGCTATAAGCTGTTTATGTCGACGATTTTCTACCTCGATATTTTGTATCCGTTTATCCGTTTTCAAAGTAGGTATTACCTAACCATAATATGTTGGTACAAAACTATTAACATGCACGGAGCTAAGTACATATAGATACTAGATAGCTGTCCAATTCATAAGTAATAAGATAGAAATTAAAACAAAATCTTGCAAAATATATTTTCACTAAATGAATTTCGTAGACCTTTGGTGCGCGTTGATGTCTTTTGCACCGAGCGGCGCAAAGATACTCGTAGACCGATAGTGCCAACAGTCATTATCTTTTAGTTTTCTTCCAAAAATGATACATTTATCCATAGTTATTTCAGTGACAATTTAATATAATATTTTAAATTATAGTAGTAGTAGTTATGGCCACAGAAAAGTATAATATTTAAAAAAAATTACACTGCCCGTTGTCTAACCTTTTTCGTCGAAATGAGGTCGGTTTAGTTGAGATTCCTCTATAAAGATCCTGAACTTTTTGGCAATCGCCTGTTGGATTGTAGATTGCATACAAGA
The DNA here is from genome assembly GCA_947578465.1 of Thera obeliscata. Classification (NCBI taxonomy): domain Eukaryota; kingdom Metazoa; phylum Arthropoda; class Insecta; order Lepidoptera; family Geometridae; genus Thera; species Thera obeliscata. The sequence goes on from OX387926.1 coordinate 2,991,924, forward strand.
AAGATTTAACTATTATCTCTCGCTCAAAATTCAAAATCCTATGGCTATACCTAGCCAAGGCCTTACCACACCTATACACAATACAGGCTTTCAATGCAGGGGTAGGCTGTGAGGGCTGCACAAGATGGCTGACTATAGGGTTCAACGACCCTAATGACTCAGCGCAAAGGCTTGCTACGACGTTTTTTTCACCACATTAAATTATTTTGAGTCAGTTTTAGTGCATTATTTGAGGAAACTGGTTCTACAGGATCTTTACTTTTAGAATATGTGTACGAACCTAAAAATGTTTACCCGCTATTAGTTTCTGTTCTGATTCTTTGGGTTTCATAAGGATAACGTGTCCTCGATCCGAGTGCTTAGTTAGATCATTTTTAAGACGATGATAAAAATGTGGTCGTTCATTGATCGTCTGAATTTTGGAATCATTATCACTGCAACCCACCCATAACAATTTCTATGCTTCACAATTTTTGGACTAGACATAGCGATGACCGGAAACGAAAGTTTCCTTTCGTTAATCGAGCAGAAACAACATGATAAAATAGATTTCCTGTTTGAATCCTACCAATAAAAAAGTTGGTTCCTCATTCTAGTATATTCGCCGTTGCAGACCAACCCAGGCACACGCTACGGCCGATTTACTACGAATCTGTATACTCTCGTTATTACGTTCAGAGGCACGTAATAGTGTTGCGTTCACTAACCCTCCCCCCTCTTTGGTTAACCCCCTCCCTGCTTACCCCTCTCAGTTGGCTTGACGAATCCGCCTCTTGCCGTGACGAGAGGTTCTTCACGAACTTGGAGGCATTCCGCTTCATTGAAGAATCTAATCTACGAATTGTCTTTACCCGAGCTAGTTATTTTGGTGGTTGGGATTTAAAATGAACTTGCTATCTCATGAGCCGTAAATAAATACCTACGGCAATTACTTTCCTACACATTCCTAGAGTTTGGTTAGTACTTATGCATTGAACTCTTGTTATAGGCACGTAAGGAGCCTCTCTTAGGCGCACTTGAAATCCTTTCACCACACTGGTTTAAAATAATCATTGATACGATAAGAATAAGAAGAATAGCCAAAACATAAGGAAGTAGTTAAGATGCCTAAGGCTGGAGAATAAATAATAGCGAATAAGGAATAACGGACCTATTTATTTCAGTAATTATTTATTTATACTTTTCGTCTTCGAGAAAATGAACGCAACAATCAAATCAATATTAAAATGAATTGCCAATAACCCTTTGGGAATTCACAATGCCTGCTTATTCCATCAATTAGTTCTAAGTATTTTATGTGAAGTATTCCTTCAGCAAACGAAAGGGTGACTCAGGGCCCAGGGCTTTTCCAAGTCCTGCCGTCACATTCCAGTGCTTTATGACGTAGTTTTTATCGGTTTTGAGCCCTTGCTGATGATTCACAGAACAGAACGACACGTAAGTATACTTTAACACAAAGTTATAAGCTTGTTGCGCCCACGTGGACATTGTAGACCCCATGGTTTGATTCATATCAATATTTGCAATGTTTCTTTGAATATAATCTATATTATGGTTATAATGGTGTTATATATGGTTAGGTTATAATGGTGTGGTATAATGTTTTTTTTTTTTTTAAAGTAGACGTAAATAAACTATTCCTATTTCTAACTTATCCTGCTGTATCTTATTATGTGCTTATGTGGGTAAGCATAGGATATTACCTTATTACGTAGTAAGGTGGAAAAACTCAAGTCATTTCCATACATGTTGAGAAACTTGTTAATAATCAGGTGGAACAAGAACGTATATGTATATATTGTAGCTGGAAAAGCAATTTCAGTGCATCCTTCTCGGCATCACATGAATACTTGCATGAATAAGGTACTTACGTGCTTATGGGTTTTTATATCGACCAAGATTGAGGTGATTTCCTCATGCTCTAACAATTTGTAGAACAATTTGTGGGAAACGTAGTAACCTACTTACTAGTTTATTTTTAAAATCTCTATTTGGACCGCTAATGGCATCAAACATTAGCGGTATATTATGCCTTTTGTGAAGGGCTCGCCTGAGGTTTTCTTTGAGTGAAGTCATCATACAGCTGTCATTGCGGCCTGTCCGAGCAGACAAGTATGCATCTACGAGCTCTCAAATTCCACCACCTTGTAACCACTATAAAAAGACGCGATGATGGTGAAAAAATATCAAAAAATAAGAAAAAAAACAATATTCTTGTGTTACTTTTGAATTTTGACCCGAGATTTTTTTTCATGATTTTTTTCAGTGCAAAAATGTAGTTGGTTGCACCTTTTTAACCGATATCGTCCCCCTCCGCTTCCATTTCCGATAAAACTCCGCTGAAGTCAAGCTCTACATTAGCCTCTGCTCAGATGGCCTACCTACGTTACATCACTAGTTATTAAAGCTCGGCATGTCAGTGCACCTAACAGTTTTGCATCCGCCGGTCTCTACGTCTTACACAAGAAACTGTTACTTAGAAGATATCCGCAGGAAATTTATTTTAATCTCTATAATGTTATGCACAGGAAGTAATGAGTTACATAACATTGATAAATTAATAAAAACACGACAACCATAAACCTGGGTTCTCCAAAGACAAGCGCATGACGTCACAGGGCCTTACTCATATAAAAATACATCAAAAGATAAATAGTGCTTAAACTAATTCCATCTCTTACCACTGGGTAATGACAAAAAGTGACAGCGCTAACTTTAATGGCCTGCGCACACCTAGTTCGCTAAAATATCGCTGTCAAATCTTAAATCTGACAGCGATATTTGACAGCGTTTCACTGATCGCTACCGCCAGCGAACTAGGTGTGTTCGAGCCTTAAGTCATGATCAAATTTAAATTTCTTTAAAAAGTATGGCTGTAAATGTCTAAAAGTAACGTTTTTTGTGCTGTCGAGGCTTTTACGATGAGGTCGTTGATGAATTACTCAAGGAAATCCTCCATTCTCTCTTCGAAAAGAAGCAATAAAATAAAATTGCAAAATGATCCAAGATGAGCCGAGAATTAGGCTCCAGGGCTATGGTCATTTTGTCTCTTATATGTATTTACAAAATATTTAGGTAGGTACTTAGGCCGAGAATTGTTTTGAACGTCGCGTCGTCTGGGGATGGTGAATCATCATTGAGGAAATTGACAACATTACCACGCGCCCTATTTATCACAGAAAGTGCAATTACGACCACCATTCAAATATTAGATGTGTTTCGTCGTAAATTAACAATTAATGAACGCAAGGGGAGCTTGTCTGCGGGCTCGGTCGATACTACCACCAGCATCAAGCCGTACTAGTGATGACATACTAGTTTTAACATGCATTGGATATCATCATCGTCAATAGCTTGAAGATGTCCACTGACTTTAACCGTCCTTGTAAATTTATTTTTTAGGAACGAACGGTTTTGGGTTCTCTTTTAGAACACTGGTGGTCTAGTGGTAGCGGCCCTGCCTTCCGACCCGAAGGTCGTGGGTTCAAATCCAGTCGTGGACCAGTGAGATTTTCTGACGAAAAATGTATGTGCACTATTATGCCAGTAAGTACTCTCAAAACGGTGATGGAAAACATCGTGAAGAAACCGGCGTGTCGTAGAACCTAAAAAAGTTAGAGCAACACGTGTCACGCAAAAAGGGTCCGCCAGCGGCCTACTTGCGGAAAAACCAGCCCGCACATCAAATGCGGATGATAAAAATTTGCCAAATTTTGGGCGCTCTTTATCCACCGGCTTCCCGCGATCTTTACAAAGTCGTCTGTTGTAATATTGCAACGAATTATGAAATTTGATATAATTCTCACCAACCGCCAGTCTTAGAGTTGCTTGCTGCATACCTTACCTTATATATTATTACTAGTTTATGATTATGTAGTCATATATACCTAACTTATAAACCCATTTTTAAATCATTGTTTAAAGTTACACCTGTCACTGTTTGTGGCCACCCAGTTTGAGATATGACTCCAATATATAAGCGCTTATTATATTATAAGTATAGTAATATATCCACCGAGCAATCAATAGGTACCATCGGATATGACAAACTCCGCTTCATATGAATATAACGAAAATAGATCTCAATACCATACCTATAAATGGGCGTCGAATATTTCCAGTAGGTACCCAACTACCCAACTATATCATATTGTAACGCAACTTTATTCACAAGCTCTATGTTATAGATAGAATCACCTTACCGTCCGTTATGTCACCTGTCATGCACAGCATAACGTCAACGAGTTGACAGTTAGAGGCAGGTTTTGGGGGCAAAACGAATGCTATTCAGACTAGCTATGGAATTGATGGTGTGATGTGAAATGTGAAAGATTATAATATGATGTTCAACATATCCGAAGAGTTTAATTTGTGCTACATAAGACTCGCGAGGAGACTCGTTACAAGTCAGAAGATGGATGAATCAACGGGCCTACAAGCCGTTCGTGTCGTGATAATTTATGACAACGATCCAACAATTTTCAACAACAAGCTTGTTTGTTTGTGCTTCATTTCATTGTAGTAACTCTAGTCACCAAGGACTAGGAGTTATTCATGGAACCAGTTACGAGCCATCGAGTTACAATATTGTTAGAAAGAAAGAATGAAAAACAATCAATTATACAAGCTGTACACGACAAGAAATAAAACAGTAAAATGTGACAACGTTAGTAACAAAATACACAGAGCCTGAGCAGAGTTACAAACCTGGAAACCTGAAGCTTGGTTACTGAATTGTGTTGAATGATAAAATGAAAAAATGTTGTGCTGAGTTACACAATATTATGGAGCCTATAGTTGGAACTCATCTCAGCAAGCAAATATACCTGGTGTGGTAAGACAAAATGACATTGATGGAAATTGGTAAATATAGGGTTTCATTAATGACAATTGCAAAGATTTGATATTATTATAGATTGAAGTTGACTTGAGACTCTGAATTTTGTGAGTCGGAGAATATCCGAGCAAATATTAATTTTAGACTCAGAGATTTAGACTGGTAGACAATGCTATTAGCATTAAGTCTTCATATCACTAAATAGTTTGATGGAAGTTTTAAATGAATAAATAAATAATTTTGTGGGACTAATAGCAAGTTATGGATAAGTAAGTCTGTTGAGAATTGGTCTGAGGCCACAAGTTTATCTGAATACCATGAGCGAGCTTCATGACAAAATTGAATGTATAGTTTGTGTGCTATAGTTTGTTAACCGCTAATTGAATATAAACCTGCTATGACATTGCAGTGCCCAACAGGGTGCATGTACTGACCTAAGCTACTCTAAGAACAAATGCTATTTATTTTATGTACATGTGAGCAATCAATAAATAAAATGAAATGAAATGTTCAAACAGCTATGACAAATAGGGTGTTCCTAATAATAAATAATGGTATAATTTATTTACTCTAGTAGAGTATGAGTTCTGACCTTTCCGAGTTTTGGGCTCTAACAAGTGTTTAGATCTTTGGGATCTTTGGGACCTTGTGACTCGGGTTGATTCCTTCAACCCACCATTCCGTCCACCATTAAAATAAGAGTACTCGTGATAAAAATACTATCTACCTGTAAGTTACTATTATTTGAATCAAGGCTTTGCGGTGATTGTTCAAATATTAATTATTATTGAAACTAGCTGAAATAATCAAACCGATTGAACGATGAACCTTTGAATGATTATATTGAAATGCTACTTCCCGCATTCATGAATATATTATTTATGAGATATTACTTACCTTGTGACACCATTCGTTGTGAAGTGTTTCATTAGTGTGAAGAATTAATGGAAGAAGCTGGTACAAACTTAGCTAGGTACTTTACTAATGATGATTTTTTTTGTATGGCCTCCTATGTATACTAAAGTTATATTATCTTGATTGATGCCATTTATACCTGAATGGAACTAAAAACATAAAGACCAGAATGATGTATTCAGTTAATATTTTAAGTTCTAGAACATGGGTGACAACTGATTGAGCCAGAGAGAGACTGATGCCGCCCGCCTACGACGTGCCGGGCCATGGGCCGCTCGTGTACTGCGGCCTGCAGGGCGTCGCCTCGCTGCTGGCGGAGGTGATGCCGCGCGACGAGCTGGCGCACCAGCTGTGCGAGAACCTGCACGCCAGCGACTGGCTCGCCGACTACATCGCGAGCCGCGTAGAGCGCGAGCCGCGGCTGGCTGCGCGCGTGGCGCCGCTCGACCGCGCCGCGCTGCGCCCGCTGGAGGCGCTGACGCGCTACCTGGTGCCCGCCTACTTCGCGGAGCGCGCGCTGCAGCTGTACTGAGGGCGCGACACAGGGAGCGCTGGCTGAAGGAGCCGCCGTGAGGGCAAGACAGGCATACGACATTGCCGCCCAATACGTGATCGAGTAAAGACATGACCAGCATACGACCTTGCTGGTCAGTTATAATCAAGTGAGGGCAAGACAGGCATACGACATTGCCGCCCAATACTTGATCGAGTAAAGACAGGGCAAGACAGGCATACGACATTGCCGCCCATTACTTGATCGAGTAAAGACATGACCAGCATACGACCTTGCTGGTCAGTTATGATTAAGTAAGGGCAAGACAGGCATACGACATTGCCGCCCAATACGTGATCAAGTAAAGACATGACCAGCACACGACCTTGCTGGTCAGTTATGATTAAGAGAGGGCTTGACTGGCATACGACATTGCCAGTTGATAACTCAGAGAGTGGCATGACTGGCATACGACTTTGCCGCTGCTCAATATTTATTTGTTTATTTGTTACTTATTATTATTTATTTGTTTATGTGTTACTGGTATGACTTTGCCAATTGATAAACATTTGAAGGCATGATTGGCATACGACTTTGCCACCGTCCAATGTTAACTGAATAAGGATCTGATTAGCATACGACATTGCCAATTGACTTGACTGGCATACGACTTTGCCGCCGACCAATATATAACTTAATAAAATAAGGATGGCATACGACCTTGCTAGTTGATAACTAAGGAAGGGCAATTATCATATGACTTTGCCGCCGCTTAATGCTTGACTGAATGAGGATAATAATGGCATACGACTTTGCCAATTGATTATCAATAGAGACCATGACTGGCATACGACGTTGCCACCCAATTCATTATTTAATGAGAACATGACATGTGACCTGGCTATACAATAAGGAGTGGCCGCCCTATTGGTGAACGAGTAAAGACAACTGACAAACGATATTGCAGCCCAAGTAATTATGTGAAACATGGCATACGACTTTGCTATCCAACTTATTAGTGACTTACGACCTTGCCGCCTAAAATTGTAATTATGTGAAGGAACGTCGGATGCATGATTTTGCCGTCCGATTGTGATTGCAGGCGGATTAATAATCTTATGATTAGTTAATGTTAAACATAAATGAATGCGTCAAAGAACCAAGTGCCATTATTTTAGTGGCATGCAACAGTTTATTTATTCTTTACTGAACACATATAGATGACTTAAGAGGCAAATAAAGTGGTTATATACAGAGGCGGATCTGCCATTTGATTTGACTTTGCCTAAAGGTAAATAAATTGATAGCACTGATATAAAAAAAAAAGAGGTGATAAAAACTGATCTGATGGATTGCTTCTTGCTGAAACAGCAACCATATGTGTATACTGGAATTACGGGTACGATTATTGTGGTTGGACTTATATCTCGATGGGTTGGAAACTTTTTGTTAAGGATTCATGCGAAACAAATTATGTTGCGAGGCTCCTTGAGTGAGATCTGATAATTTTGTTCAATCTATGAACGTAAAACTAAGATTGATTGGAAACTATAAAACCAGCAAAAATTAAATTAACAGGTTGACAACAATAACAAGATTTAAAATACCTATATATTAAATGCTTAGCTTTATGTTCCGACTATACCTTGTTTTAAAGCAAAATTTGAGAATGCCATATTCGAGACTCAGCCTGTTAAATTACAGAGACAAGCCCAAATATTTACCCTAAATATTTTTGTGAATTTGTACTTATGGCCATGACTTTTGGTTACTTGAATTATATGCCTTGAAGACTCCTTGCGACAATTCGACTTAAGCAGTTAACTTTCGAGTTAGTAAATAGAAAAATTTACTATATTGAATGGGTATGGAGAATACGCGATAAACATACATAAAATGATACGGGACTGGAAAATAATTAGTAATGAAAACATCTGTGATGAATTAACTGAAGTAAACCGTTGGGACATCATGTACCTCAAAAACATAGAGTTGAGATAGTACATATTTAGTTGAAAATGGAAATTTTGAGAATAAGAAAAAAATTGTAAGTAAACGAACAAGATTATGCTGTGACTGGGATTAACCATGACATTCTTTAAGGTACCATTAAGTATAACTTTGGTGACCTTTCTGAAGTAGCTGATAGTAATGCTCAGAGTATTTGGATAAACAATGAGTTTTATTTATAAAGTTAATTCTTCGGGGCCTCTATTGCTTTAAATTTATGTGGATGACGGATCTGAAGGTTGTGATGCCATTAATATTGGATTTAGTAAGACACCAGTCAATGAGAATAAAATATATAAAAAAAAAATCAGTTGTCTGTAAAGTCGGTTTACTGACGATAATTGACGTGATAACGTCATAAGAAAATACTCGCGGACTCGCGGACTCGCGGACTCGCGGACTCGCGGACTCGCGGACTCGCGGACTCGCGGACTCGGACTCGAACTCGGACTCGGACTCGAACTCTCGGAACCCCTCCGGACCCTCATTTACCCTTACCCTCATTTACCCTTACCCATTACCCGACCCGGGCTCGGGCTCAGGTAAATGGAACGACGTAACGACGCATGAGTCATGTTTTTTCGTGCGTGCAGCCGGCTCCATCGATTTATAAGACGTTATCACGTCAAAAAAAACAGTTGTAAGTGTGTGTGTAAGTCACAACGTGAAGGAAGTCATTCCTGTTTCAATACAATGGGTTCTCGGTGAATAAGGATTGTTAAACGTAGAAGCATTGGTCATGTTTTGACTAAGTGTGGTTGATTATATAGACCAAAGAAAAAATATTGCCACTTAGCGACTAGTAAGTAGGTGCATGAAAATCTGAACATGACTGATAGTTAAATCTCACTATTCCTGATACTCGTGATACCTACTATAAATAGGACTATCATTGTGATACTTCGCGATTGATGAAAATATTATACTTACAAAACATGGACATTGATGATAAAAATAATAATATTGGAATTGTTAAAGTAAGATGTTGGTACGCCAAGACTAGATAAAAGTCATTTGAGTAGGTACCTACCTAATGTAAATTGATGAGGCTTCAGTTTTAAGTTACGAGCAGAGCACTTGTCTGGGTCCTGATCTAGTTCCGTCCGATTGACCTTTCAGGCTCACATAGTGTTAGCTAAGTTATTGATGATATTATTGATGATTATGATGATGCGATGTATTATAGACGACACAGACACAGACAGGCATTTATTTGTACATTAAGAAAAACATTAAGGACTAATATTGTATATTATTAAAATCACAAAGAAAGATATAATTACAAATATTAACAGCGAAAGAGATTGTCGTATGAGCTAGAGTATGCTACTGCAGCAAATTGGCTCTGGCTCAGCATTAAGCTTCACCACCAGCGGCAGCCCAGCGCCGTTACTCTGTCAGAACCGTTAGATGTGTTGAAAGGAATGTAGGTAGGTATATTAAAAACTTAATTGAAATTCTTGTGTACCAACAAATTATTTTGTGTAGATGAGACTAACTGACTATATTGAACGAAGGGACTTGTTCTTTTAGGATGGCCGACTGTAACGATGCCATTCTAAAAGCTATGGCTTTACTATGATCCTAACGTAGGTTGTCAATCTGTCGCTGTCATGTAAAGGTGTCAAAGTGTTTCGCGCGCATGGATCCAGGAAGAGAAGGATAAAGACAATAGAATAGAAAAGAAAATTCTTTATTGCACACCTTAAAACTAACAGTGGAAAAACAAGTAACAATAATTGAAAACATACTAATGTACAATGGGCGGTCTTATCGCTGAAGAGCGATCTTTTCCAGATAACCTAGATATAGTTGTATAGCTAGCGGTGTTTTGTTTGGTGGAATATTATGATGGTTGCGATGTTATCAATGGTGAACGAGTGTTTCATAGTTGTGTCCCAATCAAGAAACGACGTTTTACAATACGAATCTGTAGCCTACTTGGTTATTAGTCTTATTGCTAAACTTAAATGAATGTTTTGTCAAAAGTAAATGATTAAACTAAGATTAGTTTTAAATACTCAAGTAGTAAAACACAAAGTGATAATTAGAGACTAATATTGTAAGAATTTTTGGAACCAATTATATTGGTATGATATCTAGATTTGAATAAACTTTGATTAGTTATGCATACTCAAGTAGCAAAACACAAAGTGGTAATTAAAGACTAATACCATTAATATTGTAAGAACTTTTGTAATCAATTATATTGGTATGATATCTAGATCTTGAATAAACTTTGATTAGTTGTGCATACTCAATCAGTAAAACACAAAGTGGTAATTAGAGACTAATACCATTAATATTGTAAGAACTTTCAGAATCAATTATATTGGTATAATATCTAGATTTTGGATAAACTAAGATTAGTTATGCATACTCAAGCAGTAAAACACTTATTGATAATTAGAGACTAATAACATTAATACTTGTTGTAATAACTTTTAGAACCAATTATATTGGTATAATGTCTAGATTTAGGATTGTAACACCGGGCTGTGAAGCTTAAAGCTTTTCCAAAGTGGAAAAACATGTAAACATAATGTGAACGAAATAGTTGATATTATAGGCGAACACATGGTTATTGAATTAATATAATCTCTAGAAATACTCAATAGTTTAGTCCGGAATACCAACTATTTTGTGTGGTCATAACTGACAACTACTCTGATACTCCGTACGGGACGAAGGGACCCGTCCCAAGTAGGATGGCCGACTGTAACGCAACTTTATTCACAAGCTCTATGTTATAGATAGAATCACCTTACCGTCCGTTATGTCACCTGTCATGCACAGCATAACGTCAACGAGTTGACAGTTAGAGGCAGGTTTTGGGGGCAAAACGAATGCTATTCAGACTAGCTATGGAATTGATGGTGTGATGTGAAATGTGAAAGATTATAATATGATGTTCAACATATCCGAAGAGTTTAATTTGTGCTACATAAGACTCGCGAGGAGACTCGTTACAATATTTATAATACTAAACATAGCTTTTTCAGTTTTTTAGTTAGATCGCTGAGTTTTGTGTGATGTGTGGGCGCAGAATAAACACGTCAGAGATCCGGGTCACGTGTCTTCCACGCAAGAAACTCGCGCCAAAATAACGGCTATTTGTTATTGTGGACTATTTCGGACAAGGTTAAGTTATATGTAAGTTTGGATTTGTACTTCTATGTACTGTCAGCCTAGGCTCAGTCTTAGGTAGGTACTAAGAGGCCATCTTTATTCCACTCTTCTATTATGCTTAGGATTTGCTTTTATTGTTCGTTGGCCATTACCTATGCATTGGCATTTCGCAGTAGTTAACTATAGTGTAAAGAGTCTCCTCGCGAGTCGTATGTAGCACACATTAAAACTCTTCGGATATGTTGAACATCATAATATTATAATCTTTCACATTTCACATAACACCCTATATCCCATAGCTATATTCTGACTAACGTTTGTTTTGCCCCCAAAACCTGCCTCTAACTGTCAACTCGTTGACATTATGCTGTGCATGACAGGTGACATAACGGACGTAAGGTAATTCTATCTAAAACTTATAGCTTGTGAATAAAGTTGCGTTACAGTCGGCCATCCTACTTGGGACGGGTCCCTTCGTCCCGTACGGAGTAGCAGAGTAGTCGTCAGTTATGACCACACAAAATAGTTGGTATTCCGGACTACTATTGAGTATTTCTAGAGATTATATTAATTCAATAACCATGTGTTCGCCTATAATATCAACTATTTCGTTCACATTATGTTTACATGTTTTTCCACTTTGGAAAAGCTTTAAGCTTCACAGCCCGGTGTTACAATCCTAAATCTAGACGACATTATACCAATATAATTGGTTCTAAAAGTTATTACAACAAGTATTAATGTGATTAGTCTCTAATTATCAATAAGTGTTTTACTGCTTGAGTATGCATAACTAATCTTAGTTTATCCAAAATCTAGATATTATACCAATATAATTGATTCTGAAAGTTCTTACAATATTAATGGTATTAGTCTCTAATTACCACTTTGTGTTTTACTGATTGAGTATGCATAACTAATCAAAGTTTCTTCAAAATCTAGATATCATACCAATATAATTGGTTCCAAAAACTCTTACAATATTAGTCTCTAATTATCACTTTGTGTTTTACTACTTCAGTATTTAAAACTTATCTTAGTTTATTCATTTACTTTTGACAAAACATTCATTTAAGTTTAGCAATAAGACTAATAACCAAGTAGGCTACAGATTCGTAATGTAAAACGTCGTTTCTTGATTGGGACACAACTATGAAACACTCGTTCACCATTGATAACATCGCAACCATTATAATATTCCACCAAACAAAACACCGCTAGCTATACAACTATATCTAGGTTGTCTGGAAAAGATCGCTCTTCAGCGATAAGACCGCCCATTGTACATTAGTATGTTTTCAATTATTGTTACTTGTTTTTCCACTGTTAGTTTTAAGGTGTGCAATAAAGAATTTTCTTTTCTTTTCTATTGTCTTTATCCTTCTCTTCCTGGATCCATGCGCGCGAAATACTTTGACGCCTTTACATGACAGCGACAGATTGACAACCTACGTTAGGATCATAGTAAAGCCATAGCTTTTAGAATGGCATCGTTACAGTCGGCCATCCTAAAAGAACAAGTCCCTTCGTTCAATATAGTCAGTTAGTCTCGTCTACACAAAATAGTTTGTTGGTACACAAGAATTTCAGCTAAGTTTTTAATATACCTACCTACATTCCTTTCAACACATCTAACGGTTCTGACAGAGTAACGGCGCTGGGCTGCCGCTGGTGGTGAAGCTTAATGCTGAGCCAGAGCCAATTTGCTGCAGTAGCATACTCTAGCTCATACGACAATCTCTTTCGCTGTTAATATTTGTAATTATATCTTTCTTTATGATTTTAATAATATACAATATTAGTCTTTAATGTTTTTCTTAATGTGCAAATAAATGCCTGTGTGTCTTCTTTATTACATCGCATCATCATAATCATCAATAATATCATCAATAACTTAGCTAACACTATGTGAGCCTGAAAAGTCAATCGGACGGAACTAGATCAGGATCCAGACAAGTGCTCTGCTCGTTAGGCTTGTTGAAAAAATATCGATACATCGATATATCGATATTATTTTTTCAATATATCGATATTTTTGAGCGATATTTAATAGTTCGATATATCGATGTATCGATATAAAATACTAAGTATCGAAAAGGCATAAAAACCGATATTTTTTTCAGACCAATAAACATTTATAAGTTTTAAGATTAAAAAATCCCAAAAAGAAAATACTTTTTTTATACTAACATAATATTTAACAAATTATATTTTATGTATTTTTTGTTTTTGGTCGACTTGATTTGCTGTTTTATAGTTTGGTTTTTAAGTTGTCAACTCTGTTAGTCAATTTCAATTTCAACAGCACCAATATTCTCTGTCAAGTCAAATCATACCGATATATCGATATATCGATATTTTTTAATAAAAATATCAATATCGATATTGATATTTTCAAAAAACATCGATACGATATATATCGATACTTTATTGCATTTCCGACATCCCTACTGCTCGTAACTTAAAACTGAAGCCTCATCAATTTACAGTAGGTAGGTACCTACTCAAATAACTTTTATCTAGTCTTGGCGTACCAACATCTTACTTTAACAATTCCAATATTATTATTTTTATCATCAATGTCCATTAAGTTTTGTAAGTATAATATTTTCATCAATCGCGAAGTATCACAATGATAGTCCTATTTATAGTAGGTATCACGAGTATCAGGAATAGTGAGATTTGACTATCATCAGTCATGTTCAGATTTTCATGCACCTACTTACTAGTCGCTAAGTGGCAATATTTTTTTCTTTGGTCTATATAATCAACCACACTTAGTCAACCCATGACCAATGCTTCTACGTTTAACAATCCTTATTCACCGAGAACCCATTGTATTGAAACAGGAATGACTTCCTTCACGTTGTGACTTACACACACATTTACAACTGTTTTTTTTTTTTTTTTTATATTTTATTCTCATTGACTAGTGTCTTACTAAATCCAATATTAATGGCATCACAACCTTCAGATCCGTCATCCACATAAATTTAAAGCAATAGAGGCCCCGAAGAATTAACTTTATAAATAAAGCTCATTGTTTATCCAAATACTCTGAGCATTACTATCAGCTACTTCAGAAAGGTCACCAAAGTTATACTTAATGGTACCTTAAAGAATGTCATGGTTAATCCCAGTCACAGCATAATCTTGTTCGTTTACTTACAATTTTTTTCTTATTCTCAAAATTTCCATTTTCAACTAAATATGTACTACATATCTCAACTCTATGTTTTTGAGGTACATGATCTCCCAACGGTTTACTTCAGTTAATTCATCACAGATGTTTTCATTACTAATTATTTTCCAGTCCCGTATCATTTTATGTATGTTTATCGCGTATTCTCCATACCCATTCAATATAGTAAGTTTTTTTTCTATTTACTAACTCTAAAGTTAACTGCTTAAGTCGAATTGTCGCAAGGAGTCTTCAAGGCATATAATTCAAGTAACCAAAAGTCATGGCCATATGTACAAATTCACAAAAATATTTAGGGTCAATATTTGGGCTTGTCTCTGTAATTTAACAGGCTGAATCTCGATTATAGCATTCTCAAATTTTGCTTTAAAACAAGGTATAGTCGGAACATAAAGCTAAGCATTTAATATATAGGTATTTTAAATCTTGTTATTGTTGTCAACCTGTTAATTTAATTTTTGCTGGTTTTATAGTTTCCAATCAATCTTAGTTTTACGTTCATAGATTGAACAAAATTATCAGATCTCACTCAAGGAGCCTCGCAACATAATTTGTTTCGCATGAATCCTTAACAAAAAGTTTCCAACCCATCGAGATATAACTCCAACCACAATAATCGTACCCGTAATTCCAGTATACACATAAGGTTGCTGTTTCAGCAAGAAGCAATCCATCAGATCAGTTTTTATCACCTCTTTTTTTTTTTTTTTTTTCAGTGCTAGGCAAAGTCAAATCAAATGGCAGATCCGCCTCTGTATATAACCACTTTATTTGCCTCTAAGTCATCTATATGTGTTCAGTAAAGAATAAATAAACTGTTGCATGCCACTAAAATAATGGCACTTGGTTCTTTGACGCATTCATTTATGTTTAACATTAACTAATCATAAGATTATTAATCCGCCTGCAATCACAATTGGACGGCAAAATCATGCATCCGCCGTTTCTTCACATAATTACAATTTTAGGCGGCAAGGTCGTAAGTCACTAATAAGTTGGATAGCAAAGTCGTATGCCATGTTTCACATAATTACTTGGGCTGCAATATCGTTTGTCAGTTGTCTTTACTCGTTTACCAATAGGGCGGCCACTCCTTATTGTATAGCCAGGTCACATGTCATGTTCTCATTAAATAATGAATTGGGTGGCAACGTCGTATGCCAGTCATGGTCTCTATTGATAATCAATTGGCAAAGTCGTATGCCATTATTATCCTTATTCAGTCAAGCATTAAGCGGCGGCAAAGTCATATGATAATTGCCCTTCCTTAGTTATCAACTAGCAAGGTCGTATGCCATCCTTATTTTATTAAGTTATATATTGGTCGGCGGCAAAGTCGTATGCCAATCATGCCTTCAAATGTTTATCAATTGGCAAAGTCATACCAGTAACACATAAACAAATAAATAATAATAAGTAACAAATAAACAAATAAATATTGAGCGGCGGCAAAGTCGTATGCCAGTCATGCCACTCTCTGAGTTATCAACTGGCAATGTCGTATGCCAGTCAAGCCCTCTCTTAATCATAACTGACCAGCAAGGTCGTATGCTGGTCATGTCTTTACTTGATCACGTATTGGGCGGCAATGTCGTATGCCTGTCTTGCCCTTACTTAATCATAACTGACCAGCAAGGTCGTATGCTGGTCATGTCTTTACTTGATCACGTATTGGGCGGCAATGTCGTATGCCTGTCTTGCCCTTACTTAATCATAACTGACCAGCAAGGTCGTATGCTGGTCATGTCTTTACTCGATCAAGTAATGGGCGGCAATGTCGTATGCCTGTCTTGCCCTCACTTGATTATAACTGACCAGCAAGGTCGTATGCTGGTCATGTCTTTACTCGATCACGTATTGGGCGGCAATGTCGTATGCCTGTCTTGCCCTCACGGCGGCTCCTTCAGCCAGCGCTCCCTGTGTCGCGCCCTCAGCACCGCATGTACCCCTCCGCGAAGTGAGGCAGCCCCGCTGACAGCGTGAGGTCGTACCGCGGGCGCGGGGCGGCAGAGCGGGCGAGGGCGGGGCAGCGCCGCGCCCAGCACCGCGCCCACCAGCTGCATCGAGGTGAGCGCCAGCGCGCCACATCGAGCCTGTCGCGCCGTCGGCCGGCGCCAGGCGGGCCAGCGCCTCGCGCGCCACCTCGCGGTACAGCTGCAGCGCGCGCTCCGCGAAGTAGGCGGGCACCAGGTAGCGCGTCAGCGCCTCCAGCGGGCGCAGCGTGGCGCGGTCGAGCGGCGCCACGCGCGCGGCCAGCCGTGGCTCGCGCTCCATGCGGCTCGCGATGTAGTCGGCGAGCCAGTCGCCGGCGCGCAGGTTCTCGCACAGCGGGTGCGCCAGCTCGTCGCGCGGCATCACCTCCGCCAGCAGCGAGGCGATGCCCTGCAGGCCGCAGTACACGAGCGGCCCATGGCCCGGCACGTCGTAGGCGGGCGGCATCAGTCTCTCTCTGGCTCAATCAGTTGTCACCCATGTTCTAGAACTTAAAATATTAACTGAATACATCATTCTGGTCTTTATGTTTTTAGTTCCATTCAGGTATAAATGGCATCCATCAAGATAATATAACTTTAGTATACATAGGAGGCCATACAAAAAAAAATCATCATTAGTAAAGTACCTAGCTAAGTCTGTACCAGCTTCTTCCATTAATTCTTCACACTAATGAAACACTTCACAACGAATGGTGTCACAAGGTAAGTAATATCTCATAAATAACATATTCATGAATGCGGGAAGTAGCATTTCAATATAATCATTCAAAGGTTCATCGTTCAATCGGTTTGATTATTTCAGCTAGTTTGAATAATAATTAATATTTGAACAATCACCGCAAAGCCCCAATGATTCAAATAATAGTAACTTACAGGTAGATTGTATTTTTATCACGAGTACTCTTATTTTAATGGTGGACGGAATGGTGGGTTGAAGGAATCAACCCGAGTCACAAGATCCCAAAGATTTAAACACTTGTTAGAGCCCAAAACTCGGAAAGGTCAGAACTCATACTCTACTAGAGTAAATAAATTATACCATTATTTATTATTAGGAACACCCTATTTGTCATAGCTGTTTGAACATTTCATTTCATTTCATTTCATTTATTGATTGCTCACCTGTACACAAAATAAATAGCATTTGTTCTTAGAGTAGCTTAGGTCAGTACATGCACCCTGTTGGGCGCTGCAATGTCATAGCAGGTTTATATACAATTAGCGGTTAACAAACTATAGCACACAAACTATACATTCAATTTTGTCATGAAGCTCGCTCATGGTATTCAGATAAACTTGTGGCCTCAGACCAATTCTCAACAGACTTACTTATCCATAACTTGCTATTAGTCCCACAAAATTATTTATTTATTCATTTAAAACTTCCATCAAACTATTTAGTGATATGAAGACTTAATGCTAATAGCATTGTCTACCAGTCTAAATCTCTGAGTCTAAAATTAATATTTGCTCGGATATTCTCCGACTCACAAAATTATGAGTCTCAAGTCAACTTCAATCTATAATAATATCAAATCTTGGCAATTGTTATTAATGAAACCGTATATTCACCAATTTCCATCAATGTCATTTTGTCTTACCACACCAGGTCTATTTGTTAGCTGAGATGTGTTCCAACTTTAAGCTCCATAACATTGTGTAACTCAGCACAACATTTTTTCATTTTATCATTCAACACAATTCAGTAACCAAGCTTCAGGTTTCCAGGTTTGTAACTCTGCTCAGGCTCTGTGTATTTTGTTACTAACGTTGTCACATTTTACTGTTTTATTTCTTGTCGTGTACAGCTTGTATAAATGATTGTTTTTCATTCTTTCTTTCTAACAATATTGTAACTCGATGGCTCGTAACTGGTTCCATGAATAACTCCTAGTCCTTGATGACTAGAGTTACTACAATGAAATGAAGCACAAACAAACAAGCTTGTTGTTGAAAATTGTTGGATCGTTGTCATAAATTATCACGACGCGAACGGCTTGTAGGCCCGTTGATTCATCCATCTTCTGAGTTGTAAAGAGTCTCCTCGCGAGTCGTATGTAGCACACATTAAAACTCTTCGGATATGTTGAACATCATAATATTATAATCTTTCACATTTCACATAACACCCTATATCCCATAGCTATATTCTGACTAACGTTTGTTTTGCCCCCAAAACCTGCCTCTAACTGTCAACTCGTTGACATTATGCTGTGCATGACAGGTGACATAACGGACGTAAGGTAATTCTATCTAAAACTTATAGCTTGTGAATAAAGTTGCGTTACAATAGGTACCTATATATTCCTATTCCTATTTGTTTTTATTGTTATTGGGCACAAACTTGCCCTTTTATTGTACGTCCGGAACGGGCAAACTGTGAAATCTGTACCTATACCTAGCCATAGCCACTAAGATCTTTTCTGTACAACAGCTAGGCAATAAATATTTATGATTTCTGATTTCTGATTTCCTGACTGCAAGATGTGACGTTACAGTATAAAAGCAATTTATAATAATTTTGTGATTAAATAACTCAGTAGAAATATTTTTAAAGATTTATCATATCTCCGACATGCTAAACCTCAAAGAATCTATCCGCATTTTGTTATATTTAATTAGAAAATGATTGGTTCCGGGTGTTTTCGATTAGATTTCGGCTGTACGCAGAGACGGGGCGGTGGCCCGCGCAATGACTCGACGGATTCCTAAGCTAAGTAACTATTGAGGAAGTTTCTACTGATGCTACTCAAATTAAATTGTGAAATATTCGTTTCAATGCCACTGAATCTCTCTTGGCCAGCCAAATTATACCTCCTCATTCATAATGCCTGTCACATTTTAGAGGCTCCTTATAAGCGTTAACATAGATAGCTGCAAAAGTTTTTTCAGCAATCATGCAAAAGCATCATACGAAAAAAGCGGTAGGAACCAAGCCATAGTTGCCTGTTCTTCTAGGCTTGGTTGCGTGGATCTGGCACCTAGACCCAGCTGTAAGAAATTTGAAGTAATCCTTCTGATGCAAGAGATTTTTTTATTTGTTTTGATAGCTAACAATAATACATAATCTCGATGACATTTTAAATCGTTTACGCAGATAAGTTTACAAGCTTTTACATTAGCTTTTATGTTCTTTATACGAGCCTATTTATAAGCTTATTGTTGTACGATAGGTCGATAAAACCGTGGTGGACTATGGTAATGCCGATCGTTCGGTTAGTGCTGGCTAAGAGCAGTTGGGAACTTAGACAGGCGTATTTTTATAAGCTAGCGTAAACGTGACACGAAAAAAAAGAAGTTGTACAGCAAGGCTCAGCTTTTTTAGGGTTGCATGCCTCAAACGAAATTTTGGAATTCCAGTAGGAATGTAGGTCTGCTGGTTCATCATTCAAGACCATTTTTCTTGGAAGATCTTTGAGCTTACAAGTGCTGTAAAAGATAATAAAAGCAAATGAAAGTCTGTTTATCGAAATGGCAAAGAAAATTTCTAAAAGTGGAGAATTTAGACATTTTGACCTACTCCGAAACCAACACGAGTCCTTTATTTTTAGACTTGAGTGGGCCTCCAGAAGAAGATGCTTGTTTTTTGTCTCTAGAAGAAGATGCTTGTTGTATGTGATTTGATAGGAAGAAATAAGTTAGAAAAGTAGGTTTTGTTCTTATGCATTGCTGTTTGTAAGAACGCTTGTCGAAGGCAGCTCGCTAGTACCCTCCAAAGAACCGGTTCCAACCGCCCCACGTGCAGATACCATCGTTCGTCTTCGTCTATTTTACCTCGTATTCACCGACCACTATACCCCGACCCTTCAACCCTTTACAACTTCATATATCTGCTCACGCTCTCGAATAAAACCAAAAACTAAAGAAGCTCTGTCCAGGCTGGACGAGTTCTGTTGTATTGTGAATTTGTGATATACAAATCTTATACAATGAAGCAAATAAATTGTTGTAGGTTAGGTACATGTTTTAAATCTTTTATTTTGAGTTCCAGCAACTAATGGGCAGTCTCTCCCAAAGTCTTCAAAAGTTTATAAGATAGCCAAGTAATATTGTTATTGAAAGGGTTTCCGCCACGGGCCATAGAAAAAAACCCCAGTCCCGGCGCAAAGGAATTGTATCTCAGATTTTAGATAATTATAAGTAGAAACAATAGCAGGTGTCACTATTTCCTGATTTCGTGGCTAACATGGTTATTTTGCCCAGAGAAGTTTCATAGGCGCCACATGTAAACATGACACTTTGTAGGAAAAACTACTTGTTACTGTACTAATTGACATTGAATTGGCAAAAAATGAATAAAACACACACATAATACCCTAGTACATAATGTTGTTATTGAGGAACAAGGACGACATAAGTTTATTCATACATGTTTCAAGTGTGCATTAAGAACTCAATACTCAGTCATTTAAAGCGCGCTCAATGCGTTCTTTTACTTAAACAGTAATTATTAGCGTATATCTATGCATATATTCATTGTGTTAAAATAAATACTTTGTTTAAATGGAATAGTTTTTTAAACATACCTCTTGGGGCGGTTCAATAGCACGTACAATATGTACCACGAATTCTCGACGTGATTGAAGAAAATGTTCAAATAGAACATGTCTTCGAAGTCGCCGAAGTGACCGTGTACACAAAACACAATTGTCTGCCATATCACAAGAAAAATCAAAAGTCCAGGGATTAATGCCAAGTCGCCGTAAAAACAAAATAAATCAGGAGGAACCAACCACGAGTCGTATCAGTGTGTACGTATTATATTCATTTTTTGCAACTACCCGCACGTTTGTGTTGTTAATGAGTGAATTAATACAGTAAAATGAAGTTTTTAAAAAAACGACATAGGTCAGGTACATTATATTACATATGTGATAATGTGTTTATATGATGTGTTTTATTAGTTTTTTGCCAATTCAATGTCAATTACACACAGTAACATGAAGTTTTTCCTAAAAAGTGTCATTTTTGCATGTAGCGCCTATGAAACTTCTCTGGGTAAAAAAAACATGTTAGCCACGAAATCAGGAAATAGCGACACCTGATATTGTTTCTACCAATAAGTATCTAAAATCTGAGATACAATTCTTTTGCGCCGGGACTGGGGCAATTTTGGCGGAAACCCTTTGCTCTCCAAATATGATGTGCTCATTTCAAGTGCCTGCGCCGCGCCGCGTTCCACTACGTTGAGGATACAACATGTTTGCATACGCGTGAATGTACATACCACGACCTAGGTACTACCAAACTAAGTATTGTACGACTACATGCTTCACAGAGAGCATGATGCGTCATTTAACCATGTCGTAATACTACCCATAATTATTTTCAGATTTGTATGGTAGAGGTAGCAAGTACTTGTGTAACTTAAAATAGACAAATTATAATACCGAGCAGCCGACTGTTTATTTAAATTACAGACCCAAAACACAAAGTTTGAACGTACGTATAAAAAATATGAATATACCTACCTATGTAAATATCGTCGCTGTCATTTATGTTTGACAGTGTTTCAATGTAGGCCTGCCACAAGCTCTGGCTGGCTCTGTCTCTGGTTCTGGTTTTGAGTGTTATCTAAATAAATCCTATGTCGAAACGTCACACACACAGTATAATACACTGGTCAGCACCCACACAAACTCAAAACCAGAGCCACAGACAGAGCCAGACAGAGCTTGTGGTAGGCCTACTGATCACCACCGCAGAACGCATAAGATGTGCGCAAGGCTTAAACTATAAGTAATCCAAAGATTTTGCGTAGCCTAACAAAAGTCTCCTCAAAGTTAAATGTGTCTGAATTTCGAAAAGCTGCGCCACTGTTGAAAACTATTATGTACATAATATATCCATTAGCTATTATTCATAACAGTTTTATAGGTGGTGTTTACGCGTCTACATAGCATAAATAATTAACAAGACAGAAGGTAAAGGTACTTACGCAAAAGTCACGACCTTTGCATAGAGTCGAAAGGTGATACCGTGATAGAGCATCAAATCAACACAAATCAGTTAGGATAAGAAGCATGGAAATATTCAATGCTGGCAAACTATGGGTTAGGAAACACTATGGACAAGTTTCTTGGGTACCTAATAAAACATACTTGAGTAAATATAGTGAGGATTCGAAGTTTATTCACAGGGGCTCATTTGTTATTAGCAGGCATTTTAATAGGAGGTACTTAGGTATGTACTTTGCTATTGATTCGTCATTGTTTTTAAATTACTGAAACAAATTATCTAGTTATAACGTTTTCCATTTTTCTATTTTAGGTGCTAGAACTTAAGAAGTAAGAAGATACTAAAATCATATTTAAAAAATAACGATGTTTATTTTCCGACACTCTTCACATACCTTTCGGACGAGTGTTTTCATTATGTCGTTTTAAAACGAGAATCTTTCTTTTTTCTCCAGAGTTTTTGTCTCTGTCCCATCGCGTCGTGAGTGTCGTGACGTATTTTCATTTGTTTTTATTTGTTTTTTAATCATTTCCTAAAACAGCAATCAGGGCTGGCAATAACTTATTAATGTTAGGGCACGCGACACCCGCATCGGGGCGGCACGTGGCAAATCTGCGGGTGGATTGGAAAAGTGTTATCACCCCTAATGTGGAGTAATGGAGTGTTCATTACTGTACCCCCATCGCTCTAGATTCACACGAAAATCCCCGTTGTGTAACGGGGTGACTGCTGATAGGAAAAGTTATATGTTTAAGGTCTCTGAAATAAAATCTAGACTCAATACACCGTACCTGCGTGTTCTCTATTCAAGAAAACAAACGCGACCCCCTCTTATTATAGTCAACTAGAATAAGTTAATTTTACAACTGAAAAATCCCACTCAAAAATTAATTAACCGAAAAGTGTTACGAAAAGTGTTGTGTTCGACAACATTGCGTTGATCATTGATCAAGGTGTTGATTGTCCGCGGTCAACGACCCTGTAGCTTTTCTCGGTTCAGTTCCACGCGGCCCCCGATTTGTTCTACTGTTCAACATTACATTTTAAGCGCTTTTTACAGTGCCTACTCGCAAGGCCGTCTTAAGCTAGGCTGGGGCCCTTGGGCACACAAGAATTTGGGGCCCTTTTGGAAAGTAATAAAAGCTAATTATAATAACATTTTTTTACTAGGCATAACCATTTATTATAGGTAATCAAATACAGTAGGCTATAATGGCGTAGTATTGAGAAAAAAAATTAATGTGCCCGACGAAAATGTTTTGAGAATGAATGTGCAGAAATTGTCGGTCCTTCGGGGCCCCCTGAGAGACCTTATGGTAGAGACGGAATAGCCTACTCGTTTGTCGAGCTAGCGAAAAGTTTTTAAGCAAGTTCATTAGGTGATTAGAATCATTCAGCTTTTGCATGAAGATGTCTACTGCTGGATAAAGGACCTTACATTTTTAGGAAGTACGATTTTGAGCCTTCTCTAACCATCCACTGACTTCTCGCGATCTTTCCAATGTTGTCGATGCGGTGGAGGGGCGTTCTACACTCTGGTTCTTTGTCGCCATTCCAAACCATGTTTGACTATCCATCTTCTACATGGATCTTACACTTCTATAGATTTTCTCACATTGGATTTTATTATGCATTGGAAGTCCCATCACAACTTTCTCTATGGCCTTTGTGCGACTTTCAGCTTGTGTGTGAGGCCAGTAGTGACTATGCATCCTTATGTCATTACTGGCAGCACGCACTGACAACACCATCAACATACCTTTCGACACTGACCAGCAAGAGTTCTATCTAACAAAGGATTTGTTTTGTTGAACAGGCGGAGTTGTTTTGTTCGGTTGGTCTACTAATTTCCTAAATCTTTCTACAAAAATCGAAGACAAAAGAATGTCATTTTTCCCGCGCTCAATGGCGGGAAGCATCAAATTATGGATGCGTTCAGCACCGGCCGGCGCGGCCGACCAGAACATGACGAATTACGTGCGCTCGAAAGCCGGTCTCGTAATTATTGTGGACAAGGCACTTTTTGCCTCTGACAAATAGTAGGAGCGTGGAATGAGAGCGAGGAGCTTTGTATCGCTGCTAATGACACTCGTGGACGAGCGAGCTCTAATATTACTAGGTAGGTACCATTTCTTTTGTGCGGAGCTGGAGTGGCTGTGGCTGTGTTGCATCTCGCCCGGGATGGGACAACGACCTCCCTTATTTGTTACAATACTTGAGCCATAATATGAATCGAATTGACGTCAGTGATGAGCTCAAATTTCCTCGGGCAAGCCAAGCCACGCCACAAGACGGCTTTGCTGTCACGCGAGCCTCATTTAGATGGATATAAAATTAGTTACAGTCGGTTAAAAAAATGTATAAAGACTCACAAATTACACAGGTTATTTCTATTCTTGTATTCGTGCCGAATTAAGATATTTTGGTAGGATTTGATCGTTGGTTTTAATAACCTAGGGATTGGTCAGGTAGAGTTACCTAGGTTTTTTACGTTCTGCACGCTCCATCCGATAATTTTGAGACTTGATATTCTCGAAAACCGTTTCTCCAGAAAAACTCTTGACACCTGGAAGAATTCGTTAATGACGACACATTTCGTGGAATTTTGGCGAATGCAATATGAGACGCCTCCTTGGTGGTCGCAGCGAAGTGGCCTAACCTTTACCGAAATAATAATTTGGCTTCAACAACGATCTTGTCCATACTCTACGTAGCCACGATGGGTATCACGTGATCACGTTCATTCTGTGAAAATAAAACCTGTATTGTGTAGCGTAGGACTTGTTACTAGGTATGCAGATAACTAAATATAGTTACTGCGGTAAGGAGATATAAAAATAAAATAATGCTATGCAGATGTACCTTACTAGTTACTACCCTACTATAGGTATTACCTTATTTTTAATTAAAATATTCTTATTCTGACAGTTCTATGCACTTTTAGAGTTATGTCCACGTTAGGTCATATCAAAATGTGTCACTTATGAAATTCTGCGATCCATTAGAGATGTTGGTTGTTGTTAAGAACTCCTGGAAGTGCTTTCTCATAATCTAGGTATTTAAGCACTTATTTTCAATTCCCAGAGTTCCATTAGACCCCGTTTGAGCTCAGGTAGAAATTGGTTTATCAGGAACTGTGGCCTGCGGCACACCACGACGAGCGACGGGAAAGTTGCTAGGTCGGTCTATGGCGCAGGCAAAGTGAACTCAGACCAAAGAGTTTGTATTCACCAGCTTGGTTCATGATAGGATTTACAGATAAATCTCTCAGATGCCTAATTAACTTATTTTAATGTAAAAGTTGATGAATATGGATAAAAGTATCACGTCTATTCCATTCTCAGATACACCTGACTGAATGAATGTCCACAATATTTAGGTTACTGATCTGAACACGTACGAACGATCACGTATCTAGTCCATCTAATTCTTTTCCAGTTTGACAGTGTTTTAGAAATTACAGCTATAACAAAAGGCCCAATATGGAGTTCTAAGAGAGTTCCACTTCGCATATCACCCCGCTTTTGATCTTTGGCAAACGAAAATTTGATCATAGAGGCAGTTTTTGTTTTCGTGTTCGAAACTCTCTATTTAAATAAGCCTTAGATCGACCACACTCAACCATCGTTCAATTGAAACGGCGATTAGCGCTGACGACTTCTTGCTATCCACAGGAACAAAAGCTTTACACTCTACTAAACAAAATAGTTCATGCATTTTGCGTACGCCATAATTACCCACCAGCTATTGTTGTGTACAATGCTGGGTTATTTGGATACAGTTATGCATAGTGAGTCCAAGCGCCATTTTCAGTTGTTTGGGAAATTACATAAACGCGTTTTTATTGGTAGAAGATTTACATTTCCATCGTCAGAAAGTAAATCTATGTACATCGAAGCTTATATTTGTAATGTAACATGCTACAAGAAAAAAAACACAAAATAAGTTTTTATTTTGGAATATATAGTTAAAAATGCACTTGGACTCCCAATAAATATGATGTTCTCATTCTGCAAAACGAGTCCAAGAGACAAAATAATTATTTATTCTGGAAGATTAACTTTAGGTGCACGTGGAAACGAATAAAATGAGTATAAGTATAACATAAAAATGTTTCCTGGACTATTTTCCTATCGTTTAATAAAAAACCTTGAATTTCCGTACTTACTCAGTATCTTATATTAGATGTTACAAAGGATTGATAAAAATAAATAAAAAACTATTAAAATGGCACTGATAGTATGTCCAGAAAATAAAACGATATATCATAATATAATAAACAACCATAATTTTAAAAAAGATAAGGACTATTTCAGATACATCTTCAGCTTTCAGACAGACAGAAAAATGATTGATGATATTATTGGTGAACACCAACCCCAACCCCAGAACATATCGAGTAGGATGTAGGATGGAGTTGGTAAATAATATATAAATCTACTCTTCTTCAATATGTTCCGGATCAAAAATCTAAATGGCCATCAACACCTTCAACAACAATATCATCTTCAATCGTGTCATCAAAAATCAAATCTTTGTCAAATGCTATAGCGTCGTTTGGAATATTATGAAACAGTGATTTTAAATCTTTTCGTTTTTTCTCTGAAACATTTTGTCCTTTCCTACCCTTTCTTCTCTTTACATCAATTTCTAAGCTTTCTTCCTCTTCTACTGCTCCTGCCTTGACATAATGAGGCAATGGATGATTTTAGGTTTTCTTTATCTGGTTTATTTTTAACCAATTATTATTGACCTTCTCGCCCACTGTTATCTTTTTTCTGTTAACAATCCTTTTCTTCAGTATTTGTGATTCTTTGTTCTGAGCTTGCCATAACTTTCTTGTAGTCTTGTGGAGTATAAAGTATTAATTGCAGTTTCAGAAATATAGGGTGCTTTTTGAGGATAGATCATTAGGTCTATTTTTATACGTGTATTCTGACCTTCATTTTTTTATTCTGTTCTCCGCAACAATTAAGTTGACCAAAGAATTAAGTTTTTGACTTTGGTAAACTAGTATAATATGTGCTTCCTTAAACATAATCTCTTGGGTTCTTCTGCCAGCCTCTCCTTCCACCCCAAACAAAGATTACGTTCAGAAGTTACAAACAACTGTCGCGTAGACTACTGATGCGTAACACTACGTCGTTTGGACTAGTAATGTATAATGGAAATGTGCTTTCTCATCATAAAATTTGGTTGTTAGTTTTAAATTGGTTGTTGGACTTGTATTGCATTTCAAAATACTTCGTTTGCTGTAGAAGGCGCTTGGACGGGGTATCAAAAAATACCACTTAAAGTGAAGCTGCTGCAAAACTGTTTTTTTCTATGGCTTAATTATGCCCTAGTGATTACAATAATGCGAAAAAATCAAAAAATGAAATTTGGCGCTTGGACTCCTTATGCATAACTGTATCCATTTATTCATTCAATTTCACAATATGTGGAAAACAATGAGCAATCTCATGTGCCTAACTGTACATTCACAGAGCTACCTAACTACGTTATGTATAACACGCCTGTCCCTGATTACTAAAATATGGTGTTTCAAGTTCTGCTTCATCATTTCACAATGAGATTATGCGTGTATTGTTCTAAGGTGGCTGATATTCTCAAATATCTCAAATGTTGCGTGCAATATTATTATAAGTATAAATAAATACATTTTGGACAATTCACACAGCACTAGATATTGGAACTAGGCAGCTATGTATCTGTATTTATAAATACATTTTTGTAAATACATATCTTAGAATATAATATACAGAGAACAAAACATCTGTTATCAGCACACAAATATTTTTTTCTCAGTGGGGATCGAACCCACCACGCCGTGGCGCGCAGAAGGCAGAGCTATACCAACTGAGCTATGAGGGATGTCAAAACGACGTAGGTATCTACGGAACGGGCCACAGAACATAGAATATTCTGTATTCGAGAAGAATATGAAGAATTTCAGTTAATTACTTTTTATTGTGGTTCTACTGAGAACGACTGAAGCCATATAAAAAGTACTCTGTGCCCTAGCCTCAGCCAAAAGATTTTCAAAAAGGGCGTTTACCTAAATGTTTAAATATTGCCTATGGAGTTGCAAGCGTCCTTATACTACTGTAATCGCTATCCATAGTACGCGGCTTTTTTGCTTACATAACATTAAAAAAAACAATAACTAAGCTAAAGTTTTGATTCCCATTACGTTTCGGTTTTACGACCGCACTGCAGTTCATCGATACGAATGACGGGTATCGTGGTATTGTTCGTACAGAATAGTAACAGTTGTGTATTGTGAAACCGGAGAAAGCAACGTAGCACAATACCCTCGTGTAGATGCGCCAGATATGGCGAGAACTTTGAACTTTGCTCGGTGGAGTCGCTTATTCCGATCCTGTTACTGTTCCCTTTTAAAAACATCGAACGGTCTTGTTTATCGAAAGTACCTACTTTTAAATTAAAACATAGGTACTATGTAAAAAGTATTAGAGATCAAAAATGATTTTATCTTGCTAAGGAAGCATGGCACACTTCTTTCTCTTCTCGCGTGTCCGCGCCGCTTTGCCGCGGAGGATTAAGTACCCTACCTATCTTGAGAATAAATTGATTTTTCATAGGGGCGGGATGATGAAATGGGGGTCGGAAAGTGTATTTTTGCTCTTCGATATCCGAGTGCAAAATACGTTATCATCCGCGAGAGGATATAGTGAATTCAAAACATAATAGAAAGAAATAACACTTCTCCGAGACTTCTTCTTCTTGTCGTGTCACTAGTTCTTTCGAACCAGTTTATTGAAAGGATTTTAAGTGCGCCCTAAAGACGCTCCTTTCGTGCACTTCTCTGGACATTTCTTCATTCTCTGAGACATAGTTGTATCATTAGTTTTATTCATAGCCCGCATGTAAGACCACCATTTACCATTCTTCATACAAATACAGATATTACATTTCATTTTATAACCTATCAATAGTGTATTCACAAATCAAAGCCATGTCCTATCTTCAATAATTCTTGTTTACGGGTTTTTTTTTAATTTTGATAATAAAAGCTATGGTGTGATATTCCATGAAACAGGGTGAACGACTGAGCCTTGTAACCGCATCATTATCGCTGAACCACGGCAACCAGCTCGCTGCACTATAGGCTATCAATTGAATACATTAAAATAGGTTCTTTCACCGGCCACCATCAGGCGTAAGAAGAGCGCTGGCGAATTAAATTAAAAAAATA
This sequence comes from Thera obeliscata, assembly GCA_947578465.1. Taxonomy (NCBI): domain Eukaryota; kingdom Metazoa; phylum Arthropoda; class Insecta; order Lepidoptera; family Geometridae; genus Thera; species Thera obeliscata. Next base: position 3,021,681 of record OX387926.1, read on the forward strand.
TACCATTTTGATATTTTACGCTCGAAAGTCTCACTCAATTTAAAAAAAAAACTATTAAACCTAATCGTAACGTTTCCAAATTCTTAGGCTTGAGTCTGAGTCGAGCCTAGGTTTTTGACATTTTTCAACGGAGAACTGTCATAAAATCTGTGCTTGAGCAGCCTCAAGCACTCAAGCATAGATTTTTTGATTTTGATTTAACTCAAACTCTAGCACTGTTTTGGAATACGGGCCTAAGCCGCTAATTTTATAAAGGGCGTATTTCAAAATTCGTTGGATTTTGGTCCTAGAATAAAACACTGAGATGCTGTGCAATATTTAATTGACTAACAAATTCATAAAAATTACAAATTGACGAACATTTACATTTTGGTTATTTACTGTACAATGATATAAAGTTGAATGTATTATCACATACCTACATACAGAGTTTTATACTAAGGCTAGGTTTCACGGGTAAATAATCGCCCAATCAAAATTAGAAGATGTTTAACTCAAATGGAAGTTAACATTTTAGTTACTTAATGAATTTATTGCTTATGACATTTTTGACTTATTTGACTAGTTTAATCTTTTTTGTGTAGTACCTATGTGTCGGGGTGTCTAATAATATAATTTCAAATACGATTCGAAGTTAATTATTTATGATTAAATGAAAAGAAAAAAAAAATTAACAACTGTCAAAATTTGATTGGGCGATTAGTCATCCGTGAAACCAGGGCCTAGTTAAAGTTAAGTGGAAGTCGCCAGTTGGACCACTACATTGGGAAATTTATTTCTACCTGAATAATCAAATTTCATAAGTTCAAATTTTTATGGAAAACTGTTACTTACAAATTTATATCGAAAACTTAAAAAAACTTCAAGATAATTTCAGTCACTACAAAATATAAAATCCTGTATAATGTTTCTATATTTATATTATTTTGATACAGTTATTTAAATTTACAAAAATGAGTTGATATTTAGGCCAACTTAGCAGCATTGAAGAAAGTTAAACTTAGCCATAATTCTTGGTGATGTTGAGTCTTAATAAATATAATAAAATAAACATTCATTCGTAAACTTAACATAATATCCGGAATGTATTAACATACCAAATAACGTCACAGGAACTTTACAATAAAATAAAAAAATTAAAATAAACCTGTATTACATAAGATCAAAATACCCATCAAAAGGGTCCCTAAAAAGTTCCTATCTATACTAATTTTATAAAGCTGAAGAGTTTGATTGTTTGTTTGGTTGAACGCGCTAATCTCGGGAACTGCTGGTCCGAATAGAATTGTTTTTGTGTTGAATAGTCTATTTATTGAGGAATTAGGCTATAGGCTGTATAACATTACGCTATTTTGTACTATCGACCCGTGCTAAGCTGGGCGGATCGCTAGTCTAATATATAAAAGTAAGTCGTGTAAGTAACACTATTTTTAACCCACACATACTTGACACTTTATATTTTTCAGAGAACTCTTGAAAGTACGCTAACAACACATTTTCAGAAAATTATGTAGCATTTTTATTCATTTTCCATTCCATGAAATTCGTGGTAACATTTATTATAGTTGCTCCTATTTCGTCGGCAACAGGTTCATGGTCATGTTTGACGATCAATAACTAAAGAACAGCTAAACCAATTTGGCTGAATAGAACCAGGAGACGGACATAGGATACTTTTTAACCCGAAAAAGTAACGGGAACGGGGCGAGCGAAGCCGCGGGCGGCCGTTAGTTACTTATAAAACCAATGCGATTGCGTTGTAGCTCTTTCTTACGCACATCAAGCGCAATGGCGATGGCGATTAGTGAAACGCTGTCATCGCGCTAGATGTTAGTGATAGCAAAGCTGACTATAAGTATTAGAATATAATATTTTTTTATAAATTACTTACATAAAATTACAAACTATTGGTGTTTCATTTGGGCACCTTGGGGACATAATAAGAACATTTTTAAGATTACCAGTATAAAGCCCATTATAACGTTTTTTTAAGTATAACTTTTCATTTCAAGTATTAAAATAGTGTTATAAAGGCCATTAAAGCTTCATAAATTCAGCATATGTGATTAAAATTCATAAGAATAAAATTAACTAAAATAACAATTTTTACATTTAATTACATAATTCATACTATACAAAAAATAAAGCTTATAAAATACTAAAATAGGCCGTTGCAATATAGAAAAAAAACCTTATATTCTAGGATTATTTACGAAACTTCCTTCTGATATATTTATAAGACACCACCCAACCGTATTTCAGAACGAAAATCAAAATAGAGTTTTAAACGACTCATCTTTTAAGAAAATTTGAAAGGCGTTTTTAAAAAATTCATAACTAAATAACTAAGTGACATTTTAAAAATCGCAAAAGGACTAATTGTAGACTATACATTGGAGATTAATTCGAATTTAAGTGTGTTAAAAAATATACTATTTAACATGACATTCTATTTAACGCTGACATATGATTTTCATTAGCGTTAAATAGAATGTCACTTAGTTATTTAGTTATGAATTTTTAAAAACGCGTCTCAAATTTTCGCACGACCCGCTCTTAATTGTCGTTATCTATTTAACGAATTGACCTAAAAGATTTCTTTTCGTTAGCTATTGCTATGTAGATTCCACTTTCTCAGGTCCGTAGTATTGGTTAGCCACGTCGTATAACTCCCGGCGGAGTTGTTGCGCTTGAGATTTGAACTGTTGTTCTCGTTCGCGAATTGTCTTGTATTGCTCTTCGCGCTCTTCCGTATCTTGTTTGATTAACCAGCGGAGGTAGAGCTCTGGAACATAGAATATGCATTGGGATCTTGAAGCAAAAGATTCTTAGATTAGGCGTATGGCGTAGCTTAGCTTGTGGGTTCGATGTTTATCGAGGATAGCTCGAAATTTATGTGATGATAGCCATTATTCTCAGTTTTTGCAAAATCTTAGATATACAGGTTCGCTGTGGGTTGGTAAAACTACCGGTATCGGTTATCTAGTAAATAATATGCCCCTATCAAGAAAAAAAGTGCCATTCCACTTGTCCGAACCACGTCACTGATTTCATGCCATTCTTTGAATTCAAGGTCAAATCACGTTTTTTTTAATATAGATAGCTAAGCATTTGGCTGCCATAACACCTGATGGAATGTGAGGATGCAGCCTAAGATAGAGCATGCACTCTTCTTAAAAAATCCTAAATTAAAACGTTTCGGAAATACTGTTCCAATGAAAAGTTTTCGTGTGACCTGATGGGTCAGACCAATATAAGATGATTCAGACTAACCTTCCCATATGACGTAGCTCATAGGTGCGACGGAAGGCCAGATGACAGTGGGCGTGGGCTCGTACAAAGGGTTGATGTAAGCGCTGAGTTCGTCCGGTTGGTTCAGCCACGACCAGACACTGGTGGTTTTAATCTGATGGGACAGACCAATATAAGATGATCCAGACTAACCTTCCCATATGACGTAGCTCATAGGCGCGACGGAAGGCCAGATGACAGTGGGCGTGGGCTCGTACAAAGGGTTGATGTAAGCGCTGAGTTCGTCCGGTTGGTTCAGCCACGACCAGACACTGGTGGTTTTAATCTGATGGGACAGACCAATATAAGATGATCCAGACTAACCTTCCCATATGACGTAGCTCATAGGCGCGACGGAAGGCCAGATGACAGTGGGCGTGGGCTCGTACAAAGGGTTGATGTAAGCACTGAGTTCGTCCGGTTGGTTCAGCCACGACCAGACACTGGTGGTTTTAATCTGATGGGACAGACCAATATAAGATGATCCAGACTAACCTTCCCATATGACGTAGCTCATAGGCGCGACGGAAGGCCAGATGACAGTGGGCGTGGGCTCGTACAAAGGGTTGATGTAAGCACTGAGTTCGTCCGATTGGTTCAGCCACGATCAGACACTGGTGGTTTTAATCTGATGGGACAGACCAATATAAGATGATCCAGACTAACCTTCCCATATGACGTAGCTCATAGGCGCGACGGAAGGCCAGATGACAGTGGGCGTGGGCTCGTACAAAGGGTTGATGTAAGCACTGAGTTCGTCCGATTGGTTCAGCCACGATCAGACACTCGTGGTCTGATCTGATGGGACAAACTAATATAAGATGATCGAGACTAACCTTCCCATATGACGTAGCTCATAGGTGCGACGGAAGGCCAGATGACAGTGGGCGTGGGCTCGTACAAAGGGTTGATGTAAGCGCTGAGCTCGTCTGGTTGGTTCAGCCACGACCAGACACTCGTGGTCTGAGTGTAAACGCCACGGGATTCACGTTCTTGCTCGTTGTCGCAAATGAAAGTGCCTGGAATAGAGGGTTATTTTTTTTCAATTTAAAGAACGCTTGCCCAATTCATTTACATGCCTATTCTAGGATTTGTACTGAAGTTTGTATGCACAGTTAGGAGTCAACTCAGTCTAAGTCAAATACGTATGACAGCGATATTTGACAGCGTTTAACTGATCGCCACCGCCATCGTCTAGATGTGCGCAGGCCGTTAGATGAGAGCAAGGCGTTGAATACGACGAATTGTTCTAAGTATTTATTTTACTGTGCCTACATTACGTCAGTCTTCCATTTTTTTACATTCTTTTGAACAAACTATAGTTTCTAATGTACATTAATCTAAGTTTTTTTTTCTGTTTCTTTTTCGTTTGGTATGATACCCAATAGCAAACTTTTCAACGAAAGAAAACATAACTCCTATTGGTCAATGAGCTAGTGCGTTCGGCACGAGATATTCTCTGGCTCCGCATATTTTCTTTTTGTTGCGACCTGTGCCACATCTGAATATTCGCATAATTATTGGATGTATATTCGGATGCGAATATTCGCAACCTCAAAGATACTGACGCAATTTTCTATATCATTACCGTCACTGCTAACTCTGAACCGTGACGTGACTTCTGAAGAATCAATCTTATTAACTTGAAAACATCCAAAATATAAACAAGCGCCCATAATATTATTATTATAGCCTTTTATTTATCCAATGAATGAAGTACATATTCACATAATATTATATGTAGTAGCTATTTTTAAGTAGGTATACAGAGTATACACTGCCACTGCATTTCTATTCACACATAATTATTATTATTTTTTAACCGACTTCCAATCAAAAAGGAGGAGGTTCTCAATTCGGTTGTCCTTTTTTTTAAGTTTGTAACTTCCAAATAAAAAAAATATTTTTTTATTTGGAAGGTTATTCTTACGTCCAGATTGTCCCAAACAAATTTCATTAAAATCGGTTTAGCCGTTTGGCAATGAAGTCAATTTCTCTAGTTTTTTAAACTTATAATTATATTCGTAATCATGCTATTCTTATTAAAAATTTTCAGAAAAAACTTATCTGGTGACATATACCTACCAAACTGACTAGCATAGGAGTGTTCAAACAGCACAACTAGGAACGCCTGTCGGTACTGGAAGCTGCAGGGGAACTGCTCCAGGAACTGTCGCACGCCGTCCAGGAACAGCAGGAAGGTGGGCGCAGACCGCTGCTGGGAGCTATATGGGCCGCTGCGGTGCCGCGTGCTGAAGGGATGCCCGGCTTGCAGCCATTCGCGCTCTATCAGGGCTTGCAGGCTGGGAATTAAGGACAGTTACATACACTTGAACTTGTGATAAAAGAGAAATGCGGTGTGAAAGAAGACGTAATGTTGAAAGTAGAGAAAGGTATGCTAAGATGGTTTGGACATGTAGAGAGAATAGATGAAAGGAGATTAACAAAACAATTGCGTCAGGCGAGTGAATGGAACTGCTGGAAGGGGAAGACCTAGGCGCATGTATCTCGATCACATCGCTTAGATTGGCTTAGATAGTGTTGTGTGGATTGTCTACAATATTTATATATTTATCCATTTATATAGCTGACTGTTCCAACCCTAACCTTCGAATGCGAATTTAAAGACCAAGTAAAATATCTATGATTTTAAAACTGTACAATTTAAACTTTTCATTTTCCCAGACTATAATGCCTGGAAGAGATCGCTCTCAGCGATAAGATCGCCCATTGTTTTACCTAATTGTTAATTTTTTATGTCCTGTACTGTATCTTTTGTGTGGTGAACAATAAAGAGTTATCTATCTATCTATAATCTGAAGAAAGCTTGACTTACCCCCGTATAGTCCGGCAGTCTGGGTTGAGTATAATCTGTACTAGAGAGCATACAAGTAGCGTCGCGTCTTCACCTTTTGTACCGTGCAAGAGTACTGGTTCGGCTTTCTGGAAATCATAACACAAAACAGTTAACATATAACACTTAATTTAAAAACAGATTCTTGTCATTATGTTCACAGACTTCACATTTCTGGTCGATTTAAGGTCTTGACTGCAATGTTCAATGCCGACTACTTTTAGTCAAACTAGACACCAAAAGTAATTTTTGTAAAATGTTTTCGCTTCTGTCGGCATTCCGGGATTGCCAAGTTTAAAAATGTTTTCCCTATTCCCGAAGTTCCACGATTATTTTCTTACTCAGGTCAGGATTGTGCCGTACTATGCACTGCCCCGCGTCCATCAACTTGCGGCACACAGAAGTATTCCTCAAGTGATGATGATGGGGTGTGATTTGTTTACTAACATATCTAAAACATTGGCAGTCTAGTCACAATCTGGTCACGCACACAGTCCCCTTGTTGATTTATTCTGAGTTCATTCCATCCAAAGATCGTCTGGTAGAGATTGCTGTTTAGCGCCCATTGTGTTTAAGCAAATAGTTGAAAGTTTTTTATTTACCTACATACCTATACTTTAATAATTAATTGTTAGTATTTTCTATCTTCTATCTATCTATCTTGTATGAACATTATCCCAAATTGTTAACTCACTTGATGTATGTGCTGTGCGACTATGCATGCAGTGTGGAGCGAGTTCCTGACATTCTCGGGCCAGCCGCAAGACTCGAGCTTCGATATCCATTTGTCACTGGAAATTTCACGATCGTTGCATGCTGTAATATATAGAAACTGTCATAATCTGAATGTCTTATTGCTGCCTTCCTACGGTGCGTGGTTCTGCAGATCATCACGCACAGCCGACGACGACGCACGGCAACGCACACAGAAAGGGCTCCTGTGCTACCGCGCACCTCAGCGCACGAGACCGTTCCCATGGTGTGTCGTGCGAGCTGATCCGCCTCCGTACGCGATATCACACACCGGTGGGAAGGGGCTATTAGTCTACATAGCTTTGCATATTTCGTTTTTGGGAGAGGATACACCTCTTTTATATAGCGTAAGGCCGATGTTAAGTGGTAACCATCGCCTATAACAAAGCATTGTCTAGTAGGTCACGCACGTCAGAAACGTGCCCTACGATGCACTACCTTGCGTCTATCAACTTGATGCCAGTCATTTCACCGGCAAAACACAGCAATGCTGCTTCACGGCAGAAATAGGCATGGTAGTAGTACTTCCCCGAACGAGCCCTTCACAAAGAGCTCTACCTACTACACCTGTCTATTTTAGCTTGTTTTTCGAGTGGGTTGTCATGTGACTACTACGGACCCTATTGTGACTTCATAAAATGCCCACTCGAAAAACGGACTCGAATTGTACAACAACCTCGGAAACTGAGCGAAACTCCTATACATGCTGTGGTTTCCGCGGGATACTGTGATTTTATCTTTATTAGAAGTTAGAACTACCTTCAATAAGCTTAGAATAGCTATCTAGTAACTGCTGTTGATTGTCCACTTCGTCCATAGATCTATTGTATATCTTCCATTGGGAATAGTTTGAATTTGACTCTGTTCCTCCTCCTGAAACCAATAGTAATAGTAGTAATAGCAATAGTAGTAATAGTAATAGTAGTAATAGTAGTAGTAAACCTCCATCATTGCTTTCCTGTCCTGGTTTGCTTCATGTGGATGAACTGTGTGAAAGATGACATGGGTAAGAATGGAGAGGAGATATGACGGCTGACAGAGGGGATGTAAAAAACTAACAAAAACAATTATTTCTATATTATTATGGTATCACAAGGATCACTTTGAAACGTCTTAAAGCTAGGTTAGGCGCCAGTTCTACATGACCAAGCCTAAAAAAAATAGGCAACAAACTACGGCTTGGTTCCCTTGGTTCCTTGTAAAAGGATCATACAAAAAATGAAAATAATAATAGCAGTGAAGTTCCAGTGTGGTGCCATTCCGACTTAGTGAGACATACCTTTATTTTGCTGTTGTGATATAGAATTGGAGCTCCTCAGGTCGTATATGACGCCCTTAGTGCCGGCTGCGACCACCGCGTTCAGTATCGCCTCGTCGGGCCTACATCGGCGGTGCTTCGGCCCGTACAGCGGCTGTCCCGCACGCATCAGCACTGCCTTTAAACAGTTATAGGTTTGTTTTGATTTTATAGTGTTTACTACACTTAAGGAAATCACAAAGATCTATTTCCACTGTGCCACCAGGATCCTAATTACACTCGACTCAGCCCTGGGCGTCAATACCAGCAACACGGTTCGATTGAGTGATCGTCGAGTGATCGCTGAATCCGCGTTCCATTTTCAAATTTTTCAAACAAAAATTGACAACTCACATCGGTTTACGCGATCGCTTGAGTGATTTGTGTTTTTAGAATCGACACCCTGTACTAAGGGGCCAATTTGAAGCAATGTCTGATTCCTAAGTAACGCTTGTAATGCCCAATAATAACAGATTATTTACCCCATTATTATGTCTATAGGACAGCACTGGAAACCGCCCTCCTTGTCTAAATGTGGCTGCAGCAGCTAGAGTCTCGTTGTCAATACTCTTGGGTACCACCACAGCTTTACCATAGCTGGAGCAGATGTTGAAGGCCTGGTTCACACGAGAAACTCTCCATTCCTCCGTGGCTAGAACCTTTGTGTATTCACCCTCTATGCTGAAAAACAAAATATTATTTTTAAATTAAAAAGTTCAAGATTTTACGCTGGTAATGTGACACAATAAGAAATAGCCTGCCCTAGATTTGATAGCGTTTCACTGATCGCCATCGCTAGTGACCTAGGTGTGCGCAGGCCTTTACAAGATAAAATACAAGCAACGCCATCTAGAAATTAACAGCTGAACCACTTTTCAGAGTAGCTTAGTGCAAACTTATGGCATCTACAATTTATTTCCATCAATACATGTTTGCGACACCATGTATTATTAAACTTTGTTATGTGGTTTGTTTTAGTTATTGAGGCCTGATTTGGTTAAATTGTAACAAATAGGAAGGAAAACACCTACTAGTGAAAACATGCTAAGGGCATACACAGACCGGGATGGCATGACAAGGGATTTTCATTTTTACTAATGGACATTCAAACATATTATTGTTATAGAAATACGACATAAATTGCTATGCTTTAAAATGATGCTGCTTCATTGCACGGCATTAAAACACGGCGGGATGCCGTGGCATACTGCAGTAGGTCACGGCATTAAAACACGGCAGGATGCCATGGCGTACTGCAGTAGGCCACGGCATTAAAAAACGGCGGGATGCCGTGGCGTACTGCAGTAGGCAACAACATGGCAAGGACGCCGTCCAGTGCTCGCTTTGACATACCGCGGCGTGAGGCGGCGTGGCATGCTGTGGCAAGGCGCTGGAATGCCACTAGATCTAAGCAGCTAATGTGCGCTGACTGAAGGCAAAATCCCTAACATGCTGTCCCGGTCTGCATAGGCCTTTACATACCTATATAGTCCGTAGCCATCTTCCACAATAGGGTGCATGTGTCTATAGAAAAATGGATAGAACAGCCCCGGATCCTGTAAACTTGATAAATTCTCTAAGGTTTGAGCTGCTAGGTTCAACTCCGTTATGTTGGCAATGTCTAGCTGGAATATCCTGAGGTCCTTACATTTGAGAAATAAGGACCCTCCTTGACTCACACCACTACTTGGTTTATTTTCTTTTTTTTCTATGCTATCAATGTTTTTGTGAAGTAGCTGAAATAAATAAATAAATATTATAGACAATCCACACAACACTATCTAGCCCCAAACTAAGCAGAGCTTGTACTGTGGGAACCAGATAGTTGATATGATACTTATATGCTTTTTTTGTAAACTTAGATATACTTTTTAGTTATACTTAGAATACAATATAACACCCAGACAGAGAGCAAGCATCTGCGTTCAACACACAAATATTTGTTCTCGGTGGGGATCAAACCCACGACCTACGGCTCAGAAGGCAGAGCTACTACCAACTAAGCTGAGAGGCCAGTCAAAAGATTTATAATCAAAATAAATATGTAGTTTTACATTTAATTATACAGTCAGTAGGCTTATCATAATAATAATGGTAGTTGGATGTGATACTGATCACAGAGGCTATTCACTAATACTAACCCATAGCTCGTGTACGCCTTCTTTACGAGAACTCAGAATGAGGTGGTGTCCAGTGATACACACAGTCCCATCTACATTATCTTGATGTGGATATTTTAAAATAACTCCATCTAATTTATTTATTAGAATAAGCTCAATAAATTCCATAGCAAAGGGGTACCTCTGGAAGTTTATTTAATATAATTGTATTTTAGCCACGCATTCATTAAAATATAAATACTTTGAGAGAGAATTGTGAAAAATCTGAAAAACTAAACTGTGGAAAATAAGTCTTCTTCTTCTTTGCACATTCTTACCAGTCTCGTGTCTGTCTGGCCCGTCATGTGTCATTTCGACGGACAATGACAATCATACCAGTGCAATACAGGCAGGCTCAATAAAAAAAGGTGTGTAGCGCTAGCGCCATGGGGGGGCCATGGTATAGCACGCGCAATCACATTTTTGTAAGTGCAACCGTGGGTCTCATTTTTAACCCTGATAGCCACGGGCATTGACTCTAGCTATGCATGCAGATACGGCGTGGTAGTGGGAAAAAAAAACATTTTTGGTCAACACAACAGAACTGTTCAACCAAACTACTGGGAACAAACGGTACGTACGGCACGCACGGCACACTCATAAAACTCATAAAAGTTCGGCACATTAGTTTAGATTTATAATACTTCTGAAATGGAAGAATCAGTTCTCTAATTGGCAACACCAAACATCCTTTCCAGCTTGTTGCTGCGTTCGGGTAGGTTGCGCACAGAAAGAGTAAGCACCATCTCAATATACGGTGGGAGACAAAGATGGAATTACTCGTCTCGGCAAAACAGTCGGTCAATAAACGTAAGAAAGAGATAGTTATCTTTATCTAGCTTATTCGCTCGTTGCGAACGCCATCTGTCGTCGTGTCGGTGAGATTTCATCAACTAAAAAACTTGTGCTTGCGATGGCGATGTGTGAATTTTTTATTCATTGCTTTTATTTCCTTTTGACAACAATCATTAACTAAATCGAAAAGTTGCTAAAGTACTGCTCAGTTTTGGAACAAGACATTATCAGTATTTTGGTGACGTACTGTAGTGTGCATATATAAAACGTGTGGTGAGTCCGTCCAGTATTTTGACTATGCATGCATTGTATTGAATGAAAGTAGGTAGGTAGATAGATCTTGAGGTTTGTTGGTGCTTGGCAGACTTGCGGAGCTCGGGCAACGACGGGGTTCTTTATTATTTAAAAACTGTGGTTATTATGTGAAGTTGAAAACTCGCTCTTGTCACTGAGACCACATTTTCTTACATCACTAGGTATAGGTCAGGCTAAAAATACCAAGTTTTGTGTTGTCACAGGTGATGGAGGAGAACTCTGATGCCCACATGGAGACGGACGTGTCGTCGACCACAGACGAAACTGTGGACACCCAGGAGGTGACAGGCTCTAATGGCCAGGTAGAGATGACCATTACTGTTGAGAAAGTCAATGAAGAAGAAGCTACTTCAAACATGATAAATAATGCCGAGATAGAGATAGGCAGCAATGTTTCTAGTGATCCAAGGGTTATCGAAAAGTCCCCACTTAAAGAACCACCCCCACTAATAGAATCTATTGCCAAGAAGTCACCTGATAAAAAAGAAGATCCAAAAGCAAATTTAAAGTCACCTGCAAAGACTGAATCCCCTAAAAAGGTGACTAGTATAATTTCTCCCGAGAAAAACACTGAACAAGTGTCTTCCACTGAGCAAAAAGCTATATCTGCTGATAGCTCACCTAAAACAGCTTTTTTGGCATCTTCTACAAAAGATAAGAATGGTTCTAAAGAAAAAAATTATGATAAAGAGGGTAATGTCCGGAAAACTGCACCTGTTTCAAAGATAAGTCCTATTATTTTTGATATTGATGTTGAAGAGAAAATTACTGTAAAAACCCCTATAAAAAAATCAGAAGTGAACAAAGTTCAAACATCTCTGATTCTGAAATCACCTTCAAAAGAGAATCTAGTAGACAAAAGACCTGTGAAGAAAGCTGAAGAGGTAAAAAAGAATTTCCATGTTAATATCCATATCAATAATAAGCCCTCTATTAAGTCTCCTCCCATTAAATTGGTTAGAAAAACACCAATCAGAGAACTAAATGACACAACTGTTAAAGAAACAAAGGTACACAGCACTGCAATCAAAGAAACTATGGTGCATACAATAAAAGAAAAAGTGCAAGAAGCAACAAAACCATCAACAAGTAAACAAGATCTCACCGTACAAACCACCAGCATGAATGGAGAAACAATTAGTTCTAAACCATGTCCCAAAGAGGTTTTACCCGAACCAGCAAGCCAACCGTGTGCCGATATCCCAATGGACGTCATAGAGGCTGAAGCTTCAAATGACTCACAACTATCAACTGCATCTGAGAGAGACCACAAAAGCATCAGTCGAGAACTGAAGTCTCTCATAAACTCTGCAAAAGAATCCAAGATAATCAGTGAGTGCACCCAACTCACTAGCAAAACTAGGAAATCTAGAACAAACTTGGATTCCAGTCTGAATGCATCTGTTGAAGCTGAAATAATACAAGGAGACCAAAAGGACTCTCAAGCCAGTGAGTCCGATAAGCCTTCATTGAAAAGGTCAATGAGGTCACAGAATCCGGATTTTGTCAGTAAATGCAAACAATTCCTGCACTCTGTAACCTCTAAGGGGAAAAACTGTGATGATGCCCAGTCTGACAGCGAATCGGAGCACAGCAGACTTAAGCCTAAATCTGAACCTCTAACAGAAGCTCTCAATTCAACAGAAAGTACTCCTAAAAAGAAAAAAATTGAGGAAACTGTAAGTAGTCCCTGCAGTATTTAAAAAGTTTCAAACTTTTCCACAGGACAGTAACTTTCTTTTGTTATGTACATTCAATAGACTTGCTAGCACAAAATGGCTGCCAAACTGCCAAAGATGTGACTTTCCCTGTCAGTAATTTTCAATGCAAACAATAAATGAACATGTTTTTGTGGCAGGTGGATGATAAAATCATGTCCAGCAAGGTCCGTTCGGATCCTTACTGCTGGAGATGCCATTGGCAGCTTGAAGCTGAGCCGACTGAGAAGCAGCCCGTTCATCCTCCGATGCACTGCTCAGTCTGTGTGCGCTCGTTCCATGCTAAATGCATGACTGTTGTGGAACGTAAAGTTACTTCTGAGAAAAGCTGGATCTGCCCTGATTGCATGCAGATTCTACATGCAGAGAGTTCTGAGACCAGGTAAAATAATAATTATTTGTGGATTTCACACAGCAATATCTAATCCCAAACCTAAAATACTTAGTTATTTCATTTAAATAGCTGTCTCAAATTCAGTCTCATAATCTGTAAACTGTTGATACTCTGTTTGTATTATATTTGTTCTGTATATTATTTGATAAAGTTGCGAACAAAATAAAGTCTACGTTAGAGCAAGTATAGTAAAGTTGTCTATTGAAACAAGTATAATTTATGGGCTTCTATCTATGAAATAAGTTGGTATCTAATCCAACAAGAGTAAATAACATTCAGAATTCAGAAATTTGATACATGAGAAATAATTTCTTTCTTTGAAGTCATTGATGAAGAAGTAGGTTTTGCTAAGAATAAACTATTATTTCCAGATCGCCCGCAATGAAGAAAATCTCGCTAGGAATGCTCTGTGACCTGCTTAAATTTGGGCTGGAGAGAATGGAGGCACTGAATGGGGTAATTTCCTTTACTTATTTGCTTTAATTTTGTAAAATTATCTCGTTTTTAGAGTCAGTTAAATAAAAATGGAACCTTCTGGTAGAAAAATTGCAAGATTTTAATATTAATGTATGCTTGTCATAGATTATGTAATTTCTGCCTTAATTGTGATGACGATAACTCGTGCTCCTTAGAGGTCAACCTTTAGAGTTCAATAGAAATTGTATCTTAGGTATTTTCAAATACGATGTAAATCTCACAAGTAATAAAATAAAAAAACTACTAATTCGAGAAACATCCAAAGTCATATTAGGTTGGGACAGTCAGAAAAATCCATCATAAACCATAGAAACATCATGAATCATCATCATTCATGATTTGATCATGAACTGATATCCAACCTCCCAATGCGTACAGTATCAATAAGTAGCATTATGCTAAACCTAAAACCGTCTGCAAACGCAACTTTCACCGCGCAGCAAGCCGGTATAGATACGCGTGCAGACGTAGAATATGTATTACAGCCTATAGTAGCTATCACATGTTCTGTGACCGGGCGCGGCTTGGTGAAATGACCTTGCATAGTACCTAGTTATCTACATGGTTGCCGGCCCCTGACGAGCAACGCTATCCCCCTCTCGCTCTCTCACATTCCGATCAATAAGCAGTCGGAAGGCGTCACTATCTATCTCCCTCTAACCTCTTTGCTAATAATAACTGCGTGCGCTTCGAAGCGTCTGTGTGTGTGTGCGTTGTGTGTGTGTGTGCATATTTTTCTACGAACTATTTGTGGGCGGTAGTTTTTGAATGTTTTTGCATTTATTGAGATGCAATTCACGCCTGCTTATCTACTTAAAAACGCATAATTTTCGTTTTACGTATTGACTCAAATTCAACCAAATGTTGATGTTACGTGTTGACTACATTTCGCCCAAAAACCATTTTCCTTTCGGTTCTACGTAATTTCATGGCCTCAATGTAAGGAGCCCTATGATTACGCCATCAATTGAACAATGAGGGGTCGCTTATTGCAATGTAAAGAACATCTGTGCCGTAATTTAATAACCTATAGGTACTATAGGTATTATTCATTTTAGCCTTCACCCTACAAAAAAGGGTTATGCGTTTCTTTTGTAATGTTTTACCACAAGATCCACGAAAGTATAACAGCTGGCGTGGAGTATTTTAACCCAATACGTGCTTGCTGTTTCAACGAAAACGCAACCTCAATCCAGTGCAGGAAAACAATGAGAAACGTGTTTATTAATTTCTGCTCGACTGTCATATCCGAGAGGCACTATTAATTAGCCGATATAGAAGTCAGAGGGATTGATCTTTACGAAAGTTAGTTTGTAAGTAATGGGTTAAAAATTAGAATGCAATTTTCCTGATCAAGATATTATAGTTTCAACAGAAATAGTATATAAAAAACATCGAGATATAAGTACTACGTACGCACGTAGTACTTATATCTCGATGATAAAAAATTAAAATTTAAACGGTATCCAATAATAAATGTGTTAATCCTTCTTGATGGCCTCTCAGCTCAGTTGGTAGTAGCTCTGCCTTCTGCGCCGTAGGTCGTCGGCTCGATCCCCACTGAGAACAAATATTTGTGTGGTAAACACAGATGTTTGTTCTCTGTCTGAGTGTTTTACTGTATACTAAGTATGTATTTACAAAAAAAATATATAAGTATCATATCAGCTATCTGGTTCCCATATTACAAGCTCTGCTTAGTTTGGGGCTAGACAGTGTTGTGTGAAAAAGAGCACTGGTGGTCTAGTGGTAGCGGCCCCGCCTTTGCAACACGTGTCAAGGGTCATGCAAAAAGGGCCAGCCAGCGGCCTACTTGCGGAAAAACCAGCCCGCACATCAAGTGCGGATGATGCAAAATTGCCGAATTGTGTGAATTGTCTACAATATTTATTTATTTTATATTTAATCCTTCGATTCCAGGTGGAACCCTTCCTACAACCCGTAGACCGCACCGCGTTCCCCGACTACGACAAAATAGTCGTCCATCCCATGGACCTATCGCAAATGAGGCAAAACATTACCGACGGCCACTACGGAAGCACAGAAGCGTTTATAGCGGACGCGCAATGGATATTACACAACAGTATACTATTCAACGCATGTGAGCAGACCTTTAGTACGTTACTCTTTATTACTATTCATCCATCAATCACATTTCGCTGGCGCACTGGTAACTCATTTGTACATTATTCTTCTACACT
Organism: Thera obeliscata; assembly: GCA_947578465.1. Taxonomy (NCBI): domain Eukaryota; kingdom Metazoa; phylum Arthropoda; class Insecta; order Lepidoptera; family Geometridae; genus Thera; species Thera obeliscata. The sequence continues at coordinate 3,037,935 of OX387926.1, forward strand.
AGATCTAACACCTAGAACCACAGAATACAGTAGAAAAGCGATGTCGCCAGTTTTACGTTTCGACTGCATATTTAAAATATCTCTAAATATGAGGTTTCTAAGAAAAAGGAAGGAAGGAAGATGTTAAGAAAGTATTTCTATGTTTTATTTTGTCGCTTAACTTGTTCGGAAAGTAATTCTTGCGCTGCTGCAAGGCATTTTTCACTTTACGAGTCCCGAAAAGACTGTTGAATTTGTATGGAAAAAGGAGTATATGCTCATGTATTTTAGCGACACTTTTCCGGCCACATGGCCGTTCTACTTTGTTCTGTGCCTAGAACTATGCTTATAAACAATGACATTTTATTTAGAAATATTTTTGCATCATTATCATTCTAAAATTAATGCATCAGTAAAATTGTGCGTAGATGCTGGCGTTAGCACATTCTTGTTTGATTAATTATTTAATAGTTTTCCATTGTACTACTTCATCATAATTAGATATTGAACACCTAGCAGAGGCTCTCAAACTTTTTCGTCTATCGCCCACTTTTGAATCCATTTTATTCTTGCGCCCCCCTAAAATATTTAGGCTACCACAATTTTATAATCACATTTGTGATGTCCATTGTGAATTATTTATTTCTTGAAATTAAACTGGGCAGAAATAAGAATGAAATAATCCGTGCAGTATAATTTTCAATTTAGTTGACCCCCTTTAATAGTACATTGTTACCTGAGTGTTGAAAGTCACGTTTTTTGAGTCCCGAGACGGGTTTGGCGCCAGAGCGTTAGCGAGGGCGCCAATGGAGTGTTACGGATGTGGGTACAGGGATTGGAAGGAAACGACTGATTTTACCGAAAGTAGCGATTTATTCGCACTACGAACACGTAACACTGCACTGAACGCGTAGCACTGCACGAAACGCGTAGCGCTGTCCGACACTGTCCCCGCGCACTATGCGTTACACGGTCCAACGCTGTGCTCCGAACACTGTCAGTCCACTGGGAGCACTTTACCACTTTGCACTTCACTTCACTATTCACTGTTCACTGTTCACTGTTCACTATTCACTTTCACTGTTCACTTTTTCCACTTTTCCACTTTTTCTTCTTGTTCCTTTCTTCAGATCACTTTCCACTGAACTGCCCGTAGACGCGCCTGCAGCTCCTTATATACCCGGAATTTCGATTGTCCTTTATTGAATTTCGATCGTCATTTATTGAATTTCGATAGTCATTTCGTTTTCTTCTGTTGGATTCCGATCGTCTTTCCCTACCTGTATCATTTCTTGTTTTGGTCCAGAACTTTCGGTTCTTTATTTGAATTCCTTAAAGAAGGCACTCGGCGTTACTAGAATTTTCTGATAAGATTTGAATGTCGAACAAAAATCTTCACGTAGTTACGTCAGCACGGCGTCACACTACCCCCTCCTTAGACGTGCTCGTCCCGAGCATCGTTAGAGCCGTAGTACCGTGCCAACCTGTCCACATGAACCACTTTCGCTGGACTTCTTGGCGTTTTCCGAATTCTATATGTGACATCATTGATCCTCGTAATTACTTGAAAAGGGCCTTCCCAACTTGGTTGTAGTTTTGGAGATTTTCCTTTCCTTCTAACGGGGTTGTGAAGCCAAACAGCAGAACCTTCTTCAAAGGACTTGGAGTTGACGCTTCTGTCGTATCGCGTTTTCATTCGCTCACTAGCACGCACATTCTCTTCCCTCATATGCCCGTGAACTTCCTCCATTTTCCTTCTCAAATCTTCCGCGTATTCCGAAATACAGCTAGGCGCATCTGGAGGACAACCCGCGAGAAGATCCGCTGGAAGTCGAAGCTCCCTACCAAAGTTCGCTCGGGCCGGAGTAGTAGAGGTACTCTCATGAACTGCCGTTCTATACGACAGAAGGAACAGAGAAATGTACTCATCCCAATTGTTCTGATGACTTTCGACAACTTTAGCCAGATGTCGCTCCAGAGTTTGGTTGAACCTCTCTACCATTCCATCAGATTGCGGATGATACGGCGTAGTCCGAGTTTTGTGTATCCCCATAATTTTGCATGTTTCTTGAAATACTTGCGACTCGAAATTCCTGCCTTGGTCACTATGAATTTCAAGAGGTAGTCCAAATCGGCAGAAAACTTCATTCACCAGTTTGTTAGCCACAGTGACAGCTTCTTGATTTGGTAACGCAAACGCTTCTGGCCACTTTGTGAAGTAATCCATTATCACCAAAATGTAACGATTTCCACTATTCGTCATTGGAAACGGCCCAGCCACATCCAAAGCTATTCGTTCCCAAGGAGCACCCACGTTGTATAGCTTCAACGCTCCCCGACTTCTTGTTTGTGGTCCTTTGACAGAGGAACAACTCGTACATTTCTTGCACCAGTCTTCAACATCTTCCTTGCAGTGCAACCAGTAATAACGTTGACGAATTTTCACCAAAGTTCTCTTCACACCGAGATGACCGCCTGATGTTCCATCGTGATACGCTAGCAGTATATCAGAAATCTTCGACTTTGGCACAACTGTCTGAAGATGATTGTCTTGTCCTGATGCACTCTCCCATTTTCGACATAAAAGACCATTGTGTAAGAGCAGGCTATTCCATTGTGCCCAATAGCTTTTAGTTACTGCACTCATTCCGGCAACTTCACTCCATCCTGGGCGTGCGGATCCATCTCTCACCCAATTGAGTATTGGTCTAAGGTCTTCATCTTCTTCTTGTAGTTTACGCATGGCATCGCTGCTCCAATCATCGTTTACTGTATCAGTTCTTATAACTCGGACCATAGATTTTTCTTTATCTTCCTGTTTCACACAGTGCTTGCAGTCTTCAGAACACGGCCGTCTTGACAAAGCATCAGCATTCCCATGAGACTTCCCACTGCGATGCTCTACTAAAAAGTCGTACTCCTGTAGTTGTTCAATCCATCGCGCAACTTGTCCCTCAGGATTCTTGAACTGCAGTAGCCACTTCAAAGCTGCATGATCTGTTCTGACTAGGAATTTCCGTCCCAATAAATACTTCTTAAAATGCTGAAGCGTTTTGACAACTGCAAGTAGCTCCCTTCGAGTGACACAATAATTCCGCTCTGGTTTTGACAGGGATTTACTGTAATAAGCTATCACAACTTCTTGATCTCCTTTTCTTTGTGAGAGTGTTCCTCCTATCCCCGTATTACTTGCGTCCGTGTCAACTACAAACTCATTGCACTGATCCGGATATCCGAGTACTGGTGTTTCACATAACCGGCTCTTTAGTTCCTCGAAAGCCGCCTGGCATTGTTGGTCCCAAACGAAAGGTCGTTTTTCTTCTGTGAGTCTATGCAATGGCTTCGCTATATCCGAAAAACTCTTGACAAAACGACGGTAATAAGAGCAAAGTCCCATAAACGCCCGTACTTGTGTTTTGTCCGCAGGCACAGGCCAATCTTTAACCGCTGAAATTTTCGATGGATCCGTTTCGACGCCGCTTTCCGAAATAACGTGTCCCAAATAGTTCACCTGCCGTTTGAAGAATGAGCACTTCTTCTGGCTTAGTTTCAGATTTGCACTTCTCAACTTGTTGAATACGGATTCCAGCTTCTTCAAATGGTCATCAAATTCTCGCCCCACTATTATAATGTCATCGAGATATACCAAGCAGGTTTCTCCCAGCAACCCAGCAAGGACACGTTCCATTAACCTCTCGAAAGTAGCCGGGGCGTTGCACAGCCCAAACGGCATCACTCTGAACTGCCAGAGGCCCTTTCCTGTGGAGAACGCGGTCTTCTCCTTATCCTTAGGATCCAACCCCACTTGCCAATATCCACTTTTAAGGTCCAGCGTAGAAAACCATTTCATGCCGTCGAGAGTATTCAAAGTGTCGTCTATCCTTGGTAATGGATAACTGTCCTTCTTGGTCACGTCGTTTAGTCGGCGATAGTCGATACAGAACCTCGTTGACCCATCCTTTTTCTTCACCAAAACCACTGGTGAGCACCACGGACTAGACGATGGTTCGATTACTTCATTATCCTTCATGTCTTGAATCATGTCGTCCACTTCTTTTTCTCTGGCAAAAGGAATTCGGCGAGGTCGTTGTCGTATTGGTTGTTCATTTCCAGTATTGATTTTATGCTGAACCATACTCGTCCTTCCGATATCACCATCATTCTCCGAAAATATATCGGAGTACCGACGTAGCAAATTCTTCGCCTTGAGCAATTCAATACTTGTCAAATCTTGCTTACATTTTTCTAGTATACTGTTAACGTCGATTGCACTTGCTTCCGTTTTTTTGGTTTCCTGACAATTCCGCAACCACACAATTTCTTCGCTTCGTCCTATTAGCGTACCCTTCTTTAACACCTGTTTTTCATTGCTCAAGTTCAATACAGGTACCACTGCTTCCATAGATGAATTAACGACTGTACGTGCCGGCAGCCATGATGACTCGTTATCCACTTTTTCCAGTATTGTCCAACGTCGCTGTTTCAAACTTTTATTTCCGGGAAAAATTACTGGAACTAACGTTTGTGATCTTGGCAACAGTGTAGTGTTCTTAACGCAGTACACCTTGCCCTCGCCACCGCCCTTCATTGGTATTTCGTCTTTCCCACACTTCAGGACACCGGAGTGAATGTCGAGCTTACATCGATGATCCTTTAAGAAATCAAGGCCGATAATGCAGTCATCCACAATGTCAGCTATTACCGCTTGTTGCCAGTACAGCTTGTCACCAATCTTGATAGCCACTTTCTGTTCACCTGATACTGGTATATGCTGGCCGGTAGCCGTTGTTAGCTGGTGAGCTCCCTTCCGAACGTTGATCTTTCCGTTTCTTCTTGTCAGCTGTGTCCCAATTACCGTACGTGACGCTCCAGTATCCAAAGTCAATGAGCACGGACTTCCATTTACTGATCCATTTACAGTTAAGCTGTTGCCATCTGTACTCTGACAAATCTTGATTTTCGGGGCTTCATGTCCACCGGCCAGTGCCCACCCTTCAGCCCTGGCTGGAATTAGTTTCTCTGCTTCCCCAATGCTTGTACACCAGCATCGGTCCTTCGTCTCTCCACAGTCGCAGCATCTAGGGACGAAAGCTCTGTGTTGGTTTACCCGCGCCACTTCCGTTGAATTTATTTCCCTCAGACGCCCACTTCTCTGGTCCCGCCGAACGGCTTCCACCTCGAGCGCATGCGCAACGGCTTCCTTGATATGACCATGATGACCCAAGCGCACGGCAGCTCTTACTTCCGCGTCGAAAATACCGTCGACAAACGACTGCAAAAGCATGCTGTCAATGACCGATGCCGGCGATGTTTGGTACGCCTTCCGGACCAACTTCTCTACCTCTAGAAACCACTGTTGCAATGATTCATTTGCTCGTTGGCATCGATCACGGAGTTGAGCGCGGAAAACATGCTCCAGGTGCGAGTCCCCGTAGCGCAATTCTAAGGCTTCCAGCAATTGCTCGTAGGTTGCATCGCTCCCCAACGCCTCCAGCACGGTCAAAGCCTTGTCTCGTAGTCCCAAAGTAAGCGCGGTTTTAGCCTGGCTCTTGGTCCACCCATTCAGGTTCATCACAGCCTCAAACTGTAGCTTGTAAGCCGCCCAAGAAGTGGTTCCATCAAAAGGCGGGACTTCGAAGTTTCCGCCTGCACCTACTATGGTGGCTGAGGCCGGAATTCCCTCTGTTTTGAGCTTCTTAACGTCTTCTTCAATAGAGGAGAGGCGATTTTGATGTCGCCGTAAAGCTTCCTCTACCGCTTCTACCCTCCGCCTGCTCTCGGTGATTGCGGCCAAAAGGTTTTCCTGCAAGGCGCACAACTGTTCCTCCCGCCGGCGGGCTTGCTCTTCCTGTCGGCGAGCCTGCTCCTCCTGGATGGCACGCAGCTGCTCCTCCCGCCGGCGGCCTTGCTCCTCCTGCCGGCGAGCCTGCTCCTCCTGGATGGCACGCAGCTGTTCCTCCCACCGGCGGGCTTGCTCCTCCTGCCGGCGAGCCTGCTCCTCCTGGATGGCACGCAGCTGCTCCTCCCGCCGACGGGCTTGCTCCTCCTGCCGGCGAGCCTGCTCCTCCTGGATGGCACGCAGCTGCTCCTGCTGGCGGGCGTCCTCTTCTTGGTGACGAGCCCGCTCTTCCTCCCGGCGAGCCTGATCCGCTTGCATGGCGCGCAGTTGCTTCAACAAAGCGCCAAGGTCCGGTCCAACCTGGGTTCCCATCGACGAACTTTCCGAGGTTGCTCCACCGGAGTTGTCTCGGCGCCCAGGGGTTTCTTCCTCAGGAGCCTCAGCGCCGGAGCCACCTGCTTGCTGCGAGGCAGTCTTAGCGCGAGTACTCATGCCTTCTCTCGGCATGACAGGCATTTTACCTTCCAATCCCACTTCTGACACCAAATATTACGGATGTGGGTACAGGGATTGGAAGGAAACGACTGATTTTACCGAAAGTAGCGATTTATTCGCACTACGAACACGTAACACTGCACTGAACGCGTAGCACTGCACGAAACGCGTAGCGCTGTCCGACACTGTCCCCGCGCACTATGCGTTACACGGTCCAACGCTGTGCTCCGAACACTGTCAGTCCACTGGGAGCACTTTACCACTTTGCACTTCACTTCACTATTCACTGTTCACTGTTCACTGTTCACTATTCACTTTCACTGTTCACTTTTTCCACTTTTCCACTTTTTCTTCTTGTTCCTTTCTTCAGATCACTTTCCACTGAACTGCCCGTAGACGCGCCTGCAGCTCCTTATATACCCGGAATTTCGATTGTCCTTTATTGAATTTCGATCGTCATTTATTGAATTTCGATAGTCATTTCGTTTTCTTCTGTTGGATTCCGATCGTCTTTCCCTACCTGTATCATTTCTTGTTTTGGTCCAGAACTTTCGGTTCTTTATTTGAATTCCTTAAAGAAGGCACTCGGCGTTACTAGAATTTTCTGATAAGATTTGAATGTCGAACAAAAATCTTCACGTAGTTACGTCAGCACGGCGTCACAGGAGCTTGAGGGACTCAAAAGACTTTCACCCGAGGTAAACACTGTGCTTTTCATTACGAATACAAGGAAAGTAAAAATAAAAACATGAAAGAAAAATTAGTGAAAATGAAGATTGAATTGCCGCCTTCCCGGTTTTTTTTTCTTTTTCTTTGGCGGGCCTTCGGCTTCGACTTGCCAGCATTATTCAGCCATTATTTTCATTTTCATAATTTGAATCTATGTTATTTTAGATAAATAGTTAAAGCTATACACTAATCAAGTAATTTAGAAGATATATTATTTATTTAATACTATCTTTATGTTATTTAAATTTAAATATTACATTGCGCTCTAATTGGACTTTTTAAACTTCTTACCGTTGTAATGGGTTTCCAACCTACTTGCTGAATAAAAAGTTGGAATTTGGTTGAACAACCTCCTTGCAGTTAGAAAGACTTTAGAAAGTTGGAACATGGTTGAATAAAATAGAACTTGTTTTTTTTTATATTCTGACAGCTGTGTCAGTAGAAAGCGATTCTCCCTAGGGCTGAAAGTTTTACTTTCAATTAGCCTCCTCAGGCAACTTCAGACCTACTTTCAGAGTATGAGTAATGAAAAAGTACTTTATTAAAATAGTAATCACCATTGGGGGAAATAGTTATCAAGTATTTTTATACCGTAACAGCTTTAACACACCGCTAGTTCCCCTGGGTCCTTTACCGCCCCCTAGTAAACTTTTAGCGCCCACAAGGGGGCGTTATCGCTAATTTTGAGAAAGACTGAGCTTGAGTGTAAAAATGCAATGTGTCACTAACTTACAATAACTGTACTGACAAGCATAAATATGATGGCTTTCAAGAGAGCCAAATGTTAGCGTCGTATTATAAAATCCTACTAGTAGGCCAAAGTGCACTTGAAATGTCATTGATTATAAACATAATATATTCACTGCAAACGGAAAATAAAGATTTAAAGGCTTTAAATTTTTATGAATAAGCTGAATCGATTTGGCGAATTTACCGACGTCACTTATCCGTTTGAGGTGAAAATTAAATATAAGTTATCCTAACTAACCCTCAAATAACTTTTTGTCCTAGGTTCTAAAAAACCCCATTTCATCATTCCGACTTGATTTAATTAAAGTCCTGTGCCCGAAGCTTACTGACAATTTAAATAGTTTTCCATAACATAATGCTTATTAACAGCAAAATATCTAATTGTTGTATTTGGGTCAACCGGAAAAAATAATTATGCTTCAGCAAAATATCTTACCAAAGACTATAATTTATAGAGATAGGGTAACCGTGAACAATTGAGGAAACTGGCATGTCGTAAGAATCTAAAAATTCTTAAAACATGTGTCGAGTGCCTGAAAAGAGCCTCTCCGGAGCGGACTTAAAATCCTTTCACCACACTGGTATGAAAGAACGAGTGACACAATAAGAAGAACACGACTGCATAAACTATTTAAGTTTGGTTAAATAGTTTATGTAGTCGTGTTGCTCAAAAATTAGTAGTAATTAGTATATTTTTAAGAGCGCTGGTGGCCTACGGGATGAACTCGATAAGTACCGACCGGGATGATACATCATAGCACAGTACAAGACCGCACATAGATTGAACAGAATTGGGAAGCCTTTGCCCAGTAGTGGGACAATGTTTTTGATATCACGGTTCAAAGGTAAACGTTAAGCCGAGCAAATGCGTAGTGCGAAACGTAGACAAATATATTTGCGAAAGGATAGCTTTTTGCGAACACGTTTTTTGAGTTATCGAATGCCAGAGCGCAACTTTTATATTATGATAATTCTCAGGATAAAAACTCTCTTGATTTATAAACTGAGAAAAAAAACTCCTGCGTAGCTGGTTACGAAACCCGGTTACGTAGAAGCACTAAAGGGTAAAAGTTAGAGATAAACGGCTCTAAAAATTGACATAACCACAGAAAAATAAATACAGTCAGAAAAGCTGTGTGTTACCGGAAACCTCACTAAACTTTTTTATGAAATTTTGCGAGCAACTATCTTGTGTGCAATCAGATTGCATGCAGTTTAGCTAAAAATTCATTTTGATTCTAACACGTTTCTCTGCTAAAAAGTTAAAAACGTGTGTAAACTGTTGCACACAAAATAGTTGCTCGTGATTTTTCATAAATAAGTTGCGTCGCTTCATCGTCGGTCTACCTCTTAATGAACAGTTTTATGATTTTGAAATTTGGCGACAGCATTTCCCTACAGCACAACTCTTCCAGTATCTAACAGTGGCTGGTCTGTCCTTACAGCTCAGTCCAAGCTAACGGCGGCGGCGCGCGCTCTAGTCCGCACTTGCCGCGCTGAGATGGTGGAGATTGAAACCTGTCCGGAATGCTACGCGGGCGCACATTCCAGGAACCTTACCTACTTTACAGAGGTCTGCTCCACGCCGCATATGATCCTCTGGGCTAAGTTGAAAGGTAACCGACAAAATATAGACAAAACACCTAAAACTGACCAACGGTTCTGACAGAATAACAGCGCTGAGCTGCCGCTGGTGGTGAAGCATCATGCTGAGCCAGAGCCGATTTGCTGCAGTAGCACACATACTACACTGATCTCTTTTTGTTGTTTTTAGTATAAGTATTGTTACCTATGTATTTTTTCTTATGTTATGTTTCTTTATTATGTTTTTCTAATATTGTGTTATGTATTTATTTTTTGCTTTTTTTATTTCTTAATTTAATAATGTGTGCTGAAGCAGATAGTGTGTATTATGCAGCAGCAAATAAATGCATGTCTATGTTTAAAACATATTTTCAAAAACACAACAAACTCTTTAAAGAATTTTATAAAGTCCCATAAGTTAAGAGCCGAACTGGATTTAAAATCTTTGCGATTCGCAGCAGTTTTTGGTTCAGCGTGCTTGTCACTCATTAGCTGGCTAAAACAATTAAGAATATTATTATGGACAATCTCCACAGCATCAAGCAGATTATGATAGTACAAGCTCTTGTACGATGGCAACCAAGTAGCTGTTATAATACTTACATACATATTTTTTTGTAAATATGTACATACTTAAAATACAATATAACACCCAGACAGAGAGCAAACATTTATGTTCAACACACTAATATTTGTTCTTAGTGGGGATCGAACCCACGGCCTGCGCACAAGGCAGGGCAGGGGTTAACCAACTGAGCCGTGACGCCTGTTAAAAAAAAGATATATTACTTTACAGCTTAGTATAGGGGTTTGTTCCCATGAAATAAGCACTGCTTAGTTTGGGGCTAGATGGCGCTGTTTGAAATTTCTACCAAAATAAATATTTTATATTCCACAGGTTTCCCATACTGGCCAGCGAAGGCCGTAGCGGTGAATAACAGTATGGTGGACGTCCGGTTTTTCGGTCAGCACGACAAGTCCTGGGTTCCAGTCAGAGATTGCTACCTTTACTCTGAGAAAGATCCCAACACCACTAAGCATAAGAAGCAGGAACTTATACATTGTAGACAGGTGAGTGAATAAAAAATAATAGTTTAAGTGAATGAAAGAAAATATATTTATTGATTGAACTGAAGTAAATTAAGGCCTGCGCACATCTAGGCGATGGCGATCAGCTGAAACGCTGTCAAATATGACAGCGATATATGACAACGTTTCAGCTGATTGCCATCGCTCAAGTTAAGGCCTGTGCACATCTAGGCGATGGCGATCAGCTGAGACGCTGTCAACTATGACAGCGATATATGACAACGTTTCAGCTGATTGCCATCGCTCAAGTTAAGGCCTGTGCACATCTAGGCGATGGCGATCAGCTGAAACGCTGTCAAATATGACAGCGATATATGACAACGTTTCAGCTGATTGCCATCGCTCAAGTTAAGGCCTGTGCACATCTAGGCGATGGCGATCAGCTGAGACGCTGTCAAATATGACAGCGATATATGACAACGTTTCAGCTGATTGCCATCGCTCAAGTTAAGGCCTGTGCACATCTAGGCGATGGCGATCAGCTGAGACGCTGTCAACTATGACAGCGATATATGACAACGTTTCAGCTGATTGCCATCGCTCAAGTTAAGGCCTGTGCACATCTAGGCGATGGCGATCAGCTGAGACGCTGTCAACTATGACAGCGATATATGACAACGTTTCAGCTGATTGCCATCGCTCAAGTTAAGGCCTGTGCACATCTAGGCGATGGCGATCAGCTGAGACGCTGTCAACTATGACAGCGATATATGACAACGTTTCAGCTGATTGCCATCGCTCAAGTTAAGGCCTGTGCACATCTAGGCGATGGCGATCAGCTGAGACGCTGTCAACTATGACAGCGATATATGACAACGTTTCAGCTGATTGCCATCGCTCAAGTTAAGGCCTGTGCACATCTAGGCGATGGCGATCAGCTGAGACGCTGTCAACTATGACAGCGATATATGACAACGTTTCAGCTGATTGCCATCGCTCAAGTTAAGGCCTGTGCACATCTAGGCGATGGCGATCAGCTGAGACGCTGTCAACTATGACAGCGATATATGACAACGTTTCAGCTGATTGCCATCGCTCAAGTTAAGGCCTGTGCACATCTAGGCGATGGCGATCAGCTGAGACGCTGTCAACTATGACAGCGATATATGACAACGTTTCAGCTGATTGCCATCGCTATCGCCTAGATGTGCGCAGGCCTTAACTTGACCTGTATCCTACTGTACGTATAAGCTGCGTCATATTTAAATGATGATAGTTTTATTTGATTCTCGTTTGCGCGTTTCATAGCCTTACTAAAGTATAGATAAACTGATTAGACTGGCCTCTCAGCTCAGTTGGTAGTAGCTCTGCCTTCTGAGCCGTAGGTCGTGGGTTCGATCCCCACCAAGAACAAATATTTGTTCTCTGTCTGGGTGTAATATTGTATTCTATGTATACAAAAAATATATACATGTTAGTATTATATCAGCTATCTGGTTCCCATAGTACAAGCTCTGTTTAGTTTGGGGCTAGATAGTGTTGAGTGGATAGTCAATAAAAAAAAAAACTAACAAGCCTCGGCTTTGCACAGTAGAAAATGAAAGTAAGGCTATTCAGAATCGGTTCAGTAGTTAATAAACAAATAGTATATTTCATTACAAGTGCGGGAAGGCTGTCATTGCAAAGAGTTCCGACAAATGTCTACCCGAGCCGAAGGCGAGGGTTGACAGTCGGAACAAGTTGCAATGTTTAGTTTACGTTAGTGTACGTTTTGTTTTTTCCCTTGAGTTAAAATTTACGTCTTTCGTAATTTTTCTCTAAGTGAAATTTATATCAATAATTGAGCCAACCGTAGAATATAAGCAGAGATTTTTTTTTCTTCACCCATTCTGGAAGGCAAAGGGAACTATACCCATACAGCCAAATCTTCAGTAGATTTTTTTAATGATATGAATTGAAAATGAAATTTAATGAGATGAAATGAAATGAAACCTAACATAATTCATTCAATCAAATCATTAAATCTGTTAATGAAACAAATTAGTAGCTTCTTTTTAGAAATAATACGTATTTGCATGAATCATAAAAACTTCGATGAATTTTTTTAGTAAAGACTTCATGGTTGGTTTTTCTTTTTAGACATTATTTTGACAGTTGGGAAAGAAAAAGCACTAGTGCGGGAATGGTAAAAAAAAGCACGCGTGTGTAATAGCCCACATCCCGAACGCTATACGTCCCTGCAATATGCCACTTTTTGAGCAACTGTATTAAAAACTAAATGTACGAATGATTTCAGGAAGCAGAAGTGCATATAAGGAATATTTGCAGAAAGTACGGAAGCTTTGTGTACGCGCCCTTCAAAACCATGCTTGATCTAACTAAAATGACGGAGCAACTCAAAATGATGGTAAGCTTTGGAATTTGACATAATGGTCAATGAATAACATCGAGTTATTATTCTTATCCGAGAACAAATATTTGTGTGGTGATCACAGATGTTTGTTCTCTGTCTGGGTGTTATATTGTATTCTAAGTATGTATTAACAAAAAAAATATGAATATAAGTATTATATCAGCTAATCTGGTTCCCATAGTACAAGCTCTGCTTAGTTTGGGGCTAGATAGTGTTCTGTGGATTGTCCGCATTTTTTATTTATTATCATTTAATTTATTTTAGATTCCTTCGTTCACTGGAGAAATAAAAGTTGGGAACGATAAGGCGGCGCCGGTCGCTAAGGCGAGGTGGTCTATCTCTAAGAACACCCGAAATTCTTTCATTGATGGGTAAGTTATAATGCTAATATTATTATGTTTTTTTATAGTGCAATTTTCTCCCTTTTCGAGGGAAATACCCTTCAATCAAAAATCTTCACGACAAAATAATTCGGTCTTCTCTCGTCAAAAGAAAGAAAGATTTTACTATTTCTTTCGAAACCAGTTTTGCGAAATTGACACAATGTTTGCGAACTTTTTAAGAGCGCATCGTGCGAAAATTTGAGATTTAAAAAAAAAAAACATAACTAAATAACTAAGTGACATTTTAAAAATCGCAAAAGGACTAATTGTAGACTATACATTTGAGATTAATTCGAATTTAAGTGTGGTAAAAAAATATACTATTTAACATGACATTCTATTTAACGCTAATGAAAATCGTATGCGCTCTTAAGCTTTAATAATTTTATGAAAATGAAAAACCTGAGCGTTATTGATGAAAATTACGACCTTTATGCGAGTGCCAAAATACCACAGTACCTAAAATACCAATCTGGAAACCTTTCAGATAAAAAATATTTTTTCAAATTGAATAACAAACATAAAAAAAAAACAATCGAATTGACAACCTCGCCTTTTTTATGTGAGTCGATTGAAGTAGATGCAACCTTTGTTGATAAACGCTTTGCTTGGTCGGTCCCTGACGATGATTCTTGTCACTGTTTCTCATTACCTGTACCCAAAGTCCCAGTGCATTTACAAAATTTCGTTACCAAATGTTGTTTTCGTTTCGCCTATGTCTCTCTCTTTTGCCTGGAAAAATTATGAGACAACAACTCTAACTACGTAACGTATTTTTGCTGTCTCATCTTTTCTCCATACAAAAGACAGAGACACGTAGGCGAAACGAAAACAACATTTGGTAACGAAATGTGGTAAGCAAAACTCGGACTTCGGGTACTGTTGAGAAAAGATGGCAATAGTTTTGTTTATCTTTCGACATATCCATCCTTCTATCCTAATATTATAAAGAGGAAAGATTTGTATTGTTATATTATGTTCGTAATGAATAAACTCAAAAACTACTGTGTCGATTTCAAAACTTATTTCACCATTGGAAAGCAAACATTCATCCTGAGTAACATAGGCTATATTATGTTTTTAAAAAACCCGTACGTACCCGTTATTGTACCTGTGCGAAGCCGGGACAGGCCACTAGTTTATTATAAAATCCTTAATGTTTACAGTGATACTAGCGAATGTGATGATACTTCTCCGAAATTGTCGTCGTCGCGAAAAACCAGTGGCGACCACGCACCACAAGTTACTAAGGAAAATCAGGAAGCAGACACTAGTGTTAGTGAAAAGTAAGTATTACTGTAAAACATGAAGTTGGTACTAGAAATCGGCTGCCCGTGGCTTCGTGGTAGCTTCTTTATTTCGTTAATCCAGGTTATGAAGTCCATAAGTTCTAAAGCCCGTATTCCGTAACAGTGCTTGAGTCTGAGTCAAGCCTCAAGTACAGATTTTTGACACTTTTCAATGGAGAACTGTCATAAAATCTATGCTTGAGGCTCGATTCAGACTCAAGCGTTGTTTCTGAATACGGGCCTTAATCTCCCGTAGTTAGAGCGTGATTGAGCCACAAACGTCAAATTATCAAAACACACTTTTGCATTTTTATAATATTAGCATAGGCTAAGGTTCAGAAAGAGAGCCGTCGTGGCTAAATTGTGAACTAACGTTTCGATTTTTATATGGCAGCTCATCCCTTTCTTTCTGTCAGCATTTTGCATCATATAAATTAAATAAAGGAATAGTACACTAGTTGTGATAGGATCAAAACGCAACAGACGCGCTATTGTATTGCCCACTGAACAAATAAAGTAATTAAGCACAGCAGCGCCCTCCAATCCCACGACGGCTCTCTTTCTGAACAGACTCTATCTATGTTAAACGTTAGGTCGAATCTAGTTACAATAAACTTTTCAGGTTGGTACATACTAACCGATAATGTTTATTCACAGAAACACAACTATGGAAGTTGACGTATCTCAAATATCCGAACCCAAAACACCCGTTAGAAAGCGACGTCGCTCCACCTTCCCGGAACCCGCGCCCTCCGTAGAGAGCACGGCGCAGAAGAAACAGAAAGTTGAAGAAAAACCCGAAGAGACGATTATAAATAAGAACGAGCAGACAATAAGCAAAGATGATAAAAGTGAACTTATCAAACACGCAGAAACTGAAATAGAAGCAATTATCAGGAAAGCGGAAGAATCACAAAAAGCTAAAACAGATTCAAACAAAGTTCCAGAAGAAAATGATAAACCGGCCGCATTGCAAGAACAGGAAGTTCACCGAGTAACTCCTATCAAACTAGTCGCGTTACCAAGAACGAATAAACAGACTCCTAAAATATTCACAACTGCTAAAGTTATTAAATCTAACCCTAGTTCTCCTGCCACTCCTAGCACCCCAGTAGTGGACCAGGAAAAACCCTTAAACACTTCTTCATCCAAAAGATCTAAAGTCACAAAGGCAGACAGATTCATTATGGCGGCAGAAAAAAATAAAGATTCGAAGACTAAAAGTTCTCGCAGAAACTCCCGAAGCAACAGATCACTTACATCCACCCCAAAAATTGAGAAGACTGATAAAGCTGCTGATAAAAAATCTGAGGATAAGAAATCTGAGGATATGAAAAAATCGGATAGTGGGAGCGATGCCTCTACAAGCAAAGAAAAAACAGCTAATAAGAAAGACGATGGAGACAAATCACTGCTGAAGAAAGACCCAGATATTTCTAAACCAGTCAAAGATAGTAAAAAAGATACAAAAAAGACAGATGATGACTTGAGTCTTGCAGTTATATCGCGTGAAAACAAAAACTCCAGCAAAACTGACATTTCAAGACTTCCCACAATCAGTAACATAGTAAGCCTATCTACAACCTCAGAGAAAACCAACACAACCAATACCAAAACAACAAGTAATAGTAAGAATACGGGACCTAAAACGATAGAAATAACGGTGGAAGCTAACCCAAACTCTTGTATATTCACACCGACCAGCATCGGCAACGTTGGCAATATGAAAGAAGCAGTATCCAAACTGCAAAAGCTACGGAATGAAACTACTCCAGAACCTTTCGTTGGCCGTGTCGGCGTAAAAGCGTTCGCGCGAATGACGTCACCAGACATAAACGATGACGTAGAAGTGAAGACCGAGCCAGTAGACGAGCTGGAGGAAGAAAGGCAAACAGAGAAAATGGATCTCATGAACGCTTGTAAGCTACAGCCAGTCAGTCAATCACAGAGCTTAAGAGACGTCCGAATAAATAAAGTGATTATAACTCCGACTATAATGGTGAGGAAACCAATTGTACATCCTCGGGCGAAGAAAACCTTCCCGCAACCGAAAAGGCCGGAAGGAGGGGAGTTGAATGGGAAAAATTCAATGGTGTATATTCCTATTCAGCCGCCGATGACCCAGCCGCCGGCTAAGTCCACGAAATCGGGACCCACCGGGATTACAATGCCGGCGAATGTTACTGCTGGGCCTAGGATGAGCGCGCCTGTTATATCAAGTAAGTGCTATTCAGCCCATGTTTGAAAAGTAGGAGTAGCCTAGTTCCTAAGTCGTGATCCAATAGTTCAATAGTTGTAAAATATTTCTTAGCCCTGTTCTGTAAGAATCCATGCTTCCATATTCTAGGGACATTGCTGACCTCAGTCTGAGGTTATGATTTTTTCGTAAAATTACCTTCAAGTAAGGTGAAAGGATTTTTAATGCACCTCAAAGAAACTCCTTTCGTGCACATGACACATGTTTTTGAACTTTTAAACGATGTTTCCGTTTGAGATTACCGACATAGTGGACATATACATTTTTGGATAGAAAACTGTATATGTCATTGTATACGGCTGGATTTGAACCAACAACCTCAAGGATCGGATCAAACAAAGGATCGGAAAATTCGGAAAATTGAGATTTCAACAATTTTATTTTGCTTGAGTGTTGGTTCAGTCAGGTACCGGCTGGACCGGAAATTCTTTGATAGCGAGTAAAACGCACATGCACTGTTTCACCTTCTTCAATATTGTGTCGAATTACAGCGTTCACAGTAACTTTTACTAGAGATTGTTTTGTGTTCGTGAAACCTGTAATTGGCACACTATTTTCTAGCGCTTATAAGTTACTATAATTAGCGGCACATAACTTGAGCGGTGAGCGATACGCGCTGCGCATGCGTCGTAGTGTGCCATGTCGCACACACTAGATGTGTGGATGTGTGCAGAGTGTCCTATTGGTACAGAGAGTGGAGTGCGACTGGAGAGCCAATCAGTGCTACGCACGCCCTTCATACCGCTAGCCCCCCTCAGGTACCTTATTTTAGACTTCTGCGCAATAACGGTCACCGCTCAAGTTATGTGCCGCTACCTATCCTAGCAGTTGGTGACCAAGCTTTACTCGGTATTTTATTTTTGTAAATTGTGTCTGCTAGAAATCTTATAAGCTAAGCTATCAGGACCCGAAGTCCGAGTTTTGCTACCACATTTCGTTATCAAATGTTGTTTTCGTTTCGCCTACGTGTATCTGTCTTTTGTATGGAGAAAAGATGAGACAGCAAAAATACGCTACGTAGTTAGAGTTGCTGTCTCATATATTTTCCATGCAAAAGAGAGAGACGCGTAGGCGAAGCGAAAACAAAATTAGGTAACAAAATGTTGCTGGGACTTTGGGTACTGTACCCGAAGTCCCAGTGCATTTACAACATTTCGTTACCAAATGTTGTTTTCGTTTCGCCTATTTATCTCTGTCTATTATATGGAGAAGATGAGACAGCAACTCTAACTACGTAACGTATTTTTGCCGTCTCATATTTTCTCCATACAATAGAGAGAGACAAATAGGCGAAACGAAAATAACATTTGGTAACGAAATGTGGTAGCAAAACTCCGACTTTGGGTACTGATGCTGTTGGTTTTCCAATAAATAAGTAAATTTCCTTGTCATTTCAGCCAACAGCATAGTAAACACAGTAACAACCCCACTCCGCCCCATTACGTCTACTCTCTCAAGTCCGCCGGTCACGGTCAGCGCGGGTCCCGTCTCAGTAGCCCAAGTGTCGACTACTGCCCAAGTGCCAACGGTCGGCCCAACCACGGTTCATACCGTACCGCTGATGACGTCAGTCAATGGACAGTGGATGTTCAGCTTACAACCGGTTATGTCGGTCGGAGCTGTTGATGTGAGTATCTATTCGTGTTTAACTGAAGGGGATGACAAGCGTCAATGATCTTCTCGCTCCCGTTTTAGTTTGACTGGCCTCTCAGCTCAGTTGGTAGTCTGCCCCTTAAACGCCCTAGACGCTCCATCCTATCTGTTCATGATATTTGTGCTGATCCTAAGTAGACAGACCACCGTACTGTTCATTTGGTACAATAAGCCTATAGTTCGGCCGTTCAGAGAATGCGTTTGACAGTTTGATCAGTTAGTCACAGTTAGTCACATAGTTAGTACAGCACTACAAATATAAAGCGCTGACATTGACATTGACCTTGTAATAGCGCAGTATAGATTTAGAAAAATATTGTATAACAAGTTATTTGACACTCAGTTTGGCACAAAATTATAAAATTCATTGATTATTGACATAATAATGTTTTTTTAATGCTCATCAATTGTTAAAACGGTAAACAACCAGCAAAAATATTTTTATCGTAACTGCAACGCCATTACAAAGTTACGTCGTCAGTTCAATCGCGAACGGCCGAACTATAGTATAAGCCTAGTATACAGGGTTATTCATTATTAGCTGCAAATGCTCAGGAATTAGGTTCAACAAATAAAATTAAAAATATTTATGAAATGATTTTCTTTAAGTTTTGATTTGAGTTTTTTTATCACATTATTATTTTTATTAATTTTTTTACGGCTATTGCATAATGATTGCCATGGAGAACAGGACGATGACCCACCCAGGCGGTGACTGAACGCAGAGTGTCGCTCACGGCGCGCGGGCGCGGATCAAAGGTCAAAATAGGTCAGGTGCCAATGATTCCAAAGGATATTCTTTATCGATTTTCTCGGGATTTTCATAACAAAACTTAAAAAAAATCATTTCATAAATATTTTTTATTTTATTTGTTGAACCTAATTCCTGAGTATTTGCAGCTAATAATTAATAACCCTGTATTGACCAGTTTCCCGTGTCGCTAGTACACGACCGACCATACTGATGAATTCATTAATGCTATGCAACGGACCTATAATTTTTTTGTTTCCAAGAGTAAATAGAAATTTTCTTGGTAAGCGAGCTACACAGTCGAGGCATCATCGCATCATGTTTCGCTAGGCAGTTCCAACATTATTCGCATTCTTATTTCACCCATAGAAACCAATTTAGTGTACAAAAATAACTGGCACGTGAGGCAGAACATCTGTATGCCTCAAGTTGATGTACACATGGCAGAGCATCGTAGGGTACGTTCTTGACGTGCGTGACCTGCGAGGCAATGCTTTGTTATAGGCGATGGTCACTTTACATCAAGTGGGCCATATGCTTGTTCCATCAACTAGTTGTATAAAAAAACACAATTGTCAATTTGCCAGAAAGTAATCTTATAATAATTTGATTGTTTACAATGTAAACAATCAAATTAAACTTAGTAATCAAATTAAAATTAGTAAACTTTACATGTTTGCGCGACAGATGACCCATTAATTCGACCAGTCTATCACAAGCCCGGCTAGCTCAGTCGGTAGAGCATGAGACTCTTAATCTCAGGGTCGTGGGTTCGAGCCCCACGTTGGGCGGCTTCTTTTTGCGTTTTATATTTTCTTTTATCACTATTCCACAAATCATCATTATAATCATTCTACAATAATAGTAAAAATAAATAGGCCTTTGCATCTAGTGT
Source organism: Thera obeliscata (assembly GCA_947578465.1). Taxonomy (NCBI): domain Eukaryota; kingdom Metazoa; phylum Arthropoda; class Insecta; order Lepidoptera; family Geometridae; genus Thera; species Thera obeliscata. The sequence continues at coordinate 3,057,981 of OX387926.1, forward strand.
AGATGATACATATAGCGTCAAGGTCAACTGGTGTATAAATAAATAATACGGACAATCCACACAATACTATCTAGCCCCAAACTAAGCAGAGCTTGTACTAACAAGCAAAAAGCTGAGAGGCCAGTCTCTTATATAAGTATAGGTGCTGGGCAAGTCTCTTCCATCTAAAATCTTGTCCTAGGCTCTAGGCATGAGTATAAACTGGCCTCTCAGCTCAGTTGGTAGTAGCTCTGCCTTCTGCGCCGTAGGTCATGGGTTCGATTCCCACCGAGAACAAATATTTGTGTGGTGAACGTAAATGTTTGCTCTCTGTCTGGGTGTTATATTGTATTCTAAGTATGTATTGTTAGCACGAAAACTCTTCATTGATTATAGCTACAATTCTGTTTAACTTTATTACACTGCAGATAATAACAACTCTATGTAACGACGCCATATATCTCCTCTTCCGCTTCTTCCTTTTCTCCACTAGAGATGTAACTCCTTGCTTGATTCGAATTAGGGATGTCTCATTCCCAAAACTGGTTAACAGTTTTTACAAAAAAAATTACACATATAAGTTACATTATCAGCTATCTGGTTCCCATAGTACAAGGTCTGCTTAGTTTGGGGCTAGATAGTGTCGGGTGGTTTGTCCAAAATATTAATTTATTTATATACTATCATAATGTGTATGTTTACGCAAGTCGTTGCTACAGAACGCATCATCGCCGGCCATGGTGAATGGCATCACAGAGAGACCGGCGCCGACCCTAGTGCCGGTCAGTTCGAGCGCTAGCGCGGTGATGCCGACCACGCCGGCTAACAGAAACCACACTCAGACCACCTTCTCTTCACCCGCACATGATAGTAATGGAACTCCCAAAGAGGTAAGTTTTTTTATACAACTAGCTAGAACAAACCTATGGCCCACCTAAGTGGTAACCTAGGTAACTCGTAGGTCACGCACGTCTGGAACGTGCCCTACAATGCACTGTCTTGCGTCTTTCAACTAAGCTATAGGTACCGTACCTATAGGTATCTATAGGACCGTTATTGCGCAGAAGTAAAAAATAAGCTACTTGAGGGGGGCTAGCGTATTGAAGGGCGGGTGTGCGTAACGCCGATTGGCTCTCCAGTTGCACTCCGCTCTCTGTACCAATAGGACACTCTGCACACATCCAGTGTGCGCGACATGCGCGATTTTCCTCGATTATCGATTATCCTCGACAAGTACTCGGTCGATTCAACTTATATTTTTTAATTTTGCTTACTGTCATTTTTAGAGCGTTTTTTTTTTCAATATATCTTATGTAAACACATCACATCAAGCATGCCTGAAATATCATTAAATTCTAACACTGCATTGTTTTGTGCGATTTATTTTTAATTCAGTTTGATATCCCACTGCTGGGCAAAGACCCTTTCCCTCCACTCTCTCTTTACTCTGTTTGGTAACTAGTAGATGTATCGTTTGTAGATGCCTCGCCTGCTGCAGCGACCGCTGATGAGTCCGTTCGACGCGAACACACCTATCGGCAGCCTGCCGCCGCCATCTACAGCCGGCCCGCTCACCGCTAAACTCAACCAGAACGCTGTCAAGGTACACAACACTACTATATTAAATTGTTTAACTTTTTTGACGTGACGTCTTATAATTCGATGGAGCCGGCTGCACGCACGAAAAAACATGACTCATGCGGCGTTACCTCGCTCTGAGGCGTTCCATTTAAGGCTTGAAGTGCAAGCGAGAGCGCAGAACGAGCGACAAAGAGGCACAATCGGCCTCGGCGTACGGCAGCGTTCGACATCTCTCTCCGACTTGAGTGAGCGATGCATCCGCGTGGACAGCTGTATGACGTTGTCACGTTCAACTATCGGCAGTAAACCGACTTTACAGACAACCGATTTTTTTACTCACAATAGGGACTATTTCGGTAATATAAAGTAACGAATCAATTCAAAATGTATTATTTCAAAACACGGGCCTTAAAACTCATGCTTAGAAATGACTGGCCTCTCAGCTCGATTGGTAGTAGCTCTGTCTTCTGCGCTGGAGGGCGTGGGTTCGATCGCCGCCAAGAACAAATATTTGTGCGGTAAACGCAGGTGGTTGTATACAATACTTAGAATACAATATACCACCCAGACTGAGAACAAACATCTGTGTTCACCACACAAATATTTATTCTCAGTGGGGATCAAACCCACGACCTACGCAGAGCTACTACCAACTGAGCTGAGAGGCCAGTCAAACAAAATTTATCAAAACAAAACATTATTTAATTGTGATATTTCGTTTTCAGCTGACAGATTTCTTCCGCACGCTTCTAGAAGACTCCATAGAGAAATTGGACGAGCCGCTGGTTCAAGTCACAGCGCTGAAAGTACAGCTGGAACAGATGCGGTGGCGGCATCAACAGACCCTGGATGAGATAAAACATAATAACGGTAACTATTCTTAGTAAACAAAGAGGTTTGGCTCATTAGTGGCCTCCTCAATCTATATTTGACCGGCCTCTCAGCTCAGTTGGTAGTAGCTCTGTCTTCTGCGCCGTAGGTCGTGGGTTCGATCCCCACCGAGAACAAATATTTGTGTGGTGAACACCGATGTTTGTTCTCTGTCTGGGTGTTGTATTGTATTCTAAGAATGTTTTTACAAAAAAAAAATTATTAAGTATTATAATATATCTGCTATCTGGTTCCCATAGTACAAGCTCTGCTTAGTTTGAGGCTAGATAGTGTTGTGTGGATTGTCTATAATATTTATATTTATAATATTCTCGACAGAACTAACACTATCGGAGATGCGGCAATCGTTCGAGAAGGAAAAGCAGAGGATAATAAGCGAGACGCGTCGCGTGGCGCAGATTGAACTCGAGGCGGCTGTCAAACAAGCTAAGGACAAGCAGTGGTATGTATTACGGCATGTAGTTGTAGTAACAATCCCAGAACCGGTAATTTTTGGCCAATACGGGACCGGTCATTCTCGGTACTTTCGATTTAATTCCCATCTTATTCAAATTGGCCGTTAACAAAAACTGTAAACTAGTTGTTTTGCGCAAAGTATACCAGTACCCGAAGTCCGAGTTTTGCTACCACATTTCGTTACCAAATGTTGTTTTCGTTTCGCCTACGTGTCTCTGTCTTTTGTACGGAGAAAAGACAGCAAAAATATTGTCTCATCATTTTTCCATGCAAAAGAGAGAGACACGTAGGCGAAACGAAAACAACACCAATTGTTCACGAGAACAATTTATTTTATTAACTTTGTGTTATCGGTACTTTCGATACTGATTATTTTTGATATTTTTTACCGATAGAATGCCTTTACTTAGTAAGTTTCCAAGTGGTCAAAGGGAGGTTAAACTGTCAACTTCTTTCAAAAGTTTTTGTAAAGTCGGCAAAAAATATATTAGAACACACAGAATTATATGCAAAAAGTCAGCAATTTTTTTTTTTTTTTTTAAACAAGAAAAATAAACGATTTATATGGCTGGTATATTACGATTGACCTTTCCAGATTTTTAAATAGTAATCCCGCAAGAGTTTCACAAGTTTGGTATACCAAACTTGTACCTAGAATCAATTTTAACACTTACAAAGTGCATCTCTTGAAAATTGATTGAAGCATATTATGTCTAAAAATATAATTTATGAATTTTACAAGCGAAATAATAAATGGTTTCAGGTGCGCGAACTGCTTCCAGGAAGCTCAGTTCTACTGCTGTTGGAACACATCGTACTGCGACCACAAGTGCCAACGGACGCATTGGGACGCACACTTCGGTCACTGCACGCAAGAGAAAACATTCGTAAGTACTATTCTTATCGTATTCTCACTATTGAAAGTCGCTAGCATAACTCTGCAACTTGAACAAATCGCCCACTTGCGACGACAGTGTGACATCTCAAGTTATACGATTTTTCGTTTTACTGATATTCGGAATCGCGATCGCGCGCTCTATTATCTCCAAAAACGGGATAATTTTTGCTCCATAAACAACGAAGAAATGAGAGAATGAAACAAAATATCACAATATAGCACTGTCTCGTTTGGTGATCATGTTGGCTTCGACATAGTGACAGTTCAGTTGTCACCTGGGCGTTGAGATGTGAAGTACTCTCGGTTTTCATAAAAAACGTGACATCAATGGATACCACGATTTAGGTGAAAAAGGTAAGTTTATTTGAATAATTTTCATTTATTCGACAACGTGGCACGTTAAACTTATCATACTGTTCTTGCAAACCAAAAAGCAAAGTTAACGAGAAATGTTAATGATGTCACGTTGTTCTTGTAAGAAATTCAGAGCATCATTGGGTCATTTTGAATTATAACGTTGAAGATGATACTTGTTTTTTTTTACTGGAAATAAGTAGTGGGTCATTTGTTGATGTTCTGTTGTTGCAGAATACCTTTTGATAAAATTTAGTGGTATGTCCATCTGCCACGTTGTAAACACTAAACAGAAATATAAAATACCAGTTATCTTTCCAGATGGCGACAAGGTCTAAACTAGTATTACGATTAGCACAAACTAGAATGGACTAGGACTTGCCCAGTAGCAACCTAATTGCTCGAAACAACTCGAATTCAAAATTGTTTCAGTTCTTCATCAGACTCCATAATCATTTTCCAATATTTAAAAAATATTTCTGAAGGACTAAATTCAATGGACGTTGTTTTTTACTCAGACAACTGTGTTGGCTAACAAAAGAATAAGTTGACGATGTTGTATGATAAAAAAACGGTAGGAACCGACCCGTTGTTTGTTGCCTGTTCTTCTAGGCTTGGTCGCGTGGAACTGACACCTAGCCTCACTTAGCTTTAAGATGTTTCAAAGTGATTCTTGGAATTGAATTGAATAAAAACACTTTTGAATTTGATGTCTATGTATGTCTTTGCTGTGCAGAATCTTCCAAACATAAAATCCATTACACACAAATTTCTCATTATGGAGCACACACAGAACGACAGCACAAAACAGATAGGTACAGAAGTCAATCACAAGTATGTACTTCACTTTTCATACCTACGCTCGGCGTTCGCGCTAGGGTTGTTAACTTTGGCATACGCACAAAAAAAACTATCGTGGTTGAGACACTCGTATTTAGTTATTTGATTTATTTTTTAAAATGACACTAAAAGATAAATACATAAACTAATTATAATTAAAATATTTTAACAATACAAATTAGTGAAAATTCTGACAGTTCATAGTTTAATGTTGAATTTAAACAACCAATTATTAACTTTTTTTGTTGTGCCATTTTTGCATAAAAAAAATTGTCAGACGCGTGCTCAGGTGGATGGCAGTCGCGCTCGTACTGGTCTAAACTGGTTCAAGATATCGTGTCCGTGAGTCGAGTCTATGTGTGCGTTGCTCGAGCGCACTTTGTATGAAGTTTGCGTTCTGTACCTATCTGTTTTGTGACGACAGACTCTGCTCACTCTCAAATCGAATGCCAGGTAAAAAAACAGTTGAGAAGTGGACCTATCTTTTTACCCCTGAAGGATTTATGATGACGATCAAAGCTGCAAGAAAACAGCCAAATAAAAAACACACACATAAATAAATAAATATTAAGAGCGTAGTACAATACCTATGTCCCTAATTAAATACAACAAGTTATTTATTGTAACAAAATGTATTATTAAAATAGTTACCACTATGTGAAATGATTATTTTATTCCTTAAATAAGAAACTAATTTTTAAGAATATAGTTTTATTTTGTCATAACTTAGATAAAATGTAAATCTTTACATCATCTTCAACGTGACAACTAAATTTGTCACCTTGTAAACTTTATTTTTTTCTGAAACAACGTGACAAAGTTTCCTTATTTTTTTTAAACTATAGTTTTAACTTAATTTTGTTCCAGAAGTGTTTATCTTTTTTAATATTTCATTTCATTATTAGTTATATTTTAATCAGTTCATACATAATCAAGCTATATTGACAACTGTTTAAAAGTTAAGCTCATTTAAAAGTTTATAAGTCGGTTTCTGTAAAATCAGTGTTTTGGAGATGTCACACTGTCGTCGCAAGTGGGCGAAATATTTTATTTTATTTTTGAAAATTTAGGGTAACAAATCAAATCAAAAGTGTATTTATTCAGTAGCATTGCAAGGATCACTTTAAAACGTCTTAAAGCTAGGTGAGTCTAGGTGCCAGTTTCACGCGACCAAGCCTAGAAGAACAGGCAACAAACTAAGGCTTGGTTCCTACCGTTTTTTTATGTGATCCTTTTACAAATCTAAAATAATAGCAGTGAAGTTCCAGTGTGGTGCCACAAACTTAACAACTTAAAGCTAGCTTGAACTTGATAACTTAATTCTAGGTACTGTTACGGAGAAAACTATTAATTGAATATAGCTACAACTCAATATAACTTTAATACCAAACGTATACGCATTACGACGCCATCTTCTTCCCTGGCTAGTGATGTGCCTCATCGCTCGGTCCCAGTAGGGATGTCCTATTCCCAAAACCGGCTAACAGTGCAAATATTGAATGATGGTATAATAACATGAATCTGAAGAGATCCATGTTTACTAAAAGCTAATTACTAGTTTCACAGATGTTATGGTGTAAAATAAAAATAAAAATAGTAAAGTAGTAGGTAGGTAACAGTAGAACAAATCTTTAGGTGAGTAGGTACTTAAATTATTATTAGTATTATTTTAGAGAAAGCCTCTAAGTTGGGAATGAGGCGTGATTTTATGTACGTATACAAAACTAAACGTTCTTTTTCCAATTTCGTATTCATTAATTTACATGCAGCGCCAATTACAAGAGAACCATAGGGAACGAGAGGAGCGGATGAATCGAGATCACAGTAACGCTAGTCCGTCCACAGTCGCCAACCATCAGACTCTCATTAGTCAGCTCGTTGGACGAGACGGGAATAGGCTGGTGAGGATCTAACTACATATCGTCGGCTAGCAAACAATACCGCGCAATATTCTACTACTTTACAGGAGAGCCAAAAAACTGTTAAATTTTATTATTTTAAAAGTAAATTAGTGTTAATTTTTTTTTAATAACAGCTCCTGATTGGTCGATATGCTTGAATCTGATAGGTAGAACGAAGCGCGCGTATGAACTGCATCCAATAGCATTAAAATGTCGCAACCGCTAATTTCGACTTGCGCGGTGTTGTTTGCTAGCCGACGATATCGTCGTTAGCTACAGCATCCCAAATGCCAAATTATTTTTAATCTCTTTAAATAATTATTTTCGAATAAATGTGCTGGAGCTTGCGACGATTGTTAGTTTATTTTTTTATCTGGCTTTGTGACTGATTTATTTTCGTTTTTATTATTTTCTTTAAATAGAAGAGTGAAATAGTAATATTATTTTAAAAAAATATTTAAATGCCGTGGGAAGTTTTTCGACGACCTATTCACACATTATTATGACGACAACTGCGTCGCATGTGCGAAAATGTCCTTATTTTTTTTCAAAAACATTTAAGAAGTTTAGAAAACAGCTATTTTTTGCATGAATTTAGTTTTTTTTATAATAACCAAGCAAATACATTTATAACACTACGCAGAAAGAAAACATATTGACATAAAATTTTGCTTACACGCAGCGGACATTTTCGTCGTCCAGCGACCAAGTAGATAAAACGGAAACTCGTCCACGAGAACAGGTATGAAGACAAATCTACCAACGATCATGTGTTTATTTGTAGAATTTTGTTACGTCATGTCCTGTACTTGATGCTTTATTTAAAAAAAATCGGTTGTCTGTAAAGTTGGTTTACTGACGATAGTTGAACGTGACAACGTTAAATGGAACGCCTCAGGGCGAGGTAACGCCGCATGAGTCATGTTTTTTCGTGCGTGCAGCCGGCTCCATCGAATTATAAGGGCGCTTGTACACGCTAAGAAAAAACGCCGGGTCTACCCAAGAATTCGTGTCGTAACTAGAAAATAACTGTGTACACTGTTCGCAGCGGTGCACGAAAAAAATCTTATCTGCGCAAGACACGACGCGGCGAACGTTGTTGCGTTTTCGTGTGTGGAAAAGACAAAATTCTTGTCTTGCGCAGATAAGATTTTTTTCGTGCACCGCTGCGAGCTGTGTACACAGTAATTTTCTTGTTACGACACGAATTCTTGGGTAGGCCCGGCGTTTTTTCTTAGCGTATACAAGCGCCCTAAGACGTTGTCACGTCAAAAGTATTTATTCAAAAAACAGGTATTATGTTAAATTTATGTTAAACCTGTACAAGAGATTTATGTAATACTTGTTCAATGTTATTTTACTTTATTGGGACATAAAACATTTCTAAGTGGGCAGTATTTTAAAGGCATAGAAGAGATCTCAATACTCTTATTAAAATGTTCGTATTTCATGTTTTATTAAAAACCGCCGAAACATGGGTTTTAGAGGGTATAGACAAGGTTCATCAAAAAATTAAAATGTGTCAAGTGTACGAAATGAGACCCTTTGAAGTTTCTGTTTGGCGTGAACGCAATCATAAACTGGATCTTAATTAGACCCCCTAGATCTTAGGAAGGAACATATTTCATTGAAAACTCGTTGTAAGTTTTATATGAACCATAGTTAGGTATAAATGTATTAAATATGGTTCTCCAGTTTTACACTATTCCTTTTCCATTTCATGCAGCCATCATCATCATCGCACTGCAAATTACCAAAACTGCGAGCTCGGGATCAGGTACATAAAACGTCACTATTTAGTGTTGTGTTGTAGTTAGCTCAAAGTTGATTGTTTGAAGCGCAGAGTTTCACAAATATTTCCGCGTGGTGGCGCTAGTGTTTCTTACGTAACTAGTAGTTTAGGCTGATTCTTCAGACATTCATTTAGAATCCAACCTCAACTTATGTACTGCTGCGCCCTTACAGGGTATATGTCCAACTTCAAACCAAAGAAGACATACGCTACTATAAATGTAATTGAAGAATCAGCCTTTATTTCATAGACGAAAGCTTACGGAGGAGGTCCAAAACTTACTGATTGTGCATGTTGTTCAAATATTTTAGTAAATTAATACTGGCAGGAATAGCAGAGCTATTATGATATTTAGCTAGTTTTGCTGATAATTATAGAGGCTATTCATTTTATATTTACATGCAGCGAACATCAACAAACAAAACAATCATAGATTTTGGAGAACAATGGCCCCGGGAACAGGTAAACGTGAAATCTATCTATTTAATACAGTTAGAGCTCTGTTCAATTTTATACCATTCAAAACCACCAATCACGACCAAAAACGACGCCATATTTTTTTTTATACCCCGATTAGTGATGTGTTTCATTGCCCAATCTTAGTCGTGATGTATTTCTAAAACCCGCTATCACTACAAAAAACATTCATTAAAATGTTTCTCTGAACCTAGCTATGCTTAAAGTTTCGATGTTAGACAATGAGTTGCGCCGTTAAATCGCATGGCGTCGCTAGTGTGTTCGAAATTTAAATTTCTTTCGTATTGAGATGACGGTACTTATAAAATACTTTTGACTTTTTTACATGCAGCAATCATCATCAAATAAAACAATCATAGAACTTGGAGAGCCACGGCCGCGAGAACAGGTAAATAAATCGGTAAAAAAACATTTAATCTACCTATCAGGTTCTTTCAAACCAAGTGTGGTGAAAGGATTTTAAGTGAAATCGATTTCATTGTTTTCATGCAGCAACCATCGTCAAATAAAACAATCATAGAGCTGGGAGAGCCACGCATACGAGAGCAGGTAAATCAATCAGTAGGACAAGAAAACCGTCACACCGAGGGTTGCCTATTGACGCCGCATGGTATCGCTAGTGTGTTACTTTTAGAAATTTGCTAAAACGCTTCTTTATGTAAAAGAAAACAAACGCTGCTATGTACCAAGTGCTTTATTACGTATCGATTGAGGGAGACAAATATCATAAGGTGTACTTTTTACATGCAGCCAGTATTGACGAATAAAACAATAATAGAGCTAGGAGATCTACGCTCGCGAGAACAGGTACTATATAACATTAATATAACTTCAATGTCATATCTATAAATATGACATAATAAATTATTGATTTATTTTTATTATATTTAGATGTGTGTGCTTTTATTCATTAGACAAAACAATAAAATTGGTATCAAATTGAAGGGGTGTTGTGTAGATACATTTGATAATACAAAATAAAAATATACTTAAAATACATTTACTATTAGTGCAGTGACAACACAAATATTTATTTGGGAAGAGAAGCGTTGTACGTCCAGTTGCACGATGGGTTGATGACATTGTCAGCGTCGGCCGCAGATGAGGGTAGCCCAAATTCGTGCTGAATGGCAAGAGCAAAGAGAGGTCTATTCTATGCTCATGATGCCTTCTGATCAAAAGGTCTAAGTAGCAAAATGTCCAACAGAGAAAAAGGTCTAATGAGCAGTAAGACTAATTAGCAAAATGACCAAGTAGCAAAACGTCCAACTATCAGATGGTCTACCTATTATGATGAATATATTTATTGCTTTGGCAAAGGTTGTGTGAGTATTGCAAAGTGTGTTCTATTCCTATAGTTATAAGATTGATGTCTGATTCGTTTTTCTTCTATAGTTACATTGATATTGTACTAGGTATAACTATTCATTTACACGCAGCAAATCTTACGAACACCGGCGCAGTTGAGAGATAGCGTAGAAAATTCGGAACTACGATCTCGAATTCAGGTAAATCAGGATTTGGAGATAAATAAAGCTCAATAGATTAATATTGTACCTACTAGATTATACTATGCTTTCTTTATTACATTAATTCAAAAATTGATATTTTATAATTATATCGGTTACTGGGGTTGCATAAAGTTCTGACACAAAACTCAGGTTTTTGTGTCTCAAATATCGAAAATCTGATGTTATCAATATCTATAATAAATATCTTCTGTTATTAATTAACGGTTAAAAGTTTTATCGTTTATCGAAGCGGTCCTTAGTAACCCAATAACTGTTGATACCAGACTGATATTACTGTTATTACGTTTGAACTGATGTGCTATTCGATATCAATATAACAGTTGCGAGCCATTGTTGGTCGTCCTGTGGCAAGATGGGCAGACGATGTGGTTAACATCGCAGGCAAGACCTGGATGAGATTGGCACAAGACCGGCAACAGTGGCACATACAGAGAGAGGCCTATACCCAGCAGTGGGTGAAGTCGGGCTGTGGATGATGATGGATGATGAGCCATTGTGTTTAAATAGTGTATACAAGCTGACCCATGCCCACTTTGGGCGGCGACTACCCTAAAATATATTATCATTTTTTGGGTTAATACAGCCTATGACACTCACAAATAACGTGACTTTCTGTTGGTCGAAATCGGATCAGTAGATCCAAAGATAACCCACTGCAACTTCATAGACATTTATTTAATCATAATATTAGTATAATATCTATTTTACGAAGCAATTGTACATTGTTTAACTATTTCACAAGCTGCCAATAATACTACAAAACGCGAAACAACGAGAGGAACTGCGTCGAATGGTAATTATGTAGCTAACTTTAGTGATAGAAAAACAACCAATATATGTACATATTTCCTATTGTTATGGCCAACTAGGCAGAGGATTGTGTGGGTGCTGGTCAGGCCCTTTTGTCTTTTAGGTAAATAGGTGAAATGTTGCAACCTACTGTGTAATAATCATTTACAATGGAAAAAGCCAGTACCGTATCCCTAAATCTATCGGCCGAGTGGAATTTAAACCTAAAAGTAAGGGGTACGTTGCTTTAATACGAGGATGTGTTAGTAGCCTATAGCCACTGGTTTTAATTGGGAAAGTGGATTTCTTGGTATAATAACACGATCCACCGCACGATAGTAACGCCTGTCACTTCATCCTATCCTAACGACCAAAATGTGTTTTTGTTACAGAAAGAAGCAGGAGACGGAAGACTGCAAAGCGATAACCCACCAGTGAGTACCCTAGAATCATACATTAATACACTTCTGGCTTGTGCCCGGTTTTGAAATTCAAATTCAAATACAGTTTGTTTAGAAACATCTTACAGCTAGGCCAATTCAACGCGACCAGGTATAGGAATAGGCGCATTCAAGTACAGCATCCGTCATAAACTCTCAATTTTCCATTTCCTTGGACGTAAAAATTAAGAATTAAACGGTTTTAAATTGGGTATGGAATATGTGATGTGTGTGGATAAAGAAAGGCTCAGAAGCATTTTCACTTAAAATGTATAGGGGAGGCTATGTCCAACAGTACCAGTAGACTTCAGATTCAGACTGATTTGGTTGTTGCCTTTAATCTGTGGCCTAAAACAAATTAATATTGCCGCCATATTTTCCACAGTGACGTCTAACGTCACCTATAACACCACAGATAATAAATTAAAAAAGATAATGATGCCGCCATTTATTTTGACCAATAATAATATTAAAAAAAGCCGCCAAGTGCGAGTCGGACTCGCCCATGAAGGGTTCCGTAGCATCAATTAACATAATATGTACCTATAAAGGTTTTTGTAGTTCGTCGAAAGGTAAATTGCGGTTGACGATTTATGACGTATAAAAAAAAAAGTACTGACTAGATCTCGTTCAAACCAAATATCGTTGGAAGTTTGCATAGTAATGTACAACATATTTTTTTTTTGGATTTATCATTCTCTTATTTTAGAAGTTAGAGGGGGGGGACCAACTTTTTTCCACTTTGGAAGTGTCTCTCGCGCAAACTATTCAGTTTAGAAAAAAACGATATAAGAAACCTCAATATCATTTTTGAAGACCTATCCATAAATACCCCACACGTATGGGTTCGATGAAAAAAAAAAATTTGAGTTTCAGTTTCATGTATTAAAAAAAAAACTACTGACTAGATCTCGTTCAAACCAAATATCGTTGGAAGTTTGCATAGTAATGTACAACATATATTTTTTTTGGATTTATCATTCTCTTATTTTAGAAGTTAGAGGGGGGGGGACCAACTTTTTTCCACTTTGGAAGTGTCTTTCGCGCAAACTATTCAGTTTAGAAAAAAACGATATTAGAAACCTCAATATCATTTTTGAAGACCTATCCATAGATACCCCACACGTATGGGTTCGATGAAAAAAAAAAATTTGAGTTTCAGTTTCATGTATGGGGACCCCCAAAATTAATAGTTTTTTTTCTATTTTTGTGTAAAAACCTTAATGCGGTTCACAAAATACATCTACTCACCAAGTTTCATCAGTCTAGCTCTTATGGTTTCGGAGAAAAATGGCTGTGACACGGCCGGACAGACAGACAGACAGACAGACAGACATGACGAATCTATAAGGGTTCCGTCTTTGCCATTGGGCTACGGAACCCTAAAAACGAATAGTGCTGTCATTATTAATTGACCACAGATAATAGGTACATTAAAAAAAAAGCAAACGGTGCCGCTATTTATGATTGACCACAGATAATAACAGTAAAAAACACGAATGGTGCCGCCATTTATGATTGTTTTTTTATTGGCATACTCATATTTACCTGTTTCCTTCCACTGACGTTGCAGAAGAGCGTGCCATCACAGACGCCGTGCCTCACCACGATGGGCGGCAAGCCGGCGCCGATGCGAGTCTTTACCGACTCTAGCGGAACGCAGAAAACATCCATCATAGGTCGGTATTCATAATTAATTGATTGATGTCAGTACGCAAGTCCCAGTGTGGTTATCTAATATTTTCGTTTTCCATTTTTTGCGTTGCTTTTGTATTTATTGCCCCTGTTAAGCACGCTAAGAACTCTCGTGTAAGCATACAATACTGGCAATACGGAGTACGGAAAACATAAAAAAAAACATAATGATTTGGGGATACTGGTGAGCGTTCTTTCTCTTCTAGCGATAGCAAAAAATAAAAACGGCTGCAGTAGTAGTAGAATGAGTTGTTGCAGTTGCATGTTAATAAAAAAATCTCTTCGCTGCTGTCGCAATCTAGCCGATTTTCATGATATAAAAAGAGCTTTATTATTAAAACATTCAGTCATTGTCGTTGAAACGCACGCAAATGGGTCAACAACCCAATTTCATACTGTCATTCATGCCATCATCATTATCTTAGGCAGCTTGAATAATCCTCATTCTTCAGACCTCTTGTCGCTATCGGGCCTTTTCATCCAGGACTTTCCATGTATGGCAAATGTCATTCGTGCTTCATTATTATTCATTTAATACATTCATTATTCCATTAATCAAAACCGTCATTATGCACGGCGAAATGGAATAGAACATCATACGTTGTTCGAGTTTTGTCTTTATTCAAACGTGTGTGTGCCTTGATTTTATTTTTGCATTATTTTACGTTTATGTCGACTCAAACATAAAAACCCCCGAGAAGTCTAATAAATAAATATTGTGGACAATCCACACGACATTATCTAGTCCCAAACTAAGCAGAGCTTGTACGATGGTAACCAAATAGCTAATAATATTTTTTTTTGTAAATACAGACTTAGAATTCAATATGTATAACACCCATACAAAGAACAAACATCCATGTTTATCACAAAAATACTTGTTCTTGGTGGGGGTCGAACCCACGGCCTTTAGCGCAGAATCAGAGCTACTACCAATTGAGCTGTCAGGGTTGTCAAAAGTAATTAATTATTGTATAAGCGTAGTTTACTATATAAAAATAAGTCGGGTTTTCCTTCCTGACGCTATAACTCCAGAACGCACGAACCGATTTTGCATTCGTTGGAAAGGTCTCGGGCCCCGTGAGGTTTATAGCTAAGAAAATTCAGGAAAAATTCAGGACAAACCAACATTATGAAGCCATCTGGTGGCGAAACGGAGTTCGCCGGGTTTGCTAGTTTTTGATAATTATGTAATTGAAACATTGCAGTAAGCATGATCGAGGACCCGAACGGCAATCAGACGCTAAAATGCGTCGGCACGTACAAGCCATCGGCGCAGTCGCAAGCGTCCACACAGATGTCGACGCACCAAGCCAATAAACAAGTACGGTTGTAGGCAATCAATATTGCACATCGGCTTTTCGGCATTCGTAGAGCGCTATCTCTTTCTAACGCACACTACGCTCTTAGCCGATGTGGAATATTTGTTGCCTACTACTTTAGTTTCATACAGCCATATTAATACACTTAAAGTAGAGTGGGGCAAATGCGAGTACCATAACTAGCAGAGGGTAAGAGGGTGGGTAATAACAATAAAATTAGAAAACCTCACTAGTTTTCTATAAAAAATATGCATTCAGCACTTTCCCTTTTACCCCGCTATTTGCATTTTCCCCTCATAACGATACATTTTTTGTTTACGCTTTTGTACGTTTTGTAGAACATTGAAGTAGAGGAAAAAATTAATTCATTTTTGTTAAAACTTATTTGTTTTTTTAACTAGCATCCGCCAACGAATTGTTTTAAGGTTTGTGTGCATTGGTTTGTGTGCTGCACAAACTATATTTTCCATGTTTCATCCATATTGGCTCAGTCGTTACGTCACACACATCCAACTGTGATATAAATGTGATAATATAATTCATATGAACTTCACTCGCACTAACCGCTTCTTGAAAATATATCAAACGTGAATAACGCGGGGGAAGCATCTTTAATTTTAACTACATAATTTTATTTTTGTTGAAAGCGTAGTGCCTATTTATTTCAATAAAGGAATCAAATCTGAGCTCGTTTGTGATTTAAGGGCAAAATAAATAAAACGCCGACTCTAAAAATCAAACTAACAACCTAATATTAGCCCACTACTAACTTATAATTATTCTTGGACCTTTTATTTTGGAGTTCAATAAAGTAATACTCTTTTCATTTCATTAATAAATTTCAGACGAACGATGACAGCGCGAAGAAGACTGTCACATCTGGCGGATACCTCATAGTCGGCGCGTCGGGAAATACGACGTCGGTGATAACTCCCGCGGCTGCATCGCGGCGGCCGCAAGTGCAGTACTTCTCGTGAGAGCCGACCAATCAGCCGCCGGTCGTCGTCATCGTCTGAAGACTGAACTCGCGTGAGGGCAGGCTAGACTGGTCCCCTGAGGCCAGCGGCCTACCTATAGTGGTCCTCGATTGATGTGGACTGTGAACTCTTGTGACTAACCTACTGTTATTGAGTAAGGCGGACTGTGGACTCTTCGTGTGAGGGCAGGCTAGACTGGTCCCCTTAGGCCAGCGGCCTACCTACATCGGTCAAAGACTGATGTGGACTGTGAACTCTTGTGACTAACCTACTGTTATTGAGTAAGGCGGACTGTGGACTCTTCGAGTGATGGCAGGATGGACTGAGCCCTAAAGCCAGCGGCCTACCTATAGTGGTCATTGATTGATGTGGACTGTGAACTCTTGTGACTAACCTACTTTTATTGAGTAAGGCGGACTGTGGACTCTTTTTGTGAGAGCAGGCTGGACTTGCCAACCGCCAACTGTAGGTTCTTGTGGCTAACAACCTATAAAACTGTTAGCATTGAAAAAGGTGGACTGTAAACTCTTCTCGTGATAACAGGCTGAGCCTGAGCCAGCTCGGTCAAATAGCTGCCGGTTGTTAGACTGTAGGCTTCTAGTGAGGGCAGGCTAGAACTAACCATAAAGGGTCAAGGCCAGTCGTCATTAGCTGAGGCTGACTGTAGACTTGTGGCCAACCACCTACTGTAAGCATTGAATAAGGCTGACTGTAGACTCTTCTGGTGAGGGCAGGCTAGACTGCTCCTGTGTGGTCAGGGTTAGCCGCCTACTGTGATCATTGATTAACATGTACTGAAGACTCTTCTGGTCAACCACCTACTATAAGCTTCTGTAGATGTGATGTAGTGGGCTGTAGATGTCTCTCGTGAAGGCTGGCTAGACAGGTGGAATATGACCCAACAGCTTATTACAATATTCGACTTTGTGAGGGCTGGCTGGCTACCTATCAATGTCAGTGTGAACTCTATTCGTGAGGGCCAGCTTACGGGATCGGATCTCGCTGGCCCTCACGAATAGCCCACACGGCTGACCTGCCGCATAATGTGTTTATAGACTGAATCGGGACTGTAGACTTTTCTCGTGAGAACCGACTATTGTTATCATGAACTAAAGTGAACTGTGGTTTGTTAATAGTGACCTACGATGATGTAATGAATACATATTAACAATTTTCGAGTTATGATTAGTAACAAATTGCTGAGTTACAGAGTGATAGTCCAAACATTATAAATAAATATTATTTCTGTTTCATACAAACTACTTTTGAGACCAGCTGTGAACTAACTTTTAATTTAAATTTCATAAGTAATGCTGATAAGGTAATCACCATTTGATTCACGTCAAGCTCTGTAAATTGATGCAAAACGACGCATTTTGAGAGACTTTGAGAAGGTTAAAATTAATTTAGTTTGTCAGACATTATAATTAGGAGTGGATTTTGTTCACGGTTGATTAATCAACAATTTGAAAGCAATACACTGAAACTAAATTTGCCTTTTATCCATTTAGCAATAGAAAATTAAGTAAGTGTACCTAATAATCACTGCCTTTTTCCTTCATTATGAATGTGAAGGAAGAAATTAATTATATGTGATTTATCTAATCATATAATATTAGCTAATAATCATATGTTTATTTTGATGCGACGGCGAGCGTGAATCTAGCAGTGGATCCGCAAAATGATTTTGTATTGCAAAATGGTTGTGAATTGCCGCGTGGTCGAACGGCTTACATCACGCTCGCCTAGATACGCCGCGCGTACTGTACTAAGGCTGCATGAATTTGTTCACAATTCGTTATTTTCACCTACATAAAAACAAATTTATTTTCAATCATTTGATTATTATAACCATAATTTAAAATCATGTTTTAGAATAAGTACCTACCTAGCTCGTCTTACAATACTTTTAAAATAAATCACTACCTACCTACTGTAATTTTGTACAATTTGTATTAACATACCTACAGTAATTTTTTTAATAGGACTTAGGTTTGCATAGATTCAATTTGATAATCGTTGGCCGTTTTCTCGAATTAAATAGGTATATGTACCTAATAAAATATTCTAAACTACTATGCTCAAAATATCTTTGCTAGAAGAAACCATACCTACCATAAAAAAATATTTTGTGTAAATTCATACAAGAATGTAGAATTAAGACTGTTTATAATTTTAAGTTTCATTACTACCTAAAACTATATATTTTAGTTGCAATGAATGTTGAATATAACTCATTAGTGTTACGCTGCGTGTTTGCGAGCAGATTATGAAAATAAGTTATTAATTTTGAAAATGAAATTCATGAGTTGTGTTTGTAAATTTTCGCTCCAAAGTTTTGTAAATATTGCGTTGTAATTGTACAAAGGTACACTAAAATCAGTCCTAGGTATTTTTAGTAGATTTAGGTATTTTTAGTGCGTGATAGCGCACGAAGTGAAGATTGTGTAAGGGTTTAAGAGGGAACAACACAGGCGATTCTCCATACAAACGTAGTCCCCTATTTCCTCCCTGGATAATGCCTCTAGTAGAGTAACCATTTTGTCTCATAAAATCCAGATCTGCTATATACGTGCTCGTACTCAATACGTTTCTGAAAAAAAGGAAAACATACGAGCACGTATCTGGATTTTATGAGACAAAATGGTTACTCTAGCTAGAGGCATTATCCAGGGAGGAAATAGGGGACTACGTTTGTACGGAGAGTCGCCTGTGTTGTACCCTCTTAACTACAAATTTTATGTTTTTTAATACCCTCGGAATATTCTTAAATCATTTTTTATCGACGTAGGACGTTTAGGTACACGTGCAATCGCATATATCGCGATGTTTGACTGGCCTCTCAGCTCAGTTGGTATTCGCTCTGCCTTCTGGTCATGGGTTCGATCCCCACCGAGAACAAACATTTGTGTGGTGAACATAGATGTTTGTTCTTTGCCTGGGTGTTGTATTCTCAGAATGTATTTGCAATAACTATTGTCCACAATATTTATTGATGAACTGTACTGTAGTAACTACCCCTTACACATTCCCTTGCCAAAGTTCATGGCAAGAATCCAGTTTAAAATATTTTTTATATCAATTTTACATAACTGCAGCTTTTCAAGTAATTAGCATTATGGTCATACTATATCAGAAGATATTCTTGTAATTTTAATAGAACATGCATGTTTCAGTCAGTGTAGTAGATTTTTTGTCGATAAGTAAGTTGTATAAAAGTAGAAATTATCAAGAACATCAAAAATTGTTTTATTAACTTACATTGAATTTGCAATGTTGGTTCCGTCTACAACAGTCAAATTGTGAAGTATTTGATAACTGTAAATATTTTAAATTATAATTAAAGCTTTGTAGTAGGTATGTATGTAAAGTACAATGTTTGGTTTCAATAATAAATGGGAACTAACTACTGTGTTTTTTCACTTGACTCTGTCTTTACCCTGAATTTATGAATACGACTTATTAGGGCGCTTGTACACGCTAAGAAAAAACGCCGGGCCTACCCAAGAATTCGTGTCGTAACAAGAAAATTACTGTGTACACGGCTCGCAGCGGTGCACGAAAAAAATCTTATCTGCGCAAGACAAGAATTTTGTCTTTTCCACACACGAAAACGCAACAACGTTCGCCGCGTCGTGTCTTGCGCAGATAAGATTTTTTCGTGCACCGCTGCGAGCAGTGTACACAGTTATTTTCTAGTTACGACAAGAATTCTTGGGTAGACCCGGCATTTTTTCTTAGCGTGTACAAGCGCCCTTAGGAGACAATTTTCACTACACCTTAATAGCCACAGGCTAAGCAAAAGCATATATTATAGGCCTGCGCACAACGAGGTCGCTGGCGACAGCGATCAGTGAAACGCTGTCAATTTTGACAGCGATATTTGTGACAGCCATTCGCATGTCTTATGTAACCACGGTCGCGTTAAGGCCTGCGCACACCTAGTTCGCTGGCGGTAGCGATCAGTGAAACGCTGTCAAATATCGCTGTCAGATTTGAGATTTGACAGCGTTTCACTGTTCGCTACCGCCAGCGAACTAGGTGTGCGCAGGCCTTTAGTGCCGAACAGTCCCTAAAATAGTTATTCGTCAAGTGTTTTTAGGATCCGATGACGCAGCGGTCAGCGTAGCCCCATATTAATGGGAAAGGCCTAGGTTTCTATCCCGCTCGGCTCTTAGCTTTTGGGACATTATAAAAAAATCTTTCCATTATGTAACTCAGACACGATTTATGAAAATAACTTTATTTTTTCCTAATTCAACAATAAATAATGTACAAAAGGCTCCAACAATATCAATGTTTTTTGATTTGTCTTTTAAATCCATCCAAAAACATCTTGGCAGGATTCAAAACTTAAACATACATTTCACAGCCATTGTTCTCTTAACCATGAGGCCAGAGGTTAAAGTCAGCCATAGCACCACCAGGTAGGTTGAGAACACAGATTTTAATTAGATACCTATGAATAGTAATGCAGAAGGGCAGTCCTACTTCATTTACAACATTTTGTCTACAAAATGTTGTTTTCATTTCGTCTATTTGTCTCTCTATTGTATGGAGAATGATATGAGACTGCAAAAATATGTTACATAGAAACAATCGAAACAAGTTTTTATCTCATCAATTTTCCATACAAAAGAGAGACATGTGCTTACACAAAAGCACTGGGACTTGCCCTTCTGCTGCCACACATAATATTTACAAAAGCAATGTATTATTTCTGACTACTATTGAAACCACCTTTTAACTGTTAGGGTACAAACTGAAAAACTATCAATGTGGCTACTCGCATACAATATTTAACATGATCACATGAGATACAGGCCATACACTGACAATAAAAAAAGTTAGGAACTTCTTGGAACTGGCATACATTAGTTTTCAAAATTATTCACTTGTACATTGCTGCACCAGCTTTGGCAAGCTGATCTGCCATTTCATTGCCATATATTCCTCGATGGGCCTCTACATATTTCCATTTTATGTTCAATTGATGCTGGAGGCTGTCTAATTCTTTGAAGTCTATTTCATTCTTCACAGGCTCACCAGATGCCAATTTCCATCCTTTTCTTTTCCAACCTAAAAGTTATAATATACACAATTAAAAAGGTATACAGTGGAAGCTTAATTATATAGGATAAGATTTGTGTTATGCATGCTGTATTATTTTGATTTTAAATAATATCGCAATGACACTTTTATATGAGGTATTAATTTGTTACCTGGTAACCATTTAGTCACAGAATTAATAAGGAACTTTGAATCTGTGTTGATTGTGAGCTTTTTTATCCCATTATCAATGGCTTGTTTTATAGCTCGAGTGGCGGCCTGGATCTCACCGCAGTTGTTTGTGGCCCGACCAGACACTGGCTCACTAATGTTGAGAGAGTGCTCGTCTCCCCAATATATTCCAATCCCTGCTCGTGCCCCCATTCGACCGTTCGCTGAGCATGCACCATCAGTGTAAACTTGAACAAAGCCCTCATCATCCTCTTCAAATTCCTTGAATGATTTCTTAGCCTTTTTAGGCTGAGGAGGATCAATCATTATAGCTTTTCGACTATTTTTAGAAACTTTCTTTTCGATCCTATCCACACCTTTTTCAAATGTTTTCAGTCTTTTCTCAATATCGTCCATCTGTTTATTTAACACTGTATTTAAATCGTCATCAGATTGCGAGTCATTTTCGCTTTCTTCTGCTAACTCTTGCCATGCTTGAGATTTTGCTTGGCTGGATCCACCGGCATTTTCACTTTTTTGGTTGCTTGAAATCGAAGTTGAAAATGTTCTCTTCGGGTTATAGCTTGTAGTAGCTGCATTCTTCACGTAGGTATGATTTGGTTTAGATTTAGGAGCTATACTAGTGCCTCCCTCGGCTGAAACGAAGTCTCTAGCGCTCGATTCTGTATCAAACTTTTTGTATCTTGCACCAGAAAATCCTTTCACTTGAGCTTCGCACTCAGCCCAACTTTGGTATATTCCAACAGAACGGCCTTTTGCTACGGCGTAAAATGGCATTTTTGATGAATTAGCCAGCAAACTAATACAACTTTTAAAATTTAGCGAAACGTAAACATTTTGAAATCGTTGAATCCACATTCCGCAATCCGCAATCTGCATTCTGCATTTAATTTTGATTTAACTGTCAAAAAATACGTCAATGTCATGTCAAATTTTGACACGACATTGACGTGTCTTTTCTGCCTGTCTGTCATACCCACAGAACACAATCTGCAGTGCGTTCGAGTCAACGAAAATAACGAAATTTTCGTTTTCAACCCATGTTCGGTTCGAAATAAAAGTGATCACTGTGATCGTTTTGAACAGTTTTCACCCCGGTTCGAGTTGGATAAAAACGCTAAAAACGCTACCGATTTTTGCCACTTTTTACCCAGCTAGGTCGATGGGTCAAAATTATTGTTTTTTGACATTTGTGTCAGTGACTTGAGATTGATTAGTTGTTGTGTTGCAAAATAATAAAAGTTAAAGATTTATAGCAAATTATTTATTTTTACGACTGAATTTGTCCTTTGGTTTGTGTGTGTTTCCAAAATAAATTCTTATCGTTCTTCTATTTCTTTCAATGTTGTTAGTACTAGTGCTAAATTGGTATTCATGCTCGAACTCTTCCAAAATTGGCATGATGCGAAGACGCAAATGTGTCGACACAGACACACGCAGCTTCACAAGTGGCCTCCCCAACTTCCATAATATATGTATATGCGAAACTTACGATGTTTGGATGTAAGTGAGTGTTTGTGGCTCAATTATACTCTACCCTACCGACACCAACGCTGCATCATTAACAAAAACCCGCTGCCCGTGCCGCTCAACTCAAAATCAATCAAAACAAGATTGGCGCGCAAACACACCTGTCTCAAATATTTTGATAGTCGTGCGTGAAATGTCATCCCGTTCGAGACACTGTGGGCAAAAGTTTTGAAATTTTCGTTTCGTGCCAAAACGAACACAATCATAGTGGATGTAATCGTTTTGTGCGTTCTTGGCAAAATGTGCAAAATATACGTCGACTCGAACGTCCCGGTCGTAACGTCTACATAACTCGCACAACGAGGGTTGCCATAATAAGCATTTTTGTTAGGTGATGGCTGATAGCTGGTAGGTGGCGCGTGTCACGCAAGAAAGGGCAGGCAAAAATTCAAATAGCGCGATTTTGGAATTGGAACCAGTTTTTCCTAAAAGTAACTCAGGGAAGTGAAATCACAAAAACATCCTTGAAGTAACTTGTAGGGTTGTAGGTTATATTTTAAGTAAAAGCTATGTCGTTGAAGATGGATAGAATTTCGTTATGAGAAAAAGTCCAGTGAATATAATAATGTACTTTATTTAGGAGTCTTATATAACAATAGGCTTACACCATATTTTTTGTTAACACACATTTTCTACATCACCACTACCACACAACTAATGTTTGTAAAAAAATCTTACGAACTAGTAAAATAAAATAGGGATTGTATGTAATATCGTGCGAACTAGTAGGTGCGGCCAATAACTCATGAAAATACTAAATATAATTACAATAATACTAGCCGCACAAACTGCTTTTTTATATTAAAAAATATTCGGTACATTAATAGATATTATATCGTATCGAGGTAGGCACTACAACCCACATAGAAGTTTTCAAAATTAAATTTCACTTTTACCCATCGTTAACAGAGTATTCAATTGACTGTAGTACCTAGGTACCTACCCAGATACCTAATGTAGGTAAACCTTTTCTATTTTTAATTTGACATGGTCAAGCTTATTTTAAGAAACCCTTGCCTACGTTCCTACGATGTAGGTAGGTTACCTTAAAGGTGTGTTGAGTTAGTACCACTGATAAATCGCATTTGGTATTATCGGTGTAGCCTCTTTTGTAAGTTTTTTTAAATCTCTTCCAACTCTTGCAATCTGTTCGTGCGACCATTGAGCTTGAGATTGGTCGAAGCGTCGAAAAAGGCCATTTTAGGTAAAAAAAGTAAGTACCTACTTATCTAATAATTTAAAAATAGGCTTATTGAAGTCGCTAGTGTTATATGTGAAGGTTCTGTAGGTAGGTAGGTTGGTATGTATTTATTTAGAGGTACAACAGGTAGGTTTTTTATACCTACTAGTACCGCAGGTAGATATTTTAAAATTGAGAAACTCAACATACCTATGTAGGTACATTCAAACTGTCAATGAGTAGGTAGGGCAGTAAATATGTAAATACCTAATGTGCTAGTAAAGTGGTGGCCTGAGTTTAGGAGTTCTTCAAAAAACTTACATATCCTATATTTACCTACATATTTAGGTACCTTACACACAGGCAGAAATTTAATCCAGGTAGGTGTACATATTATATTCAATCAATTATTAAAATAAGATTAAAGTAAGAAATTGTTGCTACGTAATATTTAAACAGCAAAAAAAAAAGGTTTACCTATACTTATAGTGACCTAATAATGCAACCTATACATATAAATAGTTATTATGTACTTAATTAAATTATAGATACTAACAAATACCTACACCTGAAACATTAGGGTAGGTGTACACAACACATCAATAAAATTTGTTAAAAAGTGAACAATTGATTTGGTTAATACTTGGTAAGTCAATGTTTGATTGAAAAATATTTAGTTAGTAATGTAAATGACTAGTTAACTAATAATAGACGTATAAGTGCATCTCTACGGCCAGTGTGGCTATAGGTAACAATTAATAAAATAAGAGGCACATTTATATAGGATTACTAGTGGAATCCCACGCGACTTCATTCGCGTTAAGCTTTTTCCGTACAAACTTGCACCTTTTTCGGGTTGAATTTTCAAAAACCCTTCCTTAGTGTATCTTACACTTTTCTTATAGAACACACCCTCCAAATTCCAAGTCGCTACGACCCACGGCTTAGGGTCAATTTACACCGCGCGGAATGAAATTCTCGAGAATTCGCGAGAGTTCCGCGGAAGACGCGCGTCCAAGTTTTTGGCTCGTTTTAATTTGTGTGTTATACAATTGATAGGTATAAAATTCACTATGCTATACTTATACAAAAAAGTCGCTTCCGTTCCATTCCGCGGCGGTGTAAATTGAGTCTTTTGCGATGTGTGTCAGTCACACACTCTCTCATAAACAGGGTTATTCATTATTAGCTGCAAATACTCAGGAATTAGGTTCAACAAATATAATAAAAAATATTTATGAAATGATTTTTTAAAGTTTTGTTATGAAAATCCCGAGAAAATCGATAAAGAATATCATTTGGAATAATGATTGGCGCCAATGGGCGCCTGACCTATTCTGCCGTGAGCGACACTCTACGTTCAGTCACCGCCTGGGTGGGTCATCGTCCTGTTATCCGTGGCAATCATTATGCAATAGCCGTAAAGAAATTAATAAAAATAAAATTGTGATACAAAAATTTAAATCAGTTTAGGAATAAAATTGATTCTTCCAAACAAATACTCACGACCCAAAAATTTGGCCCTGTCAGTTTGTGTAGCTAATAAAGAATAACCCTGTATAGATAATATAATGATTTGATGACGTTCACCACATTCATATTCCTATTAGATTCCATTTAACTTTTTAAAACATGGTATCGCTAAAACGAACTTATGTTTAGGCATGCAATACCTAATAACGTACCTTTCTATTCTAACAAGAATAACAAAACACGTATTTATGTAGTTACATAACCAACAAACACACATACCTACTACATAATATGGAATTCATATACACAAGTGATTAAGTGAGCTTTGTAAAATAACAACCGATTCTTTGGTTGTTGCAGATTTTGTGTCTAGATAGGTACCTAGATATAGGTAGGTAGGTCTGTTTTTAAGGTACTTACACCTAACCGTGATCTTTATTTGCAAAATGTAGATTTAAACTATTTTGACTGTCGCCTTGGTTAGCCAGAGCACCCGTAGACTAGATAAATATAAGTCAAACTATTGTGTACCAGATTGAACGTCCCGACCTAAAAACGGCCGGAAAAATAGGAGCACACTATGTACGTATATTTGAAAATGTTTTATTTGAGTTTAGTATGTTCTAACCACCGCAAACGTGCATACAAGCTAAAATACCTTTTGAAAACTGTTAAAATTACCGTTACAGTAAGGCCTAGAACACACACAAGCGACGTAAGGCAGCAGGCGTGGAGCAGACCGCAGACACGCGTCTGCGCCGCGTCGCTTCAGTATAATTCAAAAACGTCGCCTGCATACATTTTGTATGATTAGTGGCTAATTTAGGGTTTCGTCTGCGTGTTGGTGTATAATCGAATCAGATTTTTTTAATTTGACATGACCAGCTGGTTACCATAGTTTTGAGCATGTACTTTAGCCGTTTTTTGAAGCGGTGCGGTGTTTAGTTTCGGTACGATAGGTGTTTTCCGCGATTTTGTCTTAGTGGTTACGGTGGGGTTAATGTAAACTTTTATGTGTATTCAAATATGGTGACAGATGCTGCGGTAGCAGATTTTTTTTGACTGTTTTTTTGCGTATTTTGTAAAGCAATATTTTGTGAATTTTCATGAAACTTTTTTCCTTTTTTTTCTTCTGTTAGGAAAATAATTTTCCGATTTTCTTTCTTAATGCACCTTTGCTCTATAAGAGCAACACATCTTCCAAGTTTTATGCTTCTAGGACTAATGGTTTAGGCTGTGCGTTGATTTTTCTTTAAACCATTTTTCCCCTTTTTCTCCTCTTTGGGAAATAGTTTTCCAATTTCCTTTCTTAGTACACCTCTACGTTATAAGAGGAACATACCCTCCAAGTTTCATGCTTCTAGGACTAACGGTTTAGGCTGTGCGTTGATTGTCAGTCAGTCAGTCAGTCAGTCAGTCAGTCAGTCAGTCAGTCAGTAACGAAAGAGTTTTATATATTTAGATTAGTGGCTTATTTGGGGTTTCGTATGCATGTTGGTGTATAATCGAATCTGAATTTTTAATTTGACATGACCAACTGCTGGTTACCATAGTTTTGAGCATGTACTTTAGAGTGTATTTGAATTTGAAGGCGAGTTCTGTTGTAGCTGTTTTTTTTCAGCGGTGTTTAGTTTAAGTATGATAGATGATTCCCGCAATTTTGTCTTGGTGGTTATCATCGGTTTTTTTGTAAACATTTGTGTGTATTCAAACCTGGTGACAGATGCTGCGGTAGCTGAAATTTTTTTTATGTTTTTTTTGCGTATTTTGTAAAGCTATTTTTTGTGATTTTTTGTTATATTAGTGGCTTCGTATGCATGTTGGTGTATAATCGAATCTGAATTTTTAATTTGACATGACCAACTGCTGGTTACCATAGTTTTGAGCATGTACTTTAGAGTGTATTTGAGACGAAACCCTAAATTAGCCACTAATATAACATAAAATCACAAGAAATTGCATTACAAAATACGCAAAAAAAACCATTAAAAAAATTTCAGCTACCGCAGCATCTGTCACCAGGTTTGAATACACACAAAGGTTTACAAAAAAACCAATGATAACCACCAAGACAAAATTGCGGGAATCATCTATCATACTTAAACTAAACACCGCTGAAAAAAAACAGCTACAACAGAACTCGCCTTCAAATTCAAATACACTCTAAAGTACATGCTCAAAACTATGGTAACCAGCAGTTGGTCATGTCAAATTAAAAATTCAGATTCGATTATACACCAACATGCATACGAAACCCCAAATAAGCCACTAATATAACAAAAAATCACAAAAAATAGCTTTACAAAATACGCAAAAAAAACATTAAAAAAATTTCAGCTACCGCAGCATCTGTCACCAGGTTTGAATACACACAAATGTTTACAAAAAAACCGATGATAACCACCAAGACAAAATTGCGGGAATCATCTATCATACTTAAACTAAACACCGCTGAAAAAAAACAGCTACAACAGAACTCGCCTTCAAATTCAAATACACTCTAAAGTACATGCTCAAAACTATGGTAACCAGCAGTTGGTCATGTCAAATTAAAAATTCAGATTCGATTATACACCAACATGCATACGAAACCCCAAATAAGCCACTAATATAACATAAAAAAAAAAAAATAGCTTTATAAAATACGCAAAAAAAAACATTAAAAAAATTTCAGCTACCGCATTATTTGTCACCAGGTTTTAATACACACAAATGTTTACAAAAAAACCGATGATAACCACCAAGACAAAATCGCGGGAATCATCTATCATACTTAAACTAAACACCGCTGAAAAAAAACGGCTACAACAGCACTCACCTTCAAATTCAAATACACTCTAAAGTACAAGCTTAAAACGATGGTAACTTGCATTTGATCATATCAAACTAAAAAAACAAGATTCAATTGTACACCAACGAATACGAAAGCCCAAATTAGCCACTAAAACAAAATCACGAAAAAGAGCTTTACAAAATACGCAAAAAAACATTAAAAAAAATTCAGCTACCGCAGCATTTGCCACCAGGTTTTAATACACACAAATGTTTACAAAAAAACCGATGATAACCACCAAGACACAATCGCGGGAAGCACCTATCATACCAAAACTAAACACAGCTGAAAAAAATCGGCTACAACAGCAGTTACCATTTTTCGAACACACTTTATATAGTTTTGAATGCAAACTCAAAACTAAGGTAACCAGAACTTGGTCATGTAAAACCAACGCATACATAACCCAACTTAGCCACTAAGGCAAATTCACGAAAAATAACTCTCAAAATGTAAGCAAAAAACAGTGAAAACATATCAATAGTTGTCCGCTTTCCACCATAAAATAGTTTCTTTTAAACGAACTCAAACTATGACTTTAAACTAACCACGCGGACGAAGTCGCGGGTGTCAGCTAGTTTTGTATGAAATCGTTTTGAAGCGGCGCACGCCTGCGCCACGCCTGTTCCACGCCTGCTGCCTTACGTCGCTTGTGTGGAACCTTAGTCCTAAAACATATTTTAGGACTAAGGTTTGAGAAAGAGTGACTTTTTTCGGTAAATAGGATTTCTTTCGGCAGGAAAGCATAATAAACTTATGCCATTTTTTCACGCTGTATCTAGTCTAGGTTACAATACAGCGATGGTGTAGTTCATCAAATCACAAGGATCACTTTGAATCGTTTTAAAAACTAGGTAAATCTAGGCGTCAGTTCTATGCGACCAAGCCTAGAACGAACTCTACGCAGCGAATTTTCTTACAGCTCACACCTTTTTCCGTCCCTAGTACCTTACCTAATTATTTTATTACACTCGTGCAACATTTTCTTCGTCTAAAAATAGTTGCTTTTCCAATTATTTTTAACAAACTTATTCTTACTTACCTACTAAAAAAATTGTTGATGATCTACCTACCAAATTTTCAAGAGTTTGAAATGATTAGGTGCTTGATAAGGATTTGTAGTAAAAAGGATTTTTTATCCACAGAAAACCGGTTATCATTTAATTGTAAAAAATAAATAAATATAAAATAATCACCATTGAAATTAAAGTAAAACAAATAATGCAAGGCCGTATTTAGGCCTTATGTATCCAAATGATATTTTTCAATTGTATTAATAATTAATATTATTATTAATCCGAAAAAAAACTTTCGGTAGGCACAGATCCTTTTCATACTGTAAATGCTTTTTTGTCCTTCACCGGTTCATAATGTACCTTAGGTATTAAAAATACCGAAACACTTACATAGTGATTTTCTGTATTTTAACTAATTGCATTTCAAACTGGTATATTTTTTTAAAATAATTCCACTACAATTTTATGAATAAACTCACAACGACGTTCGACAACCTGTCATTAGCTAATTTTCATTATTATCAAAAATATTTCTACGCTAATATTTTCTAGTTATTTTTCCTGTGCGTGTTTATTTATACTGATTTTGACATGCATTGTAACAAAATAAAGCTATGGACGATTACTTGTCAAAATTTATTTATTTATCGATAAAGTATCCAAAATAATCATCTGATTTGGATGGAACGATGATATGAAAGTGATACAATAACGGACAGTGAAAAGGAGTTTCATGATGAATCATAGATTCTACTTTATAAATAATCAAACATGCAAAACAAGCAACACACAATTTGTTTGATATGGATAAGTTAATTTGAGACGTTAAAATAATTATAAAACCGTTTTAAATAGTAAATACTAGATCAAAATGCCGAAACTAGTCTATAACATTCAACTCAAGTCCTTAAAAGTTCATCAACACCTCCTACAACACTACGCTAACTCTACCAATCGTAATGCGACACGCTGCAAAAATATCTCTTCTTCAAAACTACAAACGTCTTACGAATAACACTTGCGTGATCTTTGGCGTTCACTGCGGGAATAGTGTGCACACGGCACCAAACTAACCTCGCATAGCATGACGTCACTCGCGCGCGGGCCACAGAGCACACTGTCATTGCACGCGGCAACATCACCTCACCTATATAGAGCACTCGTCACTGTCTCGCGCGTAGTCGTCGTCTTCTTCCTCCTGGCGAGCCTTCTTCACCTTCCCGCTGACGAGGCCGGTGTGTACCTTGCCGAATAACCCGCTGCGGTTGAGTCGTGCCGTCTCCCTCTGCGGACTGAGTCTCTCCGCGACCGCGCGCTCGTAGTTATCCGATATCTTGTTCATGCCGTTCACGGGACTGGTGACCGGGGACCGCGGCTTGGTCGGAGACATGGTCTTTTCCGCCGCTTTCTCGAATAGAGCAGCGGTTGCCGCGGTGTACGATGGAGGGTCCTTCGACCGAGCCCCGCTCGATCCCAGCAGTTGGGAGTATAGGAAGCTGTTGTTCCCGAACCCTGCGTATCGGTTGTCCATCTTCCCGTTCACCATCATCAGGCTGACTGGCTTTTCTGGCGGGATCGGCTTCTCTTGCTTCTTTTCAAGGCCATTGTTCGGAGGGTTTTGGTAGCTCAATCTGTCCGAGCCTATGGAGTATATGGAGCTTAGGTTCACGTACCCGGGATTGCCGGAGGCTGTCCGGACGGAGTTGTTCAGCGGTTCTCTTAAGCGACTGGGAAGGGGCATTCCCTCGCTGAGCGTGGATTCTTCGACGCTAGAATCCTCGATAACTTCGGTGCTGGTGATGTCGTCCATGTTGGGTGAGAGACAGTCCTCATTATCCGTCTCATCGTACGAGCTGAAATGCGACACAAACAATAAGCGAAATGCACGAAGGTCGTCTTGGATACGTCGAGTGTTCAGACTTATGTACTGAATGCAAGTGAATGTTTAATTGTTAGTGTCGCTCATGCGAATGCCAATGAGGTTTTAACAAAACGAAAGCATAAAATGTTTGTATTGTAGGTGAATATGTCATGTGGTGGGAAGGAATACATACATATGTACAGGGCTGTTAGGTAACACATCCATCAGTAAGGCAGACAAAGTTTTCAAGCACATTCGATAGCAGACATTGGGTAGGTTTGTAGGGTAACAATCTGTTGTCATCCCCGCGGTGCAAATGTCGATAGGTGTAAGCGTAAATTCAAAATGCAATGACCTCTGAAAGGTGGTCTCACAAAATCACCCAAGCTCAGTTTTCAAGCAGTTTTTGTAGCTCAATATGGTTGAGCATGGTCAGTGCAACAAAATGAATAGGTACATACGACACTGCAAATATCACCAACACTTTCTTACCCTAGCATAGCCAGATCTGTCTTCCTCCCTGATGAAAGAAATTACAAATATACTACTGATGATAAAATATATTAATCTACATAAATACAGAATATATACATAGGTTAAACAGATATATACTTAGAAAAGGCGTTGGAGAAAGGTAGAGCAACTAAATAGGTAAAGAATGATAGTTAAGAAGAAGGGCAGGAAATATTGGTAGTATGATCTCTTCACCAGGTGTGTGTGTTTGCATTCAGAACATATTACTGTCGAGACTATGTTAGATTCCAGAAGGTAAATGCAGGTACTCTCTTTTTTTGTTTTAAATTAATCAGTGCGCTTCTCAAAATGCATCAAAATGCTCGATGTAGGTTCTATCTCTAGTGCTTTAATTTCGTCTAGTTTTACTTTACCCCATCAAATAAGAGATTTATTTGTATAATTGGAATCCGTTAAATCCATTAGATCGCCACAACTCATAGAATCGAGCCATAGCTTTCTTTTTCTCGGATTCTCTCATCACTTTATATAACTGCCTGTCGTGTGACAAGAAACAACATGTTATTGTGTATACCAAAATCCAAATACAATTTCTCCTAAGCATTATTTCAAAAGGCAATTGAAGACTGGTTAATGGCATGACCCACGAATGCACATGTGGACTATTTTATTCAGAAATGAATCAGAACTTCTAGGCCCGTAGGTATGCGGAAACAATGCGTTTTTGACATTTCTCCATGGAAAAGTGTCAAAAGGCTAATGCTTGAGGGTCGACTCAGACTCAAGCAATGTTTTTGCATTCAGGTCCAAGACTAGATCGTACAGATTACGATTGAGTGGCCAGCTTTGGTGACAGAGTCTTATAGCCCAAGGCCAATATAACGAGTCAAAACACGGAAGCGCTCAGATGTAGGTCAAACTGCAATATGTATTTATTAAATGTTACCACAAGGATCACTTTGAAACGTTTATCGCTACTAGCGATCACCCATCCAAGTAATGGGAGGCGCAGACTTAGTCGATCGGCTTGAATAAACAAGCCATCATCGCAATCAAGCAGTTGCAGCAGTTGACCATTAGCTTGTACCAGAAAGTAATATTAAAAAAAAATACAGAGTATGGTGACTGACAACTCAATTGTCCGCTGTTTGACAAACCACGTGGGACGCGCAGAACGAAATTTCCTACACTTTCAGAAAACAACTTGTTTGGTAGTAGGTATATCTAAAACGGCCGGCTGTTTTTTCTGGGTCTGAAGTGAGCCCCTTGTGCGAGAATGGCCAATGTCTGACGGAAGTCGTTTGTTGTCTGTTCTTCTAGGCTTGGTCGCGTGGAGCTGGCACCTAGACTCACCTAGCTTTAAGACGTTTCAAAGTGATTCTTGTAATTCAACTGAATAAAGACTATTTTGTTTTGATTTCATTTGAGTCATTGGCCTTTCTCGCAAAAAAGGGCTCACTTCAAACCTGCCAAGATTGCCGGCGTGTTTATTGTATAGCATGGTTACTTACATTTGGTCTTGTG
Source organism: Thera obeliscata (assembly GCA_947578465.1). Lineage (NCBI taxonomy): Eukaryota > Metazoa > Arthropoda > Insecta > Lepidoptera > Geometridae > Thera > Thera obeliscata. The sequence continues at coordinate 3,091,037 of OX387926.1, forward strand.
CGTCGCTGCCGCCTTCCTCTGCGACCAATAATTCGTATTCTTCTGCAGCGAACCGGTCCCATTCAGACATCTGGAGTTAATAAATGGAATTATGAAATGTTTATTTGGTGTTGTTATTTGTTTTTCACTGAGCAGGATGACCTACGCAGTGCAACAGACATTGAGCCGGGGCCTAATTGAACTTTAGCTACTGCTAAATGGCACCTACCTGTTTTTTATTGTTTACTAGCGACCGCCCGCGGCTTCGCTCGCCCCTTTCCCGGTCCCGTTACTTTTTCGGGATAAAAAGTATCCTATGTCCTTCTCCTGGTTCTAAGCTACCTCCCAACCATTTTTCAGCCAAATCGGTTCAGCCGTTCTTGAGTTATAAATAGTGTAACTAACACGACTTTCTTTTATAAATATAAGATCTAAGTTGCTTATCTTTTTATTTTTAATTACTTAATTTTCTTTTTTTTTTGTTTATGTTCCTTCAGGCGGGCAGTACCCAAAACGATTTTAATCTTGTTCTAAAGGTCAATAAAATGGGGTTATTTCTTTCTTTCTTTCTATTTCCTCACTACCCACCTCGCAGTCAGAATCACGTTGCGTCGCGAAGGGATCTCGTTGCTCGTGGTCCAGATACTTCTCCAGATTGAAGAATGTGTCGTAGAAGATCGGCGTTAGCTTGCAGCGCCGCAAGTCTGTTAGCGTGATCTTGCCTTGTTCCGCGGGATGCACCATGTCTAGCATCTGAACATAAATAGAAACATAGTCATAGTCATATTATTTATTCATTTGGAACAGAGGGACGCTTAGCTTGGTAGTAACACTGTGCTTAAACTTGTTAAAATCGCAGCTTACCTAAATGCTAACGGCTGTTCATAGGCCTTGTCATTATGTATGTTAGTAGTAGCATCTAAGTAAAATTAATTAAATACATCAAACTCTCGTCCATCCCAAGGTTGCCTAAAAATCCATCCTAAAAACTGTCTATTGTATTACTTTGACTGTTTATTTTTAAAAAGATTCGTTTTGTTTCAATTCGTACTTTTTTAGCCTATGCTTAAAAAAAGGTATGCATTGTCGGAGCCAAAAATAGTTAAATCCGCCGTTTCTAAATTTTTATTCATAAAAGAGGGTATGTTTAAAATTTCACTTGCGTAAAAGGTAGAGGATGAGATGGATGAGGATAGCCCAAGATCGTCGTGAAACGCGATCACAGAGAGGCCTATGCCCAGCAGTGGGTTAAGGCGGGCTGCTGCCCAGCAGTGGGTTAAAGCGATGATGATAATGATGATAGGGTGGTATTTAACAGCCATACTTATAAACGCAATTTAAATTTAATCATTGCTTAAAATTATGCCTGTCACTGTTTGTCATTATCCAGTGGTAAGAGATGGCAATAGTTTAAGAGGGAATCACACAGGCGACTCTCCATACAAACGTAGTCCCCTATTTCCACCCTGGATAATGCCTCTAGAGTAACCATTTTTTCTCATAAAATCCAGATCTGCCATATACGTGCTCGTATGTTTTCCTTTTTTACACTGTTTATCTTTTGGCATAGTTTTATAAGTAAGGCCATTAATGTTTTAAATTGAAAGCCCACCTGACACAAGCAGTCGCTGAACGGCAGCGTCTCTATCCCGATAGCCTCCATCCGCTGCATCTGTTCCTCGTAGAAGTACTCCAGCTCGTACATTGAGATGTATCCGTCACCGTCCACGTCCATACATCTGAAAGGTTTTGTAGTTTCTATGATAAATAAAATAATATTTCTTCTGAAAATTTCGTAGCAAAAGCGTAGACCCCCGTAGACCTTTGTAGACCTTCGTAGATCTGAACCTACGCTGAGTTTAAATAGCACAACTTTTTTTTAGGATTCCGAAATCAATCAAGAATCTCTTATAGTTTCGCTCAGTCCGTCTGTCTGTCCTTGTTCAGAAACGTTGTTGTAAATGAAATTATGTGGAATATCCAGCAGAAGACTTATTCAGATTGTCAATGACGACTTACCTGAACCAATATTCGATGGCTGTGGGATGAGTCTTGTCCTCTTCAGCTAGGAGAAACCACACGAACTCTGTGTACGACATCCTCGGCTCTCTGTCCACCGTCACTCTAACGATGATGACACTTACCTGAACCAGTATTCGATGGTTGTGGGATGAGTCTTGTCCTCCTCAGCTAGGAGAAACCACACGAACTCTGTGTACGACATTCGGCTCTCCGTCCACCGTCACTCTAATGATGATGACACTTAACTTACCTGAACCAGTATTCGATGGCTGTGGGATGAGTCTTGTCCTCCTCAGCTAGGAGAAACCACACGAACTCTGTGTACGACATCCTCGGCTCTCTGTCCACCGTCACTCTAATGATGATGACTCTTACCTGAACCAGTATTCGATGGCAGTGGGATGAGTCTTGTCCTCCTCAGCTAGGAGAAACGAACTCTGTGTACGACATCCTCGGCTCTCTGTCCACCGTCACTCTAATGATGATGACACTTACCTGAACCAGTATTCGATGGCTGTGGGATGAGTCTTGTCCTCCTCAGCTAGGAGAAACCACACGAACTCTGTGTACGACATCCTCGGCTCTCCGTCCACCGTCACTCTAATGATGATGACACTTACCTGAACCAGTATTCGATGGCTGTGGGATGAGTCTTGTCCTCCTCAGCTAGAAGAAACCACACGAACTCTGTGTACGACATCCTCGGCTCTCTGTCCACCGTCACTCTAATGATGATGACACTTACCTGAACCAGTATTCGATGGCAGTGGGATGAGTCTTGTCCTCCTCAGCTAGGAGAAACCACACGAACTCTGTGTACGACATCCTCGGCTCTCCGTCCACCGTCACTCTGTTCTGGTTGCCTCGCGTCACGCATCCTGACAGCACGCGCTCGATCATCCGGCTTGAGAGGGCTGGAACCAAGAGGGGGTGAAGGTAAACGGGTGGTAGAGGTTCTTGGAGGCCATATTCAAGAACTGCATATTATCAAGGTCCGATACGATTGAACGCTGACTTTGAATGCATAGAACTTTAGTAGTGGAGAGAGAATTTTTGTTGTGCGCAAATATTATTAAAGACTCAAAAATATTAAGCAATCTAACATAAATAGCATTACTAGTTTCTAGTTTTGTTACAAAAGTTGTACGCTAAATCAGATTTGCAATACACTCCGGGGTTCAGTCCTACTTTGTTTGTTTGACTAGTAAAATAAACTTTTTGGTAGGAAAGCTCGTTTTTCGCTGAACTTTGTGCAATGTGCACACAACTTTGTTGATTGCGATTTTTCGTAAGCTCAGATTATCCAGAAAATCTTTTTAAATGTTGAAATGGTGACCCAGAAGTTGTTTGACGGTTATCAGACCCTTAAATCGCGCGTGTGTAAACGAATTGTTCTAGAATATGGCCTGGCCGTGGCAGGGAAGTACCTATTTATCTTCCAGCTTTAGGGCAGGGTCTGTCTGTAAATCGTAGAATGGTCCCCTTGCGACTAATAAGCCGTCTCAGGGTGAACTTGTGTTCTTTATCTGTAATATCACAATATGAAACGCTAGCATTTCTATTTCAAATAATTTTCGCTATATTTTATTTGGAGTTTATTTTAGGTACCTGAGGTTTTATTCGAAATAGATGTTTTAGTAGTAGAGCCTTTGTGAAGGGCTCATCCGGGGAAGTACTACCACCATGCCTATTTCTGCCGGAAACAGCATTGCTGTGTTTTGGTTTGAAGGGTGAAATGACTGGCACGTGAGGCTGAACATCTGTATGCCTTAAATTGCAGGGCAATTATAGGGCAAGTTCCTAACGTGGGTGACCTACTTTCTACAAACTAAGAAGAATCAGAGAATTTACAATCATAATTATAATCAAACAAGTGCATGCTCCATCTTAGACCGCATCCTCACTTTTCATCGGGTGTGATGGCCAAATGCTTAGCTATCTATACTTCTATACTAATATTATAAAGAGAAAAGAGATGTATTTTTGTACCAATTTCAAAAATGAGTGAAATCGTTTTTGAAATTGGTACAAAAATCTCTTTCTCTGTCCACCCGTGTGAAGCCATGACAGGCCGCTAGTAAAATATACATATACATAGTTTAAAAAATGAAGAGTGTTACCGTGATCGTTGTGCCTGGCGAGGTCGTGCCTGTCGATGAAGAGGTCATGGTCGCGGTCCAGCTCCCAGAACTTGCAGTATATCACGTAGAAATGTTCATAACTGGAAACAAACACAATATAAACTATTTTATACCTAAAACACAAAAACTATCACTTACCCGATAGACCGACGTTTTTCATTTATTTAAGCTTCCCTAAAAAGGTATACTTTTTTACAAATAATTTATACAATGATGATACTTTTTCTGTATTTACTCCAAATTCATATAAATCATATTAACTCAGAGTAGATTATTTAGAATTTTTCACGCTGATATAACTAGCGGCACATAACTTTAGCGCTGAGCGATACGCGCGAGGGGATAGCTGAGCATGCGTCGTAGTGTGCGCATGTCGCGCACACTCGATGTGTGGATGTGTGCAGAGTGTCCTATTGGTACAGAGAGCGGAGTGCGACTGGAGAGCCAATCAGTGCTACGCACGCCCGCCCTTCATTCCTCTAGCCCCCCTCATGTACCTTATTTTTGACTTCTGCGCAATAACGGTCAGCGCTAAAGTTATGTGCCGCTACCTTTACTATGAGAACATTACAAAAAAATATATGACGACACATTTTTACAACTCAGGCGAATCCCATGGAAATCTCAATGACCATTAATCCTATTTACAAAACAAGAATGTACAAGTATTGGGATCTCACCTAAAGAATTGCGTAACTTGGTTGATATCCTCTTCATCTTCCAGCAGCTGGATGACTTGGAGTAGGTTCGACCGTCTCAGCTCCGGAATCGATATCCGACCGGACCACGACCGATTCACGCAATAAAATATCCTAGCGATCACCTGAAACACGACATCAATAATATTAACCTCTGTTTTGTTATACACTGGTCTCTCAGCTCAGTTGGCAGTAGCTCTGCCTTCTGCGCCATAAGTCGTGGGTTCGATCCCCAACGAGAAAAAATATTTGTATTCAGTATTCAGTATTCAGTATATTTATTGCCTTATTATGTATGTAAATATAACAGTGTCAGATCTTAGAACTAATTTTTGAATCAATACATAATTTACCCTGTAAGGGTGTTGAACTACAGAAGCGGGCCGATATGATTATAATCACGCAGATTTGTAAGCAGGTTTAGTATAAAATGTTATAAGGGTTATTTATTATTATAGTTAGTCTTTTTGTTCGTCGTTAAAGAACTCGTCTAGTGTGTTTGTGAGGTGAACACAGATGTTTGTTCTCTGTGTGGGTGTTATATTGTGTTCTATGTATGTATTGTGGATGGCACACACGGCTCATTATGGTGTTCGCTGAATCAGGGTTCGAATTACAATTTTTTTCGAACAAAAATGTATAACTATCAGTGAAATTCAGCGATCGCCTGAACGAATTGTGTTCCAGGAATTTGCTAGTCTGATTTATCAAACGTTGAAGGAAAATATTGCATTTAGGCAATGACGATAGGTTTGCAACATGTCACGTACGTAATACGAAAGTTACTAAATATGGACCCAATGCTATGTTTGGACGCGCCTGTGACTACTCCCAATAGACATCATCAAAGAATGAGCAAAAATGTATTCAACTCGATTCATTCTTTTGGATGCTATAATGTCACACAACACATTTATAACAGCCTTCTGTTAATAAAATCTTTTTTAAAATGCTAAAATTCTTAATTTCTAGTAAAAAATACCTATCTTATTTTGTCTAACTACGTCCAAGGTTATCCATCTAACGAGTTGCGTGGGACCTAGCCAGCAGCTGACGCTTTGTTTACGTTCGTTCCCAAACCAGTATGAAAATAAAAAACAAGCTTATTCCATATCGGAATTTCCCCAGGGTTTGTCGTTTGCCATTTCTTTGTACTTAGCAAATATAAAGCCGTGCGGTTCAATCAAGACGATGTATAGAGCGGCTTCATAACTTTGGAACTAAGTATAATACCTTTTGTATAAGTTTCAAGGCGCTGTATCAAGATTTAAGTGCTTCGGGGCTAAAGTTACTCGTAGCTAGCTGATTTAGTATCTCGAACAATTTAAAATAGGTTCTTGAGCTTTATTAAAAAATATGTTCTAACTTGAATGAGAGAGTAATGAGTATCGATGTGGATGGATATGTGAGCAGAGGTAGACCAAGGAAAATATGGATGAACTGTGTGAAAGATGACATGGATAGGAAAGGAGTGAAGGCAGAGATGACGGCTGACAGAGGGAAATGGAGGAAGAAGACATGTTCTGCCGACCCCGCATAAAGTGGGATAAGGGCAAGAAGAAGATGTTCTAACTTGAATGAGTGAATGAAATATCAGTTGCGATGAAGATATTTTATAGGAAAATAAAAGGTCCCCCACGGAAGATAGATAGCTAGAAGATAGAAAATACTTTATTGCTCACAAATACTTAAGAATATAATAGGTACATAAAAACCCCAAGAGGAGCAAATAAGTAGGCTGTGTCAAGACCTGCATATTTGAATCTAAGTGGAATAAACAGCGTTTTATTTAAGTCATCCCGACGAATCGGTTAAAATAGACACGAGTAGAATAGTTTCTGATATTTTTTAAAGTAAAATCTACGTTTAGCACGAAGATAAAAATATATGAACAATTCCATAATACTCACAGTATGCACATATCTCGAATGGAATTCAGTGGCTTCCTTCAAGAAGGAGAGTCCAGGATGCGTGTCCACCACATCCTGGACCAGTGGTACGAAGTCTTCTGGCGCGAGTGTATTACTCTTCCCCCGGGTTAGGACGTACACAAACCGGGAGGCCTGGTCGTGGCATTGTGACGTCATCCTGGAAGGCAGACGAAGGTATTGGGTAAAACTTATTTTACTTCAATGTATACTGACTTCAATGTATATCAAAATATACTGACAACCGTCAAAAAATATCTGTTCTGTGTTCGCACCGTTTTAAAATTACGAAAGATATCATTTTAATTTATAGCCTATAGTTAAAAAAGAAGTTGGCTATTATTCTTTAAGCTTCAAAAAGATATCAGGGCTAGCTCTTTCACTGGGTATGCTTGGTTCACTTAGGCAGAACTTATCTAAGGTTTTCCCTATGTGGAATTGAGTATTTCTCGAAACTTTCACGGTTTAACAACTCTTCCGTATGAATCCCCAATTAACATCTCTAAAGCCAGTTAGATATGCAAATAATTTAGCTTCTAATATTGCAAACTATTCAAAAGCTCCTGTGGAAACTCAAGAGCTTATAAATGATAGCTCCAATGCTCGGTAAGGTCATATCTCGCCACACAGTTATAGAAGCTATTCCTTAGAGACGCCTACGGTAAGGCTTCCCAAATATTTTGCCGAGCCCTGATTGCCTTTCAACTCGAATAAGGTTTAGTTGATAGTGTACTATTTGTCTCGTATATGTACCATTTAGTTAGGTATATTAAAAATAAATATTCAAGACGAACGACTCTAACCTCTTTCCATAATATACCGAATTCCCGTGTCCACTTAGTTCTACTCGTAGCTATCAATTATCGTAGCTATCAATTGCTCGTAGAGCACTAGTGGTCTAGTAGTTCAAATCCAGTGGTACACCTATGATTTTTCTCTTCAAAAAACTGATGTGCGCAATGCTCGGTGAAGAAAAACATCGTGAGGTAACACGCGGCTTAATTAGCTTCGCTCGGTTTGCCCATGTGGACTTTCATGTGGATTAGGCCGACTTAGCTGACAGGTGCTGGGCAAGCCTAAACATTCTAAAAATTCTGTTCCCCGGCACTATAACGTCCTGCAAGTAAGGCATGAGCAAAAACAGCAGCCCCTGTCAAAAAAAAAAATTGCCAAATTCATCATCCGCACTTGGTGTGCGGACTGGTTTCCGCAAGTATGCCGCTGGCGGGCCTTTTTTGCGTGACGCTTGATACGTATTGTTTGAACTTTTTTAGGTTCTACGACACGTCGGTTTCCTCACGATGTTATCCTTCACCGTTTGAGAGTACTGGCATAGTGCACATAATTTTTTCGACAGAAAAACTCGTTGGTACACGACTGGATTTGAATCCACGACCCTAGGATCGGAAGGTGGGGCACTAGACCACCAGTGCTCCTATAAGTTGTTTCATCTAAAGTTAAATCATCTAAAATAGATTAAAAACGCCAAGGCAAAGACCTTGAATTGATAAACATCAATTGCGCAAAAAATATTTCTTTCAGAACTAATGAAGAGGAAAAAAATATGCAGTATAAGCAAACATGAAACTAAATACATACCTGACACAGTACATAACGTGCAGTTTAATTGAAAATGTGGTGACGCCCCTCCACAACACCGCATAGGAAATTAAATTATGCCAAGGTCAATGCAGTTCAGAATAACGGTTCAAGGAAATGCAGCATTTCATCGCGACTGGTATCCGTGCCAGTTTGATCTTAGATCTCCTTTTACAAATTCTTAACCAAGGCTTTTCAACTTAGCCAACGGGCAATCATCTCGATGCAAAAGGTTTATATTCACTGTTTTTTTTTTCCTATAATTTAGTGTTTATGTTGGAATTAACCTATTAAACAAAAATCGCATGGCCTATTATAATATATGTGTGAGTGTTGACTAAATAAATCTTACGTCAAAACGTCACACACACAATATAATGCACTGGTGAGCACTCACAGACTCAAAACCAGAGCCAGAGACAGAGCCAGACAGAGCTCATGGTAGGCCTACTGAATGTAGATAATTAATTGTTGCCGCCAAAAACAAAGAGCTCGGCTTTTAACATCTGACAGCACCATTCTATGAAAGAGGAAATGTACTCACTCTCTCCAAAAATCTATGAACTTGTGTCCATCGACAGGCACGTGGAGGCTTTGCTGCGTCGCGAGGAACAGAGGCATTTTCCAATAGAGAGGGCACTCGCACGCCTTCACTATGTGCTTGAAGCTCTCTCGGGGGACCTGGAACAGGTATAAAAGGTAGTTTCAATAAAAGTTTTTAATTATTTATTGCACGCAATGTAGATCAGTACATTTAGACGTTTAGACCACCCGGAAATATACAATACAATAGAAGGACAGAAATACAAGACCGAGTGTACGAGTGTACGAGCCTAACCCTAAGCAGAGCTTATTTTACAAGGTTAGGTGGGTTTGCCTTTGTTAAGGCAAAGACCACCGTCGATGTACTTTTCGCTCGCATATTCTGACCCTTTGAAAGAATTAAAATCACTAGACTTATTTATTGAAAATCGAGAGCAACTATCTTGTTAGCAATCCGTCCCCGAAGTCCGAGTTTTGCTACCACATTTCGTTACCAAATGTGGTTTTCGTTTCGCCTACGTGTCTCTGTCTTTTGTATGGAGAAAATATGAGACAGCAAAAATACGTTACGTAGTTAGAGTTGTTGTCTCATCATTTTTCCATGCAAAAGAGGGAGACACGTAGGCGAAACGAAAACAATATTTGGTAACGAAATGTTGTAAATGCACTGGGACTTTGGGTACCGATCGCACAATGTAGTTTTAAGTTTAATTGCTCGCGATTTTCGGTAGATACTCGTAAGTTCAGTGTTTTTATATCTATGTGAACGAGAAGTTGTTTCACGGAGTTCAGCGTCTTAATGTTACATTTATTATTATTTTTTATAAAACAAGAAGTTCAGACTTTATAGAATACTAGCGGCCGCCCACGGCTTCGCTCGCCCCGCAGCCATTACGCCCCGTTGATTTTTCATTTAAAAGTTTTTCCTCTTTTTCTCCGCTTAGGGAAATAATTTTCCAATTTCCTTTCTTAGTGCACCCCTATGCTATAAAACAAACATACCCTCCAAGTTTCATGCTTCTAGGACTTACGGTTTAGGCTGTGCGTTGATTGTCAGTCAGTCAGTCAGTAACGTAAGAGTTTTATATATTTAGATTCTTTTAATAGTTTTTAGAAGATTGCATAAATAAACGCCTCAGCAGTCCACTAGAACCAACAAATTTAATGAGATAACAAAGTTAATTGTCCATTGTTTTCCATATTTTGAAGTGGCTCTGTCCAAAACAGGTCATCTTTCGCACATCCTTTTCCTAAATTCCGCATCGTTCCACCTGTCACATCACGCACCTACTTCAAAGAAGTTCTACGGTACTTCGATTCTTATTAGCATGTTGTATGAGCGAAAGTGGTGTGCATTGTCGGTTTAGGTATGTAAGTAGATTGTGGTCACTCATGCCTTCACCATGGCTCAGGCTTCCGCTATTAGGAAATATGGGTCGAGTGCCATGTTGGAGAAACAACGACTTTTATTATTTGAGACATGACGTATAGTGTAATGCATTCCATGATCCATTTCATACCGTCTAGTTTCACTGCTATCAGACTGCTGGTTGTTTGATTGCTAATTTTGACAAACATGTAGACTGTTTATAGATCATACAAAAAAACAGTAGGAACCAAGCCGTAGTTTGTTGCCTGTTCTTCTAGGCTTGTGGTCGCGTGGGTCTGCCATTCCATCTAGCTTTATGACGTTTCAAAGTGACTTTAGCTATAATTGGAAAACCTATAGTTATATAAAACCTTTATACATAGAGACTTTGACGAGCTCTTTAAGACGTTTCAAAGTGACTTTAGCTATAATCGGAAAACCTATAGTTATATAAAACCTATCTAAATAGAGACTTTTAAAAGCTCCATGTTAAAATAAAATCAACAAAAAATGGAGCGGCATTTTAGTTATTCAAGGTGAACTGGCTAAATGAAAATAATGTTATTTCTGCGTGTCCCATTCGGATTGAAAAATTGGTGTGGATATGAATTATTAAGTTTATGGAATGAATATTTTATATACATTCCAAAATATTTACATAATTTATCATACATTCTTTTTTTATGTATTTTACATTCGTTTAAATATGCTTATAAAGCCTACTTGCTGCATACTGGCTCGGCTTTTTTTATAGTTAATTTAAAAGCGATTAACTTGAGCTAGATTTGTGTTTAAATCCGACAGGTTTGGCCAAATGCTCGCTTAGCATTGCAAAACTGTTGAGCTTGTATGAACATAGCTCGAATAAAGGATTTAAATAATTATTTGGAACTGGTTTGTTTTGAAATGAACCTATTACTAGTTAACTAACTTTATTTACAAATGCTCGTCCAGTTTTTTTCATTAATTAGTTTACAATAAAGCAAGTCTATACCGACATTTACGATGAGGAGTGAAGATGGAAAACAGATAAATATATTGTGGACAATCCCCACGACACTATCTAACCCCAACTTAAGCAGAGCTTGTGCTATGGGAACCAGATACCTGATATAATAATTATATACATATTTTTCTTAAATACATACTTAGAATACAATTTAACACCCAGACAGAGAACAAACATGAGCGTTCAGCACGCAAATATTTTTTCCTGGTGGGGATCGAACCCACGACCGACGACGCAGAAGGTAGAGCTACCATCAACTGAGCTCCAGGCCAGTAAAGATGCGTTAAACTTTTAAAGGAGACATTTACCCAGTTGTTGGACACGATATTTAGGCTTTTAATAATAATAAACTAACAAAATGCAAAATAAGATACAAAATGATTTTTTCTTTTTCATTGAGAATTTTAAGAAAATAATTTCAAAAACCTCAAAGCCTAGGAAATCTTTGTAGCTCTCGAGGTGAGAAGCGTCTCTTATCTTTTCTTCAAAGCTCTAGCCACCAGAGCACGAAAACTGTAGGACCTCTTATAACGAGGAATGACCTAATAGGCAAACTCGGAAATTATACATACATCGTAGGTATAACGCAAAGATACTGGAACGTGAAGCGTGGAACTGGCACCTAGACTTACCTAGCTTTAAGACGTTTCAAAGAGATCCTTGCAATCCTACTGAATAAATACACTTTTTTTTTATTTTGTAAAATAAGTGAATCGAAAACAAACATAGCTCTATTTTGTGTGAAGTGCATGGTACGAGATATCTATCTTTCTGAAACACCGCAAGGGCAATCAAACAACTTTCCCTTCCTTTAACACCTATTAACATAATCCAAGGTTAATTAAAATAACTGCTTATAAAAATGTCCTAACTTATAAAATTTAAAAGATAATAATCCCAAGTCAATTCAGGGATTGAGATAAATGCCGTTAGAATGGATCATGGCTGGTTCGGGAACATCTTATTCGTACCCCATAAAATCGGGCTGTGTCAACGACCGAAAAGTAGGTCAGACTTGACGGGTATAAATATATAGGCGATGGACGAGTAGCTTGACAAAGCGTGACTGCGTTCGCCCTATGCCAAACTATAGTTTGGCACAATGGTGTGTTGTGTACACAATTACACATTTCCTCTCAATTAGTTGGATCTCACGGGTAAATTGTGGTGGTTACAAAGGAACAGTCAATTTTTATTCCCTTCTTGGTTTGCAGCACCATGTTGCTCGTGCATAAAATTAAATCAAAAGAGCACGAGGAGAAAAATCTTTGCACTCGAGTGGACACGTAACTATTTTCATTCCACCTTAGCAGAGAAATGACTAAATCATTGAGAAATACTACGGGGGGGAAGACTAAATGCAAAAAAGAAAATGGCGCACGTAAAGCAAATAAAAAAAAAGTTATGGACCAAGAAGGTTTCGAGTCTCGAGAGTTTTTAACAAATTTAACAAGGTTGTATTATAAATTCGGCACAATAAATTTATTAATATATTCTAATTATTGTATGTAACAAAACAGTCCCATCCGAAATATCGTTTACAGGAGTGCTAGACGAATATGCCAACGTAGAACAGAGCTTTTAAAAATTGCTTTTGCAAGGTTTTTTCTGAAAATACTTTACAATCGCATTCGTATGCCAACAAGCCGTAATTGGAATAAAAGCTGGGATTCAATTGAAAGCTGTCAGCGAATATGGATTAAATCGAGAAAAAGCTACGACTTTTGAAAAATTGGATTGAATCCTTGACCAAATTGTATGAAAGGTTAAAGGTTGCCCCCTTTCCTTACTTTCCACTTTCCCTTACTTTACTTCTAAACTTCACCTGTTATTATAGGAATCTATGCTAATAATTATAAAGAGGATATTTATATATATTATTTGTATTTTTAAAACTTAACTAACCTTTAACTTTGTAATGACTAAACTCAAAAACTACTGTGCCGATTTCGAAAATACTTTCACCATTGGAAAGCTACATTCACCCTGAGTAACATAAGCTATAAAAAATAAATATCCACCTGTGCGAAGTCGGGACAGGCCGCTAGTATGTAATAAACCTACACTATTGTATGTTAGTTATGTAAAGGTAATGCCTGAGCTGTCTCGCGAGGTCTTGCGAGATTTATCTGCCTATTACCATCAACTGGAACTGGAAGTAATGGCGTGGCACTTATCCACGAGTAGGAACTGGCCTAGAATTCAAAATAGATTACGAAATTCGTGTCTATAAGCGTATTTAAGCTGCAGATTTTTTGAATGACTTGAGCCTGTGATAGATTAAGTTGGCTTCTACCTAAATTCGTCTTACTTTGACATAAAACCTTAAAAATCCTGTCATTATAACCTGGAAAATCTAGGCAGTTATGTAAATAGGTAACTAAGGCATGCAAAATTCATACCAGATTTATACAGAGAGCCTTCAAAATCCAAACTATGAACGAAAAATATTAGAAGCTCACAAAGCCATTTTTACAAAAGCTGGAGAAAAGCATCGGAAAAGTATTCAGTGTTTACTTTGAAGTATTACATTTTGCAGCGGGCAGGGCTGCCAGCTGCTTCAGTCTTGCAATTTTAATGTAAAAACTTAAATAAGAAATGGTTCGGCCAATTTTCCTACAACTTGTCATGTATGTTTGTCTGTAACTAGGAGTCAAGATTCATGATCCAATTATCAAGTGGCCTACTACGAGCTCAATATGGCTATGGTTATGGCTGTCATAGCTGACATACTTTCACATTAAAAGCTAAGAAGAAATGAATGTGTGGATCAGCCGATCTGTACACAATTTGACAGCCACAGGGAGCTCCTGGTAGCCCTGCAGAAGCAATATGAAACCTTCTTTAGTACAAGAAGCCTTAAAACAACCAGAAATAGTCTACCAATTTACCTTTACAGTTTCGAGGTGACACTATTTTCCTAACAATTGTTGTTTTCATACTGCCATGCCACTCACTGTATTGTGTGAGTTCGTGTGTGCTGATGTATCATTAACTTGGCAACCCTAAGCGGGTCGCGATTGACCCAAATATTCTGAATGGGAGCGGGCCACAAATGGCCGCGGGCCTTTAGTAAGTGGGCTTGGCAGTCACTGCACCGAGTCAAGCGGCTGTAGCGAGTGACCCTTTGGCCACCCGCGCCTTCCGATGCCGTATTAAGAAACAATGATGATGTAACCAGATTAGCTTGTTTGGCGGTTTATGTAGGACGAAGAAATCACACCTGTTTGAGTTTCATTGATAAATTCGCACACAGGAAATGAATCTAGTAAATGATGTTGCTAGCAGAAATACTGCAGAATCAACGGATAATATTAAGTTCAAGTTCAACGTTATAAATACATTATTCTGTAAACACTGATACAGCATTTTGTTGGCATTGTTGTACTGCGTGAGAAAAGCATTAAGCATTAAAATTAACTTAGCCTTCAAACTCTCTTTATTTACAGAAATAACAGCACAAGAATGTCGAGACATCAACTGGCGGAAACAAAAACATTGGCCAAGCGTGAATGGAAATATCTTGGAACAAAACCAAATAGATTTAGAGCACCTTACGGAGACAGTCGACTTGGCTTTCTTACTTGTGTTATTTTCTATGGGAAGTAATAAAAGTGGCACTGGCTGGTAGCCCAAGTGTCTTCCATCTATGGAGAGGTAAAACTATTTTCCCAACTATTTAGGGTGGCACTTTCCATAAAAATTGATTTTACTATTAATTGGCGCAGAGAGAGTATAACACACGCTGTAATAATTGTGGTGTAAAAAGTGTGTGTCAACTATATTAAGTTGAAGAAAACAGTATAAAATTGGCACACACAGTTTGAAATTGGCGCCAGTGACTGAAAAAATGAGAAGCATTATTGCTTCTCATTATAGTTGTATGGTTGGTTATATGGTTGGCGTGGTATGGTCATGTCATGCGAACGGAAGAATGTCATGTCACGAGAAGAATATAGATATGAATATGGGTATAGAAGTAGTTTCATGGTTATAATGGTTTTTAACACAATTTTAAAGTGAAAATGGAACCAATAGCAGTGACGAAACCAATAAAAGAATGCGAAAGAGAGTAGATCGATTTGTCTGCCAATCACATATATTTAACTCGTATAACCTGTAGTCATGGCGCATGCAACTGTGCCGAAATATCGGGAGTCACAGCTTACATGATTGAACCACCATAAGATGTACTAAGAGTGATTAACATCGGTGTAATCATAGCATAAACTCTTCTTTCATTGTATAACCGAACACGGAACAACTCAATCAACACTTCCGAGGACATGATTTACATTGTTACAGAGTACAACCAGCTCTTTTAGTAGTTTATTCTGCGTACAACATCCGTGGGAACCGTCCCACGTCCTCGACACGCGACATCACAATCAACAGGTTAAACATAAAGAAGATACAATAAAAACTACATCGTCTTAACTCAGGTAAGTGCCGAACAGTTTGGCATTGAATGACCTTTGATTTTAAAGTTCTTCACCACTTATGAAATAATTGTAAGTTTAAAAAACTTGAGAAACTGACTTCATTGTCAAACGGCTAAACCGATTTTAATCAAATTTGTTTGGGACAATCTGGACGTAAGAATAACCTTCCAAATAAAAAAATAATTTTCTAAATCGGTTCATAAATGACGGAGGCATGCAGTTACAAACATTAAAAAAAATATTTAAAAAAAATGGCAACACCGATTTTAATGAAATTAAAATGGGACCAATCTGGAAGTAGTACCTTTCAGATAAAAAAATAATTTTTCAAATCGGCTCACAAATGACGAAGTTATGCGGTAACAAACATAAAAAAAAAAAAAAAAAAAAAAATACAACCGAATTGAGAACCTCCTCCTTTTTGATTGGAAGTCGGTTAATAAACGGAACTGTGTCTCAGCTCCACTTCCATCACGTCTTAAAGCTAGGTGAGTCTAGGTGTCATCAGTTCGACGCGTAGAAGAACGTGGGGCGTGACCAAGCGTAGAAGAACAGAAAACAAACTACGACTTGGTTCCCAACGTTTTTTTGTTCCAGTGTGGTGCCACTGAGACGTGGGCAATACAAAAAACAAGATACTTTTGTAAACCAAAATATATATTATAGGTATAGTTTGTAGTCTGACTCTCGAAAACAGCTCTAACGACTTCATTATAATAAAAAAAAAGTAAGCTTTTCCGGACAAGCTCTATAAGATATCTTATGGCAAGAGACTCTCACACTTGTCCGTATTTGTATCAAAGGTAGAGTCAGCTAGAATTTCGATGCGACGATCAATATAGTGCAGTATAATCAGATAACGCAGTGCGTAAAATAACAGCGTTTCTGTACTTGAATACAAAACAGGCGTGGATGAAATCGTAGAGTAGTCTAGCTGATGTAATAACTGTCTGCGGCATAAAAAAATTGGATTTGCATTTCACAGCACGTAGGTGTTTTTTTTTTCGGAATTACTTTGGGTATATTTTTGTGTCCTTGTCGTTAAACTTACATTTTTTCTGCGTTATTTACGAATATCGGATAGCGAAAATTACGTATTTAAATCTTTTTCAGCATTGATTGCCTTCCCAGCTCAATTTGTAGTAGCTCTGCCTTCTGTGCTGAAGGGCATGGCTTTGATCCTCACCGAGAACAAATATTTGTGTGGTGAACACAGATTTTTGTTCTCTGTCTTGGTGTTATATTGTATTCTAAACATGTATTTACAAAAAAAAATATACAAATATTATATCAGCTATCTGGTTCCCATAGTTTGGAGTTATATCATGTAGATTGTTCTCATTATTTATTCTCTTTTAAGTATAAAAAGAAAATTACACTGCTAAGCTTAACTTCAGTTAGTAAAATGGTTTTGCGAGCTTATCAGCCTAAATCTATAATTTCTGAGCAGTTATCTGTAATTGGACATCCTAGTTCAGAATACAAATTCTGCGTCGCCGAGATGATAGCATCTTTGTTTTCTCTACTTTCCCTTGTATGGCAGGACATATGTAGGACATGATCGTGTTAGTACCTATCTATTTATGCAAGTTTGAGTCATCATACATACAGTACCTATAGGAATAACGAAAAATTTTAAATAGAAAATATTTATTTTACGTCACAAAACATAAATAACATCAAATGGAAACCGTTTCAAAACCAACAAAATGGTTTCCACTCAGCATTTGACAAAAAGCGCAAGGGCAGTTTGAAGAATATTGTTGTAGTCTAGTCTTGTTCAACAGATTGTACTTTCCTGAGAAAACCAGCTGGTAGGGGCAAGTCTCTAATAAAACGTAACATTAAATTCCCTATTTGTAATAATAATATGCGTGGTGGTGCAAAGATCTGCGGCATAAGTACAGTGCAACCAACTTAGGTCTGTTCATTCTCAGTGTTATCATCTGTTCAGTTGACCATAGAGAAAAGCATAATATCGTCAATGCGCTTTTTGCCAAGTGAAAGTCCATTTCGTCAGATAAGTTTGTGGCACTGTAGTCAATAAACCAAAAAAGGTGTATAGCTATGAAATATCTCTTTTTTTTCTATTCTTACTCCATTCACCTCTGTCAGTCGTCATCTTTGCATTCATTCCTCTCTTATCCATGTCATCTTTCACACAGTTCATCTATGTTTTATTTCTACCTCTGCTCACATAACCATACAAATCCATACTCATTACTCTTCTAGTCACATGACTTTCATCCCTCCTCATGGCATACCCGAAACATATTTTTAAAAGTTAGTTATAGATAGTGCAATTCACGAAGACGCGCCCCTCGCGGGGTGCGGGGAGTTTACTCCGAGCGCCAGTAGCGAACCGTAGTCTATTCATTGTAGTGTGCGTGTGCACTCATAGGTAATTAGTGTGTGCCGATAACACTCAAACTTTGACGGAAGCTTGCACACAATAATACTATAAACGGTTAGGAGGAATAGTGGGGCGCGCCTTCGTGGATTGCACTATCTATAGCTGGGGTGTAAGACTCTTTTAGTTTTAAAAAGGTGGCGCTTCTAGGCAACGCCGTAAACTTGAGATTCCACGGAGCATACGTCTAGCTTTGAACTTTGAACTTGTGTCTCGTGGGCGTGCTTTAGAAAGCAATTTACGATGTCGCATAGCGTCGCATTGTACGTTACTTATGATACTGCAGGCCGTGTACAATGTCTAGGCTCAAACTTAACCCATCCAAACTTTTATGGCACGTTCAATGTAGATAAATCTATGATTTTACACTCTTTATCGATACGAACAGCTGTTTCTTATTAATTTAACTTTAACACAGTATTTTTAATGTTTTGTACACGCGTCTCTTGTATTGTTCTTGAATCAAAGTTTTGAAAATCAATAAGTGTAATAAAACGATGTTTTTGTAGTGTTTTGAGAAAACCTACTTACTAGATTTATTTGTCAAATCGCATCGTTTACCTAATAAGGCCTAAAAATACCTAGATTCATCACATTCACAAGTTTTACGGCTGCAAATTCTACACAAAGCGACTCAAGTAAAATACCTATACCTACTTCATCGTGTTTGCGTCAAATATGACCAAATACTGATTGTCTGTGACCTCTGCCTTGACTCAACACAAAAAAATATGTTCACACAATTAAAAATTCGCAAAAACTATACCTCTACTACAACTTATCACTAGTTTATTCAAAACAGGCTCATTTATGACTCCCTTAAACAGCTCTGTGTCTGCATTATCTTTATTGCGTCTAAGAATAATTACAAAATGTTCAATGCGACGTTTTGTAACAGCAATTATGTTGGTAAGTAGTTAAACTTGCTTCTGATATTGGCTAAATAATTAATTGTACATAGTAATTCTCTCTTAAGCTCTTAATAAAAGTAGGGCAAGTGATTCTAAGTATAGATGCACACTGTAAGTGAATTGAAGTGCTGAAGAATTCCATGTTCTTCTGTTTTGAACACGATTTGAACTGCAGAGTGGATCAATGATTCCTAATTCAATGTAATAAAGCACATTTTACAATACAAGCAGGCAGAAGGCGACAGAAATTTAATTTCGATTCATTAGGACATGAACCTATGGACGAGTGGAGTCTGTCGCTGTATTCAAGAGCACCTTAACGACCATAGAACCTTTCTATCGACTAGTATTATAATAAACTCGACTGGCCTCTTAGCTCAGTTGGTAGTAGCTCTGCCTTCTGTGCAGGTCGTGGGTTCGATCCCCACCGTAATAAAATACTTGACTCACACCTCACAGATGTTTTTTCTCTGTCTGGTTGCTATATTGTATTCTACGCATGTATTTACAAAAAAAAATTATTTAAGTTTTATAAACCAGCTAGCTATATGGTTCCCATAGTACAAGCTCGGCTTAATTTGGGGCTAGATAGTGTTGTGAGGATTGTCTACAATATTTATTATTATTAAGTATTATAGTATTAATAAATTATGTATTATGAGTGCTCTCGTCAAACCCGCGCTTGTAATTGCCATCATAAAACCATCTAATAAGTTTATGATATCTAATTTTGATATTGATTGTAAAAGTAAAAAGATTGCTAATATTGATTGTAAAAGTAAAAACTTAAAAGTTTTAAGTTATAGCGGTTGAAAATCTAATAATAGCTTTCCTCATGCACAAAATACCTAATAGGCATTAACCTTTATTCCAACTAATATATTATCAATGCATAGTTTAAAAATACTGATACCTACAAAAATGTTTCCTCATTGTGGGTACATAACTAATTTAATTACCTATTTTGACTCCCGGATGCAATACATAGCGAGGAAACAAAGTCCACTTCCTTTTGACATTTAAACGTGCCACCTAAACTCACAACCAACAACCAAATTGAACTTTTGAAGTGAAAACTTCTTTAGCGGCGTTGAGCACTTTTTCTGTAATGGGTATAAAATCTTAAACTCGCGTCAGCGCGTCAGGACAGGACACGTGACCTGATCGAAAAAGCGTAAGACGGATGGAGAGTAGACAGCTATCCCCTCTCTACGGCGCGGCGAAAATGTATGCCTGGGCCTACTGTTTCGTTTAGGCAGCGCAGGGCGCTTGCGCGAATGTTCGTGTATGTTACAGCGTGCCAAATAACAAACAAGCCCCCCCTAACCATTCCAAAATATCAAACATGCTCAACGTTAATAATCAAGTTTTCACTTCTGCCGGCACTCCCGGAGTGCAACCCGTATTTTTTTTCTAAAGATAACTTTGTCAAGAATGTCCACCGCCTATCTATTTCCGTGGCCAAAAAGCGTAGCTCTAGCATCCGGTTTGAAAAAAGATTTAAATAAATGTAAACAGATCATAAAGACTCCCTGTATCTCCGTGCTCATCTGTATGCTATCAAAATGTAGCTTCAACCCGAAAACTCTTTAGGGAGTACATAACTCTGTCACATATTTATTTAAAAAAGTAAAGATGAAAAATCAAATTAGAGCAACAAAGGGACGACGTAGCCAGAGAATTAACCGACCAATGGCATTGCCTTCGGTTAACTAGAGAAAGAAGACAAGAAAATCATCCATCCTATAAGTAGTAGCTTAAATTGTGCGAACAAAGCAAATTATAGTTGGTGCAGACAACCTGCAGTAGTAGACACGTCCGCTTGTTAGAGCTGACCGAGCAGTTATGTACCTGCCTGTCTGGTATAAAAGACCTGCCTTTCACGTGTTTCAATATTTTTATACAGTCACGTAGTATTTGATCCAAGCGGATAGCGCGTTGCCACGCTAGGCTCCTGGCTTAATGCCAACGACTGCACTTATACCCAGCTCTGTATCGAGACAAACGATGGATGCTACATCATATGTAGGTACCAACAAAGACTCGATATTGGGATACGGAGATTTAAAGTTCATCTCAATTTGGGTCAAGGATATCGGTAATTTTGCTTTCGTAATTTTTTGCTCTTGAATCACAGTTATTTTAGAAGCGAAGTACTTTGAAGAGATTGTATAAACACTTAAGTTTTGAAAGTGTAGGGGTATTCAAGAATTTGCGAAATTTAAAACCACATTTCGATAGATATTTGAATATTGATTCTGCGCCCATTAATGTTTGTACATGTTTAAAGCTTCCTAGATCAAGGTATTACCTTGTCCTGTATCGATGCTTGCTATATTACTAACTTCTCGTTGAGCTCCCAGGAGTCTTAAGTCAATATTAACATTATACACAAGTTTGCAGAAACATTTGCATGTAAAGTAGCCAATTCTGTGCGACGCATATTTGACACAGCTTCTTTGGGTTGATTTATCGATTCAGTTCTAATACAAGATGTTATTACAGTATTAGCATTTTTATGAGCCCGATTTTACCAAAATTTTTGGAAAATAACAATAAATATTATTCTAGACAAGACAATAATATTCATTCTTTCAATAAAAATTAAAGTAATTATATTCAGTCAGACACTAATAATTGGGTCCACAACACACAATAAAGAAAATCAACATAGGGCAAAATACCTATTCGTAAACTTTTTTTTAATCATGAATAAAAATGATTACACTTTTCATTTCCGTATTTGGCGAAGATTGTCGATCTTTGCCGAAGAGGTTTCGGTGACAGAGAAGCGAGTTGATTCAAATTTTTTTTTCCTAAATATTAAAGGATAACAAACCTCAAACAGCCAGTCGTCAAAAAGGTTTCTTGCCAAGAATCCACAAAAACCAAGCCCATTCATTTGATTGCCCGACTTGAGACAAATCACCGAATTTGGGTGTCGCCAGCCGAGACACAGAATACAAAAAATGGATAGTAGTTGCTAGGTTAGCGAAGGTTGTTTTTCCGAAAGCTTATTGAATACCCCGGATTCCAGCCGCTGATAGATGTCCAATATTTTGTCACGGACGTATATTGCTCGTATGGTTTATTTGTTGTTTATCGGTAGCATAATATCTTTTCGACAAATAAATACGAATTCCGTACTTCCATTTCCCCATCTAAACGGTACTTGAATATAACGAACAAACAATATTACATAATAGTAAATATTGAATTTGTCGAGTTTGTTCGACTGGCCTCTCAGCTCAGTTTGTAGCAGCTTTGCCTTCTGCGCTGTAGGTCGTGGGTTCGATCCAGATGTTTGTCTCTTTCTGGGTTGTTTTCTATTTATTTATTTTATTCTATGTATTCACCTATTTTTTTCCGATTGCAATATCTAAATATATAAAACTCTTACGTTACTGATTGACTGACTGACTGACAATCAACGCACAGCCTAAACCGTAAGTCCTAGAAGCATGAAACTTGGAGGGTATGTTCGTTTTATATCATAGGGGTGCACTAAGAAAGGAAATTGGAAAATTATTTCCTTAAGCGGAGAAAAAGCTTTGAAAAAAAACAACGGGGCGTAACGGCTGCGGGGCGAGCGAAGCCGTGGGCGGCCGCTAGTACTGAATAAAAGTCAATTATTTGTTGTGTACGCTGTTAAAACTGAAATCGTTTGAAATTTCGACTCTATGTTATTTATCTCGATGATTATAACTTCAGGCCTGCGCACATGCAGATCGTGAGCGATGGCGACCAGTGTACCGCTTCCAAAGTTCACGACAGTGTGTGCGGATGTATCCAAATCCCTATTCTGTGGCTGATCGCTATCGCCAAAGCGCGCTCAGACATAATCCTTACATTATTTTTTATAACTATTGTGTATATCGTATGTAGGACTACCACCTACCTATACACAATAATTATTACTCAATATTATTATAGTGAATAGGTATAAAAAGTGAGCTAACCAACAAAATAATTTTCCTTGTTGTTCTGGCAATAGGTATGTATGTACATTATTCTCATTTTAAGTCATGTTTTACAATGGAGTACTTATTAGCCGGGTGCAGCACGCAAATTGTACAATATAGAACCTTACCTGGCTGTTGGGGAAGGTAGCGAAGGCAGACTGCACTTTATGCACAGCATGGTCCTGCTGATGGGCGGGCGGAGGCCTGCCTTTGGGGAAGTGGAACCTTGGTATGACCCTCGCAGGCACGCCGGTACTGGCCGCACTCCGCACTGACCGCTGGAGGGTCGTGTGGGGAGGCGCTGATGAAGGCTTTGGTGGAGTTGATGCTGCATAGTTCTGCGGACAAGAGAGACGAGTGTTACAAAACAATTAATCAAAGATGAAGATCAAAAGATTACATTTCTAAATTACCAGCCTCGGCTACACAACGTCATTGGTAGGAATATTTATGTAAAAATTACCGTCTTCAGGATTCAAGTTACTCTCATCTCGACTCTCATATAAAAAAACGGTAGGAACCAAGCCGTATTTGGTGCTTGGGGCTCAATTCTAGGCCAGTGACTTTTTTGTCACGGTAGATATATATCACAAGAACTGTCAAATTCACTAAAGAAACTGATAGTTCTTGTGATATATATCTACCGTGACAAAAAAGTCACTGATGGTCTAGAATTGAGCCCCTGTTCTTCTAGGCTTGGTCGCGTGAAACTGGCACCTAGACTCACTTAGCTTTAAGACGTTTCAAAGTTATCCTTGTGATACTACTGAATAAATACACCTTTAACTTTGACTTTTACTTCGATCCCGTTCAGTGGCTTAGCAGTAAAACTTATCAAACAGACAGACATACTTCCGCATTTATAAATTGTTACAAAATATTTAAGCGGTGTCAGTATAAGCCCCATTCTCTACACGATGTTTACGCTACGTCCATCGATCGAAACTTTTATTACATTTGCTCCAGGTCAGTTCACGTGCGTAAGTTTCCGGAAATAGAATCCATGGCGTAGGTGTAATCTCACTAAAGATTAGCAACAGTTCAGAGAAAAACTGAATCAAATAATTCTTACTTACATCACGACTATCTGGCGACTTAAAACTATTTGTTACTTTACTCTTTGGCTACCATCTTTTTTAGGACTGCTATTAAAAACTCTTTGGTTAATATACTCTTCGATTGATGCAGAGGCTGAAACCTTTTTTCGACGGATAGGTTTTATTCTAACTTCAGTTGAAGGTTTTTCTCGTTTGAGTAAAAAGTTCAATTATATTATGGGCATTCTGAAGGCTTTTTGTTTCAAATATTTGCAAACTAGATTTACGCTAGTTTACGATGCATGAATGTTGGTATGATTAATAGCAAATTGGCTTTTCCTTTGTCGGGTCAAGACAAGATGTTAAGATTGGCAGAAATCGGTCTAGCTAGAGAATAAGTTTGTATGAATTTAGATTTAGGTTTCATGATTGATGAGTTTATCTTTAGTTAATATTTTGTTTTTGTTTCAGTATAGGGTAGTTTGGTTGCTAAGCGACCAATCCTTTCAAGTAAAAAATTATAATAGTTTTTATTCCCAGTCGATTTCTTATGTTTTGTATAGGCTCTGCAGAGAATGTGCGTAAAATCTTTCCGTTTGTTCATCGATTCATAATGCAAAAGAAGTATCTGCCTTCTTCTGTCTACATACCGCGATATGAATTAAATAGCATGAAAAGAAAATACATGGAAAATGGAAACGACAACCTTTCTTGCTCAAGATGAATGTCGGTCGCACTTCGCCGTTTATTATTCTTGAGGGGGCGCTCGCTGAAAACTGCTGAAACTTAGTTTTCACGAGTGTTTTCAGGTTGGATATTATCATGATTCTAACTTTTGCTAAGATATTTATCTGTAGTATGTAGAACTTTATGTATTACTATAAACACAGTGCGTACGCTGTCTGGGCTCAAAAATGATGTTTTATTTTGATCATAAAACGTATTCCCAATTAAAAGTTTAATTATGTACGAAAACCAAACAGTAAACTTTTTATTAGGAAAACGTGTTGGGATCCAAATATTTTTTTGCTTAACTAGGTATATTGCAAATATTATAGTTGTTCGTGAATTTTCACAAATATGATTTTATATCCTTGAAAAGGTCAAAGTGTGCGAGTGAGAAGTTGATTCACGGTGTTCATCGTCTTAATAATATTAAATTCCGTTTATGATTGACTGGTACCTAGTTTATCATGTCAATGTAAATGTAGTTTTTTATTGTGGTCACGTGACCACACTGGACTACACTGGAGCTAGATTCACCTATACCTATAGTATTGAAACCTAAAATAGTCCTCCAGATGTTATTGCAAGCTAAAACCTTTGACTCCGTGAAAGCCATTACTCAGCCCCTGCCCCAAACAAAAATGCAAAATTGAATGACACGTCCAACATACTTTTTGCTAAATACACGTCTTAGCACGTCTCAAGCATATTTAGTACAGTACCAGCGCGTCCCGTAGAAATAATCGCTATAGAAGTTGTATGTGTCCTCTGACACACATATGGCTCAGGAACGTAATAGTGCTTTCCAAGGGCAAGTTTCCTGAGCCATATGTGGTTCAGCGGACAGGGAACGTGTTAAAACAGTTAGTACACCGGACTGTAGCTTGACACTATTTTCACTTGCGGTCGTAATGCCTCGCATTAGCAATCGCATTCCGATCACAGTAGAGCACGCGTATAAAATAACACGAGCCGGTATGACCGAGCTTCGCTCGGGTTTAAAAAAAAATAGTATTATTATTTGCCAATAGATGTCAGGAAGAGTCGTATCTATATTGGCTTATTTTTAATTAACAACGCCTTCTAGCTTGCAGTTAGTTGCTCACAATCGCCAATAGATGGCAGGAACAGTCGTATATTGAGTTTATGTTTGATTATTGCAAAACACCAACTTCTCGTCATTTTCTAAAAATGAATCCTAGCTAGATCGATTTATCGCCCCCGAAAACCCTTGTATAGTAATATTCGTGAAAATTGTTGGCTCAGTTTCCGAGATCCTAAATATATACATATACAAGATTTTCTCGTTTAAAGGTATAAGATAAGATAAGATAAAAATTGGCACAGCATCATTGTTTCGGGACTCTCCTTGGCCTACAATTGCCGTCGTTATTGTTCTATGTATTTTTAAAACTTCCACGTGTTTCCATTAGAGTTCATATTATAAGGTTCACTGACCTGGTGCTGCCGGAAAAGCATCTATGAACCAAGAAGGTGCGAAATTTGGCATAGTATGGCGATGACGCTGCCAAAAAACTAAAAACATGTGAAAAAGCAGGACAATGAAAATACAATACCTATCTACTTACAATTTAAAAAACAAAGCAATAAGCTCACATCTGGTAAACCATACGCGGTAGATATTATCTCTTCTATATTATATCTTTAATAGTTAAATTGATACAAACAGTAATTATGGCATGTCCGAACACTTGGTAGATTCCCACTTTATGATGTTTTTTGTATACTACAAAAAACTAAAAATACGAAATAGCAGCTCTTAAAACTCAGGTATATTTGTGCGTATAATTTGTAAACACCTACATTGTTCCGTCAGCATTTTTTCTGGTTCAAGTTTCAAGACAGGTACAACGCTGTTATTAAAGTTAGCACAAAACCGAAAATTACGGTATGATTGCAGAAAATTGGTGGGAAAAATCTAGGTCTACGTAACTTGTTTCGAATTCATGTTTAATTTTGGAACATGTTTTTTCCATCTTGTGCCAGTGTTTTATTTGTTACGTAAGCAAAAAGGTTAAGATTTTCATATAAATCATGCAGTGAGATGGAACGTTAAATTATTCTAGAGATTTTAACAAAAGATTCTCGCAAGTACAAGATTTCTTTTTGCGCAAGTGGCACTTTGGCTTTTATAATTCAACGTCTTTTAAAGCCTGCGTATTTGACTCAGCCTATTTTATCATCTTTGCTTTTATAGAGTTCCCTGCGTGAACATTTTTATTTTTTGTGACGCCCACATTCGATCGAGAAAATCCTAGGAAATATATTTTTAAAATTGTGTAATAAAACCGTCAAAATCTTACAAAAAATACCTTACATGTCTGACTTTGTGTGCGAGGTAAAAATGATTAAAAAGAGCGTTTCATTTTAATAAAATGAACCATATGTGTGCAGCTTGCAAAATAACATACGATATTACGTTTTCAGTGTTATCTATGATAACACCTCATTACTTTCAGCAAACAGTAACCTTCATACGCTGTTATTATTGCAACGAGGGATGCGCTAGATAGAATGGACCACAGATAATGAAATCTCCGGATACGGAACCTAATGAAAACCTAAAGAATCACCTAATTTATGTACCTAATTTATGAACATATTATTATTATAAAATAAATCGTGACGTCAGGCTGAAATAGTAGGGAGATTAAAAGGTATTATAGTTATATTAATTTTTATGTTTTAATATTCGGCTTCTTTGTTATATTGCATTATTTTACACATGGCTTAATACATGTTATGTTTATAGTTGTTGTGAGGTTAAATTATGTGCCTTAACTTTGGGTTTTTCTTAGGGTCTTTCCCATCATTGAATGTAAACATCGGGTAAACTTATCATTTTTCTTCTTGAGGAAACGAGGTATGCATATGCACACGATTTGGCATCATTTTTTCTCAGCACATTTTATGGGCAGCCCACTTCCGTTTAAGTTTTTTGTTTTTCTCTGCGTATTTGAGGTTTAATTGTTCGTCTTGGTGATGCTGAGTCTGGTTTTGTCTTCGTTTTTCCCACAATTATCTCGATGCCGCGTTGTCCTAAGTGAATTTTGAATGAGCGCCCCCTGTGTTAATTTCTACTTAGTTTTAGTAGAGCGGAACATTAATGTCCGGAAAACTTCGAACAACACTACGTATTCACATCTAATATTGGCAGCCTTGCAAACTTTAGCACGGTAACCAGATGGTTATAGTAATATTAGACTGAAGTAGAACCAAACAAACAAATTCATATTAATTTTAGTATCAAAAGATCTGCAAGGATTGTCTAGAAACATCAACAAAGTCAGTACAATCTAAATACCTACAAAAATTAAAATGAAATGAATTATTTTTTCAAATCCTTTTAATTTCTCAATAACAAAAAATGTTGGAGATTTAAGCATGGGGAACGGCCCTAGGCATATGGCACAAAAAAATCGGAATCAATTCTAATCAAGTGACGTAGGTATAGCCATCATCTCTACACTTCAGTCGCCTGACTCACAAATGGAATCATCAATATTGTACCAGCACCACAGAAGAGATGATAGTATTACTGTATGTATATAGGTACTTGATCGTTATTGTATTGAGCAAGGAGGTTATTAGTTATTTTTCGTGTTATTTATGTGCTATAGTGGATACAATACAGTATTTGATTTATCAGAAGTCCACTGCCAATGAGCTGCCTACAAAATATATCCAGAAAGGCAAGTCTCACTTCATTTACCTACACAATTTCGTCTACGAAATCACCTATTTGTCTCTCTCTATTGTATGGAGAAAAGATGAGACAGCAAAAATACGTTACGTAGAAACGATCGAAACGAGTTGTTGTCTCATCAATTTTCCATACAAAAGAGCTTTTCATACACGTGCTCACATGAAAACAACTTTTGGTAATTTTTTATTGTTTTTTGATAGTGTTTACTACACACAAAGATTTATAATGTCCCAAAAGTTAAGAGCCGAGTGGGATTTGAACCCGCGACCTTACCCTTGGTACGGGGCTGCGCTGACCACTGCGCCATCGGATCCTAATCACACTCGACGAAACATTTCGTAGACGAAATGTGGTAGCAAAACTCCGACTTCGGGTACAGAAGATCCAGAAATATATAGTTGATTTTGATAGTTTTTATTTTCATTCAAGCCAGATTGAATCAAAAGCTAAAGCAATAAAGCGCATTCTACCCGTACAAACAAAACTGATCCACACACAGTGAATCAGACCTGCTGGCAGCACAGAATGAACAGCAGCTACTATGAAACAACCGCAATGGATTCCCTCGGGCTATATTTACTCTGGATAGATGCGAGGGAGGCGGGGAGGGACCACGTGGTATAAATAGTCGCACGCGCATGTACGAACACTCGACCACGCCAAATCGGGAGACGGGACCGACTACAAGATGGAGACGGCGAGTTTACGATCATGATTTAGTTGAAGCTATGATTTTAGTACTTACTAGTCCTTATTTTTGACAACAAAATGGCGTAATATTACGCCATTTATTTTGGCGTTTATTTAGGGGAATGAAGATCATGGATTGTGCCGAAACATACGATGATGGTGAAACTTTAAGGAAATCGTATGTTAGGTTAACAGCTAATAAATAACTTGTATGCAAACACCTGACCAGGAGCCTCATTCTCGGTCGTAAACGTTTATTTGGGCCGACCAATATTTTCAATGTCCCTAATAAACACATTGGCATTGCACAACCCCGCACTTTTTCTACGTTTTCCGTATATCGTAGCTGTCAAACTGTCGGCTTCTACGATGAGGTCGTCGATGAGTTACTCAAGGAAATCATCCATTCTCTCTTCGAAAAGAAGCAATAAAATAAAATTGCAAAATGCTCGAGATCGGCCCGAGAATAAGGCTCCAGAAACATTATGAATTCTCCGTAGGAATAATATTTAAAGGGTTTTATTGTGTATTGATGGTAAATGTTTGCGGATCGTGCAAACGCGTGAGGCAGAAAATATCAACTAATGACGGTCTCCATCAGGCATCAAATACATAAATGACACAAACCAATGAAAGAAACCTTCAAGAAATAAAAAAGCAGCCAAGTGCGAGTCGGACTCGCCCATGAAGGGTTCCGTAGCATCAAGTAACATAATATAAAGGTTCTTGTAGTTCGTCGAAAGATAAATTGCTGTTTACGATTTATGACGTATAAAAAAAAAACTGCTGGCTAGATCTCGTTCAAACCAAATATCGTTGAAAGTTTGCATAGTAATGTACAACATATATTTTTTTTAGTTTTATCATTCCCTTATTTTAGAAGTTAGAGGGGGGGACCAACTTTTTTCAACTTTGGAAGTGTCTCTCGCGCAAACTATTCAGTTTAGAAAAAAACGATATTAGAAACCTCAACATCATTTTTAAAGAACTATTCATAGATACCGCACACGTATGGGTTCAAACCTTAATGCGGTTTACAGAATACATCTACTCGCCAAGTTTCATCAGTGTAGCTCTTATGGTTTCGGAGAAAAATGGCTGTGACACGGACGGACGGACAGACAGACATGACGAATCTATAAGGGTTCCGTTTTTGCCATTTGGCTACGGAACCCTAAAAAGGAAGCACAAATAATAAAAAAGTCAAGTTAACAAAAAAATAACAGTATTCAGTACTAATTATATTTATTGCCTTATTATGTATTTAAATTTAACAACTAACAAAAATAAAGAGAAATAGAAGTTTTATTCTTGAGTGAAGGATAGCGTTACTCAGATGGAGAAAACTGCCCTAAATCATACTTTATTTAGATATAACGAGAAGTATACAAAAAGGCGACTAATAACTATAATAATGAATATTAAATGAACCGCTTATACCTACGAAAGTTCAAGAACCTGAAGCTGAGAAAAGGCGTTAATTGCTCATTAAAACATTGTTAATTATAATTAGTTCAAATGATAAATAGCTCCTTTTCATCTAAAATAGATCCCTGAATAAATTATTTCACCATTATTTCATAGAGCTCTATATACTACGAAATTCAGCGGATATTTTTGTTTACATCAAACCAAATAATATTATCTTTATCGAGTGTAATATCAAATATCAAAATATGTGTAACGAGTATTTGGATATTCTTGATTTCAATGTTTATTTGTTACTCAATCCCGCTGAATCAATTTCAGAAATATAAACATCTTGGTCTATTTTTTTTACGAGGAAAGCCGCTTAGCTTTATTTGGTAG
This sequence comes from Thera obeliscata, assembly GCA_947578465.1. Lineage (NCBI taxonomy): Eukaryota > Metazoa > Arthropoda > Insecta > Lepidoptera > Geometridae > Thera > Thera obeliscata. Next base: position 3,122,039 of record OX387926.1, read on the forward strand.
GTACAGTCAGACCTAACATTTGATTTCATCATCAAACATAGAGTTTTGTAATCATGTAAACTCGGGAACCCAGTTTTGTACAAAATTATGACTTGCCTTATGACTATTATGGTGAAAAAAAAGATTTTGTCATTCTTGATTGTCAACTTTCGTTGCTAACTGTACCTACCCAAAATAGGTACAAAAGGTATAGCCTCAAGTCATGTACAAACAAAAGAAATGTTTTTATTCATTTAGAATAATAACGAAAACAAATTTTCGGTTTCTCCGCCTTCGGACTAATTAGCATTAGAAAAACAAATGGATAAGAGCTTATTATAAAATACCTAGTATTGTACCGCTCGTAATTTTACTTTACTTTAATAAGTGGGGTATAAAATACCCGTGGGCTTGTGGGTATCTGACGTAGCGCATTAGCATTGCTATTCAGCGTGGCAATGCGTCTTGGGGACGCTTCCGTCTGGCACTGATTGAGCTATCTCTAGATCGTTTGTAACGGTCTACAGATAGCTCAACTGTTTCTTTTTTGTAAATATTTGTTTAGTTGTAAGTTTTTTAATATACGTTATTTTAAGAAACGTTTATCTTAGTACTAAAACATCAGATTTTCTGTGAAAGTAGCCCAAACCAGTCGTAGGTTCCTGCATTCTCTAACATGGTAACCATTTTATCTAAGCCTAGAACAACTAACATTTATGTACGTAGCAATCACGTTTTTAATAAAAGTTTACACCTCGTGTAAACCCAAGTGGGTAATAAAGTCCCTCATCACGGTTTAGTGCCGAAATGAAACCTAGTCGAGTCCTGAAAATTTAACGAGGTGCTTCCAGGTTTCGTTTCCTTACATACGCTGATTGTCATTAATTGTAATAAAGATTTATTGCACGAACTCTCCTACAATTAATCTTTATTACGCCCTTATACTCACTGTAGTTTTCAAAAACATTTAAAATAATCGGCTTACCTTATTGGTAGGTATTCTAAAAAAAGTCACAGGTTTTTAAAAACGCAGATTTCAAAAGCTTTACTGTTGTGACCGCAGTCAACAACAAAGTATGCTAAAATAATTGAGAGCTAAGTACGCAGTACATAGTGGGCCTAATTCTCCGGCCAACCGAGATTTTCTCAGTCATGTTTATTATTCACAAACCAGTTCGATGGCTCCTCAGGGAATTTCACTTTGACGAACTATCTCTTTCACTTTTATAAGAAACTAGCGGCCTGTCCCTGCTTCGCACGGGTGTACCTACATTATTTTTTTAAACACACAAATATAGCCTATGTTACTCAAGGTAAATGTTTTTTCCAATGGTGATTTTTTTTTTTGAGTTTGTTCATTACAAACATACACACAAAAATACAATTCTTTCCTCCTTATTACATTAGTATAGATACAAAAGTATAGATAATCTGCCCTAATGTTTACTCAAGTAGAAAAAGATTAATCGAAAAGTTTCTTATCTTTTCTCCAAGGTACTAGGAATTATTCTTGACGTAAGCTTATTAGTTTAAATAAGTTCATCCCTCTGTATAGTCGGAGGAAACTCGAGGGATTAAAAGTGGGTAAGCGCTCTTCGTTCATTTTAATTTACAAGCTTTACGTGATCTTTGATAAGATGGAGGATCTAGATTCAATTTAAATTGTACTTTATTAAACATACGTAGAGTATAAAATTAAATTGCGAATGAATCCGACTCTTAATAATACTGTTCAAGTATACCTACTAGCATACTTCAGGGTTCTGGACTGCCGTGCCACCACCACCACCTATGAGTAGGTTTTTTAAAAAATAATTTTATATAGAGGCAAATACGTGTTCTGTCAAGATTGACCCGGTTGAATATTTATTAAACCGGTTGTTTATTTTATTATTGTAGAATGGATTCTTGTTGAAATCTGAATAGACCAAATTATAATTTAATTTAATTTAAATACCCAGGTGATACAGATAAAATATCCCTAAGATAGATATGCAAGTGGACTAGCGGGCTGACGGTGAAGTTTCAGTAATAAAGCCTCGTTGACACCCTTTGTGGATCCCTATAACATTGAACTTTCAGCTATACTGAACAGGAGCATCCTTCATCCGTCCTTTTCTCTCCATATACGTCTCTTTTGCACTTGTATAAAGAATATTCAGTCCGTGAATCCTTGTCATGTTTTGGTTTGAACGTGTTTAGGCCTGCGCACACCTAGGTCGCTGGCGTCGGCGATCAGTGAAACGCTGTCAAATTTGGCAGCGATATTTGACAGCGTTTCACTGATCGCTATCGCCAGCGACCTAGGTGTGCGCAGGCCTTTTCAGGTACTTTCAGGCCAGCTGAAACCCGACGCGTTGCCATGACTACCATTGATCGGACGCGCCATCTTGGATGCAGTTGTCTGGGAAATTCAATGGGAGTAGTCTATGGTGAGGTTTGATTGGCGATTGTTCTTTGTGAAATGAGTTTACGACTTTTCTTCATTTAGTAAATACATTTTGATTTGATTTGCTTAAAATTGTGCGGGATGTTTTATGGGATTTCGCAGGTCATTTTAAAATAAGTAGAGTACATTTTTGCATAAAAATTAGCATTAAACAGCATTATTTTTGAATAAAAAAAAATTATGCGGCTTATATTATGTGCATAGTGTGCATACGAATGTGTTTTATGGACGCATATTATACACTAGTAACTTTAAATTTTTACAGACTTATATTATTTGTTACTCCATATAAAAAATATAATTATACTAGTATATCACAATTTAGCAAATATATATGCGAGAAGTAGACGGTCTAGTTTTAGTAGAGATCTTTACGAAAGAGTTTGTCTGCGGACGACTTAATTTTGAAGTGGGTTCAAGATATATTCTCAAAAGTTTTATACTGTTTCAAAAATTAAGAGCCGAGTGGGATTTAAACCTAGGACCTTTACCTTGATACGGAAAAGCGCCAACCAACTACGCCGTCGGATCCTAACCAATAAATAAATCTAAATCTAAAACCCTATTGACTAATAACTCCAGTTATAATTATAGGAGTATGAGACTTGGCACCTTTACGCTCAGCGTGATGATGGACGTGCTCTATGATGTTTAAATGTTTTAAGCAGGTAACGGCTCAACACAAGGTGAGGCACTGTTTTGTCACTATTTCGCATAATAAAATACCTTAACCGGGTTGATCTCCTAAAACCATACGCACATATGAGATGGCGATGCGATCAGTTTCAGAATAGGTTTTTGCATGCATCCGCACACTTTCAGCGATACACTGATCGCCATCGCAGGCGATCTAGACGTGCACAAGGCTTAACAAATCATAGTACGAGAGGGGTTTATCTCCTTCCCACATCGGTATTGCTCAGCGATTAAATTTTATCTCGTCTGCAGCCATTTAGTCGAGACGGTTATTGATTCCACTCGATACCGCCGGAACTTCTTTGGGAAATTGTTAAAAAGATCTGTAGCACAAGTAATATATTTTATTCGAATTGCTATACCTTATTTAGGAAAGTTGTTTAATTTCTGAGAATGCGGAAGATCGTAACTTTTCCCTCTTTAAAAAGCTCGGAGCAGCATTTTACTTTATTTTAATTAAAAACAAGAGGAAGATTGGTTTTCCAGCGATAAAACTGAACGCCACTTGGTAAATATTTTTAAATAATTACATTGCGGGAAGGTGTGACAAAACATCTTGGTGTTCAAGAAAAATTCATGGTTTATTTTTTTTTTAAATTTTATTCTATTTGTAGGTGTCGAGACATGGGGCATGGACCAACGGGTAACGTAGGAAACTGTGTGCAAATTAGGGTTACACAAAGAGCCATGGAGTGTGCCATACACGGTGTCAAGCTTTTCGACAGAGTTCCTAATGACGAGATCCGAAGGCGCACTAAGGTCCAATACTTTGGGATACAAATAATCAAATGGAGTTGGGCAGAATACCTGGCAAGACGTGGTAACGACAGGTGGTGCAAAAGATTGACGGAGTGGTGGTGAGGATTGGGAAAAGGAGCGTTGGACGTCCAGTAGCACGATGGGTTGACGACATTGTCAGCGTTGTGGGCCGCAGATGAATAAGGGTAGCCCAAGATCGAGGCAAATGGCCAGAGCAAAGCGAGCCTATGCCCAGTGGGCCAGTGGGTTAAGTCGGGCTGTGGATAATGATGATTGGGTACTTAAAATTAGACATTACCAGGGGCCTTATTCTCGGGCCGATCTCGATCATTTTGCAATTTTATTTTATTGCTTCTTTTCGAAGAGAGAATGCCAGATTTCCTTGAGTAATTCATCAACGACCTCATCGTAAAAGCCTCGACAGCTACGATATACGGAAAACGTAGAAAAAGTGCGGGATTGAGAAAAAAAAACAATAAAATAAAATTGCAAAATGATCGAGATTGGCCCGAGAATTAGCCCCCAGCACCTAGAATAATAGCGGCATATTTATATATGAACATTAATTAACTACGGTGTCAATATTTGCTAAAAAGTGTCCATACATTTCAGCAGGCCTACTATAAGTTCTGTCTGGCTCTGGTTTTGAGTCTGTGTGAATGTTGACTAAATAAACACTACGTCGAAACGTCACACACGCAGTATATTAATACACTGGTGCACCAGTGTATTATGAGCACTCACACAGACTAAAAACCAGAGACAGAGTCAGACAGAGCTCATGGTAGGCCTACAGGTTTATTTTTCATCAACTCTCCCGAATCAATCAGTGTCACCGCTAGAAAAACATTTACTGCAAAATACCATTAATCAGCGCATAACCCTTATCTAGCTATACCTATTATTATATTTAGGCCCGTCGACCTAACCTACAAGCGGGCCGTCTAACAGAAATTTCGTGTCATTTTTCTTCTGGAAGCGATTTCTTTGAAACGCGAATTCATTATGATTACTGCTCAAAATTCTTTGATCGTTTACCTAGAAAATTATTTTACTTATTTTATATCTCTTGAAAAATCCAAATTTAAAGCAGTAACTTAAACTATAGGTAAGCATAGCAAAAGTTCAAGGAAAGCGGGTGCGGAGATTCAGATTCAGGTATATTTTGGATGCTTACTGAATAAATACACTTTTGATTTTGATTTTATGAAAGAGTGTAGGTATATTTATAAACCGCACATAAATTTAAATTTCTTCCTAACCTCCTTCAGATGAGAGAACGAGTTAATTATGGAAGCGAGAGTTGACGTCACTGTAATAAAATTTAATGTTTAATTTGAAGGCTGCTCCGGCGTGCAGGAGTTACTGGGGGGTCAAGGGCGCAACGTTGCTGCAATAATGAGAATATGCAATTTTCAACCCTAACACTTGCGTATTAAGGTTGAAAATTCTAAGGGCCATATTCATATTGGTTCTCCATCACTTATCTAGCAAGTCTGTTGCCATCCCTATTTGTTGACATGTAAGTGACCGAGACGAGAATATTTTAAAGAGTCGCTAAACAGGGATTATGAATGAGCGGGTAGTTTTTAAATTTTAGGGTTATATTACAAGCTAGTTTGAGCAATGATTAGATTTGGGACCGGATGCTTTTGCTTTGTATTATTGCCTACGTCTCACTAATTGGAGTGGCACCACACTGGAACTAGCTAGCTACACCTAGCTTTAAGACGTTTCAAAGTGATTCTTGTGATACTACTGAGTAAATACATATTTTAATTTGATGACTGGTCATTGTGCGAAAGGCCCACTGTTTTTTTTACCTGCATGAAATAGATATTGGTTTGCATCTTTTTACATAGCGCTATTTTACTTCAGGCAAAGCAGAGCTTGTTTAATAAGAACTAGCCTACAACACTTTTTCTCAACATTCAGACATCACAGGACAAATACCTGTTGATCATATTATAATGTTTGTCCTCGGTGGAAATCTACACCAACACCACGACGAATATTTACCACGTAACATCAGGTGGTCTATATGCTTACTACATATTTGTTTAAAAAAAGGAGGTTATTATAGAATTTCGAGGAAGTAAACCTAATTTACATTTTTTGTTTCGACTCCAATAGCCAGTAAATTCTCAACTTCACGCAACTTTTTCAATCGAAGTTGGTTTTGTAACTCTTCTACAAAGTACCATACTAACGCGAGGTTGCTACGGATTATGTTACCGCACATAATGGAGTTGCCAGACGAGTACAAGCGATTCATGTTAGATGCTTTGTACTACGTCGTACTTCTAATATGCTTCAAGTAATGAAATACACACCAAATTTGTAAGAAACTCATAGTGGAAAATTTTGCTTGTGCTCTCAGCCATTATATTTGAATTGAATTTAAAAAAAAAATAACAGAACCTGAATTAATATTATTATAAATAAAATAAATAACTGCATGGTTATTTAAAACCTCAAGATAAAATACTTGGACCCCTCTCGGGTCTATTTATATCCGAGAGGGGTCCTAGGCCTATGACTCCTCCAGATTTTTCCAGCTGTCCCTGTGCTATATACCTACCATAACCTTATTAACCTATGATTCATTAAAGAATGCCTTTTAACTTTACTCCACAGGCACCGCTATTAGCCCCCTCAGATCTCTTACTTCTTACCCACTCAAGATTCTTTGAAGATGACTACACTAACTTTTATTTTTAATGCTTTTATTTTTGAAACTTAAAACAATTATTTTTTTAAATTATTTTTATATAAATTCTACTAGCTGCCTGTCCCGGATTCGCACGGGTGGACATTTATTTTTTAAACACATAAATATAGCCTTTGTTACTCAAGGTGAACCTACGTCCAGCAGTGGACTGATATCAATTGATGATGATGATGAAAGAACATTCTATAACGTTTAGGAGCACTATTTTCTAGAACATTTTGTCCAAATCTAGAATTCAGAACCGTTTGCATGGGTATATTTGAGTATTCTAGATAATTCTGGATTACTAACGTTTGGGTGGGAGAATTCCGGATGCTAACCGACTTTAAATTTGATTATTCCAGATCATTCTAGAGCGTCTATGTGCATTCTGTTCTCGTCAAAGTCGAGAATTTTCTGAAAAATCCCTAAGCGATAGAAAGGGATAGACATATATAAGTCCCTACGTGATAGAAAGGGATAGACATAGATTTCGAAACTTTTGCCTCTTATAAATTAATAACACCTAAATATTGAATATAAACTATCCTATCTTTTAAGTCCGACCATATTAAAGGCAGTTGCAAAATTTTATTGAAATCCGTTCAGTAGTTTCGGAGTTTATCGCGTTCCAAATTGTGACAGGAAAGATTTTTAAATATAGAATATTTATGCCCTAAAATATTTATAGCTTATAATACCAAGAATACTTTCTATTATTCTAAAGGGATTCCAGGGCCAAGGGATTTTGCATTTACCTTCCATTCATAGCACGTACGACTAACGGAGACCTCCTACCTGACAGTTGCATTATGCATAGCAATTGTTGGCCTTACTTAAAAGCGTTACTTAGGTGTGAGACATTGCTTTAAGTTAGCTCTGTCACTGTCTGTCTTTACCACGTGGTAAGAGATGGCAGTAGCTTATGAATTGATTCTCTTCGTAAGTAATGGGGTGCAGGTTCCGTTCGAAGTAATTCTAACGCCTACGTCTTTGTTCGCGTATGGTTCTTTTTAAACCCTTGGGAACATCAAGGGCTCTGCGGTGGCGATCAGTGAAACGTCTTGTTTTAGTGTCCTTGTTCTTTACTGGTGTATGTAGTAAATAAAGAAATGACTATGTATATGTGAACTGTTTAAATGACACTTAAACTAACAAATATCTTCTTGAAATAAAAAAAAACTTTAGCTAACTGAAGTTTTTTGGAAAATACTATTTGAAACGCATTCTGTTTCTAAAATGATATTCAAGGTCTCCAGAAGGTAAATTTATGGATGGAAATAGCAGAATCCGTTCTTTCTGGAATTGTCTGGATGAGGCCAGGAGTGAACTTTTTCAGGCTGATGATGATGATGATAAAAATAGCCAGGCCTTGATGTTTATTTGTCTACTGTGGCCATGCCGTGCTTATTGACAGTCAGTCAGTAGCTGTTTGTAAATCCATGTGTTTGCAAATGATTACTAGGCGACCTTTCGCCCACGCATCACCTCTCACTAACCTCTCATAAGAATTGGATTCTGCAGGTGATAGAAGGTACATATAGTACCTTGGTTAATTTATTATTAGATGAATTTTACTGTAGCATTTTTGGGTAAAAAAGTGCTGGCTAAAGGGACTTGTTATTTTATTCATTGTTATCGTCAATTTTTTTAATCAATAGTGTTAATAATTGAACTTTTCGAACATTGCAAACAAACTCGTCGGTGCAAACCCCATGCAGGTGATATCTTTTGATTCATTATAAAGCTATTAAACTTTATTTAAATGCTTTGCATATACGCAAACAACCAAACTAAGCAAAGCTTATACAAGCTCTGCTTAGTTTGGGTCTAGATAGTGTTGTTTGGAATATCCTCAAATAATTATTTTTTTTTGAAATATGTGTGTTGATGTGAAATGTAATAAAACAGAACTTATACCACTATATTTATCACGATGACAACACCAAAGGTACGCAGATCACTGCAGGTTGCAAAACACAGATAAATAAAAACAATTCAACTGTGTTTATTAAAATGTCCTTGTTATACAAGAATGATGTTCTTTGTTACTTACTAGATGGCTTCAAGTACCTATCTTTTATCTCTCTCTTATCATCTTCTATTAAAGTTTCCGGAAAGTTTGTAGCTTCGTGCGCATTTAATTGCACTGAATTCACACTGCCATACAACTCAAATTACCTTTTTTATGCCAAATATCTTAACAAACATATGAACAATCTATCCTCTCAGTGCCCAGCTCCAGTGTTTCAATCAATACAGAGCCGATTCACTCTATTTATGTACGTTTATTCTTAGTTTAGCGGCCCGGGATCTCGCCTGGGGTTCAACGCCCTCCCTTATCACTAGGAAAATAATCTCTAGTGATAAGCTAACTTAGATTAGCGTTGTTGTCATTGTGATAATGCCCATTTCCGTCTAAGTTAATAAGCATCATGGAAGTAAAGTAAAGTTCGTAGACGTACAATAACATGGTACATACATACATACACACTGTCTAGTATATTGTAGACAGCACCACTTAGAAAGTGAGCTCAAAGGTGCTAATATAATTTGAGTCGAAATTCAAATTAAGAATGAGCGAATCCTTATTTTCCTTTCTGCTTTTGATTCCTATTTCTTGCTATTTATGTTAGCATGTAGGTATTAGAGTCTGAGGAAGTCTTTCATTTACGAAGTAGCTTTGTCTTCCTAAGATGAAACTTCAGGAACGTGAAGTACAAACCGGATTTCAGCGTGATTGATGTCACAAGTCCTGTATAACTTTGCAAGAAACTTTCAACATCTACCCAACTTGAAGTAGATTAAAGTTGTTGATTTGTTGTAGTACAGTAATTTAGCAATCTTAAACAATACAGCTTTTGTATTGAAAAATTACGTAATCTGCACCTACCACATCAAGCTCTGTCTGGCTCTGTCTCTAGGTCTGGTTTTGATTTTGTGTGAGTGCCATTGTATTATACCGTGTGTGTCACGTTTTGGCATAGAATTGATTTAGTCAACACTCACACAGACTCAAAACCAGAGACAGAGCCAGACTTTAGATTATATTAGATTAGATTTAATTTACGGTTTACTTATTATATTTATATCCGACCTTCGCTTGCAAAACAAACCAAAGTTTTAACGACATATAGTTTTGGCAATCAGGTCATAAGGTGATTTATCAACCTGACCTTCCACTTTCATGAAATTACTTGTCGGGGCGCCGGGTAATTGCCATTTAATCTGTCTGACAGCACAGCTGGTTTAGCGTTACAGAGTCGTATGCCGTTATGACTCATTGTGCGTTGAAACTTGTCCTGTTTTAATTTGAAATAAGAGCTGAAGAACATAAAGAGAACTTATGTTCTGATCCAATGAAAAGCTAGGAACGACGCTAAAATTGATTTTATAGAAGTCACTTGAATCTGATGAAAATACTTCTAGAAACTTACGTGTGCCTTGCGCACATCTAGATAGCTTGCGTTGGCGATCAGTATATCGTTGTCAAAGATCGCGGCAGTGTAGGCGGATGCATGCAAAACCATATTCTGAAAATAATCGCAGTTCGCCTAGATATGCACACACCTTTAGAGATTTTAAAATTCTTATTGATTAAGCAGTGACTGCTTTCGGCATTTTATATCATATCCTTGTCTGTGATATTTGTCTACAAATACCACATAGCAACGTCAAAAGCATCCGACAAAGTAATTTAGTCAGATGATTTCACGAAAAAATCTTAAAAATACCGTTCATTTTAGGCAGGATAATAATTATGATATTAACAAAGGCCTACTCCAGTAGAGCCGCTCGAGTTTCAAGGCTCAGATATCAGCACTAATCCCGTTTCGTCTCATTGCAGCTTTATTATGCCTCTTCACAGGTACGGGTGCTAATCTGCCACACCGCACAAACCAACTGACGACTGGCAAATCTCTTGTTTGTATTCTCTTTGGAGGGATCTGAATGCTATGCTCGTGTCAGAACTAGGAGCGTCAGCGTGAATAAATAAAAGAGAGCTTTGTTCTACTGGTAGCGGCCCCGCCGTCCGATCCTAAGGTCGTGGGTTCAATTCCAGTCGTTTACCAATGAGTTTTTCTGCCCAAAAATGTATATATACTATGCCAGTGCTCTCAAACGGTGAATGAAAACATAGTGAGGTTTCCTCACTATGTTTTCATGTGATTCATGGATTCATGTGATTCTCATTGTACGTTCTACGGTATATCGTAGAACGTACAAAGTTCGAAAATATGTGTCAAGTGCATGAAAGGAGCCTCTTTGAGGCTCGTTTCGTTTTTTGGGGTAAAATATTAATAATTTTCATTCATTACAATTTTGTTGGAATAGCTCAGTTTCTTCGGTGTGAAAATTAACTAAAAAAAAAGCAGCCAAGTGCGAGTCGGACTCGCCCATGAAGGGTTCCGTAGCATCAATTAACATAATATAAAGGTTTTTGTAGTTCGTCGAAAGGTAAATTGCGGTTTACGATTTATGACGTATAAAAAAAAACTACTGACTAGATCTCGTTCAAACCAAATATCGTTGGAAGTTTACATAGTAGTGTACAACAAAAATTTTTTGTGGATTTATTATTCTCTTATTTTAGAAGTTAGAGGGGGGGGGACCAACTTTTTTCTACTTTGGAAGTGTCTCTCGCGCAAACTATTCAGTTTAGAAAAAAACGATATTAGAAACCTCAACATCATTTTTGAAGACCTATCCATAAATACCCTACACGTATGGGTTTGATGAAAAAAAAAATTTTGAGTTTCAGTTTCAAGTATGGGGACCTCCAAATTTATAGTTTTAGAAAAAAACGATATTAGAAACCTCAACATAATTTTTAAAGACCTATCCATAGATATCCCACACATATGGGTTCGATGAAAAAAATTTTTTTGAGTTTCCTTTTCAAGTATGGGGACCCCCAAAACTTATAGATTTTTTTCTATTTTTGTGTAAAAACCTTAATGCGGTTCACAGAATACATCTACTCACCAAGTTTCATCAGTCCAGCTTTTATGGTTTCGGAGAAAAATGGCTGTGACACGGCCGGACAGACAGACAGACAGACAGACATGACGAATCTATAAGGGTTCCGTTTTTGCCATTTGGCTACGGAACCCTAATGATGTATTACTAAAATCATAACGCTCCTTTTTGTTTTGCTGCAGTTGGATAAAAAAAATGCAGTTCCTGAGTCAAGAATAATGCTAGCATTCTTGGTAAACAAAGTTATTTATTTATCGTCAAATCAAACCATCAAAGACACCGTCTGTCAACTTGCTTTCGTCCTCACCTCCTGCCTTCGTGGCTAGGGGCAGCCATGCCCTCCCCGGAAAGACATTTCCGTTACAATGATGATGGTGACACTCAAAATTTACCCTTACGATCGAAATCAGCTATCACAATAAAGTTTTTTTTTTTTTTTTGACGGAAATGCACTACTGCGAGTTTAAGTATGAAGAGTCGAAGTAGATTTTGTTTTGAAACATAAATGAGACGATTTAGAAACCTTTCGACCATTTTGACGTGACAACGTCTTATAATTCGATGGAGCCGGCTGCACGCACGTAAAAACATGACTAATGCAACGTTACCTCGCTCTGAGGCGTTCCATTTAAGGCTTTGAGTGCAAGCGAGAGCGCGGAAAGAGCGACAAAGAGGCACAATCAGCCTCCGCGTTCGGCAGCGTATATGACGTTGTCACGTTCAACTATCGTCAGTAAACCGACTTTACGGGCACCCGATTTTTTTTAGCTGGAACAGCATTGGTGTTCCTACCTACGCTAAAAAATCAAATGACCAGGACTTATGGACAACCACTTTCAGGTCAAGCTTCATTAAGAACTCCTTCGCGTCGTCATTAAATAACTCACGGACCAATGATTTACGATTATACGCCATTCAGTTCCATTCGCAGGCATATGTTTAACAGAATCGGTGTAAAAACGGAGATTGTCCACAAACTGCTCATTGAGTTTTCAAAACCACCTACAGCGATTGTTCCATCGATAATAAAATACAAATTTGGCTGTAGCCCATTCAAGTTTACTGCTGTTGCTACTTTAATCGGAAGATTGGGCGTTGGTACTCGATAAATCGCCAAAATTATGTGAAAATCACGTTCGTTTTATACAAAAAAAATTACGCTTATATTCTTAAATCTTATTTTTACACCCACTAGAGCTGTTAATAGCCTGACTGTCTAAGAAAGTTTTTATCACACACCTTTGTATGGATGATAATGTATAAAATTATAGTGGTATCATAATATTCAAACGGATGATTTTGATGAATGAGATTAAAAAAGATGGAATGACTAAAAATATAAAAATATCCATAAATGAATATCAAAAGAAAGATCTTGTAAAGAGTTTGAGTATTGCTTAGTTCCCGCAAGAGAATGCTTTGATAAGACAATTGATAAATTTCTTATTACTCAAACTAATGTAACATACCAGTCTTGCGCAGCTTATTAATAGGTCTCACCTGAAACAGAAAAGAACAATGAATTATTAACTGAAGAGCCATAAAACAAATTTATTACGCCTTCGTGTCGTTTTATTAATTTAGTAAAATAATAAACTTCGAGCCACTTTGTAAGGTTAAGTTCTAAAATGTTGGCAGTGTTAACAAGTTATTATTCTTTGATATCGACCGAGACCTCACCTACTAAATTAGGCCTCAACTTCGAATTATTAATTGAAGTATCCGCAAGTTTAATCAATTCAACTTCTCTGTCGTAAAACAGGTGTCTTTCGCGGTTTATTACATAACTTTCGTACTTAATTCAAGCGATTATAATTAGTTATGTAACAGATTTCTACATTCTGATAATATAAGAATGTAACACGATGAAAAATCTGATATATTAAGTTAATTATTACCCCGTGGATAATTGTTCGTAATGGAGGCTCTATGGAGATGGACATCTTCCGTCTTCGTAGTTCTAGCACTCAGTGTAAGTTATATAGATTCGTAATTACATTACACACCTAAAACAGCAATCTTACTCTTTATGTAACCACGATCGTTGATTGTTTCAGATTGGTAATATTATAAGTCAAAGTGCGGGACAGGGCCTGTTGCCGCCGCAAGCACTACAGGGAGAACTTTTGCGTAACAGCAACCCAGAGCTCATTAACTCACGAAGTATAAACAACGCGTTTCTTTTCCCCCCAAACGGGCTAGGACCTAGAGGACCAACTGCACCTGTATTAGAATGTCCAAGACAAGCAAATCAAGATCGCTTATGCACGCAATGCCCACCTAACCAGCAAGCGCAGCAAACTTGTCAATGTAACGAACCAACGGCCATTGTGCCAATTTCAAGAAGCCCTATCAACAATGTAGGCGTAGTTAATGCACAAAATGCATGTACAAATCCTGGACCAGTGTATAATATTCCAGGAAAGTTATCGCCATTCCCTCAACCTACGCCTCAGAATCAATTTCCCATTGGTCCGCCAACATGTATGCCTCAACAAAACGTAGGGTTACCTCAGCTAGGAATGCTTCCCCCACAAGGTCCGCTTTTGCCATTTTCTAAAGGGTTGTTGCCAAGTCCATCACTATGCTGTCAAATAGAATCAACTTCTCAAATTTTACCTGTGAATAACCAGGAAACTTCGGTTGATGTGTATTCTCCTGGACCCATTCAATGTCCATTGAACGGTGCTCCAACAAATACCTTTCTTTCACTTCCAAGTAACATACAAAGACCAATATCGCCATGTCCTCAAATAAATAGTTTGTCACAAAGTATAGCACTTGGATCTCAGTGTGATATTTTACCAGAAACTCCACCATGTCCTTCTGCTGGTCCACTTTCTTCTCCGATTGGTGCATCATTACAGAGTTCTTTACCATTCTCACCGTTAAACATGTTTAGATTTCCAAGACCAATTATTTTTGAGCAAAGTATACCTTTCCAAGGTGAGTTGGCGAGTTCTTTACCTTGTGGTATAAATACGAACACCGCAAATCAAGCTTCAGTATGTTCCAACTCAGCGCTTATCCAACAAAATCCAACTTGTCCTCAGGTTCCTACCACACCAACTACATGTATGCCAAATATTTTACCGAACTTACCCTATCAAAATAGTGAAATATTCCCACCGCAATCTTTTCCTATCTCGCAACCTTTATTGAACTCGGGTCCTGGTTTTTTCTCTCCTGATTTTTCATCTATCAATTCTTTACCTCCAACGGTTATAACCAACCCATCTTGTGCTATTCCCCCAATTGGATTTGGAAGTATACTGCCGCAGATGACAAATTTTGTTGACTATTCCATCACGCCATTCAACTTTTTTCCCCCATGTGTTGAAGGTACGTCACCACTTGTTCTTCCTCCTATCAATATGCCGTGTAACAGCGAATTTTCAGGTCTTTGTGGATCATCGGCCCTTGATAGCGTCCCCGTGCCAATCAATGTGCAAATAAGCGTACCACCGCCAATTATACCTCCTCCACAGATAACGATCATCAACACTACACCTATACCAGATGCCACTGTTTCAACAACTACTGACGGACTACTTGACTTTCCGGGTTCTTTGCCTCCTGTGATAGTAGAAGGTAGACGGTCCCGATCTCGTTCTTGGCTGCCTTTAATTCTGGTGGCGTTATTTGCCAGTGATGGTGATTTTGGGGGATACGGAGGTGGATGTTCGTGTGACTCTGGTCCCATCCCAATACCATTTCCTATTGCAATACCGACCAACAACCCGGTTATAGTGAGCAATTAGTTTCTCGTTTCTGTAATCCAGGGCAGAGAAGCAATGTGATCATTATCATTGAAGCTTTAATGACTATAAAAGCTGGTATAGTCTGATGAGCAACTAATTTATTTGGTATGATTTAAGTATTTAATGTAAATTGAGAATTGATTATTAAAATAAAGTAAGTTTAATGAGCACCTTTTGTTTAGTTACTATCCTACTTAATTTAAGCAACAGGTATATACTAGGTACATACTTTACATTTGTAAATGTTAATATCAAGAATAATAAAAAATCAATGTTGCGTTAGAAATGCCATAAGCCCAGCCTCGCTAAATCAGTACCCGATACTAGAACTGTTCTACGATGAAAACCGCAAAGTGAGTAGTGCACTAATGAGAAATACGATGTGGTTGGCTAATTTAGTGTAAGTATTCATAGCGACCGATAGACGTATTTCAAATTTAACAATATCATTTTGGAATATTTAGTGATGAAAAGTTACAACTTTGGGGAAAAATTCACTCGTCCGATACAAATTAGATATAGTACCTATAGTGCTATTAGTCGTAGTGAAGCTTTACTACTTTTTGAAAGGGTAGACTGATCTTCAAAACATTACATGACAAAATGAGATATCTTTAAAATATTAATAGCAAAAATATATAATGAATAAAAAATTGGAGCCGATGTATATGATAATTGATAACCTATCGCTTACAACACATAATATTGATCGTGAGTAATAATATCTACTATTTATCAAGATAACATTTACTATTCCGCAATAACACGATAAGATTATTCTCATTCAAATTATACAACAGAAAGCTATAAATGTATCAAACAATCAAATATCAAGATCATTCTTCTTTTTATAGATCTGACATGTCACTCTGACTCACGCGCATACAAATGAACTAAATATAGAACAAATAGGTAGTACCGATAGAAGAAATGAAAATATCACTCGTATTGTATGCTGTTGGAACACTATTTTTGTTTAATTTCAGAGTAAGTTAGAGTGTCTTATTTATTTTTTACTAGCGGCCGCCCGCGGTTTTGCTCGCCCCGTTCCCGTTACGCCACGCTCCCGTTACAATTTCTTTATAAATTGTAGCCTATGTGTTATGCTTATGTATAAGCTATATTATTGTAAAGTTTCATTACAATCCATTTCGTAGTTTTTACCTGAAAGAGTAACAAACATCCATCCATCCATCCATACTTTCAAACTTTCGCGTTTAATATTAGTAGGATAATACTTGCATATTAATTCAAAATGTTATTAGAACTAAGTACAACGCTTTTTTTTTTAGGATGGAGAAGTATCAGCGCAGAACTACCCCGGATTCTACGGAGGCTACCCAATATCCTACTCCAGTGGGAGTAACGATGACAACATTGGCCTCCTACTAGCCATCCTTCTCCTAGCCGGTAGAAGAGGTGGCGGTGGTGGGAACTGCGGCTGCTGCAACAACGCTAGGACAGTCCCAGTGCCGTATCCTATACCATTCCCAACAAACAACCCGATCATCACTAGGAGTCATCGCAACCGCAAAAATGAAGATGAATTAAGAGATGATGATGATGATTCGCCGACTGTAAACATCATTACTAAAAATGTTGATGATACTACCAGTGTATCTAAATCTAAGAGCAGTCCTAAAACCTCAAGTAGCAGCAGTAGCGGCAGCAGTAGTGCAAGCGGTGCTAGTAGTTCTGTCACTGAAAAGAGTCCTTCCAATAAATCAAATTAAAGACTGAAAAAAAAACAATACGAGATTCCTGTAAAAAGAACCCTAAATTATCATAAGCAAAAAATAATTTATATAAGTGTTGTTTATTTTAGTTTTTTACTAATGAATAAATAATAAATCAAACATAATATTTATTTTCCTCATACTTACAACCTTAGAAACTTGTATTATTTTATTAAATAATGCTACTTAGGGCTCACTCCCTAATCCGATCTTACCTAAGGCTGTTTTTACATTTTAGAGTAACTTCCAATTATTCTGTGATGGATACGAATCATAGGACATGCTAATTTAGAATTTGTCATAGGTATTCTCGAAAGATATACCTTTAAAAAAATCACGGGGACTGTCCCCTTTCGAGTGAAAAATAGAGGCACCTATAATAAAACTTGTTGCAATAAATCAATGACAGCTTGAATCTACTTCCGTCTTGCAGACGCTACCGAGAGAGCAGTATTTCACCTGTCGCGTTGTTCTTTTTCTTATTGCTTTAAAACTAACACTAGGAATATTGGTTTGGTATATACTACACATTATTTACCCTGGGTGCAACTAAACATGACTATGGTATACCTGTAGGTATCTATATAAAATCACCATTCATATTTTCATTTGTATTATTATTATGATCTACGCCGTGGAATTGCTGCTGCTGAGGAGTTAGATAATAAAAAAACAGGATAGTGAAATATCATAAAAAAAACATACAAAATTTCTCATCTAAGCAAAACCGCCCAAATCTGTATCCTACAAACTACAACGCAATAGGAAAACTACCAATTGAGCTGTGATGTCAGTCAAAATATTTTCAAAATACACTCAAAGTCAAAGTCAAAGATGTAGGTATAGTTTAATGTAGTTAATTAGGTAGTTATTCAGTAGTATCCCATAGATTACTTTAAAACGTTGTAAAGCTAGGTGAGATTAGGTGCCAAGTCCACGAAACCAAGCCTAGAAGAACAGGCAACAAACTACGGCTTGGTTCCTACCGTTATTCAACCAGAACCACCATACTGATGCGCTGAGTCAGATACTCACCAGATCAGCAGACAAACACAGCAACAACTTCTGCGATAACGGATACCAATAAACGCTACACCCCATAAATTTTACCCACCCAACGCACAGGCCTGAATTTATTAATTTGTACTCGCCTTGCAAGGGCGGGTAAATAAATCAATTTCAATGTTTCATGTTGGTTACAGTAGGTCTGAAATAATAATGATCCTAAACATGAGCTCATAATAACATAGATACATAATTATTTCATAGGTACTAATAAATTCTTAAATCTAAAATTTTGCGTACCAGTGGTCATGCATTCTCAGCTACGCTGTATGATATGGAAATCAGTGACTTCCTAAAATGTTATCCCAACACTTGTGAAGTGGCTTAAAGTTTCGATATTTTGTAACATATTACGAAATTCTTATATCAATACAGAGATATCGAGTTCAAACCTAATCATTATTCATCAGCATTTTCCGTAAAACGTGACCAGATATCGAAAGTATGAGATAAGTTTTCTCTGTTATACGAAAACACCGATTATGTCAGATCTCGGGACAAGATAATACTTTGTATATAAGAAGCGTGCCTTGGCAATTGATCGAATTTTCATCATGACTGTAACCATATCTAATGGGATAGTCATTTTGCTCTTGTTTTTGCAGGTAATTTAATTTTTGCATCTGATGTCTCAATATTTACCTGGATGAGCCTATTTATTAACTAGGCCTAGTCCTTTTTTGTAAGTAGTCATTGCAAATCTAACAGTGTTTTGTTTCCTTTCAGAATACCTTTGCTCAGCATGGTGTAAATAATGCACAATCAAAAGCAACATGTAACACTGCCGGAGTAAATTACAACTCAGTCCAACCAGGTCAACAAATAAATTGGCAACAGCAGTCAAATGTACAGCTAGCCTCCGCTAGTCAGCCACCTCAAAATGTGCAAGTGAAACAGCAGAGTCAAAATTCTCTTTCAGATCTATTTTCTGCAATGCAAGGGCTGCGGTTTTCATCACAAAAGCCGCAAGGATTAAACCCAGCCTCATCGTCTTGTCCAACTCCTACATCTCAACAAATTTTACCAAATCCAAACAATGCACAAAATCCACAATATGCCAATTCAGTCCCGGAGTCTTCAAAGCCTTCGTTTACATTCCAATTCGTTCCCGTTGCTCAGCCTAATATGGCACCAACCCAAGAAAACCAAGTTCAAAACTCTGTACCAGTTCAGTTTATGACAAGTGGCCAAAGTATGACGGCATCTCCAGTCGGTCCAAGTTACTACATTCAGAATCAGCCGTCAAATGGCATGGTGAATCAACAAGTACCAACTGCACAAAACTTCCAGACCAGCTCTGGTCAACCCATTTTTTTCGCTGTGAACTCTCAGCAGCCAACAGTTCAAAGCCAGCCAATGGTTTACTCTGTTCAATCCTCGCAACCAACGACAAATTCCGGGAACCAGCAGAAGGTTTCAAACATAGCGCCAAATAACCCAATGGCGCTATTGATGTCCCAACTACAGTCTCCTTCAGGAAATCCTGATTTAGCTTCATTTCTTCCAATGATTATGAACTCAAAACAAGAGAAATCTGGTGGGATGAAATCAATTCTTCCTTTGTTACTGAATTTACTAAGCGATAGAGGATGTGGATGCCCCAATTGCGGGTGTCCATGCAACAACGCTGAACCAACAATTAATGGAGGCTATTCAAATCAAGCCAATTACGGCCAGAATGATCTAGCAAAATTTTCCGAGCCCACTAGTGTTGTGAAGAACGAAGAGTCGCATAAAGTTGAATCTGTTCGAGTACCAAAAAAATACAAAACGAATGTTGCAAGTGAAACCAGCGAGGAAGTTTCCGATGAAGACGAAGAATATGAATATGATGACGATGATGATTGAAATCATCATTTTAGCTAGCTTATTATTTATGGATGTAAATTATAGGTTCTCGAGTTGAAAATAAATATTTCTAAATTTAAATTTGTGTTTCTTGTATTATTATAGGACACCCAAATAAGCTGGCTTAACTTGACTGTCCTCTTAATTCAGTTGGTAGTAATTCTGCTTTCTGGCTGTATGTTGTGGGTTTAATCCTCGCTGAGAATAGATATTGCAAGGATATTTTTTTTGAGTGATAGATGTTTGTTATCTGTTTGGGTTTTATAATCAGGTTAATGAGAAACTTAAAGGAATAAATAAAAACCATGATATGTCCCATCAGAATTAATATTACGAGCACTAGTGGTCTAGTAATAGCTGCCCCGTCTTCCGATCCTAAGGTCGTGCACCAATGAGTTTTTCTTAAAATTAATGTGCACAATACCTGTACTATAGAGAAAGAAAGCATCGTGGGAAAACCGGATGACGTAGGACTTAAAAAAAAACATCAAAAGCATGTGTCAAGCGTTAAGTAAACGCCCACCAGCCTACTCTTTCCGAGACTAGTCCACACACTTTTTAAGTTTTAGGTTAAGAAAAACGGTTGTCTGGAAGAAATCGCTGCGCGCGATAGGACCACCGATTGTAGGACTAGATACATCGTAATGTTTAGTGCCTTAAGCATTTTTTACGAACAATTATGTAGTCCTCAATAAAGAATTTATTATATTATTATTATTACACCAATAGGCCTACCACCAGTTCTGTTGGTTCAAAACCAGAGCCAGAGACAGAGCCAGACAGATCTGGTGCTAGTGGTCTAGTGGCCTACAAGTGCGAATCAAAGAAATTTATTGAATCCCATCAGAAACGGTTCAATTTGTTCAGTCAAACCAACTAGAGTTCGGGTGCGTCATATATATCACCTGCACCAAAGTCTGCATCATCACTAATATCAATGACGATGGCGGACACAAAACAAAGAAACTCATACAAAGAGTTGACGATAGCTAAATGTATAAAACTCGAATTTTGTGCTTCAAAGATATAGTTCGACAGGACATCTCACTATTTCATCATGGCTCCTAAAAGTTACCTTGTGCTTTTCGCTTTGATCGTCATTATCAGTGTAAGTTTACTTTGATTCATTTACCAAGAATAGAACTTTCTCTATTTAACTCGTCTCTATTGAAGTTATTATTTTTGACACCAATTTAAATATTTTTATTGTTTAAATACCAAAATTTTACCGAAAAGTATGACATCATAGATATCAAAATGTTCATGCAGAGAAATTCACTTTGACTCGCTCAAAAAAAATAATACTTTTGAACTTTTGAATGCAACGTTTGATTGAAGTAGAAATAATTAAGTTTAAAAAACTTAAACCAAGATTATAAAAAGATTTTTATAAATCGGCTCTTAAAAACGAAGTTATCCGATAACAAACATAAAGAAATACAGCCGAATTGAAAACTTTCTCTTTTTTTATTTGAAGTCGGTTAAATACATAAATAAAATAGTTCTCATTTGTTGCCACAAAACATAGTTTTGATAATGTAATTTGTTACAGATGGCTCTTGCTGCTCCTTGCGGCGGTGGCGGTTGTGGCGGCTGTGGTGGGGGTGGCTGCGGGGGCGGTTGTGGGGGCTATCGTGGGGGATATCGCAGGGGGTACAACCGCGGAGGATCAGGAGGACTTCTCCCACTACTAGCTTTGGGTGCCTTATTCTAAGACCACCCCACAAAGTGTATTTGACCGCTGTATTTTAAATGAACGATTGTACTAATTTTAAGGAATGCGAATAAAATAATTTAAACATTATGTACCTATATTTTTGTTATTGACGTAACCGAAATTAATTAAAAAAATTGTGTCTATTATCTCTCTGTCGTCGGCTTCTCTCTTATTGCAGAAAGTCAAGCTAATTTAATTTTTATTAGGTTTTTTAAAGAAAATTTGGATATTCTTTTCATCGGGACAACCAATGGTCAATTACTAAAAGCGACTTTTATGTAATGTTAAAATTGTATATAGGGAACATGATATTTAAAATTCTTATGTAATAAAGATATCTGAGATAGGCCAACGATAAGGTACAAATGGATACAAGTTAGAAACAGCTATCAATCAAATCAAATGACATAAGCCATGTTATTACAAAAGCAAACGTGACAAGTGTCAGCAAAAATTATGTAAACTGATCCGGGTTTAGATAAATAAACCAAACGATTTCCTAACCTTACTAATAATTGCAAGACTTATGTATAAAAGTAAAAATTGGTCTGTACACTTGGAATTTTCGTTATGGCACCAAAGTTGATGTGGCTCAGTTTTCTGTTGCTGGGTAGTTTTAATGTAAGAAACAGTTTTATTTGCCAACAATTACGTAATAATGATAACATTAAAAGCAACTTATTTTTATGGCCTTTTTACGGCAATTTCACCCAATCACCTATTATTAGTGACTTAAGTAATTTGAACATTAAGTAATTTTAAATTAATATTTCAGGGGATAGTCTACGCCCAGTATGGATATGGAGGGCAGCAGCAGCCTATAATCATTCGATCGAACGATGATGATGGTTTTAACTCTATATTACCCCTGCTTCTTATTCTGTTGGCTGATGGGGGTTTTGGCGGTCGAGGGGGTTTTGGAGGGGGGTTCGGAGGGGGCTGTGGAGGCGGTGGTTGTGGGGGATGCGGTAACTGTGGAGGTTGTGGAGGAGGCTGCAACACGATTCCTATACCCTATCCCATACCAATACCCTGTAACAGTCCTGTGATCACAAACTAGTCTATGTTACTTATGTTAAGTGTTCTATTTGTTAATTAAAATAAACATTACTGAAAAATACTGAATTGATTTCTGACAGCTGCTGTCGGGTTTTTTATTTGGTAGTAGCTATAAACTGTTAGGAGCACGTACGATTTGCTAATATGGTTACCACAAAATGACATCAACTATTTAAAGACAAGGTGAACTCATAATTGGAAAGAATTGGGAGAAAGCATGACGTTGGACTATATTATTTCCACGACGCACATATTGCAACATGAAACCACAATGTTAGAGGAATGTCTTCATTATACCTAGCTATTGCTACTGACCAAACAATAAATAATAGTACAACGTACTATTGGTAAACCTTACATTGGAATTTGCTCCTTATCATTCTTAAACAGGTATAGGACGTGCCCATATTCTCAAAATACAATATTACGCCATATTGCTACCCAGTAACCGATATTTTGAAATCCGTAGTGTATAAAAAGGCTGTTTTAAATTAAATTCGGTCAATAGCACACCTCCCAATATGGGTTCCCGGAAGATAGTTTATACAGTTCTTACTGTAGCGGCGCAGCTTCTTTTGGAAGTAAGTTTTCGATTAAACTCAGATTATTTTATCTTTGATGATGCCCCGAAGACTTGTTACATGTCATTTTGAGCTACGGTTGTGCGATCCCAAAATGTATTTAATTTAAATGATCAAAATATATTATATTGCCTGATGAAAAAAGGACAATAATAACTAGTTTTATACCACGAAGAATAACATACGAATATATATTTTTTTACAGAGCTGCTCCGTCCTTGGTCAATGCGTTCCTCAAACATGCTTATCGACTAGCTGTGCGACGCCAGTGCAACCTGTCACACAGTTCGTAATCCCAGCCGTAATCAAGCCACTCATACAGGATACATGCGTGCAGGCCGCGCCTAGCGTGCCTAGCTTTGGCGGCTTTCCTGACATTACTGGGCTTGGAGGCCCAGGCTCGGGAGTTCCAGGACTGGGTGGCCAAGGATTTGGAGGGTTCCCCGCACCGTTCGGAGGAATGCCACCAATAATTTACGATGATAATGATGGTGGTAGCAACTACCATTGGCTATACTGGCTCATTTTGCTGTTGAGCAGAAGAGGGGGCGGTTTTGGTGGGTATGGTGGGGGGTATGGAGGTGGTTATGGAGGTGGATGTGGAGGCGGTTGCGGAGGTGGTTGCGGAGGAGGTTGTGGAAGTAGCAACGGAGGTAGTTGCGGAGGTAGTAACGGTGGTAGTTGTGGAGGTAGTTACGGAAGCAGTTGCGGAAACAGCTGCAGCAGTAACTACGGTGGCAGTTCCAGTTGTGGAGGAAACAATGGAGGCTGCAGCAACAGTGGCTGTGGATGCGGTGGAGGTTACAACGGAATGAATGGTGGTTGCGGCTGCAACTTCATTCCATACCCAATGCCATGCCTACCGTGCGGCTACTCCTACAATTATAATAACAATGATTGTGACTGTGGTGGCACTGGCACTAGCACTAGCACTGGCACTGGCACTGGCACTGGCACTGGTGGTGGTGGTGGCAATTGCTGTTGCACTTGTGGAGGCTACGCAACTACACCCGAAATCAACTTAGTTCTCAAAACCTCCGATTGCACAACCTCATGAGCTGATGAAAAACTGCAAAACAACAAAAAATACACTGAATTTTGTCTTTAAACATGGTTTTACTATCTATTCCTGTTTTCTTTATTTGTATATACAAGTAGGTAGATGTATTGACCAATTAATCAAAGTAGGTAAATATAGAAGAAGCTAGCAGTATGAATTGTAATATTCTACATTTTAATATTGTGTAAAAGTGATGCACCTAAAGCTGTCCTTGGCATTTCGAAATTAGGAGTGAATTCTCACTTCACTTACCTATTATTTGAAAACTATGTTATAATAAATCAGTGTTTTCACAAACGTGTGCGAGGACATAGTAAACGACATGATTTTTTCAAAAAAACTGAGTAGCTTCTTCATAATATTACTATTGCAGGTTAGTGAATTTAACTAATAACTACTATTTTGTAAGGTTTCCAAACTAAGAAAAAAGTATACCTAGATTATAATCTGACTATCTCTATGTTCTCAAAACGGCTGAAGCTATAGAGCACTGGCATAAGCAAAAAATAAACTAAGGTGCCAAGACTGATCAAGCAATATTGGTCCCGCAGCGAAAATTTAACATCTTTTGCTTTTCGATTGACCACTTGCCCACCTCAGTCAACAAGATATTTTACATCTTTTAATAATTGTGATTGGAGTATATGTACTAGATTTCATGAATCGATTTTCCTATCGATGATTTTAATTATAAATTTTGCAAGCATGTTTGCATAATATGAGACAACGTTCTATAGAACTTCAACTCAGTCTATTAGATATTCGGTTTGTTTTTTTCCAGCTACAAATAGTATTCGGTCAATGGTATAGAAGCGGCTCGTCTTCAGCACCAATTTACTACGTGCCGCCTTCAGCTCCTCCTGAATACACCAAAGCCGTTCGAGGATACCCCATCGAATGTTCAGGACAGTGTCAATCTACACTTCCACCTGCTTTTGAATATACTAGTGCCGTTCAAGGAGGCCCAATCGAAAATGCCGGAACGTACCAGCCTATAGGAGCTTCATCTACGTTCAATTACCCTCCATCAGGAGTTCCACCTCCATTAGGCTTTCCTTTAGGAGGACCAAATCTTTACGAAGGACAATACCAAGCGGCAGCAGCTGCAGCCGCACACCCAAACCAACCAGTCATCATCATCAATAATGGTGATTATGGAACGAAGAAAGATGGCGGTGGACTGTTTGGAGGAGACGGGGGAGATTTGCTTGCACTGTTGTTCGCGACTCATGCACATCATGGGCACCATGCTGAACCTCTGGAACCGTTACCACCACCGCCGTCATACGATAATGGCGAGAGAAGTGCTAGTGGTCCAATCAATATCAATATCACGATAATTATGCCAAAGTCTGAATCGGAAACCATTGTTGGTGATGATGAAAGTAAAAATAAAACTGAAGATGATTAAAAATATCTTGTTTTTATTACTGAGAGTAAATTAGGCCTTACAAGCGTTACTTGGGTGTCAGACATTGCTTAAAATTAGCCCTGCCACTGGCAGAAATAGGCATGGTTCAAAGAGCCCAAAAAGTATCTTGTGTGCGAACGATAGAGTAACGTGTTCACAGAAGTTCCTCACAATCTATCAATCCCATAATTGCTTACATTTGGTCAAATTGAACAATCAACTCCCTAGTACACAAAACCAAAAAAAAAATTGAGCATATTTCCGGTAGATGCGTACATATTCTGTGTAGGTAGCGTAAGTGGATTCCTTCTAAATATTGTATTAAGTATACTGATGAATGAACAGAAACTCAAATTTGATTTAGGGGGTTCAAGGATTTAGGGGGCAGTTAGCGTAATTTGCCATATTATAAGGATTCTTTGAATCTAATTTAACTAAAGTCATAGAATCACTTTATTCATGCTAACATCCAAGGAGTGGAACTCACTGCTGTCATCTGTTTTTCCTGACCAATACAATCTGGGCCGCTTTAAGGCTAGAGTGCTAAGGCGCGGGCCCACCGCGTCGCATGCTGTGCAAGGGCACGCGGCTCATTTTCTAGGCTAAGGTAGTTCTAGACCAGGGATTCCCAAAGTGGTCGATATCGACCCCTTGGGGTCGGTTTTGGCTTCCTAGGGGTCGACATAAACGAAAACTGATTTTGGGGGTCGACGAGGTCAAAAAATCGACCCCTATTAAATTAACACAAGTTCTTATTTCAAAGTTTCAAGACTGTATTGTTTATGTTGTGTTACGTGTACTAAGAATAATTAATATTTTTGTAGGAAATAGCATTGTTGTAGTCATGTAAAGTCTCAAATTTGTACAATTATTTTGTCTACGTTTATTTTGTCAAATTTTGATGAGAAAATGAAGTCAACTTTACTCACTTAACGAAGTGCAACGTTTTCCAATTGGTACCTTAGTAGGTACCTAGCTATTTTGTATCATTAGGAAAAAACTAAAGATAAGCCCCCTTATTCATAATAGTCTGCTAAATTAAAGCGTTGCTAATTTCCACTCTGTCTTCTTCTATTGATCTAAGTCGAGAGAGACCTTTGCAAAAATAACACACTGTAGCAGCTGTTTTAAGTTAGCGGACCATTGTGAATAAGGGGGTTGATCTTAAAAGTTGGTAATTTGGCCATGGGGGTCTGAGGTAACCATTCATTTTGGAAAAGGGGTCACTTGTCCAAAATAGTTTGGGAATCCCTGTTCTAGACTGTCCTGCTAAATCGTCGGCTAGATCGACGCTTACCTTCAGGTGAGAACGCCCTCCACCATAGAAATGTAGGTATAGTAGTTCCATTCTATTTGATTGAATATGATAAAGGTTTATTTTGTACCTCTATAAGTTCATCATCATCGTTAACTTATATAATTCGACTGCTAGATGTAGGTATCTCTCAAGACGCACCACTGAGCCCGGTCTTCGGCTCTTCTGCTTCAGTGCTTGCCATCTATATTTCGCATATCGTCGCCCCACCTTGTGCGTCCGTCCTACACTACGCTAACCTAAACGCGGTCTCCACTCTAGTATTCGCTTGCTCCAGTGGTTGCCTGTTCCACGGCAAACATAACCGGCCCACTGCCACTTCAGCTTACTAATCCTTTGAGCTATGTCGACTACCTTGGTTCTCTTTGTGTCTGTCAGATATGTTCCGGATTTTATCCTTCAGAGAGACTCCGAGTATAGCCAATAATTTCTTACATAAGAAATGAAAACACATAAAGAAAAAAAAAAGCAGCCAAGTACGAGTCGGACTCGCCCATGAAGGGTTCCGTAGCATCAAGTAACATAATATAAAGGTTCTTGTAGTTCGTCTTCGTCTTTTCGAAGGTAAATTGCGGTTTACGATTTATGACGTATAAAAAAAAAACTACTGACCAGATCTCGTTCAAACCAAATATCGTTGAAAGTTTGAATAATAATGTACAACATATATTTTTTTTAGTTTTATCATTCTCTTATTTTAGAAGTTAGAGGGGGGGGACCAACTTTTTTCCACTTTGGAAGTGTCTCTCGCGCAAACTATTCAGTTTAGAAAAAAACGATATTAGAAACCTCAACATCATTTTTGAAGACCTATTCATAGATACCCCACACGAATGGGTTTGATGAAAAAAAAATTTTTGAGTTTCAGTTTCAAGTATGGGGACCCCCAAAATTTATAGTTTTTTTTCTATTTTTGTGTAAAAATCTTAATGCGGTTCACAGAATACATCTACTCGCCAAGTTTCATCAGTCTAGCCCTTACGGTTTCGGAGAAAAATGGCTGTGACATACGGACGGACAGACAGACAGACAGACAGACAGACAGACAGACAGACATGACGAATCTATAAGGGTTCCGTTTTTGCCATTTGGCTACGGAACCCTAAAAACGGTGTCCATGTGTGCATGTTATGAGTTGTGCGAGGTGTGTGCATGTGTATGTGAAGGTTTTCCTGATTAAATGAGTCTCTTGAGAGTCCAGATTTCACAGGAGAACCAGCTACAATTGAATGCGAGTGCTTAAGTGAGATTGTGAATAAGTGGAATGATGTCTTCACTTCAGCATCACGGTCATCGTGACT
Organism: Thera obeliscata; assembly: GCA_947578465.1. Lineage (NCBI taxonomy): Eukaryota > Metazoa > Arthropoda > Insecta > Lepidoptera > Geometridae > Thera > Thera obeliscata. The sequence continues at coordinate 3,150,466 of OX387926.1, forward strand.
GTCAACCTTTTAAAACAGGTATCCTCAACTTCACTTGACACTAAATGAAATAATAAAATCCAGAGTCAATAATAACCACGAATAATAAGAACACCTGCGTCTGTGACCTTGACAAACAAATATTTTAACAGCTAATCTTGAAATACGTGTTCATTCTGAGGATGTCGACATTGCGAAACCATAGACAAAGAACTGAAATACCAAATAAACTATATAAATACCTAGTAAATACATATGGATACAGGAAGTATCAAAATGACGTCCATCAAGTACACTGTGCTCGTTGCTGCGCTTCTTGTGCTGAACGTAAGTTTTTATTTACCTACTAAGATGTTTTAGTGTCCCAAAAATATTTAAGTTAAAACCTCGGCATGCCTCCATGTTGCTTTACCTTAGCAGGGTCCATGTGATACTGACTTACACCTGAGAAGCATGCAAGTACCAAAACTAAACCATGTGCATGCAATAATTTGAGCATTGAAGTTAAGAGCCGAGTGGGATTTAAACCGAGTGTAATTTTTAATATATCCTTGATCATTGCCGTAAATATAGTATTAACAATACCTTAGAATAGGTTCATCATGTTAATGGGATTTATTTTATTTCATTAAATATTGACCCAAATTTGATAGTGATCCCAGTTGGCAACAAACTAAACAAGCAGCTGACCTCTCGAAATATTAAATCCGAGCAATAAAGTGATGTGAACCGGAAGTTAATACATTTTCACGACCTCGACCGATTCCGCAACAAAGTAAAATTATTTGAATAAAGCTTAAATTCGCTTACCAAAGTGTATAAAGATAATCACTCCGGTTAGTACGCGAATTGTGCACACAAAAATCACTTATCTTGTTGGTTTTGCTCTCACAGCATAGGCTACTCTCTATTTCTTTCAATTGATGCTAAATACGCTCTCCCTTCACTCTAGCAGCTTAAAAAAAATAACCTATTTGTAGGTACCTTACTCTTGCGCATTTTTTCACGGCAATGTCACCAGCAGCCGCAGAAAATACGCATGATTTTCGAACTTTAAATACTTCTTCTAATTAACATTTTCATATTTCAGTGTCACTGGTCTCAGTGCCAGTTCTACGGTGGCGCCGGCGGTTTTGGTGGTGGCTACCCCGGCTACCCGCCCATCATCGCCTCTGACAACAACGACGGCTTTGGTCGGGACATCCTGCCATTGTTGTTGATAGCCCTGCTCGGCCGTGGAGGGGGTGGATTCGGCGGCGGGTATGGCGGTGGCTGCGGCGGGGGCTGCGGAGGTGGTTGCGGTTGTTGCTGATACAACAAAATCCACCAAACTACTGACCACTACTAGCAATAAAAAATAAAATTGCAAAGAAAAACTTCTTGTATCATTTCACATTTCTTTAGAATCCCGTTATTTCTCTGATTGATTCTAGTGTAATAAAGGAAAGACGTTTCATTAATCTGCGTTTTGTGAAACATTAATAATGTTACACAAAATAATTTAGGTATAACGTTTATTATCAATTCTTTTACGCACAATATTTCTAAATTATGATAAACGATGCAGGTATGCAATAATCATGTAGGTATTGCATTTGATGACAAAATGATTGATAAGATACGAATATTGCATCCATTCAGACGCATGTACCAATAATTTTTTTAACTTGCAACAAACTATAATAAATAAACGAAATAGTACCTCTTCCGCTTCTATATAAATTTGTGTTCAGGATCATAGTCTTGTTTACATAATATTAATTTAAAAAAAAACACAAAAGATAAAAAAATAAAAAATGAATGAACATTATTTCATTTTACTATTGCTCATAGTTGAAGTAAGTATTACCATCGTCGTACATAATCATTAATATTGTTGCACATTGAGCATTTAATTTTAACCTTGATTTAATTTTTTTGCAGAGATGTTTTGGATTCAAAGCAAATCATCAGGTTGACCGGCTCACTAAAAGTATATTTTCTAATAAGCAATATAAAGAATCATTTACACCAGCTCGATACAAATTAGGAATGAAAAACCTCAATTTTGAACAATTTGGATGTGATAAAACTGTGCCACAACAATATTTCCCAGACGTAGAATATCCGGCGAACACTATGGAAGCCTCCAGACCATTTTTTTATAAAACGGGTGAATGTAACACCATGCTTGGACCATTTACTGATGATGTCAAGACATCATACAAAAAACTTCTGGACAAAAATAAGGAAGCCTTTGAAGAGTTGAAAACTAAATATACGAATGACTTCCCTCTCAATGCCAGAAATTGCATTAACGAAAGGACAGAAAACCTACTAAGGGTGGAAACAATTGGAGAAGCTGGAACTGTTGTAGAAAAAGATGACGATGAAACCGATGAAGAAATTATTAGAAACATGTCGTCCCAAAATGTAGAAGAATCTACTGTAGAAGACATTTCTATAGAAGAAAATGAATTGATTGAAACCACAATAGAATCAGGAGAAGCTATTAACGATGATAATGAATATTTTGAACCAGGTCCTCAGATTATTGAAGAAAATAGCGAAGATGTAATGACCGCAGGCAATTTTCAGTCTTGGGAAAGTGAACAACTTTTTTAGCTATGAGATTAAAACGCAAACTCCAAAAGCGATGCCGTAGGTTGAGAATTTAGAACATAATTATGGTCTAAAAAATCATTAACTGTTTTATAGTCAATGTCAGAAGTATTAGGGGTAAGCGGGAACCCCAAACAGAGCAAAAAAGTAATTGTAAATGTGAATAAAAATAAATGTTCTGTCACTTTTTAAATACCTAGCTAACCTAGAATAATTCTCAGCATTAAGTTATGGTGATTTAGTTTAAGAGAACTCGTAAAGTAAGTAAAATGATAAATAAATTATTTTGATTTCATGGTGTATTTCTCTAGCAAGGTCCTACCGGGGTCATAAAAATAACATAGCACACGAACCTTACTTAGGCATCGGTATGCCGCGCTCAGCGTTTTGTCTTAAGAATCCCTTGAAAAAATTACCTGAAAAGAAAAACAAATAATTTAAACCCTACTCAATACTATTCCTAGAAGTGATAAATATAAAACTTCTTTGAATGTAGTGTTGATTGATAAAACATTCAATGAAATCGGCACGTTCCCATGCGATATAATGTAATACTCGTATCATAGTTTATAAGAGGATGATTTGATTCAAGATTAGTTTTAGTAGAAATGGGACTTCGGGAAAAGGTGACATTGGTTTTGATAACTGTCGTTTTTTATAAGGTAAGTCAAATTTATATGTTTTAAAATAGTATCTTTTTACCTCACTTAATCAGAGGTATGACTTAAAATTAATAAATTAATATTTGAGATTTTAACAGAGTTTTGCCTTTTCAGACAGTATGTTTGTGCGTACCACAATCTATAAATGAAAATCCTCTTGAAAAGTATTTGAAAAATAGCAAAAGAAAATTGACATCAAAATATGAGACTGCATCAAGACCAAGTAATCAAAGATTTGAAAAAGAAAAATATAAGACGTACATTTCTGAAGTAAATTATCCATCTAATACATCCCCGAAAATTCCAAGTAAAGTACCTATCACAAAGTATGATTATTCCGGCAAAACATCTTCTATTGATGTATTTAGTGAATCAGCATATTTGGATAATCTTCGAAAAGAAAAAAGAATGAACCGGAGAAAAAAACAAACTGAGAAAATATACAATAAAGATGATCTACCATTATACACTACATTGGATTCGTTTCGTAATCATGAACCATCTTCTTATTTCAATGAAATAGGATTATTTCCCGAAGTGCAATATCCATTAACGGCATCTGAGACATGGACACCGAGTTACTGGAACCCGCTGCCAGCCGAAAAAAGAAACTCTGAATTCAAGATAGACAGTTTTATAAATCTAGGCAAAAAGCAAACAAATATGAATTTCGAGAAGATTTTACAGTCATCAAAAAAAGGAAGTAAAGGCATCTTGAAAGCAAAAGATGAAATTTCCAAAATAAATGTCGTTAATAACGTTACAGACGCCATACAGAACGAAGGATTCAATAAGACCACTCTAGGAAAAAAACAAGAGCCTACTGCATTAAGAGCTGTTGTCAAAAATAAAACAGTGACTCTAAATCAACCCCAACAGAGAGACAAATTGAAGATACAATCAAAAGAGCTTACACCGCCAGCTACAATAAAAGATAAACTGAATACGGTAAAGACAATTACATCTACATCACAGTTTTCATCTAATCAGAATCAAAACACTACACAAAAAGTGACCGCAAAATCACCACGGTCTAGATCAAAGAAGTTACTAAAAGTAGCACAATCTAAAAACCAATCAAATAATAATATGTGTGCATCAGACAACCTCACAACACCTTGTACCAATTTCACAAGCCTCAATGACATTGATTTAGGCTCAGAGATTCAAAACATGGAGCTTCTAAATGATGCCCAACTGCTCAGTGGATCGGAAAATAATATTGATAAGCTTACAAACAAACAAATTGACAAAAGTTCGAACAAATCTGTACCATTATTGACTGAAACAATTTCAAACTTAGTTCTTGAAGACACCTTTGACAGTGATCTACCTAAAGTAACTCCAGTTGCTCTTGATTTAGCTTCCTATATGCTTGGTTCATCCGAAGATGAGCGTGATGAAAAAAGTATTGATGAAGTCGTTGGCGACTTATCATTGTCAACAAAAACAACACTCAATTTGACTAACCAGGATCTTTTATTAGCTGACACGGACACTGACCCTCCTGGCTATTTACATCGACATGAAGTGTTAGACTATCCAGGTTCATTCACCAATGGTGCTGTAAGAAACCGTATTCTTGAAGTTCTGGCGAGAGAAAATCAAAGCGTTTCATCTTTAAAAGAAAGTATTTTAAACATTATTTTAACTGAAAAACAAGTTCCAAGTGAATTCATCACTGAGTTAAACTTAAGTTCCAAAAACGACATTGATGTACTTAATTTAACATCGACGGACAACACCGAAACTTTTGATAAAATAATAAATCAACATAACTATAAATCACAATCAACCGTTAAACTTCCAAGTGACACCGTCTATGAAATGCCGCTAACTGTAACACCTGTAAACCTCTATGAAAATACAGTTACCAAAATAATTACTAATGATATACAGGAAAGTATTCCAGAAACTCCATTGAGTAATCGACAAACTTATGTCCTAATGAAACCCATTTCTGGACCAGCCATTGATGACAACTCAACTGAAAAACCATTTGAGCCATCAGCGATTGACATCTTAAGTGATATAAATCTTATACCAAAAAATCCTGAAGTGATATCAAAAGTCTCTACGGAAGTTGATACAAAAACATCTCAAGGCTCTATCAACGTTATTCCAGAACCTATTGTAACTGAAGCACTCGCTGATAACCTTCGTGAAATTATATCAAACCCATCTAATTCTCGAGGTCTTGTTGATGATCTGCGTGAGATTATTCGCCTCCTCATGATATGGAACTCACAAATCGATGACATTAATAGGCTTGCAGTTAGCTCTACAACTAATAGATCTGGTAAACTTTCAGAAAACTCTGGCAACAGCTTAAACGTCTTCAAAAATATGGTCGGTAGTAATGATACACTTTTTGAAAAATCAACCGTTGATGATACAACTTTATGCAGTGAGTGTGGAACCGATTTTGTTGAACCTGTAATTGAAATTTGCTCTGGCTCTAAATATGAGAATAATATAACTTTTGCTGAAAATTCTACGATTTGCCCTTATCAAATCAATCAATATTTTAAAACAAATAGTACAAACTTGGCTCTATCTGAAAAACTTCTATCTTATTCGAGTGAAATTGTTTCCGAGCCTACATACCATAATAACAATGATAAGCGTGCTGAGGAATCAATGACGATTTCAAGTGAAATCCTTCCTAACGCACCATATAACGATAGCAATACAACGATTCCTAAAACACATACAAAAGGCTCTGAAGGAGCTGTTGCCCATACTGAAGATATCAATGACCCTCGTGAAATTGTTTCTGATATGACATACAATAATACTGATGCACTTTTCAAAAACTCTACGTTTGACTCTAGTAAAATGCTGTCAAAGTCTTCGGCTGAAAACAATACTTCATTTGCTGAGTCCACAAGTGACACCCAACCTTCAAAAATAAATATAATCCTTGATAACATGTTTGATGACCCTTTTCAACTTCCATCAAACAACATTATCGGCTTCAACTCTAGTGAAGAATCTTTGCAGATAATATTCGACACTTCCTCAGATGAAATTGGTAACGTCTCAATAAACGTCGATTCAGAGATTTATTTGGAAAAGGATTCAGACCTGAATAAATTTGTATTTCCGATTCCATTGGATTCAACGTACACGTCACTGTCTCCGTATAACGAAACACTTCATTCAACACAAAATGTAACTAACATGCCTCCATTACAAACAAATATTAATTTGGAAAATCATGTCATGACAGGTGCTGAAAATTCATTTGACAATGTCTGTCCAATAACCGATGATACATCATATAAAAATCAATGCTACATTTCAGAAGAACCCACAGATTTTAATTCCACCAGCAACCTCATAGAACAAATTACTGTAAGTGAACTTGATCAATTATCAAATCTATCAGACATTTCACTTAAAAATTTAGTAACGGGTTACAACTCAAACTACACGTCAGATGAAACAGTAGCATCGTCCAGTATTACCAAAACCGATGAGTTGTTATTTAACGAACAAATTCCCGACTTCTCTGACTACACCTTATCTCCGGAATTCGATGCCAATACAGATTTCATTGACAACACATTTTCTATTGATGAACAATACGATGCCTATTCTGAGCCGTTATCACTTTTTAATAATACAGATTTAATGCCATTTGAAGAAACCTTGTTAACGGCAGCGTTGCATACCGCAATTCCTTTAAACTTTACTGATACCGACTCTTCGATTGAACTTCATGTAACAACAAAGTCTATTGATGATGTTAAACCGCTATCTGCATTAATTTTGAAAGAACATGAATTGCCCATAGAAAATACTACTTCAAACGGCGGCGAACTATCGTCATCATCTGAAATCGAAATTACTTCTAATCTTCATGATAACTTATTACCTGAAGACGTTTTAACACAAACCTTGCCAAAAAATGAATCATCTAAAAATTTAACTGACTTAACTTTACCCAATTCATCAATTATAATTGGTGATATGTCTGAAGAATTCGATTCAATCAAATCAAATGAATTTACTTTAGCACTAGATGATTTCGATGTAAATAATCATGAAAATGACACCTCTGATCAGCTTATATTGCACGTTACTCCTATTGAGGTGGCTACTGACCCATATTTAAATGAACCTGTAAGCGACTGGTTAGAAGATAATTCTGATTCTGTTAAATCGGATGTAAAAGCAACAGCCACAACATATGAAGTCGTAAACTTTCCAAAGATTATGGAGCCTACATCTGATCTAGAAAAAACTAGTATTAATACAGTCCTTAACTCTTCTGACCAAGTTGACAAAGTTTTGGATGAATCGGATGCATATATAACTAATGTAGCTAACGCACCTGCAGATGAGCTACTACTTCATACTTTGTCTGATATTGGCATGCCTAATGATGGATTGAACAACATAACTCTTATCGAGTTCTCATCAGATGATAATGACACAATTTTAGATGGTTTCGACATTGGACCACACATTCAAAGATTGACAGAAAAATCGAATGTTAGCGAATCTGCCAATAGTATAGTGAATATTAAACCTTTTGATATCGTTACACTAGAGACCAACCAAACACATTTAGAACCAACAGGCATCATAATAGCAGATGAAGGTTTATTTACTGTTAGATAGTTGTTTGGACAATATTTGTTATAGAATCTAGATAACGATTTTAACTCAGACTCTGGTTTACTTGAACATTTTTATTCCGACGATATAAGAGCTGTTAATGACTGAAACTATTATTTATTTGTTTAGCATTATGAAATGTTTGTAAAATAGTTGTAGTAATAAATTTATTAATAATAATTAGTTTTTTACTTAATTTGCCTGTTCAAAAAATCTTGCAGAATCAAAATAAGTGCGTCTTTTCTTTGGTCAGCCAGAGCAAAATGATTTTTGGTATTGATATCAGTAGGATTATTTTGTAACATCTTGCTGTGTGTTGACGTCACAAAACACGGTAGAGGGTAGAGCAGTTTAGTTAAGACTGGAATAATCTCCTATAGGATCTTTAATGAATATAAATATGTATACGTTAGTCCATACCTAGCGGATTATTGCCTAGCTGTTAAACCACAAATTGCTCACTTGATCGAGTGTGGTTTCTTCGCTCACTTTAGACTAATAGCTGTAAACCACAAAACTGCAGAGATACTAAGCTCTCAAGAGTATCTGAATCTTGATGGACTAACCACATACTAGATAGATTTTATACCATTCAGGCTGTTATGTGCCATATAGAGCACGTTTGCAATGTACGTGTTCTTTGAGATAATTAACTATTATTAAGCTTTATGTGATTGGCACAAGACCGGCAACAGTGGCACATAGGTACAGAGAGAGGCCTATACCCAGCAGTGGGTGAAGTCGGGCAGTGGGTGATGATGATGATGAAGCTTTATGTTGTGCTAACCTCACATAAAGTGAGATAAGGGCAGGAAGAAGAATAAGAAGAAGCAATATTGTTCCAAAATCGAACTAACTGTAGACAATTCTCTATTGTAAAGCAAAACTGAAAACAAAACACTAAACAAGCAATAATCCCTATCACTAAGAATGTGACTTTTGAATTTTCTCTGATGAACATAGGTACACACATACACACGCAGGTTGCGTTTTCCAAGTAAGAACAGTTTAATGGAAAGCCAGAGAAAGCAGAGGTCGTATATCAGACATACATACGATTCAGTCAAGCCAACGCAAACAGCTACCAATTCTAATCTGCGGAAGCTACTGCGATGTGGGAACAAAGGTAGAATAGTCGTCGGTGGACAATGTTACTTTTACATTCGTAGAGACACTTCATAGTGATAGCCGGTTTTAGGAATAGCACATGACTACTGAGACTGGGCAACGAAACACATCAATAGTCGAGGAAGAAAAAGATGGCGTCGTAATGCGTAGTTTATTAATATAGAGATAAACAAAGTACTAACTGAATTCAATTTGATAGAGATCATCCTATCAATAGAGATACTTCGCATCATTTTTGCAGAGGCTTTAAAGTTGAACCAGTTGTGTGCAATGCACTTGAAACGAATAATAAATACATAAATTAAGTCAGGTTGTTTTTTGATCCAGAGCAGATAAGATTTAGGAACCATTTACATGCCTCAGGCAGTATATCACCATAATAGTGAAAGTGAAGGTGAAGTTAATTTTAAGCCTGTAGTTAGATAACCGAAAGGTATTCAAGTAGGCGTGTGTAATAAGTTTGTATACAATGTATGTACCTATACCGAAAACGAATAAAAACTATGAGTTTGTAACAAATGGTTTTACCAATAAATCATTGTATTGAAAATAAATATAAATTCTACCTTTGTTATAACATAATTATGTATAAGTAGTATAGCTTATTAAGAACCCAAGTCTTATTGGGCTGAATAGTACCTACACGAATACATTTTGTGTAGGTTCCTAATTTTCCCTCTTCATTTCTGTTTCACTGGCACAATTGCGATTGTTTTAGGTCACCTTATCCCGCAGTCTACTTGCCGTTTCTATATGATTCAAATTTTCGACTTACTTACTCTTTTATATTATTTTCTTTAAACATTCGTTCTTTAGTAACCATTTTGCAAACACAGTTCAAATTCTTAAGCCGTTCTTAATTCCAAATCCTCTTACATTGTGTCTAGCTGGTAGCATTACTAAGGTATCTTAATACATTACTTAACATGTCGTAAGCTACACTTTCGGTACGTGACTGTGCTCTAAATGCATTAAGTTTTTGTACATGTGTAATTAGTTTTGGCTTAATTATGGCATTTTTGAAAATCTTGGTAATTTTTTTATTGAGTTGACACTCGTTTGGAACGACTTGGACGAATCCATACCAATATTACTGTTCGCTGGTCTTCAGGTATGATACTAAAATCCTGCTGGATGGTAACCTTGAACGTGGAGAATGAAAAGAAAAAGGACAGGCATATTAATATCCAACCTTGTTATTAATAATCCTGGCGTAGCGTTGGACTAGTTAATCCGTGTTTTGTCTCTTGCATTGATATGCAATTGTCAACTCGAGCAAATATGACAAAACACGGATTAACTAGTCCAACGCTACGCCAGGATTATTAATAAGGCCCCAAGAGTTTAAAAAGTGCTAGTTGGCGCCTAAATATCACAAGATGAGTCTGGCGCCTCTGTTTGGCAGCCCTAGGAGTCAGACCACCAGTTCAATGGAAAAAAAATGAAGACTACTATTCAGTTTTTCTTCGCATAGTCGAAGTTGAATGTCGCCGTCTGTCATCGAACCGATTTAAATAGATAATCTCATAAAATGATTCGGTGACGCAAAAACAGCTACAAAGAACCGGTCGGGTGGGCGCATGTGCGACCTTGCGCGCTGCGATGCGCGACGCATTACATCATGAGAAGCAAGCGCCGCCGGCTGCGCTTCGCCGCGGGCGCACCTTCATATTAGGGCTGATGCTTGCTGAATTCTAGGTAAATTCTCATCTCCAGATCACAGACAACCAAAATTGATCTTTTCCTTTTTTTGTTTCCAATTTATTTATTTTTTTTCAATTCTTTTAATTATGATTTTATTCGGTAAGACAACGACACGTATCTCGAATATGGGTCACAAGCACAGTCTGAAAGGACGGCCTCTGTGGGCCTCAGTGTTGTTATTTGCCATTTTACTCTATTAGAATAATTTATATTATACTAGCTGCCTGTCCCGGCTTCGCACGGGTGGACATTATCACATAAATATAGCCTATGTTACTCAAGGTGAACCTACGTCCAGCAATGGACTGATATCAATTGATGATGATGATTAAAGAACATTCTATAACGTTTAGGAGCACTATTTTCTAGAACATTTTGTCCAAATCTAGAATTCAGAACCGTTTGCATGGGTATATTTGAGTATTCTAGATAATTCTGGATTACTAACGTTTGGGTGCATTCCGGATGCTAACCGACTTTAAATTTGATTATTCCAGATCATTCTAGAGCGTCTATGTGCATTCTGTTCTCGTCAAAGTCGAGAATTTTCTGAAAAATCCCTAAGCGATAGAAAGGGATAGACATATATAAGTCCCTACGTGATAGAAAGGGATAGACATAGATTTCGAAACTTTTGCCCCATATAAATTAATAACACCTAAATATTGAATATAAACTATCCTATCTTTTAAGTCCGACCATATTAAAGGCAGTTGCAAAATTTTATCGAAATCCGTTCAGTAGTTTCGGAGTTTATCGCGTTCCAAATTGTGACACGAAAGATTTATATATATAGACTAGCTGCCTGTCCCGGCTTCTCACGGGTGGACATTTTTTTTAAACACTTTTTTTTAAATACTTATAGCCTATGTTACTCAAGGTAAATATAGCTTTTCGTTAGTGAAAAAATTTTTGAAATCTGCACAATGGTTTGAAATGCATTCCAGAAAGTTAAAGAACATTGCCGTTCATGAGCCGCAGACCGGGCTCAGTGGCAAGTCTTGAAAGAGACCTACGTCCGGCAGTGGACTGATATAAATTGATGATGATAATGTAATAACATTCTAGAACGTTGAGGAGCAGTATTTCCTAGAACATTTAAACCAAATCTAAAATTTATAGAAAAGTACTTGCGTTATAGAAAAGGATAGACATATAAAAGTCCCTACATGTTAAAAAAGGATAGACAAAGATCGATAAAAAACGAATATTTTATTTTTTTCAGATTAATACTACAGTAAATGTACTAAACCATTTTATTTCCAAAGACAATTTTCATTACTACTACTATTATTATTATTCTATTGGTATATAATGTCTTGGGACGCCCACTTGAGGGCAAAGGCTATCCCCTCTCCTATTTCTCCTATTTTGAGCTAGCCGTCCAAGTTGCACCCGTCGGAAAACACTTCACTTTGTTCACTTTGATTCTTTCTCCGATCTTTGTTCTATGGATACCAGAATGGAAATGACGCTAATTCACCGAGTTCCTGCTTTTATACCTACAACAATCGAACTTTCCAGTACCTACTGCCGGTAATCGAAAATTCTTGAATATAATGTACCTACCAAATTCTGCGGAAGTGTTGAAATCAAAAGCAACCGTTGCTACAACAAAATAAAGCACAATTCCGCTCGCACCTACCTGTAATAAAACTACATCGCGCTTCTCTTTCTAACACGCAACTCTGTTGCACTTGTAACGCTAGGGTTGTCAACACGTGTTTTCGAACTACTTATTCATGACGTGAGTATGTGATGTAATACTCACTTACCAGGTAGGGTAGGTAAGCATTGTAGGTATCAACCATGCTAATGTTATTTTTAGAAATGGTTGTAAATCAACTAATTAGTCCGGGAGTCATCACCCGATTTCTTAAGTGTGTTCCACATTTTCCTTTAGCGAGTAAGTCAGTGATGAACTGATGAATCAGGTTGTTTAGAAGTCATTGATCGTTGAAAAAATATATTAATTATTTCGCGCGACCCGGCGCGGCTAACCGGCGAGACGTGTTGTGACAGCCCTGTGCGTTTCCTACATAATAATAAGAGCGCGCCGTCCGAATGTTCCCGAACCGCGGAGTGATTTTCTAGAAAGAAGTAATAAGTTCGGGAAAACCAAGAAACGAAAATCGAACCGTTTGCATGCGGGTACCTTGGTATATTTGAGTATTCTAGATGATTCTGGATTACTAACTTTTGGATGCATTCCGGATGCTAGCCGAATAATTTCAGTCTTCGAATTAAATTTGATCATTCCAGAACCTCAAAAACATTCTAGAGCGTTCTTTCCTCGTCAAAGTCGAGAATTTTCAGAAAAATCCCTAAGCGATAGAAAGGGATAGACATATATAAGTCCCTACGTGATAGAAAGGGATAGACATAGATTTCGAAACTTTTGCCCCATATAAATGAATAACACCTAAATATTGAATATAAACTATCCTATATTTTAAGTCCGACCATATTTTAGGCAGTTGCAAAATTTTATCGAAATCCGTTCAGTAGTTTCGGAGTTTATCGCGTTCCAAATTGTGACACGAAAGATTTATATATATAGATTTGAATTATTGTACAATATTGAATAATTTATATTTCTAAGCAATTCATGTTTTTTTTTACAACATTTATTTTCATATAGTGAAAATTTTAAGACTTAAAAACGTATTTATTTTTAAGGTTTACCTAATCCTAACTTGAAAAAATCTGTTATTTTCTCGAAGGCTTCAATACCTTCGGAAACTAAAGTGCTTATTATAAACTTGCTACAAATTATAACAAAGCGTTACTTTCATCATTGAAACTCAAAGGGCTTCTCACTTCGTTTAAAATTTAAACTTTAAATAGTATCCTTGCATGGCTACCTAATAAGAAGACCCTTTATTACTTTACAACGCGAACAATACCATGAATTTTCATTAGATGCAAAACTCTTATAAACTCTGATCCAAACTAAAATAATCAGTAAAGGAAAACTTCGTGAAGAAACCAGTTAAAATTCTAACAGCAGCTAACTAACAGGCTTGCAATCTTTACGTATGGAATACTTAATGCTGCAATGTGGATTTGTGCCAAATGAACTATTTTGACATACCTGACTCCTTGATATCCTCATAAAATCTTGAGTCAGCAGATATTCTGTATCTTCGGTACCGGATAATAAGAGATCAGGGTAGATATACTCTGAGATCCTGTCCCAGTCCTTAGATCCGCGTATTTTATTATTACTGTTTCCCTAATTTTTTATTAAATTAATTTTTATTTAATTTTTATTATTTAATTTTTATTAAATTAAATTTTTTATCAAGTAAAAACAAGAAAAAAATGGCAAATGCATAAACCTTAGACAATTTAACCTAATAAACCCATGCGACCACGACGCCAAAAAAAAAGATATACTCTGTGGGGATGTAAGTCAGCTGTAATTGTTTACAAATTTCTTCAAAGTATCAGCCCTACTGTTCGCTACCTAGTACCTAAGTTACACTCGACTCCCTGCTAGTATGTATCCCTCCTCGTGTCTACTATTATCCTATAAAACAACGATTACTTCCTAATAGTGTTTCTCAATTATCCAATTTGCGACCGCTTACGTTTTGTATAGATCGTCTGGGATTATAGCTGGTATTATGGAGTCAGGATATATTGAAAATTGTTTTGTATTGTGTCATAGATCGCAAACGAAAACACGTTCTTGTTGGACCTTTGACAAGATAATATTTTTTATGAAATGAATTGAAATGAAATATTTATTTGCAAGAAGCATGGTACAATTCGACCGTCATGTAAGAAAAAGTGGCTCGCATACTTCGTCGGAGACCGACATACAAAATTCATAATGTAGATACATGTTAAATTAAAATAAATCACCATTTCATCATTTTTACCAGATCATATTATGGCGTTGGATAAAAGGTATTGTAAATATTGTATTTGATGGAAGGCTCCAAATTGGTCTTCCTGAATTTACACGTACAACATAAGGCCATACGCATTCAGGAATCACATTATTTGACAGTGTTTCAGGCGTGAAACGCTGTCAAAAAAATTAAAATATGACAGTCACCATAGTGCTAAATGTGCGCAGGGCTTTACAGATGAGTGAATTTTGTTTTTATTATCATTACCTATTTTCCGCTTTTACCACCAACCGTACAAAATTTGCGTAACTTGAATATCCTTTTTGGACAGAAAAACTTATTGGTGTACGACTGGATTTGAACCCACGACCTTAGGATCGGAGAAGGTGGAGCTGCTACCACTAAAACACCCAGCGCTCTCGGTTACTGCAAGATCCGATTATGTGGACTGCATGGCACGCAGCCAGCCGTGATATTTACTAGACCAGCGGTTCTCAAACTTTTTTGGTCACGGAACCTTTTTGACAAGCAAAATACTTGACGGAACTCAAACATTCTCAAAAATACTTGAGTCGGCGCCTTTGATAAACAAAAAGCGGAAATAAAAATAGAAATACAAAAAAATGCGTTGTAAACAATCTCGACTTTATGTTTTTGAAGATAGAGCGCGGCGGGCGGAGTCAAAACGTTCGACCAGTGACCAGAGAGAGATATTTTGGTTTTTTTTCTAAATTCTAGCGGGACCCCTACAGGGGTAGCGCGGAACCCTAGGGTTCCGCGGAACACACTTTGAGTACCTCTGTACTAGACCTACGATGAGTATGAAGGGAAATTGAATTCTAACTAGTATGGTAGTTCTATCCTGCTTATGAAGTCAAAAGTAATTGATTTATAAACATTTTTTAACAGACTTCCAATCAAAAAGGAGGAGGTTCTCAATTCGGTTGTATTTTTTTTTTAATGTTTGTAACCGCATAACTTCGTCATTTGTGAGCCGATTTGAAAAAATATTTTTTTATCTGAAAGGTACTACTACTTCCAGATTGGTCCCATTTTAATTTTTATTAAAATCGGTGTTGCCATTTCTTTTTTTAAATAATTTTTTTAATGTTTGTAACTGCATACCTCCGTCATTTATGAACCGATTTAGAAAATTATTTTTTTATTTGGAAGATTATTCTTACGTCCAGATTTTCCCAAACAAATTTGATTAAAATCGGTTTAGCCGTTTGACAATGAAGTCGGTTTCTCAAGTTTTTTAAACTTATAATTATTACTTTAATTCAAAGTCAAAGTATATTTATGGCTTGAAATACACGTTGAAAAGATATTTACCTACTTATATTATTAAGCGCAATTACAAGGTTATTCGAACAACTTTTCTTTTAACAGTTCAACATTTTTGAAAATCACATTGTATAAAAAACGCAATCTACAAAATTATGTCTGCTAAAGGCTATAGTGTTGTCTCACACTATAGAAAGAAAAAGTATGGAATTAAAACAATTATCTACCGACTTTTTACTACACTTTCATTTAAAAATTAAACAATTAAACAATCTTGCAAACTAAACCGTTTTTGATAGTATGATAAGTACCGTGAGAAATGGTACGGTTCAAACGTACTCTATGAAGGCCTGCGCACACCTAGGTCGCTGGCGATGGCGATCAGTGAAACGCTATCAAATTTGACAGCGATATTTGACAGCGTTTCATTGGTCGCCATCGCCAGCAACCTAGGTGTGAGCAGCCTTGAATAGCCGGCGCGATCTGTCGATCTGTGCCGCAGTAACAATTGAACCAATTGCCTTGTTCAACTTTATGGCCAACCATTACTTACAGAGAACCTTCTTGTCCTTAGACATTTTTTATAGAATAGTGCAAACCGATGGATGTCATGGCAGAGGAATATAAATGAATGTATCTGATGATGATAAAGCATCTATTATTTACTTTATCAACCAGTTAATACAATGCTTCTTTTTTATCGATCTGTTTGAATTTATAGATCGTGAGCAACAAACTGCAATGGCGAAACCGTTTTTATGTGCATTCTGAAATTATATATATTTAAATATGTACTTTTATATCGATAGCTTGCTGTTCTTCCACGATTAGGTAATTTTATTTCAACTTTATGATTTAGGCCTTTATTCCTTCCAAAACCGTCCTTTCCGCCTTTCCAATATTTCAATTTGTAAAAGCTTTTGCCAGTTTTGGATGAAATTGCCAATAAAATTCAACCAACGCAGCTACCTCTAAGGGCAGATTTACAAAACATGTATTGTATCCGTTAATTATTTATTACATAACAGCCCTACTTATAAACGCAATTTAAATTTAATCATTGCATAAAGTTAGCCCTGTCACTGTTTGTCATTACTTAGTGGTAAGAGATGGCAATAGTATAAGCACTGTTTAACTTTTGACATAATTTTATAATTAATGTTAACCCTTCTTCTTTGACTGGCTTTTCTCTCTGTCAATTCCTGTCAAAAGCGACAGGGTGACAGCGACAAATAAAAATGACATTGACCGGAATCGAAGTATTTATTTCGTTCGATTGATCCGCCACAAACAACATAGCATAAAAAGCATTTCCTGTTTTAACTTCATACACTATTTCATTACCAAAACAACGACTAACTCTTGCCATTTAGCGTGCCTTTAGGCCTGCGCACACCTAGTTCGCTGGCGGTAGCGATCAGTGAAACGCTGTCAAATATCGCTGTCAGATTTGAGATTTGACAGCAAATACTTGACAGCGTTTCACTGATCGCTACCGCCAGCGAACTAGGTGTGCGCAGGCCTAAACGCTGTCAAATATTCGCTGTCAAATCTCAAATCTGACAGCAATATTTGACAGCGTTTCACTGATCGCTACCGCCAGCGAACTAGGTGTGTTCGGGCCATTAGGGAAAAATAGCAATATAATGCCTTATTATTCTTTTTTAAGTTATTTCAGAGATAAACTCGGATAATAGGCCGCAGTGCTTAGAGACAGGGGGCCATATAAATCATGATTAGGGCCCGTATCGTGGCTCACTGACCGGCCCTTTTACTTGAACGAATTTATGTTCATTGGCTAAAACTAGGTTTGTATTGGTATTGTTGCCTTTGATCTGGGGTATGTTAACTCACGGCTATTGGTTTCTTCAAGTTTTAATTTGTTTAGATTACATTGGTTTTGTAAAATGAGGTTCTCGTACACAAGGATACGCATCAGTCTCATCAAATACTGCTAGCTCTTTATGTCCTAGCAGTAAGAATCATTTTTCTTTGTTTTTAGGTAAATTGACCTGTATCCTACAGTACATTATACAGAAACATCGTCTATCTATCGTTTTATGTCAGTAACAATTTCTTTTACATTTATTTTTGAGCGCTCAACTCAGATTACGCTCTTGGACTAACCTAGATAGATGTTCAGATATTTATGGCTCAATTGAGTTGGTCCAAGGATGGTGGTTATAGATCTTAAAATAGGCATGGTTCGTTTAAAAAATTCACAACAACTGACTTACTAACACGCCTGAATTCGAACCCCCGACCATAAGATCGACAATTTGCGCTGCTTCCAATGCTAAATTTACTTTTTTTAAATAACAATGCATGTGAAGAGCAAAAAAGCCAGAAATAGTACTAGGTATTACGATAAAGTATTTGGTTGCGTAGGCGTCAACGCTCTATGATAACATGGTTCGTCCATTCACTCTTGAGTGGATTCAATGTCAATCACATTGCAGAGACAAAACATTAGAGCTTGTATAGAGAGCAATATGTTTTTCTGATAAGTAGAAGAATTCTTAGTAGCAGACGTACTACATGCCTCCTTTTCTGCATCAAACAACAACAAAAAATATATTATGTGAATACCGTTGCCCATTTTTCAATTTCTAAATATAATATCATTATAGCAGCCTAAATGAATTCCTCCTAAAAAAACAAAAATACAATGCACTAAAATCGCAACATCTTGTATAGATAAAATTATATGATCATTATTTTAGTCAGAATAGTAATTAAACGGTCTAATGACTATTCCAGTCTCATTAAAGTCATTGATTACAGATTTTTTTATCATCATCACCATACCAACTTTAATAAAAAGTAAAAATTTTGCTAGGAACAGGAAGAGTCAAAAGAATACATTTTATTACCTTTCACATTATGCTGACAGATGGAATAAATGAGCTCAAGGAGAGGTTTTTTGGCATTTCGCTTACTTCCCGCTTACTTATTCGTCGCGGTCTTTATTTTCATGCAGAATTACCTACTACTGTGAGTGTAGATTCATAAAGGTGACAGAAGAAATATTACTGGTCGTTATTTTGAATCTTAAATTAAGACATCCCATTTATTACGACTTAAACAATGCGTATTTTGGTTTATTTTGATCGCGTTCCTACGTTTATACTTCATGGTTAGCTTCTTTTGTTAGATGCCGGTCTGATTCCATAAAATGCATTATTTATTGCGTACCACAACAATCAATTGATCAAACAAACAAAGAATCAACTGGCAAAGACAAAAGATATGGAACGTGCAATCACCATATTCGGACATCGATCTGATACAGGAACCTAGTTCTCAGATCCAGTTGGCAGATGGAAGTTAAACATGCCTGACGTAAACAGTAGATAATAAATGCAATAGTATTGCTAAAGGAAAGATAATTAAAAATAAATAAACATTTAAAGATTTATTAGGAAAAAGTGACGAAACTACAAGAAGACCTCCATCAATTGCATCACAAATAACTCTATGTATGTATGCAATGCGTCCAATAATCATCTCAACTTTCTCATTCTTTAAACTGAAAAAAAGCCAAGGGAGCATCTACTGCTGAAAAAAACTGATAACTAAAACAGCAGATTTTTTCTATAGCTCAAATCTTTGAGGTCTATCCCGCTTGTTACTATGCGACTTACAAGGACCTAAGGATATCTAGGCAAGATTAAAACCTTGCCTAGATATCATTTTAGATGTCCTTGGATCTTTGTCTAAAAACAGTAGTGCACCGCCACTACCACAGACAACGAAACAGTTGCTCATTAAGTGCACTTGTTATTTAATCTGTGGAGTAAGGCTGCAGTTGTGCAAACGGCCTCGAACCCACGCCACCCCCACACCTCTCGCTTGCAGAGGACACTTCGATTTTTATACATTCGAGAGAGTTGTATTGGCACCTTGAAACTTTGTCTCATACGAAAAAAATATCATCATATTCCATTATAACAAACAAACAAACAAGACATTGGTAGACCCTATACCCTGAAAAGTCCCCGGATTTATCAAGTAGATAGGTGGTAGGTTCTTGATACTTAATATATTGGCACTCATATCCTTTAAATCATAACACAGCAATGTAAGCATCTACTTGGACACAAACTTGGCGATAGAAAAAGCAGGAAAAAGTAATAAGCCATAGACTTTGAAACTCTTTGTTTTTTTTCTCATGGTAGCATACTCTTGCCCACCTTTTTTAAGTTTCCATCCATTACACCTCAATGGTTGCCAACTCACCATAGAGGTCGTCAATTAAGGTCATTTTATAAGCTAAAAAGTGGATTTAATTCTTATTGAAAACACTGACTATAGTTTTTAAGAAGCTTAGGGGCAACATACTCACAGCGGTCGTGAAGCAATAAACAAATCCTTTGAACAAAAGCTTTGGGACAATGGGTCCATCAACCTCCCATCCAGATTTTGACTTTCAATTGCCTTTAGCTGACCTTTGCATGTTATTCATGACACATAAATTAGCTTCTTGTTTTCTTCGCTTATATAGCAGTATTTTTTTCATACAATATTTTATCAACACAATATAATAGACCAGGGTTTGCAAGATTTAATAGAACCTTTAGAAATACATATAACATTTCTCAGAAGCTCCTATTAAAATTCAAAAGATGTACCTACGAGTATGATCAGGAAGTTACAGTGTTCTTCCTACTGGAAAGCAATTTTACTTAATTTCGTCGATAACTCAAACAATCAATGTAAATTCTCCAATTTCCCTTGTTTTTACCAACGCTATTTTAATTCCATACTCTATGTGTAAAAGTGAGCGTCTGTAATTACTGGGACGCAATAGAAACATGATTAGCGATGCTTGAATGAGCTGCCCTGATGCGTGATGGTCATGGTCAATTGCCGATGATGTTGCCGATGATGCTTGGAATCGGATTCAGTCGGGTACCTACTATACACCACTATAATGGAAGTCAAACGTTAGTCCCATGCATATAAAAAAGTAAAAATAAGCTCTGTCACTCTCTATCTAACGAAATCGGTAAGAGATGACAATAGTTTTAGCAGTGGTCATGGAGTAATTGTTCTTGTTGAAGATTATAGAAAAGCCGTAAAGCCGTAATTTTTTTGGGCTACCCTTGAAAACAGAAACCAAGCAACGTTAGTACTTAATATGAATATAGGTTCATCGAGGTATTTCCCTTACCTATACGTAGTACAAATACAATCGCTAAATAGGTATAAAATACCAGGACTAAATTGTCCAACAGGGAAATTGCAGTTGCTTCTTACTGGAATCATCAAACTTTTAGTTATCCTGTTATTTGCATCACATCATTACATAATTATGAGTTTAAAAAACTAGTGAAACCGACTTCATTGCCAAACGGCTAAACCAATTTTAATGAAATTTGTTTGGGACAATATGGACGTAAAAATAACCTTCAAAATAAAAAATAATTTTCTAAATCGGTTCATAAATGACGGAGGCATGCAGTTACAAACATTAAAAAAATCTTTAAAAAAAAATGGCAACACCGATTTTAATAAAATTAAAATGGGACCAATCTGAAAGCAGTACCTTTCAGATAAAAATCAAATTCAAATCGGCTAACAAATGACGAAGTTATGCGGTAACAAACATAAAAAAAAAAATACAACCCAATTGAGAACCTCCTCCTTTTTGATTGGAAGTCGGTTAAAAAGTAACTCCATTGCTCGACCCACGACATCCATATTCGATTTTACAGTTAATTCGTCACAATGAGGTCACAGTACCTAACTAGTGGTAACTAGTAATTATGACGAATTTCTCAAATAGACAAATAGGCTACGTGCGAGTGTCATATTAGAGGTATGCAGGAAAATAACATGCATGCATGTGTGTGGGCTCATGGTCAGATTCCATGAGCAATAGTCTCTGGGGTTATTTAGCTAAACGGTGTTTACCAAGGACAGTATTATGAACATGATTGTTTACAAATAATTTATTTTCCTTAGATGCACGAACAACAATCTAATTCTACTTGAGCTTTGCGCACATATAAGCTTTCTGAGGCGGCGATCAGAAGAACGCTGACAAATATGACAGCGATATTTACAAGCGTTTTCCACGCCACCGATGCGATGGCGCAGGCCTTTAGATCTTCCATTTCTAAAAAGTTTGCTATGTTGTCAAACAGCGAGCTATTAAAGGTAGGGTAAGTAAATACAAATAAAAATGTCAAAGGATTATGATTATGCTCACTAAGGAAGCTATTCCAGGTTTATTCTTATTTCTAATCTCCAATCCATTCCGTTCCATTTCCTCAGGCATTGAGTACCGGATGCAACAGGAAGGCTAGCAGCCTAGTGCCTAGTTTCCATCGGCTGAACGCGGTCCCACGCCGGCTACTCGCGTCTTGCATACAAAATCAACTCTCACTTTACGATTCGCCTTGGGAGAGCTTGGGTCTTTGATCTTTCCACGATACGAAGAGATTGTTGAGCTTAGGGCAAACATTGTCTCACGGAGTATATGACCGAAGTTTTAGAAACTCTTATGTAAGTTTTTATTTTGTTATTGATCAAAATAATGTTTACAAACTCTTTTCTAAATACTCTGTCTATTAAGGTGATTGAAAGGCTTACAGTAAGTATTTTTTAAATTAACGTGTGGTAGTGACATGGTAATGCATGGTGGGTGCTGAAGAGCGCTTACATTTTTATACACAATTCAAATTCAAAAATGTTTTATTCCAGTTGTATCACTTTGAAACGTCTTAAAGCTAGGTGAATCTAGGTAGCAGTTCCACGTGACCAATCCTAGAAGAACAGGAAACAAACATAAACATAACATAATATGGCTTAGTTCCTACCCATTTTTTGTACGTTGCGTTACAGCTTTACAAAAAAAAACAGAAACGAGATCTTTCAATCTTCCAATTTGTAGGCAAAACAAGGCCAAGCAAGGTAGGTCTATAATTGTATAGGCAACAACGTCAATTACATTTGTTTTCTGGAAAAACTCCGCGTCAAATCAATTTCATGACAATATCTCCGAAATCTGTTGGCAAGGTCGCTACAAGATCTAACAAATCCGATTTGTGATCTAGAATCTCTATCGTCCGCTAAACTTGAGCTGGCCGGATAGAAAAATAAGTTGATAATCCAGCCTCCTTGGTAGAAGTCCTATGTAGTAGAGCTATATAAAAAAATAAGTATACTACAGAAATGCAATGCTATAGAATAAATAGTGGTAATCAGTTTTTTTTAAGTATTTTGCATGATATAATTATGTATATTGGAATTGTATTATCATGTAGTTATTTTAGCAAATGATCTACGTTTTTGCGAAATAGCTATACATATAGCTAATTTAAAACATATTTTACGGTATAACGACTTATTCGGCCTATATGGTTGATACGGTTGCGTGGTTTTATTGATGTGTTTGTCGCAATTTCACGCTTAATAAAATGAAAGTTACAATTTTATGAGTTTATTTTTAAAGTTTGGCAGTGTGAAATTTAATGTTATCCATAAAATATTAAAAATATGTTTTATTTTAAAGATTTGAATTATTGTTGGTACTGATGCAGAGTTTAATCTTCTACCAGAGCTCTCTAGCTCTTTTCCAGATTTATTTTATTATGCACTTTTTATTTGCTTACTGTGTGGGTGCCGGTGAAATTACTGGCAAGTGAGGGTGAACATCTGTAAACCTCAAGTTGATGGATGCAAGGAGGTGCACCTTAGGGAACGTTCTTGACGTACTTGACCTACGGGCAATGCTTTGTTATTTATGCGATGGTTACCACTTATGCTAGTTCCATCAGTAGGCCCTACAAGCCCTGTCTGACTCTGCCTCTGGCTCTGGTTTTCAGTCTGTGTGAGTGCTGTCTAAATAAATCCTATGTCGAAACGTCCCACATACAGGTGAGCACTCACAGACTCAAAATCAGAGCCAGAGACAGAGCCAGACAGAGCTTGTGGTAGGCCTGCAGCTATAGTTGTATAAAAATAAATTAATAATAATATGGCAGTAGGTAACAGACACTAGCTGGTCATCTGATGTGAAACTATTAGATAGGCTTGCAACACTTTCCATAAAAAATACTACGAGGTGTCGTTATCTCTACTATATGGAGCATTGTTTCCAAGCGGTATAGTTTCGCACGCTCTACATATCGACTTATATGGAAAGCATACCACAAAAAACGAAATGCATCCGATTATAGCATATATAACATTGGTATAACGCATTAATTCCCAACATGGTTCAGGTGGACCCCCCCCCCCCCCCCAATCCCTCTCCCCCTGTCAATCCCCCTGTCGACCAATGACGATTTCAAAATGTTTCCATTCAGCAGTTGCATGAATGAACGTACGATAATAGGGCACAATTTCGTTGATGCTTGTACTCGGTTGAACTCAGAATGTCGACAAGCCAATTGGTAATTTTGATAGCGTTAGTATATTTTTTTTAATACAGATTAAGAGTAGTACAAGCAAAATTATTTTCGTGTTATTTTTATTGAAACACGTGCTTGAAGACGAAGTCATTATGCATTTAAACTGTGAACTGAGTACAGACTGACTTCTTAGATATCTGGTAGTAAAAGGAAAAGAAAATTTTATTTCTCTTCATTCGGTATAATAAATAATGAATATTGTGGAAAATCCACACAACACTATAAAGCACCAAACTAAGCAGAGCTTGTACTATGGAAACCAGATAGCTGATATAATACTTAGGTATACACATTTTTTTGTAAACCCATACGTAGAATACAATATAACACCCAGACAGAGAACAAACATTTATTCACCACACAAATATTTGCAATGGCGCTACTATCAAATGAGCTGAGAGATCGACTTCAATTCGATTCAACCGACCGACAACTGAACATACAAATAATATTTCTGCGTTTTATACATGAGGAAAAAACGAATGGCCTTACTTATAAAAATATGTCAAAAGATAAACAGTGCTTAGGTAAACTATTGCCATCTCTTACCACTGAGTAATGACAAACAGTGACAGAGCTAACTAAACAATTACTAAATTTAAATTGCCTTTCTTATGTACGACTGATGCAAATTTAAACATTAACAATTAAATAAAAACTGTCTTCCTGCCTTCTCTTAAGTTGGCTACTAGATTATATACGAAACAAGGTTCTCTAGGTCTAAAACTTGCAATTTGAAAGGCCTGCGTACATCAAAGCGATCTGCGTTCGCGATCAGTGAAATGCTGTCAAATATGACAGCGATATTTGACAGTGTTTCACTGATCGCCATCGCCATCGCCTATAATGTGTGCAAGTCTTAAGACAACAGCGGCATCGGCTACGCTCACATGGGAGTTGACGCTGCGGTTAAGTTAAAGGTATGTAACTTTAATACTTTCCTGTTTATCAATAAAAACCAACTTACGATACCCTCGCCGGTTGTAACTGTCAAAGAAACTGTTTGGACAGCTGTATTTATTGATAGTCTGCGTAGGATAGGAACTGAATTACCATCGTGTCTTGGCAAGTTGCCGCAGAGTATTTTATTATATGAAGACAAAAACTGAAGAGAAAATTTGACCATACATAACCATACATGCATGTTCCTTTTCCAACCCATGTAACAAAACCTTGCTTTACCTGACCATAGGGAAATAAAACGTGCGCTCTTCTTCGTCTTTTTATCGTGTCACCGGTTATTTTGATCCAAGTGTGGTGAAAGGGTTTTGAAGTGCGCCTTGAAGAGGCTCCAAACGTACACTTTTTTCCATACAACCTAACCCTTAGATACTCTTACTCCAAACTAGCCGAAATTTGGTTTATACAAGGTATATCTAAATATGTGTACTATGCGAAGGTGGGGGGTTTCAGACCACAATGGTGATCAGTTGTGGGGGGGAGATAATTAAAAATTCCTATTTTCAGTTTCCCATACAAAAATATTTAATTTCATAATGCCTAAATAAATTGACAACCCTATCCTTGTAACCCTTGACCCCTTGACCTACTACCTCTGTAGGTCTACTACTACTACCTACTACCTCTGTAGCTGAGTTTAGGGTTGTCACTTTGTATAAAGTCAGCTGTTCATGTTGAAACTTCGTTGCAGTTTTTTTCAGAGATACCAATCGAAGTTCGTAAAGTCGTTGAACAAAAGTTGTTCCCCGGGGGGTGGAAATTCACCCCCCTTCAGGATAGTACACATATTTTGATACACGTTGTATAAGGGTCACACTTAAACATTTTTCACATTTTCAGAAAAAATCATAAATAATTTTATCTATATAATTCATAATATAATTCTGTGAGTGTGTGTATTAAATAAATACCTACAAATAAAAAAAAAACTATATCTTCACGAAAAATGTGCACAGCATTCAATTGTTTCGTATTGAATTTCCGCTTAGACTATAGTCGGATTTTTAATAAGACGATACCGAGTGACAGTAGCTAATGTCACTTTGTAAAATAATGTTGCCTTATTTAAAGTAATAGTGCTGCGTTCAGTTCTCGTTCAATCAGATGAATGAACAATGAGTGAATAGTTTATCATTTCAAACTTCTTCTTCTTCCTGCCCTTATCCCTTACAAACTATAAAATATTATTGAAATTTGTATAAAAAAATCGGTTGTCTGTAAAGTCGGTTTACTGACGATAGTTGAACGTGATAACGTCATAAGAAAATACTCGCGGACTCGCGGACTCGGACTCGGACTCGGACTCGGACTCGGACTCGGACTCGGACTCGGACTCGGACTCGGACTCGGACTCGGACTCGGACTCGGACTCGGACTCGGACTCGGACTCGGACTCGAACTCTCGGACTCGGACCCGGAACCCGACCGAACCCTTACCTTTACCCTCATTTACCCTTACCCATTACCCGACCCGGGCTCGGGCTCAGGTAAATGGAACGACGAAACGACGTAACGACGCATGAGTCATGTTTTTTCGTGCGTGCAGCCGGCTCCATCGATTTATAAGACGTTATCACGTCAAAAAATTATAAAAGTGCTCTGATATAAGTAACTTGCAGTATGTAACTACAATCAGTTTTTTGACAGTTTATTACAAAGCGCGGCGTGGCGACTAGTGCCAACACCGATGAACGCCATGCGCGTCGGTCACCATTTTGTTTGTAATTCGGCTTCTAACCTCTGGTCTGATAGCACGAATGTTTTTTTGCGCTTACGCTGTTTAGTTATTGTTTTTGTAAAGTTTTTCGTTACGCTGTGTTTGTGGTAATTGTTGTGTATTTTGTTGCTATATTGTTTCGCGCGAACGATATGGATCGTCAACCAAGCACGTCAAGTCAAGTTCGGCACACTAACTATTCACTAGAAAAACTAGGCAATTTCATTCATTCAGCAGTTTTTTCAGTCACTCACTTTGTCACAACACTATATTTATTTCATCATAAACTGACAACACAGTAAACGTCAGCTAGCTTCGTCTAATTAAAAATCCGACATTTTTATTATAATGTTCCAAAAAGTATCAGACTTGGCTGTCAAAACCTACCTAAAACTTAACACAGAATATTGTTGTAAAACGAAAGTAGGTAAGCTACGCAACAACAAATTAATAGTTGTGCTGTCAGTAAAGCCAAAGTTTCAAAATCACGCTCACCGTTATTTTGACATCGTCAAATTCCAAATTTATATGACGTTTGTTACTTGGTTCGTAACAACCGCTTTATTAAAATAGCATAAAATAAAAAAAAGACGCATAATAGAGGAACTAAAATTACAAAATTAATCAAATATATAAAATGTATGATATTTTTGATTTAAGTATTACGACAAGATTAGCCGATTAAGCTTTTGATTTGAGGAGTTATTATGATTGCTATTTGGTATGTGAGAGTATAAAAACTCATCGCTATTTCTTATTATTATAAGTTTAAAAAACCTGAGAAACCGACTTCATGGCCAAACTGCTGCACCGATTTTGATGGAATTTCCATGGGACTAATTTGGAAATATGAATTGTTCAAATCAGCTCATAAATAACGAAATTATGCGATAACCAAACCTTAAAAAACCGAATCACTTTTATTTATTTTTTATGTATAAAATACATCGAATAGCTTAAGATAAACAATATTGTAACTGTGAGTCTAAGAATAAATAAATAAATAAATAAATTTGAAGTCGATTAAAAGAGTTGAAATATATAATTGAAACGAAGTGACAAATTTTAGTAAATTGATGCCCAATCCGCTGGGGGTTTCATCTAAAAAAAGATGATGAAGATTCGTTTTGACATTGAGTAAAACTGTAGTAACAAACGACAACTCTACTGCGGAGCGCGGTGTCGCATTGCCCCGCCATGGAATACAAAACAAACAAACGATTTTTAAAAATTCAAATCCCAAGGTGATGATCCGTTGGATCAAAGTTTGAAATCGAATACTAATTCAACTAAAAAGATAGGCCCAATGAGAAGGTCACGACCCTCAGCAGTCAGTGAGCCCATCCCTACTGAGACCGGGCGACGAGACACATCACGGGACATAGAAAAATGGCGTCTTGATGCGTAAATTATTGTTTTGCGTGTTTAAAAGATAAACACGAAAGCTATATTCAATGGATAGTAGTAGAAAAATAATGACATTATAATTTTAATAAGCCTTCATAGCTGTTGGAATGCCATCAATCATTATTATGCAGATCTCCGATCAGCTTGTTTGGCGACCTTGGCTGCTCCGTCGCACTCGTTCCGTGTATTGAGCCACGACCAAATTATACTGGTCATTGTAACTATAAGGCATAGAATCCTTCATGAAATAAAACTCTCGGCTGTAAGTTCACCGATTTTTTTATATTTGCTCCACGAAAATTAAAGCCTTTGTCACTAAGGTATGACTATGTTTGTACAGTTGTAACAATATCCTACACAAATATGAAATTAGTGACAACCACCACACCATATTCTTTTTATGGCTATGAGTTTTTGTTTGTCTGTGGGTAGACGTTGGCCTTTCTATTGAAATTTAAATTTTACGTTCGCACAACGCTACAACACCTCGATACTTTGAGGACACAATCTCTGCCTATAACCATAGTTATTGCGCTGAAACTTAAAGATCTCACGTAACTAGGTAGCCATAGTCAATTAGTACATTGTTACCTGAGTGTTGAAAGTCACGTTTTTTGAGTCCCGAGACGGGTTTGGCGCCAGAGCGTTAGCGAGGGCGCCAATGGAGCTTGAGGGACTTAAAAGACTTTCACCCGAGGTAAACACTGTGCTTTTCATTACGAATACAAGGAAAGTAAAAATAAAAACATGAAAGAAAAATTTGTGAAAATGAAGATTGAATTGCCGCCTTCCCGGTTTTTTTTTTCTTTTTCTCTGGCGGGCCTTCGGCTACGGCTCGCCAGCATTATTCAGCCATTATTTTCATTCTCATAATTTAAAAAATGGTGAATGTCAAATCTATGTTATTTTAAATAAATAGTTGAAGCTATATATTAATCAAGTAATTTAGAAGATATATTATTTATTTAATACTATCTTTATGTTATTTAAATTT
Organism: Thera obeliscata; assembly: GCA_947578465.1. Lineage (NCBI taxonomy): Eukaryota > Metazoa > Arthropoda > Insecta > Lepidoptera > Geometridae > Thera > Thera obeliscata. The sequence goes on from OX387926.1 coordinate 3,179,811, forward strand.
AAATTTTACATTGCGCTATCTTATTAGACTTTTTAAACTTCTTACCGTTGTAATGGGTTTCCAACCTACTTGCTGAATAAAAAGTTGGAATTTGGTTCAACGACCTCCTTGCAGTTAGAAAGACTTTAGAAAGTTGGAACATGGTTGAATAAAATAGAACTTGTTTTTTTTTATAATTTGACGGCTGTCAGTAGAAAGCGATTCTCCCTAGGGCTGAAAGTTTTACTTTCAATTAGGCCCCTCAGGCAACTTCAGACCTACTTTCAGAGTATGAGCAATGAAAAAGATTTTTTCTGTACAACAGTTATGCATGAAATATTTCTGATTTCTGAACTGGCTGAGAATGCTCTCTAGCATTAAGTTCGCATATGCACAATGCAATTTTTGTTTTAGTGCAATAAATAATTTTCCATCTATCTATACTCATGTAGTTTGCAAGTACCTATAGCATAGCAACCGTCACTGATGACGACTCAAATCAACAACTCCTTCTATGCCTTCTAAACGCTACTAATTTAGCTCAATATTAGCACTATTCTAACGAAACCAAATCACTTGTTCACACACTGTAGCTCATTGTAAGTAGCTAGTCTCGGTAGTTCGTCAATATTGCGCACATGATTTGGCAATTTACTTTAGCACGATATTAAAATTGTCAAGAATCGTCTTTTTGCGTCATAATTTTTGGACCAATTCCGAGCCACAGCCCCATGTGTAAGGGCTTATTTTTGTATACGTTTGTATCTTTGCGTTACATTTCTTTGTTAGACATAGACGGAGAGTGCTCTATTTATTATTCTTGTTATCTCTTTTAATCTTATCAATTTATCAATCTTTTATAGCAATATTTGGTTGTAAAAGTGAGTTAGCGTCACATAAGGATCGGACTATGCCTGCCAAAGTAATCTCAAATATAATTGCCACGCCACTTATAAAAAGATAGATAATGTTATGATTCAATAACCAAAATCATCTATTACCAAAAGTAAAGTAACGCTTACGCTGAGGTGTAAAAGACTTATTTCAATAAGTAAAGCTAAGTTGTTATGATTACGAAAGAAGAATCGTTAAATCATGGAATTACTATTTAAGCTTCTCATCAAAATTTCATTACTTGTATCAAAATAGCTGATAACGTAAAATTTTGCAAATTGCGAATGCCGGCATTCTTTGCGCTCGTTACCACAATAATTATATCAAAATTTTCAATGTAGCCACTAATTAAAACGTAAGTAGGTTTTACATTTACAAGACCTTTAGCATATTAAAAGGTACGTCATAAACCCCAATGATTTTAAAGTTAGCGTGTAAATTCCTCAGGATATTTGTTTTTTTTTGCATTTGAAGGTTGGAGAAGTTTCTTTAAAATATCAGACGTCAGAATGCGGTCAAACACACCCCCGACGGACGGTATTCACAATGTAGTCGACATTGCGAAGAGCGTGGGAAGACGGTATGAAAATATATACGTAGGGGGTTATGTCCAGAAAATGAAGCCTGGAAAAATATTTTTAATTATAATATATTTGATTTTGAATGGACTATTAATTTTATTGAATTATAATAATATAATATAATAATATTATACTTAAGTCTAGTATTTCTGCCTTTAAGGCTTCTGTAGGCGAGTGATATTGATTTCAGTAACTGTAAGATTAGTGTCTACGGTGACAACCGTCAAATGATGGACACGATTTTTATGAAACCGCGGCTTACTAGGCTCGTGGTAATCAAAGTCCTGCAAAGTCATTTGCGGAGTTAACAACCATGTTTACGTTTATTTTGGTTCTTTTGACAAAAACCGCCAACTTTTTGCCGGCGTGTGCTAATCATGAGCGGTAGATTGTAAGTCGAATCGGTGTTTCGGCTTCACGGTACGTTTTAGGCAGGAATTTATTAAAATGGGCAATTCGTACTAGAAGCGCTCATGGCGTTGATTACTTGGTATTCCAAGTAGAAAAACATGTTAGGATCAAGCATTATTTTTTTACCTAGCTTTGCTATTAGCACTTTATGGGTGTGAAAAAGATAGATAATTTTTGGAAGCATTTGAAATGTGGTGTTGGAGAAGAATGGAACGGATCAGCTGGACAGAAAGAGTAAAGAACGTAGAAGTATTACATAGAGTCGACGAGGAAAGAGCCCTCATAGAGGTTGTTGAGAACAGAAGAGGAGAGATGATTGGCCATCTTGTACGACATGACAGCTTTATCAGAAATATCATCAAGAAGAGGAAGACCAAGGATAAGCTACATGAGCCAAATAAAAGGGAAGATCGCTATCATGGCGTTTAAGGAGGTCAGGGAGGTTGCCCTCAAAAGAAATACCTGGAGAAAAATGCATACCTACATTACGCCGACAAGAGCATTGCTCTTAAATAAGAAGAGAAGAAGCTGTGTGCAATCAGATACACACGAAAGATGCTCGCAATTTTCTATTTTTTTTTATACAACTAGTTGATGGAACAAGCATTATGGACCACCTGATGTTAGTGGTGATCATCGCCTATAATCGCCGTCATGTCGTATATGGAGGTCAGGGAGGTTGCCCTCAAAATAAATACCTGGAGAAAAATGCATACATTACGCCGACAAGAGCGTTGCTCTTAAATAAGAAGAGATGAAGCTGTGTGCAATCAGATACACACGAAAGATGCTCGCAATTTTCTATTTTTTTTTTATACAACTAGGTGATGGAACAAGCATATGGCCCACCTGATGTTAAGTGGTAACCATTGCCAAAGCATTGCCTAGTAGGTCGTAGGTAAGTTGTAGGTAGGTTATATCTTTCAAAGGGTCAAAATGTGCGAGCAAGAAGTACATCGACGGTTGTCTTCGCCTTAACGCCAGATGCACCTATCTACTATGCAATTCAAGACGCGGGTAAGAGCTAGGTTTAATAAAAAGTAATTAAATTAACTTTGGCTATGAATGTAATAAAATTATGCAAGCGTAAGGCGGACGTGCTGGAGAAAGCAAAGTTAGCTCTTAGATAATCAATTTAATTTGACAAAACATAATAATACAGTACGCGACTACGCATACTTACCTTAGCTAGTAAACATACGGTTGGTTTCTTTACGTACAATCAATTCAAAATTAACTAATCCCACAACCTACCACTAGGCGATGGTTACCACCTAACATCAGGTGGGCCATTATGCTTGTTCCATCAGCTAGATGCATAAAAAAAAAAGCTCTGTCTGGCTATGTTTTTGCTCTGGTTTTGCGTCTGTGTGAGTGCTCACAAGTGTATTATACTGTGTGTGTGACGTTTCGACGTACGGTTTATTTAGTCAACACTCACACAGACTCAGAGACAGAGCCATTCAGAGCTTATGGTAGGTCTACAGGCGGCAAATCCCTTGTCAACTGGAAAATGGGTTACAGGAACGCCAGTCAACTGATCAAAAGAGTGCAAGAAGAAAACACCATGCAGCGTGGGATAGGGAAATATGATGATGAGCCGTCAAACATTTGATTGGGCGATTAGCCATCAGTGTAACCGGCTCTGAGTAATTTGTATAGCTATCGGTAGTTATAGATAGCGGAACTTATGTAGATTTTTAAAAATGAGTTACATCTGGTAGGCGTGCATATCTAATTTGGCTGTTAACAAGCTTATGTAATAAGTAGGTGTGTCGTGTTATACAGAATTCGACATATAGATATAATATACAAGTATAATAATTGCTGATCTGAACTCTGTTTTCTACCTGTAATACTTTCAGGTGGAAAACAGAGTTCATTATAAAATTTTCTAGTTTCTTATAAAATGTAATTTTTATATTTTCTTCTTAATTATTTCATGTAGTATGTGTAGTATATGGTACATAGACAAGCCATGATGCGTAAGTAAGCGTTATGTAAAAGGAAACGACTAGGGTTGCGGATCAAATACATAATACTTTTTTTGTAAATACCTACGTATTTACAAAAAAAGTATTCAAGTATTATATCAGCTATCCGGTTCCCATAGTACAAGCTCTGTTTTATTTGGGGCTAGATAATGCTGTGTGGATGGTCCATAATATTTATTAATTTTATTAGTTTCAAACACTTGAAAAGCCGACTTCATGGCCAAACTGTTGAACCGATTTTTATAAAATTTCTATGGGGCAAATCTGGAAGTATTACCTACCTATATAAAGAAAAAAACGAAGTTATGCGAGAAAAAACATTTAAAAAAATACAACTGAATTGAGAACCTCCTTTTTTATTCGCAGTCGGTTAAAAATAATGTTAAAGTGTGGGTGACTTTTGGGTATGTATTGAGTATGTGAATGGCACCCACTAATGAAGTGTAGGCGTAGTATCCTTGACCATACCAAGTATGTAATAATAAACAATTCAAATTAGATGCACATTGAAATTAAAAATAAAGTAACTGCACACGAATACCATTTTTGTTTTACGAAACTTTTGACTGGCCTCTAGCTCAGTTGGTAGTAGCTCTGCCTTCTGCGCCGTAGGTCGTGGGTTCGATCCCCACCGAGAACAAATATTTGTGTGGTGAACATAAATGTTTGTTCTCTGTCTGGGTGTTATATTGTATTCTAAGTATGTATTTACAAAAAAAAAATGTATTCAAGTATTATATCAGCTATTCGGTTCCCATATTACCAAATGTTATGGCGGTTAAAATATATAACAAGATTCCGGAAAACATCAAACATCTAGAAAAATACAACATTTTTGAAAAAAAAATTAAAGAGATGCTTTTACAAAAAAATTACTACACACTAGACGAGTTCTTTAACGACGAACAAAAAGAATAACTATAATAATAAATAACCCTTATAACATTTTATACTAAACCTGCTTACAAATCTGCGTGATTATAATCATATCGGCCCGCTTCTCCAGTATTGCAACACCCTTACAGGGTAAATTATGTATTGATTCAAAAATTAGTTCTAAGATCTGACACTGTTATATTTACATACATAATAAGGCAATAAATATACTGAATACTGAATACTGAATACAAGCTCTGCTTAGTTTGGGGCTGGGTAGTGTTGTGTGAATTGTCCACAATATTTATTTATTTATTATTATAAACTAATTAAATAAAAGTTAGACCTATAAATAGGTCAATAACCTTATTTCGAAAATAAACAATAATTTCTTGGTATTATCAATGCTTACTAGGTCAAAGATAACGTTATCGTAATGCTTTATCCATGCCATTGTGTAATAACTTACATCAAGTATTTTATATCTAAAGCCAACACTGTAAAGGTTTGCAACTTTTTTTTTTTATGAATCTACGACGTTGTTAGAAGTTGGTTCATGGGAAGTAAGTGAATGGGATGACTCAAAATCATTCTACTTGGATGAAAATGAGAGGATTCATGTTCAACAGTCCTTTAGTTTCAAGTTCATTGACTTAGTCCAAATACCATGCCCATAAGAAACAAACGATATATAAAAAAATTTGAACACCAAACCAAACCATGACGTATTCGAAATTTGAAAAAGAAGACGGCAATTTAAAAATCGAACATCTAAAATTTTAATCTGTCCCTTATTTTATGAAATATCAGGAAAAAATGTCAAGACAAAGACTTTCTTTTTCAAATGTGGTTTTAGCTCCAACGCCAACTGGTACAAATTAAAAGGTTATAAATAAAAAAGTTTACGTATGTATGTTTGCATAATAACTTTCATAATTCACACGAAGTTAGTTTGCTGTTACAACATAATTAATTAGTAATAATAAACCTTCGTTTACGTCACCTAACTTTTAAGGACTTTAAGTAGACGCAAAAATTGTAGAGTCCAGTAGATAATCAAACTTTCATGATTTACAGGTAAAGTTTTGAATTTAGAACACGTAATGATATTGTCTAGTGAATTGTTGACCCTTCTCAAAACTGATGTCTCTTTGTTTTTGTGGCTTTATTTTTGCAAGGGTTTTTATTTGCAGTCCAGCTGATATAGCTAGCTGAATTCAAATTCAACATAAGAACAAAAGAATAAGTGGTAAGTACTGTTTTCTGTGATTATGTGTTCAATGATTTCAGATCTCTAGGCTTTATGGGTACGGAGATTTCTTGATAATACGTCTCATGGATAAATAAGCTATTAATTATAATTTCAGCTATAATCATAAATTTATATCGCCCCAATATATTCAAACAGCCCATAATTTCCATAAACTGACGATGCCATTAACAATTCCTTGGATAGCTTTCTATTTGTTAGGAATATTGTGGCTAATTTGTGAAGTTGTTAGTTTCCGCTAAGGCTCTAGGATCGCGTGCTAACATGCGACCAATGACCTTGGGCCCTGTACTCACAATGAGCTAGACCAACATCTTAAGATGGCTACAGACCAAGTGAACTAAAATCGAATCAGTGTTAGACAAATATCTGAGCACAATATACCCAACGTGAATATGTGAACAGTGCTTGTGAGCTTATGAGCAGGTGGTCGGACAAATAAAATTATGGAAAAGCTCTACCTAGAGGCAAACATTGGACGAGCAGTTGAAATTATATACCCATTTCCCATTTGTAGCAAATAGCAATATCAATTTCTTGATGCTTGCAAAACATCGAGTTTGAAACCATTATGGGGAAATAAGGTAAACTGCTTACATGATCCAATTTGGGAATTATTAATAACCATTTCATATAAAGGTCATTTTATTGCCAAAAACACTTGTTTGAGTCAAGTTTTTTCTGCGAAGTTAATGAATAATATCAGCAAAGTTGAAATCGTTATTTTAACTTTAGTGTATATAAATGTCAGCGCTCACTATTTACGGAGGTTGAACCATATTCACACGAAAAGCAGTTTCTTGCGCCTTACTTCAAAAAGTATGGTTTGTTATTTTACTTGCAAACATTAGTAGGTAACCTGCTTTCTAAGTAAACGCAGTCACGTTCGTGCTTGATAAAACGGTGTTGTTCTGGATTCATGACATTTGGGTCTCGTTGCAACACTTGCGTAACGCGTCCCAAATGTTGCTTGCTTCGTGCAAGATTCGCACGAAGCAAGACACGAGAGGAACACACGTTTGAACAATCACTTCCGGTTGATTGGTCGGTCATTTCCCGCCAATTATACAGTAGATTGGCTTCCGTGGGTGAAAAATAATGGTGGTGCTATGTAGGTAAATGGTAAATCCAATTAAAACAGTCTATAGTGGAAATTTTATTAATTAATTTATATCATATAATTTGATGCAGGATAACATCCTTGTTGGGCTTAGTGCCTAATTTGTATTAATTCTTTCAGTTGTTGAGTCTACAACATATTGAACAATAGTGTCCTCTAGTGATGATTTGCGGTTTCTAATAACCAAAACATGATTCGAGGAGTGCAAATAGTCAAGCTCTGTTTCCATGTAACCTAAAGTTAATTAAAGAAAAATTAAGAATATGACACTACCTACTAATAATTATTGGGAAATAGTATCCCATTTAATGTTCCTAGGCGTCTCGCCTGCAGTCGGATGTCGGTCGACGTCGCCGCTAATCGGCCTCCGCTGGGCGTCAGCCAAGCCGTTCCCGCCGTCAAGTTTAAATTTGGAACACCGTTTTTTTGTGTCCGTAGTGGATATACGTGACGAGGTGAATAATCTCTCTCCGTTTGATGCAACTGGAATAGCTACAAAATGGAAATGGCTCACACTCACACATTATTATATACCTACAGAAGAGGGAAGTGACCGAAATACTTAAGTTTTCGCAGCGTCGGTCGTTGGTTTGAACAAATTGTTTACACACAGCTTAATAAACCTTGTTCTGTGACATGAATATTTTGAATTCGTATCCTGCTATCACTGTTTGTGATTCCACGGGCGTAGACATAACAGTAAATACGTAAAACGTGCGCTTTGCTAGTACTCGTTGATTTATGGCAAATCGGCGTCAAACTGATTCACATTATTTTGTATCGTTTAAGGCCTGCGCACACCTAGTTCGCTGGCGGTAGCGATCAGTGAAACGCTACTAAACGTCAAATCTCAAATCTGACAGCGATATTTGACAGCGTTTCACTGATCGCTACCGCCAGCGAACTAGGTGTGCGCAGGCCTTTACTTCTTTTTACTTTTGTGCAAAGAACCTAGCAATAATGATATCGTTTGATTTCCAATAGAAATCAAACCTTAGGCTAAGCAAGTAACTGAAACGGAACTGAAAAATTTATTTTTTTCAAATTTTACTTCCAAGGTTTACATTTCGCAAGGATGTAAACTCTGTCTATCTAATAGACCATCATAACATATTAATATCTTGGTTTGAATTTGACTAGTTAGGTTTCCATTTCATTCGTATATAATTAAGCTTTTTTAGACCATAAACAAAACAAATCAATGTTTAAACCGTGTAGGTATGTATTGTTAAAGTTTTGGCCCAAGCCGAGCTGTTGCAACTGAGGCCAAGAGGCGAGCTATGTTGCGTTTTGTAACTGCATGTAACACGTTCACTCGTTGAATAAAAGCGCCTTGTGCCTTTATAGGTCAGCGTAGTCATCAAAATACCAGCAAAACAGATGGCTTTTGCTTGAACTAAACAAAACACGTAATTCCAGATACGAGAGAACCCACTGATCTGTGAAACCGCAAGACCTTACAAACACAAAGTAACAAAGTCAAGGATGCCGGGAGACATGACAATGGACAATAATGAAACCACCACGCATGGGTCGCTCTCAATGATACGGTTTGAGACTAAATCGATCATTATTATTGTTGAATAAATCCCTCCTGCAAATACACTATTCAGTACAGAGAATAATTTGGATCATTTGAAGTAACGTCTGCAAAAGCTACTTAGATGTTTTTAAAAGATCCAGTCAAAACGGCACCAATTCATGTATAAAATTCTCAAAAGCAAAATCTACACGAGGTGTAAAAATAGGTCGATGATGACAAAGGAGACAATGCTTTCAGAAACATAGGCGCACAATCAAGCCGTGCGAGATTGATGTCGTACATGAGACTACAATATCGGCCGGCTAAATTGGCACGCTGTCAAAAATGCAGTGGACAGAGCTCCACCACAGCATCCTACATAGAGCTCTATAGGCATAGCATAGATGTTCTAAATACGGTGCACTGCGGGATGATTGAATAGCCACACTGGTTCATTGGACTCATTTCAATTCGAATGATCGGCCGAATCCAATGAGTTAGTCAGTTATACTACTCGTTTTGAAGGGGAAATGGTAGAGGATAACTCTATAGGAAAACTAGAAAAGGAAAACCGATTAGAGACTCAAGACGGTAGTTTTACTCTGCGCAATAATTATCCTAAAATAGTACTATTGACATTTTGTTGACAATTTGTCATACCTACCAACCTAAGAAGTGATTAGGTAGTTTTCGCTTGCTATATAAAAACGTAATAGACCTTATAACTCGTACTTATATCCCTTCAAGAGTAGTTATGTTCGTGGAACTGCGGGCTGATGTCATTGCATTTAACTTAATGGGTACAGTGAAATAATAGCAGCGTAATCTATCTAAATGCATAAATCGCCTCCACAATCTACAGCAGACTCCGAGCACGACTGCGTGCGTCTGTCTGTGACGTGACAACAAACAGTGCATACAATAAATTGCTGTTTGCGGAGCTCGCCATGTTTAGCTAGCACTCAAGCCGGCTCTAGGGACTAACACTAGCGGAAAGGGAAATAACAATTGAAAAACTAACCTGTGCTCGATTGATGACATCATGTGGTCCTCGCCAAGTCGTAGCTGCCGGAGATTTTCTCTTAGCTAGTTCAAGTGTAGCCTCACTGGGGCACTTCTCGAACATCAACACCCGCTCGGCTACGGAGCCGCGGGTGAGGAAGGGCCGCACCGGCGTGGCCCCCGTGGCTGCGGTGGCCTCAGCGCCGGCGCTGACTGCGGCACCAGCGCTCGACGCTCGCCGTGCACGCGCTTCAAACTTAGAACGTGCTTCTGTCACGTGCGATCCGAGAGAAGCCCTGCGCTCGCCACTCGGCCCAGCCCCAGGCTTCCGGCTCGCACCTGTCTCTAATCTATCCTGGTATCGGCTTTTGGCATAGTCTACTAATGATATAGGTGGGACGACGTCGGGCCGCTCCATGGAGCGCTCGGCCACCACGCCTCCGGTGCGCAAGGCACGCAGGAGCCGCTCCTCCTCACGCGCTACTTCCAACCGCATGGCAGCAGGGTCAGCACGCCGCGCGCCCGCGCCAGCAGCCCCCGTGCCGTTACGCTCCGGCACCAGGTCGGGCGGCAGGCTGGCGTCCATGGTCTCTCCCTCGGGTTCGGGCCGATCCCGGCGTTGCTCCCTGCGTGCGTCTGGCCGTGGCTCTCGCACCACCTCGATGCGATGGTGCCGCAGCTCCGGCCGCTGCTTCATGTCCGGCTTAGGCTCCGGCTTGGGCTTGGCCCGCAGACTCTCGGTGAGCTTGATTCCAGGCGTGGGCCTGCACGATAGTATCTCCGTGGGCGCAAGACCGCGGGCCTTCCAAGTCTGGTAGATGGCCTCGGCATGGTCCGATATCTGTTTCGCGATGGCGGCGATGTCCTCCTCGCCGGTGTCGATCTCGCGGCGGGCCGTGGCCGCCATGGCCGAGCCGCGCGAGCCCGCAGGCTCCGAGGACGGATCGCACCCTTTCGGCAAGGGTCTAGCTCTCCATGCACTGCACTAACCGATCACAAGAGCACTGAGGGATCACTGGGACGACACTGGGACGGTCATGAAGTAATCGCGAGTAAACTGTGAACAGCTGTAGAGCGCGCGTCTGACAATAAACAAAGGCTAGGATCGCGTGCGGCGAGAGGAGCAGCGAGGCGACAGACAACGAGCCGGCGACGGCGCCTGGCGCGGACTGCGGCGCGCCGGGCCCCCCTCCCCGGACCCCGCGCCGCCGCCACGCACCGCGCCTCCAGCCCTCGCCGCTAAACCCGTGCCGTGTAGGCCCTTCAGTCCCAGCCGGCGGCGGCGGCGGCCCACGTCCTCTGTCTCCGAATTCTCATTCATTTCGCACCTGATTGCTGATACTTTAAATCTGTATTAGTGAAATTGGAACCCACAATAAACCACTATAAACTTTACCACGTGCAGATACGACGTGTTGTAATCTTATAAAACAGGTTTGATGCGCGATATTATTTTCAATCCTATCATCATATACGCCCAGGATCTCGGATTCTTGGATTTTATATTGCCTAATAAAAAGAATTTCACGTATATTCAAAATCAGTCCATTTGTCGTATTTAGATGCGTTAAAGCATGCTTTTGCCGGGTGCGGGCGGGCGGAATGCACATTATTGGGCGGCGCGGCCGGCGCGAAGAACTGTAAAACGATGACAAGGACAACACTGCAGGCAAAGATCATAGAATGCAACACTTACAAAGTACCTGGGTGCTTTCTTACCGATTGTTATAACTATACCTCCATAACTTCGTTTTGTGTGAAATTAATTGCGATCAGTAGGCTTATCATGAGCTCTGTCTCTGGTTCTAGTCTGTGCGAGTGTTGAATAAATAAATCCTACGTCAAAACGTCGCACACACAATATAATGCACTCGTGAACACTCACACAGACTCAAAACCAGAGACAGAGCCAGACAAAGCTCATGCTAGGCCTTCAGTCACTTTATTTCGGACAACGGGTCAACCCATCTTTCTTGACCCAAAGAAAGAATGAGGAAAAAAACCTGCGCAGCAAGAAGTTCAATAGCCAATGCAAAAATGTTTTAGGGATCCTCGTCTGCCGCATTATTTTGTAAACAAAACTAGCTCTATGTATATATTTGAATTGTTTATAAGACTGTTATTTCGAATTGTCAAAGTTAATAGAATCCATTAGATAGATAAAAGAAGAGTAAGGCCCGTATTCCGAAACAGCGCTTGAGTCGAGCCTCAAGCATAGATTTTATGACAGTTCTCCATTGAAAAGTGTCAAAAATCTGTGTTTGAAGTTCGACTCAGAATCAAGCGCTGCCCTGCTATTCCGGCAGCACAGCTCGATTGAGTGGTCGCTGAATTCGCGTTCGAATTTCAAAATTATCATACAAAAATTGACAACTCACATCGAATGTAGCGATCGCTTGATGTGATTTGTGTTGCTAGAATTAGCACCCTTGTTTCGGAATACGGGCCTAAGATTTTCTTGACTATGTTCTCGACTCACATCTATGAATACCAATAGTCGGTCGTCTTATCTGTAACCGCGAGGATGACGAACTCTATGGCGATGGCGGGCCGCGCACGCGTCGACACCGACACAAATAGCACGCGCCAACCTTTATTTACGCACCAGGCTCCCCTACTTTTTTTTAATTATTCTCCGAAGCCACTGCACGCGTCTCGACATGTCGGGATACATAATTACAACTTCTTGTGCTCCAATTTTTTTGTCAATTTTACCAAGCTTTGGGAACGAATTTTGACCTCGCTCGCACGTTTTGACATTTTGAAAAATATGAAATCATTGGACTACTTCGAAAATGATTTTTATTTCTTCTTCTTCTTATCATATCACTGATTCTTTCTAACCAAGTGTGGTGGAAGGATTTTAAGTGCGCCTCACAGAGGCTCCTTTAGTGCACTTGACACATATTCTCGATCTTTTTAGGTTCTACGACATGCCGGTTTCCTTAACCATGTTTTCCTTCACCGTTTGAGAGCACTGGCTTAGTGTACATAAATTTTTGGGCAGAAAAACTCACCACTTTACTTGGTACAAGACTGGATTTGAACCCACGACCTTAGGATCGGAAGGTGGAGCCACTACCACAAGGCCACCAGCGCTCTTTATTTTTCTGAACAGTGAGCAATGTACACAAAATGGTTGCTCGCTATTTTAGTTCTAAGCTACTTCTACTGCCCGATCAAGATCATTGTTTTATCCTTACCAGCCATCTTGACTTGGTCTCTCAAGTGCCCATTTGAGCAAGTACAACGTCAACGTCAAGTACAAGGTCAACGTCAACCCCTTATGTGTCTTGCGAAAGCCTATATTATGCACTTTAATTTCATTTGATTTTCGTTTGCTGTAACCTCCAAATTAAAAAAATATTAAACTTTTAAGTATAAATGCGCCGGTGTGCGATTTTATTGCTCTCGAGTGTATGTATGTCTGGAAGAGATCGGTCACAGCGATAAAAAATCTGTACTTCGCTTTAGCTAGGTCTAAGTATCATAACTTTGTAATTTATTATTTTATCGAAATGTATGTTCACATTGGGTTTGATTGTAACGAAGTAGTGTATGTTCATATTGGATTTGATTGTTATAAATATTTAGATAATGTTTCTAACTTGCATTGTTTAGCAATGATATGAATAAAGATAGGTGTAGATAGGTAGAAGGTAGAAGTACAAATGTATATCTACAACTTGCATATTTGGAAATAGAAAGGTGAATTTGAATTCTAAAAGGAACATGTCATCCTATCTAAGTTAAACTATAAGCATCTCCAAATAAGAAGATACAAAAGCTTAGAAATCGAAATGGGTACTTATTCCACTGATATGGTGAGAGAAAGGTGAAATCTTGAATGTCAATGAGCTATCTTTGTTATCCGTACCGCGTCGTACCAAATTGTACGAACTAAATGTAGAACTAGTGACGACGGACAAGTCTTCGTTAGGTATCGTACGTACTCAGATATATTAATAAAAGGGACCATATTATTAATACAAGTCATATTTTTTGCTACCCTAGTGGTGGCTTGACATAGAAAATTAAGTAATTAGGAATTATTACATGTTGTATTGTCGCCGTCGTCTTTCATCATCGATGAGTTTTTAATAAGTTTAGCAAATGTGAAGATGAAAATGATGACTGGAACATATCAGTAGGTGTCATCAGTACCATGAGCCCTGTCTGGCTCTGTATCTGGCTCTAATTTTGAGTCTGTGTGAGTGCTGACCAGTTGCATTATACTGTGTGTGTGATGTTTTGACGTAGGATTTATTTAGTCAACACTTACACAGACTCAAAACCAGAACCAGAGACAGAGCCAGACAGAGCTCATGGTAGGCCTACTGTAGATAACAGTAGTTGGTATTATTAGCTGCGTAAGTGTAAAGCAAAAGAACAATGCTTATAATGATGCAACATGAGTCGGCAAAGGACAAAGGTAGGAATATAATACCCTACTAAAATGCCAAGTGTGAACCGGTCACCCCTGAGGGCGTGGCGATCGTTCACCTCTATCGTGCTTGTTTTAATGAATAGACAAAACAAGTAAATACGTATTAGTCGCAATCTTTGCAACGCTTTCTTTTTGGAAAATACGTAAGTAAGATTTCCCTGCAAAATTTTGTTCCTATTCTATTGGACCAGCACGATACCTTATAAGGCACTCACGGCCGACTTGTCTATCGACTAAAAACTATTTTGAATAATATACCACTGATAGTGACATAGTTTGCAGAGTGAACAGGCGCCTTTCATTAAGAAGAAGTATCAGTGCTGTCAGTGTAAATGTAGTGTCAGAAAGCGCGCACTTTGGAAAACCTTTTTTTGTTATGATAATTTTTATTTATCAAAATATATATCAGTGAATACCTTACCAAATGTGATCGAGCACCTCAGTGTTTATGAATAAATTTTCAGCTGAAACCAATAAGTTTTTCAAAGTTTTAAATCCTTTAAAATAAAAGCATGAAGACAAAGCATGTGGGATTATACCACGGTCTTCTATTAGATATACCAAACTGCAGTTAAAAGCATTTAATATCAATCTCTACCAGCAATCACGCAACGTATTTTGGGCAAAAGCAGATAAAAGCCAAATGAGCGAAGCAAAAGTACCAGACAACAAAAGCGATTGGACGTCAATAGACATATATCTTTTCAACAATGGCCAGAAGTCATCACCGCCAAGGAAGTATCACCTCGTGACAGACCAGCTCGACTGGTGGAAAGCCACGTTAAATTATCTGGCTCAGTCGCAGTATGGTTCCATGTAAGCATTTTACGACTATTTGAATATGATCAGTTTCCTAACGAACTTGGATATAGGTATTAGGGTCAGGATCAGGCCAAATGGTACCACAGGGGATATAATAGGAACATAATATATTTCAGTTTATTGATTTTAAAATAAACAATTACCAAATGAACATGTCGATGGACGGCAAGATTTTTCGTCTATGATTCTGATTTACATACATATACATTTGACTCTTTGTGAAGCCAGTGGGTTTCAGCCATCAAAAACTCAAACACTCATCAAAAACTCAAACACTCATCAAAAACTCAAACACTCATATCGTTAAAACGATAACTCATATCGTTAGAACGATATGAGTGTTTGAGTTTTTGATGGCTGAAACTCACTGGCTCCAAATAGAGTCAGGAACTCCATACAAGAACAGGAACGCTTATTGTGTCTGGAAGCAAAAGCTACTCTGGTGGCTTAGCCAAGTTAGCTTTCTACTGTCGGTTGAATGAGACAGCTTGACTAAGCTCTCTGGTATTCAACGTGCTAAATAACGTTTTGCTATTCAAGACACAGCATGGTCGACCTGTACACAATCGAAGGCCAAAAGGTTGAAACACCGATGCAGCTCAGTCATAACACAGCGTACGTGGCCGTCGTGCCTCCAGACCTATTCATCGATGCTAGTTACGAGAAGTATCTTCTAAAGGCTACTCGGTAAGCCTTTTCTAGAACTTTCTGAGATTGCTCTGTAAAATAACCATTTCTATTTAGCAGTCACCTTTTACTTGTCATATACAGATCATGGGAAAAGAGTCAGATAAGACGATATAGTAATACTGCAGGTAGACCAGGTATGTTTAAGCCCTAATATAATGATTAGTCATCATAAAAACTGATGGCAAAACTGTAAAGACACTTTTCTTGTAGAAGAAATTCAACTTAAAAATGATGAAGCTAATGATAATGACAGAGTTATTGAGCCACCTAGAGTATCAAGGGATGGAAGTACAACTCTTAAAACGGTAAGTATGCTATATAATGATGCTGCATGATGCCAATGCAATAATGATGAATTGAAAACGAACCCTAGGTAGACAACCCACCTAGATCCTTATTTCTTAGAATAAATGTAGGGCTAAATAATTTACAGGTAATATTACTGTTGTTCCTAAAATAATACATTTCTTATTAAACCACATGCTACAGATAGTCGCAAGCATGGTAGATAATCAAGCAAGCGTGATCGTGAAACCAGAAGTTACTCCAGTTAAGGAAATTAATAACACCAACAACTTAAAACCGGTAAAACAACCTGACAGTTCTCCCAAACCGACAATGGTGAAAAATCCTGGTATAGTAAAAGGAAATTCACTAACATCGCCACCGAGATCTAGAAAACCATCACTCAAAAGAAAAGATAACGTAAAAATCAATATGATAGCAACGAAAGATCGACCTTCATCAGAATCTAATAAAATTTCATTGAAAAGTAAAATATATAAGCCTACACGCAAGCCGAGAGAGTCCCTACCTGAATCTACTCTAAAAAAAGTTGAGGAAGTTTTAAATGAAGTTAAGTCATCTCAATCTTTAAAATTAGTTAACACGACGGGTTCAATGACCAAAGCCTTTGATATAGAAAATAAAGAAGGTACTATTACAAATGATAACATGAATGCTAACAGTGAAAAACCTTCCATAGCAATTAATCCTAAAATCAGTCTTTCGAATAATGTGGACAGACAGGGTGGAACGCATAAACTATTAGATAATAGTCACCAATTTTTGATTAATGATTGGGTCAAACTAGAAAATGTAGAAGAAAGTAAAATGCCAACGGGGCTTATAGAGAACAACATAACTAACAAAACAACATTGATGGAACATAGAATATCGTCACCAACTTTTACAAAGGTGACCCAACCCGAAAACGACGTAGCTCCGATTAACAAAGAAGGATCTGTTAATTTGAAATTGAACATTGAAATCTGGAATTACTCTAACGACACAAAAAATGTCCCAACCATCGTATCCAAAGGAGAGTCATTGATACTTATAAGGCAAGAGAAAGGGTCCCAATTTGACATCGAAGAGAAATCAATAGAGCACGATAAAATGATTGCCAACGAAATAAGTGACTATAGAACTCATAAAATAATAATTGTTAAATGTGCTTGTTTGAATCAAGATGGAGAAAAATCTAAAATACCTGTTGGCAATTTGGTTTTTCTGCCAATTTTGAAGTTAGATGAAAATTGCAAAAGGTAGAGTACCTACTGTTGACAAAAAACATAAAACTTAATTAATTGTTTCCTTAATTTTAGTAAGCACTTCCAACATAAATAAAATTACTTTATATTTTACAGATGTTGTTGTAAAGAAAACAAGAAATTTGATTATTCAAGTCACACAAACGTTGAGTATAGAGGTACTATGAAGAAAACAAACTCTTGCTTGATAGAAAAAGTAGAGAGAATAGTCAGTCCCTCCGAAATAAAATCAAAAAATAATTCTGCAGAAATTCAACTAGAAACAAATACGGTTCACTTACAAAATGAGATGACGACACCAATAAAACATAAATCTGTTGCTATCAAGGAAGGTCAAGAAATTTACGCACAGCTGCAAACTCTCACCAAGCCAGTGAGCGACTCGGTAAAAGAAGATGTTAAAGTATTAAATAATCCCCTGGAGCCTGAAAAATGTGAATGTTTTGTAATGCAGAAGGAATCAATAGGGATACTACTTAAATCGTCAAACAAATTTACACAAACTGAATGGTGTGACGTACTAGTAAGAATTTCCTTAATTTTTCATTTGTACTGACATAATGGTATTGTAAAATCATAATCTATTTGTCTCTATTTCAGTTGCAAGCAAAGCTTCAGAATGATGGTAACTATTCACTTCACATACCGCCTCTTGAAATTTTAAAGAATTATAAGCTATGACAATCAATTAAATCTTTATTTTGTTCTCCTACCTGTCTACTTTAAAATATTAAACAACCACCATATTATTAGGCACCACTAAGATAATGTCGAAATAGTCGTGGTTACTATTACAATATGAATCCAGCGGTACGAGGCTTTCAATCCTGAATTGAGTAGCTGTAGTTCGTCTTGATACCCGTGCAGCTTCTTCGCTAATATGCTCATGGCCTTATGAGGAATGTACTTCAGCTGCGTATCAGATAGAAACTTCAAGTTTTGCGGTGCCATTTCCAGCATCACCTAAATAAAATAGAGAAGAACTACTTGAACCAAGTTTGATAAAGTGTCATCATTAGAGACATTTAGGCCGCTGATAAATAGATAGATAACTCTTTATTGATTACAATGACACACTAGGTAAGTAAAATACAAAGGGCGGCCTTATGAGGCCTAACAGCGATCTCTACCAGGCAACCTTGAGATGGCCAGAACTGAACATAAACATGAGAGGGGGGAGTTTGATGTGTGTAATTTCTACTTTAAAAAAATATATTTATTTGAATAAAAAAAAAATTGTACAAGGATAGATGATAGTACACTACGCTCATCCAACAAAACTGAGTGCACACACAAGGATAATCTTTAAGTATCAATACTTCTATTAAAGCCAAAGTTTCACCCTGATAAATCTTAGGAAAACATGAATTGCTTCACTCCAAAAAAAAATGCAGGCTACCAAAGTTTATTTTAATAAATTTTTCGCCTCTCGAGTTTTTAATCTTTCGAAACAAGATTTCAAATATTGAAGTCAGTGAGTGAACTAGCTCGATCTAGGAAGAAGTACTTACTTGAGCAGTAATCCCACTCATTGCTTGAGGGTTGATAGCACTGAGCTCGGGTGCGTCCACCTCTGTGAGAAGCAAGCCAAGTCGAGCTACGTCGCTGGCGCTCCAACTGTTCGACCTTCCCAACACCTGGGGAAGAAAACTGAGCAACGTTATATCGAGCTGCTCTGATGGATAAGTGTGAGTGTATGTAAGTTTTTTGTATTTTTCAGTTTATTGCATTTCGTTATTAACGTCATGACAAAAATAAGTGCATTTACAAGCATTTTCGAAATTTAACAAAAACAGGGAACAGATACGAAACGAAACTGCATCCTGGCTTTTTTTTGAAAAATATTATATAACTTATATTTCAATCCAGCTTTAAATTAAGCAAATACTTCCATGCATAATATAGGTTTAAAAAACTTGAGAAACCGAAGTTCTGAAGAAATTTCTATGGTAGCAATCTGGAAGATTACCTTTCAGATATATATTTTTTTTAAATCGACTCATTATGACAAAATTATGCGATGAAAAACATTAAAAAAACTTTTAAATTTTCATTCTGTAAAAAAGACTTCAACGCGCCCTTAGCTCTACGAATGTCTTGCCTGCTACGGAGTGTCTACGACATACTTTGATTATCACGTTTTGTATCGATTTGTTATTTTCAGAGCAAATCATACAACACATAATATCGTTTCGTTTTGGCATGATTAGTCCAAAAACAAACCTGCGTTTTACTCATGATATGCAAGAAAAACCTTCGCTGCAACGGGTCACAGGATCTAATGTGGTAAAATATCTGAAAGCAAATAAACTTATTCTTCCTCATTTAAAAAAATCTTTGGCGAGCTGCATTGTCGAGTCACATTTTTTAAGTCCCAACAACAACCAATAATTTATTTACAACATTTCGTCTACAAAATGTTTTTGTTTCGCCTTTTGTCTCTCTCTATTGTATGGAGAAAAGATGAGACAGCAAAAATAAGTTATGTAGAAACGATCGAAACGAGTTGCTGCCACATTAATTTTCCATACAAAAGAGAGAGACACGTGCTCACACGAAAACAATATTTGGTAGACAAAATGTAAATTCACTGGGACTTGCCCTTCAGTATGTTATTGAAAATAATAATTTTACTAAACATAATAATAAAGTGACAATTGGATTTAGTTTACAATAAGTATGAAGATGAAAATCTCAAGAAGCTCACTGGTACCTGGTGTGACAGCTGAAGGTACGTGACTTCATCGAGTTTCCTCATGTAGAGCATAGGCACTCCACACAGGAGGTTGTTCATGAGGTTGAGGTATTTCACGTTATTCCAGCACTTGTTTATTTGTATGTATTTGCTGGCCACAACCCCGACCTAGGACAGAAAAATAGAGAGAACCGTCTTAGCGACTTTGATCCTTAGGTCCTAAATATAATAATATCCCAGGCACGTTTAATATCCCGATATTTACCATGCCTGGGGCATGAAGTTGTTGAGAACAGAAGAGAAAATATCACTGGCCATCTTGTACGACATGACAGGTTTAACAGAAATATCATCGAAGGAAAGGTAGAAGGAAAGAGAGGAAGAGGAAGACCAAGAATATGCTACATGAGCCAAATAAGAGCGAAGATCGCCGTCATGTTGTACAAGGAGGTTGACCTCAAAATAAATACCTGGAGAAAAATGCATACATTACGCCGTCAAGAGCATTGCTCTTAATTAAGAAGAAAAAAGGACATATTATAGGATAAAAAAAAGATGTGGTGACGACTGACAAAAGGGTGGTTTTACCTTCTCCGAGAAAAAGTTAGGGAGAGAACTGGTGATCTAGTGGTAAACAGTCTCGCCTTTTGATCAAAAGGGCATGGTTTCAAATCTTGTCGTGCACTAGGTACTGAGTTTTCTATCGAGCAATTTATATTCACTAAGCTACTGGCTACTAGATGTTACTCTCAAACGGTGAAGGAAAACATCGTGAGGAAATTGGCATGTGTCGTAGAACCCAAAAAGTTCGATAACACGGGTCAAGTGCCTGTATAAAGAGCCTTTGAGACGCACTTCAAATCCTTACGCCACGCTGCCTGGTCTGAAAAAACTTGTGACATGACAAGAAGAAAAGTACCTGATGCCTATCAAGATCAGCGTGAGTGCCTATATATGATAAAATTCTGTCATCACTAAGGTTGAGTTTGGCTATTTCCCGGCCGTTGATGTACTTGAAGAGTGGCCGGTACATCTCGAGGGTCTGGTGGGAGATCTCGTCTGTTTCACGATCACCTTTTATCACCTTCCAAGTGGCCATGTACTTCTCACGGGCAATATTCATCATCGATATCGCTCGCGCCTGAAATATAATGTTAACTTTTCAAAAAAGTTACTAGGTGGCTCAACCTAGTCACTTTTTTGAACTTATGAACTTTTGCACTCTTGACACTAATATTATTATTATTATATACACTAATATTGACATTTTTGACTACTTTATATGCCTACCCCCACCACGCAAACCGGCAGATTAGTATACCGTTGTTATCAGAGGCACTCGGGGCATACGTAGAATGAATATCTGACGCGCTCGAGAATGCCCAAGTAACTGTTTTTTTTTACATTTTTGAAAAACCGTACACGCCAAACCCACCGCTAAAATGGTTTTTGCCATACGAGATTTTCTTTTCGAAATTATTTTATCTTTCGATTTTGATAGGTCTCGACGGCGCCGTTGAATTACGCCATTTAGCTACCTCGCCTCCCTAACTATAATGTACAATTTACTTTGTGCTATAATTTTGTGGTCCAGAGATAAAAAAATAACTGATAATTAGCTATACATTGACAATACAGTAACATATAGGTCTATTCTGAATTTATGTAGACGAACAAAATTATATTTTCACACAATAATTTCCAAACGTTGGGATGAAAGTGGAATGAAATGTTTTTCATATATCCAATTTATTTCGTCTGTATTTTTAAACTTTATAAATTGAAACCGAAAATTGCTATCCGTTTTCAAATATTATTCAGCAACCATTTATTCAAAAACTTTCATCAAATCTACTCAAACCAATAATAAAAACTTACAGACCGCAATACGTAAAGTGGCGGCAAATTCAGTATATCTTCAACAGTTCCTTCTAGAATAATGGAGAAGGCATTCACAGCCGTTTGCATGCGGTCTTGCGAGATATTCAAAACGCAGTGACCTCTATGCATGAACTGCGCTAAAGGCAGATGCACACCGGATTTATTCTGGAATAACTCCGCTCTAGAATATAATAAAATCGGTAGCCCAATTAAAAACCAACAGAATCTTATTCGTTACATTAATCTCTAGATATTATAAATTTTTCAAGTCCATTGTTCTCTTTAAATGTAGTTTTTATTCATTTAGGTTTATAGTAATAGTTTTTGTAAATTCATTCGGTTGTAAATAAAAAGTTAGTCTACCATTTTTTTACATACATATCTTAAAGATAAGGGTAGAACAAAGTAAAGAAAATACTAAATTACCTTCATTATCAAACTACGTAGATAATACATTGCGTGTAATACAATTTCTACTAAAACCCCTGGTGTTAACCACATAGCATTCATGATATAATACGTTTCTATGCTTGCTATGCTACTCGTAGTTCCTTACCGCATAACTTGGCCGGACGGATAATGCGCCAGTGTTGCTAGCTGTGTCACCGTTGTATTCGACTCACTCGAATCTTCCTCTGCAATTTATAGAATTCATGTTATTATGATGTCCATCTTTCCATCTGCCTCAGCTCAGTTGTTAGCTCTGCCTTCTGCGCCGTAGGCCGTGGGTTCGATACCCACCGAGAACAAATATTTGTGTGGTGAACGCAACGGTTCTCTGTCTGGGTGTTATATTGTATTCTAAGTATGAATTTACAAAAAAAATGCATAAGAATAAGTATTAGTATCTGCTATCTGGTTTCCATAGTACAAGCTTTGCTTAGTTTGGGGCTAAATAGAGTTGTGTAGATTGTCCAAAATATTTATTTATCTCAATCATAGATGACATGTGTTATGATTTTATGTACCTACGTATACGAAACCCTTCGCGGGCCCCAGTAATGCCTTGGACCACCGAGCCCGCAGGCGACAAGAACTGTTTACGTTGCAAAACATTTTCTTAAAACTAATCTGAGCGTTACAATGTATCGAGTGAATAAGTTTCATTGTTCATTTTGTTTAGATTATTTAATTAATGAATCCGGCTTGCGACTGCCGATAGGCTAGAACATTTATAACACTCATGAGAGACAGTCACGAATTGTATTAACGTGAATAAAATAAGTATTGGTGAATTACGGAAACAAGTATATTTCTGCCACCCTGACCCTTTCTGTTACACATGATTATTGAAAGCTACATTCGTTTTGCCTACATGACAAACCTTTACCAAAATCGTTCCATATTGGTCCCCAACTCGTTAGTTTAATAATGGAGGGACTCCAGAAAAATATCCAATCGGATACCACATTAAATTCATTTAATTCGTAAAAAATTATACGCATATTGTACCTTGCCCTTCTTCATCTTGATTGCCGAACAGATTTTTATTTAATAAAGCTTCCATCTCCATGAATGGATCTAAAAAATAGCAATAAATTAAGACTTTTCAAAAGCAAAGATGGAATGAAGGATTCAGTTTTATCTGATAGGTTTCAAGGATGGTATAAAATGGAGTTTGTTTAGTTTTTTCGGCTGACCTCTCAGCTCAGTTGGTAGTAGCTCTGCCTTCTGAGCCGTAGGTCGTGGGTTTGATCCCCACCGAGAACATATATTTGTGTGGTGAACATAAATGTATGTTCTCTGTCTGGGTGTTATATTGTATTCTAAGTATGTATTTACAAAAAATAAATTATAAAAGTATTATATCAGCTATCTGGTTCCCATAGTACAAGCTCTGCTTAGTTTGGGGCTAGATAGTGCTGTGTGGATATTTTTTTTAGTACTTAAAATGATTTACAAAGTAGTTATTAACCGACTTCATCAGCGAAGTGATTGTTTCCTAGTCTCAGAGACTGCCGGGTACCGATCTTATCTATTGCATTTCCTCGATCAATGGGTAGTTCTCTGATCATAGTGCGGCAATTTGAATCTGGAAAGTGGTTTTAGCTAAGATTACTAAACAATTAATACTTATACTTATAAACGCTGTTAGCTCTGTCACTGTTTGCCATTACCCAGTGGTAAGAGATGGTAATAGTGTAAGCACAAGCACTGTTTATCTTTAGAAAGATTAAGCACACAAAGTTAGTTTATAAAACTTTAAGCTATGATGTTTTATGAGAACTATCTGAAAAATATTTTAATAGGAGCCGAGTGGGTTTTGGACCCAAAACCTTCCTCTTTGGTACGGGGATGCGCTGACCGCTGCGCCATCGGATCCAAATCACACTTGACGAAAAACCCAAGGAAAAGGTGTGGTCGGCACTTAACTTTTGGGACAATATAGATGTATTGTAAGAACGCCTATTTTTTGTACCGCAAATGGAATAGATACTTACAGTTAGGTACGGTACCAACTAGATTATGGGCGCGTGAAGAAATTACAAAAGATATGTTATTTGTAATTACTAAGCACAGTGCCAAATTTACGCATTTTCGAAGCAAAACCATTGTATTAACTAAATTATTGTTTGTTTAGAATTCACAGCCTCGTAGATTTTGAGTAGGTATAAAGAAATCAAAATCACTTTAGTGAGCTTATTATATTCAGCCTTTAGGCCTTTAAGGCCTGCGCACACCTAGTTCGCTGGCGGTAGCGAACAGTGAAACGCTGTCAAATATTCGCTGTCAAATCTCAAATCTGACAGCGATATTTGACACCGTTTCACTGATCGCTACCGCCAGCGAACTAGGTGTGTTCGGGCCATTAGGGATGCCAAAAAAGGTCATTGAACCTCTTCCCTGCATTGAAATCATGTGACAACAGGAGCCTTCACAAACGTCATGAGTGTTTTAGCTTTTACAAAGGGTTTTCCATCTCTTTTTTGTTATATGAGAGTGGATGAGAAGAGACGCTGGCTCTAAGCTAGTTAATAAACTAGTGTTTCGTAAAAATTCTGAATGAATTTCAGTGAAAAATTCGAAGTATTAATCTTATTAGAATGTATTCTTCATCGTCTTCCAGTTGTGAGTGTGATGAATACTGCACGTGCACTTATGAGACTGATGTCCATGGAAACCCGTGCGGCTATGGAAGAACGCCATTTTATGAGACTATGGGACACCCCTTTGTTTATTACGCTCAAGTGGTAAGCTATTTTTAAATATGTAAGTACCTACAAGACAAATATCCTAAAACTAGTTAAGATCATAATATATAGCGCTATTTAGACCTAAGCTATGCTGTGTATTTTTTTCACCACTAGATGATGGAACAAGCAGCTGATGTGAAATGGTAACCATCGCATATGATAGCAAAGCATGACTTCATAGGTCACACACGTCAGGAACGTGCCATACGATGCACTGCCCTGCGTTCATCAGCTTGAGACATACAGATGTTCAGCCTCACGTGCCAGTAAATTCACCGACTCTCACACTCTTCAAACCGAAACACGGCGATGCTGCTTATGGTGGTAGTACTTCCTCGGACGAGCCCCTCACAAAGAGCTCTACTACTACTAGTCATGAATGTCAGCTCTTATAGTCTTTAGTTCCTAGATCTTGATAAAGCAGTTGATATATTCATAATAGAAGTATGATATTCTAACTGCAAAATTAAACGAAAAACGAGTGTACTTAGTTGTTGATTTCGTGCTTACTTTTTGACTGTAAAAGCTTCTATGATTTCAGCCACAACCATCAAATAAACAACGAAGCAGAGAAACTCGGAGAGAGAATAACAATTGTTTTTCCAAAGCATTCAGATGGTACACACAGGTAACTTAAATTCAAATCTACCCAGTCCAACTAAACCGACTAACGTTGAATATAGGAGGGGGATGAAAGTCATGTGACTAGGACAGTGATGAGTACGGATGTGGATGGATATGTGAGCAGAGGTAGACCAAAGAAAAAATGGATGAACTGTGTGAAAGATGACATTGATAGAAGAGGAGGGGAATGGAGGAGGAAGACATGTTGTGCCGACCCCACATAAAGTGGAATAAAGGCAGGAAGAAGATACTTTGACTTTGATGCTTCTGTACGTCTCCATTTTCAACCTAATGCCACATTAAACATTCTTTATTTTATTACGTAAGCTCTGAAATTGCAGGAACATGTGCCGCAACGAAACATTTCTCCAAACAAGACTGATATGAGCGCTTTCGCGGCCTGGCTTGACTCCAAATACGATGAGTTCTTACGAGATAGCCAATTAGACAACGTATACCATCTCGAAGTGAAGCAGACTGGTATTATTGAGACGGACAAAATTCCTAACAAGTCAGAAACTTTTTTGATAATAAGTCGCTTACAGTAGTATATTTTTTAACTTAATCCTTCAGGGACTAAATCCTTGTGATCCTTAGTGAGAATTAGTAGTGTGTAATGTGTACGAAAATAATAGCCGCTGATGCAAGACGCTGCGTGCAAATCTTCATGCACACTTGTTACGTTGTCCACTGAGGATATATTGATGGCATAGTACTGCGTCCCTCACGTTGGTGCCAGTAATTGGACAGGCACCCATACCCTTCAAACGGGAACACAGCAAAGCGAGTAGTTCCGTCATGCAGAACTCTACTACTTACTGCTACAAGTATTTCCTAAATTTCTTCCTCAAGGTCGTGGTATAAGTTACTGCTACTTTTTGACACAACAATTTTAAATGAATCGTCTTGACCTTTCACTTAGACACACCCTCAAAAAGAATATTGAGTTAGTTCTTTTTACTAAGAGATTTGAGGTGTTATCGACCATGCCTAGGGATTAAAGTCGTGAAGCAATTTTTTTTTTTACTTGTTATTAAACCAGTTTTTCTCCAAATCTGTACTCAATAAACTACTAGGATGTTATTTATTTAGATGTTTGGCCTTTCTAATTATTTACCTATTCAATATTCTATGTATGTTGTATTTAGCAAATGCTGTGAGCCACGCCCTAAGAAGTTTCGCGTCAAAAGGTAATAATTAATTTTCATTTAGTAACTTCACTAATTATCCTAGACAGACCAATACAATGCTTGGGCACAATGCATGACCAGCTAACTAATTATTTGTACATATGTACAAATAATTAGTTCATCATATGATCATATGATCATATATGATCATATATGGTTAGAGGCATCATATGATGCCTCTAACCTTTTACGACTTCTTTTGTCATAGTAACTTCACGTTTTGTTTCCTTTTGCAATAAATGAGTAACATTATTGATGTAATGATATTTTAGCCCGTGGAGAAGAAAACGTCACAATACAAGCAAGGAAGCTGGAGATACTATTCAGAAGTAAGATTTTTGATAAAGTACTGGTTAAAGCTCGGCTCGCAAAATTGAGTTGCAATAAACAGGATGCTAGAATGCCTCCGTCGACGGGCTGACGATATTCTTAAGATTGCAGGATGTCACTAAATGGAGAGGCTCAGTCTCGTTCTCCCTGGAAATGTACACGGGAGGCCTAATGAAGTAGTATTAGTAGCAGGCCCAACTTCTTCAGGTTGATAAAGGACATAACTAGTTTAATTTAAATGCTGGGAATGTTTAGAGATTGAAAAACCCTTTTTCAGGCAAAACCAAAGTTTTCAATTCATACTCCAGCCGAAAGATTTAGGGCGGCCTGCTTCTGAATGTCGTCAACTGTAAGTCAAAACACTACTTTAACTTGAGCATTACTTAAAATAACCTACCAGTTTGTCTCTACTTGTTTCTCTGACTGCACCATTATACTCGCATATGACATCGGCGTAAAAGTTTAGTTCTTAAGGTGTTTTTTTTGTTCAAAGGTCTAATGCCACGATGATATCGACTGAAATACCAATGAGATATACAATCAAAACTCAAAGCTACTCCGTAATATCACAAGAAACTGCTGTAAGTGAAGAAAAAAAACATGAATGCGATGCTACCAAAGATATTTTTGATGAAAAAAAGACGCAACACAAGCATTCGCAAAATATTTCATGTCAGTGTTCTTTGGCCAAAGTGGTCAAAACAAATGCGCAATCGCAATATGAAAACAAGGATGCCGAAAGAGCTTGTGATAATCAAATTACATCCAAGGAAATGTTTCGTTTGCGTCAGGTATTTTGTCCACTTTTTCAGTTCTGAAAAGTTTGCTTATGTAACTCAACTGAAGTAAAACTAATTTTGTTTTGGTTACGTAAGTAACCAAATAGTGCAAGGTTGCAACAGCATTTCACTTATGCTAAATTATTAACCAGATATTCGACCCGAAATTGTATTGTATATTTTGAAGCCCTGGTGGTCTAGTGGTAGTATAGATAAACCAGTCTAAAAACAGCACGCCCCTCCACCACGTTTTCTTGCCGTTGGCTCACAGCAAAGTACTTCAAAATGATCTTTTCATTACTCATACTCTGAAAGTAGGTCTGAAGTTGCCTGAGGGGCCTAATTGAAAGTAAAACTTTCAGCCCTAGGGAGAATCGCTTTCTACTGACCGCTGTCAAATTATAAAAAAAAACAAGTTCTATTTTATTCAACCATGTTCCAACTTTTTATTCAGCAAGTAGGTTGGAAACCCATTACAACGGTAAGAAGTTTAAAAAGTCTAAATAAAGCGCAATGTAATATTTAAATTTAAATAACATAAAGATAGTATTAAATAAATAATATATCTTCTAAATTACTTGATTAGTGTAGAGCTTCAACTATTTATTTAAAATAACATAGATTTAAATTATGAAAATGAAAATAATGGCTGAATAATGCTGGCGAGCCAAAGCCGAAGGCCCGCCAGAGAAAAAGAAAAAAAAACCGGGAAGGCGGCAATTCAATCTTCATTTTCACTAATTTTTCTTTCATGTTTTTATTTTTACTTTCCTTGTATTCGTAATGAAAAGCACAGTGTTTATCTCGGGTGAAAGTCTTTTGAGTCCCTCAAGCTCCATTGGCGCCCTCGCTAACGCTCTGGCGCCAAACCCGTCTCGGGACTCAAAAAACGTGACTTTCAACACTCAGGTAACAATGTACTATTGTGATGTAAGGTAATAAAGAACAATTTACTTTGACTGACTGAAGTAGTGGGACGTGCAGTTTAAGATTGGATGATCTCTACCACCCTACCTTCCGATCCTTCCTAACCGGTCATCCGGTCGAACCCATAGATTTTTCTGTTTGAAAAATACATAAGTGTTATATCGCCCCTCTGATTTCCATAGTACAAGCTCTGCTTAATATGAGGCTAGATAGTGTTGTGTGGATTTTCTACAGCATTTATTTATTATTAACTAGCTGCCTGTCCCGGCTTCGCACGGGTGGACATTTATTTTTTAAACACATAAATATAGCCTATGTTACTCAAGGTGAACCTACGTCCAGCAGTGGACTGATATCAATCGATGATGATGATGAAAGAACATTCTATAACGTTTAGGAGCACTATTTTCTAGAACATTTTGTCCAAATCTAGAATTCAGGACCGTTTGCATGGGTATATTTGAGTATTCTAGAAAATTCTGGATTACTAACGTTTGGGTGGGAGCATTCCGGATGCTAACCGACTTTAAATTTGATTATTCCAGATCATTCTAGAGCGTCTATATGCATTCTGTTCTCGTCAAAGTCGAGAATTTTCTGAAAAATCCCTAAGCGATAGAAAGGGATAGACATATATAAGTCCCTACGTGATAGAAAGGGATAGACATAGATTTCGAAACTTTTGCCTTTTATAAATTAATAACACCTAAATATTGAATATAAACTATCCTATATTTTAAGTCCGACCATATTTTAGGCAGTTGCAAAATTTTATCGAAATCCGTTCAGTAGTTTCGGAGTTTATCGCGTTCCAAATTGTGACACGAAAGATTTATATATATAGATAATGAAGTTCAAGCTTAAGTGCGTGTAGTTCAAGCTAAAGTGTGTACTAAAGCGTTATTTTAAACTTGCCCCTCAATGCCCTAACGAACCGATTCCAAGGCCTGATTCACAATTATAGCGTATATAATATAGTACGTAACAGACACAACACAAAACAGAGGTTCTATTATTTAACACTTGCACCAAAAATCCCTAACTTCGTAGATACGATTCGCGAGCTATCCTTAGACTATCACTAAAGATTCAATACTAAGTACTCGTTAATACCAATAGTAAAAGCTTTTCATCATACCGTTTCAATTCTCCGGGTACTTATTTCCCTTTATTCGTATTTTGTAGAAAGATTCACCGAGCCTATCAAATATACAAAGCTCATCTAAACTGGGCAAAACTTGTCCCTGTCTGACCGAGGATGAATTACCAGCACCGATATCATTCAACAGCGGTGGTGTACAAACCTCGGATCACTCCATACACTTTGTAAGCAATAAGGTGAAATCTACCCATTGAATACAGTTAAGATATTTTTAACCAACTTCAAACAAAAGTAAAGCTCCAAAAACTTCTTTCTTGAAGTAAACTACTAACTACTAACTAAATGTTTGTTATCGCATAACTTTGTCATTTATGAGCCGATTACCAAAACCTTTTTTACACTTCCAAAGTCCCATAGAAATTTTATCAAAATTGGTTCTGCAATTTGGTTGTGACATGGTTTCCCAAGTTTTTTAAACTTATGTGATTCCAGATATAATCTGTGTTCTCATTCAACTTTCGTATTTATTTTATAATATTAGTAATATTTGTTGTCACATTATAATTTAAGTATTTATCAGTTTATCACCATATTGATCGCGGTCACCTACTGTACCCATTGCATTATGTGGACAACTTTTCAAAATATCTGTCAAAATGAGAAGATTTTGGAAAAGTACCGTAGAAACTGTCTGTTAGTTGTTGGTCAATGCCAGCCTAAATGACACCATGCTAATGAATTGCATAAGAAACTAAGCCTTACTGTCCACTAAAGTATATGACAGTCGCTGCATTCAAACGAAAATACAAATATGATACAGCAACAGGTTATACGATATTTTAAAACTAGTTTTTGTGATACTTTTGTGCATATTATTCGCACACAATTGACTAAATCGAATAGAATCTACTAATGGAAGACGTTTTCTTAGACGAAATTTATTTTAAAAAGTCTCATGTTTTTTTACTTTTCTATGGAACACTTTAAATTCAGTTTAAATATATCGAACATACTGTTTTAAAAGTGTCATTATAGTCGATTCTATTTATCTAGTTCATTTTAGATCTGGTCTATTAGATTTCTGTCTATACAGCTATGCTTCAGTGGATGGTGGAACTAATCGAAACTATGTTTTTAGGAGAAAGACGATGTGCATGGATATCCATTGTTTATGAAAATCGTCTGTGCTGACAAATTGTGTAAGTAATAAAACTTTATTGGGTGTACGTTTTGTGGTGTTTGGTGATTTTTTTGGTTTGAAGTAAAAGTCTTTATGTAACAATACAACACTTTGTCGTTTAATTCGTAACATAAATAACGTAATATTTACAATCGTATTAAATTTAAACTAGATAACATGCGCTAGATTATTTCTTGTTGGGAGCACCGTACGCTGTCGCGGGTTTATTTTGCGGTAGAAAACTGCTACTGCCACTAATGCTGGACAGTCCAGATGCCTCTGAAGTGAATGAGGGCTGGCCGTAGTCAGACGAAGGCGCCGAAAACGACGAAGATGACTGTCTCAGGCTGCTTCCGATATTCAAGGGAGAGGTGTGAGTAAACGAAGATAACTCTATACTCGGTTGAGCATTTTCTAGAGAAACACCAGACACCAGAGAGAGATATCCGTTATCACGAGCAGATGTGTGTTCACTTTCTTTTATGATGTTCTGAATTTTGTTCACTACCACTGAGTCGAGAGCCTCACCTTGGGCTTGGGCACCGCTGTACTGGTTCAAATCGGCCTGGTAGCTCGAAAAGGCGGTCGACACTGGATTCCTGGCCAAAGGTTGTGACTGAAGCTGACTGTATTGGGGCTGTGCTGAGAATTGGATCTGCGGTTGTTGGTAATTGTATCCTTGCTGTTGTGAGAACTGTTGCACAGGCTGGTACACTTGTTGGGGTTGTATTTGAGGTCGGGGTTGGGGTGCGGCGTAGGTAGGCTGAATTTGGATAGGCTGGGGCTGGGGTTGAGGACGGAACTGAGGGGTTCCGTATGATGTGCTAGGGGGCTGGTTATATTGGGGCTGTGGCTGGGGGATGGGCTGAGGTGCCGGCTGGTAGATAGGCTGAGGTGCCGGCTGGTAGATAGGCTGAGGTGCCGGCTGGTAAATAGGCTGAGGTTGGGGCTGGTATTGGATGGGAGCCGGTTGCTGGTATACGGGTTGAGGTTGGACTTGGATGGGCAGAGGTGCTTGAGGGATCTGGTACTGAGGCTGTGGTGCAGGCTGAACGAATGCAGGCTGAATGCTAGGCTGCTGGTATTGATATCCACTGTTTTGGGTGTACTGTTGTGGTGCAGGCCGGTATATCTGTTGCGGCTGTTGGTAGCGCACCGGAGGAGGTGGTGCTGGTGCTTGTGGGTAGTTGAACGGTGTCGAAGGCCTCTGCACATTGTATGGGGCCTCGGCGACCACGCTCGCGACCAGCGACAGTATTGCAATCTGAAGACAAACACATCACTTTCTTTAACACTTTATCCAAATAAAACTTCGACACACTTCATTAGAATGACGACTGTTTAAGTTGACTCGGCTCTATTGTGAGCAAACATTTTCACTTTTGTCGTTTGTTCACTTACCGTGCTCCTCATGACTGCGCTCGTGCGTTTGGCAGTATGTGAAGACTGCAGAAGATCCATTTGGTTTTATACTGTCCACCACTTTGTCGAGTCCGCCGTCGAATACATTGGAGCTACTGGCAGACGTGCATATTGCGCATGCGACATTGTTTGCTCGTCTGTGATGTATGGCTCTGTTTGTGGGCGTTTCAGGAGTATGTAATAATTTACAGATGCATTTCAACTTATTTGTTATGCGGTTACGTTATATTAGATGCTTTAACAACGGGGTGTCTTGCAATTGGTCGTCTTTATTATTGTAAGTACTACTAACCTACTTTTATTAACTAGTAAATCATATTTTTTTTTAAGTTTATTTATTTCGACACACATACATAACACTAGAATAATCTTAAAATGTAAACACATTAAACAAACACGCACACATGTATACAAATTAAAACTCGCACAGGTGCCTTATTTTGTGTGAAATAACGATCAAGAGCGTTGTAGCGTAGTAGGTACTGCGTGTCTCGTCCTTCTGTATCAGAGATACTCTTTATTCATCGCACATTGACTGTCAGCAAATTTACATTATTACATTGTTGTGTTTTGTCTTACTGTAAGATCGCACATGTTTTTAAATTTCGCAAAATCTCTGGACACAAGAACGCAACGTCCTACAGTGTTATTGCGTTTCTCTCTTCAATAACGCTCTTATCAAGGGGAGTTTTAATGTATCCCGAAAATCGATGTTTTTGTAAAAGTAACCTGAAGTTTACAGGTCAATTTATTTGGCAGTTAAGAAGGTTGATCCATTGGCGAGCTAAGGCCGCTGGGACGCCACAAGCCTGCGAGCTAAAGGTATAAACCGCCAATGAAGCATCTACAAAACTGCGCTTTACTTTATAAATCCATTAGGTATAGAGAACAAGACATTTTTTAAGCTTATTTAAAGAGATCTGAAGAAAAAGATTTAAGATATACAAGCAAGTAATCCTTAAGTATTTTTTTTACAATTTGTAGGTTTCAAGAAGTTTTAAGTTGTATTCAAGAAGTTGAATAGAGCGAAGCTAATAATCCTAGCCAAATATCGTTTTGCATGTCAGAGTGGTTAATGTTTACAAACACTTTACTTGTAGATAGGTATAACTTTAGCGGCAGAGTAACATGATCGGTAGAAATTTATTTAGTTGGTAGGTAATTGCTTTCAAATTCTCATCTATTCTTATTGGTAGAGTCAAATTGGCTCCATAAATAAATCTCCCAACAAATATTCACCTAACGGTACCTAGTCGGTACCGCAAGTGTCACCAACAATGACCTTCAAAAATCTGTCGTCTGTAAGTAAAGTTCAGTTCAATTATTGGTTTAGCAGATTTGTCAATTGTTAGATTGACAAATAATTGTGCAAGGCAATAATTAGAATCTGTGCGGTTGCTGAAATCACTAAGTTAGTGCGATGTAGGTAAATATTGTTTTTTCTACGTGCCTATTGCAAAGAATATTTGGCTAAGCCCAGATAGAGGTTGAAGGTGCAAACAATGAGGTAAGAGTGGAAAGCAGCTCCGTCACAATTTGCGCCTTAGTTTTATACAGGCGAGCCTACAATACATACGAATTAGATAATAGTTTGTATTGTATCTGTTCCACAACACATGCAAGGATGTGTCACGTCCGCCCATTTTTCATGATGTTTGTGACAAAGGTCAGGATTTGAATACAAATCTTGAGAGTTCATTAGTATTTTCGTAATAGATCTTAAGTTCTCACGGTGATCGATTACGCAAGACAGTAGGCTCGGTTTTAAAATTGCCAGAATCAAACGTTCTTTATATGAAGGTGTCAATTTTGATAATCAAACAAGATAAGGTCAACGTGGTTTATCTACGTTACTATTATTCATTGATCAAAACAAACAATACTTAGTACAGTCAGCATCAAAAGTAGATTGGAAATTTCAGTTAGTAAATTCCGTTTTTCTCTAGATTTGTCAATGATGTGGAAACTTCAAATAAAGTTCATAATTTCCAGAGAGCTGGTTCAAAAAATATCTGTACTTTACAAAACTAGAAATGCCAATCTGCTTTTGACGCTGACTGTTCATACAAGTAAGGTCTTTTTATACCAAGAAGTCCAAGAAGGCTAAATATACAATATTAAAGTGGGCATCATTATAAGTATTCATATAATATGACAGAGCTTTTCTGAGCATGCTTAATTTATTCCGATTTATGAGATACATGAGTAGTCACACTGTTAGGTGGTGTTGCTTGATCTTTCTTGTCTATTTTTTGACTGGATAATCTCTAGTAAGTGTTGGTGGTAGCAATCCTCTTCCATCTTTTAGCTGGTCTACTCTAAGCTTCCTTTTCGCAACTATCTTTTCGTGTGTTCTCTTCATTTCCAGGATTTCTTTCATCTCTTCTTTGTCCTCATCCTGAAAGAAATTCATGAAGTTTATACAATAAATCAACATACCTAAATAAATAAATATTATAGACAACCCACACAGCACTATCTAGCCCCAAACTAAGCAGAACTTGCACTATGGTAACCAGGTAGCTGGTATAATACTTATATATACATTATTTTTGTAAATACTGCTTAGAATACAATATTACACCCAGACAGAGAACAAACATCTGTGTTCACCACACAAATATTTGTTCTCGGTAGGGATCGAACCCACGATCTACGACTCGGAAGGCAGAGTTACTACCAACTGAGCTGAGAGGCCAGTTAGCAAACAATGTTCTTACAAAGCTATTGTTATCTATTCAAAGTTTCATACAAATTGGTCTGAGTATTTGGTACGGTGCGCGGTAGGATCTAGAATGTAAGTAACAATATTACATTTTATATTACTGTCTATTATTATTACCTTCTGATTAATTCGAAGGACCAAAGCTCTCTTTCCATTTGCCATCGGCTGACTGTAAGTTAGTAGGTTCTTCAATCGCTGAGCTGGTGGTACTCCCCTTTCAACCACCAGCACTATCCTGGCCCATTGTCTTTGCCATTCGTTTCTAGTTTCAGCAATCTTTTGGTACGTGTTGCCCATCATAGCAATCAACATGTTGACGAGGAGAATGGCTACTATTATCATGTAGATTACGAAGAGTAACTGAAATAAAATTATTTCTTGTATCATCAATATTTTTTTTGAGATATTCTTGCTTGTGTACTATTGTTGTACGTTGCTTGAGATATTTTTGTAGGGGTAGGTAAGTTATGTACCACCAAAACTATTCATGACTATTCAAACTAAGACATTCTTCGTATTTCAATGATTTTTATTTGATTTTTGCATATTTCGTCTGAACACAATGACTCCTTACCCGTTTATAGAGATTGTGAATTCTACGCAAAATAAATGTTACAGCTCGCATTGCTTACTTATTGTGACAAAGACTAGATAGATTTTTATATACGTAAAAGGATTTGTTTCTTTCGCTCTTGCTTGCCAAACTCGTCTCTTACTATTGCTGTAAGTTGTTTGAGAGATTTTTGTAGGGGAAAGTACTACCAAAACTATTCCATTTTCTTGAATATTCAAACGATAAAATAAATTGTTCAAATTTCAATTATTTTCATATGTAATTTTTTTTGCAGATTAAACTGACCACAATGGCTCCTTACCCGTTTTTGGAGATAGTGAATTCTACGCAAATCAAATGTTACAGCGCGCATTGCTTACTTATTGTGACAGGGACTAGATAGACGTTATATAGGTAAAAGATACATAGTTTCTATGATTTATTTCTTTCGCTCTTGCCCTCGCAAAGCTTTATTTAGGTTCAACTATGAACTGCACTGTAACTAGCCAACATTGTCGCCACCATTCATAAGGCAATGACTTTCTCTCATTACTTTTTGGTCTATTGCTACGCCAAAAATACTTTGTTTGAAATAATGTGAATACCCATTACGTTTGTGGTAGGTACTTAGACGTGATGTGATGAATTTTGCACCTTTTAGCAACAGTTGAAAATTGAGGCACCATAAAACTTTAAATCACGTTTAGAAGAACTCTCCCTCTTTTTTGTTGACAACTAAGTTAGAAAACAAGCCTATAAGGACGCTTGCAACACCAGAGGCAACACTCGCGCGTTGCTGACCCTAAATATTTTAAGACCCTTTTATTATTTTATTTTATCTCTTTTTACTTCTAATAGTTAGTCAGTATGTTACATCAATATAAGTTTTCGGGATTACGATCTTCTAGGTAAAATTGACCTACTTATTCTCCTTCAACATATTTTAACTCGTTACCAAATCTTTTGTATGTAGGAAGGTTTTAATGGGAATGTTAAAAATCTCCCTTTAAAGCAATTCTCATCGTCGGAAAATGTTTTGTATTTCGTCACCTACGATGATATTGCTTAGTCGGGTGTACAAAAATGCCGTAGGGCGCGATCTTCGTTTCGAAATGTTTGGAATTCGCGTGTGCGTGCGACCTGTAACCTCGACCTCATAGTATAATGTATAAAAATTAGACGATGAAAAAAAAAATACTTTGGATACATACAGTGAGTAATACGTAGGAAGACCTTGCAACTGGTTAGTATTATTGATTAATTTTCATTCACAATCTCTTTGCATTGTTTATCTTACGAGTTTGCAATACAAATTTCTACATCAATAGCTTTTCCAATATTTCTAATCCTATTTTTCAATATTCCACTTATTGTTTCTCAATTTCAGATTTTGAGGTCATAGTTACAAAGACATAATAGCTATAAAAACAGCAATAAGTTTAAATGACATAAGATCGAATTTCTAATTAGTTGGTCTACTTCTACTTTGCTGCTGTGCACGACTAATCCGTTGTTTGCTAATCAGTTATGACATTTTTTGTGTCGTCTTCGAAAGTTTTACTTCTTTATATCATTTTATGCAAGATTCAAAACATATCACATCTCAATAATAATCTAACCTTTGCTTCAATCTCATGGTCCGTCCTGTCAAAAGCCCCATAATAGTCGGAGAATGAAGTAAGAGACATTAGAAACATAGCCATAATGCTCTCCATCGGAGAAGGCATAGGGTTGGACACCGAGTCATCCACGCCTTCAGGGGTGTTAGGGTTGTCAAACGATAGGAATATGACGTAGTACGCTGTAAAAGTAAATGCATTGGTGAAATTCACAGTGTTTTAGGACTTTGTTAGCCTGCACGTCTGGTCAAACATCAAAAACACTTGCCTTGGGAAAATCCCATGACAAAGACCAAATAAATGGCAACAAATCGAAGCAAGTCACCCATCACCATTCGGTAAATCATCACTACGAAGGGTCCAACGGTTTTAAACCCTCTGGAATCAAAACAACAAT
The DNA here is from genome assembly GCA_947578465.1 of Thera obeliscata. Lineage (NCBI taxonomy): Eukaryota > Metazoa > Arthropoda > Insecta > Lepidoptera > Geometridae > Thera > Thera obeliscata. Next base: position 3,217,590 of record OX387926.1, read on the forward strand.
GATGCATGAAATGCAGATCGAACAATAAATACTAGCTTAGTATCAAAAAAGTACCTGCAAAAGAATAAGAAATAAGGTGCCGTAGTCAACATTATAATAACAGCTAGGTGGTCTTCCTCTTCTTCAGCACACCACAATCTCAAGGTTGGAAGAACCAGCATTAGAAGACAGGAGAACAAAAACATCACTCTGTAAAACAAAGTTATAATAAAATCTCAAACAGGAGGAACGAAATGAAAAAATGTGATTGAATTAGGAAATATCAATTAAATATTCATACCTAGAAGGCACAGTGCTCAGATTCTCAATAAACATTTTAATGCCAAGAAATCTAGCTTCTCGTAACGCAGCGCAAATATAAGCCAACGCTCCAACCCACAACACCAGTTCTGCCGAAATTCTGACCTAAAAATATATTTCACTGTATCTTCTTAACTAAACAGTACCTACAAGTAAAAACAATCAAAATTTATTTCGGCACCCAGTTATTTTTTTGATATGTTTTTCTGGAGGGAATAATGCCTTATGCATGCCACAACTTCAGGGATACACGACTAAATACTATCGATGCCCATTATGGAAGAAGCCTATACCTCATACCCAACACTAGTTACAGGTTGAGAGCAATGGTATTGATCAAACATTGAAAACCCACCTTTGCTTGCAATGAGTCAAAGTTCATTAGCCTGCATTCTTCTGTGAGGTCCTCCCACCAGCCTTCCATGTCATTTACAGGAGCTTCAGTGGCTAAAAACAAGCGATTACGTAACTTAACTGATCCACAATTCAACTCAAGGAGGTAGAGCTCGTTATATAGTCTCTTGTGGAATGTTTCAAACAAATGTTCCTCGTTTGTTTCCTTCTTTGCTCTGAATTTCCACGTCTAAAGCTAACAGGTCTTTCTACTCACTTTTATCCCTATCTTTAGGATGGCTTTTAAAACGGGCACACTGAGGACCATCAGTTTTGGTAGCATTAATTATCTCCACAGCTCCAGCATCGAACTCTGTGGTGTTTGGTAGAGTACAGTTATCTGAAAATAAATTGAAATTAAAATTATCATTTACTATGTCAAAACTTTGGATGTAAGGATGTTAACATTTGAAAACGGCTAAGTAAGATGTATTTAAGATGGTTTCTTAGTCTTGTTTCCAAAACGTAAATTAAGAATTACCAGTATCGACCACTAGTTCCGTGTCATTGACCGTTGGTCCAGTTGTAGCATTAATAGCAGTGGCATTCAATCCACGCTCCGGTGGGCCAGGTCTCAGAGTGAAGCACACTAGAGACACGAGGAAGTAGCAGAAGAATAGGAAGAACTGGCGATAGAAACGAAACTTGACGAACGTGTTCCACTTGATTTTGAGAAGGTCGATAAGCATTCCTTCGAGGAGGACGAGATGCTCCTCTTTCTCCTAAAAAGATTTTAAAATGTAACTCATGCTATCCACGAAAGTGCTTCCTCCGGTGATCTGTTATCTACTCTTTATAAACAAATTGAAATTAACAAAACTCACACGTTTCTATAAAATGAACATAAAACAAAGGAAGAGGTAAAATAAACGAGCAAACAGAGTCAGGAAAGCGTTAGGGAAATGTTCTTACCCCAAACACCACCAAATTCAACGCCGAATCCTTGCAAATAAACCCAGTCTCCGTATCAATAGTATCAACTTGTCCCAGAGGGTAAGCAGCGCAGGTTGTGGCTCCAATCTGCCAGTAGATCTCTCGTTCGATGTTCAGAATATGAAAGAACATCTCGGTTCGAGCCAGTTTTGCAGCTAAGGTAAGAGGTGTGAGGTTTAGGACGTTACGGATGTTGAGCCCTGCTCCAACTTCGTAGGCCATGTCAAATGTACTCTGAAATAATAAACTTATAAGGAGATCGACCCAGGGTTGGACTTGGCTGGAAGAGCCCGACCACAATAAGCCAGAGGCCCGAGGCAACCATTTTTCGATTTGATTTTTAGGGTTCCGTAGCCAAATGGCAAAAACGGAACCCTTATAGATTCGTCATGTCTGTCTGTCTGTCTGTCTGTCTGTCTGTCCGGCCGTGTCACAGCCATTTTTCTCCGAAACCATAAGAGCTAGACTAATGAAAAAAGGTGAGTAGATGTATTCTGTGAACCGCATTAAGGTTTTTACACAAAAATAGAAAAAAAACTATAAATTTTGGGGGTCCCCATACTTGAAACTAGAACTCAAAAATTTTTTTTTCATCGAACCCGTACGTGTGGGGTATCTATGGATAGGTCTTCGAAAATTATGTTGAGGTTTCTAATATCGTTTTTTTCTAAACTGAATAGTTTGCGCGAGAGACACTTCCAAAGTGGAAAAAAGTTGGTCCCCCCCCTCTAACTTCTAAAATAAGAGAATGATAAATCTAAAAAAAATATATGTTCTACATTACTATGCAAACTTCCAACGATTTTTGGTTTGAACGAGATCTAGTCAGTAGTTTTTTTTTTATACGTCATAAATCGTAAACCGCAATTTACCTTTCGACGAACTACAAAAACCTTTATATTATGTTAATTGATGCTACGGGACCCTTCATGGGCGAGTCCGACTCGCACTTGGCTGCTTTTTCTTTAATTGTATGAACGAACCATCTGATTTAGTTTTTTACATTAAGGTCGCAAGAGCTGGGACCAAGCCTGTGCGGGTTTCATAACTTACGCTTGCCACAAGCCCCGCAAGCCAGGCCCATGGGGCCCGCGCAGGCTAGGCCCCGGTCGGCAATGCCATTTCGACTTTATGGCCAGTCCGACGCTGGATCCATCGGGTTTTGTTTACATCAAATGTGTATGTCCAACTCTTTAGCCCAGTACATAATTAGGTCTTAAACTATTTAGTCGCCGGCTTTTACTGATCAGCAGGTAGTGGCAGCATTAACATACCATTTTCTCATAAATAACCAACATATGCAGAACTGTATTTCCATTGGTATCCTGTTTGTCTGGATCTGCTCCTCGAGCCAAGATTAGCCTGTAGCATTCTTCCTGTCCAAGACACGCTGCAAAGCTCAATGGGTACTCTCCCCAGTAAACGTATCTGAAATCATAAAAATAACTCATAATCTACAGTCAATCATAATTTAATCTAAAATTGAATTTAGCCCTTTAACTAAAGTCAATATTATCTTCAATATAAATAATGATTCCACCCGTTGTAATTGGTTTCCGGTTGCACATTGACCCACTCATGATCGACGGAGTCAGATCTGGATGCCTTCTGGTCTTCAGGGCACATGAAGTTGCCATAGCATCGCTCATGGTAGTCAGCTCCAGCGTCCAGCAAAAACTTCACCATGGTCGGGTCTTCGTTGACTATTGTTATGTGGAGTACACTTTCTCCTAAAAGAGTGAAAATCAAATCAAAAGTGTATTAATTCGGTAGGATCGGATCGTTTTGAAACATCTTTGATACGTCTTGAGGCCTGCGCACACCCAGGCCGCTGGCGACCGCGATCAATGAAACGCTGTCAAATATCGTTGTCAAATTTGACACCGTTTCACTAATCGCGTTCGCCAGCTGCCTAGGTGTGCGCAGGCCTTTCAAGCTGGGTGAGTCTGTGCCAGTTCAACGCGACCCGCGACACACGGAAAAAGCTAAGTAAATACCCAACGGTACATTTTAATGACCTGCGGAGCTTTAGTTCCGAAACTTGAATAATGTACAAAATAACCAAATTACTTAATAAACGTAAAAGCTTCCCGTGCTCTAAATTACAGAGGAAGCACCTAGTAAATCACTGTCAATTTATTTTTTAGCCGATGCTTATCAGGCGTTTTATCAAATTAGTTTCACAGAAGGGTTTGCCGCAGTGCTTAGTAGATAAATCGGCTTTATGATCTGGGTGGATACTCCAAGTTTATGCGGCTTAGCTCAAACCAAGTTGAATTTAAATTTGCTTGTAGGCTTGTAGCTTTAAAATCGCAAACTGATAGTAATTGATACTTATTGGTGGAATATCTTGTTCTCCAAAACAATGAATCTAGAGATGGGGTGTTTTTTTTTTTTTTTCAGACAGCAGTTTGTGAAAGCTAAGAAAAATCGACCTAGTTATGCTCAAAGTAAGATGCTACGATGGGGGCTTTGTAGGGAAATATTTTTAATGTTAGGTATTACCAAAAGCATTCCCTAATGCATATTTCATTTATTCGCGATAGGCGTCGTCCTAATTGGCCATCGATCGCGCGATGGTGCGATGTGATTTCATCGTACGATGAAACTGCGTATGCGTTATCGTACGATGACTTCAACCTTCAATTAGGACACTCTAAAGAAATGTGTGTGCTTAATCTCGTCGTGCGACGAAAACGCATCGTTTGATCGTACGATCGTTGGCCAATTAGGACGACCCCATACAGGTATCGTTGTCACCTAGATGTGCCTAGATGTGGCGGTACCTATAGCAAAACCTACCACCAGTTTTAAACGTGGGTGCTAACAATGTCATTTTTCTAGAGTTGCCTACCGTAATACTCATCACTCGTGTAGATATCGTTGATCATCTTCGGGTAGAATCGTAGGAGTCGTTTGGCCAGGTTTGCGAGCAGTGACGTCGCATTCAGCAGGCAAAGATGTAGGGTAGTTTCTCCCACTGCACCACGCTCCTGAAAATTCAAGACTTTCAAACTCCTTAAACCTTAAGCAGTATGTCTAACCTCCTTGAAAAAAAACATTGATTACTAAACCTTCTTAGTAAGACAGGAGTAACGAGATTGCTAGAAAATCCTAAGAGGAGAGAGGAATACAAAGATAGAAGTCGACAGAGGGGAATTGAAGACGAAAACATGTTGTGCTGACCCCACGTAAAGTGGGATATGGGCAGGAAGATTAATGATGTTTTTTTGTAAATAGTAGCGTATTATATCTAACTAATAATATTTTAGTAGAACTTTAGAGTTATTAAAAAAAACTGACTAGGCCTTCCTAGTGGTTATACTAAACAGTCGTTAAACAGAGACGGTTCTAAAGTGATAGTAAAATTTACGAGCAATATTCCATTACTCTCATTCCCTCAGGCTACGTAGCCGCTTAACTCTTTTAGCAAAAAGCCTAATAAGGTTGGCGCCAGTTTATTATGCGCATGGAATTTACGAATGTGTAACCGCCACTTGTTATTGTTGTTTAGTTGATTTAGTAGACTCTGTTCGTTTTACTATTCTCTTGCCCTCATAGATTCGGTGGAAGAAACTTCAACTTTTATTCCCCAGCGATTTCAGTTCTACTCTTAGACCATTTAAGGTTCTCCTACTGACTATGTGGCCTGCTTATTGTCACTTCAACTTGTGAGCTATCTGTAACCTTTTTCGTTCTACACTAAGCATTTCCTTATTTCTTATTCTGACACGGAATCAAACTACGTTACTACTACGTACCCTAGCTCTCTGCATAGCCCTTTCAGTTTACGTATGTAGCCAATTAGTTAGTGAACACGTCTCAGTTCCGTAAAGACATCACGGGCAAGGGCAAACCTAGTGCAGGTTACTACTACTTGAATACGAGTGAATCATTGCTCTATTATCAACTACATGAAGGTCACACGACATGATTTTGCAAATAAACATATTTTGTACAGTAAAATAACAAGTTTACCTTCAAATCCCAACACAGTTCTCGGTATCCAGATGGATTGGCGTCGTATTCTTCCTGGGTGACGTGGGGCCAGTCAACATCTACATCGAATTCCTCGTCTGGGTTTTCCATGCCTCTAAGTGGTGGTAACTTTGGAGATAAAGAACTTAGTCACGTTTTAAGTTTTAATGCTCGTATATATTTTGGTAAGTCCACGTATTTTCATGACAACACTTACCACGTTAGATAAGGTTCGATAACTTACCAGTTTAAGTCGTGATCTCTCTTTATTCCTTAGCAACACCATATGAGAAACGGGAATGTACCGCCCTTTTCCTTTGTTGTACAGAAACGGTTCTACCTTTGTTTTTATAGCATGGTCTATCTCGGCATACTGCTTGTTTTGAAGAGCACGCTTCATCATGTCCACTAGGAGACCACCCCCTGTTTAAAATCATCGATAAAATGTTTCTTAGGAATAGTTCTGTAATATCAATCATTATCTGAAGCTCTCCTGAACCAACTGCTAGGCAAAGGCACTTCGTTCTTCAAAGTTCTTTTCTTTAGAACCGATACAGATTAAGTACCTAACTGTACGTTCTTTCTTGCACACAATACAAAACATAGGAAAAGGACAGAAATAGAAGGCATGTACAAAGACGAGCTTAACCCTGAGCAGAGTTTCGTTTCAGGTTCGCGTTCAGTAGGATACAACTCAAATACCTACATTAAAATAAAAAGTAAAAAATACAAGACTTGCGAAGTTACTAAAACTCAAAATAAAAATAAAAAAAACTTTGCTAGGGACGTCCAATCTTCTTCGTACCGTGTCACTAGTTCTTTGGGACCAGTGTGGTACCAGGATATGTCAAATGCTTATATTTAGGACGATTGATAAATATTGTGAACATCCTTGTATTTTCCCTATTGTGTTACATTATGAAGTCTTCCTCACTTAAATATGTAGTTACTTAGTACTTGCCTTTGATATCCACAAGCTTGTAAAGCTTCTGCGTCGAAGTACCAGCCTGTTTCTTCACTCCACTAGTAACATTACTCTCTGTATTACCCATTTTGGTAGTGTCTTACACTGATTTGGCTAAAAGCTATACTAAGCTAACGAACGCAAGGAACCGTTTACCTGATATTGATAAAACATGCTACCGCGTTGCTATAACGATGATATCAGATATTTCTTCGTACATACCCGTAACTACTGTTCTCTGCAACTTTTTACAACAATGGGTATAGTTTTTATTATTTGATCAACATTCCTTTAGATTTTCTAAGCCAGCCAGCCAGCCATCCGCCAGCATCTTTTGGACGCTTCCGTCTGGTACTGAGTTGAATCAGTTGAGCTATCTCTAGATCGTGTAACGGTCTGCAGATAGCTTAACTGTTTCTTGTGTGTTTTGTAAATGTTTGTTTACTCGTAGTTGTAAGTTTCCATGTGTAATTATAATAAAGATTTTCAAAAATAAATAGGAGATCTTATTCACATATTATTTACTAAGGCAAATTAATTTCAGTGTTCTTCAAGTAAACAATTTGAATCGATTAATAATAATTAGTATACCTGTCTAGCAGTGGACAGTGGATATAGAAATAGAAAATTGCATTGTCATTTTTTTAATAAAAGATACATACATTTGATCGTATATTCATTAATTATATTCTAGCAATTGACAAATATTAACATAGTGGATACATTTAAGGTAATCAGACTGAAGAGAACAGTTAAATGATAAAAAGGTACATAAGTAGGTAATATACTATAAGACAGTATTTAAATTGTTGTTTGATAAAGGATAGGATGATGAAGATGCTATAAAATTTTGCTATCGTATTAACAGGTAAAATATTTCGATGATACTCAGGAGAGATGCACCAAAGAACAAACCAGCCATGCCTCCAACTGAAACTGAAATAAGAACGACGGATCAGTTTCAATTCAAACAAAAAACCTACGTTTTAGGGATTTTAACCCAAAGAATGGATGGCATACGGACGCAAAAAATTTTAAATGGAATCCTCACAAGTGAAGTTTGAAAAACTAAAGATAAAGATAAAGATAAAATGTTTTTATTGTAAAACTGTGTATAAAAGATCTTAAAAGTAATTATGTTCCAACAGCTTACCCATTTCGGACGTACAATATAGCTATAAAAATAAAATAAAAATAAATATTGTGGACAATTCACACAACACTACCTAGCCCCAAACTAAGCAGAGCTTGTAATATGGGAACCAGTTAGCTGATATAATACATGAATACATTTTTTTTTTTGTAAATACATACTTAGAATACAATACAACACCCAGACAGAGAACAAACATTTATGTTCACCACACAAATATTTGTTCTCGGTGGGGATCGAACCCACGACCTACGGCGCAGAAGGCAGAGCTACTACCAACTGAGCTAGAGGTCAGAGCTATATTTACAAAATAGCTAACTCAAAATTCTACTCTTACCAACAAAATCCAAGTTTGTCCTCAATAGGTTCCTTTGGTAGCGTAATGTCGGCAATGCATCCATCTCTATTTTTACTGCTGCTATGCCCGCAGCAGTGTATTCCGGTACAAGAGATCTGTTAATTTTGAATAATTTTTAGGTTACCAATAAGTATCACATTGTTTTTTGATAGGTAAGTATTACAGATACCTAGGTATATCAAATACCTATATGCATATAATATCATCTACAATAGATGCAAAGGCTATTATAAAATAGTAATGGCTAGTATAGTATTATCTTATCTGTGGTAGTGGTAATTTACTCAACTCCATGCAAAAGTAAAAACTTAGGGCTCAATGGACTTACTTTGAATAGTGTTTGATGTGTAGTTCACTTTCTACACATGAAGGCAAGCAATTACCTTCTTCATCTTCCTCTATGCCTAGTTTATTCTTTAACACTGAAAATGTAAAATTGTTTGTATCCATTCAAATCTTAATGAATCAGTTTGTAGATTTATATTTTCTCACCTTCATGCTCCGTCCCACATACCATTCCTGTATAGTTGCAAAAATATTTCTTATCTGTAATAAAAAACAAAATAGCAGTATTTTTTATTGTCTGGTTGCCAGTCTTTGATGTTTATTATTGTTATTGCTAAACTTTTGTTAATAATGATTTAGGTATATGCTATGGATAAGGTGTGGATTACGTTGTGTAATATTTTGGTGGCATTGTTTACTTATAAGTTAGTAAGTTCAGTAACATTACTAATTTTAAGTAGTAGATGTCATCAAAATTCGGAAACAAATAAAACATTTGCCTAAATAATTTATATCTGGGTACGATTTCTTACATGAAAGATCTCGTAACGGGGATATACAACCACAGTGCTCGAATACATGCTCAGAGTTTTCAGCCAAAACACATGCACCATGAGAGTATACCTGAAAAAAAAAAACATCAAGTTCCTAGTTTTTTGTCTATGACAGATGTTTGCGCGGGTAATTTTGGATAGAGGACCTTCTAATTTTAAATCAAACAAGTCTGTGTTTACTTTGATATGACTATGAAGATTATTTATTTGATCCTATCTGTCGGAAGAAAAATAAGCCCACATAATTTTAACCAGATTTTTGCAAACAACAAATTCTGCTGTCCAAAACACATACCTACTACGCTGCACTTTGCATGATTTTGCGTAATCATGAGGCAAATAGACATACAATTCACTCACTTTATAAGTATGAGTCATATCATCGGGAATTTCATTGACAAATCTGCATTTCCGCTGATCTATTGTTTCTTCGAAAATAGCGGGCTCGTTTTCAATCTCCACGACAGAAAACAGTATATCAAAACTATTTGCGATATGTAAACGGAGTTGAAATTTGAATTTTTCACTCAGGCTGTTGGTAGCTAACTCTTCATTGCTATGGAGTGCTATCTGAAATTATAAGGCACAAGAGGATATCAAGAAAAAGGTCTTCAATCCCCAATTTCTACCTCAATAATGGAGTTTATGACTTTTGATCAATTTGATTGGCAATTTGAGAAAGAAAGCAAATCGATTTCTATTCAAATCCCAATAAACAACATCAGCCATCATCAGAAGAATTTCACTGCTAGACATGCAGCTTCCTCAATACATTTTCCAGAGTTTAAAGATTAGAAGAGAAATATAAAAAAGTTTGATTATCATCATTTTTAGCCAAATGGCAAAAACGGAACCCTTATAGATTCGTCATGTCTGTCTGTCTGTCTGTCCGTCCGTATGTCACAGCCATTTTTCTCCAAAACCGTAAGAGCTAGATTGATGAAACTTGGCGAGTAGATGTATTCTGTGAACCGCATTAAGATTTTTACATAAAAATAGAAAAAAAACTATACATTTTGGGGGTCCCCATACTTGAAACTGAAACTCAAAAATTTTTTTTTCATCGAACCCATACGTGTGGGGTCTATGAATGAATCTTTCAAAAATGATGTTGAGGTTTCTAATATCGTTTTTTTCTAAACTTAATAGTTTGCGCGAGAGACACTTCCAAAGTGGAAAAAAGTTGGTCTCCCCCCCTCTAACTTCTAAAATAAGAGAAAGATAAAACTAAAAAAAATATATGTTGTGCATTACAACTAATATACAATAAAAATACATTACTATGCAAACTTTCAACGATATTTGGTTTGAACGAGATCAAGCCAGTAGTTTATTTTTTATACGTCATAAATCGTAAACTGCAATTTACCTTTCAACGAACTACAAGAACCTTTATATAATGTAAAATCTAACTCTAATCTTGGGGTTGCTACGGAACCCTTCATGGGCGAGTCCGACTCGCACTTGGCTGCTTTTTTTCTTATTTGTTTGCATTATTTTTTCTCAACAATTTTGATCTGGTCAACTTTCGGCAATCTTATCATATAGCAACTTACTTCAGCGTCTGATAACACGTGGAAAGTTAGCACTCCGGGTCCAGTTGTTCTATTTACAGTGAAAAGCGGTTCTTTTGTGAATTCCCTGAAAATTGTGAAGGAAGTTGGAGTTGAAGCTGAAACCCCAGACCATGTATTGAAGAACAGAATCTCATTTCTTTTTATGAAGAAAAGAGGAAGAGATATACAAAAAATATCAAGAACTAATCATAGATTAACTGGCCTCTCAGCTCAGTTGGTAGTAGCACTGCCTTCTGCGCCGTAGGGCGTGGGTTCGATCTCCACGTGCCTCCAAGTGCTTAAAGATAATAGATAAATATAATATCGGCTATATCTGCGGTTTCCATAGTACAAGCTCTGCTTAATTTGGGGATAGATAGTGTTGTGTGGAATGTCTGCAATATTAAATTGAATTATAATAGATTATCTACTCAGAAAGGTTTTAATAAACCAATTAGCTCGGCCCATCACTCTTCCACGTTGATCTTATCAATAATCTTTTTCAAAACAGTTTTATCTTATCAAGCAACGACACATTGCGTTCAGTATACATACATATTCTGCAATGCGTTGAAAGTGAAACAGGGCCCGCGTTCCGAATCAGCTAGAAGGAAAGCCTGGCAGCATGGAAACTCTTTTCCATTGTAAGCGCAATCGGATAGTATCTCCTCACATCCCTTGTGAACCTTATGGATTAAAGATTTGATATTCAAATTATATTCACTGATAACGGTGCGGATTTCATCGCTTTTGTGCTTGTGATTGAGAAGTGATTTGATAGTGAAAGTGATAAGCTTGAATATCCTTTAGTAATAATGTATCCAAACTGATCATCAGGATATATTATGTCATTTATAAGCAAAATTAAATAGAAACCGATTGTACGTAACCTAAGAAAACAGAACAAAAATATGTTTGATAAAATAATAAATTAAACAAAACTATAATTGACAACTTGGAAAGTCCATGACGCCTGAACAAGCAATATAGTGAGACTGAAGAGAAATGAGCGTTTGCGTGAGTACATTTTCTATTACAAATACCAACGTTTTCAATAACATCTCTCCAGGGAATATCACAAGGTACTAATACCCCACAAGGAGAGCATAGTTCCCGGGAGCAACTGCCTCTACCAAACAGTAGCTCTGTCAAGTATCGCTGATGAGTGTACGATAGAGGTTTCAGTAGGTCCGCTAGAAAAGTTTTTAGTTTTGTATTTTTCAGCTGCAATTTATGACATTTACAAAACCAAACGATTGACCTACGAACATTTTATAAATTTATGTGAAGCATATTGATGACATGGATGCTCTTAAATTGTTAAAATAAACGCTTTGCTTCATAGATCAAACTTCCTTGCTAATTTGTATTCAGTCTCGCTTACTTACAAGTTTACTCAAAGGAGCACCTCAGGGTTCGATTATGTCCCCAATTTTATTAATGAAAGATATCAACTGTGTTTTACTTTTGCAGTCATACAAAATAAGACAGTGTGATTAACATTACGTACGATATAACTCGGTGAACCTCCTTTGCACGAATTTTGTGTTAGATTGCTCGCAAACTGTTACAGCAGGGAAGGATGTAGTCCATTCCAAGAATCGAGTGTCTGGTGCGAAGTAGATCCGTGCATCGGCCTGTATGACTGGTACTAGGAGTAGGTAGAGGCAAACGATAGACGCCGCTAGTACGGTGAACCAGAACAATCTATAACGTGATAAATATCTTAGTGATAGTATTACGGATGACTAATCGACCAATCAAACATTTGATAGTTACAACTACTACTAGGTTAACTAGGTAGTTACTAGGTAGGTACTAGGTAGGTACTAAAATTTTTCAAGCTAAGATTCGAGTTAAACACCTGTCAAATCATAAATGAGCGATTAGTCATCCGTGAAACCGATGCTCAGTATCGTAAAATCAGCATTATTTACGCACGCAACGCAAATTATTGCTGGAAACTCGGTCACTCGGTTAAATGTGTTCTTCTGTACCTACTATAGCTGAAACATGTTCTTGAACGAGTTTTTTTCATCTTATTTCATTCATCATCATCACCATCAGTCTGAGGAACTCTACAGCCGGGCATAGGCTGGGCATCCTGTATACATTTCCAGGAAGAACTATTCCGAGGCCTTTTCTTTTCTTTACTATTCAAATGAAGTGTGATGTAGGCACACTAATAAATCTCCTTGAAAAGAGACCCTTGGTAAGCCTATCACAGTTTTCGTATTTAATCTCCGTATTTTTACAAAATCCGAGTCTAATCCTAGTCTTAAATTATTTAATTGAGACTTACCTCGCCAGGAAAAATACATTTTCCCCAAACAGATGGTTCAGTCCGTGAAGGCCGCTATTTTGACCGAAAAATACGAATCTTTTTTTTAATTTACTACCGTTTACATAATCATTATTATGTTTTTTCTCAAGTATTCTCATTATTAATATAGCAGTTTAACTTGTCAAGTATTTAAGATAGACTAGCTTGGCAAGGTGTGATTACAATAATGATATACCTATGCAATAACTTTAAAAGGGTTTTAATATTATGTTGTCGAGCGTGAAATTAAACGATGTCGGTAAAGTATTATGGCATTATTTATTTAAAAGTACAATTAGAAAAATTAATCATACATTATACAAATTAAAAACATTGCACGACACATTTATTTGTCTAAGCACATTATACAATACAGATGAACTAACTGACCGAAAGAAAACTATGTCGGAATAAAGATTTTGATTTTGATTTTATCATATTACTATATTATACATAATAATAAAAAATATTGTAGACAATCCACACAATACTATCTAGCCCCAAATTAAGCAGAGCTTGTACTATGGGAACCTAATACAATTTTTTTTTTAATTACATATTTCGAATACAATATAACACCTAGACAGAGACCAAACATGTGCGTTCACCACGCAAATATTTGTTCTCGGTGGGGACCAACTGGAAATTTGAATTGCTTCTCAGAAACACGAAGAACAACTAGAAACTACTGGTTATATCTAGGTACGTTAGTCCCCCTTAGATCAGGTGAAAAGTCACTTTTATAATATCAAAAAGCTTTTAAAAAGGAGCTATATTACTTTTGTTTAATATCAAGTCTTATATCTCTCTAGAAACAATACATAATAGGAACTATAAAACATAAGATATTATTCTTATTTCAGCTGAAACACTTTACGGTATTGCTAATCTATTTAGGCCTCCTTCATTTTCTGCCAGTCTCCTCTGTCCTGTGCGTCTCTTGTCCAGGTGTTTCCTGCGACCCTTACGATGTCGTCGACCCATCGCGCTTTCGGACGCCCCAAATTTCTTCGGCCTGACTTCGGCCACCATTCGGTCAAGGCTTTACTCCACCGGCCATCACCACGTCTAGCCAGGTGTCCTGCCCAACTCCACTTGAGATTTACCGCCCTGTCACCGACGACGTCGAAGACCTTTGTACGACGACGGATCTCAGTGTTGCGAACTCGATCTAAAAGTGTTATACCGAGCATGGCTCGCTCCATGGCCCTTTGTGCAGAAAATGAAGGAGGCCTATACCCAGCAGTGGGTGATACCGGGCTGAAATGATGATGATGATGATGAATCTATTTAGTGATCTATTGTGATTCATTTGACAGATGTTTAACTCAAATATTTTTATTTAAATTTCATCAAATCGCTCTTCTTTAATTTAAAAAAGAAGAGCGTTCAGTGACAAGACCGCCCATATTGTATTTTACTATCTACATTTAAAATTATTGTTACTTGTTGTTCCATTGTTAGTTTTAATGTGTGCATTAAAGAATCTTCTATTTATTTTGTGAGGGGTGAGGGGTAAATTCTTTTTGACCGTTTGAGTCTCCAATTTTAAAGCGATTTTTGGATCTGATTTTGATTTTGGCGCCTACTCTGCCCATACGAATATTCTCATGAACAGGACAATAGATTCAATAATAGCTATGAGGATGTATTCGAAGCAAAGTACCAAGAGATTCGTCCCATTTTCCATTTGCCGCTGCCAATACCTATACGAAATAATGATTCATGAGCTATATATAAATTTTCAGATATCAGAAATATTTATTGCATAACTGTTGTAATTTAGATTTGATTTACTTGAATAAGAACGTTCTAGTCATATATAAATGTAAATATATCAGCGTATATTTTATAGTTCCCGTAAATATACACTTGCGAGCTTTAAACTGGAATCGCTTCATCAAGATATTTTTTTACAATTTCTATTCAATGATCTAGACTCTTGATCATTGAACTAGATTCTAGAGATTGTGGTATATCATTTGAAATGTCGATCGTGTCATGGTGTGTTTGTTAGCTTTTCAGTGATAGTTCGCTACTTAGAAATTGTGTAAAAATTAGTCTTGAACAACCCGCCATAAAGCGATTCCAGTTTAAAGCTCGCAAGTGTATACACAGTTCAATATGGGGCTACATAACTAACTACAAGACATAAATGCATCTAATAGAGAGAACTAAATTAAATTAATATCTAGATTATACAAATATGGCAAGAATAATGTAAGGTTTATACTTATTATAAAAAGCGTAACACAAAAACTAAACGTAAAGTGTATTCTTAAGTTTAGTCCACATTAATAAGCTATTAGTGTATTGATTCAAAAACTAAATTTGTATGTAAGTATAAAAAGTATCGGTGCCAAGCTAAATATGGTTTGCCTGTCCCTTTCGCCTAAAGATTATACTGTAGTCTAAAATATATTGATTAAAAACTATGCTATAACAAATCTATACAAATATTATAAAGCTGAGATAGATAGTGTTGTGTGTGCCACAATATTTACTTATCATAGAAAGCTCTTTTTTATCTCAAAAAAATAACAGAAGCGGGGAAAACAGGTACCAAGCGAAACCGCGGCCGGCCGCTAGTTTAAAGTATAAAATTATCCGAACCACTTATTAAACCAGCTCTTCGCAGTGGTAGCATGGAACGATCTATCTTCAACCAGGTCTGGGTCTGCGTATTGGTCGCTGCGGCTGGTGGTGTGATGGTGGTGATGACGATGATGATGATGGTGGAAGTTACGAAGGTCATGGAGTAACTCCGCTATTGGTGGTTGGCGCTCAGTCGCTGACACTACAAGGAAATGGTTTTTATGAGAAAGGAATACTCCAGCCGTAGGTATTTGATGTGGAATGTTTGGAAACAAACCACAGCATCAAAAAAACTAACAAATTAAAATGTCTGTGGAATTTTAAAAATAATCGATAAATATTATAGGTTATTAAGATTTTAAGTAGATGAGTATTGCGATTAATCTGTAAAACTATTAACGACAAGAAAGTTGACAAACACTGCATCAAATTCGGTTGGAATAAAGTGCATTAGATAGAGGTTAGGCGCTATGGTTAGTATAAATAAGTAATATAAGTTTAATAAACTTTAGAAACCGACTACAGGGCCAAACTATTAAACAATGTAAAATAAGTTTTTGAAAAAATCTTTGCAGGAAATAGTGTAATCTAATTACAAATTTAAAGTTACAAGTTTGAAGTAATACGCGCCAAATCAAGAAATGCCTTTGTTTTTGGAATTGATTACTCAGCTTTCAACGTAGTGGGATCATTTCTTTATATAAAAAATGGAATTACTAATTCTGGCAAATTGAATCTAGACCTATGTTCACAATATCACTATAGCCTTGACACGTGATTCAAATCGACTCATGACCTTTGATAGTGTCCTTATTCACCGGAAATAACAACAATTGTTTTCAGTTTTATCTCCGACGGATAGCTTCAGTGGAAAAAAACTGTTTGACACACCTAACTCATAGTTATATAATATATACATAATATATTCTAAATAATATCCAGTCCTGTCAGAGTTGCGCTCTTTTTCTATGAGCCGGCGCGGCCGCCCGCGGTTTCGCTCGCTCCGTTCCCGTTACTTTTTCGGGATTCTTCTTCTTATCGTGTCTCTGATTATTTCGAACCAAGTGTGGTGAAAGGATTTTAAGTGCGCCTCAAAGAGGCTCCTTTCGTGCACTTGAGACATATTTTCGAGCTTTTTAGGTTCTACGATATGCCGGTTTCCTCACGATGTTTTCCTTCACCGTTTGAGAGCACTGGCATAGTGTACATACATTTTTGGGCAGAAAAACGAATTGGTATGCGACTGGATTCGAACCCACGACCTTAGGATCGGAAAGCGTGGCCGCTACAACTAGGCCACCAGCACTTTATCGGGATAAAAGTATCCTATGTCCGTATCTTGGTTCTTAGCTACCTCCCTAACAATTTTCAGCCAAATCGGTCCTGCTATTCACGTGTTATGGCGTGAACAAGGAAAATAAGGATTCATTTTTACATGAATCTAGGTAGTGTTAGCCAGTTTTGGGAATAGGACATCTCTATTCGGATCAAGCAAGAAGTTACGTCTCTAGTGGAGAAAAAGAAGAAGAAGAAAAGATATGGCGTCGTTACATAGAGTTGTATTATCTGCAGCGTAATAAAGATAAACGGAATTGTAGCGATAATAATGAAGAGTTTTCGTCCTATTAGTAGGTATGTGTTTTGTCAGAATTATGCTCTTTTTAACCAATTCCAAATAAAAAAGTGTACTAGTTCTGCTCGAGCAGTATGTGTGGAGTTTCTATGGAGTTTATTTTAATCCTTTCACCACACTTGGTTCAAAAGAACCAGTGACTATAAAAAGAGTTAAGTTAGATAGCTTACCACAATAAGGTTCCTTATCAGTAGTGAGTAGGATGTACTGTCCCTTGGCTTTCTGAGAAGGTTTCTCTCCGACAGCGCCGATACCCATTTCTGCGCAAGAATGTTGCAAGTCGCAAGTTCCGTTCAGGCTAATGTTCACACTGTAAAAAAATAATAGTTTTTTTAGTGATAGAACTAGAATAGATAGATAGATAACACTTTATTGTACACCACAAGAATAGGACATTACACATTTAACGAAAATACTTAAACTAAAGTACAACGGGCGGTCTTATCGCTAGAATACAGAAACTACGAGTATCTGATCTCATGAGTCTGATCTCCAGGCACGGCAGATAATGCTTTCAAATCTCTTAATAGAAGTAGAAGTAGTAGTAGTAAGTGCACGAAAAGAGCTTCTATTATTTATTTGAGGCGCACTTAAAATCCTTAGACCATACTGGTTCGACAGAGCACGATAATAGAACAAGAAAAGTTTATTTAAAATGAGAAACCGACTTCATGGCCAAACTGCAAAACCGATTTTAACAAAATTTATATGGAAGTAATCTGAATCTATACCTTTCATAAAAATAAATTTTCAAATCGGTTAACAAATGATGAAGTTATGCCTAATCATTGAAATAAGTAACAACCGAATTGAGTACCACCTCCTTTTTCATTTAAAGTCAGTTAAAAAGTATGACGTACCAACCTAAAAAAAATGGGGGGGTCTAAGAAGGTTCTGTTATAAAAATAGCACGTCAAAATGCGGGGTCTACGCAAGGTCTACGAAAGGTCTACGCCGTAGGCTCATCCAGAATTGTTGTATTTCATTTGTTTTTCAAAGGTTAACGTTGCTTTACAAAATGCGTACTGAAGATACTAATAATGTTTCCTTGGTAGTAACCCTACCTTCTGCGCCATAGGTCGTGGGTTCGATTCCCACCGAACCGAGAACAAATATTCATTTCATTTCATATTGTTGTATTCTAAGTATGTATTTTCAGTATTTTATCAGCCATATGGTTCCCATAGTACAAGCTCTGCTTAGTTTGGGGCTAGAAAGTATTGTGTGGATTTTCCACAATATTTACTTCTCTATTTATATTGTAGAAGGAATAAAAAATATTATAAATCCATACCCTTTATACGATAAGTCCCACTTATGAGCCCGGAAGGAGCAGTTGTTGTTTATCAGTGATTCCGTAAATAGGACATACGCACGACCGTGACTGCACACCGCTTGTTGGAGCTCTACAACAATAACAACACTATAACAATAACAAACAAACAGTCACATAAGTATGTTATAAAATAGAAAGACCATTCTTTAGTTATTCACGACAAGTACAAAACATTACAAAATAACGGCACAACTAATCTACAGTAAAGTACAATAGGCGGTCTTATTGCTGTGAGCGATCTCTTCCAAACAAATAAATTTAGTAAAATGTATATAATTTTGTTCAAAGTATACTTTATTTTTTATTTAGCTGTTGGAACAAGCGTATATGGCCCACCTGATATTAAATGGTAACCATCGCCTATAACGAAGCATTGCCTCGTAAGTCATGCACGTCAGGAACGTGCCGTGTACGATACTTTACGACTTCCTCTTCTTGTCTAGTCACTAGTTCTTTCAACCCAGTATGTTGAAAGGATTTTAAGTGTGCCTCAAAGAAATTCCTTTCGTGCACTTTACCGTTCCATCACTACTACTGGCACGTGAGGCTGAATATCTGTATGCCTCCAGTTGATGGACGCAGGGCAGTGCATCGTAGGGCGCGTTCCTGACGTGCGTGACCTACGAGGCATTGCTTTGTTATAGGCAATGGTTACCACTTAACATCAGGTGGGCCATATGCTTGTTCCATCAGCTAGTTACATAAAAAAAAAACTACTATTTATTAAATAGTACATAGTTGACGAAAAACCCGTTGGAACAACTTTGGATGATGAATTAAACTTACTTAGAGATGAGACCATCCGCGCCCACATAGAACTGCTGTTAGTGAGGCAACCTGGCTGCCTCAACCCACCATTAGGGTAGAAGTCTGCATGTCCTGGACAAGAGAAAATTATAAATTATTATGACAATAAAGTAAAATAACCTTAGTAGTTTTTGTAGTAGTAGAGCTCTCTGTGAAGGGCTCGTCTGGAAAAGTACTACCACCATCCCTATTTTTGCCGTGAAGTAGCATTGCTGTGTTTCAGTTTGAAGGGTGTGGATGCTGGTGAAATTACTGGCACGTGAGGCTGAACATCTGTATGCCTCAAGTTGATGGGCGCAGGGAAGAACATCGTTGGCCCATCTGGTGGAACATTTTAGGAGCACAACACTAATAAAATTGATCAAAAGTAACTAAAGAACATTATACTCAAAGGGCCTTATTAATAATCCTGGCGTAGCGTTGGACTAGTTAATCCGTGTTTTGTCTCTTGCATTGACATGCAATTGTCAACTCGAAAAAATGTGACAAAACACGGATTAACTAGTCCAACGCTACGCCAGGATTATTAATAAGACCCAAAGGTGCTTGCATAGTACCTAAACTAAAATAATGTCACCACCATCACACATTTTTATAAGTCCACTGCTAGACGTAGGTCTCTCCTAAAAAGCGCCGCTGAGTCCGGTCTTCGGCTCTTCTTCAGCGTTCGCCAGCTACTATTCACAGATCAGCTTTTGCAAGACAAAGGTGGGGTACCTTGTCTTGCAAAAGCTATGAAAGAACATTACACCCAAGGGTTCTGGCATAGTACCCGGTCTGTATAAGTTCAAAAACTATCCACCGCTACCATCATCAATCTTACTGGGCGTAGTTCTCTCCTAAGACGCGCCACTGAGCCCGGTCTTCGGCTCTTCTCCTCCAGTTTTTGCCAGTTATCGCAGATCATCCCCCCAGTTTGTCGTGCAAAAGCTATGAAAGAGCATTATACCCAAGGGTTCCGGCATTCCGAAGCCAATCTTCTTCAGCATGCGTCCGTTAGTGTGGATGATGTCGACATAATCAGCGTCGGACGCGTCCAGACGTTCCACGTCGTCAGTGGTCGCAAAACATGGCTGAGCTGGGTCCAAACCTACAATAATACACTGAGAACTGAGCAAAGAAAGACGGTTTAAACGCCTAGTGGCCACATACCTATCGCATAAAACGACGATCATCATCATCATCATCAGCCTGAAGAAGCCCACTGCTGGACATAGGCCTCCCCTACACATTTCCAGGAAGAACGATTCTGAGCCCTTTCCATCCATCGACTTCCCGCGATCTTAACAATGTCGTCGATCCATCTGGTGGGTGGGTGCCCTACGCTTCGTCTTCCCGTTTGTGGTCGCCATTCGAGAACCTTTATTCCCCAACGGTTGTCGGTTCTTCGAGCTATATGGCCTGCCCATTGCCACTTCAACTTACTAACTCTACGAGCTATGCCAAAAAACGACGATGCCAAAGTTAAAACTGGGAAAGCCAATAGCTGTCCCAGTTTGAGCTTGATCATGATCAGAGAAGTCATGGTATTCAAGTACCTTGACCTTGAAATAACTTGAGTACCATGACTACTCTGATGCCAAAAACTTGAAGCAACCACCTAGATTTTGGCCGTTATATTTTCTCGGACAGATCGAGCATAAGGCCCGTTATGTCTGAGGCCCGTATGCAAAAACAGTGCTTGAGTCTGAGTGGTCAGAGTCGAGCCTCAAAGCCTCAAACATAGATTTTCTGGCTGTTCTCCATTGAAAAGTGACAGTGCATCTATGCTTGAGGCTCGACGCAGGCTCAAACACAGAGCAGCAAAAACGCTTTTGCTTAATTCCGTGGGCCCAAACAATTTTTACGCATAGAGGGATATTCGAGATACGTCTATAGTCTAAACTGGCACATGCACACTTTTCAGACATAGAAATCCAGGTCTTACCAGTAATCCTAGACACTCCTCCCAAAAGGTGCGAAGCGAAAGACGAGATATGAGCACCAAGACTGTGCCCGACGAAATGGAAGTCCTTTATTTTAACACCTGTTTCATTCATCAGCTGTTGCAAGAACCTATGGAAAAACTACAGTGTTAGCTTCCATTCGTTTAAAAAGCTCCAGAATATTGCTAGAATAGTTTTAATGGTGTAAAAGAAATAAAATAAATAAATAAATAAAAGCTACATTCAAGGCACTACTGGATTAGTTTTAGTAGTTTAGCTTTTTGTGAAAGACTTCAATTGCACACATGAGATTTGACACCAACGTCGAAGAGCGATAAACACAATGCTACATGGAGCACGACCTCTATGGACGCGAAATGAAATATTTTTTTATTGAAAGAGCATACAGAGCTAAGATATGTTTACCAGGGATAAAGGCAGTTTCTTAACTTTTGCTCATAAAATAAGCAGAAATGTTAAAAAAACTTGTATGGTACTACACACCATAGAACTTATTTTTACAAATAAACTTACTTATGAATATCAGATCCGACTCGTCTTGTATTGGCAACGGCTCGCCAGTACTTCCAAGTATTGCCACCACCGCTCCAATCCACGGCAATCACGTTCACATCACCCTGGAAACCACAATTCATTTAAACTAGCCACCAGGAAAATGAAGAAATACTGAATCATTTTCATGCAGAACGTATATATTTTATAGGAAGGAAACCAGCGATGTATTGGTGAATCTTTCCTGTGCATGGCCACATAATCCAGAAATTACATGAGTTCTTGTGAAGCAAAGACCGGTGACAGCCGATCCTGTAGCTCATGATTGACTTTCTGACCCTTTTGTATTCTGTGGATACAGCCAACTAAACTGTGTTATGTATTGATGCTGGAAAAGCCTACTTTATCTAACAGATTTCAGACACTGTGACAGTCAAGGGGGCATAGCTGAAAAAGTTGCTCCTGACATGGAAAATGTAAACTCCTGTTTATTAAGAATATTGGTCATGATTAACTTATCATCTGAAGGTCAGCTGCTGATCATGTCATAACGTACTTTTGGAGAGTGATCTCTCTGTTTTTATGACCTTCAGTTTTCCAGCATTCAGAAAATATCTAATGGAAATGCAATCTTACCCATTCCAGAAAAGCGCTGGTCATGTCGTTTACCCAAGAAGCGTTGCTGTGGCTCATGAATCCGTGGACTATCATAATCGTCTTCCTCTTTGGATTGAAGTCGACCCAGTCCAGACCGAACTGATCCCCTGGATAAACCTGCAGGAGTATTTTAGAACACTATAAATTACTGGAACTTGAATGCCCCCCACGATTCTCCCAAGGACTCCAACATCTTTATCAGCCAGCGTGTGCTGGACTTAATCTTGACATTAAATAAAGAAATAAATTGTTTTTTTATTTCAAACAAGAGTAGGTTACTATGTATTTAAATTCGATCATACCTGAACTCTCCTACGGGTCTTTCTGCATGAGAAGTAGAAATGCGTGTTGATAGCTTCAGAGTCATCTGGCTTCATATTGAGGAACTTCATGATGGATCGGGAGACGGATCCTAGCCCGAAGCAATCCACCAGCTCTGGAACTGGCAGTTCAGGAAGGTTTTCCTGCAGAAGAATCAAATTATTGACTTTGGGAAGAATTATATGCTCATGCTTAACTAAAAGACTTCGAAAAAAATGCTCCCAAGCTTTGATTTCATTAATCAAATAAATAATTATCAGACCAGAATTAAACTACCTGTAATGTGGGTGAAAGTTCAATGCGTGGATGTTACATCAGCTTGTCACAGTGGTTTGTAAAAAAACTACGAGATCTGGTAAGACAAAGGAGTCGCCAATCCACCAGAATAACAATCATTTTGAAAATTACTTATTTGAACATCTTTTCAACATGTATTTCAAGCAATTAATAAACTTGGACTTTTATTATGAATAATCCCGTTCACGAAAACGAAAGACAGATACGAAGGAAAGCTCTCTCCGGATAGACCGAAAACATTATGAAGATCGCGGGAAGTCGGTGGATGGAGAAAGCTCTTGCCAATTTGAATTTTGAGCTTTCTCCAGTCCAGCAGTTGACTTACTTAGGGTGATGGATGTGGAACCACCCCATTGCAGGTACACAAGGATATAGGTACTTCAGATTCTCTCTGCTCGCTCTTATGTCTTTGTCGTAAGCGTCATTTTTCTTTGATTTTATGTAACTTGAGCTGTTTCTTTCTGTACGAAAACTAAATTGGAGAAAATTTCGTATGGCTGAATACTCACCGGCTCCATATCAGCAGAGTCCGAGTATCCGGCGGAGGAGTGAGGAGTTGTGGTGTGTCTGCTGTCCGACATGTCCAGGAAATCGCGGAGGTCTTCAGGGCTTATATGGTTCTCCACTGGAGAACAATTATTTATTAGGGAGCTGGTACCTATAAACTTTACTACCGTTGGTGGTGAAGCATCATGCTTGGCCAGTGCCGATTTGCTACAGTAGCTCACATACAGAAATATCTTTTTGCTGTTTATAATTTTATGTTATGTATATCTTTATTATATTGTGTTTCTTTGGTTTGTTTTTGTTATTGTGATGTCAAAGGAAATACTTGCAAAAAATATATGCTTAAAATTCAAATAACTCTCAACTAAATACTCTGACAGAGAAAAAACATCTATGTTTACCAAATAATATTTTTTGTTCTCGATGGGGATCGAACCCATGACCTACGGCACTGATGGCACTACTACCAACTGAGCTAAGAGGCCAGTCAAGGTCAATTAGGTTAAGTACAGTCATATTTATGATAATACACGACATATTTATGTGATTAGTTTAGTCATTAATAAAAAATAAGAACATCTAAGTATAAGTAATATAATAGTAATGTTTATAAAGTAGAGTAATTACATATTAATTGGAAGTCATTCTATGAACTTGACCGGTTTAACATTTACCTTGGTTTGTTACCTGCTATAGTATTCATCTAATTTGTGCTTATAAATTACTACTGAATATAGGTACATTATTTAAAAAAACTATAAAGTTTTATAAAACATTGAATGAATAGAATAAAACTCTACATTGACTGGCCTGTAGCTCAGTTGGTAGTAGCTCTGCCTTCTGCGCCGGAGGTCGTGGGTTCGATCCCCACCGAGAACAATGAATGTTTGTTCTCTGTCTGGGTATTATATTGTATTCTAAGTATGTATTTACAAAAAAAAATGTATTCAAGTATTATATCAGCTATCCGGTTCCCATATTACAAGCTCTGCTTAGTTTGGGGCTGGGTAGTGTTGTGTGAATTGTCCACAATATTTATTTATTTTATTTTTATTTATTTATTGAACCTAAGTACAAGAAAAAATCCTAGAAAATTTAAAAATTATCTCTGTTTTTGTTTAAATTTGTACTAAGTACTTAAATTCCTCGATTTAATAACGGAGACGAGTGGGAACAACCCTACCTACCAAGTAACCTAAAAGAAGAATAGTGCAATAAATTCTGCTGACGTAACTAAGTCCCTGTTCACTAGAACAGGGACAGAGGGGGTTGATTTCATACTCTTTTCTACTACTAAGTAGAAAAGAGTATGAAATCAATCAATATCAAACACGAACCAAGAAAGAAAATGTGACAATCATGTGAAAATTCAGGACACGTGTCCTTAGGTAGACTCCGCGCAAGATAACTCTGAGCGTGACTGATGGCGGAAAATGACTGAAAATAATCATAACAATCTTGAACTTGCATTAAACGCAATGCAAGTTCGATTTCTTCATTCATGTTTGGTCGGGAGATATTTCCAGTCCATTTTTATTTACATTTTCCAGCATCAGTCATGCGCAAAATTATCTTGCGCGCACTTCTCCGTCCTTGAACTAATTTTACCGGCAGTATCCAAGACGACGGTCAAACAATGCTGACCTCGGGTACTTTGGGCTCCAAGCAGTCTGCGCCTGTCTATAGGCAGTAGCCATCTTTGAGCCACGGGAGCTCTAAAGATAGAATAGTTCGGCGCACGCGAAACTAATTAATTTAAGTAAATAGTTTCTTTCGCTTCGTGATTTCCGGTTGCAAGGACGATAAAATATGGTTCTTGTGGCAGACTATAGTGACCATTGTAATAACTGCATGAGTGGCTCATACGTATGTACCTACTCATGTATGAATAGTTTGCAGCATTACATAGTCAAATATTAAAAAATCTTTCATAAGGATTCGTTTAGGGCTGTAACCAAACATCAACAATCCGAAGTTACTATGTATTTCTTTGCCAAATCTGTTACCTACCTAAGAAGACAAAATAATGCGTTTGCGGGATGACCCGACGTGTTCTGCAGAATGAGCCGAATTTAGGACGGGAACGAGATGAGGGGAAGGAGGCCTTTGCCCAGCAGTGGGAAAGACCAGCTGAATTAAAAAATAACAATAATAAGTAACCCATACTATCATAGTTTTTTTTTAACTTACGTTCATCTGGAGTTAGCCATCGCCGTGGTGGACCCCCACTGACACTGATCATCAGAACACTGCATATCACAATATTTTTGAACTCCATTTTAGTTCTACTTTCCCCACAGTAATAACTGTTATGGGATACGCTCGCGTTCGTCCCGCGGTCACGATTGATATCCTTTAACAATTACGACTGCTTATATAGTTTATTCATTATTTTATAGGTATATAAGTATAGTAGGTAATAAGGGACCACAAGACACGTCATGCGGCTGTATAGGCATTTTTAACGTTCACTGAGATAAAAAGTGCTTTGTTTACTTGGTACGTCATCAAAATACCAACACAATTTGTTACGCAGTTAAATTGATCAATTACACTACTATTCTGCGCTACTGTTGGAAGCCACTAAATCAAGTTTTCTTGATTTAGTGGGTAGTTTGGTCCGTACCTGCTTAGTGATTATAGCTTCCAAATACCTACCCTTTTCACAAGTAGTTACTTACGGACCCTCGACAGGTTTGTTGCTTGTGGCTTGAATTCAGTCATCGGACGGATTTGGGAATAACATTTTCGTTTTATGCTTTAAAAATGCATTTTATTTCATAAAAGTGCTATGAACACCCAATAACATCGATTTATATGTTTGTGGTCGATTTAATTTACTTACAATTTATCAATGGACATGGGAAAAAATTCGAAAATTGCATACCCATTGTATGTACCTACCATACATTTTAGTGCAACCGACTGTATTGTAAGCACAAAAGTACCTACGTATTTATATCTATATTTATTGAACTACTTATCATCGTATCATTAGATTATTCTCATCTTAATGTAACCTAATATAGAGAACATTATTTATTATCCTCTAATAACTCTCAAGATCCAAAAACTTTATTTTTTAAATTTCCCACCAACACGAACCGCCTTGCAGACAATAGGCGTCCTCTTTCTATCAGCTTACTATAGAAAGAGCAAAGTAGCACATCGAAGAACCAATAGGCGTCGTAGTAAAACCAGTAAAACGAAGTGCTCAGTGTAGCCATATACCAGACACCTATTTCAAATAAGTTTTAGTAGAAAGTTCATCACGTACGTCAGATTTTTTTTATATGAAACCTACAATAATTCTGTATTTAAGTTAGTACCATAGAAAAACTAAGACGTGGTCGCAAAAGTTTAATGTGTTTGCTCAGCCACCCTTTCAGCTTATTAAAATGTATCCCGTATTTTGAAGGTTTGTTATTGAGGTGCGAGCTAGAGATGCCCAAGCCTTTATTATTTGCGCAAAGGAAGAAATCTGGAACATTTTTAGGGTTCCGTAGCCAAATGGCAAAAACGGAACCCTTATAGATTCGTCATGGTCTGTCTGTCTGTCTGTCCGTCCGTATATCACAGCCACTTTTCTCCGAAACTATAAGAGCTACACTGATGAAAGTAAAAGAAAGTAAGTAGATGTATTCTGTGAACCGCATTAAGATTTTTTCACAAACATAGAAAAATAACTATTTATTTTGGGGGTCCCCATACTAGAACTGAAATTCAAAAAACTTTTTTTCATTAAACCCATTATGTACCTATGTGGTATCTTTGAATAGGTCTTCAAAAATGATGTTGAGGTTTCTAATATCGTTTTTTTTCTAAACTTAATAGTTTTTAGTTAATTAGTTTAGTTTTTTTTTACTTACCGAGATCGGGGTCGGCCAAAAAAGCTTTGGAGGGACGATCTCGACGCTTTCGAGCGAGGATGGTGGGATATAGTAATGGATAGAGAGAGTTGGAAGGATTTGGGGGAGACTTTTGCCCAGCAGTGGGACGACATAGGTTAGAAAAAAAAACAAAAAAAAATTGTTTTTGCGAGAGACACTTCCAAAGTGGTAAAATGTTGGTCCCCCCCTGTAACTTCTTAAATAAGAGAATGATAAAACTAAAAAATATAATATATGATGTACATTACTATGTAAACTTCCAACGATATTTGGTTTGAACGAGATCTAGTGAGTAGTTTTTTTTATACGTCACACATCGTAAACCGCAATTTACCTTTCGAAAAACTACAAGAACTTTTATATTATATTACTTGTTGCTACGGAACCCTTCATGGGCGAGTCCGACTCGCACTTGGCCGCTTTTTTTTATATTAAGTACTACCGTTTATTGATATTTTTACATTTATTTTACAAAATGTCATTTTAATAAATTGATTTCTTTGTTTATACATGTGCAGTAGAATTTTGGTTCCTCGACTGTTTTTTTCTTCACTGCTAATAATGGATAATTAAAATATTATGTGAAAACTTTTTCAGAGATTTTTTTTATGCTAAATCTTTATTTAATAATTATGTTTACTGGTAGCAATTAAAATGTTGGCAAGCTTTAGTAGAAATGACGGCCTGTGATTGGTGAAACAAAAACCGTTCAAATGCAAACAGCCTGTTTTCAACTTCAACAAAGTTCAAATCAAACGTATGATGGCCGTTTGAAATCTCTTTTGTGGAGTTGTAAATTTGTCAACAATCGAATATTTTATAATTGTTACATTTATTTGACTTTACCTTTAGTTTATTATTTTTAAGATAGTTTAAAATGACGTCGATCAAGGAAGATGAAAAGAAGGAGATCCCGGAGATTATACACGATCCTCAAACAAATAACACTTACCAGAGGTTACGATTCTTTGGAAAGGTAAGTTCTAAGATTTAGCAAATATTATAAAGTTTTTATTAAACACGCTCTTATTACTGTACTGCACCACATCAGCTGTTTTAAGAGCTAAAGCATTTTTCGGGAGTAATGTTTTTTGATAGCCAAGCCAATGACCGTTACAAGTTTCTTGTCTCGTAACGCCTAAGAATTTGCTATTTTACCAACTAAAATATTACAAAAGGTCTCCAGGTGACTCTTAAAACCAACTCTGCGAATTTCAATGTCCAAACCAGTAGTTACATACAAATATTTGACCATAACTTTTGTAGCAGCAGGTGTATTTTTATAAACCACCTGTTGCCCTGTCGCCTGAAGGTTAGTTAGCATCATAACATAGCTATTGTTCTTTAGATGTCCAAATAATCCAATAATTCTGGTGTCCTAGGAGCTGATCAACTCCTTGACCACTAGGATCCCAGACAAAAGTTTTTCTTAGAGCTTTGCTGGTTCTTTGTTAACTTTAGACCTTTATTTTAGGGTGGTTTTGCAAAATGCTACGAAATACAGTCTATATCAACCAACAAGATTTTTGCTGGCAAAATAGTTTCCAAGAAACTTATGGTGAAGTCGAGTCAGAAGGAGAAAATGGCTCAGGAGATTTCAATCCACCGATCCCTTGAGCACAAACATATTGTAAGCTTCCAGAGCTTCTTCGAGGACTCGATGAATATCTACATCATTCTCGAACTGTGCAAACGAAGGGTAACTATCACTTTTTTATTTATGATAAAGCCACACATTTACTCTGTTAATCTTGGCTACATTCATACTTTCTTGCATATATCCTGTACACAGTAAGAAATTATTGATGTATGAATAAAAAATAGTTTGTCTTCAATCAACAAAAGTTTTTCTAGAGTTATTTACAAACTCATGTACAATTAAATACCTAATACTTCATGTATACATACATTACATACATACATGATACATGAAGTATTATTTAATAAATAATATCCGCCCTTGTGCTAGATTAACATTCAGCCTATTCATCAATATAAAAACCACATTTTACCTGCAACCTTGTGGTTGAACACATTTTTCTTTCTTAAAGTTAAACATTTTTCCTCATAGTCAATGATGGAGCTTCACAAACGTCGGAAAGCAATCACTGAACCCGAGACAAGGTTCTACATGCACCAGATCTTGCTCGGTGTGCAGTACCTCCACAGCAAGCGCATTATCCACCGGGACTTGAAGTTAGGAAACTTGTTCCTTGATGATGACCTTCATGTGAAGATCGGAGACTTTGGTCTGGCTGCTAGAATTGAATATGAAGGTAAACTGGTTGAAAAGTTTATTGAAACTTTTGCTGCAATTTCAAAATACTGTTATGTTTAATCATTTATTTTTCAATAATCTTGCTCTACTTACTTTAGAAGCAAAAGTTTAAATGTTTTTTATAATTTTGCAACAAATGGAAATTTAGATAATTTTTTATTTTTTATCTGGAATAACATTCCAACTTTCCGCTTCCCATCAGGTGGGCCGTATGCTTGTTTGTCAACTTAGTTGTATTAAAAAAAAATCGGTTGTCTGTAAAGTCGGTTTACTGACGATAGTTGAACGTGATAACGTCATAAGAAAATACTGATGGAATGGTTGCATTTTTCAAAAGAAAATTTTAGTTTTACTGAATTGAATTGAATGTGAATGAAACTGAATGATACTGAATGAAACTGAATGAAACTGAATGGAACTGAATGAAACTGAATGAAAATCCGTACCCGGACCCGGACCCGGACCCAGACTGAACCCTTACCCTTACCCTCATTTACCCTTACCCTCATTTACCCTTAAACTCATTTACCCTTACCCATTACCCGACCCGGGCTCGGGCTCAGGTAAATGGAACGACGAAACGACGTAACGACGCATGAGTCATGTTTTTTCGTGCGTGCAGCCGGCTCCATCGATTTATAAGACGTTATCACGTCAAAAAAAACATCGTTAACTATATAGTACAGTTTCACTATGAACTTTGATATCTCAAAATTACAATAGTCAAAGTCAAAGCTTGTCAAGCTACAAATGGATCATAAAAAAACGGTAGGAACCAAGCCATACTTTGTTGCCTGTTTTTCTTGGCTTGATCGTGTGGAACTAGCACCTTGACATGCCTAGCTTTAAGCCATTTCAAAGTGATCCTTGTGATAACATTGAATAAAGAAATATTTGAATCCGAATGACCACTACATGTCATAAGAATGATCTTTAAATCTACGGAATTACATTATCAAACAAGGGCTGACATATTTTAATTCGGGGTATATGTTACTCCGTGGCGATAACACCGAGCAACCAGAGGGAAGGCGAGGTCGGGGTCGGCCAAGAAAGCTTTGGAGGGATGATCTCACTTTCGAGTGAGGATGGTGGGATAAAGCGATAGATAGAGACAGTTGGAAGGATTTGGGGGAGACCTTTGCCCAGCAGTGGGACGATATAGGTTAGAAAAAAAAATATGTTACTCCTTATAGGAACAATAAGTTGACTGCCTTCACAGCTCAGTTGGTAGTAGCTCTGCCTTCTGCGCTGGCGGGCGTGGGTTCGATCCCCACCGAGAACAAATATTTGTGTGGTGAACGCAGATGTTTGTTCTCTGTCTGGGTGTTATATAGTATTGTATGTATGTATTTACAAAAAAAAAATTAAGTAGGTAATGTATCAGCTATCTGGTTCCCATAATACAAGCTCTACTTAGTTTGGGGCTAGATAGTGTTGTGTGGATTGTCCGCATTATTTATTTATTTATAAGGCCTTCATGTAATATTTAATTAAAACCATATTTATAGGAGAACGAAAACAAACACTATGCGGCACACCAAACTACATCGCCCCGGAGATATTGACCAAGAAAGGGCATTCCTTCGAAGTGGACATCTGGAGTTTGGGATGCATCATGTACACACTACTGGTGGGAAAACCGCCGTTCGAGACATCCACTCTCAAAGACACCTACAAACGAATCAAGCAGTGTGAATACAGGTAATTTGGCACTTAAATAAGATAAAATTTACATAAGCACTTTGGGTATACTTCTTTTCTGAGTTTAAGGTCATGGGTAAATTCAGTCAATTACCTAAGTGGGCCAAGCCAGTGATTTCAAATGATGAAAGAAAACATCGAGAGGAAACCAGCTGGTAAAATGAATAATAGTCGGGCACTTCAATCTATGATCTTGGGTACTTTATGGACTTTTTTGTTTAAAAAAAATACCGCACGCTTCTCGAACCGGTTTAGCCGTTAACACGGTGTGTTTTAACGACTTTCGCCCGATATCATAGATCTAGTATTATTTGCAACTAGTGCCTCACCTCAGCTTCGCACGGGTGGAAAAATTCGTAGGCAGTGTAGTCATAAAATACATCCGTGCAAAGCCAGGGCAAGTTACTTGTAATAAATATAGCCTGTGTTACTCAGCAATAATGTTGCTAAAACTTTCAGTAGTTATGTGAATTTATTCGTTTTACAAATATACAAATTTTTCCTCATTATAATATTAGTATGATCTGGTAGTAATAAGATTACAACATTGTTTGAAATAATAATGTGTATTTTGTTGTAAAATAGCGAGGGTGTAAGGCTAGCCATGCGCGTATGTTTGGGGGGCCCGTGGAATACTGTGGGTACGCGATACGCTCACGCCCTAGTCGACGATAACACACTGAAACTGCAATACAGGTGGTTACCACAAGTACCCTCGACCATCGCGAACACACGTTCTGAAACTCGCTGACACAGCCAAGTCAATGTCATTGTTACAGCAAATGCATACGCGATACTTTGCTAATCCAACGTTCTAGTTTTTGGACGCTTCCTAGGTCAATGTCACTAGCCAGTAAGCATTTGATTAATAAATCAACTTTTAATTAGTAGAGATTAACCCACAATGGTTAAAAATAACCCAGACTTTTTGTTTTTTTTGTAATCGATTTTGTCTGGATTCGACTATAAGTAAAGTCAGATTTAGTGGGCCGCAAAGTTTAGAAACAGTATTATTTATAATTTTCTATTTAATAAATTAAAACATTGATAAATTAGATTAGATTACTTGTATCTAAAACTTTTAAAAGTTTTCAAGTTCGCTAGACATAATTCTTACTATGCTGTTCTATTAAATCTTATGATTTCGTCATGAAAAACGTGTTAACGATGGTCGAAGATATTCGTAAATGTGTTGGTGACGGTTTGGTTCACTAGGTACCTATGCCTTCTGTGTGTATCTGCATAGAAAACACATACCTACTCATGTTGCCTTCAAAAGCGCATACATACCAAAATTTTTGTCTTTAACAAAAATCATTGTGACGTATCATTTCATATCTTTGTGAGCTTTTTGTCGATGTTTTAACTTAAAATACCAGTTACCAACCACTTTCTGGGCGTCACAGTCAAGCTTACGTACTTCCTACGTCATATCAAAACCGTTGCGTCGTACAGTCCTGTGGTTACACAAGAAGACACAAGTTAACCAGGACACTTCCTTTTCTCAACGTATTACGTCAACATTTCCGTAATACGTAGACCACTTCCGTTTGCGTAGTACAAATAATAGTTAAAGTCATATGATATTATTCAGAAACTAGTTTGTTTTATTTCTTTCCTTCCTCTTTTCTATACTTCTTAATCATTGGCTGCAGTTTGCATTTACAGCTCACAATATTCAGTTCAACTTTTCAGTAATGCTAAAAAGCTATCGTAGGTGTAACATATCCCCAGTGAATACCAGACCAGGCCATATCGAGATCATTCTCCAAGGTCATATGATATTCATTCATCATGTTATATTGATTGAGAGCACTGGTGGTCTAGTGGTACCGGCCTTTCGATCCTAAGGTCGTGGTTTCAAATCCAGTCGTGTTTCAAAACCAATGAGTTTTTCTGTCGAAAAAATTATGTACTACAGCTCTTATACGGCGAAGGAAAACATCGTGAGGAAACCCGCGGCTTAGTCAACTCCGCACGTATTGACCATGTCATTCCTGTGGATTAGGCCGACTAAGCGGTCAGGATGGTATAAGTGCTGGGCAAGTCTATTTCATCTAAAATCCTGTCATAGGCACTATAGCGTCCCGCGAGTAGGGCTTTTGTAATCACCAGCCCCTTGACGCTATTATAAATCATCTACACTAGATGCAAAGGCCTGTTTACTTTTTTTTTATATTTATAATTTCGAATTGTTTCTAGAATCCCCTCATCGCTCCGCAAGCCGGCAGCGTCAATGATAGTGCTGCAGCTACAATCTAACCCCGCGCGGCGACCGTCCGTCGACAAGTTGCTTCAGCACGAGTTCTTCTCGTCTGGCATCATGCCGGCCGCGCTGCCTCTATCCTGCCTCACCACTGCGCCGCGAACTGACCAGCTGGAGGGCGTCTCGCTGCATCGCCGGCCGCTTAACGAAGTCAACTCCAATGGTAAGATATCGCAGGCTTATCGAGGTCAAGTTTGACGTGAGATTTTTGATTAAGTTTTTTTTTGCATCACCGCCTATTCCTACGCATGCAGGAAAAATCATGCCGAACCTCAGTGTGCGGTATTCCTTTATCATCATCTTTTTCCTACACAAAGTCAAGTCGCAAAACCCTCAGCAGGGTGTGCGACACCCACCACGAAGACTCGGTTTTTTTTTATAAATTTAATATGAAGAAAGACCTTTTACGAAAGAATAAGTAAAAATATTGAACTTTTTTGCATTGTCCTATACGCTTCACCTATACGCCTCAACTCGCAAAGATGTTGAACGCATCTGTTATCTATAAATAGTTTTCGTTTGTTATTTGTGCCAGATAATAACTGATAGCGCAATGCAAATGTAAGCGATCGATAATTTCGTCAGTTACTTCACAGCCGAAATAGCTCAGTTGGGAGAGCGTTAGACTGAAGATCTAAAGGTCCCTGGTTCGATCCCTGGTTTCGGCAATCTTACTTTTTGTGCAATAATTTTTACTTTGGATGTTCAAAACAATACCAAAATAAAGAAAACATTATTTATTTTAATAATTGAATAATTAAATAAAATTTACGTGAATACAATTCTGTTAGATTTTTTTATATCATGCCGTATACTACCCATAGGTAGTAGAGAATTGGCTTTAAAACTTCAAAAACAAAACTACAAATGCGAATGCAATCACAAAGTCGAGCGCCTACCGAAAAAAATGCTCTAAGATCGATTAGGTCAAGCCATCTCAATACCCAGATGAAAAATATCATCATCCACTCCTCATCACCACTGCTGGTCTATTTTATACATATCCAGGAAGATCAATTTTAAGCCCACTATATCCAACTTCCCGTGGCCCGGGCGTCGTACGGTTCGTGGTCGCCATATCAGAACCTTTATTCCCCAACTGCTGTCGGTAGCTAATAAATACACCATTCTTCTCTTCAACTACGTCATGAGAACTGTTTGCCGCAGATATGGTGATGTCGATAGACTCGCCGGTGAAGCGCGAAGGCAATTCCGCCGAGCCGCGCTCCGTGGAGCCCACATCGCACCGCCAGAACCTTATCGCGCTGCGCGATCAACTCACTTCTCTGCTCAGCAGCAAGGTAAGCTTTTTTATTGAACTAGACATTGCAAAGGAATGTAGTGCAAAAGTTGTGCTATATTTTTATCCTAAAAAAATCACAGGGACGAGGATGAAATAAATTCCGCCGAGAATATGCTTAGCGGTAAAATGCCTTAAAATTTATATGTTAGCAATCACCATGCGTGTGAATCTGTAAGCTGCCGTTATTATTTTATATTTTTTTCTACTTAGGTAGGGACAGACTCAAATTCACCTAACGCCAAACCGTCATTTCGCTACGATGTAAAACTAAGGCCCGTATTCCGAAACAGTGCTTGAGTCTGAGTCGAGCCTCAAGCACAGATTTTTGACACTTTTCAATGGAGAACTGACATACAATTTATGCTCGTATGAGACTCAAGCACTGTTTCGGAATGCGGGCTAAGAGTTGGCCGCTAATATTTTATAATTTTTCTTAAACTATGTGCAGCTACGGACCACATTCAGAAAATGCCACGTCCTCCCCCCCCCTTGCAAATAGTATTGTGGAAAAAACAAATAGTAGTAGTAGAGCTCTTTGTGAAGGGCTCGTCCGGGGAAGTACTACCACCATGCCTATTTCTGCCGTGAAGCAGCATTGCTGTGTTTCGGTTCGAAGGGTGTGGGTGCCGGTGTAATTACTGGCACGTGAGGCTGAATATCTGTATGCCTCCAGTTGATGGACGCAGAGCAGTGCATCGTAGGGCACGTTCCTGACGTGCGTGACCTGCGAGGCATGGCTTTGTTATAGGCGATGGTTACCACTTAACACCAGGTGGGCCATATGCTTGTTCCATCAGCAAGTTACATAAAAAAAAAAAACATTTAATTGAACAATTTAATTTTGGTAATTTTCTCACACTTAGCTCAGTGCATTTATCTTATTTAACTTATTAGCTAATAAGATAATGTTGTTGTTTGGCGTCAATGAGCACTTTATTGTGGGATTGATTTCGATAATTTAAATAAGATTACGATTTTTCGTTTTTAATAATTAGGATGTATAAATAAAAGAGTTTCCATCCCCAGCTAAAATGCCGTCCGGAATGTCTGACGGACGAGCTGGGCGACCCGGCAGCACAGCCGCTAGTCTGGGTCGGCAAGTGGGTGGACTACTCCGACAAGTACGGCTTCGGCTACCAGCTCTGCGACGAGAGCGTGGGCGTCATGTTCAATGATACCACCAAACTCATCATGCTGGCCAATGGAGTGTAAGTTATCTGCTGTAGGGTGTAAAATATGTCATCAGTGTAGAATTTACTATTTTATAATATAAATTAAAAAAACTTTTTTCTGAAAAGTAAAATCCGATGTTGATGGTAAAGAAATTTCATCAAAATTGAATACTTTTCAGAAAAACAAATTAAATGAGGAAGTATGAGCAAACATTAAATTAAATAACCTCCTTATTTATTTAAAGTCGATTATAATTACTCGATCTGATTATCTTATTTGCTGAAGATTATTTTGATGACTCTGAGAGAGGTAGTCAGAGGTACAATTATGTCAAAATATTACTTTTAGCACATACCCACATTTAACAAAACAACAGTTACTTCAAAAGAAACTTGAGTTGGTACTTGGTATTAAGATTTTTACCGTGATATCTTGACTGGGGAAAAAGTCGATACGGAAATAAAATCTGAAGACATTCAGGTAAGAGTATGATCATTGTTCGAATGTGTTGTAGGAATGTTCACTACATCAACCGACAAGGCATGGAGCAGTACATGAGTATGCGCGAGTACCCACAAGACCTGGATAAGAAGATGAAACTGCTCACTTACTTCAGGCGATACATGACTGAGCATCTCATGAAAGCCGGTAAGTTTGTATTCTGTTTTAATATTACTTTATTACACCTACCATCATAGAATAACCAAGTTGAAGTAGTTATGGGCACGCACAAAGAACCCAAAACCATTTGGGAATATTGTTGAATTTTAAATGGCGAATACAAAGTATAAGACGCTCCCCCCCCCCCCCCCACTCGATATACCGATGACATTGCAGATGGTCGCGGGAATTTGCTGGACTGAGAATAGTTCTTTCTGGAAATGTCTAGAAGCTATAATATGTAGACCAGCAGTAGACTTCTTCAAGCTTATTATTAATAACTAAGAGCCCAGTGCCCCACAACTTTTCATCTTCCCCTTTTGCAATGTGTTAAAGACCCTTAAAGCAAAAGTAAGTTATGGAAAAGAATGAAAGAGACAACAATTATTGCAGGCGCATCGGTACCCGTGCGAGAGAGTGACGGACTGTCTCGACTGCCGCATCTCCACCAGTGGTTCAGAACCACACTGGCTGTCATCATGTATCTGACTAATGGAACCCTACAGGTAAATACTGTAAAAATCAAATTAAAAAAAAAAATACGGGTTGCACTCCGGGAGTGCCGGCAGAAGTGAAAACTTGATTATTAACGTAGGAACCCTAAAAGTTGTTTATTTTATCAAGTTCCTCAATGTAGTAAAACCCCAATCAAAGTCCTAAGGAACCCTAAAAATTTTAGCATTATCAAGCTCCTAAGTGCAGTTGAAATTCCAATCAAAGTGCTAAGGAACCCTAAAATTGTTTACATAATCAAGGTCCTAAGTGTAGTTGAAAGTCCAATTAAAGGCCTAAGGAACCCTAAAAGTTGTTTATTTTATCAAGTTCCTCAATGTAGTAAAACCCCAATCAAAGTCCTAAGGAACCCTAAAAATTTTAGCATTATCAAGCTCCTAAGTGTAGTTGAAATTCCAATCAAAGTCCTAAGGAACCCTAAAAATTTTAGCATTATCAAGCTCCTAAGTGCAGTTGAAATTCCAATCAAAGTGCTAAGGAACCCTAAAATTGTTTACATAATCAAGGTCCTAAGTGTAGTTGAAAGTCCAATTAAAGGCCTAAGGAACCCTAAAAGTTGTTTATTTTATCAAGTTCCTCAATGTAGTAAAACCCCAATCAAAGTCCTAAGGAACCCTAAAAATTTTAGCATTATCA
This sequence comes from Thera obeliscata, assembly GCA_947578465.1. Lineage (NCBI taxonomy): Eukaryota > Metazoa > Arthropoda > Insecta > Lepidoptera > Geometridae > Thera > Thera obeliscata. The sequence goes on from OX387926.1 coordinate 3,255,401, forward strand.
AGCTCCTAAGTGTAGTTGAAATTCCAATCAAAGTCCTAAGGAACCCTAAAAATGTTAACATTATCAAGCTCCTAAGTGTAGTTGAAACTCCAATCAAAGTCCTAAGGAACCCTAAAAGTTGACCACTTAATCAAATTCCTCAATGTAGTAAAACCCCAATCAAAGTCCTAAGGAACCCTAAAAATTTTAACATTATCAAGCTTCTAAGTGTAGTTGAAACTCCAATCAAAGTCCTAAGGAACCCTAAAAGTCGACCATTTAATCAAATTCCTCAATATAGTATAACCCCAATCAAAACCCTATACGGAACCCTAAATTTTACGTAAAGCCAAATCCTCAACGGGTCGGAACCGCTAGAAGGGACCTTGTCGCGCGACCTACAAGTAGGTCCTAAATGAAGTAAAACGGCAGACATAGGAGGAGGGGGTTCTGGGGGGCTAAGGGGGGTCACAGCACGGCTCGCTTCGCTCGCCGCGCTGTTCCCCGTGGTCGCGTGGCGGCTCGCTTCGCTCGCCGCGACGCTCCCCCCGGGTTCAGGAAGAGGGGGTTCTGGGGGGCTTAGGGGGGTAACAGCACGGCTCGCTTCACTCGCCACGCTGTTCCCCGTGATCGCGTGGCGGCTCGCTTCGCTCGCCGCGACGCTCCCCCCGGGTTTCGGAGGAGGGGGTTCTGGGGGGCTTAGGGGGGGTCACAGCACGGCTCGCTTCGCTCGCCGCGCTGTTCCCCGTGGTCACGTGGCGGCTCGCTTCGCTCGCCGCGACGCTCCCCCCGGGTTCAGGAGGAGGGGGTTCTGGGGGGCTTGGGGGGAGTCACAGCACGGCTCGCTTCGCTCGCCGCGCTGTTCCCATGGTCGCATGGCGGCTCGCTTCGCTCGCCGCAATGCTCCACTCGAAAAAAAAGGCTTAAAAATAGGGAAAGGGGGGAAAAATTTATATTGCTTTCAAAATAATCTCACCTTCCCTACATGACCCAAAAAAAAAAGTGCTCAACGCCGCTAAAGAAGTTTTCACTTCAAAAACTTTGCATTTATAGAATAAGAATTATATTGACTCCGCTTTTTATTGTTTATTATTTGCAATAATTTAATTTGGAGATCCTTGGCTTTTTTTCACTTGTTATAATTATTGCACAATAATTGTGCAGTTCTGTGAAAGTGGGCAATTCTCGTGCAGTTTAATGTTTTTTTATTATGAACTCTACGTTGTAGTCTTAGGGTACATTTCTACAAAAACATCCGTCTTACGCTTTTTCGATTTTTATTATGAACTCTACGTTGTAGTCTTAGGGTACATTTCTACAAAAAAATCCGTCTTACGCTTTTTCGATCAGGGTCACGTGATCCTGACGCGAGTTTAAGATTTTATACCCATTACAGAAAGTGCTCAACGCCGCTAAAGAAGTTTTCACTTCAAAAAATGTCTATACACATTAGTGTTTCCCTGACTCGTTACTTCACCCGTTGCCTGTAAAAGGATTACCCAAAATAACGTCATTATGATCAGCAATGGTAGATGTACACATCGAGAGATTGAATTAAACAATTTCCTGTGGCAACCATGCCATTGTATAAACTGCTTACCGTGTCGTTTGACGTCACGACTACGCCTAGGGGTAAATACTATCGGGCGACTCATACGTTTTCAGCAATCGACTCTATTCGTCTTTTGGCCGAAGACGTCAGTGTTTTTAAGCTCGCGGGAAGTGTCAAGTGCTAAACTGGTTTTTGTCTACAGATCAACTTCCAAGACCATACCAAAATAATCCTCTGCCCGCTCATGCAAGCAGTGACGTACATCGACGTGGAGAAGAACTTCAGAACATTCCGCTTCAGCACCATTGAAGAACACGGGTGTGATAAGAAACTGTTCACTAACCTTACATATGCGCTAGAGAAACTGAACAGTGTACTGACAAATAAGTTCTGCTAACCTCTGATGGGTCAGTGACCGCGGATTTATTAGATTAATAGAACTTAAGCGCCGCTTTGCAATGTTGATAGTTGTTTGCGCGCTTAATAAATAAACTCTCTGATGTTTTAAATGAATTAATTTTAATGCCACATTAAGATGTCTCGCGGATAGGTCGATACAAGGTTTGCGCAATCAAAACTCGTATGATTTGTAACTTTATACGATTTTTGTTATGTTAATGTTTATTCAAAAAGTAAATCAATTCCCAAACTGTATATTTTTCTATGTAGTCTTACTTTATTGTCCGCCGATACTTATTTTCTACTAGCTTCTTAGTTTCTGAGCCTATTTTTATAATACGCGTCTTTTCTCATTTCTTTTGACTTAAAACTATTGTAAATTGACTTGTGTTTACCAGGGCTAAACTCTAGTTAGCCTTTATTGCGAATGTAACGGTGACACAAATATGTAACGCCTGATTCAAATTCAGTTAGGCCTGGTAGGCGCCATTCAACCTTATTATATTTTGGGTAGGTTGAAGTTGATTGTACCTTCTTGGTTCAATGATTAGTTAAGTTTATAGCGCCTTTCCTACCATATACTTAACAAATGGACTTTATTCAAGGTCAATTGTCAGTACTGAGCAATTAGCAAACCTATTGATTTGTATTATATATACCTTTTGATATGTTGCTCGCACTATTAATTAGCCTTTTTAAATGATCATGTGTTAAGGATCGTGGAAAGGACCCTAGTTTATAAAATTTTCTTGACCAGTGTAGCAAGGTATATAGCAATGCACCATGACTGATGAGCTAAGGGGTGCACAAACACTACGTAATAATTTGTTCTTTTAAAATTACTCTTTTGTGCTTCATGATCAACTAGCCTGATTTCTATTTCATTCAAATTCTTATGATTGATTTTAAAGCATGTCCTTTCAATACAGTAACCAAGAATAAACAATCATCAGTATTAAATTTTTGTTGATGATGCTATGAAGCACTGCCAATTTCCAACTTTTAGTTTCTTAGAAGGTTTTTAATAAACCTAAACTGTAACTTTTGACAATAAAAATTAAGAAAAATATTTTTTGGCATATTTTACTCTATATTTTCTCACTATATTTTTAATCTAACTATAACCTAGGGAAGTTATAAATATTTTAAACTAGATAGTAGGTTCTAGGAAGAGCTTGTAGTAAATGACTATTAGCCAGAGTTTTGAGCTTTCATTGAGAGTGAAATCAGGATGAAAAGTGGGAAAAAAAAACTTAAACTTTATCACTAGATAGTTTTAGGACACTATAGTTCAGTGTGTATTGAATGTTGGTGTGGTAATGGGTCACTAGGGTGAACGAACAGGCCCTCTTTGGATATCCATTCAGTGTACGATGCATACTGTGAGGCCACTCCCACGATTTCACCCTGGCCGTTGATAGGTCGGCCAAAAGTGCGACCAGAGCCAGCCAGGTATCTGAAACCGAAATTATTATTTTTAATTTATTGACAACACAACAAGAGTCAACTTTTTTCAATGCATGTAATTAGTTCATTATTTATTTCATTTAATTTGAGGTTTACATGCTTTGTTACGGTTACTACATAACATTGCGTGAACATAAAAAAAATATTTTATTTTGAAATGTACTAGAGACTTACGCTCCAGTATCAATATGCTGGAACCTCACGGGAGAGTCCCTTCTCCAGTAGTCATTGTTGCAGACTACAGTCCAGTTGTCTCCACTATCTCCTTCGCCATCTTCATCACCATAGCATGACACTTCTTGGTTGCCCGACAGGGGAGATGAGAAGTGATGGGAATGTAGGTTCTTTTTTGTAGCTGTGTGATGAAGGCGGATGTTGGTACCACATTTGATAGGTTGTCTGGAAAAAATGGGATGAAAAATATATTCTCAATAGATTTGTAGACAGTGCTTCAGTATAAAGTTTTGTCTATCTAGTAAGCATCTATGCTTACTCCTTCATCCATATTGTAAAGCATATTAGTTGCTCTTCTTCTGCCACTGACACTTTCATGTAAATAAAATATAGAGTTAGGAGAAAAGTTATAGACCTCCTAAGCCAAATGTGTGTTAAGGGACTGTTACGAATTAAGGTGTAAACCCAGTATCCCGTAGCATAACATGACCGTGCTAGGAACGAAACGGCCAAAAAAATATTCTTTGTATTGTTATGTATAAACACTTGGCCACTAGATCGTTCCGTCACCGACCGACACCGTCCACCGTCGCGTGCCATGCACAGACCGTCAACTATTTGTCGGAGGGAAACAGGTTCAGAAGCAGTCGACCTGCTTCAGTGGGCGAAGTACAGCGTACCGGATTGCTTTCTGTGCCCGACAAGTTCCTAGCACGGTCATGGTATGCTACGGGATAGTGGGTAGAGACCATTAAGGTGTTTAGAACTTTTAATTTTCAGACTAACTTACCCTCGTTTGCACGATTCAGCCTGTGTCGAACGCACGAGCCAGTGGCTGTTGTGATCGTCTGACAGGTCCACCGCCGTTACCGACTGCTGGCCAGACCCAGAACCGTACTTCACATCGTGAGAGTGCAGCCGCAAACGTAACTCCGTATTCATAAGCTTTAAAATAGTACCGCACGTCACGAACTCGGCTCGTGAACCTGCAAAATTAAGTAGATACTTTGTTAAAATATTATAAGCAGTCCAAATGAAAGTGTTCCATTCATTTGGACACAATTCTACTACAAAACCGCCCCTATCAAAAGGCCACGTAATTGCTATGGTGCGGTGTGGTGCAGCAGTAGAATTATTGTAACAGGTTGTAAGTGATCAGCTTACCTTTTACGGATGGAAGATGTATTGTTAGAAAACATGCTATTGATAATAGTAAAGCTAAGCAGCTGAAATCTTTAAAATAACACATCTTATAATCAATTATCACGCACGTACGATGTTCTACTACAAAAATTCAGGTACACGCACCACACAACACAACACAAAACTATCCAATGAAATGAATGATTGAATGCCAAAAAAATGACACTGTCACAGCGAGCTAGCTGACTGAGCCGCTGTCATATCAAAGCTTGGAGGAATTAGAAATTTCTAATTCCTCCAAGTATCAAAGAAAGTTATAGGGAGGTCAAATTAGGGTAAGAAAAGCTAGCTAGAGGCCCTTCCCTTACTGAAAAATACATACAACGGAAGACGAGGTAAAATGTTCATAGTCACAGTAGCCTGACCGTCACACATACAAAAAAAAAAGACTGAGTCTATTAATACAGGTACTGTACGAACAATTTATAATTAGTAATACGGTTACCGTACGAACAATACTGTAGGTACTGTAGGTACTGTAAAAATTAAGTAGGTATAAAAAAAAAGAACCTAACAACCTACTGTTACTTTTGTGACTTAAGTCGGAGTGCCCCGAGTTTGAATCTGGATTTTTAAAACACTTTACAGTCGCTTAAAAGGCGTAGTAAAGTTAAAATTTGGGTTGGCTTTAGTATTGTTAGGGAGAAGGAGGGACGGAGGAGGGGTCCTCTCTGCACTGACATGCACCATTCTTGAAATTAAGTAGGTATAAAAAAAAAAAAACCTTACAACCTACTGTTACTTTTGTGACTTAAGTCGGGGTGCCCCGAGTTTGAATAATATCCGTATCAATATACTCATTATAAAATTGAATAAATGTACGAATAAATATAATTTATTCATCCAGCACCCGTACAAATAGTCACTTCCAAAAAAAAACAAAGAATAAACAAAAAAAAATTAAGAGGTGGGGAAAAGTATTTTATTTTAAAAAGGCGGGAAAAAGCGAGCAAGGAGGCGGTTTTTTTCCCACCTAAATTTCAAATTAAAATTTTCTCTAGTTAAAAGATCAGTAGAGTTCTGTAACAGTATTTAAATTAATTATCGTATTGTTTAGAGTATTTTAGTGTGTATATTCTATCTATCTGGTAAGCTCTTGTAGTTTATTTTATGGAGGAGCCGCCTGACCCCGGCGGGGGCATTTCCCCGCCGGTCGGTTGCTATGTTACTTTAACAAATAGCTTTGATAAACTAAATTCGAATGATTCTGCAATGGATACAGACACATCTGTCTCCAAGAAACGCAAACGAACTCGCACTTGCAAAATGTGCAAGCATTGTAATAAGAGGAAGCGACATGGTTCCAGTGACACCAAAAAGGGTTGTGATTGTGAGGAATCCCCAATAGTTTCAGATATTTCTAGCCTTCAGTCTAATCCTGAGCCACCAGTGGCTATGGTCTCAGACCCTACATCCACTCCCGCTGTTCTGTCACCTGATTCATCTCCACCACCGGCGGCGCCGCCTGCTCCGGTCCCAGTTACAAGAGCCCAATATGAGCCTACTGATAATGCCCCGTATATTGTACATGTTCAACGAATTACAGAGTCGCCAAATGACGGTTCTACCCTTCACCCCATTATATTTGGAAAATTCTTAAAACGTAACGCTATATACAATGTGGTGAATGGTAGTGTTAAAAGGATTGGTAGAAACAGAGTTTCGATTGCATTCAATAACCACATAGATGCAAATGCTTTTATTAATCACAACAGCCTCAATAGTAATAATCTGAAAGCATTCATACCAACATACAATGTCTCTCGCATGGGTGTCATCCGCGGAGTACCCACAGATCTCTCTCCAGAAGAGATGATGGAATGCACCACGGTTCCCAATGGTTGTGGAAAGATTTTAAAACTAAGACGCATTAATTTTAAAGAAATTGTAAATGGAGCTCCAGTTTGGAAGCCAACTCAAACCGTAGTTGTAACATTTGATGGTCAAGTGTTACCAGACCGTGTTTATATGTGCTATACTGCATTAATAGTTCAGCTATATACCTACCCAACCATCCAATGTTACAACTGCTGTCGTTTTGGACACACAAAGTTGCAGTGCAGGTCTAAGCCCCGCTGCTTCAAATGTGGCAAAGAGCATTCAGGTGATTCTTGTGATATTGATGAGGAGTGTATATCTTGCTGCTCATGCGGGGGAATACACTTTGCTACTAGTAAGTCATGTCCGGAATATACAAGACAACAAAAAATTAAATTTTCAATGGCAGAACAGTGTATTTCCTACGTGGAAGCATCCAGGGTACATCCACCCCTGTCTCGTTCGTATGCTGAAATATTAGCAACAGCCAAAGATCAAAATATCCAATCTCAAAAACCTCACACAAGAAACCATGTAAATCCTCCATCTTCTAGAAGAACTGTCTTTTTAAAGCCACGTTCAACTCCAACACTAGCCAAAGGCTATGATCAAAAAGCACACAAAAACATAACCAATACTCCATCCCCAGGACTATCTAATGGTTGCGCTCTGAAAACAGGCGGAACTGAGGATAGACAACTAAATATATCTGATGTAATTGCCCTTTTAAAATCATTAATACAATCAAATACCATAGAACCGTCCAACGCTGCCAAAATTATTGACATCATCTCTATTCTACACTCACAACCACAATGGATCACACCCGATCCGCAGTTCAATGGAACTGCAGGAGTGTAGTCACCAAAAAAAGTGAAATTATCTATTTAATTAATGTATACAACCCTTTTATTATCGCCATCACAGAATCCTGGCTTAAGCCAGGATCTGTGCTCAAATTGAGTGGCTTCTCCTGCCTTAGGGACGATAGACCTGACGGGTATGGAGGAGCTGCTCTTATTATAAAAAATTCATACTCATTTTCTCATTTCCCTCTCCCTCATGATAATAGCAATTTTAATGCTGTTGCCTGCATTATTGAGAATGTATGCTTTGTTTCTATTTATATCCCTCATCCTTCCTCCCAAATTCTCACAGAAATAGATAGCCTGTTATCTCATATTCCTAAACCATGTGTGGTCATGGGAGATTTTAATGCTCATCATAGGACATGGGGTAGCTCCATGTCTAATACTTACGGTAGAGACCTCTTAGATATTATTGATGTACAAAATCTCTGTATCCTAAATGATGGATCTCAAACTCGTCGAACAAAACCTTCAGAGAACAATAGTGCAGTAGATTTAACAATAGTTTCACCTAGTTTAGCATCTTCAATTACTTGGCACACACAACCATCCACACATGGTAGTGATCATTTCCCAATAATATTAAAGTTTTCAAAATTTAAAGCTTGTGAAATGCCTAGAACTCCACCCAGAATGAGACATAAAATAATTAAAGACAAATGGAGTGATTATAGAACTCATATTGAGAATAATATTAACACTTTGCCACATATTTCACAAGGTATTTCACTTTGCGCAGATAGTTTTTCTAAAAGTTTACTTGATGCTGCTAATTCCACTTTTCCTTTGAAAAATACTGCTTCTGGAAAATTGCCATCTCCACCATGGTGGGATACAGAGTGCAGTGTAGCTGTAGCTCAGAGAAGGCAGGCAGAGTTGACTTACAACTCTGATATGTCTGAAAATAATTTTGACGAGTTAGTTGACATAATGGCTAGAACCAAAAAACTTTTAAAAGATAAAAAATTCCAAGGCTGGAGAAGCTTCTGTTCAACCATATCTCCCAGCACAAAACCATCAGAAGTCTGGAGAAATATTAGACGTTATAGATCTGGAGTTAGTGATAAAACTTTTACCGTTATGCCACCTTCTCTACGTGATAGTTTCCTTGACCGGTTGGCTCCACCGACTGTCCCTCCAAGGGAATTATTAACCCCTATTCATGTTTCTGGTTATACTTGTCCATATGGCCTGGATGCTCCTTTCTCTCTTGATGAGCTGAAAGGTGTACTATCAGACGTTCATGATCAGTGTTGCCAGATGCGAAAGTTGAAAATGCGGTAACGGTACTCCAAAAACGCGGATTTTCAACAAAAAAAGCGGAATTTCCTTTTATAACGTTAGATCGATTTTTCTCACTCAATTCATAATCATATTACAAATAAAAGAGCAATAATAACACCATATTTCAGTCATCAAGCTTTAATGTTTAATGTTTTTTGGAACCTTCCAAAACTTCCAAAGTCAAAGTCAATAATTTTTTATTCAGTACGATGCAAGAATCACTTTGAAACGTCTTAAAGCTAGGTGAGTCTAGGTGCCAGTTCCACGCGACCAAGCGTAGAAGAACAGGCAACAAACTACGTCTCGGTTCCTACCGTTTTTTTATATAATCCTTTTACAAATCAAAAATAGTCTAAAATAATAGTAGTGAAGTTCCAGTGTGGTGCCACTTCACTTAGTCAGACGTATGCAATGCAATAATACAAAAGCAAAAGTTTCAAAGACAGCACACGCTACGCTTCAATGTTATACTATAGTATATACACAGCTTATATAAAAATAAGATACGAAATAGTAGGTACAGACATTGCTAATTGACATGTTAGCTTCCTATGGGTAGAGTGACCGGGACATCGGGCCACGCAGTTTTATCATTCATATAGCTATCTAGAGTATAGTACGCTTTCTTTATTAAATTATTCTTAACATAGGCTTTAAACTTCCGAATAGGAAGCTTAGTTGCATTTTCCAGAAGTTTATTATAGAAGCGTACAGTGTTCCCCATAAAAGACCAATTTACCTTCTGCAGACGAAATTTGGGAATATAAAGTTTATTTTTATTTCTGGTGTTAATATTATGTGAATCACAATTTTTCTGAAAGCTACAGATGTGTTTGTGAGTGTACAATAAGTTTTCATAAAATATATATTGTGAAATTACTGTGAGGATATTAATTTCCTTAAATCGCTCCCTCAATGAGTCTCGTGAAAGATTTCATTTTATATATGGCACCTAAGGCCCTTTTTTGTAAAACAAATATAGTTTAAATATCAGCTGCTTTCCCCCAGAGAAGGATACCGTAAGAGATAACACTATGAAAGTAGCTGAAATAAACAAGCCTAGCTGTAGCTTCATCAGTAAGCCATCTTATAGTCCGAACTGCATATGCAGCCCAACTTAGTCTAGCTGCAAGTGCTTTGATTTGCGGTCCCCACTGCAATTTTTTGTCAATTTTAAGTCCTAAGAAAATAGTAGAATCTACAAGGTTAAGTGACTCTTCATTAAGTATAATATTAGTTGGCCGGAGAGTCACATTTGGTAAGATAAATTTAATACACTTGGTTTTCTTAGCATTCAGTAAAAAATTATAAACGTTAAACCAGTTAAGTATTTGCGACAGAGATGCGTTAACGTCATCGTAATTAGTCTTCAATCTATCGAATTTAAAAATTAATGAGGTATCGTCAGCAAATAGTAGTAATAGGTCCACACAACAATGTTCTGAAGACAATGCTGAGAATGTGTTTTCCTTCCAATAAACCTTTATTGGAAGGAAAACACATCCTCAGCATTGTCTTCAGATTCTCCGACCCCGACCTCCGCTTTTGGGAAGTTGTATATTATTTTTGAAGTCATTTTTGACATCATGTTTTGCGTAACTTTGAAATTTTTGCAGCAGCCCTCATTTTTTCTCACAGCCTGATCCGCCAAAAGAACTCCATTAACCGTCGACGTTATTAAGCGATTGCGCTTGTCGGTTTTTATATTATTAATTTTTGAGAATTTTCTCTCACAATCGGCGTTGGAGATAGGGATTGACAGAGCTGTGAGTGCGAAGTCTGGAAGTGTTGTGAACAGCCGTTCTCCTACTTCATTTTCGTAAACCCTGATCTGTTAAAAGAGAGATACGAAATCGGTTAATACCTATTAAAAGAAACGTAAACAAAAATACACATACCTACGTAAGAGTCTTTACATATTACCTTATGCCAAAAATGGTCGGCTTCTTTACAAGCTAATATTTCTGTTGGAAGATAATTTTTAACGATTGGTAATCTTCGCCATTCGTCATCGATTGCTTGTAGATGTTGATCAGATTGGTCGGTGCAGCGACTTAAAAGCAAAGCCAATGGTAACAAGCTGGGCGCTTGTTCTCTTGCATTTTGGGACAAAGCCTGTTGTGGACTCAATAATGGCATTTTTGTAAGCACCTCATCATCAAAATCATATCTGAAAAATATTTCAAACTTAAATGGCAGTACGTAAAATAAATTTGTTATTTATTGGTTTTAAATAAAAAACTTATACAATAACGAAGCAAAAATATAACCTCGCTTTCATTTGAAGACATGATGTGATAAGGAACTTTTGGCAATTCATTCGAAAATCAGCTATGATTCAATTTCAATTTCAATTTATTCACTTAAAAAATAACATTACAGATATTAATCCAATGCGTTATTCTAAGTCTTTGGATATTAAAAATGAACGAATACTACTAATAATCTAATATACCTACTAAAAATATCTTACAAGCTAACTAAACCACTATAAACTATACATTATATAAAACAACAATAAAAAAAAATATATGTACATAAAAACTAGAATGAGATCATTTTTTTATTAAATAAGTAACCACAATTTACAGGTTATACACTGATCACCACGGTGTTAGAGAGCTGGGTTCCTCAGAGTAACCCAAGCACAGTTTTTCCACTACAGCCCACCTGTCTGCAAACAAGTCTAATTGTGGGTTGGCCAAGAGCAGGGCGTTGAGGTGGCGTTGTGCGCGGCAGACGGGGGATTGTTGGCGCGCTACGGTGCGCACGGCCCTCGGTGAAAGCAGTGGAACTCGCCCAGGGCGGAATCTAGCGCGATTGTCCGGGACACAGAGTCTACTTACCTCCGCTAAAAGATCAGGGCAATTTAGCAATCCACGCATAATGCGGCATAGTGTTAATAATTGATCGCAGAGTCTTCGCGTTTCGAGTGAGTGGAATCCTAGCGTACCCTGGAGATATTTCGTAGGGTACATGAAGGGATAGTAACCATATACTTTTTTGTACAAAAAGCGCAAAAACCTTTTTTGCACTTTTTCCACCATCAATGCATATGTTACTTCATGAGGATTCCACACGCACGAGCTTGACTCTAGTTTTGACCTTATAAGTGATGTGTATAAAAGTTTAATTGCGCCTATATTAGTGAAATCCCGGCAATTTCTGGTTACGAATCCCAGTTTTTTAAAGCTATCGATTACAAGTTTTCTGTGGTGGTTATGAAAGGTGAGTTCGGGATCAAATACTACGCCCAGGTCCTTCGCAGTTAGTGGTCTCATGAGGACTTCTCCGTTTAAATTATAGGGCATGGTAATAGGGTTCCCTGATCTAGTGAAACTCATTACTTGACATTTAAAGACGTTTAGGTGTAACCTGTTTTCCCAACTCCAGGCCTGTACAGCATCTAAGTCCCGTTGCAGTGCGTGGCTGTCTTCTTTAGATCTTATTGGATAATAGAGTTTTAAGTCATCTGCGTAAAGCAGGCACTTCGCATTTTTAAGCGTTTTAGCTAAATCGTCTACCATCAACGTAAATAGCAATGGACCCAAGGATGACCCCTGACTAATTCCCGATCTGGTGTGATACGGCGCGGAGTCATAGCACCCCAGTCTCACGAATTGTCTCCGATCACTAAGATAGTCAGCGAACAGTCTCAAAAGCTTAGGTGTAAATCCGAATATACTAAGTTTATTCAAGAGAATATCATTGTCCACATGATCAAAGGCTTTTTGGAAATCTAGATATACGACATCTACTTGAGTGTTAGTATCTAGTTGGTATGAGATGTCGTCAACGAGTGTCAGCAGATTCGTATTTACCGAGCGGCCCTTTCTGAATGCATGTTGGGCGTCATTTAGGAAAGGTTCTATTTGTCTATACAGTTTAGTATGTATACCACTCTCAAATAATTTCGCTAGGGCTGATAGAATGGCGATCGGTCTATAGTTATTAGTTAATTTTTTATCACCTGTCTTAAAAACAGGAACAACTCGCGATTGTTTCCATGTATCGGGATAAACACCGTTTCTAAGTGAAAGATTAAAAATATGGGCAATTGGGGCTGCTAGTTGTGTTTTGAAGGCTTTGATTATGTATGGTGGAATATTGTCTGGACCTATTGAACTTTTAGGCTTAAGTTTTTGTATTAAGTGTTCTATTTCTACTTCTGTAAAATCGACGATATTTATGGAGGAATGACTATGTGTTGATGATAAACGATCTGCGTCAAGGCTCGGTATTTGGGGCAGGAAAACACTGCTAAAGTAATCTGCAAAGGCTGTGGCTGCCGCCTTTCCTGAGTGTTGTTTACCTTCATGAGTTATGCAGGGATCAAAACCACCTTTCGTTCTTAAGCTTTTTACATAGTTCCAAAAAGCTTGTGGGTTGGAAATTAAGTTGTTTTGAATGTTTGCTATGTACTTATTATGAGCTAATGTAACTTCATGTTTAATATAGACTCTAATGGCAGCAAAGAAACTATATATGTAGAGATTTTTACTAGCCTTCCAAATTTTGTGTAAGTTCCACTTTAATTTAATATTGGCAACTATTTCTTTAGTGAACCAGGTGGGGTATCTACGAGTGGGTTTACTATTTCTTATTTTTTTAGGAACACTTTGGATAAAACTATCATTGAATTTGGAATAAAATAATCTAACAGCGCTATTGACATCATGTTCGGCCAAAACATCACTCCAGCTTGTGCCGCTAATGAGTTCATAGAGCAACGGAAAATCCGCTTTATGAAAATTCCAGTCTGTGCTAATGTCAATGTTGCTAGCCTCCAAAAGTGCATCCCGTCCTGTGGCCACGATAGTGAGCGATATATCTAAAGGTGGATGGTATTTGTCAGCTTTATCTACAAGTCCGCAGTCTGCCTCACACACGCTTACCTCGTTTACTTTGTTGTTTGTAAGTACTACATCTAACTTACTCCCAGTTTTGTTTATCACGCTATTAGAGTCTGCAAATTCACAAAAGTTTAAAAAATAGTGCATATAGTTGTTTATGCTCCAAGAGGCACTGTTCATATTTAAGTCACCTACTATAACGACACTAGAGTTCTGTAATTTTGATGACATATTTTCCTCTACTTTGCAGTACCAAGACATATAATCTTCATCATTAGCTGAAGGCTTTATGTATACAACACACACATACACTAACCGGTTTTTGAGGGAAAAAGAGGCCCATAGGTCTTCACCGTTTCCTGTCTCCAGGTGTTGCTGACGAGAAAGATCAAGGCCTGGCCTAGCAGCAAGCAGTATTCCACCTCTATTGGAACCTCTATCTCTCCTAACCATACTCCATCCGTACGGTGTAACTTCCGCGTCAGTTATTGAATCATCCAGATTTGTTTCTGTCACAGCAATAAAGTCAGTGTTTAGTAGTATCGTGTTTCGGCGCCACTGTAGCAATTTGGTTTTGAGGCCATTAACGTTTTGGTATATAGCCTGTACTCTGCATTTAGATATATTTCTCCGAGGTGTTGGTGTCACGTTTCCCGTAGTATGATTGGCCAGGTGTGCGGGTTTGACTATAGTATTCACGCCTGACTCCTCTGTGAAACCACTCACAGACTTCGGTGCCAGCTGGCCATGATTCTGGAGTAAGCAGTAGATTATAGGAGCTTTCAGGGACTGTAAGAACAAAGGAGGCATAATGGTCGTGCCTTAATGTGAGTTTGTACGCATTAAATCCTTTTCTTTGACCAATTTTCTCCATGTGCGATATCATGGCTTCAACAGTTGTCCTTGGTGTTAAGAAGCAGGCGTGTATTTTTTTGGTTCTCTCTATGGCTTGCAGTTGGTGATGTTGTTGCGCTTTACCTATTACCAGGCCTTGGCGCTTGTTCTTGCGTCCATATTGCGCAATTTGCCAGGGATCATCGCCTGTCAGGTCTTCAACTTGTTGGTAATCTGAGCTTGGTACGGCTGGCGGAACCAGCTTTTCTGTTGACGGTAGTGGTATCACACTTTCAATCATCTGCGGTATAACTGTAGACAGTGATTTTGGTGATGCGGTCATATTTTTCCGTCTTGCTGGCGTTTCACGGCTGAGGTTATTTTGGCAAACAATGTTGGCAAGCGTCGACCTTTCGACCAAGGCAGCGGTGGTACTTTCACAGGGGGGGGCACGTAGTTTTACTTGCGTACCTGCTATTTCGCTAGCAGTTCCACAGCCTAGAACTTCCTTGGTAGAAGTAACTGCTTCAGCAGGGACGTTTTGTAGCAGTGATGTTACGTTTATGCTAGTTGTAGTTAGCTCATTTTGAAGTGAGTGTTTTTCAGAATGCAGTTGCAGCAACCTAGATCTAATGGATTCAACCGTGTTAGTTATCATAACTTGGTTATCCTTCATTTCATCGACAGTCTCGCAAAGGTTATCAACATCTAGTCTTAGGGTGTTATATTTTGCATTTATTTCAGTAACACAGTTCTTAATTTCCCCTAGGTATTTCCCCTAGCTATGATATCGGGTCTCTGCATTGCTTCTGGTGTTGATATTTGTCTCATAGTAGTTACACCTAAGTAAATCTGATTTGGGAGTAGAAACTTGCTGCTATCGTCAGGCTGGATTTCTGATATTGGAGTCTGGTGGACATAATCACTTTTCATATACATCATTAAAAACTCAGTGTATGTAGTCGCCATTCTTTCGTGTACAACTGTTACAACAGTTTTTTCAGACTGGAAGTATTCATTTAACCGAGTAAACTTTGGAAGTACCCACTGTAGGAACAAATAGTAGGCTTTCATGAATGGATCACATAGAGAACGATGGATATCTTCTGAGATTCTCAGACGTTCCGTAAGACATTTGTCAGCGAAAAATAACTTCAGTGGCTCCCACATATCCAGCATGCGGTCTATCACTGCACTAAGTGAAAGCCATCTTGTCTGACTTGGATGCAACAATTTTAGAACATCCAACTGAAAAAACTTTTGAAATTGTGCAAACTGTGCCTGTCGTTTGGACGAATTTTTCAAAAAGTTGTAACAATTTCTTGCCAAATCTTCACAAGTTCTGGGTAGACCTTTACATGCTTCACTAGCGCACAAATGTAAAGAGTGGCATATGCATTTCACAATGCGAATTCTGGGACATAACTCCATCATGCGGGTCTTGACAGAATTTGTATTCCCCATCATCACGTTGCATCCATCTGACGCAAAACCTATAATGTTATCTATTGGAATGTTTTTTGTATTAAACGTGGCAATCATTGCTTCGTAAAGTCGGGCAGCAGTGGCACCTTCTTCAGCGCCCACCGGATCATTTTCACTAAAAACCTGTTCCAGCTCCCAAAAACGGCTTACAATGCGCCCTTGGATCTCGTCATAAAACCGAACCATTATACACGCTGTCTTTACACAGGCTATGTCTGTTGACTCGTCAGTTAAAATTGAAAACTTTGTGTTACGTAATTTTTCCGCAAGTACATCTTTTTCATCGTCACCAATAACGTTGATTATTACGCCTTTTATTTTAGTGCGCTTAATAGCGAGAGATTTTGCTATATCTGAGTCCGGAAACATTTCTTTTAACACCTCGACAAGGTGATCCATGCGAGAAAACGGTTCGTCATGGGCTGCAAAGTAACCTCCAAGTTTTATTTCTGCCTCTTTTACTTTCTCCTCCAATGGAGTAGATTTTTTGAACACGTCTACGACACTTTTTTGGGCGCTTGGAGCGCAAGCTTTAATTTTAGCCTCATGTTTTGCAGTTAATGCGTGCCTCTTAATATCATACCTGCAATAAAAAATTGTGTGTGTCAGCTCCGACGCACGACTGGAGTTTACTCCTTAAAGGCAAAGTAAGGGTACACACTACCCACGATCTAGCTGCACTGCTCACACCAAATTAGAAAGTTGCGCAAGATAGGTTGCGCACCAAAAACGTAACGAGGTCATTCGTTCAGTAGATTTTACTCTCCACATTTTTCTCATACCGGGCGCCTTATATCAAAAAACCGATTCTTAAGGAGTACTAGGTGTATGCCTAGTTCGTTACCTACTAGTTTTTGAGACTTTCAGATTTCCGCACAAATGAAAACTATTTTAGCGCCTGGCAACCCCACACCACGGACAAAAATGTATCCATGGTTTAGTTTATTATCTATGCTTTGCTAGCTGGGCTGGCTGACTTCTGACTATCCTGAGCCTGACCGTTACAATACCTACCTACCTACCTACCATCCGACCGACAAACTTACCTTTTTTTGTCTCTATAAAAGCAATATTAGTAATATAGCTTAGTTCCTAAACATAATGAGAAAGATGCCTGCTATATGTATAAAATAAAACTTAGCCAGCGGTACGCACGGCGCCGGCCGGTGGCAGTCAAGTCGTGCGAGATATTTAAAAATACAAAGTAGGTATTCTGGGGCCTTATTCTCGGGCCGATCTCGATCATTTTGCAATTTTATCTTATTGCTTCTTTTCGAAGAGAGAATGGCAGATTTCCTTGAGTAATTCATCAACGACCTCATCGTAGAAGCCTCGACAGCTACGATATACGGAAAACGTAGAAAAAGTGCGGGGTTGTGAAAAGAAACAATAAAATAAAATTGCAAAATGATCGAGATCGGCCCGAGAATTAGGCCCCTGCTTGCTTGCAGATTTATTAGAATTGTTTGAATATACTCACTTTTCCGCTCGGAATGATTTTGTACATAATTTGCAGACAGCTTTAAATTTATCTGTTGAATCTGGACGTATCCATTTATATATATCTTCCAGATTTTTGTCGTATTGCACAGCGAACCTGTGTGCACTTCGTTTTTTCTTCGTACAGGATGGACCCGGCAACCCATCATTAGTATCGTCACTATCAGTATCAGTATTATTATCACCCATTATTTAATCCAGTTATCCACACCCGCCGTAGCAAAAATACAACAAAAAAACAGCCACCACCACACACCACACCACAAAAAACAGTACTTACTTACAAACAGACGACAATAATCAGTAAACTGGAAATTCACGAATTTCCTTTACTTTACAGAACAGAACAGAAATAGAAGGTGGCTGGCTCTTCTTCTTTTTTTTTTTTTTTTCGCTCCTTTCGAAGCAGGCTATAGTACTAAGACCATACCGCCTAGTCTTACGTTTCTTCTTCTTCTTCTTAATGAATGGCATGGCATGGCATCTGTCCTTTCAGATCAATTTTGCCAGTGTCGAGTAGTTTAGGTGAAAATGAGATGGAATGAGAATGATATTAAATTACTATAAAATACTTTTCCGTCAAGTCGAGTCAGTCATTGTCATTGTCGGCCCTACCTACTTGGCTTTGAAATCAAAATGATGGTCTTTTGTTTTCAAATCCATCAGAAACCTTTTCGATCAAATCAGAATTTCACATAATACACTTTTATTCCAACTGTTAACACTTTGAGCTAAGACCTCCAGTAATGTTGGATGAAAATGCTATGTGACTCCCAAAATGACAGAAAACGAATCCCAATCCACATTCTTACAGTCAGTGAAAAACTTGTAGCTCGATCTGAACTTGCGCGTGTGCAACTTCATAATTCCGCTATTCCGCCGGTTAAGCTTAACGGTTGCGAGCTAAAGCAAGTAGCATGCTTTAAGTATCTGGGCCATTGGGTCACCGAGGATCTCACAGATGATAAAGATATGGAGAGGGAACGCAGGGCATTATCCATTAGAGCAAATATGCTGGCACGTAGGTTTGCACGTTGCACTAGGCAAGTCAAAACGACGTTGTTTACGGCATACTGCCAGTCGTTTTATACGTGCAGCCTCTGGGTCAAGCATACGAAAAAGTCCTGGGATGCCCTGCGTATCCAGTATAACAATGCGTTCAGGGTGCTGATGGGGCTACCGCGCTTCTGCAGCGCATCAGGAATGTTTACCGACGCACATGTAGACGGATTCACGGCAATAATGCGCAAAAGATCTGCGTCCCTGATGCGGCGGGTGCGCGATAGCTCCAACAGCTACCTTTACCTCATTGCCGAGAGGCTGGACACCGATTGTCTCTCTAAGGAGTAGGTACTGGACAAGAGCGCATGTGCTATTCTCTTGACCAGTATGTACTGAGAGCTATAAGTACTTAATGTTTTATTTTATTTTGTATTTCGTTTTAACGTTTGTGTGTGTTTTTCTTATGGTCTGAAATAAAAACATTGAATTGAATTGAATAACACTGTGTACCATACCAACATGACAACATAAATTTCAAATTTCACGGACAGCACGGACTTTATGTTGGCCAACAAAGGGACAGCGCTATACCAGGAAAAGAGATACAAGTATTTCTGTCTTGCTTTCTCGTATAGCGCTGTCTCCCAATTGGCGTAGGTAGTTTTGGCAGGAATGTAGAGCCCGCTATAGACATTTTTTAGGTTCTTCCATTTGAAATTTGAAATGGTAAACGGATCAGTGCCCATACGGTCTTTAATGGGAAGATAATATTTTAATCCTCATGTTCTATCAAAGTCGAAAAAAGTGGAACCCCGCTGGCTAAAAGCGGATGGTGGATTCATTGTCAAAAAGGCGGTGTAAAAAGTGGAAAAGCGGTATGATCTGGCAACGCTGTTCATGATACAGCTCCAGGTAAAGATGGTATTCCTTATTCTTTTTATTCACATCTTGGTGAAAACGCTTTGCATTATTTTCTTGATCTCATCAATTGTGTCATGTTGACAGGTGTCATCCCTTCAACATGGAAAACGCAAATAGTGTTGCCATTCTTGAAACCATCTAAAAATCCTACTGATTCCATGTCCTACCGACCAATAGCATTGTCTCCAGTTATCATTAAAATTGCAGAACATTTAGTTAAAAATAGAATAGAATGGTTCATAGAAAATCAGAACATTTTACCTAACAGTCAATATGGCTTTCGGAAAGGTAGAAGTTCTATGGATAGCTTAAGTGTTTTTACAACAGACATACGTATAGCTTTTTCGCAAAGTAAATCGGTTGTAGCGACTTTCTTAGATATCAAATCGGCATATGATAATGTTCTTATTGAGTTGCTCATAAAGAAATTACATGTTTTGAAAATTCCAAATTTTTTAACCAACTTTATTCAAAATATGTTGGCTGGCAGAGTAATTTTTTTAAACACGACAGATATCTCAAGAGTTGCGTGGAAGGGTTTGCCTCAGGGTTCTGTTTTGAGCCCTCTTTTATATAACATATATACATATGATCTAGAAGCATCTGTGAGTGATGTCGTTAGTATCTTACAGTATGCTGACGATTTGTTACTCTATTCGTCTAGCACTTATATTAATACAGCAGCCGCTAATATAACATTTGCGTTACAATTTTTAAAATTATGGCTGGACAAACATGGTTTGGAGCTGTCTCCTGCTAAAAGCATCGTGGTTCCTTTCACCCGTAAAACTAACATACCACCATTAAATATTGTTTATGATGGTATATCCATACCTATAAAAAGCCATGCCAAATTTTTAGGTGTAATATTAGATTCGAAGCTTGTTGGAGGTCCACATTGCGAATATGTCGTAGAAAAGTGCGAAAAACATCTTAATTTATTAAGATGTCTATCTGGTGTTTGGTGGGGTGCTCACCCTTTTTCTTTAAAACTTATTTATAATGCTTTAATTAGAAGTACACTTGATTATGGCACGTATTTGTTAGAGCCTGGAAGAGCACAATTTTTCAAGAAATTGGACTCTATACAGGCAAGAGCTATGCGTATAATTATGGGGGCAATGAAGTCCAGTCCAATCAATGCACTACAAGTAGAATGTGGTGAACCACCTTTACATTTAAGGCGCCAATTTTTATCAAGTAGATTTTTCTTCCGCACTTTGCAATTTCAGAATCACCAGCTTCATTCTAAAATACAGCATCTTTCTGAGCTTATTTGTTCTTCTTCATATTGGAGTCGTAAACCACCTCCCCTTTTAATTAACAGCTTTAACAAATTTAAAACACTGTCAGCTTCGACTCACCAATCGCTTCTTTTACCTATTTTCCAATGCAACTACAAAGCTTTGACTACACCTTCTAACATTCATTTCGATTTAAATATTGACCGTAATGAAGCGCATGCTAATGTTTATTTTAAATCTATTGTTGATGATCGTTGGCGAGGGTGGCATCAGGTATTCACCGATGCCTCCAAACATTCTCGGTCAGGATTTGTTGGTGTAGGTGTGTATCACAGACAGTATAATGTTGTACAAAAAGTTAAATTACCTCCTGAGACGTCAGTTTTTACTGGTGAGCTATTTGGCATCGTAAAAGCAATAGAATACGTATTGATAATGAAACTTAAAAATACAGTTGTTTTTAGTGACTCAATGAGTTGCTTACAATCTCTTGTAAAATACCCTTTTCGATCGAAAACTTTTTACCCGCTAGTAATGCAAGCTAGGTCTAAGATATTTGAATGCAAAACCAAGGGTTTCACTGTTAGCTTTGCGTGGGTACCGAGTCATTGTGGTATTCTTGGTAACGTACGTGCTGACAGATTAGCTAATGAGGCTGTAGAGTGTGGAGACCTTTTCCCTTTTAAAAACTATGTACATGATCTCGTTGCTTTACCTAGGCTTTATCTTAAATACTCTTGGAGTGAATATTGGGACCATTCTGGTAACATTAAAGGTAAACATTTTAAGCTGATTCAAAATTCAATACCGATAAAACCCTGGTTTTTTAGGCTTAAACTTGGAAAACGTGCAACTACTATTTTGATACGAATGCGCTTGGGGCACTCTTGTACCCCAGCCCATTTAGCACGGATGAAAATTATATCTGATCCATCTTGTGACTGTGGAGATGAATTTGGTGACCTCAATCATATATTCTTTGCTTGTCCTCAAAATAACAATAGAAAACTTTTTGAAGATCTCGTTTCCTGTCGAATTCCTCTTCCTACAAATATCACTGTTCTCCTTTCTTCCTTGGATCCTTGTATATACCATTGCTTATCATCCTTTATTTATGTAAATAATATAAAAATTTAATTCGTGTTGTATATTTTACCCCTTTATTTGTATATTTCCTTTTCTTGTTTATTATTATGTTTTTTTTAAACCCTACTGATCCTGTCCCAGTCCTTAGATCCGCGTATTTTATTATTAATGTTTCCCTAATTTTTTGATTCAAGTAAAAAAAAAGAAAAATGGCAAATGCATAAAACCATGCGACGCCAAAAAAAAAAAAAAAAAAAAAAAAGTATTTTATTTTCGCATCACTCACTGAAAGACTGAAATCGTGGGTATCTTCAGTGTAACAATTTTTGGATATGGACAATACGAGTGAACCAAAATCCCAAGGTATGTATAGTGTCTCCTCAAATCCATGTAGCGTAAGGTTTTAATCTTCCTTAAAATTAAGAAGTATAAAATTATGACTCTCAATATGTTTCAGCTTTCGACCCCGGTTGGAACGATCCACCGAAGTTTTCTTACAACACGCAAACAACAACGCCTAGCAGACCCCGAAACTATCTAAATAAACGAGTAGCCTTTCCATTATCAAATGCTTCACCAGGTCAACCAACTCCTATGAGTCTTCCACCGATGCCAGGCATCCCTACCTTGCCAACCATGCCTCCAACTCTACCTTCTACGATACCTGCAGAACCTATCAATAACCAAGAACCAGTTCTAGATGATCAAAACACATTGAAAGAAGTCAAAGACATATTACTTCATTTCTTGGGGAATAGCAGTGAGTTGGGACCAAAATCAAATGATATCAAGAGAAGAATAGGTGTTATGGAAGACATGTGGCTCAGTGGTAAACTGAACGCAAGCATACATCAGCAGATGAAAGAATTAGCTTTTGGTTAGTATAGTAATAGCCAACTGAGCCTAAGGGATTTATTTGTGATGGGGTTAGCATACTTCGCATGTTTTTAAAGGGCAGAAGAGATTTTGCTATTTTATGACTGGCCTCTCAGCTCAGTTCGTAGTAGTTCTGCTGTCTGTGCCATAGGTTGTGGGTTCGATCCCCACCGAGAACAAATATTTGTGTGAGGAACACAGATGTTTGTTTTGTCTGGGTGTTATATTGTATTCAAAGTGAGAGCACTGGTGGTCTAGTGGTAGTGGCCCCGCCTTCCGATCCGAAGGTCGTGGGTCGAAATCCAGTCGGAGTTTTTCTCTCAAAAAATTTATGTGCACTATGCCAGTACTCTCAAAACGGTGAAGGAAAACATCGTGAGGAAACCGGCGTGTCGTAGAACCTAAAAAAGTTCGAGCAATACGTGTCAAGGGTCACGCAAAAAGGGCCTACTTGCGAAAAAAACCGCCCAAAAAGGTGCGGATGATAAAAATTTGCCGAATTTTGTATTTAATGTATTTACAAAAAAATTTATCTAAGTACATATTATATCAGTTATCTAGCTCCCATAAACAAGCTCTGTTGGGGCTAGATAGTTTTGTGTGGATTGTCCACAATATTTGTTTGTATTTTTAGAAGGTGTTAAAGAATTCATTTTATTTATGTTTCAGCTATTCGTGATGATTTACCAACCAAAGCGGATGACATCCACAAAGCACTGATGGTGGACCATGTCAGTTCTGTCGGAGCCTGGATGCCCGGAGTAAAACAGCTGATACACCACTGCATTGCTCGGTCTGAACTTATGTCCATTGAAAATGAAGATGCAGCTGAAGATAGCTAAGAACTCTGCTATTATAGATATATTATTCATAAGAAATGTGATGTTCATTTTAGGTTTTCTATTTGAGTTATAAGGCTTATCTTGCATAATTTGCTTTTCTGTAAGACAGACTAGTCTGGTACAATTTTATTGTAAAAATAATAATACCAATATATTTAATCTACCAAGTCATTTATTTTCTTATATATATTTACATCTAATCTGCTAACTTGTAAAAACATGTTGGTTTGAGTTTATTATATTACTGGGTCATTACATATTAAAGATTTATTTAGTGCTAATAATATGGGCCTGCATTAATCATACTACCATGAAACTCCTTACATACTTTGTATAAATGTTAACTTTATAAAATATTAGAGAAAAAGAAAACAAACGTAATACAGTATTTTTAAGATTGTACATCTATTTTACCTTTCACTTGTAGAGTGAAAGTCTGTTGTAATTTAAAATTGATCTTTATGAAAAAAAAATGCCCTGCTGAATATTGTAATACAATAAAATGTTAACAATTTACATAATGTCTTCATTTACACTTAAATACTTCCTTACCATTTCAGATCACAAATACAGATTTGAATTACCAATTTGCGGTAAACTGTTTAATAAAAGTCTGTTACTATGTATGTAAGCTTGCTTGCATCCTGATGTTACATATAATTTTCTGTTCTCAATACCCGTGGATTCACAGGTTTGAAATATGGTTCGAATCCGGGCGGGCGCTAAATGCCGCGTTTGATAGGCTTAGGCGCCACCGTGATGCGGACAGGCTTGCATAGCTCCACGAAGGCGGAAGGCTCACGGCCTCCTTCGTCAACTGCTAGACACACCGAGATGTCGACCCCGCAAGGCTCCGTCCATACAGTGTGCGAGATCAGTACCTTTGTGAGGAGACGCAGGTTCTGGGTGCCGTCATCGTCTGAAATTAAAAGAAACAATTCATAAAACAAAAATACCTTTTGCAAACTCTATAATCAAGTCTTAGATGTATTATAACAAGCCTTATAGCAATGGTCGAAATCTTAAGATTTGGACATCTGACTATCTGGGGAGTGGGGATCTATAAAAGATCATACCTTCGTGGGGAACACGCATGTGTAAAGATAAATTGCATAAAGATGGCGTTTGATTGACTTAATGCTCTCGCACACATCCCGAAAACAGCGACTCTTGTCTAGTTCCCTGGACCTCTCTTCAAGATTTGCCTGTCTCGCGCGCGGACGGACCAGCAATGACTTACTGGTGAGCAGATGGTCGAGCGGCCGCAGATGGTCCGGCGGCGGCGGCGTGGCGTGCGCCTGGCGGTCGGGGTAGGCGACGCGCACTCGGAGCGCGGAAGGTTCTCGCACGCGCCAAACCTCCGCCTCGAATGGCACGCTCGCCATCAGACCCGCGCAGAAGCGGATCACGGTGTCGTTGTCCATGGCTGGCTCGATTATTGTCGCGGTGCACATGCGGATCTGTTAAGACAAACATATCTCAGTATTCAAATGTTACGGCTGTATGCAGAAACAAAGCTCGAATCTGACTCGAGCCTCAAGCATAGAATTTTGACAGTTCTCTTTTGAAAAGTGTTAAATAATCTATGCTTGGGGCTCGACTCAGATTCAAGCATTGTTTCTGCATACCCTTAGTTTTCCAAAAATATTAAAACTCCTGACTGAGCTATTTTCTCGTTTGGGAGCAGTTTCTTCCGAAACTGCGAGCCTCAATTGCTTAAATTATCTAATTTTGGTGGCATTGGGTGCCCGAGATAGGTTGAGAACCCTGTGTTACAGGTCACGTTAATTTAAAAAGTGTTTAGCATATAAATGTTACCCTAAGATTAGGTCTTGGTATGGTCGGCAGCGGGGCAGACTGAAGTAGCGGCATGAGAGACCTCGCGAGAGCAGCCGGTTTGTTATCCGCGTTCATTGACAGCTGACGGAACACTGCGATTGTGAACGGGTCTGGTTCCACTCCTAAAACAAATTGAAGGTAGTTTCATGACTGCAGGATGTGGCATGTCAGTAGACTTGGTCCCATGCACTTTTCATAGGTGATCACACGAAGAACGCCTTATGTGTCTGTCTCTCTCTGCCCCATAGGAAACGTCTG
Organism: Thera obeliscata; assembly: GCA_947578465.1. Classification (NCBI taxonomy): domain Eukaryota; kingdom Metazoa; phylum Arthropoda; class Insecta; order Lepidoptera; family Geometridae; genus Thera; species Thera obeliscata. The sequence goes on from OX387926.1 coordinate 3,280,886, forward strand.
AGACCGTCGGCGTCACAACACACGGGACTGGCCTATATTGAAGACAGTTGTATTGCTATCAGTCTTTACTCAAGTATTCGTCTGCTCCAACGATTTGTAGTTACATGAGTACATGACAAAAAGAAGACTGTTATAGTGTACGCACACCAACTAGTCACCTCCTGCGGGATGCGAGCAGCGAGAGAAGGGCGGAGAGGGGGCGTTAGTGCTTGCAATAGTCACAAGCTAAGCATTGCACTAGTAGAAGTGTTACCTGCGGATGCCAGCAATCTATCGAGTAGTTCGGCGTGGTGCGTTAGCGCGGCCACGGCGGATAGCGCGGCAGGCGCCCCCCCACCCGGGCCCCCGGGGGCGGAAGGGGGGCGTAAGTGCTTGCAATAGTCACAAGCTAAGCATTACACTAGTAGAAGTGTTACCTGCGGATGCCAGCAATCTATCGAGTAGTTCGGCGTGGTGCGTTAGCGCGGCCACGGCGGATAGCGCGGCAGGCGCCCCCCCACCCGGGCCCCCGGGGGCGGAAGGGGGGCGTAAGTGCTTGCAATAGTCACAAGCTAAGCATTACACTAGTAGAAGTGTTACCTGCGGATGCCAGCAATCTATCGAGTAGTTCGGCGTGGTGCGTTAGCGCGGCCACGGCGGATAGCGCGGCAGGCGCCCCCCCACCCGGGCCCCCGGGGGCGGAAGGGGGGCGTAAGTGCTTGCAATAGTCACAAGCTAAGCATTACACTAGTAGAAGTGTTACCTGCGGATGCCAGCAATCTATCGAGTAGTTCGGCGTGGTGCGTTAGCGCGGCCACGGCGGATAGCGCGGCGGGCGCCCCCCCACCCGGGCCCCCGGGGGCGGAAGGGGGGCGTAAGTGCTTGCAATAGTCACAAGCTAAGCATTACACTAGTAGAAGTGTTACCTGCGGATGCCAGCAATCTATCGAGTAGTTCGGCGTGGTGCGTTAGCGCGGCCACGGCGGATAGCGCGGCAGGCGCCCCCCCACCCGGGCCCCCGGGGGCGGAAGGGGGGCGTAAGTGCTTGCAATAGTCACAAGCTAAGCATTACACTAGTAGAAGTGTTACCTGCGGATGCCAGCAATCTATCGAGTAGTTCGGCGTGGTGCGTTAGCGCGGCCACGGCGGATAGCGCGGCAGGCGCCCCCCCACCCGGGCCCCCGGGGGCGGAAGGGGGGCGTAAGTGCTTGCAATAGTCACAAGCTAAGCATTACACTAGTAGAAGTGTTACCTGCGGATGCCAGCAATCTATCGAGTAGTTCGGCGTGGTGCGTTAGCGCGGCCACGGCGGATAGCGCGGCGGGCGCCCCCCCACCCGGGCCCCCGGGGGCGGAAGGGGGGCGTAAGTGCTTGCAATAGTCACAAGCTAAGCATTACACTAGTAGAAGTGTTACCTGCGGATGCCAGCAATCTATCGAGTAGTTCGGCGTGGTGCGTTAGCGCGGCCACGGCGGATAGCGCGGCAGGCGCCCCCCCACCCGGGCCCCCGGGGGCGGAAGGGGGGCGTAAGTGCTTGCAATAGTCACAAGCTAAGCATTACACTAGTAGAAGTGTTACCTGCGGATGCCAGCAATCTATCGAGTAGTTCGGCGTGGTGCGTTAGCGCGGCCACGGCGGATAGCGCGGCAGGCGCCCCCCCACCCGGGCCCCCGGGGGCGGAAGGGGGGCGTAAGTGCTTGCAATAGTCACAAGCTAAGCATTACACCCGACACTACACAGAAGATATCCCGGACGTCAGCCTATACGAGATCCGAACGGCTCTCAAGCAGCTTAAAAGTAACAAGGCACCCGGGGAAGACGGAATAACGACAGGGCTTCTGAAAGCGGGCGGAACGCCGATACTTAAGGTCCTTCAGAAGCTATTTAACTCTGTCATCCTCGAGGGTACGACGCCTGAGGCGTGGGGCAAGAGCGTAGTGGTGCTCTTTTTCAAGAAGGGTGATAACACCCTCTTGAAAAATTATAGGCCGATCTCCTTGCTTAGCCACGTTTATAAGCTGTTTTCGAGAGTAGTTACTAATCGTCTCGCTCGTAGGTTCGACGACTTTCAGCCTGCCGAACAAGCCGGGTTCCGAAAAGGCTTCAGTACCATAGACCACATCCATACGCTACGGCAGATTATACAGAAGACCGAGGAGTATAATCGGCCACTTTGCTTAGCGTTTGTGGACTATGAGAAAGCCTTCGATTCAGTCGAAACCTGGGCAGTGCTACAGTCGCTCCAGCGATGTCAAATTGACTATCGGTATATCGAAGTGTTGAAATGTCTCTACAGGAATGCCACAATGTCTATCCGACTTCAGGACCAGAGTACAAATCCAATCCACATGCAAAAAGGGGTGAGACAGGGAGATGTAATATCTCCGAAACTGTTCACCTCGGCACTGGAGGATATTTTCAAGCTCGTGTCCTGGACAAGGTATGGCATCAACATCAACGGCGAATTCATCACTCACCTTCGATTTGCCGACGACATAGTCATAATGGCGGAGTCGCTGGAAGACTTAGGCACAATGCTCAGAGACCTCAATATTGTCTCCCAACAGGTGGGTCTAAACATGAACATGAGCAAGACAAAAATCATGTCTAATGCTCATGTCACACCCATGCCGGTACATGTTGGGAGCGATATTATCGAAGTTGTGGACCACTATGTGTATTTGGGCCAGACCATCCAATTAGGTAGAGCCAACTTCGACAAAGAGGCCGACGAATCCAACTCGGATGGGCAGCGTTCGGGAAACTGCGCCACATCTTCTCGTCGCAGATACCGCAGAGCCTCAAGACAAAAGTCTATAATCAGTGCGTGTTGCCAGTGATGACTTATGGAACTGAGACGTGGTCGCTAACTATTGGCCTCGTGCAAAAGCTCAAAGTCACGCAACGAGCTATGGAGAGAGCTATGCTGGGAGTTTCACTACGTGATAGAATCAGAAATGAGGATATCCGTAGAAGAACCAAGGTCACCGACATAGCTCGTAGAGTTAGTAAGTTGAAGTGGCAATGGGCAGGCCATATAGCTCGAAGAACTGACAACCGTTGGGGAATAAAGGTTCTCGAATGGCGACCACGAACCGGAAGACGAAGCGTAGGGCGCCCACCCACCAGATGGACCAACGACATTGTTAAGATCGCGGGAAGTCGATGGATGGAAAGGGCTCAGAATCGTTCTTCCTGGAAACGTGTAGGGGAGGCCTATGTCCAGCAGTGGACTTCTTCAGGCTGATAATGATGATGATGATGATGAAGCATTACACTAGTAGTAGTGTTACCTGCGGATGCCAGTAATCTATCCAGTAGTTCGGCGTGGTGCGTTAGCGCGGCCACGGCGGATAGCGCGGCGGGCGCCCCCCCTCCCGGGCCCCCGGGGGCGTAGGGGGGCATTAGTGCTTGCAATAGTCACAAGCTAAGCATTACACTAGTAGTAGTGTTACCTGCGGATGCCAGTAATCTATCCAGTAGTTCGGCGTGGTGCGTTAGCGCGGCAGGCGCCCCCCCTCCCGGGCCCCCGGGAGTGGAGGGGGGGGGCGTAATTGCTTGCAATAGTCACAAGCTAAGCATTTCACTAGTATAGTGTTACCTGCGGATGCCAGCAATCTATCCAGTAGTTCGGCGTGGTGTGTTAGCGCGGCAGGCGCCCCCCCTCCCGGGCCCCCGGGAGTGGAGGGGGGGGGCGTAATTGCTTGCAATAGTCACAAGCTAAGCATTTCACTAGTATAGTGTTACCTGCGGATGCCAGCAATCTATCCAGTAGTTCGGCGTGATGTGTTAGTGCGGCCACGGCGGATAGCGCGGCGGGCGCCCCCCCTCCCGGGCCCCCGGGAGTGGAGGGGGGGGGGCGTAATTGCTTGCAATAGTCACAAGCTAAGCATTTCACTAGTATAGTGTTACCTGCGGATGCCAGCAATCTATCCAGTAGTTCGGCGTGATGTGTTAGTGCGGCCACGGCGGATAGCGCGGCGGGCGCCCCCCCACCCGGGCCCCCGGGGGCGGAAGGGGGTCGTAAGTGCTTGCAATAGTCACAAGCTAAGCATTTCACTAGTAGGGCGCTTGTACACGCTAAGAAAAAATGCCGGGTCTACCCAAGAATTCTTGTCGTAACTAGAAAATAACTGTGTACACTGCTCGCAGCGGTGCACGAAAAAAATCTTATCTGCGCAAGACACGACGCGGCGAACGTTGTTGCGTTTTCGTGTGTGGAAAAGACAAAATTCTTGTCTTGCGCAGATAAGATTTTTTTCGTGCACCGCTGCGAGCCGTGTACACAGTAATTTTCTTGTTACGACACGAATTCTTGGGTAGGCCCGGCGTTTTTTCTTAGCGTGTACAAGCGCCCGTATAGTGTTACCTGCGGATGCCAGCAATCTATCCAGTAGTTCGGCGTGATGTGTTAGTGCGGCCACGGCGGATAGCGCGGCGGGCGCCCCCCCACCCGGGCCCCCGGGGGCGGAAGGGGGGTTCTAGTGCTTGCAATAGTAACAAGCTAAGCATTGCACTAGTAGAAGTGTTACCTGCGGATGCCAGCAATCTATCGAGTAGTTCGGCGTGATGCGTTAGCGCGGCCACGGCGGATAGCGCGGCGGGCGCCCCCCCACCCGGGCCCCCGGGGGCGGAGGGAGGGGCGGCGCTAGCACTGGCACTGGCACTAGACAGTCGCGCGGCACACACGCGGAGCGCGAGCTGCCAGACGCAAGCGTTCTCCTGCTCGGTGACACCACTGAACTGGTGTTGGAGTCTGAAAATATAATGAATAATTTTATCATCGAACAGTTTCTTTTTCCATATCATCAACCATAAATCAGTCTACTGCTGCGTAAGTCTCTCCACTGAGCCCGAACTGAGTTGAGTTTGTTATCGCATAACTTCGTCATATATTCTCGAGCCAATTTGAAATATTATTTTATTATCTAGAATCTGGAATAAGATTCCGGACTTCATATTGGTCTCATAGAAATTTCATTAAAATCGGCTCAGTAAAAAATAAAGTAAAATGTTGATTATTTTATTTTATAAAGTTGGTTATTTTCAATATCAGTAAGTTTTATAGGACTTAGGTCAAGAAAACCAGTTCTAAGTGCTAACATTGTGAAGGACTGGTGGTGCATGATGTAGGTTCCTAAGTACCTGTTTGGCTATATATGAAGTCGAGGTTTTCAAGTTTTTGAAACTTATATTACTTTAGTACTTTTTAAACTTTCGCGATCATAAAACATATTTATACTATTACACGGGTATTTATCGCGTATATTACCTTATTTTATTTATTTTCCCGACGTTTCGGCTATGTTGCTGTAATAATAATAGTATAAAAAAAACAAAATTATATATAATAAAGTATTTAGTTACCTGAGACAGTAGGTAGTAAGGGTCTGCAAGGCGTGAGTCGAGGGCGTCCGACTCTCCAGCGCCGCCTGAAGCGCGACCACGCAGCGCAGGAACAGCGCCGTGAACTGAGCCGCGCCCATCACCAAACCTTCCATTTCTGACAACCTGCATACACAATCAAAAGAAATTAAACATATAATTAAAAAATGCTTGAGTCTCAACCGAGCCTCAAGAGATTTTTGACTCCATTGGAAATGCTTTAAGCTCATACACCGCCGTAAAAGTTGAATATGATCATTTTCTATTCTTTATCTTCCTGTCGTGTCATTCGTTTTTTCGAACCAGTGCGGTGAAAGGATTTTAATTGCGCCTCAGGCTCCTTTCGTGCACTTGACACATGCATTCTAGCGCAGTACAACGGGTCCGGACACAGTTACTAAACGGGACAACCCCTTTGAGGGTATTAGGAAAAAACATTATCTGGCACTGCGGCGGCCGCTGCCACGGCACGCTCGCTCTGCTCGCTCGCCTTGTGCGTAATTTTTATGTTCTAACATAACCTAACCTATCCAAGTCGGATCCGCCAGAACAAAAAAGCAAATTATCATGTTTGAATTGCTCCAGTGTGCATATAGCTTAACTGGCATCGTAATAAAAGCGTGTACAATAACATGATGCACATTATCGCCTCCCAGTACAACTATACTATTCACAAGTTGTCTCAGTCTTAATAAATCGAAATTAAATATCTTTAAAAGATCTAACTTATTGAGTTGCTCCTCTGCAGACTGCAGCATCTTGAGTCTAACGCGCATAGACAAGGTGCTGTTGTCTATGTGTTGCAGCACCGTGTCGAAGAAACGCCGCACAGCGCTGTCATCGATTTCCGCATCCGCCTTCTCGCTCTGGTACTTCGAATCACCTGTGGGTGGGAAAGAGAAAGAGCATGTATGTCAAAAATCCTTATTAGACAAAATAACCTACGTAGGGCTTGTTCCTTAATTTCATTTTAAAGCTCTGTTAATTTTGGCGTCTCATATAAACTGAAACAGAAACGGCTATAATTACAGTGTAATAAGTGAAATGAAACGAAATGAAATTACTTTTTTCTTTAAAAAGGTTAGTTTAATGCAACAAGAATCGACACCACGCCCTTGAAACCAACTCCAGCCGTGACAGACGTGGTTATGTTCGGTGGAGTAAGGCCTTAGCCGAATCTTGGCCAAAATCAGGCTGTCCGAAAGCGCAATGGGTCGATGAAATCGTAAAAGTCGTTGGTTTAAATTTCAGTGTTGGTGGTGCATATGTTAGATAGTTATACAATACGAAAGTGACAGTTAAAGTCTAGGCTAGGTTTCAAATGTCAAAAATGAAGCCGATGTCGATTACAAGTTGTCTTAGGGTCATGCTACACGGGCGGTTCTCCCGCCGCGGGAATCCGCTCGACAAAGCTTCCGCAGACCATTAAACGGACGTGGTTTTTCGCTGTCTTTTGTTCATTTCAACATGGACCCGCAACATGGAACGCAAGTGCACGAACGACGAGCGAGCGAGAAGGTCCCGAGCACAATGACGCAATAGCGGATAACCGCCCGTGTAGTTTATAACGGCGGTAAATAGCGGCGGTTTGACGCTGCATGCGGCGGTCGAATTTCTCCCGCTTGCAAACCGCGGCGGGAAACCGCGCCGTGTAGTTTGTAGCATACAATGTCCATAAGAATTGAGTCTAGTGCGGTTCAGAAGCGGATTCCCTCGGCGGGAGAACCGCCCGTGTAGCATAGCCTTTAGACAATAAGGCCCCTGGTATGATGATGTTGAAATGACAAACTCACCTATAGGTAAATGTGGAACTAGATGAGGCATGGTGTCCCGCAGATATGTGTAATGCTTGATGGTGTGCTCCTCGAACAGCGGTAGCATAGTGGTGCAGTGTTGCGCCGCGTTCAGCACCAGGATTAGTACACACATATCTGATTTAATGGAGTCAAGAAGTATTATAACATGAACTCGCATTTATTTTTTGTTTCGATTACTTCTTAGTTATGAGTGTTTATACGGTTACGTACTTCGTCACTTTTAGACAGTCGCAACTGAGCGATTGTTTACGTAAATAAATAAAAAATAAAATAAATAAATAAATAATTATAATTTAAATTCTTTATTCAGACAATTATGGAGTCCATGGTGTTAGCATGGACTAATTATATAATTAGTCCATGGTGTTAGTAACAAAAACAGAAAAAGTGGGTTAGTAACTTATAACTAGTAATGATTTAGTCCTCTGGATGAGTCTCCATACCAGAGGACAATTTTGTTTTTCAACAATCGCTTTTAGGATGCTGTTGCTACTCCCGCGCAGTCTACTTAGCAGTGACGCTGTCTTTTTGCGCCAGATGGCGTCGAATGTGTCTGTGCGCATCGTGGTGAACATACCAGACGCGCTACAGTAGCGCGGACAATCCGGACAACACTATCAATAATGCGGACAATCCACACAACACTATCTAGCCCCAAACTAAGCAGAGCTTGTACTATGGGAACCAGATAGCTGATATAATACTTAAACATACGGTAATTTATCGAGATACAATTGGGATGTGGCCTGGAATGTTGGAACCTATTTTCAAAGCTAAAAGTTTTGACTTTGATTTTGAAGATTTTCAAAAATGTTCCAGCATGCATGACACTCTAAATTTCAGTATTTAGTCTAAATACCATTATTGCATGTCTATAATTAGCCAAATCGCACACATGCTAAATCAGGGCGCCAATATAATCAAGTAAGATTTAATATAATATCAGCTTGATCTATCGGGCTAGAATAGGGTCCCTGATCTCACTATGTCCGTGATAGTGCGATCAGGGACCCTATTCTAGCCCGATATGCTTTTTATACATTCCAGAAACTTTCAGAAATTCAATAGAGTTTTGACTGTTTCTGTGGCTATACCGTACCAAAAAATAATATTGGGCTAAAATCGAGTCCTAGGTTTTTTTTTATACAAACTAGCATATGGCTCACGTGATGTTAAGTGGTAATCATCGGTTATAACAAAGCATCGCCTCGTAGGTCACGCGCGTCATGAACGTGCCCTACGATGCACTGCCCTGCGTCCATGAACTAAGTGTCAGTTAGATAAATATGACAAAGGATACAGGCTGGGTCCTCGACGTCCGGTTCTGGCATGTCGAAGAAGGGATGCACGGCCAGCAGCCGCGTCGTCAATGGTAGTACCAGCGTCGCGTGAGAGCTGCCTAACCGCTGAACACAGCGGAACGTCGACCGCTTGTCCTGAACACAAAAAACAAATCTATACTAATATTATAAAGCTGAAGAGTTTGTTCGGTTGAACACGCTAATCTCGGGAACTGCTGTCCAAATTGAAAAAATCTAAAAACTCTTGATCCTGATAAAAAAAATAAACATGTAAAACATGCCAAGGCATGTAGATGATTTATACAGCGTCAAGGGCAACTGTTCCCTCATGCGGTCATGCCCCAATTTACGGGACGCTGGAGTACCCGTAAATGTTATGTTCGGTTGTACGGCTTCGCTCGCTCCATTCCCGTTGCGCCAACCGTTCACGCGTGATGGCGTGACCAAGGGAAATAGGGATTATTTTTTTATACATACATACATAATATAGATATTGTAGCTATAGTACAAACAAACGTTATAAACATAGGGGAATCAAATAAACCTAATTAACTGTTGATTGCGATGCAAAGGTCTCTCAGCATTCGAAAATGGAATGAATCGAGACATGGTCTGCATTAGATTTTTGACTAACCTGCGGGTATCTTTTGAGATTTTCTAGAATCTTGTCAATACACATTTCAAGGCAGGTTTTGGAAGCAACGGTACATGCACCCAGCATTCTGTGCAGACCTTCTCGTATGTCCATTGAGTAGTCCTGTAAAAGCAACATTTACAATTTATTACACACAAATGTAGATGTTCGAGAAATTTGTATGAGCTGGTTGGCCACAAACCACTGATGATTTTAAGGCCTCCCCAAGGCATTCTTCATGAACGACCTGTGAAGCGATGATCAACAGCTCAAAGCCATAAGATCAGGATGTTAATACCACTCTCTGCCCTTCCTACAAAAAAGATTTCCTAGCACTTTTTTTTATGCCATACCTGATAGACAAACAGACGAGCCACCTAATGGAGAGCAGTTACCGTCGCCCATAGTCATCATCTAAATCTAATCTAGATTTTTAAATTAATCGTTATGCATAATTATGTGGAAGAAATGGGTATTTATCGCGATTACCTTTAATATTTTCCGGCGTTTCGACCGTCTGTCCGTTTATCTAAATCTATTCATGTCTTTAAAACTAATGTCAGCAATCATTACTTTTCCTTGTTGTCTACGTAAATTTGTCTAATATCGTTCAGTATTTGTGTTAATATGTGTCATAAGTAGGTATTTATTATAACTATAATTATATATAAATATGTTTTATTTTATTATTTTTATGCTATAATAGGTAATTTAAATTTTAGGTACATCAGGTTTTACTTTTGTACACCGCCGTTCTTCTAATTTTTGTTAATCCTCTCCATCTAAAGGTTATCTGGAAGAGATCGCTCTTAGCGATAAGGCCGCCCATTGTACCTTTATTTGTAATGTTTCTTTTAAATGTATTCTTTTGTGTACACTAAAGTATTAATCTATCTATCTAAAGATTTCCTCACCTCCAAAGCTGATAATATAATCTCCAGCTGATCTTCTCTGAGTATGATATGATGCGATATCTTGGTGAGGCTGTCTATGGCCCGCAGCCTGACGTCTTCGATCTCATCGTTGAACATATCCACGAGGAAGTCGAGTGAGGTGGTCGCGAAGTTAGGGTTCTCTATTGAGAGCTCGCATACCGCGTCGACGGCAGCAGTGCGGACCTCTGTGGACCAATGAGGTTTTATTTACAACGGAATTTAAAAAAGGAGGATGCATTCAAGACGTCTGACGGCTGGTGTGCGGACCTCTGGAATTACAAATGAGGTTTTATTCAGACTTCAAAAAAGGAAGATGTTTTCAAGTCGTCGGTATTTTATTTATTTATACAACGCATTAGACACATTGTTAGAATAACAATCTAAGTTAGCATAAAATTGCTAATTAGCCTGCACTATGGCTAGATATATAGATAGATAGAACTTATAAGGATACATTATTTATAAAAAAAAAGTATGTAAAAATACACAAAGTAGCATCCTAGAATTTCACTGCAACTTATTGGTTTTGAAAATAGAATTTCAAGACGACAGAATTTTTGGATCGCTTTCAGCGTTATCCCATTATATTATATTCGACACCTAACGCGCTGCTCCTCTCTGCACTAGTATATATGTTACTCGAAGAGGTTCCCTTGACTTGAGCAAGTCAGCGCCGCGTTCATGTGTTACCGCATAGTTCGTCCTCGAGGCCGTGCACGATGGCACCGCGTGCATGTGTTACCGCATAGTTCGTCCTCGAGGCCGTGCACGATGGCACCGCGTGCATGTGTTACCGCATAGTTCGTCCTCGAGGCCGTGCACGATGGCGCCGCGTGCATGTGTTACCGCATAGTTCGTCCTCGAGGCCGTGCACGATGGCGCCGCGTGCATGTGTTACCGCATAGTTCGTCCTCGAGGCCGTGCACGATGGCACCGCGTGCATGTGTTACCGCATAGTTCGTCCTCGAGGCCGTGCACGATGGCGCCGCGTGCATGTGTTACCGCATAGTTCGTCCTCGAGGCCGTGCACGATGGCGCCGCGTGCATGTGTTACCGCATAGTTCGTCCTCGAGGCCGTGCACGATGGCACCGCGTGCATGTGTTACCGCATAGTTCGTCCTCGAGGCCGTGCACGATGGCACCGCGTGCATGTGTTACCGCATAGTTCGTCCTCGAGGCCGTGCACGATGGCACCGCGTGCATGTGTTACCGCATAGTTCGTCCTCGAGGCCGTGCACGATGGCGCCGCGTGCATGTGTTACCGCATAGTTCGTCCTCGAGGCCGTGCACGATGGCACCGCGTGCATGTGTTACCGCATAGTTCGTCCTCGAGGCCGTTCACGATGGCACCGCGTGCATGTGTTACCGCATAGTTCGTCCTCGAGGCCGTGCACGATGGCACCGCGTGCATGTGTTACCGCATAGTTCGTCCTCGAGGCCGTGCACGATGGCGCCGCGTGCATGTGTTACCGCATAGTTCGTCCTCGAGGCCGTGCACGATGGCACCGCGTGCATGTGTTACCGCATAGTTCGTCCTCGAGGCCGTGCACGATGGCGCCGCGTGCATGTGTTACCGCATAGTTCGTCCTCGAGGCCGTGCACGATGGCACCGCGTGCATGTGTTAGAGCGGGGGCACACGATGCGTTGCGGCGGCGGTGCGGCGCCGGAGCGGTGTCGCTGCGTCGTCTTACATAGAAATATCTGTGGCATGTCACACGATGCGCTCCGGCGCCGCACCGGACTTGCAACCACCAAAGACGAGGCGGGGAGGGGTGAATGCGTTGCGACGTCGGAGCGGCACCGCTCAGTTGTTTCCAACAATAGACGTCTTTTACGATCCATTTTCAATAACAGACTGTCCAACGGTGCTACGGCGCCGCTGCGACATAACAACGTTACGGCGCCGCAACGTTCGTGTGCCCACTGACACGGTAAAATCTTTGCGGTGCGGCGCCGCAACGCATCGTGTGCCCCCGCTCTTACCGCATAGTTCGTCCTCGAGGCCGTGCACGATGGCGCCGCGTGCATGTGTTACCGCATAGTTCGTCCTCGAGGCCGTGCACGATGGCGCCTTGTGCATGTGTTACCGCATAGTTCGTCCTCGAGGCCGTGCACGATGGCGCCGGCGGCCCCGCCCGGCAGCAGCTGCACGGTGTGCTGCTCCACGAGCTGGCCGGGCGCGTCGTCCGCCCAGCGCCGCCCGCTGGCCCACGCGCCGCTGCGGACCAACTCGGCGCCGCGCTCGTGGGCTGTACGCTTTTTCTGTTCATCAAATAAATAAAGTTTACAAAGCTCGAGAAACCAATTTTATGGCCAAACTTAATTGAAAAATAAGAAAACGTATGGCCAAACTAAATCGGTTGATAGAATTTCTTTGGGACCAAACTGGAAGTTTTCTGGAGTTATGGCCTATGCGTCTAGGTATAAGAAGATAATTTAAACAGCGTCTGAGGTCAACAGGCACGACGAGAGCGACAGGTACGACCACACTTCGTACAAGAAAATGGTGTCATCCCTGCAGATGGTAGAGGGCAAGCAGCACGTTGATGTCTTAAGGTGCGCTTGTGAGACAACAAGTTAAGCCATGCTCATGGGCAATGGCTCCATCGAGAAGAGTTTTTCGAACTGTCACGGTCCTCCGCCAACTCTTCCCACTTAGCTGGATCAATATCAAAAGTGTTACTACTACTACAAGTATGCCAGATTATGCGCTCCTTCATCGCAAGCGACGTTCCTCCGGATTGATGGACGAGAAACGAAGCTCCCTGTTTCGTTTCGGGTGATATGCTGCGCTGTCGACGTACGAGCCGACGCAGTGTTACTAAGCGAAAGAAACTCAAGCACTGAATCACGAGCAATGCGACGATTCACCATCACCCTTCTTTTGAAGATGAAATGCTCATTATACAACTTTCACCAATTACTTACCTTCATATTACTCATGAGCTGTTTGTCTAACGTCTGCAACAGAAACCGGTCGGAGACGGCGCGTGTTTCCCCGAGCAAGGTACAAGCCAGCGCACGCACTTGCATGCAGAGATCGTTCACGGCTGAACAGATGCGGGAGAACGCGTCGTCTACCAACCTGATGGTGGTCTCACCGTCTTGAAGGGTCACTGAACTGAAAAGTGCAATACTTTTAGCTTTTTACTCGAAAAAAATCGTCAAATTTATAATCCGCACTTGAAGTGCGGGCTGGTTTTTCCGCAAGTATATAGGCCGCTGGCGGGCCTTTTTTGCGTGACTCTAAAGGCGCGTTTCCATTATGCAAGTTGCAAGCTGCATGCAAATTGTATAGTGGAAACCACAACTTGCAAACAAGTTGCAACTTGTATGCAATTAGGTTTAAACTTGAACGCACAATAATCAAGTCGGCACATTGGCACGCAAGTTGCAAAATTGTTGCAATCTTGTATGCAAGCTGCAAGTTGGACAAAATCCTGTTTCCAATTCAAATCACTTGCACACAAGTCTGACGTCATACATGTATGCAAGCACTTGCATAATGGAAACGCGCCTTAAAAGCAGTCTACTGAGTGAAAGTTTGTGTATGCGCTGGACTTGTTAGGGAATTTATTTCTGTTGTGTGATGGAATCTATTTCTTTTTAGCCATTTAAGCTCATCAACCTGGGCAACTGGTATTGTGCTGAACCCCTGAAGGCCAAGTGAGAATAAAAGTAAGATTACGATCACGGCAGTAAGCAGCACTGCCGCGCGACACGTTGATTTTTTCATACAAATTCTGTGCGACCAGTGGGGTATTTTTAAGAAAAATCACCGCCACACTGCAAGCTGCTAAGATTGATTACTTACTTACTACAACCTTATGGGATCTTTAGACGCCATTACTAAAGGTTAGGAACATCGCCTTCAAATCCAGATCGCACTATGTAAGTATAAAAAATAATATTATGTACATCGAGATTTAAGTACTACGTACGTAGTACTTATATCTCGATGATTATGTATGTAAACTAATAAACTAGTGAAAATTCTATAGAAAATTATACTGACGTAAATAAAAGAGGTTTTTAAATGCTTACTTTTCGGGGTACTTATTTCCCAGTACCCACACAAGTTTGAGTGCCACCTCCCTCACAATTTCATAGTCATCTGAGAGTGCGGCACATACAGGGTCATACAGGTTTGCACCTAGAGTCTGTCCTCGTTCATGAAGAGTCAGAAGAGCTTGGAATGCTTCACAGCGAACTCTTGCATCCTGCAACATGGAAACTGTTGATTAATGGGAACGGCACAATGTGTGGACTCTAAGGCGTGGACCACACATAAGTGGCACGGACGGGTAAAATGCATGGAAATGAAGGGCAAATAAGTATACCCAAAATTGTACCAATCATAGATATACTAAATCACTCAACACCATTTATATGTGGCCCGCGCTTTAGAGACAGAATGTACTAAGTTAAAGTCAAAAAATGTTTGATCAGTTTACCACAAGGATCACTTGGAAGCGTCTCTAAACTGGATCAGTCTAGGTATCAGTTTTTACTGGTTTGTAAATAAGATAACATGGATATGGTATAGAACAGCAAGAGCAATAGAAGAGTGGAAGTTGTTGGAAGAAGCCTTTGTTAAACTTGGGCAAACAGATACTGTTGTAGATGAAAATAATATTATGTAAAATTTTTGTTTAACTAGTATTTAAGTATTATTATTATTTATTATTAAATAAGAAAAAGATGAATCATCTTACCACCTTATTGTTTTTACCTCAGCATTTGAATAATCTCCAAGAAGTTTGACTATAGCCTCAGCCTCCCCGACCATCTCCAGCGTCCTGTCTGCATCAGGGTATATAGGGTACAGGTGGCTGATCAGTTGTAGACATCGACACTTTACCCGATGGCTCGTATCCTTGAGATTATCCTTGGCTACACCAACGAGCCTCATCATGAGCATTTTATCTTCGCTTAGTTTGTTACCGAGCTTTAGTAGAGTGGCTACTCCTTGAGCTATAACCTGCAATTGAGGAATTTGTTAATTAATTCTGAAATTACTACTGCTATTATTATGCTAGAGAGCACTGGTAGCGGCCCCGCCTTCTGATCCGAAGGTCGTGGGTTCAAATCCAGTCTTGTACCAATGAGTTTTTCTGTCGAAAAATTTATGTGCGCTATGTCAGTACTCTCAAACAGTGAAGGTAAACATCGTGAGGAAACCGACGTGTCGTAGAACCTAAAAAAGTTCGAGCAACACGCAAAAAGGGTCCGCCAGCGGCCTACTTGCGGAAAAACCAGCCCGCACTACACATCAAGTGCGGATTATGAAAAATTGCTGATTGCTATTATGGTTTGTTTGATTTGGGAGCTCTATTAAACTGCATACCTTATGGGAAGTTTCATTTTTAATCAAATGAATAGTTTCATCAATCAAATTGTTTAGGTTTGCTCCGGGGCACTCCAATCCAATGTCACAGAAGAGCCATAATATCTTCACCCGCACGACTGACTCCTCCTGCGACTGGAAATGCTCGGACAGTTTTTTGATCGCCTCTTCAACATCAGACTCTTGAAATTGCAGGCAGTCCGAGATACGCAGTAGTAGTTGTAGCGCCTCATCTGCCGATTTGCATTTCTCCAGTAAACCAACGAAAGCGGCCGCTGAAGTGCCAATGAGCGGCTTCTTGGCTAAGTGCAGCTTTTTCGAAGGAGGAATATCCTGTAAATTGTATGCAATTAAAGTGTTTGTTTTGATTGAAAGAAAATAATTTTATAGTTTCAGAGTTTATGCTAGAAACTAACCTGGAATGACTTGTTGTATTCAGCTAATGCCCTCTTTTTCAGGACGGCTGCCATGATAATATTGTAATTCAACAGCAGAAAATCTCACTCAATTCAAATTTATATTCCTTACTCTATTTTGAAAAAAAGAAAGCTGACACACACAACACAACACAAGTAAACCAAAACAAAAATCCGCAACGCAAACGCTCTGCTCTGTCCTGCGCTCTGTAGAACTTTGAGTCAGATTGACACTGTCTGTCATGTTATAAAATTTGCATGTCAGATATGACTGTGTCATGCTATAAATATGTCAGTGTCACAAACATAAATCATTTCTGATTAAATACCTCCGGGACGCGGCTATGCGAGGATTAGCTGCTATTAACCAAAACCAATATAGATAGGCGCAATTTGCGCCTTATTTACTGGAATCCCGGAGGGGTTAGGGATCACATCTCGCCCCTCCGCCTATTAGCTCAGTCGCAGCAAGCACACGTTATACTCCTGGGTGAAACGAAGCTAACACCGCAAACTATATTTAAAATCCCAAATTATTTCGTATACCGCCGGGACGAAATCTCTCCGAAAAACTATGCCTATAGAGGCACGGCTGTCCTAGTGAGGAGAGACCTGATACATGAAGAGCTTGAACACCCACCTTTCAAGGAATTACGCTCGATCGGAGTTTTGATCAAAGCAGCTGGCAAAGAGCTAAGAATCTTTGCCGGGTACCGACCACCAGGGTCCCGCTACATCGCAGAAGATGTAACAAACATACTCAGCGATACGACGCCTACACTCCTTGCTGCTGACCTAAATGCTAAACATAAAGCTTGGGGTTCAAAAGTTATTACACCAGTTGGGAAAAAGCTGTACGAACATGCAGAAGCTCGTGGGTTTGAGGTGATAGGACCAGATTCGATCACACATATTCCGACAAATCCTCAGATTAGTGCAGATGTGTTGGATATAGTGCTGCACCAACACATAACATACCCTGTCCACATTAAAACCCTTTACGACATGGACACCCAACACCTACCGATCCTGATAACGGTCGCTCTTGGAGCCGACTGTATTACAGCAAAACCCCAGAGACAGAGAACAAACTGGGACGCATACACAGCACTGCTTCAGAACATGGGTGTTGGACAACTTTCCACACCAGAGGAGGTAGAGTCAAGTGCATCACTAGTAATGCAACAAATCAAAACTGCCAAGGAAAATGCTACGTCTCCCTGCCCTAATGCTCGAAAAAACAAAAATGAGCTACCAGAAAGCATTCGCGAGGAAATTAACAAAAAGCGGAACCTTCGACGGCATTGGGCTAGGTCGAGATGCCCCAGGCTTAAAACAAAGCTAAATAACCCCAAAGAGAAAATCTCAGTAGCTGTAGAGGCCTGGCGTGGTGCGACTTGGGACGAGAAGATTGATTGGGCTGCCGAACGAAATGCAAATCTCCATGCCCTAACCGAGTCCTAACTTCAGCTGAAACTCCTACCTTCCCGCTGCTTGATAAGAACGGAGTCAGACGATTTGATGCCCTAGAACGAGCAGAGCTGCTTGCGGAACATCTCGAGGGTCAGTTCACTCCCCATCTTATCACACCCGAAACACCACTAGAGGTACTAAGACATCACGAGCTAGTCTCTAGGACAGTGGCAGATTTCCTATCAGAACCAGCAGAAACTCTTTGCGGGGACAACTTCATCTCACCCTCTGAAGTAAGAAACGCCATACGTCGCCTACCAAGACGTAAAGCACCGGGTTACGACGATATTCCAACAGCCGCACTGCTCCATCTCCCACGGAAAGGAATAGTAGCGTTGACTCGCCTGTTCAATGGTGTATTGCGAACTGGACACTTCCCGGATGTGTGGAAAACGGGAAAAGTCATAGTACTTCCGAAACCCGGCAAGGACAAGAGACAACCAGCGAGCTACCGACCTATCACACTCCTCCCTCATGTAGGGAAATTGTTTGAACGTCTTTTACTACGAAGACTGGCACACTTTATTGAACCTGGGCCTGACCAATTTGGTTTTCGCAGCAACCACTCCACAACGCTCCAGCTAACGCGAGTACTCCACCACCTCTCTAACCAGATGAACATGGGAAGTAGCACTATTGGAGTTTTTCTTGACGTCGAAAAAGCATTCGACAAAGTGTGGCACGCGGGGCTTCTCTTTAAACTCATCGCATCAAACACTCCACCAGCTGTTATCAAGATAGTAGCGTCGTTCCTTGAAAACAGAAAATTTTACGTCTCGGTTGAACGAGCAGACTCCGAACTTCGACCCATTACTGCAGGAGTTCCACAAGGCAGCTGCCTTTCCCCAGCGCTGTATGCCAATTTCACTGATGACATCCCGACCATGAAGTGCCACCACCAACCACAGAAAAATATGCTTGCTCTATTTGCTGACGACAGCGCATACTTTACTTCCTCGAAATGCCCAGAAAAAGCATCAAGACGCATGCAGCTGATTCTAGACACCCTTCCGATATGGCTAGCAAAGTGGCGTATGGCCGTCAATGTGGGTAAGACAGCGGCGATACTCGTCACAAGTCGGCGTAATGTGCTACCACCGCTCACCCTCAAAGGCCAAGATATCGAGTGGCAAACAGCAGTCCGATATCTTGGGGTCACCATCGACCGATCACTACGCATGGTACCCCAGGTAGAGCACGTGATCCAACAGACACGGGCTGCCAGAGCAATGCTACGTCCAGTTCTCCAATCTAAACTACCACTGCGAACGAAAATAGGAGTATATAAGACCTATATACGCACGCGGCTCACATACGCTGCCCCTGCTTGGTATTCCCTCTGTTCAGCTACAAACAAGCGAAGAATGCAAGCACAACAGCACATCGTGCTTCGGATGTGCACTGGAGCCGGGCGCTACGTTCGAAATGACGTGATTGCTCGAGACGTGCAGGTCCAGGAAATCGGACAATTTGTTAGCATGCTAGCACGTCGAATGTACGACCGCGCTGACAACGGTCGGCATGAACATCTTCGTGGACTTGCTCCACTCCACACTCGGCCTCCGGAACACGCCGGACCATGGCGACCACTACCTCGTGAGCTAATACTTGACGCCCCGACCTCACAGATCGTCGATGGCGAAGAGGAGTGAAGAAAGAGGGGAAAAACTAATAATAGAATACCCACGTACAGCCAAGACGAGGCAGATCTATTCACGCACGCCACTGTCTTGGCCAACGAAAAGCTAAGCGCCGCCTGGAAAGGAAGGCACAAATGGCTGAGCCCCGCGACCCAGGGATCGTTGTCCCTGCGAGTAGCAGCCAGGGCGATGGGTCACACACCCGAGGCCCTTACCTGCAACTCCCATGAAGAGCGAGTTGTAGAAGACCGGATGATGATGATGATTAAAAACGAATCGTGCAAACACGGTCCCCTCCATAACTATACTCTTTGAACACGGTAAGGATAAGCGCCAAGCCACAGTTTGTTGCCTGTTCTTCTGACCTTGGTCGCGTGGAACTGGTTCTACCCAGACTCACATAGCCTCTAAGTATTTCAATATTATCCTTGTGATACAATAAATCATAGAAGTTTAATTTGAATTTGTTGCATTGTAGCAAGAAAAATGAATTAATGTTTGATTCTTATTCTTACCCGCTGTCGTAATCGCATCCTAAGCTCATAGTCGAATGTCTGTCACTTTTATATTAATGTGACTGTCACTTTTGTTTTTATGTGACTGTCACTGTCAACTCGGTTTATTTGGTGGAGCTGCTTGTTCATTCGGAGGAGTTTTTACTTTCAATTTCAATTCAAGTTCTCTCTACTCTACTTTTGATTTCATTTCATTTCAAACATCTATGAATGAATATCGCTGACCGATGTAGAGAGTCATGTACCTTTTGTATATTAGATAAAGTAAATCTCAAACATTACCTCTTGCCTCGGTTTTGTTAGTGCGAATTCGAATACAAGGGTTCGTACTAAAACTTCGGAGAGAGATTTGTTTGCTCCTAATTCGTACGTAATAATTTACATAATTTCGAGTCCCGATGTTTGTGAAGGTAAGCCAGTCTATTATCTATATAATTCGCAACAGTAGTTTTGTTGGTTTGTTAGAACTGATACCTTATGTGTTACAAAGTAAATTACCAAAATATAAATTACGAATTAAAAGACTATTAATTATTTGATACGATTATAAAAGACGATTATTCGAACTTAAATTTTACAAAATAACTAATTAAAATTTGATGTGTGCCAGCATATTTTTCTGTTCATTGCCTGTCCTAAATCAGTATCCTGTTTTAACTAAAAAATAGTATGTATCTAAGTACTGACTTAATTATTTCAGAAACAGTTACAACAATGAGAGACTAAGGCATGTCATGTGATTGCAAGAAGCGTGACATGTCGGAACAGCAGCTGTTAGACCAAGGGTGCCTAAATGATGGTGGCATTTCGGTACCCGCCACAGGCTTCCACGTCAATTGGAAGGAGTTTGTGTGCGGAGGTGGATCTGCTTTCTGCAATATACTGATCAGCTATCCACTGAACAAGCTCATATTTAGACAGGTATTTTAATTTGACAAAGATTTGTAATATCTCACTGTTATACCACTGGATGGTATACAATAATATCATGTGTACAGTACACCTTCTGAAAATGTATAAGGTCTTTTGTAAGGGAACTCTGTTCTTTGAGCAATAAATATCTTAAACCAGAAAATTATCGGAAAAGAATCGGGTGGAATTTGAACCCATAACAGTTCTCTGGAACCAATCCAAAACCTGCACCATCATTTAGCCACCATGCTAGGTATTGTAGTTCATATGGAACTCTAGCAAGTGTAGTGTGTGAAATTTTAATTTCACTGCAATTAGTATTACAGTGTCTTGCTATTTTTATTGAAATTAATTTATTTATTGCCCTTTATGTTATAAGGTAAGTGATACTATAGGTATGAGTTTCAAACATAAGTCATTGAATTTACCCTGTTCATTCAAAACTACTAGGTAAAACCACTAACACTATTTTTAGCCCTACCACTAGTGAATTTGAATTAAAACCTTGTCAAATCAGTCAGTAAAATATACTTATCCTAACTTAACTCACACACTTAAAATAACTAGTACGGATACGGGTTTAAGGCAATAAATATTGCACATCGGCTTTTCTGCTTTCGTAGAGAGCTATCTCTTTCCAACGCACAAAAGCTTCAATAGAATGGAATCAGTGACTGGTGAGACGAGAGATGCGCGGATTCGTATCCAGGGGAAAAGATTACTTGATCTGCATAGTATGAATAAATCCTTGTAATCTCACGAGTCAGACCAAAGTTATTTAAACGTAATAATTTTTTTAACATTTTGTTTTTTTTTCAGATGATGCATGGGGTGCAAGCCACATTCGCGCTAAACCAACTTCAGAAAGAAGGTTTGGGATTCCTCTACCGTGGTATGCTACCTCCTTTGATGCAGCGTTCACTCTCAATGTCGCTCATGTTCGGCGTATACGACGAATGTTTGCGACCTCTCCTCCACTACAAAGTAGATCCGTACGTCGCGAAGTGCGCCGCGGGCGTGGTTGCAGGATGTGTCGAAGCAACATTAATGCCGTTCGAAAGAATACAAACATTACTCATACACCCAAAGTTCCATAATCAGTTCAAAAACACAGCGGAAGCTGCTAGGCACATTGTGAAGCACTACGGTATCAAAGAGTTTTACAGAGGACTCACACCAATATTATTCAGGAACGGGCCATCAAACGCAATGTTTTTTATAATGCGAGATGAAGTACGAGTGCGGTTGCCGACACAAGAGAAACTGCTGTATCAGAGTTTGCAGAATTTTATAGCGGGAGCGACTATTGGCGCAATCCTCAGTACATTATTTTATCCGTTAAATGTTATAAAGATCGCTATGCAGTGTGAGCTAGGAGGCCCCCGCAGAACAATCGCGTATGAGTTTAAATATATTTTACGAAAACGAGGCTTAAAATTTGTTAATTTTTATCATGGAGCGGGATTGAATATATCGAGAGCTTTTTTAAGTTGGGGTATTACAAATGCTTCGTATGAAGTGTGTAGAAAACTTTTGTATACCTAGTCATCTGTATGCTTATAGCGTGTTGAATCATTTGTTATTTATTTTGTGTTGAATATGATCTTGTTGCAAATGTTACTGTTGCAATTAAAATGTAACTTAAGTAAACGAAATTTCAGTTAATGGGTCTCTTGTAAGCTTAAGTTTATGATAATGTATTTATACAAAGTTCATTTAACGGCCTAAGTTAATTTAAAAATAATCCTCACCCTCTGGAAAATACCTAGTTTCAGCTTAAATTACATTACGAGCCGGTATGACCGAGCTTCGCTCGGGTTTAAAAAAAATTGTATTATTATTTGCCAATAGATGTCAGGAAGAGTCGTATCTTTACTGGCTTATTTTTAATTAACAACGCCTTCTAGCTTGCAGTTAGTTGCTCACAATCGCCAATAGATGGCAGGAACAGTCGTATATTGAGTTTATGTTTGATTATTGTAAAACACCAACTTCTCGTCATTTTCTAAAAATGAATCCTAGCTAGATCGTTTTATCGTCCCCGAAAACCCCTGTATACTTAAGTTCATGAAAATCGTTGGCTCAGTTTCCGAGATCCTAAATATATATATATATACAAGATTTTCTCGTTTAAAGGTATAAGATTTACGAAATTAAGTAACAAAACAATCAATAAAATAATTTATTTGTTGTAGGTATGCAATTGCATAATTTACTTTTTAAGTAGGAAAATCTTTTTATTATTTTAGAGCATTTACGTTTATTTATGTACATAATGTTACACAAAATATAATTATATGATTAAAAATCACCCTTTCGTATGAAAATATTGTTAGAGAAAATTAGTAGATGTAATTCAAAAAAGTATGTACTCATCATAACTATTAATTACATATCTCTAATTGATAATTGCCCAACGAAACACCAGTTAGCATAATACCAATTTAAATATACAAAGTCACAATACCAGTCTGAAAATAAACTCATATGCATAAAACACTTAAAATAATTTCCCTAGCGAAAAGTTTGGAACTCAAGTCGATGTACATAATTCCACAACAATAAAACAATATGTTGTTTATTCAGCTTTGAAACGTTAATGTAATGTATTTTATTTCATTTAATTTATTTGCAATAGAAATATTGTATGGTAGTACAAAGGTGTCAAGAGTATACATTTTATTAATTATTTTGACCGTTTATGTGTAAAATATTATATTATTATAAGATATGTATCTAATTCCTATTTCACAAATTTATTTTGTATTGCTTCATTATAAAATACCTAAACCGGATAACTCATGCAATTCCAAATAATATAATTGTTATTA
The DNA here is from genome assembly GCA_947578465.1 of Thera obeliscata. Classification (NCBI taxonomy): domain Eukaryota; kingdom Metazoa; phylum Arthropoda; class Insecta; order Lepidoptera; family Geometridae; genus Thera; species Thera obeliscata. Next base: position 3,304,072 of record OX387926.1, read on the forward strand.
ATAGGCCTTAAAGTGTAAAATTGCCTTAAACTTTTTACATAAAACGACAACTTCATACTCTATGACCTAATACTTAGTACCTTACCTAATTACATATGTAAAAGTCATTTCTATGTTATTTATTAGATAATTTATATAGATATTTATGAAATAGTTATAACCGCGCAAGATGTCATGAGAGAATAAAGTAAGGGAATTGCGTAAATGTTTTTCATTGTTTCAGACTACTGTCCATTGAAGCGTACTGAGTCTCGAAACTTGTGTTTCTAAAAACTACAAACTTTCCGATAACTTGGAGTAACTTGTCTATACAGAATACCGAAAGGTGTGTCGTATGGCTTTCACCTAACGATACATCGTTTTAATTTACTCGTCCGTTCGCGTATTACCGCGTGTATGATATTTACTGCGATCGATAAAAGCTGACGCGATAATTTTCATTTATTGCTAAGGCATCTGCTTCAGTGGACACGGGTCTTTTGTCTGGTAGGTAGAAACATCTGTTACTGGAAATCAATTTTCTGGCGTTGCTAATAATACGCGGAAGTTGATGAAGCGTGGAGCGAAATCATGAATTAAAAGTTACAATGGAAATAATTTTAAAAATATTATGAAATGTCAGATTTTCTACGAATTAGTGCAACTATACTGCATTGTTTATCCCTCATTGGTAAGTTACTTGAATATGTCGGTAGGTACTTATTATAACCTAAAACATTTTTTTTACTATCAATGAGGTTGGTTAGATATAAGTTTTGACTCATGACTTATTAATTAGCAGCTGCCGATCGCCCAAAGTTCCGCCTAGATTACAAATATGAAAAGGCCTTCAACGTATTCTACAAACTCCATAAGACAGCGACAAGTTGGACCGAAGCGCGCATGCGTTGTCAGGCCGAGGGATCCGAGCTGATGGTTCCAGATTCTTTGGACGAGGCCGATGCAACGCCTTTGCTGGTCACCGCGATACTGCCTCGGTTCGAAGGGATATTTGTGGGGATACATGATCTTTATTCGGAGAGATCTTTCGTTACTATTCGAGGTAAGTGTATTAGACCGAAGATGAGTTGATTTTATTCAGGTTAGGCTAAGGAGACGAAGTAGATACTTTTTAGATACTTGGAGGTCAGCCGTGGACAGAAACTTCCTACGAGGTTTCTATGGAAGTACCTACGTGCTATAACAACTAGGTATATTTGGTGACCTCTTTCAATACTGTATGTATTGAAAGGGGTCACCAAATATAATACTTTTATAGACAGATTTTCAGTTAAACCAGTCATCACTCACAAACTCGACATGATGCTGAGATATCTATTTGGTGTCAAAGCTAAGGGCCGTAGGTCCCAATTAGACTCAGCATGCAGAAACAATGCCGAGTCTCAGTCGAGCCTCAAACACAAATTACCTACATTTTTTTGACAGTTCTCCATTGATTGGCTGTTTTTCCTGACCATTAAAATCTAGGCCTGTTCAAAGCAAGAGTAAATAGGTGTCTTCTAGACCATCCTGCTCTATCGTCGCTTACCATTAGGTGAGATTGGTCTTTAGACCTTAGGTAAAAAAAAATGCTTGACTCAGGCTCGAGCATTGTGTCTGCATACGGCCTTCATAGGTCAATATTTTCTTCAGGTAGCGAGATTCTAGTGTCGATCCTCAACTTACTATGGGAGTCACGTCAGCCGGAGCACAGCGCCGGCCGGTGTGTGGCCATGCGTCGCACTGGTCGTCTGTTCGTGCACGAATGCGATGAGCCGCTTCCCTTCATGTGTAAGGTTTCCGCGGACAGTATCAAATACAGAGAGGAATGTGATACGTTTAATCCAGGTTAGATCCTCTCACATATTTTGCATGAACGCACTAACGTGAACGTTTATTTCTACCGAAGAGAAGACAAATAATAAATACTTCGTCCCTTTCTTTTGTTTGACGGAAAATGTAACAGAAATAGTTTGTCTACACTATATTCGCTTAGAAGGTTGTGATTGTGAGTGCCGGTGAAACTACTGGCACGTGAGGCTTGGCTGGTCGCAGTATTGGTCCTATAGCTATGGCCCTTTCATACCCTTCCTACTCTAGGTCCCGGTAAGGAATGATAAGTGAAATTCCGGAATACTGTGGATAAAAAAAGAAAGCCAGAGCACAGCGTCCGGTACCTATGCCCATGGGGGATGCCTTGTGATTGGTGTAGCCTTGTTTTTGAATTATTTTCTCCAGATTGGAAGATGGGCTTCAACGGTACCTGCTACTTCATGCGACTGGAGCCTCAGAACTGGTACCAAGCGCACGCGACCTGCCTTTCAGCAGGCGGCCATCTTGCCATCATCAACAACCAATCAGAGGCCGACCATATTAAGGGCATGTTCAAGCAGACTGAATCGCGAAGGATACCTGATAATGACTTCGCGTACATAGGCTTTAGTGATCTGTTCACGCGGCATCATTACAGGACTATACATGGTAAGTGAGAATGTTGTTATATTCTTCTCAAACATACTTTTAAATTTGAGCATTATTTTGACAACTTTCTTCGAAATGAATCGAAATTGCTGTGCTGGCCGGAAAAAAATGTACCTATGAAAATCCATATCTGTCGTGTTTAGCGGCAAAATAAACTACGTATACGTAAGTACGTAGTGAGCTGTCAATTCAAATATGGAACGATCTTTTACTCCGAAACATTATGGCCACCAAGGAGGCTACTTGACTGATTAAGTTCACTTACAAAATGTTTATATGGATTCAAGTTAGGCCAAACTTGAACTACTTCATAAAGCAAAACATCCAAACTTTTTGCACGATGATATCCACAGGAGAACGCTTAGAAGACTTGCATTACAAAGACTGGGAGCAACAGGGCTGTTCCAAGACCGGCAACATTTCCGACCCAGACTTCCGATGCGGAGGTATTCGCCGCACCGGCTTACTTTCTACGTGGGACTGTTCGATACCAGCTATGTTCTTCTGCGAGAAACCACATAATAATGCGATAAAGGAAACAACGAAAAATGAGATCACTACGGTGATGACTCAGCTTGATGAGGATGAGTAACAGCAGTAAAAGTGATCGCTATTCGACAAAGATGGGTTCTTTTTTTTACTGTAATAATAGTTATTTGTTATACAAGAGTGCAAAGCTGGTTTTTAACCGCGTGCTCAATTTTGATGACTGAGCAAGCGCAGGATTCTAAAGTTTAACCACGAGCGTAGCGAGTGGTTTAAAAGTTAGAATCCTAAGCGTTGGCGAAGGAATCAAAAGAGCACAAGGTGAAAAATCTTTGCACTCGAGTGCAACACGTAACTTTTCATCCCACCTCAGCGAGGAAATCACTAAATGCAAAAAAGAACATGGTGCGACTAAAAGTAACACACCAAGAAGGTTCCGAGTATGAGTTATTAACAAATTTAAAAAGGTCGTATGATAAATTCGGCACCATGCAGGTAGAAGTAAATAGGTTTAATGGTGTTTTGAATTCACAAATACACCAAGAAGGTTACGAGTGCGAGTTTTTAACAAAATAAAAAAGGTTGTATGATAAGTTCGGCACCATGGAGGTAGAAGTAAATAGGTTGTGTATTCACAAACTTATTGAACACGATATTCTAAATTCAAATTTACTTTATCCTCTAGCGGATAAAAACGGCTTTTCCAGTCAGAAATTAAACAGCAAAAACACACTTTCAGAGCTGGTGGGATGAAAAAGTATTTTGTTGAAAATGCAATAATGCGTTACAGTCTTCGATTAGTTATGGTTAAATAAATAAATATTATAGACAATCCACACAACATTATTTAGACCCAAACTAAGCAGAGCTTGTACTATGGGAACCAGAGATACCTACCTGATATAATACCTATAAGTAAGTATACATTATTTTTACGTAAATACATAGGGTACTTAGAATCTCTTAGAATAGAATATACTTAACACCCAGGCAGAGAACAAACATCTGTGTTCACCACACAAATTAATTGTTCTCGGTGGGGATGGGGATCGAACCCACGACCTGCGGCTCAGAAGTCTCATAATGCGTAAGGGTCTTTTCAACAGTCGTATATGTAGCTTTTCTCAAACATGCTTGGAGAGCATTATTTTGACAACCTTCTTATTAAAAATGGAAGGAATTATTACGCCGAAACAAAACATCTAGTTTTAATTAAAATTTTAATTTTATACCGTTTAAATTATCTAGGTACTTTATAATAGTAATTATCATGAGATATCCAGATGAGATCACCAATAAAGGTTAGGTTAAATGGAAAATAACCACAGCAAATGTAATCTTCAGTATGTAGTTAACTATAATTTACAAATGTCCCCTACCATCTACCTACTACTACGTAGATGCTAATGACCATTCATAATCGAATACCATGACAATGTCAAGCCTTGACCTGAAAATTAATGGATAGGCAGTAAGATAACTAATGATGATTATCAGTGCATACTTTAAGGCCTGCGCACATCTAGAGCGAAGGCGATGTCGATCAGTGAAATGCTGTCAAATATCGCGCTAAATGTGCACAAGGCTTTACGGTTGTAGGCAATAAATTTTGCACATCGGCTTTGTAGAGCGCTATCTCTTTCTGACGCACACTACGCCCTATAAAGCCAAAATTATCCAATGTGCAATATTCGATGCCTGCTATTGTACCTAGATATTATATAATTTAACACTATTTGCATTATAAAAACAAACAAATAACAATATTGTTATTTGTTTTTTTTATAATGCAAATAGTGTAACGATAACATAAAAATTCCCGATATTGCGTTACCGTCATTTGACGGTGAAGTAACAAAATGGCTTGAATTCAGAGATACCTCTTTCGCTCGGCACCATATCGAACGTCTAACTAACTAAATCTTGCCTACCTAACTGAATAATAATTAAACCTCTCTTAAACATTCCCAGATCGTCTCATTTTACAGGTAATGAGTTCAAATCCCACTGGGCTCTTATTAACTTTTGGGACAACATAAAATATGTTTGTGATATTGTTGTTTGTTATGTTTAAGCTAGAGGTTGCTTCGATGGAATATCTGTTTCGAAAGGATCATACTTCAGAGTTTTCACAGTCAGAGACAAAAATCTGTCAGCTTGGTCCTCGTCTTGGCATTGTTTGGAAGGCTTTAATACCGCGCAGTCGCTGAAAATAAAAAGTAAAGCTTTTGAAGTGCTAGTAGAAAATAATAAGTTTTTTTTCCAGTAAAAACATTATATAAGTGAAAACAAATTTGTTAGAATCTGGAAATACAAAGAAAAGATACACATCTGCTTAGAAACGATATACCTTACAGATAAACCCCGGCAAAATAAGTATTTTTATCCCATAAATTTTCTAAGAAATATTATTGGTAAATAAATATTGTAGACAATCTACACAACACTATCAAGCCCCGAATAAAGCAGCTTGTAGGTACCTACTATGAAACAGATTGTTTATATAATACCTATATACATTTTTTGATACTAAGAATAAGTACAGTATAACACCTAGACAGAGAACAAACATTCTGTATTTTTTTGCATTGACTGGGCGACCAGAGCAAAGTAGGACAAACACGTATAACGCGCATACCAACGCAAAGTTGACACAGTTTAATTAGGTATGTCTGGCTGGATGCATAGAAAAGTAAAGTTGATCAATGCTACACTTCGAGAGATTGGGCAAAAACCCCAATAATCACATTTGAAATATAATCTTACTCACCCGTAATACAGTCCACTTTCATCGGCACACGCTTCATCAACCGCACAGTATATTGAAGTCTGAGCGCCACATTTTGGTGATTTCAAGAAAATGCCCATGATATTGTTGAAGGCCCAAGACGCTCCGAACCAGACGGTTTTGTCGAAATGCCGCCCTATGTCCGTGCGAATTACTCCCGGGTGTACACCATACGTGGTTACACCTTCTATGTTTTGCTCCTGGAAAAACAAAATAAAACAAATAGATATACTTAGCGTGTTCGGCACTGAAGTGTTTTTTTATTATTATTACGCTGAGTATAGGTACCTATTTATTTTCATTGGTAATCGCTTCTTTGTCCGGATACCACTCGAATCCAGGAAGGAACTCTGGCTGAAGTAGTAAAGAGCTCTTTGTGAAGGGCTCGTCCGGGTATATAAGGACTACCACCATGCATTTTTCTGCCGAGAAGCAAGCAGCATTGCTGTGTTTTGGTTTAAAGAGCCGGTGAAATTACTGGCCCGTGAGGCTTAACTCTGTATTCCTCAAGTTGATAGACGTTCCTGACGTACGTGACCTACGAGGTAATGCTTCGTTAAAAATGCGATGATGCATTTAACATTAGGCGGGCCATATCATTGTTCCATTAGCTAGTTTTACTTAAAAAAACGGGAGCTAGTATTAAAATAAATGTATCGTACCTTTAATTTTCTTGAAAGACCCTTAGCAAACATTACGTTGGCCGCTTTGCTTCTGCAATATGCTGCGTAAGCGTCGTACTGAGTTGTTTCGAAGTTTACATCATCCAAAGGAAGATCAAATCCTAAAAAGAAAGAAAATTATTTCATCAAAATTACTTCTTTAGTCAATATACTAGGTACTCGTAATAGCTACTCACCTAAATGCCTTTTAGGATTAATTTCTATATATTATTTCTTGGAAAATCTTTAAATTTATCCGCTTCGCGTGGTTGGAAAAATGACACCCTTGCGAGTTTGGGGTGGGTTGCTAGTATATACGTATACTAGCAGTTGGTAACCTGTTGATGCAGACGAGAACATCAACAAAGACGAACAGAAAGTACTTTCCATACTTTCTAAATTAGTCAAAGACTGTCAAAAACCAATCAAAATCTCACGTATTGGGAAGTATGTACCAGAGAAGTGCCGTATAATAAAGGTATGTTTCGGGAGCCAAGAGACCGCCATGGAGTTACTGCGCAACAAGTTGAAATGTCCAGAAGAAATTAAGATCTTTTCAGATCAAACTCCATTACAACAAAAGTTCCTCAACGACTTGAAGGTTGAATTGGCTCGCCGAAAGGATGACGGAGAACCAGATCTTACTATTAAATACGTGAAGGGTACTCCCACAATAGTGAAGAACTTCCCAAAAAACTACCTGCCAAAAAACTAGGTCGGATTACATCAAATTCTTCCTGCCGTGGTACTACTGCGATAGAACAAAGTGACAGCATAACTCATTCCGTATCGTACAACTATAATGACATACCAACTTACTCCTCAACATCACTTAATTTTTTTTATGCGAATGTTCGTAGTATATGCAAATCTGGCAAATTCGACGAGCTGAAATGTATTCTTAAAGCAATAAACTGTGTTACTCATCTCATTATACTGACCGAAACTTGGATAAAAAATGAAACTGAAGCAAAATCATTTCATCTGCCGAACTACATGCACATTTACAATTATCGCCCTGAGAAGAGAGGTGGAGGAGTATCCATTTTTATTCACAACAGTTTACAACATGAAATAACAGAAGAAGTGCACGACGCCGGTGTGCACTATTTATGGATATACTTAAAGAAATTTTCTTTGCATGTTGGAGCTATTTACAATCCTGACAAAAAAAAACCTAGATACATTTCTTGAAAAGTACTCGTTGCAACTGGAGAGTAGAAAACGGGGAATTGTATTTGGAGACTACAACATAGACTTGTTAGGTGACAGTAGGGACACAGCAAACTATACGGACATGGTAAAAATAGCCGGTTACGACTTACTCAACAAAATTGATGATGACTACTGCACACGAGAAACTCTAACAACCAAAACTATATTAGACCATGTCTCCTCGAATTTAAATAGTGATCGCTTTCATCTCACTATTATGGAAACACCCATGTCTGACCACAAGCAGATTTATGTTGAGCTACTGAAACATAAGCACAGTGCTAAGCAACGTACCTCCTATGAAGCAATTGACTACCCTGAATTGTATAAAAATATGAAATCTATCGAAATCAACAAAATTAACAATGATCATAACTACAATATCCTAGAATGGCATATTCAAGAACAAGTGCGACAACATAAAAGAACAAAAGTTAAAATCTTAAACTTACCACAAGACGACTGGATAAATAAGACGATTATAACTGGAATATCTAAAAGAAACTTACTATGGCAACAACTGAAGAAAAACCCAAACGATAAAGAGATACAAGATATATTTACAAAAGAAAAAAAGAACTTACACAATTTAATTAAAATGGATAAAAAGAAGTTTTACTACACGTCATTTAAAAATTGTAACAATGACCCAAAAAAGATTTGGAATCTCATTAACACATTAGCTAACAATAAAATAAAACTAGAGCAAATTCCACCAAAACTTATAGTTCATGCGAATACCATCACTGATGGAAACGATGTCTGTCAGCAATTTAATGATTTCTTTTCATCGATTGGTGTCGAGCTGGCAAACAAAATACAGAAACATCATGATCGTGATAATTTTAACACTATGACATATAGGGACAGGAAACCAAAGTATACACTTACGAACTTCGATCCGTGCACATTAGATGAAATTACCAAAATTATTAACAGCCTTGACTCAAATTGTAGTACGGGTATTGATGGTATCAATACATAATTTAAGTTTAAAAAACTTGAGAAACCGACTTCATTGTCAAACGGCTAAACCGATTTTAATCAAATTTGTTTGGGACAATCTGGACGTAAGAATAACCTTCCAAATAAAAAAATAATTTTCTAAATCGGTTCATAAATGACGGAGGCATGCAGTTACAAACATTAAAAAAATTATTAAAAAAAAAATGGCAACACCGATTTTAATAAAATTAAAATGGGACCAATCTGGAAGCAGTACCTTTCAGATAAAAAAATAATTTTTCAAATCGGCTCACAAATGACGAAGTTATGCGGTAACAAACATTAAAAAAAAAAAAATAAAAAAAAATAAAAAAAAAAAAAAAAAAAAAAAAAAACATACAACCGAATTGAGAACCTCCTCCTTTTTGATTGGAAGTCGGTTAAAAAACAATAAAATGTCTGAGTGAAGTTGTAGGAAGAAATCAACAAGTGTATGAGTATTGGTGTCTTTCCTGATAGCCTAAAGGTTGCAAAAATCTCGCCTATTTACAAATCTGGCTCCAAATCCGACCCGGGGAACTATCGGCCCATATCCGTACTACCAGTAATATCTAAGATCTTTGAAAAAGTGGTACATCAACGGATTAATAAACACCTAACTAGACTAGATTTTCTCTTTTATCGTCAATACGGATTTCGTCCAAGATCCAGCACCCTATCAGCAGTAACAGATTTAGTTACAAAAATCAATACTGAAATAGACCAAAAAAACTTAGTACTTGGAATATTCATCGATTTGAAAAAAGCATTCGATACTGTAAGCCATTCGCTACTTCTTGCTAAATTAAATGACTTAGGAATATCCGGCACAGCCTACAAACTACTAGAATCATACTTAACTAATAGAACTCAACTCGTAAAAATAGGAAATTACACAAGTGACCCTCATAAGATCGAATGCGGTATCCCACAGGGTTCCATATTAGGCCCAATGCTTTTCTTGATTTATGTAAACAATATCAGCAATATTGATTTAACGGGGCAGATAACACTATACGCCGACGACACATGTCTCTTTTATTTTGGGAAAAACCTTGTTGAAATAGTTAGTGAAGCACAAAAAGACTTAACGAAATATAATACATGGTGTCAGTGTAATCTCCTTACTATTAATACGAAAAAAACATCATTCATGATATTTTCATCAAAAAACTAAAAAATACCCTATTATCCACCCTTAACTATAAACAACGATACACTGCTTAGATCTCACCAGGAAAAATACCTAGGCCTGCTCATATATGAAAAACTGACATGGACGCCACACATCAATTCAACAAAAAAAAAGTTGACGTCCCTTGCAGGCTCAGTACGTAGAATATCAAATTGTGTTCCATACAAAACTCGGGTAATGATATACAACGCACTCGTCAAATCCAACTTAGAATATCTCATCGAGATCTGGGGTTGTGCTGCGAAAACAAACCTGAAACCACTGCAAATTGCCCAAAATCTATTAATAAAAACATTATTCCACTTTGACAAGCTAACACACACACCAACAATATACAAAAAAACGAATTTATTTAGCATCAATCAGATTTATACACAAAACGTATGTACTTTAATTAAAAAAATAATGTCCGGTCACTTACACTCACAAACAACTTTTACTAAAAGAACCTATACACACAGTTTAAGAAACACAAACAAACTTAAGCAATTTGCACCTAGAACGAATTATGGCAAGAGAAATATCCTCTATGACGGGACCAAACTATTTAATAGCCTGCCCAGTGATATTAAGGAGATCACTAGCATCCATGTTTTTAAAGCAAAACTAAAAGCTTATGTTAGTGAAAACATTAATACCTAGCATAAACAGATAGGTACCTACTATGTACATTTCTTAATATAACAATTACAAATACATTCACTCAATACACATACCATGGCACTCATATTTAAACTTACACAATCACACTCACAATCAAATCTTACACACAACACCTGGGTTCTTCTGTGAAACTCAGACTCCTATGAGACTGCTGTTAACAGGAGAACCCATAAATATATCCATATGCACAGCTCCCAACATGTCCCCCTCACACAAACATTCTTACATCAAAACATACATACATACAAACACACACATTTAATACAGTCATACTCTAAATTAGTCACTAAAATTTTATTATTAAATTTGTTTAATGCAATCGCTCTCCCTGAGGCAATTGAAACGCAAGGCGCTGTGTCCGCTCTGTGCAGTTAATCTATGCCCGCTGACAATATCGATGTAGGCATTCACAAGTAGATTACCGCGCGCCATTAGAAATATTACCATAGACTAAGGAAAACAAGTAGACTGACAATCTCATCCAAGAAAACGTGCATCGATAAATGATTGCCTACAATGACGCTAGATGTCGCTGATCGTTTTGAATCTGATAAAAACGAGTGAAATGGTTTTTACAGTATTCGCAACAATAGGTTAGCTAACTAATTGATATTGTAGTACGACAAAAAATAGAGAGATGGCGTTAATCTGAGTGGCGTTACTTAAACTTGCGGCGTTGCCAGCTTTCGATGGAGCAAAAACAGGGTAGAGTGTGACGCGACGTTGTCAGCTAGTGTACGGAGATTTTATTTTGATGTTTTTAGCTTTGATTATTTACTTGTCTAGATAGAGCGTGGCGCTGCAACGGTAAAAAAATAGATGGCCAGGCCGGGCACGCATGTAGGAGTGTTCACGCACACAGATGAATTGCCTTACACTGTAATTACTAGCGCGCTGAGTCCCATGTTTGTGTGTGTTATGTTGCCAGCTTTTAAAGAATTTCCACAAAGTTGACAAAATATGCTGTGATGTGAAATAATTTGAATAATCGGCCAAGTGCGAGATAGACTCGCGCATGAAAGGTCCCGTACCATCAAAGCGCTTCACCCGCGCTTTGCAAGGTTATAAATAGATTTGTACTGGTTATAGGGTATAATATATATTTTCGTCAATAAAATATTGTCTATTATTTTTTTTTTATACAACGTGCCCCTGCGGGGTAGTACTGCCCCGGACGAGCCCTTCACTAAGAGCTCTACTACTACTAATAATAATACAACGTGTATCAAAATATGTGTACTATCCCGAAGGGGGGTGAATTTCCACCCCCCGGGGAACAACTTTTGTTCAACGACTTTTCGAACTTCGATTGGTATCTCTGAAAAAAACTGCAACGAAGTTTCAACATGAACAGCTGACTTTATACAAAGTGACAACCCTAAACTCAGCTACAGAGGTAGTAGGTAGTAGTAGTAGACCTACAGAGGTAGTAGGTCAAGGGGTCAAGGGGTTACAAGGATAGGGTTGTCAATTTATTTAGGCATTATGAAATTAAATGTTTTTGTATGGGAAACTGAAAATAGGAATTTTTAATTTTCTCCCCCCCACAACTGATCACCATTGTGGTCTGAAACCCCCCACCTTCGCATAGTACACATATTTAGATACACCTTGTATAATAATAAAACATGTTAAAACATGTAAAAAACATGTTAAAAATAAAACATGTATGTAGTAAAACATGTTAAAAATAAAACATGTTTTGTTGCAATTTACTTATTTACATATATTTTTTACGATATATTTTCATGTAACAGGTACATATTTATACAATACTGACGACACAAATACTATGACACCACGGTATTTAGGTTTTCGTATAGCTATGCATTATTCCGGAAGGAGGAGGCCTATGTCCAAAAATGGACAACCCAATCTGGGGACTAAAGGCTAATATAATATAATATAATACTTACATTTTTAAATTTACTTATTGCAAATACTAACTGCAGAGATTCTATTTTGTCTATTACTATTTAGCTACTTCGATATCTGTATCCACGCAAAAGAGAAACTAGTACTTAGCAAAGGTCATCAAAGTTTACCAAATTGACGACCGATATGGCGCGGCGGGCGAATGCCCACCTGCGACGCAGGAGGTTGCGAAACAGATTTCTCACGGAACCCTAAAAAAAAAACGAAAAAATACATACATTACACACCTCTAAATCTTCTTAGAAAAAAATGGTAAAAAAATATGTCTACAAAATTTGGGTATTATTCAATTTGGAAGCTGGCAACTAATGACACAGATAACACAGTAGTATGTTTGCCGATAGTTCTATCACTAATTCTCACCAATTATACAAGATAATAGTTGTTTGAAATGTACTTACCGGTGATAAGAGATCGTTTCAGGTGTTTCCAAACGTCTCTTGTAGTTCCGGCACAGTTTTATAGCACAATACGCCATATTTTCGCCGCAAAATAGAGAATAATAGTACGCGATATCCGCGCGGTGTCTGTGGCGTCACTGAGGGCCGCGGGCGGGGTTAGCGTGTAGCAGCTACATCCTATTTTTTTAGGCGCTTATGGCGCGTAGCTATCTATCTAGACAAGTAAATAATCAAAGGTTTTTAGTTTGTTCCAAGGATTAAGGTCATTGCTTAATTGCTAACAAGTTGCGCTGAAGCGTCAAAGTGACACTCAGGCAGGACAGGCAGGACCAACCTGGATTTTTAAAAACATTGGGTTATGTAATAACTTGTTACCTATTTGTAAAATCTTATGCGTAAGTTGTTAGGCAAAGTAAAAAGGCACACCACAATAACGTGTTATTTATTTTGTTGTGTATGCAAATAAGTTTAAAGATTTAGCATGGAGTTTTAGTTGAGTGATGACTATGACATTTAGTAACAACCTACCGTCTACATACATTGTAGATTGTAGGTACACAATACAAACTGAATGATTTACACACCCATTTTTAGGGTTCCGTAGCCAAATGGCAAAAACAGAACCCTTATAGATTCGTCATGTTTGTCTGTCTGTCTGTCTGTCTGTCCGTCCGTATGTCACAGCCATTTTTCTCCAAAACCGTAAGAGCTAGGGTGATGAAACTTGGCGAGTAGATGTATTTTGTTAACCACATTAAGATTTTGACACAAAAATAGAAAAAAAAACTATAAATTTTGGGGGTCCCCATACTTGAAACTGAAACTATAAAAAATGTTTTTCATCGGTCCCATACGTGTGGGGTATTTATGAATAGTTCTTCAAAAATGATGTTGAGGTTTATAATATAGTTTTTTTCTAAACTGAATAGTTTGCGCGAGAGACACTTCCAATGTGGAAAAAAGTTGGTCCCCCCCCTCTTAACTTCTAAAATAAAAGAATGATAAAACTAAAAAAATATATGGTATACATTACTATGCAAACTTTCAACGATATTTGGTTTGAACGAGATCTAGTCAGTTGGTTTTTTTTTTATACGTCATAAATCGTAAACCACAATTTACCTTTCGACGAACTACAAAAACCTTTTTATTATGTTACTTGATGCTACGGAACCCTTCATGGGCGAGTCCGACTTGCACTTGGCTGCTTTTTAAATTGCCCGAAAATTGAGTTTCGTTGTTAGCGTGTTTTCCTCGTGTTTATTGTTTTTAGTTTGTTCCGTTTTTCTTAAGATGGTACCGAGCAAAATAGTTCAAAACGATAGTCACGGTTAAATCGATATTATGAATAAACTTGCGATAATGAATCTAAAACTATGTTTAAAACTATGTACCAGACTGAACGTATTTACAATTATTCCGTCATAAAATTATCGTCATAAATATTAATTGATGTCTAGTTAAATAAGCAAAGTTAAGTAAAATTGGCCAAAATCGTATGTCAGCGTTAAATAGAAATGTCATATTAAATAGTATTTTTTTTTAACACACTTTAATTCGAATTAATCTTAAATGTTTAGTCTACAATTAGTCCGTTTTCTATTTTTAAAATGTCACTTGGTTATTTAGTTATGAGTTTTTTTTTAAAGCATCTCAAATCCGCTATACATTTTTACTATGGACGTGCGAAGTTGAATATACAGGGTGGAATTTTGTAATGCCACCTGGAGGGAAAGTACTCATAATACTGCAGATAGATTTATTTTTGAATAGAAAGCAAACTGCATTCAAAGATTTTCGAAAATTCTCTTCTCCCACACCCGGGCATCGAACCGGATAAAATCTAAAAATTATACCCTGTACTTTTATTGCATCGATCGTTAGGGTCAATTATAAGGATGAAATCTCACTAACAAACATGATAAATTAAATGACATAAAAACCAGGAAATCTTAAATTAATTTAATTATTTACAAAAAATTACTAAAATCCTGATTTTCCTTTCATTTAATTTATCATGTTTGTTAGAGAGATTTCATCCTTATAATTGACCCTAACGATCGATGCAATAAAAGTACAGGGTATATTTTTTTCAGATTTTAGCCGGTTCGATTCCCGGGTGTGGAAGAAGAGAATTTTTGAAAATCTTTGAATGCAGTTTGCTTTCTATTCAAAAATAAAGGAATGTTTGCATTACAAAATTCCACCCTGTATACGCAACGCACACTCAGTGGAAATTCAGTCGACCACGGAAGCTCAGAGAGAGAGAGTGAGCACGTCTCGTTGCGGAGTGACACAAGCCGAGCAGCAAACGCGATCTTTTGTGAATGCGCATTGAGCTGCGAACAGGTGAAATATGATAACTCAATTTTATTATTATTTGTGCTTTTTACCGTCAAAACAAAGTTTTTTTTTTGGAACAAATACTGTTCTTCTTCGGTTTTCAGAGAAAAATGGGATATGAGATGGGGGATGATTATAATATGAAGAAAAGTGGGGCTCTATTCCGGATAAGGTTTAATTTTTTTTTCTTAAGAGGGTGACGTAGGTACACAGCTCGCAACTTCAATTCGAGGCGCGGGCAAAAATTGCTCCGAATATAGCTATCTCTATTCATTTGATGCGGGCATTTGATGTAAAATGGATATGGGTATCGTTTAATAGGTTTTTGGGGACTCTGATTATGAATTCGACATTATTTTTAAATCAATATGTTGACTTCATTTTTTTTCTTAAAAAATGGATATGGGTGTCGTTTAATAGGTTTTTGGGGGCTCTGATTGTGAATTTGACATTATTTTTTGAACACAATTAGACGGCTGCATTTTTTTTCTGAAAATATGAATATGAGTATCGTTTACACATATCGTAACAATGTCAAACGAGCGACAAAGAGGAACAATCGGCCTCCGCGTTCGGCAGCGTTCGACATCTGTCTCTCTCTTATTTGAGTGAGCGATGCGTCCGCGTGGACAGCTGTATGACGTTGTCACGTTCAACTGTCGTCAGTTAACTGACTTTACAGACAGCTGATTTTTTTAAGGAAATGTAGAGCTTGCATTACTGCTGAAGGCCAACAGTTTGAACATTTGCTGTAAATCCTTGATGTAGTTAAATTAAAATCATGATTGAAGAAATCCTATGATTGAATTTTATTTCAAACTTTCACTTAAAACTAACAAATTACTTGAACACCCATGTTTATTACTCTTTCGACAAGATGGTGGCTCTATCTGTTTACTTGCAATGTCGAAATGGTATTTACTTTTACCTGTAAATTGTGAGCGACTTAAAAACACAGCGTAGGCATTTTAAGTCCATAATTTAAAGGGTACAAACATTTTATCTCATGAAATAAAATTGATTGGAAATCCGGTTTATTTGAAAAAACTTTTTTTATTTCCAAAACTAAGGAGTACTCTAGCAAGTATTATACCATTTTGGAATCCTGAATAAATGCGCCATTTTTTAAAGTTACTTGCCATAATAATGTTGCACATTTTTTTTGCAGTACAGACGGTTAAAGTTGGGTGATGTAATTATCTGAAATGAAATGTTGGCCAAAACTCCACGATTTCATTGAAAACTGAGGAAGTTATGGCTTAATTTAGAATTGTAATTTACAGAAGGGTTATTCGTGCTTACGTTGCAGAAAAAAGTTAATATTTGTAGTCACAGGACTTAAAAGATCATCACAGGGTGTCAGTTTTTCCTGTTTTTTTTAAATACTCATAACTCCAAAGTTACATAACAAATAATTTTTTTATATTTTTCTGATAACTGTCATGCCTTGGCGCATCACCCGTTTTCGGCTGGACGTTGACTTAATGGACACCCTGTATATTTTTAAAAAAATCCTCAATCTTGGATTCAAAAATGAATAGCAAATGCGAGGCAGAATATAGTTTAAAATGAAACGAAAAACACCAAAAAGTCCATTAAAATAGTATATTTCATTACAAGTGCGGGAAGGCTGTCATTGCAAAGAGTTCCGACAAATGTCTACCCGAGCCGAAGGCGAGGGTTGACAGTCGGAACAAGTTGCAATTACGGTTCCGCACGTGTACTGAACGACTATTTTTAAACAGTTGCGAAAAAATTAAGCAATTTAATAAAATAATAAAATACCATTTGCTTTTTTCTCTTCTCTCCACGCAATAAGTTCGTCGTATGTATGCATGTAGCGACTTTTTGACTTTTCCGGTAAAATGTTCTCCGAAGCATTTTGTGCAATTATACTGAGTTCCGGTGGTGTTAATTCAAAAAAACTAGGGTCGAAATTACTCATTTTGTGCAACAAACAAATCGAAAAGAAAATTTCTGAAAAATGGCGCCAACCGTAAAATATAAGCAGAGATTTTTTTTTTCTTCACCCATTCTGGAAGGCAAAGGGAACTATTACCCATACAGCCAAGTCTTCAGTAGATTTTTTTTATTGATATGAATTGAAAATGAAATTTAATGAGATGAAATGAAATGAAACCTAACATAATTCATTCAATCAAATCATTAAATCTGTTAATGAAACAAATTAGTAGCTTCTTTTTAGAAATAATACGTATTTGCATGAATCATGAAAACTTCGATGAATTTTTTTAGTAAAAACTTCATGGTTGGTTTTTCTTTTTAGACATTATTTTGACAGTTGGGAAAGAAAAAGCACTAGTGCGGGAATGGTAAAAAAAAAGCACGCGTGTGTAATAGCCCACATCCCGAACGCTATACGTCCCTGCAATACGCCACTTTTTGAGCAACGGTATTAAAAACATAATTATGAAACACATCACGATCATTACCATGGTCATGATCGTGACGTCAGATTTTTCATATCCGAGTAATGAATATTATTTTCTTGTTTAAATAGTGACCTAAAAATATATTCGTCTCTCTTAGTCACTCAACCAAACATTTTTTTTTTCAAATCATGGGTTACCTACTTTTACCATTCTAGGTGTAAACGGAGTCGAGCGAACCTATCATTGTGTGCGTGAGTACGCACACAACTAGCGAGCCGCAGTAAATACCTATTTTCCGTCCGCCTTGTTTGCTCGATACCCTCTTAAATAACTTACCTTTGCTTGCCTACCGGACTTGATTGACTACGCCTACCTGTAACCTGTGCTTATTAAACGGACTTCGATTGCCCAAAGAACACTGTCTGACTGTCACGAAAATGTATCTTTGAAGGAAAAGTTCATGATAGTCCTAAAACCAAAGTTTTGAAAAAGACTGCATTAACATTACTGTTACGGATAGGTGCGTGGAGTGGCGAGATGCCGTGGTAATTTAAAACACTTTTTTGAGGAAGTTAAAAGAAAACCGGCCGGGTACGCGCGGACAAGCTAGTGCTCAGTACCGAGGTTCAAATCCAACCATTTTTTTAGCTGTCCGCGCGCAAGCGGGGGTAGTCTCCAGTTTTATTCAACGAACAAAGTAAGTACATTTTATATTTTTTTAAATCTACCTACACTTTATAATTTAATAATTGTTTTTTAATATTATTACAGGTTCGTGAGGTGCGTCGTCTACATTCTCCGCCCAGTGTCACGTCAGAGACACTGATTAGCAACAGGAAGCAGCACCAAGCGAGTAACAGGTCGGAACTCCAATCTCGGCGTTTATTTCCACAGTGCGTCATACACTTGTCGGGTCCGGACAATAGTAAATCCGCGGTACCTCTCGGCCAAGTGGTTTTGGTAGGTGCTACTCGGCCAATGCGAAGAATGCCCCACTCGCCTATTTGAACAGCAGAAGTACAGCAGTGCAGCAGCGACGACAAATTCTCTAAATGCAGAACAGCTAAGTCGACGCTCTCAGTTGCGTGCTTGCGTGTACCATTTCTAAGGTTTCTTTATTTATTTTGATTTTTTCTTTTTCAGGTGCGGCTGTCATCCAGGGCCATCCGGGATCATCTTTTTCGCACAGGAAACCAGCATCTCGGGACCATTGACAATCTTTGTGTAATTTCAAATTCATATATTTTCTTTCTGAATGTGTGTAACACAACTTGTCTAAATAATTTGTAGTCCAGTACATACCACTCTTATGATTCATCGAAAAATAAATTATATTTATTTGTAATCTGTGTTTCTTTTGTATGACACCATCGCTGAGGCAGTATGCGCGTACTGCACCCTGTAGATGTACTCGTAGCTCAGGAATCGAATCAGGATTTGTAGGTATGTATACGCGCCAGTAGACGACACAGGCGGCGTAAGCGGCGGGCGATGTGTTACATAACAACAAATAATGCAGCTCATTTTTCTCGCTTGAACTTGAAGTGATTTGTATTTTATAACTTTTGCATCCTAAAACTTGCTTTTGTAAACAAGGGAACCATCTTGGTATGCTAGTCCGATATTTTATCTGTTGAAGTTGTAGAATCCAATCAGTAAAAATCTTGCCATATTTCGTAGGTATTTGTTCGTATGCTGATATCTTCTTAGGAATGTTTATGAGTGTGCGTGAGGGCGACGCATCAGCTGTGGTCTCGCAGGCACCTGTGCGCGCGGCCACCAGTGGGGAGGTGGTAGTGACGGTGCGGGAGCAGGCGTGGCGGGGCAGGTAGCTGGAGGCGGGGGCGGGGGAGCAGCTCAGCTGTTCCAGTGCACACTCAGAACATTGATGCTTCGAAAGACAGAATCCGTGAACACACGAACCTAGCGGTGTTACGGTGGCACAAGGTTCATTTTTGCAGAGCATTATTGTCTTTATTGGCGCGATGCAATGGTAATTGTCCTCACCAATTAATAACTTTGTTTTTACATTATCACTACACGAAATGAGACAGTTCATATGTAAATTTAGTTCATCACTTTTTCTCGCACTTAGTTCCAATGAATTATTGTTTATGTTAGTAACTTTGCACTTTTTATCAGCTACAGATTTTTGTCGATTCTTCGTTACATTTTTACGATTGATCTCGTTATTGTAGGCTGGTATAAATAACTGCGTTGGTCTATGTCTTTTGCGTGCGCTTTTTTCTAAGGCTGCTATGTCCGCGGCTAACTTTTGCCCGAGTAAAAACTTTTCAAATTGAAAGTAGTTTTTGTTGTATCTTTTTTCGATTTCAACATTTTCAATTGCAGGCATAATGGTTATTGAGTTGCAATGTTGGTTGCGTGCCGGGTCTTCTTTCGTCTTGAGTTGTTCCTTTTTCGAAGCGCTACGTGTCCGCGTCGTCGTTGTAAGATGGCGGCTGGGTAGCGGCGTAGTTTTAAACATTGAAGCGACTTCTCACAATGTTCCACGTGTAATCCGGCTCGTAAGGACTTTGTTACGGATAGGTGCGTGGAGTGGCGAGATGCCGTGGGAATTTAAAACACTTTTTTGAGGAAGCTAAAAGAAAACCGGCCGGGTACGCGCGGACAAGCTAGTGTTCAGTACCTACTGAGGTTAAAATCCAACTATTTTTGTAGCCGTCCGCGCGCAAGCGGGGGTTGTCTCCAGTTTTATTCAACGAACAAAGTAAGTACATTTTATATTTTTTTAAATCTACCTACACTTTATAATTTAATAATTGTTTTTTAATATTATTACAGGTTCGTGAGGTGCGTCGTCTACAATTACTTTAACTGTGAAAAAAGACAGCCTTCCACCTTATACATACTAAAATAATAGTAAATTATTGCAAAGGCAGCGAAATAGGCAATTGCAGGTCGAGTATGAGTTTGAAGGCCGAGCCGCAGGCGAGGACTTCAATGATACGAGACAGGCAATTGCCATTTCGGCCGAGGCATATATAGTGCTTTTCTTAAAAAAATGCAAGGAAATAAAAAAGGGTCTTTTACATAATAAATTTATTTTTTGTTAACCAAATAACAACGAATTCCGCTTTACCGCCATTTTTTATTTTTATTTTACAGTTTGTGTCGAAAGATAAACGCATCTGTGGCTATACAGCCACGAGAACGCAATGTGTACGTTAGATGAAAGAGTTCTAAATTCAAACAGCACACCGTTTCATACAACATTGCCGGAGCGAGAACGCGCTGGGAAGTGATTTTGGTTTTTCAGTCTACGTAAATATGATCCTTCGCGTATTCTATATTCAAAAGTAATGACAATATTTCCGCGCATGTTTAAGAAAAATATAGTTATAGAGGTCTTCTAAAGTGCTCTAAGGTTTAATCCTACTAGAATAAAGAAACTAACCAAAGTCGAGGGCGGCAGTTAGTCTACTTGCAATAAAAAAATAATTTTTCATTAGCGCCATCTATTTTAAAAAAGCACCACTTAGTATGTACCTTACAAAATACCACTACGCCACGCCATCTATCAATAGGTTTAAGAACATTGAAAATATTGCTCTTTCCAGGCTATTTGCCAGCGCCATCTAGAAATAGCCCGGAATTTTGCCATTTTTTGAGTCACAAAATTTTGTTCTGTATTAGCAGTCTTCTTGTTTTCCTTAGTCTATGATATTACCCAATGCGCTCAGCTGACGTAGTCAATAAGACATCTAGATCTACCTATTTTTTTATCGTGCGCCGCCCGGTATAAACTCGCCTTTCAATGTCTTTTAAATGAACCCATACTTCAATAATATAAATTTGCTTTGTCTGTTTTTGCCCAAGAATTTAAAATATAAATAAACTAAACTTACTATTTTGAGTGCTTAAGTGGG
Organism: Thera obeliscata; assembly: GCA_947578465.1. Taxonomy (NCBI): domain Eukaryota; kingdom Metazoa; phylum Arthropoda; class Insecta; order Lepidoptera; family Geometridae; genus Thera; species Thera obeliscata. The sequence goes on from OX387926.1 coordinate 3,325,487, forward strand.
CAAGGTACCTAGTTTCCTACCTACCAAATGTTAATAAAAGCACCTTCGTGAGACAAATCAAATATCTATTTATTCCGTTGTATCACAAGGATCACTTTGAACCTTCTTACAAACATCAATTTACATAGGTACCTTGCCTACCTACCTACCTACCTAAATAGTATTACTAGGCTATAATATTGTCTTCGGTCTTTTTTGGGTCATTGATTAGTTTTAATTTATTTTTACTTACCAATAATTACGTTAACATAGAAGATATGAACGAACTATCATATTTATATACCTACATAACTTATGTTATTAGTCTAAGCAAAATGTTACTTTGAATTACACCTACTAATATAGTATATGCTTACCTACTAACAAACTACCTACCAACCTTAGCTTTTATCTACCTAGTATCTAAGCTCATTATAAGTGGACTGAGAAGTCTGTATGAGTTATAAATAAAGTTCTTTAAACTGATATATATATATACAAGATTTTCTCGTTTAAAGGTATAAGATATAGCCTATGTTACGCTGGGATAATGTAGCTTTCTAAATTATTGTGAAAGGTTTTTTAAAATCATTCCAGTAGTTTTTGACTTTATTCGTTACACACAAACCATTCCTCATCATAATATTTGTCTATATGTAGAGACCTATAAAGTAAAATGTTCTAAGCAGTGCATCTTAATTGAAAAACAAATATGTTTGGCCTTACGTGCGTGTAAATATGAGGAAACGTTCACAATCCTTGAAGGTGAACTCTTGATCATAGTTGGAAGTAACAATAGTGTCAACAACGCATGCCCAAAGTGGTTTGATCCAATGTGCGTCTCAAACCCATCCTCTGTTCTTCCTTCAGGGCACATCATGACCCCAGCATTGTTCACTAAGATCTGCACCCTGTCTTCTCTTTCTATAACTCTTTGGACGAACTCTCGAACTGACTTCAGACTACACAAGTCTAGCTTTTCGATGATAAGTGTGCCAACTTTTTCTGATTTCGTTCTCTGCTGTATTTCTTCTCTTGCTGCCTCAGCTTTTTCTAAGTTTCGACACGCCATTACTACTCGAGCTCCTGAAATAGTTATGTTTTAGTAGAATAAATAAGTTGTTAAGGTACATCAGACCTAGGTACTCGTTGGAGACCAGATGTCCAGATGTTTTGGTAAAAAGGTCAAACAGCTCGTCATAAATTCTGAAACCTGTACCAATCTACGTCACTAAGTCACACCTAATTACTGGCAGCAAAGGCGGTTAATCCTAGTTCGATCTGACGAAGCCGGTCAAGTTTCTCGAATTTCCGATCGTTACGTTAGGTATGTCATAATCCCTGATTCATTGAAACCACCTGTAACTGGGGTGAGAAGCGTTACCTTGCCGTAACACAGTTTTAGTATGTGCCTATTGTTTAGGGTTGCCTATTATTTCCAGGGTCAACAGATGATGCTGATTCTGGAAATAAAAAGCACAAAAATGTCATTAGTCTAGTACTAATAGGTACTACTATGTCATTAGTAGGTACAAATAACTGTCATTAGTAGGTACTTATGTCTTTTTTGTTTGGAAATAAACGGTATTCTTATTCCATTCCATCGAGCATGCAAAGTACCGCGAACTCAAGGAAGTTGGACACCGGCGTTCTTCGATGGTTTTTTATAAAGCTTTAGATATCGTGCTTATAGGACGTACATCTTATAAATCTTACCCCGTGCATAGAAGTCTAATGCTGTCTCCTTGCCGATGCCTGTGTTGCAGCCGGTCACGATAGCAGTGCAACCCTCCAGCCGTCTCTCACTCTTACACCAACCGCTCAGACAGTCCATGTTTATATTCTGCTTGCAGAACTATAATATACCTACGGAGAGGTGATCAGTGTAAACGTTAACATACCTAGGTGTATAGTAGTAATAATAGAGCTCTTCGTGATCGTCTCGTCAGGGTCACCTACTACAAAAATGCTTGTAAAAAATGAATGCCGAAAAGTGAAAACTTGAACGACGAACTAAAATAGTAATAATGAGTGTACTAACTAATTAACGTACGATGCCCACCCACCCAGTGGAACGACGACTTTGTAACACATTGAATTGGCATTAAATTGCAAAAAATCGGTGAATGGCTCAGAATAGCTCTTCCTTGAAATTTATAGTGGGGCCTATCCTATACAATATCCAGCAGTGGACTTCTTCAGGCTATTGATGATGATGATGTTGATAAGTACTCTTTCAGTTCAAAGTTGTTTTTGGGAGCGCCCGCGATGATCAGATCGATGTAACTGTCCAACTTATTATGTAAAAATATTGCATAACTGATCTTACCGAACCTCCTTGGTTTTCCAAATCACTCCGTAGTACAATTGACTGTAGACGGTATATTGACAAAAATATTGTAGTACGACCGCTTGCGACAAAATAGCCGGCAATACTGCCCCACCTCAATATAGGCAGTGATCACATCAGTAAACGTGTGTTGATTGACAATACAATTAAACATTTTCCACTGAGGAAAAATCACTGCCTCACCCTATGCTACCAAGAAAAACCTATCCTATGAAGGGTGATATCTAGGTTAAGTGCATTTTATTATCATAAGATTATACCTACTTAACTCTTTAATTTATTATGGCCTTTAAAAATAACAATAAATATGGAAAAGGAAATATGAAAAAAGCAGCCAAGTGCGAGTCGGACTCGCCCATGAAGGGTTCCGTAGCATCAAGTAACATAATATACAGAAAATAAACAGGAAACAGGTTCTTGTAGTTCGTCGAAAGGTAAATTGCGGTTTACGATTTATGACGTATAAAAAAAAAACTACTGGCTTGATCTCGTTCAAACCAAATATCGTTGAAAGTTTGCATAGTAATGTACAACATATATTTTTTTTAGTTTTATCATTCCCTTATTTTAGAAGTTAGAGGGGGGGGGACCAACTTTTTTCAACTTTGGAAGTGTCTCTCGCGCAAACTATTCAGTTTAGAAAAAAACGATACTAGAAACCTCAACATCATTTTTGAAGACCTATTCATAGATACCCCACACGTATGGGTTCGACAAAAAACATTTTTTTGAGTTGCAGTTTGAAGTATGGGGACCCCCAAAATTTATAGTTTTTTTTCTATTTTTGTGTAAAAATCTTAATGCGGTTTACAGAATACATCTACTCGCCAAGTTTCATCAGTGTAGCTCTTATAGTTTCGGAGAAAAATGGCTGTGACACGGTCGGACAGACAGACAGACAGACATGACGAATCTATAAGGGTTCCGTTTTTGCCATTTGGCTACGGAACCCTAAAAAGGTGACAACTACCGAATTCCAAGACATGAAACGAACTCTAGATTTAAAACTAAAGAGCTTTGACTGTTGCTAACTAGTAGGTACTTTGATTTATTCCGTACGATGGGCGACTTTTTGAGGCCAGTTAGACCAGTTTGTCCGCTTATTGAGGTGACTGTGTCATTTTTATCAAAGCTTCTTTGCTTCAAAGGTCACTTCGGGTGCGCTACAGTCCCACTTTATCAGCAACTTTATTTGAGTCCTAAAACTTTTACTCCAAAGTTATCTAGCTCAAACGAGCATTGGGTACCTACTCATCAAATTAGTATTTTACCAACAGTTAAAACTTACCTCCTTACTTGTGGTACTTTGGCGATTCCTTCGCATGGAATTCAATAAATTACAAAAGAAACATTGCGGTAAGAATGTTAAAAGTACGAACAACACAGAGCCAGAGCCCTAATGTCAAATGTAGAACAGACAGAGGCAACTGACGTATAGCTCTACGAACAACTATAGTTTGGCTTGGCTCTACGGCAACTGCGTGTTGTTAATTGAATTAGTGGCATTGGTGCGCTGTGCAGTGCGTGTAATATAAATTTTCATTACTCATACTCGGAAAGTAGGGCTGAAGTGGCCTGAGGAGCGGGTTTAAAGTATTACTTTTCAGCCCTAGGAAGAATAATAATAAAATAAATAAAAACCATGTTCCAACTTTCTATAGAGCCACTCACTCAATTACGTACAGCGCGATGTAAAATTGCGAGTGTATTAATTTACGAATTTATTTATTTATTTTATTGTAACTTAGTTTCAACAGTTTAAAATAACATGGATTTAGGCAAAATACATTATTAAGAAGTATACAATAATATATATAGTATAGTAGTGTATAAATACAGTATTTTGCCTAAATTGATTTTGCACTTTATTGAACTCTAACTTAAATAACAAAAAAAAACATTAAAAAATTGCCTAAATCCATTGTTATTATAAAGATCCATTTATTCAATGACGAAAATGAAAAATAATGGCTAAATATAATAGCTACTGTACTAGGTCGGCCACAGAAAAAAAAACAAAATAGGCGGGAAAGCGGCCGATCGTCATTTGTTTTAGTTTTTCATCTAAATAAAATAAAATTCACTTTCTTTCTTTTCATGTTTTTTACTCTCCATGTACTTATTCGTAATTAAAAGCAGTGTTTACCTCGGGTTATATACTTCTATGCTAACAACGAAATGTAGTTACGATTCTTATCTACGTAGCGTAGTTTTAAAACTTTGCGATTATACTAGGTAATAAAATCTTTATTGTGAAACGTCGAAGGGGTTGTAATCTTGCAGTTTGAGCGCGTTTATAGTTATGTCCCAAAGGCGTAGCACATCGTCGTCTCTTTGACAGTATGAGGAAGGTGGGGTCGGGGCACAGTCACTGGAAGAAAAAGGATTAAGTACAATTACCTACTTCCATACGTATGTTAAACTCAGGGATTTCTAGAAGACAAGAGTACCTAAACAGGTGGACTATGGCTAAGCATGTTCTATCATTGGCTGCAGTGACCAACTTTGGTGATATATATCACCAAAGTTGGTCACTACACTACGTCATACAAAATTACCTTGAATGCAGCGATTCCAGACACAGTAAAAAAATTGTCGCGTCCCATACCTGTGTTTAAGCATAAGTACAACGAGAAGATTTGACGTGTGAAAATAAATAAAATAAGGTAATATACGCGATAAATACCCGTGTAATAGTATAAATATGAGAAGATTTGAGTTCTAATAAATTCGATTCACTGCTCAAATCACCTAAAAAAAACATTAAAAAATTGCCTAAATCCATTGTTATTATAAAGATCCATTTATTCAATGACGAAAATGAAAAATAATGGCTAAATATAATAGCTACTGTACTAGGTCGGCCACAGAAAAAAAAACAAAATAGGCGGGAAAGCGGCCGATCGTCTTTGTTTTAGTTTTTCATCTAAATAAAATAAAATTCACTTTCTTTCTTTTCATGTTTTTTACTCTCCATGTACTTATTCGTAATTAAAAGCAGTGTTTACCTCGGGTTATATACTTCTATGCTAACAACGAAATGTAGTTACGATTCTTATCTACGTAGCGTAGTTTTAAAACTTTGCGATTATACTAGGTAATAAAATCTTTATTGTGAAACGTCGAAGGGGTTGTAATCTTGCAGTTTGAGCGCGTTTATAGTTATGTCCCAAAGGCGTAGCACATCGTCGTCTCTTTGACAGTATGAGGAAGGTGGGGTCGGGGCACAGTCACTGGAAGAAAAAGGATTAAGTACAATTACCTACTTCCATACGTATGTTAAACTCAGGGATTTCTAGAAGACAAGAGTACCTAAACAGGTGGACTATGGCTAAGCATGTTCTATCATTGGCTGCAGTGACCAACTTTGGTGATATATATCACCAAAGTTGGTCACTACACTACGTCATACAAAATTACCTTGATTGCAGCGATTCCAGACACAGTAAAAAAATTGTCACGTCCCATACCTGTGTTTAAGCATAAGTACAACGAGAAGATTTGACGTGTGAAAATAAATAAAATAAGGTAATATACGCGATAAATACCCGTGTAATAGTATAAATATGAGAAGATTTGAGTTCTAATAAATTCGATTCACTGCTCAAATCACCTGTAATAGAGTCCAGATTCTCCCGCACACTCTTCAGCCACGGCGCAATATACGCTGGTTTGCGCGCCACACCGCGGCGTCTTCCAAAGCCACCTGAGCAGCGGACTGCGGAAGAAGTAGCTGACCCAGAACCACGAGGTATCCTTGTAGTGCTGGTCTATGTCTGTGTACACGATGCCGGGGTGTAGGCTGTACGTAGTCGTGTCAGTAATGCCGTGCCTCTGGAAATGTCAGGCTTGTTGTGATTGATTGAAATTTTAGAAAGATTTTCTGGAAGATATCGCGATAAGGCCGCCCATTGTACAGTCGCGGTATGAAAATGTTCGTCACCTTAGAGTCGGTTTTCGCTTGCACCAGTGCCTTGATCATGAACACATTTTGACTTAATTTGTGACGTTAACTTATCGGTGTATTCTGTCTATTCAGTTTCAAAAGGTAATATTATGTGCTCGTGATACTGACGAAAATTTTCATACCGCCACTGTACTTTAATTTGTAATAAGTATTTCATTATTTTTTGTGTACAATAAATAATAATCTATATCTTATGATAGATTAGCGGCCAAATGCTGGAGATTAGTAGGCCAAAGTAACGACAGCTGAAAAAATTAACAATATGTAGTCTTCGGGGTGCCTTCTGACTCCGCCTGTCGCTCACTGAACTTAGGCTTACTTTATTGTTTAAATGGTGTGTATTGGTGGAGAGCGTTGAAAAGACTAATTTTAGGAGTCTCACCTTTAGATGCAGTGCTAGAGCTCTCGCAAACATGATGTTTGCGATTTTACTTTTCGAATAAGCTTTCAGAGGCTCATAAGATGCTTTTTGGTAGTTCATATCATCAAAATCGATTTTGTGGACTGAAAACGCAATACAGATTTTTAAATTAAAATGATAAAACTTATTAGAACACGAGATACGCCAGACTAGACGTGGCCAAAAAAAAACATTCTTACAGTAATGAATGGCCGAAGAAAGGTAAACGATCCTAGAAGGACCACTTCTGATCATTTTAGGGAGTACAAGCAACGTCAACAACGCATGTGCAAAGTGGTTTGATCCCATGTGCGTCTCAAACCCATCCTCAGTCCTGCTTTCAAGGCAGCACATAACACCAGCATTGTTGATCAAAATGTTCAATCTTTCTTCGGTAACCAGAACTTTTTCTGCAAACTTTCGGACTGATGTCAGACTGCACAAGTCGATGTTTTCTATGACCAATGTCCCTGTATTTTCGTGGGTAGTTGATCCTTCGATTTCGCGTTTGGCAGCTGCCGCTTTGTCCATGTTCCGACATGCCATGATTACACGAGCTCCTAAAAAATGAATAATACCGTCAGTTGATCAAGATTAGTCAAGAATGATCAAGTAATTCAAGAATAACGCGAGTTGATGTGGTGTACACCCAATTTTAATATGCGGAAAAAAAAGTTCTGTAGGTGTCCGGCTATATACGGCGCTTTTCTTTTTCCCATAAAAAAAGGTAGCAGGCGTCAGACAACAACGGCTCTTATGATACAGATCGAGTTAGAACACCTCTAAAGCCTTTCGCACATCTAAGCGTTCTGCCAAGGCGATCAGTGTAACGCTGACAAATAAAAAAAAAAGTAAACAGGCCTTTGCATCTATTGTGATGATTTATATAGCGTCAGGGGCATTTGGTGATTACTCATGCCCCTACTTACGGGACGCTATAGTGCCTGAGACAGGACTTTAGATGGAATAGGCTTGCCCAGCACCTATACCATCCTGACAGCTTAATAGTCGGCCTAATCCACAGGAAATACCTACATGGTCAATACGCCGCACGGACTAAGCCGCGAGTTTCCTCACGATGTTTTCCTTCACCGTTTGCGAGCACTAGCATTGTGTACATAGGTACATTTTTCGAAAAATGTATGTACACAATGCTTACAAATATGACTGCGATATTAGATCGCCATCGCCATCGCCTAGATGTGCGCAGGCCCTAACAGGCTGCATTATAATAGGTAGGTACGTGCTCGGCAGTGCCTGTTCTTGGCTTGCATCTTGCATGTACGAGTATTCATTATCTGGCAGTAAACGTACCTAAGTATAGTAACTTACCTTCCTACTTTGCAAGCAATTATTAAACTTGCGCCAGAGGCACGTTTCTTATCAATATTTTTTGCATTGACATTTTGTTTAGTAACTTTTTTTATGTAGAAAATTGCACACATAGCATAATTACCTATACCTACTTACAGTCGGCTCCAATATAATGCATACATTTCGGAACTTTCAATTTAATTAATTTAAGAAATGATTTGATAAAGGTAAGCATGTTTACAGGTTTACTCACCCCTCTTATACAAATCCAACACAGTCTGTTTGCCAATTCCTGCATTGGCCCCAGTGACAATGGCTGTAAAGTTATCCAGTCTTCTCTGCGATTTGCACCAACCACTAAAGTAGTCCATCGTTCAGCAGTTCAATTCGAAGCTTTTTATAAATAAGTATGAGTATGTATATAGGTACCTACCTACTTATAACTTATTCAAGGTTTTAATTTATATTAAGTATATTTTTATGCCAACATACTAAGAACCTCATTTGCAGTACAAAACAATATAGAAGATAGTACTGTCAAAAAATTAATTAATTAAACAAATTGAGTACAAAGTTAGACATCGGTGCCTTTATATGATGAATTAATTTAACGCACTTATTTATGTAATATGCAAGATGCAAGTCGTCCGCACTTGTTCAGCTGACTTGCAAGCCTAGCTGACACTGTAATAATAAAAACCACGTAAAAACATTATCCGCATCAGAATCCGACTTTGAAGAAAATGACGTCATAGTAAGGTCAGAGTCGGCCCTATAATAATTGTCGGTTATGTAATTCTCTCTGACGACGTCAGTCTGATGGGCCGTGAATGCACGTTTGAGCGACGACGTCTCTTACGTTCGTCTCGTTCGTCCGTTACTTTCGTAGCACATACTTGCTACATTTTACAAGCGTGTTCGATAAAAAAAATAGATTCAATAACGTAAGTATAAGCCAAAAAACGTTATTCTGATAACACTATTGGCCTTACTATAAAATAAACTCTTGTAAATAAGATCATAATTACGTTTCGTTGTGGTAATTTTACCAAACGGATTATTTTATTAAAATAATGACTTATAAACCTAATAATAATTTTAAGAGACCTATCCGACACTGGGGTAATTAAAGAAGTGATTTATTTTAACATGTTTCCAATTTGAACAAACCGAATTGAAGAAATTGTTTTTATAAAATTTTCTACGTCACTCCAAGAGTTTTTATTACTTATGAACAAAAAATAAACGAATTGAAATTCGAATGAAAATAAATAAACGTATTTCAGTTAAACTTAGTTTATTTGGGGAAATCTCTTCCACATTCACATCGTATCATCACTGCAGCACCCTGTTTAATATTTCAAACAGCACCCATTTTTCAATTGTTATCATTGTTAGCTAAACCTGTCTAGTTATATGGAATGCGACATTATTTTGTGCGTTAAGAGCCTACGTGAGGTGAAACCGAAAATGTAAAGTAGCATTTTTTTTCGTTGTATGGATGAATCCATTTATTATTTTTGTAAAATATAACAATTAAATGGTGTAAAAAAATTATGATTAGGCTAGAAATTCTCTTAAACTCACTGGGTTCGATAAAATTGAACGCAAAGTTTGCCAAAAACTCTCAATTTTTTTTGGATTTGAAATGGTTTTTTTCCGTTGCTGTTAGAGCCATTGCAATGAAAGTTTTGTTCCCGTATACCTAAATAAATACGTAAAAACCTGATGTTATTGCACTTTTCTTAGTTGCCGTAGTTTTTATATAAAAATAAAATTTTCAAAAATATATATAGGTAGGTTTTCCTAGCTACTTCTCTCAGTACAGCCCGCGCGGCCGACGAGGTGAGGTCTATGTCAAATTTCGCGACATGACATTTCATCTCTGACTACGTAAAATATACCCTAGATTAAATCATAGCTACTACTGGTACTATAAATTTGCCACAGTGTAACATAAAACAAATTGTCACAGTATAACGAAATGACATAATACCATCTTCATCATACATTATGATCGATAACCTGTATTCACATCATCATCAGCCTGTAGAAGTATATATTTTATGTAGCATATGCTAGATGTACTAGATAAGTTATATAACTTATCTAGTACATTCTAGGGCACGTTCCTATCGTGCGTGACCAGCGAAGCGCAATGCTTTTGTTAAATACCTCCATTTTTGTAGTTGCATAAGTAGCTATCTTCCTATCTACCCAGTGCTTTCCGTCATCATCATCAGTAAGTAGAAGTCCACTCCTTTATACATTTCCATGAAAAAACAATTTGCCGATTTCCCACGATCTTTAGAATGTCATCGGTCCATTAGGTGGAGGGGCGCTCTGGTTGCTTAGCACCGGTTATATTGTCGTAGCGACCCGCTTTTTGATTCTAAAGGCGTGTGTTCAAACCCCGTCATGCACAAATTAGTTTATCTGCCAAAAAACCTATGTGCACTATGTCAGTACACTCTAACGGTGAAGGAAAACAATAAATGAAACCAACGTGAAGTAGCAAAACTTTTGAGGCACATTCATAATCCACCACACCAGCTTTAATTTTCTATTGACATGACAAGAAGAAGACTCAAAAACTAGTAGCCGATTTTAGGCCTTTATAAAAATAGTGTCGATTTTGCAAAGAGTTTGGGAGCCCATTACAATGAAAAGGAAGTATATATATATGTATATTATGGACAATCTACACTACACTATCTAGCCCTAAACTAAGCAGAGTTAGTATTATGGGAACCAGATAGCTGATGTAATACTTAAATACATTTTGTTTGTAAATACATAGGTACTTGGAAAACAATATAACATCCAGATGGAGAACAAATATCTATGATCACCACACAAATATTTGTTCTCGGTGGGGATCGAACCCACGACCTATGGCGCAGAAGGCAGAGCTACTAATAAATGAGCTGAGAGCCCAGTCATAACAATAATATCATGGGTTTTGAGTATTTTTGATTGCCGTCTTTTAAATCCCGAATTCTGGAACTTTCTGTCAAAGGCTTCATGCACGGTGCGCTCAAATACCCAAATACCAAAATACATGTGCCTATTTCTATACACGCAGCAAGGAGTTTCCCAAGATTTTGCGTTTGACAGAACTTTGAAGAGTCAGTTGGGATTGTCGAAACTCTTTGGTATACCTAATATTTTTAAATGCCGATAAAATACAATAATATAAGTCGAATAGACAGTGTTATTTCACAATGCTTCACTGATCTCCACCGCAATGAGCACCGAAGGCCTAAATGAGTGCAAAGCTTAAAGCCACCCATAAATAATTTCCATTTCAATTCATTTATGAATTGAAATGAAAATTATCTATGCATGTAATGTATTGTATTATGTATATCAGTTATCTAGCACCCATAACACAAGCTTTGCTTAGCTTGGGGCTAGATCATGTTGTGTGAATTGTCCAGCATTATTATTATTATTATTTATTTCCATAGGCATGAATTCTATGCACTAAGTTATACTTACTAGATTTACATACAGATCTGGAAGTATAACCTTTTAGATAAAAGAAAAAATTACTAAATTGGATCATAAAATTAAATGACGAAGGTATGCAGTAACAAACAATAAAACAAAACGGCTAAGCCGATTTTGATGAAATATTACTTTTCAGAAAAAAAAAGATTAAAAGGGAGAAGACGAAAGAGAAGAAAAAAGATAAGAATGTTATTGTATAAAAAAAATTGCCCCCCTTGCCCCCCAGGACCCCCCCTTTTGTGAGTGCTACCGGATGCCGTCGAGATAGGGGGTTTTCGATTGGGGTTTCGTATAGAGGGTTTCTTCCTGAATTGAAAAAACAAAAAAAACACCCCCTTCTTGCCCCTTTTTTCACCCCCCCCTTTCGTATCTTCCAAGCGGAGTGACTTGCAAGACTTTTTTTTTTGGGTCATTTAGGGAAGGTGAGATTATTTTGAAAGCAAAATAAATTTTGCCCCCCTCCCCCCTCTAGACCCCTTTATTATTTTTGACCCTTTTTTTCGAGTGGAGCATTGCGGCGAGCGAAGCGAGCCGCCATGCAACCATGGGGAACAGTGCGGCGAGCAAAGCGAGCCTGCTGTGACCCCCCCCCCCCCCCCCCCCCCTAAGCCCCCCAGAACCCCCTCCTCCTGAACCCGGGGGGAGGGTCGCGGCGAGCGAAGCGAGCCGTGCTGTGACCCCCCCCTCAAGCCCCCAGAACCCCCTCCTCCTGAACCCGGGGGGAACGTTGCGGCGAGCGAAGCGAGCCGCCACGCGACCACGCCCACCCTACTGAAATTTAGGGAAATTTAGAACCCCCTCCTACTGAAATTTAGGGTGTCTTAGGGGTGTGAAAAAATGTTCACTAGACTGACAGTTCAAAATTCAAAATGGCGGCTGTGCCACTTCTGGTTTTGCAAAAATCGTCCGATTAAGGTCGTTCAAACGGTTCATTCGACTGAGGACTATGATTGGAGATTGAATTTTAGGTTTTTTAAGGTGTTTGATTGGATCTTCACTTGGCTTAGGGTTCCGCCCCTGTGGGAACGCATTGAGGACGCGAGCTGCTTGCAGCTCGCGATGCACGCGACCCGGCAGTCAACGTTTGGGTTCCTTTCAGCGGTTTCGACCCGTTAAGGGTTTTGGCTTGACGTACAATTTAGGGTTCCGTATAAGGTTTTGATTGGGGTTTTACTACATTGAGCAATTTGATTAAGTGTTCGACTTTTAGGGTTCCTTAGGACTTTGATTGGAGTTTCAACTACACTTAGGAGCTTGATAATGTTAACATTTTTCGGGTTCCTTAGGACTTTGATTGGGGTTTTACTACATTGAGGAACTTGATAAAATAAACAACTTTTAGGGTTCCTTAGGCCTTTAATTGGAATTTTACTTCACTTAGGACCTTGATTATGTAAACAATTTTAGGGTTCTTTAGGACTTTGATTGGGGTTTTACTACACTGAGGAACTTGATTCACTGATCGACTTTTAGGGTTACTTAGGACTTTCTTTACTACTTTTTGGGGTTTTACAAGTGCAAGTGTAATGTAAAACTGGGAGTAGCACACCGACACGCGAGCTGCTTGCAGCTCGCGCACACGAAAAAACTAGTTAAGGGGCTGACGTATGGAAAATTTTCATACAAACGGAATACCAAAATGATTTCTAATTTAGACAGATTTACACTATATTATTGTAATAATTGTATTTGCATAGTATTTATCTAGGTTCCTCAACAGTTTTTATTTCAAATTACTTACCTAAAATGAAATAAACACCAATCGCATTTTGCACATTTTTATGCTAAACTTATCAAGTTTTCTACCTATTGGTTTCGTACTAAAAACAACAATATCTTACGTGTTTTTTGTTAAGGAACCTAGTTTATATTGTTTAGTTACAGAATAACAATACTATGTGAAGAATACAAAAAGTTTTCAGTCATCATTTTTGGTATTACGGAACACGATCAAATTCATGGCATTTTCGAACGGCTACTATTGCTATCGCGCACGCACGGTGTGGGTGGCGGGGTGCAGGGGGAGGAAACGCTTGAAGCACACGGGACACTTCGGTTGTGTGTGTGAATCGCTCGGACTTCGGACTAGTTAAATACCTACACTGGCATAAAACATAATGCTTAGATATTTGATAATTGTTAGTTTAGGAAGGGTACTAAGTGAAGATGGGAAATACTAAGTACCTAGGTAGGTTGTAGGTTGGGTAAACGAAATCAAGGTGCAGCACTAGGTCAAAAAGTCTGCCGAAATTTCGAAAAAAGCCGACATTTCGACTAAAACAAATTATGAACCATTAATTTCTATACAGGGTGGAATTTTGTAATGCCACCTGGAGGGAAAGTACTCTTAATACTGCAGATAGAAAATTTTACTCAAAGGAAACATTCCTTTATTTTTGAATAGAAAGCAATTTCTAAAATTAAAAATAAAATAATTTTTAAATTAATTTTTTTTTTTGAAAGGAATAAATTTATTCTTTTAAAGAAATGAATTCGTTAAAAGAATAAATTTGTGTATCCAAGAGAATGGAGCCCATTTCAAGCAACTAATTTCAAGTAACTAGTTAGTTAACCATTTTTTGTAAATAATTAAATTAATTTAAGATTTCCTGGTTTTTCTTTCATTTAATTTATCATGTTTGCTAGAGAGATTTTATCCTTATAATTGACTAACGATCGATGCAATAAAAGTACAAGGTATAATTTTTCTGATTTTAGCCGGTTCAATTCCCGGGTGTGAGAGAATTTTCGAAAAACTTTGAATGCAGTTTGCTTTCTATTCAAAAATAAAGGAATGTTTCCTGTGAGTAAAATTTTCTATCTGCAGTATTAAGAGTACTTTCCCTCCAGGTGGCATTACAAAATTCCACCCTGTATATGAAGTATTGATAAAAGGTCTAAGAAAAATTACAACAAATTATTTTTTTTCTTTATTTATTTGTAGTTCAAAAAACCGACTACCGCTCAACGTCAGGTGGAAAGATTGATGAAAGGACTAAGAAAAATTGCCACAAAATATTTTTAGTCTTTATTTATCTGGGGCTTAAAAAAACTGCTACCACTCAACGTCAGGTGGAAATATTGATAAAAAGACTTGGAAAAATTTCAGCAAAATATTTTTTTTCTTTATTTATCTGAATCTCAAACAACCGACTACCGCTCAACGTCAGGTTATAATATTGAAAAAAGGACTAAGAAAAATGGCTAAAAAATATTTTTATTCTTTATTTATCTGGGGCTTAAAAAAACTGATACCACTCAACGTCAGGTAGAAATATTGATAAAAAGACTTGTAAAAATTTGAACAACATATTTCTGTTTTATTTTTCTGGAGCTCAAGAAATAAACTACAGCTCAACGTCAGGTGGAAATATTGATAAAACGACTAAGAAATTAAAAAAAAAACTTTATTTATTTGGAGCTCAAAAAACTGCTACCACTCAACGTCCGGTGGAAATATTGATAAAAAGACTGAGAAATACTTTAACAAAATAGTTTTTCTTTATATAACTGGAGCTCAATAAACAGAGTACTGCTCAACGTCTGGTGGAAATATTGATAAAAAGACTTGGAAAAATTTCTGTAACGTTCACTAGAAGTTGCTTCATGCAATCAAAATTGAGTTCTATATAGTAATTGTGATATATATTTTTTATATATTATATATTATATTTTTTTTTTCAGTTTGTTTATAATCATTATATAAGTATCCACCTATAGTAGGTTAGCTTGGTACACTTTTTTCGCGAGTTTTGTGCGAAAGCCGAGGTCCATGTAATTGTAAGTCGATGTTCGCAATCGTTGGTTTTGCGAATGTAAATAAGCAGAATAAAAGCAACCTAATTGCTCAACGAATAAAGTATATTTTTAAATGCAGTCACATTATTAGACTTTCTGTACTTTGGTAAGTGAGCCGCTTTGCGTGTTTTTTATTGCTGTGTGTGTGTGATCGATGAGGTCTGGCGAACCACACCCCACCTGATGTTGAGCGGACCTCCACCCATGATCTTCAACTGTAACGTCATGACTGGTTTTGAACCCACGCCCCCCAACCGCTAGGCCGATGAGGTCTGGCGAACCACACCCCACCTGACGTAGAGCGGACCCCACCCATCATCTATTACTGTAACGTTATCAATGATTTTGAACCCGCACCCTCCAACCACTAGGCCAATGAGGTCAAGCAAACCACACCACACCTGATGTTGAGCGGACTCCCACCCATCATCCTCTACTGGAACGTCATCAACCACAACTCCATCGCTCCGCGCCAGGGTCAATGGCTCTCTCAACTCAACTCGGAGTCAATGGTTCTCTTTACTCTTCTTCAATTTGGTCCAGAACCCGCACAAACCCTACCTGATGAATAAACTCACTCGTATCATGTTAGAGAATTTCCTGGTGTCTTTTCTAAGTGCGTAAATAGCTACTCTGAAGGTTCTTTATCGGTTCAGGAATGTTGTTTTTTTTTTCACTTTATTCTTGCATTCAGAGCATGACCAATCCTTGCTTATTGAATACTAGAAAAGCGAAACAAGCAAGCAATAAGCTTAGAGGGTTAGTCAGGTAATGCAGCCACAAAAAATAAAAACATAAAATTGTAGGGTGCAAAAAGTCAACTCTCTTTGACCAGATTTGAACTCCCGCCCACCTCGTCCTCTCAGTGTGAATCCGCACGCCCTAGCCACTAGCCTATCTGACGCTTAGTAACGTTGACGAAATTAGGCAATGCATAAAAATCGTTATCAGTGGCTGACGCACACGCACAAGCGCGGCACTATGGTTGGATTCACGTATAGAAGTAGCGCGTCACACGAGCGCCTGTGTGTGTATACTACTATTATATATTCCGTGGCGCCCGCATCAAATGAATAGAGATAGCTATATTCGGAGCAGTTTTTGCTCACGCCTCGAATTGAAGTTGCGAGCTGTGTACGTCGGCCCGTTAATATTTAGGCATCCGATTTAGGCGTCGCCTAGGTTTAATGAAAACGGGTGTTAGTAACGTTGACGAAATTAGGCAATGCATAAAAATCGTTATCAGTGGCTGACGCACACGCACAAGCGCGGCACTATGGTTGGATTCACGTATAGAAGTAGCGCGTCACACGAGCGCCTGTGTGTGTATACTACTATTATATATTCCGTGGCGCCCGCATCAAATGAATAGAGATAGCTATATTCGGAGCAATTTTTGCCCGCGCCTCGAATTGAAGTTGCGAGCTGCGTCCGTCACCCTCTTAATATCTAAACTTAAACATTACGGTATTCTAAATCGCTCCATTGACTTATTACAATCGTACTTGGTTGATAGAATCCTTAAAGTTGATGTGGGCGGTGAGAGATCTTTTGGGTCAGTTATTGACATAGGGGTGCCACAAGGTTCGATATTAGGTCCTTTCTTGTTTCTAGTGTACGTAAATGACCTTCCTTTTTTGGTTAAAAAACTATGTGAAACAGTACTATTTGCTGACGATACCTCATTAATTTTTAAAGTCGATAGATAGAAGGCTAATTACGATGACGTTAACGCATCTCTGTCGTAAATACTTAACTGGTTTAATAATCTTTTACTTAATGTTAAGAAAACTCATAAGTTTTATGAAAAAATATTTTTTGAGTGTCAGTTCTAAGTATAAAAATCTTAATGCGGTTTACAGAATACATCTATTTACCAAGTTTCATCAGTACATATAGCTTTTACAGTTTTGTAAGTACCATACTTCAAGCAAATAAATTATTTCTTTTCATTTCATTTCATTTTTTTTGAAAAAAAGTGACTGTGACATACGGATGGACAGACAGACAGACATGACGAATTTATAAGGGTTCCGTTTTTTACCTTTAAAAAATACAAGTGTTCATTCACCGACTACCGACATTTATGAACTTGCAACTCACTCTGGTTTTGCATAATATGAGGAAAATCTCTTCTTGGTGGAAGGTTTCTTTTATTAAATCTGGGGCTATTTGCTTGTTATACTATATAAATTAGACTACTACTACTACACTACTATATAAGTTAGATTTAAAATGTAGCGTTCGTGGTAGTTTAAAAAATACCGCACAGCTTGCCATTGTTATCACCAATCCTGGATGAAAAATATGCAATGGAAACTCTGCGACGGGAATCAGCTAACATAACAATTGGGTTATATTTATTTACTGAATATCTGTCTGTGTTTTTGTCTAACGAAGCGTATTCTAGTCAACACATTGTAATGTCGTGACAAATGTCAGACCCAAGCACAGAATAAGTCATAGTTGGTATCAAATACATGAATTCACAGCTCAGGTCAGGCAACGCCATCTTTATTTTAAATTTTTCCAACTTTCCGGTCGTGTTTTGTTTTTAGACCAGAGTATAGCGGAGGCTTACCCCCGAATACTGAAACGCAACTCAGATTTAAGCACGTCTCAAGCGACGAATATTTGACAGTTTTCAATGAAAATCTGTCAAATATTCGTCGCTTGAGACGTGCTTAAATCTGAGTTGCGTTTCAGTATTCGGGGGTCTATGTGTTAAAGTTAGCTAAGTTGAGATCATCCCGTACAGACTTTCAGAAATTATATCAATAGATGACATTCTCAGATCATTATAATCCTAAGCTATTTACAAAGTTCCATTATTCTTTACTCCCGTACTTTTAATCTCAGTTTCACTCAAAGACCCTATCAAAAATTTTCATTACCCTTTTGCAAGATGTGGCTATAGTATGCAAAGTGTATTTAAAACGAACGTGACCAAAGTATTTCAAAGTAGGTTGTCACTCTCCCAAGCAAGTTTAAAAATTCAGGGCGTCGATTCCAGCAACACAATTCACTCAAGCGATAGCCTAAATCGATGTGAGTTGTCAATTTTTGTGACAACGGCTTGGCCCCACGTATGTACCGCGGAGATATTTAGATTTATAAAGATTGAATTGGTAACAATACATCAATGTTACAAAGTATCAACATACATTTTTATCGGCCTACAAATCTCAATTTTGGATTAGAGTATAATGGAACTCCTTGACGGCTACGCGTTGGTTTTGAGTCCAGGGTCTGTCGCTGTGAAGGGGTCATAGTCCAGGCCTACAAGCTCGCATGACGCGGTCCACAACTTCTTTGCATCATCCGCTTTTAGTGATTTCGGTGAAGGCGATTTAACCGCGCAGTCGCTGTAAAGATAAAGAGTGGTTATTGTAAAGTTATTGACATGAATTTGGTACCTAAAAAAACTTAAAGAGATGCTTCTACAAAAAACTTACTACACACTAGACGAGTTCTTTAACGACGAACGAAAAGATTAAAGTTAATTATAAATAGCCCTTTTATCGTTTCATACTAAACCTGATCACAATCTACGTGATTATAATCATATCGGCCCGCTTCTACAGTATTGCAACATCCTTACGGGGTAAATTATGTATTGATTCAAAAACTAGTTCTAAGATGTGACACTGTTAAATTTACATACATAATATGGCAATAAATATACTGAATACCTATCAAATGGATGATTATTACAAAGAGCGCACATCAGAGAAACGCTATCTGTGTCGCTGTGATGAGTTTGTTAGATTTTAATGTTATTTTTATCTTTAGTTTTATATGTATGTGCCCACTTTCTCTCTAAACTATGCACTGTATTGTTCTATAAGTAAGTGGTCTAAAATAAAAATAAATTAAATTGAAATATGACAGCGATAATTGACAGCGTTTCACTGATCGCCACCGCAGAACACTTAGATGTGCGCAAGGCTTTAGAAAGATACCTAATTAAATCAACATTATTCATTTATCCATAATTACAAGGATTATATGAATGTTAAATAAACTCACATTGTAAGAATTACAGCACAGAATAATAAATTGAAAAAAAAGCTACAATATAATAATATGTTTAGGAAACCAGTTAATCCACAAGACCTTAGACAATTTCTATAAAGTGTCTCATTTATAGACACGAAATAAAAACTGAGAATCCGCGGTTTTCGACTCGTGTTAATTTATTCAAATAATTCAAAATATTTGCCTACCTATAATACAGTCCAGTTTCATCAGCACATTTCTCGTCGACTGAGCAGTAGATGGTGGTTTGGGCCCCTAATTCCGGGCTCTTCATAAAGGGTCCAATCAAGAAGCCGATGATAGCCCGCGCTCCTTTGAAAAATGTCTCGTCCATGTGACGGCCTAGTTCGGTTTTGATGACGCCCGGATGGAGAGTATATGTGTTGATTCCTTCGATATTATTCTCCTGGAATGTCAAATACATAATATATTGTTTAGTATATGGTTGTGGACAGTGAAGAGAAGTCATTAAATGAAGGTAGACCTAATATTTGTATTTTTATTTATTGATTTACTTTTATTATAACGGTTGACACCAATGACTTTAGTTAAAGATATTAAAGACCGAGAGAAACATAAAAATAATATGATAATACTAGCGGACGCCCACGGCTTCGCTCGCCCCTTGGCCGTTACGCCCCGTTAATTATTATTTTAAGTTTTTCCGCTTTTTCTCCGCTTAGAGAAATAATTTTCCAATTTCCTTTCTTAGTGCACCCCTATGCTAGTATGCTACGTATATAAAAGAAACATACCCTCCAAGTTTCATGCTTCTAGGACTTACGGTTTAGGCTGAGCGTTGATTGTCAGTCAGTAACGTAATAGTTTTATATATTTAGATAATATCATTTATCGCCAAAGGGAATTTATTCAATAAAATTACTTGAATCTAAGCTCTTTTTCCGCGCGTTCGCTTTGTAGGTAGGTACTCAGAACATAACCTACTAGTTACCTACTATTCTGTGGTAATACTTATCAGAAGGTGATCAGAGCATTTTGAATCTAGAATAGTTTTGTCTTAGCCTAGATTACCTTTAATCTGGCCGCCAATTCCCTGGAGAACAACACGTTAGCTAGCTTGCTCTGACTGTACGCATCTCTGGCCCCATACGGGATTTTCTTGTAATTCAAATCGTCGAAGTGCATGGTGCCTCCTGTAAAAAAACACAAGATTATTTTTACTAGGACGCTAAACTTACTTTAGGTACACTGTATTATTTCATCAGATCCTGAACAGTTGCTGCGTTGTGCCGCACTAAGTATAATGGTGTCACCTAAGACCAGCGTTATAGTAGCACTTAACTTAGCATAATGCTGAGTGACGGTCAATTTTTATGACATTGTTACTTTTATAATGTTCATTCTTGTATACCTAATATTCTTATCATGTGGTATAAACTAAATAATTTTTGATTTGAAGTCCACTACAGAACTGCCCCTCTAAGTGCCCAGGAGCAATTTCTAATTTTTTGTCTAGTATACTTATCTTTTTGCGACCACAATGTCGTCGGTCTATCTTGTGTAGAGTATCCTACGCATTGTTGTTTTACAAAAATAACGCATACTACCCACCTAACAAGTAAGTAGGTTAATCGACTTTTCCATGAGGGTCAGGCACATTACATAGCTACGTCAGTTAAACTGGTTTTATTTTGGTGACCTGCTTGAAGGTTTTGTGTTTTCCTTGTTCTCTGCAATATGCAATCCATCTTTGTAGCTCTGGAGTTTTCTGTAGGACTATGTATCTCCTTCTAGCTTCTCAAAACTTGACATGACTAAATGGGACGCATATTTCCAAGCCACAAAGAACTGTTGCATCTTATTTAATGTCACTAGTAAATGTTCTACTTTTCCTGCGTAGGTATATCGGTTAAATTAGCTCTGCCAGAAAGTTGCAGCCGCCATAGTCGGTTCTGGTGCACAAAATGGGCAAATCGGACTATTCATTAGATGTTAGGTATATAGCCACAATTTCCACGAGACAGGTTTTGTATTTTCGTAGGTTTTTTAACACAATCCTGCTTTGCGCACAGAGTGCCACCAGTCACCGTTCTTACAAAGCAATTTACGTGAAGTACCTACTCTCGTGTACATCGTAGTAATTTATGTAAGCCCAGCTATAGTAGATACCTACAACTAATGTAACTTCATACTTTCATGTGCCATAGACGAGACGGTGACAATCCGAGCAGGCGTGCTTTTTCTGATCCTCGGCAAAAGCAGCATGGTCAGAAGGAAGTGGCCAAGGTGGTTGGTTCCAAGCTGCATCTCAAATCCATCCTCTGTTGGCGTCAGTGGGCACATCATTACCCCTGCGTTGTTGACCAGTATATTGATCTAGAAAAGGGTATAAAAATCGTTCATCTCTGGCGCAGTGCTTATCAGTTGCGCACATGGGTTTCGTGGAAAATTTTTCGCGTAGGACTGCAAATATCACGAAAGACAAGAGAGATACAACAGGATTCAAGTATATAAGTACAGTGCCTAATATCTACTACACCTAATTTTGCCGTTTGGCGTATAAACCATCAGTTATTGGTCACCTTTGATTTATTAACACTACTGTACATCCATCGTCTTTACTGCATCCATCATCTCTGCATTAGCGATGCTTTCTTCTTTCAAAGGACCACAGCAAAGAGATCTTGATGTGGCCGAACCTACCTGTGGTTCACTATCCAGCATGTTCTGCGCGAACTCTCTGATGGATTTGAGAGAGGATAGATCGCATTTAGCCAGGACGAGATGACCGGTGTCTGGAACATCTTTGCAAGCTTTTTCTATATCGACCTTGGCCTCTTCAGCTTTCTCCAAGTTGCGGCAGGCCATGATTACTTTAGCACCTGTAGTTAGGAAAAATAAATCTCCCGTAAACGGCGAAAAGAGTGGAATGATAAACAGACCTTATTTTAAAAATCACTGAGACGGGATTATTAATATTATGCTAATACCTAATTGAAAAACCTGTTATTTGTACCAATCTTAAATTTAATTTTTATAAACGACGACGAAATTACCATAAAGTAGCTTTTTATGAAACGATTAAATTATGAATTTTTAATATGAAATCGACGTTCATCTACCGTTGCTTTTTCCGGATGGGAAGACAGACGAGAGTAGGTTAGTTAGGTAGGTACCCGTAACAGTGGTAAGTAGGTACCTACTTACCACTGTTACGGGTAAGAATGTTTAAATACCTAGCTACTAAATAAAAATCTTAGTTTACTAGTGTTTTTAATAATTTTAATAACAATTCAGATCAGGGGGCTAATTCTCGGGCCGATCTCGATCATTTTGAAATTTTATTTTATTGCTACTTTTCTAAGGGGGAATGGATAATTTCCTTGAGTAATTCATAAACGACCTCTTCGTAAAAGCCTCGACAGCTACGATATACGGAAAACGTAGAAAAAGTGCGGGGTTGTGAAAAGAAGCAATAAAATAAAATTGCAAAGTGATCGAGTTTTGCCCGAGAATTAGCCCCCTGATAGGTTTAACCGTGAATGCCGTATTGTTTATTGTTCTTATTTTAGATTGACCGATAGCGTAGTAGACGTGCTAATAAGTCACGAACATACCTCGCTTGTAGAAGTCCAGCACAGTTTCCTTCCCGATTCCAGTGTTACATCCTGTGATAACCGCTGTCCTGCCTACCAGCTTAGCGGTACTGTAACACCGGCCACTGAACAACGGCATTTTCAAGGTTCTACGTTACAAAGTTTCCAGAAGAACTTTCAATCGTAGTGCGAATATGCACAACAAACAAGCACGCTCGCTAGAAGGTGAAGACCGAATGACGAGAATTGAGAATGGCTAAATAAAACAACGCAGCCAGTCACAGATTAATGCTGTAGTTACTATTAACAAACGTAGCGACCGGTTTAGCGATAAAGTACCTAGGTACCTACTGCGTCTCGAGCGAGACTTCGCTCGTTAGGTGCCGCCGGCCGGTAGTTAAATACCTAACTGTTTCTCATGTACCTTTTTTGTGCATTTTATAAATATGTACTTGTATTAATTTTATAAGTTTCTTTGTGTATTAAATAAAAAAAAAATAATATAATATTTTCAATGTCTCTGTATTTTCAATTTAAAACAGCCTTCCAACCACTTTAGCCAATCAACTGTTACAGTTTTTTCTAAAGTAATTTCCTTAAATATTTCACTTTTAGATTTCTCTTCAAATCCTAACTTTTTGAACATTGATATGCTTATTTCATTTTCAAAGGATATTTTAGCTTCAAATACTTTAATATTTATGTGTTTTATTCCGTAAAGTAGCATAAGGATGACAGCTTCCCATCCTAGCTTCTTGCCTCTGGCAGATTTTTCTGCGATCATTATTTCTATTTCTCCAATTGCAGATTCCTTGTCTGTAATAAATATGTTTGTGTCGCCAATCATTGATCCTAGAAAAACAATGCAAATATTAATATTTCTACTAGTATTTCTATAATTTGGTACATACCTACTCTTATTATGCTACAGACTTATCAGACCATTTTAAAATCATAGTAACTTATATATCATACCAAGTTCATCCTCAAGTGTTTCATATTTATTTTTATCCAGCAAAATGAATGTGCATTCTGGAACAAAGGTTTAAAATAATATTATAGAGGATATATTCCATAGCTAAAGGTTTTATAATATTTGACTTCAACCACACTTATTTCTATGTTAATCAATCACACTAATATTTTTTATTAATAATAATTGTATGTCCTTAATTTTATGTTTTCCTATCCCCCAGTACCATACAAAAATTAGTTTACAAGGTGTTTATTGTATAGTATAATCTTAGAAAGCCCTGGCACACCTAGTCCACCAATGGTTATGAGAGATAACATAGATACCTTCTCAGAAACAGAAATGCATTACAAAAAAATGGAAGGAACAAATCTTACTGTCTTCATCTTCCCGCCACGATTTCTGCATCTCATACTCTTCTTCCAGGGACAGTGGTTCCGATGCTGTAAGCTTCTGAAGTTCTTCAGATTTCATCCATTGATGATATCTGTAGAAAAAACAAATAGTAAGTACCTACCAACTTTAACCCGGGAACGGTGACCTATATGTCTGTGAGACCGGGTGACTTGAAAAATTTGAATAACTTTTTCCCCCGCCGCCAATTTTTGTCGCGATTTTGAGTAGCTGCCTGATTTCCCATCCCCCACTGTTAGATCAGCCCACGAAATCGAAGTGGGCGCAAGTTCCTGAGTTTTGATGCCAACCCGGTGCGGTAGACCGGGGTCACCGAATATGTAAGTAAAACATACATAGTTTAATTATTTATTTTTCGTTTTTTGTCTGGTTTATGTACTGTTTGCTTACTTTTGTTATTGTGTCATTGCTTTATTTTATAATCAGTAAGTTTATTGCATGATTTTATCAATTTCAACGTAATACCACAAAATTTTTCTTTATCCTGATTCAAATATAAACTTTGTTACAGCATGTCGTACGAAAGGGAACAGCATCGTTTAGAATCACTTCTCCAGGAACTGCTTGATGACGACAGACTGTCATTGACTTCACCTTCATCATCACTTGCCACAAGAGCAAGAAACATTTGTGTCTTAAGCATAATATAGTGCCTTATTGCAGTATTTGCTTGACTGAAGAAAAGTTATTTTCATAGTTTTTTTTTTGTTGTTTTTTTGTAGGTAGGATGTTATTTTTTGTTTATTTTAAGTAAGTTTAGAGAGTCTAGAAACTGAAAAAGCTGAAAAATTTCATTAATATGTTGATTGTTGTGTTTTCAAATGTTTTGAAAGCGACAATGTGTAAAACTAACTAATTTTATAGGTTCTATGTGAAGTTGTCTAATCATAAGAAAAAGTGAATAAACGAGGCTGTGATTCATCAAGTATGGTTGTTTTATTGTCAAATAATTTATAATTAATAAAAAAAATTGTCAGTATTAGATTCTGAAAAATCTTCCATTGAAAAACCCGGTGCGTGAGACCGGGGTCACCGAAGATGTAAGTCAAATCGACGTCACCGTTGGCGGGTTAAAGGAAAAAAAGGTTTGGGTTTCTGCACTTTCTACTTTACTTTGGCACATGATGTTTTTGATAGGGCACTAATACGACACTGCTTCCCTTAATTTTGATCTCACTGTTCAATTTCATTGTGTCGTGTCTTTGCTTAGGGTGAAATGGAATGGTTTACTCTATTTTAGTCCTTTTTCTTGTTTTGTTTGTTTACATTGGTTTCTTCCAAGTTTCTTCTCTTCTCTCTCTTTGCTTCTGCTTCTTCATCTTCTGGCCGTCATTTCGATTGTCAATTTTGCCAATGTCAAATTACCTTAAAAGTAGTCATTTTAAATACAGTGACTGTTTGTACGGGTGCTGGATGAATAAATTATATTTATTCGTACATTTATTCAATTGAATGAGTATATTCATACGGATATTAAAATTACTAAGGTTTTTTTTTACTAATAAATTTATTCTTTACACGTGAGTATGATTCTTGTATGTTCTTATCTTAGTGGAACGCACCATTGGTTGGTGTTAAGGAGGGAGGTGGCGAGCGAAGCGAGCCGGCGGCGACCTCCTAAGCGGAGCGAAGGTTGAGCGGGTGAAGCGACGCTCAGGGCTCCTCGCGAGTGTTCTGGCTGAGCCATTGCAGATTCAAACTCGGGGCACCCCGACTTAAGTCACAAAAGTAACAGTAGGTTGTTAGGTTTTTTTTTTTTAATACCTACTTAATTTCAAGAATGGTGCATGTCAGTGCAGGAGGACCCCTTCCCCGTTCCTCCTCCTCCCTAACAATACTAAAGCCAACCCAAATTTTAACTTTACTACGCCTTTTAAGCGACTGTAAAGTGTTTTGAGGTTAGGTTACATTAATCGGTTTTTCTCATTTTCTTGTAATGCCGGTGGTACCAGGGGGCAGGGGGACCCCCCCCCCTTCCCCCGCAGTACCCGTATTAATAATTATAAATTATTCATACGGTAACCGTATTAATAATTATAAATTGTTCGTACAGTACCTGTATTAATAGACTCAGTCCATTTTAAATCTGTCTGTCGTACTTGACATTGACTATAGCAAGACTTCCTGTCGAAGTGACGGCCCGGCCAAGACAAATACAGTCCGGCAAGTATAACTTGGCGGGTCTGAAGCTAGCCGTTTGGCCAATCTTCCATCAGTCATTGGCCATTAACGATCGAACAGCTCACTTCAGACCCGCCAAGTTATACTTGCCGGACTGTACAAATAGAGCGAACAAGAAGAAGAACCGTAACGCTTTGAACTGAATTGAACTCGCAGTTGATGACTTGGTTGATGAAGTCGAGCGAGCGCAAGCGAGCGAGTAGGTACGAGTAATAAATAAACAAGAAGCAAGCAAAGTGAACAAAGTACTTTTTTACGCGTAATAACTGACTCAGTAATCTTATCTTCGCTGATTCGATTCTATTCGCCGTATCAATCACAAACCAGCCACACATGCTCACAAAATATATACAAAGATTTTAGACAGTATTTTACAATAACTCTTCTGAGCTTTTTGGTTTCGATTGGCAAATACTAACCCAGCAGGTAGTAAGCAAAGTAGGGTACTGCCAAAGAACTGTTGGTGGGTATCTCTTGTAAAACGAATTATTTATAATCTTTAACAGAATGCGCTTTTCTAAATTAGATCACATCTTGGTGTCACCCCTGCCTGTGTCATAAATTTAATCATTGCTTTTCAGAAAACAGAAGATGAATCAATACTACACAGAAAGGATGCTATGTTGGTGCTACGGATTGATATCCTTGCTACTTGGTGTGTCAGCAATATGTATAGGCGTAGCATTTAACCACTGGAAAGCAACTCTAGATGTTTGTCCCGGAAGCTACTTTGAAAACACTAACTGTGGGTGCATATTCTACGGTGTCAGTACATCTCAGTACTTTACCGGAGGACACAATTCAACATGCCTTTATTCTGTATTTGCACCGTTGCCTATTTTGGTGTATGCAATCATTATGACCCTATTCCATATGTACAGAGTTTGCATCAATAATGTTGGGAAATATGAGGATGAGCAAACTACTGCTATGGAAGAAATGTGAGTTGACTATCACAAATTAATATATGAATTACATCACAATACCAGCCAGTATTTGTCTTCTTATTTAGTTATTACTAACATGGCTGCAGTAGTTTTTGTTCATGCAAATAAAACAGTTGAAGGAATCAAAATATCTGCCAAAACCAGCAATCATAAACACTCAAGTAAAAATTCTAGATATAACCAACAGCCACTTTAGGAAAGTTTTGTTTTTTTATCTCTATTTCATGTTGTAGGTAATTGTATAAATTGCATGTATCAGGATTTCTTATTGATTGTGCAAAATAGGAATTGATCGAACTGCCTACTTAACATATTCACAAAACCATAAAAAGTTAAGGAATTATATTTTGTGTTGGTTTTGCAAATCTATAGAATTCCAAAAAAGTGTTCTGCAATTTGATTTAACCAACCCAGAGCTTTTAAAATGTTCTTTTGTTTAGGATCAATGGTAATGGTAATCAAGCTTAATAAAAAAAACTTGTTTCCAGTGAAGGAGAATCCATAGTGGTGACAACTAGAACCCGCTTATCTAAACAGAATGACGGGGTGATTTACTGCTGGATACCCACAAGCTGTATTGCAGCCATATTCTGCATCTACAATCTGGTTCATGCTGCTATCATCACTGATGGGTTTTTCAAGACCTGCAACCAGTATAGAGGATATCTAGTCAGGGTATGGTATTATAAGACTAATAGTTCTGACTTGAGAAGTTTTTTAATAGGGTCTGGTTTATCTGTACTGGAAGACAAATAGTAATCATACCTGCTCCACAAAAAAGTTTTAATCTAATAACTTTCAAGCGTTACTGAGGTGTCAGACATTGCTTAAAGAGCTGTCCCTGTCTGTCGTTACTTAATGATAAGAGATGGCAGTTGCTTATAAAATGATTATCTTTTAAGAAACACTTGTAAGGGGGTAAGATAAATAGGATAGCAGGTCTTTGGAAGGCCCCATCACTACCAATCTTTCTTTTTCTTTCTCGTAAATGTTGAGATTGCCTTGCTTTCTTGACCTGCCCAGTTGTTACCTCCCTTTCTCAAGCACCCAAAGGCTGTTGGCTGATTCTCTAGACACAATTTTCGATTTCATTAACGTCATTCCAAATTCCGTGAAGCAATTTCAGAAGTCTATTGATTACCTACTTCTGAGGATTCATCCAACAAGTAACTTCCCTACTCATTGATTAATTACTCTTTTCATCATCATCAGCCTGAAGAAGTCCACTGCTGGACATAGGCCTCCCCTACACATTTCCAGGAAGAACTGAGAAAGAGCTCAGAATCGAGCTCTTTCCATCCACCGACTTCCCGCGATCTTAACAATGTCGTCGGTCCATCTGGTGGGTGGGCGCCCTACTTTTCGTCTTCCGGTTCGTGGTCGCCATTCGAGAACCTTTATTCCCCAACGGTTGACGGTTCTTCGAGCTATATGACCTGCCCATTGCCTCTTCAACTTACTAATTCTTCTTACTAAATCATTAAAATTCTAATTGATATGATACATTCCAGGAACTCCGAGCCACAGGGGACCAAGCTACCGCCATTCACTTCCGCCTCCAATGCCAAGCAATCTTCGACTTTATGGACTACTTACAGAAGGACGCTCCGAACAGCCGCCGCGGCGATTTCATCAATACTGGCTTAGCGTTACAGCTCGCTATGATAACCTCATATGTGGCCGTCGTCTTGTGGGCGGCCATCGCTGTGCATACGGCAATCAGGGCTTATAAGGAGAGGAATGTACTAACATGCTGTGGTAATTAGTAGAAACCACAACGTACATAGATGAAAGTACATTTTAGTACATAATTTAAATATTGTGCATTTACTTCCATTTTATACGTTTAAGTATCAAAACTTCTAAAACACACATCTAAAGTACATTTTAGTACATAATTTTAAATATTGTGCATTTACTTCCACAGTTTTATAAGTTTTAGTATTAACACTTTGACCAAGTAGATCAAAAGTACATTTTAGTACACAGATAAGTATTTACATTGTTGATAAGTCAAAGCCTTAGTTAAGCTGTAGGTCCCAGCTATAGCAGCCGTGACCACGACCGACGGAGGCCCTAGTCGGCAACTAACTTGTAACGTTACTACTTGAATTAATGTCCATGTAGTTTTTGTAATTTTAAACTTTTTTAAGATTAGTTTTAAGGTCTTTATTGCAGACTTGTTAACATAGAAGACTGCTTAAATTCATCCACAATCAGTGTAATTTGTAGGATAGACTAAATGATTATGTCTTGTAATCGCATTATATTCCACCGAAATCTTTTATAAATTATTTTATTAAGTAACGAGTAGGGCAATGGTATAATTTGCCCTAACGCGTCACGTTTTTACCACAAAGTCTTAGGTATATCACAGCATAATGTCATTGTGGACGGTAAATAATAAACATTTGCATACAATTCAATACATTTCACTGTGACTGACGGTATACTATAAACGTGCCGTGTAGTGCCGTTATGAATGCATCCACCCTACTCGACCTAGGTAAGTTAAATTAATGTGAAACGTAACAATTTATCCTGTGCCTTACATTTGAATTAATAAGACGACTAAATATATTTAAATTTATAAAACTATTTCTTACGCTTATATTTAAATCGAATTAAATTTTAATATTTAATCGTCGTTAATTCCAAAAGAAAATAGTTTAATGTTAAGTAAACTTAAATTTAACATTCCGTTTTGTGGCGTCCATTATTATAAGAATAATATTTTATTCGAGTTTTAGAAATAAAAAAGGAAATAATGTTAAAACACTTTTATTTTTGTACACAACATATTTAATCAATAACCATAATACATAACAACATGTACATCTAATACGCTAAATAATCATAGATTAAGAGCTTTTTCAGATTAGCGTTTTAGAAGAGCAGTTTCCGAGCACTTTTAGCCGCACGTGCAACTCGTAAAAGCATTGACGTCAACGTTGAATTAAGGCGGGTTTACATTAGAGAAGCCGAGCACAAATTCGAGCGTTCGTGCTGGACTGTGTTCCGCCTATATTGTAGGTTTTTTATTGTCCTCCTAACCCTGTGGCCAGTAAAATTGGTGCCTGGCTGGTATGCCAGTATTTAGAAATGAATTACTGACGCAGATTGGTATAGGTTCCAGAATTTGTGACGATCTGGTTCTTGAGTTTTGGGCCAAAACATCTGGATCACCATTTTTATGAAACAACGGGATATTTACCATGATTAAATTTTGATGAGTTGATCCGATAGTACCCGGTGGTACGAATGTGCAAACCACCAAAAAGTGTGTCATCCACTACGCGTCCTGATACCGTCAGTGTTGTGTGTCGAAATCGACAAAATAGTGAGAATGGAACCAATAGTAGTCTCGAAACCAATAAAAGAGTGCGAAAGAGGGTAGATCGATTTATCTGCCAATAACATTTCTTTTACTCGTGGACTTCAGTTCAACCGTGATCATGGTGCATGCAACTGTGCCGAAATATCGGATCAACTCATCAAAATTTAATTATGGTAAATATCCCGTTGTTTCATAAAAATAGTGTTAAAAACCATGATAGTTTCAAAAGTTATATCTGGATCACCATTCAGTAATCAGTACTGTGTGGCCAGGTGTTTTGTTGAATAACTTTTGCATTTAGTGCATCATACGAATCCAATATTTTTATGTGGTAACATTTTCTCCGTCACTGAATATTGACAAGCAAATGAGATTTCTAGACTCTTTGGGATAAATAAAATATTAAAATTTAATAAGATTTTTTAAGATTTTAAGATAAATATAATAATTTTGGAAATCACCTGACCTGGCCTCACGGTTGAGAGGTTTTTTGACGAACCTAAAGGGAGTTCATTTAAAATAGATAGGCGGTTGTCGCAGATTTCTGCAATGCGATACAAATTCACAGTTTTGTGTGAGAGCCATTATTCCGGTGTGTACCGGAATAAGCCCGTTGACAGCTAGGCTACGGCATTTGGAAAAGCACGTGAACGCGCCTAAGAATAG
Source organism: Thera obeliscata (assembly GCA_947578465.1). Taxonomy (NCBI): domain Eukaryota; kingdom Metazoa; phylum Arthropoda; class Insecta; order Lepidoptera; family Geometridae; genus Thera; species Thera obeliscata. The sequence continues at coordinate 3,356,921 of OX387926.1, forward strand.
ACGACCGAAAAAAACGCTAATTTGGAAAGCGCTCTGAAGGTACCGAAGTGGAATGCCAGTAAAGCGAATAATTCTGGGAAAGACCCTAAAATTATGAATAGAATATTCGAATAAAATACATTGAAATACAGTTTAGCTTAGTTTAGGTACTTAGCATTCATGCACATTACACACGGCATTTTTTGTAAATAGTAGTAAGTTGTGTTTTGCATGAATTTATCACAAAAGCTGCCTTAGATTTTTGTCTTACATAATGAACCTTTTTAGTCAATGAATCTCTTCAAACCTATTTTGCTCGTTTTTCAACCATATTACAAACATTTCGAAGATCACATTAATTAATCTCCTGTCCTAAACTGCATGCTCCCATTACTTAAGTCGGTTTTATATAATACGGTGTATATTATTTATAAACGGTGTGAAATATTTTGAAACATTTTGTCAAGATGTCAAGAAAAGGGGTAAAAGAGATGCGCAAAACAGTTCAAGCAGTCAGACTGGATTATCTCAAGGTACAGCCGCCTACAAAATACTTAGAAACTAGAATCGATTCAAGCCAAGCTTCAACAGTAATTTAATTTAGCTTAATGTATAAAGTTTCAACATCAATTTCTAACATTTAAAAACGGTAAATTTTAAAACTTGAACATTTAAATATCTAGAAGTACCTACTACCAGAATCTAACATTCCTACATAAGGGGCTGATTACCGTCAATGATCGATGACGACGACTATACTATTGTAGTTACTATGTTTTTGCTAAACTGTGTTCATCATGAAACCGCACAAATGAGTTGTTTGCTATTTTTATAACGCTTTTAATAGCTTCACCTGCATGAAAGTTTGTTTGCTTGTATGTAACATGTAACCGACCCTTTTGAGCTCGATTTTGTCCTCCTTTGCACACCTGTCAAAGGTCGATGACAATTATAGTTAAAAATACACGCTTTTATATTCGTTTTTTAAACTATAATTTATGCATTAATAAGTTCCGTGATTTTATATCTACGACATTATTAAAATGTGCGCGCGAGGTCGTCGACGGTAGTCTGCCCCTTAAAATAACTAAAGTTACTGAAGCCACATTATATCACGGACATCGAAATAACGACACATTTAGATTAAATCTTATGGTTTAAATTAACTATCACTTCCTTGAGTATTTAAATTCAAAACAATTTGTGATTCGAATGTAATCATAACTATTTTAATCATAGTACTAGTAGTGTAATAATGTAAATTAGTTAATTGTAAAGTTTCAATTTCATATTGGGTTAAAAATCCACAGAATATCCTAATAAATGTTGTAAAATTTGAAGTTACTCTAAAAACTAAGTACTTACTGGGACGTGCCTTTCACAACCCATTACTAGGATATCCCTAGAATGGCGCTCCTAGCTTTAAGACGTTTCAAAGTGATCCTTGCGATTCTACAAAATAAATACTTATACTCAGTAAGTGAATTTGAGTTTGAACCACTTTAAGTTTGCATTCACGCTTGTGCTGATGTAAAAATCAAAAAAGATTTCTTCAATTGAACACAAGGATCACTTTGAAACGACGAATATAAAGTGGATCCTGCCTAGACCAACAAGTCTGGTTGCATTTTCAGCTTTGGCTATTTGTTGGCATTGTGTAACTTTGACCTTTCAATATTGGGATATTGAGCTTATCGTGGCTCTTTATTGGCAACTCGGAACTCACGTATTCAGACATTCTGCCTCCCAGTCCTCGGGAATCCGCGTATTAATGTACGTCACGAACTTACTGTAAAGGCAGGGATCGTCGCAAAACGGCAACTTCAGCTCCATGGGAACTTCCATTTTAGTGTTGTTGCGGTAAAAAGTCTGAAAAGAATAATAACATTTAAAAACCCCTGAAGGAATGGGGAGGCCTTTGCCCAGCAGTGGGACCCGGAGGGCACATAATAATAATAATAATAACACCGTTTTTTTATAATTATGTTTTTTATTTAAATAATTATATCTATTATTGTAAAAAACCTTAAAAATTAAGAAAATAAATTAAATATCTATAAAAATCCCTGGAAAAGCAAATCTTTAATGTTTGAACAGATTTTTTTGAAACGCCACTCTCGATCGAAATATGAAATGAAATATTTAGCTCCTTATTAGTTGACGTTGGTGGCACTAATCGTAAGGGTAAAGTCAAGTTCTGTATGCCCGTAGTCTGAGTTAAATTCGATCAGTTTGGACGATTCGTTTCGCCTCTTTCTTTTCTATGGAGAAATGATGTGACAACAACTCGTTTCGACCGTTTTTACGTAACGTATTGTTGTTGTCTCATCTATTAGAGAGAGACAAATAGGCGAAACGAAAACATTTGAAATGTTGTAAATGAAGTGAGACTTGCCCTTCTGTAGATCAACTTTCCAGTAACTACATACCAGCAAGCTTGCTTACCGCCCGTTATTTGCAATATTATGCTGCAAGTGTAGAGTATATCTACAGAGCATAAACGAAAGCCTATACTTTGAATCCTCATTTTACTGTTAAGCGGGATCTGTATTCTATAGGCTGCATTTTGGAGAATGTGCCCGGGAACTTCATGATCTCATACCGCCATCTCCTTTCCACCATAGGACTAGCAGACGCACGGCCCATTACCACCCATACCAGGTGAGTATTCCATCCATTCCTACCAAACGTTTTGGTTCCACTTTTATCATGCGAACATCCAAAGAGTGGAACTCACTGCCGTCGTCTCTTTTTCCTGACAAATACAATCTGGGCCTCTTTGAATAGGTGTCTTCTAGACTGTCCTGCTACATCGTCGCTTACCATCAGGTGAGATCGTAGCCAAAGGATAGTTTATTAATTATAAAAAAAAACTGCGGTTTATAGTTGACTAAACCCACCTTGACAAACAAACTATCTTGTTCCACATCTTCATGCAGCTCCAGGACTATACTAGCGCCATACCCGGGCTCCAACAGCTCGGTATATCCGAGGGCTCTCCACAGCGCCACCAGAGTCACATCATGGCCTGAATACACGAATAGCGAGCGATCCACGTTTGTATGACTCACTGACTCGTCCAGAGTTTGCTTTATCTCGGCGAGAAGAGGTCCTGTAACATAAATAATGAGACTTAATCATAAAATAAGAGACAAGGTTGACATGCTAAATGCTATTCCTCAAATGTGTTGCTGGCCAAGATAACTTTTCTGAAAAACTTGACAAGACTTACTGTCTATTTGTTTGTTTATGGTAGACTAGCGGCCTGTCCCGGCTTCGCACTGGTGGACATTTATTTTTTAAACAAATAAATATAGCATTATGTTACTCAGGGTGAATGTAGCTTTCCAATGGTGAATTTTATGAATTCGGCACAGTAGTTTTTGAGTTTATTCATTACAAACATACAAAAATACTAATCTTTCCTCTTTATAATATTAGTATAGATAGGTACCTAAGTTTGGCAAGTTTTATCATGCGCACTTGATGTGCGGGCAGGTTTTTCCGCAAGTAGGCCGCTGGTGGGCCCTTTTTGCGTGACCCTTGACGCGTGTTGCTCGAACTTTTTTAGGTTCTACAACACGCCGGTTTCCTCACGATGTTTTCCTTCACCGTTTTTGAGAGTACTGGCATAGTGCACATAAATTTTTCGTCAGAAAAACTCATTGGTACACGAGTGGATTTGAACCCACGACCTTCGGATCGGAAGGCGGGGCCACTACCACTAGACCACCAGTGCTCTCGATAGGTACCTACTTAACTAACGAACAAATCTGGTATACCAAAAGTAAGTAAGAAAAATAACATACCTGTTTTGAGCCTCTGCAAGGATTCATTGTAACTCAATAGCGCCAAACTCAGCATAAATGGTTCCCTCATCCTATGAGGAAACACGTTTTTCGTCCACTCCGGCAGTTTCAAGCCAGCGTCTTGCTGTGATAGTAGGGTGCTGTACAGGAAGTCCACAGGAAGTACACTGCGCATGCTCTGATTCGTATATTTGCTTAGGTAGTCGAATACCTCCTTGAATTTGGGATCGTTATTTTTCTCTGCCAACTGTTCCTTGTACATTTTCTCATGGAGCTTGCAAGGCTTCCCTCCGATGACTATCTGGAGAAAAACAAAACAGGTAAGAATAAATTTATAGGTACGGGACCCAAGCTTTAAGACATTTCAAAGTGATTCTTGGAATTGAAATGAATAAAATTTTATTGAGTTTGAGTTTGAGAGTAACAAATCAATGACTTCTTCAAGCTTATGCTGATGATGACTCAGACTTTGAATACTCACATTGTCTAACTGAGATGGCAGTGAATGCACTGGTATAGGCTGCCACGGTATCTCTGGATGCCACGTCTGGCGCTCCGTGGGCGGGTAGAGTCCCGCCAGGAATGTGGCAGCACTCATCATGCAACGAGACGAGTCACTGCTTCGGACAAACATGTCTTTATCGTAGTAATCCTCAGGAAGAAAGTTTGCGTAGTAGCTGCGATATTTCTTTCCTAGCTCATAGAGTTGCAGCTTTCCAACCTGAAAAAAAAATCGGTTGTCTGTAAAGTCGGTTTACTGACGATAGTTGAACGTGACAACGTCATACAGCTGTCCACGCGGACGCATCGCTCCCTCGTAGGAGAGAGACAGATGTCGAACGCTGCCGAACGCGGAGGCCGATTGTGCCTCTTTGTCGCTCGTTCCGCGCTCTCGCTTGCACTTCAAGCCTTAAATGGAACGCCTCAGATCGAGGTAACGCCGCATGAGTCATGTTTTTTCGTGCGTGCAGCCGGCTCCATCGAATTCTAAGACACGTCAAAAATTCCAAAGCTGCAGTAAATATAAATCTGATTAGTTCTTAAAAATACCTTAAGAACACAAATTCGATTTATTCAAGACTTCAACGGCGTATAAGTTGGCCCCTAATCAAAGGTCATCTTATCTTACTCGCTCATGTATCTTGACTGATCCCGCTGACTAGGTAATACGCTTTTGTTTAATCCTAGCTTCGGATGATCAATCTAAACTGAAGCTTGGATAATAACCTGAACTTACATTAGTAAGACCTCCAAGTCCACCTGGCCACTGGTAGTTCTTGTAAGGATCACTGTTGTAAGATTGAACCGGGGCTCGAGCACCATGGCGGAAGAGCTGAAAAATATATAATATAGTTAAGCAAAAATGCAATACTCATCAAAAAACCGACAATATACTACTGACTGATAATGCATCTCACGGTGAATTGTCATTTTTTTATCTCCTCTTGTTTCATGCAATCTGCATGTGCGAGCATTGAGCTTGAATTTTTTTTTTATGTAACTAGCTAATGGATCAAGCGTATGGCCCACCTGATGTTAAGTGGTAACCATCGCCTATAACAAGGCAATGCCTCATAGGTCACGCACGTCAGGAACGTGCCCTACGATGCACTACCCTGCGTCCATCAACTGGAGGCATACAGATATTCAGCCTCACATGCCAGTAATTACACCTGTTTGTTTGATTGTTTGTTTGTATTACAGAGTTTGGTCAGTTATCCACTTCTTGTTGACATGTATGGAGAACACCCAGTGGTGTATCCATTTTGTCTGCCCTCTTATGAGCTAAATGAGGTCTTGAGAAGGTCTCCTCTTAATTCTTCTAAAGAAGTGGTCTTCTCCATTAGATTTGATTTGATATTGAGATGTGTCCAGTGAGTTATTTGCTTGTGAATCTATTTCCAAGGTTTTATTGTAGGCTATGTTAATAGTCTTGTAGTGGAGGCTGCCTGTTTCTTGCAATTAGGCGGCTTGTTCACTACAATGTCTGTTTAATTTTAGTTGGTGGTAGTGGAGAGCAGTGGTGGTCTAGTCTCCCAATACTAAGGTTGTGGATTCAAATTCAGTTGTTTACCAATGAATTTTTCTGCAGAAAATGTATGTGCACTATGCCAGTACTCTTAGTGAAGGAAAAAGAAGTTAAAATTCTTTCACCACACGGATTTGAAAGAACCAGTGACACAATATGAAGGAACAATCTTAGTTGTTTGTGGCCTAGTGGTAAATAAAATATTGATTCAATGCTTTCTTTTTTTTTAACTACATAATCTTGAATATAAATAGGTAGGTACATACAACAATAACCAATTTCAAGGTTTTCGACTCATATGGCAGAGTTTCACTGAGCACACAGTAGCCAAGTAGGCAGCTGAGCACAGCCAGCCCTAAGACTAACACCGTCATGGATGTCGACCTCTTTGGTATCTGCTGGTGACAGGACGAAGGTTCAGGTTTAGGAGTACTCGATCTGCGCCAGGTGTTCTCATCGTTATCGTACTCCATGGCGCGCAAACATTATTTTGCTGCCAAATACAATAGAGATATAGAAGAAGTCCTTGAACTGGGAGGTCAGCACGGCAGGTCAGAGATTATCAGGCACGCAAGGCAGGCAGAGCCACACACTTCTCTTTACTTTGTCTCACACGTTCTGCATGGCCTCAAGTAATGATGAAAAGAAAGCACTGGCTGGTTATCGCCATCGAACCTACCAAAGTGGTAGGTAGGACAAATTTGAAACGGTCACAGCAGCCAAAAAAGAAGTGAAGTGAGTGAAAGGTGAATGTGAAGTGACTCTCTTCTCTCTCTTTGTTTCGAAGGAGAAAAAACATGAAACGAAAAAAGCTTGTTTGTTTGTGTTTTGCTTGCAAAGACGACAGTTGATAGTGACAGACATATTGAGCTTCGAGCATTGACATTAGACATTTTTTTTGTTCTGGCGCTGGATACCCAGTTTTTTTGCCAAGTTTTTGGTTTTTGGTTTTCGTTTCTACATCGCAGCTTAATAACATCACCCATTATTACGTCTATACAAAATGCATGAGACTGCTCATGCTTCTGATGCACGTACCGCTGCACACGGTTCGCTGAAAGGTTTATTTATTTCACTTGACATGACATTGGCATGGCAAGATTGTTTGTCGAAATGACGGACAGTTATTGAGGCGAAGAAGAAGAAGAAAAACATTTTTGTATCGAGCGAAGGAGCAAACATAACAGCGCAGCGGGATAGTTTTGGTTCGTTTACTATTCGTGTTACAAAATCATTGGTTGTTGCTTGCTGTCCGTGCTGTATCTTACCGGTTGCGGTCGATTATTGTAATACATTAATGAAAGATAAATTTTGTTTGATGTTTGTCTGCATCTGCAATCAAATCTAGAGAAGCCTGAAAGTTGTGTGTGCCTATCAAAAAAGCAGACCCGACAGTCATGTTTCGCGTCGTGTTAGTTTTGCTTCTCATCGCGGTGAATGGTTTCTGCAACAGTGATGTTGAAGTCAAAACAGAAGAAGATGTAGGCGTGAAATATGCAAACAGATGCGAAGTCTGTAAGATCCTTGCAACTGAGCTTCAAGGTAGGCTCGAGGAGACCGGCAAAGTTCACGATATCATTGAAATCGGATACTCCCTAGACGACGTGCAACCTAAGAAAAGGACAAAGTATGAGAAATCTGAGCTAAGATTAATTGAATCCTTAGAAGGTGTTTGTGAAAAGATCCTAGAATACAACATTCACAAAGAACGCACTGACAGTACTAGGTTCGCCAAAGGCATGAGCGAAACCTTCAGGACTCTACATGGACTTGTAGACAAGGGAGTAAAAGTAGACCTTGGGATCCCATTGGAGTTATGGGACAAACCTTCAGCGGAAATTACCAACATGAAAACTCAGTGTGAAAGCCTCCTCGAGGAGAACGAGGAGGCCATTGAGGATTGGTATTGGAACCATCAGAAGGATACAGATCTAATGCTACACCTATGCACCAAGAATGCTCTGAAGGGCACGGATGACTCATGTTTAAATGAACAGCTAAAAAAAGTAAAAGGTGATGTTGCAAAGAAAGTTAAGTCGGAGCTTTGAGATCAAAGCTATTAGGCATAAAAATATGAACACTTTTGTTAAACATACATATAAACCTGTGATATGTGAGGCATTTACTCTAATGTAAATTTTAATGTGTCTGTCTTTATGTAGAGATTTTGCTTTATCATTCATTACTACTCAACTTATAGGTACTTAGTATGTACAAACTAATTTTAAATAATAGACATTAAGGCAATTATTAAATCATGTATGCATTTGAACACATGTTTTTTATTGACTGGCCTCTCAGCTCAGTTGGTAGTAGCTCTGCCTGCTGAGCCATAGGTCGTGGGTTCGATCCCCACCGAGAACAAATATTTGTGTGGTGAACACAGATGTTTGTTCTCTGTCTGGGTGTTATATTGTATTGTATCAGATTGTCTTTAATATTTATTTATTTATTGTGTAGCTTACACAATTTGATTTTTATTTCTTTTACAATTTCAAACCAGCCTTAGTAGTTTAGACATTTTTTATGAGACAATTTTTAAACAATTTCTATGCAATGAACTTTGTGATTGCGGTATATCATTTAAAGGTAATTTTGTGATAAGTAATATGAAAAATTTAATTTTTAAACTGAATTTGGGTTTGAAATTAGCTTTGAATGATATTGAATATACCAAATTCATTCATTGGACAGAAATTGTAAAAAAAAATCTTGATGTAATAAGGTTTCCAGTTTAGAGCTTGCAAGGGTGTAGTACCTATTCTTTGTCTCAGACATACTGGAGGAGAGCTTGATCATTTTAAAAGAGGAACTAAAAAAATGGTGTGAACCAAGCTGTTAATTTATTGTTTGTTTTTTTAAGGATTATTGCATGGAACTGGCGATAGCTATCCCTTGCGAGCTATCCTTTCCTTAGTGATGCGATCACTTTTTGACTTTACTATTAACCACTAGCAAAGTAAAAATAAAACACTATAGTTTATTAAGCACCTTTTAATCATCTGTCAAAAAGTATTAAATAAATAATATCTATGCAACAGTTTAAACTGCACCTAATATCTTACACATTGATATTGGTGCTAACAAATTGCAGGCATCCTGCTAATTTAATTACGAGAATCAAATAAAACTAACTTATAAACGTAAATAAATATAAATTAAGTAAAACTAATAGGATAAATACATTCACACAATAAAATTGTACTCGACCAGCATTCATACATATAAATTTCATGATTTTTACATGCTACCTATAATTTATCACATCAATGGAGATGTTTCGAATGTTACGGGAGGTCTCCTTCGATGTTCCAGTGTCAGACGTGCATTTAATACAATGTTCTATCTAACACCACATGGACCGGACGGCGGACCCCACGAGACACCTGAGAAGTGAGCTTCAACAGTATTGGCGTGGGTATCGCGTGGGTAACTGAGAATGTCCACTGAGCACGCAATCACTGGTCGCACTCTGTCCGCGGGCGCGGGTAGGCCGGCGCTGCGATACGCAACGCCTATAGATACTGGCTGGTGTCCTGGTAGTCCTCATCCTCGCTTTCAGAGTTGTCGTCTGTTAGCTGGCGCTGTAACGTCTTTTCCGTCGGCCCAACACGTTCAGAGCTCGATGCATCTGTAACAAGAGGCTCTATTAACATCATTGGGTTAGCAGATTTATAATGTTAGTTATGACGTGCAGCGTCTAGCTTATCATATCTATGTCAAACCATTAATGTACGTGTTTCTAGTTTACATTGGTCACTATCACGTCAGAAACGAATACTTTCTAAAAACTATTAGATGTTGTCTATTCCAAATGAAACCAGTACCTACTCATTATAAAGTAAGTATTAATAACTTCAAATGATTTTTCCTAATTATTAAATCTGATAAATTATTTTTGTCTTTCACCAAACACAATATTATCATAATGTCTCAATAGCGTATTTTTTTATCTTACGACGATCATCACCTACGTCACGTAGGAAAATAAATGAAGTTATTTTTGATAAATACCCGTGGTGAAGATTATTGTATAGGTACCGGTAGCAATACCAGCGTTGCATAATTACCCAGTTACCTGCATGCGGTTCCCAGAGGTCCAGCTGGTCGTAGCGCCGCGACTTCGGAGGCGGCGGGGACGGTGACCCTCTGGAAATCATAAATAAAATAAAAAAACTTTAGAGGTATCAAGGGACACCCGGATGGAACCTGTTTACAAAAATTTACTAAAAAACCTGTATACACTCAACAAAAATAATCTTCGCGACACCACACTGTTAAATGCGAAATAGAAATGAAAATATCTGGCTTGCTTTCTATAAGAGAGAGAGAGACAAACAGAGAAACATGCGCACGCCGCACAGCTCACAATAGCTTATTAAAGCAAAAAGTGTCGTGACAACTTTTCGTAAGATTTTTTTTCCGTCTAGCCCCCTTTCACAACGCGCGATAAGGAACTTCGTTCCAATAAATAAAGACGATGACGACGATCCACACAACACTATCTAGCCTCAAACTAAGCAGAACTTGTACCTATATGGGAACCAGATAGCTGATATAATACTTATATACTTTTTATTTTATTTTGTAAATACATACATACAATACAATACAATATAACACCCAGACAGAGAACAAACATCTATGTTCACCACACAAATATTTGTTCTCGGTGGGGATCGAACCCACGACCTACGGCGCAGACGGCAGAGCTACTGCCAACTGAGCTGAGAGGCCAGTCTTTCTTAATTCAAACTTATCAGATGATGAGCAGGAGCCTTATTCTGGCCCGATCGAGATTTTCAATGTCCCCTAAATAAACATTGGCATTTCAACTCCTTCGTGGTGAGAGTGCCGACCGAATATCTGTCGACATTCATGAAGGAAGATCTGTGGCCTAAGGGAATCCTCTATCGCCGTTTCCGGGGTCGGCTGCCGAGCCCTGTCGCGCCCACGTCGCAGTCACTACGTGTTACTTAAATGTGTGAAATAATACATATAATATAATATATATTTTAGTTTTAAGGTATTTATACTATGGACCCTGTATTTTTGTACTTACTATGTTGCCTGAAATAAATAAATTTATTTATTTATTTATTTATTGCACAACCCCGCACTTTTTCTACGTTCTCCGTATACCGTAGCTGTCGAGGCTTCTACGATGAGGTCGTCGATGATCGAACTCAAGGAAATCATCCATTCTCTCTTCGAAAAGAAGCAATAGAATAAAATTGCTAAATGATCCGAGATGAGCCGAGAATTAGGCTCCAGGGCTATGGTCGTTTTCTCTCTCATATGTATTTGCAAAATATTTAGGCTCCAGTTACCTATTAGAAGAGTCGTCATCTCCGTTCTCGCTTGGCGGCGACGATCCTTGCGGCGAGGGCGGTTGGCTAAGCGCCTGCATGAGACGGCCCTTCGACTCGTTCCATATCGACGACAGCCGCCCGTCAGGCCCGAACAGTAGAAGGAACGCGTCGATCAGCTCGCGAGATTTCTCCTCCCATTTTGTTAGTATGTCCACTCGTTTCTCGCCTATATTTGTCATCACCTGAAGCAAATAACATGGATAAGCTTGGTGTTGAGCTAAGACCTTGGCGAAACTTTTACTCAGCGATGGGTGAAACAGGTTGAAGAGACGATATAGAAGCTCACGATAGCATCTATGCAACAAAGTAGAAATAACTTGGGTTATCTTGCTATTCGACCCTTGAGAATAAGTAAGAGTCAAACTGGCCATGCCAAGATCTATTTTGACCATGTCGTTAACATTATTGGGTTCCTCGTTGCAATGTTTTCATTCAAATTTTTGAGTTTTCTAGCCGAAGGCATTTTCTACTGATTTGACGTAACTTTTGTTTCGACTGCTAGAAATCAGTTTTGATGTCGCATAGAGTTCTACTCTGCATATTTTTTAGGTTGCATATCTTTATGCTACACTTTTCTGTGTTTATCTGTAATCTTGTGTCTTATTCCAATGCGCAATATAATTATTTGTTAGTTTAATCCTCGTACCTTTTTGCCTTTGTCTTTCAGTTCGTCCATCTTGTTTTGAAGTCTGAATTTCTTCTCATTTATGAAGGATACGTTGAGCTCCTTGGCCGAGTAGCCGCGAGCGAGATTCCGTCTAACATAGATGTCGTAGTCGCGGACTATGCGCGCTACTATATCTGAAGTGGATACACCTGCAATGGACAATAAATACGTTACATTCAATCAAATAATATCAACATAATGAAACTTTCAAACAGTTTGACGATTTTCTTGAACTTTGTCCGGAGTCCGAGATGACAGATATTTTATCAAAATACGATTATTTCCCAGCTAATTTCTTTATAATCATAAAAGATAGCAGGGGCAACGATCTATGGAGAGCTATGCTGGTATTTTCACTGCGTGATAGAATCAGAAATGAGTAGATCCGTAGAAGAACAAAGGACAGCGACATATCTCGTAGACGAAGTTCCAATGCGCAGGCTATTTAGCTCAGAGAACCGACAACCATTGGGGCATAATGGTTCTCTAATGGTGACCACGAATCCGTACATGAACGTTGGACGCCCAACCACCTGATGAACTGACTGCATTGTTAAGATGCGAGATGTTGATGGATGTAAGAGCCACATCTATACTAATAAACACTAATATTAGGTATAAAGAGGAAATATTTGTATTTTTGTGTGTATGTTTATTATTAATAAACTCAAAAACTACTGTGCCGATTTCAAAAACTCAACTACAAGGGTGAATGTAAGCTACATTCACCCTGAGTAACATAGACTATATTTATGTGTTTAAAAAATAAATTTCCACCCATGCGAAGCCGGGATTGGCCGCTAGTAAATTGCATAGAAGTTCATTTTACCTTCCGTCCTCTCAGTCGCCACGAACATATCCTTAGCCTTGATCATGGCGTACGTGTCTTCGCAGTCTTCAGTGGTGTAAGGGATGTCGTCATGCGCTACGAAGTCTATCTTGTGCTTTTCTAGAAACGCCTCGTCGTATTCCCAGGGCGCGTCACACACTACCTAAAACAATAGATACACTAGTTTTTAACAATGAAACAGGACTGAGACTGTGATCCAAGACTGCCCCTTAAACTTAAGGGTAAAGTGTACAAGACGATTACAGGACCTGCCGTAATGCATTGTATGGATCTGAGTGTTGGGCAACAAAAGGGACGGATGAAAAAAAGGTGCATGTGGCATAGATATTAAGGCTCGACCGAGATCTCGGTCTCGGTCTCGGTCTCGGCATTCTCGGCTACAAATCCAACCGAGAAACTTGTCTCGGTTCTCGGCTAATTATAGCCGAGATTCTCGGTCATGACCGAGATTGTAACATTGTTCGGATCGGCATTCAAATTTTACCGCGCGTGGCAACGCGCCGCAGCGCGTAGTCGATTGGTGTAAGTGCGTGAGAGAGCTGAATTGTGATTGGTTGAAGTCCCGGCTGGCGAACTGCGGCCGGCCGCTTTCGCCCCATTCGAGCAGTATTTGTAATTGTTTATGTTTACAATAGTAATGAGTGGACGAATACAGTTCAAGCTCTGTGATCGAAATAGCGCTAGAAAGCTTTCTTAGAGAGCCTGCAAAGAAATGCTAATATTTTTGAGTATTGGTTTTCGTCGCCTTATAAGGTGCTTAAGCCCGCAGCAAATAAGTTTTTATCTGCGCCGCCTACTAGCGTAGCAAGTGAACAACTTTTTAGCAAAGCTGGACAATTGTATGACGAGAGACGACATTCTTTGAAGGGCGAAAATGCCGAAAAATTGCTTTTTTTATGTTATAATATAATGTTATTTAACTTTGATTATTAAAACAATTAATTTTGTTAAACAATTAGTAATGTATTAAAAAGCAAACAGTATAAAAAAAAAAAATTCACGCTTTTTCTATTCTCGTTCTCGGCTCTCGGTCTCGGCCGAGATATTATTTTATTCTCGGTCTCGGTCTCGGTCTCGGCCGAGAACGAAAAACCCATCTCGGTCGAGCCTTAATAGATATGGATGTGTGGAGTGACAAGAATGGACAAGATACGGAATGAGTAATATCAGGGAAAGTTTGAAAGTAGTGACATACTAAGTAGTTGAGGAGCAATAGGCGGCTGCCCGTACCAGGGCATATCATGGAGGAGGGATGAAAGTCATATAACTAGGAGAGTAATGAGCATGGATGTGGATGAATATGTGAGCAGAGGTAAAACATTGAGGAGCAATAGGCTGGCGTGGTACGGGCATGTCATGAGGAGGGATGGATATGTGAGCAGAGATAAACAAAAGAAAACATGGATGAACTGTGAGAAAGATGACATGGATAAGAGAGGAGTGAATGCAGCGATGACGGCTGACAGAGGGGAATGGCGGAGGAAGACATGTTGTGCCGACCACACATAAAGTGGGATAAGGGCAGGAAGAAAAATGAAACAGGAACAGGTTTGTGGCAGTAGGAATTCCAGGTTTGTGCAGATTATTGATAACAGGAAAAATACTCTGTAAATTAGGTAAGTATCATTTCCGGGATGTACTTTTAGTAAGCAATCCAGGAAACCCTATCAGCCATACATAAATGTGTCCTTTGATATAGCATGGGGCATTATCATGTAGTACTTCCGTCGGGTGTTTCAAAAGCCGACATAACGAGAATAGCTAATAATACTACGCACACGATGATGAAACCCGAACTCTGTAAGTCTCGATAAGGAATGCAATATTTGTAGCTTATTTTCAGTAATAAAAATTAACAAACCATACTAAATCAATCTGTTACTAAATCAATCAAAATTATAGTCATCTTTTTTTGTAAAGTTTTTCTAATTTAATAACATTTAAGCACAGGGAATTTTGTCTATGAGACGATTCTTGTTTTTTTTATAAATACCCTTAGAAGTTGACTATATACATTTGACATGCCATAGAATTTGACTATACACTTGACATGCATTAGACATGGATAAAGAAAAAGTGAATACAGAGATGATGGGAGAGAGAGATGAAGGATGATGATAGAGGAAAATGAAAGAGGAGAACATGTTGTGCCGACCCCACATAAAGTAGGATGCGGGCAGGAAGAAAGAACCCTTAATAAAAATATGCCAAAAGATAAGCTGTGCTTAAACTATTGCCATCTCTTACCTCTGGGTAATGACAAAAAGTGACAGGGCTAACTTTAAACCATGACTAAATTTAAATTGCGTTTAATAATATGGCTGTTAGAGTTTGACTGCACTTAAAAATGTTCCACTTCACCACATAATTATTCTGTGGATGTGTGTCACCAGTTTAAATAACTAGGAACTTCCATCATCGATTGAGGCAGTAATCATTAATAGTACTTCGATAGCGGGTCCAATGAGTCACGTTATTATTAGTGACTCAAAAGGCAAGTAGGTAATGTAAATGATATTGAAAGAACTGTGGCCAATCGTGACTTCTACCACTTCACACTCAGCCTATATCTAGCTTAATGATGCCATTTGTAAGATATATTTCGATTGCAGAATATTTTGTTATTTGAGCTTAGTTTATTTTTATTACTCGATGATATATCTAAAATATGGTTAGAATTTTTGTGGTCGTGATCATAATTTTAAGCTGAAATAGAACATTTTAGAATGAGGAAAATGGATATCTGTCCTACATATTCGGCACATATTCTGTAGGAAAGTTAGCCATTTTCCTCATTTTAAAATGTACTAATATCCGCAAAATAAGTGATGGATAGTCTAAAAATCAAGGATTTTTTATATTTACGCCTCTTGATATCCTCGGCCTGGGGTGCAATTCTAGCAACACAAATCACTCAAGCGATCGCTGAATTCAAAGAGATTTGTCAAATTTGTTTGAAAAATTTGAAAGTGGAACGCTGATTTAGCGATCACTCAATCGAACTCAATAGCAGGGCAGGCGATCAGCCTTGCTATTCCGGCAACACGTCTTGACAACTCACATCAATTTCAGCGATCGCTTGAATGATTTGCGTTTCTAGAATTGCACCCCAGATCTGCCGCCGCGCCAGGCACAATGAATGTCTTTGGCAGATGAGAAGGCGCAAGTGTGTCGACACACGTAGCGTCTCACACAAGTGGCCTCCCCAACTCCCAAGAAACAAGCGCAAGTCACACTCAGTGTGGCGTGGTCTTGGGGACGCTTCCGTCTGGCCCTGATTTGGATCAGTTGAGCTATCTCAAGATCGTTTATAACGGTCTGCAACTGTTTCTTGTGTATTTTGTACATTTTGTCAATAACTGTTTAAATGTAAGTTCCCTGTGTAAATAAAAAAAGGATTTTGTACAGTATATTAATTCCTTGCTATAAATACGTTCTGGCGGCTCCACATTAGTGCCGTGAATTCACCCGCGAATTCTCGCTGTGAATTCACGGCACAAGTCGTGCCCTCCACATTCACGGGATGCTCTAAAAGTCTAAATCGTTCCTGAAACCTGCCGCGAAATGGACGTAGAAGCGATAACTGGACAGCAAAGAGTCTTTTTTCTTCTTTAATTCTTTGATATCAATATTATCCATTTGACTACTAATCCGCTTCCAGGCATCATGATTTTTGTTTTTATCCTTATAATGCAGGTTTTTTGCATCCCACAGTATATATTCTGAATGGTAATGCTCTAAACAGAGCATTTCCGTATCATCGTTCCAAAAGTTTGCGCGCCACTCCATTTCGCGCAGCAACTGCATACGTCCGTTCGCCTTTGTAGACCGGAGTAAACTGGCACGAGGCCGTGAATGTGGATGTGTACGCGTGAACGCCGCGCGAAGGGGGCGCGAACCCTTTGTCGCGGGACAAAATACCGACACTGATCGGGGAACAGGCGTGAATGCGCGTGAACCCCGCGAAAACCGTCCACATTCACGTTCACGCCTGTTCACGGGGCTTCACGGCACTAATGTGGAGCCGCCATTCAACTGTTTTAATACATACGGCCGCCCCTTTTGATTTTTTAACGCATGACAGATTGTATTGTCATTTAACATAAACGTATGCGAAGCATACAATACAATTTGTATGAGGCTCAGAATTTGCATATTAACCGGCTCATTCAAGTTCACTTTAAGTTAAATTTTTGTTAGTGATCACATGTTGTAGCGTTGTATTTGATTTTAATATTTATTCCTTTTAAATCACAAAATTAAAATGGTATTTTAATAAAATGCAATGATCACTTATACCTAAATTAATCTAAGCATCGCCAGTTCCTTGCGACCAAAGCTTAAAACAGCAAAAATAGTACAAGGTTTCATTTAACGTGGTTTTATTCGTGGTTTCAGAATGTGTTTTATAAATATTTAAAAAAAAAAACTTAGTAAAAATATACAGTCAGTATCTAACAGCCCGTTTCGCCAAAACTGCTCGTATTCATACCCCCAAAACTATATTTTTTTTCTTTATTCGACTATTTATTTTAATATTAACAGAAATAAACAGATTAAGAACGAACAAATGACCCAAGACGCATATAAGCAGTTTGATAAACATACCGATAACTAAAATGACCTTAACAATCGCTTAGAATGGCTGAAAGGCTCTGAATTTGCAATACCTAACGAACGCGTGTGTGTGTGCATTACCTCATCCACGTATCTGCAATGTCGGACTGCCTCATACCTCTCCTCTTCAGTCATGACTGTGCGTCCTTTGCGACTGTGTGTCAGCTCGTCGCTGCAAACTGCAATAGAAACCAACGCATAAGTCAGCAGGACAATAAACATTAATAAATACTAATGGACACACCACACACTGTAGCCCTAAACTAAGCAAGGCTTGTATTATGGGAGAACTTGTTAGCTGATATAATAGATACATAGATACTACAACTATCCTACAGAACATATACGTAGATGAATTCTATTATGCTTCTCGAAGAATTTAATTCATAATTCTTTATTGCACACAGAGACATTTACAAATAAGTGATAACACAGGACATGTACATAGGCGAGCTTAACCCTAATAAGAGTTTTCTTCCAGCAAACCTTTGGGGCTAAGAGAGAGCTAGAAGTAAAATGGTAGTAATGTGTACCAACTTGAAGTTATATACGGAATAAGAGAAACTCATCTACTAATAAATAAACTACTCACACATACATACTACAAATTACAATAAATACACACAATACCTAACCTACCCATATATATATACACATATATATATACACATATATATATATATATATATATATATATATAATATATAAAATAATCACATTTAGACAATATTAAATAGAAACTATGAATTTACTTGCAAGGAATGATAGTGCTCTTTTACTCTAGCCTTAAAAACAAAAAAAAATTGAATTTAGAATCTTTCTTATTGGAAAATTGTTTGGTGGAAATCATAATTCTTTGCATTCTTTTTATGAATAACGGGATATTAACCAAGATTTAATTTTGTAAGTTTCGACTCCCTATGATTCAGCATAGTTTAATACACCATTTTCACGGGTTGTTCTCATCTTCGCCTAGTCACAGATAAGATAATACTATACTAGTAGCCTAGTGTATGTATGCAATGCTCTATCCAGGCCTCTTGTAATGTAAATAATTAAAAAATACTTATACAGGGTGGATTTTTGAGAAGGGCGGTGATGGCCAAGTCCGAAACCACGAGAGTTAGGGAAAAGTCGTGAAAGGCGTCATGCCCTCGATTTATAAGAAAACAATAACTGCATATTTATTTATTTCAAAAATCCCTGCATTTGATAATTTTACGTAACTGAAGTAGCCGTAATCCATCGTAACGTTTGCCTGAATCATTGCTATTACGTTAATAAGCTGTTGCCTATCTCGAATTATAGAATTAGCAAAGCACGTGTTGAGATTCCTTAATCAATCGTACGAGGCTCCTCGACCAATAGGATCACAGACCGCTATCGTCCGTTCATACAAATAAATTATCAAAAGGATATTTACGTAGCATTACAATTATTTGACTAATGCAGATCGATGAGTCAATGAAATCGATTTTAGTCAACCGATATCGATAAGATCAAGAAGTACTTCGAGCCGGATTAAAAAAAACCCTTTTTGAGCAGTGTTACTCAGTCTATCAGTCATGTTATCTTAGTTGTAAACAAATAAATAATTTGCAAAATATCCCAAACTGTTGTCAGTTTTTGCGCGTGTTCATTATCTTTAAAAACGATTTTATACTTACAGGGTAGTAAGACTACTACTGAAAACTGAAACAGCGCAGTAAGACCATGATTCTCGATACGAAAAAATAAAACATGCAAAAAAAATATCTGCCTTTTATCATGAATTCTTCATCGACATCCACAATACACCGCAAAATGAATATAAGTAGCTAATTAGTTCATTCAAACTTAAATATAATATTTTTCAATAAATGCGGACATAAATACATATTCTATCCCACTTATTTCAATGTTACTGATAAGAGACGTTAATATCAAAAAGTATCACGAGTAGCAGTATTTTGTTAATGATGAGTTGATGACTGTGTTGAACTAAATAATTGCTTAATTAAAATACCCTTGGCATAAGTCATTTACTAATCGGTTCGCGTCTCACAATAGAACCTTCGGAATCCAAAAACAGGGTCATTACATTAGCCTTCAAAAACAATGTTTAATTATAAAATTAGCTCGTAAATAAACCAAGTTTTATATGGTATCAAATGCAGTAAAGTATTTAGAGCGACGTATAAATAAATAAATATAAATATTGTAGACAATTCACACAACACTACCCAGCCCCAAACTAAGCAGAGCTTGTAATATGGGAACCAGATAGCTGATATAATACTTGAATACATTTTTTTTTGTAAATACATACTTAGAATACAATATAACACCCAGACAGAGAACAAACATTTATGTTCACCACACAAATATTTGTTCTCGGTGGGGATCGAACCCACGACCTACGGCGCAGAAGGCAGAGCTACTACCAAATGAGCTAGAGGCCAGTCAGTATATTATGCATTGGAGTCAATGGACACCATTTTGAGCAACTTCATTAGTTAGGTAAAACAAGAAAATAGTGTAAATTTGTTATTTCCATTAATCATCATCATCATCATCCGCAGCCCGACTTAACCCACTGCTGGGCATTATAGAGACCTATTTTCATTCATTTGAGGTACCTATATATTTATGTGCAAAGATTGATCCTTATCAGCAACAAAATCCAATTGGTTCAATAATACAGAGTGAAATTATTTTTTAAATCATTCGGGTTCATTTCCGTCAAAAGTAAGAATTTTTGAAAAAAATAAATATGCAGTTTCTTATAAATCGAGGGCATGTCTCTTTTCACGACTTTTCCCTAACTCTCGTGGTTTCGGACTTGATCATACGCGCCTTTCTCAAAAAACCACCCTGTATATGATATACATGAACATTTTTAATGAAATAATGTACTTAGCCGCTTGTGCGCATTGCATTGCAATGGACAGGGAATTCCCAGCTCTATCATTATGTAGGTACATTAATTAAATGTGCAATGTAGGTACGTTCCTAGAAATTTTACATGAAAATAATTCTGGTACTAACCGTGCAGTTTTTTAATGAACGTTGAATATTTTACAAGTAAATAAGCGGAGATTTTCATTAACTAAGAGTAATGAAACTGCGTCTTAGAGGCTTTTGCCAAGCATCACGAAAACACTAGAAAAAAAATGTATTAAACAGATTTTTAACATTCCTTCAAAGATTATATTTAAACGGATCGATACCTACCGAGAACAAATATTTGTGTGGTGAACATGTTGGTTCTCTGTCTGGGTGTTATATAGCATTCTCAGAATGTATTTAAAAAAAATATACATAAACTATCAGCTATTTGGTTCCCATAGTACAAGCGCGTCTTAATTTGGGGCTAGATAGTGCTGCGTGGATTGTCCATATTTTTAGGGTTCCGTAGCCAAATGGCAAAAACGGAACCCTTATAGATTCGTCATGTCTGTCTGTCTGTCTGTCTGTCTGTCCGTCCGTATGTCACAGCCATTTTTCTCCGAAACCGTAAGAGCTAGACTGATGAAACTTGGCTAGTAGATGTATTCTGTGAACCGCTTTAAGATTTTTACACGAAAATAGAAAAAAAACTATATACTTTGGGGGTCCCCATACTTGAAACTGAAACTCAAAAATTTTTTTTTTCATCAATCCCATACGTGTGGGGTATCTATGAATAGGTCTTCAAAAATGATGTTGAGGTTTCTAATATCGTTTTTTTCTAAACTGAATAGTTTGCGCGAGAGACACTTCCAAAGTGGAAAAAAGTTGGTCCCCCCCCCCCCCCCTCTAACTTCTAAAATAAGAGAAAGATAAAACTAAAAAAAATATAATATGTTGTACATTACTATGCAAACTTTCAACGATATTTGGTTTGAACGAGATCTAGTCAGTAGTTTTTTTTATACGTCATAAATCGTAAACCGCATTTTTCCTTTCGACGTACTATAAGAACCTTTATATTATGTTACTTGATGCTACGGAACCCTTCATGGGCGAGTCCGACTCGCACTTGGCTGCTTTTTTTTTATTTATCACCGCCCATGTGCAGATTGTTTTATCACGTGATACGATACAAAATATTATTTAAATTTTGCAATATTCTGATGACTATTTCCATAAACTAACGGCTCGTGAAAGAGACTTAAAACAAAGTAAAGGTGCTTAAATGAAGCAGTTTAATTATTATAGCTTTCGTAACTTAGGTTATCTTTATCTAACATCAAAACAAACGTGCGCAAGATGAATCAGATAAACTAAGATAAGAAGGTATTACGCAATTGAACCGACTGGTATTCACAGAAAAGATAGTTCTTAGCTTAAAGCAACTGCGATTCTGTGTAATAAATTATAGTTTAAAAAACGAAAAAACACGCTTTTATAAAATTGAACTAAAAAGTTAAAAATAAAACCGTAATAATCAATTGAAATTTATATTATTGTACGAAAAAGCGTGGCTCTGAATAACCCGGCATCGGCACAAAGGAAAGTCAAAGCTTCCTAATTGGTAAGAGTTGATAATAGAGGAATCTGCATCAGTATATGCAGAGCTAAACTTTTTTGTGGAAACGAAAAACATAAAAAATAAAATAAATGGAGAAAAAGTGGAAAATTAAAAACCAAATGCCAAAAAGGTTTTTATGTGCGCCTCAAAGCGACTCTTTTCTCGTAAAAGATACATGTTTTTCGAACTTTTTAGGTTCTACGACATGTGGGTTTCCTCACGATGTTTTCCTTCACAGTTTGAGAGTACTGGCATAGTGCACATAAATTAGCTAGTAAAAATAGAGTCGGGACAACATTTAGATCAGTAATGTATGTATGTAGCTTAACTATGACGTGGTGTACTATGTATGGTAATGTAACCTCGCTTATATACATATTGCGTTTACGACGTAGCATTCCTTTAACTGTATTTAAGAGCCGTTACTCGATTACATTATGTAAAGGAAACATTAGGTTGATGGCTGCTGGGTTTTAATCTCAGATTTAATCGCATCTTTCCGAGGCGCATTTTGATTCTACTTTTTGTAATCACGTTAAAAGTTGCCCATCACACATGCCGAAATAACGATGTTTGGGCTCAATCATGCGTTTTCACAAATTCTGCTTAGTATGGGGCTCTAGTATTGTGTGGAATGTTCAAAATGACTGTTCTTTTTGCATTAATGAACTCACCTCCTACGATAAGGTAAACATTGGGGAATACAGTCTTCGCCTGCTGCAACTGCCGCGCATGTCCTTGATGGAACATGTC
Organism: Thera obeliscata; assembly: GCA_947578465.1. NCBI lineage: Eukaryota > Metazoa > Arthropoda > Insecta > Lepidoptera > Geometridae > Thera > Thera obeliscata. Next base: position 3,379,489 of record OX387926.1, read on the forward strand.
GTAGATGCCATCGGAGTAAACCCGCACCCGCCTGCCTCCAGTGCCAGCGAGGGCCTGCGCGCGAGGGATCCGCCCGTAGTGACACCGCTCTCGTTCCACTATGGCCATGGGGTCCGCACTGAACGGCGCTGCTATGCGTAACGACTGGAACAACAAACGGATCTGGTAAGGAAACCTGTTTCGTACATACATACATGGAATCACGCCTCATTCTCATGGGGGTAGGCACAGATCACGGATTTCCACTTGCTAAGATTCTGACACACCTCTTTCGCTTCATTCACTCGCATAACATTCTTCATGCATGCTCGTTGGTTTAGGGTGCTCCTAACCTGGTCTTCTCTAAAACGTCTGTGATCTGATCGAGATACATGCGCAGATAAAAGACCTAGTCTTCCCCTTCCTTCTTGTTTCGATCTGAATAAATTCCTAAGAATTCCTTTAGAGACTCTTACAAGTAAAGCAGGAGTCTTCATCAGGAGTTTGATAGTGTTCAAAATAAAACAAAGATACAGCAGAAGATAATATTGAATGGTTTGCAGTCTCGCAAGGTCACACTAAACAATTGATGGATGTATGTGATGTTATCATAGCATGTTGAAATCCGTCCCTCTATGGTTCTCACCAAGAATGCATGCATGAATCAGTATAGTCCGTCATGAATGCATGTAGGTTCAACATATTTATCAATGTGCTAGTTGTTTATTCAGTTGGTGCAGCCGACAATAGCGTACAGCGTACACCTAGCGTTTGTCAACTTTCATAAAATTACGTAATTATTTGTTTTATAATTTTAGATTGTGGAGAATAGAATAGAGAATGAAGAACTTCGTGGTGATTAAATTACGAATAATTGATATACTATTACTCGTCTAGGCCCCAAAAAGTACATCAAATGCGAGTCTGATGCTGGATTTAAATCGATCATAATAAATCTTCAGATACCAAAATGAACTCAGAATTTAATGGAGAATGTCGTCCTGATCAATGACATTATAATAATAATTCACTGTAACATAAATCTGGTTTGCCTACGGACAACCTACACACAATGGAGGATTAGAAAGCTGATCCTTCAATAGACGCCCAAACCTAAGATGATCGACCTGAACTAAGACGATATACCTGCATTATAACAAGAACTGCCCCTTACTATAAAAGACGGTTCTTCCATAATTCTTTGGCCGTCAGTAGTATTTTAGTGTAAGCATTTATTATGTTGATAAATTATGCACGAGTAAATTCCTGAAGTTCAAGGCGACAGAGCCGACCTTTTAGATAGAGAAAGAATCGAAAAGACCAATGGCCGATCGCAATGTAAAACGGAATATTTCACCGACGATCCGGATCGTGATGTGGAGCGATGTCAAGGTTCAATACAAGCAGCGCTGCCGGCGCCGATAATGAAGTGGCGTGATGTGACGTCGACAACAGTTGCCTCATCGCGATGATAAAATAAATAAATTATCTGATTATTGTTCCAATGTTTTGAAGACCTCTGCTCCGTATTCATTTTAACCTTCTTGTAGCACTTTAGCTTCTTTTGAACCGGTGTGGTGAAAGGATTTAAGAGCATCTCAAAGAGGCGTTTTTTGCACTCGGCTCTGTCGCTACAAATTACCGCATGAAATAAAAGAAACAGGCCAGTCTGTTGAAGATCCGCAACGCAAGACCAAACCACCCAAACTGGTAAATTGGCCTACCAAATTTATAAACCAATTCGGATAAGGTATTATCCGTGGTTCAATTGCCAATAATAATAGTCTGAATCTGAACTGAACCACTCGGATCGCATACAATATTTATATTATTAAATTGATACCTGCCCATTATTTTATAATTTGCTTTGCGTGTAAAGGTGCTGCTTGACGTCAAATTTGTTATTTATTTCGATTGAAGGTACATTGATGGCGTCAATGAATCCACTATACTACTCTTTTTTGTCAAATAAATAATTTGATGATTTGATTTAACTATGAATGGCAAAATGCTAGGATTTATAAATTATGGAACGCAAGAACGAGCGTCAAGTATGGAGAAGACAAGACAAGAATTGTATGGGATATTAAAAATACTTAAGTTCTAGGCGTGGTGATGACAGGTGGAGTAGTACAACAACCGAATGGTGGCCAAGAACCGGCTACAGAAGCGTAGGGCGCCCTGCAGCAAGATGGATGGACGACATAGACAGGGTCGCGGGGCGGCAATGGTTAAGACTGGCACAGGATCGCGGTAGATGGCACAAACTAAGGGAGGCCTATACCCAGCAGTGGGTGAAGTCGGGCTGTGGATGATGATGAAGTTCTAAAGACAGATTACATAAGAACTAACAGAAAGATAACTAAACTGTAAACATCATTAGGTCCAGACATATGACTAATTTCAAGACTTAGTTAAGCAGATGTAGTGGGATTATCAACTCTAACCTGAAGAAAAGATAAGCGTGATACAGATAAATCTGGTTACTGGTCTATTTAACACTCGTACTCGGGGATGCAATTTTATTGTTAACTTTGTTAAGGTTTCCTCTACACGGGTTTCTTATGGCTTGTATCGTATAGCTCAATACTTAGATAGTAATAAGAAGTTGAACGAAGATCTAGCTTTACGAACTAACAAGAAAAGACGTACAACGTGAATGCGCCTTGTGAACTTTAGCGCAATAAGTACGAGTAAAACTAATCGTATCAGAATTTACTTTCTGAAAATATAAACAACACAGTTTCTCCGTACTAATGTATATTTTGGCAACAACGTAGCACTTTTTAAAGCTTTTTCAACAGAATCCGTATTACGTATTCTATACGTATATCTCCGAAAACTCAAAGTAGGGAAATAGGTCGTAGGTAAATAACCTATTGGAACATTGGCACGATTTTCTGTTTTCTTGCTAATAAATTTTTCATCTGAAGTTTTAGAAACATTAGAGACTATATCTAAATAATATCGTACCCGTAATTGATACCTATTTGACTGGCCTCTCAGCTCAGTTGGTAGTAGCTCTGCCTTCTGAGCCGTAGGTCGTGGGTTCGATCCCCACCGAGAACAAATATTTCTGTGGTGAACACAGATGTTTGTTCTCTGTCTGGGTGTTATATTGTATTTATTCTAAGTACATATGTATTTACAAAAAATGTATATAAGTATTATATCAGCTATCTGGTTCCCATAGTACAAGCTCTGCTTAGTTTGGGACTAGATAGTGTTGTGTGGGTTGTCTATAGTATTTATTTATTCAAAACTGTAAATGAGCAACGAAAAATCTGATTGAATAAAACATAGAATGAGACCTAGACTCTGAAGTGGGGTCATTGACTCTCACGTTTACAACACGGTTAAATGACCGGAATATGGTTTAGAACACAGGCATTGCTCTGTATTGGTGCAGGATCAGTTATTCGCCAAGATCTCTCCGATATCGGCTTCAAAATCTTACAAATCTGAAATTATTTGATACATTTCTGTTATCTACACCGAATAGTAACTACATATTTTATCATGTTTATATAAAAAAACTACAAACAAGAAGATAAAATCCAGTGACTAGTGTTTGCAATAACATCGCAATGGACGAATCATGAACACAGTCATGAGTTAAAAATAAAGACGGCATAAGGCAGATAACAGCAGAATTTATTGAAGTTCATCTCGTGATGTGTCATCTGTACCTTGCAGCATCAAGGCTCTATCTTCAAACAGATTTTTTTACTCTTATCAATAATACTGATAAGAAACCAGTTATAAAACCAGATGATAGTCGTGACAAGATTTTAGAAAAGTTATCTAAAAGCAACCAATTTCAAAGAGGAAACAGTGTACTTGTTAAATTACGTTCACACTGAAAACGGAGTGTTCTGTAACAGTCATAATGGAGACCTTTGCTAGAGATTGTTCTTCCTGTACCAAGTGCACTTTCAAGGACCATTATATACAATTGTTTGTTTTAAGAAACAAATTGATACTCTCGCAACTTGCTAGATACATTTGGAAAAATCGTAGGAACCAGGACCTGATCCATGTATCCTAGATGAAGTATGGAATAACAATCTTGAAAATAAGCAGCTATGTTTCATCATTCTCAAACAGCTGATCAGCATACTCATTTATTAGTATTATTGAATGCTAATCAGACTAATTTGGTAGACAGGTTTTCAAAAAACGGGTTCCGATTTGTTACAGCACTACATAATTATTGAGAGAATTTGAGAGAAACCGGATCGCGTTTGGGAGTTTAGCTCGACGTTCATGTAACAACCTTTAAAACAAAGAACCTTTTTATTGAAATTATTTATGAATGACGTCAAGCTTAAATTTACAACTCGTTTGCCACAGCAGGAAAGCAAAGGTAAGTCTAATGCATTCCTTTACTAATTTGAAGCTTTTCCTTATGTAAGTGTAAGTACATTATTCTGTAAGTACACTAATAGTTTATAAGCACACTACAGCGTTATAAAGGCACATTCTAAAACATCTGAATAGTACCTAAATATTTAAATAAAATAAATAAACTCGACTAGCTAGGTAGATTATATTTTCACGTTGAATCACGATCGATTGCCTAATGAATGAAGGCTTGCAACAAAATGAGTTTTGCATTGTTGCTTTGACCAATACCAGCTTCAATTCCGAATAAGCGCGAGTCTTTGATCGGTTATTACGAATTTCATAGGTATCTAAAGCCATTGCCTTCAGTTACTTTTACTTCCACTATGTTTCCGTGTTCAACTTGCAAGTCTAGGATTGTTTCCTGCTACACATAACTGTCTACTACTTACTACAAGTCCAACCTACATGTGAAATATACTTGCAAAGTCAACAAATTAAACAACTTTCCACCGGTTATCGTGTATCGCTCAAAATATTTCTATGTATTGTGCGACTTCGTGGACACTTTCACTTGGACCCAAGACAGTGTTGTTTGCAGATTGTAGAGTTATTTGCATGCATGCAAGAACAATTTTTGAATTCGGCTGAAATGTTTTAAGACCGGGTTAATTAGAAAGAGAGTAAGAACTTACTGCTGAATCCATCGTTTCATGTTTCGAAAATCCATTTTTCCTGTATCCGTTCAATCCGTTTTCAGCTTTGCCGATTTTATGGCCATTTGTGAGGGTGGTGGTTACCGTTATCGCTGACATCACGACTGTATTATTGTCCACTTAGGTAATTTTATTTTTAAATGTTTTGTTATTCTTGATTTCTATTGACGTTGTAAAACTGCAATTAATTTCGCATCCCGGTAACTTATTTATTTTCACGAACAGTTAGTTGATAAATCTATATTTTCTGTTCGTGACCGGCGCTCTTCTATTTGCAAGATTTCGAGATTGTGTTATTGGTTTTTAGCGAAAACGGCACACGCTCACACCGCGTTCGGAAGTCCGTGACTAACTGGCTGGAGGTAGCCGATACGTATGGGGCATGAGGAATGTAATGTGGCGTCGGGCGTCTGCGGGTGTAGGTGGAGTTGCGCGGGGAGCGGTCGATGCCGGTGGCGCGACTCGCGGCGACGACGACGCCGACGTGGAGGCTCGGCAGACACGCGACGCTCCACGAGTTCAGCCGAAGTCAGTCAGCTTCACTTAGCAGTTGGCTGAACCCGGAGCGATAGTCTGGCTGGCGCTGCTGATTTTTAAGGTTCTTTACCCAAACCAAAGGGTACCAAATATACTCTTATTTCCTATCTAGTGAATGTCTAATTTTTGATTTGTAAAAGGATCATATAAAAAAACGGTAGGAACCGAGACGTAGTTTGTTGCCTGTTCTTCTACGCTTGGTCGCGTGGAACTGGCACCTAGACTCACCTAGCTTTAAGACGTTTCAAAGTGATTCTTGTATCGTATTGAATAAACGCTTATTGAATCTTGAATCTTGAATCTAGTGAATAATGTCTGCAACACACAGCTTTCTTTCAGCAGCTTTCTTTCTTTCACATTATATTTTTCGAGGAAGTCGACCGAAAACACATACTCAAAAAAAAAGTTTTTTATGTAGCAATACATACATTTTCATCGGATTGCAGATTTACATGTATGAAATTTTATCTCTGTCGTTTAAGGACTGTTTCATCAATCTTCTTGTCTACAATATAAACTTCATTTAAGCTTTGTCTAGCAAGATATCTCTAGTTTCATAGGTACGTCAAGCTACACCTACCTATGTATTGTATTTGTAAACACACCAAAACTATTTTGAGTGTTTCCTCCCGCTCAATGCACAGTTGTTTTTGTTTTGTTTCTAATTTATTATGATTCGAATTCTTGATTACTTGTATAAGATAGGTATATTTTTACTTTCATGAGCACACACTCACGATCTTCATCACTTCTCATTAGCCTTGGTGTCAGTCAGTTATCCGTTAAATCTGGAGGAACATTGGTGACTCTACAGCTGTAATAGGCGAACATAATACATACATACTTTTAAAATGTCATAGATTCTGTAAATAGAAGACAGTATTTTCTGTAAAGTATATTGTGCAGGGCTACGACTGTTTTATGTGTTATTTATGAATCTTTGCAAATAATGCGTGCGATAACACCTTGGTCGCTGTATGTGATGTGCTACTTACTACGTGCATACATTGAGGTCACACACACATTTACATCAAACCTCACCTATCGGTACGTCATATACCTACACGGTAAAGTTAAATCACTGTTTTTCTAAACATAGATGAGGGGACAGGATTTTAAGGACACAAATGGAAAAAATATATTTTGTTAGAAAGGTTTAGTTTTTAAATTTGTTGTTTTGAACTAGTTACTATTTCATTAATATCACTCATACATACAAAATAGTTTAATTTTCCTACTTAAAAATTAACGGGTAAACCGATGTACCGCTACAGTAGAGCTATCGGTCTAGATTCCCAAAAAATGTTACGTCTCTGCACCTAGCTAAAGAATGAAGGCAATGACCGCCCCAGTGACCGGTATAGGGCGCTAATATTAACACAATTTATGTAATGTTGCCAGGCGCAGACACGCTAGGTGCTGGCTCCGCTCGAATACCTTCACTATCAGGAGCCTAATTCTCGGGCCAACCGAGATCATTTTGCAATTTCATTTTATTGCTTCTTTTCAAAGAGAGAATGGATGATTTCCTTGAGTAATTCATCGACGACCTCATCGTAGAAGTCTCGACAGCTACGATATACGGAAAACGTAGAAAAAGTGCGGGGTTGTGCAATGCCAATGTGTATTTAAGGGACATTGAAAATCTCGGTCGGCCCGAGAATTAGGCTCCTGCTAAAGATAGGCCACTGGCAGAATATCTAGTCCGTTCGCATTACGTTATATTCAAGGTGAGGTGTAGTAACGATAACAGATACCTACCTAAATGATTTGTTTTTTATCTGATAAGCAAAATTATCAGCATTAGATATTGCAATTTCAAAACAAATGGAAAAGGCTTTGAATTTTCATGTTTTAGTATGCACTGATAGACAGGCCTCCATCGCAGATTTTCAGAAGGAACTTTACTTAGTTTGAGCCAACGAGCCATGATGTTTGACAGAATACAAAATAAAAAACTAGACAAGTGCGAGTTGCACTCGCCCACCGAGGGTTCCGAACTGTAGACGAATAATTATAAAAAATAAAGTAATTTAGGTATTACATTAAGCATTAAGTCACATAAAATAATTTAAAATTTAACCACCGTCCCTTTTTTTTTACAAATGTATACTGATAAGACTAAGTTTTCAGATTATTCCCAATACTTGTAGTAGACGGTAGTACTTGCCAAATTTCATATTTCTACGTAAACGAAACAACAAAGTGATCTTATGTTTTGACTATAGGAGGTACGGAACTCCACCACGGACCCAATTAGTCTAACTATCCTATTTTCGGATAACTCACGGTCTTAGCTCATTATTTTCTAATGAAATGCCTTTAGTTGATATTTTTTCATAATGTCATACTTGATATCAAGCTAGGTAGGTATGAGAACTCAAGGATAATTCAATTGGTCACGGCAAGTGGACACGAATCGACACATAGGTACCTTACGTAGCAATAGTACCTAACCGGAATCGAATACGAACCTAACGTAGAATGTTACGCAATGTCAGTCACATTTTACGAGGAATTAGGCGCTTAGCTTAGTTAGCCACGCAGGTTTTGACTATATGTATACTATGGATAACAGCAAGCGAAGGAACAGCCATGGTCAATGATCAATTAGCCAATCGTACTTCATCTAAATTACAGAATACAGAACAGAAGAGAGGTACTTAAGTATAAGTACGTTCTGTGATCTGAATAGTATCCCAGGCGCTACAGCGCGGATCCCGCATGGTTGAATAATTGCCCATCATTGCCATCTTGAATAATAATAAGTATGTAGTTGCGTTTCTTATTTACATGTTTATCGACATGATATAAATAAATTCAATAGAGGTACATCACTATTGTTCATGCCATCTGATAATAAAAAACTTTGAGATTTTATCACCATCTTCAAAACCTGGATGTCGAATCGATCTTGAGGTGAGGAAGGGTAGCTCATCTATTATCAATTGCAATTATTTATCTCTCTAACTAGTGGAGTCAAAACAATCAAGTTAAGATACTAATTAGACCTACCTGTCGGCTTATAATCCTGCCAAGAATACTAATTACAAATAGTTGAATGGAAGTTTATTTTAAGTCAGAGTAATTCGCTTATTCCTTGCCGATAACCAGTGATCTTTGAAGATTCGTTTTCCTCAGAGATAATTGGTTATTTCAAAAGAATTTATTTGCTGCGATATCCCTTTTACCTATTTTAAATCGCTTGAATTCGAAGATCAAGCACAAATTCATAATGCTCCATCAATTCTAAAGGCTCTAGTAGTTTCTGATATCTACTATAGTGGGATAACATGATGTTTGAGTGTAGGCTCCTGTGTTGAGTGTTGGGTACTATTTAATATTATTTGTACAGGAAGAAATAGACAGAGTATTGACGAGGTTCGGTGACTCTATTCGCGTCTATGCGTGGCATGGTCAGTGATCACGCCACGTTGAATTTTTGGCCGTGAGCCCAGACAATTGATCATTTGGCTTTCGTTTTTATGCTTGCAGCAAAGTGTCATAAACATTTTTGAGAGATTTAATTTCTCACAGCTTCTCAATTCATGCAAACTTATAAATTAGGTAAAACTAAAATTCGTAAACACAAAATACATTACGTGGCTGTAATGGCGACATTATGCTAAGTGGTTTCCCGTTTTCAGATTTGTTTTAACAGACTTCAAATAAAAAGGAGGAGTTTCTCAAGTTGTTGTATGTTTTTTTTTAATGTTCGTTATCACATAGTTTCGTCATAATTTGTGAACCGATTTGAAAAATTATTTTTTATCTGATCTCTATTAAAGGTTTTCAGATTGGTTCCATATAAATTACAGCAGTTAGGCCATGAGTCGGCTTCTGTTTTAAAATGTATGTTAATAGTACCGCTGTAAACTTCCCTCTTTTTAAGGGCTAAATACCCGTTTAATCCAAGATCACTGTTATCTTTTATGAAATTGTGGAACCTGTTTCCCTTTCATCAAGATTAGTTGAAAAATATGACCTGTATGTGTACCAAACCAACATACAAACAGATGAAAGCAAAATTTGCTAGTGGATTCAGAGACATTTTTACCACTAAATCAATTCATATTTAAACTCACCCATGTGATTCTACTGAATTCCTGACTGTTTTGATTTCAATACCCTTATGCTTGAGAGAGAGGTATATAATATCACTCTCATTGTATAGAATGTGCACAAATGTTACTTTTCAAATTGATATAACATTGACATTAGTCTCTCTGTGTTTATATTTGAATGTTAAGAGCTCTGGTATTTTGCGTAATTCCAAAGTGGATTTTCCTGCTAGCTTTCCGAACTGAATCCTATAACCAGTGAAAATACCCTTCCAGAACATTCACAAATAAAAAGTGTTTCTTGCAGGAGAAAGGCTACCATTTTATTGGATGCTTCATATTATCAGGTACCAATTTTAAGTAATAGGATGGCTTCAGAGACTGACATTACAAAAAAAAATATGGGTTTAAACCAAGCCGCCTTACAATCACAAGATTAACATAACATACTCCATGATGTAAGAGGTTACTGGAGCAGTGAACTTCTGTTAATCCAGTTACATGTTCCTAGATTGCTACTGCAAAGACTGCCTTTCTTAGCAATAAGTATAATATTATACTCATTGCTAGGTCAGTGACTTTTACAAATGGTTCCTGCCGGTCTACTCTTGAACGCGATTTTGATCTCAATCTTAAGTTTTGACGGAATTTTGATAGAAATCCTATGGGTTTTCTGTCAGAATTCCGACAAAACTTAAAATTGCAATCGGAATCCCGTTCAAGAGTAGACCGGCTGTTCTTCAATAATAACATTCATAAATGCTAAGCTATAAAATGATTTTGATGCAAGATAAAACTTCTTCAGATATTTATCAGTTTTTTAAATGTAGTTTTCTTGTGGACTCATCGGGAAAAACAATAACCTGCATCTGTTGGTTAGCATTTCTATTATTCATAATATTCTTCCAACAACATTAACTAACATTGTGCGTTTATTTAGATGTATCAGATTATACCTAAATTCTAAATTTTGACTGGATTTCTCTCTGTAAATTGACAATATTCTGATCCACACTCCTCTGTTATGGCAATGAAACTAGTACACTGGACACTGGAAGAATAATAATTGTGATAACAAGCCATAAATCACGAAGTCATGTTAATATTTTATGGGCCATAACTTTGATGGTACCTGGCGTATCTACCGACAAAATAGATGGACACCTCAACACTATGCCATATAGTATTTGCACTTCTACAACACCAACAAAATAAACATTGTAGTTTTAAATATCTGTCACTTACCGGATCATTAACGTGGCTCGTCGTACTAGTAAAGCTCGTGTCGCTCCCGTTCTGACCTTCGCCGGCTTCAAGAAGTTTGCCGCTCATTTCTTCTTCACGTGTGCGCTTCCGGGACATTATCACATAGCCCTCCGAAGAGATACTCTCCCTGATGTTTTAGAAGGCTGTAACGTCGTCGCCTGGTAATATCTCCAAGTTTGTACGAAAACAGCGAGTGAGACTTTCAACACGACAACGTGATGAAAGTTAGTGAAATAATAAAACTTTATTCTAGTTCTAGCGAATACCTAGCAGGTAAACGACAAGTAACGAAAAACTTAAATCAAAATAGAACAGTTTGTTGTAAGTTCGTAGAAAGTGTGAAACACAAAATTGAATTGATGAAGGATAAAAATAAAAAACTGAATTACGAAATTTTACAAAATTACAGAGTCGATGACGCAATTTGATTGACTGATGACTGACCTGACATTCGTTTCTTTTTCGGAATTTGACAGCTAGTTTGATTTGACACATTTGACAATTATAGTGCCAGCAATTCCGTACTACGAGCACAGGAAGATGGCGGCCTGACGAAAGACGTAAATTTTAAAAATTCCAACATTAAACGTAAGACTAGGCGATATGGTTTTGATACTATAGCCTGCTTCGAAAGGAGCGAAAAGGAATAATAATAATAAACTACGAGCACAGACTATGAAAACTTCGTGTTTCCACACGAAAAAAACAAACTATACGCGTATACGCTGCACGTACACGTAGGATGTATTCTTCACGGCACGTAAAACCTGCGCACACGCAGGTCGCTGGTGATAGCGATCAGTGAAATGAAATGCTGTCAAATTTGAGGCAGCGTTTCACTGATAGCCATTGCCAGCGACCTAGGTGTGCGCAAGCCTAGCGTGCTTGATCTATCTAGCTTATAAATCTGACAAAGCCTAGCTGTACCGGTTCCTATGAAAATAATAAAAAGCGTTGATGTACATATGTCAATAACTTTTATTTCAGATAAACAAAGAAATGTATACACATACCTAGTAATGTTTAAATAAAATTTATTTTACAAACTCTTGAAGTATCGTCCATTGCGAGAACAGTCACCAAGATCCCATTATAGCCTTTACAATGTCTAAGCTATGAATGCAAACGGGAAGGCCCAATGAAACCACTAGTGGACCTAATCAGCTGCTTTTGGTATTACTAGTAAGTATAACTCCACCAAGTAAAGTTTGCAACTCGCTTTTTGTAAATATTTTTAATGAACCTATGTATAATATAATGTTAAAAACAATAAATGCGAATTAAAATCTAGCAATCATTTGTTTACATTTTTAAAGTCACAGCGAATCCATTTTTGCAGATCGACGATTTAATCAACGCGAGGTGCAAACTTAGCTTGGTCGAGCTATAACCTAAGTTTGTAACAATAGTTATAGGATTTCATAAATCTTTTTAATAAAAGGATACCAAGGTATTTTTTCATACCCCTTTATATTGAGCCTCCCATAATGCGTTCAATATTAAAATCAACAAAATAATCAAGTAAGCAAACTAACAGGAGTTATTTATTTAGAAACTCAAGCATGAATAAACTGTTAAATTATTATAAAATATCACAGCGAATTTTAGTTAGCCCAACATTCAAGAATGAGATCCAAGATGAATCCTTGAAGGGAAAATAAACTTCAAAAAGTTATATACACTTGCAAGCTCTAAACTGGAATCGCTTCTAGACATTTTTTTTACTATTTCTATCCAATGAACTAAGGATTGTGGTATATATTTTTTTGTTAGCTATCAAACCTGACCGGCGTAGATGTCCAACAGCAGCTCAGAGAAGTTCGGCTGCGAGCGAGTGGACAGTAGACGAAAACGACGACGGAAGAAGCAAACTTGACCTCATAAAGGCCAGCCATGTGACCTAAAATGTCTTCTTTTTTAATATTTTTTTTTCATATTACTGGCTAGATCTAGAGTCTAGACGTCTACAACTTTGAACTAATTAAATAATTCCCTAAATTTAGGCAGGAAATTTATTTAATTTTAAATTTTGATCACTTGAAAGCTAACAAAGTTACCTTTCAAATAATATACCACATTTTTCACTGCATAGGAATTGTGTCAAATTATTCTTGGAACAACTCGCCATGAATCGATTCCAGTTTAAAGCTCGCAAGTGTAGATACATGTTTTGCATTACATTTCAAGAGATTTTGTCTCAGCCAAAATACACATCTTAAAGGTTATCTTTAAAATTAAAAGATATAACCTATAATGTTTTGAGTAGTAGGCAAGTATGCAAGGTTACACATCGGTAAACATCGGTCAATGCAATTATTAGTAGGGGTGTGGTCGACGGCAGATGAGACGTGTGACGGAGTGACGAGTGGCGGGCGAAGAGAATAAATACAAGCGGGCAAGAGTCCACCAGCTATGGAGATAAGGCGATTTGCAAAGCTTCCTTTTGTTCATTGTTCAGATGCATCAGACACGAGTTGAATAGCTCTGCATTCGACTGAAAAATAAAAACAAATAAATTGTTAAAATGTGTAAAAATGACTAGCGGCCTGTGCCGGCTTCTCACAGGTGGATATATTTTTTTTATCACATAAATATAGCCTGTGTTACTCGGGTGAATATAGCTTTCCAACGGTGAAAGAAATTTTGAAATCGGCACAGTAGTTTTCGAGTTTACTCATTACAAACATACACACAAAAATACAAATCTTTCCTTTTGTAATAATAGTATACATGATGCGCTATTCCAGTCAGTATTCAAGCAGCAAAGGGTTTGCAACCTATTAGTTATTTAAAAGTAATCTCTAGCAATATCTAGAATGAAGTAGTAGAGTTTTGCTATTGTCATGTCAATTACCTGTATTTGTCGCACAAGCGCTACCATCTGGTTATAGGCCGGGTTATCATCGGGCACGGCGTCGTGCAGGAAAGCTTCAGCGAGCACGGCGATCACTCGCTGTGGCGCGTCGGGCGTCGACAGGGCAGAGTGCCCACTTGCTACCAGTTCACATAACAGAGAATATACGTGAGGCGCTTCCTCCGCGTCTTCAATCACTGGCAGCCATGTCAACCTGGAAATAAACAGCATGGAATCAGTGTCATGATCATAGAAAACGAACTAGTGGCCAGTAGCCTATATTTTTGGGACATGACTAGTTGAAGAGAAAATGGATGCATCTATTTTCACATTTCAAAAACTAAATTGTAAACTCAATGTCCAATTGTGTTGTAGAAGTTTGCATCCCTACCATTTTTCACAGATCGGTGAGTTCAAAAACGATGCATGAACAACCAACATACCACCAAAAACTTTTTTTTTATATAATAAAGCATTTGGCTGCCATCACGCCTGATGGAAAGTGAAGATACAGCCTAAGATGGAGCATGCTTAAAAAGGGAAACTGGAGAACATCCCAACTCTCAGAATATTTATTCAATACTCACCAATGCCTAATAATTTCATCCCTATTGATTTGCGAGTGGTTATATTTGATGATCTTGGTGACGGCTGAGATGGCGTTCTCAGTTGCGTTAACGTTTTCAACGGAGCGGGAGTCCGAGTCAGAGATGAGCGCAGCGAGAAGAGGCAGCGCGCGAGCACACGCGGGCGCGAACTGCTCTCCGCCGAACTGCGCGAGCACACCGCACCCGTATGAAGCCGCCTGCCGCACCTCCGCCTCGCCCGACGACAGCCCGCTTAGCATCGGCTCCAGGAATATGTCTTGGTACTTCACGCATGCGGGACCTGAGATAGTAGATAGTAGATTGTGTCATAGGGGTCCAAAATTTAATTGAAAATTTGATTTAATTGTATTTAGGATGAGATCGAAATTTTTTGAATCCAGAGCGAAGTGAAGGATCTTAGAGTAGAATCCTAAACGTAGCGCCGTCGCTAACAGTTCCTCAATAAGTGCGCACAAATTAACTTCGAGCGACGTACTTTGAATCCATTCAAAGTACGTCGCTCGAAGTTAATTTGTGCGCACTCATTGAGGAACCAATCGCCTCTTTTCGAATAGATGGGATGAAAAAACTGTTTAGTGGGTAATCCAAGGTTTAACATCATCTTTTTAGACGAAACGCGATTTTAGTTATTGACAAAGATTAAAATAAGTAGTAAATAATGACACATACAGGTATTTAACCTCGTCATTGTTATATTTATCGTGTGTTATCAAGGGACTGACAACCAAATCCATGAGGACAAGGATGCTAATTATCTTGTTATTTTCTATAGTAAGATTCTGTGCAGTAATACCATTAGATATTACCAAATAAAAGAACCTTACATCTCTATTTAACAGAGCTACGCCACATTATAGTTTACGCTTAACTTTTTTAACTACAACGTGATCCAATTCATTTTCCAGAGGATTCCTCTAGTTTTATATTTACGTACCTCCATATTCAATAACGTCGTCGAAGATACAAAGGGCCCATTGGCGGTCAGCGTATGGGCGACCGGGAACGAGCAATTGAACCAGATGTGGTAGAAGAGTGTCCAAGTGTGGGTAGAAAGCTTCGCGGTAAGCAGACATCAATGCATGGAGCACATCAGCTACTCGCGAGAGGCCGTAAACGTCTTCATTATCTTCCTCAGCTAATTGTTCTTCTACCACCTAAAAAGATGCGAAATTTATAACTAGCGGCACATAGCTCTAGCGCTGAGCGATACGCGGAGGGGATAGCTGCGCATGTGTCGTAGTGTGCGCATGTCACGCACACTGGATGTGTGGATGTGTGCACAGTGTCTTATTGGTACGGAGAGCGGAGTGCGACTGGAGAGTCAATCAGCGCTACGCATGCCCGCCTTTCATACCGCTTATTTTTGACTTCTGCGTAATAACGGCCAGCGCTAGAGTTATGTGCCGCTATCTATACTTGTATTAAAAATTTTACAGCGCTCAAAATATTTAAAATATTTTTAGATATAAATATTTAAAATATTATATCTGCCATGCCTAGCATGCTCAACCGGTTTATTATAAGGTTGGGTTAGATCATAGAGTAGAATGATAGTTATCTAGTTACATCATCATAGTCTTCGTCGGAGCGTTTCTGCCGGCGCTCGGTGGCGCGCGCGAAGTGTTCCGTCAGCAGTTTATTGAGGATACGCAGCACCTCTGTCATCATCTCTTCGGGCAGGCAGCCAGTGCCGAGGAGTTCTATGCACTGTGGAAATATACTCATTAGTATTGAATATAAGTAATTTATCGCTAATTCAAAACGTGCATTAAGAATCTAAAGCGCAATTACTATTCCAGTGGGATAAAATATTGTAGATTCTACATCTACAACATTAATAAAATATTGGAGATTTAAAAACATTTAAGCTTCGAGGTTCTACAATGTAGAGCATTGCACTCGAAGAAAAGTTCGAAAGCATTTTGTCAAGTGGACAAAAGGAAACTTTTGAAGCGCACTTAGAATCCTTTCAACACACTGGTTCAAAATTACTATCAACACGACCAGAAGAAGAGAGATAAATATGAATGTTACATAACGAGATTACAGACAGATCAAGAGCGACAAAATCAAAAGTTCTAAAATGTACCAAGCTTCATGCAAGTTTCATTTCAAAAACTCACCTTAGCCAAACTGTTGAGCAGCTCAACCTGAACATCCTGTTCCGGTTCCGAGTCGATAGCCTTCAGCAGCTCAGGCAGGATGTAAGCCCACATGCCCTGGATGTACTGCGGGCCGCGGATACGAGCGCACTCCAGCAGGTAAGGCAGCGACTCGGCCGCCGCTGTCCGAACATTGTCGTGGAAGTAGAATTTCAGCATCGGCACCATTAGCTTGACGACCTCTTCCGCGTATTCTGCGAATGCTTCCTTCAGCTCGCGCGCGTAGCAGACTAGCATGTCGCATGCGGAGGCTTTGTCTTCGAGACCTGTGGAAATGGATAATTAAAAAAAACTGCTACACTTTTGATCAGACGATGTGACATACATCGCGCATGGAACTGTTATAGAGTGAACATATATAAAGCCCATAGAGGCCTATACCTAGCAGTGGAACATGATGACTTTTGATGCCTAGGCAATAAAGAATAGTTATACAAAAAAAAGACCCTGTATCACAACAAGATATTGTAAAAACAGGTGGATGGAGAAAACCCACTTTTCTTATGGCTTTAGGCCTATGTCTAGCAGTGGACTTCTTCAGGCTATTACATTTTTTTTTATGCAACTTGTTGATAGATCTACCATCTAATTTGAGTTGGGGGAATAAGGTGTGCAATGATGTCCCACAATGGAACTACCATATGGACCACCTGACGCTATGTGGTATCCTTCCTATAACCTCGTAGTAATACATGTTAGGAACGTGCCCTGCCATGCGTCCATCAACTTATGGCATATATCAAATGATGCTTTTTTTTTATGTAACTAGCTGATGGAATAAGCATATGGCCCACCTGATGTTAAGTGGTAACCATCGCCTATAACAAGCAATGCCTCGTAGGTCACGCACGTCAGGAACGTGCCCTACGATGCACTGCCCTGCGTCCATCAACTGGAGGCATACAAATATTCAGCCTCACGTGCCAGTAATTTCACCGGCACCCAAACCCTTCAAGCCGAAACACAGCAATGCTGCTTCACAGCAGAAATAGGCATGGTGGTAGTACTTCTTGGACGAGCCCTTCACAAAGAGCTCTACTACTACTAAAATGATGTTGATGAATGTATAATGTTTATATTGTCGTACCGGCAGTCTTGATGCCGAAGTTCTGTTGCTCGCCGAGAGTGACAAAGTGCCAGTCGAGGTCGCCCTCGATGCTCTCCAGGTCGTCGTTGTCCAGGAGCGCCACCTCAGGCTTCATGGCGGCCGTGCGCATCACCGGCTCCATCACCATCGGAAGGTATTGAGCGAAATTCTTGCCTGGGAAGAACGAATTTATTAATGACAACCTTCACAGCTCAGTTGGTAGAAGCTCTGCTTTCTATGCTGGAGGGCGCATAAACCAATACCGCTTCCCATGAAGTGGGCCGTATGCTTGTTTGTCAACTTCGATGTGTGTGTGTGTGCGTGATATAAAAGAAAATTACGAAGTTATGCGTCAACCGAATTGAGAACCTCTTTATTTTTTTTTCAAGTCAGTTAAAATAAAGAATGCAAATATTATATCAAGCTATCGTGTTGTCATATCACAAGCTTTGCTTAATTTGGTGCTAGATAGTGTAATGTGGAAAGTACACCATTCATCATTCAAGCGTGAAAAGAAACTAACCCATTATTCTGCAGATGCGCGACCAGGCAGAGATGAGGTACGAAGTCTGGGGATCATCAGCCGGCAGAGCCTCGCTCTCAGTGTGATTCTTCAACAAGAGGTCCATAACCTCAGAAGCGTCGGCCATAAACTTTTCTTCGCCGACGGCAAGACCTATACAAAAAATTGAATTTCAATTTTTTTTTTTGAAATCTTACAATCTGCCTGTATTCAAATTCTGCATGTTGCTTGGATTCAAGATGTAATGTACGTGAACTGAGATCCCTAACACCTTATGAACAAAGATGTCTGGGAGCAAATGCCACATTTGATCTACCAATGCTATGGAAGTGATATACGCAATAAATATGGTATGCCACTAACGAACATTGGATATTTTTTGGTGTAAATGGGTTAATTTTTCAATCTACAGATAAATCTATCCATCTATTGTTTAGGCATGTCGCAAACAAGAACTGTCATTTTATATTAGACAAATAGCATTATTTAGTAGATGAAAATATCAGCCCTAAATAAACTAAAACCATAGTCATAGTTAGTACCAATAAAAGAACTTTGCCTCAGTATATATTTCAGGTATGTTCAATTGTATGTAATGTGTGTGTATTAAAAGTAACTCACCAATAAGACTGACACACTCAATAGTCTTGCCACGGAGGAGTTTCAATTCTTCGCCATTAGCGTTCGCAATGATGAATTTGAGACACGGCATCAGTCTGTCGTAGTAGACGGTGAAGTCCTTTTCTACCGTGTCGGCGACAGATGCAATTGTCGTTACAATCTGCTCGAGCACTAGCTTTGTGCCGCGTTCCATCAACTAATAAAATATAAAATTGTTGGTATGCAAGTATTTTCATATTTTTTAGTTAACCTATGGTGTCCAACTGGTGGCGCGACGAGCTAGATGTACATCTACCATACTGGTCCAACCTAGCAATGGACCGAGAAAGCTGGAAAAAGGGTAGAGAGGCCTTTGCCTGGCAGTGGGACAAGATAGGCTGAAAATAAAAATAAATGGAGTCCAACTGCTGCATAGGTCTTCTCAAAATCTTCCACTCATTTCGGTCCTTGGCGGTCTCCCACGGTCTTTCATCTTGCCGTCCAGATCGTCCCGCCAACGTTTTCTCGAAATCATTTACATAATATTCTTAAAACATATTTCAAAACTCCCATATTAAAAACACCTTAGAAGTATCTAGAAGGCCCTCAGATCCAGTCCTACATTTCTTACATAGTTGATTTAGGTTTCTAGGTTTAAACATTTATTTTCTCAAAAGAATTTACAAATTCACTTACAGAGAAAATACATTTTTCTTATAGTAACTATTGTTCTTCGTTGCCATTAAGCGTAGGTAAAAGTAGATACAGTCTAGATTACAAATAAGAACACTACAATAAACATCGTCATAAAAATAGCGGTTCCTTGCGGGTACATTTGAATAACTTGGAGCGCAGCATAGCGCGCCTTGTACCGTTTGGTAAGGCTTGTTCCACAGCGAAATTATGCAGCAGAAAACTATTTTTTGGTAAGTAAGTCCAGATTTATGTCTCCAAATATAAGAGCTCGTTTCCTTATTTGCCAAGTGGTTTCTATAACTTTCAAGAAAGTTTTTCACATAAGATACTGCATGGCGGTTTGTATATAATATAGCACCTATGTCCAGTGATAGCTTTTCCAGGTGGATCCATAGATAGTGATTTCCATCTTCGCATTCATCATCGAGAAAGTAGTCATATAAGTTGTTGTGTACTATGTACTATGCATCTTAGTTCGTCAAGTTTTCCGGGTACTAGAATACTTCTCACATTTGCATATAGAAAGTTTGCTGATTTAGTTGTAGTTGTTATATATGTGCATAGTTCTTAGTCACTTCATATGTTATACTTGTAGAATGTTTTGTTGTTGTTCTCTAGTAATTAGTTTTTTGATTGTTTTATAATTTTAGGAATTCCGTTTATGTATTTTATTGTTAAGTCATCTTCTCCACTTTCTTGACGTAATTGCAGTTCTTTTTTCAGATTAAGCAAGAATTTTTGCTGCTGAGGCGTCTGGTCTGAATAGATCCGGACGCCGTCTTTTTTGATATTAGCTTTATTACGCAGTATGTTTTTCACTGTATCAGGGGAAGCAAAACATACCTTCAGCGGACGTATTTTGTTGTTGTCATACTTTCCGAGCCGTATAACTCTTTCAGCTTCGGCGCCATTTGGGTAAATAGATTTTATAATATTCTCTGTTTCGTATTTATCATGTTCTTGCCTCTCATCCAAGTTATCAGAGTGCTTTTCAGCTAGGCCTGCTATAACTATATTTTTGCTTCGTTCAGCGCGCTCTTGAATCTCATGGATGAGGTTCTCGTTGGTAGCTGCTAGGGTGATAGGTGGTGGCGATGATGTAAACGGGGCAGCCGTAAGCTGTTGGACTTCATTTTGAAGGCATGTAATTTTTTTTTCATTTTGCTTCACAGTTTCTGTTAGTGTCGTAACTTGTGATTTTAGGTTAATATTTTCTGTCCTTAGATGATCCGTAGTAGTCTTTATATCATTCAATTGTTCTTTAATCGATGATATATTCTCACTTATCGTATTTATCTTATCAGTATTATATTTAGTGGATTCTTTAAGTACATCTAAAATTTCTTTTTTGAAGTCATTAAACTGGTATGCAAAGTCGTATTCGGGTGCTTTTCTCTTTCGTAAATACATGGTTTTAGGTTCTATCTCCATTGCATCCATTTTTGATAGATCAGGCTGCGAGCTGCTACTTCCTCCCGCAGAAACCAACTTGCCAAGAGAAGAGCTTTTAGAAGGTGAGCGCATGGCCTTCATCATAAAGTTGTTGATAAAATATTATAAAAATTATACCAAGTGAAACAATTGGTAGTAGTGGACGCACCTTTATGATGGTTGGTAGAAAGGTTCTCGCCGAGTGGAGCCGAGCGGCTACCGAATCGCTATGCGTCTTTTTCTCTCCAAGCTCCCGAGTGACGTACGCGCCGAATACTAAGCCGTCTTCGCAGGTGAGTAATGACTTACGATTCAGGCACTGCGTATTCGAATTTGCACTGTTTGTAGATTGGTATTAGTTTCCAAATGCGTTGTTGAAATCAGGTAATTTTAGGAGTAATTATTGTAACACGTCCGCTTGCTACGCTTGCCGGCAACGATTTAGAACATTATTAATGTGTAGCAATTCAGACAGGTCAACTTATAAAATAAATGTGTGTGAACTGAGATCCCTTATCCCTCTATAGAAGTGAGAAAGGGAGCAAAGGTCACAACTTGATCTACCAATGCTATGGAAGTGATGTACCTATAAAAGTATACCACTAACGAACATTGGACCACTAGATCCAATTCATATAAATACCTCTTTGAGTGTGGCAGTCAGGATAACTTCAAGCTTGCTCATGAGAGGATCTAAGTACAAAGTCAATATTGGCTTGGGGCAGTCTTCACTGAAGTTTACCAAGGCAGCAGCAGCGTGAGCCTGCAATGAAAAAACGTAGTTTTAGACTAAATTCTCTTCATACCAATTTTTCAAGAATAACTTTATTATAATAAAGTGTAAATTCACATCCCAAAGTAGTTTCTTATAAAAGAATCAACTCGTAAAGAGACACAAATTATTAATGTAGCATGTTCTTAGAAGGCTGTGACTATAGAAGTACACAATCTGTGGAACCATGCAAAAAGGTTTTCATACTTTATAACAATTCTAGCAACTTAGATTCAAGATTCAAGATTCAATAAGCGTTTATTCAATACGATACAAGAATCACTTTGAAACGTCTTAAAGCTAGGTGAGTCTAGGTGCCAGTTCCACGCGACCAAGCGTAGAAGAACAGGCAACAAACTACGTCTCGGTTCCTACCGTTTTTTTATATGATCCTTTTACAAATCAAAAATAGTCTAAAATAATAGCAGTGAAGTTCCAGTGTGGTGCCACTTCACTTAGTCAGACGTATGCAATGTAATTATACAAAAGCAAAAGTTTCAAAGACAGCACACGCTACGCTTCAAAGTTATAATAAAGTATCTACACAGATATAAAAATAAGATATTAAATAGTAGGTACAGACATTGCAAATTGACATGCTAGCTTCCTATGGGTAGAGTGACCGGGACATCGGGCCACGCAGTTTTATCATTCATATAGCTATCTAGAGTATAGTACGCTTTCTTTATCAAATTACTCTTAATATAGGCTTTAAACTTCCGAATTGGAAGCTTAGTTGCATTTTCCGGAAGTTTATTGTAGAAGCGTACAGTGTTCCCCATAAAAGACCCATTTACCTTCTGTAAACGAAATTTGGGAATATAAAGTTTATTTTTATTTCTAGTGTTAATATTATGTGAATCACAATTTTTCTGAAAGCTACAGATGTGTTTGTGAGTGTACAGTAAGTTTTCATATATATATTGTGAAATTACTGTGAGGATATTAATTTCCTTAAATCGCTCCCTCAATGAGTCTCGTGATTTCATTTTATAGATGGCACGTATGGCCCTTTTTTGTAAAACGAATATAGTTTGAATATCAGTTGCTTTCCCCCAGAGAAGGATACCGTAAGACATAACACTATGGAAGTAGCTGAAGTAAACTAGCCTAGCTGTAGCTTCATCAGTGAGCCATCTTATAGTCCGAACTGCATATGCAGCCGAACTTAGTCTGGCAGCAAGTGCTTTGATTTGCGGTCCCCACTGCAATTTTTTGTCAAGATTAAGTCCTAAGAAGATAGTAGAATCTACAAGGTTAAGTGACTCTCCATTAAGTATAATATTAGTTGGCCGGAGAGTTACATTTGGTAAGGTAAACTTAATACACTTGGTTTTCTTAGCATTAAGTAAAAGATTATTAACGTTAAACCAGTTAAGTATTTGCGACAGAGATGCGTTAACGTCATCGTAATTAGCCTTCAATCTATCAACTTTAAAAATTAATGAGGTATCGTCAGCAAATAGTACTATTTCACATAGTTTTTTAACAAAAAAAGGGAGGTCATTTACGTACACTAGAAACAAGAAAGGACCTAATATCGAACCTTGTGGCACCCCCATGTCAATAACTGACCCAGAAGATCTCTCACCGCTCACATCAACTTTAAGGACTCTATCAGTCAAGTACGATTGTATTAGGTCAATGGAGCGATTTAGAATGCCGTAATGTTTAAGTTTAGATATTAATGTAGCATGATTTACACAGTCAAAAGCTTTGGAAAGATCGCAGAATACCCCAATCGCGTCTTGTGAGTTTTCCCAGGCATCATATATGTGCTTTAAGAGTAGAATACCAGCATCAGTCGTTGATCGACCTTTCGTAAATCCAAACTGGTGGCTATGAAGTATCCCATTTAGGTTAAAATGTGATAACAACTGAGTAAGAATAACTTTCTCAAATATTTTACTTAGCGTAGGCAATACTGAGATAGGTCTATAGTTAGCAGGGTCATTTGCATTTCCAGATTTGAACAGGGGAATGAGTTTACTAGGTTTCATTAAATCAGGAAAAACACCCTCATCAACACATCTATTAAAAATATACGCTAGACACGGTGCAATATCAGTTATAATAGTACTGAGTAGTTTTGTAGACATTCCCCATAAATCTTCAGTAGCACGGGTGGCCTTTTCTAAAATACATTGTGTGAAGCCAGGGTGGGTCGCTATTAATAAATATATATTCCTATGTTACATAAGGATAATGTAGCATTCATATTATGGTAATTTATGAAATCGGTCCATTTGTTTTCAGTTTATTCATTACAAACATACAAAACTTTCGTAATTTTAATATTAATATGATAAACAGTTACCTGTACGCGGGGGTTAGCGTTGTCATCAAGTACCACTAGCAGTCCGGGAACCACTTTGTCATGGAATTTCTTCTCGAAGATAGGTGCAAAGTCGGTCGACATCTGGCCAACGGCGTTACAAGCAGCGTAACGCACGCGGGGATGCTGAACACAAAATACTTATTGTAGCGCATAAACAACTCCCAAAAATCGGAAGCGTCCTGTAAATAGGGATATAACTAAAGTTTTGACTCTTGACGCTGTATAAATCATCTACAAACTACAATTTCATGCAAAGACATGTTTACTAATCTGAATAAATATAAAATTCCCATAGCGCGCCTTTTCTTCGAAGGGGATTGACGCAGGGTATTTCTGGAATAAGTCATAGATGTAATCAAGGGACTGACAACCAAATCCATCAGGAAAAGGATGCTAATTATCTTGTTATTTATTATAGTAAAATTCTGTGCAGCAACACCACAAGATTTTGCCAAAAAAAGAATCTTACATCATAAAATGCATAATGCAAAACTTAAACAGCAACCAAAAACACTTTTAGCGTCACAGTAATCAAAAGAACATAGCAAATAAAATTGCTTTATAAATCGCGATCTCGCGTTTTATTTTTATTCTCCTACCACAAAAAAACGTTTCAAAGTGATCCTTGTGATTCTACTGAATAAAGACCAATTTGATTTAATAAAATAGTGCAAAAATCCTTACAGGGTCAGTAAGATAATTCAGCACGGCAGATACGACTTGCTCCAGCATCTGCTCCATTTGCTTATGGCATCCCTCACCAGCCGCAGAAATCGCCATCAGGGCCGCATGTCGTCGCTTCCAATCGGGAGATTGCAGCATCTCCGGCACTTGCCCCACAATCAGACCCAACATTATCTTGCCTCCCAGACCGCAGCACATGCGGTCCAATGCTGATTCTGCTGCTACATTGTTTCTGTAAAGAGTAGATACTTCCTTCAGAGAACAAACTAAAAAAAATCAAAGTCGAATTGAATTTGGCGAAGTTGAAAAATGCTCAAGCCCGCCGAAAGAAGTTTTCATTTCTAAATTTTTTGCCGATCTTGCAGCGTCACACCTCGGTTGAACACCGTTCAGGCACAGAATAGATATTAGTACTGCTGAGGTATGTTACTTTTATACTGATTATTTCTTATTGATGGATAGATTGAATATTAATAAAATTCATATAGTGAGTACAAAACTGGGATGCTGTCTCCCGGAGGTTCATTGTAAGGTATAAATATTTATCTAATACTGTGCCAGACCTTTAAATTCACTCTTGTTTAGTCCTATGAACAATGTTTGGAAACCTCAGTAGGACAAAATGCAATAGATTGAGTATTGGGAATAACCATTAGTAGTCTAGTAAGAAGGTAACTCACTGCTCACTGTCGTCATCAGCGGCGTCATCTTGCTGGGTCCACTCCGGCTCTTCATCTAGTTCGCACATCATTTCCAGCACGAGAGGCGTGAGGTGGCGGATAGCGTTGGGCACTTGTTTACGCACCATGGCCGGCGCGGTCTCACATAGAGTCACCATTGTTTCTAGGCCGAGTTGCCGCCAGTTGTCATCGGCGTCATCGTCACCAAGTACCTAGAATTGTAAAGCATTATTGTACTGCAGCCTGTTATATTGATTGGAAGTTGGTAGTTCAATAACAAATTGTTTATTTTCTCAATATAAATAATGCTAGGTGGAATGAAAGTGGATTAAGGCGAGGTTTATACCTGTTTTGCGAGAGACTGGTGCCTGAGATAGGTTTTATGTTTACCTAAAGTTCAATAGCGATTGAAATGTACCAATGTAATAAAGGAAAATAAAGTCAATTTAATATTCAAAACTTTCATTTAGAATCGATTAGTTAAAGCTTGTCTAAGCAAAGATGAAACTGTCTGGAAATTACTATCAAACTGCATCTTATTGGAAAAACGTTGTTAGCGAAACTACCAAATCGATTTAGCACAACCTTAGCAACGCAATTTTAATAGTAAAATGCGTTTGAATTGCATGTGCATAATACATTGGATTATGATTTAATGGATCAACAACGCCATTCAACCATTGAGACAGGAAGTTTGCAGAGATTAAATATTTGAAGGACAATTCTAGATACTACACTAGGTCTCAACTACACAAAACTTCACAATAAGTTTGATAAGAATCTTACTTTTAGACACACTCTGAATATAGCATCCAACTCTGGTCGAAGAAATTTTGGAGTAGCTTCTGCCAATTCAATAAGAATTTTAAGAGCTGAGTCATCATCGTTTTTCTCCACTGACTCCTCTACAACCTGCGAAAACCAAAAATATTCATGGAAATACACTACAAAGCAAAATCAAAAATAGAAAACATGTAAATTAGGTAAGTACAATGGAGTCTGTCTCATCCTATTACGTGATTTTGACCGCGTCCCGTATTACGCAAACTCGTCTCATTGGACCACGTGCTGTATAAATGTAGTTTCGCAATAAACTGATAACATATAGGTACCTACATAAAGTAATCATCAAAATGTATCATCCATTCAAATAGTATCATGATAGTCAAACTATAAATTATGCTCAGAACGTACGGTTGTAGGCAATAGTTATTGCAAATCGGCTTTTTGGCTTTGTAGAGCGCTATCTCTTTCTGACGCACACTACGCCCTATGAAGCCGAAATTAGCCTATGTGCAATATTTGTTGCTTACTATAAATTCTTGCCGGATCACGAGATACTTTTGCTGGTCAAGATTTAAATAAATAAAAACCAAGCACAACTTAGTATTTATGTATGAAGAATTACTATCAAACTCCATCTTATAATAAGGATGATGTTAGCGAAATTCTCAATTTGATGTTGCACATTTTGGCAGTAACGCATCTCATAAATGAAATACGCACGTAGGAGTTCATGTGCCACTACATACCATAAAATAATATCTTTATCTCAAACATTTTGTATGTTTTAGAATTTAGATATTGAATTGAAAGCTTCAATTTTATCATTTGAAACGACGTCGTGGCAGTTCCGATTTGATATGATGTCGTAGAATTGACCTATGTAGCTATAGCTACACAGGTTAAATGTAATCTACCCGAGCTGCCACGAGAGATTGGCAGAATAGCGAATACATTTAAAATGATTAGGAACAGCTTACCTGCATCATAGGCCGTAGAATGTCACTGAAATGTTTCTGAATAGCTGGCTCCTTATCGTGCAGTACAATGAAAGCGCCGACGGCTTTCACGGCCTGATTCCGCAGGGCTTCACTTTCAGTCGGCTGCAGGGCGGATAGCAACATACGCTTTATCACATCTAGGTTCTCGTTTTGCCTATTTCCAAATATTCCGGGTACTGATCTGTTGGGTGCAAAATTCTTATTTTATAGCAAAACACGAAACCAAAGCCTAAAGTTGTAATAAAGCATCTTATTTGTCGCGCATCAACTTTTCTTATCCATCATATTAACGCAATTTAATTAGGTGCTTTAACATTTTTATAGCCATGTTATATTATTAAAAGCTGTACCTAATTGTTATTATAACAGGTAACCAAGAAAAACTGAGAAAGAAACTGTTATTCTCAGTCAAATATCTAATCAAACCATACAACCAATAGAGTGCTTATCATTTCAGCTAACGTATAAACTACCATTATTATTTTGTTCCTGTAGACTTCGACGCAATACAACACATCGTCATAGGTATCGATCGTAAATAGGCAATCTATTTTTTGCTTGATTGCTTTGTTTGTCACTAACAAAACCTAGCTACCGAGGCCGCAATCACATGGACAGTTGTAGGCAATAAATATTGCACATCGGCTTTTCTGTTTTCGTAGGCGCTATCTCTTTCTGACGCACACTACGCTCTATGAAGCCGACATTAACCGATGTGCAATATTTGTTGACTACTACTATTATCTATTCTAGACTATACCTAACCTAGTAGGTTTGGTAAATAAATTATTGTAATGTGGATATTGATATCAGACTGCAATGAAGATGTCAGTCCGTGGATTTACATACATAATAGGTACTGTCGCGCACTTCGATACCGTATCGATAATAGGTATTTCGATCCGGTTCTAATTGTACGCATCTGGGGGCCAATTCTAGACTTTTAGAGATTTACGCTCGAAATAGAGATTTGAAATGTCGCGAAAGCAGTGTCATATCACCAAATTTGTCGAAGATAAAATCGAACCGCGCTAAAATGCGTATTCTAACCACCGTTAGACTTTTACGTTAGACTTTTACTTTAGAGATGTCAGAAAGAAGGTTCATTCTTAGAACTTCCACAGACTATCCCGTTGTTGTTCATGTTTATCTACGTTCCGTTTCTATCGATAGAATAGTTCGATAGCACAACTTTATTATTGTCTTCAAATAAACACATTTTCTATTAAACGGCGTTTATAATGCGTTCTTGTTGTTGTTTATAATAGATTCATTTTCATTAGATAGTAATCAATGGACTTTTCGCACAAAATGTTAGTTACAATAATTAATTCCGGAAACACACGGAACGTTATGTACCATAAAACTGTAAACTTTGTTGTTTGTAATGTATGGTCAGTTGTCTATGAAGTGTTGTAGTTAATGTCATTGTCAGGATCATTACACTCAAGAGAAGGACTCTGATGACTTGAATTTTTAATTCAAAGGTTAACAACTAGATGGCCATTCAATGCAAAAAGAATATTTCTCTCGAAGCTTGAACCCTGGATACAAGTATAGACGTTGACTGTCTGATTGACTGCTCTTCTAACTGCGCCATTGAATAATTTCTAAGTACGAGCTAAATTCAATCACTCCTCACTTATTGTAGGTTTATGAGAAAGCATTATTCGCGTTCTCGCTCCCAACTTGTATAACCTACAAACAAGTAAACATCATTGACTTTTTATCAAAAAGTAAGACTAGGTGGTATGGTCTTGGTACTCTAGCCTGCTCCAAGGACCGAAAGAAAAAAAAAGCCCAAAGTCACCCAAAGTATATTAGAGATGTCAATGTCGACTACTACTCACCACTCGACACATATCTATCGGCCTTCGCTCGATAAATGTCTAAAGTGATATTGCTGGAATACGATATCTATTGAAAATGTCATGTCTATTTAAATTTGACAGTTCTTGTGATATATATCTACCGTGACAAAAAAGTCACTGGTCTAGAATTGCCCCCCTGCCTCGCGGGCCTTTTTCAATACGAGTCCAGTAAATAGACGAATGGAAATCGAAAATCAATTAAAGCTTTTTTTACAGCAAAACCATTAGCTAATATTTTTATTCAACATTAGTCGTAGCGTGACGTTATATGGCTATGCATCCTCAATAAATAGACTATCCAACACAAAAATATTTTTTCCTGTGATTAGCGCGTTAAACCAAACAAACAATCAAACTCAGCTTTGTAATATTAGTATAGATGCAAAACCTTATTGCAATACTCGATACATTTATTGCATAAACATGGTTTAGTTTGAACAGAGTTCTTAGGTTTACGACAGGAGTCTTTTTGAGGCGCACTTGAAATCCTTTCACCACACTGGATTAAAAGAACCAGTGACGCGTTAATAAGAAAGTGTAAGTAGGTATCACATGGGCCCTGAATAGAGTATAGTATGTGAATGTGGAATCACAAGCTGTTAGTAATTTACAGTATTCAGTTCAAATTAATATTTAATTTGAACTGAATACTGATGTAGACTCAACTTATGCATAATATTTATATTTTACTTTGCTCAATGTCAATATTCAGAGCCACTTATTTGCGTGTCAAGAATAGCATTATCATAACCTTGAGAGTCGAAATCGAACATTAAGCACGCTTTTAATAAACGCTATGCTTTTTATTCGTCTTCAATGAAGGCGGGCTTCTACGTTCACCTAGAACTACCATGCGTTTATCTGATTTATGATTAGAATATCTAATTTTAAACATATGTTATCTTTCTTCACCAGTGTAAGTAATCTTAGGGATACCATTGATTCCGATCTTGGGAGCAAACCACAGCTGTGCGCACTGCACTGTTAGCTCGCCGCGTGCACACAATACATTCGGAACAATCAGCCCGACGCGCAGCAGTGCTGCTTGGGGAGGCGATAATGTACCTACATTATGTTATTGTACACACTGTTATTACGATGCCAGTTAAGCCATATGCACACTGGAGCAATTCAAACATGATCATTTACTTTTCTGGCACTGGATACTTATACCTTATCCTTGATACTTTATAGGGCGGATCCGACTTGGATAGGTTAGGTTATGTTAGAACATAAATATTACGCACAAGGCGAACGAGCAGAGCGAGCGTGCCGCGGTAGCGGCCGCCGCAGTGCCAGAGAATGATTTTTTCCCAATAACCTCAAAGGGGCTGCCTGTTTAGTACAATTATTCATCGCTAGATATAAATAATAATAATCGAAATATTAATCTGCGACAGTGTACATGGCCTTTACAATTTTCCAGTGGAAAAAAAGTGGCATCGTTTAAACAATGCGTACATTAACTGGCCGTACATTTACCGGACTCGCTGCTTGCTGCCGAGATCGAAATCATGCCGTTACATAGCTTCATGCATCATTCATTGGCTAAAGGTGGAGGAAGGGTACTCACGTGAACATCCTAATTCCTGCCTCTTTTATGTTGGGGTCTAGAGAACCAACACAATTGAACATGAACTGTAAAAATTCTGGCCACTGGTTGGCGCCATCGTCGTCGATATGGTTGCGTGCGAGTTCCGATATCACGTCACAAACCTACACAAAAAAAAAATATATTGATCATTTGATTGCAAGCATTTTCAACCCTGACAGAAAAGAGTGTTGTTTGAAGTTAAAAAGAAGTTATCAAATTTGAAAATAGGTTTTGTTTATATAGCCGACAGTTCTTAGCTGGTTTTAGCTATGTTTTGCAAATCCATGCAACGGTTTCAATGTCCATCACCTCTGTTAAATTTAGTAAAATGAACTTGTTTTGTTAGCAGTTACGACAAACATATAAACGCAAATTAAATTTAATTATTGCTTAAAGTTAGCCCTGTCACTGTTTGTCATTACCCTACTTACCCATTACTTGTTTGTTTATTATAAGAGATGGCAATAGTTTAAACATGGTTTATCTTTCGACAGATTTTAATAAGAAAGGGGTGTAATAAGTCATTATCACAGCCACAAGACAATCAAGACAAAAATTTTAATATCAAGTATTGATTTTATAAAAAAAGAGATTCTAAAACAATGAAACTAGCTCCACAGCTTTCCCTGTATTAACATAACTGATTGATACTTGATACCAAATTGTGTTGGTTGTGCCTACTTTAGCTCAATGTCATATCCATTAACAAGCCTAACCTAAGTTGTTCAAATGAATCACAATAAATGCACACCAAAGCAATATTGTTGATTGTTTTGATGTTCTGATGAAATTTGAATATTAGTTTTATTAGCTAGTTGCATAAAAATAAATTATTTATGGCAAAAAAATTTTTTAAACAAAAAAGTTAATA
Source organism: Thera obeliscata (assembly GCA_947578465.1). Classification (NCBI taxonomy): domain Eukaryota; kingdom Metazoa; phylum Arthropoda; class Insecta; order Lepidoptera; family Geometridae; genus Thera; species Thera obeliscata. The sequence goes on from OX387926.1 coordinate 3,410,947, forward strand.
ATGGTTTTATACGATTTTACGATTAACATACCTTTCTTCTCAACGGCTGGCTCAGTTCCATTTGCATGATGAGCAATAACTGCTCTCTAAGGGCTGTCTGTTGCTCCATCGGCAACTTCGGGAAGAATTCAAAGAACTCGGCACTGAGCAGCCTTCGCAGTAGAACTGCAGCAGTCTGTCTTCCATCTTCACCAACCTCAACATTTTGGAGGGACCCCACAAGGTGGACTACTTTGCTTTCTGTTGGGATGTTGTTGTAAACTTCCTGTTGGGATATTTCAAATGATGTTAACCTTGCAAACCTTATTATTCTTTGATTATATTTGCTACCTTGGATAACTACTATTATTCACTGCTATTATTTTAGACTATTTTTTATTTGTAAAAGGATTGTAAAAAACGGTAGGAACCGAGACATAGTTTGTTGCCTGTTCTTCTACACTTGGTTGCGTGGAACTGGCACCTAGACTCACCTAGCTTTAAGACGTTTCAAAGTGATTCTTGCATCGTACTGAATAAAAAACTATTGACTTTGACTTTGACTAGGGATAAATCAGTCTAAAAATGCATGCCCCTCCACCACGTTTTCTTGAAGTTGGCTCACAGCAAAGTACTTCAAAATAATCTTTGTGATGTAGGTATTATAGAACAATTTACTTTGACTGACTGAAGTAGTGGGACGTGCAGTTTAAAATTGGACGATCCATGTCTCATCCATACTTTACAGCTAATTTGATGGAGGACTCATAGTGCAGATATCGTTAAGAGATCAAGATGCAAAGAGGATTAATGTTATTGAAATATCATGCATGGCATGATGATAGATCAACATAAACAAAGATAGTACTGTAGGTAGGTTGGAGGTAATAGGTTATTTTAATGAGTAGGTACATACTAAGTAGGTATTTTTTTATATTTACGACCCTGTTTATTTACGTTATGTTTAAGCGACATGCAGGACATAGCTAGGACGTAGTATGACACACAATTTGTAGTGTCATCAAGGCGTGGCGTGCCTTGCAAGCCAAGTAAAAAAACTGCACCTAGTACAAAATATAACAGTAATTTTCATTTCTATATGAGCCGGTGTTAGGGCACCTCTGCGCAAAAAATTGCACCCAAGCAATTGCCTTTATAGTCGCTTCAGCAAAATACATAGCGCGATCCTCCATGACCACGTTTTGACACGAGGCCAGCATCGTCGATCAAGTTTCGCACTAAATACCGGCTGATTGATAACTGATATGATTATTAAACTATAAAAACTACGTAACTTACTTCTGCTTGCGATCTGATGTCGTTATCAGTTGATAATAACGTATTTAGTAACTGGAAAAATTGCGCTTGTTCTCCTGCCATGTTGAACTTCTTCAAAAAAGGCCAGCCAATTCTTTTTTTCTTTGATTATTATTCAACTGACAGACGTCAGGACGTCAGACTTCATTGGATTTGTCGAACAAATCCCTCTACACCATAAATTATGCACTCTACATTGCCAGTACTTTGTGGTATTGTCGGAAAGTTAGCGGCCGGCTGCAGGGAAGAGGCATGCCGGCTGTGGTTGAAAAGACGGTCAAAATGTCAAAATAAATTAATCTGTAAAAAAAACCTCGGGCTAGCTCTCCCAAAGTATGCCAAACTTGAACTTTATAGCTGGGAAGAAGAATATCTCTGAAACCCTGTGAAACCTATCTACAACCTGGCAAAAATACAAGTATCCAGCATTAGCATCACATCAATGCGCCTGGCATAGTCAAATCGGTTCTTGCTATTTAAACTCCCCAATAAATATTATACTCTTTGTATTTAAATAAGATAGTCTGTGGCAATCTGTCTCTTCTCAGTAAAGTTATTCTGTCTGTGACTCTGTGCTGTAGTAATATTGTCGTCACGTCAAAACAGTCTAGAGAATAAAATTATTCTTTTCTTTCTACCTAAAAATAGCGTGTTAGGAAACGAGAATGTTCGCAGGCTGGGGTAAACGAATAATCAAATAATCGAAAAAGCGTACAATCTAATAAAATGGTAAGTTACAGCTGCAACTGTTCTCGGTAAAAGGCTGAACTTTATTTTGAGGTTATTATTTCATAACAATTCCAACAAATTAGCAATATTATCAATAACTTCAATAATAACGCATCACTTAACCTTAATGTTACAGGATTTGTACGTTTTCTAGTCTTATTACCATGCGTTATGGTCAATGAAAATGTTACTTTACTTTCGGTTTATTACATATATACTTATTTACATCCTACCTCTTACCTGCCTCCAGATTCACTCAATATATTTTTTTCAGGCTAGTACTGTGATATTAGCAGGTCTCGGTATGGCAGCTGTGGGGTTCGCCGGCCGCTACGTCATGCGACAGATGCCGAATGCCTCCATGAAATTTGCTGAAGCTGTAAAAAATCTACCCAAGTTTGATTCTGAATCGTTAATCAACTCTAAATACTATAAAGGTGGCTTTGAACCTAAAATGACTAAAAGGGAAGCATCTTTAATATTGGGGGTCAGTCCTACTGCAAATAAACCTAAGGTATATAAGAAGTTTCAACCTTTTCAAATTACATAAATAGCTTATACTAGACTCACCTAGCTTTAAGACGTTTCAAAGTGATCCTTGCAATCCTATTAGATAAATAAACTTTTGAGGGGCCATAAGCTTGATCTGACAGAGAAAATCTCATAATGAAAAAAGTAAATCTCAATCTCTGCCTCGATAACACGTCTTCCATTGATTAGATTACAGTAGTAAGCCTATAATATTAGATAATGTATGTTATGCTTTAACAATTAAACATCCTATTTTGTTTTACAGATCAGAGATGCACACAGAAAAATAATGCTTTTAAATCATCCAGACCGAGGGGGTTCTCCACTGATAGCTGCCAAAATTAATGAAGCAAAAGATGTACTGGAAAGTGGAAAATCATAGATATTTAGATTAGCAGAATTATGTAGATTTACATTATAGTGGATATCTAGTAATGATGGGTTTTGAAAAATAGATTCCTAACTTTGAAGCTTGGTATTTGAGTTGACTCATACTACCAAATACTTAACTTGCAATAAAAAGATATATTGTCTTGAATAAGTCTGTCTGTTCAGAGTCACCAACTTTATTTCCAGATAAAGTTTGGTACAATCAATTATACCTGCACAGATTAACTATTTGTAAATATTATGTAAGAGTTGATCCTACAAACCCTGGATAATAAAGGATTTATAAAATGCCAACTAAGATCTATAGCAACAAAAACAATGAATACGCCAAACAAAATACTTTAATGATATGCAAAATACAAAACAAAACTTGAGCTGATAAAATATCTTAAAAATAATTTGGTGTTTTACAGATTTTTCTAATGTCCCAAAGCTGAGCAGGATTTGAACACGCGACCTTCCCCTTGGTGCGCTGATCGCTGCGTCATCGGATCCATAAGCTTTGGTCTCGCGATTGTAACGCACAACGCTGCGGTATACGGCTTGACGCAGCGTCACACGATTGCACTTCGCCGCTGACGCAAACTGCGACGGAGCAAGAGACCATTCTAGACGTTTTTCACAAGATTAATAATTGTGTCCGGCGCTGCAAACTGCATACCGCAGCGTTGTGCGTTACGATCGCGAGACCAAAGCTTAACTACGGCACGCGTATTAACCGTTCATAAGAGTTATTAGTAGTCTGATAGCGCAGCTCTGCAGCAAGGGGAAAGTCGCGGGTTCACATCCGGCTCGGCTCTTAACTTTAGGGACATTATAAATATCCTTGTGATTTCCTTATATATATAAAATCAATCAAAAATATATTGTGTTTTAGTTAGGCTTACTAGTTAAAGTAAATAGATGATTTCCACTTTCTACCATTGGTCTCTCTGGTGAAGGCAATTTATTATTAGATAAAACTATGCTTTTAGGGTTATGTTAAAATAAAATATTTCATTTCATTTCAAAAATAACTAACAGTATAAACTGTACATCCATTTCGCCATTACAACCTCCATAATTCATTATCGAATTAACTAGCTCTGCCTTCTGCGCCATAGGTCGTGAGTTCGATTTCCTACCACGAAAGAAGATATCAAATATTTGTGTGGTCAGATATCTGGTTCCCATAGTACAAGCTTTGCTTAATTTGGGGCTATATAGATAGTGTTGAGTGGGTTTTCCCACAATATTTATTGATTTATATAATACGAAGCGCAAAACATCTTAGATAATTGTATCACTATAAAGTAAGTAAAGGCTACTTACCTACCAAATGCAGAAAAGTAAAGTTATTTTTTTTTATTATGCAGTTAAAGATAGCTGCATTACCTTCTGCTAATAATTATATTAAAAAAACATATGTGATAATATCTTAATATTGTAACTTAATAACTTCTTTAAAATGGCTACTAATATATATAAATAACTAAGTTTTGACTCTGGGCTTTATGAAGGATACATTCTAGCAGGCAAACCTATCCGATGATCAAAATTGAGTTAGGATTCAAATGTTACATAAGTTCATAAATGATTTGAGTTAGGACTAGAGGTTTGTACGTCATATACAACAAAAACGAAATTATCCACAGAGCGCCAAACACGCTTTTGCTAAATTATCTATTGGATAGATACAGTCAATTACAAAATTAGTTGAAAAGTCAACTAATAAACCTACTTATGGTAAAGTTACCATAAAAAGAAGGTTCATCAAAACTTGTATAGAATCGCTTAGGTGTAAAATATATAATAATATTTTTTGGAGTTGACTGTAACTACATAAAGAGTTTTATTTCAACTTCTTATTCGTAATATTTTTTTTCAATAGAAAAGTCTTGCATGCCATAATAATAATCTTATTGAATTCAATCATTAATATAATAATAAATAGTAGAGCTTTTAAAAAGTCATGAATCTCATTTTTACATTGAGTTTTAAGCAGTACGTACAATATCGATGATTTTTATAACATATGGGCCCTTTGTTCCGTTACTGCTACCACACAACTGGTCTCGAGACATTAAACTTTAGAATGACTCTAGAACAGCGGTTCTCAAACTTATTTGGTTACGGAACCCTTTTGACAAGCAAAATACTTGACGGAACCCTACAATAAAACAATAGTTTTTAAAAAGTGTATTCTTTATTATAGAAGCATAATAAAAGAACAATGTAACAGTTACTAATTATTATGTTTTTTTTTCTAAATTCTTGCGGAACCCCTACAGGGGTAGCGCGGAACCCTAGGGTTCCGTGGAACACACTTTGAGTACCGCTGCTCTAGAAAATTAATTAATAAGTTATGGCATTTTTTTTATGGGAGTGACAGAGGCTTGAAAGGACTAAGGAATAGCCAAGGCTCTAGTTTAAGGCTGTATTTTAATATACCTTCCAGTTTAACTGAATAAACTCCAGTATATAATGTACCTGTACGTATAATGTAAAAGTGCCTATTAGATACTTTGTTCAGAAACTCTAAATACACCACATCCAAAATACAAACATAGCTTACTTATAATACTAATTGTAATGCGTCAAATGCCAAATGTTTTGTTTAAATTAACGTATAATATAGTATACATATTAGTGATACTATCCTTAAACAAACGAACGACATCAGCAAGCAAAATTTACGTTGAAAGCGAGTAGCTTTCGTACGTCTGTCATTTGTTTTTTTCATTGTATGATGTGAGGTGGGTATTGTGTAAGGCTACATACACACTATGCGGTTACCCGCAATGCGACAGCCGCAGACTGAGCCGCACAGTGCGTATAGCAATTAACCATCCGGGTGGCCGTCACTCGGGCCGCAGCCCTCCGAGCGACCGGAGCGGCCTGCGGGTAGCCGCATCGCAGTGCGCATAGAAATGAATTTTACGTACATAATTATGCTTGCGGTCAGCCGGACGGCTAGCCGCATTGCGGGTAACCGCATAGTGCGTATGTCCTCCTCCCTCCTCGCGTCGTGCTCCTCACTGCTGAGGGTCGTGACCCCCTCCATGGATCAATTTGTCCCTGACAATTTTTCGCCATCTGGATCTGTCACCGGCAACCTGAATGGCTTTATGGACCTTCACGTCGAGAGTGGAGCGGATTTGGTCGGACCAACGTATCGGGTTTCGGCCTCGTGGTCTCTTGCCTTCGATTTTGCCAGTGATGACAAGTTTTTCCAGGTTGTCACCCTGTTTCCTGGCTATATGCCCGAAATACTCAAGGACTCGCTGGAGGCAGGTGGTTGATAGCCTAGTGGTCACTTTGAGTTCCTTGAGTATTGATACATTGGTCCTACGCGCTGTCCACGGGATACGGAGCATCCTCCTCCAACACCACATCTCAAACGCGTCCACGCGTCTGCGATCATGCGCTTTCAGAGTCCATGTTTCTGCACCGTAAAGAAATATGGAGAAGACTAGACTCCGGATAAGATTTATTTTGGTCCTGTTGGTATAGTGCGTATGTAGCCTTACCCTATTGGTCTCGGGCCATTGTGCATACAGTGCTACATCGTTACGTCACGACGGGTATTTTGTTGGTATAGGTATTCTCACGTAAAAAGAATGTGAAAGGGGTTTGTTTGCGCATGCAAAACCCGCACCTACCTACCTGGTATGAGATTCGAGTTTTGCATACAAAACAGACCCCCTCCAATTTCTTCCAGCGTTCTTTTAATGACGATACCTATGCTTTCCTAATAATTAAATAACGCTTTAGCATTCTTCGTCTCGTTTACACTGGCCAACGCAATATTTCAAAATAATTATGAATGGTTAGTATATCAAAAACACTGTTATAAATTTGTAAATTTAAAAGTAGATAATTTGGTTCAAGAATGAGATCAGAGCACCTCAGCTGAGAGGCTCACCGCACATTGGTATCCTTCTGTTGCTCGCGACGTTGTTTTGCGAAACGTGCCCTTAACTTTATTATTGTTGTGTTGGACAGCGTTCCAGGTACTTTGAAGATTGACTGTAACAAAACCAAATCTATAGAACCAAATCATTCTAATAGTAGGAACTGGTGACGCCACGCAAAAAGGGCCCGGTAGCGGCCTACTTATGGAAACCAGTCTGCATTAGAGTCCAGATTAAAAAAATAACTAGGTACTAGCATGTAAAGAGTACCTACAGGAAAACGAGGCATCCTTATTTCTTACTTAGTCCAAGCAAGTAACGAAAATGAACCAAGAAGATTACTCATCTAACCTGTGCCAAATGTCAACTCAGTAATCTGATAGGTCAAACGCAAATTGTCTCAATTGATTCTAAGAACATGATCTTACTTTACAGTGAAATCATTTCTAAACCATTCCCAGACACAGACAAATCTGCCTAAACTGATTTTGGAAAAATAAGCCACGAAACTGATACGAGGCTAGATATGCCCACCTTTAAATAGGCAAAAAATCAATATTCTTTCGCGGATTTTAGTTTATTTAAATATTATGAATAGGGGTGTAATGTAGGTAACTTACCTGCATAAACTCGTGACAATGTAAAGCACTGGCGTTCTTCACGATGGACTTAAAGCATTCGGCTAAAGATGTAAAGTCATTACACGCCATGATGTCAGCTCGATTCCCCTTTATAAGAGTCAGGCACACTCTGAACAGGATTTTAGAACCTTCATAGAACAGGCAGTCCCATATTCGTAGTACTGTCTCGATAGGGAGGACTTCGGCGAATAGGCAGACAAACCATTTGGTGGTAATGACGGCCCACGGTAGACCTAGAAATAAACACACTTTTTATTGGCGACGAGCCGGAAGGGTTGAATGGAAGCATAATTATGCAACCCCAAGACTAATATTCTTTTTTTTTCGGATACTATTAAAACTGCGAAAGTTACAATGTTTGGATGTTTGTGGTTCAATAACGCCCAAACTTATAGACTGAACTACTGCAGGTTGAAAATACAGATAACACTACTATTTTGGAGCCTGAAAATATGATTACAGCTCTGATTCATGATAACATTTTTATCAGCAAAGAACTTGATAAAATGGATGCCTAAAAATTCAACACAGTAGTAATATAACTTTGTAAAAGATAAAAGAAAAAGTCTAAGCTAATTAAATTACAGTGAATAAAGCTATGTTTATGAATGAATTATTAAACAACAAAACCTTCTTTTATGGTTTAGGTAGGGAATTAATTGAAAATATAATGGTATTTTCATACCTAAGTTTATCACATGTTGGTGCACATCAGGTACTTTTGATTTGACTAGTTCTGACAACACTTCAATGTCCACTATCAGGCCATCCATTGTTCTGGTGTAGTAATCCGGTAGGATCTTTTCAACAAGCACTTTCAGTAGCCAAAATGATGTTTCCTCACTCTTTGTAGATAAGAGCAACAATCCTGTGTGATTTACATCATTATACCTTTTTAAATATACACGATTGTTATGCATAATTATATGGAACCAATGGGTATTTATCGCGATTACCCCGCGACCACGGCTGCACGGCGATTTAGTCTGCCCGCGACCACGGCTGTTGTAATATGGTTGAAATGTCGGGAATTAATAAAGGTATTATTATACCTGATTCATGTTTGAGTTCTGATGTAGAGTAATAGCTATAATTAATTTCATGATTAGTGTAGTTTGCATAATTAAAAAATTCATGAACATTAATCATCCTTCACTAGGATTTCATGAGAGCATACCTGCTATGTAATTTAAGCCTTGGCAGTATCCAACTACTCTGTTATTGTGTGCATATGCTATGAGTATGTTAAACAGATGTGTTTGGTGATTGGCTTCCTTTGTGAAGTAAATATTATCCGGAAATGTGCGGGGCAGGTCTGTTTTTACAATGTCAACAAGCTCCTTGTCGAATGGACCATCTAGTAACTTCTGATAGAGGTCAGATGACTCTTCTCTCATCATGTCCGCTTGAGATATTGCCATCCATACTGATGGGCGATGCTCACCTGAAAATCGACATTATTTTGATATTACAAACTGTATTTCACTCACACATACAACTAAGTAGGTTGAGGGAGGAATTATTTGAGATATTTCCCCTAACCTCTGGTGTGGGGAGGAGCCACTGGCGGTTCCTCCAGGCATCTGCAGGTTGACCCCTGGGGTTTATGTGTTGGGTTACAGTACTTGGCACAAATTATATTTATATTAGATGCAACCTATCAAGACAAAGGCAAATATCTTGAAAATACAGTTCCGTCTGAAATGTACTGGAATACAAAAATACTACAATCATGTGGTATTTTATTTTAATCATGGGGATCAATGCAATTTTGATAATGTCATTACAAACTTGTTACTATGAATTTATTTCGATCATTTTAGGTAGGTAAGTAATAAAAGGCTTACTAGGTATCCCCTTGCGAACGTATCTCTTTACGGTGTTGGTGCGTTTGACCGACTTTCCTTCGCCAAGTAGCGTGGCCCATTTCTGAGCTCTCGTCGCAAGCACCTTTAAGTAAACTGACATGAAGTCTTCATAGCTATCGTAATCGAAGTCATCGTGCCTCTCAAATCCGTACTCATCCACAGCGCTAGAAATAAAACAATTTTATTCACCATACCACAATAAGTTAACATTAAGCTAAACAATTAGGTAGGTAAACACTGCTATTTTGCGGTCCCACCTAAAGGAAGAATGTGCCATTTTGATGTTATAACACTTGGTATGTATAGAACGTTTGCATAATCGTGTAATGCGGTTTATTTTTTTGTAAAAACGCCCAAAATATTTATCTCAATTTCTTGTTTCTTCGACAATCAATCATCCCCACAGGCCTCACATGACGAAAATGAATGAATGAATAAGTGCATGAAGAATGAAGATGTGAATTAATGAGTGACTAAGAAGTTCTATAATTCTGGCTGTCATGATTGTTCATCATGTCAATGTCATAATATTTATTTCACTGTCACTGTCAGTCAAACAGTTTGAAGCGAAGTTTTTCGAAAAGGACAGATGCCATTCATTAAGAAGGAGAAGTAGCCAAAAAAGAAGAAGTGAAGAAGGAGAAAAAGTATTTTCTCGATAGCCGATGTTGTTTTTCGTATTTCTATTCTATTTTCTCATATCTTTTCAGCTTTTCGTTAATACAATTCTATTCAACAACCAGGTTTTCTATGATTCACAATTAATGTGTGTAGCGAAACGCATAATATGATCTAGGCTGAGTCTATTAATACAGGTACTGTACGAACAATTTATAATTATTAATACGGTTACCGTACGAACAATTTATATTTATTAATACGGGTACTGCGGGGGGATGGGGGGGGCACCATTCTTGAAAAAAAGTAGGTATAAAAAAAAAAAAAAAAAACCTAACAACCTACTGTTACTTTTGTGACTTAAGTTGGAGTGCCCCGAGTTTGAATCTGGATTTTTAAAACAGTTTACAGTCGCTTAAAAGGCGTAGTAAAGTTAAAATTTGGGTTGGCTTTAGTATTGTTAGGGAGGAGGAGGGACGGGGGAGGGGTCCTCTCTGCACTGACATGCACCATTCTTGAAATTAAGTAGGTATAAAAAAAAAAAACCTAACAACCTATTGTTACTTTTGTGACTTAAGTCGGGGTACCCCGAGTTTGAATAATATCCGTACGAATAAATATAATTTATTCATCCAGCACAGCACCCGTACAAATAGTCACTTCCTATGATCTATTGCTATTCTGCTGGATCTTGAAATATTGTCTTGTGCTAGCGAAGTGGCTTCAACTGTGAAAAGATGGGTCCTCCACCCGTTGTAACCGGTGTTTCTCCGAAAGAAGGTCCACCAGGAACAAGAGTTACAATTCGAGGAGAATTTCTCGGCACTAGTGCTGTCGATCTTGTTGGTAAGCTTGAAAAGTTGATAATAGAAACTTATGTGTCGTTCAGTGGGCGTAAACATCTAGATCTGTTTCTGCAGGTCTAAAAATCTGTGGCTGTGAGTGTCTTCTCTCTGCGGAATGGAAGAGCAAGAATAAGATAGTGGCCAGATCTGGGCCATGTAAGGGGAGAGGTGACATTATTGTGACTACCCGGTCTGGTGGAGAAGGAACTTCTACTGTGCAATTTAGAGGTAAACAAACAAACAATTATTTTCAGTTTGGAACACTTGTAACTGAACTGTAGGTGCCTATGATTGTAGATGTAATACTGATAGTGCATACTTCTTTTGAAGTTGAGAAAATTCTGGGTTAGGGGTAATATCTTTCCTGATAGTGAATAATTGTCATAATTGTGCAACATTGAAATAAGATGTAACAGTCTGAATCTTTTTTCTCCAGGGTATCATGAGTCAATAGGGCCTGTTAAAGAGAGTGCAGTATGGGTTGAGGAAGTAGTACCTCCATCCCTTCCATGGGGTCGGAGGCCCATGTCTCCGACTGCATACACTCCCCCTGACCCACTGGGGCTGTCCACTGAAGGAGATGATGGCAAGTTTCCGGAGGAGGAGTTAAATGAGCTGTTTCCTGATGGGTAATTTTATGCATACTTATTTTTTGCCAAATACATATAGTATGAGAGATGAGTTAGTCTATGATAAGTTCTTTTTAAGAGTTATAGCTATTAAGTTAGTGTATCTGTATGTACGGTCTACATACCGTACAGTTTTGCTGACATCGCATTTTTATGCAAACACATGGAAACCGAGCAGTCTCAGTCAGAAACTTTGATCAATCCGCGACTCATCAACACCTTTTATAAAGTATTAAATAAATGTGTGTCGAATTAAACAACTTCTCTTCTTGATGTTCTGTACACTGTTTTCAATAATCATTTAATTTGTTATATGTCATAGGTCAGGAAAACTTTCTGATGAGAACTTCCAACCCGACTGGTACTTGCTGGAACATCATAGCAACACTTCATTTGAAGATTTGAAGGCTGGGATGGTGTTTCTGCAAAGAAAAGTTCGTTGCATTTCTGTTTATAAGTTCCCATTCGGTAGTCTTCAGTAATTTTTTTTGCAAACAAAAACTAGGTTACACATTAAACTTGTATTTAAAAAAAAAACATAGTAAGTCAACAGTAGTAGTCAGAGCCACATCCAAACATTACATTTGGTATGTTTCATTTTTCATTATGTCCATGTATAATGAATTCTTGTTTTAGGTGGAAGGCCAAAAAGAGGGTCAACTCAGTTTCCTCAAATCCAACACAGGGGCTGTCATGGATCAGCTAGACAGACTTGTGCTACTCAAGAACATGTATGAGGAAGACCAGAGAAAGAATGGCAAGGAACCATTACCTAGTCTACAGGCGGCTATAGAAGGTATGTTGTGAGTCAAAGGGAGTCTTAAAATGCAATCTTTTTGCATATGGTGTGTATCAGGAGTTGCAAATGTATGAAACAGGTACTCATAAGGATTTTATCTATCTTCTATCTATACTTATAGAAATGAATAGCCGAAATGTATGTACCTACTTAATACAGAAGTCTGTGTATCTTGCTTTCTCACCCCCATCCAAATATTTTTTTACCGTTTTCAGAATCAATAACTCTTGCTGATTCTCTCTTCTCTGAGATACTCTCCCGCAAAGAGAATGCTGATAAAACTCGAGAGGCTCTATCTCTCCTTGTCCGCCACAAGTTCTTGTTCCAGCTGCCAGCTTCGATAGACAAGAATATCAAGAAGAAAGAATATGATCTTGTGGTAAACGATTATACAAGAGTGAAAAATCTGTTCGGGAATACAGATGTCAAGGTACAAAATTTTGTAAACTTTCATTGTAAAGTTCGACTATACAGGGTTGTTTTTTGAGAAAGGTGATGATGGCCAAGGCCGAAACACGAGAGTTAGGGAAAAGTCGTGAAAAGAGTCATGCCCTCGGTTTATGAAAAGACAATAACTGCATATTTACCTAACTCTTATCCTGACTTTTCCCTAACTCTCGTGGTTTCAGATTTGGCCATCACCACCCTTCTCAAAAAACCACCCTGTATAGCAAGAATTAGGCGTTTGGTTTGTATAGATTTTATAACTATGTATTTCAAAAATTTGCTGTTTCAAATACCATTTGGCTCTTTGTGATATTATAAAATCTTTGTAGGAAACACTATAAATTAATAAAACAATTTCAAATGTTCAGAATGATCTTATCCAGAATGCATATCATACTGAATTCTGCTAAAATTACAATTAACATAAATTCAAATTTCAGCTCTTCCAAAAAATCCTAGACGAAATCGACAAGAAAATAGATGACTTGAAAGAGAAATTGTACAATAGAATAAAAACTATGCCGATAAATGTTCAAGAACAAACCAAGTACATTCGACTGTTGATCAGCTTGAACTGGGAGGGCGACGCGGCTTGGACCGCGATCAATAGTCGGAAGGACTATCTCATGAACTTGTTGAACAAGGTCAAAGATCACTTCAAACAGAAAGAGGAACAGGAGACTAATGAAAAAGGTAATTTCTTACCACCTACCTGATCTAGAAATAAATTAATTTCGCCTTAGTTCCTTTTTCACTACATCTGAGTAACGCGTCGTATTTCATCAGATAAAAATATCCGTTCTCCGTATAGATCATATAAAAATCGGTAGTAACCAAGCCGTAGTTTGTTACCTGTTCTTCTAGGCTTGGTCGCGTGGAACTGACGCCTAGACTCACCTAGTTTTAAGACGTTTCAAAGTGATCATTGCTATTCGACTGAATAAATACACTTTTTTTGTTTATTTTAAGGTGCACCTAAGAAACCTACATAATATAATTATATTTGTACCTTAACTCATGTGTTAAAATAGCTGTACTTTTGTAAACGTTATTTTTGGAAAATAAATGTTATTGTATTGTATTTTTATGAATCAGCGGGATATTTACCATGATTAAATTTTGTTTAGTTGACTTCCGATATTTCGGCACAGTTGCATGCACCATGATCACGGTTGAACTCAACCGTGTCAGTTCAACATGTTCAACAGTTTAATCATGGTGAATATCCCGTTGTTTCATAAAAATAGTGTTAAAAACCATGATAGTTTCAAATTAATTATTTATTTAATTTAATTTAATTAATTAATTAGAACGGTCTTGAGACCAATTACACTAATCAATAGGTAATTTATATTTCCATAATTTAACAGATAATATACAATTCTAATACATAATTAATTTAACATTAAAGAAAATTATAAAAAAAAAAGTTTAGCATGTCAAATTAGGTATATTAGGTCAAATTGTATTGTACTTCGATTGATTTGATTGATTGATTCAGGGAAGCGCAAGTCGAGGGAGAGTAAGGGTCAGGAGTCGGAGAGCGAGGGCTCGTGGAGCTTGGTGCGCGGCGCGTGGTGCGGCGCGGCGTGCGGCGCGCTGTCGGCCGAGCTCAGCGCGCTGTGGCCCCTCGCACGGCGGTACTTCGCGGGCGAGCTGGCGGGGCAGCCGGCATTGCCGGAGAGACATACGTTACTCAAGGTATAAGAAAAATGTGAGGAGTAAAATCTACTGAACGAATTACCTCGTTACGTTTTTGGTGCGCAACTTTCTAATTTGGTGTGAGCAGTGCAGCTAGATCGTGGGTAGTGTGTACTCTTACTTTATAATGCTTTCTCTCACTCTTACTGATGGCAAAACATATTATAGTGGGGGTACGCTCTACGCACGATCTGGCTGCACTGGTATAGAGTATGCTGCAAAGCGACTATATCTATATGTTATTGAGCTAGTTGCGTCCGTTTTGACAATCGTACTTAAGGAGTAAACTCCAGTCGTGCGTCGGAGCTGACACACACAATTTATTCTATCACTTAGGACATCGACGTTCCTCGAGGGTACGATGCCTGAAGCGTGGGGCAGGAGCGTAGTGGTGCTCTTCTTCAAGAAAGGTGATAACACCCTCTTGAAGAACTATAGGCCCATCTCCCTGCTTAGCCACGTCTATAAGCTGTTTTCGAGAGTAGTTACCAATCGTCTCACCCGTAGGTTCGACGACTTTCAGCCTCCCGAACAAGGCGACAGTCTCTGAGTCGCTATGCGATTAAGGCCAGACCACAGTCAAACAACTTCCCTATAGGGTACCGGGCACCGGGTACTACCTATAGGGTGGTTTTTTGAGAAGGGTGGTGCTGGCCAAGTCCGAAACCACGAGAGCTAGGGAAAAGTCGTGAAAGCAGTCATGTCCTCAATTTATAAGAAAACAATATCTGCACATTTATCTTTTTCAATTTTGTTTTACTTTTGAATGTAATGTATTAAAGTTTTCTTCCGTGTTTTATTTTTTATTTCCATAAATTTTTAGTAAGATCTTTCTTTTTATCCCGTGAAAGTAACGGGAACGGGGCTAGCGAAGCCGCGGGCGGCCGCTACTTACCTATAAAATTACTGATTTTAATTCGAAAAATTGCACTTGACTGTGTGTCACAGTCGTATGCAATTCACACTACTCTACTACTAGCCCGTAGTGTCCCACTGTTGTGCAAAGGCCTCCCCATTTTCGCCAGTCACTACGATCTTCTGCTTTGAAAATTGCAAACAGTTCAACCAAAACATAATTTTAATCAAGCAAGTTTACCTGCCAAAAAATGATTCATTTCTTACATAGGAGATGATAATAGCGGCAGTGGAGCTATTCTCCGGGCACATGCGGTCTTGCCTGCTGGGCGGTAGCGGCGCGACGCCGGCTGACGCGTTGCGAACGCGACTGCTGACCAACTTGCGACATCTTCGGGACGCGTACGAACATCTCATTAAACTCGATCTACCCTCGCAGGTAAAAAACAGGTTTCTGTCTAAGGTCGTGGGTTCAAATCCAGAGTACCAATGAGTTTTTCTGTCAAAAAATGTATTTGCAATAAGCTCTCAAACGGTGAAGGAAAACCTAAAAAGTTCAACACGTGTCAAACGTCACGCAAAAAAGGCCCGCCAGCGGTCTACTTGCGGAAACCAGTCCGCACACCAAGTGCGGGTGATGAATTTGCCAATCGCTAATTTAGAAGGATAGGATAATTATTTAGGAGTTATCTGAGATATTCGTAGTAAAATCATAAAGTGTTAGCATTTCAGTTTTTTTATTTCTTAAATTCCAGCCTCTCAGCATTGTCGAGAAGACTATATTCGACTACCGAGTGCACGGAATGACTGTATTCCTACAGCGAGCGCTGAAACGCGTCAAAGGCTTGCAAGATAAGGAGACGTGGAAAATTGAAGAGTACTCAGATTATGGTGCTATTACTAACCTTGTAAGTATCTTTGTGATTTTCTTTAGTGTATTAAACATGAGGAGTACTCAGATTACGGTGCTACGGTCTTTGTGATTCATTTTGTGATTGTGGACAATTCACACAACACTACCCAGCCCCAAACAAAGCAGAGCTTGTAATATGGGAACCGGATAGCTGATATAATACTTGAATACATTATTTTTGTAAATACATACTTAGAATACAATATAACACCCAGACAGAGAACAAACATTTATGTTAACCACACAAATATTTGTTCTCGGTGGGGATCGAACCCACGACCTACAGCGCAGAAGGCAGAGCTACTACCTACTGAGCTAGAGGCCAGTCAGTTATGTTTAGTAAACACTATAAAATGAAAAGGCTAGGTGTTATTTCTCATCGATTCAACTGTATGTAACTTCTGTTATCGAGCAGGTAAGTAGTTGATTATAGACGGTCGCGTTAGTGCTGTATTAACAATCCTTAAGAGTTATTCGTCGAGTGTGTTTAGGCTTCGATGATGCAGTGGTCAGCGCAGTCCCGTACCAAGGGCAAGGTCGCTGCTTCAATTCCCGCTCGGCTCTTAACTTTTGGGACATTATATAAATCTTTGAAATTTGATTAGTATACATTTTGATGATAACGACCAATCAATTGTATATTTTGTTCCGCAGCCTCACCTTCTAGAATCATACATGATCGATGCCTTATCCTCGATCCACAAATGCGTGTTCAGCTCGGGCCGAAGAGAGAGTAAGCTGTTATCTGAAGGCAGCGAACCGGCCGCTATACTCGCGAAGCATACGCAGCAGATACTATTAGCGTATGTCGCTGTATTGGGGGAGTTTGCTCACCAAGATTTAGATCAGGTAAAATGCGGACTAGTTTGGAGGTAGATCACAAAAGTCGACATTTTTGTGAGCTACCTCCAAATTTAAAAAATAAATTTATATGATGATCATGACCTCCAAACTTGGATTTGAAGGACCGTGGCTGAAGTTGGCTGGCAGCTAGTAAGCTGAAGAGATTTTAAGGGTAACTAGCTGGAATGTATCTGCATTCTAGCTAGCTCCGTGGCAAACAGCGTTAGTTGCAGACGCAAATTGTAATAAAGGCGAAAGTGATGATATTTCGTTGATTGTAGCTTAATCATACCCTAACCAAGAGCGCTATAAAAACTTGTATTTCTGTTCTTCATAGGAGTTGAACTTTTCAAGTCTGTCATAAAACATGTATTTGTGTTCTTTATAAGTTGAATAGTTCAAATCTTTCATAAAAACATGTATTAGTGTTCTTTATAAGTTGAACATTTCCAAGTCTTGTAAAAACTTGTGGTTCTGTCTTTTACAGGAACTGAACAGTTCGAGTCTGTCAGTAGCGTTGGAGCAACGTGTGGAAGACAACGAATCGGGCAGTGACTGGCAGCGCCGTCTGTTAGTGTGCGGCGCTAACGCACACTACTCGCGACGCGTCACCTTAACCAACCTCGCTGAACGCATAGAGAGGTACCTTATTTTATTTATTCAGCCCGGTCTGCCCAACTTCTGGGCAAAAGCCTCCTTCCTTTCCTTCTACCTTATTATGTTTCAATAGTCTAGACTTAGACTATTAGTATTATGTCTACTTCTTTCGCGTCGCAAATTTTTCGGTGTGTAATTAACCTAGCTACGCCACGGCCCACGACACACGGAATCCTTAAATGAGGTAAAGTGTAAGGAGTGTTTATGTGCTCTTCCATTACAGTTTTGGATTCCCAACACCCACTCAAGCCCTGCAAGCCACAAAAGACGCGCTCAGTTCTCTCGAGTCGAACATAGTGGAGATCTACCTCGAGCACAAAGGTGACCCGCTAGTGGGTACTATTGAACCCAGCATGTACATGGGACGGGTCAAAACAGACCCCGACGAGGTGATCGATGACGCGAGGCCGTATGTCTACGAGATTATTAATAATCTGATCGCGGTGCATTCTGAGGTGAGAAAAAAAGGGTTATTACCGTTCGTCCACACTTTTCGTCCCCAGTGGGAACGAGCGGGAATATAGCGAAAAATGTATGTCCCAAGCAATTTTAATTTCATTTGGTGAATGTGTCATTGCTGGAGGTGAATTTTCTTCCGTGTAAAAATATAAAATAGTGAAAATTTGCAAAAAATGTTGTAATTTGCTAAAAATGAATGGATCATTTTAAGTACAACATTTTTTTCCAAAGATTGATCCTTATCAGCAACAAAATCCATTGGTACAATAATACAGGTTCTTGAAAAATTATTCCGGTCCATTTCCTTCAAAAGTAAAACAGTATTGAAAGAAATAAATGTGCAGTTATTGTTTTCTTATAAATCGAGGGTCTTGGCCATTACCGCCCTTCTCAAAAAACCACCCTGTATATTACATCTACGAACGCTGCGTAAAAAAAATATCCCGCCAGGGGCGCTCATCGTTTCTCCATACAGAATCGGGGCTAACAACAAAATGAAATGAGCTCTTTGGTCAGGTCAGCGTCATAGAGAAGTGTTTGTTTATAGGTGGACAGCGTATGCGGGCCCACATCGGCTCGTTACGTGCGCGACATCTGTGAGACCGTGTGCGAAGAACTGGCGCGTCTAGCGGCGACCTCGGCCAAGTATACCCGCGCATCCGCCTTCCAAGCGCGGCTCGAGTACACCTTGCTGCGTCTCGCCTGCGCAGACCATCTCACGAGGAAGGCAGAGTGAGTACTGCACATGTGGGACAAACTAACGCGCCTTTAGTAGTATAGGTAGCGGCTGACCGTTATTGCGCAGAAGTCAAAAATAAGGTATAGTACAATTCTTGGGGCTAGCGGAATGAAGGGCGGGCGTGCGTAGCGCTGATTGGCTCTCCAGTCGCACTCCCCTCTCTGTACCAATAGGACACTCTAAACACATCCAAACATCCAGTGTGCGGGACATGCGCACACTACGACGCATGCGCAGCTATCCCCACCACGTATCGCTCAGCGCTAAAGTTATGTGCCGCTAGTTATAGTAGAGCTTTTTGTGAAGTAATCGTCCGGGAAAGATAGATAACACTTTATTGTACACCAGGATACGTCACAGTAAGTAACTACTAAATAAAGTACAATGGGCGGCCGAGGGAAAGTATTACCATCATGCCTATTTAAGCCGTGAAGCAGCATTGTAGTGTTTCGGTTTGAAAGGTGTGAGTGCCGGTTAAATTACTGGCACGTGAGGCTGAATATCTGTATGCCTGAAGTTGATGGACGCAGTGCATTTTGCCAAATTCATCATCCACATTGGTGTGTGGACTGGTTTCCGCAAGTAGTTAGTTGTGTGAGGAGCAAAGGCTCCCCGCACAACCTCACTAACACACCTAGATTCCTAGACAAATAAATCGTCCACACTGCTAGTGCTTATTTTATTTGACGCTAGTTACGCAAAATAGCTAGGAGTTTTTTCTTAGTTCAAATGTTTGATTGGTTGGTAATTAACCGGATTACCAACCAATCAAACATTTCCGTCATAAATATTTTTTATCATTTAATAAAATACGTTGTTTTGTCCTCAGAAACTATCTATCAGAGGCGATGGCTGGCATCCCTCCACTGGAAATTGAAGAAGATAAACAGTAAGTACTATTTTAATGACTCCATCCCATAGTTCGAATATCTATAAGACAAATACCTTACACACCAATGTTTCATTTTGTTTTAGGCGAATGGACAGTATTATAATCGGATTCAAAAAGAGGATGGAGTTACAATTATTGTGCCTCAATTGCAATATGGAGACTGTTTAAATTATCGGTATTATATTATAAATAAGCTTTAAATTTAATTATTTATTGTTTAAAACGTTAAGTATGAATAATAGATAAGATTATAAAATGTTAAATTATTATTTTGTATGAGAAACCCCCGAATACGTAAAACGCAACTCAGATTTAAGCACGTCTCAAGCGACGAATATTTGACAGTTTTCAATGAAAATCTGTCAAATATTCGTCACTTGAGACGTGCTTAAATCTGAGTTGCGTTTCAGTATTCGGGGGTATATCAGATAATATCAAATGAAATATAATATCTTCTGAGAATAATGGTTATTCGTTCTTCGAACTCCTCATATTCTTGTATCTCTGAAAATATTTAATGTCGATTAGTTTTACTTTCTAAAATACTTAACAAACTAAATTATTTCAAAACAACACCATTTCCTCTCTTTTCGAAGAATATAGATCGCGAGAAAAACTCAACTTCCATTTGTTCTATGGGACTACAATAATTTTTTGACGTGAATACGTCTTTAAAATTGCTTCCATAGTGACGCCCCGAAGTTACGAGACGTATTCACGTACAACAAATTGGCCATGTCCATAACACAGCCACACCCCATTTGTTCGTTACCTGGGCGGCTTGTTTGTGCAAGACCAGTGTCATAGCAGGTCCGGTTTCAGACACCATTCTGCGGAAGTATCCCTTCTTATTTTGCAGCAAAATGTGCGGGTGGTCGTACTCCATTAGACGACCCGCGTCTAGGACTAATATCTGCAACATTTTGTTGTCTATGGTTACATAATAAGAAAGAACACTGTGTAAGAGTTGAAAAAGCTTGCCTAGCTGTTGTACAGAAAATATATTATTGTCTATGGCGGTAGGAAGTTTGTGCCCATTAATACTTGGAGGAATTAGTCCAAGCATTAACAATAAAAACAAATTATATCTACAAGTTTTTTTTCAAGCTCTATGTAATGTATAGGTAAAGATAAAGATTATTACTGGGAAGCAGTGGATTTCTAAACGATAATGAGTATGAGCTTACCTTATCAGAATCTATAACAGTATTAAGTCTGTGCGCTATGGTGAGCACAGTGCAGTCTTTAAAATGTTCTCTGATAGCTGTCTGGATGAGTGCGTCGGTCTGTGCGTCCACGTTAGCAGTAGCCTCGTCTAGAACTAGGATGCGATCATTGTGTACTATAGCTCTGGCTAGGCAAACGAGTTGTCGCTCGCCCACGCTGAAGTTCGAACCGCCTTCGGATACTTGCTTGTAAAGTGCACCTATGTAACAAAAACAAATGATTTATTTAAATGTACAATTTTTCTCGTGTCTCCCACGCTTCACAACATGCAATTTAAACAAAAATCAATTCGAATCTCAGGCAGTCTTTTGGAAAACTAATATAAGTTCCTAACCTACTCCCTCGTCATCTGACTGCAGTTCCACATTTTGCAAAGCTCTCAGTAACAGCTCATCAGGGTAGTTGTCAAAGGGATCCAAATTCTTACGTATAGTTCCACTAAATAAAACTGGCTCCTGGAAAAAACGCATCAAAGTTTTTAAATTCAAGATTTTCTTCAGAAATTTCTTGTACATTTTTAATACTTATTAGATTATTTAAAAATGTTTTAACTTTTTACCCTGTAGATAGTATAATACAGGGAACATTGGCATTTTGTTTAAAAAAAACACTAAATTTGTTCAAAAAAATCTAAACTAAAGCAATTGAAATAATAGCTATCTGTAATAATATAAAAAGTACATGCACCTGTGGAATGATAGATATCTTCTCTCTCAAGTCATGGAGACCGATAGTAGATACGTCAACACCATCAATAGAGATGGTTCCTTCTAGATACTCCAATCGAAAAAGTGCTTGTATGATCGACGATTTACCTGCTCCTGTTCTTCCCACGATTCCTATCTACAAAGCATTTTAGCATAAGTAACAAAACACGCACCTATAAAGAACCGAATCCAAAATGGTGGCGCTGTTCTACCTCTCACGCGTACGAGTGAAAGGGACAAATGATGTCAACGATAGGCTAAGAGTGAGAGAGACAGAAACCTGCGCCTTGGGCTACCTTTTCTACACTTACCTTTTCTTGTGGCAAAACTTCGAGCTGCAATTTATGTAAAACATAGCTTCCATCTGGAGTGTATTTCAAACTCAAATCGTCGAAATGAATGAATCCTTCTGAAGGCCAATCTGCTGGGGGCTTTTTGTCTGGGCTCTGAGCAAAAGACAGAAAATGATTTAACGTTTACTATCACCTTAGCAACATTCTGTATCATCACATCATCTTGAAAACTAAATAAAGAATGTTGAAAACGGATCATAACGATAAACAATCTTACGCTTCTCAAAGCTGCCTCTTGTGGAAGCTTGGTGTAATCAATAACTCTCTCTACACTGGTCATTTGGTTCTCCATCTCTGCCGACTGGCGCATGCCCCATTGGAATATGCCGGTCAAGGATATCGACTGGGTTATCGCAAGTCCTACGTTACTGCCTTCAATATCTGGAAAGCGGTGAGTCAGTTTTCATATTGCTGTACCTCTAAAGGTAGTCTAGTGTAGGTGTAGTTTTCTTGTCTTATGACAATATGACTTTAGACAGACAGTTAAACTGCAGGTTAAGATAGAAAGTGACTCTAGTCGTAGCGACAAGTTATCATAATAAATTAATCAACAGTTCGAAGAATCTCTGCTGGATATTATTTAATTACACTACATTTATTCACTAAAAATCCTTTTACAAATCGTGCTTGAATGTTTACTATAAACTAACATGCTACAAAAAACAATAAAAAATTCAACATTAGGTCTCCCAAACATTTCCAGCAAGAGCAAGCAAAGCCAGAAAATGTTTTAACTATTATTTTACTATGATCTGTATAGCAAAGGATTAATAGGTCGTTTTCTAACCAGCTTTCATCAAACAGCTGAAGGTGACGCATATAATGAACAGCAAGCATATAACGTCCAGGAAGTATCCGAACGCGCGGCTGCAAGTGATGAAGAGATACCAGGCGGCGCTGTGCAAGTCCTGATGCCGGTCGAACTCCGCGCCCAGGAGTCCTTCGGCACCGAACGAGCGGACGGTCGCCAGACCCAAGACTGTGGCGTTCAAGTGGCCGAACACTGGACTGCGAGCTGGAGATGGGTGAGTTATACTTCCAATTTAGTTTTATTTTAGCCTGTATCGTCCCACTGGAGGGTAAATGCTTTCTCGATCTTTGGCTTAATTTAGTTCGTTTGTTCCCGATCGCCCCCACTCCGTCGTCCCCACTGGTGGCGAGCGGGAATAAAAGGATTCGTCCGCCCCCAGTTGTGACATTTTATTTCCCACTCGTTCGGTGCCGAAGGACTCTTGGGCGTGCCAAGAGTCCTTCGGCAGCGAACGAGCGGACGGTCGCCAGACCCAGGACTGTGGCGTTCAAGTGGCCGAACACTGGACTGCGAGCTGGAGATGGGTGAGTTGATGGGTACTTCCAATTTATTTTAGAAAGAAAGAAAGAAGAAAGGAAAAATGGAGAACATTTTAAGTACTAAAAATGAGGAACAAAAATAAAATGGAACTAAAAAAAAGTGCAGAGAACCCATGTGTGTGGGTGCGACAAACAGGCCTCGTCTCAGCTCGATGCTGCGAACCATCCAGTGATGGAACACAACGCTGGTTTTCAGACGAAACTCGTTGGTGGCTTCACGTTTCTTTATTTTAGCCTGTATCGTCACACTGGAGGGTAAATGCTTTCTCGATCTTAGGCTTGTTTTAGTTCGTTTGTTCCCGGTTGCCCCCACTCCATCGTCCCCACTGGTGGCGAGCGGGAAAAAAATTATTCGTTCGCCCCCAGTGGTGACGATTGAGACGTTTTATTTCCCACTCGTTCCGCTATAGACTGAGAGTTAAAATGATTATGATTGATGATTTCAATAATAATAATAATAAATAAAATGCATTTATTTTCTCTCATAAAGACTAAGATTAATGTACATGTAAGGTATAATAATATTAATATAAGTAGCCTTATTATAGTTGCCCTTACATAAGTAGATCTGTTTTGCGAGAGACTGGTGCCTGAAATAGGTTTTAGTTAAACCTGTGCTACAGGACACCAGGACCCCACTCCGCTGATTAGGTACTTAAGAGTTAAGACAATTAACAATAGGTATCTGCAGCTAAATATAAATAAGTATACATAAAAAATGTGATGTGTGCGTGAGTGTGTAGTGAAAGGGTGTGTAGTATTGTGTTGGGTGTCGGTGTGTGTGTGTATGAGTGTAGATAGGGTGTGTGACGTGACTGTGTTTGTGTGATGTAAGTGGATGATGTGGGTGGAAATGCGTGCATATTCTAGTTGGGAATGGTAATAGGTGGATGTGGAGACAGGGATAAGGCTTATTTAGTGGGGATTAGGAGCTTTTCTGTTTCATCGTAGGTCATAGTTTTTAGCCATTCGAGAACTGTTTTTTTACTTTTTGCTTTTGTGAGTGGATATATTTCAAGAGTTTTGTTAAGTTTATTATATAAATAAGGGCCAAGAAAACAAAGGAACCTTTGGGTAATTTTTGTACGAAAGTTAACGGGGGCACAAACATTTCCTCTTCTCCGCTTTTCCCATGCAAGCATTGGATCATATTCAAGAAGAGAGTGTTGCTTAAGAACAAGTTGTAGAACGAAAGATTGTCTGACTGTAAGAACACTCCAATCCAAATATAGATCCGTGGTAGGGTAGCGCCAAGGAAGACCTGAGCCCACCTTCAGTATTGCCCTTTGAGCTCTTTCTACATCGATCATATGGGTTTTAGCAGCACCTCCCCATGAGGTAATGCAATAATCTATTATGGATTGGCACATGGCAAAGTAGACAATTTTAATGATTCGGCGGCCTGCAATGTTTTTTAATGTTTTAAAGATGAAGATAAGTTTACGCAGCCGCGAAACAAGAATATCGATGTGAGGTTTGAAGCTTAGTGTTTGGTCTATGGTGATGCCTAAATACTTTAGGGAAACGGCTCTCTCAAGGGTGGGACAGGAGCAAGGTAAGCTCACAGAGTTGCACGCATGGGCTGTGATGGTCAAGGAAGGAGGAGGAAGCAGGTTAGTCCTTTGAGCAAAAGCAATATATTTTGTTTTCGAGACATTGAGAGTTAGGATGTTCTTCTTGAGCCACAGACATACCTCTTTCATACCCCTATTTGCTTCTGTAAATACATGCTCCCAGGTATCCCCGCTGAAGAAAAGTATCGTGTCGTCTGCAAACGTAAGTATTGAGCCATTTTGAAAACGCATGTTACAGAGATCGTTTATGTAGACGAGGAAAAGAGTCGGGCCGAGAATACTCCCTTGTGGGACCCCGTAGTTTATACGAAGTTCGTCGCTGAGCCATTGTTCAATTTTGACCCGCTGAGATCTCTCACTCAAGTAGCTTCGAAATAGATCCAGAGGAAGACCGCGGACACCAATCCTTTCAAGCTTGTAAAGTAGGTGGGGGATAGAGACTGTATCGAATGCCTTAGCCAAGTCAAGGAATATTGTCAGGCATTTTTTCCTTTCGTCTAGGCTTGTAACAATTGAATTAACAAGGAAATGGACGGCATCATTTGTCGATTTTCCTGACCTAAAACCAAATTGAGATGATGAAAGCAGGTTGCTGGACTCCAAAAACTTTACTAGGCGATTGTTTAACACGCGTTCCAGAATTTTAGAGAGAGCTGGTAGAATTGATATTGGCCTAAAGTTATTAACACAGTCTCTATCTCCCGCCTTGTAGATAGGTTTAATAAGTGCAGTTTTAAATGCGTGGGGAAAGACACCAGTAGTCAAGGATAGATTGCAGATGTGGGCGATGGGGCTCGTAATAAAGTGGGAATACCTCTTGATGATTTTACTAGAAATTTGGTCTAACCCCATTGCACAGCTGTCTTTTAGGCCGTTGATTAGGCGTAAAATTTCATCCTCATCCACCGGTAGGAGGACAAGAGAGTTGCAAGATGATAATACTGTTGCGTGATTATTATCTAAACTTATCGTTACATTGAAGGGTCTATTTCCACAGGAATTCTCTGCAAGCTTACGTCCTACATTAACAAAAAACTTATTAACCTCGTTTACGCTACTACACTGATTTTCTGGTGCCAACAAGCAAGATGAATGATCTGCCTTTTGATTCAAACCACCAACATTTCTTATTACTTCCCACAATTTTTTCTTATTGTCTTTCGAGTTCTCTATTTCCTGTCTTTCGTAGTGTTTCTTAGCTTTTTTCAACTGAGCGGCACAAAAGTTTCTATATCGTTTATACGTAGTCTTAAGCACCTCATTATCTGAATCTTTTTTCAATTTTTTGTATAAACTATCTCTGTTTCTCATACAGCGCAATAGTCCCTTGGTTATCCAAGGTTTGAAGATCTCTTTTCGCCTTGGAACCTTTGACACTCTTGAGTTGTTTTTAATAGCAGAACCAAGACAGTCGATTAGCCTATCTGTAGCTGTGTTCACGTTATCGCATGATAGAATTTCTCGGAAGTTAATATTTGCAACTGCTTTGTCGAGGGATTCGTAGTTGATGTGAGATGAAGACTTAGCACAGTGATACAACTGGGAGTTTAAGTTAAGGACAAGGGCTACACATTCATGATCTGTTATGGATGTTTCAGTAACAAAACAGAGGGCCTCCTGTTTTGTTTTAGCCATCATGTGGTCGAGGCAGGTACGGCCATGTGTAGGGAGTGTGTGGCCTGGCAATAAACAGTGGCTAGCAAGGCAGTTAAGGTACTCGTGAGCACGCTTGTCAGTTGAATTAGGTATTATATCTATATTGATATCACCACATAGAACTATGTTTTTAAAAGAGCTTAGCTTAGACAGCTGAAGATCAATAGAGTTCGTGAAATGAATTGTGTCAGTCACATTTGGGGGACGGTAAATACCAAAAATACAAGTATCCTTGTTGACTTTTAAAAGCAGGGCGTTAGCATCATTGATTTGCAATTCCTCGGTCACTACTCTAAGATTGTTTCTATAGTAAACCACCACTCCTTCATTCTGTGTTCTGTGTTTAGTTGTGGTGACATGGTTGTAGCCAGCGACTTGAGGTGTTGACTTAGCTTTGGGTAGCCAACACTCTGTAAGGACCATAATGTCCCAGTCAAGGTTAGATCTGAGAACAAGAGTGGTAAAATTATGAATGTTACAGTTCACGCTCCTAATATTTTGAGATAAAATTTTTAGTGAGTTATTTGGATTACTGAAATGAATGTGACTTTTTACCTCTTCGATGTCACACTTTATGGTTTTTGCTATCGATAACGAGTCCAGGCCCAAGTTGATGGGCTCAACACTTATTTTAACCATTATCTAAAATACGCATGGGGTCCCCTCTTTTGGCATCGCCGTAGTTGGGGTATTCGTGGAGTAGGTTGGTTAGAAGGCAACTCGGGGCCCGGAATAGGTTTAAAGATAGCTTGTCAATAATAAATAACCTAGATGTAACGACAACTTGGTTACGGGAGTAATACTTAGGTCCGTGTGTAATATGCACCGTCATTAGATGATTAGTGTCGAGTTTGGCTGTAAGTTGAGTGTGTGCTGGTGTGAATAAATTGTGTAGTGTAGTGTGTAGTATAAGAATAAGTAAATAACTAGCAAGTAAAACAATTATGTAAATACAAAGTACCATAATAACATAGTAACAGTAATAAAAGACTGATGAGAAAAACAATACGACTAGTCACTTTGTCAATTTAAGCAATTCTTCTTCTTCTTCAACCCGGACAGGTGTCGAGTCTGCCTCTTTTTTTACCAAGACCTTCCCAAATGAGGTCCACGCCGAAGTCAGCTTCTTGTCCTTGACACATTCACGCGCCAGGTAGAAAACACGCCGAGCTTTGAAAGTTAGGTATTCAGAGATGAAGATAGGTTGAGGAAGCCCCGGTAGCTTGATCTGAGCTGTGTTGAGAAGAGGTTGTTTATTCTCCAATCTTGTTTTCTTTAACTTCTTGTACTCAGCAACCATTGATTCCTTTCTGGTGGTTGAGGTGAAGTCAACCACTAAAGCCTCATGCTTGGAACGGTAAATATTTTTTATTTCCGAGGCCTGGATAGGGGTGTCCAGGCCCAGGGATACACCTACGCTCTGGACAATGCTAGTTATCAACTGCTTATTCTCATTAGACTGCTTAGGAATATTCCTGATTTCGATCATGGAACTGCAAGCTTGTTTTTCCAGTAATTCAATCTTATTTTCTAAAGTCGAGACCCGGTTTTTATATTCCAAGTTGTCGCTCTCTAAGCCAGCTACTTTTGTCAATAAACCTTCGTATTGACCAGTCATAAAGTCCACCGATTTTTGTATATCCTGATTCTGGTTGATAATAGTGCTCATGGCACTGCATAAGGCTTCAAATTTTTCTTCCTGCTGAGTTTTTAATTCGGTGATCATTAGCCTTATGTCATTTGAATCATCTGATTGTGATGGAAAATCATCAAACGTATGTTTACGGCGTTTAGAGAATTTCTGGGTAGCTTCGGCACCCGAGGTAGTGTTCAATGCAGAGTCCGAGCTATGATGGATTACCGGAGGGGTTCTCAGGCGATAGTTTGAGGGCTCCGGTGGAGGAGAACGTGGAACGGACATTTTATTCTTGCACTTGACAAAAAAGTAGGCCTAAAATGTTCCGACGGCAAAGTTTGGTAGTAGGTAGGACGTCACCTGCGCACACGCACACGTAGATATTAGGGGCGGGTCCTTGCAGCGCTTTAGTAGTAGTGCGACCTTCAATTGGCCGTCCTTGAGTACGCGCAACGCAACTGAGGCTTGATTTATAGGGTTGGCTTTTTCACTCTGATTCTCGCTCACACACAGACGGAATAAATCACTGGATTTTAGACTTTATTGTTACAAATTGTTGAAAGAACTAAGAGCTCGCGCTACACACGTCCGCACTGAACGGAGGTCGCGGAGGGAGTTTTGATTTCAATAAAAGATTTCACAGATTACCTTATGAGGTCTATTCTACAAAATGATTTATGAAGGTTCGAGCGCTGCATGCTTGACAACGGAGTGTGCTGTCGCCTTGTTAGAACTGTTCTTTATATCTATTGAGTGCAAGAGCTATTAAGTCATTCAAGCTATAACAAATGGGAGCTCAAGCTATATTGGTCCATTTGTCTATTTTTGTCACAGAAGAGAAAAAACGCTTGCTATGATTTTTGTCGTATCTCAAAAAGCGTGATAATCGTAAAATTATAGCGTTTGTGTAACGTTTCTTTTTCACAATTACATAAATTTTCAGTTACCTACTTGAATACTTATTGAGCTAATCTTGGTGAACAAATATTCAATTTAATCTATTACTTACTGATTCCTTCCAATCGTTTAACAGCACCAGTTGTACGAATATAAATAACGCGAAAAATGTAGCATATTATTAGAGCTGCGGCCGTTGGAATAAGCAATGTTATATCAGTCATTAAAATCACTACTATCACTCCTAGAAGGTTGAGCAATATCTGAAACATAAAGAGCCTAATATCATCAAGTGGTTCTAGAAATCATCAAGGTACCTAAATATAACTGTACCTAACCACATACAACATGATAATTGATATACGTAAAACGAATATCACATCCGGCTGTTAAAGAAGAAAAACCCTGTTGTAGTAATATGTACAGAAAGAGTAACGAACGTAGAATTATTATATAGAGTCAACCAGGAAAGAGCCCTCATAGAAGTTGTTGAGAACAGAAGAGGAAAGATGATTGGCCATCTTGTACGACATGACAGCTTTATCAGAAATATCATCGAAGGAAAAGTAGAAGGAAAGAGAGGAAGAGGAAGGTCAAGGATAAGCTACATGAGCCAAATAAAATCAAAGATCGCTGTCATGTCGTTTAAGGAGGTCAAGGAGGTTGCCCTCAAAAGAAATACCTGGAGAAAAATGCATACATTACGCCGACAAGTGCGCTGCTCCTAAATAAGAAGTAGAAGAAGAAGTAATATTAATACTACTTTTTTCTCCAAAAGTATTTTCAGATGGCTAAAAATAAACTACAACATAAATTTTCTAGGTAGGTACCTAATAAAAAAAACTTGAAAAACATTACGTTAGATTTAATTTAACAAAAAAAACAATTTTCTGTTTTAAAATAAAAGAAATAACAAAATATATCTTGTATTGCCTAACATGCGTAATGCAACGATCACCTGAAAACAGTCTATCATGGCTTGAGGAAGCAATTCGTCCACTGCCCCCATATCTTTGCTGAACCGATTGAGAATGCGGCCGGAGGAGTTTGCATGAAAAAAGCTCATTGGTGATCTCGATATGTGCTCAAACATTGTGTCGTGCAATCTGTAAGCAGATATTTTTACTAAGATAAAAAACAGTTATTAATATGAAAATAGTTACGTTTTGTGAAAGTAGCAGTTCATAATTTGTATGAACGGACAACAACAGGCAAGCAGCAGTACCTGAGTTTCAGCGCTCACATCTGCATAGGGCAGTTGCGTAACCTACATCTAACACGCATATGGGCTTTATAATTTTGAGACGTAATATCATAAAGACACTGACTTGATAGAAGACTTCATGCAAAGAGAGAAGAAAGTGAACGCTCTTATAAGAGCCACGATAACGGTTGCTATTGTGATCAAGCCAAAAATAAGCATAAATCCATGTCGGTCCAGCCCTTGTTCAGACCACAACACGTTATCCATCGTCGCGTCGCCAGTCATGGAGTCTTCAGCGGAACTCCTGAAATAGTTTCTATTGGCAACTTTCTCATTAGCTATGCTATTTCTATGTCTTTGACCTATACTTAGTTGGTTCCCAAATTTTCCCATTCAGTATGAAATTTGTTTCTAAAACTAGTAAGCGATCTTGTTGAAGTAGTTGATAAACCTTTATATAAAAACAAATATTATGTAAATATATTCGTAATACCATCGGCTGATCCAATAATCACAAGCGCTAGCGCAGAACTGCGCTAGAATAAACATAAAGCACACAAGTGCTACGAAGGGACAAGCGGCGGCTGTCACGAAGTACTCCTTGTAGACTGATCCTCGCACTCGACCTATCGTCTGAGACTCTGCTACTGGTTTTTGATCCTAAAAGTACAGATCGAAACCTAAATGAAACTCTTATGGACGAAATTTTCCAAAAAAGCAATGACAAGACTTTCTAATAAGGTAAACCTGGCAGATAGAGTTTATAG
Organism: Thera obeliscata; assembly: GCA_947578465.1. NCBI lineage: Eukaryota > Metazoa > Arthropoda > Insecta > Lepidoptera > Geometridae > Thera > Thera obeliscata. The sequence goes on from OX387926.1 coordinate 3,442,063, forward strand.
CAAGTTACTAGTGCCTTTCATTGAGAAAAACAAGAGCTTCTTAATCAAAATGATGTTGATTATGCAACTCAATAACTTACAGCAACGCTGTCGTCGAAAATAAGAGAAATGCGACGCCTTTGCAAGCTAACTGTACTCGGCTGGAGCATCGAAGTGCTTTGCAAACTGGAAAATCCATCATCCTCGTGCACTTCTCGGACTTTCTCTTTCATCAATTGGATTATTTGCAGCTCGTTTTCCTTGAGGAGACAACACATTAATAACGAGTCTACATAACGCTTTAATTCAGCATCAAAGACAGCGTCATTACATCAAGTTCTTCAAAAGCTCCTGAAGCCAGTATTGTTCCATTATCCATTATGACAACGTGATCAACAAACTTTATAAATTGAATTTGATGTGTCACTAACATCACAGTTTTATTACCAAGGAACCTGTAAAAATGTTCACAACACTTCAGTCAGAAATCTTTTAAAATTCAGAGTGAATTGCGAGTCTTACCTCTTGATGCATCTCTCAAATATGTGTTTAGCGACTTGTGTATCTACTGCGGATAATGGGTCATCCAGCAAATAAATATCAGCCTGAAATAAGTAAGACAATCATGAAAACATTCGAGATTCTCGAATAGTCACTAGCTTATAAACCAGTCACTTAGTACGGACACAAAAAAGCTGGGTACATTTTCAAGGGCCTGCCCAAATTGTCTGCAGAGCGACAACATGCGACCCGGATGTACGAAAAAAATTGAGCCTGTTACAGAAAACCGATGGTCCTCTTGCGATTGATGGTGATGAGAAATATAAGTAACCTCTTTATAAACTGCTCTTGCTAAATTGATTCGTGCTCGTTGTCCTCCGCTCAACGAGACTCCTCGCTCCCCTACTATAGTTTTGTCGCCGTGCGGGAACAGAGAAATATCTCGTTCAAGAGCGCACACCTTACAAACTTCCATGTAGCGCGATTTATGGAAGGGCTGTCCAAATAATATATTTTGACGTACAGAACCTTCAAGAAAATCATTAGATTATTACCTACGTTAGAATGTCAACAAAATTTATTAAGTATTTTATGTTGTTTCTTTTTACCAACAAATAACCAGGGATCTTGGCTGGCGTAGCTGACTTCCCCATTCACAATCATGTTTCCGCTGGAACAGGGCAGCTCGTTTAGAACCATATGGAGCAGAGTCGATTTTCCTGATCCGACACCTCCAATTATACAAGTCAAAGAACCGTTATGTATCTGAGTGAAACGAGTATCTCTTTAGTAGTTCCACCGCTTAACTTCTTATCTTTGTTATTAGATATAATATAAGTGTACCCACTAACATCTAAATTGAGATCCCGAACATCGTCCTTGCCTGTGGACTTGATCCATCTACTGTTGGCGTTTTCAAACTTGATGACAGTTTCTTCAGTATTGATTTCTGTAAAATCATTATTTCATGGGCCGAAGAGAACAGTTACTTTGTCAGACACATGTAAAAACTTGAGAACCACTATCGATGTATTCTGTTGCATAGACGGATGTTGTATTTCGTTGTTTGAGCGGTTGGTACGATAGTTTTCCATTCACATTCATCCTCTAGCTCGTCAATACGAGCTAGAGGACTGCTCAGTGAAAATAATAAAAGTTAAGTAAGTATTTGTAAAACCTTGATCAGTTTTATCCAGTGGCTTGTTTGGCGAGGTGCCGGCTTCGTTGTTATTTCGTGAACGTTTGCTACCGCGAGGTGTACGTTTTATAGGTCTTTCTGTAAATACGTAGGAAAGCAAATGTTTCATTTTCTTCCGTCTAGACTAGTCTAGACTATGGCGTTTTCTCGTCTAGGATCCTACTCCCAATTCTACAGATGTAGAATCGGGAGTAGGATCCTAAACGATAGTTTATATGCGCTGGTGTTGTGGCGACTCGGTATAGTGCCTTCTTAAGCACTAATTTGTTTGGGTCATAAAACTAACCTAAAATAGTGACTCGTTTCTTTGGTGCATCATCTACAGTTTGGAAACTTTCTGGTTTCTGTCTCGGTGGTAACTGGCATTCGTCGCTCAATAGATAGTCGCGAATCCTCTGTACTGCCACATTCATTTCCGCGATCTGAAAGATCGTGAACTCAGAAAACCATGCAGTCCAAAACGTTCCGTTTTAGTTAACCTTTGCTAAAACATACTTGTCCAACAGCCTGAGGGAAGTACAAAGTCATGGTCTGCTTGCTTATGTTGTAGTAACACGTAAGAAAGAACACGTTCTCAACGGTTATCTTATTAACGTATGTAACGTGGAGGAGCACAGTGACGAAGATGCCGAATCGGGACGTGAACATTATAAACGACATGATCACACCTCGGATGTATGACGTCATTTTTATGAAGTAGATCTCGTGGCTGAAAAAGATTGTACCTACATTTCTGTAATATGTTATAAGTAACGCATGAAATATTAGATAACGATTTGCAATAAGTGATTATACTTGGATTTAAACATTTTATGAATGAGTTGTGTTTACATACCGTCTGACGGTATCGATAATAGCTCTAAACGGTTGTTCCCAAGTGTACATTTTGATGACTTCCATTCCTATTATTATTTCTTTCATCAATTTGACTCGTTCGTCAGATTTTAACGCTGTATTTTTTCTGTAGTAAGCCGTTTGAGTTCCCAGGAAAACTAAAAGTTTAACAAAAACTGAATAGAAGAAGCTGGACCTGTAGAGTCAGTTTGTAGATACAAATAATTCTTACTTTGAAAAGGAACAAAAGCAATAATGACAATAGATCCGTAGACCGCAGACATTCCCATTTCTCGATACAAGTAAATGGTCATTAGCTGTAAAGGTGATATTGGTTAGATATAAATCCTTATTGTCGTTGAGATTGATTACCAGAATATAAAAATTGCCAAACCATAGTTTCGAAAGGCCCAATCCACAAGTAATGGGCAAAGATGGGACCCGTATCGAATCTATTCACATCATTGGCCATTAGATTGACCACCAGCCCTGCACTGCTCTCCAACATGTCTTGGAGACTAACTTTTAAGGCCTATAAAAAAGCAAAGCATTGTACAAACGACGTCCATGTTTGATAAAGCCACCAAAGGTTCAAAACGATACCTTTCTATAAATAAGGCTGCACACGCCAACTCTCATCTTCATGCCTATGTGCATAACTCCCATCATAAATGGATGCTGCACCATAACGTTAGCAGTGCTACAGAAAATGATACCAAAGGCGAAGAACACAGCCTCTCCCCAGGACACACTTCCCTTGGCATCATTATAGTTGAACAACCGGGAAAAGTAGGTATAATTAGCTCTGAAATGTTTATTATTTATTTAGCTAGGTATTTAGCAGGGATGTTACGGAGCTTCGACTCCGGTTCCGTTAAGTCGGAACTTCCGATTATTATTACACCTTCGGTTCCGACTTCGGCTCCGACACTTTTAAATCGAAGGTTAATCGGAGGTCGAAGCATAACATAGCGGCGACGACGCGGCGGCGGCCTGTGTCGATTGTTAGGAACAGGTTCATACATGTCACGCGGGGAATTCCCTCGACTCCCACTTTGTGCACTCTACCGTCAATTATTTTTTCACTTGTTGTTAATTTGTTACGCACACGACACGTTCATAGGTTATAGATATTATTTTGGTTTGAAATTGATATGAAAAAAAAATGACTAAATAATGTTTTATAAAATAAATTTAATTTAATTTTTAAATTATGTAGGTACTTTTACTTTCTATCATGAGTGAACACATTTAAAAAATGACGTTTTGCTACCTAGACGTTCTGCTATACAGACCATCTGATAGTTGGACGTTTTGCTACTAGGTCATTTTGCTAATTAGTCTTACTGCTCATTAGACCTTTTGCTCTGTTGGACATTTTGCTACTTAGACCTTTTGATCAGGAGGCTTTTATTTGTCCTTAAATAAAAATTCTCTCTCATGCCACCACTTCTGACCCTGCCTCCGACTCCGATTCCGACTCCGACTCCGACTCCGATCAAGCAAATTTAAAAACTCCGACTCCGCCTTCGGTTCCGATAAAACTACCTCCGTTACATCCCTGGTATTTAGAACACAAAGGTTAATTGTTTTAGAGCGAAACGAGCGATGTAAAACTTACGAAGTGCTGTTCAACTCCTGAACAGGGCTGTAATATCGTAAAAGTAGGCCTAAGAAGAGGGGTTGTTGAAGCCTGTAATTCCAAGAGTATCATTTACTACTGATTTGCGAGATTATGTAGCTGAAAGTTGTTAAATTATTTTACCGAATCACAAACTCCATTGCTGCAAGAATCAACCCATATAACATGAACTCGGGACCAAACACCTTGAATAACACTCGCCACAAACTAGGTTTTTCATTGGACCTTTCTTGAGTGTCCTCCACTTCATGATCCCAAGCCTTTTGAAGCGCATCACCTTTAAACACAAATGTAACTATTTATTGACCTAAACTATTGTTTATAAAGCTTTAGGAGGCATCTGGTATTTCTCTTCTCTTCCTTATGCGATACTTCAGAGTTATAATTAATTATAACAGTTGAACCCAGTCTGTTGATTGGTGGGTTGGGTATATTCCTCAAGTACCTACTCACCTAATATATCAGATCGATGCTCGGGTAGTGGTGAATAGAGGTCGTTATCTTTTATATCACGGCTATATCCAAGCTTAAAAGTTTCAATTGTCCATCTGAAATAAGATCGTTATCTTGATTTGGCAAACGCTTTTAAGAAAGTTGCGTTACGCTCTGTCAGAGCAATAGGTCAAAAATTAATCTAGCTAGTAAAGTTATACCCAAAAGTGAGAACAGACAGTAAATTTGCTTTGTATCGTGGATTCATCAGTCTTTTCTGTTTCGGACCTGTATCCATCTTAATTTTATAAGATTATCTTTTAACCTAAGAAACTACAACATAGTCATTTGATTCCTCTCTTGACGAATCTAGTTGGTCTTGAATCAACTCATAGATAGTCATGTCTACACATACCATTGTAGGTTTAGTTCCTTTAAATAAGGTTCTAAAAAGTTACTGTATCTAACTTATCTTATATATGTACTATTTGTATGCAACACGTGCAGAACGTTTTTAACAAAGCTGATGCGTCACTCGCAACTTTATCATCCTTTTGTTAGCCAAATATATTATGCGGTACCTACCTTACAATATCTACGAGTACCACCTCTGGCCTGAGTAGCAATTTATTCTCCACACCAAACAGCCTTAAATGACTACGTGACTAGTGACCTACATCCGAATTGATAAGCCTGCTAGCTCAATTAATAATAATAAGTACTTATCAATTTTCGAAACGGTTAACAAATTTTTCCAGGAATACGCTTCATGCACACGTCAGTCAAGCAGGTCTTGTAATGTAGAATTCTATATAAATGCCGGAAATGTGTGTGTAATATACAAGTAAATAAACATGGGTGTTGCTGTGTGCAGTGGTGTCTTAGTGGTTGCGATGTTGGCGGTCAGTAGAAGCTTCTGTGCCTCTCTTCTTCTCTTTCTTTATTGAAATTTGTAGAGTTCAATATAAGTATTGTTTTTTTTTTCAGCAGTCTATCTTATTTACTAATACACTATTAAAGGTCATCCTTTTCAATTTCTCTTTATCTAGATACAAACCTACACAGGCACTACCTTTTTGATCCCACCTGTCCAGTCTCCATTTTATATATGACTAGCGGCCTGTCGCGGCTTCGCATGGCTGGACATTTATTTTTTAAACACATAAATATAGCCTATGTTACTTAGGGTGAATGTAGCTTTCCAATGGTGAAAGAATTTTTGGAATCGGCACAGTAGTTTTTGAGTTTATTCATTGCACTTACACACAAAAATACAAATCTTTCCTCTTTACACTATTATTTAATATAGATAAGCTAGATAATTTTATATTTGCAGATGGCTCAAGCTTATTTCCCGGTTCGGCAGCCGAACTACTTTGGCGGTCCATTCTACGACACATCATGCCGGGAAAGCATTGAGGACCTCAAAGCGCTTGTGGAAGTCACTCAGACCATCAAGCAAGACAACAACAATTACAGCTGCTCCACGTGCGCCACCACATTCAGCGAAGAAATTATTATGAAGCTTATCAACGCGCTTATTTATACTGCAACACATAACTGTGGCTACAATAGTGGCAATGGAGGGTATTATTCTGGAGGGAGTACTAATGTAGGAGGGGGTAATGCTGGAGGAGTTGTAGGTCCGATTGCAGGAGGTAGCAATGGCGTAGTTAATCCAGGTGATGGTACGAATGGTCTTATCAATTTAGGTGTTCTCAATGGACAAGATACAGTGAGGTTAGGCCTTGGTGGGACTAAATTGTTGGGTGTTGATGTTGGGCAGCAATCAGGCAGTAGCAATGGAGAAAGTCAAGGTACGTCCACAACTGGAGGGAATGGTGGTGACGGCCTTATCCAATTAGGCGTTTTAGATAAAGGCAATAGCCTTGCCAATGTCGGTCTTGGCGATTCGACGCTTCTTAATGTTGCTTTGGGTAAAGATAATGGAGGCAACAGTGGAGCTGGCGTTACATATCCAACAAATAGCGGTACAACTGTACCAACTACAACCTCTGTCCCCAGTTCTGGTAGTGACGGCCTTATCCAATTGGGTGTTTTGGATAAAGGCAATAGTCTTGCCAATGTTGGTCTTGGGGGTTCAACGCTTCTTAATGTTGCTTTGGGTAAAGATAATGGAGGCAACAGTGGAGCTGGCGTTACTTATCCAACAAATAGCGGTACGAGTGTACCATCGACGACCCCTGTCTCCAGTTCTCCTGTTGGTAGCACAGGTACAGTTCCAGTAAGTACAGGTTCTTCAGCTGTTCCAACCTCTCCTGTCAGTAGTCTTCCGGTTGCCGAAGGAGGAAGTATACTTCCGAGCAATAGCGATAATCTAGGGGGAGTCACGAATCCAACGAATGCCGGGGATATCAACCAAGTTAACCAACAAATTAATAAAGTGACTAATATAATACCTAGTAACTAAATGAATGACTTATGGTGAAGAACCTCACAATTAAATAGCTATTGGGACAAAATTACGTTTATGTTATTTTTATACCTACAGATTTAGGTACAATAAATTATTCTTTTAATAAAAAACATTGGCACTAGTCGAAATTTTTTTCCTTCATCCTATATTTTATATCACCTACCTACATAAATAGGTATAGGAACAGTGGTCCTCATGTTTTGGCCAATAACTCAAGAACCAGACCGTCAGAAATTGTGAAACCTATACCAATCTGCGTCACAAATTCATCACTAAATATTGGCATACCTACCAGCCAGGCCTCAAGTCGTCTGGCCATATTATATGCAATATTTGTTGCCTACTAATAGGTAGGTACCTACCTAGGTGTTTCGAGGTTTAGGCAGGGTTGGTATGGCAAATATAACATGGGGTCATGGAGGTCACAGATTACTAATATGTAGCCAGCTAATGGAGGTCATTAAAAGTCCCTCTCAGTTAAGGTACTGATCTCAGGCCCGTATTCAGAAACAGTGCTTGAGGCTCGACTAAGACTCGAGCACTGTTTCAGTATACGAGCTTAGTTGACTCCAAACAGAAACATTCACAAAAAATATAACTTATTAATCAGTACCCATTCATAGCTGTTGCACTGTGATTGTAGGTAGGGTAGGTCCATGAGGTAGGTACACAAGGAAGGATACGCATCAGACTATACACTGCTAGCTCTTATGTCCTTGCAGTAAGCGTCATTTTTCTTTGTTTTTAGGTATTTTGAGCTGTATCCCACTGTACGTGTATTAGGCAACAAGTTAATAGTGCACATCGGCTAATTTCGGCATCCTAAAAGCGTAGTGCAAGGAATTTAGTACTCTATTACTCTATTGGTGTAGTGTGCGTCAGAACGAGATAGGTACGCTCTACGAAAGCAGAAAAGCCGATGTGCAATAATGATTGCTTACAACTTACAACCGTACATACAGCAGAAGCCAAGGAATATAATATTCTCTAAGAGAGGAAGAGAGGCAGAAGCCCTGTCCAAGGGAAATAATACTAGAATACGATACGAGAGGACACTGCAGATTTTGGAAGAAGAAAAGAACGTAAAGAAAAGAAGACCATAGTGTAAGCAGACGGGAAGCAATAATGTACGACCCGTTATTGCACAGCATGATAATGTACAGCAGGTTAATGTACATACCGTTATTACGATGCCAGGGTATGGATTAACGGGGCGTACAATAAAAGGTCGCGAAATAACATGCTGTACAATGCCGTCACGTGTTGTTATTGTACGCACCGTTATTACGATGCCAGTTAAGACTCGTGCACACTGTAGCAATTCAATATTGATTTTTGCTGTTTTGTTCTGGCAGCGGATACTAATACTTGTCCTTGGGACTTTATAGGGCGGATCCAACTTGGTTAGGTTAGGTTATGTTAGAACATATAAATAACGCACAAGGCGAGCGAGCAAAGCGAGCGTGCCGCGGCAGCGGCCGCCGCAGTGCCAGAAAATGTTTTTTTACATTTACCCCAAAGGGGCTATTCTCTTATGGAGCAGTATCAATTGCCTACAAAAAATAAGAAATAATTGAATTGCCTCAGTGTGCACGGGCCCTAATGGCATCCAATTAACATGCTGTACAATAACATCACGTGACAATGTTGTGCACCCAGTTAATTCACAGCCAGTTATTGTACGGCAGGTTAAAACGAATCCAAAAAACGAAAAAAGGTTTCGTTTTAACATGGTGTACAATAACATGCTGTACAATAACTGGACGTACATAAACCGGACCCAAGCAGACCACTGACAAGTTTTTCCATGTTTTTTCCATGTCAGTTTAATGTCAAGCAAGTCAAAGTCAGTGTCAGACAAAAAAATGGTCGTTGCTTTTGTTGACATTTCTTTTTAAAAACTCAACTCAGTGCAAGATTTTGGAAGATTTCGTAGTTTTTAGTCGTAGTTATAATCGTATCTTGTCTTTAGTGTTCTTGAAAAATCAAGAAATAAACCAACCATCCTTTTTCAGTCACAAAGACGCACAAAATGTCACAATGACTACCGAAATTGACGCATTGAAAACAAATGAAATTATACGTCGCCGAAAGCTGAGGCTTCAACAGGTTTGATTTTTTATGATTTCTTCGACATCTAAACCTGTAATAGCCAGCAAATTGCCTAGTTCCTAAGCCCAAATGCTAACTTAGTAACAGTTATAAAATTACCAAGTGCCTAAGCCCAAACGCGTTGACATATTTGAGTTTTTAGGTGAGAGAACAATCAAAAGACATTGCAAAAAGAATAAGGCAGCGCGCCAAAGTGGAAAAGTTGAAGCAGGTTGTTGAACTCGACGCAAACAAACAAAAGCAATATTTTCACCGCCAGGAGCAGCTGGTGAAGCAGCTCGAAGAACTTTATGCGAAAGGAATTGAGAATATTGGTGTAAGTCACCAAAATGCCTCTGAAGTAAATCTACAAGGTAAAGTATTTCATGTTGATCAGCTACTCACTCAGAGATACATTAATAAATAAATAAATATTGTAGACAATCCCCACAACACTATCTAGCCCCAAATTAAGCTGAGCTTATACTACCAGAAACCAGATAGCTGATATAATACTTTAATACATTTTTTTTGTAAATACATAGGTACTTAGAATACAATATAAAACCCAGACAGAGAATAAACATCTATGTACACCACACAAATATTTGTTCTCGGTGGGGATCAAACCCACAACCCACGGAGCAGAAGGCAGGCTACTACCAACTGAGCTGAGAGGCCAGTCAAAATAGGTTCCTTCTATTTTGTGTTCTAAAATAAAATATTAACAAACTTGGTACTATAAATTTTAAAATGTTATAGAGAACCAAACTCAAAAAGCAGATGCATCAAAGCAAAGAGGTAAAGAAGCTGCAGCTCAGCTCCGTAAGAAAAGGCAAGAAAAGCTTGACGAAAGGAAAAAACTTTTAGATAGGAAATTGCATGCAAGGTTTGATTTTTGCCTATTACCTAATAAATTTTATTTAAGTATTTATTTAATTTATTAAACACCAAAATAATATCCAGCAATACCAACAACACACAATTATCAACACTGAATATTTTTTTATTTAATTTCAGAGAAGCAGCTAATGAAGTCAGCAGAGAAAAGTCTACAACTGTGCTCAACAAACATTTGACAAAAACTTGCAGTAAAGATCTTGACACCCAGAATAAAGACAGTGTCCTTGACACAAACAAAGAGGTTGTCAATGATGGTGATGGTGAAGTGAAGCGTAATGACATGGCAACCCAGTGGGACCTGGAACCTAATGAATGGGAGCCCAACATTCCAGAACTGTCCCTACCCAAAGATGACAAGGATAAAGAAAACAACAATTATATTGAAAGCAAAAGCAGAAGGCTTGATTTGTTCGCCCTCAGCGAAGAAATGCCATCGAGCTTACGGGGAGGTCTCACCACTCAAGAAGAAAGAGTACCAGTGAGGCCTTCATTGACACTAGTATCGGAATACTTACAAAACCGTGGACTGCGGTTACGCGAGACTGACGCTGCTGTAACGAGCAGGAAGAAGAATATGGATGAACTGCATAGTTTGAAGCAGACTATACTCCGGACTAGGGCACCCAAAGAAGGTACAGGATGTGTGTGTCAAGTGCATGATGAAGAATTGGTGCCGGTACCAACTTGGCGGGCTGAGAAAAATTGTGGATTCTGTTCACACAGTGTCTCCCATCATAGGCAATTGAAACACACCAAAACTTGCAATAGCTTCTATGTGAATAATGTTTTTAGTCCTGTGAAACCTTTACACCCAGATATACTTCCCAGTCCAGTTCTGAGAAGCACTACTCCGTTTCGAAGGAATAGAATACCTTCGAGAATTTGTAAGAAATAATGCACAATTTTAGCTTTAGGTCTGCTTGATTCATGGTAACTGGTCATAATACATGTATGCAGACTTTGCTAAGTTCATCTATAAAGATTTGTGTCTGTTGCTGAAATAAAAAGCATTTCTACACATACAGCAGTTACATAATCTTTGTGGCTTCGAAATTACCTCCTCTATCATCCTGCCTCGCTACCGAGATGCTGATTCGTAGAATGTAACTATTGGGCCATGAAAACCAGTACCCTGAGTCTTATCTTGTGTTGCATTTACTGTTATACAAGGTTTTTTATAAGTGGGTTTAGAGTTCTTAAAACGGTCACTTGAAGCTTTTTGTCACTCCATTAAAAACTAACTCGAAAAATGGGTTCACATTACACAAAAAACCATGAGTGTAACTAAGCCCCTTTGTACACAACGCTACGCAAAGTTCGAGATTGCTGGAGTTCTTACTCACTTAATAAATTTATCTCTTAGTGAAGGTACATTTCCTGCAAAATTAAAAATATCAATTGTTAGACCCCTACACAAAAAAAACGATAAAAACAATGTGAATAACTATCGTCCAATAACCCTCATCCCAATACTGTCGAAAATTTTTGAGAAAATAATGTACAAGCGTTTATCATCTTTTCTGACAAAGTTTAATATAATAAGAGACGTACAAAACGGTTTTCAAAAAGGAAAATCAACCAGCCTTGCGTGTTTCAACTTAGTGAAAACTTTGACTGAATCAATCGATAAAAATATACCTGTCCTTACGATATTTTTTGACATGAGCAAGGCGTTTGATTTCGTGTGTCACAGTAGGCTGCTGATGAAATGCGAAAGGTACGGCATTCGCGGAATCGCTTATGATTGGCTTGATTCATATCTTAAGCACCGTACCCAGTATGTAGAAATTAGAGGTATTAACAAATGTAAGGAAATCGTTACTTATAAATCAGACTCAAAAGAAAATAAATATGGAGTACCACAAGGTAGCGTGCTGGGACCATTACTCTTTCTGCTCTACATAAATGATCTCCCAGACATCACAGAACATATGTGCACCCTATTTGCAGATGACATTTCGATTGTGGTTGAGAATAAGAAATCGTTTGACTATGAACTGGATATTAACAATACGATCAAAGAGGTTATCAACTGGCTAGATGAAAATAACCTATGTGCAAACATTGAAAAAACTACTTTCATGCAATTTTTCAACAGAAACAAAGTATCGGCCAAAGCCAATCTGAACATATCAATTAATGGACATAACATTAAAGAGTCTAGCACTCTTAATTTTTTAGGGATAACACTCGATCAACAGCTGTCATGGAAGCCTCAAATAACTAAAATTGAAAAAAAAAACAAACAGATTCATCTACGCTCTTCGTGAATTGAGACGTCTAATTGACCAAAAAACGGCTCTGTGTGCCTACCATGGGTATGTTGTCTCTGCGATGCGTTATGGTATTGTGTTATGGGGTAACTCAGTCGATATTACAAGCTTATTTATGATACAGAAAAAATGTATAAGAGCTATATGTGGTGCTAGCCCTCTGGACTCATGTAGGCCTCTTTTTAAAAAACTGAACTTATTGACGCTGACTAGTTTATATATATTTGAAATGTGTAAATTTGTGAAACATCAGGCAAATCTTTTTACAAAAAAAGGAGATCTGGAGCGCAGGTTCGAATCACGCTATCCAAATCGCCTAATACAACCAGCAGCAAAAACTGCTCTTAGGGCGCGAAACAGCTATCATATGGCAATCAAAATATACAATCACTTACCGAACGAAATAACGGAACAGCCAGAACGAAAGTTCCAAGCAAAATTGTACAACTGGCTAGCTAAAGGTTGTTATTATAACTTAAATGAGTTTTTCACACGCCATAACTGACGATAATAAATTGACTGTGTACTCTTAGGTTATGACATTTAATAATTTTAAGACAATCAATTAATGACTATTTGTAATTCTAAATACTTAACCTATACTTATAATTGCATGCTGAGTTCAAGCAAAATGTGCTGAATCAATTATTTAATTACTGACATCTAATCCCTTACCACATTTTAAGCAATAAATTTTCATTTCATTTCATTTCAAATCTTCGATACCCGACAATTTTAGTATAAGCGCAGTACAAATTCATAGATCAGTATTTCACAGTTCGTACACGCGATGACGCGTGCTTGTGCATCTCTATGGATTTCTATTGAGTTAGTCGCTTAGAGACTAAATTCGTTGGGTATCGATGATTTGCGTAGAGTTGTGTGCGAGCGCGAAGTGCGAAGGGGCCTAGACTCAAGGGCGGATCCAGCTTTGGCGCCAGGAGGGGGTCACATAGTCGTGGTCAAGTCAAGAACTTATAATTTAATTTTGATAACAATAGATACAAGTAAAAAAGCGGCCAAGTGCGAGTCGGACTCGCCCATGAAGGGTTCCGTAGCAACAAGTAACATAATATATGTACTTATATGTATATAAGTTCTTGTAGTTCGTCGAAAGGTAAATTGCGGTTTACGATTTATGACGTATAAAAAAAAACTACTGACTAGATCTCGTTCAAACCAAATATCGTTGAAAGTTTGCATAGTAATGTACAACATATATTTTTTTTAGTTTTATCTTTCTCTTATTTTAGAAGTTAGAGGGGGGGGACCAACTTTTTACCACTTTGGAAGTGTCTCTCGCACAAACTATTAAGTTTAGAAAAAAACGATATTAGAAACCTCAACATCATTTTTGAAGACCTATTCATAAATACCCCACACGTAGGGGTTCGATGAAAAAAAAAATTTAAAGTTTCAGTTTCAAGTATGGGGACCCCCAAAATTTATAGTTTTTTTTCTATTTTTGTGTAAAAATCTTAATGCGGTTCACAGAATACATCTACTCGCCAAGTTTCATCAGTCTAGCTCTTACGGTTCCGGAGAAAAATGGCTGACATACGGGCGGACAGACAGACAGACATGACGAATCTATAAGGGTTCCGTTTTTGCCATTTGGCTACGGAACCCTAAAAAGTAGGTATGTTATTAATGTACGTAAGTACCTACTGTACTTAAAAATATTTATTCTTTATTGTACATAAAAATATTTACACTTCAAAAACTTACTTCGCATTGCCAAAACGTGCCAAAACTTGTAATACAGGGTCACTTTTTGGTAGAGTATATTTTTTTCACAGTGGGGTCCGAAGTAAATAAAAAGTTATGATTTGAGAAAAAAGAAAATCGTAATACTTAATAATTAATATCTTCAACACACCCAATAAACAACCAAAAATAGCATGTCTAACGCAAGGGCTCATCAGTACCAATCTAGTGAAAATAATAGAAAAAATACAGGATGTCGATTTTTTCGAATTTTATTAAAATTCGAAAAAAGAATAAGTTAAAAAAGTCAATTTTCTAATAAAACACAAAATAAATTATAACTCTACCGGGGTTGACCTTAAGGACCTCCCGTAGAACAACTTTTTGCAGCTGATGACCCCATCTAACCCCTAGTTGCGTTTGATCCACGACTTTTGGGCCACCCTGTATGTATTATTGTATTGTCCAAGTTTCATGCTTCTAACTTTGCTTTGATTTTTACAATCATCATTTTCCTTAAAACCATTTTTCCCCTTTTTCTCCTGTTAGGGAAAGTATTTTCCAATTTCCTTTCTTAGTGAACCTCTACATTATAAAAGGAACACACCCTCCAAGTTTCATGCTTCTAGGACTAACGGCCTAGGCTGTGCGTTGATTGTCAGTCAGTCAGTCAGTAGCGTAAGAGTTTCATATATTTAGATTAAATTAATTAAATATGGTAGGTATGTAGTTACATAAAATCTGTATGGTGACAAAATATATAATAAAAAATCATTATGTACAATTAGTGGTCCACCTAAGTCCTGGAACCAGCTCAGGGGGGGGTCATGACCCCCATGACCCCCCCCCTGGATCCGCCCTTGCCTAGACTCAGGGTCCAGTTGTGATTGACTACTGGTAATTCACCACGCTTTTGTAAATGTGGTGTGGTGTGTTCCAATTTGTGAGATAAATTAGCGCTTGAAAAGCAGCATTAGTGTTCATCTAGATTACTACTAGATTTTGCTCACAGTAAATTCTAGTCAAAACTTAGAGTTGCACTATAATACACTCACTTATGCTCTTTATCTCATGTTGGAAACAATACACTTAAAGTACACTTGTTATAATTATGTATTTTTACAGTCACAGCAAAAGGAAATAGTGCTGACAAAGCATCAAAATCTAGTGTCGACAGCGTTGCCCCTAAGAAAAGCTCTGTTACAATGTATAACCATTCCACAAGAACTGAACGAGACATTCCATGCAATGACGAGAGATTGGTCGTCAGAGACCTAAACATAGATGATGATGCTTACTCTCAAGCTATGAAGGAAACTTCTACTGATGATAGAGAGAAAGATCATCAGAAGAAAGTACAAGAGGTTCGGAGCAAAGTCGCGATGACGAAACAAAATGTCGAAAAGGAGTACAGAGACACTATTTCGTTTTTAAACTCTCTTCCTAAAGATATGGGGAATAAACCAATTGTATGTATGTTTTAGACATAAGTTAATCCTTTATTAAAATTATAGAACTATGCCGACATTCGTTTTATCAATTTTGATTATTACAGAGACGTGCGTTTATGGATGAAAGTCGTCAGCAATCACTGAAGGACTGTCGCCAACAGAAGCTCCAACAAGAATACAAGAAAATTGTAAAGGACTGCAGAAAACACAATTGCAGGGTAAGTCTCTCATGTGATATTGTGCCTGATTCTGCTTGATGCTAATAATTGTAACTGTAAGAATAGCTGTCTTAAACTCAAAACAATGTTTCAGAACAAAACCAGAAGCAAATCCAAGTCCCCATCAAAATCTGATAACTTTGACAGCACTGATTTCCAATATTCCTGGATGCCAGTACCCGAGAGTGATGGTAACCTTGCCATCCATACCATACCTACCTCTCTAAAAGAAGGAAAGTCTTGTAACACTGTGAAGTTCAGCAAAGTTGACAGCTACCATGAATATAGATCGCGACATAAGCACACTCCGCCTACCAAAGACACCAATCACCAACCGAAACCTTTTGTGGAGGCTGTTCTCATTCAGAGTTCCAGTGACTCTGAGTCGATCACATCAGAAGCCAGCTCCACTGAAAACATACAATTAGAAAAGAAAGACCGGACCTTGAAAGAAACTGAGAGGCTCTCTGATGCTGAACGGATTATAATTTACAAAATCTTAGACTCAAAAAACGAAAAGGCAAAGAAGTCCAAAATTATGAAAGAAATTGCTAAATCTTTAACTCTTATTGAAAATCAAAATGCTACAGGCAGCAGTAAGAGCCATTCAAAACAAACCAATGCAAAGAAAATCAGTAGTGATTCTGACAGAAGAATATCTTTTGAAGAGTTGAATGAAGGTATGCACCTGGATTTAAATATTCATAAGAAAACGAAGTAAAATCAGCTTGAACATTACGAAATTAAATAAATATTTGGTGGAAAATCTACATATCGGCATTCTAAATATCGCACTCATCGTATCAAATAGATCGTATAATTCATTGTATAGAATTGCGTCCACTGATCGCATTGTACGAATCGCTCGCATGTATAGTATACGATGCGTCCGATACTTACGATGCGGACATGTGGACGCTAAACTACGTAGTAAAGTATTGTAACGTCCTCATTTATTTTACAGGTGTTTATAAAGCTGTAAATAAAAATGGAACTGGGTAAGTTTCTTTACACTTCTTACTTATACCACCTCGCCCCCATTGCAGAGAACTATTGCGAATGTGAAGCAGACTGATATACGCTTCCGCTAGTATCAAACCAAATATTTGATGCGTTACCAAAATCTAACATAATTATTATACTTTCGTATGAATTACCTACTAGCATTCGTCCGCTGCTCCACTCGCGTGGCACCTACCCGAATAAAGGGTTAGCCTTAATTAATGTTATTCCAAGTCACTTGCTATTAGTAATCCAAGTTCAATTCAAAGCCGCTTATCCGTTACGGAGATGAGTAGAAACGGCTCTCTTTTCGCATTTGTAAGCTGTGGTAAGATTGATGAATCACAATAATATAAGCATGACATGACTCGTGAAATCCTTGAAACAGCTTGAGATACACTTTTATTTTTATTTAAATAGTTAAAACCCAATCTGATGTTTATCTTTTATTATTTTGTTCTTCAGGCTTTCCTATAATATTATGAGTTGTTACAAAACTAATATCGAACTATGGCGAGGTACAACTGACCGAAAACCTTGGTGGTAATGAATGGCTAATATTTTTTTTAGATTTCATCAATTTTATTTGAAAATATGATTATAGTTCATCTTCGTTTTTTTTAAATATTTCTAACATGTATTTAGTGATTCATCCATTAATGATGTTTGTTGAAGGTTAGTAGACAAAATAAAGAAGAACTCGAAATATATTTTGTGTTTTAGGGACAACATAGCATCTATGTACTTCGATAAAGATGGAGAGCACATAGAGCTTACAGAAGATGAGCTCAAATTTGGGCGCCCTTGCTGCTGCAATAAGACCATGGGCAAAGACCAACTTCACGAAAAAGGTTAATTTTGCTAAATTTCATACTAATAACTCGAAAACAAAATGAATACTGTTTTCAATTTTTTTCTTTAATTTTAGGTACTACATCTCTTCAATGGGAAAGTGGCGACAATCCTCCTCAAGTTTCAAGGTACAAAACACTTAATTGTAGGTAATATAATGAACTGATTGCCCATCTGCAGTAATTATGCTTAGCTCTCGTTTCTTATATTTCAGGCCTACAAAGTCATGTTCCGAGTGCAAATGCGGATGCAAGAACCCTCAGCCCAGATTGCATAAAGTCGCAGAAGAGAGTACAGAACAGCCAGTGAGACATCCTTCCGCTGCCACATCCACTTCCTCATTCAAAACAGCTTTCAATGATAAAGCTAACAACGCTCTACCAGATGGCGGTTATATAAAGCTTATCGACGAAGGCGGCGAAGAAGCAGGCAAATTTTATATCGGTGCCTCAGGATTTCTTAAAGATGATGCGTACGAAGTTGTTATACAACTCAGAAAAAAGGGAGACGAAAAAGAAGTGAGAGAAGTTATACCAGCCGAACTCACTAAAATCAATGAAGAAAATCTTTCAAATAAAGTATCTGCGGAAGCGACTATGGTTACTGCTCCTTCGGAAACCGTGGATGATCGCGTAACAGAGGAACTCAATACTAGTAAAAGTATTACCACAGAATTAAATAAATCCCACAGGAGTAACAAACTAGACGATGTCGTTGTCAATAAAGCATCAGAAGTACCAATTAAGAAAACGGCCAAACATTTCAGCGGTGAATCAAATGAAGATATAAACTCACAACGCAACAATGTAAAAGATGTATCAGAAAAAGGAGTATCAACTTCTTTCCAAGACACATTCGCGATTCCTAGCCATATTCCAAAATCTGATTCTAATCCTAGACCCGCTACTTCAACCTATACCCAAACCTCTATGAGTTCGCCTAATAACAGACCTGTATTTTTCCACATGAGTTCCTCAACGTCCACAGCTTACATGAGCCCACCGGAAATGATTCTTCCCAAATTCCTAAGACAGGATCATCGCATGTCTGATGACGACTTGTACGATTCTGAAAACTTTGAGATGCGAGACAAAATCGAAGTCACAGATGAACACGAGTACTACGAAGATTATGAATGTAATTGCAAAAAGTGCCGGCATGCAAGAAAAATAACTTGGTGCAGAACAAATACACGATGCAAGAAAGTCAATGGCAGAAGAGAGCAGACAGAAACACCTCCAAATACGGCTAGAAGCGAACAAGATGATCTCGATGATGTAGCGGTGACTGATTCTAATACCAGGGAATATTGCCAATGCCGCAAATGCCGCAGTCGTAATTCCTTTGGTAAACCGACCAGTTCCAATAATCGCGTCAGTAACAACAAAAAACGAACTACAGCAAAAGTCTCATCCCAAAACCTGGCCACGCGAGTTGCTGCCAATTCCGCATCGATAAACAAGGGTGGACAAAGGAAAAAGACTAAGCCTAACCTGAATCCGATCATCAGAGATTATATCAATAAACTACTGGCGCTTAACAAAGAAAGTCTGAAAGCCGTTCAAGTCGTTGACCAAGATTGTAGTTCGGTGGCTACTCCTGGGAGTTCCATTATCAACATGCCTAATAACAATGATACATTAAAACCTACAATAGAGAACAGAATCTCTTTAGAACAAATTAAAATTATGCTGAAACAACAAATACTTGATGAATGTGATAAGAAAACGAGGAATGTAAGCGATCATAAAGTTTCCGACGTCTGTTTGAAAGACCATTTTAGTAATAATCAAAAGCCTAAAGTACCTAGAAGAAAGACCATACATAAAGTGAAGTCATTGAACATATCGAAGCATTTGTTTAAATCTAAGAAAACATCCGAGAGTAAACCACCACAACCGAATCAGGTGTCATCGTCTTCTTCTCAAACAAAAGACCATATGCAAATACCACCCTTTCCGAATAAAAGTAAAATCCGCAGTAAAAGCTCACCCACGCCCAGATCGGCGCCAGCGAACCCTGAATTCATACGTAGTAAAACGAGTACGAACGTTGCGCCCAGCGTCTCTAAGAAACAAAGTAACTTATGCACAAAATCTTCCACAAGTAAGAGTTATATCGATTACAAGCAACAAAAACCTGCGCAGCCACAGAACACAGAGGTCTTGTCTTGCCACCGTGCTACAACCACTTCTACATCTCCAAATTCTGAAGCATCCGCTCCCCTACAAAAAGGAATCAATCATGAAACGCCCTCAAATATGTCCACGCAAACTAGCCACGTTGACAGTGAAATAAACTTCCTAAGATTTGATGAAGATAAAATCCAAAATATGGAGAAAATTGCTGACCTCACAGAAAAATGTACAAAACGATTATCCAACCTCGCTAAAGTCTTAGAGGAAGTAAGACGGAATAAATCATTGGCTTATAGCCAGATCTCGACATCCGACACGGCATCAGACTCCGATCAAAAATCTGATAGAAACACGAACAAAATGCCAGGAAATGTACATCAATCATTTCATGAAACGTTGAAAAGCTTAGAATCAAAATCTCCCGACGTATTCGCTCCTGTAAACCATATAAATGAGAACGGAAATCATTCAGATCATTTTGTACCCTTCCTGAATGACATTCCTAAACCGGATTCTTTAAAATCGCCCACCCATGAGCTAAACTTCAGTTCTAATTCGTCAAATAAATCGAACCCTTCATCTCCAGCTAATGAAAATTATGATCACCTGAAAAGTAGAGGAAAACCACCTCCTGCACTGTCGCGGATTCATCTGAAGCACGCTCACGATTATGTGATACCTCATGAGCTGTCTACTGTTGTGGAAGTGGATTCACCGATGAGCGTTAAATTAAAATGCCAGTCATCCCGTAATGAAACCAGACTAGACGTACCTGATAGTTTTAATCGAATTGATAATGCCACTTACAAAGCAGATCACCAAAACGAAGAAAGAAACACCGCAAACCCAGATTTCCTTGTCAGTAAAGTTGATATACCTGGCCAGACGAAAATGTTGTCAACAAAATCATCAGATGATTCTAAAATTCAGATGATCGATATGAATCAGTTCAACGAAATAATGCTAAAACCGTTTTTCAGCCTGCAGGAATACGCCAAACATCATGACGTTGGTGCATTAGATGATGGCTCTAATCTTGAAGATTTTGCTAGAGGCGACATAATAAATGACGAATTAAGTTCTCTGCATTCAGATGGCAGTTTGCCTGATGTGATTTCAGAATTACTCAAAAGAAATATAATTAGCGAACCTTTCAAGTTTGATACACAATCAAATGTAAATTCTACCACAATTTCATCTGAATCTACGTTATCAGTTTTAGCCCTATCGAAGGTGCGTAAAGAAAAAAAGAAATCGAGCGTAATGATTCAAAATAAAGGAAACATAGGAGAAACTTCAGATACGCTGAGTATTTCTTCAAACCCTGACCTCGAGAATGCTTTCAAAATGCTTGGCATGGGTTGGGCTTCCTCTACTTTGAAGAAGACAAAAGAACGTCTTGCCTTGTCTTCCTCGTCCAACACTTCAAGTTCGAGTCTATCGCAATTCAAAATCAAAGGCTTCAATCAAGACATACCGGTTCTTGTGACTGATGCTGTATCATCAGTCTTGAATCTATCTAATAAGCAGCAAAAGCACAATTCAGCAGACATCTCGAAAGATGCGGAGCAGCAGACTTCTCTTACGAATTCGATGACGGTTAAAGAATTTCTGACAAACGAATTAGCTAAGAAAATAACTTTCAATAACAAGTCGAGGAACGATACAGAGGAGTTCGTTTCGCTGTTTGAGACAAAGATGCCCGAGGAGATGAAACAGGCGTCGCGGGTGGTTCGGGAGGATTCCGTAGACAACAGCACACGCAGCGCCAATAATAACAGAGCAAGGACTTCAACCCCAGTGCAACTTTTCAAGTCCATGACCTACCAGTCGAGTTCCAGCTCAAATATATCAAATGGCCTGTTCAGCAACGCTGATGACTTGTCCTCCGTGAAGCAGACTTCCAATTCCATAAAGCATTCCACTTCCGATAAGGATGATTTGACCATTCCTAATTTAAGCCTGAGAATCAAAAAAGGTTCTTCAGACGACTGTAGCTAGTGATTGACAAATAATTGCATTTCACCGTCATATTATGACTAAAATATATTTTATTATTTATAATAATTTTAATTGTAGTGATTGTTGTAACTTTATTTAACAAAATGGTTAAGGGTATAAATTCTTGGTTCCTATTTTAATAAATCAATTGTGAGTTTATGCTTTTGTTTTAATTATAAGATTTTTGACTAGTTATAGTTAGGCACTGCCCCTGACTCTTCTTATTTTTAATAAGTGCCTCGGACTCGCGTCACCTCATCTTGAATACGTTTTTATGGCTCAAGCCTTGGCGCCCTCGTTGATCATTATAAGCCTGAGAAGTCAATTGCTGGACATAAGTCTCCCTTAAACATTTATCCAAGAACGATTCCAGCCCTCTCCATCCACGGGCTTTCGATCTTGTAGTCGGTCGCCCATAATTTCTATTCAACATACACCTTACATCAATAGCCTAAATATCTTTTTGCCAACTATGCCTATTACCACAAACCGGAAACGTAGGATCCCTACACGGATGGGCCTACTTCATTTAACTAGTGACTACCATTGCTACCAGAGTAGATAAGCGAGAGTGAACTAGAGTATGAGTATGTGCTCTTGTATCGTCTTGTTGCATGACTGTTGCCTTATCAATGCGGACGCAATAAGGTTTTATTGAAACAGAATAGGTATCTGATGTAAAATAATTTTTTTTTTTTTTACAACATTTATACATTATTTTGACTACTTACAAATATTTTAAATATTATATTTTCAGGTCTCAGATCAGATGTTTGAATGTTATAACTAGTTACTTATTCTTAGTTGGTTTGCTGTAGGATTAACACAAAATTACCTATAATAGGTACTAGGAACAAATTAAGTGCATACTGCAAAATAATTGATTGGTAATTTAATCTACCTATTCATCCATTAACTTAGTTGATAACATAAATAAATAAATTACACCATATCAACATAATACCTGCTAAAATCACAGAAAACATTAAAAGTTCTACCTAATGGGAAACTTGGTTCATTATTGAGAAGTTCGTGTGCAGAGATTATTTATTATTTGAGATTATTTTTATCACTGAATAGCTTTGATGAGATACAAGTTTTGTAGTAGGTGCTGCACCTACATAGTGAAAGTTTCCCAAGATCTTACTAAATTGTTTAGAAATCCTTGATTAATCTTTTTTTTTGTCATCTTTGAAGAGGTGATCTCTTACTAGTGTGTAAGCCAGACCTATTGTGAGGGCTGAGACGACGGTGCCTTGCGCTGCAACTCGAAGCTGCATTAGAAACACACTGGTGCTCATTTTTCCTCTTTTTTTGTATGAGTAGGCGCCATATCCACATACTCCCATGAGGCCCATTATACCTAGAATATAAAAAGTATGTAAGTACAAAATTAAAAAATCTAAATCAAAATTTATTGTTTTTGTTGTGTAAATCCATATTCAGGATGAATACTGCTTCTGTCGGTAAAAGCTTACCAAATATCATAAAAGGCGAGTCCTTAGCCTTCTTAGCGAGCCTCTCTCCCTGAGATTCATCTGTATAATCAAATACTGGCTGAGCCCTTGACATGATGGCTTCCTGAAAAAAATACATTGCAATCTATAATAACAATCTAACCAAATACTGCGAGATAAGCTGGTTTTCTAATTTTGTTTTAGCTAAAAAAAATTGCCAATTTTTAACACAAATTCGCGGAATTTTCCTGGCTGACGAAGTATCTGTGAGGAGTGGTGACAGAGCTGTGGTGTGAAAATTATATAACATGAAAAATCCAATTCCTTTCGGAGGATATAAATTATATAAGTTTAGGAAATGAAATTGCATCACATTTTATCATACTTACAATGTTACTCAATAAAAAACACGACAAAAATATATCACTCTGCTTTCTTCCAGCTTCCACCCAAACTGCGGGCGGCTGGGTCCAGTGTTGCTACGCTAGACTGGCATAGGTCGCCAAAAATGTAGCGCAAAGTAACCCAAAGCCAAAGTCGCCCTAGATTGATTTTTAGACATGGTAGCCTAAATAGCCTAATTTAATGTTAAGTACCCTAATAATAATAATAATAACTAATTAATTTAAATCAACACAAGATCATCTTGTTAGTAAAAATTATAATCTGATAAACTAGCTACAAAACCTAACCCAAAGCAACAGTGTTTATTTAGCAAATAAAGGGAAAAATCTAAGCAAAAAAGAAACTGTATAATTTTTTCAGTAATATTTTATAGTTTACTAGTCTTTTGAATGGTCACGCACATAACCACAACAATAATAATTTATGCAAAAAATTATCAGCATCACTTTTCCACTTCTCCACAACAACCTTCGAGGTAGCCTAAATGGCGTTAAATCGCTTAACCTGGCACCACTGGCTGGTTCTAGTGGGTCCAGTGGGTCTGTCTCTGTGACAGCTGGCGTGACAGTGACACACTTCTGCACATTGACATTGACGAAACTGACTTGATCGATTGCTTGTTACAGCGAATGTGTGTCAAGTCAGCAGACACATCACTTGTTTCGGTGACTATTGAATATCACCACATCATCGTTGGCGATATTATACAGTTAAGGCTGGTAATACACGCACGGTAGCCATCTGGTTTCAAAACCGTATCTCAAACCAGTTGATCTCTATTGTTAAAAACAAACAAAGTTAAAAAAAGCTACATTTCATTGCAAAAATCAATATAATAAACAAGGTGTCTCATAATATGATAATATAAGTCCATTAAGGTTACTAAAGTTTTTTACAAAAATCTGATGGAACAAGATGAATCAAGTGTTATTATGCTAAATCAGCCATATACCTACATAATAAGCACTGTTCGCCAGCACCAAATAAATTACAATAAAATCCACTGAGTAAATCATAAGTGGAGAATGAATAAATATTAAAACAAAAGATGGCCTTATGGCCCCTGGTCACGTCAAATGAAGAGAAAACACTTGTTCGGGCCATAAGAAAGTTAGCTAACACACCACCAATTTATCTAAGAGTAATATCTCCGAACTTCTGATAAAATTACTTCATACGTAGATTCATCAATAATAATAAATTGCTTCGCTCGTCTGCTAAAGTAGTAGATATCTCCCGTATAAATATCAAACCATAGTGCGTGGATATGTAAATCATGTTTTTGAAGGCGATTTTTAAGCATTCCATACGATGCGACATTTTGAAGTTGTTGAAGAGTATTAACCTGAAAAAATATAATTATATAAATAAACAATATTATAAATACCTAACCTGGATTTATTGTCATTGAGTTTTAGATGGATTCAAAAATATGCATTAACAAAGCAACTTAATTCTCAGTAAATGGCATCTGAAAATAGTTTTACCATGCATATAAATTATCCATAGGTAGGTACTTATTTTATTGTTATTTACTATGGTACGAACTACATAGGTATTATGATGTACCTGAGACAGTTTATCTTCTATGCAAAATTTGTTTTCCGGGTCAATGTATGCGACGAACTTTCTCTGAGCAGTTTCTCCCGTAAAAAGCATCGGTTTAGTAAAATCATTATTCATGTTCAAAAATTTGTCTAAACTTGTTTGACCATGCGTACATAACCATGACTTCAAGGGTGATATTCTTCTCTGCTCCTAAAATTTTAAGGACTTTAAATCAGAACTTTGCGTTATTCGTATTTTAGGTACATCTGTACTCAATAGTATTTACCTAGTTACTTACAATACTTGATTCTTCTTTGCTCTTAAGTTTATACAAAAGATTCATCGCTTTACAATCACTAT
Source organism: Thera obeliscata (assembly GCA_947578465.1). NCBI lineage: Eukaryota > Metazoa > Arthropoda > Insecta > Lepidoptera > Geometridae > Thera > Thera obeliscata. The sequence continues at coordinate 3,467,492 of OX387926.1, forward strand.
GACCGCAAACTATAATGTGTCTTATGTCATTTATGATGCACCCAAGTTCTAGTGCAGCTGGTTCACAGCTTGTCATTTCGTCAACAAAATATTGTGAATGTGGTATGACGTTTCCAGCATTTCTGACTAAAAAATAAAACACAACCCTGGTTTTTAAGTACTAGTCAAGAGTCAGGTGCATAATCTTGACCCGACATTATAAGACCGTAAGAATCAAAAGACAATCAAATTCCAAAATCCTAATTCTAATGTGGCACCCCTGGCACCCCCATCAGTTTTGAACACCATAACAATATTACGTAGGTATATTGTTATGCGTAACAAGACCTTAACTCAATGAATAAATAATAATAAATTATATTATAATTCATTATTCAGATGATTTATAATCTATTACGTATAGTTGTAGATTATTTAGTGACTTATAAAACCTTTCCGATTCTTATTGACACACAGCTTAAACCAAATAATCCTAGACTTGTCAAAATTGGAGGGTAGCCTAATATTGTAACGTGTATCTAAGGCATGTTTGCCGAAGTAACCACTATTATTTCTTTTATAACATCACGAAGATAATAGAATATACCAACCAATAATATAAAAATATACCAACTAACCTACAAACATGTCACCAACACTGGTTTCTGTAAATCTTGTAGGAATCATTCGGCTATCCATGCATGTGTAAAAAACAGCTTTTGGCTAAAAAAATGTAAAGAAAGTTAGGTATAGGTAGGTAGTGATACTATGCTCGGATTTATTTGATCGTGTATCAACACCCTAACACCAAACGCTACCGACCAAAAAAACTTGCAGTTAGGTACGTATTTCGCAACTTGTCGATTGAACAAATTACACGACTGGTTTTGTTGGTGGACGACTATGCCACATGGAGGGAAAGTACCTCAAATATTATAGGTGGAACAGTTTATTACAAGAAGACATTATTTGAATAAAAAGGAAGTTTTTGTTTATTGTATGTTGTGTTGAGGCAGTGGAAAGGGCATGGTTTTATTTTAAACATAACGCAAATCAACGAGATAACATATTTATTTTGACACTTGCAATATTATCTGTCAAAATGACGGTGACAGACAGGTAGGCCTTGAAAAAGTTACAAGAAGAAGAATATTTTCTGCTGTACAAAAAACATTTGTTGTTTTGCTACATCCAATTTCTTCGAAACGAAATAAATTTAGGTTTAGCTGGTTCAACATAATTTCAGAAGTTTCTTTTGAGTTGTAAGTGGGTTGATTTTGACATATCAACAGAGCCCAATTAAAAACAAGGTGGGTTCTTACCGTGGGATTGTCCTTTACTTCTTGAAATTGTTTCACCATGCTTGCACGGTCCAACACACGATACCTCATTATTCCTCGGAGTATCCTCTCCATATTTTCGTATATTTAGACCGATCACATCAGTTTTGTTTTGTTGTAAGTAGACGCAAACATGTTGGAGCGGTCAAGCAAGTGTTGAGCTTGTGTCTGACATTTCTGACCTTCAGGCATACTAAGCTTATCGTACCCGCGCCGTGTGTGTTCTCATTCCACAAGTAAAGGAGGCACTGTAGGTCAATCAACGTAAACGGCGCGCATGTTAGACAAATCTAATGTTATCTCAAAAATGTTTATTGCATTAGATTGTAGAGAATTTGCGTCATACTATCTAATCATAATTATTATGTCCACCAATATTTAATATTATTTTTTGGGGATACTAGTTCAATGTTTTCAATGTTTTATTGTACTTCAATGTTTTATTTTGATGTCCTCAGATGAATTCAGAAAGCGGTACAATTGGTGATGTGGCTAAAGATGAAAATGTACCATCATCTCTTCCTCTCAACCATAGGTTCCTGGAGCCAGTAAAGGCAGTCAAGAGCATCACTGACATGGCACTCTGGGAGAAATCTGAAGCCTACATGGAGTATACTGGTTTCATAGCCACCTTAAATGAAGCAATTAAAGCAAAACCTCTGTCAGTTGACTGTAAGATCTCAGACAATGTAAAAAAACATTTGAGTTTACTTGATAAGATTGAATTGTTAATTGAGGAGTTCCCTCCGGTGGAGCAGCCCCAGAGATTCGGGAATGTTTCCTTCAGAGACTGGCTCCTAAAAATAAAGCAGAACACAACATGTCTCCTTCAAGAAGCCTTGCATCAGGAACTGCATCTAGCAATACCGGAGATCAAAGTATACCTAGAAGAGAGCTTTGGAAACGGCACCAGGATTGACTATGGGACTGGTCATGAAATGTCATTTGTAATGTATCTGTGTTGCCTCTACAAAATTGGAAATCTACATGAAGATGACAATGTTGCCACAGTATTTTTAATTTTCAATAAGTATATCAACATTGTTAGAAGATTGCAGAAGACTTACAGGATGGAACCTGCCGGTAGTCATGGTGTGTGGAGTTTGGATGACTATCAGTTTATACCATTCATCTGGGGCAGCTCTCAGCTCATCAACCAACCTAAGATATACCCACCAGCAAAATTCTTAGAAGAAGACATAATAGACAAGTATGCCGATGAATACATGTTTTTGTCATGCATTAAATACATAAAGGAGGTGAAGACAGGTCCTTTTGCCGAGCATTCAAATCAGTTATGGAGCATCAGTGCTGTAGGATCCTGGGTTAAGATAAACCAAGGGCTTATAAAGATGTACAAAAAGGAAGTCTTGTCGAAATTTCCAGTAGTTCAGCATGTTATGTTTGGTTCCCTTCTGCCAATTAGAAGGTTTCCTATTAACCATTAAACCATGCGCTTGTATTAGGAAACTCAAGTTTTACCTCTTTTATATTAAACAACATTTGAGTTAAACTTGAGTATATTGCTAGTCCTGGACTACTGCTTGATTTATAGTAAAACTGCTAGATATTTTAAACTGTATTATCTATAAATAGCAATGTTTTAATTTTGTTTTATGGCTTGTGTTGAACTCTGTGGCATATAATCAGTATTCAAAGCTTATTGCCAAGTCAAATTCATTTGAGCATTAATTCAATTGTGATATTAGATTAACATACATTGTAAGGAAACTCATTAGAAAGAACTCATTTACTTATGTATTGTTTTTTTGTTTTAAATTATTAATATACCTAGTAAGAATTATTTATGTACATTATATAATGAACTAGAAATTCACAATAAACTTACCTACATTAAAGTAAGCCCAAGAGATTCTTTGAAACAGCAATACCAGTTACAAATAAAATGACTATACTTACAAAAAATTGTGTTTGAAATGCTTTATAAATTACAGGTTATCAAATACTTAGCATTAATTGCTAATAAACACGTATAGGGTAATATTTCAGTTTAAAAATGCACGCCCCGCCACCACGTTTTCTTGAAGTTGACTCGCAGCAAAGTATTTCAAAATATCCTTGTGATGTAAGTGATATAGAACAATTTACTTTGACTGACTGAAGTAGTGGGGCGTACAGTTTAAGATTGAACGATCTCTACTTTCTGAATTGATTAAATATTATATTAGTCCAAAGTACATTGATTGTATACCTACATAAGAGTATAGGTAGGTAAGTACCTACTTACCTTTAGGTATGGGTAAACCTATCGAGATATGATTCAATATGAAGACATGGTAGGTAGATGTTACAAGTACTTATTAGGAAATACAGTTTACCTACACATAATTTCAATCATCGGTCATTCATGCATTAGTTTCTTAGAACCTCATCTTCTTTAGAATATACCTACACGAATAATCACAATTTTGTCGAATCATTACCTACTCCGAGCTTAGTTGAAAGTCACCTACACGAAAATAAAGCAAGAGTAGAGGTATCTTTCTACTCTGGGACTAAAGTCACAATCAATACTCAGCGGGTTTTATGGATTCCGTTTTCTTGTTGAAATTGTTGTTGTACAAAGTGTACGCCATTCCTGCAGTGATAGCGCCCACAGCCGCGCCTTGGGCGATCACTCTGAACTGCATGAGGAAGACACTTGTGCTCATCGCGCCACGATTCTTGTAGGCCCATCCGCCGTAACCCACGGCTGCGAGACACCCAGTGATACCTGGTGGTGAAAAGGTTATATGGACGAACGAAGGCTTATTGCATGATAATCATGATCATGACATATTGCTTGCGCAAGTTTAAAACCATGGACCTAAAGTTGAGCCCTGCGGTATCCAGTACCTGACCAACTTAAAATCATTTAGTACTTTTGTAAACGAAATGATTTTAAGTTCTTTCGAAAAATGAAATTAATGAAATACAGAATTAGCCTTTTTTAATTCCCCATAACATGCGCCATAAGTTGCGTTGTTCCATATAATTTTGCATAACGATCGCGTTAATTTAAAAAGTGCTAGGATATCCATAATTTAAAACCGGGTAAAAAATATGAATGAGGTTACGAAGCTTACCGATAATCATAAAAGGAGATTCCTTGGATTTGCGCGCCAACCTTTCAGAGTGTGTTTCTTCGTGGTAATCGAAGATTGGTTTCTCTGCCATTGTTGAGTCTGAAATTCTAAAAATACGTTTTTGGAGATTTTCCGTATTTGATCGTTACAGCTTCCAGCATGACGCATGTTATTGCACCATTGAATAATTTCAATGATAGCTTGTTAGGTAATAGGTACACCAACCTAGTAGGTAGGTAATACCTACATCTTCTTCCATAGATTTGCCAGACGTTTCCTACGTTTCCGGGTTTTACTAACACACCAACCTTCCAAGTTGTCTAGCCCAATTTCAGTTCATTTTAAAACGATTAAAAATCTACTATTACTACTAGCCCGTAGTGTCCCACTGTTGGGCAAAAGCCTCTCCCTATTTTCGCCAGTCACGCAGTCAATAAAAATCAATAACATAAAAATTATGATTTTTCTGTACACAACATTACGCAATCAATGCGTTATACAAACCTTGGGAGTATCAAGGGCGATCCAAACACAAATTGTTCCACAAAATTATCACTGAACTTACACGATTACTACACTCGACAAGCTGTATCACTTTAATGATTACTATACCTATTGTTCTCGTCAATGATGTCACTATCACATGCAACAAGAAATTAGTTATAGCTCGTAAAATAATCTATACGACTGTATGACCACGTAACGCTTTTATCCTAACTTCATAAGGCTTGCTGTAGACGTCTACAAGCGCCCATGACTATCTGTAATGTAACCCTTTGCACACTCAAGACCTAACGACTAAACTCAAGTTGAGTGTATCTTCTGGGAAAAACTGTTTCACAAGTTTCCTTGAATACTTACCTATCCATAATAAATATTCTTGATCGCTTGGTGGATGGTTCGCGTCAGTCGTCTCTCTCTTCGGTAGCGTTCTTATGTCTGCGCTAATCTTTGATTCGAAGAGCAGATACTCAACATTTCATTATCATGCGTTGGGAAGACTTTGTTGCTCGCGGTTTTAATAGCGCCCGGCGTTTGGTTAAAATCAATAACTTTTATTTATAGTACACATCTTTGCTATTTCCATTATCGGTAGGTTCTAGGTACGTTTACGTAGTGAGTCGAGAAATTGTTAGTAGCGTACCTACCTACTGATCGTCATTTATCAATTTTGTATTGGAGCGTTATGCTGTAATTCAAGAGTAAATTCATTGTGATTTTTGAAGAATTGGCTTCTTTACATAATTATTATATAAGTCAAACGCACATAATATCTTGCTCGTAGCGTGTAGCGTAGTGGGTACCTACCTAACTGGATTTTTTATGTATTTTGTTGATAAGACGCGCGACGGACAGATAACCCTACTGATAATCGATTGATTATATTTATGGTAAAAGAATAGATAAATAGTACATGCCAACATACGTATTTGACATGGGTTTCTTGGTCATAAAAAAAAAATGATTTCCAGTTCTGCATTTTGTCGAAATTCTGTGTTTAGTCGAATTTCTGTGTTTTGACGAAAATAAACAAAAGTTAAAGATAAATAGTAATGTATTCGAAGCTAAGAATTTCAACTACAGTATAATAGAAAATCACAGTTAAACATAATTTATATTAAAATTTTATACATCAGCAACAAATAGTAAGATAAAACTAATAAGTAATATGATTACCTATTTAACGATAATGAATTAATGACGAACGTAATGATATAAAATTGTATCAATCTTACACAATTTAAGCTAGTGGCCACCAACTTGGGCAACGGAATTTAAGGCCGCCCTAAGGCCTCCTCGCAGTAAAAAAGTGCTTAGCACTCCAAAACAAACAGTTATCTGGTGAACACAGTCGCTCGAGTACATTTTTACATCAATATCGAGCTTACCGCAATTTAAAAACAGTAGAAACTTGACCTGGCATGCTGATAAAAATATCATACAATTCCACAAGTAGGTATTTTCAGCTCTGTTGAAATGGGGAGGAAAACTGCCAATTGCTGACTTTAGATTAGGCAGCATTATCGCTTGCGTACCTACACAGCTATCCAAACTCCTTGCTGCGAAGTTTCCAGACTCCTTAGAACAAACGTACCTAAATAGCTGTCAAAACATGACAGTTGCACGTAAGCGCAGTTCATCTCGGCGTGGTGGTCTCGACTTTGAGGGTTTAGATGCCTTGGCTTTGGCCAATGAAAAGCCACCGAAAGGCCGCCCACATGGAAGGCATTCGTGGCAAAGTCACGAGACTCGCGAGTTGTAGCTCGCGAAGTTGAGGCCAGAAAAAAGAACGAGAAGTTCGGTTCTTACCCGCACTTCCTACCGGATGGTTGAAGAAGTGTAGACGACCCGATTGATTGATTGATTGAAGCGCAGTTGCGATGGTGCTGCCATCTGCAAAAAGTTTAGCGTGTTCCATCCCATTGAAGTAAGGTCTGCTGCTTAGACTGCGTTGATCATAATAATACAGGCACATTTGTCACACATATTCTTTAGTACTGGCTGGGAGCTGACGAAGAGACTTTCTCTAGTTTCTCGAAGTGTTTGCGCGCGTTGCGGATGTTGATGAGGGTGGCTTCGGAAGGTATCCTCGGGTCTGACATCTCGACCATCACGTAAGTGTTGCTTGTGAAGCCGTCTATGAACGCCGCGAATACGCTGTTGCGGACCTAAGGACGAGAAATGTTGTTCTTCAAATCTTGTTGGCGGTATTTAAGTGGTTTTTATTTATAATTGCTTATAATGTACAATAATTGTTTTGATTCTCTTATAAGGGCTGGTCTATGTATGGAATAACGCTTTTTTTTTTAACCTATTTCATCCACTGCCGGGCAAAACTCCCCCAATAACGCTATTTGTCGTATTTGTTTTTGACAAGCCTAAAAAAAGAGATGGATATATACAACGTGTATCAAAATATGTGTACTATCCTGAAGGGGGGTGAATTTCCACCCCCCGAGGAACAACTTTTGTTCCACGACTTTTCGAACTTCGATTGGTATCTCTGAAAAAAACTGCAACGAAGTTGCGACATGAACAGCTGACTTTATACAAAGTGACAACCCTAAACTCAGCTACAGAGGTAGTAGGTAGTAGTAGTAGACCTACAGAGGTAGTAGGTCAAGGGGTCAAGGGGTTACAAGGATAGGGTTGTCAATTTATTTAGGCATTATGAAATTAAATATTTTTGTATGGGAAACTGAAAATAGGAATTTTTAATTATCTCCCCCCCACAACTGATCACCATTGTGGTCTGAAACCCCCCACCTTCGCATAGTACACATATTTAGATACACCTTGTATAAAGGGTTATTCATTATTAGCTGCAAATACTCAGGAATTAGGTTCAACAAATAAAATAAAAAATATTTATGAAATGATTTTTTTTAAGTTTTGTTATGAAAATTCCGAGAAAATCGATAAAGGAATCATTAGCGCCTGACCTATTTTGACCTTTGATCCGCGCCCGCGCGCTGTGAGTGACACTCTGCGTTCAGTCACCGCCTGGGTGGGTCATCGTCCTGTTCTCCGTGGCAATCATTATGCAATAGCCGTAAAGAAATTAATAAAAATAAAATTTTGATACAAAAACTTGAATAATTTCATAAATATTTTTTATTCTATTTGTTGAACCTAATTCCTGAGTATTTGCAGTTAATAATGAATAACCCTGTATTTATCTGACGGATAAAATAAAGAAAAATAACAATGTAAACCGAATTCTATTTTGCTAAGCTGTATTTGACACAGACTTAGCGAGGGCGACATAGCTTCATGAAACATCTCATTTCGTGAATATTTTCAAATCGTCGGAATCTCTCTTATTTTAGGGTTAAATCTTACCTCCATGCTCTGAAACTGCGCCGCGAGTTTAGAACAGGACAGTTTGAATTGCTTCACGATGTTAGAGACCTTCTCGAAGCGATGAGCGTCGCGATGCGGCCGCCGCTGGCAGTGCGACACCACTAGGAACGTCGCGCGCTCGAATAGTAGCACCTACCGACAACAGGCTAAGGGTAAAAGCTGCTTGCATTTCACTTTACACGGTAATAGAATTCCGATTTCGGCAGCACGCGACAGTGCTGCGGCATCACTCTTGTGTGTTGCGCTGATTTTTTCGAACAAATTCTGTACGCACGGAGTTGTCGGTTTACTGACGATAGTTGAACGTGACAACGTCCTAAGAAAATACACAGATCGAACTCTGCCGAACGCTGAGGCCGATTGTGCCTCTTTGTCGCTCGTTCCGCGCTCTCGCTTGCACTTCAAGCCTTCAATGGATCGCCTCAGAGCGAGGTAACGCCGCATGAGTCATGTTTTTTCGCGCGTGCAGCCAGCTCCATCAAATTAGAAGACGTTGTCACGTCAAAAAAAAAAAAAAAAGCTCCGCGCGTACAGAATTTGTTTGAAATAATTCTGTACGCGCGGAGTTGTGACAGTGTCGCCGAGTTCGGAATGCAATCTATAGTACATTGTTACTCGAGTGTTGAAAGTCACGTTTTTTGAGTCCCGAGACGGGTTTGGCCAGAGCGTAGCGAGGGCGCCAATGGAGCTTGAGGGACTTAAAAGACTTTCACCCGAGGTAAACACTGTGCTTTTCATTACGAATACAAGGAAAGTAAAAATAAAAACATGAAAGAAAAATTTGTGAAAATGAAGATTGAATTGCCGCCTTCCCGGTTTTTTTTTCTTTTTCTCTGGCGGGCCTTCGGCTTCGGTTCGCCAGCATTATTCAGCATTATTCAGCATTATTTTCATTCTCATAATTTAAAAAATGGTAAATTGTTTGCTCAAATCTATGTTATTTTAAATAAATAGTTGAAGCTATATATTAATCAAGTAATTTAGAAGATATATTATTTATTTAATACTTACTTTATGTTATTTAAATTTAAATTTTACATTGCGCTCTAATTAGACTTTTTAAACTTCTTACCGTTGTAAGGGTTTCCCGAAACTCAACCCCCAAAAAGGGTGCAGCGGGTGTTGACGTTTGTATGAAAATAGTTTAACGCAAACGAAGTCGCGCGGGATTCCACTAGTGACGTATAAATTTACAGGGTGGCCGAAACATTGACGTCCAAAAAAAATTTTGCTCCCATGTATCGTGGGGTATCCGAATCACCCCCATGTATGTTCCGCGATTTTGTATAGTTTTCGATTTGTTTTTTTTCTGAATTTTCGGGATTTTTTTTACACCTGGATCCTCATTAATTGTACTTTTATGCCTAAAATAATAGAGCTTTTTTTTGGACGTCAATGTTCCGGCCACCTGTATAAAGAAAGTATGGGGTACAGTGGTTCGCGAGCTGCAACCCTTCTGTGATTCTGAGTAGATCCGGTAAGTCAAAGATTGGGCTACGTTGAGTATCTTGACTGGCCTCTCAGCTCAGTAGCTCGGCTTTCTGCGCCGTAGGTCGTGGATTCGATCCCAACCGAGAACAAATATTTGCGTGGTGAACACAGATGTTTGATCTGCTGGGTTTTAGTAAAAGCTCTGCTTAATTTGGGTTTAGATAGTTTTTGTAGAGTGTCCACTATATTTATTTCTATTTAATCTTACCTCGTCCGCATCCACAATCGCTGCGAATTGTTTGAGTGATGATTCCAGAGCTTTAACATTTGGTATTAGTTTATAAACTATGCTTGACCAGGCTCTGAAACAAATACAATAATAGCCATTAAAAACACAGAGAAAGCGCTGGTGATTAATCGTCGTGATTTTGAAGGAAACCCATGGGGTTTTCTGCTCGTAAAATTAGCGCAATACAGTGATATTTACTTTTGTTGTTTTTTTTGTCAAATGCTAGGACTCACTGCTTGGTTGATACGCAAGCTGAAATATTTACAAATAGCGGCCTGTCCCGACTTCGCACGGGTGGAAATTTATTTTTTAAACACATAAATATAGCCTATTTTACTCAGGGTGAATGTAGCTTTCCAATGGTGAAAGAATTTTTGAAATCCGCACAGTAGTTTTTTCATTTTTTTTTCAAACATTTATATAAAAATACAAATCTTTCCTCTTTAGCATAGAAGATTGTATCAATTCAATAAATAAATGTAGCTAAATCTTACTTGTAAAGAGTCTCGTCCCATATGCTAGTCCTGAAGCAAGTGCACTCCAGAGGCTTAGAGAGCCGTTTGAGATCCTCCTCTCTCGCTCGGAATATTTCCTCTCTCTTCTCCTCTGCTACGAGATCCATTTTGTGTACAAGGCAGAATATCCGAGCTTCTGGCGAGTTCTGGAAGTTTACTTACACATTATAATAACAATAAACATAATATATTATTTGAAGAACAACGGGATACGGGGAACGGGATCCCGTTGTACTTGAAAATCGTGTTAATAACCATTATAGTTTAAAAAGTTACATAACAATATAAGTTTTTCCCATCATACTCATTTAACATATTCATTGGGAGAACACTGGTGGTCTAGTGGTAGCGGCCCCGCCTTCCGATCCTAAGGTCGTGGGTCGTGGCCAGTCGTGTACCAATGAGTTTTTCTGTCGAAAAATGTATGTCCTATTGGTACGAGAGCGGAGTGCGACCGGAGAGCCAATCAGCGCTACGCACGCCCGTCCTTCATACCGCGAGCCCCCCTTAAGTACCTTATTTTTAACTTCTGCGCAATAACGGTCAGCACTAGAGTTATGTGCCGCTACTTGTATAATAATCTCATTGTTTAATAAAAAAAAAAATACAAAAACTCACTTGTAAAATAGCTTCTAAGCATGATTGATAATAATGCATATCCTTTTCCATCTCCCTGCTTTCCACATCAAACACATAGATAAGCACTTCCACATTGCGGAATATGTTGTCCCGTTGTGATGCAAAGTAGTTTTCCATGAACGCTTCCTGTCCTCCGCAGTCCCACAGGTTGAGGACCAAGTTGCCCAGGAATCTGACATGTGAGTGCTCTACATCAACTAGAACGGAGAATTTATAATTTAAATAAGACCTAGAAAGAGTTGCGCCCAGTGTTATTTTAGATTTGTAAAAGGATCATATAAAAAAACGGCAGGAACCGAGTAGTTTGTTGCCTGGTTTTCTGGGCTTGGTCTTGTGGAACTGGCACCTAGACTCACCTAGCTTTAAGCGTTTCAAAGTGATTCTTGCAATCCAACTGAATAAATACACTTTTGATTTTGATTTTGTCTGTGCTTTGGGGATCAGTTTCTCCAAAAAATAACTACCACCATATTGTTCACAAGTCTTAGTTAAATAAATAAAAAATTAAAGGAACTCAATATTGTGGACAATCCACACAAGACCATCTAGCTTTAAACTAAGCAGAGCTTGTACAATGGGAACCACATAGCTGCTATAATAGTAATAGATAATTAAAATAAAAAGTTTGATTAGATCAAGTGGCTTTCAAGTAAAATAACATAGCACCTAAAATGTGTACTGAAAGGTAAGTCCCAGTGCATTTACAACATTTCGTCAACCAAATGTTGTTTTCGTGTGATTTTCGTGTGAGCACATGTCTCTCTCTTTTGCATGGAAAATTGATGAGACAACAACTCGTTTTTATGTAACATATTTTTGCTGGCTCATCTTTTCTCCATACAATAGAGAGAGACAAATAGGCAAAATGAAAACAACATTTCTGTGGTACTTGCCCTTCTGATTTTATTACCTACTTGCATACACTCATGCAATGTGTGTGACTAATAGGAAATCAAATTTATTTGAGATGACTCACCTTAAATTAATTTGTTATTTCATGTGCACAAGTCAAACCTAATAGAACATCAATATCCTTAACCTAGATATGGCATTTGGTTCACATATACAAGTTACAAATACTAATATCTATCTTTATCCATTGAACAAAGTGAAAATTGTTTTTTTTTATGTAACTAGCTGATGGAACAAGCATATGGCCCACCTGATGTTAAGTGGTAACCATCAACTATAACAAAGCAATGCCTCGTAGGTCACGCACGTCAGGAACGTGCCCTACGATGCACTGCCCTGCGTCCATCAACTGGAGGCATACAGATATTCAGCCTCACGTGCCAGTAATTACACCGGCACCCACACCCTTCAAACTGAAACACAGCAATGCTGCTTCAAGGCAGAAATAGGCATGGTGGTAGTACTTCCCCGGACGAGCCCATATCAAAAAGCTCTACTACTACTAAAACCCACCACTACTGTTTATCTTTATATTATCCACACAATACAACATCATCTTTTTTCTTCGACTAGTGATGTATTTTCGTTGCTTGGTGTCAGTAGTGAAGTCTTATTTCTTAAACTGGCTATCAGTATACAAAAAGATGTTTGTTCTAGTATCTACAGTTAAAAAACCAAATGTGTTATTATAGTAATGTTATGTATCTTGAGATATAGTTGGGTCAAATATTATGTACAAGTGAATAAGTTATATTATATGATTATAAGAACATAATGTAAACAAACATGATTACATCATTGGAACTGTGCTTACATGATTGGATGTTGCAACAGATAACTTATGAGATAATTAGTACTCGTCACTTCCTATTATTTTGGCTTTTATTGCCACATATCATTGGTCATTTCAAATACCTACGCGATTGTATACTTTTTCATCATAATTTTAGTATGAGATGTGGATCCTTTTGAGCCTTGAGCATTAGATCAGTACCTATACTTCCGATATCTAAAACAAATCACAGTATAGGGACTTACTTGTGGCACCTAATCTTCGTGTATCTCTAGCGATATAGTTGGCAAATATAATAGATCTCATACTGGTCTTTCCAGACCCACTCTTCCCCATAAGAAGCACCTGAAAGTTAGAAAAAGCATGTCTATCATGAGAATGTCTTTTAGCTAAAGAGTCAACAATTAGACAACATCACCCGGTCTTAGAGATGTGTAAAACCTGTTGTAGGTGTTCTTTCATACCTTTTTCTTCATTTTGAACAAGTTCCTTTGGTCCTGGGTGAAGGGAGTAAACTTTTATTAGAGCTGATAATCCTCCAAAACTTTACTATTCTCACGGATTTTACTTGTTGATTATGAGTCTTACAAACAATTATGTCTTTTTCGAGGCGTTTCCATTTACTTGATTCTTCTGAAATTTATTACAAAGAAAGGGGAAGAAAACAAAATTCACGCAATTCGCTCAATCTGTGAATCTGTGATAGATAGTGTTTTTTTTTTTTTACTAACGAGGTTAAGTAGGCCTAGTGTTTTTAGAACATACTACCTCGTCCTCCGTTGTGTCTTTCTGGGCTGGGCTGGGACAGTTTAAGAAAAGTTTAGAACTTGGTGAGCCTGACAGAAATCCTTGATGCTCCTATTTGATCTTGAGATTAAACAGCTGCGAATACATTTGTAGCGTCTTTAGTGAAAGGACACCGATTTTCAAAGATGAAAAGGTTGTTGAACACTTGAAACCGAAGCCGAGGTTGCTTATCGTAACATGCCACAAACCTTACCACAAACACTCAACACTCAAACACTCAAATCATGGATCTACTATTTCCAAGACTCAAATCCTGTCATTGTCCATGTCTTGTCTGTCTGTCTATCATGTCACTGTCACAGCCATGCAAAGAGTTGCGTGTTGCGTTGCGTGACTCAAGAAAAATAAAAAAAATACGTAGGTACAGAGCGTGAATTATTTTGTGAGAAATTGAGATTTATTGGTAAACATTCTTCAATTAATCTGAAGAAAATGTTGCTTCGCAAGCAATAGAAAACATTCAGAATGGCGCGCCATCGAAACGTCCGGAACAGAAGTTATTCCGACGACTACGACTACGACGATGTTTACGGACACTCCGTTGAAGAAGACAGCTGTCTATCACCGAACGACTCAGCGCAGTGGCTGTTCGACCGCACGCGGAGTTCTCAGGCAGTCTCTAACTTCTTGGATGATGACATCCAGGAAGAGGCTGAAGAAGAGTCCGGCGCGGTGTCATCCCCGCCGGCGCTACATCGTAGCGAGTCCACTGACGTCCGGAGCCTAAACCTCAACGAAGATGACGAAGCCAAACTTATGTCCTGCTTAGACGAACTGCGGAATGTCCTTGGTGATACTGTTTCTGAAAATGTCCTCATACAATCTGTGCTACATCACAAATTTGACTTTAACAAAGCCCTGGACGATATTTTAAACAACAAACTGAAAGAAAAAGCTAAAGTAGAACTCCCCAAACCGACTCCCTTAGTTTTGGTTGAGCCTGATAAGGCCCCAGTCATTGCAACTATAAGTACTCCAAAAGTGATAGCAAAGAATGTTGAACTCAAAAGTGTAGGAATTGTGAAGGGTTTTAAAGTAGAGATGAGTGGTGGTCCCAGCAGTCGACCTGAAACTCCTAGAGAGCTGTCTCCGTGTCCAGAAAGAGTCAGAGAGCAGTCCACTGAAAAAAATGTTATAAAGTCAAGAGAAAATAAGGCTAGTGCTATGTCACTGTACACAAAAGAGAGGGCAGCAGACAAGGAGCATCTGTATATTGTTGTTATCGGCCATGTGGATGCTGGAAAGTCAACTCTTATGGGACGCTTACTTTGTGACCTCGGTGAAGTCAGTCAAAAGACCTTACATAAGTATGAGCAAGAAAGCAAAAAGATTGGAAAGCAAAGCTTCATGTATGCTTGGGTTCTAGATGAGACTGGGGAGGAACGAGTCCGTGGCATCACAATGGATGTAGGGAGAGCACAATTTGAAACAAAAACCAAAAAAGTAGTTATATTAGATGCTCCAGGCCACGCTGACTTCATACCCAACATGATCACAGGGGCTGGACAGGCTGATGTGGCTTTGCTAGTAGTGGATGCCACTAGAGGAGAGTTTGAGTCAGGGTTTGACTTCGGGGGCCAGACCAGAGAACATGCTCTTTTGGTACGATCCCTGGGCGTGAGTCAGTTGGCTGTAGCTGTCAATAAACTTGATACCAGTAATTGGTCTCAGGAGAGGTTTGATGAGATCACAAAGAAACTTAGAGCTTTCTTAAAACAAGCTGGGTTTAAGGATTCCGATGTCACCTATGTCCCATGTTCAGGTCTAACAGGAGAAAACTTAGTGAAACCACCTGCAGAGCCTGAATTACAGAAGTGGTATAAAGGGCTTTGCCTAATAGATGTTATAGATAAGTTCAAGGTTCCTGACAGGCCTGTTTCCAAGCCACTGCGAATGTCAATAAATGATGTTTTCAAAGGGACAGGGTCTGGCTTCTGTGTAGCCGGTCGTATTGAGAATGGCATGATCAGTAAAGGAGATAAAGTTCTTGTCTGTCCCACAAAAGAAGCAGCAGAAGTGAGAGGGGTGAGCATCAATGAAATGCCAAGCAATGTCGCTTTCGCCGGTGACCAGGTCAGTGTGACTCTATCTGGAGTAGAAATGCAGAATGTATTCGTCGGTTATATTCTAAGCGATCCCGTTCAACAGGTCCCGGTAACCACCCGATTTGAAGCTAGAATCGTAGTGTTCAATGTGAAGGTACCCATCACTAAAGGTTTCCCTGTTCTCATACATTACCAATCCTTAGTGGAATCAGCGAACATAGTCAAATTAAAAGCTCAGTTAAATAAGACTACTGGGGAATTAGTTAAGAAGAAGCCCCGTGTTTTGGGGAATAACTCGGTAGCTGTTGTAGAGATAGAGGTGAGCAAGCCTGTTTGCATCGAAAGGTATAAGGACGTGAAAGAGTTAGGACGAGTAATGCTTCGGGTCGCCGGAGTGACCATCGCTGCGGGCCTCGTCACTGACATTATAAGCACTTGAGTGATCTGCTATAAATGTTTGTCGTATCTAGCAAATCGCGTGGCATCTGCTAAATTACACTAAGGGCAGATTTTTCCATCTTCAGAGTAACGCTATTTGTCGAAAAGAAATATTTCCGTCCTTATTTTTGACAAGTCTAGAGAAGAAAAGGCTATATTTTTATCTGGCGTATAATAGTGGTGCCTTAGAGATGGAAAAATCAGTCCTAGGAACTAAAGATAACTTACCCTTGTAGTCAGATCGACAACCTCGCTATAATATAACCACCAGGTGCCACGCAATGCTTTACACACCCATGTACAATATTGTATCGTGCTACAATCAAGATAACGAATGTTTTTAATTTTAAACTTTATTTATGTAATAAAAATAATTGTTGAACAAAACTTTATTCTTAGCTTTAGCTTCCTGTCGTAGTTATCAAAGTAGAATATAGCAAGCTAGGCAACGGGTCTTACAGGAGATTTAATTTAGATAAGTTGTTTGCCGACGACAGCCCATTGCGTTCACCAATCAACTCCCAACAAACATTGTGTCGGCCGGCTCGTAAAATGTCTGGAGTATCCATCATGACTTTACTGCCAGCTCTAAGTTTTTGTGAGGGGAAGGGTCTACGTGATTTATTTGATACCTTAATATCTTATTTTGCTTGCATAATTTGTGGCAGGGTATTTTTGAAGATGCCGGCTTCAAAAATAGGCTTTTCATTTAAGCATGGTATAGGCATGGGCTAGCATGTTACAAACATGAGCTATACATGAGTCTGGGCCACAAATCAAAATCAGAGATATTTTAGGTACATAGCTGTTACTGAGCTCTGTGTACGATGACGTTTCAGACTCCCTTGGTTATAGTGAAAACCAAAGCTACGAACTGTAGAGACTCGGTCTCTCCACCCAAACTTCTAAATTTAGGAGTGGCCTAGCTTTTTCGCACTGACCGCAGTCGTACCCTTCGCTCGTCCAATTTATTGATTCCATTAAGCCTATACGCGAATAAAATCCCTTAAGGGGGGACTTACGAATACCAACGGTTTTTGGGTACCATTTATGGAACCAGGAATCATAACTGTAGATATTACATGGTATAAAATTAAAGATGATGTGTTCATCTATAGTGATAGCCAATAAAAAATGGGCAGTCCTATACAACATTTTCACATGAATACGTTTTTACCATAGAAAAATCGCTAAAAATGGGGTCTGGATAGGTACATAAATAGCTAAATCCGCTGAATATTATAACGTGAAAATAGAACGAAATTGTGGCATACAGAGTCTTCTATTCGTCTTCGTTATTATTTTGTACCCAAATAAATTACTTTGAAAGAATAGACAATTTTAAAACGCACTAAAATTTCTCCATACATTTTTCCAAGGGTAGGTAGATAGTAGGTAGACTTCATTACATTTCGTTCGCCATTCCGCGCTCAGACGCGGTCCTGGAAGGACGGGTGTCACACATTTTTGCAAATAATTAGGATGAATACGACAAGGTTCTAAAGAAAGCACTGCGGTGCCTGCTTGAAGAACCTTGTCGTTCTCATCAGTACACAAGATGCGCCGTGCGTGTGTGTACTGTGCCTGGATAAAGTTGATACTTTCTTGGACCATAATAAAAGTCATCATTATCAGCCAGAAGAAGTCATGGAACGAACCTTCAAATACGTCATGGCATTGGCTGGGAAAGGAAAATGAAAATGTTTTTACATTGATTATGTATAGAAATTTACATTTTTTTCCTGGAAATGTATAGGGGAGGCCTATGTCCAGCAGTGAACTTCTCCAGGCTGATGAGGATGATTTTACCAATATACCTGTTAATGACAGCGGTCAAATTTAAAACAGCCAATTAAAGGTTTCAAGACCTGCATTTTAAAATGACGGTTGTCAATCTTAAAATGGTCATATTTCGAAAGCTATTCGTCCCGGACTCCTCGTTCCAATCCCAAATGATAGGTATGACCAAGACCTTCATTTATGACAGCTGTCAAACTTGAAACAGTCATATCTCGGAAACTACTCGTCCCGGTCTTCTCGTTCTAATCCCAAATGATAGGTATGACCAAGACCTGCCTTTTTAATGACAGCTGTCAAACTTGAAATGGTCATATCTTGAAAACTACTCGTCCTGGACTCCTCGTTCCAATCCCAAATGATAGGTATGACCAAGACCTTCATTTTTAATAACAGCTGTCAAACTTAAAACGGTCATATCTCGGAAACTACTCGTCCCGGGCTTTTCGTTCTAATCCCAAATGATAGGTATGACCAAAACCTGCATTTTTAATGACAGCTGTCAAACTTGAAACGGTCATATCTCGGAAACTACTCGTCCTGGACTCCTCGTTTCAATCCCAAATGATAGGTATGACCAAGACCTGCCTTTTTAATGACAGCTGTCAAACTTGAAACGGTCATATCTCGGAAACTACTCGTCCTGGACTCCTCGTTCCAATCCCAAATTATAGGTATGACCAAGACCTGCATTTTTAATGACAGCTGTCAAACTGAAAATGGTCATATTTCGAAAACTACTCGTCCTGGACTCCTCGTTCCAATTCCAAATGATAGGTATGACCAAGACCTGCATTTTTAATGACAGCTGTCAAACTGAAAATGGTCATATCTCGGAAACTACTCGTCCTGGACTCCTCGTTCCAATCCCAAATTATAGGTATGACCAAGACCTGCATTTTTAATGACAGCTGTCAAACTGAAAATGGTCATATTTCGAAAACTACTCGTCCTGGACTCCTCGTTCCAATTCCAAATGATAGGTATGACCAAGACCTGCATTTTTAATGACAGCTGTCAAACTGAAAATGGTCATATTTCGAAAACTACTCGTCCTGGACTCCTCGTTCCAATTCCAAATGATAGGTATGACCAAGACCTGCATTTTTAATGACAGCTGTCAAACTGAAAATGGTCATATTTCGAAAACTTATAGCGCTTCCGGATTTTGAAAAGAAGTTAAACGTTAATATTCAAGAATGTGGATTGCACATTGACAAAGAATTTCCATTTCTGGGAGCTACTCCGGACGGCAAATGCATACATGGCATTGTAGAAGTGAAATGCCTATCATCAGCTTACAATTTTGAGCCCGAAGAAGCAATCAAACAGAAGAAAATTGACTTTTGGTTGTATAAATCTGATGTTTACACAGTGAATAAAAAAAGCAAGTGGTACTACCAGATTCAGGGCCAATTACGAGCTACTGACAAAAATATGTGTGTATTTGCCGTTTGGACTGGAGACGGCAAAATTAAATATGAATTCGTAAAAAGAGACGACCGGTTCTGGAAAGAAAACATGGAGGGGCATTTAGTAAAATTCTACAATAACCGTTTGCTTCTTGAACTTGTTGACCCTCGTTATGCGAGGTCAATGGATCTTAGAGATCATAGCTCACACACAAGCTAAACAATATTAGCAGAAAAAAATGCAAAAAGCAAGGCGTAATAATTATATTTAGGACTAGTGGCTGCCAGCGGCTTCGCCCGCGTGGTAGTTATGATTAACCCGTTCCTGTTATTTTTTTGGGATAAAAAGTAACCTATATTCCAATCCAGGTTTAACTTTAGATTAACTGTATTTATTTCAAATTCCATCCAAATCGGTCCAGTAGTTTTTACGTGAAAGAGTAACAAACATCCATCCATACTTACAAACTTTCGCGTTTATTATATATATTTATTTATATATATATATATGTATATATATATATATAAAAAAATATATATATATATATTAGGATAGTAGGAAGTAGGACTTCCGCTTATGTAGCTTAGTTGCATTTTTTGGAAGTTTATTGTAGGAGCGTACTCAGTTCCCCATTAATGTAATCCATCAACCTTTTGCTTGGTTTTGGTGTGTTATTTTCATTTTATTTAGTATTTAATAAAGTATTTATTTACACAAAAAACTTTCAATTAATACATGTAGGTATTTACAAAATGTACCAAATACACAAGAAACAGTTGAGCTATCTGCAGACCGTTACAAACGATATAGAGATAGTTCAACTGATCCAAATCATTGCCTGACGGAAGCGTCCCCAAGACGCTGGCGTCTGAGTCACGCGTTGCTTCGATCGGTCACCTAAACAAAATTTAGTATTTTTGTATTTTAATTCCTGAAAAAAAAATGATTTTGTTTTGATTTGATTTGTGAGTAAAACAATAGCTTAAAGACACATTCGACTTATATTAAAAAAAGTAATTTCAATGAATTGCCTACCTAACCATCAAGTATCAAGATTATTTGAATAATGCAGAAAATGGAGCGTAAATGGGCTTGAATGTGTTCGTGGTCACTTTGCTGTTGTGTGCTGGCGCAGAAAGCCGAATTTGAGACAGGGAAAAATGTAATAGCGTCCTTAACCACCAATTCCCTTTCTCTCTTTATTGAAGGCTTCTATAATTAATTTGTCGAGTTCAAGAGGTAATTCATCATCGTTTGAATTCCGCAAGAACCTTTAATTGTTTAAGTTCTCGTTTGTTGTGTTTCAGAAGTTGCAAACTGGCCCAATAACATTGGCAAATAGCTTCCGGCTGCGGCTGCGAAGGCGGCGGCTGGTAGGTAGGCAAAGTTAGCCGAAATTTGTTACCTACACGCCCTGTTACGAGGAGCTAGCGCACGTCCTTACAAACTAGTGTTGGAACTTGAACTTTTTCGTATTCATTGTACTAGCCTACTACGAGTCCTTCACGAGATCTTCAGAGAATTGGGAAATTCCTTGCTGCGCAGTATTTACAACATAATACACTAAATATTGACCTCAACCACCTCAAACGGAATTTTCGAGATTATTTGAGACATGAAATAAACTTAGAAACGGGGTTTATTCAAAGCTACATTTGTAAAACTTAGTAGGTAGGTAGGTTACTTACTAAGCTATTTTGTTCACGGATGCCTTAGGCTAGAAACTGGTTCGCCTCGTGGTTTTGTTAAACTACTACCGCTGTCATGCTCTTACATAAACTTAGGCGCTGAACCTACGGGCTACAGCTAATTCGACACAGTAACTTTCGGAGTTACTATTGTGTAAGTTGTATTGCTTCGATCCTAGAGGACAAGTTAGCAAGTCAAGTAACTTGTAACAAGCTATGAAGTTTAATCTCCTGTCTGTTTTGTCATCCGTTGAGAAACTATAGTTAGGAATGCCTGGACTCTTGGCAGGTTTTCGCGCGAGCGTCAATGGTTATGTACATAAGAAACATTTCTTTGTGCAA
This sequence comes from Thera obeliscata, assembly GCA_947578465.1. Classification (NCBI taxonomy): domain Eukaryota; kingdom Metazoa; phylum Arthropoda; class Insecta; order Lepidoptera; family Geometridae; genus Thera; species Thera obeliscata. The sequence continues at coordinate 3,488,870 of OX387926.1, forward strand.
TGCTTGAAAGCACGGTGATATTTTATTTACCCAAAAAAATATTTACTTAAATTACGACTGTAGCAATGCTCCTTCACCTACTGGATTATCACTTCCTTCAGCCTGTTCCTGTTAAATCCCGGGATCCCGGAGAGTTATTTATTCATGCCATCAGTCCTTAGTAGTCGTGAGCTTGAGAGGGCATTACAGACCCTCATTATTGCTCTTACAATGAATTAGTAGGTGACCCCGCATGAATTTTAGGTACCTAGTACCTACCTCCTTGAACTTTGCCACCGAGTGATTGCTATTTTGCGCTGTCGTAGCCATTTCTTCAGTAGAAAAACACTATTTATCATGTTACCTTAACTGCTTCCACTATTATAAGTAAAGAGAAAAACCAAGGCAAGCTTAACAATTTTAGAAGCATTGTTTTGTATCAGTTTTCTACATAGTCTTCCAGGTAACAAAGGCGGGGAAAAACGCCCAGTGTTCCTGACATTTATTCGAAGACTTGGTTTTCCTTTCCAAGACTGAGTCCGTCACACATATTCTGGCATTGAGAGTAGGTCCTTCCGTAGATTAATTCATACGCACTACGTTCACCCGGGCCTGCTTGACCGTCTGATCTGATTATAGAGTGCTTCCTAATCGGCTTAGTACGTACAGACAAAGGAAATTGTTTAGTAAGCGCGGGTATTGAACGAAGATCCTTTAGGGAATTAATCAACAAGAGAAAATGCCAGTGTTTAGTTGCTAGCAGGAGGAAAATAGGTGATTACAGACAGCTTACGCGAGACGAGTACACAATGAAAAAGGCATTCAACGGCGTGTGATTGAAATACAAGTGGGATTCGGCACACTGACTAGGGCTCTAGGTGGGTAGGTACGGCTGCTCTAACGTTGAAAATGTAAGTAAATAAAAAAACTTTATTTATGTACAGCCCAAATACTAAAAAAATAAGCGAACTTATTAACAATTAACTTGATCTTTTGAGTTTGTACCCTGTAAAAATGTACATTGTAGGTAATGTTGCGTCACTACCATGAAAGTTACGAACGGATACATTCTAGTGCACCTGACTGTTTAAATATTTTGCTTCATTCGTATCAAATCTTCCCATGTTCGCTACTAATAATAATTTTGCTTATACTTTAAAGTAGACAGCAGGTGTAGTAGAGTAACATTATTTCATCTGTAGTGTGCATGTTCATAGTGAATTGAACTTCTAAGAACGAAATTTATCTAATTAGATCACCCATGTACCTACCTCCCTACCTACCTTACCTAGTCAGAGATCAGGCTTATAGCTGAAGTGAATTAGACCGCCTTAATACCTAGGACAAAGATCACCGGATGAAATGAAGCCAGAAAATAAGTAATTGATCGTGAAAGTCTACCGCAGAATCTTAGAAGACTGTTGAACTGACTGTTTATCAATCTGTGCTGTGGCTTTACCACTTGAGTCTACATAATGCGGCTTAGCTTCAGTTGGCGGAGTTAAATCGATTTCACACTACACAGGAACTAAGCGCTGACTGTGATCAACTGATGGAATTACTGTAATGCGATATTCAACCTTAGGCCAACGGTGCAAGGTGCATTGGGTTCCACTTGAAACCTTATTATCGGTGATTGGAGGCTATGTAATTATACCCATAATGCTATGCTAAGGGTGAAACTAGGTAATGGGTTTGAAATTTCGCAAGGGGATGGGAAGTCTTCTCGAGTATAACACACACACAGCATCTTGCGCACATTGATTTACCTATACAAATTATTCTCTTCTGCCACACTTGGTGTACAAATCTCGCCTAACGTTGTTGCTTTCAATTCAACCCTCGAGGCTGAAACGACGGCTCCCGTACGGATAAATCAATTTTGATTTTTGTAAGGTTTTTTGTTTGTAAGGTGAATTAGTCGGGACGGGAGCTTGTGTAGTGTTCTTAGCTATATTTGATGAAAATCGATCCAAGATGGCCGCCGACACAAAATGTGAATATTTTTTTTCGCAACCCCCTCATTTTGGCTGTCATAATAAGCCGTATTGGCCGTATTCCACCTTATAATTTATCAATGCATTTTCAGCGAGAACACATTTCGTATTTCACTGTTTCACCCTTGTGTTTCACCAAATACCTAACCCCGGCCTCCATTAGCTGAATGAGCCTGCTATTAATCACAGAATTTCATAAAAGCCGTGTAAAGCTTACCTGCTACCGACTTTAAAAGGGTGCTGATTATTTTATCTTGCTTTGCAGAGGGATACCTGAGTGAAGGCGAATGTTTACGACTGAGATGAATATAACACTAGAAATAAAAATAAACTTTATATTCCCAAATTTCGTCAGCAGAATATAGGTAATTCATGGGGAACACTGTACGCTTCTATAATAAACTTCCGGAAAATGAAACTAAGCTTCCTATTCGGAAGTTTAAAGCCTCTAATAAAGAAAGCGTATATGCCTACTATAGTCTAGATAGCTTTATTATTAATGATAAAACTGCCTGGCCCAAATATTTCCCGGTCACTCTCCCATCGGAAGCTAACATGTCAATTTGCAATGCATGTACTCACTATTTTCGTATCTTATTTTTACATGCTGTGTGTGTGTAGGTACTTTATTATTGCTTTGAAGTGTAGCGTGTGCTGTCTTTGAAGTTTTTGCTTTTGCCCTTCATGGGCGAGTCTGACTCGCACTTGGCTGCTTTTTTCAGTTTAATAAATATAGCCCATGACACTTACCAAATAGCATAGTTTTTATTGGTAAAATAATTTTCAAAATCGGTTCTGTAGATCCAGAGATAACCACACAAACTATACCTTGTTATAATATTAGTATAGTATAGTAAGACATGTCTATCTTAGTAGTTCATGCGCTATAGTGAAAAATATGCAAGCTCATTTTACAGTTGCTAAAATACTATTTTTAATACAGTTGCTCAAAAAGTGGCGTATTGCAGGGACGTATAGCGTTCGGGATGTGGGCTATTACACACGCGTTCTTTTTTTTTACCATTTCCGCACTAGTGCTTTTTCTTTCCCAACTGTCAAAATAATGTCTAAAAAGAAAAACCAACCATGAAGTTTTTACTAAAAAAAATCATCGAAGTTTTTATGATTCATGCAAATACGTATTATTTCTAAAAAGAAGCTACTAATTTGTTTCATTAACAGATTTAATGATTTGATTGAATGAGTTATGTTAGGTTTCATTTCATTTCATCTCATTAAATTTCATTTTCAATTCATATCAATAAAAAAAATCTACTGAAGACTTGGCTGTATGGGTATAGTTCCCTTTGCCTTCCAGAATGGGTGAAGAAAAAAAAAATCTCTGCTCATATTTAACGGTTGGCGCCATTTTTCAGAAATTTTCTTTGCGAGTTTATTTGTTTGTTGCACAAAATGAGTAATTTCGACCCTAGTTTTTTTGAATTAACACCACCGGAACTCAGTATAATTGCACAAAATGCTTCGGCGAACATTTTACCGGAAAAGTCAAAAAGTCGCTACATGCATACATACGACGAACTTATTGCGTGGAGAGAAGAGAAAAAAGCAAATGGTATTTTTATTATTTTGTTAAATTGCTTAATTTTTTCGGAACTGTATTAAAAATAGTCGTTCAGTACACGTGCGGAACCGTCATTGCAACTTGTTCCGACTGTCAACCCTCGCCTTCGGCTCGGGTAGACATTTGTCGGAACTCTTTGCAATGACAGCCTTCCCGCACTTGTAATGAAATATACTATTGGTTTCTTTACAATTTTTACCAGCACCGTTTGAGAAAGTCTTTGCAAATAAATATTCGAATTATTATCTTCTGAAATTACGCGGTGCAAGTCCGTAGTATACGCGTAGCACACGTAGCACACTCGTAGCACGTAGCATATTACGTAGCACGTACGTTTCATCGTGCATAATAGGGTTTCTTTACTCAAATATAAAAGTATGTGGGCTCCCACATTTTCCTGGTTGTTGTAGTTAATCCTCATAATCCCTTACTTAAAATATCACATAGAATGCTTGTCTGGTAATCTCTTTAGCCACCCGCGTACGCAATACCCACGCATTTTTGACCTGCCAGTAATGATTTAAAAATATAAATAAATAAATATTGTGGATAATCAACACAAACACTAGCCCCACACTGAGCTTTTAAGCTTGTACTATGGGAATCACATAGCTGATATAATGCTTATATATTTTTTGTTAAAACTTTCAATTCAATACCTATACTATAATATAACACTCAGCCAGAGAACAAACATCTATATTCACCACACAAAATATTTGTTATCGGTGGGGATCGAACCCACGACCTACGGCGCAGAAGGCAGAGCTACTACCAACTGGAGCTGAGAGGCCAGTCAATATGACAATAATATTAGGTTTATTAAATTACCGTACTATACATGTATACTTACCGCAATTGCAACCCGTTACTACTAATGAATTACCAACAACATTTTCCTCTTTTTTTTTGTTAATTATAATTGTTGGACTCACTGTATTTTTTTGTCATATTTTCGGATGAGTGCGTGAATGAACCGTTTTTGGATCATTTTGCGTTATTGAGCTATAGACGTCAGTATTTATAGTCAGTAGTCAGTCAGTATTATATTGTTGAAACATCGAAAGCCCGCATGGTCGATGACTGCACAATGCGGGAGTCTGATCAATCAGCTCCGCAGCTGACATTAGTCACTATGGGTATGCAATGCAGGTTACACTATTTTGAATTATAAACGAATGAAGCAAAAGAGACACGCTAATTTAAATTCTAGGTCTCTGCCTACCACAAAGCAGACGTTATTTTATAAAATTATTTTTAAAAAAACCTAGCTGGTAGAGGATAATTTATGGAAATAACAAAGGAACCCTACCTCAAACAGTGACTTTTAATTAAAAGCAGTGGTTAATATTTAAACTAACTGATTGAACTAGCATATGGCTCTCTTGATGTTAAGTGGTAACCAGTACTTCGTCGGTCACACACGTCAGGAACGTGCCCTACGATGCACTGCCCTGCGTGCATCTATATGCCTCAAGTTTGTAATAATAACTACTCTTTCCACTAAGTTAGGTTTATAAGTAGTTATGGGATACTGCTAAGCTCAATTTATGATCTCTTCAATATTTATTTAAGAATCCATAATCGAACTTTGCTTACACAAAAACTGTTTACGAAAAATTGCCTGATATTCCACAAAATCCCGCATTATTGAAAAACACCTCACCGCAAGTTTGAAGAGGGATGAAGTTTTTCAATTTCGCTCCTGCAAACATTCGAGGTTAGGAGAGGGGTAACACCTTCCACGAGGATGAAAACTTTCCCTACCTATACAAACGAAAGTTGAAACGCACCAAGGATGAATGCCGGATTAGGTACCCGTATTTCGCATTACGCGACAGGTTTGCGACGAGCTTATATACTTTTTCAGTGCAGAAAATTACTTGTTGACTGATTGTTGGGTGACGTTTGAAAGCATGGTAACTCGTTTACGCTTAGGTTGTTGCGAGACACGAGTTGAGTTATAAAGAGCCGCATAGCATAAGAATATTTTTTACCTAACGTCAACAGTTGAGCGACCTCTGCGCTCGCCATTGTCCGGTAGCGCTGTAAGAATTGTCAGACGATCACCAAAAAATAGAAAATGTTTCTAAGCAAGCGTTGTTGACAAAATACACCTGTCATGCTTATTTTATACTAGGAATTGTACTGGATCTTCACGTTGAAGTAAATTCGGAATCGTGATTTGGGAGTTCTCTTTGTGTCTGTTGTGGGAGTCATAACTTACAGTTTCAAACTTTGTGTCTTTCATTTCCCGGCTACACAGTATTTTCCTACTTCCCTGACAAACCCGGCAGGAGAAGCCTTTTACATGCCTTAAGCCGTTAATTTTATGTAGGATATTTTCATCCAAAATGGTAAATAAAATCACCATCATCGCTATCGGGAATAACCAATCAAAGCCATGAGTGGTTCAAAATAAAAAAAATAAAAAAAATTATATTCTTTTGGCAATCAAACCACGACAGACTACGTAGTTCTTGGGTATTGTACTCACTGCATCTTAATTGCGAATGCCTCGTAAGCACCTATTTAGCATGAACCATTACTGCATGCACACTGCATGAATGCAGTATATAAACTGCCGCCGGCCGTCTGGAGAAAGGCTAGATACTTTGAGAGTCCAAAGTATATTAATTTCTAAACAACGAGAAAGTTTTGGTAAATATCGTCGAGTTTCAGAAAAATTAGGGCCTTGAGTACCTATAGACGCAGCAGTGTATCTGATCGAAGTTAAGCTGTAGAACAATTTATTGCAGGCAAATTAAGTAATCTAGTCGTTGTAGGGCTCTCTGTGAAAGGCTTGAGCTCCCAATGAGTATTTCGCCACTTTCAAACGGTGTTGGAAAACATCGTAAGAAAACCGGCATGTCGTAGAATCTAAAAAGTTCGAAAACATGACATGTGTCGAGTGCACGAAAAGAGCCTCCCTGCAGCATACTCCTTTCACCACATTGGTATGAAAGAACCAGTGATACGATTAGAAGAATCATTCTTCTATCTCTCGATAAAAGTTTTTGAAGCGTTTATAAGTTGGAACAGCACTGTTTGTTTTATTTCAATGCCATGCCCAAGCTATTTTTGCGTGTCGTAAAGCGACTGTTGGGATAGAGCTTGCCGCTTGTGCGGGCTGGCTAAGTATATTATTTTTTTAGCAACAACCCTGCAGAAAATTTTCATTGTTACCGCAAATGATTGCACCGCAAGTGATTCACTTCTTTCCAAGTTAGAAGGATTGCGTCCCAGGACCTAAAGGTTTTAAGTTTCGCTTTTTATTACGAACCTTTTACCAACAGGCGATGAAAGGACGTAATTCTGGAAAGTTCTGAAATGGAAATGTTTCCGCACTTGATTTTACGACTTTAGGCCAGTCATGAAAATCCCTTTTTCACGACTGGCCTGACGTTTATATTGAGTATACCAAATCTATTTTTTTTGTAGCGGACTAGCATTTTCTTCTACTTTCTACTAGCATTATCAAAATAAAAAGGTTTATTTTAAAAGGTTTTTAACTCTATCCACACGGATAATACATACCTATACGGTTGGCTTTGTCCCCTTGCGGTCGCATTGAGCGCTCGGTCGCAGCGATTAGTTTTTTCTTCATATTTTCTTCTTTTCATGCAGTGGAAAATTGCGGCTGAAATTGAACCATTTTCTCTCTTGAATTGGAACTCTATAGTGATTTATAATAGCAGTAATATTCCGGAGGGATTTTTATGGAATTTTAATTTCAGCCTAAAGTATTTCGCGGTAATATGATTTCCCAGTATTTCTGCACTAAGTGGGTAAAAAATAATTTAATTGAAAACTGAACCGTTTTAATGTAATATTCTCCGTGACTTTGTTGTTTGCGATTTTTCATAGAATTAACTCACTTTTTTTCACTGAAATTCACTCAAACAGAATATTATTTTTGAAAAAATCCAAATATGTCAGCTAAATAGCGTACACTTCACCTCACATCACTTCACGTCTTGCTTCGTAATCATCAGTTACGAAACAAGAACTGTATGACAAAACTTATTTATTAGTTCATAACCCGGCTATATATGAATAATAAATAAAATATATTAGGTATAAATAATTATTATACCTAATGAATTACATTGAAATCTGCGCGTCACCAGCACCATTTTATTCTACTTTCGGTGACAATAGAAATGGAATACTTCTATTCCATTTCTATTGTCACCGAAGGTATATAACGGATGCTGATATTTTAGGAACTCCTGGCTTTAGGTAGTATCCAGTCAATAGCTTTATAATAAGCACTCAACAGAGCCCCTAGCGGCGTCGCATCGGCTCGATCGTATAGATTTATTTGCAATCAATCGTTCGTTGCGTGAAATTGGCACAATACCAACAATACGGCGTTTAATCAACTCTGCGTGAGAGCCTGACTGAGTGATTGAACGAACGTAGGTAGGATACATGCATATGTAAGTAGACCCCTATTCCCAGTCAAATTAAGTTTACAACCCGCCTATGTGCTTGGGTTAGAAACAGTGGTTTCACGTCCCTTACCTACCATACCAACATAATGAACATTGCTTTTTAATATTATGAAGGTACCTACCTAATATTCATAATGTAAGGCTAGTAATTTTAAGGAAAGGTTGTACTACTTATTTCTATTAAATAAGTAACCAAACCTAGTAAGACAATACGGACTATTTTATCTCGTTTATAGCTGACTCAAGGAAAGTTTGCGACTTCCACCAACAGTAGGTCAAACAATGGATTTCTATAAAGAAGTACTGGTAACACTAATAGTAGAGCTCGTTGTGAAGGGCTCGTATCGAGGAAGTACTACCAGCATGCCTATTTCTGACATTAAGCAGCATCACTGTGTTTCGGTTTGAAGAGTATGAAGGCACGTGAGGCTGAACCCCTGCCTTGCGCCTATCAACTTGAGGCATACAGATATGCCTCAAGTTGATGGGCGCAGGACAGTACATCGTAAAGCACGTTCCTCACGTGTGTGACCTACGAGCCAATGCCAATTAACATTAGGTGGCCCATATGCTTGTTCCATCAAATAGTTGTACCTACAAAAAAAAAAAAACATAAGCGTTATTGTACACGTAATGAATTATTCTAATGGGATGTATAAAGTAATTAATTAGTTTTGACACAGATATCACAATGATGCCGAGGGCAATGCCACCGATCAAAACTTCTTTTATCGATTTTAGCTTAATAATATGCTAGTTTGAAGCGTGGGCAGAGGGAGTAGGCTAGCCTGCAGTGGAATATACAGGTATTTGGATGAAAAATTACGAACACAGTTTATGAAATCGATTGTTTTGCAAAACCTGTTTTGTGTACCTATTGGCAGTTAGCTATAATTTATATGACTAAGATTATCTTCGTGGGAGAGTGGACATAGCATCGAGCTATAGGTACCTACTATGCCAAAAAAATAAGCTGACATTTGCGATATCCTCTTGAGACTGGTATTAGACGAAAAGGCTTTTTGGTTGGTTTATCGGCTTCCGTTTTTAGGGTTCCGTAGCCAAATAGCAAAAACGAAACCCTTATAGATTCGTCATGTCTGTCGGTCTGTCTGTATGTTACTTGTTGCTACGGAACCCTTCATGGTCTGACTCGCACTTGGCGGCTTTTTTACAAAACATGACAGCAACTTTATCAATTTTGCCAATAAGACAGAAATATATTTTTCTAATGCAATTATTTTTAAATTGTAAATTAGGTAAGTGCTCTTTTTTTCTAATGAAAACATGAAACAAATATAAACATTGTTTTTGAAATATGTAATTCTATAAATAATAAATATGTAAAATTATCTCAAAAACTATTTGAGATAATTTTCATTTTTTTTAACCTCTTTACACAACGCTAACACTACACCTTATGCCATAAACTACGCGAAAAATGATGTTGCAATTGTTGCATAGCCTCTCAGACAATGACATAATGATAATGATATTCTGATTTGATCGAAAATGTTTCGGATGGTTTTGGAAAAAACGGCCATCTTTTGTTTCCAAAGTCAATAAGGGTAGAGCCGACTTGTCTATGACTGATTTGACTTGACGAAAAAGTATTTTGACTTTGTAATATTATCATCATTAAACTCAATAAACTACTCGACACTGGCAAAATTGATCCGAAATGGACAGATGCCATTCATTAAGAAGAAGAAGAATGTTCCTATAGTAGCGAGCTTGGTAGCGAGTGCTCATCGTTCTCGAATAAAATAAAACTGTAAACAGTTTTCTAACAATATACTTTTAAACTTTCAGACATCTCGCATTTAACATACTCTACATTCTCACTCTCCAAAGCTGTGCAATTTATATTATTCAGTTAGAAGTGTCTCGTAGTCTAGAACTCTCAACTATTTGTGTTCGTGTGTCGATCGTATTGGAACATTATTATCGGGATGGTATAAATGCATCGGACGTGTTCGACCTACATACATACTATGTCTATGCATGTAGGTTCACGTCGGTGTCAGCTGCAAATTGAAATGCATCGATGTTATTTTGTAGGCTGATTGGTTTTGTAGTTTTATTTGATTTCATAGATTGCTTCTAGGAGTTCTGTTACTACTCTTTACGGCGAAACAAAAATGAGGTTTATGTTTTTTTTAGCCGTTATGTACGTATTTACTTTAACACCCAACTAAAAAGAGATGTGGTATACTTTATGTTAGCTTTAGTGTACCTACTTATGTGTCTTTATCCTGTTCCCATGTTTTGGATCTGAGAAGATTTGTCTCAAAATGCTTGACCAGGCAGGGGCTCAATTCATGGCCATCCGTGATTTTTTGCGAATATTCTAATTTCATTTCATTTACACATTCTTTTATAATATACTATCATAACATTACTTCATCTCAAGACGGTGCAAAGTGATCCTTGTCATTTGATGACCTCGTAGCACCGCTGACGAGAACCACCTGAGACGTAAGAGGTTTGAAGTGTCCTTACTATTGAAAGCAACGGTCATACATAACTCATGAGAGAACCTTTTGCTCATACCACTAATGCAAGCACTAATGTGATAATAATAACGTGTTATTATTGCCATTACATAGGTACGTTACTTTTTTTTAGGGGAAGATCTTTACCCAGCAGTGAGACGAAATAGGTTAAATACAAAATTCGTTACTATTTTATTAGTTAAAATACCTACCTAAAATTTTGGCAAATTTTTATCATCCGCATTTGATGCGGGCTGGTTTTTCCGCAAGTAGGCCGCTGGCGGGCCCTTTTTGCGTGACCCTTGACACGTGTTGCTCGAATTTTATAGGTTCTACAACACGCCGGTTTCCTCACGATGTTTTCCTTCACCGTTTGAGAGTACTGGCATAGTGCCCATACATTTTTCGACAGAAAAATTCATTGGTACACGACTGGATTTGAATCCACGACCTTCGGATCGGAAGGCGGGACCGCTACCACCACACCTCTCGGGTGCTCTCGGTAAAATACCTAATATCTTTAAATATTATTTTGGGTCCACGGGCTCCCGAAATATCTAGTTAAAGAAACTGTGTTTTAAAAACCCATTTAGTCCAGTAAAAAGAAAAAGAAAGAAAGAAGTAGGTACCCACAGAAAAGTAGCTTTAGTTTGTCTCTAGTGCGGTGTTGTGTAATTTCAAGTAATGTGAAACAGAGCCAAAAGCTCTGTTTTACTTTATCTTTTTCAAGTCCATAACCTAATTATATTTGCAGTAGTGTGTAACTTGTGTGCTTCCAGTAAACTCGAGGCTCTCGACCAATATATTTCATTTAGTTCTGCCCATAAATGGCCACTGGCTCTCAATTCAGCCATAAAATGGGATAGGTTTTGAAATCGAAAATTTGGTGCGCGATTGATGGTTATCGGACTATTTACAAATACGGTGGTGAAATACTTAATTATGTGTTTGTAACTACAAAGAGGGAACTTATGTGTTAGTAAAAAAAGTTTTCGTATTTATAATCTGCGTGGACTTTGTTAGCAGTCGGGACTTTGTGAAGAGCGTAAAGAAAGAAGTTTATCTATGTACATAACAAAGCTTCTATAGTAGGTGGTTACTTATCGCTTAGGTATGTCCAAGAATGTGTGTATGTGTGATGGATAACTTCGAATACTAATGCCAACACATCACATCACATTCGGTCGTCAGGGGCTGTAAGAACCGGAAATGGCCCTGAAACAAGCGCTCCGAGTTTGTTCCCGGATATTCGTAATCAAGCTTCCCTCACATACGCAATTCCCGCTCAAATGGAAAATGTCGAACGAAAGGAAGTTGAATTATTTTTATTTTGCAGGAGATTTGAATTTCGAATACCTACATTTTTCCAAACAATCGTTTTTATTTTGTTTAGACTACTAAGTGCAAAAAAATATTGGCGCTGGAAACATTAGGGTGCCGTAGCCAAATGGCAAAAACGGAACCCTTATAGATTCGTCATGTCTGTCTGTCCGTCCGTATGTCACAGCCACTTTTCTCCGAAACTATAAAAGCTACACGATGAAACTTGGTAAGTAGATGTATTCTGTGAACCGCATTAAGATTTTCTCACAAACATAGAAAAAAAACAATAAATTTTGGGGGTCCCCCATACTTAGAACTGAAATTCAAAAAACTTTTTTTCATCAAACCCATACGTGTCCGTGTCCCAAACATCTATGAATAGGTCTTCAAAAATGATGTTGAGGTTTCTTATTCGTTTTTTTCTAAACTTAACAGTTTTTGCGAGAGACACTTCCAAAGTGGTGAAATGTTTGTCCCTCCCCCTCTAACTTCTAAAATAAGAGAATGATAAAACTAAAAAATATATATGATGTACATTACTATGTAAACTTTCAACGATATTTGGTTTGAACAAGATCTAGTTAGTAGTTTTTTTTAATACGTCACATTAATCGTAAACCTCAATATACCTTTCGACGAACTACTAGAACTTCTATATTATATTAATTATGCTACGGAACCCTTCATGGGCGAGTCCGACTCACGCTTGGCCGCTTTTTTTATTTTGTGCTGGCTTGGATACAAAGTCTTTCCGCCAAGTCTTTTTGATAGGTACTTACTATAAAATCGCCAGCGTGCAAACATTTTCTGGCTGAATGAATGACCGCGCAGTTGACCACTTTTTGGCATCATTTTGGTAACTCTTTGTTTGGCTTGTGAACCTGTTTGGATGTTTGTAGAAAGGCGAAATCGCGGTATCAATTTAAAGCGGCTCGTTATGCATTCTAATATGTGCAGCCCAAATTATTTTATTTGACTGAAAGCAATTAACGTTCATTAGCGATTTACCGAAATAAACTTCGTGGAGGCATTTATTCGAAAAACTGTACATTTTAGTCACAACATTTTAGTTTCTCTTATAACTTTAGGTAGGTAAGTAAGTAGGTACCTACTTGGTAAATTGCAATAATTAAATATGATGGTAATAATAGTAATAGATGACTGGTATAATAGTAGTATAGTAATAGGCAACAAATATTGCACAGCAATAGGTACCTAACCTACCTATTGCTTCTCAGTATACAGTACCTACTGGCCTAAGACGAACTATAAAGATTTTATTTTGCTTCGCTGGAAATCAAATCTTTCCACCCATTCAGTAAGTAGGGGAGAGTCGGGTAGCCCCGGCCGGTGGGTAGCCTCGGCCACTTTCGGTTTTAGACAATCACGTACACATAGATAAATAGTGCACACCTTAAAATGTTTGCAGTGCCACGTAATTTAATATTCACCGCAGTAGTGACTGAATCACCGAGCGGACATTAAGTGACAGTTGGTTGTTTTGTTCATCAAGATTTTTTCGCGCGCTGCTTACTTTTCATTTGCAGTTTATGGACACTGAATGTAAGTAAGTCATCATCATTTATGAATTATACTGATCAGTTATTATTATAGTTAAAAGGGTAGGATATTTCATGTCGCTAGGATTGTTTTTTTTTTATTTATATAGAACTTTACATCAAGACAGTCGGGTACGACCGAACACAGTTTTGTCGGGTACCCTCGGACACTCTTTAAGTCAAGAGAAATTATTTATTCTAATAATTATACTGCATTTTTTAATAGGTTCTTTATACCTAGAGAGTACTTAATAAAGTCCATTCATTTGTTAGCAGATCATCTGAAAAATGTCAAAATTTAAGGGAAGAGAGACTCAACGAGGGAATTGGAACGGAGATAGAATGAAAAAGGCTGTGCAGAGTGTTACAGAAAATAAGTTATCACATAGAGAAGCAGCTGATAGGTATAATGTGCCTACAAGTACTCTTCAGGATCGGATAAAAGCTTTTAGTAGTGAACAAGAGGTTAAGTTGGTACCAAAACTCACATATCCTACATTTAAAAATGCTTTGGTGGAGAAAAACACGGTTGCAACTAACAAAGCTAAAGTAATCTAAATATATAAAACTCTTTCGTTACTGACTGACTCACTGACTGACTGACAATCAACGCACAGCCTAAACCGTTAGTCCTAGAAGCATGAAACTTGGAGGGTATGTTCCTCTTATAGCGTAGAGGTGTACTAAGAAAGGAAATTGGAAAATTCTTTCCCGAAGAGGAGAAAAAGGGGAAAAAAGGTTTAAAGAAAAATCAACACACAGCCTAAACCATTAGTCCTAGAAGCATGAAACTTGGAAGATGTGTTCCTCTTATAGAGCAAAGGTGCACTAAGAAAGAAAATAGGAAAATTATTTCCCTAAAAGAAGAAAAATGGGAAAAATAGTTTAAAGAAAAATCACAAAAAATTGCTTTACAAAATACGAAAAAAAACAGTTAAAAAAAATCTGCTACCGCAGCTTCTGTCACCAAATTTGAATACACACAAAAGTTTACATAAACCCCACCGTAACCACTAAGACAAAATCGTGGAAATCATACCTATCATACCGAAACTAAACACCGCACCGCTTCAAAAAATGGCTACAGAACATGCTCAAAACTATGGTAACCAGCTGGTCATATCAAATTAAAAAAATCTGATTCGATTATACACCAACACGCATACGAAACCCTAAATTAGCCACTAATACAACATAAAATCACAAAAAATTGCTTTACAAAATACGCAAAAAAAATCATAAAAAATTTTCAGCTACCGCAGCATCTGTCACCAGGTTTGAATACACACAAAGGTTTACAAAAAAAAACAACTATAATCACTTAGACAAAATTGCGGGAATCATCTACCATACTTAAGCTAAACACCGCTGAAAAAAATCGGCTACAACAGCACTCGCCTTCAAATTCAAATAAACTTAAAGTACATGCTCAAAACTATGGTAACTTGCATTTGATCATGTCAAACTAAAAAAACCAGATTCGATCATACACCAACGAATACAATAGCCCAAATTAGCCACTAAAACAAATCACGAAAACGAGCTTTACAAAATACGCAAAAAAAAACATTAAAAAATTTTCAGCTACCGCAGCATTTGTCACCAGGTTTTAATACACACAAATGTTTACAAAAAAACCGATGGTAACCACCAAGACAAAATTGCGGGAATCATCTATCATACTTAAACTAAACACCGCTGAAAAAAAACAGCTACAACAGAACTCGCCTTCAAATTCAAATACACTCAAACCAGATTCGATCATACACCAACGAATACGATAGCCCAAATTAGCCACTCAAACAAATCACGAAAACGAGCTTTACAAAATACGCAAAAAAAAACATTAAAAAAAATTCTGCTACCGCAGCATCTGTCACCAGGTTTGAATACACACAAAGTTTTACAACAAAACCTAAGGTAACCACTTAGACAAAATTGCGGGAATTATCTATCATACTTAAACTAAACACCTCTGAAAGAAATCGGCTACAACAGCACTCGCCTTCAAATTCAAAGACACTCTAAAGTACATGCTCAAAACTATGGTAACCAGCAGTTGGTCATGTCAAATTAAAAATTCAGATTCGATTATAGACCAACATGCATATGAAACCCCAAATTAGCCACTAATTTAACATAAAATCACAAAAAATAGCTTTACAAAATACGCAAAAAAAAACATTAAAAAATTTTCAGCTACCGCAGCATTTGTCACCAGGTTTTAATACACACAAATGTTTACAAAAAAACCGATGATAACCACCAAGACAAAATCGCGGGAATCATCTATCATACTTAAACTAAACACCGCTAAAAAAAACGGCTACAACAGCACTCACCTTCAAATTCAAATACACTCTAAAGTACAAGCTCAAAACGATGGTAACTTGCATTTGATCATGTCAAACTAAAAAAACAAGATTCAATTATACACCAACGAATACGATAGCCCAAATTAGCCACTAAAACAAAATCACGAAAAAGAGCTTTACAAAATACGCAAAAAAACATTTAAAAAAAATCTGCTACCGCAGCATCTGTCACCAGGTTTGAATACACACAAAGGTTTACAAAAAACCCCATGATAACCACTAAGACAAAATCGCGGGAAGCACCTATCATACCAAAACTAAACACAGCTGAAAAAAATCGGCTACAACAGCATTTACCATCTTTCGAACACACTTTATATAGTTTTGAATGCAAACTCAAAACTAAGGTGACCAGCACTTGGTCATGTAAAACCAACGCATACATAACCCAACTTAGCCACTAAGGCAAATTCACGAAAAATAACTCTCAAAAAATACGCAAAAAACAGTGAAAACATAGTTGTCCGCTTTCCACCATAAAATAGTTTCTTTTAAACGAACTCAAACTATGACTTTATACTAACCACGCGGACGAAGTCGCGGGTGACAGCTAGTCAAGAATAAAAAGAAAGGTGCAACAGCCACAAAGAAAAAAATGAAAACAAAACAAAACATTCTAGATTTGTGAAGAGATCAGGCAGCAGAATGCATCATTTGCAGTGAAACATTCGAAAAAGACTGGATACAATGTCATAAGTGTAAAGACTGGGCGCATGAAGCATGCTTGATATTGATCCTTCACAGCTTTACTATCATTGTGACGTCTGCAAAGCTAAAGAACGACTTAGCCATCGCTAAAATGTATGACCGGGGCTACCCGCCAAAAAAAAATACCGAAAATTAAAGACTTGTTTACTAATCTTGATTAAAGCTAAGATAAAGAATATATTTGATTGTTACTTATCTAAAATTGCTTTAAATATATTTAATTTAATGTTTAATTTATAAATAAACATCTTGATTTGTCCAATTTTAAAAATTATGACTTTTATTTATGTGTCCGTGGCTACCCGACTCTCCCCTACTCAAAAGAACGATAGCTATAATAGCCTTTCCAGCAAGCTTCTCATTCATGTCCAATTTGTCAGGACAGACAAACGGACGTGTCATCTTAGTTATATTATCTGTCGGCGTGATTGAGAGTGGCATTGTGGATAGGCAGTTGAAATGATCATCTGGGGTCGAGTCGCATGTACGAGAGAGAATTGAACGGTTTAAATAGAATGACGAGCGCTGGTGGTCTAGTGGTAGCGCTCTCGCCTTCCGATCATAAGTTAATTGGTTCAAATGTCATCGCATACAATGTTTCGGCAACTGTCATGTCGTATAACCTTAAAAAATGCATATGGGCACAAAAGGAGCTTTTTGTAGGCGCTTTAAAGCATGCGGTGGTCTATGTTTCACTATTTACTGTAACTAACATAAGGGACTATTCACTGACGGGGTTTAGCGGTCGTGTTGGAAAACCACAGAATACATATTAAATATAGAATATAAGTAGGTACAGCGAAAACCTGTGGTGTAGGCAAGTTGCAGACAAGGGAAGGTGCAATGTAAGTTTATACAGTCCAGAAATCAAGTAAACAGTGTTCCAAGATGAAACTACCAAAATCTCATAAAATCGGTAGCTGGATTTCTTCATCCGATCTTTTAAATATTTAACGCTAGATGAGATATTGGGCTATGCATTTATGTTGACCAAACTTAGTATTGCACCCGTAAATCTATCACTAAAAATTAGCTTACCAAAAGAAAATATTATTAAAATTTATTAAAATTTAACGATGCCGATTTTTTTAATCGATCGTTAGCTAGATAATTATAGATCGAATAAACTTAATTGATTTCGAAATATAAGGCCCATCACATCATCCACTTTGGCTGAGCTGATCACTTTAATATCATTCTACGGATGGATTTTTAACATGATTATATCTCGTCTTCTGTGAATACCGGGCCTAATTGATGGAAATTTGAGTTTAAATGCCTGCGACTAATAAGATTACAGTCGGGGTTAATTACTACTTAAGTTTTAATTAATTAGATTTTACACCTCAGCTAAGCTATTTATTAGTCTTAATTTTTTAAGCTTTCGAATCTCTTCTATTTTGGGGGATTTTGTTAACAACGTAAAATTGCATCTATAATTTTATGGGAAAAACTAGATCTTAGAACTTAGAACAAGACTAAGTTTTGTATCAATAAAAGCAGCAAAAAAAATAAACGACAAAAACGGGAAATCATTTTTGTCGTGACAACGTCTTATAATTCGATGAAGCCACTGCACGCACGAAAAAACATGACTCATGCGGCGTTACCTCGCTCTGAGGCGTTCCATTTAAGGCTTGAAGTGCAAGCGAGAGCGCGGAACGACAAAGAGGCACAATCGGCCTCCACGTTCGGCAGCGTTAGACATCTGTCTCTCTCAGAGGCGTCTCTAGCCCATGTAGCGCCCGTGTGCAAACATTACCCAAGCGCCCCCTAGTAAGTGCGCGTTCAAACTGGAATGGATACAAAGTACAAGTAACAGCACATCAAGTTACTACAAACTGTCAAATTTCCCCAATGGGTAATTAACTCTATTGTTTGGAGATTTTTAGGAAGAATTTTTTTGTTGAGTTGAGCTCCGTAGCGGTCCTAGGGGGCGCCGAACGCAGAGCGGAGCGCTTTTTACGTTGGTCATTGAAAGTGCGGCGCCCAGTTAACGCGCCCGCCAAGTTGAGCTCCGTAACGGTCCTAGGGGGCGCCGAACGCAGAGCGGAGCGCTTTTTACGTTGGTCATTGAAAGTGCGGCGCCCGGTTAACGCGCCCGCCAAGTTGAGCTCCGTAACGATGCTAGGGGGCGCCGAACGTAGAGCGGAGCGCTTTTTACTTTGGTCATTGGAAGTGCGGCGCCCGGTTAACGCGCCCGCCAAGTTGAGCTCCGTAACGGTCCTAGGGGGCGCCGAACGCAGAGCGGAGCGCTTTTTACTTTGGTCTTTGAAAGTGCGGCGCTCGGTTAACGCGCCCGCCAAGTTGAGCTCCGTAGTGGTCCTAGAGGGCGCCGAACGCAGAGCGGAGTGCTTTTTACGTTGGTCATTGAAAGTGCGGCGTCCGGTCAACGCGCCTGCTTAGTGGCCGAGCGCCGACGGCGACGCTCGGCGCCCCCTAGGACTGCTGCGCCCGTGTGCACCGCACACCCTGCACAATAGGTAAAGACGCCGCTGGTCTCTCTCTTACTTATGTGAGCGATGCTTCCGCGTGGGCAGGACAGCTTATGACGTTGTCACGTTCAACTATCGTTAGTAAACCGACTTTACAGTATTCAATTTTGTTCAATTGCTCGTTTCTCTAGCTTGAACTAGAGTTTGCAATTCGATGGCAACTACCAACTAGGGTCTACATAAAACCCAAAATGGATCTTCCTACAAATAAAATGATGTGAGTGTGCCTGCTGGTTTTAACAAGTTACTTCAACCATATAGAGGAGAAAATGTTATTCTACTTTTGTTAGGTACTGACAACCCTAAGTACATGTCGTTACTATGTATTGTATTGGCTATAGCATTGTAACAGCTAATACCCTTACTTATAAAAATATGTCAAAAGATAAACAGTGCTTAAACTATTGCCATCTCTTACTACTGGGTAATGACAAACAGTGACAGGGCTAACTTTAAGCAAAGATTAAATTTAAAATGCGTTTTTCGGTATGGCTGTAAATCTTTATGGTGATGATCCAATACAAATATAGAAGTAACATTTTTGCGGGTCATAGGTGGTCCTGACATAGACTTTGACTCCATGTGGGAGACTGGGAGACATCTAACTAAGAGCTCTCTGAACCACAGGGAACCCATCAGTGCGTGGGCTCAGTTTCACGCTAATGAAACAATGGACTCATCCAAAGATGATCGTATCATTGTGTGGGTGCTTTTGCTGAACTTTATTGGCGTGTGTGAAGCATGAATGCGAGCAAACTCATCAAATTGGAAAAAAAAGCTGGAAAAATTGATTGCTAAAAACGAATAATGTAATATGAAGGTAGGTTATAAAGGATTATTATTTTTAGCTTTCTTCTCTTTGTAGCGTCACTAGTTCTTTCGAACCAGTGCGGTGAAAGGATTTTAAATTGCGCCTCAAAGAAACTCCTTTATTGCACTTGACACATACTTTCGAACTTTTCAATTACCTACTACTATTGCTATTGCTGTTTTTCAAAGTTTTGAACAAAAATACAAATGGTGGGAGATTGTGTAATACTGTTGCAATCAAAAGTTTGAAGCTAACAAATAAATGATACTAACAAGTAACAGCGATCACATATTATTATCTTGGTGCCATCATTTTTCGACCACTATATTCTATCTGTTCTCATACTAGTTTAACAAAACGAAGTTCCTATTCGCTATCTCATGTTTATTACATCAACATTTAGCCTTGTTGCAATCGGTCTTGTTTGAATTTGTTTTTTATTGCAATCGATGCTCAATGTAATGTCAAAACTGACAAATGTGACTTTGATTGCAACAAAAGATACGAAATCATCCCACTGATGTAGTGTTAACCTAAAGCAAAAAATATTGCTTATTATGACGTAAAGTGAAGATTAAATTTCATTTCAGCTTTCATACAAACACCGTATGAGCAGGATATGAATATTGATATTTGCTCCAGCGCTCGTGTCAGTGAGACCTCGGCTTTAGCCCACGGGTGGGCGTGGCATAGGAAGTAACCTCTCGCTTCCCACTCTGAGGTTAATGCTCGTGTTTATTGTGTAATTGCGATTTCGTGATTAGAACATTTTATGGCAGCCATCCACTTTGCATGTGGTTAAGTGAGTAACTGTTGATTGAAATGAAGCTTACCAGATTGATAAAATTCTGTTTAATTGCTGGTGTAAGCAGGAGTGTCAATTTGTTTTTTTTATGTGAAAAAGTGATGGAAAAAGCTAATGGCCTGATTAATGATAAGACTCTGGCAACCGTTTTAACTAGTTCTCGTACGAAAACCATGTTTTTTATGGGGAAACTTGTTTGGATCTTTGTGAGGTTTTTCCGATTCTTTGTTATTTCTTTTTATTGTATTTCACAAAACTTTGTTGCTTGAGTTTTTTTTTAATTTAATATTTTTATATCTCCTTACCAGAATTATTAAACGGTTGCCAGCCCCTTTACTTAATTTTATAAGAGTAAGCTTCCTGTGGCTCAAATCTGCAAGGCACACAAGTAACAGAGTTTACGGAGCGTCTTCTTCACGGGCGGTAAACAGCGCTCTATTGTCTGTGCTTCCGCAATAACGCTCAGGATGAAGAATGCAGAATGAAGCTTGTGCCAGAATTAGCTTAACAATTAAAAAAAAATTGAAGCAAGCCCTGCCCATAACAATCAATATCATAGATGGAGCTCTATCTGCGTTCGATCCATTCCCTCGCCGAGGCAATTTTAGGTTCACCTATTTGACCTAAGTTTAAATAAAATCTTATGTGTTAGCGTCGAGAGGGAAGAGGAAAGGACAATGAAATCGTGGAAAAAAAACAAAACGTGGTCTTATGTCAAAACAAAAGTTATTTATTTTATGCTACAAAATAATATCCGTCACACACGTAGCTATAATATATATTAATATACCGTGCTATAATATAAATTACGGTATAAGTTGGTGACGCCATAGAAATATATATTGTAGCTGCGTGTTCGGTCACTTGAATATTTGTATAGAAAATACTAATATGCCTTGCTATAATTTATATTTAATATTAATTAATATTAAGTACCTGCCTAGTACTTATTATACGAGGATGAACGATATAAACGTAGTAAGTCACATTATTTCCTAACTCATGCTCATCTTATTAGATCTAAACTCTGTTGGATAATGAATGTGTTTTATGGCCCTAAAACGGGTCGCATAAACATTGAGGTGTTTGCCTCATTTACAAAGGTTTTAAGTTTAAGTCCTTGAGTGTGATCTTGAGCTTATCTGATGACAAATCTCGGGTCATCAGGGTTTATCTTGATACGGCTTCGCAATTCAATAATTATTTTGCTCAAAATAAAACAAAGAATCAAACAGATGAGCCAATTAATATCTGGCTGAATGGCTGAAGGTGACATTAGCTTTGCTCGATATCAACAACGCGTGTAGTGCAAAATTAAACAAAAAAGTATCTGTCTGCTATAGAGTTAGTTAGTTGCATGATCTGAAATAGCATTTGTGGCAATAACGAAAATAATAAGAAGTCCACTGCTGGACATAGGTTAACTTCAAAATTTCTAGGCATCAGTTTATTTATTTTCAAAGTTTTGGGAAACTAACAGCTACGTAATATTACAAAATGAAACATGTAGCAATGCTACATGTACACTGATGCCAATTAAAAACTTCCACAGATAAGGAAAGTTAAATGCGACGCCAAAAAAAAAGAAAAGGAAAGTTAACAAATGAACCTATAAAGGTATGAAAAATACAATACAAAAAAAAATGTTCAATAAGCGAGTTGGCGCGGCGTCTATAATATATTATGTATGTTTCTTCAAGAACGTCATAGTTGGATAGAATTATGTTTACTTTCTTTCTTTCTTGCTTGTGGAATATCTACAATATTTATTAGTACCTAACCTACACATTGTACGTCAGCTTTCAGCATTTCATTTCTATTTCAAATAAACCCATTGTTCCTTTGTACGGGAATGCATTTCCATTTCAAGACTTGCACAAAATACTCAGCTAGCCAGAGCTTACAAAGAGACGACCTAAAAATACAAGACTGAAATAATACTATCTTTATTAGTAGGTAATTAATACCTGGGTTCTTGGCAGTAGAGGCCCCTAAAAAAAGAGGAGGTTGGAAAAAGAGGAGGGAGTTGGGTCTCTAAAAAGAGACAAGACTTATTAATCTTGAAATAGTACGTGAAGCTTTTATTTCGATATCCTACGTGCAAGCCATTAACAAAACATCGTTACGTGTCTGGAACTACCAAACCTATACCTTACCCAAGACAATGCATGTAATTCTGAAAAATGAAAACATCGTTACGGAGTTTGAATCTCCCATAGACTTCCCTTAGACGTTCTAAAAATTTAGAGTATTTTCGTCCTGTGCTTTTTAAATATTCAGACTGCACACTCGCAGTAGTGATGAAGTCGAAGCTCAACCGCACCATAGTGGTAAATGCCACCAATAAAAGCAGCCAGCCCTACTATAAACGGTGGTAACCCGAGCTTGGACCACAGAATAGGAATAAGCATTGCCTTGGATTGTGCGCCCGCATTACCAGCTCCCATGACGTCATGCGGGAGTGCGCTCACAGGACTGCGAGTTATTGAAGAACCCTATATTTAAACATCATGGTATTGTATACCTTTATATAATATAACCCATTTGGGTGTCATCAATGGCCTGTTTCATCTAATGCAGATGATGTAGCTTATAAAATAATCAAGTTTACTTTAGCGGTGCAAGCAATGACGTCTTAAATAGCCGATTTTTTTTTGTCATTATTTTTTTTTGACTTCAGTGAACGTGCCACAACTTTTCAAAGGCTTTTTTTTGGGGATCGCGATATTATTTTCAAACGCTAGACGTTTTTTATGAATTTAGAGTGTTCAACGGTAGAGCAGCAGCTGTCCATTGCAAGAATGTAATGTAAGTTACTTTTATATTGGTTTTATTGTTAACCATACAAAAATACTTATCTAAGTTTAGACTGCAATCGTTTGCGCTTTAACATAGCGCGAGTAATATGGTTTTCAAACAAAAGCGCCCATAAACGGGTCGTATACGAACCCCGCAGGCCTGCATCGAGGAGGTCCATCAGCGTCGATTTACAAACTCCTTTGCACCCTTGTCTTCAAGCCAGTCATAACAATCGTCGGTGCTCTTTCACATGCATACGGCTACTGAATATTTTTTTGTAAATTCAAATTTTTCAGTAAATTATGAATTTACAACAAAGTATTCGGACATTTTTACAGCGGAACATAACATAATAAATAAAACAAGTAGACACAGAACTAATATTATTATGCGAAATATACTTAATCGAGTAGTGTAAAGCCTCACTTTTTGGATACCGCTCTGTTTTGATTGTATTTCTATAAATGGATGGAGCTGCAGGGAAATAGAGGTCAAATACTTATTTTTCTGACGAATTCGGAATAACTTCTCCTTTTTGTCTTGTGATTTTACTTTCGTGCACTCGACACTTGTTTTCACAATTTTTTTTAGGCTCTACGACATGCCGGTTTCCTCACGATGTTTTACTTCACCGTTTGAGAGTTCTGGCATTGTGCACTTACATTTTTCGTCAGAAAAACTCATTGACACACGACTGGATTTGAACCCACGACCCTATAGTCGGAAATCGGGGCCGCTATCACTGGGCCACCAGTGGTCTAGAATTAATAAGAAATAACTTCCTAGTAGGTACTTAGATATTTCGTGTATGTGCTAAGGCCCAACTACACGCAGTTTATTAAACTAAGGCAGGTACCGCTTGTTTTGCATAAAATTTCGTGTTGTGTTTTTCTTGGCCGAACTCTGTACAAAAACACTAGCGTAGTGTAGCTATCAGCTTAGTTAGACTATCTGAAAATAAAACTCTGGTATTATTTCTAGATTCTGTTGTGAACTGGTTTTATTTTAAGGGGGGTTACCGAGCAAAATATTCAAAACAATAGCCACGGTTAAGTCGATATTATGAATATACTTTCGATAATCAATATAAAACTATGTTTATAGTACCAAACTGAACGTATTTACAATTATTCCGTTACAAAAATATTAATTTATGTATAGTTAAATAAACAAAGTTAAGTAAAATTTGACGCGAGTGAGGTTGAGCTACACTTAGCTGGCCTAAGAATACCAGTTAACGAGTGCGTATCTCACCCTCATCGTAAAGTTCACAGGGAATGTTAACTAGGTATTCATAAATTATATCAAGAAATACCTGAGGATATTGGCTGCCTAGAGATAAAATCTTCCATTTATTTATATGACACTTGGCAGTTACATACATAACGCTTTAGCGACTAATGTAAAACGGACTTCCAATGTTATAAAAACAGTTTAGCACTCAGCTATCTTTATTGTGATGGTTTAAAGTAATGGTGTCTTAACGATTTGCGGAAATTGGAATTGGTGATGGGTGTTACTCACTCATTGAAGTATCTAGTTATTCGAAGGTAATATTACTGGGATTTACTGGCATGAGTGAAATGTTGCCCTTGCCATAACGCTGTGCATAAAATAATAAAAAATAGTACATTGTTACCCGAGTGTTGAAAGTCACGTTTTTTGAGTCCCGAGACGGGTTTGGCGCCAGAGCGTAGCGAGGGCGCCAATGGAGCTTGAGGGACTTAAAAGACTTTCACCCGAGGTAAACACTGTGCTTTTCATTACGAATACAAGGAAAGCAAAAAGAAAAACATGAAAGAAAAATTAGTGACAATGAAGATTGAATTCAACGACCTCCTTGCAGTTAGAAAGACTTTAGAAAGTTGGAACATGGTTGAATAAAATAGAACTTGTTTTTTTTTTATAATTTGACAGCTGTCAGTAGAAAGCGATTCTCCCTAGGGCTGAAAGTTTTACTTTCAATTAGGCCCCTCAGGCAACTTCAGACCTACTTTCAGAGTATGAGTAATGAAAAAAACATTTATTGCCTCGTTACAAGCATAGAACTACATTATTCTAACTAAAGATACAAAACCAAGGGAGTAAATTCAGCTATTCCTGATTGTACATCCAGCACTGTTTTTATAACGCTTTTATTAGCTTCACCTGTATGTATGTATGTATGTATGTATGTATGTATGTATGTAACCGACCCCTTTGAGCTCGATTTTGTCCTACTTTGAACGATCAGATTTGATTCAAACTTTGCACACCTGTCAAAGGTCGATGACAATGCAATAATATGAAAAAAAATGAAAAGTAAAAAAATAAATAAAAAAAAAACCACACTTTGAACGATCAGATTTGATTCAAACTTTGCACACCTGTCAAAAGTCGATGACAATGCAATAATATGAAAAAAAAAATAAAAAAAAATGAAAAGAAATAAAATAAATAAAAAAAAGCAGCCAAGTGCGAGTCGGACTCGCCCATGAAGGGTTCCGTAGCATCAATTAACATAATATAAAGGTTTTCAATTCAATTCAATTCAATTCAATTCTTTATTTGTGAAACACAGGTTTATAGTTGTTACAGTACAATTGTTGAGGTATCACTGTGATCTGCTCTAAGGCGTACAAATATTTAAAGTATGTATTGCTAAGCATGCAAACAAATAACACAGGTAAGATAAGACAACAGGACCAAATAAAAATAATGCCCGAGTATTGTATTATTAATTATTATGCTAAAAATCAATAAAATGATGAAATTGATAATTAATTAGTCAAATTAGAAGTAGGTAATGTCAGAAATAGTAAAAATTAGTTAGTTTTGTCAATATAATCTTGAATTGAATAAAATGTATTTTCTATTAAATAATTAAACAATTTTGTCTTAAATATTATAAACTCGTTGCACTTCCGAATTTCAGACGGTAATTTATTATAAATTCTCGCGGCACTTACAAAGACGCTATTACTAAAAAGCGCCGTTGTAACGTTGGTTCTGTGTTGTAAGTAATCACAACGCCGTGCACTTGTTACGTTTGGAAATAAATGTGGATATCGTTTAGTGAACAGCACAAGTTCATAAATATAAAGAGAAGTCAGTGTCATTAGCTTTAACTTCCTGAAAAAAGGTTTGCAACTCTCCCTTCTTTTTATGCCGCATATTGCTCTAATACAACTCTTTTGAGCAATGAAAAGCCGATCAATTTTGGTAGCGTTCCCCCAAAATATGATCCCATACCTTAACCTGGAAGCAACATTAGCATGATATGCTGTAATTACAGCCCTCTCATTCACAACGTTTCTTAACTGACGTAAAGCATAAGCATATTGAACAACTTTACTGTGAACAAATTGTATGTGCGATTGCCATTTCATGTTGTTGTCAATAAAAAGTCCAAGAAATTTTGTTGATGTTGTTTCACAAATTTCTTTGCTATCATAAATAATTTCGGTAGGGAAATCGTGACTCAATTTCTGATTAAATTTCATTAGTTTAGTTTTGTTAAGGTTTATTTTCAAATTATTATCATTTAGCCACTTTATTAAGAGTCCAAGGTTTTTACTAATTTCTTCTTTGTTATGGCACACTACAGTACAGTCATCTGCAAACAGTATCATTGGGTTGTTTGTTGCTGTTATTATGTCATTGATGTAAATTAGAAAAAGAAGTGGCCCAAGAACACTGCCTTGTGGTACACCATAAGTCATGATTCTCTTAGGAGATGTGTATGATTTTTCCCGTTTAGTTCTAGTGCAAATTTTGTTTATAGATGTCATCTGAACTCTATTGCTTAAATAAGATTTAAGTAAGTCCAACACCACTCCTCGTACACCGCATGATTCTAGCTTGTTTAACAATATCCCATGTTCTACATAGTCAAACGCTTTAGTCATATCGAGGTAGAGTGCGTATACTGGTTGCTTTTTATCCATCCTTGAGTATATATGTTCTAGAAATTCATAAATAGCAGCGTCAATTGATTGAGTCTTACGAAAACCTTTTTGTTCTTTTATAAGTATTTCATTACCTTCAAAAAATTTGTATAGGTTTTTAAAAATAACTTTTTCGAAAATTTTAGAAAAAATCGGTATTAACGCAACGGGTCTATAATTTTGAATGTCTAGTCTACTTTCTTTTTTGTGTATTGGTTTAATAATTGTAGTTTTTAGTTTCGTTGGAAATACTCCTTGTTCTAAACACAAGTTAATGGCGTAGCTCATTATCGGTGATATTAAGTGGCCTACATATTTGACAACTTTAGTGCAGATGTTGTCAATCCCAGTACTATTAGTATTTTTCAGATTTTTTATTATG
Source organism: Thera obeliscata (assembly GCA_947578465.1). Lineage (NCBI taxonomy): Eukaryota > Metazoa > Arthropoda > Insecta > Lepidoptera > Geometridae > Thera > Thera obeliscata. The sequence continues at coordinate 3,516,563 of OX387926.1, forward strand.
GCGCATACTTCGGCAGCATCTGTTGGCTCTAAGAAAACAGATTTATATGTATTAGTCACAGATATTTTCCTGGATTTGTTCACTGTGGGTAAAGAATCATTGGGTGCCAAGTCTGCGTAGTAATCATTAAAAGTCTTTGCAATTAAGTTTGGATGTGTTATAGTTTTACCATTTAAATATATCTGGGTTATATTTTCTCTAGGTATGTTCTGTTTGTTTTTGTTTATAATGTCCCACGTAGCTTTGGACTTATTTTTAGATTTAAATATGTAGTAATCATTCTGGGATTTTTGTGTTAACTTAACTATTTTGTTGTACCTGGCTGAATAAACTTTAAAAGCTTTTTTATCACTAGGGTCATTGGAAACTCTGTATTTCCATAGAAGAGTTCGTTTAATCTTGCTGCATGTTTTTATTCCTTTTGAAATCCATTTGGAGCGCTGCTTAGTCCATTTCCTTTTCCATACTAAGGGAAAGCATAGGTCATAAAATAGTTTAAATTGGTCGTAAAAAATTGAAAAAGCTTCCTCTCCTTCATTGGCATTATAAACGTCGCTAAAAGAGAGTTGCGCGATACAGTTTCCAAATTTAGTTAAGTTTTCTTTACAATAGTCACGGCTCTTGGAAAGCCAGAAATCAAAGGAGCATACCTTTTTTACCGGACAAGTCATTAATTGAGCTTTATGATCCGAGACAGCGAGTTCAAGTACTTCAGTTTTTGCACCCCTTACGTTATGTATAATGTTGTCCAAGCACGTTCCACTGCTGGGTCGTGTGATTTCCTTTACCGATATACGCAGATTATTACCTGTGATCATGTCCAAAAAATTGTCTGAGTATTTAGATTTTTCCAAGATATTAATATTGAAATCTCCACAAATAATAATTTTTTTGTTATTTCTTTCTGTTAGCAAGTCAAATATATCGTCAAAGTTTCTAAAAAAGATTTCATAGTGATAAACATTGTACTTGGTGGCTCTGTACATGCATAGAATTATTATTTTGTGGTCAATCAACTCAATGGCACAATTCTCTAAAATATTTGGTATATTAAATTTAGATATAATATTATCAAGAGATTTATATTTAAGATTATTCCTTACCAAAATACAGGATCCGCCGCTTCTATTAGTCCTTGTAAATAAAGATGCTAGTGTATAATTAGGAATTGTTAAAAAACACACATCATCCTGAATCATGTTATGTTCTGTTATGCATAAAATATCCACACTTCTTCCCAATTCCGCAACGTCATCAAGGCATACCGTAAGAATATCAGCTTTAGAAATGAGTCCATTAATATTTTGATGCAGTATTAGTATTTTATTGGTCACGAAAAAATTCAGAATCTACAGATTCAGAATTACGTTCAGAATTTGCATTCGCTTTGGCATAATTCTGTGCATGAGTAATAATGTTTGTCACATCAATTAAGTCACGTTCTGTCTGTGTGCTCTGGTCAGTCAAAAACATTCTTTCAGTTTGGGTTCCAGAGTCTTTGGAGTCAACGGGCATTATTTTCATTTGTACTTGCTTAAGGTATAAATTATATCTCCTATGATAAGATAAGCGCATAATATCTTGTAAAATGTTACGGCATACATTTAGGGTATAATACTGTCGGCCAGGTATGAAACGGGCATATCCCATATCCAGGAAGACAGCATTTTTGAATTGACTACATATAAACTTCATCTCATTGTTTAATTTACATTCATTAAGATGTCTGTTGAAGGAAGTTTCGCATACAATTAAATTTGTGTTTGGCAATGATGACAGCCATGATGCAAGAACGTAGCGTATTGAAAAAAGATTAGTGTCATTTCTAAAACCTATCAGTATAACATAGTCGTCTAAAGTTAGTTTACTTAATTCTGATTTACAGGAGGATAAGATGTCTGTTAGCGAAGCTCCTAATTTCAGGAAACTAAAGACCTCATAGTGTGATCCAAGTAGTTCCTGTAATGAGTGCTGTACCCCTTGTCCCTGTTGGTCGGCTAGTATAATTACTTTGCTTTTCGTCTGTTTCTCTGTAGTGTTCATGTTTTTGTCGGCACTTGTAGTGACCCTTTTTGGCGTTTTCACTTCCATCTTTGTCTTTTCTGTCACGTCGTGTGCCCCTTGAGTCTTATTTCTGAACTGTAACATAGGCTGCAAAAGGGATTTGTTTTTATTAAGTTGATGATTAACAGCTGGTTTTTTGATTTTATCAATAGCCTCCTGGCTTGTCTCCAGTGTGGAGTTCAAACTGTCTCTGTTGTATTTCAAACGCTTCTTTTCAGACAATGTGGATGTTGATTGACATAGAAGGGTCAGCTGTTGGATTTTTGCTCTATATCCAGTAATTTGTTTATTAAGTTCGAATTTTTCAGACAAAAGTGATTCAATCTCACGGTGAGCAGAAGCTAAATTTGCCTTCAACTTGTGTAGCGTTAGTTTAATCTCTTCTGGGTTCTCCAGATTATAAGATGCTAGATCTGGGCAGCTTCTGTGGAGAGTACAGTCGGCATGCTGAAACGGTTGGTCCAAGAGGTCCAGTGTCCCATCTTCTTCTTCAGAGAGCATGCTAAAGGTATTGTTCGTGGAGATATTAATGACATGAATTTCTTTTTCGGCCTCGTTGTTGTGTAGTGGTGTCGATTTGTTGATCAATAAAGGCGAGTTTATCATTGACACTCTCTGTGAGCGGGCTGTTGTCAGCATTGAAGCCACTGATGATGATGATGGTGATGATAGTGAGAGTGAGTTGTTCATAGGTGGAGTAAAAAAAATTTCATTTGGCTGATTTGCCTCAGTTACGTCATCGTCGTCGTTATTTTGAGAGCTCAAAATAATGGGAGATTGCAGTGACGTGGTCGGTGAAATTTTCTCGCATGATGGCAATGGTGGTTTTTTCCTCCTAGTGACGTAGGTAGGGTCAGAGTTTGCTGTACCACGACTTTTCTTTGTTTCATCTTTCTTTGCTGGTAATCTAATTAGGGGCGATGTCTTGTGTGTTCTGCTGGTACTTTTAATTTTTGTTGACATTTCGTTATTAAAAATCTTTACAAATTTGATTTATGAAATTAAGAATCCCAAAATAAAACAAAATAAAACAAAAGTAAAAAAGATTCAGCCACAAAAAGTATATAGCGCTCGCAGGGATTCGAACTCGACACCATTAACGCGGACGCTATTAAAGTCGGTTTCACGTCCACTGTGCCAGCGAGCCGATACACATCAAGGCAAAATTAAGGACCTGGTGTAGAAATACAGAGTTCTAGTACGCAAGCGCTGTTACACAATGAGTCATAAGTTTGTTGTTTCACCGTCACTTTAATTTTAGCAATTTTGTATGCAATGTAAAGTTGTAGCAAAACAAATGCTATTATCACAGTTCTATGACACTTTTAATAGTACTCACTGCGTTCATTCACTTGGTAAATGTTTCACAAATAGTAAAATTTGTCAGTTCATAATAATGACTTAGCAGAGTATGCCAAAGAAATTGTTTGTTGTCATCACTTTTAGAATAAATCCTTGGTTATTTCACTTGAAAACGCTTGTGTATGTAACTTGTACGATTAGTTTCACTATTCTGCATTATTTTCTATAATTATTCACTTTAGACTATTTTTAATATAATTTTATATGCGGAGCCGAACAATCGTACTGTGACGCCACCTGGCGGATCTACCTACAAGTTACAAGTTTTTGTAGTTCGTCGAAAGGTAAATTGCGGTTTACGATTTATGACGTATAAAAAAAAAAGTACTGACTAGATCTCGTTCAAACCAAATATCGTTGGAAGTTTGCATAGTAATGTACAACATATATATTTTTTGGATTTATCATTCTCTTATTTTAGAAGTTAGAGGGGGGGGACCAACTTTTTTCCACTTTGGAAGTGTCTCTCGCGCAAACTATTCAGTTTAGAAAAAAACGATATTAGAAACCTCAACATCATTTTTGAAGACCTATCCATAGATACCCCACACGTATGGGTTCGATGAAAAAAAAAATTTTGAGTTTCAGTTTCAAGTATGGGGACCCCCAAAATTTATTGTTTTAGAAAAAAACTATATTAGAAACCTCAACATAATTTTTGAAGACCTATCCATAGATACCCCATACGTATGGGTTCGATGAAAAAAACATTTTTGAGTTTCAGTTTCAAGTATGGGGACCCCCAAAATTTATAGTTTTTTTTCTATTTTTGTGTAAAAACCTTAATGCGGTTCACAGAATACATCTACTCACCAAGTTTCATTAGTCTAGCTTTTATGCTTTCGGAGAAAAATGGCTGTGACACGGCCGGACAGACAGACAGACAGACAGACAGACAGACAGACAGACAGACAGACAGACATGACGAATCTATAAGGGTTCCGTTTTTGCCATTTGGCTACGGAACCCTAAAAAACCACACTTTGAACGATCAGATTTGATTCAAACTTTGCACACCTGTCAAAGGTCGATGACAATGCAATAATATGAAAAAAAAAAATGAAAAAAAAAAGAACTAAAAAGTAAAAAATAAATTATAGTTTAAAAAACTAAAAAAAAACGCTTTTATAACAAATTGAACTAAAAAGTTAAAAATAAAACTGTAATAATCAATTGAAAATTTATATTATTGTACAAAAAGCGTGGGGGGCTTGATTTTGATTGTTGTAAATATTTTATCAATAGTTTATTATATCTGAAGTTATTATAAAAAGCACCCCACGCTTTTTGTACAATAATATAAATTTTCAATTGATTATTACAGTTTTATTTTTAACTTTTTAGTTCAATTTGTTATAAAAGCGTTTTTTTTTAGTTTTTTAAACTATAATTTATTAAATGTAACCCTCTCAGTCAGTGGTTCACCGAGGAATTGTTATGGAGCTATACTGTATGCTGTGTAGCTCAGCTATCTACAATTTATGAAAAAGTTTATTACATTAGTTTGCGTGAATTGTACAATGTGGTTACAAACTGTACTGAGTTCCGGTTGTTCGCATCTCTATGGGTACATTCCGAAAAATTCAACGAACCCATGCTATTACTTTGATACACCATACTATACTTAGCAATTTTGAAATCTTTGAAATTCTTCGCTTTCGTGGCTCGGTTTTTCTCCCCTCTACTGCTGGTTATAATTATTCTATTTAATTCAATTAATAACTATACTAAATTACATTCAAAGCAAACAAAAACTATATTAATATTCATAGAAAAATTAAAATTATTAAACGTTTTAGCAATTAATGTGTCTGCTATGGAAAGCGGCCACTATGAGAAACAAGACGGCACGCGCTGCCTTATTTATGAGGCTGAATCTTGTCAGATATATCACAAAATGAGTTAAAGCCAAATTACTAAGCTTCTGACTGAATATTTTTATACAATATCGTAATTTGTGAACGTTATTATGCTAATTTATTGACGTTTTTATCGCAGCCGGCGCTTCGACGCCACGTTTTAGCGTTCAAAAGTAGAATCAGAATTGTTTAGATTATTGACCCTCCTATAAGGTCACCGTTACCAAAGTTTTATATGTTAATCAGCTGTCGCAAGAAAAAGCAATAAAATACAGCAATTTAGATACGCTTTTCAAATAACAATGGTGTAGAGATTTGTATTGAGTGAACTTTAAATAAGAAAAAAACCCATAAAATGTAGCATTTGCGTGTCAATGCTTCTAAAAGAATTTGACCCAATCTTGAGAGGAACATGGTGGTCAGGCAAGTTTCTATTGTAAATATGTAGATAGCATGTTTTCTATTGTGTTGCAATATTGATGAAAATTAAATTTCCAAACGCAGTTTTACCGCAGTTTGTTTTATAGGCGGCCCCTTTGAATATTCTAACATGGCGACTGAAATTAAAAGCTGAAACCCTAGTTCCATGGCTGAAATAATAAAACTACTTACTTGGTTACGAAAATGCGGTTCAAGCTAGTGTCTCTCTTGTTTTTTTCCCCTAAATATTGATGTATTTTCTATTACACTTGAGAGGAACACGACAATCCAATTCGTCGTCTCCGAGAAATCTGAACCTAAAATATAGTTACTAGGTATACAGTAGGGTTAGTGTATAACGTTTTTTTTTTTTTTTTGCGCTGGGGAAATGCGTTACGCATCCCCCCCCAATGGAGGGTGGGAGGGGTATGTGGGACTCTCCTCTCCGGCATACCCACTAAAAACCCAGCGGCGCTCCAGCTTCGTCTATGTGGGGGGAGACTGGGAAACCGGCAGAGCCTTGACATCCAGTCTCCCACCGACGACTTCCCACTTTTACAGTGGGGTCCGCACGCCCCGCCCTTTTAGGGAGGGGGTGGTGAAGGAGTGCAATGCAGGAGTGGGGGCCTCCACGCCACTCTCCTGCCATTCACCACCGCATGAGGAGAAGGTAGGCGACTTTACAGTCACCTTCTCCTGCCCCTTCTCTGCCTGCAGAGGGGTGCGTGAGGGTCTTCCTCACGCGCGCGCTCTGTTGCCTCCTTTTGCGACATCACAACCTCACAAAAGGAGGTGACGGCTGCCCAGCCTCTCTCGTCACCGAGCATGGATTTGACCACACTGGGAAGAGAGAGGTCTGGCCCGACAACCGCAATTAAATCGCGGCGTGGTTCAAACCATGACGGGCACACCTCGAGGGTGTGCTGCGCCGTATCCTCCGCCGCGCCACAATCGTGGCACGAAGGAGCTTCCTCCCTTCCGATCCGGTGCAGGTACGTTCCAAAGCATCCGTGCCCGGATAGCACCTGCACCAGACGGAACGAGAGGAAGCCGTGAGGCCGCTCGAGCCACTCCCGCAAGATTGGTCCGAGCGCGTCCAGCGTTCGGCGGCCAAATACGGCAGAGGCAAGTTCCTCTGTCCAATGACTTACGATCGCGTCTCTCGCCTCACGCCGGACAGCCTCCCGCTCTGCCGGGGCGGGGTGCTCTCCGAGCGCCTTACGCCCCGCCGTCCACTCGTACACTTTGGCGAGCACCCACGCCTCAAGCTCCCAAGGAGGGGTGCCCGCCAGAGCGCATGCCGCTGCAAAACTTACCGACCGGTAGGCTCTTGCCACCCGCTGTGCGATTGCCCTTTGGGGCTTGCGGATCGCGGTGGCGTTCTCTCTCCTTTGGAGGGAGTCCGCCCAGATGGGGGCCCCGTAAAGGGCCATACTTCTAAGGATGCCAGCATATAACCGTCGGCATCGCGCTTTGGGTCCCCCCATGTTTGGGAGGAGCCACGATAGTGCGCCCGCCACCTTCAGCAGACGAGTCGACAGCCCACTGAAATGCGGGCCGAAGCGCCATCTGCTGTCCAGTACCAGGCCCAGATATTTCATCTGGGTCTTCACAGGTACCTGAACACCCTCCACAACGATGTGGGCATCGCTGGGGATGCGCTGTCTAGGCCCGTGGAAAAACACGGCCTCGGTCTTATGCAACGCCACCCGTAGACCAAGACGGCGGATCCTCCCCGCCACCAATGACCCTCCGGCCGAGGCCAGGCTCGCCGCTTCTCTAAAGCTCTCCCCGCGGGCAGTGAGAAGAGTGTCATCTGCGTAACAGATGACACTCGTGCCACGGAGGAGGGCCCCCCGCAAAAGCCAATTGAATCCGATGTTCCACAAGAGTGGTCCTAGGACGGACCCCTGTGGAACGCCAGACTCCGCGGCATACCGCCGAAGTTGGCCCGCTTTATCTACGAGGAGGACTGCTCGGTCCTCCAGGTAGCTAGTCAGGAGGCTCCTCAGATACTGAGGCACTCCATGGTAGCGGAGAGCTTCTAGTATTGTTGAGTGAGGGACGGAGTTAAAGGCGTTAGCTATGTCAAATGACACAGCCAAAACTCCGGCCCTTGCCTCTACGGCTTCCCTCACCTGACTTTTAAGCCGGGCCAGCGCGTCGACTGTCGAACGCCCTTTTCGAAAGCCGAACTGGGCGTCCGACAGGTTCGGCCCCACCTCCAGCAGGAAGCCATTTAGCCGTCTAGCGACAATCCCCTCGAACAACTTACCAACCTCATCGAGAAGAACGATAGGTCGGTATGCCGAGGGGGAGTCCGCTGGGCGTCCCTCTTTTCGGAGGAGACACAACTGCCCCTCCTTCCAAAGTTTCGGGAACCTCCCAGAAGCGAAACACGCGCTGAAGAGGTTCCGAAATCTCTCCTTCATCTGGCTACCAGCGATGGCTAAAACGCGCGCGGGAACACCGTCTGGCCCTGGGGCCGTCTTCTTGGCGCGGAGACGGAGGGTCTCCACGGCGAGCTCATCCACCGTTACTGGAGGGACCTCATCCTCCGGTGTAGCTGCCCCTTGTGGTGGGTCCATCACTGGTGGTGTGAAATTAGTCCTGCCCGGGAACAGTGACCGGATCACACCATCCAGCAATGCCGGCTCAAGGGTCTCCGTCAATGGGGGACCAAAGGGGCGCAGTTTGTTCCGCGCCGCCTTGTATGGTCTCCCATAAGGGTCCCTATCAAGGCCCTCCAGCATCTCAGCTCGCGCCGCGTCATTAGCGGCACCCATTGCTGACTTGAGGACCTTCTTTGCCTCTACGTAAGAGGCGTAGAGAAGGTCCTCGCTTTCGGGGTCTCTCCGGCTGCGCCGTCGACTCCGCGTGTACAGTCGCCTTGCTGCAACGCAGGCGGCTCGAAGCTCCGCTAGCTCCTCCGTCCACCAATAGACGGCACGACGGGGAGGTGGGCGGCGAGACCGAGGCATGCTGGAATTGCACACCTCGGTCAGGGACTTCTTGAGTTGGACCGCTGCTGCGTCCACGTCCAGGACATCGACAGGAGGCGTGAGCCAGTCCTGGACAAACGCCGCCTCTTTAGCCGCCTCACGGTCGAGGCGAGTGAGAGCCCACCGCGGAAAGAGAGATTGGTCCGTCTGGGCCGTCCTCCCCGGGCTCTGGGTGGCAATGTCAAACCGCACATATCGGTGGTCTGACATTGTTTCCACAGTCTCAACCCGCCAGTTGACGACGCGGGCGGCCAGGACGGGGGTGGCGAACGAGACGTCCACCACTGACCCTCCCCATCGCCGCACACACGTCTGGACCGTGCCTCTGTTAAGGAGGGACATTCCAGTCGAAGTCGCCCAGAGTTCCACGGGGCGTCCCCGAACGTTACAAGAGGCGGCTGGGTTACCCCAAGCCGTCGACTTGGCGTTCAGGTCACCCAGTACGACGACCTGGCGGGGCACCGCTCTTCCGACAACCGCAGTGAGGATTTCAAGAAAATTCTCGAAATCCTGCAGAGGGCGGTTTGGGGAGAAATATACGCCCACCAAGGCTATTTCCCCCCACGCGGCGGCCACGTATCCCGGTCCTCTCTCTAAGAGGGTTAGTGTATAACGTACCTTTACCTTACGTAACCGAATAAGATGCTAAGTAGTCTCGGCTCAATTTTTTTGTGATACTAAAGTAGTACCTTTTTCTTGTGATTAGGTAGGAACGTGTTGTTAAATAAACAGGTGGTAGCTATTTCCTGCAGAGTTTTTTGCACAGGCCTATTGTGTCGTGCTCGTCTCACTGAATTTAGTCAAGTTAACGATTCGCTATGCTTTTTGCGATTTCTACAAGTTTTTATGAAGTTCATCGACTGTCTGACTCACGCAAATCGATTACTGATTGAATTTAACTCATTAATTCCTAGACGGAGCCAATCCCTCAAATATTTTTTTTGTATCATTCTAAAGTAATGCTTTTAAAGATAAGGTGGGGAATTACCTTCTTTATTTTAGTTATAGTGAATTATTGACTATGATTAGGCTAAGCACCTTTCTAGTTATTCGTGCAATTATTACAACCCGTTATATTTTTATACGTAGCTTTTGCTATATTTCAGCTTTTTGTTGTATTTCCGTTCACTGCTTTCCGTATAGGGTTTCGGTAGGTGATCAATAAGTATCTAATTGAAAAAATTGTCTAAAAAAGTTGTCTGGAAGAGATCGCTCTTAGCGATAAGGCCGCCCATTGTACTGATTATTTTTGTAATAGTTTCTGTATTTATTTCTTTGTGTACAATAAAGAGTTAATCTATCGATCTTATCTAAAGTATCTATTAAGACTGCACGAAGTTCTAAAATAGAGTCCAATGCACTCCGCACCCAGGAACCCAGTCACGTCCGTCTGCCTGCATCTGACATTCGATCGCTGACCCGTCCGCTGTCCACTCCTTCATTCCGCATTGCAATGTCATAGAACAAACACGTTAGAGGCAACAGGAGTTGATCGTACGTTTTATTACAGTTTATGGTGTGGTGGAACCAAGAAGTTATTTGCACACCACATCACATGCTGTCCAAAAGACGTAGGTACGATCAGTAGGCCTACCACAACCTCTGTCTGGCTCTGTCTCTGGCTTTAGTTGAGTCTGTGTGAGTGTTGACTAAATAAATCCTACGTCGAAACTTCGCACTCACCGTTGAGCACTCACAAGACTCAAAACCAGAGCTAGAGACAGAGCCAGACAGAGTTTGGGGTAGGCCTACTGCTCCAGCAAGGATCTCAAATACATCACGTGGCAGTGTTGACGGATTATACAGGGTTATTCATTATTAGCTGCAAATACTCAGGAATTGGGTTCAACAAATAAAATAAAAAATATTTATGAAATTATTTTTTTAAAATTTTGATCAAAAATTTTTTTAGTTTTTGTATCAAAGTTTTATTTTTATTAATTTCTTTACGGCTATTGCATAATGATTGCCATGGAGAACAGGACGATGACCCACCCAGGCGGTGACTCAACGCAGAGTGTCACTCACGGCGCGCGGGCGCGGATCTAAGGTCAAAATAGGTCAGGCGCCAATGATTCCTTTATCGATTTTCTCGGGATTTTCATAACAAAACTTAAAAAAAATCATTTCATAAATATTTTTTATTTTATTTGTTGAACCTTATTCCTGAGTATTTGCAGCTAATAATGAATAACCCTGTATATCAAACAAAGCGATGGCTTGCATAAAGGTGCTTTTATCTAAATTTGACCCGATCAATATTTTCATAAGTTTTCAAGGCAACTTGAGATCTTCGTCGCTTTCCTTTGTAGACGTACTTTGGCCATAAGAAAGTGATCCCGGCTTCTGAGCTATACGATTTGAAGTGATAAAAGTTGTCTGACTCCGGACTCCGTCCTAATGGATAACCCTTGAGGTTGCGTCGTGACCTTAATTTTCTTAAAATTGAATTATTCTTGTGACAAATTATGTGTTCGGGTGGAAATATATTTTTTAAAACATTAATTTTAACTTGGCGTTTGGTTTTTGTCCGAAATAGTGCGATTGAAACCTTAAAGGCCTGCGCACACCTAGTTCGCTGGCGGTAGCGATCAGTGAAACGCTGTCAAATTTGACAGCGATATTTGACAGCGTTTCACTGATCGCTACCGCCAGCGAACAATGTAGGTGTGCGCAGGCCTTTGCTCGTATTGTATCGACCACTGAACATAGCCTTTCTTCTGTATTCTGTGGTATAGACTAAACATCGCATTGTTATGACATGTGTGTAAAGGCCTGCGCACACCTAGGTCGCTGGCGATGGCGATCAGTGAAACGCTGTCTTTGACAGCGATATTTGACAGTGTTTCATTGATCACCATCGCCAGTAACCTAGGTGTGCGCAGGCCTTTACACACATGTCATAACAATGCGATGTTTAGTTTAGTTTGTCATGAGGATTGGGATAACCGCAAAAAAATTGATCATCATGAAACTGTTTTCTTCTAACCATTATTGTCATGTTTCTACCAAAGCTCTATTTTACACCGGACTCAAACGACGACCTTTTAGATCAGATGAGTTTTGCGTGGTAACATCTAGGCTACCCAGTCTGTCTGTCTGACACAAAACACTTAGCTACGTAATTGTTTTCATAGCTTCTAATGGAGGTTTATCCAAGCAAATACGATCTTAATGAAAGCAATAAATATCAAGTTACGCTCTCTCTTCCTTGTTCCTCGTCGCTAAGACTTAAATAGCTACAACAGAGGTATTATAGAGCTTACAATAGATTATACCTACTAAGATCTAGAGTGGTATCTCTAGATCTCACCATAAAGTTAGTATAGTTGTTGCGAATGAATCCTCGCTTGCAAAAGCCAATAAAAACGGCTATTGCAAAAAAGTGTCCACTTAGTAGCACACTTTTTTGCACTAGCCGTTTTTAGGGTTCCGTAGCCAAATGGCAAAAACGGAACCCTTATAGATTCGTCATGTCTGTCTGTCTGTCTGTCTGTCTGTCCGACCGTGTCACAGCCATTTTTCTCCGAAACCATAAAAGCTAGACTGATGGAACTTGGTGAGTAGATGTATTCTGTGAACCGCATTAAGGTTTTTACATAAAAATAGAAAAAAAACTATAAATTTTGGGGGTATATATAGTATACGTACTTGAAACTGAAACTCAAAAATTTTTTTTTCATCGAACCCATACGTGTGGGGTATCTATGGATAGGTCTTTAAAAATGATGTTGAGGTTTCTAATACCGTTTTTTTCTAATCTGAATAGTTTGCGCGAGAGACACTTCCAAAGTGGAAAAAAGTTGGTCCCCCCCCCTCTAACTTCTAAAGTAAGAGAATGATAAATCCAAAAAAAATATATGTTGTACATTACTATGCAAACTTTCAACGATATTTGGTTTGAACGAGATCTAGTCAGTAGTTTTTTTTTATACGTCATAAATCGTAAACTGCAATTTTTTTTTTCATCGAACCCATACGTGTGGGGTATCTATGGATAGGTCTTTAAAAATGATGTTGAGGTTTCTAATACCGTTTTTTTCTAAACTGAATAGTTTGCGCGAGAGACACTTCCAAAGTGGAAAAAAGTTGGTCCCCCCCCCTCTAACTTCTAAAATAAGAGAATGATAAATCCAAAAAAAATATATGTTGTACATTACTATGCAAACTTTCAACGATATTTGGTTTTAACGAGATCTAGTCAGTAGTTTTTTTTTTATACGTCATAAATCGTAAACCGCAATTTACCTTTCGACGAACTACAAAAACCTTTATATTATGTTAATTGATGCTACGGAACCCTTCATGGGCGAGTCCGACTCGCACTTGGCTGCTTTTTTACTGTATCGTGGAAACAATGCTTGAGTCTGAGTAAAGCCACAAGCATAATTATATTTTTGACTCTTTGTCAATGGAGAACTGTCAGCAAATCTATGAATTAAGGCTCGAACACACCTAGTTCGCTGGCGGTAGCGATCAGTGAAACGCTGTCAAATCTCAAATCTGACAGCGATATTTGACAGCGTTTCACTGATCGCTACCGCCAGCGAACTAGGTGTGTTGAGGCCATTAGGCTCGACACCGACCCAAAAAAAAATGCATTTGTTCTTCATACAAGCCTTAAACGTTTACGGTACCTACTGCATAGCCTAAACTCCATGGCGTTAGATATTTGTAGAATTTTCGTTTAGCATACCTAAACGAAAATTCTCAATCAATAGAACTTTCGAAATATATTTCGGGCTATAATAATGAAAATCTATAGATTAAACCAGCTAATGAAAAGCCTGAAATTCAAATACCTATCCGTTTGAGCTAAAACGCCTTAATTTTTTGGGCTTAAAGCCTCAATTTATTGCAAGTAATTTTATGCGGGACGAAGATATAATCAAAGATTTATTTAGCAATAAAAAGCCAAAATAACAGTTTCCTGACTGGTCAAAGAATTAAAATGCTTTTCGCCTATCATATTACTAAATTGGCGCCGTCTAGGCAATTTAGAGAGGCAACATCACATTTCGATTAGATCATTGTTAGGGGTCTAGAAGAAAATAAATGTTTATAATTATTCATAGATATTTGCTGGAATTTCAAATTGTCTATTATGCATAGGCTTGGCTTCGTGACAATATAAAAATGATTGCTTATTGAAAATACCACACGGGTCACAGAAATATTAATTGTACCTATTTCATATGATGTTATTATCAAAAATAGGTATCGTTTTAAAATACGGACGACGATGATGGGGGAGCTCTCTGCGAGAAGATCTAGCGATCTTTCATTAGACGATAACTGATAGTCTGTTTTTATTATATTTTTGGAGTTATCTATACATATTAATATGAAAACTATTTTTCTGTGTGGTATGTAGATATGGATATCATAATAAATTCTTTTTTTTTGTTTGTGTCTAAAGAATGGAAACTCCATGTTTGTAGGTTTTACTGTAGTGCTCCATTAAATTGGTCAATTATAAATTTGATTAAAATCTAGATTTATTTCAGATTAATTCAGATTTTTCTTGTAACCCCTTTTTTGTCGTATACAACTTATGTATGTCTATAAAGTTATTGCGCTTTATAAACTGATAAGTTTCGTTAAGCCATAATACGGTCCCGACTTGTAAATTAAACCCAGGATGGAACTGAGTCGTGCCTCTCAGCACATGAGTCATTTGCAAGCGACGTTGACGGCTTTATCCTATAATTAATGTTTTATTCATACCACACCAGTCCAAACCATATAAATAACATTAATCTAAATATTGTGATGTCTACATCTAACTTTTAATGAAATGAATTGATGAGTACTTACTTTAAAAGCAAGTTCTTAAATTCAAGCAGTTTTTTTCATAGTTTTTATCAATTTACGATAACACAGTGACGTGTTATCAACTTTATTTAAAATATATTTCACAATTCAACAATTGCTACACATTCTTCTAAATATATAAAACTCTTTCGTTACTGACTGACTGACTGACTGACTCACTGACTGACTGACAATCAACGCACAGCCTAAACCGTTAGTCCTAGAAGCATGAAACTTGGAGGGTATGTTCCTCTTATAGCGTAGAGGTGTACTAAGAAAGGAAATTGGAAAATTCTTTCCCGAAGAGGAGAAAAAGGGGAAAAAAGGTTTAAAGAAAAATCAACACACAGCCTAAACCATTAGTCCTAGAAGCATAAAACTTGGAAAATGTGTTCCTCTTATAGAGGAAAGGTGCACTAAGAAAGAAAATAGGAAAATTATTTCCCTAAAAGAAGAAAAAAGGGAAAAATAGTTTAAAGAAAAATCACAAAAAATTGCTTTACAAAATACGCAAAAAAACAGTAAAAAAAAATCTGCTACCCCAGCTTCTGTCACCAAATTTGAATACACACAAAAGTTTACATAAACCCCACCGTAACCACTAAGACAAAATCGCGGAAAACACCTATCATACCGAAACTAAACACCGCACCGCTTCAAAAAATGGCTAAAGAACATGCTCAAAACTATGGTAACCAGCTGGTCATGTCAAATAAAAAAAATCTGATTCGAAACCCTAAATTAGCCACTAATACAACATGAAATCACAAAAAATTGCTTTACAAAATACGCATAAAAAACCATTAAAAAATTTTCAGCTACCGCAGCATCTGTCACCAGGTTTGAATACACACAAAGGTTTACAAAAAAAACAATGATAATCACTTAGACAAAATTGCGGGAATCATCTATCATACTTAAGCTAAACACCGCTGAAAAAAATCGGCTACAACAGCACTCGCCTTCAAATTCAAATAAACTCTAAAGTACATGCTCAAAACTATGGTAACCAGCAGTTGGTCACGTCAAATTAAAAAAAATGATTCGATTATACACCAACACGCATACGAAACCCAAAATTAGCCACTAATATAACATAAAATCACAAAAAATAGCGTTACAAAATACGCAAAAAAAACGTTAAAAAATTTTCTGCTACCGCAGCATTTGTCACCAGGTTTTAATACACACAAATGTTTACAAAAAAACCGATGATAACCACCAAGACAAAATTGCGGGAATCATCTATCATACTTAAACTAAACACCGCTGAAAAAAAAGAGCTACAACAGAACTCGCCTTCAAATTCAAATACACTCTAAAGTACAAGCTCAAAACTATGGTAACTTGCATTTGATCATGTCAAACTAAAAAAACCAGATTCGATCATACACCAACGAATACGATAGCCCAAATTAGCCACTAATCTATCTTCTTCTAAATATATAAAACTCTTTCGTTACTGACTGACTGACTGACTGACTCACTGACTGACTGACAATCAACGCACAGCCTAAACCGTTAGTCCTAGAAGCATGAAACTTGGAGGGTATGTTCCTCTTATAGCGTAGAGGTGTACTAAGAAAGGAAATTGGAAAATTCTTTCCCGAAGAGGAGAAAAAGGGGAAAAAAGGTTTAAAGAAAAATCAACACACAGCCTAAACCATTAGTCCTAGAAGCATAAAACTTGGAAAATGTGTTCCTCTTATAGAGGAAAGGTGCACTAAGAAAGAAAATAGGAAAATTATTTCCCTAAAAGAAGAAAAAAGGGAAAAATAGTTTAAAGAAAAATCACAAAAAATTGCTTTACAAAATACGCAAAAAAACAGTAAAAAAAAATCTGCTACCCCAGCTTCTGTCACCAAATTTGAATACACACAAAAGTTTACATGAACCCCACCGTAACCACTAAGACAAAATCGCGGAAAACACCTATCATACCGAAACTAAACACCGCACCGCTTCAAAAAATGGCTAAAGAACATGCTCAAAACTATGGTAACCAGCTGGTCATGTCAAATAAAAAAAATCTGATTCGAAACCCTAAATTAGCCACTAATACAACATAAAATCACAAAAAATTGCTTTACAAAATACGCATAAAAACCATTAAAAAATTTTCAGCTACCGCAGCATCTGTCACCAGGTTTGAATACACACAAAGGTTTACAAAAAAAACAATGATAATCACTTAGACAAAATTGCGGGAATCATCTATCATACTTAAGCTAAACACCGCTGAAAAAAATCGGCTACAACAGCACTCGCCTTCAAATTCAAATAAACTCTAAAGTACATGCTCAAAACTATGGTAACCAGCAGTTGGTCACGTCAAATTAAAAAAAATGATTCGATTATACACCAACACGCATACGAAACCCAAAATTAGCCACTAATATAACATAAAATCACAAAAAATAGCGTTACAAAATACGCAAAAAAAACGTTAAAAAATTTTCTGCTACCGCAGCATTTGTCACCAGGTTTTAATACACACAAATGTTTACAAAAAAACCGATGATAACCACCAAGACAAAATTGCGGGAATCATCTATCATACTTAAACTAAACACCGCTGAAAAAAAAGAGCTACAACAGAACTCGCCTTCAAATTCAAATACACTCTAAAGTACAAGCTCAAAACTATGGTAACTTGCATTTGATCATGTCAAACTAAAAAAACCAGATTCGATCATACACCAACGAATACGATAGCCCAAATTAGCCACTAATATAACATAAAATCACAAAAAATAGCTTTACAAAATACGCAAAAAAAAACATTAAAAAATTTTCAGCTACCGCAGCATTTGTCACCAGGTTTTAATACACACAAATGTTTACAAAAAAAACGATGATAACCACCAAGACAAAATCGCGGGAATCGTCTATCATACTTAAACTAAACACCGCTGAAAAAAAACGGCTACAACAGCACTCACCTTCAAATTCAAATACACTCTAAAGTACAAGCTCAAAACGATGGTAACTTGCATTTGATCATGTCAAACTAAAAAAACAAGATTCAATTATACACCAACGAATACGATAGCCCAAATTAGCCACTAAAACAAAATCACGAAAAAGAGCTTTACAAAATACGCAAAAAAACATTTAAAAAAAATCTGCTACCGCAGCATCTGTCACCAGGTTTGAATACCGCAAAGGTTTACAAAAAACCCCATGATAACCACTAAGACAAAATCGCGGGAAGCACCTATCATACCAAAACTAAACACAGCTGAAAAAAATCAGCTACAACAGCATTTACCATCTTTCGAACACACTTTATATAGTTTTGAATGCAAACTCAAAACTAAGGTAACCAGCACTTGGTCATGTAAAACCAACGCATACATAACCCAACTTAGCCACTAAGGCAAATTCACGAAAAATAACTCTCAAAAAATACGCAAAAAACAGTGAAAACATATCAATAGTTGTCCGCTTTCCACCATAAAATAGTTTCTTTTAAACGAACTCAAACTATGACTTTATACTAACCACGCGGACGAAGTCGCGGGTGACAGCTAGTTATTTTATACAATCCCGAAGCTTAGTTTTGATAACTTCACAAGTCCATTGGCGAAATTACTGAAACAAAACCCTCTTAGCCCCGAGTAGACAGTTTTCCTTCACACAACCGCCGTTCTCGACAGTTGGCCCCTCCAACGAGATTACCACCTAATCCACACACGAACCAAAATTGTAGTAACATGATCTAAGGCTTACGTAGGTGTTTCAAGCCATATGTCTCAAACGGGAAAACCTGTACTATTATTGATTATATAGCATCACGCAAGTCTCATTAGCCTAACAAAGGCATTAATCAGTTCATGAGATTAGTTTTAAACAAATTGATGTGCTGATGCCGTGGGCGGTCCGAGACATGTTTACGAGTCAAAAGTTCACTAAATGGCCTGTGTATACTTTTAAGCTTTTAACTGCAATACTCTGTGTGCAGTGAGCGGACAAAATGCAGCGGAAACTGCTGAAAAGTTATGCTACCTTTGGGCAGATTTAGTACTAAAAGCTGTCCAAGTCATGTATTTCATAGCCGATTAGGAATTCCACAACTATGATGAAATACCTAACGAGTTTATTTTTTATATTGATTAGGTACTACTTAAGGAACATAACAAAGATTGAATGAACATTTCCGTATCCAATAATCAAATTTATTATAAAATGTAATTATATCTTTTTTTTTCCATATTTATTTTTATAACAGGACCAATACCAAACAATAAATATATATTTCACAATGCAACTGTGCCGTAATATCGAAAGCCAACTCATCAAGATTTAATCATGGTAAATATCCCGTTGTTTCATAAACATAGTGTAAATATAAAACTGTTTTTTATTCCTTGAACTTTCCGTCTGATTATTTTACCAATGGTTACATTTTATTACTAATATTGTAAAAAATGTACATGCCTAGCATTACAGTCAATATGATAATGTGGTATAAACAAAAATAATTCAAATTGAAATAGGTACATTTTATTCATTTGAATATCGTTCCCTGCAGCGGACGCGTCCGCTTGGTATGAATAACATGAAGAGCAGCGTGTCAATTAACACCGATGCTGAGGTTGAGAATTTATCATTTCGTCTGCCCACGAGGCACGTGTCGTCAGACCACGATCCATTAACCATTGCTTTCCTAAGAAACGACATCACAAATATCACACCCGCGATATACTTTCCGAAGTCAGCCCAAAGGTGTGTAGATTTGAAAATTTAGAAAGATTTACTCAGTAGTAGATAAATTTTAGAGAAAACTCAATAATTAGTAGTAGAGCTCTTTGTGAAGGGCTCGTCCGGGGAAGTACTACCACTAGCTAGAGCTGTTGGCCCATTCGCCACCACTAGGGTCTTCTTCTTCTTCTTCTTCTCGTGTCACTGATTCTTTCGAACCAACTAGGGTCTTGAATTCAATAACACTTCTTGTATCTTTCATTTTCTATCATCTATTAGCTAAGTAGGTGTGTATTGTATTATTTTTCTATCTTGTATTGTATGGTGGTGGTTTGAATAAACATTTTTTCTTTCTTTCTTTTACTATGCCTATTTCTTCTGTGAAGCAGGCGTTTAGGTTGCTCATGTACAATTGAGCTTTAGACGAAGTGACAGGCAGCAACTGCTTAAGACCTGCCCACATAGGTCGCTGGCGATAGCGATTAGTGAAACGCTGTCATATTTGACAGCGATATTTGACAGCGCCTCATTGAGTGCGCAGGCCTGTATAACCAAAGCTTATGCGTGAATGTTGTGCGGTCGACAAAATACGGTCACCGCGTCCTAGGAACCCAGGGTAGGAACGTCAAAGATTAGATTTTAATTATTATCTGTCCGATTTGGACCGTCTCGTTATAGGCGAGGTGTGAAACTTCGGGTCTTGTGACATCGTTGATATCCTATCAGAAATCAATCGGTAGCAAGCTGGCAAGCTGGTAGCAACGGTTTTATTACGCGATGTGGGTTTATGAGAACGGGTAGCGAGGTAGTCTGAATTTAATTTAATTCATTTATATAGTTATATTCTAGTAGATATCTTGGTTTCACCTGTTTAGCTTCTGTATGGGATCATAAGATAGCTATAAAAATCTTTACTTGCAGGTGACATGATCGTCAATGCCTGCCTACACACTCTTCGTTGGTAGTTTTGAACGATAATACTAATTTAAAACCGCAGATATAAGGCTGCTTTGCACTGAGCAGTATGTATGTAGTTCACTGACCTCTATATTATAACCACCTTCAGATATGTGATGCACCTACTTGTCAATTCAGTAACTTAAATCAGTGAAAAAACAATAATTGTGGAAATCTTGCCAAAGATAAACAATAAAGTAGTTTTGTAGTTATTTAAGCAATAAAGTAAATTATGTTGTAATGTAAACAATAAAAATAACGTATGGTCATAAAAACCTCGAAGAAATGAGTGATTTACATAATAGTTCAATTTGTGTTTTTTTTGAAGAGATAATAAAAATCTCTCTCTGTTTTAATCGCTCATAGAACCGACAACCGTTGAGGAATAAAGGTTCTCGAATGGCAACCACGAACCGGAAGACGAAACGTAGGGCCCACCCGATGGACCGAGATCGCGGGAAGCCGGTAGATGGAAAGAGCTCAGAATCGTTCTTCCTGGAAATATATAAGGGAGGCCTTTGTCCAGCAGTGGACTTCTTCAGTCTGATGATATAGTATGTATTTATGCTGCAGTGCCATGACTCCAGCCAACCAGCACTCCTCTAAATAAGATACTACACTAGACACTAGACTATATTAGACACTATAGGACCCATTTTAAATCGAACCTCTTTTAATATGACAAGGATATCCAGATAAATAGGTATCCAGATAAATATCTGGATACCTATGCTAGGTAAAAATAGTTGTGGCTATGTAAGTACCTACCAGTATATAAGTAGTAGCGGTATATCACCTATCTAGTCCCATAGTACAAGCTCTGCTTAGTTTGGGGCTAGATAGTGTTGATGATTGTCTGCAATATTTATTTATTTATTTACCTCCTGTTCTCAGGAATGTTTAGAACCTTGCAAATTGAAACAACTCCAGACGTTAACGAGCATGCACTAACTTGTATACGAGCGGAGGAGTTTCATATTCCATTTACTTCCTCGTTGCACGTGACTTCATTTTATTACCTTTAACATTATCTATATATGTGAAACGGTATTTATTCTTATCAAAAATGTTCCCAAACAGGCGGCCCACCAAAAGCTCACATAAAAGTCTTTTTTTTTAATAGCATTATAAACTTGATTACAATTTAATAAGCGGTTCGTGACAGTAAAATATATCTAAAACGGTTAATCGAATAAACAATACCATTATTGTTTTATGTTTTCCAATTAAATGCCTATAAAAATATAATCGAAACCATGTCTCAGTGTTGCTGCATTTTTGAACACCCATTGGAGTGCGTAGGAGTGCAATGAATGCACTTACTCATTATAAATAATAGGTAGATAATCTACGCAAGACAATAGTTTGCTACGCCACCTGTGGGTGGTACTCTGACCACTGTACTATGAACTCTCTAACTCTCAATCAACTCGTGCTTTCCCGCGTCTTTAACTATTCGTAAAGATCAGAGAAAAGTGGTGAATCTTTAGGCTCGTGGGTGCACGTCAACAAACTTAGGAGTTATAATGATGATCAGTAAACAAAATGCTTCAAGTATAATGATGTAAAAGCGTTTTATAACTATTTTTTAGATACAATCTTCTTTATAGCTATTTGTCTACTTTCCTTTTAGACATCAAGTTTATTTTTTTAAAGATATTTGTTACCTTTTTTCTTGCGGCAGGTGGAATAGATTTTCAGCATCAACAAATCTTTTGCGGTAATGTCAACTTTCTGTAGACCTACCATGAGCTCTGTCTGGCCTCTGTCACTGGCTCTGGTTTTGAGTCTGTGTGTGTGCTCACCAGTGCATTATACTGTGTGTGTGACGTTTTGACGTAGGATTTATTTAGTCAACACTCACATAGACTCATATAGATAGCTATATGAATGATAAAACTGCGTGGCCCGATGTCCCGGTCACTCTACCCATAGGAAGCTAACATGTCAATTTGCAATGTCTGTACCTACTATTTCGTATCTTATTTTTATATAAGCTGTGTAGATACTATAGTATAACTTTGAAGCGTAGCGTGTGCTGTCTTTGAAACTTTTGCTTTTGTATTATTGCATTGCGTACGTCTGACTAAGTGAAGTGGCACCACACTGGAACTTCACTGCTATTATTTTAGACTATTTTTGATTTATAAAAGGATCATATAAAAAAACGGTAGGAACCGAGACGTAGTTTGTTGCCTGTTCTTCTACGCTTGGTCGCGTGGAACTGGCACCTAGACTCACCTAGCTTTAAGACGTTTCAAAGTGATTCTTGCATCGTACTGAATAAAAAAATTATTGACTTTGACTCAAAACCAGAGCCAGAAAGAGCTTGTTACCACAAGCTACGTAAGGCCTCAAGGTAACGGTAACCTTCTGTAAAATAAGTTTGGAATAAATTATTTCACATATTCCTCCTCAATCTTAACTTTATCTTTTGCATAAGTGGCCCGGGACCTCTCCGCCTACACCGCACCGATGAGATGGGATGAGAATAGTGCTTCACGTCCGACCTTACATCGAACTTCGAGCCCAGTGGGCGTCTCGAACAAATTCACAATAAATAATGTTGCTATTTAAATATGAGAGCTTTGAACCCTTTATTTGATACGATTTCTGGTTCATGTTGAAATAATGGATTCATTCGACACTCAATATTGTTACCCATACATGGTTTGGGTCGTTGGATTGTACTATTTTTGATGTTGATTTATATTCTCCCCACCCGGTAGACCGACGGCATTCTGAAGGTCGTGAGAAGTCGGTGGATGATGGAGAGGGCTCCAGAATGTTTTTTCTGGAAACGTACTTATTTATGTCTAGCAGTGGAACTCACACTTGGTTCAAAAGAACCAGTGACACGATAAGAAGTAGTGGAACTCATAAGTATGATGACGAAATCAGTTCAAAATATTTAAAGTATAAACAATCATGTCATTTGAAGATAAGTTGGCAAGTCAACAGCTTTTTATTCGTACATTTTACCGCTGCTGCATATAAACCGTAGCATTGTAGCCGCAGGGTTATTTCAAGAAAAGCTACGCCTTCTCAACTCTTCCAAAGTTGCCAAGCAAAGCTATTTATGTTTAGGCTACACTAAAGTATTTTAAGCACAGACTAACAAAGCTATTGAATCAAAGCGATATTAGCGAATATTTTTTGCTGAACTCGTTTTTGTATTCAGTCTGCAAAGCCAGTGGCCCCAACAATACCTACTACTTATAAGTTTTAGTGTTTCTTAGTGAAAGTTTTTGTGCTAATCTAGACACAATAGTAGCTATTCTTACTGTTGAGTTAGTTGAGTTAGTTAGTTGGTTGAGAAAGTAGTTATTAATAATCCAAAATTAAAAATCTAGGTAGAGTCTGTTTAGAAAGAGAGCCGTCGTGGGATTTGAGGGCGCTGCTGAGCTTAATTACCTTTTTTGTTTAGTGGGCAATACAATAGCGCGTCTGTTGCGTTTTGATCCTATCACAACTAGTGTGCTATCCTTTATTTAATTTTTATGATGCAGTATGCTGACAGAAAGAAAGGGATGAGCTGCCATATAAAAAACGAAACGTTAGTTCATAATTTGGCCACGACGGCTCTCTTTCTGAACAGACTCTTCATTTATTAATTTTAAGTTTTTAATATCTTTGGTCTGAACAATGTTTATTCAAAACAGCCATTTTAATAAATCTAGAATAATTATTATAAGTAGAAGTTTTGCCTTGGTGACGACAGGTGTTGCAAGATTGACGGAGTGGTGGCCGAGGACTGGGAAGAGAGGCGTTGGTCGTCCATCAGCACGATGGGTTGACGACATTGCCAGCGTCTTGGGCCGGCGATGGATGAGGGTAGCCCAAGATCGTGGTGAATGGCAAGACTAAAGAGAGGCCTATGCCCAGCAGTGGGTCAAGTCAGGCTGCGGATGATAGTGATAATGGACTAAGTAGAAGAGCTTCAAGTAGACGAAAGAAATCAATTCGGGCAAACCACTAGCAAGTGTAGTGTATATAGTGTACATTTTTATTTGCGAATTCGAAAAGGGAAAATTGCTTGATTGAAAGTAATTCCCTGCTTGGAAAAACCCGCGTAAAATATCAACGTTTGAACAAATTATGAGTCCAAAGTACCAAGCAATAACCAGTTCGTATCTAGTCATCTTTATACAGGGTTATTCATTATTAGCTGCAAATACTCAGGAATTAGGTTCAACAAATAAAATAAAAAATATTTATGAAATTATTTTTAAAGTTTTGTAATGAAAATCCCGAGAAAATCGATAAAGAATATCCTTTGGAATCATTGGCGCCCGACCTATTTTGACCTTTGATCCGCGCCCGCGCGTCGTGAGCTACACTCTGCGTTCAGTCACCGCCTGGGTCTCCTGTTCCTATATCGTCCTGTTCTCCGTGGCAATCATTATGCAATAGCCGTAAAGAAATTAATCAAAATAAAATGTTGATACCAAAACTTAAATCAGTATAGGAATTAAATTGATATTCACGACCAAACAAATATTCACGACCCAAAAATAACCCTGTATGTTGACATGCCACTGATCAATGCGTTGTTCACTCGTTCATTTACCATTCAGCATACTAATGTCGACAGTGCCGAGTGTCCAATTATATTTGACAGCAGCCACACTAGCCTGAACCTTTGTAATTGGCAAGGGAAGGACGAATTGATCATACAAACTGTAGGTACTCCTGTTACTATTCAAAAGAGGTACAGTGCCACCAACTTACAAAAGAAGCATTAAGCATTTTAGCCAGTGGGACAAAAAACGGCTGAATAATAATAATAATTTGTTATAGGCGATGGTTACCACTTAACATCAGGTGGGCAGGTAACATAAACTTGTACCATCAGCTAGTTGTATAAAAAAACGTAATTTGTGTTTGACTTGACTTTGACTTGTTTTTTTACAGTAGTTAACGAAAAAGGCACATAGCGATCTGCGATAATATCGGGATAACATGACAGGGTTATGTGTGCTGTGCTATTGCCTTGATGTGGCCAGGCTTTAAGAGAAACGAAACAGAATGTATGAGAATGACAAATGAATGACGATAAGTCAAGCGTGAGCAGGGAATAGAAGCATATTCAGTTTTTTTTAAGTTTGTTTAGGCGTGAGATACCGTACCAAGAGGAAGTAAAGATGTCCAGTTTCACAATTTTATCATAATGGTTTCCCTCTCGCCTGAACAGATTGGTAGCACTGTAGGTACAAGTATCCATATATTCAATTGTTTAGTGCTTGCCAACAAACCAATTTATTTCCAATAAAACTCTATAAAGATACAGTCAGTTACACCTACGCTCGTACTGTGGAGTGATTCGTTTAGGTCCGGAGCTAAAAATTCTTTGCAACGCAGCAAAGAATTTTCAGTACCACTCGGCACTCTTGACCCGATTACACCATTCTCTTACGGTCTAAATGGACCGTATTCCGACCATTGGGTGTCCGTAATTTTTACCAGAATACCGGAAAATGTGAATCGCCATTGCATTAATATGAAAACGCTGAGATTTTTCTGACTGCACTTAGCCAGAAAATAAAATTATTGTAATCATAAGGCCTGCAATTTCTAATGTGCATGTCTCCAGCTTCCTCATTCGGAAATTGCGAATTCTAAAAACGCCAATATTTAAAGCATAATTAGAGCAATCATAGATTTGAATGAAAATTTAGCAGCAAAAAAAAACAACATAACATGTCTACAGCCTCCTTATTCAGTGCGGTGTTTTATTATTTTCACAGAATGATCACCTCGTTCTTCTTGTGTGTCATTAGTTCACAAGAACTAGTGTGTTGAAAGGATTTTAAGTGCGCCCCAAACAGGCCCCTTTCGTGTAATGTTCGATTAAAATAAAATACATTAAAGTACAAGACCAAGTATATGTATTTGTATACTAATCGTGAAGTTTGTGATGTTCGAATATTTATAATTCTCGGTCAAATGTTTAGGATTCCTCCTCGGTCCCTTGGGTGCTATCTAATTGAAGTTTGCCGATCATTGAGCCAATTTGAACTTCGATCACACCGCTGAATAATAAACGAGGAACAAAAGTTTTTTATTGTGATTCAAAGTAATTTATGAATTCCTCAGATTTCTCAACGATCAGCAACTTTTAAAAGGTTGTTGACACTCGTAAAACGGTTATTGTATTGCTGCCTTTTGTTACTTAATTAGTTAGGACTACAGAAATAACGGTTAGAAACTTTGAAGAACCCTATTAATAATATCAATATGCAAGTTAAGATGTTTCGATATTTTATGAGAAATAAATATGCAAAAATTAAGTAGACGGACCATCCGAAACAATCTAAAAGGTATTTCATAGGTATATCGTAGGCATAACGTAGCCATTTCACAAACATCACGTAGCCCTCACGTAGCAATCACCTACTCGTCCCGTTGCAGTCTCATAGCATGCCGTAGCAAACTCGTAGCCGGCCCATAGTCGTCTCGTATCTTATCCATAGCCGTCTCGTAGCCGGCCCGTTCCGACGTAGCAGTCCTCTAGCACAATCTCCTAGTTATAATGTAAGCATAATACGTAGCCGCTCCGCAGCAATCTCGTTGGCATAACGTATTGTCCCCGTAGATATCATGTACCCTATAGGCATTCCGTATCCATCAATGGAATTTACGCACGCTGGTCATTTGGGCATAATGGCAATGAATTAACGAATTAGCAAGGTGTTCGCTTCAAGAACTGCTTTCGTCTTTCGTATTAGGGCGATATGCAGACCCATACACTTTTACAAAGTAAACAAGCGTGGGATCTTCTATTTCCCAGTTTTATTCACAAAGTAGAAAGATGTTTACTGAAACCGTCGCTGTAATAGATGGCTAAAGGACCTTGGTTCGCGGAAACCGGAGTCACGAACGCGACACGAGTTGACACCGCGACCCCGTTATAAGACTAGATAGCTGCATAGAATTAATGACCTATGTACACGTGTGGTGTGTGTACTATAGGTACGCACAACTGCTAGTCACCACCAGTGGTATGCGAGTGGCGAGAAGGGGGAGCGAACTATTGTTGGCCGACACGCCAGTCAGATGCTGTCGATGGCAGATTTGCAGAGGACTAGCAATTGTAGACTACAACTACAAGTACCTACGTAAAATAGGTATAATTAGCCTAATATTCATATTAAAAACATCTGAATTGAAAAGTGCTGGGAGGTTTAAAAAACCGTTAGTATATGTTTTTGAAAACTGAAAACTATATGCTCGAACAAACCAAGCTCGTAGGTACATATTGTATAGTAAAATACATAGTAAAAACGTGTGTTTTTTTCCAGAATGAAGCACAGTTTCCCCAGGGGTTTTCTAAATTTATGCATGAACTTATTTAAAGGAACACCAAGTATAAATAAAACTCACAAAAAATCATGGGAAATATCCCGTTGTTCATAAAAATCAAGTAGGTATGCTGTTTTTTTTCCCAAAACCTGATGCCTAGAATCATAAATCTCGAGATTCGTTTAGGGATTATGGAGTCACATCAATCATTTAGAAGCCAATACGGCTTATTTACCTGAAGATCTGAATAAACAAATAATGCGATGTGCAAATAAACCAGCCCGCGTTCGAAGAAAGATTGCAAATCCGCTGTTGCATAAATCATACGATAGCTATTTATTTAGCTAGCAGAATATAAAAGTGAGACGATAATATTGATTCACTGCGTTTTCCAAAAGTCTGTTGTGTTTAAATTGAATAAAGGACAGCATCAAGGTTAACCTTTGTGATTTCCTCTAAACGCTTTTGGCTTTCAAAACAAATTGAAAGAACGTTTCTTAATGCAAAATGAGGGTATTTGTCGAATTTGAACATATCTCTGACTAGGTTCTTCAAAAATCGTGGACTGGTACTTGTTATTGTAGAAATCTAAGGGTTCTCTACCGTGCCTAAACATCAGAGTCGTAATTCTGTAGAGTTTTTCATCGAATGGGGACAAGTCGGTTGCGCAATGGATTGATGTATTGTACGGGCGATCGCTGATCAATAGCTCTAGAGATGTAATCGAAGGACGGAGACGGAGTCAATCTTGGAGTTAACTCAAAGCTAGGGTTGACGGGAAATATAATGAGGTCCGGAAAAAAATTTCATTCCCCGATTTCGCTAAATGTGTCAAGTCTTTTACGCCAAAAGGCCAATTATCAATACATTATATTTATATCTTATTAGGTAATACGGTATTTGAGATTTCGAAGAAACCTTCCTGATGGGACAACAAATTTCGGTATTCGAAAGCAACTTTACTACACACGCAGTCGATAAACCCTTGCCTGTTTGAAGAATCAAAATGCTATATAACCTAACCTTATCCTGTGCAAAGGCAGTTCTATAAATTGAGCGGAGTCTTCGGTCAAATGATCCGTGAAATACCCGTCTGATGTAGATCTCTTGACTTATTCTGATCGTTACTGATTCGATCGAGCCCACCGAGCCTGTATCATTCTGGTCTGTATAAATACGTAGTGCAACAAAACCAATATTTTTTCCATAGATAGGAGAGGATCACTTTTTTATACAATTTAGCTGATGGAATAACCATATGACTCGCCTGATGTTAAGTGGTAATATAACCTAAACAAAATGGCAATGGTTTGCATTGCCTTGTAGGTCAAGCACGTCAGGAACGTGCCCTTACGATGCACCGCCCTGTGTCCATCAACTAGAGGTGTACAGATGTTCAGCCTCACGTGGACCTCGCGACAATACCGCTCATTGTACTTAGGTACACTCATATTTTTGTTTGTCCTAATGTTTGGTACTAGGTAATTAGTTAGTAAGTTGTGCAGCAATATTTTTTTTCGTTCATTCAATAAGACGAGGAAGACTTTAGCTGTAATTAGGCCAAGTCACATAACCTTTTTTAATATTTTAAACAAATAAGCTATCTCCACTCTTTCACTAATAATTTTTTACTGTAAATTCTTTAAAACATTTTTCAAAGTGATCCCGATACAGATGAATAAATTAATTTTTGATTTTGATTTTTTAATTAATTTCGTCATAGTGAAATATCAGCCCGCAAACTATATTCAGTCCCATAACGTAAGAGACCGTAATAGATATTAGATACCGCTGAATGTATTGTGAATCACTTAACTGAAAAACGATTTGAGAGCGACTGAATGGAGGCCCATTGTGCGGGGAACGGCATTGATTTGGTAATCTCTTCGGTGAAGGCAGATATCGGTTGCCAATTAGATTACTGAAAAGGTGTTCATTTAACGGTTCACGGGCTTAAACCGGCTAAAATCATATGTATGAATCTGCACATATAAATAAACGAATCGAATAAAATTGACATTAATTCCTCTCGCTCTACTATAATGTTTGCAATAGCGTGCGAGAGAGAGGCAATGATAAACGTTGCCATTTTAAATTTGTGTCTTTAGTGGTGCGAATTAAATTTGGATTACCCTTTAAATGGGTAGAGATTGATCATAAACTAAGTCACCTAATTATTTCTACGGATGTGTGTAAAACATTATACTTACTTATGTTTTTGTAGCTTTTCAGTTAAACCTTCTGCACATCCTAAGCGTTCTGCAGTGGCGATCAGAGAAATGCTGTCAAATAATATGATTGCGAAATTAGTAGGTAGGTAGGTACCTAGTTGTAGTTTCAACTGCAAATACGTAGATTTAGGCACTATATAGCATCAGTTTAGTTTCAAACAGTGAGAAAGACACTTCTCTAATTGTTTGTGTTTATAAGCACCAGTAATCACTCGACAGCCTTGTATATAATTTGTATCGTTATAAAACTTGCCCTTTCAAATTACTTTGTATTAGTATTTGACGCCGGGCAGAATGGTCGAATCAAAGAGTAGTAGCAGTCTTACTTTCAATGCCAAATAAAATAAACAAATATTGTGTGGACATCCACACAACACTATCTAGCCCAAATAGCTGGTATAATACTTAAATACATTTTTTTGTAAATAAAATACTTAGAATACAATATAACACCCAGACAGAGAATACACATCTGTGTTCACCGTACAAATATTTGTTCTCGGTGTGGATTGAACCCACGACCTATGGTGCAGAAGGCAGAGCTGCTACCAGCTGAGCTGAGAGGCCAGTCAAAATAGTGTTATATTCATAAAATTCTAAAATCTAGAAGTATCTTGAGTCTGTCATTCATAACATCGCCCGGCACAGACAATGGCTTATGAATAAAATGTACAGAAATGAGGGCATGTGCACATTCTGGATTTTGTAAAATGAACTGTACCTAGCACTATTAAAGCTCACATTGCAATGTCAACAAATACATTGGCATTCAGACGTTATAATGTGCGATACCTTTAGCGCATGAAATGAGCGTCTATTCACATCTGGATGCTAAAATTAATTATATGAACAAGTTAGACAGACTCCGCGACTGGAGAACTAATCACTTGAGCTCGAGGTGTGCATTTTCCACTGATACATCTTATGAGAAAATAATTAGAGCACACTTATTTGGTAATATTAAATCACTAATATTTGGTAATATTTCAAATGTTTTGATACCAGTGGGATTCGAACCCACAACCCTAGATACAGTGTCTTGTGTCGGGGGTGGTTTGTTTTTGAAATTTAATATCCGAATCCAGTGATAAAAGTTGTCAAATGTAAAAAAAATCGAACAAGCTGAATCCCTAGGATTATTGGTCCTATAATCTTGAATGTCAAAGTGAAACAACACGTCGTATAGTACAGAATTTATTTTCACAATATTATAATATATTCAGATATAACAGCAATTGTCTCCGCTTCAAACACACTCTCATCCCCAACAATATTTACATTTATTTTTGGAATATTTTGAAAAAAGCCCTCAATGATATTTTTGTTTATTTGTATGTATTTCTTCAATAAATTGTAATAGAATACTCACAATAATGCTTTGTTTAAAAAAACTACGTTTTTGTATATTGTGACGTAGATCACGTTACGTAGAGGATCTAAAGCAAATGTATTGGAGTTCACTTAAATCTATAATTGCAAACAAACAAAATGTGAGATCTTTCTATCGATTGGAGTTAATGGCTATGTGAATACCAGTTGGCTTTTACATTATGCATATTTTAAACACAGTGTAAAAATATCACTCCTGGAAACTAAAAGTACTCTTGCCCAGGGCAGATGTAGACTAAAACATTTCCAAATGGGTCAGGTCTTTTTTTACAGCAGTTTTAGAGTATTTTTACACTGCGTATGAAATATTATTTTCAAAATATCCCAATTCCCTTGTCTGGTCCTCACATTCAACGTTCCATTTCATACACTACGACACATACCTACAAGGTGATCATCATTACATGACGGTCACTGATTTTTTCAAAATAACTTTTAAGCAATGTACATCTACGTATATTTTTTCTTTAAATAGAATTACAGAAATAACTGCAGTTTTGGTTGCCGTTTTTATAGTGGACACTGAAATGATTAAATATTTTAGGCCTAATGCTTTAAACAACTTAAAAATTTCAGTTTATTTTAGATATGTTTTTTACGCAGGCCTGTTACTAATCGAACAATACTAAATTGCACTAAATAATAATAATAAATAGGTACCTATAATAAAGCTGTCTGTGTCAGGCTAAGTCCAAAATAAACTAAACTATTATTTGTTAAAAGGAAGTCAAGTTGACATCTTTTTTATTCTACGATCATAATAATTTGGGATTTAAATTGAGTCAAGCAATATAAAAATGCGTTTAGCTACAAGTGCATTCATAACTTAACTAGAATGTATCACAAAACATAAAATAATATTTAATTATGACTAAAATTAAAAGTACACGTATATAAATAATATCCGTAATAATTAATATGGCAACAAAATCTATTTTCTAGCTAAGCACCTAGACCAGGATCTCAGATATTTACAATCTGTACAGTCGAATCCTAGATAATCGATTTCGAGCCTAATCGTTATACATTTACTTATATTAATAAAATTATTGCCAATCAGCTACTTAGATCAATAACTTTAATATTTTTCGAATAATTTATTATTATGACGAATTACAATTCAGAGTTTAAAATTAAATGCAGTGAAAAAAATGTGCCTGCAAACTTTCAAATCATCTGTTCGTATATGCTTGTCAAATACTTATGTACGTTTTTTTTAAACAAATTAAACCTTGAGAAAGAATGCAGGCACCTTTATTCTATTACAATAATATTTTCTTTATTCTACGTTAAATATTAAATTTATTTACAAAAAATGAAGACAATATCGATATGCACTGTACATTTTTAAATGCTGAAACGAAACATTGTTGAAACGTTTCACTACTATTTAAATTACTTATTAAAAAAACTCAAATGCCATTTACGAGTTTGTCACAAGTTTTTCAGCTCTGTGTTTGCTATACCGTTTTACTTTGAATACAATTTTATGTTTAAATCTCGTTGCAAATATTTTTTTAGTTAACTGAAAGTGGATATACGACTCTGATACATAAAGACTAGCTACAATAATATAATTAAACTACACTCGGTGACGACCCGATATACGCGAAATTGTCTTTTGTTTTTTTTTATTCTAATGTCATGTCACACTCACAGTTTCACAATGATATGGTTATCCTGCCGGCTGCGGCAGTTAGATCGAGTCGAACAATGTCGATGCGAAACTACATTTCGATAACATAGTATAGACTTAGACTTCAAAAATCTCTATCGGCAGCTTTCACACTTTCTATTTAAAACATTATCACTACGATTCCGACAGTCAATATCGTAATTCGATAGACAAGTATAAAGTACAGTCAGTTGTCTGACTACAATGTCAAAGAAACTTACCGTCTCGGTAGGTATTGGACAGAGCTGATCGATCGGGCAATTACTTAACTTTGTTGCAATCGCTTTGTTTCAAACTTGTAAAAAGGACAGCTTTGCATTTTAGTATGTATCAGTTACTAAGAATGGTTTTTATATCGATTAGTTAATGTATCACAAATATTCATTAGAAACCGATTGAAACAGCAAAGTTAAGTTACTGGCAGACAGTTGAATTAATTATCAAGACAGTGACTGACGAAATCTTGTATCTATGGACAGTCTATGATCAGTAGACTCAGTACATCAATGGTCTAAGTAAGACGGTGGAGTGTTACCAACAGTGCCGCTAGTACATAGTTGAATAGCGGTCGAGCCACCGCCGCTGCCGAGGTCTTTTCAGTCGAAGTGTATACGGCCTCGTCGATTGCCTTTGATTTGATTCCTGTTTGGACAAAAAACTATTTTTAATACAAGTCAACTTAACTATTAATGTTATTCAACTCTTTGTTTAATAGTCTTCTTCCTAACAAGACCATATTTGTAAGCAGAGTGGGCCCTGGTGACCTGTAATACAGGTTCTAACAAAATTACTTCAGTTTTTCACAATGTTGCCTTTCCAGATAGGTATGCACCTTTCTTGAACGGTAACAGATATTACGCATTTAACATTGTGCTTGATTGTGAAAGAAAATCAATCCTTTTTACTTTACATTGCACTGTAACATTGAAAAAGAAATAGGTTGAGGTGGCAATGGGCAGTCCATATAAGAAGTAGCACCAAAAGCCGATAGGGAATAGCGGTGCTGAAATAGAGGAAACAAACAATACGTCGACGACACTGTAAAGATCGCAGAAAGCTGGATAAAGAAGACTGAAATTCGTTCTTTCTGGAAGTATTATGGAGGAGGCCTTTGTCCAGTTTATTTGCAGATTTGTTCAGACTAATGACTTCAACTCTGCTCTGATGTTTTTTATGCCATACCCAACTTTCACTACCATACATCAATGTTGGCACTAACACTCCTCTATGAGCAGCAAGTATTGCCTTGTTAGACAGTTTCCTCTCGTAGGATCGTAGCAAGTGAAAATCCGTGATCTCTACCTACCCCCATGGGAATGAGGCGTGATTTTATGTATGTACACACATCATCATTGTCTAGGGATATTACATTTCGAATACGTTTTCTGATTTTTCGAGATTTCGTTCCTACTTTAATTTTAATCAAACAGTTGCATTTTATTATCCTATACCTTTAAACGAGAACATCTTGTATGTATATATCTCGGAAACTGAGCTAAGAATTTTCATGAAATTAAGTATACAGGGGTTTTCGGGGGCGATAAATCGATCTAGCTAGGTTTCATTTTCAGAAAAGACCCGGGTTAAAAGTTATTTTAATAATAAAAAAATTTAGCGCCATCTCTTGTCGAGTAGTCGAAATCACGAATTAGTGTCACGGAGAACGCCATCTATTGAACTTCTACGTAAACACTCGACACAAAAGTTCCGGAAATTTTCATGAAAATTAGTATACAAAAATATTATTAAAAAACCTAGCAAAGCTCGGGCACACCAGCTCGTTATTAATCAACAACACAAAATAAAGATTCTTTCATATCTAGTTTCGAAAGAATTTATTTTCATTTTTTGTAAAAATCAACTAAATGTTAAATATCATTAGACAATGATGATGAGTGTATGTATGTATGTAATGACAGCAACTGCAAACTTACCAGGTTCCTGCAAGCCCGACCCTTCTTCTCCCGAGCCCTCGGCGTCGTAGGCAGCGTCATCGTCCGGGTAGTTGCGGCCTGACCCTGAGCCTTCCTCCCCTGCCTCGTCTCCTTGCATGAACGCCTCCGCCTGAGCGTCGTTGACTCCGGAATGGGATATGAGCAACTGTTGAAAGTAACTAGTATCAGAAGAGGTAAATGGAAATAGTGGGAGGAGCAGTAAGTTTGTTGCTTACGAGTATTCTTCTATGGCTTTGTCGCGTGGAACGGCACCTAGATTAATCTAGCCTTAACATGGCCTTGGCGTTTTAAAGTGATCCTTGTGATTCAATTGAATATATGCTTTTTAAATAAAAGCCGTATAAGTTTGTTGCTTTTTCTTCTATGGCCTAGTCGCGTGGAACGGCACCTAGATTCATCTAGTCTTGACAATGGCCATGGCGTTTTAAAGTGATCCTTGTGATTCAATTGAATAAATGCTTTTTAAATAAAAGCCGTATAAGTTTGTTGCTTTTTCTTCTATGGCCTAGTCGCGTGGAACGGCACCTAGATTCATCTAGTCTTGACAATGGCCATGGCGTTTTAAAGTGATCCTTGTGATTCAATTTAATAAATGCTTTTTTATCAGTTAGGTATATAAATTAATCGACCACTCCTAAAACCCCTAAAGACCTTCCACATTTAGGTGAGTCAGTAGAGACTGTAAAACGAATATTTGTAGGCCTACCACAAGCTCTGTCTGGCTCTGGTTTTAAGTCTGTTGCTCGCCAGTGTATTATACTGTCTGTGTACACTCACACAGACTCAAAACCAGAGCCAGACAGAGCTTGTGGTAGGTCTACTGAACCAAAGCCTCATAAACGCTTAAAAACTGAGTATACAGTGTTACAATCGTGAGCTTTTTCATTTAGGTACATTTTATAGCGTAAAAATACGAAACCAGTACATGGTACGCGTGCAATAAAGTTATATGAAAGTTAAACCAACAATATTTTATGGATTCGCTATTGCGAGTTTACCCTACCAAAAGTTTCATAAATTGGTTTACATTTTTAACCGACTTTTAACAAAAAAGAAGGAAGTTCTCAATTCGGTTGTATTATTTTATTTTTTGTTATGTTTGTTGTTGCAAAGCTTCGTCATTTATGAACCGATTTGAAAAATTCTTTTTTCATCTTTTCAGTTTGGTCCCATAATTTTTTTTATCAAAATCGGCACAACAGTTATACCCTGATTTAGGCCCGTATTCTGAAACAGTGCTTAGGTCTGAGTCGAGCCTCAAGCACAGATTTTTGACACTTTTCAATGGAGAACTGTCATAAAATCTATGCTTGAGGCTCGACTCAGACTCAAGCGCTGTTTCGGAATACGGGCCTTAGAGTCTTAGGCCCGTATTCCGAAACAGCGCTTGAGTCTGAGTCGAGCCTCAAGCATAGATTTTATGACAGTTCTCCATTGAAAAGTGTCAAAAATCTGTGCTTGAGGCTCGACTCAGACCTAAGCACTGTTTCAGAATACGGGCCTCAGTCTTTTTTGGTAAACAAAGGTATGGCCATATCAAAAAAAAAAGTTGAACTGGTACCTTTTAATATTTTTTAAAATTTTTAAAAGTAGCTGAGGTAGGATTTATTTTCTAATCAATATCCATAGAATGAGAAAAAGTAATGGTTTCTTGCTATCTCATATATTTTAATTTATTGTTTTAACAAAGTTATTAAATGATGAAGAAATTATAGTTTACGACACTGGTATCATTTGATTAATATGGGAGTAAATCACAGGGCTACGAAACAGTTGGTGCATTTTGGCACTATAAAGCCATTCTATTTTGTGTGTGTGTTCTTATTTGTTTTAATCGTCATGAACTTGCATCGTCTTTCGTTAGTCGAAGTCGAATGTGTTCCTCGTGTGCTGCTCGTGTCCAATTGTGCGTTGTTACCTTAGTTTTTGCTCACATTATCGTTGTTGCTGTTGTGTTTGTATCAAACATAGACCCTCAACCCTCACCGGCGGGTAAAAATATTATTTATAAAAATATGAAATTATAGAATCATTGTTTTATTTGTACTTCCTTATGATCAGGCACAGGAAAATGAGGTTCTACTTTTCAGTGTTCTCTAGTAGGTAAGTAGTTGTAGTAATATTCAGGTAGGTCTATTGCTCGAGTAAAACCGCGCGCCGGTCCTACTAATAGTGATCCATGGTAAAACATGTTTTTCTCCCCTGAGTTGTCACTATGGCAGTGACATATCATGACAAAACTCAAACTCAAACTCAAAAATTTTTTTATTCAGTACGATGCAAGAATCACTTTGAAACGTCTTAAGACATTTGTTTGTTTACAAAAAAAGACTGAGTTTCTGAATCAGGGTTAGTAATGAAGTCGGATTCAAGTTTACACTTTGAAACTACAGAGTAGCCGTAAAAGTAGATCCAGTAGGTATCGCATTGTCTGGTTGATGCGACGAAAGATGAAAGTGGATTGATATCTTTGTTCCAGACGCGAGAGACAGCTCGCTGATACCTTTGGAGATATCGATCTGAATGCGTTGATTTATTAACGTGCTCTTGTAGTTACAGTAAGCTGCAGAAGTAGATTATCATTAGATGGTGATTTCAAATCTTTACTTTGAAACCTTTGAAAATTGTTACTGATATTTGGAGATTTGCCTCGGCTCATAGATAAGATAGATTACTTTTTATTTGGCTCTTAAAGGTAAACACAAAGGTACAGCACAATTTATAAAGAAAACATAACAAGAAAAAGAAGAACAATGGATAAAGGTACGGCTACACAAGAAACCAAAAATGAAAAAAAACATTGAGCACTTAGATTAGCATCATCAAAGTTAAATAATGTATTTATTCAATGTTCGCAAGGATCACTTTAAAACGTCTTAAAGCTATAGGTGAATCTAGGTGCCACTTCCACGCGACTAAGCCTATTAGAAAACAGGGAACAAACTACGGCTTGGTTCCTTCCGTTTTTTTGTATGATCCTTTGACAAAACAAGAATAGTAGTTAAGTTCTTGTGTGGTGCCACCATCAGAGTTACCATTTTTTTGCATGACGCAAAAAAGTGCTTCGAAAACCTCAAACTAATCAAATTCAGTTGCTGACTGTTACTATTCACTTATTTATAAACTTTGAACCGAGAAATTGTGAGAATTTATTCTAACTATTGATTAATATCTAATAACCTCGAACAACAAGAGTAAAATCGTAAGCGTAAGCTAGAGTAAAGAATTGAAAAAAAATAAGGCATTAAAAGAGCCCTACATCTTTTAAAAAGTGATTTACCTGTAAGCCTGAATAAGTAACGACGCACGTAATTTTTTTGAAACACGTAATGGGAAATTTTGTTCTCGAAAAAAAATTTTTCCAAAGAGTTTATTATGTTTCAAGAGATAAATTAAATATATATGATGTATTTTCAATTCAAAAGCGGATCTTTTAAACGTCACAGGATTTAGCTTGGAAAACACTTTAAAGATTTAAGTACGCTGTGTACAAATAAATCAAATATATATTTATACCCAAGAATTATTTGTATATTTTTTTTTATTTTCTGATACAAAGAAGCCTAACGGAGAGATAGGAGAAAGGAAAGGGAGTGACTGCTCCGAAAAAAAATAGGATACACACTTCAGTTGTATGATAGCTTACCGTTCTAGCTTGTTGCAGTCTGTCAGCAATAGAAGTGACCCTGGAGTCTTGCGACGGGGTGCCGCTAACCTCGGGGTTGTATCTCTGGTCGCTCATGGATATTGACGTCACTAAAGGCTTCGTGTACCTACAGAAACAGAACTGGAATAAAACTCCATTCATAGCTTGAGTTGTAATTAGAACTAGCATCCTGCAG
Organism: Thera obeliscata; assembly: GCA_947578465.1. Classification (NCBI taxonomy): domain Eukaryota; kingdom Metazoa; phylum Arthropoda; class Insecta; order Lepidoptera; family Geometridae; genus Thera; species Thera obeliscata. The sequence goes on from OX387926.1 coordinate 3,555,139, forward strand.
TATAGGACCAAGCTTGAAAAAAGCTGCTTCAAATAAAGAAAGAACCAAATCGGTAGTGGCCCACAATTTTTTAGAATTTTATAGCAATGCAGCCAAATTCTGAATAAAATCTTTTTGCACCTGGCTATTTTTGAAAAAAGAACAGAAAATTCTGAGTAAAACCTTTTTGAACCCGGCGTAGTATTTTTTAACAAAACTCGACAATAATGGATTTTCGGTATTTTCCATGGATTTTCAAGGAAAATAGCTCGTGGCTAAAACTCACCAGCAATGAAATTCCTTAAAACTGTGTAGGCACTTTCTCGTCTACCGCGGTAAGGTCAACTTTTCTCAAAGAAGATTGCCAAAATAATGACCAAATTACAAGATTTTTTGAGTGAAAATACTCACTCTCCAATCTTCTCTCCGTTCCAACACCGATCATTCCCCTCGTCAGCAAAGTCTGGTTCATCGCACACTTTGTCGGCCAGCCCTGAGAACAGCTTCTTCGTAGATGCCAGGGTGGCAGCGAACTGAAGCAGCTCCGTGTCAGGTGGAGGGGATCGTAGGTCGTCTCGTCTGACGTTGCCGGTGCTGTGGGCGAACTCGGGAGCATCGATAGTGGCTGGAAGACCACATTCTTGGCGCACCTAGTAGACAAAAAAATGGAACAATAAGTAAATGGAGAAAGAGTGCAAAAATACAGACATCGTTTGTTCGATGTTTTGCCAAATTGTTTACATACTAATTAAGTTTCGTGCGCTCCACAAAGTTGCTCTCAACTTGTAAAACCTTGCCAGAAAACCAATGCCCATCATGAGGTTACAAGTTATCACGCATGGAATTTTAAAACTGGATCTCCAGCCCATGTTTCCCGCTACAAAGAAACATCTACCATGTCGTGAGATTTCGTGTTGTTCTATTTTAATATACGCCTTAATTTAGAGAACATATTCATTGTGCTCTATCAATCAATTTATTGCAGCACTAATTAGAGCGGTGGCTGCAGGTTGTCGACCGGCCTTGACTGCAATTAGTTCAGGGAATCAAAAATAAACGGCTTTTAAATGAACGCTGCCGTTTTATCCTATTTTTAACCAACTTCAAATAAAAAAAGAGGAGGTTCTCAATTAGCTGTTTCGTTGCTTGGCGAAGTACTAACTTCCTATCCATAACATCATCACATTAATCTTCAACACAACCAGTTCATCTGACCGGAATGCCAAGCTTCTAACGCAGCAAATACTTAGATGTTATCTTTCGTTCTTGATGAAGTCTCTTCATTTATATGCAAGTGGTTGAAGTATGGCATGTAAGGTCTCCTCATAATGAAACAGCTACCCATTCGCGACATCTAGATGGCATTTGTACATTTGAAACCAGGCTTGACATTTGGATTTTCACCGCTGAGGGGCTGAAGAGTGTGACGCAGCACAGTGGTGCTGTTGTAAACGTATATTACATATGTATGGTGTAGCTGTAAAAAGACTACTTAAAGAGCCGTCAGTATACGGGAATATAGAGGCCGGATCCTGATACAATGCGACGTTGTTGGTAATAACTGTGGTAATAACACTGGTATGCGGTATGATGGTTGCACGGAAATGGTTATGAGAGGTGCGTAGGCGAACTGCGCGTGCGACGTGCATGGAGTATTCATGTTTATAAGAACCCTAACTTTAAACTTTGCATGTAAATAGACAGTAAATAGTATATTTGAAAGATGTCTTCCAAACGAAGTTGCATCTAAGTGCTTCGTTTTTATGCGACACGTACCTAATTCCCTTCGGATGTAAACATAACCTATTCATATCCTTCAGAACTCAGGCTATCTTCAATATTCACGCAATATTGATCATAAATATTTAATACAAGCTCAAGTCAGTTCAATTCACTCAAAAACCATCTCGGAAATTCAGTGTAAGGTGTCTCCGGACAGCAATGATCCTCGGAGCAATGTGAACGGCCGCAGCGACGCGCGACACACGCAAATAAACCAACACAGCGCATTCGCATAGCGGCGACGCAAATAGGTTCATATAGCTCTACGCGATTATTGCTAAAACACGACATCACACACCCGCAGCGGTGCTGATGCCAGCGCAGACATTCTTGACAATCTAACTTATTAAACACAACAGCAAATTACGTCTACATATTTCACAGAAAAATGCTCGGTTCGTGAGTGAGAGGCAGAGACACTCCCCCTTGTGAACTAAGTTCAGTTAATTAGCAAGTAAGGACTGATGTCTCGTGTTCTCAGCTTGGAAGAACGTTGACTAATTAACAAGATACCTAAGTCTTAAAGTAAGGAGTGCTTGCTTGAGACGCTGTTTAGGTTTGGAAGTTCGGAAAATACAAAACATCCTATTACAACTACATTAAAAGTTTTCAGTGCTTATACTGCCTAACCTTCAAAATATCTAGATGCCTTGGCACATGTTGAGAATGTTAGATTTTCACTTTGGAGCATCTCGAAAAGTTCGATGTCTGTTCTGGATAGGTAGATACCTATCTACTTAATAATTTTCTTTCGGAGTTTCGTAAAGGAGTGAAGGATATAAACTCGAATAGGTACCTACCCCACTCAAGGAAAACTTTTTTACGACACTGACATCTGTCGCGTTGCGGCACAGCGCTACAATCCAATATTTATCTAGCGTAGTATTAACACGTTAGCTGCGGCACCAATTTTTGCATACTTTCCGTTCCTGCGGCACGAGGTATAATCGGCCCGTACCGTGACCAGACGTTAGGGCGACACGCGGTCTATTAGACCCCACCTCCTTTTACAGACTAAAATCCATTTTCTGGCGCGAAATTAAAGATAAATGAGAATTTTGGTCCTTATTGATATAGACAGTGAATTGATGAACCCTAATCCACCGTCGCCCCGGGATCTGATGGCTAGTTTAGGAATTATTAGCAAAACAAAATATGGGATCTTATACACCTCGTAACGCACTGAAATAGGGCAAATTTTCGCTGCGATTAGTGATGGGAAAAATAATATCGACGTTTTTAAACTGTCTTAACTACGCAACGACTTGACCGATTTTGATCAATTATATCTCATTAGATCGTTTTAAGGGCAAAACCTGGCAAAACAACACAAAGCTATCAAAGGATACATTTTTTTAAAATAATCTAAATTGTGCTTCTATACCATTAAGAGGCACCTATTACAGACTTATTGTTGGAAAATAATGGATTACGGTTTATGCATGAGGTTTATCTTTCTATTTGTATATGAAAATCTTAATGCGGTTCACAGAATAGAAAAAAAAGACGAATCCAATCGACGTGATGCACAACACTGGTCGCGGGAAGCTCGCGTTGAGTGCGGTACGAGGTCAGGGGGGATATGGGACGTTTTAGCCTCGTTCCGCACTGCATTAAAATTATATTAATTCAGTGCGGCACGAGGCCTAAGACATCCGGTACCAAGGTAGGTACACCACCGAGTCCGGAACCATTAGTGATCTCAAATATATATTTATCTCTTTCCTACACTGGACCAAACCAAAGCTATGCCATTCGCACGACAGAGAAATTCACTTTTTTGCTTGCCGCACCACAGGGAAGTTGCATCAGGGGTGATTTAGGCCTCGCTTCGCACTTAACGTGTTAATAGAACCGAAATAAAGGCTCTCGAATTTTATCCAAGACATCTTATACGGGAATTTTTTCGCTAAATATGTTAGATCGCAAAAAAACAGATGTAATAATTAAATAGCGGCAATAAAAAAGGAACATATCAGACGTATATGGTCTTAACATTATGTGCTAATTGCTTTTTTCGTTCGAATAACACGAGCTCTTAAGACAGGGTAAAAAGGGGCCGACTATGTACGGTAAATATTCATTAACGCTTGTGATTGTAAAACCGCAAACCGGATCGGTCTGACTTCAGAAAAAGTATGCAAAAAAATACCGTCCGGTTGTGATGTATGCAGTATAGTATACCTACAGGTTGAACGTTCAGACTTGATTCCCAATCAAGAGGAATTTTCCAATCAAAGTTGCAGCTTTCGAAGTCGATACCAGAATAAAAAAAACACACTTTTGCTTCAAAGATTTTTCTTTTAGATACCTACTTTATATTTCTACGTAATTCACTTACTTTTATGTTGAAAACTGATCTAAAGTGAAGCCTGTCTAGGCGTAAAGTCGTAGTATCTGGCGCTTCAGATTTCTGGACACCCTTTGTGTGTAAAGAGCATCTTTTGTTGCGGGTGGGCGACTCGGTGTAATTATGGAATAATGGTATACCTAAACACTACCCACCGAAGCAAGAGAATTCAATTGTCGTGTCCAAAATATAACTATTTAATTCAACCAATTTCACAATCAGTTCTAATAGCTTATCTTCATCAGGCATCAATTCTTTTGTTCGTAATTCATCATCATCCCTAAATAGCGTTGTCTCTGTTTAGATGTGAACATGAATAATCTACATACCATTTTTATCTGTCTGACTAACTCTATTGTGTAACCGATCAATTGTAATAATTGTGATGCTAGGTCTTTGTACGGCCTTGGGGGTCAGTCCACAGTTTATGAGTAATGAAATGAATTAGTAGCATTATGCATGTTTCACTAGTGTAGATGAGCACCTGTGACGTCATTCAAGTGGCGTTTTTCGTCCTTGCTATTCTCAATATTTCAGAAATAACATAATGTACATATTTTATATTTATATAGGAAGTATATATGTATTATATCAGCTATCTAGTTCCACAAGCTCTACACAACCAGCTCTGCTTAGTTTGCGGCTAGATAGTGTAGTGTAGATTGTCTACAATATTTATATTTTATATTTATTTCTTTCCATTCTTTGAAAGGTATATTTTTTTACTTTTTGTGTCTATTTTTTGAATAATATTCCTTTTTCCTATATTGTTTTGAACTTGATCCTAAAATATTTCAAATTATGTTGTAAAAAGACTCCTGTTTCCGCATTTAGACGCAAAAGCGGTCCTTTTTGCGTCATTACAATTATGCTTTTAAGCATATGTATTTCATCTGTGAGTATTTTACATATACGATGACAACGTGTAAAGACAAATCGCCATTCGACCGATATCGGATGTCCGGTGCCCAGTGCGGATAGAATTTGAAATGTGGGTAGACCTACCTATAGGTACATGACAACATCGGCTCACGCTACAGGGATTAGCGAAACATGACCGGAACCAGTTTCACCTATGTTATAGCACATGTGTACATACAAAATATTACGACCAATAGATATACGTAGATATGGGTAGAGAATTTAAGTAAGATTGGTTTGGGGGATTGATAACCGACACACGGAATCAACCACAAAGTGACATTCCATTCAAATTCCTAAATAAATACGTACATAGTTTTATAATTTCCTAACAACTCGCTCATTATAGAATTATACTCCAAACTGCAACGCCCCTATGGGGTCTGTACCATTAGTTTTAAGATCTTATGTACATGAAAGCAAGAAATAAATACAAAAAACGAATGTCATCCAATTGGTGACCGCACATATCAACAGATCTAACCAAAAATAACCAAAAGTTCCAACTACAATAAAACGATCTAATACAGCAAAATATTGCTAAGCTTCTTTCCAAGATCAACATTTTCTAGTATCAACATTTTCTAGTGATTCATGTAGATTCAAGCTTATAAAGTCCGTTATTCAGCTTTTGCCTATCGGATTACCTTCTACTACCACTCATAGATTACAAATGTCTCGAGACTTACCCTGCTTTCTCGAAGAAGTAGCTCGACTTGTAACCAACTTAGTTTTCCTTTGAGTGGAATTTGAACAGCGCAGCAAAACATGCGGCTCTACAGATACTCAATTATAAGTTTTTACATTGTTACCAAGCTGGTAATAATTCAGTTTAATTCGTAAATGTATAATATTTTTTTTTTTTTGTGTACCAAGACTGTACAGCATACATCTTATGTGGAAAAGTGTTTTCACAAGAGATGTATGCTGTACAGTCTTCCGTCCGTCTTTTTTAAGGGCAAGTAGTATAAGAGCATTGGTGGTCGAGTGGTAGCGGCCCCGGCTTCCGATCCAAAGGTCGTGGGTTCTGTTGAAAAATGTATGTACCCATTGCTAGTGCTCTCAAACGGTGAAGGAAAACATAGTGAGGAAACCCTCAGCTTAGTCAGCTCCGCACGTATTGACCATGTCTTTCCTGTGGATTAGGCCGACTAAGCTGTCAGGATGGTATATAGGTGCTAGGCAAGCCTATTTCATCTAAAATCCTGTCCCAGGCGTCCCATAAAAAAGCTCAGTCAATATTATTTTTAAATTGTGTTTAAAATGAAGAAACAATTTGCATTGTAACGCTCAACGCCTAGATGAAACTGACACTCGTCAGAATTGAAATCTTGAGAGATAAATTGTCTTGATTGAGTAGGTAATGTTTGCCATATTAGTTGTTTATGCACACTTGGAACAAACACCGCATGTGGTCATAATCATGTTCAATCTACTCATCTAGAGGTATGCGTGATATCACCACTAGAAATAAATGGTTACAATAGAATTAAATCGTCATAAAAAAATCACACCATCATTGAGCTCGTGTAACTACGTCATCATCTCTTCTTTCCTGTGTTTAATCAATAATACTGTTTAAATAGGTACCTACTGACTAGATAAGTTGCTAAATATTGGCAGTGGCTTGGGATTATAGTTTTAATTTTTTTCATTAAACTCAAACTCAAATTTGTCTTTATTCAGTTAAATTGCTAGAATCACTTTGAAACGTCTTAAAGCTAGGTGAGTCTAGGTGCCAGTTCTACGCAACCAAGTCTAGAAGAACAGGCAACAAACTACGGCTCGGCTCCTACCGTTTTTTTATATGATCCTTTTACAAATCAAAAATAATCTAAAATAATAGCAGTGAAGTTCCAGTGTGATGCCACTTCAATTAGTCAGACGTATGCAATGCAATAGTACAAAATCAATATGATAGGGCACGTTCTCTGTAGTAGGTACTCTGTGAGGCAACAGTTTTATTGTTATAGGTAGAGATTTGGTTAGACTGCTCAACATCTAGTGGGCCATTTGCTTGATTATATTCTTGAAAAATCAAAACTACATTATCATCTTCCCTTCCTTTCCCACTACGTCGGGTTGATAAAACATATTCCATCTCAACAAACAAACATATTTAAAGGAATCATCAAAAATCAAAATAAAAATATATTTTTTCCAGATTATGGAACTGCGAATCATCCATTATGTTATTCTTTGGAACGAATATGAAAGCGTTGCGTGATGTTACATTTTCGGATAAAAAGCCGAAGAAAATTCAGCTCTGTAACGGTAAACAATAGATTGATTCACTCCTTTGATACGAAATAAAAGGAAAGAGACAAAGGAAACCAGCGCAAAAGGAATAAATAAGGACCAACTGGGAATGCTAAGGAATATAGAATTCTCTGGAGACACCTCATTCATCCTGAATCACCTTAAACCTGCAAATATTTCTTATCCCCTTTTCACTGTATTTCGTTTGATCTATGACCATGAATTATTATAATATTTGTACATCTAAAAATGGCTAAATCTGCCAGTAGGCAAAATACCTATAACGTTTCCCTAATTTTTTTTTATTCAATTCAATTCATTGAGTGATTTGATTTGAGATCAATCGGAACCGTCCCTAAACGTCGGCTGATATGTTTTTTCTTTTCGAAAATCAATTCAAAGTTACACACAAATGTCTAGTTAGGGCGTCCCAATGAATGCGTAACATTTTAATCGCTTGTCTAAAGTATACTAATTTGTCACATAAACTAACAAAACCAGTAGTACCTACACCTACCAGTCCATAAACAAGCTATAGAAGATCAATAAATACTTGGGATGCCGCGATATATCAAAAATAATCGGTGTGGTCCGTTAACAGGGCCGTTGTGAGGCTGTGGAAGACAGTTCACATCAGCATAATATAAATAACGCAGCTATAAGCAGCCAAATGCTGCCTTCCTACGGTGCGTGGTTCTGCAGATCATCACGCACCGCGCACGACGACGCACGGCAACGCACACAGAAAATACTCCTGTGCTACCGCGCACCTCGGCGCACGCGACCGTTCCCATGGTGTGTCGTGCGAGCTGGTGCGGGCTAGTGCGCGATATCACGCACCGGTGGGAAGGGGCTATAAGAAGAAAATAAAGCGCATACGTTTCAGTTAATTCTTTGAATAATTGACAATGTTATTTTGTTTTCAATTGATGAAATGAAATGAAATATCTATAATTGCATTGGTCTTAAAGAAGGAATAAATCTGGCTTACAAACTCCGCCCTCTCACTACCACACTCATACTCTAACTTTTCTTGATAACTTGGCCCATCTGGGGTGCAATTCTAGCAACACAAATCACCCAAGCGATCGCTGAATACGATGTGAGTTGTAAATTTTTGTTTGAAAAATTTGAAAATGGAACGCGGATTGGGCGATCATTCAATCGAGCCGTGTTGCTGAAATAGCAGGGCTGGACTGTTCTGGACAGTCCGCTGGTCTAGCTGCTCTGCTGAATTGCAATTTCAAAAGTACGAACCCCAACCCTGAGTTTGTGCCTGCTGAACCTATTGCATTGGTTCGGATCGAGAGAGGTCAGCGCCTACGCAGGTCGTGACCCAAGACACGAGCGGTGAAAACGAAACGTAATTGCCTGCCCACTGTCTATCATAACATAACTTTTCTTGGCTCCCTTATTTGGGGTCAATAAGTGGGTGGCAGGTTGTACAAATATAATGATTGTAAATTTACAGTTGCAACGCTTGCAAATTGTTGCAAACGTTTGTATTTCATAATTCGTTTTACACATGCGATTATAATTAATTTGGTGATATGATTTAGCTAAGACAACATTTAACTCTGATTCTGCTATTACTAAAATAATCAATAAAAAGTTGATTGATTTTGGCGTGACTTTGCAGATTCTAAAACATTAAACAGACAAAACAATTATCTAGCTAGTAGGTCTTCTTGGATAATCTAGTCCTCGTAAGTCCATAAATGGCTCCTACATCACCTGCAATGAATAATCCTATGTGATGTTATGACGTGAAGAACAATTCACAATCACAATCCGAAGATTTCGACACGTGATTCGCCTCTCAACTTATATTGGGTACTAGATATTGGTTTCGTCTATTTATATTTTACATCATAATAGTTACAGAGTATAACACTTTGTCAGCATGCTCGCCCACAATTTTCGCTACGTTCTCTAACTTGAGCACGTACGGGTACTTATTCCATTTCCCGTGGAGAAAGCACGCAGTGTGTAGGCGGCGCCAGCTCGCGACTTGATGAACATGAGACCTCAGAGTCTCTAAGTTGGCACACACTTAGGGCATAGACACATGGCAGTACGGCATTAAACTTTGTGTCATTATGCCATAAGTCATTATGCTGTGTGTGAATCATTTTATATAGAACTTGCCCTTTTGGGAACTTTGTATAACTCTGAACTATTGAACAGCATACCCCTTTGCCAGTTCGGATTACTTCGGACAAATATGATATAAGCTGAATGGCATTGCTTCATTACCTTATGCCTTGTTTCATTCCCCAGAAAACAAAACGCTATCGCACTATAGTCCCTAAATTTCAAACTAACGCCACAGCCCTACACTGCCGCAGGAAACGTGATATCGTAACTTCACCACTTAACCATGACTTTACCATAAAAGTGTCGTTTATGAGGCTTTACTGGCTCAAATTAATTATGTAAGTCTTGTTAGAGTTAGCTTGTGTACTCTGTAACATTGGGGAGTTTAGCCGACAGCAATGCGGTGAAGCCGCATCACAGTAAATATGAGCTTCTTCAAGGCCGTATGTTAGATTTGAAACCTGAAAACTTCCGAGGTGTACAAAACCACAGCTGACCGGTCAATATAATCGTTTTTATGCGTAAGTATTTATACAAAGCTATGAAAACAGATTGGTCTGATGACAGACCATAATCCTCACGAAATTTACAAGATCTACACACCAAACTATTCGAACAGTAGTGGTGAGGACATTACTATCATTGCCTTTGAGCTGCATGATTAGAGACAAAACAAGCAAGTTTCACATCGAAGCATCCGGCGCCAGTGAGTGGAGATTGTTACAGCTTGACATAGTTTGCTGTTGTGAAGAGCTTGTGCCCACATAGTTCTTAACTACATACGAATGTAAATTCAATCAATGTGTGAATACGAATCGAGGTATTATGTAGTCGTGGGCTTACAAATCAATCAGTGGCGTCTGTCAGCACTTACCTACTGCCACAGTTATAAAAAACCAACTGGCTTTCAACAATTTGCATATGCTCAGACAGACAGGAAACGACGCGGAACACGCTTCTTCTAATCTTCTAATCTTCAGTTTTTGCCAGCTATTTTTCGCAGATCATCACCTCGAAGGGCATCCTACACTATGTTTTCTTAAACGTGGTCACTTTGAAAAGTCTTATTGCTAGATGAGTCTAGTGTGAGTCCCACGTGATCAAGCTCATTGAAGAACAGGTAAGAAAGTATTCAAGTAACCTTTTGATGATGCGAATGTGGCAAGAGGCGTGCTTATGAATGATGGATAGAAAGCCATATAGTCTCTGACGCACTCTTTGATAAAACGAAAGGAAACTTTGTGAGGAATAACAGGTGTGTGTGAAAACAGGTGTGAGAATTTGTTTTCCTACAAAGCTTTATTTTCCTCAATCAAAAAAACTTTATAGGTATCAGCACAATACTATGTAAGTAAAAGCATAGCGATCACCATAAGATCTTGGCACAGTTATGTGACAAAGAGCACTCTGTTGCAATGACACCTGATAGCTTTCTAGAACTGAACAAAGCTTATATGATTGAGTTGCTTTTGAAATATAATCTGTCTATTGAAGAGTTTCATGTGTCTCATAAACCTAATGCTCTTGCACTTGGTGGGCGGTTTTACTTCCAGATCAAGTGTGCTTATGGTGAAGATACGATTGATGAAGATGACGGCTTTGTTATTCTTGCATGATCCCCGAGTATTTTTTACAATACACAGACACAGTAGATATATTTCAGTTTAGAATTGCGTGCTCTTCTACTTCATTTCTTTCACTACATTGCACTGTGGTCCCGCTCATAGGTCATAGCCAATTGGTTCAAAAAAACTAGCAATACGACGAGAAGATTGAAGTCACGGAATCGATAAAAAAATAAAACGTGTAGCAACAACCACTTCCATTATTTGGTCTGTTTAAAACGAACTTTGTCGTGTGTGTTTTAAATTCTTACAATACCTTCATTATCATGAAATATGAATCTCACACCTAAAGAACAATAAATAAATTAAGCGGCGCCTAAAAGCGGAAACTGTAACCTTGTGTGTGACATAATCAAGTGTAGCTATGAGCAGACTGTGACTCAACGGATACGGTCTGCAATTTGTCTCCTGGCCATATGTGACTTGCGCTGGTTCAAGGGCGTTCGTTACTATTCAAACCCAAACTAACTACAAAAAACTATTTTCTAGACAAGATTTCAGGGTGGCATGATATCAATTAACTTTGCTTCGGAGAAAAACGAGCAGCAGAAGCGAATACTTCATGTGTCTGATCTAAACTAAAACATCTATTCAAGATTATATTAGTCCATTAGTCTAGCTAGCTAGACCATTGTGTTAATTGATTACAGCAACGTCATTAGCAAGGTAATAAATAAATAAGGAGAGATAGGAAACTGGTAGCGATTTCATTTGATAAATCGCACGACAGGATAGTCTCACGAAATCAAATACAGAAAGTTAAAGTTGAACAATTCCACTAAAACTCGAAACATAAATTAGACAGTTCGAGTAATCGATCGACTGTTGATATAAACGGGATTATTTCGCTAAGCAGTAGCAGAGTGTTTAAGACTCTGGGAGATTCGTAGGTATTTTTTTACATTTTAACCTTAATTTGAGTCATTAAGCGAAAACATAAGCAACCTCTTATCCGAAAGCAAATTTCTTTGTTGGTGGGTGAACGCTGACCCTCGCCCACTCTTAGCCGCAAGCCCCGCTACGTCCGCCTCGCCGAGGTTTATGCTATCGTGATACATACTAAACGTATCTTAGAAAAGATTCTTCACTTTACGATCGTCGTACAGGCTATCGCCTTTGTTATACTGATTGGATTCTTGTTCGACGTCTTTTACTCCGAGGAAATGGGCATGCAAAGCGGACGGGCATGTCGGGCACTGGGAGCAGTAAGGGAATAATTGAAACGTCTCGCTTAGCGGCATTCGGGGCACGTGTGGCTTCGTGCCAGGCTCAAGGGTGTAAAACGTCCGGTGGCTTAATTTTGTTCATCATCGTTGAAATTGAAATAGATATATCGACCCTTCTGGGATCAAATGTCGTAACAGCCAAACTCATGACTAGGCTGTTACGACATTTGATCCCAGAATGAGTTGGCTTTTACGACATTTGATCCCAGAAGGGTCGATATCTTGTTGGCAGCTTTTAATGTATAAAACGGTACGTGACAAAGCTATATTTTACACCAGTGTTACCTGGGTAGTGGCATTGGAAGCAACAGTAATTTTATGTTAAAATCGCGTGCAAAATGTAGAACTTCTACTAGTTACCAGTGCAGCGGTAAATCAAACAAAATTATAGTGAGACTCTGCAAATTCATAGTCATATTTTATAGCGCAGAAAATTATCTCGTTCGTGAACAAATTGAACACTAAGCTATGAACGAGGAACTAAATTACACACAACGATTTACTGCTTCTGGAATAATCATTTATAATTGCGCTGATTCTCTTCTCCGCCCATTAATAAATCAGGCGATACATAAACTGTTTCTTAATATAAGTATACATCTAGGTACAATTTAATTCTTTACAAAGTAATGTATAGTTACACCGCGTAACTCTTACAAAAGTTTCAAGCGATCTTTAGGGGGGGAGCTTTAGGGGTGCGCTAAAGAAAAAATCCCCTAAGATTTGAAGATTTGATTAGTAATTTTATTTTATTTTATGTATGTTAGTCTCTAAGGTATTTATTACTATGGACCCAAAGTGTTTCATTTTTGTAATGTGTGCATTTGTTGGTCTGAAATAAACGATATTATTATTATTATATTATTATTATTAAAAGGCTTTTCCATTCTAGACATGAGTAAATTATGATCTCGATGGTTTTCGTAGAATACAATAGGCGTCCTTTCATTTCTCGCTAAAGATGGGACTCGAGAACAAAGTGAATATTATACTCTCTGTGACAAGAAAAGGAGCTTTGTACTACATATTCTGTGTTTAGTGAATAGCTAGTTCCAGTCTAGTGAATTTCATTCTCAGCCTCGTCTAAGAGGGCGAAAAGGGTAAAATTAAATTTAACATTGACCTATTCAACTACAGCTACGAGTATCAAAATTAAAAAGGTCAAAATGAAGACCGAATTTAATGAGTTCGGTTGAATATTCGGCTGGTCTACAAACAAGTAGGTAATAGCTAATTTAAAAATAAGTCAAATTTAGGTTTCGCCTAAAAGCACGCCCTTCACAGTCTCAAACCACATGAGATACTCTTTGAAGATATTTTTGGGTCAACCCCTGAGATAAAGGAAATCGATCGTCGTTGAATCAAATGTTGGGGAAACTTATTCAAAACATGTACGATAATAAACTCAAAGCTAAAGGGGCTGTTGCTACAGCAACCACCTACCTATTAGTTAAAGCTCAAATCTTTTAAGCCTACACCATTAATATACCTTTATATGGAGAGCAACTGCCGTAGCTATCAAAATCTAGGAAAATATACTCGCTCATTCAATTTAGTTCATTCGAAGCGACGCGTGACCCAAGAGCTGGTGGGTATCTGGCGCAGCGTATAGATAAGCATTGCTATTCAGCGTGGCAATGCCGCCAGCGTCTTGGGGACGCTTCCGTCTGGCACTGATTTGGATCAGTTGAGCTATCTCTAGATCGTTTGTAACGATCTGCAGATAGGTCAACTGTTTCTTGTGTATTTTGTACATTTTGTAAATATTTGTTTAATTGTAAGTTTCTTTGTGTAAATAAAACCTCTTGACTGGTATTTATGAAGTAGGCCTTATACAATACACCTGACTAATAAAGTTATTTAGCTAAAAAGAATATCAAATAAAATAAATCCAATAAAACAACAAGTCCAATAAAACAAATCCAGTGTTGCACCGTACCCGTACCGAGGATATTATACCAGCAGTAGTACAAACCTTGTTCTCCAGAACGATTTTGTTCTCGAAGGAGTACATGATGGCCTCCTGCACCTTGGCTTCGAGCTGCCTCAAGGCAACGTCAGCGTCGACCCGTGTGAGTCGCTCCACGCCTTCCACGTACCCAGCCCAAGGTCCGTCCAGCTGTGACAGCAGGGATCCTATGCACCTGTGGAGGGAATAATGAAAACTAGAAAAAAGAACAAATCTTGTTCTGACATTCACCCAGCCTAAACCGCTGGTGTGTAAAGCGACTTGAAATTTTGAAAGTGGTCGATAATATCGTTTTATACATAAAAATATACCTACACCTAGGTCTACTGTAGGATTATATGTACAAAAACAAGCCTAATTTGAGTAAAGCTTCACCCAAAACTTTTAACCACTGATATGGAAGCGCCAGAGTTAGTTTTGAAACAAATTGAGGCGAGTAAAATTGCCCGGTTTTAAGCCGAAAATGTGGAATTTACGGAGCGGATTTCATAAGCGCTGGCTCGCTGAAATTAATAAAGAAATTATATTCCAGAGGTATTTTAATTAGTTCGCTTCAAGCGCTGTAGCACAGTTGTAGCGAGGCTTACTACTCGCACAGAATTAGCTTGTTTTAACAATTTTGCTCCAAAGTCACGAAACTTAATTAGCTGCGAAGCTTCTCAGACTAATAATAAGTATGAAGTTGGTTTATGTGCTTTACTGGCCAACCCAGATTGCATTTTGAGGAAGATTAATTTTAGAGTCTCATCATAAAAGTTATTATATTTATTACTTTCTTATTTTCCCAAGATAAATGAAGCATCAACTTTCATATTTCGTATTAAAATGTATTTTGCACTATCTATCCAAAAACCCAAGCTACCAATAAACAAACTAATCTATATTTGCGTTTCCAGGTCACTATGTCACGAACTAGGTCAGCTAACTAAACTATGAACATAAATCTGTCCAGCTGTTACGATGTGATTGAATTGAACATCCAACATGTCTCATTTACACAATTAGTGGGAGGACTGTATGCGTCATCTCGTTAATGATAATGACCAACCAAAGCGCCACCTTCCCTTTCACCACTATCATCATCACACCATCATTGTGAACTGGTGGCTTAGTGGTAGCGGCTCCGCCTTCCAATCCTAAGATCGTGGGTTCAAATCCAGTCGTGTATACCAACGTTTGTTGAGCTTTTCTGACCAAAACAGTATGTGCACTATACCAGTACTCTCAAACGGTAAAGGAAAACTTCGTGAGGTAACCGGCACGTCGTAAAACATAAACAGTTTTGAAAACATGCACTCTTTGAGGCGAATTTAAAATCCATAAGCCGAATCCATTCAGGAAGAACGATTCTGAGCCCTCTCTTCTTAACAATGTCGTCTGCCATCTTGTACCTACCCTCTAGCGATATTTAAGCAGTAGTTCCTGCAAGGGCGCACGTCATGTCCACCGCAGATAGCACAGCCAGCGGCCCGCATCAGTTTGTTGGAGCACTCTTCACTGGCACTGGCCAGCACGTGCTCTGTCGTGGCGAGGGCGCCAGCACCCACGGCCAGCATCTCAAGGAGCACTCTAGCCGCTTCCAGAGACCGCGAAAGGGAGTTGCCGAGCTATCAGAAAAAAATCCGTTTATAAACAAAAAAGAACTAGTAGACTTACGGTTTTGGCTCAAGTGAGCTATCATGATTCAAGAGTGTAGCGTTTTTTAACTAACAACTTACTTTATTGGGCACATCTCCAAATGGTTGAACGGCATCATACGCGTCTTTTAGGCACGCTTCATACTCCGGCGTAAACTTTTTGGAGTCCAGTTTCGCAAAGTTTAAGTACGCTAGTGGAAATAAATGTCTGAAGAATTTCCGAGCACTATCCACCAGGTCTCTTGGCGGGCTGGACTCTATGACGATGGTGTGGAGGTCACGATCAGAGTTCGATCGGAGCACTGTTCGAATGTCTTCGTATAATGAACCCAGGGGCTCGTGCGTTCGTATCGCTTGGCCCTGGAACAGCTGCGTGAAGAAACCCGCTGTTTTATTCTGTGACTGGTGCGACAACCCCGTAAGGTGCTCTGAAACAAAAGTAAACATTAGTATTGCTGATATGTTTACATAGAGAAAGCGGAGAAAAGAGTTTTCTTAAACCGATTCTTGCTAAAATATACGGGTAGTATTAAATTCAAAGAAACTTCAGAATTTTTTGCATCGTTGGAGTATAACTTCTCCAGAAACTAAATTTACCGCGTGTGGATAATTATGTTTGCATTGCGTAAGACGACTCACAAGCTCACCACAAACTCGTTACATACCGGAGTTCGTAATGTAATAAATTAAGCTGTAATATTAACTGTGTAAATACGCTTAGTTCTGAGCAAACATCCCTTCGCTAGGGTATTCGGTTTCTTGGTTGCGGCTAGCACCTGCCCGTCCTATAGCGCCTGTGTGAATGTACTCCTACCTATCTAATGTTATCTCGTCCGAGTCAGCGACGGCGACGAGCCTGACGCCTCGCAACATTCCTCCGCTCAGTAATAAATTCATTTAAACTTCTCTGAGAGCCTTATCCGATACCTTTGAAATATTTCCACCGAGCTCGAGCTCTCGAGAAAAGATGACTCGGTTTTCATTAAAAGAAGCTTTGTTAAAACATAACTTGATCCGCATGACACGGGTATGCAGATGGAGCTGGATAGAGTGTCGTTTTAATATGTAAGGGAAGGGTGAGAGCCCCTTTGATGTATGGGTACTTGACGAAAAGCCTTTCAGCCGCCACGCCGCGGACGATGGAGCATTCGTATCTATTTTAAATGTGAAAAGGAGTGGAACCTCAGCCGGAATTTTAAACCGTGTTACCCGAAATTCCTTTCAAAGGATGTGGGACGTGCCAGTGACACGCAAATGCACTGTGAATGGAATGCCTGTCAGGGTGTCGGTATAGAGCCAATTTTGTTAGATCGTGCCTCAAAATACTCCTGTTTTTAAACGAGTTTTTGGACTATTTGATAGATATAGCACAAAGGAAGCTGCAAAGTTCAAGAAAGTTTATTGCAAAAGTATACAGTAGCAGTACATTTTAAAAGTAATACTCGTATTTTAGATACCTATCCCATTAAATAGTACACAAAATATCATGTAAGTGGCTTAAATTTCAGTAAATACTCAAAAATAAGTACATAAAGAATAATTCGACGAATGCCCTGAGAACATCAGCCATTATACAAAGAGCCGAAATTATTTAAATCAAAGTACAATTTCCCAGATGGGGATTGATGACCGTCCTTCCGTCGTATTTCAGGAATAAATCCCTGGCATTCAGTGTTTCACCGACACGGCTCCGTGGTTCGGTAAATAATAAGTGTCGGTAGACCTCTAGACGCCCTTGGCGCCTGCGACATGGCGTAGGCTCACGGTCTGAAGGGCGCAAGTCGACGCGACTATTTACCGGCCGGCGTAATCTCTTGAAGTCATATTGATTCTCGAAATACTATGAACAAAAGATTACATTTATAATGTGCACTGTGTAGACCACTTCCAAAAACTCATTAAGGGCCTACATCAGGTGAAACCGCAAATGTAAAGTAGCATTTTTTTTCGTTGTATGGACGAATCCATTTAATTTTTTTGTAAAATATAACAATTAAATGGTGTAAAAAAATTATGTTCCGGCTAGAAATTCTCTTAAACTCACTGGGTTCGATAAAATTGAACGCAAAGTTTGCCAAAAACTCTCAATTTTTTTTGGATTTGAAATGGTTTTTTTCCGTTGCTGTTAGAGCCATTGCAATGAAAGTTTTGTTCCCGTATACCTAAATAAATACGTAAAAACCTGATGTTATTGCACTTTTCTTAGTTGCCGTAGTTTTTATAAAAAAATGAAATTTTCAAAAATATATATAGGTAGGATTTCCTAGCTACTTCTCTCAGTACAGCCCGCGCGGCCGACGAGGTGAGGTCTATGTCAAATTTCGCGACATGACATTTCATCTCTGACTACGTAAAATATACCCTAGATTAAATCATAGCTACTACTGGTACTATAAATTTGCCACAGTGTAACATAAAACAAATTGTCACAGTATAACGAAATGACATAATACCATCTTCATCATACATTATGATCGATAACCTGTATTCACATCATCATCAGCCTGTAGAAGTATATATTTTATGTAGCATATAACTTATCTAGTACATTCTAGGGCACGTTCCTATCGTGCGTGACCAGCGAAGCGCAATGCTTTTGTTAAATACCTCCATTTTTGTAGTTGCATAAGTAGCTATCTTCCTATCTACCCAGTGCTTTCCGTCATCATCATCAGTAAGTAGAAGTCCACTGCTAGATATAGACCTCCTTTATACATTTCCATGAAAAAGCAATTTGCCGATTTCCCACGATCTTTAGAATGTCATCGGTCCATTAGGTGGAGGGGCGCTCTGGTTGCTTAGCACCGGTTATATTGTCGTAGCGACCCGCTTTTTGATTCTAAAGGCGTGTGTTCAAACCCCGTCATGCACAAATTAGTTTATCTGCCAAAAAACCTATGTGCACTATGTCAGTACACTCTAACGGTGAAGGAAAACAATAAATGAAACCAACGTGAAGTAGCAAAACTTTTGAGGCACATTCATAATCCACCACACCAGCTTTAATTTTCTATTGACATGACAAGAAGAAGACTCAAAAACTAGTAGCCGATTTTAGGCCTTTATAAAAATAGTGTCGATTTTGCAAAGAGTTTGGGAGCCCATTACAATGAAAAGGAAGTATATATATATATATATATTATGGACAATCTACACTACACTATCTAGCCCTAAACTAAGCAGAGTTAGTATTATGGGAACCAGATAGCTGATGTAATACTTAAATACATTTTGTTTGTAAATACATAGGTACTTGGAAAACAATATAACATCCAGATGGAGAACAAATATCTATGATCACCACACAAATATTTGTTCTCGGTGGGGATCGAACCCACGACCTATGGCGCAGAAGGCAGAGCTACTAATAAATGAGCTGAGAGCCCAGTCATAACAATAATATCATGGGTTTTGAGTATTTTTGATTGCCGTCTTTTAAATCTGGAGGTGTCTGTAATGTCCCGAATTCTGGAACTTTCTGTCAAAGGCTTCATGCACGGTGCGCTCAAATACCCAAATACCAAAATACATGTGCCTATTTCTATACACGCAGCAAGGAGTTTCCCAAGATTTTGCGTTTGACAGAACTTTGAAGAGTCAGTTGGGGTTGTCGAAACTCTTTGGTATACCTAATATTTTTAAATGCCGATAAAATACTATAATATAAGTCGAATAGACAGTGTTATTTCACAATGCTTCACTGATCTCCACCGCAATGAGCACCGAAGGCCTAAATGAGTGCAAAGCTTAAAGCCACCCATAAATAATTTCCATTTCAATTCATAAATGAATTGAAATGAAAATTATCTATGCATGTAATGTATTGTATTATGTATATCAGTTATCTAGCACCCATAACACAAGCTTTGCTTAGCTTGGGGCTAGATCATGTTGTGTGAATTGTCCAGCATTATTATTATTATTATTATTATTATTTATTTCCATAGGCATGAATTCTATGCACTAAGTTATACTTACTAGATTTACGTACAGATCTGGAAGTATAACCTTTTAGATAAAAGAAAAAATTACTAAATTGGATCATAAAATTAAATGACGAAGGTATGCAGTAACAAACAATAAAACAAAACGGCTAAGCCGATTTTGATGAAATATTACTTTTCAGAAAAAAAAAGATTAAAAGGGAGAAGACGAAAGAGAAGAAAAAAGATAAGAATGTTATTGTACAAAAAAAATTGCCCCCCTTGCCCCCCAGGACCCCCCCTTTTGTGAGTGCTACCGGATGCCGTCGAGATAGGGGGTTTTCGATTGGGGTTTCGTATAGAGGGTTTCTTCCTGAATTGAAAAAACAAAAAAAACACCCCCCTCTTGCCCCTTTTTTCACCCCCCCCCTTTCGTATCTTCCAAGCGGAGTGACTTGCAAGACTTTTTTTTTTGGGTCATGTAGGGAAGGTGAGATTATTTTGAAAGCAAAATAAATTTTGCCCCCCTCCCCCCTCTAGACCCCTTTATTATTTTTGACCCTTTTTTTCGAGTGGAGCATTGCGGCGAGCGAAGCGAGCCGCCATGCAACCATGGGGAACAGTGCGGCGAGCAAAGCGAGCCTGCTGTGACCCCCCCCCCCCTAAGCCCCCCAGAACCCCCTCCTCCTGAACCCGGGGGGAGGGTCGCGGCAAGTGAAGCGAGCCGTGCTGTGACCCCCCCCTCAAGCCCCCAGAACCCCCTCCTCCTGAACCCGGGGGGAACGTTGCGGCGAGCGAAGCGAGCCGCCACGCGACCACGCCCACCCTACTGAAATTTAGGGAAATTTAGAACCCCCTCCTACTGAAATTTAGGGTGTCTTAGGGGTGTGAAAAAATGTTCACTAGACTGACAGTTCAAAATTCAAAATGGCGGCTGTGCCACTTCCGGTTTTGCAAAAATCGTCCGATTAAGGTCGTTCAAACGGTTCATTCGACTGAGGACTATGATTGGAGATTGAATTTTAGGTTTTTTAAGGTGTTTGATTGGATCTTCACTTGGTTTAGGGTTCCGCCCCTGTGGGAACGCATTGAGGACGCGAGCTGCTTGCAGCTCGCGATGCACGCGACCCGGTAGTCAACGTTTGGGTTCCTTCCAGCGGTTTCGACCCGTTAAGGGTTTTGGCTTGACGTACAATTTAGGGTTCCGTATAAGGTTTTGATTGGGGTCTTACTACATTGAGCAATTTGATTAAGTGTTCGACTTTTAGGGTTCCTTAGGACTTTGATTGGAGTTTCAACTACACTTAGGAGCTTGATAATGTTAACATTTTTAGGGTTCCTTAGGACTTTGATTGGGGTTTTACTACATTGAGGAACTTGATAAAATAAACAACTTTTAGGGTTCCTTAGGCCTTTAATTGGAATTTTACTTCACTTAGGACCTTGATTATGTAAATTTTAGGCTTCTTTAGGACTTTGATTGGGGTTTTACTACACTGAGGAACTTGATTCACTGATCGACTTTTAGGGTTACTTAGGACTTTCTTTACTACTTTTTGGGGTTTTACAAGTGCAAGTGTAATGTAAAACTGGGAGTAGCACACCGACACGCGAGCTGCTTGCAGCTCGCGCACACGAAAAAACTAGTTAAGGGGCTGACGTATGGAAAATTTTCATACAAACGGAATACCAAAATGATTTCTAATTTAAACAGATTTACACTATATTATTGTAATAATTGTATTTAAATAGTATTTATCTAGGTTCCTCAACAGTTTTTATTTCAAATTACTTACCTAATAAATAATAATAAATACTTACCTAAAATGAAATAAACACCAATCGCATTTTGCACATTTTTATGCTAAACTTATCAAGTTTTCTACCTATTGGTTTCGTACTAAAAACAACAATATCTTACGTGTTTTTTGTTAAGGAACCTAGTTTATATTGTCTAGTTACAGAATAACAATACTATGTGAAGAATACAAAAAGTTTTCAGTCATCATTTTTGGTATTACGGAACACGATCAAATTCATGGCATTTTCGAACGGCTACTATTGCTATCGCGAACGCACGGTGCGGGTGGCGGGGTGCAGGGGGAGGAAACGCTTGAAGCACACGGGACACTTCGGTTGTGTGTGTGAATCGCTCGGACTTCGGACTAGTTAAATACCTACACTGGCATAAAACATAATGCTTAGATATTTGATAATTGTTAGTTTAGGAAGGGTACTAAGTGAAGATGGGAAATACTAAGTACCTAGGTAGGTTGTAGGTTGGGTAAACGAAATCAAGGTGCAGCACTAGGTCAAAAAGTCTGCCGAAATTTCGAAAAAAGCCAACATTTCGACTAAAACAAATTATGAACCATTAATTTCTATACAGGGTGGAATTTTGTAATGCCACCTGGAGGGAAAGTACTCTTAATACTGCAGATAGAAAATTTTACTCAAAGGAAACATTCCTTTATTTTTGGATAGAAAGCAATTTCTAAAATTAAAAATAAAATAATTTTTAAATTAATTTTTTTTTTGAAAGGAATAAATTTATTCTTTTAAAGAAATGAATTCGTTAAAAGAATAAATTTGTGTATCCAAGAGAATGGAGCCCATTTCAAGCAACTAATTTCAAGTAACTAGTTAGTTAACCATTTTTTGTAAATAATTAAATTAATTTAAGATTTCCTGGTTTTTCTTTCATTTAATTTATCATGTTTGTTAGAGAGATTTCATCCTTATAATTGACTAACGATCGATGCAATAAAAGTACAAGGTATAATTTTTCTGATTTTAGCCGGTTCAATTCCCGGGTGTGAGAGAATTTTCGAAAAACTTTGAATGCAGTTTGCTTTCTATTCAAAAATAAAGGAATGTTTCCTGTGAGTAAAATTTTCTATCTGCAGTATTAAGAGTACTTTCCCTCCAGGTGGCATTACAAAATTCCACCCTGTATATGAAGTATTGATAAAAGGTCTAAGAAAAATTACAACAAATTATTATTTTTTTTATTTATTTGTAGTTCAAAAAACTGCTACCACTCAACGTCCGGTGGAAATATTGATAAAAGGACTGAGAAATACTTGAACAAAATAGTTTTTTTTTTATATAACTGGAGCTCAATAAACAGAGTACCGCTCAACGTCTGGTGGAAATATTGATAAAAAGACTTGGAAAAATTTCAGCAAAATATTTTTTTTCTTTATTTATCTGGATCTCAAAAAACCGACTACCGCTCAACGTCAGGTGGAAAGATTGATGAAAGGACTAAGAAAAATTGCCACAAAATATTTTTAGTCTTTATTTATCTGGGGCTTAAAAAAACTGCTACCACTCAACGTCAGGTGGAAATATTGATAAAAAGACTTGTAAAAATTTCAGCAAAATATTTTTTTTCTTTATTTATCTGAATCTCAAACAACCGACTACCGCTCAACGTCAGGTTATAATATTGAAAAAAGGACTAAGAAAAATGGCTACAAAATATTTTTATTCTTTATTTATCTGGGGCTTAAAAAAACTGATACCACTCAACGTCAGGTAGAAATATTGATAAAAAGACTTGTAAAAATTTGAACAACATATTTCTGTTTTATTTTTCTGGAGCTCAAGAAATAAACTACCACTCAACGTCCGGTGGAAATATTGATAAAAAGACTGAGAAATACTTTAACAAAATAGTTTTTCTTTATACAAGGTGTATCTAAATATGTGTACTATGCGAAGGTGGGGGGTTTCAGACCACAATGGTGATCAGTTGTGAGCGGGAGAAAATTAAAAATTCCTATTTTCAGTTTCCCATACAAAAATATTTAATTTCATAATGCCTTAATAAATTGACAACCCTATCCTTGTAACCCCTTGACCCCTTGACCTACTACCTCTGTAGGTCTACTACAACTACCTACTACCTCTGTAGCTGAGTTTAGGGTTGTCACTTTGTATAAAGTCAGCTGTTCATGTTGAAACTTCGTTGCAGTTTTTTTCAGAGATACCAATCGAAGTTCGAAAAGTCGTTGAACAAAAGTTGTTCCCCGGGGGGTGGAAATTCACCCCCTTTCGGGATAGTACACATATTTTGATACACGTTGTATAACTGGAGCTCAATAAACAGAGTACTGCTCAACGTCTGGTGGAAATATTGATAAAAAGACTTGGAAAAATTTCTGTAACGTTCACTAGAAGTTGCTTCATGCAATCAAAATTGAGTTCTATATAGTAATTGTGATAAGACATAAATAATTTTTTTTTCAGTTTGTTTATAATCTATATATATAAATCTTTCGTGTCACAATTTGGAACGTGATAAACTCCGAAACTACTGAACGGATTTGGATAAAATTTTACAACTGCCTAAAATATGGTCGGACTTAAAATATAGGATAGTTTATATTCAATATTTAGGTGTTATTAATTTATAAGGAGCAAAAGTTTCGAAATCTATGTCTATCCCTTTCTATCACGTAGGGACTTATATATGTCTATCCCTTTCTATCGCTTAGGTATTTTTCAGAAAATTCTCGACTTTGACGAGAACAGAATGCACATAGACGCTCTAGAATGATCTGGAATAATCAAATTTAAAGTCGGTTAGCATCCGGAATGCTCCCACCCAAACGTTAGTAATCCAGAATTATCTAGAATACTCAATGCAAACGGTTCTGAATTCTAGATTTTGACATAATGTTCTAGAAAATAGTGCCCCTAAACGTTATAGAATGTTCTTTCATCATCATCATCAATGGATATCAGTCCACTGCTGGACGTAGGTTCACCTTGAGTAACAAAGGCTATATTTGTGTGTTAAAAAAATAAATGTCCACCCGTGCGAAGCCGGGACAGGCAGCTAGTCATTATATAAGTATCCACCTATAGTAGGTTAGCTTGGTACACTTTTTTCGCGAGTTTTGTGCGAAAGCCGAGGTCCATGTAATTGTAGGTCGATGTTCGCAATCGTTGGTTTTGCGAATGTAAATAAGCAGAATAAAAGCAACCTAATTGCTCAACGAATAAAGTATATTTTTAAATGCAGTCACATTATTAGACTTTCTGTACTTTGGTAAGTGAGCCGCTTTGCGTGTTTTTTATTGCTGTGTGTGTGTGATCGATGAGGTCTGGCGAACCACACCCCACCTGATGTTGAGTGGACCTCCACCCATGATCTTCAACTGTAACGTCATGACTGGTTTTGAACCCACGCCCCCCAACCGCTAGGCCGATGAGGTCTGGCGAACCACACCCCACCTGACGTAGAGCGGACCCCACCCATCATCTATTTCTGTAACGTTATCACTGATTTTGAACCCGCACCCTCCAACCACTAGGCCAATGAGGTCAAGCAAACCACACCACACCTGATGTTGAGCGGACTCCCACCCATCATCCTCTACTGGAACGTCATCAACCACAACTCCATCGCTCCGCGCCGGGGTCAATGGCTCTCTCAACTCAACTCGGAGTCAATGGTTCTCTTTACTCTTCTTCAATTTGGTCCAGAACCCGCACAAACCCTACCTGATGAATAAACTCACTCGTATCATGTTAGAGAATTTCCTGGTGTCTTTTCTAAGTGCGTAAATAGCTACTCTGAAGGTTCTTTATCGGTTCAGGAATGTTGTTTTTTTTTTCACTTTATTCTTGCATTCAGAGCATGACCAATCCTTGCTTATTGAATACTAGAAAAGCGAAACAAGCAAGCAATAAGCTTAGAGGGTTAGTCAGGTAATGCAGCCACAAAAAATAAAAACATAAAATTGTAGGGTGCAAAAAGTCAACTCTCTTTGACCAGATTTGAACTCCCGCCCACCTCGCCCTCTCAGTGTGAATCCGCACGCCCTAGCCACTAGCCTATCTGACGCTTAGTAACGTTGACGAAATTAGGCAATGCATAAAAATCGTTATCAGTGGCTGACGCACACGCACAAGCGCGGCACTATGGTTGGATTCACGTATAGAAGTAGCGCGTCACACGAGCGCCTGTGTGTGTATACTACTATTATATATTCCGTGGCGCCCGCATCAAATGAATAGAGATAGCTATATTCGGAGCAGTTTTTGCTCACGCCTCGAATTGAAGTTGCGAGCTGTGTACGTCGGCCCGTTAATATTTAGGCATCCGATTTAGGCGTCGCCTAGGTTTAGTGAAAACGGGTGTTAGTAACGTTGACGAAATTAGGCAATGCATAAAAATCGTTATCAGTGGCTGACGCACACGCACAAGCGCGGCACTATGGTTGGATTCACGTATAGAAGTAGCGCGTCACACGAGCGCCTGTGTGTGTATACTACTATTATATATTCCGTGGCGCCCGCATCAAATGAATAGAGATAGCTATATTCGGAGCAATTTTTGCCCGCGCCTCGAATTGAAGTTGCGAGCTGCGTCCGTCACCCTCTTAATATCTAAACTTAAACATTACGGTATTCTAAATCGCTCCATTGACTTATTACAATCGTACTTGACTGATAGAATCCTTAAAGTTGATGTGGGCGGTGAGAGATCTTTTGGGTCAGTTATTGACATAGGGGTGCCACAAGGTTCGATAAATAAATAAATAATAAATAACCTTCCTTTTTTGGTTAAAAAACTATGTGAAACAGTACTATTTGCTGACGATACCTCATTAATTTTTAAAGTCGATAGATAGAAGGCTAATTACGATGACGTTAACGCATCTCTGTCGTAAATACTTAACTGGTTTAATAATCTTTTACTTAATGTTAAGAAAACTCATAAGTTTTATGAAAAAATATTTTTTGAGTGTCAGTTCTAAGTATAAAAATCTTAATGCGGTTTACAGAATACATCTATTTACCAAGTTTCATCAGTACATATAGCTTTTACAGTTTTGTAAGTACCATACTTCAAGCAAATAAATTATTTCTTTTCATTTCATTTCATTTTTTTGAAAAAAAGTGACTGTGACATACGGATGGACAGACAGACAGACATGACGAATTTATAAGGGTTCCGTTTTTTACCTTTAAAAAATACAAGTGTTCATTCACCGACTACCGACATTTATGAACTTGCAACTCACTCTGGTTTTGCATAATATGAGGAAAATCTCTTCTTGGTGGAAGGTTTCTTTTATTAAATCTGGGGCTATTTGCTTGTTATACTATATAAATTAGACTACTACTACTACACTACTATATAAGTTAGATTTAAAATGTAGCGTTCGTGGTAGTTTAAAAAATCCGCACAACTTGCCATTGTTATCACCAATCCTGGATGAAAAATATGCAATGGAAACTCTGCGACGGGAATCAGCTAACATAACAATTGGGTTATATTTATTTACTGAATATCTGTCTGTGTTTTTGTCTAACGAAGCGTATTCTAGTCAACACATTGTAATGTCGTGACAAATGTCAGACCCAAGCACAGAATAAGTAATAGTTGGTATCAAATACATGAATTCACAGCTCAGGTCAGGCAACGCCATCTTTATTTTAAATTTTTCCAACTTTCCGGTCGTGTTTTGTTTTTAGACCAGAGTATAGCGGAGGCTTAAGGCCTTCATAATGGTTTTTTACCGAAATAAGTGAAAATTGAATTGGTGTATTTAATATTTTCTCATGTATATTTTCTGCAGTTATGAAATTAGCCATAAGGTCTTCTTAACAGTGTTAAGTGATAGTTTGACATCCAGTAGTACTTCGGTTATCTTTGGTTTCAGTATGAACTATTATTGATTTTCCTCGACCTCGAACCATTATTGGTTTAAGTTTGGATTATGGTTTGGCGAGAAAATACGTACCTATGCTTACTTTTTCTAAGCTTTTACCGAATGTGTTTTTGCTCGGTAGACGTCGGTAGACAAGCCCGCGCCGTTTCACACTTTCACCATGAGTCCTTTACAAGTCTACTGTCGCCTAATCTACGTTTTTTGAGCTTTTGATAATAGCCGTACCGTGGCTTCATTCAGACGAGACCTGTGTTTGTCAGCTAATCTACGTTTATTCATTGCTTTCGGTTTTTTCATCAAAGATAATAATATGTTTTATGTTTGGAAGTGAACCTAAGGCCGAGATTCATAGACATGACTTTGCTTTACAGCAAAGGAGTCTTCGCAAAGTAAGCTTTGTTTATCGAAGTTTACCTTCAAAATTTTGAATAAAGAAGAGCTTGACAGAACTATGAAATATATTTTTGGTTGAAATTAGAACTTTCCATTAAAGTAAAGTCAAAGTGCGGTCTATGAATCTGGGCCTAAGTGTGTTTTGTAAAAGAGGGTTACCAGCATGCATGCCATTCCTTCAGGTCTCTTGATACTTAAAATCTTTAAAGGTGCCTTATGGGGTAGTGAGGGGTATTTTAAACACATATTATATTTTCACAGGATGTTTTCCTATACCGTATAGTATACCGAGTTAAACGGTGAAGTGTGTGAACTTAACTAACAATAAGACCTGTACTTAATCATGCTTCTAAAAAATAAAGAATTCCATTTCATACCGCTTGAAAACCCCGTTTTTATTGAAATGTTTTTAAGCTCTTAATGTATTGAAGCTTTTTGGTTACACTGCGGAATATCGTATTCACATCAAACGAATTGAATACATGGAAAATTTTATTTTAGTAGTAACTGAAAACTCTAAAGCTTTTCGCATGCCGATTGAACGCGTACCACCACGGCTTTTTAGAGCTTTACGTGATAATCCAACACGAGCCTTACCACCCCTTTCAGATTTTTCAGCTTACAGTAAGTAGCCTTTGTTGCAGATTGAAACTAGCTGCACTGGACTAAATGCTTCTCTTTCATTGTAAACGCAATACACGGCAAGATTAAAAAGCACCCACCAATAACCCTGATGGTATGTCTTTACAGTAAACGTTTATCTTGATGGCATTACCACAATATATATTCTTACTACAAGCAGTAAACTATTGAAAAAATATAAAAATATGTACAACTTTTCTTTTCAAATGGAGTAAAGTAAAAAATAATTGTTAGGTATATAGTTTATAAGAAATTAATCAAATTCTCTTTTTAATCATTTGTATGGATCACAATAAAGAATTTTCTATTTGTCTAACTATGTTCTCGGGTGGATTCGTTTCAATTCCTTTATTTTCCACCCTAGGGCTAGGCTTAGACGGCTTAGTTCCAAGACTAGGTTATCAATGTCGTCGGGCGCTTACGGTAGATATCTAGGGCAGAGGATTAGTGGTTTCAATGATGAGTTTTGATATATTTTATAGCTATGAATCGTATGTGGTTTTGGCTTTGATACAAAACTTAACACAAAAAATATGCACTATACACAACTAAGTGTTAATTAAACTACTTGTTTGTTGCTTGTTATTCTGGGCTAGGTCGCGTGGAACTGGCATTTTGACTCACCTAGACGTTTCAAAGTGATACAATTAAATTTTGAATTTGAATTTATTGCCAAAACACATCACTTATTTATAGGTATTCCATAGTAATGTAATTACCATTTCATGTTCTATTTTGCTTAGCGCTTAACTTTTTAGCTATTCAAATACAATAAAAACAGAATAATAAAACGGCGCAAGACGTGTCAACCCCAATAAATAACAAGAGTGCAAATTCATGTTATCTTTGAAAGTCAGTCGAAATAAAAATAAACGTCCCTCATTTTTATTTTAAAATGCTTTGAAAGTATTTAGTTCTAACCGGTCCTACGTGACAAAATTACAAAAGTTTTATTTTCTCCATTTGTCTACGGTACCCTGAACAGAGCTTTCCTCGCTAATTACTTAGTTATGCTAATGTACAAAGGTTTTTTGGCTAATGAATTTGGCATTTCAAGTTAGGTACGGCTGCTTTCTTTAACTTGGTTTTATAAAATAGCCGTAATTTAAAAGAGATTAAGAGTGGTATTTCGATCTCGGCAGCACGTACTGCCGCAGCACTACTCGCCTCCATACATTTTCTACTGCTGCGCGACACTGTCACCCCGCCCCGCGCGATCTGATTTTTTTCGGAAAATGAGCGTGACTTTGAAAAGTGTTGCTGTGCTGCAGTGCTTCGGCAACACTACTGCGGCAGCACAGCTGCCTGCTGCCGAGATCGGAATACAACCTTAACGCAATGAATTAGATTTAAACTTTTAAATGGCAAGAAATATTTGTATTTACTTTAAATGTTTTAGATTTCCATAATTGGAATACGTTCTAGATCTGAATCCTAAAAATGCGATGATCATTTTAAAATGATTAGGATAATTTTCACTTTAGATTGACGCGTTATGATTTATTTCAACTGTAAAACTGTATGAATCAACATTTCCTTTGTTAAAATATAAATTAAACGGTCTTTTCGAGTAGGTTAGCAAGCATAAAGCGAAATTAGTGCTTCATCCATAATGAGGACGGCGCGTGTGGTCCAAGACTCTTAACAACTGTTTTCTAACCTGTGACTCAACCATACTAACACTTCACTTTTCTGTGGCTTTTGCGGACCAACTTTTAAGGCAACTGTGGCTGGGATGTACTAACTGTAACGCAGTCTATGACGTGCGACAATGAATTGAAAGGCAACCCTCGCGTCGAGCACACTCTGATTATTTCCTCAGAGGGGTTGAAAGTGGAGCTCATTGTTTCGTTCTTGTCAGTTGCGAGGTCGACGCACGAACCTATATTTTTTCTAAGTTATTATATTGTAAGATTTTGCATTTCTATATTAAAAATGAAACGAAAATGTCGTATTTAGACATGGAACATTTATTATACTTTTCTAAACGTTTCGAGCTAGGTTGTATTGAAACATTTATTACCTCTACTGCCTATGCCCCCCATAAAATACAATAACCAATATAAAAGTACAGATTTATATCGTAAAGTACCCGGCAGAGGCACTACCACCGTTGGCAATAAATAAGGCAATATTCAAGGCCCATGTTCGCGCCGCCTCCGCTCAGCGCTATATTGAAGAGTCTATATGAGCTTAGCGCCATATACTTACACTACGATGTAATATAAAAGTACTTATGCTGAAAATGTTATAAGCTTTAGTTTCTGTACCAGAGCTGAGGGAAAATAATCTATACTCCTAACTACTAGGTTATCCATTAAATTTTAAAGTCATTCGAGCTTTAGGCTGGCCAATGTTATCCTTATTGGCCAGTCTGAGTTTCAAATAATGAGAAAATCTTTTAACCGAACAAAAAGAGCAAGAGTAAAATGATAAATAAGTTTTTGAAGAACATTAGTTCAATAGCAACATTTGACCTATGAAATAATTTTTTTCGTATTTGATTTCGTTGATCTTTTGAGTTCACTGAACGCAAAAATGCATACAATAATGTCTGCAAGAAACGATGTTATTTTAATAACAGAAATGAAGCTGCAAAAGTATATTTGATATTCCCGTTAACGACGCCGTGTATGAACCCTCATAATAGCAACAGCCATTACTTTTTATGGAATGTAAAATTACTGCACGCAAATAAAACTAATTTAAACTTAAATATGTACAACCAAACGCTACCTACCATTAAATTATCCATCATAAATCTACAAAAAGTAATAACATTTATTTATGCAAATTGTGGTGCGTTGATTTGTTTTTGCGCTCAAGATCTAACATGTCGTGCACCTGTCCTCAGTAAAAAAAGCATTAGAT
This sequence comes from Thera obeliscata, assembly GCA_947578465.1. NCBI lineage: Eukaryota > Metazoa > Arthropoda > Insecta > Lepidoptera > Geometridae > Thera > Thera obeliscata. The sequence continues at coordinate 3,586,504 of OX387926.1, forward strand.
TACTAAACGAACAAAAACTAACCATCAATTAGATAGATTATGTGTGTTAAATTAAATAAAAGGATAATTGCTATACATTGACACAGAGGTATCTTCTAAGTATATTGGTATCTCTATGAGGTTGAAGGAACCTATGACGTAGTAATAGTTGTCAACAGTCAACATAATTATTCGTACACATGTACCTAAATCTTTGGAGAACGATTTGTTACCAAATTCGATTGAATCTATCGTTTATTTTCTTGCATAGTGATTGTTTGCACCGAAAGTGTCGAAGATTTCGTCACCCACATCGAATCGAGCGCCTAAACCGGGCACACAACTGTTTGCTATGCGCCAGGCCTGCGGTACACAAAGTGCCCAATTTGTCGGCGCGTCGGGAGTGTTTGTTAAACAACCATTGTTCGATGAATCTAGCCGATCCCTCCCCTGTATTTATTGTTGTAAGTGCCTGGCGGACTGCGCTCACGGTTGCGGTAGGCCCTGTTTGTTTAACAGTTATGATGTGTTACATCTGGCTTCATTGATCTTTGGAAACGCAAACCTGTATTTTACTGATATGTATCTAACAAGTTGTCAGGTACGATTATTTGGTTAAAGGAAATTGAGTACAAGCCCACGAATTTGGTATTTACCGGCTGATAAAGATCTACAAACTTGTGGCTGTTTATTCGGTACGTTGATCACGCTAGGTGCCGATACGATTTCAATTACGCGAGTCATTATATTATACTTCTTTATGGAACTATTTGTCCATGTTTCTGAGTTTATTTTTTCAAAATGTAAGAGCCTTAGGTCCATATGCAGAAACAATGCTTGAGTCTGAGTCTTCAAGCATAGGTAGGTACTTTACAGTTCTCCATAGAAAAATGACAAAAACCTATGCTTGAGGCTCGACTCAGACTCAAGCACTGTTACTGATCACGGGCCATTAACGCAAACGCTAAAACGAATACGCAGTCAAATATAAAATAAAACGCAATCAAATATGGCAGCGATTTTTGACAACGTTTCACTGATCGCCACTGCAGAACGCTTAGTGTGCGCAAGGCTTTAAAGGGTAATTACTGCTTTCTGTAAATTGTACTTCAAAAGAAACAAAAAGAAATATAGCTCTCGTCTCTGTAGCTTTCAGTTAGAAAGAGTTTTTAGAAAATGAAGCGGGAGAAAGAAATGTAAATTGATTTGCCGAGCTCATTTTGCTAAACGTAAATGAGCAAAGTTTTGCTTTGAACCGGCCTCGTCGAATAACGGCTTTTTAATAAATATTTCAAGAAGCACCTAAACATCTACTCCTTTATTCCAAATAATGTTTATAAATTGGGTGCGATTTATGTAAACAGGGTTTTCTGGAAACTAGTGGCGAATCTCCAATTTGATATAGCGAATCTGTTACATAGGTGAGTGATTATGGGGAACTACGATAGACAAGTGCTTGTTTCACTTGGAATACGCTTGTAAAATGGGATCAATGGGAATCGAACCCACAACCAGAAGCGCAGAAGGCAGAGCTACTACCAACTGAGCTGAGAGGCCAGTCAAATGATGATGAAGATAAGAATTTTAATACTTGGAATTTGATTTTCAAGGCATCAAGATCAAATCAAATTTAATTTATCAAAATAACTGTAGGATCACGGTTTGTTTCATAGATTTGTATTGGTACTTACGTTGCAGCGTCCGCCTGGTAGACAGCAGCAGATCGCTGGTCCGCCGCGTAGACTTGGCCGTGATGGCCTCTGCCGTCCGCCGCAGTGCTGGTCGCAGCTGCGCCTCCCGCCCTCGGCCGCAGCAGTGTCCATTGCATGCTGGTCCTGAAACAAATCAATAAATAAATATTGTGGACAATCGACACAACACTATCTAAAAAAAAATAAAAAAAACAACACTATCTAGCCCCAAATTCAGCATATTGCTTTTTATATACTTCATTATGTATTCTGTACTTTTATAATTTGTTGTGTGCAATAAAGTATTTTCTATCTATCTATCTATCTACTATGGGGACCAGATAGCTGATATAATACTTGAACCTATATATTTTTTGTCAATACATACTTAATATGTAATAGGTATACCTATCACCCAGATTGAGAAAGAACATCTGTGTTCACCACACAAATATTTGTTCTCGGTGGAGAACCCACGACCTACGGCGCAGACGGCAGAGCTACTACCACCTGAGCTGAGAGGCCAGTTTAAAAAAGTTTGACCTCTACTATAATGGTTACTCAAATGGCTACTCAATTATGCAATTTTGTTCTCACCTTATCTGAAATTATTTTCATATAAATTGGAAATTAAGTACCAGAATACAAAATAGGGCCAGGTGGAAGTAAATCTTGAGGACCCTTCTCAAACCGAGGGCTTCGGATCCCTTGATTTATTTGATTGCAGAGGTGTATTCCATGTTCGTTATGTTAGTGATCAAACACCGAGATTGATTAAGTGCCTGAGAGACTTAACACTAGATGCAGGTTAGTATTTCATACGTTGGTACAGTCACGTGCAAAGCTACGGTAGCATTTCGTAATTTTGAAAATGATGCTATTGGCTGTCTTGAACTTTAACCCCGAACCCCTTCTTCTTCTTCGTCGTTTTCTTCAATTTCTTCAATAGAATATCTACCGCTATCTTATTAAACGCCAGATTCTTTGAGGTGCCTTCAAAGTCTTTTATTCTAACTAAAGTGCATCGATTATCCCCTCGTTTATTCCCCCTCAATATGGTCTTCATATTAGCCACGTGCGTTACGAATGCAAAGTTCACGGTCATGAAAAAACTCTTCATTATAAGAGAAATAAAAATAAAACGAACATTTATTACTCCAAGTACTTATCTAGCGTATTTCCCAAGTCATAAAGCTCTTATAATTAGAGGAATTGCCACAAGTGCTGTATATAAATAATATTGGATTACATTTGGCACAATGTCGGCGGAGAGCGACGCCCTGGCCGCGTTCAAGGCTGCGCCCGCGCATTGTTGTGTGACACCACGCCGACGACACTAAGAGCCAATAGCTATAAAAACCATGTTTTTTTATATTTCCAAATTTGCAAAAGAAACCTCTTCATAAATATGCAGCGTCATTGGCCTTACACCAACTTTACACACAATTTGCACGTCGCTGCCGTTTCGTCGAGTTTCAGAACAATACCCAATTCTGAATCAGTACCCCACAGTCAGATTTTTACATGATCAGTTTGAACAATTTGTTTCGCCTACGTGTCTCTCTCTTTTGTATGGAGAAATGATAAGATGACAGCTTGTTTCGATCGTTTCTACGTAACGTATTGTTGTTGTCTCATCTTTTCTCCATACAAAAGAGAGGGAGACGAAGGTGAATTGTTCGAACTGATCGATAAAAACTCAGACTTGCCCTTCTGAACTTGATTTTTTCAATAGAACACTGTCAAACAACCCATGTTAATCGGTGCACCTTTAAAGACGATTACCACATAGTATATGGGTGAAGTTATACCTATCAAGAACTTATGAAAAATTAGGTCAACCGGAAATCCAGTATAAACAAGATTTTTCCAGTTTTACTACTTTACAACGGACAAAGCAGAACTTGTAGATGCCTCGAACAATAAAAAAGCGGCCAAGTGCGAGTCGGACTCGCCCATGAAGGGTTCCGTAGCAGTAAGTAATATAACATAGAGTTCTAGAAGTTCTAGTAGTTCGTCGAAAGGTAAATTGCAGTTTACGATTTATGACGTATTAAAAAAAACTACTGACTAGATCTCGTTCAAACCAAATATCGTTGGAAGTTTCCATAGTAATGTACCTACAACATATATATTTTTTAGCTTTATCAGTCACTTATTTTAGAAGTTAGAGGGGGGGGACCAACTTTTTTCCACTTTGGAAGTGTCTCTCGCGCAAACTGTTCAGTTTAGAAAAAAACAATATTTGAAACCTCAACATCATTTTTAAAGACCTATTCATAGATACCCCACACGTATGGGTTTGATGAAAAAAATGATTTTGAGTTTCAGTTTCAAGTATGGGGACCCCTAAAATTTATAGTTATTTTTCTATTTTTGTGTAAAAATCTTAATGCGGTTCACAGAATACATCTACTTGCCAAGTTTCATCAGTCTAGCTCTTACAGTTTCGGAGAAAAATGGCTGTGACATACGGACGGACAGACAGACAGACAGACAGACAGACAGACAGACAGACATGACGAATCTTTATAGATTCGTCATGCCTGTCTGTCTGTCCCTTATGGGTTCCGTTTTTGCCATTTGGCTACGGAACCCTAAAAATCAGCAAAACCTCATTACTTGGTTGTAAAAAATTTACATTGGCACACTTTTTTGCTGCTTCATGAAATGGCTTTGTTCTGTTTTTGCTTTGACTGAAATAGATACCTGGCACCTAGACAACAGACACCTATAATGAGCGTAACGAGTTAGCTAGGAAATATTTAAAAAATGCTGTGACTACTAGATAAATAACTCTGAACCCTTGCGGTAAAAGTAAGCAGGACTTTGCATCTATTGTACATGATTTATATAGCGTCAGGGGCAACTGGAGATTACTCATGCCCTACTTACGGGACGCTTCAGTGCCTCGGACAGGATTTTAGATGGAATAGGGTTGCCCAGCACCTATACCATCCTAACAATTGAACCCACGACCGACGAGCAGGATCGGAAGGCTACTACCACCACTAGACCGCCAGTGCTCTCACCTTTCCGGTCTCTTAACTATATTTCACTAACTTTACCACCTCATATTCAGCACTTCATCAGTAGCATTACTAATACAATTGATCATAAAAACAAGCTAAATCAAACAACCTTAAACTACTTGCTACTAACCTAAAGAAAAAATCCATAATACGTAATTACATGCCATAATAGCGGTAGGACGTAATGCGGACCATAATAGGGGACCACTTTGGCACTATTACGTGCTGGTTGCCGCAAGGTTGCCAGACAGAGCGGTGCCTACATTTGCAACATGAACTCTACTTCATAATACAGCTGTCACTCAATGTGCTGACTTCTGTCTGCAATTTAAACCGTCTTAAATACCGTTACTGCGTCTTGAAATATTTGTTCTGACTGATGGTACAAAACAGAATGATCGGAACAGAGTTTGATTTGATCAAACTATATCAACAGAATCAAGATAAAGATTTATAAGTAGTTAAGGTATAAGATATAAGTTGGGGAATATAGGTTCTTGAATGGTGACCACAAACCAGAAGATGAAACCAAATAGACCAAAGACATTATTGTTAAGATCGCAGAAATTCGGTGGATGGAAAGGGCTCAGATTCATTATTTCTGGAAATGTGTAGGGGAGGCTTATGTCCAGCAGTGACCTTCTGATGATGATATCAACAGAAAGTATCAGCTTCTAAATGGACTGGACCACACAGTTTGGGAAGGGGAAAGCCGTTGCCCAGAACTAACATAATCATTTTTCTGCCCTTATCCCACGCTGGGGTCAGCAACTTCCACTCACCTCTATCATTCGTCATCTCAGTGCTCACTCCTTTCCTGCTCATGTCATCCTTGATGCAGTCCGTCCATCTTTTCTTAGCACATAGCATAAAGAGCAATACCACAATAATTGGTGATCCGTTATGCCGTGTTTGAATCACACTCTAACCCTCTCCCACATTTGGTAGAGTCTGTTCAGAAAGAGAACCGTCGTGGGATTTGAGGGCGCAGCTGTGCTTAACTACCTTTTTTGTTTAGCGGGCAACACAATAGCGCGTCTGTTGCTTCTGTTCCTATCACAACTAGTGTACTATTCCTTTATTTAATTTTTATGATGCAAAATGCTGACAGAAAGAAAGGGATGAGCTGCTATATAAAAATCGAAATATTTGGCCGCAATTTGGCCACGACGGCTCTCTTTCTGAACAGACTCTAACGTCTTCTTAGCTAAATATTAGGATTACAATTGCCCATCTGCACAATGTTTTGTAACATTCTCATGGGAAACGTAGCTGGTTTATACCTTTTCATAGATCAAAGAGCCAGAGCCATTCAGGATCGGAGGATAAGCTTTTCAACGGCCGAGTTCTGCACAATAGCACTTCCTGCTCCAGCGGGACGGACGCTGACTGAATATTCCACAATGCTATTGCATATTTTGTACACAAAGCTATTACATTTTCCAAGAAGCTTAACATTTCCATAGAGGTTTATTTTTACGCTTGTGCTCGATATAAATAACTTTTGAGGACAATCCACGCAACACTATCTAGCCCCAAATTTAGCAGACTATGGTCTGAACTATGGGAACCAGATAGCTGATACAACACTTATACAGGGTTATTCATAATTAGCTGCAAATACTCAGGAATTAGGTTCAACAAATAAAATAAAACATATTTATGAAATGATTTTATTTAAATTTTGATTTAAGTTTTTGTATCAAAATTTTATTTTTATAATTTTTTTACGGCTATTGCATAATGATTGCCATGGAGAACAGGACGATGACCCACCCAGGCGGTGACTGAACGCAGAGTGTCGCTCACGGCGTGCGGGCGCAGATCAAAGCTCAAAATAGGTCAGGCGCCAATGATTCTAAAGGATATTCTTTATCGATTTTCTCGGGATTTTCATAACAAAACTTAAAAAAAATCATTTCATAAATATTTTTTATTTTATTTGTTGAACCTAATTCCTGAGTATTTGCATCTAATTATGAATAACCCTGTATACATTTTTTGTAAATAAATAATAAGAATACAGCATAACACCCAGACAGAGAGCCATATGGTCTATGGTATGGTCATCACGATGGTCACCATGCAAATACTTGTTCTCGTGGGGGATTGAACCCTGACCTACGGCGCAGAAGGCAGAGCTACTACCACCTGAGCTGAGAGGCTAGTCAATACTATACACAAGATATAGCTCATATAACCAAACATTTGTAATTTTTTAAGTATCGTTAATGTTTTATTATAATAAATAACTGTTTATTTAGCAAAATTTATAAATAACGATCCTAACATTTAAGTTTAGGTTGCGACAGCTTCTCATAGTGCCTATATAGCTTTCTGACATGTAGTTATAAATATGTGTAAAGACCTTACAAAGATACTTTATTTGACAGTTTAGTTACTGCATCTAAAGACCTACGCACACCTAGGTCGCTGGCGATGGCGATCAGTGAAACGCTGTCAAATTTGACAGCGATATTTGACAGCGTTTCATTGATCGCCATCGCCAGCGATTTAGATGTGCGCAGGCCTTAAATGTTGGTACATTGTACACGTTAATTTGAATATCATACGACCTATTAAGATGCAATTTGCTCTAACGCGTATACGAAGTCGTAAATCCAAGAGTTTACGACAACGAGATTGACAATAAACTAACAGCAATCTTCTGGCTTAGTTTACAAGAACCGATCAATCAAGCAATCGTAATGTAAGTAGGTAAATACCCGGCTTCTTAGCTAATTAAACAAATATAGACTAAATTCTAAGGCTTCTTAGTAATTTAAGCAAATATAGACCCAATTCTAAGGAAATTTAACGATTTTAACAAGCTCACATAATGTTTTGATACATTATAGCAGTGTTTGTATATTAGTTTGTAGGTGTAGATCATTTGTTCATAAATCTTTTAGTAAAATAAACAGCGTAGATGACGAAGATCTCATGAATATTCCACGTTGCTGTCTCAGACCTCAATAAAATTAAAATAGAGCATCTCTACATCCGCTATTTAGTCTTTTACGGTTTTTAAATGATGCCGGATTTTGGAGATGTTTAGCACAGGTGGGAAGCTAAGCGGCTATGGAAATATAATCATTAGTTTTGTCTATTCTCTCCACTGCCCGGGGTGCGGACGGTTGCCGGAGCTAACGCTCCTACTGCGAGGGCGCTTGCTACACTCAACGAATTTATTCTGCAGACAGATGCCGACTTATTTTTTGATAGTGCCTCTAAATTATATTATTTGATGACATTGTTTCTAAATATAATTTATCGAACTTGATTTTGACTCTGTTGACATAGGTACTTAATTCTTTCATCTTTTTGACATGTTTCATTTGTTTTTTTTTATTTATACTGGGAAATTATATATTATTATTATTATTTGTAATCTTGACATTTTGCTATTTTGTTATTTTGACCATGCATGTTAAAATTGTATTATATTGTAATTGTATTGTATTGTTTAGACTGACTTCTATTTATTGTAATGTGTATTTTGCGTTTGGGCGCTTTGGCGCTAGCTGTTAGCCCAAACTGCTTTGTCTAAATAAATAAATAAATAAATAATAAAATAAACTGCCGTGCTACATGGTTTGAAACGAGCGATGGTTTAAAACAAAAGTTTTAAACCGTGTAGACGGCGGTTTCAAACCAAATGTCGCATGACCACTGTTTAGAGGTTTTAAGGCCTGCGCACACCTAGGTCGCTGGCGTCGGCGATCAGTGAAACGATGTCAAATTTGACAGCGATATTTGACAGCGTTTCACTGATCGCTACCGCCAGCAAACTATGTGTGCGCAGGCCTTTAGGCGGGCACGCTTTTCTACCAAAGACGTTTGTCCTTGGTAGAAAAGCGCGCCAAAGGTTGGGGTTGGTTTTAAACCATGTAGACAGAAGTGTTCTGGTAGGGTCACCTTGGTAGAAACGGTGTTTTCAAACCGTCTAAAACACGTTTAAGAAACAGCATGGTCAATATCACGCGTCCTACAAAACTGTGACCGTCATGATGTTATCGGAAAATTACTACCTTCGTAAAGCTTTGCGCACATCTTAGCGTAGTTGAAACGCTGTCAAATATGACAGCTATTTTGACAGCGTTTCACTGATCGTCACCGCGAAGATGACATTGACATCTGCCGGTCAATCTCCGTTTACAGTACGACAACACTTTTAAGAAATCAAGGTCTAGTCTAGATTTTGTATGATTTATTAGGGATTCGCCTCACACGCAACCATCTTCAACAGATGCAAAGGTCTGTTTACTTTATTCTTATTCATATTCAGAGCACTAAGACAATCTATATAAACGAGTAGGTTGTTTTTATGATGCCATAATTATTTATTTCGTAACTACAAACATCGGTTGTTTTCAACAAGAATTAATACAATAGCCAACAGTATATTCACATGTTAGTAGAAAAGGTAAAAAAAAGCTGCAGCTGGTAAACACTTTACTTTAAAAGATCTTATTATTCTACGGCCTGTATTCAGAGCCAGTGCTAGAGTCTATATAGAGTCTAAAAATGTGTTTTTAACTAGCTGATGGAACAAGCATATGGCCCACCTGATGTTAAGTGGTAACCATCGCCTATAACAAAGCAATGCCTCGTAGGTCACGCACGTCAGGAACGCGCCCTACGATGCACTGCCCTACGTCCATCAACTGGAGGCATACAGATATTCAGCCTCACGTGCCAGTAATTTCACCGGCACCCGCACCCTTCAAACTGAAACACAGTAACGCTGCTTCACGGCAGAAATAGGCATGGTGGTAGTACTTCCCCGGACGAGCCACACACAAAGAGCTCTACTACTACTAAAATGTATGCTTAATATGCTTTAATTGTTTCTGAATACAAGCATGAGAGTCTATAAGTAATTAATATTAATAGTATGTTATAGTTATTATAATTTTTGCAAATATTGTGATAAACGTAATTAGCACGACGCACTCGCATTCACGATGCGCATTGAATAAAGCACAAAAAGTCTTGCATTTGCACAAGTCACCCTGAACCTAATCAGGGGAAGTATTTACAGAGGGTAATTTGCATCAAGGTCAGCTAAATTTGCATTTGGGTAATGGGGTAAATGCTACGGGTTTAAGCTACCCACACACATACGTACAGGGTATACAAAGTGGGAAAAAGAAACTGAACCTGGGAAAAAACATCCCAAATATTTTAACAAATGCTTCCAAATATCAACAATACACTTACAAAGAAACACAAATAATGCAAAAACTAAAATTATGTATTTTTAAGCCACACGCACATTCCACAATAAACAGGTTTGCATGACGGAAAAACTATAGACTTCTTATCAATAATTTATGTGCCAAAGTTTAGTGCGTAAAACGAACGTAAAAACATCTTCAATGTTAATAAATACATATTGATTTTATTTAATTTATTATTGGTTTTTATTGTTCCGGTCTAGTTTTGGAAAAGGAAAAAAATAAAATAGCTGGTACCTACGAGTATGTGATATCATTCCGACGCCTGTCTGTTAGTCCGTCGTCTGTTACTAGTTTTGACGTAATATTTATAAGTTCCATATTGTAGTGTTTGTATCTAAACAATAGATATACTACGTTGTCTCATGTACACCAGTAGAGGGCGCCGCCGTCAACCAGCAGTCTGGGAGTAGACGCGGTGCGGGCTGGGCGTGCGCGGGCGCGCCGATCTGTGTGTAGTAGTGAGCCAATGTACATCGATACATTTACCTAGTGGTTTCGTGATAGTGATCACTATATGTGGCGACGAGAATAAAGGTCAGTGCCTAGTGTGCCTACGTTAAATGAATTCGGTCATTAAAAGGGAAGGAAGGTGGAATAAAAGCTATTGATTTACAATCCATACTACCTAAATATTAAAATGTAGCAGTACACACAGAAAAAAACGGGTCAACAAAGTCACAATAAATGCATTGTCAGAGGTTTCCTGTCGGAGCAACTAAATACTCTGTTACTTTAACAGAAAGAGCTTTGTTGAGTTCAGCAACATTTTATTGTCCGCTGATTTTCCTTCGTTTAATGTGCAAGGAACAGTTTAGCTTTGTCTTTACATCAAAATTAATAAAAAAAATTTTTATTAGATAACAATAAAATGTTTAAGATGTGCCAATGTGAACATTGTGTAATAAATCTAACAAAGTAACTATAGTCGTAGCATTTAACTATCATTTGTCATGCAATAGATATGTTGCTGTAGTGAAAATGGAACGTTGCAAGTGTATCAATGTGAACATTGTTAGTAAATTAAACTAATAAAATAGTTGCTTACTAAACTTAAAACTAGATAGCGCGACTAAAATTGTAACGATGCTAGAACACGCGGACGAAAACGCACGGCGTTTCCTTATATTGTAGAAGTGGTTTATTTGAAAGTGTGTTCATGGGATTAATTCATCCGATCAACTCTGGTCTTGGATTATCAAATCCTCTTTTTTACCCCTCAATCTTGGGATCTCACGACAACTAGTAGGGTATCTCATCTTATTGGAAAAATAGAAACATTGTTGCAGTGACAGTTTACTTCTTGACAGTAGAAATATTGTTGTACTGACAACTTTATCCATGACAATAAAAACATTGACGCACGGACTATACACCATGGTGGGCTCTCCCCTGTTAAAGTTTTATTGTGCACCCAGCAATATTTTTTCTGAGTGTAGGTACCTATCGTAAATAAAACCATTGGCTGCTTAGATCTACCTTTCTTATCTTTTAACAAAACTAAAGAACTTACGTACCATACTAATATTTTAATAAAACTCAAGGATTTTAATTTGAATTGGAATAAACTGAATGATTTCCATTACATTAGAAATACGAAAAAAAAATCAATTGAAAAATAAAAATAGTATTTTGGACTCCCATTAAATTGGAAGTATACCTACTTTATGTTACGATAATAAGTAGTTCATTAAATTGAATTTGAGACTTCTTTTAAATAAGAGGTACTGCGCTTAAGTAGTTCATTAAATTGAATTTGAGACTTCTTTTAAATAAGAGGTACGACGCTTAAGAAGTTCATTAAATTGAATTTGAGACTTCTTTTAAATAAGAGGTACTGCACTGTATGTACTGTACGTAGGTGCTTGAGACAAACGTATTGACTTTCATTAAATTGAAGGTTTTTCGACATCCATTTAATTGGGTGTATTTACAGGTCACCCCATTACGAGCAATCATGGCGAATCAGCTGCCACCACCTGAGAAGTTGGACATAGAGGGTGACACTACATCAGTCGGCTTGAGGTGGGAAAAATGGAAGCGGTCTCTTCGAATTTATCTTGAAGCTGCCGATATAACGACCCCAACCAAAAAGAGAGCTACACTACTAGTCCTAGGCGGAAGTGCACTGCAAGAAATATTTTCTAATTTGCCTGGAGCTAACGTCGAACCTGGGGAGGAAGTGAATGTATTTGAAGTAGCTATCAGCAAACTAGATGAGTACTTCCTACCAAAACAAAACAAAACGTTTGAACGGCACGTTTTCCGGCTTATTCAGCAAAATGAAGGGGAAAGCTTTGAACAATTTCTGATTAAACTAAGAGATCAGGCCGCTAAATGTAAGTTTGAAAAATCGGATGATCACATAACTGACCAAATCCTAGAGAAATCTCTGTCAAAAGAACTAAGAAAAAAAATGTTAACAATGGGCGATGAAATTACATTAGACAAAGTTATTACTGTTGCCAATACCCTAGAAATTGTAAATTACCAACTGGACAGCTACGAACAAAAAGATAAGAATAAGACAAATGAAGTTAATGCAATAAGAAGTAGGAACAAGGATAATTCAAGATGGAAAAAACAAGAAAATGAAAAAATTGAAGAGAAAAAGATGCCAAAGTGTTCCAGATGTGGAAATTCTGCACATTTGTCCCAACGTCTTCCTTGTCCAGCAAAGGACAAGAAATGTCACGGTTGTGGAAAATTAGGCCATTACCAAAGATGTTGCAGAACTAAAGAATTTCAACAAAAACGTAAGCTGACACAAAATCAAGGCAGAGAAAGAAACTATAACAAGCGACAACGGACGGAAACAACAGTAAATTCTATGGAAAATGAAGAAACACAATATATATTTAATTTAAACGACGACGCGACACTAAAATGTGAGATAGGAGGAGTAAACTTAGAAATGTTGATCGATTCAGGGTGCAGACTAAACTTAATATCTCATAAAACTTGGGAATATTTAAAGAAGAACAAGGTGGTTTGTGAAAAAAAAGTAAAAAAGCCTAATAAAATATTACTAGCATATGGAAGTAAGACACCTTTACAGATCAAAGGTTCTTTTGAAGCAGTAATAAAAGCAAACGGGAAAATGGAACGCACTACTATTTACGTTATAGAAGAAGGATCCCGGAACCTGCTCGGTAAAGACACTGCATTGCAATTGGGCGTTCTGAAGCTAGGTGTAAATCAAGTTGAACAAGAATCAAATCAACCTTTCCCGAAATTTAAAGATATTTTAATTGATATACCCATTGACTCATCAATTAAACCAGTTATGCAACCCTACCGGAGGATACCAATACCACTAGAAGACAAGATAAATAACAAAATTCAAGAATTATTAGATCTTGACATAATAGAAGAACATAAACTAAGTAGAACAACAAATATATAGTACTAATCCGCTAATCTAATCTAAGTAAGTTAACTTAATGTAGACTTGTGTGTGCACCCCACGTAACACCTGCAAATCCTGCAAAGCGAAATAAGGTGTATTAGACACAACAATAATACCACAAGAAATAAAAAACTTAATAAGATTCGACACGTGTTTCGCCTCTCTACGAAGCATCCTCAGGAAAATCGACTCTCTGTGCACTATTAGGACGTGTTGCCTTGTCGAGTGCTGAGCAGAAAGCACTCACTTCTTACTGCTTCTTCTTTCTTTCTTTCTGCTCAGCACTCGACAAGGCAACACGTCCTAATAGTGCACAGAGAGTCGATTTTCCTGAGGATGCTTCGTAGAGAGGCGAAACACGTGTCGAATCTTATTAAGTTTTTTATTTCTTGTGGTATTATTGTTGTGTCTAATACACCTTATTTCGCTTTGCAGGATTTGCAGGTGTTACACGTTTTTTTTTTTTTTTTTTTTTAAATTATTAAGATCCTGAAAGAACTCTTCAGCCGACTAGGCTATCCACTATCGATCACTGCTGATAACGGCCGACAATTCGTTAGCGAGGAGTTTAAACGTTTTTGTCGCGATGGTAACATAAAACTTTTCAATACTGTGCCATATTGGCCACAAATGAACGGAGAAGTGGAGCGTCAAAACAGAGACATAGTAAAAAGGCTAAAAATTGGTTCAAGTGAAAAACGAGATATGAAAGAAACGCTATATGAATACCTAATGATGTACAATTCCACCCCTCATTCTGTTACGGGAAAGACGCCATCAGAACTTTTTTTCAAAAGAATAAACAGGGATAAAATCCCTATGCTGAAAAACATAAACGAGACAGATAACGACACTGAAGTAAGAGACCGAGACAAGTTACAAAAGGAAAAGGGGAAGGAATATGGAGACCGGAAGAGAAGAGCGGAAAACCCAGAACTGACAGAAGGTGATAAAGTATACGTCAAAGAAATAGAAAAGACAAATAAACTCTCAACTACTTTCAACCCAACACCACATGTAGTAGAAGAATCAGTGGGAGGGGATTTTACGATAAGGAATGAAGAAACGGGACAGAGACTACGGAGAAATGTCATTCATCTAAAGCGTGTGGAAGGACAATGGAAATCAGTCGGAGATGAGTCCAATGGAAATGAAGATCAGATAAATCAAACGGAATAAAACAATAGAAATTAAAATATAAAACTATGAGTAGAGATTTTTGATGCAAAAGTAAAAAAAAAACTATTAAGTAGATTCATTACAATAATTTAAATTAATAAAATTTGTTACAAAGGAAGGGATGTAGTGTTTGTATCTAAACAATAGATATACTACGTTGTCTCATGTACACCAGTAGAGGGCGCCGCCGTCAACCAGCAGTCTGGGAGTAGACGCGGTGCGGGCTGGGCGTGCGCGGGCGCGCCGATCTGTGTGTAGTAGTGAGCCAATGTACATCGATACATTTACCTAGTGGTTTCGTGATAGTGATCACTATACATATGAAATGCATATATGGGGTAGCTGATGTTTCAGTAACATCATAATCATCAACAGCCTTACTTAACCCACAGCTGGGCTTAGACTTCTCTCGGTCCATTCCATACAATGATGGGCTACCCTCATCTATCTAGTCGCGTCGTAGGTTTAGTACCACTTAATAATGCGTTGTAAAATAATAAACATAAAGGACTATATTCTCAACCATCTGTTTTATGTGGTTTTATTCCGTTTATATGCTAATTTAACGGTAAAATAACAATATCATCCGCTATTTTAAATGCATCGAATCTCGATTGTATGGCCAATGATATAGAAAATGTATTGGATATCCAAATGACCCTACTCTCGTGTATTCAGAAATGTCACGGCATTTCTATAAGTCACAGTCCAATCATACTAGAATCAAACCCTGTATATTTTTTCAGTATAACCTAGACCAAAGTTACAATTGCAGCGCTAATCATTGCATCTCACTCATGCACTATTGATAAGACTAGTGACCTCTCACTCGCACTTGTGAGGATTATTGATATTCGTTTCTTATTAGCGCGGGTTATAGCAAGATGTTTGCAGTGTTTTATGAATGATAAGCTTTTTCATTTTTGTAGCGTATTTTCTTAAAAACAAATTAAACTTTGTTTGGATTATTTGACTGGCATCGTCTATTATTCTATAAAATATTGTATAAGAAAAGAAAACTCTAGTTTTCTTCGAACGTAATATCAAGTTAGAAAAATAAATGTTTTCTATTTAATTCAATCTTGGCCATGACTTACATACCTCTACGTCATATTAAAAATTAAGAACTATTTCCTAACACAATAAATAGCATATTATACAAATGCCTTTATGGCAGTATAAAACACGATGTTTTCGTGACTAAAACCTATAAAATATGTGTTTCGATCGAAGTAATATCAGAAGCAGGTGAGGGGTTCGGCCTTGCACTCTTGCTTAAATTCCGTGTTTGTTATTGCAATATTTGCAACCCCATCTGATAGCCGAAGGTATATTTTGAATACGAACGATTACATACAGTACAGTGGTACATCTAAATCCCGATATTTGACAGCGTTTCACTGATCGCCACCCCAGAACATTTACCCCATTACTTACAAGCGTTGTCAAACAAAGACAGGGCGAATTTTAAGCAGTGCGTCACACCCAAGTAACGCTTATAAGTAAGGCCTTAAAACAACGACAAGCGAAAACGTTCAAAATTGTTGACTTTACTATCACATTTTCAGTTGGTTGACTGATTGTACTATTCTTACATAATAATCAATCAGCCCGAACAAGATCAACCGTTTTTTCAACACTATCCAGAACAACCACTTTACACCCACTTAAAAAACGCTGTCAAACAGTGATTGTGCTCACCAATAAAAACAACACGCGTCATATAAATGCAAAACAGAACGTTCATGATCCAATATCCACCGTGTGGGAAGTGCTATAAGAAAAATGTCATGCTCCCATATTAAATCTCTCGTATCCCCAGTTTTATTGGGTGACGTTCAAACGAATTCGCGATAAGCGAAGCGTAAATCACGAATATTGTAGGTGAGTACTCAGCTCAATGTAACTGAAAATGGATTTCAGGACTCTTTTTGTAATTTTTTTTTGACGTTTGGTTAATACAAACTTCAATGGTTAATTCAAACTTTGCCGTTTTTACACTGTCGTACTACTTTTCTTGCGTTTGATCCACAGCAGTATTTGCAACAACCAAAACTTTATTATGTTGAGGGGTATATTTCACATTGCCTACTGAATATTGAATAACAGTATTTTATGCGATTTGCCGCGCCATTTGCGAGGCTTTTGTAAATAATGGCGCGATGTGGTAATGGCGCTGCGCCGCTGTCGCCTTTCGTGCTTTTATTTGCATTTTGAACTAACTGTTTGAAAGCTTGATAACAAGCACTAGGTCAGAAAACTCACTACTGCAAAATGAGGGTATGGTACTGGTGTAAGATAGCATACTTTGAATAAAACCTCATAAAACTCAAAGTTATGGATTGTTCACAACATTTTTTTAAAACACCATACACTGGCAACTTATGTAACCCACATAGGACCCTACCTACTCAAAATAGAAAAAAATATTTTATATGCTATGAAAATATGAAGCCAAAGTGAATTCTCAAATTATTCCCCTATTTTATAAATACCTCAAAAGAGAAATATTTCAGCGCATGGATAATCGCATCGTCAGATTTTTCTAATCTTTATCTTCTAAAAAGTTATATCGAGGTTAGCTTTTAGTCAAGAACGGGACAAATTTTACAAAAAAATATCTAATTAGGGATTTGTAGTTACTACTCTATCAATAACCCTAAGGTCTAAGGATAAGGTCCCCATTGTTTTTCCAAAACTCTTCATAAATCCTGTATTATGTTTCTGTGTGGTGAACAATATCTATCAAACCCTGATTTTAGCATAAATAAGTAATATCCCTAAGTACAACGATGTAGTAGTAATGGTATCGCTATCCCCGCTTCTCATAATCACTAAGCTTACTATGTGCTGTTCTGTGTCTGATGGTAGTTAGATTATCGACAGGTAATACAGGAAATATACCGTAATGGATAGTATAATGTAATTGATGATCATAATATTTTGTTATTACCGTGGCTAAGTAATTCTCTTTTAGCGTGTGTTTCAATTCAATACACTGGAAGCCTTTTTAACCGGCTCCAATGTTCATAAACTTTTGCTTTTGTATTATTGTCTACGTCTCACTAAGTGGAGTGGCAACACACTGGAACTTTACAGCTATTATTATTAGTTTTGTTTTGTAAAAGGATCATTCAAAAACGGTAGGAACCAAGCCGTAGTTTGTTGCCTGTTCTTCTAGGCTTGGTCGCGTGGAACTAGCACTTAATTTCATCTATAGCTTAAAGACGTTTAAAAGTGATCCTTGTGATACTACTGAATAAATATGTTTTTGATTTTGACTTTGGTGACACAAATGTTGTGCCCTCGGTGAGAATTGAACTCAGAACCTAAAAGCGTAGAAGACAGAGCGTTGGTGCTACTATGTATAAGGTAACCAATAAATAATTTTTCATTACTCATACTCTGAAAGTAGGTCTGAAGTTGCCTGAGGGGCCTAATAGAAAGTAAAACTTTCAGCCCTAGGGAGAATCGCTTTCTACTGACAGCTGTCAAATTATAAAAAAAAACAAGTTCTATTTTATTCAACCATGTTCCAACTTTCTAAGGTCTTTCTAACTGCAAAGAGGTCGTTGAACCAAATTCCAACTTTTTATTCAGCAAGTAGGTTGGAAACCCATTACAACGGTAAGAAGTTTATAAAGTCTAATTAGAGCGCAATGTAAAATTTAAATTTAAATAACATAAAGATCTTCTAAATTACTTGATTAATATTAGCTTCAACTATTTATTTAAAATAACATAGATTGAGCAAAAATTTACCATTTTTTAAATTATGAGAATGAAAATAATGGCTGAATAATTCTGGCGAGCCGTAGCCGAAGGCCCGCCAGAGAAAAAGAAAAAAAAAACCGGGAAGGCGGCAATTCAATCTTCATTTTCACAAATTTTTCTTTCATGTTTTTATTTTTACTATCCTTGTATTCGTAATGAAAAGCACAGTGTTTACCTCGGGTGAAAGTCTTTTAAGTCCCTCGAGCTCCATTGGCGCCCTCGCTAACGCTCTGGCGCCAAACCCGTCTCGGGACTCAAAAAACGTGACTTTCAACACTCGGGTAACAATGTACTATTACTAACCCTCTGATCACGTTGGTTCACGATTCACTGAGCGCATTAAAAGCAACGTCAATAGCTTTACTACAAAAGAATGGACCAATTTAAATGGAAATTTAATCACAACAATCTGAATTATAACGGAAAACAAGTAATAATGAATAAAATTAGTTTTATTGTACAATTTTACCAATTATTGGGCGCACGTGGGTGGAATGTGTTGAACGCGATTAAGGCCACTTCCCACCAGGCGGTTTGATTTGATTAGCAAAGTGTTAAAAGTTGGCTAATTGAAGTTTTACTGTGCTATACATAATGCCAACTTCCGGGATATAAAAGTACCTAGTAGCAGGAAAAAGAAGTTCGTAGCCAAAAAAACCTGAAGACATCTAAAATCTGAAGCACTTAATGACAAGTGAATTTAAAAAACTTGAGAAACCGACTTCATGACCAAACTACTGAACCGATTTTGATGAAATTTCTATGGGACTAATCTGGAAGACCTCGCAGAACCTTCCAGATAAAAAAAACAAATCGGCTCATAAATGACGAAGTTATGAGATAACAAATATTTAAAACAAAAACTAAGTGAGAACCTCCTCCTTCTTTATTTCAAACTAGCGGCCTGTCCCGGCTTCCCACGGGTGGACATTTATTTTTTAAACACATAAATATAGCTTAATTATGTTACTAAGGGTGAATGTATATAGCTTTCCAATGGTGAAAACGATTTTGAAAAGGCACAATAAGTAGTTTTTGAGTTAATTCAATACAAAAAACAAAAACACACAGTATAGATAAAGATTAAGTAGATAGGTGTGATAGACTACAGCACTGCTTTTGTGGATAGTGGGCCTTATTTCATAGAATTATTACATCAAACATTAATTTATGCATGAGCTGTGAAACAGCGATGTAAGACATCACTAAAATATACACGTGATTACCAATAAAGTGTGAATCAAAACTATACATATGCTCTGTGATATTTTAATTTAAAACCACAGAGCGGAGACGAGTAGTCGGGCAATCTTGATATTAAATATCACAGTGTTTTAATTTTTATTATTCACTAGCAGCCGTCTGCGGCTTCGCTCGCTTCGTTACCGTTGCGCCCCGTTCCTGTTACTTTTTCGGGATAAAGGTATTCTATGTCCGTCTCCTGGTTCTAAGCTCCCCACCAATTGGCAGGACGACATAGTCGAACTGGACGATGAAAGCGAAGTAGAGGTAAGAATGGAGACTTCTGGAGGAGGCCTATACCCGTCGAGGGGGCCTTTTGTTAGTTCTTTTATAAAAAATATAGATATAAGTTATTTAAAAGTATGTTAACTAGGTAATAATTGATGATACGTTGCGACTGCATCAGCTTAGAGTGAAACCGGGATAGAAACGACGGCTATGAGTATTGGCATCTATCCTAACCCTAATCTCGAAGTACGGAGATAGACGACGCGTCAAACGCGGAGATGGATGGCGACCGGCACATGAAGCTTACCGAGCTGTAGGCCTACCATGAGCTCTACCTGGCTCTGTCTCGGGTTCTGGTTTTGTTTCTGTGCGAGTGTTGACTAGATAAACCCTACGTCAAAACGTCACAGACACAGTATAATGCACTGGTGAGCACTCACACAGACTCAAAACGAGAGCCAGAGACAGAGCCAGACAGAGCTCATGGTAGGCCTACTGTTTGTAAGCTCGATGATGATACATTGCCTCTGATACAACTTTGTATTGTAAATATGCTATTTTTTAAAGAGAAAATGGATTTTCCTGTGGATGAAACTGGATTAGTTTCAGAATGCGTGAGAGGATTCGAGACATTATAAAACAAAATTAAATAATGTTTCTGATCAGTCTAGAAGCGTAGGTAAACTTGCGGCTTGGTTCCACAATCTCTAAATCGAATTATTCAAAAAATATGATCAACGTAAGATAAGCCATACGACATTGAACGGTGAGTTGGTCCCTAGACTAAAAAACCTTAAAAAACACAGCCCTGTGGGTCAGGCTACATTGAGTGCTACGCGATTGTGCTACGACACTCGTAGCTATGCTACGCCATTATCATTTCAAATATTTGGGCATCTACCAAAATTTGTATGGTTTGAACGAGCTTTCGGCTACTTTCTTAGGCATAGAAATAAGGTACTGAAAGATCTGAGGGGATGTTAAGGGTTTGCAGTCGTAACGTAAATCCCAGGCGCTTTCTGGAAATATCCAATCTTTATACTTTTGTCTGCCTACAACTTACTTTCAGGGTGTGAAAATGCTAGTCCTAAAACTGAAGCTGCATATAAATACCCATAAGTAAAGACCTATCTAGGTAAAAGATATTTTTTTAGAGATGTTCAAATTATTTCTAGTTTCAAAAGTCATCCTGTCAATAAATCCGTGATCTCTGCCTACCCCCCCCCATGGGAATGTGGCATGACTATATGCATGTATGTTCAAAAGACCTCGTCACGACCTTGGTTAAACATTTACATAACTTACTCTCTGCATTTTCAAGTAATATGTTACTGACAATTGCTGTCGTATCTACGTGAGTTTGGTGTTATTGCTATTCACTTAGATTAATAAAGGTTCATACATACGAAAGTAGCACCTGAGCGGAATTAACAGAGACAGCACTCTTGGGTATAAGATGAGCGATAACCATAGATTAAACTGATTTGAAGCCAAAGTCGATTAAAAAAATTACGCAAAAATAATGAGGCCCCGTATACAGACAATACCTGAGTCGAGCCTCAATCATTTATTTTTTGATAGTTAGGTATACATTGAAATGTGTCAAACATCTGAGCTTGACTCAGAATCAGGCATTCTTTCAGGATAAAGTCCTAAGACCGAATATCCTGATAGTACTTACTTTCATGATTTCGTCTCGGCCCCCTTCCTACAAACACACACACCCTCTCACGATCAACCTTTTCATTGTATTCAATAGCAGAACTAATACTAAGGTTAAGGAGATGGGCTTTGAGATTGCTACACAGTTATATAACTTTCGCAGTTTCATCGTTTAGCTTGTAGTTTGCACACTCTGTAACATTGTTCTGAATTAAACATTTATTTCCTACTAGTGGCCGCCCGCGGCTTCGCTCGCCCGTTCCCGTTGCTTTTTCGGGATAAAAAGTATCCTATGTCCTTCTCCCGGTTCTAAGCTACCTCCCCACTAATTTTCTGCCAAATCGGTTACGCTGTTCTTGAGTTATAAATAGTGTAACTAACACGACTTTCTTTTATAAATATAGATTTCTAATCGTAGACATATCTTGTGTATTTTTAAATTTTTATGGTTGTCATGGATGACATTCTCACTCAAAGCTCTTTACTCGTCGCTCAACTCATACATAACACGAGCTTTAGATCTCACGAACCTCCTAATTACGCCACTTAAGCCCCTTTAATTAAATCCCTAGGCGGTAACACGTATTTGCGCTCAGACGTTAATTTATTCAACGTTTTTATTAAACGGTTATGAGATCTTCTAACGTAATTATTTGGGAGATTCCCCGCAGGTTTGACCTCACTGACAGTAGCTCTGATACTTACTGTGATGATAAATAAATAAACACAATGCTAGTGCTTTCAAACGGTGAAGGAAAACATCGTGAGGAAACCCGCGGCTTAGTCAGTTCCGCACGTATTATCCATGTCTTTCCTGTGAATGTGTCATGACTAAGCTGTCTCGATGGTATAGGAGCCTGGAAAGCATTTTCCATCTCAAACCTTGTCCCAGGCACTATTACGTCCCGTAAGTAGGGGCATGAGTAAACACCAGATGCCCCTGACGCTAAATCATCTATCTGCAAATTCTGCAATAGATGCAAAGGCCTGTCTATTTTTTTTAATGCAATAATGGTAAGACCATCATATCATAATAGCTATACTTACCTACAACCCATGTTATAAACTCACGTGAACTTAAAGCTCATATTGTTGGCGGATTGCATCATATCCTCTGCATTATTACCTGCAACAAAACAAGAGTCGGTTAGAGCACTCAATCGGGGCAATCATCGTGTTGTTACGAATATAAAAGCAAATAGAGGCAGACTGTTTGGCGAGGCGCACTGGGCATTCCACTAATTCTAAATTAGAACTGCCTATATATACGTGAGGCGCGCCGGCCGGCGACCGCGCGTGTGCGAATATAGCGTACCATACCACCACCGCGCCCTACGCGCCTCCAACGTCGTCACCCCGCCATACCAATATAACATTATTTCGAGAACTAAGCACATGTTTCTTCACTAAACTTTACACGTTATAAACTTTAGCACGTTTACACTGGTGATGCGATTTGATCGCGGCACAATTAGCGCGAATGTTTCACGTTGAAACTTCATCCGGAGCTCGCTTTATTGCAGCGCCTGACAATGGAACTATAAATTTTAACGTCGATGCGCCAAAGTTACCGTAATAAAACACTCGCAGTTTTGTTGTATTAAATAGCACCTCGTTCGCTTGTAAAAAATCAACATCCTAAAGTGTATCACAGAGATTGTGCGCGGATATTCTCGCGTAGGAACAGGACAGAGCGTCGATACATTCGGTACAAGAAGGCGGCGAGGTTTGATGATCAGACTTCACACAAAAAAGTCAACGAAGCGATACGAAGGCACGCGGATTCGTAAAGAAACAACGAGAGGTTGGCGCAGGCGGGCCACGAGCCGGGAACGGGTTTATTTCGTGAGAACGCACGCTAATGCATGCCAAACAACACAATGTTATCGTCGAACGAGCGACGCGACGACGCCCTCAGAGACTTATGGGCTCATCATCTTATTTCACAATAGACAGTTCAATCTATTATATTGGCACCAGGAATGGTTCGCATTCAATGATTATTATTTCTACATTTTCAACCACTAGTCAGCTACAACAGAAGGTTGCAAAAGTTTGTATTTAGCGGTAATTGTAGCAAGCTCGGAGTTCGAGCGAAGCCGTGGTAGCGACAGCTGCACGCGCTGCCTGTCGCGTACAACGAGAGCTCGGTTCGTTAGAGCCGCAGATTTAAAATAAAACTTTGCAACGGAAACAAAAAGAAGAAAAACCTTCACGAAGCAAGCGCTTGACTTGCAAGCTAAGCGTGGCCCCACGCTAAAATGGACATTGCGTTATTGTGATAAGAATTAAGTTCGCGTGCCACAGCAATCCACTCCTACAACTTTTTACAGTTATCTGGACTGGGTGCACTGACGTTTATTTCAATTGTCTCTGCGGGTGGATTGCCCTATATCCAGAGAGCATTCGCGGACAGTTTTCACCCAATCAAATTTGGTGCACTTCTAGATTACCGCAGCAAATTGTTGGGCAAGTGTTTTAGCACTCATGTAAGCCGTATAGGCTTTCTAAGCGGCGCACCCCGGTTAGTATTCGCATTCCATTTTGCATTAACGGTTCTTTTATGATCGCATAATATCGTCTCTTAGGCAGCATTGATGATAAATCAGCAGGATATCAGTTTAAACTTGCTCCTTTTATCTTCTTAATGAGTTTAATGAGGCCGGCGGTAAGAGCTGTCGTCTGATTGAGTTAAATTGGTTGTGATTGCAGATCAGGTTACTCGCCGGCAGCCAGACGATGGCATGGGCCGCTGCCTCCACCCCAGACGAGACGGCGACGCTCTTTTCCCTGAATCGGTAAGTGCACTCGGACATAGTGAGGCTAATAAAGTGCATGATAAAGACATTCATTAGAGCGAATCAAGCTGTATATTACGACAAAATTGTGGGAAAAAATGGAAATTTGAAAATTGAATATTGTAGAAAAACTGATTGAAATTATGGAAAAAGTTGAAAATGACTTTTTATTTCGGATACTATGGGCTATAGGCTATTTTTAACCAACAGACAAAAAAAACCACCGAAAGTTCACCGAGTATAGTTAACTCCTGATTCCAGCCAATCAGCTTCAAATCTTTTTCCAAGCTGCCGCCGATTGGTTTCGATTGAAGTCGTGATTATGACTTGTCTTACTCGGTGAACTTTACCAAACTGGCCGATAAGGGGGCTGTAGTAGTAGGGAGCTATTTGTTTGAAATTTTCTAGAAGAATTTGTTATAATGACTCTTTTCAGCATCAGACGTGGCCAGCGAATCACGCCCACGTGCGAGCTACTTAATAAATTATTCAAACCATTGCAAACCCTTTTGTAGTGCGATCACCATTGTGATTACTCATTAAATCGCTCGGTGGAGCGGGTTGCGGGAAAAAGAGACGCCTTGAATCACAAGCGGAGCGGCGGAGTTTGTCCAACATTTAATTTTATAGTCAGCACATTGTCTTGGTGCGTAAATCTGGAGTACGTGCATAAAATAAGGTAATTTACGCGATAAATACCCGAGTAATATAATAAGCATTAGAAAGGAATTCTTGGAATTCAACCCAGTGGGGAAATAGCGAAATTTAAATTCACGCGAGCAAAGTCACGTTGACTCCACTATTATATTGCATATATATGTACATATATTTATTCGATCGCTAAGCTGAAACGACCCATACTCCAGTGCGGCACTATCGAAAGCTCAGACAGACTTTAACGAAACCTTCTACTTGTTCTTTTCCGCTACGCTGTTGGCAACACAGATTATAATAATTGTAATATAAAAACATGATTCATAGAGTTTTTACTTGTCTATGAATGATAGAGTATTCATCTGAGACCGTGCACAGCCACATATACTTGCTAACCTAACCTGATTTAATAATTATACAGAAGTTCAACGTTTACAGTGTTTTAGTGGTTCCACCATCCTACAACTGCAAACTATCCTACGACAACTAATACAGGCACACAAACTTGTTGTCGCTCCGCTCAGTCACATGCCGCTGCGTAATCAAACAATGCCGTCGGCGATCGATTTAATTTGCTCGCGGTAATTATTTACCCAAACTGACCGTAATTAAAAGCAAACAACTGTCCGATCTTTATCGGCGGTGAATTTAGTTGTTAACGTCATGAATAAACTTGAATAATGGACCTTGTTTAATAGAAATTTTGATGAATTAATATAATTTTAACCCCAAATTGAGAGCTCGGATGTTTTGTGGCAGGTAAATGAGGTATACAAACATAACATATGATTTGTAACTCAGTACTCAATACATTTATTGCATACACATGGTTTAGTTTAGGTACATACATAGTTCTTAGGTGTAAGTCAGTATCACATGGACCCTGTGTATAGGGTAAAGCAACAACTAACAACAACAGGGTAACTTTGGGGGGGATGGTAGGGTAACTTTGTAATGAAGACTGATGGATAAGCTATACGATACTAGCAATTATAGAGCCTTGCGCATATCTAAGTGTTACTTATACTCGTATTATTTATTGCAATTATTATATTACATGGTGAGGTCTAAAAGTTAAAAATGGTGAATACATAATAGGCCCTTAAGTTAAGGGCATAGCAATATTTAGAGTGGAAGCAGGTCGAAGTTTGAAGAAATAAATAAAATCGAGGTATTTAGTATTGTGAATTAAATTAAATTATAACGCAGGCAGATCATTGAAGAAGTCATTTAAATTGTAATAAATTTTTGGTATTAATATTTCCCTTGATTTACATTAAAATTTCCTATTATATTTGTTCGGCGATTTTATAATATATTTTTGATGTCATTGTTGTTGGACCGGAACTTAATTACTTACTCGTTCTGCGATAAATTAAAAGCTGTCAAATATGACAGCGATATTTGATAGCGTTTCAATGATCGCAGAACGCTTAGAATTGCGCAAGGCTGAGGCTAGCCAAACGTCTCGACGCTAGAAATTTCAAATTATACACACAGAAATAAATCACCGCATAAGTGACCCCTAAATAAATCATTTAAAATAGATGAAAAGGATTGTTTACTTTTATGAAAACGATCTCTCATGAAAGTATCAACTCCTCATTATTCTAAAATTATTGGAAACTTCCAAAGACTTGGCAGCCGCGGTTATACGTGTCGCACGGCCCACACAAGAGAAATCAATTAACGATTGATTTCGTCAAACCTTTGAAAATGTTCCGAGAATTGAGCTTTGGTGTTCCCATAAGTACCAGTAAAGTAATGAGAAGCAATAATGATTCTATCTCAACTAAAACTCATTTAGCCTAAGACTGGTAAAGCTTTGGACGCGAAATTGTACAAGCTTAGTCAATCGATCTGAATTTCTTGCATTAATTAAACTAGCTGCCTATTTTAATGCTTAATGCTACTTTAACTACATTTCTCCGTCCCTTGTTTTACCCTTCGAGAACTTAAATCAGTATTTGCAAGTGTTTGAAACGAGAACTTGGGACAGGAAACATTTCGATTGGGCCGTTAACGATGCTCCTATTTCCATTTCGATATTGCAAATACCTTTCATGTTTCAAGTGGCAAAACCGCCCTTGTTCACTGCAAATAGAGTTTGTAATTGCTTAGAAACTAATGGTAAGTGGTTCTTGAGTCTAACCTGAACTAATCAGTTGAAAGCTTAGGGTACTTTGACTAGAACGATCATATTAAAATTATGGTATCTGTTTGTTCTAACCCTTCCTTGGATTATATTTGGGAGAGGGTATGGAAATGATTTTTAATAAATATTGCCGCACACGTTTTATTAAAAGTCTTTTGTCACTGTCACTTTCATGTCAACAAATAGAGATGGCAACAGACTTATGCTAAATGACTGATATAGGATCATTATGAACCGATATCTCTTTAAAAACATTTAGCCATTATAATATGCGTGTCATAGTCTAAAAATATACGAGTAAAAACAAAACAGTAATTTGGCGACAGTTCATGTTTCAAAAACGAATAAATTACTGGCAACAAATATTTTGGGGCTTTCCAAGGCTGCCCTTTTACGATCAGATCCGATAATATTGGCAAAGCTTCCATTTTGGTTCCCAGTAATGTATGATATCTGGTAGGGTAAGATTCATATCTCTAGTAAGGTATGCTCATTAACATTTATGATACCTACGTTTACTGCAAACTCCGGCGTGGTTTTGGTTGATGGAGAGGTATTTTCGGTTGTACCTACTTTACAACAATGCATAACTTTACGATTCGTTCATTTATTTATTCGTTCATCATCATCGTCAACCTATATCAGTCCACTGCTGGACGTAGGTCTCTCCCACGACGCTCCACTTGGTCCGTCTTCGTTCGCTTATTCTAGAATATTCTTTTTGGTTGTATAGCTTTTTTACCTCAATGTTTTCCTGTCGTTTTGATTAGAAACGAACAGATGTTAGAGATCGATTTGTAATTAGGGTGGGGCGCATTAGCCTTACTTCCTCTATCCATTACCTTTGAAGTAAATGTAAATGACACTAATTTGATCTCTATTGCCTTGAAATATAAAACCAGAGCTTCCACGCATTTTATAATTTACCTAACGCTAAATTGAACCCTATCGCGTTGAGACAAAGATGTAAAAAAACAGCCCTGATTGTACGTTTTCAAGCCATTCATATTTCTCTTTGTCTTGCTAATGAACTGAAATAAAAGAGTTTACATAATTTAAGGGCGCCGCCGGTCCTTTGTAGTAATTGTTAATGGTTCTGCGTAAAAGTAGACTTGCGTTTCTCTTTATGTTTCAAGAAGGTAAGTACACGAACACAATAATTATTATTATACGAGAGGTATTATAATGTATGTGCTATGCGCCCAATTGAATTGACAGACTGGCTGTATAAGTTAACAGGATTTTACATTTAGAAAGATCAAAATCAAATTCAAATATTTCTTTAGGAATGGTATCACAAGGATAACTTTGAAACGTCTTAAAGCTAGGTGAGTCTAGGTGCCAGTTCCACGCGACCAAGCCTAGAAGAACAGGCAACAAACTACGGCTTGGTTCCTTTCTTTTTCTTACAAATCACCGAACTTTTATTAAGGTCCTTTATTAATTTTGTGCTTGTACTGGTAGAAGGATTTAATATACATGAAATTGTATATGAAATTGTAGTTAAACGTATAAACATAGCGAACTATAATTTCATTCTAAACTGATAATAAATATGTATAAACTGACTGAGAGCCAATGAGACGCGTTATTACCCATATTAAATTAAATATTCCATTGGCAATTCAAATATGATTGAATAGCGTTTCCAATAGGTTTATTAATTCATATTGCGTTTATGATTTAAACAACTCTACAGCAGCATCACAAGTTATTTACCTAGCACATAAAAATTACAAAAAGGGTGTTCTTGAGTTATAATTAAGAGGTATAAAGACAGAGATGCTACAAACATTACGCACATCATGCAAATTTTCAAGGAGTGTACTTCAGTGGTGTTAGAAGTTACAGTCCCAAAAAATTTAAAAGGTTTTGCGAAACTTATAGCTACTTGCTATTGCACATAGCTATCAGTTTTACAAAACCCTATGTTTCCAAAACCGGAGGCAGTACCACGAAACTCATGGACACAATAGGTTTTCTTCTCAAAAATAAATAATTGTATTCATGGGGAAAATGGACCGCGTCAAGACGGCAGAGGACCTAAACTAGTCGAAGAACAGTATTCAGGAAGTTGAATCGTGATGAGACTTTACGGCATCAGGCATCTGTATAGACCTCGGCTGTTGTATAGACCTCCATGTTGCTTTACCCTATACATACAGGGTCCATGTGATAATGACTTACAACTAAGTACTATGTATATACCTAAACTAAACCATTTGTATGCAATAAATATATTGAGTATAGACTACATGAGCTGTTCTCACAGAAAATTGTAAAACATACACGTTATATAAGTAATTTCACAAAATGGTATCTACGTGTTTTCGTATCATTCCAGCTAAAGGCATTGCTCCTTTTATAGTCGATTACGTGTTCTTAGATATGCATAAAGTTTGAAATGGGTGGGTAAGGTACTGTCAGCGACATGTTGGCTGGCATAAATAATATCAATTAAATATAAATATGTAAAGATAAGGACGTACTTTGTCGCTGTTCTTCTGCGTATTTATAAGACATTCTGAGATTTTATTTAATTAGATTTGTTTTCGTAATGAAGTTTGAAATTCATCTCCTTCAAAAATGCTAAAAACATGCCGTGTGACATTTGCGTAGAATGATCAAGAGATGTTTTTTGTCATTGAATTTTGTTACGCCACATGTTTTCAGCAAATAATGAAATGAATTTTATTTATTTGCACGCATTGCAATTTGAAAATCTGTAACATAACTAGCTAAGCTCAATATCTAGAGTAAATGTATGTTGCCGACTGTATCTAGGTATTCATTCAATATAACTTATGGCAAATTTCTTGCTTTAAGTACTATTTTATAGCTGATAATAAGTGTTCTACATCATCATAAAAATAAATAAACAAACTACTGGACGCTAAATTGAAATTACGTAAACTCTTGGAATGGGGAAGTAATTATAGGTACTTAACACGCATCTCTCCGCTTGTACCGGCGAACGGTGAAAACATGATAATTTTAACAACTTTTACTAGAAAGATTATTGAAAATAGCTTAGAGGTACCAGACTGGGTTATGAACTAAAAAAATTAAACCCCAAAACGGATCGACGTCGTTAGGAACGAATCCACAAATCTCCGCTAAAATTAGCTTTCCACAAAAAAACATCATTTTTAATTGGAGACACTATTGATGAAAGAAAGAAAGAAAGAAGAAAGAAAGAAAGAATAAAAAGTGGTGAAAGAACAAATTAAACTAGGTTAACCAATCTACTTTTACTGCCAACCCAAAATAGTTCAAGGTTTGCAGCCACAGCTTTTCAAGCCAGCACATCGTATCACACCTATTCAAAACATGTTCGCGGTAACCAACGTGCGGATTCGACGAAGCTCGTCAAATATAAATATGCATCGTTTATTGCGTGCGCGAGGATGTGGGATGTGGGCTGGAGGATGTAGGATGTATGCCCGATCCGGCGGTGATGACGGATTATAATGATATGGGTCATTCAGACATATCAGAGGCCATCAATTGAAATATATGTTTTTTTAACTATCACTACAGTGAATCATTGCTATTGTTATTATTTTTGTTTTTTTGAAGGATCATACAAAAAAACGGTAAGAACCAAGCCGTAGTTTGTTGCCTGTTCTTCAAGGATTGGTCGCGTGGAACTGGCATCTAGAATTGACTTTTCAAAGTAGGTAATTCTGAATAAATATAATATTTGACTTTGACTTTGAAAGCTGAAAGCTAACCACAGTTATTTCAGTGTACAATTATCGCCTATATATAAATGGTAAAATCATTTTGTATGAAAACCGAACCACTATCGTGTATGAATGAAATGCAACAGATCCGTGTGCGAGACGAATATCTCCATAAATCCTAGAAGACAGGGACAAATGTCCGCTAGATGGCGACACTATTGCGTGACATTTGTATAACAGCCGTTTACAGTGAAAAATGCGACTAAAATACTGAAATCTCACTGAAAAAGATTTTTAAAGAATAGTTAACGTTTGTGCTAGAATTTATTTTGGAAAAACAAAACAGCACGAACAGAGTAACAATTAAATATAGGTACATTTAGTAAGTAGCTACATACATACAAGAAGGTAAAAGAATAAGAATGGGTAGGTACATAGACCGTTGCTTATGTAGGCCATGGGTAGTTTTTTAGTACATTTTTGTAAAGATAGGTAGGTAGGTAAATAAAGACAATATTTAATTAAATAGGTAGTAGATACTAGGGCATGCAGTATCGGAACCATTCTCAGAACCGGGAATTTTCGCCCGATACTGAGCTCGGAACCGGGAATTTCGATACTTTCGATACTGACTTAATTTTTTTAATAAAACTGACCGTACAGATATACAATGAAAGAAAAACTACTGAAAAAAACACTTTGTATTATTGATATATATTTTTTTATTCAGAACAGTAAATTAACCCACACACAACCACTAAATACACGAAATATTCTCATTTATTTCGCGTAGTATTTCTTCATTATTATAATACTAAAACTCTCTGTGCGTGCACGCAACAATCAAAGCTAGGTTATATCAAAGTTAAATCGAATATCCATCAAATAAATCAACAGTTAGAACTAACAGTAACAAACTATGTACGTTATCTAACTAAATCAGCTCAGCAAAGGTATAGCGAAATATCAGCAAGGCGTAAGTTGAATGTAAAGAAAGAAAGAAAGAAAAACATTTTATTGACCTTAAAAAAAGAATACTACGATGGGTACCTACCTACTGCCAACTTATACTTACTTATACATAAAAAGAATAACTTAATTTAAAACAAAAAACAGGAAAAAAACCTTAAAAACTAGATACAATAAAAAAAAAAGGTAGGTAGGCACGTGCCATGCTGTAAAAGCATTTCCATCTTTCATAGTGAAAGCTGTTCATGTTATTTTCGTTCTTTTTCTAACAGATTTTGTCATAAATACTAACGAACATCTAACTAAAATACAATATTAAACAATCTTCAATTCAGGTAAAATAAACATGTCATTTTCGTTTTGACTTGACCGAAATTGCTGAGATATTATCTGAATGATGTAAATTATAGGTTTGTAATATGTCCAAATATCTAGCAATGTATACAGAAAAGTAAAACTGACCACATAGCTAGTGTTTTTTATCGACATTTATTTATATCGTACTAGAAAACACCAATAATTGATCATTGTCATCAGTATCGAAAGTATCGAAAGTATCGGGAATTCCTTCGTGGAGAACCGGTACTGGAAAAGTTCAAAATCAGCGATAATTCCCGGTACTTTCGATACTGATACTTCCCGGGAGCATGCCCTAGTAGATACGTATCTAGAATGAATAGGTAGGTACTGCTATAGGTCGATGGTGGGTGCAAGTACTCACCTACCTAGTTACGATGACGGCGCATAAAACAGTCTGTCTCCGTTGATGTTCACATTTTCCTTCTATATTTATATCGCTATTAGAATACATTATTAGTAAGAAAGGGATGGAACTGTTTACCTTTTCACTCATAATTTTATTTTTCAGTCTATCATCATGTTCCTGCTCTGATCTCGCGCTAAGTGGGGTCTGCGCAACAGAGTGGTTACTACCGAAATTCAATTTTGATCCCAATATCAATTTTGTCTCTTTTTCAAATTTTTGTAAAGCCACTAAATAATGAAGTGTGTAAAGCCAGATATCGGCCGGAGGCTTGGAAAAATAACGGAGGTAATGATGATATTAATTCAATTCAATTCAATAAAATTAAGGTACACATACACCTTACATACTAAAAAGAGTGCACAGTGTCACAGATAAGATAATACTACTTATACACAGTGTGCACCCAAGTCCAGTGCTTCAAGAAAACTGCCTACATCCAGTCTACCCGCTATTAGTTTCAGGTAACTGTTGGCGCCTAGTAATAAAACCAAATGGAAGTTTTCCATAGACAATAATAGTTCATGATTATTCAGATGCTAGCTAGGACAGGACTATTAAGCTTCATTATTGTACAGCGACAAATAACCTATCTTGATGCAAAGACGATAATTGCCACATTAGCTATCAGGAAAACGATTAATTCAATGGCTTTGTGCATAAGGACTACAAACCAGAGGTCTAGGTGACAAATCCATTTGAGGTACCAAGGTGGAGTTCTCAATAGAACAAAGAGTGTGTATGTATTTGGATACCTACCTATAACTTGTAGTAGTAGAGCTCTTTATTAAGGGCTCGTCCGGGGAAGTACTACCACTATGCCTCTTTCTGCCGTGAAGCAGTGTCGCTGTGTTTCAAATACAAATACAAATACAAAAAAGTTTATTGCGAAATAAGATACACATAAAAAGAAAACACATTATATAAATTTTACAGTTTGACAATAGGAGTAGGCTCAGCACTAATTCTGTGCAACATACATAAATGATGCACAGGGCTGGTTTTCAGCATACTCCAATGTTCGACGTTGTAGGTGGCCGAACCAGAAAAAAAAAATAATAGTTAAAAATAGAATAATAGTTTCAATTTGGAGGGTGTGGGTGCTGGTGAAATTACTGGTACGCAATGCTTGAATAGAATAACTACATTGTCACCTAAGGTCGTGGGTTCAAATCCAGTCCACCAATGAGTTTTTGTGTCCATAAATGTATGTGCACTATGCCAGTACACTTAACCGGTGAAAGAAAACATCATGAGAAAACCGACATGACATAGAACCTAAAAAGTTCTTAGTTGTCCTATTTCTTTTTCTTGACATTTGAACATGTTTGATTAAACTTTGACTACTACGCGATACAAGTTGATACAACCCAATATTTGTAGAGTCGATAAAGTCAATATTTTCTAAACAAGTACTGTTCCGGATAAAGTTCTGTGCTAGAGCACAGAGTATTTATGCAGTAATAACGGCTTGTAATACTACAAGTGTTTTTTTTAATAAGTATAGATAGAATAATTTGGAAAACTTTTGCCTAACAGTAGAACGAAACGAAAAAAGAACAAAAAAATATTTTATAAACTTTATTATTTGGGTTTGTAGCCGTTCCGTGTTTGTTAGGCTAAATAAATATATTTTCTTTTCGTTTTATGATGTTATTATTGATAAATAAATAATAAATAAGTAAATATACCCATCGAATATCCACTATTTAATAGGTAAGGTATTATCAACTTTGTGTCATGAATATTCTGTCCGCAAGCACGCTAAAGAATAATTTTCATATCATTATTACCGCTACAAGTTTGTGTATCCACTAATTTATTAAAATTATAGAGTTCTATCACTTGTAAGTCCATAATGATAGGCACTAAATAAACAACAAACACGTGAAATGATAGTTTAATTATATTATTTACCGCGCAAACACTTGTAGCGATCGTATCTATTAGGAATAGGTACCTATTAATATTCAAGAGGCAGTAATGTTGATGTTTGATGGATAGCATCCTTTGTTGGCGTGGCATATGGTATATTTGCCATCCGTTGGGTGGTATGACTGTCTATACCTACAGCGGATAGAAATGAGAAGCCACTTTTTGCAATACAACTTGAAAAAACAGTGTATTTGCGCTTAGTCGTATAGCTAACTAAAAAAGTAAACAGACCTTTATATCTATTGTAGATGATTTATATAGTGTCAGAGGCAACTGTTGATTACTTATGTCCCTACTTACGGGA
Source organism: Thera obeliscata (assembly GCA_947578465.1). Lineage (NCBI taxonomy): Eukaryota > Metazoa > Arthropoda > Insecta > Lepidoptera > Geometridae > Thera > Thera obeliscata. Next base: position 3,621,204 of record OX387926.1, read on the forward strand.
CGCTACAGTGCCTGGGACGGGATTTTAGATGGAATAGGCTTGCCCGCGGACCTATCATGCAGCTATCCTGACAGCTTAGTCGGTATAAAACTTTAAAAAATAGTGTATCTACGAGTTACGAGTTTGCTACCTAATTAAACGTAATATGCAAGTAAAAATGCCAAGCTCGCTTGTTCATGATATTTTATTCTGAGAAAACATTTGATAAAAGTTTGATCAAGGACAATTTTCTTTTTGAAGATACAGGGAAAGTTGGGTATAAGTACAATCTTCAAGTGAAGTTGAGGGTGCTTCAGTCCCAAAGTTTTGAAGTTAGAACGCTTTTGAAAAGTTGGAATAAACGTAGATGAAATATTGTCTACTGAACAGTGGGCAATATGCTGAACTTGGTGCAAATAAGTGATATACTAAAGTATGGATGGTGTTTGCTAACAAATTCAGGCAGTATTACAACCCGATTATCATTTCATTTATTTATGCACGAATGAGTCCCGCAACGCATTCGTAACAACAATAAAAGTAAAATGCTTTTTTATGGCCGAAGGGGAGAGGACGTCGTAAAGAATGGAAATGCCAGACAGAGGCTTTGAGACTTCCATTGCTGTGCCATAGAACAGGTTTCCAGAAGCGTTTACGTAGAAACGCAAATATTTTATAGCATAACCCATGGTTAGTTTGGGGAATGTGTGAAAATTTACCAGAAATATTTATGAAATTATCTGAATCTTTGTATCCTCTAAATTGCAGATTACACGAATTCCTTTGTGAAATGTAAAAGAGTTTCAAGGAGTTCCAACGCTACTTACACTCTTAGGTGTGCATGCATTGTAGGTACGCATCGTACCAGCGCATGATAATAACGTCATGTTACGAGTATGTTACAGAGTGCGTCTCTACTCTAGCCTGTACTTCTCTTCTCTATGACGGAGACATTCATTGCCCGTCCGTTTACTCGACGAATGTTGCACATTGTTTGTAGCGATGTGATAAAATGCCGACATTTTTATGAGAATCTCTGTGAAATATTACAAAATGAATTGGATACTTACGGTGTAACGTGTGGTAATTTTAAAATAAGACAATAGAAATCACTAAAGGTGACTACTAAGTAGATTCACAAGAAAACGTATAAAATAAACATAAACCTAGGTAAGTATATAAAATGCTTATAAAACTCTAGAACTTTATGTGGCGATCACAATAGGTTGAAGTCATAATAAAACCGCAAGAGTTAATAGAAAGAGGTAGATGAAAGCTTTGAAAGGGGTTCTATTTACTTTTCGATTACGACCAATCTCTTCAGAGAGTAATATAATATGATGACCATAATATAGTCTTGGACATTTAAATGAAAATTTAATGCATTGTGCACACGTAAAGTTCGCTCAATTCCTCCAGTCAACTCAGCTTAATAACTTCACTGGCGATGGACCACAGATAATAAAATAAGAAAGTTTCATGCACGAGAAAAATGCAAAATGAAAAATAGTTTGGTTCCCGTTTTAAACTGTCATAAAAGTAGCCCACACGACTCTCATCGACACCCCAGGCACTGTAGACATCTTCTTAGATCGGTACTTCACGGCATACTATTAGACTTCTTGTGAAGTTTTTTTATGCTATAAGTACCAATATTTTTTGAGATGATAAAGGTCATCCTCTGGCTACACCTTATGGTAAGCGACGATGTAGCCGATGATGAAGCAGGATGGTCTAGAAGACACCTATTTACTCTCTCTAATTTTATTAACCTATTTATTTATTTTGCCTTGAAGAGGCCCAGAGTGTAGTGTTCAGGAAAAACAGACGAAGGCAATGGAATTCCATTTCCTGGACTTCCATTTTACGATTTTATAAAAATGTGTTAAAATGATGATGATGAACAAATGAGATGTGACAAACATGCTTTACCGATGTCGGTGTACAAATACAACAACAATAGCATCACCGGCCGGCCATGTTAGGAACGTAGGTACCTTATGATACACAGAATTGCGCTATCCAACCTAGTCATAATTAGGTACTCGTGCTTGTAATGTCAACGGTGCCGCGGCGCACCCACACCCTTCAAACCGAAAGTGTGCGTCCACACTGAATGCGCGGTGACTGGGGCCTAGGCGGGCGCGGCGAGCGGAGGCGTGCGGTGGCCACAGTGACGCGCGAGCTCTTGTAGCTGATCGAAGTATGTCAGGGGTTGCAAACTATGGACGAGGATTTGCTATTTTTACTAGACAGTCCGATCTTGAGATGGGAGGTGTTTAACACTAGAGATGGTGTGCACGAAATAAATAAAAACAGAGGAATAACTGGTGAATTTTTTAACTTGTATGAAGTATTGAGATTATACCTTAAACAAATCAGTATTTACCGCCATTTTATATAGACAAACAAAATACAGACGCGTATACGCCGAGCGACAAGACCGAAATGGTTTGTTACCCCTGCCACCCGCGCATTGGATCGCTCGCTGACTAGGCCCGTAGTGCGGCCAGAACGCGCGGACAGGAGCGTTTGAAAACTACGCGCGTTGACTCGCTCAGTCCCGTCGCACTAGGCTTCCGCCTTAGTCACTACAATATGGACGCAAAGGCGTGTTTCATTATGTTTGATACTTCGCGCCCGTCGTCGCAACCGCGCTAGGCTCGCAGTGTGGACCCACACAAACGCACCAGTTACGCGGCAGAAATAGGCACTGTGATACTTCCCGGACGAGTACCTACTACTTCACAAAAAGCTATAAGTTTTAACTGACGCTGCACTCATACCGAGAGCTTACAGCAATGCAACAAAAGTTAGTGAAACCACTCATGTCTGCATCGCCGTCGTGCTAATTGCTAATCAAGGCCGCTCCAGGTGGTGCCCTCGATCTGCTAACACTGGATGTGGCTATAAGATTTTTTATACAACTAGATGATTGTAAAAGCGTATGGCGCGCCTGATGTTGAGTGGTAACCATCGCCTCTATCAAAGCATTGCCTCGTAGGTCACGCACGTCAGTAACGTGCCTTACGATGCACTAACTTGCGTCCATCAACTTGGAGATTGATAAAAAGTCTAGTTTCTTTTTCTGACGTAATAAAATGACCACAGGATCACTTTGAAGTGTCGTTCAAAATCTATGGACCAGCGTAGTGGATCTATTCCTGCAACACAAATCGATCAGGCGATCGCTGAAACCACTGTTAGTTGTAAATTTTTGTTTAAAAATTTGAAAATCGAACGCGGATTCAGCGATCACCCCAACGAGCATCAATGTTGCAGAAAACAGCATGTAGCAGTAAGGCTGTTCTACGCGAGCAAGCCTAAAGAATACAAGAAGCGTATCGTTTGGGGCGGTGTAAACATAATTACATTAGCATGTTACTGTTTATTTAATGTAGGTAATTGATTCATTAATTTTATCTCAATTTGTTTATCAAATTTGACACGCTATTTTTTATCAACGTTATGTGTTTTGATTAATTTTAATTTATTTTAAATATCTGGTTAATTAAATAAACATGCTCTCTATTGTATTACGTACCTACATATTATAGACCTAATGTTATATTATATCATGTAGTTATGTTATGTTATACTTTTGGGTCACCTGAAGGATAGAATAATAGTGGAATAATGATATGAAATAATTATTTTTACAATGTTTAAGCATCTTATTAGGCAATCATAAATAAAAAAATGAGCCACTCCGGGAATGCCGAAAAGTGAAAACTTAAACAGTTATCCCCATTTCCCCACACAGTCCTTGCTTGGATGTGGAACTTGGATATCGCTGGCTTTTCCAGTAAATCTTACTCATGATCGCACAGCTGCTGTGATGCACTCGGTTGCATCTAGAACTGGCCTCAACACAAATACTGTGTGCTTTGTCATTACTGGTACTCGTGACCTGATCCTAAATGGAACAGTGATGGCCAGTGATGACACCACCAGCATCTCTATAGCCATCACTTTATTAAGCAACGACACAAGCGCTTGAAATCTCCAAACGGGCTGCAATGTTACTTTTATTTTGAGAATTGCGCAAAATTTTCTAGCCTTTTGCACCAGATATTGATCCGATACAACACTGACGTACTTACCTAATTGCAGTAGAGTGTACAAAAGTTTGAAAATGTAGGTGTGTTTCGGTATTGACACAAGCTAGTCCTTAAAATTTAAGCCATTCGGTGAACGTGATTTCATTCAATGTCATGAATACAAATGCGCGTATCGTAGCTAGTCACTTTTTACAAGCGTTATATCGCACATAATAAATAACTGGCTATATATTTATGACTACGCGACGGGTATCACTTTTAACTTTAGTGCGAATTTAAATTAAAAAGGCAACGAATAGATGTCTGTGCCCTTAGACCTCTAGACTTTGTTCTTGGTTTTCTCTAGAGATTTCGTGATGAGTCAGTGTGTTTCTACTTCTACTGTATATAGAGAATCGCTTAGAGTTGCATTCGCTACGTCGCTTAGCTTGGTTAAGGCCAACGACCTAGGTGTGCGCAGGCCTTTACTGTATTGCAAGTGTCAAAAAATTTACCTTGATAACGTTGCTAAATACACTGCTAACCCTTAGACCTCAGAAGTGGCCATGCGGCGCTGTTACTGATAAAACGAAACGTGCTAGTTTCGTATCGTATCAAGGAGGTTGCAAACCGCAGCAAGGAGTTTCCTGTCCTAAGTCTATGGTTTGTATGAACTACTCGCGCCGAGAACGAAACGGAACGAAACATGGCGCTATCAATCACACTCTCTCATTCGCACACAATTGTTTACAATAAAGTAGAAAGAGAGGTATTGATTAGCGGTGCTTGTTATTATAAGTCTAGTGGGTGGGTCATACATAATACCCAACTCCGTGGTGAAGTTTTTAGGGCTCCGTGATCTCATTGCGCCATTATCCAATTCGTACAAATGACTAAGAAGGCTTTGATTAAAACTTGGATGAATTATAATTATTGTAACTCCCATGTCGATATTACACGTGAAAATAGAAAAAATGAGTGTTACCTTGAATGTTATTTCCTTGACGTTCGTCCTTCATAAATGTCCTATCAATATTTAATTTAGACCTTGAATAAAAACTAAGCAGTAGGTAGTAGGTAGGTAGTATTAGGAAGCAGTAGTTCATGTTAATAATGACACCCTAGCAAACTAGCTAGATAGCGGAAACAGTTTTGAAAATTTGTACTCAAGAGTTGAAAAAGGATGTCAAAGTTTATATGAAAGTACGTAGCTTACGTACGTTTACAAAGTCCAAAAGTCTACAAAACAAAGAAACGAATCCATGTATTTTTTATTATGAAAACAAATGATGGAAAAGGCAAAATATGATGGCTCACCTAAATGTATAAGCACCACCACATTCCTTTCTATGACCGCCAAACAACAAAAGATTATGACCACATTATGGCGGTCACTAAATTTTTAAGAACGCAGTCCACTTGCCTAATCAAACATAATATAGGTAGGTAACTTACTTAATTACACAGGGTGTGGCGTAAAGAGTGGATAATCCTTTACCTACGGGTCGGGGGCATCACAACTGTTCAGAAAATAAAAACATGTACCCAGTAAAAGTCCCACGGTTTTCGAGTTATTAAACATTTTCGAAATTTTCATTATTTTGTACTTCTGTCCATACTTTTCGATGACAAGATCACAAATCGAAGAATTTTCTCCATCTGTTTTTTTTATAGCATTCTTAGATAACTGTTCTATCAAATGATAACTGCCATTGGTATGTCAAAGGTACAGTTTTTTTTTTTAGAATTTTTTTAGAAATAAAAATGTGATTTGCCAATTTTTTCCAAAAGTTTGACCTCCTGTGGTTTAAAAAAAATGTATGGTCACCCTGAGTGACCAACTAATAAATAACTTGCCTACTTCATTGAGATTCCGAAATGGTATAGCACTTGCTAGTTCCAACTTTCAATGCAAAGAATATTTGTGTTAAAAAAGGGTAAGGGTCATTTTTTCAAATTACAAGTAAGATTTTACATAGCAATCGAATTTACTAAAAACAGAAAATAAAACAAATTAGATATTTAAAATGCATTTATTACATTAAAATTTCTTACAACAAGTGCTCAAAATAGCTCAAAATGCTCAAAATGCGCGCAAGTTAAAGCGTTCTTTTATTAGAAGATACAGGGCTTGCATTGGCAAAGCAAGTGGAAGCCATTTTGAGCACTTGTTGTAAGAAATTTTAATGTAATAAATGTATTTTAAATATCTAATTTGTTTTATTTTCTGTTTTTAGTAAATTCGATTGCTATGTAAAATCTTACTTGTAATTTGAAAAAATGACCCTTACCCTTTTTTAACACAAATATTCTTTGCATTGAAAGTTGGAACTAGCAAGTGCTATACCATTTCGGAATCTCAATGAAGTAGGCAAGTTATTTATTAGTTGGTCATTCAGGGTGACCATACATTTTTTTTAAACCACAGGAGGTCAAACTTTTGGAAAAAATTGGCAAATCACATTTTTATTTCTAAAAAAAATTCTAAAAAAAAACTGTACCTTTGACATACCAATGGCAGTTATCATTTGATAGAACAGTTATCTAAGAATGCTATAAAAAAAACAGATGGAGAAAATTCCTTGATTTGTGATCTTGGCATCGAAAAGTATGGACAGAAGTACAAAATAATGAAAATTTCGAAAATGTTTAATAACTCGAAAACCGTGGGACTTTTACTGGGTACATGTTTTTATTTTCTGAACAGTTGTGATGCCCCCGACCCGTAGGTAAAGGATTATCCACTCTTTACGCCACACCCTGTATAGATACCTACTACAAAGCCCTTCCGTGGCTTTAATAATGTGAATGAGATAGTAGTAGAGCACCTAATTATGATGTTTACGAATGACTCACATTATTATTTCGAACGAAAGCAATTGCTCTCTATGGGACCGACAGCCGTCAAACAACTTCTCACTCGCACATTTCAACATTTGTGACGATATAAAATCACTGAATGTATTTTTGAAAAATCACGAGCAATGTGGTGTGCAAGGTCAGCAAAAATAACATTTGAGCCAAACAAGTTATAATGTAAAACAAATATTTTTGACAAGTTTCGTTCTTTTGGTATTCACTGAGCTTGAAGTGTTATCTGTTAATTGTCTCGGTCGTGTACCTATAAAAACCCATACAAGTGTTTCCTGAGTCACCGGTCTATGAAAAAAAAACCTCTGCAGTCGTAACATAGCGACAATAACTTCATTATAGTAGCACAATGTGGGCACAAACCGCAGCCTTATTCTATGGCATTATGTCAATAAAACAATTACTCGTTCCGAGAAGCGATGCGATCGAGATCCCGATGTAATCGCTCAGCTTTTCCTGTCACGCGCGCTGCCGTAATCGGCTATAATTAATGTTTGTCAGGTCGCTTTTTCACCTACTACCTCAGTTTTGGATCTAGATTTACTAGCAAATTGGTACAATTTCATAGAATAAAAGTGATGTAAGTCAAAATCTGTGCTACAGCAATAAATCAATGGTATTTAACGACTTAAGGCCAATAAACTGCCGTTGGCGATATTAAATAATAATATTTATTTCTTGGTTCAAATGAAATCCTTTTGTAAATTCAAATTAACAAAAGGATTGTAGCTTAGGTGTTATGTCCAATTTGAAATGATTCATTAACAAAATGAAATCGTTATTGGCGCCGCATCGAATTAGAAATCTCGAACGCGAATCCAGCTTCATTAGGCACATTCGCACGGTGGCCGAGAGGAATGCAAAGATAAATAACAAAAAATCGAAAAAGGTGTCCAATTTACATAAAATTCCTTTGGTAATACGTGTTTTGTGAAGCAGGACCGCGGGAGGTGTCAGACGGGGTCTGTAACATGAAATATGCGGCGCGCCGCCTGACCTGGCCCTCTTTTAATTTAATTCAAAGGATAGCCGCTGTGAAAATAAATGGTTTGCAGATAATGATGAGATAGTTCACGCCGAAAGCCCTTAGGGGTATATTCACACTTGTCGTCAGGTTATTTGTTGCTACTCCGTGTAGTAAAGCAGCGAGAACTTTTTTCAGTCAGACAGTATTAGGCTACAATCTCACCGAAAAGCAATGTGCCACACGGTACCAAAATTATTTAACCTCAGGTGATGTACTTTGAATCCCTTGCTACGTTCAGGATTCTACTCAAGAATCTCTCTCTAGAATCTTTCTCTAGAATCCTTTACTTCGCTCTGGATTCAAAAAATCGCTCTCGCCTTATATACATTTTTGATTGATATTTTGGTCCCCCTAAGACACATGCAGTTTATTATTGAACCATACGTCATACTGAACTTTCTCCAGAAAAGGACTACCTTGTGAAGGTAGTCCTTTTCTGGAAATCCAGTTTTATCGACATGAATCGACGATTGCCATATCGACAGAATCTGGAAATCTGCAATAAAAATGAGGCCAAACGCTGATCAGCAATCACGCTGTCAGAATATGGCTCTATTTAATTAGAGGGTAATTGAACCCATTCATCCGTTTAGGGTATAGACGGGCAATTAGCGTTTTAAATCGTGCGAAATTGACTTTATATCAAAAACTCTACGCTGAGGTATTATGAGGACATAATTTATTATTTAACTACAGTGGAATCCCGCGCGACTTCGTTCGCGTTAAGGTTTTTCCATACAAACTTCAACCACCGCTGCAGAACTTTGGGTCTCACGGGTTTATCTTTTAGTCATAGATTAAACCTGGTTTTGGAGATAGGCTATGATTTGTAATAAGGTTTTGTCTAAACCATGGTCTAACTAAGGTATCATCTTTGGTTTTTCTTTAGTCCTTGTTTTATAATAAGGCCGTAGGGGTTGAGTTTCGGAAATTTCCTTTCTTAGTGCATCCCTACCCTACACCAGGAATCTACCCTCCAAATTTCATACTTCTAAGACCATTTCTTTAGGCTGCGCGTTGATTGCCAGTCAGTCAGTAACGTAAGAGTTTTACATAATATTTGAATTTCAGTACAGTTCAATCCGTGATCATGCATACAACATGCAAACTGTGCCTAAATATCTGGAATCGAAACTCACAAAACTAAATCATGGTAAATATCCCATTGTTCAAAACCACGATAGTTTCAAAAGTTATACTATGTGTAAGCAACAAATATTGCACATCGGCTAATTTCGGCTTCATAGGGCGTAGTGTGCGTCTGAAAGAGATAGCGCTCTACAAAGCCGAAGAGCAGATGTGCAATATTTATTGCCTACAATATTTATTGTATACCTATAAATATAGGTACTAATACATAACACACTACGAAATTGGCGAGAATAGAAAGATATAGCTGTAAATTCAAAGAACCATTTTCATACAATGATTCAATCAAGCTCGGTTTGATTTCATTAGAGTTACAATTGCGATTCGAGACAGGGTCGTCATCCTCTCGTCCTATGAAAACGAATGCCCTTCAACCTAAACAAACACTGATTACCCGAGCACCTGTATAATTCGTTATAACTTTATACGAGTACTTCTGTGTTGTGTCTATATGCTTTTGGATAATGGTGGGTCATGCATTCATTTAACTTTTTGAAGTGAAAACTTCTTTAGCGGCGTTGAGCACTTTTCTGTAATGGGTATAAAATCTTAAACTCGCGTCAGCGCGTCAGGACACGTGACCTGATCGAAAAAGCGTAAGACAGATGGAGAGTAGACAGCTATCCCCTCTCTACGGCGCGGCGAAAATGTATGCCTGGGCCTACTGTTTCGTTTAGGCAGCGCAGGGCGCTTGCGCGAATGTTCGTGTATGTTACAGCGTGCCAAATAACAAACAAGCCCCCCCTAACCATTCCAAAATATCAAACATGCTCAACGTTAATAATCAAGTTTTCACTTCTGCCGGCACTCCCGGAGTGCAACCCGTATTTTTTTTTTTCGACTGGACTCTCAGCTTAGTTGATAGTAACCCTGTCATTTGAGCCGTTGGTCGTGGGTTCGATTTATTTTAAAATGACTTCAAATAAAAAAGAAGAACACTGAATTGAGAAGCTCGTTTCAGTTGTGTTTGTCATCGCTAAACTTTGTCATTTATGAATCGACTTGAAAAATTCTTTTTATCCATAGAATCCTAAGAATTTTCATTAAAATCGGTTCAGCATCAGTTTGGCCATGAATTGGCTTCTCAAGTTTTTTAAACTTCACTTGCACCATAGATGCTGTAAGGATGCTTTATACACATTTTAAAATTATGTCTGTATTTTAAAATGGTGATCAAAACTAACTTAACTTAACCCCAAATTGTAAAATAGTGTGATTAATTTATGTAATGCCTCAATGTCTGTGATACAAAAGGTAAAAACTATTAGGTGTAGGTATGTACGACTCATTTTATTTACTTTGGTAAGTAGGTGCATGCCCTTATTAAAAGTTTGATTTAATTATGCATAACCTACGCGATTATTCTACCCACACTACCGTTCTCTTCTATACTGTTTGAATAAATGATTTTCGGTGTACAATTTAATTAGTACATTTTTCTCTTCAAAACATTGCAAGACTGTGGTAATGCTGGGAAGTATCACGAATTTATCACGCAATCTTACCATTGACAGTTAAAAAGAAATATGAAATAAGTGTTCTGTATTCAAATTTCAAACTGTATTCGAATTTCAAATCAAAGAGAACGTGCTGCCTCATGGGTATTTGCTAATTAGCGGCCGTTTTTTGTACAACTGTTGAGTTGAGTATAGAAACCGAGTGAAGTACCAACTTACCTTTCCAGTCTGTAGATAAGAAGATCGTAAGTTGGTACTCATCAAAATGGAATTCTCAGTGGTTTTGTTAACTCTTGCGTACCCTGGCAATGGAATTAGCATAAACCCAATTACCTAGAGAAGCTCCCTTTTGCAAGGTTTGAAAAACTACTTTTACGGAGAGAATATAATTTGTTCCGAAAAAAATAACCAACTAACCTCAAGTTTTTATCTGCAGAAAGCTTGCCTACATAATTTTATTTACTCTAATACAAATTTACTTATTTTGTAATTGATTTATGATTTATATTCATATTGGTAAGGCATATAATTAGATACTACACCATTTGCTTCTTCCCATATACTAATACGCACTACGCATCGGACTACCCTCTATAGTATTTTTTTTAATTTATTGTAATTAGAACGGGTTTGGAAACAATTACTCGTATTAATAAGTAAGTACATTTTCAACATTCTAAATACGTTATGGTGGGTGTATCTATAGGGTGTACTGTATAACCTGTGTTTCACCTGAGATGTACCGATCGAGTTCCGAACTCCGAAATCCGAAAACGTTGGAGTTTGGAATACGGTGCTACAATCGAACCTACAATACAACTAGATTATATGCAATAGTAAACTAGAAGACAGAAGACAGAAATATCATTCCAGTAGCGTTTATTACTGTTATTTGTGGCGCACAATAATAATTATAAATGTAATTTAGCTAGTAATTTACGGCTCGGAATGTAAATAAATAGTCGTAATTACGAGTAGGTTTGTAATGTTTGAAATTATTAAAATCAGTTCGAAGCGGGGTAAGAAAATAATGTAATCCTATTATTATATATTTGGAAACACGAGTCTACCTACCACCCAGTATTTGTTTGTCAGAAGATAATACATTTTCCCTTATATGAGAAATTAAAAACTTAAGTAAATCTATATTGTTGAGCGCGAGTACGTAATAAAACCTATTAAGTAGGTTCCATTGCATTAGGTATTAATCGTAAATTCATGATGGTCCATCCATAGAGTTTATTATACCAAATTTATCTCTAAGGTCATCATCATCATCCTGAAGAAAACCACTGCTGGACACAAGCCGCCCTATACATTTTCAGAAAGTACTATTTGGGCCCTTTCCATAAACCGACAATGTCGTCAGTCCATCGGATGGGTGAGGGTTCTCTGCGGTTACTCCCACCTCTCCCAAATATAGGGGGAGCCTTGTGCTCATTTTCCAACAGTGGACTTGTTCAGGCCGTTGATAGTTTTGATGAATGACGTAAATTATATAATACAAGTAGTTCTTTCGTTATTTATACGCAATTAGAAACGACAAACAGGTATGAGCGAGCATGTCAACAATATATTATAAAGTGATAGCATTTTATTCTTCTGAGATGAGCTGTTATTTATAACCGATACTGTTATTCAATAGTTATATCAATAGTTTTTCTTTACAACTTCACAGCAGTTCGAGTCTTTAGAATGTAGGAGTCAATAAAATGGTATTACTGTTGGTTTTGTCAATTTTACATACACGTGTCATCTTTTAGTGTTTGTGAGTGTCTATTATCCACGTTGAATAGATGCTACAGTGACTCACAGAGAAAAGATCGCGACCTCTCTGACTCAGCGAACGTACCAAAATAAAAACTAAATGTATATTTACGACAAAGTATTCTGCACGGATGTTAGAGCCCATTTTGTGACGTCATCCGGAATGATGCAGCTGAGTTAGTACTTAATTTTTTGAGCATTCGATTTATGAATCGTTAGCTCTAGCACGTATCCACGGTTCTATATTTTGAAAAACCACTGCCATTTTTTTTTTATTTACTAGGTAAACTATACTCTTTTTATTTAGATTTTTTTATATTTGTAACCTAGGTACTATACAGGTTTATAGTAGGTTACAAATATAAAAAAATCTTGAGTATACCTGTCTAGTAGGTCTGTACCAAAAGATCTGTAGACTTACCACAAACTCTGTATGGCTCTGGTTTTGAGTCTGTGTGAGTGTGACGAGTGTTGACTAAATAAATCCTACGTCGAAACGCCACACACACAGTATAATACACTGGTGAGCACACAACAGACTCAAAACCAGAGCCAGACAGAGCTTGTGGCAGGCCTACTGAGGGGATGCCTACCGTACCTGGAGTATTAAGCTTGATTATATTTTTTTTTTCTTCATTAAAACTATTGAGTGATACTTCACTACTGTCGCAAAAGAACGACATTGACGTAGGTAACGCACCTACTACGACTGCTCACGATCTTGTTGGCAATGGCGACTGGCCGAGCGACCAAAAAAGATTGCCAATTTTCATCCTCTCGTTAGCTATGCTAATCCTGTGGCAGTCTCATTTTATCTCTAAAAAGTCCATTTCCATACTAAAGTGAAATCGTCCAACCAGGTTGATACCTTAGTTTAGAAAATATTCAAATAACACCCACCCAAAAGCCGTGTTTTATCTAATCTTCATTATGAAACAATTTTCATTTCAAATTATTTTTACATAAATATCTTCTTAAATATAAAAATGAATTGCTGTTCGTTAGTCTCGCTAAAACTCGAGAACGGCTGGTCCGATTTGGCTAATTATGGACTAAAATTATTTGTGGAAGAAAACAAAAGGTTTAAAAGGTTAATTATAATTAAATTAAAAAAGATTAATAATTAATTAAATATTGAGGACAATCCACACAACACTATCTAGCCCCAAATTAAGCCGAGCTTCTACTATGGGAGCCGGATAGCTGATATAATATTTTAATTTTGTTTTGGAAATACATACTTTGAATACATTATACCACCCAGACAGAGAACAAACATCTGTGTTCACTGCACAAATATTTGTTCTCGGTGGACAATGACATCGAACCCACGACCTACGGCGCAGAAGGCAGAGCTACTACCAACTAAGCTGAGAGGTCAGTCAAATTCATATTCACCTATTTATGCGCCTAGAAACATAAATGAAACAGTGTTTATAAAAACACTAGTGACCTACATTATATCAAACGTGCAAGCTAAAAGATAAATAAACCGTTACTCACTATCACGTTCGCGTGCACTGAAACAAAATTATTACCAACAGAATACTAGCATAATATCAACATAATTGCGTGTAAACGGACCTCATAATAAACACTTGTTTTCCACTAAACTGAATTAGAACTCGTAGGTATACATAATATACTACGAAATACTATTTTAGCCTACTCGAATAATGTACGAAGTGTTTCTACAATTATTAGCAAAACAAAGTTTTTAGAGATGAGAAATTAATGGCCGTTCAAAATTAAAATAGCTGAATCATATTTTTAAGAATTATGATAAAACTTAATAAAATTAGCTCTGCCCCTGTTTCATTTGTTTAATTATTCCGTGGGTAATCATCATCATCAGCCTGAAGAAATCCACTGCTGGACATAGGCCACCTCTAAACTTTTCTAGGAAGAAAGATTCTGAGCCCTTTCCATCTACCGACTTCCCAACTGCTCCGAGCTAAACAGTTCAATTTTGTCAGCCTATCGGGTGGGGATGGTCGCCTAACTTTTCGTCTTCCAGTTCGTGGTGCTTCGAGCTGAATCTGAAATATGTAGTTTGGATATTGCGAAATTAAAATGTTCATATTTTCAGCAGAGCAGTAGAGGCAGAGGGCAGTGCATCGTAGGGCACGTTCCTGACGTGCGGGACCTACGAGGCATTGCTTTGTTATAGATGGTTACCACTTAACATCAGGTGGGCCATATACTTGTTACATCAGCTAGTTGCATACAAAAAAAACATCGTGCATATCGTAGTTCATATTATAGTTCGAAAATTTGTGTCAAGTGCACGAAAGGAGCCTCTTTGAGGCGCACTTAAAATCCTTTCACCACACTTGGTTCAAAGAATCAGTGACACGATAAGAAGATCAAAAAAAATCTTTCTGCGTAAATTTTAGTGAAAAACCGTCTGTGTTCTAGCCGGTAAGGCCGGGCTTTTCGCGTTTATAAACAAGAACCTAAGTTAACTGGAATGCACTCTTGTAATTACACCCAGAGTATACTTCCCCGGTTAGTTTGTTTTCAAGAATCTTTAGCTTCTTAAATTACCCAAGCTGACTTTTATTTTCAGATATACTTACAAATGCACACGAGTAACTGCAATAACTAAGCATTTCGGTTCTTGTAAGCTGCTTAAAACAAGAATTGTGACAAGGAAACAAGTTGTTTGAAAATGTAGAACAAAAAAAAAAAGACGAAGCATTTGGATGCGATAGAACGCGATCGACCGCGTTCGCATCTTATTACATCAATTTGTGTCTAAAACGTTTTTTTTTTTTTTTTTTTTTTTATAATAGCTAGCTAAGCATTTGGCTGCCATCACACCTGATGGAAAGTGAGGATGCAGCCTAAGATGGAGCATGCTTAGCCATAATCCACCTGTTCACTCTTGTCTTGAAAATTCCCAAATTATAGCGTTACGTTAGAGCAACAGCAAAGTAAAGTGTTATTAGGTTGACGACCCGGCCTCATCAAGGATGTTATCGCTTTGATGTGGCCGTACCTTTACCTAAACTAACGACTAAAAAAATAATCTCAATAGGTATATCAAACAAGTAAATGCAAAACCAACCTTGCCTTCCGGAAAAAGCGTTGAGAAATCACGTTCCATTTCACGGGAAATCGGAATACGAATTTTAGTTTGAGTGATAAAGCGCTGAATGATTGCTAGCTCGTAATCCAAGATATGCTGTATAAGAGTCGTAACTTTGCTTTACGTAAGTGGGTAGCACTGAGCTTTTAAAAAGCCAATTTTATTGTCCCAGGTGGTAGAGGAAATATTCTGCAAAACCACATTTTTTCGCAACCCGATGGCCAATTCACGGAATTAAATAGTCAAATTCAAGTTTCAATTTCATTAAACTTGCAATAAATGGTGTTTTTTAAAAGAAAATGGATGTGAAGCTGCGAAAAAATACGTGATTTACAGACGCATTTTTTTTAGCCGACGCAGTTCATAAAGCTACTAAACAGTTTAGTACCCCATCGAGAACAAATATTTGTGTGGTAAACGCAGATGTTTGTTCTCTGTCTGGGTGTTAATAAACGTTTTAAAACGGGTTCTTTAAGAAGTAGGTGACCTATTTATTGATACCACAAAACCCTTGTAAATAATAATGTCCCGCGAAACTTATTTAAATAACTTTACCTCCAACGACTGGTTTCACTTAAGAACTTTGAAAGTGAATTAAAATTTCACGACTAAAACCAGAGGGCAATACAGCCTGCCTCCACCTAACTACTTACTTAATGTTTTCAATGGAAGCTTTCTCAAACTTCTAATCTAAAATGGACGTAAGAAAATTGCTTTTCTAACCAAGCTAAAGTTTTGTTATAATGGTTATGTGTTTATGGGAAACTGGGTGAACAGACTTTAAATAAAAAAAAATCGGTTGTCTGTAAAGTCGGTTTACTGACGATAGTTGAACGTGATAACGTCATAAGAAAATACTCGCGGACTCGGACTCGGACTCGGACTCGGAACCCGACCGAACCCTACCCTTACCCTCATTTACCCTTACCCTCATTTACCCTTACCCATTAGCCGACCCGGGCTCGGGCTCAGGTAAATGGAACGACGAAACGACGTAACGACGCATGAGTCATGTTTTTTCGTGCGTGCAGCCGGCTCCATCGATTTATAAGACGTTATCACGTCAAAAAGAAGAGGTCCAATTTGGTTGATTTTTATTATAGTATGTTTTATGTAATAAAAAGCCTTGCGCACATCTAAAAGGAAGAGCTTCTCAATTCAGTAGCTTTTTATGTTTTTAATAAAAGCCTGCGCATTAAAAGTGATAGAGTCTGTTCAGAATGAGAGTCGTCGTGGTCAAATTGAGAACTAACGTTTCGATTTTTATATGGCAGCTCATCTCTTTCTTTCTGTCAGCATTTTACATCATAAAAATTAAATAAAGGAAAAGTACACAAATTGTGATATGATAGGATCAAAACGCAACAGACGCGATATTGTATTGCCCACTAAACATGTAGGTGGAGGTGGTAGGATGTAGGTATTTGGAAAAACAGGAATTATTGTAAGCTAGGGTCGTTTTATAAAATGGATGGGTGTGAATACTTAGTTAATATTTGATTAAGTATAAACACCACATGGTGCTCATAGTGATGAAATATTTGAAAAAGTCGCGCAACGAGCTATGGGGAGAGCTATGCTATGCTATCACTAACGTGATAGAATCAGAAATGAGGATATCCGTAGAAGAACCAAGGTCACCGACATAACTCTTAGAATTAGTAAGTTGAAATGGCAATGGGCAGGTCATATAGCTCGAAGAACTGACAACCGTTGGGGAATAAAGGTTCTCGAATGGCAACCACGAGCCTGAAGACGAAAAGTAGGGCGCCCACCCACCAGATGGACTGACGACATTGTTAAGATCGCAGGAAGTCGGTGGATGGAAAGGGCTCATAATCGTTCTTCCTGGAAATGTATAGGGGAGGCCTATGTCCAGCCGCATAATGTGGACTTCTTGTGATGATGATGATTAGAAAAAATATCAAAAGAAAAAACCACTTGTGCGGTCATCGCATGTTACTTTTTATTAGGCAAGCTGGCCTAAATGTTGCAGTTTCCAAGAATCCGTTTAGCGCGACCTAGTTATATTAATATTTTGCACAATTATACAAGGTGTAAAAGTCCACTTTCGAAACCTGAAGATTTGTCGTATTCACATTATGACTGTAACATGTGTCCTACGATCTGAAATAACTTAGGCAAGAGACCTTCACTTATGGAGTCCTGGCACTGTTGTGAATTCTAAAGAAATGAGAGAAATTCAAATGTAAACCATCACTAAAAGAATGGAATTTTTAGTAATAACCACAATATGCTTTGATTTTCCCTTTTTTTTTTGGTGACCAAAATATACCACCAAAAAAAGGAAAACCGTCTGAAACTAATCACTTGTTCAAACTGTTGAGTGTTTTTTTTACAACCTGTATAATCAATGCAAATGAAAAATGCGTAAATATAGTGCGTGGAACTCTACATCAGCATATCTAGTCACAATTATTATTGTTAATAATTATCAGCAATTAAATAATTCTCAAGAATTCTGAAAAGTGAGCACGCACTTTTTCTTAATTCCTATGAATTTATTTACATAGTTTTGCAAAATATGCAATGTGTGCATTATGGATTTCACAGCTAATTATAAAAAATATCAGAAGTTAGGAAGTACTTTTGCCAGAAGATCCAAATTTAAGCCTTGAGCACATCTAATCGTTCTGCCGTGGTGATCAGTGAAATGCTGTCAAATATAGCTGTCACATTTGACATCGTTTCACTACAACATGGCATTTCTTGGGGCAAAGAACTGAGCGAAAAGTAAATCGCTGATTCGTGTCGTTTAAGAAAACGTATCAAACCATCATATACCTTCCATACTTACTGAATTATGGATGATTCTACGAATATAACAAACACGGTGCTGATAGGTTCTGTTGACCCTTGATCCTTATTTTCTATCAGCCAATCTTCTAACCCTTGAGTGCCGCGGTAGTCCACTATATAACTAGTCATCATTAGGTACGTTGCCCTGCCGACCCTTATTTCCTTCCTTTGATAGCCCATTTGGAAGGAGCTGCTAGAGTTCCAAATTGGTCTATTATCATTTAACCTTGTGTTCGGGTAATTTGGGGCGGGGTGTGCCTATTTTTCTTGAGTTTCTATTTGCTCTGGTTAATAGATTGTTTTGCCCCTGTTTTTCTTGGGCAAACAACTACTGGCACGATGGACAGTTAGTTCTTAACTATCATACCTTTTGAAAGCTTGCGATAGAATGTATAGTCCATCTCTTTCTGTGTCGTGTGCTCACATTCGATACTCGCTATATACTGATCCTTCCTCCAAGCTGTATTCTCGATGTTTTACGCATTTAGCTTGTCTGTGTACTAGAAATGTATCTGTCATTGGGTCATGCCGCTCTGAGGCCGGCAATGGGGTTGTTTACTGTTTTTTCTATGATGGGAATTATAATTGATTGTAAGAAGTTTACCTTATTTTTCTCAACTACCACGCCATGAAATTAGTATCCTTTCACTTTACGTTGTGTGGAAAAACTTGCACCAGTAAACGATGAACCATCTACTGTTTTTTTTTTTCTTTTCTCTCCCATCCGGTTTCTTTTATGGCAACTGCTATAAGAAAATCTTCTTTGATGTGCTCTCTACATTCTATCTCTCTCTCTCTCTTATGTTACTTATCATATTTTTTCTGAATAAAATGCGTTTGGCGAGGTATTAGCTTACTCATGCTTTGTATTCCCAAGGCTCTCCCGATTGTTTTCAGTATATAGTTCCTTTAGTTAGTGGTTACTTGCGAGCACTGTTAGTCTAGTGGTAAGTGGCTCCACCTTTCGATCCTAAGTTTGAGATTGGTGGTTCAAATCCAGTCAAGTACCAATGAGTTTTTCTGTTGAATTTACGTGCACTATGCCAGTATGCACAGTGCGCATAAAAAAGTATCAGTCTTAAACGGTGCAGGAAAACAGCTTGAGGAAACCGGCGTGTTGTAGAACCTAAGAAAGTTCGAGCAACACGTGTCAAGCGTCACGCAAAAAGGGCCCGCCAGCGTCCTACTTGCGGAAACCAGTCCGCACACCAAATGCGAATAACTTTGGAAAACAGTAGAATATTTTTGCTATCGCCTCTTTTTGATTTCTTTGTTTTTGAAAATCTGCTACCGCATAAATACCATACCCAAATATAGCCTATTTGAGAATACCGTCACTATCACATATCGGAATTACGATATATACGTATTACGCCAAGCAAGCAGCTAATGTGACTTTTGATCTCTAAAATTCCTGTTGAAATACTTAAATTCAATTTCGCAACAAGGTATCACTCGTAAGTTCTAGGTATCTCTGGCGCAGTGCATGCCGTGAGTTCATCAAGTTGCTCTGACATCAGCGTCGCATGAAAGGTCGCGTCAGGAATGCAACGCCCGTACACAATGCTTACGTGTTCTCAAACTTTGTATGCTACTGTGAAATAAAGGGTTAAATTCTAGAAACGCTAGAACTCGAGTTCAATGCTCGCGACGACGCAAAGTCGAAACGACGGGAATAAAATAATATAAATTTCAAAAACTTAAGGGGCCGGCGGAGCGTGAATTTTCATTCAAACGTAATACCAAAATGATTACTAATTTAAGCAGATTTTCACTATAAACTATTGTAATAATTTACGTTTGTATGAAAATTCGCCCTCCGCCGGCCTCCATGGCCAAACGGCAGAACCGATTTTGATGGAATTTGTATGGGACTAATTTGGAAGTAATACAGTTCGGATAAAAAATCCAATCCAATTAAAAATACTCGAAATCATGTCATATCCATGAACCATCAATCATACAAGTCCACTCTCGAAATCTGAAGTTTTATCATGTTCACATTACGACAGTTACAAAATGTGTACTGCGTTCTTCACTTTAGGAGTCCTGGCACTATGGTGAATTCCAGAGAAATGAGAGAAATCCAGAGAGAAGTAGAAATACTCGAAATCATACTCCTTGTATCGCTCACGCAAGGATACGCCTGTTTCGGCGTAGCACCCACTCATAAGTGCATTCTATTCACGTACACGCGCCGGTAGAGTTTTATCTCAAGTACTCCATAAGTATCTTGTGGAGTTGTAAATGTTACTGCTAATATGAACGTAGTTAGATACCTACTTACTTTATTTTAGCCTAGCGGCCTATCCCGGCTTCGCACGGGTGGAAATTTATTTTTTAAACATAGCCTGCCCCTCATCTGCGCACCACGATTTGCGAAAAATGGCGGATGTGCGCACTACTTTCGTTAGAGGTCGGCCGCGCATGCCGCTTTGTAAATGAATGATGATTCTCTTTTATTTTTCTACTATCACTCTGTAGTAATTATACCTCTTTGAAATCAGCTTGAAATATTCTAACTAATTGAATAATAATTATTACTTGTTTACAAATGTACACTTCGCTACTCGAAGTCAAAGATTTAGAAAACGGATGGAAATACACACTTGGAATTTATGTGATGTAGTACAAAGTAGGTTCAATGAGTTAGACAAAAACATTGATATCCAAAAACATGAATATATTTACAAAATATTCATGATAAAAAAATAACCTATTACCATACAAAAACATTTAGAAATTCAACAATCAAAAACTTGCAATTTTCTATGATAACAGTGCAAAGGATTTCTCGAACGGCCAGCTCCTGGCTCATGTATGGAATGCTAGTATTTATTTCACTATTTTGAAGAAACCTAATTACATTCTAACAATATAACACTTAAATAACATAAAAATATGTATTGTTGACCTATTCCCTATTCCACTGATTTTTTAGTAAGGACAGTTAGATTTTAAGTCTAAACAAAGAGATTTTGTTGGAGAACTTCGCAGAAAAAAAATGACAGCGGAACGGCCCGCTCCTGGCTCATGTATGGAATGCTAGTATTTATTTCACTATTTTGAAGAAACCTAATTACATTCTAACAATATAACACTTAAATAACATAAAAATATGTATTGTTGACCTATTCCACTGGTTTTTTGGTAAGGACAGTTAGATTTTAAGTCTAAACAAAGAGATTTTGTTGGAGAACTTCGCAGAAAAAAATTAGGTGGCTGATGAAATTAGCAAGGTTTTGAATGAAAACTTATCAAAACCGAAACCAATTGAATGTAAAAACATTAAAAACTTACCTGTTCATCAATACAATAGCACCAACAACAAAATAATTCACTTTTTACCCTGCAAACCAGCAACAAAACACAAACTTGTTACACGATGACCGGCCGCGAAAGTGCGCATAAATAAAATGAACTTTGGAACGTTGTCTCGGTTGGCCGTATTTTCACGAACATTTGCTACCTGTCTCTATTCTTCAACGAAGCCAGTGACTAGGTTAGAGAAGTGCAGCTATAGGTTAATGCCGTTAATTTCGTACAAATACTGAGAGCCCTGAGAGGCATGCGATCGGCCAGGAGCTCGCCGGTGCGCAAATGTGTGAATTTTGAAGGTAGGCAGGGCCTGGCCGACTGACAAACGACAGGCTGTCACTCAGGGTGAAAATAGCTTTCCAATAGTAAAATAATTTTTGAAATCGGCACTATAGTTTTTGAGTTTATTCATTACAAACATACACACAAAAAAATAAATCTTTCCTCTATAAAATATTATTAGTATAGACTAGTAGATCCGCCCGACTTCGTATGGGTTAAACACTGTCCTGTCTGTCATTGTTATTTCAACTGTCAGTGTCAATTAAAATAATATCAGCCAAAAATGGTTCGTCAAACTGTGATGATAATATTATTGAAACTCTACGATGAACGCTTATTTTCCGGCGAGAACTAATCATAGTTAGATAATAGAGTAACTGAAAAGATGAGAAGCAATAGGTTAGCGTGGTACGGGCATGTCATGCGAAGGGAAGAATGTCATGTAACAAGAGTGCAAACACATCAACATCACAATAAAATGTAAGTAAAAATGAAAGCCGATTTTCTGTAAAGGTCGATTTATCATCAAACGAGCGAATGCTCATTCTATCCCCACTACAGCTAATTCTTCTAGTGTAAACAGGCGTAGAGCATTCCTTCGTTGTTCTTAGTGCGTTCGCAAAGATTCTAGGAATATTCTAAGAATGCTCGCTCGCTTGATGTAAACGGCGCAAGAGCGCGCGAACAGTTGCTTAGAGCGTTCTAGCGTGCTCGGACGTGCTCGCGCCCTTGAGCGGTCTCTTCAAAGCGTTCTTATGTTCTTGCTCTAGTTCTAGCTCTAGCTCTTTGTTCGTTTGATGTAAACGCTGAATACAAGTTTTCGTTTACACTAAAAGAGCACGAAGGAATGCTCTTGTTCTAGCTCTAGCTCTATGTTCGTTTGATGTAAATCGACCTTAACAGAATAACGAACAAACCTACTTTTCACTTTGAACAAACAGCAAACACATCTTCTGGGTTTGTTTTTTATTTAACTAACTTTGTTAGAATAGAACAATGAGTCTACTATGTTTATTACAAACGGTACCAATAATGTTTCTTAAATATCACGACTTGTTTGAATGTGAATGAAAACAACTGGTGAGGGATTGATTCAACGCAAATTTTCGCTGAAGATTTCAAAACTTTCCGTAGGGAATTTCATAAAACGTTGTAAATGGTA
The DNA here is from genome assembly GCA_947578465.1 of Thera obeliscata. Classification (NCBI taxonomy): domain Eukaryota; kingdom Metazoa; phylum Arthropoda; class Insecta; order Lepidoptera; family Geometridae; genus Thera; species Thera obeliscata. The sequence continues at coordinate 3,644,167 of OX387926.1, forward strand.
TGTTGATTTTTCATCATAAAGTACAATCTAAGCTGTTTCGCAGTTTTTCTATTTTCATTTAATTTCCCTTTTCATAAAAGATTCTTGAGAAATTGTATCTTAGAGAGGATGATAACTTATGAGGAAGATCTCCCAAGTTTTATTACCTTACTTACAAAGGAAATTAATATTTCATTCAATCGTACCGCTTTTCTCTTGCTAATATCATAACTAATTAGATCTTTTTAATATAAGACAGGGTATGACATTTTTTCACTTAAAAGTTCGGCAAAATAAGTTAGGAAACATTTAGCAACTTTGATTACATGATATTAAATCTTCCACTAAGACAATTTGTAATTTATATTCCATCATGTTTATGTAATTATAACAAACAATCGATAATCCTAAATTTTTCCAACAATTTGAACGAATCGACGCGGCGTTGCACCTATGTTTATGTAAGTTATATGTATATTCGTCTATACTTAGCTGTCCAAGCTCATTCTCATCATTGTTCATTATTTTTTGAGCACATTTAAATTAAGAGGTGAGATAGATATTTAAAGCAGAAGAGAAGGGTCAGAAAAACCCCAGCCACGGCGTAAAGGAAACATATCTCAGAATTTTAGGTATATTAAGTAAATCAATTCTACATCTTTTTGTTCTTGATTATGTTGGCTAATAATACGTTATTAATTAGCTTTTGTTTTTTCTAAGGTACACACATTCACACACACACACATCCATTTTGATACAGATATGGTATTTTCACGTTATTCCTGCTTGTCCCTGCTTTTCATCCCCAGCGGGAAGTAATTTTAAAAATCCGCTAGGAAAAATCGGCGGTAAAGAGTGCGGCGTACAACAAAAGCTTATCCAGAAGCGTTGGTTACCACTACATTATTTATCAAATAGAGCAGTGTTTATTTATATCGACAAATAGACCATACGAATGATTTTCTGCTGACTTCAAAGTGTGTCCGCATACAAGTGTGAAGTTGGCACGTCTCCACGCGACCTACTCGCAAAAGGTCGGGAACTATACTTGTCATGCCTATAACTATTTTTTTACTAGCTTCTGCCTACGGTTTCGGGCTTCAAAAGATGTCTTTATGGCTTTAATAAATAAAATCCTAAGAGTTAAAAAACGAGCTTGCTAATCAATCAAGTAATAAGTTATTGAATAAGAGCGATTAGATTATCAACTTATTCAGGAATGATTTAAGGTCATGAAGCTGGTCAGAGATTGAGAGAGAGAGTCAGTTTGACACTTAAATAGTGAAACACTCAAATTTTAAAAACATTTTCAATTATTTAGTAATATTGCAGTTACAGCCTTCGTGTCGATTTAATTGCATGTAGTTTGCATTCGCAGTATTGCTGCTGTGGCAGAAATAAGCATCTATTTATATCTACTAAGGCTTTCGTCATGGTTTCGTAACATTTACAGTTAAGTTAAGTTATTTACGTTTAAGAAACAGTTGAGCTATCTGCAGACCGTTACAAACAATCTAGAGATAGCTTAACTATAAGTATATAGCGGCAAAGTATTTTATCAGTAATTACATATTTTTTCTGATTAAAAATGCACAAACAGCGGACGTTACTAAATCAAAAGAAACCTTACTAAGTAGGTACTTAATCTGACCGTACGAGGAAATCGGCGTAGGCGTATAAAACGTAGGTGTGTGTACCAATTCTCATCACACGACGTAGGAAAAGTTCTGTTCATTTGCTAATAGATATCAGACCCTATTAATGTGCAATAAAGACTTCTGATTGTAATTTATAGTTAAAGGTGCGGTTTGTTTGTAAATCAAATCGTATTATAAGCATCGAGATTGAATCGAGACGTCGAATGCAAATCTGTGACTTGATTAGCTTGTCCGGCAGTCGCTTGGCTGATCTATTTTGTATTTTTTCTCTATTTCTGTCGTGAAGCAGCATCGCTGTGTTTCGGTTTGAAGGGTGTGGGTGCCGGTGAAATTACTGTCACGTGAGGCTGAATATCTGTATGCCTCCAGTTGATGGACGCAGGGCAGTGCATCGTAGGGCGCGTTCCTGACGTGCGTGACCTGCGAGGCATCGCTTTGTTATAGGCGATGGTTACCACTTAACATCAGGTGGGCCATATGCTTGTTCCATCAGCTAGTTACATAAAAAAAAAAAAAAAAAAATCGTCTACCTTTACCTGGCGACTCTACTAACCCTACCCACCTGAGGTGTTCCCTCTTAATTACAACATGAATAGCTTCAAGAAAAACGTTAAAAAACTCCTCCAGGGTAGGCAACGCAACGACAGCACCCTTGGTGTTGTTGGTGTCTATGGGCGACGACGGTGACCGCTTACCGTACTATACCGGTGGGCCGTAAGCTCGTTTGTCTAACTTATACATTAAAAAAAAAACCGAGTATACGAAATTGAATGTATTTTAAATAAGTCCTGGGTTTTCAAATGTCAGTAATGCAATTGGTGTATGTGATGCTAATAGTGATCTGCGAGGGCGCAACCAGTTTCAGCATAGGGTTTTGCCTACATCCGCACACACTACCACGAACTTTGACAGTGCGATATTTGACAGCGATACACTAATGGCCTGCGCACACCTAGTTCGCTGGCGGTAGCGAACAGTGAAACGCTGTCAAATATCGCTGTCAAATCTTAAATCTGACAGCGATATTTGATAGCGTTTCAGTGATCGCTACCGCCAGCGAACTAGGGGCGTTCGAGCCTTGGTCGTCATCGCAGGTGATCTAGATGTGCAAGGCTTTAGTGGTTGCATCAAAAACGTTATGTGTCGTTGCTTGCTCAGTTATTTTCGGGCGTTTAAAAAAGTAACGAAGAACCTAAAAACATGTCTCCTTCGGGCCAAGTCTTTGAGTCGGTTTGCGTAGAAATCACTCCGAATTGTACTTACCTATTGCTTTTGTCTCAAAACAAAAAAAAACACTTACGTAAATCATATTGTATACTTCTGAGAAATTTTTGGTTCCTTTCATTCGAAGTTGGTATAAGTCAAGAGGCACGTCCAAAAATTCCCATAGACAATGAAATAACATGTAATAATCCTGTTTGCAGCAAACTGTTTTACCTGAAACAAAAAAAAACATTCTCTAAATACCTTAAAGTTTTTAAATAACCAAAAAAACTCACACAACTGGCAGACAATGCTATTAGCATTAAGTCCTCCTAGCACTAAATTTGTGTGAAAGTTTTAAATAAATAAATAAATAAAAAAAGTTGGCAGTCTTAACGTTACCCCAATATGGGAAAAGAAATGGTCGGCTAAAGTTGAACAATCTCATAAAAGTTACAAGTGTTTTAAAACTGCACTTTGCTTTTAGGTCACGACCTTCATAAACCATTTTTAAAGGTTATACTCAGAAATAGGCTAGGTGTGGTTTTATGGGGAGCACTTTCATAAAGACTTAAATCATGTTTTTTTATTTTTTTGTATATCTAACTCATGGAACAAGCCTATGGCCCACCTGATGTTAAGTGGTAACCATCGCCTATAACAAAGCACTGCCTCGCAGGTCACGCATATCAGGAACGTGCCCTACGATGCACTGCCATATCCATATCCAAGATATAAGATCATAGGATATCTATCTTTGCCATTAACTTACAAAGTCCAGAGAAAAGGGTAATTGAATAAGTGAAATAGTCATGCTAACTGCACCACAGAATTCTAAATCGTGGCTCTAAATCTTACAGAAGGATTATGTACCCTGGATTACCTACACCGTGCAGCGTACTGTTGACACAACACTTCGGCTCTTTAGTAACCAGTGTGGCGCACCACTCGTAAAATTAACACGCCCGTAAAGCACCACATTACACGTTAAACTACCTCTGAATAAATAAAGCTATAATTGAGGGCCCGTTTCAAGTGACGAAATACTACACTTTTGTAGTCTAGAGTAAGAAGATATTATATTTAATTACTTTCTACGGGTTTTGAGGGACCAACATTGACTAAGGGTTAAACACTGCCAACATAAATACTAAAAGGCTTTAAATAAAACAAAAAAAAACTGAAAAGAAAAAAAAAGAGAGGAGAAGTGAAAAGGTTTGTAATTTTATTTGTTTATTTATTAGGATCATCAAGAAATAATACACAAAAATTTAAATTAGTTTGAACAAAATAATACCTTCCCCGTGCATATCCACTGAAGGCAACCAAAATTGTACTGAATTTTGTTTGAAAATTTATCTAAGTATAGCGAATTTCAAGCGATATTTAAATTAACCTCCTTGCTTTTAACAAGACAACAATGTACAATACAAAGACCTTTGAGAAATAATAAATCGTAATCTGGATCAACATGTTTCTAAACATTTAATTGCATTCATTGGGCAAGAGATAAATCTACCAAGTATTTGCTTGTACACGTCAGACCTAAAGTTACCAACTGCCTAAAGTTACCAACTGCTTTAAATTGTAACTACTACTTAAATTGTGACCAAAGTTACCAGCTGTTTAAATATAAAAAAATTGACTTCTACTCGTTAATGTTCCGGGTTGGTTTCTGTAAGTAAATGATATCTAAAACGCAAATTACATAAGCTGTGCTTTACTTTTGTTATCATGAAAATAAGTTATTATGCGTAGGTGGAGGAAAAATTAGAGCAACGATATTAAAAATTCGGCGGCTTATTATGTCTCTGCTTCCAATTCCGTCGAGGTTTCGCTCAAAAAACGTCTTCGAATCTCAGCCCGAGTTTCAAGTTTGTGGAGCAAGTTCTTAATGATCAAGTTTCACATCAGAAAGTTGGTTACAGTCTGGAAGACTGAACAATTATAGCATCTTAAAGTACCACTTCCAACTTAAAGTCCTCGTTATGTATTTAAATTCGCAGAAATAATATCGAGGCTGCAAAATTATTTTGTACTTAATTAGGTAGGAATTGCAAAAAATCGACCAAAAGGACATTCCGTTCTCGAAGATGTCCAACTGGAGAGTAAACCAGGCGGCTTGATTGTAAAATTATTACTGAGCAATAGCCGTTTTTACTTTCGATAAACAATAAGTATTGCTTGTGTACCTATCTTCTTACTTAAGGTCACCCAGTGCCTGAGTTCCTATAATAGATACAGATACAAATGCACCAATAGAAGCGGCTGTTCAGGATCTCCATAAAAATGCGAGACAAAACCCAATTAGATGATTCACCCGAGAATCTTGATACGGTATCCATAAAGAGCCTTTACAGACGCCGCACCGCAGTCAGTAAAGTCAAGGATAAAAGCCCACACGTTCTTGTATATGCGTTTATACACATCAAATTGCGTGATATCACCCAACTGAATATAAACAAAAGGAAGCAGGACGCGAATGACCCAAACATTTTTCATATAGCATTCGAAAGGTGGCTTACAATTACGGGTTAAGAATAGTATATTGTTAAACAAGGAGCTAAAATAACCTATTATATGTATAAACGAGGTAGTTTTACTCCCGAGGGAGTAAATAGAAACTGAGTTTTAATGGATTTTTAGCGCCATGTGTTAAACCCTATTTTTCTCTACGATTGCGAGAAAATAAAATAATCCAATGCAATTTATGTCATTGTAATAGTTCAGAAAAGTTCTATAGATTTCGCGCCAATATCTTTTTTTTTATTTCTTTTGTAGCCGCAACGCATTGCATGCATTCTACCAAAGCAGCCGCTTTCAAAAACAAAATGTTGTTCTTCTCTTATGAAACAGTAATAAGTCGAGTCATTATCCAGATTAAAGCAGGTGAATTAATTTTAAACGAATCATCAAGTAATAAGCACTTTTTTTAATAATTAGAAATCAATACATGCTCATGTAAAAAGCCTGAAAGCTCTTTCATGCTTGCTCCATCTTCATCAGGTCTTTGGTTTGCCTGTCCGCTCATACTGTGTGCCAACCTCCTCTCAGTTTGTGTCACATAGATCATAGTTATAACTCTATGTGAACATGGACGACGCGACGGTGACGGTGGACGGAGTGCGGAGTAGTAAGCGTCAGGAATGCGTTCCTAGCCGTCCGCCCACACCTGTCAGGGAAAGTACTGGGAGCTACCGCGCGTTGCTTCGTACAGCCTATTCGACATAATAATCTACCTTGGTCTATAATTTACTGAGTATCTTTTCTATGCGCAAGTAGGTCGCACTCAATTTCAATGATATTATTTCATTAGGCTTTCATTTTAACAAAAAGCGGTCGGCGTTACCAGATAATTCTGTAAATTGAGCTTTTTGAAGCCTTTTTCTAGAAATTAATAAAACAGCGCATGAATTTCAATGATACATACCACAGATTATCAAATAATTATGATAAATGTTTAAATTGCTGAAAAGCGAATATTAATTTAAATACTTGATAGAAACTTTTTTATCAAAACAAACATTTTAACTGCTATGAGAAATCGATCGGAAATTGTTTTCATTAATTCAATTGATACACTTACATCCTTCCTTGCTATTTAGTGAATAAAGATAAAATCTGAATTAATGTAGGCATTAATATTCTAATTTATTAAAATAAAAGTGTAGGTATGCAGTAAGCCATGGGATACCAATCAAAAATTTTAATTATTTTCTATAAAAATTGAATAATTTCGGACAATGACTCAATTAGTTGACATTATTAAACTTAATGTTCAATCTTATGATTTTAATTAAATTTATGAGTAACAGTTTTGAAAAATAAGAAAAACGGAAACGGTAATATAATTGTTTTGTACACAGTAATAAACAACGAGGCCGTGTAGTTATCCACTTACTTCCTTTCCTTATAAGTTATAGCTAAGGGTAAGTCAATTGGCCTGATGCGACAAGAAGCCTCTGCTAAGCCAGGCTAAGCCCATCATCTCACAACCTCATAAATCAAACCCGTAAATTGTCGCCTGTCAACCGAATCAAAGCGCTCTACAAATCTCGTACCATCAACGTATGAGCGGACACGAATGGACCAAATACACGCATCTATTTATCAACACGTGTCAATTTTATAAATGAGTTTCGTCCCTCGCTTTGATCGAGACCGAGAATCGATAGTTACCGTGGGATACAGAACGGCCGGACACTGGGACAAGTTGAAACTAAATAGAGATTGATGTGGCTGTATGCTTGGATGCAGGAGAACGATTTGCAGAAGCATCCAACGAAGTATTAACCAACACTGAACACTATGTCCACTGCTGTAGGAAAAGCTGTTCTTTCCTTCCTTCATATTGTATCATAATAAATCAAACTAGCGTGTTACTTCAAAGGTGAACTCAAACCCGTATTATAGAAAGATCGAGAAAACTTCGGATCTGTAAAGCATAGAACTTCTAACTAAGATTATACCCATCAAACTAATAGGAATCTACACAATGCAGTCTCCAAGTTCTACCTATTAGACATGCAATTCTATGTAAATGCTCCATTATTCGGCACAATTCTAACAAAGCAAGTAACTCAAGCTGGTGAAATTCAAATGTTGGGACTAAGAACAAGCTGCAGTCGACGACAGCGCTGGGGCGGGAACACCGTCACTTAAGTTTATTAGCCTTCTGTTTAAATTGAGCATACATTCTGGTACATATAAACATTGCAGAGGAACGGGTGTGTATACTGTGCAATAACCATTTATCAAAATGAAGTCGTGAAACAGACTGTGCCAAAAGGACTTGGTTTGAAAAGAATTTCCCGATTCAGTGTCTGCAAATCTGTTCAACGACTCGCTATTTTTCAGAATTAGTTGTAGCAGTGAGCCATGCATGGGTATCAAATCCTGTTTTTCCATATAGAAACATCAAACTGAATGTAGTATTATTTATAATACGACCAACGTATTCAGTAATAAAGCATAACAACCGTAGCACATCCATTATTGTATTCTTCGACCTCAACAACTTTATCAGAGCATCAAGTATCTATTTAAATGGGTGCAAGTGTAGAAAACTCGCGGTTAGCTACTGCTAACCGCGAGTTTTCCCACGTCTGCATCCAGTGTATCCTGGCCCTAAGGTCGGCAGCTCTGACACTGATTGATATTGATAGCGGTAGACACCTCAATCTAAATCGGTTCTCGCCCTGCCTTGCCGCACCTATCACCGATATGTATCGGCGACATTTAACTTTCTTAGAAGCTAGTATAGCTTTTACATTGATTATTTGAAATCGGTTTGAACCGGTCTTATTGAATAAAGACGATTATTGAACGAAATCTGTTTGTTTTTCTTCTTTTAAATTCAATCATGCCTCAAGCTGATCAAAGAAAACCAGTGAGTGTTAGTCGCTTGAATTAAATATCTTAAAACACCACATTTATTTGGTCTACCAAACAATTGCTACAATATTAAAATTGAAATCTAAAACTTATGTTAAAATTTCTAGTTGCTCAAAGAATAACATGTAAGTAAGCATAACAAAAAAACTAAAGTAAAAACTGGCAGAAAAGAATAGAATAGAATATAACTTGATTTTACTTTGATGTTGGCCTGATCATAAATCAAATAAACCCAAATAATTTATTTCTATAAACCCTGGTAGGTTTACCAAGTACTAGAGCAAAATTATTAAACAGAATGCAAATTCACCAACTTTACACAGCCCTAAGATGCTAATCACATCTTAATAAACATGGCTCCACGCAATTCACGGCAAGTTCTTAACCCGTTACTTCGAAAATTTATTGACTGACATAACTCCGCGAGACTAGGAGTAGATTTAGATTTCGTACTATAAATTTATTTAAACGACTCATATTTCGCACAATACAACCACCACCCGATATTGTTAGAACATGCTGGCAGACAGCCAACACCGAGGAAATGAAAAACCGAACTGTTAGATAAATTACGTGGTTTCATTGAATTAACTTAGTAATATTTATGTTTTGGCACTGCTTGGCCGTCGGTAAGCAACCGTTATTATTTTTTACTAAAGAGTTAGAGTAGTTCGTTTTGGCGAATATACTGGGGAGGCCTATATGGCGCTATTGCACACTATTTTCAAAGAGCTTCAGCTTTGCGGGTCTCTTCATCACTCTGGCTGGTTACATGGATTATTTGGGGTGATTGCAATCAATCAAATTTAAGGGCATCCATCCCGCTTTAAAATCACGTATAGAGGTTACCAAATTGAATCATCATCATCATCAGCCTGAAGAAGTCCACTGCTGGACATAGGCCTCCCCTACACATTTCCAGGAAGAACGATTCTGAGCCCTTTCCATCCCGATGGATGGAAATCCCCGTGGGAAGTCGATACTTCCCGCGATCATGGCGGGGGCTGAGGTAGCGCTAAATGCCTAAAGTTCTTGGATAACCTCGCCTTAACAATGTCGTCGGTCCATCTGGTGGGTGGGCGCCCTACGCTTCGTCTTCCGGTTCGTGGTCGCCATTCGAGAACCTTTATTCCCCAACGGCTGTCGGCTCTTCGAGCTATATGGCTTGCCCATTGCCACTTCAACTTACTAACTCTCTAAATTGAATTAATTAAGAGTATTTAAAAACGCGTATGTTTGAATCTAGTGAAAATATTATGCATTTTCTTATTTTTTAGTACTAGTTGATGGAACAAGCATATGGCCCACCTGATGTTACGTGGTATCGCCATGTGGTCACACATGTCAGGAACGTGCCCTACGATGCACTGCCCTGCTTACATCAGCTTGAGTCATACAGATGACCAGCCTCACGTGCCAATAATTTCACCGGCTCCCACACCCTTCAAACCAAAACAGCAAAATATCGGGTCGCGACTCGTGGTCCCACTAATTTGACCCACTGGTGGGACAGTGTGTTGATTTAATGGGCTCGTGGTCCCACTGTTTGGTGGGACCATCAGTCAACGTAATGCAGTCGCTCGTGGTCCCACTGATTTGGTCATAAGGGCTAGCTACACAAATATATTTGGTGTAGTCTCAGTAGTCCGGTTACAGTTAAGTCAACCGTGCGGACTTCTGAGTCGTCGAGCGACTCAGAATCAGGAATCGATGGCCGATCGAGGATCAACTCAGGAATTTAATATTAAATTATTTTATTTTATTATTAAAGTTTTTTTTTTTTTTAGAATTAATGAAAAAATCAGAAAACAGTGTAAATAATTGCTGCTAACTTGAAGGACGCGCGACACTAACAGGTACAACGTACATCTCAAGTGGCCAGTACCTACCTACCTGAACTCACTTTAATTCAAGTATTTAAGGCCTGCGCACACCTAGGCCGCTGGCGAACGCGATCAGTGAAACGCTGTCAAATATCGCTGTCAAATTTGACAGCTGATCGCCGACGCCAGCGGCCTAGGTGTGCGCAGGCCTTTAGGCCTCTGCCTCAAATTTTGCGGGCAGCGGGGCGGCGGCGGCGGCGGCGCGGGAGCGGCAGGATCTTATGCGTAAAATCAAATGGACCCCCCCCCCCCCCCCCGCCCCGCCCCGCTGCCCGCAAAATTCAAGGCAGAGGCCTTACTCTACGTATAAACTTGATGCAGTGGGGCCACGAACCTACGATTTTAACTATGACTGGTAGTCCCACTAAGCAGTGGGACCACGAACCCATGATTTCAGGGATAGTGGGACCACGAGTAATAGTGGTACAATCCCAGTGGGACCACGAGTCACGACCCAAAATATCTTAGCTATAATATCAGGTTTCTTGTACAAACAAGCAGGCTAATTAACTACGCAATTTTCCAAGTGAAATCTGTCTGTTAGTTTTCCTGTCGCGTAGCTCGCAGCGACATCTGTCCGCCAGGCGCCTCATTAGCATTGTCGCGAGACTCGCAGACATCTTCGAGGCTGACTTCCTTTATATACTCACCTTTATTTTATTTATATAGAGAGGCAGATAGATATAAAATTATTTATTGCACAAACAAAATGTACTGAAATAAAGCTTAATGCTTTTATATGAAGCCACCACAAGTATTTCCCTTGTCTATTTATACAACCTTATACATTAATATAGGTTCAAGAAAAATGTGAAAAATTTCCCTTCAGGGTAGGCAACGCAACGACAGCACCCTTGGTGCCTATAGCGACGGTGACCGCTTACCATGATGCCCTTTGTCTATCATTTGCATAAAAAAAGCCACACTACAATCCTCAATGACAATGAACTGTGGTATCATGAAATCCTGACGCTTTTGATATAGGTACTCGTATAGGTGCATTTACTATGAAGACCACCATCCATATCCCGTATTATTTTGTAACCCTACTTCATCAAGTTGCACATAATGACACATGCCATTCATGAGTTCCAGTAAAACACATCAAAAGGTATTAATTTTGCCCTGTTTGCGAAGTGATTGAATGCACGAAACATTATGGTTCATGAATTCAACATGTCGATATTATGATAATGTAATGAACATCTTGAGTTATTCGACGAACGTTCTACATAAGATGAAAATCGATGTACTCTACCACGTTTTAATAGGGATGGATTTTTAATAGCAATAAGCATTGCAATACGTTTCGAGTACATTCGAATTAGGTGCTACGGAAAGGTGTGGGCAATGATGGGTTGTATGTCGAGGGGTTACGGTACAAAATTGGTGTTTGGTTTAAAAGTAGGTGCGTTAAGATGATGCTAATATTGTGCATTCAAGCCGCATTGCGCACGGGCGGCACCGAATGCGACACTGCACTTATTAACATAATAGGCACCTACGTTTTACACTTCATAGTTACGAAATGTGACACAATCCTAGTCGTACCTAGCCTAACAAAAGGTAATGTTACAAATGGCCTGTTTTGCCGTCACTTTGTAACGTTGGATAAAATATTTAAACCCTAATTCTTGACGAGAAGAAAGAAGCATAAATATTTCTGCCACTTATTAGCATGAGTTTGATATAAGTCTCTAAGGCCCGTATTCCGAAACAGCGCTTGAGTCTGAGTCGAGCCTCAAGCACAGATTTTATGACAGTTCTCCATTGAAAAGAGTCAAAAATCTGTGCTTGAGGCTCGACTCAGACCTAAGCACTGTTTCAGAATACGGGCCTAAGTTTCTTAAAGCCACGATACATAAATTAGCTTTCCCTCAAATTGACAGCAAATTGCCCTGTGACCACGACATGACGTGTGACAGCTAAGCAACAGACGGAACTTGTACAAGTATATCGATTGGCGTAAGCCGCTCGGAACGAAATATGCGAGCTATTCGATATCGAATGACAGTTCGATGTCGAAGTTGATCGTCACGCACTAATTTACGAGGAATGTGACCTGTCGACCTTCGTTGTGATAAAAGGGACAGAAATTAGAATTAGAGGTTTACTACTAGTGTATCTTTGTAATATAACCTCCATCTTAGGCAGCATTATCTCTTTTCATCAGGTGTAATGGCAGCCGAATGCTTAGCTATCAATGATAATAAAATTTAGAAAAAGCGGTCAAGTTTTATGTGATAATCTTAATGCGGTTCACAAAATACATCTACTTACCAAGTTTCATCAGTATAGCTCTTATAGTTTCGAAAAAAGAGGCTGTGACATACGGACGGGCAGACAGATATGACGAATCTATAAGGGGGTTCCGTTTTTGCCATTTGGCTACGGAACCCTAAACATGGTCGGTGCGCTACGAGGATTATAATAAAGATAGGTGCTCCATCTTCATAATATATTGGGTTTAAATACTAATTCGTGAATAAACAATGATTATTAGTTCAAATAACTATATATTAAATTAATATTTATAAATTATTTTTCTAATAAAATAATGAGATCCCTTCAGATAATTAAGTACCCAATCGTAACTGTTGTTACGAAAAATTGAGCTCCCAAAACGAAAATATAATATGAAAATCAAGCTTCTTAGAAACCCTTACCTTATATTAAAAAATATTAACATCATGAGACTCACGACTACGATCTCTTGTTATTGAATATCCTTGACGATGTCTAAGGGCACGTCCAAACAATACAACGGTACTTACCGCTTTAATGATAGCCGTATAATAAATTAATTGCAGTAGCTCGGCACATTAATAATTCTCTTGGGTTCTTCAAACAAATCAAAATCGGAAATTTATTTATTTTTTCAGTTGTATCACAAGGAATATTTTGAATTGTCTTTAAACTAGGTAAGTGCCAGTTCCAACCAAGCCTAGAAGAACAGGCAACAAACTACGCCTTGGTTCCTACCGTTTTTTTTTAAGGTTTTTTTAACAAAACAAAAATAAAAACAGCATGGAAGTTCCAGTGCCACTCCAACATAATAACCCATCAAAATAACCCAACCCAACTCGTATATTGAAATCAGGAAAAAAACAGCCAACTGCTCTGCTTTCTGTGCCGTAGGCCGTGGGTTCGATCCCCAACGAGAACAAATATGTGTGTGGTGAACTCAAATGTTTGTTCTCTGTCTGGGTGTTATATTGTATTCTAATTACGTACTTACAAAAAAAATGTATACATATAAGTAGGTACTAAGTATCAGCTATCTGGTTCCCATAGTACAAGCTCTGCTAAGTTTGGGGCTAGATAGTGTCGTGTGGATTGAATAAATTATTTGTTTATTTATTTATTTATTAATCCAGCCTTATCATGGTGTTGCTAAATATTTTAGTTTCATTGCATCCTGCATTGGCGTAGTGCGAACTTGTAACTTTCAGCGCGTGATGACGTCACCGGATCCGTTAAATATATTTTATAGTTTCCGACATGCGAGTTGCAATGAAACGAGGGCACGCCGCAAAATATATAAGAAAAATAGGCAAGTTTGTACATACATATTCCACTAACATGATTTTTTGCAATAATTTACAAATTATTGCAAAAAATCATGTTAGTGGAACTTTTCCGAGATACATCTCGGAAAAATTCACGGTTCCTATGTGAAAACTTTCAGGAACTGTGTTTTTAAAGGACTTCTTCAGGCTGATGATGATGATGATGATGGGTGCAAATGGGCTGAGATAATGATGATAATCAAAAAGAAAAGAAGAAGAAAAGATAAATAATAATAAATAAATAATGCGGGTAAAAAGAAGACTTCTTCTTATCGTGTCACTGGTTTTTTTCAACCAAGTGGTGAAAGGATTTTAAGTGCGCCTCAAAGAGGCTCCTTTCGTACACTCTCATTCATTTTATCTAAGAAAAATCTTGCGCTACTGACTGACTAACAATTCAGCACATCCGAGTACGAAATGTGAAATTTGAGGGTAGGCCACTGGTTTAGTAAAGAGGTGCTCTAGGAAAGGAGTCCAAACCCCAACACTTATAGGTGAGCAGAGGGGATTGAATTTTGTGTGGAAAAAGCTTAAGAGCGCATCGTGTCACTTAGTTATTTAGTTATGAATTTTTTTTTTTTAAATCTCAAATTTTCGCACGATGCGCTCTTAACGTGAACCAAGTCACACAATCCAACTAACAGTAGGTCTAACACAAGCTCTGTCTGGCTCTGGTTTTATGTCTGTGTGAATGATCACCAGTGTATTATACTGTGTGTGTGACGTTTCGACGTTGGATTTATTTAGACAGCACTCACACAGACTCAAAACCAGAGCCAAAGACAGAGCCAGACAGAGCTTATGGTAGGGCTACAGGTACCTGTAATATCTAAGCAGTTCAAGTAGCACTCAGAGCTTTGCAATAAAGCCGTACTAATACCTAATTAACTGGTCTATCTTAAGTGATCAGTAAGTACGTAGGTATGTCGGTATCTAAGGTCTTTGAAAATAATTAATGAAGTTTAATTCGTAGCTACTCAAGATCTTAAGTGCTTAGTGTTATGCCCGGGATACACGAGGCTAGTTTATGAAGCAAGGATCAAGATAGTGATCGTAAGCTAGAACTGCTACCTTAATAATAATAATATATAATAAATATTGTAGACAACCCACACATCACTATCTAGCCTCAAACTAAGCAGAGCCTTTACTATGGGAACAAGCTCTGCTTAGTTGCTGTTGTATATAGAACTAGATAGATGTTTATGATAGATTGCCAGATTGCTAAGAGAGCACTGGTGTTCTAGTGGTAGCGGCCCTGCCTTCCGATCCAAAGGTCGTGGGTTCAAATCCAGTCGTGTACCAATTATTTTTTCTGTCGAATAATGTATGTGCACTATGCCAGTACTCTCAAAACGGTAAAGGAAAACATCGTAAGGAAACCGGCGTGTCGTAGAACTAAAAAAGTTCGAGCAACACGTGTCAAGGGTCACGCAAAAAGCCAGTGGCCTGCTTGCGGAAAAACCAGCCTGTACATCAAGTACGGATGATAAAAAATTTGCCGAATTTTTAGATTGCTAGAAAATCCTCTGCTATTTCATCTTCGTTTTTCGAATTTGGTAAGTGCTTAGAATTGTTTTATAAGAGTAGCATCAGTATTAAGATCCAATCTGATGATTGTAAAGTAGGAACAGTAGGCCTACCATGAGCTCTGTCTGACGCTGTCTTTGGTTCTGGTTTTGATTCTGTGTGAGTGCTCACCAGTGCATTATACTGTGGGTGTCTTTTTGACGTAGGATTTATTTAGTCAACACTCACACAGACTCAAAACCAGAACCAGAGACAGAGCCAGACAGAGCTCATGGAAGGCCTACAGCAAATAAATTATTTCATTTCTTTATCAAAGGCCATTCTAAGTACATGACAATTAATGGATCCTTGCGGTTTGTAAATTCTTGGATCATACACAATTTTCCGCGTAAAATAACTTTGTGCTTAGATTGATCTATTACGTGGTGTATCAAATAGCAAATCGTGATGCTATAAGGTATAAACTTACCTACAAATAATTTTATACAGAGATTAATTTTAACAACGCACGTGAGACTGAAATGATTATTATAAGCAATTTAGTTTTATTCAAAAATGATGTTGAAGGAGATAAAAAGGTATAGAATTTGCTTAAAGAAATTCATACAAGTCGCGTTAGTGCCGAACAGTCCCTAAGAGTTATTCGTCAAGTGTGATTTGGATCCGATGGCACAGCCCCGTACCAAGGGGAAGGTCGCGGGTTCAAATCCCGCTCAGTTCTTAACTTTTGGGACATTATAAAAACCTTTGTGAATTCATACAAGCTCTGCTATCTTTGGGGCTAGATAGTGTTGTGTTGATTGTTCACAATATTTATTTATTTTAATATCTTTATTGAATGAACTTGCCATTAATTTCATATCGGCAAATTAAAGTATAATCAAATATAGCTACAAGATTTAGTTTTTATTAAGATCATTTAAAATAAAATAGACGTAATAAATAACAGGCGAATTATAAACTTAAAGCAATAAATTCTGGCCAATAAACCAAATGCCCAAATTGTCTACACTTGAAAACCTGTTTAATAGATTGTAAAAAATGTAACAATAGATCTGGCAAAATGCGGAATGTCTTTATGTGTAATAAATTCCATAATAAAGGCACCTATAGTTGTAAACTTCTAACATTTTTAATTAGACGTTTTTCCGGCTTAGCTTTCACTTAATAAATAAATATCGTAATAAATAAATAACAATCAACACAACACTATCTAGCCCCAAATCCCAAATTAAGCAGAAATTTTACTATGGGAACCAGATAGTACAATACTAATACATTTTTTTGTAAATAAATACTAAGGATACAATATATTGTATCCTTAGCCGAGAACAACAATTGTTATAACAATTGTTGTTCTCGGTGGGGATCGAACCCACGACCTACGGCGCAGAAGGCAGAGCTACTATCTGAGCTGAGAGGTCAGTCTAATAATTATCAAACAAGGCTGTAAACCGAAAAAGGCTGTAAAGCAAGGTACCTTAAAGTATGATAAAAAAATAAAATAACTACAGGATTATCATAAAAAAATTTGAAATAAAATAAATCAGGATTCTGAATGTCGCTTTAGATAAAATATGATTCCTTAGTTTCTAATTTTAAATAAAATAAAATTGGTGATTGCTTCAGTTTTTTTGCATTACGTTCCCTAGAATGCGTTCTGTAAATGCACCATAATCCACGTCCAATTTATACCTAGTGTCACGTGTGACGTCACTAAGAGGCAATTCACCGGTTGATCAGACTGATTCAATTTATCCGTGACACTAGAATGGTCTCCTTCCTGTCTCCTCCTACCTCGTTAGAGGCAAGAAAGAACTCGAACTGAAGGTCTACCACAAGCTCTGTCCGGCTCTGGTTTTGAGTCTGTGTGAGTGCTCACCAGTGTATTATACTGTGAGGGTCTTATTGATAATCCTGGCGTAGCGTTGGACTAGTTGATCCGTGTTTTGTCTCTTGCATTGACATGCAATTGTCAACTCGAACAAATGTGACAAAACACGATTTAACTACTCCAGCGTTGCGCCAGGATTATTAATAACACCCTTTGTGTCACGTTTCGACGTAGGATTTATTTAGTCAACACTTACACCGGCTTAAAACCAGAGCCAGAGTCAGACAGAGCTTGTGGCAGGGCTACTGTAGGACGGAGCTGCATTCTATAGCTTGAAGGGATCGGCTTGTTAGGAAAAATTCATATGAATTTTGATTAAAAATATAAGTGGAAGTTCAAATGAAAGTAATACTTGATTTGAAATTCCATCAAAGTGACCCAATACCGTTCAATTACCTATCAGTAAAAGGTTAGACAATTGCCAAAGGTTAACACTTTGAACCCTTTCGTTTAGTAACTTTCCTAACATGAATTGACCAAAACATGACTCTTAAAAACTATTTTATCATGTTTTCTTTATTACTATTTATTTTAGGTGTTACTTATCCAAATAAAAAATAAAAAAGTAAACTCGCGTAAGTTAGGTTCTATAAACTTTTTATTGTTGTCACAAGGTTTATTCTCAACGGATCCCATGCATGACTCATTCAAATAACTAAAACTATTTTACCTTTTAAGGTAAAATCAATTTTAAGTTTTAAGGATAGATTTTAATCTAAGAAACATAAATCGCAATTTTGTTATATTGTCATATCGCTTTACAGAGATTTGTAAGCTTCTTATGTTTTTGTAGCGAATTTAAAAGCTTCTTTTATTTTAAGCTCTTTTAACTTGTGTTAACACGTTAACAGTGTTCAGTGTTCCTGTACATAGAAAGTAAAAAAACATTTGCAACACTCCGTTTAGTTAGAGACGCCTGAGTCATAAACTCAGGTAATAACTCATTGTTCAAGTTACAAAAATAGTAGCGGATAGCCATAACTTTAGCTGTTCTGAGAAATACGTTCTAGGCTGTGAAAACGTTAACATTCATGTTGAAACTTGAAGTAAACCTTCAAACGACCCTGCAGTACAATCCACTGTATAATTTTACATCGAATAGCTTTCTGTATCTGCTCAACGAATATCACGATATCTTTCTTGAATTGCAATAGTCTGTTATTTGACTAACCGCTCAGCTTAGTCTTTGGAAACTACTTTCTTCGTACGTTGGAGGTACATTATTATCATCATTAGGTGTTAGTAACGCCAGTGTCAGAAGCTCGGCAACTTTTTCGCCACTTTCAAAAAAAACATTTTGTACAGATTTGGGTCACTGTCCTTAGCATTCCATTCCATCTAAAATCCTGTCCCAGGTACTATAGCGTCCCGTAAGTAGAGGGGAGTAATCACCAGTTGCCCCTGACGCTATATAAATCATCTACAATAGATGCAAAGGCCTGTTACTTTTTTTTACCTTCATCTTCATCATCATCCACAGCCCGACTTCACCCACTGCTGGGTATAGGCCTCCCTTAGTTTCCCTTTTTTTTTACCTTAGTAAGTGTTATTTTTGCCAACTGACTTCAAAATGATTTTAGACTTAGTTTTCCATTATTGGTTACAATATCCATTACCGTTTGATATTAATCGCAAAGCTCGCGATCGATCGGGGGCTTGCTGTCAACCTTCAGCATTTGACAGCTAATCGAGCAAGGAACCGGACACGGAAACCCTCCTCGGACGTAACCGATAGTGTCCGAGACACGGTTCACATTCCCTTGCAACATGACAACCACCTGTTCTCATCTGTTTATCGCCAGAGGTGCTAGCAAACGAGACGGACTAGAAGTAGAGCAAATCTGAACAAAAAGCTTGTCATTTTTGGCTAGACTTTTACGTAGGCAGACACTACAAGAAAAGCATACTGAAGTAAAAAAATAATGAACGAGTAATCTTTATTATAGAAAAATCTCATGAGGCGAGAGGATATTAAACGTCTATAAATTGTGAACCAGTTCCAAAACAGCTCAAGTGTCAAAATCCTCAGTAACATATTATTATAGCCTTTTTGGCGCCAAGCTTCCCTATTTCACATTCTTCGGCCCTATCCCAATTAATACTCCGATGCTAACTGCCATATTATTATCAACGAATGGTATCGACCACTGAACTGACCAATCACAATCGATGAGTAGAGAAAGGAAAAGAGTAAAAAGTACTAAGACAGGTTTGGATGCACAAATGCTACAAATATTCGAATAACCCTGACCTTAAACCAATTGAATTCGTAACTTTTGGGCACTGTAGGCCGACCACAAGCTCTGTCTCTGGCTCGAAGTCGAAACGTCAAACATTATAATACACTGGTGAACACTCACAAAGACTCAAAACCAGAGCCAGAGACAGAGCCAGACAGAGCTTGTGGTAGGCCTACTTAAACCAATTGAATTCGTAACTTTTGGGCACTAGTACGTCCCAAGCAACGAAATGTTTTTCGATCAATACATACATTCTAGTTCAATATAAACGAAATAGAACAAATTAACCTTTATTTAATCAAACATTACCTATCTGGGTACATCGTGTCGACCTGCCGATAACCCGGTGGAAGATAGAATGCCAAAGGAACTAGGAGAATAATTAGCACGCCTTATCTTTGTTAATTAATTCTGTTGGGACTGTGGATGGGTCTATCCCACTGTTGCTGTGCTACCCTCAGTAGATTTGTGTGGGTAGATGGTGTTTGATGTAAAATTGTAATTTCAATCTGAGACCTTATGGAATGTAAAAACAGAAGGTCCAGAATTAGAAATGATTGACTACCAATGCCATGTCATTCCGCAAAATGTTTGCAGATCAGCAACGTATTCAGTTAGAACTGGAAGCGTCGAGGTTACGTAAATAAATAAGGACGAACGAGAAGGTCAGTTACTACAATGCCCCAATTACAACAAATTACCCTCATTTTAAAAGACTTCCTTTCCCACCTCCATAAATTAGAAACGTTATTCAAGCCCCTCAGTTATTCCCAAACCATATCTCAAGTGTTAATTGCCGTTCAAGTCTGTTAACTAGATAAGCCTTTATAAATGATCGCAGTTTTAAAATGCAATAACAGACAAAAATAAAGCCTTCCCATGAATAACAAAAAGGCTTCCCCCTCAGTTCCCCCAGCAGGAAGCGAAGGTGGCTATTAGATGACTTCCTTTATAATTTACTTACTTCAATGCTATTATTCCTACAATTTATCCCGGTTAATTGCAGGAATGACCTTTTATAGTTAGACTTTTTATTCCGGAAGCGATAGAACCATTTAACACGAAACAAGTGTTACGCAGATAATGAAGACAATGGCCGGAGCCACCTTTGTTGATAATAACACTTTTCGACTAACAAAAGTTTGTCAAAACGTATAAACAAAAGTGAGGCTTAGCCCTCGATACCTGGCCGCGACTCACCCAGGTAGTGTCGGCGACCACAATGGCATTCCGAACATCCAAAATGAATCAAAATTCGGCTCAGAACTCAGCTCCGATGACTAACGCCTCGACCCTTCTGATAAATTACAATAATAATGGCCACCTATTGTATTATTGGGGGATGATTTCATTGGGATACGGATAGATGCGCGCCCGGGCAGGTGCACCGTCTCTAAACGTCTCGCCGTTAACTGTCACACGCATGATTAGTGCTCCAAGATAATTGGAACAACCGACCAAGTGACCCCTCCAGTGTAATTGAACGCGACCGGGAGGATCCGGACGGCGAGAAATTAACAAGTGTATCCTTAATGTCGGTTATGGGCAGGTCGGGCGTGTTGATGGGAGCGAGCGAGGCCGCGGCAGAGCGGTTCATAAGTTCCATTTAGTTGTGTCCGCAGGCCGGCCGGCGACCTCCCGCACCGAAGGGAACAATGAAAGTGAGAGAGGGCTGGAATGCAGGCGCGGGAAGGGGCAGGTGCGAGACGCAGGGGGAACCCGTTCCCGGTTCCCAGGCGAGGAATTCCAGCACAAGCAACAAAGCCTACCCGCGCCGCCATTCACCCCGCGCGCTCCCCGCTAGCGGTACCTAGTACCCGTAGCCGTAACCGCTCCCAGACAAGTCAATTTTCGTGACTTTCTTAAAGTAGATTTTACGATTCTGGCGATAGGTAGGTACTCAATAATTTCGATAATATAATCCGTTGCGTGCTCAACTTAAACCATTGTACCGTATAATGAAAAGATCTTTAGAATTTTTTCCCATTATGCAACAAAGTTCTCAACGATTTTGCTAAACCAATGAGTTAAAATAGATGATGATTCAAAACGATAGAGTTACAAAGTGTGCCTTCATTTACATACATTATTAAATATAAAAATGTAGATATATAATCATAATAAGTGTTATTGTTTCATTCATGCGACTGCTCAAGGTTCAGGGTCGCGGTGTCACGTACCGTCGAACAGCTGACTATACATAACATTTCATACATTATACACCTACACGTTACGCAAATTGAGGTGCGCGGGATTTTCTATTCATAGTCCTCAGTAAAATTCTAATGGATACTAAATCCCTAACGCAAATCATCGATTTATTATAAGAAATAAACTATTTGACTTCTGGTAGTGAATTTCATTTTCATTCTGTAGAATGATGAACTAGTTCATCTTTGAATAATGACCTAGGTCATCATTCAAAGATACCTTAGACAAAAACAAGTTTTTGTTAAATATAACTTTCGTATTAATTACTTGAATAATATTTCGCGTGGGTTTATGTAAGTATACCTACCAATATCCAATTGTTGATATTAAGGCCCGCGATGTTATTCATCACGAGTCCATTAGGAACATGGCAAGGCACTGATGGGCTTCTCGCGAGAACATGTCAAAATAGAACAAAAACACGAATGGATCACTCACTCGCACTCCCCGAATTCATCTGTGAGCCATTTGTTAAAGAACAATCACTATCAGTATCAGTAAGTACCTAGGCAGGTTCATATTGTTTGTTTTCAAATTGGTTACACTTTGGTTACAATTGTTTTAGATTAGTGTTATGCCGACCAACGATTATGTCACTGTTTTTGAAACTGGATCGGGAAGTGAAAATTAACCAATACGATATTATTAATATTAGTAACACTTCGTCCAAAACACATTTTAAAGCGATTTGAGATTTAACGTTACAACGTTCACGATTTGCATTGATATCGAATTGCAAACCGAAAACTAGAAGATATTCAATATACCTTGAACTTTGATATATTTTCTGGGATTTCCCGGAAGTCTGTTTGGTGTAACCTTCAACTGTCTGACTAAACTAAAATACCTATCGATTGGACGCGACCGTGCCTATGAACAAAGCACTATTGAGGGACGCAAGACAAAGCGAAACACGACAGGAAAAATGACAAACATGATCTACTTAGTAGATAACTAACGCATTATTGTATACTAGGATACTTTAATAGAACTCAACCTTACTTAAAAAACTATATTGGGCGGCCTTATCGCTGAAAGTGACTTGTTCAAGGCAACTTTAATACCATAGGTATTATAGTCATAGGTTCGAGCAAAAGGAGGTTAAGTTGGTTGCTTATTCTGTAAGGTGTCCGTGAGATTTTCAGTGTATTACTTCATTCATCCCTACTTACGCGGATAAATTCAGGATTCCGGTAGTATAAATAAATAGTTATAAAACAAAATATATTGTGGACAATCACAATACTATCTAGCCCGAAACTAAGCAGAGCTTGTACAATGAGCCAGATAGCTGATATAATAGTTAGATAGATAGAACATTCTTTATTGCACAAATTAAAAATACTGGCAAACTTAATGCTTGAACATTATCTACCAGTCAACCTTTATCTACCAGCTTACCTTTCAATAGTTAAATACTTTTTTTTGTAAAAACATGCTTAGAATACAACATAAAACACAGGCAGAGAACAAACATTTGTGTTCACCATACAAATATTTGTTCTCGGTGGGGATCGAACCCACGGCCTACAGCGCAGAAGGCAGAGCTATTACCAACTGAGCTGAGAGGCCAGTCGAAGAAGATGATTATTGATGCATGCATGAAGGGCGATTTACATCAAACGAGCGAATGCTCATTCTATCCCCACTACAGCTAATTCTCTAGTGTAAACAGGCGTAGAGCATTCCTTCGTTGTTCTTAGTGCGTTCGCAAAGATTCTATGGAATATTCTAAGAATGCTCGCTCGCTTGATGTAATACGCAAGAGCGCGCGAACAGTTGCTTAGAGCGTTCTAGCGTGTTCGGACGTGCTCGCGCCACTGAGCGGTCTCATCAAAGCGTTCTTGTGTTCTAGCTCTAGCTCTTTGTTCGTTTGATGTAAACGCTGAATACAAGTTTTCGTTTACACTAAAAGACCACGAACGAATGCTCTTGTTCTAGCTCTAGCTCTGTGTTCGTTTGATGTAAATCGACCTTTAGGTGCGTTTTACTCGCCACCAAAGAATTCCCTGTTCAGCCGCTGCCTGACTGAACCATCACTCGTGCAAACTAGGTCAAAATCATGATGATGAATTTAGTCACTCTCATTTGTGTAAGAAGCGTTCGAGCTAAATTCAAGACTCAATGCAATTCGGTCTAGTTTTCACGGGATAAGATGTGCCCCAAGGGTCGTTTCAACTGTAATAGGAACGGGCACAAGATCGAGGTCGACTGCTTTATAAAGTCTTATTTTTTCGTTTATAAGATGGTATGTTCATGTTTTATTTGATAACAAAACGAGAAAGTTATTTTTTGTTACGTTTATTTACTCAATAACGAGTAAGTGAGAGTATTCTTTTTCCTTCCTGCCACTTTGTGTGGATAAAATATTCTCTTCCTCCATTGCCCTGTCAGACGTAATTTCTGTATTCACTCCATTCTTATCCATGTCATCTTTCACAATTCATATTTCAGTAAAGGGGACTGACAGTATGGCACTTTATTAAGGTACCACTTTGCCAAATGGCAGGCACGTGCGGTGGTCACCCAAGAGTCTACTCAACCCATTGATTGCTCTCAGCCAGCTCGCCCTAATAGCTGGACCAAATAATTCAACATTTCAAACAGCTTGTTTGTTCGCTCTTGTCCATCCACAGATTGTCTGGAAGAGATCGCTCATAGCGATAAGACCGCCCATTGTATTTCACTATAGTTTTAGTATTTTCGTTAAATGAGTGATGTCCTATTCTTATGGTGTGTACAATAGGGTGTTATCTTTCTTATTTCATACCTAGGTATAGAAATATATTTAGCATGTAGGTACCTACCACTTAATCCGTTCAAAAGACTTATAACGAATATAATGTATTGTAGTTACAGGAGAGACAATATAATTTGAAATATGTTGGTTTGCACGCCCAAGTAAAATAATATTTTAAAGCTAAACAACTTTTGAATCCTGTTTGAATCAAAAGTTCTACAAAGTAACAGGCAATTTTATTGAGAAAAATTCTCTGGGAAGGACGGAAAGCAACCACAGTCGGTTTCCTGGTTATGTCAAAGGCTAACAAACAGATTGAAACCGGTCAAATGCGAAGCGATTCGAAAACTTGAGCTCTGTATTTGGCTTTTGTAATTTAATTGGCTGTCTATTCTATAAAGTAGAATGGAAATGGAATCAAACGTCTTATGCCTTCCGCATTTATAAGCGTTCTGCGGAGGCGATCAGTGGAACACTGTCAACGCTGTCATATTTGACAACGTTTCATTGTTCGCCACCGCAGAACATTTAGATGTGCGCAAGGCTTTAGAAATACATATTTAAGGAAAAACTCCCACGTGAAACTTCGAACATCATATATCACAAAGGCACCGCAAAACATAGGCAGTCCTGAATAGAGGATCCGTATAATAAGGCATTTGATTGACTATCGCCGGCCAAGCAAGATCATTGGGGGTGCTAAAAGCTCACACTAAAAGCTCCAATAAAAATTCTAGGAACTAAATGGATATAATTGATTAACAACACAATCAGGCTCGCGTGCCTTTGATAGACGAAGTTGAGCTTTAGAGCGAATGTGGGACATCAAAGGTGTGAAACGGGAAATTTGGAAAACTACCCACATAGAGCTCTAACTCTCGCACGATCATACTCCTTGCAAATCTCTACATTTTGTATATTTAGGCAGTTAAAGATAACAGGCTCTCCTTTCAAAATTTCATAAACAATCAATCTGAAAATTTTAGATTTCACGTGCCGCCGCCACCGTAAAGTTTCCGAGCTACCGGAAACATTCATTGTAATTGAAAGACAACCAAAAGTTTCCGAGAGCTTTCTCGCTTCCAATTATATCATTCGCTCGTCCTGTCCTCGTGGCAATTAAACTTTCAACCCGTATCCAAGAGAATGTTTACAAGGGAATCCGCACCTGGTTCATCGTTATCGTCAGCTGATACGTTGTATCTGGTGAGGAACAGCTCGGAGTGGGCGCAGGAGGTGGCGGCTCCGGCCGACACCCGGACGCACGCAACCACCAACAATATCACCACTAAACACCGCATGGTCACTAGAAGCACTTTTGCAAAATAAAGTTTTCAAATCGAACTCTAGTTTGAGTGTTCACTCGCGATCGCACGTTCGTGTGAGTAGCCGGCGAGCGAGACGTGCTCCCGCATCGGAGCGCCTTCCCGGACTGGCCGCTCGCTCCGCTCCGTAACTCCGTTCCGCCGCAGCCGGCCGATCCGGATCGGACCGCAAACGCGCCGCTCTCAACTTTTATTTAGTAACAGAAATAAAATGTGTAGCCATCGAGCTTTTCGAAACCGGAATTCTGAAGCGAATCGAATTCTATGGGTTATTGAATCGATGACGTCATCGACTGTGAACCTGAAACGTTGCGAAGGCGCTATGAGATTAATTTCTCGATACCATGACAGAGTATCGTTGTCTGCTTTACTGACACTGAACGATAGTGAATTATGGATTTGAAAGCTGATAGGACGAATGAAAGACGAAGTGGTATTAGAGTTAGGTAAATTGAGGTTAGTTCATCCATGTCCAAGACACCAGACAGTCCTTAGGAGAGTCAAGGCAGTACAGTCGGCCACAGTGGCAGTTAATGCCGCAGGAAGGCACACGGTGCGCGCGCAGCTATCGAACGATCCCAGCGGCACTGCTCGCCTGTCCTCTGTCTGAGCCGACCGCTGTTCGCTACCCTCCCTATGGATAGCAAGCAGGAAACTACACAGATGTTTCATTCCACAAGTCTGATATACCAATGCACCACGCAGGCTTTTCATGGTCAAAATCAAGCCTCTATTAAACAGACGTCCAATTATATACGATAGTCCTATATCTAATTACTAGCTGTGCCCGCATCTACATCCGCGTGGAATATTGTTTTTTGATAGCATTTTAAATTATTTGCGCTTTTGCATCCATCGCATCTTTTGAAATCCTAAAAACCCTTTTAATTAAAAGTAAGCGTTTGTCTTTTCTCAGGCTCTAGGCTATCTGTGTACCAAATTTAATTTAAATCGGCTCAGTAGTTTTGGCGTGAAAGCGCGACAGACAAAGTTCTTTCGCATTTAAAATACATAAAGTGAAGGAGTAATTAATCTAAATAAAAAAAGAAAATAATTAATTTCAATAGAATGTAGTTTCCTAGTTTCCGTGACAATACAATTTATATAAATAAATAAATAAATAAATAAATAAATATTGTGGACATTTCACACAACACTACCCATTATATCACTATTAGACCGTGAGAATAAATTATGTTCCACTTATAATCGGTTTTATTCGTAATAAAAATATCTGTTTAGTATCGTGTGATCTAAAAGGGCCATGTTTTTTAATCTCTTCGACAAGCGGTGTCGATGATTTTACCTTATAAAATACATTAAAAAGCTGAGATTGTTCACATTTTGGTCATCGTAGCGTGGGTGAGGCATGTTTCAAGTCATTACGACATGCACACAGGTGATGTGATCTGTGTGCCTACCACAAGCTCTGTCTGGCTCTGTCTCTGGCTCTGGTTTTGAGTCTGTGTGAGTGTTGACTAAATAAATCCTACGTCGAAACGTCACACACACAGTATAATACACTGGTGAGCACTCACACAGACTCAAAACCAGAGCCAGATAGAGCTTGGGGTAGGCCTACTAAATGCACTTCTCATCTTAATTCTGCGTGCTAAAGACCGTTTGCTTTAAATATAACTTCAAATCCTTTCACCACACTTGGTTCGAAAGAACCAACACAATAAGGAGAACAGAACTAACATCAAAAATGTGTTATTCCAGTTCACGATCTACAAACTAATACAAACGTAACTTTTTTCTATTTATTTAGCAATCTAACTAGTGTAATTTTTTTTATTTTTGACTATTTTCAATGTCATTAAAATCAATTTTTACGGAGATGAACGACAAACATACGAACAAACCAACCACCCACAAACTTATGCAAGGATAATATGATTTGAAGTGACACAGGCCGACCTAGCTTTTAAATGAAACACAGTTTCCAACAACTTCGCAAATAGATAGTGCAACTTTATGTCGCTATAAAATGTTTTTGCTGCGAGCGTTACAGCGCTTGTACTGAAACAGCAAAAAGTTCAACCTCCAACTGTTTATGGCATTCGAGTCAGATTGATAATAATCTAGTAATATACAAACTTACACATTTGTGTGAGTATTATGGCCTGCGCACATCTAGGCGATGGCGATGTCAAATTTAATAGCTGTCATATTTGACAGCGTTTCGAAATAAAAAAGGAGGAGGTTATCGCATAACTTCGTTATTGTATTACCAGATTTAATTTTTTTTTTATCTGAAAGGTACAACTTTCATATTGATCCCATAGAATTTTTATCAAAATCGGTTCAGCAGTCTGGGCATGAAGTCAATTTTTTAAAGTTTTCTAAACTTCTTTTGTAAAAAAAAAACTTTTTATTTCAGACCTTGATCCATTAGGCTTACAGTACTCATAACTATAGCTTGTAGGTATACTTATAATAGGCAAAACTGGCTTAAATACCTTAAAACCCTTGGTAAGGTACAATGAAAGTAAAAATTAAAAGAATTGCGTCAAGAGAACTTATAATATCACACGACATCCTCATTGTTGAGCTTTTTACTCGAAGGTGGGTCCGAAATGACCCATTCCGATGATGAATGCCTTATACTGGCATATTTTTAATTTATCACCCGCTAGATAATCCAGGTACCCATG
The DNA here is from genome assembly GCA_947578465.1 of Thera obeliscata. Lineage (NCBI taxonomy): Eukaryota > Metazoa > Arthropoda > Insecta > Lepidoptera > Geometridae > Thera > Thera obeliscata. The sequence goes on from OX387926.1 coordinate 3,672,450, forward strand.
TAAGGGGCTTCATTGATGGCCCTTAGGCCTTCACTGCCGCCCGCCGCGACGTTATTGTAAGCGCTGCGCTGTAGCGGCAAATCTTACTTCGTAGAGAAAATGATTAAGATGAAAACTGAGAGCGATTCTACAACACAGATATTAAACAGTACTTAGACATAGACATGCATTTATTTGCTGCTTCAGCACACATAATAAACACTAATAAATTAAGAAATTAAAAAAAAACATAGGAAGATAAAACACTATTACGAAAACTAGCGTTTTAGTAGAGCTTTGCGCACATCTAAACGTTCTGCGGCTTCGGCTTACGCTGTCAAATATAGCTGTCATATTTGACAGCGTTTCGCTGATCGCCACCGCCGAACAAGGCTTAGAGGCTTGCGCACACCTAGGCCGCCGGCGAACGCGATCAGTGAAACGCTGTTAAATTTGACAGCGATATCTGACAGCGTTTCATTGATCGCAGTCGCCAGCGGCCTAGGTGTGCGCAGGCCTTAATACGTAAGGATTTTTACGGAAGTTGCTTGCACCAATTATTCGCCTAAGCTTATAACTCGAACAGCCCATTATTTCTATTCCTAATTTATTTATGTGGTCCCAAACTACAGTACACCGGCCATGAATGTTGCTGGTAATAAAAGGGACGTCTCATTTATTATTGACAAATATTTCGCGCCGAAAAAACCTATTCAAAAGAGTCTAACGGAAGGCGCCAGGTATTTTATTGTATTTATCTATACAATGTAAAGGTGCTTTGGCGGTCGGTTAAGTGTTTTTTCTAATACATATTTGTAATGCACAGGAAATTGTATCAATTCTTGGAGAATAACACAGCATAGACACAGACACAGAATAGCGATGCTTTGCAGCTTAGGAGAGTAACCTCACTCGTAACAAGTTAAAAATATTTATGCTATAAAATAAAAAAATCGACAATCCACTTAGCACACTATATTTAGCCCCAAATTAAGCAGAGCTCGTACTTTGGGAACCAGATAGCTGTTATAATAATTACTTTTAAGCATTTGTTTTGTTAATACATACTTAGGTTACAATATAACACCCAGACAGAGAACAAAAATTCACCACACAAATATTTGTTCTCGGTGGGGATCGCACCCACGATCTACGGCGCAGAAGGCATAGCTACTACCAACTGTGGCCAGTCAAACTATTTGATTCTGAACGTTAGCTATTTTAAAAGAACCATATGATACTTTTTCCTTGGGCGTTAATTCTAAAGCAATCAAATGAAATATTCTATTGCATGCATTTATTTCTTGTCGCAGTCAGAAAATTGGTACACCCAATCCATATTGAATTGAAGCCCAGAAAGATACGGCTCATATTATGGTGTAAACCAAGTCATATTGAATCTTAAACCATGTGATACAGCTCATTTAATGATCAAGACATGATTGAAATAACACTAAGGGTTACGTTCATACGAGCGATTTTACTCGACTCTGCATTTGCATTTACGCGACTAGCATGCGACTCTGCATGCTAGTCGCGTAAAAGCCAGTTGCCTCAGAAACTGTTGAGCTTACAGCTTATACTATTCACATAATATCTCCCTTAATGAATATCGACAGATGTTTGGTCAGCACTCTCACCATGAAGGAGTTGAAATTGACTCTGTGGCGTAGCTCTAACCTTTCGACCCTCAGGCAGAATTTGCTCTAAACTGTAAATTCATAAGTTTCTGAGAAGCAAGCGGTGCTAACGCGGCTTACGACTCGCGCGCTCTGTTAACTAAAATCACGTTCGAATCGCGCTCTTGTGAACGTGCCCTAAGAGCGCAAGTTGCAAGTAGCAGCCAAGTCTGCGCGCGTTGAAGTCTTTTGTATGCGAGGTGCGTTTGCGCATTCCGGCAGATCATACACCCTACTCAACGAACTGTGGCTCAAAGCGGATAAATCAATATTTAGCATCTAACCTGTCGAGATTGGCTCGTTTATTCATTTGATTAATTAATTTTTAAACTTACGTAATAGCTACTTTTACATTGTGGTAGTAAACAAAATAACATAAGCTTAAGCAAAATGTTGCTGCGGTAGCGATCAGTAATAACTCTCAAATATGACAGCGCTATTTCAATGATCGTCATCGCAGAACGCTAAGATGTGCGCAAGGTTTTAGTGCATATAAAGGCGCCCTTTTATGGTTATTTACTCAATTATGCTCTCTATACCTATTAGAACCGTAGAAACCAACCGTCAATCGATAACAAAACTAAGGTAACCCACCCACTCAATAGACCGACGACATTGTTAAGATCGCGGGATGTGAGTGAGTGGAATGAGCTCAGAATCGTTCTTCCTGGAAATGTATAGGGAAGGTCTATGTCTAGCAGTGGACTTCTTCAGGCTGATGATGATACCTGTGAGGGATAAGAACCTTTAGTAGGCTAGCTATGTTTTATTTTTTTCAATAACGTATTTAATTTATTATTAATAAGTTACTTAGTTAAGGAAAATATCTAGAGGTATCCGGCATGTCATTGAACTTAAAAAGTTCGAAAAAAATGTATGAAGAGTGCACGAAAGGAGCCTCTATGAAGCACACTTAATATCCTTTCACCACACTGCAGCACTGGTTCAAAAGAACCAGTGTCACGCTAAGAAGATAAATAAAAGTATTTAATATTGTCAGTAGGTCGTTAACCTTGGTGACAATAAAGCTTGCTTGCTGGCGCTTAAAGATTGTGTTCCTCCAACATTTTTGTTACGTAACTTTTTAATGGTTTCTAACATGTTTCACGTTTATTAAAATCCAATATATCTGTCGCAGGCAAATAGTAAAATCCACCGTTAAAGGAACTACCTAGCCGTTCAATAAACGCCACCATTTCATTAACCCCTTATAGCCTTGCCCACGTTTAGGCGGTGGCGATCAATGAAACGCTATCAAATTATGACAGTGATATTTCACAGCGTTTCACTGATCACCGCAACAGAACCCATACGCGCCAAATCACCTAGTATCTACCACAAGGGGCCGAAAAAAACCTAAATACAACCTGTAGTACCTTTGAGGTCTAGGTTTGCTTAGGTTTTTTGTTTTTAACGACATGACTGGGCAAATAGTTAAACGTTCAGTCAGATTTTCGATTTAGATTTATTTATTGTCAACATGCACATACATTATTTACATAGCTTGGGTCTAGAGTAGTAATTGGGCGAGTATTATGTACCTACTCTATACTCGCATATAAGTTACGTGAGCCAGATAAAAGAAAAGGGTGCTGTCATGTCGTATAAGAAAGTCAAGGAGACCACATTCTGAAGACTTAATTGGAGAAAACTGCATCAAAACCACGACATGAAGTAAGCTCTTAAATTTAAGAAGTAGAAGAGATATGTGCTCTGTAGGGCGTTGCAAGAAAGTTCACCTTTTATTAAAATTATGTAAGTATGTAAGTATGATCAACATTACTAAAATTCTTACAAAAAAGTCATCATTCAGGAAGTTAGTAAAAGGCTAGGCAGTTCAAAAACAGCGAATTTTACTATTAGGCAGCGACATATCAAAAAATCCATAAGACAATAAAATTACACGGATACCAAGCATAAAATAGATGATAATTGTGTAAAGGTATCGCGTGAGGCGTGTCGTGACATGTCGTCGCATGTTAAGGCGATTAACCGCCCAAGATGCGCAAAAAATACCACCTTCGGTCAGGCGGGAGCTTTATTCAGCTTAGAGAGTTCCGTCTGCTGTCACAAAAGATCATAATTCTCTGATTCGTTTTCTTTCATTTTAGGAAGGCACATATCTTTTTCATTTGAATTGTTTTTCTGGTGTTATTTTGAGTTCAGCTGTGTAATTTTGGTGAAATTTTAGCCAACATCAAAGTGTAAGCAGTTGGAATGGACGTGTATTATGTGATATGCTGATTTGATTGAAAATGTTTCCGTTGGGTTTAAAAAAAACGGCCATCCTATCTTTTTAAAGCCAATGGCGGCTGACTTGTCTATTTACTGACTATTTTATATAAGTTAAATATCCTCACTAGAAACTGAAGAAAAATACCAGTAAAATAAATTTCAAGAGATGCCTATGTTTTTATTTTTCGAATTAATTTACCTACTTGTAGATTGAACAATTCGCCTTCAGGCACGAGATGGCGAACAGCGTACATTTTTTTGCAAAACATGAAATCACCTGATAATTATGTTCAAGAACAGCTAATATTTTTCTTCGGGTGCTGTAAACTTCCGAATAGCTAAAACTGACACGAGTCTCATGAATAAATACCATGTCTCATCGTCCGTTTAAGTTTCAAAGATTTTGTTAGAAGCACAACTGGCCCCTTAGCACTAATTTCTAGCGGTGCACCGTGTTCAATGGATAACTTGAGTATGCATGACGATAATGGCCAATAAAAATAATTATGGCTGCAGAGACCGCAAGGCTAGTTTTTAGCCGATAAAAAAAATTGAAAAATGAAAAAAAAATGAAAAATGAAAAATTGATGGTTCTTAATTCAGCTGTTTTTTTATGTTTGTTCTCTCATAACTCTTTTTTGAATATTTAAAATATTTCGGATCAATCTGCTCTGATATTTCATGAAAAATGGAACAGCATTTTTATTATATTTTCACTGAAAACTGACGTGGAAACTGCAAAACGTTTTTTTATATTGGTTGTATTTTATAAATCATGGGTTAAAATGCTAGAACAAATCGCGGGCATCAAACTAGCGCACACTCTCACATCTCAGCTGTCACAGACACAGACACAGTAGACAGAGTAGAGACACAGACTCGATGACAATGTAAACTGAGGTTGTGAGTAACTGCTGCTAAGGGCCTTGAACACAATACGACATGATACCGTGAAAAATCTTCACAAAAAGTAAACGAAGCCTCCAGCGAGATGCGAGGTGATTCATAAGTTATGCAGATACTGCTCAGCTACCCGGGGGAGTGGATTTTAAGGGTACTATATAGCTACCTAGGTACCTAACATATATAATATTTAATAATCAGTTAAAAATACTTAATAAATATAAGTTTTTATAATATACTAGTGGCCGCCCGCGGCTTCGCTCGCTCGTTCCCGTAACACCCCTTTCCCGTTGCTTTTTCGGGATAAAAAGTATCTAAAATATCCTATGTCCTTCTCCCGGTTCTAAGCTACCTCCCCACTAATTTTCAGCCAAATCGGTTCCGCCGTTCTTGAGTTATAAGTGGAGTAACTAACACGACTTTCTTTTATAAATATAGAAGATATTGATTTTATATTGAGCTGAATTGATTTTGATAAAGATTTATTTTGTCAACACTCACACAGACTCAAAACCAGAGCCAGAGACAGAGCTTGTGGTATGCCCTGGCTTGTAAAACTAGCCTCGTTATTCCGGGCATTAGATAGTTAACACGCTAAAAGTCAATATGCTATCGTCATATCCGCAAGTCTTCGTCATCGTACACCTCTGAAGGGACCAACTGTGAGGTTATCCCGAACTCCCCAAAGTTAATGAGACCCGTATTCCCGGATATCTGATACCGACCCGGGGAGCTAACGGTTATATTCCAACTTTAAAGTTAGTAATGGTTATATGAGTTTGATGTTTGACACAACAAACTTATAGGTATAATATTGATCATAGTCAAGGTATAATGATGATGTAGGATAAAATACATTTATTGGTGGCAATTTGACAAAATGCCACATCTACTCGCAGCCAAAAACTAAGCAAATTTGTACTTGCAGAATCTATGGATTTTCCCAAAAAACCAGAACGTTCTAATATCAAAACGTGCTTGATCTAAACAGTTAATTATGTATACTTAGATCTTAGTCACTTCTAAGATAGTTGGAGCCCTGCCAGACCCTTGATAAGGTACTTAGTATTCAAAGAATAGTGATAATATCATATCGGTCTGCTCCTATATTGCAACACCCTTGCAGGGTAAATTATGTATTGATTCGAAAACTAGTCCTAAGATCTGACACTGTTAAATTTACATGAATAATAAGGCAATAATAAATTATACTGAATACTGAGTTGCGTTCATACCACTTCGAATTTAGCACATCATGTTGGTAAATCTATTATCACGGCATAAATAGCACTGGTGGTCTAGGGGTAGCGGCCCGCGTTCCGATCCTAAGGTCGTGGGTTCAAATCCAGTCGTGTACCAATGAGTTTTTCTTCCCAAAATAGATGTACACTATGCCAGTGCTCTCAAAACGGTGAAGGAAAACATCGTGAGAAAACCGGCATATCGTAGAGCCTTAAAGGTTCGAAAATATGTGTCAAGTGCACGAAAGGAGCCTCTTTGAGGCGCACTTAAAATCCTTTCACCACACTTGGTTCGACAGAATCGGTGACACGATAAAAAGAAGACCGCATAAAATCCACTAACTATCTTCTGAACTATGAATTCCCGAGGAACCACCTCGTCATCGATGCCAAGCAATTAATCATTCACGATTGGCATTCAATTCTACAGACCTTTGATTAATTTTGAATCGGTTCTGATCCTTTGTGGCTTTTGTATAGCTGATTACACAATAAGAGCTCTAGAAATATACGAAGGTTAAGTAGGAACATTGCTAGATCTAACTTGATTGGTTTTCGTTTGAGAGTGAAAAGATGGATGAGCGAGAGCATACTAAGACCGAAAAAAACTGAAGCCAAACTGAAAAAACCTAGTCACAGCGTAGGTGATGGTTAGATACCACTGAAAATCAGGTGGGTCATCAAGTAATAAAAATGTCAATTTCATGGTGTTTCAAGGGTTTTTATTTAAACGGAGCCACTGTCAAGGATTTAGAAAAAGAAACTGCTTAAATAACAACCCCAAACAACGCAATGCCATAAAACCATGAAATATGTTGGAAGGAGTGTCTTTAGAAGGAAACGTATCGTCCGTAAAGTCATGCGCCTGCAATTATCTGCCGGAGCCACTCGATAAGATCTCAAATAATCTTAATCTCATAACCCCGCTGTGACTAAGGCGCTTGGAATCTGAGGGAACCTGTTGTGAGCCACCTTACAATGTCGAACCGTATACATTGAATAACGTGGGCTAAGGATATTGTATAAAACATAAATAGTTGCACCTCAGCCTTACTTTCATTCAGTTAAGTATAAAGACATCTGACTTACTTATGTAATTCAATGTACCTAACGTGGAAAAATATGTATTCAGACATGATATTTGAAAACGAACCGCTTCCTTTAGTAAGACGGTAACAAGACTGATTCCTTATCAATAATTTCTAAGACTTGCTCTAGGTATAATGTCATATTGTCAGTGTGTAGATGGTAGACAGACACGTGTAGGTAGAGTGCTGACACAGAAGAAGTAATATTTAGTACGTTGGCAGTCGGCAGGGGCGTGACTTGTCAGCGCCGATCGGCGCAGCCAACGCCATTTTTCCAGTTTGCGCTCACCGGTTATCGGCGCCGGACGCGTCAGATCCTCGCGATATGGATGTGAACACAATAGACGCCTTGATCGATTTAGTAGCTGAAAGGCCAACGATTTGGAATAAAAGAGATCAAAACCATAGCTGCAGGCTGGAAGTCGAAAAGTGCTGGAAGGAAATCGGCGCTGCGTTGAGAGTAGACGGTATGTTTTGTTTTATTGATGTTTGTGGGGCGCACAGCCGAGCCGAGCGAGTCGGTGTGAGTGAGCGAGACCGTGTGTGTGAATCAGACAGCCGGCGGCAATGCACACGCGTGAAAGCGTCCCTATGGGTACGAAGTAGGTATATGGTATTGAATTTTGTGCCTCACCGGAACTTGAACTTGAATTCTTGAGAAAGGGGTTGTAATGTAATGTTGAATAAAACAAAGATACTCGGGTACTTAAAGTTTTTGGATAAAAGAGGGGTGATTGTTGAGTTTGAGGCCTTAGTGTATCTGGTTGGCTATCGGTCTGTCTGTGGCCTCGTAACTCCGAAACGAATAGTTCGATTTGAATGCAGTTTTTTTTCGTTAGAAAGCTAATAGTTTGGCGAATGGTGCTTAGCCATATCTGGTACAATCCATGCAGCTGTTTCCATGTTTTGAGAATAATTATCACCTAGCCTCGGTCGAAAGTGCTTAAATTTTGTTTTATCTAATAAATTAAAAGGATGGCACAAACTGTTGCATGTTGATAGACAACTGAATTTAATTTAATGATTGCTTATTATAATATGTTGCAGAAAACAGTTTAAGAAAAAAATGGAAGTATTTACGAGACCAGTTTTGCGTGGAGCTTGGAAAGGTGCAAACATCGGGCACGGGTGCGCCAAAATGGAGACACTTCAAAGCGTTGGACTTCCTTAGGTGCACTGTCACAGCGCGCAGCTACGGCAAAGACGATGATGATAGTGACGTACAAATCGATGAACAGAGCTCATCGGATTACTTCGAAAGACTCTCCCCAAAACCTGAGAGAAAGAAAAAAGCAAAATCGGAAATACCAAAAAAGAAAAGGAAAACTACCAAACCCAAATATGATACTCCCGTGCCTAAATCTATCGATAACGACAGTATTTGTGACAAGTTTGTCGTTGAAGACGAAGATGAACATTTCCATTTTTTTAAAAGCATCATCCCCCACGTTAGGAAGATACCGGAAGCAAAGCTTCTGACGTTTAGGGGCCGTATGCAATCTATAGTGGAAGAATTTGCTTACGGTCCTAATCCCACCTCTACGGAGTTCATACCTGAATTCCCGATCACTATTAAAGGTTCACCACCACGTTATAGTTCAGAAGCGGAGGACCCTATTGATACGACTGGATGATTACAAAGAGAAAGCAGAAACTAATGGGTTTCAGGCTATAGATAGGTAGGTAGATTATATGAAGAAATTACCTTAGATCAAATTATTAAAATTAATTTATACATTTTTACCTATATGATATTATTATAATAAATGATTGGATGTGTATTGTGTTCTGTGTATTAAATACTTTGTAAGTACCAGAGTGACGTAGGCATTTTTTTATTAGTTTGACAAAGTTATTGTATGTTAGCTTATCAGACAAAATTGACTTAGGGTCTAAAATGTTCCTGTTTTTATTCCAATAACCTCTCCTTTATCTAATGTTAGATCACAACCGCGCAAAAGGCAGAACTACTACCAAGGATAGTCAATAATGTGTATGCATGTACCTACTAGTATACCTCGTATTTGCTTTCGTGTCTGTGGTGTAGGTAAGGTACCTATACCTACACCGAAGTCGGTAAGTAGGCAGTTGACCTAGAAAGAAAATCGAATTCCTTAGTATGCTACATAATGCAGCTTTAAGCTAAGCTCATTATACGTTTCAGACCATTTTCAACCAGGCCATATTCATGGCTACAAAAAATAAATGTCGTGTTTATGAAATTATGCTAAGCAGCAGGTAAGTTGGCGTACTTTACGGCTTCGCCCCCAGTAAAATGTTGACGAAGCGTTTCCGTGCCATAAAGGGTAAATAATGGCACCTAAATGTTTCCCTCCCTGTTCGCACGTGGGACTTGTAACACCCTTGTGAAATGAAACTGGTAGCGACTAATGACAACCTGACCTTATTTACAAATGTGCAATCATCAATCGATTTCTTTGGATTTTTTTTGCTTCGTTCGATAATTTTTTAGCGACTTCGTCATTTGAAGCTTGAACTCGGAATTAGCAAGTATTTTATTTAGAATAATTTAGACAACGTATATTATGTACCTACCTAAGCGATGTATTTATTATGTTTAATGTGAATTTTTTCGTCTGAAAACCTGTCCCAGGCACTGTAGCGTCCTTAATCTACAGTAGATGCAAAGGCCTATCTATTACTTTTGTGGATTTTTGATGATCCACTTGGCGTTTTAGAATAAGGCTGACAACAGGTAAAAATCTTAAACACGTGCGTCGAAGCGACTTTTCCTTCCATTAATCATTCTGAAGTTCAGGAGCACTCGTAGGCTCAAATGTTTCTTAACTCGAAAGCGAGTCAGTTAGGACTTTTGTGCTTACTCGTAGTTCACATGAAAATAATGACTTGCCCTGGTTTCGAACTTTTCCTTCTGTTTTTTTCAGGCTTTGCAAATTTTATTTTTTGCGCTTAAATTTCTGCCTGTATCAGTGAAAAATGCGAGGAACGAAATAGAAATGTAGGATTTTTTCTAAAATCTATATATATATAACTCAAAGGTGACTGACTGACTGACTGACTGACTGACTGACTGACATAGTGATCTATCAACGCACAGCCCAAACCACTGGACGGATCGGGCTAAAATTTGGCATGCAGGTAGATGTTATGACGTAGGCATCCGCTAAGAAAGGAAAATGGAAAATTATTTTCCAAAGAGGAGAAAAAGGGGAAAAATGGTTTAAAGAAAAATCAACGCACAGCCTAAACCGTTAGCCCTAGAAGCATGAAACTTAGAAGGTGTGTTCCTCTAATGAAGGAGAGGTGCACTAAGAAAGAAAATAGGAAAATTCCTTCCCTAAAAGAAGAAAAAACGGAAAATGATTTTCAGAAAAATCACAAAAAATAGCTTTACAAAATACGCATAAAAAACATTAAAAATTTTCAGCTACCGCAGCATCTGGCACCAGGTTCGATTACACACAAAAGTTCACAAACAAACCGATGATAACCACTACGTCAAAATCGCGGGAAACATCTATCATAGGTACTTAAATAAACACTGTTGAAAAAAATCGGCTCCAACAGCACTCACCTTAAAATTCAAATACACTCTAAAGTACAAGATCAAATCTATGGTAACTAGCAGTTGGCCATGTCAAATAAAAAAATCTTATACGATTATACACCAACACGATTACGAAACCCCAAATTAGCCACTAATATAACATAACACATACATACATATGGAATACAATACATTCCTGCGAATAAATGATTATGATTATCTTATACCTTTAAACGAGAAAATCTTGTATATATATATATATATATATTTAGGATCTCGGAAACTGAACCAACAATTTTCACGAAATTTAGTATACAGGGGTTTTCGGGGGCGATAAATCGATCTAGCTAGGATTCATTTTAAAAAAATATCGGGGTCTCCCAGTTAAGAACAAACAACTTTATCGTAATATCATTACTCCTAGCGCCATCTGTTGGTCAGAAGCTAAAACTAAGCTCTGTGAGAACCTGAGAACTCAAGGCTTATGTTCTACAGAGAACGCCATCTATTGTCGAAAACACTCTTTAGACAACTTCTGGAAATTTCTATCTCATTCATTACACTCGTGATTTTTTTTTAAATAAACAGTTCTTATTTTTTTATTATTATGTATATGTAGTATGGTAGTAAGATCGAAAAATATGATTTCATCATTCATAAGTATGTTATCAAAAAAATACCGAGCGAAGCTCGGTCACTAACTGCTAGTGATTATAAAATCACAAAAAATAGCTTTACATAATACGCATAAAAAAACATTAAAAATTTTCAGCTAACGCAGCATCTGGCACCAGGTTCGATTACACACAAAGGTTCACAAAAAAACCGATGATAACCACTACGTCAAAATCGCGGGAAACATCTATCATACTTAGACTAAACACTGCTGAAAAAAATCGGCTCCAACAGCACTCGCCTTCAAATTCAAATACACTCTAAAGTACAAGCTCAAAACTATAGTAACCAGCAATTGGTCATGTCAAATAAAAAAAATCTGATTCGATTATACACCAACACGCAAACGAAACCCCAAATTAGCCACTAATATAACATAAAATCACAAAAAATAGCTTTACATAATACGAAAAAAAAAACATAAAAAAAATTTCAGCTACCGCAGCATTTGTCACCAGGTTTTAATACACACAAATGTTTACAAAAAAACCGATGATAACCACTAAGACAAAATCACGGAAAACATCTATCATACTTAAACTAAACACTGCTATAAAAAATCGGCTCCAACAGCACTCGCCTTCAAATTCAAATACACTCTAAAGTACAAGCTCAAAACTATAGTAACCAGCAATTGGTCATGTCAAATAAAAAAAATCTGATTCGATTATACACCAACATGCATACGAAACCCCAAATTAGCCACTAATATAACATAAAATCACAAAAAATAGCTTTACAAAATACAAAAAAAAACATCAAAAAATTTTCAGCTCCCGCAGCATTTGTCACCAGGTTCGATTACACACAAAAATTCACAAAAAAACCGATGATAACCACTACGTCAAAATCGCGGGAAACATCTTTAATAATAATATAGCCTCTTTTATTTCCTCAATTACATACATACATTTTCTTGAAGGTTAATTAATTTATGAATATAATTTATACAAAATAATGATTAACAATAATATTATGCAATTAAATTCAAATAAAATTATATAGTATTGAGGACCTCTCAACGAGTAAAGGCCTCCTCCCATTGGTTCCAATCATCTCTTTCTTTCGCTTTGATCATCCAGTCTTCACCTGCTAATTTCTTTATTTCGTCTATCCATCTCTCTTTCGGTCTTCCTCTGTTCCTTTTGTATGGTGGTCCTGGCCATGCTGTTACTTTTTTTGCCCATTTATCGTTGTTCATACGTGCGACGTGACCAGCCCATTTCCATTTGAGTTTCTTACAATGTTTTAAAGCATCAATAACCTTTGTAGTTTCTCTTATATCAGTGTTTCTTATTTTGTCTATTCTTTTTAAATTAAGTATACTTCGCTCCATTGCTCTTTGGCAAACTTTTATTTTATTTTGTGTGTATTTATTGAATATCCAGGTTTGGCAGCCATAGGACAGACATGGTAGTATACATGAATCCAGAACTTTTTTCTTAAGTTTTACAGGTAGTTTTGATTTGAGCAGTTCCTTGTTGTTCCAGAATTTATTCCAGGTTAAGTTAACCCGCGTGTTTATTTCATCGATGTGACGTGACTTATTAAATGATATTTTCTTTCCTAAATATATATATTCTTGAACATATTCTAATGCTGTATTGTTTACTGTTATAGGTATTTTTTCGTTATTTGTCATGACTTTTGTCTTTGTGGTATTCAGTTCCAAGCCGATTTCACGACTTACAGTGTCTAGTTCGTTGATCATTTTCTTCAGTTGCGCTGGTGTTTCCGAGAAAAGTATAATATCGTCGGCGAACCTGAGATTGCTTAGAAATTCACCATTTATGTTAATACCTTTGTTTTTCCAATTCAGGTTTTTCATTATGTTTTCAAGGACAGTTATAAAAATTCTTGGCGAAAGCGGGTCTCCCTGTCTGGCACCTCGGCAAATACTGATCGCGGGGCCTTTTGTCTCCATTTTCACATGGCTAATGCTCTTACTGTAAATGTCTTTTATTAATTCTATTATTTCCATTGGTATGTCGCAGTCTTGTAGAGCCTTCCACATGCTGTTGTGAGATATTGAGTCAAAGGCTTTTGCATAGTCGATAAAAGCCAGGTAGAGTGGTCTTTTTCGTTCTTCATATTTCTCTATAATCAAGTCCAATGCCTGAATGTGGTCTGTGGTAGAGAAGTTTCTCCTAAAGCCAGCTTGCTCCGGTGGTTGATACTTTTCAGTGTAGGTTTTCAGTCGTTCCTCAAGGCATGAAGCGAACAGTTTATACATATTTGGTTGTAGGCTAATCGGTCTGTAGTTCGCTATATCGGCTGGGTCTCCTTTTTTATATAGCAAAATTATGTCCGATTTTGCCCATTCCTTAGGTATTTCCCTGCTGTCTAGTATCATGTTAAATAAGGTGGTTATAGGTAGTGCCAGTAGAAACCTGCCTGTTTTTATAAAATCACTCGAGATTCCGTCCGGTCCGTTGCTTTTATCGGTATTCAAGCCTTCCATTTTCTTCAATATTTCGTGTGCGGAAAAGCGTTCAATGGTGGTCCAGTTCGGCTCTGCTGAAGTAGAGCTTCCTTCGTATGGTTGTTGAGCAGAATACAGGTTTCTATAAAATAGTGTTGCGGTCTCCATTATCTTTGATCTAGAGAAGGTCTTGTTTTTGGTAGAGTTTTCTGTTAGACAGGGGATCCATTGTTTGGTGGTGTTCAGCGCTTGAAAACCTTTTTTCAAACTTCCTGAAAGCGTAAGATGTTTTTCTATTGTTTTTATTCTATGTTTTTCGTGCTCCTTTTTGATAAGTTTGTGAATATTTTTATACAAGTAGCAGCGTTCTTCTTTTTCATTCGTTGATAGGTTCTTTTTGTTAAGTAATTCTTTTCTTCTTGCTATCAAGCATTTTATATGTTCTGTAATAATATTCTGTTTGGTTTTCGTTGCATCTTTCGTGATGGAGTCAATGCTTTCAGATATTGTTTCCTTGAATTTTTTGTAGAGAGACTCTACATTTTCGTTTTCTTCAAAATTCAAAAAGTTGATATGTGTGCTTAGAGCGGCGACAAACTGTTCCTTTTGTTCTAATGTGTTTAGTTTGGTTGTATGTTTTTTGTAGTTTGCTCTACTTTTCTTGGTTCTCGATAAATAAAAGGTGCTTCTAACCAAACGGTGATCGCTGGGAAAAGATAGATTGCTTATTATCTCGATGTTTGTGGCTTTTTCTTTATTGTTGGTCAAGATGTAATCTATTTGACTTCTAGTATATTTTGGTGAAAGCCAAGTCCACATATTTTTTCTATTTTTTTTAAACATACTGTTTATTATGAACAGGTTATTTTCCCAACAATATTCCAGTAAAGTTTCACCCCTTTTGTCTCGTTTTCCATAACAATATTTACCCAGTATTTTTTCTTCCCCAGCTTGCTGATGTCCAACACGAGCATTAAAGTCTCCTAATATTATTAGGTATTTATAACATTGGCGTTGTGCTTGTTGTATTTGTTGGTAGAAGTTTTTAATATCATTATCGTTTGCATCGATAGTGGGGGCGTGAACTTGGATAATTGACATTGTACTGTTGTCAAATTTAAGGTTTAATATGCATACTCGGTCAGATATTCCAATAAAGCTATCAATGTTTAGTTTGTATTTCTTCTTTATAATAAAGCCGACTCCGTATTGACCTTTGGTAACGCCAAAATGGCAGAATACATGCTCTTCATCTTCTGTTATATTATATCCAGTTCTTCTAATTTCAGAGAGCCCGATGATGTCGTACTTTATTTTTGATATTGCTAGCTTAAAATCGAGTAATCTTTCATTTGATAATAGAGATCTTGCGTTGTAAGTGCAGATGTAGAGTGATTGGAGTGGAGGGTTTTGGTCTTTGAAACATCTATCATACTTAAACTAAACACTGCTGAAAAAAATCGGCTCCAACAGCACTCGTCTTCAAATTCAAATACACTTTAAAGTACAAGCTCAAAACTATAGTAACCAGCAATTGGTCATGTCAAATAAAAAAAATCTGATTCGATTATACACCAACACGCAAACGAAACCCCAAATTAGCCACTAATATAACATAAAATCACAAAAAATAGCTTTACAAAATACGAAAAAAAAACATTAAAAAAAATTCAGCTACCGCAGCATTTGGCACCAGGTTCGATTACACACAAAGGTTCACAAACAAACCGATGATAACCACTACGACAAAATTGCGAAAAACATCTATCATACTTAAACTAAACACTGCTGAAGTCATGTCAAATAAAAAAAAAAGATTCGATTATACACCAACGACGATAACGATAGCCCAAATTAGCCACTTCAACAAAATCACGAAAAAGAGCTTTACAAAATACGCAAAAAAAACATTTGAAAAATTTCAACTACTGCAGCATCTGGCACCAGGTTCGATTACACACAAAGGTTCACAAAAAAACTGATGATAACCACTAAGACAAAATCGCGGGAAACATCTATAATACTAAAACTAAACACTGCTGAAAAAAATCGGCTACAACAGCACTCGCCTTCAAATTCAAATACACTCTAAATTACAAGCTCAAAACAATGGTAACTAGCAGTTGGTCATATCAAACTAAAAAAAACGAACTCAAATATCTACGCGGACGAAGTCGCGGGTATCAGCTAGTCTATTATAGACGTACAAAAGTACGTAGGTACACAAATATACGTGTGAAGTCATTGAGTTAAATGATTCAAGTCGATTTTCGCCTCAAAATCACGTATAAAAGCCCAATCTCAATTTATTTTCAAAATAAATCGCAATGCTTTGAAAATAATGAAGCACCATTTCATGTGCCTTCGTTTGCACTCGACCTCAACTCGGCTGAAAGCGAAAACACCGAAAAAGCCGCAGTACGTGACGAGTTTCCCCAGAGGCGCATTTGGACAGATAACTTTGAATATAATAATATGAAAGGAGAGAGTTAAGTTTTTCGCCCAAATCTTGTTAATATCTCGCCATGCGTACCTACCTACAAAGTATAGATATTACCATGTTATCTTCTGCCAATTGTAATTTACGTAATGAACTGCAATTTTATTAGATTAAAATAAAAATGGCAAAGGCGCAAGTAAAATTATAGTTATATCATACAATTTTCACTTTTTCCATTGAACACAAATTGAACATGATATTAAATAATGATACAGTTCAGGTTAAGATTATGTTCTAATAATTTATTAGTTGGTTTATGAATTCAGTAACCTTTTCAATTGAAATTTTTGTGAGCGTTTTATAAAAAAATATGTTATTGGGCTGGATGCTTTGCAAACACATAGCAATAATTATGTACTCTAGTTTACTATACTAAATTTTCCTAGCGCCTAGAGCAATGCCAGACAGACCGATATACGCCAGATTTAAAACATAGATAAAATATTTCGTTTCCAATTCGTTCCCGAAAACCGAGCTGGAAAACTAGACAAAAAAGTAAGATTGATGCGGCCCTGGGGGCCAATTCTAGACTTTTAGAGATTCTAGAGATTCTATATGTCATATCACCAAATTTGTCGAAGATAATATCGAACCGCGCTAAAATGCGTATTCTAGCCACCGTTAGACTTTTACGTTAGACTTTTACTTTAGAGATGTCAGAAAGAAGGTTCATTCTTAGAACTTCCACAGACTATCCCGTTGTTGTTCATTTTTATCTACGTTCCGTTTCTATCGATAGAATAGTTCGATAGCACTAACTTTATTAATATCTTCAAATAAACACATTTCCTATAAACACACTTGCAATGGAATTTGCGCATTTACTATAATGTAGATTGGCGTGTTAAGGACGAGGTCTTTACCCCAGCAGTCGGTGCATACAAGGCCACACTTGGTTCGAAAGAATCAGTGACACGATAAGAAGAAGAAGAAGAAGGCTGATACATAGATAAATGTCTAATTATTCTACGGATTTATGACGATTTACTTTTTTTTTGCCCACGAATCTGAATGGCTTCGCTTCTGACAAGGATTTTTGGTTTCTCGCGTCTATCGTGTTTTGTTTTGTATTGTGTAGGTATCTACTCTGTGTCTCATAATAAGTGAGAATAACCATCTCAAATGGCAGTTAACTACGAAAAAAATAAAATCCTCTGGAATATCCAGTTGACTCTGAGGAAACAAATTCTTCGCAAATCACTGGTTATCTCTCTATCTAATCAGCGGAACTTACATAGAAGACAAGCGTCAAACGCGACTCTCGGTCTCGTTTTAAACTTGTGCAGTTTCGGTCGAGTCTTTCGCTGTAGGTAATCCATTCAGGTTTCGTGACCTGATTCAACGTTGCGGCCTAAATAACAAACTTTCCTTTGTTGCCCATCGGCGCAGAAGGGAACAAATAACAAGACACATGACGCGTTTGGCATTCGACGCGCGTACATCTAACAAACGCTTTTGAACTATTCTATTCTATCGAGGAGTTGCAGGGTTTTATGAAGGTCTACCTTTTTAGCTTTCAAATGGATTTATTCGGATCTACTTCATTTAAGAATTGCCTTACGTCACTTTGTTCAAAATAGCGTAAAATTGAATAGTAATAGGTATACCTATTACCGAACCTTGTTCATGCCTATTGATGTGGAATTACGAACCTGAACGTCTGGGGGATCTTAGAATTCCAAACTATCGCGTTTCTTTCAAATTATTTCAATAGTTGCAAGTTTCATAATAACATAGCGAACTAACCGTATACCTAACCCTAGTAGGTAATTCCTCATTATCGAAACACGGATCCCTCAAGACTGAAGTTTTCTCTTTTACCTACGTAAGACCTACTATGTGTTTAAAAAATAAATGTCCACCCGTGCGAAGCCGGGACAGGCCGCTTGTATCTTAAACATTATAAAATTATTGTAAACCTTTTTTTGAAAATAAATATCAATGTATTATCAGCTAGCATACTTAGTCCACTTCTGGACATTCTTATTACATATAAGTTTGTAAGGCGTGCAATAGAGAATTTTCTAATTATATTCCACTAAAATTCTTAATCGAAAGATAATCTGCGTCAAGTGTCAATTAAGAACTACACATTGGATTAATTAGTAACTATCAAGATTGGGTCAGTTATGTTTATAGTTGGAGGCGAAGGATCGCAATTAACTTGGTCGTCTACTGACAGCACTACACTAATCGTAAAACAACTTTATAGGATCCCAGTAGATACAACGTTATAACACTAATAAAGTGTTTTCTTTCGGTCTGAACTAAGAATTCGACCTAGGTATTGTTCTGAGGCCGATTCGCGATATTCTATTTTAAGGCGCGTGGAACTAGCAACTAGCCTCACCTAGCTTTAAGACGTTTCAAAGTGATCCTTGTGATTCAACTGAATTAAGCCATTTTTAATTTGTTAGGTGTTAGGTTATAAAGTTAGATAAAGGCGTCGCGACGTTAGGTGGTGCAAAAGATTGTCGGAGTGGTGGCCGAGGACTGGCTCCGTGGCTGATGATGATGAAGTTCATTGTAATCAGCATGAAGTCCACTGCTGGACCTAATTCCAGGAAGTATAATTTTGAAGAAGTTCGTTGTCGTAGACACCATTTTCGGCATCTGGATTGGTTACCGCATTTTTCGTCATAATTTTTTGGGTTCCGTAGCCAAATGGCAAAAACGGAACCCTTATAGATTCGTCATGTCTGTCTGTCTGTCTGTCTGTCCGGCCGAGTCACAGCCATTTTTCTCCGAAACCATAAGAGCTAGACTGATGAAACTTGGTGAGTAAATGTATTCTGTGAACCGCATTAAGGTTTTTACACAAAAATAGAAAAAAAACTATAAATTTTGGGGGTCCCCATACTTGAAATTGAAACTCAAAAATTTTTTTTTCATCGAACCCATACGTGTGGGGTATCTATGGATAGGTCTTCAAAAATGGTGTTGAGGTTTCTAATATCGTTTTTTTCCTAAACTGAATAGTTTGCGCGAGAGACACTTCCAAAGTGGAAAAAAGTTGGTCCCCCCCCCCCTCTAACTTCTAAAATAAGAGAATGATAAATCCATAAAAAATATATGTTGTCCATTACTATGCAAACTTCCAACGAAATTTGTTTGAACGAGATCTAGTCAGTAGTTTTTTTTTTATACGTCATAAATCGTAAACCGCAATTTACCTTTCGACGAACTACAAAAACCTTTATATTATGATAATTGATGCTACGGAACCCTTCATGGGCGAGTCCGACTCGCACTTGGCTGCTTTTATTTTTTTAACCGATTGATAGGCATAAAAATCATAGGCTCTACCCCAATAAAATTTTCCAAATTCATACAAGAGTTTGTATTGACAAGAAAGAATATATACGTTCAAAAAACTTAAAAAAAAAAACATGTGTTTAATAAGTATCCGAGAAAGACCAGTGGCACAACGAAGAAAATAATGCAGAAATCAGTCGTAGTTCCCACAGATACGTAAATCCCCTACATAATTATTATCTTAGTTATTACTTTAATAAGAGCGAGTCGGGGTACCGAATTATTACTTCGTCTAGGTACCTAGTATGAAACTTGTGAAATGTAAATACCTAATAAACTTTTTCGTTACTAAGGGGCGTTTTGGTCGTTTCGGGGCAGTGGTCCAACTGATCTGTCCAACTAGTTGGACTACGGGCCTCTACTAGGGGCCGTGGTCCAACTATCTTTGCAGTTGGACCACGGCACCATAGTAGAGTTCCCAGGTCCAATTAAAACAATTTCAAATAAAACAACTGCAATTGTAACCACAGCACATTTTAAATTAAATAATTAGTTTTTACAACGTCTTTGATGTTTTTTTTTTTATTTTAACTTAGAACAAAGACAATCCTCCTAGCCAACAAAGGAGCTATTATCAAAATCACTTCAAGCGAACGAAGTCACTTGGGATTTCATTAGTAGGTAGCCTAAAAGATTAATAAACAAATATTGTAGACAATCCACACAACACTATCTAGTCCCAAATTAAGCAGAGCTTGTACTATGAGAACTAGATATAATACTTCAGTAGGTACATTCAACACGCAGACAGAGAACAAACATCTGCGTTCATCACAAAAATATTTGTTCTCGGTGGGGATCGAACCCACGGCCTACGGCGCAGAAGGCAGAGGTACTACCAACAGAGCTGAAGCCAGATTCGTTCAATAAACTTTATAAAACTTAGACCAATGAAAGGTCCAATTTATAAATGCAAATACCCACTCAAAAGCCTACTAACTTTCTAATCCTATCATTCATAAACAAAATGTTCGTGAAACTTTAGGGTTTGGAAATCGAGGCAATCAAGATTCTAACTTCTTGATTATACAATAATAAATACAATTACGCATTTGTATCAAATACTTTATTTAAATTAAATTCTTATTCATAGTCCATAAGTCTAGCAAATTACATATCAGGCACACTGGTACTTAAAACTAATTATTTCGGACAGAAATTGTAAAATCTAAAGAATCGAACTTACAAAAAATTTAACACAATGACATGAGCTTAGAAGATAAAAAGAAATAAAAACAGATCGTAATAACAGCCATACCCCATACAGTATATCGGTATAGTCAGTATCATAAATTGATGATTTTCGAATTTCGAAATTTTTGATCTCAATTTGCTTCTCAATCAAAGTCGTGGAAGCATATTTCAAATTAACATTCATAACCTTTTTGAGCCCTTGGCTGATCTTCATTTAATTTCTAGCTTTTAAAAAGAAATAATCGTCTCAGGACTTCAACCCCCAGAATACGCAAGATTCTTTGGGGTAGTCAGACAGCTAATTAAATAGGTGGGAAACTAAAAATTGTGGACTAAATAACATCGATATTACATAAATGTGATCTTCGTCCGCACTTGGTTCACTTGCCAAACGTTCAAGTTTTCGTATTCCTCGATACACGAATCCACCTGTAAATGAACAGAGTATTTAAACCCTAATTAATGTAGCAGAGTCTACACTTCTTGTCTTGTAATTGGAAGTTGGGAATACAGGGTGGTTTTTTGAGAAGGCCGGTGATGGCCAAGTCCGAAACCACGAGAGTTAGGTAAAAGTCGTGAAAAGAGACCACCCCTCGTTTTATAAAAATAATAACTGCATAATTATTTAAAAAAAGAAATACTTTTACGTTTAGCGTTTGAATAAGAGGTGAGTTTTCTTCCGTGTAAAAAAAAATAGAGAAATGTATTTGTTCAATAGTGTATGTGCACTATGCCAATTCTCACAAGTGAGGAAAACATCATGAGGAAACTGGCACGTCTTAAAACCTAAAAAAATCGAAAACATGTGTCAAATGCACAAAAAGAGCCTCACAAGGCATACTTAGAAGATACTTTATTGCACACCACATAAAATTAACAAGGGAATACAGAAAAACTTAAATTGGAATGCATGAGGCGGTCTTATCTTTATGAGCGATCTCTTCCAGACAACCTTAGAATCCTTTCCTCACACTGGTTCAAAGGGACTGACACGACAAGATAATGTACCTGATCCGGCTTAAATCCTTTGTCGACGCACCGCTCGATGACGTCCGCTATCTTCACAGTCTTGTTGGTGCCCGCCAGATCGCGGACCACCGCGAATATGCGGTCCGTGTAACTTATACCCCTGGAAGTAACAAGCGCATTATTACAGTGAAACCTGGTTAAGTGAGACATCAAGGGACCTGCAAATTGGTTTCACTTAAAGAGGTATTCCACTTACCCAGTATCTCAGATATCCAGGTATAAATAAATGTCTGTCTCATTTACAGAGGGTTCTATTAATAGAGACCAGAGTACAGGTTATTTTAGTAATAGAGGTGCGATTTTTAAAAACGAAAACGCACATTAAATAAATTAAAAAAAAATTGTCGTTGATAATCAAAATGTCGTTTGCTCCTATAATTGAGGTGACATTTAGCATACTAGATATTGTTTTTAGACCTTAAGATACTGTTGGTCTCACTTTGTTGCTGCAACTTATTAAATAAAATAAATAAATAAAAAAAACGTAAAAACGAATCCCAAATATAGAAGTTTGCTTCACTACTAACAGAGGTAATTCAGTGCCAAAGTGTGGGGACCTTAGCAAGAGTTCCAGTTATGGAGGTTTCTCTCTTATCCAGGTCCCATTGAACCAAGTTTCACTGTACTAGGTTCGATTCCCGTGGGACATGTTGTGCAAAAAAATCTGGGTCACCTGCAATATTTTTTTAATTTGTATAGTTCTACATTTTGTGTGTGTGACGCATTACTTACCGCTGTACATTCTCTTCGACGTGTTGTAGAGATTGTTTGGACATCTCGACGAGACGAATCGCTTCCGTTACATCTTCCTTCTCAACCACATCTGACAATCTGAGAACATACACATTTGCTTTATTTTTGTTGAGACATATTAGTTTTTTTATTACTTCGTCAAAAATTGGCGCAGCCGGTAGGATTACCTAGTTCTTAGAAAATTATAAAACCTATAATATAGATAAGTAATAATTATTTAATCATAATTGAGTTAGGTAAAATAACAAATAAAACCTTACACAATTGATAGTTTTTGATGCGGATTGTAGCAAGATTAATTATTTTTGTAATAAATAAACAAATCGAGTAAATAAGTCTAAAATTATTGTCATATTCCCTTCAGCTCCATATTTACCTCAGTCGTGCGAGAGCAGTGGACAAGCGCAGAACCGCGAGTAAGTTTCTGGCTGAAGTGAAGGTGACGTCACGAGCATTGCGCGCTTCTCGGCGCAATTCCACGTATGATGCTGCAATAAAAATTTACGGCGCCTGTTATAAAAATACGCAATATTGTACGGAGGAATTATTTTTTTGACCTCAGACTTATACTCACCTGGCAAAAACTTTTATAAGTCTAACCATAAGCTCATACATCTAAAACACAAAATATCTTGCTAATTAATTCACTATCTTTTGAATATTTCCCATAAAAATATGTATAGTTACGCTGTGGTTATATTTTAAAAATTACAATTTGTATAATAATAGTAGATTGTTACACACGGGCAGTAAGATAAAAGATAAAAATTGTTTATTGCGTGGTCTAAACATGTCTTAAACTTTAAACATAATATTCTATTTTTCTATCATTTACAAAAACATTTAGAATAGAATAGAATAGAAATTACATTTAAATATAGTTATAGTTAGTTAGAGTTTATATTAGTGATAAAATAATTTCATTATCAGGGAGACAGGGTTAAACTTTAAGCAATGATTAAATTTAAACTGAGTTCACAAGTGTGGCTATGAGTTATACACGTTTTGAGTATAGGAAAAAAAAATAGACCTTTGATTAGACATTGATAAGAGTACCTCGCTCTAACTAAGCACATGGCTTGTGAGTAAGTAAGTGAACTACTTATTGCGAACATGATTCTATTTGGCGCCCGTGTGCGTGCAGCTCGCAAATGGCGCTAACGGATCGAGTGCACCCGAGATATGCACCGCTATCGACTAAAATAGTCGCAGACGCAAATTAATGCACACTGTGTGTATCTACAATTTTTTTTTAGAAAAAACTTTTCTTATAGTTGTAAGAAATGAGATTGTTTCACCAAGGAGTTCTGTATAGCTTGATATGTAATGAACCATAACATAGCAAGCATAGTGTGACGGTAAAGTGATTTGAAAATGGACACACAGCCTCTTTGCACAGCAGTCAATCCTACTTACTGAGCATGCATGATGTAAACGTTACAAATTGTATAATTAAAGCTACAGTTAGTATAATAAAGTACTGACAGACGATGTAATCAGTGAGCGCTCTCGGCACCATCGGCTGCTTCCTCTTGGTGAGCGCGACGTACCGCCGGATGAGCCGCATGGGCAGCGCGCGCACGAGCGTCGGCGGCTGAGTCGAGTGCTGGTGCACGTATGCTATGTGCTTCGCCAGCTCCAGGTCTTTCTCACTGCAAATCATATTGCGAACACTGTGAGACAACTTCTCAATCGCACACTTTGACCTTGAACTTTGGAGGAGGTTCTCAATTCGGTTGTTTTTTAGGGTTCCGTAGCCAAATGGCAAAAACGGAACCCTTATAGATTCGTCATGTCTGTCTGTCTGTCTGTCTGTCTGTCTGTCTGTCCGTCCGTATGTCACAGCCATTTTTCTCCGAAACCATAAAAGCTAGACTGATGAAACTTGGTGAGTAGATGTATTCTGTGAACCGCATTAAGATTTTAACACAAAAATAGAAAAAAACCTATAAATTTTGGGGGTCCCCATACTTGAAACTGAAACTCAAAATTTTTTTTTTCATCGAACCCATACGTGTGGGGTATCTATGAATAGGTCTTCAAAAATGATGTTGAGGTTTCTAACATCGTTTTTTTCTAAACTGAATAGTTTGCGCGAGAGACACTTCCAAAGTGGAAAAAAGTTGGTCCCCCCCCCTCTAACTTCTAAAATAAGTGACTGATAATCCTAAAAAAAATATATGTTGTACATTACTATGGAAACTTTCAACGATATTTGGTTTGAACGAGATCTAGTCAGTAGTTTTTTTTTTATACGTCATAAATCGTAAACCGCAATTTACCTTTCGACGAACTACTAGAACTTCTAGAACTCTATGTTATATTACTTACTGCTACGGAACCCTTCATGGGCGAGTCCGACTCGCACTTGGCCGCTTTTTTTTTTTAAATAATGTTTGTTATAAATTTTGATTGACACTGTGAGACAACTTCACAATCGCACACTTTGACCTTAGGAGGTCTCAATTCGGTTGTTATTTTAAATAATGTTTGTTATTATATTTTACTGACCTCTCAGCTCAGCTGGTAGTAACTCTGCCTTCTGAACCGATTTCGCCTTTTATTTATTTTATTATGGGCTTATTTGAAATATATTTTTTTTGTTTGGAAGGTTATATTTAAAAGGAATACCTACTTCCAGATTGGTTCCATCGATTTAATAGTTTGGCCATGAGGTCGGTTTCATAAGCTTTATAATATAATATATATCATCTTATGTTGCTATGATATTTTTTTTAATTGTTTTTATGTTATACCACTTATAAGATAATACTATACTAGGTTATACCTATAACGTAACTAAGTGTTCGTTAAGTCCATATGGTTTATTTTTTTAATTGTTTTTATGTTATACCACTTATAAGATAATACTATACTAGGTTATACCTATAACCCTTTATAAGGCCGAGAAAACCAGAAGTGGTCCAAAAACGAAATTTTGGTATGTTACTAAGGATAATTTTCTATGATTTTTAAGATTTTTTTTAAGTCTGAAAATCGTTGGGAAATATTGGGAAAATTTGGTGGCAGTATATGTGCCACTGCCCATACAAAGAGGTGATATTTCTGTAAATTTCAGTAAATTCCATGTTTATTTTATATTTTAAAGTTATTTTGGAATTACAAATAAAACAGTAGTACACAAAAATATTTATTTTTAGACATTTTTAAATTTTTTGGTACCTATCATTATTATTTTCAGGTAATACCTACTTATAATTATTATACCTATGTAATGGTAGTCTTCAGTTCTTTGTGTGAAATTGAGTAAAACAAGGGTAAGCACACAGAAATACCTTACATGTCGTACATGAAAACTTGCTTCTTACATTATTTGTTTTTGTGCTGCACAAACGGCATCTGCGCGGTGTGTCAGTTTTGTCTATCAGGTGTTTTCCAACATCTTGAAAACGAATATCATCTTGCACTCCTACAACTTTCTGATAGCTGTTACTGACAGTACTTCTTGCTTGCTTCTTCTTTGCAATAAAATTGGGTTCCCTAGATAGGCTCCTCTTTCTCGACGTGTAGTTTGCTATGAGCGATCTAGCAATTGCTACGCGAAATTGTAGATTCGTCAGGGGTCCATGATTTCTCGGTGAAACAGAGTGCAATAAGAAAGCATCCGTAATAGCCAGGTCGATCAGAAAATAAAAAATCCTGCACCACCAACGCCTATTCCTTCGTCCAACCTCATACGTGCCTCTCTTTTGATCGAACCTATCTACGCCTCCCATTCTCTTTGTGTACTCTGTTATTGCCAAAGGGCAAGGAAAATTTTTCTTTGAGCCATCTTTTATTGTTCTCTGACAAACAGTCTTTTCTTTGGGATGGAAAGCTGTACTCAACAATGTTACGTTTTTTGTATCTTTCCAAATCACGAATCCAACATCTTTCTTCACTCTCCATTTGTAATTTCCTCTATCAAGCTTTACTTTACTTTTCTTTTTTTGCGCCTTTACAAATGTAGGTAAATCAGCTCTATTTATATTGACAGTGGCAGTAGAATGAATCCCATTGTCATAAAGGTATTGCATCAAGGGATACGATGCAAAAAAATTGTCGAAAGCTACGTGCGCCGGAACTTTCTGATCAATCAGAGTTTTTGTCAAGGATTTGACCACATTAGCACCCAGACCTAATTCCGGTGTATTATTTTCATTTTTACCAGTGTAAATCTGAAATTCATATACATAGCCAGTAGAACTATCTGCACGAACCCAAACCTTGAATCCCCTTTTTATAGGTTTAGCTGGCATGTATTGTTTCAAAGATGATACTCCCTTGAATCGTATCATGGCTTCGTCTATGCTCTGGGAAGTTGTTTGTTTCGCTTCTCTTTGACAAGCAGTGTTCAACATCTCCACGACAGGCCGAACTTTATATAGCTTGTCATAATCAGGACTTGTTTTTGCAGGAGTCTTGGAGTTATCATTCAGATGGAGGTTTTCGAGTATCTTTTTGAACCTTTTGCATGTCATTGTTTGTGCAATTTCGTCAACTCTAAAAAATGGATCACTAGACCAATATAGGTCTATGGATGGTAAAATATGAATTCCCATCAGAATGATTGTTCCCAAAAATGCTTCAATGTCAGGCTTTCTTACCGGTTCCCAATGTAAAGTGGCTTTCTGAGAGGCATACAAATTAGTTTGTTCAACTATGTGATCAATCATTTCTTCCGAAAAATATCTCGAAAAATAAGCCTTTGGAGAAGTCCTGCTTGGAAAGAAAACTTGAGGCTTCAAGACTACTTCATCATATTTATCGGCATTTGGCCTGGCCGGCCACATCATTCCTTTTTTCCAGTCATTCTCATTCTCGTCATCTGAGGAAGTGTCAGCAGAAGATTCCGACGAAGATTCAAAAATAGTTACTCGTGAAGGTCGGACTGGTCGCAAAATTTCTTCGTCTTCGCTATCGCCGTCTACAATATTAGGTACTCCTCTGTTAGGATCTATATTTTCACTATCACGAGAAGATGGAAAGCTCACAGGGCTGCGTCTCGATGGTCCAGGCGTTGGAGATCCTTGATTTTGAAAAATATTCCTCCCCTCCAACACCGCGCGTACATCTAAACAGGTTTCTTCGCCATCTTCGTCCTCGTACTCGTCTACCGAGTCGTCTGGATCTTCAGGAAGTCCAAACATTTGCTCCAGCTCATACTCAATGTCTTCATCATTCAGGTGTGCCTGGAATACAAACAGGCAATGGCATATATTCTGCCACCAAAACAAAGCTGTGAGCGGGCAGTGGCATTCATGCTGCCACCAATAAAAATCGAAATAAAACAAGTTACAATACACTGAGAGACGAAATCACACGTAAAACGTAAGCAATAAACCTAGAAAATAATAGTAAATAAGGAATCTTACCATTTTAGCCAAAATCTAAGAAGATTCAACTGGATGAAAATTTTCAACTAAAAAACACCACTTTCGCAAAATCATGGCCGACATTAGTTTGACAGTTTTCAAGTATCTGTCAATGTGATACTAATTTCTGACGTAATAAAAAACAGTGTTACCATTAGTGAAAAATAAAAGTACCATCACCAATACAGACATTACAAAAAAATAAATATGTTGGTGGCACGTATACTGCCTCTACCTTAAAAAGGGATAACGTAACTAAGTGTTCGTTAAGTCCATATGGTTTATTTTTTTTAATTGTTTTTATGTTATACCACTTATAAGATAATACTATACTAGGTTATACCTATAACGTAACTAAGTGTTCGTTAAGTCCATATGGTTTAATTCAATTCATTTAAAATTGAATAAGAAAAAGTTTGCTTTTCTGGTTTTCGTACATATTTTATATCTTTCGAAAGGTCGAAGTGTGAGAGCGAGGCGGATACTATCGACGACGGCGGTCTGCCCCGTAAAGCTTCAATTCTTACAATTTTACATAATTAAAATATGAAATTATGATGTATTTTTTACTGAAATGTGTATAATAAAATGTACTAACCGGTTCGGTTTATCCTGTATCAGCCAAAGCAGATCAAACCTCGATAGCAGCGCTGCCGGCAGCTGTATGTTCTGCTCGATGGTTCGCTTCGGGTTGTAGCGACCATAGGCAGGGTTCGCGGCGGCCAGGATTGAAACCCGCGCGTTCAAACACGTCATTATACCAGCCTGGAACGAGCTTTAGGGTTAAGTTCATAAGTTCATTTATTCATAACACGGTTACACGTCAAATGCAGTATCATTGAACTAATTATGTTTATTTATTTATTTATTGGAAAACCAACAGCAAGAAATAACTAATAACATTCATAGTAAAGAAACGAGAGAGCCAATTAAAGGTTTTCACGGATACAAAACATATTAGAAACAAAAACTGTGAACGCCGTAAGTCGACATAAACATCGAAGAGCTTAGATAATACAGTGCATGAATTTACTCGTTACCAAAGAACTCCCCGTTCAGCCGCTGCATGGCTGCACCGACACACGGCACTGGCATAGTGTACATACATTTTTTGGCAGAAAAACTCATTGGTACACGACTGGATTTGACCCACTTACCTTCGGATTGGAAAACGGGGCCGCTACCACTAGACTACCAGTGCTCCAATCATTCTACAGCCTGAGTGTTGTAAGGTGTACCTTAGCGATGCTGATGGTCTGCTGTTCCATGACCTCGTGTATGGCGGTGCGGTCGTTCTCCGCCATCTTGTCGAACTCGTCGATACAGCACACGCCCTGGTCGGCTAGCACGAGTGCGCCGCCTTCCAGCATCATCTCGCCCGTGAACGGATCCTGTGGAAACCACACTTATGCTCATGATACATGTTATTCTGGCCTTGTTATTCTTAATTCTTTATTGCACACAATATAAACATAGGATATGAACAGAAATAGAGGACATGTACAAAGGCGAGCTTAACCCTGAGTAGAGTTTTCTTACAGCAAACCTTTGAGGCAGGTGACTATAGGCAGGTTTGTGTTTAAATTAGGTAAATAGAAAAAGTAAAATATAACAAGAAATACTTAAATTAATAAATTGAATATGCAAAATAAGTATAGGCATATAATACATAAACAATAAAAATACAATTATTCTTAGTTATTGCCAATCTTGGTGTGCCAAGATAGCAATAGATAGTAATAGTAAGCTAGCAAGTTAGAAGTTCTAGCTTCGTATAAACAGAACTACTGTTTGAAAAATGAAGTTAGTTTTATTTTTATGAACAACAGGATATCCCGTTGTTTATAAAAATAGTGTTAAAAACCATGATAATTTCTAAAGTTATGAAGCTAGGTCTGTTCACTCGAAGCTAGAACTGTTAGTTTGCTAGCTTACATCATTGCTTGAAAAACAAGCTAAGTGTATCCGGGCATAAGTCAATGTCATTTATGCAGTAAATACCCGTATTTCTCTCTCCTAGGAGAGGGATGAGTATGAGTATCTAGAACTTGGATGAACTGTGAAAAAGAAGACATGGAAGGAGTGAATGCAGATGACGGCTAAAAGAAGGGAATGGAGACAGCAAGACATGTTCTGCTGACCCGACATGAAGTGGGCTAAAGGTAAGAAGATGCCAGAATGATAAAAATGTTAGTTACAACTTGCCTTCAAGACAGCAGCAGTAAGGCCGACGCCGGACGAGCCTCGCCCCGTAGTGTACTGACTGCGCGGCGCGAGCCGGTCTATGTAGCTGAGCAGCTGAGACTTGGCCACTCCAGGGTCGCCCATCAGGCAGATATTGATGTTACCGCGGATCTTCATCCCGTTCGGACGCCTGACAACAAACATAGACAATTGGAAAAGATGGTTAAGTGTTTATTACTAAAATCATGTCCCAGAAGGAGAGCACTGGTGGTCTAGTGCTAGCGGCCCCGCCTTCCAATCCTAAGGTCATGGGTTCAAATCCACCCGTGTACTAATGAGTTTTTCTGCCGAAAAATGTATGTGCACTATGCCAGTACACTCAAACGGTAAAGGAAAACATCGTTAAGAAACCGGCGTGTCGTGGAATCTAAAAAAGTTAGAACATCACGTGTCAAGCGTCACGCAAAAAGGGCCGGCTAGCGGCCTACTTGCGGAAACTGTCCGCACATTAAGAGTGGATGATGAATTTTCCAACGAGTGTCCCAGAAGTGTATAATCGCAAAAAGAGTTATTAACGTCACCCACGAAAGCAACAAATGATCGAAGACTAAAAATAAGAAAGGTAACATACTTAATTTTTATTGATTTAATAGTGTTTTCTACACTTAAGGAAATTACAAAGATTTTTATAATGTTCCAAAAGTTAAGAGCCGAGCGGGATTTGAACTCGCGACCTTGATACGGGGCTGCGCTTACCGCTGCGTCATCGGATCCTAATCACACTCGAAGAATAACTCTTAGGGACTGTTCGGCACAAACGCAATCGTGGCTTCATCTACAGGTTTGACGTTACAGTCAACTACTAACTAGCAGGTAAGTAGTTGACTGCAACGTCAAACCTGGCGCAGCGGTCAGCGCAGCCCCATACCAAGAGGAAGGTCGCGGGTTCAAATCCCACTCGGCTCTTAACTTTTGGGACATTATAAAAATCTTTGGTAACATACTTGTCAACGCCGCCAACGAGCAGCAGAAGCAATGCTTTCTTAACGTCCTCGTGTCCATAGATCTCGGGCGCCAGACTCCGCGCCATCCTCGAGTAGAGGTCCTCATCAGCCAGCTCAGCCAACTCTTCCTCAGTCAACGCTTCCGTCAGCTCGCTCTCATCGCTTTGATTGAGGCAGGTCACAGCCTGGGTATATGGAAAAATAGTTTGAGTTTCTAACAAGACCATGTGGTATGAATCAAGAATCAATTAAAAATAAATTATGCAGACAATCCACACATCGCTATCTAGCCCCAAATTAAGCAGAGCTTGTACTATGTAAGCCAAATAGCTGATATAATACTTGTATACACTTTTTAAATACATACATAGAATACAATATAACACCCAGATAGAGAACAAACATCTGTGTTCATCACACAAATATTTGTTCTCGGTGGGGATCGAACCCACGCCGGCCAGCGCAGAAGGCAGAACTACTACCAACTAAGCTGAGAGGCCAGTCCAATTATACGACCTGTCTAATTAATTATACTAGGATCGCAGAATTATAGCAAAATACCACAACTTGTTCAATTCGCGTGATTTTTCAGATGTGTGCAATTCACTCTGCAAGTAGGACGCTGGCGGGCCCTTTTTGCGGTAAACGTGTAGCTTGAACTTTTTTAGGTTCTACGACACACCGGTTTCCTCACGATGTTTTCCTTCACCGTTTGAGAGTGTGGTATAGTGCAAATAAATTTTTCGACAGAAAAACTCATTGGTACAACGACCTTACGATCCTCATCTGACTTGATCTGAGTATGCCTCACTGACTTGATCTGTGGATCCACTCACATGTGCCTCGAGGTATGTATCAGAGAGTAGTCCTTGCACCATCTGCCGGAAGCCAGAGTTCATGAGCGGCAGGAACACTCCCGTGACGGCCACGTGGTCGCCCGGCTGCGCGCGACGCGTCGTCTCACCGCGGCAGTAGATTGACAACTGACGCGGGATGTGCCCCACTGGGACTTGATCTGACTGGAAGGGGAAAAGTAAGTTAGACATCAGAGTATTGTTTTTACTATTACTTTGCTTACTAGATTTGCCCACAACTTAGCTGGTGTTGAATTTAGTTTTCAAGCTGGACTAAGGGGTATTCCTGTGATCGTTCAGAAAACCCTAATTTTCATACAGTCACCAGAGAGATTGGTTCAGTTTTTTTTTAATAAAGATAGCTAAGCATTTGGCTTTCATCACACCAGATGAAAAGTGAGGATGCAGCCAAAGATGAAGCATGCTTAGCCATAATCCACCTGTTCACTCTTGTCTTTAAAAATACCAAATTAAAATGATCTGGAAATACTGTTGTCGTTAGAGAGTTCCACTCTTTGGCAGTTCAATACCTACTTATTTCATCTTCTTCTTATCGTGTCACTGTTACATTCAAACCAGTGCGGTTAAGGCTGCATTTTTTCTAGAAAGAAAGTTTTGCAACTTTTTTTCTCTATTTGTTGGGTATTCCTAGGTCACTTACATGTTCTTGTATCTTCAGCTCCTGAAACTTCTGGAACCTGGATCCTCTCGTCTGCAGATGCAGTTGTCCCGCCGTCTTGTTGACTCGACACTCATCAGCAGTGCAGGCAGGCGGGGGAGTGAACTGAAGCGAGCGCACTGGCTGGTATGTCTCTGCACCGCATGCACTGCACGAATATGTGGCTACCACAAGCAAGGGTTTCACATCTGTGCAGCGTGTTACTATACCTGTTGGGAAAGATTTCATTCAATATTTGGCTGTCAATAAGAAGTTATTAGTGAGCCTATTTTATGTGAGCCTCGTTAAGGCGCACTTTAAATCCTTTCACTACACTTGCTTCAAAAAATGTGTGTAAACTAATTCTCAGACATTTCTCACAGACGATTTTGATATGAGCTTTAAGACCTATACATTTATTTTTCGGTCAGAATTTTTTTGTAAGTTTGTAATGTGTAATAAAGAATTCTCATTAATACTTCTTAGGGGTAGCTCTAAAAACAGTAATGTAGAAACGGCCATCACATAGCAATGTTTTTTTAGGGTTGTGTTAGAAAATGTTCTCACCTCTGACAGTGACCAGTTTTCCAATGTGTTCAGCCTTTACCTCTCTGATAGGCTGTGACTTGGCAGTAGATAAATCTTTAAAATACACCTCACTGAAACAAAAATGGAAGAAGATAAATGGATCCATTTCATCAACACTGATGAATCCGAAAAAAACTGCGTGACGCGTAGCAGTGGTGCGTGCTGCCAATATTGGAGTGATAGTACTTTTTAAACTTTCCCGATCACAAAACATATTAAAACTATTACACGGGTATTTATCGCGTTTTATTTTATTAAATAAAATAAGTAAATATACGCGATAAATACCCGTAATAGTTTTAATATATTGAAGTCATATTTTTAAGTTCTCTCTCTAATTCACTGTTATTAGGTGGGGTTTTTTTTTCTATGTCCAACAATAGGCTTTATCAGGCAGATAATGATGATAAGGTGAGCTTGTGTGACTCAACTGTGGTACCACACTACCACAGTTGAGTCTCACAACAGCTTTTCTCTACAGATTCTGACCAAATGACTAAGACTTACAATCTTCTGATGAGTTCTGGGGGATATCTGTTCCTAGGATCCCTCATCTCGCCTGGGATCCTGTGGTTTCTGGCTTCCAACATGATTCTATGCTCAATGTATACATCCAATGCATCTTTTCCAGCAACCTATAGAGAAATTACAAATTTAAGTAATTTAAAATGTATAATGCAAGCAAATGGGGAGTACAGTACATGGGAGTTGTAAGAGTCTTTTCAGAATCAACTGTTATTTACACTGTTGTTTAAAGTGAAAGTCAAAGTCAATAGTTTTTTATTCAGTACGATGCAAGAATCACTTTGAAACGTCTTAAAGCTAGGTGAGTCTAGGTCTATGTGTTTAAAAAATTAAGTAATATTAAGCTATCATGAAAGAAAGCACCCCAAACTATTTTATTCAAATTCAATTTTTTTACTTCTTGTCTGTTATATCCAATGATCGGAATAGGTAGATTGAACTGGGGTCATTGATCCAAAACGTATATATTAATATGGACATTCCTAAGGAATTGGTGGATTATTAAAAAAAAACAGAACATATGTAGGAATTGTATTCTGCCAGAGTGGAAGGAGTCATTTGATGATTTGCCATCCTCAAAAAAAAAAAGGTAGGAATTGTAATAAAATGAGCAATATTATATTCTTCATATTTTTTTTAACGATACACAGCTACGATTTGAGAAAACCGAACGACCAATCAGAACAAAGGATCATGGGTGGTACAATAACCGGTTATCAGAACAATGCGTACGCCCGCCGACGACATTGTGGGTAGCTCACTCGTTTACATCGGTTCGTAGAGTGCGCATCTTTGTTTGTTACTGTGTTGTGAAAATGTTACTTGACCCTGGCTTGTGTACATACTGACTTCTGAAATCTGCTCTAAACAGAAAAATGGCTTATCCATGTTATTCTTTCTGTGTGCATTTATGATACAAGTACCAAAAATCAATCTACCTATTCCGATCACTGGTTATAACACATTGGTACATGAAAGGATTTGAACACACCCACAATCTTAGGATTGGAAGGTGATGAACTACCGCTAGACCGCCAGTGCTCTATCATACAAGAACAAACTTCTTCTTATTGTGTCACTGATTCCTTCGAGCCAAGTGTGGTGAAAGGTTTTTAAGTGCGCCTCAAAGAGGCTCTTTTCGTGCACTTGACACATATTTCCGAACTTTTAAGATACAAGAACAATGCGAAGGTACCTCTCTATGTTTGTAATCAGGCAGCATGTCATACACCACATCGGAGACCATGTTGGTATAGCGCCGGGTGTTCTGTCGGACCGCCTCCGCGAGCTCTTCCTGAGCATCATGTAGATCATCCAGATCCACTACAAATGATACCTGGCAATAGAAATTTTATAAGATCTAGGAACCATGTTAGCTAATTCGGTATAGTAACCTAAAATTCATAATAAGTATTGTTTATAACTTACAGATTCCCGGTGGGCAACTTTCGTGAGTTGTTCAGCGTATTTAAAGTTCTTGTTCCCCTCATCATCGGTCTGGCAGAAATCCACAAAGAAGTTCTTGAAAGTTTCTGTAACCAATATAAACAAACGATAAGATTCGTGTTTACCAATGTTTTGTGCATTCATTTACAAGCAATCGTACCTTTGTCTGCAGCATAATCTCGCATTTTAACCATTTTTAAGATATAAATAAGTAGTTTTACTAGCTAGAAAATGCAATAAAATCGAAGAACAATGCAAGAAAAACACAGCAGCTGGGTGGGTTTTGCTTTGACAACAGAAAATGGGCGCGAAAAAGCAGAGTGAGTGACCGAATGAATTGTATTTCTTACGCTCTCTCTTCTTATTAAGTTCAATAAATTACCTCGTCCACCGAATCAGTGAACATTGAAGAAAAGTCAGGGAAACTAAGACGAGGTTGTATAGTTTTACAACTTTAGCTCACAAAATACTTTAAAATAATACACTCTTCCATAGACAAAAAATACCGCGAAAATCTCGAAATCAGATGTCATGAATGAAAAAATGAAAAAGTTTCAACGTTGTGCGTTTGTTGTGTTGTGATTAAAATTTTGTGATGAAGTAATCGAATTTACCTAGATTTCACATAGTGAATATAATGGCAGATTCATTAGGTATGTCTTAAAAGTTAAGAACGGTATTTGTGTGATTGCGTTTTATTGTATGAAAAGTTATGAGAAATAAAACTTACCGCTATTTCAGCTAGTTCTCGTGCTAAACGGCAGAAAACCGACAAGCACGGACGATTTTCGGCTCTAGAGAAGCTAAAGCAACTAAAAGGGAAAGGCAACAAACATAAATACGATGTGGATGATGTTGATAATGTGTATGACACTGTTGATGAGAGGGAGTACTCTGAAAGGGTGCTGCAACGACAAGAAGATGACTGGATCGAAGACGATGGTATGTTTACATTCTCATGCTTATCTGTTCTCAGCCTGTCGGTCGCTTGGAACTGGCACCTAGACTTACCTAGCTCTAAGAAGTTTCAAAGTAAGCAGATCCTTGGGATGCTACTGAATAAATACATCTTTGACTTTGCCCTGTACATCCTCTGCTGGGTAGGCGTTTTGGAAGGACTTTCCAATATGGGTGCAGAGAAGGACCCTAGTTTCAGATTTCAGCTTTGTAGACCTATGTGTGGCAAAATTGTCTGCCTCCTATTCGTCCACTTATATTGGAAATTTGAGCATTTTCATTTCAAGTGTCAACATAATCAAAACTGTTTTCAGATGGAACTGGCTATGTGGAGGATGGCAGAGAGATCTTTGATGACGATGAAGGAGAGTACGAGGCTTCAAACAGTAAAGAATCAGGTCGCGGCCAGAAGAGAAAAGCTAAAGTGGCAGCACAACCTTCAGCTAAAGGAAATATTAGAAACCTCTTCGGATCTATGCCTACTAAAAAAAAAGAGGTAGCATAACATGTCTACTGTGTTCATAGTCCAATATTATGTGTACCCATAATGCTAATAGGTTTACATATAAAATACAGGAAATCTATCTTATGTCTAAGAAATAATTTTAGAAATGTTATAAAATAATAGTAATAATAGTAATGGGGGGAGGCCTTTGCTAACAATGGGACCATATGGGCAAGTAGTAATTGTTGGTGTTTTTCAAAGATAATAAAAGAGGAAGGTAGAAGAGGGTTAAATTAAGGAGGCTTTTTTCAGGATGTCAAAATATCCGAGGACAACATATTGTCAGATATCATGTCAGATCTTGACGGGAATGCATCATCAGTGGCAATAAAACCACAGTTGGTGGTGCAGAGTAAAAACATAGTCGAGTCCAGCAAGAAAGATGCTCAGAATTACTTCAAGAGTCTATCATCTTCTGTGAAGAAACACACTGCCAGAAACAAAGAGTCTCCAAGTTTTAAAGAGGAGAAAGTGGTAAGTTTTCTTTCACTCAATAAAAATGAGCTCATCATCTTTATACCGGCGGCGACTATCACGCAAACGGCTTCATTTTTCGGTTAATAAATATAGCACAAATATTGATCAAATAAGGTTCTGTTCAACTTTCGTTCAAATCCAGAAATTAATCAACTAGAACCTCCCCAACTTTACCTCCTCTTTATAATGTTATGTACTTTTGCCCAATTTTAATTTACTTGTAAGTTTTGATTTCAACAGACGTTTTCCCAAGCTTCCACCAATAAAATGGGATTTTACTTACTTTTATTTCAGGTTAAAAATGGTGATGATATCCATGAGCCTGTTGTCCCAAAGCAAGATATACCAGTAAGTAAGCTAACATAAATTCTAAGATTTAAAAACAAAAAAATCTAATTGAAATGACCTCTAAGTTACAACAATGATACCTTTATTAAATGTTATAATTTATGACTGTAAAATATTGCAGAAAGAAAATGGAGAACCCAAAGCGTCAACTAGCAAACCAGCAAAGAAAACGGCTTGGCAAATAGATTGTGAAATAAAACAAGAACTTGAAGACTCAGCCACACAGAACATTGAAGAGTTCAACACGCAAGACTTCAACTTTGATGATGACTTCAGTAATGATGCCTTACCAGCACCAACCACACCAAAAACTAAAGTCAAAAAAGAAGAATCCACCACTGCCATCACAGATGTTGCAGAAGAATTCTTAAATGATGAGTTTGAGATATTCCCAACAAAGAAATCATCACCCAAAGAACTTGCACCTCTAACCAGTACATGGACTGATCAAATGGGCGAAAATGAAACTGCAGTAACAGTTCAAACAGATGGACAACTCCCTCTGACAACTAATGAAGATGGTGAAAAAGTACTGAAGTTCTATTGGCTAGATGCATGGGAAGATCGGTTTGTGAAGCCAGGAGTGGTGTATCTATTTGGAAAGGTCTATGTAGACCCAAATAATAAGAAGAAAGGATGCGTCTCCTGCTGTTTGGTAGTAAGGAATGTGAACCGACAGATGTTTTTGCTGCCACGGGTATATGTAAGTTTAATCAGGCTCAAGTCTTTTTTTAATTCCTATTATAAGTTATGGCAGTAGTTATACCATTTATGAAACTGATATGGTTGGAATAATTTTGAAGATAACCAACTGAAATAATGTTGCTAACACAAAATAATTTTTGAGTTGTTAAAATAAGCATTTACCAGCTTTATTTTTCCAATACAAACCAATTTACATTTACAGAAACTAGACCCAGTAACCCTAGAGGCGACAGACGACGAAGTAACAATGATGGACATGTACGAAGAGTTTAATTCTTCAGTCGCCAGTGAGCTGGGCCTCAAAGAGTTCAAGTCTAGGAAGGTCACCAAGAATTACTGCTTCAACTTGCCAGACATACCGGCGCAGTCAGACTATCTGGAAGTCAAATACTCGGTAAATTATTTGTCCTACAATAAGCTACATCGCGTGCTTGTGCTGTTGTCCGTTGAATTTACCACCTTAAAACGTAAATGATATCCAAAGCACTCAGATTCCCAATGGGTATGGATATCAGTAACTAAACGCCAGTGTACCCTGTTTTATCCCCCTTCCATGCCCTTGTCCCACGTGAGAATATTTATTAGCAATAATCATTGTTTCAGGCGTCATTCCCCCCACCGCCAGTTGGCAAAAAACACCTAACATTCTCCCACATATTCGGTGCCAACACTTCTTCACTAGAGACGTTTCTCTTAGATCGTAAGATCAAAGGACCCTGCTGGTTAGAGATCAAACAGGCTGAGACAGTCCAGGCAAAAGTCTCCTGGTGTAAACTTGAGGCGACGTGCGAGAAAATAGAGCATGTTACTGTTTTGAGAAGTGATGGTGATTTGGATCCACCACCTGTGGTTATAGCTGTGGTGAGTATTTCGTACCTACTTATAGTCACAACATTTAAATGAGTAGGTACTGCCAAACTTATCTGCTCAAGAGTTGAGACTCATCTAGACATTATAGAGTTACTACACTGTCATAATGACTGGGCAACTCGTTGGAATGCGATACTTCTCCCTTCAGCACGCCGCGCTCGCCATGAGTGTGAGCGAGAGCTGCTGATATGACGTCATCAAGCTGGGTGCACAAATATTGTGACCGCGCTTATTATGAGAGAGATCCTGGAGGGGTGTCCAACTGTCCAATGTCCATATCCATAGTGCATGGAACTCATTTCAAATGGTTTACCACTTCACTTGATGTATTCAAACCCACTTCAAACGCTCGCCTTTTTACTTCTAGATAAACATGAGAACAACAATGGACCCTAAGACAAGAAAGACGAAAATTCTTATGTTGAGTTGCTTGACTCATAGCTCTTTCCCTATACACAAGCCACCGCCGAATCCACCTTTTCAGCAGCATTTTTGTGGTAAGAAGCTTTTCGTATCTCTTCGATAATGTAGTCGACGTAAAGTACATCTTTATTTTTTAAACCACGATATTTTTACAGTGATGACAAAATGCAACGAAATATGGCCCTTGGATCTAAAACAGGCTCTTCCACAATACAAAGCGACAAAACTAACCAAATGCGACACAGAACGCGAGCTTCTCAACTATTTCATGGTGCAGTTCTGGAAGCTAGACCCCGACCTAGTGGTCGGCCATGACTTGCAAGGGTTCCAACAAGATTTACTCATAGGGAACATTCTAGATATGAATCTCCCTAGCTGGTCTAGACTGGGACGGTTGAAAAGGTCCGTTTTGCCTCAAAGGAAATACGCCGCTAAAGACGCGTTTTTGGGAAGACTCGTATGCGATATCAAGTTGTCAGCTATGGAGTTAATCAGAGCAAGGAGTTTCGATCTAGAGACATTATGCGTCAATGTGCTAAAGATGAAGGAAGGGGAACGCGTAGACGTCGCTTTAGAGGACTTGCCAAGGTATTACGAAAACAGTCGCGACCTTTTCCAACTCGTTTCTCTAAGCATGCAAGATGCCTCCTACATCCTGAAAATAATGTGCGAGCTCAGCGTTATACCGCTCGCGAAACAAATAACGCAAATAGCGGGAAACGTAATGTCGCGGACTCTGATGGGTGGCAGATCTGAACGCAATGAGTTCCTGTTACTTCACGCTTTTACTGAGAAAAACTATATAGTGCCCGATAAAATGTATGGTCGAAAAGCTGCAGCAGTCAATGAGGGTACTGGTGAAGACCCAGAAGACGGAACCGCTACTGATGTGTCAAAAAAGCAAGGGAAGAAAAAAGCTGCTTATTCTGGAGGTCTGGTATTAGACCCTAAGAAGGGATTCTACGACAAACTCATCCTACTTATGGACTTCAATTCTCTGTATCCTAGCATCATCCAAGAGTACAACATCTGTTTTACTACAATCAAAAGGAAAAGCTCGTCGGCAACAGACAATGATGTCGCAAATCTCGTTTTGCCAAACCCCAATACAGAACTGGGAGTTCTACCCACGCAAATTCGTAAACTAGTAGAGAGTAGAAGAGAAGTCAAGAAGCTAATGAAATCCCCAGACTTGTCTCAAGAACAATTCATGCAGTACAATATTAGGC
This sequence comes from Thera obeliscata, assembly GCA_947578465.1. Taxonomy (NCBI): domain Eukaryota; kingdom Metazoa; phylum Arthropoda; class Insecta; order Lepidoptera; family Geometridae; genus Thera; species Thera obeliscata. Next base: position 3,713,140 of record OX387926.1, read on the forward strand.
AAATGGGCTTGAAGTTAACTGCTAACTCCATGTATGGCTGTCTAGGTTTTACACATTCGAGGTTCTACGCTAAACCGCTGGCCGCGTTAGTCACCATGAAAGGCAGAGAGATCCTCTTGGATACGAAAGAAATAGTTCAAAAATCTAACTATGACGTAGTTTACGGAGACACCGACAGTTTGATGATCAATACCAACTGCCTGGAATACGATAACGTTTTCAAAATTGGCGTTGATATCAAGAAAGAAATCAACAAAAAATACAAGCAGATCGAATTAGATATCGACGGAGTATTCCGATATCTGCTGCTTCTCAAGAAGAAAAAATATGCGGCTGTGCTGATAAGTAAAAACAAAAATGGCGAGTTTACATTCACCCAAGAACATAAGGGCTTGGATATCGTACGTCGCGATTGGTCACAATTGGCTGCTGAAGCTGGAAAATTCATATTGTGCCAGATCCTTTCCGAGCAGTCTGCCGATGAAAGATTAGAAAGCATCCAGGCACATCTGAACAAGCTCAAGGAAGATTTAATGGACGGCAAATTGCCTCTGTCCATGCTGACGATAACAAAGCAGCTCACGAAAAATCCAAATGAATATGCCGATAAGCATTCACAACCGCACGTCCAAGTCGCCTTGAGAATGAACATCAAAAACAGCAGACGGTTTAAGAAAGGAGACATCGTTCCATACATTATATGCGAGGATGGAACCGCAAATTCCGCCACGCAACGAGCTTACCACATAGAAGAATTGAAAAACTCTGAACACCTAAAAGTAGACTTCAAATATTACCTAGCTCATCAACTCCACCCTGTGATATCCAGAATATGTGATCCTATAGAAGGGATGGACCCGTCTCGTGTTGCGGACTGCCTTGGCTTAGACCCGTCTGGATACAGACAAATCAAACGAGAAACCGGTAACACAGAAACGTACGAAGTCGAAAACGAGCAAGAGAAATACAGGCAATGCAAAGAATTCACTTTCGTTTGCGTGAATGAAAACTGTAAGACAGAGAATAGAATACGCGAGACCTGTATCAAGCTAGATAAAGAGAGTATCACGTTCTTAGAACGATGTCAAAACGAGAAATGTTCTGTTAAGCCACTTGATTACATAGCGTCCGTGCAGAATCAACTAAGTTTACAGATACGTCAGTACCATGCCTTGTACTACGCTGGCTGGGTGTCTTGCGAGGACCCTGCCTGTGGGCATCGCACCACGAGATTACCGCAAACATTCGCCGGCGGATACCCGCTGTGCAAACTTTGCGAGAAAGGAGTCATGTTCAGAGAATACACGGAGAAGGATCTGTACCTGCAAATAAATTTCTTTATGTTTCTTTTCGATCTCAGCAAGAACAATAATTCAAGTAAGTTGGAATTTGAAGTATAAAATATAAATTTGCACTTATGGAAAGTTGACGAAAAATTATTTCAAAACATTGCCGAGTTTCGTGTTTCTAAGTGCAGCTTGGATTAATCAATATATTCTGTAATTTTGTTCATCGTTTTATAGCGGAGGCGCTTGATAAAATGGTATTATTTCCGTTACAGAAGCGCGAATGTCGTCACAAACAGCAGCAGCATTCCAAGTATTGAAGGAGATGGTGGAAGACGCCTTGGCACATTCTGCATACTCCATCATCAGCTTATCCAAACTATTCAGGTTCTTCTCCATAGATCCTAAAGCCAGCAAGATAAAGAATGAACCTTTAGAGATCGATATTCTTCCTGAGACTGAACAGATAGATGCATTATTAGAGATGGGTGTCTATTAGTTTAGTTTTTAAAGTCAATTTCAAAGATTAATCGTGTTCGCGAAGTTTATTTCTAGAGGTAATGAATTGTGTACATAATTTTTATTTTAAAATAAAAGAGTATGTAAATGACAGCAGTTTATTTCTAGCAAAACCTATACATTTACATATAAGGAAGTAGTTAATATCTATAATTATAAGTTTAAAAAACTAGAGAAACCGACTTCATTGCCAAACGGCTAAACCGATTTTAATGAAATTTGTTTGGGACAATCTGGACGTAAGAATAACCTTCCAAATAAAAAAAATATTTTCTAAATCGGTTCATAAATGTCGGAGGCATGCAGTTACAAACATTAAAAAAAAAATTGGCAACACCGATTTTAATAAAAATTAAAATGGGACCAATCTGGAAGCAGTACCTTTCAGATAAAAAAATAATTTTTCAAATCGGCTCACAAATGACAAAGTTATGCGGTAACAAACATAAAAAAAAATACAACCGAATTGAGAACCTCCTCCTTTTTGATTGGAAGTCGGTTAAAAAGTAATAATTCACCACTGTATTCTTCTATCATTCCATCAAATAACTCATATCAATATATCCATCTCGATATTACCCACTATTGATAACGCCCCGAACGACATCAAGTCAAGTTTAAACTTCAATAAGTTTTTTTTGTAGGGTTTTATCGCTAAGCGACCACACTGCCTTATAATAAAACCTCAATTATAACGAAACTAATTATAAGTTCAAAAGCGAGTAAAGTTACTCGGCACGGCAAAGGCATTGTCGTGTTTTTTATAACAAGCATATGGCCCACCATATTGAAGTGGTAAAATCGCCTATAATGAAACATTACCTCACAGGGCACTTTAACTTTATTTCGTCAAGTCGCCACACACCCGACTGTTACTGTACTTATTGAAGTGTAAACCTGGTATGATAGAAAAAATCTAATCATTACTAGTTCTTATTATTTAATAACACTATATCATCTAAAACCGCCCTCTTCCGCGACCTCTTGGTGGACCATTGAAATTACCCCGGCCCCTGCCTCTAAAGTTATTCCCGCCGAAATTGCCAAACTTGTTCTGATTCATGTTATCCTGTCTGCCATTCATGAAGTTGGGTCTGGGTTGGAACTGGTTCTGGCCAGGATTCGGCATTATCGGGCCTCCTTGATTGAATCCTTGGTTCATAGGCCCTCTGTTATCGGGCATATTCTGCCTTGGTTTGTTGTTCCAAGGTTGGTTGAAGGGTTGGTTCTGGTTGGGATTGTAAGATTGGTTCTGGTTTTGATTGTAATTCTGCTGCTGCTGATTCTGGCCGAATGGTTTACTCTGGTTGTAACTTTCATTCTGGTTGTAAGGTTCATTCTGGTTGTAAGCTTCATTCTGATTGTAAGAACCATCCTGATTATAAGAATTATTGTCCTGATTAAAAGAATCACCTTGGAAAGGATCATTCTGGTCGTACGATTGAGGTTCATTGTAATTATTGTCACCTTGGTTGTAAGAATCACCTTCATCGTAAGACTGACCCTGGTTGTAGTTATCATTCTGATTGTAAGAATGATTTTGGTTATAACTATTATTATCTTGATTGTAAGGTTCATCAATGAAATTATTGTTGGAAGCTTGCATAGGCTCTTCTTGTTGATTGAATGGTTCGTTAAAATTATCCATTGGAGATTGATGCATAGGTTCATCAAGAACCACAGGGTCTGGAGTGATGGTTGCAACGACTGGCGCCTGGGGCGAAAATTGTGGGATAGGGTTGGATTTGACCAACGACTCTATAGCAGACGGTAAGTCCCCGAACGACCGCGGCTGAGTGCTGGTCGACACCACATTCGAAGTAAGCGTACTTATCGGTGAAGGCACTGATTGCGTTCTCGATTGGATCGACGCCTGAACAAGCGCTAACAGATCCGAAGCAGATGACAAGTTCTTCGATATGTCGACCGCGGCGGGAACCACTGGCGGCGGAGTGGCGTCCTTTTCTTTCATTTCTTCTAGTGATTTCTTCACTATTTCAATTTCTTTACGCATCTGATCTTCTTTAACTTTTTGCTGTGCTGACTCGATGACCTGAAATTAATATAGCAAAGTTCATGATCAGTTTTAAACAAAACAATCGGACCAGTTACAGCTAGAGTGCAAATAAATATTTTAATAGACCACAAACATTTTCTAACTATCTAATATGTAGTTAGAAAATTCTTTATTGCACAAATAAAATGTACTGTACACAGTTGAGATTAATGCTGGATTATCCAGCTAACCTTTGGATTTGAAGGGTTGGATAGTGCACAAATATAAGATGAGGGCATAAGTACTAAACATCATTATTTATGTTTCTTGCTTATGCTGTCATAGAGAGAAACATTTCATAGTTCATGGAAGTCACGCGCTAGGGCGTTTTCTAGGCAAGTTGACTTACCTCTTCAACCGTATAATCATCGTCATCGCTCTCGACGACCACAGCTGGTAGCGGTTGCTTCACGGGCGAGGGTTCCGGCGGCGCTACCGGCTCCGGCGCGGGAGGATTCGACGACGCCGATGACGTAGCCGCCGCGCTCACATATTGTCTCAGTCTCTCTACCCTCTGCGGCTCACGAGCCTCTAACTTCTTGAGGTATGCTATGAGGCTGTGCTGTTCCTCGGCTGATAGCTCGTTGAAGTTCTTGAGGAGGGTTTCCAGGTCGGAGTCTGAGAGCCCGTCCATTGCGTCGGGTACTTCCTCTTTCATTGCTTCCCTGGTTAACGAAATAATCGTCAAGTTTGATACTATACTTTTAATACTACTACTGCAAGAACGTGCCAGCCTAAAGACGACGAAAACATTTCAAGACGTTCGCGACCTACTAACTCGTTCGTAACTCGTACTAAGTCGTTTAAAGTGAGGATTTCAGAAAAAAAAATCGGGTATCAGATTGTTACTACACGACGTGCTCTTATAGGTATGATTCGGATCTCGGCAGCAAGCAGCAATGCCGCGCTACACGCAGATTTTTTCATACAAATTCTGCCAACAAACAGCAGCGCGACACTGCGTGCTGCCGAGATGGGAATACAACCATTGAGAAATAATTAGAGAAAATAAAGGACAACACCAATGCAACTCACTTCTTATCATTTTCATCGTACGCCGACTGCAACATCTGCAAAGCCGTCGCAGTGCCACACAACTTTGCCTGCGGTTTCGGTTTCTCCACCGGTTTCACAACTTTTTTCGCTTCCGCTTCTTTTTTCTTCGCCTCTGCCATGCCAACCACTGCGTCGACGAGTTGGGCTAGTTCAGCGCTCGTGACGTCAGTCTTGCCTTGAGCGATGAGTGCGGCGGCCATTTGCTGCGCGATCTGAGCGCGGTCGACGTCACCGACCCCTGTCACCTGCAGCTGCTCAGTTTTCTTTGCGTTAGCGGCTAGTTTCTGGAAGAAGCGCAATAGATGGAGTCACATTCAACTAACAAGTCGTTGTATACAAAAGTTTATACTAGGCATCATATTATGAATATCATCATAGGTTCCGATTGGCCGTTTTGCCGCTGTTATGTATAAAGTTAACGACGACGATGGTGCGCGCGGCGGGCGCGGCGCCCTTCAGTTAGTAATGCGGGCGGGTACCTTGGCGTTGTGTTGCGCGCGCTTGATGCGCGTGTCCGCCTCGTGCAGCGTGGCGGCAGCGCGCACGACGGCGGCGCGCACGGCGGGCGCGGCGCCACTGGCCACCAGCCCCGCCTGCGCGGCGCCCTTCAGCTTTTCCTTCGCCGTCTCTATCAGCACCACGGCCGATTCGCGTTCCAGCAGTTCCTCAGATGAGTTCGCCTTTTCCTGGAACCAAAAACGGAATTATTTCTCCTTCATCCTGCCCATAGCCTTTCAATTTGAAAAGACCACATCGATCGGTCAACACAACGAATTGAACTAACCTTTTCCATCTTGAGCGCCTCTGTCAGCAGATCCATGATCTTAGGTCCGATGCTGCCGAGATAGTCCTCCAAGGCGACCAGCATCCTGAGCGTTGCGATGACGTTTTCAACGGGTGTATCGAGCGGGTCGGGCCCGCGCATCAGTACATCGCCTCTCCGCCGCGAGCCGCGGGACACGGCGCTACCAGCCACCGAGCGGATGTCCACGATAGAACACACCGAGTCTATGTCGTTGTCGCTGTTCCATGGGGATAGAGCGCTGTCGTCACTGGAACATCAAGAGAACATGAGATAGGCCAGTACAAGAAAATCGTCATACAAAAAAATTGTCTCTGGCTCTACATCTCTAGTCACAAAATCACAACCGGTCGGTCGGTGTTCTAGTAAATTGCATTTCATTTCACAAATCCTTGAAGCCAACCCTAAAATGAGCCGTAGAACATGTCATCTTTTACAAAAAATAATGATGACTAATAGTCACTGGTATGTTAGAATGTTATAAGAGCGAGACATACGGTTTGAACTCCTCGTCAGAAACAAGCACGGTCTGCATGGAGGGCGGCGGTTCGCGCGTCATTGCGACGGGGCTGCGGTTGCGGAGCGGCAGCGATGCGTTTCTCCTCGACAAGGGACTGCGACTGCGTTCCATGGACTCCAGGACTATGTTAGTGCGGGCCGGGCTACGTCTATAAATACATTACATTGTTTTAGAAAAAACGGCGTTAAAAACATACTCAGTACTCCACACATCATACAGCTACTGCTAATAACTTCAGTGTTGCAATTGTTTCAATCAAAATCTTATTGAAACTGTCAATTTGCGATCACATAGTAGTTTCGATTGCAATCAAAAGTGCATTAAAATTATTGCAATGCGCTTTTGATCGCAATCGAAGCTTACATGATCAGCCTGCTGGTCTTTGATCCCAATCGCGGTAGGCAACCCCTTAGATCTCTAGGATACCTACTCAATGGTAGGTTTGACTAGGTGAAATTGAAACGTAACTCTGACCCCCAAAGATAAGTTGCTACATACTTCTAAGATATCAGAGGGGATATCCAGCGTGGCTGGCGGCAAAAATCGGCAATTTTTTTCATCCGCACTTGATGTGCGGGCTGGTTTTTTACGCAAGTAGGCTGCTGACACGTGTTGCTCGAACTTTTTTAGGTTCTACGACACGCCGGTTTCTTCACGATGTTTTCCTTCACCGTTTTGAGAGAACTGGCATAGTGCACATACATTTTTCGACAGAAAAACTCATTGGCAGGATTTGAAGCCACCTTTGGATCGGAAGGCGGGGCCGCTACCACTAGACCACCAGTGTTCTCTGCGTGGCTAGCGATTAAAGTGTTGAAGCTACAGCATAAGACGATATAATACGATGGGCGATATACCTAGAGAGAGGGCTGCGCGAGCGCGCCGGCCGCGGCGGCGAGCGACGACGCGGCGGAGATTGACGAACCTCCGGAATAGCACGGAACTGCGGGGACCTGACACAAATAAAAACATGCTGACTTCTAGCTCTAAGAGATTTGTATTAGAAGCATGCATTTAGTTAAGGAGTTAATTTGTATAGGTCGGGTGTTTTGTGTGTATTTTGTATACAAATGAGATGTTTCATGGAACTATGGAGCCCACGCCAGGTCTATGTTCACCAATCTCAAAAACAGCTTAGCAATGTAGAATTCGGTTTAAATTGTTATTTTTCTTCAATTATACTGCGTTTGCTTGTATGTAGATATTTTCTTGGTCAAAGAGAGCAACACAAGACACCCAAAATATGACGGACCGACATGACGAGAAGTAGTAGAAATGTCATTTTGATAACAACGATGTCAATTAGCATGACACTGACACTTATTTGTGTCAGTCACTGCAGTAAATTATCAAAACGCCAATTGGTGGACCAACCTTGCTAAGCTGCGCATTTCATTCATCATTAAAAGCAATGCTTATCAAGGTATATTAGCAATAGCGATAGAGACTAGACTCGCCTAGCTTTAAGACGTCTCAAAGTGAATTACTCCTTACTTTTAACAATTTATTATCGTTGCATCAAAATCAAAACAAAAATGTATTAACATTTACGTTACCTGCGTCCTATCCTATAATCGGGTACCAGCGATCTATCCTGCGAGCGATGTCTGTCAGACGAGCGTCGTCGTTCCGAGGAGCGGTGTCTCTCAGACGAGCGCAGTCGCTCCGGAGTGCGTCTCCGTTCGAAGTCGCGTCTGGAGTCTCTCGGCTCGCGGGATCGTCTGCCGGGCGAACGGCGACGTGGCTCCGGCGATGGCCTGATAGCATAAATTTTTATACCCCTTGGAACAACGGTTACCACCACTTTTATTAACACTACCCCGCAGATCACGCACGTTAAAACGTGCCTTACAATGCACAGCCATGATTCCATCCATTTTAAGCTTGGATTCATAAAACATATTTACAGTGATAAACTACCAGGGGCCTTTAGCAACCGAAGATGCAAAAATGCAGATGAAAAATGAAGATGGTAACTGCCCGTTCCTTCTATTACAAGCATCTGTTATTAACAATTCAAATTGTCGTCTATTCAACAGTCTATCATGTCATTGACTGAATAAAAATGTGATTGTGATATTAGCTAATGAGATGAGAGATTACCAAACAGAGAACTAGATAACATTTTTACATGCTACAACCAAAGAAATACATCTGAAGAACTCGAAACAAAAATATGGAACATCAAAATTCGTAATTTTGATGTTCCATATTTTTGTTTCGATATCTTAGAATGATTGGTACGCATTTATCACAGTAAAAAAACATATTTTCAACGCATTTATTTTGGCACCACACAAAGTTAACATGAACACTTACCTCTTATATTCAGGTACCCTGCGCTCAGGGTACTTTTTATATTCCGGCGATCGGCGCCTCCTTTCCTTTTCCGAAATGTCCGGCGATCGCCTACGATCTTTTTCGGGAGCAGATTCACTCTTGCTCATATCCGGCGGAGATATGTTCATCTTCCGATATATCTCGACGACGGTAACTCGTAACTCTTCTTCATGTAGTTCCTTCATGCGCTTGGTCCAGAAGGTGATCCATTCAGGTTTGAAGTCATGCTTCGATGGGTCTTTGCCCTCTGTTAAATGCACCAAACATTAAATCTCATGAAAAATTTAAAAATACCGTATTCATTCCGTACCGGTATATTATGTTTATTCAGTAACTGTGAAGAGCTAAAGACCCAAGACTTAGTTCAGTTCGCAAAATATGAAGGTGGTGTTGGCAACAATATGCTATAGGAATGTTTGTTATTTTCTGTTACCCTGGTTTTAAACAGTGACATTAGTATAGTACAGTTCGGCCGGTGTTAACTAGCGGCACATAACTTTAGCGCTGAGCGATACGCAGAAGGGATAGCTGTGCATGCGTCGTAGTGTGCGTATGTCGCGCACACTAGATGTGTGGGTGTGTTGCAGAGTGCCCTATTGGTACAGAGAGCAGAGTGCGACTGGAGAGCCAATCAGCGCTACGCACGCCCGCCCTTCATACCGCTAGCCCCCCTCAGGTACCTTATTTTTGTCTTCTGCGCAATAACGGTCAGCGCTAAAGTTATGTGCCGCTACCTATACACGACTTTCAAATATTAAAATTGATGGTATTACATTTATTCAAATATTTTATATTTTTCTACTGATCTCACCAGCTTGGATCTCCTTGTACCGTCGGTTCCAGAACTTCTTCCACTCCTCAGGGTACAGCGGATGCTTCTCCGGATTCTTCTCGTGGTACGCCAGCATCTTCTTAGCGGCATCCTCAGCAGCCTGCCGCTTCTCGCCAGATAGCTTCACTTTGTACTCGTAGTTGGGAGGCCTTGACGTCTGAAATACAACGAGCAACTATATTACAACCGAAATCGATGTCAAATGTTTGTAAAGAAGGTAAAATCTAAAATTTCCTTTTTGGTCATGAGTTTAAGAAATAATTATATTTCATTAAGAATTTAAAAAGAAGAACAAACGTTAGTAATAAAAAATCTGTGTAAAAGAAACGACAAGTGAACATATTTTAACTTATTTGCATTCTATTATGACTGGCCTCTCAACTCAGTTGGTAGGTACTACCTCTGCCTTCTGCACCGTAGGTCGTGGGTTCGATCTCAACCCACGGTGTTATATTGTTTTCTATGTATGTATTTACGAAATCTGGTTCCCATAGTACAAGCTCTGCTTAGTTTGGGGCTAGATTGTGTTGCGTGGATTGTCCACATTATTTATTATGAATTTGTTATAGTTTGTAGTAGTATTTGGCATGGCTTAGGGTGATCGCTCGAAACATTTTACTATAAGCGTTTCAGAGCAGTTTGTCTCTTGCATGTCAATGCAAGAGACAAAACACGGATTAACTAGTCCAACGCTACGCCAGGATTATTAATAAGACCCTGTGGATGTTATTAATAATCCTGGCGTAGCGTTGGACTAGTTGATCCGTGTTTTGTCACATTTGCTCGAGTTGACAATTGCATGTCAATGCAAGAGACAAAACACGGATTAACTAGTCCAACGCTACGCCAGGATTATTAATAACACCGTGTGAGTTTACTCTGTCAGTACATTACCTTGTCATCCGTGCTTTTAGCGGCGGCGCCGCCGGGGTTGTTTTTAAGCGCGTAACGCGACTTGTATTCGGGCTCAGGTCGCTTCGGCTGGTACGGCTCCCAGCGAGGCTTATGTGCTTCAACTCTGGAAAATCAAACCACATTGAAGTTGTGATCGTATTTTTTTTGGATTATTCAAAACTTGACTTCATAACCGAACTGCTTAACGGATTTTGACCAAACCAATGTAATAACCTATCAAGGAGTTAAACTTTTTCAAATCTAATCTAATAAATGACAGAGATATGCGAAAAAAAACGTAAAAAAATCTTCTTTTTTGTAAGACTTACCCGAATGAAACATGAAACTGTACCCGAAGTCGGAGTTTTGCTACCAATTTCGTCTACCAAATGTTGTTTTCGTGTGAGCACGTCTTATCTCTCTTTTGTATGAAAAATTAATGTGGCAAAAACTCGTTTCGATCGCTTATACATAACGTATTTTTGCCGTTTCACCTTTTCTCCATACAATAGAGAGAGAGACAAATAATAGAAACAAAAACAACATTTCGTGAAGAAATGTTGTAAATAAAGTGGGACTTGCCCTTCTGAAGTAAGAAAAGCCTCACCTGCTTTTATTATCTTCTTTAGTGTTGCGCTTTATTTCGTCGTCGCTGATGTCCGACAGGTCCATAGACAAGCGACGCTCATTAACGCGATAGGAACGCTGAAAAACATTTAGATTTTTTTACAAGATGGCTTTGGTGAAAATAGAGTGAGACTGAGTGGATGAGTTCGGTAGGTTGGTAGGTACATTTGTTTATAATATTTTTGGTACCAACCTACCAAAAATATGATAAACAAATGTACGATTTTACATTTGTTTTTACAATTTTCGACTTTGTGGAGCGCTATCTCTTCGCACTCCACGCTACTATACTATAAATATTTCACTACTATAAATATTTTCGTGACTCTTACGGCCTATTGAATTGGCCAATTTTGATTAAACATTGCGTTACGAAGGAAAATTACATGAGATTGAATAAAGTTAATATTGACAGTGTAATTCTTTATAAATACTTACTGTATTCTGTGCCTTCTGATATTTAGGTGCCGCGACACGAGGCGGAGAAGGGTCCTTTTTATTCCTTAAAACAAATACCAACATATTAAATTAAGTAATTTATATCTATCAATCTCTATATACATATAAAAGAAAGTCGTGTAGTTACACTATTTATAACTCAAGAACGGCTGAACCGATTTGGCTGTAAATCCCGAAAAAAGTAACGAAAACGGGGCGACCGAAGCCGCGGGCGTATTACATAAACTAATTTATATAATATTAATCTCTATATATATAATTATAAGTTTAAAAAACTTGAGAAACCGACTTCATTGTCGAACGGCTAAACCGATTTTAATGAAATTTGTTTGGGACAGTCTGGACGTAAAAATAACTTTCCTAATAAAAAAATAATTTTCCAAATCGGTTCATAAATGACGAAGGCATGCAGTTACAAACATTAAAAAAATTATTTAAAAAAAAATGGCAACACCGATTTTAATAAAATTAAAATGGGACCAATCTGGAAGCAGTACCTTTCAGATAAAAAAATAATTTTTCAAATCGGCTCACAAATGACGAAGTTATGCGGTAACAAACATTAAAAAAAAAAAAAAAAAAAAACATACAACCGAATTGAGAACCTCCTCCTTTTTGATTGGAAGTCGGTTAAAAAGAAAGTTGTGTTAGTTACACTATTTATAAGTCAAGAACGGCTAAACCGTTTGGGCTATAAATCCCGAAAAAAGTAACGGAAACGTGGGGACCGAAGCCTCGGGCGTATTACATTAACTAATTTATATAATATTAATCTCTATATATAACAGAAACTTGTGTTAGTTACACTATTTATAAGTCAAGAACGGCTAAACCGTTTGGGCTATAAATCCCGAAAAAAGTAACGGAAACGTGGTGACCGAAGCCTCGGGCGTAATACATTAACTAATTTATAGATATGAATTATGTAGTTCATGTAATGTGCTGGACATTACATTAACTTATTTATATCTATAAATCTCTACTTAAAAGGAAAGTCGTGTTAGTTACACTATTTATAACTCAATACGAAGTAACGGGGGCGACCGAAGCCGAAGGGCAGCCGCCAGTTTTTTATAAAACTATGTCAAAATACAACTTTTGTATTAAAATTTGTAAAAAATGCACACGCACAGTTCGCAGTAATCGGTACTTCGTCGTTAAACTTAAATCTAGACATAAAAAATACTTACTTGACAACGGCAGGGGCAACAGCAGCCGTTCTGGTTTCTTCTGAAAAAAATAACCACTTTTACTCTATGAAGAGTTTTAGAGTTTTGATGGTCCTCATGATCACGGATTGAACTGACCTACCCGTGTTCAGTCCGTGATCATGGTGCATGCAACTGTGCCGAAATATCGGGAGTCAAAACTCACAAAACTAAACCATGGTGAATATTACGTTGTTCATAAAAATAATATTAATAATACTTCCAACTTTGGGAAGTAAATCTAAATGGCCGTGTAATCTTTGGATAGAAAGTCACAAAAGTGGTTCCACTGATCCACAATGTACGATGATCGCTTGAAACATGTGGACGCTAGGTTGTAGGTCGCTCCTCGCGTGGTACTCCGTAATGACAGAGGGACGCGAGCGAGACCTTAGCAGAATCATTATAGAAAAAAACTCGCCAGCTTACGTATACGTGATTGTTTCTATACGCGCTGGAAATCGAATTGTACCAGTGAAACAGAAAGATGCCCTGCCTGCGCCTACCTATAGGTACTTTCCGTTCCCTCTCATGTAGCTTTTGTATACTACAACGACGTGTGTGGTATAGAAGTTTTGTATTAATTCGATAAGATGATATGATTATCTCAAAATAAAGTTTCTCTTACGGGGTGCGTGAATGCTCTCGATCAAATCCATGTCTGCCACTTCCTCGAAAGTCACTTCTTCGGTCTCAGTGAGATGTTGACCTTTGTAGATCCACTGCATGAGCTTGTCCCTAAACAATTGTGACGTTAATTACTTTTAAATTAAGTTCGCAAAAGAAAAACTGCATAAGAGTATCAAGAGTGCAGGGTGAATTTGAGTGATTAGGTAAAGTATGATACGGTGATTATATGGAAGATCTTAAATTACAAAATTATGCGATATCATCTATACTTATATCTATACTTTATACTAATATTATAAGGAGGGAAGATTTGTATTTTTTATGTGTATGTTTGTAATGAACAAACTCAAAAACTGATATGCCGATTTCAAAAATTCTTTCACCATTAGAAAGCTACATCACCCTAAGTGGCCTAATTAGCTATATAGCCTATGCTATATTTATATGTTTAAAAAATAAATGTCCACCCGTGCGAAGCCGGGTCAGGCCGCTAGTTTACAATAAAATGAAAACATAAAAACATTTTTTTTTGCAAATGGGCTCATAAATTACGAAGTTATACAAACATTTAATAAAAAATCACCGAATTGGGAACCTATTATTTTATTTGTCGTTGGTTAAAAAGGTAGTGCTCACTTCTCCTTGTCGTATACGTCCTTGTCGATGTGCAAGGGCCTCAGCCGGCCATACTTGTCCTCGATGCGCTGAGCGAGGCGGTTGAGGATGATGCTGATGCCATCGCGATACTTCTGCAGCGACATTATCGGCTTCATGCGCTGAGCGGCCTTCGGGAAGTGACGGTTCTGCAAATATACATGACAATCACTTTAGACCCGAAGTCGGAGTTTTGCTACCACATTTCGTTATCAAATGTTGTTTTCGTTTCGCCTAATTGTCTCTCTCGATTGTATGGAGAAAATATGAGACGGCAAAAATACGTTACGTAGTTAGAGTTGCTGTCTAATTTTTGACGTGATAACGTCTTATAAATCGATGGAGCCGGCTGCACGCACGAAAAAACATGACTCATGCGTCGTTACGTCGTTTCGTCGTTCCATTTACCTGAGCCCGAGCCCGGGTCGGGTAATGGGTAAGGGTAAATGAGGGTAAGGGTAAATGAGGGTCCGGAGGGGGTCCGAGAGTTCGAGTCCGAGTCCGAGTCCGAGTCCGCGAGTCCGCGAGTCCGCGAGTCCGCGAGTATTTTCTTATGACGTTATCACGTTCAACTATCGTCAGTAAACCGACTTTACAGACAACCGATTTTTTATTTTTCTCCATACAATAGAGAGAGACGAAAACAACATTTGGTAATGAAATGTTGTAAATACACTGGGACTTCGGGTACTGGTCTACAATCAAAAGCGCGAAGTTTTCGATAAATTGCGATAATGCTATTCATCATCAACCTGAAGAAGTCCTCTTCTTGGTACTTGGTGAGCGGACTGGTCTCCGCAATCAATTTATCGCCCCCGAAAAACTCTGTTTACTAAATTTTGTGAAAATCGTTGGCGCAGTTTCCTAGATCCTAAATATATATATATACAAGATTTTCTCTTTTAAAGGTATAAGATAAGATAAGATACTCACGATATAGTTGTAGCGATGCCAGAAGCAGGTCATGTGGTTGATGATGGTCCGCGGATGGCCTTGCTTGGTGCACAGCGTGCAGATGTACGACGGTTCGTAGTGCTCTTCTTCCGGCGGGTGCTCAACTAGGTACTCTACGCCGATGAGCGGCGCCCTAACAAACAACGAATTAGCACAAAATATAAATAGGTACAGAACGCAATCTACATACAAAGTGCGCTCGAGCAACGCACACATAGACACGGCTCACGGACACGATATATCGGACCAGCTGGGACCAGAGCGAGACACACGACAAACAACTTTTTTGTGCCAAAAATGGGGCAACAAAAATAGTGCCAAAGTTGACAACCCTAGCGCTACCGCCGAGCGTAGGTATGAAAAAAAAAGTACATACATGTGATTGACTTCTGTACCTATTTAATTTGTCGTATTAGTGTGGTATTGGTGAGGTTCAAATGATATAATGTAAAAAATCGATTAGCTCATCACTCATGAGAGTCTCGTGTTATGGTACAAACTGGACGAGCTTAAAAGGAGGTCGAGCGTCTTTCAGTGAAAAATTATGCACGTAGCTGTGATTCTCTACCGTCAAATTTTTTTTTAAATCTTTTGCTCATAAATGCCCTGTGGTTTTAAGACGATTTTATAACTGGTAATTGTGCACCTGTTCTACTATTATTAAATAAATAAATCTATTTCTAATTCTATTGGTGAAAATGGACACCGACAAACTTACTTGATAGCATCAATAGAGTATTGGATGTGGCAGGTGACCTCGCGATACTTGTTGAAGTCGCCGTCGAAAGCTCCCGGCGGCTTATTGTGGAGCTCCACTTCTTCTTTGAACTTCTTCAGGACCTTGGGCGCTGCGGAGCACATGTAATCTTTTAGTCGATTAGGGTCGTAACAAGAGAGCACTGGTGGTCTAGTGGTAGCGGCCCCGCCTTCCGATCCGAAGGTCTTGGGTTCAAGTCCACTTGTGTACCAATGAGTTTTTCTGTCGAAATCTCAAAACGGTGAAGGTAAACATCGTGAGGAAACCGGCGTGTTGTAGAACCTAAAAAAGTTCGAGCAACACGTGTCAAGGGTCACGCAAAAAGGGCCCACCAGCGGGCTACTTGCGGAAAAACCTGCACGCACATCAAGTGCGCATGATAAACTTGCTGAACTTGCCGGGGGGCTAGCGGAATGAAGGGCGGGCGTGCGTAGCGCTGATTGGCTCTCCAGTCGCACTCTGCTCTCTGTACCAATAAGACACTCTGCACACATCCACACATCAAGTGTGCGCGACATGCGCACACTACGACGCATGCGCAGCTATCCTTTCCACGTATCGCTCAGCGCTAAAGTTATGTGCCGCTAGTTATAAAAAGTTGCCACTTTTGCCAGGGTCGTAGGTGAGAATAAGCCTCAGCACAACCACAACAGTACATCAGTTAAGGTTGTTCGATTCCGATACAAACTGAATTTACACAACTATGGGCAAACAAAGTATAAATGTACACTGAAATAGCTGTAATAGAATTTTACAGTGGTCTTTATTGCTGGCCAGTTATATAAAGTTGGAGAAAACTGTAGGATAACAGAAATATTAATAAAAAACCAAAAAAGTAATTTTTTCGTCATTCTTTTTCTGAAGCCCCGACTGCCACGACCAACGGCTGACACTCCAACTTTATATAACTGGCCGGTAAAAAGGACCACTGTAAAAGCCTATTACTGCTATTTCAGTGTACATTAATACTTTATTCGCCCATAGTTGTGTAAATTAAGTTTGTATGGAAATCGTACCCCCTTAAAGCAATAAAATGATTCCGAAACGTACCAACTGACTTATCCTTCTTATCTCCATCTTTCTGGCCCTGGTTGAAAGGATGTTCATCAAATATGCTGACTGGCCAACTGTTACGCATGCCCAACTTGGTCTTATGCTTCCTCCCCGATATGTGGCCCTGGAAAAGATTCAAAACTGAATAACCTGATTGAGGTCTGGTTTTACCATCTAGTCTGTCAGATGAAGTCAATGAAGAAAGAATGATAATCTCTCGGATATAGTTAACTCTCAGTACCTGAAGTCGGAGTTCGGCTACCACATTTCGTCTACCAAATGTTGTTTTCGTGTGAGCACGTGACTCTATCTTTTGTTTGGAAAATTGATGAGAGAACAACTGTAACTACGTAACGTATTTTTGCTGTCTATTCTTTCCTCCATACAATAGAGAGAGACAAATAGCCGAAACGAAAACAACACTTCCTTGACAAAATGTTGTAAATGAAGTACCGTAGGTTGGGGCTATTTGGAATCATTGGGGCTATTTGGAAAAAAAAAATTATGCGTTTCGAGTGGAAATAATTTCTACTATAGCAATGATAGAAATCTATTTTTTCTATCTGGCAACCCTGTAATCAATGTCACGTCCATTGGTATTCTTTTTGAGGTTATATCCAGAGGGGTTTCGTGTCAGACGACATTTGAAAAAAAGTTGTTTTTTACGTGGTTTTTAGAGCTGTCGCCAACCTCCGTGCAGCTCCCAAGTTTACGAAGTAAGTGAAAAACTGAAGTTTGTATCCAATAATACATATTGTCAGGAGTTTAGGGAGTTAACTGGATTCGTAAATGCTGGATATTCTAACCTAGTTTTAGCGTTTTTTGTCACGGGGGCTATTTGGAACTGCGGAAAAAAGCCTTGGCTTTGCTTTTTTACTAGTGTAACAAGCTTTTTTATCTTTTCCAGGACAATGCCATCATGGTCCGAGTTTACCAGAGGACATAATAGAAACCATAGACATGGGAAACAATACAAACCTTACACCTCTTACAGTTAAAAAAGCTTGGAAAAAGCTATCGCCGAAATCAAAGCCGGATCAAAGCTGCGACGAAGCATAGCATTCCTAAAAGTACGCTGTCATGAAAATGTAGAGGTTTGAATGCGTCACAATCACAAGCTGGTCATCCAACGATCTTTTCGCCCGAAGAAGAAGAAATTTTTATAGCTCAAATGAATATTTTGAGTGAATGGGGATTTCCCAATATCTAAGCTAAGATATTTAAAGATAATTTCGTTAAAATGTTGATTATTTGTAACAGTTTCCATTAATAAAAGAAAAGTCTAGAAAAAAAAATCTTGAAATTTTTATTTGATCCTAAAAAAATATAAAAAAATTATACTCGGTAATTTCAAATAGCCAAAAGTGTGAATATTTTTACTGGTAACAGTTCCAACTATCATCTGTTACCATCAATTCAAAACTTCTTATTATATTCAGCGATAAAGCATGGCGCAACCACCAATTTCCAAATAGCCCCAATGAAGCGATATTTGGAACAGCATGTTATAAAATAAGAAAAAAATATGTCTGTATCTTAGGTAAACGATTATGTGGGTCTAAACGGGATTTATCCATTAAAAGTACTAAATGTGTGGTCACCTTAGCTAAATCGAAGTTATTGTAACTTTTGTCGAAAATTTGTTCCAAATAGCCCCATCTTACGGTACGACTTTCCCTTCAGATGGCAAAACTCAGCCGGAGATAAGCAAAGACATGGCCTAATAAGAAGCCTGCATTTTATTGGGTAAAGTATTTAGACTGCCATTTTCCATGGTGTAACTTTACCTGGAGAGTGAGTTCGCCGCTGCAGACGGCCGCACACGGGTAGCAGAGATAGATCCACTTCCCCGATATGTCGCGTCCACGCCGCTCCACCATTGGCCGTGTCTCGCCATTATCGAGCCGGATCTTCAAACTCGTCAGATGGTCATGGAACTCTTGCTCCGCCTGTTAACGTACAAAAATATAAGTATCTGTTCAGATAAATTCTTCTACCCGTTTACAAACTTTCTTGCTTAGTACTTACACATTTAGCCCCTTACCTACAAGCGTCTCTTTAAAGATAATCAGTGTACAAGCAACTCCCAACTCTTATGAAGGCGTAGAGCGAACCAAACGGATGCCAAATAGGTATTTACTGCAGCTCACTATTTGTGTGCGTACTCACGCACACAATGATAGGTTCGCACGACGCCATAGTGTGGCAAAAAAATTGATGGTTGGTTGAGTGACTAAGAGAGACGAATATGTTTAATAGAATATTACTAGGTAATGACAAACAGTAACTTGTTGGGCTAATTTTAAGCAATGTAATCCATAGTAACGCTTGTAAGTAAGGCCATTAAAGTTACACTATTGTGGGATAGTTCAATAAAATAGACAATGTTATCACAACAATTTTATTTATTAACCGTCAAATACTCGCTAGCAGAGTCGTACTTACCAAATAACCGTGATTTTTTATAATTTCACACAAAAAACATTAGTTTTGTGTGTAAAATTGTATGATTATGAAGCCTAAACAACAAAAAACACTTCGCGATAAGTAACGTCAACGTCAGGACGATCAAAAATGCTGATATTTCGGTTCATAATTATCATTATCTGTAACGCCCCGCTTGAAACAGAAAAATTCAACTAAGCTGCTTTTTTCATACTTGTCAAATGTTCTAGGAGTAGGTATGGAAACCGATTGTTGTGACTATTCAAATCTATGCGTGGTCTTTCAACTTTTCTTTCTATGTTCTGAACACCTGGGTCATTATTTGAAGGAGTAGGCTAGTGCAGCGCGTATACCTTTCTTACAGCTTTAATTAGCCATATACACAGGATAGGTCCCGATAATGGTCAAAACGTGCGGAGCTGACTAAACCGGCTACTTACCGGGTCTTGGGTAGGTACCAGTTGAGAACACAATACATATTTTATCGAAAAAAAACTTCCTTAGAACCTAAGACCTTTGATTAGAAGGCAGGATCTATCATTACTAGGCTAGGCTATCAATCATTCATTACAGTGTTTTATATTCTAACAATATGCCTTTAGAGAAAGAAGACGGTACAAGCTAATAAGTCTAAAAAAATGCTCCTCTTTGTCAGAGAGGTTTCTGAAAATACTTGTGTTCATCGCTATCTTTTTGAGAATTTTCAATCTTTTCGACTTGACTTGTTCACGCATAAAAATAACTTAATATGCACCTATTCACGAACAAAGGCGATAACAAAATAGGCACCTTGCATTAAAGGTGCATATTTTGTAATCGCCAAGGACGAATTTCGTTTCAACTCAAAATAACGTAAAACATCATAGGTACCTCGCAAAAAAACACCATGTACATAACACACACATGACATGTGTGTATTTTCTTTTATTTGTGCACTTCTAAAGTCTCACACAAACACGCGTTATATCTCTCTAGAGAGAGATATAACGCGTGTTTATGTGGTTCCTGGGTAGACCCAGGAATCCTAAAAAAACTCGGCAACTTTGAGGTGTTCAGCCTATCAATCCTGAATGCCGCGGTCACTAATCAACAGCGTGATATTTGCATTGCGTCCCCAAACACTAGATACAAAAAAATAACGCGTTCTATTTGCGCGAGTAGGAGAAAATTGGGGTTTCTGGATCAAGACATATCAATTCAACCCCAATTTGCATCTATTTATCTATTCTTCTTTTCATCTATTCATTCCAGCTTTCATCTACTTTTAAGTAATTGAAAGAATGAAATGAATAATTGATCAATATATGAAAATTGGGGTTTAAATGGATATGTCTTAATCCGTAAACCCAATTTATCCCCTACTTGCGTGCCACTATGTTTTCAGTGAGCGCAATGCGCTTACTCGTACACTCCTAAATATTGTCGTTACGTGAGGAGGTGATGGTCGGTACTCGGTACCCGATTAGTTTTATAAGGATTTGGAACTATTATGAGCCCTAGTTTAGTGTAATACACTCATTCGTTTGCTGCTAAATTAGGGACTACCGTAGGTACAAAAAATATAACACGCTTGAAAAACTGCAAGGGTATTTCTGACATTTTATAAAATAAGCACCACTCATATCACACACTTAAACCAAGACAAGGACATGGAATTTCTATTTCTACATAAAATTCAAAATGTTTGTCTCGTTGATGGAGCAAGCGAAAAGCGAAATCAGCGTTGAATGTTTGCAATGTTAAATTATTCCTTTTCGAACCTTTAATCCGATCTGCATAATAATAATATATGAGTACCCTACCTAACTAGGTACTCATATTATTTAAAAATAGCGACCCATATGAGGTAAAAAGAATGAAGGTTGACCAACAAAATGTGAGCTTCAAGTTTATGTTATAATCAATTTCTAGTTCAGGTAAAATTGGAAATTAATTAGATCGCGTTATAACTGTAATAATTTATTATTATTTTATAATCATGACATCGCGAGATCACAAAGAGGAAAACCACTAGTATACCAAAATCCTAAACTGTTGTGATGAAAAAATTTTCGTCTAAAATGTTCAACGGATCTCAATAAAATTCAGCACTTAGTTGAGATGCATTCTGAGGACTTCTACTCGTGTCACTGGTTCTTTCAAATCAAGTGTTGTGAAAGGATTTTAAGTGTGCCTCAAAGAGTCTCCTTTCATGCATATATTTTCGTTCTTTTTTTAGGTTCTGCGACATGCTAGTTTCCTCACGGTGTTTTCCTTTACCGTCTAGACTATGGCTGGAAACGAGTTCATTTTTTCGAAGCAAAATACCTTTGTTCAATGGGAAAACAGAATGTACCTTTCTAAAGCTAAATAAATCGCGGATAACACCTACCAATTCTTTAAAACTTGTTTCTATTTATAATTCACCAATCAAACAATATTACTTAAAAAAGTAAAAGGACAACTATAAATCTGCAATAGCCTCATTAAATTGTTTAAATATTTCAAAGGAAAATGATATTTTATTTAAAATTAAGTAGTAACTAATTTTATTTAATAACCAGTCAATAATTTATGAAAAAATGTAACTAAAAATTTGTGTCTAGTATACTATCCTATAATAATAAATAATCACCAAAATAAGAAGGTTGTTTTAAGAACACCAATAAAGAGTTAAATAACTAGTTTTTTTTAAATAATATCTTTACTATGCCTTTCAAGCACAGAAAATTTTCAATTTTCTGCAAGGTTGTATCTAAATTGAAAGTAATATTTACCTTGGTACAATTTGATTCATCGCTTTCCGGTTTCTTGGGCATTTCCACCACAGAGTCTTGATACCCTTCTGCCCCAGGGGGGCAGTCAGGGAGCTCCATTTTGATGCACTACACTTGATTGTTTATGACCATCAAACTGGTCATAAACTTCTCACACTAATGCTGAATAGATGCACTTTCTTCTTTCTTCTGGGAATGATCCAGCCCCAATGACACTGTAATGTAAACCATTAAATATCAGAACATGTTGAAGCAAACATGAAAAATTATATTTATTACAAATAAATTATAACTTACTTGCAGGCTCCATCGTGCGTTGGTATACTTACACAGGAAAATATCTGGTCCTAAATGCACAAATCTTTTGAAAAAGTTGTCCAAATAGACATTGGAACACTTTTTTCATAGATCAGCATAGAAGTTTTTGTTGATTCATATTTCAGTTTCATTTGAAAAGATTTTTTGTCTATTTTATAGAGAAATTCGGTAACTAATCCTAATTCTGCCCCCTAGGCCGGTTGAGTTGGCGGAATAAGATCTGCACTGACAGCCAGTGCACTAGGCTTTTATATCTTGGGTTAGTATAAGATATCCGGTACCAATTTACAGGTTGATCCATTAGGATTTAAATTTCACTATATCTGATACTTACAAGAAATTTCATTTTTATATTGTACAAATCATTTTGAACTGGTTTTGTTTGACATGGATATGAGCACCTATAATGTTTACTACAGCACAGTCAGACTTGCCCTAACATTTGAGGTTCGTTATATTTCGATCTAACACCCTGTTTACATTTAACTATATTCGTCAGGATCGTAGCAAGTGGAAATCTGTGATCTCTGCCTACCCACATGAGAATAAGGCGCGATTTTATATACGTACTAGCTGATACCCGCGACTTCGTCCGCGTGGATATTTGAATTCGTTTTTTTTAGTTTGATATGACCAACTGCTAGTTACCATAGATTTGAGCTTGTACTTTAGAGTGTATTTGAATTTTAAGGTAAGTGCTGTTGGAGCCGATTTTTTTCAACAGTGTTTAGTTTAAGTATGATGGATGTTTCCCGCTATTCTGTCGTAGTGGTTATCATCGGTTTGTTTGTGAACCTTTGTGTGTAATCGAACCTGGTGTCAGATGCTGCGGTAGCTGAATTTTTTTAAATGTTTTTTTTTGCGTATTTTGTAAAGCTATTTTTTGTGATTTTATGTTATATTAGTGGCTAATTTGGGGTTTCGTATGCGTGTTGGTGTATAATCGAATCAGATTTTTTTAATTTGACATGACAAACTGCTGGTTACTATAGTTTTGAACTTGTACATTAGAGTGTATTTGAATTTGAAGGCAAGTGCTGTTGTTGTATACGATGTTTTTCAGTACAGTGTTTAGTTTAAGTATGATAGATGTTTCCCGCGATTTTGTCTTAGTGGTTATGATTGGTTTTTTGTAAACTTTTGTGTGTATTAAAACCTGGTGACAAATGCTGCGGTAGCTGAAAATTTTTTAATGTTTTTTTTTCGTATTTTGTAAAGCTATTTTTTGTGATTTTATGTTATATTAGTGGCTAATTTGGGGTTTCTTATGCGTGTTGGTGTATAATGGTATCAGATTTTTTTAATTTGACATGACCAACCGCTGGTTACTATACTTTTGAGCTTGTACTTTAGACTGTATTTGAATTTGAAGGCGAGTGCTGTTGTAGCCGATTTTTTTCAGCAGTGTTTAGTTTAAGTATGAAAGATGATTCCCGCGATTTTGTCTTGGTGTGATCATCGGATTTTTTGTAAACATTTGTGTGTATTAAAACCTGGTGACAGATGCTGCGGTAGCTGAAAATTTATTTTTGTTTTTTTTTGCGTATTTTGTAAAGCTCTTTTTCGTGATTTTGTTTTAGTGGCTAATTTGGGCTATCGTATTCGTTGGTGTAAAATCGAATCTGGTTTTTTTTAGTTTGACATGATATAATGTAAGTTACCATTGTTTTGAGCTTGTACTTTAGAGTGTATTTGAATTTGAAGGCGAGTGCTGTTGTAGCCGATTTTTTTCAGCGGTGTTTAGTTTAAGTATGATAGATGATTCCCGCAATTTTGTCTTGGTGATTATCATCGGTTTTTATTGTAAACATTTGTGTGTATTAAAACCTGGTGACAAATGCTGCGGTAGCTGAAAATTTTTTAATGTTTTTTTTTCGTATTTTGTAAAGCTATTTTATGTTATATTAGTGGCTAATTTGGGGTTTCTTATGCGTGTTGGTGTATAATGGTATCAGATTTTTTTAATTTGACATGACCAACCGCTGGTTACTATACTTTTGAGCTTGTACTTTAGACTGTATTTGAATTTGAAGGCGAGTGCTGTTGTAGCCGATTTTTTTCAGCAGTGTTTAGTTTAAGTATGATAGATGATTCCCGCAATTTTGTCTTGGTGGATATCATCGATTTTTTTGTAAACATTTGTGTGTATTAAAACCTGGTGACAAATGCTGCGGTAGCTGAAAATTTTTTAATGTTTTTTTTTTGCGTATTTTGTAAAGCTATTTTTAGTGATTTTATGTTATATTATGTTATATTATATACGGTTTCGTAGGCATGTTGGTGTATCATCGAATCAGATTTTTTTAATTTGACATGACCAGATGGTTACCATAGTTTTGAGCATGTACCTTAGCCGTTTTTTGAAGCGGTGTTTCGGTATGATAGGTGTTTTCCGCGATTTTGTCTTAGTGGTTACGGTGGGGTTTATGTAAACTTTTGTGTGTTTTTAAATTTGGTGACAGATGCTGCGGCAGCAGAATTTTTTTCACTGTTTTTTGCGTATTTTGTAAAACAATTTTTTGTGAATTTTTTTCAAATTTTCTTCCCTTCTTTTTCTTTTGGGGAAAGAATTTTCCTATTTTCTTTCATAGTGCACCTTTGCTCTATAAGACCAACACATCTTCTAAGTTTCATGCTTCTAGGACTAATGGTTAAGGCTATGCGTTGATTTTTCTTTAAACCATTTTTCCCTTTTTTCTCCTCTTTGGGAAATAATTTTCCAATTTCCTTTCTTAGGGCACCTCTACGTTATAAGAGAAACATACCCTCCAAGTTTCATGCTTCTAGGACTAACGGTTTAGGCTGTGCGTTGATTTTTCTTTAAACCATTTTTCCCCTTTTTCTCCTTTTTGGGAAAGAATTTTCCAATTTCCGTTCTTAGTGCACCTCTACGTTATAAGAGGAACATACCCTCCAAGTTTCATGCTTCTAGGACTAACGGTTTAGGCTGTGCGTTGATTGTCAGTCAGTCAGTCAGTCAGTCAGTAACGAAAGAGTTTTATATATTTAGATACTGATGGAAATGGTTCCAGAATTATTTCTGCTGGAGCGTCACTGGCAGAGTGTATTTACTTTATTCCTAGACCTTTTCTGAACTTCATACTATTTCAAGGTATCGAAAATACGATGACTGGGGCGCGTACGGTGCCGTAGAGTACTTATGTCAACATGACCGTCGCATCGTAGTATTATTAGTATGGAAAGTCACACAACCGTACACGACGCAATCGTGTGACTTTCTATAGAAACAAAGTATGTTTGATAGATAGATAGAAGACATCCCTGCTCATTGCCGCGGAAGTGAACTTAATGTAAACAGGGGGTACCCTGTTAGTAGGTGCATAGGTATATGCACCTACCTATAATAATTCAGTTCTTTTTTCAATATTATACATAATTGAAAAAACTACATCTTCTGGACCAAAAGGATGAAAGTGGACTTCCCTATTACCCCCTCTTCCAACTACCACCCCTAAATCAAGGTACCGGATATATATCTGTTATCCACACTAAATCCATTTTTAATATTTTTTATGAACATTAGAGAATACAGGCCAGTTATAAGGCCACCTACATAATTTAATTCTGTGTTCCTCCATATTTCTGCTTACTATATAATATTTAGTGCATAATAATTAAATATTTTATAAATATTTGTTTAATTGTGAGTGTCTGTGCGTAATTAAATAAAAGTATTGTATTAAATCATAATGGAGCACTATGTAAAGTTTGTATTTAAACACAACATGCTTATACTATGAACCTTATAGTTCTAGAATGCTTTTTTAATTTAGTTCTGCCCATTGATATATGTCATCATAGCTTTGCGATTGGTAGTTGAGTATTTAAGTAAAGAAACACATTTTTTTATTATCAGCAATTGGGTTGAACTGTTGAGCCATTTTATTTAGTCACTTTAGGAAACTTTGTTCATAATTTTTTTTATCTCTGTACCCTGAGTCCCAGTTTTACTACCACATCTCACATATCTCTACCAAATGTTGTTTATGTGTGAGCATGTCTCTTTCTCTCTTTTGTATAGAAAATAGATGAGACAACAACTTGTTTTGATTGTTTCTATGAAACACATTTTTGCCGTTTCTTGGTTTTCCTTACAATAGAGTGATTAAATGAAGTAAGACATGCTCTTCTGCCTACCCTTATGGGAAACAGGCATGATTTTATACATGAATTATTTTCTATTTTCTTAGTTCGATGCACTTTGCATTGCATGGTTGCATGGCTAGGATGAGCGCAGACTTGAGTCACAACAGTTTTAAGACAGACTTTCGCAAAACTGTTTTTTCTACAACATGTGGCACACCTAAAACAAAACTGTTTTGTCTACTGGGGTACATTTGGTGGGATATTGTTTTGTCTTCAATGTGCGAGCCCACATACACATAAAAGAGAAGCAGTCAGATTCCTCACTGCAGTCGTGCAGTCGTCTGTCGTGCAGTTCTTGTTGGTATACACAATTTTGTCTACGAGATGTTATTTTTGAAGTTTGCGCATCTTCATATATTATGTAAAGCGGTGGTCTGTCTTAAGACTGTTGTGACTCAAGTCTGCTCTCAGCCTTAGTTCCTGCCTGAAAACTTAACATCATCCGAGTTTGGCTATTATTCATTAGATAAACTGTGCTTTTTGCCTATTGATGCTAAGTTTTTATTTAGCTTTTCTCTGGGCCTACAGGACTTGAACCAAGTTGTCTGATCAGCTGAGATGACATGACTCGTGAGCCAACTGCACCAGAGGGTTTTATTATACCCAACACACTTTTTATTGCTCCCAGTGACAAAATTTATACTGATAATAAATTCTATAAAAACATCTACCTGGGTATGTAAGTGCAAATCTACACAAACACAGCCGTTACTGTAGGACATAAAACTATTAACTTCAATAAATATTCCATAATAAATATTCAGTGGCACTATTTCTAGTGCCACAGGAGGGGCATTTTATTTCTTGGAACGTTTTTCTGCAAAGTTGAAGTAGCAAGCTAATGCAAACTATACTAAGACTAGAGTAAGGGTTTACTGACCTGAAAAATTGACGACACAAACGAGACGAACTTCAAACTACAGATTACACGCACAACACCACATAAATGTATTAAAGAAAACAAATTAGAATGCTAAAATGATTTAGATTGAAAACTGTAAATCGGGACGGGAGATGCTCACATCGCTCGATTGGATATTTCAACTTCATCAACAACGAGGCAGTCTGCCATTTTGCTTTTCTTAAAACCGTAGACTTAAAATGAATGATGATGAATGAAAATGAATGAACGAATGAACAGAACATGACAATGACATGACAATAACATGTCATGAAGTATGCTTGAAGTCCAATGCTGCCAACTCTTTGCCAACTAGATAACCTTTTAGAACATATTTCTGAATCAGTCGTATGATTATTTATCTTAAAAAGAAAAATTTCGAAAGACGTAAATTATAAAAAACCCAACTCAAGGAAAAAAACAAATCGTAAGAATAGGCGGTATGGTCTTGGTACTATAGCCTGCTTCGAAAGGAGCGAAAAGGAAAAAAAAAATCAATCAGCGTTGCCAGAATGTTACTTTTGTAACATTTTACGTTAATTTTAACCCTGTCATGTTACCTCAATGTTACTTAGATCCATTAAACACGACTCAGTACACAAGGATACGCATCAGACTATACACTGCTAGCGCTTATGTCCTTGCAGTAAGCGTCATTTTTCTTTGTTTTTAGGTAACTTGAGCTGTATTCTACTGTACAAATGTTTATTTAAAAATTATATTCCAGCAGACAAAAAAAATATGAGACCGAAGGCATCCCAGAATGTTTTGGCAAGGTGCCTTTATTAAAGGAGTATGTGTACTTATTGTAATGTTACTTTTCTCGTGAAAATGTTACTTTTGAGCAGTCTCATGTTATATTTGACTGTGGTGGGAAGTGCGGGTAAGAATCGAACTTCTCGCTCTTTTTTTTGGCCTCAACTTCGCGAGCTACAATACAACTTGCGAGTCTGGTGGCCATGGACGTGGCTTTGCCTCTTTGCCCCGAATGCCGTCCATGTGGGCAGGGGCGGCCTTTCGGTGGCTTTCCGTCGGCCTTATTATGAAGGTTAGAGATGGCTTCTTCTAGCATGTGGTCTATTATAACGCACTCCAACATTGGAAAATATTTATTTAATACAAAGCCTAGAACGTTTGTAAAACGCCAAAAATATTAAGTAGGTATCTTTTATTAACTGCTAGTTAACTATATAAATATTATCTAAAAAAAACATGCTGTTCTATTTATTACAATTTTACCCAATTGTAGCCAATCGAAAGTGGTTATAAAAAAGCGTAATCCTAGGTTGAAATGAAACCAATCATGGAGTTTCTCCAAGCTTCGTATCTATTTTAGCCACAGAGCACCAAATCCGTGATTCTATCCACAGAAGAGAAAAGACGCTTACGCCTACTACCGGTAATTATTTGGCTTTTCATAATTGACGCCGCTAAGCAGCAAGATGTCGCCTATCAATATACTGACTACTTATAACTAGCGGCACATAACTTTAGCGCTGAGCGATACGCGGCGGAGGGGATAGCTAGGCATGCATCGGAGTGTGCGCATGTCGCGCACACTGGATGTGAGGATGTGTGCAGAGTGTCCTATTGGTACCATGAATCTACATTCATTCATTCATTCATTTATAATAACATTACAGATTGAATCCAATGCGTTATCTAAGGCTTAAAACTAATAGATATCTGTACAAACTTCTATCTAACTTAGTACTAATATTGCACTTCACACAATAAGTAGGTTTATTTATTTACTACTAATTATCATTTACATTTATATATAACATAGGTAACACATACTTATCTAGTGCATTATAACCTAGTAAAAACTATAGTCTGTATTGAAAAATATTTACAACAATTAAAATAAAAACACAATTTAACACTTACAAAATACTTAAAACTACTTTACTCATTCGTTGACTTTTGGTACAGAGAGCGGAGAGCGGAGTGCGACTGGAGAGCCAATCAGCGCTACGCACGCCCGCCCTTCATTCCGCTAGCCCCCTCAGGTCCTTATTTTTGACTTCTGCGCAATAACGGTCAGCGCTAAAGTTATGTGCCTACCTCTATGTCGTCGGTACGGTTTAAAACTAGGTATGTACTACTAGCACGGATGTACCTACAGGTAGGTACATCCGTGCTTGCAATGATAAATTAAATGTCCAGCTATAGGTACTTAACATACCTACCTACCGTGTAAGTTCTTTGACGATGAAAACCGTAAAACAGCTCGCTGGCAAATATAAAAAATATAAAATCACTGTAGTTTTTTATAGAAAATTGCAAGCAACTATTTTAAAATAGTTTAGCAAAATAATGATTTAGACCTAACATGTTTTCCTACTTAAAAGTTCACACGGGATATTTACCATGATTAAATTTTTCTGAGTTGACTTCCGATATTTCGGCACAGTTAATTGCATGCACCATGATCAGTTGATCACGGATGAACTGAAGTCCACGAGTAAAAGAAATGTTAATGGCAGATTAATCGATCTACTCTCTTTTGCACTCTTTTATTGGTTTCGAGACTAATAAGGGAAAAATCCCGTTGTTTCATAAAAATAATCTCAGTCGCCAGCCGATCGGTCAAGAAACAATTTGCACCGCGCCGGCCGAGACAAAGCCGCACAAAACTTTGCGAATAATTTTCGCAGAGGGCATTCACCGAAAGTTCGGGGTCTCGTTCGATGCTAATTAGCAAAGATTAGCCTCGAGGCCCAAGCGTAGCAGCGGACTCGTGGTCAGCGAAGCACGGTCACATCGCGTCACAAATTCACAAACGCGACCACGATGCGAGGAGGCGGACGCGCGTTCGCGGTCGAGGGCCTACTCCTCATTTGTATTCACCTGTTCATTTCCACCGAGGGTAGAAAATACGGAGTGCCCGTAGAAATAAAGGTGTGGGACACCGGCCGGACCCCACTGGCTCACATGGTTGACGTTACTAACGGATTCGGATTGAAAGTGCTAGCTGAACACAATTATTTAAACGATAACAACATCGCCTTTTCTCCATACGGTTTGATGGGAATCATAGTGGCTCTGTTCGAGGGTGTTGACGGAGAGTCCTCCTATCAGATACAAAGAGGGATGCAGCTACCGTGGAATAGGAACGTTGTAAGAATAGGCTTTAGGGATATACACCGCACCTTGAAAGTGAGTTATTAAGAATAAGTTGAATTGGTTTAAATCAACTTATTCGTTTTCATTACTATCTCCTAAGCTTTAAGCAACATGCTCTAATTTAAAACAGGCCTTTTTGTTAAGCATCTATATTTTAATTAACAATACCTACATGGGTACTTTGCTTACCTACATTGTAAAAATTAGCAAAACAAAAGGGTTTTAGGTCAGATTAACATCAGTAAACACAGTGCGTATAACCTACTGATGAATTTGAAGCTTTCAACGGTACGATGTGTGACAACAGTTACCTACCTCAGTTTCGAATATTTCCTTATGTAGTAGGTACCTAGGAGCAACCTGTATCTACGTCGTCGTAGTCGCCGGTGCAACAGTGCCTTCAAATCGTCTACTTCTACTTTTTCGCTTGATATTTTATCTTACAAAGGACCTACCTTATTTTCCAGACCTATTTCGTTCCAGAGGAGGGATTCCTTGCAGGCCTTGCTTTGAACAACGAAAACGTTACATTTAACGATGGCTACAAAAAGATTTTGCGATTCTATGGTTTTGACTTAGAAAACGACCAGCTTCCAACCCTTCCTCCATCGAATATGTCAAATGATAGTCCAGTTACGACAATGAGTCATGCCGGATCCGAAACCACTCCGATGACTACATTAACAATGGCCACCGATGTCATGACAGACGCATCTACAGTTTCGACTAAAGAGGATACCACCCCTAATCCAAATGCAGAAACACTGGATGTTGATATACGAGAGCCTACAGAGGCTTCCACGATTAATCCATCCTCTGCGTCGAACGCTGAGAGCACTACCGTCATGTCTACTGCACCTGCCACAGAAATGACTACTGCTCCGCCAATTGAACCGGTAACGACAACATCTACAACTGTCGAAACTACCACAGCTGTGCTTCCGGAAACCACGACAATACTGATATCAACAGCATCTTCAAGCAACACGCCGATAACTCCCGAACCAGACAGCACCATTGCAATCGATATTGCTCCAAGCTCAGAAGCGGATGCGGAATCTGTCGCTCAGCAGACTTCACAAGCCACCTCAGCGTTGACTGAGGAACCTACGGGCAATAATGAAGTAGTTTTATCAACGGTGGATATGGGATCAATTACCGTTGATACCACATCTGAAATGTCTACAGCTAGCATGAATGAGATGACTGAAAGTACGGTAACGACCGTGTCGGAATCAACAACAGCGCAAGGATCTACAGTCGACGCTACGACATCTGCAGACTCTACAACAGCCAGCGAATCTGGTTTAGAAACACTCCAGAGACGCAAGAAATCTATCGTAGATTTCATTTACACAAATCCACCATACGTCGATGATTACTTCTTTTACAGGTCTTTTAATGTGGGGCCAGAAATTCCAGGTCCAGCTTTTGATGACAAAATGTTCTTAGCAAATGGGTTAAAAAGTGTCCAGGTTAGTAACAAAATTATAAACACATTCAGCAGCATACATAAGTTACATAACATACTCATTACCTAGCAGGTAAATCATCTAGTTTCCGTGTAAATTAGGTGTACTTTGTATGAAAATACTAACAGACGTTTTTTTTTTTTTTTTTTTTTTTTTGAGTTCTGAAAAGCCTACTATTACTAGCTAGTCATCGCATCAGAACCAAATAATAGGACGTCTGCATGACATTTTTCACAATCATCGCAAATCGACAATGGTGCCCTAATTTGGATTCGTTGTGGGCAAAAACTGAAACTAATTTAATTTTGGCCAGGTGACGTACATGCGTTACGATACGGTGTTGGAGCACGCGTTCCTTCCTCACTTAGAAGCGTCGGCACTACGCCTGCCGTTGGACAGCGACCGGTACTACCTACTGGTAGTCCTGCCGAACCGTGGTGGGCCCCCAGAGCTAGGCCGGCTGCTGGGTCGCATGGCGCGGGAGTCAGACTTGGCGGATGTGTATGCAGCGCTGAGGCCAAGACGCGTGAGAGCAACCGTCCCCAGCTTTATAGTCAAAGGACATGTTACGCTCACCACTGACTTGCAGAAGGTGAGTTACCATTTTCCTTTACCTAAAATTCTTGGGTGTTCTTTGTGAGGTACCTTAACCTCAAAATTTTTGGACAATACAGACAGAATTTCCTTGAACAGAATCGAGATTTGAATCTCATTTAGGTCTAAATTCACACGAGTTCAGAAGTACCTATACCCAAGGTAGGTTGTTTAATACACATACACATAAGTATAATGAGCTTTGCACATACACATGCATGTAGTATCACATTATACATATTAATCGGGGCCTTTCCTTGGCCTAAATAAGGTACCGTAAGTAAGAACCTAAGTATAGTTCTTTTAAATACATAACACCGAATTAGAGATCTCTAAACGCATAGATATAAACAATTGCATAGCTGTAATTCCTATGATCTCTGTTCCATTTAGATAATGGTTATTTATTGCAACCACTTTAACTCTACCCTATTATGTAAATTTGATTACACTGTTATTATATTTTACTCAGCAACAGAGATCCAAGGCAGTAGACAGTGCGAATAGATGCGAAACAAGACTAAACAAACTCTCTTGATTCCGCAGCTGGGCATCCGCGATGTTTTTGAGCCTCGACAGCGCGACTTCACACTGATGACGCATCAGAGCGGAGTCTACGTGCGGTCTATTGAGCAAGCGGTATCCGTTGCCATACGCAAGTACCGACCCGACGACCATAAGAAAAACAGTGAGTTCGTTATGCTATCCCACGGTTATGTACCTATGCCTTGTTTTACACCTAACCTCAATAGTACCTAAGAATAGTCTTTACCCTGAGGTATTTATGAGCCGGCTGGTAGCTAGCTAGCAGCGCCGAACCGTTACGGCGTGATCCAGTTAATTAGGGGCCGGCCAACCGGCAAACCCTACGAAGTAAACGTTTGGTGTGAGCAAGAGGAGCCGTTACGGATCGTATCCTACATAACGAAAAATCCTTGAATGACATTGTACTATGTCCGCAAAAAAAATAATAAACGCTCCAACCGGCACCGGCAGTAGTAGGTTCGTATAAGTAGGTAGTTTGCACAAACATTATAGTGGAGTTGGTTTACCAAATGGATATGAGACAGATTGACGCAACATTTAGCGATGGGGGACATCGCAGGCATTCGTGAATCATAAAGGTGGCAATTAAGTGCGAATGCGGTCTTTAGTGGCCTAGTTTTCCGGCGCAGGGACTGAGATAATCGTTGCCAAAAGCCGAGTCGAGGTGGTAAGTGGCGAGAGTGGTTCTCCATTGTCTCTGCGCTGGCGCTGTGTTGCAACGCGCGGAGACACGCGCATTTGCCTCCATTGATGCACGCTGCTCTCTACGCTATCGACA
The DNA here is from genome assembly GCA_947578465.1 of Thera obeliscata. Classification (NCBI taxonomy): domain Eukaryota; kingdom Metazoa; phylum Arthropoda; class Insecta; order Lepidoptera; family Geometridae; genus Thera; species Thera obeliscata. The sequence continues at coordinate 3,746,893 of OX387926.1, forward strand.
ATTAGGGAAAATCACATTACTGTGACCTAAATACCTAATCGCAAGAACGAAATGATGATTCGCGGATAGTCCTCCGGTTCAATTATGTAAATGACTTTGGCTGAAATAATGCTGAAATTGGTAGATGATTGTTTCCCGTCGCTACAGTTCGGTTATTTCGATCCAGCTATTTATGCGAGATAAGCGGATTGCAGACTTTTTTCACTATTTGTTAAATGTTGCAAGGTTGATTTAGAAAAATGTTTTAACCAATAAGGTTGTCCTCCTCAGGGTACGTGCACAATCGCGAGCAGGTGACCTTCCACGCGACTTATCCATTCCTATACTTTGTGATGGATGCAAGTATTCACGTCGCTCTGATGGCTGGAAAGATGGTGGACCCTCTTAATTCAAGGATATTATAATATTTTATACCGATAATAATGTGTTTTATATTGATAAAGATGACAAATTGATTCCTAGACAAAAATTCCAGATATCCCCTGCAAATGGGATTTCTGGAATTTTTTTAATTATCCCTTCTAATTATCCCTGATTATGATGGAAAAAACTTTCTCACTGAAATAAATAAAATTAGCCATATTCACGATTACTAACTACTGGTTTAAAAGAACTAGTGTCACGACTAGTATAGTATCGTAAAGAATACAATACCGATTTTGACGATAATTCGGGTCTAGTTAATGTACACCCCGTTAAAACGAATCCTCTCGAAGGCTCAACATCGTATGGGTAAAATAATTCCCGTGGTACCTTCCAGGGGCTATCACAGGGACCATGGACAACAAAGGGTAAAATCTGGGTGTACAATAACTTGATGTACGTTATGCAAAGGGCTTGCAAATAGTGGCCACAACAGCTTGTCTTTAAATTTTTCTATAACATGGCTAAAGTAGTGCAAGTTTAGTTGTCAGTCCAAAATGTTAAACCTAAAATTCAGCAAATTCTTTAATCCACTCTTTGTGACCAGACTATGTAGTTTCCATAAATAGGCCACTGGCGGGCCCTTTTTGCATGACGCTCAATACATGTTTTCGAATTTTTTATGGTTGTGTGCACATACATTTTTAGTCAGTAAAACTCATTGGTGGTGCACAACTGGATTAGAACCCACAAACTTAGATTCGGAAAGTGGGGCCGCTAACACTCAGCCACCAGTACTCTCAGTTAAGACCTACCTAGAACTTGTAGGAAAACTGTATCAAATGAAAGAGATTGTTGATTTTTTATGTTTATTCTACATTTTCCTTACTTTGCCCTCTTGGACTTGATCTTTCTTAGGTAGAATTCCAATTCCTTGCCTTCGAGTACGTAACCATCGGCGCGTCCACACTGACCGGGTCTGCTTGATACACATGCTGAAACAAACATACTGCATTACTTCTAAATAACGACAAAAATACAGCTTAAACTTACGCCTGAAATCTCAGAGTAACTATGACAAGTAAAGATCATTTTAGCCACTAGACTGTTCCCAAAACGGTTCCAGTCCAAAGCGCAGCTTCAAACTTTTTTTTTCATCATTGAATTGTATTTTGCTACAAATAATAATAAATATTCTGCACACAATTACCTAGCCCCAAACTAAGCAGAGCTAAATATTAAGAAAGTAATTTTCATGCATGCAGTCTCAATTTTATTTATCAAAAAATTAATATTTATTTATTGAATAGCCGCTTTTGCTGATATGTCTTCAACACCCAAGTTTTGCAATATTGTCTTTTATATTTGGTAAATAACAGCAGGAATAGCCTATCAAAGAAAAAAAAATCGGTTGTCTGTAAAGTCGGTTTACTGACGATAGTTGAACGTGATACCGTCATAAGAAAATACTGATGAAATGGTTGCATTTTTCAAAAGAAAATTTTAGTTTTACTGAATTGAATTGAATGTGAATGAAACTGAATGATACTGAATGAAACTGAATGAAACTGAATGAAACTGAATGAAACTGAATGAAACTGAATGAAACTGAATGGAACTGAATGAAAATCCGGACCCGGACCCGGACCCGGACCCAGACTGAACCCATTACGGGCTCGGGCTCAGGTAAATGGAACGACGAAACGACGTAACGACGCATGAGTCATGTTTTTTCGTGCGTGCAGCCGGCTCCATCGATTTATAAGACGTTATCACGTCAAAAAATCAAGCAGGCAATAATTTAGGACCAATGATACTACAATATATTAAGTAGTAGTCACCTAACAAACGGCCAGTGTGGAATTGCTCCTCGAGCCCGGCTTCCACCTTCGAGAGGCGCTGTCTGGACACATACTTCTTGGCAGTCTTCTTGCTTCGCTTCTTGTTAATGATGGCTTCCTCTGCCTCTGTCTGAAAAGTTACAAAATTAAATTGTTGTCTACAAGATGAACTAATTACAGGAATAAGACAAACTCAGGTAAAGCCAGTTAATCAATAATTGAGATATATTCATATGACACGCATGTTATCATCATGTTTTGGTTTCGAGAGTTCCTCTATAAATTACAGAAATAAAACAGAAGAGGTTATGCTGTACTGGAAGCACTATGGTATGCACAAATGAGGCCATCAGGCAAGATAATTATGATTTTAGTAATATAACTTACCAGTTTAGCTCCCTTCTTTCTGCCAAGAGGCAGGAGGTAGTGGGATTCATACCACTGCCTGAAGGGTGTAGCATCTACCACCACAATAGCATTCTTCACCAGGGTCTTGGTGCGCACCAACTCGTTGTTGGACGCGTTGTAGACCACATCAATGATACGGCTTCGGCGAGTGGAGCCTGAAATTAATATAAATAAATATTTATTCATTATTATCATCACCATTAGCCTTCTAGATTGCAGAGAAAAAATAACATGATTAAGATTATGAATAAATATTATCTACCACAATAAGTGCTAGTACTCAACTCTGAAATGATTTAAAATCCAATCACTTACATTCTGAGCCCCAGGAGAAGTTGCCAGTGTCAAGACGCAGTGCACGGAACTTCGTATTACCACCACGGGATCTCACCAAATGAATACGCTGAGCTCCAAGCTGAAAAAGAACCTCTGCATTAGGTCGAGTCCTCCGTCGATCTATGAGAGTACGAAGTGTTCAAGGCATTGAATAAATATTGTCGTCCAATAAATTACAGATGTATGAAATAGCGCCAGGGAACGACATAGTGTAGGTAGAGGTTATCTTGAATTAGTAAGTACTCACTTTAGTGTTAGCAGCCGGGCGGCCTAACTCGTACTTCCTCTTCTTGCGAATGGGCGCACGCTTGCCGCCCGTAGCCCTCCGCTTATGCCAGTGATCACGACTGATACCTGTTTACGATAAAACACATGGGTTTTCACACAACACAATTTCCAGACACAATTTAATTCTCGTACAAAACAATTTCGTTTAACAAAATAACGCCCTAATTATATTCCGTAAACCATCATAAATGAATTTATGTTTAGGATTACTAGCAACAAACTATCACGGTAATGATATCGATGGATAAAAGCAAATTTCACGAGATTCTGACTACTCACCCATCTTGGCTGGGCTGAAAAGAAAAGGAAATATCGATATCGAAGGAAGAAAACAAACAAGTCAATCCAACATGCAAATGTCAAGTCAGACAACTGATTTTCTGGCAGACTCACCATCAAGTGTCAACTGTCAACTCGACACTCAAGTCACGACAATGTGTAAGGGTGGCAAAACACGACCGATTTTGCTTCCGACTATCTTGATCAGGGCTGTTATTCGCTATTGCCAAACCACGCGCGTTACGTGAACACGTAAAGACATCGGCTTAGCAATCGTTGGATTTTGAACGAATCATGTGAAATAACCAAAACATAAAGCCCGGTTTCCAAAGGGTAATGTGCGGAAAATGGTTAGGCGGAACGGACTCCTTTTTAATGAAATAGGTTTGCGTTTCCACCAACGAAGAGTTGGTCATTTGATTTCCACTGCAAAATGAAACTGAGATAGAGAAATGAGCGGACTGAGCTGAACGGAAAATGAGAAATGAAAAACGAGCGAGCGCCAGCCGGCGCGTAGCTGCGGGAGGCGAGAAGCGCAGGGGGCAGACAGCGAGCGAGTCTGTGTGGAAACGCTACTATATAAATTGTCATTGCGAGTTGAGCGGAGTCCGTAAGTACTCCGTACTTACGGACGTTACGTACCGTCCGACTATTTGTTGGTGGAAATACAAGTATGCAGTTTGCGTTTGAGAGTTTAACGAAGTCATTAATGGTTCCGTTCCGCTCGCGGTGGAAACCGGGCTTCAAACGTGGAGCCTAAACAACTAGTCTTGTGGCATACAGAATACCATTTTTCGATTCCACACAGGCGCGTTTGCGTTTAGATCACGTTGTGAAGTCACACGTTTTGGGCACGGAATCTCCAATGTAATAGCGAATATGGCCCCTATTGATTGAGACGATATGTCTAAGTTTCTGTGAAACTTGTCAATTAGGTCTATATAACTAGGTTTGTTATCATAAGGTTATTCTGGGCCAACGATTGTTTGCAATGCCAATCTATCTATATATATTTATATATACATATATATAACTCAAAGGTGACTGACTGACTGACTGACTGACAGACTGACTGACTGACTGACTGACATAGTGATCTATCAACGCACAGCCCAAACCACTGGACGGATCGGGCTAAAATTTGGCATGCAGGTAGATGTTATGACGTAGGCATCCGCTAAGAAAGGAAAATGGAAAATTATTTTCCGAAAAGGAGAAAAAGGGGAAAAATGGTTTAAAGAAAAATCAACGCACAGCCTAAACCGTTAGCCTTAGACGCAAGAAACTTAGAAGGTGTGTTTCTCTCATAGAGCAGAGGTGCACTAAGAAAGAAAATAGGAAAATTCTTCCCCTAAAAGAAGAAAAACGGAAAATGATTTTAAGAAAAATCACAAAAAATAGCTTTACAAAATACGCAAAAAAAACATTAAAAAAATTTCAGCTACCGCAGCATCTGGCACCAGGTTTGATTACACACAAAGGTTCACAAAAAACCGACGATAACCACTAAGACAAAATAGCAGGAAACATCTTTATTACTTAAACTAAACACTGCTCAAAAAAATCGGCTACAACAGCACTCACCTTCAAATTCAAATACACTCTAAAGTACAAGCTCAAAACAATGGTGACTAACAGTTGGTCATATCAAACTAAAAAAAACGAAATCCACGCGGACGAAGTCGCGGGTATCAGCTAGTTCATGATATAGCGTGTTAGATATATAATAGAACTAGGTAGTAGGTTGTTACTAGAATAATAACGTGTGTTTAGGTAATTAATTACAAGATTATTTATTTTTATAGTAACTGCTTGTAGGTAGGTAGGTAGTACGTATATTTTCGTTTTCTGTATTGTACAAATACTTCCAAAGTTATTTTATTTTAGTTCTCTTTGATCTCCATTGTACCTTTACATTATTCTATTTTATACATTTTATAGTTCTTAGTTTAGCGCATTGGAATATTATTCTGTAATGTTAAGCTAATGATTTTAATAAACAGAATTTGAATTTTAACCAATTTGAATTGAAAAGTGTCAAAAATCTGTGCTAGAGTAGGAGTGAGGCATATATATCGGAACAGGTAAAAATAACAGGTATTTTAAAATAACAGCTTGGAACTGTTGTCTAAACCAATGAGAGCCTGTTCCAGTTCCATTCCACAACAGCCCGAATCTGCCGAAACATGCGTCTTTTTATTCTAGCTTATGGAGATTACTTTTGTTAGAAGGAGACGCCACGCACGGAACATGTGAGGCATATATATCGGAACAGATAACAAAATAACAGCTTGGAACTGTTGTCTAAACCAATGAGAGCCTGTTCCCTGCCTGTTCCAGTTCCAGTTCCATTCCACAACAGCCCGAATCTGCCGAAACATGCGTCTCTTTATTCTAGCTTAGGGAGATTACTTTTTTTAGAAGGAGACGCCACGCACGGAACATGCTCTTCTCTATTCTAGCTTACGCATCTTACCTTTGTTAGAACGAGATAGCCTGTTACAAGCAGAGAACAGGTGTTGCGTTCGGAAAATACTATGTTGCATGCAACACAACCAGCTGTTATTTTGGAACAGGTTTTTGGAACTGTTTTTTTACTGGAACTGGAACAGGCGGAACAGGTTTCTTATTTTACCTGTTCCAACCCACTCCTATGCTAGAGGCTCGACTCAGACTTAGGCACTGTTTCGGAATACGGGCTTAGGAACACTAATTTTTTAATTTTTTTTATCAAAATTTGAAAATGAAAGCTCAAAGTAAATGGCAATATAATATTGTATCTATGTCTGTGTCTATTCCCCGGCCATAGCTGATCAGATAATCGGAAGAAAAATCGGACGTTTATTCCTAGCCTTTAGCCAAAAGACTATTGTCCTGCGTCAGTCAGAACAAAAAAAAACTTGCTTGCTTTTGCTTCTTCTTCTTCCTAATTAATGACATCTGTTCATTTTGAATAAATATTGCCAGTGTCGAATAATGTGGGGATGTCTTGTCTACTCTACTGTCTAATATGTTGTTGAAGAATCAGTTGAATGATGAATGGTTTGATTGATTGAATGTAGATAGAATATTATACTCTTTGATGTAGCCAAGCGGGCAAGCGGCAACGCAACGATACGGCAAGCTCTGAAATCTGAATCAATCACAACAGCACAAATAAAATAAAGTTTCGTGTTTTATTTAGTAGGCGAAACCGCCTATTGTGGTTTTGTGAAGCATTAATAACTTGAAAAATGTCTACTGACTTCTACATACGTTACTACGTCGGGCATAAAGGAAAGTTTGGACATGAATTTCTCGAGTTTGAGTTTCGCCCTGATGGCAAGCTTCGGTACGCCAACAATTCCAACTACAAAAACGACACAATGATCCGCAAAGAAGCGTATGTGCACCCCTGTGTTATGGAGGAACTAAAAAGAGTCATCGTTGACTCTGAGATAATGCACGAAGATGACCGGTTGTGGCCACAACCAGATCGTGTTGGAAGACAGGTTAGTTTCTTGTTTCGAATTTATTCGTTTAGTTGAATCACTTCATAAAACTGATTCAAACCGTGAAGGAAAACATCGTGAAGAATGTCGTAGAGCTTAAACAAGTAATGCAAAATGTGTTTAAAAACAATGATTAAAAAGTGATTTGTAGGTGAAATACTACATGTTTCCCTAAAGATATTCTACGTCGAATTGTAATAGAGTAAATGGAGAGGGTCAGCTACCTCCTACCTACCCATTTCAAATGACTGATGTAGTAAACTCTGCCTTCAAAATGTTTGTTTTATATTAGGTATGCATGCATATATATCTTACCCATAAATACATGCATGCATACCTAATGTAATTAATGTAAACAGTATGTAACTCTAATAGAAATAGCTTAGCGATCTGCTAAACTAAGAACTGCTAGTATAGGACCATTATGAATATGTGACCCTTAAAGTTTTGTCAGTGTGAAAAAGCTCTAAATACTGCTTTTTTAATAATATATAATTTGTCGTTACAGGAATTGGAAATAGTAATTGGTGAAGAGCATATCTCATTCACTACATCAAAAACTGGCTCACTGGTGGATGTCAACCAATCTCGTGATCCTGAAGGCCTTCGTGGGTTCTATTACTTGGTGCAAGATTTGAAGTGTCTAGTGTTTTCCCTGATTGGTCTTCATTTCAAAATAAAACCTATATAAGTGTACTAATTAATTAAGTCTATACCTAAATTTTGCAAAATATATAACTTGACATCTCTTTGGTTTTCTAATGTTGACCTCATCTCTCGGCCACCAGGAACATGGACCTACTATCACAAGCAAAAACCTAGGTTGTAGATCATTTAGTTCATCTACACTTAGCACATACAATAATAAGCCTGAAATTGGATTTGGACTAAACTGTTTTATAAACCCTGAATAACATTTAAACAAAGAAATATCTCTGGGAAAATACAGGGGCTTCGTGGACAGGCATTGAGGTCAGCTTTCGTCTTGTCACCGTTGAGGCACCCTGCCAGTCACCCCGTATATTTAAGAGTAGGTACCGGTCTGTCTAATTCGTCAAATTGCAGTGCTGCTGCCATCTAGATAGAATCAATGACATGGGCACTTGGAAATAAATATTATCACAGATAAAATAACCTTGAAGCTAATCCAGTTACGTGCTAGGTCTGTCGTCTTAGTTACGTTTCGTTCTACGTAATCTGTTGAAGTGAACAATAAAAATAGTACTTGTTCCGCTACAGGCAGGGCTTTCAGGCGTATCTTATTACATACGCCTGTAAGTAGACTAATACTTAAACTATATTTTGTGCTGTAAGATAATTTACAAGTTATATGGCTCGGTGTATAGATTTAAAAAATCGAATGTACACAAGCAACGCAAATTGTTTATTTCTTAGTAAGCCTGCGTATATAGAAACGTAATTCTGGAGCATTCATTCGATTTGCGCGTAGCCTTGCGCGCGCAGGCTGCCATCTGCCTGCCTGTGCCTGCCCTGCCCGCCCGACGACCGAGCGACCGACCGATTATGGCGGACAGGCAGTGAAGAATGTTTATAGTCTTTTCTAAATCAGAAAATATCGTCAACAGCCAATGGAATAACTTAAAAAAAATATGTTTAAACAATTTGTAAATAGTTAAGTGTACATAAAGTTCTAATATTTTGCTGTGGATTGTTAGTGTAGTTATTTTGAGTGTTTATTCAGTTCAGTTTTGGAAGCCGACAAAAATTTACAAAACCACAGAGTGATACCACTAAAAGAAACAAATAAACTTTATTTCCGGAAAAAAACACTCCAAACTCAAGCAAGATCTTCTTAGAAGCTAAAATATTCGTCTTTGTCAAGGAGACCGTTGCCTTTGCACTATTTTGGTTTCATTAAAGCGGCTGTCATAATAAAGTTATTTCAGTGATATTACGATAGAATGTGCTTATAATGCAGATAGATCGTGTCAGTTGTTACCATGGTTGACTGTATTTGGTTTAGACCTACCATGTAAGATGGTATTTAGATGTCAAACCCTTCATTAGTTTTGGTCTGTGTGTAAACAAAATCACCGAAAGTTTGTGTTTACGGATAAAAAGGATCGAAGTGAAGTAAAACTGAATGCTCGAACCTCACGGTAGCCCAATGAAGTGGCCGGGAACGGGAGCGGAAGAAGAAGCGGGCGAAGCAGGGTTGCAAAACTCTCGCGTCCCGCAAACCCGTAGCCAAGATGATACAACAGTACATTACGTATTTCAAAGAGAACCTCAAGAAACTGAACTGCCATCTATGGCTCATAAACAACGTTGGGCTGTAGGTGAAGATGCTATTGTAGAGGTAAGGGTGTGTTTTGGCATCAAACAATCCCAAATTTCATACCTTATCATTTTGTTGATAAACATAACCTAACAAGATAGCTTCATTTTGTTTTCTTACTGTGGCCTGTCAGTAATCAAATGCATACTATTAGGAAAGTACCTACTGCAGTTTGCATCAGAATAAATAAATAAATATAATAAATATTGTGGACAATTCACACAACACTACCCAGCCCCAAACTAAGCAGAGCTTGTAATATGGGAACCAGATAGCTGATATAATACTTGAATACATTTTTTTTTGTAAATACATACTTAGAATACAATACAACACCCAGACAGAGAACAAACATTTATGTTTGCCACACAAATATTTGTTCTCGGTGGGGATCGAACCCACGACCTACGGCGCAGAAGGCAGAGCTACTACCAACTGAGCTAGAGCTAGAGAATTAATATTAATTGACTTGAACAATAAAGCTTAATATATTTTTTTTTGTATTTCAGAATCAAGATAAATGGAAGAATGCAACACCAATAAACATGAATAACATGCATCAAGGTCATGTTCACCTAAAAAATTCTCAATCAAATCCACAACAATACATCAATCATGGAATGGCTTCGTCTATCAATAATTTGGCCATGAACCCTTCAGTGATTGGGACTCATCCAGCCCATATAACTACCAATATGGTACATACACAGTTGGCACCTATGCAAAACCATACTATGGGAAATAATTTGACTATTCAAAATAGTGCTATGATGATACCACCCTTGCAAGGATTACAAAATGCTCCTCAGTTAGGACAGCAAGGAATTTATGACATTCACACACATTCACATCATGGTAATCCAATTCAAGCCATGAATGGTATTGGGAAAAGTGCTGAACATCTTATGTATTTAAGCCAAGCAGGGATGCTAACACCAGGCACAAACCAGTTTTTGCAACAAGGGCAAAGTCAAATTGGGTTGACTCCAGTAGCTGCCATCAGAAATCAGGTAAACTATAATCTGAAAATGTGCGAAAGTTGGTAAAGATGTTTGCGAGTGCGTAATTTTAGTACTCTATAACGCCGTAACGTGATTTTGATTAAATTAAAATATAGCCACATAGTAATTATCTTAATCAAGGATGAATGAAATGAATGTTTTTATAAGTGTGTAATAATGTCAGTTAATGAAAAAGAATTGTTTTATACTATGTAGTGATGTCTCACAAGCTTTCCTATTTTAACCAAATAAACTTCATGATCGCCCCAAACTTAGATCACGCGATATCCTCGATGAAATAGCCTAAAATATAACCAATCTTCCACTCAGATTTATAATATTTGTGTGCTGCAGATTGTTTTTTAACGATCTAGAAGTAGCTTAACTGATCTCCATCAGTGTCAGTCAATCTAGATCAGAAGCGTCTCCAAGACGCTGGCTTCATTACCACGTTGAAAAGCAATACTTACTGATGTAGGTACTGCGCCAGATAAGACGCCCAGGTAACATTTTGAAAACCTGCAGTCTCAAAATCTCTGCAGTATCAAATCAGTAGGCTCTGTCGAGACCTGCATATTTGCGGTAGCAGATTTAGCCAATCTTCAGATTATTGACCAAATCTGCCGTCATCCCCAAGGTCATCGGCAGATCGGAAGGCGTAACTGTGTTGAATCCATACTGAAATACCATTAAACCGCAAATTGGGACAACATACGGGTCAACATGGGACTAACGCGTGGTTACCTCAAATTGGCTTTGTAATAATAGCTTTATGTAACTATGAAACAAAGAAAAAATCTATAGAAAAGAAATAGAAAATATTTATTTAAAGTCACAAAACGTAGTATACACACAAAATTGATTAAAACAAGCAATAAGTGTTGAAAAAAAGGCTTGCACTCAGCATTTGCCATAAAAATGCAAGGGAATATTATGGTGCTGGTTTTCAGTGGCACAGAAGATCTATAGGACAAACTTGAGACGAAAAAAGATAGGATGTGTAAATCATTCGTAGAAACCGTCTGATAACCCGCTTAGCCCTCAAAATATGTTCCAGTATTAAGTAAATACCATAACACTGGAATTCATAGTCATAGATTGAACAGTTCCTCCAATGCGTTGGCGTGATTGCCTAGCCAAACATTCCAATTTGATTCTTAGAGCTATCCCGGATCATTGGAATGTAGAAAAGTTTAATCGAAAATGGCCTCAGTTTTTTTATAGCGCGCTTCAAAAACCAGGGAACGATTTATCAACTGAATCAAACTCGGAATACTCGTAAATTTGCCTTCGCAGTAAGCACTGACCAGCTAAAGCGCATGATGACGACCAGAACGAAAACGGAACCTAAAAGTTAGTTTCTTGGAAACTATTATTCTAAACGCAGTTCTTTCCCGAGTTTAGCTCTTTGTGTAGGGCTCGTCCGGGGAATTGCAACACCATGCTTATTTCTGCCAAGCAAGCAAAGTTTTTCGGTTCGGTGTGGATGTGGGGCCGGGCCGGAGCTTAAAATTACGTTAAAAAAAATTATGGATATGGATAAATAAGCTGACGTGCAGGTTTATGTTGTGTAACCTACCTATTGTATCACCTTTTTAACAGCATAAAGAGCGAGAAAGAATTTAAATTTAACTGTTAGAAAAAAAAGCTCTTACGTCAGTAAAATTTACGTTTTGATATATTTGGTTATAAGCTAAAATACTGTGCCTGCACTTATCTGTTCAGTTTACCATAGAAACTAATATCATCATTTCATTTTGTTGACAGTTAAGAATTTTGTGTCACAAGGACCGTCTCGACTTGGTGAATGTTTTTTAGATCAAATTTGACACTAGCTTTCGATAAAACGCAGTTTTAGCTCAGAAAAATTCCGTTGTATCCAGAATTTATGTAAAATTTTATCAATCGATCATCCATACTTGGGCCCCTGAACAGATAAGTTGCATGGCACTGTATTCCGAATTCGGATATTACGGGCAACTGGATTCAACTTTGACAACTGCTTTGATTCGTCCCAAAACATTGTGTGACCCGTACCAATAAATAAAGTGGTGGCACTAATCAATAATACCTCCCACGAGAACGAGTGAACGGTAAGTAATATCAAACATAAATGTATGAGTTATGGTTACTGCTGCTTAGGCCTCATTACTACGACGCGGCGACACCTCAAAATCAGTGAGCAAAATCTCAAATTACTCAAGTAGGACCTACTCAAGAAGTCATGATGAGAGGTATCGAATCCAATGGTCCATAGATACTAGAACCATGAGCAAACGACCTATTAAAGCCTACCAGTTCGGCTTTTTTGGAGCTAGATTGCTAATCTCTTTAATCAGTGTGTCCTGCCAACTATGACATACGGTGCCGAGACATGGACGCTCACTAAGGAAACTGTGTACAGAGTACGAGTTGAATAAAGGGCCTTAGAGCGAGCCATGCTGGGCATAACACTATTAGATCGAGTTCGCAACACAGATCCGTCATCGTACAAAGGTCTACGATGTCGGTGACAGGGCGGTAAATCGACCGAATGGTGGCCGAAGTCGGGCTGCGGAAAGCGCGATGGGTCGACGACATCGTTAAGGTCGCAGGAAACACCTAAACAAGAGACGCACAGGACAGAGGAGGCTGTCAGAAAATGAAGGAGGCCTATACCCAGCAGTGGGTGATACCTACTCAAGAAGTATTGGCATTTCAATGATGATGATGATGATGATAATGAGATTGTTAATGTTGCGTGGATATTGGTTATATATATTTGGATATATATATACCTACACATATATAGTTGGATATTAGATTTTACGTGGATATTGATTTAAAGTTTTTTTTTTTTCATTTTACTTATCGTAGTGATAACGTATAGCCCTGGATGTCTGTGTCATCTATTTTCTTTGTTTTAAAGGCGAATTTGAGCATCTGCTCTTTTTTAATAGTACTTTGCCAGGTCTGTAATGAGTGTGTTGCAGGCCGCGGTGATGGTGACCGTGAGTGCAGCGTAGCACAGGGTCCAAGCCATCATCACAGCGCTGTCAGCATGGCAGCCATTGATTGACAAGCTGGAATAAAGGGCGAAAACAGTAAAAAGGGTGAAACCGATGGTCGAGGCCTGTAAAGTGCGGGAAGCAATGGCTGCCATGATGACCAAGCTTGACGGCCAAGATCCTAGTGAAGCTAAGCTCGAGGCCATCATAGCGTGGCCAGCAGTGCAGTAATTGCGGATCAAGGCTTGCCTAAAGGACTTTTCTCTAAAAATGCGAGTTAATCTAATTAAAACTAGCTTACGTTTCTGCCGACGCAAGCTAGTTTTAATTTGTTTTATTCTTCAACAAAACTCGACGATAATGGTACAATAAGTTGGCAAATTTAGTGGTGGCTAAAACTCACCAGCAATGAAACTTCATAAAAAATTTCTGGCGCCTTTTCGACTAGAACGGCAAGGTTGACTGCTCAAAATAAAAATAAAAATCTTGTTTATTCCACTAGATCAATAATAAAAATACTACGACATTTGCACTTCCACTGTCACTGTCACTTTGTCGACCAACAACAAAACATTTAAAACGTGCAAAACATGAGAAATGCAAACCCAACAAAACAATAAATTGTAGCAGCTGTCTGTATGTATCCATAGACATGTATGGAGCATACATAGAAACAAATGCTACAAAATGCATTGTGAAATCTTTTTGAGGAGCACCTAAAATCCTTCACACTGCTTCGAAAAAACTAGTGACACGGCAAGAAGAAAGTATTTGTTTCGTTCTCAGAATAGAGACTAAATAAATAAATATTTTAATTTCGTTTCAATTACATGTTGTGAAACACTTTTTGGTGGAAACATAACATGTGGGCTTACCTGTAGCCTGTAGTGTCGCAGTTTAAATTTTTTCGTACTGCTTTTTAGTCTGTTGAAAAAAAAATACAAATATCATTTCCCATGTTTAAAGTTACGTTTTAGTGCAATTCAAAATTGCGTAGCGCGCCATCTATGTTTTGTTGTTTATTAACCAGCCAGGCAAACGAAGCGGCTAAAACGGACGACAAGACATGGCTGTCTGTAGAGTCGTTCTTGCCAGCTCTCGGTTGGTTGGTTCCCATTCCCGGTCGGTTAGATAGATCGTCTCGTCTGTATTCTACAACAAACTCGATTGAATTTTTTTTAGCGCAGGCGCTTTGGTCGGCGGCGTACGTCCTTTGTTCGAAACAAATCAACATTGAGTTGTTTAGTTTGGATTTTTCTGGTGAAATCTTATTAATTCCTAACATTTTTGTGTTGGAAATGTGTATTGATTGTGTTGCCCCTGGAAAAAGTTATAGTAGAAACAAATAGTTTACCTGTAAAGTGCTATTTCCGCCAAATAACTTTCGTACATGAAGGAGCTTCAGTCCGATTGTTTGTACGCATGAAACCTTTGAACGACTACTTTTTCGAAACTCATGTTAGGAATACGGGCCCTGACATGGTGAGTTATTTCTTTTGAAAATGTAGATGAATGCAATTAGGATTAGTTTTAAGTCATGAATTCATTAGTAAATGCTTTTTTCTACGCAACAGGTTCGTTTTTGTTTTGTTTACTTGACACCGGCGTCCGCCATTTCTGGATAAGGAGTTGTTCACCGGTTACGCTTGTTTCGCTAGACTTGCAGATTTCAACTAACCATTTACAATTTCTAAACGTTTTGCAAACTGCCTTGAGGTACACATTCATTTAGTTTTTTTGTATGTTTGATTAGTTTATTCAACTTAGATTTCAGTCAGTGTTTTCTGTTTGTAAAACAATGTGTATTGATTTTATTCGTATGCGTTAGCGTATCGAGGCGCACTTGAAATCCTATCAGCACACTGGTTTGAAAGAACCAGCAACACAAAAAGAAGACAAGGAAACTAGTTTATGTTTGTTATGTACCTAACCTACCTATCCAGTGTACACTACACTCAAAATAGAGGTTATTTTCTAGAAGCCATTCAATTTGTGAAGGTAGTGTCATGCGTATGGTCATAGCAGTGAGCCAAAAATAGTGAAGACATAACAAAAATGCTCCGCCACTAAAAATGTGTTCTGGGTATTCAAGGTCAGGGATGTGAAACAGTGGCCCTACCTGTGCTATTTGATTTAACTAAACACAACCTTTTGTAACCTATTGTATTGTGTAAATGTAAAATATACCACAAAAGTATAACATTGTTGTTGCAAACTTGCGAGACACAACATAATTTGAAATGTACAGACAGAGATCCAGACAGAATGAACAAAAGGATACCTATAATAGGTTTTTATTTTGTGCCTACATTAAAAACAAATAGATATCAGCAGTTTCACGAACTCTGAAAGCGTAAAATATGCCTGTTGGTCGACCGGTTGGGATAAGGGCAGGAAGAAGAAGGTCGACCAACATTGTGAATGCTGGGAATGAGTGGATGAGACTTCCATGGGACGCGGAAGAGTGGGGAAATAAAGAGGAGCATCATCATTTCAGCTGGTTTGCAGTAAGTGCAGACGGGCTGACATGATGATGATACTTGATACTTGATGAGCGGACTGGTTTCCGCAAGTGGGCCCTTTTTGCATGACGGGTGGATGCTGCTAGTTCAGCCACCCGATGTCTTCCAGGAAGGCCAGCAGCTGGTGGATTCGGGCGCAGGCCTCCTTAGGTGTCGTGACATGATGATGATTAAAGAATAGTATATTCCTAAGTCCATCACGTTTGTTTTAGATTGCACCCTCTGCAAAGAAACTATGGGATAAAGGTCCTGGCGCAGGTGGTGACAGCAAAGGCCCTTCTCATTTACCTCCTCTGCAACTGAATCCTGAAGGAATGTGGCGCGATCCAACATGGTCAGGGCAAGGTAGGTTTTTGTAGCATTACTCAATTGAACTTAAAATCTCTTAAACTTGTGATAAACAACCTCATAATTCTAATTTGATTTGGGGGAATAAGGTCTGCACTGATGTCCCGGGATGGGGTGTATTATGCATTGTCCTCCTTCTAACCTCACCCCAGCCAGCCCAGCTCCTTAAAATAGTAGGACCTTGGTAAACAACCTCCAAAAGCTGTTGCTTGTTCCTGCTAATATGCTTGCTACAGAGTTTGGACAGCTACGGAGTTGTGGTATCATCATACTGATACATCACCCACAACACTCTTCACACTCTACTTTAACAAGCTTTTGATTCTACAATGTAGATTCTACATGATAGGAAGACCTTGCCCTATGTTATGCCTCCCAGAACGTCCATTGAGGGTGTGTCATGTGTGCACTTGCACTGCGTCCATCAGTCTAAAATGTAAAAAGACTTTTGTGTCTGTAACTATACTGGCACATACCTTCAAATCATAACACAATAATAATACAAATGTGCTCAAGATTGTATTGCAGTAGAACAGAAAAAGGTATGCATGTGGAGCTTTTTTAAGCCTTTTTAATCCACATTTAGATACATATTTTGCTTTAAATGATTTAAAGTCTCTCTTTTTTGAGTGCCTATTGGCAAAGGCTCTTCCATGTCCTAGTGATGTCTGTCCAGTGCTGCCCTTCTCCAAAACGGCTGGCCTGTTCTCTGTTTCCGTCAACTCTACCTACCGTACCTACCTACCTCATATTACTATCATCCCAGCGTACATCATTCCATTGTTGGGCCAGCCCCTCAGCATAACTTTCATGCCCTTATCCCTCTCTAAGTGGGATTGGCACAACAGGTTTTCTTCTTCCACTCACCTCTTTATTATTGTCCAGCTACACCTATAATCAAATAATATTTTAGGAGTGGAACACAATGTGAATGTGCCCATGATGGGCACGCGTCGAGGCGTCGCGTTCCAAGGCGGCGATGCGGGAAGCATCCTCTCGCCGCGAGACTCCGCCGGACTCGGAGTCAAAATGGTGGAATATGTGCTTGGTGGATCACCCACAGGTATTTATGTCTTTTAGTTTTCACTAACGGCCACCCGCGACTACACCGGCGTGGGAGGTTTTTTACCCCGTACCTGTTATAAAAACTAGCCTTTATTATCTCTAGGCTAAAAACTGTATTTGTTCCAAATTTGATTTAAATCAATCCAGTAGTGTGCATAATTTGTTTATTAATTTGAAGATTTCATGAATAATGGAAAATTAGGTTCAAAACAAGGAAACTTGGTAATCATATTAATTAAACATTGCAATAATAAAAGTGACAAGCAATACATAATTATAAGCTTTTTCTATACACGTCGTGTTATACCACGCATCCTTAAAACATACAGAGAAACAGTTGGTATTCTAGCGGCGGTGATGGGCTTTCCACCTTTCACGTATGGAACACTTGCCACAAGTTCCAGGTCACAATCTAGGGTAGAGGAACATATATTCTAAGTTTCATAAACATCGGTCGAGGCAGGCATGATTGAGTCACAAACATCCAAATATTCATTCACAGGATTTTTTTCAAAACATTTTATAAGTTAATGGTTGACTGCAATCTCACCTGATGTTAAGTTAGGGTGCTGTCGACAGTGTAGCGCACTCACCTAAGTAGGTATATCAATGACTCGTAACAGAGACAGCTAGAGATAGGGAAGGAAGTCCTTTGCCCTACGGTGGAACACTGCGGGTTCCCAATAATAAAACAACAAGAGTAGAATGCTATAGCGTTGTATGTATTTAGGGGGCGGCGCGGGCGCTGGAGAGAAAGTTCCCGGCGTGGTGGCTGGACTACGAGGAATGGTTATGGAGGAGCGTGTTGATGACAAGTCTCAGTCGCCTTTTGAGAAAGACCTGCATGAACTGCACGAACACGGCTCTCTGCCCAACGGACTGCACAATGGACAAGAAGATGACAAAGCATTCAAGTAAGTTGCTACAAGACACTTTGAAATACTCAAATGTCAAATATCTGACAAAGCGTTTAGATTATCATCCTGTAATCTGAGCTTTTTTAAGGTTCGCTGAACAGATATTAATTCATATTACTCAGAAGTTGCTAACGGTATTATCACTAGTAGTAGCCATGATGTGTAGTAAAAACCAATGAATAGACCTGTTGAAATTAATCACAGTGTTATCAATGAGTTATTACACTCTAATTTGCACATGGGTGGTTTATAATTTATAAGTGATTATTAGCAGAAAATTCAAAACAACTTTATAATTGCATCTTCCTAGATGTTTGTTTAATTTACCTCCTAACATTGTTTTGCCTCCACATGTTATTGGTTATCTATTAGCTAGCTATAAATCAGAACATTTGTAAGTGTTCGGTATTTTATTGACCTCGATAATGTTTAATTCATTTGATCAAAGTAAAATTAAGCATTAATTAATTTCCATTCATTTAAATTTGTATCAATGCCGAGCCGTCAATAAATAAGTTAGTCATTGAAGAATATCAAACCGAAGTTTCACAATAATTACATGGCGCAACGTGAATATAGCCCAGCAGCTGCTTTGAAGAATACGTAATGTGACGCCAAATTCAAATTGAGAAGTCCACGAAGGTCATTAGTGGCCAGTTCTCAAATGTTCCGCCGGTTACTCGCCTGTAGGCTGACGCGCGTCCGCTTTGCCTCACGCTTTACGCGGCTAATAAGTCAATAACCGCTCGACGATCATGGCCTCTGTCAATGCCACACTCCTGCCGCCCGCCGCCGCCGGCTATGCCTCGCCGTACCGACCACTGCGCGAACATTACCTTTAGACAGAACGGTTATCAAAACGTTACTGAAATGCGGAAGCTGGGGAATAGCTTTGATCTTGACGTAGTTAGGCATTTCCGAAGCCATCTTCATACTTTTAGTTAGCCTTCGCATTACTATAAGCGATCGATATGCGTAAAGTTTTGACACTTTTACCCATTTCAAAAGAGCTTAAAGTTCTCTTTGTTTTGAAAAATAGTTCTTACAAACTCATATAGCCTGCTAGGTTCGGTCTGAATACCAACGAAAAAACATTTAGACATATCAAAACTAAATCGGTACCCTGTCAGAATGTGGAACCCTAGAAAGTGATTCATCAAAATAAGTCCACTTCCTTCATACGCAAAAAGTGATTTCTTGTTTTTTGACGATAAAGCATTTCAATGTCTTTATGAGGTCAATTTGATGATAAGTTCACAAAGATTTGCGGAGTTTTTTTTTTTCCTTCGGCTCCGGTCTGAATACCGAATAGTTATCGCAATTCATTTAGGAACAGTTCCAAACCGATTCTGGTACGAATTATTCAATTCGAGCTAAGAGACAGGCAATGCTCCTAAATCTTTTTATTGCTACTTGGAACCTGTTTTACAGACAATCGCGAGTAGTTATAAAAAAGTACAGCATGTAAGAAGTTTAAAGAATTTATAGGATTTTTTACTAAAGGTGTGTTGCCCCTTTTATAAACCATGCCCTTTTGTTAGGGCCCTAGCCTCTAACAACACCTGCCCTTATACCAACTGGCCAATCGAAAATTCTTTAGCGCAAATATAATGCCACAGCTGTTAGCTTAATACCGTTACTAATATTCATTTTGTTCACATTTCTCATACAAATTGCTAAGTAAGAGAACTACTTAGTCATGTAGTTAATATTTTACCATAAAACTTTAATTAGATTTGTGCTGAAACCAATAAATAACAGTTATTTTTCTAAGTATTGTGTCAAAATGCATCATATTAATAAACACTTCAATATGTACATAATTTTTTAGTATCCAGGAAGTACTACCACTCACATTTATATTTTACATTCTGTTAGTAATTTCACCGGCATCCACACACAGGGTGTGTGTTAAGCCAAAACACAGCAACGCTGCTTGGCGTTAAAAATAAGCATATTGTAGTACTTCCTCGGACGAGCCCTTCAAAAAGAGTTCTTCTACTATTGAAGTTAAATAGTTTATTTCTTGTAACAATTAACAGACACGTAAAATTATTACATTAATAATTCTAGAAATGTAAGTAAGGTGTAACAATAGGATTTCAATATTATAGGCTGTGACTGCATACTCGTATATTCGACATCAGAAGGGCAAGTCCCACTTCATTTACAAATAGGCGAAACGAAAACATTTCTTAGACTAAATGTTTTTTCGTTTCGCCTATTTGTCTCTCTCTATTGTATGGAGAAAAGATGAGACAGCAAAAATACGAAATAAAGTTGTTGTATCATTCATTTTCCATACAAAAGAGAGACATTTGCTCACGCGAAAACAACATTTGTTAGATGAAATGTTGTAAATGCACTACTTCTTCTTATCGTGTCACTGATTCTTTCGAACCAAGTGTGGAGAAAGGACTTTAAGTGCGCTTTAAAGAGGCTCCTTTCGTGCACTTGACACATATTTTAGAACTTTTTTGTAAACGCACTGGGACTTGCCCTACAGCCTGAAGGGCAGGGCAATAAACTTGATCTCGAACTCGGATTCACTGTTTCGTGGGTATCCAAAGTTGTATCACAAGCATTTCAGATGAAGGATGCTAACGCGTACCCACGTCAGTATTGGTTTGTTTGTGGATGTGTCGTTACATAGAACAGTATGTTCGGTTGCAGCCGCACGCCGGGCTCGCGGCAGGCGTCGCCGGCGGAGGAGGAGCAAGGCGCGGGGGGCGCGGGCGCGGGCGCGGGGGGGATGGGCGCGAGCGCGGGCGTGCCTTCGCTCCGGAACGGCGGTGACGCGCCCGCCTTCCCGCCGTCGCTGCTGCAGCACCAGCATCTGCCGCACCAGCAGCTGCACCATCTGCAGCATCTATCGCATCCACAGGTAATTTCGGCAATTTTTCATCATCGGCACTTGATGTGCGGGCTGGTTTTTCCGGAGGTAGGCCGCTGGCGGGCCCTTTTTGCGTGACTCTTGACACGTGTTGCTCGAACTTTTTTAGGTTCTAGAACACGTCGGTTTCCTCAGGTTTCTTTCACCGTATGAGCGTACTGACATAGTGCACATAAATTTTTCGACAGAAAAACTCATTGGTACACGACTGGATTTGAACCCACGACCTTCGGATCGGAAGGCAGAGACGTTACCACTAGACCACCAGTGCTCGCATCCACAGGTATTACACATATACACACTCCATGCACTTGTTTTTTTTAGCGCTGGTGGTCTAATGGTAGCGGCCCTGCCTTCCGATCCTAAGGTCGTTCGTGGGTTCAAATACAGTCGTATACCAATGAGAAAACGTTAGGAACCAAGCCGTAGTTTGTTGCCTGTTCTTCTGGGCTTGGTCGCGTGGAACTGGCACCTAAACTTACCTAGCCTTAAGACGTTTCAAAGTGATTCTTGGAATTGAAATGAATAAAATTTTATTGAGTGGCCAGCTGATTCTTCTTCGCATAGGCATCCTTTGCAGAGTTGAATGTCTGGTAGCTCCGATGTTGTATAGAGGCGTTTGTTCAGAGGTCCCAAAAAGTGAATCCGCCAACCGGCATAGTTGTAAGGAAAAGGAATCCATCATCTAACCAGACTGTAATAATTTGGAAACCAGCAAATTTATTGTTTTTTTTTGTGAATACTTATAAAAACCCTATTGCGTCCAGCAGTGGGCTTCTTCCAGCTGATGGTGACATATTCAATATATCCTAATTTCTAATGTTTATGGCTCAATTATAATTCCTTCCTGACTTCTTCAAACCTAATGATTTCAAAGTATTATTTAATTCATTTTTAATAATGATGTTTATTTCATTTACAGCACCACCCAGGCATGTTAGGAGTAGCACCGTTACAAGGCTTACCACATCCGCAACATCCACAAATACATCCAGGTATGTACATAAATTGTATAATAATATAATTTGTTTCCATTTACCTATATTCAAATGTGAAATTATTATGAATTAAATGAATTTTTGACCGATAAAATGTGCGAATATAATAATAAAAATAATCAAATATGATATCAATTAATCTACTTATTTATTTATAATTCGGAACCTCAGTCTGCCTCTCATAATATATTGTAATGCCCCTATGGGTACACATTGTGATACTGAACTGTTATTACCACCATAATGTTGCAACCAACCAATGTGATGACAATAAAATATTCAGTTATTGAAATTTCGGAAATCACTTAGCGGTAGATTCGATAAGCTGAAATGATAATGTCCGTATTTATGACTTTTCGGGGTAGGCGGAAAGGCCGTGAACCCTGAAAGAGAAAGAAGCATTCTAAATGACTTCAAAATACTTTTTGATTCGGTATAAAAAATGCCATTTCTGATTAGTATTTGAATGAACATAACCACTGTCAATTACAATGATATATTCACTAGGTATTTTTTTGTGTAGGGTACCTTATACCCCCATCACCCAATTACCTCCGGACGTCTAGACGCACGGACAAGTGCCACTCCTTCATAGTAGATACTCCACATTCTCGTACAAAGCACTTTGATTCCACTTTTATAGTACGAACTGCCACGGAGATGAACTCTCTTCCGGCGTCAGTATTTCCGGAACGTTTTAATATAGGATTTTTTAAGACAAGAGTGAACATGGCTGCATCCTCAGTTTCCATAAGGTGTGATGGCAGCCAAATGCTTAGCTATCTATATTAAAAAGCGTGCTCTTACTAAGATCGCATGCGTTTTTTTTTAGAAGATTTATCCCAATGCGAGTTGACAAACTAATTCAAATATCTTCTCTTACAGGAATGGCGATGAACGATATGAATCAGCACATTGAACTAGTACTACAGATGCAGGATCATCCACAGTTTGACAACAACAGTTTCGCAAGCACACAACAGGTACTCATTACAATATTGTATCTCTTCTGGTTCTTACTTTGTACACGATTAGTACAGTGGGTAGCTGAGTAGTAACTCAAGTTACCTAAAAACAAAGAAAAATTACGCTTATACTGCAAGAACATAAGAGCTAGCCGTGTATAGTCTGATGCGTATCCTTGTGTACACTAAATTTATATTGATTGAGTGAATGAAGCGAACACATTAGTTATAAAGGAGTAGTTAGAGGTAAGCCCAAACATTGTGTCTGGCATGAACAAAGACTAGAGTAAACATCTTATGATATCAATTCGGGGCGAGCCACTATGTAGTTTAAAAATATAAAAGAATTGCAATATAGTGCTCTCGAACGGCGACGGAAAATGTTATGTATTTTCTGCCGACAAAGCCAGCTAGACTATAGGAGGCTTAGATGCTAGAAAATACCTGTTTTCTGCAACTTAAAAACATTGTTATTCATGCAAAAATGATTGTTAAGTTTTCATGGCTTGACTACCATCGGAACGATCGCTCAAAGATATAGCACAGATTTCTTTTAGAAGGGTCTGGTCTAGCTTTTCCCAACGAGGGATATCGGCTAATCTATTACTTGCCCTTATTCCACTTTACGTGGGGTCGGCATAGCATGTTCTCTTCTTCCCTTTTCCTCTGTCAGCCGTAATTTCTGTATTCACTGCTTTCATATCCATGTCATCTTTCACACAATTCATCCATTTTTTCTTTGGCATGCCTCTACCAACATATACATTATTCATACTCATCGCTCTTCTGGTCACATTACTTGTATCCCTCCTCATGACATGTCCACGCTAGTCTATTTTTCTGTCACTGCGGCTGTTGTTATTAGTTATAGGTCGGGGGTTCTTACATTTTTGTATTAAACTAGTTAGTAACAAAAGTGTGATTGTTAGTATGGCGGCGGTGTCGGCGGCGCGAGCGGCGGCGTCGGCGGCGTGGGGGGCGCCGCGGGGAGTCTCGTCAACGGCGGCTCCGTCGTACAGTCCGCGCCCGACTCCGCACAACACCATCAACCCTTCGACGTACAGGTAACTACCCCATCATATAGCTACTCGATGCAAGGGACCTGGGACAGAGAGCACTGGTGGTCTAGTGGTAGCGGCCAAGCCTTCTGATCCAAAGGTCGTGCAACGGACGTAGGACAGAGAGCACTGGTGGTCTAGTGGTAGCGGCCAAGCCTTCTGATCCAAAGGTCGTGCACCGGACGTAGGACAGAGAGCACTGGTGGTCTAGTGGTAGCGGCCAAGCCTTCCGATCCGAAGGGCGTGCAACAGACGTAGGACAGAGAGCACTGGTGGTCTAGTGGTAGCGGCCAAGCCTTCCGATCCGAAGGGCGTGCAACAGACGTAGGACAGAGAGCACTGGTGGTCTAGTGGTAGCGGCCAAGCCTTCCGATCCGAAGGTCGTGCACCGGACGTAGGACAGAGAGCACTGGTGGTCTAGTGGTAGCGGCCAAGCCTTCCGATCCGAAGGTCGTGCACCGGACGTAAGACAGAGAGTACTGGTGGTCTAGTGGTAGCGGCCAAGCCTTCCGATCCGAAGGTCGTGCACCGGACGTAGGACAGAGAGTACTGGTGGTCTAGTGGTAGCGGCCAAGCCTTC
The DNA here is from genome assembly GCA_947578465.1 of Thera obeliscata. Lineage (NCBI taxonomy): Eukaryota > Metazoa > Arthropoda > Insecta > Lepidoptera > Geometridae > Thera > Thera obeliscata. The sequence goes on from OX387926.1 coordinate 3,771,532, forward strand.
CGATCCGAAGGTCGTGCACCGGACGTAGGACAGAGAGCACTGGTGGTCTAGTGGTAGCGGCCAAGCCTTCCGATCCGAAGGTCGTGCACCGGACGTAGGACAGAGAGCACTGGTGGTCTAGTGGTAGCGGCCAAGCCTTCCGATCCGAAGGTCGTGCACCGGACGTAGGACAGAGAGCACTGGTGGTGTAGTGGTAGCGGCCAAGCCTTCCGATCCGAAGGTCGTGCAACGGACGTAAGACAGAGAGTACTGGTGGTCTAGTGGTAGCGGCCAAGCCTTCCGATCCGAAGGTCGTGCACCGGACGTAGGACAGAGAGCACTGGTGGTCTAGTGGTAGCGGCCCCGCCTTCCGATCCGAAGGCCGTGGGTTCAAATACAGTCGTGTACTAATGAGTTTTTCTGACGAAATATGTGCACTATGCCAGTACTATCAAAACGGTGAAGGAAAACATCGTCAGGAAACCGGCGTGTCGTAGAACCTAAAAAAGTACGAGCAACACGTATCAAGGTCACGCAAAAAGGGCCCGCCAGCAGTCTACTTGCGGAAAAACCAGCCTGCACATCAACTGAGACTGATAAAATTTGCTATTTGACGTAGGACATACCAACACAATACAGAATAGATATATGATGACGCGGCTCTATCGTCGAGCTCAGTGCAACACCATTAGTTCTTCGACTTACTTACCCTATAACATATTCATTGCAATGGAACTGGTGTAACAAGTAAGATGTACATCTACCAGATTGGACCAAGAAAGCTGGAGGTAGGGTAGGGAGGACTGTATCTGGGGACATACTATTGAATTATCTGCACTAGATTTCAGAAGCGTTTGGTGACTGTGGGATACACTTTTGAATAGTCTTAGTCTCTCTATGTTATGTCTGTTATTACCACTCAGCCTTCTAATATATTCATATTCAAGTAGTGAGTGACGTAACTTATGAATCGACAGTGTGCTTACGCACTCGTCGACACAATTTTACCGTTTTCAGAGCGATGATGCATAGTTCTTTGAACTTCGTTGTACTTGAAATATCTTTGACTTTACTATTGCAATTCACCCGCAAAATACATTTCAAAAATGTATAATACCTAAGGCCAGGAAAGGCTTCTTTAAATAAATGCGACGTACAGTTGTTTTCCCATTTTTTAACGACTTGTTTTTAACCAAATTTGTATAAATTTACGGACGAGGTTATCTCGTACTTGTTCCATTCTTAAGTGTTTACTGAATAGAACTGCAAAATTACCTTCCGGTTTATTTGTTTACACTACACTTTATATATACTACTGGAACCCTCGAAATTGACGAAAAAACCCCTGTATCTCCAACGAGTGCAAATATTTGAAAATAATAAAAGATCTATGTTTTCCATAAAAATTATTCTCTGATATTAATTGTTTTCGAACTAAACTATAATAGAGTATGTTACCTGTGTCGTAAACCTAATCCCATTAGAAATTCGTCACCTGCATAGTTGTAATTTTCAATGTATTGGGCAGGTGTAGTAGGTTATTCTAGTGATCGGTAGATCCAGGCCTCTTTATGACGAAAGGATACTTTTAGAATGTAAGTATGATACAATTGATATACCTCTCTGCATAGCTGCTCCCACGCCATTCACGCTTATCCTTAAAAGATTATTCGGCCTCTGTAGTAGAATGGGCAAGAACCACAAAAGGAGAAAACATTATAAAATCACTGATCCAATGAATCGCACAAATTAATTAAGCGTCTTGCCTCGTTTGTTGGCCAGTTTGGTCGGAATAAACAAAGTGAGCAATTTTGCAAAAGTACAGGCTTCCATGTCTTTTTTCATGTGTAAAAATATATCTGATTCTTTCATATCTGGTTTTTGGATTAAATAGTGCATCAGCCTTTTGCGTTAGCTTCCTCGCCGTGAAATTGTCTACGTCAAATTGTTGTATTTTTGGGTTTTTGGAAGTTATTACTTGCAGAAAATACTACTTTAGCAAAACATTTTCAAGATTTAGTCTGCACTAGGTGTGATAATCGATTTTAACTTTACATTATCGTAGGATTGCCAAGCATTCTACTTTCGCGTGTTCGGCCATAATCCGAAAAACCATGACTCTCCAAATGAATAAGTATTTTTTTATTTAATTGGCAGAGCAGCATATAAACCACCTTTACAACCACTTCACTTGTTCAGACGAACCTCGTCGTTTCTCGTCCACAAGTCCCTTTTCAGCAACATAAGGATCTGAACTTTAGATTCTAAAATGTTACGAGCAGGGTGATATTACAAACGGCTGAATGTCATAATTTTGAGAGTTTTTTTAATAATAATATGGTAAGATTTTCTTATAAGCGAAAAACCCAAAAGTGTGAAAATTATTCCCCTCTTCACCTCGACTCACTTTACTCTTTATTGACTGGGCTATTACCAAACGAACTAGCAGTTCGTATTAGTTTCTTTCTGGTAACGCATGTGGAAAACCTATGTTTAGCAGTACTTCTTCAGACTGATGATGATTGATGACAAGAATTTGCTTCGCTAAAATTAATATATGTTACATTAACACGTTACAAAGATACAATATTACTTTTTATTATCAAGACAAAAGTCTACAATCAGTGCGTGTTGCCACTGATGACTTTGGAACTGAGACGTGGTCGCTAACTATTGGTCTCATACACAATCTCAAAGTCCGGCAACGAGCTCTGGAGAGAGCTGAGACAATCGTTCTTCGTGGAAATGTGTAGTGGACGCCAATGTCAAGCAGTGGACTTCTTCAGGCTGATAATATTTTTTTCATCCCACCAGCTCTGAAAGTGTGTTTTTGCTGTTTAATTTCTGACTGGAAAAGCCGTTTTTATCCGCTAGAGGATAAAGTAAATTTGAATTTAGAATATCGTGTTCAATAAGTTTGTGAATACACAACCTATTTACTTCTACCTGCATGGTGCCGAATTTAACATACAACCTTTTTAAATTAGTAAATAACTCATACTCGGAACCTTCTTGGTGTGTTACTTTTAGTCGCGCCATGTTCTTTTTTGCATTTAGTCATTTCCTCGCTGAGGTGGGATGAAAAGTTACGTGTTGCACTCGAGTGCAACACGTAACTTTTCATCCCCATCAAAGATTTTTCACCTTGTGCTCTTTTGATTCCTTCGCCAACGCTTAGGATTCTAACTTTTAAACCACTCGCTACGCTCGTGGTTAAACTTTAGAATCCTGCGCTTGCTCAGTCATCAAAATTGAGCACGCGGTTAAAAAGCAGCTTTGCACTCTTGTATAACAAATAACTATTATAGCTGATGGAACAAGCTTAGGCCCACTTATGCTAAGTGGTAACCATCGGCTATAAACAAAGCTTTGTCTCCATGCACTGCCTTGCTTGCGTCCATCAACTTGAGGTATACAGATGTACAGCCTCACGTTTCAGTAATTTCTCCGGTACTAACACCCTTACCCACCCTACCGAAACTGCGTTGCTGCTTCACGGCAGAAATAGGCATGATTTATTTTACTGAATCAACAGCAGTGTTACGCTACAAACTGACGATGATATAAAAAGGCGCGCCGTACCGTACTTTGTACGTAACTGGATTTGGTAACATTTTCATCATCACGGTGTTTGACGACGCGAAAACGGCTTACAATAGAATGGCACAAGAAAAAGACAATTTGGTTTACGAGATCACGTCTTACCACTTTGCTAATTTGTTTACTGCTTTCTTACGAATATTCATTGCATTTCATTGGAATTCACTAAAAACGCTTCCGTTTGGCACTGATTTGGACTAGTTGAGCTATCTCTAGATCAGGGATTCCCAAAGTGGTCGATATCGACCCGTTGGGGTAAAAACTAATTCCAAGTGCATTTACAAATAAAAAATAAATATTGTAGACAATCCATGCGACACTATCTAGCACCAAATTAAGCAGAACTTGTACTCAACCAGATAGCTGATATAATACTTAATATTTTTTTGTAAATACATACCCAAAATATAACAAAGAACTAAAATCTGTGTTCACCTCACAAATATTTGTCCTCGTGAGATCGAACCCACGACCTTCGGCGTAGAAGGCAGAGCTACTATGTACTAAGCTCAGAGGTCAAACAACTTTTGGCTTTGACTTTGTTAGTTCCCACTCATGTCCGTAACGGTTGAACTATTCCTAAACTATTAAAAATCACAGAACATTAATTTGGGTGATTCAGGTAGTAAAGCACCTCTATACCTTCGCTTGACGTTATTTTGTAAGCTACTTTCATTCGGAATACGTGAACCAGTGTCGCTAGTGGCAGATAGTCAAATATAAAACATGAGAGCTCACAAAGTAACATTTTTACTAGAAAAGTAACATTACCATAAATTATATAGGAACGACAATACTTTACTGAGGCACTTTATTACACAAAAACAAAAATAATCTTCCTGTTCAATTTATTAACTCTTAATCATTTGTTTGCTGGATAATATTTTTAGAGTTTATTTATTTTGAGTCGTATAACATGGAGGTAACATGCCAGGGTCAAAAGTAACGTAAAATGTTACAAAAATAACATTCTGGCAATGCTGACGTGAACAAATCCATTTTATAACTTTTGAAACTATCATGGTTTTTTACACTATTTTTATGAAACAACGGGATATTTACCATGATTAAATTTTTGAGTTGACTTCCGATATTTCGGCACAATTGAACTGAGTTCAACCGTGATCATGGTGCATGCAACTGTGCCGAAGTATCGGAAGTCAACTCAAAAATTTAATCAAGTAATATAATGAAAATGTCCCGTGCCCCATGTTAATATCTCGTTGTTTCATAAAAATTAATCCATTTTATCAAGCAAAGTAAATACGTCAGCACAGTTGGCCACTAGTTCATACGAACCTTCTTCCTATTATGAGCCAAATGGAGACTGTTAGCGTTCTCGTCGTAGGTGTAGTATGTCGACGCGTGCCCCGCTAACGAGCGACTATCTCCGGCCCTGTTCCCACGCCGCCGCCGCCGCCGCGCTACTAGGAAGCAATAAACCTACACCTTAACTGCACACACCATTACCGATTGTAACGGCAAACATGTGCTATAGATACAATCTAAAAAGACATCGCGAAAACCCATCGTTTCGAGACACGGCGATGTGTCAATAACGCCTTATCGAATTGGCATGTTGTCAGGGGAGACCTATCATAACCCAGCGCCACCTCGATAGTGTACCTTATGTATTTTTTGTTCAATTTTTGATTGTAGGTCGTTTCTATGATAGCAATTTTTATTGTTACTGCTTGCGCCTTGCATGCTGAATTAAAGATGGAATGGCAAGAGATTTATTTTTTATTATTATGCCCTTTCAAACCAATATCGCACTAGTCATATTCACATGAATGTTGGTTCAACATTTTGTGTACGACCTTTGATAAGCTCTTGCATAAGATATATGTATTTTGTTATTTTTCATAATTTAATTTAGTTTTTTATCTATCCATATCATCTGTAATACGAAAGTGTGTCCGTCTGTTTGTTACGCTTTCACGGCTAAACCTTGGTATAATTTGCGCCAACGAAGAAACTAATATCAAATGGTGGTGCTAATCACTGCCTCTGCGGTTTACGGCGTGGGTCTACGGCGTAGTCAATTAGTCTACGGCGCCGGCGTAGTGCGTGGGTCTACGGCGTAGTGTGTGGATCTACGGCGTAGTCAATGAGTCAACGGCGTAGCGCATGAGTCTACGGCGTAGTGCTACGGCATCTATACTGTCATTCTTGACCGATGGTGTTTTGTTGACAACAGTTGCCTCTCACTCGTGAAAGTTATTGATTGGCATTGCCATTTGTTCCTTTATTGGCGCGGGTTATAAACACAGCTTGCTTGACACACAGCAGACTAACATGGAGTATGTTTCATCTAAATTTGATTTGTAGTTTTTCCATAAACGGAATAAAAACAAAACCCAGTAATTATTGAACACCCGTTTTTAGGGTTCCGTAGCCAAATGGCAAAAACGGAACCCTTATAGATTCGTCATGTCTGTCTGTCTGTCTGTCTGTCTGTCCGTCCGTCCGTCCGTCCGTCCGTCCGTCCGTATGTCACAGCCATTTTTCATTGGACCCATACGTGTGGGTTATCTATGAATAGGTCCTCAAAAATGATGTTGAGGTTTCTAATATCGTTTTTTTCTAAACTGAATAGTTTGGCGAGAGACACTTCCAAAGTGAAAAAAAGTTGGTCCCCCCCCCCCCTCTAACATCTAAAATAAGAGAATGATAAAACTAAAAAAAATGTATGTTACTATGTAAACTTTCAACGATATTTGGTTTGAACGAGATCTAGTCAGTAGTTTTTTTTTATACGTCATAAATCGTAAACCGCAATTTATCTTTCGACGAACTACAAAAACCTTTATATTATGTTACGGAACCCTTCATGGGCGAGTCCGACTCGCACTTGGCTGCTTTTTTAAGAAATACCTCATGCGTGAATCAAGATTTCGAGGTTGTGTAAGTTAACAATGTAAAATGACAAATGAATCTTAGGTTTAGTCGAAGGGAACTCAAGCCTTCGTTCCAATTTGACTGACATTAGCGAAGCGCAGCCGGGGCAAGTTCACTAGTCTTATGTATATAAGACAATGTCGTGTTAGTTACACTATTTATAACTCGAGCACGGCTGAACCGATTTGGAAAATTGGTGCGGAGGTAGCTAAAACCCAGGAGACGGACCCTCTTATCCCGAAAAAGAAACAAACGGGGCGTAACGGGAGCAGGGCAAGCGAGACCGCAGGCAACCGCTACCAATAAATGAAAAAAAATAACAACCATCCAATTATTCTAACTACTTATTAGCAATTCTACGTGATACTCGACATTACTCCATTTCATGGTTTTTCTACTGCGTTAACGGTACTGTTGTAAGAATTGGTTTCCAAATAGGTTATAGGTTTTTGAACCGTGTGTACCCACACAGTTTTATTGTTTCAAGCAATCCCGTGTGAACAATCACGGCTGCATGACACACCAAGGTAACTTTAGAACCATTTCTTTCATGTGTGTGTGTGTGCGAAAGCTGCTTGCTTGATGACTTATCTTGATGGAAATTAGTCCGCTATCATGTTCTGGCCATCGCACTCTGTTTTTATGGTATTAGTTAAAGTTTCGAATAATTTGGTAGGTGTATAATAAACGGACGTACACTTGACTATTCATTACTGGCAATTAATTCCCGCGAGCGGAGCTCCGCGGCGCTGAGATCGACCTCGTGGGAAATTAAACTGTGCGCGGCCGTCTTCTGCCGCCCCTAGCCTCACCTTGCTAGCCTCCCTTACACCCCCTTCTTCACATATGAACACTTTCTCTCACAGATTTCCCGATTTTTCTTCTCTCAAAATAAACTTGCAGCAATGCATATATTTCTGCATGATCGATCTTCGTTAAAACGTAGTTGTAGTGCAGATTGTTGAATGTTTTGAAAGTGCGCTGGTTTTTTTCCAATCTGTGTACACGTGGCTTAAATATGTAAGCATGTATTGAAATTAGTTTGCGGGCTCGTTGCGAGTTATACGGGCCCACGTGAGTGGCTCATTAAATATGGAACCGTAATCAGTGTTGTACTCCCCGAGTCCCCTTGCCTTGCCACCATACTCGATAACCACATGCCCGTTGTTCCGTTTGGTTACATACAACTAGTTGCGTGGTGGAACTTGTTTATTTCACCACATAACAATCTAAATAATTTATCGTATGTTTAATCTTAGCATCTAATATCATTTTTTCTAGTTAACGAGAATGTTAGCTTAGTAAATCATGAGCTGTTACAATAAATGCTCGATATAAAAGTTACTAATCGCTTCCGTGATACTTGTAATCTACGTTATAGTTATCATGACGACAGAGATTTCAATTTCCTTAGCCTAACTAAACTACATAATCTGAAAGCGCACGTATTGTAATGTTGCAACCGCGGCCGGGTTGAGACTGCTGCGAATCGGGTAGGAATCGCTCGATTACACCGCTACGCATCACCGACCGTGGAGAAATAGAACTACACGGACCGCTAGAATATCTGCCTCAGCACAGGCAACTAACCGGTAACCACTTGGGAAACTTTTCGCTGCTTAATTGTCCCGCGCCCGCTGCCGAGCAAAAATAACGGGAAATTCATCGTAACGTTAATTTCGATAGACGCTAGTTACTGTGCGGCTGAAATGCTTGTTTTAAAAGTTAATAAAGATATCTCTTTGTTGTTGGTGGCGCGACTTGTAGCGTTTGCTCAAAGAAAGATCTCGGTAAGCCCGAGGGCGCTTAGCATAAGCTGGCCGTGTCGTCCGGGCCGCTGTTATGAGATTATTCTCGCTTTGACGGCTGCCTCGCCTGTGCTCGACATGCACCGCGTTGCGCTTTTAGGTTCGCTCGCCTCACTTACATTTAAAATCCTAATTGCCTATTAGTGTCCTGCTTGATGTTTATGCAAGGGGAGGTTTTATGTCATCTCGGTAACTTTCCTACATATTAAATTCAACCATGTTGCATATGTATCGTGTATGCATGCCGAATGCATAAAGCTGTAACAGAGTGTAAAGTTAATCGAGAATCAGTTTATGATTGATAATTATTGCGCTTACTTCCTATGTCGTTCGAATGATTGTTTACTGCTGCCGTGCAATTGATCGGTATTACTTTCTATTTTCACTTCAGGCCGAGCTATATAACAGCTACTGAAACTCTGTTAATAGTTGTGGGCTGAAAATGAATGTATGTAATAGTTGTTGTAGTAGACGACACGGCGGGCGCGTTGAGGGAATATTAGTGATGGGTGAGAGGCGCTGGGGCTGTAATTGGTTCAGGCCCAGCGCTTCAGAATCGCGCCGCGTCTCGGCGGCATGTCGCTGCACCGGAGATAACTGCCGCCTTATTGCCGGAGCCACAGCGCCACCCCGTGCCGCTAACTAACGCTTATTAAACTTCAACAACGCTCCCGCTGATCACTTCACCTTCTTGTTTACTCTAAACTTAGATTAATCGTATGCCAGGCCTCGCTCGTTCAACTATTTATCTTGAAATAAAAAGTTAGTCTACGCAGACTACACTACTTTTATTTTAGTTAAGCGGGAGTTAGGTATTCTAATCTACGCTACGCTTCGTTAAAGATTGTTCATTTATATGGAATCTTTTGGGTTGTATATTTGGGCGAATAGGAGTCTTTATTCTTTTTTTTAAGATTGCAGTATTTCTTTACTATTAAATTTCATTAACTATCAATTTAACCAGCCTCGATGAAAACGCATATAGGTACGCGAATGAAATATCACTCGCGTTATTATCAGGACGACTCCAATGCGACTTCTTTAACTTCAAATCCATCGATCCGTTTAGGCTGCATTCTTCATATGCAATCTCCATTTCTGAAAGTCTGGCAAATAAAAAAGAGAACACGCAGTCGCTATATCAACTGTATCGAGTAATTGCTCATTGCTCCATTGTCAATATTTTCTTGTCTACATGAGAAAAATGAAAAAGATTGACAATGGATTGAGAGCGTTGCTTTACAATACCTAAGAAAGATTTCACCAGCCGTCTTACCGCTAAACCGAACGATAATGGTAATAAATAAAAAAAATTGTGCTACATTGTAGTCTTAGCAGGACTCAAGTTTTTATTTCGAAAACATTGTGTCAAGTGCAGGAAAAAAGCTTATTTGAATCGCATTTAAAGTACTTTCACCACACTCGCTGGATTGAAACTGAAAGAACTAATGACTAAAAGACGATGGGTTTAATATACAGGGTGTCCCATAAGTCAACGTCCAGCCGAAAACGGGCGATGCGATGGGCCAAGTCATGAGTTATCAGAAAAATACAAAAAAAATATTTGTCATGTACACCCTGTGATGATCTTTTAAGTCCTGTGACTATAAATATTAACTTTAAACTTTTTTCTGCAATGTAAGCATGATAACCCTTCTTCAAAATTAAGTCATAACTGCCTCAATTTTAAATAAAATATGTTTTAACTAATCAGTTACAAAGGTTCCCATTGTCACATTCACTACATCATGTATGTATGTAATACACATTACTCTTCCTGCATTTCTCTATGCCAACAGTAGGTATTTTGAATCGTCGGTGTCGATATTATTTCAGTCGTCACGTCAGCCACTTGTGCGTCTCAAAGGCCTCAATAAACGGGAATGATGAAATTTTATGCCGCTATTTTCATCATTTTATGAACTCACGTGTGGTTGTGATGCCTATTGTTCACACTGGTAAATCACTAGTTTACGAAAGTTATAATTTATGTTTGCTTTGAAAGTGTGCGTAGCCAGCATGTGTAGAAACAAAGGAAGTCATTTAAACGATCGCGAGACAGTCACGCGACTGACTTGCACGGTCTCCGTTATCTATTGTTCTACTCTACTCCATGTTTTCTACACTTTTAATACGGTTATTCCAGTTTAAATTGAGAACGTTATTATCTAAGTTAGCTAGTAATTGGTGTTTATGTCGGGAAAGGCAATAATTAATAATTACAACGTGGTCTTACAACACGGGTTGTTGATTCAGGTTGAGTCGCAAACTCCGGCCGGTGAAACATTGGCGACACGCACAATGGCCACTATGTTTGCTCACCTCGCTTATGTTGTGCTGTTGTTTCGCTTTGCACCAAGCTGTTGGTCTATGTCTATGATGTAGTGACTATAGGCGAGATTAATTTTCCAACAGCGTCCTTCCCTGTTTTATGTGTCTGCGTGCCATTGTCTGAGAAGTTCACTAACGTAAATAATCGAATTCGAGACTGATCAAGAATTCACAAGTGACACGACAATTGAATGAATAAAATAAAATAATATTGACCAATTAAATATGTTTAGAAATCCTTGTATTAACAGCAAGCGTAGATGAAGTACATAAACATTAGTCAAACGCGGCTGCCTGCGCCTCAGCCATACTAATATGGGTAAGGCAAGCCCACGAGCCTCTTTATATTTGCCGCGTAGATACAAAAGGATTTGTCCCGTCCGACCCGTGGCTCCTCGAGGATTTCCCTTGTCGCCATCGGCACATCCCAGCTTAAAGCAGACGCCGAGATTAATGAGATGAGCCTGGTTTGTTCGCCGTATAGCCAGGCATTAACCACTTCGTTTTATGAATGACTTTCTGTTACGATTTCACTTACGCGTTCGGTCGATAGTACGAGTAATAGCCACGGGGTCCGGTTGACTCTTGGCTTTTCTTGGGTTTTCCATTCGCTTTGATGCGTGTTCAATCTATATCAAAGTCACGTAGGATTTTAAGTTCTTAATTCGGAGCCTTAGCACGTTGCCGTGTGTTACAAATGAAACTTACCCTTTTCTGTTTGTAGCTATTTGAATTGGGTGAACTCCCGGATTGAATCCTGGATGAATTGAGTTAAATGTTTACAATAGGCACGTAGGAAGTCACATTTCATGTGTTGAATAACTTTCGAGTATAGGTAGGTAATTGTTTAGGTGTTGGCTGAAATTCAAAGTTTCTATGCTTTATAAAGGTAAGGTTTCTATTATTGCTATTATACAATCATCACCATTAGCCTGAAGCAGTCCACTGTTGGACATAACCCTCCGCCAAATATTTCCAATATTTTTGGGATATTATATTTTATAAAATAATTCAATTCAAATTGAAACAACATTATTTTAGGTAACATATTCGTAAACATTCTTCAATACGTGGGGATTTCTTTTTGTTTGCAATATGAAATATTTTTCAAGTAGCAAATATCTTTTTCAAACGGCCTCGCGTTTCGTATCACCGATAGTGACATTTAAAGTTCACGGTGATATTTGCTAGGGTATGGATGGGGTTCTTTGCCGATCCGTGACGGAATTGCAGAGCGTAGTCGTTCTATTGTAGCAAAAGTTCAGTGTAATTTGCCATACAAAATGTAGCATTTAACACTTGTTAGGTTAGGCTTAGCAGAAGCTCATTACAGTCTGTTAAGCCACACAATTGCGCTAATTTAGTCGCGGATCCAAATCTGCGATTTCGCGCCGCCTAATTAGCAGAAAGCGCTTCTGCCGTGCAGCCGGTCAAAGGACTCGCCGCTCATTACGAACTATGCGAACTCTCTCGGTCAACCTAAAACTGTCTCTCTACGCTTTAACTAACTGAGCTCTACAGTACTGACGCTGACTGCTCGAATTCAAGTTTTGTGAAAGTCTAAATTTAATTTATGAGCAAAGAAGTGAGGTGGATAGGGCAAGCCAGTCACGGAATAGACACGAGCGGGCAGTGCGATGCGATGTTCACGGAAGGCGCGATAAGATCGCGTGAGAGGCGGGTACGCTCCACCGCGCTGCTTCGCTCCGCCCGCGCCCGCCTGCCTAGGGATGCCAAATTTTTGAGAAAGTTTCAGTTTCACAATTTTCTTTCAAACTTAAATTGGATGTGTTTGGGTGGCTTATTTTTAGGCATCTTTATTTCGAAATGTCTGTCTGTCCTTTCATGTTTATAGAAATTGTTGTACTACAGAGGCTTTCATTGTGCGTCGTCCGATACGCTCGTAAATTTCGTCCTAGGTGACTTCTTTGACGCTAGTGACGAGCTTGTCTGAGGATCGGTTGCACACTGCGCTTTTGAGCAGCGATGCAACGCGCCATTTAGAAGTGGAACTTCCGCTATCTCGCAAAATAATAAAAAATACTACGTTGGCATTGCTGCTAACCGAGACCTAAAGCGTCATGAGTGAGGACTTAGGTTTTAGTACACCCCTTACGTTTTAGATTGAAAGTCAAAAATTGTGTTTTCAAGCTACTACCTCCTTGACTTTGCAGGCTTTTGTAAGTTAATTAAGACAGCCCTGGGTGACTCCCTGAGCCAAACTGTCGGACGATTCGTCACGTTGCGTTAATGGACGCGAAGCACGCCACACTTGACTATCTGCTTGCACTACTATCCTCGTTTTAACTATCGATTCGGCATAAAACCGCCCGAGAACGTCTTTGAATTTAGAACATAACGTAAACTACGCAAATCACGAATTAATTTACCTATCTTTCTTCGAAATCAGACTTACGTGTATTAACATCACGGTGAGCTAAATCTGATTTTCTCAATACTAAAACTGTATTACGTTCGTTCATCTCTAAAAAAAGGTTTTAAAGACTAAATATGTGTCTATGTTTAAAAGCTTTGAATGTCCTTTGTTTGAAGAAACTTTTAACTATTGTTTTGTTTCGATAACGTATCATAAGTGGGGAACGAATCGAAAAACATGTATATTCGCTTTATCAGATAAAAAGCATTCAACAACTTTGATACAATTATAATTTAAATACAACGACATTACTTTAATTTCAACTCATTTGCGCCTCGAATGTCCCTCTGGTTTAATGTTTCATTAGCGAAGTGTGGAATACGTTCGGTGCGTTTTTGTAACAGTATCTGTGGGCGTATGTACAACAACAAGCAGATGCCTCGTTCGTACCTCACTACACAGTCATAATGGCACTGATTAAACTTAATTAACTGAAGCCATTTACACGCAGGGGGGCGCTGTGCGTGGCACCCGTGTGTCGCGACATCAGCGCGCCCTTATTTTGATCCCGTGCGCCATAATAAGGCATCGGTCACCGACACTACTCACTAAAGCCAGACTGACATCAGCAGTGCAAACTTATAGCCGAACGCTGTGGTATGGCTTTATCGGTGATTCTTTTAGCTTTACAGCGCAGCGTTTGTTACATTTTCGGATTAATTATAATCAACTGAGCTTTTTGGGATAACATAATTCTACAATGAGTTTAGTTTTGTAAGATTTTGCTGAAATATTTGAGGATTGGATGTTTGATAGTATTTTTTTGTCTGACCTGGATCTCGTTAGCTAGCAACTAGTACACACACCTGGCTGTTGCCAACGACAATATGTTTAGTAATCAAAGAAGGTTTTTGAACGATGAAAGTAATACTGTTATCAGCAATGCAGTCGAAACGCCCCTTCAGTGTTTGCATAAATAATTTTTTGGACGTTTAGCATGTAATCTGTTTCTTTGCGGTGTCGCTTCGGGTCTGGGTTCCGTCTGGGCCGGCGTCCTGAACTTTGGCCGGGATTTATAGCGCGGCCGCACGCAGCTGGCGCTGCCCTCGCGCCCTTTTATCACCGTGTAAAACACGACCGTCGCGCTAATTTGTTTGCTCTGACACGGTCGAGCTAATGAATCGCCCCGAGCTGGACCCGTGTCTGCACCTACCCATAGCCCATAGCTGTACCCACGCCCGCTCGATTAAACGTTTACTACGTTAAATGGCTACAAGCCCGCAAATAAACCGTTAATCATCACGTGTTGTTTGACCCCGGCCCATAGCGTCTTGTTGAAACTGTGATTTATCGAAATAACAACGCGAGTCGCTTAATTGAAAAATTTGCACCCTATTTCTTCCACGTTTTACGCTAATTTAATGATAATATTGACTATTGACTATAGAATAAATATATTGACCAAGGTGTAAATTAGGCTTATCTCGCCTTCAGGATCTCTGCCTAACCCCCATGGCATGATTTTATGTATGTATGCATGTATCTAGCGTTTAGACTAGCATTGTGGTGTAAATCAATAAGTTCTCATTATAATTAGCTTCCACCATGAACTACACTGGTACAGCTGCTTTAACAGTTCATCGGTATACAATGATAATAAAAACATTACATTTTACTGGACAAGACATAACTTTCAGGGACACCCCAACGGTGACGTGGTTTATTTTAATTTTTACTTATCAATCCACCTGTGAGCGAATTCAAAATAACTATATTTTATAGCGTCAATTTTAGGTGTTTACAGCTTTACTCTGACGGTGACAGACGTTTCGCTATTTCAAAACTAAACCGGAAACCTTAAAACTAATTCATTATCAGCACTGATGTTCTCCTGCAGAACGTAAATACTATGAGTTGTTTCTATGCGAGTCCAAAAGTAGGTGATGTCTAATAACGATGTTGAGTAGAGTGAGCCACTGTTATAGCACGAGTGAATCAGACTTCAGGTGAGGTCGCATTCCGCTGCTGGCCGCCCTACCTGCGCGCCAGAAATACGCACACCGCCGCGCCCGCCCGCCCGCTCGCCCGCTCCTCACATTTTATTTTGGGCACTCACTATTTGCATAAACATTTTCTGGCTTTGATTATAGCGTTTTTGTTTCTACATGTGATACTAGGTGTGCAAAAATAGATTGGACATAATGACAGAATATTGGGCAAAAAGAAAATATTTTTTAAAACAGTAATTATTTTGTTTCAAGGTGTTTGCTACTAAATAATAATTAAAGCGAACATCATGAAACGCCATCTTACAATATTTATTTAACTGTAAACGCTCTCTTCGTTTTGTTTGGTTCACCACTTAATTAGGTGGTGCTCGTAAAACTGTCTTCCTCATCTTATATTTACCGCGTTTGCCCTTTTTATTATCCGATTACATGGGCCGCGCGGTTTGTAAAGCGTTTTCTTACGCGAGGGGAGCAGTTTCATTTGTTTCTTCAGAAATTACTTTGCCCTCAGCCCATCTCCGGGCGCCTCGTATTCCTCGAGTCCTTATGCTACAGACGATGCCGGCTCAAATAATAATTTAAGGAGTAATTACTTATGATTGTTGTCGCACTCGCCGTGTCAAATCAAGTAATTAATGTTCACACGGATATAATGTTTATTGCGGCTCGGTGTGAGCTTATCAGGGAGGTCCGCCGGGAGATGCCTTGCCGCACAACACAGATAATATACCTTATTTATTTCGATGGCGATCTACGCGTTAATTTACTCGTTAGATAGCGGAAACATGTTTATAGATAGGATTATGTAGGCACATTTGAAGTGTGAATATGTATTGTAAGTGGCGTATTGGAGGATGCGTGCGAGGGATAGACGTGGTGTCGCTCGGTGTAGCCGGCGCGGCCGGGCTGCAATTAGCGGGTGCAGGGCTCTCGACGCGGCAGCGAGCCCACTCATGTGTCGCCGCGCAAATTAAAACGCGACACTCCAACTCATCGCACCGCCCTCTAACTGCAAATCGTTTTATCGAAACAATCCAATACCAAAACTATAATCTCCCTTGACTCATTAAAACCCCCCGTAATTCAAAATAACACAATAAATGTTTACACATCTCTGTCGAATAAAAAGCTCGTAACCTCTTTCTAGAGAAAATCTTTTTATACGTTGCAAATTGGGCACGAACCTCATCCATTTGCAACTTGTTGGGTTGGGTGTAAGACAGTAAGGCTAAAAGATTTGTGGTTGGGTCCGTTCGGGCCGGAGGAGTTCCCACGGGCGCGCCTCTCCGTAATTGAGCGCGCCCGCGGGCCGATA
Source organism: Thera obeliscata (assembly GCA_947578465.1). Classification (NCBI taxonomy): domain Eukaryota; kingdom Metazoa; phylum Arthropoda; class Insecta; order Lepidoptera; family Geometridae; genus Thera; species Thera obeliscata. The sequence goes on from OX387926.1 coordinate 3,787,852, forward strand.
ATTGTGCTTTAGCGCGGATACCTAGCGCCGAGCCGCCTCAGCCGCCGCCGCCCGCGCCAACGGAGCCGCTGCGTCGAATAAATCATGTCCGTTACTCTCCATTACTTCATGATACTACCTAATTGACTTGAGGATTGTTGCGGACTTTTGTTTTCCACGATACAGATCTCCCTGGACGTTGAAATTGACTTGTTCATTTCGAGAAAACCTTCGTGTGCTTTCGTGTTCTGTGCTGCATTAGAACCACGGCACAAATAGGTACTTTAGTATTTGGCTTGAAGTATAGAGTTTATTCTTCAAATGCTATAATAAAATAATAATTAATGAAACTAGTTATTCACTTGACTAAATTATCGACTTTCTAAAATAAAGCAATAACTAAAAATACTTATAATGGTTCATTCAAAGTTCATAAAACTAACATCTATTCTTATAGACTCTCATTTTGCTCATATTAGGATGTCGAGGGTTACACCACTTGTCACGGCAAGGACGTCAATGTTGTGAAGACATGCGAGCTTTTTAAACAAACTTTATCTGTCTATAAAACAGAAAGAAGGTGTGCGATAAAACGATCGCGTGACTGGGCTTCACACCATGGCGGCTGCGATGCGAATGCTTTGATTATTCGAGGAACCTGCCACGAAAACTTAAATGAAAAACACGCCTCGATTTTAAATACGTGGTTCCGGTTTTGATTGAAATTGAATATACGAATGCCGAACGTAACATAAAAATTTCATGAATTTTAAGTAATACTAGGCCAAGTGGTACCAAGTAGATAGCTGGCACTGTGTGCTTATCGGCGTGACGTCAGTCCAGAGGCGGTGCCGACGTAGAGGCATGTAGATCGCGAAATTGATTGCATGTTATCTGATGGGGCACGGGTTCTTCGCTAGCGTTTAATACGGGCGGCCGCTGCTTGGCACGCGATCCTTCTGACAGGAGATCGTCCGCGCCCCCTGCCCCATCGACCGTGGTAATTACTGCGCCCGTGTGCGCCCGCGATGTCACCGACTGCGACTCCTGCATATACCTACACACCAACCAACAATTAATAATTGCTACAAATGAATATTATGTATTGTTTGTTTAAGCAAGCGCAACGCTATTCAGCTAGAGCTAAAACGCCAGCTATGATGCCCCTTTATACAGGGTGGCGTACTTAAATGACTCTAGGTACTTGCGGGTAGAGGACATAGTGCCGGTTCAGAAAAATATTAGATGTGCTCAGTAAAAGTCCTTTGGTTTCCAAGATATTCGACATTTTCGAAATTCTAAAATTATTGTTCCCACAACAATTGTTATAGTTTATTTGTGGGTAGCAAGCAATCTCTGGAAAACTGAGAAAACGATCTAGCAATGTTATCGTAACTTTTTGTATTACTTGTAATGGATGTAATACATTTTTTATCAAGAAACATTTTAGTGCAGCTGTATAGTCAAATTCATGTAAAACCTGAAACAATATGCAATTTGTTAGTTGTTGTTGATCGTTAGTGGAAGTGTTGATATTGCGGCGTTTGTTAAGACGCTGAAAACCGTGAAACAACGTCGCCCTCGCACACTTTTGGAGCTTTTGAAAGATATACAAGGTGTATCTAAATATGTGTACTATGCGAAGGTGGGGGGTTTCAGACCACAATGGTGATCAGTTGTGGGGGGTGATAATTAAAAATTCCTATTTTCAGTTTCCCATACAAAAATATTTAATTTCATAATGCCTAAATAAATTGACAACCCTATCCTTGTAACCCCTTGACCCCTTGACCTACTACCTCTGTAGGTCTACTACTACTACCTACTACCTCTGTAGCTGAGTTTAGGGTTGTCACTTTGTATAAAGTCAGCTGTTCATGTTGAAACTTCGTTGCAGTTTTTTTCAGAGATACCAATCGAAGTTCGAAAAGTCGTTGAACAAAAGTTGTTCCCCGGGGGGTGGAAATTCACCCCCCTTCAGGATAGTACACATATTTTGATACACGTTGTATAAACCTCTCAACCATCTGTTGTGCAATGCGATTGCACAAAGTTTAGCAAAAAAAAAAAGTTTTTTGTTCCTGACATGTTTTTCTACTTATAAGCTTGCCTAGACAAACTAAAGTAGGAAAACGAGTTGAGTACCTACTTATCAAAATTATTTCAAAAATATTGGGAAGATCGCTCCGGATTTTCGATAAATAATAAGTTCAGTGATTTTATATCTTTCGGATGAGCTAAAAGTACATCGAAGGTTGTCTGCGCCTTAAGTTTATAAAGAATGAATGGTTTCCTCGTAATTTGATTGGCGAGAGCGAAGAGAGTGCACGACCGGAGAATCGAGCGAGGCGCGTCCAAGTTGCGTTAATTGCCCCGCGCAATATAGAAACAATGACAAAACTCACGGCCGTCTCGACCGAGGGAGAGTCGCCAGGTTTCGCTCTATTATTTAAAATTCACTTACCCGGTCCGCAGATTGTTATTTCGTCGAGTTATTCCAGGCGTTATTAAAACAAGTATAGAATTAATTCGTTTCTTTATTCGTGTTTGATTGAATTTGCATTAGTTGGGATTCCATATTGCTAAAAACTCGTTATGGCAACAGAAATAAATCAGTTTATTATTGCAACTTTCGTTACTGTTTTCAAATATCTTTGAATGAGATCTCTAAAGAAATTCTATCTTATGTTGGCAGGCATCGCTCCACGTCTTTAGTATTTTGAGTAGTTCATCACATACCATGTGACTACTGTGTATTAGGCACACTAAACTTACGATACGATACTACGAACGTACGATATTAGCTCTGGACAAGTCTACTCCATCTGAAATACTGCCTCAGATATAATATAGCGTCCTGTAAATAGGGGTGTAAGTGAATAAGTCGTTCCTGGAGTTGTTTAAATCTGCAAGTCCGAGTGCATCTCTGTGACTTCGATTATGTCATTTTATGTAACGAGTAAGTAGTAAAATTAATTAGTAAACAGATGTCGGTTGGGTTCGACACGACAGTTTAATTACCCCAAGGCGAGCGACCCGAGGGTGTGAGCGAGCCGTCGCGGTAATTGATTGTGACATTTGATGGACATGCACCGAGCTGTGTTGCACTGCATCAGGCCCCCGCCTCGGTGGGACTATGTGTAACTAATCCAATCTATCTACTTCCTTCATTCTATGCTGTATTCCCATTCGCACGCTACTTTCAACACAGCTTATGGAATATAATGGAAATACGGGCTATTTAACAGGCGCAGATCGCTAATTTGTCTTCTTCTTGTCGTGTAATCTTGTATGTCTATCTGTCTGTCTTCTAGACCTTTCGAATCAGTGCGGTGAATTTTAAGTTGGCCTCTAAGACAAGTCGGGGTCTGGATGATTCAAAATCGTCCTTCCTGGTATGCCCATTTCCATGAGTTCACTTCTTCACGCATCGAATAATATCAGTGGCTTTTATCATAATCTTTTAAATAGCTAGTTATTTTATAACTCAAATATGAATATTGTGGTTCACAATTAATTCATTGTGAGGCGGTCCGTTACTTGGTCTCGTTCTGTTGACATTTGTGCAAAAACAAACTCACCTAGGCTAACCTCGGGCTTACCTCTGTAAACTAAAGTCCGCCCTAAACTTTTAAGGTCCACTTAATAACGCAAGCAATTTGGGTCTCCCCTCTATTTGCACTCTTGCTTTGCGCAGGTGATTTGATGATTTTGACTTATTTAACTGTTCGGCTCGTGTTATACTGGTTCGCTACCCACCTTCACACTGAGCCTTCACACCAGTGTTAAGGTAGGGAAATTAAATTCCCCGCCTTAACACTGGTGTGAAAGAAATCCCGGCCTTCATACTAGTGTTAAGGAGGGGAACTCAGTGTGAATGACGGGAAAAGGCTAAGTGTGAAGGTGGGTCGCGAAGGAAATTATCGTTACCTATTCTAATCCTCCACAAAGGCTGGCTGCCTCCACTTCTGATAATTTCTATTACAAACCTCTTTAGATATTGTACTGTCCACTTGAGAAACTTAAGATGTTGATTCTTATTATGACAGGAGTATGTCAGAAATTCTTTATTCCTAGACAAATTTTATTGATGGTAACATTTTGAAAACGTTGCTCTTTTGGAACATTTAAGGAAATTGACATTTTACTTAACAAGTGCTTTCATACTCATTGATTGAATGTAAAAGTATTTTTATGTAAAGCTACATAATCTGCTATGACTGTGCTACGTCCATGAAATTTCTTTTAACTCTCGCCATGTGGTTTTGCTGCTCGTATTTTATTAACTCGACGTTGATTTCACTAGCAATAGCAACGCAACGAGTGAAACCGAGACAGTTTCTCGTGCGAAAGCTATGTTACCAGTCTTGCCTATTCAGATTGTAATTTAGAGTCCCCCTATCTAATACACCTAAACCATACTATTCAGTTTTCTTTTATTTATTGCGACAATTCGGCTGTTCTATGAATCATCAATTCATCATCTAACTAGAAATTATTAATTGACTGCAAAAACCGCCACTCCGTAAATTATTTTTAAATCGTTTTTCTTTTGAGGCCAATTTGTTACAGATTTTATTATCCTACTGTAGAAGTAAAAAGTCAAAATTCCTCGATTTGACGTCGTCGATGATGGGTAGAATCTAGCCTAAGTAAGAAGGTTGCGTCCTCCGCTGGTAAAATATCTCGTAAAAAAACGAAGTTGTATAAATTCTTGATGATGCCGCAGCAGTAGCAATAACAACAGTCGTTATTTCGGTATATGTGCTGTAAGAGAGAAGAGAGAGGTCGCAGTTGATGGCTAAGTGATATTGATTGGCAGAGGTGAGGTCACATGCTTATCCAAGTAAGGCAAGCGTTAGAGATGTTTTTATTCGTGCGACACGTCCGCCGTCGCATCTCGCGACGTGTCGTGCTCCCGCGGGACACTGGCCGTACTTCCGAACGGAGATATTTATAGCCGCCCCAGAAGCCGCCGTTACCTAATGTAACGTTTTATGGTAGCCCTTATTACGGTTCCCACACCGACCTGTAGTCTTGCTTTCGTTCCGTACTTTGTAAGAAATTTTATTTATTCAACTGCCTAAGACAAATAAAAAGCTAAACTAAGAAACCACAGCCTGTTTTTGCAGACGGCTTACTAGCCACTGGCGGCTCGCAAAAATGCCACGTCGAAGGTATTCTTTGCGGAAATCGTAAATTGGGCCGGTCCCCAGAGTTTCCAGAGTGCGGCGGGCGCCTTCTGTGCCGCATACGCTAATCGCAGGCTCGCAGCCCGCGCATTTTCGTTCGCCCCTGCGCCCGCCGCCGTCACTAACGCCTCGCTTTTCTTTGTGCGTCCCGTCGTAATGGCCGCGAGAAAGCCTCTTTTGTTACGCCACCGATTTGTTGTATCTCACCGCGCATTACTGAGATACCTGCTTTGACTCGCGTAATTGTTCCTTCGATTCAGTTGTTTTGTTGTTCATAAAATGCTTTGTCACATAAGCTAAGTTGCTTTTCTTTATAGCCGTCGAAAACCATGTTTCATTGTTGCTAATCCTAATTCATTAGCAAAACGTTGAAATTGTTTATCTGTATAAATCTGAGTCATCTTTGTAGCTTTTATCATTCCTTTTGTTTGAATGATCTTTTGTTACAGTTATGAAACATCACGTTAAAATTTAACAAGCTCATCTAAATAAGTTTGTTTCGGTTAGTCTTCGAGATGCATAACTGAATTTATTATAAAGCTAATTTAACTGTCGAAGAAGAAAAGTACTATACTCCCTCGCACACTTTCTTTTTTGAAAACCTTTCAAATGTTCAAAATGTGCGAGTGAGAAGTACATCGACTGCTGTCTTCGCCTTAATGTATCAGATTGAGTTAAATAGATATGTATGAGGTGCGAAGCCGTAAGCGACATGCTCCGATGCGCGGCCGTTCAACTCGATGTCGTGCTAGACTTGCTGCTTGCCTGCTGCTCGACGACCATCACTTCCTACATACCTGTAGAACGCACGCTTATCATTTTGATTTCATGATTTTTATTCTTGCTTTGTTGGCAATATTTTTTATAACAATGGATATCTACCTTCTGACTTTGACTAGCGTTGCTAAATTTGGGGCTGTGTAAAATTATTACTTTGTTGTTAAAACAATTATTTTAGTTTATAATCTATCACATTTTCCTGCTTATAAGTTTACTTATAAGCAAGAATTACTTATAAGTACGAAAACCAGTTAGGCAAACGTTTTTTAAAGTGTAGGGAAGATTTTTTTTTATTATTATTATTTGTTTCACGGAGTTCAGCGCCTTAATGGCAAAATGTCACTTACACGTGTTCCTGTCCACATAATGATACGACCCGTGACATAGTTTGCACTGTGACAATTTTCGCCACAAGGGGCAGCTCTCATGTCCCGCGATGACTCGGCGCCCGCTCGTTACTGTCTCACATGTCTTGTTGCCCCCTACATACTTACACTAACCTGCTGTTATCGCTAATGATTCTACTATCTTGCACAGGTGCTTTTTATGCATAGCAAGTAAATCATAAGATTCAACCTAAAATTTCTCTCAAACAAAAACAAGTAAAGAAAAGAAAATATTTTAATACTCTCTAATTAGTACCCTTTGTCTTATGTGACTTGGGTTTTGTAGCTTCTCTTATACTTGGGCAGCTAATTACTAAGCTGCGTGTTCACACGCAACAACACTATCTACTGTTTTTATAGGAAATGTGCATATGATGTAAATAGACTTTTTACTTCGGTGCCGCTATTCATCCCAGTTCATTGTTCTTCGAAATTGCTCTCCGCTGAGAATAGTGCTTTTGGGTCTAGCTGTGTTGTGTAGCCTTCGTTTTGTTCTGTATTCACTTTTCCCAGCTGGAATGCTAAACTTCGTTTACAGTACGGCTTTTTTAAAATAATATTGTAAAAATCAAGAGAAAATATGAATGGGTGTAAGTAAATTGAAAACATTTTCACCTATACTAACAAACATCTCTCTATTCAAATTGTGAAAACAGACAATCAGTTAAGTGTTAGCCTTTTCTGTAGCATTGTATAATCGATACAATGTGCAGCTCCATTCAGCAATTTTATTTGTATCTGCAAATAGATGGACGATAGGATGATGAAGTGTATTTAGCTGGTCGTAGTTGTTTACTTGACAGTGGTAAAAGGTTTGCGAGTCCCTCGTGGCTGGAGCCCGCTTGTTTTCATTTCGTTATTTACTTTTAATTTGGCAGCAAGCGGATGATGCGGCGGGTGGGGCGAATCGTGTGAATAATTGAGCCGATACGCGGCCGAGTGTCGGATCGCTGCTCTGTCTGTCTGTTGCTATTGCCTGCCATACGACCAGTCTCACATACTGAGCGAAATTCTACATCAGTGCCACTTACATTCTTGACGAGTCACCGACTCAACGCATCTAACTGATGATACATTGTTGAAGCGCAAAACATTTACTTTTTCTCCAATCATGCCATCGTGTTTTCAGATGCTAATAAATAATTTGTCCTAAACTAATTTTAGAAATTAAATATTCGGCTTGACAAGCAGCGGACAGATGGTTAAATATGAAGAAGAGAAAGAGGTTCGTTCGCCGAATCAGTCGCCGAGCAACTTTATTGTGATTACTTTGAATTTTTCATTATCATGCTGCTTCTTCGGCAAATAAAGTTTCCTGACATTCATTAGATACCTTCTATTTTCGGAAAACTTGAAACGAAATAATTACAAAGTTCATTTATTACCCCCATTTGACATTTCCGAGGAAAATAAAGTTAATTATGTGCTCTACAATGACAGGTAGAGTCGCGGTAGGCTTTAACATCTTTAAGAGTTGAGAAATAATTGATGAGCTTCTGGTGGTGCTGAATGAACCCGCTGCGAATGAAGATCTTAAATCTTGATGTTAACTTTATTTTTATTTAATAGTAGACTTTATTTTATTATTATTATGTGCCCTCTGGGTCCCACTGCTGGGCAAATGCCTTAATGTTTTTATAAGTACACTAATAATATTTAAAAAAATGGCAAATTTAAGTCAGGTTTGTGTACCACGCGTTTCGTTCAACATCTAAAAAATTAACAAAAGTAAAAATTCAACATACTCGTACATGTAACTCTTTTTATATAGTAAAATGTATTCCCAGACTTTAGCTAGACAGACAAATTGTTCTATCCAAACTCTAGTCTAGAACAATATGTCCAAACTCTAGTCTAGAACAATAATATATGTCGGTTTCCGTTTGTATAACAGCTAGATTTTAACAAGTCTGATTTGTAGCAATTGTAGGTTGTAACACATCTCGTTCATAGAGGTTGTATGTATGCAAATGAAGAGCAAAGGGTTCGAGGTCGGGCTCCGAGGGGCTTGGCGCGGTCGCGTGCCGCGGGGCATTACGCCGCGACTAGTTCGCGGGGGGTGGCTTATTGTCTCGCGTCTATTAATACCGGTGTTTATTGCAAATTAATTTCTGCGGTTTACTCATATCCACTGTTCATCTGTTTTATATATTTTTCTGTACACAGAGGTTTAATTAAATATCAACAAATAGAGGATACATGGGTTTAGAATGACAATATTGACAATAGTCATAAATTATATATTTTTTTTTTTTTTTTTTTTACAATTTATAGGTTTGCGTTTGACCGCTATCTCACCTGCTGTTAAGTGATGATGCGGTCGACGATGTAGCACGCTTACCTAGAAGATACCTATTCACTCTTGTCTTGAAAACATCCAATTTGTAGGTGCTCGGAAAGACAGACGCCGGCAAGGAATTCCATTCCTTGGCTGTCCGCAACATAAAAGTTGAAGCAAAGCGCTTGGTGCGGACAGTTGGAACATCAACCAAGTATGGATGCCGCATTTCCGTGCGTCTAGTGATCCGATGGTAGAATGGGGATGGGGGAACCAAATTGTGAAGTTCCGTAGCACACTCTCCGAAATGTATCCTGTAAAATACCGATAGACTGGCAACTTTACGGCGATGTTCGAGACTTAGGAGCTTGGACTCGACTAGAGTGTCGCTACCAATGAGCCTTTTGGCTCGTCTCTCAATAGCTTCCAATGCCTCAAGCTGGTATTTGGCAGAGCCATCCCAGAGATGAGAACAGTACTCCATACACGACCGGACTTGTGCTTGGTACAGGTTAAGAAGCTGTCCCGGTGTGAAGTACTGTCTCACCTTCGATAGAACGCCTAGCTTCTTCGCAGCTGTCTTGGCTTTGGACTCTATGAACGAGCCAAAATTCAATTTACTGGTTAGCGTAAACCCTAGAAGCTCTAGTTGGTCTGCAATCGGAAGGGATACATCTCGGAAAGTAGGAGTCAGGTGAAATTGACTCCGCTTAGCGGAAAATGAACATTAAAATATAAATTATAATGTACATTATAAGTCAATTCAAACAACAAATATGAATGAGTAATTCATTACAAGTAATTAACCACTAACAAGGTAATGTTTGGTTTCTTAATCGCAATTTTGACCCGTTAGTTAATTTAACAAAGTTCTACCTGATTGACATTAGACAACGTAAACAATCTAAACCGGTGCTGGTCTTAAAATTAATAATTATAAATTCGTTTTATTCTATTATCGTGGTACAGTGGATACGCATCAGTCTACACTGCTCGAATTTACATTCTTGAAGTACTTAAGCGTCTGATGGAAGAAAAAATATCTTACTCGTATCACCACCTGAGATTCTATGCTGAACCAATTTTAATCTATTGTTTTATTAAATTGTATCGGTAAAGTAAGAAAGAAACGGCTCGTTGTTTGCAAAAGTTGTCAATCGAATTTTTTCACAACTTTTTCCATTGTTTTGGCATATTTCTCTAGGGTGCATTTTCTCGGATTGGATCAAAGTTTGAATCGTACATTTTTTCTGTTACATATCAATTGGCATTGAGACAAGTTTAATAAAAATTATATGAATGTAACTTAGTTTTGCGATTAACTTCTGAAAGTTCAGGACAAAGTCATGGGTCGTTAATTATTGAGAGTTCGTTAATTGTTCTAAAGTTCGTTTTCTGTTGTGAGGCGTAATGTTTGAAAAGGGGTTGAACCTGCAGAATTAGTCACGTGGCAAACGGCGATGCTTATTTCAAACTTCGATAACCAATTTCTCCATTTCCATTTATTGGAAGCCTATTGTCTGACCTAGCCAATTTTCAGATGCCCTACCATGGAATATCCAGTGGGAAACTAATTGAAATGGAGCGAACGGGTTTCATTTAAATAGCATTTATGTATAACTGTTCTGACCAAATTATACATAAAATAATGCACAACCTAGTTTTACCGGTCGACTTATGATGGTTCGGATTGGAATGGAGAGTTCTGAAAGTGGGACGAAAGTGGTCTGCACAGCTTTGTGGATGCAGGGCGACCGCTGCTGCAACGGTGTTTGTTGACGAGGCTGTGGGCGGCGGCGGCGGCGGGGCGCGGGCGCGGGCCGCGCGTCGCTGCCGGCAGGTGCGCCGCGCCAGTTCCGCGACCATCGCCGCGCGAATGCCACGCCGCCACGCGCCAGACATGTAGCTCCGACTCCGCCGCAATAGTGATACGCGCAGTGTTTGTGCTACTTCCTGACTGTAACTGACTAGTATCCGCTGAGACAATGGTGGTGCTTGAGGGCGGCGGCGCCCTGCTGGAACCAGCACTGGCACTCGATGGCGCTACCGCTGCCTGCCTCGAGCGGGCCTATGCACAAGCAGACGTTTCACTCAAACTTTTACCTAAACGTTACATTAATCTGCACCAGTGGTTATCTCCGGTGACGACTTCGGTCACCGCGGCCTCCGCTGCTGGAAAGGACCTCAAGTTACAAATTGTAAGAGCTGGTTTACTTTAAAGGAATCAGTTGATGCTATTGTTTACTGCTGCTTGTATAGAAAGTATGAATTTCCCTGCACTTGGTCAGCTTGCGCTACAGTTGACTTAGACTTGTGCTAGATACCTACCTCTGCTGATTTAGAAACTTTCACAAACAAGTTTCCCATGCGCTAGTTGAACTCGTTGATGTCTTTTGATTGAAAAAGTACGTACGGAAGGCAAAAAATGCGTGTTATAAACTTTTTTGTTTTAATTGAATTTGCAATTCAAAAAACCTCAATCTCTGTAACTAAGTAAAAAATATAATATAATTATTTATAATATAATATAATTTATTTAGTACTTAAGGTTTACAGAGATATTATTAATATCTCTGTAAACCTTAAGTACTAAATAAATTATAAGGTTTTATTAGGTAGGTAAACGAATTGGTTGTTATTGCTAACGTTTTAAATACTTGTTATAATATATATCTTCCTGCTCTTATCACTTATCTTATCCTTTATCTCTATAATAAATATTAAAAATATCTTCGAAGTAGCAGTAGCCGTCGTGTTAGGGTTTTCTGTTTTGGGAGCAACAATTTTTTTCCGAACCCTTTTTTTTTTCGGATAAACGTAGCAATACCTATATCCATGTCCAAACTATGTAAGTTCCAAATTTCATTCAAATCCGTGCAGCACCTACTGATCCAAACATCGCAATATAATATTTAGTCGTATTATTTATTGTGTAATATGAAATCATTTGTCAATACATATATTATAAAGGTGGCAGGTTCATTCCGTACAGCTAAAATAATTATCTGCGTTTACTGCTTTTGTTGACTTTTTAACCCCCGCCTAGAAACCGCCCAATCGACACCATATAGAAAAAATTTAATCCTTTACTGTGCAAGGCTTGCAACATTACTTTGTCATCAGTCTGTGGCCTAATGATGGCCACTTTCGGGCAACTGCTACAGGAATCAACTTTAAATGTATAGCTATCAAGATGTACAATCCTATAAAAAATGCCGTAAACAAATCAAGCGTGTAAATAAGTATTTTATCACATATTTGTTGTTTACCTTTGCTTAATTTGGGGCTTTGAAATCCTAACAGCCTTTGTGATGAATTGAATTTCTCTTTTGGTGCACCCTAAATTACACATTACATTTTGAAAGAAACTTTATCACATTTTTAAATAAATCATTTTATTTTAAGTGCACTATAGGATTCGACTTAAAATCAAGTGGAGAAAAATCACTTAGAATTCGTTACTAGAAATAACCAGTATTTCGTGTTTATCATGTTCGAACCTGATTTAATCTGTTATTATTAAATGTCAAAAGTAACCATCGATAGGTCCAAATTATCTACATTTTTTAATTATGTGCCTTTTTGAATAGCCAGTCTTCTGACTGGCCTCTCAGCTCAGTTGGTAGTAGTTCTGCCTTCTGCGCCGTAGGTCGCATAGATCTCCATCGAGAAGAAATATTTGTGGTGAAATGTCTGTTCTCTGTCTGGGTAATATTCTAAGTATATTATTAATATAATTACATAAAAATGTATGCAAGTTTTATAATCAGCTATCTGGTTCCCATAGTACAAGCTCTACTTAATCTTGGGCTAGATAGTGTTGTGTGAATTGTCCTCAATATTTATTTATTTATTATTACATAAAAACCTTTTTTGCCAGAGCAATAACAGCATATTTTAAATTACTATCTTCGTAGATCGAGCAATGCTTGACTAAAAAAAAAAAAAATATCACTACATTCTGAAATAAAAAAAACATGACGCGGGACTAACAAAGGTGAATAAAACTCATTTGCACAACAATTACAGTTAAATAATGTAAATATTTCGTGAATTCGTGCATTTGTGACTAATAATTGTAAAAGTAATCAAAGGAGTAATTAATGAACCGCGTGATGAAAAAAAATATGACCCCAATATGATCTATCGATCAGCTCATCAAGACGTTCGTTTTCATCATAATTTCAATTAGTTACTATGAGTAATACTATCGTTATCATCGGAAAGTAAATAAAAAAAACACTTGCACTAAAATCATTATTTAACCATTCTAATAAAATACCAGAATATAATCATTAAAATATGAACACGAAAATCACTAATAAAAATAAATCTTTTGAATCAAATCATAATTGTTATTGATTTAACGTCACATAGCAATAGTATAAACACGCGTTAACAATAAAAAAAGAAACAATGACATTAAAATTGGCTGCCACTCAGCATAAATGATATAAGTAGCGTCAGCGTGTGCTTCTATAGCGCTGGTCTTCCGTGACACCACTCTCCGTTGTTACAGAAAGAACCCCATATATTTACACACATTTCAGGATATAATAAACAAGTGTTGAAGTGAAGTATCAAATGAATAGCAGATAAAAAAGAAACTTGACTCGTGGGTATTCGATTATAATGACAAAATACAAAATATTTTGTATTTTTTAGAATTCGTATAAAATTACGCATGTAATGTATGTTTTTTGACGCCAATGAGGTTTAATGATCAAGTATGTGTGTATACGAGTATCATGCTTAGAGCTTTTATGCAGGGAAGTGGTTGGTACGATACTGCAGATAAGAAAAGCTTTTAATGATAGTGAAGCCACAATAGTGATGGCACAATAGCACGGTTTTGGCACTACTATGAATCAAACATAGCCTGTTTTCACTTAATTTAAAATACGCAGACTATATTCGTTGATATAACGATTAGACAATATTTATTCGTCATTTCCAATCGGTAATGGCTATTTTCCAGTATTAAAATAAGCCTTGTGGGATTATTTTAAAACAACTTGCCGACACCCAAGATCTGTCGCCTTCTTCGGATCTTTATTTTACATCTTGTTTATCTAACAAGCTACTTAGTATTATTATTCATAAAACTAATTACTGGCACGTGAGCCTAACATCGATATGCCTCAAGACTTATCAAGGGAACCATATTATTCCTGCTCCCATCAGCTAATTGTACTCCTTCTCAACCCCTTCAGTTGTTCTACCCTTTATCATGATATTCATTAGTTGGGCTTAGCTTTTTTATTAGAATTTTGTCAATATACGTATTATTTTGCAAAAAAAAACTTTGTTTAAATCTCTGCACATTTTGCTCCTCTCTACGAACTCAATCAATGTAATTACATGGGTTGATAATAAAATAAACTTCCATTTAAAGCACAAACACATGTTTACACTTTAAGAGGCTGAACTCTGTTAAAGAACTTCACACACTTACCCCCGAATACTGAAACGCAACTCAGATTTAAGCACGTCTCAAGCGACGAATATTTGACAGTTTAACCCCCGAATACTGAAACGAAACTCAGATTTAAGCACGTCTCAAGCGACGAATATTTGACAGTTTTCAATGAAAATCTGTCAAACTTTCGTCGCTTGAGACGTGCTTAAATCTGAGTTGCGTTTCAGTATTCGGGGGTAAAACTGTCAAATATTACGTACGTCTCAAGCGACGAATATTTGACAGTTTTCAATGAAAATCTGTCAAATATTCGTCGCTTGAGACGTGCTTAAATCTGAGTTGCGTTTCAGTATTCGGGGGTTAGACCTTTTGAAAGATTTAAAAAACACTGAACTTATTTATCGAAAAATCGCTAGTATGATACTCGCCCGCAAAAATAAATATTCAAGAAATGATCAAGATAACATCTTTTGCTTGTGAAATTGAACCATAAGAGGATATGCGGACTGACTGTATGCAATCCTTCATTAAACCATAATTACTGTAATGCCATAACAAAAAATATAAGTATAAAAACTACCTGTTTTCAATTTGTGATTCATTTTTCAAAGTCGACTGTTTGATTTTGTTTGTTAATTTTATAAATATGAGACTTGAAATGGTGTTTCTATATTCAATTCGAGTAAATCAAGACTTTGACTTTGGAAGAATGCACCAGAATTAATTTATTTTTCAAATTATTTAATGGTTATATTGAAACAAACTGTTTATTTTAATTCGTAATTAAATTTTCTTTCAGATACTATGTAAAGAGCTGGTTTGTGTGATTTCAAAGTTATTTGGAGTTAACTACCTTTTTGCGGGCGAGTGTATCTTGTGTGCAATCCAGTTTAGCTTATAAGTCAATAATTTTGATCCTAACACGTTTTCCTACTTCAGTTAAGTTCGCCTATCTGGATTTCTTACATAATTATATAATTATAGCTTCTTTCATTTCCTCCATTACATACTTAACATACAATATTCATTATTTTATAGTTAATTAATATTAATTAATTTTACAATTCAATTTACATAATATACACATCATGCAATTAATATTTTAAAAACAATCGTAAATTTAAAATAATAATAAACTATTGAGGACCCCTCAATGAGTAAAGGCCTCCTCCATTTGGTTCCAATCATCGCTTTCTTTCGCTATGATCATCTAGTCTTCACCTGCTAATTTCTTTATTTCATCTATTCTTCTCTCTTTAGGTCTTGCCCTGTTCCTTTTGTAAGGTGGTCCTGACAATGCTGTTACTTTATACGTGCGACGTGACCAGCCTATTTCCATTTGAGTTTCTTTCAATGTTCTAAAAGCATCAAAAACCTTAGTATCTCTTATACTCGTATCAGTGTTTCTTCTTATTTTGTCTATTTTTTTTAAATTTAGTATATTTCGCTCCATTGCCCTAAGCAAACTTTTATTCATTTTGTGTGTGGTTGTTGAATATCCCGGTTTAACAGACATGGATCCAGAACTTTTTTCTTCAGATTTACAGGAACTTTTGATTTGAGCAGTTCCTTGTTGTTTTTCATAGTTGGTTTTCTTACATAAGTTAACTTAAAATCAAGATCACTTGCGATGTTCGATAAATTAGTTCAGGTATTTTATATATTTCCAAGGGTCAAAATAATAATATGCGAGCGAGACGTACATCTACAATGGTTTTGTACATCTACAATTTTCCATGCATCTAGTTTCCTCAAAGTCAATATTATTTATGCGCAGGTTAAATACCATCATCATCTAATCATAAAATAATAATGTAAGTACTTATCATAATTATGTGGGTTCCATCTACAGCACATATATTATATTATACAGTCTAATATGTTATTATTATAGTATAACCGCTCGTTTACAAAGCAGATTTTTACACGTAAGTAGGTAGGTATAGAAAAAACTAATGACCTTGAAGCACAACACAAGACTGATCAATATGAATGGAGTAGAGCTCATTTTGTATGGATAGATTTTGATTATCTGATGATTGAGATCTGTTTATATGAAAAAAAATAGTCCTATCTTAAAATTATAAAAATTTTCTTTCGAAAATGTACATTCATCTTGTGTGAGGTAGGATAGTTTTTAGTTAGCTGGTCGGTTTGTGTACGTCCGCTCCCCCGGCGGACGCGGCCGGTTCGGGTGCGGCCACCCGCCCGCGGCCTTATCGCGCCGCCCAATCTCTCTGTATTCACTGCTGCCTCCGGAAAGCGCTAAATGTAGCGGTAGTCCTAGCTAACTCACCTTCCCGCTTTTTGAGAGTTTTACATTCATCCTCCAAAACTTACATTAAACAAATTGGATCCTTTGTAACTCTTTCATTCATAGCCGTTTCTCAGATGTATCTGTACATATCCACTTTACTAGTTTCTTCCCTATTCATTCACGTATCGCAAAAGGCACGTCTATGTCTTACCTTGGTTTAAAGTTAAGATTCGGACATTCATACTTTTGTTTAATTATTTTTTCATGATATAGCATCGCAGGGGCATTTTCAATTCACCGCCGTATTTAGTTTACAGTTTGTTGCAACTAAATACATGTGGCTAACACTAGATACTGTACGACTCTGTATATCTGCGTATTGTTGGGACTATGTGCGGTGCGTGCACCTTCGCTTGCCGCAGCGCTCGTTTATATTTGCGACTTCCTAGCTCTTTTGTTACGCTCTGTCGCCTCTGTCTGCTTTGAAAAATTGTAATGCCGCGGCATTGTACAGACGAGTTGCTGCAATTGTGTACGCCGCCATATATATACTACTGACTGAGCATATCAGATTTATGGTGAACTGTCGATGTGATGCCTAACAGTCTGAATAATACCGTTCTGTTGCTTCGGTATACGACCCCGTCTTAGCTATATGGAACCGAGGGCGGGCGGGTATAGTGACTGCGGAATATATTAGCCACCACCGCCGGTGTCGGCCTCGGAACGCCCGTAATATATTTCACTAGCGGTCATTTTCGACAATTAACCACATAAAATAAGTGAAATTATGCATGCGGCCGACGACGGCGTATATCACGTCCAGTTACGTACGGGGCACGATACCTACCTACATTCATTATTCAAAGAAATGTTTCGCTCGGCCAGACCGCGCCCGGAAGCGCCGACTCTGTTCGTGTGATTGATGGAGAGCACTTTATTTTTACTGTTCTTTTCTGCAAATATAATGTTTATGCATAAACAATACGTGATAAAATTGTATCTAACCATATTCAATTGTCAGCCTAAAAACGAAACGCTTACTTACCTTAAGTAGGTACGTGCTTATTATGCTGTTATCCACAGTTTACTTGAACGAATGTAATGTCAATATTTGAGCTGCCCTGCACGCATGCTATTGATCTTTTTATAATATCACATACGATCACTTATTATAAAAATTTTTGATTCACATGAGGTAAGCTTAAAATAAAATATAAAAATAGGTAAATTAGGTCATACTCGTAATATAAGGCAATACAATACCTCGACAATGGATCTAACATAGTATGTAAATTACATATACATATTAGTGAGCACAAACAATAATACGTAATCTTATATAAACATGGAGTATTTCAGGTCAAAATGAATAATATTACGTAGCGTATAGTATTTATCATCTACCATGTGAATCTGATTCAGATTCAGATTCAGATTATATTTATTGCTTGAAATACATGTCGAAAAGATGATAAATTATAATAGGTAATGTACAATGTATTCTGCTTATGTCTAGGCATGCAATATTGAGATTTACAAGTAATTGTCATAAAATTTATAAATTATTAAATAAAATTAAAAATTAAACCATTAATAATAATCAAGGACAAAACATAAAAAAAAACATAACAAACAAAAAAAGAAACATAAAAAGAACAGCAATACTTAATACAAAATGTCAAAGAATATTAAAATAAAAAGTCAGAGGTGAGTACATCATCAATATAAAATTAGGTAAGTACATAATACAATTAACTTTTTAGGAAGGCCTTGTCATTAAAAAAATCGTCAATTTTATAATAGGTTTTGATTAAAAGTAATGTTTTTAACTTTCTTTGAAAAAGCGAACATGGCATTTCCCTAATGGCCTGTGGGAGTTTATTGTAAAGGATAGGAGCCATACAGAAGATACTCTTGCGCATAAACTTGGTCTTAGAGTTGCGGACACATACTCGACTTGTATCTCGTCTATTGCGATCTACGACATCATTCAGCCGACAAAACAGATCGGGGTTACTTTTTACAAACATAGCTGTTTCCAAAATATACAATGAAGGGATTGTTAAAATACGATGTTTATTGAAGTATGGTTTACAGGTGTCAGTAGTCTTCAGATGAAACATTGCACGGACACATCGTTTCTGGTATTTAAATATTATTTTAGCGTTGGTAGAGTTTCCCCAAAATATCAATCCATATCTTATTTGTGAGGCAACTAGGCCATGGTAAGCCATAAGTAGCGTTTCAATGTCTACTATGGAGGAAAGCTTATGCAAGATATACACAGTGCTATTAATTTTTTTACATAAATGTTCTAAATGTGGTTTCCAGTTCAATTGTTTGTCAATATTTAATCCTAAAAACTTTGTGGTTTCTACATTCTCTATAGTTTTATTATTATATTGTATGTCAAAATTTAATGATGCAGCAGTTTCGCGTTGTCGGAAATGTATAATTTTAGTTTTATTTAAATTAATTTGTAAATTATTATTGTCTAGCCATTCTATAATTGATGTCAATGTTGCATTAATGTCATATTTGTATGTGTTAATATTATTACATGTTATGGTCACAGTGCTGTCGTCAGCGAATAGTGACATCGGTTGAGTAGTAGTTCCAGGTAAGTCATTTATATATATTATAAAAAGAAGTGGGCCTAGCACACTCCCTTGAGGGACACCGTATTTCATAATTCTCTCTCCAGATGTATGAGTTTCTTCGCGTCTAGTTTTGAAATTTATGTTATTTATTACCGTAATTTGCTTTCTGTTATCCAGGTAGGATTTAATTAAGTCCAAAGAATTACCTCTGACACCATAAATGTCAAGTTTGTGAAATAATATGTTGTGGTCAATATAATCGAATGCTTGTGTCATGTCACAGAAAATGGAACACACAGGTATTCTTTTATCAACGTTACTTGAAACTCGATGGAGAAAGTCGTATATTGCCATATTTATTGTTTTATTTACTCTGAATCCTTTTTGTTCTGTACAAAATATATGCTTGGTTTCAAAATAATGATTTAATGATATAGAAATATATTTTTCGAAGATTTTAGATAGTACAGGTATAAGAGAGATAGGTCTATAATTTTCCATGTTTTCTTTACTTAGCTTTTTATGTAGAGGTTTTATTATAGAGATCTTTAATGCGTCTGGGAATACACCTGAGCTTATACATAAATTGATAACATGAGTCATAGGAGTACTTATTAATTCAGCAACATATTTTAGTATTTTTGTTGAAATGCCATCGTATCCAACACTGTTAGTGTTATTTAGGGATGCTATTATTTTAATTAAATCAGATGGTATGCAAGGTTTCAAAAATAATGAGTCCCTTTGGCTTACAATTCGTGGGGTATAACTCATATTTGAATTTTTGGGTACTATCTTATCAATAAAATAGTCATTAAATGCATTTGATATGTCTTTTGGATTTGTAACAATTTTGTTGTTCACTTTAATTTTGTCAATGGGGTCTTTTGGTAGATTACGTTTTGTACTATTAATGATATTCCAGCTAGCTTTAGATTTATTTTTCGAATGTTTTATTTTATAATTATTTTGAGCTTTTTGTGTGAGTTTAATAATTTTTTTAAGTCTATTTGAATATCTAAAATATTCTGTTTTATTACTATCTGATGGTTTTTTTCTGTAGTGCCATAAAAGTTTCCTTTTTTTCTTACAGCATAATTTAATGCCACGTGATATCCATCGTACGGGCTTTGACGTTTTGATTGTGACTAGTTTGTGCGGAAAACATAAGTCATAAAAAAGCTTGAACGTTTCAATAAACATATTGTACGCTGTGTTAGAGTCATTTTCACTGTATACTTCAGAAAAAGATATGTTCTGAAGAATATTTTTAAACTTATCTATGTTGTCGGCTGAGTAATCTCGTCTCATAACCCTCCAGTATTTAATCAGAGCTAAGTTCTTTATTTGACATTCTATAAGTTGAGACGTATGATCTGATAGCGCAAACTCAATGACTTCAGTTGTGCACGGTTTTTTGAAGTTGTGTGCAAAGTTATCTAAACATGTCTGACTCCTTAATCTGGTTGGCTGTTTCAAAGCAAGTTTTAGCCCAAAATTTAAAAGTAAACCTTCAAAGTCTAAAGTCAAATTATTTCTTTTTAAAATATTAATATTAAAATCTCCTGCTATTATAACATTTTCATATCGTGTTTTTGATAATACATGTAGAGTTTTTTGAAGCTGATTCATAAAAACTTCTAAATTACTAGATTTGGGTACTCTATACACACATAGTATTGCGATTTTATAGTTTAATAGTTCCACTCCACAACACTCAAACGCGCCGGTCACTGAAAGGTCCGAAATTTTTTTCAATTCTGCCCATTTATGTTCATTTCTTATCAAAATGCATGCTCCTCCTCTCCTGATTTTCTTCTGCTCGTATGCAATGCAATGAACGTGTGTAAGCTTAAATGCTTTTCCAAGTCGGACCTCTCAAACGGCAGGATTCATTTTCTCTCGCAATTTCCTACAATTTCCGGCCAGCTTTTGGTACATTGATGAGTTGGAAAATTATTTTCATGTAAATCTGATGGGTTTTACGGCCCATGCTAGGTAGCGTACTTTTCTGTCCGTTATTTTTACTGTAATTTTAGGGTTGAATAAAAAAAAAAAATAGATGTTTTAGGTTAGAAAGGTCACGTTTCTTTTAATTTAAGTGTAATTGTTGTACGATAATATCCAGCTGATAGAAGTTCAAGCACGAGATCAATACCCTATCTGCCTGGGTGTCGCGGTTATGCAATTAGGTTAGTTATTCACCGTTCATACGTATTTCGCGATGTACGAGACCTCGTGAGTGGTTCGTAAACCTCCACCGCTTTGTTTGACTTACTATTATCTGAGCTTGTTAGGCTATTTGCTTAATTTTTTGCACCTTAGTTATAATCTATGTGTTAATAGGTGCGGATGTAGAGAGATAGTTTAATGATTGAGAAATGAAACTGATTTTTCGCCTGAGATATATTTCCCACTGTTACTTCTTCCATGCTAATTCAGCATTATTTGTTGTTGTTGTTTTGTGTTTGCACGTACTCGTAATTTGATGATTTCGCAATGTGTCATGCATTCGGGTCGATCGACATCACCTTGAGTTGAGGTGTGCGTGAATCAGCAGACGGCACGCTCGCGTACCACACCGCTGCCGTGACGACGCCGGATCAAGAATAGCATGTGGTCTATTTGGGAGTCCTCTCTGTTTGTTTGCCAGCTAAATGTGTCATTGTTAACTAATTTAAGGCGAAGACAACCGTCGTCGGTGTACTTCTCGCACATTTTGAACCTTATAAAAACACTGAACTTATTTATCGAAAATTGCAAACAACAATTTTTTTTTTTTTAGCAAAAAACTAAATTTGATATTATGACGTTTTTATATTTAAAAGTTGGCTTACCTGGTTTTCGTATTACTCCACACATGTCATAAAGTAGTTGCTCGCGATTTGATAAATAAATTAAGTGTTTTAATATCTTTCAAAATTTGAAATAATGCGAAAGATCCCTTTTTTCGCGGTTTTCGGCGTCTTAAGTAACCACCACTGCCAGCTATTACAACATTGTGATGAGTTGTAACTTACCGATTTAATTCTATGTATAATCGATCTACATTATAATATCACGTTCGGTCATGCCAATATTTGTATGTTACGCAAAATTCTGTACAACTCGCTCAAGTCCAAGTTTCAGGCGGGTGGCACTCGCATTGCCTTGAAAATTACGAGCGCATTGATTCATGAGCCCTAGTAACGGTAAATTCTTGTTACTTTCTTTTATTGTTTTTTTGTAAGCCCTCACATACCGTAACATTCACCAAGCCACTAATCTTCATTGTTATCATACATATTTTAATCAAACACACCTGACTTCTTGTTTTTCTGGGTGCCTAGCGTAGAGGTTTTTTTGCCTACTAAGATCCTCGTATAGTACTTTACTTATACTTGCAATCTTTAATCTCTTCACAAACACTCTGGCAAGATATGTAATTGCATAACTTTTAAAGGCTACGAAACCCTTAGTGCACGAGTCGGAATCATATTTTTCGATTTATTTATTAAAGTTTCCTTCCTTTTCCCTTTATTCAAATAAGCAATTTGTATGCATAGAACGTCACTAACGATAACGAACCTGTTAATGAAACTCTTTAATTTTTTAGTGCGATGGGTCATGTTAATAATTTATTAATTAATATGAGCACGGTAGCGCTGTCATTCCGATAGCTCCAGCGACATTATCGCTGGAGAGTTGCGTAAACATCACAATGTAAAACACGGTATCGTTTAGCCGGTTAATTAATTGCCGTGACCAGGACTCGGGAACCGAGAGCCGCACGGAGGTCGTCGCTACCTCGTTATGGAAATAATGAGCGCGACCGCAACAAAACCACGCCAGCCAGCCAACCAACCAACCAACTCAGCTCAGCCTAGCTCGATGCACAACTCTGCCTCCCTTCGCTTCATTGTTATCCTCGATTTCTGATATTTTACGACTTTAATTAACTTTTCTCAAGGATGCTCTTACTTTTAAAACCTCCCGTTTTTTACTGGTTTATTTCGCATTACTTTTTTTAAACATTCCATGTTCTTAAACTTTTTTGGCTCGTGAAACTACGAGGGGAGGTCAAAAAATCCGCGGAATGGAAGGGTTAAGGAGTGGGGTTATTTTTTTTTACCTGGTACTCTTTGGGGACTCAATACAAGTATATATACCAAATTGTAGAAAAATCGGGTCATTAACCAATTAGTTATCACAAAATTAGCAGTTCAATCGGGAAAACTTCGCTAAACATGGATAAAATTGAGTTTCGTGCTGTTATAAAGTTCCTTACAAAGCAAGAAAAAACTCCTCAAATTGTTTTGAAAAAAATGTCATCTGTTTACGAGGATTCTTGCCCTGGAAAAACAATGATTTATAATTGGAATAGTTTATTCAAGCAAAGCAGGGAGCCAATTAAAGAAGATCACCGCGCGGGCCGGCCGATCGCGGCCATCTCCTTAGACTTTATCGAATAAGTCGAAAAACTTATTCTTGAAGGTGCCTGATTAAAAAAGAAACAGCTTGCAGAATTGTTGGACTATCGTTTAGAACCATCTTGGCATGTCTAAGGTCAGTTCAAGATGGGTACCGAAAATGCTCTCAGCGGTTTAAAAACAGGAGCGTGTCGAGTGTTCACGCGAGTTTTTGGAGCTCTGTAGTGAAAACAAGGACAATATTTTAAGCCGGATTTTTACTAGAGATTAAATTTGGGTTCATCATTATTAGCTTACATTAAAACAAAAGTCTATGCGGTGGCAGAAAAAGGCACATCACCCCCTAAGAAATGTAAGGTGACACAATCGGCCGGAAAAATCATGGCAACGGTTTTTTGAGATTCAGAGGGAATTTTGTTGATTGACTACAAAAAAAAGGATTGAATATCATAGGAGGATATTATGCCATCCTACTAGAAAAATTAAAAGATGCTACAAGGTAAAACAACGTGGAAAATGGACTCGAGGCGTGCTGCTTTTGCACGACAACGCACCCGTTCACAAGAGCCATGTTGCAATGGCTGCCATGCAAAAATGTGGCTGTAAAACTGTAAATCACTCTTTCTACAGTCTAGAACTATCCTCCTCTGATAATTGTTTGTTTCAAAAATTTAAACAAAAACTCCGTGAAAAAAGTTTACTGACGATGAAAAAGTTGAGTCGACAATTTCAGCTTATTTTGAAGACCTTGACGAAAATTTTTTTTTCAGTGGTTTATGCAAATTTTTGTAGTATCTGAAAAATGTTTTAGGCTTAAGGGAGAATATATTAACAAGGAAAAAAAAATAATTCATAGAATTTAGCCTGTTTTCCCTGCCATTCCGCGGACTTTTTGACCTCCCCTCGTAGGTTTTCATTCTGATGGGAGTGCTTAGGCCCTGAAACGAATCAGCAAGGGATGTCCAGGACCTAAAACTTAACAAAGTATGAAAGAGCTCGGATGAAATGTTAAAAGAGGAGAGGCACCCGTTATTATAGTGACTGCACTGTGATCTGATGTGTTATGATATGAACGACTATGAAATCTGCAAAAAGCTTGTAAATTGTATTTTTTAAGCTTTTTGAATTCCCACCCGTACCTGCCTGATCCCAGTCTTTCAATTTTAACAATAATGTTCTGGAAATTATTCTAAATAAGTACGTATACCTATACTTATATCTCCGAATATTTGACAATCATTTTATTCTCGGTAACTGGGCAAAGGAGACGTAAAATAGAACGCAGAGTGGCACCATGGCTTCGCATAGACAAGAGCTTATTACGCTTAGTTTATAGAAACTGCAAGCTTGTAGACACGTACCTAACCTACCTGGAACACAGTTTGTATCAAATATCATCGTCTTACAACCTTTGTCTGCTCGCAGAATATAATGAGTACCTACGGGGAGAGAACATCTTCTTGCTAATTTTCAATTAAAACCTCCGTAAAACGTCTTGAGCTGTCTTTAAGTGGTAGTTTGGCATAAAATAAAGCATTTCCGTTCGGCACGCAGGTTTATTGGGGTCGTGTGATTGAGGTAACTGGCGAGGAGACGTGTCACTTGATTTAATTAAGAGCCGGTTTACCGCCCCGTTCCTCCGACCTAACGCTCCATACGCCATGCGCCACCCCGACTAATTTCGAACAAAGTCATTCCGTCAGAGATTTATTTCAATATTGAACGTGTCTACTTTGCTTGCTAATACGGTATAGCATGTTTCATATCTTTTCAAGTCTGAATTAAAATTCAAACCGTAGTAGGGTGTTGCATGAAGATAACTCCACAAATAAAATTTTTTTCGTATAATTCTAAAAAAAGAAAAGGTTAAAACGATGTCGGTGCGATGAAATCTCTGAAATCCGCTAGTGATTGCGTCGTTTAGTCGAGATAGTTCTCATATTTCATTGCGGAACCTGCGTCCTAGAATTTTATAAATTGATACCATTTGTTTCAGCTGCGGACTGTTCTTCGTCGTTTTCTCACTGCTCAGCTCATCTTTCTTCGAACCTGTTGCATGTTTTCTATTTTAACCCTCGACTACAAAGATAAATGTTTTGAGTTCGATCCTTAGTATGTCTGATTGTCTGTCGCATCGTTGTTTCAGTTTTGAAAATTAGTCTAGTATTAAAGGCATCTTAAACATCATCTCATTGAAACTTCCAATAAATCTCTGGTTATAATGTAGTTAAAACTAGCAGTAGTTATAACAAACAATACAAACTTAACATTTCTCAAAAGAATTTTTACAATTACAATCTTTTACCATTGGGTAATTAATGTAGAAGCAGTGGGGAGGGGAGGGCAACTTTGAGAAATGTTTAAAACCTATGTAACGCCTGTAAGTAAGAGGGATAATGCTCACAAAGACTTGTATTGACTTGAAACTGATAGAATGTAGGTAATCCAGGTTTTCCTTACATGTGGTTCTCAAGTTTCAAGTCAGTTTGTTTACGCGTCAATCGAAACATTTTACTTAAATTACTCCGTCGACACACTTTCTCTTGATAAATGTTGGTTTCTCTATGAAGTTCCGTCACTCTTTAGCATCTTTTGCATCACCAATAGAATAACCAACCTAACTTATTAATTTCAAGCAACGAATATTCCAAATAAACATTACTGTTTGAGTTCAGTTTCATGTTTTATTTTTGCATAATTTCACAGAAAATTTATTCTGAGGGAAAAAATCTGGCAATTAGCGACTTTTTTTGAAAATTTCTAAACTTATTCACTTCTAATGCGCTACTCGTGTAGGCCGTCAACACGCGTCGTCGCGGGAGAAGTTAGTTATTAATTCATCGTCTCTCAACTTGGAAGGTTTTGCCCGCTTAAGACCATTATTTTTAAACTTGAGTATCAGCATTAAGCCTCTTAACTCTAATTTATATTGCATTTGTTCAGAATGGACTAGGCTGACGTTTGACGCTGCGTACAGTGGCATCGCGAAATATGACGTGCAATTTTCTATAGTAAACAACGATAGTTTAAGATGGACCTACACATCAATGTTAAATAAATGTTTACATGCACTATTTAGCTATAGTGCACAAGGTCTTCTTTATGATTTTCCTTATTTATCAAGGTTCTGATAATTGCGTTCCGACTTAGTCTGACTGAAGCTGGGTGGTATTAGCATGGTGCTGGTGTTCCTCTGTTATTAAACATTCCTATTATTATCGTTATCAAATCATCAAAAATTGAGTTCGGTGTATGGATTTAGCGGTAAAATCACGACACGAGGTAGTTGAAAGTACATTCTTGGTGATTATGACGCGTACACCACAATCGCCAATTACACGGTGGCCAAAAAGCATCCACGCGATGTTGATTGTGACATTGTCTGCGGCGCGGGAGGGCCGCGGGCGGGCAGCCGCGACGCGCTGCGCCATCGCCCTCGCCACCCGTATTTGTGATGCAAATCGCTGCACCCGCCGCCTTACCTGCTGCAACCACTGAAATTATTGCGAAAAATATTCATTTGTCCGCTTAAAAGACCCTCATCACCATAATGCGGATATTCGTTTCAAAGACACCTAAACTTGTGTATAAATAACAACTCTGTGTTCAACCAACCTCTACGAGGCGCTACGAAGGAGATATTTTTTCTCGAGTAAATTGACACCCGTAACCGTAGTTGCTGGAATTCAATAGCTAACTGAACCGTCTGTAAGAAGTTTGTGTGAAGTTTCCTGAGAACCCAGAGCAACTCTGCAATCGACTTAACGTTATCATATTACAAACGATTTCAAAAAACGAATAAATA
Source organism: Thera obeliscata (assembly GCA_947578465.1). Lineage (NCBI taxonomy): Eukaryota > Metazoa > Arthropoda > Insecta > Lepidoptera > Geometridae > Thera > Thera obeliscata. The sequence goes on from OX387926.1 coordinate 3,814,960, forward strand.
GGAACGAAGGCAAGCGTGCGGTGAAACCGAGTCAAAGCGTGACTATTAGAAACGGTCCGGTTACGAGGCTCTGAGACTCACTGCCGCCTGCCGCCGCGCTTCTCTGCAGATATTGACTAAAAGTTTTGTAATCTTTAACGAACAATAAGCATTTTGAACTTGAATGAGTCAGATTAAACCATTTAAGTCTTTCTGCTGGTGAAGGTGATGAGGTGGCGGCGTATACGGTCGCAAGGTAGGCATGCCGGCTTGACCGCGTTCCGGTAACGGTATCCATTCCGAAGTGTTTCTTCGCGTGGCACACTTTGTGCGTGCATTCACCTCGCCATCTCAATGTCTCTGCCTTGCTTAGAAACACCATCTACCGGTTTTTCAATGCCAAATAGCGTTAACTGTAAACATTTTGTTTTCAAAAATTTGTTGATCGCTGAAGATGTTTACTTTGGTATTTTTATGGTGGTCTGTTCAAGTTATCATAATATACGCTAAAGTTAGTAGCTTTATCGCTCCGTTGCTCGCCGCGCTGGCAATGCCTTGAATTTGACTTCTGAAACTCGTACAGAGCCCAAAACACATGCCTAAAAATTAAAATGCATGAACAGTTTTGTGCTCAGCTACCCATACATATAAATTTATCAATACGGTATTAGAATAGATAATATCCACATAAACATTATCGTGATCTGAAAGTGCTTTTTTTATTCAGGTAATACCTATGGCAAGACATACTTGTATGCAAAAAAATTCAGTCTTAAAATTCATTGCGCAGCTTAACGCTAGAGAAACTAATGAATTTGGATCAAAATACCGTTAGAGGTTATTGAACTGTTCGCGGTTGTTAAGCAAATGCTGTTTTTATATAAAATACGAAACTAATTATTGTTTTATGTTTTCTTATACCATAAAGTTTGGCTCAATGCACACTTTCTAATAACACAGCGAGTTAGAAATAGTAATTATTATATAAACTTTTAAGATTCAGTGTTGGAGGGGGGTATATGGGTATATCGTGAGTGAGTTTGAGGTTTGACATTAGCACACTGACCTCCATTGTACTAGACGCTGAACTAAATTCCATTCTAGATATTCGATTGCAAAATAAGAATAAAATACAAACTTTCAAGCTCTGCATTCAACAGACATTCAATTTGTGGATGTAATTAGATTCCTTTGATCACTGATTTTGACGGTATTTCAAAAATAGAGAAAATTCCGTGCTCTTTATCCATACTCGGTCAGCTAAGCGGTTATTTCCCACTTATTTTGTATAATAAACAAGTAAAATTGTAGGTAAACCTCAAGCTACAAAGTAAACGGCTAGTTAAAGACTGATTTCAGATGGTGCTACACATGACTCTGCAATTCAAACAGCCAATAATGAATTGCTCGAAATTAGTCGTCAAGGTTAAAAAGTAATCTTTTAGATTACTTTTTAACTTGTTGTTAACAATGGCTTTCACTCACTTAACTATTACGTGGACTATATTCGCAGAATAAGTTATTTGTTTCAACCATGTCCTGTTACAACCGTCCACAAGTACCTACCTTTGAAAAGCTTAATACAAGTTTACGAAATGAAAAGAAAAATTAAGAAAGCTATTTCGCTATCCCTCTACTACGTCAAGCAGCATAATTGGATTGACTTTGCTTGTTCTCCTTTCATTTATTTTCAAAACGAAGTTGCGATTTTAATATCACGCGAAAATTATTTTCACGGAAGCCGGCTAAGATATAACATCGTTAAACTCCCTTTAAGAATCAAATCAATTTATTTAAGCTGTGTGATGCATGCGCGCACGTGTTAATTAGTTGTATCCCATCCCGGATGAAATAGGCTCTAAATCTAGTCTCCTGAGCAAGGACGCAGCAGTAAAAGGCCCGGAGGTCGTTGCGTTAAGGGTCCAGTTAGCGGGAAATTGGAGCGAAGGTGCGACCCAGCCAGGGTCTAACGTGCCACTTCATTACGGGGCCTCGTTACACGCTCGTCTTGCGCCTATGCGCACCACCACTCACGGGAACATAACACTCTCTACGAGGCCTTGTTGTCTACTTTTAAACCAAGCCATGATATCAACAAATAAAACAAATTCAAATGAACACAATATTTTACCTCTGTGAAATTGCCCAAAATTAAACCATATAAATATGAATTATCGGTTGTACGAATATTATTCCAACCGGTTTAAACCACCGCCCGTTTTCTTGCGTGCGTATGATTGCGTTCCGTGTAATATATTCACATTTTCACCACCTTCGCATCCTTAATATTTCGTTTCCTTCTTGGTTTATTTTGTCCTATTGCGCTATGGCTCTTGAATTCTTTGAATTTCTGAGTTTTATTTGTTTAGACGAGTTCGTTATTTTTTTTTGTTTTATGTTTTCACTCTCTTCAGTAATTCTTCCAACTTACCGCATTGATTCCAATGGAAAAGAAGGTGACGGCGTACCGTGTGTAGGTTAGTGCTTGCAATAGATAAGGTAACGTCTTCCGTTGGAACTGCATTTGCAACTGCAACCTACACGAGACGAATAATATCTCCACTCGTCTGCCAAATAGTGGTATCGTCGTGTCATCTTCCAACAAATATATTTGGACGCTCTCCAAAATATTGCACCCATCAATTACCTGTACTAAGCTAATTATCTGTTAGTGTATTAATCTTATCATTTTCGTTATAATTATTTGCATAGTTTTGGATATTCACCTCAACTGTCTCATTCATCTTATTTATGAATAAGAGACTAGATTGATTTAATTAATAATGAATTCACAATATAACATTGAACTTATGGCCCGAACACACCTAGTTCGCTGGCGGTAGCGATCAGTGAAACGCTGTCAAATATCGCTGTCAGATTTGAGATTTGACAGCGATATTTGATAGCGTTTCACTGATCGCTACCGCCAGCGAACTAGGTGTGCGCAGGCCTTTAGTGCACCGCCTTATTCTCTCAAAAACAACAGTAACATCCACCCTCTGAATATTATGGTTAGAGAATAATTATTTTCTTATACCCTTTAAACCGAACTAACAGCAAAACCCAATGTTCGTATTATTTATTAATGCAGCTTGACCGTAATCATTGTTCGTGTGCATTCTAGAACGCGACACATGACGATGTTCCTATTGTAAGCTTTTTTAATAAATCTGAAGCAAGGCCAAACCGTTAGGCGATGCGAGCGAATCACGCATACAGATGACACTGTAATCAAACCATGTGGGTACTGGGTAGTGTTGAGCACGGGCAAGCGCTCCTCGGCCGCTTGACCAACTTACCGAGTCAAACGCGCATTTCGGACAACAAATTTAGGACCATTACCATTCACATTAGGTTGACACTGCACACTTCGAAATAAGGATTAAGCCATTGTTGCTAAACTGCTTCATGGTCTAGTCACCGACGACGGCGGCTGCCGCACATTCCTTTCAATTCAACTAAATAAACACAAGCATAGAAGTGTCTTCACATAAGGCGATTTTCTCCAGACAACCTTGGGTTGGGAAGACTTATTTTTAGTTTGCATTCAAAGCTTTCTCTAATGCCCTGTGAAGCTTGTTTGTTTACATTTCAGTGCCTTCGGTTGATCTTAGTCCGACCGAGTACGTGCTCGGCTATAAGCAAAGGAAATGCGATAGCAGTAGTGAAGTTATCCCTTAAGTCCTTTGGATATTCCATGCCTTATTACTATTCCGAGAATCTTATCTTGTCATCGCATCGGCTGGCTGTGTTGTGAATATCTTTGTGTTATTCTCGTAAAATACTAGGTCGAAATTTATATTTGTTAGATATTTTATTCTAACAGACATGATAATATAAGGGTGAGTTGAGGGTGCGACAGCTAGGTGCGGTTCCGAAGCCGTCGACACGATGCGGCGATGATGGTGTTTTTACGATGGGGGTGCGGCGGTGCTGGCGCGCCCGCTAATTTTGATAAAAGCTTCGCCGGCCGCACCCGATCGCCGCCGCCGTCACCGCTGCGACCAATAAAATATACCAATACATACATCGGACGTGAACTTATATTGGGTATAGTGGTAGTAGTAGGCTGTATGTAGGTACAGTACATCCTTTTTAGTTTTGGTTTTGAGCGTGTTGACGCATCCAGGAGGAAAAGAGTTTGCCCTTCTGCCTAAAACATTCTTAAACGTTTCTGATCAGTTCCGTCAGAATTTGTCTCTTGCCCTAGTATGTAAGCAAAAGAGACATAGCTGACGTTTTCGATAGGGAACTATTCCGAATGTTTTAAAATAGGAAGGCTGGTAATATTTCCGATTTTCTCTTCTGGGGTGGTCGTCCTTATTACGAAGTGATCATGTCCCTTCAGCTATTGTGGAATAAACGTACCTACAGTAACAGTTACACTACTATCAATCTATATATTAATAATTTTTGTTTCGTAATAAAAATGGCATGAATGCTGTGGCCAGAATCCCCGAATACGATGCAATAGAAATTATGATCATGGTAACAATATAAGCAGCGAAGTTCATCTTTTACGACACATTCGACGATATCAACGTGTGGTCGTTACTTTTGACACTACTAACAGCAATTTCACGAATGCCTGAAGTACCGTTACTGCTTTTATTATCGTTTGCACCATCTTTGGAGGCAATTTTTTAGTCTTGTGATAAAAATGTTATTTACTAGCGGCGGTTACTAACTGGGACAGTCGTACCATGAAGACTTATTGCGATTCAATTCTCCGGAATGTTAAAACACAAACTTGTACCGTATCACGACGACGTAAAATAATTAAATAAATAAAATCATAGGTTCTACCAATACGATTAATATGATTTTACTACCAATGAATTGACTATGGTTAAGAAGATTATGCATACTACAAGATATACTGTATCTTCCTTACGCTGCCTTGTGTTTTTCGACGCACTTCTTGGATTGGATGCATGATCAAAGGCTCAAACTCAATAAAAATTTATTCAAAACGATTACAAGAATCACTTTGAAACGTCTTAAAGCTAGGTGAGTCTAGGTGCCAGTTCCACGCGAGATACATCTAAAATACAACCTGAAGTAACATGGTAAAGCCAAACTTCGTTATACCTTCAAATCAAATACATAATTATCATCGAGAAACACAAACTTCTTACTAAAAACGAAGTCCGAATTTTTATCCCTAGTTTTTGCTAGTAGAGCATAGATTTTTAGCGAATCATTTTATGTTAACGCTATAGATAGAAGCTGTATTTTTATATAGCAAAGTATATTATAATTATATTCAAGATGTTTTTAAAATAAGTATTTACACATTGCATTTGAGCGTGAAGTACTCGGTACAATCGAAGGGCGGATAATTTATTGCTAACTTAACTACTAAGCTGCGTTTCAAGGTTATGATTGGTTTGGCTTCGACTTAACGGTCTATAAATCCATGAACAATCTACCTTCAGGTGTCCTTCGCACCTCAAAATAAAACATAAGACAAAAACGGAACATTCAGTAAGATTTTTTTCCTACAAATTATTCAATCAACGACTTTGTCGGTTCCTGGGTCAGCCCTTAAACTTAATGTAACTTAGGTGGTATGTTAGGCAAACGTTGAGCTCTCATCAATAAAAAAACTAATGAAACAAGATGTGAAAGTATGCATGCTAAACCACATGTCATGAAATTACTTACTAATAGAGTCTGCATTTTCGAAATGGATATGAGATTTTCATGCCATGGTATCTTTGCTCCACGAAAAAAATGGAATGTGCGCGAAAGCTTGTTTTACATCAATTCAAACTTCATAAATATAAGGTTTGAATTGATTAAAAACTAGCTGACCCAAAGTGCATAACTTGACTATGGGTGAGTTACACCAATACAGAGTAACGCTGTTCGTCAGATTATAATATTTCCGTGTTGGTTTTTGTTGTCTTAGTAATACATAGTACATAATATAGTTAGTGTATCATAGCTATACATAAGTACTTCTCATCGTGTATGTATGTGACAGCCTACCCGTCAGAACCTCTTAATGAAAATCTAAATTATAGTTTAGTATTTTACACTATAATATTATAAAGAGGAAAAATACGCCATAATCGCTATAGTTTGTTTTGCAATAAAAAAATATGTCTAAACTTATTTAATGCAATATATTTAGTTCTACTATTGCGTAATGTAATGACTCTTTCATGTAAATAAATACTGATACCGATTACCTACTGATGATTATTATGTAGAAACTTAATTTGCACTGCATTTACATGTCTACTATATTTTAGGCAATTTCACGTTTTCTTCTATTAAACGTATCAACATTATAAAATATAAATATAAAAAGTGGAATTTCGGGAAGGGCGTGGGTGACGGTGGGCGTGTCCTCGCTCCGCCCAGCTGGGGTCGAGACACGCCTTCGCCCTTTTCCACCTTTCATCTTCATCTATAATTGTCTAGGCATTTTCTATTCTAGAATAAATAATTGAAGTATTGTGTAGATGCCAAAATACTCGAGCCTTTGCTGAATTTTTCATGCCAAAATTTTAAACAATTGCAAATGTTAAAATACAGTATAATAATTATTTTTACCTTCAAATAGTTTCTATATTTAAAAAAAAAAAACTAAAAACCTACTCCCGGAGGATTAAATACGTGTCGGGTCATAATTTATAAGGAGGTTACTTTAGTTGCATGAATTGAAAATAAAATCGAAAATATTGTGGACAATCCACACAACACTATCTGGCCCCAAACTAAGCAGAGCTTGTACTATGGGAACCAGAAAGCTGGTATAATACTTTTTTTTTGACAATACTTAGAATACAATAAATGAGAAAGTAACTTAGGGTAGGGTGGGTCTATTCTCGATTAAAAACGTATTACTTGGTAGTCTTGGTACTGAATTTAGTAGATTAAATACATAAACTCAGTTACAGCAAATAAAAGTTTTTCATGATATGTATTATAAATTAACTAACATGACTCACCGGTTTTGTAGCCTGAATAAATATTACAGAGCTTTCGCAATAAAGTGGCGATTATTTAAGGCGGATTCTTACCTATTGTTTGAGATAAAAAGCTCCTCCATTAGAAATTGATTACATTTACAGAGAAAAGATGAGCATCGACGGGGCCGCAGCCCGCAGGGCAGATAAACTCGTTATAGCCAGATACGTCGACATCGGGATAGCGCCACGCTACAGTGCCAGGATATTCACCTAATCTAGTTGCAACTCCCTGCTTCGGCAGCGCCCATTTTCCACAATTTACTTTGAGACAATTCTCTTACATGCAATCTAATTTTTCGCGACCTAAAATGTTTTGATCTCAATTTATCGAGCAAACTCGTAACGGTAACAAACAAATAGTATACAAGAGAAAGCATTGAAATGGGTGTCGCTTTGCTCGGAGCACGTAGCTCTTCGTTGTCGCCGCTAAAAGCTTCTTGTTGACGTAGCGTTCGATTGAAGAGGCGTAGAGCTAGCTACGGTCTTGTCCTTGCTTGTAATTGATTGCTTTGTCGCGTAATTTGTTTGCCGACGCCTCGCGGCTCGGCGCAGCGCGGTCCTCGCGGGACCCGGTGGCGCTCGTCCTCTCGTCATGTCCTCGTAAATAAATAAACACCTTGCTCTGTTCGTAGCGGCGCAGCGCGCGCCCGCCTCGTGACTCGGCATCTACGTCTCCGCTAACGTTGATGAATCGCATTGCACTAACGCCATTAAAACCTACGGGCTACCATTTTTAGAACACATACGACATAACATACATTACGTACAAGGAATAAATGCAAATTAGAAATATTTGGTGCTTAACTCGTTTAGAATTCCCTATCTTTGTCAACACAAAAAATATTTACATATAACGTTTATCCTATGGCTTTGTTAGAATCAAATAGCTAGAAGCAGCAGTAGAGCTGAGCTCGTGCGCTCGTTCCGTCACTAATAACCCCGTAATTGGTATCGAAGCTCGCCGCAGCCGGATTACTGAACGTCTAATTGAATGCGAGACGCGTCTCCCTGCCGTCTGTGAAGTCGCCCCGCAGACTTCATTTTGTTGCGGTCAAGCTGCTCTGTTTTGCGCACGTGGTCGCATTCTCGCACACCTCAATTCCGTTCGGCTCTACCAATTAAATTGCTTCGAAATCCGTGTCAGAAGCGAGATCAAACACGGCACCCCACCGTCTCAAATAATGAGACTTAGCAATCCACCCATCTCCGTAAAACCGAGTAAACCGCCCCTGAAACTTTACGATGTTAGATAATAATCATTCGGTGTCAATTAGCTAATGAAAAATAAAATAGGCCTACGAATGTGCCACGAACGAGAGTCGCTCTAATTAAAATTACGGTGATGGCTCGCTGGCAGGCATCTGTTTTAAGTCCCGTTACATTTTACGTCAAATATTTTGGATACTTTAATGCACTTTAAAATGTTGACCATCAATCACGTTATTATAGTCTAAAGATCCCTAGAAGAAGGACCTTCACCGAGCTGGTTATTTAATGAAACGTATTTTATATATAATTAAACATGCCAATAAATATATTCTATATGGGTTGCCTATCAAATTTCAGTCCAGGATAATTATGATTAATTAATAATTAAAAAAAAAAAATTAAACTTTCCACTGGTTTGTTTATTAAACAAATTCTATACCAATCGAAAGTATAGACCCCAGTATTTTTATTCAATAAACATACCGGTGCAAAATGCTAGTATCGATTTTCCTGTTTATACCTGGCTACCCGAGAGTTGTGACTGGAAAAAAATAGGCAACCTAACGTTTGCATATTCTATGGGGTCTATACTTTCGATTGGTATAGAATTTGTCTAATAAACAAACCGGTGGAAAGTTAAAAAAACATTATTTGTTTTTTAATTATTAATTAATCATATCCTTGACTGAAATTTGATAGGCAACCCATATAGAATATATTTATTGGCATGTTTAATTAAATATAAAATACGTTTCATTAAATAACCAGCTTGGTGAAGGTCCTTCTTCTAGGGATCCTATACTATTACAGGAAATCTGTTCTCAAACAAAAAGTTATCTTTCTAAATGTAAGTAGTAAGTGTAAGTAATAAATGCATCTTAATAGGCGAATAGAGAAAAAAATAGGCAACCTAACGTTTGCATATTCTATGGGGTCTATACTTTCGATTGGTATAGAATTTGTCTAATAAACAAACCGGTGGAAAGTTAAAAAAACATTATTTGTTTTTTAATTATTAATTAATCATATCCTTGACTGAAATTTGATAGGCAACCCATATAGAATATATTTATTGGCATGTTTAATTAAATATAAAATACGTTTAATTAAATAACCAGCTTGGTGAAGGTCCTTCTTCTAGGGATCCTATACTATTACAGGAAATCTGTTCTCAAACAAAAAGTTATCTTTCTAAATGTAAGTAGTAAGTGTAAGTAATAAATGCATCTTAATAGGCGAATACACATTCTATTCGCCTATTGTGACGCATTTATTTTTGTGTATTATAATTTTGTACCTAAAAATACGCCTCAACACTGTTCTTGCAATCATCAGCCGCGTTCCAGCGAACTGATTAACTTGGTCGTAATATTGACGCTATAACAGCGCAAATAATTTTGCAACTATGTTTAATTAGCGATGAATCAGTTGCTTCACGGGGGGGTAGAGTAGAAAGACAGACGTAACGGCGTGTTTAGAGAGAAGCGCGCACCGCGCTGGACCATCGCCAACTAATCTCTTCAACAGGTAAATGGAGCCGTACGTTCCTACTGACATCATGTTCTATAGACACACTCTTGGAAATGAATCACCTCATTCAAAATACTCACAAACTCCTCCAACTAAAATAATATTATTTCTGTGTTACGCAACACTGTTGTTTCCGCCAAAGACGTTAGTATAGCACTGTGCTCTTGCAGACTCGTAAAAAATCCATTTTATATTATACGCATGCCCAACAGAGCTCCCATTTGCGGATTAGTTAAAAAAAGAACGCACTGACCGCAACGCCGGCTGTAACACATGCGTCGAACGGCACCAAGCTAGTTATTACGTTTTTAAACGATTGTGTTAATTAGCGCGCTCGTGAGGGGGCGCCTCGGGCGTCGCGTTGCCTCCTCGCTGCAAAAACAATAAACTATACATTCCATTCCGCTATTAATTAAGCTGCAATATAATTCGCATCTGCTTTTACATGACTCATATAAACATTTATTGGATCGAGTTTTAATTTTTTTATAATCGATTCTTTACTTAACCACTTTTCGCTAGGCTTCCGAAACTGATATATTGTTTTTGTTTGTCCACAGCAACTCTTCCGGTCACAACAAGCGGCAGCGGCGGGCGGGCAGGCTGCGGCCGCGCAGCTGCAGCTGCTGCAACAGCAGCAGCAGCAACAGTTCCAACTGCAGCAGCAGCTCGCGGCGCAGCAAGCCTTCTCACAGGGCCCGTACGTTATAAATGCGGGGCAAGAGGGTGCGCCGTATGTGGGCACGCTGATAGCCGGCGTGCCGCCGTACTATGGCGTGGCGGCGCCGTGGGGCGTGTACCCCGGCCTGGTGCCACAGCAACAAGCCCAACAACCACGTCGACCGCTCACGCCGAGCCAGCCCGACCAGCAGGTGAACGGCCAGGGTCAATACGTGATTCCGTACTACGATCCTGGCTCGCTGGTGATGGGCACCCGTAACGGCACGCCGCTGCGCCTGGTGTCCCCCGGCGGCGTGCTGACGGCGCGCTCGTACCAGCCGCCGCCCGCGCCCGCGCCCGCGCCCGCACAGCCGCCGCCCCCCATCACCTCGCAGGCCATGCACCAAACAGGTAAACCACCTACCACACCACACTACACCATATCTTAGTAGTAGTAGAGCTCTTTGTGAAGAGCTCGTCCGGGGAACTACTACCACCATGCCTATTTCTACCGTGAAGCAGCATTTCTGTGTTTCGGTGTGAAGAGTGCTGGTGAATTAACTGTCACGTGAGGCTGAACACCTGTGTGCCTTAAGTCGATGGTCGCAGGCAGGAATGCTTTGTTAAAGGCGGTGGTTACCAATTAGCTAGTTGTATAAAAAATACCCACCTAACTAACTAAACTAGCACCTTCACCTATTTCAAACTTGTTATAAACGATTGGCGCAAAGGATGATGATGGTAACCATAATTATCTAAAACGATCTCTTTAAGCACATGACATGAATTAATTATTCAAGCAATTTATTTAAAAATATCAGGTTTTAAATAATATAATAGAATAGCTTTAATAATGTTTTATTTATGGGATGGCATTTTTTTATGAACATTGTGGACAAACTTGTTGTAAAAATTACTATTTCAGGGTCATTTAATGGTAAATTTTAAATCGATGGCCTTGTTAATAGAACTGGAGTGAGAAACTCTTAACTTAACCGTCCATGTAAATACAATTAAAGAACTACACTATACACGTTAAAGCATGAGTAGTGAACGGTAAAGTTTTTTTTTTGTGAAATTCTAAGCTTATCCAATACTAAGATTTATGATTTATGATCGAATTAAGTCTAGAATTTCAAGTTGGTCTCACTAACTGTATTGGTATTGTTCCGTACAGTTGCTTGCAGTAAGATGGTAACACTACATTTCAAGATGTGTTTTTTTTCACGAGGAGAATACAATAGTGTAATTTTACTGCAGGTGAGACTATGCATACAATTACAAATACATAATTACTGAAGACAAGTTCAATTTTTCTCCTACTTATTTTTGCTAATTTGACGAATTTAAATATAAGATCATAAAAAGTTAAATAGTTTATTAGAATTGGTATTTAATTTTAAGGTAGCTAGTCACTAACAGTTTTTTTTTCAGACTTAATTACATATTAGAATTTTCAGGAATAACAATAGTATTTTTCAAACTGTAGCTGTACATAATGTGTGTGCAGTTTTTCTATTTACTAAGCTATGTTTTCGCTGTATACATACATACTGTATTATTATAAATTATACTTGTTTTAACTAGGTAGATATTTCTGTAAATATTAAATCTTGAGTATGTACCGCTACTGATTTTCATCTTGTAATCGTAGTTTTCGTTCAGACAAACGCATAATTGAATGTATTTAGTTTTCCTAACGTTATTAATACCGCGCTTGTAACTTTTTTACAAAAGACCGTACTTCCCAAACGTAGGGCTGCATACATCCGCATGCACATGCGACCGGTCCACGTAACGTTGTAAAGTTTTGTACATAGACACTTTCAGCCGTTGTATGAAGGGGTCGGTGTATAGGCGAGGCGTCGCGGCCGCTTGTCTGCAGCGCGGAGGTAACGTTGGTGTTACAGGCGCGGGCGCGGGTACGCGGCGCGACTCGCTGGAGTTCGGCGGCGGCCTGCAGGAGTACGCGCGCAAGTGGGGACCTTCGCCGCTGTCGCCGCCGCTCGGAGCGCTCGGGCCCGTCGGCCTGCGCCCTGTCTCCGCCGCACCTGGCGCAGAGACTGCCAAGTACAGGTACACTACCTATCTCACCTCCCTCTATCTCTACCTACCACGACACGATACAACGAATGTAAGCTATAGCGGCGGGGGATTTTAGGGTTAACGCAAGACGCAACGAATGTAAGCTATAGCGGCGGGAGATTTTAGGGTTAACGACACGACGCAACGAATATTATAAGCTATTGCCGCTGGAGATTTTAGGGTTAATGACACGACGCAACGAATATAAGCTATAGCGGTGGGAGATTTTAGGACTAATGACACGACGCAACGAATATAAGCTATATATTTTAGGGTTAACGATACGACACAACGCAAAGAATATAAGCTATTGCCGTTGGACATTTTAGGGTTAACGACACGCCGTAACGAATATAAGCTATTGCCGCGAGAGATTTTAGGGTTAACGATACGACATGACGCAACGAATATAAGCTATAACGGCGGGAGATTTTAGGGTTTACGATATTATGCATTGCGTCAGACGCAACTAATATAAGTAATAAGCTATTGCCGCTGGAGATTTTGGAGTTAAGAAATTTTCTCTTGACGCGCGCACCATAATACCGACTGGCCATGACCGTCGTGAACTAAGTCTCACCAATATCTGTACGTGCAGCGGCAGGAATTTTCAGAGACTATAGCATGAGATTCTTCAAAAAAGGCGTCTAAAAATGGGTGAAAGATTGGCAACGCGCCTGTGATGCCAACCCGTGTGATGTATTGCGTCTATATGCTACGGTAACCGCACTCTATCAGGTGGGCCGTATGCTTGTTGGGTTACTTAGTTCTAAAAAAAGAGTAAGCGTAACGCAGATCCAACTACGCGTACAATGGAACACGCAGTACGTACAAGGCCTTATAATGGTCATTTCTATCACGTGTTTGATCCGACCTAGCTTGTCACAACCTCATATTACGTAGCATAGCAAGGTAAACGTGATCGACATTAACCTGTTTCTTGAAGAGGAAGCGTTAGGCCATTGCCATTCATTACTACAAGTTGATGAAGCTCTTGCTCTATGCTAAATAACTAAATAACTAAAGCCATATTCAGTGGCGTAGTTACGGAGGGCTAGACGGGGTAGTGTCCCGGGGCCCTAAGCTCAGGGGGCCCCTCGGACTGATCGGTGATTTACAAACTATAAATTAAACAAGTGAAAAATTTATCTCGCATTCGGAATACACCAGATTACAGTTACGCGACTTTAATGATGGTAACGTATTAAAAATAAATACAAGGGGATTCCCAACAAGTCCCGGACATATTTCTAGAGCATTCTAGAACATTTTCATGACAATTTCGATCTAACGTTGAATTCGGAACACTTCGAATACGGACCAAATAAATTTAAATAGTTTAGTTGGGCCCTAGTTTATTTTTTGGCCCAGGCTCTTTGTTATGTAGCTACGCCATATTTGAAATTAATAAAACTTAAAAAGACTACAGAGATTTGAATCTAGGTGAAACCACTTGAGCATTACATATTTCAGCTATACGTTTCGGTTCAGTCGACGCGATTGCAATGGGTTCATTCCTTGCGTTATGACTGCATCAGCTATCGTTGTGCAACGTGTTGTTGGCTGGCTACGGTCTAGCTGACTATAGCAGTCATCGCGTGCTCACAACTAGATTGAATGATATATCAATCAGTTATATCATGTAAAAACATGATTGTTATAGTATGGCAACGTTCCAATAAAAAAAAGCAAGTGTTTTTTAATATTCTGAATTTCATAAAGAATGTGCTCGGTACATTTAAAACTGTAAATACATCGTTACTCTTACAAACAAATAAACATCGCACTTTAGCAGTCTGATGTGGTACGAAATATCAGCCATCAAATAAACAACGAGTTTTAATGATTTATATCTTGAATGAATGCATATTTATTATACCACCGACGTAAATATTAGTTCAAATCGCACAGTATAAATCTTAATCGCAATGGTAGTTTAGAGTCCGGTTTTCGGGCTCTATTTTGTATGTATTGTAAATACCTACTCATGCTTTTTTTGTTAATCATCATTTCTCTTGTACAGTTGACATTCATTGGCGATCCAGCATGTTCATTGTTTGATTCAGTGTAACGTTCCACATTGAGTGCGTTGTCTTGAATAGCGTGTATGTTTATCTTTCAGAGCCGTCAGCAGTTTAGCACAGGGTCTGTCCTCGAATGGAATGTTCGGTTCATCATCGTCTTTGTTGAGCAAACTCAGTGGAGTCGGCACCATATCAGGTTGGTACTTCGGCTGCGCACAGCTTTGCATTCATGTATATATTTTATCACCAATAATCTTGTAAATTTCGTATATAATTTGACTATAGCATAACATTAACACTGATTATCTTATAAGTTAATTCATAGTTGAATACTTCCTTGTGATTTTGTAAATACGGATAATATTTTCTGTTTATATAAATTATGATTTTAAATGCTTCCGAACATCCTCGTGTCGTATGGTTTTTAATTCCAAGTATTTATCATTATGGTTATTAATGATAAGGGTCCGCTTAATGTACGGCCAGTTAAAACAAATCCACTTTTCCACTGTGATAGAAAATTGTCCTAAGGAAGACAGCCCCTTTGGGGTATTGAAAAAAAACACTTTCTGCCACTGTCGCGGCGCTCTGCTCGCTAGTTTTGTTCGTAATTTTTATGTTCTAACATAACCAAGTCGGATCCGCCCTATAAAGTATCAAGGACAAGTAGAAGTCTCCAGTGCTAGAACAAAAAAGCAGCCAAGTGCGAGTCGGACTCGCCCATGAAGGGTTCCGTAGCATCAATTAACATAATATAAAGGTTTTTGTAGTTCGTCGAAAGGTAAATTGCGGTTTACGATTTATGACGTATAAAAAAACAACTACTGACTAGATCTCGTTCAAACCAAATATCGTTGGAAGTTTGCATAGTAATGTACAACATATATTTTTTTTAGTTTTATCATTCTCTTATTTTAGAAGTTAGAGGGGGGGGGGGACCAACTTTTTTTCACTTTGGAAGTGTCTCTCGCGCAAACTATTCAGTTTAGAAAAAAACGATATTAGAAACCTCAACATCATTTTTAAAGACCTATCCATAGATACCCCACACGTATGGGTTCGATGAAAAAAAAAAATTTGAGTTTCAGTTTCAAGTATGGGGACCCCCAAATTTATAGTTTTTTTTCTATTTTTGTGTAAAAACCTTGATGCGGTTCACAGAATACATCTACTCACCAAGTTTCATCAGTCTAGCTCTTATCCCTTTACAACCGGCTTGATACGAGCGTGAGTTTCATTAAAAAAAAAAATTGGCGCCAAACCGTTAACTTTTCGCGAACGCAACCGGCGTCGATCGAACGTGAGTGAAGTTTACACGCGCTAAAAAAATACAAGAGCGCGGTGCGTGACGTCAGTCACCCGCTAGCCGCGTTTTGAGATGACTGCGTTTTTTGACCCTCACCGCTCCGCGGGTAAGTTATTATTTTGAATAGTAATTGTAAACTTCTTAATGGTGTTTTATACTTATTTTCAAATAAAAACATGGATGTGTACATAGGCATTCTTAATTTTGTGATATCTATTTGTGTTTACGTACAATCTCGTTGTAAAAATTGACTGTTACGAACGTATGACGCCGGTCGTAGGCCCGAAATGCTATGCAGTACTAAACACTGTTTTGGGACCACGGTTTTTATGTTGTTTTATTAACTAATAGTGTTTTTAATGTCATTTTAGGAAGAAATTTAAACGAAGACAAAGTTCTACAAGTCCTGGGAGATGGTAACTCTTCCGACGTCGACGATTTCGAAGATGACGACGACGAAATCAAACCCAGTATCCTTGATGACCTTGGCTTGGAGGATATACTAGCACCAGAACCATTACCAGCTTCTACGGCACGTACGGGACCAGCTGCGGAACGTCGGTCTTCGCGTCCATCTTCGCGAAAAAGGGTATGGCGTCAGGCAAAGGTAACTAAGAGTGTTAATTTTATGTTAAACCAGGTAATTCTTATAAAGGCTGATTAAAAAGATACTCATAAATAAATAAATAGGCTGATTTTGTAAAAAGTTGTTTTATTTTACTTCAAACTTCCGAAATAACTGGCGAAATCTAGTAACCCTCACGTAGCGTACGACCTGAGACTCACGATCGTGCGGGTAGGTTTCTACGTTACCTATAAACCTAGGATTGTTTTAACTGGTTTTTTTTTGGCTCCTTAGACCTATAAGATTACAACTAAAAAGCTTTAATTATAAAAATCGGGAAAAAAGGTATTCGGTTGTAAAGGGTTATGGTTTCGGAGAAAAATGGCTGTGACACGGCCGGACAGACAGACAGACAAACATGACGAATCTATAAGGGTTCCGTTTTTGCCATTTGGCTACGGAACCCTAAAAAGCAAAAATCCATGTTTGAATTGCTCCAGTGTACATGTTGCTTATCTGGCATCGTAATAACGGGGTGTACAATAACATGTTGTACATTATCGCCTCCCAATAATAATAACTTAAAGTAGCAGGTCCCTTCTTTATAATTCGATAATAGAGTTGACAGCCCGATAAGTTAATAACTAATACACAATAACAATTATATTAAAAACTATACATACAATTAAATACTATCGTCGCCAATGCAGCTGTCATTAGAGCTGAGATATTAAAGGTCAGCTAATTGGAAACGATTTGCTAGCAGGTATTCCTGCCAGTTTGAATCAACAAATGAAATACATTCTAGAAATAGCTCGGTACATTTTGTACTAGCTAAAATAAATTATTGAAAATATTGTTCAGTTCAGTTGAGAAACAAATATATTATGAAAATTTATATTGACTGATCCTTTACGTACGTACGTTTACTTAGCTAGTCATCGCGTCAGTTGTATTTTGATAAACGATGCGTTTTAATTTGAGTTGATAGTTGATACTAGTTGGTTCCAATTTTGACTTCTTAAAGCTGACATTTTTAAGAAAATACCACCCTTAAGCTCCATAAGAAAAGAACTCGCCGAAACGCATGCTGAATGCCGGTATGTCGGTCTTATTTTTTTTTTATTTGGTTAAACAAACAGTATAACAATACATATGGCTAAAGTAAAATGTTATATCTAAGTTTTATTAATTGTACCAACACCGTTTACCACAGATTATAATGCAGATAATCGTATTGTCATGTATGTTTTATTCATTACACTATTGCGTTAATGTATTCTGTGGAAGTTCACGGAATTCGGTATTCCGTGAACTCGGGGGATTGGTTGTTAAGGAAAGAGGTGTTTTTTTTTTCAAAATTTGATTTCGCGAACTGTCTGAGCCTAGAAAAACCAGTTACGAATGTTATTGGATACTTACATTACAATTGCAATCGAGATGTGTATTTGAATCACAGCAAAAACACTGCAGCGATCTGAAATTTGGTATTTTCTCCAACTTTCTGTCTACTGACAAATCCCTTTAAAAGATGTGATCTATATGAATTTTTACAACCCAAATATTTTATTATTACAATTTATAGACCTATTATATCACTGGTTCTGTCACTGTCCTAAAAAAAAGTAAACAGGCCTTTGCATCTATTGTAGATTATTTATATAGCGTCAAGGGCAACATAGGGTTATATATTACACACGCCCTAGTCGCGGGACGCTATAGTGCCTGGCACAGTATTTTAGATGGAATAGGCTTGCCCAGCACCTATACCATTCTGACAGCTTAAGTCGGCCTAATCCACAGGAAAGACATGGTCAATACGTGCGGAGCTGACTAAGCCGCGTGTACATAATTATACATCCTAACATATGAGAGCGCTGGTGGCCTAGTGGTAGTGGCCCCGCCTTTCGATCCTAAGGTCGTGGGTTCAAATCCAGTCGTGTACCAATGAGTTTTTCTGCCCAAAAAATTATGTACACTGCCAGCGCTCTCAAACGGTGAAGGAAAACATCGTGAGGAAACCGGCATGTCGTAGAACCTAAAAAGTTCAAAATAATGTGTCAAGTGTACGAAAGGAGCCTCGTTGAGGCGCACTTTAAATCCTTTCACCACTCTTGGTTCGAAAGAATCAGTGACACGTTAAGAAGATCCTAACATATTATATAATGTCCTAATGCTTACTATCAGTAATGTGTTGTTTTATTTGTAGAACTAGTAACGGGAGGAGTGGGCGGCGTGACGGTAGGCGCGCTGGTCGGCGACAAGCCCCCCGCCGGCCGGTCGCGTCTGCTAGAAGACTTCCGCAACAACAGATTCCCCAACCTACAACTCAGAGATCTCGCAAACCACATAGTAGAATTTTCACAGGACCAACATGGATCTAGGTAAGACTTTGCACTTACCAAAGTATTAAGCTGGTTCAGTTAGATTTTTTTGTCGTACGATTTTTGAAAGTCTAATAACTCTCTTCTTACCCATAATGATATCATCTTACTGCTGCGCTCCATATAAAATTTTTAAGTTCAATCTTTACCGAAATAAATAATAGTAGATTATGCACCAAGGGGATAAATTAGTGTCTTATGTAGCGGGCGCCGTATTGAATCCTGAGTGAAACGAAGGATTCTAGCGTTAACTCCCGAGCAAAGCGAGGGAGTTAAGACAGAATCCTGAGTGTAGCGAGGGATTCAAGGTCGCCCAAGACGAAGGCACCTTTATCCCCGAGGTGAATACTCTACTTTTCACACCATCTACGAGACAAAATGCAATAGTACTAGAATCAAAGAATTTATTAAAATTACATTAACAGTTATTAGACTTATTCAAAACCATTAAAAGTTAAAGATAATGTTTGATACATTAGACCAGTTGTAGAAAGACAAAGTTAAGTATGTTTTTATTCGGTACATTTATTGAATTTATTTGAGTATTACTGTTGTGTAAAGCAACAAATTTTAATGTTTTTCAATATTTTGGATTTTAATGTTTATGAGCTCATTTCCACGACAAACACCGTTCACTCCAAAAATCAGTGCTACCTGTAACAAAAATAGGTAGCTATATAAGTATTTAAGTAGGAAGGTATCTTACGTAAAATATCGTTTTTTATGTAGTTCCCATGGAACTAATAAGTATGTATGTATTACCTATTACATGTTATAAACTTTCTTAGATTTGACTGACACAGTCATGTGTGTGTCAGTTAAAATATAAAAAGTTTATTATTGACGTGATAACGTCTTATAAATCGATGGAGCCGGCTGCACGCACGAAAAAACATGACTCATGCGTCGTTACGTCGTTTCGTCGTTCCATTTACCTGAGCCCGAGCCAGGGTCGGGTAATGGGTAAGGGTAAATGAGGGTAAGGGTAAATGAGGGTAAGGGTAAGGGTTCAGTCTGGGTCCGGGTCCGGGTCCGGATACGGGTCCGGATTTTCATTCAGTTTCATTCATTTTCATTCAGTTTCATTCAGTTTCATTCAGTTTCATTCAGTTTCATTCAGTTTCATTCAGTTTCATTCAGTTTCATTCAGTTTCATTCAGTTTCATTCAGTATCATTCAGTTTTATTCACATTCAATTCAATTCAGTAAAACTAAAATTTTCTTTTGAAAAATGCAACCATTCCATCAGTATTTTCTTATGACGTTATCACGTTCAACTATCGTCAGTAAACCGACTTTACAGACAACCGATTTTTTTTATTGACAAAGCAATCATGAACCTTACGTTTTAGGTTTACAATTATAATTATTACGAGTATATAACATAAGCTCAGAACATCACATCAGTATAATATCCTACAAAATCAATATCAATACAATGTAATAGGCTATGTAGATATTAAACGGCGGCGCGTGAGCAATGTGTTGATGAGCATATTGTATTTATTATGTAGATTGCCACTAATAATACGACTGAATTTTAATAACTATTGTATTATTAATTTACGCATATAAAACACTCATTAATTCAGTGACCATTATAATTTGGATGCAAATAACTTTTTAGAAGGAAAAATAAACCACCCGAAATTGGTTGAATGGTCACTATGCGAACATGCATAGTTTGCTCGTGAGAATAGCTGTGGTAATGATATCATCGATTATCTTAGACGACCTAACAGGTCATTGTAACTTGTATGCTAATGTATTGCGCAATCAAACTGCATCAGGCACCGTTACGTTAAACATTGATGAAGACGTGTGATTGAACTTTAGTTTCTTTTGTCCTACTGAATAAATACACTTTTGATTTTGATTACAAATGTCATAAAAAAATAATAATAAATCAATAAATATTGTGGACATTCCACACAACACTACCTTACCCCCAAACTAAGCAGAGCTTGTACTATGGGCACCAGATAGCTGATATAATACCGTCAATCAATCAGGGATTGTGAATGAAGAAACCTAGAAATATGCAAAATAATCAAGAACTTAGGTCTTGATTACTCTTGATAGGCTATGTAGATGATTGCAAATAATTATCATAACCTGTATTAGCATATCTGGGAATGTCGATGACTATCTATAATTAATATTTATAATCGATTAGATGACTTTAGAATAGTTATTATGCAAAATTAATTAAATAAAATCAAAATAAAAAGTGTTAATTTTTTTTTATTTCTTTTCAGATTTATTCAACAAAAATTAGAAAGAGCAACGGTACAAGAAAAACAAATGGTATTTAATGAAATAATCGGTGCAGCGTATAGTCTAATGACAGATGTATTTGGAAATTATGTCATACAGAAGTTTTTTGAATTTGGGACGACAGAACAGAAAACGACGTTAGCGCAAAAGGTATGTTATCAACTCCATAATAAATAACAGTTAGCTTCCAGATAGCTACCTTTTATTAAATAATAACTAGTTGCTTAGAACTAATAATTTTTTATGTAGAATGGATTGTTATGATCGCGGGACGTCTGAAAACGCGTACTGTAACTCAAGCCTGAGGGCCTTAATCATTCAAGTATGCAAAAACACTGCTTGTGGTCTGAGTCGAGTTTAAAACAGATTTTTTGACAACTCGCCATTGAAAAGTGAAAGATCTAAGCTTTGAGGCTTGACTCAGAATGTATAAAACAAGCATTGTTTCTTCGTACGGGCTACAGGGACGACGCGTTAGAATAGGGGTACAGAGACGACGCGTTCAGCGCGCTAGTGTGTATGTGCGCAAATCCCGTACAAAAGCCGCGTTCTAGACTACACTAATGTCGTTTTGTACATGCGCGCGCCTGTGTGTGAGGTGTTTTAAAATCAGATTAACGTGAAGATTTAAAACGGCAGGCAGATGGGAAAGCCTCGACTGGTGGGGAAGACAGAGTATTTTATACGTTGTATATTATTAGTCATACAGAAGCAAAGCTAGCAACATCTTTTTTTTAGTTTGGCAACTTTTAGATAGATTAACCTCTTATGCAGTTTTATAGTGTTCGTAATTCGAACGTCATTTTGTTTTAGATAAATAGATTAACTTTTAAATGCTGTTTCATAGTGTTCTCAAAGTTCGTAAATAGAACGTCATTTTGTATACAAATGCTAGTTTTGTATAAGATTGAAGTTGGCAGCAGAAACACCAATATCCCTTCCTTACTCCACGCAAAGAAAACAATGCATACCGTCTTTTTAGTAAACATGGATGTTGCTGGCTCTGATTCTTCTATAAGGCTCATTATGTGTGTTGAGTGGTCCAGGTCTGTATGTGTAGTGTGTGTTGCGTCAGGTGCGCGGGCACGTGCTGAACCTCGCGCTGCAGATGTACGGGTGCCGCGTCATCCAGAAGGCGCTCGAGTCCATCCCCGCGGACCAGCAGCAGGAGGTGGTGCGCGAGCTCGACGGGCACGTGCTCAAGTGCGTCAAGGACCAGAACGGAAACCATGTCGTGAGTACATACCCTATACCTTATACATACCCCATACCCAGGAAGACCAACAGCTTTACAAATAATTAATTAATATTGTCTAGGTTATTTAAACTATATACCCCAGATGAAAGAATCCGGAGATGGAGAATGCGGCCGTGCCAGCCACTCTCGTATCGGTCTTCATAGCCATGAACGGAAGTGTTCCACTTCTGGTTCATGTGCAATAACCTGACTGACGCCACCTAAATCATCTGTAATAGATGGTACAGGCAAATGATGATGATACATACCCCATACCCCGGAAGACCAACAGCAAAACTAAATAATTAATTAATATAGTCTAGGTTATCAGAGAAGCCAATAGAGCAGTCCTCACGAATGGCTACATCTTCTCTATCTACCACTCGGTAGATAGAATACGCGAAAACATTATATTATGAACACACTAGCAGTTGGTGCCCGAGCTTCGCTCGGTATTTTTTTTTGGTAAATTGTTGTTGTGAATTATATTGAAATACGAATTACTTACATACTGATTAAATATTAATATTTTCCGATCTTACCGACATATTAATAAACTCCACTACTCGTCAATAGATGGCGTTCTCTGTCCCACTAACTCAGTGGTTCTCAACCTTTTAGTCATGAGGGACCATTTTACCAAATGTTTGTCTTGCCGCGGACCACCCAGTTGGTTTTCCTAAATTAAGGATTGTTTGATAAAGAAAACAAGCACAATTTCATAATTAGCACTCATTTATTTATTATTTAGCAAAAATTTTTAATTTACTTAATGTGATTTTTGTGACTGCATACTCTTTACTAACTTCTGAATTCTTGGTTCAGTGCTACTCAAAGCTAAACGCATGTCGGCAGTGGCATCCAACCGATTTCGCTGCTTGTTTTTAATCATCAGAAGCGTCGAAAACCCCTGCTCGCATAGATACGTCGATGAAAATAAAGTTAGGTAACGCATAGCAATGTCTCGAAGCTTTGGAAAAGAAATTGCTTTTTGGCTCCAAAATTCCTCAAGATTTATTCCTGATTCGAATGTATCTTTTAAGTTCGTGTCGTGTTGCATTTCAATCACTTCTTCTTGAATTTCATCAGAGACTTCGGAAACATTGAGAATGAAAGGATTCCGGATCAGTTTCTGAATAATTTTGTCCCCGCAGTCAGGAAAATAGCGATTGAATTCACTTTTTAATTTTGTCAAATGAGCCATAATGTTTTTCTGAATTTCTTCTTGAATATCTGCACCTTGTCCGTAAATAATTTGGTTGAGCGTATCGAATGCAGAAAAGTTTTTTCTTTCGACCTTATTAATCCATAGCTCGATTTTAGCAATAAACGCCCTGATTTTATCTTCATATGCAAATATGTTGCTCATGCCTTGCAACTTCAAATTTCCCGATCCTTGCAGTTGAAGGTTCAATTTATTTATTTGCGCAAAAAAGTCGACCAAATAAGCAAAACTTATTTTATATTCGGGCTCACAGAACTGATCTAGCAACTCTTTGTTTTCCTTGTAAGTTAAGAATATTTGTACTTCCTCTCTTAGTTCGTACAACCTCGACAGCATGTTTCCTCTCGAAAGCCAACGAACTTCTGTGTGGAAAAGCAGAGTTTCGTGTTCAGAGTTCATGTCAGAACACAACTGTTTGAATAGACGAGTATTGAGTGCGCTCTTTTTAATAAAGTTGACTACTTTTATAGCTGTTTTCAGAGCTATAGTAAAGCATTCCGGGAGCGTTTTGGCAGCCAATGCTTGACGGTGAATAACGCAGTGCGTCGTTATTGCGGATGGATTTTTGGTTTTTACCAATGCTGCAAGACCAGAGCGAGAACCAAGCATAGCAGGAGCACCGTCAGTACAAAACCCGGCAAGCCTTTCCCACATAAGTCCATGTTTCTCCATATATTGACTTATTGCATTCATAACATCTGCACCTTGCGACGTCGTTTTCAGTTCTTGAGAAAATAATAACTCTTCTTTAAACATTTTATTGTCCTCCAAAAATCGAATAAATACCAGTAATTGACAGCATTGCGAAACATCGGTAGACTCATCACATTGTAATGCAAAATAAGGGCTGTTTTTAATCTTGTCAATAACTTGGTCTTCAATATCAATTGACATTTTTTGAATGCGCGACTTAACAGTGTCATTAGAAAGCGGTATTTCACGAATTTTCTTTTGAGCTTCCGCGCCTAAAAGCTCTTCTGCAACTTTAAGCATACAGGGCTTTATTAAAGATTCACCGATTGTGTGTGCTTTTTTCGATTTGGCGATCAATTTTGAAACTTCAAATGATGCAGATAATGTTTTTTCAGATGTTGCATAATTTGTTCCACTGGGTCCAAGTTTCATTTTTTTAAGATTTGTTAGTTTGCCTTCAAAAAATTCTCGTGAACTGTTACAAAACTTCGGATGCACGGTCTTCAAATGACGTTCCAACTTTGCCGGTTTTAAAGCGTCGTTAGCAAGAACAGTTGCACATAAAACGCATTGCGGTCTAGTTTCTCCATTAATTTGTATTGAAGTAAAGCCCAGCTTAATATAGTCGTCGTCATATTTTCTTTTTGGAGGCATTTTTCTGAAAACGAAGTTTTAGTGATAATATGGACAGGTATAAGATAATAAAAATGTGTTGTTTTGACAAGCTTTTATTTGTGAGGTCTATGGCCAGCTGTGGGAATGACGGTTAAAGTATCTACTGCTCAAGACGTATCAAATGAACTCAAATACGACGGTATTATATTAAGTTGTAAGGTTTAGACCCGAACAAACAAACCTACCTACCTACACACAAAAAATGCAGGCTCGTTTTTAATTGCTCACTAAAACTTAACCTAACCTACAAAAATACTGAATTATTTGCATTATTTTCCGTTTTATAAAAAATATTAAAAACTTTGTACATACCTAATAAGAATAGAATAAAATAGTTATTACTTACCTACGTAGTATTTATATCTGGTGTAGTTATTTACTATAACTACCTTCGTAGACTAAGGATATTTGCTTTTTGCTGTCGAACTTTAAAAATTAAACCAAGTACTCAGTAGGTACAATACTCGTCACACTCTCAAGGCCGCGTTATAAATCCCTACCGCTCATTACATCGTCGACGTTGCAAGTGAAGTGACGGACGATCGGAGCATGCGCGGCCGCGCCGCTAAAACAAGGAACGAATGGAACGAAACCCCCGCCCCCGCCCTCGTTCACCGCGTTTCGCCTTCGGACTCGTGCCGCGCGCGCTTTGCGCTCGCGGCTCGCGCTATTTTGACTCGACTCATTACGTCACGCCACATATTATTAGGATGGCTTCGCGGACCACTTGGAATGCCTCCAGGGACCACTAGTGGTCCGCGGACCACCGGTTAAGAACCAATGCACTAACTCATGACTTAATCAATAGATGGCGCTAGGAGTTATGGTTTTATGATAAAGTTGATTATTTACTGTACGATTAGGGGGACATTTTCTAAAAATGAATCCTAGCTAGATCGTTTTATCGTCCCCGAAAACCCCTGTATACTTAATTTCATGAAAATCGTTGGCTCAGTTTCCGAGATCCTAAATATATATATATATATATACAAGATTTTCTCATTTAAAGGTATAAGATTTATGATCTAGCGAGCTATACGGCCAATGAGATAGGATTTTTTGCGTCGGAACAAAAGTGTCTTCAAACGAAACTTATAATGGAGAACGTCGTATAGAGTCGTCTATCAGGAGTCTGTAAGATCAAAGGTGTAAGCATGCGCATCATATCACTTGCTTTGGCTCACGCACGCCGTGGGAATGTTCGGCATAGTCCTCGACAGTGGCCTATCAAGTTATTTAGCCGTGGGATCTTACCTTAATAGTTATTAATAGCCAGTATGTTTTTTTTACCCTACTAAGATAATCACGTTATTGTTTCAATTTGTAGGTACAAAAGTGCATAGAGTGCGTGGAGCCGTCTGCGCTGCAGTTCATAATAAACGCGTTCGCGGGCCAAGTGTACGCGCTGTCGACGCATCCGTACGGCTGCCGCGTCATCCAGCGCATCCTGGAGCATTGCACGCAGGAGCAGACGGCGCCCGTGCTCAGCGAACTGCACTCGCACACGGAACAGCTCATACAGGTATATTCGGTAAAGCACTTTATACTGACCTCTTTACAACATACGCAAACCATACCATGCCACCTACCTTCCCATACCACATCCATAGCCACATCTTTGTACATAATACTATCCAGGTTCTTCACGATTTCATTATTTATACATAAAGATTTAGATCTAAAGCAACTCATCTGCGCTGAAGGCTTTTATCATTTGCATGGATTATTTTATAAATAAATTAAATAATATTTTTTTTTATTATAAGAAATAAATGCATTTCAGTAGTTTCCATGAATACAAAGTTACTAATAAAAATTAGAAAAAATACTGTCATTCTTTTTTGTGTCTCACAAAACAGAAAACAATTGTGTCGAGTGCACTCGACACAATTGTTTTCTATTTCAAGAGCGCCTCGGAGAGGCTCCTTTCGTGCACGAAAGGAGCCTCTCTGAGACGCTCTTGAAATCCTTTCACCATATTGGTTTGAAATAACCAGTGACGATAAGAAGAAGATTTAGCTAGCTTAGCCTATTCAGGGGAAAACATTTTTTTTCAGCACGGGCTGAATGTTGTTACTTATGTAACGCAGGTTAGGATGTCATCGGTATAGTTGTAGTGCATAATGATATTGTGCGGCGGGTTGTAATGTGATTGTGTTGTTTTGTCTTCTTCTTATCGTGCCACTGGTTCTTTCGAACCAAGTGTGGTGAAAGGATCTTAAGTGCGCCTCAAAGAGACTCCTTGCGTGCACTTGACACATATTTTTGAACTTTTTAGGTTCTACGATAGGCCGGTTGGTTTCCTCACGATGTTTTCCTTCATGGTTTGAAAGTACTGGCATAGTGCACATACATTTTTCAATAGAAAAAGTCATTGGTACACGACTGGATTTGAACCCACGACCTTAAGAACGGAAGGCGGGGCCGCTTCCACTGGACCACCAGTGCTCCCAACGGCTAAGGTGTTAGGATGTCATTGGTATAGTTGTAGTAGATAGTGCGGCAGGGTTGTAATGTGATTGTGTTGTGTAATGGCAGGACCAGTATTGAAAACGAAAAATTAACTGATTTTAGGTCTGAACTTGGACGCATGTTAGGATGTCATCGTTATAGTTTTAGTAGATAGTGGGGCAGGGTGTAATTCTAATTCTTATTAAGTTGGGGGAATAAGATCTGCACTGACGTCCCGCGATGGGGTGTATTGTGCATTGCCCCCCTGCTAAACCTTACCCCAGCTAGCCCAACTCCTTAAAATAGCGGAGTAGGAGTTTGGGTTGGTGGCAGCAATGTTCTAGTTGTCCAAATAACATCCTACCGTCATACAGTGCAAACTAGTACGGACAGTACTAGTTTGCACTGTCTACTACACTTGACTGGACAGTGACTTTGTTTACCGACTTACCTTAAATTTTTCTGCAAAGCAATAGTTTTATGTATTTATGCCTCACACTCGTAAATACCTGCTCAAAGTTTAAGCTTAAGATTATGTGTACTATCAATTAAGATAAGTGGGTATTTACTTTCCTATACTTCCAATTATTTAAGTTTTTATGCATAGTATAATTAATTGTAAATTTGTAAACCTCCGTTTTTAAATAAATAAATAAATGGCATGGTGTAATGTGGTTGTGGTTGTAATTGTGTGGTGTTGTATGTTGCGATGTCAGGACCAGTACGGCAACTACGTGGTGCAGCATGTTCTGGAGCACGGCGCGGCGGAGGACCGCGCGCGGCTGGTGGCCGGCGTGCGCGGCAAGGTGCTCGCGCTCTCGCAGCACAAGTTCGCCAGCAACGTCGTCGAGAAGTGCGTCAGCCACGCCACGCGCAACGAGCGCGCGCTCCTCATCGACGAACTGTGCGGCTTCAACGACAAGTCAGTATACACACCACCACTCCTCTCTCATCATACATTATAGTATCTAAGGCTACGCTCACTTTGGATACGAATTACATCGTACGTAAACGTGTGAACACCGTTCGTACGAATTGAGTGCGCACACTGAATACGTTTTCTCCGTTAAATAGACAGAGTACCGGTGTTAGCGCATACGTTTGATGATTAACGCACGAACGCGTAATAAAATCCCAACAAGTTCGGATTGATTTCGGACGTCGGACTTACACGTACGTATACGAACGACTAACTCGCGCGCAGTGTGAGCGCTTTCATAGTACTCAGAAGGTCGGGAATGTTCGTACGTTTCTGCACGAATGGAATTCGTACGAAAACGTATCCAAAGTGAGCGCAGCCTAAGCCTCTAAGCATCCCATTAAAATAAAAGTTAGTAATTGTGTAAGTAGAATGTATCAGTAAAGTAATGTATTTGTCCTGTTAGTGCCCTGCACGTGATGATGAAGGACCAGTACGCGAACTACGTGGTGCAGAAGATGATCGACGTGGCCGAGCCCACGCAGCGCAAGGTGCTCATGCACAAGATCCGGCCGCACATCGGCTCGCTGCGCAAGTACACCTACGGCAAGCACATCATCGCCAAGCTGGAGAAGTTCTTCATGAAGGCGCCCGAGCTCGGCCCCATCGGCCCGCCGCAGCCCAACCCGGTGCTGTAGTCACCTCGAGTATTAACGTACGCCGCGCGCCGGCACATCTCAACAGCCGCCTAATTGTAAAAAAACTAAAAATAATTGTATACATTTTGTAAAGTATAGCCGCCGGCACTGCCACTGCCGCGGCCCGCTCGCCCGCCGCGTGCCCAGCCTAGCTCCGGCGCCGAGCCGTCGTGTAAATCTCTCGATTAGTTGTAATGGTCGCGAGCCGCGTGTCGTTTAATATTAGTTGTATTGTAATGTAATGTAATGTAAATGTAGCGCGCGCGGCACCGCGGCACGCGGCACGCGGCGGGCGCTGACTGCAGACTGACGCGCGAATGTAAATATCGGCGCATGTATTATAAACGATTGGTAAACTAACTTGTAACAATAGTTGTACAGCGTCGACCACTTCGGTGCTCGGCCGTCGCCTCACCGCGGCGTGACGTTTTATCGTGTTAGTCGTAAGTGTTCTAGTATTATTCGTTGTTCGTAAAAATCTATGTATAAATATTTGAACGTTTCTCAATGTAATTTATGAATCGATGGAAAGAGCGGTCTGATGAAGATCCCGTGAGTTTCCATAGTTTTAGCTCGATGTAGATTTACTATTAGCTGGGCTAGGGGACCTTGAATCTTCGAGAGATGAGGAAATGCCGCAGGCAGTTCTAGACAATCGACACTATAGTCGTGATTATGTTTTTTCTTATTTTGTACTGTTTCAAGTCAAGCTCTCGTTTAAGTTTAAAACCGGCTTAAATCGTACATAGTTATCGAATATTTTTAGTGCCGGAGTGTATAGTTTGTCGATTATAATTTTGTGAAAATGATATTTTTGTATATTTTTATGTAACTAATTTAAGTTATTTAGTTAATGAGCCCCTTGAGCCGCAGTGGTTGGGGCGAGCGCTAACGGCGCGGAGAATGCTTATGTTAGAAGGCGCGGGCGCGGGTGCGGCCCCGGTCGCCGTAGGTTATAGTGATGATTGTAAAGTCCTGTACTGTACTGATAGATTAGGTCGAGGTCTGCCAGCCGATCGCACTAAGCGTAGCCCTCATTTTCCATTTGTAATTATTTTTATGGGAAGCTTAGTTTACTTCTCACCTCAAGATTTTTTTACGTCTAGATTGTAATTGAAAATAAAATTATTGTAAAATATAATTCTGTACAAAAAACATGAAGAAAAAACCCGATGTGATGAATAAAGAGGCGTCGTCGAGAGCGACCTGCCACGGCCGTCGCTCTGGACGCCGTCTCTGTGAGCTCTAGGAAACATTTATATGATCCATTTATTTAGACATTAATTAATAATAAAATACAAGCATTTCTGTATTATTACTATTTCGTTTTATTCCATTGACACCACCTAAATAAAGCTGAGTACACGAGAAGACGATTCTGTCCTGTAAAGAGTACTTTTTAACTCCCCCAGGACATTAGGATCAGGCAGAGGCACTAGGGGTCTTATTAATAATCCTGGCGCAGCGCTGGAGTAGTTAAATCGTGTTTTGTCACATTTACTCGTAGTTTAGGATGTCTAGGTCCAGTCTGGGTACAAAAGTAGGAAAGGTTAGATTTGATTTGAGAGAGCACAGAATTAAATATATGAGATAAGACTACACAGCACACCCATGGTTTAACGCATAAACTTAACTCGTAAAGGTCGCTGAGTGGGGCGGCGCCAATTTGGTGTAGTTCAACGATTCAAAAACCGGCTTCTTCCTCCGCTAAGAGCTTCCGTTTATCTCCAACACCAGCTTAGTTCCTATAGCTTCGGAAAAAAAGTGGCTGTGACATACGATACGTACGGACAGACAGACATGACGAATCCCTAGGGGTTCCGTTTTTGTGCCTTATTTTTCTACGGAACCCTAAAAACCAGTCTTCCTTGACAGATATCATTTTTTTGATCAATAGGAAACAACAAACTGCTATCGCTACATATTGATTGTTCGGTAATAATAGTCCTGCTGCACTGGTAAGCAGAATCGTGGCAAGGAACCTCTAATGTAGGACCATAGCTGGGCACCGTTAATCAAATAGTTAACTTCGTTAATCGTTAACCCGTTACAAAAAAGTAAGCTTCCTTAAACGTTAAAGCGTTACATTTCAGAAGAATTAACGCCAGTTAACGCTAACCCGTTAATATGTGTAAAATTGCATCTTTAGATCGTTGCGTTCGTGTGCTATCACCATCATTAATATCGTCATTGTCAGAATGAGTTCTCCTTTTTGGAGGAGTGTCCATGGATTCTCATCTGGGCCGCTGGATTCCGATCCGATTCCATGTCTTCCAACATCCATGATAAATGGTTTTATTTTAATTACTACACAGCACTTTTTTTTCCAACTAAATTATACTGCACTCTTGTTTATCAATTATCAACACGCAAATGAACACTGACAGTAATTTATAATAACCTCAAACAAACGAAACACTCGTCTCGTCACTCTAAGCATAGCGCCGCCCGGTGCTTAGAGTGACGAGTAGTTCGTTTGCTTGTTGTTATTATAAATTACTGTGTAAGTAATGAAATGATCAAACGAAACAAATCTCTTCGCAGTTTTCTTTCTCACCTGCACGCGCCAGCAGTTTTGTTTTTGTTTCACACGCTGCCACGCGCCGCCTGGCACGCCCCGGTAATTATTAGGCATTGGATTAACGACCTTATGCATATGGATGGACTTCTGCATATTAACCGGAAGTTAATATGTCCGTTAACATTTTTAAAGTAGATAAGTTTAAAGTTTACTTAAAAGTTAATCCGTTAATCAAAATGTTAACTTCGTTAATTAACGAGTTAATGCCCAGCTATGTGTAGGACTAGTCTAGGCGCTTTAACCAAAAATTAAACTACAACTTATCCGTTGAAATCAGAATTTATTCATATATTTTCGCCGTACACTATATTTTTATTAACTACTTTTCTTCCTTTTCCTCCTTGTCTTTAGTCTTGGGTTTGACGCTGCGCTCACGTTCCCGATCGCGGGATCGGTCGCGTTCGGAGCGGTCACGTTCCGGACGTTCTCGTTCTGCGCGATCGCGAGAGCGGTCTCTAGTGCGCGGCGATCGCGACCGCGACTTGTGCCGCCGCGATCTCTCGCGGGACCGTGATCGCTCACGTCGGTATGATCTGGAGACAAAAATACGTTTTTATATTATTTGTATCGAAGGTCGCGCTGTCTGTGTAAGTCAACTAACTTGCCTGTGTTGAGGAGTACCTTAGCTGGACTTCCCTAACAAGAAAGGCATGTCAGGAACGTGGAAAGTGGAAGTTCTTGGTATCAGAATAAGCCTACGGGAAACGAGTGAGCGTATTTGTATATATTCAACACGTTTTCTGTGTATTTCAGCCTATGGAAACTCTGAACCAGTAGATAAAATGTCTAAGAGTAGGTACAACATGCGACGTGAATATCAGCAGTTCTGCCCAAATTTTGCTGATAGTACACTACGAGGACACTGAACGAAATAACAAGAATAAACAAAAGTAGCTTAGCCAAGTACAATGCCCCCATTGTCTGTCTTATCGCTGTGAGCAATGGGTACTTACTTTTCTCTGATCCTGTCCGGTTTGATGGATCTCGAACGTTCACGGTCCCTATCCCGTTCCCTTTCTCGATCTCTGTCCTCCTGAAACATGGAACACTGTACAAATCTGTGTTGCAACATGCTACCGACGCACGCGACATTGAACGGCTTAAAGTGTGCCGCTTGTGCAACCAGTCACTGGCACAAACGGCTAACTTCAGACTCGTTACTGTATTGTATAGCTCGACCAAGCTAAGTTAGCACCTTGCGACGATTACAAAAAATCGTCAAAAAACTGTCGGACTACAAAACTGAATTCGCTATGACTTTAAAAAATTAAACAAATGTTTGTTAGATTTTACTTGTTTTTAACAATGTTAAAAACAATAAATACTGTATAATAATAATGTCATTATTATTATACATAGGTACTATTTTAATATACACAAAAAGCGAGGTGCAAACCAAGGCCCGTATTCCAAAACAGCAAAACTTGAGTCTGAGTCGAGCCTCAAGCATAGATTTTGGACACTTTTGAGGCTCGACTCAGACTCAAGCGCTGTTACGGAATACGGGCAAGCATGGTGGAGGTATATTGTAATATCACTCACATCGTCTCTCCTGTCTCTCTCCCGGCGCTCGCTGCGTTCCCGCTCATGCGTGCGTTCTCTGTCCCTGTCCCTGTCCCTGTCTCTGTCTCTCTCTCGGTCGCGGTCGAGCGGATGCGGCGGCAGGTGCGGCCGGAAGGGGGAGCCGAAGGGAGAGCTCGACATCAGGTGCGGCGGCGGAGCCATGTGGACGGGCTGCGACACGCCCATTGGCGGAGGACCTGACGATCACAAATATGTACTAGCGTTTTGATCAAACTCTCCCTGACTAAAGCAAATGGCGCCAATGTATGATAAGTATGGTTGTACTTATCACACACACATTATACTTGGACACAGGGCAGTGCATTGATAACCATCAACGATAACAAACCAATGCACTGCCCTGTGTCCATAAACTTACGGCATACAGGTATCAAAATGCAATTTCACCATCACCCTCATTTTAACTGAATTTCAACAACTTTATTTGGCGGATGGAATAGTCATTGTGATATTACTTCCCTGGACAAGCCCTGCACAAAGAACTCTGTAAAGTTTTGCGCGAAAACTCATCGTCACCAGCCTATATGGGACTTTTCTATATTTGGGGGTCACCACGCTTGCCAGGTATATTGGCTGCCTATCGTGCGTACCTTTAGTCGAAGGATCTTAGTCCATGCCAATCAATACAAAAAAACGGTAAAAACCAAACCTAGTCGTCGGCTACATCGTCGTTTACCATCAGATGAGATTGTAGCCAAAGGACGGTATGGTATGTAAGAAAATAAACAGATTGTCCTTAGATACTGACCTAGCGGCGGGCCCATGGGCGGCGGCACGGAAGGCGCGCTCGGGCCGGGCGTTAGCTCCTTGATCTCGCTCGGCGCCCAGCCCGCCGGCGGCTCGCTGTGACCTGCTACAAACACGTTACATTAACGCACTCATTCAAACACGGACTGAGGCAATTCATATCTCCTCTGGGTTGATTCATGTATGTGCCGAATTGAGTGAACAACGCTCAATAGAGTTCACAATATTGTAGAACCTAAAACCAACAATATGATAAATGTCTAGTAAATGAGGAGCTGAGCAGGCCCATATTGTTTATAGAACAAGTGATACGCCCTTAAAAGTGGTTGAGCTATTAACGACATACATACATACATAAAATCACGCTTTATTCCCATGGGGGTAGGCAGAGATCACGGATTTCCACTTGCTACGATCCTGACACACCTCTTTCGCTTCATTGACTCTCATAACATTCTTCATACATGCTCGTCGGTTTAGGGTACTCCTAACCTGGCCTTTCTTTAAAACGTCTAAGATCTGATCGAGATACATGCGCCTAGGTCTTCCCCTTCCAGCATTTCCATTCACACTCGCCTGATGCAATTAACGACCGTCACGCAAAAAGAGCCCACCTGTGGCCTACTTGCGGAAACCAGTCCCGCTCATCAATTACAAAGAGCTTGTGTATGTTGTAATGGCTACTAACCCCAGTGGTCGGGATAGGGCTGGTGCTGGTGCGGCGGCTGGTAGAAGTGATCGGGCGGCGGCGCGAAGTACTCGCCGGGCGGACCCATCTCGCGCCCGTGAGGACGGTACTCGCGTCGCTCCGCCGTCATCACCTGCAAAATGGATTCTCTTGAAAGACTTCCGCTCTAAAGCCCGTATTCAGAATACGGGCCTAAAAGTGTATTACAAGCCAATAAACATGTATTAGTTCATTACCCGATTACGAACTAAGAAAAATGTTTCCTTCTACGTAGCCGGTTATGACAGGTTTTGAGTCTCAGTCAATCCTTAAGCACTATCAAGCAAAGATTATTTGAAAGTTCTCCAATGAAAAATTACAAAAATCTATACTTGAGGCTTAACAATAAAGTGTTAATCTATCTATGTATCTTAACAATGCACAATACACCCCATCGCAGGACGTCAGTGCAGATCTTGTTCCCCCAACACAATTAGAATTAGAATTATGCTTGAGGCTCAGACTCAAGCACTTTCTGAATACAGGCCTAAAAGTGCCAAAACACATGAGTATTACACACATGAGTTCATAACCCGGTTACGAACTAAGAAAATATGATATATGATCGATAGATGATATGATCCTCTTCAGTCAACCACATAAGTTGGCGGCATTTAATATGGATTTTTCTGTAACACGTATATTATTTTATTCATTTGATTTAAGTTGTGCTGCAAGTTGTCCTCGAATAAAAAAATAAATATTATGCGCAGTTATTTCATCTCAATTTTAATTGAAAAAAAAAAGGTATTATTATCAATAAATATAAATAGTAAATCTAACCTGTATAGTATTCTCCCTGACTTGGAAGTTATTCTGCATATTCGGCGGCGGGCCCTGGTGCTGCATATGCGGGTGCGGATGCGGGTGTTGGTGCGGGTGCTGGTGCTGGTGCGGAGGACCTTGCATCTCTTCATGTCGGAGCGCTCCTGTTGAATCAATAAATAAGTTATACAGTTCTCAGTTTTCAAAGAGTAAAAGAAAGTCACAAATTGTTTATTCATACGCATGGATCATTGTACTCAATATTCAATATTTACTCTTTTATATTTTGATATGTTTTTATAAAGAATTTTTTATCTTTTTTTTATCTAATATTTTTATTGTCATCACATTGGTTGGTTGCAACATTATGGTGGTAACTGTAAGATGTACTTAGTACCTACAATCATCACAAGCTGTCACAAGTTTTAGTTAAATCATTGCAAGTCCGTGAAGATGCACTATGTCTGTGGCTCCGGTGAAAATGCTGTCACCCATTGCAGTCATCACCACACTGAACATTACTTAACTTTATGGATCATAATCAATATTAGGAGATGGTAAGAAAAATTAAGCAATTTATGTGAGTAAATGACTTACTTTTGCCAGAAGCTGAAATACAATAATAAACCATAATTTACTTGTGTTATTCAATATATTGTATTCTGCTTTCTATTGAGCTGTTTGTGTGAAAATGGCCAATGACCACAGAAAAAAGAATAGTATAGCCAATCGTCAGTAATTGAAGATTCGACTTTAGACTCACCAGCCATGACTATGAATAGGGATGGTGGGGGGAGGTTAAGAATAGAAAGAAGGAAGGATGGAAAGAAGAATGGAAAGAACTGGAAGTGTTTTGAAGGGGTGCCTTTGCTCAGCAGCAAGATGTTATAAACTAGGGAAAAAAAACTTGTGTTACCCTGTGGTCGTCGGTTCTCGGGCTGGCGCGAGGGAGGTAGGAGCATGACGCCTGCCTCGCCGACGCGCATGCGCCTCTGTCGCTCGCAGTATGCACTCCATGTCACTTCATTGAACCCGTAGTTGAAGTAATCTGTGAATAACACCACAATTGGTCAGTTAATCGTTTTTTTAATTATTTTTAGCCTGGTTTGTCCCACTGGGCAAAGGCCTCCCTCACCTCTCTTCGTTATGTTTTTATTAGCAATTGTAATTTCTATTGCAATAGAAGTTCAAAATCATGTCAAAATTGACAGATGCAACAAGGTTAATATTGCAACAAAAGTTATGCAAACAAACCCACTGATGTTAATGACTGATAGAAAAAGGAGACCATTGTTAGGCATCCATTATTTAATCTTTTTCTAATTCTTCCGCCCCTATCCTATTTTATGTGGGGTCCGCACAACATGTTCTCCTCCATCAGTCTTCATCTCTGTATTCGCTTCTTTCTTATCCACGTCATCTTTTACACTGGTCATCCATCTTTTCTTTGGCCTACCTCTACCCACATATTATATTCATCTACATTCATACTCATCACTCTCCTAGTCAAACATTCAATGTCTTAAACAAATTGAGCTGCTAGATATTCCGCCATTCCCCCAGGTCTGAAGCCACCACTTCACCTGATATATCAGCTCCAGGTTTGTTCCAAGGCTTATCTTCAATGGTGTCAATGTTGAATTCCATTGCTGGCACCCCATTGATGCTGCCGGGTCCATCGAGGTCCTCCAGAGACACTTTACCAGTTGTTAAAGCTGTACGGGGCTTCTCGGCTGGACCTGCGGCTACAAGCCCTACACCTCTCTGAAAAGTTTACTTGCAAATTAATAATAATACTAATAATGAGCACTGATGGCATAGTAGTAGCGGCTCCGCCTTCCTCTCTTAAGGGTGTTAGTTCAAGTTTAGTAGTGTACCAATGTCTTTTTCTGTCCAAATATGTATGTGTACTATGCCAGTACTCTCAAAAGTTGAAGGAATAAATCGTGTGGAAATCGGCACGCCATGGAACTTAAAAGTTAAAAAACATGTGTCAAGTGCACGAAGGGAGCCACTTTGAGGCTAACTTAAAATCCTTTCACCACATTTGGATTGAAATAACATGAAATTATATGAAGAAGGATACTAATAATGATCTTTTCCCACAGCGTAGTTCCAAACGAAGCTTGTACTATGGGAAACAGCTACCTGTTAGAATACTCAAATATTATTTTATTTATGCTTGTAACTTTTGGTGTACACATTTAATTAATGCTACCTTTATGTTCAAGCCGCCATAAGCAGCTGGTCCAGACTTGATTTCCCCAATGGTAACTTTAATGTCATCACTGTCATCTGAGTCAGAGTCACCATCTTCTCCGTTTGCCTTCTCCTCGTCCTGACTGACATCTTCAAAGTGCTCATCATTGAAATGGGAGTCATTGGCTGTGTCAGTATCATCCTGGTCTTTTTCTTCCCCCTGAAAAAAAAATGTTTACATCAGCTTTGGTTGCCTAAATGATTCTATTTTTTTGTTATGCCTCACATTACATAAGTAAATTACACAATGAAGATAAGTTAATTCATTTATTCAATTTTTATCCATTTTTCATGTGTTTTAGACATTTAAAGTGGATGCTTTCTCAAATCACAACGCACTTGGTACTTGTTGAGCAGACTGGTTTCCGCAAGTATGCCACAAGAATAAAGAATCACAATGTAATAGCTGCACCGATTTGGATGAAACTTTGAATAGATAGAGAATGCCCTGGAATACGCATAGCCTACTTAGCATTTTAAAAAAAAAACTTAATTCAAGCCTGTAAGTCCTTTACATATTTTGGAAGGTTATAAAAATACAATAGAAAAATTTCGCCATTATTAAGCATGCAAGGTTCCAGGATATTAAGAAGCAGACTCTTTGATTATCGTAATGTGATAGATCTTACGGTTGTTGGTTTGGCCGCTTCAGTCTCAGGCGGCTTGCCATCTTCCCCGGGTGGTTTTTCAGATTGCTCAGCTCCGTCTCCGTACAACCAGCTATCATCATTTTCATCACCTGGAGCGGCCTCTACCTCTGCAGCGGCATCTGCCATACTTAGTACGTTGCTTTGCTAACTATTGTAGTCAATTTTTAATTTTCACAGCACGTACACAAATTTGCAATTCACAACAAAATGCTACTCCACAGAATACAAACATCAAAAGCCAAAGCCAAAAGGTATAGGTCTATCATTCACTCTCACCCCACAGACTAAACTCAGTCATTTTGCGACCGACTCACAGAGTATATTTTATGAGTTTTTTTTAATTCCTCCAAGGTTTAAAGGAGTATCAAAAAACAAATATGTATTAAAAATGACTCGATAGATGGCGCTAGACAAGTTGGCCTTTGAGTAAGTGTTGTGCCCGTGATTCCCACACACGGTACACGGTACGGTAGGTAGAGATATCCCCTCGGTATTGTAGAGGCCTTCAAATAGATGATAGATGATCACGGAGATAGTAGGGGCGGGAAACCACGTATAGTAATCGTATTAGCTGTAAGGAGTAATCGTATCGGCCTAGCTCAAGTCAAAACCAACACTTCCAAGTTATTATAATTTATTCCATACTTCTGCTATAATTTAATAGTGCATTTAAAATAGATAAAAAATAAATAAACAAAAAGCACTGCCGCCGTTAATTATTTTGTTTGGCTATTAGTCCAGTCCGTTCCTTCGTCTGGGGAACATCTTTTCCTCAAGTTGGTCCACCTTCTGAGCCACATCTGCCAACTGTTGAGACGCGTCCGACGCTGCCGCTCCGCATGTCTCGGCCAACTGTTGTATGCCTTGGGTAACCTGAATAAATAATGATTCAGTTTACATGTTAAAACTGAAAACAATAACTGCATTCCTTATACCAGTCTTAATGTCTTTGAAGGGATATGGTGACTCCTTCAGTTCCTCAGTCTTTTTATAGAGTAGGCCCAATAATTCAGGTTCTTCATCATCATCATCCTGTAGACGTCCACAGCTGGATATGGACAAACCAGCCTACGAGAATGATTGTGAGCCCTTTTTTTAACCATTTTTACAAATATTTACCATGTCAGCTTCAGCCTTTACTTCTGCAGCAGCAGCTTGCATCTCCTTGACAGCAGCATGCATCTGAGGGGCTTGCTGGATAGCCTCAGACTCCAGCACTGGTGCAGCCTGGAAGGTAAATCTATGTCTATGATTTGTAATAGAATGGAGAGTTGCAGGTATTTACCTGCAAAAGGTTTCAGCCTAGAACGCATTGGAGGGACGATCTGGATGCGAAGGAGATAGTGGGAGGAGGCTCAAAAAAGAGGGAACTGGAAGTTTTCAGGGGAGGCCTTCGCCCAGCAGTTGGACAATATAGATAGACTAGTAATAGACTAGTAAAAAAACATTCTACCCCAAGTTAAATACATAGTTGTCAGTCGGTTGCACTTGTAATATGTAGTGCATAATAATAAAGTAAATAATGTATTAATGTGTTGGGCAACCCATAATCACACTAATGAGAATGTAACCATGCTGAATGTATGAATTCAACATAATTATGGAGCACCACAGAACAAACAGGTGTTAATCTGAATCAAACCAAAACACAAAAAAAAATACCTGTTTACAGTGATGCATGCAACGGCAATGATGTCGTAGAACAGGCTCTGCTGCAGCCACTTCTCGCATGTGCATGTCACTTTCTTGCAACTGTTACAAAAATAATCAATAAAATACATTAGTACAAAAAATTATTTTGCCGAGTATAGGTATGTATTCCACGTCCACAGGCGACAGCTGTGGAGTGGATTAGCAAGGGAAGTTAGTGAAGGTAAGTAATGAAAAGCATTTTCATTGAGCCTGCTAAAAAAAGTAGAAAAGTAGCTGATGATTCATTCACGGTATTACACTGTTCACCAATATTACCTTTTCAACAAAATTTGGGTCAGTGTAGTTGTTTAACTCGTTAGCCATTTCCATAGCTTCTGTAAGCTTCTCATGGCCCGCAGTTGCGTTGCTGATAGTTTGAGCTGTGTTCATGAGATTCATGGTAGCGGAGTCTCCTTGCTGGCCATCGATAGGGCTATTAGCTGCGACACCAAGTTTGGCCTCTAACTGCTCGATTCGGTTTTGCAATATAGCAAGAGGATCCATGTTAGAAAATATATATTTGATTTGATGAATAAAAACGATAAAAATACAAAAACTTCCAGCCGTCAATAAAATAAAAACTAAAATCAAAATTCGAACGTCAAATCGTGAGAAACCCTGTGAGAAACGACTTGATTTTGTTTTGTTTTGGTTTTAGCAAATTTTTTTTTATTTTGTGATGTGGCTGTTTCGAAATGAGTAGGCTAAAGTTTTTTGGATCTTACTTTCTCTGTCCACCGTTTTTATCTCGAGTTAATTTGTTTGTTTTGAAAGTTTCACGCTTGGTGAGAACGAAAAACTTAGATTTTCAAGTAGTCGTTCAGATATTTTTTTGCTGTCTTTCACACACAGTTTAGTTCGAACAGTGAAGAAAGATAATATACAAAAAAGCAGCCAAGTGCGAGTCGGACTCGCCCATGAAGGGTTCCGTAGCATGACGAACTACAAGAACCTTTATATTATGTTACTTGATGTAACAAAATAAGGTTCTTGTAGTTCGTCTAAAGGTAAATTGCGGTTTACGGTTTATGACGTATAAAAAAAAAACTACTCACTAGATCTCGTTCAAACCAAATATCGTTGGAAGTTTGCATAGTAATGCACAACATATATTTTTTTTAGTATTATCATTCTCTTACATTAGAAGTTAAAGGGGAACTTTTTTCCACTTTGGAAGTGTCTCTCGCGCAAACTATTAAGTTTAGAAAAAAACTATATTAGAAACCTCAACATCATTATTGAAGACCTATTCATAGACCCACACGAATGGGCTCGATGAAAAAAAAATTTTTGATTTTCAGTTTAAAGTATGGGGACCCCCGAAGTTTCCAGTTTTTTTTTATTTTTATGTAAAAATCTTAATGCGGTTCACAGAATACATCTACTCGCCAAGTTTCATCAGTCTAGCTCTTACGGTTTCAGAGAAAAATGGCTGTGACATACGGACGGACAGACAGACAGACATGACGAATCTATAAGGGTTCCGTTTTTGCCATTTGGCTACGGAACCCTAAAAACTTTAGCCCAGAAAGTTAAATTGAAAACTTAAAAAAAAATAAAAAAAAAAAATATTTCGTTCGTGGCATTAAGGGATTTAGGGGTGCCGGAAAAATAGTGTACTCATTTTTCCAGTTGTGTTGTGTGTAATTTCATTTGAGTTGATGTGTTCTGTCCTGCTAAAACCCTAAAAGAATCTTGAGAGACCCTAGTTGGTTTTTTCGCAATGGACGAAGAAATGGGAGGACTCACTGAAGATGACTTTCAGATACCGCCTGTGAAATATGAATGTACGTTTAAATTGCTTGTACCTATTCGCAATTGGTTGCTAGACACATGACATGTAAACACTATTTCGCATCTGTTCTGTTTTTATTTTACAGATTTGGATCATACAGCTGATGTGCAGTAAGTACTTGTCTTTTCAGGACCCCTAAAAGTATGAAGAAATAACATAACCTGAAATTTTCCATGCAAACAAACATGTAAACATGGCGTAAGAAAAAAGTCCGCGAAAATTATAAACTAAAATATAGGCCGGTAATCTATTATATGTAGGTATCTATAGCGTATGCCATCTTAGGTACCTATCTGTACAGCATCCACAGCTTAATCTGAAATGCCTATAGTGACATCCAGACATTGGAACTTCGAATACATCAACATTGTTCTTTTTATTTCAGGTTACATGCATGGGGAGATAGCCTCAAGGAGGCCTTTGAGCAATGTGGAATGGCAATGTATGCATACATGACAGAAATGAACTATGTGCAGATCAAAGAAGTTCATACAATTGAAGCTACCGCTGATGACATGATAGGACTATTGTACCATTTTCTTGATGAACTTCTATTTTTATTCTCTGTAGAACCATTTTTGATTTGCAAAAAGTTGGAGATCACAGAATTCAATACAGAAGAGTTTAGGATAGTTTGTAAGTGTTTTGGTGAGGAATTTCTAATTGGGAGGCATCCTCAGGGGACTGAAGTGAAAGCTATCACTTATTCAGCTATGCAAGTCATTGATGAACCAAAAGATAATAAGTTTGAGGTGTTTGCTATTATTGACATATGAATAAATAATATATCTAGTTATACTACATATTTAAACTCTTTGTTTTTTTACCACATTTTAAAACTAAAATAACTGCAAGGAAAACTGAAAATAGTAAATTATGTTGTTGACAATATACACAACTCTGTCTAGCCTCAAACTAAGTAGAGCTTGTGCTATGGGAACCAGGTAGCTGATTATATTATAATCACAGAACACATACTCAAGATATTAAAATAGGTACTTGTAGTTTTTGAAGTGAAAACTTCTTTAGCGGCGTTGAGCACTTTTTCTGTAATGGGTATAAAATCTTAAACTCGCGTCAGCGCGTCAGGACACGTGACCTGATCGAAAAAGCGTAAGACGGATGGAGAGTAGACAGCTATCCCCTCTCTACGGCGCGGCGAAAATGTATGCCTGGGCCTACTGTTTCGTTTAGGCAGCGCAGGGCGCTTGCGCGAATGTTCGTGTATGTTACAGCGTGCCAAATAACAAACAAGCCCCCCTAACCATTCCAAAATATC
Organism: Thera obeliscata; assembly: GCA_947578465.1. Classification (NCBI taxonomy): domain Eukaryota; kingdom Metazoa; phylum Arthropoda; class Insecta; order Lepidoptera; family Geometridae; genus Thera; species Thera obeliscata. The sequence goes on from OX387926.1 coordinate 3,857,939, forward strand.
AAACATGCTCAACGTTAATAATCAAGTTTTCACTTCTGCCGGCACTCCCGGAGTGCAACCCGTATTTTTTTTTCGAGAATACATGCTAACATAATCTATCCCACCCAGACAGAGTACCTACATGTGTTCACCACACGAATATTTGAAAAAAAGAACTGCAAAAACAATAGTCGCCTATACCAAAAAAGAGAGTGAAGAAATAAGAATTTAAGTGTTCCATGATGTAGCTGCTAGACCCTTGGAGGAATGCTCGAAGGCTAGACCATGAAACAAATAGGGGTAGTTGTAACAACAAATAATAGTAAGTTTGGGACTAGATTCCAGTTTCCAACTTTCCATTCGTCATGTAACATGACTCATGTTCGGAGACGCGAGTGGACGGTTGCGCGTTGCTCATGTGTACGTTACGTCAACGTCAAGGAATTATATGGGACGTTCGAGTCGACGTATATTTTGCACATTTTGCCAAGAACGCACAAAACGATTACATCCATATGATTGTGTTCGTTTTGGCACGAAACGAAAATTTCAAAACTTTTGCCCACAGTGTCTCGAACGGGATGACATTTCACGCACGACTATCAAAATATTTGAGACAGGTGTGTTTGCGCGCCAATCTTGTTTTGATTGATTTTGAGTTGAGCGGCACGGGCAGCGGGTTTTTGTTAATGATGCAGCGTTGGTGTCGGTAGGGTAGAGTATAATTGAGCCACAAACACTCACTTACATCCAAACATCGTAAGTTTCGCATATACATTATATTATGGGAGTTGGGGAGGCCACTTGTGAAGCTGCGTGTGTCTGTGTCGACACATTTGCGTCTTCGCATCATGCCAATTTTGGAAGAGTTCGAGCATGAATACCAATTTAGCACTAGTACTAACAACATTGAAAGAAATAATTAGAAGAACGATAAGAATTTATTTTGGAAACACACACAAACCAAAGGACAAATAAATCAGTGTAGGTACAATTTACAAGATAGCTAGCAGGTAGGTAGTAGGTAGGCAAACAAGTAGACTTACCCACCGTAATGGTAGATTGAGACCTAGGAAAACAAAGGAATAAATTCTAAGTAGGTAAGTGTGTAGGTCCCCATGGTAGGTAATAAATAATCCACTAAATAGGTAGGTAGAGTACCCTGCTCAACACGTAGGCACAAAAATTTACGGGCCGCAAATCAGTTCGTGCCGTGGTCCATGTACGCGTGAGACACAATCTGTTCCCAACTCAGCATAAAGCCGCTCCTTGAAGTGTAGCGACGCTGATTTTCATGTGAAACCAGTGAGTGGCTTCTTGACCGAGTCTTCCTTGGATTTTTCAGACGCCGAAGATCTAGTCCAGTTACTTAGTATGGAAACGACATTCGTACGGTGATAGATTGCCCGGTTTGACCCATTTATGGATATGGGTAGGGTTACAGAGTCCCCGTGTTCTCCATCTCAGTCGTAAAATTAAATAATTTGCTATAAATCTTTAACTTTTATTATTTTGCAACACAACAACTAATCAATCTCAAGTCACTGACACAAATGTCAAAAAACAATAATTTTGACCCATCGACCTAGCTGGGTAAAAAGTGGCAAAAATCGGTAGCGTTTTTATCCAACTCGAACCGGGGTGAAAACTGTTCAAAACGATCACAGTGATCACTTTTATTTCGAACCGAACATGGGTTGAAAACGAAAATTTCGTTATTTTCGTTGACTCGAACGCACTGATAGTGTGTTTGTTTCAGAACGAAGTTAGTCTATTTGTCTATGCATTGTAATCTTTTATCATACTCACTTCCGGTATAGTTCGCGGCTTATTTCGTATATCCGTTTCCGCAATTTATAATATTACTACAGATTTTATCCTATCAACTAGCCAAAACGATAACACTAGCATCTAGCACCATATTTATATTTATATATTTTAAGAAAAATCTAACTCCTGTACTACTAAATCTTTAACATAATAATTTAAGTTTAAAAAACTTGAGAAACCGACTTCATTGTCAAACGGCTAAACCGATTTTAATCAAATTTGTTTGGGACAATCTGGACGTAAGAATAACCTTCCAAATAAAAAAATAATTTTCTAAATCGGTTCATAAATGACGGAGGCATGCAGTTACAAACATTAAAAAAATTATTTAAAAAAAAATGGCAACACCGATTTTAATAAAATTAAAATGGGACCAATCTGGAAGCAGTACCTTTCAGATAAAAAAATAATTTTTCAAATCGGCTCACAAATGACGAAGTAATGCGGTAACAAACATTAAAAAAAAAAATAAAAAAAAAAATAAAAAAAAAAATAAAAAAAAAAAACATACAACCGAATTGAGAACCTCCTCCTTTTTGATTGGAAGTCGGTTAAAAATACAAATATACCGAATTAAAATACACTTCTAAAAGACAGTATTCTTCTTTTTTTTTCATTTGTATGATGTACTTACATTAAAGAGTTTTTTATCTAACTTCCCATCCCATCCTTCTCAATCCCAAGACTCGAAATGAAAATTAAGAGGTTTAAATAATGAGTTGGGTAGGCTTACCTTTACTAGCTTTGAAATGCGACCGTAATCGTGGGTAACCAGCATGGCAGTGTAGTAATTGTAAATTATTACTATTAGCCCGAATCATCCCATTGTTGGGCAAAGGCCTCCCCTCCCAAACCCGCCACCCTACACGATCTTGTGCTACCAGTTGCCAGTCCCTCTCAAACGCGTCCAGCTCGTCCCACCATCTTCGCCTGCGTGGTCTACCGCGACGCCCCTCCTCGCTGTCTCAGGGCTCCACAATGTGGAGATTTTAGCCCACAGTGCGTCAGGCATGCGGCAAACGTCGCCGGCCGCCACGTTTGCCGCATGCCTGACGCCCTAGTACCCCCTAATATAATATACCATACCCACTACTTATTGTAAAGAAGTAGGTACTAAGTAGGGGAAAAGGAGGCACCTCTGATCATCTAATACATTCGTGCCTGTAAAATCTAAAATGTAATGAAAATGTAGTAAACTATTGTTGCTTTTGTTTTTAGATTATTCGGCTACATAAACCCATTAACCCTATAATCAATATTTTTGTGATCGAGTCCCAAATTGTTATTTTAGAGAAGTACAATTTCTATTTTTTTTTACGAAAGTTAGAGCACCTCTCATAGCATCACAGCTCAGTTGGTAGTTGCTTTGTCTTTTGCGTTCATTTGCGTTGGAGAAACTACTGTGGAAAACCACGAACGCCGTTCGATCTCCATCGAGAACAAATATTTGTGTGGTGATCAAAGATGTTTGTTCTGTGTCTGGGTGTTATTTGAAAATTCGAAATATGTTTTTATAACAAAAAAAATATTTAACTTATTTTTAACTTTATAGAACTCTTGCTCCTCACTTTTTTCAAACCAGCCCTTAGAGGTGCCGATATAGTATTTGCTGGTTATTTTATTAGCGTAATAATGTTTAATGAATTTCAGTTTTATTATTTTAACAAAGAAAAAACCCATAAGTACAGAAAGCTAGGTTTACTTACCAATATTTTCAAATGTTCCATCAATTTCCTAGCAACTTTTTTGAAATGGCAAACTTTTGACATGTCAACGTCTTATAATTCGATGGAACCGGCTGCACGCACGAAAAAACATGACTCATGCGGCGTTACCTCGCTCTGAGACGTTCCATTTAAGGCTTGAAGTGCAAGCGAGAGCGTGGAACGAGCGAAGAGGCACAATCGGCCTTCGCGTTCGGCAGCGTTCGACATCTGTGTATTTTCTTATGACGTTGTCACGTTCAACTATCGTCAGTAAACCGACTTTACAGACAATCGATTTTTTTTGTCACAGTTTTGCCCATAAACAAACGATCGATACTAATAACAGACGTGGAGGCTGGTTTCGTCGTGTTATAAACATGGCTTTTGCTTATCGTAAACTCGTTTTGTTTTGGTGCCTCCTTCTCCCCTAAATATTTACTTCTTTACAATATTTTATACTTATCTAGTTCGATGCTGATGGTCTGCCAGTCTGCCGAGTCTACCTACTCTTAAAAAAAATATTGACAACGTCATCCTCGATGAAACTGGATATCGTTAGGCCTGATGATTGTGTGGTGTGTTGATCCTGATTATAAATAAATAATAATAAATAAATAAATAAATATTTTGGACAATCCACACAACACTATCTAGCCCCAAATTAAGCAGAGCTTGCGTTATGGGAGCCAGATAGCTGATATACTACTTAGGTACATTTTTTTTTTTGTAAATACATACATAGAATACAATATAACACCCAGACAGAGAACAAACATCCGTGTTCACCACACAAATATTTGTTCTCGGTGGGGATCGAACCCACGACCTACGGCGCAGAAGGCAGAGCTACTACCAACTGAGCTGAGAGGCCAGTCGGTATTAAATAGTAGGTCGTAGTCGTAGGTAATAAAGGTAGGCTAATAGACCTCCTTTCCTAACCAGGATAACCATAAGCGCGGTACTACACTTAGTACCCACACGGTAAATATAGACCTCTATTTCCGAATTCAGCCGGCTCAGAATCAGAATATCATTGTGGACACGTGAGTGAGTGTGAGTCGTGACTACAAGCAGAAGTCTACTTAGATTTTGCAGCTTCAAGTTTTCCTAACACAAGTGTGGAAAATGATTTTCCACAGAATTTCGCATCCCTCAAGTGCGTAATCACTATCACCATCATTATGAGCTGCTGATAAAAAAAAACACACTACCTAGTTATTTGAATATTAGGTATGTTGGCTCAATTCCTTCTACGAGGAGCTTGAGAAAGACTTCTTAAAACAGGCACAGGACAAGGACAAGACCTGCGGGATACCACACCGCATGCCACCGTCTAGCCCGCAATCAAAACCGGTCTAACGATGAGAGAGAATTCAAAAATTCGTTATTTTTTTATGGCTTCTACAATAAACGAGGGGAGGAATTTAGTTCGGGGTGGGCGGGCATGCGTGCGTCGGTCGTCGTCGTCGCATCGCCTCGCCCGACGCGACGCACGGGTCCGCTTCTACCAGGCTTCTACGCTAGGGGTTGCATTTTGTATTATACGTACGGTGTACTTCAGCCGCTTCGCGCCTGCGCGCACAGTTCGCGCCACTTGCTACGTCCGTCGTCGCTTGCTTTACAGCAAGCAGATGTTCAAAAAAAAGCTTCCTGTCGTCGCCACCGCCGTTTTGCTCTCTCGGCTCGGTGCTCGACCCGTAGTTACTGCTAAAATTAATTTAAAATGTTTACTAGGACCTTGATTACAAATTGTTTTGTGAGTGAAAATAACAGTGAATAATTAATCATGTGATTTGAATAGTTTTTCCGGAGTAACACAATTATCGAGCGTCAATGTCCACGAGTTCAGTCGGGACCAACAAAGCGGCGGACATTTTATTTTGAGTCGATAATGTAGCGTTTGTGTCGGAAAACATTCATGTCGTTTTATGGTTATAAGTTTGGAGATCGTCCGCTTACACCTTTTGTAAGTATTACAAAAACATTACATGAGAAATTTAGACAGAAACCGGAATTCTAGGTGCGTAGATCTATGTTTAGGAAGTGCAGCCAAGATAGTGCCACCGCTGGTTGTCGTATTTTAGGGTAAATGTCGTTGTAAAAATGACGTAAGCAAAACTGGTCAGCTGGAGGACAGTCGTGGACCTGTAATACACGGAGTTTAATCATTTGCCTATCGACCCACACCGCTTTGGAGGCTTCCCTCTCACTTGAAATTTCCGCGCGCGAGGCGCCCCTAACCTCTTTGCTAATTCAATTGTGATGATTATGGAGCGTCGCAGTTTGAAGAGAAGCTAGTGATATCTACAGTAGGTAACTAAGTAATGTTTTTTGGTGTTATTTGGTAGCGATGCCGAGGGGGGTGAAGCGCGGGCCGGGAGAGGGCGAGGCCGAGCTGGTGGTGCGCGCCGGGGCGTCTCCGTCGCCCACCACACTCCTGGACGACAGCCCCAGCCAGCCCATCACCTACCACCTCCTCGATCATGGCTACGGCGCCACGCCACAGCACCAGATCAGGCGTGAGGCGCTTACCGCACCGCCGAAGACGTCTGAAGTAAGTTAGAGAGTGATTTTTGATTGAAGTTAATGCTAAAACTTTTATATTATAGTCTAGCATGCCAGGATATCTGAAGAATTATATTCGAGTCATCAAGAGAAGTTCTTGATTAATCTAAGTACCTAATTGTTTTCTTGATATTTACCTACAACTTTTCGTTATCTTTGCATAATGTTATTGGTAAAAGTCAAAGTTCAGCGAAATTGTGTTACAATTGGATATGAATGATTGCCCCAATAACAAGATGATCATCATTATGTTCAATGCAAGTGAGACACCCTTCAAGCTGTACTGATCAGTGGTGGTCACTAAAGTCTTTACTTGTAATATTTGCTACAGTTAATTCATAAAAAAAATACTTTATAGAGCACACTATTCATTATCTGGTTAATTAATCATGTTGAGGTAACTGAATATTAAAATACAGTTTCCTCCACAATAGAGTAACCTACCAGATTATAGTATCCATGGCCATGGTGGATGTTGTCGCCTCATTAAACCTATGGTGTGCTTATCAAAGGATCTGTATAAAGACAATATAGGTATGTGGTATTACTTCTTCATTTAATTGTCAATGCTAAATCAACAAAGTTTTGTTCAAGGTGGTAAGTATTACACCAATAGAATGTGTATTCAGTATTTGGGCTAATCAAATTAGATTTACTGTTGACTGAATAAAAAGAAAGTTTGTACCATACCTAAGAACCTATTAATTTGTTTTCAATCAGATTTGTGTATTTATGTACAACTTTTCAGTTTTATAACAGGACCAAACTATGATAGGAAACTCATCTGAATTCTCAGCTGACAACAAGCAAGGAACTTAGATCAAATCAAATTTCTTTTCAATTACGTTTGTGTGTTTATGAACAACATTTCAGTTTTATAACAGGACCGAACTATGATAGGACAATCATCTGATATTCACAGAGCTGATTACAACAGACAATGAACTTAGATCAAATTATTTATATTTTGCTCCAGTGTTAAAAGAATTGTATAACACATTCTCCATTACATAGCTGGGATGCAAAAACTGTGGATTCATAAAATTACCTACATAATTATATTATTTTACAAATAATTAATGTCATAACAGCATAATAAAAAAAAATATCTTAATTTAATACTATCCGGTCATAGATTCAACTAAGCTTTATAGAGTTCTGACAAAAAACCATAATCATAGTTTTTTTTAGAAATAATCTAGTTGGTAAATCTTTAATTAAATTGGGAATTCTGTTGTATATCCTGTACCTAATGTCATTCTGTGATTAAGGTAGGGATGGAAATGTGAGTTAAACATATAATTGGGTTCTTCTTAATTCTTAATTCTTTATTGTACACAATATAAAACACAGGAAAAAAACAGAAATAGAGGACATGTACAAAGGCTCTTCTCATCGCTCTCTCTTCTCTTCTTTTCTTCTTCTTTTTTTTTCTTTTCTCTTGGGTTCTTCTTATCGTGTCACTGGTTATTTTTGAACCAAGTGTGGTGAAAGAATTTAAGTGCGCCTTAAAGAGGCTCCTTTCGTGCACTTGACATATATTTATTTTATTTATTTCATAATTGGGTTACTATTGGGGGATTGTTTGACATACTAAACAGGAGGCCCAGCAGTGACAAGATTTTAGGTGATAGGAAAATATTAGTTTCATAATTAGAGAGTTCTTCGATATGGAGATGGTGGTAGGAAGCTAAGAATAGACAGAACTGGAAGTCTTTGGGGGCCTTTGCCCAGCAGTGGAACAAACTAGGTTAGAGAAAAAATAAGAAGTGTTTGAAACTATTGAAAGTCTAATAAAACAAACCATAAAAATGGTTAATAATTACTATTTACCTATATTGGAAGGTTGCAATTTGTTTTCCATGTAGGCTTGGAGATGCTATGGATTTGTTTATGGAAATGGAGTAATGTTTATGAACTCATGGTATTTATGATCAAACTGGTTCTCTACATTTTACAGTAGTTCAATAAAAGTGGCAGTAGTATAGGTAGAAAATAAATTATTTTGTGGGTATGTAATTGTGTGTATTAAAATGTGTTCTTGAGTTTGGTTCCCATGAAATCTGACTATGCTGCTCATAAATTCTTTGAGGTTATGCCCATCTGCATGTTTTGCATATTCTTCCACCTTCATTTGTACTGGTATGGTTGTTGAATTTCGAAATAGAGGGGTCCCTAACGAATTTGGGGTCAACGTTCTGAAAGGGGTCATTGGACTTTGTGTGTCAGTATCTATCTGTTTTGGGCTTGGTAGGTATTCGGGCGTTATTTCACTAACGCGATTACCACGTTGATATTATGTAGATCAAGTCGCAAGGTAGGTAGGATAACTGTATAGTAACGTCTATACACAATGTATATGTCCAATGTATTCAAGTATTATTAAAAATGTATTCAAGTATTATATCAGCTATCTGGTGCCCATATTACAAGCTCTGCTTAGTTTGGGGCTGTCTTTAAAAAAAAAAAAAAAAAAAAAAAAAAAAAAAAAAAAAAATGCAATGTGATTATAGTACCTGCATGATTGTGCTGTAAGTCCCCACCTAGGTTACTAAGTTGGCTTCTAGTACAGTTATGCTTTACAAACTTCTGCACTACCTGTGTATGTAATGTACCTTATTTATTACATAAGCAGTCATGTACCTAGTTCTTGTAGTACAACTTAGAATATACTAAGTAAGAACATGTCATGCACGTTCATTCGCGGTACTTTCATCTGGCTAAACTAGAAATATGAAAAAAATCTTACATTACTACCATTGGATGTTTGTTTATAAAAAAGTTATTGTATCTTTGATACCTATCTTATCTACAGTATGAAAGATAAACTCCAGATGTCAAGGTATATCCTCGAACATTTTCAATGGGATTTCGTGTCCTATTGCAATGATCACAGCCGACCAAAATGGCGGTTGTTAGGCGCCGTGAGCTATCGCCTCGTGTTAGGGGTGCGTGTGCCGTTTATTCCCAAAACCGCCCTTACTAGGACCCTTTGAGGGATGCACCAATCGCAAGCGTTATACTCCTGACGGGTTGTTGGAATTTTTAGTTACCGTGAGCAAAGGACGCCGGGATTTCTCTCGTCAATGTTTGGTTGAAATAGTTTGGCGATTGACAAATTCTTTTCTTTTGCCTTGGACATTGGTCAAATTTATAACGAACGTATTTTTCCTACCAAATGATATTAATTTAATAATCTGCATTTTATAGTACCTGTTATTGCCATTATTTTAATGAGTTGGTATAATGAACAGGAAACTGAAAGATTTGATATTGGGTAGAGATAAGTGTTTATTTAGCGATTGTTAGGCAGGTTTATATAATCACAGAAGCATAATATGTTGCTAACTTCCTATCCTACATATTTCTTATTGGGAATTTATAAAATTGACTAATTTAGTAGATTATGTCTAAATTAGTTATACCTAGTTATTGATTCTTCAATTCAACCAGTGCGGAAGGTCGTGGTTATGCGTTGAAGAAAGAAATGCCTAGTTCACAGGAAAACATTCAACATTTTGTCTTGTCATTCGATCGCTTAGTGCGGAATTTTCATTAGTGTAGTTCGTACAATCGACGTAGCTTTCTGTGTCACACGCGTATTGTTTTGTAGATAACACCGACCCTTTATAGACGGGAGCTGTATGCAGGTAGGTAGGTACCTCACCTTCCCACCTAGTTTGTTTCCTATGCAATGGCAAAACCACCTTGCTGGTTTGTTTTCTTGGAATATTGCCAATATAAACTAGTTTTTTTACATAAAATGTTTATTTTATTAACCTATCAATAACATAATAGAACTGCGTCGCAAATACTTACGAGCTTGAATACATACGTAGATATTTTTAATATTCGTTCGTTGACTTAGCTTCTTGAACAGAATTCAAATCCTAATCCATAGCAATTTATAAAATGTCAAAGTGTGAGTGTTTTTTTACGTTTTTACGGATAAAACACAAACTTGGGACGATAGATTACATTCTGGAGACTGGCATAGGCTTCCATTATCTTTATTGGAAGAGTAGTTTTTACCATTAAGTTTTATGTACCATACTTCAAGCAAATAAATTATTTCATTTCATTTAAACTTGGAAAATATTAATTGGATGTATTGATACAAAAGTATTGATTGGATGAAGTATTACGAAAACCTTTTAAAAAGTCTTTGATCTTAATTTTTCACCAAACTTCGTCAAGAGAACTTCAAAGTCCATTTAGGGTCCCAAATTCGATGGACGAGCGATTGGTATTAGCTTCGCCCGAGGAATTCGAGCAAGGGACAGGGGATCATCGACATTTAATGTATAGACGGCACATTTTTAACTGGCATAGTCGAACACAGCGGGTAGGTCAACTGGCGTACTCTCACTCACTCGATGTGACAACACGCGCTTTCGTCAGTAAAAACTTAGAAGCAATCTAATGCTGCATTTAATTCTAATTGTGTTGGGGGAATAAGATCTGCACTGACGTCCCGCGATGGGATGTATTGTGTATTGTCCCCCCTGCTAAACCTTACCCCAGCCAGCCCAACTCCTTAAAATAGCGGGGTAGGACTTTGGGTTGGTGGCAGCAATGTTCTAGTTGACCCAAATGCTGCTTAAATTGGGCTTGTTTAGGCGATCTAACCACGTAAAGCGCTGTATCAAACCCAAGTTATAACTTGTTAAAAATTGATTTTTTTTTTGTTCCGAATAGCTTCTCTAGACGCAGTACTTAGTATCTCGATGCAGGGGATACGATTCTGGAATAAGTGAAGGGAATGACGGCTGGCCGTTATTGTTTATTTCCGGTATGCGATGGATATTCCTTAGCCGCTCTTTCGTTTCCTTAATGTTACCGGGGCCTGTAGGTAATTGTCTATTCGAACTTTAGTGTATCCTACTCACTTATTAAACCTGCAGAGATAGTAATGTTTTACCATCGAAGCCCTTAGCGCTACATAAAAAAATTACAGGCATAATAACGAGAATTTCAATAATCATCACGAAATCTCTGAAAGTAGAGGGCTGGTCTGAATTTGGCACGCATTATGGACGCACGAGGGGCTCTCGTTATGAAACGATTTAAAAAAATGCACACCTTTAGCATACCTCAAGGCATCGAAAAGGGATGTCTAAAGATTGTATGGAAATAGATTCGCTCGAACGAAGTACATAATGCAGGATTTCTAGGAAGTCTTAAAGGGGCGAAGTTTTTTCAAATTCTTTTTCCATTTTTCAGTCACCTTGTGAGGTCTTCCCTTGTCGTTTTGTATAAATATGATAAGAATAGCGAACGACAAGTGTGTCGGTAGGAGCCAGGAGCCACACATGTTGGCAGTTTGTCACGTCTGGAGTGCCGTTCACCCGGTCGCCTCGCCGCCATGCGCCATGTGGCCTCACGCACTGCCTCCCTGGCTGCTCACGTGGCCAGGTACTCACGTCCTTCCATCGCACGCTCATCGAGTTTCTCTTCCCATTGTTTTCCATAAGAACCAAAGATTCCCAAGGTATCTTATAAATTTCAATGCAACCCTTCTATTGTTTGAAGTTCTGCAAAAACTTGGTGACGCATATACAAGGGGATCGGTTAAATTAATCCATTCAAGACGCTCCCAATTTTATCCCGATCTTTGTGATGTCGGTTGCATTAATTATTATTATCGTGATTGCACAAAAGGCGAGATTGATTATGTTAATGGCGCAAATGTGAGCGTTATGGATAAGGGATGTTTTTATCTGCTTCGACGTCGAACTTTACGGAACATCTGCTCTGATTTACTTAGCGCTGGGGCTCGCACAAAGATCCACGATCCGGCAAATTGACAATAGTCCCCAATTCACTATTAATAATAACAAAAATGTTGAGATAAGAAATTGCCATTCTTTCGCCTAAGGTCCCTTCCGAGAGCTCGCCGGCTTTTGTGTTCATTCTAATTTATGTCATGTATTGTTACCGGGTTCTCTCCCCACACTTCCTTTAGGGGCTTCGGCACCGCGGTACATGTCCAAGTTGAATTTGTTGCTCGAGCTTATTCAAAATGACTTTGTCATACTTCGTGTCCTCGCCTAATTCTAGGCCTAATTCGGTTTGTGTTTCTGTAATGTGATTTATTGACGTCATACTTTAGAAATGCTTGTACAGATTAATTAATTGAACATGGGGTCAATGTACGGATTAGGATTTGGAACATTTGCTAGCAGTGTTGAAGTGAAGTTCAAATGTTAAAAAATAATGTGCTCGAATTTTTCGAATGGAAGTGATATGAAGCTGAGATAAGCAGTGAGTGGATAATGAAACTAAGATGTAGGTATAATAACTGTTTCAATTCTCAATAAGAGAACGTGTGTTTAAAGTTCAGTATGGTGCAATAATTGGGTTGTTGATTTGTCAATATGTTATTTAAAATTCCAAAATTATGTTTACAACATTAAAAGTGGGTTGAATTAACATTTTTATAACTTTTTGTTATATCTCAAATGTTCTCCTTAATTTCATTTTCTGCAAAGCCTGTGCTTCAAATCAGTTCTAACCTTTGGCATCATACAGCTAGGGAGTTAGTTGATTGTGCGTTTTCCGGAGTTTACAAATCTCATTTCCTATTTGTTTAGTTTTTTCTCCATTTCTTGGTTCAGTAGTGATTAAAACTATATGATGTGGATATTACTAGAAATGAATGAACATAAACTTATTCCATTTCTCACCTAACCGTAAGTTGACTTACAAACGAAGACACTTTCGCAATGCGACCTCGTTTCGACAACTGCCACTCTTCTTCTTCGTCAGTGCATTACATACTCGGAAACTAAACAGCGTTATAGGCCTCTGGTCGGCCTTAATACCTATTTTGGCTACCAGTTCATACATTTTATACTGTCAAGCTGACGAGCCAGTAACGGCTTACCAGATGATAAGTTAATAGTTACCGTAACGTGGATGTTAGCAATATAGCATTGGCGTTTCAACTGACGCTTTTAAAGCCTCGTTGTGTATAGACCATCCGTTAGTGTAGTAGGATCCGTCAGATATTCTCACGAAATCATGGAGCAAGATAGAATCATGCTGCAGACTTCTACCAGCTGATATATTTTGAAATGAGTATGCGTAGTATTAACGTTGTTCCTCTGCTTGTCTCCAGGCGGTAAAAAGAAGACTGAATCTGAGCGAGAGCAGCTCTGGCAGCCAGGGTCACGTGGTGCCCATGAAGGCTGACTTCAAGACGCCCAAGCAGAAGCGAGTCAAAGTGCTCACGCCGTACAGCCGACCGTCCAGTTCTATGAAGAAATACACCGAACGTTCCAGGTATTGAACATTGAGACAGGTAATATTTTTTTCTTGAGATGTTGGCATTTTGGGTTAGGATTATTTACTGTACTAAATTGATCGACTTTTCGAAGAAATCTTCATGCCAAATACCTTTGATGTGACTCTAACATGGCATATGTAATTCGCGTTGGTATGGATACGGTGGTACCTAATTATTGAGATGTAATGTGGCCGACTTTCATCCCAAATTCAGTCAATGTTCCCCAAATATTATTACCGATGCCGCCCGCAACTTTGCTCGCGCGGTTGTAGGTTATTTTTCTACACCTTAGATCCTGTAATTTTAGGATAAAAAATACGTTTCCTCGTATGCTAATCCAAATAGGTACTTCACCGATCACTTGGAAAGCAGAATGTTTTCCGCAATAATGTATCTGGAGGCCCCTCTTTTACGTGACGATGCTAATCCGTTTATATGAATATAATGTTGTGTTTGTTTCAAGCTTTATCCAAATCGGTCCAGTTGTTAGAGCGTTTTTAGCCGCAAATGCCCAAATTACTGTCGCACTTATGATATTAGTAGTATTTATTCTATCATTACAGGACCAGTGTATTAGTAAATTACACCTAAATCTTATAATTTTGTATGTGATTTTACTACTTCGTCATAAGTCCAAGTCAAGTCAAAGATGTATTTACTCGGTAGTATCCGAGGATCACTTTGAAACGTCTTAAAGCTACGTGAGTCTTGGTGCCAGTTCCACGCGAACAAGCCTAGAAGAGTCCCATTGCATAAGATGATGTAGGTACTTAGTCCTAAGTAGGTACCTACCAACTTAGGACCGTGTGCTGCATGAGTTATGAAAACTAAGACTTGTTGAAGCCATTCATGAAGAGAGATCCGTTTCATCTAGATACTGGTGCAAATAACATTACAATCCGATCTGGGACATAATGAGTTTCTCTTTGTTCCAGATTTGACACATCATTAGGTTTACTTACAAAAAAGTTCGTCGCTTTGCTGAAGTCTTCACCCAACGGTGTCCTCGACTTGAACATCGCGGCGGAACATCTATCGGTCCAAAAACGTCGTATTTACGACATCACAAACGTACTAGAAGGCATAGGAATATTAGAAAAGAGATCTAAGAATAATATACAGTGGAAGTATGGTGAGTCTACAGTTCTACTTTGCCATAACTGTGTTTTTGTTTGCTTTTGGACGCTACCGAAAATCCTGGCGGATTCTAAAGGCTTGTGGGGAATAACTATGCTTTTTATAACGCTTTTATTAGCTTCACCTGTATGTATGTATGTATGTATGTATGTATGTATGTATGTATGTATGTAACCGACCCCTTTGAGCTCGATTTTGTCCTACTTTGAACGATCAGATTTGATTCAAACTTTGCACACCTGTCAAAGGTCGATGACAATGCACTAATATGAAAAAAAAAATAAAAAAAATGAAAAGAAATAAAAAAAAAACCTACGTTGAACGATCAGATTTGATTCAAACTTTGCACACCTGTCAAAGGTCGATGACAATGCAATAATATGAAAAAAAAAATAAAAAAATGAAAAGAAATAAAAAAAAACCTACTTTGAACGATCAGATTTGATTCAAACTTTGCACGCACCTGTCAAAGGTCGATGACAATGCAATAATATGAAAAAACAAAATATATGAAAAAAAAATAACTAAAAAGTAAAAAATAAATTATAGTTTAAAAAACTAATAAAAAAACGCTTTAATAAATAATTGAACTAAAAAGTTAAAAATAAAACTGTAATAATCAATTGAAAATTTATATTATTGTACAAAAAGCGTGGGGGGCTTGATTCTGATTGTTGTGAATATTTTATCAATAGTTTATTATATCTGAAGTTATTATAAAAAGCACCCCACGCTTTTTGTACAATAATATAAATTTTCAATTGATTATTACAGTTTTATTTTTAACTTTTTAATTCAATTAGTTATTAAAGCGTTTTTTTTTTTGGTTTTTTAAACTATAATTTATTAAGTTACACACTCGGCCTATCGCAAAGAAAAAATCGGATGTGTTTACTTGCTTAATGCAACTTGTAACATTTTTTATACTCTAGCATTAGTGTGTTCGTTTTCGATATACAAATAAATACAATTCGGAGTAAGGGCATTTCATGGAAGTTAATCACGTGCCCTCTGCTCGACGACTAATAGTCGGCACTGCATGGGGTGACAATCCCATTTATGGACTTGACAGCCGTTAGTAAATGCGCAGTGTTTTCACACTAACAAGAGTTTGAAAAGCGTCTCGTATTCTAGGCGTCGGAAGCCGCTTACGAAGCCGATGGATAGGAAGGCTTCATTCCTGGAATTGTTTTGTTTTATACAACCAGCTGATGGAACCTGATGTATAATGTTAACCATCGCCTATAACAATGTAATGCCTCGCAGGTCACGAACGTCAGGCACGTGCCATACAATACACTGCCGTGCCATACGATACTTTGCCCTGCGACATCAATGTCAAAGTCGAAAATATGTTTCTTCTGTTTTATCACAAGGATTACTTAGAAACGTCTTAAAACTAGGAGTCTAGGTGCCAGTTTCACGCGACCTTAAAGAGCGCGATTGTATGGTTTAAGATTTCTTGGCTACAATCTCACCTGATGGTAAGCGACGATGTAGCCGACGATCGAGGAGGATGGTCTAGAATACACCTATTCACTTCTGCCTTGAAGAGGCCTCAATTGTAGTCAATTTTGTATAGCGCTTTAGTTTTGTATAGGGGAGGTTTATGTTCAGCGACGATGATGTGTTCTAGGCGTGGGTTCAGAAGGCGGCTTGCGCGGCGTCGAAGCAGACGAAGGGCGAGCGAGGCGGCTGCGGCGGGATGTACGCTCGCTGGCCGCGCGAGAGGAACGCGTGGCTAAGGCCGTGCAACTGGCAGAGAGTGCTCTCAGCCGACTCTCCGCCGACCACGGAGCGAGTGCATATATCACCTACGCGGATCTAAGGTCCATACGCGAGTTCCGGAATCAAACGGTCATACCTATCAAGGCGCCGCCCGATACCAGGCTCAGCGTAAGTTGATTCATGTAAAGGTGGATTTACAACTATAGAAGCAACAACACATGGCGCGTCAGACAAAATTAATATTTTTCTATACCTACAGTTTATTTTAATCTTGTTTTGACACTGGATGAAAGTAGTTTTATAAAATAAAAAAACAGTAGCTTTCAGTAGTGAAAGCTCAATAAAAGGACAATTGTTTTAAATATTATTTAATTAAGCGACGACACGTCTTTCAAATTCGGGCCACGAGCACAGACTGACTCTTGTGGTAACATAAATATAATCTATAGTAGCATAAAAGATGTAAATCCACCATTTTTCGTGTTAGGTAAACGGCATATTGGTTTCTACCCTCGGCTGTCCACAATCTGCTATCCATATACGATCTGACAGGAGTTTCATTATCTAATGGGTGTATGTAATCTATGAAGCCCTGTAAATCTATTAGGTAAACGCAAAGTGGGGCCAATGTTCAATGAGGAGTTTTGTTTTTTCAGGTCCCCACTCCAGACGAAAAAGGCTACACGATACATCTGAAGTCGCAGTCTGGAGAAATAGAAGTATACCTTTGTCCAAAAGAACGACCATGTTCACCTTCGTGTAAGTATAGAATGGGCAGATTCACTCTCCGTCACATGAGTAACTTCGTTTTAGCTGAAGAACAAACATTTGATGAAGTATCATAATTCAGTTGTGGTCTTCCGTCTGCTTTAACCGAGCTGTCAATACAATAGTCTTGAAGCACTGTGATGCTTAGAACGGACATGTTGTGGTACGGATATGTATGTACGGCGCTTTTGGTATGTCTTTCTGACATACCAATAGCGCCGTACCTACATATCCGTTTGATCGAGACTTATTTTTTTATACGATTTGCTGACGGAACAAACTATGATGTTTGTGGTAACCATCGCCTATAACAAAGCATTGCCGCATAGTTTACGTCGTCAAGAACGTGTCCTACGAAGCGCTGCCATGCGTCAATCAACTTGAGGCATATTGGCTCACGTGCTAGTAATTTCACCAGCAACCATACCCAAGCTGTTAAGAACGACCCAGAGCGCGTTTTTATTGTGACGACGCAACGCACCAATGAGGCCGCGCGCTAAGTTATTAAGTGTGCAGATAAATGAGTATGGGCAAATTTTTCAATTTACAGATAAACTAATCCGTCAGATACAAATATATCCATCTCTTTTCTAGGCTTGTTAAAAACAAGGACTGATTTTTATATTCGAAGAAAAACCTTATTCCGTAGATTGAACAATCAGCCCTTAGAAAAGTTTATTTAGCAAAATAACTAAGTACATAGGGAGATGGTTACAAAATCAAAGTCATTTTCAAATAGGACACAGTAATAGGTGGTGGTCTACTTAGATTAGTAGGTCTGTTCTCTGCCTCTATCGAGCCTGTTTGTATAGCAGACTCACAGCTACTTGCCTCAGTTAATCAGTTGCTTGGTATGTCTTCAGTGAGTGGTTCCCTTCCACTGGATCCGCTGTTGGATGACAACAAGGCGTTACTCGCGCCGCTCATCGCGCAGTTACAAGCAGTACCTTCCAGCACCATCACGGCTGACTATACGTGAGTACATTACGATTAAAACATGTTTCTTCTAGATAATCAGTGTTTAAACAATGCCATAGACCACGCAGGCGATGGTCGGACGAGCTGGACGCCTCTGAGTGGGACTGGTGACGGTGGCCTTCGATTATAAATAGTACTATTATTGGTCGAAGCTGGTGGAACAAGGTCATGGAGAGTGGCGGGATTGGGTAGGCCTTTGCCTAACAATGGGATGATTTAGACCTTTTCAGTAACTTTTTGACAGTTCTCAATTGTAAAATGACAGAAATCTATGCTTGAGGCTTGACTCAAACTCAAGTACTGTTTCTAAAGTAAACAATTACCATAACTTACCACCGGGTGAGACAATGACAATTAGCGACAGTGCTAAGTTTGAGCAATGTCTGAAACCTAAGTAACGCTTGAAAGTAAGAAGGCATAATGCTATTCATGAAAACGATAAAAAAGTTGGCATAAATAATTATAAGTTTAAAAAACTTGAGAAACCGACTTCATTGTCAAACGGCTAAACCGATTTTAATCAAATTTGTTTGGGACAATCTGGACGTAAGAATAACCAAATAAAAAAAAAAAATGTCTAAATCGGTTCATAAATGACGGAGGCATGCAGTTACAAACATTAAAAAAATTATTAAAAAAAAATGACAACACCGATTTTAATAAAATTAAAATGGGACCAATTTGGAAGCAGTACCTTTCAGATAAAAAAATAATTTTTCAAATCGGCTCACAAATGACGAAGTTATGCGGTAACAAACATTAAAAAAAAAATAAAAAAAAAATAAAAAAAAATAAAAAAAAAAAAAAAAAACATACAACCGAATTGAGAACCTCCTCCTTTTTGATTGGAAGTCGGTTAAAAATCAATAAATAGTCTGAGTGCTATTGTACAAAAGAAGAAGCCAAATAAACTGCCCTAATCTTACAGTCTGTCGTAACTCTGGGTATAATAGGAAAGTTGAGAGTTAAGCGCGTTTGTTTGGTTTCTTAAAAACCACGTTTTACAACGATAAATACAAACTTTTTGTGGCATGTTTAAGTTTCTCATGAACTCCACGAATAAATACATAATATGAACTGTTATCGTTAACAATTCTGACTATTCTTTGATATTTTTTTGGCCTCAATACTTCATGATAACATATGCTTACATATGATTGAGACAAGGGAATCATATTTATTTATTTATTTATTTATTTGTTTATTAGGTACACAAAACAGAGTACAATCGAAAATTTACAAGCATAAATATTATTAAATTATGAGCTAGACAGTACCCAAAACATGCGTACACAGAATGCATAGAACAGGAAAGTTATGTAGATAGCGTATAACCAGGCTTAACTAGTAGTAGGTGATTAAAGTTAACATTTACTTGTAACTTAGGTGTACTTATACAATTATTTTATTACAGTAAGTGCACATACTTCGAGTTAAGACTCGAAGAGAGTGCAGAATTAATTAACTAACTAATTTGAGTTTTCGGCACACTCTAGTGAAAGAGTGGCCAAAGCTGCATTCTTGAATTTATTTTGATTATTGTTAAAGATATCAGTTTTATCACTGTATTTAATCAATAAATCGTTAAATAGGCGACACATTCTGACAACGGGGTTATAATAAGAGGCGTTGTTTGAATGGACTTGCAGGGCGCAAGTGTTCTGAAAGGGTTGCCGAGGTCTAGGCTTTATATTTAGATTAATAAGATAAAGTAAGCAAGGAGAGTCGATATGCGAGTGGATAATTTTGAAAAGATACAGTAAATCATGATATTTGCGACGATTTTCTAATGACATTAAATGAAAATGATGGAGCTATATTTACTAATAAATGTTAAGGTCTAACAAAATAATTGGTACAAGAACCAATGTTCATAATATAAACCCTCTAAACTCTAAATGATCTGAAAATTGAAGCTCTACATTACCTCATTAGAATGAGGTAATGTAAGAAATGCTGTTATAATTTTCAGTCTTAGGCGATTCTAGTTGTCAGTTCCACGCGACCAAATTCAGAAGAACAGACACCTAAGTTCCTACTGTAAAGTCAAATTCAAAATATGTTTATTCAGTTGTATCACAAGGATCACTTTAAAACGTCTTAAGAGCGGGTCGTGCGAAAATTTGAGATTTAAAAAAAAAAAATTCATAACTAAATAACTAAGTGACATTTTAAAAATCGCAAAAGGACTAATTGTAGACTATACATTTGAGATTAATTCGAATTTAAGTGTGTTTAAAAAATATACTATTTAACATCACATTCTATTTAACGCTGACATACGATTTTCATTAGCGTTAAATAGAATGTCATGTTAAATAGTATATTTTTTTAACACACTTAAATTCGAATTAATCTCAAATGTATAGTCTACAATTAGTCCTTTTCCGATTTTTAAAATGTCACTTAGTTATTTAGTTATGAGTTTTTTTTTTTAATCTCAAATTTTCGCACGACCCGCTCTTAAAGCTTCTAAGGCTCTAAAGCGTCTAAAGGCGAGTCTAGGTCGCTTATTCCTTGCAGATAACTGGCATCAGTGTGCCAGTTCCACGGGAGCGAAATTAGAAAGCCAGCAGTATTTACAACGGATCTTTGTTATCATGATCTCTTCATTCCAGGACTCCGATAAAACGCGAGCCGGAGGAATGTCCCGTGAAGCGTGAGAATGAACACGGCAGCGGCAGCAGTGGTCTCGTGGTGAGCCGGCCGTGCGTCACAGACCCCACGCTGCCGCTTGGCGACGTACCTGCCACGCCACAAACTCCCCTATCCACGCCTGACAGTGAGTACACATTGCTATAACAAGGAGAGCTTAACGGAGTCTCTTGGATTTATCCAGTTTTGAGTGTCCAAATCACGTAGCCTTAAAACAGTACCTAAACTAGCTTATGCAAAATATTTTTGCAAATTAGTTCATGGAATACCCATGGAACTCGGACTATCACTCGCACAGCCCTCGTCTGCATTCTGAAAATTTTGATTATCAGGCGTTTTAAACCTACTACAAAATTGGATAAAGAAAATGTATCAGTACATATTTCAGGACGAAGTCAGTAAAAATCAAAGAGTGTTCAATGAAATACCTATCAAATATTTTACTTTTACTTACTCTTCAGAATCTTAAAAGTATGTGAGCCTGTTTCACCTATTCGTTTCTCAAGAAGTCGTTTTCATCATGAGCTAACTTTACCGGTTGAGCGCCCTCTGCGCTCACCATTGTCCGGTAGCGCTGTAAGAATCGTCAGCATATAGTCCATTCGAAAATAAAGTCATCATGAGGCAACTTATCTTTCCAGATGGCGCGCGAGGTCGGCTAAGGAACGCGCTTATAGCGGACAGCGATGACTTCGCGCCCATCATGGGCGGCGGTCGATTCCAACTGCAGACAGAGGATCAGGAGTCAGGTATCTATTTTTCACTAACTTATTGTTTAGAGGTCACCGATTCAGTTAAACGTTTTTTAAAGTTTTCAGTATGGAATAGATATTCATTCAGTATACTTTGTGGGCGTGCCCCCTTGTGCCCGAAAACCTGCACAAGGCCTTAATAAAGCCACAGCAAGTGCTATTAAGGTAGCCACCTACTTTGTAAAAGTTATTTAATTAAAAATCGACACGACAAGAAGTATGGGATAGGCTTTGTTGGCAAGAGTCTGGGTGAGACGTGATTAAATTTATAAATTTTCTATTTCTTTCAAGACTATACAGGTTGGTTTTTTGAGAAGGGTGGTGATGAGCAAGTCCGAAACCACGAAAAAGAGAGTAACTCCTATTCAAACTTTAAAAGTAAAAAATAAATATGCAGTTTATGTTTTCTTATAAATCAAGGGGATGACTCCTTTTATGACTTTTCCCTAACTATCGTGGTTTCGGATTTGGCCATCACCACCCTTTCCAAAAAACCACCCTGTATAGGAAAGCCGGTGGTCATCTTCAAAGACTAATGAATTTCCTAACAATGATGGATACATAATGCTGAAATATATATTATGTGAAGTATTCTACAAAGACCATTCGAAATAAGTTGGTTTTTTTCGTCGTCGAAAAGCAATATACTAAATTCGTGAAGACTACCTGTCTTCACGAATTTAGTATATTGCTTTTCTTCTTTCGTAGAGCGTTATCTCTTTCTGACGCACACTACACTCTATGAAGCCGAAATTAGCCGATGTGCAATATCTGTTGCCTACTACTATACACTATTTATATTAGTCATTGTCATTCGCAACTTGGTAATGGTCTATCATAGAACATGGGTCCACAACTCACAAACTCATTATAAAGTTTTATTTTGTATGGTTTTGGAGTCTCCCACGCAGGTGTGTCAAAATCTCAAATCAACTGGAAACAAATGTTATTCGACATTACTTACCTTTGTGGGGATCTGTGTAGTTAAGACGCGGATGCACTGGGTAAACAGTAGCTAGCTAATTTTTAGTTGTAAATCAAACGATAATTTTCGAGGTTCGTTATTGTCGCGGGAAAAGCTGAAACACTGCCTTAGGTAAATCTAACAGCGCTAAATCAACTTGTGATTGAAAAAGTGGTGAAATACTGTGACATATTCTTGGCCGCTTTTTTTTAAATAACTTATTTAATAACTGACTCAGAGGGCTACAATTTAGACGCTCGATGAAGCTCGGTAAATGGACTATCCAACACCAAAATATTTTTTCAATTCGGACCAGCATTTCCCGAGATTAGCGCGTTCAACAACAATCTCCTAACAAAACTCTTTAGCTTTATAATATTAGTATATAACTAGCATTGAGAGACAGGAGAGAACTACACAGGAGAGAATTCATAGAAACAAATACAGCTCAGTGCATCCGCGTCCTCAAATATAAATCTGTCCGCACTATACTGTAACTCATTAGCACGTAGACAGGTACACGACTAGAAGAAGGCAATCGCGCTTCGCATCTAGTACTCAGGCGGTGATTTGTGTGACAATCACATCACAGTCTGAGTTCTAGCTGTGCGGTGTGGAAAGCGGCGCGCCGAGAGAAGACACAGTATTATCATTGTGGTGCTATCGGATCTGTTTTATCACAATTTTTCATGCTAGCATAATCTGATGGACTAAGGCTGGTTTTCTAGTTCCGATGATCATCATACATTCTGTATAGAAGTGATTACACTAGAGGAGACGGCACGGGTTTGCTACCTCTGTCTCTGTCTGTACCATATAATATGACAGAGACAAAGTCCACGACGTCATAAAACTACTTTCAGCCTCCTACCTCATTCTTCTTTTTTCGAAAGCTATCACTTGTTTGCAACCGCAGTGATCAATTTAGTAAAATCACGTTCAGAACTTATTGCGAACTTCTATAAATTGTGATGAAACAGATCTTTACGGTTAATAGTTATGGGATATCATTATAAAGCACATTCCAGGGCTTTCATGTACAGTTGGCGGCACGGTAAGTGAATTTTTGTTTATAGTGGACTGTATCGTCATATATAATTCCTAAAATAATGTTACAAAACCAACATTAATACAAAAGAATTATGACAAGGAAAAACTTAAATGACGATACTCTTCAATAAACTATGTTTAAGGCTCAAAGGGTCAAACTTTATAATAATTTTAGTACTTCATTACGGTTCTCATATCTTATTGTCCAAAAAGATGTTGGATTCAAAATTCATAAAGTTCTATAGAAAATATATTAATTTTGCAATTTTTATGCAGTTTGGTCTTGATTCTTTTCCATTACTCTAATCTAAATGCTGGTCCTGGGAGGTGCAAACACTATGGCATGCTTATTCTGTCACAGCGTTCATGTAACGTCATTTTCATTCGCATTGAAGCTTTACTAACTTTGACTAAACCTATTTCAAGGCGGACAGAGTAGGTATGTTTATGGAAATTTGTATTAAATAGGCTATTATTACGATTACATCACTAAAAGGGATGGGATTAATCATAATTTACATTAAAAACGGGACTATTTATCACGTCTACAATAGGCGCGGTCTAAGGCACGTAATCAGAAACAGTGCTTGAGTCGAGCTTCAAGCACTCTCAAGCATAATTTTTTTGACAGTTCTCCATTGAAAAATGATAAAAAAATACTCTTGTGGCTTTTTGACTCAGACTTAAGAACGGTTTCTGAATACGGGCCTAAGAGGTAAATACCTTATTGTGAGGAGAGTCATATAAATATCCCGATTATAGTGAGAATTATTGGTGTATACTTTTTGTAAATTACTCGGTTTTCTTATTTTGTAAACTAATATAGTTTACCTTTTATTTCTAATGTTTGTAAATTGTGAATGTTTTGTAAATAATTAAATATTGTGCTCTAATACTACCAGTTTGTAAATAACTTGCTTAACTTTTCAATGTGTGTAAATAAAAAGCTTTCTTCTAATTGTACATTTTTTAAATTGTCGAGGGAACGGATAAATGTCTGTCTTTGGATTTATAGATTATCCTGTGCCGTGAATACATCTATCACAGTTATTTTTTTTTACATGGTGATGCTCACCCATTTCCATTCCAATTTTATTTGGAAACAGTTTCAACTGATGGATTCCATTCCTATCTGTGTTTATAATAAATTCATTCTACTTCTTAAATAACTAATTATTATTAATTATTCAGGCATACTTTGAGCCTAAAAAAATATTGATTTGCTATAGAATCTTTCCGTTCTAGATCTTAAAATCAGGGATATTAAAGGTCTGAAACTTCAATATCTACTCAATAAGCCATTTTATCAAGGGATCCGACAGGAATATCACATCACACAATGCCACTAAACTTACTTTTGTCCAGTTGGGAAGCCGGCATTATCGAAAATTGGCAAAAGAACCGAATGATATATTAAAATATATCTGCACTTCATCATATGTGATGGCAGTAAACGTTTATCAATAAAAAAAACATTAGTTCCTCCTCGGTCGACTAAAGACATAAGTTAGTGGCAATGTGTTCATGTTCACATTATTATTTTCATCTTTCGGTTGGTGTACTGTACGTTAGATAGTGGGCATAATGTGTGGGCCGGGATTGGCGTGGAGTGACATGAAGTGAAGTGACGGCGGACGGGTGTCGCCGCGGGCTGCCTTCCGTGGGGCTGCATTGCTTCTGTAGCACCATGGGATTCAGCTCACGGCGGCATCCACTAACAACTCATCTACTAACCACCACATCGCAGTAACAACGTTCATCTCTTAACTTTAACTGCCGCCGATGTAACTATACCGAACGCGCAGTCCATATTTTCTTTTACCGCTTTTTATTCGAGAGTATTCAAGGTCGGCGTCGTAGAGATGGACCCCGGAGAAGATGGCGGGACGATTGGCATTTGAATGATGGCCCGCTGTAGCCAAAGATGAAAGATTTTGGAGCTCCATTGGCGGTTTATACCTTTGGCTCGCAGGCTCGTCGGTTTTAGCTTTGCTCTGCAGTGGGTGATACAGGCTAAAATAAGTAAATTATTCCATAAATACTGATGGCCGGACTCTTCCTTCTTTGTATTTTACGCTTAGAATATGCCGGATGGATCCTTCTTTTCTAGTCTGACGCGTCTTCTGCAGTTACTTTTATGTGACTGTCGAGTTCGGTTCGGTTATATCGGCAGAACTGTATATGTTTGCACTTTTTAATACACTGTTATAACTCACGAACATTACGACGTGCCGCATCGCTTTTTTCATAGATTTTGAGCAGATTTTTAACTGTCTGTAAACTGTAGAAATCAGAAAAGCAAATAATCTTTTGATAAAAAGCAAACATGCGATGATTCGGCTTGTTTGTCATGTACGTGTAACTCGTGTGTGTAAAACAGAGGTGGCCGAGGATCTAGGAGATAAATGTAGAATCTTATTCTTTCAAGCATAAGAAAATGTCTAAATTTACACGATCAATGTTTCAAAAAGGTTTTCAATTCCATTTTGTTAAACGCAAAGGAATAAATAAACAGGAAACATTGACTATGATAGTATGGTATCTTTCTTTGACCCGTCAATCATTTTCGAATACTTTCCAAGATTCTCAAATAATAAACTTAAATGTGCTTATATTAATCCTAAATGTATTTACTGGTGCATAGGCTGCCTCTGTGATAACTGTGTGCACTGTTGCGTCGTTCATAAATATTTGCAATATAATTAAGGTCATTTTTATAAATTGTGCTTTCATTAACTGTAATACAGGTTCCACCGACTTGTTCACGCCTTGAAAATACTGTCAAGTCCATTTTGAATTAATTATATTGAGGTACTTCATATTAAATTGAGGCGACAATTAAGGTCTCGCTCTCCATAATGAATTTTTGAATTAGCTTTTTATGTATAAATTTTGCAGGTGTGAAATAATAATTTGTTTGTATCTCCTCCAGTTTCTTTCGTTATAATTTTATATATCAGCTGTAATAAATGTTATCACATCGAGACATTATAATATCAAGTTTTAGTACATGTCCAGTACAACATAATTTTGGTATAGGAATCAGATATTAAATGTAATGTATACGAAGAAAGCATACCGGTATTACTGCGTATTTTAAGTTTTGTGATGGGTATGCCAGATAATGTTGATATAATATCATTTTATAGCTCTATGTATGTTTTTATTTTAGCTGGCATCTCGTCATTCTCGTCTCACAACACTTGGCAACAATCAACACAATCTTCAAATTAAAATCGTTATCATAATCCCTAGTAAAATTATCTAATGTTATTAAAAAAATATGTTTTATAGTCATTATGAAATACAATCCACACTGAAAAAACTATAACATTCATCCCTTTTGCGAAATGCAAGAAACAGACAAAATCGCATTGAATTTGCTACATATTAGTGTCGCCGCACACGGGCCTCCGGCCACACAACGCCGCCACCGGCATATTTCCTGTAATTTTCATACATTTTATATGAATTCGCCGCACACGGTTGACACCGGTAATATAAACCTATATAAAATGTCGAAAACTACAGAAAATATGTCAGTGGCGGCGTTTTGTGGTTGTGGACGGAGGCCTGTGTGCGAGAGCACTCAATGTCTCTACCCACTATCCCGTAGCATACCATGACCGTGCTAGGAACGTGTCGGGCACGGAAAGCAATCCGGTACGCTGTACTTCGCCCACTGAAACGGGTCGACAGCGTTCTGAACCCGTTTCCCTCCGACAAATAGTTGACAGTACAATACAAAGAATATTTTTGAAGTGAAAACTTCTTTAGCGGCGTTGAGCACTTTTTCTGTAATGGGTATAAAATCTTAAACTCGCGTCAGCGCGTCAGGACACGTGACCTGATCGAAAAAGCGTAAGACGGATGGAGAGTAGACAGCTATCCCCTCTCTACGGCGCGGCGAAAATGTATGCCTGGGCCTACTGTTTCGTTTAGGCAGCGCAGGGCGCTTGCGCGAATGTTCGTGTATGTTACAGCGTGCCAAATAACAAACAAGCCCCCCCTAACCATTCCAAAATATCAAACATGCTCAACGTTAATAATCAAGTTTTCACTTCTGCCGGCACTCCCGGAGTGCAACCCGTATTTTTTTTTTTTGGCCATGGTATGCTACGGGATAGTGGGTTTACACCTTTATTGTCACATTCCGAAAACGCTGCGAAGAGGAGAAGAGGAAAGTATGAAAAATGAGAGGTGTGTTTTGAAACTGTTTCAGAGCCGCTGGAGTTGGAGCCGTTCCTGGCGCTGGAGCCGCCCATGTCGGCCTCCGACTACGGCTTCTGTCTCGACCACGACGAAGGACTATCCGAACTGTTCGACTTCGAATTCTAGTGTCTCGCAATATCGGGCTAGTGATGGTTCGGCTCGATCAGTGGTGAACTCACGCAGACTTACAGAACTCTTCACATCGGATACTTGGGTAGTTTGGCACTTGCGTTTACAATGGTTTTAGTATATTTCAATAACTCACTTGCAACATAGATAACTACGTCGTTGATCTAATGCTTCTTTTATGTGCTCAAAAATAGTGGAATAGATTCCTTTTCATGTAACCACTACAATATAATATGTGATGACTCCTGAAACTGTTACCTTTTGGTAAATATTTTATTTTAATTTTGACGATCACGTCGTAGTTTTATATTTATTTAGATAAGACTTGTCAGTGAATCACAAATGATGGCGCTCGGAACTGAACTATTGGATACGTTATCATTCGAACGTTTCTTTATAACGATTGACGTGGAATCTGATCCGGAACAACAATCATCCGATGAAATTGAGTTTCTGGTCATTTTGGTGCTAAATTTTTTATGATCATAGTTCCGAACACCATCATTCGATCGTCGGTCGAAACGCTTATTGGTGTCGATAGAAATGTTCCTCGAGTGAAACTGATGATGTAATGGCGTCAAGCCGAGCGCACACCTACGAACTTTTATACAGCTAGTATCCAATTAAACTTCAAAGAAATCTGCTCGTTGATAAAATTTTATAATGCTCATATTTTGTATGGTGGTTTTAGCTAGAGGCTGTATGGTGGGTCGTAGTATCCGCTCGGCGTCGCCCGCGCCTGCCCGCACCCGTGTACATAATCTCGCTCAAATGAATGGCGGCGCGGGCGGCCTCCGCCTCTACATAACTACGATTGTAATGAACGGTGATATCTTAGCGGCCTTCGATTTTACTTGTAAAGCTAGCTCTAGTGTTCCATTCGTCATACAACCGCCTTGTATGACTATTTAGTTCGCATTGCACATTGTTCCGTTGTTTGCCAAATATTTAGTTGAATATCGTTCCGTTTGTTTCGTTTAGTTGTCATTGTAAATAGCAGCCGATCGGAAGGGAGTACCGCGAACGTCTGCATGTTTAGTTCTGTAACGATTTTTGAATACATAAGTACAAAGTGCTTTAACACAGCCGTCTCATCCGTAGTGGGCGTGCTAAATTACCTCGACACGTTCGCGCTTCTCCATCCTGTCGTTTTTGAATAGTGTACAGCACAAAATTTCACTGTAAAAACCTATTAATAAGTGCATATCAAAATAATTTTAATATTAGAATTAATTTTGAGACTTGTGAGAGCGGTTTGAATGAGAAGGGAAGGCGCGACGCGTAGTTAGCGTATGGAATCTGGTTGCAATTAATATTTTGTAAATAAAATAGCTTGAACTGCATTATTTTTTTGGAATCGTTGAGTTTAAATTAGTTTATAGTGTTCCGCTATGTACTCAACTGAATTTTAACTTGAAGTTATGTGGTTGTAGGATTACAGGTGTGATGGGTATATGGCGGAATCCTAAAAGTGAAAATGTTTTGCTACATGTATCTTCCAACACTATTTACGATGCCGAGGGCGTTGCCCCAAGCATACTGCCGCTTATAGTATTACAATATTTTAATTTATTAAAGTTACGATAACGTTAAGATTTACTTCCCGTGAGATCATCAGATTCATCTTCATTAGTTCATCTTAAGTTTTTTAGAAATTAACTATTATTGCCTATACTGTGGCGAAATTAAATTATCTGTGTTAAATGAAATCGGAATAAAAAACTATTTATGACTACACTTATGTATTCGTTTCAGGATCATATATTTTTTTCAATGGGTATAAGTTATGATTTTTTGTTAAATTTACTCCGTACGAGGCCAATGTTGTAGTTGTTACATTTGGATTCATAAAATAAAAGTGTCAATTCTAAGGTTGGTTTGGGTGGAAATAAGTTAATTTTCTATTGTTTAAAATTTATATTTTTATGACTTCCATCAAGGGACTACGTTTACGTACGATGCACTAGAAATTAAGCGTTCATCTTTATGTTACGAACGTGTTATCGAATAAATAAACTGACACTATCTGGGGCCAAACGTACGAGGAAGTAGTAGGTACAAAATTGAATAGATCCTTCTCGTGAATTAGTTTAAGATTTTATTTCAACTTCCATTGTTTGTTGTTGTGTTTGTTTTGAGCAAATTATTTTATTTCTGTAACATTTTGTTCTTACTTAGATTATGTTTGAATTGATAGAGTTAGTTGAAATAATACAATGTCTTTAGGACGGGTAGGAAATTCATTTGAGAATGCTCAAAATAGTGGGTTCAGTTTAGTGCGAGCTAGGGGCGATAGAAGCTCGCGTAATAAAGGTTTTTCACCATGACGCGTGTAGCTTTGTTTATTGGTCCATTTTACATCACGCTCGCTCACTATCCAAGCAGACTTACCGTGTAACTGAAATGGAATGTATAACAAATATTGAGAAATTCTCGCCAAAGTTCGGTTTGGTTTCGCGGTAAGATTGCTGGTCAGAGTTTCATAGCTGCTGAGTTCATCTAATTCTTAAAAAAGCACTTTTGTAGTACAACGTTATATTATTTCTTTTTTATCTAAAATATTTTGTACGAATTGATAAAACATCTTGTTGAGTGAGAACTATAATTCCTAACTGGATACTCCATTGTAATTGAACTTGTCCATTTGCAGATTTTACTTGTTATGACTTACATTATAATAGCTGTAATGTTCATTAATTTGAATGTAGATTTAATTTAAAATTGAGCACCAAACTAATCCTCGTGTCCGTAGATTAGATGGCGTTGTCATTGTCTTCCTGTGTATATCTATTTTATCGACACGAAGATTCTGGCATTGTTACAACGATTTTAGTCCATACATAATGTTGCGTCTTAGGACGCGACGGTCCACAGGGTCCTAATGTAGAAACTACACTGACAATATTGTATTGTTTACTAGACTTTCAATTCGTTATTGAGCTGGGCCCTGATTAATAAGGCTGGCAAGTCGACATATATGTCAAAAAGCGACTAAATTGTGGAATGGTCGCGCTTTTGTGACATTGACTGGCCTCTAGCTCAGTTGGTAGTAGCTCTGCCTTCTGCGCCGTAGGTCGTGGGTTCGATCCCCACCGAGAACAAATATTTGTGTGGTTAACATAAATGTTTGTTCTCTGTCTGGGTGTTATATTGTATTCTAAGTATGTATTTACAAAAAAAAAAAAAATATTCAAGTATTATATCAGCTATCCGGTTCCCATATTACAAGCTCTGCTTAGTTTGGGGCTGGGTAGTGTTGTGTGAATTGTCCACAATATTTATTTATTTATTTATTATTTATAGGGTAAACCATACTATTCTTGGCACCCCCCCAATGATTGGCACTCTAGCATAAAAACCCATCTTAGAATGTCCGCCATCCAAACTTTTCACCCAATCCTAACTTTTTTTATGACTTATGTTTGGAAACAGCTGTGAAAGGAATATGTCGGACATTCTAAGCATAAAATGAATGTTACCTTTAAGAAAATTAAATATACTACCAAAATTAATTATTGTCACTTAAAAAAAAATGGCTCGAAACTTTTATTTCATGGGTTTTTATGCTAGAGTGCCAATCATTGGGGGGGTGCCAAGACTAGTATTTTTCACCCTATTTGTCACTTTTATTAAAAGCCTAAGCGCAACAATTCCACAATTTTGTCGCTTTGTGACATATTATGTCGAATTTACAGCTTTATTAAACAGGGCCCAAGTTGTCAGTATTATTTTTGCTTCTGTTATGTCTGACGTGAAGTATCTCACTGCGTATGTATCGAATACGTAGTAATTCGCCAATATTCGTCTCTAAATGTACTTACATAGTTTTTGTTGTAGTATAATACCACTGACACGAGTAAATCAAACATCTACAATAACGGGTTGTATTCATTAAGAGGGAATCACACAGGCGACTCTCCATACAAACGTAGTCCCCTATTTCCTCCCTGGATAATGCCTCTAGACTAGAGTAACCATTTTGTCTCATAAAATCTAGATCTGCTATTTACGTGCTCGTATGTTTTCCTTTTTTTCAGAAATCATATGAGGGTCATATTTTCTTTATCAATAAGTTTCTGAAAAAAAGGAAAACATACGAGCACGTATATAGCAGATCTGGATTTTATAAGACAAAATGGTTACTCTAGAGGCATTATCCAGGGAGGAAATAGGGGACTATGTTTGTATGGAGAGTCGCCTGTGTGATTCCCTCGTTAAGTTTATGACCGTGGGTAAGCACTAGTTTAGTGCAACCGGGACTTTTTGATAGCATGTTTTTGTGAATAACTGTAGCTGGATTATAGTGTAGAAAAATGGAAGGTGCAATGTTATTGTGTAGTATTTATATTGTGAGGCGACGCGCGCGATACGCTTGTTGCGCCGCTCGCCGTCGAGTGGTGCATGTTTGATTTGTATTCTTTTGTGTTGGAAGACTGAGGTCGATTATTCCAGTTTCGACGAACGAGCGAGTTATTTGTTAATGATTATAAAGTCATATATATAGTTAGGTTATATTTTTTAATAAATATAATATTGAGATATGTCATATATTTCTGTATTTCATTTATCCTATTAATTACAACGAAACTACAGCTAAGAAATATGAACACGCTAGGGTTAGTATTGACTAGTTAACCACAATATTCTATTGGGCATCGCAAACTTAAAAATAAGTAGATAATCACGTAATTTTACAGAGTTATTTCTATGAAACACGTGCGTAGTATTTCTATGCTGTTTAAATATTCTATCTAATGAAGTTGTCAAGTGGAAAACTCTTGAAGGAGTTGCTCCAGATATCGGTGAAGGCTGTGCTGACGAGGTCGTTGATGAGCGGCCGGATCACCGCGAAGCCAGGCTTCCACGTGGCGTTGATGATGCGGTCCAGCATACGCTCTGTCGAATAACAACATATTACATCACGTTCTATCTGTACTGAAGAGTCGCCATGTTGCGAGTTGGGAAACTACAAAACCAATATTATCATTTTCAGTTTTTATAACGCTTTTATTAGCTTCACCTGTATGTATGTTTGTAAGCTTGTATGTAAGTTTGTATGTAACCGACCCCTTTGAGCTCGATTTTGTCCTACTTTGAACGATCAGATTTGATTCAAACTTTGCACACCCTGTCAAAGGTCGATGACAATGCAATAATATGAAAAAAAAAATTAAAAAATAGAAACAAAAAAAAAACCTACTTTGAACGATCAGATTTGATTCAAACTTTGCACGCACCTGTCAAAGGTCGATGACAATGCAATACAAGAAAAAAAAAATGGAAAAACAAAAAAACTAAATAGTGAAAAATAAATTATAGTTTAAAAAATTAAAAAAAACGCTTTTACAACTAATTGAGTTAAAAATAAAACTGGAATAATCAATTGAAAAATTTATATTATTGTACAAAAAGCGCTTGATGGCTTGATTTTGATTGTTGTAAATATTTTATCAATAGTCTATTAGATCTGAAGTTATTATAAAAAGCACCCCACGCTTTTTTGTACAATAATATAAATTTTTCAATTGATTATTACAGTTTTATTTTTAACTTTTTAGTTCAATTAGTTATAAAAGTGTTTTTTTTTAGTTTTTTAAACTAATTTATTATTGCAAACATCAGTGTTCGGGCCTCTGGCCACAACCACAAAACGCCGTCACTGGCACATTTTCTGTAGTTTTCATACATTTTATATAGCGACGATTTATATAACGCATGGCGGCTACTGGCGGCAACCGTGTGCGGCGAGTCCATATATGTATATAATGTGTGAAAACTACAGGAAATATATGCCGGTGGCGGCGTTTTGTGGTTGTGGCTGGAGACCCGTGTGCGGCGACACTAAGTTACCACCAATGCTTGCTCCTCCAATGATGTGTGTTTGCAACGGGCGAGCTGACAAATTATTCTCCACATTTTCATGTTGCTACCTCGCTCTTTATAAACCTACGTTACCTACATTTTGATGAACCTCTAAACCTTTGATAGAGACGTAGGGGATTAATTTCTAGTCCAATATCACACTGAGTCTTCTTTCTTGGTCAAAAGGTTCTCACCCAAAATGCCGCTGCCTCTCAGCAGGTTCCCTACATGTATCTCCATGTCTCCAATATGGTCTACTTCGATGTGCACGTCCAGCGCTTCTCCATTGCGCTTGATGCGGGTAGTTTGTGAGTAGTCGCGGAGAGTCATGTTCCAGCGGCCCGAGCGCAGCACTCCTAGGCCGAAAGCATCGCCCTGACAGAACAACAATATTGAAAATCTACCAACAACACACACAGAACAGACAGAATTCTTGTTTGGTTCATTAAAAAAGCTTTGAGGCTGACAAAATATACCTTGAACTCGTAGTTTCCTTCAAGCCACTTCTCGGGGAAGTACTGGGAGTAGATAATACGCTGGTTATCCCAGTCAGTTCTGTAAAGAGATTTATGCAAATCAGTAGGTAGGTAAATGTACCTTGTCGCAATTATCGATAACAGATTTAGGTGCTACGTCCGTAGACACTTTCGTAGCCGTAGCATTCACGTAGCCCGTAGCACCATTTTAAAAATAGGTTACTGACAACTGCAGGATATTTTTGAACCTGCTAGTTTATCGTCGCATAGGTAAATACTTACTTGTATTTGGTAACAGTAGACGTTGTCCATCCTCTCTCGTAGACGTCGTTCAGAGTGAGTGTGTACCCGAGTCCTGCAATCGCTCGAACCTGCTTTACCTCCTTCGCGAAGTGTGGGTCGAAAGGAGCCACACCCATTTCAGGGATTCCTATAAATTTAAAACAAGATACACTCAATGTAGTGCCTATAACGTGTAGTAGTAGGCAATAAATATTGCATATAGGCTAATTTCAGCTACATAGAGCGTAGTGTGCGTCAGAAAGCGATAGCGCACTACAAATCCTACAACCGTACTAGGTAGTACATCAATCTATTTAATATTGTGTTTAAAGCTGTGGTTGGTGGGGTTGGTGACACTGGAATTGCACCCCTAGTGACATTGTTATGGACGAAGGATGGTTATTCGAACCTGTTAGATAACTGATATTATTGGATAGCCTAACAGCCTACAGTGTATTGTCTACTACTCACCAACTTTGAAAAACGGTCGTAATTTGTTGAGAGCTCGCTTCATACATCCATCAAATTCCGGTGAAGATTTCTCGCAAGCCGAGAATATCTTTTCTGAAACAAAAATGACCAACTTTTTAATTTACTTTACTACACAAAGACAGTTCGAGTAAAATAAGAGATTTTCTACGATCCCTTACGATCCGATCAAATATCTCTTCTGGCAGTTGTTTTTGCTTGAATTTGAGATGCCTAAACAAGCGTCAAATATTTAATTGGTCGATTAGTAACCCGTGTAGCCCTATTTAGGTGCATAGTAGTAAAGAAAAATATTGACGGGTGACAAAAATAAACTAACGGGAGGATTTCTTAGTTCGCAATATCCGTATTTAGAAAAGTTCCGTGTGGTCACCTGAGAGTTAGGAAATAAAAAACGTATAAAAACATGCTGCCCTTGTGATATTTAAAAATTATGCAGTAGGATCACTTTCAATTACTTTTATTAACATATTGGCACAAATTTTTCGGATTATTCTTATGTAACTTGATTACCAGAGCAGATTTGAAAGTAAGATGTTTGCACCAGATTCGGTGGGTAAATGGCGTTATATGGCCTCTTAGTTCGAGTAGCTTGTTTACTTTCTTGTAAGTCACGTAAGTTTTAGGTCACAGGGCACAAACTTGATCTCATATATTTTTATTTTGTTTTGTTTGAGAAATAAAAAAACAGTATGTATTATACCTACAATAATAGCTAACAACTTAGTGGTAAGAATTTTGTTTTTTAGGCTTTAAATTAAATAGAACCAGCGATTTGTTTCTCACTACTAAAATTAAACAATAATACCTTCCTTAAGGTGGAGCCTCGTGGTCCGCTAGGCGCATCAGTGTCAAGAGATGGCGTAGATGTTCTAATTTCATCATTTTATTTATTTTTTAAATGAAAACGTGTATTTTATTTTGTAGTAGTATGTGGTCCGTTTATAGCGAATTATTTATTATGTCCCTAGCTATAATTCGTGTTTATTTTGGTCTGAAAAGTACCTAAAGTTGGAAAAATCAAAATCGCAGGGATTGAAGCAGACTAATTACGCACACAGACAAGCATTTTGTTGTTTTCAAACTATAAGCTAATTTCAACATACTGACATCGCTTAAATTAGAGCTTAGCCGAGTGAATTATGAAAAGACTGGGACGTATGGCAACAGCGCGGACGTGGATGCCGCGAGCTTGCAACGTCTCGCTCCAACATAATTGCAATGACGTCAGAGCCGTCAGCCACTATCCGTGTTTACTCATACATTGACAAAAATTAACTAAATTTTGATGTTATTTTCACTGTAAATCGACAGTTTTCTTCAACCAAATATGTTTCCACGTTTATAAAGACCCATATAAAAACCAACCACTGTTCTTTCAGTCTACAAGTGTACTCTCACGCCCATAGTTGTGTATTTCAATTTGTATGGGAATCGAGCGACCTTAAAAAGCGTTTGAATAGAAAGAAATTAAAATAAATGACATATCTACTAGTTACTAGTAGGTTGCAAAACACTTCCAATACTAATAATTATAAGTTTAAAAAACTAGAGAAACCGACTTCATTGCCAAACGGCTAAACCGATTTAAATGAAATTTGTTTGGGACAATCTGGACGTAAGAATAACCTTCCAAATAAAAAATAATTATAATTATAATTGGTTCATAAATGACGGCATGCAGTTACAAACATAAAAAAAACATTAAAAAAAAATGGCAACACCGATTTTAATAAAATTAAAATGGGACCAATCTGGAAGCAGTACCTTTCAGATAAAAAAATATTTTTTCAAATCGGCACACAAATGACGAAGTTATGCGGTAACAAACATTAAAAAAAAAAATACGGGTTGCACTCCGGGAGTGCCGGCAGAAGTGAAAACTTGATTATTAACGTTGAGCATTGTAACGGTGGAAAACTGGGTGCAGACAGGCAGACCGACTATTTCGGCTGCGTTGGCCCTGACTAGCTCAGTTGGGGTTCGATGTTCCTACCGCACAAAAGATTTTTATTCTAAAATAAAATAAATGTTAGAAATCAGTTACAGCGTTTTATTTAAAGAACACATACCTCTTACATGACATGTACATTAGCTTAGGAATGAAAAATTGAAACTGCACAGCTATGCTATCTTATATACTATATAATCCTAAAGTGATCCTTCATTTACATGACCTTAAAGTGAGCTCAAATAGCTACTTAACTACAAATTTATATGCTCAGCTATTAACCAGAATAGAGGTTATCCACATGCCAGACTATCTTTCTTACAAATGAACCTACTACTAATCAACAAGTTACAAATACATTGAACGCTACGTTCTCTGACATGGGATTGAACAAAGAAATTTAAAGGGACACCTTATACATATGAGAGGTTTAATGACCTCACGGGACAACAATATATTCCTTTACATAAAATGTAAGCAATGGCTATCATGGATACATGAGCGGTTCAATGACCTCGTGGAATACATAAAAATCAATAATGCTTATATTATTTACACGGGATGTTTAGTGACCATATGTTCAAACTTTATCCAAACCATAGCTCTCAAGCGAGCACAAATTTATTCAGGGAGAGGTTACTGCTTAGTGTGTCGGAGATGTGGATATTTGAATTTACCAATCCCAAGGCCCCGGATGACCCAATTAAATGAAACCCACAGAAAACTAACTTGTGAGTCACCCCTGGCGTCCGCCTCTAAAATAACCCAAGCGACCGTATTCTGACCGACAGGATGGTAAGATAGTAAAACGCACGACAAAAACGATGGCAATTACCACGTCAACGAAACCCTACCTATTGACAACAAAAATAGCACTCTCTACGGCAGCAAACAATCTCTTGGCAACAAACAATTACTGACAATTATTGACAACAAACATAGCACTCTCTACGGCAGCAAACAATCTCTTGGCAACACCTCGTTGGGACCTTCCGCCTGTACTGGGTCTTGAACTGGGTCCTTCGACAAACTGTGCACGTGGATCGCCGGATCTGTCATCTTGTCTACCTATAATCAAACCACGGTACCCAAAGACAAATGGGAAAACTACCAGAAGCAAACGATGTAAAAAAAACTTTTGAAACGAGCCTCCTTAAATAAAAATGTGCTATAACCATCAAACGTGAAAGCAATTCTTCCAAAAAAAACTCACAATAACGCAAAAAAAAAATTAACTCTATACCCAAGGTAAACAGTAGAATGTAGGTCAAGGCAAAAAAAAATTTTTAAAGTTCCAAACGCCTCACCCTACCTCCCCAAAAAATAATCAAATGTTTACCCCTCAAAAGTTTCGAAAATCCCAGGTTTGTGTGTGTGTGTGTGTGTGTGTGTGTGTGTACGAGAGGACTCGTAAATAAAATTAAACTGTTATAAGTTTCAACAGCTGGTCGCTAACCACAGAAGTGTATTATGGTTCCTAATCCGTTGCAAAACTCTAACAAATATTAGTCTTGCAATGTACATTCAAAAAAACTCTATGCTGATCGCAGCATACAAAAAAACATAACCACAGTAGCACTTTGCAAGGCTATCTCCCTAACATGAAAGGAAGTGCCAAAAAAAAAAAATTTTACATCAGGACAGGAATACACTTTTACAAAAATACACTAGCAGAAAAATACACAGGTGAAAGAATACATCGGTAGAAAAGCACACACAATAAAATTATACACCCTAAGAAAATACACACATGATACACAAAGAACCTAAAATATACTTAAAATTAGCTGGACTGTTGTCTGTTGCCTTGTCTGTTGCTCTAAAATGTTACAATAACGCCTACCTACAGTGGTCACTAAACGCAAAAAAAAATTTTCAAAAAAAAAAAAAAAAAATCAAAAAAAAAAAATTTCAAAAAAAAACAAATTTTCAAAAAAATTAAAACTAGAAGTTGGGCGCCATTTTGTAACGGTGGAAAACTGGGTGCAGACAGGCAGACCGACTATTTCGGCTGCGTTGGCCCTGACTAGCTCAGTTGGGGTTCGATGTTCCTACCGCACAAAAGATTTTTATTCTAAAATAAAATAAATGTTAGAAATCAGTTACAGCGTTTTATTTAAAGAACACATACCTCTTACATGACATGTACATTAGCTTAGGAATGAAAAATTGAAACTGCACAGCTATGCTATCTTATATACTATATAATCCTAAAGTGATCCTTCATTTACATGACCTTAAAGTGAGCTCAAATAGCTACTTAACTACAAATTTATATGCTCAGCTATTAACCAGAATAGAGGTTATCCACATGCCAGACTATCTTTCTTACAAATGAACCTACTACTAATCAACAAGTTACAAATACATTGAACGCTACGTTCTCTGACATGGGATTGAACAAAGAAATTTAAAGGGACACCTTATACATATGAGAGGTTTAATGACCTCACGGGACAACAATATATTCCTTTACATAAAATGTAAGCAATGGCTATCATGGATACATGAGCGGTTCAATGACCTCGTGGAATACATAAAAATCAATAATGCTTATATTATTTACACGGGATGTTTAGTGACCATATGTTCAAACTTTATCCAAACCATAGCTCTCAAGCGAGCACAAATTTATTCAGGGAGAGGTTACTGCTTAGTGTGTCGGAGATGTGGATATTTGAATTTACCAATCCCAAGGCCCCGGATGACCCAATTAAATGAAACCCACAGAAAACTAACTTGTGAGTCACCCCTGGCGTCCGCCTCTAAAATAACCCAAGCGACCGTATTCTGACCGACAGGATGGTAAGATAGTAAAACGCACGACAAAAACGATGGCAATTACCACGTCAACGAAACCCTACCTATTGACAACAAAAATAGCACTCTCTACGGCAGCAAACAATCTCTTGGCAACAAACAATTACTGACAATTATTGACAACAAACATAGCACTCTCTACGGCAGCAAACAATCTCTTGGCAACACCTCGTTGGGACCTTCCGCCTGTACTGGGTCTTGAACTGGGTCCTTCGACAAACTGTGCACGTGGATCGCCGGATCTGTCATCTTGTCTACCTATAATCAAACCACGGTACCCAAAGACAAATGGGAAAACTACCAGAAGCAAACGATGTAAAAAAAACTTTTGAAACGAGCCTCCTTAAATAAAAATGTGCTATAACCATCAAACGTGAAAGCAATTCTTCCAAAAAAAACTCACAATAACGCAAAAAAAAAATTAACTCTATACCCAAGGTAAACAGTAGAATGTAGGTCAAGGCAAAAAAAAATTTTTAAAGTTCCAAACGCCTCACCCTACCTCCAGGTTGATATTCCTCTTCTGTAGCCGTGTAGTGCAATAATTGTCAGTAATTGTTTGTTGCCAAGAGATTGTTTGCTGCCGTAGAGAGTGCTATTTTTGTTGTCAATAGGTAGGGTTTCGTTGACGTGGGAATTGCCATCGTCTTTGTCGTGCGTTTTACTATCTTACCATCCTGTCGGTCAGAATACGGTCGCTTGGGTTATTTTAGAGGCGGACGCCAGGGGTGACTCACAAGTTAGTTTTCTGTGGGTTTCATTTAATTGGGTCATCCGGGGCCTTGGGATTGGTAAATTCAAATATCCACATCTCCGACACACTAAGCAGTAACCTCTCCCTGAATAAATTTGTGCTCGCTTGAGAGCTATGGTTTGGATAAAGTTTGAACATATGGTCACTAAACATCCCGTGTAAATAATATAAGCATTATTGATTTTTATGTATTCCACGAGGTCATTGAACCTCTCATGTATCCATGATAGCCATTGCTTACATTTTATGTAAAGGAATATATTGTTGTCCCGTGAGGTCATTAAACCTCTCATATGTATAAGGTGTCCCTTTAAATTTCTTTGTTCAATCCCATGTCAGAGAACGTAGCGTTCAATGTATTTGTAACTTGTTGATTAGTAGTAGGTTCATTTGTAAGAAAGATAGTCTGGCATGTGGATAACCTCTATTCTGGTTAATAGCTGAGCATATAAATTTGTAGTTAAGTAGCTATTTGAGCTCACTTTAAGGTCATGTAAATGAAGGATCACTTTAGGATTATATAGTATATAAGATAGCATAGCTGTGCAGTTTCAATTTTTCATTCCTAAGCTAATGTACATGTCATGTAAGAGGTATGTGTTCTTTAAATAAAACGCTGTAACTGATTTCTAACATTTATTTTATTTTAGAATAAAAATCTTTTGTGCGGTAGGAACATCGAACCCCAACTGAGCTAGTCAGGGCCAACGCAGCCGAAATAGTCGGTCTGCCTGTCTGCACCCAGTTTTCCACCGTTACAAAATCAACGTACAAAATCAATGGCCCCACGTTGGGCGCCATTTTGTAACGGTGGAAAACTGGGTGCAGACAGGCAGACCGACTATTTCGGCTGCGTTGGCCCTGACTAGCTCAGTTGGGGTTCGATGTTCCTACCGCACAAAAGATTTTTATTCTAAAATAAAATAAATGTTAGAAATCAGTTACAGCGTTTTATTTAAAGAACACATACCTCTTACATGACATGTACATTAGCTTAGGAATGAAAAATTGAAACTGCACAGCTATGCTATCTTATATACTATATAATCCTAAAGTGATCCTTCATTTACATGACCTTAAAGTGAGCTCAAATAGCTACTTAACTACAAATTTATATGCTCAGCTATTAACCAGAATAGAGGTTATCCACATGCCAGACTATCT
Source organism: Thera obeliscata (assembly GCA_947578465.1). Lineage (NCBI taxonomy): Eukaryota > Metazoa > Arthropoda > Insecta > Lepidoptera > Geometridae > Thera > Thera obeliscata. The sequence continues at coordinate 3,899,478 of OX387926.1, forward strand.
TTCTTACAAATGAACCTACTACTAATCAACAAGTTACAAATACATTGAACGCTACGTTCTCTGACATGGGATTGAACAAAGAAATTTAAAGGGACACCTTATACATATGAGAGGTTTAATGACCTCACGGGACAACAATATATTCCTTTACATAAAATGTAAGCAATGGCTATCATGGATACATGAGCGGTTCAATGACCTCGTGGAATACATAAAAATCAATAATGCTTATATTATTTACACGGGATGTTTAGTGACCATATGTTCAAACTTTATCCAAACCATAGCTCTCAAGCGAGCACAAATTTATTCAGGGAGAGGTTACTGCTTAGTGTGTCGGAGATGTGGATATTTGAATTTACCAATCCCAAGGCCCCGGATGACCCAATTAAATGAAACCCACAGAAAACTAACTTGTGAGTCACCCCTGGCGTCCGCCTCTAAAATAACCCAAGCGACCGTATTCTGACCGACAGGATGGTAAGATAGTAAAACGCACGACAAAAACGATGGCAATTACCACGTCAACGAAACCCTACCTATTGACAACAAAAATAGCACTCTCTACGGCAGCAAACAATCTCTTGGCAACAAACAACAGACCAGGACTCCACGGAGAACTGTCCTGACGCGCCTACTCCTTCCGCATAAAAATAAATTGGCACTGGCCCACCTCAGAATCGCCGACGGGCGCTTATCGTTCACGTGCGACGTCACCCACGTGCCCTGCCGCCACGTGCCCTGCCGTGCAGTCGCCGACTGCCCCCGCCACGTGTCTCGCGCCCCCGCACAGGCGAAAGAAAAAGGAGGCGCCACGCAGACGGTGTCAGCAAACTGAAAAATACAAGACAACAGGTTAATCTTGGCAACGTGCGGACACAGCCCGCAGGATGCTGCGTCCCTAAAAATACAACTGACCCTCCCGTATATGCCCCATGCTGTGTGATGCTTCTCAGATCCCCTACGTACCAGAAATGGGCGCTCGCCCAGCTTGCAGTCGGCTCGTATCGGCAGCGAGAATGCTGGCTTCGTGTGCTGGGGCTCGTCTCTGGGCACGCGGTGATGGTATTCGTTGGCGCAGCTTCGTCTGTAATACCCAAATCTGGTTAGCGAGGACTCCTCCACAAACCCAACGGTGCCAGGGTGCAGCTTTCGTACGTACCGGCGATTCTTCTAGGCTCGGCGTCTTTTCCGTGGAATGCCCCCGGCGGCTCCGCACGCGCCTTTTATCACCTTTGCTACCACATCCCCGCACCTCGAGCCACAAACTTCCGCCCAGAATATTCCAGAACACTTGCTCCAATAATCCACGGCATTTACGTCTCTCCGGCCAGCATTTTTAATGTCTGTAATTGCGAGCTCGCTTCACACATCGACCCAACCACAATATTTCTATTCACCCGCTAATATAGTTTATTTCTTAGTTAGTTACACTACTCGCCAATGGAGGCCCCTGCGTCTTGCTGATGGTGAAAACGTTGTCCTTTTCCAACACAAGCTAAACCCTATTTCTCTCCTTCTCCGACCCTATCGACATGCGACTACTTCGTAACAGATGTCACTAGTAGACACCGTTCGATACGAACATCGCTACCCACAAAAGTGTTGACATCTGTCAAATCCTGTATTTTGCGGCTACTACTTAACAGATGGCGCTCTTCGCCAGCCATCTGCCTAGCCATTTATAGTGTTTCTATTCGTTACCAGAGGTCGCCCTTACAACGTTTCAACAACTCACTCACCAACTTGCGTCTTGGCGCGTAAATTTAAATAGCTCTCCATTAGCTTTCGACTGATACGAAAAACTATTCTGCCAAAATAAATGAAATGCTACAGCATGTTTGATATTTTGGAATGGTTAGGGGGGGCTTGTTTGTTATTTGGCACGCTGTAACATACACGAACATTCGCGCAAGCGCCCTGCGCTGCCTAAACGAAACAGTAGGCCCAGGCATACATTTTCGCCGCGCCGTAGAGAGGGGATAGCTGTCTACTCTCCATCCGTCTTACGCTTTTTCGATCAGGTCACGTGTCCTGACGCGCTGACGCGAGTTTAAGATTTTATACCCATTACAGAAAAAGTGCTCAACGCCGCTAAAGAAGTTTTCACTTCAAAAAATACAACCGAATTGAGAACCTCCTCCTTTTTGATTGGAAGTCGGTTAAAAAAATAACAAGAAATGGTAGGTAGATAAGTAGGCACACTATGAGGTATTTAAAGTCAAAGTATACAATTTATCGCTTGAAATACATGTTAAAAAGATGTCTAATTATAAAGAGTACTGTCCAGTTCCCACAAAAGTGCTTCCTTTCTTCATAGCAACAAACTAGTGATTTGGCTTTTCTGTTTAGGTTACGCAACAGTCGTTGAACTTGACCGTATTCCCAGTTCAATTAGTGCCAGCACAGAAATTATAACATTGTTTACTATTATGTAATAATACGAGTACCACAGTACGACACTGACAGCTAGCTTTATAATTTTTTTTTTAATTTCGGCTCGCTTCCATTTCATACACGTACATACCTACCTACTACGGTCTATAAACCTCGGCAAACCTCCATGTTGCTTTACCCTTTAGTACAGGGTCCATGTGATACTGACTTACACCTAAGAACTATGTATGTATGTACCTAAACTAAACCATGTGTATGCAATAAATATAGATAGATAGATAACTCTTTATTGTTCACCACACAAAAACATAATACAGGATTCATGAAGATTTTTGGCAAAACGATGGGCGACCTTATCGCTTTGAGCGATATATTGAGCATTGAGTATTTAAATAATTTGCTATACCCTAAACTTAAGGGCCAATTGCAATAAATTATATAAGTATGAATATTAATGCGGTCAATATCCAAAATTAATTAAATTTATTATTATTCTGGATATTGACCGCTCAACATCAGGTGGGCCATAAAGTTTCTGATCACCTTTACTCAATAAAAAAAGGGAATTTAGGTAAGATTACAAAATAAAAACACACGTAGACCGTTCGTGAATATAAATTCAGTCATGTTTGATCTAACCAATCCTAAAGTCACATTGAATTCCAACCTTGGAAATTTACGCCATAATTTGTTACTTAGTAGGTGCCTTGCCTACCTATCTACTATTATTCTTTGCTGTGACCACCTTTCATGTGGTGAGTGCTTACTCAATTTCCACACTTTGTAAAGCTTTGTCGAGTACCTATATAGTTAAGAAAGACATTGAGCCTACTTACGTTTTGAAAGTTTGTTATTTTTAGGTACAGTTACAGGGCGATAAAATTACAGTCTAGGACCTAGTGAGACAAACTCGAGACTTCTAGGGATGATCTAAGCCCTAGACCATCTCTAGAAGATTTCTAGAAGAGATGACCTAAGCCCTAGATCATCTCAAGAAGATCTCTAGAAGAGATGACCTAAGCCTTAATCTCTAGAAGATCTCTAGAAGAGATGACCTAAGCCCTAGAACCCTAGATCATCTCTTAAAAGATCTCTAGAAGTCTTGAGTCTCTAGACCCCGCTACCATTAGGTTTTATGAGAACGATACACACACACCATATGTAAAAAACCACCACAAATCGATGGTGGTTTACCTTGATGAAATTAAATATTGGTCACATATTGGTCAAGAATTATAATGTTTGGTAAGTAAGGTATTTAGTTTCAAAACATTATACTTTCAAAATAGTGAATAAAGTTAGTAGGTGTCCGTTTTTATGCAGTAAAAATGTGCGCTAGATATTCTACGAGTACTAAAGATCTGACTGACTGGCCTCTCAGCTCAGTTGATAGTAGCTCTGCCTTCTGCACCGTAGGCCGTGGGTTCGATCCCCACCGAGAAAAAATATTTGTGTGGTGAACACAAATGTTTGTTCTCTGTCTGGGTGTTATAGTATAGGATCCCTAGAAGAAGGACCTTCACCGAGCTGGTTATTTAATGAAACGTATTTTATATTTAATTAAACATGCCAATAAATATATTCTATATGGGTTGCCTATCAAATTTCAGTCCAGGATATGATTAATTAATAATTTAAAAAAAATAATGTTTTTTTAACTTTCCACCGGTTTGTTTATTAGACAAATTCTATACCAATCGAAAGTATAGACCCCATAGAATATGCAAACGTTAGGTTGCCTATTTTTTTCCGGTCACAACTCTCGGGTAGCCAGGTATAAACAGGAAAATCGATACTAGCATTTTGCACCGGTATGTTTATTGAATAAAAATACTGGGGTCTATACTTTCGATTGGTATAGAATTTGTTTAATAAACAAACCAGTGGAAAGTTTAATTTTTTTTTTTTTTAATTATTAATTAATCATAATTATCCTGGACTGAAATTTGATAGGCAACCCATATAGAATATATTTATTAGCATGTTTAATTATATATAAAATACGTTTCATTAAATAACCAGCTCGGTGAAGGTCCTTCTTCTAGGGATCTTAGACTATTATATTGTATCCAAAAACTATGTCTCATTCTGACCCCGAAATTACAACTACCTAAGCAAAAAATCATGTCAATTCAATGAAAATTAAAACAAATCCACGGGAACCATACATTTAACCGGGATAAAAGTAACATACGTATTATTTCAGACTACGAGTATAATCTATATCTGTGCGAAATTTCATCCAAATCCGTTCAGCCGTTCTGGCGTTCTTGAGTAACAAAACAACACCCATCCAAACTTTGACTTTAAAAAAATTATAAATATGATAATATTATAAGTATAAATTGAGTAGGATTCAAGAAAATTAGCATTGTTTGTTAAATAACATAACTAGAGAGGTAGAAGCTTAACAGTAGTTAGAGCATCACTAATAAACTACATAATGATAAGTAGAGCTTAATTTTAAATAATTGAAAATTCAGAAAAAAAACATATTGTGATGTTGGCTGTATCGTAATTTAGAAACATGGACCAAGGGACAATCTAAAAAATAGTCTTAGTTTATCTGCCTTTGGACTTGAAAAATCGTACTGAACTGATTCTTGAACCAACAGAGCGCAAAATTAGTAGGTGATAAAGTACTTACCAATCTCTGAAGAAGGTTCTGATAGCGCCCAAGGGCTATGCAGCAAGCACAGCACCACTAAACTAATAAAGTGTTCTAGTGATCTCATTTTCAAAACTGTAGCTTCCAACTATTTATAAAAAGAAAACTGAATCTTTTCGAAATAAGAATCAGACTTTATTGGCGAACAGTATTTCTGACTTTTATTGGTTCTAGAGCAAAGAGTTTCCAATTTATATCAAAAAGGAGGCTGTTTTTCCGAGCGTTCTGTTTAGGAGTATGGTCAAGCGCAGTCTGACAAGGTCTGCGAAAGTGCAAGCCCCTCCGAACCGTGGTATGTTGATTGCGAAAACCCAGTGTTGTCATTTGATGAAGAGTGCTTATGGTTGAAGACTAGCTCAGTATCAGAGGTTACTTTTGCAACAGATTATGTGTGAACGACGTTGATGACTTTGATGACCTTTCGGCGGCAGAAACCTTTCTTTCGAGATTTTTATAACTTCCCAAAAGTTAAGAGCCGAGTGGGATTTGAGCCCGCGACCGTTAGTGCCGTATTAACACAGGCCTTATGAGTTATTTGTCAAGTGTGATTAGGATCTGATGACGCAGTGGTCAGAGCAGCCCCGTAATTAGGGGAAGGTCGCGGGTTCAAATCCCGCTCGGCTCTTAACTTTCGGGACGTAAAAAAAATCTTTGTGATTTCCATAAGTGTAGCACTATAACTATAATATCAATAAAAATAGTTATTTCGAGATTTTGCTGAGATGTAGTAAGCATTGAAAAAAGAGGAATATGGGCTTTTTATAGATTTTTAAAAAATCTTCTCTAAATCTACTATAGCTCCTCTTCAAAATTATATTCTCCCTAGGTACCTACCCAAAGAATAGTTGTGTAATAGATGAACCTTAGAAGGCAATTTAAACCTAACAGTTTAAAGTTTTAGCCCTTTTACAGTTTTGACAGATCCAATCATTTTCCACGCCTGCTTTCCTTGAAGGAATTATTTTATATTTATTTAGTTCGCTGTCGTTATCTTCTTCAAAAATGTTGAAATATGCGAGCGAGAAGTTGTTGATTGTTTCTTCTCGAAAGTGGAAACGGGAACAGTTCCTCTCACCACAATTCGCCATAGTTGCGTAACGTTGAAGTGTCGACATATGAGAATACATCAAAAGCTTATGCAATTGTTTCCTTGTGAGGAAGAATTGAGTGATGTGCAATATCTTGATGACCTCTGTTCTGTGGCGTGGAGCTTTGATCAATTCATGTTGCTAATACTATCCATGCGGTTCCCACTAGGCAGAACTACTTAGGATTCGCGAGAGACCGTCTCCGGCGATCGTAATGTATCTTTTTATTGATTTTATAGTGTTTACTACACTAATTCCGTTAGTGCCGAACAGTCCCTATAAGGCCTCGGTCTCGAATTTAACGGGCAGCGGGGCGGCAGCGGCGGCGGCACGGGAGCGTCAGGATTCTTATGCGTAAAATCAAATGGACCCCCCCGCGCCGCCCCGCTGAAGAGCCGCCGCCGCCGCCACCCCGCTGCCCGCCCGCTGCCCGCTAAATTCGAGGCCGAGTCCTAAGAGATATTCGTCGAGTGTGATTTGGATCCCGTGCCCCATGCCAAGGGGAAGGTCGCGGGTTGAAATCCCGCTCGCTTTTAACTTTTGGGACATTACAAAAATCTTTGTGACCGTAATCTACATATTCGTCATTTAGAACAAACATCTGTTGTCATACAAATATTTGTTCTCGGTGGGAATCGAACCCACGACCTACGGTGCAGAAGGCAGAGTTACTATCAACTGAGCTGAGAGGCCAGTCATAATATGCACGCAAATTTGGTGTAGCTAGCCTTACCTAACTAAATATTGCACTATTTTTCCTAAATGTTTAGATTTTGGATGACATTATACAAATACAACGATTTTCACTGGTTGCCAACGCACATCTAGCACGATGGCGATGGCAACCAGTGAAATGCTGTTAAATATTGCTGTAATATTTGACAGCGTTTTTCTGGTCGCCATCGCGCAAGATGTGCGCACTGCGCAGGCCTTTACTAATAGTTTTGAAAATAAGAACAAAAATATAAAATGAAAAACGGTTTTTGTACTTATTTTATTCTTTATTCTAATTTCACGTGTAGGTAACTTAAAACCTAAACCTTACAAACTAAATACACCTGTTTCATAAAATTACTTTCATAGAGATTACAATAAATTAGTTAGTTGTTAATTTTGATGTACTGGGAAGAATTCTGACTTTTAAAACATAATTCAATAATTTACTTCCTATTGCTCCACTAGTTCTTATAGTTTGCTTTGTGCTTAAAACCTACTTAGGTACTTAAATAGAAAATTATAAGAGTTAAAAAAAAGCGATTTACAAATCGAAGAAGTTTATAGGACATCCCTCACTGCGTACGCATGTTTGCTTTTCAAAATATGATTCAAGGAAAAAGAAGTGCTTAAAAGTACAACACTAATACGTGTGCGAGTATAATGAAAGCTATAGATAGATTACGTTTTTTTTAAATACTATTATTTTCTGATGCTGATTTATGCAGTCATGGTTTCATAAGAGGTAAGGAAGGCAATGGTTATTCTTTCTACTCATATTTTTTTTATGTATTTCTGAAAAACGTTTAATTTCTGATGCTGATTCTATACAATACAGTCATGGTTTCATAAGAGGTAAGGTAATGGTTATTCTTTCTACTCATATTTTTTACGCATTTCTGTAAAACTAATTAATACATGGTTTCATAAGAGGTAAGGCAATGGTTATCCTTTCTACTCATATTTTTTGATGTATTTCTGAAATACTTTTAATTTCTGATGCTGATTCTATATAGAATCTGATCAGCTATACTAGTTTAAGACGTTTCAAAGTGATCCTTGCGATCCTTCTGAATAAATACACTTTTGATTTGAGTCTAGGTTTCATACGGTACAGTGAAGCTATCCCTAATGAAACAAAGTCCTAGTCGACGATCCAGTCGTCATACGGCACGTGGTCGAGGATGTGCTCCAAGAAACGCGACATCTTCTCCGCCAGGTCGGTCTTCAGGTCTGGCTTCATCTCCTTCAGCAGTTCCTGGGCGTTGGTGTTGATGAACAGGTTCAGGGCAGCCTCTGTTCAACAGCACAGGAATATATTATAAAACTTATTAAACAATGAAGAAGTCAAGTGTTGACACATCAATTAATAATGGAATTACACAATGTAGAAATAATGTTATATTTTTTATGCTACGATATAATATGACCATTTTATATGCATATAAGCTTAAGAAATGGCCGAAAACCAGGCACCAGTGGAATGATTGCGTATATTTTGTTGCAATCAAAACCTAGTCGCATTTGTCAGTTTTGTCATTATTTTGAGCTTTAATTGCAGTAAGTAGGAGAAATATTTTCATACTAGCTGTGCCCGTGACTTCGTCCGCGTGGTATAGTGTCTATGGGTAGCATTTTTAATTTGCAGCGGAAGAAAACAGTAATTAAATAACAACGTCATATTCGCGTGCACGTGACACAGTCGTCTGCCCTCTTACTAAACTTAGACATATGGCGTCGTACTACGCCACACTTTGATCCCCCCCGCATTCCTCTCCGAACTCCACCCACACTCCCCCCACTCTCCTCAACACCCCCCACATCCCCCCCGCACTCCCCCCAGACTCCCCTCCACAATCCCCCTGTACTCCCCCCGCACCTCCCTTCCACACTCCCCCCTGTACTCCCCTCCACACTCCCTCCGCACCTCCCCTCCACACTCCCTCCGCACCTCCCCTCCACACTCCTCCTGTACTCCCCCCGCATCCCCCCTTGCTCCTCCCCTACACACTCCCCCTGTACTCCCCTCCACACTCCCCCCGCACTTTCCCTCCACACTCCCCCCGCACCTCCCCTCCACACTCCCCCTATACTCCCCTCCACACTCCCCCCGCACCTCCCCTCCACACTCCCCCCGCACCTCCCCTCCAACTCCCCCCTGTACTCCCCTCCAACTCCCCCCTGTAATCCCCTCCACACTCCCCCCGCACCTCCCCTCCAACTCCCCCTGTACTCCCCTCCACACTCCCCCCGCACCTCCCCTCCACACTCCCCTCCCTCTACCCCCCCAGCACAAACTTTGAATGTCATATTTTTTTATATCAAATCAACAGACCAATAAAAAGTTTTAAGTTTCTAGCTCTAAAAATGACGATACTTCCATACAACTTTCAACCCCTATTTTCAAACCTTTACAACCCTTTTTTCGCAATAAAAAGTAGCCTATGTCCCTTCCTCAGGCCCTCAACTATCTGTGTACCAAATTTCATTTCAATCGGTTCAGTAGTTTTGGCGTGAAAGCCGGACAGGAGGACAGACAGACAGACAGACAGACAGAGTTACAAACGCATTTATAATATTAATAAGGATTATTCTTTTTTGATTGTCGCATTTGTCAGTTTTGTCATTATTTTGAGCTTTGATTGCTGCATTCCACTGGTGCCTGGTTTTCGGCCATTTCTTAAGCTTATATTCATAAGCAATGGTCATAATATATCGTAGCATAAAAAATATACTATTATATCTACATTGTGTAATTCCATTATTAGTTGATGTGTCAACACTTTACTTCTTCATGAAAATATTTCTCCTACTTATTATTAGGAGAAATATTTTCATATTATTCTTTTTTGATAGTCGCATCTGTCAGTTTTGCCATTATTTTGAGCCTTGATTGCAATAAGTAAGAGAAATATTTGTATATTTTTCTTTTTTGTTAATTGGTATCGTAATGCAAATTTAGGCTAAGATTTGGGTTTGAAAACTGTCTGGTTTTGTAATTTGGACACTCTATTGTATTTTTATTCATTTACCTGCCTTAAACAACATATAACTGCAATAAGTATATACTGTTTTATTAGTCTCAGTCATACGTTTTTAAAGGGTATATTTAATAACTTACCTAACACAGCATTGCTGTTCTGCAGGTTATTGACCCCCATTTGAATATCCTTTACGGAGAAGTCCAGTTTCAGTTGCTGCAGCTTCAGGTAAGTCTTGCCGTCACGCTCATAGGGGGCGCCTCTGAAGTATACTTTAGCCTTTACACCGTCTGAAAACATCGTAAAAATATACACAAAACCTACATTACTACTGAAAATCAGTTTGATTCGTTCACGTGCAGCTATTTCCGCACTTGCGAGTGTTATTTCAAAAATGAAATTGAAAATAAATGATGCGTCTCATAATAAATAAAGGATGCTTCATTTAATTTAAATTATTTTTCATTTAATATTTTGATTTGGAGCGAAATCAAAACAAATCTTACATTCTGTTTGTTTTCTGTACAAAAGACATCAACGCGCTCCTAATTTTTTTAACTCAATCTTGTGTAAGTATTAGTTAAGGCCTGACATGGTAGTCATCCTTCTCATTGTGGATTACATTGTGAGTTAATTTATAACTAAAGCTAGGTCAAGAAGAACTTGTATGCAAATTGCTGATGATTATACGTATTGGCGTGATATATAATTCCAACCGAACGTTTTACATGTACCAACAGTCGAGTTACTCGATATTGTGACTCGTAACAACATTTTTAACTACAGCTGTTTAGATTTTGCTCTCAAAGCTAAAAAACTCAGCCTGTAGGTATACCTACTACAGTAGGCCTACCATGAGCTCTGTCTGTCTTTGTCTATGGTTCTGGTTTTGAGTCTGTGTGAGTGTTGACTAAATAAATCCTACGTCAAAACGTCACGCACACAGTATAATGCACAGGTGATCACTCACACAGACTCAAAACCAGAACAGAGACAGAGGTTGGTGGTTCTGTTTTGGTTTGGCTTATGGTAGGCCTACTGCTCTGCTTTGGCTAGAGCTACAAATTGGCTGATATGGCTTTTGTATCTTACCGTATTCGCCCCAATAGTCGCCACCGCCCGAAGCCCTGACCAGCAGAAGAACTCCTGAAGAACGGTAGCGGGCTCGAGCGCTGATGTGGGGTCCGAATAATGTCAGCTGGAACTGATGGGTCTCCAAGTCAGACCTGAAATAAAAATACAATTTAATTTTCAAAAACACTAGATTAACACAAGTCTTGGTCATTGTAGGCTACCTAAAAAAACTGTTTCTCTCATTATCAATCATTTGCTACGCAAAATAGAATTAATCTGCAGACAAAACAACTTTGAGTAAGGGCAAACAGATATTATGAATTTAATGGCGAAACTACGCAAAAACTAGAGCTCCATGTCTGTCTTTAGAACCCTGATTTAGGACCAAGATATGCCTATGCAATTCTTGGTTTCGTTATAACATTTCACTAAAAAGGAAAATTCTGATAACTTATAAAATAACTTTGTGCGGAGAGCATGCTAATTATAGGTGGGGATATTAGGGTTCTATAACAGGTAGACAAATAAAAGTAGTACCTAGTATTTCAAATAGAAAATTAAATTTCCAATTCTACACATTTTCAATAACATATGAAGTGACTATCTTTGTAAAACTATTATTTCTACACTGTCAATCCTGGCCTTAAAATAGAAGCAATATCTAATTATTATAATCAAAACAAATATTTTTGACTAACCATTATTTGCTATTAGCAAATAATTGTGAGTTAATAATATTTGCCTAGATTTTATGGATATTTAATTACGTGACAAATTCCCCGTAGGTTGATTATTTACTCATTTTGTCCAAACAAGTCATCAAAATGTTCATAAGTCTTTGTTAGTTGACCCTCGTGAGGTGATGGTATGAAAGGACAATGGTCGTGCACTCGTGTGTCAAGTAAACGTGCTTTGAATATACCTACCGCAATATATTTCTAACACGTGAACGTACTGTAGGTACAGTCAGCTATGCTAGGATATAGACATTTACAAACATTGTGGTGCCGTAAAATTGCAATGCACATTCAGGGTAAAAACACAAGAACATCAAGGGTAAGAACGTGATATATGCTGTAGATAAACTTCACAATTTTTTTGTCCTTTCTATTAGTTTATTTATTAGGATCAAGGAGAATTAATGCACAAAAATTAAAATTGGGTTCGAACAAAAAGCCTTCCCCGTACTTCCTTCCACTGAAGGCAACCACAGCTAACACATTTATTATAAATAGTTAATAGGAGGTATCATAGTTTAGTCCATGATAATGTGGCACTAAGGGCTTATTTTTCGATCTACCGATTTTACCTAAACCTACTGACTAATGAAAATATACCAATCTTTTTTTTAAGGCTCGTCAAGAACAAGTACTGAATTTATTTATTCGGTGGAAATCGGCTTGGTATGGAATATCCAAGTTATTCCATGCATATGGAAAAATTAGCCCTTACTAAAAAGTTACGAACGGCATGCATTCTTATGCAGCCGACTGTAGTCATTATTGGCGGACATGAAAGTATTTGCGTTTGAGTTAGTCGACGCAAACATTTTAATGATTCATCAATAAACTTGGAAGATTCCTTACAAGGAGTATGGACAAACAAAAGTAACATGCCAATATCCTAGCCACTCTAGCCAGGAAGCTATCATATTCCATGACAAATACATTATCATTTAAACAAAGCCCATGTTTTTCATATTTCAAGGTAATTTCAACAAAACATTCGTCCTTTTAACTAAAGTCAAAGTCAATTAAAGCCTGGGCTCATTAGCCTGAAGAAGTCTACTGCTGGGCATAGGCCTTCACCTATAATATTTCCAGGAAGAATGATTCTGAGCCCTGTCCATCCACCGTCTTCCCGCGATTCTTACAATATCGTCAGTCCATCAGGTGGTTGGGCATTCAACGTTTCGTCTTTAGCTTCGTAGTCACCACATTAAAAGAAAAAAAATATCGATGTTTTGCTTGGTTTCAAATTCAAATTTCTTTATTTGGATATTTTAACAAATAACACAAAAACAGATTGAAAAACTATGAAATTCGAAGGAGTTAAAAAATGTGTCGAGAACATCAACACCCTCCTCCGCAATATTCATATCAATAATTACTAGCTAATGTATTATGATAAAATCTCACCTGACATTCGTGATGGTCATGTTAGAAGCTCCCATGGCGTGGATGTCCTTGAAGGTAGCTCGGTAGCCATCAGGCCCTCCGCCCAGTGCTATAGAGAGCTCATCTATGACTATTGGCTCTGACTGGAAAAGAGGAAAAGTGAAACCAGAAGTATTTAGAGTAAGATAACAAGTTTTGTGTCTGTTCACCCATCTTTACACCACCACCACCCATCTGTTTGTATGTCCGTATGTAACACCCCTCATAAACTGTTTAGATATTTCAAATATAAATATACTTTTGTAGTTTGTTTCATAGAAAAAACAACAACGCGCTCCTCTTTAAGTGAACTATGAATGGGCTACCAAAAACAGATGAGGTCCTTAAAATGCTATATTGATGAGGATGAGGTCCTTTTAATGTCTCTCTGAATATTATGCTGAAGTCTGAACCTATTTGAATCTGGCGTTTGTCTAACTAAATCGAGACTCAAAGAAATTATTTCGTTTTAGTTCTCATTAAAACCATTGAATATTCCTATTCCTTTCTTATACCTCTTCAATGCCAAATTCAGGTGCTCCGCCTTTCAGATAATCTAGCAGCGAGTTGAAGCTACGAAGGAGACAAGAGTCGACATTGGGATCCTGTCGCGAACATCGTCCGCCGAAGATTTCTGAAAGAAAACAACCACATAAGTAATTTCGTAGTCCGAAATTTTTTTGCCGAAGTGGCCACGCTTGTCAGTCGGATAAGTAAATGCTACACTGGTACTCTGGATGGTATGCTGCTAGATATTATCTTTTGGTGCGTTCTTCTTGTCGTCTCTTACGGTATCCAAGAAGAATCTTAATATCGCGTCATATTTGACACCGTTTCACTGATTGGCACCGCAGATATGCGCAAGGCTTTACCTGTTTGGTTTAATACGATGCCACTATTCTTATATTTCAAGGCGATCATACCTAATATCCATTTAAAATATTTCCGACCTCAATATAAACTAGATTCTGAACTATATCATAGAGGCCAACCAACGATATCAGCTGTTTACCATAATTTGTCCAGCTACCGTTGCTCATCAGTATGCAAGACCGTGGCATTCTAACGGAGTCTGGTGGTCAGTGAAAACAATGACACACCATACCGATAGGCCTTGGTTATGATAAAAATACTGTCTATTATTATAAGAATTTTTTATAGGCGATAAAAATTGCGTGAGAGCTTGACTACATTTTCTTGGATTCACAAGTCTATTTTTGCCGATAGTGCACTCCAACAACACTAACTAACCGATACCAGCCACATCGGAAAATGAAATAATAGTGAGCAGAAATAAATGACAATATTTTTTAGACTGATTGAAGACAAGTATGAAGTGTGACTAATCGAAGGGGTAACCACTGAACCACAAAATAGAAAGAAGTTGGGTTGAGTTGCTTGGTATTCGTTTTTTAAAAGCTCCATAATGTAGTCTCAAATTGTAGTCAATAAACTCTTTCCCTATTATCAAATCTATTCTTGACTCGCATTTCTGACTTTTGAATAGACAATAAACTCAGCTGGATATTCTACAGACACCTTATTCTCCGAATCGTCTATTATTATGATGGCTGAATACATAAAGAGCGAAGCTTGAGTCTAGCCACGTTAGCCACCTTAACTTTCTACATCTTACTGTCATCTTCATATAAAGCACCATTATACTGCCTTAGATTGAATAATCTCCTGACTAAAGCCAATGGCATAACTCTACTCTCTCCCACTTTCCTAGATGTGCATCAATTGCGTTCTAATGAATGACCTTTGGTAGAACTCAATAGTTCTAAAGGTAGACGGAAGATATTTTTGTTGAAAGTGGGCTCAAGTGAGCTCGAGATGTGTGTGTCAATAATTTGTCATTAACTGGCAGGTTTATAGGTATAACGGAGTAATGCACCTGCCGGGTCGATGACCCAACCTTGTCCCGCGGTCCGCAAACCCGATCCGATCTCGCAAAAACGTCTTACTGTTATTATTGGTACAGTTAATGAGACAAGACCTGTTTTTAGACCGTTTTTGTGTCATGTGATCGACGTTCAGTTTCAAATAAGCCTATACAATATCTAACGAAAGCGCGTCACCGTATCTCAGTTTGAACTAGATTTCACTATCATTTTCGTAGAAATTCATCTTGTTTTTTTAATATTGTTCCGTCCAATATTAATTGAAGAATCTGGGTTTGGAGTCTCGTCAGTTTAACAGTCTAAGAATATACGTTCTTTGTTATGAAACTGTGGTCAAATAAATAAAATAACTAAAAATTCAAACTAAAAGACCTCTTTTATTTGAGTTTTTACTTTTCGCGATAGGCCCAAAGTAAGGTCTGTTATATTAGCTGTCAGCTATCACCAAAATAAACCAGTTGGTATTTATCTGCGCAGGTTCACACTAAGGTTATATAAGGATAAATTGACCTGATTTAAATGTTCGTTTACCTAGACATGGTTACAAGACGCTGTGAAGGCCACAAGAATTAATAAGCACTCGCCTAGAAGCAACATCCAGTTATTTTCTGTCGAAGGTAGCACGCACATTGAGCACAAAATGCGTGAAATTTTTGACCTAAATGAACGCATAATACTAGGCAATCTGAATAATGTTAGGGTAGACAAATACCTAAGGTTTATTGTTACGTGTTATCTTGGCCCTGTGACAGCCTACCGCTTTGCATTGATTAAATGATAGTAAGTTGGTATGTACCTAGATAAAAATAGGTTCTGCATGCAATGGTAAGATATCAAATTATATATACTACGTATCTCTGCCTTCGGAGAACAAATATTTGTGTGATGAACACAGATGTTTGTTCTCTGTCTGGGTGTTATACTGTGTATGTAGTACTAATGTAGTTTCAAAAAAAAACTATATAATATACCTACAAAAGTATTATATCGGCTATATTGAATAGTACTACTATACCGGACTAACTATGCAATACCAGATTATATAATTAAGTCGTAGTTTGGGGCTAGATAGTGTTAAGTATATAATTGTTTTAGACGTTCTAAAATTTAATCATAAGAGTTCTGAATATCGTAAAGGTATTAGGCGGTAGGCCTGCCTAGCGCCTGCTAAGCTAATGAACCACGTAACGTTCATTTGGATTCAGGAAGTCACAGGAACAAGTACCCACTTATCATTAACACGTATTCGAAAACGTTTACTGTCTCTGTCTCTTGCGACTAAAATACATGGCTAAATTCAGCGCAGTTTTCTCTTGTCAAACACAACAATTTGACCAAGATGCACTTCATGTCCTGCGTCTCTGTGTAGATGAATCAGTGTGAGTAGTTGGGAATGAAAGTGTAATCTATTGTACTATCTATACTATAATTATGTGCTAATATTATAAAAAGGAAAGCTTTGTATTTTTGTGTGTATGTTTGTAATGAATAAACTCAAAAGCTACTGGACCGATTTCAAAAATTCTTTCACCATTGGAAAGCGACATTTTCCTTGAGTAACATAGGCATGTTTATGTGTTTAAAAACTTAATGTCCACCCGTTGCGAAGCAAGGACAGGCCACTAGTATATTATGTGTACGTATATAATTATCCTGATTTGAACGAAAATGTTTTCGATGGTTTTGAAGAAAACCGCCATATTTTTTATTAAAAAGCCTTTTTTTTAAGAACTATTTTTATTATGATGTGTGTGCGTAAAGCCAGCTTAATGTTTTTAAAACATTGCCATTTTGCTTTAGTTTCCGTCTAAAACAGATATCAGTGGTTACAGTGGCCAGATCTATAATTATGTACATTGTAATTGTCGGTGTGAGCAGCACATGTTACTCAACGCATAAATTTCTACCACATTCTGTTGCTTCCGCGTCCATAGCTTTTTATGTAATAAACAATTACCGTGCTTGTGACCATTTTCTTCAAGAAAAATCTTAAACCTTCAATGAACGTTGAATTTGTATTCGCCTACACAAAGTCAACATTCAAAGACTTTGTAGTACAGGGTTATGCGTAAATAACAACTTTTTTGAGGCATCTCATTTTTGACAATAGTTTTTACTCTACCACATAAAAATCGATGACTCTACGAACTAACACTGCACTGCAGACGCAATGCTAAATAATCTAAGACAAAAGAGGATAAATAAATATAAGAAGTCTGTCACTGAAGGCTTAGGGATCGTATGTTTTTGTCAGACTAGCTGCGCTTTCCACGTTTTCATACAAAAATATACTGTACACCAACACAAGTAAAAAAAACATGCTCATAATTCCCACTACAGGCCTTCTCTATGAGGCAGCACACGTCGTGAGTTACAGAGATAAAAGATATTTATTGTTTATGAACCTATAGGTACGAAAATGTGGTGTAAGTAAATGTAGATATGTTGGTCTCACTAGGTCAGCCTAAAGAAGTAGTAGCTAGAGACATTGATGGGGTCTTATTAATAATCCTGGCGTAGCGTTGGACTAGTTAATCCGTGTTTTGTCTCTTGCATTGACATGCGATTGTCAACTCGAGCAAATGTGACAAAACATGGATTAACTAGTCCAACGCTACGCCAGGATTATTAATAAGACCCATAGGGCGTTATTAATAATCCTGGCGTAGCGTTGGACTAGTTAATCCGTGTTTTGTCTCTTGCATTGACATGCAATTGTCAACTCGAGCAAATGTGACAAAACACGGATTAACTAGTCCAACGCTACGCCAGGATTATTAATAACGCCCATAGGGTCTTATTATTAATAAGACCCATAGGGTCTTATTAATAATAGCAAAACACGATTTAACTACTCCAGCGTTGCGCCAGGATTATTAATAACACCCTAATGTTTTAATTTTTATAGAAACAACTACCTATGTTTTTTTTAATTTATGTTTTTACCTGTGCCTAAAATCTCAATGTCACGTTGTCGCCTTGCATGTTAACAACCAGTCGTTATATGTATAGGTACGTTAATAACGACTCGCATGTTTACATAAAAAAAATACACAATAGGTACTAACATTATGGTGTATCCTTTGGTATATTTTTATGAGCAAGGTCATTTTACTAGAACAAAATTTAAAAAAATAATTTCTTCAAAAATAATAAATACAACATTTTTGACTGACAAAAAAGAGCGCCATAGATAGATACACAAGAAATAAAGCCATTATTTACGTCATATTGCACGCCCCTAATTTTGTAGAGTTTTATTATAAACAGTTATTTTCAATGTGGCCTTTGCGTGCCTTTTTTTGGTAGGTAAGTACTTATTTGTCGTGTATGCAAAAGGTTGAAATGAAGGATAAAGATAATATCTAGGTTCTATACACAAACGAAAGTGCAAAAATAGCTAGTGAAAGTGTTTATAGCTTTCTTATTTTGCGATGACAATAAATAATGTAGGTACGAACGTCAATATTAATTGACAGTAGGCCTACCACAAGCTCTGTCTGGCTCTGGTTTTGAGTCTGTGTGAGTGACGTTTTGACGTAGGATTTATTTAGTCAACACTCACACAGACTCAAAACCATAACCAGAGACGGAGCCAGACAGAGCTTATGGTAGGCTCTAGTCTAGAGCTTGTAGGCCCTATACTTATACTACTAGTAACTAGTATCTACCTTTGTTTAGCTATAACCAAGAACTGCCTTTACTTAAAATAGACGCTGCACCTTTCATAATGTATTTTAAGAATCAATGCTTTTAAGATCAAACTTAATCTGGTAGGTGACCTACCACCAATTTTTTTTAAATTGGACTGAATTCTCCTGGGATTTAAACTGTAGGCCTACCACAAACTCTGTCTGGCTCTGTCTCTGGCTCTGATTTGGAGCCGTGAGTGTGAGTGTGACTAAATAAATCCTACGTCGCAACGTCAGACACACAGGATAAAAAACTGGTGAGCACTCACACAGACTCAAAACCAAAGCCAGAAACAGAGCCAGGTAGAACTTGTGGTAGGCCTACTGGAGAGCCAAGGACAGGAAGATGCCAATATTGGTGCCGACTACGGGGGTGATGAACTTGAACCAAGTGCTTCATGAACTGAATCAGACCGTAACCGCTCTGATCGTATTATGTACTTGCTTTTGTAATAAATCAATAACTTCACAATATTTTTCTAAATTGTCTTTAATTATTGTTGCTGTAGCAAAGAACACATTTTACATGAAAAGCTACTCAGGTTTTTAAATTATTTTTGCAAGTAAAAACTAACTATTCAACTGGCAACAAGTCACACAGTTTAACCTCATCTTAATATTTAATTAAATGAGTATGTCTAGAAAACAAAATATTATAAAAGATCCCAAAAGCTACAGAGAGCTTTTTAGAACATTGTACCACACGACACAAATTAGCACCCGTCTTTCTACTTTCTTCTGATGTCACTTACTTGTATTCGAAGCGCCGGATGCGATCACAGCCGCAAAAATTAATAAACACACTTGATAATTCGCCATTCTACAATTATTTATAGTTGCATTAAAAAGCCGCAGTGCAAATATTGTTTTTTTTTTTATGGGCATGCAAACGTGCGGTCCCCTACGCCGCGCGGAGAGCAATGGCGGTTTGACGGACCCTATGGATGAGACTTTTACCAAGATGCGTTGACCGCACACTTATGACGTTTCCGAAGGTGCTATGTACCATAACCTTTTGTTATATTGCTTCTTGGTGATACGCTGGACTTGCTACTGAGAGTCTAAACTCTTATAGTGAAGTATCTTATATTCTTCATGTGTTGGTGGCCCATAATACTTGTTCCATCAGATAATGATCTGATGGAACAAGTATTATGGGCCACCAGACGTTAGGCGGTAACCATCGTTTACAGCAAAGCATTGCCTTGCAAGTCACTTATTACCTACATAGAGAAATATTCCAAGACACCTTTATTTAACCCAAAAAGGTAGTGTTCAATCTGGGTTCTATTTAATTTATTCATTTAGCGTTTGGTAAGATGGAAATATATTAATAATAATGGAACTTTAGGGTTTTTCAGGCACCTATAAAATTAAACGGCTTTAACTGCTAGTGAACTTTATTGTAGTTGTTCTCAGCAAATCTAACAAAATACCATCCTATACATTCCTACATCCTACTTTTTATTAATAATATAATGTTCTTAAATATAATTTACTAATTTTTGGTTTAGAAATTGAAGAACTCATCTTCATCATATGATTCAGCCACAACTTCTGTGTCAATGAGAGATGATAGTTTTAACCCCTTCTCTTGCATTTGGTCAATTTCAGGCAATCTTTGCATGATAACTTCTTCAACATTTATCTTGTTCAGCTCCAGTTGAAACTTCTCCTTCAGCGGGCCTTCGATAGCATCCATTATTTGATACCGTAGGAGGTTCGGAAGAACATTCACAACAAACTCGATAACATAGTCCAAAGAACCCGCACCGTTGCATCTAACTTGAATATTGCCTAACTCCAGATCCAAGTTTCTGAACTCCGGGGTTTTTCTCGTATCTAAAGGCTGGCCTAAGATAATTCTGCCAGTTAGGTATTCAACTGAAAACGATGCTGTCCCAGCCCTAGACACGAGCCCACTGACCGCAGATATATCCCACTGCGTCCGTCCTTCTAACTTCTGTGTCCCGATCTCGAAGTCAGCAATTACAGTGTTGTTCTCCATCTTCAGAGTAATATTGCCAACCCTTTGAAACGAGGATATGCCAGTGAGCCACGTATTTTGTAGTGCCACAGTAAATATGCTCACAGTGGTGTTGTAATCTTTAACCTGATAGGGATCCAATCCCATATTTCGGACTTTCTTCCTAACATCCGAAACGACCATGTCTAAAGGAGATATGGAGTTAGGAAACTGGATGTCACCAGCGATGTCGTCTAACTTAGAGTTGATCTCAGCTCTGACTTTCGTGTATGCTTCTTTTAAGATGTAAGGCTTGATAGAGTCGAAAAGAAAATTGCCGATGGAGTTGATGATTCCCTGGAACATGCTTCCGAAGAACCCTAGGTTTTGAAAGTCAACAGCGATGGTGCTGAAAGAGAGGTCAATAATGATATCTTGTGCTCGAATCTTGCCGTCTCGCTCTACGCCAAGGCCGGCTTTGGCGTTGATGATGAGGCCTGCGACGTCAACAACGAAGGGGCCTGAGGCTCGGTTCAGCCAGGTCGACATGGTATAGTCACCGCGAGCTTGCAACATGTCTATTTTCATTGCTGCTTGCACCTGGAATATTAAAATAATTATTTTACCAACACGAGTACGTCATTTTACGGGGTTCAGAGATCAAGCCGAGTTTCAAGGGTCAAACCACCACACACTTGCTTCAAAATGCCGTAGTTGTTGTAACATACTGTTTTATTATTCTTAGCAACCTTGTATTATTGATTACGGTACACCTACCCGTACTAGCATCTCTTGAGTCTCTGAAAAACATGAGCAAGTAAAGATTTGACGGCAAAAACGTAATTCCACATACGAGTATATATAGTGGATTCCCATGTGCAAACAATGCACCGACTTTTGTTTACTTTTACTTTGTTGCGGGTAAGTTTAAATACAATGGCATCACGTTGTTTTCCATTATGTACGTCCCTTCTTCATTGGGTTAAATCACAAGTCGCTATCCTCAAATAAATAATATCGATAGATGATGCATAAAACTAACTTGTAACGTTTTTTTCTTGTCAGGTGTTTTAATCCTATAAGAGAAAAACATTTTGATGACCATAGTCGTTTCATTTATTTTCTGACTATACAGAGTATCTTTAAACTGGTGACCCCGACGTACGTTTATTTTTTTTGAACAAAATCTTGACATAATTATATATGACGTTTCTATAAAAACAATAAAAATGTGGACAGCATCAAACCTTCGAAATCTAACAAGGTATTGGCTTTTCTCTATGGTAATGTGGTAATCTGGTAGTAGCTGCGGCATGCAGCTACACCATCTTGTCGACTTTAAATAAGCTTATCAAATTGGATTACCTCCATTGCTCCAATCTCAGCGTTCACGTACAAAATGCGAAACTTGCTGATTCCATACACAGCTGTTTTCTTGAAATACATCGTGGCAAAGTTGAGGTTCTGTTTCATGTCCGGTACTGGGTAGGGCTCCGGGATCTCGGCCCCCGGCAGGCCTATAGGGTCCGGTTGCTTGAAGTGCTGTAGTACAGCCAGGATGTTGTCGCTCATTTTCTTCTCGCCCTCGGCCAGCTGGCTGTCTGTCGTGACCTCAACAGGAGCATCTGGAAAAAATAGGATTTGCTTATACAAAAAACGTTTAGGCAGTGCTGGGCAAAAGAGTCTGTTTATTTATTTATCTTTTCTCTCTTTATAAATGGAATATATATGACTTGATTTTTTTTAATAGCCTACTTCTACAATCTACACACCATCATCAATCTGAATCGGCATGTAAGCCGCGAGCGAAAGCTCATACTGCAAACTGCGAAATGACTGTATGTTTGAGACAATATGATTGGAAGCCTGCCATCGCATAATTCTCCTTATGTATATGTATATGCCCCAATGTAGATACGAGAAGAAGGTAGGTTGCAATCGTAATTTGGAAGAATGCTTTGAGCAAAACTTGCTTTGTCCATGGCCAGTACAGCGATAGGAAATAGGAACTGTTCATAAGTTTGAGGTTAAAAAGCTGTGCGATAAAAATCTATTAATATTTGAATAATACAAAATACACACGAAACAGTTGAGCTATGTATATGCAGAGCGTTTGCAAATGACCTAGACTGGAGATAATTCAAATCATCCAAACCAATGTCAATCCGAAATTTGTATTTATGCATACCTACATAATTATATCATAATATATAATCAATCATACATTATATAATTATGACCTATGTCAGCACATGATTTCTGTTATTATCAAAAAACTCCATTCACATTTTGATCTGCAATTACTATTAAGATTTCCTGGCTTCCCACACGGAATTAAAAATAGAATATTAGACAAAAACACACAATGACTTAAAAAACATTTGAATAGCACAGATTCTTCCTTAATTTGCAGATTAGCACAAGAAAACGGACAAATATGAATCACCTTGTGTAAAAACGCTTGCAAACAAAGCGAAAAGTACTAAGCACTGCATCCCGCGTTCCATTGACAGTGATCACACACTACTGGATGAGAGTCACTGATATCTCCTACCAAAGGGTCACGGGGCACACTTTATCAGCCGTCCGTTTCGTACTAATTTGTTATCGGATCTTGGACATTCGTCAATGGGAATCGCATTACCTACAACTACGTCTTATTTTGTTAGCTAAGTTGTTTTTGAGGGATGTTTATTGACATTACTTAAAAAGATGAGAAATCATTAGGGGTAAATTTAGACCTATTGTCATGAGTATCGCGTAATATGCTTATGGGAACAATATCTTGAGTTAATCTTCAATTTTGACTGAAGTGCTTATTAGTCATTGCAGTAGGTATATGCAGCCTGAAATATTTTTTGTTTTGCTAATAAGTGAAATGAGGAAAATTAAACGAGAACTTCAAAGAGTATTTTGACTTTAAATATTATATCTAAGTTTCATTACCAGTAGCTTACTTTCTGTTTAATAAATAAATATAAAATATAAATTTATAAGTTACAGTATCTTTCTTAAGAGCGGGTCGTGCAAAATTTGAGATTTAAAAAAAAAAAACATAACTAAATAACTAAGTGACATTTTAAAAATCGCAAAAGGAATAATTGTAGACATTTGAGATTAATTCGAATTTAAGTGTGTTAAAAAAATATAATATTTAACATGACATTCTATTTAACGCTAATGAAAATCGTATGTCAGCGTTAAATAGAATGTCATGTTAAATAGTATATATTTTTAACACACTTAAATTCGAATTAATCTCAAATGTATAGTCTACAATTAGTCCTTTTGCGATTTTTAAAATGTCACTTAGTTATATAGTTATGAATTTTTTTTAAAAAAAATCTCAAATTTTCGCACGACCCGCTCTTAAATCAAAAGTAATGTAAACCATGAAATCACAATCAAAATCTAAAGACCGTTTTTAAGGATTAGTATGGATCAGTCAAATATTTAACAGCTGTTGTGAATTTTGAGATAAAAAGCTGTTAAATATTTGATCGGTTGATCAGTAATTCGTGAAATTGGCCCTAAGTAATTTACTGCTTGGGTAATAAAGTTATAAATACATATATTTTGCATATAAATTTGGGTTATGAAGAATTAGATTGATAGGTAGGTACCTATTTTTTCAGCTCTATATTTTAACTCTATAAATATGTTTCTTATGTGCGCCCTCTGTATTTTGATCTTCACACTATACAATATAAGCTATTTATGATTTATTATGTGGATGTTACGTGGTCATGCGCTTGCGCAAAGCGAGGTTCTACTTCATGTAATCTGACAGAGATGGCGCTGTACTCTTTCGTTAGGTAAAACGATATATGGAAATAAACTACGCAAAACAAGGCTTTTAATACCTACACCTACTTATTACTTTATTCTATTCTGTGCCTAAACTGCAAGTAAATCTAAAGTAAAATCCAGATATACATACCACATAAAAGCAGGCTCTAAAACAAACGGACGGATTATGAAAGAGTCTTTTCAAAATGAACCGTTTTGGCAGGATAGTAAAGTACCTACACCTGTACCTACTATGCTTTGAGAGAGTATGAAAAAAATACTCTTACCGGTAAAAAAAAACGAAAATAAATAGAACCAGTGGCTTTCTTCTGTTAAAAGGTGCACGGGATTTTCCATACCTACTAACCTACTTAGTAACATTGACCTAAATAAATAATATTTCAATGATATGTGACAGCGGACACGTGAAGGATTCCGTGGAAAATATACTTTGTAATCAATCAGTAGGAGATTGTGATCGCTGCATTAAGATTTCAATAAGAAATATGGTTTTCCTTAGAACAAGGATTTGCATGACTTATAATTTTGTTCTTTGTAGTTAATTTATTTGTATTTCCGTGAAACTCGTACCTACTATTAATAATAATTCAATTAAACTGTCTGAATCAAATCAATGCGACGTGCATATTTTTGGATGTTCTTCGGATTAACCTTTCTGAAATAACATTCAACAATTTCTGAGAAAATACGTACGAAAATTAGTCAGGGATCAATTAGATGCCTGCTGCTGTATTGGACACCTAACTCAAGTAGGAGATGTAATAAAAGAGTGCACTGTATAACTGCATGGACTGGTTCTATTTTCAAAAGTAAAAATGAACTCTATTCCTAACCTTTAATCTGTTCTGTTCTGCATTGCGAAGTGTCTAGTTGTCTGTCAGTTCTAGTCTGCAACAGGTAACATTTTTCCACAGATCTGGAACACAGGTTAACATAGGTTTGACTGGCCTCTCAGCTCAGTTGGTAGTACCTCTGCCATCTGCGCCGTAGGTCGTGGGATCCCCACCAAAAACAAATATTTGTGTGGTGAACGCAGATGTTTGTTCTCGGTCTGGGTGTTATATTATATTCTAAGTATGTATTTAAAAAAATGTATATACGTATTATATCAGCAATCTGGTTCCCATAACACAATCTCTGCTTAATTTGGGGCTAGATGTGGATTGTCCAAAATATTTATTTATTTATTTATATGACTTTGAGGGTTTTTTATCGTTGAGGTTACTTGTTTTTTTTATCCAGGCAATCTTGCAAAACACAGGATTTTGTTGCAGGATGATCAACTAGCTAGATCACTAGCGGTGAGATCCGCTTTTGTTTGTGACCGCGTATCTCCGAAATGGGAAGCCCTAATTCAATGAATACCTATTTAGTAAACAAAAACATTTCCACAAAAAGTTAACTTTTCCTCTCTTTTAACTTATGGCCTGCGCACACCTATAGTTCGCTGGCGGTAGCGAACAGTGAAATGCTGTCAAATATCGCTGTCAAATCTCAAATCTGACAGCGATATTTGACAGCGTTTCACTGATCGCTACCGCCAGCGAACTAGGTGTGTTCGAGCCTAGAGCTCATTCGAAAATATTATGACTCAGGTGTACGAAGAGAGCCTCTTTGAGGAGCGTATAAAATCTATAATCTAAGCTTTGCAATAAAACTAGAAATTGCGGGTGGTTTTTATTATTCTTTAGCTATAGAGCACGTGGATATACATTAGGAATGTGTCTGTTGCTGTTCTTTACGTAAGTACCTGAACTTGTCTTGATTTATGTCTAACTTCGTTCTAAACTATCTTCACCAGTGCCTTTTTCGGAAGATCATTATCATCATCCACAGCCTTTAGTTTGCGCCATCTACCTCGATCCTGTCAACCAGCATCAGTTCCAGTTGTGCAGTCTCACCCATTTCTTTTTTGTTTTCGAATGATAGGACCTATTTGCCATAAAAGGATTTTCTACTGTCATCTGCAATAAACTGGTCAATACAACAATACCGAATAGTATAACTAATAAGGGTAGATGATGACAGAACAAATTAGAACATGCTATCGTTGTGTTTTAGTGATATTTTTTCTAAATTTTTCAGTTAATTCAATAAAAAACCTGGTCGCAATCGAGTTTTTTGTTTTTGCAATAATAACTTGTTATTCAGTCTAATCCGAGTTTTTGCTTCACATAACACTAAAGGTGTACGTTTTTGTTTGTGAGTCCAGAGCGAATTACTTTGATTTAGGCATGTTTTTTTCTGATTATAATTAATTGCATCATTTTAGGGTTCATTACGAAAATCTTACAATTAACATAATTTACAATTTTTTTCGTAATAAGTGTTAGCAGATTTTTTTATCAAAATCAAAGGCTAAAAATTATTCAGTTGTATCGAAGTGTATCGAAGGGCTCGTCTGGAGAAGAACTACCACCAATGCCTTTTTCTGCCGTGAAGCAGCACCGCTGTGTTTCTGTTTGAAGAGTGTGGGTGCCGGTGAAATTACTGGCACGTAAGGCTGAACATCTGTATGCCTCAAGTTGATGGACGCAGGGTGGTGCATCTGGGCACGTTCCTGACGTGCGTGACCTACAAGGCAATGCTTTGTTCTGGGTGATAGCTACCATTCATCATCAGCATTCCATACAATATATGGAATCTGTATAGATTTCCATACAAACTTATTTTAACCTACTGTTGTCTTCAACTTTATATAGTTTGCCGTATTTATACAAAGACCAATATAAGAGCCACCCACAGTTATTTCAGTGTATTATTCCTTATCGCCCATAAATGGAATAGAATGGATCAATTTGTATGGAAATCGTACCATCTCAACCTTGATCTTTTTTGTGAATATTTACATTTTGTGAGCGATATACCCAAATTTTTATATGAGAAATTATATTTAAAAAAAATCTATTAGAAATTATCTTTTTAGGGTAGCCTGCTTAGTTTACCTGTTCTTGTCCTAATTTGTTTCTGTTCTTTGGATTCAACCATTGTTGTTTGCCCTAAATATTAATCTTGTTCCACTGAACCATGTTGTAAGTAGGTAGGTCTTTATCTTACACACATAGATATTTAGTGTTACAAATGTATTTTAATGCTAAATAACCTGTACTTAACTAAATCTTTAGTTTCTAAAGAAGCGGTCACAGTTATAACATGACCGTAAAATACGATTTTGGAAAACCTGTATTGGTCACGTATTACATAAACTTCAGAAGATTTTATTTCTGTGTGGTACTACTTAATGGAAATTATTTTAATTTAATTATCATTGTGCCTCTACAAAATTATTAAATAACAAAATTATCAAACATAAACAGGAAACAGATGATATATTAATAACTTATAAATAGTAAGTATTTTTCTAGTAGTATATTGTCTATTTTAAGTAAACAAAATAACTTCAAGAATAACACAAAAAGTGTAAGCCATGATGCCGCCTAAAAACTCCTTCGCCAGAGTTCGCCAATAACCCTTAAGGGGGTACGATTTCCATACAAACTTAATTTACACAACTATGGGCGAATAAAGTATTAATGTACACTGAAATAGCTGTAATAGGCTTTTACAGTGGTCCTTATTACCGGCCAGTTATATAAAGTTGGAGTGTCAGCCGTTGGTAGTGGCAGTCGGGGCTTCAGAAAAAGAATGACGAAAAAATTACTTTTTTGGTTTTTTATTATTATATCTGTTATCCTACAGTTTTCTCCAACTTTATATATAACTGGCCGGCAATAAAGACCACTGTAAAATTCTATTACAGCTATTTCAGTGTACATTTATACTTTGTTTGCCCATAGTTGTGTAAATTCAGTTTGTATCGGAATCGAACAACCTCGCTGTCAAATTTGACAGCGATATTTGACAACGTTTCACTGATCTCTATCGCCAGCAACCTAGGTGTGCGCAGGTCTTTACAGTATAACTCTGATACGAAGTATAAGGGCCGTATGCAGAAACATTACTTGAGGTCGAGCCTCAGGCATACTTATTTTTACAGTTCTCAATTGAAGTGTCAAAAAATTTTTGCTTGAAGCAGGCTTAAAGCCTTGCGCACATCTCTAAGTAGGCGATCCATTGACGAGCTAAAACCTGCGAGCCTGCGAGCTAAGGTATATAGAACACCAATGGATCGCCCACTTTAGAGATGTACGCAAGGCGCGGTGATGATCAGTGAAACTCGATTTTTGACAGCGTTTCAAACCCAGTTTCAAATTTCGAACACATATCTTGTGCACATCTAAGCGCTTATAGATGTGCGCCGAGCTTGAGGCTCGACTCAGTCTCAAGCATTGTTATACGGCCCCATACGGGCCTTAGAATGTTTTTATGACACTTTGTAATCAGATAATCAATAGGTGATATTCTCTTTGTGTCATTTATTAGCACTTCCCGCTATATGACGGTGACTGCTATTAAATAACTAATACTCAAGCCCTGCTGCTAGCACTTTTCACACAAAAACCGTCGAAAACTTTTTGCTCCGCGTTCGGACTCTGTTTTTATTATGGATAATAAAAAATTGGACAAGAAAGTTTATAGAAGCTATTAGACGGACATAAATTACTAAATGTTGTCTTTGGTATCGTATTACTATATTGTATTAGATGGATATAGTGACGTCACGCGTCTTTGTATGACTTTATTATCTTCAAAGAAACAAGTGTATACTAATAGCTGGTTTTAGTAATAGGACATCATTACTGAGACCGGGCAACTAAACACATCACTATACGCGGCATTATATAAAGATGGCATCGTAGTGCGTAGTTTTTTTGTTTTTTTTTCGTGGGAGCAATACTTACTTGGTTCAACGGTAGTAAGCAAACTAATGAAACTAATCTTTAACTATTGCCATCTCTTACCTTACTTGATTTGAAGAAGATAAATCAACCTTATTATGAAAAAAAAAGCGGCCAAGTGAGAGTTGGACTCGCCCATGAAGGGTTCCGTAGCAACAAGTAACATAATAGAAAGGTTCTTGTAGTTCGTCGAAAGGTAAATTGCGGTTTACGATTTATGACGTATAAAAAAAACTACTGGCTAGATCTCGTTCAAACCAAATATCGTTGGGAGTTTGCATAGTCATGTACATCATATATTTTTTTTTGTTTTATCATTCTCTTATTTTAGAAGTTAGAGGGGGGGGGGGACCACCTTTTTACCACTTTGGAAGTGTCTCACGCGCAAACTAATCAGTTTAGAAAAAACTATATTAGAAACCTCAACATCATTTTTAAAGACCTATTTAAGGATAAAAATATTTTATTTTTTTTATTTCAGTTTCAAGTATGGGGACCCTCAAAATTTATTGTTTTTTTCTATTTTTGTGTAAAAATCTTAATGCGGTTTACAGAATACATCTACTCGCCAAGTTTCATCAGTCTGGCTCATCGACCTTTTGTAGATCAATGGTCTGGCTCTTCGGAGAAAAATGGCTGTGACATACGGACGGACAGACAGACCGACATGACGAATCTATAAGGGCTACGGAACCCAAAAAACGAGTTACCTATTTTTTTTTTCAAGTTTTATTAAAGTCTCCATAAATTATCAATAAATTAATTTTAAAATGAAAACGATTTCTTCCAGACTTCTTTTCGATAGACAAAAAGACACAATAAATCATAACACACCCAATAACAAATTAAAAACTATAATTATAATCCAATTTGGAACACGTTTGCCGAATACCTACAACTAGGTACCTTACCTACCTATTATATTATCTTCTTTAAACAAGATGTACACTTAATTCTATTATGCATTACGTGACGTCATTCAGTTTGCTTTGCTTTGTAAAAGTGCCACTGTGAGCTTGTACCATCGATGACTTGTTACTGTACTTGCACTGTATTTTTGTACCCATCGTTCGATTTTTTAAATGAAGTACTGTCAAATCTCCTGTTGTTAATTTTAAGTTTACTATCATCATTCGACTCGCTGTATCAGCTTTTGTCTTGGTGGAGTAGTGGAATTTACGGAAAAATACCTGCAAATCAAATAGCGAAGAAAAATCTTGATCATAGACCTGATTTTAGTCAATAATATTCTGACCAAAAACAATAGAACCGGACAAAAGTTATTAAAACCCGTAGTTTTTGTTTGTGTTTTTCATAGTGTTTAAAAAAAGTTAGAGTTACCTTGATCTTCGACGTAAGCCTTTGACTGTGGTATATAATATCCCGGCCTACTCTAACTACGATAGTTACTAGTGAATCGTTGTCGTGTTCACGTTAATTTCAAAATTTATTAATCAAAGAAAATGTGGTCGATTAATAATATTTTCGCAACGACAGCCTTGCTGTGCTGCGTGTTTGAGGGTGGTCTGCTCAAACAATTACGTAAGTTTTTGGGTGTTTCTCATCATCAGCAAAAAAGTCCACTTATAGACATGGTATCGGTAATGTTTGGGGGGTTTGCCGTCATTCACCATGCTTGTCGGGTTGGGGTTTCACTACCTCTTTAGAATCCCTAATATAGCAGAATACAGAAGAGAAAAAAAAAATACACTGTTAACGTCGTAGCATGCTACGCCGCCGTAGCAGTGGTGGTTTCTGGATGTTTGTTCAATAGTACAGAACAGTGATTTAGATTTTAAGTTTGTTGTATAAATAAAGTAAACAATAGGAAAATTTATGCCTTATTTCCCTTTAAAAATTATACGTGTCATTCTAACTAACCTTAGATATTGTAATATTTCAAAAGTCTTGCGATGGAAACCAATAAGCTACTAATAAGGTAGGTAGCATATTTATATACAATGTTGCTCCGTACATAAACTTATTGCAGTATTCATATTTTTATGACTATCATAGAGTTCTTCGTGTGCTACTTTGTGTCATCTTGTTGATAGCATGCACAACACGATAATTTGTGGCTAGCCGTGGCTAATCATTGCCTGGAAATGAGCTATTATGCTAATGACGTAGAAGTATCTTTAAGGTAAGTACACAGCGTCATTTTTTAGTCTCGAAATTGAGTGTCGGATTTACACTACCGAATGAATTGGTTAAAAAGTAGGAGGATAAGAAAGGAAAAAGGAAGAAAATTAATTTGTTTCTTTAAGTTTCTGGAAATCTCAAACAGGCTGCATAAATATTATAAAATATATTTCTCAGACGTGGAGGCTGAACTGTGAAGGTGGATGAAACTAATTCAGAAAATCAATTATTAGGCCAAATTTTAAGTTAGGAAAACGTGTTAGAATCAAAATATTTTTTTTCGCTATTTTTTAATACGATCTGATTGCATAAACACACAGACAAGTTGCTCGCGATTTGAAAATCACTGAACTGATTTTTTGATAAATAAGTTCAGTGATTTTATATCTTTTAACCCTTTGTTTGGCAAGACATACAACTCTGTGTTTTTTTGGAAAATACTTTATAAACCTTTCATATAGGGCCCTAGGTAAGCTACAAAAACTAAAAAAAAAATCTAGGTTTAGTCCTTTTGCGAAAAACCTATGAGACTTTTTTACAACATTGCCAAATAAGGGTAAAAAAATAAAAAAAATATTTATTATAAAAAAGTTTATTTAATATTTATTTTTTTACATGAAAATCATAAAAACAGCTTCAGTTTTTGGTAATACACAGCCACACGTTGCACTTTGTGCATACCATAAGCGAATATCCTGTCTGACACAAACGGCAACGACCTCTTTCTCCACTGCTGGGCAGGTGACTATCATCCAGCAGGTTCATCCAATCTGATGATGAGGGAATCGAAGGTGTTGGCGAGCTGGTATAATTGTCTTCATCTTTCTCCAAGTAGCTAATGTGGCGTGACGACCTTCTTCTTGCTCAGAGTCATCACTGTCGTCGGATCTCGCATTAGCTATCGGAATAAGAACTAGAATGCGGTTGGATCTAGCGCGTTGAAGCACCTGTGAACAATCATAAGCACCGCATGCAACCAAAAACAAAACCCAGCAAAAAAAACATACGAAATTGCGCAAATCTATCGCATAAAAACAATTTACATAAACCCTAGGCAATTGGCAACGTTACTTTTTTACAACAAATACAGAATGTACTAAAATGACGGACCTTTGGCAAGGTTGCTTTTATACAACAACTAGGTTAAAAAGCTTGTTATAACCTAAAAAACGTATCTATCAGTAGGATTATGGTAAATAACGTTAGTTTGTTTCAATGTTAGTAGTATTCAAGCAAAAAACCAGGACCATGACTAGAAAAAATAAATAAATTCGAAAAACTTACGGCTCGGTTGCTTAGGTTGCGCGCGACATCTCAGCTGACTGACGTAAATAGTGATGTAAAACCGCAAAATAATAGAGTCAAATATTTTTTTAGTGTTGTACCTGAACGATACCTTATGACTAAATCGATAAATAAAAAAAATAAAAAAACCCTTAGGCTGTATATTTTTACAAAGTAATTGTTGTAAAATAGTTGCATCGCCAAACAAAGGGTTAAAGAGTCGAAATGTGCAAACAAGAAGAATATCAACGACTGTCTTCGCCTAAAACCAAAACACTCGGATCGTTACAGTATTGTACATAATGTAGAGACACAAAAATTGCTCATTGTGACGTCATGCACCGCGACACTAATGTAAAGACTAGTTTCGAATATCCGTATTACTATCTGCACTTAGCTTTACACTGACTAAAGATTTCCCGTGACTTCAGTCTGATGTTCTGTCGTTTATGGTGATCGATCACCATAAATCAATGATCACGCAGCTTATCTTTTTATAGCAAAATATCGATTCTAATCATCTTTATAAAACGAAGTCTCTGACTTAATTATGCCTTAACTTATAGGGTTATATTACTGGCCTTAACCCGTGCTGCGTGCGGGTGCTGTGGACAAACTGGATATAAAAAAGTGCCTAATTGTTACGCTAGGTTTTTTTGCCCAGTATAGGCTCTGTGTGTGTGTGACTCGTCCGGGGAAGTACTACAACCATGACTATTTCTGCCGTGAATATAGATAGTGCAATCCACGAAGGCGCGCCCCACTATTCCTCCTAACCGTTTATAGTATATTATGTGTGCAAGCTTCCGTCAATGTTTG
Source organism: Thera obeliscata (assembly GCA_947578465.1). NCBI lineage: Eukaryota > Metazoa > Arthropoda > Insecta > Lepidoptera > Geometridae > Thera > Thera obeliscata. The sequence continues at coordinate 3,932,972 of OX387926.1, forward strand.
AGTGTTATCGGTACACAATAATTACCTATGAGTGCACACGCACACTACAATGAATAGACTACGGTTCGCGACTGCCACTCGGAGCAAACTCCCCGCACCCCGCGAGGGGCGCGTCTTCGTGAATTGCACTATCTATAAGCATCGCGGTATTTGAAGGGTGTGAGTACCGGTGAAATTTCTGACACTTGAGGCTGACCATCTGTATGCCTCAAGTTGATAGACGCAGGGCAGTGCATCGAAGAGCACGTTTCTGACATGCGTGGCCTGCGAGGCCATGCTTTGTTTTAGGCAATGGTTACCACCTAGCCATATTTTTGTTCCATTAGCTAATTGTATAAAAAAAATAGTTATTATTAGGAACTTCAAGTTTCATGTAAATACCGGCTGGACCAGCCGTTATGGAGGGCGTGGTAATCAAAATGAATTCAAATCACGTTCACGACGACACTCTGTGTCGAGTTCCGGGTATTCTTGTTTGTATTTTTAGGGTTCCGTAAAACGAAACCCTATTAATAATACTTGCTGTTCGTCCGTCTGTCTGTCTGTTCGCCTGTCATCAGGCTGTATCTCATGAACCGTGATAGACTGTTGAAAATTTCCCAGGTGATGTATTTATGTTGTCGCTACAAATATTAAATAACAGAATGAAATAAATATTTAAGGGGGCTCCCTTACAACAAACGTGATATTTTTTGTTCAATATTGATAACGGCAACAGGTAACAGAATATTTTGTTATTTATTCACTTTGAAAACAAATAATGAAATAAAATAAAACCCATATTTAAGCGTGGGCTCAGGGCTACAACAGAAATGATTTTTATGCCGTTTTTATAGATGCACGAAACCTTCGTGCGCAAGTCCAACTTGCACTTGGCCAGCTTTATTTGTCTTTGTGTGTTTTTTCATAAGAAACATTAAAATATACAATCAAATATTCAACTAACAAGCAGAAATTCCAACTAGACAAAATAAATTGTGATTCATTCGTTCTGTTTCGACTCTTGAAATTATTTACCGCGTTGTACGATTATTTTAGTATTGGTACATACGTACCAATGTTTTAAATTAAACTCTATACTCTTTACTCTGCTCGTATTTTGTGTTTCAAGTGCTTTGGCTTGCAACATAATTTATTTAACTCATTTAAAGTAACAATAGAGTTCGTAATTGAAGGGTTGTATATGTTTCTGTATAATTTTCTGTACCTTGCATCTAACAAGACATAACATAAGCAAATTATAGAGCCAGCGAGTGTATTTGAATGTAGCTCGAATAATCAGCAACAACAGTTCAACAAACATATACCATTAGCAAAAATAAATTAGAATCATTATTCACCAGCATAAGAGACGTTTACGTATATTATATACACATAATATATACATGTGTAACAAAGAGCAACGGCGTTGCACTGAGGGTTTATATAATGACAGAAAGTCGATTAATACAAGGGCTCTAAGAAGTTCTTCCTAAAAAATGAGATGCCTATGTTCAGTAGTACCTAAACTTCTTCAGACTGATGATGGAGATTTGGACTACATCAACTGCCCCGCGCTTTTAAGATACTTTTACTGATTTTAAATATAAAATATATAAAACTAAGCTATCAGTTCAATTAAACCACATTATTAGTACCTATCCTTTTTTGTAAGACTTTGTATAGTTTTCTTCAAAAAAGGAGTTTAACGTGTTTTGTGAGAGACTGGTGCCTGAGATAATACTGTACTGTATTATCTCAGGCTGTACTGTACTGTAATACTGGTGAAACCTGCGTTAGAGACCACATCAGGCAGGCACTCACTCCGCCGATTGTAAGGCAAATCGCGGAGTGTGGGTAGAGTCTCTAAAAAAATAACACGACAGATTCACGAGGGGCATACGGCCTTCAAGTACGACCTTTAACTAAGATTTATGTTTTCTTTTATTAAAGCGGACTACATAAACATCTGCAAACGGGATCCAAACACGATCAACGATTGCGCCCGACACTCGATAGAAGCGCTGCGTCCACAACTTATCAAGGGGATTCCTGAGCTGGAGGTGCCTGGGATGGACCCTTTCTTCATTGATGAGGTATCTTACATTATTCACCCTTAGCATGAACCAAATTATATATTAGAAATGCTCCACATGATTGACGGAGAGGTAGACAACACAAACTCTACCAGAAGTTGATGCCTTCTACTGTTGCGTAGGAACTAAAATAATTCCTGCAGTTTAACCCAACAAATTCACTGAAGCGATTGTAAGACTACGCGATGGAAGTCAGAAGACTTCCACTAGTCATGTATTATGATGTAATGTGCTCTTGGTAGGCAGAGGTAGCGTAATGAGCATGGGTAAAAAAGTGCCCCTGAAACTAAGTATAGGACATCTACCTAGAATAGATATAAATATTTAAATAAATAAATAAATATTTTTGGACAATCCACACAACACTATCTAGTCCCAAACTAAGCAGAGCTTGTACTATGGGAACCAGATAGCTGATATAATACTTGAATATTTTTTTTTTTTGTAAATACATACATAGAATACAATATAACACCCAGACAGAGAACAAACATCAATGTTCACCACACAAATGTTTGTTCTCGGTGGGGATCGAACCCACGACCTACGGCGCAGAAGGCAGAGGTACTACCATAACCATAATATACGTATAATATATAGTTACTATGTGCAGAATTCACAAAGGTATTATATCTTAGTGATAATGTACCTACTGTTGTTACCTACTGTCGTAATGTTTTGACTTCACAAAATAAGGAACTTCATCTCATATATTTTTGAGAGGGAAAAGTATGGTGGACTGAAGTAATATATAATAATGATAGTCATACTTGTAATATTTCCAAAACCCGATTAGATAAAAAAAAAGAAGCCGCCTATGTCTTCTAATAGAGCAATAGGATAGCAAACATCAACGAGTGTGTTCTAAGTTAAAAACTGGACACATACGTCTTCGTGTTATTTGTAGAAGGATAAAAGGATACAAATAAAACGTATACCAAAATACACTTTAGTTATTCAAAATGAATTTAATTGTATTTCCAGATAAAACCGGTCTCAGGCAGTTCTAATCCAATCCGGGCCACAGGAAAAGATATCAAAGTCACTGGGGCTGGCAACTTTACCATCAAGAGCCTAGCGTAAGTTTCTTAGCAGCTTGATCCAAACTAAGATGGTTTTAGTAACATAGGATACATAAGCTTATAGTATGTTCCTACCTGTATGTTTTTTGGTCGATGACGAAATGTAGAATCAATTGCGAAAAGAAAACACACGGGTGTTTTCTCGGTTCAAATAGTGCATAATCATTTCGCTCGCAAAGAACATTTTATTTTGTTTTGACGAAAATTACATGACGAGCCTGAGTTATAACTTTTGAAACTATCATGGTTTTTAACACTATTTTTATGAAACAACGAGATATTTACCATGATTAAATTTTGTTGAGTTGACTTCCGATATTTCGGCACAGTTGCATGCACCATGATCACGGTTAAACAAAATAAATTATAGTTTAAAAAACTAAAAAAAACGCCTTTATAACTAATTGAACTTTAAAGTTAAAAATAAAACTGTAATAATCAATTGAAAAATTTATATTATTGTACAAAAAAGCGTGGGGTGCTTTTTATAATAACTTCAGATATAATAAACTATTGATAAAATATTTACAACAATAAAAATCAAGCCCCCCACGCTTTTTGTACAATAATATATTTTTTTCAATTGATTATTACAGTTTTATTTTTAACTTTTTAGTTCAATAAAGGCGTTTTTTTTAGTTTTTTAAACTATAATTTATTTTTTACTTTTTAGTTTTTTTTTTCATATTATTGCATTGTCATCGACCTTTGACAGGTGTGCAAAGTTTGAATCAAATCTGATCGTTCAAAGTAGGACAAAATCGAGCTCAAAGGGGTCGGTTACAAACATACATACATACAGGTGAAGCTAATAAAAGCGTTATAAAAAAATGGTAAATATCCTGTTGTTTCATAAAAATAGAGTCTGAGTTATTTAAATTCCGAATTTATTGATGAAAACTAACTTTTCATATTGTATGCATATATGTATACGAGTATATATTTATATTGTATTTGGGTATCAATTAATTAAACAGCTAGCAAAGTAGGTATGTACATTTTAATGTAATATACATTTTAATATTTTAGCGTGGATTTGGATACTTTCACGATCAGAGGTCGTGTTCGTTTCCCAAAGCTTTTCTTCGAGGGCAAATACAAGATGGATATCCAGCTATTGGTGCCCATCAACGGAGAAGGCACGATGACTGCTGATGCTGGTAAGATCAATTGGAGTTTTCTGAAAACATTGCGCATAATATTATATCAGGCTTCTTAGCATTGAGATTCTCAAATTTAATATCTCAATTAGTGGTTAGCTTGATAAAGCTATGCTTAATTCTGTAGGCACAGTTTAGAAACTTGCCAGTTTCAGCTGTTGTTAATGTCCTAGAAATATATTTGAATACCAAAAAAGGGATTATCGAAATGAAACGCCTAACTAAAGAATACAGTTTTGTGCAGTAAAAAGTACAGTTATAGGAACAATACGCAAACAGAGTCAGAAAGAAAAAACTTAGTATTAGGCCACTAATGATTTGAAGACGAAATCATTTGATCGTGAAATGTCGGTACCTAAATATGGGCTAAAAAGCCTTTGTCCTCAAAACCTGTTAAAACAGTCGTTGTCCGATAGTGGACTTCGTCAAGCTGATGAAGAAAAAAGTGACCACCTTTTAGTTTCTTTAAATTCTAAACCTACTACTTGTTTTCCAGTGAAATGTGATGCAGACCTGGTCCTGCACGGTGTGATCACCGAAAAAGACGGCGCTGAGTACATCGAATTCAACAAACTGGACTTAGATATCAGCATCAAGGACTACAGGATCAAGCTTGATGGGCTTTTCAATGGAGACAAAGTTCTTGGTAAAGAAATACTATTAAAAAAAAAATTCTTAAAAGAGTTCACACTTTTATCATTAAAAAGGGATATATAAGCTCGACTGCACTACCTCAAAAGAAAGTATACCAATATAATCAATAATTATTCAACTTATGTGGAGGACAACTAAATCACATTTAATAGAGCAGTCGTTATCTAATCAGAATTTGTATGTTTGAATGAGTTTCCGTTTAAAATCATTACGTCTTTATCTTCTCTGAAAAATCTTTTACTACTACTACCCGATAATATCATCATCACCAACCTATATCAGTCCACTGATGGACGTAGGTCTCTCCCAAGACGTGCCACTGAGCCCGGTCTTCGGTTCTTCTCCTCCAGTGCATGCCAGCTATTACATTTCGAGATCGTCGCCCCACCTTGCCGGAGGGCGTCCTACACTACGCTTACCTAAAAGCGGTCTCCACTCTAGTATTCGTTTGCTCCAACGATTGTCTGTTCTACGGCAAACATGGCCCACTGCCACTACAGTTTACTAATCCTTTGAGCTAGCCGATAATTATATTTATTTTATTCTTTAGGAGAAGCAGCCAACCAAGTAATCAATCAGAACAGGGGCGAATTCCTCAAGGCAGCGAAACCTTTAGCCGAGAAAACAGTTTCCAGTCTACTTCTGGACTTTGCGAATAGGATCGTCAATGGACTTACTTTGGACCAGCTGCTGCCTAAACCCTGATTTGGCATAAATATATAAAAAAACGGAAATACATAAATGGAATGCTCACAGACATGTTCTTTCAAACTTTGACTCCCATCTTATATTTTTTTAAATCTTAACACGTTTTATAAGAAATTATGTGACCATTTCGGTTCCGAGGATTCTGTTTTATTCATTTAATAAAAGCCAGCTGTGATTTATAGGCATATTATTTTTGGTCCTAAATTATTTGTAAGATAAAATATAAATAAACATAAAATAAATGTTTTTCATCTAAAATTTATTAATTATCTTTGAAATTTAGTAAACATACTTCGAGTAATTGAACTATGAATATATACCGGTTTATTTCAGCAATAAATAACATAGCAATGTTATCAATAAATAACAATTAATAACAAGAATAATTTTATTTCAGTTCTATGAAGGCTGTGTGGGATCACATCGCTACTTGATTTATAAGAAATGCATTTCTTCTAATTTACCACCAACAATTTTCCACGAAGATCCACTTTTCCCATTTTGGAAAATGGTAACAGCTGCTTTTCCTACCTCCTGGACGTCTTGCCATTCCTGAGTTTTAATAAACTCCTTAAAATCGTCCAAATGTTCATCCCAGCACATCTGCCTGTCCGTCAGTGATGAATACGTGAATCCTGGAAAGATGACCAGCAGCCTGACTCCAAATTTTTCGTAATTATTCTCATGACCCAAACTTCTTGTGAAGCCTTGAACTGCAAATTTGGATGCCTTATAAAACACTAAATATGGATCAATGGTAAACGAGTATATTGAGCCGACGTTGATAATTGTGCCTCCATTGCCGCCTTTGTCCTTCCTCATTTGCTCCCAGAACTTCATGGACCACTCGATCAAGGCTATCGCATTCAACTCGAGAGTTTTTCTAGCGGAGCTCTCGTCCACTACACCAGCGTTGTTAACCAGCACATCTACTCGCCCGTAGGTCTCAAAAATCTTTCTTGAAACTTCGTCTAAATCTTTTGTGACATCGCATTTGATGAAGTGCGCTTTTCCTTTCCCGTGGACGGTGTTGAGATCATTGACGGCAGCATCTCCTGTCGCTTCGTTAATGTCTAAAATAAGCACAATCTTGGCGTTTTGTTTCAAGAAAACTGATGCTATCTCGTAACCTATTCCTTGTGCCCCGCCAGTTATAACAATCAATTTATTTTCCAAATTTCGCTCCATAGTGTTAATGCTCCAACGACAAATTTATAACTGGAGGACGTGATCCCCACGCAAACTGATAAAATTACACTTATCTCCAAATTGTTTCTTTAATTTGATAATAATATAATTACAATATTATTGATCGAGCAAGGCATAGTATAGATTTAGTAGAAATGGTTCTTTGTGAAGGTCTTGATAGGTAGATCAGACTGTATTGATTACCACTGTTGTGCCACAATTAAATAAGGTAGTATACGTATCAAACTACAAGCATTCCTAATATGCTCGGTCGTGGTCTACATGGTTACAGTCTCAGTTTCCAAGTACCTCGTAGATAAGTCTCACCCATGCACTATTTGTTGAATTTATTTAAACGTATAGATAACTAAACATAAACATTATTTTGTTTTTATTAAGACTTTTGATACAAACTGGTAACAGAGAAATAATCTAGTAAATATATGACTGCTCTTGTTTTTGTAAATAATCTTGATACAACCATTTTTGATAAAAAAATTATAATTGTAAAAACGCGCACAATAAACTAAGTGTTTTCAAAGGCGCAAGATAAGTAAGACTTTGTCGGTGAAGCAACGGTGGTCAAGGCAATCTGTAACTTGACATATCATCGCATTGGCAAGATACCGAGAGGATCAACCTCTCGATATCTTGAAATAAATAGCCAGCCCTTTCTTCTAGTGTCTAAAATGACAAAAAACCTGGAACAGTTTTGTTATGGTAGATTATTACACACACAGCTCTCTCCCCCGTCAATAAGCTATTGCGAACAAGATCCTATTTGACGCCCGTACTATTCAGCTCGCAAAGGGTGCAATAGCTACTTACAACCGAGGTAAGCATTTTACTTTACATCATTCATGCGAGGTAAATAAGTCAATATATATAGGTATATAGGTATGACAAAATGTTATTTTTACTTGAGAAAAATAATTATTTATTAAAATTAATAATTACACCAGTAATAATCACATCCAGTTAAAACGAAGCCATATTTTTTCCAATGTGAAATTGTAAAGGCCTATGTACACTGTCGCAGATGAATATAAACCCTCAGAAACATTTTCGATCAAAGCGGATTACACTTTCATTCCAACTGCTAACACTGACTTCCCAAAATGACAGAAAATGAATCCAAAAATAAGTTTAACTACTCACCACAAGATCTCCAAAACGTCAGCATCTAAATGTCTTCTTCTTCTTCTTGCCGTGTCATAGAGTTTAAGTGGTTCAAAGAGGTTCCATTTGTTTTTGAACTTTTTCAGTTCTACAACATGCTGGTTTCCACGCGATGTTTCCGTCAAGAGAGTAAGACCATTTTTAGCCGAAAACTCAGCAATGTACGCCCGGATTCGATTCCATGACCTTTAGGATCACACCAGCAGGGTTCTAGGTGTCTGAAATTTTAGACAGGGTATTTGTGAAAGATATAGCATGAAATATTCGAATAAAATTGTAATTCAATTGTACTGATGAGTAAAATGGTACCACAAGCTACTATAGTAAGCTTATTTTTTTCCAAATTTTAACGTTGTGAAAATGAACCTTGCATTCCACGATTTAAAATCATGGACCTTGCATTCCATGATTTAATATTATGGAATGCAAGGCCCTAAGGTCCATTAGAACTTAAAATATGGTGATGTTATGCTGATACGAGCCCTAAATCAACGTTCTAAGTAAATATTATGACGAAAAAACGAATGCCCTCGTTTCCTTCAGACGGACGCTTTGCAATTTAATCACGACGAGCTGAGCCGGCTGCCACATCCAGGATAACGGAACCAACTCGGCCTTCCTGACTGGTGCAAGCGGAATACAGCTATTATAAGGATTATAATTCTGTAACATAATGGTATTAACGATATCAGACGCAGACATGTGCTTGTCTTGGGTTTGAATCCCGTCTGAGGAATTTCATTACAGATCTTGCCTAAAAAACGTGCGAAAATTTGAGATGCGTTTTAAAAAAATTCATAACTAAATAACTAAGTGACATTTTAAAAATCGCAAAAGGACTAATTGTAGACTATACATTTGAGATTAATTCGAGTTTAAGTTTTTTAACCTAGTACTTTTGCGATTTTTAAAATGTCACTTAGTTATTTGGTTATGAATTTTTAAAAACGCATCTTAAATTTTCGCACGACCCGCTCTTAATGATCTCATAAGACTTTACGAGAAGATAACCCAGTCTATGAAGTTAGTTTTTTATGTATACTGAACACATAAGTACTTCTTGGACAAAACTATTGATAAATAAAGAAATAATTGTACCTATCCTTAGTTAAGAACACAACAACAAAGTGTCTTCCTTAAGGGGAAGTGCAAATAAATACAGAAAGAAACGTGCGACGTATTTTTAGGATAACAATAGTATTTGAATATTAAGTCAATGTACAGGATGGTTTTTTGAGAAAGGCGGTGATGACCCAAGTCCGAAAAGTAGTGAAAGGAGTCATGCCCTCGATTTATAAAAATACAATAACTGCATATTAATTTTTCTAATTCCGTCAAAAAAGACAGATTTTTTAAAAAGATAAATAGGCTGTCTTATAAATCGAGGGCATAACTCCTTTAACGGCTTTTCCCTAACTCTCGTGGTTTCGGACTTGGCCATCACCGCCCTTCTCAAAAAAAAAAACACCCTGTATATTATACAATACAAAAATATGTATCTGTAGGTAACTGAACTCGCTCGAATAGTGTTGCAAAACGACCTCTACGGATGGATAAGATGATCAAAATCTGGTAATAGCGTAGGGCTGCGTACATCTAACGTCCTTCCTCTGTGGAGTGGCGTGCAGGCATAGGCGCGGGCCAGTGCAGTGGCGGCCCACACCGCGAACCAGGTGGCCGACAAGCCCTGTCGCGAACAAACAGTTGTGCAACTCACAAAATGTTGACCACCGCAGTTCTTCTGGTCGCTCTGCGATACGTTGCAGCTGAAATTCGTAAGTAAAATATTTTCTGACTGATACAAATTCACGCAGATAGAAAACTCTCCTGAGACACAGCTATCGCAAAAAACACAAAATATACTAAAAAGTAGCTATTATTCATTAAAATAATGGAAAAGTAAGAAAAGTTATGGGGTCGCAATACAATCCCATAAGTGTTCATACTGACCAGTCTGTCCTTTTAAACTCTACAAAACTCAACAGCCAGTCTGTGCAATAATAATATGACCTCTTCCTGTCTTTGGCCAGTTTAAATAAATAACTGCTATATTTTATTTATGTGAGCTTTTTTTTAAAATAAAAGTTTTTGAATTTGGCAACCGATTTAAAAGTTCTTGATTGTCTTGTTAATTTCATGAAATATTTATATTAATATTTATATTGTTTTGTTATGTTCTTAATTATTATGTACTTTTATAAAATATTTAAGATACAATGTATGTCCAAACTTATTCAAATATTCCTACCTATATGTTAAGACTGACAGAGCCCTTTTAATGCTTCTTCCATGAGATTTTCACCGATTAGGGTAATATTTCCACTTTCCAGGTATTTTGTAATACTATTAGTTTAGTCTGCTTGTGTACCAATAATATGTGTATCGCAACTTGTATTTAGCAATAAGTACCTACCTAACACAAATCTGATATTGTCTCGTATTTGTCTCGTAACGGCGTGTATTGGAACCAGTGTTGACACCCGATTGCAGAACATATTGCGATAAACACCAATTATATCGACGTAGACTTTTCTCGTAGAAACTGTAAGGTAGGCCCCACGTAATACTTATAACTCTGCGCACTGACATATGGCGGAAAATCTTTAAATATTCACAATTATGAACTTGTGTTAAACGCAATGCAAATTCGATTTCCCAATTTCTGTTTGTGATCGGAAGATATAATTCCCTTTGATTCACTTTCCTCCGAAACAGTTTAGAAAACGGTAACAATTTTCTTTTTGAGTTGGTAAACACCGTTTTCTGTTCGTAATGGTTGCCGAATGCCGACATAGAGTCTATTCAAGAACGATGTAACAGTGGCGTAACATTGCCGGTTCGTACTTGACCAGTATGCACTCAACCCACAATGTACTTGTTAAATGCCTACATGATTTTGCACGTCTAAAATTAACAATTATGTATGTATTACAGGTAAAATTCATTATTCACTGCTAATATTATTAATTCGAAAGTGATGATGGATGTTTAGATGCTTGTTCAATCACGCCTTAACCACTACACATAGACGATTTAGAACAAAGGCTACTTTTTATGCCGATAAAATAAAAGGAACGGCCGAAAAATTTCGCACGCGGGCGGCCGCTAGAAGTAAATACTAACATAATTTGTGGTGTTTTAATTCCAGCTTCTTACATAAAAGTCTGCCACAGAGATGACCCAAATCTGGATTTATGCATCAAAAACACTGTAGAAGAACTCCGGCCGAAAATAAAAATGGTAAGTTGACAAATGTTCCAAGATCAAAGTCAAGATATTTTTTTGTAATGCTTTTTATTCCTAAGATACAAGTAAGTATTTACATAATTACAAACGAATTTTCTTTAACTGCCTGTTTCTATCGCAGTTTTTGCTTCACTCACTGTCTTAGTAATGTCATCGAAACCAATCCCATAACCATCATCATCGTCATCATCTTCACCTTCAGCAGTGTCATCCTTTTTAGAATCCTTTTTAGATGTGTTCCCTGGTACAGAGGTACTTCCCGTTACGGCTCTGGTTTCTGCTCTGGTGCTGGGTTCTTCTGTAGAATTAGACCCTGGTTTAGAGGTACCTGCCGTTGTGGCTCCTGTGCTGTGTGATTCCGTAGATTTGGGCTCTGGTTTAGAGGTAACTGCCGTTGTGGCTTCTGTGCTGGGTGATTCTGTAGATTTGGGCCCTGGCTCAGAGGTACCTGCCGTTGTGGCTCCTGTGCTGGGTGATTCTGTAGATTTGGGCCCTAGTTCAGAGGTACCTGCCGTTGTGGCTCCGGGGCTGGGTGATTCTGTAGATTTGGGCCCTGGTTTAGAGGTACCTGCCGTTGTGGCTCCGGGGCTGGGTGATTCTGTAGATTTGGGCCCTGATTTAGAGGTACTTGCCGTTGTACCTCCTGTGTTTTGTGATTCGGTAGAATTGGGCCCTAGTTCAGAGGTACCTGCCGTTGCGGCTCTTGTTCTGGGTCTTTCTGTAGATTTGTCTTCTGGTTCAGAGTTACCTGCCGTTGCGGCTTTAGTACTGGGTTCTTCCATAGATGCGTCTCCTGGTACAGAGGTACCTGAAATTGCAGCTTCAGTACTCAGTACTCAAGTAGAATATGTCACCTACACCTACGACACATCCACCAGAGTCAGTTGAACTCTTACAGTCCCGATATCACGGTTATGTCATCCAGCAGATCTACCTTGCATTCGATATTAGTTAAATTGCTATTTACATTCTTGTAAAGTTCTGCTATATTTTTAGAGAGGTCGTCGTTGAAGCCAGGTTAAATCCAGTTTGAGCCCATTGGGATAGTGTATTCTTATAGCTTATTTGAACGGATCCTTTTTTTAGAAAATGAACCTTTTTCTTTCAATATTGTACCTTTCATTTTTTTTCATGACATTTTACTTGCTGTGCAGCATCTCTTATCTTCAGTAGCAAAATATCCTATAGCCTTTATTAGATGTCAAGGCTTTGTTTTTCAGTAACTTTTACTCAAGGTTTATTTCGTACTTAGTAGGTAAAATTATTTTCATTTCAAGGTTTTTTTCTTTGATTAAATGTCCTTGTCAGGTTTCTAAATAGATAGTTTAGTGTTTGCCATTCCATGGTCATTCTGCTTAGTTATTATAATAAACGGTCGTGATAGCGATTTCATTTTCTTTTTAGGGTAGCTATCCAGATTCCGCTGCAGCCCCACTTGCAGAACCAGCTGCTGCTGTTTTATCATCTGCAGCTGCTGCTGATGCGGCGCTAGAACTAGCACTTGAGTTGTCATTGCTTGGCGGTGGTGACCCAGGGTCTGCATTCTTAGGTTCTGGGCTTTTAGTATCACCTGGACTCGGGGTATCCGCCGGCGGGGCTGGTTGACTGCCATCAGGTGTTGGTGGAGGTGGTTGAGTTCCTATAACAGGTGAATCACTACTGTCAGAAGGTGCAGGTGTAGGTGAGGGCGTGTCAGGATAGTTATTTGTATGGGAAACATCATCTTTAGGATTTTTACTGACGACCGCCTTAGTTTTTGTTTTAGAAACCTCACCATTTCCATTATCCGCAGTTATATCACTAACTAATGTCATTTTCGGAGCTAGCCCGGCATTATGATCATTTACAATAACTGATACGTCTACAGCTTGATTAGAACCAGGAATATTGATAATTCCATCTGTATCTGCTGCCAGCTCTTCACTATTCTTACCACTTTTGGCGCTAGAATTTCCTGAAGTAGATGTGGATGAATTTTTAACCTTTGGGATTAACTTAACAAAGACTTCTACGTTTTGCTTGCTTGTCTCACCATTATCTGCTGCGGGTACATCAGGTGCTGCCTTTTTTGGGGATGGAGTTGCGTCTATGGTAATAGTCAGCATTCCAGTAGGTGACTTATTTGAAGGAACTGACACGATGAGATTTTTTCCGGAAGGTTGAAAACTAATTGCGTTATTGGAGTTGCAACTGTTGTTGCATAATGTGCCTTTGCAAGTATTACAGATGTTATTTCCGTTTCGGGCCAACGGATAAGGGCAATTGGGGTTGAACTGCGCATTCTGTAGTTGTCCATTGATGGCACTGGCCGGTACTCTTAGTTGAATATTGTAGCACTCGGATTTCCCAGCATGAAACTGAAAAGAAAGGATAGTGTTACGCCTAAACTTTGCTGTCACAACGATAGTACATATTTTATTTAAATAATGTATGTGTCTTGTTTTGCCTAGTACTCTCTTTTCTGTGAATATATTAATCAAAACGTCGTCCAGGTAAACGCTGAACATCTCTTTTATAAAAACAGAACATTATCCAAGTGGAGGTGGAGGTGGAGTTATAGCTATGGCATTTTTATTAATATAGATTATAAGTTATAAGTACAAACATTGTAGTCAAAGGGGCCTTTTTTATCACCACATGACGCAGAAATCTTAGGTACGCACCACATTACTACACACGCTACTACACATTACTAGACATTATTAGGTTTAGGTTATAGATACATAATAATTATTATAATAAACAAACACGAGAAAACTGTTTTCAGAAATACATTTGATTTAAAATTTTCTTACCTGCAACATGCACAAAAAGGCACACACAAAAACCACTTCTAACCCCATATTTAGTTCCGAAGTTGTGTATGTCGATGTGCAGGACACTTGTGTTTTATAGTGTCATTTTAAACTGATAGGATGGACTCTTCGTCATTAACGACCAGTCATCGCTTCCTATCTGTGTCTGAGAAGCACGTAGGACTCGTTCTAACCAACCTTTTTGATAATTACTTTGTTTGAATATTACTTATCTCTATTTTATAAAAACTTTATTAGATGTAAGTACATCCCGTGTTCTAACAAGTAAGAATTAACATCATTCAGGGGTTGGAGAACCTAATTCCTCATGGAATGAGTTTCTGATTAAGTTTGCGACCAATAATTTTCCTTTATTTTTCTACGTGTGATTATATATTGCAAGAACCTTTGAGCCAGTAAGAGACTACCTGCGACCCTTAAACCCCACCCCTACTATCATTTAATTTAATTTTCGAGGAATTGTAGTGAATTGTAGGGCATTTTTAGCATAGCGTAATTTCACACCTACGTCTTTGCGCAGATCTAAACGTTAAACGTTCTGCGGTGGCAATAAGTGAAACGCTGTCGAATTTTGCTGTCATATTTGTCAGCGTTTCACTGAGGCTAGAAGCGTGCGATGAAATAATTTGAACATACTTTGTTGAAGAGCCCCTGAGATAATCTACCAAACATTAAGACAATTAGATATTTGAGGATGTAAATAACTGATATCCTGCAGATATACCGGCGTTCATAATAATCATGTGTCTAATTGTAACTATTGATTAATCAATGATTGCAAGCCTAGATATTAGCTATTAACTGCCAGTATTTAAGTTTGAACGGAAACGTGATGCAACAAGCGAAGGGACTTGGTACAGTCAATGGAATAAGTTAGGAGATTTAAAGATACTGATGCCTTTAAACAAGCAAGCATGATATGAACAAGCTGAACGTGCTTCACACTTATAAAGAATCCATTCATAGATTGTTCAGGTGCAGTTATAGAATCGGTTTTTGAAAATTATATCCACACCGTAGTGGCTGAAACTTGAAAGGGTTGTCACTTGTCAGGTATTGTATGTATGTATCATTATCATTAACTTCACGCGTCACACAAAGTCACACAAATTCTATTAGAATTACCTTACGTTGACAGGTTGATTATGACAATGGTTGGAACAATTTTGAACAAACTGAACGAAACTGAATGACTATCACCATAAAATATCTTCGTGTTTCATTCGTAACAATTCTGAACAAACTGAATGACTGTGAAGATAAAATATCTTCATGTTTTCACATGATCTGCATCAGCTTTTCTCGTTGATAGTACGTTGAGTAAATTTTAGCAGGCTCATATCCTTGAGCCTTGGTTTAGGGTGAATGGCGGGACCGGTTCGGCATTAGGAAACCTATCAGCACGTGATTCGATAGCAGAGGTATATTTGGTCATTTTCCGCTCGTGTGAGAAGGCTCGGCCTACTTCTCAAGAGGGAAACAATTCATGGACTCATTGAGTACTATGCAGCCGCCATCAGATATATAATCTTACAAGCTCTGCAGATTTGATCACCACTATTCTATTTGTCCTCTATTTGTGTCAGCCAAGTCTTTAGATTTTCCGGGGCTCTGTTTTCGGGGCACTTTATTTCATGCAGTGCTTTGCCCATTGCTTGACCTATGAAATTGAATGTATTACTAAACCATGGTGCGTTGAAAGCCAATCAATCAATCAAATAAACGAACTTGGACAAAAACTATCGAGCTGACAAAGGAATTGACCTCCAGTAGGAGTTGGGCATTAAAGCATAAGTAAATTTGAAAGTATGTCATTGTCAAATTTCATCATAGCAAGCATGCCAAGAATAGGTACATAACCTACCTATGCGAATGCATAATAAACAAATTTTTGAGTAAATATTCTGACTTGTTTGATTTTCAAAGCGGAATGGATATGGAGTTCTCTTGCTCTACGAATAACGCAAAATAAGAGCCTTTATATACTTAGCGTAAAATGCTGCATTGCATGTTGCTTTATGTTACTTTTTAGGGATATCGAAGTCTGAAAAAGAAGCCTTACTGCTTTGAAGTGGTTGTGGTGGTAAGTATATCACTATCATTCCTCGTTTATTCGGTAAATGCGTTGTTTGCGCACGTCCAAATATTCTGCGGGTCGCGATCAGTGAAACGTGACCGGAGAAGATGTGCACTGACTTTGGAAGTCTCCTGTACAATGTCCGACTCGTGCTTGTCCCATTTATTTAATTCACCAGTCATTCTGCATGATGAGTGCAATTAAGTTATTTAAAGCACCTTGTTACACATTGTACAATGTGGATACAGTTCCAAAGGTCATCTCTAATAACATTCAATTAAAAAAGTACAAGACTAATTTGAGAAAATTACCGTCTTTAAATACTCCTGTATTTATCCAAAGCCACATACAATGAAGACATAAACTCCACAGATAAAACCAATAGTTATTTGTTATACAAGAGTGCAAAGCTGCTTTTTAACCGCGTGCTCAATTTTGATGACCGAGCAAGCGCAGGATTCTAAAATTTAACCACGAGCGTAGCGAGTGGTTTAAAAGATAGAATCCTAAGCGTTGGCGAAGGAATCAAAAGAGCACAAGGTGAAAAATCTTTGCACTCGAGTGCAACACGTAACTTTTCATCCCACTTCAGCGAGGAAATGACTAAGTGCAAAAAAGAACATGGCGCGGCTAAAAGTAACACACCAAGAAGGTTCCGAGTATGAGTTTAAACAAATTTAAAAAGGTTGTATGATAAATTCGGCACCATGGAGGTAGAAGTAAATGGGTTTAATTATGTTTTGAACTCACAAAAACACCAAGAAGGTTTCGAGTGCGAGTTATTAACAAATTAAAAAAGGTTGTATGATAAATTCGGCACCATGGAGGTAGAAGTAAATAGGTTGTGTATTCACAAACTTAGTAAACACGATATTCTAAATTCAAATTTACTTTATCCTCTAGAGGATAAAAACGGATTTTGCAGTCCGATATTGAACAGCAAAAACACACTTTCCGAGCTGGTGGGATTAAAATATTATTGTGATTGCTGACTATAAAAAATCAAATAAAAAAAAAATGATTTTATTTTATGCCTCATTGCAAGAATATATTATAATATATACATTTTTTTTCACGTAGGTATCTTTAATTGAACTATAACTTAAATAACAAAAACAATCATAAAATTAAAAATAACTAAAGCTAATTAAAACTAAACCTTTAAAATCTAGCAAAAGTGGGGGGTGTCCATGAGGCATGGTGCCAAGAACGCTGGCTGCATTCCCACGTTGATAGCAATAGCTATTAAAAATAAAATAATATTATAAAAATTTGATATGACATCAAAATTTTCCTCCACACGGCACAAAACCGTAGGAAATGCAGCTGCCTATTTATGTGTTTTAGGCCCAAGTTTACTTACTGAGTTTTATTTTTTCTGTGCGGAAATAGTACTCTTTCAGAGATAGGTACGCTTAAGTTAAGTTTTAAGATTTTTTTCCCCGTCGAAACGATTTTTTAAAGTACATCTTGGTGCCTGTAGAACTTGTTTTTAAACCAAGACGATTAATACGTATGGAATTTTCAAAATTGAGGGATCCTTCTCCATAAAGCAATACTAAATAATATTATTGCTTTAGGGAGAAGGATCCCCCTTCTGCTGCTATTAGGTATTCAGTTTTCAAACGGTGCACCGTACTTGCCTACTTAGTATTCACTATCAAATACCAGAAACATTGTTTGCAAAACGCACGTGTAAATTATCTACCACGAGGTCAAATCTATAACATTTGTCATGCTTCGAGCAAGAAATATCAAACCTCGTAACTTTACAAGCAAATTATTTTGTTTAACGGGTTATAAAAAAAATTAAGAACTATTTTGATTTTAAGACATAAAAATTCTGCTTATTGGCATATCTAAAATCTGCATCCAACATCTCTAGCGCATCCAATTTTTTCCATCCCTTGCGTATCTCATCCCCCCATTCCAGCACTCACAACGATGTCATTTGATCAACAGGCGTGTGCTCAAGTTTAACCCTTAGGCCATCATTCTGAAATAAAGATACATATTTCTGTCGCCCTCGCCAATATTTTTTTAAGCCTCAGGTTTTCCCGTTTCAGTATCCAACCATAAATAATATAGTCGTGTCGACTCTACATAAAGCGGGATAGAGGGTGGAAGAAGAAGAATAATAGAGCTGTTTTTGTACAATTCCAGGGCATTCCTGAGTTGGACGTTCCAGGT
Source organism: Thera obeliscata (assembly GCA_947578465.1). Taxonomy (NCBI): domain Eukaryota; kingdom Metazoa; phylum Arthropoda; class Insecta; order Lepidoptera; family Geometridae; genus Thera; species Thera obeliscata. The sequence goes on from OX387926.1 coordinate 3,951,347, forward strand.
ATCGAGCCTCTGAGCCTGGGGCAGATAGCATTGGCTCGTGGCCCGCAAGGCGCGAAGCTGACAGCCGTCGTCAACGACGTGAAGGTGCGAGGACCCAGTGACTTCATCATTGAAGAACTTAAGTAAGTGCATCGAAGTTCCGTTTACAGGAAACCTTCGAACTACCGCTCCAGACCTAGTCTCTGCTAATAATCTGATCAATGGATTCTTTTCTGCAGTTTTTTACAAATACAAATTGCAAAAATTACACAAATGAAACAGTTGAGCTACCTTTAGACCTTCAGCAACCGATCTAGAAATACTGGTCCAAATCAGTCGGAAGCGTCCCCAAGACAAGGTTTCTAAACTGTCTCAAGTAGTCTTTGTATATGTCTACACCCTATGTCAGCAAGTATTTTCTTTATTTTAATAATAGGAACGTGCTCGCAGAAAACTCACAGGCCAGGGTTGTCTAGCAACTGCAAAGTCTTCTCAGAAATCATCGTTCGTATTGCCAAATCCTGATTTCACCTTGTTCATCGAATCTTTCTACCTCATGTAAACACCGATTCTGTCTACATAACCTCGGTACCTATGAACAAAGATTACCTTAGGTCAGGTAAAAATTTCCTAGCTTTGGCTCACCTTGAACTACCTTACGACGACGTCCGCGATCTATGCTAAATCCAACTTTACCTACGTTGACGTTGAAATTCTTAAAACTCATGGTTTATTAGTTTTTAACCGACTTCCAATCAAAAAGGAGGAGGTTCTCAATTCGGTTGTATTTTTTTTTTTTTTTTTAATCTTTTTTTTAATGTTTGTTGCCGCATAACTTCGTCATTTGTGAGCCGATTTGAAAAAATATTTTTTTTTCAGATTAGTCTCATTTTAATTTAATTAAAATCGGTGTTGCCATATTTTTTAAAATATTTTTTTTAATGTTTGTAACTGCATGCCTCCGTCATTTATGAACCGATTTAGAAAATTATTTTTTTATTTGGAAAATTATTCTTACGTCTAGATTGTCTCAAACAAATTTCATTAAAATCGATTTAGCCGTTTGGCAATGAAGTCGGTTTCTCAAGTTTTTTAAACTTATAATTATTAATTTATTCAATAGCCCGTTTTTTTGGAATGATGACCAAAGTCCCATTTGAAATCACAGTTCTTATATGAATAAGAACTTCTAAGGTACCTATCGGAAAAAAATTATATGCCTCCAAACGGCGAGGGAAAACATCGTGAGGAAAGGGCTCACCAGCGGCCTTATGTGCGGAAACCAGTCTGCTCACCAAGTGCGGATGATGAATTTGCCAATTGCCAACTTTGGTACCTATCGGTGTTCATTTTGTTTGCTACCTATTAAACAGTTCAAGGTAGACAATGTGATTATTCCGAGGAATATTTTCCTTTAAACGATACTTAAACCACATAATGCTCTTTTCATACCCTTTTATGTGAGTAGTTAGCATAACTAACGATCATGCTTACCGACATGACCTGATTTAGATGAAATGTGGTAGTGCGAGCCTTGATCGGTTTAGGTATAGTAAAATGCACGCATACTATTATACTAATAATATTTTAAAGAGGAAAGATTGCATTTTGTATTTTTGTGTGCATGTTTGTAATGAATAAACTCAAAAACTACTGTGCCGATTTCAAATTCTTTCACCATTGGTAGCTATATTCACCCTGAGTAACATACATATGTTATATTTATGTGTTTAAAAATAAATGTCCACCTGTGCAAAGCCGGGACAGACTGCTAGTTAGTTAGATAATATAGTAGCTTCAAATACTTGCTCTTTGTTTCTGATTGATAGAAAAAGACTAATAAATAATGCCGTCGTGATATGGTTCAATTTTTTAACCGACTTTGAATGAAAAAGAGGAGGTTCTCAATTCTGCTGTATTAAAAAAATACAGCAGAATTGAGAACCTCCTCTCAGAACTTTCATTAGCTACTAGTGGCCGCGCGCGGTTTCACTTGCCCCGTTCCCATGAAGGCCTGCACACATATGGCGATGGCGATCAGTGAAACGCTATCAAATATGGCATATTTGATAGCGTGCATACGAGCCCAGGCTCTAAATACAATGCTTATTGAATGTCAGTTACATTTCAGTTACTAATTAGACCGAAAAGTAATAAAACAACACATTCAACTAGTTTTATTTAAATTTCAGGTCGGACTTGGATAAGAACAGGTTCGATATGAAACTATTGCTTCCCAAGTTGGACTTCAACGGAAAATACAAGATGGACATTCAAGTGTTGTTGTTGCGGCTTCAGGGAAGAGGGAACATCACTGGGACTTTCAGTTAGTATACACTTCTTTGTATTACTTTAGATGAGTATTATGATACCTGAAACTGTAACTAGTAATGTAAGTAAATAATAAAATAGGTACCAAAGTACCTTTATTTTAAGTATATGCCATACTTGTCAATAATATATTAAATGTAACCTACTATAAGATAGGATACTATAAGAGGAGGATACATAAATAAATAAATAAATATTGTGGACAATTCACACAACACTACCCAGCCCCAAACTAAGCAGAGCTTGTAATATGGGAACCAGATAGCTGATATAATACTTGAATACATTTTTTTTTTTGTAAATACACATACTTAGAATACAATATAACACCCAGACAGAGAACAAACATTTACGTTCACCACACAAATATTCGTTCTCGGTGGGGATCGAACCCACGACCTATGGCGCAGAAGGCAGAGCTACTACCAACTGAGCCAGAGGCCAGTCAAACATGTACCTCTTATAGTATCCTATCTTATATTGATATCGGCCTGAGAGGTTAAAACCAACCAGCCTGAAGAAATGCACTGCTGAAACCTCGACAATATGTTTCCAGGAAGAATGATTCTGATTTCTAAAAATGTCTTCGCTGAAGCAAGTTTTTTTTTTATAGGTTATTATGAATGTGATTCAAATTGTTATTCCAGAAACAAAACAACTCGAACTTGAGATCCTGATAAAAAAATAAGTTTGTTTTTTTTAATGTTTGCTTAGACATTGGTAACTTTGTCATTTATGAGCCGATTTGAAAAAATATTTCTTTTCTTTAGCTGAAAGGTTATATTTCCAAAATCCCATGGAAATTTAATCAAAATCCGTTTCCGTCCGCCCGGTTTGGCCGTTTTGTTTTTATTTTTATTTTTAATGTTTGTTATCGCATAATTTCGACATGACCCGATTTAATTATTTTTTTATCTGAAAGGTCTTAAGGTCTTCCAAATTGGTTCCATAGAAATTCCATCAAAATCAGTTCAGCCATTTGACCATGAAGTCGGTTTCTCAAGTTTGTAAAATTTGTATTATTCTGTACTTTGGTTGCCTGGTTGAAAATGCATTAAATCTTTCTTTTGTCTTAAAATTTTATAAATTTTTGTGCAACAATAATTGAATAAAACCTTCTAGAAGACACCTATTCACCCTTGCCTTGAAGATATACAGATTGCAATCATTTCATTGTATTCTGACAACAGCAAATATTGTAAAAAGCATTTACAAACGTATTGTATGTCAAGTTCAATCACTTGCATACGAATTACGATACTAGCAAAAACATATTGCATAATGTGCTAGTTTCGCGCGTATTATGGACATGTAGTTGTATTAGTACACAAGTTAAAAGGAGTTTGCGGTTTAAGACTTGTGCACATCTAGCGCGATGGCGATGGCGATCAGTGAAACGCTGTCAAATATGTATGACAGCGATATTTGATAGCGCAAGTTGAAGCTGCGCGTCGATTTCAGCAACACGGCTCGATTGAGTGACAGCTGAATCCACGCGTTCTATTTTCAAATTTTTTATACAAAAAAATTAACAATTAATAAAAAAAATTGACAGCTCACATCGATTTACGCGGTCGCTTGAGTGATTTGTGTTGCTGGAATCGAGGCCCTGATGAAGGAAGCGGGGCAGTACATCGTAGGGCACGTGCGTGACCTGCGAGGCAGTACTTTGTAATAGGCAATGGTTACTACACTTACTAGCAAACTTCAAGTGGGCCATAGGTTCAGTCCAGCTTGTGGTATTAAAAAAAACAGAGCATGGTGAAATCTAACATATTATTTGCGGAACTGGCATAATATTAGCGGCTTCTCAGCTATGCCTTACGCCATAGGTCGTGGGTTCGATCCCCACCGAGAACGAATATTTGTGCAGTGAGCACAGATGTTTGTTCTCTGTCTGTGGGAGTTAAGAATTTATATCCAAAAAAAAAGTATCACATGGTTCCCATAGTACAAGCTCTGCTTAATTTAGGGCTAGATAGTGCTGCGTGGATTGGCCAAAATATATATTTTAATTATTTCACCGAATCCCTTTTCATATTCCAGAGGACTACGCTTGCAACGTCACCATGCGAGGTCACAAGGAAAAGCGCGGGGACGATGAATTCCTTCAATTCGATCCTTTCAAAGTCAAACTGCGTGTCGGCCAGTCTTCCATCTACCTCACCAACCTGTTCGACGGCGATCCAGTGCTGGGACCTGCTACCAACCGCGTCATCAACGAGAACTCACAGGTGACCACGGGCCTTATTCTCGGCTCATCTCGGATCATTTTGCAATTTTATTTTATTGCTTCTTTTCGAAGAGAGAATGGATGATTTCTTTGAGCAATTCATCGACGACCTCATCGTAGAAGCCTCGACAGGTATGATATATGGAAAACGTAGAAAAAGTGCGGGGTTGTGCTATGCCAATGTGTATTGGCATAGCACAATGAATTGACAAATGAATTTTCAATGTATGTGACATTGAAAATCTGGGTCCTGCCCTTATCCAAATAGGTGGGGTCGGCACAACGTGTCTTTTTCTTCCATTCTCCCCCCCTATCATTCCCCATCTCATCAGTACTCACTCCTTTTTTTGACATAAATCATCACTCTCACAATCCATCCATCTAGAGAGCACTGGTGGTCTAGTGGTAGCAGCCGCGCCTTCCAATCCGAAGGTCGTGGTTTCAAATCCAGTCGTGTACCAATGAGTTTTTCTGTCGAAAAATGTATGTGCACTATGCCAGTACTCTCAAAACGGTGTAGGAAAACATCGTGAGGAAACCGGCGTGTCGTAGAACCTAAAAAAACCGAGCAACACGTGTCAAGGGTCACACAAAAATGGCGCCAGCGCCAGCGGCCTACTTGCGGAAAAACCAGCCCGCACATCAAGTGCGGATGATAAAAAATTGCCGTATTTGCCGTATCCATTCATCTTTTCTTAGGCCTACCTCTACTTTTATATCCATCTTCATTAGCACAGCACAGAACATATATGAATACTACGCAGACGCGGATCCAGACCTCAAAAATGCTTGTGTTATAGTGCATTCCTGCAAAACATTGCCTTGCCCTTCAGGTTTAGTTTCAATTTCATTTGTTCGCCACATTTTCACATTGATTGCTATAATTTGCTTTTCCAATTTTAGTAACTAACAATGGATTAAAATAAATTAAATCGTTTGTTGAAAAAGGCTAAAAATATAAATAGTTCCTATGGTACAAGCTTGGCTTAGTTTGTGACTAAGCCAAGCTTGTGTAGCAAGGTATTATGCTGAGTCAAGACCCTTTTGCTGCTGTAGCACACAGAAACACGAAACCGAAAGAAGCCGAAATTAGCCGATGTTTTTTTTTTATGTAACTATAGCTGATGGAACAAGCATATGGCCCACCTGATGTTAGGTGGTAACCATCGCCTATAACAAAGCAATGCCTCGTAGGTCACGCACATCAGGAACGTGCCCTACGATGCACTGTCCTGCGTCCATCAATTTGAGGCATACAGATATTCAGCCTCACGTGCCAGTAATTACACCGGCACCCACACCCTTCAAACCGAAACACAGCAATGCTGCTTCACGGCAGAAATAGGCATGGTGGTAGTACTTCCCCGGACGAGCCCCTCACAAAGAGCTCTACTACTACTAAATGTGCAATATTTATTGCCTACAACTGTATCTATTTGTATCTTTCTTTATTTATTGTCCTTGTTTTTATTGGTTTACTAGTGGCCGCCCGCGGCTTCGCTCGCCCGTTCCCGTAACGCCCCATTCCCGTTGCTTTTTCGGGATAAAAAGTATCCTATGTCCCGGTTCTAAGCTACCTCCCCACTAATTTTCTGCCAAATCGGTTCCGCCGTTCTTGAGTTATAAATAGTGTAACTAACACGACTTTCTTTTATAAATATAGATGTATGCTTATGTAGTAAATAAATAAATGTCTATGTCTACTAGATAATGTTGAATTATATGGAAGACACGAGTGTTTATCGCGATTACCTTTATTTTTGACGTTTCGACCGTGCTACAACAGCCGTGGTCGCGGGACCGACGAGGGAAATAATAAAGGTAGTCGCGATAAATAACTGTTTCTTCCATATAGATAGATAATGTTGTGTGGATTGTCCCTGAATATTTATATTTATTTTTATATTTACAGGTTTTCCTCTCTGAAATCAGCCCAGTCCTCGAACGCAGTCTTGCAGACCTTTTTACAGAAATGGCCAATAAGATCACTTCGAAGTTTACTTATAAGGAACTATTTCCATAATAGCTGGTAGGTCTAAACATTGTTTAATAGCGCTGACTGTATAAGTTGAAAGACGCAGTGCAGCGTAGGTCACGTTCTTTACGTGCGTGACCTGCGGGGCAATGCTTTGTTATAACTCAAGTTGAAATTCAAAATTTCTTTATTCAGTTGTATGACACGGAACACTTTGTAACGTCTGGTCTTAAAGCTATGTGTCAGTTTCACGTTTATAGATGCGTATATATAGTATATACTAGCGGCCGCCCACAGCTTCGCTCTCCCCGTTCCCGCTACGCCCCGTTTCTTACATCCGTTCTCCGTTACAATATCTTCATAAATTGTAGCCTATGTGTTATTCTGATGTATAAGCTAAATTATGGTAAAGTTTCATTAAAATCCATTCAGTAGTTTTTACGTGAAAGAGTAACAAACATCCATCCATCCATCCATATTTACAAACTTTTATAATATTAGTAGGATATGCAATGCATATACATTCCAATGCGCAGATCTTATTTTTATTGGAGAAGATTTTTGTTTTGAGCATATCCTCACTATTTTGTCTCAGTGCTGTTAAACCGTGTTGCTATCTATCAGCTATAAGTGTTTAGAATAGTTTATAGAGTTTGCGATTTTTGTGTCACGCTGCTATTCCTAAAGGGTGTCAAAATGCAAATAGAAGTTGATAGTTTGAAAACTACAAAGAATATCTAAAAGAATTTTGAAAAATGTTGTTATAAAGTTGGGTTATGAAACAGATGAGATTTCTTAAGGTCACAGACGATCTAGAAATGAAATGATCTAGAAGATTAATCCTTGAATCACCATCTCTTGCCATGCCAATATGAATTTTGAAAGTCTGTTGACGGATAAATTCTAAGCGATATTTGAACATAAGCGACCTTTATAAATAAGGTTGTATTGACGTCATTTTTATTGCTTCTTGACTCACCTTTGTGAATACCAGTGTTTGTGGGGTAATTATAGATACGAATATGGTTAGGCAAAATAAAATGTGATAGTAAGATTTTTAAGATGGGAATTTCGGATTATTTCTAAGAAAAATGTTTTTATAATGATTTTTTGTAATAATCATGGTAGGTAAGATTTTTTGTACATAGTGTTGTTGGTAGGTTGATTTTATTGTTATTAAAAGTTGTGACCATACAACAAAACCACAGAATATTGTTATTATTCAAACAAAAATCTAATCCTGTATAAGAAAAATTTCCTAAACATCCTCCTATTAGTACCCTAACTCCATCAATGCAATGCTTATAGTATGTATGTATAATGGCTAAAGTTTGTTTAGTACTTTTCTCAAATATTGCAAGGAAATTAAAACTCTAACTTGAAATCATTTTGTCAACTACAATTATGACAAACAACGAACAATACAATTTTTTTTTTGTTGCAGTGGTCATTTATTTGTTTTTTCAATAAACAGCATTAGACAGTTCGAAATTTAAATAAAAACTTTGATAAGCACCTATCTCGTTGGTAGGCATGTTTTGGAGTAAAAGATCGTTCCATTTTTAAATTACGCGACAGTTATGAGTTTACGGTGTAATTTATCTGGCCGCTAAGCACGATATAGCAATAGGTTTTCATAGAACTTTTGCCGTCTGCTGCTCGCATGTATTTGGTCAGTACAGCAATTTCATCTCAAAGACGGTTGTCAAAATAATGCTAAAATTTCCTAATGTGCTTGAGAAAATTTAATAGTGACAAAGTGGATGAGAGAGATGGCAACGATCGACGCTTGTACTCCTTAAAGGCCTGCGCACACCTAGGTCGCTGACGAACGCGATCAGTGAAACGCTGTCAAATTTGACAGCGATATTTGACAGCGTTTCATTGATCGCGGCCGCCAGCAGCCTAGGTGTGCGCAGGCCTTAAGGCCTGCCCACACCTAGGTCACTGGCAATAGCGATCAGAATATCGCTGTCAAATTTGACAGCGTTTGACTGATCGCCGACGCCAGCGACCTCGGTGTGCGCAGACATTTACCCATAGCCATTCCGACTTATGGCCCGAACACACCTAGTTCGCTGGCGGTAGCGATCAGTGAAACGCTGTCAAATATCGCTGTCAGATTTGAGATTTGACAGCGAATATTTGACAGCGTTTCACTGATCGCTACCGCCAGCGAACTAGGTGTGCGCAGGCCTTTAGACAATCAAAATTGTCTAAGCATTCCGAATGAAATCTTATTGCAGTTGACTTTTTTGAAAAAAGAACTGCAAATTCTGATTAAAACCTCAGAGTATTTTCGAAACAAAACCCTATAATAATGGATTTTCAAAAAAAAAGTAAATAAAACTAGTGGATAAAACGCTTCAGCGAAGAAAATTCATAGTACAACTTTGCTGGCAAAGAAGCACGCCTGCTACTCGTAAAGGCGCTAGCAAAAAAAAACGTGACTTTTTCCTTACTACCGAGGATACAACCACAGTACAGGGAGCCAACCGACATCTTTTTGAAATCGCAATCGATGTAGGCGTACGCCTGTGCATGGATTTTTCAAACGTACACCAATACACACCATACAAAACGCAAGGAGGTTGGATCTACGCAGCAAATAGTTTCCAAAATCTATCTAACGAAAACTAAGATGCATTCCAAATTCAAAATTACAGCCAATTGGTTAAAAACAGACGCGCTTTAAAACTTACGAGTAAGTATAAGACTATTTTTTATTTTTGGATAAAAGCAACCCAGATTGATACCATTCCCTACAGGTATGTAATGGTCCTCCGCTATTTGCAAAAAAGGGCAAACCGTCTCGGTGAACAAAGGTGGTTAACCCTTTCACCACGGTGGTTTGAAAGAACCAGTGACGCAATAAGAAGAATGATGACTTTGCACATACATTTTTCAATTAGAAAAACCATTGGTGCTTGACCGGATACGAACTAACGACCTCCGATTTTTCCGGATTTGCGGATCAAAAGATGGATTTCTCATCTGCACATAATATATGAAACTTCAACGAGGAAGGAGCATACGATTGCAGCATTTTATCGAGTATTTTATATCTCGAGAAGTACCTATTACGGACACGGTTTATGTAACGAAATTGCAAACTGATCAGTTATTTATGCAATGGATCGCGGAACTACACATTGATGCAACGAGGGCCAAACCCACGAACCATTGCACCCGCAGGTAACATTACCTACATACTGGACACTGGGAGGCGAACAATCCAAATGAATCTAGATATGACTATCGAAATCACAAGTTTCCGAAAGAGGTTCTGAGCTACAGAGCATAAACCAATTTTCAACCATACCTCGTTCTTTCATCCATATCTGTTTTAGGGTTTGGAAGTCTGACAGGGAAGCTCAGTCGAATGAATTTTCTAAACACATCGAACATTACTTTCGAAAACACTTTCAAAAACATTACTTTTCTTCACTAAATTCGTCGAAAAATATGAAGCTCAAAAAGGGCTAAACTAGCCCAGCTAGGGCTAGACTAAGGTGCTTACTAGCGCCGCAATTCAAAAACAAGTTGTTTTTCTTACCAAGGAAGCTGTAATGACTTTGTAAGCTATAAGCGCATGATCCGACACGCACTTGGCAATGTATGTTATTTTTATGAATAGCAGGATATTTACCATGAAATAATTTTGTAAGTATTGACTCCCGATATTTCGGCACAGTTGCATGCACCATGATCACATAAACTTATAAAAACAATGTTAAAAACCATGATAGTTTCAAAATTTATATTGTATGTTACTATTCAAGGTCTATACGAGCTGTGAATATACAAACTATTCAATGACTGATGATGACTACAAAACAATAAGTGTAAAAAATGTATCAAATCAAATCAAAATAGTCTTTATTCAGTTGAATTACAAGAATCACTTTGAAACGTCTTAAAGCTAGGTGAGTCTATAATGAGGGGATTTTCCAAAGAAGAACTTATGAGGAACTCAGTACTGTCCCTCACCGTAATAAAAAAAAACATGACTGGGAAACAATCGAGTCGTCAGGGTTCTGGTACTTTAACTAGCCTTGCGGACATCTAAGGGATCTGCTATGGCAATCAGTGAAACGCTGTAAATCATGACAGCGATATTTGACAGCGTTTCACTGATCGCCATCGCCATCACCTAGATGTGCGCAGCCTTAATAAGTAGATATCTCTTGAACTTCAAGCAAATGCGTCATAAGTATCCTATTTTTAAAACAGTGCCATAAGGAAGTCATACTCTGCAGGTTAATTTAAGTGCAATAAATGAAATAAAAGGTACTATCTGAATTGGACTTTGTCGAAACTTCCTCAAGTCTGGCCCATTTGTACAAGATTGGAAAAGTTAGACCAAAAAACATACGACTGCAATTCCCAGGCAAGTTAGACATTTCCTCAGACATTTTGGCTCTACATTTTACAATTATGGGATAATTGGGTAGAGGTAGGCCAAAGAATAGTCATCCATCTTTTCTTTGGCCTACCTCTACCCAAATACCCATCTACATTCATACTCATCACTCTCTTAGTCACATGACTTTCATCCCTCCTCATGACATGGCCAGTCTGTTAATTGCTCTTCAATGAATGAACGTTTGTCACCGGTGCTACTTTCAGACTTCCCCTGATATACTCATTCCGTATCTCATGTTTTTATTGTTATTATCTCTCTTTTTTAAGTAGTAGGTTGCCCTTTAATAATTGTAAAATCTAGGGCCAAAATATCTGAGCAAATGTGTAACTTTTTTTTGTGAAACAGTGTGAAAGATGACATGGATAAGAAAGAAATGAACACACAGATGACGGCTGCTAGAGGAGAATGGAAGAGGAGAATATGTTGTGCAGACCCCACATACAGTAGGATAAGGGCAGGAAGAAGAAAATGATAACAATAATGATCAAGGCAAAAATCAGAATCATTTTATCCTTAGTTGAATCTAAGAACAATGAATGTTGAAATACCTAGTTGTATTGTTGTTTAGTGAATAGGTAATGTGACCGTAGTCTAAATTAGTTCCAAGTAGCATAAAGTGGTTCCTAGATTAGTAACATAATTCTAGGAGCCATCATATTTGACTGGCCTCTCAGCGCAGTTGGTAGTAGCTCTGCCTTCTGTGTCGTAGGTTGTGGATTCGATCCCTACCGAGTACAAATATTTCTGTGGACATAGATATTTGTTCTCTGTCTGGGTGTTATATTATATTCTAAGTATGGATTTACAAAAAAAATACAGTATTAGGTATATCAGCTATCTGGTTGCCATAGTACAAGCTCTGCTTAGTTTGGGGCCAGATAGTGTTGCGAGGATTGTCCACAATATTTATTTATTTTATTTTATTTATTTATGAGGATAATCCTGTAAATAGTAATAAGGGCAACTCAAAAATTGTGTGGCTTGTGTTGTTTGAACCTAATCAATATTATACCGTATCATTTAATTTAGGATGAACACAATTTTATTCTGCAAATCTTTACCTATTTCATTAATTCATTATAATGGTAAAAACACCTTTTAATTCTGAAGGACTAACGTGGGAATTTTACAAGAATATCAATAGGTCCCACGTGAATGCAAGACTAACTGGTCTACAAATATCGCAATTTTCGGCGCGTGCGCACATTCTTATTCGGACATTCGCGTTGCAAACTTGCACTGAACCTAGAGTCCCGAATAAATTGTCACTGAAAAAAAATAAAAATAATTATCAATATTTATAGCTTACAAAATCCAAACAATTATTTTTTTTGTGAATAAATGGTTTTAAATTTTAATTTAATCTAAATTTAAATCTGTAAAAATGAAAGTGATTATATTTATGGCTGTGTGGTTAATTGCTGTTTACGGACAAGACACTCGTAAGTAATTTATATAAACTAGGTTATATAATAAAGTAAAGGTAATATATAGGTAATATAGGTAATATAGGTAATAATAGATGGCTAACTTTTCTTGGGGGTAAAGTTCTTTCCTTTTCCGGTGGCACACTTGCTATTTCTCGCAACTAGATATTGATAAATTTGTTTACCTTATATTCGAAGGAAAAAATATGACATTGTGTAAAAAGATGACTTAGTGAAAACAAGAAAGTGTGGAGGTGTTTGGGTTGAGTCTGATCAATTCGGAGTGACCTACGACCATTATCATCATCACTACATCTATTGCAGATGATACACAAAACGTAATAAGCTTGTTTAAAAACACTGTCTTTAGCTTTTAGTGCCTTTTTTCGAGTTTTTTTCTAGGGTTCCCCTCAGGGTTTTGACGTGTGTTCCGTCAAAAGACATTGTTTATGCCTGAAAGGCCGCAGCGCATCAGCGTCGTCTCTGGTGGTGCACCTCTGTACTTCAATACTATTGGCGATAGTGGCCGATTTCCACCAGGTGGTCTGTCTGCTCGTATGCTAGTTATGGAAGGCGTAAAATAAACTGCGTAAATAAAAATTAAATGATATAAACTATACAGGTACAAAACTACCCGTAAAGCCTTATTAGGTAAAATAAGTATACGTAGGCCTTTCTGTTAAATAATCTGGTTCTCTATCATGACAGCTTACTAGGGTTGAAAACAGTTTTGGCTTTGATAATTTTTAAGGGGTATTTTGTAACACGTTGCATAGGCTAAGTAGAAAAGTCAAATAAATCAAATCATAAGGTCACTTTGGGCTTCAAACCTACGGGTTATGTGAATCAAAGCCGGTTCTATTAAAACAAGCCTTGAAGAACTAATATCAGTTGAAATGACTTGAATGAGAGGGCCTTTTGGTTTTGAGGGCATTGGTTGGATCTAGTCAAGGGTAACTCGCCTTTCGATTTTAAGGCCAACTCCCTGCGTATACCTATGGATGTATGTTTAAAGAAAATAAGTAATTCATGCTTCTTAAATGGTAGAGGAAAAATCTTGAGACAGCCTCCCGAAGGCTTAGTCTAGGTGCTATTGGTAAGTCTACTCAATTCCGGTCCCAGGCACCACAGAATTTTGCTATAGACTATAGAGGAAGCATGAGGAAAAATTTGCCCCATATCATTAGAAGTCTACCACTGGATACATCCCCCCCGCTAGCCTCCTTCATTCATTCATTCGTTTTTTTTGAGCTTCCTTTACAAACACTTCTGTAGTTATGGTAAAAACAAGCAAATTCAAAAATTTGTTCTAGAATTCTCACTGGTGAGACGATAATAAATTTCCAAGAAAATCGATTCTGAGCACTAAATAAGTACCAAATATTTGTCCCCTCGGGAAATAAAAAAGTACGTTCATAAAGTTGCCTCTAGCACTCAAAAATATAAGAAATTTACGAATACAATAGATGCAAATAACTATTACTTTGATGGCTCATCTGTAATGCAATTTACCTGTCGGCCTACTACAAGCTCTGTTGGGCTCTGTTTCTGGCTCTGGTTTTTAGTCTGTCTGAGCTTACCAGTGTAAAATACTGTGTGTGCCGTTTTGACGTAGGATTTATTTAGTCAACACTCACAGACTCAAAACCCGGGTCAGAGCCAGGGCCAGACAGAGCTTGTGGTAGGTCTACTGACCCAACCAATCGTTTACACAAACGATCAGATGCATATAAATAAGCGAACAAACTTGCAGTTACCAATAAAGGACATATTTACCACTCCATCGATCATTCAGGTTAGATATTAACTGTATGTCGTTGCAATAAAGGATGTAATTTGTAAAGCTTGTCGACCAAGTGGATATATGCAAAGGAAATGTCAAATGGCACAAGGCTTTTTTTCCGTTCACTACACCTTGTTAGAGGTTTCCACATAGAGATTATAGATGCGTCTGTATGGATGATTAGGAAACCTACTATTCATTCAAAAGAAATATCATTGAACTTCTCAAGACCTTTGAGGATGCTTAAAGGGTTAGACAGAGGCTGGTCCGAACATTCAGAAGTAATAAATAGATGCAGTTCTTTACGGGTGTTGGCTTACAAACCTACTTTTGATCGATCACGAACTTCCAACGATTGTTATGAAATCAATTCGATGGTTTACCAATGTTGCGGCGGCGTCGTGAATTATTATAGATTTTTGCAATACCTCCACAAAACAATGGCCCCGGAAACACATTCTCGACATGTTGGTTTCATTTGATTTCTTTGACCCATATACCGCTTATAACATCTATTAAATGCATACCTCTATGCTTTCTTGACTATTTAAATCAGAAGTATATACATTATATGCATAGGATTTCATAATCACATTGCTCTATTCGCTTTTTCAGCGGATTTTTTTCTAAAATGCAAGAGAAGTGACCCACAAATCGAGAAATGCATCCTTAACGGGATAGAGTCTATGAAGCCCATGCTCCGGGCTGGTATCCCAGAGTTCAACATCCCAGGCTTGGACCCCTTCACGGTGCCGAAGCTAAAGCTGAACAGGACCGCTCCGAACCTGAGGATCAAGGCGACGATCAAGCAGGCTACGGCGTATGGCGGTAGCAATTTCAAGGTCGAGAAGTTGAGGTAAAAAATTACAGGACAACAAGAATCCTATTGAAAACCCATAAAAACCAGGTTAATCTAGCCAGTTTCAGACAACCATCCCTAGAAGAACATGGCCCATAGATGATCATAGTTGATTTCGTAGTAGAACTTCACCTACCTATAGACAAAGCTATAGCAAAGAGCAAAGAGGATGAAGCTATCGACAAACTTTTTCAGTGTGAAGTAAATTTAATTGCTGTTTTAATCATTTGAGGAAGTTTTTCTGGTCTGAGATTTGCACACACGACCTTTGTGGCACTTCATACGAGCAAAACACGCAAGGTTGCTAATATGGTATTAATTGGAATGACATCAGAAAATAAAGGTTCTTACATGATTATTAAAAGGTTCGAGGTTCTAAAGTCTATGCTAAAACAGGTGTACAATCTTATAATACTTGATGCATTATCTTTATTTAATCTCGTTAAAATGTAAAATAACTTCAAACAATGGACTTCCGCAAAGTTATATTCGTTATATTCCGAAAAGGATCTTGAGTTGATACTAGATCCCAAGATGTCTCAGGGAATATCTAGGCTAGGGCATTAGTCAGCTTTCTTTATTCTTATTTTTTCTGCCCTTATCCTACTTTAAGTGGGCTCAGCACAACTTGTACTCTTTTTTCATTCTCCACAACTTGTTCCCTTCTTCAATTCTCCTCTGTCAGCCGTCATCTCTGTATACCCTACCCTGCATGCCATAACTTTATCTACTTTCTTATCTATGTCATCTTTTACACTGTTTTTTCTTTAGTCTTCTTTTATTCACAGATCAATCCACATTCACATGCTGATCCTGGATCAGTCAGCATATATTTAAAAACTGATATATTCTTTCATTTCAGATTAAACCTGAACAACAAATACGTGGCAGAAGTAAAGCTGTTCTTCCCCGAGCTGTACGTGGTCACCGACTATGACATCCGTGGCTCCAGGATACTCACCTTGGACCTCAGTGGAAAAGGGAAGCTTAGGGGCAACTTCAGTAAGTTACTTTTTGCCTTCAACCGGAAAATAAAATGTCGTTCGCTTTTGAAAAACCTTTTAGGGGTATCTACGAGTAAGTGTTCAGCTTGCTAATAAAGAACACGAAAGGAACCTCTCTGAGGCGCACTTAAAGTCCTTTCAACACACTGGTTTGAATGAACCAGCGACACGATAAGAAGTTTGCTTATTATACATTTTACATTGCAAATGGGAGAAAAATGCTCATGCTTATTGTAGGTAAATAAAGTCTATGATTATTTCATCATTTATATAAAATCTTTAAGCGACTGACGGGAATCGTTTGGAAAATGTTATTTAGGAACGTAAGTGGTTTATTATGCACTTGCGTAAGTTAACTAATCATAAATATGGGTAGGACTTAAAAGATTCGGATTATTAAAAACTGGGTCAAATATATTCTTAGGCCGAAACAAACACGAGTTAATTTTTAAAGAGTGTGACTTAACATTTTAACCAAAACGATGTACCGAAAGAATTATAACCCCTATTATGAAGATGAAACTATATTGAATAGAAAACATAGATAGATAACTATTTATTGATTACCATGACACACTAGGAAGTAATAGGATACAGTTGTTAGCTTAAAAAATAAATGGTTTCAGTAATACGATGGGTGGCCTTATCACTATCAGCCATCTTTGCCAATCAACCTTGGGATGGTCAGAACTATACGTAAACAAGAGAGGGGAGTTTACATAAATCTTTCTAAAAACATTACGAAAGTTTATTATTATGAACCGTTTTCAAAATATTTTGGTCTAAATTAAATTATTATAACTGCCTACAGATTATGTTAATGTATAAATTCAAAGAGCCGTTTGTGAATATTTTATCTGAAAACAAAGAACGCACATGGTAAGGCGTGCGTGTGTTACATCGCGTTGTAACTAAACTAACATTACAGCATTATCCTCAAGGATAACCCGTTACACGCAATGAATGCCGATTGCCTAATTACGATTATTCAATCGAATCACATCTGCGAACTTAAAAGTTAATCATACTTGTGGGTAGCCAACAATATGTCGTTTGCATTAAAATCCGATGAAAATGGTAACGCCTTGTCGGTTTTATGATGGTAGTATTATGACGTTGGTCAAGATTTTATGTGTCTCCGCAATGTTACAGTCATTCTGGATCCTCGTACTGGATTCTTAGAAAACATACATACATACATACATAAAATCACGCCTTATTCCCATGGGAGTAGGCAGAGATCACGGATTTCCACTTGCAACGATCCTGACACACTTCTTTCGCTTCATTCACTCTCATAACATTCTTAGAAAAAGGGTTGTAAAATCCCTATGAATCCTCTCAAAATCTCTAAGCCTAAAAACCCTATAAAGTATACCACAGAGTATTCCAGAACGTTTTTAGTGTTAGCCAGTTTTGGGAAAAGGATATAACTATATAAAGCTACTGAGACCCGGCAACGAGACACACCATTAGTAGGGAGATGGGGAGGGAGAGAAAAATGGCGTCGTAATGCGTAGATTATTGTTTGCCGTGTTATAAAGACGAGCTGGTATGCCCGAGCTTTGCTTGGTTTTTTAATAATATTTGTCGATCTTACTAACAGCGCCACCTGCTGGAATAGCTAAAATAAGCTTATGTATAAGTTGATTAATAGATAAAGTTGATTATTAATAAATATAAAAAAAGATTTTCTAAAAAATTATCTCAGCTATATTAATCGATTAATCGCCTCCAAAACCTTCTGTATACTAATTTTCATGAAAATCTCCGGAACTTTTGTGTCGAATGTTTACGTAGAAGTTCAATAGATGGCGTTCTCCGTGACACTAATTCGTGATTTCGACTACTCGGCAAGAGAAGGCGCTAATTTTCTTTATTATTTATATATCTTTCAACCCTAGTCTTTTCTGAAAATGAAACCTAGCTAGATCGATTTATCGCCCCCGAAACCCTCTGTATACTTAATTTCATGAAAATCGTTGGTGCAGTTTCCGAGATCCTAAATATATATATATACTAGCTGTGCCCGTGACTTCGTCCGCGTGGTATAGTGTCTATGGGTAGCATTTTTAATTTGCAGCGGAAGAAAACAGTAATTAAATAACAACGTCATATTCGCGTGCACGTGACACAGTCGTCTGCCCTCTTACTAAACTTAGACATATGGCGTCGTACTACGCCACACTTTCATCCCCCCTGCATTCCTCTCCGAACTCCCCCCACACTCCCCCCACTCTCCTCAACACCCCCCCACATTCCCCCCGCACTCCCCCCAGACTCCCCTCCACAATCCTCCTGTACTCCCTCCCCTTCCCTCCACACTCCCCCCTGTACTCCCCTCCTCACTCCCCCCGCACCTCCCCTCCACACTCCTCCTGTACTCCCCCCGCATCCCCCCTCGCTCCTCCCCTCCACACTCTCCCCTGTACTCCCCTCCACACTCCCCCCGCACCTTCCCTCCACACTCCCCCCGCACCACCCCTCCACACTCCCCCCTGTACTCCCCTCCACACTCCCCCGCACCTCCCCTCCACACTCCCCCTGTACTCCCCTCCACACTCCCCCCGCACCTCCCCTCCACACTCCCCCTGTACTCCCCTCCACACTCCCCCCTGTACTCTCCTCCACACTCCCCCCGCACCTCCCCTCCACACTCCCCCTGTACTCCCCTCCACACTCCCCCCGCACCTCTCCTCCACACTCCCCCCGCACCTCCCCTCCACACTCCCCCTGTACTCCCCTCCACACTCCCCCCGCACCTCCCCTTCACACTCCCCCCTGTACTCCCCTCCACACTCCCCCCTGTACTCCCCTCCCTCTAACCCCCCAGCACAAACGTTGAATGTCATATTTTTTTATATCAAATCAACAGACTAAAAAATAAGTTTTAAGTTTCTAGCTCTAAAAATGACGATACTTCCATACAACTTTCAACCCCTATTTTCAACCCCTTACAACCCTTTTTTCGCAATACATAGGCAAAAGTAGCCTATGTCCTTCCCCAGGCCCTCAACTATCTGTGTACCAAATTTCATTTCAATAGGTTCAGTAGTTTTGGCGTGAAAGCCACACAGACAGACAGACAGACAGAGTTACAAACGCATTTATAATATTAGTATGGATATATATATATATATATACTAGATTTTCTCGTTTAAAGGTATAAGATAAACAGAGTTCTAACTGTATTCAATGGATAGTTTTCGCCTTATAGTTATCAGATTGATGTTTAGAGAAATAATGTTTCTTACAGCTAATATCCAGGTAGTGGGCAAGGGCAGCGCCAAACCTATCACAAAGGACGGAGAGGAATACCTGCAAGCCGACAAGGTCATCACGAAGCTAAGAGTGGGCAACGCGCAGATTGCCGTGGAAGACGCTACTGCTGGAATTGCTGGTAAGGATTGGCAGATTTTTTATACATCTATGCCTATGGCATGTCAAAGCCATAAAGCAAGACTAGCAGTGCTACTAAGAGCCTGTCCAGATGGGGCGTTTTACGCGCGAGTGCCCTCGCGCGTTTCAATTTATATTGCGTCCAGATGCCGCGTTTTACGCGCGCTCCTACGCGCGATGTATTTGGGAGGGACCCAGGGACAGTTATAAACATGGAGCCAGACAAAGCAGTCGTGTTGTGGCTTGCTTATCGCAGATGGAAACGTCGTAAACAAAGAGAAAGTCGACGATTTAATGTGCATCCAATTCTACGTGACAGAATGACACATAGTATGTTTATAACATTATACCCAAAGCTCAGAGAACATAACGAAAAGTTTTTTAACTACTTTCGGATGTCAGTAACATCGTTTGATGATTTACTAGAAATTATCAAAATTATCACTCTCCATTTTCGTTCCAAATACGTCCACTCGCGTCGGACTCGCGCGCACCACTGGACGCAGCAATGGCACCAGAGTATCTCGACTCGCGTGGCGCTCGCGCGTAACACGTGCGAGTCGAGAGTCCGGCGAGTTGCTCGCGTTTTACGCGCGATTGAGGAATCGCACGGCGGCGTCTGGACGGGATGTATAGCGCTCTAGTATCTGGAGAACGCGCGTATGTTTACGCGCGAGGACACTCGCGCGTAAAACGCCCCATCTGGACAGGCTCTAAGGCTTGCTTAGAATGGCTTGATATACGTATATCTTGAAAGTAAACATTAAAAATTGTTAAAAAAAGAACAAAAAAACATGACGTCGTCGTCGTTTACGTGACGTCTAAACTTTTTCAGTAGTTCTTTGAATTTTAGTTTCAAAGCTTTAGTTATTAAAATGTCTCATTATAGGATTTACCAAGTATGTAAGCTATATAGAATGTACATATTTGTAGGATGGTATACCTAGGTGCTATTCCACCTTAAATCTTAACCACTACCAGGTACCAGGTGTCCAAGCACTGTGGCGTCCCGCAAGTAGGGCTTGTGTAATCACCAGATGCCCCTAACGATATATAAATCATCAACAATAGATGCAAAGGCCTTTTTTAGGTAAGGTAATTTGAATGTCATTTCTATATTTCAGCGGCATCAGCAGCAGCGTTCTTCAACGCGAGTCCACGAGTGATCCTCGACATCCTGAACCCTCTGATCGAGGAAACAGCCGCCGCTGTCGTGAGGGCCTTCGCCAACAAGATGCTAGGCAGCATACCGCTCAAACAACTACTCGTGGAAGATTAATTTAGTACTTATTGAATGTAGGCGTGATAAACGGTTAGTCTACCGTGGCAGACGTGCGGTGCAACGCATCAACACTTTGGCATCATCATCCGCACTTGGTGTGCCGACTGGTTTCCGCAAGTAGGCCGCTGGCAGGCCCTTTGCGTGACGAATGACACGTGTTGCTCGAACTTTTGTAGGTTCTACGACACGCCGGTTTCCTTATGATGTTTTCCTTCACCATTTGAGAGTACTGACATAGTGCACATAATTTTTTCTACAAAAAACTCATTGATACACGACTATATTTGAACCCACAACCTCAGGATCGAAAGGCGGGGCCACTACCACTAGACCACCAGTGCTCTCTCTCAACACTTTACCCAACCGTATAGTTTTGACTCAGGATAACCCCTTCCAAAAGCGGAGCCCTCTGATACATGAGATGTCTTCAATCCGCCGCGGTAAGCGGCATCGTAGCACTAGATCTAGTGAACACTTATATAATGTTGTTTCAAATTAAAAAACGGTTAGGAACCGAGACGTAGTTTGTTGCCTGTTCTTCTACGCTTGGTCGCGTGGAACTGGCACCTAGACTCACCTAGCTTTAAGACGTTTCAAAGTGATTCTTGCATCGTACTGAATAAAAATTTTTTGAGTTTGAGTTAAATTGATGGTTCAAAGTTGTATGAGACGAGTAGGTAGAGACTGATGTGTTCGAAAGATCCAACCTTGAGTTTTTAATAGTACATTGTTACCTGAGTGTTGAAAGTCACGTTTTTTGAGTCCCGAGACGGGTTTGGCGCCAGAGCGTTAGCGAGGGCGCCAATGGAGCTTGAGGGACTCAAAAGACTTTCACCCGAGGTAAACACTGTGCTTTTCATTACGAATACAAGGAAAGTAAAAATAAAAACATGAAAATTAGTGAAAATGAAGATTGAATTGCCGCCTTCCCGGTTTTTTTTTTCTTTTTCTCTGGCGGGCCTTCGGCTTCGGCTCGCCAGCATTATTCAGCCATTATTTTCATTTTCATAATTTAAATCTATGTTATTTTAAATAAATAGTTGAAGCTATACACTAATCAAGTAATTTAGAAGATATATTATTTATTTAATACTATCTTTATGTTATTTAAATTTAAATATTACATTGCGCTCTAATTAGACTTTTTAAACTTCTTACCGTTGTAATGGGTTTCCAACCTACTTGCTGAATAAAAAGTTGGAATTTGGTTGAACAACCTCCTTGCAGTTAGAAAGACTTTAGAAAGTTGGAACATGGTTGAATAAAATAGAACTTGTTTTTTTTTTATAATTTGACAGCTGTCAGTAGAAAGCGATTCTCCCTAGGGCTGAAAGTTTTACTTTCAATTAGGCCCCTCAGGCAACTTCAGACCTACTTTCAGAGTATGAGTAATGAAAAAGATATTTTGATATTTTATCGGGGGCCAAAGATAATTGTTAGCTAGTACCTGATTTGAATTAAATAATTCGTGTGTTTATATGTATACGAGTATACCCTTCTCCTATTGTGTCTATCTGTTTTAAATAGACGTTCAAATGTGTGATTTGTTTGTTTTATTTCCCTGTGAGTACACTGCGTACCTTTACCATCTAAGGTCATTACATTGACGAAGCCACTAGGATATCTAGTAAACACACCTATATCACCTTCCATTGGACCATAAAAGAAGAAAACATGCATCGTTTTAAATATTCTGCATAATGTAGTTCGTGTTATTATTATTTTTGATTTGTAAAAGGATCATACAAAAAAACGGTAGGAGCCAAGCCGTAGTTTGTTGCCTGTTCTTAGGCTTGGTCGCGTGGAACTGGCACCTAGACTCACCAAGCTTTAAGACGTTTCAAAGTGATCCTTGTGATTCTACTTAATAAATGCATCTTTCAGTTTGAGTTTTTTTTGAGTTTTCTGTGTGCGTGTTTAAGAGGAATACTGACATCATAAAATTTGAGGTCTTGGTCAAAACATAAATAGCAATGTATTTTCGAACACTTACATAGTTTATAATTAACTGTATTCTAGGCATTACTAGTGAATTGAGTTAATCAACAAGTATAAATAAATCGTCAGGAAGTAAAGTCAAGTTCATGAGTAATCTAGGAAGTAAGACTTGAGACTTGATACTCAATAATCCTTGTTTAAAAAGGGAAAGGAAAATTGCAAGTGTAAAACGAATGTAATGAGTATTAAACAAGAAGCAAAGCATTTAAAATATAGTTTTGAGCGAAAAACACCGACAACAACAAGATCGTGGAAAACCGGTAGATGGAAAGGGCTCAGAATAGTTGTTCCTGGAAATCCATAATGGTAATCTTCCTTAGTTTAAATTTCTCTCTGGTCGGGAAGAAATCGCTTCTTAGCGATATAACTGCTATATACATACATTTTTATTCGGAAGTTTTGTTAAATTCTTTTTTTAGAGTTTGCTATGTGTGTGTAATGTGTAATGTATGTATAGGGGACACCTGTGCCCAGCAGTGGATTTATTCAGACTGATGATGATGTTGATAATGAATAAATTTAAATGGCATGTCCTTAAATCTAGTTCCGAGGTTCTTGTCCCCACATGGCATACCAGTCCTGTCCTTTTAAATAGTATAATTGTTCATAAAAAGTCTTAGATCTAGTTAGATTCAGTCAGACGTTTCAATGGAGGGAACGATGTTGTTTAGGTTTGTGCTGGCTGGAGTGCTTGTGTGTGTTGCTTCGGGAGGACGGGTCCAGAACCACACGAGGGAAGAGAAGAGTGATGACGGCATTTGTAAGTGTGTTAGTGGCTTATTAATGACGACTGGCCTCTCAGCTCAGTTGGTAGTGGTTCTGCCTTCTGCGCCGTTAAAATAAAATAAACATTGTGGACAATCCACACAACACTCGGCAAGTTCGGCAAGTTTTCCTTCACCGTTTTGAGAGTACTGGCATAGTGCACATACATTTTTCGACAGAAAAACTCATTGGTACACGAGTGGATTTGAACCCACGACCTTCGGATCGGAAGGCGGGGCCACTACCACTAGACCACCAGTGCTCTCTCCCACACAACACTACAGGGTTATTCATAATTAGCTGCAAATACTCAGGAATTAGGTTCAACAAATAAAATAAAAAATAATTATGAAATGTTTTTTTTTTAAATTTTGATTTAAGTTTTTGTATCAAATTTTTTTTTTTTAATTTCTTTACTGCTTTTGCATAATGATTTCCATGGAGAACAGGACAATGACCCACCCAGACGGTGACTGAACGCAGAGTGTCGCTCACGGTGCGCGGGCGCGGATCAAAGGTAAAAATAGGTGAGGCGTCAATGATTCCAAAGGATATTCTTTATCGATTATCTCGGGATTTTCATAGCAAAACTTAAAAAAAATAATTTATAAATATTTTTTATTTTATTTGTTGAACCTAATTCCTGAGTATTTGCAGAATACCCTACCTCTAATTATGAATAACCCTGTATACAAACCTCAATTCAGCAGAGCTTGTACTGTGGGAACCAACAGCTGATATAAAGCTTATATTTGTAAGTACCTACTTTTATTTGTAAGTACATACTTAGAATAGAATATAACAACCAAACAGAGAAAAAATGTCTGCGTTCACCTCACAAATATTTGTTTTCGTGGGGATCGGTCCCACGCTCTGCAGTGCAGAAGGCAGAGCCAACCAACCGAGCTATGGGGGTAGTCATAATTTGAAGATTTCCAGCAAATCTACATTGAGGAGCCATCAAACATCTGTGCTAAATGTTCCAGCTCGTTCATCAGTATGCCACTACAGCGACCCCAACGTGGCTCTGTGCATCCAGCGCGTGGCAGAGCAGGCTCGGCAGTTGCTTGCCCAGGGCGTACCCGCGCTGAACATCCAGCCGCTGGAGCCGCTGAAGATACCGAGCATAAGGCTGCGGCAGCATCACTTGCCGAAGAAGGGCTTCAAGTATGACGCCTGGCTCTCCGATGTTATGCTAAAAGGCATCACCAACTATACTTTCAATAATTTGGAGTAAGTTTTATTTTTCCACTTGTCATAGTGAAATAGCGAATAGGTAGGTAGTCTTTCATCTGTAGAAAAACCAAAATCCAAATATACTTATTGGTCAAAATCAGGGGGTAAGGGCGCTGACTTTTTTTCCAATCCATGATTTTTATATACTATTGTTTTTTTTATACTACTGTAGGCCTACCACAAGTTCTGTCTGGCTCTGTCTGTGGCTTTGGTTTTGAGTCTGTGTGAGTTCTGACCGGTGTATTATACTGTGTGTGAGACGTTTCGACGTAGGATTTATTTAGTTAACACTCACACAGACTCAAAACCAGAGACAGAGACAGAGCCAGACAGAGCTTGTGGTAGGCCTATTCAATCAGCTAGCCTATCAAAGCTCCTCGTAGGTCACGCACGTCAGGAACGTGCCCCACGATGCACTTACCTGCGTCTATCAACTTGAGGCATACAGATGTTCAGCCTCACGTGCTAGTAATTTCACCGGCACCCACACCCTTCAAACCGAAACACAGCAATGCTGCTTCACGGCAGAATTAGGCATGGTGGTAGTACTTACTTCCCCAGACGAATCCTTCACAAAGAGCTCTACTACCACTAATTGCTAACCTATATACTTATGATTAGGTATATTTATTTCAGTGTGTTCCCTGAAGAGATGAAGGTGACGGCAAACATCAGTTTGCCGCAGTTGCACATGCACGGCGAGTATGTCGTGCTCGGCGAGTTCCAGATGCTGCCAGTGGAGTCCACGGGGAAAATGGCAGCCAACTTCAGTAAGTTCTCACCAAGAAAGAAACCTATTTTGTAGCTGGAGCACACATTCACACCAAAGTAAATGATGTACAAAAAAAATGAGACTCGTTTTCTTATTCTTGAGATTCCAAAGTCCTTGGCATGAAGGATAATCAATACCAACTTTGTGTTATTTATTGTTATTGTTGTATTACTTACTTAGTCAGCTCCGTACGAATTGACCATGGTCTTCCCTGTGATTTAGGCCGACTAAACTGTCAGAATGGTATTCAGTATATTTATTGCCTTATTATGTATGTATACTGAATACTGAATACCATTCTGACAGTTTAGTATAGGTGCTGGGCAAGCCTATTCCATCTAAAATTCAGTCCCAAGCACGTATCGTCCCGTAAGTAGGGGCATGAGTAATCACCAGTTGCCTGACGCTATATAAACAAGAGTAAATTACGAGTAAAGCAATCATTTGTAAAATTTGTTCAGACTTTGGTGTTTTTTTACTTTCTAGATAGTACAATAAAATCAGAGGATTTCTTTAAAATCTCGTCATCGTATAGTGTTAAGGTGTATCTATAGGTTACATCAACACTTATACAATCGGTTAACATTATTAAAAACCTAACCTCAGTCAGTAGCTTCTTAAGCAACAACTTCATAAGACCTTGATCTTCTCCAGGTATGTGCACCGCGGCCCTGGAAGCCCTCGGAGCCAGGGTTCATAAACGGATGGTGATCCGCGACGCTACAGTGAAGCTGCGATGCGTTGGACCAGTGAAGGCTGACCTGATGGAGGCTCACTCCACGACTGGGGAAATGGGTAGGAATATTTGCAGTGAATATGCACGAAAGGAGCCTCTTTAAGGTACAATTTAAAAATCCTTTCGCCACACTGATTCAAAAGAATTAGGACACAATAAATAAATAAATATTATGCACAATCCACACTACTCTTTCTAGCCTGATATAATACTTACACACATTTTTTTTGTAAATACAAACGTAACAAAATAATGCCCAGACAGATAACAAACATAATTATGATGCGTTCCCCATACAAATATTTGTTGTCGGTGAGGATCGAACCCACGACCTGCGGCGCAGAAGACAGAGCTACTACCAACTGAGCTGAGAGACGATAAAAAGTTTATTGTAATTTTAAGTGGTAGATTATAAACATACATGCGTACATATACCTACATACAGGTTATAAGATATCTTAAACCACAACATTAGGTTGTTATGCAAATCCTATGATCGTTGTTATTTTAGCATGGTGCAATGGTGTGAGCCTATAATTATCCACAGTGTCTACTCCAAACGAAGTAGAGCATGGTAAACCTACCATCAAGACATTACGAATTGATCTTCTAATTATATTGCAATTATATTGCTCGCGCAACACCGTGTCAACATTTTTGCAAAGCATAGTTAATCCAAAGCAAAATTGGTAGCCGAAAATGATGTATTTTCATTGTTAAAATTCACTAGTTTAATTACCATGCCTATTTTCTGCCGTGAAGCAGCATCGCTGTGTTTCGGTTTGTACGAGTACCGGTGAAAATACTGGCACGTGAGGCTGAACATCTGTATACCTCAAGTTGATGGACGCAAGGCAGTATGTCGTAGGGCATTTGGTGTGTTAGGTGCCGGTGAAATTACAGCACGTGAGGCTGAACATCTTTGTGCCTCAAGTTGATGGACGAAG
The DNA here is from genome assembly GCA_947578465.1 of Thera obeliscata. Classification (NCBI taxonomy): domain Eukaryota; kingdom Metazoa; phylum Arthropoda; class Insecta; order Lepidoptera; family Geometridae; genus Thera; species Thera obeliscata. The sequence continues at coordinate 3,978,499 of OX387926.1, forward strand.
GGCAGTGTATCGTAAGGCACGTTCCCAAGGTGCGTGACCTACGAGTGCTTTGTTATAGGCGATTGTTAACACTTAACATCAGATTTTGGTTTAACCTAGCAATTAAGCTCTTGTAGACTCCAGAAAAAGTCATCAATGGCGTCTTTCAAACCTTACCAAACACGTCATTTCATCGGGTTCAAAAGACGATTACCGGCTAGATTGGGTTTGGGTGTGAATTGGGTTGGTTGAAGAGAGGTCAAGAAAATGAATCCTGGAAATGTTATGCAAAGGTCTATATCCCGGCAGATGATTTTTTTGGGCTCGGACTTGTGTCTTCATATATAAATGGGTTTAAACTTTTCTCAATAAAGTACCGTGGCCTACATTATTAAAACAACAGAGAAATATTTGCACTTTGCTGTGATGGATTTTCGCGGTAACACATTTCGCCATATTGACTGTTTTGCTTGAACAAATACCTACTCGCATTATGCTCGTAAAGTATTGATTTCTTATAAATATTCAACCGTTATATTAATGCCGTCGTAATAACCACAGAAAGATGATAAACATCAACATTTTTTTGTGCGCTGTCAATTATAGGTTTGCATCGCTGCAAAAACAAACGCTCTGACAACACCGCTCTTTTAATGCAAACGTTTTTCAAGAAATTCAAGTTACTTGTAAGTGCCTATATTTATTTATTGAGCATAAAACTTGGCAAAGATCTCAACCTAATTTATTTTTCCATTATCTCAACAAAAGCATTCGTAATATAGACACTGTCTCTAAAAGGTGCCTGCGAAGCAAGGGGGCATTTTTCTCACTTCTTGTTGACACTGATTTCTGGCAGACTGTAATCGTCTTTCGTCGGTTTAGAGGTGCGCTTGCGAAAAAAGCCCATAAAAATTAATAAATAATTTCTCTTGTATTTTTATATCTCTAAGGTATTGATTAATATGGACTTTTCTTGTCTTAAATAAATGTATGTTTGTCACGTGTTAAGTGCTGTAGACTGGACTTTACTAGAGCAAGTTAAGCCTTGCCGTTTTATTATGTGCATTTCTCCAGCTTCCTCATATGGAAATTGCGAATTCTGAAAACGCCAACATTTAAAGCATAATTGGAGCAATCATTGATTTGAAGGAAAATTTAGCAGCAAAAAAAACAACGACTCTATGAGACTTTAAAGGTGTGTTAGCTGGAGAGCGGCTCCACAGCTTCCTCATCCAGTGTGGGCAAACGGCTAACGATAGAGCTATATAGTAAACGTCAAATTTTAGAGCATAATTAGAGCACCCGGCATAAAAAAAATCAAGTCTCTAGCTCGAAAACTCTTTGAGTTAGAAGACTATAACAACGTGTTTGCTGGGAAGCCATTTCTCCAGCTAACACATGTGGATCTCAGGAATGGCTATAGCTAGAAAGTTGCTTGATGTCTCCAAATTTAGAGCAAAAAATATCATGGATGCTCCAAATATTTCAAGTGTCTAGGTTCAAAACTCACCGAGTTAGAAGCTTTGATGACTGTGTTAGCTGGAGACACGTTTGTCTGGCACGCACATGCTACATCTGAGGATCTACAATAGCTACAGATTCGGTTGACGTGTCCAAACCGAGCTATGAATTAGAGCACTCGGCTCCAAAATTTTGGACTCTCTAGGACAAGTAGTTTCTTAGTAATGAACAAAAGAACATTTTGCCGCCAGAATTTTCAAATGTATGTTCGCACCCGTAAAAATGCGGCGTTGCCGCTCTGAAAGTTTGGTATCAGCGTAGGAATTTGAACGTTATTCGGTTTATTTTAGATCGCGATACGAGTCATTTTCGTATGCGCTTAGCGGTTTTGATTTCTGAAACCTCAAACTCATATTTTCTCTTTTTGTTAGGTTGAGAGCTTTCTCTCTATCTATATGAGAATTGTGTGTTGCCCGTTCTTGTTCGTTTTATAGTTTCTTTAGTAATGCGTGTCTTTTAGGTATTCTTAGAAAAAAAACTTTATTTGGTTCTGTAAATAGGTACCTGCTAGGCCAGTGTTGATGATTCTACCTACTCTGCCTGTTGTTAGCCGTCTGTTCTCTGTGTTTTACTGTATTCAGTCAGGTTTTTATGAGCGTATCGAGTAAACCAGGCGGACGGAAAATAGGTATTTACTGCGGCTTGCTAGTTGTGTGCGTACTCACGCACACTTGCCCCCTATCACTTGCCATCTCACCAGATGGCAAGTCATAGGGGGGGCATCTCACCATGTTGTGCCGACCCCACCTGGTGGGTAAGGGCAGGAAGAAGAAAAAGCACTTTTTGGGGTTTTTTCTTCCATTTTCAACTATATTCCTATATTGTGAATTGGACATAAGTTTTTGATTCCAAATGGCGGCTTCATTTTTTTTCTTAAAAAATGGATATGGGTATCGTTTAATAGGTTTTTGGGGGCTCTGGTTGTGAATTCGACAATAATTTTTGAATCCAAGATGGTAGCTTCATTTTTTTTTCTTAAAAAATGGATATGGGTATCGTTTAATAGGTTTTTGGGGGCTCTAATTGTGAATTCGACATTATTTTTTGAATCCAAGATGGCGGCTTCATTTTTTTTCTCAAAAAATGGATATTAGTATCGTTTAATAGGTTTTTGGGGGCTCTGGTTGTGAATTCGACATTATTTTTTGAATCCAAGATGGCAGCTTCATTTTTTTTCTTAAAAAATGGATATGGGTATCGTTTAATAGGTTTTTGGGGGCTCTGATTGTGAATACGACATTATTTTTTGAATCCAAGATGGTGGCTTCATTTTTTTCCTTAAAAAATGGATATGGGTATCGTTTAATAGGTTTTTGGGGGCTCTGATTGTGAATACGACATTATTTTTTGAATCCAAAATGGCTGCTTCCTTTTTTTTCTCAAAAAATTGATATGGGTATCGTTTAATAGGTTTTTGGGGGCTACAATTGTGAATTCGACATTATTTTTTGAATCCAAGATGGCGGCTTCAATTTTTTTCCCAAAAAATGGATATGGGTATCGTTTAATAGGTTTTTGGGGGCTCTGGTTGTGAATTCGACATTATTTTTTGACTCCAAGATGGCAGCTTCATTTTTTTTCTAAAAAAATGGATATGGGTATCGTTTAATACGTTTTTGAGGGCTCTGATAATGAATACGACATTATTTTTTGAATCCAAAATGGCTGCTTCATTTTTTTTCTCAAAAAATTGATTATGGGTATCGTTTAATAGGTTTTTGAGGGCTCTAATAATGAATTCGACATTCTTTTTTGAATCCAAGATGGCGGCTTCATTTTTTTCTTTCAAAATGGATATGGGTATCGTTTAAAAGGTTTTTAGGGGCTCTGATTGTTGATTCGACATCATTTTTTGTATCCAAGATGGCGGCTTCATTTTTTTCTCAAAAAATGGATATGGGTATCGTTTAATAGGTTTTTGGGGGCTCTGGTTGTGAATTCGACAATATTTTTTGAATCTAAGATGGTGGCTTCATTTTTTTTCTTAAAAAATGGATATGGGTATCGTTTAATAGGTTTTAAATGGCTCTGATTGTGAATTCGACATTATTTTTTGTATCCAAGATGGTGGCATCATTTTTTTTCTCAAAAAATGGATATGGGTATCGTTTAATAGGTCTTTGAGGGCTCTGATTGTGAATTTGACATTATTTTTTTATCAAAGATGGCGGCTTCAGTTTTTTTCTCAAATAATGGATATGGGTATCGTTTAATAAGTTTTTGGGGGCTCTGATTGTAAATTCAACATTAATTTTCGAATCCAGGATGGTGGTTTCATTTTATTTCTTAAAAAATGGATACCTATGGATATCGTTTAATAGGTTTCTGGGGGCTCTGATTGTGAATTCGACATTATTTTTTTATCAAAGATGGCGGCTTCAGTTTTTTTCTTAAATAATGGATATGGGTATCATTTAATAAGTTTTTGGGGGCTCTGATTGTGAATTCAACATTAATTTTTGAATCCAAGATGGTAGTTTCATTTTTTTCTCAAATAATGGATATGGGTATCGTTTAATAGGTTTTTGATGGCTCTGATTATGAATTCGACATTATTTTTTGAATCCAAGATGGCGGCTTCATTTTTTTCTTTAAAAATGAACATGGGTATCGTTTAATAGGTTTTTGGGGGCCCTGATTGTGAATTCGACATTATTTTTTGAATCCAAGATGGCGGCATCATTTTTTTTCTCAAAAAATGGATATGGGTATCGTTCAATATGTTTTTGGGGGCTCTGATTGTGAATTCGACATTAATTTATTAATCCAACATGGCGGCTACATTTTTTTTCTTAAAAAAACGGTTTGCTGTATAGTTGGTTTACTTACGATAGTTGAACGAGACAACGTCATACAGCTGTCCATGCGAACGCATCGCTCACTCAAAAAGGAGAAACAGATGTCGAACACTGCCGAACGCTGAGGCCGATTGTGCTTCTTTGGCACTCTTTCCACGCTCTCGTTTGCATTGCGTGCATTTGGCTCTATTGAATTATAAGACTATAAGATATAAATGATATCTATATCCATTTTTTAAGAAAAAAAAAATGAAGCCCACATCTTGGATTCAAAAAATAATGTCGAATTCACAATCAGAGCCCCCAAAAACCTATTAAACGATATCCATAACCATTTTTTAAGAAAAAATATGAAGCTGCCATCTTTGATTCAAAAAACAATGTCGAATTCACAGTCAGAGCCCTCAAAAACCTATTAAACGATACCCATATCCATTTTTTGAGAAAAAAAATGAAGCAGCCATCTTGGATTCAAAAAATAATGTCGAATTCACAATCAGAGCCCTCAAAAACCTATTAAACGATACCCATATCCATTTTTTGAGAAAAAAAATGAAGCAGCCATTTTGGATTCAAAAAATAATGTCGAATTCACAATCAGAGCCCCCAAAAACCTATTAAACGATACCCATACCCATTTTTTAAGAAAAAAAATGAAGCTGCCATCTTGGATTCAAAAAATAATGTCGAATTTATAATTCGAGCCCCCAAAAACCTATTAAATGATACCCTTAACCATTTTTTTAGAAAAAAAAGAAGCTGCCATTTTTGATTCAAAAAACAATGTCGAATTCACAATCAGAGCCCTCAAAAACCTATTAAACGATACCCATATCCATTTTTTAAGAAAAAAAATGAAGCAGCCATCTTGGATTCAAAAAATAATGTTGAATTCTTAATCAGAGCCCCCAAAAACCTATTAAACGATATCCATATCCATTTTTTGAGAAAAAAAATGCAGCAGCCATTTTGGATTCAAAAAATAATGTCAAATTCACAATCAGAGCCCCCAAAAACTTATTAAACGATACCCATACCCATTTTTAAGAAAAAAAATGAAGCCGCCATCTTGGATTCAAAAAATAATGTCGAATTTGTAATCCGAGCCCCCAAAAACCTATTAAACGATACCCATATCAATATATTGTGAAAAAAAATTAAGCTGCCATCTTGGATTGAAAAAATATTGTCTAATTCACAATCAGAGCCCCCAAAAACCTATTAAACGATACCCATACCCATTTCTTAAGGAAAAAAATGTAGCAGCCATTTTGGATTCACAAAATAATGTCAAATTCACAATCAGAGCCCCCAAAAACCTATTAAACGATACCCATACCCATTTCTTAAGGAAAAAAATGTAGCAGCCATTTTGGATTCAAAAAATAATGTCAAATTCACAATCAGAGCCCCCAAAAACCTATTAAACGATACCCATACCCATTTTTTAAGGAAAAAAATGAAGCCGCCATCTTGGATTCAAAAAACAATGTCGAATTTATAATCCGAGCCCCCAAAAACCTATTAAACGACACCCATATCAATATATTGTGAAAAAAAATTAAGCCGCCATCTTGGATTGAAAAAATATTGTGGAATTCACAATCAGAGCCCCCAAAAACCTATTAAACGATACCCATACCCATTTTTTAAGGAAAAAAATGAAGCTGCCATCTTGAATTAAAAAAATAATGTTGAATTCACAATCAGAGCCCCCAAAAACCTATTAAACGATACCCATATCCATTTTTTGAGAAAAATATGAAGCCACCATCTTGGATTCAAAAATTAATGTTGAATTCACAATCATAGCCCCCAAAAACCTATTAAACGATACCCATATCCATTTTTTGAGAAAAAAATGAAGCCACCATCTTGGATTCAAAAATTAATGTTGAATTCACAATCAGAGCCCCCAAAAACCTATTAAACGATACCCATATCCATTTTTTGAGAAAAAAATGAAGCCACCATCTTGGATTCAAAAATTAATGTTGAATTCACAATCAGAGCCCCCAAAAACTTATTAAACGATACCCATATCCATTATTTAAGAAAAAAAATGAAGCCACCATCTTGAATTCAAAAATGAATGTCAAATTCACAATTAGAGCCCTAAGAACCTTTAGAACAATAGGTATCTACGTTAACAACTTTTGAAGAAAAAAAATAAAACGTTTTCCGGAATAGAGCCCCCCCACTTTTCTTCATAATTATTATATTTATAATATTTCCTTTCGCTTTCCCGTGAGTATTTACTGCAGCTCGCTATAGATAGTGCAACCCACGAAGGCGCGCCCCACTATTCCTCCTAACCGTTTATAGTATATGTGTGCAAGCTTCCGTCAATGTTTGAGTGTTATCGGTACACACTAATTACCTATGAGTGCACACGCACACTACAATTAATAGACTACGGTTGGCGACTGCCGCTCGGAGCAAACTCCCCGCACCCCGCGAGGGGCGCGTCTTCGTGAATTGCACTATCTATAGTTATGTACGTACTCACAGACACAATTATAGTTTCGCACGATGCCATTTACACCTAGTGTGACAAGAGTAGGTAACTCATGATTTGAAAACATTGTTGGTTAGTTGAGAGACTTAGAGATATAATTTCATGATATTTAAAACTAAAAATAAAAAATCTGAAGTCAGGTTTCTTAATAAATACATATTTAAACTTAAACTAACCATTATAAAACTTTTCTTTGGTGTTTTTTTGTTTCATTTTAACCTATATTCCGCTTCTTGAGCTACGTAATGAGTGTTTAAGACATGAATCCTAGGGTAACTATTTACCAGGCACGGGCAACACACAACTCCATCCGACTAACGTTCAAATTCCTACGCTGATACCATACTTTCAGAGCGGCAACGCCGCATTTTTACGGGTGCGAACATAATATTTGAAAATTCTGGCGGCAAAATGTTCTTTTGTTGATTACTAGAAAACTACTTGTCCTAGAGAGTCCAAAATTTTGGAGCCGAGTGCTCTAATTCATAGCTCGGTTTGGACACGTCAACCCAATCTGTAGCTATTGTAGATCCTCAGATGTAGCATGTGCGTGCCAGACAAACGTGTCTCCAGCTAACACAGTCATCAAAGCTTCTAACTCGGTGAGTTTTGAACCTAGACACTTGAAATATTTGGAGCATCCATGATATTTTTTGCTCTAAATTTGGAGATATCAAGCAACTTTATAGCTATAGCCATTCCTGAGATCCACATGTGTTAGCTGGAGAAATGGCTTCCCAGCAAACACGTTGTTATAGTCTTCTAACTCAAAGAGTTTTCAAGCTAGAGACTTGTTTTTTTTTATGCCGGGTGCTCTAATTATGCTCTAAAATTTGGCGTTTACTATATAGCTCTATCGTTAGCCGTTTGCCCACACTGAATGAGGAAGCTGTGGAGCCGCTCTCCAGCTAACACACCTATAAAGTCTCATAGAGTCGTTGTTTTTTTTGCTGCTAAATTTTCCTTCAAATCAATGATTGCTCCAATTATGCTTTAAATGTTGGCGTTTTCAGAATTCGCAATTTCCATATGAGGAAGCTGGAGACATGCACATGTTTTATTGTATAGTGTAAGGGCACATTTAATTGACGATCTAACCATAAAACTCTGTCACTAGAGAAAAACTTCTGTCCAGTTTTTAGGAACTCCTTATAGCACGTCAGAGAAATAGATATGGTGTGCGCGAGCATAGAAGCTAACTTACATGCTAAACTATTTATTGATTTCATAGTGTTTACTACACTTAAGGAAATCATAAAGATTTTTATAATGTCTCAAAAGTTAAGAGCCGAGCGGTATTCAAACCACAGTCGCGTTAGTGCGGAACAGTCCCCTAAGAGTTATTCGTCGAGTGTGATAGTATATGGCGCAGCGGTCAGCGCAGCCCCGTACCAAGGGGAAGGTCGCGGGTTCAAATCCCTCTCGGCTCTTAACTTTTGGGACATTATAAAAATCTTACATGCTAAAATTTGGCAGTCTCTGAATCATAATGTTTTTTTCAACAGAAATGATAACTGATCACATCGTGAGCATGCATTCGTCAGACATAGCCAAGGAGGTCCAGCCAGCCGTGGAGACAGCTCTTGCAATGGTGTTGGAAGACATTGCTAACAAGTTCCTCAAGCACGTGCCTTCTGAGATGGTGTTTGCCAATTAGGCACTTTATTTGAGGACTCTAAACTAATCACACCTGTAGGATATCTAAATTATAATAGTTAGTAGTTCAATTATATTCATAGTCATTTATTAATTGCATAATTGTTACATTTATATTAGCTAAGGTCTTATAGAGCGAATTATTTAAATTAATGTAGAGTTTAATAAGATAAAATAATAAATAAGGTACTCGTAAAAAATCTAATTAGTTTATTTTGATAAATGTTGTAAATAATAATGTCAAAATATTGTATACAATAATGTTTGTCTGTTGGTTTTGTTATTTGTTGCTCGCTGATCGAAGCGTTTGTCAGCAGTGTATTAAAATTTTGTTGTTTTATTCTGTTTTTTATTTATTTATAATAATTGTTCGTATGTTTTCCAAACTCCTACTCCAACTCGTCTCCTTCTCGCCAAAAAGTAGAAATATTTTTATTTGACGGATTGTTCAGAGGACGACGAATTGTTTTGTTTTGGTCAGTAAAAAACAAAAAAACACGTGCTTTTTTCCAGAATATCCAAACGAAGATAAGTATTTTCAACCCTGTTGCCTTCATAATAAGGCCTAAGGTTCACGGTCTGTTGCAAGAAGCCTAAAGTATGTCAACATGCCGTAACTGCATCGGACAAGCCTATAATTGTTACCTCATATTTAGTAACAAAGTTACGACATTGCCTTTGACTGCATTCCTATAAGAGGGTTATTTTCAACCTTATACTATGCTGCTGAAAGTCTAGTTTATATCAATGAGTCTACGGCTTGAGGTCAAAGACCTCGATGTGACAAGTTTGTGATATATAAATATCAATATTGTTATTAGAATTTGAATAGACGTCTACTTATAATTTGTCGATTAACTAGACGTAAAATAATTAGCTTTGTAGCGTATTTACGCCTTAAACTTTACGTGATAGGCAATCAGACCGGAACAGCTACGCCTTTAAAAGATTATTTCAGTGTCCTATGTACCTAACCTACTCTATATTTAGGCCTTAATTTTATTTTGAAAAACCCGCCCTCTAGTTTTCATTCATAATTATTTTTAATAGTGCTCAGTGTGTGAAATAGTGTGAAATTGCTATCTCTAATGTAAAATAAAAGATTGATAATACCTCTTTATAAGAAACACGTCTTTTGTGATAATACTCTAATAAGAAGATTTATCAGGCGAATGATGATCAGCACGTTTCAATTGTTATAAAAGTATAAACTTTTTAAATATTCTTTTAGTTACTTTTACAAATTTAGAAGGCAATACTTTAAAATGTTTCGGCTTTTGCTCGTTTTTGTGGCATTCAGTTTCGTTTGCGTACGTGCAGAGAAGAGTTTTATCAATTGTAAGTAATTATATAATCTTGTGCGTTTGACCTTACAAATCACATTTTTTAAACACGTTTCCATTATTAACTACGTAGTTGTTCCAATATCTTATCCTGGAGCGTCGTCGTAGCTATGATATATGTACCTACTTCTTTGTAAAATCTGATTTCTATCATTTGAAATTCAAAAACAAATTAAAATTGCATTCAACAAAACGAGTAGTATTTTACTTACTCATATTTTTCTTGTGTAAATTTTCCTGTCTATTAGTTGGAGGTTTCGTCTGCCCAAGGGAGGAGCGAGCGCTTGGTCGATGTCTTCGTGATGCTTTGAACACCTATATTCCTCAACTAGCTACAGGTATGTACTATTTTAGTTTATTTATAATCCTGATTTAAGATGGTTAATAGGCCGGCCTTAAATCGATGATTTATAGTTTTTGTATTCGATTCAAGGAAACTTAACTTACTACGTTAATAATGAACCGTTCAAAACAATCCTATGATACCTAAACCTACTAATAATAACATCAAAGAATGGCTGTGGTTTTAAGTGTCCCGCAAATTGGTATTTTGTTTGTGGTGTTTTGGTACTGTTGCTTTTTAAGTTTTTGTCATCAATGCCTTTTTTCAGGACTTCCACAATATGCCGTGCCACCATGTGAGCCGCTACTGATACCTTCGCTCGTGATCCAGCAGTCAACAGGACCCATAGCCGTGACGTCATCATTCTCTGATGTCACAGTGCACGGACCTTCCTCCATGAGAGTGAAGGAGATTGAGTGAGCTCACCCTGTCATAGAAATAAGTAGACGTTTAAATCAACAACTTATAGTACCATATGTAGTTACTTTTGGGTGATACAGCTTAGTCGCTTTAAAAGTTTAGCGTAGTCATCATTTAGTTTAGCGTAGTCATGATTTTATCAGACTCTAGTTTCTTAGCTTCGGAAGCTTTTCAAGCTGTCAGCTGGTACTGAAATTGTTCTGCTACTGCACATACCTACTACCACTGCTACTGCAGAGCAATTTACTGGAGATCAAGGTTTCTTATTCAAACTAAACTAAACAAACACACAAGCTAAACACCTTTATGGGTGAAAAATAATATTGCTATAAGGACCAGCTATGAAAGTTCCTGTATGCGTGTGACACTATTTTAATTTTTGATATGTTACAGCGTTGACTCCTACAACCATCAAGTTGTTGGGAAACTGTTCATCCCAGAGCTCAGAATGAAAGGCAACTATAAATTAGCAGGACAGCTGCTGATGCTGCCTATTGAGGGAGAAGGGCAATTTAAGGCTACTTATGGTAAGATGCAAGAAAACTAGTAACAAAAAAGAACACGCAAGAATAGATCAGAAATTAGAATGTAATAGACTCACGACAGATAGATAGATTGATAACTTTTTATTTGGCTCAAAAACAACATGAAAAGAAGAACAACGAATACAGGTACGGCAGAAATCAAAAAAGAATTTATACTTATTAGTGAAATCTTTGTACTGTCTAAACTAAGTGATGAATACATTTGCAAATAGAAAAAAATGATTTAGTTTTTTTTCTTTTATAAAAGCAACGTGGTCAGGTTTTTCATAAATCTGTTTGGAGGTATAAATTTAAGTATGACAGGTTTATTTTTACTTCAGGTGACATCGACGCGACTGTGATAATCAGACTTGGCAGGTTGGCTCGCCCCAACGACGTGGATGCTCTCACCTGCAAGCAGCTGGACGTCAAGTTCCATGTTGGATTCGCTTCTATGAAGCTCGATAACCTCTTTGGAGGGGATGGAGATTTGGGTAAATATCATTCCTACCAATATTAGTCAGAGGAAAAAAAAACTTATTACTAACTAGCGGCCATCCGCGCGGTTTCGTTCGCCGCGTTCCCGTTACTTTTTCGGGATAGAAAGTCCGATGTCTGTTTCCTGGTTCTAAGCTATCTCCCCACCCCAACACGACTTTTTTTGAAGAATACATTAGGTATAAGTCGGGCCGAAGAAATCTTGGACGTCCGAAAGCGCGATGAGCGACAACATCGTAAAGGTCGCAGGAAACACCTGGACAAGAGACGCGCAGGTCAGGGAAGGCTGGCAAAATATGACGGAGGCCTATACCCAGCAGTGGGTGATACTGGGCTGAAATGATGATGATACATTAGGTACAGATATTTTTTTGATATTGTGAACACTGTTTTTTTTTATGGTTAATCATGGAAAGATTCTAAAAGCCGGCAAGAATGATGAGTTGAATGAAGGGGCTTTATTTTATCATGTTCTCTGCTGCATAGATCTTTATGAACTAGCTGCTGCCTACAGCTTTGCTCGCGTGGTGATGATAATTGCTAACATAAATATTTAAGGCCAAGCTTTTCTCAAAGGTGATTTTATAATTTTAGGAGACGCAATGAACAAGTTCCTTAATGAAAACTGGAAGAACCTATCGGAGGAGCTCCAAGTCCCGATGGAGGAGGCTCTACGAGACTTCCTCAAGCCGTTGGCTGACCATGCTTTTGCTACATTGAACGCTGATGACGTATTGTCAGGTTAGGTCTGCTTGGGAAGAAATAGTATGAGCAAGCGACTGTGATGAACATTGTAGTGTAAAGGTGTACCAGCAAATTTTGTTATAATAGGTAATTTATTTTAGTCAATAAAAAGTTGAGACCTTAGTTGTATTATTTTTATACACGACTAGCGGCAGCCCGCGGCTTCGCTCGCACCGTTCCCGTGTTTTTTAAAAAGTATCCTATGTCCGTCTTCTGGTTCTAAGCTCTCACCAACCACCAGCCGTTCACGCGTAATGGCGGGACCAAGGGAAATAGGGATTATTTTTTTACATATAGATTACAGGATCCGTAAACATCGGCTTACTACCGTTCAGGCATGATTTATTAATATTATTAAAATTGTTAAACAATATCTCAGTTTCCGGTAGTAAGAATCGTCAGACCGAACATCAGCATTTAGTTCATTCGAAGAAAAAAAAAACAATAATCTGAATTTTCCAGTGTGTTATTTGACGATGACATTATTATAGGTATATAATTTAACAGGCCAAGTTTATTTTAGATTTGAAGAATCCAACTACCAGGGTTAAATAAAAAAGTCTTTCAGTTATTATTTTATTGTTTAAATCTTACATTCGATTATTCACTAAAGTATAATTTTAGTTACTAACTTAAATAAATAAAGCTTACAATTTATTAATAACTGGGAAAGGTGACATTTATCAAACAGATGTCTCTTACTAGGTTTGGGTTATCAGAATTATCACAATACTTCGTATTAAAAAATCGTGTAATTTCAAGTAGGTATTACGTCAGACAAATCCTCCTACGTATTTTACTCCCGTCGCAATTATAAAAAATACATCACACATTCATAACCCAACTACCATCGTATCGTCATGTAATTTATTCACTGATAAGAATCTGTATAAGACTTGTAGGCCTACCACAAGATCTGTCTGGTTATCTCTAGCTCTAGTTTTGAGCCTGTGTGAGTGGTCACCAGTGTTATATACTGTGTGTGACATTTCGACGTAGGATTTATTTAGTCAATACACACACAGACTCAAAACCAGAGCCAGACAGAGCTTGTGGCCTACTGATGAGTTTCCATACAAATCTGGATGTCAGCAAGATTTAAAAATCAAACTAACATGTTAAGATTTATACAGGTAGGTACTTGTAAGTACAAATAATGAAAGTCATTAAGGCCTAGCATCACAGGCTAGGCCTTAATGCTACAAAACCAACTTAACTAAAATAATACAAAAACTTTTATTTTTAACTTTCCAACTTAAATAATACAAAAACTTTTAGAAACACGCGAACACTCAAAGACGGACGGAGAAAGATAAGAGCAAATTTCCGCATGCGATTAGGCTTTTTGTTTAAAATTTGTGGCTGTAAGTAGAGAAGTTATTTGCTATTTGATGAACACAAATTCATCAAATAGCAAATAACTTCTCTACTTCTTTCCATTCTGTCAAAGTGGTTGTTTTTCTCGTTTATCTTTTGAGTATGACCATTTCATAGACAAAAGAAAAAATGAGGGAATGTTAAATTCCTGACTATGCATGCAAAAGCGAATTTTCCCAAGCCTGCTGATGCCCGCGTTTTCGTCCAGACACACGAGACGCTTATCAGTCCTACATTTTATAAAGAAGTTGTAGTTTGATTACATGAAAGCAGATAGCGCAGGTTTGCTTTTTGTCTCTGTCTGTTCCATACAAAATGTCTGAGATACCAACAACTCGTGGTTGGTGTAGATTTGTAGATAAATTTCGTCTTTTATAGGTGTCGATATCTATACTTGTGAGAACACTAAGGCCCTTAGTCAACAGTGCACGAGTCTGAGACGAGCCTCAAGTATAGATTTTTGACATTTGTCAATGGAGAACTGCCTAAAAATCTATGCTTGACAGTAAGTTGACAGTGCTTGAGGCTCGACTCAGACTCAAGCACTGTTTCTGAAAACGGGTCTTAAGGCCCATATTCCGAAACAGTGCTTAAGTCTGAGTCGAGCCTCAAGCACAGATTTTTGACACTTTTCAATGGAGAACTGTCATAAAAACTATGCTTGAGGCTCGACTCAGACTTAAGCATTGTTTCTGAAAGCCAGACGTCCATACCCAGATGTCAAACAGTATAGACAGCACGTGATTGGCGTAGAGAAATAACGCTTTTTAAAGTCGGTCGTATTTTTGATACATAGTTTTGAACTAAGGCTTGAGCCAGACGTCCATAGGTATTTTAGTGAAGGCTGCATTGATGAATGCTTGGAAGTGCTTTGCAATGGACTGCGAGGCAGCAGGTCTCATCTCCTCGATGATCTCAGCTGCGTTGTTGTTCAGGAACTGGTTCATCGCTTCACCTGGAATATGGAAATAAAATAGACTCAATACTTACTGTTATCTTCCAGTATGATTGATTATTTAGGAAGCATGAAGTATTTTAAAACATTAGAGAAAAACTACATACCTAATTTTTTTTTTTTATGAATGCTGTTCGTAATATTTTTATTCAAAATTAAGCCAGTGACTCCTAACAATGATTCCCAACACTATAGCCGTATAAAACAGAAAATATAGAAGCTCGTTGATGTCTTTTCAAAGGAATCTGTATAGTTAACACAATATTTTCTCCCATAGCTTCGCTCATTTATGGAAATAAATGATAACTTCAATTGGTAACTTCAATATTAGATGCACTTTCAGTCCGGGCTTGTTCCGTATCTCTTTAATATCGTATGGCTTTTGTTTGTCTGACACTGACCTTGGTAATTTCCTAAAAACAAAAGCTAATTATAAATGTATCTACTTTCTCAAGCAAGCGAATTCAAAACAAAACACAGGAGACTGGTAAGGTTAAATATAAGCTATCATAAAGAAATAGGGAATAAATATTGAAACAATCCATAAAACACTATATAGGCCCAAACTAAATTGCAACTTTTTTGCAAATACATAGGTAGGTACTTAGAATACAAAACACTTAGACGGACAACAAACATCTGTGTTCACCACACAAATATTTGTTCGGTGGGTATGGGGATCGAACGCACGGCTTTCGGCGCAGAAGGCCTACCAACTGAGTCACGACTTCTTCTTCTTCTGAATTAATGACATCTGTCCATTCGGAAAATTTTGGCAATTTCAAGGATTATATTACATAAATGAAATAGATTTTGTCGAGTCAGTC
The DNA here is from genome assembly GCA_947578465.1 of Thera obeliscata. NCBI lineage: Eukaryota > Metazoa > Arthropoda > Insecta > Lepidoptera > Geometridae > Thera > Thera obeliscata. The sequence goes on from OX387926.1 coordinate 3,994,002, forward strand.
AATATAGTCAAGTAAATGAGTGTGTCTCACCGATGACGCTGCCATGGTTGACGGTGTCTCTGACTTTGAACCGCGAGCTCCTCAGCTTGAAGTCCACGAGCAGGCGTTCAGCCGCCATGTACTTTATGTTCTTCCTCTCGATCTCCTTGCCGAAGATCTTCGCGATCGCCGCTACGTCGACTGTCAACAATATTATTGTTTTTGAAGTCTTACTTCTAGGACTGCTATTAACGTACTGTTTTGTTTTTCTGTGGGAAAAATTAATAAAGCCTTGCGCACATCTAAGGGATCTTCAGGGCAATCAGTGAAACACTGTCCAATATGACAGTGATATTTGACAGCGTTTCACTGATCGCCATCTGATCGCCATCGCCATCGCCTAGATGTGCACAGGCCTTAAGCTCCCTTTCTTCCGTCTTTTATTCTTAATTTGACCTTCACTCATAGATCTCGTTGGTATAGATTTCTATAAATGCTATGAAAAGAAGGCACCTTACATACGAAGCTGTTAAATATAAATATGATGACTGCATAATGTCAAATACCAACTGCACACTGAAAACAGTCTTGAAGAGGCAAAGTGCTGGCGCAAAATGGGCCTAACCTAATATTGCGGAAACAGGAGTCCTTTACAAGAGGCAAAGTGCTGTTAGGCTTGGTTATGCTTGTTACTGATGGACATGGGTCTCTTTTACCCCTTTACAGAGAGAACGATTCTGAGTCCACTCCACCCATAGTCTACCAGCGATCTTTACAATGTCGTCAGTTCATCGGGAGTATCCCGGTTTAATCTTTGTTCCCAGCAGCATAAACAACTAGTACTTACTAAAAGCAGCCCAGAAGTCACCCTGAGAGCGTACCGGGAAGAGCAACACCTGCCCTGAGACCTCGTACTTCCCGGTGATCTCAATTCTTGGCAGGACCATACCCATGTCAATGCGTAACTTCTTTAGATCTGACCTGGAATTTGGAACATAATTCCTTTAATGTAAATTAATGATGTGGTACAAATATTGAGAGTCGAACCTACAAATAACATTCCCCATTACTACTAAAGCGGGCTTTCACATATTGATGTGAAGAATGATTAAATTCAGTAGTAGTAGAGCTCTTTGTGATGGGCTCGTCCGGGGAAGTACTACCACCATGCCTATTTCTACTGCGAAGCAGCATCGCTTTTGTTACTGTTTGAGGGTGTGGGTGCCGGTGAAATCACTGGCACGTGTGGCTGAACATTTGTATGCCTCAAGTGGACGCAAGGCAGCACATTGTAGGGCACGTTCCTGACGTGCATGACTTACGAGAAAATGCTTTGTTATAGGCGATGGTTACCACTTAACATCAGATGGGCCATATGTTTTCTCCATCAGCTAATTGTGTAAAAAAAATAAGACGCAAAATATAGCTTCCCACGGTGGATATTCATTTTTTAAACAAATAAATAAAGCTTGATTAGTACTCAGGATGAATGTAGCTTTCCAATGGTGAAATAGTTTTTGAAATCAGCACAGTAGTTTTTGAGTTTATTAATTGCAAACATACACACAAAAATACAAATATTTCCTCTATAAGTATTAGCATAGATAAGTATAGTGGTTCTTGGCTTTGAGTCCTTGACCGTTCGATTGAAGTTACTCGTAGCATTTTTATATTATAAAAGCCTACGGTTAGAGCTGAGGATTCAAAAGCTAAGTAAACTTTGTTGGTATGTTCGTCGCAACCACTTGTCTCATGAAGTGTGTTGCAAGCTAATTGTGGCAGACCACAGATTATTAGCCAATTTCGCCACAAACCTTCGTAATGAGCATAATAGGTCTAATCTTAAACCGTCAGCTTCAAAGTTACAACTCATCGTGCGTAAGTACAAGCTTATATTGCAAATACCAATAGAAGTAGCTAGGTACCGTAAATAGGGGCATGAGAAAACAACAGTTGCCCCTGACGTTATACAACGTGTTACAAAATACGCCGTAATAAATATATATTAAAAAACTTTGCCAACCCTAGTAAGCTGATAAGTTAGGGAACCAGATTATTTAGCAGAAAGGCCTACGTACCTATTTTACCTAATGATGGTCTACTTTAATAGTTTTTATAGTATTCATTCATAAATGTTAAAATACTAAAATTTGATTATTTTTTTCGGGTATGTTATACAGCGCTATTACGGTTCTTAAATATTGTGAATGGGCTCGTTATAAGGCCCCATTTAACCTCCTTTCGGCTTTAAGGGTATAGTTTTGTAACACCATGTATAAACCATCTGTAAAAATAGCATGCCGTGCCAATAACTTTGAGGACTGAAAAAAGAGCAATACATAATGAGAGCACATGAAAAGTACATGATGAAATTGACAAAATCTACAATCAAAGTTAATGCAAAACGAAAAAAGTAAAATAACAATCAATAATCGGGTCAAGTATCCAGCAATCTGTCGCTCTATTGCAAACTAGACGGAACTAGCGCTTTCGTAAGAACGTAGTTCAGTAGAATATTACCCAATTTATGTTCAATAGAGATGTTACTTTTGTAGAGACCTAGTGTCAGAATAACGAGGCTGATTGCCAATTATCGTAAAAGCAACTGGAGTTATAAAATTCATTTCGCAAAGATAGCCCCGAATACCTATTAACATTCAGTTATTTATCTATGAGAACTTAAAAATTAAGGGAGTCTAGACGTCCAGTTCCTCGCAACCTATATAAGTCTATAGAGGAACATATCAAACTTAGGGCTTGGCTCCTAGCATTTCATTGTAAGTTAGCATTAAAAATTTTCATCTAGACCCCACGCAAGATAACTCTGCACATGACAGATGGCACAAAAACATGAAAAATGGGCTGGAAATAAATCTTCCCAAAAATGAATAAAGAAATCGAACTTGCATCATATTTGTGATTGGGAGAGAGGTTTTTTTGCATTTTCTGCCATCCGTCACGCTTAAAGCTATCTTCTTCAGACTCTTAGTTATCAGTTGTAGTTCAGTGTGAGTACATATTTTTTTCGAATGGACCGAATGCTGGTGATCGTCTGACGATTGATAGATCGCTACCGGACAATATAGCGCAACTGAACAATATAGCGCTACCGGACAATATAGCGCTACCGGACAATATAGCGCTACCGGACAATATAGCGCTACCGGACAATATAGCGCTACCGGACAATATAGCGCTACAGGACAATATAGCGCTACCGGACAATATAGCGCTACCGGACAATACAGCGTTACCGGGCAATATAGCGCTACCGGACAATATAGCGCTACCGGACAATACAGCGTTACCGGGCAATAGCAGTGTGAGTACAAACCTTATCTTAGTGATGGTATAGTTGCTGGGCCCCACCACGGTGATGTTGTTGAAAGCAGCCGTGACTCTCACGGGGCCAGCAGAGTTCTCCATCACGAGCCGGTCGATGAACAGTGGCTCTACTGCCGGTACCCCCAGGTCTGGCAGACCCTTGGCCAGGTACGGCCGGAGATGGTTAAACGAGTTTTTTATGCAGTTGTCAAGCTGAGGGTCACTTTGGCTGCATGGCAGGATGTATTCCGCTGAAATTAAGAAGGTGACATTGAAATAAAAGTTTTAATGTGCAAACCGGTCAAGTTCAACGGGATTTCATATATTGAATATATCCTGTATCCCAAAATAGCACCACAAAAGCAGGTCAGGGCTTTGGTGTATTCTTTTTTCTTCCTATAACTTAAACGAATACATATGTGAGAAAGTTATATGCGTATGATATCCAAAAAGACGATGGAACGCCGAACGGCGGCAATTCACAGTAAACATTACATAGAAGTAAATTATGGAGGTGCGTCCCTTACATAACGCCTGAAGTGTACCACTAAGTAAGCCAACTATGGTGACAAGGTGACGCAAAGTGCGATGACCGACAGGTTTGCCGCAGAAAAGTGAAACCACGTTTATTAGACCAAGGACACGTTGGCAAATCATGCATGTGCGTTAGATCATATAAAATATATAAATCATAATCTGGCAGCCTATGGCCAATGTGATCAAGGTCAATGCTAACGTCAAGTAGAGAGTTCGTTATTTAAAACTTTTGCAATTGGTTGGTTTTACTATTTGTACGACGACATCGTCAAAATAGCAAGCTCCACTTGGAGTAGAGCAGCTAGAGACAGAACGAGATGGAGGCAAATGGAGGAGGCTTTGACCACTCTAGGTGGTCTTTACTTACACATCGAATAGTGTTTGCCATTACAAACACTAAAAAATGATTACAGTAAAAATAAATGTAAATTACCTATACTGATATCATAAAGAGGAACGATTTGTATTTTTGTGTGTATTTTTGTAATGAATAAACTGAAAAACATCTGTGCCGATTTCAAAAATTCATTCACCCGCCGCTTTTTCTTATGGAGCGGCACAGCGGTTTCGGGCAAACTATAGTAATAAGGAAAATGAAGATTTTATCTGTTTTTATCTTACTGTTTGTGAAAGATTACGGTCGATCTTGTCTCACTCTTATCATTAAATAAAACTTGAAAACTCAAAAATTAAAACTTGATCTTCAAAGATAATGCTAAAGCACTAAGAAGGTTGCCCAAGTTGTTATGATTAGCGCACGAGTTCGTTTGTAATTCATTCATGGAATGTTTGTAATTATTTATGAAACAAATATGCAATTCCGGAGATTATTAAAAGTTATGCAAATGAAGTTGAACTTGAACGCGGCCCGCAATCTGGCACAAAGACGCTGTTTCACAAGGTCACTTACATAACGCCGTTATACAACGAAGTTGGTTCAGCCTGTTGACCCCGTTTTTGAGCAAACGATCGCGATTAGGGTAAATAGACAATTAAAGTACAAACTTCACTAACAGAGAAAATCTTCATCGTTTTCAAAATCTAAAAGAAAAAAAGCATATAATTAGTAGCCACTAATTATATGCATATTATGCGCATTCTTGCAAAAATGTAGTAATTCCAGTTGCATATATTATATTCCTTCCATGTTTTCCATAAGATAGTTACGTATTTTCTTTCACGCAAAAGGTAGTTTTTACTTTTATATTAAAGATGAGCCACTTTTGGCTTAATCTATAAGCAATGACGGAGGCCTTAGGACGGCCTACAAAGACAAACGCAATCTGATTTCACCCATATTGTAAGCGAAATGCTTGATCTTACTCGCTCCTTAGTAGGTACTGTGCTTACACAGAAATCAGTAAATATAATTATCATGTGCATGTACACTTGTACTAAAATTTAGAAGTTAGCTTATTAAAATGTTCTAGAATGTCTACCATGCACGCTTGAAAGAATTACTGTCATGACAAGAGCATTTTTAGGGTTCCGTAGCCAAATGGCAAAAACGGAACCCTTATAGATTCGTCATGTCTGTCTGTCTGTCTGTCTGTCTGTCTGTCCGTCCGTATGTCACAGCCATTTTTCTCCGAAACCATAAGAGCTAGACTGATGAAACTTGGCGAGTAGATGTATTCTGTGAACCGCATTAAGATTTTTACATAAAAATTAAAAAAAAAAACTATAAATTTCGGGGGTCCCCATACTTGAAACTGAAACTCAAACATTTTTTTTTCATCGAACCCATACGTGTGGGGTATCTATGAATAGGTCTTCAAAAATGATGTTGAGGTTTCTAAAATCGTTTTTTTCTAAACTGAATAGTTTGCGTGAGAGACACTTCCAAAGTGGAAAAAAGTTGGTCCCCCCCCCTCTAACTTCTAATGTAAGAGAATGATAATACTAAAAAAAATATATGTTGTACATTACTATGCAAACTTCCAACGATATTTGGTTTGAACGAGATCTAGTCAGTAGTTTTTTTTTTATACGTCATAAACCGTAAACCGCAATTTACCTTTCGACGAACTACAAGAACCTTATTATGTTACATCAAGTAACATAATATAAAGGTTCTTGTAGTTCGTCGTGCTACGGAACCCTTCATGGGCGAGTCCGACTCGCACTTGGCTGCTTTTTCATTATTATAATAAGAATGGCATGTGTAAAAAGTACCAATCATTTCAAATTCATTAGGTTCTTTTTGTGGGCCCTTGTTATCGCAACTGTCCTTATTCACACCCAATAAACACAGTGTAGTAGAAATGTTGCGCTATATCTTGCAATATTATTATGGTGTAACTGTAATTGGAAGACTATGTCGTCATAGTTTTGCTAGTAATCATAAGTAAATAACCTCAGCTGCAAACTACGATGGCAAACTAATCGCGAACAGTGCGTCGATTTGAAAAATTTGAAAATGGAACGCGGATTCAGCGATCACTAAATCGACGCACATAATCGGGCGTTGATTTCTGAACACTGTGTGATTTGTGTTGCTGGAATCGACGCCCTCACCCTCCCACCGCCGCGAAAAATTGCGTCCTCATTCACCATTTCCTTCACATTGGTACCATTGCCCCCGACAAGGTGCTTTTGAAGCAAGTTTGCTCTGGGCAATGACAGTTCGTGGCAGTTTGCTGCAGTGTGTACGAAACCCTATGCTGAAACTGGAATCCGATCACCACCGGCACTGCTGTCACAGTTCACAGCTGTTCGCAATTTGACCTACGTTTAAGAGAATAGCTATTGTATTGATATATATTTGATATTATATACATCTACGAGTATTAGACTTTATTTAATCATGAAATCGCCAACACTGGAAGTCTTAAAGAGCAAAAATCGTACCTATAAGCACTCCTCGAGAGATTTGAGTGCTTATTATAAAACGATTTTTTTATGAAGCATGATGAGGTGAAAAAGGGTGTCCAAGTTTTTAATGGGAATAGCTTCACACAGACAAAATCAAAGGAGATTCGACTGGTATAATGCAAAATGCAAGCAAAGTTCTGTTTTTTCGTCAATTATTGAAGCCATGATCGAGACGTCTGGTTGGCGCCTGGGAGATAACCTATAGCAGACCACTTGAACTCTAGAAGTACCCAGATGCCGATTCGAGATATAAAATCATAACAACAAAATAATCACGAAGAACTACATAATTATTGCTGTCAAAAAGCAATTATTCTGTGATATAAACATTTTCATAGTTGTGATTACAGAAGATATGACTATCTACAAGTTGTTCAATGCATTAAGTTAAGGCCATCGCACATCTAGGCGCTGGCAATGGCGATCAGCTAAAACGCTGTCATATTTGACATAGTTTCAGGTATGCGCAGGCCTTTACTCTTTTGATCTAATAAATAGATATATTTTGATCTAAAGATGGAGCACCAGATGGACCCACGACATTGTTAAGATCGCAGAAAGTCGGTGGATGGATAGGGCTCAGAATCTTTCTCCCTCGTAATGTGTAGGAGAGGCCTAGAGGAGAAGCAGTGGACTTCTTCAGGATGGTGATGAAGAGATGGCAGTTGGATATACACTGATTAAATCTTTTAAAAAACTTTTTTTAAAGGAGTCAATGTTTAAAGCAATGTGTTTTGACCTGTCATCCTAATCCAAGGTTCTCATTAATAAGGGTGCCGCCGCCGTGAGGTTACTACGAAAAGGCAGGTTTCGCAAACGCTGACGCAAGCTGTGTCAAGGGCGCGCGTGCGCCGGACGCTGGCCGAGATGTCAAAGTAGAAACCACTTCAGGTTCATGCAAACAAAAAAAATATTGAGTCGTTATTCTGCTTACTGCAGTGTTATTTTTTTACTCGACTGATTTAAGCAATTTTTCTGTTGTAATTTTGTTTCAAGATTCTCATAAATCATAGACAACGTACGCAAAACATATTTTTTTTAAATTATTGTAATATTCAGGATATGTTAAAACTATATATATAAAATAAAGTTTTGTTAGATATACTATTAAGAGCGGGTCGTGCGAAAATTTGAGATGCGTTTTTAAAAAAATCGGAAAAATTCGGAAAAATTCGGAATAAAAAGGATACTATGTCCGTCTCTGACTTTTAAGCTCACAAATTTTCAGCCTAATCGGTTCAGCCGTTCTTGAGTTATTAAGAGCGGGTCGTGCGAAAATTTGATATGCGTTTTTAAAAAATTCATAACTAAATAACTAAGTGACATTTTAAAAATCGCAAAAGGACTAATTGTAGACTATACATTTGAGATTAATTCGAATTTAAGTGAGTTAAAAAAATATACTATTTAACATGACATTATATTTAACGCTAATGAAAATCGTATGTCAGCGTATAACTCAAGAACGGCTGAACCGATTAGGCTGAAAATTTGTGAGCTTAAAAGTCAGAGACGGACATAGTATCCTTTTTATTCCGAAAAAGTAATGGGGACGGGGCAAGCAAAAGGCAGCCGCTAGTTCATATTATAAAGAGGAATGAATTGTATTGTAGGTAACGAATAAACCCATAAACTACGAAACCGATTATAAAAAATATTTCACCATTAGTAAGCTACATTATTCTTGCGTAGCACCAAGCTTTTTACTAGCTTATCGCTCGTCATTAAGAGCCCTGAAAATAATTGGTCGAACGATTTAGAGTGGACACTGAGTAAACATTTTCTGTATATAAACGTATATACAGAAAATTTTTGTCCAGTCTCTACCCCAAAGCGTTCGACCAATTTTCAGGGCTATTGCTTAAACCCAACATCCGGTATGCACCTAATTATTATTCACGGCCCTTATGGCTATGATCGAATAAATGTATTGATAATAAGCAATTTATTAGTAGCCTTGATGACCTGATGCCGGGTCCTCGCTGCCATCTGGCAAATATTTCGATGTCACGAAGGTTAAAGTTTTTATAGTTGTCTGAGGTCGCTTATTTTTGGTTACTTTTATTATTTGTTTATACATATACATATATATCAATTACGTATGTATTTTAATTAATTCAATCATTTTACTAGTACTACTTCCATACTTGTATAGGTGGTTCTATATTTGACGCTATTGTTTTTTCGCTTTTGGCACCATGCGTTGTAAATAAATAATTAATACACATCTTACACATCTTTATCGATCTAAAAATACAAACATGTTGATATTTTAGTAGAGTAGAGCACTTTGTGAATTGAAGATTTTATTACCAGTTTAGTATAAACTCCTTAGCTGCAAATCTGTTTGCTGAACTGAAAGGCATTGGCAATTTATGTATATAAACGAACGTTTTTGCTACAGTTGGTCTCCAAATACCTACTTCCTTATGCTTTTATTTTACAATCTCCTCCGAAAATAGCAATTAACCATTGTTTTGTCGATTAACGGAACAAATAAAAAATTAATTAGTGGCCTTTCACTTATAAACGAATCAAATTGATAATAAATAAGTACTGTTGCTTATTTATTTATTATCAATTCACATAACCCCATATACTTAGAGCGATTTCAGACTAGCGTATTTTTTGCGCGTATACGGTCGTTTTAGCTTACGCGCTTATACGCGCTCTACATTACGCGCTTCTAAAAACCATACTCGCGTAAACGGGCATCTTTCGGCGTGTTCGCTCGAACCGGTGGTGTCGTGTCAGTATCAACATGGATTCTGACACTTATACGAGCTTAGAAGCGCGTCAACGCTCGTACGAGTCAAGCGTGTGACAAAAGGCACGCCTATACGTGCTTCCAAATACGCGCGTATAAAACGCTAGTCTGAAACCGCTCTTAATCCAAAAAAGTTAGCGCTAAGTTACTAAAAGTAACTTAAGTAGTTAAGTTAGATAAATAAATATTGTAGACAATCCACACAACACTATCTAGCTCGAAACGAAGCAGAGCTTGTACTATGGAAACCAAGATAGCTGATATTATACTTATTTACATTATATATTTTTGTAAATACATACATCCAGACAGAGAACAAGCATCAGTGCTTTGAATCAAATGAAGCTTATTTCAATACTAGGTAAGGTCAGAAGGTAATAGATACAGGTTCAATAAGGATTGAAAAACTTCATTTTAAAATCAGATGGGAAGATATTGCATCAACAAATATTTTTTGTTTTCCCCCTAGCCTTCTGAGATATTTTTTAATATTCAATTCACGAAGCATTCCATAACAATATTACGGCCTATTGATAAGGACTCGCAAGGCTGTGGTAGTCGGTATGTCCAAGCCGTGTAGAATTCAACTGAAGGTTTTTGGAGTACTGCACTGACTCAACTAATGAATATTTTTTTATGTTGTACAATTATTATATTTTTCCGGATTTAACACTTTTATGGTACCTCGAGATCGTTTCTGTAAGGCAGAAGACAATACATTATATGAAACTCTATCTGAATATATTTTGGGATTGGCACAATTTTAGATTTTTCTTATTGAAACTTTTTCTTTTTGCAAATCCCTCACCCTTCATTTTGAGAAAAACGCGAGAGAAAATCATTTACTAGGAAGTCTACTAGAGATAAGATAAATTGATTTTTACAATTTATATTAGTTAGATTATAGTATTATGATTGCACACTAAAATAACTGTGGTTGGCTTGTATGTTGATTTTTATTCACGGAAAACTATATCAAGATAAAAAAAAACTGTAGATATACATGAAAAACTAAAATACATTGTATTCGGTGTTAACCTTTTAAAAGAAAATGAATGCATTTTATTGGTTTTTATTACTATTTATCTATAATTTTCCTCGACTTCATGTAATTTACCGTAAGTAAAGACCAATGTAAAAGTCGATCAAAGTTATTTCAGTGTATATGTGTATATTCTTGTTACTAAAGATATGTGTATGTCTTAAAATGCGTTGTTCGCTAACTGCTTTAAATAGATAAATAAACAAAGCCACTGAGAGGGCGATTGGGCATTTATCGATGACTGTATTGATATATAGAGAATTAAGATGCAAAGCCATACATAGATAATAAATACGTGCGAATGCTTGCGAAATGTTTGCTTCACTCATTTGCGTCTGATGTCGTAAACAAAGCGTATTGTATGAGTTTTGTTCCTGTTTGAATTAATAATACTATTACCATGAGGATGATACGTGTAGATATTGTATACGATGAATTTATAAAATAAATTAATAAAGTTGTAAAGGCTTCTGAGCATGTCTCCAGAAAAGTCATAGAAGTTATGCATCATGAGATCCACAATATTAAACTACAGGCAGTTTTTGTTAGTGAGACACATGATAAAAACATGGGAAATCGTAAACATGGCAGAAACCCAACCGCGCCCGCGTGAGCGCCCCCGCAGCCCCCGTCCGTACAGCCAAAACCAGTCCTCAAAGTAAACATCAAAAGGTCAAGGAAATAACACTAATAGTTAGGCGACCTAAAAATATGAGAAAATAAATCCATCTTAGAAAAATGTATCTTTTTTCTCGCTCTTTTTTTTAACATTTTATTTTTGTCTAAATCAAAGAATTACATTAATTCGACGTCTAGCGTTCATCCGTAGATTGAACAATCACCCCTTAGTGTAAGGGCTTATTTGACTAAAGAGGAATATCGTAAGCTTATTATTTGCCATGCTAAAACAACAATGCTTGAGAAACGCAAGTAAGTTTCATCGTGTTTGAGGTAATATAGTCTTGTCCAGTTTCGTAAGCGGGACCGACCACCTCTGCCTTGACATGATGGGCTAATCACAGTCTGTGACAAAATTACGTATTGTTACTGCAAAGGAAATACATAACTTTGTATGCACAGGACAGCCTTACGAGGCTTTGTAATTAATTGATTCTTCCGAAAGAACTTCTGAACGGAGAATCAATATTTCAATTTGACTATAATGACTGTAAAAAATTTGGTCCAGTCAAGCTGAAAACTTTATTTTTTTATACGGTAAAATGTAAAGGAAATAATTGAATTAATGATAGCAATACCATCAATGCTCTCAATAGGTGAAAGAGAAAAACATGGCGGCTGGCGATTAGATTAGGTACACTCTATCTATCGTGTACGGTATTCTAACTTCAACAAAATGTGCTGGTTTGTGCCAAAGGTTTTGTTTAGACGTGTCTTAGACTACCTCTTTTAATACATATCCGTAGGTTTTGGATAGCTAACATTCGATCTGATGTCGTGTCTTTGTAAGGGGATTACAATTGAATGCCATTTTGTTTTTCATGAAGTTAGAATGCACTTTAGAAATTGACAAATCGCAGTAACGAACTATAGAAATTTTGCCATTGTGAAATCTTTCTCAGACTGTATTCTTTAGTTATTGAAACTGTACTGAGTCAAAGGTCGATTTTGGGAAACTTAAATATGTGATTTCTTAACAAGGTTTCATCATTGCACAAAGGTAAAGACCAACACAGTTAACTGTCATCTACCTACAGTGTTTCCAAAGTCGATTACTGAATGAGATTATGTGCGTACTTAAAATAATTAATCTTCATGATTACATTGAAAGTAATTTATGTGTGGTTAAACTTTATAGATAAATTTTGTCATCAGCAGCCATAGATCACAGCTTGATTGATTTTAGCATTTAGTGTACTCATGGTATATTTTTCTATAACATATTTTAATTACAATAATAAGTTGTTATTCATAGTACCTAATATTATCAAAATATATAGCAAACGAAACGAAACGAAGGCGTGGTCTGAGACTAGTTATATTCGAGAATGCAAAAAAATGATTTCTATGACTCAAAGCCTTAACTGCTCTGTCGTTACGGCAGGGCCGATTGGAATTAAGAGGGCATCACACAGGCGACTCTCCATACAAACGTAGTCCCCTATTTCCTCCCTGGATAATGCCTATAGAGTAACCATTTTTTCTCATAAAATCCAGATCTGCTATATACGTGCTCGTATGTTTTCCTTTTTTTCAGAAACTTATTGATAAAGAAAATATGACCCTAATATGATTTATATGAAATATGAGTTGGAGGTGATAATTTTTAATTATCTACTCACGCGTTGCAAGGGAGTTGTCTTCTGCTGCTCCATTCTGGCAGATGACAGCCAAGCTCAATATAAACAGGGAAAATACGCAACGATCTGCCATTTCCATTTTTTTTTTCAAAAACAAGAAAAAAAAAAATTGGGTTTTCAACAACAATACATTGTTCTTTCACAACTTGGAAATCACTGGCCAGTATTTTTTTGTTAAACAATATTCGAATTTCGAATTTTAAAAATGTTTTTTGGACAAGTTCGTTCGGTTCCTGCCGGCGTCCGCTGTTCTTCGGTTTTAGTTTGCAATAGGCGCGTTAACTTGGTGCCGGTAGCGGACAGGCGTTCGTCTCATTTTGTAGAAGTGAAAGCGTAGGCCTATGTGTTTTATTCGCGAGTGATTTTCGTCATCCCTCAGCGGCTCCCCACTTCACCATCAAATTCTTTAACGCATAGGGAAAACTATAGGATGGGTGATGTCTAATGTTATGCCTGTTGCTTGGGTTAATAGCTGACCGAGCTCTGTGTGCATTATGTCATTGCTGACGGGGTTGAACAAGGAGGACACTGGCACTATTGTGAAATGGAAATGCCTTTCTAGGAAGTCATTTTTACCTAAAACTAAAATATTGTCTTGAAGTACAAGCAGCATTGTTAGATATTATTTTGACAACAATCTTTGAGCAAAGTCGAACTTGCCGCGGTGGAATTTAATTACGCCACCCCGCCAACCAACCCTTTGAAAATCCGTTATTGTCGAGTTTTGTTTCAGAAAAGTCATCGGGTGCACAAAGGTTTTAATCAGAAATTGCAGATTTCATTCAGACACTGAAAGCGTGGTGTGTTGAAAAACTTTGTAAATTTAATATTGCTTCAGAAATATTCGTGTTAAATAAAATAAAATTGTAAAAATGTGGCAAATCAATAAGCTTAACACCAGATATTCCAAAGGAAGTGAAATTACATAGCGAGATTGAAGACTTGGCATTTGGCATACGATTTCAATCTCGTAAGATAATTTCAAACCGAAGATAGAGAACTCACTGGTCAACGAAACGTAAGCGGGTTTTATTTAAATTACTCGGATTATTTAAGCACTTTACTACTAATACTCCGCAATAACTGCACTGCTGGTCTCTCTATACATAATATCGTAGAGCTTCGAGGGTCTTGGCCTTTATGTTTGGTCATCATGGCAGCTCTTCCTATCCACACTATTCCAGCTTGTCCTTCAGCTTTATTCCAGCTTGTCCATCTATCTTTTCTTTGCCTCCTCTACCCACATATCCATCTACAGTCATACTAATCACTCTCCTAGTCACATGACTTTCATCCCTCCTTATGACATACCCGTACCGCGCCAGCCCCTGATCTACTTCCCCTGATATACTCATTCCGTACCTTGTCCATTCTTGTCAGTCCCACACCCATCTCAACATTCGTTATCCAATCCTACTAATAATTATAAATTATGCGAATGTTGGACAATTTTGATGTTTGAATGTTTGTGGCTCAATCATGTCCTAACTATTTACACTAATTTAGATGAAAGTTAGAACAAAGATAGCTTGTTACCTGGATTAGCATTTTGAACTAACAGATACGGAAACAAAACTACTTAACATAAGTACTTTCAGTATGATTATTTCTATATTTTGGTCTCGTTTATCTTTCCCTCGGTCAATACTTCTGCTCCCTCACCCTAGTCAAACAAACCTTGATTCTAGAGAAAACTAGAAGAATTAAGTATACATTGCTTGAGATATACCGTACTGATAAGGGACGTAGGATCATGAGCAGCGATGTACGACTGACAACTGAACGGTCTAAAGTTTAATTATCGTAGAGTGATATAATGCGTTGAGGTCCAGATTGCGTCCAGAAATAATCGAATACATCGCATTTAGTTTGGTGACCGCGTTGGGTATAAACACACTAAAAATAGTGAATTTTAAAACACATTTAAAAAAATACGAAAAATGTGGCTGAAGTAAAAACAAGTGATTAATAATAAATATTTTTATTTTGAGACAATACTTTATTAAAATGGGTTTCGACTTTACGAGAAGACAGTGGTTGACAATAATAGTGATATCAATAGCAGATTTTTGTAATGCAATATGTGTTGCACTACAAGCGCCGTTTTACCCAAAAGAGGTAAGGAATGACTTGAAAACCCTCATAAGAAATATAATTTCAAACATTTTTTTATTTAGTGCAAGAGATCTATGAAAATACCAGCAAAAACATACATTATACCATTCCCCCTTTATAAATGTAAACCACTATTTTGGTGTTTGAATTTAGACTAAACTAATAGTTCGACTCAACCATCTCAATGCTCTATAACCTCGTTGCTTAAAAATACTTGATATAGACTCCTTTGTGCAAAGAATACTCAACATTCAAACTCCTTGTTCAAGTTCTTGGCGATTTGATTGGTCGATATTTTCTACAAGGGTGTAGGATTGGAATTGGAATAAAAACCTAAATACTGTTTAAGTTATGTTTCTCGTTGTGGTGTAAAAAATAGTATAGTAGGTATGATGTTTTATATCGTCACTAATCATTCGCGTCCCTCAGGATTCTAACAATGCTTCCAACATGGTTCTCAACATCTTTCCGATTCAGCGGTGGCTCTTAGCAATTTTTTTTCTAGTGCTAGAGGTGTCAATGGTGACCGCACATATTAGAATGTAGTACTTCTAAGAACATGAAAATAGTTTCGTTATACATTATATTAATAGAGTTAAAATCAACTTGTCAGAATTAGGTTACATATCATGATATCACAATATAATTAATTAACAAATAACATTTGAGCTAGAGCAAGGCTATAAATCGTGTAAACTGTTGTAAACTATTAACAAGAAATTAAGTACCAAAAGTGTGAATTTAACAGCCGAATTAAGCGTGTTTTGTTTGTGATTACAGACCTTTAGTGATAACCTCTAGCAAAAAGTTGATGTTTAGTGAACTAAGGCGACACAAACCCGGGATTTGAAAAATCAATCACGCTAAAAAACACGCGTTATCTCAGATCACCATTTTATGGACTTAACCTTTAAAAAAAGAAAACTGTAGTGATTTGCCTCTAATATCCTTACATTTTTACCGTCGTCAAGTTTTTCCAAAATGTTGGGATTGTGCTACTGATTTGGAAGTTATTTATTATACTAAGGTACTATGTTATTGAACTGAAAAAAAAATCATGCTGCAAAATCTTTCAAACTGCGTGATTGTTAAAAACGAAATAGTTAAAGCCAAAACAAAGTCTTCGAACTATTCGACCGGTGGTGTAAGAATACAGATATAGAGAGAAAAATAATTATAATCGTAGAAAGTCTAGACATGGTACATATTGTGTGGTGGTTTAACAATAGTTTAATTATTATAACTACAACAGAAACCAATAACATAATAACATTACGTAATATAAACAATACGATGCAAGTCTTGTCAGTAGGCCCATCAGAACCTTACACAATGACGCACAGAGTGTTCGTGTTAGATTAATATACCGAGTGCACCCGATACGGTCTTTGGCATAGCCTCTGGCGCAGCCAATAGCTTCCATCTATCGAATTTCGAACAGTCCGAAAGACGAGTATTTTTTTCATACTACTTAGCGATGGAACGATCACGAAATAGAGCTTGAGAAGCTTGTAATGAAAAACAACCGCATCAAACTAGTCGCTAATAGTTTAGTACTCTTATGGTTTTAGTGCAACCACAGAATACGTATGCCGTGTTGGCCTTCCTCAAAGAAGAGGCCCCTCCACCACCACCTTTCGTGGATGTCGTAAAATGCGCCTGAGGAAATAAAAAAGCACCAAATAATAGGCATCATTTCTCGAAAGCCTGGCGTACATCTGTCAGTGAAACGCTATCAAATGTGATAGTCATATTTCATAGAACCTAAACGGCACAGCAGAACGTTAGATGCGCGCAATCGCAAGCTTCTATTTCGTGATCGTTCCATCGCTAAGCAGTATGAAAAAAATACTAACGAAATACGATAAAAAGAGAAATATTCGAAATTCGATAGATGGAAGCTATTGGCTGCGCCAGACAGAGGCTATGCCAAAGACCGTATCGGGTGCACTCGGTATATTAATCTGGCGTACATCTAAGGGTCAGTGAAACGCTATCAAATGTGATAGTCATATCTCATAGAACCTGAACGGCACAGCAGAACGTTACATGAGCGCAATCTAAATACTGACTCGGTCAGTATTCCGTACCATTTGTACTATTTTTACCAAAGGGGGTGACTAGGCAAACCCACAAATATTGGGGAGTATGCTTCTATAGTAAATATTGGTTCCCGCTGATAGTATAATAGAATAATGCCAATGTTGGCGTTGTGTTATAGCCGGTATAATACAGACTAAGACAGAGTTCATGAACTTTTAATTGAATCTTATCAGAAATGTGTTCGCATTTTTGCAATTAACTTCTAGCTTACCTAATTCAGGATTATTGAATAGGTCATTAGCATCGTCTTAGTTACTGCCATTTTGTACATTACAAATGTAATTAATTAATGTGTTTAGATAATAATAATGTTAAGTAAGTACATTTTATGATGTAGCAGAACATGTGATTATTATCGATAATAAGTATACGTAGGCATTGCATCAGTTTACTTTACTGATTACAACAAAGTCCTACGTGACGCTACGACCACAACAAATATTACGTTCCTTCCTTTTAAACTTCACGGATCTTTCCGTGTAGTCCGTGGTTTACGTAGCCTCATAATGTTTTGGAAAACCTCAAAAAATACCTACAAAACAACAAGATTTTTAAATGTTGGAATGTAGATAATTTTAACAGACTTTGGCCTTTGCATTACACAAGTAGTATAGGAAAGCTTTTTCGTGCTGTGTGGCTCGTTTATGGAAGCACTACCTACAACAATGTCTATTTCTCCATGAAGCAGCATTGCTATGTTTCAAGCATTGGCTGAACATCTGTATGCCTCAAGTTGATGGAAGCAGGGCAGTGCATCGTAGGGCACGTTCTTGATGTGCGTGATCTACGAGGCAATGCTTTGTTATAGGCGATGGTTGCCACTTTTAAGTAGGCCATGAACTTGTTGCATAAAAAAAAATCATACATACATATGTTAAATTCACGCCTCTTTCCCATAAGGGTATACAAAGATCACGAATTATCATTAATATTGCATTATCATTAATATTTTGTTGTATAAAAATAAGCCAAAGTAACATTGCTCATTAGCCTACTTGGCTAGGTTGAAATGTTACTAGGATACCGCATAGAAGTGATACACTAATTTAGTAAAAAAAAAAATATTTAAATATTTTATAAATGTTTCAGGCTGAGAGAAAAGGCTGTACCGCGACTGAATATGGTCTAGTCTTCGGATGTTTTGAACTAGTTGTATTTATCGTCAGTCCGATCTATGGAGCCCACCTCAACAGAATAGGACCAAAGCTACTGTTCAATGGAGGGATACTTACTACTGGCACATGCGCCATTTTGTTTGGGTGAGTAGTACTGATAATAATATGGCTCAAGTTTTCAGATAAAAACACTGAAACCAATTGAATATTAGAAGACAGCTCCAAATTAACATTGCCATGAAGCAAGTATAGGCCAATGATAAGGAAATTACCTACTTTTAAATGAGAGAAAGTAATTAAAATATTGATTGTCGTGACGATTGAGAGTAAAAGTATGTTTTAGCAAAGAGACTGTTGCAAAGTAGACACTTATACTAAAGCGCGGATACTAGCGGATACTAAAGGAATGAACCACCTCTCGTATCTGTTGGTAGGTAAAAATCTGATTTCAATATATCAAACGCTTGAAATGGTCTTAAAACATGAAACGATACATGCACATTACAAGGTTTTGTCTTTCACAAAATACAGATAGATCAGAGTTCCACCAAGGTTCCCTTTCGAAATAGAACAGCTGAGCATATCATTAGGTTACACCAAAATAGGGTTTAATCGTTTTAATGACATATAAAAAGTCTAGTCATTATTACAAATGGACTGTCCAGACAACAATAATGTGACAACAATAAAGTAGTACATTCGTAATAAGCTATCGCTAGTTCATTATCAGCTGATAATGAGCTCGTGTTGTTCTAGCTTGAGCTTATGAAATAATAAGTAGCTAACTTTTGAAGTTTATATATAAATTATGAATAATTATGAATAATTATGAATAAATATGAATCTAGATAATATAATCAATACACATTAATTTAGATAGATAGAAAATATGCTCTGAGTTGACCACAATATTTTGCTTACTTCTTTTGTCGTACATCAAAAGGAACTGATGATAGTTGAATCCAGTTTGGATTTGGATTCTGGTATTCTATGGCTCGTGTTCAGAAACAGTTCTTGAGTCTGAGTCGAGCCCCAAGCATAGATTTTTGTAATTTTTCAATGGAAAACTGACAAGAAATCTATGGTCGAGGCTATGATGATAGTCGAATCCAGTATGGAGTAGGATTCTGGTACCTATTCTATAGCCCGTATTCAGAAACAGTGCTCTAGTCTGAGTCGAGCCTCATGCATATATTTCTGTCATTTTCCAATGGAGATTGTCAAGAAATCTTAAAATGCTATGTTCATATGGGCTGCGCGGCATGCAGGCCGTCCCAGGCCGGCGAAAATTCAAGCTGTTCACACGCACGCCGCCGCCCCGTCGTGTTAGTCAGTGCAGTGTCAGTGAAAACAGTCACCGGGCGCCCGCACATTCATCCTTTGAACTTTGACAAAAAACCGACACTCGCCCGGTTCGCGGCATTCACGTTCACAGGCGCGTTTACGGGCTCGGGCGTACCGTTTACACGCTTGGGAACGTGAATGTGCACGTTGAATGTCGAGTTGAACGCGCGCTTGTGAACGTAGCATAAGACTACGGTCCTACATGTATTTTTGATACCTATATGCAAACTTCATGACGTTTTTAACATGTATTTTACTATAGGTTGTTGTACAAAGTGGAAGGGCACATACCCTTTATCACGTTGAGCTTCGCGATTCGCATCGTGGAGGCGATGGGCAACGCGGCCTTCCTTACAGCTTCCTTCGCCATAATAGCCAAGGAATTCCCGAACAACGTTGCTACCATGTTTGTAAGTATATCATAAATATTTTAATACTTAAATAATAATTATTAGGTAATTTTACAATACATATTTGTTTTATTTACAACAGAATATACATTATTTACAAAAACTATTACTAAACAACATGAAATACCTAATTAAAAACCAAAAATAAAAATTACATTTTATAAGAAACTAGAAAATTTTATAATGAACTCAGTTTTCCACTTGTAGGTATTACAGGTAGAAAACAGAGTTCAGATCACCGACCGCAGGCAATGTGCCCAAAAGGCTGGCAACGTTACCTCTTTGAATAGCTAAGCTAATTCTTTGCCCTAGGTAAGCGCCAGCCCTTTGGTCACCAGTCTCAACCACCAATAATAATTATTTTGGACATTCCACACACTATCTAGCTCCAAACTATGCAGAGCTTGTGCTATGGGAAAATTATTAATTGTAAATACAATATAACACCCAGACAAAGAACAAACATCTGCGTTCAGCACACAAATATTTGTTATTTTTTGGAGATCGAACATACGCCCTCTAGCGCAGAAGGTACAGCTACTCCAAGTGAGCTGTGAAGGCTGTCAATTTCACTTGTTCACTTACTGTTTTGGTATCACCATTTGCTGTGTCTAAAGTTTAGACTCTAAACTACACTTTTTGATGCTTTAGTTTGATTTTAACAATAATTTATTGTGTGGTTTACCCTTGCATTGCCGGAGCAGTGTTTTAGGTATAATTAGGTTGGCAAACAGTGTAAAGTAAACGATTTTATATATTTCATAGGATATACCAGTTGCCCGTGGTGTTAACCAAACTATCTCCATCCCTTGGTGTGACCAAATTATCTTTATTCTCTTCTTTCTTGTTGATGCTTTCTGTAACATAAAGCATCAACAATCGATCAATTTTCACTCCTCCAACCCTTCCATTTACCCAAAGTCAAAATCAAATATGTATTTATTCAATAATATTGCATGGATCACTTTGAAACGTCCTAAAGCTAGGTGAGTCTGATGCCCTTACTTTACTGTCCCCAGGCGTCATTGGAAACGTTCTTCGGTCTGGGTCTGATCGTCGGCCCAACATTGGGAGGAGCACTCTACGGCATCGGAGGGTACTTCCTTCCGTTCGCGGTGCTCGGATCAGCTCTGTTCTGTGCTGCCGTCATGAGCTGCATCGCTTTGCCGAAGAGCCATGAAGACGAAGACTTGTCGGTTTCGGGGCGAGAGTGTAATTCCATTTTATTTACAAATCCGCATGTTTATTTGCTTCTAGAGCTGAAAGTAAAAAGCTACGGCATTCATGAATGCATGTAATTGTTTGAAAATAAGTATAACATCATCATCAGCCTGAAGAAGTCCATTGCTGGACATAGGCCTCCCTACACATTTCCAGGAAGAACGATTCTGAGCCCTTTCCATCCACCGACTTCCTGCGATCTTAACAATGTCGTCAGTCCATCTGGTGGGTGGGTGCCCTACTTTTCGTCTTCCGGTTCGTGGTCGCCATTCGAGAACCTTTATTCCCCAACGGTTGTCAGTTCTTTGAGTTATATGACCTGCCCATTGCCACTTCAACTTACTAACTCTACGAGCTATGTCGGTGACCTTGGTTCTTGGTAAGTATAACATACCTACTCAATGGGACTGGGCGGGTCATATAAGTAGCATGCATCCCGATAAATGGACGAACCAGATAACTCCGTGGCAACCAGAGGAAAGGCAAGGTCGAGATCGGCTAAGAAAGCGTTGGAGAGACGATCTCGACGCTTTCAAGCGAGGATGGTGGGATGAAACGATGGATAGAGACGGTTGGAAAGATTTGGTCAGACCTTTGCCCAGCAGTGGGACAATATATAAAAAAATAAAAAAATTACACACTCAACGATATTAGCTTTCTCTATCACGGTGGTCTTACTATTATGTTTTCGTTTGCAGCAACAATCTTCACGTTATTGAAAATCCCTGGCGTTTTTCTGTCAGCAATCAGCATCATCTCTACCAGTATGAGCATCGGTTTCCTGCAGGCGACTCTCGAGCCTCACCTTAGAAAGGTAACTTTTGACTAAGTCTCATGATCTAAATAAGACATTATATAAATAAAAAGTTCCTTGCAATGGACTTGCTATACTTCTTTAAACAAATCCTAACTGGTGACATTGTATAGTGGCGGAATGAAAATGTTCGTCGATTTTCAACTTGATTTGTTTAACGTATCACGATCACATACTACCTTTTGAAACTTAATAGACAGAATACACCGATAAGTTAACGTCACAAATTATGTCAAAATGTGTTCATGATCAAGGCACTGGTGCAAGCGAAAACCGACTCTAAGGTGACGAACATTTTCATACCGCGACTGTACTTGGTGGCATGTGCATTTCTCCAGCTTCCTCATATGGAAATTGCGAATTCTGAAAACGCCAACATTTAAAGCATAATTGGAGCAATCATTGATTTGAAGGAAAATTTAGCAGCAAAAAAAACAAGGACTCTATGAGACTTTATAGGTGTGTTAGCTGGAGAGCGGCTCCACAGCTTCCTCATTCAGTGTGGGCAAACGGCTAACGATAGAGCTATATAGTAAACGCCAAATTTTAGAGCATAATTAGAGCACCCGGCATAAAAAAAATCAAGTCTCTAGCTCGAAAACTCTTTGAGTTAGAAGACTATAACAACGTGTTTGCTGGGAAGCCATTTCTCCAGCTAACACATGTGGATCTCAGGAATGGCTATAGCTAGAAAGTTGCTTGATATCTCCAAATTTAGAGCAAAAAATATCATGGATGCTCCAAATATTTCAAGTGTCTAGGTTCAAAACTCACCGAGTTAGAAGCTTTGATGACTGTGTTAGCTGGAGACACGTTTGTCTGGCACGCACATGCTACATCTGAGGATCTACAATAGCTACAGATTCGGTTGACGTGTCCAAACCGAGCTATGAATTAGAGCACTCGGCTCCAAAATTTTGGACTCTCTAGGACAAGTAGTTTCCTAGTAATGAACAAAAGAACATTTTGCCGCCAGAATTTTCAAATGTATGTTCGCACCCGTAAAAATGCGGCGTTGCCGCTCTGAAAGTTTGGTATCAGCGTAGGAATTTGAACGTTATTCGGTTTATTTTAGATCGCGATACGAGTCATTTTCGTATGCGCTTAGCGGTTTTGATTTCTGAAACCTCAAACTCATATTTTCTCTTTTTGTTAGGTTGAGAGCTTTCTCTCTATCTATATGAGAATTGTGTGTTGCCCGTTCTTGTTCGTTTTATAGTTTCTTTAGTAATGCGTGTCTTTTAGGTATTCTTAGAAAAAAAACTTTATTTGGTTCTGTAAATAGGTACCTGCTAGGCCAGTGTTGATGATTCTACCTACTCTGCCTGTTGTTAGCCGTCTGTTCTCTGTGTTTTACTGTATTCAGTCAGGTTTTTATGAGCGTATCGAGTAAACCAGGCGGACGGAAAATAGGTATTTACTGCGGCTTGCTAGTTGTGTGCGTACTCACGCACACTTGCCCTCTATCACTTGCCATCTCACCAGATGGCAAGTGATAGGGGGGGGCATCTCACCATGTTGTGCCGACCCCACCTGGTGGGTAAGGGCAGGAAGAAGAAAAAGCACTTTTTGGGGTTTTTTGTTTCATTTTCAACTATATTCCTATATTGTGAATTGGACATAAGTTTTTGAATCCAAGATGGCGTCTTTTTTTTTCTTAAAAAATGGATATGGGTATCGTTTCATAGGTTTTTGGGGGCTCTGGTTGTGAATTCGACAATAATTTTTGAATCCAAGATGGCGGCTTCATTTTTTTTTCTTAAAAAATGGATATGGGTATCGTTTAATAGGTTTTTGGGGGCTCTAATTGTGAATTCGACATTATTTTTTGAATCCAAGATGGCGGCTTCATTTTTTTTCTCAAAAAATGGATATTAGTATCGTTTAATAGGTTTTTGGGGGCTCTGGTTGTGAATTCGACATTATTTTTTGAATCCAAGATGGCAGCTTCATTTTTTTTCTTAAAAAATGGATATGGGTATCGTTTAATAGATTTTTGGGGGCTCTGATTGTGAATACGACATTATTTTTTGAATCCAAGATGGTGGCTTCATTTTTTTCCTTTAAAAATGGATATGGGTATCGTTTAATAGGTTTTTGGGGGCTCTGATTGTGAATACGACATTATTTTTTGAATCCAAAATGGCTGCTTCCTTTTTTTTCTCAAAAAATTGATATGGGTATCGTTTAATAGGTTTTTGGGGGCTACAATTGTGAATTCGACATTATTTTTTGAATCCAAGATGGCGGCTTCATTTTTTTCCCAAAAAATGGATATTAGTATCGTTTAATAGGTTTTTGGGGGCTCTGGTTGTGAATTCGACATTATTTTTTGACTCCAAGATGGCAGCTTCATTTTTTTTCTAAAAAAATGGATATGGGTATCGTTTAATAGGTTTTTGGGGCCTCTGATAATGCATACGACTTTATTTTTTGAATCCAAAAAGGCTGCTTCATTTTTTTTCTCAAAAAATTGATTATGGGTATCGTTTAATAGGTTTTTGAGGGCTCTAATAATGAATTCGACATTCTTTTTTGAATCCAAGATGGCGGCTTCATTTTTTTCCTTCAAAATGGATATGGGTATCGTTTAAAAGGTTTTTGGGGGCTCTGATTGTGAATTCAACATTATTTTTTGTATCCAAGATGGCGGCTTCATTTTTTTCTCAAAAAATGGATATGGGTATCGTTTAATAGGTTTTTGGGGGCTCTGGTTGTGAATTCGACAATATTTTTTGAATCTAAGATGGTGGCTTCATTTTTTTTCTTAAAAAATAGATATGGGTATTGTTTAATAGGTTTTAAATGGCTCTGATTGTGAATTCGACATTATTTTTTGTATCCAAGATGGCGGCATCATTTTTTTTCTCAAAAAATGGATATGGGTATCGTTTAATAGGTCTTTGAGGGCTCTGATTGTGAATTTGACATTATTTTTTTATCAAAGATGGCGGCTTCAGTTTTTTTCTCAAATAATGGATATGGGTATCGTTTAATAAGTTTTTGGGGGCTCTGATTGTAAATTCAACATTAATTTTCGAATCCAAGATGGTGGTTTCATTTTATTTCTTAAAAAATGGATACCTATGGATATCGTTTAATAGGTTTCTGGGGGCTCTGATTGTGAATTCAACATTAATGTTTGAATCCAAGATGGTAGTTTCATTTTATTTCTTAAAAAATGGATATGGATATAGTTTAATAGGTTTTTGGGGGCTCTGATTGTGAATTCAACGTTATTTTTTGAACCCAAGATGGTTGCTTTTTTTTCTCAAATAATGGATATGGGTATCGTTTAATAGGTTTTTGATGGCTCTGATTATGAATTCAACATTATTTTTTGAATCCAAGATGGCGGCTTCATTTTTTTCTTTAAAAATGAACATGGGTATCGTTTAATAGGTTTTTGGGGGCCCTGATTGTGAATTCGACATTATTTTTTGAATCCAAGATGGCGGCATCATTTTTTTTTCTCAAAAAATGGATATGGGTATCGTTCAATATGTTTTTGGGGGCTCTGATTGTGAATTCGACATTAATTTTTTAATCCAACATGGCGGCTACATTTTTTTTCTTAAAAAAACGGTTTTCTGTATAGTTGGTTTACTTACGATAGTTGAACGAGACAACGTCATACAGCTGTCCACGCGAACGCATCGCTCACTCAAAAAGGAGAAACAGATGTCGAACACTGCCAAACGCTGAGGCCGATTGTGCTTCTTTGGCACTCTTTCCATGCTCTCGTTTGCATTGCGTGCATTTGGCTCTATTGAATTATAAGACTATAAGATATAAATGATATCTACATATATCCATTTTATAAGAAAAAAAAAATGAAGCCCACATCTTGGATTCAAAAAATAATGTCGAATTCACAATCAGAGCCCCCAAAAACCTATTAAACGATATCCATAACCATTTTTTAAGAAAAAAAATGAAGCTGCCATCTTTGATTCAAAAAACAATGTCGAATTCACAATCAGAGCCCTCAAAAACCTATTAAACGATACCCATATCCATTTTTTGAGAAAAAAAATGAAGCAGTCATTTTGGATTCAAAAAATAATGTCAAATTCACAATCAGAGCCCCCAAAAACCTATTAAACGATACCCATACCCATTTTTTAAGAAAAAAAATGAAGCTGCCATCTTGGATTCAAAAAATAATGTCGAATTTATAATTCGAGCCCCCAAAAACCTATTAAATGATACCCTTAACCATTTTTTTAGAAAAAAAATGAAGCTGCCATCTTTGATTCAAAAAACAATGTCGAATTCACAATCAGAGCCCTCAAAAACCTATTAAACAATGCCCATATCCATTTTTTGAGAAAAAAAATGAAGCAGCCATCTTGGATTCAAAAAATAATGTTGAATTCACAATCAGAGCCCCCAAAAACCTATTAAACGATACCCATACCCATTTTTTAAGGAAAAAAATGAAGCCGCCATCTTGGATTCAAAAAACAATTTTGAATTTATAATCCGAGCCCCCAAAAACCTATTAAACGACACCCATATCAATATATTATTGTGAAAAAAAATTAAGCCGCCATCTTGGATTGAAAAAATATTGTGGAATTCACAATCAGAGCCCCCAAAAACCTATTAAACGATACCCATACCCATTTTTTAAGGAAAAAAATGAAGCTGCCATCTTGAATTAAAAAATTAATGTTGAATTCACAATCAGAGCCCCCAAAAACCTATTAAACGATACCCATATCCATTTTTTGAGAAAAATATGAAGCCACCATCTTGGATTCAAAAATTAATGTTGAATTCACAATCATAGCCCCCAAAAACCTATTAAACGATACCCATATCCATTTTTTGAGAAAAAAATGAAGCCACCATCTTGGATTCAAAAATTAATGTTGAATTCACAATCAGAGCCCCCAAAAACCTATTAAACGATACCCATATCCATTTTTTGAGAAAAAAATGAAGCCACCATCTTGGATTCAAAAATTAATGTTGAATTCACAATCAGAG
The DNA here is from genome assembly GCA_947578465.1 of Thera obeliscata. Lineage (NCBI taxonomy): Eukaryota > Metazoa > Arthropoda > Insecta > Lepidoptera > Geometridae > Thera > Thera obeliscata. Next base: position 4,020,960 of record OX387926.1, read on the forward strand.
CCCCCAAAAACCTATTAAACGATACCCATATCCATTATTTAAGAAAAAAAATGAAGCCACCATCTTGAATTCAAAAATGAATGTCAAATTCACAATTAGAGCCCTAAACACCTTTAGAACAATAGGTATCTACGTTAACAACTTTTGAAGAAAAAAAATAAAATGTTTTCCGGAATAGAGCCCCCCCACTTTTCTTCATAATTATTATATTTATAATATTTCCTTTCGCTTTCCCGTGAGTATTTACTGCAGCTCGCTATAGATAGTGCAACCCACGAAGGCGCGCCCCACTATTCCTCCTAACCGTTTATAGTATATGTGTGCAAGCTTCCGTCAATGTTTGAGTGTTATCGGTACACACTAATTACCTATGAGTGCACACGCACACTACAATTAATAGACTACGGTTTGCGACTGCCGCTCGGAGCAAACTCCCCGCACCCCGCGAGGGGCGCGTCTTCGTGAATTGCACTATCTATACTCACAGACACAATGATAGTTTCGCACGATGCCATTTACACCTAGTGTGACAAGAGTAGGTAACTCATGATTTGAAAACATTGTTGGTTAGTTGAGAGACTTAGAGATATAATTTCATGATATTTAAAACTAAAAATAAAAAATCTGAAGTCAGGTTTCTTAATAAATACATATTTAAACTTAAACTAACCATTATAAAACTTTTCTTTGGTGTTTTTTTGTTTCATTTTAACCTATATTCCGCTTCCTGAGCTACGTAATGAGTGTTTAAGACATTAATCCTAGGGTAACTATTTACCAGGCACGGGCAACACACAACTCCATCCGACTAACGTTCAAATTCCTACGCTGATACCATACTTTCAGAGCGGCAACGCCGCATTTTTACGGGTGCGAACATACTATTTGAAAATTCTGGCGGCAAAATGTTCTTTTGTTGATTACTAGGAAACTACTTGTCCTAGAGAGTCCAAAATTTTGGAGCCGAGTGCTCTAATTCATAGCTCGGTTTGGACACGTCAACCGAATCTGTAGCTATTGTAGATCCTCAGATGTAGCATGTGCGTGCCAGACAAACGTGTCTCCAGCTAACACAGTCATCAAAGCTTCTAACTCGGTGAGTTTTGAACCTAGACACTTGAAATATTTGGAGCATCCATGATATTTTTTGCTCTAAATTTGGAGATATCAAGCAACTTTCTAGCTATAGCCATTCCTGAGATCCACATGTGTTAGCTGGAGAAATGGCTTCCCAGCAAACACGTTGTTATAGTCTTCTAACTCAAAGAGTTTTCGAGCTAGAGACTTGATTTTTTTTATGCCGGGTGCTCTAATTATGCTCTAAAATTTGGCGTTTACTTTATAGCTCTATCGTTAGCCGTTTGCCCACACTGAATGAGGAAGCTGTGGAGCCGCTCTCCAGCTAACACACCTATAAAGTCTCATAGAGTCGTTGTTTTTTTTGCTGCTAAATTTTCCTTCAAAACAATGATTGCTCCAATTATGCTTTAAATGTTGGCGTTTTCAGAATTCGCAATTTCCATATGAGGAAGCTGGAGAAATGCACATCTTGGTGGCTACTGCAGCTACCTGCCCATTATAATATGTCAGCCTTAGCTCTGCTTAGCTTGATTTACTGACAGCGTTTATTTTGTAATACTAATACTTTACCCTCCCTTATTCAGAACCTCCATTCTTTCTTTCTCCCTTTTGATTTCGTTTCACGGATGAATAATCGAGAAAAAAAAAATTTAATTTTTTAACCCCGTTCTTTCATCTGTAATTCCGGCTTTTAGTAGCTGTAGGCCTACCGTGAGCTTTGTCTGGCTCTGATTCTGAGTCTGTGTGAGTGTTGACTAAATAAAGATCACACACAGTATGATGCACTGATGAGCACTCACACTGAGCCAGAGACAGAGCTCATGGTAGCCCTACTGAGTGGTAATTATCATTGTTTTTTTTAGTTCAATTTTTCTCCAATGGTCCTCGGCCTGATGTTTGTCATCAACGGCGGTACCTACGCCGTATCAGCCCCATGTTGGGGTTGGGTCTGTGACCAGCCATACATAAAGCCGAAATACGTCACTGTTATTGGCTGCTTCTTCGTCGCAGGGGCCTTTTTGCTTATTGGCCCGGCTCCTTTCTTTAATACAGATACGTAAGTTAGATTTTATTAATTAAGAATTTTGTTACCTAGGTTTACCTAATTTAATTAGCCGTAAGGCCATTGTAATGCCCCAGCGGGGCTCATGTTCTGGACGTTATTACCCCCTAAGAGATAAAAAACACATGAAGCAATTAATAAATGAATATGAATATGAATAAGTTTATGACATGGTAAACAACATGCAGCTGGGTCTCTTCTTGTCAATGTTTTTGGAAACACTGGTCAAAAATATAATATAAATCGGTTTAGTTTAAAATTAATAGATACAACACTACCCATCCCCAAATTAAGCAGAGCTTGCACTATGGGAACTAGATAGCTGAAATGATTATTAAATTCATTTTGTTTTGAAAATACATACAATATAACACCCAGACATAGATCAAATATCTGCGTTCACCACACAAATATTTGCTCTCGGTGGGGATCGGATCCACGACCTGCGGCGCAGAAGGCAGAGCTACTACCAACTGAGCTGAGTACCAGCTGAGGCCAGTCAAAATATTTTTAAAGCAATAATTAAATGTTATAAAAAGTTTTTAGGAGATAACTTTTATAAATTATTTCTCTTAAGGCCTGCGCACACCTAGTTCGCTGGCGGTAGCGATCGGCGATCAGTGAAACGCCGTCAAATATACGCTGTCAAATCTCAAATCTGACAGCAATATTTGACAGCGTTTCACTGATCGCTACCGCCAGCGAACTAGGTGTGTTCGAGCCTTTAGCAATGGCTATTTGGACGTGCTCCGCAAAGTATGAAATGATTATTTCGATCCCCACCGAGAACAAATATTTGTGTGATGAACTCAGATGTTTGTTCTCTGTCTGGGTGTTATATTGTATTCTAAGTATGTATTTAAAAAAAATATATAAATGTATTATATCAGCTATCAGGTTCCTATAGTACAAGCTCTGCTTAGGTTGTGTGTATTGTCCGTATTATTTACTATTTATTGGTGGCCTTCGGCTTTGCTCGCCCCGTTCTCGTTAATTTTTCGGGATTAAAAATTAGCCTATTCGGATTTTCATCAAAATCCGTTCAGTCATGTTAGAGTTATTGAGTAACAAACATCCATCCTTACAAACTTTTACATTTATAATATTAGTGTTATAAATTTTCGATATGTTTCAGAATATTGTGGGTGTCCATAGTTGGTCTGATGCTCCACGGGCTGGGCATAGGCAGTCAGCTCGTGGCATCATTCTCTGATGCACTCAGTACGGCCATGTAAGTCATCATATTTTTAACCAGACTTCAAATAAAAAAGAGGTGTTCAATTGGGCTGTATTTTTGACATATATTTTTTATGTTTGTTATCGTATAATTTTAATATGATGTAAGAACTGGGGCCTAATTCTCGGGCCGATCTCGATCATTTTGCAATTTTATCTTATTGCTTCTTTTCGAAGAGAGAATGGCAGATTTCCTTGAGTAATTCATCAACGACCTCATCGTAGAAGCCTCGACAGCTACGATATACGGAAAACGTAGAAAAAGTGCGGGGTTGTGAAAAGAAGCAATAAAATAACATTTCAAAATGATCGAGATCGGCCCGAGAATTAGGTACCTGATACTTATGAAAAAATAATGTTTATCTGAAAGGTAATATGAATAGACTGCTTAACCGATTTTAATAAAATTTATATGGGATAAATCTGGAAGTATTCATACCTTTCAGATAATTTTCTTTCTAAATCGGTTCATAAAGGAAGAAGTTAAGCCTTGCGCACATCTAAGCGTTCTGCGGTGGCAATCAGTAAAACGTTAGCAAATATTGCTGTAAACGCATTTCACGAATCGCCAACGCCTAGATGTGCGATAACAAACATAAAACCATCATTTTTTATTTGAAGTCGGTTAAAAGATAGGTACACAATGTGCAGTACTTTTATAATTATTATATAATTATTATTATAAACCATAAATATGACCGACATAATGTTTATGTTTCAGTGCGAGTGGTTTACCGAACTCTATTGAAACCTATGGGCTCGTGTCTGGAATGTGGACGTCTACATTTGCCCTGGGAGCGTTCATCGGGCCCACTGTTTCAGGACTGCTTTTTGACTACATGGGATTCCGGTGTTCGACTCTCTATATCAGCTACTTGCATATTTTTGTGGTAAGTAATCAATAAAAAACTCTTCACAATTCTACGGACACTCCTTCACACTTCAAGCTACAAAGCTATGGAATGCACTCCCCATTTCTATCCGTCATGCCAAATCCCTTCCTATCTTTAAAAGCATGGTTCACCAACACTACCTGTTATCACTCCCCTCATCATCGTCGTAGTCTCCTTAATATCACGTTTGTTTTTTGATTACTTATTTGTATATATGTATTAGTATTCATATCATATTTATTAGTTTATGACTATTTATTTTATTTTATTATGTATGCCCCGTCCCTACTCGTACTATAATGTTTCTGTCTGGAAGAAATCGCTATTAACGATAGGACCGCCCATTGTACCTCTAGTTTTAAGTATTCTTTTATACCTGTTGTTTACCTTATAGTTTTTGATGTACAATAAAGTTATATTCTATTCTATTCCAAAGAATAGTAGGCCTACCACAATTTCTGACTGGCTCTGTCTCTGACTCTGGACTCAAAACCATGGTCAGAGACAGAGCCAGTCGGGACTTGTGGTAGGCCTACTGGTGGAGGTCAAAGATTATAACTTAAAGAGAATTTATTTAGACAATATCTATTTAGGCTTACGGCTCGTGCTAAAGCGCCTAAATGCTGGGAGCATTACATACAGTAGGCAACAAATATTGCAAATCGGTAATTTTGGCTTCATAAAGCTTGTGCGTCAGAAAGAGATAGCGCTCTACAAAAGCAGAAAAGTCGATGTGCAATATGTGCCGACAACCGTACATAATATAGCGTATATGTAGATGACAGTGTACACTGATAATTTGACCACCAGATGGACTAACGACATAAAGGGCTCAGAATCGTTCTTCCTGGAAATGTGTAGGGGAGGCCTATGTCAAGCAATGGACTTCTTCAGGCTGATAATGATGATGATAATTTGAACGTTACAGGCGATAATAGTCATAATATTCCTATGGACATGCGACCGATCTTACAAGATGGACGTGTCAGTGTCGGCCGGAGACTTGCTCCAGATCGACGGCACTCTGGACGAGAGTGTGCTGATAGGAGACAAGTTCCCGACGCCGGGAGAGTATCAGCGCTTTGATGTTCAACGTGGTAGAAGGTATTGAGTTAGATATAGCACTTTGTGCCCTACGATGCACTGCGCCCATCAACTTGAGGCATTAGGATATTCAGCCTCACGTGCCAGTAATTTCACCGGCACCCGCACCCTTCAAAACGATACACAGCAATTTATTTATTTAATTAATTAGAACGGTCTTGAGACCAATTACACTAATGCTGGTTCAAAGCAGAAATAGTAGAAGTAGTAGTAGAAGTACTGCCCCAGTCAACTTAAAATAAGGTAATTTAAAAAAAAAACAGGCATTTATATTGACATCATTTTTTTACATGCGTATAAATTTTATTCATCTATTTTGTGACACATTGCTAAATATTTTTAATTGAACTTAGGACAATTTCAAGTTGTGTTGTTCTATATTGCTGCCCAAATCCCACAAACCGGCACCTACAAATTTGCATCCCATCCCAGTATAATTTAGGGAATAAGTCGCCTTCATTCCCCATTGAGGCAAATAAATGATTTATGGTTTTACTATTTGGGGCTCGGTAGTTTTGTGTGGATTGTTTACATTTATTTTATGTCTTTTCCAGCCGAAAGTGTGGTATCAGCGTGGAACAGTCTCGTCCACCGGCCATGAATTCTCTGATCGCGTGCTCCTCCTTCAAGAACCGCCGCAGTCCTTGGAGTCAGCGCACGCCCAAATACCATCCCACATACGGCAGCCTCGACCATCGGTACAGGGGAGCACAACATACGTAGATCTAGTAGAACCTAAGCATAAGCACAGTGTCAAAGTGATAACAATAAATTGATTTTGATTTTTAAATTTGGTAATTTTCTTCCTTCAGATTGAGACTCGATATTGCAATCCGTGATTTCTGCCTACCCCCAAAGGAATGAGGCGTGATTTTATTTATGTATGTAGATTGAGGCTTTCAAAAAAGAAAAGAAAAAAACGAAAACGCTTATTTGTGAATCTTTGTTTTGTTTTTAATATCCTGTGGATTAGGAAGAGGCTAAACTGTGAGGATAGTAAGTATAGGTGCTTTGCAAGCCTGATTCCATCTAAAATCCTGTCCCTGGCCCTATAACGTCCTATAAGACGGTTGGCCCTGACGCTATATACCTAAATCATCTACAATAGATGCAAGCGCCTGTTTACTTTTAATTAAGGCTGATTTGTTCGTTCCTAAATCAGTCTGTAGCTTCAGCCATCCGCACCAGTTCCCTCCAACAATTATTACTATTCTATTCTACTTGTTCTTGGCTACCAATCGCCTACGCAATATCGAATCGCAACAAACGTTTATTGCGGCAACTTTTTTTCTAGGCTCTGGTGTAACGTTGGCTTTGCATCCTGATCTGAGATACTTTTTGGAACATAAAGAAATGCCCCAATGAAATAAAAGGCCGAATGACAGGGATACTAGAATTCACCGAAAACTAGAATAAAATTAGTTGAAAATGCGATTTCAAGAACATTGGAGCATAATTCAATAAATGCATTTTGTCGGTGATTTCATGCTCATCTGCGTTCTCTCTTACATAACTGCCATTCGGCTACTTTCTCGCGATAATCTTGCAGTATTTAACGATTATCTGATGCACCTTCATTATTGTTTCCTCAAACTCTTTTCCTCATCTCAGTTCCTTCCAACAATCTAAAAATATCTATAATAATTATAGAAGAAAGATTTGTATTTTTGTGTGTGTGTTTGTAATGAATAAACTCAAAAACTACTGTGCCGATTTCAAAAATTCTTTCACCATTGGAAAGTTACATTCAGTTTGAGTAATATAGGCTATATTTGTGTGTTTAAAAAATAAATATCCACCCGTGCGAAGCCGGGACCGGCAGCTAGTTATAGATAATAAAATATCTAAAATCCGACCGAGAGCAACCGGCTTAACCACTCATCATAAACAACAGTTACAATATTTAAAACTGTGTTTTTGTTGTTTTAAAATGTTCAATATAAAATGTTCATCATTGCTATCAAATTACTAAACATTATATTATTATCATACATAAGCATAAAAGAGCTATAGCTGATCTCGACTTGTTGAATACTTGAAGAGGTTGCGGCGTTCGACATTTTGGCCCACGGAGCTTTCATTTGCATGAGACCATAGCTTGTAGATTATAATAAACACTGGGTGAAGCTTCGAAATATAACCAGGAGAGACCAAGAGAGAGTCAAGGCAACTCTCAAACTGCACTTGGAGATTAATTGGTTGGAACTATTAGAGAGCTCTTTGTGTGTGGCTCGTCCGGGGAAGTACTACCCATGCCCAATTCTGCCGTGATGCAGCATTGCTGTGTTTCGGTTTGAAGGGTGTGGGTGCCGGTGAAATTACTGGCACGTGAAGCTGAACCTCTGTATGCTTCAAGTTGATGGACGCAGGGAAGTGCATCGAAAGGCACTTTCCTGGCCTGCGTGACCTACGAGGCAATGCTTTGTTATAAGCGATGGTTACCACTTAACATCAGATTGAGCACCCTCTGCGCTCACCATTGTCCGGTAGCGCTGTAAGAATCGTCAAACGATCACCAGCATCTTGTCCATTTGAAAAAAATAAAATAACATCAGATACACTTGTTCCATCAGTTAGTTGTATAAAAAAAAGATTAATTATACAAAATCTACGTGTCATGTTTCTATATATCACGCGATCGGACCAAATAATCTGTAAAACGTGTATATCTGCTAATGTTTAGAGATGTTGTAAGCGTGTTTGACTGCCATTTGCACCGCAAAACGGCCCGCGCTGCTGCCAGCCATCTCGTACGTATCCGTAACGCTATACAAAAGGATCATAAATTATAAAAGCACTTGTGGTTTAGCAGAAGCAGTAGTAGGTACTGTGGTTATCATTCAATCCTAATATTATCACAGGTTCAAATTAAAAAATCCCAGGTAAAATAACCACGCTGAGGAGACGCCGCAACTGTTATCCTAATTTTATTGTTATAGTGAAACTTGGTTTGGAGCCCTGCAGGGAAAATGTATGAGAGTGTGAATCATTACAGTTTACAAAACGCACTAATATTCAGTCAATTCGCCATCGATCACGCGTTTGCTTATAATTAAAAACATTATATAAAACACTATAATATATGATTATTATATTTATTTTAATATTGCAACGATGTTATTCCAAATATTGCGGATAGGAATGTTCAACATTTGAATCACTTGTATCATCAGAGACCACCAAACTTGACAAACTGGTTGCAACCACAATGATTCATTGCATTCACCTTACCTCATTGGTATTTACTAACTATTATAAAGTAGGTAGGTATATTAATTTGCAATCAACAGCAACAATATAATGCGCATTTCTAGCACTGGCCAAAAGTAAAAAGCAACATTTAAATATATACGTAATTAAACTGGTTTTAATAGTTGTTTATGATTGGAAGATAGAAAGCAGTTTCTTGGGGTACCTGCGAATAATCAATAACTATACTCTAGCTATACAGAAATACACAATAGTTTTTTTTCTCGTAAATAACTATATTATTTACTCGGCCATTATACTCAGCTTCCGCAATAGTTCCTTCTAGTTTAACTTTTAGAAAACCTATCTGTTTTAGGTATTTTAATTTTGCTAATGCTTTTTCGAGATCGCCTAATATCAAAATTTTGCACAGCGCAGCGGTGGGCTAACAACTTTACACCAAATATCTATATTGATATTCATTTAGCACAAAACATTATATAATGTAAACCGAGATCAGAGCCACACTGCAAAAAAGGCAAAGGACGACCACTGACACGATGGGAGGCAGGTCGCCCAATCGGGGGCCAAATAGCACAGGACAGAGACAAATGCTGATAAATAAGTTAAAAATGTAAAGGCTTTTTTATTTTATTTATTTTTAAATATGAAATTTAAAAAAATTATGAACTGTGCGAAAGATGACATGAATAAGAAAGAAGTGAATACAGAGATGACGGCTGATAGAGGAGAACATGTTGTGCCGACCCTACATAAAGTGGGCTAAGGGCAGGAAGATATGCAGCTATAATTTTAAGGTCATTTTTTACCAATATAATAAAAGTTCCGAATAAAGTAGTTTTTTCAGCATGATCAAGTTATACTTCTAAACAGGAAGTGGTGCAGCAAATTGCACTACCTTACAATAACAATAAAGAGTACATGCAACAGTGGAAGCTACAAATGCATACCGTACAGAAACCCGTCAGGCGAGGCTGAGTCACGACCCGAGCTTCAAGTTTCAGCATTTCCCAGACTAAATAAAGGCTCGATTGAGTATGTGAAATTCTAAAAGCTGTGTTATTTGACCTCTGGGATCAGCAGCCAATTTTTTAGCAAACATTTTGAATATATATATTTTTTTATGCAAATGATAGACAAACGAGCCTACGGCGCACCTGATGGTCAGCGTTCACCGTCGCCCATAGACACCAACAACACCAAGGATGATGTCGTTGCGTTGCCTACCCTGAAGGAACTTATTTACATTTTTCTTCAACCTATTCATGTTATAGCTGAGGGGAGAGGCCTCTGGCGGTAACTCATTCCACAATTTCTGGGTATGGGGGAGAAACGATCTCGAGAAGCGAGCCGTGCGAGACACCCAGGGATCCACAATATGTGGATGAGCTCGGTCTCGCTGACGAGAAGAGCGGCGACAATCTCAAGGCGGGGATAATGTGAAACAGCTCATCGGAACACTCACCGTTAAAGAGGCGGTAGAACACGCACAGAGAACCAATTTCGCGGCGTTGGCGGAGCTGCTCCAAAGTTTCGGTGAGCTTGGGATCTTCAATGATTCTAACAGCTCTTCTCTGTAGGGAATATGGTGAAAATACAAATAAATATACTGATTATTGGCACACACTTTACTAACAACAATCGATCAAAAACCCCCGTTCCAACTGTGTTCGTTGTTTGGCTTATACTTCTATACGGTTTATTTGATTTAGGGATGCAATATGCTTAATATAGTGTGACACCATATATTCAGCGTTCACCGTATTCCACAATATGCTTCTCAATACCAAACGGTATTTCGTGACAAAATCATTTTAGTTGGCTCAATAACTTTGCCTTGACATATCACTCAGTTTATTTACACTGAGAGTATGGTAGTAGTAGTAGTAGATATTTTAAAACACTCCTTTAAATTAAGGTCATCTATAAATCTATAAAGCTGGAGAGTTTGATTGTTTGTTTGGTTCAACGCGCTAATCCCGTTTGATAGTCTATATAACGAGGAAGGATATAGGATATATAACATCACGCTGTTTTCTATTAGTGACCCGTGAAAAGCTTGGGCGGATCGCTAGTCTCTTATAAGTCCTTAAAACTTCAAAATATTATGAAGGAATAGTGTCTAATCAATCGATAATATTTTCTGATCATAACACAAACAGGTATCTACCTATCTACAGATACAGTGATCACATAACACTTGGTGATTACATTTCGTCACGCATCGTTTAAATAATATAATCTAATGTTCTGTTCACACAAAAACGTGTCGAACTAAACGAAATAATCACGAATAAGTCTTAGGGTGGAGCCAAACGAGCGTAATTTTTTTAATTGTGAGTCGCGTACTTTCGGTCGCAGAAATTCTGCCTGGCAGAAATTCTGTTGGGATGCCAGACGAGCGCATTTTATTCAGTTACTATCGATCGTTTATAGCGGATGTTTGCGTCGTGCAATGGAACCGATGAAAATTTTGTGTATTTACGAAGCATATTTAGAAGACGAAGAAGTAGATAACACCAGAAAACAATTAAAATCAAAAAGCTATGTGCCTTCCCGAAATGACAGAAAACGAATCCCCCCGCAAACTCAATTCGGTCCGAATAACGCGTGTGAGTCGGCAGACAACTCATTTTGCGTCGCCGTGTGAATGAAACAGGACTTTTGTATGAAACCGAATGCAGCAGAATTTCTGCGACCGAAAATACGCGACTCACAACTCAAAAAATTACGCTCATTTGGCTCCACCCTTAGTCTTTACAAGGGCAGAAGGCCAAAGCATGAGCTCAAGACTGACAGACAAGACGTTGTGACGTGAATTCACCTGGGATTTTCCTAGGGACAGGGGTGAAAACATTTGGCAACCACATTTTTTATACTAAACAAAGTTTGCATGTTTTTATGCAAAAAACATAAACGCGCTCCGTTTGTGTAGTCAACTTTGAAAGAAGGCGAAAGAATCCTTGTTATTGAATTTGTGAAGTAGCTTAATAAGATTTAAAAAATATACTTATTTTTGTTTAAAATCATTTTATTACCTTCCAATACGCACATAATATTATTATTCGTGCCAAAAAAACGAGTTGACGAACCATAAAGTTAGACTGGTTTAGCGAATCGAGGATCGGTTCACCTTGACATCGCACAAATGTCAAATCGAAAATATCATTGGTAGGCAGAAAATACAAACATGTTTCTGCCAGGCTATGTTACATTTTTATTATTAAGATAGTAATTCCTATGAAAAATGTAAATTGAACATCCCATCAAAGTACCTACCTATGATTTGAGAAAATAAATAATTGTGACGCAATCGCTTTATTCTCTTCTACTTCAGAAGAAGAAGAGGTGATAGCGTGTACGAGGTGTAATTCGTTTTGAAATTTTCAAATGTTTACCGCCCCTCATTCTTCGCAATACTTTTACCTTTTTTGTTTAGGGTTGAAAGGGAAGGATGTGGACAAGACAAAAGTTCTAGGCCTGTGCCAAAAAAAATGGGCTAAGAAATAATCAGAATATTATTTTTTATCCCGACTATGAAGTATACCACGAACCGGAAGACGAAAAGTAGGGCGCCCACCCACCAGATGGACCGACGACATTGTTAAGATCGCGGGAAGCCGGTGGATGGAAAGAGCTCAGAATCGTTCTTCCTGGAAATGTGTAGGGGAGGCCTATGTCCAGCAGTGGACTTCTTCAGGCTGATGATGATGATGATGATGAAGTATAACTTTTCGAATTCATTCTGTATCATGCTATTCGTTTCAAGCTAAATTGTCAGGGTTACCAGCTACGATCAAGCAAGAAGAAAAGACACCGACAGTTCTCTTGATGCTTCTGGCTGCGCGTGGCTAGGTACATAGGTACGTGCGTATTCTAAGTAATTTATAAAGAAATTATATTTGTATTGTATCAGCTATGGTTTCCATAATACAAGCTCTGGCTTAGTTCATATAATATACATAGGTGTCCTTAAAAAATTGATTCTTATTTTAATCTATTCTATTGATTCTCTATTATTCAATATTCATAAATTAATTATATACAAAATTAAAAAAGATTAAATTTTGTATAAAATTATATTCTCGCCAGCAAAGTCCGCAGAAATCTAGTAGTCGTTTTAAGGGGCTCATAAAAAAGCGTCATCTCGATTTCTAAATTAGCATGTTGTATACGAAATCTATTTATTTGAAGACGTAACGTGTAAATATGTCTGCACGCCTCGTGCCCTCCACTTTCGTTCTCTATTCACGTGTCGTTGCACATATTTACACAGTGATTGGTTTGAAAGGTTGGTACACAGTTTCTATAGAAACAGCTTCGCGCTGTCTTTGTTTTCGAGATGCTAAAATGAAAGCTCTTGTGTTTTCTCAATACAGATAAAAATCGGCTACCAATCACTAAATAACTAATTAACCACGGGCAAAGATTGTATTATTTCTTTGTCCGATCAATCTACCATACTTTTACAATCCACTCCAACCAAAGTGCAGCTGGAGAATCTATTAGCCATAAGACTGTCCATTGTCCTGTTTATTTTGTATTACTATTGTTCTGTTTTGGTTGGTGTGTAGTGTACATTAAGTATTATATTTCATTGAATTATATTATATTTAATAGATAATGATAGAACTTCAATTGGAAGTTCATTTAATCATATATTATCATTCACAAGCATTTATTGTGTAAGAACAAAATTCCCCACCAATACCATAATAGTAGGTAATCAATATCTTTTTTTGACCGGTAGCTAGTAAATAAAATACGCACTTCCCTCAAAAAGTTTTTAACAAAATAAGTTTCAACAAAAACTTTAACTTCCTCAATTAACATGTTGATGAACTTAAATGTATCTGAAACTATATAATTACACGTTTTTCCAAATGACTCAACACAAGTCATTGGGTTAAAAAGGTCCAATGGAAGAAGATTTTCGTGAGAACGGCATTATTTCGTTTGACCCGATGATTAGTGCTTGTTTCCACTCACTGACGACATTTGACGACGATACAAACCGCTTTACAATGGGTGACCTAAGTTCTTTGTCCGGTAGCGCTGTAAGTTGTCTTGTAGCACTGCAAGAATCATCAGATGATCACCAGCATTTAGTCCATTCGAAAGAAGAAGAAAAAAATAATGACCTAAGTTCCCAAAATAGGCATACATTTGGTACTTAAATGTTCCTAATTTATTGTACTGCCCATATTATTCAAGAATACCAAAAAAGAAATAAAGTAGAGTCCATGCCACGACTGAGCTCTAACGGCAAAAGTGGGAACTAAGCCTCTTTACGTACAGAAATAGGATCGTATTGCATACTAGAATATGCAATAGAAAAAGAGATTTCTTTTGGAATCGCCAAAATAATAATACCAACAGGCTTATGATAGAATTCCCATAAATTTTTGGTATTTTTATGAGGGTATAACGTCTCCTTTGGTTGAATGGGAACGCGACAAAAGTTAGAGACCTTTCAAAACAGCTTTGCACTCCACAGAGAAGTTGCCTCTCATGCACGAGTGTTCGGCCCGAGGCAAAGATGTTATTTGAAATGCCTTCAGTTTTGTAAAACAAGTTGATAATAACACTCTTTCAACGTGGCTTCTCAAGAAACAGCAAAGCTCTCTGAACTTTATTGAGAACTAGCAGTTGATGCCCGAGCTTCGCTCGGTATTTTTTTTAAATTACTTACATACTGATTAAATATTAATATTTTTCTATCTTACCGACATAATAATAAACTCCACTACTCGTCAATAGATGGCGTTCTCTGTCCCACTAACTCATGACTTAATCAACAGATGGCGCTAGGAGTTATGATTTTATGATAAAGTTGATTATTTACTTTACGATAACGGGGACATTTTCTAAAAATGAATCCTAGCTAGATCGTTTTATCGTCCCCGAAAACCCCTGTATACTTAATTTCATGAAAATCGTTGGCTCAGTTTCCGAGATCCCAAATATATATATATATATATATATATACAAGATTTTCTCGTTTAAAGGTATAAGATAAGATAAGATAAGATATAATGAAACTTACGATTAATACAAGTATTTTTTTTTATTGATTTTTTAGAAATGTTTACTTCACATAGAGTAATCACAAAGACATAAGGGGAAGGTCGCGGGTTCAAATCCCACTTGACACTTAACTTTTAGGACATTATAAAATCTTTATTTACAAAATGTACACAAGAAACAGTTGAACTAGCCTCTCTGCAGACCGTTTCAGACGATCTAAAGATGGCTCAACTGATCTAAATCAGTGCCAGACGGAAGTTCCCAAGACGCTGCTGATATAATAAGAAGATGATGATATATGCATGCTGTTTGGTAGCGAGTTATCGTGTCACAAGTAAAGTGTACCACGGCATCTATACCACGGCATCTATACCACAGCTTCCAGACTATTATGCATAGAGATACTACATACTTATATTGTTGCTTATTTCAAACCAAATCAAACACTCACATTTTGGGGCCAACCCAAACATACAGATTGGTAAAACCAACTCCGCAAAAAAGATCTCTCGGTTATAGGACCTGACTATTACTTATTCTGTGGTCCAGGGAACAAAACCATGACGTCAGAATCGCAGCCGGGCGATGACACCAACCCTGTTAACCCTGAACCGATTCTAAGAAGGATTACCTCGAAATGAACGTTGAGATGGGACCTAGGAAATGATGAATCATAATAAGCTTAGTTTGATCCTAACTTAGATTAGGTAATCAGCTGATTGATCTGAACTGTGAATACTTCTATAATAAAACTAAATGTGCAAGCTTTGTGTGACTGTTTACTTTCAGCTATAGCAGCTGTGTGCATTATTGCATTGCATACATCTGACTAAGTGAAGTGGCACCACACTGGAAATTCACTGCTATTATTTTTGATTTGTAAAAGGATCATATAAAAAAACGGTAGGAACCGAGCCGTAGTTTGTTGCCTGTTCTTCTAGGCTTGGTCGCGTGGAACTGGCACCTAGACTCACCTAGCTTTAAGACGTTTCAAAGTGAGTCTTGAAATTCAACTGAATAAAGACTATTTTGATTTTGATTTTATATAGTATAGCTTTATAACAATATTGCTATATATAGTTATATAGCTTTGCTGTTTTAAACCTTGTGCTTTTAGGACACAAATTTAAAAGGACCCATGTTCCTGGAGACAGATCTCGGAATAATGACTTAAAACCGATATATCTGAAAGTATAGCATTTCAGATAAAAATAACTTACTAATTTTGTTCATAAATGACGGAGGTATGCAGTAGCAAACATAAAAAATAAAAACGAAAATCTTCTTCCTTTCATTCGGATTTTGCTCAATTCTCACACTAGATATTTTTTTTCTGAAGTTTGGCAAATTAGGCTAAACTGTAACTTTGAGTATACTGAAAAAAAATCGTGTGCGAAATTCGAGGAAATTACTTCCAAAAACGCTTATTAGAAATACCGCGGGAGCAAAACCTTGTATAGAACATAACCAGTTGGTAATCTCCAAATAGCTAATTATTCTGTTGAATCATTGTGTTAGTAGGTTAGGTATGTATATGTATCTTACCTCTGTAACCACCTACGTAGACTTCCAAATATGTATGAATATTATAAAATGTATGGTTAATTTGATGAATAATCGTCACCTACAAATATTATCAAAAGGTAAAATGCGGAAGGTTCTACAACACGCCGGCGCCGGTTTTCTCACGATGTCTTCCTTCACCGTTTTCAGAGTACTGGCATAGTGCACACACATTTTTCGACAGAAAAACTCATTGGTACACGAGTGGATTTGAACCCTCGACCTTTGGATCGGAAGGCGGGGCCACTACCACTAGACCACCAGTGCTCTCATAGAACTTTTGGAGTGTGACGTCATAGAACTTTTAAAACTTTTTATCTTTTTAGTTCCATGGTAAAACTAATAAAACGAAAACTGGCCCATTTGTTCTAGTACATTTAGTACTTGGTAAATTCCATTCGTTCTATAGAATTGTAGAGCTATTAGGTATAGCGACTAGGAAAAACCTGTGTAAGCTGTAGTTGTATCTTGTGGATATGCACAGGCGGAATATTATATACGTATAGTCACGGCCTGCCTTCCGCGCCATAGGCCGTGGGTTCGATCCCCATCAAGAACATATATTTGTTTGGTGAACACAGATGCTTGTTCACTAACGGGGTGTTGTATAGTAATCTAAATATAGGTTTGTATTTAACCAAAAAATGTGTTCGAATTATATAAGATATCTAGTTCCCATAGTACAAACTCTGCTTAGTTTGGGGCTAGATCTTGTTGTGTGGATTGTCCACAATATTTATTTATTTTATAGAAATTGCATTAAAATCGATTCAGCAGTTTGGCCATGAAGTTCGTTTATCAAGTTCTCTCTTTTCTCGTTCGCAAACTTCACTTGCTAGTATTTAAAAAAAAAATCAGTGGTCTGTAAAGTCGGTTTACTGACAATAGTTGAACGTGACAACGTCATAAGAAAATACACAGATGTCGAACGCTGCCGAACGCGGAGGCCGATTGTGCCTCTTTGTCGCTCGTTCTCGCTTGCACTTCAATCCTTAAATGGAACGCCTCAGAGTCAGGTAATGCCGCATGAGTAATGTTTTTTCGTGCGTGCAGCCGGCTCCATCAAATTATAAGATGTTGTAACGTGAAAAATATAACGCTGTTATCAATACAAAGTAGATAAAGAAGAGAGGCAGAATACGAATCCAGTATAAATTCAAATGTTATGTATGTTAGATCCGTCCTACACTTGCGATGACTCATCCAACGGCTTGTGAAGCTCCAACGAACTCAACCGTTGCGCACCAAGTTTTTTTGAGGTATTTGAACAAGATTTCAAGTTCACACGACGCGGATTTGGTATCTTGCTTAGCTTAGCTACTTACTTTTCTCTAAATATTTAGTTTTATTTAACATTAAACTGGTCTCTCAACTTGCAAACTTGAAATTCTAGCTACTCCAGCAAAATTTTACCCAAACTATGGGTATAAAATAAAATAAATAAAAAATAATATAAGTTTCAAAAACTTGATAAACCGACTTCATGGCTAAACTATTAAACCAAATTTGATGAAATTTCCAATCTGAACTGGTCTACTACCTTCGAATTTTTTTTTTTTTGAAATCGACACAAAATTACGTTCTGATGCTATTACAACAAACATAAACAAAATATAAAATACAACCGAATTGAGAACCTCCTGCTTTTTGATTTGAAGCCGTTTTTTTATGCTGCTGGCAGACGAGCAGACGTGCCACCTGAAAGCAGTCATTTTCGCCCATAGACACCTGCAACACCAGAGGGTTATAAAAGTAACCTTAGGTGTTGCACTGTTGTTTAAGTAAATAAGTAAGAACAACTCACAACCCACTAATAAATAAGCATAATTATTATGATCTCACGCTGATCAATGGATGAATCAGACAATTGAATTAGACGAGCCTAAAATTTCACCCACTGATTCATTCTTGCTCTTTGATTGTGCGTACAAAGCTACATTACACCAACCTTCAAAATACCAAGCATTCATGAATAGTCAAGACTGAGATATCTAGAGAATGTTGCAAAGAACAGTAACCTTTTGTCCATGTATCTCTCATTCACTAATACCAGGTAGGCGGCCAAAAACCCGTTTTGATAGATAGTGATACTACAAGGGTCCTGTTACAAACTAAAGGGAATTTAGAAAAGCTTATTGACCTTGTTATTCATGAGCTCTTATAAAAAACCTTTCGAAAGCTTCGCTTCAAGAAAGTTTTAAGAAAACAAAGATTTTTGCCTTTATACAACGTTTGTGATTTGAAAACGGTTGTGAAACTATGTATTTTCATTGATCTTTGTTAGAAAATCCCAATAAAAAGTATACTAACGCTTTTTCTTACATAACTATTTGAAATAAATTCAAATTCACAATGCTTCAAAACGGCGTCTTGAAAAGTAGGTACGTCGAATTGAATGAATTATAAGTTTATAACAAATAGAGAGTTAAGTCAAAACAGTATCAGAAGAGGTAAAAAGTACTGCTCATGGCTACTATAGGACAAACTAAAAAACCACCCCAACCAACTAGCACAGCGACTCATTGAGCTCCACATATACATAGGGAGACTCAAGCGCAAACATATTTTGCTTTTGTGTGACCAATAATGAAGTGTACCTACTGAGAAGATAATGTAGAAGTAGAAGTAGTAGGTACTCTGTCCCCGACATAAAACCTACAAGAGATATGCTCAACTTAGAAAAAAAGTTAAAATAAATACGACTTCTCTGAGATCTGAGAAGTTCATTACGCATTTTTTGAAGCTTTACATTTTGAACCCCAGCCAGTAACATGACCATAGAGCCTATACAAAAGGAACATAATACCGGATACTTTCTTAAATTTGAATGAAGGTAAGAAATCAGCTTACAATCAAGTTATAGTGAAGTGGACCCCGGTCACGGTCAAAGTTGCATCGGACACAGTAAATGACCAGTGCCTCAACTCCTCTTACGCAATTTAAAGCTCAAGTGAGTGTTTTATATGGAGCAAAGCAACTTAAAACACGACCTCGGAAAAGATGACTGGCTCCCTTTATTTATTGATAAAAGAAATATAAGAGGTAAATAATTAAAAAGCTTTTTGGCTAAATTCAATTATGTATTTCAAATCGCAGAAATAAATTCTGTTATCGGTGAAGTATCCGGGTTCGGCATCGGTGATGAGGTAAGTGAGAACTTTGGAAAGTGTTTTACTGCCATTCAATGAAAACATTGGTATTTATAGACACAAGTCAAGAATGTACTAATTTAATTTGTCCTTGTTCACTATTCCGTAACTGTTAAAGATAAAGAAAGTTTTTTTGATGTCATGATTTTTGAGATCCCTTCCATACACAATGCCACACAGTGAGCCATATAAATGAGAAAGAAAATAAATATTACACACAACACTATTTAGCCCCAAACTAAGCAGAGCTTGTACTATGGGAACCAGATAGCTGATATAATATTTATATACATTTTTTGGTAAATACATACTTAGAATACAATAAACACCCAGACAGAGAACAAACATCTGTGTTCACCACACAAATAGTTGTTCTCGGTAGGGATCGAACCCACGACCTACGGCTCAAAAGGCAGAGCTACTACCAACTGAGCTGAAAGGACCTTTTGTCTTAACTTGTTTTTACAGTAACTAAATTTATTAGGTAGGAACCGAGCCGTAGTTTGCTGCCTGTTCTTCTAGGCTTGGTCGCGTGGAACTGGCACCCAGACTCACCTAGCTTAAAGACGTATACCAAAGTGATTCTTGTATTGTAATGAATAAAATTTTATTGAGTTTGAGTTTGAATTAAGCCCCAAAATCAAAGACAAGTTAAAGTGCACAAGTTGACTTACTGTTGATTAAAGTCAGGTGGCGTGTGTCGCGCTTCGTTGGCGGCAGCGGAGCCCTACTTGTGCACCCGCTTCCTGCGGCGACGCATGCCTTCACCTGGTTATATTATACATAATTATGTACGAAGATACTCTTTGTAGAACGTGTGATTTAGGTAAATAGGTGATGTTTTTCAAGAGTCTAAAATCTATGAATAATCTACCTTGTAATTGCAGAGTTACCAAAGGCACTTCAATACTCAATACATTTGTTGCTTTAACATTGGTTGAATACATACACAAACACAAAACTTTAATATTTTTAAAGTACTATTTTGTCTCTCCACTGTGTGTAGTCCTCTGTATGTCGCTATACGAGCTACTATGTTTCGAAGATTTGACTTATACGTAACTTTTTACAATTTGAAAAGGCAATTCATTTTCTAGATATATTAAGTATCAATTCTGTTATGAATTGATGCCACGTCGAATACAAAAATTAAGTGGTGCCTACTTAGCAGACTTTCCGAGAAAAACTCTTATTATCAAATAACGACCAAAAATGAAGCTAATGATACGAGAGCACTGCACTGAGTGTAATTTTCGCACCAAATAAGTACTTTCACTAATTTCACTCATCACTTTTCATCTCGCTCGCACTTAGGGTATAAATTGCTGAGTCGTGATATGCTATTGGAGTGGTTTTAAAACGCTGCATCATTTACTATGCCATGACTATTAGACGCATCAGCTTTTAACGTAATTGAACAGCAAAAATGCTATTAAATGTATATTTTTGAAGGTTTATAGTAATTAGGTAACATTGTTTTAGTCTTTTCCAGCCCTTCTAGCTTATTTAAAAAAACTATTAACACTTCTAGAGTCAACACCTTGGTTTGAGGCTCTACCTATAATACCAATACCAATAATTTTAAAACACTAGCAAAATAATTAAGAAATGAGTCACTATTCAATAATAACAAACAACAAAAGCAGCTACCTTTGTTTTTTTCGCAAGAATGCATTTGCTTAGAAGTTAGAACAAATGCATCATGAAATGCGGTGGTAGAGGCAATAATCGGGCAATTCCAAGTATTTCCAAGACGATAACGAGCTTACCTGGCCGAGCTTTGCCAATGCTCAGCGCTAGATGAACATAACCCGCCCGAATAGAAAAGTCTTCGCAGATACTACAGCTGGCAAACCTTCAGAACTGGTTTTTATAAGGTATAGAGTAAAAGTGCGAGTCTGTTTTTGAATGATTATATTTTTATATGTCATAATTTTGTACGTAAAAGATGCAGTTAAGACCAAACTAATATTAAAAGATGTCTATCTATAATTAAAAAAAACATTAAAATCGCAAGTAAAAGAAGCTGCATGCTATCCTTGGTGATGGTTTAGGTACCCAATGCTCAAACTGCTGACAAATCTTGAGAATAATAGGTACAGGTAAGTTAAATAAATAATAATAACAATAATAAATAAATAATGTGGATAATTCACACAACACTATCTAGCCCCAAACTAAGCAGAGCTTGTACTATGTGAACCAGATAGCTGATACAATACTTGAAAATATAATATAACATTATTCCAAATTATATTAATACAGTTTACTATTTGATAAAATAAAGCAGAGAGACCGTTTTTTGCATTTGAATATAATAATTATTATTTCTCCAATTGAAGCGGCATAGAATTTTACGTTCTATCACTCCTCCATTACGTTTTTTGATCAGTCTACCTGAACGGCTGAAGTAAAGAAGTCCCTACAAAAACGAATGTAATGAGTCACCAACCTGTTCATTAAACACTGCCACAAAGGAAGAAGGGTACGGAAAAGGGAAAGAACTTCAACCAAGTGTAAGGTGCACAATGCACTTGTAAGTACCTCTACCTTACTTACTCAGTTTGCACCTACCAATCTAATTTGGCAGGATAACAGGTGCCGGCGGCCGGTGGGCGGGCGCACGTGACCGGGCGACATTCGCGCGCGCACCTTCGACGCCGCCGCTGCTCGAATTTGAATCTAGAACGTTGAGCCGTTCCATTATTTTTTATTTTTGGTTTAATGTGCCAGTGACACGAACTGACTGAGGATTTTGTGATAGTGGTATTTTTATTTTGTGCCAGCATCTTGCACGTAAGTTTTACAATTTGTTTTATATTATTAATAATAATATGCACAGGTTTTGGAAAAAAGTACTGAATATCAGAAAAATGTGTTGTAATAACCTACAACTACACTTAAATACTGTTTATTTTGAGGAAGTAAAGGAAAAGCTATAGCTTAAAAAGACAGTTTTTATACATAAATTTAAACTATCCTGCGAAAGACTTCAACGGCTGCGGAATACTGATTCAATGATCAAGCATAACGTTTTCGTAACGGATTTTAGAGACTAAATTTTGAATATTGAAATGCTAATAGTTTAACCTGTTTTGGAATAGCCTGAATAATAAATCATTTAATGTTATAAATATATTATATGTAGGTGCTTCATATTTTAAATTATATTTCGTTGAAGATTGCGCCATAGCTTTTGTAAGTTTTTTTTTGAGAAGCACAGTAGACAGGTCAACTTCGACTAGATATTTCATAAAAGAAAGGGTAAATATTCTAAATATCAACAAGCTCAATCCGTTTAATAGTTCTATAAGATAATTGATCATTAATCTTTAATACAAAAATAAGATATTACACAATCTATCGGTTAAAACGTGATTCTTTAAGAGTTACCCATCACATATTTTTTACTATTTTAGATAATATATTGA
Organism: Thera obeliscata; assembly: GCA_947578465.1. Lineage (NCBI taxonomy): Eukaryota > Metazoa > Arthropoda > Insecta > Lepidoptera > Geometridae > Thera > Thera obeliscata. The sequence goes on from OX387926.1 coordinate 4,043,716, forward strand.
AAGGATCGTTTTTGTGCGTGTTCTTTTGCCGCGTGACGTGACTTATCATCACGATGGACATCATAATCGTGTCTAATGTAATATGCAAGCTAGCTATGTGATAGCAATAATATATGACGTGGCATTTTGCTGATTGCCATAATGTCGCTTGTCCTAAAGTAGTTTTTATCACCGAATGAACCGGGTTCGTTAAGAGGGCATCACACAGGCGACTCTCCATACAAACGTAGTCCCCTATTTCCTCTCTGGATAATGCCTCTAGCTAGAGTAACTATTTTTTCTCATAAAATCCAGATCTGCTCTATATACGTGCTCCTATGTTTTCCTTTTTTCAGAAACTTATTGAGAAAGAAAATATGACCTTCATATGATTTATATGAAATATGAATTGGAGGTGACATTTTCTTTGAAAATGATTGGATTTTATGAGGCATTATCCAGGGAGGAAATAGGGGACTACGTTTGTATGGAGAGTCGCCTGTGTGATTCCCTCTTAATTGATCTAATATCAACCCGAATAGCTACATACTGGAGGAGAAGAGCCGAAGACCGGGCTCAGTGGCACGTCTTGGGAAAGACCTACGTCCAGCAGTGGACTGATATAGTTTGATGATGAATAGCTACATAGTTTTTCAAACATAACTTAAATAAAGCTTGATTAAAACGGACAAGGCACTAAATGTATCTGCTAAGCACAATCACTTGAGCATTCTGGCAGGCACTGGGAAATAATTTTAAATCTATTGTTCTATTGTTACAATCTTTGTTATAATTAATTATGTACAGTGAAATTAAAAATGTTTTACAAGCCAATGTCATGAGCATGACTTTTAACCAAATTTGTGAATTCAATGGATTCAATTTGAGATGAGTAGGTACATTACTTAGCTCATAATTGTTCTTGTGATAAAAGTTTGTTTGATTTCCGAACTGTGGTTTTTTTTTATTACTCTGTGTAGATAATATATAGGTAAGAACCACTTTTTTGTGTTTTACAAAAACATGATTAGTTAAAAATACATCGACCGCAAATTGGCTAATATTTCAATAGTTGCGCAGAAGCAAAGTTTTAGCAATCGTTTTCGTGTTGTGTAGTAAAATATCTTAGCAATCTAAATCGAGTCGAATTTGATTTGCTCGTCCTGGATATCTCTACTTACAACTAACTTAGCTTAGATTAACATTTATTTTATTTACTATTACTACTAGCCCAATAGTGTCCCATTGTTGGGAAAAAAGGACGCCCCCCATTTTCACCAGTCACTACGATTTTCTGCTTTAAGTTTCCAGTCCCGCTTCTAAGGCTGAGATTCATAGACCGCACTTATCTTTACAGCAAAGCAGTCTTCGCAAAGTAAGCTTTGTTCATCGATATTTTGAATAAAGAAGAGCTTGACAGAACTATTAAATATAATTTTGGTTGAAAGTTGAACTTTCCATCAAAGTAAAGTCAAAGTTCGGTCTATGAATCTCGGCCTAAGCATCCAACTCGTCCCTCCATCTCATTATTTTATTTACAAACGCGAAATTGGTGGTATATTATAGATGACCATACAAAATAATCGTAAAAGTAAAATTTATGACAAGAATAAAATGAAATTATCCAAAGAGAATCAAAACATCCGGTTGTTCATTTGAAGGTTAAAAGAGTATCAAATCTACCAAAAACTATATTTGTGCAGTTTGATTAATATAATATTGCATTTTATTTTGTGAAAAAACATTGCATAATACAACGCAAACAAAAACCAGTACTTAATTGTTAAAATAATCAGCTCTTAAACGATTTTAAATATAACAAGACCTACCTTTTTGTTATTTTACCGATTTCAATAAATAGAAAAAAAAAGATGGTGGTGTAAACTACAGGGGCTTTGAGGCGTGTTAATACCTATCCCATAAAAATTCAAAATGGTTTTTATTACGGTCCCTTATAATCTACTTTCAAATAGGTATATTGTCTCTGGCTGAGTCACCCCTGCTAGTTCCGGTATTGACAAAATATGAGCGTCTACCGTTAGTAACGAGACACAGTTACTAAATTCTTTGTTTTGGCTTACATTACTTTGTTATAGAGACTTAACACTTCGCCTTCGTTTGTATTTGTTTTTACTAATTCAAGTAAACTGCTTGTTCATACTGGACCTGCATGTTTTCAAGGGAACTAAGAAATATCATTTGAGCCCCGGAAATGTTAGTTTTTAGTATAGGTTTCGGTAAAAGCTTTATATTTTAGGCCTGTAATTATCGCATTACATCACATATCACATCAAAGACATTCACTCAGACAAGTTTTTTTTTTTTGCAAAAATAAAAATTTTCATTTTAACCTTCTTTTGATAAAATTGTAAACAAACTACTTAGCAATGTAACCATTTATAAAATATATAGGTAGGTGTGTACCTAACTACTTGAGATAAGCACAATTGATTGACGGTAGCCGTCACTTTCTACAAGTTACGAAGTAAATTGATTGAAATTGAAAAGTGACGGATTAAAGTTAATCATCACTTTAATAAATTGGGATTACCTACTACGAGTACGAAACATTTAGCGTGTTATTAATAATCCTGGCGCTGGAGTAGTTAAATCGTGTTTTGTCACATTTGCTCGAGTTGACAATTGCATGTCAATGCAAGAGACAAAACACGGATTAACTAGTCCAACGCTACGCCAAGATTATTAATAAGACCCGTGGGGTTTTAAGACTGTATAATGGTAACAGGATAAGATAAAAAAACGGGAAAACCCAACTTCATAACCAAACTAATGAACCAATTTTGGGACCAATCTGATATACATACATAACTAATAATCTTTCAGATTTTTTTTTTAATTGCATCTTAGCGACGAAGTTATGCGGTAACAAACATTTTTAAAAAACTTATTGTAGATTATTACAAAAATACTTAGCTTAGGTAATACTACTAGGTTTAATAATTTTTCACCGTCTTCTTTCATCTTATTGGAACTTTCGTCATGAGTCCCTGACAAGGACGGCATGACGTCAAAGACCGAGGTCGGAGTGAGAGGCACGTAGTATTCGGCGGTAGGAGTGGTGCAGTATGCGTTTTTGCTGTTGCATTTTGCAGTTTTGGCTGTGGACTATCGTACGAGCGGTAGAGACTACAAACAGACAAACTGAACTGTAGAACCGATATCTACAGTAAAGTTACTGGATTTTCCGGTTGATAGTCCCGTGTTATATATAGGGGCCTTGAGGCGTAATATATTAATTCTACTCTAATAATACTCTATAAAGCATAATTAACGATCTTTAGATGTTTGCGCCTCAATCAAGCCCTAACTTTTGGACTGATTTGAATGAAAATTGGAATGAACATACTTTCTAGCCTGGTGCATATAATTATGTTACTTTTGATCCCGAGAAAATAGTAAAAATGGTAAGAGCTGACTGAATTCTACTGGCACAGGACCGGCAAGAGTCGCTCGCTAGAGAGACCCAGATGTATGTAATGACGGGATGATGGGCATTTCAAACATTTGGAAACTTTTCCTTTTAGTTCCTTCGTTTCTACGTCTATGGTTTCGTCAGATTATTTTCTCTCTTGCGCGTGTTTGGTTTGCTTGTAAACGAAAAAGACAAAAACAAAGGATTCGTTTTCTGTCATTTTGGGAAGTCACAAAGCTTTTTCGTTTTAATTGTTTTTATGGTGTTATTTTGAGTTCTGATGTGTAATTTCTCTGCTGGTATTTTAACCAACATTGCTGGAGGTCTTAGCTCAAAGTGTTAGCAGTTGGAATGAAATTGTGTTTCTGATTTGATCGAAAATGTTTCTGATGGTTTTGAAAAAAAAACGATCACCATTTGTTTTCAAAGCCAATTATTGTCCCAATTTACCCAATCATTGTATGACCGACTTGTCTATTGACTGACTCGACTTGACTAAAAACTATATTATTTATGTAATATATCCTCATTCGACACTGGCAAAATCGATCCTAAATGGACAGATGCCATTCATTAAGAAGAAGAAGAAGATAATAATGTTCTGTCCCGCCAACTGCCCTGTCTTGCAGCGCGCGTTAGACAAAAGCACGCCGGGCGGCCTTCGCTCAACCGGTTGTAGCCGCTTACTTTCGCATTGCATCCACCACTTCCAGTGCACACTCAATTACATCAAACTGTTCGATTTATTGCTGAATTCACTTGCACTTATCTGATTATTGGTGTTAATTAGGCGAACAGATTGAGTTCTTTGATGGTCAGATGAGAAATTATACATCCGCTTTACATAATTTAAGACTTGGATTAAAAATTCCGGGCTTATAGATGCTTTCCAAAAGCACAGGTTTCTTCATACGTAATCAAATCACAGACGTATACCACTGCAACAGAGTAATAACAGTCGTTTGTGAAACTACCCATTTGTAATTATGTCTGTGATGTAATAACAGTAACTTAATTATTATGAAGTCTGAAATAAAAAAATGAGGATTTCAGCAGAATATTCTTTCAATAGAACACAAAATGAATAAATGATCACACTTAAAGTTTCTTGCAGTGTTTTGTCTTGCTTTGCTCGTCTACATGACAAACAGGTTAGAAGATCTCAGTATAGGTCTTAAGCTCAAAAGCTTTCGTCAAGCAGGCTTATAATGATATTAATAACTTGAAATGTTTTCACGGGGTTTGCTAGACTTTGAAACGCTAGAACACCAATTATGTGAGAGATACGCAACTGTACCCTTTGTAATAGTTTCGTCTACTTCTCAGTCAAAGGTGTGGTGCTAATTGTTCTAATTAGACATTTTGTAATGCATTTGTGAGCACTGTAGTCTTCGTTTAAGAACAAACTTTGTAGGCTTGTTTGTTTTGAAATATGATCGGCTTTAAACGAGCCCAGGTTATAGTGCCAAAAGATGAAAAGACACCGTTGCAAAACCAAAGTTGATCAATGTTGCGCTATGTCAATGCAGCACGATCAATTGCTGCTAGGTTAATTCAATCTTCATAATTCGTTACATAATGTAGACATCTATAGTAAAAATAAAGAGGAAAAGAAAGAAAGAAAAGAAAGAAGAAAGAAAAAATATTTATTTGCAAAGCAAAGAAAACTCACACTAACAATATAAACTAACAACTTATCAAACTACAGAGGTGAGCTTTGTGCTTCGCAAAACGGACTGCAAACGAAGCATATGTTGGTTGGCTAGCAACCAACGCTGGTCTTCCGACAGAGCCGGTTCGGCGATGTCACGGACTCTGCCACTAGGTACAACAACTAGACAAAAATGCATACGAATTAAGATGTACTTTCTAAAACAATTAAAAATTTCGACAAAAGAGTATGACATATAATATTATAATCAGTATAAAATAAACTGCTATAAATACACAGATGAAAAAGATAAATACAAAGCGAATGAATTCAAGACCTAATATATAATTCACGTGCACAACCACACAAAAGCAACAACGCAAAAGTTTTTGTATGTTTGTATATACCTAATGATAAAACTCAAAAACTGTTGTGCAAAATTCAAAAACTCTTTCACCATTGGAAAGATACTTTCACCCTGAGTAACATTATGGGCTATGTTTAAGTGTTTAAAAAATAAATGTCCAACCTTGACACCGGGACATCCTAAAATTAAATTGCTGAGCCAGTTAGGCTAATCATTATCAATCGGAAGCTGATTGGAAACATTGTCATGCTAAATAGCATTAATTAATCTGATAAACTAGAATTTCTTGCTCAATATAACAACCTGCCTAGTTGTTTTACCTTTCATTACTGACCTTCGGGTGTCATGAATTATATCAGGGCATTATTGTAAGGTCGTGCGCATACAGTATCTGTAGAGTCATAATCTGAAGGGTCTGAGTCAAATGCTTGAAATGTGGCCAAGAGTTTTTGAAACTGGCCGGTGCAGGTGAGACAGGCTCGCGTACAAAGAGTTCCGTACCATCCGACTACTATTATGTTGTATGCTAAAGTTTGGATGGATGGATGTTTGGTACTCAATAAAGCCAGAATGGCTTAACGGATTTGGAAGAAATTTGACACAAAGATAGATTATAGCCTGGAATAGCACTGACACTTTTTATCCCGAGAAAATTACGGGAACGGGGCGAAGCCGCGGACGGTCGCTATAGTTATATATAAAAACGGCAATATTATGTCTGTTGTATGAGAGCTCCACTTAGTTTTCTTTTTGAGTTTAGTAATATTCTGCAAATATTTCAAGCGTGTACCTGCTGCCGGTTCAGATATTAGCCTGGTGACGGTCGGACAGCGGAATCTTAGATAAAGTGACCTTAGTAATAGAGAATCTTTGGGTACGGAACTCTAAAAATTATATGATTCAGGCGTCCCGTTTAACTTTTGGGTATAAAACCCTAAAAATTACATGATTCAGGCGATTGTCGATCAGAGTTTTTTTACCAAATTGTTCAGGCTTCAGTGGCTAGCCTATTATAATTATGACTTCCGAAGTTCTATTTTCTATTCGATCGAGTCTTGCACAAGGTTTAGTGCTTGCCTATCAGCCAGGGTTTATATAAATATATATATATATATATAGAAATATAGAAATATAAATATGATAATAGGTTTCATATAATAGGTTTCATTTTATTCCGACTTTTTTGCACACACATCGCCCTTAGCAAAACTTTCCAGATCAAAAACTAGAAGACAGAGAGAGAGTAGAATAGAGTTAGAGTGAACAGGTGGATTATGGCTAAGCATGCTCCATCTTAGGCTGCATCCTCACTTTCCATCAGGTGTGATGGCAGCCAAATGCTTAGCTATCTATTATTTAAAAAAAAAAGAAGTTTGATTGTCTAATGACGTAGTCTTAACCTTACCATTATTTCTTCTAGATTTAAAAGCTTAACATTTTTATATTATATATTTACAAACGAGCTGCACTCCACTCTCCTAAGCTGGACCAAACCGAGATCGCGCTCACACGCAACGACGTAAGAGATGTGGTACAGAATATTTTCGAAACACAAATGGAAAATCTGTTTATCCGTTTCAATGAACAAATAAAGATTTCTGTTGCGGCAGCACTAACACCGATCTTTAAGGATATCCAAGATTTACAGCAGTCTATAGTAAACGTCAACAAACAGTACAAGGATGTCAATAAAGACCACACTCAGATGTCAGATGCAGTAAAGGAATTGCAAGCAGAAAACTTTACCTTGCGCTCTGAAAACCTCGCGATAACTTCAAGACTCCATCAGCTTGAAAAAGATGTGCATCTACAACATGTATCCGAATCCGAGACACACAGACATAATGAAAATAATATAAACACAGGATCACAAGTAAGTAGAACAATTAACGCAGCCGTCTTAGAAATCCAAGAACGCTCTCGCCGCGAAAAAAATGTCATCATTACAGGCATACCTGAAACTCAGAATAAAAACTTAGTAGAGAGGTGTGAGAATGATATGAATGAGGCCACCAAGATTATCCTATCCGTATACAAAGATTGTCCAGCACCATTTAACTCTGTCCGACTTGGAAAATATGTAACAAACAAAAACCGACCTCTGAAGGTTATTTTGGACTCATCTGAAACAGCCAAAACGGTTTTGAAGAACAGAAATAGTATTACAGGTGACTATAAAATATTCTCGGATCAAACGGCAACTCAAAGAAAAGTAATAACTGAGCTGAGAGATGAGCTCTCTCAACGCAAACTTAATGGGGAAGCAGACCTTGTCGTAAGGTACATTAATGGCACACCTAGAATTGTAAGAGATCAATCTAAACATGAGAGCCCCTTGTTAGCACTCAAACAAAAATGATGTAACTCAAACTCAAGAAGAAGAAACAATCTCATACTTTAAAGCAGACACTTATATATGCAAAAAGTATATAATGCCCGAAGTATAATGGCACCTGGGAAATTAAACTAACTAAAGTGCACACAAAAAGCTATATTTACAAACGTTCACCTCATCCTGCTAACAGAAGCATGGATCCATGCTTCTGAATTCTGAATAATTTCAAAAGCAAAACACACTGAAGATGAAAACAAAAAAAAAACAAATTCACATCACAATTTCAACACAAGAACCTCCAAAATGTTGTATTAGAACAAACTATGGAAAGAAAAACATTACCTTTGAAGGAGCACATTATAAATAATAAATTGCCAAACAGTGTTAAGAAAATTACAAGTATATTTAAATTTAAAAAATATTAAAGGAACACATCATAAAAAACATTGCTATTCTATAAGCTGTAATAATTGTCAATTCTAACTTTAAGTATGTAATATCATGTATCACTGTTACACCACTGGACTCAAACCAGTACACTGTGTACACACTTTCTGTAAAATGTATTTTTCTCTGTAAGTGACTTTAATGGTCTTTGAGAAATAAATATCTTTAAACCGATATTATTTGAAGAAAAACGAGTTTTACAACCGAAACGTGAATATTAAATACCTAATTTACATTCCAGTGTCTTATAAATAGTGGTCTAAGTACATAAAAACTGATTTATTTTTACTGCATAACTATTCAACAAATCGAGTACCATAAATATACCAAACGGCATAATTTTCCTAATAAAGTCTTCACTTTATGAAACCGTGGTTAAGATCAATCGTAATTTAAAAACTTACGTAATCATCGACAAAGGGGAATGCGGCAAATGTCTGTCTGCATCATTATCATCAGCCTGAAGAAGTCCACTGCTGGACATGGGCCTCCCCAATACATTTCAAGGATGACACTTGATGATGATGATGATATAACTACAACACCGTCAGTGCATTTGACGAATGATAATAACAATCTTTCACAAAAATGTATTATTAAAAAAAATATTGCTATGCTCTCTTAGTTCTTGTAAAAAATTATTTTGCACCCTGTATAACGATACAAATAAAATGTATAGGTATTTGATCAGCTGATTAGTTAGCAAATACAGTATTCATAACAATTAAACAATTGATAAATACCTACTTAGCAATATAAAGTATCAATCATTTATTTACTCGATTACATAAAAGAGATATTATGTAGAGTTTGGAAGTAAAACCTTTACGTATTAGCAAACTGTGTAAATATGGCGTGGAATAATCCAATATTGAACAACACCAGTAGATAGGTATATCAAATCATTATCGATTCAACAACATCGACAAAACTCTGTATACAGGGTGTCCCATAAGTCAACGTCCAACCGAAAACGGGTGATGCGCCAAGTCATGACAGTTATCAGAAAAATATAAAAAAAAATATTTGTTACGTAACTTTCGAGTTATGAGTATTTAAAAAAAACAGAAAAAACTGACACCCTGTGATGATCTTTTAAGTCCTGTGACTACAAATATTAACTTTTCATGAAACTTTTTTCTGCAACGTAAGCATGAATAATCTTTCCGTAAATTACAATTCAAAATTAAGCCATAACTGCCTCAGTTTTCAATGAAATCGTGGAGTTTTGGCCAACGTTTCATTTCAGATAATTACATCACCCAACTTTAACCGTCTGTACCGCAAAAAAAATGTACTACACTATTATGGCATGTAACTTTAAAAATTGGCGCATTTATCCAGAATTCCAAAATGGTATAATACTTGCTAGAGTACTTCTTAGTTTTGGAAATAAAAAATGTTTTTTCAACTAAACCGGATTTCCAATCAATTTTATTTCAATAGATAAAATGTTTGTACCCTTTAAATGATGGACTTAAAATGCCTACGCCGTGTTTTTAAGTGACTCACAATTCAAGTAATACCATTTCGACAATGCAAGTAAACAGATACACCATCTTGTCGAAAGAGTAATAACCATGGGTTTTCAAGTAATTTGATAGGTTTAGGTAAAAGTTTGAAATAAAATTCAATCATAGGATTACTTCAATCGTGGTTTTAATCTAAAGTTTGCCTTCGCCCGTCGCCGGTCTTATTACATGGTTTTTGACGTCTTATAATTCGATGGAGCCGGCTGCTCGTACTAAAAAAACATGACTCATGCGGCGTTACCTCGCTCTGAGGCGTTCCATTTAATACTGGAAGTGCAAGTGAGAGCGCGGAACGAGTGACAAAGAGGCACAATCGGCCTCCGCGTTCGCCAGCGTTCGACATCGGTCTCTCTCCTACTTGAGTGAGCGATGCGTCCGCGTGGACAGCTGTATGACGTTGTCACGTTCAACTGTCGTCAGTTAACTGACTTTACAGACAGCTGTTTTTTTTAAGGAAATGTAGAGCTTGCATTACTGCTGAAGGCTAACAGTTTGAACATTTGCTGTAAATCCTTGATGTAGTTAAATTAAAATCACGATTGAAGAAATCCTATGATTGAATTTTATTTCAAACTTTCACCTAAAACTAACAAATTACTTGAACACCCATGGTTACTCTTACTCTTTCGACAAGATGGTGGCTCTATCTGTTTACTTGCATTGTCGAAATGGTATTTACTTGTACCTGTAAATTGTGAGTCACTTAAAAACACAGCGTAGGCATTTTAAGTCCATAATTTAAAGGGTACAAACATTTTATCTCATGAAATAAAATTGATTAGAAATCCGGTTTAGTTGAAAAATCATTTTTTATTTCCAAAACTAAGGAGTACTCCAGCAAGTATTATACCATTTTGGAATCCTGGATAAATGCGCCAATTTTTAAAGTTACATGCCATGATAGTGTAGTACATTTTTTTTGCGGTACAGACGGTTAAAGTTGGGTGATGTAATTATCTGAAATGAAACGTTGGCCAAAACTCCACGATTTCATTGAAAACTGAGGCAGTTATGGCTTAATTTTGAATTGTAATTTACAGAAAGGTTATTCATGCTTACGTTGCAGAAAAAAGTTTCATGAAAAGTTAATATTTGTAGTCACAGGACTTAAAAGATCATCACAGGGTGTCAGTTTTTCCTGTTTTTTTAAAATACTCATAACTCGAAAGGTACTCAGCAATTATTTTTTTATATATTTTTCTGATAACTGTCATGACTTGGCGCATCACCCGTTTTCGGCTGGACGTTGACTTATGGGACACCCTGTATATTAAAATTAAGTTTAGCGCGCGACTTCGCGTGTACTCTGGTTTCTCGTAGGACTCTATTTGCTTCGCGTCACCTTTATGCCTACCACAAGCTCTGTCTGGCTCTGTCTCTAGCTCTGGTTTTGAGTCTGTGTGAGTGTTGACTAAATAAATCCTACGTCGAAACGTCACACACACAGTATAATACACTGGTGAGCACTCACACAGACTCACACAGACTCACACAGACATGAAATTTATGGAGGCTGGTTCTGACGTGAGACTTAAAACTGAAACGCAACAAACAGACGAACATTTGTAATTATATTCTAATATGGAATGATGTAGTAATATCATGATAAATTATAGTGAGTTATAGATATTGTGTTTAAAAGAACCCGTCCCTCTTTTCATATCCGTCCCGTCATTACTTGCACTTTCCTCTAAACCAAGATGTTGCGCTACAGTATAGTGTCATACACCGATACAGCACGATCTCGTGAAACCAAAACCATTGAACAATATTTGCACGTCCATATATTAAGCCTCATCCACACACGCTATTTGCTCGCGACTGCAAATTACGCAAACGCGTTTTTCGCCAACAGCAGGTGCGGGGCACTAGTGGGTCAACAATTTGTGACGAGGACACCTACTCGATCCAACGGCTTGACATTTACGAGGAATTCGACAAGAAGAACAAATCGTAGTTATGTAACTATGTAAAATACCTTGAGACCTTGAGTTTTACATAGAAGAAATGTGAGCTACGGTGAACATTTTTTATTCTGATTAGCTATCACATTTTGTTAATTTACACTTGTTGAAGCAAAATCAATATGACATTATTATAAATATCGGCTATTATTTAATATTTTTTATACGATATTATTCCCTCCATACTTTAACTCCTCCTCCTCGCTTCGTGTTCCTCACTGCTGAGGGTCGTGACCCCCTCCATGGATCAAATTATCTTTCAAAATGTTTCGCCACCTGGACCTGTTAACAGCAACCTGAATGGCTTCTTGGACCTTTACGTTGAGAGTGGAGCAGATTTGGTCAAACCAACGTATCGAGCTTCGGCCACGATACTTATAACTAAATGACAACAAACTATTTCGATGAGCAGGCATCGCAACTCTGCAACAATTATTATTACGACGCATCAGCAATTAATAAAGTTATGCATTGAGCACGGCAACGAAACTGATTGCCTGCACATTTTGTGGCAATACCAGCTTTCTGTGCAGTCGTGCGTTACCCGCTCGTGTGTACGACCCTCAATAACTGACCCAAATTGTTCTGGCTGTTTTTACTCATGTTTTGCGTCAAAATACTTGTTTAATAACATTTTAATGGGTGCTTAGTGGTTAACTGAGCTATGTTAATGGAACATCTTTAAGGCATACCCAAAATATATTAGGTATTAAAATTAATACTTTCACAAGTTTCGAAAAAAAGTTATAAGCTTGAATATTAAATTGAAACTTTTATGTAAGATAAAAATGTATTGGTATTAGAAATAGGTACGCCAATCTGGCCAGTATAGTGGGTATAGGTACCAGAGCATGCAGTATCGGTACTATTCTCGGAACCGGTATTTTTTACCGATACTGATTCCCGGTATTTTAGATACTTCAGATTCTGTCTTAATTATCTTCATAAAATAAATCACATAGCCGTACAATTAACCAATAGCTGTAAAATAGTAATGTTACTTTAGTTAGTTTACTGTATTTCGTGGAGTTATTCTGCTCATTATGCCGAAGATCCCTGATCAGATCTTCAGCAAACTTTTACGCGAGCTATTTAAAGTCACTAATCTTTTGATTTCAAATTCAAACCCCGGTTGTCAAAACAAAAAAAAAATTGTTTGAATTTTAATAGTTGTAGCTTCGTATATCATCAAAATCCAGATTCAGAAAAAAAGAATAGACAAAATACACCGATAAGTTAACGTCACAAATTATCAAAATGTGTTCATGATCAAGGCACTGGTGCAAGCGAAAACAGACTCTAAGGTGACGAACATTTTCATACCGTGACTGTACTAGAAAAAATCGACAATTGATCAATAAGTATTGTAGACAAAATATTATGACTTAGTACCTACTTAAAGTATAAAAAGTACTGAGTACTGGTGAGGTTAAAAATAAGCGATAACTACCGGTACTTTCGATACCGATAATTACCGGGAACATGCTCTAGTGGGTAGGCACCTATTATGCCGATTAAAATATTTACCTGAATCATTAAATTTTGTTACCAACGATGAATAAAAACGAATGTGAAGAGGACCAATCGGATGTATGAGAAGGTTGCTCGACCAGAAATTTTAGGCATAAAATTAGAACCAGTTATTTCCTAAGGTATATAAAATGTCACCTTCGAAGCTCCAAAACAAGATGTTCAACGTAACAAATCTTAAAATGGTAGCAAGTTATTAGTTTTTGTCGCTTGACCCTTAGCAATAATATTTAGAATTATTTAAAACTCATTTTTACACTCTGTATAACTCTTTTGATAATATCTGTTAGGCCTACCACAAGTTCTATCTGGCCCTGGTTTTGAGTCTGTGTGAGTGATGAGTAAATAAATCCTACGTCGAAATGTCACAAGCACAGTATAATACACTGGTGAGCACTCACACAGACTCAAAACCAGAGCCAGATAGAAGCCTCAGTTGGCATCCGACTAGGAATCAAACAATATTTTTCACACGAAATGGCTCTACATTAAGTGCATATTTATTTATGTACTCTCTAATGATGACTCTACAAGGCCGTCGCCATTATCAGATGCACAACATTCTATATTTCATACGCCACCTTTTTTATGCTACAAAGCACGTTGTGAATATTACTACAAGTACATTTAGGCATGCTATAAATATATTTCATCCAGACTCACAACACACGAACCATATCTTCTTTTTCATTTAAGCCATGCACACATTAAGCGGTCTGCGTCGGCGATCAGTTAACGCTGTCAAATATGTATCACTGATCGAGATGTGCGCAAGCCTTTAGATAGACAATTCTTCTCGATTGAGTTTTGGACAGCAACGCGGTACATTTAGTCCAGTAGAAATATAATATTTTTTCCACATAACCTTCGATAATTCTAAAGTTTTTTATTTTCTCTGGGTGGATAACTTTAGTGAATTCATTGCTATGTACAAAAATGCTAACAGTTTAGAGCTATGCAATAGGTATTAAGTAGGTATTTCCTATTAATTCATATTACAACAATAATATAAAATTTAAAATAAAATGATTTACTGTTTCTTTATTAATACCATCTAAACTATATATTCGTGGAAATGCTAACAGATAGGTACTGTGGAACAATGGAAAACTGAAAATGTCCCGTAACTCATTCAATAAAAAAAAATAGTTTTTCAAATAATTTTCTATACGTTTTTAGGTATTAGTTACACCTTACAACAAAAGTTCTAATAACTGAGTAATATGCTGCAGGTACAGCATAGTTTATTATTACGAATATGTAGGCACAAAATTATAAATTTAAATTCAATATTTCGCATATCGCAAAGTAAAAATACAATTACTTGTGCAGCATATTACTCAGTTGTTAGAACTTTTGTTGTATGGTGTAACCAGTACCTATCAGCGTTTAGGAAATTATTTGAAAAACAAATTTTTATTATTGAATGAGTTACGGGACATTTTCAGTTTTCCATGGTTCCACAGTACCTATCTGTAAGCATTTCCACGAATATATAGTTTAGATGGTATTAATAAAGAAACAGTAAATCATTTTATTTTAAATTTTATATTATTGTTGTAATATGAAATAATAGGAAATACCTACTTAATACCTATTGCATAGCTCTAAACTGTTAGCATTTTTGTACATAGCAATGAATTCACTAAAGTTATCCACCCAGAGAAAATAAAAAACTTTAGAATTATCGAAGGGCTTATTCTTCTGGCTACTGGACTAATTATGAAACTGTCATTATCTAATAGTAAATTACTGCCTCGGTCTATAATGAGTGTGTTGCTGGCCGCTAAAAAGCTGGCCGTGCGCGTAGGTCACCACTTTACAAGTTTTTTTGAGTTATCTTTTGAAATAAAGCGTTTTTGTTTTGACATAGCCCCATACATATACTTGCTGATTTCGGGAGAGTTATGTTTATTATTAAAGAGTATATTGTGTAGTGGGTTTATTTAAAAATATGTTAGATTTACCTGCGTCGTGGCTAAATCACCTGCTGCACTACGTTTAACATCCAGTAGGAGACATAAAAAGCGACGGAAGGATAAAACAACGCCGTAACAGCTGGGCCTCGGAACTTTAAGGGTCGGAAGTGCGTCATGTCATCATACACGGTTAAAATATGTGTTACAAAATATAAATTATAATATCAATATGGCAGCGTATGTACTTATTGGTACCTGCGAGTTTATTTTAAAGTGGCAGTAATTACAATTCCATTTAGAGTGGACCAAAGCAAATGTGGCACCACACTGGAACTTCACTGCTATTATTGTATGAGATTATTTTTGATTTGTAATAGGATCATATAAAAAAACGGTAGGAACCAAGCTGTTAGTTTGTTGCCTGTTAGGCTGCTAGGCTTAGTTACGTGAAACTGGCACCTAGACTCACCTAGCTTTAAGATGTTTCAAAGTGATCCTTGCAATCTTACTTTTGATTTTGAATGCATGTTATCCTTTAGTACAGTCGGTAGTAGCCTTCGCCTTCGTGAGTGATGAGGGTTCGATCCTCACCCAGAACAAATATTTGTGTGGTGAACAAAGATGTTTCTTCAAATGTCTCATTATGTTTTTACAAAAAAATGTATAGTTTGGGGCTAGATATTGCTGTGTGGATTGTCTGCATTATTTTTATTTATTATACTAAGGGCCGATACCACGGAGCAGTATATGTCCGTGGAATCCTTACTTACTTTTTCATAAATACATACTAATCATTTTTTATCCAGAGATAAAATATCTATATTATATCACACAGTTTGCTAGGGATCGAATCCACCTATAGCGCAGAAGGCCAAAGCTACTACAAATTAAGCTGCCAAAACGATCAAAAGCGAAACGTTATTTTGCTATTTTTTATCCAATCAACATGTTTTTATAATCAGAATTATATTATTGGAGACCATAGAGTATCTAATAATAAATTATTTGTTCAAAGGTGACTATGACCATAATTAATTACCTAGGTACATCGTGGTAGACATTAAGTAGTAAGCATATTTTATTGTGAATGCTTTAACTTACACATAAATAGTAGGTATAATATAATAAGGTTTTATGTAAAACGGTTCATTATTTAAATAATAACAACAACTCAAGATGATATTAACTTCTTACCCTGAGGCGTAACTTGATTGTGAAATGTGTGGGAAACATCAGCGTCCAATGAGCCGTGAGGTAATCCTATACATAAAGTCATAAGAAATGCATATAAAATGACGTTAAAAGTACCTAAAGATTTTGAATGAAAACAATTGTTCTGGCCAACAATGGTAACTACAAATAAAAAATTAAGAATAAATAAGTAAAATTATATGGAAAAACGGGTATTTATCGCGATTAATACCCGCGATAAAAACCCGTTACTTCCATGTTCATAACGATCGCGATAATTTAAAAAAGCAGCCAAGTGCGAGTCGGACTCGCCCATGAAGGGTTCCGTAGCATCAAGTAACATAATATAAAGGTTCTTGTAGTTCGTCGAAAGGTAAATTGCGGTTTACGATTTATGACGTATAAAAAAAAACTACTGGCTAGATCTCGTTCAAACTAAATATCGTTGAAAGTTTGCATAGTAATGTACAACATATATTTTTTTTAGTTTTATCATTCTCTTATTTTAGAAGTTAGAGGGGGGGGGACCAACTTTTTTCCACTTTGGAAGCGTCTCTCGCGCAAACTATTCAGTTTAGAAAAAAACGATTTAAGAAACCTCAACATCATTTTTGAAGACCTATTCATAGATACCCCACAAGTATGGGTCCGATGAAAAAAATTTTTTTGAGTTTCAGTTTCAAGTATGGGGACCCCCAAAATTTATAGTTTTTTTTCTATTTTTGTGTCAAAATCTTAATGCGGTTCACAGAATACATCTACTCGCCAAGTTTCATCAGTCTAGCTCTTACGGTTTCGGAGAAAAATGGCTGTGACATACGGACGGACAGACAGACAGACAGACAGACAGACAGACAGACAGACAGACAGACAGACAGACATGACGAATCTATAAGGGTTCCGTTTTTGCCATTTGGCTACGGAACCCTAAAAATAGGTAAAGTTTAAAAAAACTAGAGAAACCGACTTCATGCCCAAACCGCTTCATGCTGAACTGATTTTCATAAAATTTCTATGGGATGGGACCAATATGGAAAGTTTTACCTTTCAAACAAACAAAATCAAGTTATGCGATAAAAATATTGAAATAAAATAACCAATTAAGAACCTCCTCCTTTTTTATTTGAAGTCTGCTAATAGAATAAAGAAACCATTATACGGAAAATCCATAAATGTGAGAGTTCAAATCCTAGCGCTAATATATAATCTTATTTTTGTTATTAAAAAATCTTCCGTCCACTTTCGAAGTTTAGAAAAACAAGCTGTTTTGAAAGTTCTCAATTCGGCGCATTTTTTAATATTAATTTTCAAAGCTAACAATCTGTTATTTTGTTCCAGATATCAAAACAACTGGCCGTTGAATATAAAATGTAAAACGTATGAACGCGACTAGCAGCGTTTCCAATAATTGTGCTAAATCTACAAACTGGTGTTTACTCAATCGACTATCGAGTAGTGCAGTGTAGTGTCCTGGATTTGGACGGCGCATTCCTCGCTCGGCTGTTTTTGCCTTGGTAAGTTACCTTTATTTGATTACCAATGAGTAGAAAGGCTTCGTGGAGCGTGTTATGCTCGGCATCAAGCTTTAGACCGAACTACTAATGTCGAGATCCGAGGGCGAACCAAGGTCCAAGACGTTGGAATACGAATAAAAAAAATCTAATGGAGTTAGGTAGGACTGGCAAGGCGACAAGTGGTGAAGAAGATTGGCGGAGTGGAGTGGCCGAGGACTGGAAAGAGAGGCGTTGGACGTCCATTAGCAATGGGTTAATGACATTGTCAGCGTCATGGGCTAGGTCGCTGCGGATGATGATGATTAGAAAGGCTTCTGAAAGGTGTAGGATTATTTTCTTAGAAAGTACTATATAATTATAAGTTTAAAAAACTTGAGAAACCGACTTCATTGTCAAACGGCTAAACCGATTTTAATCAAATTTGTTTGGGACAATCTGGACGTATGAATAACCTTCTAAATAAAAAAGTAATTTTCTAAATCGGCTCATAAATGACGGAGGCATGCAGTTAGAAACATTAAAAAAAATATTTAAAAAAAAACGGCAACACCGATTTTAATAAAATTAAAATGGGACCAATATGGAAGCAGTACCTTTCAGATCAAAAAATAATTTTTCAAATCGGCTCACAAATGACGAAGTTATGCGGTAACAAACATTAAAAAAAAAAAAAAAAAAAAAAAAAAATACAACCGAATTGAGAACCTCCTCCTTTTTGATTGGAAGTCGGTTAAAAAGCTAAAACACAATGTAGGTACCAAAACAACACCCTATCACAATAACACAAGTTTGACAAACCGATTTCATGGCCAAACTGCTGAAACGATATCAATGAAATTTCTATGAGACCAATCTGGATATTTTATACCTTTCAGGTAAAAAATATTTTTAATAGTATGCGAAAACAATTAATAACCAAAAAATACAACCGGATTGCGAACCATCTCCTCATTTATTTAAAGTTGGTTAAAAAATTTCCTACTATTGGTTACTTTACTTCCACTTACGACAGTATTTTTTTCTAATATTTGTTGTGCTACCGTCTACATGGTATAGCATTGGGCTTATTGTGTTTTTACTGGATTTTCCATGAGTAAATAGGCTAAGGTTCTATATTATAGATTCACTGGAGCATTGCATTTTATAAATTTTTATCCAAAAAAAGCCTGCAACACTTAGCTTATCAATGGTTTTGTTATATAAACATTGTTACTAATATTATAAGCCATACTATAATTTAAAAACACTATGAAAACTAACAACTCTACAACTCTCTACTAAAAGTCTACAATTCTTGAAGTAGGAACCAGTCAGGTCCTTATAAAAGTCCCAGTACCGGTTATAGTACCCAACAGTTCCAAGTTTTTTTCTCATGTTTCTCATACGCAACCTAATCTTTGTTATTATACCTTGTTCCAACAAATGCCGCAAAAGTTAAAAGCTCACGAGGATTGCAAAAAGAATGTGACTATCTTCCCGGAACGGCGCGGTCAAGTGTAATAACACGTAATACGTGCCATAGAAGGTATAATAGTTCCTACGCACACTTTTACAGACTTGTCTGGCTCGGCAACAAAGAAGCGAATGCGTTTTTAGCGCAAATGATGCACTATGAAAATTAAGTGACGAATACTGTGTAAATACTTACCAAGGTCAATGTTACAAGGGACGGGACACCAAAACCCTTTCTAAAATTCGGTGTAAATAATTCGTACTTTTGTATGGATTCTGTAAAGCTTTGGGCATATCTAAGCGTTCTGGGTTGGCGATCAGTGTAACGTTGTTAAAATTGACAGCGATATTTGACAGAGTTTCACTAATCGCCACCGCAGAACGCTGAGGATGTGTGCAAGGCTTAAGTTTATAGTGCAGATTTAGACAGTTTTAAATTTTAGATTCTGTGAAATTGGTCGTAAATAGCCATCATGCCTAAACTTTGAAGTATTTATACAATTGGTTGTGACTTTGTGACTCATCATGACTCATCGCTAATGGAAGTATTTTAACAGTTTTACAATGTACATAATAATATATTAACTGTTTAATAGGGTTATTATTTTATAACTGTAAAGAAAAAGTTTGTTTATACTTTGGAAAATAAGGAATATTCAGTCATAAACCATTGCAAAATAGTAAAAAAAAGCCCGAACAGCTAATTAACAGTCTCACCCTTGTCAGATCTAGGTTTCCCGCCAACATCAATTTAATTATGACAGGAAATTCCGTTACTTTCAACTGTCAACTGTCATGTCATGCTGTCATCGTGATGGGGCTATTCAGCAATCGGATGTGATTAACTGGTGGATGATTGCCCATGTTCATAGGTAGTCAAGGCCATGGTCATGTCACAGATTTTTTCATTACAATTAGTCAAGCACGTGAAGTGGAACTTGTAGAAAAAATCGGTTGTCTGTACAGTCGGTTTACTGACGATAGTTGAACGTGACAACTTCGTACAGCTGTCCACGCGGACGCATCGCTCACTCAAGTAGGAGAGAGACAGATGTCGAACGCTGCCGAACACGGAGGCCAATTGTGCCTCTTTGTCGCTCGTTCCGCGCTCTCGCTTGCACTTCAGACCTTAAATGGAACGCCTCAGAGCGAGGTAACACCGCATGAGTCATGTTATTTCGTGCGTGCAACCGGCTCCATCGAATTATACGTTACGAACCAAGCCGTAGTTTGTTGCCTGTTCTTCTAGGCTTAGTCGCGTGGAACTGGCTCTTAGACTCACCTAGTTTTAAGACGTTTCAAAGTGATCCTTGTGATTAATATTACTGAATAAATACATTTTTAACTTTGACTTGATTTGTCGAATGTATATGACGTCACAAAGATTCAAAAACACAAAACACCTGGTGCTACGTATCGAATCTTTACATATACCTTTCTATTTGCACGTGCTGACTCAAAAGTCTACAGCTACCTAAACCCTCGAGAACCATTTGTATCAGTCACGATTTATGACGTCACGCATGTGTGAGGTCTCGCCCGAAGGCAAGATGCAGGTTCAAGTACCTTAGTCCGAGGGAAAGTAAGGGTGTGCCGCCATTAATATGGACTTGTTCCTTATGTGGCCACTTGGCACTTGATGTGATCATTTGAAGGAAATGGAAAAGCTGATCCTTAATGAGAAACGAATTGGAATGATATGCCATGATTTTATGTCGCGTTTGCAATACTAAGTACCTACTGCCAAATGTGGGCAGTGAGGGTATGTACTAAATGTAATATTTGGGCGTGCCATGATGGACTTAGACTAGTCTGATGCATCAAAATCAAAATCAAAAGTGTATTTATTCAGTAGGATCGCAAGGATCACTTTGAAACGTCTTAAAGCTAGGTGTGTCTAGGTGCCACTTCCATGCGACCAAGCCTAGAAGAACAGGCAACAAACTACGGCTTGGTTCCTATTGTTTTTTTATATGATTCGTTTACAAATCTAAAATAATAGCAGTGAAGTTCCAGTGTGGTGCTACTTCACTTAGTGAGGCGTATGCATGTATGTATGTATGTATGCACACGCCACGTTTCAAAGTAGCACACGCTACGTTTCAAAGTAACAATAAAGTACCTACACAGCATATAAAAATAAGATAAGCATAATATACATCATGACTATAGAGCTTGGAACGGATAGAACTATGGAGACTATCTGAGAGTATTTTGTTTGTGAAGTAAATTATTCTATAGCTAGACATGTCTACGGAACATCAAGACAGAGTCCAAAGCGAGGGCAGGGACCGCTGGAAAGCTGAAGCAAGCAAACCGACCCACTTCCAAACCCAACCTGTTCCTTTACATAACTATGCCTACTCTCCACGCCATTGCACCAATACCGGTGCATCGACGATGCACAAACAAAAGAAGATAACGCAAAGAGGCGAAAGTAAAAGTTTTTAATCGAATTTTTATCGTTTTGGGTGACGCTGAATTCTCATATACAGCAAACCAGCGATGAAGTAATGGCGTGATTTAAAAAAAGATGGACTCATTTGTTCTGAAAAAGTAAAGGAGTAAGAACCATGGCAGCACTAATGGTCGAGATGCTTATTCACAGCACATTGAATAAAAACTACAGGCAACGACCCCGAGCTTTTAATTTTATGTAAACTCAAAATACTATGGCACTTTCCATGACTTAGATGTTTGATGATTTTGTGCACTATCCCATTATAATTTAAACTCTGAACATGAGTTTATAATGTTACCATATTTGTAGAAAATAACGTAGGAAAACAACATTAATATACAAATATACAAATATCTTTATTAGTTATGTGATTTTACTGTGGCTTTATTAAATACACTCTTGTCACTGATACATGTACGTATCTAGCAGTTTAGCTTAGTGTCAACGAAAAATGTATCTAGCAGATTAGCTTAGTAAATAGTATGGTAATAATTATTGGTAATGATAGTGAAGCTCTCAGCGAACAATTTTCTTTCAAACAACTCAGACAAAGCGCAATGTAACCTGTAGCTACAGCATTCCTATCTCATATCGTTACAAAATATATCTTCATCATCTCACGTTTCGATAAAAACTGGATTGTCAGGTAAACTCGACGCTCGGATACCAAGCTGATTGTCTAACTTGTCTCAAGACTTTCAGTTTTGGCGATTTAGCTGCGACGTCTTACGTTGATAACTTGGTGATTGTGATTGTCTATCTTGTTGTTTGCATCCTGCGACAGTTATCCAAGACGTCTCATCGGTCTCACGAGGAAATTTACAACATGAAGTTATTTGCAAATCAAACTAACCCGACTAATTTAAAAAGTACTACTTTAGTAAGGACCGTGTATGAAATTTATGACCACCCTAAATCAGCCGTTTTATCACAAAAATCTTGTCTGCTCTGTGGTTTTGTTCACGTTTTGTTCGTTCTCGTTCTGTTTACTTTTGACTGGATGAACTTTAGCGGGTTTTTTCTCTTGAGGTTTTTTCTCTCGTATGAATAAAGAATAAAGTACATCACAGTAATCGTAGGTAACTCAGTGATTGACCTACGCAGATTTTATATTCATAACTCTCCAAGTTCACCCATAATAATAATGTGCTAATCTCTAGGTACATAGAAAGCATGCCGCCTGCCCATGTATCACATCGGCAGCTGGAATCGGCGGCCGTTACTACAAATTACAACGATTATTATAAATTGATTTGTACGTACTTAGATGAATTTACCTTTCACTTTCACAACACAAACCAATGTAATTTCTTTTGAAATACTCAATGAACGCAAATAAACACAAATACGCGCGCGATTTGGAGTATTGGATAGGTATGATAGGACCTTCAAGTTGTCCCAAGATGATACCATACCTAAACTGTCATTTTGCTTGAGACCGAGTTACGCGTTCGCAATCATACGTACTTTACATGACTTTTACATCATTATCGCGCTCAAGACCAACAATCACCTACAATGTTCTCAGACAAAGATCTCAGAGATAGACAATCGCTATTGCGTCACATTTGACAGTTTGATCGAATTTTAATGTCATTTTTGACAGAATTCTATCATCTTGCGACATGAGACAAGTTAGACAATCAGCTTGCTGGACATCAGCAAGCTGATTGTCTAACTTGTCTCAAGACTTTCAGTTTTGGCGATTTAGCTGCGACGTCTTACGTTGATAACTTGGTGATTGTGATTGTCTATCTTGTTGTTTGCATCCTGCGACAGTTATCCAAGACGTCTCATCGGTCTCACGAGGAAATTTACAACATGAAGTTATTTGCAAATCAAACTAACCCGACTAATTTAAAAAGTACTACTTTAGTAAGGACCGTGTATGAAATTTATGACCACCCTAAATCAGCCGTTTTATCACAAAAATCTTGTCTGCTCTGTGGTTTTGTTCACGTTTTGTTCGTTCTCGTTCTGTTTACTTTTGACTGGATGAACTTTAGCGGGTTTTTTCTCTTGAGGTTTTTTCTCTCGTATGAATAAAGAATAAAGTACATCACAGTAATCGTAGGTAACTGCCCAGCCACGTTCACGATGTCATCGGACCAACGAGCGGGCGGTCTGCCTCGCGCTCGTCGGGCGTCTCTCGGCCACACTTTAGACATATTATGAGAAGGAACTTACTTTGATATCATTCCGAATCGCTGTCGACCGGACACTTTCGGGAAGCAAGGGGATTACATCCCGACAGAGCCGGTCGAAGGCGTCTTTGCAGAGCCTGAATTTTGACTGGAATTCCGTTTCCGGAAGAGAAAGCGGATCGCTCGCGTCCCGCATTACTCTTCTTTGAAGAATTAAGGTCATAGCACATTATACCGGCACCGCAACTGCGCAGCTGCAGCACGGCGTCGCCTCGAATTTAGACTACGGCTAGCTGCCAGCGCGCTAACTACGCGTTGTCCGCAAGGTGCAAGCTCGCAGTCCGCGCACCGGCCGCGACGTTTAAGCTCACAGTCCGCGCGGTGGCCGCGAGGTGCAAGCTTGCTGTCACCGCGAACTCAATATTGTTATATGGCATTTATGATTGAACACTCGCCTCGCTTTCGCTGCCGACTCGGAGTCGGCGCGTAATAAGCATGCCGTCGGCGCGCTGTGCGCACAAGGTCCGCTCGCTTGCAGCACGCGGGCTGCGAGTTGAGTTGTGTGGTAGCGGCAAGAGCTCTGACTGCCCGCCGTTGGCTTTTTCATATTGACATTATGAAATATATTATACTACACACGATTTAATGCTCTAAATTGAATGACAAGTTAATTGCTGGTTTGGAGCGGTGCTGTTGCGGTGCCGGTATAATGTGCTATAACCTTTAACCTATTTTGGAGGCGTTGCTGCTCCGCGAGCCCAAGCAAGTATGCTCTAGACATTGTTACTGAAAATGAAAAAGCCTAGTAGTAACATACGTTTGTCCGTTACTACAAATTACAACGATTATTATAAATTGATTTGTACGTACTTAGATGAATTTACCTTTCACTTTCACAACACAAACCAATGTAATTTCTTTTGAAATACTCAATGAACGCAAATAAACACAAATACGCGCGCGATTTGGAGTATTGGATAGGTATGATAGGACCTTCAAGTTGTCCCAAGATGATACCATACCTAAACTGTCATTTTGCTTGAGACCGAGTTACGCGTTCGCAATCATACGTACTTTACATGACTTTTACATCATTATCGCGCTCAAGACCAACAATCACCTACAATGTTCTCAGACAAAGATCTCAGAGATAGACAATCGCTATTGCGTCACATTTGACAGTTTGATCGAATTTTAATGTCATTTTTGACAGAATTCTATCATCTTGCGACATGAGACAAGTTAGACAATCAGCCTGCTGAAAGTTGGTCTCGCCGAATATGGCAGCAACTGCTTTCGCGAACCGAGCCGTCTGACTGAAACGACCAATGGCATGCGTAATTTGCTAATGTGTGAAAAAAACTTGTTTACTATGAAAATTTAACATGTTTTTAAAAAATACTCTGTCTATTCGTACCTACTGCATTATTGTTGGTAGTTACAATTTTAATGCTGAAGCTAAAATCTATATGTTGTCGCTAAATTGGAACCCACTGTTTGTTCCGATTGGTAAGCACACGACTTTGAGAAACCTTACCTCGTATCCTATACAACATTTGTAATTTGTCTAATCGTTAGTTTTTTTATCGGCATGTCAAGATAATCATATTACAAACTCGAAAAAACGTTTGGCCTACAAAACTATTGTCTCTTCAGACCTACACTCCCAATAAGTCGAAATAACGACACAATTCAACAACGACAGACTGTCAAACAGTGAAACTGATGCTACCTACAGTTGCTAGTTGACGTCATTGTCATAGGACCGTGATCGTGAGTGTGTCCTTAGCATATTTCACTGAAAACTAACATTGCAAAAATATTATTGAAATCGTAAGTAAAACTTCGTGATCCTCCAATCAGTGTTGAAATGTTTAGGTAACAGGCGATCAGTGTGTTACGTACGACGTACGATATGTCTATTTAAATGTTACCAATGGTTGGAAGGAGGTATGGAATTAAAAAGATATTACCAGTATTCCGTCAACATGTTTGGTCGTCTTAAACCACTAAGTCAGTAGTGACTGAGTGTAGTGGGTAAGCAGTAGGTAATTAAAAAATCATTTCGATAGCTTTGCTTAGTAATGTTTGCTGTAATTTGTCTAGAAGGATTACGCAATAAGCAATGATGTCTCTTAGTAGATGATTGCTAAGCTGCACTGTACCTATATAAGTAACTTCATATGTATTGCAGTGGACGCGCGTGTACAGAACGACATTCGTGTATGTCTGGGTAATAAATAAATAAATAAAAATAGGTAGTATGAACGCGGTTTTTTTATATATGGGATTTGGTCGAGTGTCCAGGATGTGCTGAAAATTACGATTTGTATATATTTTAGTGTGTACTTCCGCTGTACCTCCAAGTTTTAACCCATGTCATTTAAAATGTACGACCGAATATGATCGCCTGAACTATGATGGTCACACATCATTATTATTAAAATTATGTAATCACTTTTGTATTCATGGTCAATAGACGTAATACTATTGTATAGTACGAGTAATATCAGATTTGCCAGACGTAAGCACACTGACTATACATGTAGCTTTCTATAAAAAAGTATCATGTTCGCTAATCAGCTTCTAACATACTATAAGCTGTTATAGATAAAGAAACAGATCCATTTACTGATATTGAAGCTTTCTATGTACACAAAGGAATTATAGATCAGTGTTATGCAACTGCTTACAACGTTTTCAATTTAAATACTAACTCGAATAGTCGACTGTAAAATAAAAACAAATCAGAAACTTCCGGATTGAATCCGTCGTTGTGTTTCTAAAAAAACGTAAGCAAAGCACCTAAGAACGTGATGAGTGTTACTAGAGTCTAGACTTTTACAAAAACCGTGGCATAAAATGCTCTTAAATTCCTTGCTATAGATTCTATATTAATAATTAATAAATCTATATAGATTATTAAAAACGTATTAATGAAAATAGGTAGAATATCATATTGTACAACCAGCGGCGTCTTTACCTATTGTGCAGGGTGTGCGGTGCACACGGGCGCAGCGTCCTAGGGGGCGCCGAGCACAGCGCTCGGCGCCCCCTAGGACGCTGCGACCATCGTATGACCACCAGGCCACTCGGCGCTCCCTAGCCCCACTCGGCCATTCGGCGGGTGCGTTGGCCGGGCGCCGCACTTTCAATGACCATCGTAAAAAGCGCTCCGCTTTGCATAGATTTTGAATAGCATCTTGAGCTCTTCTAATATTTGATAAATTACAGCATAGGGAGCGCCGAGCGCCGCCGCGGCACTCGGCGCTCCCTAGCCTCACTCGGCCATTCGGCGGGAGCGTTGGCCGGGCGCCGCACTTTCAATGACCATCGTAAAAAGCGCTCCGCTCTGCATAGATTTTGAGTAGCATCATGAGCTCTACTAATATTTGATGAATAACATCAAAGCGGGCGAGCACCGTGGCGCTCAAAAGGGGGGCGCCGAGCGCCGTGGCCTTTGGCGCCCCCCTTCCTTTTAGGGAAATAATTTTCGAATCTTCTTTCTAAATGCATTTCTAAGCTATAAAATAAACACACCCTTCAAGTTTCATGCTTCTAGAACTAACGGCTTAGGCTGTGCGTTGATTTTTCTTAAAACCATTTTCCCCCTTTTTCTCCTCTTAAGGAAAGAATTTTCCGATTTCCTTTCTTAATGCACCTCTACGCTATAAAAGGAGCACACCCTCCAAGTTTCATGCTTCTAGGACTAACTTAGGCTGTGCGTTGATTGTCAGTCAGTCAGTCAGTAACGTAAGAGTTTATTTATTTAGAAGAAAGAAGAAGATAGTCATGTCAACATCATAATCATGGATACGTTTTGGCTTGTTATAGAAAACACCAGAACACCTTGTATAATTCTAAATACATTCAACAGCACATCGTGGTAACCAAACTGAAAAATTTCTTCTTAAAAATCTCAAAACAAGTTTATTACCCATTGGGGAAATTTGTCAGTTTGTGGTAACTTGATGTGCTGTTACTTGTACTTTGTATCTATTTCATTTTGAGCGCGCGCTTACTAGGGGGCGCCTGGGTAATGTTTGCACACGGGCGCTACATGGGCTAGAGACGCCTCTGTGTACAACAATAATATTGGCAATAAACTATACCAAGGACTTGAAAAACCGCAACAATTAAATTCTGAGTACGTTGACGTAGAACAATCAACTATCTGGTAAAATGGATGCAAAAACCGGATTTCCCATTCACACAAAGTTCTTGAAAATTAATTAGAACAATCAGTAGTTAGGCTTAACACAAAAAGTGTTTTAAATGTAAGTAAAATTTAATTTTTAATTGTTGAACATGGAAGCGGGATGCTTCAGATCCTTCGTCTGTTCGCAAAAATGGCTATTGTAAATGATGATTTTAAATGTGGCTTTTGATGTGGATATGTTAAGAATATGGGGGATTATAATAGTCGTGAATACTTGTTTATTAATATGGATGTAGGTTGTAAAATGTTTAATATAATATGCTCATAATAAAGTGCTGATTAATATAAATAGTATTGATGTATAATAAAACTGATAAAAAAAACAAAATTCTCTTCTCTTGATCCGCTTTCTGTTTATTTATAGAACTCTCAATCCCGGTAGCCATTATATTTGTTTGTCGACCAAAATCGATTGTATAATGCGGGTCCAGTCGCAATGTTTGTCCATTTGCTCTCACAAGTGATGTAACGATAAGTGAACTTTCTACCACACATGTTTGTGAATTGAAGATGCATTAATGGTGTATGATCTGATGTGGTTTTTTAGTTTCTTACGAGATATAAGACGCTAGTTTATTTATCAGAGGACTGAGGAAAGATAGAGGCATAATGGAGACTGGTTGAACTCGTCTGTCATCAGATTTGACCAATAGCTCATACATTATACCTACATTATACTAATATCCTTACGTGCCTATGCCATAAGACAGTGTATACAATTGACATTGTTCATATCTCGAACCCGTTTTCTAAGAAATCTGAATCCACTAAACTGTATAAATAAGTAAAACAGAAACTGACCACCAGACCACACATTACAAATAACAGGTAGGTTTAATAGCGCCTCTAATGCGTTTCCGGGTGGAATTTTCTGATCAAAACGAAACATTCGATGAATGGTTTTAGTTATTTACTCGTTAACCGTTTAGCAAATCGAATTTATCTTTTCATTCGTCATGATTATCCAATGATGAACAACTTTAAGTACCTACTAGGGCATGCTCCCGGGAAGTATCAGTATCGAAAGTACCGGGAATTATCGCTGATTTTGAACTTTTCCAGTACCGGTTCTCCACGAAGGAATTCCCGATACTTTCGATACTTTCGATGCTGATGACAATGATCAATTATTGGTGTTTTCTAGTACGATATAAATAAATGTCGATAAAAAACACTAGCTATGCGTTCAGTTTCACTTTTCTGTATACATTGCTAGATATTTTGACAAATTACGAACCTATAATTTACATCATTCATATAATATCTCAACAATTTCGGACAAGTCAAAACGAAAACAAACGCTTTTATGCCACCGCCACCGTAAAGATAATTAGGACGCACATTGTTTTGTTTTAAGTTAAACGGCCAATAATATTAGTTTTGTTTTTTGTTAGGATCTCTGTCAGTTAGTTTTGTGCACCAAACGAGAAAGGATGTGTTGTGTATTTGTGTCGTAGCAGATTCGGTAAGTTTAAATGATTTTAACTGAATTATTACATGTTTCTTTTACCTGAATGTTTAGTTAGATGTCCATTACTATATAAGACAAAATCTGTTAGAAAAAGAACGAAAATAACATGAACGGCTTTCTTTACAAAAGATGGAAATGCTTTTACATTCAACTTACGCCTTGCTGATATTTCGCTATATCTTTAGTTTTAGTTCAAATGATTAAAACAAATTAGGTTAGTTTTATTATCATGATTTATTGGATGTTTATGTTACAGACGGCTATTGCCGTGATTTCAGCCTTGTTCAAATATAGTCAGCTTTTTACTACCGTTTTTAATAAGGTTTTTCTTTTGGCAGGAGCAAATATAACACGATGAGTTTTGAAGATTTCACAAGTAGATAAATCCAGTGATAAGACATCAGTTTGGTATCACTTTCTGCGAGGCAAAGACGAAGCAAAGTGTAAAATATGTAAAAAGGTATTTAAAAGTGCCGGAGGAACTACTACAGGCCTCCGAAAACATTTGAAAAGCGTTCATTTGCTCAATTTAAGTCCTGAAAATGAAACAGAACCTGGAACTAGCAACTCTCCTAGGCCTTCGTCGTTTTTTAGTATAATATTAATGAAGAAATACGCGAAATAAATGACAATATTTTGTGTATTTTGTGGTTGTGTGTGGGTTAATTTACGGTTCTGAATAAAAAACTATATCTTAATAATACAAAGTGTTTTTTTCAGTAGTTTTTCTTTCATTGTATATCTATACGGTCAGTTTTATTAAAAAAATTAAGTCAGTATCGAAAGTATCGAAATTCCCGGGAATTCCCGGTTCCGAGTTCGGTATCGGGCCAAAATTCCCGGTTCTGAGAATGGTTCCGATACTGCATGCCCTAGTACCTACCTAACTATTTTTGCTTTTATAGATAATATCATTTAACTTCACACGATCACTTAGAAAGTACCTAACTGAAAACAAGACGCTTCTATGGTACGAGTCATCACATGAACAACGCCAAACCGAGCTTCTCGAAGTTCGTACAAAGCAAACCAAATCACTCGCAACGCAATTTGTACGCTGTCACATAGAATATAGAAGAGCAAATTGATTGTCTCATATTTCAGCTAGAGTGAAGCCTGCAATTGATACCCGGCTAAATAAAGTAAACCTGTTACTGTAGTAAATACTGGGCAGGCTTTGTCCATCTGTAACCGTCTGGTTAGCGCTGGCGTCTGAACTGATGCAGAGTTCAGTGACCGTTACACTTATAAGATGGCTATTTATTTGCAAAGGTTAGACATGTTCGGCTATAGGTTTTCATTGAAACGGTACAATGTGCTGTGGGTTTGATTCACCGAGGCATTACAACAGTAAATTCTCGTACCGCAGTAGTTTTATTACACTTTTCAATGTTTTGTTTCTGAATTCCATAGGTACCTATGGTTGGTTGGTACTTGATACAATACATTTTGGTATGTTGTTACTACAAAACTTAATATCTTTATAAATGAGTATAATTATCTTGGAAAACATGGTTAATTATTTCAAATCAATCCTAAAATTGCATAAAACTATTATTAGAAGAAAAATAATTTGCGTCTTCCGAACATCAAAATACGTACAGCTTTATGACTATTTAAATATCTTATTACTGAAAATAATTGCCTCGATGGTCTTAAATGCAGGATACACTGTGTCGTTAGCGCATGGCATTGAGTATGGATCATAATTTGATGTCCAAGGCTGGAGCAATTTTCTAAAACGTTGAAAAAGTATTGTTTGTTTTGATATCTCATCCTATGGAATTCAGAGTCCGGGTTGAATAGACAAAAGACGGTTCATACTCGAATTTCTCGCTTAGGACGATTTTTGCGATGGCGAATTCAAAGCATGTATTTCGGAGACTAGGCTGCCAGCTCAGCACAACATCTACAGCGCAATAAATAACATAAACACTCGCAACTCATAATTGTGTTTTTACTTAATGATCAAATAAACACTACATTTTTTCTTTGCGTTTGCTGAGTCTCGGCTATGTAATAGCACTAAAAGGCAACAAAATATGCCATTTCAACACTGTTCAGATCGGACCTAATAATTGCACGCAAGGCCAACCACAGTTTGACCAAATACGAAGTGTTTGGTTTGAAGCGAAGTGATTGCTCTACGTGTAGAGCCCTGAGATAAGTTCATAAAAAAATACGTAATTCATTTACTAGTATGTACTTGGATATCTGTCGACTCTTTGATTTGATAAACGCTTAAATTACTGCTTTGGCTTAACAACTTTTGTGTAATCGAGCACTTATTCATGCATATGCATTTAATGTCAATTTATATTAATATGTAAAATTTATTGTTGCTTTTTTTTCAATTTTATTATAAAACTGGCCTCTCGGCTCAGTTGGAGTAGCTCTGCCTTCTGCGCCGTAGATCGTGGGTTCGATCCCCATGTTCCCAAGAACTAATCGACCTAATGAATGTCATTGCTGCTTTTGATCTGAAAATCAACAAATAGCGCGAGGAATAGATCGAAAAAAGGCCACACACTGCTTTAATCTATGCAGTAATGCTCGTTCTATCTCTCTACTAAATTGATATGTTCAATCTTCACTTTTCGTAAGATAACGGCTGCCGCCAGCTTTTCTGCCGATAACCTTGTCACGCGCGCTTGTCTTCGGCTCTGCGGGCGTAACTCAGGGCCGTCTGGCACCCACACGTCACTCTCCATTTCAACAGACCGATTTAATTATGAGCATTTAGACCGCTATCTACAATAAGCCTTGCAGGTAGTACGGAGAGTTGGTACTCTGTGTTGCATTCCGTGGCAATTTGTTTTGCCTAGAAGCTCATGAAAAATGTTCTTTGGTATCACTTATTTTACGTATATCACTTATTTGTGAATGTTTCTGTGTACAATAAAGAATTTAAGAAAAATTGCCTTCTTTAAAATTTACGAAAAGTTACTCAATTACAACTTGTTTACTTGGTGGGTTACATAATTAAGAAGTATTTCAATAAATCTGCACTAATTGTTTGATGTTTGCTTATCTCCAGCATGTTCTATATTCTCTAAAATAACATGAAAGTTGTTTTAAAGCTCCACCTTAATGTGAAAGTGAAATTAATCATAATTGGCTCAATTATTTCGAAATAAATTATGTAACAAAGTGGCATTCCATCTTGACCTTTAATATGCATTTGATCGGAAACCTTGTGTCAGCGGTTAACTTAACCCACTGGTTTAGCCAATTAATCAATTGATACACTAAAAAACAGGATCAGTGTCTATGATATCGTGATTTAAAGATTCCTAAATTATGTTGATTGGCTCGACTTGTATGATAGAGTTTCAGCAAAAAATCCAAAGGTCCAATATTAATAGGAACAGCTTTTTGTATCATTATTCCATCAAATAGGTAGGTAATATTTTTAGCAAAAAATTAAACAGAAACAAGATCAAAATAGTTTGTTTAACTAAAAACCAGATCAACTGACTTGTTACAAAATAAAATGTCGAACACCGGCATCTTTTAAAGGTATAAAAGATACCGGTGTTCGACATCTGTGACAAAGAGATATTATAAAGCTACTCGACCAAGTTACTCAACCAATTTAAGCTCGGCATACCAGTGTTGCAAATAAACGCTTGCATTCATTCGTAATGCCCGCCTTCCACTGCGAAAGGGTAATGAGCGGAAACTGAGCTGATGATCTGAGCGGACCGGAGTAAAAATAGTTGTACACTTCCACTAAGAAAGAGTTTCAGATTTTGCCTTCCACTGCCAGAGGGCTTTGCGGAGCGAGTGAGGTGGGAAATGAGCGGGGTCGGATGAGCGAGTTGTTGGCCTTCCATTGCCAGCGGCGCGGCGATGAGCGAGGAGGCGCAGAAATATCTCAGTGCTAGGCGATCCACAGAGGAAGCAAGTCGCGCGGTATACAACGTGTATCAAAATATGTGTACTATCCTGAAGGGGGGTGAATTTCCACCCCCCGGGGAACAACTTTTGTTCAACGACTTTTCGAACTTCGATTGGTATCTCTGAAAAAACTGCAACGAAGTTTCAATGAACAGCTGACTTTATACAAAGTGACAGCCCTATTTTCGCTCATACACATCACTAGCGATACAACTCGACCTACAGAGGTAGTAGGTCAAGGGGTCAAGGGGTTACAAGGATAGGGTTGTCAATTTATTTAGGCATTATGAAATTAAATATTTTTGTATGGGAAACTGGTAATAGGAATTTTTAATTATCTCCCCCCCACAATTGATCACCATTGTGGTCTGAAACCCCCCCACCTTCGCATAGTACACATATTTAGATACACCTTGTATTTTGCGATAACGATGTCTGACGATTCCAGTGAAGAGGACTACGTAAATACTATAAATAAATGCTTGCTACTCTACCATTATAACGAAAAAAAGAAGCGTAACAAACAAAGATTCTGGATAAGCGACCATATTAGAGAGAGACCTATCAAGGGTGAATTGATGCGGATGTTCTACGATTTACAAGACGAATATTTCAATGAACAGCTCCATGCCGACACGTTGCGCGTTCTGAACTGACAGACGAAAGCGGGCAAGTAAAGGGGAAGGGGAGGCGACGGGGGGCGGAGGTGAGCTGAGTCCGTTCAAAACTCGCGTGCGACGCCATGACGCAGCGGACCCATTTTAACTCGCTCAATCCGTTCCGCTTTACTCGCTCGCAGTGGAAGCACTTGTATGAAATTTTGCGTTGCGAGTTGAACTGGATCCGTACGGAGTCCGTTGGAAATCCGCTCAACTCTGCGACCAATTTTGTGACTCTTTGTACTCTTTTGATCCGCTCAGTCCGCTCATTTACAGTGGAAGCACTTCTATGAAAAAAGCCATTGCGAGTTAAACGGAGTCCGTACGGAGCCCGCTCCACTCGCAGTGGAAGGCGGGCATAAAGGTGGTTACGCGTGCCAGTTCAATATGAATAATTTAATCGCAATTATTACGATTGGTTATGCTACGGGTTAAGACCAATAACCGTTGAGCACATCCGGCTGCACCGGAAGTAACGGTGCGATCTTCGCGTGCTCATGAGCTTCATGACAAGTCTAGATGCCTTAGGCTTGTGTCACTCTAAATTAACTTTCACACCACATACGCCTACGGTGACTTTTTTTTTAAATATGGATAGCTAAGCGTTTGGCTGCTATCACACCTGATGGGAAGAAAAGACGCAGCCTAAGATGCTTAGCCATACTACACCTGTTCACTCTTGTCTTCAAAATTCCTAAATTAAAACGCTCCGGAAATATTGACCGCCCCGGTAGAAACTTCAACTCTTTGGCATTTCGTATCGTTCGAAGTTCGTAAAAGTAGAATCACGTCACGAATAAAGTATTATAATATACAATACAATATTCAATATGTAATGCAAGGTCTTTTATACTTTTTCAAATTAAATGTAGATTGTAAATCTATGTAACTAGTTACACTAGTTTTACTAGTAAATTATTTACGATAATTGCAGACACTATTAGCAACAAAATTTAATTTGAATCCAAACATAATATTATGAAACTTTTTCGAAAGAAAGAAAGCTACATTTTATAGCTCTGAATTTCACCGCGAATCTGCGAACCGGTTGCGCATGTCAGCTAGTTTGTTACCACACCAACTGATCGACTGTCGATCGATAGTAGAATGAGATCATTCGACGTCGATCCTACCTACAAAAGTTGTCAGTCTTTCTACACCCATCATCGTTCGGTTTAGTAATACCTTTAGATATATAATGACACTCTTATCTAAGGGTATTAATTACTACACCACCACCACAAAAACTATAAGAGAACGGCTTCAGAACTACTAAGATTCATAATAACTCTGAACCTACACTAAAATTATGAAAATGTTTTCGTTTTTAGTAGAGAAAAGAACTAAAGAAAGATGACAGAAATGTATCGTTCGCACATGGCTAAGTGAAACATTTCCATATAACGTGGACTGATTTTTATTCTGTGCCTATAAGAGTGTATAAACCCATGATGAAACCATATCACTTTCATAAGTATCAAATTTCGAGATTCCTTCTGCAAATATTTCGGTATAGCGCTAAGCATCCGTAAAAAATGTACGTAATAATACATTCACTTATTTCGTGTATCTTCTTTTGTAAATTAAGCTTCACCTTTTCTTAATAAGAGAACATGTAACCAATATGTAAGTTTATTGGTTTGATATGCTTCTGCTAACACTTTTTAAACCATCTCATCTCAAATCTTTTTATTACCTAAAGTTCCTTGTATCTGAAAATGTGTCTTACCACGCAGTGTTTACATTAGAGTCATGCCTTTTTTTAAACAACTATTATTATTTAATATTGACAATCTGGCGTTCATTATAACAACTAGTATGACAAAATGTTTAATACCCTTCAACAACAAACAAAATTGGCACAATATTTAAAATTTGCAAAATACTCTCAATCTTTTCACTAATCAGGTTCTCTGGAAAATCCCGTCTGACCATAAAGTGACCACTGGCCTTTTCGAATCTTTAGATGACTCATCAACTCTACTCTGTTACAAACGGACCTTCTCAAAGCTCGTACTATAACGATCGAATGCCGAGGTCAACCCTGATCATTGACAAGTAAAAGTCGAGAATAAGAATACTTCCTCGTGGCCCTCGACAACAATAGATAACAAAGGCTTTATTTATAGAAAGATCGTCTATAATCTTTGAATGGTTTTTATGATCGTTATTTGTAAAAACGGCTTAGGTATCCTTTTATATTTTATTTACAAACTCATCCAAAATGAAGGAGACAGTTCTGTATTCCAAATCCGTAAAACGTCTTCTTCATCTTCATCTTGATCATATTCCTCCTATCCTAGCATACAACCAAATCAGAGAACTGACAGCCCACCTTAAGTCATGCATAATCTGCCTTCCCAATTACCCCTCATCCATTGTAGTTATGCATTCAAGATAACCTTCCTATTGTGTCACGCGAGTGTGCGAGACAAGACAAGAATGCAAGTCGCACCCAAATTCTTGCGCGCTGAGTTGTGTCAATTTGAGGTGTGCTAAGTTTAAGTACTCTACTCTCCCTTTGCAAGAGCCATACTTTGCAATTTATTTTTATTTGTTCGTTAGCTTCGTTTAATTTTCATTATACCGTTAGTGATCTTCCTAGATTCGCACTTAAAATTATTTCACCACACACTGGTTTGAAAAAACGACGAGGAGAAGTGCGATATCGTTCTTCTTCAGCTCAGATATTTCTTCATTTTGAATGATCTTGTTGAAAACTTTACTTGCATCACCATGGACTTTAACGTCCTTGAAGTTTAGAATGAAATGCAATTGCACAACCAATTCATGCACCAATCACAACAATAACTAATTCACTTTGTACTTCTACTGTTGTTGGCAGTGTAGGTATTAGTTGTATTAACTACATCTTATTTACTACCTCAAACCTTACCTGCGGCTTTGGAATTGCTAGTCCTAGATTGTATTGTATTCGGTTGTTATGATTTTTTGACCTACGATCTTCTTTTTCTTATCGTGTCACTGGTTTCTTCAAAGCAAGTGTGATGCAAGGGTTTTTATTTTGCTTCCAAAAGGATTCTTTCTTGCACCTAGGCTCTATACAGATTCATCTTTAATGTGAAAAGTTATTCTTTCATTTTCATTCAAGTCCTTGTGTGCTGTTCCTAAGTTTATGTGACTATCGTTACCAATTCGTCGACTTCGTATTACGTCCACAATTTTATACCAATTTTATTTGCTTATTTAAAACAATCAATTACATCAGTACCTACTTGCAATTACTAACTGTAGCTTTTTTTACATTTGTCTATAACAAGATCATGAAACTTGGCGACACAACATAAATACTTTTTAATGACTTCCTCCATTCCAAACCTAATTTGTTCAATGATATAATTAATAAAAAATCACTCAGTTGTGGCCTTTATTACTATTTTAGATTGGATCGATAATCATATCCAACCTTATATAATCAAACAAAGGCATAAATATGTAGATATGAATACCTAGACCTAAATAAAGAAACCAGTTAGATACTATGAATCACAAAGAGCCAACTAAGTAGTCCTTTATCTTCGTCTACTTCAATCTGTCGATCATCTGAATGTAAAAAAAAAGATTTAATTAATAAGCCAACCTTCAGAGTCGTATCAGCTTTGACTGCTATAAACATATCCATTAAAAACCTGCCAAAATGTTCACGCGATATTCAAACTTATTGCCAAAGGCCAAACTTGGAGCAAGTGTGTGTTGTTCAGGTGTATTCCCAGTTAGTAAACTGGGAATATCACCTGAACTCAAACCAGAAATACATGCTAAATTCAAAGGCTAAAATGCTATAAAACCAAACTCGCAAAATTGGTGTAAATAAAGCAGCGTCCTAGAAGCCAACACCCACACAGTCGTCCAAGCTTTCAATGGTCAGTGACCACTAGGTATACAGTTAGGTACATCCTAAACAGGCAATTTCCGTCTGCGTTGTAAAGATAAATCAATCATCATTTTGGTGCCAAAACAATTGAGGTTCAATCATAAATCATAATTTACGTGTGATTGAAAATTACTGACGACCAACAACTTTTTTGGCATCTCTTTGTGGTTGCGACTCGTCTCTAGAAAGTTCTCTTTCATATATTTGGATATAAAATTGTCCTTCAACTTATACCCTTTATGCTTTATTTTAGGAATTTAACATTAAAACTTTGCATGTCGGTCTCCGGCGAAGTACCTATGTGGTTCTAACATTATATTTAGTAAGAACATTTGGAATATTACACATACTTTAAGCGAATAAATACAGTTAATTTCATTTGCCGTTTTGCTAACATTGTAACTTACTAATATCTACCATTATCGCGATTATGCAATAATTTTACTTAGTAAGAAAATTACCGATATTGCTTACCGAACTACCGGTATTTACTTATACCGAAGCAGCATTCTCAGTCAATTAGCAAACTGGTATTACTATAATCAGTACTTATGCATAAGTGCACAAGTTAGTACGTACTTAGGTACATTGTAATTTTGTAAGTTACATAATTATTCTTTATTTTTATTTAGGTATTTTATTTTTGTAATTTTGAGAAAATTTACAGCTAGGTACATACATTAAATAAAAGAATAATAACTAAAGGCCAATTAAAAGTTTCTTGTAGGTATTTCGATGTAATAATTAGTTGGTCTCTTCTTATTCCTGCCCTTATCCAACTTTATGCGGGATCGGCACATGTTCTACTCTTCCATTCTCCTCTATAAGCCGTCATCTCTGTATTCTTCTTTCATAACGTTGTCATCTTTCACACTGTTCATCAATCTTTTCTTTGGCCTACCTCTACCCATCCATCTACATTCATACTCATCAATCTCCTAGTCAAATAACTTTCATCCCTCATAGCATGCCCTTACCACGACAGAATATATTTAATAATTAGTTGGTATTAACGAAATATAAAAGGAGCCTAAAATAAACACTAAAGTAACAACATAGTCCAGACGCACTCGGATTCTGTGATGTTGGCACCATAGTTATTCTTACGTCCAGATTGTCCCAAACAAATTTGATTAAAATCGGTTTAGCCGTTTGACAATTAAGTCGGTTTCTCAAGTTTTTTAAACTTATAATTATTACTTGTATAATCCTTGTGTAATACTATTGTTGTTGTGTGGCATAAAAATAAATAACTTATGATTTGATTTTTGATTTGAATAAAGCTTGCATCTAAGCCAGGTCAGGATTTTTTTTTCAAAAAAATCCTTTACCAAATCTTAATTCAAACCGTTTGTATTCGAGTAAGTGAATTGAGTAGTGCCTGTGGTACAATTCCGATCGGCACGAGCTGGGCGACTCAAAGTCGCAACGAGGTCACCAAGTGTCACGATTGCTTGCGAGGGCGGCTTGACAAACACTTGGGCATTCCTCAAGTGGTTCTGTCACTGTGGTGCAAATCGCTTTTAACGACTTCTAAAGAAACTCATTCAAAACCGAAATACGTAGTCCTCTGGTTTAAATGTTTAGGTAAAAATCCAATTTTATCATCTACCTTGAATTTTAAATCATTTTATTCATTTGCGACAGAGTTTTTTTTAAATAAGCATTTATCAAAGTATGCAAGGATTTTATTGATTCATCTGCTGGCCTACCGAAAGCTCCTTGACTATCTTACTTACTTACTATCCCGGCGCATCAACCCCGATGTGGGTGTTGGCCTCTGACACAATAGAACGCCACGGTCCCTCTCCTGCGCCACCTCTT
This sequence comes from Thera obeliscata, assembly GCA_947578465.1. Lineage (NCBI taxonomy): Eukaryota > Metazoa > Arthropoda > Insecta > Lepidoptera > Geometridae > Thera > Thera obeliscata. The sequence goes on from OX387926.1 coordinate 4,083,603, forward strand.
GCCAGTTGGAAACTCGAAGAGAGCGGAGATCCTTCTCTATCTACTTCTTTTTCTTCCTCTTTCCTGGGTTATGGCCGTCAAAACTGACCCACACATTCAAACCTAAGAAATATATCTATATATCTATCTATTTCAAATCTACGTAAAAGAAAGTCGTATTAGTTACACTTTTTACAACTCAAGAACGGCTAAACTGATTTTGCTGAAAATTGGTGGGGAGGTAGCTTAGGAGCCAGGAGACGGACATCAAAACCATGTGTATTTATTTTATTACACCCCTCTTTTGTATACAGACTCCCCATAGGCTTCCAATATTATTTACACAAAGCAAATAAATACCTTAATATAATAATCGAACAAAACTGACTCCTAAATAAGTTAAATACAGACATCATCCACCAACACTACAAATTATACAACCTGTATAACTTTACAATGCCAATTTAAGGCGTCAACCACTGTCAAACAACTTCTCGCAAGCAAGATTTTAACATTTTGAAAAATAGAAAATTACTGAACTTATTAATGAAAAATAGCAAGCCACTAAGTTGCGTGAAATCAATTTTCAAAACGTTGAACTGCACACAGTTCAGCAAAAAAAAAAACGTTTTGACCCAAGCAGGTTTTCCTGCCAAAAAAATTGCATTCAAAAAAAGAACACAACTTTGCTGCCTGCGATTATTCGTAAATAAGTTTACACCTTGTTTAACACACTTTATATCTTTCAAAATATTGATTTGTGTGAAAGAAAACTTGATTGAAGGTTGCCGGCCCCTTAATACTAAATTAATTAATAACTCCTCATACGCAGGATTTCATTCTCCAGTATGGGCGTTATGATGCGAGGCGTGAGTTTAACGTGCCTAGGATCCCACGTTACTATCTAATAGGGCTCGTCTACACGAAGTTGAGATCAAATTTCACATTTTTGCCAGGTTATTTTTTTCTAATTGCTCGTTACTTCGCTCATGAAAAAATATCGTGAAATTTAGTTCTTCCTCCAGAAACACAACAACTCAATAATAGAGTTGCGAGCAATAAAAAATATTATCTGGAATCCCAGTAGAGATAACTTCTTTATCTTTGCAAATCTTTTCTCGCAAAAAAAGTGATTACCTAAGTTTGATAATTTTAAAGTGTTTGAACAGATAGATAGATAGATAACACTTTATTGTACACAAGGATACATCACAGTAACTAAGCGTAACTATATCAAGTATTATGGGCGGCCTTATTGCTTAAAGCTATTTCTTCCAGGCATTGAGCGCGTTGAAGTTTTTTGAACGCACGATAATCATATTCTCGTAGCACCTTAAAAACTCTCAACCACTTCTCTACGCGCTCGTTTTTTGAGTAATAGCTACTTTATAGCATCCCGTGTGAACACAGCCTAAGGTCATGCTAGCGAATTGAACTTCAATAGAAGGCACATTCTCCACGGTAACCGTTATAAAATCAAGATTACAGCCAGTGGCGTAAAGTTGCAACTGAGTTCGTTCATCTGTTCGCAAAAACAGCAAAATTCTACTTTTAATTTTAACTGGCCTCTCAGCTCAGTAGGTAGCTCTGCCATCTGCGCCGTAGGTCGTGGGTTCGATTCCTACTGAGAACAAATATTTGTGCTTGAACACAGATATTTGTTCTCTGTCTGAGTGTTATGTTGTATTCTAAGTATGTATTTACAAAAAATGTACGTATAAGTTTTATATCAGCTATTTCATTTCCATAATACAAGTTCTGCTTAATTTGAAGCTAGATAGTATTGTGTAAAAGTAAACATTGTCCACAATGTTTATTCTTCATTGAAATACTTAGGGGGCGTCCATAAATTACGTGAGGTGTTTTTTTAAATTTTCTGTCCCTTCCTCCCCCCCTGGTGAGATGTCGTGAGATTTTATTCAACCCCCTCCCCCAACCCCCAATATCACGTGAGATTTTTCAAAATGTGGGTTTCTTACGTAAATGCGTTGGATTTTTATTGTAAAAAGAAAAAAAATGCTTCGTGCAAATTTACGAGACAGATTAACAAAATTAAGAAATATTCAATTATGTGGAAAAAGTAAAGGAAATGACCTTAAAACGGGTTCAAAATCGTTTTTTTTTTGTTTCAATAAAAAAAAATTGCGTGATATTTGCCGAGACCCCCCCTCTCTCCAACGTAAGATTAGATGAGATTTGACTCGACCCCCTCCCCCCCTTAAACAACTCACGTAATTTATGGACGCCCCCTTACGTACTTAGGTTTTCTAAAAATAATAAACAAAACATTTTAATCTTTCTTATTTTATGCTATATGATATGGGTAACAAGATAGGTAGCATTACGTCGTATTAGCCATCAATATGCGCATATTAAATTAAATGCACTTTGTAGTCTAGTGAATTAAATAGATGCTCCACCTGTTCGAGGTTATATTGTTAAAATTATGACGAAGAGTTTAAGCTTTGCGCTTAACTAAGCGTTCTGCGGTGGCGATCATATTTGACAATGTTTCATTGAGCGCCACCGCAGAACGCTAGATATGCGCAAGGCTTTTGCGTTGACTTTTTCTTATAAGCAGAGCCATAGCGTAGACTGAATGATGTTCGCAAAATACCCGAAATTTTGTTTTCATACATTTTATAAATATTTCTTTGTGTAAACAAATGTCACCTACCTGTAAATATTACTCTCTATGTAAGCGGTCAAGAATCAAACAGACTCAAAAACTCAAGCAGAACTACTTAACTTACAAACTATCATGCTAGAGCAAAAGATTCAACCACCTCACGATTGTGTGCAGATGCCAAAATATTCCGCAACGCGGCATGATCGGAATCGCCTATCAAGGTACCCACTGCAAAGAACATCGAATGAATTTCTGATTGAGTCCACTTTAGGTAATTTGTATGTTTTAGCTACCCGAGGCTATGCTAATAGATACCTTCCGGCCTTGAGGAGACACGCGAGGAATCACAAGCATGTGTTGGCTACGTCTGTAATTTATTTGGCATCTTACCTTCATGAGAGTTGAATTTATATTCTCCGGCGCGTGAAATTCAGACCTTGAATGACGCTAACGAACAGAATATTAAGTTTTTTTATATAGATAGCTAAGCATTTGGCTGCTACCACACCTGATGGAAAGTGAGAATGCAGCCTAAGATGGAGCATGCTTAGCCCTAAGCCATAACCCACCTTTTCACTCATGTCTTAAAAAATCTTAAATTAAAACGTTTCGGAAATACTGACGCCGGAAGTGAGTTCTACTCCATGGCAGTTCGTACTATAAAAGTGGGTATAAATTGTGATGTGGTGGTATATTGTGAGCACACCTAGTACAATTTATTTTCAAAATTTCGGAAATAGTCCGTGATGACTCGTTCATTATATCTCATATTCAAACACAAAGTAATTCAAAAGCCATATAGAACCTAACCTAACTGAGCTACTTCTCAGTTAGGTACCCTATTGTATGACTTTTATTCCAGACTCAGGTTTTCCTGCATTTGGTAATAAAATCGAAACCTATTAACCTTGCCAATGAAACCGTTGATTTTCCTTTAGCGTCCGATTTCCTTTCAACCGCAAGTAAGGGGAAGTCCGCCATACCTGAATGCTAATCCGTGGTCACTTTACCACCAGAAACCAAATTAAAATGTATGCCTCGTATGCACCAAACACAGGAAAAATATTCTATGGAGCGCGCAAGTCCAACTTTACTTTAGCCTATATAACTGACTAGCTTCCGTCCGCGGGTTTACTCGCGTGGTATCTGAATAAAGCTTAACTCTGTCTTTTGTTACAATTTATAGGGTTGCGTTTGACCGCAATCTCACCTGCTGTTAAGTGATGATGCGGTCGACGGTGTTAGCACGCTTACCTAAAATATACCTATTCACTCTTGACTTGAAAACGTCCAAGTTGTAGGTTATCGGAAAGTCTATGTCAATAATGATTCTGCTGTGGATTATTGAGCATTATAAATCGAATATTCAATCTAATAAAGCCTGTTGTCCCGAGCGCACATAAAGTGGGATAAGGACAAGAAAATGATGGTGATGTTTTCCTCAACACAAGTTTTGCTTAGTTTGGGGCTAGACAGTGTTGTGTGTCTATTCACAATTAAACGCAATGCAAGTCCGATTACCCCATACATGTTTGTGAACGGAGGATACATTTCCAGTCAATTTTTTTAATGTTTTCGTCCATTTGCTTGCAGAGTTATCTCGCGTGGGGTCTAATCTAAATTATTTTATTTTATCTTAGTGTTAGAATAAATTTGTTTAAGAGCGCCTTAGAAGCCAAGCCATTATTGCATTGATTAAAAGTCGACACTTTACGTTTTCATGATCGAATAATACTTGAGCTGAATCCGGTTTTCTAGTTGATTACTTCCTAGAGTACGAACTTTACCTTCTAGATTCATTGCCTTACCTATTACTTATTTCTGTTCTGGTTCCTACACACAACTCTTTAATGTTTAATTTAATAAAATTAATTATATACCTTTGTGTAGTAAGTAAATGCTAATTTTAATCACCTACCACTAAAGTTAAGCCTGTTTACGCTATTCTTATTTTTTTCTTTAATAGTATGTATTATTGTAAATTTATCGATTGGGGATTGGGGGATTGGGGGGTTTGGGGTACCTTATAAACACATAAAATAAAAATTCTAAGAAACGCGGTTTCCAAAGGCTTTGTATTAGAGTCCGAGCAAAATAACTTTGCTCGTGACAGATGGCGGTAAATGTAATAGTTATCTTACGCGGACTCTAATAGTAGGTTGTTCTGTCATTACAAATCACAACACTGCTTGAGTCCTCTTGAGCCTTTGTTTTGTTTAGAGGTTTTTTAAAGTAAAGCTTATACCTATATCCTGCATGAGTCAGACTTAAACTTATTCTTACTTTACCAGTGAAGTAAACACTTACGATAGGTAAGATGAATAAATGACTTTTTCCTTAATCGTTAAAGGAGTAGTAATTCTAGAGTGATGTCACTGTGGAAATTTCAATAATGGTTTCTTTTTCACAAGGTAGCGCAAAATAATAGTTGCGACAACATTTTTATTGCACACTAGTGGCCGCCCGCGGCTTCGCTCGCCACGTGTCGTTACGGCTAGTTTCCGCAACTTTTCCGGGATAAAAAGTCATATGGCCGTTTCCTGGTACTAAGCTACCTCCTCACCAATTTTCATGCAGTGTGATGATTTTTCTTTAAAAGTTTTTCATCTTTTTCTCCGCTTAGGGAAATAATTTTCCAATTTTCTTTCTTATTGCACCCCTACGCTATAAAAGAAACATACCCTCCAAGTTTCATGCTTCTAGAACTTACGGTTTGGGCTGTGCGTTGATTGTCAGCCAGTTAGTAGCGTAAGAGTTATATATTTGTAGAAGATGAAACCAGTTGTATATTTGTGTAAACATAGCTCCATCTACCGAGCTAATGATATTGAAAAATGTTTTGTTATCTAAGTAAATGATTAGGACTGGATCCTCAGCTCAGTTGGTAGTAGCTCTGCCTTCTGCGCCGTAGGTCGTGGGTTCGATTCTCACCGAGAACAAATATTTGTGTGGTGAACACAGATGTTAGTTCTCTTTCTGGGTGTTATATTGCATTCTCAGTACGTATTTACAAAAAAAACTACAAAGGGTACAAACTATGCTTAATTTGGGGCTAGTAGAAATAGTATAGTGTTGTATAATATGGATTGTCCACAATATTTATTATGATATAAGTATAGTATTTATATTTTATTAGTAATGTTCATCATAGGAATACCTTAGCACCTTGGGTACTCAGACCGCTGAGGACTTTTTTTATTTTTGTCCGGTAATTACTCTTTTCTCAAGCGTTTACTTCCTTCTATCACAGGTTCCTTCTGATAGTTTATATTATTTACCACAAATTATATACTACCGATGGACAAACGACATTGTCAAGGTCACGGATGGAAAGAGCTCAGAATTATTCTTCCTGGAAATGGATAGGGGAGGCCTATGTCCAGCAGTGGACTTCTTCGGGCTGATACTGCTAATGTGCGCAAAATCAGCAAAAACAAAAGTGATGGACAGGTATATCTTCAGACGAGTGACCTCTGCTACCTTTCACTGCAGGTGTAGGTACCTACATAGGAACAATCGGATAGGTGTGTCGGCCGAATGAGCACACACAATGTGGACGCATAGACCACAAACAATCGTGGTATGTTTCGGATTGATGGGACACTAGAATGAAATCAAATAGAATCGCAAAACACGTGAGGTTCTTAGTAGGCCTACCACAAACTCTGTCTGGTCAAAACATGGTAGCCTGGACAGATCTATGGCTCTAGTTTAGAGTCTGTGTGAGTGTTGACTAAATAAGTACTACGTCGAAACGTCACACAGACAGTATAATACACTAGTGAGCACTCACACAGACTCAAAACCAGAGCTAGCCGAGCCAGACAGAGCTTGTGGTAGGCCTACAGATCTCTAAGCAATAACCGAAATACATTTGATAGTAAATAGCAGGTATTCCTATCTAATAATTTCAACCAAACATTATGAAAATCGACCAAGCAATAGACAATTTGTATGAAACCATTGCCTGTGAAATTTATCTCTACAAGTTATACATAACCAATGCTAATTTACGAGTCGCTATCATCATGATCTACTGTAAATTTTGCAAGTATTAAACAAGTATAGCTTTTATTTCTACATTCATAGAGACTAGAAGGATCGTGCCAAAATATTGAAATTATAATGAAACGCGAAACCTTGGCGTTCGATTCGTTTCGTTCGGTGTTTCGTTACAAGCGCGTAGACTTTTGTGAAATACTAGATTTGCTACAGCATAGCTATCTAGTGTTCTGGGAAAATATGATGTTTGTGAATAACGGCAGTTTAACTCACACAATCTTTTTGCATTCCTGCGTTTAGAAAAACAAATTGCAAAGACAAACTTAAACTTATAATATGACTTAACTATAGTTAATATACGAGTAGATATTTTTAGGTTTTTACCTTTGACATTTTTTTTTAAATCTCTGATTCTTGCAGTCTGCCCGTGCGAGCATTGGGCTTGAGTTTGGTCAGTTATCCACTTCTTCGTTGATATGCATGGAGAACGTCCAGCGGAGTTTTAATTTATTCTGTCCTCTTATGAGTCTTATATGAAGTCTTGAGGAGCCCTCCTCTAATATAGATAAAGGCAAATAAATATCTGAATTGCTGAAAGGAAAAGTTCACTTACTGATCTACTCATCACGAAATCGAAACAGCCGCCTAGATATCTGAAACGTTGCACATGCCCCTTTTGGAGAGACATTTTGTTTTTGGAGATTAAGAATAGGTACTTAGGCGCTCAGAAAAACTTTGTAGAAAAGGTGCACAAGAGACACAAACTCTATTCACAGCTCCTCACTTACCAAACTGAAACTTCGACGAGCGTTTATTTTCAATCTAAAGTCATTACAATGCATCACAAATAATGGTAATAAAACGCGATGAAAATAATCTACAAGGTAATGGTGTTCCTACATATAAAATGCATTGTGGGGGAATCTGTTCGACCGTCATTCTATTCTTTGAATGACCGCTTATTGTTTGTCAGTATTCTTTTAGCGTGAAGTCATTCATACAAATACTTGATACAGGATGCTGTTTTGCTATGAATTTCAATAAGCCTCGACATCTTCTGATGTGTTTACAAAACCATTATTTCAAATTGAAAGCAATATTTTAGTCTTTCGTTTTGGGTAGTTGCATTCGAGTAGGTAATTCTGTCTGGTTTAAAGAATACTCCTCACACTGTACCAATTTCTGCCGTCAAGCAGTGATGATTGCATTTTTTGATCCTGTCATTTCAGAAGTAGGTACCTACCTGCTTGTGACTGTGTGACTTCTGGAAGTAGGGACTCTGGAGGCAGAGTCTCTATATCAAGCGGGTCATCTGAAATTCAGTCACTTTTCTATAAAAACATACGTATAGTCTCATTATATCGTCAACAGATTATCTTTTCATCTTAAATCTAGTCTATAGTCTGCATTCTTACTTGACCAACAACGCCGCCGGTGCCGACATGCCTCGCAGTTTGCTGTCAAAACAGATCATCCCGTGCACACAAAGAAAACAATATGATTGTTTACGTGATTGTTTGATTCGTCAGCCGTGTGCCATCGCGCTATAGTTTCTTGCCTGAAACGGTCAGATTCTCAAATCCATATTTCACTGAAAAAAGTCGGAAGAATTTTAGCAGTTCAAAAATGGAGCCGACTTTGTTTTAAAAGTGTGATAGTTGAGGATGTTGTAGATGTGTTCTGTCTTGAAAGGGAGTATGTGAGGGGAGATGACAGGAGGGGGGAATCTGGTAAGGTATGAGCGGTACCGGAAGGCACCTCGAACGCCTCGGTCAGCTCATGCTCGGTACTACTACACGCGGTCAGTATTGCTGGACTCGCCAGTGAGGAGACGAGGGCCACCCAGGACCAGGTGAGAGTCATGAGGACAGGAACGAGTCGTATTAATGTCACTACTTTTTGTTCTAGTAGTAGCGGCCCGTTTTCCGATCCTAAGGTCGGGGGTTCAAATCAAATCCAGTCGTGTACCAATGAGTTAAATTGTTGAAAAATGTATGTGCACTATGCCAGAACTCTCAAACGGTTAAGGAAAACATCGTGAAGAAACCGGCATTTGGACAGCCTAAAAAGTTCAAAACATGTTCGTGTGCACAAAAGGAGTCTTTTTGCGGCGCAGTTGAAATCCTTTCACCACACTGGTGTAGAAGAACCAGTGAACGATAGGAAGAAGAAGAACTAGTTTTTCCAAGTTATTTTGTTTCAAAGAGGCTTATTTTTATCATCAGGAGACTGCTTTATACTGTCAGTTCATGTTTATTTTGTTTTCCATTGGATTTACTAGGGACTTCCAAAGAAAAGAACAGCCGTGTTTCATAAGCAAAGTGTGGTCAAGTACCTACCATTGTGTATTTGCCCGCAAAGATGAACAGAACATCTTAAATCTTGATGCACGCCTTCAACAGTTTCGAAATTTCTGTGTGGAATCCTAACTAAAGGTTATGGGTTCTACGTACTTCAGAATCATGACTTGTAAAATCACCTTTAGATTCCAACTTACGAAACGTTTTACCTTAAGCTTAAGTTGAATATCCTCTTAGCACCTCTCATCTCCAAATTGAAGATTGGTCTCCAAGGCTCCAAATTACATGTTTTTTTTTGTTCTAATGAAAATCGTATGTCAGCGTTAAATAGAATATCATGCTAAATAGTATATTTTTTTAACACACTTAAATTCGAATAAATCTCAAATGTATAGTCTACAATTAGTCCTTTTGCGATTTTTAAAATGTCACTTAGTTATTTAGTTATGAATTTTTTTAAAACAAATCTCAAATTTGTGAACCTTTAAAACTGAAATTCAGTCCTAATGAATACCACTAGAGCTCCAAATAGCTTTCTTTAGTGCTTTCAAATTACTTATCTGATAAAATTGCTTATTTTTAGCACTTTAAGCATACTCTATCCGTCTCAGGTAGTATCGGGATTCTGGGTATGGAAATATCTAATGAGGTCCAATTTGGGAGTCATCTCGAAGCTAAAGCTGCACTAACCTCCAAGAAACTTGGGGTGCTAAACCGAGCCAAACGGTATTTCACATCAAGACAGCGGCTTTTGCTTTATAAAGCACAAGTCCGTCCGCATGTGGAATACTGTTCCCATCTATGGAACGGGGCACCCAAGTACCAGCTACAAAGATTTGACTCCCTACAGAGAAGAGCCGTTGGAATCATTGAAGATCCCAAGCTAACCATGACCTTGGAGCCAATCAGCCTACGCCGCGATATAGGAGCTCTGTGCGTGTTTTACCGACTCTATAATGGAGAATGTTCTGATGAGCTGTTCAACATCATCCCCGCGTCGAGGTTTTACCACCGCTCTTCTCGCCACCGTGACCGAGCTCATCCACACATTATCGATCCCTGGGTTTCTCGCACGGCTCGCTTCTCGAGATCGTTTCTCCCCCATACCCATAAATTGTGGAATGAGCTTCCTCCAGAAGTCCTTCCCCTCAGCTATAACATGAATAGGTTTAAGAAAAATGTAAACAAGTTCCTTCAGGGTAGGCAACGCAACGGCAGCACCCCTGGTGTTGTTGGTGTCTATGGGCGACGGTGACCACTTACCATCAGGTGGGCCGTAAGCCCGTTTGTCTATCATTTGCATAAAAAAAAAAAAAAAAATACACAATAAAAAAGTTGAAAAATATGACCTAACCAAATTAAACGACAACAATTCAGGTTCATCACGTTGAAAGTTGACAACCTTTTAGATATGTTTGGGTCGTATAATTACAATCTGCTTTTTGCTTTAAAAAAGTCAAAAGTTTTGTAAAAAACAGATTCTTAAGGGGTGAGGTTCTTAGTAGGCCTACCACAAACTCTGTCTGGTCAAAACATGGTAGCCTGGACAGATCTGTGGCTCTAGTTTAGAGTCTGTGTGAGTGTTGACTAAATAAGTAGGTACTACGTCGAAACGTCACACAGACAGTATAATACACTAGTGAGCACCAGGGGCGTATTTACCCTTAGGCCAAGAGGGCCATGGCCCGGGGCGGCTGGCTGCGAGGGGCGGCGCAAGCCGCCCCGAGTTCAGATTCATGCGCCTTTTTTTACTTTACATCATCATCATTATCATCCACAGCCCGACTTCGCCCACGGCTGGGTATAGGCCTCCCTTAGTTTGTGCCATCTACCTCGATCCTGTGCCAGTCTAAGCCATTGCCGCCCCACGACCCTGAATATATCTGACTTTACATCCCTGAAGCAATTTTAAAAAGCCTACTAACCAAAACTAACCTCGTTGGTCGAACGAACGAATAAAAGATGAAACTCATAAAAATAACGTTAATTTTAACGGGGCGGCCGGTCAACGGGCGCGGGCGGGAGCGGGGCGAGCCGTACTCCGTCGCTCGTGAGTGACTCGGGACTAGTCGGGATGCTTCGACTTTCGTTTCTCGTGTTGTAAAGCAGCCGGGGCGGCGCGGTCGCGGGTGGACTAGCGGCTAGCGGCACGTAAGTCTAGCGCTGAGCGATACGCGGAGGGGATAGCTGCGCATGTGTACTGTCGCGCACGCAATACAATCATAACTTTAAATAATTATTTAGGCAATTGAAATGTTACATAAGCTTTACATTTTTTCATTGCTAACTCTTTTCCTTACTTATTTTATTTATTATTTTATTTTAAGCCTTAAATACAGATATATTCCTAAAACTAACTTATATTATTCACTACGACATCGACACTATCATTATCTGTTTGCCCTTTTTTGGCAAAGGCCTCCTCCAAGCTCTTCCTCTACTTCCTATCTCTCGCTATCCGCGTCCATGTTTTTCTTGCAGTCTGCTTTAACTCATCCTCCCATCTTTTAAATTGTCGCCCCCTCTTTCTTTTGTTGTATCTTGGGAACCAATTCATCAACATTTTGCTCCATTTCTCTTTTCCACTTACTGTATGTCCTGTCCATCTCCATTTTAGTGAATTTACTTTGAGTGTAACATTTTCTATCTTTGTTCTTCTTCTTAGTGTTTCGTTTCTAATTTTGTCTAATTTCCTTTTTCCGAGCATACTTCTTTCCATGGCAGATTGACAGACTTCTAACTTTTTGGCATGAGCTTTTGTTAGGGCCCAGGTCTGGCAGCCGTATGTTAGAACTGGGAGGATACAGGTGTTGTAGATTTTTCTCTTGAAGTTTCCTTACTTATAGAACTTTCCAAATTATTGTTTCTTGTAGTAATTTCTAAAAGTGTACATTTTCGATAATGTTAGGCAGGTAGAAAAGGTGCGGGTTACCGTTTGGGGACAAATTAACATCAACCTGCTACGACTATTATTATTATTATTAAAGAAGCTATCGTATCTTATACCTTTAAACGAGAAAATCTTGTATATATATATATATATATATATATTTAGGATCTCGGAAATGGCACCAACGATTTTCATGAAATTTAGTATACAGGGGTTTTCGGGGACGATAAATCGATCTAGCTAGGATTTATTTTTAGAAAATATCGGCGTTCGGAGCTAAGAACAAACAACTTTTTCAATATCATTACTCCTAGCGCCATCTGTTGCTCAGAAGCAAAAACTAAGCTCTGTGAGAACCTGAGAACTCCAGGGTTATGTTTCACAGAGAACGCCATCTATCATCGAGTTTTGGAACTAAAGGACTACGTAAACACTCTGTAGATAAGTTCCGGAACTTTCTATCTCATTGCACTCGTGATTTTTTTTAGATAACCATTTCTTATTTTTTATTATTATGTAGTATGTTAGTAAGATCGAAATATATGATTTCATCATTCATAAGTACGTTATCAAAAAAATACCTAGTACCTCACTTACTGCTAGTCTTATACCTTTAAACGAGAAAATCTTGTATATATATATATATTTAGGATCTCGGAAACTGCGCCAACGATTTTCATGAAATTAAGTATACAGAGGGTTTCGGGTGCGATAAATCGATCTAGCTAGGTTTCATTTTCAGAAAAGACTCGGGTTAAAAGTTATTTTAATAATAAAAAAATTTGCGCCATCTCTTGCCGAGTAGTTGAAATCACGAATTAGTGTCACGGAGAACGCCATCTATTGAACTTCTTCGTAAGCACTCGACACAAAAGTTCCGGAGATTTTCTTGAAAATTAGTATACAGAAAAATCGAAAAATATTATTAAAAAACCGAGCAAAGCTCGGGCATACCAGCTCGTATACCTTTAAACGAAAAAATCTTGTATATATATATTTAGGAAACTGCGCCAACGATTTTCACGAAATTTAGTATACAGGGGTTTTCGGGGGCGATAAATTGATCTAGCTAGGATTAATTTTAAGAAAATGACGAGAAGTTTGTTTTTTTGCAATAATCAAACATAAACTCAATATACGACTGTTCCTGCCATCTATTGGCGATTGTGAGCAACTAACTGCTAGCTATTCCAGCAGATGGCGTTGTTAATTTAAAAAAGCCAATAAAATAAGACTCTTCCTGACATCTATTGGCGAATAATAATACTATTTTTTTAACCCCGAGCGAAGCTCGGTCATACCAGCTCGTAAGCAATAAAGTGAGAAAATTTCTAGACAAAATTTCTCCCCTTTTTGCTTATAACTTCTTTAATTTTAAATTTAAGGCAAAAAGTTGTATGAACATATTTTTAGCAAAGTGATTTGCAACAAATTATTCCTTGATGAATTTTTTATAGGACGCATAGTTTCCGAGATATGGCGAAAAAAGTGTTTGCACGCCTTTATCGAAGATGGCGGCCGGGGGACAAGGGCGGCAACCCCACAAACTTGGAGTTAAGCTATTATTGACCCCCCCCCCACACATGTCCCAAAAAAAAGTATTTTATATTTTATAAATAAAATATAAAATACTGGCAGGGTGTGCTCAAACGCGAACCTATTTAGGTAGTAGGTACGTAAAATAATTATAAGTTTTAAAAACGAGAGAAACCGACTTCATTGCCAAACGGCTAAACCGATTTTAATGAAATTTGTTTGGGACAATCTGGACGTAAGAATAACCTTCCAAATAAAAAAAATATTTTCTAAATCGGTTCATAAATGACGGAGGCATGCAGTTACAAACATAAAAAAAAATATTTAAAAAAAATAGCAACACCGATTATAATAAAATTAAAATGGGACCAATCTGGAAGCAGTACCTTTCAGATGAAAAAATATTTTTTCAAATCAGTACCCGAAGTCGTAGTTTGGCAACCACATTTCGTTACCAAATGTTGTTTTCGTTTCGCCTATTTGTCTCTATCTATTGTATGGAGAAAATATGAGACGGCAAAAATACACTACGTAGGTAGTTAGAGTTGTTGTCTCATCTTTTCTCCATACAATAGATAGAGACAAATAGGCGAAACGAAAACAACATTTGGTAACGAAATGTTGCCAAATGGGACTTGGGGTACAGCTCACAAATGACGAAGTTATGCGGTAACAAACAAAAATGTACAACCGAATTGAGAACCTCCTCCTTTTTGATTGGAAGTCGGTTAAAAAAAACTTTTTTTCCGAAAATTTATGGGGCGGCATATCTTTTAGGCCCGGGGCGCCAAATCTTTAAATACGCCTCTGGTGAGCACTCACACAGACTCAAAACCAGAGCTAGCCGAGCCAGACAGAGCTTGTGGTAGGCCTACAGATCTCTAAGCAATAACCGAAATACTTTTGATAGTCAATAGCAGGTAGGTATTCCTATCTAATAATTTCAACCAAACATTATGAAAATCGACCAAGCAATAGACAATTTGTGAAAAAAAAAAAAAGTGAAAAAGCAACTCACAAAAGTCGTTTAAAAAATAAAGGTAAGCATAAAATTTGTGAGAAATTTTCAATTTTAGATAAATGACCACAGACAGATATATAAATCTATTCACAATAAACAACTCGTCTCAAACTTGTAACAGCCCTATTTTAATTCAGGGCTTAAAAAAAGAACACGTCCTATGCAAGGTGATACTTTTTGTTCATAACACGACCTCAACAACGTTTGACCCTGTGTCAACGATCAGCATGTTTCGATCTAAAGTAATGCTGGTAAAAGGTTGCTTGCCTCGTGACGTCACATCAACACTATTGGGATTAAGGACGGCGTCTATTGAACAAACACCGCACATACCAGCATGCATCGGTATACATGTAGATTTGCAATTGGTTTATGCATCTGTCTTGCTCAAAGCCTGTTTACTGTTTAGAATTGTGAATAAAACAATGCAATTGCTTTCGAAGTAATCCAGCAGTGGAATTATAAACGCCATGAATCATGTAGATTTCAATAAGTTTGGTAAGCTTAACCGTTCAATTTTAAGAATAAAAATAATTTATTGTAAAACTGTGTAGAAAAGATCTTAAAGTAATTTTGTTCCAACAGCCTACCCATTTCGGGCGTAGGTAGGTACAATTAGTTAGCTAAAAATTATTAGGAAGTACTAACTAATACTCAACAAGGCGTTCACTTTGAGTTTTTGTGTATATTTTCCGAGTGGGCTTTGTAAAAAGATGGCGTACCAAAATAACGGTCTACAAGAATATTTTTAGGTAAATAATTCAAATGTAGCAAAAAAAAATAAGCATGTAAGTATACTTGTAGTGGTCGAAGTTACCTAGGATAAGGCTATTGAGGAAAAAAACTAATCTTAAAATCTCCAAGCCAAAATACGAGTTTAACAACTGTCAAATTTTTATTGTAATCATACTCGTATATCAGCATTGTTTTCAATTTTCAAAACATAATTCAAAGTAGGAAACTGTTTCATTGTACTTTTCTTTACTATTTACGTCACTCATGCCAAAATATTTTTGCAATAGCTAAAGACTCAGCATACAATAAGGCCGAGATTCATAGACGTGACTTTGCTTTACAGCAAAGGAGTCTTAGCAAAGTAAGCTTTGTTTATCGAAGTTTCCTATCAATATTTTGAATAAAGAAGAGCTTGACAGAACTATGAAATATAATTTTGGTTGAAAGTTGAACTTTCCATCAAAGTAAAGTCAAAGTGCGGTCTATGAATCTGGGCCTTAGTATGGACAACATTTATTATTGAAATTTGAATTTTATTATTTTAATTTAAATTAATAATATTTAAATTTAATATAATTTAATACTGTTTTGTTCAAAAATTAACAAAATGTTGTCAAACTTTAGATAGTTTGGTGCTAAGCTCATTTAGGAAAGGATTATAAAGGAATAAATACCAAAAGTAGAAAAAAAAACTTAATAAATTAACTAATAAGAAGGCAAAAGACCTAAGACCGATCTGAGAGCCTGGAAAACTCCAACAACACACCACCCACGTTAGCTGTAGAGTTATTGTCCACAAATGAAGAACAAGTCACAATCCTCAACAATGAAGAATCGTCAATGGAGGAACATCTTTACTCTTAAATAAATGAGAATTCTTTCGCCAGGCAATGATGCTCGCATTGCTTGATAGGCGTAATCACAGGCGTTTAAACCATTCTGTCTCAGAATAATAGATTTTAATGCCACATAGATGATTCCTCGGTCCTCGGTGATTGACCTCCGCTAGGAAATGTAATTGCTATGGGCAAACATATTACCATTGCGCGTTTACATTTATCTCTGGGTGTGTTATTCTTTTTCTCCATTATTTCTTTATCTTTAGGAACCATGATCATCTTTAACGGCCTATATCTCTTGGTTACAGATGTCAGTCCGCTCCAAAAATAATGGATAGCCACAGCAGATCGGCATCACCTCGGGAGCCGATGCGACCGCAGATCCGCCCGCCCTCCCCGCCTTCCCCCGCTGCCTTCGACAACAGAGCCTACCAGCACGACGAATCAGACCCGAACCACAACGAGTCCTTCACCTCCAACGGACCTTCGAATGGACCTTCGAACGGACCCAACGGAACCCAGAATGGACACAAGCCGAACGGTGACACTAAGCTTGAGGCGGTCAACCTAGAGCTAATTAATCTGACGCCCAAGAATGGGACGAAGAAGGACACAGCGGTGGATATGAACGCGAGCAACCCCTACGATGAGTACTTCGTTCCCGTCAATGAGCATAGGAAGTTCATGAGGTGAGTTACAGAATCTTGCATACTTATACTAAGCATAAGACGATTTTATCAAATGATCCATGAGGTATTAAAATATGAGTAAATACTTAGTTCAGTCAGTATGATAAATTTAATTGCTCTGTACTTGAATCAACGACATTATAAGATCGAAATTGGACTTAGAGGGCTCAAATTGTTATTCCTAGAAATAACAATATGAGCCTCCTTAATCCTCTGGATGAAAAGCATTGATGTTATATGATGATGCCTTTTTATTAGGTTTGCATTCTTAATAACATGAACTCAAATATTTATCATCATCAGCCTGAGAAATCCATTTATGAACGCAGGATTATAGGCCTGCTCTTCCATAGAACAAATCCATTGATGGATTTAATTTTTATTCCGATTTCTTTAATTTTGTTTGTCTGTATTTGTTTGTAAGTAGGTTTTCTAAAACCATTAGTGAATCGGTTGTCATGTCAACCGCCATCCATAGCTTCAAATCAGTCAAATTTTTCAACCGTGTCTTTAAGATTAGTCACGACCCGTATTTCCGCTTCTACACTTGGTTATTTAAGTTATTTTAGATTGGATTCGTCCTTGGGGCCTCTGTGAAATTAGCAATCAGCTTTTGTCCTAATCCGTGTGATGTTACCATAATGAGTGGTGAAGAAGTCTTTGTTTTAGGGCGAAGACCTGAGTTTTCATGGTTGAATAGTTTTTCTATGAATTTAAATCGTTGGAAATAATTAAGCGATACGCTTTCTGTAGTTTTTGCTTCCCAATCATGCTATTTTGTCATGACTTTGATGTTTCATGATTTTGGCTCCTTTTAGCAAGGAAAAACATACACAATCGAATAAAATCGTTAATAAAATTGGGACTTATCAAAGGCACCTTTAGAAGGTTTGATCCAAATTTATGTCTTAAAATAATATATTATATTATTAAACATAAATTTGACATAAATTTGGATCATAAATGTAGATAACTATTCTTTCAGAAAAATAATGTGTGTATTTGTACTAAAATCTGAACATTGGTAGGTAAGCAAGTTACAACAACATGAAAGAAAGAAAAGAAAGAAAGAAAATAATATTATGACCACAAAAATAAATAAAATGAAAATAGATTTAAAATAAAATAGGTCCGGTCAGTATTTGACGAGATTTTTCGGAGGTGGGCTCAGTATTTGTATTCTGCCAAGGCCTACATCGGGTCATATCACGGGCAAGGGACATAAAGAATACAAACAAGGAAAAAAAACTGAGAAAAGTAAAGAAAAATATAAAAAGAATGAAAAGTAACAAAAAAACGAAGTGCCTAAATAAAGTTTTGGTACTTACTCACTAATCCTAGTTATATGGATATTTAGTAGCTTGTAAAGTACTACTTATTTCATTTAGGTGAAGCCAATAAACCCACCTCATATTACCAAGTTGAGCCAACTGGGTTGGTGTCACAGAATGCGGTTAGTTATGCAACCGTGACGTCAGTCAACTACTGGTTTACTTTATTTGTTTTACCATAAAATTTGCACCAATTATAAGTCGCAATGATTTCAGTCAATATTTGACTAATCTTGCTAATCAAGATCTTGCAAGTTTTACCGTGATCATTAGGTACTGTTTTAATCGTCAGATTATCGTAGTAGGTAATTAACGTTTCTTAGTTAACGTTCTTGAATTTTTATGGTTGAAGATAACGAATTTTGTAAGTCAAAAAGCAATTATCACAAGCTTTACTTATTAAACTATCGTTATATTCTCACTATAAATTCTTATTTCAATTAATTACGACGTATTAGGTACTCTTGTGGAAAACGTTTTTCTCTTGTGGTAGCTACCTACTGTACCTAAGTCTTACATAGAAAAAAATCCTAATATTGCTTCGAGTGGAAAAAAACATTGCAAAGTAGGTACTTGTATCTTCAAAAGAAATTTAAAGTAAAACATGATTCCTATTTTTTTAACCTAGCCTAAGGCATGGCAGCTGAAACGCTGTCAAATATCGCTGTCATATTTGACAGCGTTTCACGTGATCGCCATCACCATTGCCTAGATAAGCGCATGCTTTTTTAGCCAACGAGTAGAGTTAATTTTTATAAGTTCGCATCGAATAAAGTTCGCTTTGAAGACAAAGTCATCATTTCCTGCATACTTATGGATAGCTGTGATTTTATTTGAATTCTAAATGGTCCGACAGACAGCGTTAGCTCATTCTATGAATTGCTAATAGGCTTCTAACGTGCGCAAATTCTTTGTCGGCAAATACCTACTACTGGGCGTAGGCGATTTTACATACTGATTATAAACTACTTCTTACTAGCTGCAATCCGCGGTTTCACACATATTTAAGATATTCTGTTATTTTTACACGACTGCCCAGAATGAGGAAAGAGGATAATATTTTTTGAGTATATGCATGTTTGCATGTGTGTTGGTTTTTTTGGGTGTTTCGGTACAACCTAAACAGTGCGATTGATAAAAGTGCGGTGTCATTGGATTCTGGATCACGAGAGTGACATAGATATAAATCTATACATTCGTAAAATTGTGGACATTCCACACAACCCTATCTAACCCCAAATTAAGCTGAGCTTGTACTAGGGAACCAGATAGCTGATATAATATTGTCTAAGTATAATACATGTACATATGTATACTTTTTTTTGGGTAAATGCAAGCTTAGAATAAAACATAGCACCCCGACAGAGAACAAACATCTACGTCTGCCACACAAATATTCGTTCTCGGTGGGGTTCGAATTCGAACCTACGATCTATGGCGCAGAAGGCAGAGCTACTACCAACTGAGCTGAGAGTCCAGTCAAAATAATGAAAGCATAAAAGTTGAACAAAGGAAAGGATAAAGAACTTCAACGGAATTATCATATACCTACAATTATTTACAACCTGTAGTCCTGTATTCTTGTAGTTTAGTGCACCCCATTGTTACTTTATGTGCTTACGACCAACTTAAATATTTAGAAAGTCTCGTATCATAGTCATTGTACGTACTTACCTACTATGTTTCACCAATCATAATCATTGTTAGTGGACAAAGCTTGACTCACATTCAGAGGGGTTTATTTAAATGTGTATTACTGTACATACATTTTAATCTGTGATAAACGGTGTTGGTTCCACAACTAATAAAATTTAGATGTAACATTTTAGCCATAATTATGTAGGTACCTAATATTAAAAAAACATTTTGTTTATACATACTTGTAAATTGTTATTTTCTTTGTAAATAAATATTATATTTTTATTTATGGGGGGTAATATGGGGGTATACAAATAATATAGGTATACAAACCAACTATAGTTTACCATGGATCATAAGGTCCACAACTCCACAGACCACACAAACAAGCTTTGAAGCAAGAAACTTACGGCTTCGCGTCTACCGTTTCTTGTTTAGTCCATTTGACATTCCCATTTCGTAAACCAGCTACTTGTAACATTGGATAGCCGGTTATTAAAACTATTATTATTCATAGCCTAAAATAACACTGTTCTACAACATAATGAAGGTTGAAAACAGATCAGTTTCGCTCAAAGTCACACAAGGTCACATTTTATAATTCACGAAAAACCTGATTTAATCCATTCACTTTGCTCGGCTACTTTTAATATAATTGCACTATTTTCTCTCGAACTAAAATACTGAGAATGTGTCACTTATAATTCTTACTTACCTTGGCTTAGCTGACATGTTTTGAAAATGATACCATTAAGGCCTGCGCACACCTAGATTTGAGAGTTTGACAGCGATATTTGACAGCGTTTCACTGATCGCTACCCCCAGCGAACTAGGTGTGCGCAGGCCTTTATTAATTCTACTGATTTCAAGATCGCTTATAAATGACAGTAAAATACGAAATAGGAAAATTATAGCTTTTGCAAATGTAATGTTCTCACGTGTCTATTGGTTATGACTGGTAATACCCAAACGACAATGTAATAATATAACCAAAAACTTCTTCAGATTAGTGCTGTTAACTTTATCCACATACAAAAATCCGGATTACACTTGAATCTTTTTTTTCTATAATAAAATAACAGTAATGTTTCTGTCGCATATCAAAAGTAAGGTATAGGAAAACATACTGGTATTGAAAACCTTACTGTTGTATAATTGAAGTTGGGTATTTTTTTTTTCTCAATGGGGCTGCGCAAACCGCCAAGGTCATCATAAATGTACTTTGATTCTGAAAGCGATTATTTTAGCGCAATGTCAATTTTACTCGTCTGCTAATGAACTTTCACTTGAAATTGAAATAAAGCTATCCCACGTTTCAAAGGCCGGAAATTCCGTGGAAGCTCACATCACGAACCTTCATACCTTATGCAATTCATATTCATTGTTGTATACCTGCCACCGTCATGTCTGTGTCACGATTTACCTATGCACCAAAAAAACAGTTGACGAAAACCTGAAATAACACACGATGTAACGGAGCGGACAGTGATAATTGCAGGTTCAATTTTGAAATCTCTTAATTTGCCCGAAATTTTAAAATTTATAGTAAGCCAAATTTTACTTGAGCAACGCTACAAAATTGACAAATCTTGGGGGTTTTATGGTGTTGCAGTTTGATGATTAACTTTTTAATAAGAAGTACTCGTAGGTTCATTATTGGCGGGTCGGCAAGTGCATTATTAGATTCCGCGATAAAAAGCAATCTACGCCAAGCTATAAACTACCGCGTTTGTAAACGATTTTACTTCTAATGAAAAGACGCGAGTATACGCAGACCATAAAAATTATTGACGCAAAATTATTAGCTATTTAATAACCCAGTTGAGTATAGAACATATTTAGTTCAAACTATGAGTGTGCACTGCACATCAGACTTGAAAAATTTAATGAATTCTTGTCACCCTTTTTGAACCATGGTTATGCTTTCAAACTTCAAGTTAGTTTTTACAGCTATGAACCAAATACTTCTGAAAAACATCTTCGTTCCGGTCCAGCGCAAATGGTCCCTCATGTCACTTATTTACATCCAACTGTTGAATATGCAAAACTCACACAATGAATCAGCTATGCTACAGCTAGCTCAGGAGACTTTTTCTATTTAAAAACTTTCTGCCGGATTTTAAGGCTTTAATAACAATGGAGCAACGGTTGTGCAACCTGAAACCATCTCTTAGGCACGTAATTTGAAAGTAAGGAATGGGATTGTTTTCCAAAAATAACTCAATCTTCGAGGTGCGACCGTGTTTGGTGACGGCAACTACTAAGGTGGATTAATTATGTAGGAACCTAGCTAAAGTAAGGTATTTATCAGGCACTGATTTCAATACAAGCAAAACAAAATAATTTTACTATAAAAGTGTCGATATCGCATTTAAATCCTCTACACCAGCGGTACTCAAAGTGTTTTCCGCGGAACCCTAGGGTTCCGCGCTACCCCTGTAAGGGTTCCACAAGAATTTAGAAAAAAAAACCAAATACCTCTCTCTGGTCACTGGTCGAACGTTTTGACTCCGCCCGCCGCGCGTATACTTGTGAGCGCGCAGTCCCTTCGATAAAAGCTGCCTCTGAATTAGTCGCAATAGTTGTGAACAAGCGACTTTCGGCTCTATCTTCAAAAAAATAAAGTCGAGATTGTTTACAACGCATTTTTCTGCATTTCTATTTTTATTTCCGCTTTTTGTTTATCAAAAGCGCCGACTCCAGTATTTTTGAGAATGTTCGAGTTCCGTCTAGTATTTTGCTTGTCAAAAGGGTTCCGTGACCAAAAAAGTTTGAGAACCGCTGCTCTACACCATTGCACAATGATTCGAAAGAATTGGAGAGACGATAGGAAGAAGACTTTCCAGTATCAAATTAAATATGATTGAAAACCCAAATGTATGGATTTGAGTCCTTGAAAATTATATTCCTATAGGTATGTCTATTTAATTAAAACGGAAAATAACCTTTAGTTTGATCCCTCAGCAGTTCAAGCACTCATAAAGCAATTGTGCTCATAAACAAATGTAATGCAAAGCACAATCATGCTACAGTTAATTACACAGTTGTCTTTAAACACCCATAGATATTCCATTCGCGTTCATTGTGGGTCGAAATGCACTAACATCCTTGTAGACCCTACCTAACTTACAATAAGCGTTATTTTTCTCTAGCACTCAGGTGCCCAATACAAGAATTTAAAGACCCCACATGCGGCATTGTGGTTTTTAAACCACAGTTAATATGCGTTGTATTTGAGGTTGTATTCCTGTTCTGCCTTATCACAATCTAGGTAATTTTATCTGTTGCCTTACCTGTTTTGAATATTGGACAAGATTTGTCTGTGCGCCGAGTTGTTTTGCATTTGAAATTCGTTTGGAGACATGCAGGACTTTAGCTATAAGACCTACTTTCCAGTAACAAGTAGGTATGTTTGTTATGTTTTTAAATACGCTATAAATACCCGTGTAATAGTTTAAATGTGTTATGATCGCGAAAGTTTAAAAGGAACTTATGTCCTTAAGCTAAAAACATATTGAGTATCATAAAACTTTTGCTACCAACGCAATTTAAGTATAATACAATGTCACCAGTCATTGCATAAGTTAAATGAATGGCCTACTGATATTTGGATCCATTCATGATGTGAATAGGCGTTGCTCAATGGTGCCCAACCATCTGATCACGGCGCATAGGAACCGGATTGTCTAATCAGGTTAAAACCAAAAAGAAAACTTCAAATTCAGAAGGAAAAGAAAAAACAAAGGCTTCAGTATAAGTAGGTTTCCTCATTGCTCTTTCAGTCACGAATTTGAATTTTCTTTTTACAATTTAAAGGCTAACGCTTGATCTTTGGAGTTGAATCTTTCTAATTCTAACTTTGATTTCTGTAACTTTCAGAAACTCAATTGACACAAAATCCATACCTACCTAGGTATTTTAGTCTAGATTCGTGCATGACCACAACGAAACGATACTAAACCCTGACAAAAACCCCTAAGTAGGTAGGTACCTATTTTATTCTACAAAAACTTTCACAAGACTAGAAAAAAACTAAAAGTTGTTGAAGAGGCACTAGCAAAAATAAATAAAATAATAAATAAAATAAATATTGTGGACAATTCACACAACACTATTTAGCCCCAAATTAAGCAGAGCTTGTACTATGGGAACTAGATAGCTGATATAATACATACATACATTTTTTTTTGTAAATACATACTTAGAATACAATACACCACCCAGACAGAGAACAAACATCTGAGTTCACCACACAAATATTTGCTCTCGGTGGGGATCGAACCCACGGCTTGCGGCGCAGAAGGCAGAGCTACTACCAACTGAGCTGAGAGGCCAGTCAAATAAAAATATAGGTAAACACATGCGTCTTAGATTTTCCATTTTCTGATAGCACATCAGTGTGTGGTCTACCTCGTGCTTTTTGAAGGACTACCCATAACAAAGCGAATTGTTCCGCTCGGGAATGCTAGGGACAAAGGAGGTCGTCGACCCGACGACCGCGCTCACCTCTT
The DNA here is from genome assembly GCA_947578465.1 of Thera obeliscata. Lineage (NCBI taxonomy): Eukaryota > Metazoa > Arthropoda > Insecta > Lepidoptera > Geometridae > Thera > Thera obeliscata. The sequence goes on from OX387926.1 coordinate 4,107,703, forward strand.
GGACCTGGGATGTATGGATTTAGAGTAGGGGTAAGGGGCAGAGGGCAAATTATTGTTAACATTATTTAAAAAAAACTACAAGACTATTCTAGGTACGATACATATTCCCTCAGAAAGGTAATATATCCGTACATAATCCGAAGACCTCGAGTCGTAGTTAGGCTTGATTGCATGATCTGCAACAACTTGTTCCTTTCTTTCGTTTCTGAGTGTGATGATACGCATACTTACTTATTTAGTAACTGATACCCTACCTACTTACTTACCAGTTTACCTACTACTATTAAAATCCAACCATCATTAATTATTTTACCATTGCAGTTAATAAAAAATAATTTATTACCTACCGTCTATCTTTAATTTACAGCTCGCCTTTAGATAATTGCATTATACCTCCTGGGAACGCACCTGCTCTTGTGTTTTATATAAAACCATCTGTTGATAGCTTAGACAATTTAACCTATTCTCTCTAGCCTTGACGGCTGTTGTATGAAATGCTTACTGACGTATATTTCCACATTTTCTTGAAGCTATATACGACAGAATAGATAGAAAAATCTGATACTTGAATTAAAAAATATTGTTATACGTATATCGTCAATATCGTCAACGTCATAGTACAAATAAGTGAAAACTAAATTACAAAAGAGTCGGTTCGGTATGGTGCGTTCAAGATAATGAATGTCAAGAATGCGCCGGCAACGCTCTCCGATTTTGGATATAGCGATATAGGTACATATTTACAAAGGTGTGTCTATAATGTATACGGTGTTGTCTTATAAACTGTAAGACATGCCCAGTGCTGTAAGGACAAAACCGCATAATATGTGCATTTGAGTTACTGTTGACTATTGGCTCATCTTTATGATTAATAATTCTGTAGCAATTATTTTTGAAAGTTATTTCTATAAGCAAGCAAACCATAGACAACAAAAGCATTCCATCTATTTCCCAAGACTGAATATCAAAAAGCAAAAAGACTCGGATCTACGCCGAGAAAAATAGTCCTATGTGGGTAGGAAAATAAATTTTGCAAGCTAGTTTTCAAATAGTGAAACAGCAAGTCATTTATCCGCAAACTGGTAAAGATGGAGCAGGGTCCAGCAGAAGAACAGCAACTTCTCAATACAAGCAGCGGCAAGAAAGATTATGAAAAGTACGTAGAATGCCATGTTGCTAATATTATTGATGTTGATGATTTTTCTTTATTGAGGTTTTGTTCGATCGTTTTTTGTTTCCAACATGGACATTTCAGGCTAGTTACCGGTTTTGAGAAAATAAAATAAGGCAGCTACAATTAATTACTAGATAGATTTTAATAAGTTTTCTCATGTGACACACTTTGATCTTTGATTGGATATCGTTGTTAAAGTAGACATCAATAGCGTTCGATTCATGAATCGCCATTTTGTTTAGGTTCATCTAAGCTTCTATGTGAACTCCTTTAGCCGCTTATTCTTTGTAGATATGGCGTCAGATAACCAGTGGTTCACTGGTTGAGGTAGAAATGCTGGTGGAAGCAGAATTATTTGCTAGCAACTAGATTGTGATCTAGTTATTCTCAAAGATTTTTATAATGTGAGCCACGCGGGATTTCAACCCACGATTTTCTCTTTGGTACGGGGCTGCGCTGACCACTACGCTACTAGGTACCTACTACGTGTGAATAAAATTCGGCGAATTAACTCTTAGGGACTGTTAATACGGCACTATCGCGATCTATTCTCCCAACCCATAAAGTTACCTAGGTTCATGGTGAGTAAGGGTTTCTGCAATTTCGTTGCCTATAGGTACTTACTGTTTTGCCCTTCTGTATTCCTCCTCACAATATTACTGTGTACCTATGTGTGTGTGTGTACCTAGATATAAAGCAAGTTTTTCTTTTATTTTCTCTATTATTTAAAGTTATTCGTTTGTTTCAGAGGCGAGAAGCTTTACGTGACGGCGGATAAACGTGGCGAAAAAGGCGGTTGTAAACGACCCCTATGCTGGACCCTGCTGGTACTGGTGGTGGCAGCCATCGTTGCTGTCATCGTGCTTGCTGCCAGTAAGTATTCTTAAATATTTAAAAAAAGAATGGTAGGTATATTCATGACAGGAATTCTCACGCATGATATGAGTGAAAGGAGTGGTTTCTTTAATGCCGCACACATATTTTGACAGGTTATTTTAAACAACCCAGCTGTATTGGATATCCTCAGAACATGGAAATGGATCTCTATCAAACATAAATCTTGTCTTTTCTAAAAGATCGGAGAACTGACAGATAGACAAACAAACAGACACACTCAAGGCCTTAAACTTCTTTTAGTGCTTGTATGTATAATCGGGTTTCGTAACCAGCTACGAAAAAGGATTTATTTCTTAGTACATAACCAAGTTAAAAAAAAAACTAAGTAATAAAAAAGTTGTCATTCAGTTCTTAGTTCACAACCTCTCTTTCACGAACCGGAAGACGAAATGTATATAGGGTGCCCACCCACCAGATGGACCGACGACATTGTTAAGTTCATGGGAAGTCGATGGATGGAAAGGGCTCAGAATCGTTCTTCCTGGTAATGTGTAGGTGAGGCCTATGTTCGGCAGTGGACTTCTTCAGGCTGATAATGATGAACCTCTATTTTTGACCTTAACCAGTCACGGCATACTTCCCTTCTGCCTGATGCCTTGACCATAGTAAAATAGGTATTTAATATTGCATTCCTATTTTTCCAGCTGGCGTCCTATTCTCTGGCTCATCCTCATCTCCCGAGCAGTACAACACAACGATATCATCAGCACGCGCTTTTGGTGGCATCGTTCATGACGATGATCATAGTGGGCACGATCATGTCGATCATAGTGGGCATGATCATAGTGAGCACGCAACAGAACCAGCCCAGACTGAACACGGACCTGAGACGCAGAACGATGAAAATGCTGGGTTGGATGAAAGCGACATGTCTTTGTATGGTAAGTATCTAATGTGGTCATTTGTTTTACAAAACAACGAATTCGAGCTAAAATCAATGTTTAGGTAGGTATAGGTATATTTTGTTGGATGCGGATGTGGCACGTTACAAGGCATTCAAAACTAAAGTGTATGCTTAGAAGGACACGCGGTTTTATTATCAGTCTTTCGAGCAGCCTACCTTCATCACAGAGGCAACAAATGCGCGCTAAATGCTTATACAAACTTACTCCTTTAGCGTAGTGCATTGAACTAAAGTGAGTTTTCTCCTCCAACACAATCGCTGTCTCCTGTGCGGTTCTTCACCAGAATCTTATAAACGTTCATACAAGCTCTGCTTATTTCGGATCTAGATAGTGTTGTGTGAATTGACCACAATATTTATTTATTTATTTACTAGTGGCCGCCCGGCTTCACTCGCCCGTTCCCGTAACACCCCGTTCCCGTTGCTTTTTCATGAAAAAAGTATCCTATGTCCTTCTCCCGGTTCTAAGCTACCTCCCCACTAATTTTCTGCCAAATCGGTTCAGCCGTTCTTGAGTTATAAATAGTGTAACTAACACGACTTTCTTTTATAAATATAGATTTATTCATAATTTCCAGTACCACGAACACTGGAAGGCGAGCTGAGGATAGACAACGAGGAATTCTCTCCGATGCTTGCTGACACGGACAGCGATGAGTACCGCGAGTTCGTGACTAGCTTCACCGACGCACTGAAACGAGCCGTCTTCGATAGGAACACCCTCGAGAACGGAGATAATGACGTCAGCGTAGAGGTTATACAGCTCAGGTATGTAACGAGAAGACCGGTTACGAAACCCACCAGATGGACAGACGACATTCATAAGATCGCGGGAAGTCGATGGATGGAAAGGCTCAGAATCGTTCTTCCTGGAAATGTGTAGGGGAGGCCTATGTCCAACAGTGAACTTCTCCAGGCTTATGATGATGAGATCTAGATATTGAAAAAAAAAACTAACTTTTAGCCCGTGAGCCTAGACTGGCCTATCAGTTCAGTTGGTAGTAGCTCTGCCTTCTGCGCCGTAGGTCGATTTAGATCACACGAACAAATATTTGATGTGGTGAACACAGATTTTTGTTCTCTGTCTGAGTGATATTTTGTATTCAGTGTGTGAAAAAAAAATGTAGTAGGTATAAGTATTAAAATAACAGCAAGCTGGTGCCCAAAGTACAAGCTCTGCTTAGTTTGGGGCTATATAGTGTTGTGTGGATTGTCCGCAATATTTATTTATTTAATCGGCTCTCGCGCTCTCGTGCAATGGATTGAACATTACAAGGTTAATTTCAAAGCTACGAGAATGTATTCTTTATCGTATATAATGTTCGTAAGTAGGTATGTAAGTAGTGCAAACGTAACTAGGTCGAAATTTTATTCTCAAAAACAGAGTTTTAAAACCATTATTTCTTTTACAGGAAAGGCTCAGTGGTTGTCACCTACCGAATCCACTGGACGCCAAAGCCGCACGCTGCCTCTACCACAGACCTCCTCACAGCAGACTCCTTGAAGACAAGACTCGACGACTACCTCGGAAAGAACAACCGTATGATCAACATCTACCACGTGGCCGAAGAGAAAATGGACGCGAAACCAGTCCTCGATATCTGTCAGATAGATAACAACCAGTGCGAATATGGATGCGAGTTTGATGAAAGGACTCTTGAGTTCACCTGCACTTGCCCACCAAGACAGATGGTAGATATGAGCAACCCGAAACAATGCATATCGATTCTAGAAAACCCATATCCCATGGAACCATTCAAAAGTGCCACAGTTGAATCTAATCCATCCACAACGAAACCTATTCCAGATGAAGAAGCGCCTGTAAAAGATGTAGTTGTTGCAAACGAACATTTCGACTGGAAAGAAACGAACCACGCCATACCCGAGACGACTACTGAAAGCGAATCCGATATGAACTTCTCTCATATATTTGGCCACGGCGACAACGAACACAAGAATGAGGCTCAAGAACCAAAGGCTGAACCAGAACCTACGGCAGAACCTAAATCTGAGCCAGAGCCAACGTCTGAACCGGTGAAACATGAACATAGTGTTGAGCCAGAAGCAGAACCCGCAGCTGAACCTGAAGCTGAACCGACAGCGGAACCTGCGGCTGAACCCGCTACAGAAAAAGAACCATCTTCTGAGCCCGAACCAGCCCCGGCATCAGAACCTACTTCTGCAGAAAATGAACACAACTTAAAAGTTATCCCATCTCCAACAGTGATATCAATTCCAGAACCAACACCAGAACCAGAATCAGCTCCAGAACCTACATCAGAACCTGAACCAGAACCCGAACCTAAATCTGAGCAAGAACTCGAACCAAAGCCGACTGCAGAACCGAAACCAGAACCGAATAAAAATATTAAAACTGAGCTGAAATCAGACCCTGAACTGGAACCTAAATCAACAACTGAACCTGAGCCAAATACAGAGACCGAACAGAAATCCGATACCGGACACTTGTCAGAGCCAACGTCAGAACCCGAGCCAGCATCAGAGCCCGAGCCTGCGTCAGAACCCACAGTAATAAAGCATTCAATTGAAGAAGCGCTTTCTATGTCAGAACCAGAACCTATTTCTTCCGAAAGCTCTTCTGAAATTACTGAGATAAAACAAAACACAGAAGATGAATCTAACTCATTTAATAAACACACTCTATTCACTAATGAAGATAGAAAGGTTACTCAAGGCATGGACACTACGACAACAAGAGTATCCATTTCAGAACCTAATATCATTAACGAACCATCTTACGAACCTAAACCAGAAATAGTTTCAACCTTCAGCGAACAAAGTTATGTACCTGTATTGGTGGCTGCAGATAACAGTGAGACCACTACGGAGATCAACGATTGGCTCGAAGATAGGACCGCTCAAAATGAAAAGCAATCTGTAGCTGAACCGGAAACTCCTCAAAATGATGAATCCGAACAAAGGTCATTCAAATCAATCGATAGTTTTGGTGAAGAACCAACCACTACCGCAAAAGTAGAAACAATCACAAGAGTAATCACAATACCTTCTGATATCATGAGCAAGGAAGATGAAAAAATGGAAGGAGTTTTTACAAATGCACCAACAGAAAGTCAAAAAGTCACAACAATGAAAACTGACAATATTGAAACGGCTGGTGATATTAGTACACATGAACACATCATGGAAATTTTTACAACTGACATGCCAACCGAGTACAGTAATGAAAAATCAACTGGTTCTGGGAACCCTTTTACTAATGAGAGTAAAACAGCAACTCTGGAACCAAAATCGGAGGATGAACATTCAATTACTCAAGAAGCTGCCAAGTCAGATGAAGAAAAACGATTGATGGAAGCGCTTAACAAGAAAGACGCTATAGCAACTGAAACAACTACTGAAGCTCGTAAATCTGATGAAGGAGGAGAGATTACATTCGATTCTATAAATAATCTATACAACCGTTCATCTAAGTCATTCGAAAATCAGACAGAATCAAAACCAGAAACTACTGAATCCATTATGCATGATATTGCTAGAGAAATGACTACCGAATCTGATTGGCTATCGGAACCTGTCACTGAAATTAGCTTGGAAGAAGCGATGAACAAGCTAGAAAAACACGAAACTACAGAATCACCTGCGAGCAAATATGATCCACTTATTAACGGAGGAAAGACCAAAGATGATTTTGAACCTGATTACTTAAATAACATGAGTTCAAACAACAATAAAATGGCTGAACCTGATGAGCCGATGTATGGTTTGGCACAGGATTATGACACTGAAGACTCAAGAGTAAAAAGAGTAAACGCGGAAAAGGAAGTCACGACTGTAGTTCCGGTAAAAGAATCCAGCGAAACTTTCAATAAGATAGTGACTGAAGCACCTCCGTCAGTAGAAGCAACAACAGTAGTTGAATATATTTACAAATTAGCTGAAACCACTACCCCCAATAATGTTGTAGTCAACCTATCTACCCAAAGATCATCAGGAGAATTCAAACCTGCTCCAGTATGGGAAGAATCTGAAAGTGATTTAACGGTAAAAGAACTAGCGAAACCAATAAATACAGAAGAGACTACTACTCCCCGTGTTGTCATGATTGATGATATTGTTGTACCCTCAGATTTGTCATCTACAACTACTGAAACAGTTGAATCAATGTCATCACAAGCTACCGAAGCTCCATCATCATCTTTGATACCTGACTCTTCAACTTCGAGTAACATTCAAAAGATCTCTTCTAGCGATACAGAATCTCAAAATACAACACAAGTTAATAATCTAAACGTAACCATTTACGAAATATCAAAGCATAACAGTTCTGCAGCTGCTATAAAAGATACAAACGCGCATTCAAGTGAATTCGAGGATCACGAACCGGAAATGAATCCTTTCTTACCCGAAGCAGAAAATAACAAGGTGCTGGTTAAAAAACTGCAAGAGGGACACGATATTGAACCTAATAATCTGACTGAAACTCAAAATGAAAATACTGAAGAACATAGTCATGTTTCGGAATCAATTGCTAGTGAAGCGAATACTGAAAATAAGGCTTCCTCAACAACTGAGCCCATGACAACTGAATATTATGCTACTTTTAATGACCTTATGAAATCCTCTCAAGAAAACAAAACAGATAATGCTGAAGTTGCGAAAGTATTACAGAGTCAAGAAAACCTGAAACATAAAGAAACGTTACCAGTTTCTACGTTTTTGCTTGATACCGATGACTTAGATATCGGCAAAGATCATACGATTGCTCACAAGACTACTATAGCAGTAAATAGCTTAGAGAATGGATTAACAACCCCATCTTCATCTTCTATTACTGATGATGATAGTGAATATTTGAGTGTTGTACCTATAACAGAAGAACGATTGGAAGAAAAGGAAGCATTGAAAAAAAGTTACAGTAGTGAAAGTATGCAAGAACTTAATGATATAAGTGATTCGCCAAAAAAGAGTGACAGAAGGACATTAGATGATACCAAATTTGATGCGGTAAATAACAATGAAGCGTAGTTGTGCCTGTTACTTGTAGTGTAAGCTGTAACTTGTGTATATTTGCTATATTCGTATCCTGTGATGCTGTCGATTCTATTGAAGAGATTTTATTACTACAAACCTACTACTTTTTTTTTTACCAATAGAACGGCAATTTTGGGGTTTCAATATTGAACAATGTACTTAATTTTACTACATTATTTTATTTTAATGAATCATTAGACTAGTCAAACTAGAAAGGAGTCATCTTGAACAATTACATAGATTTATTTATTGCTTCGTACTTATAATATTGCGTCTCGCACGACTTGCACTGAGTTATAAATCAAAGAATGCGCAAACTCAATTGCATTGTTTATTAATATGTACAGACGATTTTATTACGTTTTTATTTCAAGAAAACTATTATCTCGTCGTTAATTTTATTCTGTCCAATTTGTTACCATAGCTAAATGTATAGTTTAGTTACTATCGAAATTATGAACGATGATTTCCATTTGAAATTGTTAATTTTCTTAATGTTTGAGTGTTAGTGATGGAATCTTTGTCTGCCATGCCGTATGTGATACCTACATTCCAATATATAAAATTTTACTTAATGATAAGAGGTCTGATGTATGTATAATAATTAAATAAGTACCTTATTTGTAAACTAAATATATTGTATAAATGGTTAATATTGTAAAAATTACACTGTAAATAAATTTTAAGTTAATAATTACTGTGTTGTCATTCATTCTATTCTACCTTATAGTGGCACAAAACAGTCCAACTGTATTCTATGTAAGTAACGTACAGAATTTAAGTACCTACTTTCTAGCTAAAATAAGTACTAAGTTTTGGTTAACTACATGGTACTTTAAGTACACATCACAATGTTATAGCAGGTCAGTCTTAGGTTGTGGCGTTATATCCTCAATCTCCTGAGCCATGATAGCTTCGTCTTCATCCGCCATCATTCTCGCACACAGGCAACCATCGCCGTTGTTTACTAGACAATTACCAACCACATCTCTACAAGTACTAAATGGAATAAACCTCTTAGAATCATTATTATCTGTTTGAACTACAATGTCTTCATCAAATGTATCTTTGATTTTGATGGTTCCATCATTTCTATACTCTATGTTTGACGCAGCGCTGTCTTTATTGACAACTTTTTTAAGTAATCCATCATCTGGTGATACTTCTGGCGTGAGATCATACATTAATACTTTATCACTACATATATTGGCACAATCGCAGCCTTCACACATATCTATCTGATCATTTTGATTGAAGTCAGTTAGTGAGGTGACTTTCACGATTACGCGTCTAAAGTCTTTTTTATTATTAGGCTCCTCATGATTTTGTAAGTTAGCAGGGTCTATATTTCTAGACACCTCTAGGATACTATTATTATTCTCAGAGATTTTAGTATTATTGTTTCCTAGAGGTAAACAATCGTAGCTTTCATTGACAGGAGTAGCCATTTGGGAGTCTTTGCAGTTTTCTCTATCGACTATGTCGCCAAACATCATGCTACAGCCTTCCTCATCTCTTTCTGCAGTCAATTTTGGAGTGTCTTCTTTAACTGCGTTTGGTTTAAAAGGACTGTTTGGCCACTCTTCAATAAAATCGTCGGGATCTTCCTTTGTTGTAGTTGTGTCAGATTGTTCTTCATTACTGCATTTTTGTAAGTTTTTTCGATACTTCTTTTGTGGCAATAATATGGTTTCTGAAACAAATTAAGAAAGTAAACTTAACCTATGTTGTTTCATATTAAGCAAGTGAAATTTTTTTATTATGTATGAGTTTTTTATACCTTTATTAGGCTCCAATTCAACTTTGGATGTAATAGAGGCATCACATGAGTTTGAATCTGATGATATGCCACTGTCTGGTTTAGTTTCTGTAAATAAATATAAAATATTATTATGTCATTTTATATTCAACTTTAATATTTTTTATACCTTAGGTTTTTTTTATTCCCAAATAGACATTTTTTCAAATCAGACCTCTAGGATGGTCTAAGGCTCATTAAAATATTATTTTACTAAACTTACTATGAGTAGCCATATGCCGTTTCCTAGCATAGTCTGTGGAGAACTTTTTCTTGCAGTCAGGAAGCTTGCAGAATAGTCCGCTGGTAGGGTCATGCGCTTTCAGGTGTGTCTTCAAGTGGTGGGACTGGATAAAACCTAAGCAATGACAAAGGTTTTATTAAATCAGAGACAAGTTTTACTCAGATTTTTTAGGAAGCTGGCCTAACTTTTTGTATGTGAGCATTTTTTGAATTTAGAACATCATTTAAATTTAGAAGCTACACTTAGTTTTATTATTCAAATGATGATGATTCAGATTCAGATACCTACTCAAACAACTGACTATAGTAACTAGTCACTAGTTCACATAATTTACCAATTACTAGTTTTTGCTAGTACCTACAGTTTTTATATCTCAGTGATTAAAATATTTTTTATAATTAGGTAGTACTATTCCTTGGTCAAAGTCTATTCCAATATTTCCAATTTGTAATTAGTCCAAGGATAACAAGATAACAAACTTTTACCATGTTTGAAAAATTAAAATGCAATCATACCTTTACCACAGAAACAACAATAATGTTGCTTTGCATTAGTGTGCGTCAGCTCATGGTGTTTTAGATGGTGTGAGAAGTTGAATGACTTTGTGCAACCATCGTAACTACATTTGAAACGCCTTTCTGATTCAGGATTGTGAGTCTTCATGTGTGTGGCTAGAGCTAGGTCACTGCTGAACTTAGAATTGCACTTTTCACAGATGAATGTTCCTGGATAAAAAAGAAAACTAAAATTAGGTAAGCATACAATAGAAGCTACACAATATTTTTAGCTAGATGTATGAGAGGTTTTGTGATTCAATAAACATGTACTATGTATATGATATTTTTATCTGCACAAAATGTATTATATTATGGTTTTTTCTACTTTGGAGGCCAAAATAGATAAATAAAATTTTATTATAGGTATTTATATTATTTTGACTTTTTCTATTTAATTATTGTTACGGAAGTGGGTACAGGGATTGGAAGGAAACGAACGTTTTACCGAAAGTAGCGATTTATTCGCACTACGAACACGTAACACTGCACTGAACGCGTAGCACTGCACGAAACGCGTAGCACTGTCCGACACTGTCCCCGCGCACTGCGCGTTACACGGTTCGACGCTGTGCTCCGAACACTGACAGTCCACTGAGAGCACTTCACCACTTTGCACTTCACTTCACTATTCACTGTTCACTATTCACTTTCACTGTTCACTTTTTCCACTTTTCCACTTTTTCTTCTTGTTCCTTTCTTCAGATCACTTTCCACTGAACTGCCCGTAGACGCGCCTGCAGCTCCTTATATACCCGGAATTTCGATTGCCATTTATTGAATTTCGATCGTCATTTCGTTTTCTTCTGTTGGATTCCGATCGTCTTTCCCTACCTGTATCATTTCTTGTTTTAGTCCAGAACTTTCGGTTCTTTATTTGAATTCCTTAAAGAAGGCACTCGCCGCTACTAGAATTTTCTGGTAAGATTTGAATGTCGAACAAAAATCTTCACGTAGTTACGTCAGCACGGCGTCACACTACCCCCTCCTTAGACGTGCTCGTCCCGAGCATCGTTAGAGCCGTAGTACCGTGCCAACCTGTCCACATGAACCACTTTCGCTGGACTTCTTGGCGTTTTCCGAATTCTATATGTGACATCATTGATCCTCGTAATTACTTGAAAAGGGCCTTCCCAACTCGGTTGTAGTTTTGGAGATTTTCCTTTCCTTCTAACGGGGTTGTGAAGCCAAACAGCAGAACCTTCTTCAAAGGACTTGGAGTTGACGCTTCTGTCGTATCGCGTTTTCATTCGCTCACTAGCACGCAGATTCTCTTCCCTCATATGCCCGTGAACTTCCTCCATTTTCTTTCTCAAATCTTCCGCGTATTCCGAAATACAGCTAGGCGTATCTGGAGGACAACCCGCGAGAAGATCCGCTGGAAGTCGAAGCTCTCTACCAAAGTTCGCTCGGGCCGGAGTAGTAGAGGTACTCTCATGAACTGCCGTTCTATACGACAGAAGAAACAGAGAAATGTACTCATCCCAATTGTTCTGATGACTTTCAACAACTTTTGCCAGATGCCGCTCCAGAGTTTGGTTGAACCTCTCTACCATTCCATCAGATTGCGGATGATACGGCGTAGTCCGAGTTTTGTGTATCCCCATAATTTTGCATGTTTCCTGAAAGACTTGCGACTCGAAATTCCTGCCTTGGTCACTATGGATTTCAAGGGGTAGTCCAAATCGGCAGAAAACTTCATTCACCAGTTTGTTAGCCACAGTGATAGCTTCCTGATTTGGTAATGCGAACGCTTCTGGCCACTTTGTGAAGTAATCCATTATCACCAAAATGTAACGATTTCCACTATTCGTCATTGGAAACGGCCCAGCCACATCCAAAGCTATTCGTTCCCAAGGAGCACCCACGTTGTATAGCTTCAACGCTCCCCGACTTCTTGTTTGTGGTCCTTTGACAGAGGAACAACTTGTACATTTCTTGCACCAGTCTTCAACATCTTCCTTGCAGTGCAACCAGTAATAACGTTGACGAATTTTCACCAAAGTTCTCTTCACACCGAGATGACCACCTGATGTTCCGTCGTGATACGCTCGCAGTATATCAGAAATCTTTGACTTTGGCACAACTGTCTGAAGATGATTGTCTTGTCCTGATGCACTCTCCCATTTTCGACATAAAAGACCATTGTGTAAGAGCAGGCTATTCCATTGTGCCCAATAGCTCTTAGTTACTGCACTCATTCCGGCAACTTCACTCCATCCTGGGCGTGCGGATCCATCTCTTACCCAATTGAGTATTGGTCTAAGGTCTTCATCTTCTTCTTGTAATTTACGCATGGCATCGCTGCTCCAATCATCATTTACTGTATCAGTTCTTATAACTCGGACCATAGATTTTTCTTTATCTTCCTGCTTCACGCAGTGCTTGCAGTCTTCAGAACACGGCCGTCTTGACAAAGCATCAGCATTCCCATGAGACTTCCCACTGCGATGCTCTACTAGAAAGTCATACTCCTGTAGTTGTTCAATCCATCGCGCAACTTGTCCTTCAGGATTCTTGAACTGTAGTAGCCACTTCAAGGCTGCATGATCTGTTCTGACTAGAAATTTCCGACCCAATACTTCTTAAAATGCTGAAGTGTTTTGACAACTGCTAGTAGCTCCCTTCGAGTGACACAATAATTCCGCTCTGGTTTTGACAGGGATTTACTGTAATAAGCTATCACAACTTCTTGATCTCCTTTTCTTTGTGAGAGTGTTCCTCCTATCCCTGTATTACTTGCATCTGTGTCAACTACAAATTCATTACACTGATCTGGATATCCGAGTACTGGTGTTTCACATAACCGGCTCTTAAGTTCCTCGAAAGCCGCCTGGCATTGTTGGTCCCAGACGAAAGGCCGTTTTTCTTCTGTTAGTCTATGCAATGGCTTCGCTATATCTGAAAAATTCTTGACAAAACGACGGTAATAAGAGCAAAGTCCCATAAACGCCCGTACTTGTGTTTTGTCCGCAGGCACAGGCCAATCTTTAACCGCCGAAATTTTCGATGGATCCGTTTCGACGCCGCTTTCCGAAATAACGTGTCCCAAATAGTTCACCTGCCGTTTGAAGAATGAGCACTTCTTCTGGCTTAGTTTCAGATTTGCACTCCTCAACTTGTTGAATACAGATTCCAGCTTCTTCAAATGGTCATCGAATTCCCGCCCCACTATTATAATGTCGTCGAGATACACCAGGCAGGTTTCCCCCAGCAGCCCAGCAAGGACACGTTCCATTAATCTCTCAAAAGTAGCTGGGGCGTTGCACAGCCCAAACGGCATCACTTTAAATTGCCAGAGGCCCTTTCCTGTGGAAAACGCGGTCTTCTCCTTATCTTTAGGATCCAACTCCACTTGCCAATAGCCACTTTTTAGGTCTAGCGTAGAAAACCATTTCATGCCGTCGAGAGTATTCAAGGTGTCGTCTATCCTTGGTAATGGATAACTGTCCTTTTTAGTCACGTCGTTTAGTCGGCGATAGTCAATGCAAAATCTTGTTGACCCATCCTTCTTCTTTACCAAAACCACCGGTGAGCACCACGGGCTAGACGATGGTTCAATTACTTCATTATTTCTCATGTCTTGAATCATGTCGTCCACCTCCTTTTCTCTGGCAAAAGGGATTCGGCGAGGTCGTTGTCGTATAGGTTGTTCATTTCCAGTATTGATTTTATGTTGTACCATGCTTGTCCTACCGATATCACCATCATTCTGCGAAAATATATCGGAGAACCGACGTAGCAAATTTTTCGCCTTGATCAATTCAATAGTCGTCAAGTCCTGCTTACATTCTTCCAGTATACTGTTAACGTCGATTGAACTTCCATCCGTCTTTTTGGTTTCTTGACAACTCCGCAGCCACACGATTTCTTCGCTCCGACCTATCAGGGTACCCTTCTTTAACACCTGCTCTTCATTGCTCAAATTCAACACAGGTACCACTGTTTCTGCAGATGAATTGACGACTGTACGTGCTGGCAACCACGGTGACTCGTTATCCGCTTTTTCTAGTATTGTCCACCGTCGCTGTTTCAAACTTCCATTTCCGGGAAAAATTACTGGAACTAGCGTTTGTGATCTTGGCAACAGTTTAGTGTTCTTTATGCAGTACACCTTGCCTTCGCCTCCGCCTTTCATCGGTATTTCGTCTTCTCCACACTTCAGAACGCCAGAGTGAATGTCGAGCTTGCACCGATGGTCCTTCAAGAAATCCAGGCCAATAATGCAGTCATCCACAATGTCAGCTATTACTGCTTGTTGCCAGTAAAGTTTATCACCAATCTTGATAGCCACTTTCTGTTCACCTGATACTGGTATGCGCTGGCCGGTAGCCGTTGTTAGCTGGTAGGCTCTCTTCTGAACGTTGACCTTTCCGTTTCTTCTTATCAGCTGTGTCCCAATTACCGTACGTGACGCTCCAGTATCCAAAGTCAATGAGCACGGAATTCCATTTACTGATCCATTAACAGTTAAGCTGTTGCCATCTGTGCTCTGATGAATCTTGATTTTCGGGGCTTCATGTCTACCGGCCAGCGCCCACCCCTCAGCCCTGGCTGGAATTAGTTTTCCTGGTTCTCCGACGCTTGTACACAAGCATCGGTTCCTCGTCTCTCTGCAATCCGATTCGGGCAGCCGCTTGTTTGGTATGCCTTCCGGACCAACTTTTCTACCTCCAGGGACCACTGTTGCAATGACTCGTTTGCTCGTTGGCATCGATCACGGAGTTGAGCGCGGAAAACATGCTCCAGGTGCGAGTCCCCATAGCGCGACTCCAAGGCTTCTAGCAATTGCTCGTAGGTAGCATCACTCCCCAAGGCCTCCAGTACGGTCAAGGCCTTGTCTCGCAGTCCCAAAGTGAGTGCGGTTTTAGCCTGACTCTTGGTCCACCCATTAAGGTTCATCACAGCCTCAAACTGAAGCTTGTAGGCCGCCCAGGAGGAGGTTCCATCGAAAGGCGGGACTTTGAAATTTCCGCCTGCAGTTGACGCACTTACTATGGACGCTGAGGCCGGTATTCCATTCGTTTCGAGCTTCTTGACGACTTCCTCGACGGAAGAGAGGCGGCTTCCGTGTTGTTGTACAGTTTTGATACCTTCTTCAATGGAACAGAGGCGAGTCTCATGCTGCTGTATAGTTTCCTCCACCGCTTCTACCCTCCGCATGCTGTCGGTGATAGCGGTCAAGAGACTTTTCAGCAATGCGCACATCTGTTCCTCTTGCCGGTGGCCTTGCTCCTCCTGGCGGCGGGCATCCTCTTCTTGGCGGCGTGCCTGCTCCTCCTGGATGGCGCGCAGCTGCTCCTCCTGCCGGCGGGCTTGCTCCTCCTGCCGGCGGGCATCCTCTTCTTGGCGGCGAGCTTGCTCCTCCTGGATGGCGCGCAGCTGCTCCTCCTGCCGGCGGGCTTGCTCCTCCTGCCGGCGGGCTTGTTCCTCCTCCCGGCGAGCCTGGTCCGCTTGCATGGCGCGCAGCTGCTCAAATAAGGCGCCAAGGTCTGGTCCAACCTGGGTCCTCATCGACGAACTTTCCGGGGTTGCTCCACCGGAGTTGTCTCGGCGCCCAGGGGTTTCTTCCTCAGGAGCCTCGGCGCCGGAGCCACCTGCTTGCTGCGAGCCAGTCTTAGCGCGAGTGCTCACGCCTTCCCTCGGCATGACCGGCATTTTACCTTCCAATCCCACTTCTGACACCAAATGTTACGGAAGTGGGTACAGGGATTGGAAGGAAACGAACGTTTTACCGAAAGTAGCGATTTATTCGCACTACGAACACGTAACACTGCACTGAACGCGTAGCACTGCACGAAACGCGTAGCACTGTCCGACACTGTCCCCGCGCACTGCGCGTTACACGGTTCGACGCTGTGCTCCGAACACTGACAGTCCACTGAGAGCACTTCACCACTTTGCACTTCACTTCACTATTCACTGTTCACTATTCACTTTCACTGTTCACTTTTTCCACTTTTCCACTTTTTCTTCTTGTTCCTTTCTTCAGATCACTTTCCACTGAACTGCCCGTAGACGCGCCTGCAGCTCCTTATATACCCTGAATTTCGATTGTCATTTATTGAATTTCGATCGTCATTTCGTTTTCTTCTGTTGGATTCCGATCGTCTTTCCCTACCTGTATCATTTCTTGTTTTAGTCCACCGAAAGTTCTTTATTTGAATTCCTTAAAGAAGGCACTCGCCGCTACTAGAATTTTCTGGTAAGATTTGAATGTCGAACAAAAATCTTCACGTAGTTACGTCAGCACGGCGTCACATTATTATACAAAGATTATTTGAGAATAAAGCATAGGAGGGGTAGTCAGTACATCTAAATATTACATTTGGCACAATCTTAAATTGGCTAAACAGCTTGTTACAAAATTGTTGCTTAGTTAAATTAAAGGATAGTCATTTTAATAACAATACCTTTATGTGCATATTTGATGTGTCTCTTCAGCAGAACATCATCTCTGAACTTTCGATGGCACTCCTTGCATTTCACGCTGCCTGTTCTCTCATGTTGTTTTTGATGCCGACGCAGTGCAGAACTGCATGAAGGAAAATCAGTTTTAATTAGTCAGCTCCTTTGGACGTTGATATACAGTACCCGAAGTCCGAGTTTTGCCACCACATTTCGTTACTAAATGTTGTTTTTGTTTTGCCTATGTGTCTCTGTCTTTTGTATGGAGAAAAGATGAGACAGCAAAAATATGTTACGGAGTTGTTGTCTCATGATTTTTACATGCAAAAGAGAGAGACACGATGGCGAAACGAAAACAACATTTGGTAACGAAATGTTGTAAATGCACTGGGACTTTGGGTACTGGTCTACCATTAAGTTGTCTACTGCTCAGCAATGTGCCCAGGGGACAGGTTAATGCTCTTTGGACAAAGTCAAAGACAAAACTTCTATAGTCAATTGTTTCCCAAGGACCACTTTGTAGTCTTAAATCTAAGTAAGTATAGGTTCCAGTTCCACGCGACCAAGCCTAGAAAAACAGGCAATAAACTGCAGCTTGGTGATAATTTTGCTTTATACAGTTTTTGGATGCATAAAACTATGGTTCTTTTAGTACATAATATACATGGTAAGAACTTACACAAAACTAAACTTCTTACAGCAGGTTTCACACTCAAACCGGGGGAAATGGCTTAATTCATGTCTCTTCTTCTCACTATTGTATCTGAACTCTTTGGGACAATGACTACACAACAGCATTCTTGGCTCCATTTCTGCTTTCATGGTAATCTAACGCTTCTAAGCACAAACTTCTTTGTGTTGATTAATCCTCCCCTATAAATCTATCATGTATTAACACAGCAAGTGAGCTAGGAGCGAGGAAGGGCTAATAATTTGCGACTTTGTTTAGGACAGTCAAGCTGCTGTGCCACAGCGTTATCTATGTGAAATCACGCTATGCTAAGTAAATACATGTAAGCACACAAATCTGGCTTCTGTATGGTGTGCATTTTATTGAAATAGGCAAACCGATGAACAACTAATAAATTTTCAGACAAGCTCTGTCTGATGGACGCACAGCACTAGATAGTCAAGAGAAGAAACAGTGGCCCTCAGATCATCTAAAGTGGTACTCTAACCAGATTTTCATTGCAGAGAGAGGTTTTAAAACTTATTTTCATGAATGAGAGCAAATCAGCTGGCTGGTATCAACATGCATCAAGCTGGACCACTTGACATTGACAATGTCAATCAATCAGTCAGCTTAAAATGTCAATGTCACTTAGGATACCGCTCCACCGGTGCACCGGTGGATCATGACTTGTCTGAAATAAGCAATTTGTGCGAAAACCGCCATTGGCTGAAGAAAGGTTCGCTAAACGGCTAACTTCAGACCTGCCAAGATCTGTTGACAGTATTGTAATGTAGCCTTCAGGGAAAATAACTTGTCTCAGCTGCCTCCTTTCCCTTGGTTGTCTTTCTCGAACTCTTTATGTCATTGTCACTGTCACGCACTCACGTCATCGTCCGTCCGCGTCCGTCACTCACTGTCACAACATCGCAACCAACTTGCTTGCTCACTGGCAAGGTAGCGAGTAAACTCGGTTGGAGAGATTTGATTTTGTTTTTTCACATTTTGGCTCGTTTTTCCAAATTAATTTTCCATTTTGATTGATCCAAGTGTTGTATTTCTCCTAAGTAAACTGGTAAAACAAAACTAATTGTAGTTTTAGATTTGCGGCTAGTTTTCTGTGCTTGAGGTTAGGTTGGGTACCTACCTTCCTACCTCAAGCATGGATCTTGACTTGCCGATTTACTATGACCTGCCGGCCTCTCCTGTCCCCCCTGATCCTCCGGATCCTTGTCCCGCATCGAACCCTACTGTAGCAGGATTTAAACGCCGCATGGAGGCTGATGCATCAGTATCCGCTAATAAAAAGTCAATTATGTCTCCTGAATTAGAGGTACCATCTATTCAAATGGTCTACAACCACCCTTCCATTGTTGTTGGTGCAATCCAAGCATACACATCTTTGGACAAAGGACCTTATGTGGTCCACGTTTCTCGTTCAGAGCCAGAACAGTCTGCTGGTACTTCCATCAGACCCATTAAGTTTGGACAGTTCTTAGCCAACCATAAGTTTTCAAACATATTGACTGACGGTGTCAAACGTGTGGGACGTAACAAAATTTCCGTGGAGTTCGTTTCTGCGGAGGATGCTAATAAGTTTATGATTTCTCCGATTCTCACTATGAGCAAGTACGTTGCTACAATCCCTTCTTTCAATGTAACTAGGATGGGACTTGTGAGGCAGGTCCCTACAGACTTGTCTATGGACAATTTTGCTGAGGCTTTGGTTTTACCTCCTAATTGTGGCATTGTCCTTAAAGCCCGCAGGCTAAATAGAAAGAATGTAGAAGAAGGCAAAGTCTCTTGGTTGCCCACCCAGACTGTTGTTGTTACCTTCCAGGGTCAATCCTTGCCCAATAAGGTATTTTTATATTATACTGCCCTTCCTGTAGAGCTTTACCAGTACCCTACAATCCAGTGTCACTCGTGTTGCAGGTATGGTCATACAAAAATACAATGCAGGTCTAAGCCTCGATGTTTCCGCTGCAGCAAAGAACATTCTGGAGAAGAATGTGATGTAACTCAGGATAATGCCACTTGCTTACATTGCTCTGGTCGGCATTTTGCCACTAGCAAAAGTTGCCCAGAACTAGAAAGACAACGTTCAATCAAATCAGTAATGGCTCAGAATAGTATTTCTTATGAGGAAGCTGCTTCGCAGTTCCCCCGGGTATCTCGTTCCTATGCTGAAGTTACCAAGGAGTTCGTTTCCAATCCTAGTTCTTATCATTCCTCACAATCCAGTTCTTCTTCTGGATTGTCTCAGTCCCAGCCCACTCGTTCTTACATTAAAAACGTTTATGCCTCTCCTCGCCCAAGAGCTCCATTGGGTAAGTCCTATGATAGGGCTGCTCACCGGGACTTGGTTGCTGACCCACCTTCGGTCATGCTTAATGGTGGTGCTTTAGGTCAACCTGCATTCACAGGCCCTCAAAATGAAAATATGCTTGAAACCCTGCTTACTTTAATCATAAATATCATTCTAATGAACCCTAACCCCCTACCGGACAACGTTGCCTCTAAACTCACTCAATTAGTCTCCTTGTCTAGCCACAATGGATCCAGTGGTCCTCGTTCAGTGGAACTGCCAGAGTGTGCGACCAAAAAAACATGAATTAATCCACTTAATTACCAAATTTCACCCGTCAGTCATTGCCGTCTCGGAGACATGGTTAAAGCCTGGATCCCGTTTTCGGTTATCAGGCTACTCCTGTCTTCGAGACGATAGGGCTGACGGGTATGCTGGATGCGCCTTACTTATAAGGCGCTCACTTTCTTTTTCCCAGATCTCCCTCCCTTCTCTTCCCTCTGATATCAACGTTGTTGGTGTCAGATCTATGAATATTTCATTTGTATCTGTTTACATTCCCCATCCCAACTCTTCGTTAATTGCTGATTTACTCCTTCTTCTATCTTCCATTCCTTCTCCCATGATTCTCATGGGTGACTTCAACGGCCATAACATGGTGTGGGGGCATAGTCATTCAGATTATTTTGGCTTGTCTCTTTTGGATATTTTTGATGAGTCTAACCTCTGTTTACTAAATGATGGCTCACCCACCCGTAGGGTACGTCCTTCCCAAAATCCAAAAAGTGCTGTGGATCTCTCGCTTTGCTCGTCTTCTCTCTTTTCTCTTATGTCATGGAAAACTCTTCCACTTTCTTATGGTAGTGATCACTTCCCTATTCTTTTGTCTTTACATCTTTCAAATAATGTCTTGCCATTTAATAACCCCTCTCCTTCTCTAAAATATAGGCTTTCTGGTGCTGACTGGTTGTCTTATTCATCTCTTCTTGATAGTAAACTGGATTCTCTGGGCCTCTCTGTAGCTAATAATCCTTTGTCCACCTATGATATTTTTTTGGACACCATCATCTCATGTGCTGATCAGCACGTTCCTATCAAAAAACCTACTAGGGATCATAGAGTCTCTACTCCTTGGTGGGACGCTGAGTGCTCTGCTGCGGTCAAAGAACGTAAATTAGCTGAAAAGAATTATTACTCCTCCATGACGGAAGTAAACTTCAATAAATATCAAAATGCGTCAGCTGTGTTTAGAAGACTTGTTTCTATTAAGAAAAGGCTTGGTTGGACAAATTTTTGTGAAAACCTTTCGCCTTCAACTCCTTCATCTATTGTCTGGAGACAAATAAGACGTTTTAGGGGATCCTGTAGCATCGATAATATCTCCGCCAATGATCCCTCACCTTGGCTGGAAGCATTTTCAAATAAACTCGCTCCTCCTTCAGTTCCCTCTTTTTACTGTCTTCCTCAAATTCCTTCTTTTATTCCTTCTCAGAACTGTTTTGATCGTCCCTTCTCCTTCGACGAATTGACTATTGCCCTTGATGGTCTGATAGACTCGTCTCCTGGCATTGATGGTATTCCATATTCTTTTATCACCAAATCCTCTGTTAAAGCTAAGAAAACATTCCTAATGCTTATTAATTCATTTTTTGACTATGGTTTTATCCCAGAACAATGGAAAACCCAGATAGTAATTCCTATACTAAAGCCTGGGAAAGATCCCTCAGATCCAAATAGCCGAAGGCCAATTGCGCTTTCATCTGTTATGGCTAAGATAATGGAACATTTAATAAAACACCGACTAGAGTGGTTGGTTGAGAATGGATCCTTGCTTGCTAAATCCCAATTTGGGTTTAGAAAGGGCATGGGTACCATTGACAACCTC
This sequence comes from Thera obeliscata, assembly GCA_947578465.1. Classification (NCBI taxonomy): domain Eukaryota; kingdom Metazoa; phylum Arthropoda; class Insecta; order Lepidoptera; family Geometridae; genus Thera; species Thera obeliscata. The sequence goes on from OX387926.1 coordinate 4,129,558, forward strand.
AGCTTGTTAATATCCGATATTTACATAGCATATAAAGAAAAAAAATCCTTAGTTGGAGTTTTTCTTGATGTAGCTTCGGCTTATGATAGCGTATTGCTTTCGGTTCTTAGGAATAAGCTTATTCAGCTGGGAATTCCTGAGAAGTTGGTTCGTTTCATTTGCAATTTATTAATGGAAAGATCTGTTGTTGTTAAGTCAGGTCAAGGTTTCCTCTCTCCTAGGACAGTCTGGAGAGGCCTACCCCAGGGTTCCGTATTAAGTCCATTGCTTTACAGTTTATATACCTATGATTTAGAACAATCTGTGAATTCTTTCTGTGGGGTTCTACAATACGCTGACGATATAGCCCTATATCTTTCGTTTAACTCTTCTGATGAAGCAAGTAACCGACTTAACTCTGCTTTATCTTACCTTGAAAACTGGTTGTTAGTCCATGGTTTATCTCTTTCCGCCTCCAAAAGTTCTGTAGTAGTTTTCACTAAGAAAAGAATTACCCCTTCCATTCAGCTTTATATTGATCAGGAAGTTGTTCCTCAGTCTAACTTCGTTAAGTTCTTAGGGATAATCCTCGACTCCAGAATGACAGGCATCCAACATTTTGAGTATATAATTAAGAAATGTGAGAAAAATATGAATATCCTCCGTTCACTCGCTGGTGTTTGGTGGGGATCTCATCCCTACTCTCAAAAATTGTTGTATAATGCAATAATCAGAAGTCACTTTGACTATGGTGGTTTTCTTCTTAATTTATGTAATAAAAGTGGTTTATTAAAATTAGACCAAATTCAGTCAAAAAGCTTGCGCATAATTCTTGGAGCAATGAAATCATCTCCCATTAATGCTATGCAAGTTGAATGTAATGACCCGCCTCTTAGGTTACGTAGTCAGTTTCTTTCCGATAGGTTCTTTTATAAAATAGTTCAAAATTCTAATCATCCTCTCCTCCCTAAACTTCATAGTCTACGTGACTTGTTCGACTCAAGTTTCCCTGATAGGTATCCTTGTCTTCTTCATAGTTTTTTAAAATATACTCAACTTCCAAACCCTGTCGTTCAGTATCCTTCTCATCCTCTTTATTTAACTGCCTATGAAGCTTTGGTTTAACATCCTTCTATACTTTGGTATAGACAAGGACTCTAGGGATGCCCGTGGTTTATTCCTTGAACAAGTTAACTCGAAGTACAGTGGTTGGTACACAATTTTTACCGATGCGTCTAAATTATCTTCGGACAGTGTCGTGGGCGCAGCAGTATGGCTTCCTTTTACTAGCATTTCTTTGAGTTTTAAACTTCCTCCTTCTGCTTCAGTGTTTACTGGTGAAGCTCTTGCCCTACTTGAAGCTATAAAGTTTGTTAAGTCTCATAAGTTGAATAATTCTATTATCTTTTCTGATTCTCAAAGCTGTCTACAATCGATTATATCTAACCCTTTTCGCTCCGTATCCCGGTTTCCCTCAATCCTCCAAATTAAAGAGATTCTTTATGAGTGCCATTGTCTTAACATTAACGTTGTTATTGCTTGGATTCCAGGACATGCTGGAATCCCCGGTAATGAATCTGCGGATTCTTTCGCAAAGTTAGCTGCTCAGATTGGCTCTAGCGAGCACTACAAAACGTTTTGTCACGACCTTTGCCTTCTTCCCAAATTATATCTTCAAGAGAGTTGGACTAATGTTTGGAGTACCTCTAAAGTCGCTAAAGGCAAACATTATGCAGATATACAGCCAGATATTCCTCACTGTCCTTGGTTTTTTAAGTTCCGCAAAGCAAGTAAAGTTACCACCTCTACAATTTGTCGTGCTAAGCTAGGCCATGCGTGTACTCCTGTATTTTTAGCCAAAATAAGGATTAGGGATCACTCAATGTGTGAGTGTGGTCTGGACGAAGGAAACGTGGACCACATATTTTTCAGCTGTCCAAAACTTTCCCGCTCCCTTTACGATATTCTCCCCCCTATGATTCCCCGTCCTACTTCCTTTAAATGTATTTTATCTTTCATCTTTTCCCCTCCCATTAACTTTATTTTATGTAAATTTATTGCTGTAAATAAAATAAAACTGTAAATATTTATGTACCTATGTATATATGTCAATGTAGTTTTTTTTCCAGTTAAATGTTCTAATTAGATATTGTGGTTTAGTAAGTTTTTGTTTGGAGAAATCATTTTGGTTTATATATTTTCTAATATGTTCGATTTTCTGTAACATAATACCGGCCATGTTCGTAGTACTCTACTCCATCTTAAGTTTATGACACTAGCATGAAACGGACACTGGCAGAATTGTGGCATATTAGTCGCAGTAGCCAAAAAAGAAGAAGTGAAGTGAAGTGCTTGCTCACTGTACTTTAGTTAGTTAGTTTGGGAAAATTTGAATTTCCTTGAAATTGTGGCATGAAAAATCATTTTTCTTCACGTAAAATGAAATTCAGGTTTAGGCCTAGTAAGACTAGACCTATTTGTTAATAAAATTTGCCTGATACCCGACTTCAAATATTGAAAAGTGAGCAAGTCACGTTCTAAAAAAAGTTCTGTTTGATCTTGCATTGCATAATGCAAGTACATTACGTAAGTCGTAGCGTATCCCTACGACGCTAGGTGGTACTAGATTAAGATCAAGGAGGAATAGGAGGATAGATTGGTAGTAGTCGTCATACATAATGTCGACTGTGCGCGAAGAAAGCGGCAGGCGAGGCGATTGTAAGCGGCTCTCATCCATTTGGCCGTCGGTCTCGTAACGAGACGGCTGTGTTGCTCGACGAGTTCTCCCTTGCTTAGACGAACCGAACCGCGGTAAAAATGAAAGAATGGGTGAAAGTGATGATGATTCTGTGCGCATTCGGCACATTACGGGAGATCCGACCTTCAGAGCCGTTTGTTTCTGAATTCCTGCTAGGAGAGTGGCGGGATATCACAGAGGAGCAGCTGAACAGGGATGTGTACCCTCTCGGAACATATTCCTACTTGGGCTTGTTAGTTTTTGTTTTCCTCTTCACTGACTTCTTAAAGTTCAAGCCAATTATCATCCTGTCAGGTATGTACCTACCTATTATTTACACATTCTTCTTCTTCTTCCTGCCCTTAGCCCACTAGTGGGGTTCGCACAACATTAGGGCTTTTTCTTGCATTCTGCCTTATCATTCATCATCTAAATACTTACTCCTTTCTACGATATATCAAGATTAAATCATTATTTATTTTAATTTAATTTATTTACACATTGTATATGTCTATGTTTGTTCTTACCTACCTATTAGCATGTACTTATAATTTATAAATTGCATTTAAGTCTGCTTTTACCTACCTACATTAGCTAATATCCCATTAAATGTATTATTTCTAAATTCACAGCCTTATTGAATTTTTAATTTAGGAAGAATTTTAGAATTGTTAATCTCTTCTTTTATATTTTCTTCTCTTTAGTTTTACAGTATGGTCAGTCCATTACTTTTGAAAATGATAAAGCTCTTTTCTTAATATTATACAACTTGAATAATAGGTTCCTACCACATCATCATCCACAGCCCGACTTCACCCACTGCCTGACTTCACCCACTGCTGGGTATAGATCTCTCTGTATGTATAGTGGCGGAATGAAAATGTTCGTCAATTTTCAACTTGTTTTGTTCAAGGTATCACAATCACATACTACCTTTTGAAACTGAATAGACAGAATACACCGATAAGTTAACGTCACAAATGATGTCAAAATGTGTTCATGATCAAGGCACTGGTGCAAGCGAAAACCGACTCTAAGGTGACGAACATTTTCATACAGCGAATGTACTTACATACTAAATCAATTAACTTTTCTTCTCGTGTCACTAGTTCTTCATACCAGTGTAGAGTAATTTTCCTACATTAATTATGGTTTATCAGCCTAAAATAAAACTGAGTCAGTTTTTGATAAAACTGTAAAATTGCGACTAATTGATGCAATTACATATCAAACAATCTGTAGAAAGAATTCATGGTCAATTTGATTCTTAAAGTTATTACGTTTCTGCGCGGTCTGCAAGTATTGGTTACAGTGGGCTTGTTTTGTTTCAGTGGTGGAAACAAGCAATTGCCCACCTGATGATAAGTGGTAACCATCGCTGATAACAAGGCCTATGGTGGTAGGCAGGTACAATCAGCAAGAGAAGTTGATCAATAGTTTAATGTTCTTCTTATTGTGTCACTGATTCTTTCGAACCAAGTGTGATGAAAGGATTTTGAGTGCGCCTCAACGAGGCTCCTTTCGTGTAGTTTAATGTTAAACAACTTCTACAGCTGACTATTTCTATAATTGTGCCCACTGCTTAGTTTAACTCATCATCATCAGCCTGAAGGAATCTACTGCTGGACATAGACCTCCCCTATACATTTCTTGGATAGAGTGGCAAAAGCTTTAAAAAAATACGATGTAAAAAATATTGGCTATTCATGATTTTATATATTGAAGGAAAACATCGTGAGGAAACCCGCGGCTTAGTCAGCTACGCACGTATTGACCATGTCTTTCCTGTGGATTAGGCCGACTAAGCTGTCAGGATTGTATAGGTGTTGGGCAAGCCTATTCCATCTAAAATACTGTCCCAGGCAATATAGCGTCCCACGATTATAGCTTGTGTAATCACCAATTGCCTCTGACGCTATAGTTCGGCAAGTTTTATCATGCGCACTTGAAGTGCGGGCAGGTTTTTCCGCAAGTAGGCCGCTGGTGGGCCCTTTTTGCGTGACCCTTGGTGTTGCTCGAACTTTTTTAGGTTCTTCAACACGCCGGTTTCCTCACGATGTTTTCCTTCACCGTTTTGAGAGTACTGGCATAGTGCACATACATTTTTCGACAGAAAAACTCATTGGTACACGAGTGGATTTGAACCCACGACCTTCGGATCGGAAGGCGGGGCCACTACCACTAGACCACCAGTGCTCTCTCTGACGCTATACAAATCATCTACAATAGCTGTACTGTTTTACTTTTACTTTTATATTGGTAATGTTTCCAGGGTTGAGTGGAATAGCAGTGTATGCAATCCTACTGTGGACCACCAGCTTAGAATGGGTCCAAGCATCTCAGTTCTTCTATGGACTGTACATGGCTACCGAAATAGCATATTTTACATATATTTATGCAAAAGTAAGTTTTACCTACATATCTTAACTCACAAACATTTTTAGTAGGTAGGTATATTCTAAAGGTCACATTGTATTTTGAGCATTTGCAATTTTACTTATTTCATAATTATATTTCTAGTGAAGTTTTATTTCAGCAAGTCGGCACGTCTTCTGTGATGATTAAGTAAACACGAAATTTATTCAAATTATTATATGTCAAATTATTGTATTTGTGTACAAATGTATTTTTATTTGTGCCTCTCTGATCCTCTGATCCTAAAGACGTGGGCTCAAATCCAGTCGTAAAAATTTGGTAATTTCATCATCCGCACTTGATGCTCGTTTTTCCGCAAGTAGGCCGCTGGCGGGCCCTTTTTGCGTGACCCTTGACACGTGTTGCTCGAACTTTTTTAGGTTCTACGACACGTCGGTTTCCTCACGACGTTTGACACGTGTGACACAGTACTCTCGGTGAAGTTTTGAGAGTACCTACTGTGTCACACGTGTCAAGCGTGACGCAAAAAGGGCCTGCCAGCGGCCTACTTGCAGAAACCAGTCTGCACACCAAGTGCGGATGATGAATTTGCTAATACGTATGTCTAAATTTCATCGAGATCTGTTCGGCCAATACGGCACTTGGTTATAATATGCTTGTCCATCAGCAAGTTGTATTAAAAAAAACTCCGATGAAGAGCCTTTTGCAGCGCACTTAAAATCCTTTCATCACACTGGTTTGAAAGAACTAGTAACAACAAGAAGAAGATTGCAATAAAAAATCCTCTTCCTACCCTTATCCCACTTTCAGTGGGGGTCGGCACAACATGCACCCTTCTGTCAGCCATCATCTCTGCATTCACTCCTCTCTTATCCATGTCATCTTTCACACAGTTCATCCATGTTTTCTTTAGTTTACCTCTGCTCACATATCCATCCACATCCATACTTATTACTCTCCTAGTCAAATGACTTTCATCCCTCCTCATGACATGCCCGTACCACGCCAACCTATTGCTCCTCAATTTTTCTGTCAGTTACTTTCGAACTTCCCTTGATATACTCATTCCTTATACTCATATCCTATCCATTCTTCCAAGATTGCAATAAAAAAATCTTATGATTGTCTCTTAGGTGGATTCCGCAAAGTACCCAATCGTGTCATCGTACACGCGCATCGCAGCTCTTACGGGACGCTTCCTGTCAGGAGTGAGCGCTCAGCTGCTGACACACTACGGGCTGATGGACTACCGGCAACTGAACTACATCACATTCACAGGTCAATAATGTACTATTACTTTTGAAACTATCATGGTTTTTAACACTATTTTTATGAAACAACGGGATATTTGCCATGATTAAAACAAAACAAAACTCAAAATCAATGCTCAAAATTTAATCATGGTAAATATAATTCCCGTTGTTTCATAAAAATAATACTAGAAATAGAAATAATTTATTTTTCTTCAACTTAAAATTAAAAGTTCAACTTAGATTAAATGACGGCAAAAAAGGTAAACCATTTGCTACAAAGGCACGGTAGCCTTTGCAGCGCTGGTTTTCAGTGGCGCCATAATAAAATAATAATAAAACTAACGTTAAATAATAAAAATGATATACTATTTACTACTTATTACTTTGCTCTGAGGTGTAGCTCAGTGGCGCGTCTTGCAAGAGACCTACGTCCAGCAGTGGACTGATATGATTGATGATGATGATGATGAGGGGTAGGGCCCACTAAAAGTGAGCAATGGTAGTAGGTAGGTCAGTTGGTAGTAGCTCTTGCCTTCTGTGCTGTAGGTCATGGGTTCGAACCCCACCGAGAACAATTGTGTGGTGTATACAGATGTTTGTTCTCTGTCTGGGTGTTATATTGTATTCTAAGTACATATGTATTTACAAAAAACAAGTGTATAAGTATTATATCAGCCATCTGGTTTCTATAGTACAAGTGAGGCTGAACATTTGCATGCCTCAAGTTGATGGATGGACGACGATCGATGGATGGACTTGTGCGAACAGACTACTGTTGACGGAACGCGGATGCTCGGTCTTGCCACGGACACATTCCTGCCCCGTCCCTGACACGGCACTTATGTGTGGGGATAGACCTTTAAGCGGGGAGTAGAAATTCATCATCATCATCAGCCTAAGAAGTCCATCGTTGGTCCGTTGGACATAGGCCTCCCTCTATACATTACCAGGAACCATGATTCTGAGCCTTCTATCCACCAGTTTCTCGCGATCTTAGCAATGTCTTCGGTCCATCGGGTGGGTGGGCGACCTACGTTTCGTTTTCGGTCGGTGATGCCACCTATTTAAGAATAAGAATTATTGTAAAACTGGGTAAAGAGATCTTAGGTACATTACCACCCACACCCTTCAAACCGAAACACAGCAATGCTGCTTCACGGCAGAAATAGGCATGGTGGTAGTACTTCCTCGGACGAGCCCTTCATAATGAGTTCTACTCAAGGAGGTTCTACTACTACTGTTCCAACAGTCTACCCATTTCAGGCGCACAATACTGCTATTTTAAATTATTTTAAATAATTGCCCTGAAATTTTTGATTACCTTTTTCAATGCTATGGTTCTGACACCACGCTCACTTACAAGACTCATCGCATCAGTTCCTCCACTGGTTGCCAGCAGGGAGACCTTCTAGGTCCTGCCATATTCAGTCTTGCCATACATCCCATCATATCGTCATTAAAATCTAAATTAAATATGTGGTATCTTGACGATGGCACCTTAGGAGGCGACGCAGAAACAGTTTTGGCAGATTTGAAAATTTTAACTGATAAGTTCCAAAGCATTGGTTTGGTGCTAAACTTTTCAAAATGTGAACTGTTCATCGCTGATTCTGTACCAACAAATCGCAGAAATAATATCATTGACAACTTTACTATTTTGGCTCCAAACATAAAAATTTTAACAAAACAATCCCTCCGTCTTTTAGATGCCCCCATTTTAAATGAATCGTTTCCTTCTTTCATCACAGAGCAACGTGCAAAGTTCGAGGAGTATACCGAAAGATTAACCAAAATTCACTGTCACATGGCTTTTCATATTATTCGTTTTTGCCTTTTTGTACCACAATTAACGTATATTCTGCGATGTAGCCCAGTCTGGATCTTAAGAGATCATTTAACAAGCTTAGACTCAGCATTACAGAATGTATTAGTAAAAATTCTAAATTGTCCATTGTCTGATGTTTCCTGGTGCCAGGCTTCCCTTCCAATAAGGTTCGGGGGCCTGGGTATTCGAAAAATTTCAAGTGTTTCTCTCCCGGCATTTTTATCCTCGGTTCATAGCACAAATAAATTATTTTTAAAAATTATTTTTCCATCTTTGGGAAATATTAAAATAAATTCAATAGATGAGGCTAAGAGCGCTTGGAGTTTAATTTGCCCTGCAGAAACCATTCCCGAGAAACCCTATCTACAGAGGCAATGGGATGAGCCTATATGCAAGATGCTGCAAGAAGAACTTTTAAAGTCGGCTTCTACGCTAGCAGAAAGGGCTCGCCTCATTGCCTCTGGCACTCGGGAATCTGGTTTCTGGCTCCATGCACTGCCTTCTGCCAATATTGGAACACTCTTGGATAACACAACATTTTCTTTAGCTGTCAGCATTCGAATTGGAGCCACCACCAATGAACCCCATCAGTGCCACTGCGGCAGCTCCGTTGACCGGCATGGTCACCACGGACTGTCCTGTCGCCGCAGTGCAGGCCGCCAATCCCGTCATGCAAGCCTCAACGACATTATCCGTAGGGCTCTAGCCACCATTCACGTGCCGGCCATTCTTGAGCCGAACGGTATCACACGTGATGATGGAAAGAGACCCGACGGGATGTCGTTGATACCTTGGAGTCGGGGCAGGCCTTTGGTGTGGGACGCTACTTGCGTGGATACGTTGGCTGCCTCACACGTATCGTCCACTTCAAGAGCGGCGGGCGCGGCGGCAACGGCAGCGGAAAACCTCAAAAGGCGGAAATATGCATCAATCGGCGATGGATACATATTTCTGCCTTTTGGGGTGGAAACGCTAGGACCATGGGGTCCAGAGGCGTGGCTTCTATTCGAAGAATTATCCAAGAGGCTGGTGGTTGAGACTGGTGACCAAAGGGCTGGCGCTTACCTAGGGCAAAGAATTAGCTTAGCTATTCAAAGAGGTAACGTTGCCAGCCTTTTGGGCACATTGCCTGCGGTCGGTGATCTGAACTCTGTTTTCTACCTGTAATACCTACAGGTGGAAAACAGAGTTCATATAAAATTTTCTAGTTTCTTATAAAATGTAATTTTTATTTTTTCTTTTTAATTGGGTATTTCATGTTGTTTAGTAATAGTTTTTGTAAATAATGTATATTCTGTTGTAAATAAAATATATTACGTCTTTTAAATAATCAAAATTAGCATTTACAAGAGGTATAGAATAAGTAAAATTAAAAAAACTGGTGTTTTCAGCTCAGATTTTGGCGACGATATGCGCGTTCATGCTTCCTCCTCTGCAGCACGGCATCTACTTCCATCGCAAGAGCTCTGCATTTAGCACGCCCATTGACAAGCAGCCACAACAAAAGGAGGAGAAAAAAGAGGTTTTTATTTCATTAATTATTAGAAAACTCTGTGTTTTTTTAAGCAAAGTAGAAGAAAATCTGTTTGCCTCAAGTTGGACGCGAGGCATTGCATTTTATGGCACGCACAAATGCAATTAATTGCTCACTTTTAGTGTACCGAGGTCTATATCAAAAAATATAAAAAAAACAATTGTGTGTGTGTAATATTTATATAATTTTAACCACATGTGTTGGTTCCAGCGTCAGTTTTACACGGGCTTGGTGGAGGCGGCGTCTCTGATAAGCCGGCACGTGCGTACGGCGTACACGCGGCCTAAGGTGGTGGCGTGGTCGGTGCTGTATGCGTGCGCGATGGCGCTCTTCGTGCAAGCGCAGATATACGTGCAGCTCCTGTGGAAACACACGCAGGAACTGAGCGATGCTCCTGTGAGTAAAGGCCGTGCAGGCGCAGATCTACGTGCAGCTCCTGTGGAAACACACGCAGGAACTGAGCGATGCTCCTGTGAGTAAAGGCCGTGCAGGCGCAGATCTACGTGCAGCTCCTGTGGAAACACACGCAGGAACTGAGCGATGCTCCTGTGAGTAAAGGCCGTGCAGGCGCAGATCTACGTGCAGCTCCTGTGGAAACACACGCAGGAACTGAGCGATGCTCCTGTGAGTAAAGGCCGTGCAGGCGCAGATCTACGTGCAGCTCCTGTGGAAACACACGCAGGAACTGAGCGATGCTCCTGTGAGTAAAGGCCGTGCAGGCGCAGATCTACGTGCAGCTCCTGTGGAAACACACGCAGGAACTGAGCGATGCTCCTGTGAGTAAAGGCCGTGCAGGCGCAGATCTACGTGCAGCTCCTGTGGAAACACACGCAGGAACTGAGCGATGCTCCTGTGAGTAAAGGCCGTGCAGGCGCAGATCTACGTGCAGCTCCTGTGGAAACACACGCAGGAACTGAGCGATGCTCCTGTGAGTAAAGGCCGTGCAGGCGCAGATCTACGTGCAGCTCCTGTGGAAACACACGTAGGAACTGAGCGATGCTCCTGTGAGTAAAGGCCGTGCAGGCGCAGATCTACGTGCAGCTCCTGTGGAAACACACGCAGGAACTGAGCGATGCTCCTGTGAGTAAAGGCCGTGCAGGCGCAGATCTACGTGCAGCTCCTGTGGAAACACACGCAGGAACTGAGCGATGCTCCTGTGAGTATAGGCCGTGCAGGCGCCGATCTACGTGCAGCTCCTGTGGAAACACACGCAGGAACTGAGCGATGCTCCTGTGAGTATAGGCCGTGCAGGCGCCGATCTACGTGCAGCTCCTGTGGAAACACACGCAGGAACTGAGCGATGCTCCTGTGAGTATAGGCCGTGCAGGCGCAGATCTACGTGCAGCTCCTGTGGACATAGAGGTACATATAACTCGTTGCTTAACATTTTGCTCGGTAAGTACATAATTATTGCGCAAGAAGAAATTTTTTAATTTACGGCTAGCGAAAAAACGATTTTGGCGTCAGTTTTCGGGTCACATGGCCGATCTACTGTTAAGTTGGCTCACTGGTTTCCCTGTCCTTGCCGCCCTGAGACAGACCGAATAAAGGGCAGCTTGGAAAGAAAAAAAGACGAGGCAGCAGTGGAAACACACCCAGGAACAGAGCGTAGCTCCTGTGAATGTGGTTGTCTCACTCGCACGCACTTAGTCCTAATTGATCTCTATCACTTGTTGGATTATAGATAGATAGATTTTTTTTTATTTGGCTCCAAAACACTTGCACACTTACAAATTATGAAGAACGATTGTGGCCGCTCTGCATTTACAAAGTTCCCGTGTTCATTACAATGTTCGGTTCCGGTTCGTTCCCAATTGCGCTTTTTTTAAATAATGGAAAATATCTTTAAGGTTATAATTAATTCTATTTCAGTATTATATCAGCTATCTGGTACCTAGTTTTGGGCTAGATAGTGTTGTGTGGATTATCTAAAATATTTATTGATTTATTCTGAAAACGATCAACAACGGTGACTGTACGTTTAGTATTTTGAACTAAAATCTGACTAGATGCAAAGATAAATAAATTACCTTATCATTGTTACGATAGCGTTATCTTAATAAGTACAAATAGGTAGGATAAAATTATAGAGCGATGCAAAACCGCTTATCGCTTATGAATGATCTTGATACCAAGCTTAAATTTGTTGTTTGACTTTTTTATTGTTGTCGTATGTTGATTTTAAGATCACCGTTTGTGTTGGCAGTAAATAGGAAGAACCGACCGTTCTATTTAACTAAGAGTGTGGCTACATGAAATTACAAATGATTAAATTGTTGCGCAACTATAACTTTCTGAGCGAAATGAAAGAAATACTTTTATAAACCCTCCTTTCTTATTTTTTCTTAGAACCCTTAGATTTTGTGATATTTTGAATAAAACATTATAAATGTAAAAGTGACGACAGTGGTCCCGATGCAAACGGCGCATGATCGCCTGTCTAGTTAGACCATTGATTCCCAACGTGGTCCAGGTGGACCCCCTGGGGTCCACGGGAGACTCGACGGGGGTCTACGATGGCGTGACAAAAAAATGGGGGTTCACAATTCGTAAGCGGGAGTCCACGAAAATTTATCTGGTTTCGATGGTGAAGAACTAAAATGTTGGCTTCGCCTATCAATTAGTTAATTAACCTATCATTTCTTACTTTTTTCGAAAGCTGTTTATTCATTGTAGGAATTCAGCCGCAACGCAAATGCCCATAATAAGATCTAATCTCCATATTTTTTTGTCGACTGGAAATATTTTAAAAATGTAGCTGCAGGACACCAGAACCAGCAAAATTTTGAAAGTTGTCTATTAGAAAAAAAAGGTTGGGAACCTCTGACAGTTAGATGCACGTCCTTGACGTTGTCTTTTATTACAGAGAGCCTACAACGGTGCAGTAGAAGCCATTCAAACGTTGCTCGGCGCCGGCGGAGCCTACATAGCGTCCATACTGACTCGGTCAGCAATACCAGCGCCCGTAGCGGCTGTGCAAGGAGTGGCCTTGTTTCTAGGCACCTTCATACCGAACATCTTCGTGGCTTACGCCGGCTATATTGTGATGGGCATGCTGTTTCATTACACCATCACTTTAGCCAGGTAAGATACTGGCCCTCAGCTCAGTTGGTAGTAGCTCTGCCTTCTGCGTAGGTCGTGGGTTCGATCCCCACCGATAACAAATATTTGTGTGGTGAACACAGGTGTGTGTTCTGCCTATGGACGCCTGCAATACCAGAGGCATCACAAACGCGTTGCTGACCCTTTAAAACTTTTGAAACGCCCATTTTGAAGAACCCCATGCTATACAGGGTGGAATTTTGTAATGCCACCTGGAGGGAAAGTACTCTTAATACTGCAGATAGAAAATTTTACTAATATTTTTGAATAGAAAGCAAACTGCATTCAAAGATTTTCGAAAATTCTCTTCTCCCACACCCGTGAATCGAACCGGCTAAAATCTGAACCTGTACTTTTATTGCATCGATCGTTAGGGTCAATTATAAGGATGAAATCTCTCTAACAAACATGATAAATTAAATGAAAGAAAAACCCATTACAAAATTCCACCCCGTATAGTCTTTAGGCCCTAAAGGCAGATAAGCCATTTCAGTTATTAAATCCCTCTTTCTATGAATAAAATTGGCATTTTATTTTGGTAGTAAAAATAACTAGAATTACAATATTAAATTTGTATCATAGTTAGAAAGAAAGAAAGAAAATTTATTTATTTGACACAACACAGGTACACAGAACGGAACATTACCTACTTACTAAAATAAGCACACAAAAAAATAAAAATTTGTAACACACAAATAATAAAGTAGGTGCCTATCCTAGCACAAAATAAAGAAAGAAAGAAAAATCAACTACGTCCCGCGCTAGGTACGTGCTATGCCAAATAGGCCCTGACTCAGCATATGTTGCTTAGTTACATATACAGGGTGTAATCGTTAAGTGTGCACAGGTGATTATTCCGTAACTATTGCAGATATCAAAAAACTTTAAACTGATATCGAAAGTACTTTACCTAATGAGTAAAATGACATTAATAACTTTTTAAAAATAAAACGATAAATATCCAAAAAAATTACATTAATCACTCCCATACATTTTATTTCTTAGTAATTACAAAATTTTGTGTTCAAAGCATTTGTTTTTATTTAGTATGTTGCTTTTCAGCTAGTTCAAATCAATACAATATTGAAACAAGGTTTATTATAAATTTGAAGTGGTAAGATAATTAATCTACACGTGTATCTACTTGAAATTCATTAATACCTTCTTAGCGTACATAATTATAAAATGACAAGGGTAAAATGAGTAGGTACTATTCCACTTAAAATAACGAAACTAGAGAACCTTTAAATAGAAAACCTTTCTACTATCTCATACTAAATGTATGGGAGTGATTAATGTAATTTTTTTGGATATTTCTCGTTTTATTTTTAAAAAGTTATTAATGTCATTTTACTCATTAGGTAAAGTACTTTCGATATCAGTTTAAAGTTTTTTGATATCTGCAATAGTTACGGAATAATCGCCTGTGCACACTTAACGATTACACCCTGTATATTTACTGTGTATGTAACATAGCCTACCCGTGAGAACCTCTAATTGGCTCTCTAAATCTAATTTGTTGTGTATTATTTTTTTATAAAGCTGTTGGTTCTCCAATAAATATAAATAAATAAATAAATTTGTATTTTATAATTTTAGCGCAAAAATAGCCGGCCAGCTCAGCGACGAAAGTTGCTTCGGTCTCATCTTCGGGATCAACACGCTCTTCGGCACGGGTCTCCAGGCGATCCTCACTCTAGTCCTCATTCAGAGCTTGGGCCTGCCGATCCAATCGCAGTTCTACTGTGTCAGTGGCCTCTTTCTCCTGTTGGCGTCCGGCTGGGCGCTTGGCTGGATGGGACAGCAATGCAGCCAAAAGCGATCCGCTGGTCTTACCGCCACTCCATAGTGACAGCCCTCACAGTCCAGTCGGAAGTAACTCTGCTTTCTGCGCTAGAGCGCGTGGGTTCGATCCCCACCGAGAACAAATATTTGTTTAGTGAACGCAGATGTTTGTTCTCTGTCTGGGTCTTATACACCACTATTTTGTAATTACAAAAAAAAAATGCCGATATTGGCTGCTGATACAGAACACTTCCACGAAAAAAAAATTTTTTGAGACAAAAAAAAATATTTTAAATAACCAAAATTTTTAGTAAAATATTGAGAAATGATTCAACAAGCAAAAATCATTTCAAATACCAAGCGGAACCGAACAGCGTATTTTTTTTTTCTCTAGTACTACGTAACTAATGTGTCCATAATTTTATGCAGGATTTCTGAAAATTTTAACATTTAATAACTTTGTCATTTTATCGAAACTAGAAATTCTGATTGCTCATTTATAATGTTCTACCCTTACTACATTACCCTGTTATTTTTTTTGGTAGTTACAAAATAGTGGTGTATTGTATTGTAATTATTTATTTACAAAATAAAAGGATATTAGTATTATATTATTTATATGGTTCCAGTTGTACGGGATCTACTTAATTTGGGTTAAAGTGTCGTGAAATTTCGGCATATATTTATAATAATATTTATTATAACAGGTACCTATCTGAAGCTCGCAGTTCTTGCATGGAAGTGTGGAACAGTAGGTACCATTTGTATTGAGCTAGGCTCAAGACATCGGTGCGTTTATTTTATGTATTTAGATGGCAGCTGTGATAGTTTGTGTTTATTTAACTCTGCACCATAAAACAAAAGCATTGTAGGTGTTTCGCAATTTGTCAATGATGCAAACCACATAACATGTTTTGTTTGTGGTAGCGTTTCCTTACAAGAAACGGTGTTTCACAACATGTTTTGTTGTATGTATTGATGGTTAAAATGCATGTAATAGAAATTTTAAGTGACATTGTGATAAAAAAAAATTAAGGAATTAAGGGAAGGATTTTAGGCTAATGTATTTATGTATAGTAGTCCTCACTTACATAAATGAATTAATAATTGTTATTTATTTATAGACGACCCTGTAGATGCGGTTTTCGCCATCAGTTAGATATTTTTTTACGGAAGGTTTGTATATTAAAATGACTAGCGACCTCACCCGGCCTCGCACGGGTGTAAAACTACCGTCCTCACTTACATAAATGAATTAATAATTGTTATTTATTTATAGACGACCCTGTAGATGCGGTTTTCGCCATCAGTTAGATATTTTTTTACGGAAGGTTTGTATATTAAAATGACTAGCGACCTCACCCGGCCTCGCACGGGTGTAAAACTTCTAAGGTGCTACTTCACATTTCTCACCTCTTGTTTTTAAATTTCACACGTGCGAAATCGGGGCGGGTCGCTAGTTAGCGCTAAGATTGAACACCTACACAATTATTAATACAAAAATGTGACACACACTGTGTACAAATACTAATGTGTCTTCAAAATAAAAAGGACTGATACATGACGAATAAATTTGTTTTCTTTCGTTTATGAAATGTTTACTATGAGTAGGTCTGTATGGAGAAAGAAAGCAGTTTTGAGAAACATAATTATGTTTATTCAAGTACTTATTTACAATTTTAATATTGATTATGTGATTTAAGTTGCCTGGAATGCACCATTTAAAAATAGCTATATAAGTTTATAATAAAATATATTCCATTATAGATAGGCTTATTCATCATAGTTACACTGGTAGCCCATCAATAATTTTAAAATCTTGAATAGGAAGGTAAAGACGTGAGATTGAACAAAAAAGTAGTTTAAAAATGGGCAAGTTAAAAAATAACATTTCTATATTGTAGTTGTCACATATTCTGAAACCAATCAGCATCACTAATCTGATCTCTAAACATTGGCATACCAGCTAGGCCATACCTAGGTGTCTGGCTATTTAGTCAAGAGGTCAATTGTTAAAAATCAAGAATTTGAAATTATAGGTAAAGTATTTACCGTCCAACAAAACCAAAGACTGGAATCTTTTTCCTGTGCAGTATACAGTGCACAGTAAATTATAGAGTTGAATGTTGACTTTTCTAAAAATATTGTATATATTATGTGATAGTATTATTGTTTTGGCTAGCTGCTATTATAACGTCTATAGTAATATCAATAAATATATGTGTGCACTTATGCAGTAATGGATATTTGATCTTACGAACATGCTTATTTGTTTTTTTTATCACTACCTCCTGCGGATATAAAAAATCTAAACTAACTGTACCCATCCCACTACCACTAAACATAGATACGATAAGTAAAACAAGTCACAACAACAGGTATGTAACCTACATATATCTCTAATCAACAGGTGTCTAATTTAAAAGTATCATACTATGAAGTATTATTTAAAATTAATTTAAGCATACTGCATTGAGCTTGGTCTTGTCTTCATGTAAACGTATAGACATATAAAAAGGAAGATTACGGCGAAAGTGGGCAAAACAATAGTGTGTATTTGTTGGCGCGATTTTGCAAATTCTTGCTTTCTTTCACGTTTCTGCTTAGCGTTTTCCTTCACAGCTCCTTTAAGCTTCCTCATGGTGTACAACTAAAACAATTTAGATACAAAATATTAATTTTAGTATTCATGCCACGTAGGATTTTTCTGGAGACCCGCGCGTAATAACATAACACTTTTGATAGTCATTTCAAAAACCTACGGCAATTATTATTACACTACTTTATAAACTAATTTACCAGCTATTCAATTCTTGTAGTAAACCGGCTATTTTATCTTCAGAAATACTAAAAAAATAATAAAATAATGTACACAAACAACAATCAAATCAAAAAATATGGCCGATCTTATTTTCACGAAAAAAGAAGAAGCAGATTTCTATGGTGTATGTGTGCGTATACGTATGTATATCTACATTTGTGTGCGTAAATCTTATATTTAAACTGTCAAAACTGACATCTCAAACTGTCAAATATCAAGAGGTCAATGTCATGCTTGCTTCTGCTTGCTACTGTTCTATATTTCTTGCTAGGCTATTTCGAGATACGAGCTAATATTTACGAAATAAAATCCACCGGAATATTAAATAAGACAGAAATGCGATGGCTGCAACAGCATCGGTAATTAATCATCTGTGTTATTATTATCATCTGAAGAGTATTTACCATTTCCTACAGCACAGACGACTCCAATACCTCCAGCAGCGTTGGGAACCAACCGCTCATAGTCAACTCCTACGCATAGTTACAACTGGGCAGTCATCAATAATGAGAAGAACATTTAATTCTTCAGGGCTGGACACCTCTGCCGCATGCCAGACCACCTCGTGGGCTTTCATCTTCAGTGGGCTGAAGATGTGTGTCAAACTTAGCGCTAGAAGGTGGTAGACCCGACTTTAGTGGGTGTGTGATGTGTGTTTATAACCCTGCCAAAAGTGTGATAGGTCAGATTGTGAATGAAGAAACTTGCTATATGTGTGTGATGGAGTAACTACCTACTAAAGATAATCTACAATGTTGTATAAATGTTTTTATAGCGTTAAAGATTTCATTTAAATTATTTTATATTTTCTTTAAGAATTATTATTCTGAATTGATTATTGTTATTATTCTCACACTGATTTATTTTAATTTAACTTATATTTTCTACTTTTTGTTTGAATTTTGTATATTGGTCGCCGATGAAGTATGTGAGCCACTTTTTTACATACCCTATGATCTTATAATTGTACCATACTTCTTGCAAATAAATATATTTCATTTCATTTTATTTGTACCAACTGTCGAACTACTCAGTAGTTACTAAACTACAGATGCAGAGTTATTGGTGAAAGAGACTCATTTCCTGTAGGTTTCATTTGCTCAAACTAGATATAATGTAACTATGCTACTCGGGGATAATTCAGCATTAAAGAGGCGAAAGAAATTTATCAGTCCAGTAGTTTTTGAGTTTATTTGTTACAAAATACAAATCTGTATAATAATGATGATGACAATGTTACCTACCTAAGTACCTATAAGTACATACCTACCTATTTGCTGAGAAATCCCATTATCACACAGAACGCCTACCTATACATACATATGATTAAGTATTATGATTACACGCTCCTCTGAATCCACCATCAGGTAAGCTCGTTGGCAGAGAGCACTGGTGGTCTAGTGGTAGCGGACCCGCCTTCCGATCCTTAGTCGTGGGTTCAAATCCAGTCGTGTACCAATGAGTTTTTCTGTAGAAAAATGTATGTGCACTATGCCAGTAAAACATCGTGAGGAAACCGGGGTGTTGTAGAACCTACAAAAGTTCGAGCAACTCGTTCGTGTCAAGCGCCACGCAATAAGGGCCCACTAGAGGCCTTGCGGAAACCAGCCCGCACATCAAGTGTGGATGATGAATTTGCCGCAGCTCGTTGGCATCAGTGCCTTGTCTACCTTATTCATAATAGGTAGGTACCTAAATAAGGTAGGCCTAATGATGATGATGATGATGAAAAGGTACCTCTATGTAGGTAGACAAGTCTATCTACCTATTTGCTGAGAAGTCCCATTTTACACACAGAACTCCTACCTACCTAAGAGCTGGTAATCATTTTAAACATAGGTACCTATTCAGCTTCTGAATCCACCATCAGGTAAGCTCGTTTGCATCAGTGCCCACCTTACTCATAATACCTAACTAAATGCAGTAGATCTACAAAATCATGTAGGTAAATAAAACAAACATTCCACAGGATGGATGTTAGCAATGGCCTACTACGCGGGCAAAGCCTGCCGCGGGCGACCGCTAGTTCATAAAATCTACAGTCACGAAAAACGCCTTGGGATGCTTGCTACTAACTATTATCTATTCTGTGAACCGTCACAGAATAGATAATAGTTAGTAGCAAGCACCCCGTGTCATAGTAACTACTAGCGTATCTGTAATTCGGAAATATCTTAGATTCACGAAATCTAACATCATCATCACCCTATCCCGAACCTTATCCCATACTAACTATCCTTTATTCCATGTCGCGAGAAACACCGTTTTTTTTTTTACATTCTAGTTGCATTCGGTAAAAGCCAAGGCAGGAGAAGATTTGACTTCCTTAAAAAAAATGTTTGCTAAATGTTTGCTAGTGTGTATCATCAACTTATTATTAAAAAATGATGAAAGCTTTAATTAAAAATCGATGTTAAAAACATAAAAAATATTTACACAAAACACATAACAAGCACAATTGAATACCTACTTAGAAAAACAATTAAAAACTACCTGTTTGGAGGTCCGAGCCTTTGCTTGACCCACCTTGAGATTACAACCCTTGTTTTTGCCCCTAAACGTACCCTTCAGATCGTTTCCCTACCTATATTTCCTCTAATGGCAACACTGCCGTGACGTCACGGTCGGTTACAGATAAAACCGCGCGCCGGCTAGCTGTGGCTTCAGTACGCTTTTGTTTTTTCCCCGATAACGTCGTGTGATCGTTCGTGCAAGCGTAACATAAAGAAAACCCTTCGTTAGAAGATCGTTTAAGGTAAGAATTTTAGTTTTTATTCTAGTTTTAAGAAAATCCCGACTCGGGTCGACGGTTCCAACCTCACCCAGAGATAAGATCTAAGCAAGCTTGGATCAAGGGATTGTAAGTAATTGCGTGTTATAGAAGAGAAATGGACTATTTTGGGTAAAGAAACTCCTAGAATTGTCACAATTCTACGGATCAGTCCTCTAGGACTTAGATAGCTTTTATTTTATTACTACACTCGAGATGTTGTCTAATAAGTTAGTTATCAATAACAAGTTCGATTAAAATAATCTTGCTATAATGAAGCAGGAATTAGTACTATCAGCAGGGTTCAAACTGCGGTAACGGTACAAAATAAAAAATATGTAGGTATGCAAATAATTGCACATTATGTATTAAAATCAAAAGGAAATTGAAGCCTTTAGCAGACTGCTCTCAATCACAATACAATTTTACATAAATTTCTTTATCGAAAAATGATTACATATTATTATTGCGTGCTCTGTAAATAAACTGATTTATTTTGAATGTACCTATGTAGGTATGTGGTACGCTTAATTATGTTAATCATAATCATAGTCACAGTACGAACACCGCGCACATTTGCCGGCAGAATCCAAACACGTCTCAAGGTGGGTCAAGCAAAGGCTCGGACCTCCAAATATTACCGTTTTTCCCCCGAAGGGATAAAAACGGATATTTTGAGTCCAGCCGAAGCTTGACCCACCGTAGTTTAATGCCTTGCCGGCAATTAAAAGGTACTGAAGCCACAGCTAGCCGGCGCGCGGTTTTATCTGTAACCGACCGTGACGTCACGGCAGTGTTGCCATTAGAGGAAATATAGGTAGGGAAACGATCTGAAGGGTACGTTTAGGGGCAAAAACAAGGGTTGTAATCTCAAGGTGGGTCAAGCTTCGGCTGGACTCAAAATATCCGTTTTTATCCCTTCGGGGGAAAAACGGTAATACTTAACTTTAGCGTCTTGCTCACAAAATGTGAGACACACCTTTTCCATACAAACTATGTGGCAAAGAATACACTCCCTTATTATGGCACTTTATTATTTAAAAACAAAAATATTCTTAGAAGCCTTCTATTTCAAAATATTTTAAAGTGAATTTCTAATGAGGCGTGTAACATGAAGGTAACACGAGAGGGTCAAACGTAACGTAAAATGTTACAAAAGTAACATTCTGGCAACGCTGTAGCAGGCAGCAACTAAATCATTACATTCGTTCATTTCCTAAGTGGCTTCCACTTTGGTTAAAAAATCCTTGCTTCCACTCCACACTCTCGGCGAGAACGAAACGAGGACCACCGAGAATAGAACAATTCTCGTCGAAACACTGATCAATTTCGGTATTGTTCAGACTTGGATCTTTCTGCTCCGCAAATGCTGAAATAGGATTTTGAGCCTGTACATGCTGGAACTTTCTGTCACAGCCTGTAGCTGTAGAGGCATGATTAATTAAGGCCTCTACAGCTGACAGGTGTCGATGAAGGCCAAGAAGTCTCAGTGGGACTTCTTGGCTTGAGTGTGGTGTGGACGCAATTTTAAAGTATTGAAGTCTGTGGTTCGGTTCGTTCGCAACACTTTTTAGTCATTTGAAGGCTATATTTTTTTATGATTATACTACCTCGTCTTTGGTGGTTCTAACATGCCACTTCCAAATCCATTTTTACTGATGAAGATGAAGCTGTGACAGCTTTGTAGGATTTGAAATTTTGAATTCTCGCTCTTTAATGTGGGTGGGTCTCTCACTTCACGTCACTACCGCCACCCAGCATACATTACTTTTAGAGATTGCGCGCTCCTTCTCCTTAATAATATGAGGTCATACCAGGGAAAAGGCATCGTAAATCCATGGGTCATACAGTGCAGTGCACAAAACACTTCAATAAAACAATAAAAACTTGAAATCAAATTATGTGTACTGCAACTGAAGTTCAGTTTTGATTAATTCATATTTCATTTATTCAAATTTAAACAAATTATGATAAAATAAAAACTTTAATTCAAGATCTACACAGGGGCTCAATTTAGCATACATAATGAAAAGATTTTTACGTAATAAATTAATAAATTAATAAATCTAGTGATTTAAAATTATCCTAAAAAACTCAGAAGTACATTTTATACAAATTAAAATTAGGCAAATAAGTAGGTTACTTGCTAAACATGAAATTCTCCTCCATCCAGCTTTTCATCAGACAATGATGATAAGATACTAGCCGAGGTACTCTGAGAGAACCAAATTCCACACATAATTAGACCTTCAAGTATTCCAATTCCCGCTCCACAAATCACATCCAAGATGTAGTGGCGTTCTGACAATACCCTGGACAGACAGATGGCCGACACCCAAGCCAGGAGTGGAGGGAAAAAAAACATTGACACTGGGTCTAGGCAGATCAATGTGAATGCAATCATGACAGATCTACTGGCATGCCCTGATGGAAAAGAGTATTTATCAGGGTTGATAGATAGTAGCTTGTTCATTGGTATTGGTCGACGTCTTCTGACAAAGGCTTTAATTGTGGCTATTATTACTATGTCCAGGATAAGAGCTGAAATTAAAAAATCAATATATTATATATATTATTAAATTGAATTTAAAAATTGATGGAAACTGTAATGTTTGTCTTAGAAATGAACAAACCAAATAGGGGGGTATATTTAAAATATCTTACCAAACAAGAGGTTAACTTGTAACTGATAGAGTTCCTTATTGCTGAACAACCAGATGAAAGTCAGCCATCCTGCCAGCCACACTACGCCATGACAGGATACCTGAAAGTTTCACGACACCGCTTTAAAAAAAAAACCTTCACTCTATTTTTACACAACAATCCTTATTAATATTATAAATGCGTTTGTAACTCTGTCTGTCTGTGTGGCTTTCACGCCAAAACTACTGAACCGATTGAAATGAAATTTGGTACACAGATAGTTGAGGGCCTGAGGAAGGACATAGGCTACTTTTTATCGCGAAAAAAGTTTAAGGTTGTAAGGGGTTGAAAATAGGGGTTGAAAGTTGTATGGAAGTGTCGTCATTTTTAGAGCTAGAAACATAAAACTTATTTTTTAGTCTGTTGATTTGATATAAAAAAATATGACATTCAAAGTTTGTGCTGGGGGGGTAGAGGGAGGGGAGTACAGGGGGGAGTGTGGAGGGGAGGTGCGGGGGGAGTGTGGAGGGGAGTACAGGGGGAGTGTGGAAGGGAGGTGCGGGGGGAGTGTTGAGGAGAGTACAGGGGGAGTGTGGAGGGGAGGTGGGGGGGGAGTGTGGAGGGGAGTACAGGAGGGAGTATGGAGGGGAGTACAGGGGGAGTGTGGAGGGGAGTACAGGGGGAGTGTGGAGGGGAGGTGCGAGGGGGGATGCGGGGGGGGGTGTGGAGGGGAGTGTGGAGAGGAGTGCGGGAGGAGTTTAGTGGGGAGTCATATGTCTAAGTTTAGTGAGAGGGCAGACGACTGTGTCACGTGCACGCGAATATGACGTTGTTATTTAATTACTGTTTTCTTCCGCTGCAAATCAAAAATGCTACCCATAGACACTATACCACGCGGACGAAGTCGCGGGCACAGCTAGTAATATTATAATTAAAATGCAATCATAGATGGAAAAAGAGGTCTTGATAGGCCAGCAGTCCATGGTGGGTGGATGACATCTTTGCTGTACCGTGAATGTCCTGCATGCAAAACGCCCAAAACTGGCATGATTAAGATCTGCGGGAGGAGGCTTATGTCCAGCAATGGATTTTTACGAGCTGCCTATAATGATTTTGGTTGTCAAAAACAAGTACCTCTAGAAATTTGGAGTGATTGCGCAGAGATCTCAATGCAGTGGTTCTCAGTGACAGCTCCACAACTTTTTTGGTGACCTGCACATCGTAATTTAACAATTTCCTCAACATTGGTGAAACTTGGCGCTTTGACTCTTCACCAAACTGAAAACATAGAATTTCCTGACATTATTTTAACATTATCCTGAATGCCATTAAAAGAAACATATCTTTGCTTGATAGTGTGTTCAACATTATTTACTAAGCTTTTATAAAACAAATAAGTAATTATGCATAATATATGCTCTTATCTCCCAGTCTTAATTTTAAATTTGATTATAGCTAAGTGCAAACACAGGTGTTGGTTGCATTTGTGACTCAAACATAGCAAGTATGATGTCATCAAAATGTTAAGTAAAAAGGCTGAAAGAACCAGTGCTAATATATGAAGAAGAATAGGCTACTATAAAAGACTACCTGCTTAGGTGGAAGCAAACATATAGTTTGCTATATGTTTGGTTTGTTTAAGTACAAAGGGAATGCTATAGTTACAAGTTGTTCTTACCGCATCCATGCTTGGAATAATTTGTTATTGTCAGTTTAAAAAGTCCTTTGACGCACGAACCAAAATAGTCTTGAATTTTCGCAAACTCAAAGCAAGCAGGTTACTGATGTGTGGTTATTACTGATGTTTTAAGGTCAATGCAATGCACCTATAATGAATAAAGAATAGATGAAAACTTAAGCCGAAGTGCTTCGGTTTCCAGCCAGTTGTATTTATATTTTTAGACTGCTGCCTGCAGATGGGATGGGGAGAAGTAAAAATCCGATAGATACTTACACAATTTAAGGAGAAAAGCCCAAAGAGATACTGATTGAAATTTGAATGTATTCGGTACGTAGCAAAAATAGGAAAATACCTTTTATGGTTCCATTTAAAACTTTTTGATCCAATCCAAGGATTGAATGAAAATTTAAAAATTAAAATTGGAAAGAAAAGTAAACAAGTCGCAAGTTCGCAACACAACACAAAATGACTTTGACATGACATTGACAAACCACTTGCACTGTATTTTTTTGTGTCATTATAATGCCCTTTACGGAGAAAGCTATAGTTTTAAGACCATACTATCTCTTCTCTTCTTCCGGAAAATTTTCAACGCCTATAGTTAATGGCCGCCACGTTGGATTGGCCTTGTGGGTGTGCCGTTGCAGCTCGATTTAGGCACTTCGGGATTTACTCCAAGTTTTTGTATTTTATATTATCAAGCAGTTTCATGTAAAAATCGAAGCGCGGCCAGCCGCCAATTAAGTGCGAGTTCAACGATTTGTGCTCTTTGATTTGACAACGGTTTCTTTTTATAACGCTTCACCTGTATGTATGTATGTATGTATGTATGTAACCGACCCCTTTGAGCTCGATTTTGTCCTACTTTGAAAGATCAGATTTGATTCAAACTTTGCACACCTGTCAAAGGTCGATGACAATGCAATAATATGAAAAAATAATAAAAAAAAATGAAAGAAAATATAAAAAATAAAAAAAAACCTACTTTGAACGTACAGATTTGATTCAAACTTTGCACACCTGTCAAAGGTCGATGACAATGCAATAATATGAAAAAAAATATATATAAAAAAAAAAGTTAAAAAAAAAATATAGTTTAAAAAACTAAAAAAAAACGCTTTTATAACTAATTGAACTAAAAAGTTAAAAATAAAACTGTAATAATCAATTGAAAAATTTATATTATTGTACAAAAAGCGTGGGGGGCTTGATTTTGATTGTTGTAAATATTTTATCAATAGTTTATTAAATCTGAAGTTATTATAAAAAGCACCCCACGCTTTTTATACAATAATATAAATTTTTCAATTGATTATTACAGTTTTATTTTTAACTTTTTAGTTCAATTAGTTATAAAAGCGTTTTTTTTTAGTTTTTTAAACTATAATTTTTTTTTACTTTTTTTTTTTATATATTTTTTTTCATATTATTGCTTTGTCATCGACCTTTGACAGGTGAGCAAAGTTTGAATCAAATCTGATCGTTCAAAGTAGGTTTTTTTATTTATTTTTTATTTAAAGTCGTCCTTAAATCGGTGACAATGTTCTTCCTGGGCAAAGGAAGGCAATATCTTGGAAGAAGTATATTTCTAAGGGCAATATCCAGCTGTGATCTTTTCAGGCTGATGATGATGTTATGTATGTTGATGTTGTTACCAGGGTAACAACCACCCCTATGCTGTTTTTTTATATCTAATACCCAGTTTAACTAGAAAGCTGGGAACAAATTAGCGGACGCGGCTTACAGCCGCGACTGATAAGTGTGCACAGTCGAATGGGACCCTGGCTTGCCAGATTTCTGTCGGACGTCCGAACGCTCAAGGTTACGTCCGCGGCTTACATCCGATAGTTTGCACACTTCAGTGTACATTCATTATCTAGATATCTATCAGTCGCGGCTGTCAGCCGCGTCCGCCTAATATGTTCCCAGCTTAAGTCTTAATAGTCAGACGGACCCGCAAGTGCTGACCGGCAATGAGAGATTTACCTTGCCTTACCTCGCGTAAATGTTCTGAGTGCCCCGCCTTACGAAGTACACCCCTACAGACAGATAAAAGTTAAACGAAAAAAGGAAACATCTAAATAGCTTTAATAGTATAAAAAATATTGTAATCATTGTTCTCTGATGCACATTATTATCCTAGCATTTACTGGTGCTATAAGTGTTCATATCTGCTGCGTTATTAAATGTTAATCCTTTACTTATTTCTTTTAACTAAAATATCGGATTGCTCCAGACATTCTTTATGATTGGCGCGAATATGAGGCCGAATGTTACCTCGATGTGCAAATCCCGCCTCACAGAATGGACATTTAAATGGCCTTTCACCTGTATGTGCCTGAAACAAAATCATTTTTACTTAATTAATGATTAAAACATTACTTTCATAAAATTCAGTTTATGGTAGCATGAAATATATTAACATTTTTATATGAATTTATTTATAAATAAAAATATGAAGTTGCCCTAAATAAGCGCGCTCCGCTTTTCCGTATCCCTTACCGAGACCTCTGCCAAGAGATGGCGCTGTAACTAAAAGCTTATCCTGCACAGCAGACACCCACTCAATAAGTTTTAGTACCTACTTCATATTCATTTATTCATTGCTTCATGTGTTTTATAGGTCTTAGGGGGTAATAACGTCCAGAACATGAGCCCCGCTGGGGCATTACAATGGCCTTGCGGCTAATTAAATTAAATTAGGTAAACCTAGGTAACAATCTTCTTATTTATAAAATCTAACTTAACAATAAATCTTACAATATCTATGTATGACTATTAAACTTGGACGGCTTGGTAATATTTAGAGGTATGTAAGGTGTATTTTTTAAATCTCGTCTTCCATAAATTCCTTAATGCTGTATTATGATTTATTAATGAGCAGTTTTTTAAATTTTTTTTTAACCCTTTGTTTGGCGATGCAACTATTTTACAACAATTACTTTGTAAAAATATACAGCCTAAGGGTTTTTTTATTTTTTTTATTTATCAATTTAGTCATTAGGTATCGTTCAGGTACAACACTAAAAAAATATTTGACTCTATTATTTTGCGGTTTTACATCACTATTTACGTCAGTCAGCTGAGATGTCGCGCGCAACCTAAGCAACCGAGCCGTAAGTTTTTTGAATTTATTGATTTTTTCTAGTCATGGTCCTGGTTTTTTGCTTGAATACTACTAACATTGAAACAAACTAACGTTATTTACCATAATCCTACTGATAGATACGTTTTTTAGGTTATAACAAGCTTTCTAACCTAGTTGTTGTATAAAAGCAACCTTGCCAAAGCCCCGTCATTTTAGTACATTCTGTATTTGTTGTAAAAAAGTAACGTTGCCAATTGCCTAGGGTTTATGTAAATTGTTTTTATGCGATAGATTTGCGCAATTTCGTATGTTTTTTTTGCTGGGTTTTGTTTTTGGTTGCATGCGGTGCTTAAGATTGTTCACAGGTGCTTCAACGCGCTAGATTCAATTGCATTCTAGCTCTCATTCCGGTAGCTAATGCGAGATCCGACGACAGTGATGACTCTGAGCAAGAAGAAGGTCGTCACGCCACATTAGCTACTTGGAGAAAGATGAAGACAATTATACCAGCTCGCCAACACCTTCGATTCCCTCATCATCAGATTGGATGAACCTGCTGGATGATAGTCACCTGCCCAGCAGTGGAGAAAGAGGTCGTTGCCGTTTGTGTCAGACAGGATATTCGCTTATGGTATGCACAAAGTGCAACGTGTGGCTGTGTATTACCAAAAAATGAAACTGTTTTTATGATTTTCATGTCAAAAAATTAATATTAAATAAACTTTTTTTTAATAAATAAACTTTTTATTTTTTTACCCTTACTTGGCAATGTTGTAAAAAAGTCTCATAGGTTTTTCGCAAAAGGACTAAAACTAGATTTTTTTTTTAGTTTTTGTAGCTTACCTAAGGCTCTATATGAAAGGTTTATAAAGTATTTTCCAAAAAAACACAAAGTTGTATGTCTTGCCAAACAAAGGGTTAAATGTGATATTTTCAGCTTCGTTTTTAATTTTATCTGGGATTTTATTAAATATTAGTATTGCTCTAATAGTAGTGACTGTTTTTATACATTTCTAATTTGGGTGCAGGGAGGACAAGCTTGTTTTTCCGGCGAGTCTTCAGGAACCCAATGACATACTAAGTAATTTAAAAAAAACTTACTCTTAAGTGTATCATTATGCTTTCTCTGGACTTGACCTTCTTTCCGCAGTAATCACACTCCAGCATTTGGAGTGGATGTGTACGGTAGGTGTGCTTGAGAAGTCTGTGCCTGTTAACGAAGCTTTTGGGGCACTGAGAGCAAACGAAATTACTCACTGTACCGTGTGTCAGCTCATGATCGATGTGGCGGGATTTTATCTGTGAAAGAAAGAAATAGACTCAGGCCTCAGGCAAATGGACCACTTTTGCGACTAACTGCGGAAACAGTACCCGAAGTCGAAGTTTTGCAACCACATTTCGTTACCAAATGTTGTTTTCGTTTCGCCTTTTTGTCTCTCTCTATTGCATGGAGAAAATATGAGACGGTAAAAATACGTTACGTAGTTAGAGTTGTTGTCTCATCTTTTCTCCATACAATAGAGAGAGACAAAAAGGCGAAACGAAAACAACATTTGGTAACGAAATGTTGTAAATGCACTGGGACTTCGGGTACAGGAGTCCTGTAGACACAAGATAGACTCAGGCCTGTATCTGTTGACCGTGCACATTTAAGTATTCTTGTTTTATTTTTTGTAATCATTCACTCTGATGTACAATTAGTTATATTCTATTACAAAGGTATCTCTTGTGTTGTCATTACGACATATAAAGGGCGGGCGGACGGGGTCGAAAGAATGTTCTTGCTTGACTCACATGCCCCTTTTTTTCAATAGGTAGAAGTATTTTATTTAATTTAACTTAGTATTTTATTTAGCTTAACCTACCTACTTGGGTTCCTCATGTGAAATAGATACTAGATATTATATAACAGCTACTGTAATAAATTAGAATAATAGGCTATCTGAATAAATAATTTTCAAATTTCAATTTAGAATACAACTAATTATGAGGATTTAAAAAAAAAGGAAGTTGGATGCTATTAGAGTATTTGGTGGGTCAAATACTAACTGGTTTCATCACAATGTTTCACTTGACGATTTGAATGCACATAAAAATAATATATATAATATTGTACTGTAATTCAACTTACGTTACTGACAAGCCCACAGAATTGACAGACAAATTGTTTTCCCGTTTGTCGAGTATATGGATACTTTTTATCTTTATGCTCCAGCAAATAGTGATGGAAGTGTGCTGTTTTGTTTGGAGCTTCATAGTTGCACTGCAAAATGATGGAACATAAATTATATTGGTTGATTCTATTATTTTATTAATTACAAGTGTTTTTAGCAAACAGCCCTCACAGCTTTGTGTAGTGTCTGTGTAAGAACTGCACACAGACAGATGTGTATAAAACAACTTTCGTGTATGTCTGTGTAATAGATGGTAAGAACGTGGCTTTTATATGGGATTTGTCGAGTGTCCTAAGTGTGCTTCTGCCTTGTAGGTTTGATTATACATTTTTATAACACATTTTGTCACTTGCAAGACAAATATCATATATTATGCTTAGTGACAGCCAATTTTTATATAATTGTTACT
This sequence comes from Thera obeliscata, assembly GCA_947578465.1. NCBI lineage: Eukaryota > Metazoa > Arthropoda > Insecta > Lepidoptera > Geometridae > Thera > Thera obeliscata. The sequence goes on from OX387926.1 coordinate 4,159,735, forward strand.
TTTATATTGTTCATCCTTGTGTCCTCTACGATATGTGGCATAAAATAATTCACTTTGGATTTGATTTGATAAAAGGTACGTACATGATCACATTTAGCAGGATAGTTTGGTACATCTGGTTGCTGTATTTGCTGGCCTGGATCCACACGTCCATCATATGACTCTGGTCCATAGTTAGTCCATAATTCTCCCTCTTTTTTCTTTTTAAGTTTATTCATATTTTTATTTTTTTTATCATCACTTATTGTGCTATTGTTCCATTGTACTTTGCTAGCAGTTTTTTTTTTTTTTTTTTTGACAGAACTTTTCTTTATTGTAGGTTTAGATTTTCTTTTTTTCTTTTTCTTATTATCTATGCACTCTGTATCATCTAGTATCTCATCTTTGACTTGTTCAATGACATATTCATATTGGATTGTTGGATCAAAATTATCAAATAGATTGTCAGACTCATTTTCATTTATAGGTATCTTTTTAGGTTTATTCATATTTTTATTTTTTTTATCATCACTTAGTGTGCTATTGTTACATGGATCAACTTTGCTAGCATTTTTTTTAGATTTTTTTTTGACAGAACTTTTCTTTATTGTAGATTTTATTTTTTTATTTTTCTTATTATCTATGCACTCTGTATCATCTAGTATCTCATCTTTGACTTGTTCAATGACATATTCACATTGGATTGTTGGATCAAAATTATCAAATAGATTGTCAGACTCATTTTCATGTATAGGTATCTTTTCATCTATATTTGACTCTGTATCAGTCAAGATGTCTTTGAAATGAAGACTAAAGTCAATATCAACTTCTTTCTTATCAAAGATATAATCAACTGAGTTTTCTAATGGGTCTGGCATGACAATATCATCCACTTCAGTTTTACATTTAACCTCCGGCACTAGGATAGCTTTACCTTCTCTTTTAATTTCATCATCTTCAGTAATAAAAACATCAATATGTTTAAACACTTTTACTAAATTGAGGCCTATTATTTGTCTGTCTATCTGTTGGATGCTTACAGGGGTAATCTGAAAATAATGTCTTGTTTAATATTTTACTATATAAAAATAAGTCGGGTTTTCCTTCCTGACGCTATAACTCGATAACGGCTGGACCGACTTGGCTGATTTTGGTCTTGAATGATTTGTGGAGGTTCAGAGAAGGTTTAAAAGGTTTTTTTTTTTCAACGGGAACGGTAACAGCGAGCTAAGCCGCGGGCGGCCGCTAGTATTTTATAGAAAAAGAAAATATTTATTTAACGTCACAAAACATGGTACACACAAAAAATATACAATAAGCAATAAGTGACGAAAAAAAGGCTTCCACTCAGCATTTGCCATAAAAGCATAAGGGCTTAATACGGTGCTGGTTTTCAGTGGTGCCGAGAGCCATTTTGTACAAAATAGTTAGTTACTAACTAAATAAAGTGAGCCTTATTAATTAATTTTATCACCTATCAGGCCAAATTCACCCACTGCTAAGCTTCCTCTTCAGCACCACACTCTTTCTGGTCCTGCGCCACTGGATCTATCTAGCTCTCACCATCTTGACCATATTATCTGACCATTTGGCAGTTCTGCTGGTATTTAATCATCCAGTCGAAACTAAATACCCAGAATAGACTGTATAATATACTTACTATTTGATTATCTTTTAAAACATTAAATAAGATTTCCTGTGCTTTGAGCACCCTTCTTATGAAATTGTATGATTTATCCAGTAATGCTTTGCATTCAAAACAGATATAGTGGTTTCCATCTAAGTCCTGGAATAGTGGAGAGAATAAACAAATTATAATCTAACATTAAATACCTTGAGGAAATTATATCAAACAAGGTTTGATAGGTAATCACAAACCTGCATATAACCACTCTGTTTGAAAATGTTTTCAATAAAACTCTTTGCATCACTGTTTCCTATTTTGAAAACTTTTACTCCCAGTGCCAGGCAAATTCTGCAGATTTTTACTGCCATTCTTATTTTAATCTAGCCGTTTTTTCAAAAACATGATCTATTATTAGCTTCGTCCAAGTTCTACCTGAAAAAAAGTGTTTATTTAGTGTGTCTGGTTCCTGAAACTAAGTTTTTACTAGTTCGGGAACCTATGGATTCAATCATGTATACTGTTCCATGTTTATGTCAATAAAGTTATGTTGTATTTGTATTGTATTATGTAGTATGTATTTTGTTGGTAGGTACATATTTATAGATATTCTGATAAAATGACTAACCAAACACAATAAAAAATATCATTAGAAATGGAGTTTCAAACTCCATTTAATTTTCTAAATGATGTTTAAATAGTATTGTTTTGTTTTTTTATGCTATAATTAAATTTTTTGTATGAGCAGGTACCTTAAAATGATGCTCACAACTATGCAGTGACTTGGTGGAACTCAAGCCTTCCGCCCTGAAAGTTGTGGGTTCAATCTACATAGGACAAACATTGATGAATATAGTTGGTTTTCGATGTGCGTTAGAATATTGTCACTTGTTAACAAAGAAAAGAAAATGGTAAGGTACTTATTATAGGGATAAATCTAATTCCCGTAATAACTTGCTAATTTGAAGCTAGGTGGACATCGACATTTTAAATAAGAATAACCTTTAATTACCATATAACTGACGCTGCTAGAATACTTTGCAGGAATTGCTTGTAGAGTATTAATATTGTACGTACAAAATTACAAATAAATTAATTGGGAAATAGCGTAACAGTAGCCCAGCAGCCCAATGTCAATGTACATGCATATTTCTCACTCTCACTCCTCAGTTCTCTTCTCACACCACAGATATTTCTTGTCTTGTCTTGTCTGCCTGTCTGACAGAGACAGGCAGATCTAACTCCAAATGTCTGTCTGTCATTTCAACTTTCAATTTTGCTAATGTCAAAGTTGCCGCTCATTTTTGTTTGAATGGTACGTGTGTGATTAATTACTCTAATAAGTTTGTATTTGTCTTACGCCTTTAGGTCAAATGAATATATTTTCTGTCATTCTTTCCTTCCTTTCAACTATCGATACGCGGAGCGAGCAGCGCGAGCAGCGTGGTGGTGGCACGGGCACGGCACGGCCAGCGTCTGCGTGGCCGCGCCCGCCGTGATTCCTCCAAGCCGCCCCGTGGTCTCATTGACCAGCCCACTCTCTTCGAGCAATTAAAAATCTATCAATTATGGACCACTCTAGGTGTTTCTGATGGGGGTTTTCAGATATGTACAGTATTTATTTTGTTTATGATATTTTTAAAAAGCCCAATTCTGTTTTTGAAAACCAATACAAACATAAATCTATTTCAAAAGAATGACAAGTCAACACAAAAAAAGCCAAATCAGGGCCAAGTCAATCAACTATGTGTCACGCGCAAAGTTATCTTGCGCAGGGTCTTCAATCACTTTCCTTGGGAACAACCGTACAACAACGGTTTCTTTCATTAACAAAAATTGAATTAATCGAGCAGAGAAGTTTGGATTGGATCGGAGTCATGTCGTGGATGGGCTACAGTAGTTAGGCATTGAGAACCACCTTAAGAATTTGGTAAAACGTATCATGGAATTTTTTGGTGTGACTACGCATGGCCCACAAAACTATATTAAAAATGCTATGAAAGCTCAATATCATGAACCTATCAATAAAGAAGATGCTGTTAGAGTTGTGCAAGCTGCTGAACAGTCTACTACTCTTCCGAAAAAGGTTAACCAAAAATATAACTACCTACATAGCAAACGTAGGTTAGATAGACGTTGGCACAGGGATGCCTATACCCAGAAGTGGGTGTACTCGGGGCTCGGGCTGTGAGATGAAAGTGATTAATGAAGTAATAAGATATAGTAAGTAATAGATAGATTAATATGACCCTCTTAGGACAGAAAAAATCACTAGTCTTTCTAGGGGCTGCGTAGATCATCTAACTCTCTCGCTATGCCTTTATCTTCAAAGTAGGTAGATTTAGGTAAGAAAGTAGTTGGTACTCACTGTTTCAGATTGAGAGACCAGATGTCCACACCATTCGCGTAATTGATTGCTACATTGGCAGAGTAAATGGTTTTGCCTACGGATCTACCCAAAGGCTTATGAAGATGAAACGCAAAGGTGTCATTAAGCCCGTCGGACCCTGTGATATGTTTAGACTGCCGCCCACAACATCAGTTGAGGTTAGTAGGTTTCGGGATGTATGTTTTCATTTAGTTTTAGGTAAGTATTTTAAATTCAAACAAAATTTATTTATTCAGTTCTTCCTTATCCTATCGGCGTGTCCTATCGCGGTAGGATTTTGTGCGCAGTGCACTCAAAGAGGCGCCCCTTTCGTACACTTGACACAATAATACATCTGCTCGAACTTTTTAGGTTCTACTGCATGCCGGTTTCCTCACGATGTTTTCCTTCACCATTTGAGAGTGCTGGCACAAACTTAGTGCGCATACCTACTACCTATATATTTCTGAACAGAAAATCTCATGCGACTGGATTTGAGCTTACGACCCTAGGATCGGAAGGCGGGGCCGCTACCACCAGACCACCAGTGCCAGTTCCATGTGACCAAGCCTTACAAAACAGGCTACAAACTACGGCCTGATAACTGATTCCTACCTTCATTTGTATGATACTTTCCCAAAAATAGAGTTCCAGTAAGGTTAAGGTGTCATTTCTATTATGGAACCTACCTACCTTCCTACTACTAACCAGTTTGATTCAAAGTTTGATTGTATGAATTTATTTCAGTGTGGCTGGTGGCAGCATGATCCTGCACTTCTGAGTACGAGCTGGTATCAAACCAACCCACGTTACCCCCAACCCGCTTCTCCCAATTCATTGATTCTAGACAAAGTGCGCAAAAACAATAAATATGCATCGTTATTCTAAAATGTATTTCGCAATCGTCGTCTCATCGACACATGGGTCTGCAGTAGTGAGACTGGTGGCTTTAGACCCCGCCACTTCCTCCTGTGGATATCGTAGGAGGTGACCAACAAAACGCATCTCTAGTAGGTAGACTAGGTAGTCTCCTGGCAGCGCACCAGAGGATTGGCAGCAGCATCTCTTGCAATCATCTTGTATACAAAATACTTGGTTGACTTCTTGCCACAAGTCGCTCTGGGCCACACGCAAACTGGCCTTTCAGCTTAGCGGGTAGTAGCTCTGCCTTCTGCGCCGTAGGTCGTGGGTTCGAAAGTTTTTTCTATTATGTTCCTTGCTGTATATTGTGCACGGCTCAGGCGCGCAGGCAACCCATCTTCCAATGCCAGAAATTGACTGTCATTGTCTGACACTGACTTAAATCGGGCGCCCAGCCAGTTTGACATTGACATAATGCCTTCATTAATTTGTCTTGCCAACGCAGTCCCTACTCGTGCTAGATTTGGCAATTATTTCTATAAATCTAGCCTTGCTTCTTACCGTCAAGCGAGCGTGAAAAAAGTAGTGGGATCAAAACGCAGAGTGGAGGAAATGCCCCTCTAATCAAAAATCCCCGACCCGACGATAAACAAATTCTAAAAAAAAACCCATCACTTACCAAAAAACATCCGTTGAAAATGTGACAACAGACTAAATAATTATAACCGGACAAAACATTCTTTGGCCAATCTCGAACAAAGCTAAGACGCTTCTCTCACTTGGTCAATATTAAGGACAGACGACGTGGCAACCAGCACCCACAGTTTAACGTACTTCTTCTTCTTGTCGTGTCACTATAGTTTAAGCACTGCTTTTCTTTTGACATTATTTTTATATTTTAACTTTAAATTAGCAGTAACAACCATCCGCAAGTTGGCAACACTTATTTACGAGCTTGCTTGCTTGTTTTTTCGTTCGTTCTTTCACTTTCTTTTCAGATAATCGCTCGTTGCGCTGAGAGGTTATTTCGTCGACAATGTCGTAAGTGTTCCAAAAATCCTTTAATATCTATGTAATCATTGTTTTTTAGAACATAAATGAACAAGAATCAAGCTAATTTGATTAGTTTCTAAGTCTTGTTGTAATATTTAATCGTCTGCGATATAGTGAACATGGTTAAAAAAGCGTGCCTTTTCTAATGTTTACTACTCAATTTCAGGTCTAAAGTATCCCGTGATACACTCTACGAGTGCGTTAACGCCGTTATCCAGACGTCGAAAGACAAGAAACGTAACTTTTTGGAGACTGTAGAAATCCAAATCGGTTTGAAGAACTATGATCCCCAGAAGGACAAGCGTTTCTCCGGCACCGTCAAGTATGTTTACCTGGAAGGAGCATTTTAGTGGGGCAAGTTATACAAGTTCCACTAAAGTGAATCTGGACAGGGAGTCGGATTTATCTGACGGGACTTTACCCAGAGTCTTTAAATAATGGGTAGGTTAGCTTCGGCGTACCGACAAATTAAGATTGCTGATGACGTCTGTTCATGAGGTACCCTCTGTTTCAATTACTTGTAGATTTTAGAAATAAATAATCTTCCTAATCTATTTTCCTTACCCTATTCCTAAAATTAAATTTATCCTAAAATACCATGATGTTTACAAATTGCATGTATTATCTGTTGATATTGATGAATACTTTCAGACTGATTCTCTTAAACTATAATCCTATTATTCAGTGAGAATCCTGAACTCAATGACGACTCTCTTTCAGGCTAAAGTACATTCCTCGGCCGAAGATGCAAGTATGTATCCTGGGAGACCAGCAGCATTGTGATGAAGCAAAGTCCCTAGAGGTCCCGTGCATGGATGCCGAGGCACTCAAGAAGTTGAACAAGAACAAGAAACTAGTAAAAAAACTAGCCAAGAAGTAAGTACCTACATAGTTTTATCAATATTCCACTGCATTTTCCATGTGTAATAATATTATTCATACACAGTACTTCCAAACGTGCCTAGTATCACAAGGAATCACATGAAATGTCTTATAGCTAAGTTAGTTTAGGTGCCAGTTGTACAACCAGCTCATGAATTTTACAATCATTAAGTATATCTTTCTATACATATAATTGGTTTATTGTAGGTATTTATTTATTTTTATTGAATTGAACAGACTGGTCGAAAAGGGCCTTGAGACCTTTGCTAGGGCAAAGGTCTCAGGGTTTGTTGTAGGCAATTGGATAGTATGGGCTAGTAATAAATTTGAACAGATAATGCAGAAACCATGTTGGCATTTTTTATCGTTCAAGGAATAAAATGCTAACATAAATCTTTTTACAGATATGATGCTTTCCTGGCATCAGAGTCTCTCATCAAGCAGATCCCACGTCTGCTTGGTCCCGGACTGAACAAGGCCGGCAAGTTCCCTGGTCTCCTCTCCCACCAGGAGTCCATGACAATGAAAATCGACGAGGTCAAGGCCACCATCAAGTTTCAGATGAAGAAGGTAAAATTATAATTTTATTTTTTGAAAACAGACAAACAAGCTTTTTCGTCAGCCTAATGGAAGCAGTTACTCTACTAAACAATTACCTAGTTTTTGTTTAGTTAGCATAAAGTTGTATAAAGTAAAAAAATACAGTAATATTTTAATTTTTAACAAACTTCATAAATAAAAGATGTTCTTCATTCGGTTTCTTTAATGTTTATCGATATATTTCGTCATTTATGAGCCCATTTGAAAAACAAAATATTTGAAAGGTAATAATTTGGTAGATCGGTGCCATAGAAATTCCATCAAAATTGGTTCAGCCGTTTGGCATGAAGTCTTCGAACCTATAATTTAAACTTATAAATGCCATAATGTTTCTGTATTCTTATTATTTTATTGTCTGTACCATATTCAGCATCACCCTGAAAAAGTCCACTGCTGGTCACAGGCCATCCCTATACATTTCCAGATTTTCTAGAAAGAACCATATTACCCAGAACCCAATTGACAGGAGTTTCTAACTTGTTTAATTTTTCAGGTATTGTGCTTGTCTGTTGCTGTTGGTCATGTGGAAATGACGCCCGATGAGCTGGCACAAAATGTGCATCTGTCCATCAACTTCCTTGTGTCGCTACTCAAGAAACATTGGCAGAATGTGCGCTCTCTGCATATGAAATCCACTATGGGCCCACCCCAGAGATTGTACTAAACTGACGCAATATATCTTTACCTAAGTTATTAGACTTTTTAATTCACCCTCTTTCACGTTCATAACCTATGTACTTAGTGTAGACACCAATGCACAGAGTAACCTTATGTTCCAGGAGAGTAGGCATACCAGCCAGGCTTCAAATTTTCTGACCACAATGTGATCAGAATATTGTGTGTAATTTTTTTTTTTTTTACGTAACTCTTTGGCCTTGGCCTCGAATATAGCGGGCGGGAGCGGCAGGATTCTTAGGCGTAAAATCAAATGGACCCCCCGCCCCGCCGCTCCGCTGCCGCTGCCCGCTAAATTCGAGGCCGAGGCCTTAGGACCATGCAATAGGTTGATGCGGTTTCTCTGTTAAATATTTTAACAAGAACCCCTCCCTCTTTACTCTTTTGTGACGTTGACTTCGCAGCTACTTCACTTTTACCTAGGTACTTCTTCATAAATTATTCTGTGCTGTAAAATGATTGTCCTCTTCAACTCTGTAGCTAGAGAAAATATGGAGCCTGGCTGGTATGCCACATGTTTTTTAGTGACGAATTATGTGTGTGTGTGCCCGGAATACTTCGAAGCTAGAGACCAGATTCCTGATTACCTACTGAACGGTAGTCCACATGTTTTGGCCAATAACTCAAGAAATAGACCTGCGCAAACTCTGAAACCTATACCTACCAATCTGCGTCACTAAATATTGGCATACCAGCCAGGCCTTAGGTCGTCGTCTGGCCACATAGTCAAGAGGACAATAACGATTTGAAACCTGGCTGGTATACCAATATTTAGCGACTACTAGGTGGTTAGGTCTTAATGTCAAATGTAACTGATCTAGCTAACGTAGGTACGTACTTAAAAAATAACTTTTCCCGAAATCTTGCTATCTAGGCTTAAAATAGTACATTATTGCAAAGGCAGCGAAATAGGCAATTGCAGGTCGAGTATGAGTTTGAAGGCCGAGCCGCAGGCGAGGACTTCAATGATACGAGACAGGCAATTGCCATTTCGGCCGAGGCATCTAAAGTGCTTTTCTTAAAAAAATGCAAGGAAATAAAAAAGGGACTTTTACATAATAAATTTAATTTTTAGTAACCAAATAACAACGAACTCCGCTTTACCGCCAATTTTTTTTTTATTTTACAGTTTGTGCCGAAAGGTAAACGTTTCTGTCGCTATACAGCCACGAGAACGCAATGTGTACAATAGATGAAAGAGTTCTAAATTCAAACAGCACACCGTTTCATACAACATTGCCGGAGCGACAACGCGCCGGGAAGTGATTTTGGTTTTTCAGTCTACGTAAATCAGTGCGTTCGAGTCAACGAAAATAACGAAATTTTCGTTTTCAACCCATGTTCGGTTCGAAATAAAAGTGATCACTGTGATCGTTTTGAACAGTTTTCACCCCGGTTCGAGTTGGATAAAAACGCTAAAAACGCTACCGATTTTTGCCACTTTTTACCCAGCTAGGTCGATGGGTCAAAATTATTGTTTTTTGACATTTGTGTCAGTGACTTGAGATTGATTAGTTGTTGTGTTGCAAAATAATAAAAGTTAAAGATTTATAGCAAATTATTTATTTTTACGACTGAGATGGAGAACACGGGGACTCTGTAACCCTACCCATATCCATAAATGGCTCAAACCGGGCTATCTATTACCGTACGAATATCGTTTTCATACTAAGTAACTGGACTAGATCTTCGGCGTCTGAAAAATCCAAGGAAGACTCGGTCAAGAAGCCACTCACTGGTTTCACATGAAAATCAGCGTCGCTACACTTCAAGGAGCGGCTTTACGCTGAGTTGGGAACAGATTGTGTCTCACGCGTACATGGACCACGGCACGAACTGATTTGCGGCCCGTATATTTTTGTGCCTACGTGTTGAGCAGGGTACTCTACCTACCTATATAGTGGATTATTTATTACCTACCATGGGGACCTACACACTTACCTACTTAGAATTTATTCCTTTGTTTTCCTAGGTCTCAATCTACCATTACGGTGGGTAAGTCTACTTGTTTGCCTACCTACTACCTACCTGCTAGCTATCTTGTAAATTGTACCTACACTGATTTATTTGTCCTTTGGTTTGTGTGTGTTTCCAAAATAAATTCTTATCGTTCTTCTAATTATTTCTTTCAATGTTGTTAGTACTAGTGCTAAATTGGTATTCATGCTCGAACTCTTCCAAAATTGGCATGATGCGAAGACGCAAATGTGTCGACACAGACACACGCAGCTTCACAAGTGGCCTCCCCAACTCCCATATTATATGTATATGCGAAACTTACGATGTTTGGATGTAAGTGAGTGTTTGTGGCTCAATTATACTCTACCCTACCGACACCAACGCTGCATCATTAACAAAAACCCGCTGCCCGTGCCGCTCAACTCAAAATCAATCAAAACAAGATTGGCGCGCAAACACACCTGTCTCAAATATTTTGATAGTCGTGCGTGAAATGTCATCCCGTTCGAGACACTGTGGGCAAAAGTTTTGAAATTTTCGTTTCGTGCCAAAACGAACACAATCATAGTGGATGTAATCGTTTTGTGCGTTCTTGGCAAAATGTGCAAAATATACGTCGACTCGAACGTCCCAAATATGATACTTCGCGTGTTCTTTATTCAAAAGTAATGACAATATTTCCGCGCATGTTTAAGAAAAGTAGCTTCCTGTATCCCGGGCTTAGGTAATAAAGAATTCGCCTTAATTTTTTCATCACTACGTAATTAATTAATTCATCAGCCAAGTAAAAGTACACTGCTGGGGATATAGGCCTCGCAGGAAGAACTGAAACCTTATTTGCGTCTGTAGCGACGGTACGCGCGACAAGAACAGCAGCCTTGAGCTAATGTTTTAATGACTATAAAACAATGAGCAAAAGTAGGTAGGTACCTACCTAACTGAAGCGGGTTTCAAATCAAAAGAGTTTCACTCGCGTCGCTGACACCGTACAGAGCGGTCGTTATGTTGAGGTTGCTCGTGAGTTGACCCACTTAATTTCCGCGAGTTTGCGAAATTTAATTCGCAATGGCGCAATCACCCAAGCGCTCCGACATTATCCTGGTGCAGGAATTCCTGGCCTTCGTCCAACAAAAACTGGACGTTATGGACCAGGTTTCTCTGGAACAAATTCTTGTGTCCAGCTTCACCGAGGACCAGATTCTGGAAGCGAAGAAGGTGCTTGCCGACACAGCCGTGACCACCATCCGCTTAATAACTAGGCAGAGAGATGGACGCGGCAAAAAGGACCTCCAGGACATTTTCAAGGTGTTCTTAGAAACCAACCCGGATGATGTGCCCACCTACGTAGCACGAGACCTCCACAAGCTGCCTCCCGTGACCTTTGACCATGTCGATGTTACGAGGTTGCTAAAGGACATCATGCTGCTGAGGACCGATGTCACAGATCTAAAGACAAAGTTGGTCAATTCGGAGAAAATGATCACCGAATTGAAGACGCAAGTCGAAGAATTGTGCAATAAAAATACCGAAGCAGTGATTTCGCCCGCGTCAGCACGTAACGTATGTGTGCTGCGTGGTGTCACCCGATCCCAAACGTCACCCGTCAGCAGCGCGACATGTGACACCGATGTGCAGGTTATTGACCGGCCGATTGCCCCGGCCGTGCCAACACCGCAGCCTTTGAAGCAAACATCTCTTCCTACTCCGCCAGCTCGTCAACCGGCAAAGAAGAAAAGTTATGCGCAAGCGTCCGGCCAGCCTCAACCATCTCCAGTGCCTTGCGCTGTTTTGAGGCAGAAGGCACAAACGAAGATCCCCGTTGGTACATCAAAAAAAGTCGATAGAGATGGTTTCACCCTGGTGGAGAAAAAACAGAAACCATCACGAAATAAACGTGGTACCGCGAGCGTCATAGCAACAGAAGCCACCCTGCGTGCTGTGGACCCGACCATCCTCCTTTACCTCTCGAGATTGGACCTGAATACTTCAGGTGATGAGGTCCTTCGCTATGTAAAGGAGAGGATCCGTTTCTGGATTAAGGACCCGCCACCAATACAGCTACATCTGCAGCGGCTAGAGCCATCGGGAGTGAGAGACACGGCCTTCAAATCGTACGTGCTCCAGGTGCCTGCGAAGCATGGGGACATGTTTCTCACTTCGGATTTCTGGCCGCCAGGAATCGTCTTTCGTCGCTTTAGGGGTGCGCTAACGAAAAAATCCCCTAAGATTTGATTAGTAATTTTATTTTATTTTATGTATGTTACTCTCTAAGGTATTTATTACTATGGACCCAAAGTGTTTCATTTTTGTAATGTGTGCATTTTATATTGGTCTGAAATAAACGATATTATTATTATTATTATTATTTAATGATGAGATCGGCACTGAGCACCGTGCGCACCGGTAAGTAAAGTACCTACACATTTTATTTCTATACTTAAATAGAAGGCTGAATTATACCTATATTAGGTAGTAAGGTACCCATGCGCTAAACAATATCACTGACGCTTTTAGAATCTGGATCCAACAATTCTTCGTCGCTGTCGTTAGTATCGTCATCCTCGGGTAGCTGATCATCACAGTCTTCGAGAGATTCTTCACTGTCTATGCTCTGTTGCGACGCGATTATTTCACCATGAATGTTTTTATTTTTCAGATTCCCCATCCAAAATGCTTCTGAGCATTTATTTGCAGCCAAAACAGCCTTCACCTTGTACAAAAGAGTCTCTAGCAACTGCCTCATGAAAGGGACCTTGCTCATTAACGCAGAGTCTTGCTTTAATCTCGAATGACAGCATAGAGATTGCAGGAACCTGGTGGATTGCTGCAGAATTTTTAATATTTCTAATACCTCCTGGGTGTCATGCTTGAACTGAATCTCCAGAATAGGCATTCCTTGTGACATGAACAATTTCAGAACAGGCAATGATTTCTTGAAGAATGCTGACAAGTTGTTTCTGTTTTCAAGAGTCTTGGCAATATCAGACATGTATTTCAAAGTTGAAGCTACATCTTTCCAAAGACCTAGATGCTCCGCATTAGTTAAACCTTTAGTGAGCGAACTTTTAGTGGCTTCGTACAACGCAGTTCCCAGGTTTCTGTACAGAATAGGAAAGTTGTTTTTATTTATGCATTTGAAAGAACTCAAGGTATCGCTTCGAGATTTCAAGTTATTTATGTCGTTGGTCAACTGCAGAGATAAATTCTTTAAAGCCAGGATTTCGTTGTTTACGAAATAGATTGAGGCTAGTCGATCAACACTCTGGTTGAACTGTAGCCCTTTCTCTGGTAATCCATCAAGGGTCTTCCATTGCTGGGACATGAACTTTTGAGCCATGTTCTTCAATATCTTATGAACTGTTTTATTATCTGAGTGATTTATGATAGATTTCACAAGTTCAATAAGAGACACGGCAGTGGAAAGAAGAATGCAGTACTTTTCATGGTCTTCAAATCTCTTTGCAACTGCTAATAGCAGATCCTTTAGTGATAAGATAGCACTGTCTGAGTTAGCCATAGTTCTAAGTGAAGTCCTAAGAAGGGCATTGTGGTGGTTCCTGAATCCTATCCATTTAAAAAAAATTGTTAACAAATCGTAAATACCTTCTAGACAGGTTATATATTCTACTGTTTCAGCAGTGTGTACAGATTCGCTCTCGTTCTGAGTACTATTCGGGTTTATGTGTTGCTCAATGTGGCTGGTAACTTGAAGTAAATGGTCCATTAATTTCGGTAATATTTCTCCAACAGCCTTAGCTGTTTCTTCTGCCTTTACAGGGTCATACGCAATATCTTCACTTTTGGATAGAAATGTCTTTCTCTTTATCTTTGATATTAAAATATTTTCAAAATTATTGGTTACGCATTTTAAAAGAAATATTAATGTTTTCGGAGTTAGTTCAGTTTCTGATACGTTTTCTAAAGTCATGTTTAACTTGAACAGATGGAGAAGATTCAAATTCAGCTGCCTAAAATGTATGTTAAGGACAGCATCTGGTTTATTTTTAATAGCAGCATTATTCTGAGTTGTAGCTGTTTCAGGCAGGACTGTATCATCCGGGTTCGTTTTCTTCTGTTTTTGTTTGGTTATTGTAACTTTGTGAGCCTTTTCAATCAGTTCTCCAGTGTATTTGTTTATATTAAAAGTTGTGACAGGGGGTTTATAAGATATTTTACTTCTCATCAGAATCTCATACATGACTTGCTCTAATTCTTCTAATTGAATGACTCTCCTAAGAATTTTACTCTGCAGTGATTCATCACCTTGGGTTGAAAATGCATTTAGTAGTTCTCTAAACCAATTGACACAGTGTACCAGACAGTCCAAAATCTTACTAACATTGTCTTGATCCATATCTTCAATTAAATCGATGTCAAAATTGGGCATTACTACTGCACATCCCAGTAATGCATCAATACTTGATAAATTGTTGTCTTGTTGTTTGCTATGTAATATTTGCACTAGTTGGAATAGAGGGGAGAGTATAGCCACGCATATTTCACTCGTGGTCTGTAATGTTAAGCCAGCAACATTTATAGCTATTATTTCATCCATCTCACTATCAGCATTTAGGCAAAATTGCATGCATAGCTTTATATCTCCAATCTGTTCTTTCTCTATTGTATCAACTACGAAATTTTGTTGCAGATCATTAGTAACTGCATCTGTAAGCCATGATAAAAAATTCTTGTTGATATGTGTGGCACTTAATATAATTTCAGATAATTCATCATAGAAAAACGCTACCATGTCAGGACATTGCTTAGTATGACGACTTATGAGCTCTATGATTTGAGCAGCTTCGCGCAGGTCACCTTCAGCTAGACATGTCACAGATCCATAGCTTACGTCATCTGGCATTTCTCTGCTTTCATCATCATCCCTGTTAGCCATGAGGTATTTGACAGCATGAATCCCAGCCAGTATACCTTGGACTTTTATTTTCAAATCAGAACTACTCAGTTCTTTTCTAATGATCATGTGTAGATCATCTCTTATTACTGAATTTTCGTAGCTATAAGCTAGACCACATAACAAGTTCATAGTAGCTCTCACTTCATGAAGAGGCATGTCATTTGTTCTGTCCAGTAGTGTCAGCATCTGAATACTTTGAGGTTTCAATGTTGACCTGTCTTTTGTGGCAACATTGTTAAGCATAATTAGTACATTCATTATACATTGCTTTGAATCTAAACTCAACTGGAGCAACTCTGCAACAATAGTTTGGCAACAGTCTCCTAGTTCAGAGAACATAAGAGCGTACAAGTGTGAAGCAAATATTTCCACTTGAGGGTCTACCTTGGTCTTTAATAGTGAGTTAGCTAGTTCGATTAAGTTTTTTAAATAATCCTTTAATATAGGCTTGAATTTCTCAAACGCTTCATCTAACAAGTTTTCTCTCAGTATCTCTATTTTAATATGTTTGCGAATCAGATATTCCACTTGATTCTGCTTTTCTTCTGAAGTTGAAAACAATATCAACAGTATGATGAGATCAATTGGCTTGTGATCAGTATTCAATTTACAGTTGGTTATGACTTTCAGCCAAGCATTAGCAATCGTTTTAGATGAGACCATGGTGTTCCTGATAGCTGCGGCTGTCAAAACTTGGCTTGAAGCTAGATCATCAGGTTTTATGCCAATTGTGGGCCAACCAAGAGAATTTCTCAATCCTTGCACTGCTTCCAAATATGAGGAGTCTGTCATGCGATTGGGAATAAGTAGGAATTTTACGAATTGTGGGAAAGTGCTGCATTTAGAAAGAGTCATCAATATGTCCAAGGTTTTCTTTTGCAGCTGCACATACTGCTCTTCTGATAGACACAAGTAGGACAGACAGTCTAGAACTGCCGGGATAAGGTCATGATCTTCACTTAAGATCCGACTCATTTCTGATGCTATGTTGTGATGTTCTTGGTCACCAATAATATCAGGGATAGCTGTAATTATTTCATGTCGAACCATTTTTTCCGATGCTATATCCAGTAAATCAATTAGGTTTGTGAAAAGTTTTTCGCTGTCTATGATATTGTCTAGAGTTGAAAAGCATTTCAGGATCATTTGAATCCAGGGTTCACACTTAGACTGAGCAGCTAAGTCTATGGCTCTTTCAAATACATAATCTATCATCTTGCTCTGTATTATTGGAATGCTAAGCAGTACTTTAATGACACTGTCGCCTAATGGATATTCCTCAGTATTTTCATCCGATACTCTCACAATATTAGGGAACAGGTACTGCTTGAATATATTTAAATCTTGACACTCTTTTACAAAACTTGAATAAAATTCCGATAAATTGCGAGGATAATCAAAATGTTTCTCGAGATTCTTTTTGATATTACGAGTTAAATCAACACTTTTCTCTGTAGCTGTGCATTTTTCTGGAGGATGTTTTAGGATGAGACCGCTATCTTTCAGAGTCCTATGAAGATAGTTATCCGTATCCACAGTTTTTATCTTTTTTGAGCCAATGTTCGAATGCTGGGATGTACGTTTGAAGCTCATTGTAATAAAACAGAGTCGTTGAGTTAACTTGAGTTGTTATTCTCGCTATTTGTGTTGGTTCACTTCACTGATTATATTATAATCGTAAACTACACTTTATCAAATTTACATTCAACATTCAAAATAAAAATGGCATCTGTCCATTTTGGATCAATCAGTGCTGCCAGTGAAGTGCTGCCAGTGGCAGATAGTCAAATATAACATGAGAGAGCTCAAAAACTAACATTTTCACGCGATAAGTAACTTACTATACCACCAGCACCATTCTTGAAATTAAGTAGGTATAAAAAAAAAAAACTTAACAACCTAGACCTACAGTTACTTTTGTGACTTAAGTCGGAGTGCCCCGAGTTCGAATCTGGATTTTTAAAACACTTTACAGTCGCTTAAAAGGCGTAGTAAAGTTAAAATTTGGGTTGGCCTTAGTATTGTTAGGGAGGAGGAGGGACGGGGGAGGGGTCCTCTCTGCACTGACATGCACCATTCTTGAAATTAAGTAGGTAGGTATAAAAAAAAAAAAACCTAACATAACAACCACTGTTACTTTTGTGACATAGGTCGGGGTGCCGCGAGTTTGAATAATATCCGTACGAATAAATATAATTTATTCATCCAGCCATCCATACAAAATAGTCACTTCCAAAAACTTTAGCCCAGAAAATTCAAATGAAAACTTAAAAAATATTTGTGAAAAAACATTTCGTGAGACAAGCTTTTCACTCAAATAACAACAATTTTTCAGATAAATTGAAAGGGTCCGATTTTTTTTAGATCTACTGCAAAACATTTATTCATAGTTAAATAATGAATCTAAATGTTTGTAATGCCAGTAAATTTGTTTGGAAATCGCAAGTTGTAGCTGGTTTTCGAGTAAGTCTCTCTGTTTACATAGTTTGTTACAAAATGTAGTTCAGAAATTAGATACGTTACCTGTTTATGTGACTACTTCAGAAATTATATATCTCTAATATGATCTATAGACGCTGAGTGCTGACCGTCATCTTAATATCCTGCATCGTAATCTTCCATCCATAAAAAATAATACTACATTTTTACAGCTACAACAAGTTCGTAACAAGTGGGCGAACTGGCACATGATTCGCGACGTAAAGAGACGACGCATGAGTGCTGAGAACTTCCTTGAAAGGACTAGGATTAACGCTCTCAGAAAGAATGACGTATTGCCTGTGGAAATACGGGAACTTGCTGATAAGGAACTCAACAAATTCGAGATGAATGCTATACCAATGAGGATAAACAACAGATGCGTCGTTACATCAAGGTATTTACTCGCTATTGCAGTTTTTACCAACCTTGCCTTAAAATGAAGGGGGCTTAAACCCAGCTATGGGCGATACCGGTCTGAGATGATGAACGTTCATTTCACTTCATGCACAACCCAGCGTAACCTGAGACATAGCATAAAGCATGTCTAAGCGCTGCTAATCTTCTTAGTACTAAAACCAATTAGCTCCAAATTTTGTACTTTGTCCGCAACTAGGCACTGGTGGGCCTAAAATGCATGCTTTGTGTAGGTTCCACGAAATACAGTGGCTTTGAAATTTTTATATGCTCAATGTTCTCATATTG
Organism: Thera obeliscata; assembly: GCA_947578465.1. Lineage (NCBI taxonomy): Eukaryota > Metazoa > Arthropoda > Insecta > Lepidoptera > Geometridae > Thera > Thera obeliscata. The sequence continues at coordinate 4,177,834 of OX387926.1, forward strand.
CTGGGAAACAAACCTATGTTTTACAACTTACCATGCAGTAGTTTTAATAAATTATTGTTTTCAGGCCCAGAGGTATTGTCCCAGAATGGCGCATGAGTCGTATTGTTTGGAGACATCTTGCAGACAATAACAAACTGTCGGGAGTGCAGAGAGCAATGTGGGGATAGGTTTTATTTTGTTTATATTGCAATAGAGATAGTAAAATTATATTAGTAGCTACAGATTGACTTTTACTACTCACACATACCCACCCACCAAGGCTCCTACACCTATATTACTAATAATAATTGATCTAATTTTGGTAAGGCTTAGATAGATTAATACTACAAAAAGAAACATTACAAATAAGCACATAATGTGTGGCTTTATCGCTGAGAGCGATCTCTTCCAGACAACCTTTGAAGTTAAACAGTTTTTCTGAATAGAGTGAAGAGAATTTTTTAACCTGAGGTTAATGCTTAGGCAGACAAGATATTAAATAAAATACATAATACCTAAATAGTTATTTATGATAGCATATTATGAGAAATACATAAACCAAACCAACATAATTTATATACTTAGGGCTACTTACCCTACTTTAAACAAGAACAAGTCATTGGTGATGTTAGTTTCGAAAATATATATGAATATGAAAGACTTAAGTGAGTGCCATTTCTCTTATTACAACAAAATAGCTCCAGAGTGTTGATTAACTTTGTATGTCGTCCTATCAATAATAATAACTCATCATGTCACTAGATTTTTCAAACCAGTTTCTAATTAGATAAAATGTGGATCAAGGATAAAAAATAAACATGAACCAAACTCAGTTTTGTCAATTTATTATTAAAGTTTCCTTACAGCTAAACTTGGAATATGCCAGCTTTTTAGTCAAAGAGACCTGAAACAAGGGAAAATAATTATTTAGCATTTCCTACTGGAATGGTATGAGATTCTATGGTGACCAATGAATCTTTCTCAGGGATAAATGTTTTCAACAGGATGTTTTCTGCAGCTAATACATGCAAGCATCATTGAAAGACTCATTTGAACAAATATAGGGTCAGTATCAACCTATTTCAGTCCACTGCTGGATGTAGGTCTCTCCCAAGACGTGCCACTGAGGCCGGTATTCGGCTCTTCTCCTCCAGTTCTTGTCAGCTATATTTCGCAGATCGTCGCCCTACCTTGCTGGAGGTAAGTCTTACTAGCTTGCAATTTAGCCAACATGGTTAGGACAGTATTTCTCTTAACTTTAGGCACTCACTCTAAAAAGTAGTTATTCTAACAAGGTAAATTTGAAAAAAAATCTTACCGAAACCCATATCGTCATCGGACTCTTCAGGCTCTTCTTCCTTCTTCTCTTCCTTGGCCTCGGCCGCGGGGGCAGCGGCGGCGGCCGCCGGTGCAGCGCCTCCAGCCGGAGCGGCACCCACGCCCGACCCAATATTGGTGATGAGCTCGCGCACGTTCACTCCCTCCAGCGCCTTCGCGAACAGACCCGGCCAGTACGGCTCAACGTCTACGTTAGCAGCCTTCAGGATCGTGGAGATCTTCTCACCCTGAAAACACCGTAGGTAAACAAAAGTTCGCGCCACAACTATCCACCGAAATACAACGGAGGATATCTAGAAACGGTGCCTGGGGAGTAACCGAATCATGTTATAAGACAATTTAAACTACTTTCGCCTTGATTAACACGGATTATGACCAGGATTCAGCGGGATTTCCTAACCTAAAAGTGTAATGTTGTCAAGGAATGTTTTAAGAACTTACGGTAACGGCGACATCATCATCAACAAGGATGAGAGCGGAGTAAACACAAGCTAATTCGGCTTTGGACACCATTTTTAATGATTTGTTCGTGCAAGTCGCCGAAAGGCCTTAGCTCGGAGAGAACAAGCACGATTGACTTCTCAGAGAGAAAAGAAAGGAACAAAATTGAAGAGGTTATGTTTCAGTGTCACTGTCACAACAATATCAGTACTTCAGACAGACTGTCATTCAATTGACTTTGACATACTCGCTCGTAAACTTTAGGCTCTCGACGTGTCATACACCTACGGGCGGCTCTTATCTGCAACTCCCAAGTCCCACGAAGGAAGAGACTTGCAAGCTTGCAAGGGTACTTTATTGTACTGACGAGTTTAGAAATTCCTTGGAGAGTTGTGTGGAGCTAGATAATGATTACGAAACTTGGCCCGTACGCTGCGCACACTGAAATGTATAGCGCTTGCCCATGTCGTTGGGCCAACAGAAACTTGTGTGTGCTTGGTATGCTAGGACAGGCGGTGGTGGAGCACTGGAGGCCGAAGGTTCTAAACAAAGGCCAAGACTTTACTGTGCAACAAGATCTACGGTCAGGAAGTTAGGACTTCATAGCTTAGCTTCCTTCATTCATAGTCAAAGCGCAAAATGTGTACTAGGTAGGTCTTGGTACACTGTAGTAGTAGGTGTCAGTATACCTAGGCCTCTTTAATGAGCCACTCTTTCCGGTCTCTCACGAGTCTCATCCACTCTATTCTATCAAATGAAGGGAAAAACTAATTTTATCAAAATTGCTAAGCGTTGTAATCAATTAACCCGAACTTAGCTATTACTTTAGCAGGGTACTAAATACAAAATATTCAAATTGATTAAACTAGTGTTAATCGCGTATTCCATATATAATTTTGCATAATAGCGTTAATTTAAAAAGTGCTATATAAAATATTTATAGCTAGTTAACATACAGATAACCTTTCTAATTCCTCCAAGAGATAACCAAAATAAAAGTTACATGTATTTTAAGTTGGTAAGTATGTACTATAGGTACTTACCTACATATTCAAAAGAAATATTTCACAATCGATTCCTAGATGGCGTTGGTACACACCAAGCTAAATAAAGATAGTGAAATTCACGAAGACGCGCCCCTCGCGGGGTGCGGGGAGTTTGCTCCGAGCGGCATCGGCCGGCAGTCGCGAACCGTAGTCTATTCATTGTAGTGTGCGTGTGCACTCATAGCCCTTGGACTGGCAACTGTCGATCTGGTGGATGTCTTCAAAATCATCACATCTGCGCATCATCCTATTCTTGGACTATCGCACCGTCCTCCACCGTCCTCAGTATTTGTACGAAATTAACGGCATTAACCTATAGCTGCACTTCTCTAACCTAGTCACTGGCTTCGTTGAAGAATAGAGACAGGTAGCAAATGTTCATAAAAATACGGCCAACGGCGACAAAGTTCCAAAGTTCATTTTATTTACGCGCACTTTCGCGGCCGGTCAACGTGTAACAAGTTTGTGTTTTGTTGCTGGTTTACAGGGTAAAAAGTGAATTATTTTGTTGTTGGTGCTATTGTAACGATGAACAGGTAAGTTTTTAATGTTTTTACATTCAATTGGTTTCGGTTTTGATAAGTTTTCATTCAAAACCTTGCTAATTTCATCAGCCACCTATTTTTTTTCTGCGAAGTTCTCCAACAAAATCTCTTTGTTTAGACTTAAAATCTAACTGTCCTTACTAAAAAACCAGTGGAATAGGTCAACAATACATATTTTTATGTTATTTAAGTGTTATATTGTTAGAATGTAATTAGGTTTCTTCAAAATAGTGAAATAAATACTAGCATTCCATACATAGCATCCACGAGTTGGACGTTCGCCAGTCCGAGAAATCCACTATGATAACATGGCACTGTTATCATAGAAAATTGCAAGTTTTTGATTGTTGAATTTCTAAATGTTTTTGTATGGTAATAGGTTATTTTTTTGTCATGAATCTTTTATAAATATATTCATGTTTTTGGATATCAATGTTTTTGTCTAACTCATTGAACCTACTTTGTACTACATCACATAAATTCCAAGTGTGTATTTCCATCCGTTTTCTAAATCTTTGACTTCGAGTAGCGAAGTGTACATTTGTAAACAAGTAATAATTAATATTCAATTAGTTAGAATATTTCAAGCTGATTTCAAAGAGGTATAATTACTACAGAGTGATAGTAGAAAAATAAAAGAGAATCATCATTCATTTACAAAGCGGCATGCGCGCGCCGACCTCTAACGAAGGTAGCGCGCACATCCGCCATTTTTCGCAAATCGTGGTGCGCAGTCGAAGGGCATAGGTAATTAGTGTGTACCGATAACACTCATTGACGGAAGCTTGCACACTTAGGCCCGTATTCCGAAACAATGCTCAAGTCTGAGTCGAGCCTCAAGCATAGATTTTATGACAGTTCTCCTTTGAAAAGTGTCAAAAATCTGTGCTTGAGGCTCGACTCAGACCTAAGCACTGTTTCAGAATACGGGCCTTAGACTATAAACGGTTAGGAGGAATAGTGGGGCGCGCCTTCGTGGATTGCACTATCTGTAACATGGTCTAATATAATACATTTCCTGCTTGAATATTACAAAACAAAATTTATTCATTAAAAATACATGGTGCCTTTAAGTAAATATACAGCGTTAAGCGGAAATCTAGATGTGGAGAAACTAACAGTCAATAGGTCAGCTAGGTAGGTATTACCCAAGTGTGTTATTGGAAAATTGTACAAGTTGATGAACTTTATTACACTAATTATATTTAAGTACTTATACTTATTTGTATTTTACAATTACAAGTCCCACGAAAACAAATGGTGTTTAACCAGCATGTCTCTTACTCCTTCCTTTAGTGGTTGATTTTGCGTGTCCTTTTTTACAGGGAGTTCCCATTCTGGATTTAAATTAAATCCAAACTGCGAAAGAATTCTCAACTCACATTTAATTTGAACCCATCCGGGAGAATTTATGAATGACCATGGATGGTACCATTTTTGAACAACATCAACGCATGAGCATAGTACTTCTAACCATAAATGGAGTGCTTCTTCATTTAGCCCCATGCAAATCAGGGTTCGCAGTTTGACATCCATTTGTGCGTGAGCATTGTCATGTGATAAATTGATTGCCTGAACACATCTATAAAGTAGCTCTTCAGGTGTAAGTACCTTTCCATCTTCATCCAATCGATATGTTTTACATAATACCAAGCGGCTATACACTGAATTGAAATCTTTTTCGACTTCTCTTGATGATGCTTCTTCAATAAACAACCATGGGTGACAAGGGCCATCAAGAAAACTTGGTCGCTTTATACCATGTAGAAGTACTCTTTTAAAGGCTGGTGCTAAAACACCTCTTACTAAATGAGCGATCTTTTCTGTAATAGAGTCATCTCCAGCTCTGCTGTATTTGACTCCTTTTTCATCCAATAATTTTACAAAACGAGCTGGGAACCATCCTCTTAACCCATTTAACTCTCCAATCCAACAATGTTCATCTCTAGAACTTAAAACATCTATAACATCATTTTTCCTAAAGCCAAGTTCATCACCGTCTCTCCTTTCAAAGTCTAGTAAAGCTTTTGCTCGTCTCTTTTTACTTTTTGATACATTAACATACCGCTGTCTATCAGCAGCATGACTTTGCATGGTATAATCGGCCGTAAGCTGCACTTCAGAAGCTAATTGAGGTTCGAGAGCAAGAAAATGGCGAGCAACTTGGAGAATTGCTTCTCTAAGATCTACAAGTATTTCTGTTTGCTTGACATTCTTTGATATTGCATCATTGTTGTTCCCTTCTTCCCCAAAGAGAATAGTTTGTATAACTGATTTGTTTTTCTTGATCTGCCGTCTTTGCAATTGTTGTTTTGGTAAGTTGGAAACAGCACCTGGGTTGCCTACCAATGCTCCTTGATCGGTCATAAGATATGCGAGGTGCCGTCGTCGGTGAGTCTCGATCAAAGTCGGGCTCAACGTATCGCCGCATACCTCATCAATAGTTTTTATAAGGAGATCAACATCATCTATTTCACCAGGGATATCAGAAAGAGCATTAAAAATCTGAGCTGAATTAGAAATTTCTGTAAAACGATTTTCTCTTATCTTCAACATGGCTAAAGTGACTTTAAATAATACAAGAGATCCATCTAAAAAGAAGAGATCCCATACTCTTAGTAAGATTTTCATGTGAACAACATTAGCATATAAAGTCAAAAACCAATGCATTGTTATCAGAGATAGTTCTATATCATGAGCGTTCAACACTTGATCAATTCCTGGAAGGTATGTTGAGATGAGGCTCCTCAAAACTTTCTGATCTGCTTGTATGCCAATCAATGTTGAGGAATAGTATGAAGCTGGTAAGAGATCTTCCACAGTAGTGCACATTATCCAAAATGCATCTTCTTCCTCCATTAAAAGAAGTAACGATGCAGCTATCATTCCTGTCCCTTGACAGTAGCCAATATCAGGATAAAGCCAAGCCAAAGCTCTTAAAATTCTGCGCAATCTCGGAACACCAGTACTGGTAGGATGTGAAAAGCAAACATTATTTGGTAATATTTGCACTAGATCTTTCTCAATTTGCTTACTTGTCACCAAGCCATCATCACTGGATGCCCTTACTATATCATGATATGTTATTTCGGTTGCAGTTCTTTTCTTGTAGGCACCACACAGATGCATCCAAACTTGTGGGCGAAGTGAATGAGGTACACCATCTTTGACCATGTTTTGCAACTGATCCGTCTTTTCTAATTTACCATCACCATCAGCGAAATTGATTTCTTTACTGTAAAACTCCCACTGAAGACAATGTTGATCATCATCTGAATTGGCATTAGAAATTTGTGATTTATTTGAAATTTGTTCTACATCATCTTCATCATCAACACAGAAACCAAACTCATCAAATCTATAGTCCGGAAGACCACCACTGTGACCTTCAGATTCTGGTTGAGCTAATTTTGCCATAATATCTTGCGGAACCATACTTGGAGTGAGTGCAGAAAAAGGTCCACCTGGCGCAGGAAGTAGTTCATCAGCGATGTTAAGTCCTCGTATCGCATCTATAACATCTTCTGGGTCATCGTCTGCAAGCGAGGAACATATTTTCCGTTCATGATCTTCTCGCCCTACATAGCCATCATGATCTCGCGAACTGAATAGAGACTTAGCCAAATCCATGGTATAGTAAGTTTAAAGAAAATAGGATAGTGAAATGTCTACCAAATTATCCTTGGTGTACAATAAAATAATCAATGTTAGAGAAAAAAGAAAATATTGATTTTATGTATGCTTTTTTTTCGCTCTTGTCTTTTATCACTGGAGGAGGCTAAAGTTTTATGACCATACTACCTCATCGTTCGCAGTGTATATTTACAAATGTAATCTGCCAAGTCAAAATTGAATTTTGAGCAAACACACGAACGTATCGATTCTGTAGTCTGTGCGCAATAGTAGTCTGTGGCGCAAGATGCGATGCGATGCGGCGCTAGGGATGTTCCGATACCATCTTGGAGGAATTAGAAATGGAGGCGTCAACGTTTAAATCCACGAACAATATTTTCTGCCAAAATTGACGGGGGACGAGGTAAACACGCATGGCACACGCGCATAGCAAAATCCTATTCATGTAAACACACACATTGACAATCCCGCACACGATCTTAAAATTTGCACACAGATAAAAAATATAACGTAGTTACGCAATGTCAAGACTCACATTAGGATAATCTCTAGTGATGGGCATTCAGTAAGACCGGTAAATTGAACGATGAATAAAATAATGAATGTACCTAATGGGTTTTTAGGTACAGGTAATTAAAATAAGTTATGCACAACAGGTTTCACATTTTGTAACAGTCAGAAAATAAAAGAGCTGAATTTAGTTGTTATGTTTTATTAATGGTTATAAGTTTGAATCAATAGTTCTTAACAGGTTATAGCATAGTCCACATAAGTTAAGTCTTTTACTGAATAATTGAAAAAAATGTATAAAGTGAAATCACATTACATCGTCAGCTTTCACATCACAGCGAAGTTTGTAGTTCTGCCTTCTGCGCTGGAGGCGTTGGTTGGATTCCCACCGAGAACAAATATTTGTGTGGTGAACGCAGATGTTTGTTTGCCCGAGTTTGAGAACTTTCTGCAAAATGTTCCGAGCAAATCACACTCGTTCTTGTTGCATGCCAAGTTGTTTTTTGGCCAAAAAATGTTGTCCACTCTTCAAGCAACAGGGTTTTTTGGAAACCTGCACAGGACGTAAAAGAAATATAAAATAGGCAAAAAAATGTTTTCAATACGCCCACGACTTTATTTTTGAGTATGATGTCATGTCCTATTTTATACATTGATGAGTAGAGGGTTTGATGACTGGTACCTAGGATACCCATATTGTGGGATTTGTGAATAAATTTAATCCGATATTTCGTGGCGGCAGCCATCTTGGACCGATTTTCATCAAAAATAGCTAAGAACACTCCCGACTATTCACCTTTCAAACAAACAAAAAACTAAATTAAAATCGGTTGATTCGTTCGGGAACTACGATGAGACAGACAGACACCGCAAACTCATAACATCCCGTCGTTTTTACGTCGGGGGTTAAAAAGCACTAAATATGTAATTGGACAACACATTATGTGATAATAATTTAACGTTTATTTTATCATTCATTCATTCATCAATTTCATTCAACTTTTCCCAACACTATGCCTTCTACCAAGGTGTAATCTTTGTCGTAATACTGTCGCTAATCTGTCGCAACCGGTATTTCTTTTGAACTAAAATTCTACAAAATTACAAACACAATTGACAAAATAATACTCACTTGTGGTAGGAAATACCATGTTCCCGGAAGTTTGATGTCTCTGATCGTCTTTTACAAGAAACTACCATGCAATTCACCATTTTCACGGAGCTCCACTTCGCGACATGAAACGACACACAATGGCTGCGGTTGTAGCGATGGGCGATTACTACTATATTTTATCGAATTAGTCGATTGTTCGGTTCAGTCGATAAAAGTCGATAACAATTGAAACTAGTCGATTGTTATCGACTGACGGTGCGTGCGGCGTGCAGCGCGCGGCGACAATGACTGGCACCAATTTTAACTACTATTTGCCGCGCGGTCTCGCCACGCAACCACGCAACGCACCTAACTACTATTTGTGCCGCGCGGTCACGCATTCACGCAACGCACCTAACTACTATTTTCGTGCGTACTACTGAATCAGTAGTTACAAAAGATGGTGCGTCGGGCGTGCGCTGCGCTACAAATTTATAGATTAAGTCCGTGCGCCGCTACTTAATGCAGTTATTATGCGATTTAAGTTATTACAATAATTAATTTGTTTTGAAGTATTACAAATTACGAATAGAAGGGTAGGTAAAGAGTTTCTAACTAAGGAAAACACAGACTAGAATAAAAATGAAGTAAAAAACTTACGGTACGGTACTTATAGATACTTATTTGAAATATATTTTCTTACAGAAAATCAACTTATAGCTAGAAATCTACCTTCTAACATAATTTTGGTAACTACACTTTTTACTTGTCAAGACAAGGTCAATTTTACATTTCTATAAAATGTATATTCATAAATATTAAAATATACTACCTACGTGTTAACATTAAATGCAACCGAAGTATTATTACAAAGAAACAATCGACGCAACACCGTCCCGCCCCCGCATGCACCGCCCCGCGTGGCCTTCCGCAGCGCAGTTCACCGCACCGCACGCATACTTACATGTATAGTAGTTAGTAGTTTGTCGATTGTTATTCGAATAATCATGGGGAGGAACTACTAAATCGACAATCGAATGCGCAGTAGCGCAATTTTCGATTCATTCGATTGTTTTTTTTGAAGCAATCGCCCATCGCTATGCGGTTGCGAGTGAAACAGTTTTATTAAAAGGATATGATCGAGGTCGGTAGATGACCGGCAGAGGGGAAAGCCCTGTTTTGACATCTCCATTTCTAATTCCTCCAAGGATACCATCAAAGTATCAATAACTACTCATTTCGATAGAACTCAAATAATTTTTCGATACTACTTAAATAAATACTCCAAAAGTATCGATACTTACTGCTATCGATACTTTTAGCACTTATTTTATTACTTTTTTATTTGAAGGAAACTAACGTAAAAAAATTAACGTTGAAGGACAATAATTAAAATAAAATTAAGAAGGAAAAAAATATCTTTTATTATAAACGTTTTGCGTCACGTTAAGTACCTACTTTAAATAAAAAAATTGTTAACATCAAGATTGCCCAAAAACAGTAACTGTTCGAGGTATTTTGGAGACAATCTGTTCCTTGTTTGTGACATTGTTGCCGTCTCGCAATGAGCAAGAGGGCTTTTGCTCTCTCATTCTGTCGGATGCGTTCAGAATTTTTTTTTAAATTTTAATGCTGATTCGATTTGATACCAAGTATTTGTGTTTCGACCGAGTATGTATCGCAAGATTGGTTCGATGCTCTAGATACTTGGTTTCGATTAAAAAGTATCGAGTACCTACTCGTATTTACTAGTATCGGAATATCCATAGGCGGCGCATCACGCACGCAGCAGTTTGTTTTTATTGAAGAAGAAAACGCTTTTTACGCAATTTTCTCGATTTCCTTGGTCTGTAATAAACTAAAAAGTGAATTTAATTACTACCCAACGATACGCAGAAACAGCTTTGTCAATAACGATCTCATGTTAATTTGTTGTGTTGGGACCTGTGTTACACAATTTTCATAATCTTGTCGATCTTTGTGATGTGAAAAAGTCTTGAAGATAATTTTACAGAGAACACAATTCACCTATATAGTAATGTGTATCCAAATTAAGTAAAAACTACAGCTACCTACTTTATGTTCTGTTGGGTAAGTAATTTTGCTATTCTGTCATCCCTTTGTTGTATCATCACGTCGGTGTTTGCAAAAGATCTATCTAGCCTACTAACATTGTCGTTCCCAGACGTATTCCCTTCCAATAAAAACTGCTGCAGTGTTTCTTATTTTGCTCACTTTAGTGCTGAAATGAACACCTTACCACACCCACACGCACACAGTATCTTACCTACCAACACTACAAAGGATGTGTTTTGAATAAACATGTGATTTTTCTTCTTGTAGAGAAGATGAGCATATAGTTGATCTCAAGCACAACACTGCGATGTCTCTTAAAAGATGTTGCATCTTTAATTGTAAGTCCAGCTCAACAAGAAATGAAGATAAAGGTGTTACATACCACAAATTTCCGAAAGATGCTAAATTGCACCATAATTGGACAACTGTTGCACATATTCAAACCACAAAATTGGTACCCCATTCATTTGTGTGCTCAAGGCACTTCTGTAAGGGAGATTTTGTACAGAACAAGGACTCTAAATATTTTTTAAAGTCAGGTATTCAGAAGACATTTCTATTCACTGGATGTTGTCTTGCCTACTCAATAGTATATTTGCTATCGAGCTTTAAATTCTTTGTAGTTTTTAAGTTTCTCTTTTGTTTGCTTGCTAGTTTCCTTTATATTATTTACACTGTGTACATAGTTGTAAATTTCTGTAGTGTATTTTGGTATTGCGGGTGAAAGCTTGTATGTTTGACTAGTTTCTGCCTGCAGTTTCACTCCTGTTGTATAGTAAGGTACCTAGCTATTATAACAGGTTGCACATTTTATTATGTTCCACAGTATTTGTTTATTTCAAACTATTACACAAAACACCTAAGATGACCTAAGGCTAATAATATTACCTACCAGTCATCAATTATGTGCAAAAACTTATATCATCCACTTCATGTATTTGCATATTTAAAACTCTAACAAAAAACAAAATGCAACATAATCCTTCTAAAAAAATCTTCCTACATTACACTACAGCTTAAAACTGAAAGCTCAATAAAAGCTCAATTGTTTTAAATATGATTTAGGCATGACACATTTGGGCTACAAGCACAGACTGACTGGACCACCTCTTGAGGTCCTCAATACACAAGGAATAACAATAAAACCACCAGTCAGCATTTTTTCTCTAAAAATACTAAGCTGATGCTAAAATACAATGTGTCTAAAACCTGTTAGGTAGAAAAGTTAGTTTAATTTTTTAATTAAACTAAATTTTCTATTTAGTAAAATTGCATGTCTTTCTTTGTAGTTGTCAGTATTCCTGCTGAGTGTAGTTAGCATGAATGTATTCATAATATTTCCATTAAATTTTTATACTGGTGAAATTACTGGCACTCAAGTTGTAGGATGCAGGGCAGAGCAATCGTAGGGGACATTCCTGACGTGCGTGACCTACGAGAAAATGCTTTGTTATAGATGATGGTTACCACTTAAAATTGGGAAGCCGATCTGCCATCAGCTATATGTATTAAAAAAAATGCATCCCATCCTTACTCAAACTCATCTTTCCCATAATTATGCTTGTTCCATCATAGTTGTATAAATTTATTTATTAATAATGTTATCTATGTTTACCTAGTCAAAACTAATTCTGAATCTGAATTCCAATTGTATTTTATCCACAGAATAAATATACATAATACCAACTCAATTTCAGATGCTGTTCCTTCTATCTTTCCATGGGAGGTTAGAACTGTAAAAATGGAAACACAGGAAACATCAAGAAATGAGCCAGAACAAATGGATGAACTAATAACACCAAATGAAGCATTGACATTGCCAAATGAGGATGAAAATGATGCCAATATTTCGGGAAGTAGCAAAGGTTCTGAGGCCGAAAATCTTGATAACATAAAAAAATTCATAGAAGCCCAAGAGAAAGATATACAGGACAACTTAAATAAAAATGTTCAAAAGCCTCATGGAAGCGTTTCTATAACAGATGACAATGTCAATAAGCATGTTGAGAACAAAGAAATGATTGTTGGCAATTTCAAAATAGATCTTGGAAACTTAGAACAGCTTGTTGGACATGAAGAACCTTCAGTTAGTGTTGATAAGCCTGTCCAGAATATTGATGATGAAACCATGCAAGTGGCCTCAAGTGTAATGGAGATGATTTTGAGTGAAACCGAAGCAAATGTCGTAAAAAATGACGCAATTAAGGCAATACCCAAACAAGCAATAAATACCGGTGAGTTAAGAGTTCTACTATGTATATCTAATCTGTATTTGGATCAGTCAGATAACATTACATCTCTCGGGCTCAGAATAGAGAGAACTGGAAGTCTTCGGGGGATACCTTTGCCCAGCAGTGGGACGATGTAGGCTAGAAAAAATATATATTCGGAGATTGTAATACCGCCCACTCTGCCACTTTTGCAGGAAACAGCAGCATGCCTCTTTCAGTAGGCTCCAAAGTAGAGGCCAAAGATTTCAGCGAGGAGTGGTATGCAGCTGAAATAGCTGAAGTGGATTTTGATGAAATGGAAGTGCTTGTGCATTATGAGATTTTTTATAAGAAGTAAGTGCTTTCCTATATTACAATGTAGATTTAATTCTTTCGATACACTTGTTTGAAAGAACAAGAGACAAGAAATGAATAGGTATTTTAAAATCCAGTGCAGTGATTCGCCATCACTAATCCTAATAAAATAATACTTTTGGCTTGGTGAATGGGGTGGTTATTTAAACACTGCTTGTAATACTTATTTGGTTGTGGGTTTGATATCTGACCTGTAAATGCAATGTTTGAACAAAAACATTTGTGTGTCTATGCAGCTGATTATTTTGGCTTTTTATTATACATGGCTCTCCCTAATCAAGGGGAGCACCCCTTTAGTTACGGTTCACTACTTGGCTCCTTGGTAACGAAGTAGCGCCTTGATTATAAACAATCTATTTTCGCGTAGGTAATAGTGTATAGTCATCAGCCTCTTTGGTATGAGTATAACCTCACCAGTCTTTAGCTTTTTCGAAATTTAAAAATAATAAATAGAAACATTCTGTCAGCATGACATGCCCTGCCCTGTTCTGAATTCAAATCGGCGGTCAACTCTAGATTTCGTGGCCGCGTAGTTTTTGAATTCGATATTTTATTTCTTCATCATGTCGTATTCTTATGAAACTCGCTTCAAATCACGTCGACGAGGAATCCTAGAGCAAAGGTATCTATATAAATAAAAACACTAGTTATTGATTATCTCTACTTTTATGCAAGTCACTAAATAATTTCTGAAAGTTTTTGTGACGCTTCAGATAGATTGATTTGATTAGCAGAGTCACCATTTTAATTCTACGCGGCTTTTTTAATTACGAATACCCATTTAGATTTAGCCAGAATCTATGTAACGACGAGTACCTACCCATTTCTAGAAAGCGTAATGCAATACGCTGGTTACTGCTTGGCTCTATAATTCGCCGACTATATAATCGACTATTATGTTTAGATAACTTGAGCAATCTTTTACCATTGATTAATTACATCATTTAGAAGAGAATATTTGCTATCCGGAAGACGAAACGTAGGACCCACCCGAACCTCATGGACAGACAATATTTTTAGGATAGCGCGATCTGAGGGAGTCTGGGAATGGAGAGGGCTCGGAATTTTTCTTCCTTGAAATGGATAGAGGAGGCCTATGTCTAGCCGTGAGTTTCTTGACGTTGATGATGATGATGATGGTCCTATTCTCAAGAAGACTGTCTGTGTTTTAACATGGTTTGTATTTCAGGCCCGATGAATGGATCAATGTCAGCAGTCCAAGACTGCGTCCATTCACTGGAACCAATGTGCCAAAGCCTGAGGAAAAACCAACAGAACTAATAAACCTTCTGAAAGAAGTGAAAGAAGAACCCAAGGATATTAAGACTGAGGATAGAAGTAAAGAGTATGTGGTCGGAGAGAGGTGCTTAGCTCGATGGAGGGATAATCGAAGATTTGTTGCTACCATTGATAAGGATTTGCGTGATGGTAAGTCAAAAGATATTATAGTCAATCAGACTGATAGAAATATAAAAAGCAATGTAACCCAATTCGCATAATTGCAACACATCTTGCCCTTATCCCACTTCATGTAGAGTTGGCACAACAAGGTCTTTGCTCTCCACTCTCCTCTATCAGCCATCTGTTTTATCTTGGCTATCTAATGTTATTATAAAGAATATACTAAGAGATACAAGAACCAAATATCTTTACAAAATAATCTTGCTTGCAGGCAAATTCGGAGTAATATTCGACGACGGCTACCACTGGACCTGTCCTATAGCCCGCCTCAGCAAGCTTAAGGATACCCGCGACGTTCTCACCATCGACACAACACTGCCGTCAACTAGCGGAGCGCCCTCGCCTGTCCTGCAAGGAGGTCCTAGTTCCGGCTCCCCTATACCCGTCCCTACCTTCCACACCCATCTGTTTGACCCTACCAGAGACTACCTCGGCTCTAAAAGCGAGCGACGCGAGAAAAAACGCAAGCTGAACATCAAGGAAATTTTTAATATTGGACAAAAGAAGCAGAAAGTGAAGGTTGAAAAGGACAAAATGCCTAAGGAGAAGAAACCTGTTAAAAAGTTGGTTAAGCAAAAGGGGAAAATGATCGAAGACAATATTGAAAAGCTGAAACCAGGTTAGTTACTTTGTGAAAGTTCCGCTACATTATACAGCAATGCACTTATGTAAGTATGTAGCATTTACAAAAACAATTCCCTTGCAGATGCAGGGGCGTCAGTAATCGAGTCTTCAGTGATAGACTATATAAAATCTGAAATTAAGGAAGAGTCAATAGATCTGGACAATAGCATGTACCAGCCTGAAGAGTCAACTGATTCCAAATCTGATATAGATCCGGTAAGCTAAGTTTAAAATTACCTTCTAAAGAAGTTGTAGTTGAGTTTACAACAGTATTTAGATGTTTACAGAGTTGGATGCCTAATATTATTTAGATGTCTATCCCTGAGCTGTAGTTTAGCTATAGAGTATGTATTCTTAGAAATTATAACTCTATTATTTTCTTCTTTTGTGTAAGTCATGAAGGCAAAATTCTTTCCTTGTTTTATCTCCTCGAAGTTAACCTAATTAGTTACTTAAATTCTATGAAATTTATAATGATTTAGGTTGACGAAGAAGACAAATTGGAAAGATTTGATAAACCAGACCAGTCAATGCACGAAGAAGTTATGGATAAAATGAAAGAAGTAATAAGTAAATTGGAAGGAGGATTGAAACAAGAAAATTTGACGGGCGCTGTTCGGATTGACTCACCCAAACCTGTACTTTGTTTGAAACCGCTTACTAATGCACAAATACTGGATGCTGTTAAACAAGAACCTGATATACAAAAACCTGTTGCCAATAACGAAGTGGTGATACCACCAAATCAACTAAAGATTGAATTGCCAATACCTGATATTGAAACAAAAACTCCTGTCGCTGAGCCCATTAAAGTAGATATTGAAACAGCAGCCACAGACTTCGAAGTTTCAGTACCAGATTTACCATCACCAAGTTTAATAGAGACATCTGAAGCTGAATTCGATAAAATAATACCAGATGATGACACAACTAAATCGGATATAGAAATGGGCAATGAATCACCAAGATTGGACATAGATTCGCAACCTATTCTTGTTGATATAGACGCTCCACTGGATGAAGATCTACCCGAATCCATAACTACAGATGAAATACCCGTAGTTAAGAAACCGAAAAAGCTTAGGATTAAAGATTTTGAAAAGCCGAAGAAGAAGGTTAAAAAAGAGCAAAAAAAGAAGTTTTTGCATGAAAAATGGGCGGAAGTCGATCAAGTCAAGAACGAGCTCGCGGAGATGAAGCAGCGGATGAAAGAGATGTTGCAAGAAATTGAAAGAGAAAAGCAGGTATGTACTAGTCTTGTACACTATTGTAGTATTGTAACCCATAAGTAGAGATAAAATAAGGTTAGAAAACACGTTTTATGTTAAAACGCTAGTAAGGCAACTCGCACTCAACTAAAAATATATTTTGCTCCACTCACTTAATGTTTTTGTTCAAAACTAATGAAACGACAATTAATTGACGGAAACGATAATTTTTCGTCAATTCATTCGGTCATGTTATGTAAATATGTTTATCTTCAAAATATGTTAAAAAGTGCGAGCGAGAATTTGCCTCACGGTTGTAAACGTCTTAAGTTACCAACGCAGCCTATTTACTGCTATTTTATTTCAAACAATAAAGCATTACATTTTACAGATACCTTTTGTAAATTATTAGAAGGTAAATTACGATCATCGTAGAAATAAATCTGCTAGCCTCGTGTTTTCTTTCACCTTTCAAAGGCTAAATCAATTTCGGGTACTTACCCTACGTAGTACTTTATCTGTTCTGAGCTTTATGCTGAAATGGCGAAGTCGCCTTTAGAATATCAAAAGACAGAGAGCTCTTGGTGATTGAATTTATAGAAACTTCAGTTGATCAAGTTCAAGTTCAGTGACTTCAAGATTGTCGTAGGTTTTCAGTATGATGATTTTGGTGTTTAAGGCTTTGGATTTTGGGGTATGAGATTTAGGGTTTAGCTTGCCTATGTACATGTTTTTTGTGCATACATACATACATAAAATCACGCCTCATTCCCTTGGGGTTAGGCAGAGATAACGGATTTCCATTTGCTATGATTCTACATGTCTTTTGTAATCACATAATGTGTGAATTTTCCTGTGGACAATAAATCATTTAAGATCATGTATGTAGGTGACAGGTGTGCCGTTGCCCGAGAGTTGTCTCCTGCCCAACGAGTGGGCGTGTCGCTGGGTGAACGGCCAGCCGGTCGGCAAAGTCAGCGAGATAGAAGCAGACTCCAAACCCGATGGCAGCGGGAAGCCGCCGTTGCCGCGCCGCAGTGTCGAGGTACCTTTTATCACTTTATTAAAACACTAGCGGCCTGTCCCGGCTTCGCACGGGTAGAAATTTATTTTTTAAACACATAAATATAGCCTATGTTACTCAGGGTGAATGTAGCTTTCCAATGGTGAAATAATTTTTGAAATCGGCACAGTAGTTTTTGAGTTTATTAATTACAAACATATACACAAAAATACAAATACATCCTCTTTATAATATAAGTATAGTTTTAATTCTTTGCTGTGGCTTTTTCCTATCAGTTACCAGAAAAGGTGCGAACAGATGTTTCTCACAATTTAATAGTTAAAACTAGATTTCTGGAGTGATTTTAGCAGTTTACATGCAAAACAGGTTTGATTAGGATTGGGTCTGAGAGAGCCTCACCTCCAGGCTTCATTGTACTACATGTTTCAATTCATTATTTGTATTATACATTATCCGTTTCATTGCAGGTGCTAGACAGGCGACTGCCATCGGGCTGGAGCAAGCACATGGTGCGTCGAAGTGTTGGCCATTCCGCTGGAAAGTGGGACGTTGTACTAGTCAGGTATTACGAAACTTATTTATTTATTTATTTTATTTATTTATTTATTTATTTAATCTTAGACTCACAGTTACAATATTGTTTATCTTAAGCTATTCGATGTATTTTATACATTAACCAATTCGAATCTACATTATGTAAGCAGTAAAGTAAGTAGGTAGGTACAAAAACAGTAATAATATTATCTTTCTAAAGTTATGTTCGGCGAACTAATTGAAATAGGTAGCATATCAGGTTGTCTAACTAGCATGCTAAATTTGGTAGGTAGTATATTATGAAGTATTTAGTTTAGAAACTTACATTTAAAATCAAAAGGTGAAAAATAAGAATTAAAAACACAGATGAATCGCTAAGCAAGTGTGAGAATGTGTGTAAAAAGTGAAATTGAGTGAATGTGTAGTGTAGTGTGTGTGTCGTGGTGTGCATTGTTGATAATAATTTTAATAATGTTGTGCTATAATATACATGTAGTGTGAGTAGACAAACGCCCAACTTCATCCTGTCAGAAGGGGCAGGCGCAAGCGCAACTAGCGTAAACAAGAAACTGGTTTCTGCATAGTTTTTGTAGGGTCAGTTTACATGGTGGCGGGCGCATGTACCCAGATAATCAAATTTAGTGTTTTAAGAAAAAGTTTTTTTAATTTAAAATTTTATTTTTTACTACCTGCATCCGATATGAGTGAGAGAGTGAGGCGTGTGAAGTGCTAATGAGTGAGGAAGAGTGAGTTGCATGTTTTTGTATTTGCCTATTTGATGTTTTCTGTGGATACTTCTTGCTAGTACCAGTCTCATAAGAGTCTGGGAATCACAGGAGTATCCGTTATGCATGTGACGTGTGAAGTGTTAATGAGTGAGGATGAGTGAGTTACATGTTTGTGTGCTTGATAGGTAGTTATTTGATGTTTGCTGTGAATACTCCTGCTAGTACCAGTCTCATGAGAGTCTGGGAATCACAGGAGTATCCGTTATGCATGTGACGTGTGTAGTGTTAATGAGTGAGTTACATGTTTGTGTGCTTGATTAGAAATTATTTGATGTTTTCTGTGGATACTCCTGCTAGTACCAGTCTCGTAAGAGTCTGGGAATCACAGGAGTATCCATTATGCATGTGACGTGTGTAGTATGAGGAAGTGTGAGGAAGTGTAAGTTGTGTTTGTGTAACTGTGGTGTGAGGGTGCTTATGTGCGTGAGGGAGGGGAGGGATATAAATAAATAAATGTGTCGCAGACGTTAGGTTTCCATCTTCCTATCAGACATCTGTTTGACCACTTTTGACTTAAAAACAGTCTTTGATGAGTTAAAAGGATCTATGGCACTAAACAGTTTATTATAGGTTTGAGGAAGCCGACTAGTAACACTGTTGGCTGCATAATTTGTGCGATGAGTGGGCACATAAAACAGTTGCGTATGCCTAGTTCGAGTATTTGGGGCTCTCAATTTCAATACATTATTTATTAAGGGGGAACTGTCTAAAGCACCGGAACATACATCATGCAGAAGTAACATATCTTGCACAGTTCGTCTATCTCGAAGTGGAATTAAGCCGTATTTACGGCATGATGTATCGTAGTCGTCGAAGGTTAATTTAGTACGGTAATTTAGGTGCTTGATAAACTTTCTTTGTATAGTTTCTATAGCTTGGTCATAAGTGGCATACCGCGGGTTCCAGACGGGGCTGCAGTATTCGAGAACACTACGTATATAAGCATAATAGAGTATTTTTAGGCAAGGTATGCTAGTAAAAGGTTTCGTTACCCGCAGAATAAATCCCAAGTTTTTATAGGCCTTGTTTATGGCATGCTCAATATGGGTCGAGAAAGTAAGTTTGTGATCGAGAATCACGCCTAGGTCTCGGATGCTCTGAGTTCTTTCAATTGGACTGTCATTTATTTTGTAATCATATTGGATAGGATTACTACCTCGCGTAAAACAGATATAATTACATTTGCTCACATTAACGCCAATTCGGTTGTTCGTATAATAAACTGATAGTCGATCTAGATCTTCCTGCAACTGTTTACAGTCGTTAATAGACCGAACGTTGTAGTAAATTTTTTTGTCATCTGCGAATAACAAGAATTTTGCATACTTAAAACAGGAACCAATGTCGTACAAATAAGCCAAATAAAAAAGTGGACCTAGTATGGAACCCTGCGGAACGCCTGATGGAACAGCAATAAAATCTGAGCGTTCCCCTCCAATTACGACAGCTTGCCTTCTATTACTAATATAAGATTTAACCCAACGCAATAGATCACCTTGTATGCCAAGTTCGTATAGTTTGCGAAGGAGAATGATGTGATCCACCCGATCAAAAGCTTTTTCAAAATCAGTATAAATAACATCAACTTGCGCTCGGGATTCCATCCCATTTAGTACTTCACTGATAAAGAGTGACAGATTTGACGTCGTCGAGCGACCTTTGACGAATCCGTGTTGCTGCTCGGGTATGCCGTGACGAATTACTGGATAAATGGTATCGTAAATGATCCTTTCGAAGCACTTACCTAACACGTTAAGAATAGAGATAGGCCTGTAATTTTCTACATTTGTTTTGGACCCTTTTTTATGCAGTGGGACAATGTAAGCTTCTTTCCACTGATGCGGAAAGATACCTTCCTTGATGGAGCGGTTGAAAATTGTAGTTATGGGCCTAGATAAAGATTTAGCACAATTTGCTATGAAAAAAGGAGGAATTTTATCGCTACCTGCACCTTTTTTAGTGTCAAGTTTGCTCAGTACTTTGAACACCTGTTCTTCATGCAGTACTCTTGTGTTGATAACATCTTGACCTGACATTGGGCAATTAAGTTCAACGTTAGCGTAATTACTTGCTGGACTCACAAACATGTTCTGGAAAAATGTGCTAAAAGATTCAAGTATGTCAGCCGTGTTTGTGAGTTTTCTGTCACCGTAACTCATAGTATTAGGGTATGCAGTCGTCATCTTACGTTTTGACTTTATGTAGCTCCATAGCAACTTAGGATTAGATTTGATCGCTTCTTGAGTGCGTGATATATACTTTTGATAACAAGAAGCTTCAACTCTTTTAAATCTAGATCTCAAAAGAGCGAACTCGTCATAATCGAGTGGGTTTTTATATTTTTTCCAGCGAGCGTGTAATTTGTTTTTTTCCTTATTAATACAGATAAGGGCCTTTGTATACCATATTGGAAAGTGATTCGTTCCATCCACTATGGCCTGCGGTACATGTTTAGTAATAATGTCATTGATTAGGGTATAGAAGATAGAAACGGCATCGTCCAGTGGTCCCTGATTGAGTACTGACCAATCTATATTAGAGAGTTTTTCATTGATTTCAGCGTAGTTAGCCTTTCTAAATAGATATTTAGTATGCGGAGTCTTAGTCAAAGGTGTAACCGTTATGTCTGACGCATCGATGTCAAGTGTAACATGCGAAATATCTTCAGTGACCATAGGTTGAATACTCTCACTAACTGCAACGTGAAAGTTACAGAAAACCAAATCTAATGTATTGCCCGAAGCGTTCAAGAAATTATTGTATTGATGTAATCCTAATAAGCTGGTTTGATTAATTAAATGAACGCCTGCGTTTTGCAGTTCAACAGTACCTTTTTTTAAATGTCTAGGGTCCAATAAAACATCCCATTGTATATTAAATAGATTAAAATCACCTACCAACATAAAGTAGTCATTAGCAACTTGAGATGAAATATCGCCAACCCATTCGATGAGTTTTTGAACTCGTTGAGCTAGCAGATTACCGGGAGGCATGTAAACCAGTCCTATATGCAAGTCACTATCAGAGTTGATCGCTCGCCCGTCAATCGATATCCATAAGCATTCGACATCCAAATGCTTCCGTTCCCACTCAGGTCGCGCGCGTGCATTCAGTTTCTCCGAACATAAAACCATGACACCACCGTGGTGGTCAGAAGGGCGATCGCGTCTAAATATGTGGTACTTAGAGTTAACAAGTTCTGAATCCAAAACACTTTCGTTTAACCAAGTCTCTGTTATAAGTAGTACATCGTAATCGGATGATAGCAAGTTAGTACTAAATTGTAGTGTTTTTGTTCTCAGTCCACGTACGTTTTGGTAAAACAATCTCAATTTGTGCTTATCCATTGCAAATTAATAAGGGCAGCCTGTGAGGGTTTACGAAAATTAGTAAAAGTGCTTGGAAGTATAGCCTGCGAACGAGCATACTCATGAGATTCAAAAATAATACATAATATTGGTTGTGTTTTATTATAATGCACGGCATAGTAAAAGTAATAGTTAGGCGTTTTATCTGTGTTTATGTAAGTGAAGTTGTGAAGTGTAATGAGTGTGTAGTGTAAGAGATTTGGGGTTAGCTTATGCGATTCAAAAAAACATAAAAAATAAAAAAATAAACAAAAAATCATAATAAAAACTATATGCTCTGATGAAGTTATACAATCTTTTTTAGATCCGCTTCTTTTGATACCAGAATGTATGGCGATGTATCGTTTCGTCTGACATATATGCGACAGTTTTTTGTCCATACATAATTAAAGTTATGTTCTTTAGCTTTACTTTTACATTTACTGAGTAATTGCTTGTTACATAAAGTTAAATGCTCATTTATATAGACAAGCGAATCACCACCCACTCCGATATCTTTAGAAGTCAAACCATATTTCTTTCTTGTGGCTGATAGGAATGAGTCCTTAGTTTGGCGCTCCCGAAAACGAACTATGATGGCACGAGGCTTTCCACTGACAGGACGTTTGGCGCTGACACGATGGGCAAACTCGATGTCTTCCAGTTTGAGTGGCAGCGCGGCATGTTCTGCTATCTTGACGACCAGGTTCCCAAGTGATTCGCCGCTGGCTTCTGGTATGCCGACAATTTCCAAGTTCTGCTGCTTGGCCCATTGCTCCTGTTTAGCCGCATTGTCCTCGGCAACTGACAACCTCTGTTCAAGATCTTTGACACTATCCTTCAGCTGCTTGTTCTCAGATTGTAGCTTTTTTAAAGAGGAATACTGAGTGTCTAAGCTCATCCTTGTTTCATCATATTTGTCACTCACCATCTTGACCGAGTCCTCCAATGACTGAATCCGGTTTCCAAGCGCTTCCAGCTTCTGATCCAAGATCCCGCGGATGATTCTAGGCAGCTGATCCGTCACCGCAGCAAGGATTTCTGTGCGCATGCTGGTCAATATTTCGCTGCTGTCCTCGTCTTTTTGGATGGGCCTCTGGGAGCGGAGTGTCACATTACTAGTATCGGCAGTGACATCTCCCGATCCGATATTCTTCCGCACAGGGGATTCGTAGTAATCAGCAGCCCTTTTCTCCTTAAGTTTGCACTGTGGACATTTCCATTTTGAGGGGTCTGCAGGCTTTGTACTTACAGAGAGACCAACGCACTGCAAGTGGTAGGTAAGCAGACAATCAGTTGTGGAACATTTGACTCGTTCCTTCAGCGGGATTGTAGCACGACAAGCACTACAATTGCTCATGATGCACTATTTATGGGCGTCTTCACTTATGAAATTCTATTTGTAGCCACGACTTGTGAGTTTAGAAACAAACTTAGTTGAGTTTTGTAGTAAAATTCGCCGTAATTATATCAAAAAACAGTAAATATCTACGGAGCCACACGTAACATGTGCCTACCCGCACGTTATCTTTTTTACTGATCCTACACATACCTTTTTACTGATCCTACTTTAAACTTGAAACATTGAACAACATCTATTTTACCAACACATCAAAGATATTCTGTTGTAGTCTAGCTAGACATAAAACCACTTAGACAATTGTTTATTTATTTCATGAGTATTTTATCTAGTCTTACTAATAAATAGGCACATGACGATTGTTATTCCTTAGTGCACACAGTATTACGAAAGATCGGGCTTAGTGGCGGGTCATTAGTGAGATTTTCCAGCTGTGGACTTCAATAGGTTGTTAGAGATAGTCCAATCTTAAATTGCACGTCCCACTACTTCAGTAAGTCAAAGTAAATTGTCACAAAGATCATTTTGAAGTACTTTGCTGTGAGCCAACTTCAAGAAAACGTGGTGGAGGGGCGTGCATTTTTAGACTGGTTTATCTATACGAAGTTATCCCAAAATTATAGAATAAAATGATAATGATACCTTCTAGCCCTGACAATCGTCGCTTCCACACCAAAGTGGACATGCGCAACTTCCTGGAAGTAGCCGACCAGTCTATAAAGGACTATGAGCACTGTCTCATGGACTTCGGCGTGCATTTGAAGCTGTCTCGCAAGATGGGCTGGATCTCGAGCACTCCCGACGGCGTCGCCGAAGCGCCCGCCACCATCCTTCCGGCTGATAGTAACTGCTTGTCTCCGCTGGTGAAGAGGAAGACATTGAGCCTGAAGAGACGGCCAACGGGACTCAAGTTGAAGGATAAAGTTAAGAAGCGGCCTATAAAGCTGAAGTTGCAGCGTAAAATGCACACTGTGAGCTTTACTTTATTACTTTTTAAAGTTTGACGCCTTATATAGTTGGTTATGAGAATGAAGATGAATTATTATAATTATTTTAAGGCGCAAAGCCCAACTAAAGGTTTTATATCAGCAAATTGCATAAAATTCCCAAACTAAAACAACTTGTGTGTCGAGATTTTCTTTTGATAGGTTGTTTTTAACTAGATGATGAATCATATTCGAAGCATTTATTTTGCAGTACAATTCGGAACTCATCGATGCAGAGGGACAAACCTCGAACTCGGCTGTAAACGTGCCCCAACAACCCATGCTGCCTCCTCTTGAAGATGGATATGGTGAGTTTCTTTTTCACTCCTCTATCCTTTAAAATTAATATTAACACAATCGTGATTTGACCGCATCCACAACATAATACAAAAAAATCTTAAAGATTTTAAGTCCCCTCCAAGGATTGCCAATCGTCTCTATCTCTTGCTCTTCTTGACCGTATTCTTCCAGCTACGTGGATAATTTCTTTGTTCCATATTTTGAATGGTTTTCTTATTTTCCGTTTGTAAAATACTAATACAAAATTATGTTTTACAGTGTGGGTTGGTTCGCTAAAGGTGCAAGTAATCGAGAATCTTCTCCGCTGTCCAGCCGAAGGTTGCTTCAAAAACTTCCGAAACAATACCCTTCTTCAGATGCACATCAAGCACTACCACAGGGAACTCCGCAAGATGATGGGAGCTACCCCCAAAGTACTAGACCTAGCGGCCGCACGGTCTAAGCCGACGCTAGCCGAACTAAACCGAGCCGATCGTAAGGGCTTCAAGCTCAAAACAAGCAGGCCATCAAAGCGAGAGGAACCTAAATACGACAATCTCTACCTACAAGATGAAGGTATAAACGTCGACGTCTCACATACTACCCCGATAAAAGATGAACCGATGACCAAGGTTCCTCGCAGCCAAGACTCACCGAAATTGAGAAACATGCTCATTAACAAACCTGTTAAACGTCCCAGAGTGTTACTTCCAATGAGGAGGTCGGATCCAGATCAACCCCTCCCAGAATTTACGTCAGATGATGACTTTGAAGACTCTGAATCAGCCGTACCTACCTCGGATATCCTGGACTTTGAAACTGCTATTTCCACTCACACTGTAACCAAACCGCTGGAGAAAAAGAAAAAAGGGGAGAAGAAACAGAAATCTTTTGCATCTTTCGCTAAGAATGTCAGCGAGGATGAAGAGTGGTTTGCCATGAACTCTGATGAGCTGGACACAAGGTCGAGTTTCCCGCGCTCCGGCACGCCTGATGACTCGAAGGTCGTTGACCCGAAGACGGGGTTGATGATGTCTTCCGATCCAATGGACGATCAGCTCGATCCTTCGCTGTACACCTTTACAGATTGTAAGTATTTGAAAACCACCATATTCAAAACATAAATTAAGTTACTATAGTGTTATTTCATGATAAAATATGACATCAAGAAGTTTTGAGAAGAACTAGTATTCTGCTCGGGATTTACTACCCGTGGTTACGGTTAACTGGTTAGTTATGCTTACACCATCAATTGATAAGGAAAAGAAAAAACAGACAAACAGACCGTGTTTAAAAAAAAAGTGTATCTAAAAACTCGCTACGTTGCTATTGCGCTTTGAATCAATTAAAGTTATTTTTGTTCTTTTGTTGTCTTGACTCGCAATATTTCGCCATCATTTTTACCAATAATCACGAAGTAGTTCAAAAAAATTTCAAAATCAAAATTTCAAAATTTTTTCAAAATCAAAATTTTATTTATTTGGATCATTTTACAAAGAGTACAGAAAACAGATTGAAAAACGATGAAGTTCGCAGGAGTTAAAAACTGTGTCGCGAAAATCAACGCCCTCCTCCGCAATACTTAAGTTTCAAAGTTCCAAATGCTTAGCAGATAAATAGGTACTAAATATGTAGCTTAGTGATAACAAAAATAAAAATAAAGTTAGCAAACTTAATAAAGAAGTAAGTACACAAGGATACAGTTCAAGTTATGTAAAAACAAAGAAATATAACGCTTACTACGAGGACATAAGAGTGAGAATAATAGAATCTAACTTTCCATTTTCCGTTAAATTCTATACCTGAAAACCCTTTCCACAGTTCTTCCGTTGATTAAATTGTATGAATTCCATCCAGCTGGGCAGCGCATCAAGATAGTGCACATGAAACGTGAGGAGATCATTAACTGCCACTGCGGCTTCCGCGAGGAAGACGGCCTCATGGTGCAGTGCGAGCTCTGTCTGTGCTGGCAGCACGCGCTCTGCCATAACATACAGAAGGAGTCCGAGGTACCAACATACTCATCACTCACATTTATGGAAATCATATTGTACAACTTGTATTACAACATTTTATAAGGCATAAAATACGAAAAATCTCGAAATAAAACATATGTCCGGCAACTAAGTCGTAAATGGAAGACGTTTAGTAAAATTTCGTGGCTTGTGTTTGCATCGAAAAGAAATATCTAGAGTCTGGGTGGCAAAATTGCGTAAACTTGCCTTCAAGTTTAAGTGAAGTTCACAGAACTCTTAATTCCAAAAAATCGCTGCAAACCTTGAAAAAGGATTTGAAGTTGATTTTAACAAGATCGCAGACGTTTTAGAGAAAGGCACCCTAAACCGACGAGCATGTATGAAGAATGTTATGAGAGTGAATGAAGCGAAAGAGGTGTGTCAGGATCGTAGCAAGTGGAAATCCGTGATCTCTGCCTACTCCCATGGGAATGAGGCGTGATTTTATGTATGTATGTATGTTTAACAAGGATCTTGGACATAAGCTTGGTGTATGCAGGGTACCAAGCTTGGTATCAAACTTGGCGGTAATGCTGCTGTTTACGATTGTCCAGGTGCCGGAGAAATACACTTGCAGCATCTGTCTGAACCCGCGTCGCGGCCGGCGCTCGCGGCGCTTCGTGCACGACCAGGACCGGCTGTACGAGGGGCTGCTGGCGGGCGCGCGGCAGGATGACGCGCTGCGGCGCTCGCACGAGCTCTCCGGCAACCTGCTGCGAGTGCAGGACGCATTGCACGCACTGCGCATCAAGCACTACGTCACCACGTGAGTCTACTGATTGCTCAGAAACTTGCTAACAGCCAGATGTGTTTCACATGATGCTTATTTATTCTCTGTCACTTGCGTACATTGTATACGTTTTTAAAGTTAGTATGAGTAGGACATACCACTCAAACTGTGTTTATTTATTAATGATGTAACTACATAATAAAATTTACTATGTTCTCTATATGTTAACTGGCACACAGATGGTTTGGGCTAGGCTGTTAGTTTTTAATCATTTACATAAATAAAATAAATACTATACGAGGGACTGCTAGCGGGGGCAAAACCGTATGCGGAGATGTTTTCACTGGCTGGGATTCTTCTGTTAAAAAGGTCTTCCTAAAGGCACAAAGACAGAGAAAGTTCCAGCATGCGCAGCACTCTTAAAAACCTGTTACACCGAAGAGTCCTAAGTCTATGTTCTCATCCCACAGTAAGAAAGACCACCCGAAGTTGTACCTCTGGGCGAAAGATTGGGAGCAGGCGGAGATTCCTTTCAAGCTAAACTCCGACTACTCGGACCTTAACATCATGATCAACGGCATGGACAAGGAGAACCTGCCCATGAAGCCAGACGACCCACACCTATTGGATATGAGACCAGTTTCTGAGGACGACCCTGATAGTGACCGGTGAGTCAGTTGCTGCATAACCCAGGCAGATCATGTAACTTTAATTGCAATGGTTTCAATCAAAATCTTATTGGAACTGTCAATTTGCGATCACGTATTTGTTCGAAAATTTACAGTTTCAATAAGATTTTGATTGAAACCATCGGCCTGCTGGTCTTTCACTAGAATTCCCTGTGTAAACATAGGTTGTTATGTTAGTGTTTCTTAAAACTCGAAAGTTTAGCATCGTTGATAGGTAAGTGATTTGTTTACTTTTTTTGTAATCTGCAATAGCATGTTTGTGACTAAATTATACCCTAACTGGACCGATTTGGATGAAATATGAAACAGATGGATGGATGTTGACATGTTTTTTGATGCACTAACGGACTCAATCAATGCCTCACCTTCTTGTGATAATATAATACTGCTCGGTGACTTTAATATAAACGATAACAGTAAGTTGTGCAAATTTCAAGCTTTTTTGGAATGCCTTGGTCTCTCTCAACTCGTTACTATGCCCACCCATTTCACTGATAACTGAATCGGTTTTAGACGTTGTGTGCACAAATCTGCCAGTCAAAAGGTTAACAGATGATCCGGTGGGTCGATCAATAGGCCATCACCTGATAGTATGCGAATTTAAAATCAAGCGTGAAAAAATACCCCCCCGGATTCATACCTACAGGCCGCTCGGCAACATATCTGATGACTTATTTAAATGTGATTTGAAATCTATACCATGGAAATCGATGGCCTCGCTCACTGGTGTTGACGATATGGTAGAGTTATTTAACTGCAACGTCTTAACTTTGTTTGATCTTCACGCTCCTGTAAAATCTATAGTTATTAAAGACCGTTCCTTTCCATGGATTACATTTACTATCAGAGAGATGATGAAACTGAGAGACGAAGCACTCCTCACTTTTCGTAGAACGCATTCTGACACTAAAAAAGCCTATTACAAAGAGTTAAAATCAGTAGTGAACCAAGCTCTTTTTTCTGAAAAAGTTGCGTATTTTAACCAAAGCATTAACAATAGAATAGAAGATCCCAAGTCTCTTTGGAAAAATTTAAAAACCACTATCTTGCCCCCAAAGCCCAGCGAACTCCCACCCCACTTTACTGATCCAAATTCAATAAATAATCATTTTCTAAATATCCCAGGTACTTTTTTTATCAACATATCTCAGCTAACGTTCTACGAATACCATAGGTTTAGCAACGCAGTTTTTGACATAGCCCCAGTTGATTGCGAAAAAATTATGAAAAGCATCACTTCACTTAAATCAAACGCAGAGGGTTCGGATAAGATAAATCTTAAGATGTTACTAATGACCTGTCCTGAGAGTCTGGAAGCAATAACTGCTATTGTTAATACCTCTATCGTGACGTCAACTTTTCCTGATGCTTGGAAGTCAGCTACTGTGTCTCCGCTGCCCAAAATATCAGACCCAGTGGCAATGAAGGATCTTCGGCCAATTAGTATACTTCCCTGTATGTCGAAAATACTGGAAAAGGTAGTGTGTAATCAGTTGACTGAATTCCTTGAGACGAATCAGCTATTGCCAGATGTACAATCGGGTTTTAGAAAAGGACGTAGCACCGCCACAGCACTTATAGATGTCACGGACAATATTATTGGTGCTCAAGACAAAGGCTTGGTTACTCTATTAGTGCTGCTTGATTTTTCGCGGGCTTTTGATGCATTAAATTGCACCTTGCTTCTATCTAAACTAAGCTACTATGGTCTAAGTGCGGGTGCCATCAAATGGTTTGATAGTTATCTGAGTGGTCGTCGTCAGCACGTTAAAATAGTGGATACTCATGGAACTTCCATACAATCTGACGAGGTATCTGTGGTGAGAGGTGTGCCTCAAGGGTCAATTTTAGGCCCTATCTTATTTATAATTTACACAGCAGATATCACTCGCTGCATCAAACACTGTAGATATCATATGTACGCAGATGATGTCCAACTGTACATTTCTTTTAGGCCAGAAGATGCACTTTCAGCAATTGACAGACTTAATGAGGACCTTGCTAGAATAGCTAACTGGTCATTTGAGAATAACCTAGTTTTAAATCCAACGAAAACCAAGTATATGGCTATTGGCACCAAACATAAACTCAGTAGGTTGAACTTGTCGGCACATATTATATCGCTACTGGGAGAACCTGTTGAGCGTGTTTACGAGGCACGTAACCTGGGTCTTAACATGGACACAAGTCTAAGATTTGAAAAGCATATAATAGCATCAGTGAAATCATGTTTCTATAAACTTAAGGTTCTTTATAATATTAGGTCATTTCTAAGTGAGGAACTGCGTATACAACTTGTTGAGTCTCTTATACTCTCCAAGCTTAACTATGTGGACACAGTTACTGGTCCTCGTTTGTTAGGTAGAACACAGCGGTTAATACAAAGAGTTCAAAATGCTTGCGCCCGTTTTTGTTTCAGAATACCACCCAGAACTCATGTTACTCCGTTCTTAAATGAAAACTCAATTTTGAAAATGAAAGCCCGGCAAAAACTTCACCTAGCGTGTCTGCTTTTTGGAATTATTAAACACCAAAAGCCAGCTTATCTGTCCGAAAAGTTAACGTGGATGGCTGAGACTAGGTCTTTACGCAAGTGCTCGAAGCAGCTGACCATACAGAAGCATCACTCAGCTGCATTTAGAGGCAGCTTCCGACATGCTGCTTCTAAGTGCTGGAACAATATTCCGCCGCCAATAAGAGATCTCGAAGGCATTAAGAGCTTTCGAATAAAGTTGAAATTATTATTGATCGATCACCAGAAAAAGCAAAACCACCTCAGAAATGAGGTATCCTTTTTATAACTTGCAAAATCTGGGTAACGAAAGCCTGCACACTGCGAAGACAACTTTTTGGTATAGCTATTATGCCCCAAACATTAAATAATGTTACGCGTTTTACTGCTCACACAGGTTTCATTATTTAACCCTTACTATCATATTTCTTCTCACCACTAAAATTATCTCCGGCTTTTTTCTTTTTTTTCTATGTTTATTAGTGTTTGTGTAGTGTTGCTTTCCCTTGTTCCAACATTGTCACTGTTTAGTATATCTACACTGCGCACCTATTGTGTGCTTGATGTTTATTGTGTAAGCACCTATTTGTTATGATTATATTTGGTTTTTTTATTTGGTTCATATTTGTTATTACTTATGTTTATATTTGTTCACAATGCATTGTTCATAAAATTAAAAATGTCGTGACGTACCCACCTGGTTCCAACGGAAGATCAGCGTTGTGTTGCCTACACCAAGCACAACATCAAGCTGAGTTGGATACCATTTTGTGACGTCTTCACGTGGGACTGAGAGGCACCATTTCAATGTATCTATGTTCTTCTTCTATCACTCCACTTCTTGTATTATGTAAATGTGTTCTTGTGTCTAAAATGTTCGTGTTTCTCATATCTACCGTGTGCCGTCATAAATAAATAAGTTTTCTTTCTTTCTTTCTTTCTTTAGATATTTAGTATGTAAGATGGATTAGCATATAGGCCACTTTTGACTCCGAAATAATAACAGGAACGGAAGAAAAACTACCACGCGGGCGTTAAATTAATGTAAATAGGCCCGTATTCAGAAACAGTGCTTGAGTCGAGCCTCAAGCATACATTTTTCAGTGGAGAACTGGTAAAAATTATATGCTTAAGGCTCGACTCAGACTACTGAAGCTGAGCCTAAGTATTTACATTTAAACGCCCGTGTGGTAGTTATTTCGTTCCTTAAACTAGTTTTTATTATTCCAGTTTCTCTCAGCGCGATGCCCAGCTGGGCTCGCAGGCGTTGCTGAGCGGCCTCCTGTCGAGTCCCAGCGGGGCGTCTCTAGATCTGCCCATCAGTACGTCGGAACTCGAGCGGCTCGCCAAAAGCGTGCAAGGTACCTTACTTTACGTTCTCTGTATTACTGCAATGCTTGTGTGATTGCGGCTTTAGGTCTGATGCTTTAGAGTTTAGATTGACCGCCGCTTCAGTAACCGCCTGGATGATATCTGCCAGATGTTAAAAATGGTAGTGTCGCTCGCATCATTGCAATAGACACGTACAGAAGAAAAAACCACTGATCATATTTTTTGGTACTGAATATTTGGTTTTCCAAGATGCAAACTAAAAAAATTAAGTTCACACGCTTATTTATTATATTATATGCTTAATTTAAATTTATTGAATATTTTTTTCTTTTTAGTATGATTCTCTGTAAAATCTTATTTTTTTACTATTATTTATTTAGTAGTAGTACAAACAATAAAGAGTTTTCTATGTATTTTTATCATACGTATAATGTCAAAGAAGCCGCAGCGGAATGGCAAGGGCAGACGACCGCGCCGCAGCCCGAGGCAGCCATCGAGAACGAGGTGTGTCGCGAGCGCTTGTTGAAGCACATCCAGCGCTCGCAGGCGCTGCTGGACTCACGGCTCGACTCCATCGAGGCGCAAGTCGCAGGTAACATCATAAACATAATTTATTTCCTCATTAAATAGTACAACTTTCTTGTAACTCTAAGGCCTCTGCCTCGAATTGGCGGCGGCGGCAGGATCTTATGCGTAAAAATCAAATGGCCTCGCCCCGCCCCGCTGCAGAGCCGCCGCCGCCGCCGCCCCGCTGCCCGCTAAATTCGAGGCAGAGGCCTTATGGCTATGTGTTACATGAGAGCACTGGTGGTCTAGTGGTAGTGGCCCCGCCTTCCGATCCGAAGATCGTGGGTTCAAATCCACTCGTGTACCAATGAGTTTTTCTGTCGAAAAATTTATGTGCACTATGCCAGTACTCTCAAAACGGTGAAGGAAAACATCGTGAGGAAACCAGCGTGTTGTAGAACCTAAAAAAAATTCGAGCAACACGTGTCAAGGGTCACGCAAAAAGGGCCCACTAGCGGCCTACTTGCGTAAAAACCTGCCCGCACATCAAGTGCGCATGATAAAACTTGCCGAAACTTACATGTGCTACATGTTAAATATTTTTTAGGTACAACAGTAATGATTTGTGTATCTAAAGGCTGTTTTAGTGTAGCTCAATATCAATATCATCATCAGCCTATACGGATCTAGTAAGGCTCAAGAGGAAAAAACCTTTCGAGCTAGTGTAGTGTCAATACAAAGTGAATTGTAGAGTGTAAACTAGTGCTACGTATCACAACAACAAAGTATCCTTAAGAAAAGAGAGACAATAACATATGTGCTAAGAGCCTGTCCAGATGGGGCGTTTTACGCGCGATTCCTCAATCGCGCGTAAAACGCGAGCAACTATTTGGTAGGAGCGCGCGTAAAACGCGGCATCTGGACGCAATATAAATTGAAACGCTCCATCTGGACAGGCTCTAATGGACACACTCTTGGAATAGTCGGAAGGTCTTAGAAGGATACTCATCCTGAATTAATAAAAAAACTGGCAATTTCAAAAAAAGTACAACAATGGAATCCATGGCAGTAGGGCCGCAACGTGATGCTGGAATTCCGAATCAATTAGAAAAAGTTGTATAAATTGACAGAAAGTTGTTACTTTCTGTAAATTTTTACAACTTTTTCTACGAAAGGCATGGATAAAACAAACAAACCAAAGTTTAGTTTTACATATTTTGCAATGCTAAATGTCAGTATTGCTAATCGATGTGTTTTATTTCCAGAGCTGGAATCCCAAGACCCATCGTTCGGCGAGCACTACGAAACAGCGGAACACTACCCGCGCATCAAGCAGACTGTTCAGATGCTCATGCGCGATCTCGACACCATGGAGGAGCTCGGCGTCATCACATAACCCGAGGCTCTTCACGCGGAGTCGCGTGAAGACAACAACGAGTCTCAAGCCGCAGTACCGACTGAAGTTAGCCACGCATCACACCACAAAGGGAAGACGGAAGCGAAGCCAGTCAAGAGGATGCGAGTGTTGCTCCCGTGTGTGCGTGTGCCCGCTCGGAAACGGAAAATCACCAAATGCAAGAAATATAAATCGAAAAATGCACCAACAATTTGAACAATGTGAAGTTTTAAAACCGAACATTTCAATATGTAACCACTTATAAGATTCTATAGTATGTAGTGTTTAAAAGGAACTTAATATTAATCAAAATGCTTTTTCGATCACAACTACTCAATATTATCTTAGATGTGTAGTGGTTGTATTTAAAACATAACAAGATATTGATTAACCACATTATTAATGTTTATTAGATGTACTTGGCTTGATTCTCATGTCTAAAAAAATCAGTGATAAAAGTGTACATAGTTCATGTGAATAGTAGTTTAATTTCAAAATGTATAATAAGATTACTTGTAAAAGTATGTGGTACACAATAAATGAAGTACATGTCGTATGATTAGTGTATAATATATAAAAAAAATTGCTGATATTTATTAAAGAAAAAAAGATATATTAAATTGGGGCTATAACGTAAAATACCTTCAGTGCTTCTACATAGCCATAATGGGGTTGCCACCTAATAAGTTTCCTAGTTCATAACTGGGTTACGACGCAAGACCTTTATAATGTGTATTAATTATGTCTATAATCAACACGTCATGTTCTGAATTTGTTTGGCGCTAGGCTTTTTCAAGCAGGATTATAACAAAAACATGTTATAGTTATAGGCTAGACCTATCTATCGCCATCTAAAAATGCATAATTTTTCTTAAACTGCAACCTTGGAAAGTGTAAATAATAAAAAACAAGTTTACAAATTAAAATGCTTTATTATAAACCTTACACTAAATCAACCTTCGTAGAACTTAGGCAGCTGATCTCCCAGGATCACGGACCTTTCAACACCTTTCTCAGTGATTACTCCTAGTCGGACCACACCACCAGAAGAGCCATCTCGCAGCATAGCCAGTGTTAGGGTGTTGGTGACAAACTTCATAGCTTGTTCCTTGGTCATGTTGGGCTTGAAGTTGGCGTCAACGTAGCCATAAACGTAGGACGAACCTGAGCCTCCGATGGAAACAGCCTGGCGCTGCATCATGCCTCCAATTGGAACAGAATATATCTGCCCTGGGAAAAAAAGCTTTTGTTAATAATTGTTAAATTAAGAAAACAAAAAAGTGCATAAAGAACTAGATAGCAACTAAACTATCCAAATAATATTATTTGTATTGAAGTAGGTGATGTTGTCAGACTCAATGGTTTAGACTTTCAGTTCATCATCAGCTTGAAGAAGTCCACTGCGTGGGTGGGTAAAGAACTTAGGTACTTATTGTATGGGCTGTTAGTGACCTTGTTTCTCCTACCTGTTAAGCTAACGGTCAGGTAATAAGTAAACAAAATAAATGTTCCTACCTCCTAGCTTCTTATCCCAGCCAGCAACTAGAATACCCGCAACCAAAGAGTCGCGGTAGTTGTAGCACAGCTCACGGAATATGGAGGCAGCTGTTTCCACCATAGGGGCCTCACCAAGCTCCATCTTATGGAAATCTGAAAATAGAAATCAAATAACGCTTGTTAAATTTCTTAACTTTCTAGGTGTAATTTACAGATCTATTCTTTTTTGTCTAGAATCACCCCAGTGAAGAGAGCTTCAGTACTTCAATATCTATTAATTTTATAATCAATGAGAATTTTACCAGACTTGGTGAGTTTTGATTTCTGATATTTTAGCACCGTTGCATGCACCATGATCAAGTTAACAATCCCTTTACACCAATTGACTTGATGTGTTTATAGAACAATGAAACTTACTTAAATGGTAGGTCACAATGTCTGCAATGGCCTGTGTGTCAGCGGCAGAGCCAGATCGACAACAGTAGATATGATCAGTGATTCTAGTCAGCTTGTCTGTGACTCTGTTTGCGATGTAGGCCCCCGTGGTGGTACGAGAGTCGGCGCCAATAACGACGCCGTCACTGAATTCACAAGCCATGATGGATGTTCCAGTGCTGTGGGGCGCATTCATCCAGCTCATGGATGGGTCCGCGTAGGTGTTGATCACTGATGTCGCCATGATACTGAAATATTTACTGCGTTTATGGGATGCTGGTGTTATGTATTGGAGCACAATGACGTGATGCAAATGATAGAATTTTGAATACAATCTTGCTTAGAATTTTAGCTAGTATTTGATAGCTGGCTGCAATTGAGAAAACTTTCCTTAGCCTCATGAATAAGCTAGGCAGAATTAGATATCAACAAACGAGGAGCTTGCAGATTCAAGAAGAGCCCCGTTTGCTGCCACTTTGATACGCACAAGTTAGGGAAGATTGGGATAGAATAAACTCGTAATTAATACAATTGCCACCATACCACTCGAATACTATTTGATTGTATTTAAGAATCAATATAATGCCTACTTACATGAGAAATTAGAAATAATTACGAATTTTGAAAGTCACTCCGTCCGGTGAATAATCTTGTTGTATTGTTGTCATGTCAAGCAACTGTCATGTCAGTCAATAGCAAAAATTGCTAAGCAGCTGTCATGCAAAATCTAGTTGTCACTGTCATAAACACCATAGACAATCAGTTTTTTTTTCATTCACAGACAACAAGCATTCCATTCCCATTTTCCGGATTTGCGTTGTCCTCTGCTCTGTCTGACAAACGCAAACCTTTAACCGTAAGACCAAAGGCCGTGATTTTCTCAAGTATAGGTAGTTCGTTAGTCAGCGATTAATTTTTCGTTGCCTCTAACAGTAGCTAGGTAGGTACCTAGACCTACGATACCAACATTATTTTTTACACATAAACTATTATTATAAATTAATTAGGGCGCCGCTTCTATTTCCTCGCGATCAATAGTCAGCGTCCACGTCTCAGCTGTATTAAGCCATCACCACAACACGTACCATCACAAGCATGTTAGATAAGTTGTCTACCATGCATTTATTTCGCTAAATTGCTAACTTACAATTACAAAATATAGGCAGTTAGTAAAATGGCGGCTTTAATGATACGGCTAGGCAGTTCATTAAACGACAGATTTTACTATTTGGCTATAAGACACAATAAACACCAGCTAAAAGTTGCTTAGCGGGCTATGAGAGAACTATGCTGGGACTATGCTGAGTCTATCGAATCAGTATTATGGAAATCAGTAGAAGAATAGCATCCGTTGGGGAAAAGAAGGTTCTTAACGGCGACCACGAATCGGAAAACGGAACGTACGTAGGATGACTCCCCTGATCGACGACATTGTAAAGACCGCGGGAAGTCGGTGGATGGAGAGGGCTCAGAATGGTTTTTCCTTCAAATATTCATAGCCCTCTATGAATA
The DNA here is from genome assembly GCA_947578465.1 of Thera obeliscata. NCBI lineage: Eukaryota > Metazoa > Arthropoda > Insecta > Lepidoptera > Geometridae > Thera > Thera obeliscata. The sequence continues at coordinate 4,215,316 of OX387926.1, forward strand.
TTTGAAGGAAAAACCATAATGTCCAGCAATATACTTCTTCTGGCTTATGATAATGATTGGTACTGTTAGCAGGTTTTGGTAATAATGACATCTCTACTCGGACCGAGCGACGAGACACATACCTACATCACTAGTGGGGAGGGAAGAAGATGGCGTCGTAATACGGAGTTGTATTGTTTTGCCGTGTAGTATGTAAAGTAAAAGAGTTATGTCTATATTCAATGAAGAATTTTCGCCGTAATAGTAGGTACTTACTTCTGTTACGACGAAAACTCTTCATTGATTATACCTAATAGCTACAACTCTATTTTACTAATTACACCGCAAACGATACAACTACACGTAACGACGCCTTAATCCTTCTTCCTCCTCTTTTTTTTTCACCACTAGAGATGTGTAACGCTGTTTGATTCGATTAAGGGTGTCCTATTCCCAAAACTGGTTAACACTACATACCTACTTACCCAGGGAAAAGTCCATGTACTTACCTATCTATTTGGCACGAGTGGTTCGAAACCAGGAGGACATTTAGCAAACATTGTCTATAACAATAAAAGTGCAACATCATAGAACCGTAGCGTGGGTGTCCTCTACTCGTAGTACTCATTAGCTTCCCTTGTCCCACATAAAACGCATCTTTAGAAAAAATAAAAAGATTAAATTCGCCACGCACCATTTTGTACGTCATCCCAAAAACGATGTTTATTTAAAAGTTATAAAAGACCATCGCTTTCAATGGACGCGACGTTTATGATGAATTGCCTTTTTATTCGACGTTTCTATTCAAAAGAATATTGAATTTATATTATTCATGACTATTGCGATTCGCCACTGCTGTTCAACGATCATGGCACACGTCTTAAAAAAACTATAAAAAGTCTGTGTCTCTTGCAAGACGTTGCAATTAAATAGTAGTCTGCATTATTATTTTGATACTTTACTGAGGTATAATTTTATGTTTATCAAACATTGCATCGAAAGACGTTCGTTTGAAATTTGTAAAAGAGCGACAGGGCTGTCCCACGATCGGCTAGTTTCAGGGGGCTAATTCTCGGGCCGATCTCGATCATTTTGCAATTTTATTTTATTGCTTCTTTTCGAAGAGAGAATGGCAGATGTCTTTGATTAATTCATCAACGACCTCATCATAAAAGCCTCGACAGCTACGATATACGGAAAACGTAGAAAAAGTGCGGGGTTGTGCAAAGAAGCAATAAAATAAAATTGCAAAATGATCGAGATCGGCCCGAGAATTAGCCCCCAGAACTAGCCGATACTCGTTATAACCGCCTTCACACAAATAAACGTTAGCGTTAACTCTAGCCTATGATGCTTTAGTTAATTGTTTAGGCATATAAATTTAATCTTAATCGGTTATGCAGTTTGGTTGAATTATGGGGTCGGTTTTCCAGTTAATCTAATTAAATACTATTAGAAATTAATCTAAACTACCACGCGTAGCGCTACGAATGTCTACGAACTGGCTACGTGTGCTACGACTACAATTTTCCTTGTCTTAGGCACTTACATTCGAGGATCAAAATCCTCCAAGTTGATCCAGTATTCGCCGTTGCTCAGCATCAATAACTAGGCGTATTATTGAACTCGCGACCCAAAACACGAAAAGGCGACCCATGGAAGTGGCTGTCAATCGTACTTGAATAATGACGCGTGCGGTGGCGACGTTTTGTTACCTATTTATTTATTTTGTACACAATTTAATATACAGGGTGAACTCACAAATAATTTAACTACTATCAAGGTAAGTAGTAGGTACTATGTAAAACATAAAACAGACATATAGAGAAGTATATGTATAGTAGGTAGGTACCTATTTACTTCTTCTTATTGTGTCACTGATTCTTTCGAACCAGTGCCAGTGCCAGTGTGGTGAAATTATTGCAAGTGTGCCTCAAAGAAGCTCCTTTCGTATACACTTGACACATGTTTTCAAACTTTTTAGGTTCTACGATATGCCGGTTTCCTATCCTCCAGTAGAAAATTAAAAATTATATGAGTATTGGATTAATTTGTGCTATTTATATTCATGAAATAAATCAACAGCGTTATACCAAGGTAGCATTGAAGAAGCAGTCAGTCCAAAAAATACTTTTTCAATGACCACTTTGAATTTTAGAGCAGCCTGTGTATAGATCTAACTCCCCCGCGGCCAACAATGGCCAGATGTTGGTATTTTTTCCGACATTACAATGTAGTTTGGATGACGGCTGATGCCCGCTTCCGTTGGACCCTGACATGACACTGCCTGAAAGGATCAGCTGAAGCATACTCGCTGAGGACCGTTTAATTGTCTTTTATTAAGATTTTTGATCGTATACCGTTACAGATAAGGAGTCTAATTCTCGGCTCATCTCGGATCATCACTTTGCAATTTTATTTTATTGCTTCTTTTCGAAGAGAGAATGGCAGATTTCCTTGAGTAATTCATCAACGACCTCATCGTAGAAGCCTCGCCAGCTACGATATACGGAAAACGTAGAAAAAGTGCGGGGTTGACCCGTGAATTAGGCTCAAGGTGATTGCACTTTTTTTGAATAAAAATATTTATTTAGGTATACTTAATAATTTTAATAAATTATTTTTATCATGTAAACATCCAAGGAGGAGGAGGGACTCACTACCGCCGTCTGTTTTTCCTGACGAATATAATCTGGCAAGAGTGGTATTCCATTTTCGTCCATTTCGTCGTTATAGAACTCATCTAGGGTGTAGTAAGTTTTTTGTAGTAGCATCTCTTTAACATTTTTTTTCTGTACACATATATGGTATAAGTACAACAGTAGAGTACCTTACCATAAATAGACTGTATTGACTAAAAAGTAAAAAGGTACTCACACCGACAGTATATAAGTAACTCTTAAACTATTGCTCTTGTAGGAATCATTACCAAAGCTTTCAAAGGATTCATCAAAGCTTTACCAAAGACGCTATTTGGCTTCTTCCCAACCTTTGAGTTCTATACCAACTTCACCTGTCGACTGTCGAAATGAAACCCGTACCGTTGCACTCAGCAATAAGAAAAAGAACGAACGTTTTCACAGGTATAATAATATCAAGATTTTCTTTAGCAAGCCAATCTAATAACCGGCGGAGATAACCATCGATGTAGGTACCTACTTCTCGCTCGCATTATTTTGACTCTTTGAAAGATATAAAATCACTGAACTTAAGAGGGCATCACACAGGCGACTCTCCATACAAACGTAGTCCCCTATTTCCTCCCTGGAAAATGCCTCTAGAGTAACCATTTTTTCTCATAAAATCCAGATCTGCTATATACGTGCTCGTATGTTTTCCTTTTTTTTAGAAATTTATTGATAAAGAAAATATGACCCTAACTAGCTGTCACCCGCGACTTCGTCCGCGTGGTTAGTATAAAGTCATAGTTTGAGTTCGTTTAAAAGAAAATATTTTATGGTGGAAAGCGGACAACTATTGATATGTTTTCACTGTTTTTTGCGTATTTTTTGAGAGTTATTTTTCGTGAATTTGCCTTAGTGGCTAAGTTGGGTTATGTATGCGTTGGTTTTACATGACCAAGTGCTGGTTACCTTAGTTTTGAGTTTGCATTCAAAACTATATAAAGTGTGTTCGAAAGATGGTAAATGCTGTTGTAGCCGATTTTCTTCAGCTGTGTTTAGTTTTGGTATGATAGGTGCTTCCCGCGATTTTGTCTTAGTGGTTATCATGGGGTTTTTTGTAAACCTTTGTGTGTATTCAAACCTGGTGACACATGCTGCGGTAGCAGAATTTTTTAAATGTTTTTTTTGCGTATATTGTAAAGCTCGTTTTCGTGATTTGTTTTAGTGGCTAATTTGGGCTATCGTATTCGTTAGTGTATGATCGAATCTGGTTTTTTTAGTTTGACATGATCAAATGCAAGTTACCATAGTTTTGAGCTTGTACTTTAGAGTGTATTTGAATTTGAAGGCGAGTTCTGTTGTAGCTGTTTTTTTTCAGCGGTGTTTAGTTTAAGTATGATAGATGATTTCCGCAATTTTGTCTTGGTGGTTATCATCGGTTTTTTTGTAAACATTTGTGTGTATTAAAACCTGGTGACAGATGCTGCGGTAGCTGAAAATTTTTTAATGTTTTTTTTTGCGTATTTTGTAAAGCTCGTTTTCGTGATTTGTTTTAGTGGCTAATTTGGGCTATCGTATTCGTTAGTGTATGATCGAATCTGGTTTTTTTAGTTTGACATGATCAAATGCAAGTTACCATAGTTTTGAGCTTGTACTTTAGAGTGTATTTGAATTTGAAGGCGAGTTCTGTTGTAGCTGTTTTTTTTCAACGGTGTTTAGTTTAAGTATGATAGATGATTTCCGCAATTTTGTCTTGGTGGTTATCATCGGTTTTTTTGTAAACATTTGTGTGTATTAAAACCTGGTGACAAATGCTGCGGTAGCTGAAATTTTTTTAATGTTTTTTTTTGCGTATTTTGTAATGCTATTTTTTGTGATTTTATGTTTTAATAGTGGCTAATTTGGGGTTTCGTATGCATGTTGGTGTATAATCGAATCTGAATTTTTAATTTGACATGACCAACTGCTGGTTACCATAGTTTTAAGCATGTGCTTTAGAGTGTCTTTGAATTTGAAGGCGAGTGCTGTTGTAGCCGATTTCTTTCAGAGGTGTTTAGTTTAAGTATGATAGATAATTCCCGCAATTTTGTCTAAGTGGTTATCTTTGGTTTTATTGTAAACCTTTGTGTGTATTCAAAACTGGTGACAGATGCTGCGGTAGCTGAATTTTTTTTAATGTTTTTTTTGCGTATTTTGTAAAGCTCGTTTTCGTGATTTGTTTTAGTGGCTAATTTGGGCTATCGTATTCGTTGGTGTATGATCGAATCTGGTTTTTTAGTTTGACATGATCAAATGCAAGTTACCATAGTTTTGAGCTTGTACTTTAGAGTGTATTTGAATTTGATGGCGAGTTCTGTTGTAGCTGTTTTTTTTCAGTGGTGTTTAGTTTAAGTTTGATAGATGATTCCCGCAATTTTGTCTTGGTGGTTATCATCGGTTTTTATGTAAACATTTGTTTGTATTAAAACCTGGTGACAAATGCTGCGGTAGCAGAAAATTTTTTAACGTTTTTTTTTGCGTATTTTGTAAAGCTATTTTTTGTGATTTTATGTTATATTAGTGGCTAATTTGGGGTTTCGTATGCGTGTTGGTGTATAATCGAATCAATTTTTTTAATTTGACGTGACCAACTGTTGGTTACCATAGTTTTGAGCATGTACTTTAGAGTTTATTTGAATTTGAAGGCGAGTGCTGTTGTAGCCGATTTTTTTCAGCGGTGTTTAGCTTAAGTATGATAGATGATTCCCGCAATTTTGTCTAAGTGATTATCATTGTTTTTTTTGTAAACCTTTGTGTGTATTCAAACCTGGTGACAGATGCTGCGGTAGCTGAAATTTTTTTAATGGTTTTTTTTGCGTATTTTGTAAAGCAATTTTTTGTGATTTCATGTTGTATTAGTGGCTAATTTAGGGTTTCGTATACGTGTTGGTGTATAATCGAAACAGATTTTTTAATTTGACATGACCAGCTGGTTACCATAGTTTTGAGCATGTTCTTTAGCCATTTTTTGAAGCGGTGCGGTGTTTAGTTTCGGTATGATAGGTGTTTTCCGCGATTTTGTCTTAGTGGTTACGGTGGGGTTTATGTAAACTTTTGTGTGTATTCAAATTTGGTGACAGAAGCTGCGGTAGCAGATTTTTTTTTACTGTTTTTTTGCGTATTTTGTAAAGCAATTTTTTGTGATTTTTCTTTAAACCAGTTTTCCTTTTTTTCTCCTCTTCGGGAAAAAAATTTCCAATTTCCTTTCTTACTGCACCTCTACACTATAAGAGGAACATGCCCTCCAAGTTTCATGCTTCTAGGACTAACAGTTTAGGCTGGGCGTTGATTTTTCTTTAAACCATTTTTCCCTTTTTTCTCCTCTTTGGGAAAGAATTTTCCAATTTCCTTTCTTAGTACACCTCTACGCTATAAGAGGAACATACCCTCCAAGTTTCATGCTTCTAGGACTAACGGTTTAGGCTGTGCGTTGATTGTCAGTCAGTCAGTCAGTCAGTCAGTCAGTCAGTCAGTAACGAAAGAGTTTTATATATTTAGATATGATTTATATGAAATATGAATTGGAGGTTGGAGGTGATATTTTCTTTATCAATAAGTTTCTGAAAAAAAGGAAAACATACGAGCACGTACATATAGGTATAGCAGATCTGGATTTTATGAGAAAAAATGGTTACTCTAGAGGCATTTTCCAGGGAGGAAATAGGGGACTACGTTTGTATGGAGAGTCGCCGCGCCGGTGGGATTCCCTCTTATGTATCGAAAATCACGAGCAACTATCTTGTGGGAAATCCGATTGCAGACCGTTTTTGATCCTAATACGTTGGGAAATGGGAGAAGAAACTAGGTCTAAGACGTAGTAAGTAAGTATCTATTTCCACAGTTTTTATAAAAACGTCAAAGCTGCTTGATTGATAGAATCGGAATCAGAATCAGAATAATTTATTGACAAAGATAGTACACTCTAACAATAAATTGCTATGTGTCCCAAAACCTTGGCTCGTCAAGCGTGATTAATTAACAATTTAGTACCGAACTACTCTTAAAAGTATAGGTACCATAAGATGTTAAATATCATATAGTCGTTTAATATGCCCCAGTCTGAGAGGATGGTAGGGAATGTGCTCAACCGTTACGAACACCTAAAGTAAATACAAGCCGCGATGTCGACTAAATCCATCAAAACATCCCCAATATTCATTCACGAGTCGAATCAATAGGTTTTTTGCTCCTTCGTGCCAACAAAGGAACTTCCCATTATATAAATTTGATACGATATTTTATAGAAGACCATTGTAGCACGCGCTAGACTCGCGCCGATATTTTTATATTTTTTTGTTATACGTGTGTGGGTTTTCTTCCCCTCTAGGGAGGGTAGGGGCAAAAGAGGGTGACTGCGGAGACTGCCCCTAAAAAGTTATGTATTTTTTTCTTCTTTTTTCCCATCGACGTGATGAAACGGCGGGCTGTATCGATCCGGCTGAGTGGAGGGTGGTTTTCATATTTTCTGATAATTTTCCTGATATTTCGCTGGGCGCAGCTGGGAATGAAGGTTCCCGCTTTTATGATTACCTAAGAAGTATTTTTGTTAAACAGGATAATTCTGTTCTATTGCACAGATTTAAAAAATCTAAACACATACCTGCTCTACATTTTACAGATAAAAAGAAAAAACCTACCTATCCCTAAATTTCCCTGGCCAAGCTTGAAGGCGCCATAGCTGAAATCTTACCCCAAAACTCATATTGTTCTTATTTTTTTCGGGGCAGGTGTGTCATTCGCATGCGTCCATCCCTTTATTCGGGACAAGCTGTTCCAACGATACTTTGAGTGGGCAAGCATCATGCACATTGCCAATACAGGGTGTACCGCAGCAATTTTTTTTCGGAAAATATTATAAGATTTGTTGTAAAGTTAATTGTAATTTATTAAAAATCCCTGTGTTATCATAACTCAATTGAGACTTTTAACATGTGTTTTTTGTAATTTCACTTTATATAAATGACTTTATTATAAAATTCGAAACTTTATCTAAATTGTTACTATCTACAAATTATAAGCGCTTCGCGACAATTTTTTTACTATTACTACTAACTAGCCCACTGTCCTATACTTGGGCTAAAACAAAACAAGAATAAAAACTACTTAATCAATTCCCTTTTTGTAAAATACGCATGTATGATTATGTAGCCTTGCGTCTTCTTGTGAGTATTCCATATTTGAATAATTTACACAGATAACATAATCAGTGTGTGTAAACACAAACAGGTGCCTTCAATACCTACATAACTAGAGGCAGCTTACGTGTGCTTGATACGTCACCTTATATCTTTTGACACTTGTTCTAACATAAGTTTTACCTAAACTGTATAAAATCTAAAAATAGAATTGATAAAACTTAATGCGGTTAAAAATGCGTATTTACTATCTTTACGTAGAGCGTGTAATTTTAACATGCAAATTACAACCGAAATAAAACTTAATTTCTGAGCACATTATTCCTTCATTAGAAGTCTTAAAACCTACTTACCTACCACGATAGTTTAAGCGTTTGAAATATTGAAAATCTAAAAGTAGAATTGATAAAACTTAATGACATTAAAAATGCGTAAGTATTTACCTACTATCTATCTTCTTTACATAGACTGTGTAATTTAAAAATGCGAATTACGGGTGAAATAATATAATTTCCAAGCGAGTTTATTCCATTCTTTAGAAGTCTGGAAAACCTACTTACCATGATACCTTTGAGGCCGTTGAAATATTGAGTAAAGTCACATGTTTACGAAACGATTATTGTCTTTTGGTGCGCCCTGTATAATCGTAAAAATTTCAACAAATAAGTCTGCGATTATATTTTTTTGATAGCGACCGCTGCCGTCCTGTCCGCTTCAATGGACCTCGGCACAATCCTGCGCACTCTTTGGGGTCACTTTTTGGAGATTATTCCACATTGTGAGCCGAAGTTGAAAAACGTGCACAAAAGGTTAGGAGCTGTTGACTGACCGACTAGCAACTTTTGTGCAACACGCAAAGAAATAGCGGATTATACTTTAGTTTCCGAAGAACGTTAAAATAGGGGATCGGTTACACATCTTATTTTTCGCGTGCGCAGCAAAAGTCCGATTTCGATACGCATCTCGTAATCAAGATATCTTACTTTGATGGGTCGTGAAATTGGCTAGCTTTGAAAAAGTAAACTCAATTGTGTGATTATGATAACGTGGAATGGCACGTGTAGGCGCAGATGGTACAAAATAGGCTATATATATAGGTGTTTAACAAGCATGACTGAGCCAGTGGTGAAAATTTAGATCAAAATGGAAATAGGTAGCATTTTTTAAAAGAATCCGAATACTAAAGAAGTAATTCTAACTATAAAGTAAACTTTTGTAATTTTTAAACTTTGACCCATCAATTACTTGAAAGAGCAACCCAAATTAACTAAACCACCAATCTTGTTTCATAATTAAATAAAACACTATCTAGTCCCAAACTAAAGCAGAGCTTGTACTATGGGTACCAGATAGCTGATATAATATTTATATACTTACATTTTTTTCTAAATACATGCTTAGAATACAATTTAACACCCAGACAGAGAACATTCATCTGCGTTCACCACCTATAATTTGTTTTCATTGGGAAACCCACGTCCCTCCAGCGCAGATATATAGCAGAGCCACTCCCAACTGAGCCGTGAGACTTGTCAATTTATTATTAGTAAGCGATTTTATGCTTGGTACTTAGCCATTTAACGATTAACACACTTCTCGGCAAAAAACATAAAAAAGTCCCCCACAGTTTTTTAACCGCGCCCTATCTAAATTGCCCCCAATTTAGCAGAATGAGGTTTTTTGTAATTTCAACATTTTCAACCTGAGATTATTGTTGACGGAAATGAACTAGAGGTGTTAAAACAAGTAAAAAAACGTACTGGTAAAAAATTGCTTCGTGGGGGACCGCAGTGATTATGATCTATTGTTTGGGCTTGGAAGTCTTACAAAACAAACATAATGTAGTTAAACTATTGCTGAAGTAGTAACTATTTCAGTGCATTAGCCCTTCCCAAAAATTAAAAAGTAATAAGTTTGATAGGTAATGCTTGTTTTGGTCAAGCATTTATCTGGAATAAAATACTGGAAGTCCCAAGTTATCAACTTGAGGGACCTAGAAAAAGCCTCACTACTATTAACCCCCTGATAAACTGAAGTAACCTTGAGTCTGATCTTGTTAGATTTTTGACATTTTCAATGGAGAACTGTCAAACAATCTATGCTTGAGGCTCGACTTAGACTCAAGCACTGTTTCTGAATAAGGGCCTAAAATACCGTGACCATCTCTTATGTTTTTATTAATACAACAAAGCAGACCAACAAGCTTACCACCTGATAGAAAGCGATTACCTATACCTGTAATATTAAAGGAATTAGGAGCGACCTGCCGACCCTTTAAATATTTTAAAACGCCTTGGTATTGTTGATTAATAAAAATATTTAAAAACTGTGACAAAAAGTCCCCCATTACAATTAGCCCTATCATCACACATCACATGGAATCCAACCACATATCCCACTTGCGTTTTTTGCGGTAAAAAGCACAAAAACGGTAGCTTCCGTGTAAGGGCTCATTTAAAAAGTTATAAATAAATGATTTCGCGTTTTTTGGACGGCTCGTGCGTGCTTTAATAATGTGGTTTTATCTTGGGGCGGGTAAATGTCAAGTGACGTGGTTCCGGTATCGCATGCAACCCTCGAAGTTCAGAAGGGACGTATTTTATGGCACAGAATTTAAACACATCTTATCCATATCTAATACTATTGTACTTTTGAGTCTACTTAGATCAAATTCTTCTGCAATAATCTGCACGTAAATTTAACCGATCATTAAATAAACTCAGGTTGTATTACCCTATCCTAAGCAACATAAATAATTGTTTTAAATTTTAAAATACATAAGTAGTTATTATAATATCAACTGAAAAAGTTATTTTATTTTCGTTAAGCTTTGTTTGTTTGCCGGTTGTATTTTTTCGCTAATAATCTATCTGTCGGGACGGAAACATGAAAGCTGTCCTCAAAAAGTCCGTTATTCCATCACTTTACACAGCCTAAAAAAACAAGGAGCCCCAAAATTAATACCATTGTCCATTAATCAAGTTAAAAGGATTTTGGATCGCAAAAACTGTGCTTTTGGTGTTCAATACTGGTCAACCCTTTTTTACCGCCGGCCTGTCCAAACGTACCGTTAGCTTCGGTAATATTTAGAACATTTTCTTTGCAAGTTTTCTAAGCTTTTTACGACAGGCAACGACGTCGGGTGCCGGTCTTTTGTTATGGACACTAAATGTAATATATTTGCATATTCAAAAAGGAAGATTTGCATTTTGTACCCGTTTTGCTATTGACGGGTTAATTTTTATGTCGCTCACGTTTGTCACAATGAGTTAAAATAATAAAATGTAAATTAAGAGAAAACAATTTGCTAAAGAGCTTTACAAGGGCAGCACCGTATTCAAATTAAAAGGAAATGTTCTAGTACAAAAACTAGTTTCTGATGAATATTTAAAATATTTTTAGATAACTCTCCCGATATACCCATAATGTTGTTAAAATGGTATAGTACACACCTATTTAGATATTAATATCTACGTAGGCTACTTACATGTCTTCAGTAAAATCCCTATATTTTTTCTGTCTATTGTAGTTTTTGAACATCCTTATGAAGCGTAAATAAAAGGATTAAATACAGAACATATTTTTGAGATCCCTTCTCTACCTCTAATTGGACAAAGAATCTGCTATTATGACAAACGATTTTTTTATATGGTAAAGATGGCATGAAAGATATTTTTGTAATATGGCAATCACTGGAATAACATTTAAAAATGGAATGTGCATGTGGCTGTAAAGGGACAGTGCAAAGCAGGTACTCGTGTTTTTGCATTTCCTTTCCTTACTTTTTACAATAAAAACTTTCTTTTAAATAAATAATCCCGACATCGCTTGACAGGGATTCAACATAAAATAATTATTGTCTATGACCAAATGTTTTTTTTATTTTACATTGTAGCTAAAGTTTTTCTTCTAAAAATAGTTTGCGAAAATGTAAAGGGCTTATAAACAAGTTTGAAGGCATAGGTAGGAGTAAAGAGGGTGGAATACCAAGGAGGGTGAGTAGCCATAAATTCGGCCAGCCTCATCTGAATTTCCAATCAGTGCATTTATTAAAGCTCCCGGAGTCGGAGGGTGGAATACCTCGTGTATTCATCACTTTTGAAATAAATAAGACAACAGGCAGAATTATTCCTATCGCTTTTTCTTTCTACCGGAGGACCAACTTGAGGTTCTCATACATCTACGATGAACCAACAATGTATTTACTGAACCTGCTGCTTCTTTATTTAACTCATTGAACAACAGATGCAAATTTGATAACTACTATACATAAAAGGGATGGACAATTAGACATACTTCTTATTAAGTATATTTCTATAATCTTACACGGGTAATAGATTGAGTCGCGTAGTAGGTACTGGAACCTAGACTCGTCTAGCTTCAAGACGTTTCAAAGTGATCCTTGTTGAAATCCTGAATAGATATTTGACTTTGATTCAGTAGGTATGTGTTATGATCGCGAAAGTTTAAAAAGTACCTCTGACTAAGTCCCAGGATTTTTACAGGATCTTAAATATTACCAAAACTGATTATTTATATAAATCTAATCTAACTTAGAGCATATTTTTGTAATATCATTAACTGAATTTAGTTTAAAATTTTTTAGGCATGTTTGTGGTCAAAGTCCCAATCAAAATAAAAAATAGCGAAATGCAACACCATTGAGTACAGGTTAGTTTTAATAAAACTTAATATTTTTATAACAAAATTTTGTTACCTGTCTTGAAATCCTTATCAAGATGAAACTCAACCACCGACCGTTTTGTGGAGTATTTATTGTTTGGAACTCTAATTCTATAATCCTCAGCGTGACGACTTATGGTGTTCAAGGTGTCGATTGCGAGATAGGAGTGCTAACTCATTTGGAACTATCTTTTGAATTCTTCGTAGAATGTTTGGAAACAAATAACGACATGCTAAAGTGTCTTTTGATCTCGAATAATTTTTTTGCATTCAATAATCGACAAATAATGCAAAATCTTTAAATATTGAATTTGACTTAGAGTTGTATTGCATGGTTTTGAATATAGTTATATTATTCATAAAACTATTATGAGGTAAATAATATAGGTAGAGGCACCTATCCTGTTTTTATTATTCAACCAGCCAGCAAAACTTGCTAATTAGGCATCAAACCTAAATAAGCATCAAAAAATAAATTTGCTTTTGTGGTTTCCATTTATTGCTAAGCAATCGATGGTGAAACCACAAGGTGAGTATAGAACACAAATGGGTATAGAAAAGGGATTTGTTTTCATGTAGTAAAAAACGGATAGAACGCGATACACGTGTCCTTGTGGTATAATAGAGGCATGTGTCGGCAAGTGTAACATTCGGCACAGTATTCAACAAACAGTAGCTTAGGTGTCTGCTTACTGTGCATTTGCAAACTCACTCTGATAGTTATGTTTATATACAGGGTGGAATTTTGTAATGCCACCTGGAGGGAAAGTACTCTTAATACTGCAGATAGAAAATTTTACTCAAAGGAAACATTCCTTTATTTTTGAATAGAAAGCAATTTCTAAAATTAAAAATAAAATAAATTTTCATTTTTTTTTTTTAAAGGACGAAATTTAATCTTTTAAAGAAATGAATTCGTTAAAAGATTCGATAAATTTGTGTATCCAAGAGAATGGAGCCCATTTCGAGCAACTAATTAGTTAGTTAACCATTTTTTGTAAATAATTTAATTAATTTAAGATTTCCTGGATTTTCTTTCATTTAATTTATCATGTTTGTTAGAGAGATTTTATCCTTATAATTGACCCTAACGATCGATAAAAGTACAGGGTATAATTTTTTCAGATTTTAGCCGGTTCGATTCCTGGGTGTGGGAGAAGAGAATTTTCGAAAATGTTTGAATGCAGTTTGCTTTCTATTCAAAAATAAAGGAATGTTTCCTTTGAGTAAAATTTTCTATCTGCAGTATTAAGAGTACTTTCCCTCCAGGTGGCATTACAAAATTCCACCCTGTATATGAGAAGTGTTACATAATCTGTGTTCAAACCTGGAAAGGTTTAAGAGTCCATATCATGCGATTTTCTAGTACGATATCGTTATTTATCTCAGAATCTGTGAAAGTTACAACCTTCATATTTGGGGATATAATAGTCGAACTTTTATCCAGGATTACGTGTTTTAAAAACACGTTTGGTGATAATTTGCCCGATAATATATTTTTTTGAAAAATAAACGATTTGCACACATTTTGTTATTTATCACAGGAACAGCACACTATTTTCGTTGGGTTTTTGGTAAAAACCCCACAATTTTCTTCAAAGCTAATGATGGCTGATTTGTCTATTGACTGACTTGACTAAAAACTAATAATATCCTCACTTGACTTTCACTTCTAAATATCATATATATGTAGTTCGAAAGACTAAGTTAGATAAACACCCTGGTGTAAAAGACCAGGACTAGAAGGAAAGCAGTAAAAGTATACTAAAGGTTATGAAAGTAACTTTTCTGCTTGAAATATATACTTCGTCATTGATTCGATTCCGGTATTCTCTTCCTAGAACGCGCCAAAACCGATATTTTAATAATATTCTCGCTTGTTTTGGGGATTAGGACTTTTGAAAAAATACGGATTTGTGCGAGTAAAAAGTTGCTTTATAATGCAGATGTGCGGTTTAGTGAATAATCTTTAAGGCACGTCACGTCGCAGCGTAAGAAATTATTATGGGTTATTTTAATATTATCACTTTTTCATGTTGGGGCGATGGGTTTGGTACCTACGGAGTACCAAATAATGCGAAAAGTGACATTATAATTTGGATGTACTGCGGGAGTAATCAGAGTAGGTCTGACATCCTCAAGAAATAAATAAATCCTGAGCGGGTGCTTGGTATGAAGAGTGTAAGGGGCTAACGTATAGTTTTTTTATTATGTAATTTTCAGTTAGACCTTGTTGAACTTAAAAAATCGTAGAATCTAAAAAACTCTTAAAATAATTTCATGAACCATTTTTTTTGAATTCGCATTTCTCAGAATAAATATCAGCATCTGGTACTTCAGAGTTTCAAATAATGGTATCACTTAAACTTGGAGTTAAAAAACCGGACGGCCTGAGTGGTCATCAAACAGCAGATGGTATCGTGCGGGGAATAAAAAAAAAACTGTATGAGGTTTCGAAGCGTGCCGCCTCCTTATCCGCCTCCTTGCGTTAAAAACTGCAATTTTATTTTAATGTGAGGATTAAAAAAAATAACCTCCTTCTGGGCATTCGGGTAAAAATTGACAGAACAACCGTATGTGGTCAGTGGCAACCATATGGCCACGAATTTTGATTGATTATTAAAAGTTTTGAAAGTTCAATTTGTAGGAGCGTTCACTTTGTGGGTACCCATTGAATACAGTTAGAACTCTGTTTGTCTGTCCATCATCATCATCAGCCTGAAGAAGTCCAATGCTGGATATAGGCCTCCCCTACACCTTTCCCGCAAGACGAAACGTAGGGCGCCCACCCACCAGATGGAGCGACGACATTGTTAAGATCGCGGGAAGTCGGTGGATGGAAAGAGCTCAGAATCGTTTGTCTATTATAACACGGAAAATAATCATCTACCCATTACGACACCATCTTTTCTATCTCCCGACTAGTGATGTGTCTCGTTGCCCGGTCCCAGTAGTGATGTCCTATTCCCTAAACCGGCTAACAGTATACAATTAACATTATAAGTAAATGATGGTTAGCCGGTTTTAAAAACGTTAGATTAACTTATTTGGAATGCCAAGGCGACTCAATACGACGCCCAAAAAAAATGGTGACACAAGTGACAAGTATTTTATAAAGTCAAGCGATTATTCAACTAGATAATGTCATTTTTTGACAAAGTCAAGTTAGTTTGAAATTTCGTTGGCCAAGACTCAGGCGAGAATCGAGACTGTTCGAAAAAAAATTGCTAATGGTTCGAGCAAAACCTGATGATTTATGAAATGAAAAAACATCGGGTCTATTAACATTTTTTAACAGAACCATAAGTCATCTAATATGTTTTAATGAAGAGGTGTGTGTGAAAAATCACAAATTAGGGATCAATATCATTATATTGTTATTGATCTCGGTTATTGTGAGTTATTGTGAGTTGAAGATCTCTTGGAATTTAAACGCCGACCTTAGATAAATACTACGAACAGAGTTACTTATTTAAAATTTCTTGTCTAGTCCTATGTTTTTTTAATTTATCCATGAGGTATTTCTGCCAAGAGCGTTCGTCCACATATACCACCTAAAAAGTTTTTATATCGAAGTTACTGATGGACCAAGTGATGGCCCACTTGATGAAAAGTAACCATCGACTATAGCAAAAAAAAAATGTGTCGCAACGCACGTTGGGAAAGTGCTAATGCATGCTCGCAGCGGTATGCTTTAAGCTTCATGCGCCTTTAAAACCAAACCTTACACACCCTCACCAGGATAGTAGGTAGGTAGGTATTACCAAAGAATGGGCCTCCTCGTAAAAAAGTAGCACGGTGCACGCACATACTCGTAAGTATCCAACCAAATGTTCAAATTCAAAGGTTTTGCAATTCAAAATGCATGTTTTAAATACAGGTCTTTTGAGTTTTTTTGTGTGCAGCCTGCAATGCCACCTGCATAGGCACGAACTTGGCAAAAAAGTGCTTTATACAGCCACCGATTCATGGTTTTATAGGAATGTATGAAGAATAGGAAAGTATGGAGTCGACATGTTACGTTAGACTTAGACAATTTATATTAAATAAATTATGATAAAGATTGTTTTTTTTTTCTTACTTCCACCTAGGTATACACACACATTGTAGATGTTAGACTCTATTAGACAGGATTTCGAAAAGATTGGAGGTTTCATACAGAAATTATGTTACCTACTTATATTTTTCAATACAGACATCTTTATAAACAAAATATGTTTTTAGCTGGAATCGGTTATTTTTCGTTAGTACTGACTTAATTACTAATGAACATAATTTATAATATTATTTTATTAATGATAAGGCAATTTAGCACTTGTAAGCAAGCATTATAAAAAAAAAGTAATGAAGAAGTCTCCAAGTATTTTTGTTCCACTGCCTATCTGTTTGGAGTTAAGCCGAATTCTTTTTAGATTTTTTCAGCTTCAAACAATATCTTCGCACATCCGTTGGATTTGGGTCAGGCGACAATTGGGACGTTCGACCGATGGGGTGAATGGTTTTAATATTGATAAAATATTACCTAAGTGGAAAAAGTGCAACGCGTTGGTAAACCTTTCTAAGAATCAGAAAAAAATTTTTGCTACTTTACTTTTGTATTAACTTTTACTGTCCCAATTCTGGCCAAGTTTTTAATTCCTACTTTTTAAGAATACTTATATGTTTTTATTTCTAACTTATGGATACATTTGCAGTAACAAAATAATTGTCAAAAAAAAACAGATTGATATGATTAAATAAAAAATCATATCAATCTGTTCTGTATAAAAAAAACATAGCAGAGTTAAACTATCAACAAAATATAAATCAATTTATATTTTAATATCTCTCTTCAAATTAATACTAAACATAAAAGTATACTAAAAAATAAATCTATTGAGCTATGAACTTTGGAAAGCTAACGTTCTTATAAGTGACTATCAAAGAAGCATATAAAGTTATTATTCGGGTAGTAGAGTAATTCCTCAAAAATAAGACCTATCTGGGGCCTAATTCTCGGGCCGACGATTTTCTAAGCGATTATTTTATTTTTGGCTTTGCACCTGCACTTTTTCTTCGTTTTCCGTATATCGTAGCTGTCGAGGATTCTACGATGAGGTCGTCGATGAATTACTCAAGGCAATCAATCATTCTCTCTTCGAAAAGAAGCAATAAAATAAAATTGCAAAATGATCGAGATCGGCCCGAGAATTAGGCCCCTGATCATTGAAAAATCTTTATGCTATCAGACATAATATACACTATCCTGGTTATCTCAGCATTGAGCAATCCTAGGAATATTTATAAAACTTTCTTGGAACAATCGATCTTAAATTTATCAGTTTTAGCTCCTGCGGATACCATTGTTTTTTAATTTGTTCCTGTACTATTTGTTAAAAATTCCAAATAAATAACTTTTGATCTGACCTCAGAATGGCGTCATCTTTTTAGTCTTGGTTGGATTTTGCTACTTGAGTCACAATTTGAATAACTAATATTCATTGTATTGGAATAGAATTCATGTGTTTAAAAACAGCCTTCATTTAAATATTGATTGGGTTCGTTAAGTACGTCAGAATGTATGCCTGTCTATTTATAACAGTTTCGCTTTTGTAATAAGGCCTTGTTCACAAAAATGTAATAATGTAACTGTTACCACGTAGTAACAGGCAGTGCCAAAGCAATAACTAATGATATCATTTTATTTTAAAGTTACAGTTTGGGTCAGAAGCGCCTTATCGAATATTAACTATTTAAATGAAAAACAAGATGACCCTATTTCCTTCCTACTAATATTAACAGTAAATTTTGTAAGTATGGATGGATGGACGTTTGTTACTCTTTCACGTACAAACTACAGAATGGATTTTATTGAAACTTTACAATAATGCTAATCAGAATAACACATAGACTTCGATTTATAAAGATATTGTAACGGAGAACGGATGTAAGTAACGGGAACGGGGTGAAGGAAGCCGCGGGCGGCCGCTAGTAATTAATAATCTATTCAGTGCATATTATAGTATAGATCAAGAGCACTGGTGGTCTAGTGGTAGTGGCCCCGCCTTCCGATCCGAAGGTCGTGGGTTCAAACCCACTCGTGTACCAATGAGTTTTTCTGTCGAAAAATGTATGTGCACTATGCCAGTACTCTCAAAACGGTGAAGGAAAACATCGTGAGGAAACCGGCGTGTTGTAGAACCTAAAAAAGTTCGAGCAACACGCGTCAAGGGTCACGCAAATAGGGCCCACCAGCGGCCTACTTGCGGAAAAACCTGCCCGCACATCAAGTGCGCATGATAAAAAACTTGCCGAAAAAACTTAGTACAGATCAATAGTTAAGACACGAAACTGATAGAGGCATTCATTTATTTACTACATAGACTGTAGTGCTGACACTGTTGACTGCTGCTGATAATGTTGCGGTCTTTAGTTTTATAATATTTATTTAATTTATTTATTTATAACCAGTAAATGAAAAAAATACATGGAGTGAATGCAGAGATGACGGCTGGCAGAGGGAAATGGAGGAAGAAGAAATGTTGTGCCGACCCCACATAAAGTGGGATAAGGGCAGGAAGAAGAAGAAGTAGAATATTTATAACCAGTGCCTTAGCCTTACTTATATATTGTGATTTTGCCGCCCCTCTTGCTTCAACTTTGGTGGTACTGTTTACTGATACAATACAGTACACTGAGTGATAATGATAACTTTTACAAAAACTTTACTTGCCTACTTGCTTACCGTCAATCGTTGTTAAAATTTTGAAAAATGATAAATATCTATAATAACAGTAAGTAATCACCTTAAATCCTTCCACCACACTTGGTTCGAAAGAACTAGCGACACGATAAGAAGTTTGTAAAACATATGGTTTGTAGGTAATGCATTTAGTACTTTTTAAACTTTCGCGATCATAAAACATATTTTAACTATTACACGAGTATTTATCGCATAAATTACCTTATTTTATTTATTTTCCCGACGTTTCGGCTATGTTTGCAATAGCCTTGGTATAAGCTAATAATATGCGATACATACCCGTGTAATAGTTAAAATATGGTAATGTATTTAAAAATATAAGTATGTAATATAAATAATACATATTTATTGTTTTCGGTTTATGTGTTTTTCTTTCGAAAAAGGAAAAAAAAACACCGTAAAATAAAATTGAACCACGAGGATTATGTACAAAGTGTTGCTACAGATCTTATTTATTATTTTATAAATTTTGCTGTAAGTATTATTTTTACCCGACTTCAAATAAAAAAGGATTGTGCTCAATTCGGTTGTATTTTTTTAGTTATCTCCTATTACCGCAGCTGAATATTATTATTTTTTCATTTCATAGTTCTAACCACAAATAGAGGAAAATTAATGTTATCGATAGAAGGTTCGAGTCTCACCCGGTAAATGAAATGTTTTGTAACAAGTTATGTATGACTTGTTGTGTTGTTGTTTTGAAAATCGCGGAACCGGTTTGATTGAGACCAATTTGGGAGTTTTCAGATAAAAAAAAATTCAAAAAATATAATTTATAAAAGATAAATCGGTTTATAAACTACGGAGGTAGGTATGTGGTAACAAACATTAAAAGACCCAATGAAACCATTCATTGTGCCCAAAGTTGTTTTTATAACGCTCACGAGTGTTATGTTTTTTGTGTTGAGTATGAATGAAGCTATTTAGAAAAGTGTTTTGTTTATTATTATTCAACTACGGTGTAGACATATGATATGCTGAACTAGCTGAACACAGCGATAGCGCGGCTATAAACACGGCTTGTGTTTAAACGATAATACTTCAAAAATTAAAGCGATGACACAGGGTTTTTTCTTTTAAATTACAATATTAAATATATCTAAATTACGATAAAACATAAAACCATACACCTGGGGGCTAATTCTCGGGCCGATCTCGATCATTTTGAAATTTTATTTTATTGCTTCTTTTCACAACCCCGCACTTTTTGTACGTTTTCCGTATATCGTAGCTGTCGAGGATTTTTCGAAGAGGTCGTTTATGAATTACTCAAGGAAATTATCCATTCCCCCTTCGAAAAGAAGCAATAAAATAAAATTTCAAAATGATCGAGATCGGCCCGAGAATTAGCCCCCTGTCCGTATGACAAAACAGCCAAAAAACATCAAAAAATGAAAGTAAACAAATGACACTCGCGATTTCACACCACCGCACCGACAAGTTCAAACTCGATTGTCTTTTTTTGTTCCATGGCATAAATTGCCAGTTTAGCTTGATTTGGTTGAAAATTTTACGAAGAGCAGGATAGACCTATACAAATAATCCTTAGACAAACAGGGACAGGCCTATATCAATAAAAATCGACGTGGGTAGAGCGAGATATTTTTGTCAAGTGGTAGTTGACCGGGCAATTTGAAGTTACAAAATTTTGTCAAGTAGTGCTTAACGGGGCAATCAAGTGGATAAGAAGAAAAGTCGACCTTATCCATAGAAAAGACACGTATTGACGCACAGTCACTGGTTAAGTAAGTAGAGGCGATGGTCACCACTTAACATCAGATGAGCTATACCTTGTTTCGTCATTTGTTTAAAAAAATATGACAAGTTGAATACCTACCTACGCAAAAAGTAAATTACCGCAACGGTGACTTTAAAATAGTACTTACCTTTTTGTTTCCTTAAAAAAAACTGCTTTAAAGTAAGCAAGAGACAATGGAATATGTTATTTTTAGACTTTTGTTCTTCGTGTGCCATATTCAACGCGTGTTACGGCAACATTGTTTTACATTAATTTGCATGTGTGTAAAAACTTGCTTAAGGAATGCCAACTGCTTTTTACTGAGAAAGTGACAAGTACTTAGCTGTATTGTTTTGTCTTGGATGAGTACCAAACGTACTCTTAGTAGAGTACCGTTTGTGTGTTTCTCCTACTCAAATCTGATTGAATGCTATGATGGTGTTCGTGACCGCAACAAAGAGTCTTCTTTAGCAAACAGACATTTTGTCCCTAATAAATCTATCTCGCAGTTCAAATGTCTTCATAATTTCGTCTGAAATTCATAGTCTAAGATCCCTAGAAGAAGGACCTTCACCGAGCTGGTTATTTAATGAAACGTATTTTATATTTAATTAAACATGCCAATAAATATATTCTATATGGGTTGCCTATCAAATTTCAGTCCAGGATAATTATGATTAATTAATAATAAAAAAAAAATTTAAACTTTCCACTGGTTTGTTTATTAAACAAATTCTATACCAATCGAAAGTATAGACCCCAGTATTTTTATTCAATAAACACACCGGTGCAAAATGCTAGTATCGATTTTCCTGTTTATACCTACCTGGCTACCCGAGAGTTGTGACCGGAAAAAAATAGGCAACCTAACGTTTGCATATTCTATGGGGTCTATACTTTCGATTGGTATAGAATTTGTCTAATAAACAAACCGGTGGAAAGCTAAAAAAACATTTTTTTTTTAATTATTAATTAATATATATAGAATATATTTATTGGCATGTTTAATTAAATATAAAATACTTTTCATTAAATAACCAGCTCGGTGAAGGTCCTTCTTCTAGGGATCCTATACTATCAGGTCGGATAAAAACCTACAGTGGGTAAAATCTTGAGATTTTACGTCACTCATATACCCACCAAAATAATTGTGTACCTCTTGGCTTTAAAATTAACGTTTGTTAGGTATTTAAAATTACAAACAAGGCGCTCCGGAATAATCCTCAATGCAATTTAAAAAATAGTAATTACAAATATTCGAACAGAAAAATGCTAGTGCTCTCAAACGGTGAAGGAAAACATCGTGAGGAAACCCGTGGTATCATCATTTGACACGTTCATTCATTTTCCTGTGGATTAGACTGACTTAGCTGTCAGGATAAGGTGCTGGACTGCTGGGCATTCCTATTTCATCGAAAATGTTGTCCCAGGCACTATAGCGTCCCGCAATTAAGGCTTGAGTAATCACCTACCCCTAACGCTATATTGATCGGCTACAATACAAATATAATTGTAGTACAAGTTTTTCGGCCTCTTGTTGTTTGGTAAAACGAAAATTCAAGTCTTGGAATAAAATTCAGTTTTATTTTAATGCGCACGCATCCAATTCACACATAAAAAGTAATCTTACGAGGTTTACATAAATTGTTATGACTGATTTTGTTACAAAATACATAAGCACACACCATGCTTTTTATCCTACACAAACAGTAAACAAAACTTAGTTAACTAATTTACTACCATTCCCTAGGCTTTGGAGGATAAATAAATATAATAAATTTTCACGATCGATATAAATACACTCTGGTTCACTAGGTCATAGCCCACATAATAATATGTTTATTTTTTAATTGTCCGTCACATGTATCTAAATGACTAATAGGTAACTTTACCGCTTCAATTTAAAATGTACAATCACTTAAAACTAATTTAAAACCACAAGGATTGTATTTTTGTACTTAATCAAGAGTTACAGTCTTATTTTACATTGGTCATTTGTTTCTAACTATATCTTGTAGCCATTTAGTAATATGTTGGTATACACTGAAATTTACATTCTATTTTAGTATTAGGTATTTAACAGCAATGTTATTTAGTTATAGTAGGATTTAAAACTGACAAACTATCCTTAAACACGAATTATACAAAAAATACTAATTTAATCTAAACGTTTTTTAGAACTTTCATGCAAAGCATATTACTTACACACTTCAGGCAGATAAGTACTAATAAATAAAATAGAAATCTATCTACAAGTTCGAAATTCCACTTAAAACCTAGTTTCTAAACGATACTTAGTTGGTAGTCAAAGAAACTGAAACTCAAATTTAAATTACAATAAAAATTTCCGAATGCAAATTCAACGATCGACACCGGACTACGTCTTTGGCCTTAATTTTTAACACACTAGAATAATTTACTTATTTATATACAAATACAGTACATGTTATGAAGAAAGCTTTGACTAGGGATAAATAAACTTATAGACGCATCACCGTTACACAAAATAAGTCGAAGCGTTATACTAAAATGCAAGGTTTTGACAATAATGTTCGAGCACATTGGAACATGCATTTTTAAGCCTCTTTATACTTGTTTAACAGTTTGATTGTAACTTGCCAAGCTAAAGTAAGCTATAGTGCATCTAGCTCAAGTGCTGGGCTCGCCCGAGGTGAATGAAGAAGGCGACGCGGTCGGTACTCCTCTCGCCGCATTTGTTGCACATGAACGGATCGTTGTATCCGTGGAATCCCATGTGGATGGTGTGCATTGTCAGATCTCCGAAGGTAATGTCACAGAACTGACACGTATAGGAGCTTGGGGTGGTTGCAGCTGGAATTTCCACAGAGGCCTCAGATTCTGATTCTGAGACTTCCCCGTTCTGATCCTTTTCATCTTCATGTTGAAGTCTCAGAGCGGCTGGCTGTAGTTTAAAAGCACGCCCTTTTCTCCTGTTCTTCAATGCTGTGGTGGGAGTAACGGGAGCCACGCATTCCTGGGCAGGAGGAGGAGACCCAGCTTCACTTATCTTCGTGCTTGTCAAGTCTAGTGCGTCGTTCGTTTGCACGACGGATGGAGGTGAAGCTTTTTGGATTGGTGAAGTTCTGTACGATGTTGGCGTAGTCGGTACGTTAACTGGAGACATAACTGGAGGAGAAGTTACTCGAGATTCAGAAGGCCGTTCGTAAGCCAAGCGCTGGTGTAACAGAGATGGTGGGGGCGATGGAGTTCGCTTCTCCATTTCAGGTTGCTTAGGAGAGGTCCTTTGCTCATAGTGGTTCGGTGGGAATAGGAAAGAGTGTGGTAGAATCGGTGGCAAGTAAGTTAGGTTGACGGGGAAGTGACCACCAAAAAGTGGGTGCTGTGGAGTAGGCTGTTGGTTGTTGTTGATCGATGGCTGCTGCTCAAACATTTTGGAGAATGACTTCTGCTTAGGCCCGCGTCGTGTTCCGTAGACATCAATAATAGGTAGAGGGTTAGGTGTGCCATCTACGTTCAGTACCATTGCCGGATTGTGTTGGTATTTGCGAAGGTGTAGTTTCAAGGAGTGGCAGTACTTGGTAGCGTAGTTGCAGTCTGCACAACGGTACTGATACACATTTGAGTGTGATTTCAAGTGCGAGTTTAACATAGATTTGTTCACGCAAGAATATGAGCACTGAGTGCACTGGAAAGGCTTCGAACCCAGGTGGTTTCTCATGTGGTATTCCAAATGATGCTTATATTCAGTTACGAAAGGACATTTGCGGCAGCAAAGCATCTTCTCTGGTTTAATATGTTCTTTGCTATGCTCCCAAAAGCTGAGTTTGGTTACTGCAACGAACTCACACTGCTTGCATTTAAAGGTCTTTACTTTGCCATGCGAATTTACTGCCGGGACGCGAAGACCTGGCTCGTCGTCATCTTCGTCCATTCCAGAACCCTCGCGTCCATCATCACCATGTTCTTTACCTTGGCCATCAAACCCCGAGTCGTGGAAGCGTTCGAAGGATCTTCTCTCACTATCTCTGTCCGGTGAGGACGGTGTTCTGGGTGATTTAGGCGGCGTGGCGTCAGCGCGAGCTAAGGGAGTGGATACATGGGTAGGAGGCGCTAGGCCCCTGGGCGAGTATTGATCATAACCCGGTGAATGTTCCCTCCCGTCGTTGGGACGAGGTTCAAAGCCGGGTGGTGTGAGAA
Source organism: Thera obeliscata (assembly GCA_947578465.1). Classification (NCBI taxonomy): domain Eukaryota; kingdom Metazoa; phylum Arthropoda; class Insecta; order Lepidoptera; family Geometridae; genus Thera; species Thera obeliscata. Next base: position 4,240,435 of record OX387926.1, read on the forward strand.
GACTGTAGGGCAATCCGTTACGGAACGCGTCTAAATGCAAACCGAGGTTTGCCTTCGCTTTCAAAGGCATGGAGTCATAGAAATGAGAAGGCTCGTTGGGGCTGCCCACGCTGCGGGGAGAGTGGCCATGAGAATCCTTGCTGGAAGATGACGGGGATGAGCTGTGAAATCCTTCAGAGTAGAATCCGCTAGTTTGCTCTTTGGCAAAGCTTCCGTCGTCCATTGGCTCGGATTTCTGGGAAGAAAAAATATATTGAATACTTACTGGTAATCAAATCAACGGTAATAATATTTTTAAACTACCAAGAGATTTACTCTTTAAACAATTACAAAATACACATAACAATAAATTGTAAAAAATAGTCTAATAATAAATACAAATTTCAAAATACATAGTCAATATATCAAAATTTCAAGGGTACATAAATATAATTTCCCAGTAAAAAAAAACAAATAAAAGATGTCAATAAAATTATGTATGTATATGAAACTTACGACTTGTGGAGGCTGAAGTAAGGAACCCCAGGCTTGGGGGTGACCGGCGTGGGGTGCAGGCGGCATGCCGGCGGGGGATGCGCAGCTTAACATTCCTGACAAAAAGAAAAAAGTAATCAACAAAATGTTCGAAATTTAAAATGTTTTAACAAATGAGGTTGCAATGCGAACTCGTTTAACAGTTTCTATATAAAAAGTGCTTAGCAAACTATTCGTGAGTCGTGCCATTGCGTTTGCACAATAAAATGTGTAATCCTCAAAATTACCGCTAATTTAGCAAAAATGGCGGCGTAAAAAATGCGAAACATAATTGTCACGTATTTTAGGTCCCACGTCTACTATAGCGTTACATCAATATCATAATATATCAGCTATGAATCTGGTTCCCATAGCTGGTAGATGGTTTTGTGTGTCCACAATATATTATATTTATCTTAGGTATGCTTTATGCAGTCAGCATAATGTATGGTTGCTTTAGAGGACAACGGCCTTTAAATTATGAGTAGATCTAGTTTTTGTTGATTTGCAATAATCATTAGATAATGCGTAAAGGCGCCGGCGGACCACACGATTAGGTCAATTTTCTTTGAAAACCCAATTACACTAATTAGCTTCCTATTTAAAAAGCCGTTATCAATCAAGAACTTGCATTGTTAACCTTTTTTGGAAATGATTCCTTCTTTACTAACTAGCCACTAATTAAACCTATCGAATCCTTTTATGTTGTAAAGAGTTAAATTCGGTAAACACCTAACAGCCCGATTCATCATTTTGGTTTTGACTAACCACAACAATTTCAGTTATTCCATGTTTTTTACACGATGAATTTTGCAATTTATTTTCAGTTTATAAAAGTGAAAATGCGTATGTATGTATACTATTTACGGGTTTTATAAAAAAACATTACCTATAGGCGTAAGCCTATCAAAACGCGCCATTGAGCCCGGTCTTTGGCTATTCTCATCTTAGTGTTTGCCGCAGCTAAGTATTAGCACTTTTTAAAAGTACTGTTAGTCAGATTTTTGGAATAGGACATCCTTACTGACCGATGACCTTAGAGACCGGGCGATGAGACACATCACTAGTCGGGGGAGAAAAAGATGAAGTCGAAATGCGTAGATGATTGTTTGCCGTATTACAAAGTTAAACAGAGTTCTAGCTATATTCAATGGCTAGTTTTCGCCGTAACAGTATACCTATTTATATACCTGAGATATTAGACCTGTAAATTGATTTACCAGTAAACGACTTATGACTTATCAGTACCTAATGATTCCAGATCATCACTCTACTAGCTACCAGTTGTCAATTTTATAATGTCCCAAAAGTTAAGAGACGAGCAGGTTAGTTGACTATAACGTCAAAACTGTAGATGGAGCCACGGTCGCGTTAGTGCCGAATAGTCCCTAAGAGTTATTCGTCGAGTGTGATTAGGATTCGATGGCGCAGTGTTCAGCGCAGCCCCGTACCGAGGGGAAGGTCGCGGGTTCAAATCCCGCTCGTCTCTTAACTTTTGGGACATTATAAAATTCTTTGTGATTTCCTTAAGTGTAGTAAACACTATAAAATTAATAAACAGTTGTCAATTGTCAACCAGACTCAAACAAATAGGTATTACCAGGTAATGCATTGCTAATAACTGTCCTCCCATCAAGGCCGTCTTAAACTAGGCTGGGGCCCTTGGGCACACAAGAATTTGGGGCCCTTTTGGAAAGTAATAAAAGCTAATTATAATAACATTTTTTACTAAGTATAACCATTTATTATAGGTAATCAAATACAGTAGGCTATAATGGCGTAGTATTGTGAAAAAATAGTAATGTGCCCGACAAAAATGTTTTGAGAATGAATGTGCAGAAATTGTCGGTCCTTCGGGGCCCCCTGAGAATGGGGGCCCTGGGCACGGGCCCCGTGTGCTCATAGGGTAAAGACGGAATAGCTCCCATGGAAACTAAACCGTACAAGCTTTAGGTTTGGGTCGGCCGGTGCACAGCTTATGTCACAAGGTTCCAATATAATTGATAAGTAGGTACCTACCTGAGTATTTATTTTTAGGCTTAGGTGTTTTTCCTATCCTTATGTCTCTTTTATTATAATTAAATTTACAGGTTTTATTGACCATCAAACCGATTTTTTCCGGTTATGGACAAACGAAGGTAAATTAAATTATAGACATTAATTGTTTGTGCAATTTGCTTTTTGTGCACATAAAAAGCATGTTATGTAGGTACCCTAAATGTAAAAAATCAATCATGCCTAAATGTCTTCTTTTTATATTTTTACATCTAAAATGGCCTTTCATACATTACTGTTATTTGATATAATGTGAAACGTTTTTCAACCAATATAAAAATTTCTTAAAATAGATTTGTCCAGTGTTTGAAATAGTCTACCAATGCAACTGAAAACGCGAAAATAAACTAAATCAACTGATATTACTAGGCACGGTACATATTACCTAAGTAAAGTAATATTCAGGTTATTTTTGAAAAACCCTCAGTCCGTAAAAATATTATACACTAGAGGCCACCCGCGGCTTCGCTCGCCCCGTTCCCGTTACTTTTTCAGGATAAAAAGTTCTAACCTCTGCACCAATTTTCAGCCAAATCGGTCGTGCCGTTCACGCGTGATGGCATGACCAAGAGAAATAGGGATTAATTTTGGTATATAGATTATTTTTAGCCTATCTTTTCCCACTACAAGACAAAGGTCACCCTTCTCCTTTTTCAGCTTTCTCGTTCCCTAAAGCTAGATAAGTCTAAGCTGAAAGATTTATATATTTTACTTTTGAAAGTTTGAAAGTTTGGTTGGATGTTTATGCCCTTACTTACAGAGTAACTTAGATAGATAGATAGATAACTCTTTATTGTTCACCACACAAAAGATACAGTACAGGACATAAAAAAATAACAATTAGGTAAAACAATGGGCGACCTTATCGCTGAGAGCGATCTCTTCCAGGCAACCTTTGCATGGAAAGAAATAATGAATTGAAAGGCGGTGTAGTTACATACGGAAAATTGAAAAAATAGTAAAAAATAGTAATAGCAAAAATAGTAGTGTGAGATATTGATTAAAGTTGTCACTATCATTATAATTATAGTGGTAAGAGATGGTAGTTGGTAGTTGCTTATACAACTGATTGATTACACAATAAGGGGGTTTGATGTGTGTGACATCACGCCGCAACGTCGTAGATTAGACAAGTTTGGATAAAACTTAGCAAATGTAGGTGAATTTCGTGATATTAAATAGCATAAGGCCTACTTTTTATCTGGGAACATACCACGCGAAACCTGATTTTCCAATCCTGAAATCGAACGCGATCCTGAATTTCTTGGTGTTGAACTTTTCTGTTCAAGGGTAAATGTACATAAAATATCTGTATACTACACATAAATATATGTGTATGTGTAGGTATATATAAAATATGTGTATACTACTAGAATAAACATTTTTGTAAGGCCTTAGAGGCTTAGATATCTAATAATTAATTTTTAAAAACTGTATATCATTACATTACATTCATAAGTGAACTGTGTAGTTATTATGAGTATAAACTTCTTTAACCTTAATCAAAGTTTTTTTGGTTCAAAAAATGTTTGCGTAGCAGTGCTTTAGGTAATAATCATCATTTACTACGCTAAAAAAGGGTTGCCATGCAATAATTATACATAATAATATGTAGATACACAATAACATAAAAGGTGCTAGTCTGTAGATTTAAAAAATATGTGTTATGTACAATTTCTAAGAAATAATTTGCATAAAAGATTATACTATTACATGCAAATACACCTTGGTAATAAAAAATAACGTTAATATTGTCATTTAATTAAAAAAAAAACATTAACGTACCTTCTGCTTAGCTGGACGGCGAAAGTTTAAAAAAGCACAACACTACGATAGTTTTCTTTAATGTTCAACTTCACAAAAGTCTCGTAGATTTTCACTGACGAAATGTTCTGGTTACACACAATCGTTTTTTGGGACAACCCTAAGCTGCAGCGGCCTTTAACCGTCTGCTCGCCTCCGACTCTCACAATGAACTGAAAAAAATCTGTCAATTTTTATGCTCCAAACATCGATAAATGTATTCTAATGAAGGCGACGAGTTTTCTCGAAGGAAGGAGACGGGCATAGCGCCAGATATGTGGGTCCCTTTCGCTCCCCCACAGCCTATTTTTATTCGAAGTTTTCGAACCAATACGAAGCCAGCTACTGTGGGAGGGGATCAAGTTATTAAGTTATTGTTTATGCGATATTAATAATAAAAAAATAAGCATCCCCTGGTGCTTTGGCTGTTGTTGTTGTAGTAACCATAGGCGTTACTGGATCAGTTATTATAAGACATTATATGGCCGAATACAAAGGGAAATTATATTGTTTTTGCATTTATATCATGTCGGTAATGCGATTTTGATGTTTATTTGTCTTTTATCGAATAATGGTAATTTGGAAATATTAAACTGTTTGTGCGTAACGAGAGGATAATTACGAAACCACAAAGTAAATTATTGTTATTATCCTTAAACTTTTCACTTTCGACATAATTATATTTCGTGATATGAATAATTTTAGGAAATAAACACTGTTTTCTAAAACTGTGTAACCCACACATATGCTCATGTGCACACACACATCACACATGCTTACACCGCCCTCTTTTATTCGTGTGGCATTTTTTATAGATTAAAAATACACAGAGTAAAAAAAGCACTGAAAGGCAGGCGCTACGAGGGGCGTACAACTTTTTAGCGGTGCAATCAACCAATGCTGAGCGCGGAATATGCTTTTTACCACAACATGGTGGCCTTGTGTATAATCCACAGTATTTACAGCATAGCTAGTTGTTTGAACAGTAAATACTAAATTTATGTACACATGTTAACTACCAAACCTGCAAAATTGTACGGGTTTGAGTAGTGAGTATAAAAAAGGATTAAAAAAAGACTGATACAAAATAAAAAATTGTCATTCTAAGTTTAAATTGTACCGCGGCAATTGATAGAGAACGGATTATTTTTTAAAAACAATAGTACGTAGTGTACGTCTTCTAGCTTATAGCGGTACCGTTAGAAGGATCCTTTGTTACTTAGTACCGCTAATAAAATGAGAGGTTGTTTGTTTGTGCGATTTTTCGGGATTATTTTAATCCTCAAACAATTTACGGTAATCCTATTAAGGCGGAGAGAGCATAGAGCTATAAAATGTAGTTTTTAAGTAAATAACGTGCAGGTAATAGTTTTTCTTCCAACTTCCTGTTTTGACTGTTATATAAGTTAACAGCTGAAACGTTGTCAAATATCGCCGTCATATTTGACAGCGTTTCACGTGATCGCCATCGTCTAGATGTGAGCAGGCCTTTAGGCTAGTAACTCCGACGAACTTTTCTAACTAAAAGCGTTTCTGGGGAAATTTATGCATTCTTGGTTTATACAAAATTTCAAATAGTAATAATGTTTATTAGGTATTCATCGCTTTCAATAACAATGACTACGTGCCACATCCATAAACGTGTTTGCAATTGATTATTCATATTGTTTTCTAAATAATTGTTTACGTAACATTATTTGATTTGGCCGACGCCGTTCACTATCTTATACAAATTATTTAGTTATTTAACGAGCAAACTAGGGGTAAGCAAATAAAAAAGTAGGTTAAATTGGGTTCATTTCCAGCTGTAGGATAATTAGGTGTGTGGGAAATTTGAGATAGTAAGGTCTCACTATAATTAATTTTATCTAGAATGGAAAGGCCATAAAGCTAGGTCATGAATTCTACGAAACTTTTTCCTTGTGGAGTTAAAACATCAAATATAAATATATAAATATTTAAGATAATCCACATAACACACACGGCCCCAAACTAAGCAGAGCTTGTACTATGGGAACCAAATAGCTGATATACTACTTATATACATTTTTTGTGTAACTACATACTTAGAATACAATATGACACCCAGACAGAGAACAAACATCTGTGTTCATTCACCACACAAATATTTGTGTGGTGAACACAGATGTTTGAAATAATAGTTGAAACAAGCCTTTCTGCCCTAAAACTCATACAATAATTTAGAAATAAGAAAGTATGTTAGTCTGTTTGGTAAGTACGTTTTACGGCTAAACCGATTGCGATAAAACTTTGACTGAGATAGCTTGCCTTTCAAAGATGCAATAGGATATGTAGAACAGTTTTAATCTAGTTATTTCTATCCTAGCTATATTTTGATTCTTTGTAAATAATTTATTTTATCGTAACCTAGCTGAAAGATGTTTTTGAGTGATTTTAGTTGAACAGGTGTTCCACTCATGAGATCCATTATACGTAATTTTTGCAGTCGCACAGACCACACGGTCCTGGAACCGAAGCTACAATTTTAATGCAGTTTTTTAGGGTTCCGTAGCCAAATGGCAAAAACGGAACCCTTATAGATTCGTCATGTCTGTCTGTCTGTCCGGCCGTGTCACAGCCATTTTTCTCCGAAACCATAAGAGCTAGACTGATGAAACTTGGTGAGTATATGTATTCTGTGAACCGCATTAAGATTTTTACACAAAAATAGAAAAAAAACTATAAATTTTGGGGGTCCCCATACTTGAAACTGAAACTAAAAAATTTTTTTTTCATCGAACCCATACGTGTGGGGTATCTATGGATAGGTCTTCAAAAATGATGTTGAGGTTTCTAACATCATTTTTTTCTAAACTGAATAGATTGCACGAGAGACACTTCCAAAGTGGAAAAAAGTTGGTCCCCCCCCTCTAACTTCTAAAATAAGAGAATGATAAAACTAAAAAAAATATATGTTGTACATTACTATGCAAACTTCCAACGATATTTGGTTTGAACGAGATCTAGTCAGTAGTTTTTTTTTTATACGTCATAAACTAAACTAAAAATTTTTTTTTTCATCGAACCCATACGTGTGGGGTATCTATGGATAGGTCTTCAAAAATGATGTTGAGGTTTCTAACATCATTTTTTTCTAAATTGAATAGATTGCACGAGAGACACTTCCAAAGTGGAAAAAAGTTGGTCCCCCCCCTCTAACTTCTAAAATAAGAGAATGATAAAACTAAAAAAAATATATGTTGTACATTACTATGCAAACTTCCAACGATATTTGGTTTAAACGAGATCTTGTCAGTAGTTTTTTTTTTATACGTCATAAATCGTAAACCGCAATTTACCTTTCGACGAACTACAAAAACCTTTATATTATGTTATTTGATGCTACGGAACCCTTCATGGGCGAGTCCGACTCGCACTTGGCTGCTTTTTTTTATAATGAAAGCTTATTAACCTGTAACATGGTTCTCAGTCGTATTTTGTGCCGATATTGTTAATAAATAAATATATAGATATATAGGTTTATGAGTAAAAAGTCTGTGATTATGTACTTATTTATTTAATTTTGAAAAACCAAATCTTATACCTTTAAACGAGAAAATCTTGTATATATATATATATTTAGGATCTCGGAAACTGAGCCAACGATTTTCATGAAATTAAGCATACAGGGGTTTTCGGGGACGATAAAACGATCTAGCTTTTATTCATTTTTAGAAAATGTCCCCTTAATCGTAAAGTAAATAATCAACTTTATCATAAAATCATAACTCCTAGCGCCATCTGTTGATTAAGTCATGAGTTAGTGGGACAGAGAACGCCATCTATTGACGAGTAGTGGAGTTTATTATTATGTCGGTAAGATCGAAAAATATTAATATTTAATCAGTATGTAAGTAATTCGTATTTAAATATAATTCACAACAACAGTTTACCAAAAAAAAATACCGAGCGAAGCTCGGGCACCAACTGCTTGTTCTTATTAATCCGATAAAGATATAAAGGTATGTGAGTAAAAAAAGTCTCTGATTATGTACTTATTAAATTTTGAAAAACTAATCCGAAGAATATACTTGCTAGCGTCCGTACGTGATATGTATCTCTATCGCGAGTTGATAGTAGGTACGCTTTTTGACTAACTGTGGTTACACCCAATTTTTATATGGAAACAAGAAGTTCTGTAATGCCCGCCCGGGATACACGAGGCTAGTTTTTCAAGCCAGGATAGCAAGATAGTTATGGTAAGCAAGCAAGCTAGCAGTTATTGCTTCGTGTAAACAGAACTAGCTTCACAAGCAAGAAGGCATAAGCTCAGACACCTGAGGTAGATGTGTTTCACATGAAGCTACATCAATTCTCTGTCACTTGTATACATTTTTTAAGTTAGTGAGTAGGTACTCAAATGTTTTTGTTTGTTTATTTATGATTAACTATATAACTATGTATGTACTATGTTACTCTGTATGTAAGCTGGCACACAGACGTTTTGGTCCAAGGCTGTTAGTTTGTAATGCTATTGATAAATATAAAATAAATTAATAAAATAAGTATACATATTATAAGTAAAAGATGTATTACAGGCATTCGGCTAAAGGGCGTTTTTGGTTTTTTCATACAAAAAGGTGGTAGACGTGCCGACAGGCGACAGGCGTCAAACAAAACTCGCAGTAGGGGTTATGATGACCGAATATTAAAAACCAAACAACAGATAAAGTATCTGTTTGATATTCGAACTATTTGCTCGTAATTAGAGCGCTGTGGCGCCGAGTCGCCGGACTAATGTTTTTTATTATTATTTTATCATTAAATTGTAGTTTGTATATATTGGTCTGGGCTTTTAAAACAATTTGACTCCTTTTGTCGGCTTTTTTATCTGATTGATATACCCATTAGGTCAAAAAATAAAAAAACCAGCCAGTTTTGCCAGATTTTTTCTCGATCTAATTCAATTTAAATTTATTTGATTTCATACATAGGTACTTGATTATTTGATTGATCGTTAAGTTTATATTATCTGCGGTAAAGAGTTTCTCATCAAATTACCAACTGTCACAGTATTTTTTTTTTATTAATGTGACTAGACTAAGTAAGACTTAGTAAAACTTATCTGTGCATCTCAAAACCTCATTTATGTGTTCTTTAAAGGACCTATGTGCTCGTAATAAAAAAATACGTTGAGTTTACATATTTTTTAGGTAGGTATTTATTACGAAGCTACGAGTACCTATAGTTTACCTATAGTAAACGTAGTTACGTAGGTATTCTACGATAGGTAGGTATATTGGACAAGTACGAATGGAGGTGCTATAAAATGGAGCCGCTAAACTTGCATTCCGAAGTGTCCTTGGTCTTCTCTGTAGGTATCTGTGGGAATGACCCTCCGTTGATAATGTCCATTACCCGGTCACCGCTTCATGGTAGTGATGCGCCTGATACGTGTTTCTTAAGTACCTATCTGGGAATGGGATCTCAATCAACTAATAGACGAAGAAATAGACGACTGTTCAGTTAAATTGACATTGATCAGTGAAACGCTGTCAAACATGACAGCGATATTTGACAGCGTTTCACTGATCACCACCACAGAACGTTTAGATGTGCTGCAGAGGATCACTTTACATGTAGCCCTGTCAATATACAGTACTTTTGAACGATAATATGCACTTAATGGGCAACTTCATACAAGATATTGTAAATAAATTCCTAGTAGTACCTACCTATGGAGCTTCCACACAGTACTAATACTAGCCGACCAACTAGTCTTTCTACCCAATTTGGCGGTTAGTATTTTTCTCTTAATATTTTGCTTGTTATTAATTAAATCAATAAAATCTGTTAAACGATATTAGTCAAAATCTTTCTGTCAGAGCTGTTAGTAATTTGTGCTGCAAGTATATTTTCAAATCGGCTCATGAATGACAAAGGTGTATGCGCTATCACATTAAAATTAAAAATACAACCGAATTGAGGTTCTCCTCTTGTTTTATTTGAAGTCTGATAAAAATCCCTTTCTCTAGATTCATTCAGCGAATGGCAGCACCAAGTTCCGTATCCTGACATCCAATCTATCAACGATTTAGTACATCACTATTTCCGCCTGAACTACGGATTCAATAGCAGTTTCTTCGGCGGTACGCACGCAGAAATATGTCCCGCATTTAGGGTCGTGAAGAAAACCACCCTTATCGCGAGTAAAAAGTAATGCGTTCAGCTTTTATGGCAGTTTCGAGACACGCTCTTTATTACGGAGGGATGGAGGCTTGGACACAGGCTAAGGGCGGTGGACACTGGGAGACATTTACTTTTTGTAACAAGAAGTAGGAAGTTACGTAAAACCATTTACAAATGGTAATTTTCACAATATCTTAGGCAGTAGTGTGCTACAAGCGTCTATAAGCTACGATAACCGCTTCCTGTGAGGTGGGTTGTATTGTTTCTTTCCTTCCTCAGTAGTTGGTGAAAAAGATAAAACATGTTATTATTGATTTTATTTCTCAACATTTACTTATCGAATCATCCCATTATTGGGATCCATTATTGGAGCCTCCCCCCCAAATCCCACCCATCTCCATGATCTTGTGCCACCAGTTGCAGTTGTCAGTTGTTTTAAATTCACTTTTTTGTTTAATAGAACCTCTTTGATATGGCACCTATTCTATTTTCAAATACTCCTCCCATTGTAGCACGTGCCTCGATTCCCCTCGCATAAAAAATGATTGTACCTTCAAATCTATCCCGAGGGTGACCCCCTCCTCCCATCCTCCCCCTGAACGGCTCCGACTTATCTAACGTCTTTTAGCAGAGGTTTCTTTTGGATGAAGGTGATTAATAAAGAAAAGGTTCTACTTACGATTGAGTTTATACTGGTAATGGGGGACTCTTTTGTGCAAGGAATTAATACAAATTAGTAAAAGCTACAAATTTCATTAGGTGAACAAAAAAAAAAATGAAAGAGTCTATGGTTTGGAGGACAATACAATATTATAAACTTAGGCCCGTATTCAGAAACAGTGCATGAGTCTGATATGAGCCAAAAAATTAGCCCTTATTAGTGGAAATATTTATATATTATGTTTTCGCTAATAAACGATTCACACACAAAACCAAAACCGAATGATAGATTCCACAGAATACCTAAAAATCACCTACTTATAATAGTTTTTGGGTGGGTATGTTTGTTATCTCCAAATCGGCTAGATAGATAATTTTGAGAGAAAAACTTATAATATGTATATTATTATCTTAGAAATTAAACTGGACATATAAATACTTCACCTGCTAATTTATATTCCTACGGAATGAATAAAAAGCTATTCAGTAAATACATTGCTTCAAACTATAAAACTATGTAAATGATCACTTGAATAAACAATATAGGTACCTGAATATTTTGACGATTACGCACGTAACTATTTATAGAATTAAAAAAAGTAAGAACGTAAAATAACGATTCTCCTAAAATAGAATTGGAGACAATAAGACACTTGAGTAAATACATATGAAGTATATGTTTTGTTGGTTATTATATTACGGCTCTAAATCGTTTGTCAAAATGTATTTTCTGTTAACCTTAGTACTTATTTGGGTGTGAGTTCCACATCAATAGATATTTCAAATGTAAATCGACCTTCGTACTACATGTACTTACTCATATTGATAAATCATTGTAGTATATTGGTAAAAGTTGGTAATATTTACTTAACCCTGTTACTCGCACGAAGAAACTAACAACAATTGCTGGCATGGGGTCTTCACTGACCCCAATATTTTAAAAATATTTCTATGAACGAATTCAATGAACGACTCAATATTACACATTTTATAATCAGGATAGTCCATAATAAAACCGAAAAGAAACATAAAAAGTTACTGCCACGCATTGGATGATAAGAGCCGAAGACAAAGCAGCAGTGGACTTGAGTTTGATGATGAAACAAATAATAACCAAACAAATATAGATGAAAAAAAAAAAATGTCTGGTTTGTAGGTAATATTGTAATAAGCCAGCTCATATATGATAAAAAAAGAACTTGATAATTTTGTTATGCAAAAATGTTTTTTATGCATATATTCAAATTTTGTCACACGAGTTTTTCAAAAAATAATAAACTAGAATCTCAAATATCGATTCAGCATGTTGTTAGAAACTAACCCGTGACGCGTTGTGTTTTTGTTTCATAAAACAGGGTAACAACGGCCACGTGTCGATTTTTCGCCTCAAATCGCAGAACGCGGAAGCAAAAAACAAGTAGCAAAAAGCAAGAGTGGTCGTAAAAGCGTTTTCTGCAATAATAATTTATAGCGGTGCGTTGCAATGAAGGCAATTGTCTAGTTCGGGTACCAACGGGGCAGTTTCGACCCAAATTGGCACATTTGCCACTACTGTCATTGTTCGCAAAGGTAGCCACGTTTTAACGTAATTGTGTAGTGAATAGGGAGCTACTTTTTTGCCGTCTCGATTAAATGCCAAGGTTTCCTGAAAGTAGAATATACACCTATGAATAAAATTAGAATTAAAAACATGTCATCCTTTTGGACTGGATTTTTTTATTGATGAGGTTTGAGTTATTAATAAGTCAAATTGGATTTGTAGTTAGATTGTAATCACTTCTCAAGTACAATCAAGTATTCTTGTAAAACTTATTTAGCTCAGTTTCGTACTTCAGTTTTATACGTTTTGTTAACTATTCGATCACATTTGTTTGTGAAATTTACAATTTGACCACTGTGATCGTTTTTTGTCAAGTTTAGTTCAGCTGCTGGTCATAAATCAAGCATTGGCCTATTCAATAGCCAAATTGGCGGATATTTGTGACGTCACTTGCGTTTTTTTATAATATATAAATACCTTGGAACACAAAATCGGTTATAAAGAAACTACTAAAAGTAACAGTTTATACAAAACTTGTAGTACCAATATCAGTTTAAGCATATCTAATAATATCCGATATGATATTTAGCAGTACGTACTCATATATATTAGAGTACGTGAAGTGTTGAGTTTAATCTTAATTGGTTGCGGAAGGAAAATATGGTAGCAGAAAAAAGTTACGCTTATAAACAAAAAGGTACATATTTGGAAAAAAATGGCAGTTATAGTTGAGTATGCAAAAAGCTGCGCGGGCGCAAGTCAGAGGCACGAGACGCAGCTGCCATGCTTCCTCTTCCGAACGTGGTAAAAAATCATAAGCTTTGGAACTTGAGAGCTGTCGCCAAAGAAATCAATGCGCATTATTATTATTGTAGCAAGCGTAATATTAATAATACTATGAATATGTTACTTACTTAGATTTTGTTTCAGAGTAGCGTCTAGTTTTTTATTTAGAATAATTATTGTTTGCTCTCCAAAAAGAAGCTTAGATTTGTCTTAAATCTGCAAACAATATCTCGTCTATTGTAGCTGAGTTCGTGGGTGTCGCAAGCCCGGTAGCAGATTTGCGTTCATTCTCGGAAGGACTTCGCACAAAACAATAAAAATAGGAATGAAAGTAAATGCAAAATGGCCACACTGTTATGCTTTTATTTTCTATACAATGAAACAGAAAGTTTTTTTAAACCAAACTAATTCTCCATGTTAGACCTAACAAATTGTACCCAGTCTTTTTTAATACCCAAAGTGCGACAAAAAGTCTCACAGAATTCATTTTTGCGAATATAATAGAAGTGTACCGATCGTGACCTTGCATTTGATTTAAAAAAGCCGATTCATTTCACGGCTAACTTTTTAACAGGTTCGTAAAAAACGCTGCAGGTTTTTACGGTATCACGATTAGCGAGGGTCTTTTTTACCCACCCTAGTTATTACAGGTTAGTTTTTGTAGAGATACCGATCGCTCTCACGTTTTTTTTATGTTTTTTATCCATGTATTCTTGTATGGTGTTCAATCTGTATGATTGGAAGGATGTTTACGCGTTTCTTTTTATTCGTGTATTATTGTGTTAGCGTGTATTAGTGATATCCCATTGATTAATGTGTTTAGAGAGATAACTTTTGTAGAGTAATTGATGTGTATGAACGTAGCAATACTTACCTGTGCCTTCTCTAACCTGTATGTATGTACCTACACTGCATCTATACCTGTCACTTATCTGTGTGACAGTAATAAACCAGCCTTGCACTAGAACGGTTGTTTGTCTTTCATAGCCCCTGTGCCTACCCGCCGATACACCATTTGGCGACGAGGTGGTTTTACCCGTGCGTGAAGTTTGTCATATCGAAAATGACTAAGTATTTAGGAAGTATTTCGGACTTCGACCATAAAACTGGAGACTGGCCGGTATATTTAGGTCGTCTTAATCAGTTTTTTAAAGTAAACGCAGTGGAAGAAGCGAACAAAAGTGCAATTTTGATAACGCATTTAACCGACGAATCCTACCGTCTTCTGCGAAATCTCGTGTTTCCTAAGGAGTTGGATACGCTTTCCTATGCCGATTTGGTGAACAAATTGAATGCGCATTTCAAACCAAAGCGTTGTTCTTTTGCCGACCGGGCAAAATTTTATAGTGCCACTAAGACGCCAGACGAAACTTTGGGAGATTGGGCAGCACGACTAAGAGGTCTAGCTATTTATTGCGACTTCGGTGACTGCCTAGAAACTGTTCTTCGAGACCGTTTTGTCCTTGGTCTGGCGGCTGGACCAGAGCGAGACAAGCTATTTGGAAAGGATGCGGCGCAATTGACCATGGCACGGGCTTTGGAGGTTGCCGAGCAAGCGGCAAGCGCTCGCCACGGGAAGGAGTCTGTACCAGAGGTGAAAGCCAGCGACGTGAAAGAAGAACCAATTTTTCGTATGTGGACGGGAGGCGCAAGGGAGCGAGGAGCCGTAGGCGCAGGCGCCGGGCGCGGCAGCGGAGCGGGCTCAGCTCGCGGCAGCGCGCCCGCCGGCGCCGGCGCCGCCCGGCGACAGCCGGCCGGGCGTGAGGACACCGCGTCGCCGGTACAGAGATGTCCATTGTGCGGATTAAAAAATCATAGTGCTGATAAATGTCGTTTTAAAAATTACACGTGTAGTGTTTGTGGCGTGAAGGGCCATTTAAGAAAAGTTTGTAAGGCGCGAGTGAATAACATAAACGTCGACGATGATTCTAGTGCCGAGGAATGCCAGGACTGCCAGGAGTGTAGCCTGTATAATATAAGGTATGATAATTATAAACCTATTATTGTAAAAGTAAGCATTGATAATAGGGTCATCCCTATGGAGCTTGATTCAGGTGCCGGTGTATCCGTTATCTCAGAGTTGTTTTATAAACAGCATTTTGCAACAAATGGATGTGTTTTTATGATGGACATAGAATAATGCCGCTGGGATATTTTTTGAAAGACGTGGTATACCATGGTGTCAAAGAACGAATTAAATTTTTTGTCATTAAAAATGGCGGAGCGCCACTTCTAGGGCGTGATTTTATGTACAAGTTTAAATTAAATTTAACGTCTATTAAAAATATATCTGTAGATAAAAACATGCATTTATGTGAAGCTGAGTGGTTAGTTAAATCTTATGAGGATCTATGGACGGATGACTTAGGGAGGTTTAATAAGTTTAAAGTAAAATTATCACTAAAAGAAGGCGCGAGTCCTAAGTTTTTTAAGCCTCGATCAGTACCGTTCGCATTAAAAAGCAAAGTCGATGCTGAGATCGATCGATTAATAGGTTTAGGTATTTTAGTGCCAGTCGAATACTCTGATTACGCTACTCCCATTGTACCCGTATTAAAAGATAACGGAAAAGTAAAAATTGCAGGCGATTACTCAATTACGCTAAATAAAGACTTATGCATCGATAAGTACCCTATGCCCCGTATTGAGGAGGTTTTCGCTAGGCTGGGGGGTGGGGAAACTTATACTAAGATCGACCTCAGTAATGCCTACAATCAGTTCGAACTAGACGATGAGTCACAGTTGCTCACTACAATAAGCACACATCGTGGACTCCTAAAATACTCTCGGTTAGTATATGGTTTAGCCAACGCCCCCGCTATTTTTCAAAGAACGATGGAGACGTTGTTGGTAGGTATAGAAGGGGTAAGTTGCTGGCTAGATGATGTTTGTATAACGGGCCCCACAACAAAGCTTCACATGGCTAGACTTCGCGAGGTGTTAGATAGGTTAAAGGACGCTGGTTTAAAATTACAGCGTGAAAAATGCGAGTTTTTCAAAAAGAGTGTAACGTATCTCGGTTTTGTAATCGATAAAACCGGTCTTAGGTCATGCCCTAAGAAGGTACGGGCAATAACAGATGCACCGCGCCCCACTAATGTGTTAGAGGTTAAACGATTTTTGGGTGTTATAAACTACTATAGGAATTTTATTCCCCAGGCATCCACTGTACTGGCTCCATTAAACGAGTTGCTACGCAACGATGCCACTTGGGTATGGGGTAAGCGTCAAGAAGCTGCATTTAAGACAGTAAGGAGCGAGTTATCGTCTATGCGTGTTTTGGTGCACTTTGACCCCGGCGCGAGACTCGTGCTGTGTGTGGATGCGAGCCCGACCGGCCTGGGCGCCGTGCTGCATCAGGGGGAGAAGGGCGCCGAGCGGCCGGTTGCCTATGCGTCTAGGTCACTTACCGCTAGCGAGCGAAATTATAGCCAAATCCATAAAGAAGCCGCCGCTATTGTGTTTGGTGTCAAACATTTTCACCAATATTTGTACGGCAGAGAAAACCCATTCATACTTAAAACGGATCACCGTCCGCTGCTAGCTATTTTTGGTAAAAAGAACGGCGTATCGGTTATGGCAGCTTCGAGACTGCAGCGATATGCTATTTATTTGTCGGCTTACAATTACGATATTGATTATATTACAAGCGAAAATAACGCGATAGCAGACTATTTCTCTCGGGCCCCCATAAGCAATGATAACTCTGAATTAGAAATCGATGAAAGCGCTTCGTATCTTAATTTTTTAAATGAGGCTAATTTACCTATATCTTTTGAAAATATACAAGCGGCTGTGACGTCAGATCGAACTCTGCAGACGGTCATGAAGTACGTACGTAATGGTTGGCCACGTAAGATTATTTGTAGGAAAATTCAACCTTATTTCTATTGTAAAACAGACTTAGAAGTAGTTGATGGATGCATAATGAGAGGCCACCGAATAATAATTCCCTTTTCACTTCGTGAAATGATGCTCGGCGAATTGCATAAGGGCCATTTTGGAATGGTAAAAACAAAATGCTTGGCTCGTAGTAGAATGTGGTGGCCCGGCATAGATAGCGATATAGAAGGCGTAGTGCGCGCGTGCGCAACATGCAGCGCGCTGCAGGCCGCCCCGCCCCGCGCGCCCCCCGCGCCCTGGCCGCGCCCGCTCGCCACCTGGGAGCGCGTCCACATTGATTATATGCAGGTCGGACAGATGGTTTTTCTGGTCGTGGTCGATGCTTACAGTAAATGGGTGGAGTGCTTATTAATGGGCAACGGTTTAACAACTAAATGTCTTGTTAATAAATTAAAAATTTTATTTTCTACATTCGGCCTACCCAAAGTCATCGTATCCGATAATGATCCCAAGATAAGTAATGAGGAGTTTGTGGGCTTTTGTAAAAATTCAGGCATTAAGCATTTAACTTCCCCAATTTACCACCCTTGTAGTAACGGTCAAGCTGAAAATTCAGTCAAGACTTGTAAGAAAATGATCAAATGTATATTACAAAATGTTAAAAACGGTTCCTCCTGTGCTCAAATTACAGAAAAATTATTGTCATTTTTGTTTGAATACCGTACCACTACCCACTGTAGCACTGGCGAAACCCCGGCTAAGCTCATGTTTAATCGAGAGTTGCGCTGTCGTTTGGATCTGGTGTTGCCAACGATGAAGAATCCGGCTTTTGCCAGTGCCGCTCCGGAATTAATCAATAGTAGAATTTTTTATGAAGGTCAGAAAGTTTGGGCACGTTGTTATCGAGGAAGGAAACCTTTTTGGAAGATAGGTAGAATTATCTGTAGTTTAGGTAACAGAATGTACAGTGTTTCCATTGAAGGTTTAGGTATACTTAAAAGGCATGTTGATCAGCTGTTACGATTTTCAAATAAGGAGGACGAACCAGAACATGTATCGTTCCAGACTCCATCTCGCCCTTGTTTATCTTATAATGGGTCGGAAGGAGGTATCGCTGCAGATCAGGTTCATCAGGCTTCACCTACTGGGCTTAGTGAGATGGAGACTGATTCGAATAGCGCCACGCCGCCGCCGCCGCCGCCGCCGCCGCCGCCGCCGCCGGTTGACGTTTGTGTCGACTCAGCGCCGTCTCTTTCGCCGTCCCAAGCTAGGCAAGTTGTAGCGGAGGCGCAGCTCAGCCCGCAGCCCGGATGCTCGCGATCACCGCGTTTTCCTGTAACGCCGCTGCCGCCACCGTCGCCGCCGTCACACTCGCCGCCGGCGCCGGTGAAAGCACAGCCGTGTAAACATAACGAACCTCAGGGTAAACAAATCGTAAAAACTGCTCGCCACCACTTAAACTTGAGACCTCGATCACGAGTTGTTAGCTATAAGGAATAAATGTTTATAAATTATATGTAATGGTTATGTTTCTCTATTGTTGCCAGGTTTTCAAAATAGTGAGGAAGGAGTGATGTGTATGAACGTAGCAATACTTACCTGTGCCTTCTCTAACCTGTATGTATGTACCTACACTGCATCTATACCTGTCACTTATCTGTGTGACAGTAATAAACCAGCCTTGCACTAGAACGGTTGTTTGTCTTTCATAGCCCCTGTGCCTACCCGCCGATACACCAGTAATCTTTTTATGTTTTGTTACATTTCATGTTTTTATAAGTAAATAATAAAAGGACAATATAAGGCACGGGATTGGCTTTCTGAGCCAGTATAGTTAACTTTCACAGAACTAGGAATACCATTTACCTAGTTTTTTTGCTTAAGCAATATTTCTAAATGTAATTGTTTTCTGGGTCGCGTCAAACTGACCCATGCCAGAAAATAGAGCGTTATATTGAATTCAAAAAGATTTCAAAGTACCTAATTTATTTTAATGGTGACCTTTGTACGTTTCTATTGTAAATTGTGAGTAATTTATAATTTATGTTATCTCAATAAGCATTGTGATTGGTGTTATTATTGTGGCCCATTGGCAGTAAGACGCTGGTTCTTTTGTTGTCCGCTCAGTAGGGTCAAATGGTCAGGGGGTCAACAATTTAATATATTATGGCAAAAATCGCACCTATTTCGTATTTTAATTAGAATATCGTTTGAATATAAGCTTTTTATTTTATATCATTCTAATAGTTTTTTTCTTTGACTTTTCTTGACTTCAAGGACTTTTTGTTCGCGGTACCAACACAATCGTCTGGAATTGTTTTTACAACAATGACGTAAAAGGTTATTTAAATAAAAACTTAAACTATTCTTTGACGAATTTAAATTAAAGAATTTAAATATAGAATCCTATGTTTATTCTAGCTAAATGATAATTTAAATAGTTACGAAACAAAAAATACTGCCATGTTGCTTGACACTGAACAAAATGAATATAATATATATATTTCAAGACGACGACCGTTAACCTATGATCTTAAAAAGTGTGCGACCTACTGACCGTTATGTCATTTATATCCCAACATAATAGAACCTATTGATGTGCTATTGACCCGTAACCTAAACATCTTTTCCCATCCCTATAAGAATACCAATTTCAAATAATTTCCTACATAAATCAAAGGTAGAACGCATTCGACGTTTGAAAATGTGTCAAAATCGAATGCAACGGTTGGCCGGACAATGGCCGCTGAGAATATACGGTTACATTTTATTTTATTTCGCCAAAAATGTAACAATGTACAATTGTTATCAAGGCAAAAGGGTAGTTGGTAATCTTCTTAATGGCGTGTGTGAAAAGATTATAAATTAAGTTTCTGCAACAAATAAAAATGACCCCTGGGTATTGTCGGGGTGTCAATATGGTGTGACCGTAGCATTGTGCGTGACCCCAGCCGGCCTTAGCGCAGGCTTAGCGCCAATTTGCGATCGCTTCCATGCACAGCGTTATATACTGAAAAGAAAACTATAAAATAAAAATATTTTAATGTTGTATCAGTACTGCATTTGTATCAAACCCATTTTTTGGTGACTACTCTGCTTTGTTGCTGATTATGCAGGTGTGTATAATGATGAAATAATTTGGATTTATGTCATCTATATTGTTTTTATGATATTAAAGACATTAGTGGTTGTAGATTGGTGACATTAGGTACTTAGGCGACGAATAAAAACAAAGGAAAAAATGCACTTTTGTGAATTTAACGATGAATTTACCAGATTTAGTCGCAGTTTATACCGCCTCTAAATTTTCTGTTCTTTGAAATGGCGATTTGAAAATTGTGGCAATAAAATGCATTCAGCATTAACAGTGATGGCCGAAAACCATTGTAAAACTTGACCCCTCAGCAAAAATAATGGCTAGGGGCAGATAAATTAAAAATGGTCCAAAATACCCCTTGACATGGCGATTTATTGTCGAACTTATGTGCCAGAACATTTTAAAGGCGGGCTGATGTGTCGAGTGAAATATTGGATACATTGATTGTGACTTTTCTTATAGAGAAATCAGAGAAGTTAACGGTTTTATTGTCAAAGACTCTTCATCTTCCTGAGCCCAGCCTGGAGGATTTTGTAGGACTTTAAAATTAAAAGTTGAGACTAGCAACATTGAGGAAACTTTTTGAACGGATGTAGTGACCTCAGCATGGAATAGGTGCATGACGCTTCATTATCGAATATATAATACTTAGCTAGATAATTTTATAAAACCACGACTTCTAGGAATAATACTTTTTAAATCTTTACCAAGTATTAAAAAAAAACACTTTGTTGCGTTTTAAAGTCAGCTAAATTCTTTGCGCAAACAAAAAGCACGTAAGATCGATGTGATTTTTTACCACAAATTAAAAAAAAAATTGTCTTCCAAACTTCAGTTCTAACTTGTACGGTTTTGGATCTAAATTTGCTTGAATTTTATTATCTAGCTTCTCAATTCATGGAAGTTTACTTTTTAATGTTCTCTTTTGTGCTTTTTAGAGGACAAGGCGATTAGGGATGTCCATTTTGTTGAGCATTATAGTCGCAAAATACTTATAGGTAGTAAATGCCACAATTGATCGATGATCAGCGTTTGCACCTGCGAAATGATTATTGCTATTGTTGCTTAATATTGAAGTTTTTTTACGTGTAAATGTTTTTTTAGATATATTCTAAGAAAAATGATTTTTTTCATCTATGACAATCAAATGCGCAAAAAGCTTGGTAGGATCTAGTACATATTATGTGTTTTTTTGATAGATTGAGGACTACACAGATATCCTAACCATATGCTCTACCCCAGTGGTAGTTTTGCCCTGTAACTCCAAATTATGGATTTTTGAGGTAATATTGAATACATTAAAAAAAAACCTTGGCTTGTGACTTCATAGTTACACCTTAGCATAAGAATAATATTTTAACGAAACCAGCCTTCGTTAAACGTCTAAAAATACAAATAAAAAAACGTGTTTGAACATAGAAATATAAAGATATCTGGCTCAAATTTATAATCGTCATTTAGCTCAACAGCCGCTAAGTCTGTTGCCATCCCTATTTGTTGACATGAAAGTCACAGTGATGAGTAAGGCTTTTTGCAAACCATCAAAAATGTCAGGTATTAAAAAAAAATATATTGTGGACAATCCACACAACGCTATCAACCCCCAAATTAAGCCGAGCTTGCACTGGAGCAGATAGCTGATATAATACTTTTTTTGAAAATACATACTAAGAATACGTTATAACACCCAAACACAGAACAAACATCAGTATTCATCTCACAAATTCTTTCTCGGTGGGGATCGAACCCACGATCTACGGCGCAGAAGGCAGAGCTATTACCAACTGAGCTGATTGGCCATAGGCAGTCATTATGATTGCGAGGGAAATCATATACCTATTGCCATCACATAACACTCTGTAGCCATTCGTGAGGACCGCTAGTTGGCTTCTCTGATAACCTAGACTAGATTAATAAAAGTTATTAAGTTTTATAAAGCTATTGGTCTTCCTAAAACAAATAAATAAATAAAATAATGCTTAATAAATATTGAGGCACTGTTTCAAGTAAAGTTTATACCTTTGTGGCTGTAAAGAAAATCTTTCAGTAGAGTCAGAACGTTTCTAGATTTTCTATCTCAGCATCACAAAAGAGTAAATAGCAAAAAAGATTTGATCGAGATCAAAGATACAAACCCTGATTCGGTTTCGGTTCCAACGCAGCATGAATAAAACATGGGTCCTCGGGCAGGGGTGGCCAACCCTTTCCATGACTTTTATAAATACCCCCACCCCGGCTTTTTTTGCGACATTTGAAGGGGGATGCGGACCAATCGATATTTTTTTGAGAGAAAGCTGCGCAAGTTTTACCGTGGATGAAGCTATATGGCGTGGCATGTGTGTAGAACAGATGGACTTTACAGTTTGGAAGTTACAAAACTTGGAAGTGTTCTTCTTCTTCTTGTCATCACTAGTTCTTGCAAACTAGTGTGGCGAAAGGATTTTAAGTGCGCCCCAAAAGAGGCCCCCTTTGTTCACTTGGAACGTGCTGTCAAACTTGTAGGTTCTACGACATGCCGGAAGAAACGTTAAAAATATGTGTTGTTGGTTTTTGTTTGTTTTTTATAGAAATTACATAGGAAAAAATGAATACTTGAAAGAAGAAAAACTATGTCCATTCACACAATTAATATACCCTGGTATATTTTGACAACAAGTACATACTATGGTTAAACAATGATTGAAGGTAAAAATACATAGAAAGTTTTAAATTATGGTAAATTTAAAAAGATACAATAATAAAAGATTTGGTTAGGTCTACAATGTTGCTACGAAGTGCTACGACTGCTACGAACGGCGTTAAAACAGTCACTCGGTAAAAAAGTAAACTTTAGCGTGTTTTTATGTTAATATTGTAGAAGGTGTAGTCAAGTAATTATTTAAGCCTTGCGCACATAATCTAAGCATTCTGCGGTGGCGATATGGAAGCGATATTTGACAGCGTTTCACTGATCGTCACCGCAGAACGATTAGAAAAGACTGTCGTAGTATTTTTGTTTTATGCTGTAAGGATACGAAATCATATATCATAATTTCTTTTGAGAAATCAAAAGAAATTATGATTTTCAGCATATACCTAAGTATGATTTATTACCAAAACAAACTTTTACCACAACTTTTTAGGCATAGACGTAGACATTTATTTATTTACTACAATAAGCCACATAAACCAGTAAAAAATCGGTTGTCTGTAAAGTCGGTTTACTGACGATAGTTGAACGTGATAACGTCATAAGAAAATACTGATGCATTTCTCAAAAGAAAATTTTAGTTTTACTGAATTGAATTGAATGTGAATGAAACTGAATAATACTGAATGAAACTGAATGAAACAGAATGAAACTGAATGAAACTGAATGAAACTGAATGAAACAGAATGGAACTGAATGAAAATCCGGACCCGGACCCGGACCCAGACTGAACCCTTACCCTTACCCTCATTTACCCTTACCCTCATTTACCCTTACCCTCATTTACTCTTACCCATTACCCGACCCGAGCTCGGGCTCAGGTAAATGGAACGACGAAACGACGTAACGACGCATGAGTCATGTTTTTTCGTGCGTGCAGCCGGCTCCATCGATTTATAAGACGTTATCACGTCAAAAACAAGGACACTAAAAGAAGAAACATTCATCGATACTGGAGAAGTGCGTCGTGTTTTTGTGTGCTACAGCAGCAAAAGGGTCTTGACTCAGTTTAATGCCTAGCTACTGTGAGGAAGCTAAACGCTGGTATTCTGTCAAGACCATAAGCCAACAGACATTGTGAGACATCATAACTATTGTTTAAGGTAGGTATGTGTGTGGGTGTGTTTGTGTAGGCATTCATGCTCCAGGCTTTTTCACATAGATACTTATACCTATGTCTATTTACTTTTTAATCTGGTAATTCCTCGCGTGATTCGCGAAAGGGGTGAACACAATAGAGCATCATTCTAAAGCCTAGCACCCTTTAGTATACTTGCCAAGTGCCGTGTGAACCCCTCTTAATAATATTAGAAAGGGTTCCATCAAAATACACGATTATACACGGTTGGAGAGTGCTGGTCTAGTGGGAATACGCTTTCTGATCCGAAGGTTGTGGGTTTGAATCCAAACGCGCAACAATTGTTGTATTAAAAAAAATCAGTGCAACGTCATTGCTCTCAAACAGTGAAGGAAAACATCGCGAGGAATTCAGTTAGTATTTTGGCAAGTCCATTGCCAGATGGTGCCATGGTGTGTCTATAACATGTAATACCCATGAAATTAAATGAAATGAAAATGAAGTAATTTATTTGTTTGAAGCGTTACAGAAAACAGGTAAGTACGAGTACAGGTACTTGTTTTACTTTAAAGATACACACGTATGGATGTATAAGGAAGTGTGTGTATAGTCAAAACTGTGTTAAAATCTTTGCATTGTTTTCTGTTTGTTAGTTTCTTCTGCAATTAAAAACAAAGGTAGTCCTAATAACAATCTAAATGTTACGAAAAGCAAAGGAAAATAACGAGGCACATTTTGCAACGTAAACAATCGTATCAAGAATGAATATCGTAAGATTTATGAAGCGATATGACTACAGTTTTCCTTTTCATATTATACGAGTAGGAAACTTCCTCATGGATCGCGCGACAACAACGCGCTATGTGGAAAATAGCACATTTTGATAATATTTGGTTACTAAAAGTCAGTCCCGCAGAACCCCGTAGTAACAAGTGACAAAATCTCATAATTTTTTTACAGACACCATAGATGCACGACTCTCCATTTTAGGTTTCCAACCTCTTTGGTCAGCTCTCACAGCCCAGTTGGTCGATCATCAGTGTGAACAAACGTAAGTTTGTATTTAAAAAAATATCTTGAGTAGGTATGTACTATTTAGTTCATAATGATAATTAATAAGTATAAGTGGTTAATACAATTGAAACCAGAGAGGATCAAAGTAAATAGTAGGTACAATAATAAAAAACCTCATTTTTGCAAATCTGTGACTTATACAGTTGTCTCAGTAAAGTCGCCTCATATTTTAGATTCCTCCTCCACGGCAGAAAGAGACGGCTGGTGTGAGGGAGAGGGAATAAAATCCATACTTATAATATTTGCAGCCTCCACTCACACACACACGCGCGACGCGATTTACCACTCCATGGAGAGTTTCGGACAGCATCCAGGGTGCTCTAAACTTTACACACACGTCGCAATAAAATCTGTATCACTTTGATAGTTGGCAAATGCTTTATTATTAGCAACAAAAGAAGGCTGCAGCTAAGTATGTGTTGCCGAAGAAAGGTGAGAAATAAAGAGATAGTAGATAATAATTTTAAATATTTTTTTATGAAATTCTGTTTGCTGTGCTGTGGGTAAATCAGAAATAACGATTTCTGTACCTCTCAAAAAACCCAAACCTGATACAAATATTTGCAGATCATGGAAACATTTGTATAGGTGTGTTGGGAATCAAACCAGCGCTTTTGTATCTCAGATAAGAAGGTACATTGCAGAACGACTGTGTCTCATTTGCTTCGTGGTTTTCCTCTTGGAATTATTTCGGTTTAGTTTTTTTAAACTTTCGTGGTCATGATGACGATTATTATTCGAAACATCGGGAAAATAGATAAGGTAATACATGATTTGAATTTATGTAATATTCAAATATTAGGTTATGTAGGTAGTTATAATCAAACGGCATACGGTCGATATCTCTAAACCAAACAGAAAAATTACAAATAGTACATTGTTATCCAAGGGGTGAAAGTAACTTATTTAGCCCCGAGACAGCTCTATGCTCGGGCGCCAATAGTTCGAGGGACTAATTAATTATTTATATCGAATTATTAAACACTGTGCTTTTCTTCTCAGATAACTTCAAACCTCATCCGAGTATGATTATTGAAAAATGTATAATTGAACATCCTGTATCCTTCCACCCACATCGCCACTCCTTCGGAAAAAATGTACGATGCCATAAAAAATCACCGCCAGTTCGCTCCCGCAATTTTTACCCGTTTTTTCCCCTCGGAGGGTCGCCCCGTTGCCATGGCGACGCCCGCCCCGCCTAGAATGGACCCGCTAAAGCTGCATCAATATTTTTATGGGAAGTGAAAGCTTCCACGAATGTTCTTTTCTTAAACATGCGCGGAAATATTGTCATTACTTTTGAATATAGAACACGCGAAGTATCATATTTACGTAGACTGAAAAACCAAAATCACTTCCCGGCGCGTTCTCGCTCCGGCAATGTTGTATGAAACGGTGTGCTGTTTGAATTTAGAACTCTTTCATCTATCGTACACATTGCGTTCTCGTGGCTGTATAGCCACAGAAACGTTTACCTTTCGGCACAAACTGTAAAAAAAAAAATGGCGTTAAAGCGGGGTTCGTTGTTATTTGGTTAATAAAAAATAAATTTGTTATGTAAAAGACCCTTTATATTTCCTTGCATTTTTTTAAGAAAAGCACTATATATGCCTCGGCCGAAATGGCAATTGCCTGTCTCGTATCATTGAAGTCCTCGCCTGCGGCTCGGCCTTCAAACTCATACTCGACCTGCAATTGCCTATTTCGCTGCCTTTGCAATAATGTACTATTATTTGAACGAACGGATTTTTCAGGTGTACTTCTTTTCGACCAGCTTTTAAAATCAGTTGTTCTTTATTTGAAATTGACTTTTACGAAAAGTATATATAGGTACTTAAGGATTTTTTTTTTATGTTACGAGTAGAAATAACATTTTTTTTTTAAACACAAAACCTAATTTAAATCTATGGTGGTACATAGTGGTCACTAACACAGATACAAATTAAATATAAGAGCTAAGTACTAAGTAAGAGATTATAGGCGCGAAATATGTAAAATGAGATAATTAAGATTTGCATTATACTTATTGTTCACTTTAAACTAGCAGTAACATTTAATTTTTATTGACCAAAAACTAAAAGGTTGTAGATCCATGACCATCTTTTGTTTAATTTACGCAAGTTTTCATAAGCGAATGTATTTTTCCTGAAATCTAAATAGATAGGTACTAATTTCATAATGCAACATAACAAGCAACAAAGCAGCAAGGCAGCAAGGCAACAAGGCAACAAGGCAACAAGGCAACAAGGCAACAAGGTAACTAGGCAACGTCGCTGCAACATCATTGTAACGACGTCAGCGCCGTCAGACACTATCCGTGTTGATTGAAAATTCTCTAAAATACCACTAAACTACTAATAGCACTAATAATGCTATTTTCACTGTTAATCTTTAGTTTTGTGCCACCAAACCTGCATACATATTTCAGACTATAATCTTTCTCTGTGCTAGATTCGATCAGCCGTTCCGACATCCATCCATCCATACTTTCACATTATTAATAATAGTTTGATGACTGTCATCTCTACCTTATTAACTAGGCACTTGTTTATATCTTAAGTATTATCTCCAACATCTGAGACGTCATTTATATCACAGAAATACCATTCAACTATACCTAGGTTCTCTTAAAATGGTTTCGTTCGTGCTCTTAGGATGAGAGTTGTCATTGGCCGGACGAAAATGATTAGTTGAATCAAGTAACATAGCGATAGGATTTCTATCGATAAATAAAAACCTCAAATAATTTTTCCTTAAATATTATCCTACTATTTTTTAACACGAGAGTTTGGATATTTGTGGCTGAATTACGCCCTAACCACTGGACCACTGAATTAATTTGCAAGCTCACGCAGCTTTGTAGTGGGATAATGTAATCGCGACTCCGCCTCTTTCGATAAAAAATCTATATACCATTCTGTATAGGCAACACAAAAAAGTCCCCTAACTTTTTTACAGTTATAAAAAGCTCTCTCATTGGTCGTGTTCCCCCAATAAAAAAGTTAAAGACGTGTGCTACGGCGCACGCGTTCCTCCATTCAAATTCAAATAAGGAACGCACGCGCTACCGTATGTAACATACTGAACGCGCCTGCAACTTATTATTAAACGATACCATTTTAAAAATAACGTCTCGTTGTACAATTTCGATGTGTCGGAAGGTCTTGGTAAGATGGTTGGTTCCGCGTAAAAATACACACACGGAAAAAATATAAAATAAACGGCGGGGAAGTATTTTAAAAATAGCATTTTTCTGTTCTCCCTTCGGAAGGGGGGAGTGACGGCTTGATATATTGCTAGAGTTACTCGGGATTTTAATAATACGCAGCGTGTGTTGGTTCACTGAGGCTGTAAGATTTGTCAATATGGCATGCTGCGGCCGCTATTTTAGGTCGGTCGCGTGGCCTGCCCTCACGAAGAATATCAAGTTTCTAGATATTGTAACGTTTACTCAACATGCTAAGTGCGTTCGGATTACCCAGTTTCCGCTGAAACTTGGAAAATATTGGTCTGCTTAATTATTATCAATCTGCTACTCATTTTGGTATCGAAGTTTCGATATTATACTGATAATGAAATAAGAATATAGTCTTCCATCTTACCATAAGCGAACTTGAACCACATTATACCGTAAACGTGCAACACAAATCCTAAAAGTTTTTGTATACCTATTAAACATTATATTTGTGTTTGTACATTATGTATGATTTTTCTAGCATACAAATACATATAGATAAAAATAGAGATCAATTTAATTATCATTACTCACACGCTCTAAAGCCGGGTTGAAACCGACAATTTATTATTATGGACCCGTATCCAATTTAAAACAACGCACGACCGAATGGAGCCATTAGGTACGAGGGGGACATTGTTTTGGATCGGGAGAACATAGAGGGGAATCCTTGTGGAGTAGAAAAAACAATTTAAAAATAAAATGTAATAATTATAAAACGGAGGGAGAACGGCGCGTGGCCGACGCCTTATTTATTCGAATCTTCAGCTGCCGTTTGAATTTCGAACGCCTTGTCTCTGGTGACATGTGGTTTGAAAAAAGTTTTTACACCTGTCTTTGTTCATAGGTGCCATAACGCACAATACCTACCTACCTATGCACACCGAACAGCGTTGTTTGTTGTTTACCCTAACAAATAATATAAAATTATAAGGACAATTTTATTGTTGTTATTATCCTTATTATCTTAATCGATTATTTGATACCTACAAACTATTTACTTATACACGTCTAGGATAACTGGCAGATAATGATCCTGGGACTATGTTTGTTCGATAAAGACCTATGTCATTTTTACAAGTCATGTTCGATTAACTTTGAAATTTAAAAGGAATCTGATAATTATTTGTACGTTACGTAAAACTATTAAGATAGTAATCAATGCGGGCATTCGTTAGGCACATAAACTTATAACTAAGTAAAATAATAACGTAGAATTTAGGTATTGTTCAAAAATGGGGTATAATTTTATGGAGACGCAAAGATACAAATAGGTATACCAAAACTACACACACATACATAGTTCCTTTTATTAACTTACTGTTGTCTATGTTTTATCACTTTTGTCGCAAATTAATCTCAATCTGTCAAAGCACGGAGCAATTTGTTGCAGAGCGGCATCTGCCTTATCTCACATCTTGCCACCTACAACTTCTAAGATATACTTTGTTGTCGGCCATAATTAAATCATTAAACTGACCAAATGGACCACCTATTAAGTAACAGTTCTTGGATTTCGATATCTTAGGTTGATATTATTTTGTAGGTGCGTTTTATTTTTAGCACCTTTCTACTTCATATGCACACTTAATACTTCTTCTTTTTCTCAATAAATGCAGTAGGTATAAGTGCCTGCTCAAATTAATAGGTATATAGGTAACCTGTAACATGATTTGGTGCATCATTAATCAAAAGATACAAAGGCATGCTAGGATCTCTCTGCTTCACTTACAAAAACCTTGCACAAAAGAGTTTCGAAAGCTCTAAAAAACGTCGGTGGTATGCGCAAAAAAGAGGCGCACTGAGTAACCGCTCTTACTCTATGGTTTCGAACTTTTTTTTTATAAATTGGCACAACAATGCAATACTTTTTATCATTATGCATCTGCAACCGGACACTAAGCGATAACGTTAGACCACAATGACTACAGTACATAAATCTCTTTCTAGAGAACTTACAATTATTTTAGGATATTTTTTGTTTAGATTATTGATCGTCCACCCTCGCATCAGGAGCTATTGTGAGTAAAAAGAGTGCGATTTTTTCTGGTCATTTTAGGGGTCTTTGTAAAAAGATGTCCCCCTTGGTTAGGGCAGCTGGAGCACGTTTTTGTTCGGACCTTGGAAAGTGTGGATTACACGTTCGATGGAGAGATCTTTATATAATCGCACGTGGTCAAGTACCTATCTGTTACGAGCCAGCATCATCTTTACGGCCATATATTTGCAATGATATTTACTCACTTGAAACAAATGTGGCATTGGTTATTGATTTGGTGGATAGAGTGTTTTTTTGGTGGATATTTTCTTCCTGGTAATATAGCCTATACATAGTGGGCTTCTTTAGGTAAAAGCGATCGGCGCAGCGTACGCGCTCGCTACCTAATGAGCCGGAACGCACAAAACTATACTTTAGTACTATTAGATTATTTTTTTAAACACTATGCCTACACTTTATGTTTATGACCTATCTTTACGCTGAAAGGCACACTACTTAAATATATTTCAACCGTAATAGTAAAAGGCAGACGATTTGATAGTACCTACTCACGATTTAAATCATAAGTACAAAGATACTTTGAAGAGAGCAATGGGGATCAGGAAAACCGACCTTTCTGACCAAAATGCGAAATTATTTCCTTGACTGACGATAGCATTACAAGTAGGTATGACACAATGTTATGTTAGTAATTCGGTGTATTAATATGCTTCTAAATTCCTAGCTTATTCATAAATGCATTTTACATTCATTATGTAAAAATGTTCGCTTTAGGCATGAGTGGAATTCGCTTTGGGTTTTCCTTACCACTATTTACAATCTGAATCTCTTCATGCAAAAGTTAATATGTAGTTGCCTTGTATACCGTCCTACTTCAAAGTCAAACACATTGACATTTATCACGTGAGATTGTAGCCAAAATACGGTCTGTGCTTAAAAAACTGGAAAAACCAACCATAACCTGTGAATGCTGAATAGATTTTGATGATTTTTTATGGAACTCCTCCAGCCTCCTGGAAAGTCTTCCATATTTTACGACTAAAGAAGCATTTAGATTTTTTCATCCCACCAGCTCTGAAAGTGTGTTTTTGCTGTTTAATTTCTGACTGGAAAAGCCGTTTTTATCCGCTAGAGGATAAAGTAAATTGGAAATTAGAATATCGTGTTCAATAAGTTTGTGAATACACAACCTATTTACTTCTACCTCCATGGTGCCGAACTTATTATACAACCTTTTTTATTTTGTAATTTATTTTGTAAAAAACTCGCACTCGTAACCTTCTTGGTGTATTTGTGAATTCAAAACACCATTAAACCTATTTAGGTACTTCTACCTGCATGGTGCCGAATTTATCATACAACCTTTTTAAATTTGTTAATAACTCATACTCGGAACCTTCTTGGTGTGTTACTTTTAGTCGCGCCATGTTCTTTTTTGCATTTAGTCATTTCCTCGCTGAGGTGGGATGAAAAGTTACGTGTTGCACTCGAGTGCAAAGATTTTGGTTAAACTTTAGAATCCTGCGCTTGCTCAGTCATCAAAATTGAGCACGCGGTTAAAAAGCAGCTTTGCACTCTTGTATAACAAATAACTATTTTTATAAATAATGCAGATATGCGATAACGAGCATAAAAATACATACAACTAAATTAATAAGTCCTTCCTTTCTTCGAAGTCGGTTAAAAACAAAACTTTTTGTTTCCGTCACAAAAATACTAATTCCAAATATCTCGGCCAGCTTTAAAACCTGAAAGTGTAAATTTGACCTTTCTCCGTTTTATGACGAGGGTACACTCGGCATGATGACAGTCTACGTCGGCTATAGGGATACCTTCAAGTCATGCCATGTGGTGACGGCATTGACGGCCTCTTTGTTTTAGGAAATAAAAATTGGTTCACCATGAACAAAAAAAAAGGGAAGAAAAAAGGGCTAAGAAATTGTAAACTGAATTCTAAGTCGTTTTAGCACCAATTCAGATTTTA
Source organism: Thera obeliscata (assembly GCA_947578465.1). Lineage (NCBI taxonomy): Eukaryota > Metazoa > Arthropoda > Insecta > Lepidoptera > Geometridae > Thera > Thera obeliscata. The sequence continues at coordinate 4,272,941 of OX387926.1, forward strand.
GTCGATGCCGTTTGCTAGTACCAGTATTTCTATTGACCGAATTACTGGGGTATTTTTCTTCTTCCTGATATTTATGTAAAAAAAACACACCTTAGCACAGAACTACTGGGATAACTTTTCTCATGCTAGTTCTGCGATTACGGGTTCTTAGTATTGCGATTTCGTAAAATTGCCTGTTTTCAAAAGTACAAGCAGCAAAAGTTAGATTTACAGGAAATGTCACATTTGAAAAAACAAAAAAAAATTTTTTTATACAAGTGAACTGTTTTATTAAATAGTTAGTGAGAGAGAGGTTTATTATTATTTATTTAATGTCAGACAACGGGATCCATATAATATTAGTAGAAATTAAATTTACTTACATGGTCATAGGGTTAGTACAAAAGAATCTTAATATAATATTACCAACTAAGTAATTAAATCCCTCGCTGAAGCTCCAATCAAAACAGCCTCACTAAGAATATTTGATTAGAACTTGAACGAAGGATCTCATAATGGGCGAATCGCAATGATATTAATTTAATTTATGGATATACTGAGTCCTTTATACATATAATAAGCGGCATATCTTTTTAAGGGCCCCAAACATCAATTCCAACTATAAACTATCTCCGTCACATGCAATGAAGACGAACGACCCAGCTAATGAATGAGACGGGAATCGACAAAGAGCATGCACTGTGTATCCAGAATGTGCACGGACTGTATAAAATAATGCCTAATCGGTGCTGTCCTTCATGAAGTCTGTGTCAAATAACAATTCGAGAATTTACATAGAGTAGAGTTCTATGGAGTAGAGAGATCTACTCTACTCCATATTAGTAGGTAGTATACCCTACTATACACCGCTATTTTATAACTAGCAAAAAAAAAATAGGGTAGTGTAGTAGGGGTAGGACATTATGAATGTGCAATCAAATAAAATGACAAAGTTATTAAATGTTAAAATTTTCAGAAATCCTGCATAAAATTATGGACACATTAGTTACGTAGTAGTTATGTACTAGAGAGAAATAAAAAATACGCTCTTCGGTTCCGCTTGGTATTTAGCGTTTATGAATGAAATGATTTTTGCTTGTTGAATCATTTCTCAATATTTGACTAAAAATTTTGGTTATTTAAAAATATTTTTTTTATGTTTCAAAAATATTTTTTCCGTGTATGTGTTCAGTATCAGCAGTCAATATCGGCATTTTTTTTGATAATACAAAATAGTGGTGTATAGTCCTTGAAAAAGGATATAAGTATGTACTTAGGTGAAACAAATAGGTATGTTAGGTATTTTTTTGTCTCTTGTTTGTCTCTTTTTGTTATTTACTTATTCTGGCAACCGCTGAAATAGAAGGTCATATGGAAATATTATAAATACTTATTGGGTATTTACTGCACTTCTTCAAACTGGTCGAAATTAGTGATGATGATTTTACATTTTACAGTGACGACTACAAAGGTAGGTATTCAAAATGTCTTCCCATCTCTTCACTTAAAAATCTTTGCCCCACATTTGGTTCAGCGTGAGCCACACTTGTTCCGCCTGTAGCCAACTTTTTATGCAAACCTTTTTATTTCCAAATAAAAAACAATAACTGCGTAACACGAGCCTTCCAGTATGCGGATGTTAGTTCTGCATTCTTCTGGTTGTCATCTATCATGGTAGCTTTAACTAGAAGCGTATTTCATGGCTTTTGAGAAGCTTTTATTTTAACTGCATTATAAAAAATCTATTGGTTGTTTTCTTTTACAAACTTTGCAAATGATTAAGGGCTATAAAGAAAGAAGAAAGAAAAGTTTTTAACAGTTTTCAAGCGATAAATCGAAAATGTTTGAGCAAAAAATATACTTATAATTATGATAAAAGTTGCACTTACCTACTAAAGAGTTCATAAAATAAAGGACCTAAATGTAGGTAAATAAGGAAAAGTCATGATAACAAAGATTGTCAGGTATTCCAAATTGTATCACAGTGAAAAAAAAAATATACTTACTCTAAAATTTAATCAGGATGAATTTAATGGTTGTCTCAGCATTCAATTTATTACTAACGGCGTTCAGAGCCAAAGCCGACTCAAGTCAACTATTTTTAAAGTTTACCATTGAAAAGGGGTTGCTTTTATAGTTAAAATACTGAAGCTACAAGTCTAATTTTGTAAATACTTTTCTCCGTTTCAACCGAATCGTGTACTGTCTTCAATTGACAAAATTTAAATTTATAAAAAAAACTAGCGATCGTCCGTGGCTTTGCTCGTCGGTTCCCGGAACACCCCGTTCCCGTTACCTTTTGGGGATAAAAAATATCCTATGTCCGTCTCACCTGGTTCTAAGCTATCTCCTCACCTATCTTTTCAGCCAAATCGAAGGGAAATAGGGATTCATGTTTGTATCTAAAGATGGTCTTTATTCGTCATAAATGCATAAATGCGGAATCCTATCTACTACCTATCCTACTATATGTTTTCAAATACAATAACAGCTAAGAGTATTTTATAAAGCCGCAACCTTGTACCAATAAAGGCCTGCGCACATCTAGTTCGCTGGCGGTAGCGATCTGTGAAACGCTGTCAAATATCGCTGTCAGATTTGAGATTTGACAGCGATATTTGACATCGTTTCACAGATCGCTACCGCCAGCGAACTAGGTGTGCGCAGACCTTTAGGTGGGTAAGGTACTGAAAACAAGTCGCGTAAAAAAGATACAGCCACATGCAAACCGTCATTCGGCATTTTCGCCGCGCTTTTTCTAAATTCCTTCAGGGTTGCCGCAGGTTCGTTCTACCAGGAAATGATGCTTTGGAATGAGGATATGTACTCGTTAATTTGCGCCATAAATCATCGGAACTGTTCGTTTTTGGCGGCAGAGGGCGTGATAGAGCTTTTTGTCGTTTCGTCGCCAGATCGGTTTTCAGGTTTTTTTTTCGACTTCGCATGAGAATGGTGAAGTTTAAGTAACTAATATACCATCAAAAGTGATATTTAGAATACTTACTAAATACTTACTTACCTACAATCTTTATTAGGTACTTACCTATCTATGAAATGCTTAGGTACTTGCAAAAATCTGTATTAATAAGATTGTGTCTTACCAATGGACGAATGACAAAAGTGACAAACAACGCTGATTTCTTCTTCTTCTTCTTCTTCCTGCCCTTATCCCACTTTATGTGGAGTCGGCACAACATGTTCTCCTCTTCCATTTACCTCTAACAGCCGTCATCTCTGTATTCACTTCTTTCCTTGCTTCTTTCTTATCCATAGCATCCTTCACACTGTCCAACCATCTTTTCTTTACCTCTACGATAATGACAAACAATGCTGACTATTAATTTTAATTTTAGAGCAAGGATTTTTTTGGAACTTTCATCATATAAATTAGTGCCAAATTAAAACTGAATTGTAGTAAAAACAAATGGATTTTCTGAATTATGATACAATCCAAGACCTCCTCCTCCTTGCATCGGTGTCCTCACTGTTGAGGGTCGTGACCTTTGTGCAGGACCCTAGTCTGCACTATGTTTCTCCATTTGGTTCTGTCCTCCGCGGCATGGATGGCTTCGCTCACGGAGGAGTCTGTTACTGAGCGCACTTGGTCGCTCCAACGCATCGGGCTCCGTCCTCGCGGCCTCTTTCCCTCCACCTTGCCAGTCACCACCAACTTTTCGAGATTACTCCCTTCCTTCCTGGCAATGTGGCCGAAAAACTCGAGGACTCTGCGAAGACAAGGCATCTGAAAAGATATGTAATTCAATCCAAGACAAGGCATCTGAAAAGATATGTAATTTTCTTACACCCGGTAAAACAGACAGTTGATATCTATCTACAATACAGTCGACATCCAAACTAATTCCCATGGACAAAGTTGTATTTTCCCGACGTGGATAATATTACGATTGTTTTGGGAATATGCCAAGCTCTGACTTATTGACCCCGGGGGAGAGCCAATCCGGAACTTTGCAATACTTCGCACTATTAAAATATGACGTGATTTATCGATTTACTTACTAATGTGTAAAAAATAAAGGGAAATGACTATGTTTTCTAGTAGTTTTGGCCCAAGTGGTGTCCTGCTCGATAACGTACATCCGGATCGGATTTTGCAAACAGAAAACGGTGAATTTATTTTTGTAACTAATCACATCACCATCTGTTTGACGAGTTTCTATGACAAACAGTTTTTGATTTCATCAATGTCTTAGTATTCTGCAAATCCGAAAATAAACACAATTGTGGTAAGATTAGGTTTCTTGGTCACGTATACCAAATATGAATAAAAAAACATTTAAGTATATTTACGATGGGAATAGTAAAATTAAAAAAAAAGGGCGTAGCTTACCTTTTTAGGACAAGCATTATTGTTATGTCTAAAAAACATCAGAATCAGTGAAGGAAATTGCTAATATAAAAGTACCTAATCTTATGTTTTTGCCAAGTGGCCAAGGAATGCTCAAAGAACAAGAGGCAGACCACCCGCCCGTTGGTCGAACGACATTGTTGCTATTGCTGGGAATGTGTGGATGAGACTCGCGAGAGACCGAAAAGAGTGGCGCTATAAAGAGGCCTTTACTCAGCAGTGGGTGCAAACGGGCTGAGATTATGATGAATATATTAAAATCAACGTTCCTTGTTAGTAAACTCTCAGGTCGGCAGCCTCATTCGCCCTGTAAACTCTTTACAATAATATAACAGACCTTCACAGTCATAACTCACGCTCATTAGGTCCACCTCAAATGTCAAATGGATACCCTTAATTAGTATAGGTAATCGTGAACCCCTAGGAAATGCCTCGAATACTCCGCGGTTCAGAGTTCGCGTCCCGTGGGACCCCAATCATTAACTGGAGTATAGAACCACCTGCGTCAGCACGTGGACACTTGAAACTTTTTTTACAGGATTTCACACTTTACTGAACTCTAAGTTCGAGTTGTTCACACTCTTGTATACCTTCGATTGCCTGCCAGATGAACGAAAACCGGATAACGTGAGTTTGAAGTTTAGTTTCGTCTTTGGTTGATGAAACCTAATGTCATGTTAAAAATAGGAAACTAGGTTTTATTTGTAAAGAAAAATGATTTTAGAGTGTTACTAATAATAAAACATTTCCTGTAGGTCTTCAGCATTTAGAAATTAGGTAAAGAGACTGCTACGTTCATACAAAAAAACGGTCACCAAGCCGTAGTTTGTTGTCAGTTCTTTTACGTTTGGTCGCGTGGAACTGGCCCCTAGACTCGACGTTTCAAATTCCTTGTTATACAACTGAATAAACATATTTTTGAATTTGAATGATGAGAAAACTTGAAGGATTTATTATAATTTTGCTTACGGTTGTAGGTTATAAATATGGCACATTGGCTTTTCTGCTTTCGTAGAGCGATCTCTTTACTTACTGCTCTATGAAGCCGAAATTAGCCGATGTGCAATATTTGTTGCCTATACTAAGTACTATACTTATTGTGCCCTACATTTTTCGTAGCAAAACACCTTGCGGATGTCGAATGTAATACATCATCGATATTTCCATTCAAATGGTTAAACTAAAAACCATTTACATTACATCAATCCTTCCAATCTTTTCTTTAATTTTTTGCAGAACATCCTTTTGTGGGAGCACTTGCGCAGGCGATTATTTGACAAAAATCTTTCTATTCATATTTACCTGTACTCAAGGTGCTCTCCATTTTGGAGAGTAGGGTAAAGGTGCCAACTGTTTACTAGTCGTTGCTATTTTAGATTTTTTTACATTTTTGAAAATTGTTAACTTATTTTCAGTGATGTCGAAAAAACACGTTTATATGTGACACTATCAGCACAGTTGGAAGTACTTATAGATCTGCTTTTGGCGCCGTAGGGCGTGGGTTTGATCCCCCAGATAAAAAATATTTATGTAGCGAACACAAATGTTATTTGTCTGGGTGCTATATTGAATTCTAAGTATGTATTTACAAAAAAAACTATGCAAGTATTATATCAGCTATCTTGTTCCCATCGGACAAGCTTTGCTTAGGGCTAGATATGTGTGGAATCTCTAAAACATTTATTTATTAAATTACGAACTGCTTTACCTTAAACGAGACGAAATGTGTGTTACGGACGGGTTGAGCCAAAATATACAACACATATTATTATGACAGTAATATTTTAAAGAATTTAAACTCTAGCGTATAAATAATAAACTTGGTTTTCTTAAATCACTGACCATCATGCTTAATATTCGCTAGTAAGTGTTTATTTGCAAACGCATCTGCTGTGTGACATAATATGCTGGTTTCCTTGTAGTACCCATTTGGAGGATAAATATTTTTTAATTCAGCACGTATAATAAAATAACATACAACTATAATTTAATTTTAATTAAAGTAAAATTCAAAGTTTATATAATTTTAGTATGTATTTCGAGTTGTAAAAACGGTGTAGCTAGATTATTGCTAATACTATAATTATAATATAAATAGTAATAGCGTCAGTGAACCCTTCAAAACCAGTCAAATCAGAACGAATTCCGTACAATCACAGGACCACTTTGAAGTTTCACTATTGTTCTTAAATCATAAATCTCAACGGGTCTATTAACGAGCGAAAACAGCATCCTTTAATTTAGTCCAATTCTATTTCTGCAAACTTTCTTTTGTCTCATAGAAAATACGGCATATTTGCATTCCCACAAACCTACCTCTTTAGATTTAACAGGTAAACTTTTTTTTTATTTTTCGCAAAGAAAAAAGTTGGTCCCAATAGACTACCCGGTGAAAGTCTTGTACAAAAATCCGTTCGTGAACAAACAGACATAATGCAGTTTTTTATATGGAGATTTGGAAAAAAAGATCGGACCTTTCTCCGAAATCTACAAAGGGGTTTTGGATTTCACAAACAGATGTGATTTTATATATTTCTATTCGCACGAAGGCTTGTCAGAGCATGATGCATGACATCTGTCGTTTTGATTCATATTTTTAAACTGGAATACCTAGAACATCATTTAATTTTATAAGCAAAACAGCACACTCGTGGTTACTCTCAATTTAACTTGCCGCATATTTCTTATAACATTTAAAAAAAAACCTAAATCAGGAAGTAGGTAAGTAGGTAGTTTTTGACAAGAAAATTATTGTACGTCATCGGTTAGAATTTGATGGACAGTCACCTTTAGAGTTTAGGCCCCTTTGTACTTTGACACGCGTGACCTTTCAGCACCTACATTTAACAATTTATGGAATAATCGGTCTATCAACTGTCAATAAGTAAACGTCGAAATGTCAGAATGACAGTATTACTCAGCCTTTTGTCATAAATAATCTTTAGTTTTCGAGTAATTTTGAAAATTGATGTTCATTTAAAAACGGGCTTTAGAATTTATATCTAATTATTTTGGCCTTAAATTCATAAAATGATTAACTGTTACAATCTTATCTTACATGATTTATTTGTACAAAAACAAACATAAAGGATGCATGAAAAACATGGCAATGTTTTTTAAATTGCAATTAATTTAGGTATGAATTAAATTAAAAATGTTATATGTTTTTGTCCAGTTTGTTTTTATAATATTTAAATATTGTATTTACTTTATATAATTATGTCAATGAAATGGGGTACATACTGCATATTAACTTAACTATATAATAATAAAACAAAAATATTATTTAATAACTATTTTATTTTACTTTACCTAATTGTCGTCGAGATAGCTAAAAAAAGCTGTCTGGACAAAAACACATTTGATACCAAACGTAATAAAAATGGACCACCACAATAAAAAATATTCAGTCCATTTAAAGTCGAAATTCATCTTGAAAGTCTAGTTTCTATAAAATAAAGCTTCAAATTGTTACGTTTGGTGCAAATATCCCAGTATTTACCAATTAGCCACTTTAAAAATAAATCTACAAATTATCTTATTGTACTAGCGAGTATTGTTTTCTCCCTCTAACACTCATTCACGAATTCTATTTGCTAACTTATACTATTAAATGCAATTTTGATACTTGTTTGATTACCTTTACCTACACATACACAATTCACATAATTTATGTAAGTAAATCGAATGACGTCATTTTGCTATGACACTATAGTGGGCTATTCATTGGCGACCTAAAACCGACGAGCCTGCGCTACCTGCAAAACCGCGGTTTTGTAGGTGCTCTATTGGCGGTTTATACATTTAACTCGCAGGCTTGTCGGTTTTAGCTCGCCAATTGATCGCCCACTTATCTATGCGTTTTTATCATTTTGCGTGGCAACTGAAAATAGGCGCTTAAACACACTCTAATCATCAGGTATTTTTTATCTTGGATTCGTGATAGTGACGCAGCGTCACGTCAAAAAATCATAATTCATCAGTTTGACTAAGCTATTGACTTTCCTATCTCAAAGAAATATGAGTCTTCAGTCTTATATGTAAAGGTCGAAGTCGAACGCACCGCCTCCGCTGAGGTAATCGTATAGGTAGACTTCCATTTCCTCCAGGGCTTCCATGCTGGGGTCTCTGGGTGGAGCCTCGCGGGTGGACCGGCCAGTTCTGGCGAATGAACTGGAAGTGGAAAAAACACTTACTACTAAGACCGATGCCTTCACAATCTTTATCAAAGTATAAAAACCTAACCTAATTTAGGAACTTCTAGAGAAGCAAGAGAGTAAATTTTATAAGAAACAAAAGCCTAAATAATAAATAACTTTCGTAAACCTAACTATTCAATATATTATGGAACTGAACTGCGCGTATACGAGTATCAATGAGCGCGATTATTAATAAAAGTGACAAAAATGTCACAAAAGCGCGAAAATTCCACAATTTTGTCGCTTTTTGCCATCGCCTAGATGTGCGCAGGCAACTTTAAAGGCACAGTTGAGCAGGATCTGTGAACCTAAGTACCTACCGTATAAAAATAAACAACCAATTTTTTTCCCCCCGTTTTTTTACGGTCTGGTCGCGTGGAACTGGCACCTAGACTCACCTAGCTTTAAGACGTTTCAAAGTGATTCTTGTATCGTATTGAATAAACGCTTATTGAATCTTATTGAATCTTGAATCTTGAATCTTTTATAGACTTACCCGAACTCAGGCTCAGTGTCGACAACATACTCCTTACTGAAGTGCTCGCTGATATCCTTCATGATGCAAGCCTCGAGCTTCTTGTGCTGGAAACAAAATATCATAAAATTAAACATCTTAGACGTGTTACCATTCAGATAAAAAAATAATTTACTAAATCGGCTCATAAGAGATGGAGTTATGTAGTAACAAACATAAAAACAAAACGGCTAAGCATAAGACATACATGCATACAATCACGTCTTATTCTCATAGGAGTAGGCAGAGATCACGGATCTCCACTTGCTTCGATATTACATGCATATATACCTTATATTACATGAGACATTTATTTATAGGAACCGTTACAAACGATCTAGAGATAGCTCAACTGATCCAAAACATAGTAAGTGGGTAGAGTTAAACCGATTTTGATGAAATTTCTATGTGACCAAACTAAACCGAATTGAGAACTTGCTATTTTATTTTGAATCGGTTTCTAAGAGGAGGTAAGTATTCAAGGTGTGCGTTTTTTGTTGTTCTTTTTTTTAAATATGATTAGTTGTTTAATGTAGGTAGCTTATAAATACAGGATATTTTAATCAAAATCCTAATTACTTTTTTAACTTGGCCAAATAAACAATAATTCATCTCCAATTTATATGATAATAATCTTTGCACGTCACGGAACTAAGATTTTAATTTACAAAATAGATAAGTAGTAAACAATGCAGTAAAGCTAACAGTCGTGCATACAATTTAATTACTTAATTTTTAAAACATAAAAACTTTTAACTGATTTATTGTACTGCGCGTGTTTTCAGCAAATAATAACCAAACTGCAAAACTAATTTTGACAAAATTTATGTGGGACCTGGAATTATGAACATTCAGACAATAAAAACCCTCAAATCTTTTAAATGAAGGAGTTATTATACAGTAAAAACATAAAAATATCAGCCATATTTAGAAACCTACACCTCCTATTTTTGAAGTTCATTAAAAAGTTACCGATGGCTCATCGAAACTATGAAAGTATTAAATACTGGCGAGTGAGGCTTAACATTTGTATGCCTCAAGTTGATAGACGCAGGGCGGTGCACGTTCCAGACGTGCGTGACCTACGAGGCAATATTTTGTTATATGCGATGGTTACCACTTAACATTAGGCGGGCCATTACACTTCGAATATTTCAGGTGATGAGGTCTTTCACTAGGTAAAGCAGAGGATCCGTTTCTGGATTAAGGACCCGCCCCAATACAGCTACATCTGCAGCGGCTAGAGCCATCGGGAGTGAGAGACACTGCCTTTAAACCGTACATGCTCCAGGTGCCTGCGAAGCATGGGGACATGTTTCTCACTTCTGATTTCTGGCCGCCAGGAATCGTCTATCGTCGCTTTAGGGGTGCGTTTTCGAAAAAAGCCCCTAAGATTTAATCAGTAATTTTATTTTATTTTATGTATGTTAGTCTTTAAGGTATCTATTAACTATGGACCTAAGGTGTTTCATTTTTGTAATGTGTGCATTTTATGTTGTCTGAAATAAACGATATTAAAATTATTATTATAATGCTTATTCCATCAGTTGTATAAAAAAAAGGATAGCACTTGTACATGGAGCTATGATCAGCATAGTCCTTTGATGATGACAATATGACAGGTTAGATGGTTTGATAACTGACCTTGTAGCAACGGAAGAAGAAGATGGCCTTGATCTGCTCTTGAGGACGAGGCACGATGTTCCTCTTGTCTTCTGGCACGCATTGCTGTAAAGACACATTAATACTCAACAACCCTGAAATAAGTGACCGAGTATGAAATAATAATAACCTGAAAATAGCCCGGTAAATTTTCAGCATGATGTTATAAACTCATCAAGAAGTAACTCACTCAAAGAGTGAAATTATTGGAGTCCTCTAGGACATTGGAACCCTATAGGAAAGGTTAATCAAACTTAACTTATAAAACCAGAGTAGGTATACCCGCCAGGAAAGAGAATACATTCGAAAAGTTTAAAAATAATGCATAACTTAAAGAGAACTTTTGACGTCAAGTCTAATAAGAATGAAGAACTTACAGCATAGACTAAGGAAAACAAGAAGACTGCTAATACAGAACAAAATTTTGTGACTCAAAAAATGGCAAAATTCCGGGCTATTTCTAGATGGCGCTGGCAAATAGCCTGGATAGAGCAATATTTTCAATGTTCTTAAACCTATTGATAGATGGCGTGGCGTAGTGGTATTTTGTAAGGTACATACTAAGTGGTGCTTTTTTAAAATAGATGGCGCTAATGAAAAATTATTTTTTTATTGCAAGTAGACTAACTGCCGCCCTCGACTTTGGTTAGTTTCTTTATTCTAGTAGGATTAAACCTTAGAACACTTTAGAAGACCTCTATAACTATATTTTTCTTAAACATGCGCGGAAATATTGTCATTACTTTTGAATATAGAATACGCGAAGGATCATATTTACGTAGACTGAAAAACCAAAATCACTTCCCAGCGCGTTCTCGCTCCGGCAATGCTGTATGAAACGGTGTGCTGTTTGAATTTAGAACTCTTTCATCTAACGTACACATTGCGTTCTCGTGGCTGTATAGCCACAGATGCGTTCATCTTTCGACACAAACTGTAAAATAAAAATAAAAAATGGTGGTAAAGCGGAATTCGTTGTTATTTGGTTAATAAAAATACATTTATTATGTAAAAGACCCTTTTTTATTTCCTTGCATTTTTTTAAGAAAAGCACTATATATGCCTCGGCCGAAATGGAAATTGCCTGTCTCGTATCATTGAAGTCCTCGCCTGCGGCTCGGCCTTCAAACTCATACTCGACCTGCAATTGCCTATTTCGCTGCCTTTGCAATAATTTACTATTATTTTAGTATGTATAAGGTGGAAGGCTGTCTTTTTTCACAGTTAAAGTAATTGTAGACGACGCACCTCACGAACCTGTAATAATATTAAAAAAAAAAATTAAATTATAAAGTGTAGGTAGATTTAAAAAAATATAAAATGTACTTACTTTGTTCGTTGAATAAAACTGGAGACAACCCCCGCTTGCGCGCGGACGGCTACAAAAATAGTTGGATTTGAACCTCGGTAGGTACTGAGCACTAGCTTGTCCGCGCGTACCCGGCCGGTTTTCTTTTAGCTTCCTCAAAAAAGTGTTTTAAATTCCCACGGCATCTCGCCACTCCACGCACCTATCCGTAACAAAGTCCTTACGAGCCGGATTACACGTGGAACATTGTGAGAAGTCGCTTCAATGTTTAAAACTACGCCGCTACCCAGCCGCCATCTTACAACGACGACGCGGACACGTAGCGCTTCGAAAAAGGAACAACTCAAGACGAAAGAAGACCCGGCACGCAACCAACATTGCAACTCAATAACCATTATGCCTGCAATTGAAAATGTTGAAATCGAAAAAAGATACAACAAAAATTACTTTCAATTTGAAAAGTTTTTACTCGGGCAAAAGTTAGCCGCGGACATAGCAGCCTTAGAAAAAAGCGCACGCAAAAGACATAGACCAACGCAGTTATTTATACCAGCCTACAATAACGAGATCAATCGTAAAAATGTAACGAAGAATCGACAAAAATCTGTAGCTGATAAAAAGTGCAAAGTTACTAACATAAACAATAATTCATTGGAACTAAGTGCGAGAAAAAGTGATGAACTAAATTTACATATGAACTGTCTCATTTCGTGTATAGATAATGTAAAAACAAAGTTATTAATTGGTGAGGACAATTACCATTGCATCGCGCCAATAAACACAATAATGCTCTGCAAAAATGAACCTTGTGCCACCGTAACACCGCTAGGTTCGTGTGTTCACGGATTCTGTCTTTCGAAGCATCAATGTTCTGAGTGTGTACTGGAACAGCTGAGCTGCTCCCCCGCCCCCGCCTCCAGCTACCTGCCCCGCCACGCTGCCTGCTCCCGCGCCGTCACTACCACCTCCCCACTGGTGGCCGCGCGCACAGGTGCCTGCGAGACCACAGCTGATGCGTCGCCCTCACGCACACTCATAAACATTCCTAAGAAGATATCAGCATACGAACAAATACCTACGAAATATGGCAAGATTTTTACTGATTGGATTCTACAACTTCAACAGATAAAATATCGGACTAGCATACCAAGATGGTTCCCTTGTTTACAAAAGCAAGTTTTAGGATGCAAAAGTTATAAAATACAAATCACTTCAAGTTCAAGCGAGAAAAATGAGCTGCATTATTTGTTGTTATGTAACACATCGCCCGCCGCTTACGCCGCCTGTGTCGTCTACTGGCGCGTATACATACCTACAAATCCTGATTCGATTCCTGAGCTACGAGTACAGGGTGCAGTGCGCGCATACTGCCTCAGCGATGGTGTCATACAAAAGAAACACAGATTACAAATAAATATAATTTATTTTTCGATGAATCATAAGAGTGGTATGTACTGGACTACAAATTATTTAGACAAGTTGTGTTACACACATTCAGAAAGAAAATATATGAATTTGAAATTACACAAAGATTGTCAATGGTCCCGAGATGCTGGTTTCCTGTGCGAAAAAGATGATCCCGGATGGCCCTGGATGACAGCCGCACCTGAAAAAGAAAAAAATAAAATAAATAAAGAAACCTTAGAAATGGTACACGCAAGCATGCAACTGAGAGCGTCGACTTAGCTGTTCTGCATTTAGAGAATTTGTCGTCGCTGCTGCACTGCTGTACTTCTGCTGTTCAAATAAGCGAGTGGGGCATTCTTCGCATTGGCCGAGTAGCACCTACCAAAACCACTTGGCCGAGAGGTACCGCGGATTTACTATTGTCCGGACTCGACAAGTGTATGACGCACTGTGGAAATAAACGCCGAGACTGGAGTTCCGACCTGTTACTCGCTTGGTGCTGCTTCCTGTTGCTAATCAGTGTCTCTGACGTGACACTGGGCGGAGAATGTAGACGACGCACCTCACGAACCTGTAATAATATTAAAAAACAATTATTAAATTATAAAGTGTAGGTAGATTTAAAAAAATATAAAATGTACTTACTTTGTTCGTTGAATAAAACTGGAGGTTGGATTTGAACCTCGGTACTGAGCACTAGCTTGTCCGCGCGTACCCGGCCGGTTTTCTTTTAACTTCCTCAAAAAAGTGTTTTAAATTCCCACGGCATCTCGCCACTCCACGCATCTATCCGTAACAGTAATGTTGATGCAGTCTTTTTCAAAACTTTGGTTTTAGGACTATCATGAACTTTTCCTTCAAAGATACATTTTCGTGACAGTCAGACAGTGTTCTTTGGGCAATCGAAGACCGTTTAATAAGCACAGGTTACAGGTAGGCGTAGTCAATCAAGTCCCGTAGGCAAGCAAAGGTAAGTTATTTAAGAGGGTATCGAGCAAACAAGGCGGACGGAAAATAGGTATTTACTGCGGCTCGCTAGTTGTGTGCGTACTCACGCACACAATGATAGGTTCGCTCGACTCCGTTTACACCTAGAATGGTAAAAGTAGGTAACCCATGATTTGAAAAAAAAATGTTTGGTTGAGTGACTAAGAGAGACGAATATATTTTTAGGTCACTATTTAAACAAGAAAATAATATTCATTACTCGGATATGAAAAATCTGACGTCACGATCATGACCATGGTAATGATCGTGATGTGTTTCATAATTATGTTTTTAATGGACTTTTTGGTGTTTTTCGTTTCATTTTAAACTATATTCTGCCTCGCATTTGCTATTCATTTTTGAATCCAAGAATGAGGATTTTTTAAAAATATACAGGGTGTCCATTAAGTCAACGTCCAGCCGAAAACGGGTGATGCGCCAAGGCATGACAGTTATCAGAAAAATATAAAAAAAAATTATTTGTTATGTAACTTTGGAGTTATGAGTATTTAAAAAAAACAGGAAAAACTGACACCCTGTGATGATCTTTTAAGTCCTGTGACTACAAATATTAACTTTTTTCTGCAACGTAAGCACAAATAACCCTTCTGTAAATTACAATTCTAAATTAGGCCATAACTGCCTCAGTTTTCAATGAAATCGTGGAGTTTTGGCCAACATTTCATTTCAGATAATTACATCACCCAACTTTAACCGTCTGTACTGCAAAAAAAATGTACTACATTATTATGGCAAGTAACTTTAAAAAATGGCGCATTTATTCAGGATTCCAAAATGGTATAATACTTGCTAGAGTACTCCTTAGTTTTGGAAATAAAAAAAGTTTTTTCAAATAAACCGGATTTCCAATCAATTTTATTTCATGAGATAAAATGTTTGTACCCTTTAAATTATGGACTTAAAATGCCTACGCTGTGTTTTTAAGTCGCTCACAATTTACAGGTAAAAGTAAATACCATTTCGACATTGCAGGTAAACAGATAGAGCCACCATCTTGTCGAAAGAGTAATAAACATGGGTGTTCAAGTAATTTGTTAGTTTTAAGTGAAAGTTTGAAATAAAATTCAATCATAGGATTTCTTCAATCATGATTTTAATTTAACTACATCAAGGATTTACAGCAAATGTTCAAACTGTTGGCCTTCAGCAGTAATGCAAGCTCTACATTTCCTTAAAAAAATCAGCTGTCTGTAAAGTCAGTTAACTGACGACAGTTGAACGTGACAACGTCATACAGCTGTCCACGCGGACGCATCGCTCACTCAAATAGGAGAGAGACAGATGTCGAACGCTGCCGAACGTGGAGGCCGATTGTTCCTCTTTGTCGCTCGTTTGACATTGTTACGATATGTGTAAACGATACTCATATTCATTTTTTCAGAAAAAAAATGCAGCCGTCAACTTGTGTTCAAAAAATAATGTCAAATTCACAATCAGAGCCCCCAAAAACCTATTAAATGACAGCCATATCCATTTTTAAGAAAAAAAATGAAGCCATCATTTTGGATTAAAAAAATAATGTCAAATTCACAATCAGAGCCCCCGAAAACCTATTAAACGATACCCATATCCATTTTTTAAGAAAAAAAATGAAGTCAACATATTGATTTAAAAATAATGTCGAATTCATAATCAGAGTCCCCAAAAACCTATTAAACGATACCCATATCCATTTTACATCAAATGCCCGCATCAAATGAATAGAGATAGCTATATTCGGAGCAATTTTTGCCCGCGCCTCGAATTGAAGTTGCGAGCTGTGTACCTACGTTACCCTCTTAAGAAAAAAAAATTAAATTAAACCTTATCCGGAATAGAGCCCCACTTTTCTTCATATTATAATCATCCCCCATCTCATATCCCATTTTTCTCTGAAAACCGAAGAAGAACAGTATTTGTTCCAAAAAAAAAACTTAGTTTTGACGGTAAAAAGCACAAATAATAATAAAATTGAGTTATCATATTTCACCTGTTCGCAGCTCAATGCGCATACACAAAAGATCGCGTTTGCTGCTCGGCTTGTGTCACTCCGCAACGAGACGTGCTCTCTCTCTCTCTCTGAGCTTCCTTGGTCGACTGAATTTCCACTGAGTGTGCGTTGCGTATACAGGGTGGAATTTTGTAATGCAAACATTCCTTTATTTTTGAATAGAAAGCAAACTGCATTCAAAGATTTTCGAAAATTCTCTTCTTCCACACCCGGGAATCGAACCGGCTAAAATCTGAAAAAAATATACCCTGTACTTTTATTGCATCGATCGTTAGGGTCAATTATAAGGATGAAATCTCTCTAACAAACATGATAAATTAAATGAAAGGAAAATCAGGATTTTAGTAATTTTTTGTAAATAATTAAATTAATTTAAGATTTCCTGGTTTTTCTTTCATTTAATTTATCATGTTTGTTAGAGAGATTTCATCCTTATAATTAACCCTAACGATCGATGCAATAAAAGTACAGGGTATAATTTTTCAGATTTTATCCGGTTCGATGCCCGGGTGTGGGAGAAGAGAATTTTCGAAAATCTTTGAATGCAGTTTGCTTTCTATTCAAAAATAAATCTATCTGCAGTATTATGAGTACTTTCCCTCCAGGTGGCATTACAAAATTCCACCCTGTATATTCAACTTCGCACGTCCATAGTAAAAATGTATAGCGGATTTGAGATGCTTTTAAAAAAAACTCATAACTAAATAACCAAGTGACATTTTAAAAATAGAAAACGGACTAATTGTAGACTAAACATTTAAGATTAATTCGAATTAAAGTGTGTTAAAAAAAAATACTATTTAATATGACATTTCTATTTAACGCTGACATACGATTTTGGCCAATTTTACTTAACTTTGCTTATTTAACTAGACATCAATTAATATTTATGACGATAATTTTATGACGGAATAATTGTAAATACGTTCAGTCTGGTACATAGTTTTAGATTCATTATCGCAAGTTTATTCATAATATCGATTTAACCGTGACTATCGTTTTGAACTATTTTGCTCGGTACCATCTTAAGAAAAACGGAACAAACTAAAAACAATAAACACGAGGAAAACACGCTAACAACGAAACTCAATTTTCGGGCAATTTAAAAAGCAGCCAAGTGCAAGTCGGACTCGCCCATGAAGGGTTCCGTAGCATCAAGTAACATAATAAAAAGGTTTTTGTAGTTCGTCGAAAGGTAAATTGTGGTTTACGATTTATGACGTATAAAAAAAAACTACTGACTAGATCTCGTTCAAACCAAA
Source organism: Thera obeliscata (assembly GCA_947578465.1). Classification (NCBI taxonomy): domain Eukaryota; kingdom Metazoa; phylum Arthropoda; class Insecta; order Lepidoptera; family Geometridae; genus Thera; species Thera obeliscata. The sequence goes on from OX387926.1 coordinate 4,290,637, forward strand.
TATCGTTGAAAGTTTGCATAGTAATGTTTACCATATATTTTTTTAGTTTTATCATTCTTTTATTTTAGAAGTTAAGAGGGGGGGACCAACTTTTTTCCACATTGGAAGTGTCTCTCGAGCAAACTATTCAGTTTAGAAAAAAACTATACTATAAACCTCAACATCATTTTTGAAGAACTATTCATAAATACCCCACACGTATGGGACCGATGAAAAACATTTTTTATAGTTTCAGTTTCAAGTATGGGGACCCCCAAAATTTATAGTTTTTTTTTCTATTTTTGTGTCAAAATCTTAATGCGGTTAACAAAATACATCTACTCACCAAGTTTCATCACCCTAGCTCTTACGGTTTTGGAGAAAAATGGCTGTGACATACGGACGGACAGACAGACAGACAGACAAACATGACGAATCTATAAGGGTTCTGTTTTTGCCATTTGGCTACGGAACCCTAAAAATGGGTGTGTAAATCATTCAGTTTGTATTGTGTACCTACAATCTACAATGTATGTAGACGGTAGGTTGTTACTAAATGTCATAGTCATCACTCAACTAAAACGCCATGCTAAATCTTTAAACTTATTTGCATACACAACAAAATAAATAACACGTTATTGTGGTGTGCCTTTTTACTTTGCCTAACAACTTACGCATAAGATTTTACAAATAGGTAGCAAGTTATTACATAACCCAATGTTTTTAAAAATCCAGGTTGGTCCTGCCTGTCCTGCCTGAGTGTCACTTTGACGCTTCAGCGCAACTTGTTAGCAATTAAGCAATGACCTTAATCCTTGGAACAAACTAAAAACATCAAAATAAAATCTCCGTACACTAGCTGACAACGTCGCGTCACACTCTACCCTGTTTTTGCTCCATCGAAAGCTGGCAACGCCGCAAGTTTAAGTAACGCCACTCAGATAAACGCCATCTCTCTATTTTTTGTCGTACTACAATATCAATTAGTTAGCTAACCTATTGTTGTGAATACTGTAAAAACCATTTCACTCGTTTTTATCAGATTCAAAACGATCAGCGACATCTAGCGTCATTGTAGGCAATCATTTATCGATGCACGTTTTCTTGGATGAGATTGTCAGTCTACTTGTTTTCCTTAGTCTATGCTTACAGGTAACTTTTACGTAAGGTCTAATAAGAATGAAGAACTTACAGGTAACTTTTACGTAAGGTCTAACAAGAATGAAGAACTTACAGATACATTTCACATAAAGTCTAATAAAATGAAAAACTTACAGAGAACTTCTGACAGAAGTTGAGCCCCTCCTGTATATCGTTCTTTAGCTCGCTAGCGACGGGCAGGTTGTTGATTCTCTGCGTGATAAGCTCGTAGTTCGGCTCCAGGTTGTCGTCGATGTAGCCGAGAGCTTGCATTACGCAGGTCACGTTGTCAGTGCTGGGCCGGTTCAGGCCGAGGCGGGTGCGCAGGTTTAGTTGACGCTGGAAGGAAAGACTCACTTAAGTCTATGTGCCAGTTCCACGGGACGCCTAGAAGAACAGGCAGCAACTACGGCTTGGTTTTTTTGGATGGTCCTTTCACAAAATACGAATAGCATTGAAGTTCCGGTGTGGTACCACTCTAACTAAGTGACACTCTATACTCCCATAATGAGAATTTCTAGAAAGATTTGATAAATGTTTGAGGATTTTTTTTTAAATTATTTGATAACAAATGCAGATTTTGTCTAAAACCTATCAAACATGGCTTATACATGAACATTTTGGATCTTAAATAATACTTTATAGGTTTATTTAGACAAAAACACAAAAAATTGGGTTGAAGTACCTACCTATAGGTATAGGCTGAACGATGGCGGAAGGAAATAACAGAAAAACATGAGTATTCGTAAATGCAACAGTTTGTTGGTAGCTATACATTATTTTCAATACTTTATGACAGACTATGAGGATAGTAACACGGGTGTTTTTTCCCATAAATAGTTTACAACAGCATGCCTCAAAGTATACTTTTAGTAATGTTGGTAAATAATAATAAAAATGGATAGGCTGAGGCAAGTCCGAACTAGGCAGGTATACTAGCATACTGACGGCTTCGCTCAACTTTTAATAAGGCGCTAAGATATATATAACTTTTTGCTTTTCGAACAAAAACATAGTGTAACGTGATGTACCAACTTTGTAGAAATTAAATATAGAAAGAAGTTATTTTATTATATTTAAACTCACCGAAACCCGATTGCTTCCGTAATACGGCTGAGGGCTGGGGGCGTAATAACCCTGTGCCTGCTGGTACTGTTGAGGGTAGTAAGGGTTGTACGGCATACCCGGGGGGTAGTACATCCCTCCGTAAGGGAAGGGCTGGACGGGCGCATTGTAGGGCCTCATTTGAGGCATCCCTGGCATCATGAACGGGTTTATAGCCGGAGACTGGAACTGACCCTGAAATTATTTTAAAATCATTAACAAACATCTAATACGATGTGATATGTTCTGTTATTCTCTAGCAAAAGGATAACCTAGCAACAAACCAAATAAACAGCAAGAAACTCTTAAATATTATGATTGTTAATTTCACGCATGCATCTATCGCCTCTTTAGCTCAGTGGTAGAGCACTGGTCTCGTAAACCAGGGGTCGTGAGTTCAATCCTCACAGGAGGCATCATGGCTTTGGTGCACTTTTTGCATATTTTTTTCTTACCCCTTGAGGCCTAAACGCCAGAACACCGCCAACAGGAATTTTTTGATGCTGTTGAGGTCCATCTTGATTAGGTAAATCATTTTCTTGATTATTGTTATTAGCGCCATCTGACGGTCGGGTTATGGTTTGCGAGTTCGGGTCCATCGAGAACCCAGGCGGCAATTTGCTGAGTAAAATAGGAGGTATGTGTTGATTCATCTGATCTTTCATAGGTGGCGCTAGTGAGCATTTTGCATAAGCCTCTTTTAGTTCTGCGGCGATTTGTTTCAATAGTGCTGTTCCGAAGCAGCTTTCATAAATCTGTTTGAAATAAAATATTATGCGTAAGTAAATAAAAACACGCCTCAAAAATGATTTTGTTATGTATGGGAACGTTCTATTGTTTTTATCAGGTCTTCCTAAATAAACAAACGAACGCGGCTCGATCTATTTTGACTTTTCTGCGATAAAACAACTGAAAATAACTAAAGCGGCAATACGAGTGTTTAATTTGATAATTTCGAATCTTGCACCATGAGCAGGCGTGGCCGAGCGGTTAAGGCGTCTGACTAGAAATCAGATTCCCTCTGGGAGCGTAGGTTCGAATCCTACCGCCTGCGGAACTTTTTGTTCCTTTTTTGGACTTACCTTTAGCATAGCATAGTCCTTTATAAACTTATTGTCACCGCTGTCCAGAGCTAGCACGGCCGTGAACAGGACAAAAGCTAATAGTACTGACTTCTTCATTGTGTTATCTGTGGGCAAAGATAAGAAATCAATATAATGAGGACTCAAGGAAAACATGGTGTTAACTATTTAGCTCCACACAATAAAAAATTGTAAGAAAGAACAGCGAACCTCGAAATGGATATTCATTTTTCAATTGTGCTTTTTTGATGGTGGTCATTGACGTAAGCATCTCTAAATAATTCACTATGTGTATTTAAGCCTCGTTTCTTTTATCGGTTCGATACTCATATTTTTTACAATCATTATGTGCTTAGTACTTCATGCTTCAATGGGTTTTGTATAAAGATGAGGTACCTAGCTACCCCGAGGTTACTATTCTTATAAGCTTTTCTAAGTACAGGTCAGTTTGTAGATGATGTCTTAGTTTTTATATTATTATCAGTAATTACGATAAAATTGCTATAGTTTGCCCATACCGGTCCAATTTGCGCGAGCTACGTGTCCACAGACAGACAAAAAAAACGTTGTGGAGGTAGGTAATCGGAGCTCTGTGTAAAATTGCTTTTCATATATAACTATTCTTTGAAAATGTTATTAATTTTAATAAACTTTAGTCAAGTTTTTAACAAAAGTTTGATTCAAGGTACACAATCCAAATGTCATAACATAACAATAAATAACGCAAGGGAAACAATGTTGTTTTACAATGGACTTCAAACTGTCTTATGTATAAAAACTTAGGATTGCGAGTGAAGACGAAGGCGGAAGCTAGTGTTTTAGTAAATAACGCCACCGGACGTATTGCCAACGGGAATAGTGTATGTAATTTTCCGTCATTGACTGTACATTGTACATCCGCCTACAGCTTTGCACAAACCGTTTTCTTTAATTCACACAAAAAAGTAATAGCTCTCACATACATACATCCTGTGTACTTACTTTGTAGAATAACGGGAAAGTGTATGGTTACTGATTCATTAAGTCAAAGAACTTGCGAGAAACGGAATACATAATTCGAAATACTGGGCGTTTTGCTAATATTGTACCTAATTAATTTTTACCGTTGTGTATAATTTATACGCGACACAGACCGTTTTTTTTAGACTTTAGATGTAACACGTAGACTGCGCAGATCGAAAACGCATCAAAATAGATAAATTAAAAATAAAACTCTGATGACTGACGTTATTTTCAGAGCAATCACTGTCGCTTGCTATCAATGTGGACTAGGGGAAAACTGGAGAAAAACACTTTCTAGGGCCTGTTTCAACACACCAATAAAATTAACACACTTCCACATTTTTCTGACCATTCATGAAGAGGCTCAAAAGTGAGATAACGATCTATTCTGATACTACTGAGACAACCTCAATTTGGCCCTATAATTACTCTTTAATCAACAATATTTCTTTTAAACCAAAATGATCGAAAGATTGTCTATATAGACAGATAGGAACCATAAATGAGCGCAGATAATTGTAAAATTTATAGCATTTTTGCTCCACAATTAGTGCCCGTAAAGATAATACTGATGGATATGAAAAAAACTACACGCCGCAATCAAGCTTCAATGCAAATAAAATAAAAGCTTTATCGTGAGAAAAGGTAGCGGTTTTACCTCACCGTTACTTTGTTATAAGTTATAATATCATAACTGCTACATGGTGTTTTTATAACAAGCCTTTACGACTCTTTAATGATTTTATAAAGATATCTTGGACATGAGCTAATAGGGAAATGTTTTATGATGGAGTTAAAATCACAATCTGGATGTGTTTATGGTAGTAGTTATTATTTAAATTCCGTTTAGCTAGGCAACCACTGAGTTATAAACTCAAGAGTGTTTGTAAGTTCTCACAGATCTTTTAATTCTTTTATTTTACCAAAACAAATACTGTAAGATTAAAAACTTTTGAAACCGGCTTCATGACATCATTTATGTTATCTTTTCTTCATTTTATCATTTCAATGAACCGATTTCGATAAGTATTACGTTTCAGATATATTTTTTTAAATGGGCTGAGAAATGTCTAAGATATGCGATAACAAACATAAAAATAAAAATAAATACTCAACCGAATTGAGAACCTGCTTTTTTATTTATTTGAAGTCGGTTATAATTAGATCACCATGCATGTTTTGGAAATTTCTTTTTGACTCTTTTTATAGCTACAGTCTCTTTTTTTTCTCTCTTTCTAAAGCTCCAGTTCTTTATAAGTGTTCTTAATCTATCATGTATAACTATCACCTCATTCCCTTATTTAAAAAAATATATATTCCGTCTTTATTATACATTATAGAGGCAACGTGTAGGTACACGTTGCCTCTATAATGTACCCCTGTATAATGTGCCTCTGTAATGTAATGTATGTGTGTGTGTGAATAGGTAGGTACCTATTCCTAATGAAGTCGATCAGCAAAAAATTACCGAGCATTCCATGCCACGAGAACTTCTATTAGGTGCCTATGTACTTATCATCAGAAATACGGTTATAATATCGTGGCGTAATAAAAGTATCAAAAAACGATTTTTAGGGTTCCGCACCCAAACGGTAAAACTTATTACTGAGACTCGTTGCCTCTCTGTCTGTCCGTCTGTCACCAGGCTGTATCTCATGAACCGTGATAGTCAGAAACTTGAAATCTCAGATGATGTATTTCTGTTATCGCTCTACCAATAAATATTACAAGTCAGAATAAAATAAATATTTATGGGGGCTCCCATACAACAAATATGTTTTTTGCTTGATATTGATAACAGGAACAGGTAAACGCTTGAAATATTCACAGATTATCAAGTTATTATATTCACTTTAAAAATAAATTATTAAAACGAGCCGGTATGACCGAGCTTCGCTCGGGTTTAAAAAAAATAGTATTATTATTTGCCAATAGATGTCAGGAAGAGTTGTATCTTTATTGGCTCATTTTTAATTAACAACACCTTCTAGCTTGCAGTTAGTTGCTCACAATCGCCAATAGATGGCAGGAACAGTCGTATATTGAGTTTATGTTTGATTATTGCAAAACACCAACTTCTCGTCATTTTCTAAAAATGAATCCTACCTAGATCGATTAATCGCCCCCGAAAACCCTTGTATAGTAAATTTCGTGAAAATTGTTGGCTCAGTTTCCGAGATCCTAAATATATATATATATATACAAGATTTTCTCGTTTAAAGGTATAAGATAAAATTAATATTTGCTTATGCTATGCTAACGCTTCCATGCTACAAACATAAACATGGCATAAGCATGTTTTTGTCATGTTTATAGATAATGGCGCGGAACCCTTCGTACACGAGTCCAACTCGCACTTTGCCGGCTTTATTTTCATCGGCACACTAGGCGAGCGAAGATTCTATGTAGGTATAACTAACTGTTCTTGTGATTATAATATCTTGGAAGTTTAACACAACGGGTAATTATCATACTTGAAAAAACGTAATTACTATTCGTGGACCGGTGCAAGGCATTTAAGTAAGTACCTCTCAAAATAAATTAACATACCTACCAAGAAAAGTTAAGTACGGTACACACGATGGTGAAGTTATTTAAATTAAGTACCTATAACTCTATTTTTAAGAACAACGGGATAATTTGATATTTACCATGATTACATTTTGTGAGTTTTACTGCCGATATTTTATATAAACTCATAAACACTTAAAAAACAGTGTTAAAACCCATGATATTTTTAAAGTTATAAATTAATTATTTATTTAATGTACGGTGCATCATACTTTTCATATAATTTATGAACAAGACCAATACGGCTGCATGAATATCATATACATAATAAGAAAAATAGACTAATTATATACCAATAGTTAAAATACATTTTATGAATAAAAAATAACGTAAGTACGTTAATAAAACCTCTTTCAATAACGAAAATCTGTTGAAAAACACCTTGAACTTAAAAAAGTAGACTCTTTTTTTTTTTAAATTTATTTAAAGGGCTTTGTCGCAATGCGACCACACTGCCCTATAATAACACAACAAATAAAACTTAACTTAATCTAAATTTATACAAACTTATTACCTATTGTCTAGCTAAACCAATTTCTGCTAATTTATATAACATCTTGGCTTGATCCGACAAGGGACAAGCCAGATGACTCGTGTTTGTGCTTACAGGTGCCAACTGCCTATGCAAATTGTATAAGCATGTCTAAGCCTACGACAAATAAGTCATCACCATGTACAAAACAACTTCTTTCTGATTTTGAACTTTTTGCTTAGCAAATTGACCACTTCACTAAAAGTTCAGCAAAAAGTTTAGGTACAAAAAGGTGTATAAATACTTATTTGACCACTACTAACTAAGGCTGTGGCTACACTCGTCTACAATGTTATTATTTATGAACATTATGAAATGTTTTGCGAAAGAATTTAGTCCCGTCAGGGGCGCTCATCGTTTCTCCATACAAAATCGGTGCTCCGTTCCTAATCTCGCTGCCGCGCGAACTCATGTGAAACACCTAGGTATGCGATCTATTACCTTCAGCAAGTCGATCCACTTGCACCGACTACGCTAACGTAAATAATGTCATTTTGCGTTAAGCCAACGACACAATGATATCAAAACTCAGAATCAGCCCTATTTTTTTTATTGAATGGCGTGTGTTCTTAAACAAGTGTGACCATGGCCTAAGAAAGTTGATTGAGACGCAGGCAATTTTTGGAGGCTCTTTACGATTTTTGATAATTCACTTAGAAGATGAAACCGGGTGTAAAAGTTTGTATGGAAAACTAAATAGCATTTTACAAACAATGTTACATCACTTGTTTATGTTATCAAGCTGAAGTCCAATCCCTTACGAGACCTCGAAAACTACAAATCACTACTCGATTTTTCCAACTCGATTTTAAGCTTTTCGAATTCTGATAATCGGTGGTAAAGATAAATAAGTGTATTACGTGAGGCAACAGATTGCCTATCGACTTCATACAAAGATGAGACCTAAGGCAGCAGCAGGTACTGTAGGCCTGTACTATAATGTAGGTAAAGTACAGATATTTTTTTTTTTCATAAATCATGATTTTTTTTATAATGAGCAAACATTAAAATAAACGCCAAATTGAGAACCTACTTTTTTATTTGAAGTTGTGACCCATGACAGCAGAACCAGAAATTGATGCTGATTCCGAATCAATCAAAATAAAGTAGTAGGTTAAAATTTATCAAGAGTACCAAAAGCTTTTCGGTGAATAACTATAGAACATTTGCTGGAATTTCAACTTTTTTATCGAGCAACTTGATTGCCAGTTCCCTTATATTCTATAGAAACCAGTATTCAATTTACACACCTACTGGAACGCATCGAAATAAAAAGGTGTCGAGCGACGTTCGCATAGAAAAAGATTCGCGCGAATGAAGTAAATGCATCAATATAGGCTTAATTACAACCTCTAGAAATGCCTCTTTTATTACGCATAAAATATTAATTTACTTACCATCTTTTGATCACCATAAATAAAACTATTACGATCGGTCGATTATATTTTAAATTATGCACATGATTCTTGTCAATTTGTATATGTTTTCTGGTCCCTCATAGAAGCAGGTTTACTGAGTATGGGACACTTTGTGTATTGTAGCATAAACATATATTTCACGGTGAATACGAAAGTAAGTCAAAAAAAATATTTAGATCCTTACAAGTTTTTCTACTAAATGTTATCCCAAGTTTGGAACGAGTCAGGGGAGGAAACCAGTTATTTAATGCTAAGCTGTGCAATTGCATGGCGCAAAAGATAGACAAATAAGTTCAGTATTTTTTTTCTTTCAAAAGTTCCAAGTTTGTGAGTGCAAAGTTGTTTCACGGTTCTCAGTGTCTTAATAATTGTAGATAGGTAGCTATTTTAATCTATGAGCAAATAAAACTTTGCTAAAACATAATATTATGTGAGGTAGGTAACTATTTTTACAATTCAAGCTGATAATCTTCAGTAATTACTACTAATTACTGTGCGAAAAATAACTATAAAATAATAGCACCTGCAGGTTCGTTGCAAAAACTTCTATCAAACATTTTCTTACTGAGCTTTTTCAAAAGTTTCAAAATTAATAAGGTAAGTCATTTTTTTTATTTTTTTTATGTAACTAGCTGATGGAACAAGCATATGGCCCACCTGATGTTAAGTGGTAACCATCGCCTATAACAAAGCAATTCCTCGTAGGTCACGCACGTCAGGAACGCGCCCTACGATGCACTGCCCTGCGTCCATCAACTGGAGGCATACAGATATTCAGCCTCACGTGCCAGTAAAGTCGTGACAAGTAACTTTGTTTTTTTTAGATTAAAAAAAAAATTAAGTATTCACTACCTCAAAATATAAATAATCGAATACAACGTCAACGTAGACCTAATCTGCCCAAAAAAGTAAAAAAAAAATGTGCAAAATATTGGCATGAACTTAAAGCACTGAAGATAAATAAACAAACACTCACCGCACAAGATCTCCCCTGGACTCTCGCAAGCGTTCTGCCGACGACGGTATGCAGCAAGGAGCAATGACTCCGCGCACTTGACCTTGCGAGTAGACGCAAACCACTCTATGTACACGTTTTATACTCCCATCGCGAGGGATCACAGACGCTCAGTTCCTCGAGCTTTGAAAGCTCTTGGACAACACAAGACAACGGAAGCTCTAAACAAAGCTCTTGGGAAACTCGAGACAACGCAGTTACTGGAGTATTACCACTATCCTGATGATCATACGTAGTGACTCGTACATTTAGTGAATGCAAGTATGCAAGAAGGAGCAATGACTCTGCGAACTTGACCTTGCGAAACTTAGTTTTTTACTCCGATCAGGGGAGAACACGGACGTACAGTTTCACGCTCTTCGGGAACACAAACATCCATCCCACCGAAAGAGTTTAAAAGCTTCACATACCAATTTGCATTATGCGTTCTGTGAAAACAAGTGCGTAAGCAATTAAGCAGGCGTAATAATCTGTTAAACGTTGCGTCCACAGGGTTCAAATTTTCCTTAACAATGCAATCGTTTCGGGCGCATTATCGCATTGTGTTTTGCATCATTGGTTCTGCAGCTACAAAATTCAGTAAGAACCAACCACACAAATATTTGTTCTCGATGAGGATCGAACCCAACGCCCTCCTGCGCAGAAGACAGAGCTACTACCAAGTGAGCTGTGAAGGTCTTTTTATTGGCTTTACATAAGATAAGTTCAGTATCATGTAAATTAACACGCACTATTTAAAATTTTTCTTTCACTACATATTTTATCACAATAAAACATGATCGCTAAACCAAACATCCGTGTGTACATACATACTTACTTAGCTACTTAGAATTACCTGTTAAGATAGCTCGGCTGCGCGGTGATTGCACTTGATGGAAAAAAGGGACCATCACTATATCTGCCTGCCGTTTACGCAACGCCACACGCTAAGGTAATAATTTGAGGGTATATACATGCTTTTCTATGCCGTTTAGGCACAACTACAGCCTGATGGTAAGCGTTTATTCGCCTATTGACAGCAACACCGGAGGCGTTGATGCTTTTGCCTGGCAGAAGCATTCTATTTCTGAACATTTAATAAATTTGTGCTGCAAAAATTGTGTCTCAAATAGGTATAAGTAAGTTTTGTGTGTTGTGTTTTAGAAGACCAAAAACCGAAACACAAAGTAATTTCGAAATTTTAGGTTCTACGATATGCCGGTTACCTCACGATGTTTTCCTTCACCGTAAATTTTTGGATATAAAACTTCATTGGTACGCGACTGGATATTGAACCCACGACAATGGGGTGTATTACTATGCATAATCATAAAATACGAAAATAAAAATACTCAGAAAATGTTGATGGATACTGTATAATGCGGGTTGACTAGGTCTGTCATTCTTTATCGATCAGTTGTATGGGTAGGTTGGTAATTTGCTGATCTGATGCCTGGATGGACCCCTATGATATCAACTGGTTCGCGTCAGAGCTGAGTGAAACAGACGTGATATAAAACTACTTTTCATGGATTATCGTATCGTATCGCGTTCTTGCTTCCTTTAATTCAAAGTCAAGCGTGTTTTAAAGATACCTTACTTACCTTACCTGACATTGAGGTTTATGGTAAAAACTAGAGTGGTGAACAGATTCAGAAGGTTAATAATGAAAAGATGTATTGGATTTTTTTTATTGATTTTAAGTGTTCACAGCCTTTCCCTTCGTACGGGGGCTGCGCTGAACTTTTGGGACCATATAAAAATCTTTGTGTATTGGATAGTCTTGGGCACGAAATATATTTTCAAAGTTTTCCTATTTTTTTAACTGTTGTGCTATTTGCATGAACCACATACTAAATTATGCCACAGTGCAGGTGCTAATAAGGTCTAACTCAGAAATGAGTGCTAGGAATAATGTTACGACCATGGAATAATGTCAAAGTGCTAATCCGTGTGTCACTTTCGTGTGGCAGAAGGATTAGCTACGCTTCGAGCTTCTCTTGTCACAGTTTCATAAATTATCTGGATACCTACTCTATTTACAATCTAGGCACCAGTAAGTGTCTAGCTTTGGATTGTGCTGTATTGTGTGTGGCTTATACATAATCAAACATAGGCATGCATATGTATAATACATACATACATTAGATGTTCACGGTCAATCTTTAACTTACTACGAAGAGTGGATGGTGGGAGGAAAACAAGCAAAATCCACTGTATTCCTGTAAAAGCAAGCAGCGTGTTATGTCTTTGTTATTATTTGAGCTATAAGTAGGTGTGCTTTTTAATGCACGAGTAGATTTAAAATTAATAAATATTGTACACAATCCACACAACACTATACACAGTATAAGAATACAAAATAACATACATACAACACTATAAGAATACAATATAACACCCAGACAGAGAAAACACATCTGTGTTCAACACACAAATATTTGTTCTCGGTGGGGATTTAATCCACGACCTACGGCGCAGAAAGCTGGGTTAATTGGAAGAGAATGCTATCTAACAATAAATTTTCTTTTGTACTTAAAGTACATTTTTTTTAGTGCAATAAAGAATGTTCTATCTATCTATGCACTAATAATACCCATAAATAACCTAACTTGACTTGGTGAAACGAATTAAATAGAAAATGTACTCTAATCTAATAAAATCTTAATTGAGCTTTTAACTTACGTTATAGCCGCTTAGCCAATTAGTTTTATGGAACGAAATGGCAAATGGTATTACCCTATCAGATTGTAAAGCAACATTTTATTATTTATGTCTTGCGAAATGTTTATTTTTTATTTTTACAATCGCACGTTGATATTAAAAAGTATTGGTAAGAAAATGAAACTTTTTTTTAAATATTCTCTTATTTTTTATTGTGGTAACCTAAATGTAAACTGTGTAAAAGGTAGCTTAGGTTTTGGGATGAGCTTTCAACTCTAGCTTATTGAATCTTAAACGGTGACGGAGAACATTGTGAGGAAACCGATATGTCGTAGAATCTAAAAAGTTCGAAATCATGTAAGGAGTCTTTCTGAGGCGCACTTGAAACCGGTGACACGATAAGAAGAAGATCCATAATGTCAAGTTTTATAAAATCCGATACAGTATACCTATACTTTATACTTACACTTACTAGCAGTTGGTGACAGTATTTTTGACGTGATAACATCTTATAAATCGATGGAGCCGGCTGCACGCACGAAAAAACATGACTCATGCGTCGTTACGTCGTTTCGTCGTTCCATTTACCTGAGCCCGAGCCCGGGTCGGGTAATGGGTAAGGGTAAATGAGGGTAAGGGTAAATGAGGGTAAGGGTAAGGGTTCGGTCGGGTTCCGGGTCCGGGTCCGAGAGTTCGAGTCCGAGTCCGAGTCCGAGTCCGCGAGTCCGCGAGTCCGCGAGTCCGCGAGTATTTTCTTATGACGTTATCACGTTCAACTATCGTCAGTAAACCGACTTTACAGACAACCGATTTTTTATTGTTAATTTGTGTTTTTAAGAAACCATAAGAGTCATATTATTATCTTTATTGGCTTATTTTTACTGAACAACGCCATCTGCTGGATATGCTTGCAGTTAGTTGCTCACAATCGTCAATAGATGGCAGGAGCAGTCACATATTCAGTTTATGTTTAATTATCGGTAGTAAAATGAGCCATGCAACTGAATGTTTTTTAAAGCTATTCCATGGGATTAGCTTCGCAAGTCTTATTGATAAAACCTGCAGGGCGATTCCGCTATTTTATAGTAAATTGATTGAAGCAATCAAGCGTACCTACATCAAGTTATTAATAATTGCTAAAATGATTGAGCATCTTTGTGTATGAATTAATTAAACGGTGGTGAGCTAACGTGTTTTGAGCCCCTTCATCAAGGTAATATATAATGAAGCGTATTTGTAGAGTTTCAATAAAGAAAATAATTTACTATTGAACCACCACCTACCAACTAATTGAACTGGTTTGTTTTTAATTTTTAAATGTCCTTGTAGTGTGTGTGAGTGTCAACAAAAGTTTTCTACCTCGGTCTGGGAACGTCAATACGGGTGTTCAAATCTGTTATTGGAAAATATCTAGCTAAAGCCAGTTACTGCGAAGATCAATTTAAATCATGTACATACGAAGCTTTTATTTTTATGTGATACTTTATAGATATAGACTGTTGTAATACTTTGTTGCCTTTTTTCTTTAGTCTCTCCGGTTGTCTCTCTTGTTGAAATATTTAAATTATATCAATTTAATATTGTTATTATTAGCCTACATTATGGCTACATCGTAATCTTATTAGGATACATTATTTATAATATTATAAGTGTGTAAACTAATTTAAAAAAAAATTGTAGTTCAATTTGAACAATCAATGGTCTGACAGGTTCCGAATTTACACTCCTTGCCATAACGCATTACCAACAAGCAATAGTTTTAATTAGTACATCTATTGGTACGTGTATAACGGGACGAGGTCAACCGGGTGAGACTAGCAGTCATATTTTCACACTAATAGTTATAATGATTTAACTGCTTTACCGGCCTATCGTGGGAACGCAGGTTTGAACCTAGGTTCAATACAGAAAAAGCACAATCAGTTCATTAAAGTCGTAATTATATATTTATTTTCCTCATTATTTTTTGATTTTATCTAGTAAATACTGTTACTTACCGTACTCTACTCACCTAATAGAACCTTTTCACCTGTAGTGCTTGCTATTCACTGTAGTCTAGTGCCTCTGACATGGTATGTGATGTGGTCGTTCCACACAACATTATCTAGCCCCAACTAAGTAAGCAATAATCTAAGTAGAATCGCAAGGATCACTTTCAAACGTCATAAAGCCTAGGTGATTCTAGGTGCCAGTTCCACGCATCACGCTTTGTTGGGGCTAGACAATGTTGTTGTGGAACGACCTCATCACATACCATGTCAGAGGCACTAGACTACAGTGAATAGCACTACAGGTGAAAGGTTATATTATGGTAGTCTAAGGCCCGTATTCAGAAACAGTGCTTGAGTCTGACTCGAGTCTCAAGCATATATTTTTTACAGTTCTCCATTGAAAGTGTCAAAAATCTATGATTGAGGCTCGACTCAAGCATTGTTTCTGCATACGGGCCTGAATCATCTAAGCCCCTTCCCACGGTCTGTGATATTTGTCGCGGACGGACGTGGATCAGCTCGCACGACACACCATGGGAAGGGTCTCGTCCGTGGTAGCACAGGAAGTCGGTGGCGGTGCGCCGGTACTTACCGTCGTTAAAAGACGTAGAAGACAGGTGACAGGCTGCCCTCTTCTTGGTCCGAATGGTAAGGAAGTCATTGAAGAACGTGAACGTGCTGAAGAAAGTTGGGCTGTTCTTCAACAAGGCATGCTGAGGATCTCAACCGTGAGCTGATGGGGACCAGCAAGCTCGTTTTCAAGCCTGATATTATGAAGAAAGACGAATCGGTTAGAATTTATAGTCACGTCTGTTTGAAGGTCCATATGTGGTGCTCGTTGAAATTTACGAGGATTGCCATTGATAAAAAGCCCAGATTTTATGATCCTAATAAATTTAGCGTAAGTAATGGTAAGATATAGTGAGAGCCAGGCAGTAAGCTTTTTACCGGTTCTTCTAGGTTTGCTTGGTTGCGTGGAAAGCACCTGCGTTCACTTATTGCTTCTTGGGATTTTATTGAATAAAGGTCTTTCAACTTTGACTGTTTATACCAGCACTTTCGGTGGACTCCATCTACTCGGGTTTTGTGACTGAGAGCACCCACCTCAGCTACTACTCGGCCTTCTGAAGAATTGTGATACAACTGAATAAACTAGTCATTGACTTTGACTTGAATAAGCTTACTAAGAGATTTCACTTTTATGTATAAAACTATAGGACTGAAATGGGCTTATGATTGGACAGAGCATACGTGCAAGGGTAACATCTCAATAAGCTTATTAAGAGATTTCACTTTTATGTATAAAACTATAGGACTGAAATGGGCTTATGATTTAGACAGAACATACGTGCAAGGGTAACATCTCAATAAGCTTATTAAGAGTGGAGAGTCAGGCGTTGAGGTACCATAGTTTAATTAAATGATAAGGTATGCTAAGGTATGGGTAAATGTTGCAATGGTGACAAAATAACAGCTCTTTGATTATCAAAGAAAATTATTTATTATCGAATTAGGACGAAGGATATCTACCAACCTCTTTGAAACGTTGGCTAGTAGGAAGGTGGAAGATACACTAGAAGTACCTAGGGGTGATGTACGATCACCTGTCTACCCAGTCGTCAGGCTACGACGATTTCCTAAGTAGGAGTCATTGGAATGCTCGGCATTCGATTGTCCTGTTTCCTAGTTCTATGCAATAGTGTATTACCACAAGCACCTATTTCTTGACTTTTTTATTTCTTGACCACAAATCATCCAATCCGTATAATATTACAAAATTGCTTGAGCTTTTTTCGAGATTCAGCTTTTTTTCTACTTTCTTTTGAGTTTTACTTTTTTGTAATTGGTGCTTTCTTTTTATCCAACGTTTTCTGAAACAATTAATGAATATGTCTCTACTGCTGCAGTACTGCCTACTTACTTAGTGTAATGTATTTATCTATCTAGTTATACTTATACATTCCTTCCTACTCTCACCACAACGTTTTATTACATTTTGCAGTGAAAATGATTATGACGAACATAGTGCCCATCAAAACAAATCGGTTGAGATGTAACTTCAAAGGTATAACATAAGAAAGGTAACCTAGCCAAAGGTAAATTGCTTGGTTTTTTTATGTTCCTTCTTATTTTAAATATTTTTTATTTTCTTATATAATTTTATAAGTAGGTAGGTACCTACATAAATAATTTTATATTTTTAAAGATAGATGAAATATATTACTTCTAAATCATCTGAAATAGATGTTACAGGTCAATGATGATGATGATGATGACGTACTCACCAATGGTTAATGTTTGGGCTTACGAATACTTTTAAGCGGAACCCAAAAATTAGGGTGGATTTTAACATGCAGAGTACCTTACTAACCGTACTCTGCATGGTAAAATCCACTCTAATGCACCGTCGAATAAAATTATTTTTCTGCCTTTTTTTGTTCCTTTCGTTCCTTGGATCCACATTTTTATAAAATATATTATAGGTTTTCTGTTATTTTATAAAATATATAAAATAACAGAAAACCGACGCTTTTCTCGATTTCAGAACGAAGTCAGTATGTCTGCTGTCACTGTCCTAGTTTATTTTCTGTCATGTCAATGTCAAACATTAGTTTTTTGAGGTTAAGGTTTTGTTTTGTTTTTGTTTGTGTTGGTTGTTGGTTCTGGTAGGTGAATGAGCCATAAAATTTTTAAATAAATACTTCTCCGAAAGATCTGTTTGATTCCATTAGTTAAATAACACAATGACTAGCAAGCCTAACTCGAAAAGGACGATCTACGTCGGTGGTTTGGCGGAGGAAGTTGATGAGAAAGTGTTGAACGCCGCATTCATCCCTTTCGGCGACTTGGTGGACGTACAAATCCCCCTGGATTATGAGTCTGAGAAGCATCGGGGCTTCGCGTTTATTGAGTTTGAAAATGCAGAAGATGCCGCCGCTGCAATAGACAACATGGTAAGAGCGTTCAACTAAATTATCCACTAATAAACTTATCAGGATCTGTCCAGGCAAAAAGTTTTATGTGCAGTAAGTGCTTATCACCTGCCGTAACATATAATTGAACGCGAAATCTTGTGGCTTAGAATTTATCTATTGCATTGTTCCATCTGGCTCAGCCTCAACTCACCTACTGTTTTACATAATTTACACAATTTTATGTTTCATTGTGTTTCAAGTGAAGTAAAATACTTCATATTCCTTACATGTTAAATAACTTTTCAGAATGATTCGGAACTATTTGGCCGCACAGTAAGAGTGAACATCGCAGCCCCTCAACGGATCAAAGAAGGTTCTACCCGCCCTGTGTGGTCGGATGACACCTGGCTGCAGAAACATGCTGGAGAGACATTGAAGATAAATAAAGACAATGAGGAAGATGGGGCCAGTAAAGATACAACAAAGACTGGTTCTAGTGTAAGTGTCCAACTTTATTATAGCCTTTTAATATAACTTGCATCATGGCCATTAAAAAATGCACATGGAATTACATACTTTGGTAAATTTTGAAATGAGTTTTAAAAGAGATTTTACATCTATTTGACAGCATTGCCATGTTCTGTGAGCAGTTGACATGAAAGACTGTCAATAAAATTATATTCACATAAACATCTGGTTTGGGTGTCATGGACACTGGCAGAATTGTGACAAGAAGTTGCAGCAGCCAAAAAAAAAGTGTAGTGAAGTGAGGAATTTGGTTTTCTTTCACTGTTCAACTGAAAATAATGAAAACCTTGGAATACCTCCCTGCCATAAGGCAGTTCGACTTTAAATGTAGTTGGTAGAAAATCAGTCTAATAAGGTTAATTGAAGTATGGGTGGTAGATTTTCGTTTTTCGGGAGATGTTCTGGAACCACTCCGGCCACTCCATGCTCTGAGGAATCACAGCTCTACAGCTCTATCAACTCTACAGTGAAGGAAGCCTGCAGAGTGGTTTCAGTCCGAGGAAATTTAAATGAATATCTGGGGCCTTCCAAATCTCTGAGTGTATGTTTTATTCTGCCATACTAATAAACTTTTACATTTGCTTTTACCACTTTGTCTAAAACCTACTTTTATCTAACTACTACCATTTTTTTTTCAATAAAACAATTACTAGTATAATGAAATTTATAGTTGTAGTAGTACAATCCAGTTATAATTTGTACAAAATTCTTCATTTATTATTATAGTACATATTTTACAACATTTTTAAAGTACTCTACGAGTAGTCTTGTGTTAGGACTCCTGTGTCCGCATTTAGACTACTTTATCTTCTACTTCTAATAATAAGGCCCTATTTGTAGAATATGTCAACTATTGAACATAGGCCTCCTCACAGTTCCAGGAAAAACGATTGAGCCCTCACCATCCCACTTTTCCAATACCTACAATTTTTTTTGTAATCGTCATTTCAAGCTATTTGTTTTTTTTTCAGGTAATACCCACAAAGCCTGCTGAGAAGCGGAATCCACAAGTATACTTTGACATCAGCGCTGGCAAGCAGGAACTGGGTCGGGTTATCATGATGCTGCGTGCTGATGTGGTGCCACGCACAGCTGAGAACTTCAGGGTCCTGTGCACGCATGAGAAGGGATTTGGATACCAGAACAGCTGCTTTCATAGGATCATACCCGAATTTGTATCCTTTTCTAGAATTGAGAATAAGTTAAAAAAATTATGCATAGTGAATAATATAGATTGCTTTGACCCTACCTAGTGGGGGTAGGGGTCTTATGTTTATCTATCGCCCGCCGCCAACCAGTTGTTAGGTTTAATTGAAACACTATACATGTTATGTTAAAATGAACTAATTAGGGTAGGCATCGCAACAACAGCACCCTTGGTGTTGTTGGTGTCTATGGGCGACGGTGACCGCTTACCATCAGGTGGGTCGTAAGCCCGTTTGTCTATCGTCTGCATAAAAAAAAAATCCTTGACCAACAAACTCTAGATGTGCCAAGGCGGCGACTTCACAAACCACAACGGAACGGGAGGCAAATCAATATACGGTCGCAAATTTGATGATGAGAACTTCACACTCAAACACACAGGTCCTGGTATACTCAGCATGGCGAACAGCGGCCCTAATAGCAATGGATCTCAGTTCTTTTTATGTACAGCCAAGTAAGTTTGTTTTTAAATATTCAGGGTGGTGTTTTGAGAAGGGTGGTGATGGCCAAGGCCGAAACCACGAGAGTTAGGGGAAAGTCGTGAAAGGAGTAATTTAGAGTGTTATTGGTTTGTTTCCATAGTAATTGTAGACCTCTTAGTAGTAGTTGCTAATACTATCTGTTTCTTTATTTGCAGAACGGACTGGTTAGACAACAAGCACGTGGTGTTCGGTCACGTGATATCAGGCCTGGATGTGCTCAAGAAAATGGAGCGGTACGGGAGCAAATCTGGCACAGTGTCCGCCAAAGTTACTATAAGCAATTGTGGAGAATTACAGTAGTGTTATTTAGTTGTGATGTTTTATTTTGAAATATGTAGGTAAGTAACTAGATAGGTAGGTAACGTACATCCAACTCCCAACGAGATTTCCCCGAATTTGGAATATAAGGCTACCCCTATAATTCTTTGTAGCATTATAGGTACTAGTAGTGGAACTGGACTTTCAACGATGAAAGTTGCTTGCATGCCCGCAACATCGCTTTACAGCAGGTGAGATTGCGGTCAAGCGCAAGCCTATAAATTGTAAAAAAACATCTTTATGCTATATACTGATGGAACAAGCATATGGCCCACCTGATGGTATGAAGTATGCATCATCTTTCAATTCTCTTGAGTCAGCGCCATCTGTGATTTGTCAATAGTACTACTTTCCAAAGCACTAAGTATGTAATGCGCCAGTTACGCCATCTGTTGGTATTAGTAAGCGGTTGAAGTTCCTTTGAATTCTTTAAAAATGTGTAGAGGGCTTAAAAATACTACAGTTCGTATATTACGTAGGAAGGTACATCTTCATAGAGAACTCAATATTTAGATTTTTTTAATCGTCCTGAAAAACTGCAAAGGTGTTTACACTACTAATAGATATATTCCAGTACATTAAAAAATATTATTTCTTTTTCGAAATGAAAATCATGTTTTCATTTAAATTAACTACGAACCCAGGTTTACACTAATTAAATGATATAAATCGGGCGTTCGCAGACGGCTGTAAATAAAATAGACGCACCGCAAGTAAAACGGTAAGTAATGGTGCTTATCAGAATTGCCTCTAGTGATGTGACACTGTGACTCGTGTAGATAGGTACAAAATGGTACCAAATGGCCAGATTTTTTGATCACGTTTCAGAGAAAAAAACCATTCAGATTCTTAATTATGTGGTAATTGTGTGGCAGTGGCAAATTATAAGTTGGCTAAACGCAAACGGTGAAGGAAAACATCCTGAGGAAACCGACATGTCGTAGAACCTTAAAGTTCGGAAATATGTGTCAAGTGCACAAGAGGAGCGTTTCACCACACTTGGTTTGAAACAAACAGTGAAAGTAAGAAGAAGAAGAATAAGACTAAACGTAGGTAGGTATCTCGTAGACATAATATACTTGGCTACCAGTTTTTTTGTGAGTTATTTTACCTAAAGAAGGTACTACCAACCTACTTTTACACAAAATTTCGAAACCCAAAAGCGTTCGTATGGAAATGTCCATTGAAAAGTAATGTTTGGACGGTCCTTGACTTGCCCCCCGGGGCTTCCTTAAATTAAAGGATCTTGAGTAGCACATTTAAATGGATATTTCCACGAAGGACATCGTGCCCTAATAGGCAAAATACCAGAATATTTCAGAGGATGCCTGGGAATAAGTTGTGAGCCTTACTAATTAATCTAACTGATAATGGGAAGGTCTTTGAAAATTTTGTAGGTACCTACAGAACCTAGTTTATTTGGTTTGAGTGAGTTTACATTTGGGGTATAAGCTGCGTCTTGCTCTGAGCATTCGTTCACGCTCATCTTGGTGTGTTATAAAAAAAGTATAAGGATGTTTGGTACAAATTCTAAAAGTTTCATTAATAGAAGCTGGCAGGTGGTAAAACAAAGTTTAAAGCCACCTAACTACTGGAGCATAATTAGGTATGTATACCTTTAATAGCCATATTTTCTTATTCTTTTCAAATATCTGGGCCTGCATGACGGACGGGGCGGCGGCGGCGGCGGCCTCGTGGTCGGCCTAGAAAGCGTTGGCGGGACAATGGATGCCTTCGAAAGGGGGGAGGCCTTTGCCCAGCAGGCCGGAACAATAATAGGCCAGTGAAAAAATAAAACCAGCCAAGCAATCAGCCAACCCTAGATGATTGCATATTAGCTTATCCAACTCTACGCACACGCACTCTCAAACCCCTTTATATAAGTGCACCTCGTGTGCGTGACTCGATTAGTGGAACGGAGCCCGAATTAGAAGAACCATGTTCGTTGATTTGCCGCCTAATTATTTTAACGCGTGGCAATTTAAATTCAGAACTCGAAACACAGAATATGAAGTGCCTCATATTCTTTTATACCTACCATACCCCCTCTAAAAAGCTTATTTTATTCACTGATACAGTGAATAAAAAGCTCTTTTAATCACTGTTTTGGTGTTTGAATTTGGAACACACGAATAAGGTCAACGTCCATCTCAATACCTTACAACCTCCTTACGTCATAAATACTCTCGATTTGATTGGTCGAAATTTTTGACAAGGAGTTTAGCATTGGATTAAAAACTGTTTTGTGTTCTTTGTTGTCATTGTCATACATAAGTAAATTGGCGCTATTTTGAATACTGTTCTTAGTAAGTTATGCAGCAAAAAGTTCGATAATAGTAAATCGATTGAAAATGCATTCCAGGAATGAAAAAGATGTGCTGAATTGTTTGTTGTTCAATTGGGTTGTTGATTGTTGAGTTCATGAAAGAGAAGTAGGTATAGTAGAAAACTTGCATTAATTTATCCTTCTTTATTTACAAATCAAATCTAAATCTAAAATTATTTGTTTTATGTCATATAATAATAGTATAAACAAAGTTCATAGTTTTTAATCCTTTTTCACTTAAATCTTTCTTTTTCTCGAAGTCATGGTATAAAGTATAGTATGCAACTCTTGAATAAAACGGATTTATATCGAGGGCCACGAATCACTCGCGTCGTTTAGGATTCTAACACTTGAATCACTCGCTACGCTCGTGATTCAATCATCATGAATCACTCCCTACGGTCGTGATTCAGTCGTTAGATTCCTGCACTTGCTCGTGATTCATCTTTGGTCCTCGATTTAAATCCGTCTTTTATTCACTAGTTGCATAATATACTATTTTTGTCTGAAAAAAACTTTTTTTTATGATTTTGAAAACTAACCCTACGTAGCAAGTCTCGTATTCTACCTACAGCACTGCTAACGTTTATTGAGACTCAAGCACCGACTTTTTAATCGAACGAGTTACTTTTGTAGCTTTGTTTTGGAATAGAAGCAATGCATGCTCTATTTTAGGCTGCATCCTGACTTTCTATGAGGTGTGATAGCAGCCAAAATTAAATGCATAGCTATCTATGTAGGTACCTATATTAAAAAAAGACATCTTGAACAAAGTTTTCAGTCACCCTGTTATGTAACTACTTTAGGGACCTTCCTCATAGGTAGGCTAGGTAGGTACTTTCAACTCTATCTACTAATTCACAAGTGCCTTGATCTCATCATTTCATCTCAGAATCTCAGGTATGCAAGTAGGTATAGGAAGATGTGTTCAGGTTAACTAGCAATTTGCATCCACTTTAGTACCTACACCACTCTAGTTATCGTCTTGAGGTTAGGTTAGGTTAACCGTGACAGGGAAATATCTATGAAAATTCCCCAATATTTAAAATGATAACACTTTTCTAAAGGATACTATTGCATTTAAGTTTAAAGCTACTATATGATGTGATACGGACAAGGATTTGTTTACAAGAGGTAGGTAAGCATTTTGGTTTACGAGGGTGAAACTATTGAATCCAAGGCAACATAAAATATTTTTTAGAATCCTCAGTGTTATCGAGGGAAAATCCGATGAGTGGACACAAAAACGGCTGTTTATAGCTTGCACAATTATATGGTTGAAACGGGTATTTATCGCGGTTTAGAATTAAGGGGCCAGCGGAGGGCGAATTTTCATACAAACGCAATACCAAAATGATTACTAATTTAAGCCGATTTTCACTATATTATTGTAATAATTGTACTTGTATAGTATTTATCTAGGTTCCTGAACAGTTTTTATTTTAAATTACTTACCTCAAATGAAATTAACGCCATTCACATTTTGCAATGAAAAAAAATTGTAAAATGCGATTGGCGTTAATTTCATTTAAGCATAAATAGCCCCTTTATAAAGTTATAGCTTGTAGCTGATAGATCACTCAAGGTGTCATTCTAATACGTCTCACTGGTCTTACTCACCTACAGCCAGGCTGCCTGGAGATGAAAGAAAAAAAATCTGTAAAAGCAAATCAGTCCAAGACGGACACGACTTTCAGTGTGTCAAAGTCAAAAGCCAGTGTTTTAGTCAAGAAGACCGAAAGGTACAATTTAAAACGTCTTATGAACTAAGTGAATCTATTTTTTTGAACATCGGGACTAAACCTAGAACAGTCGAGAAGACACTAACCTAGAGCTAAGTTAATGAGGTCAAAACGAGGAGCCAACGTTTATAACCCTGTAGAAGCACTCGGGTGCACGCTTACAATCCCATTATCAGCATTAACTAACCCAAGTTCTAGCTTAATTGCAACTTACTTACCTATAGGTTTAGTAAAATGCTAGGCACGTCTTTAAGGTTTAGGGACTCAAATAAGGCTGATAAGTGCGAATTGAATAAGCAAATTCTTTTTGCTTTATTTACTTATAACTATGTTTTTTTGAGCTTTCTTTTATTTGCATGTTTCTTACCGAGATTTGCTAATACGCTTCTACCCATTTCTATATTTATTTCCTATTCTATTCTTGTTACATTTACGTTGGGGGTGTAGGTAATGTTGTAGTAATGTGTAGTTTTTTTATTTCCTTTACTTTTTTTTTTAAATTAGTTCAAGTCTCGATTCAATTAAAAGCCGAGAAATCAGTGGATGGAGTTTGGCCCAAAATATTTTTTCATGGGAAAGTACCTATATACATTAGGGGAAATCTATGTCTTGTTAGATTGGTGTTCCAATGCAAAAAGTTTATTCTTATCTATTATTTTATAATTGCAAAACTTATATCGAAACCTCTTTGCTGTGGTACGCTCACACACGAGAACGGAAGTCAGAAGCGTCTCCCTCCTGTCATTTACCATAGACTAAAATATTCTAAAAAACATGTCTGTGAACTTTTTTTTTGGACGTTGGTATTTGCAGTGGACTTCTCATGCTGATGATGAGTACCTATTCAGCTTTAGAGTCCGCGCCACCATTGAAGTCCGTTAGACGCGGCGCTGTTGTCATATAATTATTTTAGTATTTTTGTACGTAAAGAAGCTTAGTTCCCGCTTTTGCCGTAAGACTTCAGTCGTGGCGCGGGCTCTAGTTTAGTTAAGCATTCAACCATGATGTAGGTGCTTATAATGTCATGTAATCTGATCGTGATATCAGCTTACAACATAGGAAGCTGTAGGTATAGTGTAGGAACTTAGCAATACCAGGTAGTGTAGGTGTGATTACAAATCTAATTAAATTAGACATTGTTAGCGAGTGATCTAATTTCAAAATACATGATGGCACGAGTAGGTTATTAATTTATTGTGGATTTCCATAGTAATAATCATCAGAGCATACAACTATATCAGCATATGCAGCATATACAGGGTGTCCCAGAAAGTATGGTCAAGCGAAATTCCAGAGATAGAACACCCTTTGGGGTACCCGAATCACCCCCATGTATGTTCCGCGATTTCTTATAGTTTTCGAGTTATGAATTTTTTTCCGAATTTTAGAAAATTTTCGACTTGAACCACTTAAAAAATTCTAAAAAAAAAAGTAAAAAACTTTCTTAAGATTTTTTTTTTGCTACTGAATACTGATGAGTGTTTCTTTTACGCATAAAATAATTGGAGACGTAACTTTGATAAAAACTATGAATATGTTGGTGTAAAGTCAGAAAATTACATTCGGTGAATTATGACTTCAATTTTCAACTTTAAATTAAAAATCTTAACAAGTAATTCCATGGTTTTAAAATAAGTTTAAAAACTTTTACAAACTCCCAACTTTCATAATCATTAAAAAAAAATAGTGCTTAATAGGCTACTTTGGCTAAAATCAGCCTTCAAAGACGGCGAGGTGGAAAATTCCTAAAATTAGCTATCTGATTAGAAAATAGATTTAGACCATTTTATCATTTCTAGGCTTAACTCGTTTGTTAACTAACCAAAAATGACTGCGGAAAAAGTAATATATGATCGATTTCTTTGTGTTGGGACTACTACAAAGAATTAGTTAACGCCAAAGAAATCAGAAATATGGCCCAATTAAGAACAAAATTAAGACAGGCCCAAGAAAAAAATAAGGCAAATAGAATAGCTTTCATACGATTAAAGGAAAACTTTTTACGACGGTGTAGGATTTGTATCGACCTAGAAGGTCGACATTAAGAATTTTTTAACGAGCCGGTATGACCGAGCTTCGCTCGGGTTTAAAAAAAATAGTATTATTATTTGCCAATAGATGTCAGGAAGAGTCGTATCTTTATTGGCTTATTTTTAATTAACAACGCCTTCTAGCTTGCAGTTAGTTGCTCACAATCACCAATAGATGGCAGGAACAGTCGTATATTGAGTTTATGTTTGATTATTGCAAAACACCAATTTCTCGTCATTTTCTAAAAATGAATCCTAGCTAGATCGATTTATCGCCCCCGAAAACCCTTGTGTAGTAAATTTCGTGAAAATTGTTGGCTCAGTTTCCGAGATCCTAAATATATATATATATATATATATACAAGATTTTCTCGTTTAAAGGTATAAGATATTACTTTTTCCGCAGTCATTTTTGGTTAGTTAACAAACGAGTTAAGCCTAGAAATGATAAAATGGTCTAAATCTATTTTCTAATCAGATAGCTAATTTTAAGAATTTTCCACCTTGCCGTCTTTGAAGGCTGATTTTAGCCAAAGTAGCCTATTAAGACCTATTTTTTTTTAATAATTATAAAAGCTGGGAGTTTGTAAAAGTTTTTAAATTTATTATAAAACCATGGAATCACTTGTTAAGATTTTTAATTTAAAGTTGAAAATTGAAGTCATAATTCACCGAACGTAATTTTCTGAATTTACACCAACATATTCATAGATTTTATCAAAGTTACGTCGCCAATTATTTTATGCGTAAAAGAAACACTCATCAGTATTCAGTAGAAAAAAAAAATATTAAGAAAGTTTTTTCCTTTTTTTCTTAGAATTTTTTAAGTGGTTCAAGTCGAAAATTTTCTAAAATTCGGAAAAAAATTCATAACTCGAAAACTATAAGAAATCGCGGAACATACATGGGGGTGATTCGGGTACCCCAAAGGGTGTTCTATCTCTGGAATTTCGCTTGACCATACTTTCTGGGACACCCTGTATACACTGGCAGAGCTACTACCAACAACTGAGATGAGAGGCCAGTCAAATCTGATGTTGATTATGAAATTAACAAATAAATGAGCCGTATCAAAGTTTTACCTATATACCGTAGGTACTCAAGAAACTTTGTTATAGTGGCTAATACAGTGTGCAAAATAATTGATAAGATAAGATATTGTTTTTATTGGCACAAACCCGTTTGTACATAATTCGTCTACAGAAAAACGATGGCATCTGCAAAAGAAAAAATAACTAAGTGATTGATAGCCGGTTTTGCGAATAGGACATCTCTACTGAGACCGGGCAACGGGACACATCACTAGTCGAAGGAGATAGAAAGATGGTGACGGAATGCGTGGATTATTGTTTTCCGTGTTATAAAGATAAACAGAGTTCTAAATTGTATTCAACGGATAATTTTATTATGAAGTCAAGCCTTTATTATGATATGCGTCGTTGCTCGCAGTGTGTAGCGAAGTTTACGTTCTTATCATAGAAAATATCTATCTACAAGTGTTAGTATTTTATAAATATATTTTTATATGACGAAGGTAAACTGGTCTTCCTCGTGGTCCTACTATAGTAGGACAAACTAGTAGAACCACGAGAAAACGGCGCTTCAAATGTCCAAACAAACCGCTGAGGTCATGGTAGTGTGCAGAATTAATTCCTCCGAGCTCAGTTCCATATTTGTCATTACCCTACGAGACAACAGCTTCTCGGAGTATTTTGATAACCATTTGCAGGTCCATTACTTGTTATGACACTTAGTAATAGTTCAGTTTGACCTCACCTACCCTTACCTGATGTAGGGGTGTTTATCACAGGAGTCCATGTTTATCTGACTGAGGCAAGATTGGTGTTGTTTCTTACAAGCGTTAAAACCCTAGAAAACTCGAAAACATGTATTGTATTGTGTCGATAACGATAAAATAAAGCAGTTTTCGCACATGCAAAAAAGTTTTTGGATTTGGTGATTCGAAGAGTTTTTTATACATCTGTCATTTGAAAAAATGTAAAGGCCTAAGTACCTAAGTACAAACGAACTCTATTATTTTAGAAGAAAGATTTTTGTCCTACTAGAATTATGAAAATTTTCCGCATTTACACTGCTATATTGCGTATAAGTTCCTCATTATGTAGTGTCAAGCCGAAGTCTGAGGAGGTTAAACCTATCAAGTTGTTGGGATTTCTCATTGCATTTTTTTGTGTCCACAGCCTCATCCCTCCAAGATACGTAGGTGTTTAACATGGGGTGGTGAGGGGTAGCGGAGGAATGCCTTACATTCATCACAAATGAAAACTACGGAATTCGGGAATGTAACTAAACTCAGTTTGAGGCAGGGGCCCGCATGGAAGCTTAACTTAACTATACTTAGTACTTAAGTACTATACTTTTCTACCTTACTATGGAATTCTTACGATCGAGAGCATTTTGAAGTTTTGGCTTACAGAATAAAAATCTGTGATTGAAAATATGTGGAGTACAAAATTTTTATATGATTTCCTATTTTCTTATGTGCTGTTGATTCTATGACAAATAGTAAACAAAATTGCCCATAATTTATTAGTCACTAGTTAGATTCTAGTTTATACGGAAACCGCGTGAAGAGTTATAGGCATTTGATAAAGCAGAGCTTACTTTTAAAAACTTTACAGAGATGTACTCGTGAAAATATAATAGAGGACTTACAGGCTCTCAAACTAAAAAAACTTGAGACACGAAAACTGCGACTAAAACCAATTGGTAGCAGAGGGCTTATTCTGAGTTTAAACATATTTTTTTTAATTTGTTTTAGGAAGACCAACAGCTTTATAACACATAAGGCCTTACTTATAAAAATATGTCAAAAGATAAACAGTGCTTAAACTATTGCCATCTCTTACCACTGGGTAATGACAAACAGTGACAGGGCTAACTTTAAGCAATGATTAAATTTAAATTGCGTTTTTAAGTGGGGCTGTTAATAACTAATTAATCTAATCTAGGTTATCCAGAGAAGCCAATTAGCGGTCCTCACGAATGGATAAAGAGTAGATAGAATACACACAAACAAGCATTTACGGCTCTACTTTATATATAGCTGGCAATAAGATCATGATAAGTATCAAATGCCTACTATCTATAAAGTAAAAAATAAACTACTAACAGGCCTACTTATTAACGCAATTTAAATTTAATCATTGCTTAAAGTTAGCCCTGTCACTGTTTGTCATTACCCAGTGGTAAGAGATAGCAATAGTTTAAGCACTGTTTATCTTTTGACATATTTTAGTAAGGCCATTGGTATCTATTAACCAATACGATAAAAAAAAAAATTACAAAAAAATTTGACGTTAACCTAAAAGGATTTATCTTTAGCTTAGTCGTAAGTGTATACTATACAGTCTTTCTTGTATACAGTATACACTGTGCAGCAGATACAGTCTGCTACCCTACCCCTAGAAAGTTTCCAAAGAATTTAAGAACAGTTGAGTATTTTTTAATTTTGTTTTGCGGAATGTAGAATGTTGAGTGAATTTTGAAGACACTTTTGTTCGTGGGGTTATTTATTGCGTAGAGGTGCTCAGGTAGTTGGTTGGTATTTCATTAAAATTTGCTCTCTTAACTAACAACCTAACAACACCTATACAAAGTAGGTAGGTAAATCGCTTTTTAATATAAGTGTAGGTGGTACTTAGATACCTCGATTAATCGATTATTTGACAGTTATTTTACCTATTTCATATTTTACAGCTAATTCGAGTTGACATAATCATCATCAAATATTTATTAATTTATGATCAAACTTTTGCAGCCAAAATTTTAGTTACACGACTGTCGAATATTTGAATGGTCGATTAGTCATCCGTAAATACTGTGGTCTAGTCATCTCCGCACGTATTGACTAAGTCTTTCTAGTGAACTAGGCCGACTAAGCTCTCAGGATGGTATAGGTGCTGGGCAAGCCTATTCCATCTAAAATCCTGTCCCAGGCTGTAGCATCCCGTAAGTAGGGGCATGAGTAAACAACAGTTGCCCTGACGCTATAAAATCATCTACAATAGATGAAAATGCCTGTTTATATCATTTACCACACCTAATGGTGAGAAATATTTTAGACCAAAGACAGCATTCCTTTTGAACATACTCTTATTAATGTAATGGTTATATTTTTTTCACATGATATAAATTAGAGATTATACTTTTTGACATACCCTGAGGCAAATACAACTCATATCGGTGACAAGATCTTACCCGGAAGGACAGAAATAACTATTTAAGTATATTACCTGCTTATTTCATAACTAATTGAGATTAAACTTCTTCTTATCGTATCACTGATTCTTTTGAACCAGTGCCAGTGTGGTGAAAGGATTTAAAGTGCGCCTCTAAGAGGTTCTTTTCGTGCACTTGACACATATTTTCGAACTTTTTAGGTTCTACGATATGCCGGTTTCCTCACGATGTTTTCCTTCACCGTTTGAGAGCACTGGCATAGTGTACATACATTTTTGGGCAGAAAAACTCATTGGTACACGACTGGATTTGAACCCACGACCTTAGGATCGGAAGGCGAGCCGCTACCACTATTGGAAGTCAAGGTAGATGAAACGGCCTCACAGATATTTTATGTAACAAGTTCCAAACTCAAGACTCTTTGAGGATGTCCAAGGGGAATTTTCTTGACTGATTGATTGATTTTCAAATAGAAAAATCCATTGGTGCATGACCGAATTCAAACCCGTTGTGGGTTAGGCTAAAGTTTTCTCTCAGCAAAACGGACAATAAGACAAACCAAAAAAAAAATATATATGATTATGGCTGTACAGTATAATAACTTAGTCAGTAAAATCTTCCACATTTTTACATTAAACTTCAACAAAGTCACGCCTGAGCAAAGATAAACATTGTTTCGGCGAAAATAAACTTACTTATACGTACTAGTTTATTTTAGCCTACTACAGTTATTAGGTTAGATACCTATAAGTATTGGATTGCAAGGAGAATGATAGTCATTAGTTTTGGGGTTTTTAGTAGGTATACTTCGAATAATTAATGCTTAAAATGCTGTAAAATACTATATATGCTCGAAGGTTTACTATAGGTCGACTTAGGGTCATTGCCGATTGAGATCAGAAGAACCGGCGCACAATAGTAAAGTAATTAGTAAAAAATATTATCTACTATTCAAACGGAATAGAATAGAAATGTTTCATCACATTGGACGTTTATCAACAGATTATGCGATCCATTCGATCCATCAAACACGATAATTGCAAGCGATGAACGCGATGAGAACGAGAACTTCTGTCCAGAATTCTGTAATCCGTCCGACCATTTTGGTCCAACTCAACATCTGTGTGATTTTTCCCGCCAGTTTCCACGGAGAGACTGCGTGCTGCAGACGGCTGTGACGTCATCGCGAAAATCTCCCGCGCGCAAACTGTCTATTCGTAATTCAAAGTTTTAATCGTGAAGTTTGACTTTGCTCTAAAAAGTTTGGTATTTTGTATGGTTTTAATAAATACTTTTTGGTGAATGTTTAGTGAAAGTTAGGTTTATTTAGTGCAGTGAAAGTTGTATCGAGGCAGAATATAGGAGTGTACCGAAGCCTGAAAAGGGTGAGATATTGAATTTAATAAAAAAAAATATACCTAGTGGTTTCAACCGTAGTTTTTTTTACCTATGTAGTATCATTTTATATGTGGCATTTTTACATACATTTAACTGTTTCTAGATCGTTGGCAACGGTTTGCAAATAGTTCAGCTGTTTCGTGTGTTTATTGTACATTTTGTAAATACCTACATGTATTGTTCACACAACACATGACTTGTAATTTTCTAGGACACATTACATTTTGTGGCTAATATTTACTGGTGTATTAACATAAATTATTTGTGACGTTATTCTTGGCGTATTTATTTTAATTAAGCACCAACGCCATAGTTAATAATTTTTCCTAAGCAGTAGATATAGGAAGGCAGTATTACATCCGTGTGTTTTACTAAAAAAGCACAAAAAACAAGCTCACGCTAACAACTTGAGTAAGTTAATAACATCTTTTTTACCGTGTTTAATTATTTTTTTGCCTGCGGTGACTAGTACTAATAGATATTTGTGGAATTATGTATTATTCTGTAAGTATGTTCATGCTCAGAATATATTTGAATTCACTAAAAAAAAAACTAAAGCAGTTATTATTCTGTCTGAGCATATTATTTTTTTTTTAATTTTCTAAAATGAATTTAAGTACTTATAAAAACCTGCTTTCAAAATAATGAACCTATTCACTAATTTTCCCTTTTAATTTTGTGGTGCCTCGTACTTTTTTCATTCTTACTTACTATAGTTGCATCAACTGTAAAATATTAAGTCATTATTGGAAGAAAATAAAACAGTGAATATTATCACAAAAAGTAGTAAATACTTAGAGCTGATAGTAGCTCTATTTATTTGAATTCAGTTCTTCGAAAATAATGGGGTTAAAGACGACTCTTTCACAAAGATTTCCTTCTGCCTATATCATGTAGTTATGATGATATGATTTAGGTAACTTTGAAAGTGAGAACTAACGAACCCCTCTTGAAACTAAAATTACCCTTTTAATTAAAATACCTTCCTACGCTGCCTTCCCAAATACGTAGGCGGTTCTCAACTAAAGTTAGCTGAATATCACTGATTAAACAATTAGTAGTAGAAGAGCTCTTTGTGTATGGCTCGTCAGCGGAAGCACTACCACCATGCCTATTTCTGCAGTGAAGCAGCATTGCTGTTTCGGTTTGGTGCCGGTGAAATTACTGGCACGTGAGGCTGAACATCTGTATGCCTCAAGTTAATGGACAGTGCATCGCAGGACACATTCTTGACTTGCGTGACCTGCGAGGCAAAATTCTTCTCTCTCTCGAATCGAAAATCTCGAAGTGGTAATAAAACAAAGTTTATGGTGAAGTAGTTATTATAGGTTTGAGAAAATGAAGAAGTAGGTAAGTATCTTTTAAAAGACATGTTGGGTATGAGTAAGGTCAACGCCCAGTCCATCTTGTGTGTTTCATAATTCTCCAAATAATGTTTTTCTTTCATATAACACTCACATGTTTTTCTTTCAATATTTCCATAATTTTTCAAACAGCGATTCAAAGCAATTTGTTCTGCTAGTCGCTAGATTAACACCTTGACGCGTGCAGTTAAAAAAAAATCATCTTTATGTGTTGAACCAACACCTAACGAATATCAGTCGTTACTTATATTTAATACAAAAGTACGACGTGTTTTTAGTTGTGGGTATCGATAGTTGTATCTACCTAACTCTACTTAGATATGTGGGTATTTGCAAAGATACCAATCTGGTCTAAAATACATTTGCATAAAAACCAACACAATTTTATAAATGAGTATGATTTCAAAGATTTGAATGTAAAGCGAAAATAACAAAGTTGTGTTCAGACTTGATTAATATGCGACATCTTGAATGAAGCGTAGATCTAGCCTTCAAACAGTATGTACTAGGTACAGGCAGCCGCATAAGTGTACATATATTTAGTGATTACATTAATAAATTCCACCTTTTTCAATAAATCACACCTATTTAACTTTATAAGTGCAGATTTTACCACTTAAAGAATAACGAAATTTGTTGAATTAGAAATGTCGGTCTTTGTTTTTGATAAGCCTAAAAAATGGATGTTTATATCTTTATCTAGCGAATAAATGTATCTTGACATTGAAATATTAGCTCTAAGCTGTACATATGTATCTATAGATAGTGCAATCCACGAAGGCGCGCCCCACTATTCCTCCTAACCGTTCATAGTATGTGTGCAAGTTTCCGTCAATGTTTGAGTGTTATCGGTACACACTAGTTACCTATTATAAGACCATATTTTAAAGAATGTTTCGCATTTAGAATAGTTTTCTGCTGCATAATTTCGCTGTGGAACAAGCCTTACCAAACGGTACAAGGCGCGCTATGGTGCGCTCCAAGTTTTCAAATGTACCCGCAAGGAACCGCGATATTTTATGACGGTGTTTATTGTAGTGTTATTTTTTTATGTTATCTAGACTGTATCTACTTTTACCTACGCTTAATGGCAACGAAGAATAATAATTACTATAAGATAAATGTATTTTCTCTATAAGTGAATTTGTAAATTCTTTTGAGAAAATAAATGTTTAAACCTAAACCTAAACCTATGAGTGCACACGCACACTACAATGAATAGACTACGGTTCGCGACTGCCGCTCGGAGCAAACTCCCCGCACCCCGCGATCCCCTCAACCGACAATTGGTGGGGCGCGTCTTCGTGAATTGCACTATCTGCAATATATTGGTGTTTAGGATGCTCCATCAGATCCAAGAAATACAGCTCATTGTGCCAAAAATTTTCAAGCCAAAGAGCAACATGAAACGGTTAAATAAAAACAAAGACTTTTGAAACAAAAACAAAGCAATTGACCTTTATTATGATGTTTACACCACCTTCGCACCTGAAAAAGAAAAGCTATTATAATAAAACCTATTGCATCTACGTGAAGAAACCCACGGTTTTGCTCAAAAACATAAATTTATTGGCTGACACATGTTTATGTTTGGCGTAAATTACAATTACAAAGAAAATAAACTCAAAATCTATTTTTGTAAGTTTATTCCTGTCACTGGTTTTTTGACATTGACGGGTTTTAGAATCACAAAGCTGTGTTTTTTATTTGCTGTTACGTTATTATTTTATAGAAGGAGTAGAGTTAAAAGAGCTTTATTTCAAGCAAATAAATAATCCCTAACCTGAACCGTGGTAATAAATACATAATTATCGTTGAATTACAAAATAACTTATTTTTGTTACCATGACACTAATTCCTTGGAACCAGTGAAAGGTTGACCACCACTGACTGAGATGTTTGCAAAACTTTAAATTAGGTGTTTTATTGGTTTTCAAACACTTTTGCTACTGCTTGTACAGATTCGCAAACGATTTCAGAGGATTTTGATGAAACAATCTCACGAGATGGATAGCTGTAGTGCCTTATTATTCTACGTATTCTAACAAAGTCTGATTTCCTTCGGATCAGGCTGAGGGCCAAGTTTCCAGAATTTCATGTCGATTTCATTTCATTTCAATTCAATCTAATAGGATTTTCTTGAGCTTAGGGACCAGCGAGGCGTTTTTTTAAGAATGTGCTCATCAAGCCTTAAATTATTTAGGCTGAAAATTTTCTTTTGACTGATGTTATTCGAGTTCCCTACAGACGGCATTTATTTTACATTACGAAGATATCAGGATGTTTTCTTGGATAATTATGAGTAAGAAAAGCTGTTAATGGCTGTTAATAAAAAAAACTTTTTATTTCTGCCCATGACCATGATGTTAATGATGATGTGTGATGAGAAAACAAAAGTCTTTTTTCTGTGATGTTAAATTTATTGGGTCTTATTAATAATCCTAGCGTAGCGTTGGACTAGTTGATCCTTGTTTTGTCTCTTGCATTGACATGCAATTGTCAACTCGAACAAATGTGACAAAACACGATTTAACTACTCCAGCGTTGCGCCAGGATTCCATTATGATTTATGGCATATTTATGTGATATACGAGTACCTTTGTGTCTGTTTATGGCATCTAAAACGTGCCTGTGAGAGACGCGATATCTCGTCATACCTCGTAACTTGTCAAATGATGAATATGAAAAAGACTAGAAACAAAAACAGGGCTACGAAGTAATGGATTTTTATAACGTCGTAACTGTAAATAAATAAAAGCTGTAAAAAGAACACTACTGATACATTTTATACAAGCTCTTAAAAATTTATGGAAAGAAAACTGATGTTATTTTGAATATTCTGATTTCTGATTTCGAGTCATTTTTTTTCAACAGCATTTGATTTTATTTAAGTTCTACAATAAAAAGGCCTTAAAACAAAATGGTTTTATTGAGTGATTGTATACCAAGGACAATATGCAGCAAGGAGTTTTTGTTAATGGCGATCGCGTTTGTCGTTTTTTTTTCTGTTCGATGTTTCCCACTTTTTTTCCAGCAAGGAGTTTCCAAGCCTATGGTTTGCAAACAAACTTCTTTTGCTCTACCAGGCAAAAATTGTCTACGGCTTCCACTCAGGAGTTGAAAGCATGATAAACAGGCTATTTTTAGGCGCGCTGTGAATGGCTTGACGAGACTGACATTTCATTCATGAAGAATACAGGCGGGCTTTTACTAGCTTTTTAACTAGCAACCTGTCCCGGTTTCGCGTGGGTAGCAGAGCATATTATGCTTAACTGTTTTTTCGTGATTAATAGATTTCATGTGGAAAAAAACCGTATTATATTTTAATGCATAATTATGGTCTTACGTGATGCAAACCAGTAAAGCTCCGGCATGATTTAGGGGCATCTTCAACAATTACCGTTATACTCGTATTTCAGTGAATTTATACATAACCAATGAATTATACATTTTAACCTTCCATATGAATCAATCCGCCCAATTCGTTTTGTTTTCGGTTTTTATATGGTTTTCAGCAATCTAAAAACCGAAAACAAAACGAAAAATAAAAAAACGTGACGTGACAGTATTGCGAGTTTTATGGATTCACATCTCAAAAAATGCTTGCAAAAATGATGAGCTCGCCCAAAGAACTCTTCACTTCAAAAATCTGTTTGGTAGTTTTGTTTTATCACGTTCAGACAGACAGACGCGATGAGGGGACTTTTTTATTATTATGCGGTGATTACCTAGCATGTATGTTGTATGCTTTGAAATTTGGCGGTGGACCAGTTCATGTTGTCCTAATGAGCTGAGCTGGAGACAGCACCAGAGACCGTCCGAGCTAGTGACGTTTTTAGAACTTCAAAATTGTTTTTCACAGATCATAGATCCTAAAGATTATAAAAAACACACATTATTTTTATTACGTTCTGTATGTAAGTAAACACTATTCTAAAGTAATAAATAGTTTTCTATTATAATAGGTATTTCTTTTATGTTACAGTTTTTATGTTTTTGTGTGTGTTTTTATGTGTAGTTTGATAAAACATAAAAACCGTTTTGTTTGTTTTATAAAATTGTTTGAAGTTCAATAACTATCTAGACAATCGTTGGAGCAAACAATAATTTAAAATAATACATAATCAGATTAGATAATAAAGATCATAATTAGACCTATAGGTTAGACAAGGGTGCATGGGTGTTATAATGTACAGCGATATTTTCCAAAATATGGCTAAGGGAGTAACGGTGGGCCTTATTTACTGAGCACGATGCGAAAGTTATTACTAGTGCTCTATCGCCGAATATAATACATATCTTTTATTTATTAGGGTTCCACACGTTAGTACAGCTCATATTGAAGTAGCTGGTTCCAATCATGGAACGAATCATGCTACAGTAACTTCACTAAAAGCAGTTTCTCCCGTTTCAAACAAAACACAATCGGAATCCAACATGATTATTGTTATATTTAGCTTGCATTGTTCCACTGCAAAGGCCGCCCTAACCCCCCCCCCCCCTTCCACTCTTCCCTGTTCTGTGCTGTCTTCCATAAACGAGTCAAAATCTTTTGAAGATTGAGGGCTTGGGCGCTTGGAACTGGCACTCATCCTAGACTCACCTATTAGCTCTAAGACGTGGTCCTTGTGATACTACTGAATAAATATATATTTGACTTCAAAGTCAAATATAATTGACTTTGACTTGTCTGCCGCACGTCAAACGATCGTTGGGCCAAAATAACAACAGAATCCAACACGATAGTAGGTAATAGAAAACTACCGGGCAGTTTTTATTTTGAATTATCCACATTGTTGTGTAGTTTTATACAAAAGTAAATAAAAACAGTGTAGTTGAATTAACGATGCAGAAAATTTGATAGGTAGGCTAAGTGTTGCACCGAACGTTCTCTGCCATGCACATCTTTTTTTTGACAACGATGCACTCGTCCTTGTGCCAGGGTGGAGAAAGGAGAGGTAGTAGAAGAGTGAAAGTGTACTAGCCACTGGCTTTATTACCTGTAACCATAGGTGCGATGAAACAGGCAATTTGTGAAGGCCCATATATTTCTGTTTAATAAAGTTCTTCCAGTAATAAAGATTAGCATCATCATGTGTTATTTATTTTGAGAGAGCTTATGGTACAGTCAGCTGCACTCCAGCAAAACAACCAACATCTTTATGGAAAAAGAAAACTTAGATATTCCTCAGGTTATTACCATT
Organism: Thera obeliscata; assembly: GCA_947578465.1. Classification (NCBI taxonomy): domain Eukaryota; kingdom Metazoa; phylum Arthropoda; class Insecta; order Lepidoptera; family Geometridae; genus Thera; species Thera obeliscata. The sequence continues at coordinate 4,328,830 of OX387926.1, forward strand.
TTTTATAAACTAAGAACATACTGCTCACGCATCGTTGTTCGACATTGTTAAGATAGCAGGAAGTCGGTTTTTTTAGATTTTTTCTCAACTATTTCATATTGTATTGGATTTTTTATTTACACGCGTTTTGTTGCTCGCTATTATCGAAATATAGATAGATAGATATATAGATAACTCTTTATTGTTCACCACACAAAAGATACAGTACAGGACATAAAAAATTAACAATTAGGTAAAACAATGGGCGACCTTATCGCTGAGAGCGATCTCTTCCAGGCAACCTTTGCATGGAAAGAAATAACGAATTGAAAGGCGGTGTAGTTACATGCGGAAAATTGAAAAAAAAGTAGATCTAAAATACCTACTCACTATTAGGTACCTAATTAGATAGGTATTTACCTAAACTAACTACTTAACTAAAACTAAAATCCTAATACTTATTATAAGATATAACTAAAAATAAACTAATACATACAATAAAAATATACATGAATATATGTATAAATAAAAAATATATATATATATTATACACAATATTATTATGCTCAATGCCTAAAAACTAGCTAGAAGAAATTGACGACAAGTAGTGCTCCTTCAACCTCAATTTAAAAGTGTGATGCGAGGTTGCCTGTTTGATTTCCAGAGGCAGAGCATTCCACAGCCTAACAGCTTTAACAGTAAAAGAGTTTGTGTAGAAGGAGCTGCTATGACATGGAGTAAAAATAAGGTCAGCGATAACTTTCAAAGAACCAAAATATGCGGAGAAGTACATTGACGGTGGGATTAATACTTCTCCCACCAGTCACCTGAACCCACGAATTCTAAAGATAGGTTTATCAATTTCGTCGGCCTATCATGAGGGCTTAAAATATTTTTCTGGAAATCTAGGGGCCTTAGGACATACCTAACAGTGGATTTCTTAAGACTAATGTTACAGGGTAACTGTTTTAGTTGGACTAAAAAACCTTAAGTGCTTCTTCGTAACAACCTAACTAAATAAACTAGAAATACCAAACAAAACCTGAATCAGAAGATCTATGCAAAGTTTTAATAAATGAGATGCATGGGCCACGTGGTAAATACGTGAATTACCAATTTTAAAACATGCATTATAGCTAGGCGGCTGACAGGAAAGCTTTGATTCAATCCACTTGCTTCTGCGAAAAGACGACCAAACACATTTCAATTGGCACAAAGCTTAGGAACTAACAGCCCGTTTGCCATACTTGGTGACAACGAAAGCAAAATGTGCTGAATCAATTTAATTACTGACATCTAATTACCTCACCTCACGTTACCTTACCACATTTTATGCAATAAATTTCATTTCATTCATTTCAACGCAAACTTCCCAATTTAAGAATATTTAGAAGGAATTATTGAGTCAAATGATAATAATGCCAAAAAACATTAGATTCAGATTCAGATTCAGATTATATTTATTGCTTGAAATACATGTCGAAAAGATGATAAATTATAATTGTAATTATAAATTAGCATTAGTGACTAATGGTGAAACGTCAGGCATCAGTTTAAAATGTAGGTTATTTAAACTGAAACCAGAAGAACTCAAACATAAACAATATACTGTTTTCAAAGCCCACAGCAATGCCCAGTTACAATTTACGATATTTATTCTAACACCGGTTTACACACCCCTACAGTTCTATAAATTATTAGCTTCCGCCTACGACTTCTCTCACGTGATATATGTTACCAATGTTTTCGGTGGAATAAGTACAATAAAGCCAAATCTTTGTCTATGGCAAGGGTTTGAAAAAAAAATCTAGTGGAAGGATTTTGATTACAAAAAGACTGACATTTAACATAGTTCTTTGTTGAAAGAAATAAAAAAATAGTTGCAGCCCGCCACACCATCTAGCCCCAAAATAAGCAAAATTTGTATCTGATATAATTAAAAGTTAACTCAATCAAATATGAAATTGCGCAGAAATTAACATTAATTTGACGACTGTAGGAAAATGTGGGTTACGACTTAAAATACCCAGAGTTAGTTACAATTCGCTTTAATGATAATATTATTTCCAAAAGTTTCTAAAGGCTTGGCTTCGCATAACGTGTGGTTGTGGTTCAGACTGAAATTCTGACAGTTTTTATCGTATGATGATTTAATTTTTACGACTAATTTTTTTTTTACAACATAACAGCTACTGACTACGAACGTTTGATCATCGAACCTATAGCTTATGGTGTGATATTTTTCTGTTACACTTGGCCTTTGAAGAAAGATTTTAGCGAGCTTTAGGCGAGTGGCTATGGCACCCGGGGCGTTCCAATGTATCACTCATCATCATCATCAACCTATATTAGTCCAATGCCTTTCAAACCAAGGTCCGGTGGTTTTTTATACACCCAAGCCATTAACCCGTTTTTTTCAAACAGTAACTTGTGTTTTGTGTTACGATAACTTTATGGTATGGCTTATGAGAGCCGTGTACTCTTCTTCTAATCGAAGTCTGGTTCTTACAAACCAAGTGTGGTGAAAAGATTTTAAATCCGACAGTCCGTCGTCCCTTGTCTGTGTCTGTGTCTGTGTCTGTGTCTGTGTCTGTGTCTGTGTCTGTGTCTGTGTCTGTGTCTGTGTCTGTGTCTGTGTCTGTGTCTGTGTCTGTGTCTGTGTCTGTGTCTGTGTCTGTGTCTGTGTCTGTTGTCTGTGGTCTTGCAGACTTTCATGAATTTATTCTACTTCAAGGCAGATGTACATACTGATATTATTTTACTGATATCACCTGGTACCAAAAGTTTGTTTTGTTACCAAAAGGTGGTTCCGTTTGGCCAAACCCTTTCTCCGTAATAACCAAAGGAACTCCAACGTGATTTTATAATTTACGCAAGTTGGTTAATCTATTCCAGGATATCATTGTATGTGCTACCGGATTTTGAAATGGGCAATGATACAGAAATACTGAAAAGTCGTAATGCCGGCTACGTGCGAATTTCTCATGAATTTCAAACTAATTTCACACCTGTTCTGGAAACTTTTCGCATGAAATATTCATTGATAGCTGTTAATGTGAATTTCATAGATCACTGAAATAATTATAAGTAATGGCGGACTCTTTAACAGCGCTGCCAAACCCTAAACTGATTAGGAAAACTCTTACTATGTATGTAATACTTATTTATTTGTTAAGAGTGCAAAACTTTTCATCCCACCTCAGCGAGGAAATGAATAAATGCAAAAAAGAAACTGACGCGCATAAAACAAATAAAAAAAGTTATACACCAAGAAGGTTCCGAGACTCATTTTTAAACAAATTAAAAAGGTTGTATAATAAATTCGGCACCATGGAGGTAGAAGTAAATAGGTTTTAGTGCACACGATGTTCTAAATTCAATTTACTTTATCTGTATGTATATTGATAAAAACGGTTCTTGCACTTAGATATCGAAGAGCAAAAATACTCTTTTCGAGATGGGGGGATCAAAGTGTTATTATTTATCTATTGACCATTGGATCCAGTAAATAGATAGACGACTCAGGTATCTTATAAACTTTAAATACGGCTTCTGGCAAATGGCGAAAAACTTTGATAGTGGTTGTACAATGACATACCTACATACGTACATAGTTTCTTGTTCCTATAGGGTATTAGTGAACCTTATGACTGCGAGGACTATTTTGTGACATAAAACGTGAGACTTTATTTTTTAAGTTTTCTTATCTCATAGAAATCCCCAGCTACGTGGGATTTAAACTTTTGAATAAAACGTTCAAAAAACTCTCTATAAATACCTATTACCCTGTTTTTATTCACCTTAGCCGCAATCATTTCAATATATCTAAGCGTTTACATGGCTGAACTTACTTAATTTTTACCATCCTGTAATTAATAACCTGTGTTTCGCAAATAAATGATTGTATTTTATTGTATTGTTTTGCAATGGCGATCAGTGAAACGCTGTGAGATATCGCTGTCATAGATAGATAACACTTTATTGTACACAAGGATACATTACCTACAGTAACAATGTAATTCAATATAGTACAATGGGCAGCCTTATCGCTGTAAGTGATTTCTTCCAGGCAACCTTAAGGCTTTTCATATTATTTTAAATGAGCGATTGTTTTTGATTACATTTCTAAACGATTTGGTACATTCATGGTCACAGCATGAAAAAGTTGCCAGCTAAGCAGCTTTCGACTTTCGAGGTTTCAGACTCCCCCACCCTGCAAAGACGATTTGCTCCGTATTTCATTACGGAGAAGCAAATGAATTTCCAAGATACGTCTCTGATCCGGCGGGTAACGAAGTCAAGTGATTTTCATTACAGTCTGCATTATTCATTTATGTTTCTTGCAGTTTTTGCATTTTTTACTGCATTCCCGCTTGCGAAATTGCTCTCAGCGTGGGTACCCCGAGTGAAGTGAAAATTTTTAGTTAAGTTGCAGATGAGAAATTGTAGTTGAGTTGATTTACTTTTACATTAAATTGCTGGTGGCATGGCGAGTAAATCTCGGTAGATGAGAGGTAATAATTTAAACAACGTTTTAGGTAATAAAAACTGGGAAAGCGGCCTCGTTTATGTGATGTTATTTTTTACAATCTACAAACAGGTATTTTAATAACCCCTTTTCATCAGGTGAGCAATTTGCTTGTTCCGACATTATTTCCATGATTTACACCAGGACATATTTTGTAATTTGGAAACTGTTATTACAGTTTGGTCCTCTAGCAAAACTAAGCGCTTTCACAAATTGACAATCCATCATTAAAATATTTATTTTCTAAAACTTTAAAATTTAGAACAAGTTAATTATTAAATCTGGAAGAATGGAACGGATCAGCTGGACAGAAAAAGTAACGAACGTAGAAATATTAAATAGAGTCGACGAGGAAAGAGCCCTAATAGGAGTTGTTGAGAACAGAAGAGGAAAGATGATTGGCCATCTTGTACGACATGACAGCTATATCAGAAATATTATCGAAGGAAAGGTAGAAGGAAAGAGAGGAAGAGGAAGACCAAGGATAAGCTACATGAGCCAAATAAAAGCAAAGATCGCCGTAATGTCGTATAAGGAGGTCAAGGAGGTTGCCCTCAAAAGAAATATCTGGAGAAAAATGCATACATTACACCGACAAGAGCGTTGCTCTTAAATAAGAAGAAGAAGAATTAGTAAATAAACTTAAAATTTTACAAATATTTACAAAATATGTACACAAGAAATAGTTGAGCCCTAACACGCATCATTTCAAAATAAAATGTTCAATTCTCAAGAAAAGGTTTAAAGGTTTAAAGGTTTAAAGGTTTAATTGGTGACGAATACTTTCAGATAAATTTTTAGTGTCGAACTGAATTTAAATTTCGAGGAAATATTCAGCAGTGTCTGATGCACTTTTTGCAATCAATTTGCAGATGAGCACTGTACCAAGAAGTGAGTAGATTTAATTTGATGAAAATAATATAGAATTTGGAACTAGCCCCAGTAATTTGAATGCAAACAGTATTTTTTTCTTATAAAATAATAATTTATTGGAATAAGCGGATACTGAGCGATTGCCTTAAGCTTATACAAATTGTAGGTAGTTTTATCGCGATTGATTGATGATTTAAATTGCATCAAGTCAAAAGTAATTTTTATCGCAATGATTTTACCAACCTAAACAAATTAAGTAATCGAAAGTTCTTTTTAATATAAAATCAAAAAGCTTTGGTCACAGTCCCTTCTTTATCATTGATAATGTAAGACAATACTTGTTTATTTTTGTTTTCGAGCCTTTATACAAACCACCCTGACCTAAATACAGGGAGAAGTATAAATTAACCTACTGAGTTTCAAGATGTTTGTTATGCCACCTACCAGAGCTTTTTATCGAATAATTGAACAACTTTGATTTAATTTATCATAGTAACTTAGGAACCTATTACAATTTTACTTTTGTGTTATTCAAAATGCGAATCAAAGGGCTTACTTCCAAAGTATGTATATAAATTCCTTCTTTCGTAGTTATTTTTTCTTTTTCTTTTTATGTCACTGGTTCGTTATTCGACCTTAGACAATTTAACCTAAGGACTTGCCTTGCATCTATTCAGCCTAACAAATTTTTCTGCCATATTTTGAGGGGGCCGAGGAAAGCACACACTGAAACGAAAGCGACACACATTCAAACGATCGTAACACACACAACAATTATTTGTGTTGTTATGAACGCACACAAATACAAATCTTTAACACTAGTTCAAGTTTACTGTATATACAGGTGACACACATTCAAAATACAGAGAACCACAACAGTGATGCCGTATCATCATTTTATTTTACCCTATGTTAAGTATGAAAGAATGTAAGGCTTCCGAAGTCAGTAAGATTTATTTATTAAAATATTCATTCTGAATATTATTTTAGATTTCATGGCACTAATGGTCGTCGGGTATTTATGTTCAAGACAAACAATATAAAAATTACTAGCAGTTGGTGCCCGAGCTTCGCTCGGTATTTTTTGATTGGTAAACTGTTGTTGTGAATTATATTTAAATACGAATTACTTACATACTGATTAAATATTAATATTTTTCGATCTTACCGACATAATAATAAACTCCACTACTCGTCAGTAGATTGCGTTCTCTGTCCCATTAACTCATGACTTAATCAACAGATGGCGCTAGGAGTTATGATTTTATGATAAAGTTGATTATTTACTTTACGATTATGGAGACATTTTCTAAAAATGAATCCTAGCTAGATCGTTTTATCGTCCCCGAAAACCCCTGTATACTTAATTTCATTCTAACTATATTTATTCAAAACTAGACTAAAGCAGCTTTTGTTGAAAGGGTGTTTTTATTCTACTGATGATTTTATAAATATGGTGTGACATTGCTAGTATTATTTGATAACAATTTCTTTGATAATTATTTAATTTATGATATGACTCATATTATTTTTGCTTATTATGTACTATTTTTCAGACACAAATGTATAATTGTTAATGAATGAATATCACAGGCAGACTAGTTCATTTCGTTCAATTGATCTGGACTGGACAACACTAAAACTACAGCCAGCTCTCTAGGATGCCATGAGGGACAAATCCTTAATTGTATGTTACTCATTACTTGCACTAAGAACCTATTTTTACCCCAAATCTCGACAAACTACATCTTGATTAAGTTGGCAGCATTACTACTCAAAACTGACACTTTCATAGAGATTGATAAATTTTCTGAGCTTAAAATCAAAGATATCGATGTTTTTATTTGGCCTAAATAAACTTATTATTTTAGAACCAATATGGGGTCAACCTCAGAATAAGAGCGAATAAGCTGGAAACTCGTATACACCGTCATAAAGGTGTTCTAAAAGTTATTTCAAAAATAACATGAAATTCTATGATGACTACGTTAGTTTTTCAAGGTCAAAAACTATCCATCTTATAAAAGGTGGGATAAATAAATGTTTGGAACTAAATTTGTGTCAAATGCTATGCTTTTGGATGTCCGAATACGCAAATTGGCAAATTTTATCATCCGCACTTGATGTGCGGGCTGGTTTTTCCACATAGTATAAAGTTAAAAGTTTTTTAAGTTCCTAAATTGTTCAACAGCTACATTGTTAAATTAAACAAGTAGGCTACGTAATGTTATGTATAAAATAACACGTTACAACTTCAACACAATCCGTTGGTGCACGACTGGATTTGAACCCACAACCAATCAGAAAGCTAAGACAAATCTACTCGCTAGAACACCCGTGCTTTTATCGATATCGATAAAAAACTGTGTGTAAACATTTATCCACCTCTATCACTAGTCTCGCTACCGGAGGGCGGGGTTTTGATGTCTCGGGCCTGTCAGGTCTGGAAAAATTCAAAGCCAAATCGACTTAATATCTAAATCAGTAAGGTCAAAAATTCATTTTTGAAATGCCAACTATCTCGTGAGGAGTTCATAGGTACGTCATAGGTAGTCTCGTAACAATTTTAAATTTTTGCTAGTGACTAAAATTGCTTGGCAATTAGAGATTATTTCGCAATTATAGTCTATTTCATTTAGTGATAAGGTTGAAAATTAAATGCGGATAATTGACGGCAGGAAACTCGAGGCGATTCGATCTTTTTCGTATAATCGTATACTGAATCGATGTTCTAGAGCTAAACGCCGCACAACAATTTTACATTATTTTAATAGAAAAAAGCATTAACTATGCAAAAAAATAATTACATATGAAATGTTACACCATCCTTTTACAAGCTTGATGTGTATGACTTCCTATTACACACTGCAACTGCACATGTTGGCATTTTTAGAAGAGGTCCTTTCACCGCGATACCGATACTGACACTGATAAAGATCGATTACGAAGTGGTTTTTATAAACGTGCTAGATATGTCAGATTCATTAGTCTTGTACCTTTTGGCAGAGGGGAAGATCCATGCAAGGCAGGTCCTGATCTAAATTGTCTAAGTATTCGACGGACAATTTTGGTAAATGTCAAGTAAATAATTAATAAATAGTTTTTAGTCAAGTAAATAGACAAGTGGAATGTTGTTTCAGATTTGGTTTGATGCTTGTTCTAATGCAAATGTTTGTTTTCATTTTTATGTCAACTTAAAAGCCAAGGGACGTTTATTTTTAAAACAATACGCATGAAAACATTCATTTCCTGACGGGCGGGTAATTATCGTTGTTTGGCGCGTTGCCATACCAAAAGGAAACATAAAAAACAACGTCTAAAACACTGATTGTCTTGTATTATTTGTCAAAGGTTCTTAGTAAAAAAATCTTTGACGTATATTAAATATAATTTATTATGCTGAGATCTTCACTGGCCACCATGAACTCCGGTTCATGGTTAACGTTAGACACTTCCCCACGCGATAGACTGAAAGCGTGGTGTTGAAAATCGTGGGAAGTCGGTGAAAGCTCAAAATCTTTCTTGCAGGAAATGCATACAGGGAGGCTAAAGTCCATCAGTGGACTTTTTCAGGTTGATGATGATCGAAGACGGCTAAAATATTATTTCTGACATGAAAGTGAAAACAAAAATTTAATAAAAGCTTTATCAATAGCATACACGTTAAATTACAGAAAATATGAAATAAGAACTCTGTGTTACAAATTATTTGGGTATGATTTATTTTTTTGTGTATTTTTAGACTTTCAGTTCCTACCTTAATTATATAAGATAAGGCTTAATAACCCAAAAGTAGTCAAAACTGGTAAAACAAAAGTCCAACAATATCTAAATATAAATAAGGTCTGGTTGCACGGATGTTTAATCGACCAATCAAATAATTGACGGTGCACCCAAAAAATTGAGATAAACAACACTGTCAAAAATTTGATTGGTCATCCGTGAAACCAGCCCTAAATACTCCTAAGCTAGTAAGCTAGTCTGCTTTAAGGAAGCACGAATAGCGTAAAAATACATTTTTACAAACAGCTACTATACGCGAGTAACATGATGAATTCAAACTGAAACAATCGATTTTATTCCGAGGATTGTTGCACAAGCAGTGAGGACAAAGTTACGATCGAACGAAACAGAAACAAACAAATTAAATAAACATCGAGTTGAGATGCAAGTATTTTTATTGTAAAAGAAAAATTTGCAAGCCTGTCAAGGATTTCTGAAATAAACTCGGACTCACTGTAATCAATGCAATCGTTCAGTTTGTGCAGTTTTTAAAGTTAAACGTGTGTGTTTTCCGAGATTTTCCAAGCATTTTTTTAAAAACCTTGTTCTGACAATAACAAACATAACAAATGAAAAATTAGCGAAATCGGCCGTTCACGAGTGATGGCGTGACCAAGAGACTCAAGTTTTTTAAAATAAAAATTAATAGAGATTTATTTTCAAACCGATTTCATACCCAAACTGCTAAACTAATGGGACTAATCTGGAACCTTTCAGATAAAAAGGTTTTTTTCTAATTGGCTCTTAAATACCGTAGTTATGTAAAAATTAATATGAAAAAAAAAACAACCGAACAATCCAATTTTTTTTAAAGACGGGTAAAAATAAAAATGCTGTGACCGTGTTCACAATATTTTTCTTCGGCACCATCGATTCCAGCAGAAAGTGAAACGTAATTTGACTCCAAATACACAATGTGGTACTGCATACCAATAGGGATGAATTGAATAGGCATTCATGTGTAAAGAACTCCGCTATTTTGATCTTTGTAGGATCAATCTCCTCTCAAATAGAAAATAATTCTCATGTATTTTAGAAGTATTTTGTATACGATAATAGAGTATAATACACATTATTATAAAACCCATAAATTAGAAATTACACACAAAATATTATGACATTAGTAGAAACACACCGCTTTCGTCGAGATTGGATAGGTATGAGAATAGATAGATAGATAAAAACACAATGGGAGGTATTATCACACAAATCGATTTCTTCAGCATATTTTGAGATGAGACCCCTAAAGTGTAGCTGTACCTGCATTTCATGTTCCTCTTTTTCTGTTGCCTTTTTCTTGATAACAATTGTTTGTTGCCTGGTTTTTGGGCTAGTTATAAAGTTATCATATAAAAAGGAGTGGGTTAAAGCAACAAGTGGTTGAATCCAGATAGATCTTATTCTCTAAATCTAGATTGAGAAGAAGACATTGTTAGAAATGGACACCCCCTGCCTAAACCTTTTGCCTCCGGAGCAACTGGACAGATTCGCAGCTGGACAGATTCCCAGCTGGACAAATTCTCAGCTGGACAGACTAGCAACTAGACAGAAAGTTATCATCATCATCATCAGCCTGAGAAGTCCACTGCTGGACATATGCCTCCCCTACGCATTTCCAGGAAGAACGATTCTGAGCCCTTTCCATCATCCACTGACTTCCTGATATTACCAATGTCATCGGTCCATCAGACAGAAAGTGTCCATGACATTTAAAACCATAGCCTTAGGGAACTCGTTGGTGCACAGTAACTATATGCAGTAACGGGGTTTTGAGCACGATCTTTAAAAGAAAATGGCGGCATCTCCATACATTTATACCAAACCACAGTTTAAATACGACACGATGATAATAGTTCGGCCGTTCAGAGAATGCGTTTGTCAGTTTGATCAGTTAGTCACATAGTTAGTACAGCACTACAAATATAAAGCGCTGACATAACCTTGTAATAGCGCAGTATAGATTTAGAAAAATATTGTATAACAAGTTATTCGACACTCAGTTTGGCACAAAATTATAAAATTAATTGATTATTGATATAATAATGTTGTTTTAATGCTCATCAATTGTAAAACGGTAAACAACCAGCAAAAATATTTTTATCGTAACTGCAACGCCATTACAAAGTTACGTCGTCAGTTCAATCGCGACGTGTCAGGAACGCATTCTCTGAACGGCCGAACTATAACTAGTGACATTTCGTCTCCATTGCAATGGGCTTCCAACCTCCTTGGTTTGCCATACCAAACAGTCCCGAGTAAAACTTCAGCAGAGAGAACAATGATATACTCTGTGGCACAGCCCAAGGTCGTCACAGTTTGCTAGCAGTTACTAAGCGTAACCTGAGTCGTGCTATGCTCTAATAAGAAGCACTCAGGGCCTGTTCTGCCAGTCAAAATGCATGCTCTAACGCACCCTGTCGTGTGCATGTTGCGGTGCAACAAGGAAAATTAAATGGATAGCATATGACGCAAAAGCTAAGGGCCGTATGCAGAAACAATGCTCGAAGTCTGAGTTTGCCACGCATTTTTCAGAAGTCTGAGCCTCATTTTGACAGTTCTTTATTGGGAAGTGTCAAAAAGTGTGCTTGAAGCTCGATTCATACTTAAGCTAAGCGTGAATCAGGGCGATCAGTGAAACGCTGTCAAATATTACAACGATATTTGACAGCGTTTCACTGATCGCCCCGCAGAACGCTTAGAATGTAATGAGAGGCTTTAAGCATTGCTATGGTGTTTTTTGTCAGAATTTCCGATCATAAGACGATTTAATTATGATCTTTATTTACAAAAAAACCTTTATTTTACTGATTATTTGGTACATGAATAAATTACTGTAAATATTCATACCATTTTACGCATTTTAGTTTTCCTACTAAATGACATACCTGATGTTAAGCGGTTACCTCTGTCTATAACTGAAAGAAACTGCTCTGTAAAGTAATCGTTACAAATTACGTCTACTAAGAACGTGCCCTGCAATGTGTTCGTAATTCATTATCAAAAACTTACAAATTATAAGGATTAATTAAAAAATATCTTATAAAATGAGATGGAAATGATATTCAAGAACTTATTACCTTTTCATTTTCATAATCGCCCCGAAGAAATTATGAATTCACATTACCTACTTCAGCTGACCGTTTGATTTAATATTTCCACGATTTCAATTCTAAAAGTTATTTGAAATAAGAATTTAACTGTCACATTTTTAAAAGATATTATGGCGGTTAGTTCTGCTAGATGACCTCGATGCGTGCGATTTCAAATTAACGTACGCACGTACGTAATAACCTCAAAATAAAGTTCTCTGCCATGGCTTACGATCGCCATGACAACTAAATGAACCAGAATATTGCGGTTGTTTTCTTGTTTTTTCTTGAATAATACGGTTTTGAGTATTAATTAAACCCCACTGAAATACGCAGTAAATATTTTGATTTTCGTAACCCCGTCATTAATAACCTTAGATTTTAATAATAACTGGTTATAAAAGCTCTAGATTGGTCGGTTAATTATTTAAAAAGTAAGCTAAAGGTCGGTTACTGTAGGTTTTTTATCCAGTAACATAATTTCAATTTCAATCCTGTTTTCGTACATTCTCTGCTACGTACTGAGTTCTGAATAAAGGTGCATTCACGTCAAGGAGCCTTTAAACGCGCCTTTAGAATGATGTACGAGTTCTATTGAATCTCATTTTCTTCTTATCGATGTTTTATTTTCGTATTATAAAATGTTTTGCTCTGAATTACACCACATCAATATTATTTTCGGTGGCGTCAGAAAAATATTTTAAAGAGTAGTTGCGTAAAACAGCTTTATAATATAAGGTACTAACGGTCGCCCGTGGCTTCGCTCGCCACGTTCATGTTCTTTTTTCGGGTTATAAAGCAACCTTCGTCCCTGGTTCTAAGCTTCCTCCCACTAAATTTCAGTCAAATCGGTTCAGCCGTTTTTGAGTTATAAATAGTGTAACTAAGACGACTTTCTTATTTTCTAATTATATAATATACTGTTATTTGATTTGTAATAACGTAACAGTTACTATAATCATGTGATATCTAATTTTCAAATAAGTTTTATGCATAATTATGTTGACTTTTACTAAGAATGTATTTACAAAGAGATCTAGAAGAGTAAAGATGCCAGGATATTAAAACCGTCAACTTATTTGATATAACTAAGCTTCAATTGGGAAGCTAAAATTAAACTAAAATCTTCTTATATTATACCTCACAAAGCAACATTAGAGGGAACGGCAGGAACTGATTACTTTCAATATCATTAGAATGAGAGAGCGATAATTTAGTTATATCGGATAGAATCACGAGCAACACTCGCGCCTAACAGCCGCTACTTAGATGGAAGATAGCAGAATGTATTGAATGTGGTAGTAAGTAGGGATGTTCCCGAGATGTTTCAATTTTGTGGAATTAAATCGGGGATTCCCAATTATTTTGTTTGTCCTATTGTACGCGTATTTGTATTTGTACGCTCGGAACAAAAAAACTGTAAAAACTGTGCCTTATAAGGTAATCATAGTTCTTATAACTATGGTTACATAACCATGTTTTTTTTACTGTTTCTATTTTTTTTTTCGAACATGCTCGGGAATTTTAGCATACCACCTTCTTCGAGTTAAAAATTGCTGTACTGGCCAAATACATGCCAGCAGCGGCTGGCAAACGTTGTATATCCATTACCAACGTGTTTAGCGGCCAGATAAATTACATAGTAAACTCATATTCGTGTAATTTAAAAATGGAAAAACTGAAATGGAATGTTCAGCAGTGGATTTCTTATGGCTGATGATATTGATTATATCCTGCAATCATATCTGCAATGCGTTGTATTCCAGAACAACTGGTGCACTGTACAAGTGCACATCCCTACCCCAAGCTTATCCAGATTTGAATTGATCGAGAATAGTCGTTCAGATTTTCTGAAACGGCTCTCAAAGCCTATCTTTAATTTTCTAATACGGGCTATAAAATGACAAAAGATTAGGCAGTGCCTAATCTTTTCTGACGTCTAACACCGGGAAGTTTGACGTCAGCAATAGGAACAGACTACAACAGTATTTCCCGGACGCACTATTTCACAAACAGCTTTTTTAACTGCTGATTATCCGATTTATCTAATTAATATTTTTTGTTGATAGTATCGGTAACTAAGACTACCGTGAATTGATGAGAGCCTAGATATGCGTGATTGGGAAAGATAACGTCTTATCTCAAGCGTAAAACAATAAATTCTACTCTGTACCTTTTTTCCACCAGTGCTTGGGTTTTGGCGTGCGATAAGCGCCTCTATTGGGCGTACTGAGAACTCTACTGAACTCGGGCTCGGACTTGGGAGACAGTAGTCAGTTACACTTGGGTTGTATTCTTATCGTTCATGACGTCATCTCGCTTAGCGGTACCGTCGAATGTATCAGTGCACAAAAACCCTTATTTTTAGGTTATATTCTGGCAGAGTGTGATAGTTGTTTACTAATGCATTTAGTACCAACGTGACGGAGCAAAATGTAAAGAAAATATAAGCAATTGCGTCTATTCAGGATAGTGATAGATTTAGGGGGAAGCATTTTTCTTACAATTTTTCATAATGACATGCAAATTCAATTTAATCAAAATGAGGAGTTGACATTTTGCTAGCAACTTTTTCTAAAAGTTATTGAGTAGGTACCCCTCAAAATAATAAGTGCTTTAGTTGTATCGATTCATTTATACACGTGGTATACACAATTTGCAAATGTATCGCTAGTTTCCTTTACAAATGTGTATTAATGTACTTTGATCTTAGGATGAAATTGTTTGTTCAATATTGATATTACCACGAACTAGTGTAATTTTAGATCGTTTCATTGATCGAGTCTTAGATTTATTACACTAATAACTAGTCAGCTTACTACTGCTAGCCAACATTCTTGTGGTTATCCTTGCTTTGCGCTTGTCAGATTTAATTGAGTTGCCATTATTAGCCTGGTGATGTCTTTTATTGAAAATCATACAAAAAACGATACGAACCAAGCTGTATTTTGTTGCCTGTTCTTCTAGGCTTGGTCGCGTGGAACTGGCAGCTAGATTCCCTTAGCTTTAAGTCATTTCAAAGTGATCCTTGTGCTGAAACTGAATAAATATTTTTTTTTAATTGAATAGCTCTCTCGCCATTCTCAAAAAGAAACGGTATTGAGCATGCTTCTTCAACCATTTTCCCGCGATTTTCTGTCCAAACAACTAGAATAACGAACTACTAGTGAGACTGGATGGACTAAACCGATCTTTTTTATCAGTGGATAGCTCAAGCAACAATCTTAGCATCCTGACCCAGCGAAAAGGCGACGCGGCAGAAAAAAGCGGTGACGGCGAGACGAGCTTGATGATTTCCTGGCCGACTGGACAAGCATAGCCGAGGATCGCGATGTTTGGAGGGAATGGGAGGATACCTTTGCCCAGCAGTGGGACCCGGAGGGCACATAATAAATAAATTGCTAACAACCCCAGTATTCTCTTGCGGTAGTCGGTTCTACGAGATTCACCTGACTATTGCCAGCTCAATTTGTTAACTTTGAAGGGTAGTAGTTTGAAAGGAAGTATGTATGTATGAGTATTTGACAGCGTTTCAGTTGATCACCATCGCCTAGGTGTGCACAAGCCTTTAGTTTTATGGATTTCCTCATTTTGAATTCAATCACGTAGCAAAACTCCACATAGGACAAGTTCTAACTCGTGCGATCATTAACAAACCACACGTTTTACAGGGGTCCAACCCTTGTAAAACGTAATTGTGACAAATCTACATTTCTAAAAGGCTTAAAAGCCTCACAAACTACTCGTTATTTGTATACACACCGCACTCGTAACTACTATCAAACTAAATAACTAGATAAAACCACAGTAGCGAGATAATCATTATAATTCGATTTAGAAAGGATAATAATATTTCAAACGATGCTACTACTACTAATGATATATGAATATTGAGCAATAGGTTAGCGTGATATGGGCATGTCTTGCGAAGGGAAAAATGTCATGTAACGAGAAGAGTGCTAGATATGAATGTGGATGGGTATAGAAGTAGAGGTAGGCCAAAAAAAAGATGGATGGATTGTGTAAAGGATGACACGTAAAGGGCTCTGCTACTACTCCTGCTTCTCGGATTTCCTCGTTTCTAATTCTATCGAAACTCCCAACAAAGCCATAGCCCGATGAAGCAAAGTAGTTAATACGTATCAATAACAAATTGTAGGCGGAATATTCAGAAAAGAATGAAGACACATTAAGCGAGTCATTGTGATTATAGAATCACAATGACTCGCTTAATGTGTCTAATCAGAACATATAGATGTTCTGGCAGATCTCCAGCGTGATGAGCGTAATTCTTCGGGTTCAAGAAGCAGGTGCCGTTGTTTGACAGTTGTAAAGCGACAGAGCATTTAGTTTTTTGACTAGCCTCAGCAGTTCGTAACTTTAAAGGTGGAATCAAAACGCTTTGTACGAGAACATAGAATATCTACTACTCATATAAAGGAGTGGCACTTGATCGTGCGTGTAGAAATTTGGAGGTAAAATGGGTGATGGGTGTATAAAATCATCCAGTTCCTGTGCGCACTCACCGAAATGTATATGCAGTTTCCTTTATATTGACACCTGCGGAAAACCTTAACTTCAAACAAGTTCTTAGAGCACTCCACTTGACACTTGCAATTGTAACAGCTCTAAAATGCCTTTTGTCCATTGGATGTCACAGAAATTTGGTGGGTTGAAGAAGGTGGTGAGAAAAGTAGAAGGAAAGAGAGGAAGGGCAAAAAAAAAGGTAAATGTTATGAGCCAAATAAAAGCGAAAATCATCGTCATGTCGTATAGGGAGGTCAAGGAGGTTGCCCTCGAAAGAAATACCTGGAGAAAAATACATACATTATGCCGACAAGAACATTGCTCTTAAATAAGAAGAATAAAAAGAAGGTTCCATAAGATAGAAAAAAATAATAAATAAAGACCTTAGCGTTGCAAAATAGTTTTTAATATAGCGGCCGTCATCTGACGGCTTTAAGTTTACCAGAACAAAACATTCATGTCGCGAGCTAAATTAAAATTCAGTAACCACAGTTGGGTATAAAACGCTGAGCAATTTCGGTTACCATATTTTTAGCAGAAGGTTACTAAAATAATATTGCTTTCAAAAGGTTCCAGATTCACACAGCTGCTCCAAGAACAAAAAGAAATAGGCTCACGGCTCTATTTTATCTCCTAGAATTTATTTTTGTCCAAGATTACTGAGGATGCTAAAAAAGCGTACACGTTAAAATTGAACAGGTTTTGAAATTCAGTATTTAGTGATGGGTTGAAAATACATCGTTGCTGCTAAGACGCTAGATACCTCGCGTAACGTTGAGAAACTAGAAGTGGTTTGACGATTAAACGCAAAGTACTCATTCTTGCCTCTAGTTTAACTACAGATGCAATTAACATTCCAACACTTCATACGTGTGTATAGTCATTCAGCTTTTTGTTTGACTAAAGACCTAGATTTCTAAGAAAATTATACATCTACATTGTGGCGGTAACGTGCCGGCAGTACTACGTAATATCATTGTATTTTATGACTTAGAAAACTGTCTCTCTGACGTCGTCAGTTCAGACTCGATGACTATTCAATTTCAAAGCAAAAATGAAGGCAAACAGATAGCGTGCAAACGAGACGCAAATCTAAAGGTATAAGTGCGAGAGGGAGAGAGAAGAAAGTGCCCCGCTTCTGACTCTTTGGGCCTTCTTGCCTTGTTCTTCCTGCTAATGTTTTTCACAAAACATAAGTTTCGCACACACCTGCCTCTGTGCTTTTATCTCGAAGCTAAGTTTTGTTACAGCAGCGAAACAATGTTTTGTGACTTTATGAGTAGTATTTTGAAAAAAAAACTGCCCTTTTATTTGTTCACAAAGTATTACACTTTTCAAAGCTATCCTTATTAAGTGAATTTGGGATGAAAACTAAAATAGCTAAGGTTACGGACGCAAACTGCTGTCGTCGCTTTTTAAAAAACCAAACAAGAATGATTACTTTTGTTATTACACTGATTGTTTTCTGCTTGAGATCTGTGTAAATCCATCAAATGATATACCTATACCTACACGATAATGGTTTCAAACAGTAGTAAAACAAAGGAACTACGTAAATCGTAAAATACTAATTAAATAAAACGTAGATGTGTATTTGTGCTAACACAATGCAATGTTTATTCAAAATATTAGCAAAGTATACATAAGGGCAGTCAAGGGTTAATAAAATATGTCAAAAAATAACCAGTGCTAAAACTATTGCCATCTCTTACTACTGGGTAATGACAAACAGTGACAGAGCTATTTTTAAGCAATGATGACTCAATAAAATCTCTCAATATTGGCATATTATTATTATTTGGATAAAAAACTATTTTTTGAGACAATAAATGTTTGTTAAAAATAACAGAATTACGAAACAGATTGCATCACAGATTAAAAGGTCCTAAAAATTACAGAACAACGTGCTTTTATCATTTAAATTAACTAATTAAAATATCCCCAAAGTTTTGCAATATATTTAGCTTATCACTTGATGAACGAATAGTAAAAGTTACTGGTCAACTAATTAATTTCTGAGTTCAACCTTTTTGACCTTTAGACCCTCTAAATTTTAGGATCAATTTCATAGTTCTCTCTTGAAAAGTTTTCGTCACAGTAAGGTATTTAATAAAAGGTGGTATTTGATTGTGATGTAAAGTTTTCAAGAGATAACTATGAAATTTGATTCAATACCTATTCAAAAATTAAAACAGTATATAAAAAAAACCACGAATTATATCAGTAAAAAAGAATAATCTGTACAGTTTTTAAAATTCCAAAATTATGTTTTTGTAAACCACGTAAACCTACTAAAAGCTATAACATTTTTTCTCGCGAATTGAGTGATTTTTCAATGTAACTGAAATAATATTTCAAAATAACTTATTCCCATTTGAAACGGCGCCACTCCATCAAAAGCGTTCCTGATCAAAATCTAAATAACGCCAGTAAATCATAAAAAGTCCTTAGAGAACCCTCAATCACACACCGAACTAGAATGCTGGACGAAGGTTATATCACTCATCTCCATACGTGATGTCAGAATCGTTTGGAGATACGTGGGACGCACATTCAAGTAGAAATCACATAGAAATTCGATGGAAGCAGTTCTATCAAAACTGTAACTATATAGGGTTGTCACATACATACATCAAATTGCTTAATTCTCATTTAAGGGTCTGAAGATGTATGTCAGGGTTGTACAAAGGGAAAATTCGTAGTCTTTGCCTACCCTTAAGTGTTTTTTTATACACAAATATCTTATACAATCACGAATTGTTTTTCAGGTTTTTTTTTTATGTTGCCTTCTCATGTGATGGGGAGGTTGATTTTAATATTAGATAATAATCGAAATCGATTTCAATCGGAGACTTCGATTTTCGAAGAGGATTTCGATTATTGCATAAATATTGTAGCAATAGAAAACCAAACCTTATGACAACTAATGAAATGCATAAAACACTGACTAAGTACATTATCTATAGCCTTTCAAACTTGTATACTATATCGAATCTATTCTACAGGGTTATTCATTATTAGCTGCAAATACTCAGGAATTAGGTTCAGGAAATAAAATAAAAAATATTTATGAAATGATTTTTTTTAAGTTTTGTTATGAAAATCCCGAGAAAATCGATAAAGGAATCATTGGCGCCTGACCTATTTTGACCTTTGATCCGCGCCCGCGCGCGGTGAGTGACACTCTGCGTTCAGTCACCGCCTGGGTGGGTCATCGTCCTGTTCTCCATGGCAATCATTATGCAATAGCCGTAAAGAAATTAATAAAAATAAAATTTTGATACAAAAACTTGAAAAAATTTTTGATCAAATTTAAAAAAAATAATTTCATAAATATTTTTTATTCTATTTGTTGAACCTAATTCCTGAGTATTTGCAGTTAATAATGAATAACCCTGTATAGTTTATCGAGTTTAACTAATGCTGATACAACATGTGACCGTCGCCGTGTAATTTAAGTAGTGGAATTATAACGTCTGTTTAAAAAATACTCCGTGCAAAATGTTTGAACACTCAAATCCGGGTCTAAGCTCGAAAACATCCAAAACTAAATAGATAAGTTGATAACCATGCATGAAGCCAAGTAGGCGATCTGCGATAGCGATTAGTTGCAGCTCTGCCGCGAACTTTGACAGTGTTATTTGACAGCGATACACTGATCACCATCGCAGGTTATCTAAATATGCACATGGGGTATCAAACGCTTTGAAAAGAGGGATCATATGTCACCGAAAATTTTGTGGGTGCCAATAAAAAACGAATTACAAACATCAAACAACCTTTTGCTCGCTCATTTTAATTAAATATTTATACAAAAATTTTGTATCTAATAAAAATATTTGGTATTTTGTAACAAAATCACTGAAAAATCATCAACTATAACAAGTTTCACACAAGATAGTTGCTCGCGATTTTAGATAGACAAGTTCAATGGTTTTATATATTTGAAAAAGGTCAAAGTACAGATTTTTTTTATTATCGAAAAATGCATAAAGAGTCCAAAAATGTTTTAACAAAATTGCAGAAGCTTTTGATGACTCAATTTAATTTCAATTCAATTCATTTATTAATTACTAACTTGTACTTTAAAAATAGCTTTGTTTTAGAACCTATGTAGCTTAGGTCAAGTGCATGCACCCTGTTGGGCACTGCAATGTCATAGTAGGTATATAGGTATGTACATAATATTATGTAATTTCATTTGTTATCATATCAAACAATAGATTAAATTAGTAATTATGCATCGTTAATAATAAATCACAAATGTCAAAGTTAACTAAGAGAATCGAGAATTAATAAAAATGAATGTCAAAATAAATTAACTGCTGAAATTATTATTCAAATTAAATTCTTCAGTAAATAATAGTAGCATTTTTGTGCAAGATATAATTTAAGTAGTTTATAAACTATGCGAGTATTTTGTTCGTCTTTCATGTGCTCCGGGATTTTACAACTGCCTCGTTTTCTTTATATTTACTAATATTCGCATAAATATCTTCTGCAATTTGTAAGAAAGAAGTTAGTAGTGTATTTTGTAAGAAAGAAGGCCTGTTGTGCCGGCTTCATTTAGCGTGGGCTAAGGTAGGAAGATGATGATGATATTATGTCAGTTTATAAAATTTCAATCATCATCACCATCTTTCATCTATCCCACGCTAAGTAATAAGTTAAATTAATTTAAATATATTCTTCATCAAATTTCAATAACAATTTGAATTTGAATATTACAACTGCTCGGCTGAAGCGTGACGCTGATGTATTTTGTTATAATCACGTGCAATTAGACGACTTGGTTCCAACAATGTCTAACTCAGCTTTCATCACAATAGGCTCAGTGTATTCAGAACTTCAAAACTAAGGCGATAGTATCGCTGAACTCTGAAGTCATCTAAATAAGGTAGATTCACCCATACTGTACCGTTAATAGAATTGGAACCTTATCAGGTACACAAAAGAGTTGAACTTGTATACGTCAGTATCCGTGCTTAGACCCAAGGCAGAACTGGGGCCGGCTACTAATTACGAGGTAAATATTGAGCTGTATCAGCGACTAAACAAAGTTCAAATTTAAATATCAACACGGGAATGGCTTAGCCTTGTCCTAGTGTATCGTGCAGCCACAATAACCATCTAGTGAGTGCATAAGTTCTTATATGTATACTTATAGGCCAAACAAAAGCAGAGCCACCATCAATTTTGAAGTCACAAGAGCCGGGTAAACTACCCTCAGATCAAAGAAAACAAAAAGAAAAAGGTTCATGGCAAATAAAATTTAAACAAAAAGGTGCGCCAATCTCTTCAGATCTTTAAGTACCTATTCTTCTTTTTGAATTAAAGAGGTAATTTCTTGTCGGGATTTTGAAATCACAATCATTTACCGTGCAACATAATTTTAAGAAAGCATTTTATTAATTAGCCCGATGGATGATAGAGGACAGTGGGGAGAAAATATTTTATAACAGCATTTAAGCTCTAAAGGTAGTCTAATGGTATGTGCACAAGCGGAGGGATGAAAGTCATATTACGAAAAAAGTGGGTTGGGTGTGGATGGTGCGGTTATAGAAGAAGCAAATAAAATATGGATGGATTGAGTCAAAGATGCGTGAGCAAGAAAGAAGTGAGCACAGAGATCACGAATAGGTTCGTGTTTCTCATATGTGCCGTGATAAATAAATAAGTTTTCTTTTTTTCTTTCTTTCTTTGAATAACAGAGGTGAGTGGAGGAAGAAAACCTGTTGTGCCGAACCCACTTAGCGTGGGCAGGAACATGATGATTTGAGTTCTTCACTATCAGAAATTATGAGGTACATACGCTTCAGTTTTATGTTAATTTCAGAACATTCGTGTAAAATGCTTCAACTAAATAAATAGAAATGTGAAAGACATTGAAACTCGGATATTCTCGTTCAAGAATGAATGAATAAAAGCCGATATCTTGTAATTCACAGCCACAGTGCAAACACGACAGCCTCCACAAAGGTTCGACGTGCGTCAACAGTGTGGGCGAGTTTATACAGTGTTCGTTTCCTGAGATTGCAGCCCTTCGGCAAACAGCGAGCTCCTGTAATCGGCACATTGAGGGGACGTCTTGGGAATTGATTTTGTCTTGTGGAGTTTTTTCCTCTTCTGATATACGTACTAGTTATAAAAGTGAATGGCCCTTTTATTCTATTAGGACGGCACTGATAAGAAAATACAGTGTGCTTGTAGGTACGTTTTGGCAGTTGGAGAACCGTCGCGTCGAGTATATTTTTTGTGAAAATGTCTTCATACGGGCTTGAGCGTTTTCTGAGGCGGGATAAAACCATGAACTTGCAACAATGTCACGTCACCTGTCATGAAACCGACACCTCTTCGGTAAATATCGACAAGCTTTGCCAATAGCCGTCGGGGGGGGGTAGGGTTATGGGGGGTTATGTCAACACATTCTTTCATCATGCCGGTTCCTTACGATGTTTTTCTTCGTCTTTTGAGAGTGCTGGCTGCACATAAGTTTTTTAAAATAGAACACGACTGGATTTGAACCCAAGATCTTAAGATCGGAAGGCTACCACTAGATCATCAGCGCTCTCAACAGGAAATAAGAACGTGCCCTATGATGCACGCGTCTAGGAGCTAATCTAGCACTAGGTTGCTCCTCAAGCTGCGAGTTTGCCCATTGCCACTTCAATTAACTATTTCATGAAAACCATGCTGGTGACCTTGGTTCTTTTACTGATGTCTTCATTACAGATTCTACCTCGTAGTGAATTAAATAAAACTCCTTCAGTACCACGTCAAAATATCCCGAGAGAAAGTTATACAGTTACCTTACTAGACTGGCCAATAGCAAACTCACTACAATATTATTATTCAAGCAGTGCTTTCGTTTTACAAGTCAAAGAATCTTTTGTATTAGGCTTGTTGGTGTTTCTCCGCTTGTTTTCCGCTTATCATAACTTGCCACTTGACCCACTGACACCCTTCACTTTAATATAAGTTTCCGAGAACTTAACGAGGACAGAGGGCCTAAATATTGTGTATATTTAGGCTATCTCTCTTTACTAAGTTCTTTGTGTATGAAAACTTTGCCAGAAAGCTCTGTGCTTGGCTAACAATCTTCTTATAGGCTTCTTGTAGGATCAATCTAGCGTAAAATCTTAAATCTTACCAACAAAAGAACGTGAGATACGATCGTTATTTAAGATCACGGTGACTGATAAGATTGGATCTTTTGATATTTTTCCAATAGCTTCGGGAAATTCCAAGTTTTAAGCCAGTGTTTGAACCTTTCTGGTGTGAAGAATCTTTCAGCAATGGTGCCATTTCTGAATCAAATTATAATCCTTTGACATAAGATCAAAAATAGCGTGATCACTCACAAACACTCGTATCGAAGCTTACTTCCCCGTTGCTCTTATTACCGGACTACCCTACTTATTTTTATTATTTATTATCATAAAACAAACAGGGTAAGCAAATTTTATTTTGCTTCATGTTTTTGAACAGACCCATTTTCAGTGAGAATGGTGAAAAAAAATATATCATGAGTTTGCGCTCTTATTAGATATGCATGCATAGCATGAATGTATGTGCCAAATCGTTTCTAGCTGGACGATCAAAAAGTTAATACTAACAAACAAATTATACTAGCAAAGAACAGCAATCAGTCATATCTTGTTGTCATTATTTTCGACTGTAGTCATACATGTTTTACAAAGCGAAGTTCCCTTGTTTATTACGTCAACATTCAGTCTTGTGGCAATCGTTCTTTGTCAAGGATATGTTTTGTTTCAATTCATTTTATAAGCCTTTCACACACGTAGCTCTAATATATATTAATATAAAAATTATAGCAAGACATATTACGATATATTATATTTTCTATACAAATATTCAAGTGACCGTACACGCAGCTTAATAATATTTATATGACGTAACCAACTTATATCGTAATGTACGTATAATGTGATGGGTTTTATTGCAATCAAAGCTCAAAATATTGTCAAAACTGACAGTTGCGACTTTTTTTTTTACATATTATAGGCTTGTGTAAAATAAAATGCGCAATTACCCCACAGAAGTCGCATTTCTGGTTGGGTATGACACTGTGCCGAGATCATGTGATAATTACCGTAGTGTGGCTAATATGGGCGATTTGCGCTAAGATGTTTGCGACAGCCATTAGGTTCAGTCTCGGCTGCCGTAAAAGCTAGCTTAGAAGCTCGTTTACATTCGGTAACTTCATAAATGGAAGCCAGCTTTTATAGCTGCCTAAGTTTTTCCCAAAAGAACCTTAGAGTCTAGATAGTTTGCCTACGAGGCAAAGCTTTGCTATAGGCGTTGTAACCACTTAACATCAGGTACGCTATATGCTTGTTTCATCAGTTAGTTATATAAAAAAAATATTAATACATCACAGTCAGAAATGAAATTAAATATCAGAGGAATATTATTAAATTTAGAGTAAGATTGGAAAGCAGTACGCACGTGTCGTATCTAGTAGATAATAGGGGCTAAAATTTATTTATAATATTTTTAGAAATCTGTATTAAAATAATAATGATTATTGAAGTAAGATAGAAAGAAGGATAGTCTACAATGTTTAAAATAAAAAGATATTTTACTTTTATTTAATTTAAGAACAATGTAGTTGCTTTAAAATGATTTGATAAATAATGTTATATTTTATTATTATTTGTTCGAAATTAATAACAATTTATTATATCAATAAATTGTTAATGGTAGTCAGAAGCTACGCAGAACGGATGACGATATTGCCGATAGGGGGCGCTGTCTATCAACTGTCATGTGGGTCGCCTGACTGAGGCTAGGCGAGGCGGTGGATTATTATTCTGGGCTTGAGACTCGACTGAGGAGGTTATCGTTTCGTTCTGTGTACTGTCGATGTCATTCGGCTCTGAGTACACCCCTTGATTGTTAAGATAAGTACCTAGTTCTCTTTGTAGTTGATATATTTTTACTGTAAGGTAGTTTTGTGTTGAATAACGTGTCTAAAGCTATAATTTAGTTAAATAAAGTGTAAATTGTAAAGACATTGATGTAATTAAACCATTTACTTACTATTCTATATTTTCTTTTTAATATAAAGTTACCCTGATCTAATATCAGAGCGTGGGATAGAACTTTTGCCCACAGAAAACTAACATTTTATTCTTATTCCAGAATGTGAAGTGCCATAAATCGTAAACTGGAGACATTATCGACTGACAAATGAAGTGACAATTCCTACGTTATCCGAAGTACGATACAAAGCCGTGTATGTATCTGGAATAAAACGGAGTGGACTTCAAGTGATGTAAAAGTAAGGTAAGGCCTTAATAGGCTCAGCTTTGATTTGGTTTGAATCTTGATAGCCAAATAGTGTCTAACGGTATCCTATCCGAACAGTTTTATTTTTGCCAAGAAATACTTTTATTTTCTTTTGTGAGAGTACCCGCATTTTTAATTTCTCGTGCCATAATTTTGTTCAATACAATTTTGTAAGTCGTAAAGAGGCAGAATGGCCAAGCTCACATGGTTCTTTAACTACACTATAGACAAACGTTAAATTATTGGGGAATTCTTCTAAATGGGTTGTTAAATTTTATGGTTGGGCTGGTGTAAAGTTTGGACATCGCGATAGTTGCGATTACGTGATGGAACTGAACACGACAGACAAACGTAAAAATTTTGGGGGATTCTTCTAAATATACGGTTGGACTGGTGTGACGTTTGGACATTGTAGTAGTTGCGATTATGCGATGGAACGGAGCACGACAGTCGACAGCCAAAGCTTGATGATAAAATTTGTAATGTTGGTAGACCTAGTTGGCCTGATCCTTTGTTTGGACATCGCGATGCCAACTCGCAATGGAACTTAGCATGACAGCCCAACCTATGGTACTTTATTATTTTTTTCCTTACATAGGTATGGTGAGTTAATTGGCGAAGGATTGTTTAATAGTTTTTATGTTAACATTATTCTTGTACTTTCAGATTTCATATCAGGTTATTTAGTACTTTATTGGCCTATGTGGTACCAGGATCTTGTACACACTAGCACCCCTGACTCGCAGGTGAGCCAGTGGGTTTGGAAAATACTTAGAGATACTTCGGGGACGAAGTATTTTGCAGAATGGCCGTGTCGTATCTAGTAGATAATAGGGGCTAAAATTTATTTATAATATTTTTAGAAATCTGTATTAAAATAATAATGATTATTGAAGTAAGATAGAAGGATAGTCTACAATGTTTAAAATAAAAAGATATTTTACTTTTATTTAATTTAAGAACAATGTAGTTGCTTTAAAATGATTTGATAAATAATGTTATATTTTATTATTATTTGTTCGAAATTAATAACAATTTATTATATCAATAAATTGTTAATGGTAGTCAGAAGTTACGCAGAACGGATGACGATATTGCCGATAGGGGGCGCTGTCTATCAACTGTCATGTGGGTCGCCTGACTGAGGCTAGGCGAGGCGGTGGATTATTATTCTGGGCTTGAGACTCGACTGAGGAGGTTATCGTTTCGTTCTGTGTACTGTCGATGTCATTCGGCTCTGAGTACACCCCTTGATTGTTAAGATAAGTACCTAGTTCTCTTTGTAGTTGATATATTTTTACTGTAAGGTAGTTTTGTGTTGAATAACGTGTCTAAAGCTATAATTTAGTTAAATAAAGTGTAAATTGTAAAGACATTGATGTAATTAAACCATTTACTTACTATTCTATATTTTCTTTTTAATATAAAGTTACCCTGATCTAATACACGCATACAGTCTTTTTTTACAACCATGCTTATTCCAATAACTTAGTTGTATAATTTAGTTACTTACTCGTACACCACAATGAGAAAATAAATAACATATCAGAGGAATATAATGAAATCTAGAATAAAATAAGAACGTATAATTAAAAGCATTTTCCAGTAATTAACTCATTAACACTATTTACTTGACCAAAAATTATCCAAGATTAATAAAGACCAGCAAACAAAATGAGCCCATTAAAAACATATCACGCGCTGATGGAATACAAATCGAGTTTAACGCTTTACTGGCCTCATGTAATTATTGTCCGGGCCCCAATTAACTTCGTGGTAAGCAGTCGTTCACACTGGCTGGTGAAAATGCATTGTACAAAGAACATTATAAAAAATAAAACAGCTAAGTGTGTGTGTAGTCTTCTTCTTCTTCCTGCCCCTATCCCACTAGGTGGGGTCGGCACACCATGTATTTTTCTTCCAATATCCCCTATCACTCACCATCTCAGTACACACTCCTTTCTTGGACATATCATCTCTCACACAATCCATCCATCTTTTCTTAGGCCTACCTCTACTTTTATATACATCTAAATACATGCATAATACTCTTTTCGTCACATGACATTATTTTCTCTTCTTAACATGTCCATACCACGTTAGCCAATTACTTCTCATTATCTCCGTTACTAGCGCTACTTTTAAACTTCCTATGATGAACTCGTTTCATGTGTGTTTGTAGTAATAGTAGAGCTCTTTGTGCAGGGCTTTTCCGGAAAAGTACCACCGTGCTTATTCCTGTCAAGCTGCGTTGCTGTGTTTCGGTTTAAAGGGTGTCGGTGCGCTGGTGTGGTATACCAGTGGAATTACTGGCACATGAGGCTTAACCTGTCTCAAGTTGATGGACGTAGGGCAGGGCATCGTAGGGTACTTACTTACTTACTTGATACTTTATGAGCGGACTGGTTTCCGCAAGTAGGCCGCAAGTGGGCCCTTTTTGCGTGACGGGTGGATGCCGCTAGTTCAGCCACCCGATGTCTTCCAGGAAGGCCAGCAGCTGGGCACGTTCTTAATGAGTTAGTTAGTTACCTATGAGGCAATCGTTCATAATTCATAATAACTTTATTGCGAACATAGGTGTGGATACAGATGTCAGGGTTTTGAGTAAGGTCTTCCATATTCAACTAATAATAGCATGCAATAACATAAACATAGGTACAATTAAATAGAATGGAATGTCAAAAAAAATAAAAAGAAATACACGTTTACCACTTAACATCAATATACTTGTTCCATCGGCAAAATGTATAAAAAGCTTTAAGTCGGGTTGCGGCCTAATCTTTGGTTTTTCTATTAGAAAAGCTAATGCTCTCAAACGATGGGAAAACGTAAGCCACCACGTATTGACCGCATGTTTTTCCTGTGGATTAAGCCAGCTCAGTAGGCCTACCATGAGCTCTGTCTGGCTCTGTCTCTGGCTCTGGTTTTGAGTCTGTGAGTGCTCACCAGTGTATTGTGTGTGTGAAGTTTTGACGTAGGATTTATTTAGTCAACACTCACACAGACTCAAACCCAGAGCCAGACAGAGCTTGTGGTAGGCTTTCAGCTGTGTGTATAGTATGGGTTAGCGCCTATACTATAGTAATATTTTTATGAGCCTTAAATATAGTGACCGAAAGATGCCATGTGCAAATGCCTTATGAAAAAGTGAGTTGCCGTGTTATTGTCGTATTTAATACGTAATTATTTATTATTTTAAATTTAAATTGATGACGAAAAATTTAAAGGGAAAAGGTTACAGTATTTTTTATTTCGTTATTAACACTCAAATTTATAAGCGTATGAAAGTAGCTTATTTGACACGCTTAAAATCCTTTCACCACATTGTTTCGAGAGAACCAATAACACGATTAGAGGAAGAAGACTAGGATTTATAGGCAGAAGTGGAACTTTTTAACAGTTTCTCTAAAATACATCGATAGTTCTTTTCTTCGAGTACAATTAAACAGAATACTAAAATGTCTTAGTCATATGTACATGTATTTCTATTTGTGAAAAAAGGTAATTTCCTTGGTTATTGAAAAGGTCGGGATGATAAGGAAATTGTCAAACTTCGTGGAAAACGACGAGGAAATGATAAGAAACTTCTACTGAATCTACTGAAATGAATTGACAAAAACTACGTAATTTACTGAGCCTAGTTTATAACTGTAACGTATACAAAATATTATTTTAAGCAAGCTCTTATATTACTAAGAAATAACATGGTCAATTTATGATGTAAATACAATGTTTCAGACAGCAGGAACTATAACTCACATCTGATAATTAAAGTCATCTAAAATATGATTTTAATTTAAACATATCAAACGCTGTAAAACTGGACTGAAAACTTTATAGCGTATGACCGGAACCAATAAAATAAAGTGTTTGAGAATATAACGTCTTATAAAATACACGAGCTGATGGTATGCCCGAGCTTTGCTCGGTTTTTAGGGTTCCGTAGCCAAATGGCAAAAACGGAACCCTTATAGATTCGTCATGTCTGTCTGTCTGTCCGTCTGTCTGTCCGACCGTGTCACAGCCATTTTTCTCCGAAACCATAAGAGCTAGACTGATGAAACTTGGCGAGTAGATGTATTCTGTGAACCGCATTAAGATTTTTACACAAAAATAGAAAAAAAATCTTTAAATTTTGGGGGTCCCCATACTTCAAACTGAAACTCAAAAAAATTTTTTTCATCGAACCCATACGTGTGGGGTATCTATGAATAGGTCTTCAAAAATGATGTTGAGGTTTCTAATATAGTTTTTTTCTAAACTGAATAGTTTGCGCGAGAGACACTTCCAAAGTTGAAAAAAGTTGGTCCCCCCCCCTCTATCTTCTAAAATAAGGGAATGATAAAACTGAAAAAAATATATGTTGTACTTTACTATGCAAACTTTCAACGATATTTGGTTTGAACGAGATCTAGCCAGTAGTTTTTTTTTTATACGTCATAAATCGTAAACCGCAATTTACCTTTCGACGAACTACAAGAACCTTTATATTATGTTACTTGATGCTACGGAACCCTTCATGGGTGAGTCCGACTCGCACTTGGCTGCTTTTTTATGATTTCCTTGAGTAATTCATCGACGACCTCATCGTAGAAGTCTCGACAGCTACGATATAAGGAATACTACGTAGAAAAAATGCGGGGTTGTGCAATGCCACTGTATATTTAATGGACATTGAAAATCTCGGACGGCCCCAGAATTAGGCTCCAGTCCTCATTCCCATGGGGGTAGGCCGAGATCACGGATTTCCACTTGCTACGATTCTGACACACCTCTTTCGCTTCATTCACTCGCATAACATTCTTAATTTTAAATAAAAAATACATAATGTGGACAATTTACACAGCACTATCTAGCCCAAACTAAGTAGGTAGAGCTTGTTTGATGGGAACCAGATAGAATACTTGAATACATTTATTTAGAATATACCCAGACAGAGAACAGAAATCCTTGCTCACCACACAAATCACATCAAATCAAAAGTGTATTTATTCAGTAGGATCGCAAGGATCACTTTGAAACGTCTTAAAGCTAGGTGAGTCTAGAACTTTTTAGATTTTACGACATGCCGGTTTTCTCACGATGTTTTTCTTCACTGTTTGAAAGTACTGGCGCTATGCCAGCACATACATTTTTCGACCGTTATACTCATTGGTACACGACTGGATTTGAACCTGCGAACTTAGGATCGGAAGGCGGGGCCGCCACCACCAGTACTCGTTTAAGACCCACTAGTGCCCCTTTTAATAATGAAATTATAAATGTTAGCGAACCTTCCGCACAATATTCATGTAATCTAGCCCCAAACAAAGCGAAGCTTCTACTATTTAGGAATCAAATAGCTAACATTATAACCTATACTTTGTAAATAAATACTTTTATTTTAAACCGACCTAGTCCAACATAATATTTGTCTTCAGTGGGGATTGAACCCACGGCCTTCAGTGAGAAGGCAAAATTGCTATAAACTAAGCTGTGACGGTGTGTAGGCTTACACGCGTAATTTCTTAAATTTCTATACTAACATGAAACTCGTGCATAACAACTCACGATATGAGTTCCTGCGCTATGGGAACTCATCTCAATAGGTAGTGATTTCCACATCAATTGTCATGCCATCCGCTGGGTATAGGGCTGTGCAATGTACAATCATACGAATATTATAGAAATAGAAATAATTTATCTTGCGTCAACTTAAAATTAAAAGGTACAGTAGGCCTACCATGAGCTTTGTCTGGCTCTGTCTCTGGTTCTGGTTTTGAGTCTGTGTGAGTGTTGGCTAAAAAAATCCTACGTCAAAAGTCACATACACAGTTTAATGCACTGGTGAGCACTCACACAGACTCAAAACCAGAAGCCGGGCTTTTAAAAGCCGGAAAAAATCCTTTCCCATGCCTACGACGACGACAGCTTTAGCTTCACATGACACGTGCTAATATTTGCCTTATCTGGGTCATGTTTTGTAAGCTATTTGTATAGCCTAGACCCAAAGCTGGATCATAAACAGTTATTTGGTAAGCTGTGATGCTAAAGTTACTAATAGGTGTACTACAACTTGACAGTCTACGACGAGTAGATCAAAAAGCTCAGGGGCCGTATATAATATCAAATTTCGAGGAACGTACCCAGGGTTTTCCCGCGCGATTGCGTGATTTGAGTTTCATTATACGCTTAGGCACCAATAATTTTATCTAATTTTAAAATGCTTAGCGATAAACTAAAGAAATAAATAAATATTGTGGACAATTCACACAGCACTATCTAGACACAAACTAAGCAGAGCTTGTATGATGGGGACCAGATAGCTGATATAAGAGTTAAATACATTTTATACAATACAATATAACACCCAGATAGAGAACAAACATTTGCGTTCACCACACAAATATTTGTGGGGATCGAACCCACGGCTTACGGTGCAGAAGGCAAGGTTACTAGTTGAAAGGCCAGTCAAATAAATATTAGAACAAAGGTTTTTAAAGCACGAGGCGTTACTTTGTCTGCATACCTACATAGTTTTTACATTATCCTCGCGTCGCTGACACCGTACAGAGCGGTCGTTATGTTAAGGTTGCTCGTGAGTTGACCCACTTAATTTCCGCGAGTTTGCGAAATTTAATTCGCAATGGCGCAATCACCCAAGCGCTCCGACACTATCCTAGTGCAGGAATTCCTGGCCTTCGTCCAACAAAAGCTGGACGTTATGGACCAGGTTTCTCTGGAACAAATTCTCGTGTCCAGCTTCACCGAGGACCAGATTCTGGAAGCGAAGAGGGTGCTTGCCGACACAGCTGTGACCACCATCCGCTTAATAACTAGGCAGAGAGATGGACGCGGCAAGAAGGACCTGCAGGACATTTTCAAGGTGTTCTTAGAAACCGACCCGGATGATGTGCCAACCTACGTAGCACGAGACCTCCACAAGCTGCCCCCCGTGACCTTTGACCATGTCGATGTTACGAGGTTGCTTAAAGACATCATGCTGCTAAGGACTGATGTCACAGATCTTAAGACAAAGTTGGACAATTCGGAGAAAATTATCACCGAATTGAAGACGCAAGTCGAAGGATTGTGTAATAAAAATACCGAAGCAGTGATTTCGCCCGCGTCAGCACGTAACGTATGTGTGCAGCGTGGTGTCACCCGATCCCAAACGTCACCCGTCAGCAGCGCGACATGTGACACCTATGTGCAGGTTATTGACCGCCCGATTGCCCCGGCCTTGCCAACACCGCAGCCTTTGAAGCAAACATCTCTTCCTACTCCGCCAGCACGTCAACCGGCGAAGAAGAAAAGTTATGCGCAAGCTTCCGGCCAGCCTCAACCATCGCCAGTGCCTTGCGCTGTTTTGAGGCAGAAGGCACAAACGAAGATCCCTGTTGGTACATCAAAAAAAGTAGATAAAGATGGTTTCACCCTGGTGGAGAAAAAACAGAAACCATCACGAAATAAACGTGGTACCGCCAGCGTCATAGCAACAGAAGTCACCCTGCGTGCTGTGGACCCGACCATCCTCCTTTACCTCTCGAGATTGGACCCGAATACTTCTGGTGATGAGGTCCTTCGCTATGTAAAGGAGAGGATCCGTTTCTGGATCAAGGACCCGCCACCAATACAGCTACATCTGCAGCGGCTAGAGCCATCGGGAGTGAGAGACACGGCCTTCAAATCGTACGTGCTCCAGGTGCCTGCGAAGCATGGGGACATGTTTCTCACTTCGGATTTCTGGCCGCCAGGAATCGTCTTTCGTCGCTTTAGGGGTGCGCTAAAGAAAAAATCCCCTAAGATTTGAAGATTTATTTAGTAATTTTATTTTATTTTATGTATGTTAGTCTCTAAGGTATTTATTACTATGGACCCAAAGTGTTTCATTTTTGTAATGTGTGCATTTGTTGGTCTGAAATAAACGATATTATTATTATTATTATTATTATTATTCATGCATTTACGGCATTTAAAGAGGTCTCCACTTAATGCTTCACCCTCATTATCATGCATTATGAAGTGCCCTCCACTATCAAGGTCTGTAGCCATGAACTAGGCATTACGCATAAAATACTGCATACCATTAGAATATCCAGTAGGCATACCATGAGCTCTGTCTGGCTCTGTCTCTGGTTCTGGCTTTGGTGGTGAGTATTGACTAAATAAATCCTACATCAATACGTCACACACACAGTATAATGCACTGGTGAGCAATCACACAGACTCAAAACCAGAGCCAGAGACAGAGCCAGACAAAGCTTGTGGTAGGCCTAATGCATTGTGTTTTGTGCTATTTACATTGTGTTCATTACTGACTATGACTACGAGTGATACCTACCTAGTAAAAAGTGTAAGTGTGTACCAGTAGTAACAAATGATTTGTAAGTTTTGATTTTTAATAAATTTATTCTTATTGTTATTCATACAAAAGTGGTTCTTTTTACTGTTGCTGTGCTTTACGTACAAAATCTGTTAAATTACAAATAAATTATGGTTAGATTTTATCTTCATCTATTAAAAACTCAAGTTATTTATTGCATTTATGTAATTTTTGGGTGACTTATTTTTTATAAATTTTTCAAAAGTCAAACTTGTTGCGTTGCGTCATTTTTGTGCAGCATAGATTTTCATTTTAGTTATGGTTTCCTATTTGTAATTTAAATTGGGGTGTAATTATGAGTAAAACGGCGATTGTAAGTAGGCAAGTTGTATCCTACAAAGCTAATGCTCGGGATACACGAGGCTAGCTTTTCAAATACTTGCAAACAGATTTGCTATTCGAAAAATTGAAAACTAGTTCTGTTCAAACGAAGCTAAAACTATCTTGCTAGCTATCACTATCGTGTTATCCTGATTTGAAAAACTGGCTTCGTGTATTCCGGGCATTAAAGGTCCAGAAATTTATAGGGGGACTTACTTTAGTTATTATTCAGAGGGATAATCTCCAAGAATAACTTGGTACGGGTTTAGTAATAATCCTGAATGAGTAAGGATACGTGCAAATGCGCGGTAACGATCATATAAAAATATCAGCACATCAAAACGGGCTTAATTCACGAAAATTTCCTAATGTGTGGGATGACAGCCAGAAAAAGCGAAAGCTCCTGAGTGGAGGCCGTTTTTAATAGCTCAATAGCACTTTGGATTATAATTAGTAACCTTTTTGCGGGTGGTTATAGCCTTGCGCACTTGTATCTTAGCGATCAGTTTCAGCATGAAAAAAAAAACAATGAGAGAGCTCAGCTACTATGTATGTACATAACATAAGGTTGCACCGCCCTTCAGGCTACTCCTCACTACCCAGGGGTTGTTATCCCTAGAGTTGATACTAGGGTAAAGTTGTACTTATATATATCGAGGCCCTTCCCTATCCCTCCTCCCGTGAGGGGGAAGATAGATTTAAATAAGTATAAGTTTCATACATTCGCACATACTGCCGCGATCTTTGACAGTACGATATTTGACAGCGATGCACTGTTCGCCATCGTAAATAATCTAGATTTGGTGACATTTACTTCTTCGGTATGCGTGACATTTTATATCACACAAGTGTCGATGTTTATGAAGGTCGAACATTGCGTGCGCTGCTTCATTTCGTGCAATATAAAAGCGCACGCTATTTTTGATCTTATGTCAAAAGGTTATTATTTGACTCGGAAATACTGGCACCATTGATGAAAGATTTTTACACCAAGGTATGTGCCGTCAGTGTATCTGTAAAGGATGTGCCAAAAAGGCCTAAAGCGGGCGATCTATCTATCGCCCGCTTTAGGCCTTTTTGGCACATCCTTTCAGGCCTTCCTTTTAGGCCTTTTTGCGCACATCATGTGCGCAAGGCTTAAGACCCCGCGAAAAATAATGTTTTTCTGAGTTATGGCAACCGAGATCTATCTAAATGCTTCTTCTAAATGCCCTTCTTATTCAACTTATATGAATCCAAAAAAAACGATGTTTTTATCTCGATCCCGCCACTACTGAAGCGATTGATTTGAGAGATATAACGTAGGATAAATATTGCTTGGAACCTGTAAAATTACCACGAATGCAAGTATTTAAATATAAACACACCAATTTATTTATTCATCAATAATTAATACATATTTGGAATGCATTTATTTACACTAATAAACTTACAATTGTTTTTTAATAAGCCTACATCGTACCACTGCTGCGGGCAAAAGCTTCCCCCAAAGACTTCCTGTTCCCTCTATTCTAACTTACAATTAAACAAATATTTACAAAATGTACAAAATACACAAGAAACAGTACACAGAAACAAACGATCTAGAGATAGCTCAATTGCTCCAAATCAGTGCCAGAAAAAGCGTCCCCAAAACGCTGGCGGCATTGCCTCGCTGAATAAAAATGCTAATACGCTGTTCCAGATACCCACCAGCCCTATTTGGATGATTTTCACACACTCTCTACATATAAGATGAAGAAATACAGAAAGCGATAACTTAAAAGTTGCCTCAACTAAAATTGCTACGTTTGCGCACCACCTAAAACTACAGCGAATGAAAAATTTCATCAACACGTTCATTCATCAGTTTTTATTAACAACTGCCAAAACCGAATGGTGCTGGCTCAATCGTATGCACATTCATCCGACTTCATCGTAAAATATATTTTTCTGGCTTGTCCAATATGAAATGTATACTATTGGAACCTGATTGGAATTGGTTTTGACACCGATATATAAACTTTTTTCTTTGAACGATATTTTATCGATCACTTTCCATGTGTATGTTATTTCATTTGTTTTTTCATTGGCTGGCCTCTCAGCTCAGTTGGTAGCTCTGCCTTCTGTACCGTAGGTCGTGGGTTCGATCCCCACCGAGAGCAAATATTTGTGTGGTGAACTCAGATGTTTGTCTGTGATGTGTCTCCCTGTCTGGGTATTATATTGTCTTCTGTGAATATTTAATAAAATATGCATGTATGTCTCAGTTACCTGGTTGTTATACTACAAGCTCTGCTTAATTTGGGCTAGCTAGTGTTGCTGTGTTCCAGAATAATCTTCATCGTCACTATCCATCAGGCTTTGCCTGCACTGGCTGACTTTTTGATAAAAAAACTTTTATGTCATTTTTAGTGCTTTTATCCCCCGGTGGTCGGTTCTACGATTAACACTTACATTGCCACTACAACATAACACTTTAAAGATTTTTTTTCTATTGTTCCAGATGATTCCAAAATGAGTCGGTGATGCGAAGTCATGTTGCCTTGCGAGGTGACATAGCACCTCCCCAATGGAATGACCCTTGATATGACGAACTACACCTACCTTGGCTCAGTCCTCCAAGACTTGCGCTGCAGACTCATCCCCGGCCAGGGATGCGGGGACTTCACCCTCGGCCTTGATTGTGGCGAGGAGAACTACTCAGAATTCAACTGCGAGCTCGACTTAGACACGCAGAATGAAACATCGTACTCCTGTTTCGCGTGTTTCAATAACAGCATGGACTTTATCAGCAACGCTTCGTCTTGTGGCGTTGGATTCAAGCTAAACATGGTCACTTTTATGTTCGAAAGTGCTCTCAAAAGCTTGTGGCTTCGACTGCCCTACAACTGCGAAGACAACTTGCTCTGCTACAGTGATCTGAATCGGACGTTGTACATTGACGAAGACAACAGTTCTTTAAGTAGTGTAGTGAACACTTTTCAGTGTAACTGGGATTATCGGAATGTGAGTGATTCGCCGACTGTGAAGGGGTACGACTGGAGTTTTTTATTTGTGATAGTGTTTATAATAGCTGGAGGGGTGGGTAATATATTGGTGTGTCTGGCTGTGTGCTTGGACAAGCGGTTGCAGAACGTGACTAACTACTTCTTGCTGTCGCTGGCGATCGCAGACTTACTGGTCAGTCTGTTTGTGATGCCGATGGGAGCTATTCCAGGGTTTTTAGGTAAGTTCAATAGTATTAACCTACTCTGATATTACAAATGCGAATGTTTGTGACTAAATCACGCTGATGTAGACGACTGAAAGAAACAGTTGAATTTGAATAGACACAGTTCGTGTCTCGATTGTTCGTGTCTTCGGGGATCAAAGTCTGAGGCAATTTCAGTTTTTTTTTGTGCTTGATCTTCTCCTAAAATTCAAAGAATATGATGTTGCTTAGAGAATAATCTTACTGAAGTATAACCAGAATACGTAAACTCCTTTGAAGGGTAATTGGCATGAAATGAGACGCACAATAAGATGGTGAACGTGCGTACAACCCATCTATTCTAAATAGATAAAACGCTTACGTTACTAACTGACTGACTGACGAGCAACGCTCAGCCTAGGATTAGTAGTAACCCTCAAAAAAAAATTTGCATGAATGTTTCTGGTGTAGTACTCGAACCCTACATGAATTAAATAATAAGTACCTAGGCCTTGAGCAATCATCAGTAGGCCTACCACAAGCTCTGTTTGGCTCTGTCTCTGGCTCT
The DNA here is from genome assembly GCA_947578465.1 of Thera obeliscata. Lineage (NCBI taxonomy): Eukaryota > Metazoa > Arthropoda > Insecta > Lepidoptera > Geometridae > Thera > Thera obeliscata. The sequence goes on from OX387926.1 coordinate 4,367,347, forward strand.
GGTTTTGAGTCTGTGTGAGTGCTCACAAGTCTATTATACTGTGTGTGTGACGTTTCGACGTAGAATTTATTTAGTCAACACTCACACAGACTCAAACCAGAGCCCAAATCGAACCCACGACCTACGGCGCAGAAGGCAGAGCTACTACCAGCTGAGCTGAGAGGCCAGTCAATAGAAACAAAGGTCTGTCTGCTTTACTAACATGAACTAAGAAAGGCAGCGGGCGAGAGTTGAAACTTGTATGCAAAAAGCTTGATGTGAACGAAGTCGCACGGGATCCCACTAGTAAAATAATACAACATTTTCTTTGACAATAAAGTACTCTATGGAATACGTCGGGAATTCAAAATTTTAATATGTTTTGCAGACAGAGTTCACAGTAAATAAGGGTTATGAGGTTTCGAGTTCAACAGTAAATTTTTTATTAATTAGAAATCAAATGTTCATAAAACTCCATGGCTGACTATTGCACCTAGTACCTACCTAAGCCATTTGAAAATATATAAGGATGTAGTCAGATACAAGTCCAAACAATCGACATAAGAATATACCCACATTTATTCCGTATCTCCCTATTTGTAGCTACCGGATTTGAACCCGCGGCCTTACAATCACTCCTATTAAGCCACTGTCACTGCTGCTCATACAAAATGTTTGTCAAAACAATTATTTTTGGTTTATATATAGATTTATTTATTTATTTAAACCGTTCCCTATCTTTACAGGTGTACCCTAAAACGATAGCGTAGCCTTTCAGATTTTATAATTAATACATAATATATTATAGATGGTTCTGTTTATAGGGTACTGGCCATTGGGAGTGGTGTGGTGCAATGTGTACGTGACGTGTGACGTGCTGGCTTGCTCGGCCAGCATCATGCATATGTGCTTCATCAGCATTGGCAGGTATGTGAAGGTTTCAGGATTCAAGCGCAGCAAAATGTATATGTGTGTATGTTTAGTAATAGTAGAGCTCTTTGTGAAGGGCTCGTCCGGGGAAGTACTACCACCATGCCTATTTCTGCAGTAAAGCTGCTTTGCTGTGTTTTTGTTTGAAAGGTGTGGTGAATTTACTGGCACGTGCGGCTGAACATCCGTATGCCTCAAGTTGACGGACTTAGAGCAGAGCATCGTAGGGCACGTTCTTGACCTTTGTGACTTACGAGGCAATTGTTTGTTAGACGATGGTTACCACTTAGGTATCAGGTGGGCCATATGCGTGTTCCATCGGTTCGTTTTTATAAAAAAAACTATTTTTGCATAATCGTATTCAACTCATGACCTAATTAATGATCAGAAAGCGCCATCGTTAAAAATGTATGTGCACTATTCAGTACTCTCGAACGGCGAAGGAAAACATAGCGAGGAAACCGGCATGACGTAGAATCTAAAACATTCTTAAAACATGTGTCGTGCTCATAAAAAGAGCCTCAACATCTAACACCGTGACAACTAAGACTTAGGCAAAAAGCCACATGACAACACTCTCTAGAGACCTCAGAAATATACCTAGAATCGGCGCGACATATTTTTAAGCGTGATATATTGCAGAAATCCCATTCACAAATATGAACTTGCATCAAACGCATTGTAAGTTCGATTTCCCAATTTAGGTTTGTAATCGGAAGATACATTCCCAGTCCGTTTTATTCATGTTATCCGACATTTGTCACGCGTAGACTTATTTCGCGCGGACACTTAACTTGTCGAAAATGTCAAATGAAATGACTGTCTGATAATAAATGTCAGTTTGACATTTACTACGCGGGAAAAAAATTGCAAAATTGGGCAAAAAACCCTTTCTGTACGACCTTTATCCGGCTTAGTGGCTTTCTTTATCATAAAAGCCAAAATATTTCCGATGAAAAAGTGACGTCAGATTCGATGCTTATAAAGTTTAGCACGACTTATGATCTCAATCTTCCAATAAGCTTTAGGTATTATGTTAAGCCTTATGGGTCAGGGGTTTCACATAAGTGAGTTTCAGATTGATTAATTTACAGTAAAAAAAAATATTCATAAAACTATAATTATGACAGTGCTTTGTTATAATGTAGACGATGGCTTTTTCAGCAAATATAAATAAATTACATAAATTTACAGAAATGAAATGAATTTATTCGCTTGAAGTTTATACTTATATACTTTATGGTTTGGTATGGTTGGTATGATTTTAATTACTGTAAGTAAGTTCTTACAGTAATTAAAAGCGTAAATTTAGATACCTATAAAAAAACAAACAAGTCCGACCGCACGTGGAGCACTGCTCTCATCTCTGGGCCGGGGCGCCCCAATATCAGCTCCTTCCTCTTGACCGGATCCAACGGCGACGGTGACTGCTTTCCATCAGGTGGCTCGTCTGCTCGTCTGCCAGCAATGGCATAAAAAAAAAAAAAAAAAACATGTTTTATAACTTTGAATTAGAACTTGCTCCGGTTTTGCCACTCACCTAAAATAAAAATTATAGGTAAGCACAAGCTATTTACAATGAAAATAGGAAGAGTTTGCCAAAAATGGTCTCAATCACGCATTATCCTGACGAATGGCCTGATGTCAGAATTCAGTTTAAGTACGCCTTTATGAAGCTAACAATGATTGAAAGCTATATATTGTTTGGTAAAACCGACATGGTATTCAAATTATGCCAGCATTTTGAACGAAGCAATAAAGAAAAGCATTAGCTGATATTTTTGAATTTCTTTTTTAAGCACAGGGTTGAATAAATCGAAATATATTTATTCAGTTGGATTACAAGAACTCACTTGGAAACGTCTTAAAGCTAGGTGCCAGTCTGTTTTAACTGTTTATCTCTCTCTCTTCAGAAATTGGTTTAAACAGTGTTATTCATGAATATTTTTTATTTTTTGCCTGCATCGTCCCACTGCAAGGCAAAGGCATCCCTTACCCCTTTCCACTCTTCCCGGTCCTGTGCATTGGATGCCCAGTCTTCTATAAACGAGTCAAGGTCGTCCCGCCATCTGAGTTTTTGTCTGCCGCGAGGCCGTCTACCATTGTTGAGGACCCATTTTGTTGTTATTTTGGCCCAAAGATCGTTTGACATGCGGCAGACATGCCGAGCCCAATTTCACTTTAGGCTAGCCACTTTCTGAGTGCCGTCGGTAATTTTCGTTTTACGTTTTAGTTTTACAGTGTTAGTAAATTAAAATCAAAATAAATTCAAGCAAAAACATACTTACAAAATTTACAATATCGCATGAAACAATTACAAACAATCACGAGCTATCTCTAGAAAAATAAATATTTGCAAATACCACCCCTAATGTACTGTACAACATGTCACAGCAAGCGCTAAAAGGTACTCCCTACTAGAGCACTTTAATATAAATTTAGGCACATCACTCCATCTCCAGCTAGGCACTGAGGTGTTGGCATAGATTATTATAACAAAAAATATACATCTTGTTTATATGGATAGTACCTGCTTGTTAAATGTAGTAAGTAACACTTTTGTAATATTGATGTATTTTTACCAAATAAATAAATAGAAAAATATATGTATAATTTTAAATTACTCGAAGTTGCTTATTATAGCGAAAATAATATAAATCATCTTTTAAATATCTTTATTGTAAAAAAATATTTAATCTTTATAGAAATACCTAGTTTTGTACTAAGAGGTCTGAGAAGTTAGGTATTATGTCTGGGAATTAAAGTAATAAAGCTAATCTATGCATTTTTTCTTAAATTTTAAAATGTAGTTGATATTAATATTTAGATACGAGCATAGTTATCTGTACAAAAGTACATTAGTTTTATAAAAAAAAAGTGTTCAGGAAGTCACCTACCGCTAGCGCCATCTAGCGACCGACGACGTCATCAACGAAGACAGTGACAGCACCATGCGATGTCTAATGACCAAGCTGCCACTGTCAAACGTCAAACGTCAAACGTCATGTCAAACGAAGGTGAAGACCTTCACCTCACTCGTTCGCTTCAACTTCAATTCATTCGTTGTCTCCGTTATTTGCAACGCACACATTTTTTAAATATACCTCGTCATCGTTTTCAAGAAATAAATTTGTTAAATATCTTAAACAAACGAATAATAATTGAAGACGTCCCTGGCTACTTCCTCAGCAAATAGGAACAATAACCGTAGGCTCAAACAAGTGTGTATATCTTAATTTATCACAATTATGATCAAATATAGAAGAGCTACGAGAGTTTAAATCTCGCTTAGATCACAACTTAAAATAAAACAAATGACAAAAATATTCGAGCAAAAGAATACAATTCCTGGAACAATATTTTATTGGTACCCGTTGATTTATTGCACTATTAAATCGACACCCGAATTCCTCCATCTACGACTATAACACAATTTATAAAACCAATTCCGACCGATTTTCACCCCATTGCCTTTCGGAACAATTGTGAGTTAGCTATGGTTGGGATTCGTAGCACGTCACACGTAGAGGGTCTACGAAATCGTAGAACTATTTGTCAACTGGACAAAAAGACTCTCCAAAACCTTAGCTGACTACATCTGTGCCGTAAGCAGCAACTCTTTCACAGCTCAATTTTTTTTTTCATATTACCCATACGTGTGGGGTATCTATGAATAGGTCTTCAAAAATGATGTTGAGGTTTCTAATATACTTTTTTTCTAAACTTAATAGTTTGCGCGAGAGAAACTTCCAAAGTGGAAAAAAGTTGGTCCTCTAACTTCTAAAATAAGAGAAAGATAAAACTAAAAAAAATATATGTTGTACATTACTATGCAAACTTTCAACGATATTTGGTTTGAACGAGATTTAGTGAGTAGTTTTTTTTTATACGTCATAAATCGTAAACCGCAATTTACCTTTCGATGAACTACAAGAACCTTTATATTATGTTACTTTATGCTATATTATGTTACTTGATGCTACGGAACCCTTCATGGGCGAGTCCGACTCGTACTTGGCTGCTTTTTAATTAATAGCTCTGCGGTTCCAATTAAATAAACCGACATTGTTAAAATAATATTTACTTAATAAACTTTAACGTGAAAAACATTTCAATATCTAATAAATTTTCACTGGCTTGGAAAATAAGGTTAGGCTAGAATCACTGAATTTTCGACTCCACCGATTAAATAAGCATAATATTTACTCCTTTTTCACTTTGTTACGCTAATTGCTACAAAACTGTAATTAAATCATGTATAGTGGCGGTATGAAAATGTTCGTCGATTTTCAACTTGATTTATTCAACGTATCACGATCACATGCTACGTTTTGAAACTGAATAGACAGAATACACCGATAAGTTAAAGTCACAGATTATGTCAAAATGTGTTCATGATCAAGGCACTGCACTGGTGCAAGCGAAAACCGTCTCTAAGGTGACGAACATATTCATACCGCGACTGTACAGTGAGCGTCAAAAGTAGACTTGCATATCTGGTTTGAGTTAATATTTTTTTAAACGAGCTACCTTTTGATTCAAGTTTTGAGCTATAAGTACTTCTATTATAGCTATTACTATTACCGCTTTGAGCTATTACTATTTGCCATATCTTTGACGAATCCAGAGAACGAGAATCTTGCCAACGCCGCAGGCAATGCAGCCAAAGTACCTACTACTAAAAAAAATGGTAATCAAATAAATAGTGGCAAAGTACTACTTAAGAATTGTCTAGTGTGTACCATGGACACGAAAGAAGAAGAAGAGAAAACGGGTATTCAATAAATGAAATCGCTAATTTGCTTTTCACCTACTAAATTGTACGTCAGAAAGATTACCACATCGCTTGTCGCAGTACGGGTAAGTAAAGCCACGGCTTGGGCTAATAATGACACACTGTTTTTAGTTCTTCGACGCTATTTCTTTTATCACATAATTTTAATCTCGTGCGGTATAACCAAAGGATATTGAAAAAAATTCTTCAAGTATTAGCCAAGCGTGATCCAACAAACGACACCCTATGAATTATACATACAGTCAACCCCTAAATCAATCTTCTTATCCCTGAACGCGGAAGCGTGACGATCAATTTTAAACCGGAATTTATCACATGCGTTGTTGGCATAAAGTTACTTTTAAATGAGTTATCTAAGATTTATTTATTAAAACCGCGTCTAAGGCTTAAAACATCGGTTTTAATTTAAAAAAACTAAAAAAAAAACTCCCTCTAAAAGCTTACTGGAAAAAAACACTTTGAATTTGGTGTTTGAATTTAGAAGACACCAATATATTCGTCTTCTATCTCAATGCTATATACAATCTCCTTGCGCAAAACAGATTTTTCGACAAGGAGTTTAGCGTTAGAATAAGAACTGCTTTTGTTATTTTCTTCGTAGTCATGGTATAAAGCTCATTGCTCATTTATGCTCGTGATTCATCTGTGGTCCTCCCTTTTAAACCGTCTGTCATTATTCACTAAGGGTGTTATTAATAATCCTGGCGCAACGCTGGAGTAGTTAAATCGTGTTTTGTCACATTTGTTCGAGTTGACAATTGCATGTCAATGCAAGAGACAAAACACGGATTAACTAGTCCAACGCTACGCTAGGATTGTTAATAACGTAGTAATTGCATAATAAACTACATTATTATATTGGAATGAAAGCAATTTACATTTTTATCTTCTTTATACAATTTTCGAAATGTCATTTAAGTTGACGACTTTAGCCCCAATGCAAGTATCTTTTGGTAATCAAGATTGTAGGGCATGCTTTTTTTTATACAACTAGCTGATGAAACAAGCATATTGTCCACCTGATGTTAAGTGGTAACCATCACCTATGACGAAGCATTACCGCGTAGGTCACGCACATCAGAAACGTGCCGTACAATGCACTGCCCTGCGTCCATCAACTCGAGGCATACAGGATGTTCAGCCTCACGTGCCAGTAACTTCACCGACACCCACACCTTTCAAACTGAAACACAGCAATGCTGCTTCACGGCAGAAATAGGCATGGTTGTAGTACTTTCCCGGACGAGCCCTTCACAAAGAGGTCTACTACTTTGATGTCTAATGGGGTCGACAAAAGCACGTGAAAAATCGAGCATCTACTTGTACATTTTTGACAATGCCAGTACATAAGGTACCCGCCAGGGCCCGTTTGCTTTTGTATACTTATTAGTTCACTGGCTAGAATAATTGAATTTCTGGTCTTTATGAACGTTGCTTTGAAAATTTCGTGTTCATTCGGCTCTTTTTATAGAGATTATACTATCTTAATTAACTTGTAACGGCAGCTTTTATTTATTTCTGGAAATACATTGTGATTCGGAATGTTTAATTAAACACTAAAATATATTTTAGTTTCCACCAAATGTAATTTAGCAGAAATAGCTCACTGTTCGTTGTGCAATCATGCAATAAGGAAAAGTTTCGTTTTCTAAAAAGAGGATCCGTACTTTGTCGGTCATAACATAAGTACCGAAGATTTTTGTAGATGACTCTTATTATGCGCCATCTAGAGTTTAACAGCTGAACCACTTCCCACAGTACCTAATTATAACTGATAATTACCACAGGATAATGATTTCCTACAATACACGTGTGTGACACCAGCGCATGCGCCTTATAAGGTTTGTCAGGAGTGCTCCCGCGCTCTTTCGCTTTGTACCACACCTCTCACCACACGTAGTAGCTTTATAGCCTTTTGCGTCGTAGGTCGTGGGTTTGATCCCCACCGCAAAACAAATATTTGTGTGGTGAACGCAGATGTTTATTCTTTGTCTGGGTTTTTTATTGTTTTCTGAGTAATATGTATTTACAAAACTGGTTTTTTTTAAATACTTTCATTCTTTATTTTTTTATCCCGAACACCTACTTTACCTACCTAATTAATAAATACTCTCCTAGATTTTTACAATGTCCCAATTTTTAAGAGCCGAGCGGGATTTGCTTCCACTTTGGTACGGGGCTGTCTGTAAACACTATTATAACCAATAAAAAAAACTCTTATATCCCCAGATCATCTTATTTTACAACTCTATTCTATGGCAAGGGTAGTAATTTAAAGACATGTAGGTACTAGAGTAATAATAGTGGTATAGAACCTGTGTAGTTAATAAAACTGAGATAATGTAAATATGAGAATAGGTGAAAAGATGTACTTCAATTAATGTGCAACATGGTAATTAGTACTACGTACTTTTGGTTCTAGGTTGCTATATAGCGGTAATATTCTTAGAAAATCAAAGCCAAACCTAAAACTCATCAATCGTCGGAGCTGGGAAATGAGGTGTTTTCAGTAGATTTATGGCAAGCGCACGCTGCAGTGTAACCGCGCGGCGTTTGGGGAATCACATTGGGGAATATTGAGGAAATATATAACTTCACTACATAGTATAAAACAAAGTCGCTTTACACTATGTAGTGAATCTTGAAAACTACGCAACGTATTGAAGCGGTTTTTTTATAGATAGAGAGAGATTCAAGAGAAAAATCCACTCGTGTACCAATGAGTTTTTCTGTCGAAAAATTTATGTACACTATGCCAGTACTCTCAAAAAACGGTGAAGGAAAACATCGTGAGGAAACCGGCGTGTTGTAGAACCTAAAAAAGTTCGAGCAACACGTGTCAAGGGTCACGCAAAAAGGGCCCACCAGCGGCCTACTTGCGGAAAAACCTGCCCGCACATCAAGTGCGCATGATAAACTTGCCGAACTTGCCGATTCAAGAGAAATATTTATATGTAGGTTCTTTCTCTTACAAACATGTTTGTATTGTCTAATGACAAAAAACGATATTAACAAGGACATTATTTAGTATCAGAATTGCACATTTGCACTCGAACGAAGCCGAGCCGGTCGCTAGTTAAAGATTATTCAAACAGCCGACAGCGTGAACAGCCCACAGCGTGAACAGCAGTCGTAGAGCATAGTGTAACGCCGTGCTGACGTAACTACGTGAAGATTTTTGTTCGACATTCAAATCTTACCAGAAAATTCTAGTAGCGGCGAGTGCCTTCTTTAAGGAATTCAAATAAAGAACCGAAAGTTCTGGACTAAAACAAGAAATTATACAGGTAGGGAAAGACGATCGGAATCCAACAGAAGAAAACGAAATGACGATCGAAATTCAATAAATGACAATCGAAATTCCGGGTATATAAGGAGCTGCAGGCGCGTCTACGGGCAGTTCAGTGGAAAGTGATCTGAAGAAAGGAACAAAAAGAAAAAGTGGAAAAAGTGAACAGTGAAAGTGAAAAGTGAACAGTGAACAGTGAACAGTGAAAAGTGAAGTGAAGTGCAAAGTGGTGAAGTGCTCCCAGTGGACTGTTAGTGTTCGGAGCACAGCGTTGGACCGTGTAACGCATAGTGCGCGGGGACAGTGACGGACAGTGCTACGCGTTTCGTGCAGTGCTACGTGTTCAGTGCAGTGTTACGTGTTCGTAGTGCGAATAAATCGCTACTTTCGGTGAAATCAGTCGTTTCCTTCCAATCCCTGTACCCACTTCCGTAACATTTGGTGTCAGAAGTGGGATTGGAAGGTAAAATGCCTGTCATGCCGAGAGAAGGCATGAGTACTCGCGCTAAGACTGCCTCACAGCAAGCAAGTGGCTCCAGCGCCGAGGCTTCTGAGGAAGAAACCTTGGGGCGTCGAGACAACTCTGGCGGGGCAACCTCTGAAAGTGCGTCAATGACCCAGGTTGGAGCGGACCTTGGCGCCTTGTTGAAGCAACTGCGCGCCATGCAAGCGGATCAGGCTCGCCGGGAGGAAGAGCGGGCTCGTCACCAAGAAGAGGACGCCCGCCAGCAAGAGGAGCAAGCCCGTCAGCGGGAGGAGCAGCTGCGTGCCATCCAGGAGGAGCAGGCTCGCCGGCAGGAGGAGCAAGCTCGCCGGTGGGAAAAGCAGCTGCGTGCCATTCAGGAGGAGCAGGCTCGCCGACAGGAGGAGCAAGGTCGCCGACGGGAGGAACAGTTGTGCGCTTTGCAGGAAAATCTTTTGGCCGCTATCACCGAGAGCATGCGGAGGGTAGAAGCGGTAGAGGAAGCTTTACGGCGACATCAAAACCGCCTCTCCTCTATTGAAGAAGATATTAAGAAGCTCAAAACAGATAGAATCCCGGCCTCAGCGACCATAGTAAGTGCAGGCGGAAACTTCGAAGTCCCGCCTTTCGATGGAACCACTTCCTGGGCGGCCCACAGGCTACAATTTGAGGCTGTAATGAACCTTAATGGGTGGACCAAGAGCCAGGCTAAAACCATACTCATTTTGGGACTACGTGACAAGGCCTTGACCGTACTGGAGGCCGTGGGGAGTGATGCTACCTACGAGCAGTTGCTAGAAGCCCTGGAATTGCGCTACGGGGACTCGCACCTGGAGCATGTTTTCCGTGCTCAACTCCGTGATCGATGCCAACAAGCAAATGAGTCATTGCAACAGTGGTTTCTGGAGGTAGAGAAGTTGGTCCGGAAGGCGTACCAAACATCGCCGGCATCGGTCATTGACAGCATGCTTTTGCAGTCGTTTGTCGACGGTATTTTCGACGCGGAAGTAAGAGCTGCCGTACGCTTGGGTCATCACGGTCACATCAAGGAAGCCGTCGCGCATGCGCTCGAGGTGGAAGCCGTTCGGCGAGACCCGAGGAGTGGACGTCTGAGGGGAATAAATTCAATGGAAGTGGCGCGGGTAAGCCAACACAGAGCTTTCGTCCCTAGATGTTACAACTGTGGAGAGACGAAGGACCGATGCTGGTGTACAAGCATTGGAGAAGCAGAGAAACTAATTCCAGCCAGGGCTGAAAAGTGGGCACTGGCCGGTGGACAGGAAGCCCCGAAAATCAAGATTTGTCAGAGTACAGATGGCAACAGCTTAACTGTAAATGGATCAGTAAATGGAAGTCCATGCTCATTGACTTTAGATACTGGAGCGTCACGTACGGTAATTGGGACACAGCTGACAAGAAGAAACGGAAAGATCAACGTTCGGAAGGGAACTTACCAGCTAACAACGGCTACCGGCCAGCATATACCAGTATCAGGTGAACAGAAAGTGGCTATCAAGATTGGTGACAAGCTGTACTGGCAACAAGCGGTAATAGCTGACATTGTGGATGACTGCATTATCGGCCTTGATTTCTTAAAGGATCATCGATGTAAGCTCGACATTCACTCCGGTGTCCTGAAGTGTGGGGAAGACGAAATACCAATGAGGGGCGGTGGCGAGGGCAAGGTGTACTGCATTAAGAACACTAAACTGTTGCCAAGATCACAAACGCTAGTTCCAGTAATTTTTCCCGGAAACAAAAGTTTGAAACAGCGACGTTGGACAATACTGGAAAAAGTGGATAACGAGTCATCATGGCTGCCGGCACGTACAGTCGTCAATTCATCTATGGAAGCAGTGGTACCTGTATTGAACTTGAGCAATGAAGAACAGGTGTTAAAGAAGGGTACGCTAATAGGACGAAGCGAAGAAATTGTGTGGTTGCGGAATTGTCAGGAAACCAAAAAGACGGAAGCAAGTACAATCGACGTTAACAGTATACTAGAAAAATGTAAGCAAGATTTGACAAGTATTGAATTGCTCAAGGCGAAGAATTTGCTACGTCGGTACTCCGATATATTTTCGAAGAATGATGGTGATATCGGAAGGACGAGCATGGTTCAGCATAAAATCAATACTGGAAATGAACAACCTATACGACAACGACCCCGCCGAATTCCTTTTGCCAGAGAAAAGGAGGTGGACGACATGATTCAAGACATGAAGGATAATGGAGTAATCGAACCATCGTCCAGTCCGTGGTGCTCACCAGTGGTTTTGGTAAAGAAGAAGGATGGGTCAACGAGGTTCTGTATTGACTATCGCCGCCTAAACGACGTGACCAAAAAGGACAGTTATCCATTACCAAGGATAGACGACACCTTGAATACTCTCAATGACATGAAATGGTTTTCTACGCTGGATCTGAAAAGTGGCTATTGGCAGGTGGAGTTGGATCCCAAGGATAAGGAGAAGACCGCGTTCTCCACAGGAAAGGGCCTCTGGCAGTTCAGAGTGATGCCGTTTGGGCTGTGCAACGCCCCGGCTACTTTCGAGAGGTTAATGGAACGTGTTCTTGCTGGGTTGCTGGGAGAAACCTGCTTGGTGTATCTCGATGACATTATAATAGTGGGGCGAGAATTTGATGACCATTTGAAGAAGCTGGAATCCGTATTCAACAAGTTGAGAAGTGCAAATCTGAAACTAAGCCAGAAGAAGTGCTCATTCTTCAAACGGCAGGTGAACTATTTGGGACACGTTATTTCGGAAAGCGGCGTTGAAACGGATCCATCGAAGATTACGGCAGTTAAAGATTGGCCTGTGCCTGCTGACAAAACACAAGTACGAGCGTTTATGGGACTTTGCTCTTATTACCGTCGTTTTGTCAAGAGTTTTTCAGATATAGCGAAGCCATTGCATAGACTAACAGAAGAAAAACGGCCTTTCGTCTGGGACCAACAATGCCAGGCGGCTTTCGAGGAACTTAAGAGCCGGTTATGTGAAACACCAGTACTCGGATATCCAGATCAGTGTAATGAATTTGTAGTTGACACAGATGCAAGTAATACAGGGATAGGAGGAACACTCTCACAAAGAAAAGGAGATCAAGAAGTTGTGATAGCTTATTACAGTAAATCCCTGTCAAAACCAGAGCGGAATTATTGTGTCACTCGAAGGGAGCTACTAGCAGTTGTCAAAACACTTCAGCATTTTAAGAAGTATTTATTGGGTCGGAAATTTCTAGTCAGAACAGATCATGCAGCCTTGAAGTGGCTACTACAGTTCAAGAATCCTGAGGGACAAGTTGCGCGATGGATTGAACAACTACAGGAGTACGACTTTGTAGTAGAGCATCGCAGTGGAAAGTCTCATGGGAATGCTGATGCTTTGTCAAGACGGCCGTGTTCTGAAGACTGCAAGCACTGTGTGAAACAGGAAGATAAAGAAAAATCTATGGTCCGAGTTATAAGAACTGATACAGTAAATGATGATTGGAGCAGCGATGCCATGCGTAAACTACAAGAAGAAGATGAAGACCTTAGACCAATACTCAATTGGGTGAGAGATGGATCCGCACGCCCAGGATGGAGTGAAGTTGCTGGAATGAGTGCAGTAACGAAGAGCTATTGGGCACAATGGAATAGCCTGCTCTTACACAATGGTCTTTTATGTCGAAAATGGGAGAGTGCATCAGGACAAGACAATCATCTTCAGACAGTTGTGCCGAAGTCAAAGATTTCTGATATACTGCGAGCGTATCACGACGGAACATCAGGCGGTCATCTCGGTGTGAAGAGAACTTTGGTGAAAATTCGTCAACGTTATTACTGGTTGCACTGCAAGGAAGATGTTGAAGACTGGTGCAAGAAATGTACGAGTTGTTCCTCTGTCAAAGGACCACAAACAAGAAGTCGGGGAGCGTTGAAGTTATACAACGTGGGTGCTCCTTGGGAACGAATAGCTTTGGATGTGGCCGGGCCGTTTCCAATGACGAATAGTGGAAATCGTTACATTTTGGTGATAATGGATTACTTCACAAAGTGGCCAGAAGCGTTCGCATTACCAAATCAGGAAGCTATCACTGTGGCTAACAAACTGGTGAATGAAGTTTTCTGCCGATTCGGACTACCCCTTGAAATCCATAGTGACCAAGGCAGGAATTTCGAGTCGCAAGTCTTTCAGGAAACATGCAAAATTATGGGGATACACAAAACTCGGACTACGCCGTATCATCCGCAATCTGATGGAATGGTAGAGAGGTTCAACCAAACTCTGGAGCGGCATCTGGCAAAAGTTGTTGAAAGTCATCAGAACAATTGGGATGAGTACATTTCTCTGTTTCTTCTGTCGTATAGAACGGCAGTTCATGAGAGTACCTCTACTACTCCGGCCCGAGCGAACTTTGGTAGGGAGCTTCGACTTCCAGCGGATCTTCTCGCGGGTTGTCCTCCAGATACGCCTAGCTGTATTTCGGAATACGCGGAAGATTTGAGAAAGAAAATGGAGGAAGTTCACGGGCATATGAGGGAAGAGAATCTGCGTGCTAGTGAGCGAATGAAAACGCGATACGACAGAAGCGTCAACTCCAAGTCCTTTGAAGAAGGTTCTGCTGTTTGGCTTCACAACCCCGTTAGAAGGAAAGGAAAATCTCCAAAACTACAACTGCCGTGAAGTTACAGTGTGGTATCGCTACAACTGAGTGAGACGTAGGCAATACAAAAGCAAAAGTTTCAAAGATAGCACACGCTACGCTTCTATGTGAAAATAAAAATAAAGTAGGCACCTAGTCACCTCCTGTGGTGTGCATGTGGCGAGATGGGAGAGCAAATTATTGGCTCGACTTGCCTGTCAACTGCTGTGCCATGGACACTACGGTGGTAACTAAAAAATCATGCATTTCTCGCCGCACGCATACCTCAGGAGGCGACAAGCGGTAGCATGCACGTATTTCTTTTCGTTATTCATACGATTATGTTCGAACATCAAAACCGTTGAAAGTGCCTGGCTAATATAAAAATTCGTGATCGTGATTGAGTCAGTAAGTAGACATCTCTTTGTACTCTAAAATGTAAAAATTGTATGCCTCATTCGATCGGCACTTTGCACGCTTTCATGCTTGAAGCTCACTCGAATTGATAAGTAACGTATTGAAATACCAGTAGCTCAGACGTGTTAAAAGCATTTCGAATACCTATCGAATTGTCAGCAATTCAAATACTCTAGCAATAATGTTATTCAGTAGGAATTTTTATTCCTCTATCTAAGACGTTTTGTTTGCGTTTGGACCGATTTATTAGTGTTTGATTTTTATGTAGGTTTATTGGTTTGTTTGTGTACGACAAAGTGTGTTTTTATTTATTTTACTTTTAAAACAACATAACACTAGCTATAAGAAGCAAACTCCACGTAACCTAAACTGTATACGTGTAATCCATTTTTTTTTAATAAAAAAACTTGTACCCAATGTGAAACTAATTGCACATAACGGAATTACGTAATCCCACTGTAGGATCCAAGCGATTAAGGAATCAGCTTCAAGCCCAAAGCACAAGGTAATTTGTTATAACCACACTTGACAGGGTTTTTCTATCTCGCGCTCCATCTGAAATCATTAATCTTTGCGCGCTTCGTGAGCTGTAACCGTGGTATGTTTTGTTACCTTACATTATTTTGAATACTTTTTTATTTTTTAATTTGTTTTTCATACTCATACTCATACTCATATTATTTATTGCAATTATTATGTTACATGGTGAGGTCTTAAAGTTAAAAATAGTAAATACATAATAGGCCCTAATGTTCAGGGCATAGCAATATCTGGAGTGGAAGCGGGCCGAAGTCTGAAAAAATAGATAAATTAAAAGCTATTTGTTATTTTTATATTATGAAGTCAATTCAATTAGTATTATAACGCAGGCAGTGTATCATTGAAAAAGTCATTTAAATTATAATAGCATTTTTTTATCAACAAATTATTATTATTATTTTTTGGAGGAACAAAAGCTCTATAAATCTTAATAACTAATTTATCTAGTCTAGGTTATCAGAGAAGCCAATTAGCGGTCCTCACGAATGGCTACACATATTCTAGACAAAGCTATCCCCAAACTAACCTGGGCGATTGCTCGCCATCTATTGTTTATTACGTCAACTTTCAGTCTTAGTAAGTAAGTTTTGTTTCAATTCAACTTTTATTGCAATCGAAGCTCAAAATAATGTTAAAACCATTAGATGCGACTAGGTTTTGATACATTTTATTACTTTGGAAGTGTCTTTCGCGCAAACTATTCAATTTAGAAAAACGATATTGAACTTCAAAAATTTTTGAAGGCCTATCCATAGATAGAGACCCCACACGTATGGGCTCGATGAAAAAAAACTATTGCGTTTCAGTTCTAAGTATGGAGACCCCCAAAATTCATTGTTTATTTTTTTTTATTTTATCTTCTACCTACTGTATTTTCCTTTTAGTTAAAATTTGTATTTATGCTTACTAATTTGTTCAATGTGTTTGTGGGTCAAATAAATAAGTTAGCTTTCTTTTCTTAGTTTACAGTGTGCCAGTTTCTAACTGAAGCGTTGATTTCAGGTTCTTAGGTATAAGGAACCCGCTGAAGAGCCGGCATCACTCCACAAAGCGGGTGGTGGCCATCAAGATAGCGCTGGTGTGGTTACTCAGCATGTTCGTCTCCAGTTCCATCACTGTTCTAGGTGAGTTGGTAACTATTAAAAGTAAAGAAGTAGGTTCCCTAGGTATATTTCGGATATCTTCAAACATTTTTTTTATTGATTTTATAGTGTTTACTACACTTAAGGAAATCATAATGATTTTTATAATGTCCCAAGAGTTCCCGCTCAGTTTTTAACTTTTGGGACATTATAAAAATCTTAAAACATAATATTTAGGAGTTGCAGCTATAAGAGTGTTCTGGGTAGTGTTGATTTAAATATCGCTACGTATTAAAAATATTATTACAGCTGATATTAAAATGAAAGGGCTCAAACTAAAAACACTTTTCACTTTTCCGTCGAATCAACTAAGAAATTGGCAGTCTGTTTTTTATGTGAATGCATCCCAATATCTTTATTGGATCCCTTCCAACATTGACACGTCGCGCGTCGCCATCGAGTCTAATACAGGGAATTTTCTTTTTAACCTGTTCTACCTGCCTCTACCTTACTTAAGAAATAAGTCGATGAGGGACACATGTAACTTACCTAATTAAGGTAAGTTACTTTTAGGACAAAAGATAATTTTAGTAAACAGTCAAATTACATCAGGTGTAATATGGCCCAAAAGATGTGATATACTGGCTTACCATGAGCTCTGTCTGGCTCTGTCTCTGGTTCTGGTTTTGAGTCTGTGTGAGTGTTCATACAGCGTGTGTGACGTTTCAACGTTAAATTAATATAGTCAACACTCACAAAGACTCAAAACCAGAGCCAGACAGAGCTTATGGTGGACCTACAGCTGTGCCTATAAATTTAAATCAACATAAAATATCAAACAGTAGTGTGTGCGTGTGTGTCTTCCTATTTATATAAAATCGAAATGTAGAAAATAATATCACCACAGCTAAGCCATAAAATTGCAGAAACCTAAATTACGAGTATAGCTTCCTTTACTCTTGTTATTTGACTTTGCATAAAACTATTTTGGCTATCCCGGGCTATTTTATTACGATGCAAAAGTTTCAAATTATTGAACGGCAGAGGTGAAGGTTATAGAATAGAAAACACTTTTCACTTTAAAATGTACTCTTGCTCAAAATGTTCACCATCATTAGCGCACCAGCTAATATTTTCCTTTAGGATGTTCTTAAATTATTTTTTGTTACCAACGAGCCTACAGAACCGAAAAAGTATTGATGCATAAGTAGAATAACCATGAATAAAACCTTGACTCATTACTGTTTCATAAAAAAAGTGAAGTACATTTTATTTTTGAAAAAAGAACTTTATGCGGCGATTTTTGAAAATGGAATCGTAACGCGTGCGTGTATTGCGCTGCGTGAGGCCTATGTTATAAAACAAAAGAGTTTGACGCGACAGTTTGAGATTACAATTTAAAATAAAATGAATAAAGTGACCGTAATTTATTAACAGTGAAAATATGATTATCTGGTGAGAATAGATATTCTAATTTGCAGGTGGAATGGTTAGTAAAAGTATTGTTTAGGTCACAATACATACACCAACCACATCAACTATGTAGAGTGTAACACACTTGGTTTCTTTTTGCTTAAACTTAATACCTATGATAGGTAAAAACCAGTTCTTCTAGGCTTTGTCGCGTGGAAATGGCACGTAGACACACCTAGTTTTAATAAGTTTCAAGGTTATTCTTGTGATACAGCTGAACGAACGATTTTTCACTTTTGAGGCAATTTTAATAGGATTATAAGATTCAAATTTTTTTTTTCTCACAGGATTAATAAACAGGCAAAACATAATGCCGACCCCAGACCTCTGCGTCATCAACAACCAATTCTTCTGGATCTTCGGCTCGCTGGTCGCGTTCTACATTCCAATGCTGACAATGGTGGTTTCCTTCGCCTTGACAGTTCAACTGTTGAAGCGACAAGCGAAGCTGGCCGCTACGCCTGTACCGGGGGGAACACAGAGAAGGTTAGCAGTAGTTTTGTTGCTTCTGGTTGCTCACTTACCAATCAAGATTAGAAGGTATGTGATGGACATTTGATTTAATTTTGTTTTAAATATATTGTTTTTCGGAAAAATTGAGTTAAAAACCAAAAAGTTTCAACGGTAACCTAACCTTTTTAAAATATAAAAAAAATTGCATGCTGGCTACACAAATCCAACTTTCAGAAGACTTACCAGGTCTATTGCGCAAAACAATGCAAAGGTATTCGTATTAGTTGGTTCTGGTCACGGTCAGTTTGGGAGATAACAATGGTTAATAAAAATGGTTCAGATAAAAATTATGGTTAATATAAAATTTTTCGCAAACGAAAGGTGCTAACCTACTATCTTAAACTTTATAACTGCATTTACGTGCAAACCTAACTTTATGAGACTGATGTCCGTATCAATGCTTTTATATCCTCTTCAGTTTTGTGGTTCAACTTTATGCAACTTAAATAAGCACTAAAATGGACAAGGCCAAATATATTTTTCACCTACTTCATTTTTACAGTGCACCTACTCTAAAATATTTAATCCCAGCAAACGTGTTGCATACGAACAGCTGAAATTTAGACTTTTGCATCCCAACCGGAACAGACATTTCTAAGTACACCAGTAATCTTTTGCTGTGGCACTTTTCAAGAATAGTCTTAGTACTAGCAAACGTTCGTATGGGTTCAGCGAGTCAGAAAACATAAAAAATATATTGGAAATCTTTATTTCACAATAAAGTACATAGCGAACAAGATGATTTTAAAACATAATCTCTAAGAACATCGATCAAATCACCAAAATTGTAGGTTAGTTTGATCAACGGATTTTTTTTTGCGTTTGGCCGACTCGATTGAACCTATGGAAAGCTATTTATAAACAGTGCTGCGTCGTAGCCCATAATAAATACACATGCAAAAACTGTCCCTAAATGTTGCAGCTTAAATCATCTATTCTCTAGAGAGAAACGGCCAGTTTAACAGCCGTTAACTGTAAATACTATAATTTATTCTGTTGAGGCCGAAACGCCCAAAACAGATGTATAGCGCTATTCCGAATGAAGGCTTCTCAGAAAAATGCTAATAACTGTACGTTTTACGAAATTTAAAAGGAATTTTATTGTATTCAAAAGTGGAGTAATTTCTTCACTGAAATGCTACTGTTCATCGTGTTCCAGTGTACGGTACACTGGAACCTATGTGGTCCAGGAAACAGGTAGTTTCCAGGAAACGTATTTAAGGGTAATAGGAATGATAATCCTGGAATCCAGAGCAAATAGGAATGATTCTTGATTCTTTGATGATTGTTTTTAAGTCTTTATTTCCTTTCTGTAATACCTACTAGAATCTTGTTTCTGTGGGAATATTATCCGAGGCATTACCGACCGGCTCTGACGGAAGTCCAGCGTTGGTTGTAAGCCAACCAACATTATGCTGAGTCAGAGTCGGTTTTGTGACTGCTTCACACAGAAATTTAGTAGGTATTAGGAATTTAGTTATTACAAACTAAAGTAAGTGCTTCTTTCGCAAAATCAAGAATTATTATATTCTATGCTTTTATTCTGTGACTCCTCAGCTAAGCCAACTAAAACTATGCTGAGTCAGAGTTCGTTTTGTTACTGCTTCACGCAGAAATGTAGTATTAGGAATTTAGTTATTATAAATTAATGTAAGTGCTTGTTTCGCAAAATCAAGAATTATTCTACTCTATGCTTTTATTCTGTGACTCCACAGCTCTTTGTGAGAATCTAGTGCTTCTCAGCCGGCTGCACTAAACTGAATACAATTTGTAAATTTCATATCAGTATTGCACCATTGCAATGCATATTACAGGCTGGGACTGGGTGTTTTATTGAAGCGACGCGTGGCACAAGATACGAGCCCTTGTGCCACGAGATTGAGGATTCAGTATGTTCAGTATGTTCAGTATGTTCAGTATGTTCAGTATGTTCAGTGTGTTCAGTGTGCTCAGTGTGTTTAGTATGTTCAGTATGTTCAGTATGTTCAGTATGTTCAGTATGTTCAGTTTGTTCAGTATGTTCAGTATGTTCAGTATGTTCAGTATGTTCAGTATGTTCAGTATAATAAATATAATAATAATAAATATTGTGAACAATTCACACAACACTACCCAGCCCCAAACTAAGCAGAGCTTGTAATATGGGAACCGGATAGCTGATATAATACTTGAATACATTTTTTTTTGTAAATACATACTTAGAATACAATATAACACCCAGACAGAGAATAAACATTTATGTTCACCACACAAATATTTGTTCTCGGTGGGGATCGAACCCACGACCTACGGCGCAGAAGGCAGAGCTACTACCAACTGAGCTAGAGGCCAGTCAAGTCAGTATGTTCAGTATATCAGGCGCAACGTCAGCGCCTTGGAGACGCTTCCGTTTGGCAGTGAATTAAATTAGTTAAGATTTCTCTAAATTTTTTGCAACGGTTTGCATATAGCTCAACTGTTTCATTTAATTTTCTTGTTTGTTCATTTGGTAAATTACTGTATTAATTTTATTTTTGTAATTGAACTAATTTCATTGATTCGTAAGTTTTAGCTATACCAAGTGTCATAAAATAATGCTGCGACGCTACCATAAAAGTTCTCGTGCAGCTGACTGCACGTAAGTATAGGAGGCAATCGTTTCCACCGAAGCTCGAACGAGCCGCTTCACTTCTTTTCAATAAACGAGCCACTCTACGCGACTGTCCAGTACAGACGTGTGCACTGGTGCATATCATTTGATCTGCCGTGTCTCTGTGATCTGCTTTGGAGCTTCACAGAAAATTCCTGTTTTAAATAATAGCTTTTTGAAACGTATTACCAGTTTTTCATATAGCGAGTGTCACATCAAGAAGGGCTTGGGTAGTTTTTATCCTACTAATATTTAAACGCGAAAGTTTGTATGTATGGTTGGATGGATGAATGTGTAAACGTAATCATTACAAAATGGATTTTAATGCAACTTTACAATAATATGGCTATACATAAGAATAACACATAGGCTACAATTTATAAAGATATTGTAACGGAGAACGGATGTAAGTACCGGGAACGGGGTGAGCGAAGCCGCGGGCGGCTGCTAGTAGGTAATTTTATAAAAATAATATTCCTACCTACTTACAGACCGACACATATAGATAACTTATAGATTGTATCTAATTGAAATCATTATTATTCTGAGGGTAGGATTGTCACTGATAATCCACTTATGAAAAACTAACAAAAGATAAAAGATTAATTCTACTGGTAATAATCAACATAGCCGTACCAAAAGCGAGTTTTAGTTAATGTATGTACTTTGCAAACAAAAAGCACTTAGTGCCACATACACACACAACTAACCAAACGCTCATCTCGCAACGTCACGAACAGTTGCCATCGTTAGTACGAATGCGATTAATTTTCGTCCTACGTTTCGTCTTCCAGTTCGTGGTCGCCATTCGAAAACCTTAACCTTATCCCTCCAACTTCGCTCGTCCAGGGAAGTACTACCACCATGCCTATTTCTGCCGTGAAGCAGCATTGCTGTGTTTCGGTTTGAAGGGTGTGGGTGCCAGTGAAATTACTGGCACGTGAGGCTGAACATTTGTATGCCTCAAGTTGATGGGCGCAGGGCAGTGCATCTTAAGGGACCTTCTTGACGTGCGTGACCTAAGGAGGCAATGCTTTGTTATAGACGATGGTTACCACTTACATTAAGTGGGCCATATGCTTGTTCCATCAGCTAGTTGTATAAAAAAAAACTTAATCTTAAACTTTTTTAAACCTTTAATTCTCCAACCTCCAACTAAAAATATGCACAAGGTCAACCACTTAACACGAAGAAAAATAAATATATAACGTAACAAGAAGAGATGCGAACTTTGCGCAATTTAGCAGAAAATTCGTTAAGCGGAACATTTTGAAATACATTTTCCATTCGACTGTCCAGCGTCCGGTACTGACGCATGCAACAGTGCATATCGTTATCGATGGCATACAAATAAATCTGCATTATCTCTTCAATGACTTCCCAACGCTGAGTATCTTCAATTAACTTTGCAGGTAGAGCTTGAATTAAGCTGGTAATCAATTAGGTGTTAAAGGATTTGAGCTTACTGCTGCATTTATACGATACGTATTTTTAAATCACTAATGCCGGCCGTCTCTTTTTGTTGACATTAATGTGTCAGTGACAGGTATACCTTAAAAACCTTGTAAAATGATGAGGGTTTTGAAACAAACCCACAGTTGAAACACAAAAAAAATTGTCTTTTTGTTTTTAGCCCAATAAGGGATACGTACCTGTTTATATAAGAACAGTTTTCCTTTGACACACCATGGGAACGGTCTCGTGCGCCGAGGTGCGCACAGGAGCCCTTTCTTGTGCGTTGCCGTGCGTCGTCATCGGCTGTGCGTGATGATCTGCAGAACCACGCACCGTAGGAAGGCAGCATAAGGACTAATTTTTCAATCGCTTTTCCGCTTGTTGAAAAACAAGAACTCTGAATGATTTTTAATCTGGTGAATTACGTTATTCCGTAAATTGAACAATTAACCCTAAATAAACTATTGGTTCCTCCATATAAATAATGCTGGTTTCTTTTTTGAGAAGTTTTTTTGTTAATTCTTTATAAACTTTTATCTCGCTTAGTCTTCAATCATGTTTGACAGAGTACAATAGATTTTGTGATTTTATCGTCCGATCATTAGAGCTATTGTCGAAAAACCAGTGGGTCCAAAATGTTTCAGTCAATTACGCTTGGACTATTTGTAACAGAAAGAAATGGGCTTTGGGCGAAAAAAGGCGAAATATCTGTTAGAGCGCTTGTTATAATCTAGATGTGGAACGTGAAGGCAGTTTCGTTCGTAAAGCTAGTATAAAACTCGTATATTAGTGTTGAACCGATATCTTTCAGTCCGTTGGGACGCGCCTTTAATACCCAAAGCCTATTACCCTTAGCGGGATATAGGCATCTACACAAACAACTTTACTTTCGCTTGCTATTCTTATCGTCTCTGTTTTAGTCATCTCTCATCGGCTATTCTAGCAAAGCAAACATAAATAATAATAAAAATAAGCAGAACACACTTAAAAACACATAATACACTAAATAAAATCTTTTTGAATTATGTTTTTTTAATTATTTGAACTTTTTGAAGTTGGAAAATTTCTTATAAAATAAATATTGTGGACAATTCACACAACACTACCCAGCCCCAAACTAAGCAGAGCTTGTAATATGGGAACCAGATAGCTGATATAATACTTGAATACATTTTTTTTTGTAAATACATACTTAGAATACCATATAACACCCAGACAGAGAACAAACATTTATGTTCACCACACAAATATTTGTTCTCGGTGGGGATCGAACCCACGACCTATGGCGCAGAAGGCAGAGCTATTACCGACTGAGCTAGAGGCCAGTCAAATTATCTCGATATATCGAGGTAAGAAAGTATAATAGTAGGATAATAGTATAACATAATGATAATAGATGGAATTTTTACACGACGTAAATTTTCACCGTAACCGTTCAAAACTCATGGCTTTTTAGAAGTACCTACATTATTACATGCATACAAAGGGGTTTTCCTCAAACTGTTTCAACAAAAGCGTTAGAGACCTTGAACCACCAACTCAGATTGAAAAGGAAATTCCCATTGGACTCAGCGTTTATTATGATTAATGACGCTTCCTCAACAACCTTATTAGAAAGATTTGGTCGGGCCTTGATCAACAATAACCAACAAATTGTAATAGCTCTTTCGAATTCAGTTTGTATGAGCTAGTTGCCGAAATCTGATTGGTTTTTTTCCAAATTATTTGTGCTAAACATGGTATAGGTGCTTAATTAATATGATTTAAATAAGTATTTCGTCTGCGATTGTTAGCTTAGTCACTGAGAATGTTTTAATAATTTGTTTTAAATGTTTTTCTTTAAAATTAACGGTGCAACTTTGAATCTCTACTGTAGAGAATTGACTAACTTATATCTCTTTACTCCTACGTACTTAACCAGTTCATTTTACGGCAACTTTTTTTCGTGCGTGCTACATTGTCAGTGTCAATTTAGATATGTAATAAACAAAAAATAACAAAAAAAAAGATTTATTAACATGTCAAAAGAGAATTGCTGGTAGATCAAAAATATGATTTGTAATCGTGAAACGTATATTTTTATTCCACTCAAAAAATCGCATAAATCCAAATCCATTATAATGTTATTTTATGCTCATAAATCCTGTATTTTGAGTGTTTACTCGAACATAACTTTAAAATAATAAAACAGTAAGAATTTTATTTTATTCTAGAATAATCTAGATCTTGCAGCCCTATTCATAAAACGTGCATAAAAGTTTCAGCGGTCCTTGAGAGATCGAAAATATTCCCGAAAGATGAAACTTCTCGAACTGAGATTAACAAACAAAGAAAAAACTTGTTCACTCGAAAGTGCTTACTTACTCTTATGTAAATCTGATCTTTTCCATTGTTACAGAAATGGCCTTTGAGAGATAAAATAACAGCCACTTTCCATTGTATAATAAATGGAAGCTATATTTACAGGTGTTTCGGTATACAAGTTTTTTTATGATTACAAAATCGTATTATTGAAACTGTAGTAGTAAACAATCGTTTAGTCTAAGATTACTTGAGTTTAGTAGTGATAACAAAGATTAAATACTACCATGTTTAAAAAAAAATAGATTAAGAAAAATACTTCTTTATTTATGAAGGGTCAAATAAATATTGTGAAAAGTTCATAATATATTATGAAACTTAAAAAAAATTACAAGTAATTTTTTGATGCACTCTGTAGCTTCTTCTCGTCTAATTATTTCGAACCAGTAGTGTGGTGATAGGATTTTTAAGTGCGCCCCAAAGGAGGCTCCTTTCGTGCACTTGACATGTGTGTGGTTTCGAACTTACCTATTAGGTCTTACGAAATCCCGGTTTCCTCGCGATGTGTTTCTTCACCGTTTGAGAGTATTCCGAAGCTGGGGTGTGCAATCTGAAGGTACCGATTAAACTCATTTGTGTGTTCGTATATCATGTTATAGGATATACTTACCTTCATCAGCGTAATTATTGCTAAAATGTCTGACTCCATGATTTTATCAATACATCCCTTGAGAGAGTAAATGGATTGGATTGGAATTAAATATTGGATCAATCATTGGAATGTTTTTCCTATAATTTACTAGCTGCCTGTCCCGGCTTCGCACGGGTGGACATTCATTCTTTAAACACTTAAATATAACCTATGTTACTCAAGGTGAACATACGTCCAGCAGTGAATTGATATCAATTGATGATGATGATGAAAGAACATTCTATAACGTGTAGGAGCACTATTTTCTAGAACATTTTGTCCAAATCTAAAATTCAGAACCGTTTGCATGGGTATATTTGATTATTCCAGATCATTCGAGAACCTTATAGAACATTCTAGAGCGTCTATGTGCATTCTGTTCTCATCAAAGTCAAGAATTTTCAGAAAAATCCATAAGTGATAGAATAGGATAGACATAGAGAAGTCCCTACGTGTTAGAAAAGGATAGACATAGATTTCGAAACTTTTGCTCCTTATAAATTAATAACACCTAAATATTGAATATAAACTATCCTATCTTTTAAGTCCGACCATATTATAGGCAGTTGCAAAATTTTATCGAAATCCGTTCAGTAGTTTCGGAGTTTATCGCGTTCCAAATTGTGACACGAAAGATTTATATATATAGATTAATATTGAATTAACTACTAACAGCCATACAACGCAATTTAAATTTAATAATTGCGTAAAGTTAGCCCTGTCACTGTTTGTCATTACCCAGTGGTAAGAGATAACATCTTTTGTCATATTTTTATAAGTAAGGCCATAAGTGTTTTCCTTATCAGTGTCAGTTACTTGAATAAAATACAAAAAAAAACATTTCATAAGGCTTAATAACCACAGAACACAAAATGCGTCCCCGCTTCTATGTTCTATGATTCCCACCTCATGTTTAGTGGTAACTATGATCTATAGCAAAATATCGCCTCGCAGGTAATTTACACCCATTAGAAAGGTGGCCGTACGTACTTACTAAAACCTACTAAAGTAACAACCTAATAATAAACTAGACGTAGTGTTACTAGGGGCAACTTGCTTACAAAATGTACCTACGCATAATATCTAAATATTCCAAAGTATAAAACTGAGATATTAAAAACTATTTCTTTTAAAAAATAGTACCTACTTACTGGAACGTATGTTTAGAAATAATAGCAAAATAATGTTATTACAGCATTTACCATTTAATAGGTATTTTATTGTACAAATATAAGCAATACACTTATGATCCAATATCAATAAAAGTATTATTCAATCAAATACAAAAGTTATGTCCAGAAGCTGTTGCCTCAGCAATAAACTCCATAAAATAACAGCACAATCAATCTTGAACTTTACTGCCACGCATCAAGTCATAAATTCGGCTGGCAAACAAAGCATATCTGTTAAGGCGCTGACAGCTATCAAACAAATTCTCGCATGCACGTTTCAACATTTTGAAAGATAATTCACTACCCAACCAACTATTAATTGCGATATTTCAATAATCACTTTAAATATCGCATTAGTTGGTTTTCGTATAAACTCGTTTGTATGATTTATTGGTGAACTGTGTGCATGTGATTGTGCTTAAAATTTGCTTTAGTTTTTTTATGATTAAATTCAGTGATTTACCCCCGAATACTGAAACGCAACTCAGATTTAAGCACGTCTCAAGCGACGAATATTTGACAGATTTTCATTGAAAACTGTCAAATATTCGTCGCTTGAGACGTGCTTAAATCTGAGTTGCGTTTCAGTATTCGGGGGTTTGACTATCTTTTTAGTTCAAATTTGCGAGCGAGAAGGTCATTGACGGTAGTCTGCCCCTTAACGAAGAACAAACTATTACATTGCGTTTATCGCCGATTATTTTGCAAACTCGCCGAATATCTTTGCAATTCTGGACCTTATTACTTTGTGAATAAGACGTACATATTTATTGGTAGTATTACTATAAGTTTATCACGTAGATTTGTTTTGATCTAGCTAACATTATGTTCAGGTTGTTGAAGTCAAATGGTTTTAGGATTCGTTCTGTTTGAAAATTGCATTAGAAAATGTTAAGCAGAGGGCTCATTCTGAGTTTTAACATAATTTCGTCGTTAGCTCAAGGCAAAATTACTAATGTTATTATTTACGAACGCTGCGTAAAAACTAACTAAAAAATATTTTTATAATGTCCAAAAGTTAAGAGGCTGAGGGGGATTTGAACCCACAACCTTTCCCTTGGTACGGTGCTGCACCGACCGTTACGCCATCGGATCCTAATCGCATTCGACGAATAACTCTTAGGTTCTTAAGTAGGGAAACACTATAAAATCAATAAAAAAACTTTTTTCAATATCCTATCTTTATTCTGCAAGGATGTTAGAGATTCTGAA
This sequence comes from Thera obeliscata, assembly GCA_947578465.1. Classification (NCBI taxonomy): domain Eukaryota; kingdom Metazoa; phylum Arthropoda; class Insecta; order Lepidoptera; family Geometridae; genus Thera; species Thera obeliscata. The sequence goes on from OX387926.1 coordinate 4,394,917, forward strand.
CCTAACCGGTTGACATACATTTTTTTTTTGAAGTGAAAACTTCTTTAGCGGCGTTGAGCACTTTCTGTAATGGGTATAAAATCTTAAACTCGCGTCAGGATCACGTGACCTGAACTCGCGTCAGGATCACGTGACCTGAACTCGCGTCAGGATCACGTGACCTGATCGAAAAAGCGTAAGACGGATGGAGAGGACGTTGCCGTTCCGCTCGACTGACCGCGCCGTACCCGGTGTGTGACGTTGCCGCTTCGCTCGCCGGCCGGCACTGTTGCTACGATGGGGGCGGGGCGGCGCGTGCGGTTCGTGCATCTATTAATGATAAAAGTGATGAAGAAATAGCGAAAGAAAATGAGTGAGTACTTTATAAATATACTAGATGAAAATTTAATAAGTTTTAATACGAGCGGCAAGTTTTCACTTCTGCCGGTACTCCCGGAGTGCAACCCGTCTTTTTTTTTTTTTACGGGGGAAAATGCTTTACGCATGCCTTCTACTTGGGGAAGAGTAGGAGGGGATGTCAGACTCTCTGTCATACTGACAGAATACTGACTAAAAACCCACCGATGTTCCTTCACTCACCTCAGTGCCAGTGCATCATCGAACCACTCCTCACCTGACGAATGGTCCGATGCTGCATCGGAACTTGACAGAGTCACGGGGTCCCGATTGGATTCTACCGCGGCTCTGTCGGTGATAGTTCACATTGGGCGAACCCCTCTGACCTCGTTAAGAGGTGGATGTCCTGGGACAATTCCTGCAATCGGTAGCCTGTGCAATGCTGGGCTGAGACTCCCCGCACTCAAACCCTGCTGGCCACCGTCAAGTAGGAGGAGGCGTTGGAATTGCTGTCGCCTTCTTCCGGTCCTGCGTCTGCGCTGCTGATCAGCGAGAGGATTATCCTCCCGCACCCGCTCCGCTGTTTCCTTCAGAAAGACAACTTTTTCGCAGTATGCTACTACTGCATCCCAGGATCTATCGAACCGGTTGACATACCCTGACTCAACTTACAAAGATACGACGTCTCTAGGGACCACCTTCTACTTGATCATTCTCGTCCGTCCACGATTACCGAAAAAGCAAAAACAAGTAAATATATTACCGGTATCTCAAAAAGACCGAGCCACGAGACTCGAGATTATTAGATACCTATCCCTAAGGATACGATGTACATCTTTAAAACTCGTTTAGATATCGGTCCTTTGTTAGCCTAATCCTATGGGGAGATTGGTATTCGATCTATTGAGTAACTCTTACCTGTAGGCCTACCACAAGCTCTGTCTGGCTCTGTCTCTGGTTCTGTTTTTTAGCCTTTGAGTGTGTTATACCAGTGCAGTTTGTATACCGTGTGTGTGACGTTTCGACGTAGACTAAATAAATCCTACACACACACAGTAAAATACACTGATGAGCACTCACACAGGCTCAAAACCAGGGCTAGAGACAGAGCCAGACAGAGCTTGTGGTAGACTGATTATCCTGGCTTAGTATTTTTCAAAGGATATTTGTTAGGTCACAGATTTTATTGTGTTTGAGCTTCCAAACTTTTTGTCAAAAGAGATCGGAAGGGAAGTCTAACGTGTTCTAGAATCTAGATTATAGAGGTTTTTATGAATACTTTCAAGGTTAAGTTGTATAACATCCCAAAACTAAGAAACAAATAGGTTTCTTGTCTGTTTTTCATAGGTAAGTCGCGGGGATCTACGCCATATATTATGTTGTACCTTGTTTACAAGCCTTTTCAAGGCTATTAGGTACTATTTATTTAAAAAAATTTGTTAGGTATATTAAGAGACGTTTAAAGTGTTACCCTGATTTCATAAAATAATTATGATCTTACCAGTATAGGTACCTACATACACGTTTGTATGTTATAATCATTTTCAAGTTTTTAAAGTCTTAATTTAGAAACAGTGCTTGAGTCTGAGTCGAGCCTCGAGCATTGATTATAGTCTTTTTCAATGGGGAACTGTCAAAAAAGACTATGCTTGAGAGTGTTTATGGCTTGACTCAGACTCAAGCACTGTTACAGAATACGAGCCTATGGTTGACCGCCTGTAGTCCCAGGATGCTGAATAAATATTTCTTGTGTATATTTTTTGATGACTAATCCTTGTGAATGTAAAAGTTTGAATGGATGATCAACGATCAATCACTCATCCCAATAAAACAATTTTTTATGCGGTTCTGAATATTATATTTTTTGATAAGTATACTACGAGTATATTATGATCTTGATTATGATATAGGTACTACGTCGGTAAATTCTTATTGATCTGCAAATGGTGTGCGGACTGGTTTCCGCAAGTAGGCCTCTAGCGGGCCCTTGACACACCTTGACCCATGAAACATTTTTTTAGAACTTTTTAGGTTCTACGACATGCCTCAAGATGTTTTCCTTCACCGTTTGAGAGTACTGGCATAGTGCATATACATTTTCAGACAGGAAAACTCATTAATGCATGACTGGATTTGAACCCACGACCTTAGGATCGGAAGGCGAAGCCGCTACCACTAGACCACTAGTGCTCTCGATATAAAAGGTCGTAATCATTCCAGCATGCAATGTTATGCCACGGATAGTCGAAGACAAGTAGTGTCATATTATTAGGCACTAGTTTTATATTTATTTATTTATTTGGCACACCAAGTTTATTAGTTTAGTGTAGTTTTTTTTTTTTTTTTTTTTTTTTCAATCTGTTTTCTGTACTCTTTGTAAAATGATCCAAGTAAATAAAATTTTGATTTTGATTTAGTTTACAAGGATTGGAAAATCACAACAAGTATTTAATTTTTATGAAGAACTTCTCTTACAGACAATGCGGAGGATTCGACAACGGCCCTATCCAAGGAGCCCGGAGAGTTGGCGCCAGGAGTTCACCAGATCTGTCTCCCAGCAGGTCCATGAGCAGACAACTGACTTGGAGAGTCACTAGTGCTGCCAGGTACGATTAAATCCACGCAGCACTATCTGGCCGCAAACTAAACAGAACTTGTACTATGGGAACCAGATAGTTGATATAATACTAATATACTTTTTTTTGTTATTGAGGGAAGCCGTCACTGTCTCAATGAAACATTTTAATATTTTAAACCGCTGGCAAAAAAGTGTTGTATATGTTTGAAGCTAACCCCCTCATTCATAATTCCTGATACTACTATAGCGGCTACCTAAAAGTCTCTGGTAACTCTTACTTTCATCTCAACAAAATATGATGATTAATTCTGATATGGTAAGCAGACTTAGCGGCTTTAGTTGAATGTGATCTATATAATATAAAACCATTATGAATGAAAGACGTGTTTGTTTGTTGGTCTGTTTGTGGTCTCACAGCTCTAAAGCGAATGCTCCGATTTGTATGTTGTTTTTTCCTGTTAGAAGTCCGTTATTTCCGCAATAGTTCTTATCTATATTTGGTAGAAACCCATTCATACGTTTTTATGTTTTGAGTATATTCATAGCCTCTCTCTTCTTCAGTAGGTCTACCACAAGCTCTGTCTAGCTCTGTCTTTGGCTCTGGTTTTGAGATTGTGTGAGTGTTGACCAATTAAATCCTACTTCAAAACGTCACACATACAGTATAATACACCGGTGAGCACTCACACAGACTCAAACTAGAACCAGAGGCAAAGCTACTGCTTTATAAGCCTACTGTTTTATAAGTATACAATCATTGTCAACAGACAACAACGCAACAAGATAGGAATGAGTGTGTCTCACCCACAACTGAGCTACATGAATGGATGCAGCTCCAACACTACATCGAGCTTGAAGCGAGGCCGTGACGTGTCCACACAGACTCCGCCGAGCATCGTGGCAGAGACCCGTCGCGCGAGGCTCAGGCCTTTGAAGCTCATGACGGCTCCTAATGCCTTGACACTAAGGTTAGTATCTTATATACTTAATAGACTTCTTCTTAAATTTAAGAGCTTAGCTCTTGTCGGGGTTTTGATGCGGCCTCTTTGACTTCCTTATACGTATACGACATGACAGCGTTTTTTTTTTTTATCTGGCTCATGTAACTTATTCTCGGCCTTCCTCTTCCCCGTTTTCATCCTTAAAATTGATCCTAACGATTGATGCAATAAAAGTACAGGGTATATTTTTTTCAGATTTTAGCCGGTTCGATCCCCGGGTGTGGGAGAAGAGAATTTTCGAAAATCTTTGAATGCAGTTTGCTTTCTATTAAAAAATAAAGGAATGTTTCCTTTGAGTAAAATTTTCTATCTGCAGTATTAAGAGTACTTTTTCTCCAGGTGGCACTACAAAATTCCACCCTGTATACAGGGTTATTTATTATTAGCTGCATATACTCAGGAATTAGGTTCAACAAATAAAATAAAAACTATTATTGAAATGATTTTTTTTAAGTTTTGATTTAAGTTTTTGTATTAAAATTTTATTTTTATTATTTTTTTTACGTCTATTGCATAATGATTGTCATGGAGAACAGGACGATGACCCACCCAGGCGGTGACTGAACGCAGAGTATCGCTCACGGCGCGCGGGCGCGGATCAAAGGTCAAAATAGGTCAGGCGCCAATGATTCCAAAAGATATTCTTTATCGATTTTCTCGGGATTTTCATAACAAAACTTAAAAAAAATCATTTCATAAATATTTCTTATTTTATTTGTTGAACCTAATTCCTGAGTATTTGCAGCTAATTATGAATAACCCTGTAGATTATGTATTCCTTGTAACGTATGAAGTGTGTGATTTGATGTGTAGCCGACTATACAAGTATACTTCTATACCTTATCCAATCTCGTTAATAACCAACTTTGCTCTCGACAACAACAAAAAGATCTTTGATAAAGCTGTCAGCGAAACAACAGAGACTTGTTCGATAAAACAATCATAATTCCTTATTAAACTTTTTGATTCAACTTCAAGCCTCCCGAGACGGCTGGAACATGAAACGAATCAGTATCAGAGATAGATAGAATCAATCGTAATCCACCAGAGACATTAGCTTGTGATCGATCGGACCCCAAGGTCTGTCTTTGTCTGGTTTTGGGTTCCATACCTCAAAAGTAAATTAAACCCTTTTGAGCACATGGGAAATACTGTCTCTCTTTTTGGGGATTTTAAGTACAAAACATTATATATTTTATGCTAGGGATTTTATTAGAAATTCCCTTTTTTTTCGTATTACATGCCTAACTGCGTTAGTTTTCACTGTGGGCAACCATAATAATCATGATGAGAGCTTATTGAAAGAAAATTAAATCTTCTTGTTAATTTTTAATGGTTTAATTAAAAAAAAAACTGTTGTCTGTAAAGTCGGTTTACTGACAATAGTTGAACGTGACAACGTCATACATCTGTCCATGCGGACGCATCGCTCACTCAAGTAGGAGAGAGACAGATGTCGAACGCTGCCGAGCGCGGAGGCCGATTGTGCCTCTTTGTCGCTCGTTCCGCGCTCTCGCTTGCACTTCAAGCTTTAAATGGAACGCCTCAGAGCATGTATTTTCAATTGCAGAATGTTATAAGGAGAACATACTAATACAAATGAGTCAATTCTTAAACTGCATGACGTAGGTATATTTAGAAGATTTATTAAATCATCATACGTCAGACTAAATTATTATATTTTTATTTCTGCTAGCAACTGAAATAAAATGGGAACTCAATTGACGTTAGAGCGCAAGAGTTGTAAAATTTTATACCAGTAGGTACATTTCGCAGTTGAAATAGGTTTTCAAGTGTTGACCTTCATCATTGGATAGTTTTGATCTATTTTAAAGTGGCTATCAGGTGGGTTCTGTTATCGTACATACATGAATGATGTGCAGTAAAATCATCATCATCATTATCAGCCTGAAGAAGTCCATTGCTGGACATATGCCTGCCTCCCCTAAACATTTCCAGGAAGAGCGATTCTGAGCCCTTTCCATTCACCGACTCCCAGCGATCTTAAAAATGTCGTCAGTCTATTTCGTGGGGCGCCCTACGTTTCCTCTTCCGGTTCGTGGTCGCCATTCGAGAACCTTTATTCCCCAATGATTGTCAGTTCTTCGAGCTAATATGACCAGTAGGCCTACCATGAGCTCTGTCTGGCTCTGTCTCTGGTTCTGGTTTTGAGTCTGTTTGAGTGCTCACCAGTGCATTATACTGTGTGTTGACGTAGGATTTATTTAGTCATTACACAGATTCAAAACCAGAACCAGAGAATGAGCCAGTAGAAGAGCTCATGGTAGGCCTACAGACAGTAATATACTTACTTAAAATTGGTGTCTAAGAACCTCTCGCAAAAACGGAAGAGGCAAGTCAAGTAAAAATATCGTTTATTCAGTTGTATCATAGTAGGTTAAATTGTCTAAGTATCATAGGGATCACTTTGAAACGTCGTAATGGGTTTAGGTGCCAGTTCCGTATAATCAAGCTTAGGTGTTTGCGATGTTTGAACCTATCCATATTGTATTTAAAGACAAAATAGTTTTCTTAATCTGGCAATTGTTAAAGTGTGATAAATGCGGTGAGCGGCTAAGCTATTTTATCAATAAAAACAATTTACTAAGTTTCTTTGCCCTAAAATACCCAAAATAAAACAATTCCTACTCTCACACTATGCTAGAGCTAATAAAATGGTATCCCGCAAAAGACCTCCATTTGCAATTGTTGTGGAAACAAAATGAAGTTAATCCGAACATTTGTAACATTTTCAACCCTATTTGGATTCTAAAAGGGCTATATCCTCTTAGAAACGGGACAAATGTGCCAGATTTGTACAAATTAGGTCTGTTGGACCTCGAATTGTTTTTGGCATTTTTGTTTCGCAGAAATACTGGCCGTAGACAAAAATAAATTCTATCAACTTATTTGTAATGAAACAAAATTTACGCTGTGTTATACAGTGACCTCTTGGTTAGAAGTTCAAAACAAATTAAACTTTGATCAAAGTGAACCGTTTGTACATCAATGAACAGCGGCGTCGTGATGGTAGGCTGTGTTAATAGAGTCACTAAAGTTAAAACATACTTTGCAAGTTTATAATTGTATGAATTCTGTAACTCAAGAAGTTTTTATTAGTTTTTGGAGTCCCAGTTTTAATTCGTTCTTGGAAGTTGATTTTCTGTATTGCGAAATTGTTTTCCAGCGGGAAGGTGTGCAAAAGATGGGTTCAATGCTATAAGCATTTTCTACTCTCCAAACTAAGGGGTAGAGAATGGCGTTGGCCAATGCTAACATAAAAGGAAAAACTTAGATATTTAAAATACTAACATGTACCTACTTATTAAGTTATCGTCCAATGAGATTTGCTTCAGGAAATGCTCATAAACCAGGAGCTTAACGTTGACTTATTGGGAGCTTTTTTGATGTCAATAGAGAACGCATTCCAAAGACCTGCATTCAATATGTCGTATAGAAAAAAACATTTGTGCACAACCGGATTTAAGCGTACGACTGCAAACGACTTCATTTTCCTGCGCAGTAATCCTATTAGTGTTTTATTTCCTGGCTTGTCGCTTGGCTTCCCCTCACAGAGTTGCTAGAAACAAAAGTATGGCCTTGTGATGCCTTGTGTCAGGGCACAGATAAGATAATACTATACTAGTAGTCAGGGGCAACTTTTTCTTATATTTATGTTTATCCCAGTGCGTGAATAGCGAAAAGTCAATGGATGGAAAGGGCTCAGAATCGTTCTTTTTGGAAATGTATAAGAGAGGTCTATGCTGACTTCTTTAGGCTATTCTAGAGTATTCATTTATTAAAATCAGGAGCAGCTTTTTACTTATTCCCCTATTTATGTTTATACCAGTGCGTGAATCACGAAAAGTCAGTGGAATGGAAAGGGCTCAGAATCGTTCTTTTTGGAAATGTATAAGAGAGGTCTATGTTGACTTCTTCAGATGATAGTGCGTGGAACGGGTTTTAGATGTGGTAAACATGCCAAGCACAGACATCCCTCTCAGCTTAGTCGGCCTAATCTAGAGAAAAGATTATGGTCAATATTCGTACAGAGCTGACAAAGCCGCGGGTTTTCTCACGATGTTTTATTTAGTTTCCCGTTTGAGGCGCTTAAGGAAAACACCGTGAATTTTCTACGCACTATGGCGTTGCGTACATAAGATTTATTGCAGGTAGATACCATTTTAGGTTATTAATGGAATAGTATGACAGGAATCGTAGGATCAACCTATTTAAACATCGGCTCCATAAAACAAACTGCTTATTTTTTTTATAAAATCTCAGACTGGTGCCTCCACCTGAGTCTCATTCTGAGATTTTATAAAAAAAATACCAAAATCGGCTTAGCAGTTTGTTTTATGGAGCCGATGTTTAAATATTTGCAACCCTATTTTCAAACCTGTTTGAAAATAGGGTTGCAATCACAAAACTTCTTAGTTCCTTCACACTAAAGAGAGGCGGAAATTCAAGTCACAAACAAAAGTGCTCTCTGATCTACGAACGTCAATAATCTTTGTTTCAGGTTCCTCGCCAACCGCAAGAAAGGCCGCTCTCTATCAGCCAACGCGGTGGCCAACGAGCAGAAAGCCACCAAGGTCCTCGGCCTAGTCTTCTTCACGTTCGTGCTGTGTTGGGCGCCATTCTTCCTCCTGAACATCCTCTTCGCTTCTTGTCCTGCTTGTATAGTACCAGGTTAGTAATCTAAACATTTTGATATTATTGTTCCTTTCCAGTGACAAAAATCACGATAAATAATTTAATTCGTTTATAATTTTATTTTCGCATGCCTTATAGGTTGAATTACTTTGGTTCAATCACAATTTTTAACATTAACTTTACTACCTGTAATTCAGCAAATACTATACAATATACTTAGACTTTACAATATACTTTGACTTTGTGAGAAAAAAAGAAGTAGCCTCAAGATTTTATTCCCCAGGTAGAAATTTGGTAAAAATCAAGAAAAAGAAACGAATTGACCCATGAATAACTTTTTTCACCACACTCTGGTTAAAAAAAACAAGTGCCACGTTATGAATACGACCAAGTACTCCATCAAAATTATTTGAAGATATCAAAGAATTATAACTTTATAATTCTTAAGCATTAAGAAAGAAAAAATGGAAGGGCTTGTGGTTTTTCAGGAAAACCGCTACCGACAGGTTCCCTCGTCACCGCACGAAAATGTGAACGATAAACATTAAAATCGTCCGTAATGTCGTGTGAAATGTAATCAAATCGTTCCATTAGAACGACAATACCGATAGAAAATAGCATGGGTCCCAGGTGAAAATTTCTAGTTCGAATTTAATAAAGCTTTTGTCCAATCAAGTCCCTGTGGTTCAAAGCCGACATTGCAGAAATTGTTTCCAAACCAATTTGGTCAGTGTGGTTTTAGGGTGTAACCACATACGTCGCACCTACACTCATCAACATGTCTAGGGATATTCAGTAATTTGTTGATTTTACAAAAACTGAAAATAATTTCTTTAGAAAACTAGGTATGGCAAGAATCTTTATTTTGTGTTGTTTATTAATAATAGTAAAATACAACTGCATGATATTATTTATTAATAAAAACTATAGTAGGAATAAAATCAGATAATCAATTCGAAATAGAAAATCCTTTCAATGTTGATGTGTGTATTTTAAAAGCCTATGTTTTCTGTACAGGTTATATGACACTGGTAACCCACAAAAGGCTTTTCAAACATTTCGAATATAGGTTACGAAGCGTCTCAATTATGCGGTCTATTTATGAAGAATACATTTTTATGTAATCGCACTTTTGTTTAGTAAAGACCTGGCGTTAACGTTTGTTATGCTTCTGACTAGCCTTTTAGACATCTTAAAAAATCTCGAGTGGCTAAGAAATCGGACATGTAAGATTGCAGTGCTGACTCCTCAAAAACATGTATTTTAAATGCGTAACAAAACCTTGGGGCTCTTCAAGCGTAATTTCTCAACAATTTAGTGTATACCATCACTTATATTAAGAATTTGGTATAAATGCCCAACTACTTACATTTTAAGTACTATTTCAAATAAAGTGAGTGTGTATATCAATTTATTTCTCGTTTCACGAATTTGATGATGATTGATTTCGAGCGCTTGGCTTTTATGATTACAGTAATAAGTATTTCTGTCCTATTATTTATTCCGACGTCACCATTACGCGGCTGAAATGGCTCACAGTTCTACGGTGTAAACAATTGATTTCTCGTTAAAATTGAACGGATATTGCAATCGCTCAAATCAAACATAAACTTTTGACGAAATGAAAGACGAAGTTTTAATGTCGGTGATTTGTGTTATGGATTTGTTCGCAAATATTTTGAACGAAGCGCTTATTTTTTTTTACGAATATAATAACTTATATTTTTAAGAGAGACTGGTGATTATTGATTAGCTTAAAATCGTTATGAGGCGACATGTAGGATTTTGTCCAACAATGGGATAATGCATGTCAATAGTAAATAGGTAAAATAAGTTTTACTATTTTTCATTAATCCATTTTGGTCCTACTGCCAGGCAAAGGCCTACACTATCTAGCCCCAAACTAAGCAGAGCTTGTACTATGGTTTGGTAACTATGGTTTTTATAACCAGAAAGCTGATAAAAACTTAAATACTTTTTTTTTGTAAATTCGTTCTTAGAATACAATATAACACCCAGACAGGGAACAAACATGTTAACCACACAAATATTTGTTCTTGATTTGAAATACACGACATACGGCGCAGAAAGCAGAGCTATACTGCCAACTGAGCTGAGAGGCCAGTCAGAAGGTAAAACTGTTTCTTTGTTATCCAGAGCACGTGGTGGATATCTGCCTGTGGTTGGGCTACGTGTCTTCTACCATCAACCCTATCATCTACACAGTATTCAACAGAACCTTTCGAGCTGCCTTCCTGAGGCTTCTGCGATGTCACTGTACGAGGTAAAAAACATCAAAAAACAATTTTTTTTACTAGCTTAAATCATCCCAGTGCTGGGCAAAAGCCTCCCCCAAAGACGTCCAGTTCTATTATAAGCCTTCTCCCACCATCCTCTTTCGAAATCGTCCAGATCGTCCAGATCGTCCCGCCAACACTTTCGAGGCTGCCGTCCATCAGGAATCTACGGGGTGATGATGAAAACAATTTATATAGTTAATATATTACTATTAATTAATTTACTTAATTACTGCTGTGGCGGCCGCTAAGTCTTCAACATCTTGATTTACTTATGCATACTAACAACAAAATCTAGGAAGTTTTTGATCAAAATAACGAATAAAAATAACTGTAACGTAGGTTTACTCAAAACAGAACTAGATGTCGCCACTAGTAGATTAGCACGCGCTATCGTTGCGTTTTGCCATCGGAATGACCTGTGGACGAAAATATTATTGTATCGAGCTCTCTCAGATAGCGAAACTAACTCGGATACGGTTTCTCCGAGTCCGAGTTAGTTCTCGAGTACTGTCACCCTCCTTCCCCTGCGTTTTGCGGACCGGCTCCCGGACCCTGACGTAAGAGTGGAGACGTGACTCTTCACTGTCCAATTATCGGGACATAATTTGTAACCGCGCTTGCCTCCCTCTGGTTGATTTACAATAAACGACCGACGTCAAAATAACGCGCGTTTTTATTTCCCGCCGGACACCTCCCTTACAATTGGCGCCCAACGTACGGCAGTGGGTTCATGTCCCAGGATGCCTCTGGTGCCGGGACTCCCCAAGGACCTACACTTAGGACGAGGCCTCGGCGGGTTATTGTAAAATCATCATCGTCATCTAAAGCGGCGAAGAAGCGAATAAAAATGACGTCGGCCAACGTGAATATATCATCAGAGCAACTACAAGAGCTTGTGGCGTCTATCACTACGGCGGCAATACAGGCGGTATCGGCAGCGGCAGCGACGGGAACAACGATGGCTGGCGGAGGCGGTTCAAAGAAGTCATTTTCGGATACAACGATAACCTTCAGTGGATCGAGAGACACCGCGCAGGTAGAAGAATTCCTGGCGGCTGCCTCGATATTCAAGAAGGTCCATAATATCAATGATACGGATGCAATAATGTGCCTCCCGCTAATTTTGAAAGGGGAAGCCAGCACCTGGTGGCAAAGTGTCAAGAGTGGCATTGAAACCTGGGTTGAGTTTGAAACTCGTCTGCGTCACGCGTTCGCACCGAAGAAACCAGCCTACTTGATATACCAGGAGTTGTTTGCGAAGAAACAGGCCGCCGACACGTTGACTGAGGTGTTCTTAGCGAAGAATCGGGCACTCCTTGCGCAGCTACCGGCTCCAGCACACACTGAAGAACAACAGCTGGACATGATTTATGGGCAGCTGCATGTAAACATTAGGAAACGGGTAGCACGCGAGAAGGTTCAAACCTTCGATGACTTGTTGACTGCTGCAAGAGGAGCGGAACAGCTGGCAATAGAGAAAATGGGAGCTAAAACATTGCTTGATGATAATGCTAGCAAGTCAGGAGACGTTGCTGAGGCACCTAAGACCAAGAAAGTTCGCTGCGATTACTGCCGCCGTCCTGGACACAAGGTCGAAGAATGTCGCCAGAAACAAAAGAAGACTACAGATGTCGCAACAGCTCAAGCCCCTTCTCCGTCACAGCCTGCCTTCTCCTGTTACGGCTGCGGTGCCCCGGGAGTCGTAAGAAGTAAGTGCCCAACCTGCGCAGCAGATAGAGCCGCTAAAAGCAAAGAGGCCAAGATAGATTTCTGCGCACTCAACATTAATACGGATGCTCGGCCGAGACCTACCATCGGCATTGGTATACTGGATGTAGTAGGCAACGCGTACCTAGACACCTGCGCAAAATCCAGTGTGGCATCGTTTGAATTATACCGCTGCCTAGAACGGCGGGGAATACCTTTCGGCCGACAAACGGTGACAGTAACGTTGGCAGACGGGGTCAGAAGAAGGCAAGATGTGCTATCCACCAAAGTGCCGGTGCGCGTATGCCAGTACGTCATTCCAACGACCTTCATAGTGTTCCCGGAGGCCCGTGAAAATAAAACATTGCTCGGCGTTGGATTCTTACAGGATGCTGGAATCATTATTGATCTTCCACAACTCTCTTGGCACTTTGCTATGGACCCCGGAAACAAGTATAATCTGATCTTGGAGGAGATGAATGAACCTAACCCAGTACACGCGGTGGAGAAAATCGTGGCACCGATCACCAAGGCTCTGCAGCAGACGCATGCAGCAGAATGCATGATGCTAGAGGCTGATGAGTACCCCACTCTGCTTGGTGAATCTGATGGTGTGACTCAGCCCAGTAAGCGTTACAAGGCCACCACGTTTGATGGCTATTCACCTTACATCGATTATATGTACGCGGACGCAAAAAGAGCTCTGGAGGAGGAGCAAGTTGAACTCTCACCGAACGCAGATGCACTATTTCCTGGCTACACCAGCGATGATATTGGGCTGAATGCCTTCTCACTCAATACAGTTGAGGTGGGGATCACTGACGATAGAAAAAGGAATCTTATCGGAAAGCTGCTAGGAAAACATGAGGAAGTGTTCCAACCCGGAAGGAAAGCTACAACGCTGGCTGAACTCGTGATCGATACTAGCGAACATGAACCTATCGCGGTGCCTCCGTACAGACTATCACCAGCCAGGCGTGAGCTAGTGGAGAAAGAGGTAGACACAATGTTGAAAGATGGTATTATAGAGCCATCCAGCTCAGCCTGGTCAGCTCCGATCGTTCCAGTACCCAAGAAAGACGGTGCTATACGTTTTACTCGTCGGGACGCCATCATAAACATAGGGGGAGAATGTAACGTAGGTTTACTCAAAACAGAACTAGATGTCGCCACTAGTAGATTAGCACGCGCTATCGTTGCGTTTTGCCATCGGAATGACCTGTGGACGAAAATATTATTGTATCGAGCTCTCTCAGATAGCGAAACTAACTCGGATACGGTTTCTCCGGACCAGTTAGTTCTCGAGTACTGTCACCCTCCTTCCCCTGCGTTTTGCGGACCGGCTCCCAGACCCTGACGTAAGAGTGGAGACGTGACTCTTCACTGTCCAATTATCGGGACATAATTTGTAACCGCGCTTGCCTCCCTCTGGTTGATTTACAATAAACGACCGACGTCAAAATAACGCGCGTTTTTATTTCCCGCCGGACACCTCCCTTACATAACTAAATTAACAAATAAATAAATAAAAATCGCAAGCAATAAATTTGCGTGCAATCGAATCGCACACCATTTAGCATAAACATCAGTTTGGCTCAAGCAAGTGTTTCTACCCAAAAAGTTTACCGGGCTTACTATATAGTTTTCATGCTAATGTACGAGCAAGAAAAAAGAAAGCACGTTATTTTGGACACAATGCAGAGTAAATAAAAAATAAAATATACGTTTAGTGAGTAATAAACATTAAAATAACAAGAATAAATATATAGGAACATAGACGATACCTTGAGATACGTAGGTACCTTGGGCATGAAATTTCGTATGTACGTTTTTGTAAAGATAAGCAGGTAGATAAGTATAGGCATTATTTAAATATTTAGGTAGTAGGTCATCCATGGTAGCCTGCTCCTTAACTACAGCTATTCATACTCACCACGCTTATTGAGCAAGTTGGAGCCACTGGCTCGAGAAAACAAACTCGCGGCGCGGAGTCAGCTAGTTTGCGTCGCATCAGTAAACATTATTGTCCAAACTACAAACAGACGTGTTGTGAACTGGGAACTCAGCTAGCACTCAGCTGAGTCGAGATTGTGTACTTTTACTTTGAGTGCTTTGCACTAGAAGCGTGCCTTGATTGTACCTGACTGTTGGGGAATAGGTTCTCGAATGGCGAATACGAACTGGAAGACGAAATGTAGGAAGCCCACATTTCGTCATCATTATCATCAGCCTGAAGAAGTCTATTGCAGAACATAGGCTTCCTCCTTTAATTTCCAGGAAGTATGATTCTGGACACACTCTATCGATTGATTTCCCGTGTTCTTAACAATGTCGTCAGTCCATCTGGCCCCTATTTAATAAAGCTGACAATTCGACATTTATGTCAAAAAGCGACGGAATTGTCGCGCTTTTGTGACATATTTGTCACTTTTATCAATAGCCTAAGCGCGACAATTCCACAAATTTGTCGCTTTGTGACATATAATGTCGAATTGCCAGCTTTATTAAACAGGGCCCTGATGGACTGACGACATTGTTAAGATCACAGGCAATCGATCGATAGAGCGTGTCCAGAATCATACTTCCTGGAAATTAATGGAGGAAGCCTATCTGCACTCTGCAGTGGACTTCTTCAGGCTGATGATAATGATGACCTTACTGGCATTCAAAGTTTTTGCCATATTTTTGAAGATTTGACTGAAATTTTTGATAGTGTTGCTTTTAATTAGATACTAAATCGAATACTACCACATAGGTATTGTGTATTTTTAGGCTATACAAATAGTTGATGGAACTTGCACATGGCCCACCTGATGTGAATTGGTAGCCATTGCCTATAACAAAAAAATTGCCTCGTAGGTCACGCACGTCATGAACGTGCCCTACGATGCACTGCTCTTATGATGCGAAGATGAAAGTAAGGAATTAAAGACGTTCATGGTCACACAGCAGAGACCTACGCTGTATATTGTGAGTCTGTCGTGAAACACAAGCTGTGAGAGCAAATTCGATACTTCATCGTGCGAAATTATGTTGACGTAAAATACCGGGGAGTAGACAGACACCCTATTTCCTGCCACATATAATATCAGCCGTTTCTTGCGCTTTCCAATTTCCATTTTAATGTTTGGAGTGAAGCCAGCCCGCAAAGTTGCAAGGCTAGCTACATTTCCGACGGTTGACACCTAGCTATTTAAATATACAGAAACCACAGTTCAGTTGCTTAGAATATCTATATTATATAAAAGAAAGTCGTGTTAGTTACACTATTTATAACTCAAGAACGGCTGAACTGAAAATATGGTGGGAAGTTAGCTTAGAACCGGAACGACATAGGATACTTTTTATCTCGAAACAATAACGGGAACGGGGCGAGCGAAGCCACCGGCGGCCGCTAGTAATAAATATAATAAGTTTTTATACAGTAGTTTTCCTTTTCGCTACTGTGTGTGTGTTAGGCTATGCATTGACTAATGTCAGTAAGAAAAAATATATTTTAATAGATGAACAGATTTTATGAAATCACAGCGCTGAACGTGCCTTCCGAAGCACGGAAGCGCTCAGATGAAATCCGCACGAATCTCACGTTAAACAGCCGTCACGTTTCGCAAACTTAACGAAATGACACAGCATTTCAACCTAACCGCAATAACCTTGGATTCAAAATTCAAATCATACTGAAACTGAAACGCTGTACAACTTTCTTAGCACCAGTTTCGTTTGAATGGGAAACACGCAAAGCTTTTATAGATGTCAACTTTAGTGACTGTCTCTTTTTGAATAGAAGCTGAAACTTCACTGCTATTTGTTATTTTGCAAAAGAGGTACTGGCACCTAGACTCACCTAGCTTTAAGACGTTTCAAAGTGATCCTTGTGATACAACTGAATAAATACTTTTTTTAATTTAAATCAAATGAAATAAGTATGGAGAATATCAGTTTAGATCTTCGACCTTTTGGGCGTCGTTCTTTTTTGGAAATGTATGAAGGTGGTCTAGCAGGAGACTTCTCAAGCTGATAATGATGGTGATCACTGAAGTATTATATGCTTTGCCAGAACGTGGATCTTAATGAGGTAAAATTAAATTCTTTAATGTCTGGAATTCGGGCATGTTAAGTAGAAATTGAATTAGAAAAAGTGCACTTGTTTTTAATTAAGGTTTTCAGCCACTATTGTCATAAAAAATGTGTTGAAAAAGAACTATTTTACTACATCACTATTTCAAAATAATTTTAGTCTATTAATTGAACACGTGTTTACTTAAGCAAAGAGTTAACCATTCTTAGGAACTAGTGCTGACCCCTAGTGAAGTAATTCCTCAAACGGATAGAACACTGAACCGTTAAGAGACTTCAACAGAGAATATATTATAGTTATAATAAAACGTATCACTGTGATACGCTGGCAAAAGCCTCTTTTCACCACACTGGTTTGAAAGAACGAGTTACACGACAAGAAGAAGATTGATACTGATATCCATTTGATTTTTACTGTTCTTTGAACAGTTCAGTTGGTAGTAGTCCGAGATAACTCTGCGAGTGACAGATGCCGATCTATGGATGGCGTGACGGATGTCTTGTTCTTCCTTCTGTTTTGTAAAATTCAACCTTAACCTAGCACATTTAGACTCATTTTAGTTTGAATTGCATTTCAGAGTGTCAGGGAACACCTCAGTCTCGTTAGTATCTTGTGAGTTTATGCTTTGGAGTTGAGCCAACAACGGTCTGAAATCGATATTTGAGTTTATTTGCCGTATTATCTTCTGTAAAGTGATAGTCACGTACGGTGTTATTGGTACTGCATATCGTGCGGTAACAACCATTGCACGTGGAAATGTTTGGAAATGTCTCTAACTGTAATATCTCCCCTAGGGTGTTAGGGCTAGAAGATTTGAGTAGATGTTTTCCGGCTAGAAAGTATTTCTAGTTTTATGCGTATTTTTGTACGTGAAAAAAAGATTGAGCAATAATAGTTATATTTGGAGATGAGATTGCGCTCAAACGCAAGCCAATATTATGTAAAAAATTGATAATTAAAAAGTTTCAAACTAACCAAACTCGAGCTCATAGTAATATTTATGATACTTTTTTGTACATATTTAGTTGCATACATGCATGCCACATAAAATAAACACACGTAAATATCAAATTCATTACAGCGAAAATTGTCCTGGACGGGAATCGAACTCTCAAACTACAGTGCAAAAATTTAACGATACATATACATAGCATTAAGTTCGCGATGCAGTTTTTACTGTAGTGTAATAAATAATTTTCTATCTATCCATCTACATAATCATCATTAACAATTTCTATAGCTTAGTAAATGAGCTTCATAAGCAAGTTCGATTCACACCCTTCGTTAGCAGGTAATTCTATTACGCTAAGATTGTGGTTGGATGAATATTTAGTGTGTTATGATTGTGTTATGATTACATTTCTACAGGTTTTGTAAGTCTATCTCAGGCTAGTCTTTCTTAAAACAGGTAGACCTCACAGGAAATGTACCTAAATCATTCCTGTCAAAATCAAAAGTGTATATATTACGGATCACTTTGAAACGTCTTAAAGCTAGGTCAGTCTAGGTGCCAGTTCTAAGCGACCAAGCCTAAAAGAACACACTTGTAGCACACCTCTAGAGATTTTACCATCTAAATATATGGTCATCTTCTTTTCTTATGAGCATATTTTCCATCTTTGAAGTAACGATTTTCGCCGAATAAAAATAGGTCAGCTCTTGTTCTTGACAAACTTAAAAAAGGGAAAGAAATATTTAGCTGACACGAGAAAAAAAAGCTATAATTTATTTTTTGTCAACAGACGAGGCCGTTGCACCCGCTACCGTTCAGTCGGCTCCACTCGCGGTGCTTCCCAACTCTGCGCCAGGTCAGCACTACCTCTCGCCATATCACTGCGGCCCTCAGGAATGCTGCAAGGCACGCAGTCACCAGCGCCCGGAGAGACTACGGAGACTGTGCTCATTGAGACTCCTATGGAAGACTATAGTAGTATGAGATACTGAACTGTTCTGCCCATTGTGATCAGTGTATCTTGTTCTGGCCAGGGCATGCAGTCATCTAACTGTCTTGCTCAGACTAGGGCATAGCAGTTGTCTAGGTATCTCGCTCTGACTCATGTGTTTTCTGTACGATCAGCGTAACGGTTTCGCTCTGACCAGGGCATGCAGGTATCTACTCGTAGGTATCTTGCTTGGACTCAGAAACTTAGCATGATCAGCGTGACATCTCACTCTGATTAGGCTATATAGAGGTCTAGCTGTCTTGCTCTGACTTAGGAATACTGCAAGGCACGCAGTCACCAGTGCCCGGAGAGACTACAGAAACTGTGCTTATCGCGATCCCTGGGAGAGACTTCATAATGTAAGATACTGAACTGTTCCATTCCTTCTTTGTTTTTCATACTGTGATCTCTGCATGATCAGCTTCACTCTTCCTAGGATATACAGTGGTTTATCTTTCTTGCTCTGACTCGGAGACCTTGCATGATAAACGTGACATATATACATATAGCTATCTCGCTCTGACTCCAGGACAGTACAGGCACTAGCAGTCTATAACACTTCTCAAGTTGTGACGAAGTTGTCTGAAGAAGACTTTAAGCGATTGGTACTGTTCTGTTAATCCATTCCAATTCTTCTTTTTCTTACTTTTACAGTATTTTTATTATTTTTCGTTTCAAACGCGTAGACTCCTACGTAATCTTTTAAAACAACTGACGTAAGATTTCTAGTTTCTTGTGTAATTTTTTATATTCCTTTTTTATTCATAGCGATGATTGAAAGCTGCACTACCTTTTTTGCACTTTGCAATTGGAAACAAAATAAAATAATTTTAGTAGGTCATGCTGGTGACACTTGGATGCAATCCTTGCATTCTATTCTCGAGAGAAATTGCATTCAAATGTCTTCTCGTAATGAATGAAATGACATCTGCCCGGAGTACAAATTGTGAAGCCTTATTTGTACTGCGTTCTTTTGTTTTAGCACTGCTCTGAATCGTAAGGGACTCTTTAATTAAATCACTGATCTTCAGTGATTTTGTATCTTTCGAAATGTTAAAGTGAACGAGCTAACAATAGCTCGACGGTAGTCTGCCCCCTAAAATAATGAAAAAAACTTTATAGACGCCCTCTTGTTTCAGTTTTTAACCGACTTCCAATTTAAAGGAGGAGGTTCTCAATTCGGTTGTATTTTTTTTTTCTAATGTTTGTTACCGCATAACTTCGTCATTTGTGAGACGATTTGAAAAATTATCTGAAAGGTACTGCTTCCAAATTGGTCCCATTTTATTTTTATTAAAATCGGTGATGCCATTTTTTTTTAAATAATTTTTTTAATGTTTGTAACTGCATGTCTCCGTCATTTATGAACCGATTTAGAAAAATATTTTTTTATTGGAAGGTTATTCTTACGTCCAGATTGTCCCAAACAAATTTTATTAAAATCGGTTTAGCCGTTTGGCAATAAAGTCGGTTTCTCTAGTTTTTTAAACTTATTGGTACCTAACAGTAGGTATTATAAGTTCAATCTGAAACATTTGTATTCAAGGCATATTGAAAACTGCAGTGAATTTACTTTAAATATTTATTACATATAAATATAATAGCAATAAATAATGTGATTTGAAAACATTATACTATATAGCAAGGTTCATTGATTGGATTTATGTTGAAATTGATGTTTATAATTAAACATACGTTATATTTTTAGCAAATCTGTTAGTTTTATATTAATGTTGAAGGTATGTTTGCCAAATTTATTGGATGTGTGAAATTATCAGAGTAAGATGCCAAAAAATATTATATAGTTATTTGAATGTGTGTAGTTTTGTTTGTTATATATAAATCAAGCTTCCCAAAGAGGCTTGGTGATATGTTGTTATGCAAAACTATTCCGTATAACGACGTGCTATAAACATGATTGTGGTATACTATTACTTCAGCCTTGCGCACATTTAGATCGCTTGCGATGGCGATCACTATTCCTGCAACACTATTCTGGTGACGCTAAATCCACTAAATTTTGAATTTTTGTTTCGAAAAATTTATAATTGAACACGGATTCAGCAATCTCTCAAACGAGCCGTGTTGCAGTGTATCGCTGTCACCTAAAGAAAATTAATCAGAAAATTCGTTTTATGAAACCTGGTAACGTAGAAGCAGTGCTTATAGGCAAAACACTATGATCTTTACCTACTGATATCGCCATCGCCTCCGCAGACGCAGATGTACGCAAGGCTAAGAGAGTGAATAGTAGAACAGTAAATCATTATCATCATTCTACAGTAAATAATAGTCATTTTAATGATTGTAACATCAACATTTAATTTCCTGGAAATTCAAATTGTTACATTGTAATTTTGTTTTTTAAGACGCAACATGTTGAGTATCCGAACGTACTAGCATTATAACTAGCAATAAGAATGTAGTATCCGAACGCATCTGCGGAGCGATCGCAGCGCCCTCTCTTATTAGAAGACTCAAGAGGCCCTAACACAACCAATAAGAACGATCAATCGATAGACTATAGTCATCTTTATAGAAAACCTCTAAGAATAAGCGGCAATATTACTTTAAGCTAATTATAAGAAACCCCTGTTTTAATGTAGACAATCAATGAATTTATGTAAATCAAGTTGAATCAAACTAGGATCTTAAGGTAACTTTATTAAAGTCGTTATTTTATTTTGTTTTGTGGAAATATATGTATCTTTGTAGAAATTAACATGTTTTTAAATGCTATTTTTATTTTTACCCAATCTCAAGTGACTCAATCCCACTTTTGGGAAAACAATTATACCTAGGGTAGGTAGGTATAATGTTTAGTCTTTCCATAAAAGTTGTCCGTTGGTAGTGAAAATTGGCAGTTAAATAAGAACAAACATCTGCGTTCAACACACAAATATTTGTTCTCCTTGGGGATCGAACCCACGACCTACGGCGCAGAAAGCAGAGCTACTACCAACTGAGCTGAGAGGCCAGTCAATGATGACGATAACTAAGCGATTTACCTACGACCTTATTGTTTTAGCATAAGGTTCAAAACCGAAGACACTATAAATAATAATGATATCAAGGAAGACCAAAGCCAACGTAATGATCCTTCGACGATAAGCTCAAGGGTCAAACAAATAAGTAATAAATGATCGCTTTGCAACTCAAGGGTTATGATCATAAGGATAGTGGAGATAGTAGAGTTTATTACGCAACTTTTATCGCTCGAATAAGTTACTGTATGAAACAAACATTATTCTGTAGATCTTGTAAGGGCTTTAACTAACTAGGATACGATGGGTGTGCCACCAGCAGATGATTTGTATGACACTGTCAAATTGGTTGCAAAACCACGCAGACACGAAGTGGGATACCCACGGAGGGTATACATTTTTGAAGTACTCATACTCGTAGTATTTATTGCAATGAATACGTTTAAGGTGAGGTTTTAAAGTTAAAAATTATGAATACTTAATGAAATCTACCAAACAACACTAAAGTTTCAGTGAAAACTTATCTTGATAATTTTTGGAGTTGGGAAAAACCATTGCATTCGTGTTTCCATCCCCACGTTACCGTACGTCACATTATACGACACTTCTTCGGAAATGAAATAGCCAAGAAGAGGCAAACACACGTAATTGTTCAAGTTTTACTTCTGCAGTCGGCATTCCCGGAGTGTCACTGTTTTTTTGTGTACATTTCTTTGGTGGCGCAACTGGTTGCGCTGCCACTACTAGTATCTTAGTGAGAGCGGGCCTTAAGGACGGATTGAGGCAGAGGGACGTGACGAGGAAAAAAGTACAGAACGAAGTAAAGTTTACATATCCCTGAGTTAAGCGAAATGGCTAATGAAGATTAATATCTTCACAGGCCATCTTATCTCGGCAAAAGTTTAATTGAAAGTGGAAGATGTTTAGCTTTTAATTTCAGGGGTTATTCGATGTGTTTTTCAATGGACCGCTGTTCTGCAAGGTATTTTTAACAAAGCACCATAGAATATATTAAATAAAAAATTAAAATTTCTAAACGCTTTCCTTCGTAGTTGATAAATAAATAATAAATAACTGTTTGCTCTGAAATGGTGCTTAGCCATACATATTAGGTAGAAGTCTATGCAGCAGTTTTATTCAATTATTTAGGGTAAAACTACAAAGTTAAAATTTTCAGAAATCCTGCACAAAATTATGGACATATTAGTTACGTAGTACTAGAGAGAAAAAAAACTACGCTGTTCGGTTCCGCTTGGTATTTAGCGTTTATGAATGAAATGATTTTGGCTTGTTAAATCATTTCACAATATTTGACTAAAAATTTTGGTCATTTAAAAATATTTTTTTTATGACTTAATTTTTTTTTTCGTGGATGTGTTCAGTATCAGCAGCCAATATCGCCATATTTTTTTTTAATTATATTTTTTTGTAAATACTACATACATTGAATACAATATGACACACAGACAGAGAATAAACATCTGCGTTCACCACACAAATATTTGTTCTCGGTGGGGATCGAACCCACGACATACGGCGCAGAAGGCAGAGTTAAGAGGCCAAGATGCCAGTCAATGCTTTGTTGGTGATGGTTACCTACCACTTACAGATGGTACAACACTATGTTGGGCTGATTGAATAGGCAAAATGCGTGAAGTTTTATGACAAAAGTTTTTTTAAGGTGGTAGTCACGTCCCATTAAAAATTATAACCTACTAAAGGCACTTGGGGGTTCAAAGCATTAAATCACATAAAAGGATGGTTTATAGGGGTTTAAGGGGTCGTTAAATAAATTATATCTCACCCAACATACCCGAAAGAAAAATATTGTTTTTTTTAATTTACGTTTGTTTGCAGTGCTCATCTTGAAGTTTAAGATTGAGTTTCGATAATGAAAGTGAAAATAAATTCAGACTAAAGTTAATTATTAACTTTTTCAGACACATATAGATTGACAGATATCATAATTATAGTAAATAATTATGAAGTACCAAAGAAATTATATATATTGATAGTTCATTTTCATGTTTTGACATGCATTTGATTACTCGTCCTGTAGGCCTACCACTAGCTCTGTTTGCTCTGTCTCTGGCTCTGGTTTTGAGTCTGTGTGAGTGTTGACTAAATAAATACTACGTCGAAACGTCACACACACAGTATAACACACTGGTGAGCACTCACCTAGACTCAAAAACAGAGCCAGTGACAGAGCCAGACAGAGCTTGTGGTAGGCTTAAAGGATCTCAAGTATCAAGAAGACGGTGTGTCAGTCGCGAATTACAAAAAGTGTAAAGAAAACAGGCTTGCTACTTTTTGTTTTTAAATAACTTATGTTAATTTGTACTCTTTGTATCCCTATCCGTAATTTAGCACAAATCCCTGCGTCGAAATGACACCAGTCCAAACTTTTGGGTCGGCAGCATTTCGAGAATTCTATAAACTTTCTGTAGCCAAACGTACACTCGTAAACTGAAGTTAAACAAAAGCCTACCTCATTCTGGACGTGAAGGCTCTGTCTGAACCTTTGCAGATTAGCTACTAAGGTTAAATGAGTCGTAATATACACCCGTCACTCACATATTAACTTTCTCATTCCATTCTATAGAAAATTCAGCATTTTCCCAAACAAGTACTAAAGTACCAGTAGCCATACCTACCACAAGCTCTGCCTGGCCCTGATCTGGTTTTGAGTCTGTGTGACTAATTAAATCCTACGTCGAAACGTCACACACACAGTAGGGATCATTCAATCTTAAACTGCACGCCCCACTTCTTCAGTCAGTCAAAGTAAATTGTTCTTTATTACCTACATCACAAAGATCATTTTGAAGTACATTGCTGTGAGCCAACGTCAAGAAAACGTGGTAGAGGGGCGTGCATTTTAGACTGGTTTATCTATACTACACTGGTGAACACTCACACAGACTCAAAACCAGAGCCAGAGACAGAGGCAAACGGAGCTTATGGTAGGCCTACTGTTACAATTTCGATCCATAACATGTACACAAAGGTAAAAAGGCCTTAGTTAATATTTATGAACACTTTATGCCTTATCTTCACCGCTTGACATTAATCAGATGGATGGATTTTAGGCCTGCGCACATCTAGGTGATGGCGATGGTAATCAGCTGAATTGCTGTCAAATATCGCTGTCATATTTGACAGCTTTTCAGCTGATCGCCATCGCCATCGGCCAGATGTGTGCAGAGCTTTAGAAGCTTATGATTATTTACTGTTATTTAGACGTCAAAATAAAAGACAAGGGTGAAAACCCTTCTGATTGACATTTTGTCGATATGTTAAATTATGGTGTTATTTTTTGACAAAATAATTACAGTTATTGTACACTAGCGGCCGCCTACCGCTACGCTTGCTCCGTTCCCGTTGCGGACCGATCCCGTTACTTAAGATAAATATCTTATGTCCGTCTCCAGGTTTTAAGCTACCTCTAAACAATTTTTAGCCAAATCGTAACAAGAGATTCTTTTTTTATATTCATGTAGATGTAAACGAGTTTTCCCCTGAAATAGCCATCTATAGGTATCCCCAGACTAAATGATGATGATGTGTATGGGCCAGGAAGTAAACGCTGTCAAATTTGACAGCGATATTTGACAGCGTTTTATTAACTAAATAAATAAATAAATATAAATATTGTGGACAATTCACACAACGCTACCCAGCCCCAAACTAAGCAGAGCTTGTAATATGGGAACCAGATAGCTGATATAATACTTGAATACATTTTTTTTTTTGTAAAAACATACTTAGAATACAATATAACACCCAGACAGAGAACAAACATTTATGTTCACCACACAAATATTTGTTCTCGGTGGGGATCGAACCCACGACCTATGGCGCAGAAGGCAGAGCTACTACCAACTGAGCTAGAGGCCAGTCAATTATCGCCATCGCCAGCGACCTGCGCAGGCCTTAACGCTTCCGTTATCCCTATGTTTAATTGCCAATACGAACCTTTGCTATCCGCATTAAGCCCCAAATCACAAAACTACTCAGCCGAATTTCTTATTGCAACTATCCGTCTATCGTTCACTCTACCCTTCACTCTTTCATTCACAGATGGGATAACTCTCTTACGTTTTTGGCTATATTTATTTTTTATATAGCTAGCTCATTGAACAAGCTCACATGGCGTTAAGTGGTAACCATTGCCTATAGCAAAGCACTGTCTCACAGGTCACGTGCCCTACGACGCACTGCCCTATCAAATTGAGGCATATTGCCAGTATTTTCACCGGCACCAACACGTTTCAAACCAAAACACAATGACGCTGCTTGGCGGCCGAAATAAGTATGGTGGTAGAACATTCCTCAGGGCTCTCAGATCCACATGTGTTAGCTGGAGAAATGGCTTCCCAGCAAACACGTTGTTATAGTCTTCTAACTCAAAGAGTTTTCGAGCTAGAGACTTGATTTTTTTTATGCCGGGTGCTCTAATTATGCTCTAAAATTTGGCGTTTACTATATAGCTCTATCGTTAGCCGTTTGCCCACACTGAATGAGGAAGCTGTGGAGCCGCTCTCCAGCTAACACACCTATAAAGTCTCATAGAGTCGTTGTTTTTTTTGCTGCTAAATTTTCCTTCAAATCTGTGATTGCTCCAATTATGCTTTAAATGTTGGCGTTTTCAGAATTCGCAATTTCCATCTGAGGAAGCTGGAGACATGCACATCAGTTCACATCAGGTGGGCCATACGCTTTTCCATCAGCTAGTAGTATAAAAAAAGTTACATTTATGAAATGGTTAACCTTTATAAATGATTAATAGTCCCTATTCAAATCCTAGTCCAAAGCCATTGAAAACAATTAGCGCTAACCAGTGTCCATTAACCAATGATTAGTTGTTTACACATCGGCTGGTTCCGACGATTGGATCGCGTGTTGGTTATTTCTAACGGTGACCAGTTTAAATTGAGCTCTTGGTTGAAAACAAGGCCGTTTTAAAAAGTTCCGTCATATTCTGTTGTGGTGATCTAGCCATATAATTAAACCTCTCTATTGCGTCTCTCGTAAGAGGCAACTGAAGAAACACACGAAGGAATGGGCACCAGTACCTCAACACTGCGGTCACTTTATACCATGATGTCACCATTTTGTTGTGGTGGTTTAGTGGTAGCGGCCCCGCCTTCTGATTTTAAGGTCATGGGTTCAAATTCAGTCGTGTACCAATGAGTTTTTCCGTCGAAAAATGTATGTGCACTACGCCACTACATTCAAACGGTGAAGGAAAACATCGTGAGGAAACCGGGGTGTCGTAGAACCTAAAAAAGTTCGAGCAACACGTGTTAAGCGTCACGCAAAAAGAGCCCGCCAGCAGCCTACTTGCGGAAATCAGTCCACACACCAAGTGCGGACTGGTGATAAAGACAAATATCTTCAAATATGGAGGCACCCCATAGCATCAGAACACTGTAATTTACAGCTACGCCAGAAATAGGTAATTGGTGAAGAATGGTTCTCATAGGTTTTGCTCAAACTACTAATTATGAATCGTGACGTAAATATACAGACGATAAAACAGCATACATATTACTAAAACTCCACCTAACCCTGAAAATTAAAAATAAATTCATTTTACCCAGAGTTCTTAATAAAATGGTTTTTCCCAGTAAATTAAAAGGACTTGTAACCCCACATTATAAATTGATTCAATCCAAAACAGTGTTGAAAAACCTTTGTTTGCTACAGTTTATTTATTGCGAATTCTTTTCCGAATTAAGTGTTTAGTGAACAATGAGGGCGAAGAAAGCTATACTTGTGAAGAATATTGTAGGCCCGAATAAACTTATTTTGCCTGAACAGCCTAATCATGATGTAAGTACAATATTGCGTGAAGAACACACCCATTTAGATGAAAAATCACCTGTGGATGATTGAGAGCTACGCAGGCTACGAAATTGCTACGAACATGCTACAAATGGCTACGAAATAAGCTACGGTGAAAAAGTAATTGCTATTTGAGCACCTATTGAGTGTATATTTGAAGATCGATCTTTATTTTAAGAAGTACCTAGTCAAGAATTTTCAAATAAAATTCCGTAGAGTGAGCAAGATTTATTATCTAGATTCGCGTATACTATTTCTTTGCTGACTAAACTATAAACACACGGTTTCACAGCTACCGTCAAATAAAAAAAAAAACAAAATTAAAGAATAAGTAGCTCTTATCTTATTTGATCATTTATTTCAGTTTTATCCAGTGTTTTTCTGATCTAATCATAGATAAACTTTTCTCACAATACGGTAATTCCTCTTGTCTTGTGAAAGGATTTGCTGAAATAATATTATCAAACAGGAGTTCCTGCAAGTAATGAGCAAAGTGTTTCTCTACTCATCACTGTTCGGAATCATGGGTTCTCGGCGCCTGTTTGTGAGGATATGGAGTCTGCTGGTATTGGTTACTCTTCTGGCCATCGTCTCCTTGGCTGTATGGAAGGTCATTAAGGCGTTAGGAGGATGGGCACGAGATACAACTGGACACAGTGAGTATTTTAGGCAGGTATTAGGCTTAGTTCTGTTCAATCAAAGATGATTAGCAATTTAACAGATTTTTATTTTTAAAACTTAATTTCCAAACAAATTTGCCAGAATAGAAATAGAAATAGAAATAATTTATTTTGCGTCAACTTAAAATTAAAAGGTACAGGTATTTAACTTAGATTACATGACGGCAAAAAAGGTAGACCACTCAGCATTTGCTACAAGGGCATGGTAACCCTTGTAGCGCTGGTTTTCAGTGGCACCATAATATAATAATAATAAAACTAACGCTAAATAATAATAATGAAATATACCTTACACGAAATAAAACAATATTTGTTAAACCCTCTATCGCTCTATCATATTTTAATTAATATTTATGTTTTAAAACAATATTTATGTGTTGAAAAGTGGTTTTTTAGTTTGTTTTTGATACTAAACACTGTTTTGTAAACAGTTCCTAGCTGTTTACTTTAATGCAGTGATAATTAGCTTGCCATAACCTATTGGCCACACCAAATCAGTGCTAGTACCTACTACTATAATTTTATTGGGTAAAGTTACTCACAACAATGTCCAACCTTCAAGATGTCTTGGATACGCAAAGGGCTCTGGAGGAAAGTCTTGGCACCAGGATGGCTCAGTTTGAGAAGCTGTTGCAGCCTTCTACATGTTCGGAGAGTAAGCCAAACTTAGAGAAATTAGCTCAGGAATTTTTTGAGTTCAGACAGTTTGCTATGGATATTCTCAGGCTCCTACGCACTCAGATTGAATCACTGACATCACAGATTGATGAAATTGACACTCACAACCGTCGCAACGCACTCTTATTTCATGGGTTGCCGGAGTCAGAACCTGAGGACTGTACTGCTACGGTACTTAATATTATCAATACCACTCTGGCTCTAAAAAGTGTCCAGGCTTCAAGCATCTACCTGTGTCACCGCCTGGGATCAAAGAATGACAAGAGGGCCCGTCCCATACTGGTTCGCTTTACTGATGTCAATATTAGAAACAAGGTCTGGGGTGAGAAAAAACTACTGAAGTCTAGCCCCGCTGTAGTCGGCGAATTCCTTACACGAACGCGACATGGCCTGTTTATATCGGCACGTAAACACTTCGGTGTAACGAGCAGCTGGACGAATAACGGAGTCGTTTACGTCAAATCACCGGACAATGTTCGGAGTCGGATTGCGTCGGCGCGGGAGTTGAACAAGATCATTGCTAAGTTCCCAACCCCAATAGAGAGCAGCAACTCCAACATCATTAGCGGCCCGCGGTCGGCTGCTGCGGCTCGCCCGAAGGCGAGCCCCAAGCTGATCGGCATTGCCAGCACTTCGGCGGCGGCGATAGCTCCTGTTGAGCCGCCTCAAACACGCAGAAACACCCGTCGCTAGCACCAGACTCATCAAGTAGTAGCATTGCAACCCATCCCCGCACTTCTGGAAGGCTTTCGTTTTCGGCTGTGGGTAGTGAAGCATAACCATCGATGGACGCACGCGACTACAATACATACAGCCCACCAAATACATTACAACCCTCAAAGACTATAAGATTCGTTCGTTTTTGTACTGTATAATCTTGTTGTTTTTGTCTGTTCTGTCGTTGCTTGATTGATTGACAGACTGACGCACGCACTGACTGACGGAGTGTAAGTTGCGGCCGGGCTGTCAGTGTCAAAGTCACTTAGCATAACGTCATTTCACAGAAATACGTTCCGTTTCACGCTGTTTACACGGTTTTTTTTTTTTTTTTCCTTTGTTGTTTGTTTCACCGCTTATTGATGTATGGTTTTACCGACTCGGTGTTATAGTTTGCTAATGTTTAGAGTATGATTCAATATGTTTACTAGAACGTAAAGAAGCGAAAACTTAGCACTACCTAAGTTTTTTATTTTACTTTATTTTCACATCAAAGTACACTGCGCCTTGCCAGAAGTGTTTATAAGTAGGTACATAGCATGTTTTTGTAAGCCTTTTTTACTTTATCGGTTTATGTTCAGCCAGTTGGTTATTGCAAGTAGTTTTTGGTTATTGAGCCACTTTAGCTGTAGTTAATTTTTGTGTATCGATAGTTTGTTACGCATAAGTATACTTAGAATTTATTTTATTTTATTTATATTATAATTTATATAGCCATATCTTATATAATTTATTATAAGTAATATTGTGCATGTCTTCTAGCATATTATGTTCAAGTGATGATTCATTTGTCACTGCGGATGACGCTTCTTTTGTTAGCTTAGATGACCATCCTACAACATTAGGCGATGAGTTGAAAAACATTTTCAAACCCTTTCCAAAAAATCTCAATGTCTGCCATATCAATGCGCAAAGCATACCTGCTCATTACATCGATGTTCTTGATTCTTTTGATACGGAGTTGGTTCACGCAGTGCTGGTCTCTGAAAGTTTTCTAAAACCAACTCTCCCTTCCACCTGCTTCCCATTACCCGGGTTTGTTTTAATTCGCAACGATCGCACTGGGAAGGGAGGGGGTGGAGTCGCTATTTACCTCAAAAGTCACATCCCTTATAAGATTATATTGGAATCCCCTTCTGCCTACAGTGGATCTCCAGAGTTTATATTTATTGAAATAGACCTTGGAATTAAATTTGTGCTAGGTGTAGTTTATGTCCCTCCTAACATTCCATATGCTAATTTGGAAAGAGCATTGGAAAATATTTCTTCCGATTATTCGCGCTTTCTGATCATGGGTGATTTCAATCCAGATACGTGTTCACGAGCCACCAAGTTGCAATCCATTGTTCACTCTTCTAACCTTAATCTTTTGGACCTCTCGCCCACTCATCACACTGCTACCAACGACTCTCTCTTGGACCTGATCATAACCTCCGATATCGACAGAGTGTCTACACACGGTCAGCTATCAGCACCAGCCTTTTCTAAACATGATTTAATATATGCCTCCCTTAAATTTCGTATCCCTAAACCCAAACCCATAGTTCTTCATCAAAGAAACTTTAATAAATTAGATAAAATCAAACTAGATCATGTAGCAGCCAGCACGAACTGGTCATGTGTTGAGGGCCTACCAACTGTGGACGAGAAGGTCGATTTTTTAAATAGTAATATCACTGATATTTTTGATCGTTTGGCACCCATTCGTCCTGTCAAAATGAAACACCGACCCACCCCGTGGATTACTGATGCGATTCGCAAAGCCATGGCTAAGCGCAATCGTGCTTTCCGTAAGTACAAAAATAGTCGAACGGGAGAGAACTGGGAACTATATAAGAGATTGCGGAATCGTTGCAACCTGGTGTGTCGTAACACAAAACGCCGGTACATAGCTGAGCAAATAGAACTCTCTACCCCTGCTGGAATATGGAAGTTTTTGAGGTCCCTCGGCTTAATCAAATCTAAATCGTCTAATTCAGATTTTTCACTTGATCTTAATGTCCTTAACTCTCATTTTGCCTGTTCGGTCAAAATTAGCTCCTCCACGAAATATGACACGCTTCTGGAAATCCATGACCTTCCCCGGCCTGATACTATGCTGTTTGATTTTTCACCTATTTCTCAAGACTCAGTCAAGAAATGTCTGCTCTCGTTTAAATCAAAGGCTGTTGGTAGCGATGATATTGGACGCATCATGGTTACACTCCTCTCTGACCACATCCTTCCAACCATAGTCCATATTATCAACTTTTCGCTGTCCTCTGGCAATTTCCCTGACCAATGGCGTAAAGCCCATGTTATTCCCTTACCTAAAATTCCCAATCCTGTTCTTCCCAATAATTTTAGACCAATATCCATCCTCCCATTTCTGTCAAAAACGATCGAGTCTATAGTTCACAAGCAGGTTACTGAGCACCTCATAAATGGCGAGCTATTCAACATCTTTCAGTCCGGCTTTAGAGTTGGGCACAGCACTACTACCGCACTTTTGAAGGTTACTGAGGACGTTAGGTGTAGCATGGAATCATCTCAGGTTACTGTTCTAGTTTTAGTTGATTTCAGTAACGCCTTCAACGCGGTGGACCACGAATTACTTCTGGCGATATTAAACCACCTTAATTTCTCTTCCGCTTCCGTTCAGTGGTTCGCCTCTTACCTTTCGGGGCGTCGGCAGACAGTCCGCAATGGTCAGAGTTATTCTGACTGGAGTGAATTGGAGGCCGGTGTCCCGCAGGGAGGTATACTATCCCCCTTATTATTCTCTTTATTTATAAATATGCTCTCTCCCAAATTACAATGTAACTACCATTTCTATGCTGATGACCTTCAGCTATATCATCATGCTAAAGTCGATTGCTTAAACGACTCCATTAAAGCTCTCAACGATGACCTTATTCAACTTCAATCCTGGTCCGCAAATTATGGCATTCAGGTCAATCCCAACAAATGCCAAGCAATTATTATCGGAAGCTCGCGTCAGCTAGCCAAAGTCAATCGTCCAAACCTAATGTCACTGCGCTTTAACTCTATTTCTATTCCTTTTTCACCTGTAGTTAAAGACCTTGGCATTCTGTTGGATGAGAACTTAGGTTGGTCGGCGCAAGTAAAAGAGGTATCCCGGAAATTTTTTGCAACTCTCCACTCTATTCTTCGTTTTAAAAATTTTCTTCCCGAGAAAACTAAAATATCTTTGGTAAATACCCTCCTGATTCCTATCATTGATTACGCCGACGTTGCATATCTCGATCTTACAGCCGATCACCTCAACAAGCTAGACCGTCTACTCAACTCTTGCATCCGTTTTGTTTACGGCCTTCGCAAATACGACCACGTGTCTATTTATCGTCGGAAGCTTAAGTGGCTTCCAATTAGGGAGAGGAGAAATAAGAGAATCTTATGTCTTCTCTTCTCTATTTTGAAAGACCCGAATTCCCCTCAGTACCTAAAATCCAAATTTTCTTACCTGTCTGACGGTCATGATCGTAACTTAAGGTCTACAGACACACTCTGCTTAGCGACTCCGAAACATAGTTCTGGCTTTCGTCGGAATTCTTTTGAGGTGGTGGCTGTGGGTCTATGGAATAAACTTCCCCTTAGCATAAAAAAGTCGTCCACAAAACCCGCTTTTAAAAGTCTTGTTCATGATTTCTACTTTAATTCTACCTCGTGATATATGTACTATATTTATATATATGCTTGTATTATATATTATAGGGTAGGTATATATTCGTATATTTATTTATCTCTATTATATTATTTTATATTTATATTGTTTTTTATAGTTAGGTATTTATTATTATTATTATTATTTTTTTTATATAGGTATGTTGTACGTAGTTTATAGCGATTAGGTAAGTTACGTAGGTTAATCAAAACTGTTTTCACTCCATTTTATGCACGCCAACCTCTTTATTTTTACCTGTCAAGGTTGGCTGGTAGAAAATGCTGTCTAGCATTAAGCTCTCCTATTGTCACGTATTTTTGGTGCAATAAAGAATTAAATAAATAAATAAATAAACCCAAAATCACACAGAAATATCAATTTAAAATAATAATAATAATAGTCTCTTTATAAAACAAAAACACAACAGTTTCTATTAAATTAAACAATCAAATGTTTTAACAAAAATTAACATTCTAAATTATAAATTATACAGTCTTCTCAACCAAATACAAACAAAACCTTAACTAAGTCTAAAAGAGCAAACATCAGAATAAGAACGACCACTTCATAGTACACATTTTTGTAGATTCAACAGGTATTTCTTAAGAGATTTCTTGAAAGAGCAAACGGTGTGTAGCAAATAAGTGTTTGTAGGCAAAAGTATTTATTTCGGTAGCCAATTTAATCAATTGATGATTTTGTTAAAGTAGATAAGGCAGCAATAGCGAAGACTGGAAGGATCTGAGAGAAGGTATTGTGAAGAGAGGGGGACGCAACAGTTTATTGTTAAAATCAAAATCGTCATTGCAAGGATCACTTTGAAACGTCTTAAAGCTAGGTGAGTCTAGGAGCCAGTTCCACGCGACCATGACCAGGCTTCTACCACTCTACTACTTCTAAGACCTAGTCAATGAGAGATATCGCCGTCACTTAGTCTTATCGAAAATTTTTGTATGACGATACGAGTTCCTATTCGATAAAACTGTTTGTTTTTAGGAAGTGTGACGGCCCGTATGTCTGGCACCATCTTCTACTTAATCGCGACTATCTCGCTCATCCTGGGCTCCCGTCTCGCTCTCTCCTGGCAGAAGCTCTCGGAGTACTGGGCGGGCGTGGAGAGAATGACGGTCATCAACGCGGCTAGTGATGACACGCTGAAGAGGAGGATTGTGATAGTCATTTGTTTCATGACTGCGTTTTGTATTTGTAAGTAGAAATTGGTGAATGAATGGCTCAACATTTTTGGTACTGGATAAGCTTTATTCTTTTCTCAACAATACTTGAAATATGGTGGCTATTTTTAGGGTTCCGTAGCCAAATGGCAAAAACGGAACCCTTATAGATTCGTCATGTCTGTCTGTCTGTCTGTCTGTCTGTCTGTCTGTCTGTCTGTCTGTCTGTCCGGCCGTGTCACAGCCATTTTTCTCCGAAACCATAAGAGCTAGACTAATGAAACTTGGTGAGTAGATGTATTCTGTGAACCGCATTAAGGTTTTTACACAAAAATAGAAAAAAAACTATAAATTTTGGGGGTCCCCATACTGGAAACTGAAACTCAAAAAATTTTTTTTCATCGAACCCGTACGTTTGGGGTATCTATGGATAGGTCTTCGAAAATTATGTTGAGGTTTCTAATATCGTTTTTTTCTAAAACTATAAATTTTGGGGGTCCCCATACTTGAAACTGAAACTCAAAAATTTTTTTTTCATAGAACCCATACGTGTGGGGTATCTATGGATAGGTCTTTAAAAATGATGTTGAGGTTTCTAATATCGTTTTTTTCTAAACTGAATAGTTTGCGCGAGAGACACTTCCAAAGTGGAAAAAAGTTGGTCCCCCCCCCTCTAACTTCTAAAATAAGAGAATGATAAATCTAAAAAAAATATATGTTGTACATTACTATGCAAACTTCCAACGATTTTTGGTTTGAACGAGATCTAGTCAGTAGTTTTTTTTTTATACGTCATAAATCGTAAA
The DNA here is from genome assembly GCA_947578465.1 of Thera obeliscata. Classification (NCBI taxonomy): domain Eukaryota; kingdom Metazoa; phylum Arthropoda; class Insecta; order Lepidoptera; family Geometridae; genus Thera; species Thera obeliscata. Next base: position 4,430,067 of record OX387926.1, read on the forward strand.
CCGCAATTTACCTTTCGACGAACTACAAAAACCTTTATATTATGTTAATTGATGCTACGGAACCCTTCATGGGCGAGTCCGACTCGCACTTGGCTGCTTTTTACAAACTTCTTTGAGCAAAGTCGATTCTGCGACGGTACTTTGAAGCATTCAGCAAAATTGTATGTAAAGGTGAGTTTAAAATTTTAGCCACTAGGAATTTTCTTTGAAAATTCGTTATTGTCGAGTTTTGTATCAGAAATAGCCGAATAAAAAAAGGCATTACTCAGAGTTTGCAGTTCTATTTTCAAAATGTTCAAGTAATAATTATAAGTTTAAAAAACTTGAGAAACCGACTTCATTGTCAAACGGCTAAACCGATTTTAATAACATTTGTTTGGGACAATCTGGACGTAAGAATAACCTTCCAAATAAAAAAACAATTTTCTAAATCGGTTCATAAATGACGGAGGCATGCAGTTACAAACATTAAAAAAAATATTTAAAAAAAATGGCAACATCGATTTTAATAAAATTAAAATGGGACCAATCTAGAAGCAGTACCTTTCAGATAAAAAAATAATTTTTCAAATCGGCTCACAAATGACGAAGTTATGCGGTAACAAACATAAAAAAAAAAAAAAAAAAAAAAAAAAAAAAAACATATAACCGAATTGAGAACCTCCTCCTTTTTGATTGGAAGTCGGTTAAAAAGAAATTTCATTCAGAATTTTGGCTGTCTAACCCACACAAACGACGTAAGGCAGCAGGCGTGGAACAGGCGTGGCACAGACGTGCGCCGCTTCAAAACGATTACAAAATGTATGCAGGTGACGTTTTTGAATTATACTGAAGCGACGCAGCGCAGGCAACGAAACGGCGTGTCTGCGGTCACCTGCTGTTGAAAACGTTCTATAATAAACCTGCGCCACGCTTGTTTCACGCCACGTCGCTTGTGTATGTTTTAGGCCTAGGTAGACAGCACTCAAGCATCATTACCTAATAAAAAAAACAAAAGCACGGCGCATGTGTTGGATGTTCAGTGATAAATTTTAATTTAGATTATTTTGGGATAATTAGGTACATGCATAATTGTGTTTTTTGTGTTGCGTTTATATACTAACATAGCTTAAGATAGACTGTAAGTTTTACTAACACAAATGGACCACATAGTTGTCTGATAAATAAATAAATAATAAAATAAGAAAATAATTTATGTACCTATCTAAGAGAGTATGTTACTGAAAAAATAGAATATTTGAAATTTGAATTAGTTGGTCTTAATTTGTCATTTTTATGTTGATATTGGGTGTATATTTTGTATAAGAAATAGCGTTTTATTTTAATTTTCAGTTGAACATTGGATAAGCATGATTTCTCTGGTAGGGCTTGATTGTCCACCAGAGCTGATAATGAAGAAATATATTTTGAAGTCTCATGGATTCCTAATTTTTCGGGGTAAGTCAAGCAAGTTTTTATCCAAGTTCTTAACTTGGATAAAAACTTTTTTCCATAAAATTAAATAACTCACCACAATCAAATTGGTCGAAATTATTTTTTTCCACAGATCTACTTGGTTTTTATTTTAATTTTATTCCATAGTAAAAGAAGCAGTACTTATATTCTAATTGATAATTTAAAGAACAGCTATGGACCATTAAAAAGTTTTCGCGTAATGAGACTATTGGAACTTACTCAAATCAATTACGTTTAAGACGTTTCAGGATCACTTTGAAACGTCTTAAACGTAATTATTAATTTTATAATTTTAAAAGTAGTAGGTATTAGACAAATTCATCAAATCGGACACAGTAATATGACCATTGTTTGTTAACAAAATTAAAATCAAAAGTGTATTTATTTAGTAGAATCGCAAGGATCACTTTGAAACGTCGTTTAAAGCTAGGTCCAGGTGCAAGAGAAATAGGAGGTAACTTTTCCGGACGAATTCTTCTACAAAGCTTTCCTCTTCAGTTGATTACTCGGAATGGGCAGCCATACCCTTGCTGATAATAAGCAGCATAGCTACAGCCCTGTGGACCTTCCAAGACGTCCTCATAGTGGTCCTGAGCATGGGTCTCAGTTCACGATACCACCGACTGAACCAATGCGTGGAGAAGGTCTGCGCGTTTGAGAAGAAGCAGTTGAAATGGGATAAAGTTAGTTTGTTTTATAATAGCTTTCTTAGTCAAAGTCAAAGTCATTATATTCATGTGTCATGCCAAGGATCACTTTGAAACGCCATAAAGCTAGGTGAGTCAAGAGGCCAGTTCCACGCAGCCAAGCCTAGACAAAAAAAACCATCATGGTTTATTGAAGTTTATGTTTACACACACTAAGGAACCCATTTATTTATCTTTCCACATTCAACATGCTCTTAGATACGTCAGTCTCACAATGTGCAATAAAATCATATCAAAAAAAAATAAGTAGATATAGGAATACGTACAGGCATGGGCTAATTACCTCCGCCCTTGGATTCTAATCTTCACCCTGTGTAAGTAAAGGGATCACGGATAGGGATATCGGCTTATAACTTTTGGGACATTAATAAATCATTGTGATATCCTAATATTAGATGTTGATGGGGCCAAGCTTGTTTCATTGCAAGCACACACACGTACTTAATAAATGTAAGAGGTGTTCCAAATTTAAAATTACCCAGTTTCAAATCCATTGGTAACACGCACACAGACTTGCATACTTACCAAGATGTGTTCCAAATTCAAAATTAATAAAAGCAAAAGCATTGGTGACTTGCAAACCTTCAAACTGAAATGGACATGCGACGCAAAAAAAAAACTGAACTGGCTCAGCTATTGATGTACCATGGAACTAGTTTGAAAAGAGGCGTAGAGTTAGGTCTGCCATATGACGTCACAGTTAGTACCCTGTTGGTGCATGTTTGTGTTTTGACTGAAATGTAGGTTTTTTTTCAATTTCAATTTCAATAGCCTTTATTAACAATCTTAACACTAGTATTACAAAATAAAAAGTACTTAATAATCTATATGACATCGGTAGTAAGGTTGTTTTGCTTTCCAGCATAGGCCTCCCCCAAACTCTTCCATAATTGTCTATCTCGCGCTTTCCTCCTCCAATGTACGCCACCTGTCTCCTTGAAGTCATCTTCCCATCTTCGGAATGGTCTACCTTGGGCTCTTTTTCCTTCTCTAGGGTACCATTCGGTAACATCTTTCGCCCATTTTTCTCTCGCTGTCCTGATAAGATGGCCAGCCCAATTCCACTTTAGCTTTTTGATTGTGTAAGTTATGTCTGTTACTTTTGTTTTTTTCCTTATGACTTTTAAGTTTATCTTATCTTTTCTTCTTACGTTTAACATGCTTCTTTCTATGCTGTGTTGACATATTTCAAGTCTACTGATGTTTTCTTTAGTTAGGGGCCATGTCTGACATCCATATGTCATTATAGGGAGGATGCAAGAGTTGTATATCCGGCTTTTCAGTTTTAGTGGTATTGTGGGGTTTTTAATTACTTCTTTTAGAGACCAGTACCTTTTCCATGCTTTTTCCATGCTGAGCTTATCCTGTTTTGGATTTCTTTGGATGTGAGTTGTGTAGGAGAGATAATTTGTCCAAGATAGGTATATTCTTCAACATATTCAACTATATTGTTGTTGATCATAATGGGTTGCTTAGTGGAGTTGGTCATTAATTTGGTTTTCTGCACATTCATAGTTAATCCAACTTTTCCACTCTCCACTACTAGTTGTTCTAGCATTTCGTGTAAATGACTGGGGTTATTCGATAGTATTATAAGGTCATCTGCAAATCTTAGATGGTTGAATAAAGCTCCATTTATTTTTATCCCATATTCTGTCCAGTCCAGGTTCCTGAAAACATGTTCCAGAGTAGCAGAAAATAGTTTAGGTGACAGTGGATCTCCTTGTCTTACGCCTTTCTTGATATTGAACTTTTCTCCTACTCGTTCGGTTTTAATTCTTGCTGTCATGTTTTTATAAATGTTTCTAATTATACGAATGTATTTTTTATGTACTCCTTGGTCTGAAAGAGCTTCCCAAATCATGTTGTGCTTTAGCGAGTCAAAAGCTTTGTTATAGTCCACGAAGGCTATATAGTAAGGCAATACATATTCCTGGTATTTTTCTATGATCTGTTTAATTGTATGTATATGATCCACTGTTGAATAGTCCCTACGGAATCCTGCCTGTTCTCTCGGTTGGTTGTCATCTAAAGTAATTGTTATTCGATCTAGTATAATCTTCGAGAAGATTTTGTATAGGTTAGACATGAGACTTATCGGTCTGTAGTTGCCTACATCGTCCCGTTTCCCTTTTTTATGTATTAAGATAATTGTTGAGGATGCCCATTGTATAGGTATTATTTCGGTATTCAAAACTTCGTTAAAAAAGGTAAGTAAACTTCTCCGAGTGACACAAAATGATCCTTTTAAAAGTTCATTTGAAATTCCATCTTCGCCTGGCGCTTTTCTGCTTTTTTGCGATTGTATAGCCTTGGATATTTCATTTTGCATTATTTTCGGAATCTCTTCTTCCGTAGTGTTGTAGCTCATTTGGAATGTTGATGGTGTGGTATCATCGTTGTATAGGTCACGGTAATAGTCTGTCGCTACATCTAAAATTTCAAATCTTTTCCTCTTGGGTTTTCTGGTTCTTAGGTCTTTCATTCTTGGAATCCAATCAGTGTTCTCCTGTAGTTCTTTCCATGCTTTCTTTATTCCTCCAGTTGTTTCTATGTGAAATGTTAATTTGTCTGTTCTTGTTTTATGTCTATGCTTCCTGATTGAAATGTAGGTACCTACATTTTATTTTATCAGACATTTCTATTTCTATTTCTATGTTCTTAAATCTAATAGTTTTTTTTCAGAAATCCGAGTCTCTAAAACTACACACGTGGCGTAGAATAAGAGAAGCGTACGTGAAACAAGCGGCTCTAGTGCGGAAAGTGGACAGTGCTATCGGCGGTATGATAGTGTTGTCCTGCTCTTGCAATTTATACTTCATCTGTCTGCAGCTGTTTATGGGCATCACGTATGTATTTTTGTCTACTTTATTCTGGTCTTTTTCTATAAAAGACCAGTAGACCGCCAGAAACTTCAAGCGCACTTATTTGTAAATTTGGAACAGCCTCAAGACTTTTATCCCCAGAGAGTCCTCAACTAATTTTTGGCTAGAAATCCGAGACTTAGTCACTAGTTAGCGGTCGTTAACTTATTTTTTTGCTAAAAAAGAAAAAGTTTATGACTTTGCGAAATTTGAAGTCAACTACCATGAAATATTTGAACTTTCAGCCCTTGCGAAGACGGGTCAGATAGTTATTCATTGATGTTTGATAGGTTATATTTTTGTTTAGCCCAATAAAGAAAATTATTATTGATAACAAAGACCTGGGTATTTCCAGCACTGGTAAATCAATAACCAATCTACGCCGCGTGTACTTTGCGGTGTCGTTCGTCTGGCTCTGCATCAGAGCTTGCAGCGTGGTGTTGAGCGCTGCTGCCATCAATGTCCACTCCAAGAGTGCGCTCAACTATATCTACGACTCTGAACCACATTGTTACAATGTCGAGGTATGTATTCCCTTCATTGGGGTTTCCTGTACCCCTTTACGTTCCTTTTTCTATTAATTTATCCGATGTAGCGCGATCCACAAGTTCTGACATCGTTGCACGCTTATGCCCAGGATATATGAGGGTAGTTTTCCAATCTAGGATAACACGGTATTGAGCTATAGCAAGCTAGCAGTTCTAGTTTCGTGGAAACATAACTACCTACCATTGGAATTGCATATGAAGCTTGGAAAACATGCTTTGTGTATCCAGGTATAGGTAATACCGTGTCGCATGTTTTTTTTAATTAATTATGATGTATGTGCTAAGTGTTTGACCATAATCTCACCTGAGGCTATGTGACCGAAAATAAGTATGGGAATAGGAGAAACAAATTTGTCAATCCCATATCTCCATTGGTCTTCTCCCTACCCCCATAACAGTACCTAACTGAAATAGTTAGGTACTGTTATGGGGGTAGGGAGAATCTGATTCTTCTTTAACTGAGTTTCTGACTTCTAACTGAGGGATCAATTTTATTGTTTTAGATGGATAGACTTCAAAACCAGCTGGTGAAAGACTACGTCGCGCTGAGCGGGTTGGGTTTCTTCTACTTGAGCAAAACTGTTTTATTACAGGTAAGTGTTGTATTCATATCGCGTACACTTTCGACTTCAGTTGCTTATCGTTTTGCTATGCGGTCGGCATAGATTTTATGAATGTTTTTTTAAGGAATGTTTAATGTAAAAAGTAGTAGCAATAAAGGCTCATTTTATTTTTTATTTTATTTATTTTTTTTATATTGTTTTACAGATGGCCGGAGCAATAATAACTTACGAGCTGGTGCTGATACAGTTTGATGATGGAGAGGACTCGGCGCCTGACGCGAACGACACTCTTTTATTCAATGTTACCAATCTTGTCTAGATTTATTCAATGTCGAATAACCTTTATCTACCCAATAATTAGGATCAATTTGCATTGTCTTTCAGCTAGTTGCATCTAAGCAAAGTTCGGTGGACTGTATGTTTAGCAGAACCAATAAGATTAGTTAGTTTCAAAGTCTTTTCTGCACTTCTGCATTTTGTATGAAAACTAAGTATTGTTCTTTTAAAATTACAAACAATTTGTTTATTATCAAGCAGGTAAACAAAATAAGATTTTGGTTTTATTAAAATACAAATATTACAAGTTTTTCTTACTTATTTTGTGTTTTTATTAAAATTGAGCCTAACTAACCACTTTTTCCCTAAATGTGGGAGGCCTGTGTCCAACAGTGGGCTTCGTCAGGCTGATGATGATGATGATGATAACCTGCTCTCCTAAATGTACCAAGGAGGCCTTTGTCTAGCACTGGACTTCTTCAGGCTGATGATAATAGCCATTTAAATGTACGGAGCTGATTAAGCCGCGGAAAACATCGTGAGGAAACCCTCACGATGTTTTCCTCCACCGTTTGAGAGCAACTGGCATTGTGTTAATAAATTACTCGAGAAAAAAAAACTCATTGGTACACGACCGCATTAGAACCCACGACCTTAGAATCGGAAGGCGGGGCTGCTACCAATAGACCACCAGTGCTCTCTGCCTTAAGTGTAAGTATAGTAAATTCTAAAAACTATCATAAACTCAACCATTTACTTTGAGTAGGTACATCGAAAATCATATACAATTATCTATAAATGTTCAGTACAAATAGGGGACTTGTAATAACATGTCATTCCCTAGTGCGTTCCAAAAGTATTCAGTAAATATTTTGAAAATTATTTACTTTACAAACCCAATTTGAACTCTATACTTTGAACATAGAGTTGAAATTGAAACTGATGTTGTGATTGTATAGATTGAAAATAAATTGTTGTAGAACATGCAATACTTATTAGTCCACAATAAATATTTAGTTGAACAAAACAAAGTTCGATTGCCTGTACTTAAACTGTGGACAGTGAAATGAGTCAGAAAAGCATTAGTTAAAATATATTGTTTTAGAGGAACGTGTATTTTGTGATTTATTGTGTATACAAAATTGGAGCCAGAGTTAATAAATATAAATGGTAAGTATTCGGTATTTTCTTTACTTATGCTTATAAGTTGAAACTAAGTACTTGTAGGTACTCGTGGTATATTGCGTGGTACATAGAAGTTAAAAAATAATTTAAAATCTAAGTACGTAGTACGAGTACCTAGGCAGAACTTTTTATTTGTAAATAAAACCTCCTTGATAGCCATGTCTTAGATAGGTAACCTCCTTAGTTGCCTTAGCTCGGAGTAATAGATCGTTCCATTTTTAAATTACACGACAGAATATTCATCATTGCGATTTATTTTGCCGCCAAAAACTACTAGATAATAATATGAATTTTCATGCAACTTTTGCCGGCCGTTGCTCGCAAGTATTTGGCCAGTGCAGCAATTTCGATTTATCTTGAAGAAGGATGTCAAAATAATGCAAAAATTTCCAAGCATGTTTGAGAAAATTTATTTCCTTCATCAGGCGTCATTCAAAATTCAAGATTTGAAATGCTTTGAAATGGTTCACAATAAATCTTTTCCAGCATTTTGTTAAACAGTCGTAGTCGTAGTCAGTTTCATAATACGCTTCTAAATAAGTTTGCAATTAAAATTTTCTATTCACCAGTGTTGTCTGAGTGGCAGAAGTGTTTCCAACATGAAATTGTTTTCTGCGAGAAGTGGCGTAATCTATCAAAATGATGTAAGACCCAATTTTGTTTCATTTACCAATGTGTTTCTTCTCTGAATAAAAAACTGGAGTGCTAAAAGTAGATGCTGACTTGATGAATAAGATGAATACCTATTAAGTTTGCAATCTGTACAAAAACAAGTATTTTTCCAGGATTTTCTGCAAACAATAAACAAAATATTCTCCTTCTCCCGTTACATCGGCATCTCAAATATTGGAATCAAGGGTTTCTTCGTGGTAACAGGCGTCGTGTTCATATCACTGGCGACCATAGTAGCATGTGCTCTTTGGAAAATCATTAGAGTGTTGACTGGACTAGCACAACATACTACGAATGGGCGTAAGTACAGAGCTTGGTAATCCTGTTCGAATTCATCAAAACTCTTTTTCTTCTTTAGGATCTCAAGAGGCGCAAATGTGCAGGTCTCGACGTAATCTACTTATTTGCTTCTCTTGGGGTTGAGGTCTGGGTCCGTGGGGGGAAACCAAGGCCTTGAGGGTCTTCAAAATTTTGTCTAGGTGACTGATCAAAGCAACGCGTGACCAAGGGCTGGTGGGTATCTGACACAGCGCATTAGTATTGCTAATTCAGCGTGCCAATGCTGCCAGCGTCTGGGACGCTTTCGTCTGTTACTGTTTTTGATTAGTTGAGCTATCTCTAGATCGTTTGTAACGCTCTGCAGATAGCTCAACTATTATTATTAGTTATTTGTATTTGTTATTTTGAAAATATTTGTTTGATTGCATGTTTCTTTGTGTAAGTAAATGTATTTAGTTTTCAAAACTCTTGATTTTAGGAGCATACTTTTGATCAAAAGTTATTTAATATTTTTCAGGAGGTCTAATCTCAAAACTATCTGGCTTTATATTCTATGGAAATGGGCTACTGTCACTCATATTCTCTATCAAGTTTATTACGTCATGGACGAACCTGTCTTACCATTGGACTAGAGTAGACTCTCTCACTGGATTCAAGCTACCACCAGACGTAAAAATACAACGGCGAATGACAGTGATATCTGTTTTCGTGAGCATCTGTGCCATTGGTATGAATTTGTTTTTTACCGTTTTAAGTTATGATGACAGATCGTGCTAAAGAAGAGGAGGACATGAAAAGAGGTGGAAAAACATCGTGTGGAAACGTCTCAAAAAAGCTATCCCGGGGTCTTTTGACACATTTCACGATTGTTTTGGTTCGGTTGAGTCTGCATGAGTTTTTTAATGGTAACACGAAGTACTTTCGATTTTACATACAACAAGGTGTCAAATTTCCCAGTTCTGTTTGGTACATTAACTGTGTACCTACCTAAGCTAATAGGCTTAGGTAGGTACACAGTTAGTGTTGTACCTACATTGTCTTTTTGTCTTCAGTTATCCGTTCTGTGTAGGTTTTTTAATGTACTTGTCACGTGTACGTCAAATAAATGTATTTTATTATTAAATCTAGAGTGAGTTAACAAGAGATTTGAGGAAATAGCCACCATGCTTGTGTCAAATAATGGTCTGATTCTCAGAATAATGAAACCAGTCCGAATATTCTTCCAGTGGAACACATTTTGAGTATGATGTCAGCGACCGGACTAGACTGCCCTCCGGAGGAATACTTCGAACGTTATATTCTGAGCTCGCACGGGTTTTTACTACAGACTCGTGAGTAATTTATTACAGTGCAGTCAGTAGAATAAATATTGAAATTAGAAATACAGGATGTAAAAATATTATTACCAAATTGAAACTACTGGCACGTGAGGCACTGTCTGGCACTGGCAATCTTGACTTGATGCCTCAAGTTGATGGACGCAGGGTGCACGCAGTGCATCGTAGAGCACGGTCCTGACGTGCGTGACATGAAAGTTTTTGCACATTTTATTAGGGGTATTTTTTACACCCTGTATAGCTAGTAAAAATACACGTTGTTTTTAAACACTCGTCACTCCACTGCTTTTATGTTTTTTTTTGTTGGTAATCTATTCAATAAACAAAACTACTACTCAAAACTATTCAAAACATTTTTACGCTTTATGCGAGGCTCATAAAACGTACACGTCATAGCAGCCACCTATTGGTATCCTGACCCAGCGAGATGGTGACGCGGCAGACCAAAACGGAGATGGGGAGACGAATTTGATGGTTTCCTGACGAACAAAAATAGCCAAGGATCGCGATGGCTGGAGGGAATGGGGGGGACCTTTGCCCAGCAGTGGGACCCGGAGGACATTAATTAAAAACATTAATAATGCGAGGGTCATAAAATAATATAAATTTTAGAGTTTAACGCATTTGGTTACATAGCCTTTGGCCAAGAGGTTATATGAATTAGGACATAATTCCTCGATTGTCTTAGAAAAAATAAATCAAAATATAAACCGTATCGCAACGGCATAAAGGTCATTGAATCTGTCAAACGGAAAATTGGAGACTACACAGATGAGTACACACAAGACAACTTTGCTCGTGACAGATGGCGAAAAATGTGAACTTGTATTAAACGCAATAAAAAAAAGCAACGCAAGTTTGATTTCCCTATTCATGTTTGTGATTGGAGGCTGTATTTCCAGTTCATTTTTTCCATGTTTTTCGCCACCTGTGACGTGGAGAGTTATCTTGCGCGGGGTCTCGTCGTCTCTCATTGTCGCCAGTCTGTGTATCACTGGTCAGTTGCTTCACTGATCAGTGGTCGATGGACCACCTTAAAGTAAGGCCAAGCTAACAGATTTTAACTGCGCCTGCGCTGGCCTTCAAGATGCTGTAGACGGGGCAACTAAACCAGAAGATAAAACCACAAGCAAATATAGTTTAAAAAACCGGCTTTATAGCCAAACTGCTGAACCGATTTTGATAGAATTTCTATAGGACCAATTTGGAAGTATCTTTCAGAAAAAAAAAAATATTTTTCAAATCGGCTCATAAATGACGAAATAAAAAACAAACACACATGAAATACCTAAATTACCTCCTTTTTTATTTGAAGTCCGTAAAGAAGGCGTTGGTGTCCCAAGTCAACTTCACTCAAAACGAATTGATTGCAATTTTTTTCCAGATGATTACAGCTTATGGGTAGCCGTCCCCATATTCATCATCAGTAAAGTAGCGACTATACTGTGGAACTTCCAAGACTTGATCATCATTCTGGTCAGCATGGGCCTGACTTCGAGGTACTACCGTTTGAACGTCTTTGTGAAGCAGATCATCAGGCGAGAAGAAAAAAATAAACATGTTGAAAAGGTACCTGGACTGTTCATCATTATCAGAATAAAGAAGTCTACTACTAGTAGCCTTCTCACATTTTCCAGGAAATCAATTATGAACCCCCTCCATCCACCTTTCATCTATATTCAGACTTCCAAATATCATAATGCTAAGAAACTTACATTTAAACAAATATTTACAAAATGTACAAAATACACAAGAAACAGTTGAGCTATCTGCAGATAGCTCAACTGATCCAAATCAGTGCCAGACGGAAGCGTCCCTTTGACGCTGGCGGCATTGCCACGCTGAATAACAATGCTTATACGCTGCGCCAGATACCCACCAGCTCTTGAGTCACGCATCGCTTCGATCAGTCGCCTAGACAAAATTTTTGAAGACCCGCGAGGCCTCGGTTCCCCACGGACCCAGAGTCTCATAATGCTAGTAAAAATCAATGTCTTTAAACGTGTTGTGTACTGTTATGCAATTGTTGAAGCATATACCAAAACATTTTATTATTTTGTTATTAAACCTACATTGCCCCATTACTGTGCAATGGTGTCCCCCAAATCCTTCCACTCACGCACTCAGCACCAGGACGACCTTGTCCCGTAGCGTTTTCTCTTGAAAGAACAGAATGATTCAGATGCCATTAACTCCTGTATTGCTGACGTAAACAAATACTCATAATAGACCCACAAAACGAGACGGCCTAATAAAGTTAACGCCTAACACGGCCATGGGGCATGACTGTCGTTTGATGGGTAATAAAATGCTCTAGCAGCCTTATTCCAACCTACTAACGGGTTCCCTATTTTATAAACTTTTACTTTCATTCTTACTGACAGCTCGAACGGAAACGAAACTAGTGATGTACTTAAACTTAAGCCGCTAACTTACCCGAAGAATCTCCGACTTTGTGAAGACCCATGTAGTTTAATGCATGTTCTTTTTAGCTTGGTCACGTGGAACTGGCACCTAGACTCACCTAGTTTTAAAACGTCAAGGTGATTCTTGTGACTCAAATGAAAAAAAAACGATTTGATTTGACATGGAGAGGGCTCGGGATCGTTCTTACTAGAACTGTATGAAGCGCACCAGCTCGCACCAGCTCGCACGACACACTATGGGAACGGTCTCGTGCGCCGAGGTGCGCGGTAGCACAGGAGCATTTTATGTGTGCGTTGGCGTGCGTCGTCGTGCGCGGTGCGTGATGATCTGCAGAACCACGCACCGTAGGAAGGCAGCATAAGAATGGATTTCTTTAGCATGATGGTGATGATAACGGGACTAAGACTAATATAATGCTAGTAATATCAGCATTATAGTATTCGTGCTGGTGGTGCTGCTAGTAGTAGTTGAGACATGATAGAGTTCTTAAGGCAGCCTAAAAACACCAACATGAGAGTTGGCAGTGTATCTTAAAAAACTTGTGGAGGTTTTTCACGCGGGGCTCAATCGAAGTACAGTTGAATTTGAATCGAAAAAATACGAGCTGGATGCTTATGAGTGGAACTGGCGACTAAGGCAAAAGATAGTAGTGACTGACAAAAATTGATATAGCTGATAAAATACTGATGGTGACTTTTCCAGATTGGAACAGACAGCTACATGCAGATCCAAATGTGGCGAAGGGTGAGAGAGGCGTACGTCCGCCAAGCTGCGCTGGTCCGCAAGGTAGACCGCCAGCTCGGAGCCTTGATACTCCTGTCAAACATCAACAACTTGTACTTTATCTGCCTCCAGCTGTTCTTGGGGATCGGGTAAATTCAATTCAGTATTGTTCTTCTTTTTGTCGTGTCACTTGTTCTTTCAAAACAGTGTATAAGTAAACAGGCCTTTGCATCTGTTGTAGATGATTTTATAGCGTCAAGGGCAACTGGTGATTACACAAGCCCAACTCGAGGGACGCTTTTCTGCCTGGGACAGGGTTTTAGATGGAATAGGCTTGCCCAGCACTTATATACAGGGTTATTCATTATTAGCTGCAAATACTCAGGAATTAGGTTCAACAAATAAAATAAAAAATATTTATGTAATGTTTTTTTTCAAATTTTGATTCAAGTTTTTGTATCAAAAATTTTTTTTTTATTAATTTCTTTACGGCTATTGCATAATGATTGCCATGGAGAACAGGACGATGACCCACCCAGGCGGTGACTGAACGCAGAGTGTCACTCACGGCGCACGGGCGCGGATCAAAGGTCAAAATAGGTCAGGCGCCAATGATTTCTTTATCGATTTTCTCGGGATTTTCATAACAAAACTAAAAAAAAATCATTTCATAAATATTTTTTATTTTATTTGTTGAACCTAATTCCTGAGTATTTGCAGCTAATAATGAATAACCCTGTATACCATCCTGCCAGCTTAGGCGGCCTAATCCACAGGAAAGACATGGTCAATACGTGTGGAGCTGACTAAGCCGCGGGTTTCCTAAATATTCCTTCACCGTGAACCAGTTATTGTTGTGAAAATATTTTTAGTTAACCTCGAAGAGGCTCCTTAATTCAGTATATTAGTAAGTTTATACAGTAGTTAGTTCTATTAGCAGTTCGGTAGTAGTTTTTAGAATTAAGTTAAGAAAATCGGAATTCTGCCAAAAACATTCTGAGGTGGCATTCCCTAATATTAAAAGTATTGCTTTTTGGCGCCAAAACACATCTAAAACGTTTTCTGTATTATTATGATACTCGCACTCGTAAAGTTTTCGGCGCCAAAGCACATAATATAAACAATAAACTTTAAGGATGACTTGAAATGTTATCTACATATACAGGGTTATTCATTATTAGCTGCAAATACTCAGGAATTAGGTTCAACAAATAGAATAAAAAATATTTATGAAATTATTTTTTTAAAATTTGATCAAAAAATTTTTCAAGTTTTTGTATCAAAATTTTATTTTTATTAATTTCTTTACGGCTATTGCATAATGATTGCCATGGAGAACAGGACGATGACCCACCCAGGCGGTGACTGAACGCTGAGTGTCACTCACGGCGCGCGGGCGCGGATCAAAGGTCAAAATAGGTCAGGCGCCAATGATTCCTTTATCGATTTTCTCGGGATTTTCATAACAAAACTTAAAAAAAATCATTTCATAAATATTTTTTATTTTATTTGTTGAACCTAATTCCTGAGTATTTGCAGCTAATAATGAATAACCCTGTATACTTATGAGGAAATATTTGTATTTTTGTGTGTATGTTTGTAATGAATAAACACAAAAACTACTGCGCCGATTTCAAAAAATCACCTTTGGAAAGCTACATTCACCCTGAGTAACATAAGCTATATTATTCATGTGTTATTGGTGTGTAAAATTTGATCTCTTTAAGCTTTGGTTCAGCTGCGAATGGTTCCAAAAAAGATCCTCCTCTGGATATTATCAAAATTTTATTCTTTGCTTAATGTTGGTTGCAGGAAAATTAGCGGGACATTCATTCACCGCGCATACTACTTCTTATCCCTGGGTTGGCTGCTCTTCCGGGCTTGCATGGTGGTTCTAGCAGCGTCGGATGTTTACACGCATTCGACTATGGCCTTGTCTAGCTTATACAAGTGCCCAGGTTCTAGTTATAATATTGAGGTATACTGGCACCAACTAGTTTCTTTACCAATGTGGCACTATATAAAAAGAACAAGGTTTAATCAATGCTGTCACATTCTCCTTGCTTTATGACGTTTCCAAGTTATCCCTCTAATTGAACTTAATAAATATTCTAGTCCTATATCAGTGTTCTTAAACCTGTAGGCCTGCCACAAGTTCTGTCTGGCTCTGTGTCTGGCTCTGGTTTTGAGAATGTGTGAGTGTTGACTAAATAAATCCTACGTCGAAACGTCACACACACAGAATAATACCCTGGTGAGCGTGCACAGTCTCAAAACCAGAGCCAGAGACAGAGCCAGATAGAGCTTGTCTCGTCAGACGATCAGATCATCAGCATTTAGTGCATTTGAAAAAATAAAAAGAAAAACATTGTTTGCAAACCGGGAAGTTTTAAATGTTTTGAGGTTTACTTAAAATCCTTTTACCCCACTGGTTCGCGAAAACATGTGATACGGCAAGAAGAAGAACCGAATAAATGCTTTTTGATTTTGATTTGGGTTAATGAGAGGCGAAGCCTTGAAGCGTCTACGCGCCGTATAAATTACTGGGTTCATAGCTATTAAGTTTATGGCCACGAACGCAAGCAGCCGTGGTCGTGACGACTATTGTGCTGTCATTGTGCTAATGTGCTATTTTGTAGGATTTTGACGAAAATGCTCTCACTTTTTTCTTCTTCCTGCTCATCATCATCATTTTCCGGTCCCAGTCCCACTTTATGTGGGGCCGGCACATTAAGTTTTCGTTTTCCACTCTCCTCTATTATCTCTTCTTTTTACTGCTCTTATCCCACTGTATATAGGCACAACATGTCTTCCTCTTCCATTCTTCTCTGTCAGCCGTCATCTTTGTATTCATTTCTCTCTTAAGCCAAGTCATCTTCCACACAGTTCATCCATGTTTTCTTTGGTTCTCTTCTCTGTTTACATATCCATCCACATTTCAATCACTTTTTTTAAACCCCTGGTTGATTAAAAAAGCAGATGGCCCTCCTGATGGTGGTAACCATCTCCTTTGGAATTTTCTCTCTTATACCATAATACGATTAGCTAAATCCCTCCTTATTTTACCAGTCTATTATTTATGTTTTTCCGTATTGCTTTGTTAATTTTGTGGTGTGTATTGAAACATTTTATATATTATCTTGCCTACAGCCCTTTGACCACCAACTGACCAAATCTTTTTAATTTCAGATCAAAAGGCTAATAAATCAACTAACCAACGATGACGTTGCATTAACCGGGATGGGGTTTTTCAGCTTGAACCGGAGACTCATGCTACAGGTAAGAAAAGGAAGTAGCTGAATAAAATTAATCGTGGTATTATAGAAAGGAAGGGAAAGTTTTAGGAACATAGATAGAGCCAAGTCATGCTGTAATTGCGCATTTAAAAGATTACCTATAATGATGACGCACTGTAAAAAGTGATTCCAAATCGAATCTTACTAACATAGTTACTGAAAGTGGTTTAAAAAATAAAGGCGTCAGGCTAGTCATTTCACCAGCACTTATACCCAAACCGATGACAGCAATTATTGCTGTCATCGGTTTATATTATAGCAGTATTATACTGCTTCACGGCATCACGGCAGAAAGAGGCATAGTTGTAGTACTTCCTCGGCCCTTCAATCAGAGAAACAGAAAAATCCATTCGTTTGGTTTTTTAAATAAATATTATAGACAATCCACATAACACTATCTAGCCCCAAACTAAGCAGGGCTTGTACTATGGGAACCAGAAAGCTGTTAGAATACTTATGAATACATTTTTTTGTAAATAACCTTTCAGAATACAATATAACACCTAGACAGAGAACAAATAACTGTGCTCACCACACAAATATATGTTCTCGGTGGGGATCGAACCCACGACGGTTCAGAAGGCAGAGCTACTACCAACTGAGCTGAGAGGCCAGTACATTCTATCACAATACACATACGACGTTCACAATTAGATTATCCATTTTACCTTCATTTTTATTTTCAGCAAAATCCTGTATTGTTTCAGGTAGCAGCTGCTATTCTGAAGTACGAGCTTGTATTGCTACAGTACGACAACAATTGAGTGTAGTCACGTTATTTTAAAATTATAGCAGAATAACTAGTTGGATATAAAAGATTTGAATTTAAAAAAATGTGTAAACTTTTTGTGAATTTATTGACGAAATAAAACATTGTTCATTCGATTTTTATGTGTTTTTATTAAATAAATTAAATTAAATAGTACATCCTGTTAGATTGTTTCTGACTTAGCTCTTATTTTCAGTGGAATAGAATACAAATGGCCACATTTTGCTACTGTCATACTCGAGTATGAGAGTGTGAGAGTATGAGAGAAATTAATTGCAAAGATACAAACCGCTCTAGACATTTCCTCAAAATTCCCAGTAAAACACAATTTAGAAAATACTTTAGGGATACTTTTTACTGGGTTAGGTACAGGGTCGTAGTAGATGGCACAAACTGAGGGAGGCCTATATCCTGCAGTGGCTGAATTAAGGCTGTGGATGATGGTGATGATAGTTTTTTCAAAAGCATGATTTATTTATTTATTTGTATACATATACTTTGCTCCTTAGTTTATTCACTAGATAGATAAATTCTTTATTGTTGACACCTAAAGCTGCCTTCCTACGGTGCGTGGTTCTGCAGATCATCACGCACAGCCGATGACGACGCACGGCAACGCACACAGACAGGGCTCTTTCAACGGTGCGTGTCGGTCTGTGTTGATATATTATAGCCCCTTCCCACGTCCAAGTAAGAGACACGCTCCACTCGTGATAGCATTAGCACATACCTTAGAGGATTTTTAATACAATTTTCTTGAATTGATCTTGTAGTGTAGATCATGTATTTATTTTAAAACTGTAATGTTTTTAAAGACACGTGAGATCTAACCGTGCTGTTTAAAATTTACTGAAGTGACTGACCTAGCCCAGTTTCACGTCTTGATGGGTCCTTGGTGACTCTCAAACTACTTGAAATCTCACCGAGTGTACATTGTAGAGTCTTGGAGACAACATCTCGCCGAGTGCACTACCGTAGTGTCCTCGGGAGATAGGAGTGAGCTTATTTCGTCTAATTGTCTTTCCTATACGTGTGGATCCTTTTTTTTTTGAATCGAGCAATGGGGTCATGTTACTATAATATTAACATGTCATTAATTAGGTTTGTGTTTAAGTTCTTCAGTTTTATTTTTCTATCATGTTTGAAGTTTACTAAACAAGTTCAAAAAAGTGCAAATAAATAAAGAAACAGCAAGGGAATTTGAGGGAAAAGCGAAAGAAGCGGGTTAACTTTTGGGACATTATAAAAATCTTTGTAATAAAGAAGCTTATCTTAGGCGCTTAAATCCTTTCACCTCACTTGGTTTGAATAAACCAGTGACTCATTTAGAAGAATCGTTTTCTAGTGTTCAATTTAATTAATTTACATAGTACATTTCACACCTTATAATTTATATACATCTATTATTTCAAGCCTGAACACCGTGAATAAGAGAAAAAGTGAAAGCTAAAGTTACACAGAGTCAAAGAAAAATGAATCTTACTACAACGAAATAAAAGCCAGCAGCGTTTCTGATGTGTATTCTTGTCTTCTACGAAAAAAATTATGAGAAATGTTATTGAAGCAAAAGGCACAAGAAGCAATCAGTTCGAATGACGTCATTGTTAGAAGTAACCTGAATCAATCACTCTTCAAATCGCCGATGATTGATCAAATAATCCCGTTGAACCACAGATGACATAACAGGTGACGTTCCCTTAGAAGCCGTAGGACCAAACGATGAGGAAAATAAGCCATGGACGCAAAGAATAATCAGCGGCTTATTTTAAATATAATTTCGTAATTACAAATTTTTGTGCACAAGTATTTGTTAGAAAAACTTTTAAATATTAAAATTTTACGACTTTAAAATTCTTTAAAATGTTCCAAGAAGCTGTTTGTCAGTTGTTTGTGCTTTTATAGTACTGATCAGTTAAATTTGCTCACAAAAAATGAAATGAAGTGTCCTCCAGACTCGTTACCTCCAAGTAATCCCTTTATGGCAGACCAAATCTCATTCAATAATTATTATGAAACCGGGGAAAATAATTTCGATGAACTCTGCTTTCCAAAGACCCGTGATTGGAGAAGAATCCCTTTGAAGACCCTGGGAAGTTATTATCTCGTCAACTAATATTCATAAAACGTTTCTAAGGGCGGTTTTACCTATTCAGAGAGAACAGACTGTGAATGGAAGCAAATAACTAAATAACAAGCTTAGGTATGATTCCGATCGCGGCAGCACTGCTGTAGGAAAAAGCAGCAGATTTTTTCGAATCAATTTTGTGCGCTCGGCGGGCGGTGTGACATTTCTGCAGTGTCACTCTACCGTGCGCACAGAGTTTGAAATTCATGGCCAAACTGTTGAAGCAATTTTGATGAGATTTCTATGCGACCAATCTAAAAAGAAAAAGAAGTATAACCTTGCAGATTAAAAAAATAATTGATTAAATCTGTTCATAAATGAGGGAGGTATGCAGTACCAATCATTAAAAAAAACTATTAAAAGAAAACGGCTAAACCGAGTTTGTTTACATTTCTATGGCACTTATCTGAAGATTATCTATCAGAAAAAAACTAAATTGAATCATGAATGACGAAGTTATGCAATAATGAACATTAAAAAACATGCAGCTGAAGTGAGATCCTCCTCTTTTTTTATGTGAGTCAGTTAAAAATTAGCAGCAGCAATGTCCCGCAGGCTTGCTGCTCCGATCGCAACATAACCTTAACGTAGGCTTTGAACTGAGAGACAGTCCCACACACACAGACCTACATATTATTATAGTCTAAGATCCCTAGAAGAAGGACCTTCACCGAGCTGGTTATTTAATGAAACGTATTTTATATATAATTAAACATGCCAATAAATATATTCTATATGGGTTGCCTATCAAATTTCAGTCCAGGATAATTATGATTATTTAATAATTAAAAAAAAAAAAAAAAAAACTTTCCACTGGTTTGTTTATTAAACAAATTCTATACCAATCGAAAGTATAGACCCCAGTATTTTTATTCAATAAACATACCGGTGCAAAATGCTAGTATCGATTTTCCTGTTTATACCTGGCTACCCGAGAGTTGTGACCGGAAAAAAATAGGCAACCTAACGTTTGCATAATCTATGGGGTCTATACTTTCGATTGGTATAGAATTTGTCTAATAAACAAACCGGTGGAAAGTTAAAAAAACATTATATTTTTTTAAATTATTAATTAATCATATCCTGGACTGAAATTTGATAGGCAACCCATATAGAATATATTTATTGGCATGTTTAATTAAATATAAAATACGTTTCATTAAATAACCAGCTCGGTGAAGGTCCTTCTTCTAGGGATCCTATACTAATAGCTATTTTATATTTAAATTCAGATGCTTGATCTGGTATAATAAGAACATAAGTATAACTTTCACTTTGAGGAAAAAACATTAAATCAAAGTTCTATGAGTTATAACGGGCATAAACAACCAACGTAGAATTTATTGCTTTGAAAACAATTTTATGTTATCGATGACTTATTGTAGATTTTCAATTTGTAACCGCCATGGTATACTTAAATCCAAAGGCTCAAACCTGTAGTCAAATAGGACCTACCTAAAGATTTAAGGCGCACTTCAATGCAATAAATTTTTCCACTAGTTCCACATATCCCTACTAATCTATCCCTACTGGTAGGCGAGAACAGTGTTTTTTTCCATTTTTTACTACTAGGGGGGGAACGTAGATGTTTTACTTACATGCAATTTCTACTATGATAAAGAACAAAATAATGTCAGTGCGCTTTTTATATTCTTACTAGCGGCCGCCCACGGCTTCACTCGCCCCGTAAGAAAAATCAACGGGGCGTAACGGCCCCGTTGATTTTTCTTTAAAAAGTTTTTCCTCTTTTTCTCCGCTTAGGGAAATAATTTTCCAATTTCCTTTCTTAGTGCACCCCTATGTTATAAAACGAACATACCCTCCAAGTTTCATGTTTCTAGGACTTACGGCTTAGGCTGTGCGTTGATTGTCAGTCAGTCAGTAACGTAAGAGTTTTATATATTTAGAAGATTCCGTCAAGTGAAGTTTAAAAAACTTGAAGAAAAACCTACATGGCAAACCTGCTGAAACGATTTTGATAAAGTTTCTATGATACCAATCTGAAAGAATAACCTTTCAAATTACTTTTATAAAAAAAATACTTTTCAAATTGGTCATAAACCAAGTAATGCTCACACATAAAAAAACACAACCAAATTGTCGACCTATGGCAAAATGGATGATGCGATGTCCAATGCAAGTAATGTACACTTTATCAAAAGACTAATTTATTTATGATCGATCAAGTCAGTTTCGAAAATGTCTCCAAGACGCCGGACATTTCTATATTATTTATATTCTGTGCTACAACTACCGACACAAACACTTTATCTTGAGTTAGGCTAGATAGATAGATAGATAGAGAGCTTAGTATAACTACAAATACATCTACTTAATGTTCATGATTGTTTTGTCACGGTCTGGCAGATGCCTGCCACGGTCTGGCCACTACAATTTGTATTGTTGTAGTTTTGGAAGTAACACAAAGAAGTCTACAAAAGTACTAAAACCAACAAAAAATAAATATTTTTTTATTAATTCAGTTGTACCACAAGAATCATTTTCTTACGTATTAAAGCTAGGCGAGTCTAGGTGCCAGTTCCACGTAACTAAGCCTAGAATAACAGGCAACAAACTAACGGCTATATAACTAACAAAATAAAAATAGCAGTGAAGTTCTAGTGGTGCCACTCTAACTTAGTGAGTTACAACAAAGCTGCTTAAAACATTTGTTTCATTTTACACTGGCGTTGCGGATGTCGGCGTCACTCCAGTGAACTGCATCAGAACTAGCTCGTATGTAACTATGGTGCCGGCAATCTGAAAAAAAAACACGAGTTAGACAGATGAATAGATGTGCCACGTATGCGTCGGGTGCTCACCCATCAGATGAACCGACGACATTGTTAAGATCGCAGGGATGCGGTGGATGGAGGAAAGGGCTCAGAATCGTTCTTCCTGGAAATGTGTAGGGGTGGCCTATGTCTAGCAGTAGACTTCTTCAGGCTGATGATGATGATGGATAGATAACTTTTTATTGATGACAATGACACGCAAGGTAAATCCTTACCACAGCTTTATCGCTAACAGCGATCTCTATCAGGTAGTGTTAAAAGAACTCAAGAGGAACGCAGAGTGCGTAACTACCCCTACGTTAGTATCATCAGGATAAATTATGTCCACTGGTCCTAGACCTTAGACCTGCCCCACACTACAGGTTTGCAGTGACTATAATTTGCCAAGCCGATTGGTGACCCCAGTATCGGTGACCCCATTAAATTCTTCGGCAAATTCTTAATCTGCACTTGATGTGCGGAATGGTTCCGCAAGAAAGCCGTTGGCGGGCTCTTTTTGCGTGAAGCTTGACGCGTGTGTTCGAACTTATTATATTGAAAGTGCGTGATCAGCACTTTTAAGTAAAGGTTAGTTTGAAACAACATCGCTGGTAGTCACGAGAAACTAGACAAATGTGTTATGTAATACGTTTGCATTGCTTCTGGAAGTTGCAACATCACTCTCAAAAGATAAAGGTATGTCCTTCGTTACAGTTGGATCATAAGGTAAGCTAATTACAGCGGACTTTGTTGTAAGGATTCATGCAGTGGCCTTTGTGTAGCAAACCTTACAATGTACAAAGCTCTAATAAGACCATAATATCATGATGGAACTTCAAAGCTACCTTTTGCAGAGCAAACCTGATTTATCGCTTCATCATCGTTATTCAGCCTGAAGAAGTCCACTGCTGGACATAGGCCTCCCCGACACATTTCCAGACACGATTCTGAGTTCTTCCATCCACTGACTTCCCGCGATTTTAACAACGTCGTCAGTCCATCTGGTGGGTGGGTGCCTTACGTTTCGTCTTCCGGTTCATGTTCGCCATTCGAGAACTTTTATTCCCCAAGGGTTGTCGGTTTTTCGAGCTATATATGACCTGCCCATTGCCACTTCAACTTGTTAATTCTAAAAGCTACACTTACTTATCACGTTTATCTTTATTACTTGGTTTGTAACTAAATAATAAACGGCAGTAGCTTAAAACTTACCGCTAAAACCAGACCACGCTTAACGTTGAAGAACTGGAGACCACTCAACGCCACTGTGTCTCCGTGAATCTGCTCCAAAAACCTTTGAATCTGCAAATGATGTTGCAAAAGTGTTATTATAAATCCTTGGCTTAGCCAGCTCTACACGAATTGACCATGTCCTGTGGATTCGGCCAACTAAGCAATCAGGATGGCTAAAAAGTAATACCTAAAAAGTAGAGTGTCCACTGTGAAATCTCTCATACCACAACATTCACGAACATTCGCCTAACCACACGCTAGGATTCCTTATCATAGATATTACGACCTATGAATACATAAAGGAATTAGTGTTCCCGCACACGGGCCTCCAGCCACAACAAAAAAACTACGCCACTGGCATATTTTCTGTAGTTTTACAGACATACGTTTTATAGCGTTCATACATTTTATATAGCGTTGATTTGTATAGTGACCTGCATATAACAATACCCTATGCTCATAACAAAATATCTTGAAGAGGCTTCAAGTTTTAAGACGTCATTTTTTAGGGTTCCGTAGCCAAATGGCAAAAACGGAACCCTTATAGATTCATCATGTCTGTCTGTCTGTCTGTCTGTCTGTCTGTCCGGCCGTGTCACAGCCATTTTTCTCCGAAACCATAAAAGCTAGACTAATGAAACTTGATGAGTAGATGTATTCTGTGAACCGCATTAAGGTTTTTACACAAAAAAGAAAAAAAACTATAAATTTTGGGGGTCCCCATACTGGAAACTGAAACTCAAAAAATTTTTTTTCATCGAACCCGTACGTTTGGGGTATCTATGGATAGGTCTTCGAAAATTATGTTGAGGTTTCTAATATCGTTTTTTTCTAAAACTATAAATTTTGGGGGTCCCCATACTTGAAACTGAAACTCAAAAATTTTTTTTTCATAGAACCCATACGTGTGGGGTATCTATGGATAGGTCTTTAAAAATGATGTTGAGGTTTCTAATATCGTTTTTTTCTAAACTGAATAGTTTGCGCGAGAGACACTTTCAAAGTGGAAAAAAGTTGGTCTCCCCCCCTCTAACTTCTAAAATAAGGGAATGATAAATCTAAAAAAAATATATGTTGTACATTACTATGCAAACTTCCAACGATTTTTGGTTTGAACGAGATCAAGTCAGTAGTTTTTTTTTATACGTCATAAATCGTAAACCGCAATTTACCTTTCGACGAACTACAAAAACCTTTATATTATGTTAATTGATGCTACGGAACCCTTCATGGGCGAGTCCGACTCGCACTTGGCTGCTTTTTTAGTTTTGTTATAAGTTTGTCTTTACTGTTAGCCGGTTTCGGGATTTGGACATCACTAGTCGGGGGATAGAAAGATGGCATTTTTATGCGTAGATTATTGTTATAAACAGAGTTCTGACTGTATTTAATGGATACATTTCACCTTATTATTTCAAACCCACCTCAACACAATAGCCAGCTGACGACACTTGGTACAGCGACATTGCTGGAGCCTTACTCGCTGTGTGCACACTCGCAGCTGTCAACGACACCGCCAACGAGCGCACCAGGAGGAACATAAACGAGAACACGAAGTACACAGGCTGCTCGTACCCTTTCAGTGGCCTGCAATGTTGAAGAAAACCAGTAGTGGATGCAGTGCTAGACAATACTTTTTAAAGAGATATGGTGATACCTGTAGTCGATTTCTAGTTCAGGTCTGCAGCGAGGTGTAGCTTTTACACCCTCACTGAAAGAGATTGTTTTTTTTTTTTAATTGATTTTATAGTGTTTACTACACTTAGGGGAAGGTCGCGGGTTCAAATCCCGCTCGGCTCTTAACTTTTGGGACATTATAAAAATCTTTGCGATTTAAAAAAAAAGTAGTTCATCTATCTAAGAATCTTGTACTCAAGCAACAGTTGAGTGCGTATTAGTGCCTAGGGATCAAAGTCGTGAAATTTAGTTGTGTGAATTGTCCACAATATTTTTTTTTAATTTTTTATTTTATTTTTAAATTTTCAACTGAAAGAATCTAGCCGTAGTATTTATCTATTTTTATTTATTATTCCTTAATAAGCCTTGCACATGCACATTTAACGCGATGGTGATGGCGATCAGTGAATTGCTGTCAAATAAGACAGCGATATTTGACAGCGTTTCACATATCGCGCTAGATGTGCCCAGGCCTTTACTCACGCTAAAGTGTGAAGTAGTTGAAGGCAGATAAAAAACAAGTTATTGGCGAAGGAAATAAACACCACCCCTCCAATGATGCCATCAACTCTTCTCACCAGGTTTGAAAGTCTGGTATAGTCTTCTCGCATCGTCCTCCAGAAAGAGGATGGAACAAACTGTAAATTTAAAAAGCAAAATGTTTATTCATACACACTTATTGACATGCGTGCTCGATGTCAGAATAAATCCTAGCTATTTGCATGAAAAGGCCCAAAGATATTCATGTATTTGGTACAAAAAATGTATGCACATTTTTTACAAAGAAATTACAACGAAAACTTATCGTTGACAAAATATCAAAAATACACATCGTGAAACAGCTGAGCTTGTATAACACTGCAGACAATCTATTGATATTTTTATTGATTTTATAGTGTTTGGAAATCACAAAATTAGTGCCGTATTAACAGTCCTTAGGAGTTATTCATTGAGTGTGATTAGGATCTGATGGCGCAGCGGTCAGCGCAGTCCCGTACCAGGAGTGTCCCGTCGAGGGTGCAAATCCCGCTGGGCTCTCAACTTTTGGGACATTATTTATCATTAATACCTAGGTATCAATTAATTTAATCTTTTGACCTTATTTAAATTAATAACTGTGTTATATAAAAAAAATCGGTTGTCTGTAAAGTCGGTTTACTGACGATAGTTGAACGTGACCACGTCATACAGCTGTCCACGCGGACGCATTGCTCACTCAAGTAGGAGAGAGAACGATGTCAAACGCTGTCGAACGCGGAGGCCGATTGTGCCTTTTTGTCGCTCGTTTTGCGTTCTCGCTTGCACTTCAAGATGGAACGCGTCAGTGCGAGGTAACGCCGCATGAGTCAAGTTTTTTCGTGCGTGCAGCCGGCTCCATCGAATTATCAGACGTTGTCACGTCAAAACGTTTCATACCTATACCCGAAGCAGCTGTGAACTGCGATCGCGCGAATTGATTGCGAAAAAAACCCACACCACACACACTGCCATAGAACGGACACTGTGATCCCCCCCACCCGCAATTTGGGCTTACGCAACTCGCGGGCTTGCTGTTAGTCTGATTTGAGCAAAGGACGCGCCACGCGCACACACACGTCAGTACACAAAATAACGTGTAGTGCCTGTTTAAGAACTGCAAACAGACGCGCGTGTACAGAACGACATTTTGTGTATGGGATTTGGTCGAGTGTGACCATCAGCCTTCACATTGGTCATCATTGCCATCGTATCTTCGCTTGTGGAGCTAAACTAAATACTATATATAATAACTAGCGCAGTTTATAAGTCTATCATTATTAAGTTTGCTGCGACCAAATACCTATACATTTCACGTCAGTACGTCGCATTGTGTGCGGATGTATGCAAACTAGAACTGAAACTGATCGCCATCGCCTCCGTGATTCGCAACGAGTAGATTATAATAAAATAGAATAGATAAGAAAATAACATGATTGTACAACAAAGTGAAAGATCTGACTCTCTGACCAGTCAGTCAGAGAGCTTATAAAAGACAAACCGTCGTCTGTGGTCAACAAAATCAGTTCAATACGACAGAAATTGACAGTTTCAATACAATTTTGATTAAAACCATTGCAAATAAAGTTACATGATCGGCCTGCAATTTTTTTGAGTTACTTATAAGATGATAATTGATTACATTTTGAAAGCAAAGCCAAACGATGCCAAGATAGCCGTAGATGTCTATATTTAGTTTTTAACTTGGTATAGAAATGAAAGCTCACTTTTGCTCGGACGGCTATAATCCTCTGATCGACTTGTTCGAGTCGCGACGTCAAATACAGGCTCATACAGATAACAAACACATCTCCAAAATTCCAGTTAAACGCAGCCTGGATGTTTAAAAACTGTAAAAAAGCAAATCTCAATTTATATCAAAAATATACATAATTATAGACAATTACTTATACAATGTTACTTGCATAGTGCCACCAACTAAAGTTCTGATTTCTGTGCGCGAGTAATCAGTGAAACGCTGTCAAATACCCCTGTCATATTTGACAGCGTTTTACTGATCAAAAAAATCAAAAAAACAAAATCAAAATGTTTTTATTGAAAAATTTACAGGTAGGACAAATAAAGGGTTGGGATCTCTTCTTTTAAGTTGTTAAACCTGTATTAGAAGAGAGCCCTTCTTTTCTGTGGCTCAACATTGCCTTGTAATATAATTAAGGTGATAGGTACGTTATACATAAATAGGTAACGATCGAACTAATTTTAATGCTAAGTATTTAACAAGAAAAAAGACACTCAAACATTTAGACTTCCGATCCGAGCCTACACTGATATAAATCGTAAGATTTAGTCTATCAGCTCGATCGAAAGTCACATCGAGTGAATGCGCTATACTTATATTCGGAAGTTTAAAGCCTATGTTAAGAATAATTTAATAAAGAAAGCGTACTATACTCTAGATAGCTATATGAATGATAAAACTGTGTGGCCCGATGTCCCGGTCACTCTACCCATAGAAAGCTAACATGTCAATTTGCAATGTCTGTACCTACTATTTCGTATCTTATTTTTATATAAGTTGTGTATAGATACTATAGTATAACATTGAAGCGTAGCGTGTGCTGTCTTTGAAACTTTTGCTTTTGTATTATTGCATTGCATACGTCTGACTAAGTGAAGTGGCACCACACTGGAACTTCACTGCTATTATTTTAGACTATTTTTGATTTGTAAAAGGATCATATAAAAAAACGGTAGGAACCGAGACGTAGTTTGTTGCCTGTTCTTCTACGCTTGGTCGCGTGGAACTGGCACCTAGACTCACCTAGCTTTAAGACGTTTCAAAGTGATTCTTGCATCGTACTGAATAAAAAAATTTTGAGTTTGAGTTTTGAGTTTATGTCTTAAGATAGGTAAATAGTGTACATAATTATAAGTTTAAAAAACTTGAGAAACCGACTTCATTGCCAAACGGCTAAACCGATTTTAATGAAATTTGTTTGGGACAGTCTGGACGTAAAAATAACCTTCCAAATAAAAAAATAATTTTCTTAATCGGTTCATAATGACGGAGGCATACAGTTACAAACACTAAAAAAAATATTTAAAAAAAATGGCAACACTGATTTTAATAAAATTAAAATGGGACCAATCTGGAAGCAGTACCTTTCAGATAAAAAAATAATTTTTCAAATCGGCTCACAAATGACGAAGTTATGCGGTAAAAACATTAAAAAAAAAAAAAAAAAAAAAACATACAACTGAATTGAGAACCTCCTCCTTTTTGATCGGAAGTCGGTTTAAAATAGGTATTATGGTGGCGAGGTGTATGATATTTTAAAGATATGAAGTTGGTTGAGATAATATGAACTGATCGCTACCGTATAACGCTTATATGTGCGTAAGGCTACGAATAAAAACCGTGACGTATCGAAAATTTTCACATAATTTTGATACGTAATTTGTATCAAAATTTTGTGATAGTGGCGTCCTCTCGCCCAAACTGATAAGGTGGTAAGGTGTAAAACAGATCATTTTTATTCGTTTTTTTTTTGAGAAATGAAGGAACGGAAGCTTTACACTACAAAACAACAAAAAAAAAAAGACGGGTTGCACTCCGGGAGTGCCGGCAGAAGTGAAAACTTGATTATTAACGTTGAGCATGTTTGATATTTTGGAATGGTTAGGGGGGGCTTGTTTGTTATTTGGCACGCTGTAACATACACGAACATTCGCGCAAGCGCCCTGCGCTGCCCCTACTCTCCATCCGTCTTACGCTTTTTCGATCAGGTCACGTGTCCTGACGCGCTGACGCGAGTTTAAGATTTTATACCCATTACAGAAAAAGTGCTCAACGCCGCTAAAGAAGTTTTCACTTCAAAAAGCTTACCTGTGCAACAATCCCAAAAAAGTGATTATAAGGAATATGCGAAAATATCCACGAAAAACTGTGGAATATAAACGATTCGTAGAGATTCATCTGAGGGTCACAATCTTTGGCTATTGCAAAACCTTGCAGTTCCGCCAGAGAGTGCTCGACTGAAAAAAAAACAATTGTCTGTAACATTCAAATAAACCTAAAAGCCAATAGGCCTACCACAAGATCTGTCTGGCTCTGTCACTGGCTCTGGTTTTGAGTCTGTGTAAGACACATAACCGAAAAGAGCAGTAACATTCAAATAAATCAAAAAACCTATTCTTTCACTCAATTTCTTACATAATGCTAATAAGAGAATGATGAGACACGCTAAATTACACCTTCTTTTTAATCCATAATCCATATTTGGGTCACATGCTTCAGTTTTAGCAATATACAGGCAAAGTCGCGGCCATTTCATAGCTATTCGAAAGAATATTATGGCAGTCAAACAAGTCATCACGTGGAATATTATGGATGCTGAAACAAAGAAAGAATATATTCATTTATTGTAAAATATGCCCACAGAGGCGGCATTTACTTTTAATATTGTGAATTTATTTACTTTACACGCAACCATTTAAAATAATAGAGGTTTTCCGGTTTTTTCTCGCCATTATCATCCCCTATTTGTTGGTTCATTATGCCCATTGCCACTCCAGCTTACGAATCTGCAGTCATGCCAGTGACCTTGGACCTTCTACGGATTATTCGTTTCAGATTATAGCACGCAGTGAACGCTATTACGAATTAAATGAATTTTTGACATAGATAATAATTTTATACCCACTCGTACATATACATAACTTACCAAATTAATCAAATCCAATGTATCCCTACTACCTATTACTATTAATAAAACGACACGTAATTAAAACAAATATAAATATTACACAAAAAAATAAAAAGCTCTGTCTGCCAACCTCTTACTATTGTAGTGTCCTAAAGGGGCTCACATGTGCTACTTACCACTGTTTGTAAAATTAACACCTCACTTACCATGTGTTTACAATAAATCTATTGAGTATTGAGTATTGAACTTTCCAGCATATTAATTTATAAATTGTATGTATTCAAACATAATAACACTAGTAGTTTGCCCCGAACTGAGATCTCGTGATGCGATCCAAAAGCTCCGAGTTAAGTTCATAGGTTCATAGGAGTTAAGTTCATAAAATGCCAAATCGCCCAAGTTGTTTGTAAGATCTCGTTTGCTTCGCTCACTCGATCAAATATGAAAGTAGGGATAATGCAGGCATCTTTTAAATAATAGAACTTACTGCCGTCTTGGGGATGCTTCCATCTAGCAATTATTTGGATCAGTTGAGCTATTTCCAGATCGTTTGTAACGGTTTGCAGATAGATCAACTGTTTCTTGTGCGTTTTGTAAATATTTGTATTGATATAAAGTTGTTTTGTGTAAAATATGGCATTAAAAAAACTTACTGTTGGACCCAAGCGACGAATCTGTATCTTTGATAGTCTTTACAAAGCACATACCGACCACTGCACTTGCAAAAAGTATTGTTACAATTGCGTAAACGCATCGCAAGGATTTAAATGTAAATCTGTAAATTAAAATAAACCATATTGTTATTTTAAAAATTTGAAATATAAAATTTGAATTTATCAATCTACAGTTAATCTGTCAGATATATCCATTTATGGTTATGCCTGCAAAACTGAGACACGTATTTAAACCTAAAATATCTCAGCAAATCTAAAAGAATACTAAGAAGTACCGCAGTTTAGAAGCGTCGTTATCACATATTCCGATGACAGGGAGTAAGCCGAAGCATTGTCCTATAACCAGTGTGAACTTCATAGAATCCTGGAAGGTGATGCAGCGACCTTTGAATGGACTTCCTGGTATGTACCCAGAGCGGCCCATGTGGAGGGGGTCTGGAACAAAAGGGTAGTCAGAGAAGAGAACATTCTTTTTTAAGAAATTAATGTAAGTTTTGAATGAGTGAATTATTTTGATTGGCCTCTCAGCTCAGTTGGTAGTAGCTCTGCCTTCTTCGTGTATTATTATTATTTCAGCTATTTGGTTTCCATGGTACAAGCTCTGCTTAGTTTAGGGCTAAATAGTGTTCTGTACCCAGCAAAAACTTATAAGACCAGAATTACTGACATTTTCATCTGCAGTAGGAAATTACGTCGAATGCATAATAAGAAATTAATAATTGAATTCTTGTTGAGATTGTTATGTTATTACAGTTAATATTATAACACGCCCGTTTAACAAAGTTTTGATCCCACATCTCATAACCTTGACTCCTATTGGATTTAGTTAACTCAAGGCAAAGGATACCTTCGGGACCATGATCCTATTAGGATGTGTCTAATACCAATCTAAACCATTTATTATGTAAGGAGTGGTCAATTTAGTTAGGTTAGTAGTAGTTTAGTTTATTTAAGGCTGAGATTCATAGACCGCACTTTGCTTTACAGCAAAGCAGTCTTCGCAAAGTAAGCTTTGTTTATCGAAGTTTCCTATCAATATTTTGAATAAAGAAGAGCTTGACAGAACTATGAAATATAATTTTGGTTGAAAGTTGAACTTTCCATCAAAGTAAAGTCAAAGTTCGGTCTATGAATCTCGGCCTTAATTTTAACACATGTTTATGCAATTAATCATCTTTATCTTTATTTTTAGTTTTTTTGACTGAGAGTGCTGTTTACCATCACAGTGTAACGCTATCCATCGGATAAAAATAATTCTGTCTTTGTTTTTAAAAAGTATTAGATAGAGACAGAAGTTTTGACGACTATTAGTAAAACTTCCCTTCAGAATGTGTGTTTAGCACACGACTTTTGAAGGATTACACTGCCACATATTACGTGAATCGAACAAGTTAAAAACGTGGCACATAAAAATTGCTATTATGCTCGTATGCCACTTTATTACATAATATTATAGTGATATTTTCCACAAACCTGTCGCAAAAGGCAGAATCAGAGACCAAGCTTCCTAAAAAAATATGTCAAGGCAACGCAGGAAAGTAAGCTTTCTGTTGTAAAATGATTTGCAGTTCAGATGGCATCAACTAAAATCGTAGTTTTTTGATGCAACCAGAATAAAAGGTACCTAATACTTAGATACTGTCATTTAGTTTCATTCCTCAGTATACATTTCAGCTCTCGCTATAAGCTCTAAGTAATTATGAAGCGGCGAAACAAAGGTTCGCGACATCAAAGCGGGTAAGTACTGCTTAAGTAGGGACAATTAGATTGTAGTTCTTTGAAGACTTTTGCGCTTTATACTCTAGAGCTAACTAGACCCTCTTAGGTTAGGAATTATTTTAGTTGTCGAGCATTTCTTGAGCTTTTGTGTTCCTGTTTTTTTTTAATGCAAATTATTGACAAACGGGCTTAAGGCCCACATGGTAAGCGGTCACCGATACCCATAGACAGACACCAACAACACCAAGGATGTTGTCGCTGCGTTGTCTACCCTGAAGGAACCCTGAAGGTACTGAGGGGAAATACCATTATTTCGTTGATAGTTTCTAAAGATGTGAGATAAATAAATAAATTTATAATTTATTGCTATGAGTGACCTCGCTGGAAGATCGTGGGAAAAAACCTGGTTCTGCATGAATCATACTCTCAAACGGTGAAAGAAAACATCGTGAGCCAACCAGTTAGTATTTTAGTAGCGGCAATGGGCTAGCAACCTATCACGTATGGCACCAACTACTGCAATTTGATATGTGCAAATTCACACCTACATTTTGAAATTTACATTTAACTATTTTACAAAAGTACTCACAGCTCCAATCATTTTTGTACTTATGGAATGTGTTCTTTTCCATCGCCTCGATGTCCATTTTGTGTACAAAGTTTACCAATTGAACGCCAGGTCACATTTAATAGAGTATTTACGTTGTTTGCTGCAGCCTTGATCGGTCAACAGCGATTGTGATACCGATAGCTTGGGGCTCAGCAAATAAACATTATTCGTTGGCCCACGCGACTTTGTTTGCGAAAACATACACATTTCAGCTCAGTTGGTAGCCTTTTGTGCTGGTGGGTTCGATCCCCACCGAGAACAAATATTTGTGTAAACATAGATGTTTGTTCTCTGTCTGGGTGTTATGTTGCATTCTAAATATGTATTTACAAAAAAAAAATATTATATCAGCTATCTGGTTCCCATAGTACAAGCTCTGCTTAGTTTGGGGCTAGATAGTGTGTGGATTGCTTACAATTTTAATTTAAATAAATGAAAGGAATGTTGGTACATTCATAAATTGAAATAGCTGGATGTGGTTTAAGTAAGTAAGTATATTTCCACTTGGGGTGCTATTGATAATCGTTTCATAAGCGCCTATCACTCATGGTTTCTTCTTCTTTTTCTTCTTATCGTGTCACTTCTTTCTTCTTTCGAGCAAACTGTGGTGAAAGGATTTTAAGTCCGCCTCAGAGAGGCTCTTTTCGTGCACTATTTATATACAGGGTTATTCATTATTAGCTGCAAATACTCAGGAATTAGGTTCAACAAATAAAAGAAAAAATATTTATGTAATGATTTTTTTTAAATTTTGATTTAAGTTTTTGTATCAATTTTTTTTTATTAATTTATTTACGGCTATTGCATAATGATTGCCATGGAGAACAGGACGATGACCCACCCAGGCGGTGACTGAACGCAGAGTGTCACTCACGGCGCGCGGGCGCGGATCAAAGGTCAAAATAGGTCAGGCGCCAATGATTCCTTTATCGATTTTCTCGGGATTTTCATAACAAAACTTAAAAAAATCATTTCATAAATATTTTTTATTTTATTTGTTGAACCTAATTCCTGAGTATTTGCAGCTAATAATGAATAACCCTGTATATTTATTTTTCATATTCCCCTTATGGTGCTATTGATAATCGTTTCATGAGCGCCTATCACTCATGAAGTACCTAATGCCATTTCCTTTGTACTAAGTAAACAGGCCTTTGCATCTATTTTAGATGATTTATATAGCGTCAGGGTATTTTTGTTCACAGGGGTAACCGTTTTTTGCTCATGCCCCTACTTACTGGAAGCTTTAGTGCCTGGAACAGAATGTATAGATGGAGTTGGTTTGCCCAACACCTGAGGAGAGAGGAAAGGAGGGAAGGAGAGACATGATCAATACGTGTGGAGTTGACTAAGCTGCGGGTTTACTCACAATGTTCTCCTTCACCGTTTGAGAGTACTAGCATTGCGCATATAAATTTTATGAAGAAAAAAATCCTTTCCGTTTGATCGTGTAACATCAAATCAAATCAAAAGTTATTTGTTTCTGGTAATATAAAAAAAAGAATAAAAACCCGTTCGAAGTTGTCTCTCTATTTGAGAACCACTATATTTTTGTTGCATTCAACATTATTTGTACATACCTACCGAACTTGTGCCATGAGCACCAGTCGTTGAGCTATAATTTATGTTTTGAAACTTATTCAGGGTATTTTTTACATTATTTAAGTCAGTCTTTCTATTAGTTTGATATAGTTGAAGTTAAAAGCGTTTGCTTAGGATTTACATCATCAGCCTGAAGATGTCCACTGCTGGACATAGCCGTCCTCCCTATATTTCCATAAAAATAGCTTGAGTATTCTTCTGCCATGGACTTCCCGTGGATTTTATAATGTCGTCAGTCTATCAGTAGGCCTAACACATTCTTTGTTTGGCTCTGTCTCTGGCTCTGGGTTTGAGTCTATGTGCGTGCTGATTAAATAATTCCTACGTCGAAACGTCTCACACATAATATAATAAACTAGTGAGCACTGACACAGACTCAAAACCAGAGCCAGAGAGAGAGCCAAACAAAGCTTATAAATAAATAAATATTGTGGACAATTCACACAACACTACCCAGCCCCAAACTAAGCAGAGCTTGTAATATGGGAACCAGATAGCTGATATAATACTTGAATACATTTTTTTTTTGTAAATACATACTTAGAATACAATATAACACCCAGATAGAGAACAAACATTTATGTTCACCACACAAATATTTGTTCTCGGTGGGGATCGAACCCACGACCTACGGCGCAAAAGGCAGAGCTACTACCAACTGAGCTAGAGGCCAGTCTTATGGTAGGCCTACAGATGGAGGGAAGGATGCTCACTGCAGGTCACTCATAGTTTCCAGATCAAAACCTTCCAAGTTGCATACGTTACGGTGCTCTTGGGAAATTAAGGGCCCGAATGTAACATTACAAAATATTGTGCATGTATTTTTTTTCTCCACTGATGGAGCAGTGACCCGGAAGTGATCAGCAGCTCTTTAAATGATGGATTCTCAGTACAATGACCTCGGTGTACGCGATTTGTGAAGCCATAGAATAAATATGATAGAGTAGAAATATTTGAAAAGTATTAATAGAGCGCAATGTGTGTGTCTTGTACGGGGAAGTACCTACCAACTACCACCATGCCTATTTCTGCCGTAAAGTAGCATTGCTGTGTTTCGGTTTGAAGGGTGTGAATACCGGTGAAATTACTGGCACGCCAGGCTGAACATCTGTACCTATGCTTAGAGTTGATGGACGGCAGGGCACGTTCCCGACGTTCGTGACCTATGAGGCAATGCTTTGTTATAGGCGATGGTTACCACTGAACATCTAGCAGGCCATATATGCTTGTTCCATCAGCAAGTTGTGCATAAAAGAATTGCTAAGAAGTAGTCGCTCAACTTCACTAAGAAATCACACCGATGAAAAAAAAACATAAATATACTGTTTGTAAGTTTTGAGGACGTCACAGTTTAATGCTAAAGGTACTGTTTGTTTTCCACTATACTATTGATGTTTTCATATCGGGCATAGCCGCGGGCTTAGAATGTTGTTTTACATTGAAGTTTTGAACGAAGCTTATTTTTACGGGAACGTTTTTTTAACGGGAACGTTGTTTAATTATTAACTGCTGGTTTCCAACATTTTTTAATTCAGAGTTTAGTACATTTTCATTTAAACAGAAGCTTAAAGCCTAATAAAGTCAAATAAAAATTATAAATGATCTGTTTTTTTTTTAAATAATTGTTACATCTATACACGTGTAATAAATAGAGGTCTCTTCTTCTTGCCTTTATCCCACTTTATGTGGGTTGGCACAACATCTTCTTATCGATCAACCGTCATTCATCATAGATAGAGGTAAGAAATTATATAAAAAATATGCTTCTCACTAATATACGTATTTCCTGGGTTACAGTCACATAAGTTAAAATGAACGTGGCTTAATTCCGTCATGCACGGTATTGTAGGTAGAACGTCGCGGTAAAAAGGGACACAAAAAGCCAAATATCCTGGTGCTGGCGTATGGTCTAATTAGTACAAAGTCTTATCTAACAAATTTATCACTTAAACAGTTTAGGAGAATTTAGTACAGTATGCGCATCGGATCTCGTCTTTGAAGTTAGTTGCTAATAGCTGCGTTGTTCTTATTTTAGGTTCGGGCAAGCGTTGTATATTAGACATTTCATTGCTACCTACTATGTAACTGACGTTTGGCAAAAATGAGTTTCATTTCATTTCATATTATTCCGCACCATAATATAATCTTTTCTAGTGCCTAGCTTTAAAGTGGGAACGATCCGTGAGTGCACTGTACTTGAGTGTTCATAAGGTGGAGATCATAAAAAAACAGCAATATGAATTTAAAAATTCACCATCAATTTTATTTGTTTGCTCGTTTAAAACAAAATATAAAGTATAATAAGAATAGTTTTGTATAGAAATTTGCGGTGTTTTGTCTCTTCTATTTTCTGTCCTTGTCTTGGCTAGAAAACTGGCATAAAAAATGCATTGGTCCTCAAGCATCTAGTCGGATGAACCATGTGTAATACTAAAATTGGGAAAATGTGAATAAAGTGAATGTCTAAAAAAAAACCATTACATTTCGCTGCCACAAAAACTAAAAAAAAACTTTAAAACGTTGGCCGTATTCAGTAGGCCTACCACAAGCTCTTTCTGGCTCTGTCTCTGGCTCTGGTTTTGAGTCTGTTTGAGTGCTCACCAGTGTACTATACTGCGTGTCTATGGGCGTTTCGACGTCGGATTTATTTAGAAAGCACTCACACAGACTCAAAACCAGAGCCAGAGACAGAGCCAGACAGAGCTTGTGGTAGGCCTACAGCTTGTTCAAGGTTCAGGTTCAATTTCAAACAGCACGTTTTGTAAGAGATTAAGTACTGCATAGTTATTATATCGTAGGTTTAATTTCAAATATTATTCCCTCGGCTATAAAACAGTGGCGAACGTGACTCGCAAGCAATTTTGGTGTTTGTCACGTTCTTAATATAGAGACTGTCCTCATAGCTCAGTTGGTAGTAGCTGTCTCTTGCGCTGGAGGGCGTGGGTTCGATCCCCACCGAGAACACTTCGGCAAATTCGGCAAATTTTTATCATGCGCACTTGATGTGCGGGCTGGTTTTTCCACAAGTAGGCCGCTGGCGGGCCCTTTTTGCGTGACCCTTGACATGTGTTGCTCGAACTTTTTTAGGTTCTACAACACGCCGGTTTCCTCACGA
The DNA here is from genome assembly GCA_947578465.1 of Thera obeliscata. Classification (NCBI taxonomy): domain Eukaryota; kingdom Metazoa; phylum Arthropoda; class Insecta; order Lepidoptera; family Geometridae; genus Thera; species Thera obeliscata. Next base: position 4,467,880 of record OX387926.1, read on the forward strand.
TGTTTTCCTTCACCGTTTTGAGCGTACTGGCACTGACCGAGAACACTTACATACTTGTTTTTTAAAATGCATACTTAGAATACAATATAGCACCCAGACAAACAACAAACAGCTGCGTTCACCACACAAATATTTGTGCTAGGATAATGCACGTCTTGTAACGGTACTTCTAATACTTCTGAAATATGAGGTTCAGAATTTTGTCTTAAAACTTGAAGAAAAAATGCTGATTCTTAAGAAATTTCAATTGTTCTAAGCCGTCTGTCCCCAATAACGCCCTTAAAATTTTAATTGCTCCAAAAACGGCTGAGGTATTCAAGGTTCCTTGAAGTGCTCTCGAGCGGAGTCAGCGTTTTGTAAAGTATTCGTGAACTTGAGACTCTTGGAGTTAGCGTCACGTTGAGGTATTTTTTTGTATTTGTTAGAAAGGCAGAGTGCTATGAATCCCACCCGTTGGATTGATGTCATTGTTTTTATCGCAGATAAATCAGTGGATCATAATCATCATTATAAGCAGTTCCTACTAAACCCACTGCTGGATATAAGACGCTCAAACTCCTCAGACAGACAAGTATCGGCGGTTTAAAGCCTTCGTTTTAACTTAGTTGAAAACTCCAGGAAGACGATTGTTCTTCCTGGAGTTTATAGGGTACGCCTATGTCTCGCCGTGAACATCTGCTTCTTGGCCTGGTGAATTATGATTAGGAGTTTTGAGATTTGACTTACTAAGTTTATTTTTGCAGATTGTCCGCCTGGCGTGGCAGTGGTTCACGAAGAACTGGTACCCCTTTTTGTATCGGCTGATCATCATGCATACAGGCTGCATATCATCTTTCGGAAGATCATCGCATACTCGCATACAGCCCTCCCTAGGTGGGAATTAATGTCCGTACCATACTGCTGCGGAACCGTTACAGCGGAACCGCAGTAATTTCGTCATGTCTTATTCCCTGTAGGCAAGATATGACAAAATTAAATCCGCGCTCTGACCGCCATTTTGTTGCGGTGCCGCGTTAAAAAAAATAGTAGGTACGAAGTCGTTCTGTAATCAGCCCCGTTATCCGCAAAAAAAGTCTCGAAAGGTATCTTCTCAAGGAAAGCCTCTTTGAGACACACCCGTAACTTTCTCACCACATTAATTTAACTTTTTCTCCTTGTCGTATCACTAGTTTTTTTAAACCGGAAAAAACTAGTGATACGGCAAGGAGAAAAAGTTAAATTAATGTGTTGACATTACGCTTGGTGAGTGCAGTCAAACAGTAGACTAGGAGAGAGTGGGTATTTTTTAAGCAGCGTTTAGTGGATGATCCTTTATGTCAAGCAGTAGACTTCAAGTTGATGATGCTGAATCTACACTAACATTATAAAATGTTTATTTTTTATTTTTGTATTTAACTAATTAATTCAAAAACTACAGGACAGATTAAAAAAAACATTAGGATAGCTACATTAGCAATGATTAACATTGGCAACATTTTTTACTAGCAACCGACACCAGCTTTACACGGTTGTTATTTAGAAAAAAGGAGATGAAAATTAAAATTTTCCACCCATGCAAAGCAAGGGAAATTCGCTGGAGGTGAAAAATGTGGAATGCCTTTGAATTTTTTTACCCGTGCATGGATAATTTGCGGGTTTCTAATAACCTCATACCTTTTGTAAAACTCCTCTGAATCTATGACCTCCGGATGATAGATCCTATGATTTTCTCGAAGAGATATTTTAGAATCTTCGGCAAACGTTGTTTTGTCGACTTGTTCTTCCGTACCTTGCAGTTGAGGTTTTGTAACTTTGAAAATAAAGGGGGCAAGGTCAAAGACAAAATGTATTCACTTGGATCACAAAGATCACTTTGAACATTATTGTATTGGCTCAGTCTCTGGCTCTGGTTTTGAGTCTGTGTGATTGCTCACCAGTGTATTATACTGTGTGACGTTTCGACGTAGGATTTATTTAGTCAACACTCTCACAGCCTCAAAACTAGAGCCAGACAGAGCTTGTGGTAAGCCTACAGTTCCACGCAACCAAGTTTCGATGATAAGAACATTATCGTTTGGATAATTTTTTTTGTCACTCTTTTACAAATTATAATTTAAATATTGGTCCAAAGTGGTGCCAACCCTACTTAGGAAAATCCATGCATACTTTGCATCTAATGCATATGTCATCTAATTTATGCAAAGTCAAGAGAACTACTTATCATATGCCCCCTATATCGTAACTTGCAACAGGTGTGCGACAAACGAGAACAAAAACTTGCTTTATTTTACAGGAACCTGTCATAAATAAACACTTCTGAATTTATCTGTTACGTATAAATTATTACGTCTAGGCTTTAAACAAACAGGCCTATTCATCTATTGTAGATGATATAAATAACGTCAGGGGCAAGTGATGTTTACTCATGCCCCTACTTGCGGGACGCTATAGTGACTGGGACAGTATAATGACAATAACTATAGTTATAGATAACTATAACTCACATATAACTAAATTTAAGAAACACAATACTCCAGCAAGCACCATTTTACCAACTTTTCTAACTGTATGTCATTTGGTTACCTCACTGTGAAATTGCAACAATGGAGATGCAATAAAAAGTTTTAAACTAAAATTTAACTGCGCATAAAATAAAACAGCAGAGTAACTGGATTTTTCAGCATTAGTTTTAACGTTATCGCATCTCTGCGAGTTTATCATTTTATATTATCATTTATTTATTTAATTTTAGTTATAGTGACGACAAATTGCGGTATCTTAAAAAAATGTAGTTTGAGTCTTTATCTAACTTTTATAAGAAAAGCACAAAATAAAAATAAAAACAATATGCAGGCTTATTATTATTTATGTTGAGTTAATATTAAGAATACATTTGCAAAGATTTAATAATCTAAATACACAGTATGAGTACTATTTTAGAAATATTCATAAAAGTTAGTTTTCATCACCACTGACTTGAAGGACGACTAGTTCATACGTCACTATTGTACCAGCCACCTGAAAACACAATTTATTTTAATGATGAAACAGCGTGGGTTTTCTGTCTTATCTATTAGGGCGCTTGTACACGCTAAGAAAATTTGCCGTTCCTGCGCCAGACAAGACAAATTCTTCGTGTAGACGACAAGAATTTTGTCTTTTCCACACACGAAAACGCAACAACGTTCGCCGCGTCGTGTCTTGCGCAGATAAGATTTTTTTCGTGCACCGCTGCGAGCAGTGTACACAGTTATTTTCTAGTTACGACACGAATTCTTGGGTAGACCCGGCATTTTTTCTTAGCGTGTACAAGCGCCCTTACTGTCTCTTTATTAAAAACTCAGACAAACAAGGATGGCCATATTAACGCTGTCAAAATTATGGTGTAAGATAATGCAGCAACCGAATTGTCACTGTCCTTTTTTCTGTTTCCGCATTTTTACCTATTAGTTTTATTTTAGTTACCAGTTTCACTATCCTGCCAATAAAAAAAAACTTTGCGCAAGGACGTTGGGAACTCATTGCAATGGAGAAGAAATGTCATTGGTTTTGACTAGGATGCGCGAGTGCCGAATTTAAATCGTCTAAGCAATTTATTTGGTGGTTCTGGTGGTTCATAGATTTGACTCAAAGTTTTTGTCAAATCTACCTATGTAAGATTTATGACACTGAGTTCCAGCATGAGCGACACTCTCAAAAATGCGTTAGGTCCAGTCTTTCCTGCGGCAGTAAGCTATTCTCAGTAAGTAAGTTATGTTTGTAAGTGCATTGTATTCATGCCTATGGAAATAAATGAATAGAAAATTAAATTGAAATTAAAAAAGTCTGTCTTTATGTCTGCGAAGTCTAAAGTAGAAACAAAATTATTAGCTACTTTTAATTATATAAGGCTAACCTTATTGTTACGGAAACTATTATACTTACAGATAAGACGAGTTCTTTGGTTACGTAGAAAAACTTCAAACCGCTCAGGGCTACTGTATTTGTATTCACTTGATTCAAAAATCTTGCTACCTGGAACAAAAAAACTAACATAATTTAGGTGTAAAATGTGGGCATGTCGGTACTCCTAAATGTACCTTCTATATTATATTGTGTCATACCTAATTTCAATGTCTAATTGAAAACCCATAGCTGCTGATCAAAGAGTTACTATTTAGGATAGAGTTTGCCATTTCTATTATTATTATTATAAATATTTTTTTAATTTAAGCTTCGTAATAAATTTTTTTCTAACTAGCGTCTCTGATTGGAATGATCTTAGAATTCGAATGAATTATAAGAAAAATATTCAAAAAAATAAGAAAACTGATGAACAGATTTTATGATATTTGCGTATTTTCTATGTGTCCATTGCAATGCTGTGACACTATCATGAAAGCGATGATTGCAGCTAATTGTACTTACTTCAGGGCAGAAAGAAGAAGAAGGCACGTTATACAGAGCAGTGGCTGGCACCAAGGAAGCGGAATGTACCCCGGCAGCTACCATCGACACGGTCAATGACCGGACGAGTAAGTACAAAGTTGAATATACCGCGTAGGCTATGTACTCGCTGCCACCAAATATACTGAAAAATATAGTACATTGTTACCCGAGTGTTGAAAGTCACGTTTTTTGAGTCCCGAGACGGGTTTGCGAGAGCTTAGCGAGGGCGCCAATGGAGCTTGAGGGACTTAAAATACTTTCACCCGAGGTAAACACTGTGCTTTTCATTACGAATACAAGGAAAGTAAAAATAAAAACATGAAAGAAAAATTAGTGAAAATGAAGATTGAATTGCCGCCATCCCGGTTTTTTTTTTTTTTTCTCTGGCGGGCCTTCGGCTTCGGCTCGCCAGCATTATTCAGCCATTATTTTCATTGTCATAATTTAAAAAATGGTAAATTGTTTGCTCAAATCTATGTTATTTTAAATAAATAATTGAAGCTATAATATTAATCAAGTAATTTAGAAGATATATTATTTATTTAATACTAACTTTATGTTATTTAAATTTAAATTTTACATTGCGCTCTAATTAGACTTTTTAAACTTCTTACCGTCGTAATGGGTTTCCAACCTACTTGCTGAATAAACAGTTGGAATTTGGTTCAACAACCTCCTTGCAGTTAGAAAGACTTTAGAAAGTTGGAACATGGTTGAATAAAATAGAACTTGTTTTTTTTTTTTATAATTTGACAGCTGTCAGTAGAAAGCGATTCTCCCTAGGGCTGAAAGTATTACTTTCAATTAGGCCCCTCAGGCAACTTTAGACCTACTTTCAGAGTATGAGTAATGAAAAGGTAATTTTTACCAAATGCACTGCTCATAAAAGTACAAAATATGTTTAAAACTACACACTTGGTTCGAAAGAATCAGTGACACGATAAGAAAAAGACTACATACAGTATGAAAATGAACAGGCGAGCTAAGGGATGTTACATTGTGGATCGACACCAAATCAAAAGTGCTCTACGAAACAAAACATTTAAAGTGGATATTGAAATTGGTAAGAAAGAAGTGAGCACTGAGATGACGAATGATATAGGTGAAGAAAACCTGTTGTGCCGACCCCACTTCGTGTGGGATAAGGGCAGGAAGATGATGATAAAATTAGTTTACTAACCCGCTTCCAAAGTTTGGACATGAAGAATTTCTGGATTTTAATTCCCGACTGAAAAAAACTAATATTTTACAAACGCATTGTTTATACCGTTGTTATAAAATATTTTAACTCATTAACTTTTAACTATTATCAAGTTGGTAAGTTTAGACTTACTTAAGTACATTGAAAAGCTGTAAGCATATAAAAAAAAGGTTGTTTGCAAATGAAATGAACAATATGCCATTGGTGACGTCATCAAACGATCGGACTAATCGCGTGGTTTTGCAATAATCTTCTCTCAGCGATCTCCAGACGTTAGATGGTAGAAAATGCTGAAATAAAAAAACCTATAATGTATTACACAGTAGAGGAAAACTAACAAACTTTTTAAACAATTCAATTAATTATTATCAAATAATTATTATCAGAGAAACTAAATTGCTTTTTATATGTCATGTTTATAAGTACATTATGTGAGTACACTATATTTTTCTTCAAGCTTAGTCATCATGGCATCCTTTATTCCAGCTTTTCCATCAAACGCTGCCATGCTGACCGCGCTGTGATGCCCTGTTTATTAAAGCTGACAATGTGAGAACCTCTAATTGGCTCTCTAAATCTAATTTGTTGTGTATTCTTTTAAGGCTGTTGGTTCTCCAATAAATATATAAAAAAAAAACGAAATATATGTCACAAAGTGACAAAATTGTGGAATTGTCGCGCTGAAGCTATTAATAAAAGTGACAAATATTATGTCACAAAAGCGGGACAATTCCACAATTTTGTCTCTTTTTAACCGACATCCAATCAAAAAGGAGGAGGTTCTCAATTCAGTTGTATTTTTTTAATTTTTTTTTTTTAATGTTTGTTACCGCATAACTTCGTCATTTGTGAGCCGATTTGAAAAAATATTTTTTTATCTGAAAGGTCTGCTTCCAGATTGGTCCCATTTTAATTTTATTAAAATCGGTGTTGCCATTTTATTTTTAAATAACGTTTTTAATGTTTGTAACTGCATGCCTCCGTCATTTATGAACCGATTTAGAAAATTATTATTTTATTTGGAAGGTTATTCTTACGTCCAGATTGTCCCAAACAAATTTCATTAAAATCGGTTTAGCCGTTTGGCAATGAAGTCGGTTTCACTAGTTTTTTAACCGACTTCCAATCAAAAAGGAGGAGGTTCTCAATTCGGTTGTATTTTTTTTTTATATTTGTTACCGCATAACTTCGTCATTTGTGAGCCGATTTGAAAATTATTTTTTTTCTGAAAAGTACTGCTTCCAGATTGATCCCATTTTAATTTTATTAAAATCGGTTTTGCCATTTTTTTTAAATATTTTTTTTAATATTTGTAACTGCATGCCTCCGTCATTTATGAACCGATTTAGAAAATTATTTTTTTATTTGGAAGGTTATTCTTACGTCCAGATTGTCCCAAACAAATTTGATTAAAATCGGTTTAGCCGTTTGACAATGAAGTCGGTTTCTCAAGTTTTTTAAACTTATAATTATTATTAATCTTATAATTATTGATATTTATGTCGTATTGTCAGCTTTATTAAATAGGGGTCTGGACTTGCGTTACGCTGCACTCACAGCCACCGTCACAGCGGCCAGCAACACACTTATATCATAGCCCGCGGTACAGTTTTTAACTCCTGCGAATTTCATCGTTTTCCATCTGTTTCTGTTCCATTTGTAATAAGATCCAAAAAAAGAAATTTTGATTTTTTTGACTTGTTTTAAATTTGGTGTCAGTGTATTTGAGGACAGTGTCTGTTTAATTTGGGGATAATAATTATTACTAAAGTTCTTACCTTTTGACTTGCCCATATTATTTTCTTATTGACCAGCTCCATTATCGATACCAAGTAAAAACTTATGCACAAAATGAACACATCCGAATAATTCCAATTTAGCGTAAATATAAACGTCAAGATCTGTAAAGCAATGATATTAGGACAGGTTTTAGTGTAGCGCTATTGTGTGTTAATCGTCACATAAAAAAAAACCGTCAACCTGTCAAAAACGAAGATTGAGACATTTTTAGCTGGTTGATAGCTAAAATTGTCTAAATCTTCGTTAAATTAATATAACGCCCTTAATACTAAAACGCTCTGTAACACAAACCTTTCAAAAAGCATTTTTAAACAAATTTATGGTTTTTTATTAAAAATGTAAAATAATTTAAAAAACTGAGTCTGGCCTCCTGTGTGTCCTGTATGTTTATTTATTTTGAAATTTATGCATGATCTTAGTCGTAATTTAGTATTTGAGCGCGTTTAGTATACCAGCAAATACCTGCATAGCTGTTCCAAGGGGGTAACTAACTGGCAACCCCAGATCATACCAGATTGAAAAAGCCCGTTTTTGGTATGTAATGTATAAATCAACATTGGGCTGACAGTCGGTGATTCTTGTAATAGTTGCTAAGATTGACAAAGCATGTTCCACTGAAAAGGAAGTAAGACAACATACTTATAGAACGTTGTTTTTAATCTCTTTAGAGCTAACTAGCAGCCCGTCCCGGCTTCGCACGGGGTAGACAATATTGTTGTACATTATTTTGTTCTATCGCTAATAGTTTCGGCAGCGCATTCAACGAAAGACATTATAAGACTAATTTTTCTACACCTTACATTACATTGTTCAAATTTTACCAAGGATCCCTAATTTTTTCAAAATGAAATGTAGCCTATGTCAAATTGGAAGAATGTAGCATTCTATAGGTGAAAGAATTTTTTAAATCGGCCCAGCACTTTTTGAGCCTATTCATTACAAACATACAAAAATAGATACAAATCTTTCCTCTTTATAATATTAGCATAGATAATCAAATAAATATTGTAGCAAACTAAGCGAAAGCTTGTACTATGGAAACCAGATAGCTAAAATATAATACTTATATTTTTTTTTCGGTAAATACGTACTAAGAATACAACACCCAGACAGAGAACAAACATCTGTGTTCACCACACTAATATTTGTTCTCGGTGGGGATCGAACCAACCCTCTATTTCTTCTACTCTCTATTTACCCTACTTTTGTAATTTCTCTATTATTTATTTTCAGCCTGTATCGGCCTACTGCAGGGCAAAGGTTACTCCATCCCTCTTTGTGAATGGAGTATTCCATAAGGGAGACAAGATCGTCCCACCATCTCAGTCTTGGTCTGCCGCGAGGTCCTCTATCGCTCTTGGGAGACGATTTCGTCGTTATTTGACGACATAATTTCTGTAAAATTAAGGGAGAAGCCACTGGTTCCTGAAACACAGTTTTTACTAGTTCGGGAACCTATATGGATTCAATCATGTATACTGTTCCATGTTTATGTCAATATAGTTATAGATAGTGCAATTCACGAAGACGCGGTTAGGAGGAATAGTGGGGCGCGCCTTCGTGGATTGCACTATGTATATTTTGTATTTGTATTTGTATTGTATTATTATTATATATGCTTATTAAAAAGAAAACATTTGACATTTTCTTACCCACTGCAAGAATAAAGATGACAATACAAGACATGTAGCATTTGAGCTTAACTGATGGATTGATGTATTCGTTCAATGAAACATTAGCCAGTTCCTTCATCAGGCCTGGCCACTTGGTGCCCAAATGCAGGTACGAGAAACCGGTTATGCATGTTACTAAGTGGAATAGACAAAACCCTGAAATTGCACAAAACACAAAAATATGAACAAAAGAATTCAGTGACGACGCCATCCAAGTTCATCTTCTTCTTCTTCCTGCCCCACTCCCACCACCAACCATCATTTTATTAGAAAACTAGCGGCCTGTCCAGGCTTCGCACAGGTGGACATTTCTTTTTTAAACACATAAACATAACCCATGTTACTCAAGTGAATGTAGCTTTCCAATGGTGAAAGAATTTTTGAAATTGGCACGGTCGTTTTTGAGTTTATTCATTACAAACATTCACACAAAAATACAAATCTTTCCTCTTAATAATATTAGCATTGATAATACATACCTACTCCTCCAACAGTCAAAGTAATTGTAGACACTTTGTACAATACGAGTATAGATTCGATACCCACAAAAGCAGCCAGGGTAAAACCGTACAAGAATCTCCAATTATAAACTGAAAATCTGTAAGTTAAAAAAACACGATAATATATTCACTTGAATCACAAAATTTTGTCAAAGATATCTTTACCTCATTTTTGAAATATCAGTACCCAGACTCCCATCAACAGGATTTAAGCCGAGACACTGGCCAGCAATGAGCAATAATTTCATAGCTTGTTGAAAAGCTTCCAGCTGGTTCTTGGGTTTGCTGTCCTGTATCGTTTTTACTGGGTTTACCTCTGAAAAGAAGTAAGAAATTAAACTTTTGCGCTGTATATTTTTAGTTACAAATAAAATTATATTTCTTAGAAAAATAAACGTGTACGGCGATGTTCCTTATTCATCAGTCGGGCTATTATGCTTGTTCCAGCAGCTAGTTGAATAAATAAAATATATTATAATCGCCTAATTATTGAATTTCGAGTAATATCGTGACTTTCAAGTCTACTTACTTTTGCTTAAAAAACATTTTTTTGCTTTTCTATGTTTCGTAATTTTACGAATGTCTTTGTTGCTGAAACCAAAAAAGGCTTTAAAAATTTCTGAATTATTATTATTTTCAAAATAAATATAGCTTAGCTCACCTTGTTTTTAATTCTGGAAACTGTAGTAGCAACTCTTTGAAGTTAATTTTTTCTAGTTCTTTTGATATTTCTGAAAATAAACTAACTTTTGAGGACAAAAACTTCTCAAAATAATACATTGATTAAAAATTCAAAATTTTCATCACACATTTTTAACACCAGATATTATGTGAAAAATATCGGTAAATTGATAAAAAAAATATGTTTCTGGTACCCACCGATAGGTTGTGCTACATTCTCATTTCTTTCCATGTTTGTTAACAACACTTACAACAAAACTTAACCCTCACACAAAACTGCTTTGACCAACTAAAATTGTACAGTATTATCCTAAAAAAATATTATCGTAATGTTTCCTATGAATAATTCATCAAGTTGTCAAACTGTCTGATACCCACTTTCTAACGGGACAATTACTGTGCGTATTATTACTTTGTCAACTACAGTTTCGTGACCCTGTTTTGATTTTATATATTTTACGATCATCGAAGCTTGAAATACTTGGAAAAACAATCGTACGCAATACCTACCTTATTCACAATTATAATCTTTATTTATCTTTTGACATGTGTGCTTTTAGGCTTATATCAAAAACGGACAGATGCCATTAATTAAGAAGAAGAAGATACGTCACACAAAAAAATCAGCATTACAATAATTATAATTCAAATCAACACATACGTAAAATTATGAAAATAAGTTACCATGTTACAATAAAAATAAAAACAATTATAAATTTACTCAAGTTAGCTTTTATTTCCTATTTTGAAATAAAGATATTTCCAGGCGTGTGTGGTATTTTTTTTATCAATTTTGTTTATTGAATTCCCGTTCAGTAGTCAACGTCAAAAAAAATATTTAGTGCTAAAAGAATATTAAACAAACTTTCTTTAGTGTCTTAAGTGCGTAGAAAAGGGGATAAGTTAACGAAAAAAAAACAGTTGGTCGTAACAGGTCGTGTTCCCACAAATCATCATTAATCAGTTAAAATAATAGATGGGCGTATTGTAAACACAAAACCTTAATTATTAATGACGACTCAAAGTTGTATCGTATGAAAATATCTAAAGGTCTCATGCACCGCATACCAATAATTTTCAAATCGGAACACAGAAATGCAAACGAATTCAAATTCAACATTCCTTTATACAAGGATCACTTTGAAACGTCTTAAAGCTAGGTGGATCTATGTGCCAGTTCCACGCAACCAAGCTAGAAAAACAGGCCTAGAACAACAAACTGATCATCAGCTCAGCGGCAGGAATAAATAAGTATGCCTTCTTATTATATAGCTCGTAGTAAGTTGAAGTGGCAATGGGCAGGCCATATAGCTTGAAGAACCGACAGCCGTTGGGGAGCTCGAATGGCGACCACGAACCGGAAGACGAAGCGTAGGGCGCCCACCCACCAGATGGACCAACGACATTGTTAAGATCGCGGGAAGTCGATGGATGGAAAGGGCTCAGAATCGTTCTTCCTGGAAATGTGTAAGGGAGGCCTATGTCCAGCAGTGGACTTCTTTAGGCTGATAATGATGCTGATGTTCTTATTTTCACGGGCAAACGTCTAACAAGCAAAAAACTCGCTGAGTAATGCTATTACGAAATTGAGTCTAGGACGTCGATTGGCTACCTCACCGCAATACTCGGAAATCAAGGAATTTGCATGAACTGCGCCAGAGATATTGATATGTAAATGGAATCCACCGTCGGTGTAATGGATACCTTCAGGTGATTCTGTTGAATTCTGTGGATATGGGCTATTTATAGGCATAGGCAATATATTTACAAGAAGATATATTATATATTTACAAGATTTGTTTTTCTTTCCAAAATAAATTACGCTATTGTGCAATGTCTCTGTTACAATTTTAAAGCTACATTTTAAAAGCAATGAAAACATTTATTTAGTAAGATTTAAAAAAAACTTTCCTCTCCATGCGTGTAAGAATATATTAGAGAAGCACCTATTTCCATATCATGCCGTGTGTGAATTTTATAAGATCTTTTGGACATAACTTGGTTAGGGGAAGATACTCACCACCATTCGCAGCAGTGCATATTTTAGGAATTTTGGAGACAAAAGTGAACAGGTCACTATTGTCTTCAAAATTCCCAAATAAAGTTGACAGATTAATGTGGTCAGTAGAGTGTAAAACTCTGCAGCAGTTGAAAAGCTCAAATGTGTTAATAGATGTAAAGAAGTTCCATTACAATCTATTTTCCTATACATCGTTATTCACAATATTGCAAATCTGGAACATTTTTATGATCGTAATAAAACTAAGTCACTGTGTTACATTGTTTCTGTACGTGTTACTCAGAGTAATATTTTATAATACTAGAATGGAAACCCGCGCGAGCAACTTCGCTGGCGATAGGCTTTTTCCACACAAACTTCAACCCCCGCGCGCTTTTAGGGGTTGAATTTTCAAAATCAATTTCAATCACTTTTTTTTGACATCTAGAGACTTAATTTTTTTAATCTTACCAAATAAAAAAATGATTGTCTTTGTAAGCAAAACCCACATCGTGTCACTGATTTTTTCGAATTCCTGATAGTGAAATGATTTTAAGTGCTCCTCAAAGAGACTCTACTGAAAAAAGAAAACACTTCTATAGCTTGGTAATTGTTACTTGTCTTGTATATCTCCAACTCAACGGTTTGTCGCAGTGATAAACTTTGTCCTATTTTTCCTAGCAATCAAGATTAGGAATTTTTATTTATGTCTTACTTTTATCTAGCGCCATCTTTGCCACTTTGTAAGTTTTGTCTCACAGTTTGTCACAAACTTAAAGTTTAACAACACGAGTATTATAAATGAAAATGTTTGTGTGTCGTATGTTTGTAACCACTCATCTCCCTATATGCAGCTGAACTGATTTGGATGAAGCTTTGAACGAATTAGACAATTTTTATTCAAAAAGGCACCAAGTAAGAATCGTAGGCAGTTTCAGGTGAAACTTTATTTATATAAATATAGTTTCGTAGTAAGTTACGAAACTTTTTTTTTTTTAAACTATTATTTTTTAATATTTATTGAGCATGTTGTAAACTGGATTCGAATAAAATGAATAATTCTCAGCATAAATAATACATTGTTTTAAAATTCGAATAATGTAATCTTTCAATAAAATGTTCAATTTTCAATATTCAAGGTAATTTCCCTCCATGTGACATATCTGCGGGACACCCTGTTTAGTCAGTAGCCTGTGTTTAGTCAGTACAGAATTAAAGTTAATTTTAATATTTTTTTGAAATATTTTAGGTGACAGAGTAAAATTATTGAAAGAAAAAAGGTTACACATACAATACAAAATGTGTAAGTAAAATGTAAATATGCCTTAGAAGCTTTTGTTCACTTGAGCCTCGTTTGTTTCGCCAAAGCTAAGGCTGAAACCTTTTGCTTGGCAAGGGCAGAGTAGCTTTGAAGGAACATCAAAGGAAACCGGTATAACTCAGGCGTTGATAATCGAATCTAACCCTACGAATGGCTTGTAGATGATTGTTGAGTAAAGTAAGCCTCGACCTCTGCAGGTCGAGGCTTCATCGAAGCAATAAGTTATAAAAATAAATATTTGAGAGCATTCCACACAACACTAATAGCCGTAAACGTTACACCACTACAGGAAAACATCGTCAAGAAGCATGTCGAAGAATCTCAAAAGTTCGAAAACATGTGTCAAGTGTACGAAAGAAGCATCTCTGAGGCGCACTTAAACCCCTTTCACCACACTGGCACTGGTTTGAAAGAACCAGTGATACGATAAAAAGAAAAAGAGGAATGTTACACCGAAACTAAGCAATCTTGACACCAAATTTAAAATTATATAATTGTACCTGCAGCTCTGAATTAGTCACTTCAGAGTGTTTTCTGGAAGCCGACTGGTTTCCATTCGAAATTTAAATCGATGCCTTTGTAAACGTATATGTCTTGCAACTCTTGCAAGAATGTGTTCCAAATCTCCATTTAAATATTAGATTTATCGACATATTGGGAGTGTAGGCCTGACCAGTTATATAATATACCCTAGATACCATAAAATTTCATGGCCTGAAAAAAAAACACAAGAATGCTAGATTGTTTTTTTTATTTCATTTTCGATTAGTGGACAAATTTAGGGCACTTCAGATGGTATGGAGAAAACGACACGACGTTCAATGTAATAATATCGTTTCGCACGATTCAAAATGATGAAATAATATTTTGAAAATGTAAGTATTACTATAATTATATATTTATGGAGCAGTTTGAAAAATAGCGTTAGTTTTTTAAATTCCATTCATCTACTACGTTAGTTTACTACATCCATTCCCATTTTTATTACCACCAGCTTCTTAGTCCACTGGGCGGATGCCCTAATGGATTTATACCTTCAGTCCGTAGATTTATGACCAACCTTGTAGAACTAATCTACGGATAAACTAGCCATACCCTCGAATTCATTGATAGTGGTTCTCATTTCGGTCATACTCTTTCTCGTTTTTTAGCGAGGGAAAAGAGCAAGACGGAATTACGATAGCTAGTATTTCCATTTGGTGGAGTGGACATTATGGAATGTGCCCATTGATATCACTTGGACCAATTCCACTTGGTTTGGTATCACTTTTGTGTTATGATTGAGATGAAGGGTTTATACGTTGAGAAAAAGGTTTCTTTTTGATTTAGTTTTATTGTTTTCTTTCAGATTTATCAATCATCTGACCCTTCTAAGCATATTTTTATTATTTATCGCACTAGTAGAAATACATTTAGAAGCAGTTTATTGAATTAGATTTTTCAATAAGCGCTTTGCTTTGTTTTGTTGTACTTTCGGGTTTCGATCCCCACCAAGAACAAACCTTTGTTTTTGGTCAATCTCAAAATAGGGACTACCCACATTTCAGTTCATCATTTCAAGCATTGTTCAAACACACAGTTATCTCGTCCTAATAGGCATTATGGAAAGTTCAAACAGAGATAACCTACCTGATTAAACGGGCTGAGGTCAACAATCGGCTGTTAATCGATGCGTCCCATGTCACGGTCGTCAATACTGCCAATAACGTGCCTATTACTCATAACAGAGACACGCATGGAGCAGGTTTTTCATAAATTATGATTTTATTCGTGTTGGGAGGTTCGCCATGCTCACCAAATGTCATTTTCTTCAAATTAAGACACTTATTTGTGAGTCAAAAACAATGAATTCTAGAAAAAAACCAAGGGTACATCATCATTATCATTAACCTATATTAGACTTCTGCTGGACGTAGGTTTTTCTCAAGACGCGCCACTGCTAAGCACATACTAATTTTGAATTTAATGGTTCGACAGTTTTGCGTCTATGTAGATATTCCTCTACGTCGTAGGGGCTCTACAACGTAGTTGCTAGGCTCTACAAAAAACAAAATTAAATATAGTTTTTATCAAAGACTACGCTAGTCATTTTTTGTTCGGGTTCATTCAAATCAACAGTAACACTTGACATCAATAAACTTTTGAGTAGGTAGGTGCGTGACATGAAAACACATCGTTGAGGCCAGCACGAGTTTTATTGCAAACAGTTCAACTTTAGGGTACCTGGGAGTCTACTGTTCAAAATGTTAATAAGATTCGTGTTGACATTTCAGGTTACACTGTGCCGCAACGCAGCTTGCTCGATGTCATAGCTAAAAATAACACGCACTCAAAATATCAACTATCAATTTAATGCTCGTGGTCCCCTATTAAGTCTTTCATCTGCGCAAATAAAAATTGAATCCTTCTTGAAAAATACCTTAAGAGCCCTTTTAATAAAACCTTTATAAATCGAACGTTTTTAATTAAAAACAGTTTCACAATAAATATTTTTTTAATTTAATTTAGAACACAAATGAGGGTGGGTGTACCTTTCCAAAGAAAGTAGACTCAATATCAACTCAAATCTTCAATCCGTTAAGTGATTTGTAATCGATGTACAAACAACTCCTGAACAGAGCCTCCAAATTGAAGTAAACAATACTCTGAACTACGATATAAATCATTGAGAGTACACTCGGAAACAAAAGTCACTGATATATTCTCGCCAATTTAACGAAAAAATTAAACTAAACTAAACACTATGGGTGTTATTAATAAGATTAATAAGACCCATATGGTGTTATTAATAATCCTGGCGTAGCGTTGGACTAGTTAATCCGTGTTTTGTCACATTTGCTCGAGTTGACAATTGCATGTCAATGCAAGAGACAAAACACGGATTAACTAGTCCAACGCTACGCCAGGATTATTAATAACACCCTTTATGTATAATTTAGGATTTAATTGTTCTAAACTACCAATCTATCTATACATTTCTAGTTTATTTAGCTGTTTGTTTTCCAAAAAAAAAAATGAGTAATCCATTATGTACTAGGATTATTTTTTTGAGAGTTTACACTCTGTACTTAGACGCCTATTAAATTTCGATATAATGTTTTAACTTCCTAGCAGCAACTTAAATAATGCCCACAATCTTTTTTTTTGTTGAATCTATCTGTGGTACACCTTTTCTAGGCAGTTTTTCTATAAAGTTTGTCTGATAATGTTTTGTAGGGTTACTTTTATCCAATCCTGGAACAAAATGTAAAATATATGTGGCAAAACTATTTTTTTTTAAATTTTCATGCTCGTAGTTCACGAAAAAACTAATTCAAATTGAACTGTTTGTTTTAAGGCCTACGCAAACCTAATTCGCTGGTGGTAGCGATCAGTTAAACGCTGTTAAATTTGACAGCGTTTCACTAATCACCGACGCCAGCGGCCTAGGTGTGCGCAGGCCTTCAGAGCTATGAGGCCACCTTTATACAAAAAGAGACACACATACTTAGCTCTCAAACTCTTATCACCCCACTATCGGGTAGTTTGTCAGCTTTTGTTTTTGTTTACGACAGTACCTCCAAATTGAAGTAAACATTAGACAAAACGTGGCTCAAATACAGGTGTCTGCAATTCAATCAATCATGAGTGCCTCAGATTCTATCGACAAATACTGCTTGATTGCTGGGACACCAATCTAGCAAACAAAGGTAAGTAAAAGTGGGCTTTCGGGCTTGTAATGAATTGTGAAATTTACCGCACTGTATTAAAGTAGAATATTGTTTTTTTAATAAAAAAAGTAGCACAACGGGCAATGGAGCGTGCCATGCTCGGAATATCACTCCTAGATCACGTACCTAATGTCGAGATTAGACGCCGGACAAAAGTCGTGGATGTGGGTACACGAATCGCAAAACTTAAATGGAGATGGGCAGGGCACTTGGCAAGAAGGGACGACGAGAGATGGACGAAGGCGGCTACAGAATGGTGGCCAAGGGGTGCTCAAAGACCTAGAGGCAGACCACCCGCCCGTTGGTCGAACGACATTGCTGCAAGTGCTGGGAATGAGTGGATGAGACTCGCGAGGGACCGGAAAGAATGGCGCAATAAAGAGGAGGCCTATACTCAGCAGTGGGTGCAAACGGGCTGATGATGATGATGATGATGAATAAAAAAAGTTACACGCAATACATTTCTTAACTACAATAAATAGGTAGGGCACGAAACGAGCATGTGTGATGCGCACTTAAAACCCTTTCTCCCATTGCTCTGCTGCTAGCTAGTAAGTTCGAATAGAACAAGTGATACAAAAAAAGAAGACTACAATAATATCGTAGTAGAGCTCTTTGTGTGTGGCCGAGAAAGTACAACCATCACGCCTTTTCTGCCGTGAAGCAACATTGCTGTGTTTCAGTTTGAAGGGTGTGCGTATGCCTCAAGTTGATGGACGCAGGGCAGGGTATCGTAGGCCATGTTTTGACGTGCGTGATCTACGAGTTAATCCTTTGTCATAGGTTACCACTTAACATCACGTGGGCCATATGTGTGTTGCATCAGCTAATTGTATAAAAAATTGCGTTTTTTCTAAATGTCAATAAAATTTAACAAAATTATTTTAAGAAACGCTGCAAAAATATATTAATATACATAGTCTATTCCAACAAACTTGAGGAAAACGTAAAACAGCGCACTAAGCTCAATCACAAAATGTCATAATTTTAGATTTTCCGCAAAATAACGAAAAACGAAATTCGTCAAATAGGCGAAATGTCTAAGTTGAAATGGGTTGGAAAAACTAAATGACGAAAGGGGTTTGAAAGGGTACAATTTGAACGGAACCTCGTATATTTGACAAACAGTTTGAACATAAAAATTGCTGATTCAAAAATAACTAAGCTTAATTTTGCTACCCTATTAACTTGTTGGGTGGTAAACTGTTTATGACAGTTTCTGCGTCTAATTTTACACTTTCTGTTATTAATATTTTACTTTCACTGCTAGAATTCGTATTTCATGAAATTTATGTAAATGATGTTAAAATTGAGTCTAGTATTTTGATCAAAAGTAAAAACCAATACAAAACTCCCGCACGTCTAGAGAACAATGTAATGATGGGCTTAGTTTTCTACGTGTATTAGGTAGAAAACAGAGTTCAGATAATCGACCGAAAAAAAAAATTAAACAAAATTGAATGTGTAAAATGAGTTCCAACATCGTTCAGAGTTCAGAGAATTAAATGGAGATTGATACTATCATATACTCCACCAGAGCCAAATTGGCAATGGAATACCTGCTTCCAGCGTAGTCAAAAGAAAAATACATGAAAGTACTCGAATGTTTTATTTCCCTGCATTCTTTGGGAAAAGCACTATTTAGGCTTTGGCAGAAATGGTAATTGTCTGTTTCGTATTAGTGAAGTCCTCATCTACGCTTAGACCTTCAAACTCATACTCGACCTGCAATTGCCTATTTCTCAGCCTTTGCAATAATGTTCTATTACAACCCTCGGTTCGAAAGAACCAGTGACACAATAAGGAGGAGAAAATTTATAACTTGAATAATCAACTTGAAGCGTAACGTGTTAAGCCTCATGTGTTCAAACATGACTTTTAATTAAACCGAAACAAAGCAACGCTATTTGGCAGCAGAGATATAAATGAACTAAAAAACTCTGCCAAAGGTTCTATTTGCGCTAGACTTTGTATTTAAATACAGACCTAAAGTCAGTCACAATAACGTTCATATTACAGTAACCGTCATAATACTGAGCTTGTTTGAGATATACTAAGCACTCGTTTAGATTAATTAAAACGTCATACTCGATAAATTTATTAACGGGTAGATACCACGCTTATCTTACAAATAAGTAAATGAAGGGATATTAATTAGATTCACATTATTTATTCTTGTAATAAACTGTAAAAAATACAATAGGTATATTTTTATGCATTTTTTAAGGTTATATCGTCGTTGTGGTGCGAGAAGTAACTAAGTGCAAAAAGCTAGTCTCGAGATAATCGCGTTTTAAAGTTTTTTTGTTCCTAAAATGAGTGTAACTTATCAACACTTATAGTTACAAAAGAGGTTTCTTCATATAAAATATAGATAATTTTACCTTACACACTAACTTTCAACAAATTAATGTAAGTAATTATATAGTTACTGAGATACATAACAAAAAGTAAGTTAATTAGTTCTGGCATACACATTAACGTAATACCTTGATTAAATATTACTTAATATCTAGTCATCAACATCTGTTGATGACTCTTACCGGACAACAGAATTTCATTTCATCCAATAGTTTTTTATCTGCAAGAAATCACTAAGTGACTTTAGTGAGCAGTGCAATCCCAAGACTTGAAGAATATTGTAAGTAAAGTGATTGAATTAAACTACTTAAGAACCCTTAGGTGATTTTTGTAGACAGATTTTTGCCTCTACGGGTAGTTATGCACTTCTGACATTCTTGTATTATCTACAATTTTAGTAAAATCTACTCTTTTACATTCTGAGAAGGTACATAATGGGTTTCAAAACACTTTGGCATCAATAACTCATTTTGGCAAAAAAATGTCACTTAGTGACTTCTCGCACCACAACGACGATATATCGTGTCATCATCATCATGATCAACCAATATTAGTGAACTAATATTGATATGATGACAAAGACAGTAGGTTTATAGCAAAAAACTAAATCTGTCAAACAGAGAATTAGACATTTATACCCTCTATTATGTTTACCTTTTCTGATAGACTACCGCTGCGCATGCGCTGATTATGTAATAATAAATGAAAAAACAAACGTCGAATTTCTGCTATACAATTTCATCGAAGTGTTTTTATATTCCAATACCGATTCCTTCGTCAGTATTAAGAGTGAGCCATTGTAGTTCTTGGTGCAAGCTATCCAACTTATCGTTCGTTTCGTCTAGGCGATGGGCTTCTCTTTCTGATTGCTAAAAAAAACAACAAAATTGAATTGTATTTCATATTTATGTATTAGGAAGATATAGTAGCTCTGCCTTCTGTGCAGTAGGTCTTGGGTTTGATCCCCACCAAGAACAAATATTCGTGTGGTAAGCACAGATATTTGTTTGCTGTCTGGGTGTATATTGTATTTTAAGCATGTGTATTTGCAAAAAAAAAAAATATAAGTGTTATATCAGCTATCTGGTTCCGATAGTACAAGCTCTGCTTAGTTTGGAGCCAGATAGTGCTGTGTGGATTGTCCACATTTTTTATAGACTAAATGTAGTGGCGTTGCTTTGAATTGTTCTCAGTCTGTCAACTAAAGTATAAATAAGAAGCGTGCTCAGTGTGCAAACTACAATTGTTAGTACCTATGCTTTGTTTATGTCTGCTAAAAATTCTAACTGAGGTTTAGTCAGGCACAGCACTCATAACTACCGGAGATACACTGCCTATAACTCGCAATATGCAATCGGTATTGTTAATATGTACACACGTGTGTTCAGTTTAAACGAGAAGCAGTAGCGACCCTATCGCTAGTTGTCAAAATGCACGTTAATATAAAACCTGCGTCCGTGGTGATAAATAACTTCAGAACTTGGGAACGGGTGCATGGTTTTTTAAACAGTTATGGCTAATAACTATCTCAGTATCTACGAGTATATGCAAATATCACATTCAAATCAGAGCATTTCGAGCACAACAGACAGATTAAAACAGAAACAGACACACAGACCTCAAACTTATAGCACTCTTCAGCCCGAAGTTTGTATTAGAGTCAAAATATAAATCTAAAACATCCACACGGGCTACAACAAGATAGAATGAGCAAGTTACATGAAATATTGTAACTGATATTTTTGAAGTAGCACATTCAATAAGTCCATTTGCTTTTTGGCAACCCTCTCGCTTGGCTGGATTTCAAAACGATTTTAACTAATTGCATCCAATTTTACCTCGAATCTTCTGTCCCACATTTCATCTATTTTTCTATCTATTGCGTCACGTTGCCTGTCTGTAATTTCATTGTTTCTATCTAAACTTCCATCTCTTTTATTCCAAACTTCTTTTCGTTGTCTATCATAATATTCTCTATCTTTGCCAGTCTCAATTTCTCTTTTGGTGTCTTGTATTTCATTTCTCTTTCGATCAAAGTTATCTTCTTTTTTCCTATTAAAATTATCTTTCTTTTCATATATCACGTCATTTATTTCTCTATCAAATACTATTTCATCTCTGTTCGTTTTCATTTCTTCTGTTTTTCGGTCCAACCGATCACGAATGTCTTTGGTCTTTCTATAATTTAAATTTTCACTGAAACGTCTGCTGATTTGATAGAGTGGTATTTGATTTCTTCTTTTAACGTTACCGACAATAATATTATCGTTACTTGAAAACTCTTGACAAGTAGCTAAAATGCACTGCAAAAGAATGAGAATCATTTTGCAGTCGATAAAAATAGTTTTTTATTGGTATAATATTTTACTAGCAAGGTATAAAGTTGAACAATAAATCAAGTTGAATGAAAATATTCCGCTCCGTGTTTGGAATACTTATTTTATTTTGTAGCAATACAAATGTTATTTTATAACAACCACTACATTATTATGTCTTCTCTATTTGAATAAAAATATAGTCCATAGTATCTTTATCAAGTGCACTGGTGGCCTAGTGGTAGTGGCCCTGCCTTCCGATCCTAAGGTCGTGGGTTCAAAACCAATGAGTTTTTCTGCCCAAAAATGTATGTACACTATGTGCCAGTGTTCTCAAACGGTGAAGGAAAACATCGTGAGGAAACTGGCATGTCGTATAACCTAAAAAGATTGAAAATATGTGTCAAGTGCACGAAAGGAGCCCCTTTGAGGCGCACTTAAAATCTTTTCACCACACTTGGTTTGAAAGAACCAGTGACACAAGAAGAAGTATCTTTGTAAACCTAAAAGGGAAAGGAACTATTTTTTTATGTCGGCTAAAACACTACAAAACAAATAAATCACCTATACGATGTAAATACAAATTAAGCTGATATAAATCTCACAATAACACCTACCACAAGCAATTAACTCACGTTAACATCAAAAATACTATTGAATGACTGACTACTAGAAATTTAAATAAATTATTACTAGCAGCTGCCCACGGTTTCACTTGTATGCTAATCTCAAAATCTAATAATTTCTGAAAAAATATAAGCAACCTGACTTAATTTTTTTACTAATTTATTTAAAATTAGTTAAGGTGCTAAAGTGTGATTTAGTTATATACAATGTAATTTTATACAACAACTTACGCGTTTATAGTTTTTTTTTTCGATTCATATTTATAAAATTCATATTAGTACTATAAAATTTCGTCGGTTATTCATACTTTTTGTATGCCACTAGCACACGAAAACAGTTTGAGAACCTCCTACTACAGGCAAGTCAACAACATAAAGCGATTCGTTATTGATTCAAAGTTCTACGTCACGTGAAATAACAAAATTCACGCGAACAATACGTTAACTGAACCAGTTGTTAGTTGTGTCCGTTTGTAGTGTCAGGGGTATGTTTATAAGAAATTGGACAAGTACAAGGACAGATCAAGAAAAGTTCAGGACGTAAAGTTCTGTTGTTTTTTTTGTGATATAACTTCACTCAACGTAAAGTTTTGAACACTTTTTAACCGACTTCCAATCAAAAAGGAGGAGGTTCTCAATTCGGTGGTATTTTTTTTTTTTTTAATGTTTGTTACCGCATAACTTCGTAATTTGTGGGCCGATTTGAAAAATTAGTTTTTTATCTGAAAGGTACTGCTTTCAGATTGGTCCCATTTTAATTTTATTAAAATCGGTGTTGCCATTTTTTTTTAAATAATTTTTTTAATGTTTGTAACTGCATGCCTCCGTCATTTATGAACCTAATCGGTTCATAGATTAAAAAAATATTCAGAAAAATATTTTTTTATTTGGAAGGTTATTCTTATGTCCAGATTGTCTCAAACAAATTTTATTAATATCGGTTTAGCCGTTTGGCAATGAAGTCGGTTTCTCAAGTTTTTTAAACTTATAATTATGATCTACCGATTTTAGAAAAATATTTTGTAAAGATATTATAAAATTATTTCAAGGACTATCTTGATAGCAAAAAAAGTGTAAGAGTAAATCTAAAACTACTTTTGCTTATTATTAAGTAATGACCATAGTTTTTGGGGTCTTTTTCAAGTTCCTTAGTCTCGTGTTATAATAAATTTGATGTGGGTGTCTGTTCCGTTTTTAGATTACCTTCAAGAAGCCCTAATTTCAACCAAAAACCGAGTTCAATAGTAATTTGAACAGAATGAAGGACGCTGGTATACAAAACCACTCGTTTGTTAGTTAATGATGGCCCAGAAGAATTTAAAGAAAAACATTTCTTTTTGGATCCCCAATAAATGTGAGTCATTTTTACACTTAAACTGTATTTTCTTGGGTGTCTCCACTCCATTTGACAATATGATAAATTCCCACCGGATCAAGTGATTCACTGGGGGCAATAAAAAATAAGGAGACAATGGGTAAGATTAATGGGACAGACCCATTTACATACTTTCTTTTTATTTTTGCCAGGTTTTAAACCTATGACTGAAAATAATGATGTGTTTTTCTATAGAGCTTTGTAGCTCTAAAACGAAAGCTTTGAATGTGTTTTATTTGTTGTAAGCTGTCAATTTTAATATGGTACTACACCATGTTTGATAAAAATTCATGCAGCTGGTGCCATGTTCTAACTTGTTTTTGAACGCGTTCACTTGGTCTTATCAGTGAAGGGAAAAAGAGCACGCTTTTTGCGATTTCTGTCATCAATAATATGGTTCTTCTTTATTTCCAGCCAATAAAGTACACGTAGTAAAAACAAAGGTCAAAAAAGTATCGACACTTCAGAGTTCGCTACGAGTTACTCTGATTATTGGACAAATGTTCTCTCTTATGCCTTTCACGGGCGTCTCTAGTAGCCATGCTGATGATACCAAGTAAGTAAGACGTCTTGTGTATTAGACCTCTATGTAAAGGACTCTTTCGTCCGGGGAAGTACTACCACCATGCCTATTTTTGCCGCGAAGCAGCATTGCTGTGTTTCGGTTAGAGGGTTTGTGTATCGGTGAAATTACTGGCACGTGAGGCTGAACATCTGTATGCCTCAAGTTGATAGACGCAGGGCAGGTTCCTGACGTGTGTGACCTTCGAAGCAATGCTTTGCTCTATGCGATGGTTATCACCTAACGTATATGGTTGTTCGGTTTAAAGAACTTTATTTCTCATTAAGACTAACGTCACTTACATGAGAATTACTTAATCTAGTTAATAATAATATTCCAGTGCGGGTAGAATTAAAATCGGTTTAACAAAATGTTTGACTAAGAAGCGAGTTCGCTACATTCCAAAGGCGGTGGTCCAAGTTAAGAGATGAAGTGTTTTTTTTTTTCATTAAAGAGACTCATGGACGTAGACATGATTAAAAAGTTTTTTTTTGAATATATGGAGCGAAGTCGCCTCTTTTACATGTTTCGGCAGTTTATTGTATAACTGTGCCCCAACAAACGTTATGTTATTTTTCCCATAATTGGTTCTCACGTTAGGCAGCACAAGGTGTCCTGCTCGACGTGATGAGTATTTAATTGTATCGCTTTTTTTTGTGAATGTAAGGTGTGAGTGAATGAGTTTGTGAGTGATTTTGTATATAAGTATGCAAGTATTATAAGTGTAAAGCTGTTTAATATTTAAGAGTTTCGTGTTTTTGTATATAGTTGTTGATGCAGTTAAAAAGTCGTAATTATGTAAAATTTTAATAATTTTATTTTGTAAAATCTGTATTGGTTTTATATTAGTTTTAGTTGCATTACCCCATATTTCGATTAGGTAAAGTAAATGGGGTTTTACCAGGGCATTGTATATTAGAAGCCGGGCATTTTTAGGTATACATCGAATTATTTTGTGTAGCGAGCCAACAAGTGAGGAAAGCTTGTTTTTTATGTGTTTTAGGTGAGCTTTCCATGTTAAGTTACTATCGAGTACCAAGCCAAGGTATTTTTCGTGATCCACTCTTTGCAAAATCTCCCCGTTTACACGCAATTCCGGATGATCAGGTATTTTTTTATTTTTAGCACTAAATATTATATATGATGTTTTAGAGGTATTTATTGTTAAGAGATTGTATTGGAACCAGTTTTGTAGTATGTTTAGGTCATCTTGAGCATTTTTAATTATTTCTGAAATATTGTTACCGAAGTAGAATAAACTTGTGTCGTCTGCATAAAGGGCAAGGTGACCCTGCAAGCCGGCTTGGTGAATGTTATTTACGTATACCAAGAACAATAATGGCCCTAGAATTGAACCTTGCGGCACGCCGCATGTCAGAGGCTTAGGACTACTCTGATAGGTACCAATTTTGACTACTTGATATCGGTTATTCAAGTATGAACTTAGCATATCATAAACATTTCCAGTTATACCAATATATTCCAGTTTTTTTAAAAGCAAAGCGTGACTGACTGTGTCAAACGCTTTTTTAAGATCGATAAATACTCCCAACGCTATATGTTTTTTGTCAATTTTTGTTTTAATGGTGGTTATCAAGTCAATAGTTGCACCGAGGGTATTTGATTTAGGTCGGAATCCGTATTGTTGTACATATATAAATTTAATTTCAGTCAGGTAGTCGTTAAGTCTCTTGTATATAATTTTTTCTAGAATTTTTGATAATATTGGCAGAACTGAAACTGGTCGGTAGTTTCCAGGATTTGACTTGGGACCAGCCTTGTAAACTGGAGTGACTTTGGCAATTTTTAAATTATCTGGAAATATACCTTCGGATAAAAGTTTGTTTAGGCAGTCAGTTAGGTTTAGAAGTATCATATTTTTGACACATTTTAAGGCTTTGGTACTAAAACCGTCAATACCTGAACTAGTATTAGGGTTCAGGTTATCTATAATTTTGGATACCTCATCAATCGTGCATGGAGAAAATTGTGAAAGCTCCCTGTATTCGGTATCTGGATTGAGATAAGGTAGGGTGTATGTGTCATTGTTGTGAAACTTAAATGGTATATCGTTTGCCAATTGTGTACCTATACTTGCAAAGAAGTCATTAAAAATTTCGCAAACATCTTTTGGATCTGTAACCATTTTTCCATTTTCAGACATTAAATTTGGGGGAGCACAGCTATTTACAATTTTATTGTTTGAAAGAGTATTTATTAATTTCCACATTTTCTTAGGCTTCTTTGTACATTTCGTAAATTCACTATGAAAATATTTTTCTTTTGTGTTCTTAATAAGTTGTGCCAGTTCATCTCTCTTGGTTTTAAATTCAAGTTCTAATGTGCTATTTTTAGGATCTCGTTTAAAATTGCTCCATAGTTGGTTCCTTTCGTTTATACCAGTTATTATCTTCCTGCTAATCCATTCTTTTTGAGGTTGGTTTAATATTTTGTGCTTCTTTATTTTAGCTGCGGCTAGCACCTTCTTTAAATGTTCATCCAAGGCTATATAGTCATGAGTATTATTCTCAAATTTTGATGATTCCACCATTTCGTACAGTTTTGTGAAATCAGTAGCCTGATATTCTACTTTATGTTTTAGTGGAGGAATCACTCGTTTTATTTCTAAGTAGATGTTTTTGTGGTCTGATAAAGCAGACTCGATAATGGCCATATGAAACTTATCTTCCTTTAGATTAGTGGCAACATGATCTATAATCGTCCTGGTAGTAGCTGTTTCCCGGGTACAGTAATCTGGATCTATTTTGTTTATTAGCTGGTAGCCAGATTCAGTTAACATGGTATTGTACCGCTTAGTTGTACTGTCGGAACTCAGAAGGTCTATATTTGTATCTCCAAAGATGATAGTTCTTTTTTTTTGTAGAAGCTGTTGTTCGTAGGTAGTTATAAATTCGTTGAAATTGGTGTGTCCAGGTTTGTATACAACCCCAACATTGATTGCATATTTATGTATATATATTGATAGGTAATTATTTCCTTCAATGTAGGAGGATGTTGACAGTTCATGCTTCAAATCATTATGAACATAGATAGATACACCTCCCCCGACAACGTCTTGTCTAATGTTGTAATAGTGTGAATAATTTTGTATTTGAAATTGTCGAGCTTGGTCCTCAGATCTTATCCAAGTTTCCGCTAGTAACACAACATGTACACATTTTTGGAAGGAATGAAGGACACATATAAGTTCATCCAACTTACCCGATCTGCATATACTTCTGACATTAGCGTAGAAGAAATTGAGGCTTGATTTAGTCATGAGAATATTCTGATAGTTATTAAGTACTTGATGGGTAGATTTCTCCCGCTTATCTGTGTTTAAGCAATCAGCGCTATTGGTGAGGTAAAGAGTATTTAGTTTTTTGAATCCTTGGTTGAAACGATTTTTGGCACGCCTTTTACGTACTTTATCGTGATGTCGTTCTCTCCATTTTCTACTCTCTGTGCTAGCTCATTCTTCAAGTCTTTCATATAGTTCTGTTGTGCAGGTGTTTGATCAGAAAAGATTTTGACGTCACCTTGTAGTGTATTTTTATTGCGGAGCAGCGCTTTGACTACATGCGGAGACTCAAAGCAAACTTTAATGCTGCGGACTTTTTCGGGATTAGGCTTTCCAATACGGAACAATTGACTCGGTTTTGGGCAGTCTTTAACCACTTTATTTAGAATACTAGACACCTCACTTGCGTCATCAGTGCAGCCTTCATCGGGGTTTGCCGTTTTGTGTTCCGGTATGCCCACCACGATTATATTTTTTTCTCTGGTAGCCCGTTCTTGCAATTCGTGCATAATATTTTCATTAAAGCTAGGTATCGATGCACCAGCCACATGGTTATTTTTTAGTGATATGATTTCTGATTCGAGGTTCTGAATTTTATTTTCTGCAGCAGTGTTTTT
Source organism: Thera obeliscata (assembly GCA_947578465.1). Taxonomy (NCBI): domain Eukaryota; kingdom Metazoa; phylum Arthropoda; class Insecta; order Lepidoptera; family Geometridae; genus Thera; species Thera obeliscata. Next base: position 4,496,329 of record OX387926.1, read on the forward strand.
TTTATTGAGGTCTAATATTTGAGTCTGCATAACCATTTGTTCGCTACTTAGGCTATTAGTTGCCACTTTGATGTCGTTTAGCTGAGTTTTCATTTCTGTCATATTTTCACGCATGAAGTTCATTGTAACTTCTTGGGTATCTGTGAACTTTTGTAGCATTACCGTGATGTCTTTGCGTAGGTCTTGAAGTTCTTGCGCACAGTTACAGCTTACTTCTGGTTGCTTACGTTTTCCAAAGGCAGCATGACGCTTCATGGGAGACTCTTTCTTTAATGTCGATAAATCTGTTAGTGAGCCACTCAGGCCGGGCGGTGAACTCCTTGGGTTCATGACTTGTACCACACACTAAGTTTTCGCAGTACAGGTGAGAATGTGTGCGTAAGCGCAGTGGCAACAGCGTTGAGCTGAAGAGCGAGACGAAAAATAAGAGGAGGTTCTTGTTACCCGAGGGGGTGCGCGGCGCTTTTACTCCTGCGTTATAGGTTTCTTCTTGTTCGCTCGTTGTTAGAAGGCAACATAAGCAAATTGCACACTTTTTAGACTTTCGACTTTGTTTTTTACACGTTAATGATTATAGTAGAAGATCAAAGAAATTTATTTTTGGAAGACAACGAAATACACGTCTACTTGATTTGACTACCAGCACTGGACCCATATTTTATTTGTAAATACATACTTAGAATACAATATAACAACCAGACTGAGAACAAACATCTGCGTTCACCACACAAATATTTTGTTCTTGGTGGAGATCGAACCGATGACCAACGGTGCAGAAGGCAGAGCTACTACCAACTGAGCTGAGAGGCCAGCCTCATTATTACATAAATCACTCTTTCCCAGTCTCTTTAAAGCCTGTAAAAAAAAAACCAACCAACTGAAAAAAATAAATATTCGTTTGCAGATTCGTGAAGACCTCGTGGAAATGCGCCTATGCTCTTTTGTCGATAATAGGTCAGATTTTCATGACGATCATGTGTGTGATTAAATTGGTTAATTCCACTACAACACTAATGGGCACATGTGAGTATCGTAGCAAATAATATTTTTACCTTTTATACCTTATAGTATAGTACGAACTGCCAAGGAGTGGAACTCTCTTCCGGCATCCGTATTTTCGGAACGTCATAATTGAAGAAAGAGTGAACAGATGGATTATGGCTAAGCATGCTCCATCTGAAGCTGCATCCTCACTTTCTAATCAGTAATAAGTAGTTTTGATACCCACGACACAGGGAATCCTAGTGTGGGGTCAAGACTATGTATATGGGTGCCAGTTTTTGTTATCAGATTTTGTGTCCAATGTATTCAAGTCTCTGCCTTCAATGTACCTTAGTTTATGTTAAAAAAAAAAAAAAAAACAACAACAATGGGCGGTCTTATCGCTAAGAGCAATCTCTTCCAGACAACCTTTGGAAGGATCAGGTTAGATGGCAGCCAAAAGCTCAGCTATCTAGATTAAAAAAAAACTTTTGTCAACCACTTCTGCCCTGCTTTTACCATTAGGGCGCTTGTACACGCTAAGAAAAAACGCCGGGTCTACCCAAGAATTCGTGTCGTAACTAGAAAATAACTGTGTACACTGCTCGCAGCGGTGCACGAAAAAAATCTTATCTGCGCAAGACACGACGCGGCGAACGTTGTTGCGTTTTCGTGCGTGGAAAAGAAAAAATTCTTGTCGTCTACACGAAGAATTTGTCTTGTCTGCCGCAGGAACGGCAAATTTTCTTAGCGTGTACAAGCGCCCTTAGGTTACCATTAAGTAATAGTAGATCTTTTTGTGAAGGTCTCGTCCGGGGAAGTACATGCGCACTATTTCCGCCGTGAAGCAGCATTGCTGTGTTTTGGTTTGAATGGTGTGGGTGCCGGTGAAATTACTGGCACGTGAGACTGAACCTCTGAATGCCTCAAGTAGATAAATAAATAAATAAATATTTTTGGACAATCCACACAACACTATCTAGTCCCAAACTAAGCAGAGCTTGTACTATGTGAACCAGATAGCTGATAAAATATTTAAATACTTTTTTTTTTTTAAATACATACCTAGAATGCAATATAACACCCAGACAGAGAACAAACATCGATGTTCACCACACAAATATTTGTTCTCGGTGGGGATCGAACCCACGACCAACGGCACAGAAGGCAGAGTTACTACCAACTGAGCTGAGAGGCCAGTCGATGGACGCAGGGCACGTTCCTGACTTGAGTGACCTACGATGCAATGATTTGTTATAGGCGATGGTTACCACTTATCATCAGATGGGCCATATTATGCTTTTTCCATCAGCTAGTGTATACAAAAAAGAATAGTTTTAATCTACGACTGTCTAGTACTAATAAAAAAATAATTGCGTTTATCGTTGTTTTATTTGAAATGCTGAGAAAATTACAGTAAAGAGTATTTATGTGCGGTAATAAATATTGCACATCGGCTTTTCGGCTTTGTAGAGCGCTATCTCTTTCTGACGCACACTACGCCTTAGGTAGGCCGCACACCAGGCATACACTTGTATCTTGATAATTGTGGCGCCACATTTGAAACGCGACACATTTAACGCCCCCATATATCTGTTTGTGAGCACGCACACTGAGAAAACATTTGTAGCGGGCGCACTTTGTGGCGAGGCGTTGTCCGCGCTACACGAATTCAAGATCGAACACGTTCGTTATTTGTGGCGCCACATCAAGAAATCGTCGTCGTCAGACGATGATGTTGACATTCTTAAAGCGGTGCCACGCTACAACTGTGCTTTCGATGTGCGCTATACAATACATTTGTAGCAAGCTGAAATGTAGCGCATTGATTGTGGCGACGTAAATGTTCGATGCATGTAGCATGTGGCGCTGGTGTGCGGCCTGCCTTAGGAAGCCGAAATTAGCTGATGTGCGATATTTGTTGCCTTACTATATTTGTATTTGTTTTCAGCGCCGTTCATATTTTACTCAACCGCATGCATCACAATGGTGTTTTTTTTCCAAGTGGCCATGAAGTGGCCTGCTTTGATTCAGTCGGTATCAAAGACTGAAAAGATGGATCCCAACTTTGACATCAACCTGACGAGGAAATGCAACATAACGTGTGCAGTCGTATTGTTACTGGCTTTGGGTAAGGGCGATAAACACTGTGAACAACTTCTTCGCTCGCACCTTTATCATTTTCTTGTCTTTATCCCACTTCATGCGGGGTCAGCACAACAGGTTTTCGTTCTCCATTCTCCTCTATTAGTCGTAATTTCAGCAGTCACTTCTTTCTCACCCATATCATCTTTCACACAATCCATTCATCTTTTCTTTGGTTTACCTCTACTTCGATACCCATTCACATTTACCAGTTTGTGAACCCACTGTGAGTTTTATTTTATAGAAAGAAATAGTAAAAATAGATTTACAACTTAAACCCAAAAAAAGCGGCCAAGTGCGAGTCAGACTCGCCCATGTAAGGTTCCGTAGCAACAAGTAACATAATATAACAGTTCTTGTAGTTCGTCGCAAGGTAAATTGCGGTTTACGATTTATGACGTATAAAAAAAAACTACTTACTCGATCTCGTTCAAACCAAATATCGTTGAAAGTTTGCATAGTAGATATAGTACATAGTACATCATATATTTAAGAGCAATGTGTATAAATAAATAAAAACTAAATAAATATTTTTTTGATTTATCATTCTCTTATTTTAGAAGTTAGAGGGGGGGGGGGGCAACATTTTACCACTTTGAAAGTGTCTCTCGCAAAAACTATTAAGTTTAGAAAAAAACAATATAGGAAACCTCAAAATCATTTTTGAAGACCTATTCATAGACACGTATAAGTTTGATGAAAAAAAAAATTGAGTTTCAGTTTCAGGTATGGGGACCCCCAAAATTTATTGTTTTTTTTTATTTTTGTGTAAAAATCTTAATGCGGTTTACATAATACATCTACTTGCCAAGTTTCATCAGTCTAGCTCTTACAGTTTCGGAGAAAAATGCCTGTGACATACGGACTGACAGACAGACAGACAGACAGACATGACGAATCTATAAGGGTTCCGTTTTTGCCACTTGGCTACGGAACCCTAAAAAGCAGATAATCCCTTCAGACCTCTTAGTACCCAGCACCTACGCAAGATTCTTTGATTTATTTTACAAAATAAAATATTACAAAGGTACATTTTTTTTCGGTGCCTAACTTTTTTTTGAAGAGACTTAATAAGCAACCAACTTCTTCAGACTGATTTTGATGAAACAACAAGCCAGAGGAAAGTTCAGACTTAAAAAAAGTTAGGAAAGTTTTGTTTAGCTTTTTATTGCATGTTTTCATTTCTCTGACTAGTGCACGAAAATAACTTTAGAATCCTTTCACCACATTGGTACCAAAGGGCTAGTGACACGACAAATTATAGCAGATTTCTCTGATTTTATTTTCATATACAGTCGGCTACACTAGAATGTATACAGCAACATAACTTTCATAGGGATTGTTGTCCAAAGTATGAAAATAATTTGTTTCAGTGGAGCACATACTATCTTTGCTGTCTGCATATGCGAGCGCTGAGATATGCTACCCCAAGCATGATACCTACGAAGGGTTCGTGAAGCACTTCTATCCCTGGGTCTTCAACTCCTTGCCATATACACCAATTCTGGGTTTTGTCACGCAGGTAAGCTTATGAGTCGTCTAGATATTGCGCTTGATTTTCAGTGCTGTTGAAATTACTGGCACGTGAGGCTTAACATCAATCCTGCTAAGAACTGAATGACAGAACTTTTTTCTTAGTTCGTAACCCAGTTACAAACTAAGAGAAAAAATTTGCGCTGGTAACGAAACTCGGTTACGTAACAAAGGACTATTTCTGCAACACAGCTTGTTCGGGTAATCGCTGAATCCGCGTTCGATTGTGAAAACTCACAATGATTTAGCGATCGCATTTTTTTTTATTGCTGATAGCGAATCGATTAACTGCCATAACACCCTGATGGAAATTGAAAATGCAGCCTAAGGTGGAGCACGCTTAGCTATAACCCACTTGATCACTCTGTCAGAACGGATTATGTTTTGGTACAGACCCACCTCACGCAGAGCAAACGCTATCAAATATCTCGACATCAATTTGACAGCGTTTCACTGATCGCCATCTCAGATCGCATAGAGCAACGCGGCTTTGGAAGGTTAGTATAAACGTAAGATTTTCAATTTCAGTTCCTGCACTTCCAGTCCACATTCATTTGGAACTTCTCCGACTTATTTGTGATTTGCATGAGCTACTACTTAACTTCGAGGCTGACACAAGTCAATAAGAAGCTTTTGGCGGTGCAAGGAAAGGTAATAGATTTTTAGTAATGACTGGCCTCTCAGCTCAGTTGGTAGTAACTCTGCCTTCTGCGCCGTAGGTCGTGGTTCGATCCCCACCGAGAATATTTGTGTGGTGAACGCAGATGTTTATTCTTTGAATGGGTGTTCTATTGTATTCTAAGTATGTATTTACAAAAAATGTTTGTTAAGTAATATATCAGCTATCTGGTTCCCATAACACAAGCTCTGCTTAATTTCAGCCTAAATAGTTTTGTGTGGATTGTCCACACCCAATATTAATTTTATATTATGTATTATATTGTTTATTGAAAAACATAAACTAACTTTGAAAAACAATTAAGTAAAGTAACTAATTATCCCCGGCCGATTTTAACAATAATAATTATGTTTGATTTTTTATGTGCATCGACATACAACCCTTTTTTTATGCTATTTATTTTATACCTACTTTCATAAGTTAAAACATTACAAGTAAAAACGTGACCAAGTACCTACTACTGTACAAAAAGATATAATTCCCTTATTTTATGCTTTTGATCTAAGTATGCTAAAATAAAAATTATTTGACGACTGAATAAAATAAAACTTGAAAAGTAGCAAAAATTTTAGGAATAAAATCAAGCACATCATACGCAAATGTGGTAAGTCAAAGTAGCTGCCATTCCAACTTTTTAAGCCGATTCTGAAATCCAATGAATTTAAAAAACTCTCAATGTCAATCAGCTTAGTAACTTCGAATATGACTGTAAATGGCGGGACTAAAAGCATTATCTACGAGAAACTGAAATGAACTTTGACCTTGATTTTCTATACGATTTGCTTTAACTTTGGGATTAATCTCGAGGCCAATTCAGGTGTTTTTGGGGTGTGTGTGTTTTTAGTGACAAATTTCTGACAAGTTACTCAAAAATCCACATATCGTAGTAACTCCATGTTACATGTAATTGCACTTAGACATTCGACTCAAACTACACTTGCTAAGTTCCGCAATGTAGTAATTGGAACATCTTAGTTGAACTTTCTTGAGCGCGGTATCGCCGGATGCAATATGCATTTGTGTGATGATCGTGAGTAAACTTATACATACAACCGACACTCACACATACATATACCAAAGAGTACTCCTGTGAAATCCTGGCTCTTTTGAGACTTGTGTTATAAGAGGTACCAACATACTCTCAGAAACACACATTCATACATTCCGTTTACTCTTACTCACCTTCACATTTTTCTTATTGTAAATATTTACTAAGGTTCTTTGTTTGTTTCTCTTATTTTGATTCATACAATGACAATAATTTGTGTCATTAAAATTAGTAGTATAAATTTTATTTTTTCACTTTAGTGTCAGAAACTGTTTGTTCTTACGTAGCCTACTATGTAAGAACAAACAGTGCGTACAGTCAGTTAGAGTTACAGCCTGGGGGCTTGTAATACAGGATCTCATGAACCTACTAGGTTCTCACGAACCTACTTCCAGCAACAGTCTCGCACAAAGTAATCCTACTGTAGGGAATCCTATTTCAAATATGTAGGGGGCTGGCACACAACAATGGTGGAGATGTGTTCCAAATTTAAAATAACCTGAGGGGCTATTCTAAGTTTTGCAACACCATTTTTGGTGTCGTGTAAGACATAAGGTGTCGTGTTAGCGTTTTGTAAAGAGGTTTTAACCTCTTTACAATCCCGATTTTGTATGGAAAAACGATGAGCGCCTCTGACGGGCTTTGCGAGAAATAATATTGCTACGTATCTTCACTTACTATTGCTAACACCGGTGATAGTCTATCGTCAACACCAAAATCGTACTAAATCTTTTCGTTAGCTTCACGATTCTGACGGTTTTTGTGTAAAATGCTATTCTTAGTTTCGAAATGCATTTGACAGCTTCACGATCGATCAATCAAAATGAATTAGTAAACAAACATTTATTTGTGCATTTTTGAAGTCAATAATTGCTTTTGAGAATGTCTGCAAGATGTTATTTTGCAATGCGGATGGTCGAGAAAAACCGGGTTCGTAAATTACGGGAACTGCGGGCTGGTTTACGGAAAGCTTTCAATCCTATCGAAGATCTTCCGGAGACCATATTTTGTCGTCGGTATCGTTTGTCCAAGGTTGCCTTCGCGTTCCTATGCGAAGAGTTGCGACAGTATAATGACCTAAAGTCTTCGCAGCGCGTGAGCTTTGAATTAAAGGTGAGTTATGTTATTTTCATTAATATGTACCTACCACCTAAGATTACCAACCCGGTATTACTGCTTATGTAGGTACGTACAAAGGTGTACCTCAGGAAAACATCCTAACTATATGGTAACTATTTAAGTAGGTACTTTAGATTTTTACATAGAAGATGTTTTTGTTTGAGCTTCGTAATAAAAATTATCAACATCATTTCAGGTGACTCTGGATACCCACAGTGGCCTTGGCTCATGACACCATTCTTAAATGTTACTGCAACTCCCCAGAAAGAATGTACAACCAGAAGCATATGAAAGCCTTGGTCACAATAGAAAACACTTTTGGCTGGTTAAAAACAGTTGGCGTTGGGCATTGGGCAAGGATAGGGTCTTGCACTATAAGCCAAACAAATGTGCACAGATCATACAGGCTTGTTGTGTACTTCTCAACTTAGGCCTTGATTTTGATTGTTCAGATCCCGAAGAAGATCTAGTTATCAAAAGCCAACATGTGAATTATTTGCAATGTCTGTACCTACCTACTATTTTCGTATCTTATTTTTATATGCTGTGTGCTGTGTGATGATGATGATGAAGCGTAGCGTGTGCGTGTTTTGTAAAAAGATCATACAAAAAAGTAGGAACGAAGCCGTAGTTTGTTGCCTGTTCTTCTAGGCTTGGTCGCGTGGAACTGGCACCTAGACTCACTTAGCCTTAAGACGTTTCAAAGTGATCTTAGTGATACTGCAGAATAAATTCTTTTTTTTTATTTGAGTTTTAATTTAAATACGCCCTATACTCCAGATCGGTTTTAATAAATAAGTCTCCTGAGTTTGCTCGTGCGCAGCGTCGTGCTGGTGAGCGGTGGTGGCGGCGACCACGCCGTGGTGAAAAGCGCCGGCGAGGTGATGGTGCTGTATAGTGAAGTATTACATAACATCAGTGTAAATCAGTCTGTAGGGATCCGTAGTTCTGGATATCAGAACAGAACATATATATAGAGTATATAGCGTCTCAATTCATATTATGCTGAAAGCCCGCAGAATTCTAAGGATTTTTGGTAAACCAGATCTTAAAAAAGACGAATACAACAAGAGTTACCTACGATTTGGCACGAAAAAAACTTCAAATGCTTCTCCTGTAGGCCTACCATGAGCTCTGTCTGGCTCTGTCTCTGGTTCTGGTTTTGAGTCTGTGTGAGTGTTGACTAAATAAATCCTAGCTCAAAACGTCATACACACAGTATAATGCACTGGTGAGCACTCACACAGACTCAAAACCAGAGCCAGACAGAGTTCATGGTAGGCATACTGAACAATCGTGAATTGTCAGTCAATTGAACCAGCAGTCATCTTTATGGTCTTTATTTTGAGGAATCTATGCCCGATCCATGTTGACAACTTGCTAAAAAAGAAGACTTCGTGTTAGATTCATTGCGGCCAACATCGAAATGTTTGCGTCTTATCACCATGTCAATTTGCCTAGGGTAGCACGAACACGAAGTAAAAAGTGAAGCTAACACCCAAAAGCTTGTCAATTCTTGGAATAAGCCCTCTGGGCGTCAACTCCAGCAACACGGTTCGATTGAGTGATCGTCGAGTGATCGCTGAATCCGCGTTCCATTTTCAAATTTTTCAAACAAAAACTGACAACTCACATCGATTTACGCGATCGCTTGAGTGATTTGTGTTGCTGGCCTGGCATTGTAGCAACATAGTTGCACACAAGTAACTCCCTTCTCGCGTTTCGTCGCGTAGGCAATACGTGGCGTGAGACGCCAGTCGTAGCTTCGCGGGCACGGGATAAAGTACTTTACTTATCCAATTAACTTTCAAGATAATATACCGTTTGTGCTATTACCGATATCAGTGTTTTGACTCTATAACCACACCCATGGTAGGAATGCGTTATTCTACGGTAAAGTGGTGACCCCGCAATTTTATATTTTTGGTTACGACTCACCTTGCGAGTTAGGTATCCCGTGCCCCGCGACCACATTTTTTTTCGGACACTCAGTGAACTCTAAATTTTCTGTATAAAGTTGGTGAATTACCTCAGTGTTACGTATAAACTTCGGCATCATGTTACCCGCTGCTATCGGGCAGGCCCCGACGCCGACCCCGGCGCCGGTTGCGACTCCAGGCCCGGCGACAACCAGCGTGGAGGTCAAGGACGAAAAAATGGATTTGGCTGCCATCACAGTCACTTCCCGTGTTCCAGAATTTTGGGCAGATCACCCGAGGCTATGGTTCTATCAAACCGAGGCCATACTAGCGCCACAAAAGATGTCAGACGAGGTCAGGTTCAACCTTGTCATCACCAAGCTCACTAAGGAGGTCATCCAGCAAGTGACGGACATCCTGATGAATCCTCCTACCACCCGGAAGTACGATTCATTAAAGGAACGATTACTTACCATTTACGAAGAATCGGAGACCCGGCAAGTACAGAAACTCATGAGCGAGATGGAGTTGGGCGATCAAAAGCCTTCTCAGCTTTTACGACGCATGCGAGATTTGGCCCGCACCAAAATACCGGACGAGACCCTTAAGATCCTGTGGCAAGGCCACCTTCCGCCTGCAGTTCGTGGAATAATAACAGTAGCGGAGTCCAGTGATCTCACAATCCTTGCTAAGATTGCCGACAAGGTAATGGAGACGCAAGGAAATAATCAGTCCGTGTCGGAGGTAAGGGCGACGCCCGTCGCATCATCAAGTACGCTCGACACAGCTGCGATTATCAATGAGATTAAGCGGATAGATAAGCGGATTGATCAGCTGCATAACTCGCGACGGAACGACTCGCGCGGTCGAAGCCAAAGCAGGGGGAGATCCACTAGTGTCAATAGAACGTCATCGGCGTCACGTAAACCGGATTGGCAGTGTTTTTACCATTTCCGCTACAAGGATAAGGCGCACAAGTGTATCCCGCCCTGCAGCTACAAAAAGGAGGGAAACTAAGTGAGGTACAGTCAGCGACGGATGCCTGTATCGTTCCTGTAAGTAGTAACCGTCTTTGCGTCACAGATCGAAATACAGGACTACGATTCCTTGTGGATACGGGAGCGAACGTTTCGGTTCTCCCGGCGCGTAAAATTAGGCATAACAGTGATAATAGTGTTGGTTTCAAACTTTATGCGGCAAACGGTACCGAAATAAGTACTTTTGGTGTTAAGACTATGGTGTTGGACTTAAAATTAAGAAGACCGTACCGATGGACATTCGTGTTGGCAGCAGTGAACCAACCTATTTTAGGTGCAGACTTTTTAATCCACCATAAGCTATTGGTTGACCTAAGCAATCGTAGATTAGTAGATGAAGTGACTAAACTAAATATCGTAGGTTCTATTAGAGTTTGTAATCAACCTACCTTGAACACCTTGGACGAGACACACCCTTATTTTAACCTTTTGGCTAAGTACTCGGGTATAACAAAACCTGTTTCTTTTAAGGATACTCCTAGACATACAGTTTTCCACCACATAGAGACGACCGGGCCGCCTGTACATGCGCGTGCGCGCCCGCTGCCTCCCGACCGGTACAAAAAGGTATGTGAAGAATTTAGGGTTATGCAGGAATTGGGAATCTGTCGGCCTTCAAAAAGCCCATGGTCAAGTCCTTTGCATGTTGTACCTAAAAAGAATGGTGAAATTCGACCCTGTGGGGATTACCGGCAATTAAATGCGGTCACGAAACCCGACAGATATCCAATTCCGCGCTTGCATGATTTTACATATATTTTAACAGGAAAAAATATTTTTAGTAAAATTGATGTAAATAGGGCATATCATTGCATCCCTGTTGCTCCTGATGACGTGGAAAAGACCGCCATTATTACTCCTTTTGGTTTATTCGAATTTCCTAGAATGTCCTTCGGATTACGCAACGCGGCTCAGTCTTTTCAGCGCTTCATGAACAACACGGTTTTACAGGGATTAGGAATTGAACGAGAAGACGGAACTTTTGAACCAAGTTCAGAGTTTATATTCTGCTACATAGATGACGTAATCGTGGCAAGTGAATCCAAGGCTAAGCACGAACAGCATCTAGAAGTCTTGTTTAAACGCTTATATGATTTTGGTATAACGATTAACTTGTCGAAATGTGCATTTGGGCAGGAAAATATCGAATTTTTAGGACACGAAGTAACAATAGACGGCATTAGGCCATCGGATAGTAAGGTCAAAGCCATTATTGATTTTCCAAAACCGGAAACGGTAATCGAACTCAGACGTTTCATTGGTATGGTAAATTTTTATCGTCCGCATATGCCAAATGCCATTTCTTATCAAACCGAACTTAACAAGTACATTCGAGGTTCTAAGAAAAACGATAAGTCGCAAATTGACTGGACAGCCGAGGCTAACGAAGCTTTTATTAAATGTAAAGAAAGTTTACAGTCAGCCGCCACATTAACGTATCCGATGCCCGATACTCCTCTAGCTTTGATGACAGATGCATCAAATACTTGTGTAGGAGCCGTACTGCAACAATTAGTGAAGGGTAATTGGAAGCCTTTAGGTTATTTTTCACGTAAACTTACCGATACGCAGGTTAAATATAGTACATACGATCGGGAGTTGTTAGGAATTTATTTGGCTGTAATTCATTTTAGAAGTATGTTCGAGGGCAGGGAGTTAACCATCTTCACAGATCATAAACCCCTGACGTTTGCATTTTCTAAATTATCAAGTGACAAAGAGACTCCACGTAGAACTAGGCAGCTTATGTACATCAGCGAATTTACAACGGATATTAGGTACGTCGCTGGTGGCGATAACTTAGTTGCAGACTCGCTGAGTCGTGTCGAAACAATCACGTGTCCCAGTACGTTGGATTTTGCAGAATTAGCGACCGCCCAGAACGACGATGCTTATTTAGCAAACGGAAACGTGGTATCAAATAGCAGCGTTGTTATTAGAAAAATAACGTTGCCCGATTGTGCCACGCAAATTTATTGTGAAACATCAACCAGTAATATTAGACCCTATTTACCGGATAAATTCAGGAAGTTAGCATTTAATTTGGTACATAATTTGAGTCATCCCGGAATAAATTCAACACGTAAACTCGTGTGCCAGCGTTTTTTCTGGCCAGGGATGAATAAAGATCTTAATCAGTGGACTAAAACTTGTATTCAATGTCAACGTTCGAAGGTTCAACGTCATTCGGTATCTCATTTAGGACAATTTCCCGCAGCTGGACGTTTTGAACATATCCACACTGACATCGTAGGTCCCTTGCCGACTACCACAGATGGATATAGGTATTTACTTACTATCATTGATCGATATACACATTGGCCTGAAGCGTTCCCTATAAAAGACATTACAGCTGAAACTGTGGCTAAAGTTATTTATGACGGTTGGATTACTAGGTTTGGTAGTTGTCAGTATTTGACCTCAGACCAAGGTCGTCAGTTCGAAAGTAATCTTTTCTCACAGCTTATGAAATGTATGGGTATACACAGAATTAGAAGTTCGCCATATCATCCACAAAGCAACGGCGCCATTGAAAGATGGCACCGAAGCTTAAAGGTAGCGCTCCGTGCTCGATTGGTATCTACGTCATGGGTAGATGAGTTACCTACTGTTTTATTAGGGCTCCGAACTACTTTACGTAGCGACTCCAACCTGAGTGCCGCCGAATTAACTTACGGTTGTACCTTGAGGTTACCTGGTGAATTTTTTGTATCTGCTAAATCAGAAGCTTCAGATCCACATACATTAGTACAAGACTTACAAGACAAGATACGTAGTTTGAGACCGGTAGAAAGAAAACATCGTGATTCACGAACGTTATTTATTCATCCGGATCTAAAGTCTTGTGATTTCGTTTTTATTAGGGTTGATGCGGTTCGTAAGCCTCTGCAACCTCCGTACGACGGTCCGTACCGTGTCTTGAAGGAAGGTTGTAAGGTTTACAAAGTACAACTCCCTAACAGGTGTGTAAATGTCTCTATAGATCGTCTTAAGCCAGCGTACGTACTCAATGAGCAGAGCAGTACACACGACACAGGTGACGACACTTCTAGCATGGGTGACGTCATACCCGCTCACGTTCCGAGCTCATCTAGTAACCCTACTTCAGGTAAAAGAACTCGGAGCGGGCGCGAGGTACGTACACCAGCACGCTTCAATCTATAGTTAGGTAGTGTTATGTAATTCTATAGCTTAGGTGATAAGTACTTACGGTTGGTACCTAGGTTAAACATTTCTTTGTTATACTTAAGTTACCTATAATTAGCCTATGAAATAATGGTGTTCGACCGAGGTTTTCAAGGTAAAGTTGTAGGTAGTATCTTAAGTAGGTGATAGTAGCATTAACTTACTCGATTAATCAAGCAACGTTATTTTGGATTTATATTGCGTGGTGAAATGAGCCCGCAACCCTAATTTTAGATGGTGTTGTCGCACCCGTTGACTCTCGGTAATTGAATATAGCAGGTGACAACTACCCTTAACGTAGGTATATGTTGTTTAGTATTGATCGAGTTAGTAAATAATGAATATAAGTAGCTATTTACGTATATTTTTTAGACTAAATAATTATAGTTTACAGTTTATCTAAGAGTAAAATATTTGTTATTCAAACCGCTCACAGAGAGGCATTACATGCCATTCGTCACCGGACAATTATGACGAAAGACGGTTTGGAGCATCTTTGGCATAGTACGTCACAAGCCTTGTGCCACAGAATAAGGACAGTTGGTACTGATGCGGATGCATACGATGCAAAATGTTTTATTACATGGATACTATAGTAATTTTAATGCTTTAGATTATAAGTGCCATAGGCATAGGTATGTACGTAAGTAGGCCATACTTTTACAAGTGTAGCATTAGCATAAGCAAAGATTTGAACTTTGAAATGTAATGACGAAATATTGTATTTAGGCTATAAACAGGTACAGCTTATTGGACATAATTTTTAGGTATTTTTGGCATTTCTTCAATAACTTTCACTAGAGTTGCACGTAAAGTTCATGATATTTAAAATGGGTAAACAGCAATCAAAAGAAGTAGAAGACAACCGAGTGGTTATCGCACAAAATTCCACTCATGTGGAAGCGCACATGACGCAACAGAGTATTCTCATGGTTGCTATAGTTGTCATATTGGCTTTACTGGTGATTTATGTGGTTTGGCGACGATTTTGTAATCGTATACGAGCCTGGCTGCGGAAAGAAATATTATCAAGCAGCGTTCCTACGCCAGCAGCGCCGCTCGCGCACGTGAGAGTGATACAGCCGGGGGTTGTACCAGCAGCGGTAGTGTAATCTCGCGCCTACAGCCTCCCCTGTCAACATACGTGATATACTTTTCTTATTATTTTTAGAATCAGTGATTGTTGTGTTTTCTTTCGTGCCTCTTAAAAGTTATGTCCACCCTGTTTGATTTAACTATAAAATTTTACCCAGTGTATAGGTATGTAATTTAATTTTTTGCACAATTTTTGTTTACAAAATTTTTAAACCAATGTATTTCTTAAAAATTTCATACAGTGTATTTGATATTTTTTATTGCTATTTTACTATTTTTTTCATGTTTTTACTATGTAATTCTTATACAAAATTTCATTTTATGTTTTAATGTGTGTCATATTCTGTTTTCAAATGTATTTAATTTTTTAACCGTGCCCGCAAATATTTTGTTGTAGGTTATACATTTCTAGCGTAGCCGACTGTACAAGTTTATTTTACCATGATTGCACTTTGTTATTGTAACTGCTTAGGTACTTAGACATTGCCAAGCGATAATGTTTCAGCGTGTCAGCAGTTATGCTCGCCACGCGATGTGACTTGTACAATTTTAACGCAATTGTAATTCTAGGGTTATCACCTTGAATTGTATTCTTTCTTTTATCAGTTTTTCAGTATTTTTATTTTTTGTTTAAAAAGGGGGAGGTTACTGTAGCAACATAGTTGCACACAAGTAACTCCCTTCTCGCGTTTCGTCGCGTAGGCAATACGTGGCGTGAGACGCCAGTCGTAGCTTCGCGGGCACGGGATAAAGTACTTTACTTATCCAATTAACTTTCAAGATAATATACCGTTTGTGCTATTACCGATATCAGTGTTTTGACTCTATAACCACACCCATGGTAGGAATGCGTTATTCACGGTAAAGCATTATAATACATTGGTACACAGGCTTGCAAACCTGCAAACAGACAACCAACCCCGCGGTTGTGTTTCCACCATACCAGTTACGTCTGCACCACTAATGGGGCAAATCAATGGTGCAAACGTAACCACGGTCAACCAACTGGTAAATGGTTTGAAAATAGGCAAAACAGAACTGCTAATAAGACTTCCTGATGGGCTCGTTTTGGACAATTTTGAGCAACTTTTTTTCGAAAAGAAAAATTCATCCGGCTCGGGTACTTGCTAAGAATTCCTTAAATACATCATATATAAATAAAAGTTGTCAATGTTCCTAGAATCAAAATAATAATTTCATGATTACAGTATCTACCAGAAGTATTTTGGAGGAATACTAGAGAGGAGTATGGACGAGCAACGCTGATTGTGAGAAAAGTGGATGACGTCATCAGCGGAATCATATTCATCTCCTTTGCGAATAATCTCTTCTTCATCTGCCTTCAGCTCTTCAATACTCTGGAGTAAGTTTGATTTTAATTGGTTTAAAATCTCTGGAATAAGTTTGATTTAAACTTAATCTATGTAATTGTTTATTAATTTTATAGTGTTTACTACACTTAAGGAAATCACAAAGATTTTTATAATGTCCCAAAAATATCCCGCTCGCCTCTTAACTTTTGGGACATTATACAAATCTTAATCTATGTAGTTATGGACGCATTGCAATTTCACATAATGGTTTGTCGATTTATGTTTTTGGTAGCAACAAGGTTTCACACATAAAAAATGAATAGCGATGTGACGTAACAGCATAGCATTATGTCAGTTTTTTTTGTCTCTCAAGTTTTGGACCAATTAGGTCACTTTTTCTTGTCGTGTCAATAGTTCTTTCGAACCATTCAACACCAACCAATGTGGTGAAAGGATTTTAGATGCACCACAAAGAGGCTCCTTTCGTTTTTTCCATCCATCCTTTTAGGTTCTACGGCATGCTGGTTTCCTCGCGATGTGATATAACTTAGGTGACTATACATATAAAAAGCAGATTTCAAATAGAACCTAGTTTGACTTCTATTATTTGGTTTCAGGGATGGCATCAAGGGTACAGGAGAATGCAGCAGTCGGGCGAAGAAGTAAGTTTGTTCTACAAAGTTTTTAGAGAAGTCCAAAGGAGTCTTGGACTCCTGGCCGTAACGGAAACCTCAGAATCGCCTATAAAATCAGTCACTAAAGATGACCACTAAGCTCACACGAACTTAGTCCTTCTTCTTCTCATCGTGTCACCGGTTCTTTCAAACCAGTGCCAGTGTGGTGAATGGATTTAAGGTGCGCCAAAAGGCCTGCGCACACCTAAGCTGCTGGCGTCAGCGATAAGTGAAACGCTGTCAAATTTGACAGCGTTTTATTGATCGCTGACGCCAGCGGCCTAGGTGTGCGCAGGCCTTAAATTATTTTTTTTTATTTAACTTTTCTGTCCCACTGCTGGGCATAGGGGCTCCCCCAAAGACTCATCTCTATCTCGAGCCGCCTCCCACCACCTCCTCCAGAGGAGTTAAAGTTTATGTATTAAAAAACTACAGGCACGGATTAGAAAATAAAATAGACAAACATTCCGTTTTTTTTCTAGAACAACAATCTTAGGAGGCTATGAAGCAGCAACATACTTCATCTTCTCTCTGGTCTACCTCATCTCGAGGTCGGTAGCTGTCTCTTTGATAGCATCTCAAGTGAATACTGCTTCTGACGTCCCAGCCCCAGTGTTGTATGACGTGCCATCGCCTGTTTACTGCATTGAGGTAGGAATGCTGTCATGTTTTTTGCCAGTACCTACCATGGTTTTGATTGCACTTATTTTATTTATATGTACGAACGTATAGCAAGTTCGTTCACACCATAAAATCTTTACAATTTACAAGTGAGTTTTAGATCGGTTATTGCAACATAGCCGAAACGTCGGGAAAATAAATAAAATAAGGTAATATACGCGATAAATGCCCGTGTAATAGTATAAATAGAGTTTTAGATTGATAAACAAGAAGTCAAAATGACCCATTATAATTTACACGAGGAAAAAGTTTTACTCCCAAGCTTTAGCGGGGAGACTACTTTCCACAACGATTGCGAGAAAATAAAATAATCTAATCAAAGCAAGGCAAGAAAAATTCTAAAGATTTCGCGCCAATGTCTTTTTTTTCTTCTGTAACCACAATGCATTCATTGCATGCATTCTACCAAAGAGATCGCCAATTTTAGTTCCATTTTCAAAAATAAATGATGTTCTTTTTTATGAAACAGAAATTATTCGAGTCTTTATTCATTTTTTTTTTGTTTTTCGCTCCTTTGAAGCAGGCTATAGTAAGACCAAGACCATACCGCCTAGTCTTACGTGAGTGAGTCTCTTTATTCATGATTATTCTACCTATGATTGAAACCTTTTTAGTTTTTGTAGGCTCATTGTCTCTTGAGAGACAAAATTAAAGTAAAAACATTTCCCGTAAAGAAATAAATTTTTATTTTTTTCTTCGCTCTGGTACGCCACCCACAATGACGGTATTTTTGAGTAAGAGTGAAAAACTTTATTTATTGTGTTTAGGTGCAGAGATTTTTGGACCAAGTAAATGGAGACATGATCGCACTTAGCGGATTACAGTTCTTCTCAGTAACAAGAGGACTGCTGTTGACGGTGAGAATTTTGAAGTGTGATAAATTACAGTCTGTCACTGAGGTATTTTTTGTTTTTGTAATTGTAAGAATTTTGAAAGAAAATGATGGAAAAAATCATACAAATTCAGTTTGTGGCTCTGCCTAAATCTCTGACACAATGGGTGTTATTAATAACCCTGGAGTAGCGTTGGACTAGTTAATCCGTGTTTTGTCACATTTGCTCGAGTTGACAATTGCATGTCAATGCAAGAGACAAAACACGGATTAACTAGTCCAACGCTACGCCAGGATTATTAATAACACGCAATAAGTATTTGACAATGTATCCGATATCTCACTCGTGCAGTTTCACAATTTCGAAGAATGAGGAATTGAAAAATAACATAATGCAGGTTCAGCAAAAATATAACTAAATATAAAAAAATCACACAGAACTAAGTATACATACATATCTAAAATGAATATCTATTTCCCTTGGTCACGCCATCACGCGTGAACGGCTGAACCGTTGTTCGTCTCAAAATTGGTGGGGCTAAAAAAAAAAAGCTACCTAGCTTAGAACCAGGAGACGCACATAGGATGACTGTTATCCTAAAAAAGTAACAGGAATGGGGCTAGAGAAACCACAGGTGGTTGCTAGTATAAAACATATTTTTGAAGTTATAAGCTTTACAAGCGGTGATCCGTATTTTTTTTTGATCTAGCATTGAATTTTTTTGGAGTGGTATAAGTATCCCTACCAATCTAACTCGGCTGGTAGGGATACGTTTATGTTCAATGATGACTTAACTTGGTTTCCACTTTCAGGTCGCCGGTACGATTGTCACCTACGAACTAGTGATGTTCCAGTTCAGCTCACCAGACCCAGCCTCAAATTCCACCATGCCAGGTGTATCAACCACTGTAGCTACTTAGAACCATTAGATATAAAAAGATACCTGGATCAAAGCTAGATCTTTTCTGTAAATTTTATTAGTCAGTTTTCTAAATGTTTGCATTTTGAATGATAAGAATACGGGATTGTTGTATTTTTAAGGCGATATATTTTTAGCACATGATATGCGTGTATGATGAGGGTTTAATAAACGGTTTTTTAACATAAACAGTGTGATTTGAATATTAACCCCATTATTTATTCAAAGCCTTATTAAAGTCCTCTGCTCTCATGGTACCTTCAATCAAATTTGTATCCTATATTTGAATTTATTCTAGCGTATCTGATTTGAGTAACATGTCTGTGGTTGTGGACCACTGTGGAATACACTTAATTGTAAAGTAATAGCTACTCATTTGTAATTCAGAATTCGTGTCATTTGGTGAGAATAAAGCAGGTATTTTATTGATGAGATTAACCTAGGAACACAGTAAAAAATAGGAAGAGCCTCGGATTGTTCCCATGTGCGTAACCTTGCGGGATGTATACATATCTCATACTTTCTTATTACTTTATGCATAGGTGCGAATGAATCAAAAAATTATGCATCAGCTATTACTTGAACTGTCACTTGGGATTAACCTATATTTTGTTCTATCTTTGTTTGTCCTTTGTCTCTTGACAAACTGATATAATTAGACTGAAAAAAAAGTGTTGATATCAGTTTATCTCTCAAACTGATATCAACACTTTTTTTTTCTTAACTTGGCATACAGTTCAAATTAATTAGTGTAAAACACTTTATTGAGTTAGAAAAAAAAACATCCTATAAAATAATTTTAAATAACTTTATTTTTAAAATAAACCAGTCAAAATAAACATGAAAAGCCTCTTTCTTATGTGCATTGCTTATAATTTATGTGCTTAAAAACTATTTTATTATGTAGTCTATGCTTTGTTAAACTGAAGCATCACCAGCTCATACGTAACAATTGTTCCAATTAACTGAAAAAAAAAACATTATTAATTCGAACAGAAATATTTTCATTTTAAACATCGTGGAAAGTTGATGGCACTCTGAGTTGTTCTTCCCTAAAAGTGAAGTAAATGACTCTAAATCAGTAGTAGTGAACTTCTTCAGGCTGATGATGTTAAAGACAAAATTATTGGCTTCTCAGCTGAGTTGGTAGTAGTTCTGCCTTCTGCGTCGTATGTCGTGGGTTCGATCCCCACAGAGAATAAATAATTGTGTGGTGAACACATTATGTTTGTTCTCTGCCTGGGTGTTATATTCTAAATAGGTATGTAGGTATTTATAAAAAAATGTTTATGTAAGTATTATATCAGCTATCTGGTTCCCATAGTACAAGCTCTGCTTAGTTAGGGGCTAAATGTTTTTGAGTGGATTGTCTAAAATATTTAATTATTTATTATAAAGGTTCATGAACCATAGCTACACATTTTATTTACTTAATAACTCTTTTCGAAAGAGCGAGCACTTAATTGTTAACTAAAATATAGTTTCAGCGAAGAAGGATCGTTATTTTAATGATGAAACTTTAAACTTAATTAACGCACCCATTTAGCAAATAAAGCTGTTGCTACATGAACTCAGAAAAAAAATTTTTTTTTTCTATAGGCGGGCTTGAGCAGTTTTTGAGAAAAACATGGATGAACTGTGTGAAAGATGACAGAGGAGGGAATACAGAGATGACGGCTTACAGAGAGCAATGGAGAAGGAAGTCATGATGTGCCACATAAAGTTGGATAAGGGCAGGAAGAGAGCAGTTTTTGAGGTGGGAATAAAAACAATGATTTAGCGTCACCTAGAAACTTTGCTAGAACTTGGAGTCTGTATGCCCACCAAAGAGGCAGCAAACAGCCAAGAAAGAACATACATACACACGTAATAGTTTAAGTATTAACTTCTGTCAGCATTCCCAGAGTGCCAAAATCTTATCATCAACTAAAATAAAATGTAAGCAAGTCTCAAACAATTTCACTGTCAGTCCAATTGGATACAATTAGAGCTAGTGATAATAATAAATATTTTGGACAATCCACTCAACCCTATCTAGCCCCAAATTAAGCAGAACTTGTTATTTGTTACCGGTTATTTACATAACAATTATATTTTTTTGTAAATACACATTTAAAATACAATTTAACACCCAGACAGAGAACAAACATCTGCGTTCACCACACAAATACGAGGGCCGCCTTTTAAGTTCTGTCGTTTGAAATAAGTATAAACAATCTAATAGATTATTGCCATTTATTGTTTTTCAAAGTATTCTCCGCGATATTTAAAACACTTTTGCATGCGTTCGAATCAGTTTTTTAAACATCTATTCCACTCCGAAGTGGGGGTAGTCAAAATGGCCAATGGGGTATCCAACGAGAGATCAACTTTTTTGCGCCAAGTTCTTCGTGCAAGATTTTCAGGATAGTATTCCCTGAAATGCCCACATCTGTCTCTATGTCACGGTATGCCACATGACTATCTTCGACGATTAGATGCCGCACGGCATCGATATTCTCTTGCGTAATGGCGGTTTTTGGACGACCTTCACGTGGCTTGTCACTGAAGCTAGAATGCCCAGGTTGAAATTCTAAATACCAGCGTTTTACAGTCCTATGACATGGTGCTGCATCACTAAACACAGAAGTAAGTTTTGAAAGTTGTAGAAAATTATCGCCTGCATATTTTCCTTTGATATTTCCATTTTTACAACTGACTTGTCAGTTTTGAATAAACGCTACAAAAAAACTATTCGACCGATCCAAAAGATTTTTTTTGTTTTCGAATTATACGTTCAAAAAGATGAAAATACTATATGTTTTTTTTTTAAATAATCGCGGGAAGTTTACAAACGACAGAACTTAAAAGGCAGACTATGTATTTGTTCTCGGTGGGGATCGAACCCAAGACCTACGACGCAGAAGACAGAGCTACTTGAGCTGAGAGGCCAGTCAAGACTTTTTTACTTTTCTGGCTTGGTGTGAATACTGCCTTAGATTGTTAATTAAAACCACTTACAGTTAATATCATAGTTCTTGTAACGTAGAAGAAATCTAAGCCGCTCAGCGCCACTTTGATGTAGTTTATTTGAGCCATAAACCTCTCCACCTACAAATTAAATATTACAATAAGATTGTAAAATCATTGAAAAAAATCGGTTGTCTGTAAAGTCGGTTTACTGACGATAGTTAAACGTGACAACGTCATACAGCTGTCCACGTGGACGCATCGCTCACTTAAGTAGGAGAGAGACAGATGTCGAACGCTGCCGAACGCGGAGGCCGATTGTGCCTCTTTGTCGCTCGTTCCGCGCTCTCGCTTGCCTTAAATCCTTAAATGGAACGCCTCAAAGCGAGGTAACGCCACTTTTGTCATGTTTTTTCGTGCGTGCAGCCAGCTCCATCGAATTATAAGACGTTGTCAACTCAAAAACAAAAACTTAAATACAATATAATCATCATCATCTATCTACATCAGACCACTGCTGGACGTAGGTATCTCCCAAGACGCGCCACTGAGCCCGGTCTTCGGCTCTCCTCCAGTGCTTGCTAGCCTCATTTCGCAGATCTTCGCGTTCAGCTTACACAAATCATCTACATAATTATGTTCATCATACAACAATTGGTCCTCGATAAGGATTCAACCCCCAACCTTCAGTGCAAAAGGCAGAGCTAACCAACTGAGCTGTGAATTTTCTCCACCAGAATGCATTAGACTGTAAGTAATTTAATTAAACACTGTCTTCTGTCTACCCCCTCGTACTGTCTAAACGAGTTATAGAACAACTTGAAACGGACGTAATCACATTTTTACCTGAGTTTTAAGCTATTTTATTTATTTTATTCGTACAATTTTTGTAATTACACAAGGTTAAAACGCTGTATCTTACTTCTATGTGCTTAAATACAATTATCATCGAAATTTGTGGCTATGTCTATGAGCGGTACTTCAGACAGATGCTGTAGTAAAAAGTCCATGAAATAAAAACCAAATAGAAGTTTTAGTTTGGAGCAGGTAAGATTTATTTATTTTGCATTTGGGCGCTTTGGCGGTAGCTGTTACCCCAAACTGTTTTGTATGAATAAATGAAATAAATAAAATAAGAGACCAATTTCCTTGTCAATGTGAATGATACCGATCATGACAAAACTTTTGTCTACTCACCTCTAAATCATACTTCTCACTAGGCAGTTCGTACAGGAAAATCAGCGTCGTCTTTGAGTTGGAGTGAATTCTAGCAGCCAGCAGAAGAACCAAAAGGGTACGAAGAACGATAAACGTAAACGAGTATGTAAAGTAAACAGTATGCTCCAGTGCATGGTGTACTCTGTGAATTGAAAAAATTATAAATAATATTAATCGAAATACCGTTTTGGACTACCATCAGCAGACCAGCTGTTTGATTATTAGCAAAGTTTGATATTAACTAATTAATGATACTAACAAGAAAAACAAGGTCGGCGTCGTAGAGGAAGACCCCGGAGAAGATGGCGGGACGATCTCGATTCTCATATGAACGACTGGCGCATTGTAGCCAAAGATCGAGAGGTGTGGAAGAAGGGGAGGGAGGCCTTTGCCCTGCAGTGGGACGACCCAGGCTAAAAAAAAAAAAAAAAAAAAAAAAAAAAAAAAAAAACAAGAAAAAGCCATCACTTATATTGTTGCCAATATTGCTATACTGGTTTTACAAAGCAAAGTTTCTATTTGCTATCGTAGGCTTATTACGTGTCAGCATTCAGTTTTGTTGCAATCCTTGTCAAATATAAGTTTTGTTCTATTTCGTTTTGTATTGCAATCGAAACTTAGAATAAAGTCAAAACTGATAGATGCGATGTGTAACTTTGACTGCTCGCAAATTCTATTTTTTGTACATTGTTTCAGTATATCGGAAAGTTAACCAGTTTTGGGAATAGGACATCTCTAGTAGAGAAAAAGAAGAAGAGATATGGCGTCGTTACATAGAGTTGTATTATCTGCAGTGTAATAAAGTTAAACAGAGTTGTAACTATAATTAATGAAGAGTTTTCGTGCTAACAGTACTAATGTGGTTATTAAAATGCTGTAAATGAGATCAAATCTGCATAATGTGTAAAAACTTTTATAAAAAAATATATACAGGGTTTTTAGCTATAGTGTAAAATAAATAAATATATAGAAAACAAAGTATGTAGTGAACTAAAAAATAATATGTGTAAGTAAGAATAAAAAGGTGAAGGTAGTTAAACTAGAATATAGTGGCACTTCACATCGCTATTCCGTATTCGTGTTTTTTATGCCTTTTTTCAGTGTAGGCCATAACACTAAAAAGGCATATAAAACACGCACATCTAGCCGATGGCGATAGGGATCAGTTAGAGCACTACCAAATATCGCTGTCATATTTGACAGCGTTTCAGCTGATCGCCACCGTCATCGCCTAGATGTGCGTAGACCTTTATTGTGTAAAAAAAGGACCGTTTTACAATCTTATTGTCATGAATAGTGGATTAATATGTCAAACATCCTTTTCCTATCAATTTTTTCCTTATCTTATACCTTTAAACGAGAAAATCTTGTATATATATATATATTTAGGATCTCGGAAACTGCACCAACAATTTTCATGAAATTAAGTATACGGGGGTTTTCGGGGGCGATAAATCGATCTAGCTAGGATTCATTTTTAGAAAATGACGAGAAGTTGGTGTTTTGCAATAATCAAACATAAACTCAATATACGACTGTTCCTGCCATCTATTGGCGATTGTGAGCAACTAACTGCAAGCTAGAAGGCGTTGTTAATTAAAAATAAGCCAATAAAGATACGACTCTTCCTGACATCTATTGGCAAATAATAATACTATTTTTTTTAAACCCGAGCGAAGCTCGGTCATTCCAGCTCGTTTTAATAAACTAATAATGGGCAGATATTTGTTTTTTTATTCTTCGTATCCGTATTTGTCTTGCATAAGCAAATATAGCCACTTTATATCGTCATATTTTGGCAGTTATGACAAAAAAGCGATGTGAAGTGCCATAATATCATAAATACTTACTGATATTCACCAGTTTTTTCGTCGTAGCATGGAAGAAAGTGACCTGTTTTTGTATTGCTAAAAATAAAGTAAAAACTACTTTGCTATTTCGAATTGTAATACCTACTAGTTTTAAGTGTTCAGTTACATATAATAAACATATTATAATTAAATGTTTATATATTATTACATAAAATTACGAGTCATAATCATTATAACGTAAAATGTATCTCATACCTCGAGATCTTAGTGAAAGGGAGAGAGAGGCTATTTTTCTCTCAAGGATATTTGTAAATCCGAAATGATCAACCTAAAGCTTAGGCCCGGGCCATAGGGTAAAATCAACTTAGGTATTATCTTTAAAGAGCTATAGGGTAAAGCTAGCTTACATTTTTTTATTAATTTTGAATTAAAAACTTACTTCAAACTGTTATACAGCTGCGTGCATATCCAGTACAAATTAGTGCCAAAAGAATTTAGGATATAAATACCCACTTGTCCGTTTATAAGTCTCACAAGACGTACTAAGTTCAGATGCTGAATACGGAACTCCTTTGCTGAAAAACTTTCCTGAAAATAAACATCATAATTAACTAAAAAATCTAACGGGGATATTTTGGTTATAATGTATACAGGGTTATTCATTATTAGCTGCAAATACTCAGGAATTATGTTCAACAAATAAGATAAAAAAATATAACGATATTATGATTTTTTAAAGTTTTGTTATGAAAATCCCGAGAAAAACGATAAAGAATATCCTTTGGAATCATTGGCGCCTGAGCTATTTTGACCTTTGATCCGCGCCCGCGTGCCGTGAGTGACACTCTACGTTCAGTCACCGCCTGGGTGGGTCATCGTCCTGTTCTCCGTGGCAATCATTATGCAATAGCCGTAAAGAAATTAATAAAAATAAAATTTTGATACAAAAACTTAAATTAGTTTAGGAATTAAATTGATTCGGCCAAACCAATATTCACGACCCAAAAATTAGGCCCTGTCAGTTTGTGTAGCTAATAATGAATAACCCTGTATAATATGGTTTTTTGAGAGGGCCGGTGATGCCCAAGTCCGAAGCCACAAGAATTAGGGAAAAGTCGTGAAGTTTTCTTATAAATCAAAGGCATGACTCCTTTGAGGACTTTTCTCTAACTCTCGTGGTTTTGGACTTGATCACCGCCTTTCGCAAAAAACCACCCTGTATATAATTTTTTGCATTATATACTTTGCACTATATAATTTCTAAATCTCTTACCTGAATCACTGCTTTGCTCAGTAATTCATTGTGGATAACAATGTGCTCAGTGAGGTATATACTCAGCACCATAAGCAACAAGTCATTGAAACTCCACATAAACGTTGATTGGATGTTGAAGATCTGTGTAACAAACTTTTACAATGTGAAGATTAGATAAAATACTTTTTTTTGGTCCTGGGTCATCGTACTGCAGGGCAAAGGCCTCCCTCCGATTTTCCACATATTCTGTTGATCTTTGGCTAAAAAATTTGGGTGAGGCTTGAGTTAGCCAGTCGTTCAAATGACAATCGAAATCGTCCCGCCATCTTATCCAGGGTTTAATCCTCTACCTTGTGGGAACCAATTGATTAAATAATTAATCTATACTATCTATATCTATACTTCTATAATAATATTATGAATAGAGAATATTTGTATTTTTGTGTGTATGTTTGTAATGAATAAACATCACAAATTATTTCACCATTGGAATGCTACATTCACCTTGAGGAACATAGGCTATATTTTGTGTGTTTAAAAAATAAATGTCCGCCCGTGAGAAGCCTGGACAGGCCGCTAGTTTTAAATAAAATGATGACTAAAGCATAACTAAGAACCATCTCACAACTATCAACTTTTTAATTTTTTAACTAAACAAATTTCATTCATATCGGAACAGTTCCGCAGTTACGAGGCAACGGACTAACAAACAGACTCCGACTTAAAATCGTTTAGTCAAAAATGAAACATTTTGTCTAAAAGTAACGTAAGCTAGTATAGGCAACAAATATTGCACATTGGCTAATGTTGGCTTCATAGAGCTTAGTGTGCGTCAGAAAGAGATAGCGCTCTACGAAATCAGAAAAGCCGATGTGCAATATTTATAGCCTACAATCGTACTAACCTCGCTCAAAATCCCTTTCCACAAAGAGTAGGTTGTATAATCAAATATCCACGGCATGCTAGAACGGAAGAATGTTTCCACAACATCTCTGCTTCCACAGGAAAAGGCTACGGCGAAGCCAAACGATACTGAGAGAATGTGCTCCACTGAAAAATTAAAACACTTTAGACATGTCCAATAAAGTCCTCTAAAACATTTCTAATGGTAATAACCAGTTTAAAAACTTGAGAAACTGACTTCCATTGAATTCTATTGTTTGTCAAAAATATTTATTTATTTATAAATGACGAAGATATGGATAAGATAAGTAGGATACAGTTTTAGGCTTAATAATAAACAGTCACAGTAATAAAATGGGAAGCCTTATCGCTAATATTATCGCAAATATTAAATTAAATATTTATATCTATCTATCTATTCAGCCTGTATGCACCCACTGCTGGGTATAGGCCTCCCCCCTAATACGCCACTCTCTTCGGTCCTGTGCCAGTCTCCGCCAATTAAATATTTAATTTCCTAAATTTTGTAGACTATAGCGTCTCGCCCTGGCTTCACACGTAACATTGGAGGTCTCTGGATAACAGTTTCAACCCGTTGATTATTTTTCATTCGCTTTACTTTCCCAGTACGAAATTGTTTCTTCATATTTTTTTCCTTTATCCAATTTACTTATAAGTTGACGACGTAAACACCTGGGCCACAGTGATATTCACGTACAGTCGGCTGCACTAGCATGTGTACAGTTCGTAGCTTTCATAGTACTGCAATATCATGGGTTTTTTAGAGGAAAAAAAACTCGCAGGTTTTTTATTGATTATTGCGTTAAATGAAAAATCTTGATAAGTTCTTATATTTCGAGTATTTAAATAAACAAATATTGTGGACAATTCACACAACACTATCTAGTCTCAAACTAAGCAGAGCTTGTACTTTATGAACCAGATACCTGAATAATACATAAATCTTTTTTGGTTAAAATACATACTTAGAATACAATATAACACCCAGACAGCCAAGAACAGACAGATATTTGCCCAGTAGGTAAATGTCCAATAAAATGCTGCCACACATACAAGAAAATTATGAATTGTATACATTCTAGTGCAGCCAACTGTACGTACTCGTTTATTGATATTTTGTTGTGAATTTCTGCGAGGGTAAATTGAAAAAGCCAACATTCGTATTTTGGGTTAAAAATAACGGAGAGACCTAAATTACTTGGGAAATTGGTATGAGGTGCTTCCAACTCGGTTCAAATTTTATTCGATAAAAAAATAAAAATGACGGGTTGCAAGGTATGAATGAATGTAGATGGATATGTGGGTTGAGGTTAGCCTAAGGAAAGGATGGATTTTTCCTCTTATCCTGTCACTGATTCTTTCGAACAAAGTGTGGTGAAAGGATTTTAAGTGCACCTCGAAGAGGCTTCTTTAGTGCACTTGTCACATATTTTCGAAGTTTTTAGGTTCTACGACATGCCGGTTTCCTCTCGATGATTTCCTTCACCGTTTGAGAGCACTGGCGTAGTGCACATGATTGAGGAAAAGTGTGAATTATAAGAAAGAAGTGAACACAGAGATGACGGCTGATAGGAGAGAATGGAAAAGGTGAACATATTGTGCCAACCCCACATAAAGTGGGATAAGGGAAGGAGGAAAAAGAAGGAGTTGCAAAGTATTTTAACAGAAACATTGTAAATCTCAAACGAGATGGAATAGAGCTTCTGCTAGAACAAATTTTATCGGGCTAAAATAATTTAAGCAAACGACTTCAGGTGCGCGCAAAATTGAAAATCAATTTTGAAACTTAGCTCATAGATTACTTTTAGAGATAGCAGCGTTATTTTTAGAAGTCTCTAACAGCTAAGTTTTCAGACATAAAAATAGAGCAAAAAAGTCTAGACAGATTGCCATCGCGGGAAGCCGGTGGATTGAGAATGCTCAAAATCATTTTTCTTGAGAGCCAGACTTCTTTCTTCAAGCTAGTAATAATGATGACAGTTTTGCTAACGGTCTAATAGACGGTAAAAAACTTGAAAAATCGATTTCATGGCCAAATTGCTGGACCATATTGATACATTTTCTACGGTTCATGAATAACAAAGTTATGTGGTAACAAACATAAAAAAAATACAACCGAACTGAGAACTTCCTCCTTTCTTATTTGACCCACGTTACTGCGATAAATATGAATAGTGATTTTCGTGATTTTTGATCAAACTTTTAGGTTTTGATATCTTACCTAACGCAGCAGTAAAAACCAAAATCATAGTTGTGTCGCAAACTTTGGTATTCTGACTCGAAAGCGGTGGTAGAACTGTTTCAATGCTCTCTGCAGACACCATCATACGAGGCCAACGCTTCCCGATTATCATCAGAATTATAGATGAAGTCAAGCTTGACGAGTAGAAGAAAAAGTTCGCTGAAAAAAAAACGTAAGATTATCTGTCTTATTAATAATCCTGGCGTAGCGTTGGACTAGTTAATCCGTGTTTTGTCTCTTGCATTGACATGCAATTGTCATCTCGAGCAAATGTGACAAAACACGGATTAACTAGTCCAACGCTACGCCAGGGTTATAAATAACACCCCTAAAGTCTGAGTTTCACTTGAACAGTTTGAACAATTCGTTTTGCCTACGTGCCTCTCTTTTTTGTATGGAGAAAAACGTTGATGTCTCATTTTCTCCACGTAAAATATATTTATGATCATACCCTTAATATTTTTTTAGATAATAATATGGATTTGAGTAAAATATTTGACAATGTTTATTTACGTAACGGCCTAGTGGCGGTAAGGCGATAAGCTGTGATATTTGACAGCGATACCTCTATCGCTGTCAAAATAACACAATATTAAGTGTTATTGTATTTGTTGCTACAAATAATCATTAATAATACTAATAAAAATGTTTATTTACAAAACAAGGAAAAAACAAGGTCTACAAAACAGATTTTTATTTTTTGTATGACTTCCAGTTTTCCCTATCCCACCATCTCTTTTCGAAGGCAGCATCTAGATCGTCACGCCAACAGATACTTAACTTAAAAATATTATGAGTGGGTTAAACTAGGTGCACATTTAAAGTCACTTTATAAATACTTTGAATAATCTACTATTGGTAGTACTTTTAAAAAATACTTACTGATGTTACCTAATGAGATACCATTTTCAAGAAGCCAGCAGAAAGACATAACACACATCAAAAGTTGTCCGAACATACTAATCGCGTAAATAATTGTGTAAGGAGTTCGAAGAGTGAATCTAAAACAAAAAAAAAACATAATTATTATGAACTAAAAAAAAATAAAGTTTTTCTTATACAACTGATGGAACAAGCATATGACCCACCTGATGTTAAGTGGTAGCCATCGCCTATAGCAAAGCGTTGCCTCGTAGGTCACGCACTTCAGGAACGTGCCCTACGATGCACTCGTCCGTCAACTTACTCGCCCCTTCGAGAAATTATTTATGCTAAGTATACAATACATCTATAGATAACTTTATTTAGTGACCAAAAAATTAAACAGTTAATTACCAAGGCAATATAATAAGCGCCACAAAGGTTTTTTTACAAATTAGTGTTTTGTTTACTGTGTGCTTAGTTTGGGGCTAGATAGTGTGGTGTAGATTGTCCAAAATATTTATTTATATATTTAAGAAATAGCTGGTTACGATGGCTCACTTCTATAATAATATTAATGTCTAAATCTAGGTTTCATTTTTCGCACGACTGCTAAATTCTGTTCAAGTTAAATAAATTAGATTAATTTACATTCCAGAGATTCGTTATTAAACCTCTACGTCATTTCGGGGAGAATTTGCCTAATTTATTTTAAGTTACGGTTAATTTATATCTTAAAATAATGTCCCTTTCTTCTTTTCTCCTTTTATGCCTTAAGAAAACTGTAAAAGCCTGGCCACATCAAGGCGACAAGCATCGCTGCCATGTTATTGCCACAACGCGGCCGTAGCCTAAATCAAGATTTTTTTATTGGTTAGGATGTATTTATTAGTTTTGGCTACTAGATGTCCACATGACTTAATATCTGAAGCATAATTACGACTAAAGCTTTGCACACATTTAAGCGATCTGCGATGGCAATCAGTGAAACTCTGTTTAATATGACAGAAATATTTCGCAACGTTTCACTGATCGCCGTCGCCATCGTCTAGAATTGCGCAGGTCATGAATCTTTTGCATCACCACTTCGCCATCTTATTTTTGAAATCTTCAAAGATTAGCCAAAGATTCATGATGATAAATAATTTTAAGAAAACCAACACGGACTTGCATGCTCCCGCGTAGCTAGAAGGATTTGCAGTGGTGGTAAATGACAGGAGCTGAAGAATTAGAGAAGAAGAGTAAACTTGCCTCAACTGGTCACTAGTAGAGCTCCATAGACCAGACAGCGGCAGCAATCCCAGCAGTCTCGAGCACAACAGCGTCTTTCGAATGGCGCAGTAGAGACCACCTGAGTTATTCTTCGTCGTTTGTAGCCTTCTTTCCAAAGAGCTCGGTCTGGCCAGCAGCAATTTTAACGTTTTCAAAGGCATTTTGAAAAACTACCTGTGAGAAGGAATAATAATAAAAACGATATGCTCTTGGTATTCTTAGTGCTCCCGCACACGGACGGCGGCGTTTTGTGATTGTGGCTAGAGAGCTACAATCACAAAACGCCGCCACTGGCAACGCAGCCGTTCAGAGAAAGGCTTCAAACCTAATCCAGCCAGCTTCGAACCTTGACTTCTGGGAATAAACAAGTATAGATTATTGGACAGCTCTCCAATGAAAAATGACAAAAATCTATAGAGCTCTCGGGCCATCATCGGGCGATCATTTTGCAATTTTATTTTATTGCTTGTTTTCGAAGAGAGATTGGATGATTTCCTTGATTAATTCATAGACGACCTCATCGTAAAAGCCTCGACAGCTACGATATCCGGAAAACGTAGAAAAAGTGCGGAGTTGTGAAAAGAAGCAATAAAATAAAATTGCAAAATGAACGAGATTGGCCCGAAAATTAGCCCCCTGTGTCCATAAATAGTTTTAGAGGTGGAACATTTTTTAGTCAAAGCAAAATAATGGTTTTCACTGGACTTACTTGTGAGCTCGTGAGCTCCACTTATACTAAACTTCATAATTATTATTTCAAGAATATTTACTTATGTATATTTAAATAAGTAGGTAATAGTGTTATGACAAAGGCAACTTTTGAAAAATAATGCTAAAAGAGAAATTCTATGATATTAAAATAAATCAATATTATGTACCTATGTAATGATTTTATTAAAATAATTGTTATAAATTATATTCACCCGTATTGACCGAAAAGACTTTCAACAATTTATAGAGTCATCAAATATTAGTCTTGAACAAAAAAAGTACTAGGTGTAAAAGTAATAAGTACTTAGAAAACTTAATTGTTAAATTAAAAGGCGTTTTATGCAATAACATGTCGAGTATCACATTGAAAACTTATGTTTCATAAGACAGAAAGAAATATTTATTATTGACACAAATATCGTATTTTTTTAGTGATACATTTATTTACTTATACCTACTTACAATTCAACAAATATTTACAAAGCACACAAGAAACAGTTAATTTAAGTATTGTTTATTAAAATAAATTAATATTTAAAAATACTTGTCATTGATTGTGACTTCGCTGAAATAAAGTTTTCTTTTTTAATTTTAGGGTTCAACATTTTAAAATACTTTTAGTTATTTGGTAAACGGCTGCCGATTGAAACTTATTTTGTTACAACCTGCATACATTTATCAATGTCACACAATAAACGAAGAGAGACATTTGAACACCTTTTGAAAATAAAGCTTTTGTACAAACGTGTCAAAATCCAGTGTTTTCATAAGCACCAGTTGGAAATATTTATGTTTCTTGTATATATAGTAGGAGTAGCTACTAGTAAACGCCGTCGGTTACTGTCATAAAAAAACTGTATAATTTAAGATTTTTAGAGTATTTCTTGAAAGGCTTTATTGAAAGCTTCTTCTGATTGAAATAAATAAATAATGTGGACAATTCACACAACACTAGTTAGCCCCAAACTAAGCAGAGCTAGTATTATGGGAACCAGATAGCTGATACAATATTTGAATACAGTTTTTTTTGTAAATACATACTTAAGAAGACAATATAACACTATGCCAATTCTATTATATACGATCAGTTATAACACTATGCCAATTCTCTCAAGCGGTGAAGAAAAACACCGCGCTGAAACCCGCATACCGGCATGATGTTTTTATAAACATAATTATATTAAGTGTACGAAAAGAACCTCTTTGAAGACCACTCAAAAACCTTGGTTCAGTCGAACCAGTGAAAACCTGCGCATATCTAGGCAATGGTGATGGCGATCAGTGAAACTCTGTCAAATATCGCTGTCATATCTGACTGCGTTTAACTGATCGCCATCGCAGGGTGCTTAGATGTTCGCAAGGCTTTAACAGGGCTTTAACACGGCTTTAGGCACGATAAGAAGTTTGACGGGTGTGTGTGGGTGCCGATGAAATGACAGCCACATGAGGCGTATATCTCAAGTTGATGGACGCAGGGCATCGTATCGCAGGGCACGTTCCTAACGCGCACTTAAAACCCTTTAAACACACTGGTTTGAAAAAACCGAATTGCTACGAGACATTACTTTGTTATAGACGATGGTTACCACTTGACATCAGGTGGGTGGCTTGTTCCATCAGCTAGTCTATACTAATATTATAAAGAGGAAAGATTTGTACCTATTTTTGTATGTTTGTAATGAATAGGCTCAAAAAGTACTGGGCCGATTTAAAAAATTCTTTCACCAATAGAATGCTACATTCTTCCGATTTGACATAGGCTACATTTCATTTTGAAAAAAATTAGGGATCCTTGGTAAAATTTGAACAATGTAACCGAAGGTGTAGAAAAATGAGTCTTAAAATGTCTTTCGTCGAATGCGCTGCCGAAACTATTAGCGATAGAAAAAAATAATGTACAACTATATTGTCTACCCCGTGCGAAGCCGGGACGGGCTGCTAGTTGTATAATAAAGAGGCTTATTTCTTGCACCGGACTGAAATGTTTTCGAATAGTATAGTTGTTTCTACCACATGTCGGTTTTCTCATGATGTTTTCCTTACACCCTATTTTCTCATCCATAGATTTATACCGAGCCGGTATTATTAAGAGAAAGTAAAAATGTGGCACAAATTGGTGAGATGTAAATAAAATTAATCACGTAAGTCGATCAAAAGCATGCGCACGTCTTAACGGAGCATTCTCGTTGAGATTAGGTGCCAGGCGCCGGTCGTTCGCAATTTAGTTCTTTCATCCCACCATTTTGTAGGTACAGGGTAAAGAAAGAAAAAAAGAAAATTTATTTATTTAACATAACATAGGTACACAGAACGGAACATTTCTTACTAAAATAAGCACAAAAAAAATAGTAACAGACAAATAATAAAGTAGGTACCTATCCTAGCACATAATAAAAGAAAGAAAAAAAAACTACGTCCCGCGCTAGGTACATTTTATGCCAAATAGGCTCAGACTCAGCTTATGCTGCTTAGTGGGGTAGGTATGAACCTACCACTACAAGCAGCACTGGTTTTCAGGCAGAGCCTAGGTGACGCCACTGGGCAGACAAAAACAAGAAAAAAATGCACTAACGCAGTGTACATACATACATCTAAAAAGGAAAATTTAAAATACACTACAAAGGGTACCGACCGTGACGTCTTGAATTATAGGAAGCCTTGTTTCAAACCATTTGTCAGTCTATAGGTTTGCAAGTCTGTGTGTGTGTACCACTAATGTATTTTTATGTTAGGTCATTTTGAATTTGGAAAACATCGCTCAGAAATTGTGTCAATGTGTGCGTTTGCGTAAGTGTGCATCAATTTCGATTTATAAAAATTGCTGGTGTACAATAATTATGTGCATATAAATGTAAAACAGATAGCACACGTAGAGGCAATTACATGTCTTCTCTTTTTTTTTGCTGGTTTTGTAAAATGTAGCTTTGTCGTTCTGACACTTTTACTAATAACAAAAATGGTATAACAAATTTCTTTGTTACTTGCGATACTCTAGATTAAGCTCTTTTGAACCACCTTGTAGCGTCGCTCGTATCTTTTAAATGCTTGCACGTAGAGGTTAAAACAAAATCGGTTTTAGCATTGACGTAAATAAAACGGTTTTTGTCTAAAATAAATATTTTGAGACAAGATACGAATTAGATTGAAATGAAAACAAAAACATTGTTCTATAAAAATCTGTAAGATTTTTAAAGAACAATGTTTTCACGGTATGTATTTATTAAGTTTTGGAATTAAGTAATAATCGAATGTTTTCTAGAGTGATACCAGCAGGGCTACCACGAGCTCCATATGGTTATGGCTATGGCTGTCAAATTGTGTATAGATAGGCTGACCCACACATTAATTTTCTTCTTGGGTTTGAATGTGTTGACACTGTTGACGCAATTTTGACGGCCATAACCATAACCATATGGAGCTCGTGGTAGGCCAGCAGGAAGTCTTATTCTTCTTTCTGCTCTTATCCCGCTAGATGGGGTTGCACAACTTATATTTTTCTTCTACTTGTATTCCTTTCTTGGACATCATCTCTCACACAATCCATCCATCTTTTCTTATAGGCCTAACTTTAAAGCCAATATAATTAATCCTCTTTTTGTCACATGACATTCTTACCCGGAAGTATATTATAGGAATAGGTTGTTCCATTAGCTAACTGCATATAAAAAATCGGCCATGGCCAGTCATAATACGGTCAGATGCTGTTTTTTTTTCCTAATATACTTTAACGTACAGTTTTATTCCATTAAAATTTTTGTTTAATTTTAAATTATTCTAATGAGTCAAAGTTCAAATTTTTATTTTAATCATGGCTTTCAATGAATAAAATGTGAATACTTTCCCCCATTTCCGAGCAAAAATTACCTAAAAAAGGAAAAATCAAGATAATTTTTATTTGCATATCCAAAGACACGAAGACAATACCACCACAGACTAAGTAACAGTACACCATTACAAAAGCTCCATTTTGTTAATGGAACTCTAGGCTTTAGGTACCTGGAAAGTTTTATTAAAATTTTGCAACAATGGCTATCTCGCTGGCCACATTTTGTCAGCTGTGTTACATTACCGACAACCGTTGGGGAATAAAGATCGCGGGAAGTCGGTGGATGGAAAGGGCTCAGAATCGTTCTCCTAGAAATTATGATGATATAATATTTGATTTATTATAAACATTGATGAACCGATTTATAGTGAATATTAGGTTATACAGCTCGAAGAACCAACAACTGATGGGGAAAAAGGTTCTCGAATGGCCACGAAATTGGCAGACGAAATGTAGGGCGTCCTTTGACGATTGAAAGATGATATTGTAAAGATCTTGGGAGTCAGTTAGTACAGAAGGCTCAGAACTTCTTGCTGAAAATGTACAAAGAAAGCCTATGTCGACTTCTTCAGGCTGTTGATGATGTCGATAAAGTCGTGGTTTAACAAACAAATATGAACATTGGCGTTTTTTATCGGCTTTTATATTTAAAGTACCTATGACCTTCTTCAATTTTATTTTTAGGGCTCCTTCCTTTTTCACATCACAAAAGGTGAATTTTCACATGCCTACCCACAGTTTTTCGTTTCCGTTGACGCCTTTTTGACGATACTTGAAGCTTCCGAAGTATCTCTTCGATAAAAATATCACAAAAAGTGTGAAAATGAAAATGATAAGTGGGTACTAGAGATCAGTATTAGAAAGTCAAAGTCAAATATATATTTATTTGGTAGTATAGCAAGAGTAACTATAATAATAAGATCAATTGAACTTCACGTGTGAAGTTTGATCATTATTATATGATTTAGCTTCATTTGAAGATATAAACCCGCCCTCCCTGATCCCTGAACTGAAAAGTTTTGTCTTCTCTGAAAGAATGAAGCTATAAGGAGGTGCAGCGCTAAGGTTGAATGTCACTTTTTGTTTGAAAATCGAAATCGATTTTATTCTTTTTAATGTGCGAAGTTGCCTAGTAGGTTGAAAGTACTACATAGTCTACCTATTTATTTATATCTGAAAAATGAAGCTAAAGAAATATAATTACGGCCAACTTGTCTATTGACTGAATTGACTTGACTAAAGACTATTTTATTTATGTAATATCCCCACTAGCAAAATTGATCCGAAATTGACAGATGTCATAATTAAGAAGAAGAAGAAGAGTAGATATAGAGTAGTCATACAGTAAAGGTACCGGCGTGGTCCGGCTAAGATGCGAGAAACCTGGGGGCTAATTCTCGGGCCGATCTCAATCATTTTGAAATTTTATTTTATTGCTTCTTTTCGAAGGGGGACTGGATAATTTCCTTGAGTAATTCATAAACGACTTCTTCGAAAAATCCTCGACAGCTACGATATACGGAAAACGTACAAAAAGTGCGGGGTTGTGAAAAGAAGCAATAAAATAAAATTTCAAAATGATCGAGATCGGCCCGAGAATTAGCCCCCTGGGTTTGATTCCTATGGTAAGGAGTAATTCACGAATTTATAATGCTAGTTAATCTGAACTCTAAAACCAGGCACGCTAATCTACTTTTGTCGCTGAGCATACCATCTGGAGCTAACTTTGCTAGATACTGAGTTTACATATATTTATGGATTATTAATATGAATAATATAGACAATCCACACAGCACTATCTAGATCCAAATTAAGCAAAGCTTGTATGACAATCGGATGGCTGTATTAATACTCGTAGAAAAATAACAATTATATTCTCAACAATCGTTTACTAAAATCCAACAAAACATCTACGACGTAGCACGAACCTCTACGGGCTACGAAACTCAAAAGAAAAACAGTTGTACCTTTTGCTTACAAAGGCTGGGGGACGGGAAAAATTGAGACATTTCGCATAGAGAGCTATTCGCTAAAACGCTGACACCTCTCGCAATCAGCGACTACTTCCGAGAAGGTTCTACGCTGCTACGAGGTAATAACAATTTACCTAGCATGCGGTGAGTAAGCAAGGCGCTGTCAATTTTTTTTGGAACCAATACAAAATTTACCCTGTAAGGGCAATACAGTAGAAGGGGACCGATATTAATAATAATGCAGAATGTAAGCAGGTTAATATAAAATTATGGCAAAGGGTATTTAAAATCAACGTTATTCTTTTTTTTTTTTAATGTAGTACCATCTCGCGAAGGTTTTTTTTTAAATGTTGTACCTAAGTACTTTTGTTTAAGTTTTATCTTTTCTGAAATTTTGTTGTATATTTTAACCGCCATAACATTAGGCCCTGAGCTATGTATAATTAAGATGTAGGTAGCACTAGGTTTTACTTGTACCTACTTTTAAAGCCCCGCGGTTGGTCGTTCTGTAAAATAAAATAAAAATCGTTTATTTCGGACCTCCAATAATATTTTACTATAACAATTATTATTAGATTAGATTTTACATAATAGCAAATTGTAGATAGAGTATGATTTAAGAGCTCCCTGATTTTACGAAGTAGACAAAATGATTGCTCGTTAGACAGTGTCTGTGTTCAAGAACCTCAGTATAGGAGCATTCTGTTGCAAAAGGAACTCCCCCCCATTAATTCTCAAGTGAGCAGTTGCAATTATTGCGTGCATTGGGTAATATAAAGATTACGTATAAACATAACGTTACTATTTAGGTGGTTTTTTCAAAAAATGCCTCACAATTCTGGTGAAAACTAAAAAATTAAACGTGGTTTTTTTAGTTCACTATAAAATCATTATGCGATCATTCCATTAGCAAGTAGTATTAAAAAAGTCATGGCACTCCGGGAATGCCGACAGAAATGAAAACTTGAACAAAAATCCCTCGTGACGTGTGCCGAGTTCGTTGGTTTTATCCACCTCAAAAATACTCAATGCTCATAGAAGTTTTCAGTAAAAAAAATAGTTGATGTAACGATTCAAAGCAAAACTAGTGTTTAACCTGTTTTTTTTTTTTTTTTTTTTTTTTTAATTGCCATCTCGAAATGGCACTAACTTAAAATAACCTGTTGCTATTATAATGCAACAACATTTGATCTAAATCTATTATTATCTAAATAATAGGTAAATCTATAATCATTAAAAATATTATAAGTGATAATTAAATTCAATTTCATTAATTCAATTTCATTACTTCAATTTCGCCCCATCACTAGCTCTTTAGTTATTTATTTTAAAGGCAGGGTAGGGTAGGTAATAAAAACAACATAAAACTACTTTATTACTAAAATTAATGCCTATCTATCAATTTTATCATTCAGCATAAATCAGCATTGCGCTATTAATAAATACATCATAAATAAGTTACAAATAAAAATTATCATAACATTACAAATAAAAATAAAATTAAAATAAAAACATAAGTATTAACAATAATTACAATTCATTACGTTCATAATTTCAAATAAATGAATTACAGGCATCTTAGTATAAATCCAGTTACAAAATAAATTCATGCATAATTACAAATAATAACAATAATCATAATTAAAATAAAATAAGGACGCTCCATGAAAGAGACAAATTAAAAACAATGCTCGTTTGACAAAGGTAGAATAGGTTACTATAATGTGCCTGTCATAACCGTCAACGTCAGATTCGTCAGAGTCACTGTCAAGTGTCAAAAGCGGAAGAAGAAATGTTATTCTGGCAAGTATTATCTTTTATTATTGTTGTGATTACGTATTATTTACCAAAAATAAAAACAACATCTCCCCGTTCGCCTCCCCACAATAACAATCACCCACAGGAAACGTCTCTCAATCAATAAGACCAAGGCATCACTTCTCAACAATTGACCCATTCTCCTTCCCAATTATGCGAAGAACGGTCCTCGCAAAATTGAGAAACAACGGTCTGTAATCATCATCGGTAAGAATTACATGTAAACTATCTAATCTAATGTCAGTCTCCATTGCACTCTCACAGTCATACCTCAACCTTTGAAACTTTATGCACTCTACTAGTACATGCTGCACAGTTTGAGAGACATCCTCCCCACAAGAGCACAATGGAGAATCCTTGAGCTTAAACTTGTGCAAATAAAAATTAAACCCCCCGTGTCCTGTCAAAATCTGTACAATAAAGTTACTAATATTAAGTTGATTTAAAATTTTATAAGCCACATTGACATTCTTGAAAAATAACCTTGTTGTAGAACCCGCAGTGGCCGTCTCGTAGCTGTACTGCCATGCCTTCAAAGAACTGACCCTGGTGGAGTGCTTAGCGAAGGACAGAGGAAACCTGTCATACCTGGGTAGCTGTCGGTTATTAAGTGCTGCATGCTTGGCCAGCTCATCCGCCCTCTCATTGCCAGGTATTCCGCAGTGAGCCTTAACCCAGTGTAGAGAGACTCCTTTGCCCTGTCCGTTTAAGTTATGAATCCTTGCCCTTATGTCAACTGCCAAAGGGTGTACCGTACTTGGGTCACTGATTGCCTCCAATGCAGACCTTGAGTCGCTTGCAATGCTAAAGATACTGTGTTTCAACTTCTCAATAATATCCAATGCACGAAAAATCGCCGACAGCTCAGCTTGATACACACTGCAGAAACCTGCCAGGCGAAAACTAGTGTATTTAGTTTCCCTTCCTCCAGTCCAGCAGGACACCGCTGCACCAACCTTTCCCTCCAGCTTACTGCCATCCGTATAGAGAATGGGCCCGTCATCAACAAGACTCGCCACATCATCACATGACCCAATCAACCCAAACTCTATCCGTTTCCTCTCTGCCGGATGGGGCAGTGAGAAAGGACTCCTTCTGAGCTCAACACTGCATCCCGGCAAATAGGGCAGTGGTTCCCCTCTCTTTATTTGATATATTTGAGCATGCTCTCTAACTCGAAGAGGAAGTGGTAGTATTCTTGCCAATAATACACTCGACACAAAGGACACAGTACGGTGTGACTTGCTGATCTTGATTGCAAAAGAGCGCGTTAAGCTATTAAGTGCCCTCTCAGCATACACCCTCGACGAGATGTCCGCCCAGCAGCTGGCAGAGTACAAGACTGTCGGTTCCACCACAGATATGTAAATAAGCCTTAAAATATTAGAATTAAGACCCCATTGTGCGCGCGCTGCTCTAGCTACAATCTTGTAGAATGCAATAGCTTTCTTATTTATAGCTTCCAAATGCTGTCGAAAATTGAGCAGTGGATCCAATGTCAACCCCAAGATCTTAAGACTCGACCCATAAGCTATCTCAGCACCGGACATTTCTAGTCTAGGAGTGTGATAAGTAACCTTCCTGGTAATTAAGAGAGCTTGTGTCTTTTCAGGAGCAAACCTGAGCTTTAGCCTTTCTCCCCATTGAACAATCACAGCCAGAGCTCGGTTCATGGTCTCCTCCAACTCACCACCATTAGATGCAGCCGCTATCATCAAAATATCATCAGCA
Organism: Thera obeliscata; assembly: GCA_947578465.1. Classification (NCBI taxonomy): domain Eukaryota; kingdom Metazoa; phylum Arthropoda; class Insecta; order Lepidoptera; family Geometridae; genus Thera; species Thera obeliscata. Next base: position 4,538,082 of record OX387926.1, read on the forward strand.
AATGCCTGCACCCGCACCCCCTCATACTGAGCCTGCTCCAACACCGAAGTAAGTTGCACATTCCATAATATGGGACCACAAGTGGAGCCCTGTATGCATCCTTTACTGGTGTCCCTCTCCACAGTCTTTCCCGCGTAGCGTAACCTCACTTTTCTCTCGGAGAGGTAATTAACAATAAGCCGCACAACACTGGAGTCCACCTCCCTGGCCTGCAGCTCGTTGATGATCGCCGGCCACCACGCATTATCAAACGCCCCCTCAATATCCAGCGAAACCATAACCACTATCTTCTTCTGCTCCAGACTCCTCCTTACAATAGCCAATGCATCATAGAGGGCATCCTCGGCACTGCGCTGCGGAGTAAATCCGTACTGGCACATACTCAAATGCCCACTCGTGCCCAGCTGCCACTGCAATCGGTTGACAAACAGCTTCTCCAGCATTTTCCCCAAAACGGGCAGCAGTCCAATAGGCCTATAAGATTTGGGTCTGGTGTAGTCATCTCTAGCTGGCTTGGGGATCACCTTTATAGTAGCCATCTTCCAAATCCGTGGGAAACATCCGAACCTTAGACATTGCGTGAATAGTCCCAGAAGCAGAGGCTTGTTGCACGAGTAGGCCTTGAGGCAGATATCCAGCGTAAGCCCATCCCCTCCTGGAGCCTTTTTCGCACTCATCGCTCGAAGCACCACATCCAGCTCTGCTCCAGTGAAGCCCACGACATCTTCCACTGGCTCGCTCCCCTCAATACCCGCCACCAAGCGAGCAGCTCTTGCTCTCTGAAGAGTCTGATCACTTGTATCTTGGTCTGCATCATCCCAGGGATAAAAGGTTTCCGCCAGGAGTGCCGCAGATTCCTGCTCGTTCAAAGTTCTTCCGTCAGGCGTCACCAATAGCTTGTCATGCCGCGTCCGAACCGAGCAGGCTTTCATTATCCTGTAGGAGCGCTGCCATACAGTCTCCACCTTCTCTCCGGTGCAAAAATCAATCCAACTTTTCGTCATAGCGGACTGGATGGTAGCCTTGTACTGCTCCTTGGACTCCAAGTAGTGGTCCACCACCAACTGCCTTCTCCGCGGATTGGCCTTAGAAATCCTTCTCCTACGACGAACCATTTCCGCTTTCAGCCGGACCAGCTCAGGCGTCCACCATTTGCAGGCTTTGGTGATTCTCCTACGGGGAATCCGAGGGATGGCGCTCTCACAGGCTTTCACAATGCAGCCCGTGTACCGATCCGCAACTGAGTTCACCCTCTCACGGCCGTCAACGGTTGCCAAGCTGCCCTCCATGTCAAGCGCGTTGAATTCACGCTCGAGCTCCGACCTGAACCTCAGCCAGTCCGCCTTACTCGTGTCGTATACTCGCGTAGTATTGCCATCCTCCGTCACTGAACTCCGTTCTGTCCTCACTCGCAGGGTGAGCGTAATGGGCCGGTGATCAGACAAGGTACAGAGCTCAGCATCCACTCGCCAATCGGTAACACTGGCCAGCAACGAGGCGGAGCATGCTGTCACGTCGATGATGCTGGTGCAAGCTCTTCCAGCTCGATACGAGAGAAAGGTGGGCTCAGTGCCCTCGTTCAGCACCTCCAAACCCAGCTCAGCCAGGCAATCCGTTACAGTCAGGCCTCGCACGTCCTCCGCATCACAACCCCACCAGGGACTTCGGGCGTTCATGTCTCCACCCAGTAGAATCCGATCGACGCTCATTGCCTGCACGATCCTCTTCACAGTAGACATATAACTAACTAAATCTAATTCCTTATCCAAGTAAACGCTTATTATTCCTATTTTCAGTTTATCAACTCTAACGATAACCCCTATGATGTCCCTGGTCATAAATTTTGAATTCTCAATACACTCTATGTTAGGATCCGTGATAACGATTGCAGACCGAATCGCCCGTTCGACACTTCCAGTACTCTGAACTACCCTACAACCCCTGGGAACCGCCATGCAGGGTTCAACCCCTACATACGGCTCCTGCAACATCAAAATCTGAACTCGCCGACAGGTGGCCTCACGGAGACACTCATTCGTCGCAGCGCGCCCTCTACCCAAATTGTACTGAAGCACCTTTACATTCCTCAGATCCATGTCGGCAGAAGCCTGAAAAGTGCCCTCAGCAGTAGCGGACAGCCAGGCGGGCTATCCCGTCCCACTTCCTCCACTCGGGGCAGTCGGCGCTGTAGGCGGGATGGTCAGCACGCGCGCGCGGCCGGCGCGTACTGCAATTGACGCAGCACGGCGTCATCGCCCGCTGCGGACACACACGCGTGTCATGCGCGAGCGCACAGTGTCCGCACGCCGCCTCCAGCGCACGACACTCAGTCGCCACATGTGAGAACCCTAAACAGCGGTAGCACTGCACCACGGGTGACTGGTCCACCGCTACTATTACCTGGTAGCCGATGCGCACGCGGCGGTCTCGCAGCGCGCCCCATACCTCTGGGCTGACCTGCACGACAACACCGTTGAGCGCAGCATTCCTGCCGCGCACGCGGCGCAGCACCTTCGCCCTACGTTCAGCGTCCGGCACGCCTCGCAGCAGCGCGGCATTCTGCCGCAGTAGAGCCTCCTCAAGCGCAGCATCCCCGAGCTCCGCGATGACCCCTCCAAGCCGGAGCCGCGGGTCACGAGCGCGCGGCTCGTGCACTCGCAGCCCGTCGCCAAGCCCCACGATGGCCTCACCCATGCGCGCGCGCTCTTCCGCCGACTCCAGGGAGATTGCAACTCGTCCGTCCTTGCACTTGCGAACCCCATTAACCCCGACCCCCATACTCACGACGTCAACGCCGCTCTTGATAGTCGCGATGATCTTCTCGCCCGTGCAGGTGGGGTCACTCGACTCCACGATGATCGGACACCTGGCTACTGTCGCCGCATACGAGAGGGGCTCGCCACGGGTCTTACGGAGCCCCGCACTCCCTCGCGGACCGGGTCCGTCCCCTGAAGAGGGCTGCCAGGACCTCTCCGTCTGCTCGACATGCGAGCCAACGGGAGCCCCAGCGCCGTCAGGATCGACAAACGCGAGGGGGGGGGCGGCAGGTGGCCTTGGTTGGCGGCACTCTTCCCGAAGAGCACGCACTTCCTCAACCAACCTGTCCATCTGTTCGGCAGTAGCGCTGGTGGCAGTAAAGGCAGGGACAGCGGCGGCAGCAGCAGAGGGAGCAGGCACACCGTCGTGCTGACGGTCGCGCATCTCCTGCAGAAGCAGGTGCGTCGCGGCGTTAGTTCGCCGCAACTCCTCCAGATTGGTTTGTACATAACTATTGATAGCCTCCAACTTACCGGCGTGGATCTTCTGTTGCAGAGTTTGTTGTCTCTCGGCGGCGGCACGCAGGCGCTCCTTATCAGCAAGGTGGCGCGCGCGCGAGTCGGCAAGGCGCAGCACGCAGCCGTGCAGCGCATGCAGACCAGCGAGGATGCCCTCCCTGATATCGCGGCTGAGGTTGCGCGAGCGATCCAACTCAGCTATCGTGCGATTTAGTACCTGGGTGGCAAGCCGGGGCGCCTCGTGGACTGGGCCGCCCTCACCCAGTGACATCATCGACAGCTCCAAAAACTGGCATCGCGCATCGGGAGAGTCCTCCGACTCCCTACCTACCTCCTCAGCGCAGGGGCTGGGTGCCCCCGAGAGGGAGGCTGGCTGCGAGGCGGGTGAGGGGTTCCGCATCGCCTCCGCTGGGGTCCGCTGCCCGAGGCGCAAGGTTTCGTCCACCGTCCTTGAGGTTGACTCGAGGCGTGCGCGCAGTCTGCTGACAGTGCTATTGACGAGGGGTTCGAATGCCGGACTTGCGATGTCCCCCTGCTCCCTCTGCCCCACATCCCGCCCTAGGCCTCCAGCCGGCAGCTCAGCACTGTCGAGCGCCTCAGGTCGTCGCGTCACCGTGCCGTCAGCCCTGGGCCCTGTCGACGTCAGCGGCTGCGAAAAAAACTCTGGTGTTTAACCTGTTATACACGTGAACTTCAAGGGAACGTTTGAATACTTCAACCATTCTCGATCCCTAAAGGCTCGAACACACCTAGTTCGCTGGCGGTAGCGAACAGTGAAACGCTGTCAAATATTCGCTGTCTAATCTCAAATCTGACAGCGATATTTGACAGCGTTTCACTGATCGCTACCGCCAGCGAACTAGGTGTGTTCGGGCCATAAGGCGACCTTTGTAAATTAGTTTGGTTTACATAATGCATTGGAAAATCGGGTTTTCCCAGGGGTCTACGATGGGACCCGTATTGTAGAGGATCTTAAACAGAACTTAGAAGCATATTCTATGCATAAATACTATTCAAAACTAGATGGATATATCGGCATTCATACTTAGTTTTCATAGGCTTTTACAAAATGAATATTTTACGTAATGTAAACAATAAATGTGGTTTCTTGAATTATTTTTCCTATAGTTTTCGGTGATATTATTTTGTTTTTTTATGAAGGTCCCCATTGGACTCTTAGTCACGTTCAGGATTCCGCTGATTCCTCGGCTTATAATTGTTTATTTCTCTCATAACAAAATAGGTAAACAACATACATATTAGGTACTTATTGCTAGCTAGAACCAAAGTGGATTGAGGCAAGGTTGGACCTGTTTTGCGAGGAAGAGAGGCTCTGCAAGTTCAACTTATTTTTATTATGCAAAAGATAGACAAACACCAACAACACTAAGGATGCTGTCGTTGCGTTGCCTATACCCTGAAGACATATAAAAACATTTTTTTGAACATATTTATGTTTTTGCTGAGGGGAAATACCTCTGGAGGTCTGGGTATCTTGAATAAATCTTATAATCTATGAAAAAACTTATAATCTACAACTCAAACTAAGTACACACAAAAACAAAGTTTGTTTTTGTGTGTACCTAGTTTGAGTTTGTGTGGTTCGTGTGTTTGAAAGGTAAAGAAGATCAAAATAAATGATTGAACATTGAATGGCTGTCTTAGTTTCACAATAAATAAGGTCACTTTAGCTTTGTGGTCACGTAGCGTTGAATAAGAACCTATGTTTTGTCGGGATCGTAAGTCCCAAGAGGGTTTCATCACCGCTCCCCATTATTATTTCAGTTGTAGAATTTCCAACGCTTCCATTAGACCTCAATAGATTTAAAATCAGCAGGGTATCAACCAGGACGTCTAAAGCCTTAAGAATAAACCCTCTCTGCCTTTGTTCTCCTGGCTCTCTTGATGAGTTCATGTTGGGTTATATCAATTGAATAGAGACAGTATGAATAGTTTTGTATAATAGTTTAATTATAATTCTGCGTTTGCTCAGTAGGGAGCTCTATATTAGAGAATTCGTCAGGATAGCCATCGGCCTGTAGGTAGGTTATATGAAGCTGCAACAAAAAAAAACTTTTCTCAAACATGCTCGGAAAAAAGTGGATTCGTTTTAACGTGGTGTACATTAACTGGCCGTTCATTAACCGGACCCAATTTATCGTAACTGTCGTGTAATTTAAAAATGGAACGATTTTACTCCGAAACATGGCAATCAAAGAGGTAACTTTGTTTGAGGTTTTATTTAAATTTCGAACTGGGTTGCAAAATTAACTTAGCTTACCTTTACTTACGATTCATTATGGCATAAACTATGCACTCCAGTTTTGGTCAGCTGCCGTATTCCAAATAGCATGCTAAGTCGTTAAGCCACAGCGGCAGCGGTGGCAGCTTAAAAACTCCACCACTGAAGTTAGCTGCCAGTTCAACGAACTTCCTTTACTAAAGGCTCGAACACACCTAGTTCGCTGGCGGTAGCTATCAGTGAAACGCTGTCAAATATCGCTGTCAGATTTAAGATTTGACAGCGATATTTGACAGCATTTCACTGTTCGCTACCGCCAGCGAACTAGGTGTGCGCAGGCCATAAAGCCTCAAAACGTCCAAGGCCGGTATGCAGAAATAATGTTTGAGTCTGAGTTGAGCCCCAAGCATAAATTTTTTGACAGTTCTTTTGAAAAGTGTCTAACATCTATGCTTGAGGCTCGCCTCGCAGCCTCAAGCACTGTTTCTGCATACGGCTCTAAGTCCGTGTCTTACAGCAGACTCTAATTATCAACATGATCAAATTAGCGTCCTTGTAGTTTACTCCTGAACTCCGTATTATATGTATAGACTATACATTTTTAAGAAGAACAATTTTGAGCCCTCTCCATCCACTGACTTGCCGCCGTCTTTCAATAAAGCTGGCTCCTCGAGTGGAGGAACGTCCAACGTTTCAAAGCTAAAAAAAACTGGGCAGAGAGAAATATAAATATATTGTTATATATTAATTATAAATACTTACAAAGCTTGATTCATTATCAAACAGAAAGATATTGAAACTATTTTTATGAACAACGGGATATCTACATGGGATTTGTGAGTTTCTCAGAGATTGTCTTAAATAAAGTTTTAACTATTTATTTCGTTTTGACTCCCAAAATTTCAGAACATTTGCATGCACGGTGGATGCAAATCTATACTGAACAGTTAAAAACCATTACAGTAAGATGTTAATGTCGCTAACTATAAGAGTTTATTTAGGTACCAGTGGCTTGCCATTTATTTATTTTACTTCTTTCTTAGACTGAATTAAAGTAATGTAAATACTGAAACTTTTACCACAATGATGAATAAAGCGAGCTCGGGTTTCATTGCCAAATTGATTGAGAACATTTTGCTCCAAGCTGAAACAAATTCTTCAAACTTTGGGTAATACTGTTCTGTCTGACATTGTAGAAGTCAAATTCTTATGAAAATTCGTAATTGAATATTCTTCCTCTAAGTCAGTAAGAAGATCAGTCTAACGTTGAACAAAATTTCTTTGCTTCTTACTGTTTTTATCTTTTACATTGCATTGGAAAAGAGGGCGTATTTGGTAAGTTTTCTTTATAATGTATACTTTTTAAGTATTATAGTAATATAAAAAATAAGTATAGTATAAGTAGTAGTAAATGTTCCAGATGTTTATTACTGAATTCCAGAAATTTTGTCGTAAAATCCGCAATAGGCTATTTTTATGACAGTCATAAAATATTTTAGTACACATTTTCGGTGGACCATCGATAGTGTTTAGATGACATTATTTTTATATTTTTTCCATTATAATATTTATTAATAGTTTTCAACTCTATAAAACTATCATAAAATTATGATATTTATATTAATAAAATATACTAAATTGTTGTTTTTGAGTTGAGGCTAAATGGGTAAATATAGGAGTCTGAATAACATTCATTCTTTTTTTTTAGGGTTCCGTAGCCAAATGGCAAAAACGGAACCCTTATAGATTCGTCATGTCTGTCTGTCTGTCTGTCTGTCTGTCTGTCTGTCTGTCCGTCCGTATGTCACAGCCATTTTTCTCCGAAACTGTAAGAGCTGGACTGATGAAACTTGGTGAGTAGATGTATTCTGTGAACCGCATTAAGATTTTTATACAAAAATAGAAAAAAAACTAAAAATGTTGGGGGTCCCCATACTTAAAACTGAAACTCAAAAAAAATTTTTTCATCGAACCCATACGTGTGGGGTATCTATAAATAGGTCTTCAAAAATGATGTTGAGGTTTCTAATATAGTTTTTTTCTAAACTGAATAATTTGCGCGAGAGACACTTCCAAAGTGGAAAAAAGTTGGTCCCCCCCCTCTAACTTCCAAAATAAGAGAACGATAAAACTAAATAAAAATTATGTTGTAGGTACATTACTATGCAAACTTTCAACGATATTTGGTTTGAACGAGATCTAGCCAGTAGTTTTTTTTTTAAACGTCATAAATCGTAAACCGCAATTTACCTTTCGACGAACTACAAGAACCTTTATATAATGTTACTTGATGCTACGGAACCCTTCATGGGCGAGTCCGACTCGCACTTGGCTGCTTTTTTAGTTTTCTTTTTAAACTTACGCGCAAAACGCCATCTATTAAATTATATTGGAAGCTCACAGCAAACGAATTGGTTCTAAGCAGTTTTGTAAAACTCAACAACGTTACAAAAAGTATGGAGATTTGCCGGTAGATGAAGCTGTACTAAAAAGCAATATTTGCTAGGTTTGTTTATTGAAGATTTCAAGTAAAAACTTTTGGTACTCCTCCGTCTTGGCCGAGTGAATTATTCTGACATTTGCTTGATCTTTTTCTAGAAAAGTGTTTGTATTGATTCCTCTTTTCTCTCCTGAAAAGCAAAAAATACTCCGATTACGTTCTATGAAAAATACGACAAACATATAACTCTATACTTTTAATTTCACAGGAGATGGTATGAAATTACAAGATACGTAGGTAATAGAACTCATTTAATTTTATCTAATTTATAATCATCAGCCTGAAAACGTCAACAGATGAAATAGGCCTCCCACAACTTTGGGTGGTACATACACTAAGGGTTAATGGTATATGTTCTTCACCTGCCGTTGATACTAGCGTCATACGCGGCGAATTTCGGCACACTGTGTCATATTCACACTCCGGCATGGAACGAATGGCTGAATGAAAATAGCTACACTGCGCGTACTTTGGCAGAGCCGGATGGATGATGCGGTATCCAATGTATATTTTATCAAAACGTCATACAATAGCACTCACCACAGACAATGATGTCATTCTTCGAATACTTGTACTCTCCCACCAGGTCTTGTTTCAAGCATAAGGCGATAGTGGCTGGATCCAGCGCACTCCATTTGTCTTCTTTCGGCAATGAGATTTTCTCGAACTTGTTCATATGTCTGATGATGTCTGTTGGTATCGCACCTAGGACATTTTCTCGCCAATCCTGTTAGAGTTTTAATTATTTTAATGTCATGTTTATTTTTCTTTAGTCTATACGCTCAAATTATCTGCGTGAAATTCTGATTTGATAGTGCCAATTTTTGACAATCTTACAGCAGGAGTGCCTACGACTTATTTAAATGATAACTGTATGGGCCATTCCAAATGGTAAATTTTTCGATCGATGGACCTCCTTGAAAAAACAATTCTGGGTCATTTCCATGGCCTTTAGAGCTCTTTGATTAGCTATGGTTAAGGGATGGCAATAAGTAAGCCTTACAATATTTTCTGAGATTTGAACTGTTTATCTTTCGACAGCGTCTTATAAATAGGAACATTGGTAATATAAACGAACCTTGCTAAATCCAAGGTATTGCCTAGCCTGTGAGAAGGGCAGAATGGTAACTTTGTCTGGCGTAGCATGCTTGATTACTACTTGGTACGCTTCGACATCCATCAGAGCATTGAATTCTGGGTCTGGGTTCTCTGCATCTGGAATTTACAATATACTTTATGCAGTTTTTGATTTTCGTTTCATTTAGGAATAATACTTTTGAGTTTCATTGCGAGTTTCTGTGGTGCCTGGGAAATTGTTAGTTACAATAGGCTTGCCCAGTGCCCAGCCTATTATTTTCTACTGTGACATCTTTTTTAATTTAAGAATTTTTTTAATAAAACATGGTCAATATAAGGAACTGAATAAGCTGCGGGTTTCCTGTGGATGTTTTATTTCAAGTTTCCCAAGTCCTATGTTATTGTTGATATAGATTTATTTTCATAACATACGTTTCAAACTTACTGTGAATGTGTCCAGCACCGATGTACAGGTGGTTGAGTCTGCTTAAAAAATCCGGATCCATTTTGATGGCCAAGGCCACGTTTGTTAGTGCACCTATCGTGATCACAGTCAGGTTTCCTGAAAATGAGAAATATATATTTTAACTTCATGCTTTTTATAGACGAAACGTCATGTGCTATATTTGTCTGTGACCTAGATCGTGATCACTGTCAAGTCTCCTGCAAAGGACAAATCCTCACGAACAAACTCCAAGCTAATTATAGATTCGTTCGTGAGACTCTCTGTGCTACATATAAACGAATAATCGCGGGAAAACTAATGCAAGTCAGGCACAAATGCCACTATAAGTATTTGTTGGCAGGAATAAATACCAGTTGCAAATGCATTTGCAGATAAGCAGAGATGAATGACAGAAGTAAGAAGTCAAAGTGAGATTGGGGTTGGAATCAAGTGTCGGTCAGTAGTTGGCAGCTACTCATTTTCGTAACTTTATAACACCAGAATTAATGTTTAAATAAATACTGATTACCTTGATGAGTCTTTGATAGTTGTATCAGCGTGGACACAGCGCCTTCCTCTTTAGCAGGAACCAAATCAGTGAACACATCGTCACTTTCTCCAAGTCCATCTTTTCCGAAGTAGTCAGTCACAGGCAAGGTTGTTACTAAGGATGATTTTGATCCTCTGTATATTGGCACCTGTAAAATTACGTAAAATTATGCACCTACTGATAACTGCACACACACACACACACACCCAAGTTCAAAACTTGTGGTTTAAGATATTTATACTCCTAAAGACATGGACACTTAGTACATGAGAACATTAAGTAGGTATAGGGTAATATTTAAGCATTTTTTAGTGGTGGACGCTCTAAGCTAAATTTGTTTATTTATTTACAACCTCCGATAGACGGACGGCATCGTAAAAACCGTGATGAGAAGACGAAGAATGAAAACTGCTGAGAATGAGCTAAGGGCATAAGTCCACTAGTGGATCCTTGAGGCTTCGGGATGATAGTGAAGTCCAAAACCGAGATTCTTATTTAAAAAGATTTTCTCAATTCCTTAACTTCCCGCGATCTTTACAATATACACCTTAGCGTCCGTTCATCGGATGGTAGGTTGTTTTATGCTTCCGCTTATGGTTCGAGATCAACACTATTCCCAGCTTTTGTTAGTTTTAAAAGATGTTATGACATGTCATGTTCATTGCCATTTCTACTTGCTGATTCTGCAAACTTTATCAGAGGGCTTGTCTCTTCTACGATGTTTTTACTTATAAGTAAACAATTATAGCATTGATAATTATTTACAAACTAACATCTTGTCTGCCAGCTATCTTCAATATTTTCTGATTGTTCACACAAACGTTATCTTCATTTGTGTTCCCGTTTCCTGTTGTCAGTGCTATTAACTCTGGCCTGAAAAGATAAAAGACGATTCAGATTTTTTTTACAGACAAAGTTAAATGATCTAAAAATTATTTGAAAAATTTCGTACGGGTGGCAGAGTGCATGTAGTCTCACAGTTTATTTGCACGATTTTTCGAATAAACGTTGTGTACAACTTACTAATCACTAATCTCAAAGCACTTGTCGTTATCTTTGTTGAATAAAAAAAGTCACGATATAATCAGAACGTAAAAAAGTAAAAAGACCTTTGCATCTATTGTAGATAATTTATATGTTGTTTGTATAGCGTTCCAGACGCTATACTGGTATTTACTAGTGTTTACTTATAGTTATGACCCAACTTACGGGACGCTATAGTGCTTGGTACAGGTTTTACATCCTGACGGCTTAGTCAGGCAAATCCACAGGAAAAGCATGGTTAATACGTGCAGAGCTAATTATGCCGCGGGTTTCCTCACGAAGAGAAAAATCCGCATGACTGGATTTGAATCAGCGACGGATATACGCAAGCAGAACGTATGAACAAATCATTTACCAGCCAAAACTCATCAAAAACACGTTTTTGAAAATGATGCTACTACATATACTCGTAACTACTAACCCATCATAATGTTTTTCGTATAACAACGCCAGGAATATAGCCATTGCATCGTCAGCACCGGCATCATTGTCGATCACAATCTTTGCTCTCTTTTCTATTCCACTGTAATTAGAAAGAGACAAACGTTAACCCGTCTTCCAAGAGACCGGTAGTAAACTAAAAAACTGTTTATTTAGTTGTATCACAAGGGCCACTTTGAAACGTCTTATAACAAGGTGATTTTATGTGTTAGTTCCACGTGATCAAGCCTAGAAGTACAGGCAAAAAAACTAAGACTTGACACCTACAGTTTTTCTGCATGATCCTTTTACAAAACAAAACTTGAAGTTCCCGTGTGGTTCAGTCCAAATAAGTGAGACGGACAATGCAAAAGCAAATGTTTCAAAAACAGCACTCGCTACTCTTCAAAGTAATAGCAATGTTGACTGGCCTCTCAGCTCAGTTGATAGTAGCTCTGCCTTTTGCGCTGTAGGTCGTGGGTTCGATTCCCACTGAGAACATATATTTGTGTGGTGAACTAAGATGTTTGTTATCTGTCTGGATGTTATATTGTATTCTAAAAATGTCGGTATTTACAGTAATGATAAGAATGAGCTAGATAGTGTTGTTTGGATTGTCCACAATATTTATTTTATTTATTAAATGGTCATGTAGTTCCAAAGTTCAAAAGTTCACCAAACTAATAATGAACTTAATCTAAGTTCATTATTAGTTGGCCTTCATTTTGCGTTAGTTGGTTGATCATTCTATGCTTTATGGAATCATACCTGTCACAATAACACAATGAAATGCACAAAAACACAAGAACACTGCGTACAAACATCACGATTGTATCAACCACACTCTGTGACCACCAACGAGAACTAATCTTACACGCACTTTTATCGCGAGTATCTCGTAGATCCTGTTATGTAACCTTTAGGCCATCTGTGTGCGGACTGATTACCTAAAAACGAAAGCAAGCAATAGCAACAGCAGCAAAAAAGGTCGTTGGTTGTTTCGTTTAACAATCATTATCACGATATTTAATAATCTTTCTTTTTAGCACTTCTCGATATGATGTGATCAAACTTGTCGATAACATCAATCGATAGGCGATCCGTCGAAATCCCAAAAAATAATCAACGCCATCTACTTTGTGTATCATGAACTAAGAATTTGCGTTCCCTCATTTTTTACATGGACTCGGAGTTCTTCTCTTGAATAATCGGTTTCTGTGGACGAAATTGTCTGTCACTGCGTTTTTTCTGGCTGATATAATTTAGCTATTTATTTTTATTTTATTTTAGAACAAAATCCGCAGCTGTACTACGGATTTACATATTTGTTAAAAATGTAAATCCGATGATGTCTTCTGTACGCTTTAGAGTACAAAATAAACTTAGTAAAAAAACAAAATTTCCAACTACTATTCCATACCTGTGTGACATCATTGACCGCGTTTGTAAACAACACTGTCTCATCCAAAAGTATCACAACAAAAGCTAATAATATTCTATCAGAACAGACGGTACGATCATTCACTTCTAACAACAAAACTGAAGTGTGTCAGCCAAACGTGGTGAGGGGGAGGTCGGGGAGATCGGTAGGGAATAAGTACTTCAAGCACGCATTCGGCAACATAACCTAGAAATGGATTGTAGTGACGTAAAAGCTAATACTACGCATAAAAGACACACGACAAAATGTACAACAAAATGTCTTCCCTTTAAGTAAGTTGCGACAATAAGAAAAGTGCAAATGGACACATTCTTAAAATAACAACTGTACCTATTCAAAACAAAATCTATTATATTAAATTATATTATATCCGTTAAAATCTGTAATTAGCTAACTAGTTTCTAGCACATTAATATTATTAAGTTATTAAATTCAATTTCTACATAATCACTACGAACCCAATGTCATATCATACTCAAATTGAAACAATGCTCAGCTGACACTATTTGCCACTACCCAGTAGTAAGAAATGACAAAAGTTACACTGTCCTTTAGCAGATTTTTTTACATGGTTGTGTATATTTAAGTTCTGCTGAGAATATATCTATAAGCAGTTTCTTGTAGTAGTCTTTCTTCGCAGAATACACCAATCTCACATTTGGTTTGCTGGATTCGAAATCATTTGTGTTTGTCCCTCGTCTGCTACCTGAAAAATAGATGATTTAAAGAAATATTAAGCGGTAATACCTTTAGTAATGTCTAAAGTACTACCACTATACTGAGGAAATATTGTTTTGTTTTTCAAACAAGTAATTTATCCTCAGTGCAGATCGAACCTACATACCGTCTGTCTGTGTGTTATATTGTATTCTAAGTATGTATTTACAACAAAAAAAAGTTTAAAAGTATTATCCATATTCATTTATAAAAGTATCATATCAGCTATCTGGTTCCCATAGAACAAGCTCTGCTTAGTTTGGGGCTAGATAGTGTTGTGTGGGTTGTCTGTAATATATATATAATATTATATACTATTAGGTGTAACCACTGTTCACAATATTGAACATCAATCCTACCGGCTGCGCCAGGTGGCATCACAGCGTTATTTTTACAAAATTCAGTAGGTACACAGTATAGGTAAGAAGGATAGTTTCTCTTTGTGTTGCTGTAAAGTTCCACTTACCACACAAAATAATACTGTTATCGGAAGTCTTGTACTCCTGTACCACACCATGGTCCAGGACTATAGCAGCTACCGCCGGATCAAGCATAGTCCAGCTATTTTCTTTTGCAAAAGATATCCGTTCGTAGCTGTTCTGAGCTTTCATTATCTGCGTGGGTATAGCACCAAGGACGTCCTTGCGCCACTCCTGTGAGAGTAGAATTAAATTACTCATTGAAGTTTGGACTCTTTTATCAACCTGTCAGGGGGCTAATTCTCGGGCCGATCTCGACCATTTTGCAATTTTATTTTATTGCTTCTTTTCGAAGAGAGAATGGATGATTTCCTTGAGTAATTCATCAACGACCTCTTCGTAAAAGCCTCGACAGCTACGATGTACGGAAAACGTAAAAAAAGTGCGGGGTTGTGAAAAGAAGCAATAAAATAGAATTGCAAAATGATCGAGATCGGCCCGAGAATTAGCCCCCTGTACCCGTTGTCTGAGTTTTACTCGACTGATCGACAGTTTGAACAATTCATTTCGCCTACATGTCTCTTTCTTTTTTATAGATAAATGATGAGACAACTAGTAGTAGTTTCGATCGTTTCTACGCACTAGTTTCAATCGATTGATGTTCAAACTGATCGAGTAAAACTACGACTTGCCCTTCTGACCAAAAATTATGTCAAAAGATAAACTGGGCTAAAACTATTGCCATCTCTTACACTAGGAAATGACGAACAGTGACATTTAAATTTGAATTGCTTATGTATGGCTGTTTATTGAGACACAATTTGTAATACTTTTGCTACAAGCCTTCAGTGGTTTTGCAAAACTAAAATGTGGTGGGCCAGACACTGACTGCTTTCACAGCTCAGTTGGAAGTGGCTCTGCCTTCTGCGCTGGAGGGCGTGGGTTCGATCCCCACAGAGAATAAATATTTGTGTGGTGAATAGCAGATGTTTGTTCTCTGTCTAGGTTGATAAATGTTTTCAATATGTATTTACAAAAAAAGTACACAAGTATCATCGAGATATAAGTACCAAGTAATTATGTCAGCTATCTTGGTTCCCATAGTACAAGCTCTGCTTAGTTTAGGGCTAAATAGTGTTGTGTTGATAGTGTTGTGAGGAGTCCGCATATTACTGAAAACTCATATAAACTTACATTGGTTATATTCAACGTTTGGATTATCTGCGAAAAAGGTATGACAGTCAATTTTTCTGCGATTTTGTGGTTCACTACAATATGGTAAGCCTCCACGTCCATTAGTGCATTGAATTCAGGTTCAGTGTTCTCGGGACCTGGGGAGCAATTCACGTATTTATCTGATAGTCAACCTGAAGTAAACTGAACTGAGCTTTTTTATATAGATAGCTAAGCATTTGACCATCACGCCTGACGGAAAGTAAGGATGCATCCTAAGATAGAGCATGCTTAGCCGTAATTCACCTGATCACTCTTGTCTTAAAAAATCCTAAAAAGAAACGTACTGGAAGTACTGAGCTTAAACAAATTGACAAATGTGTAACGATCGAATCTTTAATAAAAGAAGTCATCATCATCATTATCAGCCTGAAGAAGTCCACTGCTGGACATAGGCCTCCCCTACACGTTTGCAGGAAGAACGATTCTGAGCCCTTTCCATCCATCGACTTCCCGCGATCTTAACAATGTCGTCGGTCCAACTATTGGCCTCGTGCAAAAGCTCAAAGTCACGCAACGAGCTATGGATAGAGCTATGCTGGGAGTTTCACTACGTGATAGAATCAGAAATGAGGATATCCGTAGAAGAACCAAGGATGCAAGAAGTACTTACTGTAAATTGTTCCAGCCCCAACATAGAGATGTTTGAGTCTTCCAATAAAATCTGGATCGATTCTTGTCGCTAGTGCAATGTTTGTCATAGAACCAATTGCCATTATAATCAGATTATCTGAAAAATAAAATCCGTTTATATTTTGATGGTACGCAAAGATACGCATCAGATTATAATCTGATACGTATCTGACACCTAGTGCTATAGCACTAGGTGTTAAATATTTATTCCTTGCAGTAAGCGTAATTTTTCTTTGTTTTTAGGTAACTTGAGCTGTATCATAATACTGTACAATTTAAAATTTTTTTCAAAGAGGTCCTTGTGATACAACCAAATAATAGTACATTGTTACCCGAGTGTTGAAAGTCACGTTTTTTGAGTCCCGAGACGGGTTTGGCGCCAGAGCGTTAGCGAGGGCGCCAATGGAGCTTGAGGGACTTAAAAGACTTTCACCCGAGGTAAACACTGTGCTTTTCATTACGAATACAAGGAAAGTAAAAATAAAAACATGAATGAAAAATTTGTGAAAATGAAGATTGAATTGCCGACTTCCCGGTTTTTTTTTTCTTTTTCTCTGGCGGGCCTTCGGCTACGGCTCGCCAGCATTATTCAGCCATTATTTTCATTTTCATAATTTAAAAATGGTAAATTGTTTGCTCAAACCTATGTTATTTTAAATAAATAGTTGAAGTTATATATTAATCAAGTAATTTAGAAGATATATTATTTATTTAATACTATCTTTATGCTATTTAAATTTTACATTGCGCTCAAATTAGAGTTTTTAAACTTCTTACCGTTGTAATGGGTTTCCAACCTACTTGCTGAATAAAAAGTTGGAATTTGGTTCAACCTCCTTGCAGTTTAGAAATTTGGAACATGGTTGAATAAAATAGAACTTGTTTTTTTTTATAATTTGACAGCTGTCAGTAGAAAGCGATTCTCCCTAGGGCTGAACGTATTACTTTCAATTAGGCCCCTCAGGCAACTTCAGACCTACTTTCAGAGTATGAGCAATGAAAACAATTTTTCATTACTCATACTCTGAAAGTGGGTCTGAAGTTGCCTGAGGGGCCTAATTGAAAGTAAAACTTTCAGCCCTAGGGAGAATCGCTTTCTACTGACAGCTGTCAAATTATAAAAAAAAACAAGTTCTATTTTATTCAACCATGTTCCAACTTTCTAAAGTCTTTCTAACTGCAAGGAGGTCGTTGAACCAAATTCCAACTTTTTATTCAGCAAGTAGGTTGGAAACCCATTACAACAGTAAGAAGTTTAAAAGGTCTAATATGATAGCGCAATGTAAAATTTAAATTTAAATAACATAAAGATAGTATTAAATAAATAATATATCTTCTAAATTACTTGATTAATATATAGCTTCAACTATTTATTTAAAATAACATAGATTTGTCATTTACCATTTTTTAAATTATGAGAATGAAAATAATGGCTGAATAATGCTGGCGAGCCGAAGCCGAAGGCCCGCCAGAGAAAAAGAAAAAAAAAAAACAGGGAAGGCGGCAATTCAATCTTCATTTTCACAAATTTTTCTTTCATGTTTTTATTGTTACTTTCCTTGTATTCGTAATGAAAAGCACAGTGTTTACCTCGGGTGAAAGTCTTTTAAGTCCCTCAAGCTCCATTGGCGCCCTCGCTAACGCTCTGGCGCCAAACCCGTCTCGGGACTCAAAAAACGTGACTTTCAACACTCAGGTAACAATGTACTATTGTGTACCATCACCAGTCTGTTTTGAATGCTGCTAACCTTTGTACTTCTTAGACAGTTCAATAAGAGCAAACGCTGCGTGTTCCTTCTCGGCTCTGATACGCTGGCACATCTCATGCTTGTTGTCACCGAGTCCATCTATCCCGAAGTAGTGGTCAGATGGATATGATGTCACTAGGGCACGAGTAGCGCCTCTGTAGATTTTAACCTAAATTATCAGAAAAGTGTGAATAAATAATAAATAAATACTAGCACTTTTAAAATTAACGCGATCGTTATGCATAATTATATGAAGAACACGGGTATTTATCGCGATTACCTTCATTATTTCCCGACATTTCGACTGTGTTGCAACAGCCGTGGTCACGGGCAGACTGACCGGCTACTAGTCTGCCCGTGACCACGGCTGTTGCAACACAGTCGAAACGACGGGAAATAATAAAGGTAATCGCGATAAATACCCGTGTTTTCCATATAAATAAATACTGTCGGGGAGATGGGGAGAGGATGGGCTAGTTAAATTGTTCACACTGTCGGCATTTTCGGAATGCCCTAATTTATTTTTAAATCTATTCGTGTTTTCCGTTTAGAAATGTATGTGCACAATGCCAGTACTCTCAAACGGTGAAGGAAAACATCGTGAGGAAACCGGCTCTTGTCGTAAAACCTAATAGTGTTTCATCGAGACCGAAGCTTTATCATCTACTACAGTTTCTGACTTCCGCATGACGTTCTTGATTACTCTAAATATCCTGCTATACATACGTCACGTCTTCCGGCATTATCTAATATCCTCTGGCTGTTGATATACACTTGGCTTTCATTCACATTGCCATGGGTGAGGGTCAGGGCTATCACTTCAGGGCTGGAAAAATACATTATCTCGCTAAAACAATAATTTTAATTTTTAACCGACTTCCAATCAAAAAGGAGGAGGTTTTTTTTTTTTTTTTTTTATTTTTTTTTTTAATGTTTGTTACCGCATAACTTCGTCATTTGTGAGCCGATTTGAAAAAATATTTTTTTATCTGAAAGGTACTGCTTCCAGATTGGTCCCATTTTAATTTTATTAAAATCGGTGTTGCCATTTTTTTTAAATAATTTTTTTAATGTTTGTAACTGCATGCATCCGTCATTTATGAACCGATTTAGAAAATTATTTTTTTTATTTGGTTATTCTTACGTCCAGATTGTCCCAAACAAATTTGATTAAAATCGGTTTAGCCGTTTGACAATGAAGTCGGTTTCTCAAGTTTTTTAAACTTATAATTATATCTATACGAGTTATACTCAGATAAGTTTGTCTTCCGCCAAAACGTTGACAATATAAGTCGGCTTTTTTATAATTACGGCTAATTAGTCTGTTCGTGTTTGTGTGGGGTAGGTTGTTTCATAAGCTAGTTGAAAAAAAAATCAAGTTAACTCGGGGGGAGGCCTTTGCCCAGCAGTGGGACCCGGAGGGCACATAATAATAATAATAACTCGAACGTCTATTTTGTCTGGACTAAATATGAATAGCCCCCGAAATGAGGAATGTTTAAAGTTTGAGGTTTTAGTTTTAACTAGCTGTCACCCGCGACTTCGTCCGCGTGGTTAGTATAAAGATATAGTTTGAGTTCGTTTAAAAGAAACTATTTTATGGTGGAAAGCGGACAGCTATTGATATGTTTTCACTGTTTTTTGCGTATTTTTTGAGAGTTATTTTTCGTGAATTTGCCTTAGTGGCTAAGTTGGGTTATGTATGCGTTGGTTTTACATGACCAAGTGCTGGTTACCTTAGTTTTGAGTTTGCATTCAAAACTATATAAAGTGTGTTCGAAAGATGGTAAATGCTGTTGTAGCCGATTTTTTTCAGCTGTGTTTAGTTTTGGTATGATAGGTGCTTCCCGCGATTTTGTCTTAGTGGTTATCATGGGTTTTTTTGTAAACCTTTGTGTGTATTCAAACCTGGTGACAGATGCTGCGGTAGCAGATTTTTTTAAAATGTTTTTTTGCGTATTTTGTAAAGCTCTTTTTCGTGATTTTGTTTTAGTGGCTAATTTGGGCTATCGTATTCGTTGGTGTATAATTGAATCTTGTTTTTTTAGTTTGACATGATCAAATGCAAGTTACCATCGTTTTGAGCTTGTACTTTAGAGTGTATTTGAATTTGAAGGTGAGTGCTGTTGTAGCCGTTTTTTTCAGCGGTGTTTAGTTTAAGTATGATAGATGATTCCCGCGATTTTGTCTTGGTGGTTATCATCGGTTTTTTTGTAAACATTTGTGTGTATTAAAACCTGGTGACAAATGCTGCGGCAGCTGAAAATTTTTTGATGTTTTTTTTTGCGTATTTTGTAAAGCTATTTTTTGTGATTTTATTTTATATTAGTGGCTAATTTGGGGTTTCGTATGCATGTTGGTGTATAATCGAATCTGAATTTTTAATTTGACATGACCAACTGCTGGTTACCATAGTTTTGAGCATGTACTTTAGAGTGTCTTTGAATTTGAAGGCGAGTGCTGTTGTAGCCGATTTCTTTCAGAGGTGTTTAGTTTAAGTATGATAGATAATTCCCGCAATTTTGTCTAAGTGGTTATCTTTGGTTTTATTGTAAACCATTATGTGTATTCAAACCTGGTGACAGATGCTGCGGTAGCTGAAAAATTGTTAATGTTTTTTTTTGCGTATTTTGTAAAGCTCGTTTTCGTGATTTGTTTTAGTGGCTAATTTGGGCTATCGTATTTGTTGGTGTATGATCGAATCTGGTTTTTTTAGTTTGACATGATCAAATGCAAGTTACCATAGTTTTGAGCTTGTACTTTAGAGTGTATTTGAATTTGAAGGCGAGTTCTGTTGTAGCTGTTTTTTTTCAGCGGTGTTTAGTTTAAGTATGATAGATGATTCCCGCAATTTTGTCTTGGTGGTTATCATCGGTTTTTTTGTAAACATTTGTGTGTATCAAAACCTGGTGACAAATGCTGCGGTAGCAGAAAATTTTTTAACGTTTTTTTTTGCGTATTTTGTAAAGCTATTTTTTTGTGATTTTATGTTATATTAGTGGCTAATTTTGGGTTTCGTATGCGTGTTGGTGTATAATCGAATCAATTTTTTTAATTTGACGTGACCAACTGCTGGTTACCATAGTTTTGAGCATGTACTTTAGAGTTTATTTGAATTTGAAGGCGAGTGCTGTTGTAGCCGATTTTTTTCAGCGGTGTTTAGCTTAAGTATGATAGATGATTCCCGCAATTTTGTCTAAGTGATTATCATCGTTTTTTTTGTAAACCTTTGTGTGTATTCAAACCTGGTGACAGATGCTGCGGTAGCTGAAAATTTTTTAATGGTTTTTTTTGCGTATTTTGTAAAGCAATTTTTTGTGATTTTATGTTGTATTAGTGGCTAATTTAGGGTTTCGTTGCGTGTTGGTGTATAATCGAATCAGATTTTTTTTATTTGACATAACCAGCTGGTTACCATAGTTTTGAGCATGTTCTTTAGCCATTTTTTGAAGCGGTGCGGTGTTTAGTTTCGGTATGATAGGTGTTTTCCGCGATTTTGTCTTAGTGGTTACGGTGGGGTTTATGTAAACTTTTGTGTGTATTCAAATTTGGTGACAGAAGCTGCGGTAGCAGATTATTTACTGTTTTTTTGCGTATTTTGTAAAGCAATTTTTTGTGATTTTTCGTTAAACTATTTTTCCCTTTTTTCTTCTTTTAGGGAAATAATTTTCCTATTTTCTTTCTTAGTGCACCTTTGCTCTATGAGAGGAACACATTTTCCAAGTTTCATGCTTCTAGGACTAATGGTTTAGGCTGTGTGTTGATTTTTCTTTAAACCTTTTTTCCCCTTTTTCTCCTCTTCGGGAAAGAATTTTCCAATTTCCTTTCTTAGTACACCTCTACGCTATAAGAGGAACATACCCTCCAAGTTTCATGTTTCTAGGACTAACGGTTTAGGCTGTGCGTTGATTGTCAGTCAGTCAGTGAGTCAGTCAGTCAGTCAGTCAGTAACGAAAGAGTTTTATATATTTAGATTAGTGCTAATTTTGGGTTTCGTATGCGTGTTGGTGTATAATCGAATCAATTTTTTTAATTTGACGTGACCAACTGCTGGTTACCATAGTTTTGAGCATGTACTTTAGAGTTTATTTGAATTTGAAGGCGAGTGCTGTTGTAGCCGATTTTTTTCAGCGGTGTTTAGCTTAAGTATGATAGATGATTCCCGCAATTTTGTCTAAGTGATTATCATCGTTTTTTTTGTAAACCTTTGTGTGTATTCAAACCTGGTGACAGATGCTGCGATAGCTGAAAATTTTTTAATGGTTTTTTTTGCGTATTTTGTAAAGCAATTTTTTGTGATTTTATGTTGTATTAGTGGCTAATTTAGGGTTTCGTTGCGTGTTGGTGTATAATCGAATCAGATTTTTTTTATTTGACATAACCAGCTGGTTACCATAGTTTTGAGCATGTTCTTTAGCCATTTTTTGAAGCGGTGCGGTGTTTAGTTTCGGTATGATAGGTGTTTTCCGCGATTTTGTCTTAGTGGTTACGGTGGGGTTTATGTAAACTTTTGTGTGTATTCAAATTTGGTGACAGAAGCTGCGGTAGCAGATTATTTACTGTTTTTTTGCGTATTTTGTAAAGCAATTTTTTGTGATTTTTCGTTAAACTATTTTTCCCTTTTTTCTTCTTTTAGGGAAATAATTTTCCTATTTTCTTTCTTAGTGCACCTTTGCTCTATAAGAGGAACACATTTTCCAAGTTTCATGCTTCTAGGACTAATGGTTTAGGCTGTGTGTTGATTTTTCTTTAAACCTTTTTTCCCCTTTTTCTCCTCTTCGGGAAAGAATTTTCCAATTTCCTTTCTTAGTACACCTCTACGCTATAAGAGGAACATACCCTCCAAGTTTCATGTTTCTAGGACTAACGGTTTAGGCTGTGCGTTGATTGTCAGTCAGTCAGTGAGTCAGTCAGTCAGTCAGTCAGTAACGAAAGAGTTTTATATATTTAGATAAGTGTGTCTATTGGTTTGTTACTCCATTTCCAGCTCGGAGCTCTGATTTTTTTTGCTGTAAGCTACTGGTTGAATCAGGCAAACCCATATTCTGAAGAAATTCAGATTAGTAGTAGTGAAGCTCTTAAGTGTGTGTCTCGTCCGGGGAAGTACTACCACCATGCCTATTTCTGCCGTGAAGCAGCATTGCTGTATTTTGGTTTGAAGGTGCCGGTGAAATTTCTGGCATGTGAGGCTGAATATGTATATGCCTCAAGTTGATGGAAGTAGGGCACATCCTAACGTGACCTACGAGAACATGGCTTTGTTCTAAGACATAATTACCACTTATTTCAAGTGGGCCTTTATGATTGTTCCATCAACTAAGTGTATAAAAATATAATAAAGCATTGGTTCCAGGGTTTTAATTAAATTATATTTAGTTTACTTACCCATTAAAATACTTTTCATAAAGAAGACACATAAATATAGCCATGGCATCATCAGCTCCTCCGTCGTGGTCTATAACCAGTTTTGTTTTATTTGGTCCACTTGCCGGTGCAGATTGGAACCTTGAAGCAAAAATTATCCAGATAGCTATTTTAATATTTACATTATATTTTTTGTGAATAAATACTTAGAATACAATATAACACCCAGAGAACAAACATCTGTTGTCATCACACAAATATAATGATCTCTCTCTATTTTACTCAAATAATTCAGGATTTTCTGAAAAAAAACTTGCACTTTCATCATGATCAAGTTCAAATATTTTTTTTTTCATAATGATAGGTATTGGTACGACAATAAATGTAGATTAATTAATTAATAATAAACACACAAATGATTAATACCTTAAATAAATTTACAAGCTTACCCTTTCAATAAAAACAGCAAATACACAAGTAAAATTATCTTCGCCATATTTTACCAATCGATTCACTAATTTATTATGAAAAATATACCATTTCAAATATTTAGTTAAAAGTAGACTGTCTAGCTAGGTAGTCTTGTCAAGAATCACTAAGTTAATTTTTATATTCAATCTATATCCTATAATATTATGTATGCACCACTTAGTAAATGGTCACGATATGAAATAGTTATATTTTTGCAGGCTGTGTTTAAAAAGAAACGCTACACGTGAAACTAAGTAGGTACTCACATAAGTTGTAATTTATATATACCTATGTTTGTAGTGCCAATACGCTTATCAAGATTCCAAGGGCTTTAACACCTGTTTTGGAACAAGGTTAGGCTATTCATTGAACCTTTATGAGAAACAATTATAATTTGTAATTTTTTCGCAAAAATTAAAACAAAATGTTTTAATAAAAAAAGATATAATGTTAAGAAAGTTAAGAGCCGAGTGGGATTTGAACCCGTGACATTCCCCTTCATCCTTTATCTTTGTGGTTTCTTTATGTGTAGTACATAAACACTATAAAATCAATAATAACAGTTTAATCTGTAAATCGTAATCGTCACCTATGACAAAACATTGCAGGAACGTGCCCTACGATGCACTGCACTGCGTCCATCAACTTGAGGCATGCAGATGTTCAGCCTCACGTACCAGTAATTTCACCGGCACCCACACCTTTCAACCGAAATACAGCAATGCTGCTTCACGGCAGAAATATAATGATAGATAGATAGATTAACTCTTTATTGTACACAAGGAAATAAATACAGAAACTATTACAAAATATATAATGGTGGTATTACTTCCCCGGACAAGCCCTTCCCAAAGAGTTACTAGGTTATACTAAATGTTAATAAATAGCAGTATTATCAGGACATTTTAGAATAAAAACATTATGATATTTTAACAAATAAATTTACTGGCTCAAATCGTCTTTACAATTTTTATACAACAATATAGCAACAGCAACAGCCTTACTAGCAAAACCACATACGGGCATAACCAGTACCTATAACCACGGCATAATATATTTTTAACGAGGAACATTGAAACACTATTAAAAAAACAAAACCAGTTCCACTGCAGAGGGTACTTGAATTATTAGAAAAGGATTTGTTGAAATCAAACATCATGAAAATATACAGGGTGTAATCGTTAAGTGTGCACAGGCGATTATTCCGTAACTATTGCAGATATCAAAAAACTTTAAACTGATATCGAAAGTACTTTACCTAATGAGTAAAATGACATTAATAACTTTTTAAAAATAAATCGAGAAATATCCAAAAAAAATACATTAATCACTCCCATACATTTAGTATGAGATAGTAGAAGGGTTTTTCAAATTGAAAAATACAATAAATTGGCGGGAACGAGAACCCGTGATAAAGAATTTGAATTTAGAACGAACACCAAAGAGTATCTTTCTTTTTGTTTTTATTTAGTATGTTGCTTTTCAGCTAGTTCAAATCAATACAATATTGAAACAAGGTTTATTATAAATTTGAAGTGGTAAGATAATTAATCTACACGTGTATCTACTTGAAATTCATTAATACCTTCATATCGTACATAATTATAAAATGACAAGGGTAAAATGAGTAGGTACTATTCCACTTAAAATAAGGAAACTAAAACCTTTCTACTATCTCATACTAAATGTATGGGAGTGATTAATGTAATTTTTTTGGATATTTCTCGTTTTATTTTTAAAAAGTTATTAATGTCATTTTACTCATTAGGTAAAGTACTTTCGATATCAGTTTAAAGTTTTTTGATATCTGCAATAGTTACGGAATAATCGCCTGTGCACACTTAACGATTACACCCTGTATACCATTCAAAATTAATTTTATAAAAAAAGTCATAGCACACATATAAAATGTACGTACGCACAGTAGGTATAATTATGTTCCTAAGAAAGAAAGAAAGAAAGAAAATATATTTATTTACCACAAAAAGAAATAAAATCAAATAGGCAAGGTAACAAAATTGCACATTGTCAATTATGTCCCTAGCTCAGTATTAGCACCGTGTAGGTCACATGACGTCACACTACACATTGGAACTCTGGTATTCTGTCAAGGGCTAGAGCGGGTAAAGCAAATAAAGAATATTTACAACCAAATAAAGAATACTTTTATCTTCTGTGAGCTCGTTTAAAATGTCGTTAAATTAAAAGAATTCTCTCATTGCAGGAATTTTGAATTCTTAATATTGTCCATTATTTTGAAGTTGGCTACACTATGTAACACTGCTATTATTTTAGATTATTTTCGATTTGTGAAAGGATTATATAAAAGAACGAAAGGAACCAAGCCGTAGTTTGTTACCTGTTCTTCTAGGCTTGGTTGCGTGGAACTGGCAAAAGTGATCCTTGCGATCTTAATTCTTACACTTTTGATTTGATTTTGATGTTCAAGTTTTTACTTCTGTTGGCGTATCAGGAGTGCCACGATTTTTTTGTCGCTAAGGTGTCATGTACTTAATACTAGCTTACTTTTACTCACACGTCAAAGTCCTCTTCAAACTCGTATATAAGCCAAATAACCATACTGATCATCACAACCGCTGCAACTGTAAACGTTCCGATGTATGCAGCTTTTTTCCACATTTTACTTCTTTATTCCAGAAGTAGTGGACTGTCCCGGCTTCGCACGGGTGGACCTTTCCAATGTTGAACGAATTTTTGAAATCGGCACAGTTGTTTTTGAGTTTATTTATTACAAACATACAAATCTTTCCTTTTTTTATAATATATTAGTATAGATTAACAAGCTAAAGTGGCAATGGGCAATTCATCGCTTGCACCGTCAACCACTGGGGAATAAAAGTTCTTGAATGGGAATCGCAAAACGGAAGACTAAAGTTTTCCCGAGTATTTTTGTCACCTAGCAAGATAGAACCTAGTTCCAAAGATACTAACAATGTAATACTGAAGAGTTACGAGTAAGCAGGTAAGTCACGGCAAACATTAAATTGTACAGCGTTAGTACCTACAATGTAATTATTCTCTAAGTAAGTGCATTTTATTACTATCATAACATAATTTTGCATCCACACACGTGTTCACACGTTGACGTTGTACTAGTAACCGTTGAATTTAAAGTTCACCAGTTCATAAATAAAATATGTCACAAATTATTGAATTATTGAATGTACCAAATCCTACTCGTAGGTATAATAATTTAATACTGCTCTTGTTAGTGTTCTTGCTTGATAGGTTTTATCCCGGGAGTCAACGATGATTTTTTTACGTACTGATTTTTTATAGTTTCAGATTACATTTATATTTTGCTTGGTTCTCTCTCTATTCTTATAACTACTTGATGTGTATAATAACACTCCACGTATTATTATTTAAATACTTACACGTCCTCTAGACAAATAACATTTTGTTAGTTCTAAAGTTCAGCATCATTTCATTTATAAAGCTTTTGGATACGCTAGCATTCACGTTTTTCATACATAATATGTAGGTACCTCACGTACGTTCACATCATTTTATTTCAGTTCTAAAACTTTGAGTGTTAGGATACAGCAAGGATACGGCCTTTGCTTATAAATTTGATGCTTAAGCGTTCATTTCTCGGAGAAACATGTTGTAGGAAAGTTAGCACTGTCTCTTGTGCTACATTTATAAACATTACACCAGAATATGGGTCTTGTGTATGATGATTTATGATTATAATGTGTATAACTAACTGTTCAAATAGAATACACGATAGAAGAACATTGTTTTATGTTGGCGTGTTGGTCGTAATGATCACTAATAAAAGGCAATTTAGCACGGCCCAGATAAAGGAAAGTGCACAAAGTATTTGAGCAATGATCACTGTTTTTGGATGCATTTACCTTCGTTTTTAGCCATCTCTTGTTGACAACCACGTGACAGCGAGAAGATACTCTAACCAGCCCTTTTTTTCAAAGCCGAATTTCCATACAAGGTCTAAAGACTATAAAGACATAGCTTATTATCTAATAAGTTATAGTTTCCTTTTTATGTTACCTGTATATTGTATGTCATCCTTTATGTAATTTTATTGAATTCTTACGTGTACCTACAATTTGTGACCTAATAAATATTTGTATTTGTATTTGTATAATAAAGAGGTATTCAGTTATAGGAAAAAATAAATTGAAGTGAAATGCTATAATATTAGGCTTGAGCAATTTTGAGGTGGGAAAAACCAATGAGCTCGTCACCGCCACGCGTCACCTTTTCGGCAAAAGTGGAGGCCGGGGGGGGGTTGGTCTATGTGGATGTTTTTTTTATCAAACTTATTAATTAACGATTTTATCTTACCGTGATATTTAATTATTGTTGTTAAGTGATTTATTGTTTTTTTTTTATCATATCAGTAATTAGTTTAATTAGCATGATAAAAATCTGCAAATGCAAGCACTTTACTTATGCCTCCTAGCATGATAAAAAATAGTTTTATCTCTATAGAAACAGATAAAAACGTTTCAAAATAGCGCCCGTTACTTACTCAAAATATTTTTTATAGAAGTTACAGCGTGTTTTACAGTAAAGTAGGGCTCTTTGGGAAGGGCTTGTCCAGGAAGATACTTCCACGATGCCTATTTCTGCAGCCGAGCAGCGTTGCTGTGTTTCGCATTTCTTTTGCTATAATTTAATACACTATAATACTGATTTATTTATTTAATATCAGGCATCTCTAGTGTCATTATCTAGAGAGGAAACAGAGGACTACATTTTTATGAACTCAACTAAATTCTTGGCCTATGTTCTCATTAATTTTCAGGGCTGCCATCTAGTGACGTATGATTGAAGCTATTCGAATGTTAGTATGAAATAACCCTAGCACGTTTTGGCTACGCTGCTTTGTTTTGACTAACCTATTTACAATAAGTTCATTTTATACTGCGATAGATGGCGCTTATTTCAACTTTCAAATAAGTTATTTTATACCGCGATAGATAGCGCTTAATTCAATTTAAATAATAAAACATTTAATTAGTTTAAAATTATTTTATTACCTACAAGTATCTCTAAGTGTTAATGTTTTTCTTCTGGTGTTTTCTCGCTATTACTGTTCCTCAAACGGTTCGAAGTCATACTGAATAAATACAGAAATTTGTTATAGGTAGGTACACCAGGCTGTGTATATTCATGATTATAACAGCTTCACCCACTGCTGTGTGTAGACTTTTCCTTGTTTTATCTGTTTTGTTAAGGATGCAATAATAGTTATTGAGACTATACATTTTTGAAACAATTTCGACTACATTGACAGTAGGCTTTACCGGTACCAAATGAATTATATTTTTATCATGATAGACAGGTTTATTTGTCGTTATAACCATGAGATTGTATCAAGTCAATCCACATCTATCGTCCACGTTGTGAATAGAAAATTAAAACTGATTGCAACAAAGCGACTAATAATTGCCCAAAGGCAACAAAGGCTTAACTTTTGTTGCTTTTAGCTACAAAGGTGCCTTGTGTATGTTTTGTTTATTTCAATAAAAAAAGTAAATAAAACAGGCCTTTCCAAAGCGCAAAACTGGTGTTTATAAACTTATGCCCCTATTTAAAGGACGCTTTAGTGCCTGGGACAAGATTTTAGATGGAATAAGCTTGCCCAGTATCTATACCACCCCGACAGTTTAGTCGGCCTTAATCCACAGGAAAAACGTGGTCAATATGGGCAGAGCTCACCAAGCCAAGGTTTTCCTAACGATGTTATCCTTCACCGTTTTAAATTTCAATAGTTACAATATAACTAGCTGATAGAACAAGCCAAATAGAAAGAAGCTGATAGAAAGCCAGGGCCTCACCAGTTGCCAGTCGTAGGGAATTATGGCCCACCTGATAGTGGTAACCATTGTCTCTAACAAAGAATTATCGCGTAGGTCACGCACGTCAGGAACGTACCATACGATGTACTGCTCTGCGGCCATCAACTTGAGGCATGCAGATGTTCAGCCTCACGTGCCAGTGAGGCCAATTACACTGGCACCCACACCCTTCAAACCGATACACAGCAATGCTGCTTCACGGCAGAAATAAGCATGGTGGTAGTACTTCCCCGGACGAGACCTTCTACTACTACAAAAACTTCACCTACTTCGTGATAGTACCACCAATTTTTCAAATCATGCGTGTTACCGTCTGCGAAATTTGCAGGCAAATAATCCTCATGATCAGGCGCGTCTGCGTTTATTTTGATATGATTGAAGGCATCCTTAAAAAAACATGCAAATATTAGAAAATAATCAAACAGTTAAAACTTTAAAAGCTCCATAATATTTTTGATGTACACTGCGTGTCATGGTGCTACAACTCGACTGCGGAGCGGTTGCCATGTTGCAACGCAGCGTAACTCAAAATTAAATACAAACTACGTTTATCATTTTACGTATTACGGTTTAGTTTCTGTGAAAGAAAATAAATTGAACGAATGATCGAAGAAAATCCTTTATTGCATGTTTTGGCTTCGTAGATCATGTATAAAAAAGTCATCTTTTAAATTGTTCTTTAAGGATGTGGAATGATTATCATAGATTTGAAAATATGCCATTATTTTTTTTCGTTCTTATTGTTAAAATTTATTTTAGTTTGGGTGATTTGGGGCTAGATGGCGCTGCTTGAAACGTCCTGGGCTTTTCCCGTGCATATTTATATCTACACTATAAAAAATATACATCAATAACCTTCCCATGCAAGAAATTTAACTTCTCCCCTTGTTGTTTTTCAGATGGCAGAGGATCAGTTTCGGAACTCTGGTCAAAATAACTATTGTCGTTATTAACTGAGCTCAATGGTTTGAGTATGACAATGTCTTGCTGCCGTCTTTTCGTGGCGCCACGTATTTTTTGTAGAAGTTTCTTCGTGAACAGTAGAGTTTGCTGGAATTCATTCAAAGCTTATATTATCCGTTGCGGAATAAAAGTTCTCGAATGACAACCATGAACCGGAAGACGAAACGTATTAAGGCACCCACCGACCAGATGGACCAACGACATTGTTAAGATCGCGGGAAGTCGGTGGATGGAAAGAGCTCAGAATCTTTCGTCCTGGAAAAGTGTAGGGGAAACAGGCCATGGCCACAGGGAGCTGGACATAGGCCATGTCCAGATTGTCCAGCAGTGGACTTCATCAGGCTGATGATGATGATGTGATATATAATAAAGGTTAACATCACCATCACCATGCCAATTTCTGCCGTGAAGCAGCATTGCTGTGTTTTGGTTTGAAGGGTATGGATGCCGGTGTAATTACTGGCACGTGAGGCTGAATATCTGTATGCCTCCAGTTGATGGACGCAGAGCAGTGCATCGTAGGGCACGTTCCTGACGTGCGTGACCTACGAGGCATGGCTTTGTTATAGGCGATGGTTACCAGTTAACACCAGGTGGGCCATATGCTTGTTCCATCAGCAAGATACATAAAAAAAAAAATACGGGTTGCACTCCGGGAGTGCCGGCAGAAGTGAAAACTTGATTATTAACGTAGGAACCCTAAAAGTTGTTTATTTTATCAAGTTCCTCAATGTAGTAAAACCCCAATCAAAGTCCTAAGGAACCCTAAAAATTTTAGCATTATCAAGCTCCTAAGTGTAGTTGAAATTCCAATCAAAGTGCTAAGGAACCCTAAAATTGTTTACATAATCAAGGTCCTAAGTGTAGTTGAAAGTCCAATTAAAGGCCTAAGGAACCCTAAAAGTTGTTTATTTTATCAAGTTCCTCAATGTAGTAAAACCCCAATCAAAGTCCTAAGGAACCCTAAAAATTTTAGCATTATCAAGCTCCTAAGTGTAGTTGAAATTCCAATCAAAGTCCTAAGGAACCCTAAAAATGTTAACATTATCAAGCTCCTAAGTGTAGTTGAAACTCCAATCAAAGTCCTAAGGAACCCTAAAAGTTGACCACTTAATCAAATTCCTCAATGTAGTAAAACCCCAATCAAAGTCCTAAGGAACCCTAAAAATTTTAACATTATCAAGCTTCTAAGTGTAGTTGAAACTCCAATCAAAGTCCTAAGGAACCCTAAAAGTCGACCATTTAATCAAATTCCTCAATATAGTATAACCCCAATCAAAACCCTATACGGAACCCTAAATTTTACGTAAAGCCAAATCCTCAACGGGTCGGAACCGCTAGAAGGGACCTTGTCGCGCGACCTACAAGTAGGTCCTAAATGAAGTAAAACGGCAGACATAGGAGGAGGGGGTTCTGGGGGGCTAAGGGGGGTCACAGCACGGCTCGCTTCGCTCGCCGCGCTGTTCCCCGTGGTCGCGTGGCGGCTCGCTTCGCTCGCCGCGACGCTCCCTCCGGGTTCAGGAAGAGGGGGTTCTGGGGGGCTTAGGGGGGTAACAGCACGGCTCGCTTCACTCGCCACGCTGTTCCCCGTGATCGCGTGGCGGCTCGCTTCGCTCGCCGCGACGCTCCCCCCGGGTTTCGGAGGAGGGGGTTCTGGGGGGCTTAGGGGGGGTCACAGCACGGCTCGCTTCGCTCGCCGCGCTGTTCCCCGTGGTCACGTGGCGGCTCGCTTCGCTCGCCGCAATGCTCCACTCGAAAAATAAATACAGTAGATCTATAAAATCATGTACCAATGACCACTACTACCTGCCGCGGGCGGCCGCTAGTTCATAAAATCTATAATAGGTATGTACCTATACCTACTACAGTCACGAAAAACGCCTTGGTATGCTTGCTACTAACTATTATCTATTCTGTGACGTTACCGTGTCATAGTAACTACTAGCGTATCTGTAGCGTCGCTTTTTCGATTTTTATTATGAACTCTACGTTGTAGTCTTAGGGTACATTTCTGCAAAAAATCCGTCCTACGCTTTTTCGATCAGGGTCACGTGATCCTGACGCGAGTTTAAGATTTTATCCCCATTCAGAAAGTGCTCAACGCCGCTAAAGAAGTTTTCACTTCAAAAAAAAAAACATTTTAATAAGACTTCCTTACCCCTTAGAAAGTTAAAAGGGTGCTGGTGAATGATTTTCTAAGCCCTTAGGCAAACAGCTGCGACTACTTAACATCATAGGTGGGTCCCTGTTATATAGTTGAGATTGGCGTAGGTATAGAAAATTAAACGCGATTAAATAAAATCTAAATGCAGAGCAGTGCATCGTAGGGCACATTCCTGACGTGCGTGACCTATGAGGCAATGGTTACCACTTAATATCATCTGGGCCATATACCTACTTGTTCCATCACCTAGTTGACTAAAATAAAAAAACCTTCGCGCCTTTTCAAGAATAACAGTTTTTTGGTTTTTAAAGAGTTCGGGTTATTTTTGTTAAATAATTAATAATAAAAACCTTTTACTTACAACACTTGAGTGAAGTCTATGCTGAAGTGATCGTTTAGCCCTTTTTGTTTTGCCATATTTTTTATTGTACGACAACCAATGCCCTTTCTTCGAACGCTGTTTAAAAATAAATGGGGCACTTAACTCCGTGAATAATAATAAATATTAAATAAATATTATAGACAATCCACACAACACTATCTAGCCCCAAACTAAGCAGAGCTTGTACTATGGGAACCATATAGCTGATATAATACTTTAATACATTTTTTTTTGTAAATACATACTTAAAATACAATATAACACCCAGACAGAGAACAAGCATCTGTGTTCACCACACAAATATTTGTTCTCGGTGGGGATCGAACCCACGACCTACGGCTCAGAAGGCAGAGCTACTACCAACGGAGCTGAGAGGCCACTCATCTACTACTTTGTATAACTTACCAAAGGAGTTTACAAAACCTACACTTACTTGCAAAATAAGATGTTGCCTCTGGTCGTGGTTATGCTTAGCTGGTACGTTCTTAAATTTTAGTGGAAATATCATTACAAATCTTTTGACAGGATTTCTGTAAAAAAAGAAAGTCGAGTTCAACCGAAATTGTTTTAGACTTTCTTGACAAAATCCTTACTGGTAGGGAAGAATGGTTTTTTTTCCATCTATCACTGTGGGGGGAATCGTGGAAGTTTTACTTCCATGCATTACGTGGATGTTTTACGATGTTATAATTCAAATACTCAAATAAATCGTAAAAAGTCCTGGTTCAAAAGTTACGAGATCACAAATATTTTATAATGTCCCAAATGAAGAAGCCGAGCGGGATTTGAACCCGCGACCTTCCCCTTGGTACGGGGCTGCGCTGACCGCTGCGCCCGGATCCTAATCACACTCGACGAATAACTCTTAGGACTGTTTGGCACTAACGCGACCGTGGCTCCATCTACAGGTTTGATGTATAAAGTCTTTGTGATTTCCATAATTGTAGTAAACACTATAAAATCAATAAAAATTTGAGAGATGTCATAAAAATGAATGATGAAATTGCAACTTACGAGTACTTAGGTTGTACTTTGTAGGTAGAATATCTTTCCTTCGTAGGTTCTGGCAACTCAGAGAGGTCTTCTTCAGAACTCTATAAAACAGTTTGTTTATTAGTTATTTAATTTATAAACGAGTATATAAGTTAACAAAAAGCTGTCGCTTCTTAGGGAACAACGAGGCCGTACTCCAAAGACTCAAACGGAAAAAACTGCATCAGAACCCCGACAACGGCTGAAGAAGATTAATTCACCAGCACATTTTAGGAAGCCAGAACAGAATTCTTACCAAATGCCGTTTTGGCTCAAACTGAAATCAAAAAAAAATTCTGGGATCATTCATCATTCTTAGAACTATTTTGCAAAGACAGAATAAAAAAATATCAAAATGCATTTTATCAGCTTTTGTTAAAAATCTTACTTACGTGACCAAACTTACAAAGTCAAATAGATACCCTACCATGAAAAGGTCAGCCGGCGTTCTGCGGAACCCACTGTACATCAACCTTTCATTTCTGCCAGCGTATCTAAAACACAGGAAATAAATATCCTTTGAAACCCTTTCTATTTATAATATCTAATCAGTTCTAGCGCCCACTGCATGCTGGAGGCTTCTTTACGCAAAAGGTCAGACAGACTCATGTCTGACCTTTTGCGTGATTCACAGGAATCGTATACTTCACAGGAATCTAATTATGTTATGATGACGCACAGCAAACCACCCACTGTAGACTTGAATAAATAAAATAAAATAAATAAATATTGTAGACAATCCACACGACACCATCTAGCCCCAAATTAAGCCCAGCTTGTACATACTTTGGGAACCAGATGGCTGATATAATACTTACATTATTTTTCTGTAAATACATACTACGAATAAAATATAATACCAAGGCAAAGAAAAAACATCTACGTTCAGCAAACAAATATTTGTTCTCGGTGGGGATCGAACCCACAATACCTACGGCACAAAAGGCAGAGCTACTAACATAAGAGCAGAGAGGCCAGTCAGCAATATAATAAAAAATGAAGAATGAGAAAAATGAATGATATAATTAATGATGAAGAATATTAATGAATAAATGAGGGTAAATTGTAATTTTCAGCCTGCGGCCGCTGCGAGCAATAGAGAAATAGATACAAATAGAGGCGCTTGGAATAGAGACGACCGCGCCTCCACTAAACACTCATTATTGCGGTTTTTGTACCTACTTACTTACTTTATTGCTTATATAATGTAGATTCGAATTGGTTAATGTATAAAATACATCGAATAGCTTAAGATAAACAATATTGTAACTGTGAGTCTAAGATTAAATAAATAAACATAAACATTATTTAATTTTCTGCATACTACTTCATTATCTACGTACGTCAAGCCAAGATTATTGATATTTCCGTACACCCCCGCTCCATTCTCTAACTCTTTATGCGGGAACTTCACAGCGGATTTTAGCATGCCGATGGATGGTCTGATGAGCGTGTGCCCTGGCAGGATGGGTTCGGCTTCAGGCAGGTGTCTGGGGTATGAAGGTGCTCCGAGGACCATTGAGTCTTCGTGCATGTGGAATCGCCTCTGAAAAATATCCATATATGTATAGGGATAGGAGCGCGGAATTGTGAGATGCCGTGGGAATAATAACACTGATATAAGGAAGTAAAAGAATTAAGTAGTGAAATCCAAGATCGATCGATCAGAGAATTACCAATTTCGCGATTTTTTTTTGTTGTGTTTATTATTGTCAGGAGAAAGTTATTATGAATGAAAAAAGATTATTTTTATTACGAAAAAGTAACCGGGAACGGGGCGAGCTTATGCGCGGGCGGCTGTTGGTTAATTTATAAAGCTTACCCCGTTGCCATTTTCTTGCCGGCGCTGTAAAATATAAAGTTCCTCATTAGTGTTTCAACATTTCGGCGCTACTTCAAAATGTTAGTAAGGACTTACAGCAATACTTGCTAGTTGTTCTCGTAAACTGGCTCCATTGCAGTTAAGAACTACCTGAAACAAACATAAGTAATTCATTTAAGGGGTATAATGCTGTCAATGACCTCATCACTTTGACCTTTTGAAGGATATAAAATCACATTGCTAAATGGATTTACATTTATCGAAACTTGCGAGTTTATATCACATTTTCATGTGATATAAACTCGCAAGCTCACCACAAGCTCTGTCTGGCTCTGGTTTTGAGTCTGTGTGGTCTGGTGGCTCTCAAACGGCGAAGGAAAACATCGTAAGGAAACCCATGGTATAGTCAGCTCTGCACATTTTGACCATGTCTTTCTTTTGGATTAGGCCGACTATGTCAGGATGGTATTGGTGCTGGGCAAGCCTGTTCCATCTAAAATCCTGTCCCATAGGCTTGCAATATATTTGGACTTACCTCTCACTCCCCTCATCTTCAAACAATCTTGAGAGGACCTTGTCACTATTTTTAGAGGAGATCTAAGGGTTTATCTATCAAGCCTTGAGATTTTAAGATGGAGCTCAAGTTGCATTGAAAGATATCCTCTAAACTGTGGCTCTGTGCTCTGTCTCCGGCTAATTTATCTTGCACCAAGTTTGTACGATAAAATTAGCATAGCGCAATTAATTCTGGGAATATAGAGTTTGTTTTATAATAGTACTAATGGGTCGAAGCCGACTACACACGGGCAAATAATAAAAAAAAAACTACCAGCAGATAGTAATGAATACGTAGATCAACAACCAAAGCCAAGTCAAGTGATGAAAGGATGATGTAACTTTTGATTTACTTTTCATTACGAACACGAAAAAAGCTTAAGAAAAAATAACAGATATTTAAAAAACAAACAAAATAAATGAAGATCCAATGCGGTCCCAATTTCATTTATATCTATCTATCTTTCCATTTAGCTTGTATACACCCACTGCTGGGTATAGGCCTCCTCCCTAATACGCCACTCTCTTCGGTCCTGTGCCAGTCTCCACCATTGCTGCCCAACTACTCCGACAATGTCATCCAACCAACGGGCGGGTGGTCTGCCTCGTAGTCGCTGTGCGTTTCTTGTCCACCATTAGTTTTCATTTGGTAGGAATAAATCTAATAAACCCTATATAAGGCTGATAAAGCATTGAATTATAAAATAAACTCACACACAGCAAGACGGCGAATTTCAACGTCACATCCATCTCACTAGCGGTCCATTGCATAACGTAATCAGTTCTGAAAATTAATGGCAGGCGAGGCCAATTCGCCGTGAAATTACTTGAGTGCCAACATTGCTTGTAGCGGAGATTGTTCAGAGCAAGCGTTTTGCTGAACGAAAGTGATAGGAAATAGGTAATCATGTTTGTTTGTTTCATGTTTTCATGGTTGAAATGAAAGGCAAAAAAAGTTTGCATTTTTATGTATAATTTTTTTGTAGGTAGGTATGTTCTTTTAGTTATAGTAGATGTGTATTGTATTTTTTTTTCTATTATTGTATGGTGGTGGTTTGAATAAATATTTTTCTTTCTTTTTCTTATTTTCTTAAAAAAAAAATAAGATCAATTTTTTATTTCTAATAAAATATTTATCTTATTTTATTTTTTTATATACCTTTAGTCGGTCAAATTGCCTTCTCAGTCTGCTAATTCATTTTTACATTGACAAAGAACCCGCAGGTGAGTTCACTAGGTTACAATGTTTTAATAGTAAGTGTAGATACTTGCCGACCATCTTCTACAAAACGACATCTTTATCAGAAATATCATTAAAGGTAAAAGAAAAGAGAGGAAGGGAAAGACCAAAGATTAGCCAAAAAAAAGCGAAGATCGCCGTCATGTCGTATAAGGAGGTCAAGGAGGTTGCCCTCAAAAGAAAAACCTGGAAAAATAATGCATACCTACATTACGACAAGAGCATTGCTCTTAAACAAGAAAAAGAAGAAGGTAATAAGTGAAACGCACTTCACGTTGCGATCTTTGAGTGATGTTTTCGTCTGGCCAATAAATAGTCTTAATTTATCGATAAATATAAAAGCATAGACTCCAATTTCAGGCAGTGAATCAGACAGCAATGATTAAATTTATGATTTTAATTTGCTATTTACTTTAATTTACTGCCACGGGACAGAGGAGGCAGGCAGAAAATGAGAGAATGTTCCACTCTCAGTGGGTGTTACAGGGCTGAAATGATGATGAATATCGAAACTTAAATTAAAGATAGATAGATAACTCTTTATTGTTCACCACACAAAAATACAATATGAAAAATACGATCTCTTCCAGGTAACCTGGGCATGGAAAGAAATAACGAATTAAAAGGCGGTGTAGGCACATACGGAAAAATTGATAAAAGTGTAGATCTCCAGTACTCACTATTACCAATAGGTACTTACTACTTCGATATTAAACGCTACTTCTGTAGTGAGCCTGTATGAGTAATATAATAAATAAATGTTGTGGAAAATTTGCACAACAATATCTAGTCCCAAACTAAGCAGAGCTTGGAAGATGGGGTACGATGTAAAAAACTACGCTCCTAATACCAGCCACCACACAAAAACACACTAATAGTAATACAGCGCAGCCCCGTACCAAGGGCAAGGTTGCGGGTCAAATCCCGCTCGGCTCTTAACTTTTGGGACATTATAAAAATCCTTACAATGTTGATGCGTGTAGGTTGATAATGATGATGCCGATTAGATAGGTACTCTGTTATAATGTCCAAAATTTTATTCTAGTCAGATTCGGAAGGCCGGATGTTTCTCATGTTGGCGGCACCTGTCAACTGCATTTTGTAGCCGTGACCACCGCTTAGGAGCTTTGTTGTCAAACACGGTGATACTCGTATTATAGTGAAAATGCCACTAGTTTTTAGTAGTTTAGTATTTAAACATAGGTAAAATAATCTTTGTTTTACCTATGTTTAGTAAACCGTAACAATTCGTTCGTATTTGAAGAAAACTATGATAAAAGTAATAACATAATCCTTTTGCTCCCAAAGTGGCTAAGAAATAAGTCATATAATCTTTATTACCGAGTTAGCCAAGTTTTTGAGTGTCTAAGTTCGGTATGAAAAAACTTTGAAAGTCTGTAATAATAAAAACATGATTGTAAATAACCATGTTTTTACCAAACACAAAACAAATACAAAATATTTAAATGGTTCACTCTCGTTTAATCTTGACTATCCGAATACAAAAACCTAGCTTGGTTTTTTGATGCCACCAAATCAAGTGTACCTATGTACCACTACCTAAACCTATCTAATTAATTGGGTGTCCGCCTATTTTAGTAACATCTAGTAACAGTGTCTACCAATAAAGTAAATCTACCTAATAGGTATTATTGTTACTGATAACTGATGTTTGACAAAATAAAATCGAGTTTCATATAAAAAAAATAGGGGCAACGATCACCCTAAAATTTAAAAATCTCTTTCTTCTTGTTTTTGCATAAGCTTTAAGAAAAAGCTAGAAGTACTTATAATTTTTCTGTGTCACAAGTAGTTACATCAACGCAGATAGTAGGTTTATAAATACCCTGGACTTTCTTTGAAAAAATATAATTTAGAATCTCTTTGAAATGATAAACTTTCTACAAGACTATTAAAAAAAAACTTTTCCTGAAAGAACAGCATGGCTTGCAAATAAAAACAAAAACAATGTGGGTAGTTGCACAAACTTTATTGAAAGTTCAGAGTTTGTTTTCTTCAAAGGAGTTGTTATAATCTATTTTTTTTGTGACTGTTATGTTTCTGACGATATTTTCTGATGCTTTAGATTTATCTCATTGGTTTGTAATCATCCTGTAAATGAAATGAGTAATATAATTTGTAGCTGATAAAAGCAAAACCATGTTGGTTTAAATACATTAATTAAAGATTCAATTAATCGTGATAAAATCGCATTTGCATCTCCGCAAAACATAATTGTGGATTGGGTAGTCTACTCATAAAAATAATTACTGAGCTTTTATTTTATTATTTTATTCATTTTCAGTGCAATAACCATTTTTTATACTACTAGCGGAAGGAACAAATTGGTGGAACACCTGATGTTAAGTGGTACCCATAGCCTATAACAAAGCATTGCCTCGTATTTTATTCATAACCTCATCACCAAATTGAATAACCTTTTTTATATACATACAACTGCTGATGGAACAAATTGGGCCACCTGCGGTTAACCATCGCCAACAGCAAAACATTGCTTTGTAGGCCCCGTACGTCAGGAACGCGCCCTGCGACCATCAACTTGAGGCATACAGATGTTCAGAATCAAGTGCAAGTCATTTTACTTGCACTTTGGTAGAAAATTAAAAATTATAGACAGCTTGAGTGAAAGATGAAATAGGTAAAAATAAGAATTACCTATTACTGGAGTGACACGTGGTGGAGAATGAAGAAAAAAAAAACGTATAATACCAACCCAACATAAAAATAGGCTACAAATGCAGAGAAAAGGGGCATTAAATAATTAAAATTGGCAAACGACTTTTGATGTTGACTGTACCTGATTAAAATACCACCATTTCCTTCCAAAAAACAGGTCAGGTCCAGAAGGACCTTCAATTTTGAATTTTGGTCCATTTGGATTAATGTTCATGTGGTCACCATCCATCTGAAAAAAATAAAGAAATTAAACGAATAAGAACTGAAAACATGGAATCAAGAGACAGCTTAGCAGTCACTCCATATTTTTTCGTCGTCGTGCGCTGTGCGTGATGATCTGCAGAACCACGCACCGTAGGAAGGCAACATAAGATTCAGGTTTTTAGGGTGTAGGTAGGTGCGCTACTAAATCAGTCCATATGAAACATGATAGTTAAACTAAATATATAATTATATCGATGCATCGAGATTAGATATCGTTGCATTGATATGCATTATCACTAAGCGTGTTTGCTTTTGTTTGAAAGTTTCAAAATAATTGCTGTTCAAGACTTTCAAGTTTGCAGAATGATCCCGGGCTTATTTAGTTACGTCTACAAACTGTCTGTGCCTGTGTATTTTACACATACAAATTCAAAATCAAATCAAAAGTTATATAATTTATGCCACATAGCAAGAGCAACAACACACGGATGATATATAAGTAACAATGACATAAAAATTGGCCGTCGCTCAGCCCGTTTTATAGTAGCGAGCGCCACTATAACGCTGGTCTTCCTTGGTACAAGAATGACATTGAACTTCACTGAATTTATCTACCTTTCGAGACACATCTAGATGACGTGTCAATTTGGCAATTAATTATCATCATCCGCACTTGATGTGTGGGCTGGTTTTTCCGCAAGTAGGCTGCTGGCGGGCATTTTTGCGTGATCTTTGCCACGTGTTGCTCGAACTTTTTTAGGTTCTACGACACGTCGGTTTCCTCACGATGTTTTCCTTCACCGTTTGAGAATACTGGCATAGTGCACAAAAATTTTTCGACGGAAAAACTCATTGGTACACGACTGGATTTGAACCCGCTACCACTAGACCACCAGTGCTCTTTTTAGATGTCGTGTCTTACCAATCCTATTTGAGCCTGGCAACTAATACCCAGACCAAACTGATAAATCTTTTATTACTTTGTTTGAAAACCTAGAAAAGGTTTCAGAAAGAAGCTTGCTGCTTGAAAACTTTAGCTTCAGAAAATAGCAATACTTTAATATTAAAATTGGAAACTTCTCGGTTCGATCCCCTATCGTTGGCTATCCAGTTGAGTAATGTAATGCATTTCAAGATAAAAGTGGAGGTAGGGAGGTATTTTCCACTACAGTCGGATATTGGCGAACTGAACTTGGCAAAGTAACTACGAGTATTTTATGCACAGTGCAAGAGACATACCAACTTATTTCTTTAGCGCCAGGTAATTTTCCAAATGTTTTCTGTAGGCCTAAATAACAAGCTCTGTCTGGCTCTGTCTCTGGTTTTGAGTCTGTGTGACTGATGGCTAAATAAATCCTACTTCGAAACGTCACACGCACAGTACTGGTGAGCACTCACACAGATTCAAAACCAGAGCCAGAGACAGAGCCAGAGATAGCTAGTGGTAGGTTTAAGATAAAACATTTTTATGCTCAAAAAGACATAACATGAGAATATTAAGCAGGTATAAGGTAACACTTAAGTATTTGTTAGTGGTTGACGTTCTAAGCTAAATTTGTTAATTTATTCATTAATCAGGTAGGTATGCACGTAGTAAACTTCTGTTTATTTATTCAAGAGGGTCTTATGGTAATTGATCGTAAAAAAGATCAAATGTATTGTGTGAATAAATATAATAACTTCCCCTCACTTAAAACTACTGCACTTGAATGCGCAAGACTCAATAATAATACAAAAGACAGATTTTTGTTAGCGCATACTTCCCACATTTTGGCTCAACGCGCAACTTAGGTATTGCTAGAAAAATACTCACAAAATGGTTCCAAAGCCAGTTCTTTTTGTACTTGTTTTTGTGAATGGTGTAAGGGTTTCCGGGGTTTCGCTCATACTCTGAAGAACCCGAAGTGGAATCAGAGTCAGTTGTCGTATAGCCTTCGTTGCTGCGTTGGCGATAATTTGAACGGGATTTTTTTCTTCCGAAGTCTCTCCTACCTAACTGCAATTATACATTTATGTACGTTGTATATCATGACTATGGAGTTGGTTTTTTATATATTATCATATAACTTTTGAAACTATCATGGTTTTTAACACTATTTTTATGAAACGACGGGATATTTATCATGATCAATATTTTTTTTTAAATTTAATCATGGTAAATATCCCGTCATTTCATAAAAATAGTATTATCATATATTTGCCTGCTCAGTATGACTGGTAGCCACTACATTGTTTTGACTGATATATGTATGTTATTATGCTCGTGGCGTAGCTTTATTGGATATTATATTTTTAACTGATCCAAAGGCAAATAATTGGCCGGTAGAAATTTGTGAGCGTTTCCGAACTTTGGAGATGGAGGATGTCTAAGCCCTGCTCTAGCAGACCCTTCGTGAGGTCACCTAAGAATGCGACTTAAGATCTGCCCACTAATAGCTTAACAACTATTTTATTAACACTCTATTCTTAGAAAGAAAAGTTGCTGTATTTATATGGATTCATCGATAGTTTTGAGACTTGAAAAATTACTTTTATGCATCTGATGTTAGGTTAAACTAATATTTGGTGTTATGATAACTTGAGAACATTACGTTTTTTTCAAAGAAAGTCCTATCCGGATCAAACCTGAAATATCATAATAAATAAGATTAGGGTTTTGTACCTACTATTTATAAGCACAAATTGTGAGTTAATTTCTAGATGCATGTAATATAATAAAGTGTGAGTTTCATGAAAATCTTTGCAAGCAATTTTTTCTACCCCTAAAATTGATGTGATGGTTTATTCGAACTAATTCCTTTATCTCACAGTTCCTTTCTCCTTCTTCTTAGGGTGTGTTTCCATTACTTTTGATATCATTATTTTTATGTAAATAAAAATTAAAAAACTATGTTGAAGTGAAACCACACCAGAACTTCAGTGCTATTTTTATTTGTGCTTTTAAAAAGGATCTTATAAAAAAATAGGAAAGAAACAAGCCGTGTTTTTTTGCCTGTTCTTCTAGGCTCGCGGAACTGGCACTTAGACTCACCTATCTTTAAGAAGTTTCAAAATTATCTTTTTGATACAACTAAATAAATACATTTGAATTTTGCTCTTACGTATCAATAATTTCGCGAGCATTATCTTCTTGTTCTGTGCGCGTAACCTGTAAGGTAAGAATTAGATTACATCATTTTGGTTCCTTTTTTTGCTAAAAATAAAAATTCACAGTAAAACAATGGGCGGCCTTATCGCTAACAGCGATCTCTACCAGGCCCTGATACTGATACTGATACTGAGCCCCAAATTAAGCAGAGCTTGTACTATGGGAACCACATAGCCGATAATAATACTTATATATTTTTTTGTTAACACATAATTGTACTTAGAATACAAATAACTCCATACATTTGCAGCAGATATTTTGTGCTGGGGTGTATTTTGATGTTTTGTAATCTATTGTATTAACGAATAGATGAAAATATTATTCTTTTTATCTAAAAGTGTTCTACTAAGTACCTTTATACATACATAAGTACCACACTACCACACACCACATTACACACACACACATAAGTATCACACATACCACATTATCAAATACAGAACCACCCCTGAAACCAAAACAAGCACGGTAATAAAAAATTAACAGAACCACTGAAAAATGTGGTCACGAACGCAATAATTATATTGTATTTTAAATATGCTCGGAAATTTGAGCATTATCTAGAGAATCTTCTTCGGGATAAATCGAAATTGTTTTACTGGCCATATACATGCGAGCTGCGGCTAGCAAACGTATGAAAATACATCACTATCGAGTTATGCGACCTAATAAATTGCATAGTAAACACATTATAATTTATTTGTCGTGTAATTTAAATATGGAACGATTTTTTACTCCAAAACATGCCAAGCAAGGATTTAAGTAATCAAAGCTTTTATTTAAATAAAAAAACAATTGAACAATCCAACGCGAAAAATAGTGTTCATACTACTTAGTTACTTCCTCAGTTTATTTGAGAAAATTACTACTTTATGAATTTAAACAGCAATCAATATAGTGTCTTTGATTTGTGATTTTGGATGACGGTACAGTTCAGATTAAATTGAAAAAAAAAATATGAAACAGTTTGACAGCTGAACTTACTTTTTGGGTTTCTTCTTGAAACCTGGCTGATCATAATAAAACCACTGCAAATACAAGTTATTTATTAACAAAGAA
The DNA here is from genome assembly GCA_947578465.1 of Thera obeliscata. Lineage (NCBI taxonomy): Eukaryota > Metazoa > Arthropoda > Insecta > Lepidoptera > Geometridae > Thera > Thera obeliscata. Next base: position 4,582,779 of record OX387926.1, read on the forward strand.
AATTATAACCCACACGAGTACTTATCTACAAAATACACATTAAACGGTTTAGTTATCTGCAGATCATTGCAAGACGACCAAGAGATAGCTCAACTTATCCAAATAAGAGCCAATCGGAAGCATCCCCAGACTCTGTAATGACTCTGTAAATTCATCAGCATTTCCATTCTGTTCGCAGAATGGAAATGCTGATGAATTTGTTACTATACTAAAAACTGTATAAAAATATAATTTTCATAAAATTGTAAAAAAAGAGATATTATTACCTCAGGAAGTCTGAAACAAAACAGTTTGTTATTACAATAGATAACTTATATTTTAATCTATTGGTTACAGCATGAACAGAAATGAAGAGACCTTCCATAAACAAATAAAGTCACCGACATCGAAGAGCACTATATAAATTAGAAATAGACCCTTGCTGTCTTATTACAAAAAAAATTGTTAGGCTAGGCTTAGTCTGGAAATAAGTAGTCTTTGTTTGTTTTGTTACAAAACAATGACTAGTGACATCATAGAACTGTAATTATATCATAGTAAAAAATAATTGCTTAAGTATTATATCAGCTATCTGGTTCCCATAGCACAAGCTCGGCTTAGTTTGGGACTAGATAGTGTTGTGTGGATTGTCTATAATATTGATTTATTAATTTATAGTCTAAATAATATCCACACAGAAAAGTGCACACAATCAGGTAGCGTCAAACGGACCCATTAAAGACTGAAAATAAATTTTTGTTACAGGTCTCCACAGTTGAGACCAAAATAAATGTTCTGTGGACATAAAAATGGTATGTTAGTTTGTGTACGCTTCAAAAACTCAAAAAGTTCTGCACCGATTGAGCTGAAATTTTAGCATGATATTATTTATAATCCGCATCAAATATTGTTTTTTTCAATCACAATGTGCCACAGCCTTGCCCACAGCGAAGCGTGGCAGGGAACAGCTATAGTTGTAAATAAAATCAATAAAAATAAGTATAAATTAGTAAAAAGCTACTAATCGTAATCTACTAATTGTATATTTTCTAAAATCAAACTTTACCTTTTCTCTTTTTGTTTTGATTTTTGAATAATACGCGCTAACTCTCCCTGTAATAAAGAAAATAGTTTCCCTATGAAAACTGTCTAAGTATCTATGTAAATGTTTTTTCAATATTTGGTCCAAACTAATTTATTATAGGTTCATGAAGTAGTCTTGATTAAAATATATATTAGTATTAATAACCAGCTATTCTGGTGTCCGCAGTACAAGCTCTGCTTATAAGGGCGTTCATAGAGCTAACTCGCTGCTGAGCTCCTGCTGAGCATATTTTCAGTGTGTAACTCCTCTGTAAATAAAGCAAGTAGAAGTAAATTTGAAAAAACAGCATCAATCTCTAACAAGTCGTCTTTTTTCTGGCCATTTTTTATATTTTTTATCGTCGTATTTAATCAATAAAAAATTCACGAGAGGAAACAAAAATAGAGATATAAATTTGCAACTCCTCCTGAAGTTGATATTGTTTATTTTTTTGGTTTACACCAATAGATAAACGAAAGAATTGAATTTTTATAAACTGAAAATCACAAATCCGTGCGTGTTTTGCTAGGCGCAGTATTGTTGTGGAGCGGTGGGTTGCATACGAACGAAACTCTCAAGACCAGAGAGGTCAGAGTACGACCTTAATTTGTAATTTGGGAATAAGATTTTCCACAATATTTATGCAGGAATTTTCTAGCGGCTTCGCTCGCCCCGTTCCTGTTATGCCCCGCTCCCGTTACGCCCAGTTCCCGTATTTTTTCGGAATAAAAAGTGTCATTTGTTTCCTGGTTCCAACCCTCCCCACCAGTTTTCAGACAAATTGTTTCTTGAGTTATAAATAGTGCTAGGTTACTAACACGACTTTCTTTTATATATAGATCAAGAACAAATCCATCCTACGGGAACCGTATTTAAAGGAATAGAAATGACCAATGTGCTTTTCCAGACTATAATCTATCTCTGTGATAAATTTCATCCAGATAAGTTCAGCCGTTCTGGCGTTATTGAGTAACAAACATCCATCCATCCATCCATCCAAACTTTCACATTTATAATATTAGTGGGATTAAAAATTTAAGTAGAGTCTGTTCAGAAAGAGAGCCGTCGAGCCAAATTGTGAACTAATGTTTCGATTTTTATATGGCAGCTCATCCCTTTTTTTCTGTCAGCATTTTGCATCATAAAAATTAAATAAAGGAATAGTACACTAATAGTATTAAAAAATAGGTCTTACCAACACATCATAGTATTTTCTGAAACTGCTGTACAAAACTCTTTCGTTATTGCCATATCTGCAAAGCAATAAATAATTGATTTGCGCGGGTCCCTATGTTTGGTTCGAATACAGGTGACCTAAAGTCTGACCTACATTGAAATGTGATGTTAAAAAATGTACCAAACTACATATTTGCTTATTTCAGCTTGTCTCTTGTTTTACGTTCAGAAACCGTATTATTTAAAGACTCACAATTTTTGGATATAATTTATTTCATCATCATCATCATTATCAGCCTGAAGAAGTCCACTGCTGGACATAGGCCTCCCCTACACGTTTCCAGGAAGAACGATTCTGAGCCCTTTCTATCCATCGACTTCCCGCGATCTTAACAATGTCGGGCGCCCTACGCTTCGTCTTCCGGATAATTTATTTGCTTATTTATTTTTTTAGTCAGCAAGTAAACTAAAAAAAAATACAACCGAATTGAGAACCCCCTCCTTTTTTATAAGTTATCATTAGGTATTTAAAACTACCCTATTTTTGAAACATTACGGAACCGAAGAGGAAAAATGTTTGGATATCTTCTACGACATGACAGCTACTTAGCACCATTGAAGGAAAGGTTGAAGGAAAACGGGGAAGAGGAAGGCCAAGAATAAGTTACGTGAGTCAGATAAAAGATCTCTGTCAGGTCTTTTATGGAAGTTGAAGGAAACTGCATCAAAAGCCCGACAAAAGTTCTTAAATTATTTTGTAAAAAAAGTGAGATTCATCTCATCCACGGGGCTATAAGCTAATAAGAAAATAGCAATAAGTAGTAGAGATCGTCCAATCTTAAACTGCACGTCCCACTACTTCAGTCAGTCAAAGTAATTTGTTCTATAATACCTACATCACAATAGTATATTTCATTACAAGTGCGGGAAGGCTGTCATTGCAAAGAGTTCCGACAAATGTCTACCCGAGCCGAAGGCGAGGGTTGACAGTCGGAACAAGTTGCAATGACGGTTCCGCACGTGTACTGAACGACTATTTTTAATACAGTTGCGAAAAAATTAAGCAATTTAATTAAATAATAAAAATACCATTTGCTTTTTTCTCTTCTCTCCACGCAATAAGTTCGTCGTATGTATGCATGTAGCGACTTTTTGACTTTTCCGGTAAAATGTTCTCCGAAGCATTTTGTGCAATTATACTGAGTTCCGGTGGTGTTAATTCAAAAAAACTAGGGTCGAAATTACTCATTTGTGCAACAAACAAATAAACTCGCAAAGAAAATTTCTGAAAAATGGCGCCAACGCCAACCGTAAAATATAAGCAGAGATTTTTTTTTTTCTTCAGCCATTCTGGAAGGCAAAGGGAACTATACACATACAGCCAAGTCTTCAGTAGATTTTTTTTATTGATATGAATAGAAAATGAAATTTAATGAGATGAAATGAAATGAAACCTAACATAACTCATTCAATCAAATCATTAAATCTGTTAATGAAACAAATTAGTAGCTTCTTTTTAGAAATAATACGTATTTGCATGAATCATAAAAACTTCGATGGATTTTTTTAGTAAAAACTTCATGGTTGGTTTTTCTTTTTAGACATTATTTTGACAGTTGGGAAAGAAAAAGCACTAGTGCGGGAAAGGTAAAAAAAAAGCACGCGTGTGTAATAGCCCACATCCCGAACGCTATACGTCCCTGCAATACGCCACTTTTTGAGCAACTGTATTAAAAAGATCATTTTGAAGTACTTTGCTGTGAGTCAACTCCAAGAAAACGTGGTGGAGGGGCATGCATTTTTAGCTTGGTTTATCTCTATATAAGTTGATGCTTGCTAAAAAGTTTTGTTGTCTAGAAATTTTTTGACCGCTATCCAGTGTCAATCGACCGGCACTCTGACAATTTATTAAGCACCAAGCCATTTCAACCTGTTAGAAGCGATATACTACTTGCTGTAACCAATTATAAAGATCTTTGAAATGATCACTCACGATAGCCCAATATTATCCAGATTTCCGTACACCACCGAGCCTCCCAAGTCTCGCAATGGGAACTTCACGGCAGACTTCAGCATGCCCTTGGCTGGCCTGATGAGGGTGTGTCCTGGCAACATTGGTTCCGCTTCGGGCAGGTGGTTGGGGCGCCGTGGTTCTCCTAGTATGAGGCTGCTGTCTTGTAAAGAGTTCCTCCTCTGCAAAAAGGTTGTGTATGAAACTAAGACTTAAGTTTCATTTTTGACTGTAGACCTAACGCTGTGTAAATAATATTTTTTATGCGTGCAAATAAGCAAATAGGTAAATCTAAATCTGAATCCTATTACTTTATCTGTCTGAAGCAGAAGCACTACACACTGATGAATATCAGCCTATAGTACAGCTATTTACTAATTAGAGTAACCGCGAACGCTTTGATTCTTCTCTTTGAAATCCTGGCAATAACAGTAAGGCGAAACTTCACTAAAGCTGACTGAGACTTGATCACTGGACGCGTTCGTGACCCACGGTTAAAAGTCGCGACCGAGAAGTATGTAAAATTGCACATAGAAGATTTTTGCCGTGGATTATTGGCCTGCAGACAAAATATAGAATAGAATAGAATAGAATAGAATAGAATATAACTTTATTGTACACCATAAATCATCAGGTAAACATGGTCTAAAAAAATATATCCAGTCAGTCACTGGATATATCCAGTCGGCCAGATTTTTATGAGACGTCCGAGCGTTCAAGTACGGCCTAAGGTCACGTTTGCGCCCTAAAAGCGCAATACGCAATACGGGGCAGGTGAAAATCTACTCTTACACTACCAACTGGATGTTTTAAATTGTGCAAATTAATTAAACGTCTACCTTGTGAATTCGCAAGTAGACTCAAAGCTCTCTAATTATTAGTTAGAAACATCAAAGATAGTACATTATAGTAAATTTGAAACTTGTTTTACTTGTTGTTTACAGTTTAAGCGACGATTCCGAAACATTACATTCGTTCCTTACAGCTTAGGCTTTAAGGTTATGATAAATTTAATTAGTTTCAAATTAAATTATGGTTTTAATTCACCGCGGTTGGTAGTACTACTAGCAAATTATTTTATGCCACTGGTAAATCAATCACTCACTGAAAACCAGCGCTGCCTCGTCCCCGGTAGAGGCGAAGCAGCATCAAGCTGAGAGGACCATTTTGGCTCAATAATACCTAAATTATGCATTATTGGCTACTGTTGGCACCCTTTTTAACATTAGAACATAAGATTATGTGTGTACTCGTTTATGTGTTTCTATAGTGTTCAATGTTTTTTTTCCTTTTTTGTTTTATTGTGTTTATAGATTACTTTGTATTTGGCTCAAAAACATCAGAAAAAGAAGAACATGTCTTTTTTTTTTGATCTATCTATCTAAGTTATTCTCATAAATACAATTAATGCTTACCCGATGGATCTACAACTTTGAGATGATCACAGGAAGACGCTAAATGAAGAAATATCGATCAATTCTCTGAGGAGACGATTCAAACTGATGTGTTGTAGCAGCATATTAGACTCTGCTTAGTTTAAACATAAACTAAGTAGAACAACAAATATATAGTACTAATCCGCTAATCTAATCTAAGTAAGTTAATTTAATGTAGACTCGTGTGTGCACCCCACGTAACACCTGCAAATCCTGCAAAGCGAAATAAGGTGTATTAGACACAACAATAATACCACAAGAAATAAAAAACTTAATAAGATTCGACACGTGTTTCGCCTCTCTACGAAGCATCCTCAGGAAAATCGACTCTCTGTGCACTATTAGGACGTGTTGCCTTGTCGAGCGCTGAGCAGAAAGCTTTCTGCTCAGCGCTCGACAAGGCAACACGTCCTTTATTTCTTGTGGTATTATTGTTGTGTCTAATACACCTTATTTCGCTTTGCAGGATTTGCAGGTGTTACGTGGGGTGCACACACGAGTCTACATTAAATTAACTTACTTAGATTAGATTAGCGGATTAGTACTATACAGGGTGTCCCATAAGTCAACGTCCAGCCGAAAACGGGTGATGCGCCAAGTCATGACAGTTATCAGAAAAATATTTAAAAAAATATTTGCTAAGTAACTTTTGAGTTATGAGTATTTAAAAAAAACAGGAAAAACTGACACCCTGTGATGATCTTTTAAGTCCTGTGACTACAAATATTAACTTATCATGAAACTTTTTTCTGCAACGTAAGCATGAATAATCCTTCTGTAAATTACAATTCAAAATTAAACCTTAACTGCCTCAGTTTTCAATGAAATCGTGGAGTTTTGGCCAACGTTTCATTTCAGATAATTACATCACCCAACTTTAACCGTCTGTACCGCAAAAAAAATGTACTACACTATCATGGCATGTAACTTTAAAAATTGGCGCATTTATCCAGGATTCCAAAATGGTATAATACTTGCTAGAGTACTCTTTAGTTTTAGAAATAAAAAATGTTTTTTCAACTAAACCGGATTTCCAATCAATTTTATTTCAATAGATAAAATGTTTGTACCCTTTAAATGATGGACTTAAAATGCCTACGCTGTGTTTTTAAGTGACTCACAATTCACAAGTACAAGCTAATACCATTTCGACAATGCAAGTAAACAGATAGAGCCACCATCTTGTCGAAAGAGTAATAACCATGGGTGTTCAAGTAATTTGTTAGTTTTAGGTGAAAGTTTGAAATAAAATTCAATCATAGGATTTCTTCAATCGTGATTTGAATTTAACTACATCAAGGATTTACAGCAAATGTTCAAACTGTTTGCTTTCAGCAGTAATGCAAGCTCTACATTTCCTTAAAAAAATCAGCTGTCTGTAAAGTCAGTTAACTGACGACAGTTGAACGTGACAACGTCATACAGCTGTCCACGCGGACGCATCGCTCACTAAAGTAGGAGAGAGACCGATGTCGAACGCTGCCAAACGCGGAGGCCGATTGTGCCTCTTTGTCGCTCGTTCCGCGCTCTCACTTGCACTTCAAGTATTAAATGGAACGCCTCAGAGCGAGGTAACGCCGCATGAGTCATGTTTTTTCGTACGAGCAGCCGGCTCCATAGAATTATAAGACGTTATCACGTCAAAAACTGTGTAATAAGACCGGCGACGGGCGAAGGCAAACTTTAGATTAAAATCACGATTGAAGAAATCCTATGATTGAATTTTATTTCAAACTTTCACCTAAAACTAACAAATTAATTGAACACATGGTTATTACTCTTTCGACAAGATGGTGGCTCTATCTGTTTACTTGCATTGTCGAAATGGTATTAACTTGTACCTGTGAATTGTGAGTCACTTAAAAACACAGCGTAGGCATTTTAAGTCCATCATTTAAAGGGTACAAACATTTTATCTATTGAAATAAAATTGATTGGAAATCCGGTTTAGTTGAAAAAACATTTTTTATTTCCAATACTAAAAAGTACTCTAGCAAGTATTATACCATTTTGGAATCCTGGATAAATGCGCCAATTTTTAAAGTTACATGCCATGATAGTGTAGTACATTTTTTTTGCGGTACAGACGGTTAAAGTTGGTTGATGTAATTATCTGAAATGAAACGTTGGCCAAAACTCCACGATTTCATTGAAAACTGAGGCAGTTAAGGTTTAATTTTGAATTGTAATTTACAGAAGGGTTATTCATGCTTACGTTGCAGAAAAAAGTTTCATGAAAAGTTAATATTTGTAGTCACAGGACTTAAAAGATCATCACAGGGTGTCAGTTTTTCCTGTTTTTTTTAAATACTCATAACTCAAAAGTTACCAAATATTTTTTTTAATATTTTTCTAATAACTGTCATGACTTGGCGCATCACCCGTTTTCGGCTGGACGTTGACTTATGGGACACCCTGTATATTTGTTGTTCTACTTAGTTTATGTTTAACAATGGAAATCCGCAAAGTCACGCCTGAATCTATTAATTATCTGCTTAGTTTGTCACAAAAAAAAGCAAGGTGAGTCTAGGTGCCAGCTCCGCGCGACCATTTTGTGGGTGACACTTTTCCAGACACGTGGCCATTCTAACGCTTATACTGTATTCTGTGGTTTAAGTAATGCTGTATGAGATAGCTGATACGACCCTTAATTCATTTTCCATTTCGTAAAAGTAATTTACAGCCACACTGAACAATTTGTGACAATATTTCCCATAATCCCCATAAAAGTTCATGGCGCGATTTATAGAGCTGGGAAAAATATTTTACGGCAAAAATTCTAAGTTTATTACCCGTTCACGCCTATGCAATAAAATTGTGATTTTTCTTACACAAAGGGCTGTAATAAAGTTAAGAACGCTATTATTTCGTGATATTTCTGAGTGATTATAATAAAAGGTATACTTACAATTTTTTTTTGTGCTTAAATTATTATGATTTATCTGCTTCTTTTATACCACTTGCTAATGGAGCAATGCTGGTCTTAATGTTAAGTGATAACTATCGCCTATAACAAAGCATTACCTACCCATTGTCATGCACGTATAAATAAGAACGGGCTTCTTATACGTGCATGACCTAAAGTAATCTTTGCTTAGTTTTGAACTAGAAAGTGATAAAATCTACTAATAAAAAGATATAAAAACCTTCAATAGTCACTATTAAAAATAGAAAAAAATCCCCCGATACTCTTGTCAACCATAGACTGCCACAGAACAATATACTCAAGAAAAGAACTCAGAGACAAAAACGAGGATTACAAATTCATGGAATACAAAATAGATGCTGTTGATTTTTTTTTTCAATGCAAAAAGTCTAACTATCGTTTCGGGATTCATACCAGGGTTTCTTGTTTTGATACCAATTGAGCAGAAATATAAATTTTGATTAACTGCGCCTCGTTGGAGCTAGATTAAAAGACGAAATTATATCAATCACTCCCAAAAGAGTTATTCGCCTTCACGCTCACCACTTGTAACCCCTTTAAAAATTAGTTGGATGATTGAAATTAATTTTGCCAATTTAATTAGCGCTGAAAATTACAAAATAACTCTTTATAAGTTAGACGAACAGCAACGTTGCAGATCCAATTACTTCGCTCGCCTCTAGTACTAAGTAAAGGCATGGCCACACTATCAATAAATTATTACAATCGACCACGTCACAGGCCCGTTGCGGTCAGCTATAATTAACAGACCTGTTCAATTTGGCCACAACTTTAGCCAGATACTGAAAAGTTAATTTGCTTGCTCAAAATAATTGCCAATTTATAAATTTTTGAAATAATGCAGTTTTTTGTAAAATCTTTTGAAACTGAGCTGAGTTTCATGGAAACTGGGCCAAAGCACTGACAAGATCACACTCTCTCTCTCTCTCTCTCTTCTTACTGACACTTTTTGACAAAAATATTATGGTAAATAATGATAGTACGAGCCGGTATGACCGAGCTTCGCTCGGGTTTAAAAAAAATTGTATTATTATTTGCCAATAGATGTCAGGAAGAGTCGTATTTTTACTGGCTTATTTTTAATTAACAACGCCTTCTAGCTTGCAGTTAGTTGCTCACAATCGCCAATAGATGGCAGGAACAGTCGTATATTGAGTTTATGTTTGATTATTGTAAAACACCAACTTCTCGTCATTTTCTAAAAATGAATCCTAGCTAGATCGTTTTATCGTCCCCGAAAACCCCTGTATACTTAATTTCATGAAAATCGTTGGCTCAGTTTCCGAGATCCTAAATATATATATATATACAAGATTTTCTCGTTTAAAGGTATAAGATAACGTACCTACTGCGTCTACCATGCTAAATCGCTGATCTATTTTTTAGTTATACTATTTCTTATTTTAAGTTTGCACTGCGCTAAAACAGAAGGTACATTTTTACTTCAAGTCAACGTATCAAAATTCAAGTTTATCTGAGAAATCCAATAAAAATGCAATGAGCTCTGTATCTTGTTATGTAAGTACTGCTCAGCTCATGAAGTCCGCAAACCAATCACAGACAAGAACTTAGTAAGTTTATAGCATATAGATAAAAAATGGACATTCACACAGCCATGAAAACTTTTCAAAACGTTTCAAAGCTTTTGGGATATTAAAGTATACTTATATTATTTAACTGAGTCTTAATATTAGTTTTCAGGACGTATGTCTTTCCAAAATAGCGCCCTTGATCCTGGTCTTCAGTTCTTCTCATCTGTTCACCAGCTTATAGTGCTTTGTTAAAAGGCCATAGTCGCCAATTTAACAATAGTTGGTTAGTCCACCAGAAAGTTGAATAAATAAAGCTGAATAAAAAGCGCCTAATCTTGTCCTACATTTAGTATTCTTTTGATGCACCGCTTGTGCAGAGATAATCACAAAAAAAAGAATTACTTAAAATAGTTATTTGTAAAACAAGAGTAGAAAGGTTTTTAACCACCTGCTCAATTTTGATGACAGAGCAAGCGAAGGATTCAAAAATTCAAAAATTTGGATTTGGCTTTAAAAGACCACGAGCTGAAAAATCTTCGCACTTTCGAGTGCATCACATAATTTTTCATCCGCCTTCAGCGAGGAAATGACAAAACGCAAAAAAGAAAGTGGCGCGCTCGAAAATTGAAATACAAGTAATACTTACACCAAGAAGGTTCCGAGTCTGAGTTTTTAACAAATTAAAAAGTTTTTATGATAAATTCAGCACCGTGGAGGTAGAAGTAAAAAGGTTAAATGATGTTTTGAATTCACGAACTTAGTGCACACGATGTTATAAATTCAATTTTACTTTATCCTCTAGACTCTAGCGGATAAAAATGGCCTTTGGACTCAGGATATCTAACAGCAAAAATACACTTTTCGAGATGGGATGATGAAAAAGTCTGTTTTGGTGTGCTGTACAGGAAAACAATATCCCGCTCAAAGAACATCCATTATTGTCCTGAAAGCAACGTCGACACTTCATAATTTTTTCATTAGCTTTCTAATATCCTTGGTTCCAAACATTACGGTTTGCTTTCATGGTTGAAGGAAGCACTATCCCTAATATATTATTATAAGCATTAAATAATAACATGACAAAGGATGTACTTGTAGCAAGTGAGCTCCATGAGCCAGACGACTTTGTAAATATCGTAAGGATTAAGTGGAGGAAGAAGATTGAAATAAATTTCATAACTCAAATGTTAACCAACCTATCTCCTTATTACGCAAGGGTCAGTTGGAATAATAATGCTATCCCGCATTAAGCTCGTCTGTGTACACTTGTGCCGTTTTTTTGCACAATAAAGAATTTTCTATCTATCCACCTATCTATATGGGTCCTTGATAGGGTCTGAATCTGAACCCAAAACTTACAGCCGCAGAAAGCAGATCAACAATCTTTTACGCTTCAACAATTATATTTAATTTGAACTTTGCATATCAATGAACTTGCAGCACCATTTATACGGGCCATGAATCGAAACTTGCGCAGACTGACCACAAATTGATAAAGTTTTCTAAACTGTGTAACATTGCATATTTGAAATGTCTGGTGTGGAAAATTTAATGTGCTCTGTGTTTCAAATGAACAGTGTGGTTTTTATCACACTGCTGCTGGCGGCTTTGCCGACAAATCAGAAAAGGGCCTTACACACCAGTAACCACCACCAGGGCCAGTGGTTAACTAAATTATAAAGTTTTTAGATTTGTGTGGTGCATTGTAGTATTCTCTGAAAATAGTTTTCTTACCCTGATTATTTCAATCAATTTCTTTATATTCAACTCGTGTTTTGCTTGTAGAACGACGATGTTCTGTAAAGTATCCAAAAATTTAAATATTGGCCTACCCACTTTTACGATCTTTTTTGCAAGGTGTTTTTTTTCTGGATTAAGCCTTATCTTCATTTAACTGAATATAACTTTTATTTCTTATTTGGTTTGGAAAGTAGGAATGAGATGCATCTAAAAATTGCTTCCTGTATGAAAACGGTAAAATGATAGCACTGCTAAATAGAAGTGGACACTTCAGGTTAATGATGATGATCCATTCCTCACTTTGGTGACTTGGAGTTTATTTTGTGGGACACTAAAAGCACAACTGAGATTCAGGCTCACAGATCAATTTCTTGTAATTTCACCGGAACAATAGGCTGCTGCAGAAATGTTCCCTGGAAGAGCTTTTTTCAAAGAATTCTGCGATAGATTTTTTTACACAACTAACTGATGGAACAAGCATATGCTTGCGATGGCTATTGTTGTTTGTGGGCCATATGGCCCACCTGACGTTAAGTGGTAGCCATCGCCTTTAACAAAGCATTGCCTCGTAGGTCACGCACGTCAAGAATGTGCCCTACGATGCACTGCCCTACATCCATCAACTTGAGGCATATAGATGTTCAGCCTCACGAGTCAGTAATTTTGTTTATTCCCAGGTAAAATGACAATAAAATTAGTTTATAGACAACATACCATGCATATTACACAAAAAGCAAACCAATTCATTTTAATGGAAATTAAAATAACTTCACTAAAATCTTTGCATTGACGGAATGGTTGCAATGAAAGTTTTTTCATTATACAGCGCACACATTGGGTGCACACCGTGAAATAAGTTTTTACAAGAAATATATAATGTTATAGAAACGTACATTATTTGTGCATAAGACAGTGTTGGCAATTTAAATAAATAAATATTTTTTTAGAAATTCGTAGGGCACGTTCCTTACGTGCGTGACCTGCGAAGCAATGGTTTGTTCTAGGTGGTTACTATACTTGGTCCATGAGCTAGACGTAGACAAAACCATAATTACTCATCATATATCAGCCTGATGAAGTCCACACAGGCACTTATAGATTTTAAACTAAATGTGGTTGAGTTTCACATCTATAACTTATTAATTTAAAAATACAAACTGCAATTTACATAATGGCTGCCAGTTTTTGTTGTAAACCTGGACGTATTCCTGCATTTTTTATATAAAACTTTTAAATTCGTTTGCTATTTTATTGCTAAGGAGTCTAGACTGTAGGTACCTACTCGTATACCCATACACTTGTGTAAGAGTCCCAGACCACAGTTGGAACTGGTTTACTGATCTAGCGAGAATAGTCTCTCAGTAGATCCACACTGTCAAAAATTGGATCTACAGAAAAAAATATCTCACTAAATCCACTATAAATAAATAAATAAATATTTTTGGACAATTCACACAACACTAACTAGCCTCAAATTAAGCAGAGCTTCTGTTATGGGAACCAGATAGCTGATATAATACTTACATACTTTTTTTTTGTAAATACATACTTAGAATACAATATAGAGAACAAACATCTGCGTTCACCACACAAAATATTTGTTCTCGGTGGGGATCGAACCCACGACCTACGGCGCAGAAGGTAGAGGTACTACCAACCGAGCTGAGAGGCCAGTCAAATGACTATGGATATGGACAATTGGATCCACTGAGATAAATAAAACACACCGATTTGACAATAAATAGATATACAGTTTATAGACAAACACCCAAAATATTTTTATATCTGTTTTAGGCATTTGATAGACTCTACTAATACCAAATATTGTAAGTATATTTATCACCCTATACAAATATTAGTGACTACTGAAATGACGGCTAATAGAGAAGATTGGAGAACGAAAACCAATTATGCCAACCCTATATACTTGAAGTGGGATAAAGATAAGAAAATGATGAGAAACACTATGGATGATACCTATTTAGAAATTTAACCTAGTCCCTGGTTTCATATCATAATAATAATAATAGTAAAAAACAATTGCAAGTTCTAAAACTTGATTTATGGCAAACTCGTTTTTTTCCTGTAGTTGTCAAACAGTTCCGGTTCACTTATCTACTTTTCAGGTTCGCACAATAGTTCTGTCAAAGCCTATTAACCATTTTCTAAATAGCAAAATAGGTGTTAGAACAAAGAAACCCGTGTTTTATCTTCATCAAAGCAGTTATAGGCTGTTGAAGGCCGAGTTGTAGTGTTCTTCACTTTGAAGCCTTTTCACGGCCAAAGGGCAGATGGCCTTTTGAGTGTTGAATGACGATAGTCAATGACAGTTTCATATTTTTGGATATAGATAAATACACTCTGAGGGGCACCCTTCAGAGTGTATTCTTGAGTCTGATAAGTCTGCTTGAGCTTCAAGCATTGATTTTTGAATATTTTCAATAGAGAACTGTCAAAATATCTATCTATGAATCGACTCAGACTCAAACACTGTTTGTGCATACGGGCCTATAATTGCCAGGCTCAGTAGATAATACTAGAATACCTTTTGAATATACCATGTCCATCTCAGCCTGGTATAACCCACTGCTGGGTTTACTTCATTTTCTACCAACCTCCTCTGTTCTGCGCGTCTCTTGTCCAGGTGTTTCCTGCGACTTTTACGATGTCGTCGACCCATCGCGTTTTTGGATGACCCAGATTTCTTCGGCCTGACTTCGGCCACCAGATTATCACCACGTCTAGCCAGAATATACCTAATTTAAATAACTAATACTATAGGAACTCGATAGCTTATTTGATAGTGTGCTTGCAACCAGTCACGTAAGATCTCACCCACTGAAACCACTGAAAATGTTGGGTATAATTATTATGCCAAATATAACAATTGGACGAACCTCTTACTATCCCTTTAGGTATATGTACATACTTTAGAGCCCGTGTTCCGGAACAGTGTTTGAGTCTGAGTCGAGCCTCAAGCATAGATGCCTTCACAGCTCAGTTAGTAGTAGCTCTGCCTTCTGCGCTGGAGGGCGTGGGTTCGATCCCCACCGAGAACAAATATTTGTGTGGTGAACACAGATGTTTGTTCTCTGTCTGGGTCTTATATTGTATTCTATGTAAATACATACATAGAATACAATATAATAATAATACATACATATAATAACAAAAAAAAAATATTTAAGTATTATATTAGCTACCTGGTTCCCATAGTACAAGCTCTGCTTAGTTTGGGTCTAGATAGTGTTGTAAAAAAAAAAAAAAAAAAATATTTTTTGGCAGTTCTTAATTGAAAAAGGTCAAAAATCTATGCTATATTTAAGATCTAAAATGTCCCATGCTTCAAGCATATAATTTATTTCATTTCATTTTAAGCTCGAATCGGACACAAGCACTGTGTCGGAATACTTCACGAATTTATTTTAATAGAGAGACCTACCTGATGTATTGCTAACAACGTATTGCTAAAATTACTCTTAAGAGTGGTTTGGTTGATTAATAGGCAGTTGTCTAGATTTATCTCAATAATGATGGGTATGACTGCTAATAATATATTAGCAGTCATACCCATCATTAATGAGGTAAATTATGTTGCAAAAATTTTATCATCTAAAAGTTCAAACAAAACACACGCTTCGTGTTTCCTTATCAAAATAATTGAAGACTAATAAATGCGTTGAAAACATATTATTATGTTCCTGTTATATTTCCAATTGATTTATATTATCAATAACTATTCATCAACTAGATATCGCAGTTTTGTTGTTTATGGGTGAATCAACTTTTAAGACACTCCTTTGACGACATTTTGAAAAGATAAAATTAAAAAATAAATTTTCGAAATATGATGAAATCATTAGTGTTACATTTGCACAATTTTATCTATTTTTAGGTTTTGGAGCGGGGCACGAAATCTAAGCTAATTTAAACGAGTTTTTTTAGAATAAGTGACGAGTGTGGCTCTAAAATATCCATTGCGTTACTTTTTTGTAAATACAATATCATGAAATAAACGAAAAAAAATGAAAAAACAACTATGTCAACTTTTTATTCATACATTAATTCAGTATTTTCAACTTATTCATAATGTTTTTTATTACTAACACATGAAATAGAGACCATTATTGGTCCATTGCGTTACTGTGCAAAATTTTCAATGCTTAACTTTAGGATAAATATCAAAACAGCATAATCAGACACACTATTCTTATTCCTACAATACACATGAGTCTTGGAGACTTTTAGTTAAACGCTTTTTGTAATCAAAATCAATGACTATGAGAGTTATCTTCAAAATACATTAGAAAAATTAAGGGACATTTGAGTAACGCCAGAGAAAAATAGTAACGCCTGAGAATTTTAAATCTTCAAAGTTGTGAAATTGTGACTATATATATTAAACACATGCTTTTTGAAAGCTCATTCATTCATTCAAGTCATTTTCAAAAATGTAAATGTTTCTTCAGTTTAGTCTTCTATCACATTTTTTATAGCTTTCATGTTTTTTCCATCTTTTATATATTTATATATTGTTATTTTCTAACCCATTCTGTCCAAGTGGTTGTATACTTTACATTTTCCTTACAATAACAATTTGTTTTGTGCAAATGTAATCAGTGTGCCTCACACTGATTACATTTGCCGTACATGCAATCTTTCAAGTTCGCATTGCAAACAGTTAACTCAATGAGGATGTTTAGGTCATCAGTGCCAGTTACATTATTTTTGTTCACTGCTTTTGTTTTTGCTTTATGAATAAAGTTCGTGTGTGTTTTGCAAGACACGTGTCTCTAGCGTTGACAGAAGCATTTTTGACATAAAAATGCTTGTTTCTCGTAAAATAAAAGTAAGAGCATCGAAGTTCAGGATTCTCTTTTACAAAGTTTTTGAACAGATTTTTCATCGTATCCAACATAAACCTTTTTTGCTCCTTCACTTCTGTTTTTGTGAGCGTTTATTTTCTGCCAGCTGCACTTTCTTTCTGTAGCACGTGAAATGTCATCTCTTTGATAAAAATCTTTTATTTTCTTCCTTAAAATAGTGTTTTTATTTGTATAGTCTTTTCTTCTAAGAATTTTGTCAATGCCTAATGTCTCCATAAGTATCTTTTTCTTCATTCGTGAATCTTTTATTTCTACAGTTGAAAAAATCTTCTTTATTACCTCTCGTTCTTTTCTAGATTTTGTTTTTTTTAATGTTTTATTTATAGCACTGCTCAGAACTTTGTGCCTCAGATCTTCCGTTTTTTCAGTATCGTTAATTTCGCAGTCAATTCGTCTTTGATTATCTTTTCTTAAATTTTTCATACTTTCGTCTCAAATTGCTAAGCTCAAGCTAATGAGAGCTTGCTTAAGTTTTTCGTTTTCTCTCTTCTTCTTCTTCTTATCGTGTCACTGATTCTTTCGAACCAAGTGTAGTGAAAGGATTTTAAGTGCGCCTCAAAGAGGCTCCTTACTCACCCGTGGCCTGTTCGTTTTAACTTTCTTCCGCCCTGCTTCTGCTTAAGATATGTGGAGTGGAAGAGCACTAGCCCTTGGTGGCGTAGCTAGTACTTGTGGTTGTGTATCTGTTGCACGAGGTGGTAGGTCTTTTGATTTTGGTGGTGGGTCTCTTGATCGCGATGATAAGGTTTTTGATCGTGGTGGTCGGTTGCTTGATTTGGTGATGGGTCTCTTGACCGTGCCGTTAGGTTTCTTGATCGCAGTGGAGGGTATCTTGCTTGCAGTGACGTATCCTTAGCTCGTGGAGGATCTCACGGAGGCGTCGCTGGTGGAGTTCCATTCAATTCTTCCAAATTATCTAATCTGGAGTCTGTTCTAGGCGAGTCAGGGGGTGTTTGTTGCAACAATCTCGAGTGTCGTTTTCGCATTATGTTTTTCTTTAGGAGTTAAATCTCTTTGTTTTATGGTTCCAAACTCGGTGTTTTTTCTTCTCTTCTTCATACTTTTCTCTATTAATTTTTAGTCTTTCTACATAGCGCTTCTGTTTTTCTGCTGCACTTAGTGGCATTTTGAATTATGTTGCACAAACCTTGAACAATTAAACTATATTAATAAGATCTTAGAAACCCAAGTTAGACGCAGATTAACATCCACACTATCCACATTAATGCCAACTCACAATGTTAATTTGCCTTACATTCTCTGGTGTTACCGGTAACTCAAGAGAAAATTTATCCGGCGTTATCAGTAACGCTAGGGAAAATTTCAATAAAAAATATCACAATTAATTCCACAACCAAAAATCACCAAATCTTTTGTCATGACCTTGAAATCAGACATCATAGGCAGCATACTGACCTAATAAAATTCAAATCTTTTAAAAACTTACCAAGATTCCCGCCGTAACGCTGTAGAGCGACAATAAACCCACGCACACCAGCTGAGAGCTTATCGCAGACTCAGGGGCGGGTAATGTGTGGTAGGGCTTAGCGGATCATACCAATAAAATATTAGACAATAATCGCCTTAGATGACACCAAGCTAGGCGCCATCTCTTGATAACAGTCATGAATTTTTATCAGTAACTCTGTGGAGCTGATGTTTTAATCAAAGTTCAGGACAAAAGTTTAGGTTCATGTAAAATATATAATTTAAGCCAAACTTTTATAAATGTTAACTTTAAATGTAAGTTTAATTCATTGTGAATTATAATATTGTGTGAAAATCCTGTGCATTCATACAATTTTTTTAAGAAACGTCTTTCATTGTATTGACGCCTAGGCGTGGGGACACATATTTTTTGTATGGATAGTGCATAAGCTCTGCTGAGTTACCATAAAAATATCATTTTTTTTTCTTAAATCTTTATAAAACGATTAAACTAGCGTGTTAGCAAAGGATCTAAGTTTATGTTGGCATAAAAATAACCAAATTCTAAAATGAAATACAGATTTTATTGCTATTTCAATGCCAGGGACACAAAAGGAGTGCCTTAAAAGTTGATTCACCCTTATAACAGAGCTGTAAATTAAACAAAATACCAATGTATTTTACTTTTTTTAATTTCCTCTTATCATAAATTCTGCACTTTTGTAACAGATTAATAATAAAAATATAAATCTAAATCTAAATCTTACTTCATGTATGTATTCCTATATTATTTATTGCAGTATGCACCCGTCTTGATCCACTTCATACTAAATAAATAACAATAATTAAATATATTATAACAAATATATTAGCTTCTTTGGATTTAGAATTGTATAGGAATCCATAAAAAATATGAACAATTCAATTATTATAAAACTATGTTTTAAAAATGCGTATTCTTAAATTTAACATATGGAATGGTTTAATAGTCTTTATTTTTGTATTGTCTTTTAAAAAGCTCCGCCTCTACGAATAATTAAGGGCTTGCGCAAGGTGGACAGCATATCAAAAGGTTTATTTGGTATTTTTTATCATACCTTATCTAATCGGAATAAAGTACGAAAAGCTGGCCTCGGAACATTAGACCAGCGTTGAGTATTTTCAATCCATATTTCGATTAGATTACTAAAAATCTTCTACCTTGTCGTCCACCTCATAGGCCTACTGTTCACCAACACATCAAATATTGCCTGATCTATAAAACCATCTATCAAAAAATTCCACACCCATTTGAACAGTATGCTAGTGACATACATGTGATCCCTAGCCAATAATACCTTTTGTTACGATATCTTTGGCAGTATTTACATCATTCATTTTTCAGTGTAACGGTGGAGGCACCTTTGAACTAAAGCTACCTATCACATTACCAGGAGGCGTATAGTTGGCTACAACATACACTTGGCCTTCTTTAGACCTTGACATGCCAATACCAATTTCCTTACTGTCTTGCCAGATGACCTGACTGAAATGTCCTGAGTCTAAGTTTGTAGGCTCCTTGCCAAATTTGTGGTGCTTAATCTCACTGTACCATTTATCAACCGGTTCTCTACCTGAGACTGTGAAAGTAGGATCAGAAGACCAGGCAAAGAATATGTTCTCTCCATAATCATTCTGGTCTCTGTGCTCCATTTTGCCTTTCTTTGCGATTGTCTTCGCCCAATCTTCAGCGTATTTACACAACTTCTTGTTTAACTCAAGAGGAGGTACGCCGTGTTTCTTTCTGTACTCGTTATGAGCTCTGAGGCATTCTTCTTCAAATTTATCTCCGGATACTGAAGTGGATTTTAACTTGCTTACTATATCAGATGCGATGTCTCCAAAGTTCTTGCTATTTCTCGCGTTTGGTGATCGTGGTTTTTGGTTTGGGGATTTTGGTGGAGGCAGATTGTTGTTGGAGCTTCGAGATGAGCTGTAACTTCCAACGGCAAACTGCATAGCTCCAGGTGGAGTGACATTTTCGGAAAACTTTCCACTGTAGTTTCCAGGTGGAAAATAGTTTGCGACAACATACAACTTTCCAGATTTACTCTTAGCGCTACCAACTCCTATTTCTTTCGTGCTTCTCCACACCAGCTGGGTGAAGTGGCCGCATTTGAGTTGTTCTGGTTCCTTTCCGAATGAGAAATCATTTATTTCACTGTACCATTTGTCTACGCAATCCCTTGCTTTGATTTTAGTGTTAGGGTCAGCAGTCCATCCACAGTAGACGCTTTCTCCGTAAGTCTGGTTTGAGCTGTAAGACATTGAGTCCTTTTTCGCCAGCTCTTCCGCCCATCTCTGAGAAATTTTAGTGATATCCTTGTTTATAACTAATGGTGGGACGCCATGTTCACGTCGGTACTCATTGTGGACTTGAAGTGCTTCATTCTCAAAGTCGGAAGACTTTGAACTGAAGAGTTTACTCTGCAAGAAAAAAAATCGTCAGTTTAATAAAAAAGAATAAGGGTTATCCCTTTTTTTATGGATTCACATGAAAAAAACTCTGAGAAAAGGCTATTTTTTAACTGATCTTCATAAAAGAATCAGAATTTATATTCCCATTTTGTTTTTTTATTATTTTGGCTTCAGTTTGTGTGGTAATAGGCATTGTGAAACAAATAACAATTATTTTTAACTGTTGGCTTTGCGCTATCTCTCGTAATTTCCGTCTGCAGTGATTCACGTTCACGGTCATGGCAACGCGCCCTGCATTTATCTTTATTTGCTGTGGGCTTTTTAAATTCAAGGTTTGTGATAATTTCACACAAAATCAAGGTCTTTGGGTTTTCAGTGACATTGATTCGT
This sequence comes from Thera obeliscata, assembly GCA_947578465.1. Classification (NCBI taxonomy): domain Eukaryota; kingdom Metazoa; phylum Arthropoda; class Insecta; order Lepidoptera; family Geometridae; genus Thera; species Thera obeliscata. The sequence continues at coordinate 4,603,845 of OX387926.1, forward strand.
GTTATCAGGCCTATTCAGAATGGCAATGTCTTGGATGATTCTGATTGTCACTGTTTTGGTCATTTTGATCTCTCAATCGTTGGCATCTGTATGCAGCCAGGGGCCTAATTCTCGGAGAAGCAATAAGATAAAATTGCAAAATGATCGAGATCGGCCCGAGAATAAGGTCCCAGAGCAGCTGTTTTGTCTATATTTTGTTAATATTTGTGTTGTAAGTATTTATACTTCTAATATTATGAATGTGAAAGTTAGGATGTTAGTGAGTCAATCACGCCCCAACCATTAGACCGTAGGATGAAACAAAATATACTTAAAAAAATACCCAAATATAGTTTAGTAAATACCTAAATATAGTTTGTAACTGGGATTATCATTAAAACTTTTTCTTATCCCAAAAACTTAATAGGATTGAGCTCCACCACGAGTGAATTCGCGTATGGCTTCAAGTTGTAAATAAATTCATATTCTAAAACTACTTAATCCTCAGAAAACTAAAACGTAATTTGATAAGTTGGATGAAACAGATAAGCAAATAGCAACAGTAGGTCTACCACAAGCTCTGTCTGGCTCTGGTTTTGAGTCTGTGTGAGTATTAACACTCACCAGTGTATTAATACTGTGTGTGTGATGTTTCGACGTGGGACTTATTTAGTCAACAGTCACACAGACTCAAAATCAGAGCCAGAGACAGAACCAGACAGAGCTTGTGGTAGGCCTGCAGGGCCCAGTAATAAAGGGCGATATGCTGCCGTGACTCAAAGTAAATAAGGGCTATAACTTCTAAGGGATATCTTGGATTATCGGCAACTAATCCCTAGATTAAGATAAAACTGTTTCCCTGAATTAGAAAAACATTTTGTTAGATATTTACGCGTACTTTTTATGACATACTTTGTGAGTGGACTTTGAGTTGATCAGTTAATGCGTCAAAATGGTAGGCTGCGTGATAAATTTTTGTAGGTTATCGTAAATTTCCTCATCTATTGCTAGAAGAAGGCCTTCATACGATACGCTATAACAAAGTAAAGATATTACATAATATTATTGAATGAATAAAATCTGTATTCTTTTTCCTTTTCCTGCCTTACCCCACTTTATGGGACGCCGGCCAATATGTCTTACTCTTTCATTCCCTTCTGTCAGCCGTCATCTCTACATTCACTCCTTTCTTATCAAATTCATCTGTCACACTGTTCATCCATATTAATTTGGTCTACCTCTGCTCACATATCCATCCACGTCCATATTCATAACTCTCCTAGTCACATGACTTTCATCAGTTCATCACTCATGATATGCCCGTACTAAGCTAGCCTGTTGCTTCTCAATTTGTCTGTTACTGGCGATACTTGCAAACTTCCCCTGATATACTTACCTGTTTCCTATAATCTGTTCTGTCGGTGATATGTAACTCACTGACAAGTAAAACCGCAGAACGTATAAAATAATAATTATGTACATATTTACAAAACTTCCTAAAACCGAAGTACTTTAGAAATTTGATTAAAATTTGCCCTTTTTAGTTATCGACAGATTTTTTCCGTTGTTTCTTCGGTATATTTACATTCCATAACATTGAAGGCTGCGAGTATTTTGGCTCTAATAAAAATATGTAAAACCTAGGCTTTTTATTATAGTACTAAAACTGGGTTTATAGTTTCATAATCTCCAATTTAAAGTCGACTGCAGTCGGCTATAAAAATTAAGGTCGATTTGTTACAGACCTAGTTTTGATATCCAGACATCATACTATTTTTGGACCAAGAACCAGCTGATTGAGTTATACAAGAACGGACTAAAGATCACTCTACCTTGAAACCACAAGCAAAGTTTTGAATTGGCATTTGAATGACATTGCGGGCCAACTCAGTAACTGCTCCACAGACAGTATTCAGTATATTTATTGCCTTATTATTCTTGCAAATTTAACATTTTCGGATCGTAGGTTTTATAATCAATACATAATTTACCCTGTTTTGCAATACAGTAGAAACGGACCGATATTAATAAGCATGCAGGTTGTAAGCAGGTTAATATAAAATATAACAAGAGGTAAGTATTTATAATAAACGGTATTTTTTTCTTTCGTTGTTCAATAATTCGTCTAGTGTGTAGTAAGTTTTTTGCAGTAGCATCTCTCTTGGGGTTTTTTTTTTAAAGTTGTGCTTTTCACCAACTTCAATTTATGTTAGATAGTACTAACCTCAAATTGGAACGATTTGAAAAAAAAAATGTTTTATGTGAATGGTAAATACTTCCAGATTGTTCCATAGTCAAAATTGGTTGAGCCATGAAGTGGGCTTTTTTTTAAAACTTCACTTGGCTTGAAGTCTAATTGTCGCTGCTTCGCATGTCCCTGTTTTGCAATACAGTAGAAACGGACCGATATTAATAAGCATGCAGGTTGTAAGCAGGTTAATATAAAATATAACAAGAGGTAAGTATTTATAATAAACGGTATTTTTTTCTTTCGTTGTTCAATAATTCGTCTAGTGTGTAGTAAGTTTTTTGCAGTAGCATCTCTCTTGGGGTTTTTTTTTTAAAGTTGTGCTTTTCACCAACTTCAATTTATGTTAGATAGTACTAACCTCAAATTGGAACGATTTGAAAAAAAAAATGTTTTATGTGAATGGTAAATACTTCCAGATTGTTCCATAGTCAAAATTGGTTGAGCCATGAAGTGGGCTTTTTTTTAAAACTTCACTTGGCTTGAAGTCTAATTGTCGCTGCTTCGCATGCCACGCAATGTAACTCAAAATACTACAACGAAATTTGGTATATCGTTTTTCATAGTAGACCTGGAGAGCATGATAAAAAGCCGACTGACATGCCGTCAGACTCCCTTTATCAAGTAATTTATCTTGGAACTAAAATACCCTGTGGAGTTGGGTACGTTTCGTGAAGGAAGATTTCAATATACCGACAAGGTATGTTGAAATCTTTTCTACAAACATTGATTTTTTTCTTCTTTTTCGTGTCTGTGGAAGAACGAGCTTGAATATGAATTGAATCATATATACTTACGTATATATAAATTATTAACTATTTCCTTTGGTCCGTATATGACTGGACCGATTTGGCTGCATAGGACCAGGAGATAGACATAGGGATACTTTTTGTCCCGAATAAGTAACGGGAACGGAGCGAGCAAAGCTGCGGGCGGGGGTGGCGGGGGCTAGTGTTATATGATATAAGAAGAATAAACCAGTGATTTAATAATATTGCCTTTCCAATAATACTAGGCTACCTATTGCGTTTTCTATGGTAGTATACAGCACACATAGTACCTACACAGTGGATAAGTCAAGTTGGAACCTACTTTCGATTAAGAGCAACATGTGCCTCTTAAAATGCAGTGACACCACAAAAGAAATACGTGCACGGCGTCACTAAGTTTATCCATTTTTAACCGACTTCTATATTCTATTCTTCGATTTATGTAGGTACACTATGCCAGTGCTCTCAAACGGTGAAGGAAAACATCGTGAGGAAACCGGTATGTCGTAGAAACTAAAAAGTTCGATCATATAATGTGTCAAGTGCACGAATAGGAGCCTCTTTGAAGCGCACTTAAAATCCTTTCACCACACTAGGTTCGAAAGAATCAGTGACACGATAAGAAGAACCGACTTCAAATAAAAAAGTAGCAGGTTCTCAATTCTCTTTATTTATGTATGTTATTAGCACAACTTTGTCATTTAAGAGCCGATTTAAAAAACTATTTTAGGTTAAACTTCCAGATTACTCCCATATAAATTTAATCAAAATCAGTTCCACAGTTTGGCCATGAAGTCGATTTCTCAAGTTTTGAAACTTAAATTATTGTGAATGCTCGATAGCACTCACAATAAAACCGATGTTAGGGCTACATTTTTTAACCAAATATAAAGATAAAGATCCAACTCGCATAAACACTACCGCACTGTTAGGACTGTGTCAAACCAATTTATTGCCATCTTGTAATTCTCTGGGTTATCCCGGAAGGGCTCATAACCATTTAGATGGGTGCCAATGAGCGTTCATTGAATAATGAAGATCATTTTAGCAACCACGCAAAGGGGTTTAAACTCTATCTATTGATGGTTAAAGATGAATTTGGCGTGTTAAGGCTGATAAAAATGCATGATGTGAAGTTTAATTAATTTGTGACCTTTGTGACTCATCGATCCTTATTCTTTCGCCGTGTACTGACAAAAATAAATAAATAAGTAATAAATAAAAATAAAATAAAAATAAAAAGCCTTTTATTTCTTGCATTTTACAAAAGCTTAAAAAAGATAAGGTAGGTATGTACTTAATACTAATAATTCAGCTATAAAAAACAAATCTGATTAAATAAAAAAAAAAAAATAATAAAATACCGGAACATAATTGTACGGAGTGGGGGTAAAATTAGGAGATCATTGGATTTAGTTGGTGCAAGACGGGAAGTAGGTAGGGGTAACTAAAGAAGTGGCCTAATATACCGAGCAGTGGGTGAACGTTGGTTTGTTAGCTATCATATTTTAATTTTTCTCAAACATGCTCGGAAATTTGAGCATTATTTTGACAACCTTCTTCGAGATAAATCGAAATTCATGTACTGGCTAAAGACATGCGAGCAGTGGCCGACAAACAATAGTTGTATGAAAATCCATTACTGTCGTTTTTAGTAGCTGTTTAGATAAATCTATCTTGTTATTTAAAAATGGAACAATCTTTTACTTCAAAATATGACAACCAAAGAGGTAACTTATCAAAGGTTTAATCTAAATTTCAAACTAACTTGCAAAATTAAATGCTGTCTATTGGAAAGAAACAAATGAACACTTCAACGCGAGAAAAAATTGTGTTGTTCGCTGTTTATCATAATTGTATTTGACCAAATGAGTTCAAGTAATAAGTTTTAATTTCCTCACATTATTCGAGAAAAGTACCTACTATACAAAACTTGGCCACAACTTGGCATTGATGAACTAACGTATGTGTGTACGGTGTATTGTAGTTATTTAAAAGGCAAACCATTTTTATCTGCATTAATATTGTAAAGAAGAATAATATAAACAAATAATAAGTATTCATGTATTTATGTATGTTACGAATAAACTCAAGGATTGTTTACCATTAAAATGCTACATTGTCCCTGCAAAATATACTCCATATTATAAAAAAATAGGAATCCCTACTTTATAAAGTAACCCAAGGTGTAAAAATGCCCTAATAATAATAAGGTAAAGAACTGTTAGAGCCAGCGCAAGATAACTCTGAGATGGCGGAAAATGTAAAAAAAAATATTTGGAAATATATTTTCCCAACAAACATGAATGAGGAAATCGAACTTGCTTTGTATTTAATGCAAGTCCATATATTTGAAAAAAAAACGACTTGAAATAATCTTTAGGAGATCATGTTTGTTGGGAAAATATATTTCCATATCATTTTTTATGGGTTTTTGCGATCTGTCACGCGTTGGAACCTCTCACACAATCTCTCAAACAACCCGCTGTTTAATAGCAGTACCTACATCCACGAGTGACTCATGTCAATGTGACAGTGACGGCAGGGTGAATGCTTTGACCTGTTATACTTGACTCACAGTTCGCGTTTGACTGCATCTGACGTTTCCGCCGCCTAACACTTTGACAGCCGGGGACGTCAGTCGTCGTCAGTTTTGGTATATGGTATTTGGTATTAGGTAGTTTTTAATCTTTCGTGGTGTGTTATTTATTCATTTTTTGAAAGCAACTTAGAATATTGATTATTAATGTTTTTGTTATATTTAAATTTTGCAATTTATCGGAAAAGTTATAAATATCACCATGTCAAATGTGCTTGGTGTTATTTAAAGTTTTGCTATAAATATCACAAACATTATCAACTGTTAAGTACTTGAGGTCTTTCTCTAAAACACATCTAAATTATCCGCTGTTGGGCTAAACTTACTATGTGACAACCTTTTTATAGCAAAAATATTACCCGCTGGATTTCATAAAATTGATACTGGCAAAATATCTGTCAAGATGACAGGCAGACACCACAAATTGGGTTACTCCCCTAATGACCAGGATTTTGCCCACTATTTTGAACACAAAATATTCCCTCATTATTTCCTAACTGCCTAAGTAATTCAATTAAGAGCTGAATTTACTTAGGCCTGATTGGTTAAATAAATTTTGAATCTTCTTAATCAATGAACCAGCTTATAAATATTTAGTTAATAGTAATTCAGTACTTTCCTTCTAAAGTAATAAATTGTGCAGTCCCAAAAAAAGGAACCAACCCGATGCCAGATGTGTCTTCGGCGATGCATAACTTTCAACGCAATTGGAGCACGACACATACGTTTTGTAACGTAATGCTATGCGATTATGAACTTTATGGCTTCATGTTTTTTATTGATATTCCACCTGCACTGTAACCTTTTACTGCGCAAACAGTAATGTTACTTCATTACTATGCTGGCATCGTGAATCAATAGACACAACAATAATTGTTTAATGAATTTATACGTCATTATTTGCATTTTCCACTTTTTAAACACTACTTACTACATATTTTCACACACTAAAAAACTATTAGTTTAAAATAGGTTTAAATCATTATCTCATGTATTTACATTAATTTATAGGTATCTTTTGGTCATTTAATCTACCAATAAAAACCAAATAATTACACGAAAAAATATCAAGATTATTTTTCGTATTAAGGACACAAACATGTCTGATTACAAGGACAAAACAATAATTTACCATTATTTTTTCTCGCGTCAATCTCCCGACACTGCAGTTTCAAACAAGGTCCGTCCCGTCAATTCACTCGTCCTAATTTATCCTGACTGTACAAATGTGAGTGTTAGTACGTTATCACGATAACAGAGCCCCTACCACTGACGAATGTCGATTTGATATCGAATTGACTAATCTTTCAGGAAATGTGACGCGAGGAAATTGAAATCGTAGATTAGTTTGCAAATGACGAATTTTTATGGCAAATGAAAAACAAACATCCTGATATCTTCAAGTTCATAATATCATTTCTAATCATAGTTTAGTGTTACCTACATTTTCTCCATGTCATCAGCTGTTCGTTCTGTGTGTTTTAATGTATTTGTCTTGAGTGTGCCTTTACGTCAAATAAAATTTCTTTCTTCTTTTTTATCGGCAAATCTCCAAAAATATAAAACCACGTTTTTAAAAAAAAAGCATAAATGTTCCCTTTAACAGAAATTACGGAGTAACCAACACCATCATTTTTAAGTCTCAAGTTTTCAAATTTTTAGTTATTGGACATCTCAAGTCATTGAGAAGCCAGAGGCACATTTCTCATGCCTAAATCACAAGCTAATTATGGTTACCTTCGATACCATTGGAACACCTATTGGAATACCTATTACTAAAGGAAACTACCATTTTACCCATCGCCACTTTCAATATACCGGTTTCCCTGTGATGTTTTCCTTCCCCGTTTGACAGCACTGGCATGGTGGTGGTCTAGTGTTAGCATCGCCTTCCGATCCTAAGTTCGTGGCTTTAAATCAGACCGATAAGTTTTTTGTAGTAAAATGTATGTGCATAGTGCCAGTACTCTCAAACGGTGAAGGAAAACATGTCGTAGAATGTAAAAGTTAGAAAATATTCTGTCGAGTGCATGAAAAGAGCCACTCCGACGCACTTGAAATCCTTTTACCACACGATAAGACTGCCATGACGGAAGAAAAAAGGTTATATTTACCCCGTTCCAAAAATACTGGGTAATAGTGACGGTACACATTTCCGAAATTTATAGGACACAGTACACTCTCCTTCTCATAACTCGCACTCTCGCCACTCGCAAAACCAGAATTAGCAGCGGCGGGAATAACGTATTGGTGCTTTCACTGATCAAGAGTTACTGTGGCATGAGTCAGTATTAAGCTGATGATGATGGATGATTGCTGTTAGAAAGTGTAACCTTTCTGATAGTTTATTCGTTCAATTCCATCGTACGATTGTCCGAGTTCAAGGTATGAATAAAAACCTGCGCACATCTAGCGCGATAGCGATGGTGATCAGTGAAACGCTGTCAAATATCGCTGTCATATTTGACAGCCTTTCACTGATCGCCATCGCGCTCGATGTGCGCAAGGCTTAAGTTTGCACACTTTCTTAATTGAAAGGTATCGTTGTCAATGCACCAATTTTTATGCAAAAAAAAATATTTTTTTGTATAGAGTGTTTACTATACGTAAGGAAATCACAAACATTTGTATTATGTCCCAAAAGTTATCCCGCTCGGCTCTTAACTTGTAGGACATTATAAAAAATTATATGTTATGTGTATTAGTGATGATTGTGTTTATTTTTAGTTTAGTATTTACGTAAGCCCTCATCTTATATGTGCACTACCCAACCTATCTCCCTATTACCCAAAGGTTAGCTGGTAGATAATGCTATCTAGCATTAAGTTCGCCTGTGTACAGTATTTTTTTTAATTTTGTGCAATAAAGAATTTTCTATCTATCTATCTATCTATGTTACTGGCTCAATCACGAAAAAGGTTGAACCTATGAGTCCTTGAAATAGATAGATTATTATTTTTTCTAAACCTACGAAAGCATTTTGCTGCTATGTGTGAAGCTGCGGGTGGGATCTCTTATTCAAAATTAAAATACTAAAAAACTATTATCCTTCAAATTTCTGTTTATTTATTTACACCAATTAAATTTCAATTTGACTGTTGCATGAAAATATTTTATTGTGTATGTTAGGTTACATAAGTAAGATAAATAAGCGGTATTTGATCATTTAACCTTAATTTTAATGCTTTTATGTTGTTTGACGGAAATGATTTATATAATTGATTATTACAATTAGTTTTTAATGTTTTTACGATTTAAATAAATTTCTGACTGTGTCCGTTGCGTGCATGTATTCCTTGACCTTTTTCTCTTAGGAAATGCATAATTATTGATTTTTAATCTTAAAGGCCTTACTTTTACAAAATTATGTCAAATAAACAATGCCTCAACAATTGTAACGTTTTGCAAGCTAGCTCCAAACTAAGCATAGCTTGTACGATGGGAACCAGAGAGCTGATCTTATATACATTTATTTTGTAAATATTATAATATATGCACACACTGTCTTATTCTTAATACCTTTACTTGTTAAGCTAATTTTAAGCGTTTTTATAGAACTCAAAGTCTTCCTTGTTTGTTGTGTACGACAAATTAACATAATTATTTCTTCGTTCTTTCTTTGCTTCAAACTTTTTTATCCCACTACTATACACAGGTAATTCAAGGTCCTGTAAACGTATCTTTATTTTAATAAAATGTTTTAGACCCCACATCAGGTTTGAAACCCACTCTTATTTCCATTGCAAGAGTATGATGTATATTGACCGAGGGTCACAAAACAAACGTTAGCTTGCCGATTCACATTATTTCCAAAACATAATAGCTTGCGAACGAGTCGGGGGGGGGCGCCACGACGGTCGATCCCGATCAAGAGATAGAGTTAGGAGAGGGGGAGCTCTCTCAGGAGGAGATAGACTTGCTGCTGGGCGACGGAGGAGGGGAGATTGCGGGGGGCATTTTAGGCCTCAGCATCCTCTCTCCTGCGACGCCCATGGACGCAGTGGAGTCTGCCTCGTCTGGTGAGAACTCCCTCTCCGGCCATCCACAATAGGATAGTCAGAAATGACTACCCTACATCCCCCAAATCCCCCCCCCCCCATTTCTAGCAGTAACAGAGCTCTCTGATACGGTAACCAGGGCAGGACAACAAACCTCTAAACCCCCAACCCCATTAGGGAATTGCGGGGAACAAATCGTTAGGTCAAACATAAAAGCAGTCAACCAGCTTAAGATAGTTCAGGCCAACATCCAACATAGCGTCACTGGGTTCGCTGCACTAAGAAGAACCCTGGAAGAGCAACCAAACACAATAGCACTGGTCCAGGAGCCCTACATGGTCCGAGGCAAGGTAAGCTTTAATGCCCTCCGCGGCAATGTTTTTACTCCACCACTGCAGAATAAAACACGTACACTTGTCTACGTTCCGAGTACGGTCAAAGCATCTTTGCTATCACACCTGTGCACGGACGACCTTACTGTTGTGAAAATAGAAACTGGCTTAGGAGGTAATCTAAACTCTTTGATTCTAGCATCTGTATACATGGATGGCGGGGCGCAAGCACCACCACCTGAACTCGAAAACCTACTGATCTACTGCAGACGACTCAAATCAGAATGTATTATAGGCTGTGACGCCAACGCACACAGCACAGTATGGGGATGCCAGGACACGAACGAAAGGGGGAGGGACCTCCTGGACTTCATTCTAAGGCATAACCTAAACATTCTGAACAGAGGGTCGGAACCAACTTTTGTGACGTCATGGGCCAGGACGATAGTAGACGTCACACTAGCCACAGATACTATTGCAGAACTAATAAATGACTGGCATGTCGCCACGCATGAGGCATCGTGTGCGGATCATAGGAGAATCAGGTTCAGCCTGAAGATAGGCGAGATGGTTCCGCGCAGATACCGAAACCCGAAGAAAACGGACTCAGGTCTCTATGTGGAGTCAATGGACGCAGCCCTGGGGGGGTTGCGGAAAACTGAACCCACGGAGACACTAACCCCAGCAGAAATAGAGACAAGGCTCGAATCACTGGTTAACAGCATGACAACCAGCTATGAAAAGGCTTGCCCTCTAATCACGGAAAGCAACAAGATAATTCACCGCAAAGACAGATGGTGGAACAAAACCCTCGGCAAACTGAGAAAGAAGGTTCGTCACCACTTTAACAGGGCCATGAATACAAATAGTGAAGAAGACTGGGCAGACTACAGAGTAGTAAGCCAGGAACTTAAGCATGAGATAAAACTAAGCCGCAATAACTCTTGGAGGAAATACAGCAGCTCAATTGCATCCCAGAGTGAAACGGCCCGTCTGAGTAAAATACTTTCGAGTGACACCAAGATAAAACTGGGCACTCTCAAGAAGCCAGACGGTTCGTACACGACAACAGACAAAGAACAGTTTGAGCTTCTGCTACAAACGCACTTCCCAGACTGCAATCTAGACGGGAATGCAAGCTGGGAAGCAGATCATGAGGGCCACAACCCGAATAAGGAAGACTGGGAACTAGCCGACGCCATTGTCACAGAAGAGGCACTGTCGTGGGCCATTAGAACCTTTGAACCGTTTAAAGCAGCCGGCACGGATGGAATCTTCCCGGCGCTTCTACAATGGAATCTCACTAGAATCGAGGCGACACTCGCCGCTATTTTTAGAGGATGCATTGCCTGGAAATATATCCCTCACACTTGGAGGGAAGTCAGAGTAGTCTTTCTGCCGAAGCCAGGCAAGTCGGACTACACCCAGCCCAAATCGTTCCGGCCTATAAGTCTAAGCTCTTTTCTACTGAAGACCTTGGAAAGGCTCTGCGACAGACACATACGTAGCGGACCACTGCTCAAGAATCCCATAAATAATAATCAACATGCCTATCAGTCGGGCAAATCGACGGAAACAGCCCTTCACAATGTAGTGCACAAAATCGAGAGCGCGCTAGACTGCAAGCAATCGTGTCTGATAGCATTCATTGACATCGAAGGTGCCTTTGACAAAACAACATTCCCGAGCATCGAGAAGGGCTTGAGGAATCAAGGTGTGGAAGAAAACCTAAATGAGTGGATTAACAAAATGCTATCAAACAGAGCAGCCCTCATAGAACACTCGGAAGTCACAAGATGCCTTGTAACTAAAGGCTGCCCGCAAGGAGGAGTACTGTCTCCTCTGCTGTGGGTACTTGTAGCCAATGAGATACTTGACTCCCTCAATAAGGACGGGCTGCAAACCATAGGCTATGCCGATGATCTGGCAATCATGATTTCGGGATTGTTTGAATCGACCCTATGCGAGAAAATGCAGAAAGCACTCCGTATCGTGGAGGCTTGGTGCCACACGCACAGCCTAACAGTAAACCCCAGCAAGACAGAACTGGTGCTATTTACTCGCAAGCTGAAGCTACCAAAGCTAAATTTACCTTCTCTTTTTGGAACCAAACTGGCTCTCAGCAAAGAGGTAAAATATCTCGGAATATGGCTAGACAGCAAGCTCCTATGGGGCAAACAACTAGAACATGTAACGACAAAAGCCACAAACGTACTATGGCAGTGCAGACGCGCCGTTGGCAAGGATTGGGGGCTAAAACCCAAGCTTTGTCTCTGGATGTACACGGTCATGGTACGGCCAGTGCTAACCTACGGTGCAGTGGTATGGTGGCCCAGAACAAACCTAGTCACCACAATCAGCAAGTTGCAGCAGGTACAAAGGCTCGCCTGCGCCCTGATTAGCGGTTGCGCAAAATCCACACCGTCTGCGGGACTGGATATGATACTAGGGCTAACGCCCCTCCATCTCCACATACAACAGGAGGCGATGGCAGCAGCGTTAAGGATAAGATCCACGAACCAGTGGAAAAGCAGTGGTAAACCAACAAACCACTCAAGAATTCTGGACAAGGCCATACAAGCCATCCCGGAGGCCGTAAAGGGAACCGACAGAATAGCCACGACATACCTAACGGACAAAAAGTACCAAATAGAAAGCCAAAGAGGAACGGTAGATCCTATCTCGACCTCCAACATCTATCACGTTTATACCGATGGCTCCAAACAGAAAGCAGGAGTGGGCTGCGGCTTCTACTGCCCCGAAATGGGGCTATCACGCGCGCAACCCCTCAGCAACACAACAACTGCTTTCCAGGCAGAAACTCTCGGGCTTCTCCTGGCAGCAGCAGAGATGCTTACAATTTTAGAGTCTAAGACGAGCGCGGATATAGCAATCGAACGGACAATATTAATCTTTACAACAGACAGCGCAGCACTCATCAACGCACTGGGCAGATCCGATACAAGATCAGAATCAGTCGCACAATGCCACACTGCGCTACAAGAACTAGCTAAAATGCATACTGTCAAAATAAAATGGACAAAAAGTCATGGCTCGTGTTCAGGGAACAATGAAGCCGACTCCCTAGCAAAAGAGGGTGCGAAGCAGACACCTACCACAGACGACCTAGGCCTCTGCAAGCCCCCATCGGCAGAAATAAGGAATAGACTGAAGATGTACTCCCACAAGGAACATCAAAAGCAATGGGAGCGCAGATCAGACTGCAAACACACAAAAACGATGCTGCCAGCGATGGATAAGCACATCACAACAAACCTACTCAAAATGAAAAGAGAGGACTTAAAACTAATGGTAGGAATCATCACGGGCCATTGCGACCTAAACTACCACCTCATGAAAACTGGAGCTACAGACAGCAACCTGTGTCGGGGCTGCCTACAGGACAAGGAAACTGTGGAGCATGTGGTACTGCACTGCTCCGCAACAGAAGAGGCGAGGTCCAAGACAGGGCTCAGGGAACTCATTGAGTCGTGTCCCTCCACATCCACATCCGTGTCACCATCAGGTTTACTGGAGCACTGCTGCCACCAACCCAAAGTCCTTCTCCATTATTTTAAGGAGTTGGGCTGGCTGGGGTGAGGTTTGGCAGGGGGATAATGCACAATACACCCCATCGCGGGACGTCAGTGCAGACCGTATTCCCCCAAATCAATTAGAATTAGAATTAGAATTAGCTTGCGAACAATGATCAAAAAAATGTGGGGCAAGTGAATGCACAGCGTTTTTTGCTGGAATTCCGTGCGGGTGAAAGTGAATTTCGATTGACCTAACAGTTTATAATCTAAAAGTACAAGTGAAATTAGGAGGAACTATAATTTTTTTTTATAATTTTTAGAATGGGTCGGTTTTTTTCCGAGTATTCGGAATATTTGTGTCTAGGTATATTTATTGTTTTTGTCATCATATTTGCATCACTAAACTACTTTGATATTGTTTCAATTAATTAAACCTATTATTACAAATTACCTATTGTATGAAAAATTACAACACAAACGACAAAAAAGTAAAACACTTCAAGAAAAACTCCATGAAAATATGATAGTTAGCCTTTAAAGTAGAAGCTACCATCTAAAACAAAGAAAAATGACGCTTACTGCAACGACATAAGAGCTAGCAGTATATAGTCTGATGCGTATCCTTGTGTTTGTCTTAAAGAAAAACGGTCTGCATCTTTGTGTGCACAATAAAGAAAAATAACCAGTTCACGGAACCCTAATAACGGCAAAAACGTGCCGCTGACAAAAGTAGATAGAACACGGCAAATGACACATACGCAGTCACTGTGACTCGATAATTAGGTAATTAGACTAACGATCGTCCATTGTGTTTATAGTTAACAACCTGTCCTAGTTTAAAAAAATTGTTTGTGGCAGTGCCTGATATACCTAGCTGCCTTTTTAAGTCGGCTGAAAGCTATAGATAGATAGATAGATAGATAACACTTTATTGTACACCACAAGAATAGGACATTACACATTTTAACGAAAATACTTAAACTAAAGCGAAGTACATACTTAAACTAGAGCGATCTCTTCCAGACAACCTTTGGATGGACAGGATTTTATTGAAATTCTATCCATTCTTTGAATTAATAACTTAACACGCCTTAACTTAACATAATAAATATCTAAAATGACTGAAAAATACGCATAGAATTATTAATATCAGTCTTGTAGCCTCGTGCGTTTTTGTATGTCATGTACACAAAATAATGGGACATTAAACACAAAAGTCGTTGTTATATTCTTCAACCTAAAAGTTCTACATAATCTGCGAATCTAATGATATTTTTTTTAAAAACGTTGCTAAAATATTTTTTTATGCAAGTAGCAATGAAACAAGCATATTTTTAGTGGTAACCATCGCTACCACAAAGCATTGCGTCGTAAGTCACGCACGTCAGGAATGTGCCCTATACGTCCATCCGCCCTGCGTCCATCAACTTCAGGCACACAGATGTTCAGCCTCACGCTAGTAATTTAATTGGCACCCACACCCTTCAAACCGAAACACAGCAATGCTGCTCACAGCAGAAATAGTCATGGTCGTACTTCCCCGGACGAGCCCTTCACAAAAAGTCTAGTACAACTCTCAATACGGCTTGAAAAACTTTCCATTGTTAAATTTTCGAGAAATAAATATAAAATCCAGTATTTGTTATCAGCGGAACCCCATTAGTAAAAATACGAATCGTCAGTCGCGTCAGTCATCATCATTATAATTACTGTGGGAAAATAACGGTCAATGGCTTGAGCCAGTTCTTCATATTTATAAGGAAAATAAATTAATTTGCGCTATGACTAAGCCATTTATGAACTCTGGTGGGACAAAGCCGGAGATGAGTCTTTGAAATTTATTCTCAATATTTTCGTAGGCTTACAGCTGGTCTATTTTACAGCACTGTTAGTTGGCAATAAAAATGGTATACCTATATACACTTCGAAACTAATCCAATTTCTTTGAAACTTCGAAACTTTGCTATAATTAATCATTTCATCATATTTTTTCTATATATATTTTTTTTTTTTGAATTTATTAATATTTTTGACTATTATTATTATTCTGACATACCGATTTATTTTAATTTAACATATATTTTCTATATTATGGATTTAGTATGTCGGTCTCCGACGAAGTATGCAAGCCACTTTTTTTACATGACGATCGTATCTTGCAAATAAAATAAATATTTAATTTATTTTTACTAGCAGCCACCCACGGTTTCGCTCGCCCTGTTCCCGTTTCACCGCGTTCCCGTTACTTTTTCGGGATAATAAGTTTCTTATGTCCTTCTCCTGTTTATAAGCAGCTACCTCTTCACCCATTTTTAACCAAGTCGGTTCACTCGTTCCTGAGTTTTAGATAGTGTAACACGACTTTCTTTAATAATTATAGATTTTGGCAGAGATTTTTATTTAAAACATTTAGGGTATCAAAAAGGGTCTTCCCTTTTTAATATAAAAGCTAAAAAAATATAGAAAATACACATAA
Organism: Thera obeliscata; assembly: GCA_947578465.1. NCBI lineage: Eukaryota > Metazoa > Arthropoda > Insecta > Lepidoptera > Geometridae > Thera > Thera obeliscata. Next base: position 4,619,783 of record OX387926.1, read on the forward strand.
AACGGCTGAGCTAGAGATAGCTTTCATTTTTAATGATTCATGCGCTTTGTCATAGATAATGTGATTTCACTCAATAAATTCCAGCAATCGACAAAAGTTCGTGGTAATTTTTTTTTATCAGACTGCGTCGATAAATGGTTAGATACGCTGATTACTAGTCGTCAGAATGGCATAAGTACCTGCACACAGTATTAATGGTCAATGTGAACGTAAAGCGGCTAATGTTTGTATGCCGTGACAAATAAATCAAAGATTGAATTCCTTGAAATTTTGTAACGTGTTTTGTAAATATTGGAAGTAATCTAATGGATGTTTTATTTTGCAAATTGCTGGATTGTATAGAATTTATTCTGAGAAACGTGCCATAAATAATACTAGCAAAGCAGAGAAAACTTGAGAGAACAGGAAGCCTAGTAGCAACCACCCCATGCACCGTCGAAAGTCGTGTGTTTGGATCCGATCTTTTATACACTGACACAGAGACAACTATAAGATTCCAATGCATATAGCAACGTTTAGTGCGGTCACCATCTTGATGAATGACCATTGCTCCCTCCTCCTCCATAGACGGACCCTCATTGTTGAGGATCATGACTCTTTCCCATTCATCTTTCAATTTGGAGCGGTCGGTGGCCCGATGGAGCGCTTGATCGGCATTTCCAGCCGCTCAGATATCTGGTCCGACCAACGCTTAGGGCTTTGGGCTCTAGGTCTTTTGTCTTCTACTTTGTCTTTTTAACCGACTTCCAATCAAAAAGGAGGAGGTTCTCAATTCGGTTGTATTTTATTTTTATTTTTAATGTTTGTTACCGCATAACTTCGTCATTTGTGAGCCGATTTGAAAATTTTTTTTTATCTGAAAGGTACTGCTTCCAGATTGGTCCCATTTTAATTTAATTAAAATCAGTATTGCCATTTTTTTTTAAATAATTTTTTTAATGTTTGTAACTGCATGCCTACGTCATTTATGAACCGATTTAAAAAAATATTTTTTTATTTGGAAGGTTATTCTTACGTCCAGATTGTCCCAAACAAATTTGATTAAAATTGGTTTAGCCGTTTGACAATGAAGTCGGTTTCTCAAGTTTTTTAAACTTATAATTATATTATGTAATCAGTATCTGTTATGACCATTGACCACGATAAACAGACCACTGATTTATTTTGCAAACTGCTCATCGTAAGTTAATAAAGCAATAGTATTAAGTAATTAATGTACGTTGCTTCTAAAAATTATACAAACAGTAAGCAGCATGCAGCACTGCTACCGCAGCAGTACTACCGCAACACTACGGGTCCCCATGCATTTTTTTTAAGTTTACATGACATTACATTCCAAGCTCGGCAGCAGTGTCGCAGCAGTACTGCTGACACTTCTGAAAAATCAGTGCGACACTAATGGAATACTTCCGTAGTATTAAAGCAGCATCACTGCTGCTTGCTGCCGAGATTAGAATCATACCTTTAACCTAATTTTTTATTTTATTTTATTTATTTATTTGTTTTTGGAAGACCAACAGCTTAAAGTAACTTATTAACTAATTAATCTAGGTTATCAGAGAAGCCAATTAGCGGTCTTCACGAATAGCTAACGGAGTAGTAAATAAGATACGCGCAAACAACATTTACAGCCCCACTTCTGCTATCTGCCAATAAGATAATATTGTGTTAACAAACAATAAGTATTGACTACCTACCTACTATCTATTCTTACATAAAGGCTAAGTTCAACAAATGTGAATAAGAAATATTTTCTAAGGGGTAACTAACCTACAGTTACTAATTACAAGTACCTAGGAATCTAATTTCAACTATAACATAAAGTTTACCTACCTACTCGCTACCACAGAATAATAACAGTAGTGCACCACTAGGTGCCTATGCCTACACTATGTATACTTACCTACCTAATCGAAGAATGAACTGCTCAGCTGCCGGCGCGCCGAGCTCACACTCGTACAAAACAAGTCCATTGTCTCACTTTCTTTGCAGGTATTATTGAATTTACTACTCGCTCGATAAATATATGAATTCTGACGGTAATTAGTGTTGACAAATGGAATGAAAAGAGGCGGATTGAACCTTTTACGTTTGGGAGGGATGTTTAGATTAATTTTATTGAGTAATTCGGGACAATCAATTTGGTTAGATGCTATTTTAAGTAGGTAAATTATATCGGATATGTCACGTCTTGTGCTAAGTGGCAGAATATGGAAACGTTTGCATAAATTAAGATAGTCATCCGAGTTATATGGAATACGTAGTTTATAACATAAAAATTTCATAAATTTCCTCTGAATTCGTTCAACTCGAGCGATGTAGGTATCGTACCTCGGGTTCCACAATTGAGAAGCGTACTCCAATATACTACGAACAAAAGTGCAGTAGAGAATCTTAATTGTTTTAGCTTTTTTAAAGCCTACAGAGCTTCTCATAACGAAACCTAGGGCTTTATGTGCTTTACTTACAATGTGAGTAATGTGCTGGTCAAATAGAAGTTTCGAGTCGTGAATGACACCTAAGTCACGAGTCTGATGACAGTGTTGAAGGGATTGGTTTTTAAGCGTGTATGTTGACTGTATGATATTAATCTTGCGGGTAAAAGTGGTAACAGAACATTTTAATGGGTTGAGGTCGAGCTTGTTAAGAAGGCAATAGTCGTCGAGTCGTGACAAGTCGCTTTGCAAAGCATTAGAATCGGATACACTAGTTATCTTTTTATAGATTTTCATATCGTCAGCAAAGCACAGTAACTTCGAGCTATGAAAGCAACCTGCTATGTCGTTAACAAAGATCGCAAAAAGTAGGGGACCAAGGAGGGACCCTTGGGGGACCCCACTTGGGATAGTAACCCAGCTAGATATGTAATTGTTAATGACTACAGCTTGCGACCTCATATCTATATATGATTTAAACCATCTGAGTAAGTCTCCATGGATTCCTATGTTCCGGAGTTTGGTGATAAGGGTGATGTGGTCTATTCTGTCAAAAGCTTTGCTATAGTCAGTATAGACCACATCCACCTGACTACCAGAGTCCATTGCATCAGTTAAGTACTCATTAAACAATATAAGGTTCGACACCGTCGACCGCCCCCTCAAGAACCCATGCTGAAAAGGACTAAATGAATTTTTTAGAGCCGCATATACTTGGTTGTACACAACTCGCTCAAATACTTTTGATACTATACATAGCTTGGATATCGGGCGGTAATTAGTCACTTCCATTTTAGATCCTTTTTTATGTATAGGCGTGATAAATGCAGACTTCCAGAGGGGGGGAAAGGAGTGTTCGGCCATGGATCTTTCAAATAAAATAGATACCGGAATTGCAACAGTTTCCGCACATCTGATCAAAAGAATGGAATGTAAGTGATCTGGACCTGCGGACTTAGAAGGATCTAAATTACTTAGAATTTTAACAATTTCAGATTTATTTATTGAGATTGAGCTGATACTGGCCTGAGACTGAGATGTGCCCTGCGTGACTGAGGATCCGGTATCTAGGTTGGGAGCGGTACGAATAGTAGAGAGGAAAGTTGAGTAAAAATATGAGGAGAAGGTATTGCAAATAGACTCACCAGTACTGGCTACTAAATTATTATATTTAATATTATTGGGCATACTATTGGACTTCGAGCGAGACTTGAGAAAGGACCAAAAATATTTAGGATTTCTTTCTATGGAGTTTTCTACAGATGCTACGTACTCCTGATAGCATGATTGTTCTAGGATACGGGCTCTGTCACGCAAGCATTTAAAACTAAGTAGATCAGATAAATTGCTATAAACTCGGTATTTTCGTAAAAATTTATATTTTTCTTTTATTAGTTTTATTAGGGCTGGCGAATACCACTTAGGATATACTTGCGATTTTACTAATCTAGTTGGAATATGTTTTACCTGTAATGATTGGAGTACACGATAGAAGTAGTCCACAGCCTCATCCAGAGATTTATTTTTAAGTTCGACGTCCCACTGGATATTTAAAATTTCATCGTTTATCAAATCGTAGTTACCTTTGTTGTATAAATATTTAACATAGGATTGGGGTTTCAGCAGAGGTATTTCAATGAATTGCACCTTAATTAGAAGCGATCTATGAAGTGGATCGATAGGTACGAGCGGGTCCTCGTCACAGTCCGATACAATAACCGTGTCATTGGATAGTACAAGGTCAAGAATCCTGTTATCTTTATTTAGGACCCAGTTAAACTGATTTAAATTGTGCAAATTAAGGTCATCTATTAGAGAAGTTTCGTCAATGGTACTCATATTCGATGGAGACAATGTACGATCATTTTGTCCTACCGATAACCATTGGATGCTACTCATATTAAAATCGCCTACTACTAGGTATTTATCGTCGGGATAAGAGAGCATTATATCATTAAGTTTAGACAAAAAGTTGTTCAACTGGACTGAAAAGGAATAACCTTTGTTTTGTTTACATAGATAAAGTACACAAAGATGCAAGGTAATTGGGCGCGAACTGTGTTTAGGTACGATTGATAAAGTAAGCCATAAATCTTCGGCAGTGGAGTTATAACCGGGCTGCGCAGTGACGGTTAAATCTCTTCGCACTGCTATCAGCACCCCACCGCCGCGGTCCTGTTGAGTTAGATCGTAGTCCCTGTCGCGCCGCCACACTATGTACCGGTCATCAAAAAGTTCCGAGTCTGAGATACTGTCACGCAACCAAGTTTCAGTTAGCACAATGACGTCATACGAGTTTAGGCAAATATTACGATGAAACTCCATAGTTTTTGTTCGTAATCCTCGTACATTTTGATAGTAGACGTTAAGAGTATCGCCCTTATCATCCATTTTTATTTAAAATTAATGCTAGAAACAGTATAGAACCATAATATAGTAAATCCATTAGAACTAACATGTAGGTAATTATAGTAAACATTGTTGCATTACCGAGGCAGGTTGGCAACAGGTAATGAGTAAGCGAGCGTGTCGAAAGGGACAGACTAAAAGCGCATCTAGTGAGTTTACGCTGCGGGAAGAGCGAGACGGATATTAGGCAAGCAGGTACGGCGCTTGAAACGTGAAGTAGACAATAAGTAAGACAATAGAATTGCGAGCAGATAAAAAATGAGCCGAGCGATGCAGGGGTACTGAGCAGTTGGTACATATTTAGAAAAAATCTACATAAAAATAATAATACATAAAAAACAGGTAAATAGCGATCAAAAAGAAGGTAGCACATAATAGCCGAGATAAGTAGGTGAATAATGGACACAATCCAAGGCGAGAATTTCAAGAGAATTACGAAACAGATTAAATCATCTTGTTTAAATCTTTTTCGCAAGCGATTAGAAGCACGTGCGAAGTGTCGTTTTTCCGTATGTGAATTTTCCCATACTTCACCCACACGTAGCTGTAGCTCTTCTCCGCTGCCAACGCCTTCGTTTTGGATAGAAGACCTTTAACATCCGCATTCAAGTGATCGTTTATGAAGACCCGATTGGGGACATCCTTGAACCCGACGTCAGCGGCTGTTAAGTCCTTGGCCGCCCGGCCTGCCGCCATAAAATCCTCCTTCATGTACCTATTCAGGAAGCTTACGATGATAGCTTTTTCCTTAGAACCATAAAGAGGTATTCTGTATATGTAATTGATCTGAGACTTAGAAAACAGGAAGTTCACTTTCTTGCAAATTGCTTCAACAATTGTGAAAAGGTTCTCATCTTTTCTCACAGGAATACCCTTGATTTCCACGTTGTTCTGCCGGGATCTTTGGTCGGCAAAAGAGAGTTCCAGCTTCATAGCTTTCAATTCTGAGCGGAGAGTGTCGATCTCAACTTGCATTGGTTCCAGGTTTGACACCCTAGTCTCCACTACAGTTAATCTATTTGTATGTTCCTCTAATTGGCTGCTTAGGAAGTTGTTACAGACTTTGAGGTCAGCAATGTCGTCCTTAATGGATAATAACTCATCCTTAATAGCTTTGACATCAGACACCAGCGTCGGGAGGCTTTTAAGCTGATTCTTCATATCCCGGATTTCACTTAGGATGATGTCCAATGACGCCGGTTCGGGGCTAGCGGCCTTCGCTAGCGGCAATGGAGAGAGGGTCCTACATGTAGGACACTTCCACGTATTTCTTCGCTCAACCCCCAGTCTTCTCCAGCCGCCTTCTGTAATTCCAGCACAACCGAAATCCAGGTTCTTTTTACATGAAGCACACTGAACTCCATCAGTAAAGTCCACACTGCAGGTGGTACACTTCATGACGGTTATCTAAGCAAACTGTTGACGAGATCTGAAGATACGCAACGAGAGCGTGCGTACGGGCGGTTCGTGTGAGTGCTTGCGCGCGACGGTCCACTAATTGTAAAAAAGGGTTGTCATTCAAACGTCAGAGAGTCCAAGATATTTATCGAAACACCCAGTTACTAAAACAGAATTTTACAAAACAAACATTGCCAAAAGGAATAAAATATATCGTTGTAGTAACAAGGAAAACATCGAGAGCAAAACCGCAGCTCTAAACATTGTTGTTAGGTAATAAATAATAGACTATTAAACAATTCAGAGGTAAAATTAATAAAATACTCACGAATAATGAACAGCGAGGAAACAAGCACGTTTTGCACTTCATGTTTTTTTCATGAAAATATTTTTATCGCGAAACACAGATGGCACCACTTTGTACGGCTGCACTCTGATAAAGGCAGATAATGTTTGATGATGATAGTGTTTGGTCCAAACTATTAAAAATAGCGGAAAATACTGATCTTAATACAAGGTTTTTAATATAAGTACTATTATATATATCTAAGCATTCACTTAAAAAGAATGTATTAAAATTTGAAAAACTTTGAAATAAATGTCTGTCTTCCCGGAGAAGTAGTGAGTGAATGAGTATCTGAGTCAGAAAACAAAAAGGAAGCGACTCAATTCCCGGTCTGGTTTTCCCTGTAGCACTGATATCAACATTTTTAAGTCCAATTAGTACGGGAGCCGACGGTCAGATTGCCTATCGAATTAATATTTATAGATGAGCCATTGCCTCATCTATATATTCGAAATTCGAATCAGAAAAAAAAAACAAATTGACCGAACATACCAAAAGAATTACAATTTCCAGTTTAAAGAATAGTACAAAAATGAAATTCAAGACCGCACAGTTATGTTGGTTTTGAATCAATTAGAAAAAGTAGTAAAAAATGACAGATAGTACCTGAAACCTACGATTTCCGGTGAAAAAACAGGTGCATTCACGTCGGCTTTTGGTAGTTTTTACCATTGGGTCAAAATAACCGTGTAATTGTAAAAGTTATAGTGATAACTCTGTCTGTGGTTTACTGTTCCCGCTGTTTTTTTTTCCTGATTGATTAAATAATGGCTATAGCATTTTTGCACCAAGTAGATAGGCATATTCTGACTGTTGTCTCTCTTACTATTATGTAGGTATATGGTAGATGACTCGTTTGAGCATTGTTATTGAGGGTTTTGTAATAATAACTTTATCTATGTAGGTACCCTTAGTGTGTTTACAAGTTCAAAACTGTTTTGTCTTTTAATTGTCATTATACTAATAAATAGGCACTTATCAAGAGTTTGTAAACTAATTGTAAGGTGTATGGTATGCCCACAGTTGACAAATATCATGCAACAAACGGCCTTACCTTACAACACAGAACAATCACTGAGTGAAGAGCTATAACCAACAGAATTTTGAGAAATACAGAATACCTAATGTTTATTCAATGGGGATAGAGAAAGACCATCATTATCACTCGCATCGCATAATCACATAGCATAGACCAAAAGATTAAGCAACGGTCTCAAAAAACCAACGAACGTCTCATATTTTCTTAATGAAAATATGAAACAAACAATCAAATAACATCAATTCAATAAAAACACAAGGATAGAAGAACAAGCAATAATATGTACAGACAGATTTGTTTCTTGCGTTTATTATGACCTTTTTCTTTTTCTATTCGGTTAATTTTGTCAATGTCAAGTGGGGATATATTTATTTCGATTAATTAGAACGGTCTTGAAACCAATTACACTGATTAATAGATAAATTACATTTCCAAATTCTAAGTAGGTACATAATTAATTTACATTATAGAAAAAGTTTTACATGTCAAATAAGCTAGCTGTTGTATTTACTACATAAATAAAAGGTACCACTAAAATTACACAAAAGAACCCAAATAACACCATAAAGAAAAACAATCAAGATGAAAAACTAGGGACTTCCTCAAATGAAGGAAAACCAACAGTCGGCTGTTGATGATTATTTTTTTTTCATTCGAATCACACACACACACATTGCCGCTGTATTCGAAAACCGGGCTTTATCACTGTGTACATGCATGTGAAGATAGTTTGAAAATAGGTTAGGATTTGGAGATAAGAGAGAGATTTACGATTAAAACAAAACTTGGTGTCTTTACCTTATTTTATCGTTAACTTACACCACGATGATGACATCACTAGGTCATCATCGTTATCAGCGTGATGAAGTTGCTGTTGGACATTGGCTTCTCGTATAAAATTTCCAGGACGAACGATTCTAAGCCCTCTTCATCCACCAACCCGCGATTGATCAATATCTCTCGGATAGAGGGGCCTTCTATGCTAGGTTTTCTGTTTTTTTTTATAACGCTTTTATTAACTTCACCTTTAAGTAAGTTTGCTTGTATGTATGTATGTAACCGACCCCTTTGAGCTCGATTTTGTCCTACTTTGAACGATCAGATTTGATTCAAACTTTGCACCCCTGTCAAAGGTCGATGACAATGCAATAATATAAAAAAAAATGAAAAAAAAAAAGTAAAAAGTAAAAAATAAATTATAGTTAAAAACCCCACGCTTTTCTGTTCTTGATTTTTGTTTTTTTTTTTATAAATTTATATCCCTTAAGCCTGAAAATAGGCAATCTAAAGTGTTGAAATGTGAACGTTCAATCTTATAAAGATGAAATTGAACGAGGGTAGTAGGAACTCGGAACATTTAATCGAACGAGGGCTGAACAGACATTCATCTTTCATTTTACGACCAATAAGACACTTAGGGCCGTATGCAGAAACAATGCGTGAGTCTAAGTTTTACTACTTACAAAATAAATATACTGAAGTATCTTATAAGCCCCCGCTTTTCTTATTGATTATTCCAAATTCTGTCAAAAATACTAGGCATTGGGAACTTCCACGGTAGTAAATTTTATAGCAATACGCTACGACTGAATTGCTCCGTTATTTCTATCGGAAAAGATTTTATAATAAAAACCCTTTTAAAAATGTATCTCCAACGACACCAAACAGGTACTTATCTAAATGTACCTGTGTATATATTCTATATACACAACAACGCAATAAATAAGCACTGTAAAGATACAGTAAACAGTACCTACCTGTTTGGTGATTGTGGCGATTTAACTACAAAGTATTTGTTTAAAAATTGACCTATGAGTAATCTTAATTAGACTCTGTGAATAATAATAGCACAATTATAAAAAGCACACTTTTTGGTACTCGTATACTTAGAACGGAGCTAAGTTTTGCGAAAGGACACGACCGAATGGATGCAGCGATATCCAAGTCATACCAAAGATTCAGATGTTTCAAAAATTTCTTAATTATAATTCCATCAGAGGTTCCTCTCAAAGCCTTACCTCCAAAATATTCCGTCTAAATTTTTGGATTTCCCTTGGCCGTTATTACAAGACATTAAAATTTATGCACAAGCGAAAATGAACCTTAAAACTGCAAAAGTAGAGCTTTATATTTCATTTTAGATACTTAAAAACATCATTTCGTGAGCCTATTTGGCTAAGGAGATCGATTTAAAGTAATATCTACGGTGGGTTTCATTTGATGTCGCAGTGCAGTTTTAACGAAAGTTAACTTTACTTAGAACGAAATTTTGCCAGTTTGACACGTTTGTTATTTTATAAAAAAAAACATTTCAAAACTGAAAAGTGTTCTCCATTATCCAGGGAGGAAATAGGGGACTATGTTTGTATGGAGAATCGTCTGTGTTGTACCCTCTTAAGTCGACACACCATGCCTATTAAATTTCTGCAGTGAAGCAGCATTGCTGTATTTCAGTTTGAAGGGTGTGGGTGCCGGTGAAATTATTGGCATGTGAGGTTGAACGGTGTAGTCGCGTTTTGGTATGCTTCAAATTGATGGACGCAAGGCAATGCTTTATTATAGATAGACGAGGGCTACCACGTAGCAGTGAATTTAACATCTAATTGTTTAACATCTGGGTCATGTGCTTTTTCCATCAGCTATACAATTATAAAAAAAGTACTATCACTTTTTCTTACAAGTGAATTTTACAATAGTACATTGTTACCTGAGTGTTGAAAGTCACGTTTTTTGAGTCCCGAGACGGGTTTGGCGCCAGAGCGTTAGCGAGGGCGCCAATGGAGCTTGAGGGACTTAAAAGACTTTCACCCGAGGTAAACACTGTGCTTTTCATTACGAATACAAGGAAAGTAAAAATAAAAACATGAAAGAAAAATTGGTGAAAATGAAGATTGAATTGCCGCCTTCCCGGTTTTTTTTTTCTTTTTCTCTGGCGGGCCTTCGGCTTCGGCTCGCCAGCATTATTCAGCCATTATTTTCATTCTCATAATTTAAAAAATGGTAAATGTCAAATCTATGTTATTTTAAATAAATAGTTGAAGCTATATATTAATCAAGTAATTTAGAAGATATATTATTTATTTAATACCATCTTTATGTTATTTAAATTTAAATTTTACATTGCGCTATCTTATTAGACTTTTTAAACTTCTTACCGTTGTAATGGGTTTCCAACTTATATGCTGAATAAAAAGTTGGAATTTGGTTGAACGACCTCCTTGCAGTTAGAAAGACTTTAGAAAGTTGGAACATGGTTGAATAAAATAGAACTTGTTTTTTTTATAATTTGACAGCTGTCAGTAGAAAGCGATTCTCCCTAGGGCTGAAAGTTTTACTTTCAATTGGGCCCCTCAGGCAACTTCAGACCTACTTTCAGAGTATGAGTAATGAAAAAAAATTAAAAGCCCGGCTGATGTGAAGAATATTCTATGTAAATGGAATTAGAAAAGAAGAAAGAAAGAAAAGAAAGAAAAAACGTTTATTTGCCACACCTCCAATGGAGAACATTTTAGTGCTAAAACTAAGGGACAGCAGTAACAAAAACAGAAAACAAAAATAAAAAGAAACTAAAAAAAGAAGGTGCAGAGAATGGTCCTTCATGTGGGGGGTGCGACAACCAGGCCTCGTCTCAGCTCGATGCTGCGAACCATCCAGAGATGGAACACAACGCTGGTTTTCAGACGAAACCCGTTGGTGGCTTCACGAACACAATAAATAAATAAAATGGATAGGATAGGTTTAGGTATGTGCTGGATAGATTATTAAAATAAATAAAATGATGCATCAGTATAATATAATATATAGGTATGGAATACTTAGTTAATGAGTAAGTAAATATGTAAGTACAATAAAAATAAAAAATATTTATAATAAATATATAAATAAGTGCATTGTCATAATATTGGCCATGTTTATGAGATCAATATAGGTACGTAATGGAATTAATAATTATCGCAAAAAAATACGGAACACATTTACAAATTACTTCATTGTATGGCAACGAACGGAGAGTTGCAACAAAGGGGCTGAAAGTAGTCGAAAAAGCTACGAGCGTTTTTGCAGCGCAAGAAGTTCTCTCTTGAACGCTAATTTAAAAGAAGTGATTGTTTTTAGGCCACGAATTGGTGGCGGTAGGTCATTCCAACACCGAGATGCAGCAAATCTGAACGATCCGCGAAATGCCACAGATTTGTGTCTCGGCGTCACAAACACGGGAGTACAAGCTCTTTTGATAAAGCGAGACTCATCCTGAGCCCACTTGAGCTTACTGTAAAGATACGGTGGTATTTTGAAGGAAACAACTCCAAATAGAAGAGTAGCAAGATGAAGCAGCCTACGCGCTTTCATTTTTAATAAATTAGAAGAGTTAAAGAAGGGGGTAACATGTGCGCGGGGGGGCACTCGAAAACAGAAACGTGCGCAGGCATTCTGAACGCGCTGAATCAATTTTTCAGTCCGGGCCAACAAGCAAGTCCCATATACCACGTCACAATAATTTAACCTTGATAAAACCAGCGACTCGCACAAGGTAATTCTAACATCCTCACTTAAATAGGGCCGTATCTTATAGAGTAGCTTTAACCTATAAAAGCTATTCCGTACCCCCTCAGCCACGTGTTTTTCAAAACGGAGATGTCTATCAAGAGTCAGTCCCAGACTCTTTGCCTCTTCGACATACTCCACACACTCTCCGTTAACCAAAATACTGACCTGCATGTTTGATATTTTTTGCAAAGTGGATTTAGTACCAGTCACCATGTATTTAGATTTTTTGGGGTTTAGAACTAAGGAATTTGATTCCGACCATTTGTAAATCTGGGCTAAATCAGAATTAATCTTCTCTACAGCGTTGACACAGTCAGAAGGCAGGAAAGAGTAATACAGTTGTAAGTCATCTGCATAGAGATGAGTTTGACAGTGAGAAATTTCTTTAACTATGTCTGCACTGTAGAGAATAAACAGAATGGGCCCAAGTATAGATCCCTGAGGGACACCTCTTGGAACAGGACAGAAAGATGATCTTGAGGATTCACCGTTAGGAAGTCCAAGTTGTACACACTGCTGCCTGCGATCGAGGTAGCTAGAGAACCATTTTATGGTATTAGGATCGAATCCATAAAAAGCAAGCTTTGAAAGAAGAAGAGATATATTAATTGAGTCAAAAGCTCGTGAGAAATCCAAAAGCACTAGGATACTGCATTTTCCTTGATCTTGAGCCGCCAATAGGTTATCCACTATATCTAGAAGAGCAGTTGCTGTACTGTGGCTCTTACGGAATCCGGACTGAAATTGAGGGAGGATATGGTGATCCTCTAGAAACTTAATCAACTGCATACAGACAATTTTCTCTAATAATTTTGAAAGACATGGCAACAGACTAATAGGTCTTAATTCACCCAAAGAGCATGGCTGATTATTATTTTTCGGTATTGGCTTAACAACCGCCACCTTCCAGCTCTCCGGGAATATACCACTAGACATAGACCTATTTATTATGTTAGTGATAGCTGGCAAAGATTGAGGCACGGTCATCATCAACATATCCAGAGAGATACCATCGATACCCTGAGCATTGGATTTAAAACCTTGTAAAACTTTTAACACTGTGTATTCACTCACAGGATGAAAACAAAAGGTCTCGGCACCAAACCTGTGGTATTCATAGTAAGTAAGCATCGAGATTTCTACATGGTTGCTCCCAGGGACATTCAAGAAGTGGGTGTTTAGAAGATCAGGATTATCAAACTGAGGCGGGAGTTCCACAACTTGCTTTTTGTTAGGCACTATATTATTTTTTAAATTTTTCCACAGTTGCTTCGAATTGCCAACATTTTTATTAATATTTTCTTTGAAAAAAGCCGTCTTTTCACTTTCGATGGCCGCAACTACAATATCTTTCATTCTCTTGTAACAGTTTTTAAGCTCATCAGATTTTTGTGACTTGTACCTTTCATGATAGTCGTTCCTAATTTTTATCATATCTATAACAGTGTCTGTAATCCAAGGGTGCGCTGGACCTTTGAATTTTGTGGTTTTAATCGGTGTATGTAAGTCAAAAAGAGTTATAAATGTACTAGTTAGTGTTAACACCAAATCATTGATATCTTCAGTTATGGTAAAATAGTTCCAGTCAATAGCGTTTAAGTCAGAAGAAAACAGATCCATGAGAATGCTTTTCAAGGGCCGATAGGTAACCAATCGAGGAGGTACCTTGTCTTTCTTAATATTAAATTCCACGACAATCAAAGCATGATGTCCAAGATCCGGGGTATATTGTCGTATAAACACCTATCCACAAACACCTAACACCTAAACACCTATATCCAAATATCGTTGAAAGTTTGCATAGTAATGTACCTACAACATATATTTATTTCCTATGTTGTTGTGTTTGAAAAAAAGCTTAAACTGAGAATGAAATTGAGACAATAAGATCGCATTCACATTCTCACCTTCACACCTGATTAAAGGAGTACAATACCTATCAATCTCTGCAGGTATCCAATAACGTGGTTAGTTTACACAAACACTATTTACATGGACAGAGAATCCCGCCACAGAAACGTTTTCGCAAATACAAAATGGCGGCCGAATTCTGGCGTGTCTGAAGTTAGTCGGCTCACTTCAGACTCTCTAATATCCGCTGGCCGTATTGAACATAGAAATACAGTAGAATCTGGTTATAACGATCTTCATGGGACCGGAAAGATTTGGTCGTACCACAGATAAGATAATACTATACTAGTAGTCGTACTAACCAGATGACGCACAAAACGTACTGAATTCTGTGTTGATTTTCTACCATCTTCTTCTTCTTAATTAGATGGCATTTGTCCATTATGGAACAATTTTGCCAGTATCAAGTGAGTTACATTCCTTAAATAAAATATTTTTTTAATCAAGTCAGTCAAAAAGCGAGACGGCTGTTACTAAATTTAAAGAATTATGTTTTTTTTTCAAAACCATCGCAAACATTTTCGATCAAATCAGGATATCACCTAATATGTGTATCTCATTTTTTGTGCTAAGACCTCAAGAAAATAGATGTTGATTAAAATACCACCAAAATTATACAGCAGAACTCAAAATAACACCATCAGAAAAACAATTAAAATGTAAAGCTTAAGACCTCCCAAAATGATAGAATACGAATTTGATTTTCTACCTAGATCTGGATTTTTCTGCCCAGTCTCGTCTCACGACATAAACAATGACCACGGCCACAATCTCCATATAAACGTCTTTAATAGGACGTAGACGAAGTGGATTACCAAACGGGGTCAAACGTGCCGAACCCGCCAACATCCGGACCATTACCGATCACCGTGTTACAGTGCATCCGTTGCCGTGTTGTTCCTAGTACAAAACCTTCTTTTTACAGCCGGCTGCACTAAATATTATGGAAGAAGAAAGAAAAGAGAAGGAAAAAAATGGAATTATTGAGCATAAAATACATAGACCGGCTGCATTGCATGCAAAGAAAAAAAAACAAAAGACAAATAACAAATTATCCCAGCTAAAAATAAACAACTACTTAGGTTTAAGTATTTTAAATTTGTGGCAGTGAGTGGGAAAAAAGCGTGGCATTGTTGGTCCCCGTCCCGTGCTATGTCAAATAGGAACTGACTCAGCTATTGCTGCTATGAAAATGTGCACAATACATAAGTTGCGGAATTACACATTTTTAATTTACCAGACCTAAAACATTATCGCTCATCAAATCAATAATGACCCAAGGCAAAAACTAAAAAAAACCAGCCTTTGATAAGCTCAGTTAAAGGCTGTCAAATATGTCAGCGATAATTGACAGTGTTTCATATGTGCGCAAGGCTTGAATTAGCACCATTATAAATATGCAAGTACTTTCAAACTGTGAAAACATCGTGATGAATAAACTGATGATTTGAATTCTCTTGTCCAGCAATGTCCTTTGCAATCTTATCGCAATGATCCGACACTACCATGAAACGCCACGCAAAACTCAACAAAACAAACCGTCGTATATCATTTTGTAGATCAACAACTGAGTCAAATCTCAAGAGTTATTATCCTTTCGAAATACTTTTCCAAAGCTATTATTGTTCTAAATGGTACTTGAGAACGAACTGAGAACGATCCTTTTCCCATAATGGCACTTCAGTTGAAAAACTGTACCCCTTTTTTGACTGTTCGAAAGACTTCGAAACCTTAGACAATTTAACCTAAGGACTTGCCTTGCATTTATTCAGCCTAACAAATTTTTCTGCCACATTTTGAGGGGGACGAGGAAAGCACACACTGAAACGAAAGCGACACACATTCAAACGATCGTTACCCACACAACAATTATTTGTGTTGTTATGAACGCACACAAATACAAATCTTCAACACTTGTTCAAGTTTACTGTATATACAGGTGACACACATTCAAAATACAGCGAACCACAACAGTGATGCCGTATCATCATTTTATTTTACCCTATGTTAAGTATGAAAGAATGTAAGGCTTCCGAAGTCAGTAAGATTTATTTATTAAATATTCATTCTGAATATTATTTTAGATTTCATGGCACTAATGGTCGTCGGGTATTTATGTTCAAGACAAACAATATAAAAATTATAGGCCTATCTCGTTGCTACCTATTGTTTTCTAAAGTTTTTGAAAAACTTATCAGAGATAGGTTAGTATCACATTTAAAAATTAACTCTATATGAACGACAGTTTGGCTACCAGGTGAATGTAGGTACGGTAGATGCTATCGACTATTTGGTGAACGATGTTGTTACAAATCTTAATAATAAAACGAAAGTAGCAGGCTTGTTTTTAGATCTTTTTTCTGCTTTCGATACTATAAATCATAAATTACTGATTCTTCTTCGTCGTGTCGATGGTTCCCTTGATATTTTGTCCCTATATGTGTTTTGCCCAGAAGTGGGCCACATTAATTGCGCTTTCCGTGGCGTCTGTCAAGTCTTTCAGCGTGCAGGTGTTAGGGCACTCTGGGCAAGACAGCAAATGAGGCATAGACTGTGGGGCTCCGCAGTTGCAGTCCGCGTTGTTGGAGTACCCCCATTTGACTAAATTATGCCTGCAGCGGCCCACCTGGCTCCGAAGTCTGTTCAGAGACTTCCAGGTTGACCATGGGAGTTGGTTACCCGCTGGTAGTTCTTCTGCCGGCTTAACATAATCAATAGGGGGAGGGTATTTTTTAGCCCACAGTCTCTTACGTGCCTGACTAGGATCCTCCTCTGTCAGTGCCTTAGTTGACTGGAGAAAGCTATGGCGACTTTTCAAACGACCCTGGCAGTGATTGGTATTGTAAAGTGGGTGCCTCATGTCCATCTCCTGTTTGTTTTTTTCGATTGAGGAGGCTACTGCCCTACGGATCTCTGGGGGAGCTATTCCTGCTAGAGGGTAAAGTGCAGAGAGGGGAGTTGGTTTTAAGCAGCCGGTCTTGCTAAGCTAGAACACTACGGTATCAGAGGTGACGTACTTAATATGTTTAAGTATATACCTTACGAATATAAAACAATTCGTAGAGATAAGAAGCATTTTTGGTAAACAAGAAGTTGTTACAGAATCCGGGGCAGCTACCAATATTTTTTGGCATGTTCCTTAATGATCTTATCATCAGGCCATTTAATTATATTATTATTTACGTATTGACATTAAAATAATAGACAGTCTACATTTATTCAAAACTAGACTAAAGCAGCTTTTGTTGAAAGGGTGTTTTTATTCTACTGATGATTTTATAAATATGAAGTGACATTGCTAGTATTATTTGATAACAATTTCTTTGATAATTATTTAATTTATGATATGACTTATATTATTTTTGCTTATTATGTACTATTTTTCAGACACAAATGTATAATTGTTAATGAATGAATATCACAGGCAGACTAGTTCATTTCGTTCAATTGATCTGGACTGGACAACACTAAAACTACAGCCAGCTCTGATGCCATGAGGGACAAATCCTTTATTGTATGTTACTCATTACTTGCACTAAGAACCTATTTTTACCCCAAATCTCGACAAACTACATCTTGATTAAGTTGGCAGCATTACTACTCAAAACTGACACTTTCATACAGATTGATAAATTTTCTGAGCTTAAAATCAAAGATATCGATTTTTTTATTTGGCCTAATTAAACTTATCATTTTAGGACCAATATGGGGTCAACCTCAGAATAAGAGTGAATAAGCTGGAAACTCGTATACACCGTCTTAGAGGTGTTCTAAAAGTTCTTTCAAAAATAACATGAAGTTCTATGATGACTACGTTAGTTTTTCAAGGTAAAAGGTCACAAAAACTATCTATCTTATAAAAGGTGGGATGAATAAATGTTTGGAACTAAATTTGTGTCAAATGCTATGCTTTTGGATGTCCGAATACGCAAATTGGCAAATTGTATCATCCGCGCTTGATGTGCGGGCTGGTTTTTCCACAAGGTATAAAGTTAAAAGTTTTTTAAGTTCCTAAATTGTTCAACAGCTACATTGTTAAATTAAACATGTAGGCTACGTAATGTTATGTATAAAATAATACGTTACAACTTCAACACAATCCGTTGGTGCACGACTGGATTTGAACCCACAACCAATCAGAAAGCTAAGACAAATCTACTCGCTAGAACACCCGTGCTTTTATCGATATCGATAAAAAACTGTGTGTAAACATTTATCCACCTCTATCACTAGTCTCGCTACCGGAGGGCGGGGTTTTGATGTCTCGGGCCTGTCAGGTCTGGAAAAATTCAAAGCCAAATCGACTTAATATCTAAATCTGTAAGGTCAAAAATTCATTTTTGAAATGCCACCTATCTCGGGGGGAGTTCATAGGTACGTCATAGGTAGTCTCGTTACCATTTTAAATTTTTGCTAGTGACTAAAATTGCTTGACAATTAGAGATTATTTCGCAATTATAGTCTATTTCATTTTGTGATAAGGTTGAAAATTAAATGCGGATAATTGACGGCAGGAAACTCGAGGCGATTCGATCTTTTTCGTATAATCGTATACTGAATCGATGTTCTAGAGCTAAACGCCGCACAACAATTTTACATTTTTTTAATAGAAAAAAGCATTAACTATGCAAAAAAATAATTACATATGAAATGTTACACCATCCTTTTACAAGCTTGATGTGTTGGACTTCCTATTACACACTGCAACTGCACATGTTGGCATTTTTAGAAGAGGTCCTTTCACCGCGATACCGATACTGACACTGATAAAGATCGATTACGAAGTGGTTTTTATAAACGTGCTAGGTATGTCAGATTCATTAGTCTTGTACCTTTTGGCAGAGGGGAAGATCCATGCAAGGCAGGTCCTGATCTAAATTGTCTAAGTTCGAAACTAATAAGTGTTGCATAAGAAGGGTCACGTTAGTAGATGGGAAATTGTGTTAGTTCTGTCACTTTTGACTTATGACGTCATACTCAAGTCAAGCTACGTCAAGCGACCCTTAAAGTCTACGTAAGATAAGTTTGCGCGTGACAGATAGTAAAAAATATGGATAAATATGGTCTGGAAATTTATCTTCCGATCACATACCTACATGTAAGGAGAAATCGAACTTTTATTGCGTATAATTTATTTTTATATTTTGTGATTGGGAGATTATTTCAAGACACGCGCAAAGTTAAAGTATTAGTTTTTTTCAAATAAACAACAACGTAATGCTGACTTTGTTTGTAACATAAAACAAAAGCCAACAAGATTTATAGATATCTGTTCGAAATCGTAAAGAATGAGAGGATTTTATCAGATCATCAATGGTAAATAAAGATTACGTCAGTTGGCCAACTTCGCCATTTCAATTCCGATAAATCGGTTTAGGATCAGCCCTCGCAACAAAGTATCCATTCACTTTTTGTGGCTGGCCTTTTTAAATTTTAGTATAGTTTTTAGAGATGCTAAAGCTTTTCCATCATAACTCCTGGCCCCAGTCACTATTATAGCATTGTCTGAACATGAAAGAAAAGTTGAAAGTAGAAAGCTCAAAAAAGCCATTCCAGGATTTTTTTTTAGCAGAGGCCTTAAGGTGGCTTTCAGGTTGTCAAAAAAATCAGGATGAAGAAGAAAACAAAAGGTTACAACATGCAGGCAAATAGAGTTGAAGACATAGAGCCCAACCCTGGACCCTTGTCCCGTCAAAGACAGTAATAGCCCATTAGTGGTACCTACATTCGAGCTGACGGCAAAATAGAGACACTTTTTATTATCAAGGGAATGACTTTATATTTTTTTTCTTTAACTTGCTGATAAGACTAAGATACGTTATGTTTTGGTAATGGTTGCTATTTTCATAATTTCCTCAGTCCATTTTGTATAGGTCCCGCGCGACTTAGTTCACCACCCTGCTGGTGGAAATTGAAATTTTCAAAAATCCTTTCTCTTTTTTCCCACAATTTTCATAAAGAACCTCATTGGTTTGGCGATAGAAATAAATACTGTGGTGGTACTTTCCTCGGCTCTTTACTTCTTCTCATCGTGTCTCTGCTTTTTTTTTGAACCAGTGTGGTAAAAGGATTTTAAGTGCGCCTCAAAAAAGCTTTTCTCGTGCACTTGACACCATGTTTTTCGAACTTTTTAGGTTCTACGACATGCCGATTTCCTCATGATGCTCTCTTATCTAGATACTCTTGTACTTACTTCTAAAACTTTTCACCGTTTTTCTTCTTATCGTGTCACTAACTCTTTTTAACCCGAGTGTTGAAAGGATTTTAAGTGCACCTCAAAAAGGTTCTGTTTGTTCGATTTCACCGTTTATTTAAAAACTTATTTGTCATTTTTCCACTGCTAGAAATGGTAGCTACTTTAATTATAGCAACTTCAAAGAAATAAAAACGTTATTATTCAATGCCGTAGTGTGACGACGGCATTTATAATGCATGGTTAAATACACCGTCTGCCTATCAAGTACTTCGACTTTGTAATTTGCGTCAAGAGTGTGGGTGTTACTGGTGGGGACATTATTATGATAGAACTCTATGCTCCCACGTGCAAAAGCTTTCAGAATACATATTAGAAAACTTTATTTATTCTACAATATGCTAGTTCAGATACCAAAGGGAACCTACCGAGTAGACTTTATGACGTCGGTATATAATAATATTATGACGCATCATATTATAGCAGCTGGGTGATTCTGTTATTAAGTTGCTATCAAAAAAGTTGATACTAACTAATAAATTATACAAATAAACAAGGAAAAGCGATCAAGTATATTGTTGCCGCCATTTTTCTACAGATTTATTTTGTTGTAAAATTTGACAACGTGCAAATTTGCTGCAGCGTTTCACTGATCGCATTCGCCAGCGGCCTAGGTGTGCGCAGGCCTTAAGACGTTCCATTGGGGATCCAGTGAACAAAATAGTAACTAGTTCTTAGAATCCAGTTGCTTGAGGTTTAAGTGAGTGTCTGTACCACTGCGTCTAGAAGTCAAGCCGTGAGCTTGAGTGAAGTCCACTGAAACTTCTAATCATTTAAATTACCACTGAAAATGTATTCATATTTTATTATGAGAGGACCCGACACTGCACTCAAGTTTTTTCCCGGAAGCAAAAATATCCTTTATTTTATAAGTAGCTGTCGCAAAAAGCGTCATATTCTTATTATTCTAGGAAGAAAATAAACTATATACACAAAACAGCGTTTTTTCGTCCAATTGGAACCGATCTAAGATGGCAAGATGGAAGCAAGATTGAATAAAAAGGTTAAACGAAGTGGCCATACATTACGAAAATTGCCGCACATTATCAGATTTCCCAAACGGTCCACTACCTAAGCGATTCGAGTTTCCCAAACGAGCGTTGGGCGCACACCCGTTTGTGGAACTCAAATCGCTTAGGTAGTGGAATGTGCTCTTTATTTTACCACAAGTTGTACGTTTTCGCAAAGAACTGGCATCTAGACATTTTAAAATGTTACTTTCGATTCTTAGTTATTGTTTTCTTGTATTCTTATCTAGTGAATGTAATGGATAAATCCTACTTAACTATGGATACATGGATGGATAGATAGATAGATAGATAGATAACACTTTATTGTACACCACAAGAATAGGAACATACACATAGTGAAAAACTAAAACTATAGCGAAGCACAATGGGCGGTCTTATCGCTATGAGCGATCTCTTCCAGACAACCTTTGGATGGACAGGATTTGAATAACGAGAAGGCGGTGCCATAAGGGCTTCTACACTATATATTATTTATTATGAGAAATTATGATATATTTATGTAGGAACTATAGAAACATTACATATTATACCTATACATATACATACACAATACATATACCTATAGTTTATAAACATGAATACATAGATAGCAACAATAATATAAACATACATAATTATACTGATAACATAGATAAATCATAATGAACCTCCTAATTCAACTGTATAGTGGCTGTGCAAAAGCTTTTTGAAGATGGGAAGGGATTTCGCTTTTCGAATATCAACAGGAAGAGAGTTCCAAAGGCGGGTAGCTTGTACATTGAAAGAGTGCTTATAGAAAGAAGAAGAGTGGACAGGAGTACTAAGTTGTAGGGTTTCAGAAGATCGTAAGGTACGAGAGCTGGCGAGATGTAGGTATTCAAAGCGTTCTTTTAGATAAGGCGGGGTGGAGGGATTAAATAAGATACTGTACAAGAGGGAAAGGTGATGAGTATTCCTGCGAAAACGAATAGGCAACCACTTAAGCTTATTACGAAAATCGGAAACATGGTCATATTTGCGTAAGCCAAATATGAACCTAATGGAGAAGTTTTGGAGGCGCTCAAGCTTATCCAGTTGCGCTTCGGTTAGGTCAGGATAGCAGGCGTCGGCATAATCAATGATTGGAAGCAAAAGAGATTGCGCAAGCGTAACTTTAGTGGATGTCGGTAAAAAGTTTTTTAACCTTCTCAGTGAAGCAGCTGACGCAAACATTTTCCTGCTCAGTTCAGCTAGATGCGGCTCCCATGACATGTTTTTGTCCAAAATAACTCCCAAGTTCTTGACTGAGTCACTAAAAGGAATGGGAATGTTGTCAAAAACTACTTGCGCAAGAGTAGACCAGTTTATTCGGGAGATCATCCGGGAACTGCCTAAAATAATGACTTGGGTTTTTTTAGGATTCACAGAAAGCCCAAAATCTTTGCTCCATGTGAGAATACGCATTAGGTCACTATTGGTGTTAGAGATCGCCTCACTCAAGTCATTAACTGAAGCCTGAGTGTAGATCTGGAGATCATCTGCATAAAGGTGGTAGGAGGAAGTTAACTTTTGGGAAATAGAATTTATAAAAATTGCAAAGAGAAGAGGAGATAAGACGCCGCCCTGAGGCACTCCGGCAGTGAGATCGCTCCATGATGAAAATGTATCATCAATTCGGATGCGTTGCCGGCGTCCAAACAGGTAACTATGAAACCAGTCAATAGCCGTTGGAGATACGTTAAGAGAGCGAAGTACACCCAGAAGAATATCAAAGTCCACGTTGTTAAAAGCGTTACTAAAGTCAAGCAAAGTCAACACAGTTACATGCCCGTTGTCCATACCCAGACGAATATCATCGGTGATTTTAGTCAGAGCCGAAGTAGTGCTATGACCACGACGAAACCCGGATTGTAAAGGATTGATGAGGGAATGTATGCTTAGGAATGTACTGAGTTGGTCGTGAACCAGTCGTTCTAGTACTTTGGATAGGAAAGGAAGGATAGATATGGGGCGATACTCAGAGAAAGTAGAAGGATTAGCCTTTTTAGGTAGAGGAATGATCTGAGCATTTTTCCAGATATCAGGGAAGGTTCTAGTGGAAATGGAGAAATTAAGGATATGGGATAGGACAGGGATGATTTCATCGAGTATGGGCACTAACATATTGCGACTAATGTTGTCATTGCCGACTGCGTTGGATGAGATGGATGTTATACTTCTCTTAACGTCACAAGCTGAAAATTGACTAAAAATAAAAGGTGAGAAATCTGGGGGTGGTATAGCTGAAAGATTTTGAATAGTATTAAGCTTAGTTAGTCCATTGATATTGGAAGAAGAGGAGAAATGCTTATTTAATAAGTCGAAATTTAGGTCTTTGGGAATAGAGTCTAGTCTGGATTTACCAACCCCTAATGTTCTTAAGAATTTCCAAACTTTCGCAGGGTCATTACATTCTACTGATTTATGAATAAAACGGCGTTGCGCGTCCCTACACACCTTATTGCAGTGATTTCTTCGCTTCAGATATTTGGAATAGTTCTCATCAGATGGATTGCACTTATATTTGAATTTGGCAAGATTTTTTATATGCATGACCGCCTTAATTTCTGGTGTCAGCCAAGGAGCCGGAAGATGTTTGATTTTGATCATCTTATATGGGGCATGCTTGTCATAGAGCTTAGTCAGAGCCGCATTAAACAGAGAGATTTTCTCATTTATGGTGTTTATTTATGGATGTTTGTTACTCTTTCACGTAAAGACTACTGAACGGATTTTAATGAAACTTTCCAATAATATAGCTTATATATATACATCACAATGAGAGCACTGGTGGTCTAGTGGTAGCGGCACCTTCCGATCCGAAGGTCGTGGGTTCAAATCCAGTCGTGTACCAATGAGTGTCAAGATTATCTCGATCAAATCGAGATTAAGGCCCCAGATCTCCTAAAACCACCTACATATTGAATAAAACGAATATACAGCCATTTTAAAAGATAAATAACATTATACCTACACTTTCCTAATAAAGCAGTCTCTAATCGGAAGCAGGACCGGTAACTTAACTTCCCTGTAATACCCCAGAGACCTTAAATTAGGTCGCTGTTAGGGTAGGCTGGGGAACTGCATTATGTAGGTTACTTGAGGTGTAGTTGTTTGAGAGTATGCCTAGAAACAGTAAACGTTAGGGGTAACACACACCAAACCCAGTGGTGAGCCGAGGGGTTTTAAACAATTAAAAAAAATATTTTAATTAACGTGTTATGCATGCTACACATTAGGAGCGTATTTTTATACATTCATGAACCTACCTATTTAGTGCGTTATTTTATAGAACGCTGGTGGCCTAGTTGTAGGCAGCCCCGCCTTCCGATCCTAAGGTCGTGGGTTCAAAACAAGTCGGTTCGAAAGAATCAGTGACACGATAAGAAGAAATGCCTTATTTAATATAGAAAAGAAAAGAAAAAAAAAGATATAAAAGAAAAACTATGTATACAATATATAATATATTTTCTATAAGTTATATCTATACTATATATGGATATTAGAAAAGAATTGATTTTGTAGTTGTTTTTTGTCATTTTCTACTACTAGCCAGTGGGTTGAGTGTGAATAACCCTTTAGAACTCAATTACTATGCTTTGAGCCTTTGTCAAGAGTACTGGTGGTTTCATCATCATCAGCTTGAAGAAGTCCACTGCTGCACATAGGCTGCCCCTTCACGTATCACGCGGTCGCTGTTTGAAGAACTTTCTTCCCCAGCGGTGTCAGTTTTATTATTATAGGTGAGTATGATTATGGCATATTGTTTTTCTAAAATATGCTGTTTTTTTACTCATAACTCCAAGTTTTACATAATGTAACTTGCCGTTATATTGTTTTTCTAAAATATGCTGTTTTTTTACTCATAACTCCAAGTTTTACATAATGTAACTTGCCGTTACATTATGTAAAACTTGAGCTGCTAGGCGTTTGTGTCAAACTGTTGCAATCAAAAATCAAAACAATATTGACTGAGAGAATTAAAATTGAATATCCTCGAAACACTAAAATAAAATAATATATAAAAAAAAGGCCAAGTGCAAGTCGAACTCACCCATGGCTGAAGGGTTCGGTAGCAACAAGCAACATGATAATTATAAAAGTTCTTGTAGTTCGTCGAAAGGTAAATTGTGGCTTACGATATAAAAAAAACTACTTACTTGATCTCGGTCAAACCAAATTTCGGTTTGCATAGTATTGTATATCATATATTTTTTTAGCTTTATCATTCTCTTATTTTAGAAGTTACAGGGGGGGGGGGGGACACATTTTACCCCTTTGGAAGTGTCTCTCGCGCAAATAAAAAAAACTAAAAAAACGATCTTTGAAACCTCAACATCAATTTTGAAGGCCTATCCATAAATACCCCACACGTACGGGTTTAATAAAAACAAATATGCTCCTTTTTAAAGGCCCTGCCAGAAAACAGACAAAAAAGGGCAGCTTGCCATGGTGGTATAGCTTTAGTCTTCCGTCCTTGTCAGGCAGCAAAAAGCTGAGTCGGGCTTATTTGGCATATTATTTTATCAACCATTATCAAAAAACATAACACGCACCTAAAACATACATACAACACTGATTCGTTCAAGTTGCAAAGGATTTATTGTGCTCGCTTTTTTAAAAGATTAGCTGGAAAATAATATCTATTTTGTGAGAAGTTTGTTCTAAAGATCAATTGAAAAATTTGCATAAAATAAACATTCCAATTACGCACAGATGATCTTTATTTCTTCGAAGCTTCCAGACTATGCATTCAGAATTATTTTATTTTAGGATTTTCTCTCGCAAAACAGCTGATACGAACGGGCCCGATCAGATTGGCTTTTAAGCCCAAGTTACCTGCTCTAGATATTTTGCAACGGTACCGTTATATTGAAAGAGGTTGAGGGTTTTTTAAGCAAATTATAATTTTTGCGAACGCTTAAGTTTTTGTTCGAGACAAATGTGATGCACGGATGTTGCGCGCATGTATAATGTGCAGATGTGGGATGAAATGAAATGAAATGAAAAAGTTTATTGAATAAACACAAACACAAAAATAAATTATAGTTTAAAAAACTAAAAAAAAAACGCTTTTATAACTAATTGAACTAAAAAGTTAAAAATAAAATTGTAATAATCAATTGAAAAATTTATATTATTGTACAAAAAGCGTGGAGGGGCTTGATTTTGATTGTTGTAAATATTTTATCAATAGTTTATTATATCTGAAGTTATTATAAAAAGCACCCCACACTTTTTGTACAATATTAATTTTTCAATTGATTATTACAATTTTATTTTTAACTTTTTAGTTCAATTAGTTATAAAAGCGTTTTTTTTTAGTTTTTTCAACTATATTTTTTTTTTTTTCATTTTTTTCATTTTTTTTTCATATTATTGCATTGTCATCGACCTTTGACAGGTGTGCAAAGTTTGAATCAAATCTGTTCGTTCAAAGTAGGACAAAATCGAGCTCAAAGAGGTCGGTTACATACATACATCATACATGCAGGTGAAGCTAATAAAAGCGTTATAATAAATTATAGTTTAATGACATTGTGATGTGCAAACAAGCACACATTTACTTTTGTAGTTTACAGAAACATATTTGAAAATATTTTACAGGTTTATTAACTTACTGCTAGTGCTTGCCCCACAGCTTTACCCGCGTGAAACTACGATACACTGTACGAAATATTGATTAAGCCTATACACAACTTTTTAAAAACATTTCCTCTGTAGGAATGCACTATATCGATCATGCACGAGCGAGTCACTCACACCTGACTGATTTTCGAGTGGCTGTGACCACAACCTTTTTTGAGGGCTGGGTCCGCGCGTGCCTGTATGTATTTATGCTTCAATTCGATGAACGCAGGGCAGCATTACTATGCAAAAAATGAAGCATAAAATCGCTACAATTCTGACTTTACCTCATCCACTTTCTGCGTTGTTCCAGGGCTTGAGGTCAAACAATCGATTTCGAACGGATGAGAGGCTTTGAGCCTTTTACGGACCGGTTCAAACCGGATTTACTAGTATCAATATATCGCCAGTTAGGGGTTTTCTACAGCCCGACGGATATCTAAGGCTCGTATTACATGATACAGTGCCACCAACTTAATACTATTGCAGTCTCTTTCATAAATACAACAATATAAATTTACGTATAAATTTAGCGCAGTCTAAATTAATGCGTCAACAGAATTGATGCCATTATCTATAAAAAAATATGATTTTCGGGGAAGACTTTCCCACGTAAAGCCGGCTGTCAAAACTAGCCTACACATAATTATATGGAAACAACTGGTATTTATCGCGATTACCTTTATTATTTCCCGAAGTTAGACGATACATACAGTTAGTAATTCTGTAGACCGAGTGAGGGTAGTTACAACTGCAACTGCCCCCGCTTCTCGACAGTAACTCCAATGAACTTCAGTCTGCCCGTGACCCAAGCTGTTGTAACACAGTCGAATTGTTGGGAATAATAAAGTTGATCACGGTAAATACCGGTTTCTCTAATCCGTTTCGTTAATGCATAACAATTGCGTTAATTTCAAAATTGCTATGGTCTAAACTAAGCAATTAACCCTGCATGAGAAGGCATGAATGTGTGGATCAAGGCAAAACCATATGGAGCTCACGGTATTCCTGCTAGGAAATAATGTGGCTAGGTCACAAGGTGCTGTGATAATAGTGAATATTGATATTCCAACCCAGACGCATTTGCTTAAAAGCTTCTCTGAGAAGTACCTCCAACCACAGAATACAGAATGCAGTAGAAATGCGAACATTTTTTTAACATTTATTTCAATTCTTTATTTCAATGTATTCTATATTTTTAATGCCTCAAGTGGCGCAATTATAATTAATTCAATCAATTTAACTTGAGGATAACGCAGTGGGCTGCAATATTATTAGTCAAGTAGGTAGGTAGAATAATACCTACTCTTAAGCTAATTTAGTTTATTTTTATGTTGTAGCTGTTTGTTGTCCCTGAATAAATAAAAATAAAATAAAATAGAACATGCGCCGTTTGCATGGGAGAGCCTCAGTCGCCAGTTTTACGTTTTCACCATTTTATTTAAAACTAGCAGCCGCCTGTGTTTTCGCTCGCCCTGTTCCCGTTACTTTTTCAAGATAAAAAGATTTTATCTTATATGTCCATCTCCTGGTAATAAGCAAACTACCCACCAATTTTCATCCAAATTTTTTTAGCCGTTCTAGAGTTATAAATAGTGTAACAAACACGACTTTCTTTTAAATAATTATAGAAACCTAGAAATCGCTAAATATTATTCTAAGAAGAAAGGAAGGAAGGAGAATGAAAAGAAAGTATTTCTTTGTTTTAACTTGTTGCTTGAATTCTTGTTCAGAAAGTAATTATTACGCAGTGAGACGTTTTTCGTTTTAGGACTCCCGAAAGTGCCCTATTTGTATTGCGAAAGAGGCACATACTTATGCATTTTGACGACACTTTTCCGGGCTTTTCTGGCCGTTCTACTTTGCTCTGTGCTTCTAACCGTCAGGTACCGTTCAACTGAAGATCAGTTCCTAATGGAAACTACGATTGCCACGAATATTACTCGTACAATATTATGAATAATACAGTGTGTAAAATGTATACCGAATGAACCTCTGCTGAAAACTGAAAGTGCATTCAATATTCATAGTACAAGCTCTGCTTAGTTTGGGGCTAGATAGTGTTGTGTGAATTGTCCGCATTATTTATTTATTTATTATTCAAAAAATACCTCTAAAATTTAGAGAAAGTTTTTCAAACATTATTTGCCAACGCATAAAAAATTCAAATAGTGTAAAGCCCGCCACACACGTAGCTATAATAAATATAAATAAATAAAATAAATATTATGTGTATAATATAGGGTCACTTGAATATTTGTATAGAAAATATATCGTAATATGCATTGCTATAATTTATATTATAACTTCGTATGTGACGGGTTTGATGTGTATTATGGTAAATTGTTTAATACCTGTCATTTATTTTTTCATATAGAATTAAAGTAAGGAAGAAAATACCAGCAAAAAGATGCAAATTCATGGATTATTGAACCACAATGTTACAGTAACTGTTGTCATTTAATTTTTATCATTCACAATACTACCTTTCCATTCACTTACGTGAAGTTTTATAAGTCATAAAAAAACTTTAACAATGTGACTACTTTGAAACTTCATTTATTGTAAGCTGGCGGCCTAGCACTAGTTCATTTATTCACTAACGCGGTCAATTTAGTCTAATGCCACCAACTTATTTGTCTAACGTGTCTATTCCTGGAACACATTTAAGGCCTGCGCATACCTAGGCCGCTGGCGTCGGCGATCATTGAAACGCTGTCAAATCTGACAGCGCAGCGATATTTGACAACGTTTCATTGATCGCTACCGCCAGCGAACTAGGTGTGCGCAGGTCTTTAGTTCGGGCGTTCGCTGAATCCAAAGCCAGTTTTTAGTTTTTGTTCAAAAATTTGAAAATGGAACGTGAATTCAGCAGTCACCCGAACGAGCAGTAATTATAGTAGGGTTGATGACCAAAGAGGAACTAATTTCATTTCACTTTTCTGACAGTTATTTTGTTTCACAAATTTCCCCCCTCGCGCTTGAACAGATTGGTGGTACAAAGTCAAAGTCAATAATTTTTTATTCATTACGATGCAAGAATCACTTTGAAACGTCTTAAAGCTAGGTGAGTCTAGGTGCCAGTTCCACGCGACCAAGCGTAGAAGAACAGGCAACAAACTACGTCTCGGTTCCTACCGTTTTTTTATATGATCCTTTTACAAATCAAAAATAGTCTAAAATAATAGCAGTGAAGTTCCAGTGTGGTGCCACTTCACTTAGTCAGACGTATGCAATGCAATAATACAAAAGCAAAAGTTTCAAAGACAGCACACGCTACGCTTCAAAGTTATACTATAGTATCTACACAGCTTATATAAAAATAAGATACTGTAACAAGGATTATGTACGTGCTTGTTTCCATGTTTACTTATTGGTTTTATAGTGTTTACCTACACTTAAGGACAAGGGGATTGTTGTAGGTTCAATCTTGCTGCAAACTTTGTGCTTATTTTTGTTTGGTGTGAGTTAAGTGTCTGTTTTTCCGAAGGTTTTAATTTTTACATTTTCTTACGAAGACATGTCTTCGTGTTTCAGTATTTTCTAGATAATTATGCTACATTGGTCGGCCGTAATGTCACTTTCCATGAAATGAGATTGCGGTCAAATGTTTTTAATTGTAAATAAGTGACGTTTAAAAAACTTGAAAACTGACTTCATGGTCAAACTGGTAAACCGATTTTTATTAAGATTTACATAAACCCAATCTGAACGTATCTATTAGATTTTTTAAATTGGCTCTTAGATGACAACATAAAAATATAACCGAATTGAGAACCTCCTTGTATTTGAAGTCGATTGATAAAGACACCAGTGCTAAGGGTACAGTGACGAGTTTCTTGCATAGCAAAATGTAGTAATCCTTATTTTACACTCGTAGTAAAGCCTGTATGATATCGTACACGAATGTTGCTTTGTAACTCACAACTGAATTCTTCCACGAGTACTCGCAATACATACAGAGCAGGTGCCGAATCTTGAGTTACCCCTGATTATACATCTCTTCATTCGGCTGACTTCCAACCAGCCCACCTGATGTTAAGTGGTAACCATCACCTATAACAAAGCATGACGCGCAAGTGGCTACGATGCACTGCCCTGCGTCCATCAACTTGAGGCATACAGATGTTCAGCCTCGCTTAACAGTAATTTCCCAGACACCCACAGCCTTCAATCCGAAACACAGCAATGCTGCTTCACGGCAGAAATAGCAACTAAGCAATGACGGTGTTAGGTACAGTTTCGACTTAAAACAAGCTAAAACTAGTAAGCCTTGCACACACCTCTATTATATCAGGTGCGATCTGCAATGGCGATGGCACACAATGCCGCGAACTTTGACAGTTCGTTTTGACAGCAATTTCGATCTCCCTCGCAGGCGATCTAGATTTGCGGAAGAAGATCTTGCAACTAAGTAACAGTATTAAAATTCACTACTAGTAGGCCTACTACATGCTCTGTCTGGCTCTGTCTCTGGCTCTGGTTTTGAGCTTGTGTGAGTGTTGACTAAATAAATCCTGCGTCGAAACGTCACACACACAGTATAATACACTGATGAGCACTCACATAGACTTAAAACCAGAGCCAGACAGAGCTTTTGGTAGGGAGCAAACCAGAATTATTTCAAAATTTAAATTAAAATCTATGCAGGCCTTCGCAAACGCACTCTTAAACACAGTGCTTGCAAGATGCGTTCCAAATTAAAAATGACGTTGTATAAAATACATTGGAACACATACTTGTAAACATGCGAATAGATAGGTAACTGGTTGGAAAATAGACGTGAAAACAAGCCTACTAGTATCCCGTCTGGGCAGAATCGGGCGGATTCAAATCCGTGGTTAGGTTTTGATCAGCTGACATGGACCATGACGTGACTTGGTAGCGAAAACCTCAATGACAGTATTGACTTCGGTAGGTAATACAATTTGGCCCTCGGAAGCAAGGTAGGACAATCACCTTTCCAATTCACTTTTCAGACTGAATAAAAATAAATAGAAACACCTTTTTACCTCCAAGCACTGTATAATCCCAGTAAATTTCGTACCCATAATCACAAATTAAACCACGTTTGAGAAAGTCTAAGGAGGATAGTCAGTGATTCATCCAGGCACCTAAACTCACTTAGTATTAAGATGTCTCAAAGTGATTCCATTGAGAAGAGATTCACCAACTGAGAAGACATATCACATTACATTTTTCCTTATACTATCCTCGCGGCCTTATCAACCGAAAACTATGGAAAATACACGAAGTAACTTTTTCGTAGCAAAGTGCTACGAAAGTGCTACGTCAACCTACTTCGTCACAGTAGGTATGTCCTTTGCTCCTTTTATTCATTTCATATCATTAGGTTTACTAGCTCCCTACAATGTATATTTATAAGGTCACGCAGTACTTTACCTTTATTTTTTAACTGGTACCCAGCTCAGTTGGTATGTAGCTCTGCCTTCTCCGTCGTATGTCATGAGTTCGAACCCTATATACCAAGAACAAATATTTGTAAGGTGGAAGCAGATGTTTGTACTTTGCCTGGGCGTTATATAATAGTATTCTATTAGGTATAAATTTACAAAAAAAATTACATTAGTAATACATCAGTTAACTGGTTTCCATAGTACAAGCTCTGTTTAATTTGGGACTAGATAGTGTTGTGTGGATTGCCAACAATATTTAGTATTCTATTGAAATAAAAGAAAGACTTTATGAAAGGTAACTTGCCATTGTCACTCAAGCGCAAGCTCATGGACGTATGCATTCTCCCCGTGCTTACGTACGGCGCACAAACCTGGTCTTTGACAGCTCAGCAAAGGTTTGCACTCGAGGTTTGCCAGCGAGCCATGGAGCGCAGTATTCTTGGAGTTAAGCTCATGGACCGAATACGCAACACCATACTGCGCTCCAAAACGCAAATTGCCGACGTCACCCAGAAAGCGGCTAGCCTAAAGTGGAATTGGGCTGGTCATGTCTGCCGCATGCCAAACGATCTTTGGGCCAAAATAACAACTGAATGGGCCCCCAACAATGGTAGACGACCTCGCGGCAGACCAAGACTCAGATGGCGGGACGATCTGGACGCGTTTATGGAGGACTGGGCATCCACAGCACAGGACCGGGAGGAGTGGAAGGGGGTTAGGGAGGCCTTTGCCCTGCAGTGGGACGATGCAGGCTAAAAATAATAATAATAATAATTGAAATAAGCTGGTGCAGTAAATTATTGTATGAATTAAATTATGTTCCAAATTTTATTAGACCAAATAACGTGCCACGTGTTTCCTAAAGGCTCAAGCTATACGGCGCCAATAAATCATAGTAGGGGTGCTACTACACGAATGAGTTATGGGTCTACAAATGTCAGTTATTGGAAGTTCCACAAGAAAGGATCGATGACCTGTTTTCAGGAAAACGGTCATGAAATCTATCGTTATGACAGACTTTTGTATTATAAACAAAGTGTATACAAACTTCTTTCAAAAACTTCACGAGGATAAAGTCCCTATCGATATTAATATCTTTTTTTATGGAACTCTAGCTCTGTGAAAACAAAAAATCTCTCTCACGATGTTTTCCTTCATCGTTTGACAGCACTAGCAATGTGTACATAATTTTTTCGAGAAAAAAACACATAAGCACACGTCTGGATTAGAACCCGCATCCTTAGGATTAGAAGGCGGAGCCGCTACCACTAGACCACCAGTGCTTTACATCACACAAAACATACATTACATAAAAATATATGAAAACATTCTCATTACACCCTGTATACATTTTATCCATTATGTGAAAAGTGATTTGGCTAAATCTGAGTGTAGGTACACTCGTAATGGGGTACTTTCAAAATGCGGATATGAAAGTTTAATAAAAGATTCGTACAACTTTCCCTAAAGGAACAGAAGTTCTAAAGGATTCGCAGTCTTGGAAGAGTGATTGCTATACCAAAGAGGTTATATTTGAGATGAGGAAGCGCCTATGTTAGCGTGTAGATGTGATTGCTAAGTTACGTATTTAAGGCGTTATTCCAGCTTGTTCTTTTTTAACGTAACTAAAAGATTAGGTAAATAAAAAAAGAAAGAAATAAAAAAAGGAATAAACGTAACTTTTTATCGGGATATTTTTTCCAATCAAATAGCTAATCTACAAAGTATATGGCCCGCTTGATGTTAAGTGGTAACCATCGCCTATAACAAGGCATTGCTCGTAGGTCACGCACGTCAGGAACGTGCCCTGCAATGCATAACCCTATACGTTCTTAAAGATGTTCAGTCTTCACCCTTCAAACCAAAACACAGCAAAGCTGCTTCACGGCATCTTCTTCATACGTGTCACTGATTCTTCCGAACCAAGTGTGGTGAAAGGATTTTAAGTGTGCCTCAAAGAGGCTTTTTTTGTGCACTTGACACATATTTCAGAGCTTAGTAGGTTTTACGACATGCCGCGGTTTCCTCACGATGTTTTCCTTCACCGTTTAAGAGCACTGGCATAGCGTACATACATTTTTGGGCACATTGGTATTGGTACACAACTGAATTTGAATCCACGACCTTAGGATTAGAAGGCAGGACCGCTACCACTAAGCCACCAGCGCTCTAACATTAAGGTACCTACATTATTGGTTTGTTTTTGTTTACTATTGTTGATCAATACTCTTCACATTTTAAAACTCAAACATTTACTTTCAACTTATTTTCAAAATACTTTCAAAGTTCTATGTGGGTGCGTAAATTTTAATCAGATTTTGTGGTACATAAATAAATTCACAAAAACTTATCGAACTTGTAGTTTGATCACAGTGATTCATGCCTACCTATTTACACTCATCATCATCATCATCTCAGCACGGTATCACCCACTGCTGAGTATAGGCCTATTTACACTATAAAACAATAAAAAACACTCGACTCAGGAATAGTAAATTAATACTTGGTATTTTAGATTGTAATCTGTATTTAAACGAAAATATTTTTTACTTTCAAGTCAAGTTATTTTCAATGTTTGCTCTTGTACATGTTTTGTTTAAAACGGCTGGGGAAAAATTGCAATTTTGATTCAATTATATACAATAATCGAACTTAGTTTCTGAAATCTTCTTCTTGTACTGAATCACGTATCACCTTATTTTATTTATTTATTCTTCTTTTCGTGACACTGGTTCCTTTGAATATTGTGTACCTATACACAATACATACATACATACATAAAATCACGCCTTATTCCCATGGGGGTAGGCAGAGATCACGGATTTCCACTTGCTACGATCCTGACACACCTCTTTCGCTTCATTCACTCTCATAACATTCTTCATACATGCTCGTCGGTTTAGGGTACTCCTAACCTGGCCTTTCTCTAAAACGTCTGCAATCTGATCGAGATACATGCGCCTAGGTCTTCCCCTTCCAGCAGTTCCATTCACACTCGCCTGATGCAATTGTTTTGTTAATCTCCTTTCATCCATTCTCTCTATACATAATAACATTCAAAAACCTTTTTTTTAAGTGAGCCCTAAAGTGGCTACTTTTGTACACTTTCCGAATGAAACAGAAAGTAAGCCACGTTTGTATGGGGCTTAGACATTCGCAGCGTTCTTAAGAGTTTGATTGCCCATTTTAAGTATTTAATGTCATCACTTTTCAACATCTTGAACGTAATTACGTGGTCTGGGATTGAACTTTTACTGAAATTTTAATCGTAAAATTTCATATTTGATCACTTTATTAAGTAATTTTCTTTCAAGTTTAGGAACCTATCTACTAAGATAGCTGTATCTCATACACAGACTCAAAACCAGAACCAGAAACAGAGCCAGACAGAGCTCATGGTAGGCCGAATTGCTTGCAAAACTAGCCAGGAGGCTAGTTTTGCAAGCAATTCGTATCCCGGGCATTATCATAATATCAAATATCTCTTTGAAACCCCACTGTAATAGTAAGTTAATAAAAATATTGGAAAAGGATGATCTTCCACTTTTCCTGGCAAAGCTCGGCCTTAGTTTAGTGATATATTTTATGCAAGAATTTAAACGAAAAAATCCATTTCTTATACGGTAGATTTATGGGTACAAAAAAACTATTTCAATACGATCAAATCGTTTAATACATCATAGGATTTCTTTTCACATAGGTAATTAAAACTTTTTATTTATATAGCACGTATTCATCTAAACCACTTAGAAACTTATCTGACTAGTTTATTTACAGTATTTACATAGTTATTTACAGAGTAAAGTAAGTTAGCTATATCGACGCTTCTGGGATCAAATGTCGTAAATTAAAACTGAAGTTCATTTTTTTTAAAACCACAGATGTATGGGCAATGGGTATGTCATCCACAGATTCAATATTCATAATAAATAAAAAACTGACCTAAAATGACGGCACCATAATACACACACACTATTTCGAGTACCTATATAATTAATAAATATATCTCTGGACATAATAACCGTGCCGCATTAAAGATTCGCTTTTTTTATTTGCGTAGGCCTCCTCATAATTAATATACTTTTTTCAAATTACGTATAAAATTGATGATTAGATTAAATATTGGACATTTAAAATATTTAGGCTGTATTCTTTAGGAAAATATTTTAAAACTTGAGATTATATAAATGTAAATAGGTAACACAATATTTATAACATCATAGTACATTCAAGATAAATAAATGCGGATCACTCACATAAACATTAAACCAAAATAATGTTATTTTAGTTAAAGATCATAAACCGAAGTATTTGTGTGGTGATGAATTTCGTGCTGTCAATTTAACGGCCTAAATTTTGAAGATATTAGAAATTATACAAGTGATCCGAATCCATTACCGCCAAGTGTAGTTAATAATTTAGCACTGTAAATAATTTTATATTCTTAATTTTATTATTTATTACATTATAATAATGCTATCAGTTTTCATAATTTGACGCGGCTCTCATTGTTATAATATTATTTACAAAGACAGTGAGTAAATGAAGAAAACAGATGATTTTCATAAACTTAAATATTTTTATATTATATTAAAATGACTTTGTAGCCGAAAAATAAATTGAACTCATTGAAACTCACAAGAATCATTCGCAAAACAAAAAAAAAAAACAAAAATTAAGCCTTTTAAAATGAACAGGCGGTAAGTTTCTTGGCGGTCCTTTAGAAAATAAAATAAATCTATTTTATTTATTTATTTTATATTTGGATGCACTGGCTCCTGATTCACCTAGTTTTAAGACGTCCCAAAGTAATCTAATTGACTATGCAAAATAAATACTCTTACAAGGTAGTCAAGCGCTAGTCGTCTATAAAATAGTAATTTTAGCCCAGGCTTACTCAACTTTTAGCAAAAAAAAATCAGAGCAGCAAAAGTTATTAAAATTCCATTAAACGTTTTCTGAATTAGCACTGCATGTATAGCTATCCCGCCTAAAAACTATTTGCATACTATAGTAATAACTACATGTAGAAATTGTCCCAACTTCTCTTAGTTTCAGTTTTCAACAAGCACCATTACAATCATACTTATTCAGAATATTTTTCTAGTCTCTACTATAATATTGACCGTGCTTTTCATTAACTAAATTTATCAGAGTTATAATTGAATAAATTATGAATACTTTTATGTTGACTAAACTGTTTGTGCGCTGTTTTATTAATACGAGTAAATTATTTAGGACTTATTTTTCTATTTAGGGCATAGCGCTATTAATTGAATAAAAAATGTCGGCCATAGCTTTTGACAAGCCTAAAAAGAAATGGATATTTATTTTTATCGGCCAAATAAATTTGTCTGTATATTAAAAAAATAGCACTATTTGTTTATGTCTTTGTGGATTATTAATATATTATTTTGTACATTTACTTCAAAATTCCTTTATTCGTATAATTCATTTGGCCTGAAATATAGTTACAACTGATGCTTATTATTATTGCAACAAACTTACAATTATGTTTGATGACGAACTAGAAAATTAAATGAGTCTATAATTAAAAGTGTGCTTAAGCCCATGTCAAACCACAATTTTGATAGAAAGACACCCATTTTTGCTATTTGACATTTAGGATGCTCTAACTAAGTATGACTAGAAAAGGATGGCATTTTTTCGAAAGATATTTTTCACGATTATTAAACACCAATATTACCGATTTTAAAACCTATGACACCTAAAACTAAACTTCAATAGCACTATGATTAACTAACAAATCTCGCTGGTCTGTTGTGAAATTAGTATGCAAGTGAGAGATTATGGCGGCGCCATTTTGGATTCATTCGTTTATTGGCTTTTATAATAGGTTTTTTGTCTCATCCAAAATGAAATGACAGCTGTTTATTACCAGGATAATAAAAGGCAATCACAGTTTTAAATTTAAAAATAAGATTCAGGAACATTGGGTTTCAGTTGACCAACATTTATTGCTCCTAAGTACACTTACACTACAGTGTAGCGTCAAGGTGTCACAGAATATGTCTAAAATACAATAACCTGGGCGCATCTAAAGCTACAAGCGTACTTTAAAGCTCTGGTGCGTTCATACGAACTGAGATCTCACCACGTTTCTTTTCACTGAGAGCGCTCCAAGACCTGGGTCTGAGTACGGACGACCGCGCTCCCAGGGGGCTGGCTATCTCTTCGCCTTACAGTACTGACACAACAGAACCCTTTTAAAAGCTTGTCGAAATACCTTATTGAATATGGTATAAAATATAGGATTCACCATGGAACTAGCGTACCCTAACCACAGCGCACAGTCAAAAACCCAAGGGGGAATACCCCGTTCACAGTCGGGACACAATGCTGGCACCATGTTCAGGATGAAGAATGGGGCCCATAGTACTACAAACGTGAAGAAAACTACTCCCAGAACTTTGGTGGCTTTCTGCTCGAGCCGAAGAATTCTTCCGTGGCGTGAGGAGTTTCTGGATATCACACTTGAAGTCCTGGAGTGATGGGGCCTCGGTGTTGTTCGCTGAGGTGTGGTGTTCACTGATGATGGCTGCTGTCTTATCGACCTTTGCGGTCGTATATTACGGACAGGCGTAGATAGGGCGGTTCTAGCCCCCCCGAAGCTTGATCCTCTTCTAAACCGCTTCGCTTCATCCCATGTCACTATCGATGTCGCACCACGACTCGACCTTCTAAAGAACGAAGTCGATGGCTCTTCTTTTATATTCCCGTTTTGAGTATAACCATTGCAAGTGCTTATATCTTCACCTGGGACTATAATTACTTCAGTGGTTCGCCTCGGAGTTGGTGTTGACTCTGAACCAAAGTATGGACAAGTGCATGGAGGTGGCAGCAGCAACCCATCTTCAGAACTTCGAGATTTTGTTGTTAAACTAGCAGGTGCTAAAAGACCATCGTTGTTCTCATCATCTGATGCACTTCTTGGTCTGTGAAGTGGAGTGTTGGGATCTCCTGTCGAGGATGGTCTTCTTCTATCTTGGAGCATTGACGACGGTGAGCTGGATGAAACGCTAACAGATCCTGGGGTAAGCATGCCGCATTTTTCTGATACGTTTGTTCTGTGGAAAGAAGGAGAGTTATTATTTCTGAATGGGTTGAATTTGGAACGTCCCAAAGACTCACTAAAGGCATATCCATGGTATTCTAGTGTTAACCGCCACGCATAATGAGAGTTTCAGCTAAGTATTTCTTTATTTGGTCCATACAAATACTGAGTATACGGTATAATTGGCAGAGCCGGCTAAAGTTCTCGTTTGTTTACCTGAGATCATAACCTGTGCAAACTTTTTCACGTCATCGATATTTCCATTCAGCTTGAGAGACTTGGACATCAGCCCGTGGTGGTATCTTGTTTAGGTAATTGATAAATAAATAAATGATGCCCCTAGCGAGTCTTTGAACATGACACGAGCTACATTTCCAGAATAATAAAACCAATCTAGCAACGACAATCTAGCATTATATCAATATATACATGCTAATTACCATTTCAGGATGTCTAAGACGCAGTACATCATCTCAATTTGGAATCGTTTTACTATAGCCCAGGTCATCGGAGAGTTTGTTCGATTGTTCGATAGCGCTGTGATCAGATCGTCAGATGATCACCAGCATTCATGCGGTTAGCACTTCCGTTGCGAAGTCATAGCAGCGGAACTGCAGTAGTTTCGCTATGATTTGTTAGTTGTATGACAAGTGAAACTGTCTGTTCTTGCATTTCCCTATCATATCATTAAATTTTTTTCCCGTGTGCTTTTGCCAACCTGCCCTAAAGCCAAATATCCGCGCTCGTTCCGCCATTGTTTGCAATTCTTCATTTGTTTGCTGCGTAATATTACTTTATTGTGTCAAATCACGACACAATTAACTAATATTACGCATCAAAACTCGTGTAGCAGTTCCACTGCTATGTTTTCACTCTGCTAGCCGGCAAAAAAAATTAGAACAGTTAGAAGCTCCAATTTTGAAGTAGTAAAGCCAATTTGTAATACCCTTTGAACGGCGTTTTTGTCGCAGCAGAAGCTTCCAAGCCACGAGATAGGCGCAACATCTCTGCGCCAAACTGGTGCAGGGCCGTCATGGCTGAAGGCGCAGGCTCGCTGTGCAACACAACACAGACATGAGGACTACGGACAGCGTACACACACACATAAACCTTACCGATAATACGAAATGAAGAATGGGAATCAAAACTTTGGTGGTTTATTTTAATAAGCTTGTGACTTGACGAGTTTGAAGAGCAACATTTAAAGCGTCTCGGGTGGAGTGACATTTGTTTGAATTAGAAAATCTCGATAAAAAAAACTTCTGTCCAAGTTTTAACCTCTTAGCATAAGTCTAAACGGCATAGAAAGTCAAGTTTTGAACAGGCAAAGTAATTTAGAAGTCTTACTGCAATTGTCTTTAAGTGTTGTAGAATAATTGGCTTTTTTTACTTTTACTTTACTGCAATTGCTGTTATAAAATATCGTCAAAGTTTTGATTCTCACCATCATTTTGGTTTTGCGGTAAGTCGGCCGGTTCCTTTATTCTACGAGCGTTTTTTGTAGCTTAAATACCTGTGCAAGCTAATTTTGGTAATTTTGGCCCGTATGCAGAAACAATGCTTGATTCTGCGTTGAGGCTCATCAGGAATAGATTTTAAGCCCGTATGCTAAAACAATGCTCGAGTCTGAATCGATACTCAAGCAAAGATTTTTGACACTTTTCAATGAAGAACTGTCAAAAAATCTATGCGTGAGTGTTGAGGCTTGACTCAGGCACTCTTTCTGAATACGGGCCTAACCCCCGAATACTGAAACGCAACTCAGATTTAAGCACGTCTCAAACGACGAATATTTGACAGATTTTCATTGAAAACTGACAAATATTCGTCGCTTGAGACGTGCTTAAATCTGAGTTGCGTTTCAGTATTCGGGGGTAAAACTGGTAGATGTTGTTACTTTTTTATCACGTCTGTTAAATTATGTACTAGACTTGAAAACAAAAGAAATGTCAATTATCACAAAAAAAAAATTTTTGCCATGTTTTCTTGTCAAATAATACTTAGAAGCTTAGCGCAGGCATCATGGCTAGAAATAATCCAATGGATGATAATTTGAAGTGCTACGATCAAACGCTAGTAGTAATTATAGGAACCGGGTTATTAGACAAAGCTCTGTATGGTAAACTAAATCACCCTGCTGATCTAATACCACAATGAATATTCTGCGAACTGTTTTTCAACAACCAACAAAGAGTAAATTGGCCGAGCCGTATTAAGCAATGATTTATAATTAAAAATAACTTGGGTTTATCAGTTTACCATAAGAAGCTTAACATTGACACATAAACAAACACAGTTTATATAAACATAATTATTATTACAGACAGTTAAAAAGCACAAAGTTACAGCATACACTAATACTTTGCGCTCATCTAAGCATCCCGTGGTGGCGATCAGTGAAACACAAATAAGCATCAGCAGAAGCAGGGTTCAGCTGGGCGAATGTGTAATTCTGTTGCAATCAAACGTTTGGTGCGACTAGGTTTTGATTGCAACAAAAGATATGCAATCACCCAGTAGTTAGTTGCTACAGTAGGCAAGCTGAGTTGACAAGGAATTGAGAAGAAATAACTATACTCATCATCATCATCATCATCATCAGCCTGAAGAAGTCCACTGCTGGACATAGGCCTCCCCTACACATTTCCAGGAAGAACGATTCTGAGCCCTTTCCATCCATCGACTTCCCGCGATCCTAACAATGTCGTCGGTCCATCTGGTGGGTGGGCGCCCTACGCTTCGTCTTCCGGTTCGTGGTCGCCATTCGAGAACCTTTATTCCCCAACGGTTGTCGGTCCTTCGAGCTATATGGCCTGCCCATTGCCACTTCAACTTACTAACTCTACGAGCTATGTCGGTGACCTTGGTTCTTCTACGGATATCCTCATTCCTGATTCTATCACGTAGTGAAACTCCCAGCATAGCTC
This sequence comes from Thera obeliscata, assembly GCA_947578465.1. NCBI lineage: Eukaryota > Metazoa > Arthropoda > Insecta > Lepidoptera > Geometridae > Thera > Thera obeliscata. The sequence continues at coordinate 4,662,194 of OX387926.1, forward strand.
TCTCCATAGCTCGTTGCGCGACTTTGAGCTTGTGCACGAGGCCAATAGTTAGCGACCACGTCTCAGTTCCATAAGTCATCACTGGCAACACGTACTGATTAAAGACTTTCGTCTTGAGGCTTTGCGGTATCTGCGACGAGAAGATGTGGCGCAGTTTCCTGAACGCTGCCCACATAACTATACTATGAATTATGAATAGGAGTATTAAAGTTAGATAGAAAAAAATATTTGCAAAAAACAAATGCCCCGTACATAGGCAAATTTAATGCCTATATAACAAATGTATGATACCTATATACACCACTATATTGTAATTACCAGAAAAAAATGTCGATATTGTATTTTTACACCTATAACACTTTTTACACATTAGTATAACCCGGTTATACTAATGTGTACACACGAACAACCAAAAAGTGTGGTAACGATGACGCGTCCCGATACGTACCGCTGTTGTTTTTTGTCGAAACGAAACCTATAGAAGAGTGCGAAAGAGAGTAGATCGATTTGTTTGACAATACCATTTCTTTTACTCGTGGACTTCAGTTCAACCCGTGTTCATGGAGCATCAACCGTGCCGAAATATCAGGAGTCGAAACTCATAAAATTAAATCTTGGTAAACATACCGTTGTTCATAAAACAGTGGTCTTCAGGCTGAATGATATTAAATACATTTTCAGAAAGAACTAAACCTTCGCTATGTACTGAATTCTTAGGATCTATATTGACTTGCCCATTACCCAATGCTAGTTCAACGTATTGATTTTACGAGCATTTTTACAAAGTGTTTGGCATGTTAAATCAGAAGTGGGATCAATAGAAAACATTTTGTGGAAGCTATTTAAATTTCAAATCCTGAGTGCTTTTGATATCAACTGGCGAAACATCAAATGGGTAGCATTGACGAAACACGGCCATTGGTATTTGTGTGTTTGTGAATAATATTTAGTAGGTAAATTGATAATTAGTCTAATTGGAAATTTGGATCTCGTTTTAATTAAAATTATAATTAAATTGATAAATTGATATTTGCTTCTGACACACCCGGGAATTTAAAAGAATTTGTTTTTTTTTTTAATTTTAAGCTGAAAATTAGTGAGACTGAGTGCCGAAAGTGACTGAGACTGAGTGGCGAAAGCTTTTTTTATGCGTTTATATGCAGGGTGCCAGGATATTACTGAAACTTCAAGGGGTTCGTGTACCTATCAATATAAATATCATTTTCTATTGAACCAACACTGAACGCGAACAAAAAGCAGCTGTTATAAATAAATAAATATTGTGGACAATCCACAAAACACTATCAAGCCCCAAATTAAGCAGAGCTTGTACTTTGGGAACCAGATAGCTGATATAATACTTACTTATATAAATACATACTTAAAATACAATATAACACCCAGACAGAGAACACACATCAGCTGTGAAATCTCGAGACTCATTGAGGGAGCGATTTAAGGAAATTAATATCCTCACAGTAATTTCACAATATATATATGAAAACTTATTGTACACTCACAAACACATCTGTAGCTTTCAGAAAAATTGTGATTCACATAATATTAACACTAGAAATAAAAATAAACCTTATATTCCCAAATTTCGCCTGCAGAAGGTAAATGGGTCTTTTATGGGGAACACTGTACGCTTTTATAATAAACTTCCGGAAAATGCAACTAAGCTTCCTATTCGGAAGTTTAAAGCCTATGTTAAGAATAATTTAATAAAGAAAGCGTACTATTACTCTAGATAGCTATATGAATGATAAAACTGCGCGGCCCAATGTTCCGGTCACTCTACCCATAGGAAGCTAACATGTCGATTTGCAATGTCTGTACCTACTATTTCGTATCTTATTTTTATATAAGCTGTGTAGATACTATAGTATAACTTTGAAGCGTAGCGTGTGCTGTCTTTGAAACTTTTGCTTTTGTATTATTGCATTGCATACGTCTGACTAAGTGAAGTGGCACCACACTGGAACTTCAATGCTATTATTTTAGATTATTTTTGATTTGTAAAAGGATCATATAAAAAAACAGTAGGAACCGAGACGTAGTTTGTTGCCTGTTCTTCTACGCTTGGTCGCGTGGAACTGGCACCTAGACTCACCTAGCTTTAAGACGTTCAAAGTGATTCTTGCATCGTAATGAATAAAAAATTATTGAGTTTGAGTTTGTGTTCACCACATAAATATTTGTTCTCGGTGGGATGTTGGTTCGCTGTCTGGGTGTTATATTGTATTATATGCATGTATTTACAAAATGGTATGTTTATAAATTATTATAACAGCTATCTGGTTTCCATCGTACAAGCTGTTTAGTTTGGGGTTAGATATAGTGTGGTCTGGACTGTTCACAATTTTTTTTAATTGTATTAGTTATGACTCTTTCGCATCAGTGTCCACTGGGTGTCTAAAAATTTTCTTGGTGTCCTATCTCTTACACCGTCATACCCTAGACCTTATAAAGTTGACCTTTACAGAATGTCAGCCAACGTAAGAACGCAAGCATAACTCAACCCAAAAGGTCAATATTTTACATTTGCACGTTTTGCCCCAAAAAGGATTATATTGAGCGGTAAAAGAATAAAAGAAGCTCCCGCTAATATTATGAGCCACGTCATAATCTAAATATATAAAACTCTTACGTTACTGACTGACTGACTGACAATCAACGCACAGCCTAAACCGTAAGTCCTAGAAGCATGAAACTTGGAGGGTATGTTTCTTTTATAGCATAGGGGTGCATTAAGAAAGGAAATTGTAAAATGATTTCCCGAAGCGGAGAAAAAGAGGAAAAACTTTTAAAAGAAAAATCAACGAGGCGTAACGGTAAAGGGGCGAGCAAAGGGCGTCCGCTAGTCATAGATAATTTTATATCTTCCACGCAAACGTCATACATCACGCTACAAAGATAGAACACGTAAGGAACTCGATCAATTCTTGCAGTTTAGCATAATATTGTGAAACATGTTCTGGCATAAAATACGACTTTTGAAAGCTCGGTATACACGCGGCTAGATCACTTGCATAAGTGCGTACAAAATTGAGAGAAACAAAACATTTTTTTATTTAAGGCCTGCCAAATATCGTTATCAAATTTGACAGCGTTTCACTGATCGTATTTGCTGGCCTAGATGTGGGCAGGCCTTTACAGGTCAGCAGCAAAAAAAAACGTAAACTTTCGGTGAAGTTGGTCGATCTCCACCGAAGAGATGTCAGTTACGCGACAGCGTAGCGAGATAATTGGTTTTCTTACCTCAAATAAATATAAGTTTAAAAAACTTGAGAAACCGACTTCATTGTCAAACGGCTAAACCGATTTTAATCAAAGCTTAGGACAATCTGGACGTAAGAATAACCTTCCAAATAAAAAAATAATTTTCTAAATTTTATAAATGATGGAGTTACAAACATTAAAAAAAATATTTAAAAAAAATGGCAACACCGATTTTAATAAAATTAAAATGGGACCAATCTGGAAGCAGTACCTTTCAGATAAAAAAATAATTTTTCAAATCGGCTCACAAATGACGAAGTTATGCGGTAAAAAACATTAAAAAAAAAAAAAAAAATATGTATATACAACCGAATTGAGAACCTCCTCCTTTTTGATTGGAAGTCGGTTAAAAATGCTCAAGCCCACCTTAACATGTTTTTATTCATTTCATAAGTTGTAAAGAGAAGTTATTAGGGAAACTGAGAAATGGAACAGTAAGCTGGCCCATAATACATATAATGTTAAAAGGTTGTCTGGAAGAAATCACTATTAGCGATAAGACCGCCCATTGTACCTCTAGTTTTAAAGTATTCTTTTGACCATGTTTTACCTTTTCATTTTTGGTGTAGAATAAAGTAATATTCTATTCTATTCCATTCCATTCTATTCTATTCTATTCTAATGTTAAGACCACGCACGTTCGGTCCCTACAATGCACTGACACAGCTAAACTTCTATTTTGAGCTGTGATTGAAAGCGGAGGTACAAAAATAATACAAGATATAAACCAACAATTTTACGGTAAGACGCGAAGCTACTCTTGACCGCCATGCAAATTGGATGTGCGAAAATAGACTTCAGTCTATACACTTAGGTATAGGTTAAATTGGACCATGTTGCTAGGTTTTTATGAGGAACAGTACATTTAATAATTCATCCATTAAAGACAAAAAGTCTGTGTATTAGATGAACTTGAACAATAAGACCAACAAACGACGTAATTAATATACACATACACATATTGTAGACAATCAACACAACATTATCTAGCCCGAAATTAAGCTGAGCTTGTACCTACAATGGGAACCAGTAGGCCCACCACAAGCTCTGTCTGGCTCTGTCTCTGGCTCTGGTTTTAAGTCTGTGTGAATGCTGTCTAAATAAATCCAACGTCGAAACGTCACACACGCAGTATAATACACTGGTGACTCACACAACTCAAAACCAGAGCCAGAGACAGAGCCAGACAGAGCTTGTGGTAGGCTTACAAATAGCTGATATAATACTTAGTACTTTTTTTTTATATATTACTTAGAAAACAATACAACACCCAGACAGAGAACGCTTGCGTTCAATACACAAATATTTGTTCTCGGTGGGGATCGAACTCACGACCTACGGCGCAGAAGGCAGAGTTACTACCAACTGAGCTTAAAGGCCAGTCAAGAAATATAAATAGCTTTGAATATAAATCACAGAACAAAACGCTATGACAATTAAAAAGACAGTTAAAAGCTAATTAAACTATTTTTACCCGAAGGTCTACAAAGACAAAACTAACTTTAGTTTGAAATGAATATTATTAGTTGTCATTGAAGACAAATGGAAACTACTAATAGATTTTGAAGGTCAAGGGCAAAGGCCGCGACGATTGATGGATATTTGATGATCAAGATTGTTATTAGTTATCCTAAGCTATGAATAGAATAGAATATAATTTTTTTATTTACTTGAAATAGGTGTAACAGGGTGTTGCAATTTCCTAAATACGTACAATATTTTAATACCTAAACTTACATTTTAAAATCCATGTATTCCCTAACCGTGTATAACCCATGATTTAGCAACCAGGCGCCTATAACACATAAACTCTAAAAGTGATTTTTGGTTGGCACTCTCATAAGCAACTCAAAAGTGTTAGCAAATCCGAAGAGAGATTCCAAAGTCAAAATTGTACGGTTTCGTTCCAAAGTTTTTGAAACCTTATTGAACCCTAAATCCTTAATATACACATCTATAGGATGTTTGAAATTGGCATTTTGGACTTTAATATTTCAGCCGTCCATTCCTAGATTATGTTTCTTCTTGCTGACCGTTACTGGTGTACATTCAGGTCTACATCAGGTCAGCAAATAGCTGGTTCAGTATAGTCATCATCATCATCATAGTCATCATCATCATCATAATAAAATTTATATTTTTTTAAGGTTCACAGTGTTCGTCCAATAAAAAAGTTATTCATATACCCATTTACTTCCCCCACTTACTTACTACTTTATTCCCTTGAAGTTAGGAGTGGTCTTATTACACCCAGCATGCAACGCACATGTGCCTTAATTGCAAATATAAATGCTGATAGCTCAGTCTAAGCCTTGGCTGATTATCACAGCAATTGATGTCTGTGGTAGATAAAAATGACAGCTTAATCATGATTATAACTATGTAGCCGTGTGTATTATGGCCATTTATTTGCATTTTTTTTTATTGTAACTTGCAGAAGTACCGTTATTTGAAAATAAAAAAAAAATCCTCTGGTATGGAAACTCATCCAGAGGACTAAATCGTTACTAGTTATAAGTTACCTACTTTTTCTGTTTTTGTTACTAATACCATGGACCTTATAGCTGTCGAAATGAAAAATAATATATTTTTAATTAATATTGTTAAATTCTATCAATTTGTCGTAATGTGCGTTCCATATTGACGGCATCATCCGCAAGTCATCGTGCTTAAGCTCTTAATAATGCAAGTCATCGTGATTGAGCATTTTATATTGCAAGTCATATATTTTTTTATATATATTATTATCTTATACCTTTAAACAAGAAAATCTTGTATATATTTAGGATCTCGGAAACTGAGCCAACGATTTTCATGAAATTAAGTATACAGGGGTTTTCGGGGACGATAGAACGATCTAGCTAGGATTCATTTTTAGAAAATGTCCCCTTAATCGTAAAGTAAATAATCAACTTTATCATAAAATCATAACTCCTAGCGCCATCTGTTGATTAAGTCAAGAGTTAGTGGGACAGAGAACGCCATCTATTGACGAGTAGTGGAGTTTATTATTATGTCGGTAATATCGAATAATATTAATATTTAATCAGTATGTAAGTAATTCGTATTTAAATATAATTCACAACAACAGTTTACCAAAAAAAAATACCGAGCGAAGCTCGGGCACCAACTGCTAGTGTATATAATATACGAACAAAACTTAGCTGATGCATAATGACCCGCCTGAAGTTAAGTGGTAACCATCGCCTTTAACAAAGCATTGCCTCGTAGGTCAAAAACGTCAGTAACGTCTTCTACTTATACTTATCAAGCTTATAGAATTAAGTTAAAATATTAATATTCATTTCTTAGGAGTTCATTTTTTCACATCTTTCAAATTTGATTGTCTAATATTTATCATAGTTTTTTTTATACTATTTATCAGTGACGTGTTATAAACTAAGAAAAACTTGACTACTGTAATATGTTAAGAAAACAGAAGGCTGAATCTTATTATCGTTCAAAGATACCAGAGTTCTTATCATGAACTCATTATAAAAATCTGTTCATCCGTGGTATATAAATGTGACAGTTTGTGTGTCTTGTGCGTTTTATATAGTATAAATATGTTAATATATTTATAAAGGGTTTCCTTAGTTATATATTATTTTTTAGCTTTTAAGCGAAAAAAGTATTGATCTTAGCAAGTAGAAATCAGTGATCTCTGCTTACCCCCATGGGAACGAGGCGTGATTTTATGTAGGTAGTGTTAACCAGTTTTGGGAACAGGTCATCTCTAATCGAATCAATCAACAGGACACATCCCTAGCGTAGAAAAGAAGAAGAAGAAGAAGAAGGAAGATGGCGCATGGGTAAATAAAGTAAAACTTGACTTGTAGCTATATTCAATGAAGTGTTTGTGCCTAATATTAGGTATGTACCTATGTATGTATATATTTATACAGTTTATACATGCGTTCTATAGGATTACATAAATATAATAAATATTACATAGGATCGTAGCAAGTGGAAATACAGCGGCGTGATTTAATGTATATATGGTTTAATATAACTCATTGTTTTTTATTAAATGAACATTTAGGTACAAGTGAAGTTTCAACCTTGATAGCAAAATCAATGTCGTAACCTTTATTAAATGTTTTTAATTTAGGTAGTGCTTAATCCAAGTGCAGACGGGTGGGTGCCTTAACTTGTATAAAATAAATAAAGTCATTGTCTTGTTGAGTGCCTATTCATTCATAGTAGCGCAGTCACACTGTATGAAACAGTAATAGAACTACAACATTCTAATTTAATTATAAATATTTTCGATCGCAAAACTTAACCAAAATAGCGTTCACGTAGAGTAAAACATTTTTGGTCAAAATGATAAAACAAAGTGATAAAACAAAGTGAAAAAGCAAAGAGAAGAAACAACAAAAACAAGAGGTAAACAGTGTATCCGTGTACGATGTTGCAGCTTCAAGTTTTTCTAATAACCTGTATGGGGCTTGCAGTGAATATTGAAGGTGCCAGAATATTAGGAGTGTACCCGATACCATCCATCAGTCACCAAGTGGTTTTCAGAGCACTAACCCTGGAACTGGTCAACAGAGGACATGAAGTAGTTGTCATCACACCAGACCCTGCATTCCGGGATAAGGTGCCTCCAGCAAACTTGACTGAGATCGATACAGGCGTGTCTTACAAAGTTATGCTAGAGACTGTTAACGCTGAAAAAACCTTATCCACGATAAAAAAAGGCGTTATCCTTGATCTTATAAGTGTATTTAAAATAGACCCAGGTGCAATGGTTAAATTATGCCATAATGTGTTCGATTTCCAAGAAGTGAAAGATATAATGGCAGACAAAACTCAAAAGTTTGATTTGGTGATAGTAGAATCTATATGTTACTCTTCCTTAATTTTCGGTCAAATATACAAAGCGCCTACTGTATTGTTTTCATCGTTTTATGGCACTGCTGATAATTTTATGACTGTTGGAGCAGTCAGCAGACATCCAATGCTACACCCGAACGTTTTTCGATACAATTTAAGAGACCTTTCTACTTGGGAGATGATTCAAGAACTCAAAAACGAATGGGACCTTTACCTTAGCGATAGAGCAGTTGAGCAGATAGAAAATGATTTTTTGAAGTCTAAGTTCGGGGTCAATGCCCCAACAGTTCACGAATTAAAAGATCATGTGGAGCTATTGTTTTCAAACACGCATCCACTCTTTGATGGAAATCGGCCCGTCCCTCCTAGTGTAGTACACTTAGGGGCACTACATTTAAAACCAACAAAACCACTGCCTGAGGTATCTATAATAAAATGTTCATATTTATGACTACATTCTTAGCTACTTTGTTTTCAATCATAAGTAATTAAAGATTGTTGTTTCAGGATCTACAAGCTTACTTGGACAATTCAACTCGTGGAGTGATCTACGTCAGCTTAGGGACCAACGTTCGCCCTAGCATGATGGACAGAGACTTTCTAGATGAGTTTTTGAACGCCTTTGAAACCTTGCCCTATGATATCATGTGGAAGTTCGATGGAGAGAACCTTTACAGGACCCCGAAGAATGTGAGGGTCCAGAAGTGGTTCCCTCAAAGAGACTTGCTAGGTTTGATACGTCAACCGTTATACACATTATTTTTAGAGGACGTGCTTTGTCAGGAATGCAATAGAATCACACGATACACTTGTTAAAAACAATCGCTACAAAACGTCTTTTGTTTTCTATTTCTTTTCTCTTAGTAACAGCATCGAAGCTTAAGGGGCCAGCGGAGGGCGAATTTTCATATAAACATAATACCAAAATAATTACTAGTTTATGCAGATTTTCACTATATTATTGTAATAACTGTATTTGTATAGTATTTCTCTAGGTTACTGAACAGTTTTTATTTTAAATTACATACCTCAAATGAAATTAACGCCAATCACATTTTGCAATGAAAAAAAGGAAAAAATGCGCTTGGTGTTTATTTCATTTGAGGTAAGTAATTTGAAAATAAAAACTGTTCAGGAACCTAGATAAATACTATACGAATACAGTTATTGCAATAATATAGTGAAAATCTGCCTAAACTAGTAATTATTTTGTTATTACGTTTGTATGAAAATTTTCCCTCCGCTGGCCCCTTAACAGAATTGTGTTTAACAGAATAATTACATTTCAGGACACCCAAATATTAAACTTTTCATTACACAAGGAGGTCTCCAGTCTACCGATGAGGCTATAGATGCTGAGCTCCCGATGGTGGGAGTACCATTTCTCGGAGATCAGTGGTTTAATGTTAACAAGTACATAGAGTTAGAAATCGGTGTTGGAGTAGACTCGAGAACGATGACAGCTGATAAACTTGTGAAGGCTGCATTAAAAGTGGTTGGGGATGACAGGTAAACAAATATAAAAGCCACTATTTTTATGAACAACGGCCGAAATAATGGGAGTCATGACTAACAAATCATGGAAAATATCCTATCCTTTATAAGAATAGTGCTAAAAACCATAGTACCAAAAGTGATAAAAGAAGTAGTAAGAAAGAAGTCAGAAAAGCAAACTATAAGTATCAGTGCTATACCAAGATAACAAAATAATCGTTTGAAAGTTCAAGGCCAGCTTAATTTCCGGGGTTTAAAGATTATTTTGTTTTTAGCCATTAGCACAACAAAAATATGATTAGTTAACCTGCACCCGAAGTTGAAGTATTGCTACCACATTTTGTATACCAAAAACGTTGTTTTCGTTTCGCCTATTTGTCTTTCTCTATTGAATGGAGAAAAGACGAGACAGCAAAAATACGTTACGTAGAAACGATCAAAACAAGTTTTTGTCTCATAAATTTTCCATATAAAAGAGAGAGACACGTGCTCACACGAAAACAACATTTGGTAGGTATAGACAAAATATTATGTGGTAGCAAAACTCCGACTTCGAGTCCTGATCATAGAATTAATTTCAGCTACCTAACATTTTGGTTCCATCTAACTTCAATAAATTGCATCATAAATAATTAATGTACGATAAGTAATGTAATTATTTTTAACACGTGACTAGATTTTGTGAATCGAAAAAAATGCGGAAATACCTTTTTTTTATCAATATCATAATCACTATTTGTGTCCCACAGTTATAAAAAAAATATCGCAAAACTACGTGCAATGATACGTGACCAGCCAGAACCACCTCTGGACCGAGCTGTCTGGTGGACCGAGTACGTCATCCGCCATGGACGATCCAAACGGCTCCTCCCTAGCTACGCTCTCATCTCTTGGAGGGAGTACCTCATGGTTGATGTAGTCATCTGTATTGCATTGGGAGTTGGAATAGCTACTGTGGTAGCAGCTATTGGACTGATTTATTTACTTTCATTCGTGACTGTAACTAGCAAGACTAAAGATAAGCATGCGTGAGGCTATGAGGATGATATGGACTTAGATATTTTTTTATTGTGGAGTGCCCACAACTATGCAACTGCAAACACTTTTCCCTTACTGTGCAATACAAGTTATGTAGTTATTAAAAAATAAATAAATTTGATGAAATATGTACATATTTTTTTTAGTTTTCATTTTATTTATTACTTTTTTTAGCAGTTGGTAACCGAGCTTCGCTCGGAATTTTTTTCGTTAATTTGCCTTTTCAAGAAATCATAAGAGTCATATTATTATCTTTACTGGTTTATTTTTACTGAACAACGCCATCTGCTGGACATGCTTGCAGTTAGTTGCTCACAATCGTCAATAGATGGCAGGAGCAGTCACATATTCAGTTTATGTTTTTAGTTTTTATTTAACGAACAGACTCATTTTCTGAAAATGAATCCTAGCTAGATCGATTTATCGCCCCCGAAACCCTCTGTATACATAATTTCATGAAAATCGTTGGCGCAGTTTCCGAGATCCTAAATATATATATATATATACAAGATTTTCTCGTTTAAAGGTATAAGATAAGATAAGATACGATTATATTAGTGGAGGGTTGTGATGTATGAAAAATAATATTTCAGAATACGTTACGTAAGCTTGGGAGGCACTTTTTGGTTAAAGGATTAGTTAAAGCTGATGCGTACTACTTAACACCAAATGCGGGCAACAGCTTTTTCTATCAGCAGGTGGCATAAAAAGGTGAGCTGTGCTAGAGGCAACATTTTTATAACAAAGCATAGCTTATACAAAGGTATTCTTACAACGGCTTCTACAGGTCGTGCTAAAAGATTATCCATGCATTACCAAAGGTACTTCAAGGTCATTGGGTCATTGCAAGTACCATAATTATACTCTATACACTTAAAGGCAAATACAGCACAGCAAAATGGCTTAACATAAAACAAAACGCATGACGTGGGACATTAAGATATCCCGAAACTGGTACGGTAGATTATAATTATCCTAGTAATTTTTTCTTTGTTATTTCCTTTTTTTTTTTCAAGTGCCTTCCTAAGAAAGTAACAAGCAGAAAAAACTTTGCTTCTCAATGTATTCTCGTATTTTTTTTCTCAAAATTAAATGCGTTTGCCGTGGTATGACTGTTACTATTGTCTTTGGGTTTTGAATTTACAATTGCTTCACAAAAAACCTTGGTTTAGTCAAGCGTTTTTTCTGTTCTGTGGGTTAATCAACCGTATCAATTTAGTGACATCTTGTGACGAGTAGTGTTAGTTATAGTCATGATTTTTGTGCTCTTATGCTGTGCTACCTGGAATCCTGGATCCACAGATCTCTTGTATCTATAGGAGGTAGTTCAGTCTCGGTGGATGCTGCTGAATGCTGAGGAGTTCTTTGAGGTCCAAGAAACCTCCGCCAAGTAGCACGACGACCTGTAAATAAAGTTTAGTTGAGCTTTCTTGTACCTTAGCTTAGTTTTGCTCTTAAGGCCTGCGCACACCTAGTTCGCTGGCGGTAGCGATCAGTGAAACGCTGTCAAATATTCGCTGTCAAATCTCAAATCTGACAGCGATATTTGACAGCGTTTCACTGATCGCTACCGCCACCGAACTAGGTGTGTTCGGGCCATTAGTCGATGTAGATCTCTTTGTGAAGGGCCGGGGAAGTGTTAAAACCATGCATATTTCTGCCGTAAAACAGCTGGCTTCACCTGGCTTTACATGTTTCTTTTTTTAACCTGACTTATGTAAGGTGAAGCCAAAATAAGGGTTATTATTATCATTGATTCTTGCGACCTAATTTAATTACATAATCTCTTTATTTCTTCTTCTAATTTAAAAGATTTTTTTCTATGATTGGCCAAATAGCAAAAATCGTTTTATTTAACGGAAAATTCAATAAAGGATAGGTTTGTACCTACTCTCGTTCGCTGAAAGAGCGTGGGTCTCATCAAATTGAACTTTTAATCTAGTTTATTTGGACGCGGTTCGTTCCAACCGATTCAATTATTATCTCTCCCCTCTGTAGAAATGACGGTTTTAATTCAAAAATTCGATTAGCGGATCTCACGATTTCATTCTGTATTGTTTGTCAATAAAATTGATTGATTGTTTAAGCTTTGTTTATTTAACGACGGACAGTTATATTTTATTCTTTAAGTAATTGGTAAAAGATGGATATTGTATGGAATTTCAGATTATTTTGATATTTAATAAAATGTAGTTTGGGGTAATTTTTATTCAAGTGTTTGCTGCCTTCCCAGGATGGGACACTATTTGTTACATAACTTTATCTCAAAAAATATACATTTTAATAGTAAGAAGAAACCCGATAGGATATTAAATCAAAATAAAAGCATGTGGGTCAAAGCTCTAAAGATACCTTTGTCGTTAGAATAAATTGATGTTAATTCATTATGGCTAGTGATTACACTGTCACATTGTATGTGAAAGCAGGTCAGAGGTGTGACCGCTATTCTATGAAAAAACTAAATAAACGAAGTTTCTTGCTAAAATTGTCAGTAACATTGAGGACTAACTCAATATCCATCAAGGAGGAGAAACCCATTACAATGGAGAGGAAATGTCATTGATTTGATTAGGATGCGCGCGTTCCGAATTTTTTCGATGTTTCATAGGTTTTTAAAATGATGTTACAAAAAAAAACGGTATAACCAACCCGTAGTTTGTTGCCAGTTCTTCTACGCTTCATCATCATCATCATCCTCAACCTATATTAGTCCACTGCTGGACGTAGGTCTCTCCCAAGACGTGCCACTGGGCCCGGTCTTCGGCTCTTCTCCTCCAGTGCCTGATGCCAGCTACATTTCGCAGATCGTCGCCCCACCTTGCCGGAGGGCGTCCTACACTACGCTTACCTAAACGCGGTCTCCACTCTAGTATTTGTTTGCTCCAACGATTTGCTTCTAAGGCTTGATCGTGCGAAACTAGCAGCTAGACTCACCTAGCTTTAAAGTGGGAGATAGACGTACGAGCAAGTACGCGTACTTATGGCTCGCCGACCTAATGTATTGAAAGTACGCGTACATATGGTGACACACAAGCGAAAAAGGTCTGCGAGCCATAAGTACGCGTACTTGCTCGTACGTCTATCACCCACTTAAAACACACACATCTAGGCGATGGCGATGACGATCAGCTGAAACGCTGTCAAATATTGCTGTCATATTTGTTATTTTGCAGATCTCTTTGTGAAACAAATGGATATTATTTTAATTTGACATTAAGTTCCAGCACTTTCTGTCAAATCTCATAGACTAGCAAAATGTAATCAAATGCAAGCCCAAGAGCCAAGACACAAGAAAAATACCCTCTGAACGACAATGCTGATGCACTAATAATAAAATCTGTAGGTACTTCAACCGTCTGCTCTAACTACCAGGCCCAAAACGTATCTGCAAAGCCCTCCTCAAATAACCACTGCCATAAAATTTCTTGTAATTACACCACCTATTAAGCCTTATTACAAAACTTGGTAGCCAGAGTTGAAACTAGGCACCATTGGATTCTCAAAGAAATTATAGTACTGTGAGAGTGATTGGTGTTAGGGGCAAATTTTGACCAATGTTCTTATGTAAGGGGTGTTGATGTGTGTGGAATATTATTTGAGATGGATAAAGCTTGGGACCTTTCTTTTTAAACTATCTAGCCCCAAACTATATAGAGCTTGTACGATGGCATATAGCTACTATTAAATATTATTATGTTTTTTTCAAAATACACACTTAAAATAGAATAGAACACCCAGGCAGAGAACATGCGTCTTTGTTCAGCACGCAAATATTTGTTCTCGGGGGAGATCGATCACGCTCTACAGCGCAAAAGGCAGAGCTAACTCCTAACTGAACTGTGAAGCTTTGCTGTCCTATATCATATACCTTCTTACATTGCCCCTGAGCAGGGATTGCGTATCTTTTGCCGCAATCAAAACCTAGTTGCATGTTTAAATTTAAATTTTACAGTTTTAATATTTTATGGTTTTAAATATTAAATTGAGCTTTGATTGCGTCTGTGGTCGACACTTCATGACTGAAGATCGTGATCACTAGAATGTCTTTGTTGTACAGAGTGGACGGCCTGCATCCAGCGCGTCCTATTTGTAGCCATGTTCACCACATCATAAAACTATCTATTATAATCATCATAATTTATCATCTAATCTATGGTATAAAATGTTAAATTTTTATAAATTGCCTTGATACGTCCCTGCTGGGAGCACTAAACAAGTGCTATAACGAAACGTTAAACAAAATTTAATGCGGTATTTACAAACGAGCTAACCAATGCTTTGTTTAATCACAGACTGTTGCTCCTCAAATGAATTCGTAATTTGTCCATTATTTACAAGAATTTCCACTGTGATTATTATAATAAAAACTGAAGTTGGTAGAAGTTGGAAAATATGCAGGCTCTTTTGCGATTTCTACGAAATCGTTTTCTGCGAGCCTTCATAATACCACTTCCTGAAAATCATATAGCGTGGGAATTTGTTCAAGTTTCCTGGAAGATTTACATGGATTATTCTGCCAAATTCCAAAGCCATGAAAGTGGATAGCTTTTAAAAATAAACTACACTTATTTGAAAAATAACTCCATTCAATCTATATTGAGTTTCTCGACAAACATTGATTGTGGGTCTCAACAGGGTAACGCTCACGTTTACTCAGATACATTAAACGTGGAGGCTTTTATCGGATTAATATCTGAATGGGTAGCATACCACCTGACATATTTTTATGATTATTGATCGAAGGAAGTGAACGAAGATCTTACAGACAACTTGGACTGTTTGGCTTTGCATGTTTGTACTCTTTCTTATATTATTTGTCTTTCCATAGCTTGAGTAACGTTGATCCGATCCCCATGAAATCGGGTAGGTTGAGCGTTTTGAGCTAGAAAAATTCCTGGTGAGAGTGTCAAAGCGGTGTCGTTTTTTCAAAAAAGTTTTTATTCCGTTTCTAGGACTTATCTAAATTTCCTTATCTAACTTTTGATAGACAACCATTGATCCGAGAGTTTCCACTTAAGTTTCTGAATTCGTATTTTTGTTACTTGTTGGAAGTTTATAGGTTTTTTTTTGGTAATTTTGGTTAGCGCATTGGTTTGAAAGAACATTGAACAAAGCAAAGAGCTCAATTGATCCCACTTTGGCAAGAATCTTATTTAATATTAAACAAGAAAAAAAAATCGGTTCGATAGCTAGTCCCCAACCTTTCTCTAATTCCGTTTGACATACTCTCAAAATCCCTGAGAATTAACAGGATTATCCTAGATGGGAACTCTTCGGGGATTTGTCCAAGCATAAAAGTCGCTATCCTGTGATTATTTCTGAACATTCTTATTCACAAAGAAGCCATACAAAAAGTCAATTATAGGCTAGTGTTGCGGTTAGCCTTTACACCTTTTTTTTACATGATATACTATATATCTACTGATATATAGTATATCATGATATCTACTGGCTACAATTTCACCTGATGGTAGGCGACGATGTAGCCGACGATGGTGTAGGATGGTATAGAAGACACCTATTCCCTCTTGTCTTGAAGAGACCTACTTTGTAGAAAACTGCCGACGGCAATGCGTTCCATTTCCTACCATCTACCTTTACCAATTCCTATTTAGAAATTCAGGATTCCATTACCTGAACTACGAAAAAGCTAAGTTACACACTGTGAGGTAGCGTGCATGGTGACTCGAAATTCTAGTCAAATAACATGCGTTTCTAAGCGTTATCATACAGCAGTCCAAAAAGATGATAAACAAATTGTAGCATTTCGGGAATGCCAACAGAAGTAAACACTTGAAGAACTACTCCCAACGACCGATTTGGTTTTGTCGATCTTTGCCGAAGAAGTGTCGGATTAAGCGAGTACATACATTAGTTTTTTCCCACTTCAAAAAATGCTCAAACTCGCCTGATGAAGTTTCACTGCAAAAAACGTTTACAAAATGTTGATCACTTTACTATCTTACGAGTACACGGTTACAGAAGCTTTCTTGTGAAATCAGCACTGTGTATCCAAGCCTTAAAAATTCATAAGCGTCATGGCAGCATAGTCACAAATACACATTCAATCAATCCATTTATTAAAACTATACATAGGGACTTGAAGAACACTTAGTTACGCTATATGTAGGTATAACATAAAAACAATAGAATTTATGAACATAATTTGTGTTGCTAAAACATTAAGCTTAAAATAAAATAAGATTATTCACACACAATACACAGTGCTTATAGTTGCTTAGAGTTATAAGCATTAATTTACGCTAAGCTATATTTAAGGCACTGTGAACACATTCTTAGCGTCGAAATAAGGGAATGATCTTGCGCCGGCTTAGAAATGTGCTTGGGATTAGAACCAGAGTGTTGAAGTTGTCGTACAAACTTGTTGGAAAATATACCTATGGCTTAGAAACACACGAGTATGTACGCAATTTCATCTGGCACTTTATTACCTGGATTATTAATTTCTCACACTGAAGTGGTGAATAACTCTTTGAGTTATTATACCTTACTTACGTATAGTATAGTATCTACCCATGAGTCTCAACTATAAAAGAAACTTAAATACTTTTTACTGATTTAAATGCTTTTAAAATTTGAAACAAACAGCGTAAATGAAAAAAAACTTAGTAAGGCACTTTATAGCAAGTTACAAAAATTATAAATGTATTGATTCTGTTAAATCTCAACGTTATTCTAAAATCCTCTCTATCCCAAATAAGATCCAAAAATATCTTTATCGTGAAATAGGTTATAAATAACTGAAGAAAATCGTAAAAATAATCTCCTTTGGTAATTTAACGAAATCGGAGTCGGATTGGAAATCTCCTGTTCGTCTTTGAAACGAGATAAGACATTAAAAACGTAGGGGGGGAGGAGGAAATTACGTATTTGCCAAATATTTTCACAGAAATATGGGAATCTTATTACGGGGATTTTATTACCATTTGTCGGCGCTTTCGTTTTGACAGGTTATTGGAATTGGATTTGGTATAACTTTTTATCGAAATCCAATCTCTTTATTATTTTCATATTGGGTATGACGTGTGATTCCTAGCAAACTATTTCCAAACGTCGCTTTACTATTAGGGTGTTATTAATAATCCTGGCGTAGCGTTGGACTAGTTAATCCGTGTTTTGTCTCTTGCATTGACATGCAATTGTCAACTCGAGCAAATGTGACAAAACACGGATTAACTAGTCCAACGCTACGCCAGGATTATTAATAACACCCAAAGGGTCTTATTAATAATTCTGGCGTAGCGTTGGACTAGTTAATCCGTGTTTTGTCTCTTGCATTGACATGCAATTGTCAACTCGAGCAAATGTGACAAAACACGGATTAACTAGTCCAACGCTACGCCAGGATTATTAATAACACCCTTAGTGTTTCAGCTGATATCGTATCAGTCTGGTCTAATAAAAATAAGAGGTTTTAAAGTACCCAATTTCCTTATTTGACGTTTGATGTGTACGGGGAATTTCACAGTCAAGCCCTAATCAAATCAGTCCACTAGAGACTAGTAGAGCAAACGAATACTAGAGTGGAGACTGCGTTTAGGTAAACGTAGTGTAGGACGCCCTCCAGCATGGTGGGGCGACGATCTGCGAAATGTATCTGGCAAGCACTGGAAGAGAAAAGCCCAAGACCTAGCTCAGTGGCGCGTCTTGGGAGAGTCCTAAGTCTAATAGTGGACTAATATAGGTTGATGATGATGATGAAGCCCTATTTGCCTTAATATTACAAATACAAGCGGCAATACTTCGCTCACTCCGTTTCCGTTACGCCCCGTTCCTGTTACCGTTACCTTTTCCTCCTTACCTTTAGACTGGCCTCTAGCTCAGTTGGTAGTAGCTCTGCCTTCTGCGCCGTAGGTCGTGGGTTCGATCCCCACCGAGAACAAATATTTGTGTGGTAAACATAAATGTTTGTTCTCTGTCTGGGTGTTGTATTGTATTCTAAGTATGTATTTACAAAAAAATGTATTCAAGTATTATATCAGCTATCTGGTTCCCATATTACAAGCTCTGCTTAGTTTGGGGCTGGGGAGTGTTGTGTGAATTGTCCACAATATTTATTTATTATTTATTTATTATTTATTTATTTTCAGGATAAAAAGTATGCTATGTCTGTTTTCTGGCTCTAAGCTACCTCCCAACCAATTTTCAGCCAAATCGGTTCAGCCGTTTTTGAGTTATTAATAATGTAACGACACGACGAAAAACAAATCCATCCCGTGGTAACCACACATTTATCGGAATAAAAATCCTATGTGCTATTCCAGACCATAATCTATCTCTGTGCCAAATTTCATCAGGATCTGTTTTGCCCTTCTGACGTTATTGAATAACAAACATCCATCCATCCAGTAGGACTACACATAGTACTCTAGCAAGTATCTTTATGAAGTCAGCTGAAGTCTGTTCTGAAGTTATAACATACCTACAGGTGCAGGCTGCAGCCAGCCAGGAGCCCATCCAGCCCCCAGCCCCTTCTGCTGACGTGCTAACAGCTGTACTGTCAGCGCGTATGTCAACAGCATCACGCCGAGAGGGATGTAGAAGGAGATGATGGATCCAATGGCCTTGTACAGCGGATCCGGTACATTGCAGATGCCGTCGATGAGGACTGATTCTGCATTCTATAAATAATAAACATCATAAATAAATAAATACTAGCTTTGCCCGCGACTTCGTCCGCGTGGAATAGCGTTTTCAAATATCATTTTTAATTTGCAACGGAAAAAAAATACAGCCGAATTGATAACCTCCCCCATTTTTTATTTGAAGTCGGTTAAAAATTAGATTATTTATATCGAATCAACAATAAGTTTTAAGCTTCTAGCTCTAAAAATAATGATTTTCATCCCCTTTTCAACCCCTTACAAGCCTGTTTTAATATTAAAAAGTAGCCTTTGTCCTTTCTCAGGCTCTAGACTATCTGTGTACCAAATTTCATTTCAATCGGTTCAGTAGTTTTGGCGTGAAAGCGAGACAGACAGACAGAGTTAAAGAGAGAGACGAATAAAGATTGCTTGATAATCCCTCCCAAAGAACATGTGGACATTCCACACAACACTTTAGAGTCCCCAACTAAAGTAAAACTTGAATTATTGAAACTGATAACTGATAATAATACTTATTTATGTTCTTATTATTTGACCATACATACTAAAGATATTTTATAACACCCCAACAGAAAACAAAGTAGTACCACAGCTCTTTCTGAAAGACTGTGTCCAGGGAAGTACTACCACCATGCTTATTTCAGCCGCAAAGTAGCATTGCTGTGTTTCAGTTTGAAGGTTGTGGGTGCCGGTGAAATTACTGGCACGTGTTGCTGAACATCTGGTGTACCTCAAATTAATGGACATGCATCGTAAGGCACGTTTCTGACGTGCTTGACCTATGAGGCGATGGTTACCACTTAACATCAGGTGGGTCATATACTTCTTCCATCAGCTAGTTGTATAAAAAACCTACATAATATTTTATAACACCAGTCGCATCCAGGAAAATGCTATTTTCCATAAAATTTATAGTAGTATTGTCATGAACTTGAACGACCGTTATGTAACCTTGACCTATAGCTCTATGGCCAAGGCTGAGCTTCGGCTGACAACCATGAGAATTTTAATAAAAGCGCGACTACTGACACCTCACTTATAGAGCAAGAGCCCGAGAACCCCAGACCTTTGTTATTTTACTAAAGCATAAAGTTGCTTAGCGTATGCTCCCAAAATAGGTAAGAGCGATGAACAATAATTATGAAGTTTGGGTTACCGTTGGCTTTGACATGTTAACGGTACTAAAGATGTGTAAAAGATCTATCTAAATTCATCAAATAATTAAGTGTGATTTTTTTGGTATTACCTATAGAATATTAGAAAAAATCACGTCATTCATTGCCAAATCCATAGGGTCTTATTAATAATCCTAGCGCAGCGTTGGACTAGTTGATCCGTGTTTTGTCTCTTGCATTGACATGCAATTGTCAACTCGAACAAATATGACAAAACACGATTTAACTACTCCAGCGTTGCGCCAGGATTATTAATAGCACCCATAGTGTTCATAAAATTATAATTATTATTATTATTATAATAGCCGTAGGTCGTGGGTTCGATCCCCACCGAGAACAAATATTTGTGTGGTGAACATAAATGTTTGTTCTCTGTCTGGGTGTTATATTGTATTCTAAGTATGTATTTACAAAAAAAAATGTATTCTATATTTCTATATGGGAACCGGATAGCTGATATAAGTATTATATCAGCTATCCGGTTCCCATATTACAAGCTCTGCTTAGTTTGGGGCTGGGTAGTGTTGTGTGAATTGTCCACAATATTTATTTATTTATTTTATTTAATTATACTTATGCTATAGTATAAAAGGATTTTTTTTAATATAATACTTGGATAATATTTGATGATGTTTCCTCATTAGCCAGACATTTGATGGTTCCAACCCCTTGCCAGGCGAAGAGATTTGTGATTAAAATGACTTACGCAAATAAACGTTTTATTAGCACAGATTTATCAAACTAAAAAGCCGTGTAAATTTTAAAAACTAAAATAAAAACATAACACAAATTTTGAAAATAAAATCCCTAAAAATAACCAGTTACCTACGAGGAAACAAGTCTTCGCAAATCGTCGAAGTTATCTGACACCGGTTATCTGCAAGAAACAAGCGGTTATTTACCGCAACGCGTTCCGTGTACAACCGCTAGTCTCGAAAACAATGGTTCGTTATCGCCGTTCGCATACCGAGCACAATAACATCGAGAGAATTTAATTTAAATATCTCCCTCTGAATCGAAAAGGCTTTTGCACTTTTATAAGAAAGGTTCACCGTTATTTAGCGTTCAAAAGCTGTTGGGAGAGCTTCTGGCTATTAGTGATGATGTTATTATGAAAATTAAAAAGTGATTATTGTTACGTTGCAATCATTATAACCATGTCAGCCCGTTTGCACTCACTGCTGATTATAGGCCTCATCCTTATTGCGCCACTCTTTCCGGTTCCTTGCGAGTCTCATCCACTCATTCCCAGCCCTCACAACAATGTCGTTCGACCAACCAGCGGCGGTTGGTCTGCTTCTAGGTCTTTGAGCATCCCTGGCCACCATTTTGTAGCCGTCTTCGTCTATCGTCCTTTCTTGCCAAGTGCCCTGCCCATCTCCACTTCAGTTTCGCGATTCGCGTACCCACGACTTTTGTTCGGTGTCGAATCTCGAATTTTGGTCGTGGAAAAGATATTCCTAGCATGGCATATGCTCCATTATGCAATAAAGTAGTTTATTTCATTGAACGGCACGTGAGTAAGTATAATTCAAAACAAAGTTAGGAGTTGGTAAGGTAGGCAATTTATGAGTAGGTAAGGTAAGTTAAGTTATTACTGCCCATTGGAAGCTAACATGTGAATTTGCAATTTCTGTATGTTATTTTTATTATACTTTGTAGGAACATTATTGTAACTTTGAAGCGTAGCTAGTGCTGTCTTTGAAACTTTTGCTTTTGCCTAAGTCTCATTAAATTAGTGTGACACCTTACTGGTACTTCAACGCTATTTTTATTTTTGTTTTGTAAAAGGATCATGCAAAAAAAAGAGGCAAGAACCAAGCCTTAGTTTGGTGCTTGTTCTTCTAGGCTCATTGTTGCATAGAACTGGCACCTAGACCCACCTGTACAACTGAATAAATCTAATTTTAATTAGGAATTTGCTTATTTTTCGGGAAATATAATCATTTCTGCTCGTTAGTTTTTTTTAATATATCTAGTGCCTTATGTCTTCTATTTTATAGACTGTCACATGACGGTGGGCTCTTTTCAAAAGCTATAGCTTGAAAGGTCTTTGTGAATTGCTAAATTGGATGTTTATGAGTGGTCTCGTTTTCATTACAATTCTAACAGGCATTAAGTAATTATTTAGTGAGTTTGGAGTATGGGTCATTAAGATATATTGTAGATAACACTTTATTGTGCACACGTATCAACACGTATACATAATAGTACTAGGCGTAACTAAATAAAGTACAATGGGCAGCTTTATTGCTGACAGAGATTTCTGCCAGGCAACCCTAAACGTGTAAAAAGATCGATTGTACAGTTCGTTGCAACAGAATGTATAAGCAAATTGCTAATTTCAAGTTTGTGTCGAAGCTTTGTAATGAACATTCATAGGGCAAATATCAATTGAAAAAATTAAAGCGCTTTCAATCTGTAACCACAAGCTCTGTCTGGCTCTGGTTTTGAGTCTGTATGAGTGCTCATCTGTGTATGTGACGTTTCGACGTAGGATTTGTTTAGACAGCACTCACACAGACTCAAAACCAGAGCCAGAGACAGAGCCAGACAGAGCTTTTGGTAGGCCTACTGGTTATAATACAAAAAATAATAAATATTGTGAACAATCCACACAACATTATCTAGCTCCAAACTAAGCAGAGCCTTTACTATGGTAGCCAGATAGCAAATATAATACTTGTACTCATTTTTTTGCATAATATACAAAAACATTTGCGTTCACCTCACAAATATTTGTCTTCAATGGGGATCGAATCCACGCCCTCCAGCGCAGAAAGCAGAGCTACTACCAACTGAGCTATGAAGGCTGTCAAACATCGATGCGAGTATAAATAAGCTGGTGTAAAGCCTCTTAAGCCTTGCACACATCTAAGCATTCTGAGGTGGTGATCAGTGAAACGCTGTCAAATAACAACAGTGTTTTACTGATTGCTACCGCAGAGCGCTTAGTAATGTGCGCAGAGCTTTCAGCTATCCAGTTACGTATTGTTATTGTGTTTCCAATTACAATAAACTGCCATCTACAGGATTGTAGGTAGCTTTAATAGGACTTACTACAATTAGATTACAATCCGGCTTTGTTCTCCAAATTTCAATAGTATAATCAACTAGCGGCCGCCCGCGGCATCGCTCGCCCCGTTGCCGTTTTCACCTCTAATTCATATTTCATATAAATCATATTAGGGTCATATTTTCTTTATCAATAAGTTTCTGAAAAAAGGAAAACATAAAAGCACGTATATAGCAGATCTGGATTTTATGAGAAAAAATGGTTACTCTAGAGGCATTATCCAGGGAGGAAATAGGGGACTACGTTTGTATGGAGAGTCGCCTGTGTGATGCCCTCTTAAGCCTCCGCTATACTCTGGTCTAAAAACAAAACACGACCGGAAAGTTGGAAAAATTTAAAATAAAGATGGCGTTGCCTGACCTGAGCTGTGAATTCATGTATTTGATACCAACTATTACTTATTCTGTGCTTGGGTCTGACATTTGTCACGACATTACAATGTGTTGACTAGAATACGCTTCGTTAGACAAAAACACAGACAGATATTCAGTAAATAAATATAACCCAATTGTTATGTTAGCTGATTCCCGTCGCAGAGTTTCCATTGCATATTTTTCATCCAGGATTGGTGATAACAATGGCAAGCTGTGCGGATTTTTTAAACTACCACGAACGCTACATTTTAAATCTAACTTATATAGTAGTGTAGTAGTAGTAGTCTAATTTATATAGTATAACAAGCAAATAGCCCCAGATTTAATAAAAGAAACCTTCCACCAAGAAGAGATTTTCCTCATATTATGCAAAACCAGAGTGAGTTGCAAGTTCATAAATGTCGGTAGTCGGTGAATGAACACTTGTATTTTTTAAAGGTAAAAAACGGAACCCTTATAAATTCGTCATGTCTGTCTGTCTGTCCATCCGTATGTCACAGTCACTTTTTTTCAAAAAAATGAAATTAAATGAAAAGAAATAATTTATTTGCTTGAAGTATGGTACTTACAAAACTGTAAAAGCTATATGTACTGATGAAACTTGGTAAATAGATGTATTCTGTAAACCGCATTAAGATTTTTATACTTAGAACTGACACTCAAAAAATATTTTTTCATAAAACTTATGAGTTTTCTTAACATTAAGTAAAAGATTATTAAACCAGTTAAGTATTTACGACAGAGATGCGTTAACGTCATCGTAATTAGCCTTCTATCTATCGACTTTAAAAATTAATGAGGTATCGTCAGCAAATAGTACTGTTTCACATAGTTTTTTAACCAAAAAAGGAAGGTCATTTATTATTTATTTATTTATCGAACCTTGTGGCACCCCTATGTCAATAACTGACCCAAAAGATCTCTCACCGCCCACATCAACTTTAAGGATTCTATCAGTCAAGTACGATTGTAATAAGTCAATGGAGCGATTTAGAATACCGTAATGTTTAAGTTTAGATATTAAGAGGGTGACGGACGCAGCTCGCAACTTCAATTCGAGGCGCGGGCAAAAATTGCTCCGAATATAGCTATCTCTATTCATTTGATGCGGGCGCCACGGAATATATAATAGTAGTATACACACACAGGCGCTCGTGTGACGCGCTACTTCTATACGTGAATCCAACCATAGTGCCGCGCTTGTGCGTGTGCGTCAGCCACTGATAACGATTTTTATGCATTGCCTAATTTCGTCAACGTTACTAAGCGTCAGATAGGCTAGTGGCTAGGGCGTGCGGATTCACACTGAGAGGACGAGGTGGGCGGGAGTTCAAATCTGGTCAAAGAGAGTTGACTTTTTGCACCCTACAATTTTATGTTTTTATTTTTTGTGGCTGCATTACCTGACTAACCCTTTAAGCTTATTGCTTGCTTGTTTCGCTTTTCTAGTATTCAATAAGCAAGGATTGGTCATGCTCTGAATGCAAGAATAAAGTGAAAAAAAAAACAACATTCCTGAACCGATAAAGAACCTTCAGAGTAGCTATTTACGCACTTAGAAAAGACACCAGGAAATTCTCTAACATGATACGAGTGAGTTTATTCATCAGGTAGGGTTTGTGCGGGTTCTGGACCAAATTGAAGAAGAGTAAAGAGAACCATTGACTCCGAGTTGAGTTGAGAGAGCCATTGACCCCGGCGCGGAGCGATGGAGTTGTGGTTGATGACGTTCCAGTAGAGGATGATGGGTGGGAGTCCGCTCAACATCAGGTGTGGTGTGGTTTGCTTGACCTCATTGGCCTAGTGGTTGGAGGGTGCGGGTTCAAAATCAGTGATAACGTTACAGTAATAGATGATGGGTGGGGTCCGCTCTACGTCAGGTGGGGTGTGGTTCGCCAGACCTCATCGGCCTAGCGGTTGGGGGGCGTGGGTTCAAAACCAGTCATGACGTTACAGTTGAAGATCATGGGTGGAGGTCCGCTCAACATCAGGTGGGGTGTGGTTCGCCAGACCTCATCGATCACACACACACAGCAATAAAAAACACGCAAAGCGGCTCACTTAACAAAGTACAGAAAGTCTAATAATGTGACTGCATTTAAAAATATACTTTATTCGTTGAGCAATTAGGTTGCTTTTATTCTGCTTATTTACATTCGCAAAACCAACGATTGCGAACATCGACCTACAATTACATGGACCTCGGCTTTCGCACAAAACTCGCGAAAAAAGTGTACCAAGCTAACCTACTATAGGTGGATACTTATATAATGATTATAAACAAACTGAAAAAAAAAATATTTATGTCTTATCACAATTACTATATAGAACTCAATTTTGATTGCATGAAGCAACTTCTAGTGAACGTTACAGAAATTTTTCCAAGTCTTTTTATCAATATTTCCACCAGACGTTGAGCAGTACTCTGTTTATTGAGCTCCAGTTATATAAAGAAAAACTATTTTGTTAAAGTATTTCTCAGTCTTTTTATCAATATTTCCACCGGACGTTGAGTGGTAGCAGTTTTTTGAGCTCCAAATAAATAAAGTTTTTTTTTAATTTCTTAGTCGTTTTATCAATATTTCCACCTGACGTTGAGCTGTAGTTTATTTCTTGAGCTCCAGAAAAATAAAACAGAAATATGTTGTTCAAATTTTTACAAGTCTTTTTATCAATATTTCTACCTGACGTTGAGTGGTATCAGTTTTTTTAAGCCCCAGATAAATAAAGAATAAAAATATTTTGTAGCCATTTTTCTTAGTCCTTTTTTCAATATTATAACCTGACGTTGAGCGGTAGTCGGTTGTTTGAGATTCAGATAAATAAAGAAAAAAAATATTTTGCTGAAATTTTTCCAAGTCTTTTTATCAATATTTCCACCTGACGTTGAGTGGTAGCAGTTTTTTTAAGCCCCAGATAAATAAAGACTAAAAATATTTTGTGGCAATTTTTCTTAGTCCTTTCATCAATCTTTCCACCTGACGTTGAGCGGTAGTCGGTTTTTTGAGATCCAGATAAATAAAGAAAAAAAATATTTTGCTGAAATTTTTCCAAGTCTTTTTATCAATATTTCCACCAGACGTTGAGCGGTACTCTGTTTATTGAGCTCCAGTTATATAAAAAAAAAACTATTTTGTTCAAGTATTTCTCAGTCCTTTTATCAATATTTCCACCGGACGTTGAGTGGTAGCAGTTTTTTGAACTACAAATAAATAAAGAAAAAAAATAATTTGTTGTAATTTTTCTTAGACCTTTTATCAATACTTCATATACAGGGTGGAATTTTGTAATGCCACCTGGAGGAAAAGTACTCTTAATACTGCAGATAGAAAATTTTACTCACAGGAAACATTCCTTTATTTTTGAATAGAAAGCAAACTGCATTCAAAGTTTTTCGAAAATTCTCTCACACCCGGGAATTGAACCGGCTAAAATCAGAAAAATTATACCTTGTACTTTTATTGCATCGATCGTTAGTCAATTATAAGGATGAAATCTCTCTAACAAACATGATAAATTAAATGAAAGAAAAACCAGGAAATCTTAAATTAATTTAATTATTTACAAAAAATGGTTAACTAACTAGTTACTTGAAATTAGTTGCTTGAAATGGGCTCCATTCTCTTGGATACACAAATTTATTCTTATAACGAATTCATTTCTTTAAAAGAATAAATTTATTCCTTTCAAAAAAAAAAATTAATTTAAAAATTATTTTATTTTTAATTTTAGAAATTGCTTTCTATCCAAAAATAAAGGAATGTTTCCTTTGAGTAAAATTTTCTATCTGCAGTATTAAGAGTACTTTCCCTCCAGGTGGCATTACAAAATTCCATCCTGTATAGAAATTAATGGTTCATAATTTGTTTTAGTCGAAATGTTGGCTTTTTTCGAAATTTCGGCAGACTTTTTGACCTAGTGCTGCACCTTGATTTCGTTTACCCAACCTACAACCTACCTAGGTACTTAGTATTTCCCATCTTCACTTAGTACCCTTCCTAAACTAACAATTATCAAATATCTAAGCATTATGTTTTATGCCAGTGTAGGTATTTAACTAGTCCGAAGTCCGAGCGATTCACACACACAACCGAAGTGTCCCGTGTGCTTCAAGCGTTTCCTCCCCCTGCACCCCGCCACCCGCACCGTGCGTGCGCGATAGCAATAGTAGCCGTTCGAAAAAGCCATGAATTTGATCGTGTTCCGTAATACCAAAAATGATGACTGAAAACTTTTTGTATTCTTCACATAGTATTGTTATTCTGTAACTAGACAATATAAACTAGGTTCCTTAACAAAAAACACGTAAGATATTGTTGTTTTTAGTACGAAACCAATAGGTAGAAAACTTGATAAGTTTAGCATAAAAATGTGCAAAATGCGATTGGTGTTTATTTCATTTTAGGTAAGTATTTATTATTATTTATTAGGTAAGTAATTTGAAATAAAAACTGTTGAGGAACCTAGATAAATACTATTTAAATACACAATATAGTGTAAATCTGTCTAAATTAGAAATCATTTTGGTATTCCGTTTGTATGAAAATTTTCCATACGTCAGCCCCTTAACTAGTTTTTTCGTGTGCGCGAGCTGCAAGCAGCTCGCGTGTCGGTGTGCTACTCCCAGTTTTACATTACACTTGCACTTGTAAAACCCCAAAAAGTAGTAAAGAAAGTCCTAAGTAACCCTAAAAGTCGATCAGTGAATCAAGTTCCTCAGTGTAGTAAAACCCCAATCAAAGTCCTAAAGAACCCTAAAATTGTTTACATAATCAAGGTCCTAAGTGAAGTAAAATTCCAATTAAAGGCCTAAGGAACCCTAAAAGTTGTTTATTTTATCAAGTTCCTCAATGTAGTAAAACCCCAATCAAAGTCCTAAGGAACCCTAAAAATGTTAACATTATCAAGCTCCTAAGTGTAGTTGAAACTCCAATCAAAGTCCTAAGGAACCCTAAAAGTCGAACACTTAATCAAATTGCTCAATGTAGTAAGACCCCAATCAAAACCTTATACGGAACCCTAAATTGTACGTCAAGCCAAAACCCTTAACGGGTCGAAACCGCTGGAAGGAACCCAAACGTTGACTACCGGGTCGCGTGCATCGCGAGCTGCAAGCAGCTCGCGTCCTCAATGCGTTCCCACAGGGGCGGAACCCTAAACCAAGTGAAGATTCAATCAAACACCTTAAAAAACCTAAAATTCAATCTCCAATCATAGTCCTCAGTCGAATGAACCGTTTGAACGACCTTAATCGGACG
Organism: Thera obeliscata; assembly: GCA_947578465.1. Classification (NCBI taxonomy): domain Eukaryota; kingdom Metazoa; phylum Arthropoda; class Insecta; order Lepidoptera; family Geometridae; genus Thera; species Thera obeliscata. The sequence continues at coordinate 4,691,357 of OX387926.1, forward strand.
ATTTTTGCAAAACCGGAAGTGGCACAGCCGCCATTTTGAATTTTGAACTGTCAGTCTAGTGAACATTTTTTCACACCCCTAAGACACCCTAAATTACAGTAGGAGGGGGTTCTAGATTTCCCTAAATTTCAGTAGGGTGGGCGTGGTCGCGTGGCGGCTCGCTTCGCTCGCCGCAACGTTCCCCCCGGGTTCAGGAGGAGGGGGTTCTGGGGGCTTGAGGGGGGGGTCACAGCACGGCTCGCTTCACTCGCCGCGACCCTCCCCCCGGGTTCAGGAGGAGGGGGTTCTGGGGGGCTTAGGGGGGGGGGGGGGTCACAGCAGGCTCGCTTTGCTCGCCGCACTGTTCCCCATGGTTGCATGGCGGCTCGCTTCGCTCGCCGCAATGCTCCACTCGAAAAAAAGGGTCAAAAATAATAAAGGGGTCTAGAGGGGGGAGGGGGGCAAAATTTATTTTGCTTTCAAAATAATCTCACCTTCCCTACATGACCCAAAAAAAAAAGTCTTGCAAGTCACTCCGCTTGGAAGATACGAAAGGGGGGGGTGAAAAAAGGGGCAAGAGGAGGGTGTTTTTTTTATTTTTTCAATTCAGGAAGAAACCCTCTATACGAAACCCCAATCGAAAACCCCCTATCTCGACGGCATCCGGTAGCACTCACAAAAGGGGGGGTCCTGGGGGGCAAGGGGGGCAATTTTTTTTGTACAATAACATTCTTATCTTTTTTCTTCTCTTTCGTCTTCTCCCTTTTAATCTTTTTTTTTCTGAAAAGTAATATTTCATCAAAATCGGCTTAGCCGTTTTGTTTTATTGTTTGTTACTGCATACCTTCGTCATTTAATTTTATGATCCAATTTAGTAATTTTTTCTTTTATCTAAAAGGTTATACTTCCAGATCTGTATGTAAATCTAGTAAGTATAACTTAGTGCATAGAATTCATGCCTATGGAAATAAATAATAATAATAATAATGCTGGACAATTCACACAACATGATCTAGCCCCAAGCTAAGCAAAGCTTGTGTTATGGGTGCTAGATAACTGATATACATAATACAATACATTACATGCATAGATAATTTTCATTTCAATTCATAAATGAATTGAAATGGAAATTATTTATGGGTGGCTTTAAGCTTTGCACTCATTTAGGCCTTCGGTGCTCATTGCGGTGGAGATCAGTGAAGCATTGTGAAATAACACTGTCTATTCGACTTATATTATTGTATTTTATTGGCATTTAAAAATATTAGGTATACCAAAGAGTTTCGACAACCCCAACTGACTCTTCAAAGTTCTGTCAAACGCAAAATCTTGGGAAACTCCTTGCTGCGTGTATAGAAATAGGCACATGTATTTTGGTATTTGGGTATTTGAGCGCACCGTGCATGAAGCCTTTGACAGAAAGTTCCAGAATTCGGGACATTACAGACACCTCCAGATTTAAAAGACGGCAATCAAAAATACTCAAAACCCATGATATTATTGTTATGACTGGGCTCTCAGCTCATTTATTAGTAGCTCTGCCTTCTGCGCCATAGGTCGTGGGTTCGATCCCCACCGAGAACAAATATTTGTGTGGTGATCATAGATATTTGTTCTCCATCTGGATGTTATATTGTTTTCCAAGTACCTATGTATTTACAAACAAAATGTATTTAAGTATTACATCAGCTATCTGGTTCCCATAATACTAACTCTGCTTACTTTAGGGCTTTAGGGATACTTTAGTGTAGTGTAGATTGTCCATAATATATATATATATATATATATACTTCCTTTTCATTGTAATGGGCTCCCAAACTCTTTGCAAAATCGACACTATTTTTATAAAGGCCTAAAATCGGCTACTAGTTTTTGAGTCTTCTTCTTGTCATGTCAATAGAAAATTAAAGCTGGTGTGGTGGATTATGAATGTGCCTCAAAAGTTTTGCTACTTCACGTTGGTTTCATTTATTGTTTTCCTTCACCGTTAGAGTGTACTGACATAGTGCACATAGGTTTTTTGGCAGATAAACTAATTTGTGCATGACGGGGTTTGAACACACGCCTTTAGAATCAAAAAGCGGGTCGCTACGACAATATAACCGGTGCTAAGCAACCAGAGCGCCCCTCCACCTAATGGACCGATGACATTCTAAAGATCGTGGGAAATCGGCAAATTGTTTTTTCATGGAAATGTATAAAGGAGGTCTATATCTAGCAGTGGACTTCTACTTACTGATGATGATGACGGAAAGCACTGGGTAGATAGGAAGATAGCTACTTATGCAACTACAAAAATGGAGGTATTTAATAAAAGCATTGCGCTTCGCTGGTCACGCACGATAGGAACGTGCCCTAGAATGTACTAGATAAGTTATATGCTACATAAAATATATACTTCTACAGGCTGATGATGATGTGAATACAGGTTATCGATCATAATGTATGATGAAGATGGTATTATGTCATTTCGTTATACTGTGACAATTTGTTTTATGTTACACTGTGGCAAATTTATAGTACCAGTAGTAGCTATGATTTAATCTAGGGTATATTTTACGTAGTCAGAGATGAAATGTCATGTCGCGAAATTTGACATAGACCTCACCTCGTCAGCCGCGCGGGCTGTACTGAGAGAAGTAGCTAGGAAATCCTACCTATATATATTTTTGAAAATTTCATTTTTTTATAAAAACTACGGCAACTAAGAAAAGTGCAATAACATCAGGTTTTTACGTATTTATTTAGGTATACGGGAACAAAACTTTCATTGCAATGGCTCTAACAGCAACGGAAAAAAACCATTTCAAATCCAAAAAAAATTGAGAGTTTTTGGCAAACTTTGCGTTCAATTTTATCGAACCCAGTGAGTTTAAGAGAATTTCTAGCCGGAACATAATTTTTTTACACCATTTAATTGTTATATTTTACAAAAAAATTAAATGGATTCGTCCATACAACGAAAAAAAATGCTACTTTACATTTTCGGTTTCACCTGATGTAGGCCCTTAAGCCTCATTTTTAAAAGTTTTTCCTCTTTTTCTCAGCTTAGGGAAATAATTTTCCAATTTCCTTTCCAAGTGCACCCTTATGCTAGAAAAGGAACATTCCTTCCAAGTTTCATGCTTTTAGGACTTACGGTTCAGGCTGTGCGTTGATTTTCAGTCAGTCAGTAACGTAAGAGCTTTATATATTTAGATTAAAATGAGTCTATTCTATTAGTCTGAAGGCTGTTTCACATTCTATGAGTAACGCTATTAATCGGTTAATAAAAATAGGGTATGAAATAAAAAACATGAATTATTAATTTGTTTTTAATTTTTTGTTCGTACTTGACTAGCTGAAATATACATTAGAATAGTTATGTACTTAAATGTAAAGAAATATACGGCTTTTTTTATTTTTATTTATTTATTTTATTTTTTACTTGACTAGCTGTTTGGAAAAAAATCTGCATATCAAAAATGTTCGATCAGTCAGTCTATCAGTTTAGAATATTTCTGTCCAAACAGTTAGATAATCGAACTACTAGTAGGACTGGATAGAATATATTTGCATTTTACTGATAGAAAAAATATCAATAAAATGTAAAATGACTGTATAAAAAAACCAGCCAGCAAAACTCATCCATAGCAACCTTTATCATCTATCTTTGCCAAGAGACCGTAAAATTAAAGTCTTACTTTGGCCGTCTGGACATCGGCAAAACAGCTGACCGAAGAATAGCTGACCATGGTACAGCTGACCAAAAAACTGTTGATTTTTTACTGTCTGTGTATGCCTTATACTGATTTCACGAGCAAAATTACATTTGACCGAAATCTTAAATACTTTTTTTTTAGTACATTTAAAATCCAATTAACTGTGAATAAATAAACACTTAAATTTGATCTCTAAAAACTAACTAACAGCTGGCCTACCATGAGCTTCATATGGTTATGGTTATGGCTGTCAAAAATTGTGTCAACACACATTCAAACCCAAGAAGAAAATGAATTTGACAGCCATAGCCATAGCCATATGGAGCTCGTGGTAGTCCTGCTGGTCAGATGTAACACATTCACTGAAAACTTTAATTTTTATAATCTAAGTGATTATGTGTAAAAAAGGAAACTTAACAAGCTGTTTTCCTACTAGCTGCATGATTCGTCTGTCCCAAATGGGGGGAATGTAATTTTCAGACATTGATTCGTTCGCCGACATCATATGAAGGAAACTGTGGACGCCTGTAATCAGTTCGACCTATTTTTGTGGTAATTTATCATTGTGACTAGTTTATAGGTCGAGGCTACATTTACAAAGTTACTGAATGAAAAAATAAATAGTCCCTTTCAACTCAGTTGGTAGTAGCTCTGCCATTTGTGCTGAAGACCGTGGTTAAAATTAAAAAAATATTTGGCAGGAACATCTAATAGGTATTTCTATACAAGATTAAATGAATTGAAAAGGGGGCGGGGGATGTTTGCTGGGGGGATTTTTTTTAGACAAAGATGATTTTTTTGCTAAGCACATGTGTTAAAATTAAGATGGTAAACAAAAAATGGGTCGTTTCAAAAATAAAATTAAATTACTCCGGCGAGTGGGACTGCGGTCCGAGTACCTACCGGTCCGAGTCGACGGAAGCCTCCTTTACCGATGTCAGTATACAAATGTGGAGATGGCACTTAAGAGGGCATCACACAGGCGACTCTCCATACAAACGTAGTCCCCTATTTCCTCCCTAGATAATGCCTCAAGAGTAACTATTTTGTCTCATAAAATCCAGATCTGCTATACAGGGTGTAATCGTTAAGTGTGCACAGGCGATTATTCCGTAACTATTGCAGATATCAAAAAACTTTAAACTGATATCGAAAGTACTTTACCTAATGAGTAAAATGACATTAATAACTTTTTAAAAATAAAACGAGAAATATCCAAAAAAATTACATTAATCACTCCCATACATTTTATTTCTTAGTAAGTACAAAATTTTGTGTTCAAAGCATATGTTCGAAGTGACGTCCTCCTTGTGCAATACAATGACGAGCTCTATTTACAGTTTCTAAATGAACTTTCCTTAACATTTGCGGAGTAATTAAAGCAATTGCACGACGTACACGATTCTGTAACTCTTCTAGGCTGTGTACTCTCTCAGCGTACACGTGGTCTTTGACAATTCCCCATAGGAAGAAATCACAAGGCGTGAGATCCGGGGATCTGGCAGGCCAAGGGGTTGCACTATTATTGGCTATTAAGCCATTATAATTGTTTCGTAAGAAATTCATTACAACACAACTAAACTGGAAACTAAAACCTTTCTACTATCTCATACTAAATGTATGGGAGTGATTAATGTAATTTTTTTGGATATTTCTCGTTTTATTTTTAAAAAGTTATTAATGTCATTTTACTCATTAGGTAAAGTACTTTCGATATCAGTTTAAAGTTTTTTGATATCTGCAATAGTTACGGATAAATCGCCTGTGCACACTTAACGATTACACCCTGTATACGTGCTCGTATGTTTTCCTTTTTTTCAGAAACTTATTGATAAAGAAAATATGACCCTCATATTTTATGATCTACATGAAATATGAATTGGAGGTGATATTCCCTCTTAAATAAAGTCAATGTACCTAGTAGATACTTAAAATATGTAGATACAGCAAAAGAAAATGTCAAAAAAATTTAACAAATGATATTTCAAGTGACGATTTATAATCAAAGTTTTATCCAAATGCTTTTATGGAAATAATTGAGAAAGAACCCTCCCGCAAACTTTTGCATTAGTATCGTCAGCCTGTGCCTCCACACAAGTAAAGTAAAGTAATGTTTATTGACTTAATAAATAGGTTTTACAAATCGTTGTTCAATTTATTTATTTATTCCAGAACCACTTTGAAACTTAACTAGAACTTAAAAATACTTCATCTAATAACTAGTTATTTACTATTAAGGGCCTACATGAGGTGAAACCGAAAATGTAAAGTAGCATTTTTTTTCGTTGTATGGACGAATCCATTTAATTTTTTTGTAAAATATAACAATTAAATGGTGTAAAAAAATTATGTTCCGGCTACAAATTCTCTTAAACTCACTGGGTTCGATAAAATTGAACGCAAAGTTTGCCAAAAACTCTCAATTTTTTTTGGATTTGAAATGGTTTTTTTCCGTTGCTGTTAGAGCCATTGCAATGAAAGTTTTGTTCCCGTATACCTAAATAAATACGTAAAAACCGTATGTTATTGCACTTTTCTTAGTTGCCGTAGTTTTTAAAAAAAAATAAAATTTTCAAAAATATATATAGGTAGGATTTCCTAGTTACTTTTCAGTACAGCCCGCGCGGCCGACGAGGAGAGGTCTATGTCAAATTTCGCGACATGACATTTCATCTCTGACTACGTAAAATATACCCTAGATTAAATCATAGCTACTACTGGTACTATAAATTTGCCACAGTGTAACATAAAACAAATTGTCACAGTATAACGAAATGACATAATACCATCTTCATCATACATTATGATCGATAACCTGTATTCACATCATCATCAGCCTGTAGAAGTATATATTTTATGTAGCATATAACTTATCTAGTACATTCTAGGGCACGTTCCTATCGTGCGTGACCAGCGAAGCGCAATGCTTTTGTTAAATACCTCCATTTTTGTAGTTGCATAAGTAGCTATCTTCCTATCTATCCAGTGCTTTCCGTCATCATCATCAGTAAGTAGAAGTCCACTGCTAGATATAATTATGTAGACCTCCTTTATACATTTCCATGAAAAAACAATTTGCCGATTTCCAACGATCTTTAGAATGTCATCGGTCCATTAGGTGGAGGGGCGCTCTGGTTGCTTAGCACCGGTTATATTGTCGTAGCGACCCGCTTTTTGATTCTAAAGGCGTGTGTTCAAACCCCGTCATGCACAAATTAGTTTATCTGCCAAAAAACCTATGTGCACTATGTCAGTACACTCTAACGGTGAAGGAAAACAATAAATGAAACCAACGTGAAGTAGCAAAACTTTTGAGGCACATTCATAATCCACCACACCAGCTTTAATTTTCTATTGACATGACAAGAAGAAGACTCAAAAACTAGTAGCCGATTTTAGGCCTTTATAAAAATAGTGTCGATTTTGCAAAGAGTTTGGGAGCCCATTACAATGAAAAGGAAGTATATATACAACGTGTCCCAAAATTCAACGATAAGCCGGCACCAGAGGATGGACCTACGAATGACTATTCGAGAAAAAAAAAGAAAAAAAAATACCTCTACTTTTTTTTAAACATTTTCCAACAACAAAAATCTATTTTGGGCACATAGTAGAAGTGATTACTATTAACAACAACTTATGAAATTTGGTTCTTGATTAGAAAAAGTGTCATTATTTTTTTTTGTGGCTAGATTTCCTAAAGTATTATACCATTTTAAAATCTAGGTTAGTTGCGCTAATTTTTTTAAAAACTTGCCATAGTAGTGTCCATATTTTTTTTTTACACTACGATGAGTTAAAGTTTACTGAACGTTAAAACCTTTCAAAATTTTAGGGAATTAATTTTTTTTGGTTGTTTTCTATATATATATATATATATAACTCAAAGGTGACTGGCTGACTGACTGACTGACATAGTGATCTATCAACGCACAGCCCAAACCACCTGACGGATCGGGCTAAAATTTGGCATGCAGGTAGATGTTATGACGTAGGCATCCGCTAAGAAAGGAAATTGGAAAATTCTTTCCCGAAGAGGAGAAAAAGGGAAAAAAAAGTTTAAAGAAAAATCAACGTACAGCCTAAACCATTAGTCCTAGAAGCATGAAACTTGGAAGATGTGTTACTCTTATAGAGCAAAAGTGCACTAAGAAAGAAAATAGGAAAATTCTTTCCCTAAAAGAAGAAAAAGGGGAAAAAGGTTTGAAGAAAATTCACAAAAAATTGCTTTACAAAATACGAAAAAAAAACAGTAAAAAAAAGTCTGCTGCCGCAGCATCTGTCACTAAATTTGAATACACACAAAAGTTTATATAAAACTCACCATAATCACTAAGACAAAATCGCGGAAAACACCTATCATGACGAAATTAAACACCGCTTCAAAAAACGGCTAAAGTACATGCTCAAAACTATGGTAACCAGCTGAACGTGTCAAATTAAAAAAATCTGATTCGATTATACACCAACAAGCATACGAAACCCAAAATTAACCACTAATATAACATAAAATCACAAAAAATAGCTTCACAAAATACGCAAAAAAAAAAACATTAAAAAAAATTCAGCTACCGCAGCACCTGTCACCAGGTTTGAATACACACAAAGGTTGACAAAAAAACCAATGATAACCACTAAGACAAAATTGCGGGAATCATCTATCATACTTAAACTAAGCACCGCTGAAAGAGATCAGCTACAACAGCACTCGCCTTCAACTTCAAATACACTCTAAAGTACAAGCTCAAAAATATGGTAATTAGCATTTGATCATGTCAAACTAAAAAAACCAGATTCAATTATACACTAACGAATACTAAAGCCGATGTTCTTGCTTTTATAGAAACTTCTCTCTCTTTAAAGCCCAAATTACCCACTAAAACAAAATCACGAAACAAAGCTTTACAAAATACGCACGCAAAAAACTTAAAAAAAAAATCAGCTACCGCAGCATCTGTCACCAGGTTTGAATACACACAAAGGTTTACAAAAAACCCCATGATAACCACTAAGACAAAATCGCGGGAGGCACCTATCATACCAAAACTAAACACAGCTGAAAAAAATCGGCTACTACAGCATTTACCATCTTTCGAACACACTTTAATTATTTTTTTTACATAGTATTGAATGCAAACTCAAAACTAAGGTAACCAGAACTTGTTCATGTAAAACCAACGCAAACAAATACCCGACTTAGCCACTAAGACAAATTCACGAAAAATAACTCTCAAAAAATACGCAAAAACCAGTGAAAACATATCAGTAGTTGTCCGCCTTCCACCATAAAATAGTTTCTTTTGAACGAACTCAAACTATGACTTTACCACGCGGACGAAGTCACGGGTAACAGCTAAAACCCACCATAACCACTAAGACAAAATCGCGGAATTCACCTATCATACCGAAATTAAACACCGCTTCAAAAAACGGCTAAAGTACATGCTCAAAACTATAGTTACCAGCTGGTCGTGTCAAATTAAAAAAATCTGATTCGATTATACACCAACACGCATATGAAACTCCAAATTAGCCACTAATATAACATAAAATCACAAAAAATAGCTTCACAAAATACGCAAAAAAAAACATTAAAAAATTTCCAGCTACCGCAGCATCTGTCACCAGCTTTAAATACACAAAAAAAAAACAAAACAACCGATGATAACCACTAAGACAAACTTGCGGGAATCATCTATCATACTTAAACTAAACACCGCTGAAAAAAACAGCACTCGCCTTCAAATTCAAATACACTCTAAAGTACAAGCTCAAAAATATGGTAATTAGCATTTGATCATGTCAAACTAAAAAAACCAGATTCAATTATACACCAACGAATACTAAAGCCGATGTTCTTGCTTTTATAATAAACTTCTCTCTCTTTAAAGCCCAAATTACCCACTAAAACAAAATGACGAAACAAAGCTTTACAAAATACGCACGCAAAAAACTTTAAAAAAAATTCAGCTACCGCAGCATCTGTCACCAGGTTTGAATACACACAAAGGTTTACAAAAAACCCCATGATAACCACTAAGACAAAATCGCGGGAGGCACCTATCATACCAGAACTAAACACAGCTGAAAAAAATCGGCTACTACAGCATTAACCATCTTTCGAACACACTTTGTATAGTATTGAATGCAAACTCAAAACTATAGTAACCAGAACTTGGTCATGTAAAACCAACGCAAACAAATACCCGACTTAGCCACTAAGACAAATTCACGAAAAATAACTCTCAAAAAATACGCAAAAACCAGTGAAAACATATCAGTAGTTGTCCGCCTTCCACCATAAAATAGTTTCTTTTAAACGAACTCAAACTATGACTTTACCACGCGGACGAAGTCACGGGTAACAGCTAAAACCCACCATAACCACTAAGACAAAATCGCGGAAAACACCTATCATACCGAAATTAAACACCGCTTCAAAAAACGGCTAAAGTACATGCTCAAAACTATAGTTACCAGCTGGTCGTGTCAAATTAAAAAAATCTGATTCGATTATACACCAACACGCATATGAAACTCCAAATTAGCCACTAATATAACATAAAATCACAAAAAATAGCTTCACAAAATACGCAAAAAAAACATTAAAAAATTTCCAGCTACCGCAGCATCTATCACCAGATTTAAATACACAAAAAAATTTCAAAACAACCGATGATAACCACTAAGACAAAATTGCGGAATCATCTATCATACTTAAACTAAACACCGCTGAAAAAAAACAGCTACAACAGAACTCGCCTTCAAATTCAAATAGACTCTAAAGTACAAGCTCAAAACTATGGTAACTTGCATTTGATCATGTCAAACTAAAAAAACCAGATTCGATCATACACCAACGAATACGATAGCCCAAATTAGCCACTAAAACAAATCACGAAAACGAGCTTTACAAAATACGCAAAAAAAAACATTAAAAAAATTTCGGCTACCGCAGCATCTGTCACCAGGTTTGAATACACAAAAAGGTTTACAATAAAACCAAAGATAACCACTAAGACAAAATTGCGGGAATTATCTATCATACTTAAACAAAACACCTCTGAAAGAAATTGGCTACAACAGCACTCGCCTTTAAATTCAAAGACACTCTAAAGTACAAGCTCAAAACGATGGTAACTTGCATTTGATCATGTCAAACTAAAAAAAACAAGATTCAATTATACACCAATGAATACGATAGCCCAAATTAGCCACTAAAACAAAATCACGAAAAAGAGCTTTACAAAATAAGCAAAAAAACATTTTAAAAAAATCTGCTACCGCAGCATCTGTCACTAGGTTTGAAAACACACAAAGGTTTACAAAAAAACCCATGATAACCACTAAGACAAAATCGCGGGAAGCACCTATCATACCAAAACTAAACACAGCTGAAAAAAATCGGCTACAACAGCATTTACCATCTTTCGAACACACTTTTTATAGTTTTGATTGCAAACTCAAAACTAAGGTAACCAGCACTTGGTCATGTAAAACCAACGAATACATAACCCAACTTAGCCACTAAGGCAAATTCACGAAAAAAACCTCTCAAAAAATACGCAAAAAACAGTGAAAACATATCAATAGCTGTCCGCTTTCCACCATAAAATGGTTTCTTTTAAACGAACTCAAACTATATCTTTATACTAACCACGCGGACGAAGTCGCGGGTGACAGCTAGTTTTGTATAAAACTACGAAAATTCTGTAATTTTCAAAGATTATGGTGAATAGTAGTACTACTTAGGTTGCCGATACAAACAAAAAAACTGAAATATTTGAAAAATTGTGGTCATGGTAGTTAAAAGTGACATAAGGGGTATACATTTTCGAAGTAATTAAAAAAAAAGTAGAGGTATTTTTTTTTTCTTTTTTTTTCTCGAGTAGTCATTAGTAGGTCCATCCTCTGGTGCCGGCTTATCGTTGAATTTTGGGACATGTTGTATATATATATTATGGACAATCTACACTACACTATCTAGCCCTAAACTAAGCAGAGTTAGTATTATGGGAACCAGATAGCTGATGTAATACTTAAATACATTTTGTTTGTAAATACATACTTGGAAAACAATATAACATCCAGATGGAGAACAAATATCTATGATCACCACACAAATATTTGTTCTCGGTGGGGATCGAACCCACGACCTATGGCGCAGAAGGCAGAGCTACTAATAAATGAGCTGAGAGCCCAGTCATAACAATAATATCATGGGTTTTGAGTATTTTTGATTGCCGTCTTTTAAATCTGGAGGTGTCTGTAATGTCCCGAATTCTGGAACTTTCTGTCAAAGGCTTCATGCACGGTGCGCTCAAATACCCAAATACCAAAATACATCTGCCTATTTCTATACACGCAGCAAGGAGTTTCCCAAGATTTTGCGTTTGACAGAACTTTGAAGAGTCAGTTGGGGTTGTCGAAACTCTTTGGTATACCTACCTAATATTTTTAAATGCCGATAAAATACAATGATATAAGTCGAATAGACAGTGTTATTTCACAATGCTTCACTGATCTCCACCGCAATGAGCACCGAAGGCCTAAATGAGTGCAAAGCTTAAAGCCACCCATAAATAATTTCCATTTCAATTCATTTATGAATTGAAATGAAAATTATCTATGCATGTAATGTATTGTATTATGTATATCAGTTATCTAGCACCCATAACACAAGCTTTGCTTAGCTTGGGGCTAGATAATGTTGTGTGAATTGTCCAGCATTATTATTATTATTATTATTATTTATTTCCATAGGCATGAATTCTATGCACTAAGTTATACTTACTAGATTTACATACAGATCTGGAAGTATAACCTTTTAGATAAAAGAAAAATTTACTAAATTGGATCATAAAATTAAATGACGAAGGTATGCAGTAACAAACAATAAAACAAAACGTCTAAGCCGATTTTGATGAAATATTACTTTTCAGAAAAAAAAAGATTAAAAGGGAGAAGACGAAAGAGAAGAAAAAAGATAAGAATGTACAAAAAAAAATGCCCCCCTTGCCCCCCAGGACCCCCCCTTTTGTGAGTGCTACCGGATGCCGTCGAGATAGGGGGTTTTCAATTGGGGTTTCGTATAGAGGGTTTCTTCCTGAATTGAAAAAACAAAAAAAACACCCCCTCTTGCCCCTTTTTTCACCCCCCCCTTTCGTATCTTCCAAGCGGAGTGACTTGCAAGACTTTTTTTTTTGGGTCATGTAGGGAAGGTGAGATTATTTTGAAAGCAAAATAAATTTTGCCCACCTCCCCCCTCTAGACCCCTTTATTATTTTTGACCCTTTTTTTCGAGTGGAGCATTGCGGCGAGCGAAGCGAGCCGCCATGCAACCATGGGGAACAGTGCGGCGAGCAAAGCGAGCCGTGCTGTGACCCCCCCCCGCCCTAAGCCCCCAAGAACCCCCTCCCTGCGGCGAGCGAAGCGAGCCGCCACGCGACCACGCCCACCCTACTGAAATTTAGGGAAATTTAGAACCCCCTCCTACTGAAATTTAGGGTGTCTTAGGGGTGTGAAAAAATGTTCACTAGACTGACAGTTCAAAATTCAAAATGGCGCTGTGCCACTTCCGGTTTTGCAAAAATCGTCCGATTAAGGACGTTGAAACGGTTCATTCGACTGAGGACTATGATTGGAGATTGAATTTTAGGTTGTTTAAGGTGTTTGATTGGATCTTCACTTGGTTTAGGGTTCCGCCCCTGTGGGAACGCATTGAGGACGCGAGCTGCTTGCAGCTCGCGATGCACGCGACCCGGTAGTCAACGTTTGGGTTCCTTCCAGCGGTTTCGACCCGTTAAGGGTTTTGGCTTGAGGTACAATTTAGGGTTCCGTATAAGGTTTTGATTGGGGTTTTACTACATTGAGCAATTTGATTAAGTGTTCGACTTTTAGGGTTCCTTAGGACTTTGATTGGAGTTTCAACTACACTTAGGAGCTTGATAATGTTAACATTTTTAGGGTTCCTTAGGACTTTGATTGGGGTTTTACTACATTGAGGAACTTGATAAAATAAATAACTTTTAGGGTTCCTTAGGCCTTTAATTGGAATTTTACTTCACTTAGGACCTTGATTATGTAAACAATTTTAGGGTTCTTTAGGACTTTGATTGGGGTTTTACTACACTGAGGAACTTGATTCACTGATCGACTTTTAGGGTTACTTAGGACTTTCTTTACTACTTTTTGGGGTTTTACAAGTGCAAGTGTAATGTAAAACTGGGAGTAGCACACCGACACGCGAGCTGCTTGCAGCTCGCGCACACGAAAAAACTAGTTAAGGGGCTGACGTATGGAAAATTTTCAAACAAACGGAATACCAAAATGATTTCTAATTTAGACAGATTTACACTATATTATTGTAATAATTGTATTTGCATAGTATTTATCTAGGTTCCTCAACAGTTTTTATTTCAAATTACTTACCTAAAATGAAATAAACACCAATCGCATTTTGCACATTTTTATGCTAAACTTATCAAGTTTTCTACCTATTGGTTTCGTACTAAAAACAACAATATTTTACGTGTTTTTTGTTAAGGAACCTAGTTTATATTGTCTAGTTACAGAATAACAATACTATGTGAAGAATACAAAAAGTTTTCAGTCATCATTTTTGGTATTACGGAACACGATCAAATTCATGGCATTTTCGAATAGCTACTATTGCTATCGCGCACGCACGGCGCGGGTGGCGGGGTGCAGGGGGAGGAAACGCTTGAAGCACACGGGACACTTCGGTTGTGTGTGTGAATCGCTCGGACTTCGGACTAGTTAAATACCTACACTGGCATAAAACATAATGCTTATATTTGATAATTGTTAGTTTAGGAAGGGTACTAAGTGAAGATGGGAAGTACTAAGTACCTAGGTAGGTTTTAGGTTGGGTAAACGAAATCAAGGTGCAGCACTAGGTCAAAAAGTCTGCCGAAATTTCGAAAAAAGCCAACATTTCGACTAAAACAAATTATGAACCATTAATTTCTATACAGGGTGGAATTTTGTAATGCCACCTGGAGGGAAAGTACTCTTAATACTGCAGATATTTTACTCAAAGGAAACATTCCTTTATTTTTGGATAGAAAGCAATTTCTAAAATTAAAAATAAAATAATTTTTAAATTAAATTTTTTTTTTTGAAAGGAATTAATTTATTCTTTTAAAGAAATGAATTCGTTAAAATAATAAATTTGTGTATCCAAGAGAATGGAGCCCATTTCAAGCAACTAATTTCAAGTAACTAGTTAGTTAACCATTTTTTGTAAATAATTAAATTAATTTAAGATTTCCTGGTTTTTCTTTCATTTAATTTATCATGTTTGTTAGAGAGATTTCATCCTTATAATTGACCCTAACGATCGATGCAATAAAAGTACAAGGTATAATTTTTCTGATTTTAGCCGGTTCGATTCCCGGGTGTGAGAGAATTTTCGAAAAACTTTGAATGCAGTTTGCAAGTATTAAGAGTACTTTCCCTCCAGGTGGCATTACAAAATTCCACCCTGTATATGAAGTATTGATAAAAGGTCTAAGAAAAATTACAACAAATTATTTTTTTTCTTTATTTATTTGTAGTTCAAAAAACTGCTACCACTCAACGTCCGGTGGAAATATTGATAAAAGGACTGAGAAATACTTGAACAAAATAGTTTTTTTTTTATATAACTGGAGCTCAATAAACAGAGTACCGCTCAACGTCTGGTGGAAATATTGATAAAAAGACTTGGAAAAATTTCAGCAAAATATTTATTTTCTTTATTTATCTGGATCTCAAAAAACCGACTACCGCTCAACGTCAGGTGGAAAGATTGATGAAAGGACTAAGAAAAATTGCCACAAAATATTTTTAGTCTTTATTTATCTGGGGCTTAAAAAAAACTGCTACCACTCAACGTCAGGTGGAAATATTGATAAAAAGACTTGGAAAAATTTCAGCAAAATATTTTTTTTCTTTATTTATCTGAATCTCAAACAACCGACTACCGCTCAACGTCAGGTGGAAATATTGATAAAAGGACTAAGAAAAATTGCCACAAAATATTTTTATTCTTTATTTATCTGGGGCTTAAAAAAACTGCTACCACTCAACGTCAGGTGGAAATATTGATAAAACGACTAAGAAATATAAAAAAAAAACTTTATTTATTTGGAGCTCAAAAAACTGCTACCACTCAACGTCCGGTGGAAATATTGATAAAAGACTGAGAAATATTTGAACAAAATAGTTTTTCTTTATATAACTGGAGCTCAATAAACAGAGTACTGCTCAACGTCTGGTGGAAATATTGATAAAAAGACTTGGAAAAATTTCAGCAAAATATTTATTTTCTTTATTTATCTGGATCTCAAAAAACCGACTACCGCTCAACGTCAGGTTATAATATTGAAAAAAGGACTAAGAAAAATGGCCACAAAATATTTTTATTCTTTATTTATCTGGGGCTTAAAAAAACTGATACCACTCAACGTCAGGTAGAAATATTGATAAAAAGACTTGTAAAAATTTGAACAACATATTTCTGTTTTATTTTTCTGGAGCTCAAGAAATAAACTACAGCTCAACGTCAGGTGGAAATATTGATAAAACGACTAAGAAATAAAAAAAAACTTTATTTATTCGGAGCTCAAAAAACTGCTACCACTCAACGTCCGGTGGAAATATTGATAAAAAGACTTGGAAAAATTTCTGTAACGTTCACTAGAAGTTGCTTCATGCAATCAAAATTGAGTTCTATATAGTAATTGTGATAAGACATAAATAATTTTTTTTTCAGTTTGTTTATAATCATTATATAAGTATCCACCTATAGTAGGTTAGCTTGGTACACTTTTTTCGCGAGTTTTGTGCGAAAGCCGAGGTCCATGTAATTGTAGGTCGATGTTCGCAATCGTTGGTTTTGCGAATGTAAATAAGCAGAATAAAAGCAACCTAATTGCTCAACGAATAAAGTATATTTTTAAATGCAGTCACATTATTAGACTTTCTGTACTTTGGTAAGTGAGCCGCTTTGCGTGTTTTTTATTGCTGTGTGTGTGTGATCGATGAGGTCTGGCGAACCACACCCCACCTGATGTTGAGCGGACCTCCACCCATGATCTTTAACTGTAACGTCATGACTGATTTTGAACCCACGCCCCCCAACCGCTAGGTCGATGAGGTCTGGCGAAGCACACCCCACCTGACGTAGAGCGGACCCCACCCATCATCTATTACTGTAACGTTATCACTGATTTTGAACCCGCACCCTCCAACCACTAGGCCAATGAGGTCAAGCAAACCACACCACACCTGATGTTGAGCGGACTCCCACCCATCATCCTCTACTGGAACGTCATCAACCACAACTCCATCGCTCCGCGCCGGGGTCAATGGCTCTCTCAACTCAACTCGGAGTCAATGGTTCTCTTTACTCTTCTTCAATTTGGTCCAGAACCCGCACAAACCCTACCTGATGAATAAACTCACTCGTATCATGTTAGAGAATTTCCTGGTGTCTTTTCTAAACGCGTAAATAGCTACTCTGAAGGTTCTTTATCGGTTCAGGAATGTTGTTTTTTTTTTCACTTTATTCTTGCATTCAGAGCATGACCAATCCTTGCTTATTGAATACTAGAAAAGCGAAACAAGCAAGCAAAACAAATAAGCTTAGAGGGTTAGTCAGGTAATGCAGCCACAAAAAATAAAAACATAAAATTGTAGGATGCAAAAAGTCAACTCTCTTTGACCAGATTTGAACTCCCGCCCACCTCGTCCTCTCAGTGTGAATCCGCACGCCCTAGCCACTAGCCTATCTGACGCTTAGTAACATTGACGAAATTAGGCAATGCATAAAAATCGTTATCAGTGGCTGACGCACACGCACAAGTGCGGCACTATGATTGGATTCACGTATAGAAGTAGCGCGTCACACGAGCGCCTGTGTGTGTATACTACTATTATATATTCCGTGGCGCCCGCATCAAATAAATAGAGATAGCTTTATTCGGAGCAGTTTTTGCTCGCGCCTCGAATTGAAGTTGCGAGCTGTGTACGTCGGCCCGTTAATATTTAGGCATCCGATTTAGGCGTCGCCTAGGTTTAGTGAAAACGGGTGTTAGTAACGTTGACGAAATTAGGCAATGCATAAAAATCGTTATCAGTGGCTGACGCACACGCACAAGCGCGGCACTATGGTTGGATTCACGTATAGAAGTAGCGCGTCACACGAGCGCCTGTGTGTGTATACTACTATTATATATTCCGTGGCGCCCGCATCAAATGAATAGAGATAGCTATATTCGGAGCAATTTTTGCCCGCGCCTCGAATTGAAGTTGCGAGCTGCGTCCGTCACCCTCTGAATATCTAAACTTAAACATTACGGCATTCTAAATCGCTCCATTGACTTATTACAATCGTACTTGACTGATAGAATCCTTAAAGTTGATGTGGGTGGTGAGAGATCTTTTGGGTCAGTTATTGACATAGGGGTGCCACAAGGTTCGATATTAGGTCCTTTCTTGTTTCTAGTGTACGTAAATGACCTTCCTTTTTTGGTTAAAAAACTATATAACTTTTTTACCTTTAAAAAATACAAGTGCTCATTCACCGACTACCGACATTTATGAACTTGCAACTCACTCTGGTTTTGCATAATATGAGGAAAATGTCTTCTTGGTGGAAGGTTTCTTTTATTAAATCTGGGGCTATTTGCTTGTTATACTATATAAATTAGACTACTACTACTACACTACTATATAAGTTAGATTTAAAATGTAGCGTTCGTGGTAGTTTAAAAAACACTGCACAGCTTGCCATTGTTATCACCAATCCTGGATGAAAAATATGCAATGGAAACTCTGCGACGGGAATCAGCTAACATAACAATTGGGTTATATTTATTTACTGAATATCTGTCTATGTTTTTGTCTAACGAAGCGTATTCTAGTCAACACATTGTAATGTCGTGACAAATGTCAGACCCAAGCACAGAATAAGTAATAGTTGGTATCAAATACATGAATTCACAGCTCAGGTCAGGCAACGCCATCTTTATTTTAAATTTTTCCAACTTTCCGGTCGTGTTTTGTTTTTAGACCAGGGTATAGCGCAGGCTTAACAATAATAATAATAATAATAATAAAAGCTTTATTGCGGACAACTTAAAGTAACATAATAACTAGTACATTAAAGAAAAAAATAGATTATCCTGCAATGGGCGGTCTTATCGCTCGGGGCGATTTCTTACAGACGACCTTTGCTTAAAGCAAAGCACAATAGCTAACATTTTAGATTTTATAAGTGAATGTTTAATATTATTATGAGAGTAGGTATACTAGCATCTAAAAATAAATCTAAAGATACATTAAGCAAAAGTGGTGGTATGTGTTTGATTCCGATTTGCAATACACTTTTGAACTCATAGTGTCCCGAACTAGTTAAAAAACTGTGTTTCAGGAGCCAGTTGCTTCTCTTTTAGGTTCACAAGTCATTATGCGTGCACACAAGGATACAACACATGCAATCAACAAAAAAAAGATTGAATAAACTTAGAAATACTTACATCAAAACTCAGAACAACAATGGAAAAAAAGATACTACCCAAGCAATAGGCATGAAGACAGTAATCAAGTATCGCCAAAATATTTGTCTGATCTAATGAAAAATAATTCAAAGATTTTGAAAAATGTATTTATACTCTTATTAATGTCGAGATTGACAATTTATTTGATAATATAAATCTACAAAATACAACAATCCGCCATGATAGCTAAAACACCGGTCAGAGCGAATTTCGTCACGTTTACGTAAACGTCATTCTGATTTAGTACAAAAGCACCAATGTTTACTGTTGATATACTAACACCGTGACGTAATAACAGACGCCATGACACCAGCGTGCGTTTTGGCGTGAATTTGAAAATTTCAATTTAAATGTACTTTTATTGCACAAAAACCTTAATTTTCTACAGAAATATGATATATTTTAGACATAATAGATACTTCTGAATATGATACAAGAGATTTTGAAAATTAGTCGTCAGGCCTATTGTGTAGGTACTTAACTAAAAAGATTTAGAAAATAAAAGTAAATTAAGCCAATACAAAAAAAAACTATGATAAATACGCATAATATTAAAAAAAATGTATAAGTAATAAACCAAGTGGTAGGTACAGTGGCGGTATGAAAATGTTCGTCAGTTTTCAACTTGATTCGTTTAACGTATCGCGAGCACATATTACCTTTTGAAACTGAAAAGACAGAATACACCGATAAGTTAACGTCACAAATTATGTCAAAATGTGTTCATGATCAAGAAACTGGTGCAAGCGAAAACCGACTCTAAGGTGACGAACATTTTCATACCGCGACTGTACATCCGGATAAAAAGTAATAATGCTATTCTAGGCCGCGTCCCAAAAGCTAATGGAGGAATTCCAGTACTTTTTATGTTTTATTATCATCGTAGACTAAAGAATTCCAATAACTTGTTTACTCCAAAATATTCTACTTCGCACTAAGTATTATTTGAACGTTGAGAATCCATAAAAGATGTTTGCATCCCACCTCTCGTATTCCCCAAGCTTATAAAGGTAAAAAAGAGCTCGTATGCATGATAATTTGACCTTTTTGTACGCTAACCTTACCATAAAATATGTAAAAGTATTTAATATAATAAAATAAACTGTGAGAATAAATGCCGCTGTAACTATGCATTTTTTCAACGCCATCTCTTTAAAAAAAAATAAAAAAAAAAAATTATTCTATGCTCCTGTTTTGTGCTTTGCTGAAAATCTTAATCTATATTTATAAAAGAAAGTCGTGTTAGTTACACTATTTATAACTCAAGAACGGCTGAACCGATTTGGCAGAAAATTTGTGGGGAGGTAGCTTAGAACCGGGAGAAGGACATAGGATACTTTTTATCCCGAAAAAGCAACGGGAACGGGGCGTTATGCGAACGGGCGAGCGAAGCCGCGGGCAATAGTAGTTTATATATTATGTGGTTTTATTTATGAATAAAATAAAAGTTACGTCGCCGGATGTCAAAAAAATATGTTATTTCGATGCGCGGTTCATGCCGCCGCCGTCACGAACTCAATTGATTGGTGGTGTATTTATTGGTATTCAATTCCATAAATTTATTGGTTCGTTCAGCAGATTCAGTGACTTTTATTTCGTCATGACAGTTTTTATGCTTTTATGACCACAGAGTCATAAAAGAAAAGAACAAAATATGCTTAGGCTCGGTTTCTCGGATGACTAATCGACCAATCAGATATATTTATTGCCATTTGATTGGGGTATTTATTACTTGAAATCGGGCCTTAGTTTGAAAGAATACGTCTTTACTCCCAGTCAAAACCTAAGCGTCTAATTCGAAAGTGCCTCTTTTAGTGGCTCTTTGTTGTTCAAAACCGAATTAATTTATTTACAACAAATTCCAAAGCTTTTGTTGCTTTCAAGTTTTTTATAAATTAGAATTTGAGACGTCTCAAATAGGCTTTGGGATATTTACTTCAATTAATTCGCGTAAATAAATTGCATCGTTATTTATTCTGTAGGTCTACCATGAGCTCTGTCTGGCTCTGTCTCTGGTTCTGGTTTTGAGTTTGTGTGAGTGTTTACTAAATAAATCCTACTTCAAAACGTCACACATACAGTATAATGCACTGGTGAGCACTCACACAGACTCAAAACCAGAGCCAGACAGAGGTCATGGTACTGAGGTCTATTTCAAGAAAATGTTTCAGATTTTAGGTATATTTTCTTGGTCTGGCTTCCATTTATCAAGCCTAGAAGGCTTTGTATTGTGTTGAGCGTAGGCATGCGAAGAGCTTATGAGCCGTTCATTTGTGACTATGTCGTTAGAAGTATATTGCCACAAAAAAAGGTGAAATGTCCTCATAGATCTACTTACGTACTAAGAAATCTAAGTTGTATGATCTACCAGACAATTCTGTGAGTTATATTGGAGTCGAGGGTCTTATAGTAGCGATCAGCATATTTTTTTAGTAAGCAATTACGAAAGGACTCGTTTTATAGGGAACTACTCGTTAGTATTTCTTTGAATTGAAAAGCATTTTCTCTGAATCATTGAATTTTTTGTATTTCATAAAGAAGAAAAAAGAAAAATTTATACCAAATAAAGACCATTGTTAACTGACTTCAAGAAAAAGGAGGAGGTTCTCAATTCAGTTGTATTTTTTAATGTTTATTATCGCAGAACTTCGTCATTTATGGGCCGATTTGAAAGTTGTTTTTAACCAGAAAGAAATACCTACTTCCAGTTTAGTCCCATAGAAAGAGCACTGGTGGTCTAGTGGTAGCGGCCCCGCCTTCCGATCTGAAGGTCGTGGGTTCAAATCCAGTCGTACCAATGAGTTTTTCTGTCGAAAAATGTATGTGCTGGCATAGTGCCAGTACTCTCAAAACGGTGAAGGAAAACATCGTGAGGTAACCGGCGTGTCGTAGAATCTAAAAAAGTCAAGCAACACGTGTCAAGGGTCACGCAAAAAGGGCCCGCCAGCGGCCTACTTGCGGAAAAACCAGCCAGCACATCAAGTGCGGATGATAAAAATTTGCCAAATTTTCGGTCCCATAGAAATTTCATCAAAATCGGTGTAGCAGTTTGACAATCATGAAATGGGTTTCTCAAGTTTTTTAAACTTACGTTATGTATATTATTTTACCAAGTCTATCTGTTAGTATGGCCAATAAGGATACGCCATCATTACTTCTTAAGGCTACAAATACTCCTAAATAGTTACCTTAGAATACTTCAAGCTCAACGGTAGACTCATAGCAGTAGACAGGATCCAGACGAACGCGATTTTCACGGTGACTCGCTTTCTGGTTTTATTTCTGCCAAACCTCATTGGATAACGAAGAGAGAGGTATCTAGAACAAAGAAAAAAACTATGAGGTTCATATATTTTTTTTTATACGACTAGCTAAATAAACAAGCTTAATTATGGCCTATCTGATGTGTAGTAGTGGTAGGCTAGATTTAAAACAAAGGACTGGCCTCTAGCTCAGTTGGTAGTAGCTCTGCCTTCTGCGCCGTAGGTCGTGGGTTCGATCCCCACCGAGAACAAATATTTGTGTGGTTAACATAAATGTTTGTTCTCTGTCTGGGTGTTATATTGTATTATAAGTATGTATTTACAAAAAAAAAATGTATTCAAGTATTATATCAGCTATCCGGTTCCCATATTACAAGCTCTGCTTAGTTTGGGGCTGGGTAGTGTTGTGTGAATTGTCCACAATATAAAAAAAAAATACAATATAAAAAAAAAGCATTGCCTCGTAAGTCACGCACTTCAGGAACGTGTCCTACGATGCACTGCCCTGCGTCTATCAACTTCAGGCATACAGATGCTTAGCCTTACGTGCCAGTAATTTAAAAGTAGGTACAGCAGTGTTTTCGTGCTAGTCACATAATTGTTTGATTTCGGTATATAAGCACGTAACTAACCGTAACTTCTACTATTTCATTTTAATATTGGTGGCAAGTCGGCAAAGATCGTGATGAATGGAGGATTTTGGGAGAGACTTTTGCCCAGCAGTGGGACTAAGCACCTGTATGTGTTTGTTGGGCTTACAAATATTTGTGTGGCGAACACAGATGTTTGTTCTCTGTCTGGGTGTTATATTGTATTTTATGTATGTAGTATTAAAAAAAAAGTATTCAAGTATTATAATCAGCTATCTGGTTCCCATAGTACAAGCTCTGCTTAGTTTGGGGCTAGATAGTGTTGTGTGGATTGTCCGCATTATTATTATTATTATATTATTAATTACACTGTTGCAGTAACAGGCCAAATTTTATTATATCCCAATAATATTATAACAAATGTAAATTCGGTTTTCCAACACGAAGTACAAAGTATTATTCAAAAACATGTTTATTTACATTGTAGTATGCAAAAGAACCCGATCCCAAACAAATTAGATTGGAAGGTACGGGCTATTCTATACTTATAGGGACCAATACATCCTATCATATCATCCAATATCCCTGATCCTAATATGTAATCATTTTGTCTGAAAATAAAATGGGAGCGCACGAGGCAGTTTTACTTTTTTTATTCAAATAGCTGATGAAACAAGCATAATTATGTATAGATAGTGCAATCCACGAAGGCGCGCCCCACTATTCCTCCTAACCGTTTATAGTACATGTGTGCAAGCTTCCGTCAATGTTTGAGTGTTATCGGTACACACTAATTACCTATGAGTGCACACGCACACTACAATAAATAGACTACGGTTCGCGACTGCCGCTCGGAGCAAACTCCCCGCACCCCGCGAGGGGCGCGTCTTCGTGAATTGCACTATCTATATCTGCGTTAAATCGCAATTTATCTGCGTTATAGATAGTGTAATTCACGAAGACGCACCCTTCACCCTTCAAACCGAAACATAGCAAGACATGGTAATAGTAATTTTTAATACAGTTGCTCAAAAAGTGACGTATTGCAGGGACGTATAGCGTTCGGGATGTGGGCTATTACACACGCGTGCTTTTTTTTACCATTCCCGCACTAGTGCTTTTTCTTTCCCAACTGTCAAAATAATGTCTAAAAAGAAAAACCAACCATGAAGTTTTTACTAAAAAAATTCATCGAAGTTTTTATGATTCATGCAAATACGTATTATTTCTAAAACAAAGCTACTAATTTGTTTCATTAACAGATTTAATGATTTGATTGAATGAGTTATGTTAGGTTTCATTTCATTTCATCTCATTAAATTTCATTTTCAATTCATATCAATAAAAAAAATCTACTGAAGACTTGGCTGTATGGGTATAGTTCCCTTTGCCTTCCAGAATGGGTGAAGAAAAAAAAAAAACTCTGCTTATATTTTACGGTTGGCGCCATTTTTCAGAAATTTTCTTTGCGAGTTTATTTGTTTGTTGCACAAAATGAGTAATCTCGACCCTAGTTTTTTTGAATTAACATCACCGGAACTCAGTATAATTGCACAAAATGCTTCGGAGAACATTTTACCGGAAAAGTCAAAAAGTCGCTACATGCATACATACGACGAACTTATTGCGTGGAGAGAAGAGAAAAAAGCAAATGGTATTTTTATTATTTTATTAAATTGCTTAATTTTTTCGCAACTGTATTATAAATAGTCGTTCAGTACACGTGCGGAACCGTCATTGCAACTTATTCCGACAAATGTCAACCCTCGCCTTCGGCTCGGGTAGACATTTGTCGGAACTCTTTGCAATGACAGCCTTCCCGCACTTGTAATGAAATATACTATTCCCGGATGACCCCAACCCGGATGGCTCGAGCTCCAAATATTCGGTGATATTGAATATGAACAATTTGATTTGATTTATAGTTCATAGTTCCAGATATTTACAATAATATGTACTTTAAATATTTATCTTCCACAATAATCAGTTTTTTTTGTATTGTAAAAATATCATCTTGTAACGAGTATCATCAATTTTTTGGGTGTCAAGACGTTTTGTTGTTTTTGCCGTAGTTTTATGTTCGGTTCTGTATCACCACAATTAGCTCTAATATCTACTGGGAATTTTAACTTATATGCGGTATAGAATAGATTTCTTACCTGTCAACACTGATGGTACATAAATGCATGATGGAGGCAGTGCAGAGAAGGACGTCCAGGCAGATCCAAGTAAGACAGTACACGGCAGGAAGAGGGAAGTAGCCTGTAAAGAAAAAGAAAAATCTTAGCGGTCCTAAACACAGGCTTATCACGGCTGCTAAAGTACGTGGCTACATTGTTGTTCTGTACACTTTCAACCGACTTCAAAGAATAAAATAATATAAATTTCCGGAGGTTCTCAATTTGGTTTTATTTATGTGAATGAATTCAAAACATCATTAAACCTATTTACTCCTACCTCCATGGTGCCAAATTTATCATACAATCTTTATTAATTTGTTTAAAACTTCCTGGTGCAGTACTTTTTTTTTATTTATTTTTTTATTACGCTTGCTATTTAATTTTTTGCATTTAGTCATTTCCTTGCTGAGGTGGGATGAAAAGTTACGTTTTGCAATCGAGCACAAAGATTATTCACCTCGTGCTTTTTTGATTACCTCGATAACGCTTATGATTCTAGTTTTTGAATCCTTGGATTAAAATTGAGCACGCGGTTAAAATGCAACTTTGCATTCTTATATAACATATAACTATCATTCGTTCTAAGTTTTATAAAATATAAAACCCCTGGTTAAACGTCATTTTATGCGTGTTAAGGCCGACGATCATAAATGTAATCAGTTTTGATGGTCGACACCTTTGAGGAAACTAGGACTTATGGGAAGGGTCTATTTTAATCTGTACAGGTTTATTTTGGGTGCTTTCAGGAAACCTTATATGGATTAAATCATTCAATAGCCTACGTTATTACTCAATATTAATAAAACAGAACCGTAATAAATCTATATATCAACTTACTTCAAATGATATTTAGAGAAAATTTGGTAAAAATATTTCATTTCTATTCGTAAATAAGTCGCATTAAGTCGAAGGTATCAAGGCTTCAAGAAGGTATCAAGGCTTTTTTGTCTTGCTTCCGTGACATCCGCGGAAAGTAAATATAAATATTAATAAATATATATTGTAGACTGATAATATGTTATTTTCTTATTTTTTGGATATCCTGTTAATGCTCGTATAATATAAAAAATAAAGCAAATAAATTATTATGAGCTCAACCTTATTTTGTAATACCCATTAAAAAAACATAAAAGGCGAATTTCCTTTATATGTACATATAATAGCCAGAACTCGATAGCCAAATTGCCCAACAGCCAATTTATTTTTATTCATAAGCAACTAACAGCTGTTCCCAAAAATTCACACCACGCTTCGATATCGTCCTTTCGCCCTTCAGTTAATAATAGCTCAGGAGAATATAGTTGAGTTTTACGTCATTTAGGTTTTCGTAGTGACTATGATAAATGTCATGATAGCAGAGAAAATAATTAATTATTTGTCAGACTGAATACCGTCTATCAGTCTACATAATAACGCGAGTACGCGACAGTAAGTTATGAAAACAAAATTCATTAGTGTGTTTAGGAACACCTGTCAAATTTTAAGAATGACACACACAGAGACATCGGGATTAAACTTGTATCACAATATTAAACTACGAGTGAGGAAAATGGTTTCACTTTGTAGATATTTTAGCTCTATAATTTATATTCCTTTCCATTTACTTGTTTAATCACCGTCAATTGATGTTTTATTTTCCATGCCATGGTTTTTTTATTGCTGATAGCTAAACGTTTGATAGCCATCACACCTGATGGAAAGTGAAAATGCAGCCTAAGATTGAGCACTCTTACCTATCATCCACTTGTTCACTCTTAATCGCCATGTTGCCTGAACGAGCTCGCACTCAGTAGTAAAGTCACCCAATGTAAAAAAAATCACAATATCCTGTATTATGTTTCTATGTAGGTAGTGATTAATAAAGAGTTATCTAACTTTCTATACTTCAGAGTTGATTCTTTAACGAAGTTGAATTTATCCATGACAGGCCGCAGACAAAAAGAAACGGCTTGACTCTGTTAGTATGACGTTTAAGAACCACAGTCAGCTCTTGGGCTACAGGGCATTATCACCAACCCACACACCTAAACCAACATTTTATCTTTACAAACAGGCCGAAAACATTACAGCCATCATTAGTGTTGGTGACCAATCAATGTTTGCTGAGTTGGTCATAAAACCGGGCCAGCTAATGGTAAATCTGACCAAATTCTGGGTATTTTCAACCAAAACACGTGCAAAACAGGAGAGTTTTCCTTATGATAACATAGTACTGAAAACTTATATTATTAACTAAAGGTGCCTGGAACTAAGATTGTATTTTATTTTCTTATGTCTAGTTTTTATAATGTATCCTTGTGTGTATCTATCTATGCATACATTATTTGGCAAAATAATGTACCTACTCTATTCCCCCAATAGGCTTCTGTTTTCTTGCTAATTGATCGATTGAGTTTGATTACTCTTTGGATTAATATGCCACTACCTATGCCCCGCTACTATTGACGGTTGTGTAATACATATTCCTATATTTTAATGAATTATGCTAGAACGTTTAACCACTTGCTATAGTCAATTCGCTAAACGGCCATAAAATATAATGATACTCATACTAATATTATTTATTGCAATTAATTATAATATTACACGGTGAGGTCTTTACCCACCTACTAAAATACTTTTTTGACCTATTGGGTTTTTTTTTCGCCGTGCAGTTTAAAAAATATAATATATTAATTTATCCGTATGAAACTATTCCATATTCAAATTCCATGTTCCATATTCAAATTTCAACTGTCAAAAATCACCTTGAGCGCCACTCATTTTATGTTCGCTGGCCCTAACGCGATTAAATTGTCATGGTGAATTTAAGCCCTTGCTTTGTTGTCATTCCCAGTTCCCGAAATACACTGGCTTTATAAGCTTTTAGAAATAATGGCAATTCCGAATTTAAAGCTGCCATCGACAAACAATGCGAACTTTGTCTTATTCCGGACACTGTGATTCAGCCAAACATGATGGAAAGGATTAGTAACTTCAGTGAATCCTCTGTGGTAAAGCGAGCGACTGAATAATACCTCTTACGAGTACGACTGAAGCGTAAATAGTGTGTGAGCGAGAGGTAATAAGCGCTGTAAGATTTGTTTAATAGAGTGGATTGACGCATAATATCGTAATCTTACGTGCTCTGTATAAAAAAACAGTGGCACTTCGTTAATTCTAACAGAAGTAAAAACATGAACATGAATTAGGTCCTTCCCTGGCTACCTACGGGCGGACAAACGCCAACTTTTAGCGAAGTTTGTCGATCTTTGCCGAAGACGTATCGGTAAGGTGACGGTGACGTGAGTTAATTGGTTTTTTCCCACCACAAAAAATGCTTAAGCGCGCCTAAAATAGATTCACTCGCAAAGAAGCACAACCCATAGATAACCTTAAAATCTAAACAGCGGTGCTATAACCTAGGACAAACTTTCAAAACGAGGTGATGAAGCTATGCCAAAGACGCAATTGAACCGTGTGCTAACTAATGTTTGTAATTTAAACTCCCTAGTTCACAACATCATTCTTAGGATCGGTTTCACGGATTCGGATCTCGAGTCAACTAAAAGCAAAGATCGCCGTCATGTCTTATAAGAAGGTCAAGAAGGTTGCCCTCAAAAAAAAATACCTGGAGAAAAATGAATACATTACGCTGGCAAGAGCATTGCTCTTAAATAATAAGACTTATGCTACATTAGAGTAACACAAAGGTTCATACTTTGATCACAACTTTAGATTTGTCCAGAACAAAGACAGAAATATGTTTATCTGACGGAATACGATTGATTTTGAGATTTTTTATACAACTAGTTGATGAAACAAGCATTTTTTTTCTATTTTATACAGCTAGCTGATGGAACAAGCACATGGCCCACCTGATGTTAAGTGGTAGCCATCGCCTATATTGCTTCGTAGGTCACGCACGTTAGGAATTCGCTCATATAGTCTTGCTTGTTTTAAATCGCTTCCGCGTCCGCTTATGCACAGTCCTGTATCCCTGGCCTTCATTTGGAGCGGAGACGAAATTTAAATTAATGGATTAGTTTAGGAGAAACGTAATTCTACCGTATTTAGATGATGAAAACCTCTAATACCACGTCTCCTGATGACAGCTTACGTGTGGTTACTACTGAGTGATCCCAGTCTAATTATGTACTAACGGCTTTAAAACAATTATGTACAGTACAATCAGACACGAAAATACAATTTCAATTTCATTTTTGTACCACATTAACACATTGAATGTCATACTACACATGTTCAAATTTTAAAATAATAGTTACTAACAATCAAAAAATATCTAAAAAAATAAAATAACAAAATTCAATAAAAAATAAAATTGGTAAAAATAAATTACAAGCCAAAAAATATTATTATAAGCTAAATACGCTTGAGACAAATCAAAATTAACTGTTTTGTTTTTATAATTAATGTTTTACATTGAATATTATTTTAAATTTTCACGACTCTATATTGTAGTTAAAACCGTAGCGGTTTGGATAATGAATATAGGTAGAAGAGAAACATTTGGCAGGATAGGTGTATACTTACTAACCAGGTGTGGATTGTATATTACTGAGCCGTATTAGTGAGTATACTAGTCCTGTGGTGGAATCTGCAGACTGCGATCCAAAGATAGATCAACTGATCTAAAAGACGCTGGCAGTATTTTCACGACGAAAGGTAATGCTGACACGTTGAGCTAAGGGTTTCGTCAATGTAATTTTACTTCTAAGGCAGTTGCAAATTAAACTTTCTGATTAAAACTCGGGTCACGCGTCGCTAGGATAAGACGCTTAGATAAAATTTTGATAAGCGCAAGGTTTCGGACACAGAATCTATACCCTGAGAAGGACAAAACAAAGACAAAGTTAAAATTATTTGGCACGATTTCATTTAAGTGTGGACAAAGTCTTGGATAACAGCTAGTATTCTAGACGTTTCTATCTGTGAAAGTTCCAAGTGGATATTCCGCCAGCTTTCATTAGTAGATGGTTTGATATCTAGAGACTGTGTTAGTGTAGCCCGAAGCCGGGTCACAGTAGCCCAGTGCTAGAGGTCATAGCAAGATGTTATCACACCAGGAGGGTTATAACGTAAATGCAAGCGACGAGGATAATTATAACAAGTCGTATTTTTTGCATCAGAGGGCCATTAGTAGAGCTTTTTGTGAAGGGGAAGTACTACCACCATGCCTTTTTCTGCTATGAAGCAGCATTGCTGTGTTTCGGTTTGAAGAGTATTTGAAAAGTAGGTATTATTCTTAAACGTATGTTTTTTTTCATGCCATAGCTGGCAGAAGAGCAGACGGGCCACCTGATGGAAATTAGTCACCGTCGCCCATAGACACCTGCAGTGCTGATACGCTGCCAGCCTTTTAGGCATTGATAGACCTGCCTTTTGAAAAACTCCATGTCGAAGCTCCGAGGGAAAACCGCAGAAGGCAGTTCATTCCACAACTTCCCGTGTTCGACAAAAAGAACCACGAAAAACGAGCAGTTGTGGAAAACCAGCCATCCAGGTGGTTCCAGAATTGTCTGGTCAAACGTGTTGCACAATTTACATCCATCGCTACCTTGACGTGAATTACAGAATAACCAACCCTGCGGCGATATTACTACGCAACCTAAATATTTCATGCTCCAGTAATTTCTCTTGCCACAAACGAAATAGCTTGAACCCAAGAAGGGTCCGCTTTTAACTACCTACATGCTACTGGTATTTTATACATGCGAATCAAAGTTGTAACTGACTGACTGTTATACATTTCCCTTGTGAACCACGCACGTCAGGAACGAGCCAAACGATGCACTGCCCCACGTCCATCGACTTGAGGCATACAGATGTTCAGCCTCACGTGCCAGTAACTATGCACCAGCACCCTTCAAACCGAAACACAGCAATGCTGCTTCACGGCAGAAATAAGCGTGGTAGTAATACTCCTCGGACGAGCCCTTCACAAAAAGCTCTAATACTACAAATGATTCGAGCTGATCTTAGTATAGAGATACCTACATCAATGTGAATGTCCTAAGAGACCCTACCTTGAACACTAATCTATCTGCCAAGTGTGGTGACGACGGCAAACCTTCCTAAATATGGAACAAATCTATGTCTGGTGGAGTAATTTAGACTGATAATGATGATGTCTGGCCAGCAACACAGCCTAAGTTGCAGGTTCTTGAAACTTGAGGTTTTGATTGCGTAATCTTAGTTAGGTATCTTAAGCCCATATTCAGAAACTGTGCTTGAGTCTGAGTCGACTCAATGTTTGTAATTTTTCATTGAAGAACCGTCACAAAATGTACCTATGCTTGTGAATGCTTGAAGCTCGACTCAGACTCAAGCAGTGTTTCTGAATTTGGACCTTAGTAGACTTAGTAATCACAAGGATGGATTTTCGAAATAAGTTTTCAAAAGAATCTGAAAATGCATTTCTTTGACTACAATCACACCTGATGGTAAATGAGGAAGTTTTGAAGAAAGTATTCTATAGATCAGGAAAAACACCCAATGATAATGACTTCCGCTCCAATCCGCAAACAGGTCAAGTTTTATTTTTATAATGACTTTCTCAGAAATGATGTGTACAAGGAAATAGCAAAGTCCTCGTGGACGAAGTAACGCATAATTAATGTTTGCTAACAGACAACATACAGCCTTAATTTTGGAGTAAATAAGAGTGATTCCTCTGGTTTTACAGACGTGCTAGTCTACGATAGCTTCCAACGCTTCCACCAGACAAGGTGAGACGAGCCTTAAGCTGGTTTGTGTACTTTGTTGCATAAAAATAAGAGTGGTTTGATTTACACGACTTCAAATAAAAATAGGGGAGGTTCTCAATTCAGTTATTTTATTATTATTATTTTTTGTTATGGCATTACTTTGTCATTTATGAGCCGAATTGACAAAAAAATGTCCCTGGAAGGTTATACTTTCAGATTGATCGCATACAGAATGAAGTTTATTAAGCTTCATCTGCTGATCATCAAACCAATACAACAGACCTCTCATTTTAAAAACGCCAAGCCGAATAATAAAAAACTTCAAGTTGGCCACATAATATAATTATGACAGCAATATTTGACAGCGTTTCAGTGTTCGCCACCGCAGAACGCGTAGATGTGTGCAAGGCTTTAAGAATTTATTAAACTTAGAGTGTAGAATATGATATTTTAGACCTTCTGATTGTTTGAAATGTTTTCAGTTAAGCACTGACACAAAAACTGAAATAGGTTTTTGAAACTTTTAAAGAAGGCACGTTATGTGTATTCTCTATAATCATTTTAAATTTTGTAATATTGTGTGTCAAATAAGAGTTGCTTTAAAAGTAGAGTTTTTAACTGGCCGACATCGCGGCTAGCGCTCTCAAGAGTCAGAGAGGCGTTATCATTTTAAATTAGCACGACGTCCCCTCTTAGGTCTCTTGATATTTAAAAGCTTCACAGCAGCCAGTGAAAAGACGATGGTCGCATTTTTTATTTTATTTAAAAAGATACATGAAATGGGTCAAATTGCAACCCGGCTTTTAATACAAAAATTTAATATAAATTTTGTCTACTTTGAAATTTTTGCTGTGTATTTTTAAGTATTTCTAAGATTTGCTAAATTTAAAATGATTATATTGCTCAATGCTACGCCGCCGCTCCGTAGCATAAAGCGTAGCAGCTGTAGTCACTGCAGTAGTAACGTGTTTTTTTTCGCCACGTCAAGTCCCTGCCTTGTCTGAAATATTACCCCATCACGTAAACGGCAAAAAACGAACGCACCGGAGCGAGAAAATAGGATAACTACGTACTATATAGTATGTACCTAAGTGAGCTTATGAGTTACGATTGTAAATAAATGTTTGGATAGGCTAAGGGTAAGGTAGAATCTTTATAAATTGCTCGTATAGTTCTGCCGTTCAGAGAATGCGTTCCTGACACGTCGCGATTGAACTGACGACGTAACTTTGTAATGGCGTTGCAGTTACCATAAAAATATTTTTGCTGGTTGTTTACCGTTTTAACAATTGATGAGCATTAAAACAACATTAATAGATTAATAATCAATGAATTTTAAAATTTTGTGCCAAAATGAGTGTCAAATAACTTGTTAAACAATATTTTTCTAAATCTATACTGCGCTATTACAAGGTTATGTCAGCGCTTTATATTTGTAGTGCTGTGCTAACTATGTGACTAACTGTGACAAACTGATCAAACTGTCAAACGCATTCTCTGAACGGCCGAACTATAGCATAACTGCTACGTCGTAACATTTATAGCATTATAAAGTATAGCTTCTTATTTAGCATAAAACAAAAGGAAATATTTCAAAGAAAACCACCCAACATCTGCTGGACTATCTACTTGTTCCATTTCTTTTTTTAATAAAAATAATCTCAGAATGGCTTGCCAAGCACGCATATAAACTACCACGTAAACATAAAAACGCGCCCTAAAACCAGCATAGCCTCACAAAACGTATTCTACCCGCGCCCTTCTTTTATTTATTATGTGTTGCTATATTAATCTGTGCCTTGTAAAAGCCTTAGCACATGCACACACTTTTTGAATCTACATTTTGTTGCAATAAAATTTCTATTGACATTAGAAATAAACCTGAAATTAATTCTTATTTAATTACTAGTGGCCGCCCGCGGCTTCGCTCGCCCGTTCCCGTAACACCCCGTTCCCGTTACTTTTTTGGGATAAAAGGTCCTATGTTCTTCTCCTGGTTCTAAGCTACCTCCCAACCAATTTTCAGCCAAATCGGCTCAGCCGTTCTTGAGTTATAAGTGGAGTAACTAACACGACTTTCTTTTATAATATAGAAGATAGATGTAAAAAATAATTTATTCTATCATAGTTATTATTTTGTACTTCTTATCGGGTGTGGTGAAAGGATTGAATAGAATACGATTACGATGTGTAATCATCATCATCATCAGCCTGAAGATATCCACTGCTGGACATAGGCCTCCCTTACACATTTCCAGGATGAACGATTCTGAGCCCTTTCCATCCATCGATTTAACGCGATCTTGACAATGTCGCTGGTCTATCTGGTAGGTGGGCGCCCTACGTTTCGTTCTCCGGTTCGTGGTTGCCATTCGAGAACCTTTATTCCCCAACGGTTGTAGGTTCTTCGAACTATATGACCTGCCCATTGCCATTTCAACTTACTAATTCTAGGAGCTATGTCGGTGACCTTGGTTCTTCTACGGATATCCTCATTTCTGATTCTATAATGTAGTGAAATTCCCAGCATAGCTCTCTCCATACCTCATTGCGCGACTTTGAGCTTGTGCACGAGGTCAAATAGGCGAGATTTTTGTGTAGTATGTACCTATTGTGGAGACCGTATTAATTAATTTTAAAAAAATATAGTTTAAGCACCTGTACCCAGTTACATGACTGAATCAGTTGTTTTAAGCCCACTGTGTCCAGTTGCGTGAGGCGCTGAAATAAATAACTTTGTGTGATAGTCGAGCTGAACGAGCTTTGGAAATCTAATCCAAAATATTTTAGGATTTAAGTTTATTTCTACCTATATACATAACTAGTAGCCGCCCGCGGTTTCGCTCGCCCGTTCGCATAACGTCCCGTTCCCGTTGCTTTTTCGGGATAAAAAGTATCCTATGTCCTTCTCTCGGTTCTAAGCTACCTTTTTTGTGATCTATTTTTTAAGAGGGGCGGGCGCTGAGGATCGGGAAACAGATTTTCTAGTCTGATTCTCAGAGTACCAAACCATAGTTGTCGTTCAGTTTATACTTTGTTGATGTTACGACATTTTTGTTCCTTTTTCTTTTGCAAAATAAACATTATTATTATTATTATTATTATTACCTCCCCACTAATTTTCTGCCAAATCGGTTCAACCGTTCTTAAGTTTTAAATATATAAGTATAGATTTTTTTTATACAACCTGCTGTAAGAACAAGTATTTGTTCCACCTGTTTGGTTAATGTAAAAAAAGTTAAAATATTTATTTCCATATAGGCATGCTTAATGTAAAGTGCAGCACGCTTTCTTGCTTTAGCTTACGCTGTGTTGCAGGAAGTAATGCCACTTCCAAACACGACAACATTCATCTGTTTATTTTTATATCTATATCCTTATATTTATAAAAGAAAGTCGTGTTAGTTACACTATTTATAACTCAAGAACGGCGCAACCGATTTGGCAGAAAATTTGTGGGGAGGTAGCTTAGAACCGGGAGAAGGACCTATGATACTTTTTATCCCGAAAAAGCAACGGGAACAAGCGAGCGAAGCCGCGGGCGGCCACTAGTTTTAATAAAAA
The DNA here is from genome assembly GCA_947578465.1 of Thera obeliscata. Classification (NCBI taxonomy): domain Eukaryota; kingdom Metazoa; phylum Arthropoda; class Insecta; order Lepidoptera; family Geometridae; genus Thera; species Thera obeliscata. The sequence goes on from OX387926.1 coordinate 4,726,907, forward strand.
TAAACGAATGAAAAATTATCGCTAGGGTTTTACAAATAGGTTCTTTAAATCTATGAATAACAACGGTAATTAAATATACAAATATTAATGGAAGTGGTGACAATCATAAACAAAGCAATACAAGTAACGTATGTGCCTGCCTTGCGTCCATCAACGTGAGGCACCACCCACACTAGAACAAAATTGTATGGGCGGCTGATTGGCGGCAGAAATAGACAGTACTTTCCTGGACAAGTTTACTTCTAATAGTAGGTGTAAACTTGTACCGATCAGGACCAGGATGTATGATACTCCTATTCAAACTAAAAAGACTAATAAAAAAAATATATGCACTTATCGTGTCCTTATAAATCGAGAGCATGACTTTTTTCACGACTTTTCCCTAACTCTCGTGGTTTTCGATTTGACCATCACCGCTTTTCTCAATAAAACACCTTGTATAGCGCCAGGGGCAACAGTTTTTACTCATGCCCTTACTTACGGGCTTACGGGACACTATAGTGCCTGGAACAGGATTTTAGATGGAATAGGCTTAACCCAACACCTAGCACCAATACCATCCTGACCACTTAGTCGGCGTAATCCACAAGAAAGACATGCAATACGTGCGGAGCTGACAAAGGCGCGGGCTTCCTCACGATGTTTCCGTTCACCGTTTGAGAATAATAGCATCGCGAAAATATTTTTTTCATAGGACGACCGATACGCGCGATTTTTTCAGTGACTAGATTGGAAGGCGGCGTTACTACCACTAGACCACTTATCTTCTTCTTATCGTATCGATTCTTTTGAACCAAGTGTGGTGAAAAGATTTTAAGTGCGCCTCAAAGAGGCTCCTTTCGTGCACTTAAGAACAGATAGGTAGGTACTCCTAAAATGCAGACCCCCAATCGTTTTGCAAAGTGGATCCCAGGCAAGCCTGACTTGGCTACAAATGCAGGTATGTTTAATAGAGAATATAATAATAGTCGGAACAAAGTGAAGTTATCCTGCCTTTGAGTTTGTCGACAGCAGTAATTCTATTGTTGAAATGTTTAGCTGCTAGAATAACTTTGTTACTGAAGCCGAATTGTGAAGCTTCCGATTTGATTTTATTATTCTGAAGGATTTTGCAAACTTCGAGCATACAAAGATTTTATTCAGTCCCAAAAGTTAGTAGGATTTGAGCCTACGAACTTCCCGTTGGGCATTTTTTGTTATGCAAGTATAAGCTATGCCACGCGGTTTTACTCGCGGTGCATATACCTACGCCTTGTAGTTTTGTTTCAAGATGATAAGTATCTAAAATCTGACCTCTTTATAAGACTCAGAGTCCGTTTTGAGATTTTTTCTTTCTTGTTTTCTAAAACATTAGTACGATAAATAAAATAGTATTATGAAGGTATATTCATACAAGTGAAGTTCAAAAAAATTGAGAAACTGATTTCATGACCAAACTGCTGAACATAACTTATCTTCCAGATTAAAAAAAAACCTGTCAGCTCATATGCGATAACAAAAACAACATTAAAAAATAATACAGCCGAATCGAGATTGATCTTCCTTTTTTATTTGAAGTCGGTTGAAAATAATTATCTTCCTTCCTTAGAGTTATAAAATATAGCAAATATAGGCACATACCATAAGCCTTAAGCACATTTAGGCAATCTGCAACACACACTGCTGCGATCTTTAACAGCACGATCTTCTTATTCTTATCGTGTCATTGGTTTTTTCAAACCAAGTGTGGTGAAAGGATTTTAAGTGTGCCTAAATGGGCTTTCCTTAAATTCACGATATTTGAATCATCATTGCAGGCGATCTAGATGTGCGCTAGGCTTTATTGTAGAGTGATGTCATGTTCAATACTTTTTATTATAACTGAGCTTTTACAACTAGGCTTTAAAAACACGACAGCCATAACTAAAGTTGTGATTATTAAACACGAACCTTATGGGTAGATACAATGCGACCAACTTACCTATCTGTACGGTGACCAAAGAGGTCAGTCAAATACAAAATAACTTTATTGACATAAACATGGAACAGTATACCATGATTGAATCCATAGGTTCCCGAACTAGTAAAAACTGTGTTCCAGGAACCAGTGGCTTCTCCCTTAATTTTACAGAAATTATGTCAGAGAAAAAAAAAACATTGATATACTTAGGAAAAAAAAAACAGTAATAATAATAAAGAAAAAAAAACAAACGTTACATTATTAATTATGTAAAGGCTACGTTCTTGATATTTAAGTTTTGGTAAGTATTATTAAAATTAAAAATAAAAAAAATATGAAAAATTAAAAAACTATGGCCGATTTCCGATCGGTCAGATCGCCCGAACTCAAGTCGCAAGCATCATAGTAAATAGTTAATAGTTTTGACGCAACTCGATACTAGATTATTAATAATAATAATAAATAATAAAAATATTTATTTTCTTAAAAGGTTTACAAGGTTGTCTATAGTACAACTAAGTCTAGATAGGTAAAACTAGGTGCACAGTTAATTTTATATTAGTTTGCAACTAAACCTTTGTAATAGTCTAAGACATTGACTCCTCGCTCTAACTAAGTGAGAACTTGTATGTAGACGCGAGGGATCTCTGCTTCGGCTGATCACAATTATAGTTTGGCGACAATGACGTATGATGTATATAGTGCAATGCAGTGTAGTACAATAAACCACCATTAGTATCGATACTAGAGCTGCAAATTACAGACCGCTAGATTCCCTAGCTGGCGACTTGTTCTATAATAATTTGCCGCTCAAAGGGAAAATATATTCAGTCACTTTTTCTTGTCTATTTTAAACGTCATATTTCAAAAACAACTAATTGAAGTAACGAATGGTTTGCCAGTATTACGCAATGTCGCGGTGTCTCGTAGACGCCCACGGAAACGTCTATTGTCGACACCTTTCGGCCATAAACCAGCATCCGTGTATAAGGTCGAAAGACTTACAAAGGATTTCTGTGCAGCTCAGTGACTGACTTGGACCCAGATACAATTATTTATGAATAGGTAATAGAATCCAACACACATTTATATAAGAACAACCAATACATAACAAACTTGGAACCACAAACATTTCCCCGAGGACTGACAGATACTCTTCTGGTTTAACCCGCTTCCGCTATCCGCTTCAACTTTAACCAAACCAGGATATAACTTCGTAACTGTCTGGGTAAATACCTTGGGACTTATTGAACAAGTTCCAAGAAGAAAAATAAAGGTTTTCCTGTAGGTACAATAAAAATAATATTTATTGTTTCCAATTTGTTATTGTTGTTTACGAGTTTTGTTTATAAGAATGTGGGTGAAGTAGCAATTGTGGAGTCTTTAAATAGTTAACGGTTATTAAGGAATTTGCGATTCAACAAGTTTGTTTTAAAAAAAAATTCTTCCAACCCGATTCTTGTTTGAACACCGGCACACCTTGTTAAAATGCTGAAAATCTGAATTTTCAGTATAGGTACACTACATTTATTTTATAAGGCAAATATTTAGTATACACTACAATTATTTTATTAGGCGTTTTCTTGTACTTTCGTACAAGAAAACGCCTAATAAAGCTCAAAGCGCAAAAAACTTACCCATAACAAGAGTAACGATCCCAAGCGGCATTACTAGAATTGCCACTAGTAGGTCGGTAATCGCCAAGGACATTAAGAAATAGTTGGTCACATTCTGCAGTCTCCTCTCCAAGTATATAGCAAGGCACACCAACACATTCCCAGCCGCTGTACACAGCACCAACACCAACGCAGCTGACGCCCACCAGTTTGTCACAGCGCCATCTATGGTGTGCCTTGTAGAATTACTTGTGAAGTTGTAGTGTTCCAACGAGTAGTTGACAAGCACTTCCCACTCAGTGTAAAGCTCCTGATCGACATTGGTAGTAGCGAGATGAAACTCTAGTTCATGCATTTTTGGTGTTTTCTGTGGTCATGGTGGCCATTTTTATCTTGTTTCGTGAATGTGGCAGCCCTTGCTCTTAGCATCCATTTCGCTAGCTTACTGCATCTGAAACAAAGAGAAAAACAGTTAAAGGAGAGCTTTGGTAAGTCTCTTATAATCATAAGGTCTTGGATTGGAACCTCGTCACGTCAAGTTTGTCACGCACGTCAAGCTATCACGCGATGCTAATAAAGTAGCCTAAAAATACTAGGCATAAGAGCTTATCATCATTTAAAAAATCGGTTGCCTGTAAATTCGGTTTACTGACGATAGTTGAGCGTGACAACGTCATACAGATGTCCACGCGGACGCATCGCTCACTCAAGTAGGAGAGAGACAGATGTCGAACACGGAGGCCGATTGTGCCTCTTTGTTGCTCGTTCCGTGCTCTAGCTTGCACTTCAAGTCTTAAATGGAACGCCTCAGAGCAAGGTAACGCCGCATGAGTCATGTTTTTTCGTGAGTGCAGCCGGTTCCATCGAGTTATAAGACGTTTTCACGTCAAAAGTCCTCCTCCGTCCACCTCTTGACACTCAATTTTGATTTGGCTGGAGATTTGATAGGATTTGAGGTTAACATTCCAAAAATCAAGATTTTGTGAGCTTTACAGATTTGGCACAAACATTCGCATAACACACAATCATTTTTCCGCGGGAATAGAAAACCTCACCTCTTTTGTCCGGGCAGTCAAATACACAACCTCTTTTGTTCAGTTGAGTGGATTAATTTCCAGCAACGCACAGTGGTCGTAAATAAAACTATGATTAAATTCCTATTGACAACCCAGTTGTTCCGTTGATATTAGCTAAGGAGAGCGTTAGCTCAATCGCCACCAAGAAAAAATATTAGTGTGGTGAAAATAAATGTTGATCTCTTTCTGGGTGTTATATTGTACTCTATGCATGAGTTTTCTTACATAATATAATGTATTTATTATGTATCAGCTATCGGTTTCCCATAGTACTAACTCTGATTAGTTTGGGGCTAGATACTTATGTGAAATGTCCACAGTATTTATTTATTTATTTTACTAACAATTTGCCTTCATTTATTTACAATGTAAAATTACATTTTAGTTCAAAACAACATAGTATCAACGAAAATTGCCAGCTAGTTTTAGACTGAAAATAATAACGAAACCAAACCGCCCGCCCCACTATTTAAACACCGCTTATTTATTCATTTGGGTTGTTTCGTGGAACCGTCGAACGTGACTCTACGGAAATAAGCAATTTACGAGGTTGGGACCCGACCCTATTGATTTGTATGCAATTTTATTGTTCGTGTCAATGCTTACCACAAATAGGTGAATGGATATTTAGCAGTACGCTACTGCTAAATATCCATTCACCTATTTGTAGTAAACATTGACACGAACAATAAAATTGCATACAAATCAATAGGGTCGGGTCATTTAGACGATGTGGAAGGGTAAATAAGCCTACCACAAAGTTGTGGAACGAACGTTTCTGCGGTTTTCCCTCGGAGCTTCGACATGAAGTCCTTCAAAGGCGGGTCTATTTCTTTTTAAAAGGTCGGTAGTGCATTGGTATCGCCGCTGGTGCTTATGGGCGACGATATCTGGTTTCCAGCCTGATTGCTCGTCTACCAATTATGGCAGTTATGGCATTAAAAATAAGTCGCTGGGTTAAATTATTTTTTTTATTCACTCAAGTTTATAGACTCCTGAGGAATATTAAGAGTTTTTATCACTTCATTAATCGACAAGTAAGAAGTATTTACCTAAGTTTACTTTCTAACTTACAACATTAGCTTATGGTACAAAAGCTTGCTTGCGTCAAAGTTTGAAAAACGAAGACACGTAATTTGACTGTAGGTATAGGTAGACAGTAGTCCCGTAAGTAGGGACATGAGTAATCACCAGTAGCCCCTGATGCAAAGGCCTGTTAGGTTTTTTATAGGTAGACAGACATTACCTACCTAAAACCTACAGTCAAATTATGAATAAAAACTTTTTGCGATTGACTAATTTTTTTGAAAAAACTGCAATTTCTGATTAAAACCTGAATGGGTGCTTCTGAAAGACTCAACATTATTTCTAATTTCGGAACGTATTAAACTAATTTCATGGTTTCTAAGGGCCGACTTCACTATAGTTACTCTGCAAACTCGTCTAATTTTTATCTGTTGATTGGTCATCCGTGATAATGTTTTTTTTTAAGCTTCATATTCTTGAACAAATATATACATAAATTAAAAAATAACATCTAAAAAAAGGATCTAAAAGCTAGCAAAAAAATACCCAATATGTGTTCTAAAATCGTCAAAAAGCTAAAGTCAAAAAGGCAGCCTCATCTAAAATTCTTTTTGCGAAAAAAGTAAAGGGTTACCTACTGGTCTACCGGGAGCTCCATATGGTATGGCTTTGGCTAAAATTAACCCATACATTAAAACCTAAGAAGAAATGAATGTATGGGTCAGCCGATCTGTACACAATTTGACAGGCATAGCTATAACCTTAAACAAAATTTTTGTTTGGTTATTCGTTTGTTTGATTAATATTTTTTGAATAAATAAATACTGACATTTATTATCATTATTATAGGCCAGAAGACTTACACGGCTAAACACATACACATAGACCTCCCCATACATACATCACATCTCGCCTGTAGGCCTACCTAGAGCTCTGTCCTTCTCTGTCTCTGGCTTTGATTTCGAGTCTGTGCGAGTGCTCACCAGTGCATTATACTGTGTGTGTGACGTTTTGACGTACGATTTATTTAGTAAACACTCACACAGACTCAAAACCAGAACCAGAGACAGAGGCAGACAGAGCTCATGGTAAGCCTACTGTGTCCTATAGGGGTAGGCATACCTAGTTGGATTTCCACTTACTAAGATTCTGAAAATATCTTTCACCTTCATTCATTGTGCAAGTCGAATCAAAAACAAATCTTTTACGCTGTCTACAGAATCCTTGAACTGGCAAAGCCCTTATCAAGTGTCAGGAAGGGATAGCCATCAACAATGCTCGGGCTCGGTCATCCGAGGAGATTAAATGACAACAAAGGACCATTCAATCGCACCTTTTTGCCTGAATCGCAGTGCGCGAACTGAAAGGAGTACATCTGAAATCAGTGAAACAAAAGTTGAACTTCTCAATGATACTTCGGCTGACAGATTTCAGGAAACCAGCAAATCGTAAAACCTAAAAAGTTAGCATGTGTCAAGCGCACTGTTTAAACTATTGAGCATTATAGAAACAATTTTTTTTTCTAAGATAGTCATTTATTAATACATATTTTGTACAGGTCCGGCTACAGTTTTATACAAAAAAAAAACAGAATGGTGAATGGCTATCATAACCGTATTTTATTTATGATCGATTTGTACAGGTATCATAGTAGATATCTATCTTAAAAATATAATTGCAAACTTAAATGTTATTGTAACTTGAAGTCTGGTTGTGCTATTAATTGGTAAATATTGAAAATATTAAAATCCAATTTACGTTGCTGTTTAGTACCGATAATAGACAATATCAAAAAGTGAGAACATAATATTTTTATCCGAAAAGGAAAGCTACTCAGAGATCGTGAAATAAACGCTTATAATAATAAACATTGCGGAAAATTTCCCAGCCCGAAACTAAGCAAAGCTTGTACTGTGTACTTTGAGCTAAACGAATGATTAAATACACATATTTAATATATTTAACTCCAAAGAGGAACGTAGTGAGCTTCAGAGAAAAGCGCTGTGCGTCAACGACCTATTGCAGACCATCCTCATTAAGAATTCAAAGCCTCCATCGGCTCTAGTTGTGTACCAGATTGAAGAATATCTACTAGTCTACAGCATTCATTAATTAAAAGCGGAATGCTACTAGCCTAACTAATATACACAATAGAAAACTATGCCTATTTATTTATTTTGTTTTTTTTTTATTGAAGTTTGATGTTTTAAGGTCTGCGCACATCTAAGCGATGACGATCAGCTAAAACGCTGTCAAATGTGACAGCGATATTTAACAGCGTTACAGCTGATTGCTATGGCCATCGCCTACATGTGCGCAGGACTGTATAAAGTCCACTTAATTTGGTAGTTATTTTTATCGTAATTGAAGCATGGTTATAATTATCAATGTAAATTGGCTAATTGTGGTTCTATAGATAAGAACAAAACAGTTGTTCTTGGTGGGCGACATATCTAAGCCCAGACATTATAAGTAGCAATAATTTTCAATGGTAATCGTAATTAGTTCCGACGGCTGAACTAGATGTCACTGTTTTTTTTTATTTGGTTTTGTAGGGAGGCACGAGAACTTTCATAATAGGCATGAAAACAGTAATCAAGTATCGCTAAAATATTTATCTGATCTAATGAAAAAGGATTCAAAGATTTTTAAAAATGTAGTATATTTTATTCTGGTAATAATGTCGAGATTAATAATTTATAATTTGTTAAAATAAATCTATAAAATACAAGAATCCGCCATGTTTGCTTAAACACCGGTCAGAGCTAATTACGTCACGCCTCAGTAAACGTCATTCTGATTTAGTAAAATATATGATATATTTTAGACATAATAGATACTTCTGAATATGATAGAAGAGATTTTAAAAATTAGTCATCATGCCTATTCCGTACCGAACACGGATAAGGCAATATTAAAAAAATATCATATACTACAAAATCTATTCGCACTTATAATCTGAGAACTTGAGAACTGAGAACATGAGACTGGATAACCCACATTTCATATGCACATTACTCACACTATAGAATGACATACTCGTTATTTCAACCAGCAACAGGCACTTACATTCACCACAGTTATTTTCAAGCAGTAAATTCAAAGGCCAGAAAATATTACAAAATTATACGCTTTACTCTGCAGCAAACTCAAAGCACTCAGAATAAAAAGAAACAAAAAACAAGAAAAAAAACCGTTGGGTGTGTATTCGACTGACGTGTAATCATTTTTTTTTGTTCGTTTATTGTACGTACAAAAAATAAATTTAGTGTTGCTTTTTTTCTGATAGCCTTTGGCGAAAATTAAGTAAATTTGGGAAAATTGTCAAATATCATTTTTATGATATTATTGGTCCCCCAAAGGAAATTCAGTTTTGTTTTTAAAAAATATTTCCACTCTTTCCCCTCTAGGCTAGTACTTATCACATAATGTCACGTACTTCATCATGTACCTACGTGATCATGTTCTTTATTGAGGCTACTGGGTGCTTTACTATCTGGGTAGGTGCCTGTGGTCCTACTTTCAGGGGTAAAGTTTTGAGGTTACTCACCTAGTGGTGGGTGCACACGGGGCACAGGGGTTGATGGTCACTCCAGCGCACGCTTCTTGCTGCAGTCCACAACATTAACCACTTTGCAACGACAACACGTTATTATCCTTCTTGTCACACCTTCGCATATTGTTTTCACCGAAACTTTAGATAGGTAGGTACTACGTATATTCTAGAAGGGCATTCTTCATACAGATGGTTATGATATCCAGGGATAACTACTGAACTAAATTATCTTCCCCTGTTTGTCATTTTCATTTTAAGTTGTATGTAATTTTGTTGAACTCTTTTCTGCTATAGCATTTTCTTTTGCGTTTTCTCTTTTTTCTTTTTATTTTTGCCATAGAGTGTAAGTGTCTTCTACATTCTACTTTAGCTGCACAGATTATATTTATATTATGCGGTCGGCCGGTCAGCCGTTCGGACGGACCGGACTGAAGGCCCGGTGTGGCGGTTGTTGGCAAATGAGGAGATATTTATTTATTTTTAGGTTTATACAGAATATTGGTATACTTATATATTTACTAATTATATTTATGTAGTAATGGTTTCTCTATTTCTTAATTTCTAGTAAGTTTGTTTTCTTCTTTTTTTACTTCATAATCATACTTATATTATTTTCAGCAGCCGTGTAGTCACCCAAATTTGGTCCTCACTGAAAACCAGCGCTGCCTCGTCCCCTTTTTGGAGGCGAAGCAGCATTTAAGCTGAGTGAGGACCATTTTGGCTCATAAGCATATACTGTCGGCACCCTTCTTTTTTCAGAAATAGAACTAGGATTATGTGTGTAGGTACTTATTTCTTGTGTTTGTGTATGTGTTCTATGTTTTCTTTTTCTCTTATAACTTATTGTGTAGCCGTACCTATAATCAATGTTCCTAGCTTTCTGTTGTTTAATTTTATTTATATTGTGTTTTTGAGCCAAATAAAAAAGTTATCTATCTATCTATCTATCTACTTTATCTGGTTCGCATATTACAAGATTTGGCTATTGTGTTGTGTGGGTTGTACACTATTACTTTTATTTTAACAGTGTGGCTGTATGTCCCCGAGGCAGGTCCACTACTAAAACAGTTTGTTGTTCCATTTACAAAATACATAAACCGCCATATTTGAAGTTTAATAACTCGCTTACAAGTATGTTAGGCGGTTGCTCGTTAGCTTGCTAAGTGAGGCGTAGACTTATTAACGTTGGATCCTCGGCTTAAGGTACTTATTCCTATGCTGCGGCTATGTCGGAAACTGTAATAATCCAAGGTATTTAAGTTGGTACAGTCGTTGTCAAATATTATGGTTAGAGAACCCTAAAGCGATACAATCACACTAATATTATAAATGCTAAAGTTCTTAAGTATGGATGGATGGATGGATGGATGTTTGTTACTCAATAACTCCAGAACGACTGAACGGATTTGGATGAAATTTGGGTGAGTGAAGCCGCGGGCAGCCGCTTGTGTTGTATAGATTTGCTTCATAATCTTGATACAAAAATATAATTTGAACCAAAAAAAGATGATGTCAGAGAGATATATTATGTAAATAATGGGTTTTCTAAAATAACGCATATTAATTTACTCGTTACTTTTAATTACTCACATGATCCCGGTTTCACGGATGACTAATCATCCAATCAGTTTATTACAGTTATTTTTTTATGCAAATGATAGACAAACGGGCTTACGACCCACCTGATGATAAGCGGTCAACGCAGCCCATAGACCCCAACAATATTAAGGTATTAAGGTGCTATCGTTGCGTTGCTTACGGTGACGGAATTTTAGTGTAATTCTATTTTTTTATTTGTGTTAAAGAACTGACAAGTTTTTGATTGGTTACTCATCCTTGAAACTGGGCCTGTTAGATAAGTATAAGTAAAGTTTGTTTTTTGAAAAAAAATTGAGAGAGTTCTTTCCAATTATGAAATTCGAGGAAAAGTTTCTGAAAATTAATCTTATCAAGATTTTTTAAGTTTTATTTGTTTGTAATTTTTTTCGATGAGCTAAGGTCAATAACCTCAACAGCTGGTAATAACTAAGTTGGTTATTGTATCCACTAGGTACAGAGTTGTATGTGATCTTAAATCCGTATTGAAAGATCCTTGTTATGTAACTCATTATATGGGTGCCCTTGAACTGACCTTCTGAACGATACAAGGTATTGATTTGTCGGTATTATGCAGTCCAGTAGGCCTACCATGAGCTCTGTCTGGCTCTGTCTATGGCTCTCGTTTTGAGTCTGTGTGAGTGCTCACCAGAGCATTATACTGTGTGTGTGACGTTTTGATGTAGGATTTATTTAATCAACACTCACATAGACTCAAAACTAGAACCAGAGACAGAGCCAGACAGAGCTCATGGTAGGCCTTCAGTTTGAAACCAGATTCGACGACAATGCTTCTCAAACGAATGCAATGCAAACATTTTATTTTTATTTTTTATTTTTCTTTTATATTTTACATAAACTTATTGGTTCATACTTGCATGGTTTTATTTTGGATTTCGGTTGTTAAGTGGGACTACTGAACTTTATGCAGATAGAATAACTAATTTTATAAGTAACTTATTAATGTCAAGACAAACATGCAATGCGAAATAAAAAAAAAAACAAAAAATAAAACCTTTTGGATCAACAGAGTTTGCGATAATTATTACGTACAACAAAAAAATTACTCATATTGACATAAATTTCACTCTGCGGCTGAGTCCCGAAGATAAATCAAAAGTAGCATAGCCCTAATTGTTGATGTGTAATTTATTATATATGTAGTTTGTTTCTTTGATTTCGTGTTTTTTTTAGCTATAACATGTCATTATTTTTTGTAACCTATTGTGCAGTAGTCACTTATTTAACTTTATATCTGTTCACACGCTTTTTTATGTATTATTTAACAGTGGAAACTTGACTGGTTTATGTAAGTTATTAAAAGTATAACCTACTAGCGGCCGCCCACGGCTTCACTCGCCCCGTAGCAGTTACGCCCGTTGATTTTTCTTTTAAAAGTTTTTCCTCTTTTTCTCAGCTAAGGGGAAATAATTTTCCGATTTCCCTTCTTAGTGCACCCCTATGCTATAAAACGAACATACCCTCCAAGTTTCATGCTTCTAGGACTTACGGCTTAGGCTGTGCGTTGATTGTCAGTCAGTCAGTCAGTCAGTAACGTAAGAGTTTTATATATTTATATAGAAGATAGTTAATACCTATTTACTGTCTGTTTCCCAAATAAAACAAAAAAAAAGTCTTTTAGATTTTAGTTTGCTCTCAATCGGTCAGTTAAAACATAGGCTAGCTCAAAATAACTTTCACATTTTAAGAACACCATTTCAGGTTATATATTACCTACCCATCTCGTTTCTATGCAGCATGTCTGCATAAGCGGGGAGGAACGGAATGGTTTGAAAGGTCGCGCTTGTATGCTGAAAATATGGAATACCTATTGAAAATGCAAATTGAAATGGCGACATACATACGAATTTGCAGAGGGAGATCGCTATGTAAAATTTTGCTGCGAGTGTAGTAAATGCTATACAAATGTGGATTTCAATAAATCATAAGTAGTAGTTTTGCGGTCATTGAACTTTGCGAGCACAAGGTTTTTTACAAAAACTTATAATTGCTGCACTATTTATTCAAAAAGAAAATGACTCTACAGCAAACTACTCCCCTTTTTGGGAGAAACACTGCAATCAAAATACTCCGACATCAAAATAAATATCTATGAATCTGTACAACCTGTTTCATCAAGAATCTTTGAAAAATACGACCTCTAGGCAGTACCAACATAATATTAGGTAAAGCTCCAGATCACAGTTTGTGCCTGTTTTTGCTTCTTATTTTTTATTTCCAGGCCTACCACAACCTCTGTCTGGCTCTGTCTCTGGCTCTAGTTTTGAGTCTGTGTGAGTGTTAAATAAATCCTAGTCGAAACGTCACACACACAGTATAATACACTGGTGAACACTCACACAGACTCAAAACCAGAGCCAGACAGAGCTTGTGGTAGGCTTAGGTTTAGATGCAGATTCTGGAAATAAAAGGCAATACCAAATACTACTATATTAAGATTAGCACTAGTAGGTACAAATAGCTATTATTATATTCTTTGGTTGAAAGCAATCATTATTCTTATTCTTTAAAAATACCAGAAACAATTTTTGACGATAAAATTACCCCTATCTTACTAAGCTTTTTCCCGCAAATTTCACAAAAGTCACGATATAATTTATGGTCTACCGTCCGAGACACCACGCGCAATGTCCTGTAAATGATAAAAAGACCTTTAAAAATTACCACAAGGGTGTTTACACTGGACGGGACGCGACAAAGGAGAAGTTGTTTGTTATTATTTTAACTTAGACAAAATAATGATGTTTAAAAAACTTAATAAACCGACTCCATGACTAAACTGCTCCACCGGCACCCACACACTTCAAACCGAAACATAGCAACACTGCTTGGCATATGTTTGATAGTATTACTTCCCCAGAAGAACCCTTCAAGACAGCGAGCTTCACAGCTATACTCAATATTCTAAAGCGCTTTGTTACACTGGTTCTCTTATCAGAAGGTCATCTCGGAAAATATCAGAAACTTTGTTTTAACCAACGCGAACGCACCCACGAGTTACACCTTTAAATCAACGAATAGTATAAATGGCACATTTCCTCTACTTGAATGTCGTGCCGTGCAGCAAAAGATAAAAAAATCCTTTAAAAATTACCACTTAAAAGGTTTTTGGTAGAAATCCGTGCAGACAGGTTTTTAAGTCGAAAAACCAAGTGTAATGATAGCAATAAATCTTTCAGAGAGAAATATATTTGGTAAAAGAAACTTACGGGATTTCGAGCGTGTAATAAATTGTTTTGCCTGTGTTTTATCATCGTGCTGAAAATGATAAAGCTTTTTCCGGGAAATAAAATTAGGTAGAATTTATCTAAGCTAAGTTCGGTCCATTTCTTTACTTAACTTTTGACAGATGAATTAGTGAAGGCTTGCGTACATCTAGGCCATGGCGATCACCTGAAACGCTGACAAATACCACTGTCATATTTAACAACGTTTCAGCTGATCGCCAGCGCCATCACCTAGATGTGCCTTCTGAGGTCAAACGCACTTCCACAAGCAGTATTATTTCAAAATAGATTATTTAGTGCCGAGCCTTTATTGCGGAAATTAATCTTTTCGTTTTTTAAAACACACACTATTTTTGTATATCTGGAGATGCTACTATTGTCAGCGTCCATGAGATATTCGTTTTTTTTGTGTATGGCTTCTTGAATATAGATAAGTAGCTTCATAAGCGCATGTGTCAACGGTTAATTAAAAGAGTGGAGGGACTATTGCTATACGCGTATTCCCGTATATACGCAGCAGTATGTAGTAGGTATGCTAGTACGAGAAAACTCATCCAAGAAACCAAATAAAATTAATGATCATCATAATAATAAGTATTACTTCTTAGAACAAATAAAACAATAGGAAGATTAAAGAGATATATACGCTCTCATCCTCCGCCCGAAAGATTTGAGTCTGAAATAGCTAAAGCAGATTTTTATTAAAACGCCAGTGTTCATTATAATTTTTCGACAAAAAGGCCTTTAAATTATATATTGCCTTATTTTGTTTTACGAGTCCCGCTCTGGAGGTTAAGTTATAAATTAAAATACTTCTAAATATTTGAAATTACTCATCATCATCAGGCTGCTGCTGCACATTGCTGGCTTTCGGGCATCATTTAGAAACAATAAATTATGTATGATCAAACGAACTTACAAGGGAAGCTCGATCGATATTATTATGATTTAAAACAGCCTTGTTTTACTTTTTACTTACTTTAACTGAAGCAACAAATTATAACAAATATTAAGATTTTGCCATTCAATGCTGTTTTTTTTGTCAGAGTTTTTTTCTTGTTTGCTTTATGTATGAAAGTTCTTTAGAACGCCTTGGTACGTCCTAGACGCGTCACCACCCTACGCCCTCTTTTGAGTATTTATTGTTGAAATAGTTAACTTTAACGCGTTCTCGTGAGAGACTTATATAACCACTGCTTTTAAATATTCGTTTCTGTATTAGCGTGGGTTGTACTAGTATTCCAAGAACCAGTGCTGTAAACGTGTGCCTAGTTTATGAACCGACCTTCATACAAGAACTTAGGAACCCTATAATCAAAACCTTACTTACGACAACAGCACACGGAATGCCTGACTTGCACCAAAAGTACAATACGTTTTTTGTTGCTTATTAATTTCACAAAAGGTCAAATGAAAAATATCGCTAGTCAAAACAATAAAGCTGTATTTTTTTTTTACTTAATATGACTATGAAAAACTGCCCATCCTATTAACCTACGGTGCACAGACATGGTCACTGACCGAGTTTCTGAAGTCAAAACTTAAGATTTGCCAGAGGGCCATGGAACGCAGCATTCTCGGCTTCAAACGAATAGACCGAGTGCGGAACACTATGTTGCATTCCTTGACAGACATCAGAGATGTGGGAGATAAAACAACCAGACTTACACGGGATTGGGCGGGGCACGTTAGCTGGATGCCCCCTGATAAGTGGGCGACCATCATTACCCCATGGATTCCGGACAGACGGTCGTCTCATGGTCGGCCTAGAAAGCGTTGGCAAGACGATCTGAAAGCCTTCAAAATGGGATTGCGGGAAGAGGCTTAGAATAGAAGTAAATGGAAGTCTTTGTGGGAGGGTTTTGCCCATGCAGCAGTGAGACGATCTAAGCTAGTAAAAAAAACTATAAATTTTGCTACGCTACTACTTTATGAAAGTGGCATTTCATTTGATTCAGTCACGATAGATTATTTTAAAACCCATTTTAACGATTTGGCTGAAAACCAAATTTCATACGTTTTTTTTTTCAAGTTGTTCTTAGAACTGAGCAGGAAAACTTCTGATAGTGTTTGATTCCATAGTTAGTTCTTTTTTTTAGTTCATTTATTTACCACATTATCACAATTGACTGTAATACTAGGCATGTCAGTTTTTTCAATATTATTAGTTATTAAAATCGAATTAGTTAAGATATCTTAATTAGATTCTTAGATTGGCAAAAATAAATAAGAAGCAAAAAATTACAAAATTAAAATAAATATTCTAGCAGAAATAGCGTCAAATTTGATATAATATTATATTAGATGTCTCAGGAGCAGTCCGTGTCAAAAGAGGATTCCAACAATGTCTTAGTAATGACATAGTTTATTTAAACGATTTTAGGGGCAGTTCAACCCCTAATATATTTCATTGTTGTTTGGTTAGAAGCTACCACAAAACTATAGGATGATGCACGGAAGCACTTTAGCCGCGACGTACTATGGAATTCAACATGAAGGCAAGCACACTTTACTCTAAACTGCTGTGGCTTAGTGCTAGCCCTTGGCTCCATTTACCATTACCAAGAAGGTGCAGTCAGCATTTTCCTGATTTAAAATCTTACGTCATAATAATCTATAATTATATATAATATACATAAATGAATCCCTACTTCCTTTGGACACGCTATCACGCGTGAACAGCGGGACTGATTTAGCTAAAAATTGGGGGAACCAGGAGACGAATATGAAATAACTTGTCGGTATCCTGGTTCTAAGCTACCTCCCCACCAATATTCAGCCAAATCGGTCCAGCCATTCCTGACCAAAGAAAATAGGGACTCATTTATATATTATTGAATAAACCTACAGTTATAAACAATGACATTAAAATTGGCTGTCAAACAGCATAAATGTTTTAGTAGCAAGTGAGAAACACATGTTAGAACTTTTCACAGATTATTTCCTTCGCTCGCTGTTTGAAAACGATAAAAAGTGGTGCTTAGGGTTTCCCCTAAGGGGTTTAGGTGTGGGACTACGCCACTTAGCCCGATGACGTCATATGAAATGGCATGAATTACTTAAAACCATTTCCACTTCATTCGTGGTGGCATTGGATAAGAATGAACGCTCTATTTCCTTGGAAAGTAATTGGACTAAGGTTTATGGAGTAGGTAGACTTACTAACTATACCTGCTACAAATAACTAACATGTTTCTGCATTATTCTGGTTCTGGTTAAAGATTCTTTATTTCTCATAAGAATTACATAATTCACTTACTGAGAATAAATCTAACAATAAAATTAATGGGCTGCGTATGTACGAAAACAATAATATTATACTAAACAAGTAAACTTAGCAATAACAAACAATTTTATAAGGAGCATATTGAAGGTAGATAGAAAAAAGTATACAAAGAATAATCGTTGAATGCACAAATAAAAAAGATTAAGTATTACTAGATGTGGTATTTTGTTAGGTAGTAGTTAGGTTAAGTTTTTATTTCTGAAGGTTTTATGTGCATGTTTTAGCAGTAGGTAGGTACTTAATTTTTTTTTTTTTTTTTTCAATTTAATATTACTTTTATGTAACTAGGTAATGTATCTATCAGTAAATAATTATTCACTAATGTTGCATATTTTGTCATTAACTTTTGTATCTAGAAGTTTTAAGCGTATTCAAGATTGTTGGTTTGCCCTTCACATACTTTATGGTCAAGTTGACCTCACCACTGTCAGTTCTACATTGAAGTTCTTCTGCTAATTTCTTGAGAAACGCTTGTTGTTGTGGCGTTTGGTCAGAGTATATTTTTATATTATCATCACACAAAACATTTTTTTTATTCTTTAATATATTTTTGCAAGACTCCTGTGCTTTGAAGGTAATTTTAATGCCACGTTTTTTCGTAGGGTTATATTGTCCCATGCGCATAATCCATTCTGGTTCGGGGCAATTGGGGTTAATTTTTTGTAGCACTCTCATAACTTCTTTTTTGTCAACTTCATTTCTTTCTTCTTCTTGAGCTGATGTTGGTTCAGATATACCTACCATAATAATATTTCTGCTTCTTCTTTCTCTCTCATTTATTTCTTCTACTATTTCTTCTGTAGCCTGGATCGGTAAAGACGCTGGGGAAGCTGGTGGTATCGTTTTTAATAGTTTTATTTCAGATTCTAGTGAGTCAACCCTTTTTTTCATAGTATTTTGTTCAGCAATTATATTGTTGGTAATTAATTTGATCTCGTAAATCTGTTCTTTCATAGAAGCAACATCTGAAGATATTTTATCCATAAATTCTTTCTGACTGCTTCCAAAAGAGGTGAATAAGGTCATCATTTGCGACATCTGACTTTTGATCTCACTAACTTCATTTTTAATAGTCAAGATATGTTCTTCCTCATCCGGTGTTTTTCTTTTATTACGGTAGATTGTCCGATTCGCCCGTTTAGAGTACTCGGAACAAGTTCTTAGATCGGGCTGTGAGTCGCTACGAACCACGTTTATGTCACTTCTAGTAGGTGAGCGCGACATACTCATGTTGATCTGTGTAGTTACTCACGCGCACGCAGTCAATACTAGTATCAGCAGCACGGCTCGATCGGGGAGCGAGACGAAAATTGTAGGCTGTTCTTATCACCCGAGGGGGTGAAGAGGGCTCCTTCGGTACCGCTTGCGATTGTTATGTCGTAACCCACAAAATAAGTACAATCCAAATTGGCACTTACGGTTAGAGATGTTATGTATGAAATTGAGTTAATAGCAATTTAGAATATTTAAAACAAATTTGGTAGCACGTCTACTTCGCACGGCGTCCCAAGACGATGCTTCCCATTCATTATTACGCCTATCAATATTTATCGAAGGCTTTTTAGGGTTCCGTAGCCAAATGGCAAAAACGGAACCCTTATAGATTCGTCATGTCTGTCTGTCTGTCTGTCTGTCCGACCGTGTCACAGCCATTTTTCTCCGAAACCATAAGAGCTAGACTGATGAAACTTGGTGAATAGATGTATTCTGTGAACCGCATTAAGGTTTTTACATAAAAATAGAAAAAAAACTATAAATTTTGGGGGTTCCCGTACTTGAAACTGACACTCAAAAATTTTTTTTTCATCGAACCCATACGTTTGGGGTATTTATGGATAGGTCTTTAAAAATGATGTTGAGGTTTCTAATATCGTTTTTTTCTAAACTGAATAGTTTGCGCGAGAGACACTTCCAAAGTGGAAAAAAGTTGGTCCCCCCCCCCCTCTAACTTCTAAAATAAGAAAATGATAAATCCAAAAAAAATATATGTTGTACATTACTATGCAAACTTTCAACGATATTTGGTTTGAACGAGATCTAGTCAGTAGTTTTTTTTTATACGTCATAAATCGTAAACCGCAAATTTTTTTTTCATCGAACCCATACGTGTGGGGTATCTATGGATAGGTCTTTAAAAATGATGTTGAGGTTTCTAATATCGTTTTTTTCTAAACTGAATAGTTTGCGCGAGAGACACTTCCAAAGTGGAAAAAAGTTGGTCTCCCCCCTCTAACTTCTAAAATAAGAGAATGATAAATCCAAAAAAAATATATGTTGTACATTACTATGCAAACTTTCAACGATGTTTGGTTTGAACGAGATCTAGTCAGTAGTTTTTTTTTTATACGTCATAAATCGTAAACCGCAATTTACCTTTCGACGAACTACAAAAACCTTTATATTATGTTAATTGATGCTACGGAACCCTTCATGGGCGAGTCCGACTCGCACTTGGCTGCTTTTTTATTTATAAGTAATACGCAACATAATATGCAACTTTACGCTGTTTTAGGTAGCCAAGAGTATCAACCAGGACATCTTGCAGATGCGTTGTCGCTGCCTCGTATGCCATGCAGTGTAACTAAAAATGACAATAATATTAATAAGTACAGTCGCGGTATGAAAATGTTCGTCACCTTAGAGTCGGTTTTCGCTTGCACTATATAAAATGAAAGTAGGTAGTAGGCCAAACAAACTGACAGTCATCGGAATTTTACTAATAAATATTATATAGGAGATGCAGGCATTTCACTTTAAATGCCATTTTGAAATGAACATTAATTAATTAAATTGTTGTAGCATTTTTGGCATGAGTGGTTTCAATAACAAAGGATCACTTTGCAATCATTTTCAATAAATACACTAGGTTCGCCTTTCGTTTTGCTTGCATGGTACCCGGATAAAATTTGTACTATTCCAAACTCATATATATAATTATATTTTATTGCTTATTTCATTTTATTTGTTGACATATTATTGTATTTAGTGATTAGTTAAACCTTTTTTGTGTACTAAGTATGTGTTGTGGTGTCTAATACCGTAATCTCAAACACGATTTATGCAAATTGTTTTTAAAATAAATAAAATGAAATGAAATGAATTTTTAATTTACACTGGTTTAGCTTCTATAACAGGCCTATCAACCAGAGTGGCCAAAATATTGTTTTTGATTACGTTTTAATGGCGCATGTTAATAGCTCCCCACAGATTGTGTTGCTTCATTACTTTTGATATTATCAGTCGATTCTGAGAACAAAGCTTGGGGAAATTTAATAATTTTATTGTAATTACAATTTTCGTTTATCAATATTTTAAAAGGTAACAATAATGAATCGTGTATGTATTGGAATTAACATGGATTTTAAAATGAATTTACATTTTATGAAATTTTTTTTATTCAATTTTTTTTTTAAGGCATGTTATGCAAAGGCCTGGATGCAAAAGGCCTAGAACCAACAGGAGTGGCGCCTGATGGAGGAGGCCTATGCCCAGCAGTGGGTTGGTACGAACTGCCTAAGATGATGATTATGATGATGGTTTATTTATTTTAGTACTACCTAAGTAAGCAAATGAAGGAAAACATCGTGAAGAAACCAACACGTAGAACCTAAAAAGATCTAAAACATGTATCAAGTCCACGAAAGGAACCTCTTTGTAGCGCACAATATACTATCACCACACTTAGACCCCCCTTATACATCTGAAGGGATTATCTACCATATTAAATTGGTAGATGATACTTGGGGATAAAAATCTTCAGTCTTCTGTTTTCAGTACAGCTGAAGTAGCCATCCCCTTTCTATCATCGCACCACTAGACGCACGGAAATGCGACATCCGTACATGGTTGATATTCCAACTGCACCAAGCGTTTTGCTTCAACTTTTGTGTACTGTCAGCCAAGAAGTGGGATTCCTTGCCGGCGTCTGTTTTACCGATCACATATTGCTTGGATGTTTTTAGGTAAGCGTGCTGCACCGTCGAACGCATCATTACTTAACAGGGGAGATTGTGGTTAAACGCAAGCCTATAATCTGTAAAAAATAAAGTACTAAACCAGGTTTGACCTAGCTTCAGCAAACGCATTAGTAGAGGTTGCAATTATAGCAATTACCGCTTGTCGTTCTTTGACTGATTCCGAACTAGGTTACCGAGGATTGATGGATTTGTATTCGCAGTACGTATCAGAACGTGCTAACTAGTTCAATCAGAATGTATCAGTATGATGATCGATCATTTTGGCTTAGGGCATTTACGGGTCGCTATTCGTGGAATAAAAAATACCAGTCCTTGTTTTTGATAAGCCGAAAGATGGATATATTTTTATTTGAGGATAACTTTATCAGTTGATTGAAAAATAAGCCCGTAGTACAACTAATAATATTATAAAGCTGAAGAGTTTGATTGTTTGGTTGAACTAATCTTGGGAACTACTGGTCCCAATTGAAAAATTCTTTTTGTGTTGGATAGTCCATTTATAGAACTTTTGTTGTAAGGTGTAACTAATACCTATAAACGTATAGGAAATTATTTGAAAAACTAATTTTTTTTATTGAATGAGTTACGGGACATTTTCAGTTTTCCATTGTTCCACAGTACCTATCTGTTAGCATTTCCACGAATATATAGTTTAGAATCTAAAATTACTGTTTCTTTATTAATACCATCTAAACTTTAGATGGTATTAATAAAGAAACAGTAAATCATTTAATTAAATTTTTTATATTATTGTTGTAATATGAAATAATAGGAAATACCTACTTAATACCTATTGCATAGCTCTAAACTGTTAGCATTTTTGTACATAGCAATAAATTCACTAAAGTTATCCACCCAGAGAAAATAAAAAACTTTAGAATTATCGAAGGTTATGTGGAAAAACTATTATATTTCTACTGGACTATTATTGGGAAAGAAAAGTCATGAAGTGGGAGGGGGGCGGCCGGCTTTGGTACTTACGCCAGGTACCATAGAAACTTATTTAACTAGGTACATAATTTTATTTTGTAGTTATTTTCTATAATGTTATTCTTAGTTGATTGTAAATAGGAATGGTTTGTATTAGTATATTGTAGCGAATAATCTCATGAACTCCTGGACCGATTTCAAAATTTCTTTCACCATTGGAAAGCCACATCCACCCTGAGTAACATAGGTTATTTACTAGCAACTTCAGGGGTGTCATTTTTCCATCCATGCGAAGCCGGAGTGGATGGCTAGTTATCTATACTTCTATATTAATATTATAACGGGTAAATATTTGTATTTTTGTGTATAATTTTGTAATGAATATACTCAAAAACTACAGTGCCGATTTCAATTCTTTCACCATTGGAAAGCTACATTCACTTTGAGTAATTAGGCTATATTTATGGGTTTAAAAAAAATGTCCACCCGTGCGAAGTCGGGACAGGCTGCTAGTACAAAATAAAGGCATTCCTGTATTTTAGTTGCTGACTTTGCAAAGTAAACTATTCATAGAATTCGCGAGGATCACGAGGATTAAAATTCCAAGAAATAAATCTACTTATCCTAACGGTCCTTTATTAACTTTTCAGACAAAGAATTACATTATATACGAGTATTCCTGTCTTTCAAAATATAAATAAAGGACGTATTATATTGCTACCTTAATAAAACTGGTTTCATTATTTTTTGCTTAGTGTACCTAAATAAAGAGATGAAATTGAAAATTCTTCATATAATTCCCCCTCTCAAAAAACACATTTTATCCACAGAAAATAGTAAATCTGTTTTGGTGTTTGAATTTAGAACATACAATCCTACATCTCAATGCTATTCAACCTCCTTGCGCAAAAAATACTCGATTAAAACTCCTTGTGCAAATAACTCCCGGAGATTTGTTTTGTTGACATTTTCGACAAAAAGTTTAGGATTAGAATGTAATATACTGAAATGAAATTTTATAAGATATTAACAAACATTACAGTAACATTATTATACAGTTAGGTTACAGCTTATTATGTAAATTTCCTGGTGGGATAACAATGGTACCCAAACTAGGATTACCCTGTGATATGGCATACCAATGCCCTCCGCCGGACGAACTGTGGACAGCTTGTATTAATAATAATTAATGCATGTAAATTAGGTGTACAAAAATTATTTACTTCAATTAAGAAGCAAGATACTAGAGAATCACAATTATTAAAAATTATTTGAAGGACGAGATCTAATTGTAGGTATTTAATTGTTTGAATACATATAACATTTCACTTTTCAATCCATTATATAATATTTGATAGAAACATGCAATTAACAATTAGGTTTGATTTCCTAATATAAACTAAGATACAATAAAGAAAACAAAATTAAAATTTTGAAGGACTTATACTGTTCATTCATTATGCAGCTCGGTGAAGGTGGTTGCATAGCGGGATCTTAGACTAATATACTATATTTTCGGTAACCAAGAGGGAAGGGAGGCCATGGCCCTGCAGTGGCAGTGGGTCAAAAATGGCTAAATAATAATAAAAACAACTCTGGGTTCACTCATCTGCCTGCCAAGCGTGGTTGCTATGGCAACCCATCTAAAGATTAACAATTCTTGGAAATGTTTGTCAATGCCCTATCCAATAGTGGACTTCTTCAGGTTGATTAAGTCGATAAACTACTGCCCTGACAGTACAGCGCTTGATAAAAATACTCATCAATCAAATTGAGCTGCAGAAATTATCTGATTGGGTTTACCCATCAGTTACTATATTAGTTATCTTTATACAGTTATCGCAATTCTCTCGGAAAATGCCGTTTATGTACCTTGTTAGTTGTTACTAGCATCTGCCTTCGGCTGCTTTCGTGGTACCACCCTATACGATATGCACAACGCAACAAAGCAAACGGGACTATAACTAAATAAAGGGAACAATCCACACAACACTACTAAAGCTTCTGTTATGAGAACTAACTGATGTATTCACATTTTATTTTTGTAAATACCTGCCTACTTATAATATATTTACCACATTGACCACCATCGATCAGAATACAAAAAAGCTTCTCATTCTCATTTTCATGTTATTTTATTTTAGGTACGCTAGATTATTGGATAAACGGATTCGTTACATATTTAAACAGAATTAAGCATAATCAAACTTAGCATTTTAATAAGTTTGCATAATACATGACAGATTTAAATAATAATTCAATGATTAATTACCGTAATGTGTCGAATTAATTTTGAACTTTGTTATTGTGATCTGTATCGCTATCCGATAATATGCGATTAGCATAACACTGATATAATTATATCGTCAACTAACGACTGCCCGTGGCTTAGCCATATTTTAATTTATTAAACAAAATCCACGACCCCGAAAAGTAGTACAATATGTCCTTAATAAATCATGAAATCAATGAGTAAATCTATAGTTAATTTTTAGCTTCATCCATATCAGTTCCGTGTTATGGGCTGATGAGCCCCAAAAATCCAAGCGTTGTTACTTTTGCATTTGTTTTGTTTTGTAATTTGTCACTCCTTGTAATTTGTCACTCAATGTTTGTTCTCCGTAGGTCCCAAACTTCAGGTCCTACTACTTCTAACTACAGCATAGATGGCAGAGCTACTACCAACGAAGCTATAAAAGCAGAGATATAGCAACTGAGCAGAGCAGTGAGGCCAGTCAATTTCAATACATTAGTCAGCACTACATATTTATTGACTACTTGACCTGACGGCTGACAGCCCTCCTTAGAATCACCTTAGTTCACACTCTAGAGAACATACAACTCGATGAAGCCGTTCGATCGTTTAAGTGCCAATACGCACAAAAGTTAATAGAGCAAGGTAAAAGTGTCTGTAATTGTCTGCCGAGGTGGAGCGGTCACGATGACGTCAGAGCTTAATTGTCTGTCTTCAGCCACTCGTTGGGGCTAGGAAATTGCAAAGCGCGATTTCTATCTACCCACATTTTTTTCCAGTGCACAAAGTCGAAAAATGAGTGTATAATGTATCTGCTTTGTAATTATACGAGTAGCTATAACGTTGTTAAGTTTTTTATAGCTAAACATTTGACTGCCGTCACTCTAAGTATTACTGAAAGTTAGTTGAAATCCGAGAACAAATATTCGTGTGGTAAACGTAAATGTTTGTTCTCTGTCTGGGTGTTGTATTGTATTCTAAGTATGTATTTACAAAAAAAAATGTATTCAAGTATTATATCAGCTATCTGGTTCCCATATTACAAGCTCTACTTAGTTTGGGACTGGGTAGTGTTGTGTGAATTGTCCACAGTATTTATTTTATTAATTTATTTATTTAAATACCCGTGTAATAGTTTCAGCATGTGTTATGGTCGCGAAAGTTTAAAAAGTATTGCTGAAAGTTGTTATCCAAACAAGTTATTTTTATCCAGGGTACCGACCGAGACGTAAATATTAGTAGTCATGTTTTCACGCTTGTTTATTTAAAAAAAAAACACGCTGATCTCACAGCCACATCCGCCTGGATAATAACAGTAAATCAACTGTCCTGCCATCGCTTTTTCCAGGTGATCCTATTAGGCACGACGGTGAACAGCGTAATTCACAGAAAGGGTCTTTTGATCAAATATTTAGTCTTTTTGAGGTCTCTTGCAATTACCACTGGTCTGAAGGAATCACATTAACTTTTTAACAGATTTCAAATATAAAAAGAGAAGGTTCCCAATACAATTGTTTTTTTTAAGTTTGTTATGAAAATTTCATCATAATCGGTTTAGCAATTTGGCCATGAAGTCGGTTCTAAAGTTTTTTTTAAAATTTCACTTATTAATACATTCTTCTTATTCCTGCCCTTATCCCACTTTATATAGTATACATTCCCCTCTGTCAACCTCATCTCTGAATTCACTCCTCTCTTATCCATGCCATATTTCACACAGTTCATTCATGTTTTCTTTGGTCTACTCATCACTCTCTTAATCAAATTACTTGATCCCTCCTCATGACATGCCCGTACCATGCCAGACTATTGCTCTCTAATTTTTCTGTCAACTTTCAAACTTCCCCTGATATACTCATTCCGTATCCTATCCATTCTTGTCACTCCACATATCCACTTCACTCCACACACAAACACACAAACACACACACACACCCATCCACTTATTATTTTAGTGATGGACTTTAACAACTGTTATATCTTTGTGACCGATAACACTGTAAAAATCGCGAGAAAAAAGTAGATTAAGAGGGGTCATAACTATTCCTCCTAGACCTGTAGACCATGCGTCCATACACCCAGGCCATCTTAGGATGATAATGATGATTAAATTTACAGACTACGGCTATGAGAAGTAAGTATTACCAACATTTATAGTTCTCCAAGACGTCGCCCCATTAACAGTATATGGGTGTTTCAGGACGTGACCATTTTGTTCTTGCCCTTTATGGGTTTTCGCATTTGGGCTAGTTTTGGGATAGTAATGTCTTTGGGAGGGCACTTTCGACGTAATATTAACGTAATTTCAACCTTATTCGTTAAAGCTACTTGTATTATGACGTATATTATCAGCCTGCAAAAGCTCTACGGCTGATATAATTCAAATTCAAATTAATAAATTTATTTGTTCTTTATCACAAGGATCACTTTGAAACGCCTTAAAGCTAGCTGCCAATTCCCCGAGAACTAGAAACCTAGAAGAACAAACAAACAGGCAACTAACTACGGCTTGGTTCCTACCGTTTTTTTTGGAAATCCTGTAACAAAACAAAATTTATATAACTTTCGCAGTTTCATAACATTGTCTTAAGTAACAACATTTATATTTCTAAAAATAAACATGGCAGTGAAGTTCCAGTGTCCACTCCAACTTAGTATTATAGCCCTCCCCCCTGCCCTTCTATCCATTATTGAAACAATTTTGAACCTTCGCCTTCTGCAGTGGATATCAATGAAACGCTGCCAAACACCGCTGTCATCTTTGACAGCGTAACTGATGACAGCACCGCAGAACGCTTAAATTAGGCGTACGCTAGGCTTAGAAACTCTTCTCATTAGAAAACCCTTTGTTCAACGCATCT
The DNA here is from genome assembly GCA_947578465.1 of Thera obeliscata. NCBI lineage: Eukaryota > Metazoa > Arthropoda > Insecta > Lepidoptera > Geometridae > Thera > Thera obeliscata. Next base: position 4,754,272 of record OX387926.1, read on the forward strand.
CATTGTAGAATTACAATATAACTTCAGGAATGCCTCGGCAAATGAGACCGCAACTTCACAGTGAGCTCAAGTTTGAGCTACTTGGTTTTAACTCTTAAAAATGTTCAGCTGAAAAGCCTTTTTTCTGCGGTGAACGGTAATGAGTGCAAACGTGGCAACACTTGGCGTTGGCAAAGGACTTTAAACCAGTTTCTGGTTTTCCTTTAATCTCTTTTAGGTTTTTGTGCTCGTAAGTGTTTTATTTTTTACTGTAAAATTCAAGCGAAAATAAAAAATATGAAATTTTTGCGATCCTTAAACACTGTAGACATTATTTCTCACTGCTTAGTTTTTATCTCATTCAAGTATGCCTACAATTTGGCACCTTTTTTTTTAATGCAAAATGTCTTATTCTTACAGAATTCGAACCCATGACCGTGTGGCAGAGTTGCTACCCCTTAGGTTTTCGAACTCCCACTGCACAAGTTTAGTAAAAAAAATAAAAAACAGACGGCAAAACTTCCTAGTATTCTTTTGTTTCATTGGTTAAATAAAAAACTTACTTTGGCTTTTTAAATTTTTAAATTAATTCGAGAAATAGGTCACTCTAAAGTTTCCTGCTAAGTAAGTTACTTTTTGTGCTGGATAATTGCATTTTTTACGGTGTTCACAACTACCTTTAACCAAAAAGGAACAAGCGTCGCAAAACCTAGGCACAACTAGGTAGCTAACAACAGTTTGGTTAAGGTGTCATAGCAATCGATTATAAAGTAATAACATTGACAATGTCAAACTATGTAAACGTATAGACATGGCGTCACCATAACTACGCTACGATCACGAAAAATCGATTTAAGACACTGTGTCTTAGACCGAGGATAAAAGGTCTAAGCACTGTGTAACTAAGTTTATTGAAAAAAATTATAAATAATTCTTCTTCCGCTTCTTTAATCCATTTATGACACTTGTCCGCATTTTGACAGACAACACAATGCTAATAAACTACAGCAATGATATTAATACTTATTCACACAGTAGAAGAGCTCCTTGTGAAGGGCTCGTCCAGGGAAGTACAACCACTGGAAAATAAGAAGTCCGGAGAAGTATTGCCTATTTCTGCCGTCAAGCAGCATTGCTGTGTTTCAGTTTGAAAGGTACCAGTGAAATTACTAGCACGGGAGACTGAATATCGCGTGCTTCAAGTTGATGGACGCAGAGCAGTGCATCGTAGGGCACGTTCCTGACATGCGTGACCTACGAGGAAATGCCTTGTTATAGGCGATGGTTACCGCTTTAAGATCAGGCCGACCGTATAATTGTTTTATTAGCTAGTTGTATAAAAAATCTATAGTAGCCCGCGCAAGATAAGACTATGACAGATGACAGAAAAATAAACTGGAAATCGTTATATCTTCCGATCATAATGATGAATGGGGAAATCGAAATACAAGATCATAATTATTTATGATTGGGAAATTAGGAATTATTCCTAGTCAATTTTTTTTTAATTTACCTCCAACTGTCACGCGCAAAGTGTCAGTTGGTGGAAAAATTACTTACTGGTCAATAATGTCAAAATGACAATTTTGACAATTTTGAATAGTAATAAATAATAAAAAAATAATAAATATAGTAGATCAATAGTTGTTTTTTTCCAAAATATTAATGAGTTGCCTTATTGTTTTGGCGCATAGTTTTGATTTACCTCTAATTTGGAATAATTTTACAACAAAGATTCGAACAATCTGAAGTTTGAAAACAATTAATTACTTCTGATTTATTATTTAAGAACCTACCTGGGTACTTTTGAGATAACCCTGTTTTTGTTTTGTTTGAATTTAATTAAGACAGTTACGAAATTTTCAATAGGAAGGTATTCAATCTAAAAAGTAGCTGCTGTTCAATATTTTAATTAAGAAAAAATAAGCAGCGCCACTTTATTATTTTTTTGTTTGCTTCTACTTCTTCTTCTTCTTGCCCTTATCTCTCTTTATGTGGGGTCGGCACAACATGTCTTCTTCCTCTATTCCCCTCTGTCAGCCGTCATCTCTGAATTCACTCCTCTCCTATCCATGTCATCTATAATTTTTTGTTTGTTTACTGGCTATTTTATTCAAAATTAAATTATTTCAATCTTCTCTTGCCGTGCCACTAGTTCTTAAAAACCAGTGTGGTGAAAGGAAAATGAATGCTTACAATATATTGTACAAAACAATATCATAAAGCATGTATTTTTATTTTATTTAATATGTCTCACAAGGTCTTTTGGCTTACTGTCTTGACAGAATACCAGCGCATAGCTTCCTCACAGTACCTAAGCAATAAGCTGAATCAATGCCATTTTGCTACTGTAGGACACAGAAACAAGAAAGAAAATATATATATTAATGGACCACAAAAACAAATAAAATAAAAGTATCAGGCTCAGTATTTATCGCACCGTGTAGTTCACATGACTTCACACTAAACAGCTTACACACTTCTCTACCGTTAATATCTCTTTGTATCTTTCTTCTTTTAGTCTCCTTGTTTTCTACTGGTTTATGTATACTTATGCAGTAAATAAATAAATGTCTATGTCTATTTATTTAGTAAAAAACTTTATTATGGATAATAAAGTTACATTTAGTACCTGGTACTTATTTCTATTCTTCGGTATAGGTTAAGCTAATAAAGTAACACGATTATGTCTATTTCTGTCTGCAATGGGGTTGATTGCCGCACTTACGACACTTTGTAGACCCGCCTTGTCTAAGAAACGTTGGCCGTGATATTGTGACATATCCAGTACTCTCAAACGGTCATGAAAAACATCGTGAGGAAACCAGCATATCATATAGAACTAGAAAATTTCTAAAAAAAGCGTCAAGTGGCACTTGATTCGAAAAATCCAGCGACACGATAATTATTATTTATTATTATTATTCAGCCGTTTTTGTCCCACTGCAGGGCAAAGACCTCCCTTCTCTCTTTCCACTCTTCGCGACTTAACGCAGTGACAGGCCACGATCTAATGGCCTGCGCACACCTAGTTCGCTGGCGGTAGCGATCAGTGAAACGCTGTCAAATATTCGCTGTCTAATCTCAAATCTGACGGCGATATTTGACAGCGTTTCACTGATCGCGTTCGCCAGCGAACTAGGTGTGCGCAGGCCTTAAGGTGGGAGTCAAGTTCGTATTTACATAAGTAATAACATGATAAAAAGTAAAGGGCAGAAATTAAACAAACTAACAGAACATGGATTTAAGAGTTATAAGAGAGCTAAGCTAGCTAGTTCGTCCCGCCATCTCATTCTTGGTCTTCCACGTCGCCGCATTGCAACACGATAAGGAGAAGAAAAATAACTCTTAAACTATTTAAACTTTGATGCGGTGCCTGATTCAAATTTCAGATGGAGAGGTTGAATTTTATTCACCGTTAGATAACGGTAGCTGTTTTTTTCAAAAACCGAGGTTGTCATTCAGACGACAAATGGTTTCATCAGAACGTAACGGTCTTACAGGCATCTAAGTAGCTAAGAGAAAGAGCTAGTCCACTCTAGTTTACCTATACCTGCCTCGTGAGCTACAAGCCCAAATATAAGTAGCTTAGAGAAAGAGCTAGTCCAGACCTATCTACATCTCGAGCTACAAGGTCACAAACAAACAATCCTATTTCTGCCACCAATGAGCAGATGGTTTGAAAGATGTGGGTGCTGGTGAAATTACTGGCACGTGAGGCTTAATAAGTATGTTTCGTTGATAGACGCAGGTCAATAAATCGTAGGGCACGTTCCGGACGTGCTGGTTAACATCTTAACATTTCAATCTTAACATCAAGTAAAGGTCCTATTTTTTCACAAATAAGGTAAGAAAATGTAGTAGTAGAGCTTTTTGTGAGGGGCTCGTCCGGGGAAGTACTACACATGCCTTTTTCTGCCGTGAAGCAGCATCGCTGTATTTCAGTTTGAAAGATGTGCCGATAAATTATTGGCACGTGAGGTTAAATATTTGTATGACTCAAGTTGATGGACGCAAGGTTGTGCACGTTTGTGACGAGCGTGACTTACGAGATATAGGCGATAGTTACCACTTCACATCAAGTGGGCCATACGCTTGAACCATCAGCAAGCTCTATAAAAATAAAGATTAATGCTTTAATTTAAGTTTAACACCCTTTTGCATTTAAATATTTTCTATCCTAACTTCACCTATTCTCGTCTGGTACAGGTCTCTAACTCCGAGGAATCATGCCTGTAGTCTAAGCCAAAGAAAATCAATAAATCTAAGTAGAATTCCTATACTTAGTTCACCCTGAAACATAACAATATCCTCAGGTGAAAAAGCTGATAATAAAGTGTGGTAGAAAAATACCACAGTCTATTTCAGTCCTCAATTCATACTCATTACCGCACTTTAGTCCTCCCTAGAATATCGTTAAGACAATGAATTGCTTCGTGAAATTCCACATAGTTCTAAGTTTAGTATCCAAGCAGCTTAGAGAAAATAGCTTGTTCACATTAAGCTTTTTGTCTGTCAAATGACAATGAGCCTGCAAAAACGAAAAAGTCTATAATCAAAGTAGAATAATCGCGAATAAAGGCTCGACTTATTACTATTTCATTCAAAAATGAACAATATTTTATTTTTGAAAATGGAACTAAAGTAGACGATCTCTTTGGTAGAAAGCGTGCAATGTGTTGTGGCGCAAGACATACATTGGCACGGAACTTTTAGAATTTTTGTCATCTATTTTATATTGTATTGGATTTTTTTTTATAACACACGGCGCTAAAACCCCATTAACACTCGGTTACCTCGCTAAAGCTCGGGAGTAAAACTACCTCATATTTAATAGGTCAAATTTAGCTCTTTGTATAACAATCTACTCGTACTATTACTTACCTCGCATTAATTATGTAAAGTAGAATGCTTCCTCGGTTGTTAGAATCTACAGTTTTGTTCAACTTAATCAAATTGCCGTAAATAAAGACCAATATGAAAGCCAACAATATTTATTTCAGTGTACAATAGTCTTATCGCCCTCTATAATTTTCCTAATTTATATGGAAATCGCACCACCTTAATGTCAAGTGCTTGTTGCAGCAAGTGGTATATTTTCATTTGTGAATATTTAGCGAGTGAGCTATCCGTTTGCTCCTTTTAAAAGAACTGACAAAATGAGCTTCTGGAAATTGCTGCATCGCCTTATAAAGGGAATAAAAAATTGGCGCTTTGAAAACGAGCACTCAGTATAAAGGTTTAATTCTAATAGATGTGTTTTTTTTATTCAATTCATCCTTCTTACTGTTTTAGGTCTTTACCAATCACAGATATTTAAATTTGAAAATGCCGGTTATAGAATCTTCAACTACACAGGTACCTATGATTATTGTTATTTCTAAACAATGTTTTTATTAACATACAAATATTTGCTTATTGTTTCATAGAATTAGTGAAATGCGACGTGGGTACATAAGCTTTAATGACGCCTACACTTGGGTTATAAGCTTATAAGCCTTGCGACTTCATTATTTGACATTTAGAGAGATCCCGTGAAGGATAACCCTACCCGTTCTACTCACGTCTGCAATCCAGGTATAAAGGGTAATTCATTATAATTTAAGGAACAAGTTTACAAAGTTTATTCGTTCAATTTACAGCTTGAAAACCAAAACAACAGAAGAATCAGAGTATTACTTTTGGAGCTTTTGGCTACATTCACAACATACTTAAAGTCTCAAATATACCTAACACCCAGCCTTTCGATCGAGAGTTACAAAAACTGTGGGTTGGGGTTGGGGTCTTTATGGGTTCAAAACTTTTTCGCATTTATTATTATCAAACTCATAAAAATCCTCAATATTTTTTACATCAGCCAAAAACTCCCAAAGTTTCATCTCAAACTCTGTTAATCCCAAAAACCCTTTGCCTTCCACGCTCAAAAGCCTCACCCATAACTTAACAAAACCAGACTGAACATCATAAATCAGAGTTGAGTGAAACGAGAGATTCTGCTTCTCTAAAGATGCTTTCTCACAGCATGTTTATAAAGCACTAATTTTAAACACTTATAAAAATAAAACATAAACAGTGCTTCAACTCTTACCATCTCTTACCACTGGGTAATGACAGACAGTGACAGGGCAAACTATAAGCAATGATTAAATTTAAATTACATTTTTATGTCAAAGTCATAGTCAAATATTTTTCTATTCAGTGGTCTATCCAGGATCACTTTGAAATGTCTTAAAGCTAGGTGAGTCTACCTAGTTGACAGTTTCACGCGAACAAGCATAAAAGCCTGGAATGTAGTATGGCTGTAATTCCCAAGCAACTTCTTTTGCGTGAAGCTACACTTTGACATCTTTTTTCCGCAACTTGAGTTACAGATTTGTTATTTTGTGCAGAGTGCCTGTGATTTTTCTGATTGATTCCAGGCTTAGAAGCCTAGTAGATGAAGAGATTTCATGATGCCAGTAGAAAAAGTCAGTGAGTGTACCCCTCGTTTTTAGGCAAAGAATTTTGGTTCAAAACTAGAAAATCCGAAGAAAAGCCACTCAGAATGCAAGTTAAATTCCAATGAGAAGGTCATATTGTTCGTGGAACTGACAATCGCTGATGAATAACACGGGTTCGAATTCCAGAGACGAAGCGTAGGTAAGACGAGACAGCCCCACCCGTTGTAACACCTACATTCACTATAAAGACGATTGAAATAGCTTTTTCTAGGAATTTCTAGTCATAGCTCGGTTGGTGTTTACATAGAAAAATATAAATTTCAAAAACTTGAGAAACCAACTTTCCGGTTTGCCTGCTGAACTGATTTTTATGAAACTTCTATGAGACCAATCCGAAAATATAATCACCTTTCAGATTAAAAAAAACGGTTCATAAATGAAAATGTTATGCAATAACAAACATTGAAAAAAAAAACCCAGTTTTCAACGTTGCGTTGATTTAATAGTTAGGAAATCAGCATTATTTCGTATTTGTTTATGAATGTATACAACATATTTCTTTTAAACCGAGAGAAAAGTTGTAAGATCAAACTGAGTTTTATTGATAGATTATTCTAGACGACGTTTTATTCAATAAAGACATGTGAGAAAAACTTTGAAAAGTTGATTTGGAATGCCACCAAATCCCACAACGCAGCTGTCATCGAATCTTTTGATGTTTTTGCTCCAAATCTGTCGTTATCATGTTTGATGTTTGATGATGTTGAACGTTTCTGCGCTAAAGTTAGTCATTCTGTAAAAATTGAACACGAACATAATATACTCATTCAAGTAAAAAATCGGCTGTCTGTAAAGTAGGTTTAATGACGATAGTTGAACGTGACAACGTCATACAGCTGTCCACGCGGACGCATCGGTCACTCAAGTAGGAGAGAGACTGATGTCGAACGCTGCCGAACGCGAAGGCCGATTGTGCCTCTTTGCCGCTCGTTCCGCGCTCTCGCTTGCACTTCAAGCCTTAAATGGAACGCCTCAGAGCGAGGTAACGCCGCACGAGTCATGTTTTTTCGCGCGTGCAGCCGGCTTCATCAAATTATAAGACGTTGTCACGTCAAAAATAAAACAGATTACAAAATTCAATCGCCATTTTGTGACCTGTTATTTGGCATGAAGAATTGAATAGAACAGAAAAGAAAGTGCTTAAGCCTGCTTTATAACCTTTGTCAAAGAAGGAGCTTTGCTAGGTTGGAAAGATTTTACAGATTAGTTTTGCGATGACTCAGTATTTATTCAAAAATCTAGCTTTATCATTGTTTGCTTTCAAAAAGCAACTTTAGCATCAAAATTAAATGTTGAGAGAAAGAGGTGTTGAGAACGTGATTTCGAATTTTCAGGATTAGGTACGGGAATCCATTTATTACACCCTTAAGGGCTTGGAGTGACGTATTAAGGTTAGGGTAGATGTAGATGTCTAGAGAACCTGTTGACAAAGTTAATGATCGTACATGTATACGAAATGACATAATAATTTATGCAACAATAACTTTTACATAGTATTATTATTTTTTAATGAAGGAGATTGTAAAGCAAGCCTTTAGTGTTTTTTGTGTTTGTGTAATTGAAAATCCTACTTATATTATAAGTGCGAAAGATTGTAATTATGGATGGATGGATGGATGCCTAATACTCTTTCACTTTAGCACTACTGAATGGATTTTAGTAAAACTTTACAATAATATATGTAGCTACATCAGAATAACACTTTACACAAAGCTACAATTGATATAGTACATTGTTACCCGAGTGTTGAAAGTCACGTTTTTTGAGTCCCGAGACGGGTTTGGCGCCAGAGCGTAGCGAGGGCGCCAATGGAGCTTGAGGGACTTAAAAGACTTTCATCCGAGGTAAACACTGTGCTTTTCATTACGAATACAAGGAAAGTAAGAATAAAAACATGAAAGAAAAATTTGTGAAAATGAAGATTGAATTGCCGCCTTCCCGGTTTTTTTTTTATTTTTCTCTGGCGGGCCTTCAGCTTCGGTTCGCCAGCATTATTCAGCCAAAATTTTCATTTTCATAATTTAAAAAATGGTAAATTGTTTGCTCAAATCTATGTTATTTTAAAGAAATAGTTGAACGTACGAGTACGAATATAATAATTAAGCCGTATAAGGGATCAACACACGAGGATAGTAGGCGGTGCTAATTTTTATCATATTTTTTATAAATATTGTTGACATGGATGATATATTAATAAAGTAATTTAGAAGATATATTATTTATTTAATACTATCTTTATGTTATTTAAATTTAAATTTTACATTGCGCTCTAATTAGACTTTTTAAACTTCATACCGTTGTAATGGGTTTCCAACCTACTTGCTGAATAAAAAGTTGGAATTTGGTTGAACAACCTCCATGCAGTTAGAAAGACTTTAGAAAGTTGGAACATGGTTGAATAAAATAGAACTTGTTTTTTTTATAATTTGACAGCTGTCAGTAGAAAGCGATTCTCCCTAGGGCTGAAAGTTTTACTCTCAATTAGGCCCCTCAGGCAACTTCAGACCTACTTTCAGAGTATGAGCAATGAAAAAGATATTTTATCGAAGAATGGATGTAAGTAACAGGAATGAGGCGAGCGAAGCCGCTGGCGGCCGCTAGTAAATTATAAATATATATTAAATTTTATATATTAAAAAAAACTTGGCCTGCTTCTTCTTGGATCTATGAATATTTCGGAGAAAGATAAAGATGATTTCATGAATGAAAAATATCATGGAGGTGATGACGTGTGGAATAGCCCTTTTAGAACCAATAGGGATATTATGTTACACCTTATAAAGATGTCTAAATAAGATTTATGCTTACTTAACCGGCCGCTTCCCACAAGCACCCTGGCGTGACAAATTGAATAAACATCTTCCAAGAAGACGTTTAACGAATTACTGGAAGGTTGAATCGATCTTCTCGTATTATCAACTAACGATCCGCCTCAGCTCCACATGCGTGGAAAATTCAAATAAAAATAAATTGCGGACAAGTCACACAACACTATCTAGCCCCAAATTAAGCAAAGCATGCACTATGGGAACCAGATAGCTGATATAATAGTTATATATATTTACAATACAATATAACACCCCAGTCAGAGAATAAACATCTACGTTCACCACACATTTTTCTGATTACACAAATATTTGTTCTTGGTAGAGATAGAACCCACGACCTACGACGCACCAACTGAGCTGAAAGGCCATCAGTCAAAATCAGTGACACCACAATTTTTTTTTCTAAATTACACCCGTACTGCAGTATAAAATATAGCCTAATAAGTGTTTCTCTGGGATGAAGAAGCTTTCTAATGGTGAAATATTTTTTTAAATCGTTTTGGTAGTTTTTAGGGTTCCGTAGCCAAATGGCAAAAACGGAACCCTTATAGATTTGTCATGTCTGTCTGTCTTTCTGTCCGTCCGTATGTCACAGCCATTTTTCTCCGAAACCGTAAGAGCTAGACTGATGAAACATGGCGAGTAGATGTATTCTGTGAACCGCATTAAGATTTTTACACAAAAATAGAAAAAAAACTATTAATTTTGGGGGTCCCCATACTTGAAACTGAAACTCAAAATTTTTTTTTCATCGAACCCATACGTGTGGGGTATCTATGAATAGGTCTTCAAAAATGATGTTGAGGTTTCGAATATTGTTTTTTTCTAAACTGAATAGTTTGCGCGAGAGACACTTCCAAAGTGGAAAAAAGTTGGTCCCCCCCCCCTCTAACTTCTAAAATAAGAGAATGTTATATCTAAAAAAAAATATATGATGTACATTATTATGTAAACTTCCAACGATATTTGGTTTGAACGATATCTAATAAGTCGTTTTTTTTTAATACGTCATTAATCGTAAACCGCAATGTATCTTTCGACGAACTACTAGAACTTCTATATTATATTACTTACTGCTACGGAACCCTTCATGGGCGAGTCCGACTCGCACTTGGCCGCTTTTTTATTTTTTTTGTTTATTTTTACAAACATACATAAATACAAAATCTTTCCTCTCTATGATATAGGATCAGACGAGTGAGGTTTATTTGATTGCTAACAAAGTGATAGACCTAGCTCTGAGTAATATCTCAAACCTAAGTAACGCTTTTGAGTAAGAGGGATCATGGTGCCAGATGATACACTTCAAATTCAAAGTCAAATATGTATCTATTCAATAGTGTCCCAAGGTTCACTTTAAAACGTCTTAAAGCTAGGTGAGTTTAGGTGCCAAATTCACGCAACTAAGCCCAGAAGAACAGGCAATAAACTACGGCTTGGTACCTACCCTTTTTTATATTCAAAAGTTCATGACCCTTGTTTTATCAATGTTGACAAGCCAACAAGCCATGATTGATTGGTAGCGTATTAAGATAGAGTGGTAACATTTTAGGTGCTCAATGGTCTAGTAGGAGTGACCCCTCCATAATAATTATCTCCTTAATAATTTTCTGTGCAATGCCCTCTATGGTATTAAATAAATATTGTTTACAATTCATACAACACTATCTAGACCCAAATTAGGCAGAGCTTGTATGGTACCAGATAGAATTGCGGAGAAATACAAATATTACAACTAACAAACATAAAAAAATTATTAATTATTGTTATTGAATTTGTGACATTGATAGCAACAATGCTATCAATGTAACAAAGGGAAAGGAGCCCGTTAGTATTATAACAGTGGCTATATGCCGATACGGTATACCAACTTCTACAAAACGTAGGTGTATGCCAAGTGTATAATATTGGTCGTAGCTCTGACTACCCCTCAATGAATCTTGTTTATAAAGATCTTAGGGGTCATCTACTTTCCTTGCAAAGACGGGCTTTCTTTACGAGTACATACATTTTCGTGTAGCATAAATCGATCACAAATCTGCTTTGTTATATCAAACCTACAAATCTTTATAAATATTTGATAACACAACACCTTGACACCGACAAAAAAAGAGAATAAAATATTGAAACATTGTCGATGTGTTTTCGAGGATTTATCCTTCTAGGGGTGTGTTTAATAATTTCTGAGAAACCGTATCCATAGGATATAAATATTACAAGCTTTGTTTTTGAAATGAAATTTTTTAAGGCGGGTAGAGAAAAGGGGAGATAAAAAACCTGTTGACCTGACCCCATATGAAGTGGGGTAAGAGCAAGAAAATGATGATGATTTTGACGATTATAAAGAACTTAGTAGGTATCTATAGAGTCGGAAGTATTTTAATGACTTGACTACCAAAGAAAAAGGTTTTTTAAACTTGTTGATAAAACACGCAGATGGGTCACCTGATGTTGAGTGGTAATAAGGCATTGCCTCTTAGGACACTTAAGATTGTGCCTAACTATGCACCAAGTCCTGCATCCATCAAATTGAGCCATAAAGGTGTTATGCCACCGGCACTCACACCTTTCAAACCGAAACACAGCGATGTTACCTACTTAGCTGTATAGAAATAAGCATGGCAGTAATACTTCCCCGGACGAGCCCTTCATAAAGTACCTACTAACAACAAGGACAGTCTGGGTCTCTCTTTTGTTTTGATAAACAGATCTTTATTTAAATAGTCGCAAAACTTTAATAGTTATAGCCCAGACATTAAATTTGGCTGAACACAGCGCAGACAAATCGCTTGTTTAAATTAGAATCCGCGCAAAGATGAATGCGTGTTTGGACGTCCGTTTGATCAACGCGCGTCGCTTCTCACTATGCTTGCCAACGGAAGCTAGATCACACAGAAAACAGTTTGTCAGTGGCTTGGTGCGCTACACAGAAACACTTGAGAGCAGCATTTTTGAAGTGAAAACTTCTTTAGCGGCGTTGAGCACTTTCTGAAATGGGTATAAAATCTTAAACTCGCGTCAGGATCACGTGACCCTGATAAAGCGTAAGACGGATGTTTTTGTAGAAATGTACCCTAAGACTACAACGTAGAGTTCATAATAAAAATCGAAAAAGCGTAAGACGGATGTTTTTGTAGAAATGTACCCTAAGACTACAACGTAGAGTTCATAATAAAAATCACTTCAAAACATTAAACTGCACGAGAATTGCCGACTTTCACAGAACTGCACAATTATTGTGCAATAATTATAACAAGTGAAAAAAAGCCAAGGATCTCCAAATTAAATTATTGCAAATAATAAACAATAAAAAGCGGAGTCAATATAATTCTTATTCTATAAATGCAAAGTTTTTGAAGTGAAAACTTCTTTAGCGGCGTTGAGCACTTTTTTTTTTGGGTCATGTAGGGAAGGTGAGATTATTTTGAAAGCAATATAAATTTTTCCCCCCTTTCCCTCTAGACCCCTTTATTATTTAAAAAACCTAAAAATGCCCTATTTTTAAGCCTTTTTTTTCGAGTGGAGCATTGCGGCGAGCGAAGCGAGCCGCCATGCGACCATGGGAACAGCGCGGCGAGCGAAGCGAGCCGTGCTGTGACTCCCCCCAAGCCCCCCAGAACCCCCTCCTCCTGAACCCGGGGGGAGCGTCGCGGCGAGCGAAGCGAGCCGCCACGTGACCACGGGGAACAGCGCGGCGAGCGAAGCGAGCCGTGCTGTGACCCCCCCTAAGCCCCCCAGATTCCCCTCCTCCGAAACCCGGGGGGAGCGTCGCGGCGAGCGAAGCGAGCCGCCACGCGATCACGGGGAACAGCGTGGCGAGTGAAGCGAGCCGTGCTGTTACCCCCCTAAGCCCCCCAGAACCCCCTCTTCCTGAACCCGGGGGGAGCGTCGCGGCGAGCGAAGCGAGCCGCCACGCGACCACGGGGAACAGTGCGGCGAGCGAAGCGAGCCGTGCTGTGACCCCCCTTAGCCCCCCAGAACCCCCTCCTCCTATGTCTGCCGTTTTACTTCATTTAGGACCTACTTGTAGGTCGCGCGACAAGGTCCCTTCTAGCGGTTCCAACCCGTTGAGGATTTGGCTTTACGTAAAATTTAGGGTTCCGTATAGGGTTTTGATTGGGGTTATACTATATTGAGGAATTTGATTAAATGGTCGACTTTTAGGGTTCCTTAGGACTTTGATTGGAGTTTCAACTACACTTAGAAGCTTGATAATGTTAAAATTTTTAGGGTTCCTTAGGACTTTGATTGGGGTTTTACTACATTGAGGAATTTGATTAAGTGGTCAACTTTTAGGGTTCCTTAGGACTTTGATTGGAGTTTCAACTACACTTAGGAGCTTGATAATGTTAACATTTTTAGGGTTCCTTAGGACTTTGATTGGAATTTCAACTACACTTAGGAGCTTGATAATGCTAAAATTTTTAGGGTTCCTTAGGACTTTGATTGGGGTTTTACTACATTGAGGAACTTGATAAAAAACAACTTTTAGGGTTCCTTAGGCCTTTAATTGGACTTTCAACTACACTTAGGACCTTGATTATGTAAACAATTTTAGGGTTCCTTAGCACTTTGATTGGAATTTCAACTACACTTAGGAGCTTGATAATGCTAAAATTTTTAGGGTTCCTTAGGACTTTGATTGGGGTTTTACTACATTGAGGAACTTGATAAAATAAACAACTTTTAGGGTTCCTACGTTAATAATCAAGTTTTCACTTCTGCCGGCACTCCCGGAGTGCAACCCGTATTTTTTTTTAAAAGTAATGTACATCGTATATTTTTTTTTAGTTTTATCATTCTCTTATTTAAGAAGTTAGAGGGGGGGGGGGGGGGGGGGGGCCCAAAAAATTTTAAGTTAAGAAAAAAACTATTTTAGAAACCTCAACATCATTTTCGAAGACCTATTCATAAATACCCATACACGTATGGGTTTGATGGAAAAAGATTTTTGAATTTCAGTTCTAAGTATGGGAACCCCCAAAATTTAGGGTTTTTTTTCTACTTTTGTGTAAAAATCTTAATGCGGTTTACAGAATACATCTACTCGCCAAGTTTCATCAGTCTAGCTTTTATAGTTTCGGAGAAAAATGGCTGTGACATACGGACGGATAGACAGACAGACAGACAGACAGACATGACGAATCTATAAGGGTTCCGTTTTTGCTACGGCTTTGGCTACGGAACCCTAAAAAAGTGGCAATAGGGGAGGGCCGACCAAAGTAAAAAAATAACAAATCAAAATATTGGCCGCGTGCTGCCATTTTAACGCAAAACTCGTGAGTGTTTAATTACGCACTTTTATTTTAAACTTCTAAAAAGGGTTTTTTTTTTTTAATAAGCGTAAAAACTTAAAAAAAAATTGTTTTGGCGGTATTGCGGTATGGCAATATTAATTAATCATAATTATTCATAGATTTGTTAGTGCTACGATTAAAAACTATGATGTCTATAACATTATTTACTACGGAGAGATTTCAAACAGTTTGTAATTTTTTGAAGGGTCAATTTATTAAATCCCTGGGTTCTGTGTAAATGTGACAGGATTATTATGTGCCGAATCTTGCACATTAGGGCCACTGGTTGCCAATTTCTGTATTTACTGAGCACATCTTAATTTAATTTACCATCGTGGACAGGTGTGATTACTATTGTGTCAAACTTTCTGGCACTGGCATTAAATTAGTTGCTTATTCTGTTTCTTATGCAACTGTATAGTAATTAAATTAAAAAGTAGAGTGAAGGTGCTGGAAAAACCTGCACTACCAAAATCTTGTCCCACGTACGATAATAATATCATCTCGTGAATAGAGCATGAGTGAAAAAAATGTCTCAGACGCTGTAAAAATCCGGTACAAAACATCTACGAGCATAGTATTTTATTGTACAACTTATTTGGTTCATATAGTACAAGCTTTTCATAATTTCGGTCTACAAAAGCGCTCACTGAAACGCCTGCCAGTATTATTTGTTTAAGTGGGATACTATACAATTGATTTTAACTTTGATTACTTTGTTGAATATTTTAATAGTCAATTTCAATTAATTGGTTTTTAATCGGAATATTGTGATTGATACGAATTGTATGCATTTCAATGCAGCTGTGTCCAGTCAGCAACGGGATTCACATTTGAATAATTCCAAATATACACGTATTAAGTTTAGAATGAGTAAGTGTTGCCAGTGATGACTAACATGGCGCTAACTATTAGCGCTGAAGAAACCTTATCTCATTTTGATCAATAATAAACTATTTTCTATTGCATGAAAGAAATGGGTATTTATTGCGATTACCTTTATTATTCGTTTCGTTTTCGTTAGTCTGCCCGCGACCACGGCTGTTGTAGCACGGTCGAAACTTCGGGAAATAATAAAGGTAATCGCGATAAATACCCGTTTCTTCCTTAAAATTATGCATATTAAAGATCACGCTAATTTATAAAGTGCTATTTTCTATTGGCCAATCTACCGCATCGCTTTTTAATGTTTGTCGTGTACCTACTGGTTGCAAAAGTTAGTAAGGGCCGTTTTCCAACACTATAAGTAACATGATGAAAAATATAAATTCACACTCCGGCGAAAAAGCAGACTAACGACACAGAGGTGGAACAAAAACTGCATTAACAGAAGGGAAGTTCCACCCTTTGAAAGCGCTCTGAAAGGTTTTGTTATGAAAGGCTCATGATACGCTGAAAAGAAACACGTTTTCACGATATGTGCTACGAGTATATGTGGCTCACTGAAACTTTCGTGTTTTGCCATTTATTTAGCTAAAGGCTTAGAAAATCATCCTCAGTTCATTTTTTGTAACCTTTTCCGATACAGGCCTGTCCAGGTTGGCTGGTAGAAAATGCTGTCTAGCATTAAGCTCATCTATTGTACAAACTTGTTTTTGATGCAATAAAGAATTAAATAAATAAATACAGGAATTTAATGATATAGCTTTATCAATTGGCACGATACACACCCACTCCTGTGCAAATTATGGAGCAGTAATTTTTACATTAGATTATAACTTTTGTAAACAAAGTAATGTAAAATACAAGCCAGACAATGTATTTTTGCATATAGTGTCACAGTCTTAAACCGTGTTTCCACTAAAGCACAGTCAGTTTTTTTTGCTTTGGTTTTCGCAAAGTTTAACTTCGCAAAAAGCGGACAGCTATTTTTTATAAAATGACACTTTTTCCAACAGTACTCGTAATTACATTAACGGTTGCAAGATTGTCGCAAAATAAATTTATCTAAAAGTCATTTTTAGACTTTTAGACTGACCTCTCAGCTCAGTTGGTAGCAGCTCTGCCTTCTGTGCCGTAGGTCGTGGGTTCGTTCCCTTTAATGCTTAATTTGGGGCTAGATAGTGTTGTGTGGATTGTACACTATATTTATTTATTGATACTTATAAATCTCTGCACAAATGCTTTATAATGCTATCTGTCTGACTATTTACTACGGGATTTAGTTAAAAGTATTTTTAACCTATAAATCTTGCCTGTGTTGTCTCCAACAGTTTATAGTTGACCAAGCGAGCGAAGCGAAGTTTCGACATTGGCCAAAAATGCTTTAATGCGGCTATCTGTCTGACTATTTTCACCTACAGGTCGCATTTTTCAAACATAGGAACAAACTTCGTACACAGGTTATGTTACTTTTTTTAGTCGGAAATTTTTACTTCTTCAAAAAAGAGACAAAAAAGGAGGCTACTGGGTATCTCCACCGCATGAGATCCTATATCGAAGTTTTTTTATTAGAAGGAACTTCAATTGTCATACAAAAATGGCGAAGATCGGATGAGGATCTTTGGCACGATTTGCAGAAAAACTCTTCAAAATGCAATTAAAATTGCTAATTTTTCCTCGCAACCACAAAGTTTCAGCTCACAGAGCTACTAGTGTACATTGCTTAAAAAAATACACGTTTGAAATAACAGCTACAAAATATCTTTTATCAATTGATTGGTCATAGGTACAATCATAAAATACTCGTATTTGTGGTCATACAATCATAAAATATTAGTACCTAAACCCGTTTCAATATGGCACTAGAATGTGAATTCGTATAATTAGAGATTTTTGCTCAGAACTTCCACGTAAATTTATTCAGAGCAAATAAAATATGAATTTATCAACGGATTTATCGAAGGTTTTTCCTGTAAATGTTCAGACCTAATCAGTTACGACTTGTATACATTTCAATGCAGCTGAGTGAAAAGTCAGCGACGGAATTCCATGAACATTTAATTTTGATGATTCCAAATTTAAACGTTAGTCTGTGTGTTGCCAGTGAAGACTAATATGACGCTAACTAATAGACCTCATTAATATTATTCCCGACATATGTAGCTCGTAGAGTTAGTAAGTTGAAGTGGCAATGGGCAGGCCATATAGCTCGAAGAACTGACAACCGTTGGAGAATAAAGGTTCTCGAATGGCGACCACGAACCAAAAGACGAAGCGTAGGGCGCCCACCCACCAGATGTTAAGATCGCAGGAAGTCGGTGGATGAAAAGGGCTCAGAATCGTTTTTCCTGGAAATGTGTAGGGGAGGCCTATGTCCAGCAGTGGACTTCTTCAGGCTGATAATGATGATGATGATGAATATTATTCACTCTTTTATGTTTAAGCGGACTGAAGTTTTTAATTTTTAACTACCATTTAAAAATAAATACATGATCTTTTAGAAATTAGCATTAAAAACAACTAAGATTTGTGTTTATGCTATCACGAGCGCGCCTCTTACATTTAAACAATAAAGAGTTATCTATCTAGTGAATAAACTAAGGAGCAAGGTACCTATTATAAATATTACTATCATTACTTACTGTTTGAAGTTCCAACTCATTATGTGATAAAATCAGGAATGAGGAAATTCGTTGAAGAACCAAGGTCACCGACATAGCCCGCAAAATTTGTAAGTTGAAAAGGCGATGGACAGTTTGAAAACCGACAACCTTTCCGAAATATAGGCTCTCCAATGGCGACCACAAACCGGAAGACGAAACGTACGACCCTTCCTTACCCGATGGACCAATGACATAGTAAAGATCGTGAGAAGTAGGTGTATGCCAATCTAACCCCACTCAGTTTAGATTGGTTCTTCCCTAGAAATGTCCAGCAGTAGAATTCTGCAGGTTGATGATGATTATGACATACCCTTACCATGTCAGTTGAGAATTATTTACTAAAACTCTGCCAAAAATATAGCGGCTGCATAGATATATTTGTCAAAGAGAGTAATCACTTTACAGAATAAATATTAATCTTGGTTAAACAGACTCTCTATTTATTTTTAAATGCTAGCGCTTCTGAGGAAACGATGTAATTAATTAAAAACTTTCAAAGACTTTCGCCATCTTGGTTCTGGTTTTTAATAAATTCTTTTGCAAATATTTTACATTTTAGAGTCATGATATTTATTTTTTAAGGTTTTTAAATGATTATGGCTACAGATTATAAGCCAAATGGTATATAACTGCTGCATTAAAATAAATAAAATGTTAATTTTTCTTTACTAAACTATTAAAATGGGGTGTATTTTTTGTTAGCAAAATAGCTCACAAAAAATACTAATGGCCCGAACACACCTAGTTCGCTGGCGGTAGCGATCAGTGAAACGGTGTCAAATATCGCTGTCAGATTTGAGATTTGACAGCGAATATTTGACAGCGTTTCACTGTTCGCTACCGCCAGCGAACTAGGTGTGCGCAGGCCTTAAGTTTCCCGAAGGCTACGTTATTCAAACTTACCTTATCCACATCCATATTCCATTTTCAAATTAAACCTGGCACTCAAACTTTTTATTCGCCAACACTTCACACTGGCCACTGCTAAAAAAAAGTCAGATTCAAAGAGTTCGGAAATTTTCAAATATAGAATTCGAAGTTTATATTTTCGTAAGGTTGGAGAGACGCGGTGGAGCCGTGCGGCGGTGACGAAGTTCACTGCCGAATGGCAAGTTGAGGCAACCGCACCTGTTGTATTCCCAACCCGCAGGAATCCAGTTTCGGATTTTACTGCGATGCAACGTAAGTGCTTTGTTCAAATGAGGTTTAGTAAGTGATTTTATTTGCTAGTTTTCTGAAATGTCGATAAAAAGTTCTCGATAGAGTTGTTTGAAATGTTATGTTGTTGTTTCAGCGGGGTTTATTTATTTTAGTAAGTATTTATGTGATTTTTGAGAATCGTGTTGTTTAAAATTAATTAAAAAGCTGCTTTATTTTCTTACAAAAATTCTGATACGCTTTTATTTTTAATTTGGTGTACGAAAATTCAATCAACATCAGACATTCATTACACTTCGCAATAAGCGTAGGCGGCAAAAATAGGATCAAAGTCGAAATATGTGGAAACTTTTTCACGTCAGACTATCTATTTTTAGCATTTTTTATTTGAGTCTTATTTGTTGAAACCGTTATCTTTCTTTCTCTAAGTAAGTATTTCTCTTTTACAATAAAAGTGAATCAATCTTTTTTAACTATAGATTCCATTTTACACATTAAGACTAGCATCCACCTGTGGCTAGTCTCGCATTTTATCAACGCTGGTGAAAAGCTTAGGCGATAATCCAGGTCACAACCTATGTATGTTCATAGTTTCATTTTAAATCCTTCGCGGTTATGAGTGGAAATAAACACATAACTTTATAATAAATCATAAATTTACAATTTCTATGAACAACGGGCTATTTACCATGCTTTAATTTTGTGAGTTTTGACTCCCACTATTCGGCACAGTTGCATACCACATGATCACGGCTTGAACAAAAAAAGTAATAATAATTTTAGTTTTTGTATAATAAATGTATTATTGTTATTGGTAGAACTGTACACGTCGCTACGCTAAGCTACGCCGTCCCTTGCATAAACAAGTTTCCCTACAACGTGTTTGCTTGATTGCTACGACGTGCTACGTGCTACGCCGTAGTGAGTATCGTAGTAGCACTATGAAAATGAATTAGGTTGTCTCCACAGAAAACACTTTAAAGCAAGTTGATTTGATTTTTTAAGTGGAAACTATTTTTAGGTTTGAGCATTTTTCAAGGTGGGAAAACACCAGTAAACTCGCTACACCGTCACGTAACCGACACCTCGTCCTCAAAAATCGAAAAGCTTCACATTATTTTTGGACTGCCATGATTTTTTTTCCTATATCGTTATATTGCGGGCAAAAGCCTTCCTCAAAAATTTCTAGTTATTTTATTCCGAGCCTCCTTTTCCTCCCACAATAAAGGTAAATGAATTTAACTTTTATTAAAATAATAACCTTTTAAAAATATGGTCCTAAGTATTATAAACATAATAAACAGGTTCTTATGTTATAAAAATATGTGTTCTTTGGAGCGTGTCTGTTTAGAAGACGGATGGACGTTTATAAGGGCTCACATAAATTCCCTCGTAACTTCGTCTGTCTGTTTCTTGACATGAGTTATAAACCAGTTGGGAAAACGTTGTATTTCTTACTAGCACCTGCTCATGGCTTCACTTGCCAGGTATTAAGTAACTTAACCATAATGTATGCTCACTTACTAACCTTCTTTTTTTCATTGACCAAGCGAGCAAAGCATCTCTACATCAACCACTGTGCATATTATGCTATATTCAAGCTATATCCAAGCGTGGTGAAAGGATTTTGAGTGCTCCTCAAAGAAGCTTCTTTTGTGCCCTATAATTATGCTGTATAGTATGTGTATTTAATTAGCTTTAATAAAGTGCTAGTTGCTCAGTGGTAAGGCCTAAAGTCGTGGGTTCAAATCTAGTCATATACTAATGAATTTTTCAGTCCAAAAATGTATGTACACTATGCCAGTGCTCTCAAACAGTGAAGGAAAACATCGTGGCTGAACGAACCCAGGAATTATACTTTTTTGTACAACTAAGTGGAAAAACAAGCATACGGTCCACCTGATGGGAAGCAGTAACTGTAGCCTATGGAATACCAGAGGCATCACAAACGCGTTGTCAACCCTTTAAAAGTTTATAAAAAACCCTTTTTGAAGAACCCCATGCTATAGTCCTTAGGAAAAACCTCAGCAGGGAGATGTTTACAACCACCACCACCACGTAGATGAAAACACGGACAGCTGCTCGTTCATCATACAATGGTCAACTCTATTTTGTAATTAACAAAATAGTCCAACGGAAAAGGATGTACAATTTGCTCAAATATTTGCTCCAGCACAGGATATGAACTGGTACAGAAGTAAAATTGCCCGACAAAACCAGCTTAGAAAGTTGACTTGTCAGTAATTATTTCTAAAGTCTTTAACTAATTTCAAAATAAGGAATTCATTTTCTTGTCCTTTATCCCCACTTCATGTGGGGTCGGCACAACTTTCAACAGTCACTCTTTTCTTACCCAATATTATCCTTCACACAATCCATCCATCTTTTCTTTGGCCTACCTCTACTTCTATAGCCATCCAAATTTATCCAAACCCGTCAAAAACATCAACAAAAAAGTTAAAAATAAAATAGTTTAAAAAACAAAAAAAAAATTTATACTTTTTAGTTTTTTTTTTCTAATTTTTTTTATTTTTTTTTCATATTATTGCATTGTCATCGACCTTTGACAGGTGTGCAAAGTTTGAATCAAATCTGATTGTTCAAAGTAGGACAAAATCGAGCTCAAAGAGGTCGGTTACATACATACATACATACATACAGGTGAAGCTAATAAAAGCGTTATAAAAAATACTAACACAGGTACAGGAGAAAGTCGGAACAAAAAAAAACGTGGCAATAATTTTGTTACCTTTTCAATTAAAGGCCACTGATACTTTAGGCCTACCATGAGCTCTGTCTAGCTCTGGTTTTGAGTCTGTGTGAGTGTTGACTTAATAAACCCTACGTCAAAACGTCACATACACAGTATAATACACTGGTGAGCACTCACATAGACTCAAAACCAGAGCCAGAGACAGAGCCAGACAGAGCTCATGGTAAGTCTACTGACCTGAGACAATTAGAGGATAACATGATGGCAAATCGCTGTTATATTATCGCAAATTGCTGTGTGTGTGTTGATGTGGCCGTGCCTTAAAGCTTTCAAGTTTTCGGTGCTATTGGAAATGTAAAGCCTAAAAGCTCTAAAAATAGCAACTAAGCTCGATGGAGTGATTTTTGTACTTACGTAACAAATATATTACATTAAAACAGTACGCGGCAGGTTGGGAAACTGATTAACTCCCTAGGGAATTTAGTACTTTAAACAATATTCAATTATAAACGTTCGATGTGTAGCTTTAAAGCCCACACATCTAAGCGTTCTGCGATGGCGATCAATGAGACGCTGTCAATTTATGACAGTGTTTCACTGATCGCTATCGCCATCGCCTAGATGGGCGCAGGCCTTAAAAGGAGTTTACTGAGGGAAGAAACTATTTTTTTATGAAAAACGCTGCTATTATTTTTTAGTATTATTAATGATATTTACAAAAATAAGTACGTACATTATTTACAGTGCGATTGTATAATTCTGTTGCAATGAAAAGTTTGATACTCACAAGAAACAGCGATCATTTATTTTGTTTCCAAATTTTTTTAATCAATATATGTCTGATGCCGCACTAGTTTTACAAAGCGAAGTTTCTATTCGCTATCTCATGTTTAATGCGTCATCATTCAGTCTATGTTGCAACCGTTCCTTGTCAAAGATAAGTTTTGTTCCAATCAAAGCTAGCAATATACTAGCTGGCCTTACTTACAAGCGTTACTTAGGTGTGACGCATTGCTTAAAGTTCACTCTGTCACAGTTTGACATTAACGGATAGTAAGAGATGACAGTTTCTTAGACACAGGTTGGATTCGTTTTCTGTCATTTTAAGAAGTCGCATAGCTTTTTGATTTTAATTGTTCTTCTGGTGTTATTTTGAGTTCCGTTGTATAATTTCGGTGGCATTTTAACCAACATTACTTGAGGTCTTAGCTCAAAGTGTTAGCAGTTGGAATTAAAGTGTATTATTATGTGATATTCTGATTTGATCGAAAATGTTTCAGATGGTTTTGGAATTAACGGCCATCTTTCTTCCAAAGCCAATTATGTAGGGCCGACCTTTGACAGACGACTGACGACACTTGACGGAAAAGTATTTTATCTATGTAATATATTATCATCATTCTCAATAAACTACTCGACACTGGTGAAATTGATTCGAAAAGGACAGATGCCATTCATTAAGAAGTAGACAGAGATTATCTTTTGAAAAACGCTTGTGAGTAATGGGGTTTATGTCAAAACTGACAAATGCGACTGGATTTGCAACCGATTGCAACAAAAAATACCGAATTACCCCACGAGTTCCCGTAGTAAAGTTTTTGATTAGTTTCGAACTAGACGCGTTGTTATACCCGCCAATATTTATTTATTTATAACAACTGAAGTTTCATGGTTGAATTGAAAACACATTTTCACAAAATTGACCAAATCCAGGGTGCGTCATTAGTCTTATCGATAAATACTAGAGGGTTGCCATGCAGTTACCCTGGTGACCTAATTTAGGGGGCTACAACCCTTTAACATGATTCAGGCAATAAATTCGGTACAATTTGTTATTGGCTAGAACTTGGGGTTGAATGAACTGCTAAGCTCTTTATTGGAGCTTTTTATAGAATACACGCAGTATTATACTATATTTTTACGTAGAAGGAATTAAGAGTATACAAGAATAATGGTGACCATTTTCCATTTTGGCTCAAAAACAACAGGAAAAGAAGATACAGGTACACAAGAAACAGGAAGAACACAACAACAACAACACACAACAACACACAGAACAGGAGAACAGGAGAGAAGGTACAGGTACAGGCGAAACAAAAAACGAAAAAAGAAAAAAACATTGAACACCTTAAAGAAAACAGAAACGAGTAAGTACACACAATAATAATTTGATGTGTTAATGCTATAAAGGGTACCGACAGTAACCAAATATGCATAAGTAGGTATTTATTGAGTCAAAGCTGCTCTGCTTCTAATTATGGCACATTCAAAATATAGTTTATTTAATATAGTACGTGCCAATATCCATAGGTTAGGTACAAATAAACAGTGAAATATAACAACACTAATAAATGTTTAAAAGATAGGGTAAAAATCAATTATTTAGTTAAGCAAACATCACTTCGATATTACCAGATCCATGTTATGATAAAATAGACTAAAACTTACGGCTTGGTCCTAAGTTTTTTTGTTGGAACTAGCATGTAGACGACCTTCTCACGCTCCAAGTACGCGCAGTACCACGACTTCAAGCCCTCCTTTGTTTAGTCGTGTTTGAAGTCAGTCAGAAGAAACGTAACTGAGAAAAACACGAAAAAATATAAAAATGCCGTATTGTGCTGTTTTGCGGTGCTAAAACGATAGCCGAACCAATAATTTAACAAAAGGGGGCATATCGTACCACAGGTTAGTATTATTTTATTGCTTAAATTGGTTTTGTTTAGAATGCAAAACCATCAAACAAAAATAGACTGTGAATGAAATTCGTTAAGGTCGCGTTTCTATAAATCTCAACTTTCGCTACTCAATTAGGGCTGTACCTACCCCAATAAAGTGATGAATGTGCTATCGAATACTTTATTAGTTCTGATCATATAAATAGTTAGGTTTAGGGAGCTGACTTTTTTTTTGCTTTAGTGATGATTTTATTCCTTATGTATTATTCTGTTATTATTCTGATTCTTTTCTTATTCTTATAGCCCACAGTGGCTGGGTAAGATGAAAATTACAGAAATATTTTGAAGAAATAACATAATAATTCTGGTTTCAGTTTTCCGATATTCAAAATAAATGTATCGATGCAACAGGAAAAAGAAAACACAAGAAGAAAAAGAAACAATATTTGAAACAGTTAAGTATACAATTTTACGAGTTGTAAACATTTGATTGGGTAAATAAAGAAAGATAGATAAGAATAGTATATTTCATTACAAGTGCGGGAAGGCTGTCATTGCAAAGAGTTCCGACAAATGTCTACCCGAGCCGAAGGCGAGGGTTGACAGTCGGAACAAGTTGCCTTGACGGTTCCGCACGTGTACTGAACGACTATTTCTAATACAGTTGCGAAAAAATTAAGCAATTTAATAAAATAATAAAAATACCATTTGCTTTTTTCTCTTCTCTCCACGCAATAAGTTCGTCGTATGTATGCATGTAGCGACTTTTTTACTTTTCCGGTAAAATGTTCTCCGAAGCATTTTGTGCAATTATACTGAGTTCCGGTGGTGTTAATTCAAAAAAACTAGGGTCGAAATTACTCATTTTGTGCAACAAACAAATAAAATGGCAAAGAAAATTTCTGAAAAATGGCGCCAACCGTAATATATAAGCAGAGATTTTTTTTTTCTTCACCCATTCTGGAAGGTAAAGGGAACTATACCCATACAGCCAAGTCTTCAGTAGATTTTTTTTATTGATATGAATTGAAAATGAAATTTAATGAGATGAAATGAAATGAAACCTAACCTATCTCATTCAATCAAATCATTAAATCTGTTAATGAAACAAATTAGTAGCTTCTTTTTAGAAATAATACGTATTTGCATGAATCATAAAAACTTCGATGAATTTTTTTAGTAAAAACTTCATGGTTGGTTTTTCTTTTTAGACATTATTTTGACAGTTGGGAAAGAAAAAGCACTAGTGCGGGAATGGTAAAAAAAAAGCACGCGTGTGTAATAGCCCACATCCCGAACGCTATACGTCCCTGCAATACGCCACTTTTTGAGCAACTGTATTAAAAAAGCTTTTTATTTCGACCACCATAAATATAACCTGACGTGCTACCGATCGTTATACATCAGTAGGTAGGTGAGAGCGCTGGTGGGCTAGTGGTAGCGGCCCCGCCTTCTGATCCTTAGGTCGTGGGGTTAAATCCAGTCGTGTACCAATGAGGTTTACTGCCCAAAAATTAATTTACACTATGCCAGTGCTCTTAAACGGTGAAGAAAAACATCGTGAGGAAACCGGGCATGCCATAGAACTTAAAAAGTTCGAAAATATGTGTTAAATAAGTGCACGAAAGGAGCCTCTTTGGGGCGCACTTAAAATCCTTTCACCTCACTTGGTTCGAAAAAACCAGTGACACGATAAGAAGTAGGTAGGTAATCATCGATGTCGATACATTTGTCTTGTATCCACCTTGGCACATCACTAAGTGAGTGGCTATGTCAAGTAATAGCCATTGTATTATGAATCTTATACCTTGTGGATAAAGACTAACAGAATTGTTTTCTATAACGCCATCTAGCGTCAAGTAGCTTTGTTTTGTTGTCAATCAAGTAACAGCCATTGTATTATCAATCTTATTATAACTAAATAGAGACTAAAAGAAAAAAATACTGAATGAGAAGTGCCATCTCTTGGCAAATAGAATTTTATTTTAGCACTGTTTATTTTATTAAGTTTAGAACCATGTCACGACAGCTTTAAGGTTTATTATCAATTAAATTATTTTTTTGGTTTTAGGTCCTTTTTAACGTTTTTTTTCGACCAATCATAACTTTTATTTCTATGTGTGTTTGTTTTTACGTGTATGAGTTTGGCGACACTGGTTCTCTTAGTAATACGTCATCATACTCTCTCTACTTTGCGTAAGCAAAAGCGTGTTTGGTGCTCTGTGGGTGTAACAAATAGGAAATGCGTTTCTACACCGAATTACAAACATAATAAAAGCAAACTACTTGAGTTTCGTGTCACAACGCCATCTAGGATTTGATTGAGGCACATATTTTTAGAATATTTATAAGTTAGTCACCAATATTGAGGGTTTTACATAACCTATTTACCTTCCTATATTTGGAATACCTACAAATGCAGAGTTGCGTGCGATCTCTACATAAGTTATCGTCTTCCTGCCTATAAGCATCCCTTTTTTCGTGGGATCAGCCCAACATGTTCTCCTTTTCATTCATATTACCATACCATACCAAGTTAATAAAATGAAAATATTTGCGAATATTTTCACATCTCCATGTGTAACGTAATATCCCTGAAAGCCCGAAAGAGGGATATTTGACACACGCGATATTATAGCGAGCAACGATTTACTTTTTATAATACAGATAAAAATCTATTTTTTTGTTTTAAAAACCAGTTGAATTAAAATTACCTATAATGTCATCATCAGTCTCATCATCTTAGCCGTTTGCACCCACTGCTGTGTATAGGCCTCCTCTTTGTTTCACCACTCTTTCCCGTCCCTCGCAAGCCTCATCCACTCATTTACGGCATTAGCGACAAATGTCGTTCGACTAACGGACGGGTGGTCTCAGCGGCGTCTTTACCTATTGTGCAGGGTGTGCGGTGCACACGGGCGCAGCGTTCCTAGGGGGCGCCGAGCGCCGCGGCGGGGCGCTCGGCCACTATCAGCAGGCGCGTTGGCCGGACGCCGCACTTTCAATGACCAACGTAAAAAGGGTTCCGCTCTGCGTTCGGCGCCCCTTAGGACCGCTACGGAGCTCAACTTGGCGGGCGCGTTGGTCGGGCGCCGCACTTTCAATGACTAACGTAAAAAGCGCTCCGCTCTGCGTTCGGCGCCCCTTAGGACTGCTAAGGAGCTCAACTTGGCGGGCGCGTTGGCCGGGCCCGCACTTTCAATGACCAACGTAAAAAAAGCTCGCTCTGCATAGATTTTGTATAGCATCTTGAGCTCTTCTAATATTTGATGAATAACATCATAGGGGCCGACGAGCGCCGCTGGCACTCGGCGCCCTCCCCCCCCCCTTTATCTTCTCATAAAGAAATAATTTTCAAATTTTCTTTCTAAATGCATTTCTAAGCTATAATAGAAACACACCCTCCAAGTTTCATGCTTCTAGAACTTACGGTTTAGGCTGTGCGTTGATTTTTTTTAAACCATTTTCCCCCTTTTTCTCTAAGTTCTTTTTCGATAAGTTTTGGCTTGTTAGGGTTTACACCAGAACACCTTGCATAATAATTCTAAATATAGTCAACAGGACATTGTGGTAACCAAACTGCATTTCTTCTTAAAAATCTCCAAGCAATAGAGTTAATTACCCATTGGGGAAATTTGACAGTTTGTTGTAACTTGATGTGCTGTTACTTGTACTTTGTATCCATTCCATTTTGAACGCGCACTTACAAGGGGGTGCTTGGGTTATGTTTGCACACGGGCGCTACATGGGCTAGAGACGCCTCTGGGTGGTCTGCTTCTAGGTCTTTGAGCATCATGTACTTAGTTAAAATTAAACCAAGTACATTATATATATACTACTTGCTACGTACTGCTTGCTGGGTGCAGACAGACCGAGTGAACGCTAGCCGGAGCACGAACAAAGGAGAAGATAACTCGCATTTCTTTCATCGTTCTTGCTAGAAAGTTCATTGTTTTTTGAAGTGTCATTGTTTGCTTTTTTTAAGAATGTAAGCAGAATGCTATTAACTTTACAGCATTTTTTTTTTGTAAACAGTTTTAGCTATTAAGAAAACCTATTACAACTACCGTGACATAGTAAATCCCCCAAAAGTGATGGACAGCGGTGGCTGCGAGGAATTCCAAATCTAATATGAGTCTGTCCGTCCTTTAGCTAAGCCCTCAAAATAACATGCTGACAAAATAAACTGTTTCATATTCCCAGCTCATCTTGCGCGGTAAAGTTTGTTAAAACGTGAGTGAATTTGAGTCACAGTAACCTCCTAGATATATTAGCAGATCATTTCACCTGCACGCAGGAGGAATAACAGGACATAAAAGCCTATCTACTTATATCTTGTAGTTATAGGTCACAAAGAAGTAAAAGTTTTCGAATGGCAACCACGAATTGAAAGACTTATGTATATGAGACGCAGTGGGCCTAAATATTGTCGGGAAGCTGGTGTAGGTATCGAGATGCTTAAGCTCCATGAAGAGAAATGAAATTGGCCTTCGAGTATGTTCAGCAATGGCCTTCCTGAATAATAATAGTTGTTGATCTGGCCGAGGATCTCAAGAGGCGCAAATATGCAGGTCTCGACAGAGCCTACTTATTTGCTCCTCTTGGGTTTGAGACTCTGGGTCCGTGGGAAACCGAGGCCTCGCGGGTCTTCAAAATTTTTTCTAGGCGACTGATCGAAGCGACGCGTGACCCAAGAGCTGGTGGGTATCTGGCATATCGTATAAGCATTGCTATTCAGCGTGGCAATGCCGCCAGCGTCTTGAGTCAGCGCTTCCGTCTGGCACTGATTTGGATCAGTTGAGCTATCTCTAGATCGTTTGTAACGATCAGCAGATAGCTCAACTGTTTCTTGTGTATTTTGTACATTTTGAAAATATTTGTTTAATTGTAAGTAGTTGTTATATATGTGGATCTTTTGAACAATCAGCTAATCTACGATGGCTATAGCTATCAGTTTTGACAGCTTTGGCAGTGTGATACACTGATCGCTATCGCAGGTGATCTAGTGCGTTTAACTTAAAAGATTAATTTATTATCACCATTTCCGCCCGTTTGCACCGTTCTCAGTAGGTATAAAATATCCTCTTTATCACGTCACTCTCCTCGATCCTTTTCGAATAATACTTTTT
Source organism: Thera obeliscata (assembly GCA_947578465.1). Classification (NCBI taxonomy): domain Eukaryota; kingdom Metazoa; phylum Arthropoda; class Insecta; order Lepidoptera; family Geometridae; genus Thera; species Thera obeliscata. Next base: position 4,784,096 of record OX387926.1, read on the forward strand.
TCATTTATTTTAATTTGTATGCATAATCATTATAAATACAAGCTATTCTTAGTTTGTTCGGCGGCGGCATTGTTATGCCATAATCACAGGGTAAGCCTAGTTTGGGTACTAATGTTATTCCACCAGGAAATTTACATTGCAAGCTAATTACCTAACTGATACATAATAATCTTACTGTAATGTTTGTTATTATTCAACAACATTTTATTTCAATTTCATTTCAATTCATGCACTAATTTCCATCACACACAATGATGATGAATCTTTCAAGAACCTTTTGGCCACCTTCGGTCATCTAATTATATTCTAAATTTATATTTTTCTTAAACAATAAATCCACTCGCTCACATACGACAAAATTGCCCAAACTAATGCAAAAGCATTTCTATTGTTCAAAATAAAAATGGAGTCAATTCTTGAACACCTCACAAAGTAGAAATAGCTTCATACAGACGAAATTGCGCGGGATTCTTTTTTTTTATACATTTTCTTCTAGTACCTAACAATCTTTTCATCGGTTCTTTTGATAACACGAGCAACCGTTAGTACAAAATAAATATCAAAGTAAGTACGTTTCATATTTCTGTTTCAAATGAATCCACCTCGATGGGAATTGGAAAAAGCCGAGGATTAGAGACGTCTGTTTTTGCAAAATATTGCAACTTGAATCTATATTTAGTATGGAGAAGGTAGTTTTTATAAGCACGTGTGTTTTAAATCCCCTCTATATGAATATGAATTATCGAGCAAATGCTCATCTCAGTCGCTACTTTTTTGAGACTTGCAGGGATAATCTACAACGGTGGGGAATAAAAGGTCAAAGATGTTGGGAATCGCATAACCACTGGCCAGGACACTTGGCAAGCCGAGGTGATGACAGGTGGAGTAAGGCGCTAGCTGAATGGCGTTCAAGAACTGGGTAAAGAAGCGTTGGTGTTCCTGCGGCAGACGATGTTGCGAACATCGCGGGCAAGACCTGTAGACCTACCACAAGCTCTGCCTGGCTCTGTCCCTGGCTCTGGTTTTGTCTGGTGAGTCTGTGTGTTATACTGTGTGTGTAACGTTTCGACGTAAGATTTATTAAGACAGCACTCACACACACTCAGAACCAGAGCCAGAGACAGAGCCCTCAGAGCTTGTGGTAGGCCTACTGGATGAGATTAGCACAAGACCGTCAACAGTGGCACATACAGAGAGGCCTATACCCAGCAGTGGGTGAAATGGGGCTATGGATGATAATGTGGGGAAAAGTCATGAGACTTTCCTTACTTTCTGTTCCATTTCCTAGCTTCATGGTTTACCGGTGGCACCTGTCCGTCGTCGCACACCAGAGGTATGCAATGGTAAGCAATTTTTTATCCCTTGGGTCTGGATTAAGCATTTTTAGTATATTACGTTTTTCGTTTCATAATTTGGTACAAAAATTTGATGTACCTACATTTTATATTATGTAAATATAAAATGTAGGTAAATTAATAAGTTATGGTAAGTATGTAAAACTTGAGAAACCGACTTCATAGTCAAACTGCTGAATCGATTTTGATGAAATTTCAATGGGAACAATCTGGAAGTATAAATGTTTTTTTTTTTAAATAAGCTCAAAAATGACAAAATTATGCGATATCAAAAATTTAGCACACAACCGAATTAAAAAACCTTCTGCTTTTTTATTTGAAGTGGTTAGAAAAGTGGCGTGATAAAACACTGAAGTTGAGAGAAAAGTGTTATGATAATTACGACTCTGAAAACTGTAATACAATTTCTCACTCGCACACACCTTTTATAGTACAAATTGTCAAAGAGTGGCACTCAACCGGCGTGGCGTCAGTATTTCCGGAATACTGGCTAAGCATGCTCTGTCTTAGGCTACATCGTCACTTTCCATCAGGTGTGATAGCATCCAAATGATTAGCTTTCTATATAAAAAAAATATGTGTAAACACACTAGACTTATTTATCAAAAATCGCAAGCAATTATCTTGGTTGCAATCCAATTGTACTCAGTTTAGCAAAATAATAATTTTGACCCTAATACGTTTTCCTTCATAAAAAAATATGCCAAATAAATAAATGATTAAAAACTGATTTGTGTGTGCCTTGCACACATTTTTAAGTATTAGTCAAATATGACAGCGAAATTTGACAGCTGTTCACTGTACGCCACCGCAGAACACTTAGATTTGTGCAAGGCTTAATACAGTAAAATAATTACTAACCCAAACTTATATCTACGATGCACCTTCAATAGATTAATTTCTTGGCAAGATTAAATTTCCTTACAATCTTGTACGGTGCGGAAGAGATTTTGCAATCTTGCACTTTGGAATTGATTAATTATTGATTAAATACTTTTATCGCTCATTATAATCATCTGTAGGTACCCGTATTCTGAGTTTTACTCAATCAGTTTGAACATTTCGTTTCGCCTACGTGTCTCTTTCCTTTGTATGGAGTAACAATGAGACAACAACTCGTTTCGATCCTTTCTACCAAGTTTCTACGTTACTTATTGTTGCTGTCTCATCTTTTCTCCATATAAAAGAGAGAGACACGTACGCGAAACTGATCGAATAAAACTTAGACTACGGGTAGAGTTTGCTTTATAGGTATTTGCATAATACGTTTCTTAGTGCTATTGGAAACTCAGCTGGAAACTCTTCTATAGGTTTATTTTTTAGGGTTCCGTAGCCAAACGGCAAAAACGGAACCCTTATAGATTCGTCATGTCTGTCTGTCTGTCTGTCGGTCCGTCCGTATGTCATAGCCATTTTTCTCCGAAACCGTAAAAGCTAGATGAAACTTGACAAGTAGATGTATATTCTGTAAACCGCATTAAGATTTTTACACAAAAATAGAAAAAAAATTATAAATTTTGGGGGTCCCCATACTTGAAACTGAAACTCAAAATTTTTTTTTTCATCGTACCCATACGTGTGGGGTATCTATGAATAGGTCTTTAAAAATGATGTTGAGATTTTTAATATCGTTTTTTTCTAAACTGAACAGTTTGCGCAAGAGACACTTCCAAAAAAGTTGGTCCCCCCCCTCTAACTTCTAAAATAAGAGAATGATAAAACTAAAAAAAATATATGTTGTACATTACTATGTAAACTTCCAACGATATTTGGGTTGAACGAGATCTAGTCAGTAGTTTTTTTTTTATACGTCATAAATCGTAAACCGCAATTTACCTTTCAAAGAACTACAAGAACCTTTATATTATGTTACTTGCTGCTACGGAACCCTTCATGAGCGAGTCCGACTCGCACTTGGCTTCTTTTTAATATATTTTATTACACATATCCCTGCCTTATCCCACGCTAAGTGAGGTTAGAAGAAACAGTTTACTTCTTCCCTTCTTTCTTTTTACTACTAGTTTACTTCTTTAATTTGTCATCTAGGTGCTCACATCATACCTACTCCATCATTTCTCCTTCTATAACTATCGACATCGATTATTAGAATTGCTTTAGGGCTGCACGAGTTCGTAGTTTTGTTGGGTCAAACGGGTGCTTTTCCGGAGCGGTATCGGGATACCATTTTCTCCTACAGCATAAAAAACTTTGGCATTTTGTCAGCCCCTGCCAGAGTGGGCTCCTCGATTCGCTTACTAAGGGCCCGCCCACATCTAGGCGATTGCGATGGCGATCAGCTGAAACGCTGTTAAATATGACAGCGATATTTGACAGCGTTTCAGCTGATCGCCATTGCCATCGTCTAGAAGTCTAGATGTTCGCAGGCCTTAACCTAGTGTAGAGTTGTTATGTTTCAAACCAAACCTAACCTATCTGAGTTGGACGAAATTATATTGTGTTTCCTAGAGGAATGAGTAAAACGCAAAGGTTGGGAAAACCCAACCCTCAAAAACCACAAATTCGTGAGGCGGGTTAATCCGTCTTGCAATATTAATAAAAAAACAAATTTTCCGGTATCCCAGTTTAGTTAACTTAATCTATGCCTAACGGTGACTGAGCACATTCGACTTGGTAAATTATGTTGAATGCGCTCAGTCATAATCCACAATACAGTTTTGACAACAAAAAGTGGGTTAGAAGGTAATTCAACCGCTTGTATTTCAGCAAGTAGAGCACTAGTTTTTTTACAGTACAGCGCAACTCGCGAGCTCACCTTTATCGAATCTGTTTTCCATAAAATTTTTAGAATTTAAATATTTGTTCTAGGATGTAATTTATATGAAACCTTTTGTTGAAACTTTACAAAATATAGATTTTGTTAATTTAAAATATAGGCAAAACTCAAATAAATATTTATGAATTTCGTATTATCGCGTTAAATAATCGTAAAAAAGTAGCACTTCTGGAAACCTTCCTTATTGTACTTGTTTAAGTACACTATTGCTATGTGACGTTTAATAAATAGCTTTAGACATTTTGATTTGATTTGAAACATGGTGAGGTCTATGTCTATTATTGCCAAGAGATCACTTTCAACGATAACACTGACCAAGTTTTTATCACGAATAATGAAACTACTTTTTTCATTATATTATAATTTTATTCATTAAACTTCAAACCTGGTGCTATAAGTTCTTAAAACCGAACAATACTGGTCGTTAGAAGGCTGTAATGGTAGGAAATTACCTGAACGCTGATTTATTACAGTGTGCTTTGTCGGCCCCTGCACAATACGAGGCGACCCCAATAGATAGAGCATAATCTCTTTCTGTAGCAACAACATGGTGGATGAATAAAATTTTATTGAGGTACCCTTTCTTGCCTTTCTTTCTTCAAGAATCTACTTAATTATGCTCGTGTGGTTTCGATGGTATATGTGATTAAATGAGAAGAGAATGGAATTCTTTATTATATGCTCGCTGGATAAAATACTTCAACCTTTTGTTTCTTTAATAATAGACTATGGACAGACAAGAGAATAGAAGAATAAGAATAATTATAATTTAAGTTTAAAAAACTTGAGACACCTACTACTTGATGGCCAAATTATTAAACCGAATTTGATGAAAAATCCATTGAACTAATCTGGTAAGTGGAACCTTTCAGATAAAAAAAGTTTTTTCAAATCGGCTCATTAATGACGAAATTATGCGATAAAAAACATAAAAAAAAACAATAAAAACACCAGCCAATGAAAAATAAACAATGGCTAAACCAATTTTGATGAAACTAATCCGAAAGTATTACCTACCAGATAAAAAAAATAATCTTTCAAATCGCCTTCTAAATTAAAAAATTATGCGATAACAAACTTTTATTTTATTTATTAACAAAGTCCACAGCTCATATACAATGTATCCTATAATATAACTTACAGCCAATTATGGATTTACATTTTTCGTGTGAAACCAATAAGAGAAATCGACTATCACAAAACCGATCTAAGTAATTGCTTACTGCAAAAGAAGATAAATAAGTAGGCAGTAGTACGAATCCAGAATCTCCTCTTTTTTATTTGAAGGAGGTAAGAAAGGTTATGCAACGAGTAATTACAGCTCTTATCAGCGCACTCAAGCCTATTTTACATTGAAAGCTATTTCAGCTGACCCAAGCTTGGTCAAAGTGCTTAGAAACCACTCGGCACGGTAATTTGAAGCGAGGCGATACTAAGCCCCGAAGCAAGTTTCAATCGTGCATTTTTGGTTTTAGTGAGTACACTATACTACGAAATATTGTATTTGGGTACGGTATAATATTGCTTTAGATCTCTGCCGAATACGAAGCATAAAATTCATCAAAAACATCAATCAACCAAACATTATTGTTATAATATTATTTAGAGTACCACAAGGATCACTTTGAAAAGACTTAGAGGTAGGTGAGTCTAAGTGCCAGTTCCACGCGACCAAGCCTATTAGAAGACAGATTATTTGAAAGGACGTTGGCGCGGGTTATTTATAGCAAAAACAGCAGCAATAATAGCTTACTATAGATCTTAAAATATACTTAATGAAAAGCTTCGATTCATCATCGACAGTTTCATGTTGAAAGGACGTTCTCAATATTAACTCAATCTCACAAATAGTAATACAAAATCGAGTCTAAATCGAAAACAGAGGATTGAGTCGCGACTCATGAATATCTTTTGAAGTTCAAGAATCCATCGATTTTACGCGGAAGTAATAAAATGAGAGCCGTTAAGTTATTTGATATGAAATCTTTATTACATCGAATAACCCAATAAATTATGTACCGGCATGAACTCTTGACTCCAAAGAATGTCTTAGGACGATTTCGTGCCGGTATTACGACTGTGACCTTCGTATTATGACGGTGGAAGTATTTTATTATTACTTACGACGACTTACCTGATGATAAGTAACTGTCACCTTTAAGGCTTTGCTGATAATTTCTTAACTTTCACTAACGTTATTGACGTACGGAATTCTACAAAAATAACATAATAATAAAACATCACAACAATCTGATGAAGCCCACTGTTGGACATAGGCCTCTTCTATAAACCAGTAAGAAGGATTATGAAATTGATTATTTTTGATATTATATAATCAAACATAATCAAATACCACTTTCCAACTGCAAAAAGAGGACACAACCTCTAAATGGATTCTTGCAAATGAATAATACAAACGCACTATAGTTTAGTATAATACCGATTCGCGGCTTCGCTTGCTTTTTCTTCTCGTCGAGTAGCTATTTATTTTGAACCAGTGTGGTGAAAAGACTTATAGTGTGCCTCAAAGAGGCTCCATTAGTAAATTACACACCGTGGTATTGGTGTAATTAAATTATAAGGAATATTCCCGCTCGGGCTTGTTATTTTCTTACCCCCTTACGTATAAGTTACGCTATTCTTCGAACCTCGAACATTCAATTAGTAAGCTCTTTGTGAAGGGCTCGTCCGGGTGCGTACTACCACTATGCCTATTTTTGCCGTGAAGCAGCATTACTGTTTTTCGGTTTGAAAGGTGTCGATGCCGGTGAAATTACTGGCACATGGGGCTGAACATCTGTATGCCTCAAGTTGATGGACGCAGGGCAGTGCAGCGTAGGGCACGTCCCTGACGTGCGTGGCTTATGAGGCAATGTTTTGTTATAGGCGATGGTTACCACCTAGCCGTTCTTTAGTAATAAACAGTGTAACCAACACGACTTTATTTTAAACATATAGATTTATATACAGGCTGTGGCGTAATGAATGGATATTAGGGTACCTGCAGGTAGAGGATATTGTGCCGGTCGGACATGCTCAATAAAAGTCCCTCGGTTTCCGAGATATTCGACATTTTCAAAATTCTAAACTTATTGTTCCCTTCGCCAATTGTTTTTGGTGCCAAGACTGCAAATGGAGTATTATTACGGTTCGTTTTTTGATAGTATACCTAGATAGATGTGCTCGTGAATGTAGACTAACATTTTTATATAAAAAACTTAGTTTTTGTTAAACCAATACTCCACATCCTGTTTATAGATTATTCGTTTTAGATAACATAGTGAAATCAAAAATTTAAATTATATTTTATCGTAAATCTGTTGTTTTATCAACTAACCCTGATAAAAGTGTCTATATAAACCAATACACTACCCAGCGAGTTAACCCTTCATCATGAAGTTCTTGATAGGTGTGTGTGCTGTGCTAGCCGCAGCCACCGCGCTGCCAGCGCCAGCGCCTCTGCCAGACATCACTGACGATAGCCTGCTCCTCGCCAACAATGGCACTCGCGCCAACCCAGGACTCGTCGGTTTCGCAGCTGGCACCCGAGGAGGGTCAGGTGGCGCTGTCTGGACCGTTTGGGACGCTTGGGCACTCCGTGACGCACTAAACAGTGTTGCAGCCCGAATCATATATGTACGAGGACGCATCGACCTTTCTGTATTGTTCGTCAGTTCTCCTGGAGTCATTGTATTGGTCGGTCCTTATAAGACCATCTTCGGTGGAGACGCAAACGCTGAAATTACTGGAGGAAGTTTGTACTTGCTAAACCAGGTGCACGTCATCATTCAAAACATAAAGTTCACAAACTGCATCTCGTACGGACCCAACGAGAGGCCCAGCGGCAACGGCTTCATCGCGAATCAGCAGCCTGGTGCATGGTCACAAATGGACTGCGTCGACATTAATCAGAGTGAGTTCGTATGGGTTGACCGTTGCGAGTTCTCAGACGACCCGTGGAACTCCGCTGCCACCCCTGAGACCAGCCGCCGCCACAACGGTCTGGTCACCGTGAAGCAAAGCAGTAGCATGGTCTCCATCTCCAACAATATCTTCAGGAATCACGACATGAACTTGATCATCGGGCACGACGACAGCTGGACTCAAGACATCGGTAGGCTTAAGGTGACCCTCTACCAAAACTGGTTCCAGGGAACAAGCCAGCGCAACCCGATGGTTCGATACGGAGAGGTGCACGTGTTGAACAACCTGTACACGGGCATTCTGAGCTATGGCATCGGTGTCCACACTGGAGCACAAATCTACGGCGAGAGAAACTCTTTCTTTAACACAAACCGCGCGTGGGCTAACCCCTTGTGGAACCAACCGGCTGCTAACGCGCGTTTCTTCAACTTCAACAATCTACTGACTAACAGTGCTTTTGATGCTGGCATATCCGGTGTTCTTAATTGGGTGCCCACTAATTACTACGGTTACACTCCCATGGCTAATAGTGCCGTGGACGGCTACGTCAGGGCTAATTCGGGTACTGGTAGAATTTGGGCCCCACTGATCTAGTCAACAATAAAAACAATGGTAATAACTTATTAGATTTTAGTTTGTCTTATACCATCATATTAATTCCTTTGGCCCCTATTCTTCGCTCATCGTTTGTAAGCATTTATTGATTTTTGCCACTTTGAAATTAGCTGTTGAGTTCATTCCGAGCAAGATGACTCTACGCATGATAGATAGAAGAAAATATATAAAAACTTTAAACTTCCTTGAAATAATCATAATTATCACAAACAATATAACAAATATTAACTTGCTTGCGTAGGTCGTGGGTTCGATCCCCACCGAGAACAAATATTTGTGTGGTTAACATAAATGTTTGTTCTCTGTCTGGGTGTTATATTGTATTCTAAGTATGTATTTACAAAAAAAAATGTATTCAAGTATTATATCAGCTATCCGGTTCCCATAGTACAAGCTCTGCTTAGTTTGGGGCTGGGTAGTGTTGTGTGAATTGTCCACAATATTTATTTATTTATTTATACGAAATGCAAGTTCTATTTGTCCATTCTGTTTGTGATTGAAAGATATGTTTTTCCCTATCTGTCACGCGCAAAGAATTTGCACTGACTCTAGCTGCGTAGATCCTTTTTTTGGTTCAGACAAATGATAGGCTTTCGGCCCACCTGATGGTTAGCGGTCACCGTCACCCATAGACACCAAGAACACCAAAGGTGCTGTCGTTGCGTTGCCTACCCTGAAGGAAAATTTTTACATTTCTCCGCACAACAGCAACATGCTCATTTGTTTGTTACGTGCCTGACTTCAAAAGGCTAAAGATCCGATACGCGAACTTTAGATAAAAAACATTTGGAAAAAAAACAATCTAGGTGAAATCAGTGATTACTGTCACACATCAATCTTGATTAGAAATATCTTAGTAGTATTATTAGTGATAACAAATTTTAAAACATCTAGTGGTAGCATGATAATATTCTAGGAATTAATTAATATGAACATACTATTAACGTCATTTGACGCTATCAGTGTAATTAAATCGCCTTGAGAGAAGTAGGCAGGTAAGTTGTATTATAAATAATAATAAATAAATATTGTGGACAATCTACACAACACTATCTAGCCCCAAATTAAGCCGAACTTGTACTCTATGGGAACCAGATAGCTGATACTTAAATATAACTTTTTTTGTAAATACATGCTTAGAATACAATAGAACAAACATCCCAGACAGAGAACCAACATCTGTGTTCACCACACAAATATTCGTTCTCGGTGGGGATCGAACTCACAATTTACGGTGCAGAAAGCAGATCTACTACAAACTAAGCTGAGAGGTCAGTCATTAGATACAACTCATAATTTTCAAGTTACAAAGTAAACACTAACAAAGTATATGAACTCATGAACTTGATTTGATGGTCCTTGAGTTTTTGCCATCAAATCAAAAAACACTAAGCGAAACAACCAACATGACTGCCCTCATAGCACAGTCGGTAATAGCTCTTTTTTCTGCGTTGGAGGGCGTGGAATCGATCCCCACTGAGAATGAATATTTGTTTCGTGAACGCAGATGTTTGTTCTCTGTCTGGGTAATATATTGTATTCTGATTATGTATTTACAAAAATAATTTATTTATGAAATCTTTTTGGTTCCTCGGTAGGTCCGGTCCCATAGTAGTTCGGCTTAGATTGGGGCTAGATACTGCTGTGTGGGTTGTCCACAATATTTATTAGCATCTACAGAACACATGAGAGCAATGGTGGTCTAGTGGTAGCGGCCCTGCCTTCCGACCCAAAGGTCGTGAGTTCTAATCCAATCGTGTACCAATGAGTTTTGGAGTCAAAACGCTTAGTGCGAATAGGTGGTATACTAACCAGGTATGGATGGTACTGAGCCGTGCGTCTGTTAGTCCTATGGTGGAAGGAAGATGGTGATATGAGATCATGCAGTTCTTGACTACATCCAAAATGCAACATAAAAAACATCGATAGGCAAGCAACTTTGCCACGATTTGCTATTAGACTCTGGATCTTATATCGTCATATTTTCAAAAAATAAAAGTAATTCCGTCATTTATCTTCCAAAATAAATAAACAAAAGTAATATCGCTGCGAATGTTTTTAGGTAATAAGCCTACCGAGAGAGAAGAGTGTCGTTTCACGTTCCATTAGTCAGTTTCCAGCGCAAGACAATCCAGTTACAAAGTTAGATGTACAAGTTGCTTTTAGCATTTTCTACTGCAGCCTACAATGTTAGGTATTTCAAGGACTTTTTCCTTTAGTTATTTAAGAGAAGACAGGATACTTTGAGCGTTATTTTTAATTGGATGCATGAAAAGAAGGCTGGTGATGTTTTTTTTTACTCGGGTATTTTTTCAAAGAAACAAACAGACCCAGTAAAAGTAAAAAAAACATGCATTGTTTTCTTATAAATTGAGGGCATGACTCCTTTCAAGACTTTTCCCTAACTCTCGTGGTTTCAGACTTGGCCATCACCACCCGTCTCAAATAAAACTTAGCATTATTTCTTGTCATGTACAGTTTGCATAAGTAATTGCTTTTGTAGGGTTCCGTAGCCAAATGGCAAAAACGGAACCCTTATAGATTCGTCATGTCTGTCTGTCTGTCCGTCCGTATGTCACAGCCATTTTTCTCCGAAACTATAAGAGCTATATAGACTGATGAAACTTGGCGAGTAGATGTATTCTGTGAACCGCATTAAGATTTTTACACAAAAATAGAAAAAAAAACTAAAAATGTTGGGGGTCCCCATACTTGAAACTGAAACTCAAAAGTTGTTTTTTCATCGAACCCATACGTGTGGGGTATATCTATGAATTGGTCTTCAAAAATGATGTTGAGGTTTCTAATATGGTTTTCGTTTTTTTCTAAACTAAATAGTTTGCGCGAGAGACACTTCCAAAGTGGGAAAAAGTTGGTCCCCCCCCTCTAACTTCTAAAATAAGAGAATGGTAAAACTAAAAAAAATATATGTTGTACATTACTATGCAAACTTCCAACGATATTTGGTTTGAACGAGATCAGTCAGTAGTTTTTTTTTTATACGTCATAAATCGTTAACCGCAATTTACCTTTCGACGAACTACAAGAACCTTTATATTATGCTACTTGATGCTACGGAACCCTTCATGAGCGAGTCCGACTCGCACTTGGCTGCTTTTTTTATACAATATTCTGTATATAAAGTTGTAAGCCCTAACTCAAATGAATCTCTCAGAAATCCCAGAGCTCGGAAGCAATCACATCGCCGCCGCCGCCGTGGAACATTGCAACATAATTCGAACGTGGGTGCTCCCGCGGGATCAGTGTAACTGGGAAATCATCTATTCAAAACTAATCATAAACAGGTGTATGGGAAATATTATATTACCCTAGTCAATTTTGTTTATTGACCGACATTCTCAAGCAAAGAAGATCGCTAGAATCCAGTTGGGATGGGCTGCTTTTGAAAAGATGGAGGACATTTTCAAATTCAAAACTCCTCAGTGCCTAAAAATCAAGGCATAGGTACAACCAATGTGCCCTGCCTATACAAGGTATCTTATATGGATCTGATGGAACATATTCGTTCACAAAAGAATACAAGCACAGGACAAAAGTAACACATAGAGCAATGGAGCGCACCATGCTCGGTATCTCACTCCTAGATCACATCGCCAAAGTGGAGATACGACGCCGAGCGAAAGTCGTAGACGTAGGTATGCGGATCACAAGTCTGAAGTGGAGATGGACAGGACTCGGCCAAAAGGAATGATGGAAGATGGACAATGTTGGTGACGGAATGGTGGCCAAGAGACATACAGCGACCACGAGGCAGACCACCCACCCGTTGGTCGGATGATATTGTCGGAGTAGTTGGGCAGCAATGGCGGAGACTGGCACAGAACGTAGGAAGAGAGTGGCGTATAAAAAAGGAGGCCTCTATGCAGCAGTGGGTGCCTAGGAGCTAAATAGATAGATAGAAGAAATAATTCATTTATGGTGGCCAATGTTTGGTTTTCATTCAGTTCGAAAAAAATAATAAATATTCGAAACGTTTAATCGGTCTGGTTTTGATATAATATATTATTCACAAATTAATAATTATTAATAATATGACTAATTCACAAATTTTACCATTTTGTAAGCAAAGGTATTTTCAATAAGGACTAAATGCAGCCATAATAATATCAGTACGAATTGTTTCTTCTCATAACAATAAATAACGAAATATTATTCCAACGGATTATTGTAATACCTATAAAAGCTTTCAACTTGAGGTCTCTTGAGGACAAGTTATTGCTCTTTTATACGTTATCCCATCCAGTAAGTACCCTCATTTTGTCCATTTATTTATTGTATTAACAAAGATATTAATTTTATTATATTGACAAAGAGCCTCTTAATTAATTTCTAGGGCTGATTAAATATTATATAATACCGTACGAGCATTATAAGAAACTTTTTATTATTTGATCTTGCTATTAGCTCTTTATCTAGCGACTGGCCTCTCAGCTGTTGGTAGTAGCTCTACTTTCTACGCCGTAGGTCATGGGTTCAATTCCCAACGAGTACAAATATGTATGGTGAACACAGATATTTGTTCTCTGTCTGGGTATTATATGTATTCTATTGTAAGTATGCATGTACAAAAAAGTATTTATGTATTATATCAGCTTTCTGGTTGCCATAGTTCAAGCTCTGCTTAATTTGGGACTAGAATAGTAGATTGTGTCACAAGGGGCCAAAATAAAGTATTTAGGGCGAGAGCGATTTTTTGAATCCAGAGTGAAGTGAAGGATTCTAGAGTAGGATCCCGAGTGAAACGAGGGGACCTAGAGTAGAATCCTGAACGTAACGAAGGATTCAAAGTACGTCGCTCAAGGTTAAATAATGTTGGTACCGTGTGGCACACTCTGCTTTTCATACCCCTCTATGAGAAAATTAAATAAGAGAAGCTTTTAGTAGAGAATCATTTATATTTACATAACTAAATTACAAATTTATATTAATATTAGATACATTTCCGCAATTTTTGAAGTTTATTGTAACTGTTTTGTTGGGAACAGAAAATGTAGTTGACTTATTTATCACTTGGGTATTCGTAATAACTTCAGACTCTAGTTGATGGTTTTGTAATATATCACTTTCACTGCTAGAACTCATATTTAATTGTTTTTTTGTGTATTATATTTAAATTGCTTGTAGTAGTTTGTTAGAAAGTAATAAAAATACAATGAGAAGTTCCCGCGTTTTTTTTTTTTTATTAACCAATACCGCGGCTACAGGCTCGCTTTTTCATACTACCACTACCAGCCAGTATTTTATCGTAGTGAATTCAAACTTTTCAATTTAATAGTATTCCAAATTTAAAAGTCATTGTGTCACTGTACCGTGCGCCTAAAGTAGTTACTTTAGGCGCACTATTTAGGGAACCAATAGCCTCTTTTTGAATAGATGGGATGAAAAATATTGTGTGTACTGTCCACAATATTTATTATTATTAGCTTGTACGAAGTAGGCATTTACAGATGTAAATGCCTACTTTCTAGATGATTTATATAGCGTCAGGGGCAGTAGATACCTTGTCTTACAATACAGTATAAATAATAAGTACCTACCACCCTGATGTTGAGCGGTCCTCTGCCTATGTCTAATAAGTGCTCATAAATTAGTGTAGTTTCTGTTATATTCAAGCGTATAAAAATATTCATTAACATCTCAGTATCACCCACTGCTGGGTCTAGGCCTCCATAACTTTCTGCCAGCTTCCTCTGTCCTGTGAGTTTCTTGTTCTGGTGTTTCCTGCAACCTTTACGATGTCGTTGACCCATCGCGCTTTCTGTCGACCCAGATTTCTTCGGCCACCATTCGGTCAAGGCTTTACTCCACCGTCCATCATCACGTCTAGCCAGTTATAACACACTGGGTGTTTCAAAATAAGTAGGAAAAGCGGCCAAGTACAAGTCGGACTCGCCCATGAAGGGTTCCGTAGCAGCAAATATTTGCGGTTTACGGTTCGTATAAAATAAAACTACTTACTAGATCCCACCATGTAATATGAGATTGATGAAAAATAAATATTTGCGCGAAATTTTTATTCCGGTTCACAGAATACATCTATACACTTACCAAGTTTGAAGCATAGTTCTTATAGTTTCGGATACAAGTGGCTGTGTCATACGAACGACAACGGACAGAGAGGCAGGCATGACGAACCCATAGGTTCGTCATGCCTGCCTCTCTGTCCGTTTTTAGCCATTTGGTTACGGAACCCTAAAAAATGAAGTTGTGCTTTTTTTAGATGCGTGCCTACAAAATGCCTATAATAGCCATGTAACACGGGTAACGCTCATTAGGTCGAAGTGTTTTGCGTCGTTCATGAACGGTATCAAAATCATGTAAATTTTAATAGGAGCCTCGACACAACCCGACACATTAGTGTGACCGAAAGGGAAAATCAAAATTATACGCATAATATTCAGAGGGCGGACTATAAAGCAAAATTAAAATTAATTTACGTTCCATATTAAAAGGTGTTCTTGGGCCGTCAATAGGAAAATCGATAATATCATTTTATTATGCCGAACCCACAGGACATGTATGAAATACGTGCAGGGGGATAATGGTAAAGTTATGTTAGTAGGTAAACTAACAGGCCTTTCCATCTATTTTAGATTATTTATATAGCGTAAGAGGCGCAGCTGTTTCTGCTCATTCTTTTACTTGCAGGACGCTATAGTGCCTGGGACAAGATTTTTAGATGAAGTAGACTTGCCCAGCACGTATACCATCCTGACAGCTTTGTCAGCCTAATCCACAAGAAAGACATATTTTACGTGCAGATCTAAGGCTCAGGTTTCCTCACGATATTTTCATGAGGAAACATTGCGCACATAATTTTTTCGAACAGAAAAACCTTGAGATGCACGATTGGACTTGAACCCACGACCTTATAGGATCGGAAGGCAAGGTTGCTACCACTAGACCATTCGCTCTCACAGATAAAGAGAAAAATTTAATAATACGTAATTATGCAAATAGCGTTGATTGCTTAGTCATTTGTTTGTGTAAATCATGCTACATTAATATCTAAACTTAAACATTACGGCATTCTAAATCGCTCCATTGACCTAATACAATCGTACTTGACTGATAGAGTCCTTAAAGTTGATGTGAGCGGTGAGAGATCTTCTGGGTCAGTTATTGACATGGGGGTGCCACAAGGTTCGATATTAGGTCCTTTCTTGTTTCTAGTGTACGTAAATGACCTCCCTTTTTTTGTTAAAAAACTATGTGAAATAGTACTATTTGCTGACGATACCTCATTAATTTTTAAAGTTGATAGATTGAAGGCTAATTACGATGACGTTAACGCATCTCTGTCGCAAATACTTAACTGGTTTAACGTTAATAATCTTTTACTTAATGCTAAGAAAACCAAGTGTATTAAGTTTACCTTACCAAATGTGACTCTCCGGCCAACTAATATTATACTTAATGGAGAGTCACTTAACCTTGTAGATTCTACTATCTTCTTAGGACTTAATCTTGACAAAAAATTGCAGTGGGGACCGCAAATCAAAGCACTTGCTGCCAGACTAAGTTCGGCTGCATATGCAGTTCGGACTATAAGATGGCTCACTGATGAAGCTACAGCTAGGCTAGTTTACTTCAGCTACTTCCATAGTGTTATGTCTTACGGTATCCTTCTCTGGGGGAAAGCAGCTGATATTCAAACTATATTCGTTTTACAAAAAAGGGCCATACGTGCCATCTATAAAATGAAATCACGAGACTCATTGAGGGAGCGATTTAAGGAAATTAATATCCTCACAGTAATTTCACAATATATATATGAAAACTTACTGTACACTCACAAACACATCTGTAGCTTTCAGAAAAATTGTGATACACATAATATTAACACTAGAAATAAAAATAAACTTTATATTCCCAAATTTCGTTTACAGAAGGTAAATGGGTCTTTTATGGGGAACACTGTACGCTTCTACAATAAACTTCCGGAAAATGCAACTAAGCTTCCAATTCGGAAGTTTAAAGCCTATATTAAGAGTAATTTGATAAAGAAAGCGTACTATACTCTAGATAGCTATATGAATGATAAAACTGCGTGGCCCGATGTCCCGGTCACTCTACCCATAGGAAGCTAGCATGTCAATTTGCAATGTCTGTACCTACTATTTAATATCTTATTTTTATATCTGTGTAGATACTTTATTATAACTTTGAAGCGTAGCGTGTGCTGTCTTTGAAACTTTTGCTTTTGTATAATTACATTGCATACGTCTGACTAAGTGAAGTGGCACCACACTGGAACTTCACTGCTATTATTTTAGACTATTTTTGATTTGTAAAAGGATCATATAAAAAAACGGTAGGAACCGAGACGTAGTTTGTTGCCTGTTCTTCTACGCTTGGTCGCGTGGAACTGGCACCTAGACTCACCTAGCTTTAAGACGTTTCAAAGTGATTCTTGTATCGTATTGAATAAACGCTTATTGAATCTTGAATCTTGAATCTTGTTTGCTCGATCGATTAAGTTAATTAACTAATTAATCGTGGTACCTTTTGGAATCTGGGCATTTCCATGCTTCAAAGGGCGGTTTGATTGGACCTAATACCATGATAGGGGCTAAGGCAACTTCCAGTTGGTTCGAGGCTGCCGGTGACCGCTGCGCCATCGGATCCTCATTACACTCGACTCGCTCGGCTCTTAACTTTTGGGACATTATAAAAATCTTTGTGATTGCTTTACGTAGTAAACACAGTAAAATCAATAAAAAACAACTTCCAGTGTTGATACTGTTGAACTCAACTTCTTTTCGATCATGTAGTCAAACTCTTATGTTTTGAGTCTGTCTTTTTTAGACTGTTTCAAACAAAGACCACTACAAATTTTGTGCCTGCGTGCTCAGAAGGAAGGTAATCTTTTTCGAGAGTTTCGAGACTTTGTATGTGTGTAATAGAAAAGAACATACGTAGAACTATTATGTATGTTTCGTAGTAAGCCAGTGAAAAATAGACAGCTGAATAGGAATAAAGTTGCCATTGGATTCGCCTTGATCCCAACCTAATAATACATATTTTTATATACCAGTAAGCTATACAGGGTTATTCATTATTAGCTGCAAATACTCAGGAATTAGGTTCAACAAATAAAATAAAAAAAAATTATGAAATAATTTTTTTTTTATTTTGATTTGAGTTTTTGAATCAATTTTTTTTTTTTATTAATTTCTTTACGGCTATTGCATAATGATTGCCATGGAGAACAGGACGATTACCCACCAAGGCGCTGACTGAACGCAGAGTGTCGCTCACGGCGCGCGGGCGCGGATCAAAGGTCAAAATAGGTCAGGCGCCAATGATTCCTTTTTCGATTTTCTCGGGATTTTCATAACAAAACTTTAAAAAAATCATTTCATACATATTTTTTATTTTATTTGTTGAACCTAATTCCTGAGTATTTGCAGTTAATAATCAATAACCCTGTATAAAAATGTCAAGAAAAAAACCGCGGCGTACGTAAAGTAATCCGTTTTCCGTTCAAAACCAATTCGGCGACGGGATTCCTTAATCATTATCTGACGGGTAACGTTACTCAGAAATACTGAAGAAGGCACTAAGCATGCTCTTTCGACAAACGCTATACAGACTCGGCTAACTAAAATCACACGTCTGACAGCCCTAACTTGAGAGCTCTCCAAGGACCTGAAATTCAATTCTGTATAATTAAGTCGCATTTCTGAAACAGCCACCGACAGCTGCTTGTTACAAATTAATGCATTTTTCGTGACGCGCCCGTCTCTATTCAAATTGAGCTGAGAATTTGTTTCGCTTTATTTTATTTGAAAAAAGTTTTTGTATTTATATGGGTATTTCAATGCGGGGTTCAATGTCCAGGGGCGGTTTTGTTCATTTACATTTATTTGTTGAAAATAATAACCGCAAAATTTTCAATTTATTAAGATTTTACCATTTTGCGTGACGCAAAAGTTTCGAAGAGGATTTTCGCCGTAGGGGTTCTTGATACTTTATAATGTATAGTTAACAGTAATCAAATATAAATAAAAAAGTCATTAAAACATGCACTGTGATAAAATAACCTATCTAGGTAATTTTGAAAATATTGCCCAAATGAAATGTCAGTCAAAAAATATTTTTAACTTTTGGGTAACATTTTTATGATTTCTAATTTAATTTTACTGCCTTTACGATTTAGTGACTTTTACTGTAATAACTGGTAATGGTATTTTAATACTGCACACGGAAAATGTAGGTATGCAATAATTTTAGAAATGAATTTGAATAAAGAAATCTAAATAATATAAGAACTGAAAATTCTTAAATTGGAAGTTTAGAGTTGTAGATAAAATCTGGTTTGCTTGTATTTCAGAAGTTAGTAAAGTTATGTGCTTGTATGAACACGGAACATATTAAATTATAATGAGTTTGTTCCTTTTAACGTACTTACGTATTTGTTGTGGTGGTGTGTCTACTCATGTGGTGGGGGGGGGGGAACAAGCGTGGCATTGGTGGAAATAAATACCTCTCTCTCTCTTAAAAATCAATAATTTTGTAATTTCTACTGCCGATTTCAATATTTACTGTCAATACGTATGATTGTGTGTGTATGGTCAGTTTCATGCTTACTTAACTTACCCCCAGTTAAATATTATTCATTTTCATCAATGTTATATTATGCCTAAGGGAAAATAAAAAAGCTCAAACCCTTAATTTCTCGCTCTGACAGTCGGACAAAACAACATACAAATAAAATGCCCACTCGGTCCAAGGGTGAAATACTCTTGAATCCAAAAGGGTACGCATAAAAAAGGTACGCATGCATAAAAAGAAAATTTAAGGACTGGATCAAGTGTTTCCCTTCTCCTACACTTGTGGGCTTGCTATGTGATCAAATTGTGAAAGGCAGCGGGTTTGAGGTTCCTCTCTCAATATGTAAGGCTGACAAGAGACTGAATGAATAATAATTTATTTAAAAATGTAAGGAAATAAAAAAATAATAATAAAAGGATGAGCTGTTACCTATTAGATTTTTCACAAAATTTGTACTTCATTTAGAGGTTTGACCGAAACCGATTGATATACCCTGGGGCTATAAGGAAATTCCTTTTTCATTACCAAACTGAGTAGCATAATTTTCGATGATAATAATTCGAGATATTATGACCTCGTTTCAAACTAAGTAAAGTTTCCATGATATATTATAGCTGTTACCTATTTCTATCTTACTTTTGTAAGTAACTTTTTCCAATATCGTATAACAATCCAACAAACCACCAACATCTATATCTTCATAGGAAAAATAATAGAATGCCGCGTGAATTTGTTTCTGCGTAAAGCTATTTTTCTAAAAACTCGGGGCTTGAGTTTGGGGAATTTCTTTTGAGTGCACCCCTTCGCTAAAATAGGAAGTTACCCTCCAATGCTCTAAAATATATAATAGTATATATATATATACATATATAAAATATATATTTTATATATATATATATATATATATAATATATAATTTTATACAAGATAAATTTACTCACTAATTCATCAAAAAATCTCCAAAACTACCGAAACTAAGATATAAAATTTGGCACAAGCATTCCTTGAGTAGGCATTCAAAACATTCTAGAAAATTCACTTCCCAAGGTTTATGAAATAGCAATGTAATTCGCACGGAATTCCAATAGTTTTGTAAACTGAGAGAACCCTTCGTGCACGAGTCCGACTCGCACTTGACCGGTCTTTTTCTATTCATATTACTAGTAATCTTTAGATTTCTTCATCTATGGTTAATATAGCCGTAAATAAAGATTAATATAAAAGCCAACCACCGTTATTTCAGTGTACAATTAAACTCTCAAATACCAATAAATGGTATAAACCAATCTGTATGGAAATCGAACCACCTTAAGATTATTTCACTACATTGGTATTTAAAAACTAGTTAGCATAAGAAGAAGTATTTTAATAACATTAAAACATCTATAATCTTGTCCTTTAGGAATTCGTCTCGAGCACCGCCTCAAGACACGAATGTTAAAGTTTACTTTTTTCGTCTTGTCGCGAACGAGGCGCTCATTGTATCTCGAGTGCCCGCATCGTGAGCGACATACCAGGGGCACATCGGGAGCAAACATATCGGTGACGAAAAACATTAAAAGAAACAATATTGGCTTTGAAGACTGCTTTAGTCACGTCGTGAGCTGGTGGTACGCGGCGCAGTTTCACCAGCGGCAAATAATAAGGTGAAGAAAAATACTGTGGCGAAATTCATCGAAAACACTGCGTTGGCCCCAACACGGTATAAGGGGCTTAATACGACGCACCAGGGGTACATACATCAGGAGCAAATAAACCAGTGATGAAAAACATTGTGAGAATAGAAGAGACTGAGAATAGAAGAATTGACTGTAGGGACTACGTTGGGCCCGACGTAGAATAAGGGTTGTAATAGCAAGTACCAGGGGTACGTACTATTCACCCATATTTTTTTACTAATACTTACCCTGTATCGCCATCATATAACATCGGAGTTTTTAATTTCTGCTGGTACAACATTTAAGCCCACTCACATGACCATCATTGCACATTCGTTTCACACATGATGAGGTTTTTGAGGTCTAGTTACCTAATTCTGTAATAATTTATTTGGCTACATCAGTTCAGAATTTGAGTCTCCTCTAATTGGCTGACTTGACGAGGCAACACGTTCTTTAGTGCACAGCGAGTTCATTTTCCTGAAGATGATTCTTATAGAGGTAAAACACGTGTCGAAATCTTGTAAGTTTATTTTTTGAATTTTTGTTGTGTCTAATACACCTAATTTCACTTTGCAGAATGTGCAGCTGCTGCGTAGGGTGCACACAAAAGTGTACATTAAGTATAATTACATAGATAAAATTAGCGGATTAGTACTATGTATTTGTTTTAGTTAATTTATGTTTATCAGTGGAATTTCGCAAAGTCACGCCTGAATCAATGAATTGAAATAAAATAAAAAATAAATATTGGTGACTCATTACTATTTAGCCCCAAACTAAGCTGACCTTGTACTATGGGAACCAGATGGCTTACATAATAATACATAATATATTTTTTGTAAATATACTTAGAATACAATATAACACCCAGAAAGAGAACAAACATCTGTGTTCACCACACAAATACTTGTTCTCGGATGGGAACGAAGCCACGACCTACGGCGCAGAAGGCAGAGCTACTACCAAATGAGCTGAGGACCAGTAATTATAACCAAGTATGTATTTATCCAACTAAAACACTAGAGCGATCGTGTGGTAGTACTACCAAAGAGTAGCCTTGACCATGGGCGCCACATGATAACCTAGGAATCTATTTACTTAACCATATAAACTACAGCAACCATTCTTATGGCTTGTTCTTAACGTGCGTGATCTTCGAGACAGTGATTTATCATAGGCAATAGTTTCTACTTAACGTCAAGTGAGCCATATGCATGTTTCATCAACAAGTTGCATAAAAAAATATTGTAGAAAATAAAAGTACCTATTTGGATTCTGTGAAGGGAATCGTCCAGCGAATCGTTCTTCAGTGGCATCTTCTGAAAAGCAGCGTGAATGTGTTCCAGTTTGAAGGTTATCGGCGCATACTTGTCCAAGACGCGAGCTTCAGCGATGAAATATTTTTTTCAAAGCTACGTTGAGTACGGCATGTACTTACATATTGCATGATTGTGCTTTAAGCCCAGGGCTGCTACGGAACACTAATTTGCTAAGCGTGGCTCGCACTTGGACTAGGTACGTAAATTACTTTTCATGGTATACCTTTTATTGTTCGATAAAATCGTGCAATTATTGCAACGTATTCAAAATAAAATGATAGTTAATCGTTAATCTGTTGTTTTATCAACTAACCCTGATATAAGTGTCTATATAAACCAATACACTACCCAGCGAGTTAACCCTTCATCATGAAGTTCTTGATCGGTGTGTGTGCTGTGCTGGCCGCAGCCACCGCGCTGCCAGCGCCAGCGCCTCTGCCAGACATCACTGACGACAGTCTGCTCCTCGCCAACAATGGCACTCGCGCCAACCCAGGACTCGTCGGTTTTGCAGCTGGCACCCGAGGAGGCTCAGGTGGCGCTGTCTGGACCGTTTGGGACGCTTGGGCACTCCGTGACGCACTAAACAGTGTTGCAGCCCGAATCATCTATGTACGAGGACGCATCGACCTTTCTGTATTGTTCGTCAGTTCTCCTGGAGTCATTGTATTGGTTGGTCCTTATAAAACCATCTTCGGGGGAGACGCAAACGCTGAAATTACTGGAGGAAGTTTATACTTGCTAAACCAGGTGCACGTCATCATTCAAAACATAAAGTTCACAAACTGCATCTCGTACGGACCCAACGAGAGGCCCAGCGGCAACGGCTTCATCGCGAATCAGCAGCCTGGTGCATGGTCACAAATGGACTGCGTCGACATTAATCAGAGTGAGTTCGTATGGGTTGACCGTTGCGAGTTCTCAGACGACCCGTGGAACTCCGCTGCCACCCCTGAGACCAGCCGCCGCCACAACGGCCTGGTCACTGTAAAGCAAAGGAGTAGCATGGTCTCCATCTCCAACAATATCTTCAGGAATCACGACATGAACTTGATCATCGGGCACGACGACAGCTGGACTCAAGACATTGGTAGGCTTAAGGTCACCCTCTACCAAAACTGGTTCCAGGGAACAAGCCAACGCAACCCGATGGTTCGATACGGAGAG
Source organism: Thera obeliscata (assembly GCA_947578465.1). Lineage (NCBI taxonomy): Eukaryota > Metazoa > Arthropoda > Insecta > Lepidoptera > Geometridae > Thera > Thera obeliscata. Next base: position 4,807,509 of record OX387926.1, read on the forward strand.
GTGCACGTGTTGAACAACCTGTACACGGGCATTCCGAGCTACGGCGTCGGTGTCCACACTGGAGCACAAATCTACGGCGAGAGAAACTCCTTCTTTAACACAAACCGCGCGTGGGCAAACCCCGTGTGGAATCAACCAGCTGCTAACAGCCGTTTTCTTAACTTCAACAATCTACTGACTAACAGTGCTTTTGATGCTGGCATATCCGGTGTCCTTAATTGGGTGCCCACTAATTACTACGGTTACACTCCCATGGCTAATACTGCCGTGGACGGCTACGTCAGGGCTAACTCGGGTACTGGTAGAATTTGGGCTCCATTGATCTAGTCAACAATAAAAACAATGGTGTGAAGAATTAAATAACTCAAATAAAATAATTTCTTTGATTTTATTTTATCTTTTATCATAATTTTAATTGTGTATTCACAAACTTAGTGAACACGATATTCTAAATTCAAATTTACTCTATCCTCTAGCGGATAAAAACGGCTTTTCCAGTCAGATATTGAACAGCAAAAACACAATTTCTGAGCTGGTGGGATGAAAAAGTTTTTCCCCATCGGTCGAACGCAAAGTATTTGCACAAACTCTAGCTTTTTTCAAGCACCGTCCCAAGACACGTATGATAAAGATTACTTTTTCGTCTTGTCGCAAACGAGGCGCTCATTGTATCTCGAGTGCCAGCATCGTAAGCGAGGGTCCGGTTAATGTACGTCCAGTTATTGTACAGCATGTTATTGTACACCATGTTCAAACGAAACCTTTTTTCGTTTTTTGGATTCGTTTTAACCTGCCGTACAATAACTGGCTGCGAATTAACTGGGTGCACAAAATTGTCACGTGATGTTATTGTACAGCATGTTAATTGGATGCCATTAGGGCCCGTGCACACTGAGGCAATTCAATTATTTCTTATTTTTTGTAGACAATGGATACTGCTCCTAAAGAGAATAGCCCCTTTGGGGTAAATGTAAAAAATATTTTCTGGCACTGCGGCGGCCGCTGCCACGGCACGCTCGCTTTGCTCGCTCGCCTTGTGCGTTATTTATATGTTCTAACATAATCTAACCTATCCAAGTCGAATCCGCCCTATAAAGTCTCAAGGACAAGCACAAGTATCCGCTGCCAGAACAAAACAGCAAAAATCAATATTAAATTGCCACAGTGTGCACAAGGCTTAACTGGCATCGTAATAACGGGGCGTACAATAACAACACGTGACGACATTGTACAGCATGTTATTTCGCGACCTTTTATTGTACGCCCCGTTAATCCAAACCCTGGCATCGTTTTAACGGTGTGTACATTAACCTACTGTACATTATCCTGCTGTGCATTAACGAGTCGTACATTATTGCCTCCCGTAACCGACATACCGGGGGTACATCTGGAGCAAAAATATCAGAGACGAAAAACTTTATCAAAAACTAAATTGACCTTGAGTACTGCTGTGTCACGTTGTGAGTTGGCGGTACGACGCGCAGGTACACCAGCAGCAAATGAAACAGTGAAGAAAAACATTGTGGAGAAATTGACCGAGGACACTGCGTTGGCCCCGGCATAGTATAAAAGGTTTGATACGACGTATCAGGGGTACATCAGGAGCAAATAAATTGGTGAAGAAAAAACGTGCAAGAAAATGTAGCGTAACTGTCGTCGTAACGTCTGTCGTAACATCGTGAGTTAGTTAGCAATCCATCAAATCAAATGTGTAGGTACATCAGGAACAATTACAAATTGGTGATGATAAACATTATGAGAATATTGACTACGTTGGTCCCGGCATAGAATAAAGGATAAGAGCTATTGAAATGGTGAAGAAAAACATTACAAACAGTTTTGTATGAAAGTGTGTAGGTATATTTTGGCTTGGTGTGTCGCTACACTTTCTAAAGGTAGGTAAACCTAATGCGATATTAATCTTGTTCGCGTCCTTTCATGAAAATGGAATCCGAACTCATTCATTTGGTTTTCATAAATAAAAGTATTTTTGAAAGTGGTGTCAGAAAAAAAATGGTAAATATATTTTTGTGTCGTTATTTTTGTATCTTTTTGATAGAAGATACAGGAATGAAAAGCTTTATACACACTGTGTAATGCACAGAAATTTCTCGAATAGCGACCACGAACCGGAAGATGAGATGGACCGACGACATTGTTAAGATCGCGGGAAGTCGGTGGATGGAAAGGGCTCAAAATTGTTCTTCCTAGAAATGGTGTAGGGAAAGCCTAGTATCCTGCAGTGCAATTCTCAGGCTGATGATGATGATGATGATGATTGCACATCATCCCCACTTCCTGGGATCTTAACAATGTCATCGGTCCATCTGGTGGGTTCATGGGTTGCCACCCTACTTTTCGTCTTCCGGTTTGTGGTCGCCATTCGAGAACCTGTATTCCCCAATGGTTGTCGGTTCTTAGTGAAGAGAGATAAGGGGGATACTTCTCAGCAATCGACTGTTCTATGTCTCTCGTAAGAACAGCAGGCCGATCATATAACTTTCGTTGCAATGGTTTCAATTAAAATCTTATTGTAACTGACAATTTTCGAACTAATACGTGATCGCAAATTGACAGTTTCGAGGCACCTAGTTTGCTGGCGGTAGCGATCAGTGAAATGCTGTAAAATATCGCTGTCTAATTTGACAGCGTTTCACCGACGCGTTGCGATCGCCGATGCCAGCGGCCTAGGTGTGCGCAGGCCTTCAATAAGATTTTGATTGAAACCATTGCAACAAAAGTTACATGATCGGCCTGCTGGTTCAAACTCGTTTGAAGCAAAGTAAAACCTTCATTGTATCTCAGAAAATCTATTTCAACATGAGTGCATGCAGCAAAGCAACGGTCGAACGAAATCTCAGTAAATATTTCCAACTGGATCCCGGAATATGGCAATATAAAATTCCATCTTTCTCAACAATGCCCAAACCATAGAATATAAGATGGGAGGAGTTGTCACTTGTCACTTTTGAGACTACCCTCTCATTTGTTATGCTGGACACTTTTTAAAGGCTTGCTAAAAGTGTCTTAGCACTGTCAATTTTATGTCAAAAAATAAAAATGGCAACAGACCTATCGGTTGAGGATTCGTTTTCTGTCACTTTTGGAAGTCACATAGTTTTTCATTTGATTTTTTTATTAGTACTATTTTGAGTTCTGTTGTGTAATATCGGTGGTATTATTGAGATCTTAGCTCAAATTGTGAGCAGTTGGAATGAAAGTGTGTTATTTAATATTCTGATTTGATAGAAAGTTTCCGCTGGTTTTTAAAAATATGGCCACCATTTTTTTTCAAAGTTAATGACGGCCGACTAGTCTATTAACTGACTTGACTAAATATAATTTCTATTATGTCATAATTATACTCCACTTGACATTGGTAAAATTGACCGAATGGACAGATACCATCTAATTAAAAAGAAAAAGAAGACAAATCCAAAATTCCAAATTTTTTCAAAAATTTGGACACCCAAAGACCAACAATTCATATTGCACACCAAAGTTTTATATCGTAATTTTTCGCCTAACTTCTTTAACAATATAAAGTAAAGTCCATTGGACCTGTTGTCTCATCTCCTAGAGTAAAACAAAGGAACATCTACCTTCTTTCATCCAACCTCACCGTTTGAACGAAACGATTTCAACAACACGAAATATTTGTTCTCTTACATTCTGAAATCTCAAATTTTTGTGCTTTATATTTTCCGGTGTCAGCTGAAGAACTTACCACGTTTATTTTTGTGAAACGGATTGTATGATGTCAAAGAAGACAATGGGCGTGGTGGGCTCGTGATAAATAATACATCTATCATCTACGACGGATTTCGTAAAGCAGCAGTACCTATATACCTATAGGGTGTTATTAATAATCCTGGCGCAACGCTGGAGTAGTTAAATCGTGTTTTGTCACATTTGTTCGAGTTGACAATTGCATGTCAATGCAAGAGACAAAACACGGATCAACTTGTCCAACGCTACGCCAGGATTATTAATAAGACCCATAAAGTCATAATCGTTATTTTCTCCTAAAAAGGTACACTACTGAAACGTCCGCTCTTAGAGCACCAGAAAAAAAGGCTGAACCACAATTTTTCGCCTTCCCGTGATTTTCACTATGTGGCCGGCTCGGCGACTGAGGTGATTCATGACCGTTTCTGAAAAATCCTACGTTTATAATGTTTTATTTTTAAATAGAACTTATTGAAGTTAAAAGAAATCTTTGTTAAAGAAACAATTTCGTAGCTTCTACAAGAATTCGTTTGAAAAAACCTTTGACTGTTACAAAAATACGAAAGCGCTAAGTAATTATATTCACACTTTCAAGACTGGTGACGACGATGGCGTGAGGAGATAAAGGAAAGCGATAAGGGGTAGTGCTCAACGAACAGATTTAAATAACCGATACCTTATTTCGTTTCTAGTTAGACTACCTACTGCATTGGGTCTTTTGACAAGCCAGTCAGCTGGGAAAATTAAATTCCTTTCTGTCGAACAAAGGACTTTGAGATGGAACAATCCATTTCAATAACGATTTCAAAGCACTCGTGCAGAAGTTCTAGTGTTGTAGCTTGTTTGATCATTCTTGGCTGATCGACTAAAGTATCAGCCACATTGTGGCGAACAGTTGCATCTGCAATTTCCACGATCATCATTGCCACCTTTTAAGCTGTTAAGCTCGATAGTTTTAGTTTTTTAAAGCCCATGCCATGGTTTTTACTCGACATGAAAGCTCGATCGAGCAAAACCGTATGTGAGTACGGAGCATCATGGGTTACATGATTGCACGATCAGTTCGCTATCTGCTCATCTTATTTTACTCTGTTTGTGATGCGTCAATGTGTGTTGTGTGTCCAAAATAAATGTATTTTCTTATTTTTCTTTCTTTCTCATCAGCATTAAATTAGCACCAGTGTTCAATAGTGAAATTTGACAACACTATGTTGACATTGTGGCCTCCATTCGGTGATTATTGAAAAAAAGAGTGGCACTCCGGGAATGCTGGCAGAAATAAAAATTTTACCTCACTCTAAAGTCATTCTAGCAATCCCGATAGGAGCTCATTGTTTCTCAATACATTGGGGATTCAGATAACTGTACTATCGATTAGTAATTTTGAGTTGAGTTAACGACAAATGGTGTTAAAAGTCGGAATAAGCCTGCATTACATAATTCAGACTATTTATTTCAGACATGAATCCATAACTTTGTTAGTAATAAAATAACATAGAAACTAGTGTTAGCTACATTACGAATACTATTTCCACGGACTCGGCTTCTCAACAAATATAATAATAACATAATATAGTAAAGCTAAGAAAAGATCTGGAAATGTTGGCGTTGCAATAATATTTTGTCATAACTAGTTTCCTAGTCGTTTCCTCCTATTTTCTCTAATATTTTCCTTCCATCAGCCTTACTCTCGTAAAACAACACTCCTAAACTCCCCCTAACTTGGTTAAGATTAATTCTGGCAAAGCACCTGTTCGAGTAATGGGTAAGCACTGGTTTCTGGCGATTTCTATTGTAAATTATGGAAGAGCTATGAAGGTACTCTACTAAATGGGGAATTCAGTAGTTTTTTTTCAATTAATTAATTGTCCATTTATTTTTAGACGACCCTAGGGCCTCCACAGGGAACTTTGTACGAGTGCCAATGTATACGTTACGATTCCAAACCGGTTGTATGTGCGTCGCTAACACCACATACTCATCGCCAATACTAACCACCAACTAATCATTGACACCTATCAGCCACCAATATCCATTACCAATCAGTTATATAGGTCACCAATAATGAGCCTGCAAACTCTGGTGACTATGACTATACAATAAGCCCTTAAAAATAGCTTTTGTCAAGTTTTGACAACTTCTGGCTGATGATGACGTTGGTGATTGACATTGATGTCATCCTTAGCGAGTAAAAAATCTTAGTAACTTGTGATAAGGGCACTATTTGCTATTGTACCAGGATACTGTTCAGCTGTATAACAGCGTACATGCATTTTCAGTATTTATAGAATGTAAGTAGATTATTGTCCCTTTTGTTACTGCCAGAAACAAATGCAGGACTGTTTCAGCAGAGGCTACTTAATTATAGCAAGGTATTTCTTTTTCAGTCAAATTGGACACGTATTATAAAAAATTTACTGAAATCTGTATTTCAGAGATAGCTGAAATTATCTACAAGTAAATGATTTTATTCACGATGATTAACTCTAAAAAGACTCAAACAAACAACCATTTACTCATAAATCCACATCTCTTGGGTGACCCAGATAGGACCAGTGAGATAATAACCTAAAGAATCTAGAGTATTCGTAGATATGGAACAATGTATAGTATGTATATGTTTCATAATATGCATGCCGAATAACCCTCGTGAGTACAGAGCAGGAAAGTTTCAATCGTGAGCCTCTTTATTGTAATAACTAGCGGACGCCCGCGGCTTCTCTCGCCCCTTTGCCGTTACGCCCCGCTGATTTTTCTTTTAAAAGTTTGTCCTCTTTTTCACCGCTTAGGGAAATCATTTTCCAATTTCCTTTCTTAGTGCACCCTTATGCTATAAAAGAAACATACCCTCCAAGTTTCATGCTTCTAGGACTTACGGTTTAGGCTGAGCGTTGATTGTCAGTCAATCAGTCAGTAACGTAAGAGTTTTATATATTTAGAAGATAATTTTTTCACGTACCACCTTATTCCCCTGACGAGTGCTTGCTACAAATGGAAGATTTTGTCCCGCACTCCAGATTTGTTCATCTCACAGCTCTTCCAACTTGACTAGCCCAGGAAAGCGGTGACCGTCTAATAACGACCGACCTCTGTAGTGCATTGGCAGAAAATGTATATCCAAAACATTTTAAATGAAATAGGAATCCTAAATGAAAAATGACAGATTGATTTGGTTGTTGAATTTTCAATTTCATTGCACAAAACATATTGCGGCTTTTTTTATTTTGGTTTACATATAGAGGTACGTTCCGTCTTCGTCGTGTCGAAGGTACAAACTAATTATTACATTTTCAAATGCGTTCTCAATATGAAACTACAGGAGCTTTTGGTTGATTGTATTGTCACAATCAGACTGTGGCACCCCAGAGTAACCCTTAAGCTCAGGTTAAGCCTGCAGCTCAGCCTAGACATGGGTCGTTCAGAGATTTTAATAAAAAAAAAATTAAAATGTGCTACCAAGAAGTTGTTTCACGGTGGTCTACCTCTCAATGAAGTCTGGGCCGTCAAATGTCGTTGACCGCCTTTAAGGCCCGTATTCTGAAACAGTGCTTAGGTCTGAGTCGAGCCTCAAGCACAGATTTCTGCACTTTTCAATGGAGAACTGTCATAAAATCTATGCTTGAGGCTCGACTCAGACTCAAGCGCTGTTTCGGAATACGGGCCTAAGAGACATAAACTCACTTCAAATTAATCAAAAGAACCCACCTACCCATATTACTTCCATATTGCACTCGTTCGTGACGTAAGGATAATGTATTGGCGCTTATTCGCATTAATTAATGTTATGATGGTAAAGAGATTCCGTTTTGCTGACTTGTTGAAGTGTAGTATTTAAAAGTCCACAATATTTAAATAAACTTTCACTAAGCAGGCTTGAACATTTTTGAGGTGGGAAAAAAGCCAATGAACTCGTCAGTGTCAAGCGTTGCACGACGTTCTTCGGCAAAGATCGACAAACTTCGCTGAAAGTCGGAGGTGTTCAAGTTTTCACTTCTGTCGACGAAAAGTGCCTCCCAATGCCACGGATTAAAAAACAAATGACTAGATACTCAACTTAATACCAGCTTACCAAGACAATAAAGTACCAACTGGTAATAAACGAGCTTGAGCAACGTACGAACTACGTACGTGTATGGCGTCATACGTCCGGTACGTATGACGGTACATTATGTCGTCTGGTAAGTCCGGAATGATATAAGTTGATGATGAAATGAGGTAGGTACAGTTACCAATACAGTTGCACCAACGTTTTCACATCCCCGTACGCTAGCCCAATGGCGGAAAGCGACATTTTCAATTAGCTCTACGTGGATTCATTTCCTAGCATGTCACATGACAATGGCGTCCGGTGACGTCACATCGTGCCATCGCTCCACGCAGAAAAGGGTATGCAGCTTTTCAATTCAATCCAATTTGATAAACTACTATGCCTTTTGTTTATTTGTTTATACAACTCGCTGAAGGAACAAGTTCACAATGCCTAGCAAACTACGAACTTTAGGAACGTGTCCTACGATGGACTGCCCTGCGTCCATCATTTTTAAGCATACAGAGCCCGAAGTCCCAGTGCATTTACAACATTTCGTTACCAAATGTTGTTTTCGTTTTGCCTATTTGTCTCTGTCTATTGTATGGCGAAAAGATGAGACAACAACTCTTAACTACGTAACGTATTTTTGCCGTCTCATATTTTCTCCATACAATAGAGAGAGACAAATAGGCGAAACGAAAACAGCATTTGGTAACGAAATGTGGTAGCAAAACTCCGACTTCGGGTACAGATGTACCTTTTGAAAAACGCTGGTGGTGAAATTACTGGACGTACATAACTGTCATTTTGGAGATTTCAAGGATTGGTTCGCACACTATTTTGTGTGTGGGTTCAGGTGATGATCATTTAGTTTCGTAGAACTTAACACATGATCAACTTTCTAGTAAACTTAGTGAAAATATAATTGTACAATATTCTTACTTAAATTAGAGCACTAGTGGTGTATAGTGATAGAGGCCCCACCTTCCGATCAAATCCGATTTTGGTCGTGGGTTCAAATCCAGCCATGTACCAATGCGTTTTTACGTCCTTAAATGTGCACTATGTAAGTACTCTCAAACGGAGAAGGAAAACATCGTGAGGAAACCAACCTGTCGTAAAAACGTTGAAAACATGTGTCAAACTGTTGTAGAAACCTATTGTAGAAACGTTGAAAACATGTGTCAAACTGTTGTAGAAACCTATTGTAGAAACGTTGAAAACATGTATCAAGTGCACAAAAGGATCCTATTTGAGACGCACTTAAAATCCTTTCACCACACTGGATTATTTTTCTGTAACACTGGTTCGAAAGAAATAGTGACACGACAAGAATAACCTAATTTTGAAATATTAGGTACACACCTATGTAATGACTTACCTGTGAATTGTAGCTACAAATTTTCATATTTTCGTAAATTTTCTTCCGAGCTTGTTCAGAGTAACATTATGTGCGTGTTTGTGCTACAAAGTTTCCTGAACATGGAATGCCTGAAGCAATAAAACGAAAAGCAAAGACTAGTAAAACGCCCGCTACTTCAGTTAGATACTTTAATAAGAGTTATTGCTCAAGGCGAAGCCAACCATCGATGTACTTCTTCTCACTCGCACAATTTGACCCTTTAATACATAAATTCAGTGAACTTATTTAATAGCTCAAAGTGTGCAAGAGAGAAGCTGTTAACAAAATGTATCCTCTGGCTGAAACACTCAGAAAAAAATATTGTTGGTTCCAACAATAAAACTTTAACAGGGGAGAGCCCACCATGGTGTATAGTCCGTGCGTCAATGTTTTTATTGTCATGGATCAAGCTGTCAGTACAACAATATTTCTATTGTCAAGAAGTAAATTGTCATTGCAACAATGTTTCTATTGTCAAGAATTAATTGTCATTGCAACAATGTTTCTATTTTATCAATAAGGCGTGTTTTGATACTACAACAATGTATATTTTGTCAGCGGAACTAATTTCGAAAACGAAGGACTAAAAATGTACAACTAGTAGGTACGAAAGACCCCAAGTGTGAGGGGTAAAAAAAGAAGATTTGATAAGACCGAAGTTGATCCGATGCATTCATCGGATCAACTCCAGTCATATCAAATCTTCAACGGATTCATTAATCCGTTGAATACAATTTCATAAAACCACTTCTACAATATAAGGAAACGCCGTGCGTTTTCGTCAGCGCGTTCTAGGATCGTTACAATTTTAGTCACGCCATCTAGTTCTAAATTTAGTAAGCAGCTTTTTTGTTAGTTTACTTTACTAACAATTTTCACATTGACACACTTGCAACGTTCCATTGTCACCTCAGCGACATATTTATTGTATGACAAAAGGTAGTTGAATACTACGACTATAGTTTTTTTGCTACGTTGTTTTACAATGTTCACATTGATACACTAGCAACGTTTTATTGTCACCACAACGACTTACTTATTGCATGACAAAACGTAGTTGAACTTTACGCTTTAGTTATTTTGCGAAATTGATTTACAATGTTTACATTTACACATTTGCAACGATCCATTGTCATCACAGAAATATATTTGTTGTATAACACTGGCCCACTTCTACTTCAAATATTGCTATGCCCTAAACTTAAGGGCTTATTATGTATTCACCATTTTTAACTTTATAACTTCACCATGTAACATAATAAATAAAGAATATGAGTATGAGTTTGAGTAGTCACATGCTCCGACTATAGGTCTTTTGTTAGATTTATTAAAAATGTTCGCATTGACACACATGCCAGTTCCATTTTCATCTCAGCAACATACTTATTGTATGACAAAAAGTACTCAAATGCCACAACTATAGTTACTTTGCTACGTTTTTTAACAATGTTCACATTGACACGCTAGCAACGTTCCATTTTCAGTAAAGCAACGTATCTATTGCATGGCAAATGGTAGTTAAATGCTACGACTATGGTTACTTTGTTAGATTTATTAACAATGTTCACTTTGACACACCTATAACGTGTTATTATTATATAATCAATTTTTTTATTAACTTTGATGTAAGGACAAAGCTAAATTGTTCCTTGCACATTAAACGAAGGAAAATCAGCGGACAATAAAAACGTTGCTAAACTCAACAAAGCTCTTTCTGCTAAAGTAGCAGAGTATTTAGTTGCTCCGACAGGAAATTTCTGACAATGCATTTATTGTGACTTTGTTGTCCCATTTTTTTCTGTGTGAACCTTGATCAAGTGAGCGAAGCGAAAGAAGAAATCTATAAGTGGTGAATTAGCGATTTGGTATACACTTTTGCATAACTCATCATCACCCTAAGTCCACTGCCTCATCTATACATCTCTTCTTCTTCTTTATTGCTAACTCGCTCTTTTTATTTCACGCAGGGAAAGAGGTAAACCTTAACACGAAAAGGAATGACCAGGAAGACCAGGGAGGGCCTATACCATACATTTCCAGAAAGAACGAGCCTATGCTATCTCCAAAATGTCGTCCTACAGACCTTATCATAATCTTTTAAAGCAATCATGGTTTTTAACACTATTTTTATAAAACAATACATATTTACCATGATTACACCATGAACACGGTTGAAGAAATTGAAGAGTTCAACCGTGATCATGGTGCATACAAATGTGCCGAAATATCGGAAGTCAAAGCTCAAAATTTAATCATGATAAATATCCCGTTGTTTCATAAAACTAATATTATCATAATCATCAGTGTGACAGTAGTACAGTGACAGTATAGTTACAGAACAGTGACAATAGTACAGTGATATTAGTTCATCGGGTAAGTGCGCGTTCGTAGTTTCGTAGAACTTAACAGTTTCGTTGTCATCTCACAGCCTAGCTTGTCTAAGCTTTTACGCGTCGCCGTCGACCACAAAAGGAATTTAATCTGTTAGGCGGTGTGCCTGGAAAAAACAGAGGCATAGTAGAATCACCGTTATTATGTTAGGGTTAACGCAAACTAACAAACAATCTTTTAGGTACTTTTGAAAATAAAAAAGTGACACAAAATAATCAAGTTACAATGTCATATGAAAGAACTTTGTTTGGACATTCTAAAACAGTTTTTACTTTTTTTCTAGGACGCTCAGTTATTGCTATACAAAAAAAAGGTTAAATTAGGATAACCAGCAATCAAAGAGCTCCCATCTCTAAGAATTTACTTGACATCAAGGTTTTTCTACTGGTCAGCCAATTCGTTTGCTTTTTCTTATTTTTTTCTCTTGAAATCGATTAAGGAGATACTCATTTGTCATAAAATGGTGAAAGCAGCCTGGTCTGATGATGGAGCCAAGGTCTGTCCAACGGAACTCTTCAATAAATTGGTGAATTCAGTTAAAACTTGTTTACCATACAAAGTTATTGAGGGATAGTCAGAGGTGAGGTCAAACAGTGAATTTCTGATTACCATCTACCTGTGATATAAATTTTCTGAACACTTGGATCGCATATCGCATCACGAGATTTTAGTTCGGGGCGAACTACTAGTATACAGGGCTATTCATAATTAGCTGCAAATACTCAGGAATTAGGTTCAACAAATAAAATAAAAAATATTTATGAAATGTTTTTTTTTATGTTTTGTTATGAAAATCCCGAGAAAATCGATAAAGAATATCCTTTGGAATCACTGGCACCTGACCTATTTTGACCTTTGATCCGCGCCCGCGCGCCGTGAGCGACACTCTGCGTTCAGTCACCACCTGGGTGGGTCATCGTCCTGATCTCCATGGCAATCATTATGATATAGCCGTAAAAAAATAATAAAAATAAAATTTTGATACAAAAACTTAAATCGAAACTTAAAAAAAATCATTTCATAAATATGTTTTATTTTATTTGTTGAACCTAATTCCTGAGTATTTGCAGCTAATTATGAATAACCCTGTATAGGTATGTATACTACTGTTAGTAGTAGTAGTAAAGTTCTCTTGTTCCATAATCGCCATGTCTGCGGCAGAGCTTAGCTCTCCGTATTCATTACCCTCCCGGCAACGTAGGCAGTAAGTGCATTGTAGCCGGACAAAAGCTGAGGCGAGCGCCGGTTTGCCGCCATTGTTGCTCATTCATCACTGTAGACGCAGTGAAAACCCGAATTTGCCTGTTTTGTTCCGAAAATTTGCTTAGCATCGATGAATTGCTTTTACAGTGTACTTTTGATACAATGTTTGGAGAAAAATGTTTTTACGGGCGCGTGTTTTCAACGTGATTCGGCGTTTTTGTTTTTTAGGAGAATAATAATTGATAGAACATTTTGATGGCTCACCTGATGTTTAGAGCACTGGTGAGCTGGTGTTAGCGGCCTTCCAATCCTAGAGTCGTGGGTTCAAATCCAATCATGCACCAATGAGTTTTTCTGTCCGTAAATTGATATACATTATGCTAGTGCTCTTAAATGGTGAAAGACATCGTGAGGAAATCAGGATTACGACATTTCACGTCGTAATCACCTCGTCTCCAAACGGTCACTCAGAGTTCTTAACCGACGCCAAACTTCCACATCGAATTTGCAGTTTAAGGACGTCGTAATGCTAGCATTATCTGTGGTTACAAATGGATATTCCCGTAGGTACGGTAGTAGTACTTCCCCATGCGAACACTTTCACAAAGAGCTTGAGGGGATACATTCTAAGAAAGTTTACCAAAGGTGGTGTTCAGAAAGTTTGTAAAGAAAACTTAACCGTACAAGTTTTAAAGTGAGATGATACTCGTGGGTTTTTTTCCAACACATAGATTTTAGTTTTGATAATCTTCAGAATCAATTCAGAATTAGATAGATTCAAACAAGAGTTTTATACTTTTGATTCAAAATACTTATAAGCTTCATTTTAAATAAATTCTACTAACAAAGTAGTACTGTATATTATTTAACAAAAAGAAAACAATTGTTTTATAACAGCTCTCGAATGACAACTATTGCCTCATAATTGGATATGATAATATAAGAATATGGATTCAAATATCAGCTAAGAAATATTTATTTCATTGATTTGTTAAAAAAATCTTATCTTTTAATAAATCTTTCATTGTCGATTACTGATTTTCAATTATGAAATTTAACTGTCTACCATTGAGACTTTTCTTGGCTGACTCAACCGCTTTGCTGTGAATGCAATAATTGTCTCATAACTGTTAAATAAATCATTTTGCTTAAAAGTATGGTAAACCAGGAACTTCTATTAGGTACAGAGATGGAATCATTTTTCTTACACGTTTTCGTCACAATCTTACAAACGCTGAAACATTAATAAGATTAACGCTAAAATAACTTTATCATCCCATAATACCCGAAAACTCGCTAAGGCTTCCCCGCCGCAATATTACGCCTATTGTGGGTAAAACTATATTATTCTAAAACCAATTAATCATAATTTCTTGTCGTCAACGGACAATAACGTGATAATGGAGTTAATATAGGGTGAACAATGGAATTCCTACTTTTGTCGGAGTTGTAACTGTATGTGTGCAAATTAACTTTAAAAATCGGTTGTCTGTAAAGTTGGTTCACTGATAATATTTGAACGTGACAACGTCATAAGCCACAATTATCGTCTCAGCAATCTGAAAGTATTATAATTTTCCAATAAAACAATATTTTTTCAATTTAGTTCACAAATTACGAAGTTATGCGATAACAAACAAAATAAATCAACTGAATTGTGAACCTCCTCCCTTTTATTTGAAGTCGGTTAAAAAGGATTTATTTAATAATTCATTTATTATAATCAACAAGGGATCATTTTGTTAGTAAAACTTATAAATCTAGTTTTGGTACTTAATTAACCTATTCAATATTTGGAGAGAACCCCGTAGTGCTTTGATAAGAACTCCGAATATGGCTGTTTTCTTCATTTTTAGGCTGCGAAAAGCAAAACACTAGAGAAATATCTGTCTGCCCGAGCTTTGAAATGTTGAAGGAAAACATCGTAACAAAAACAGCTATTATTCGAGCCTGCTGCGAATATGCCTTGCAAACTGACATAGTAATTCAGCATAGCGTTTTATCAACTAAACTGCAAGTATAAGATCACTCATGACTATATATATGAGATCACTCATAACCACATATGACAACACTCATGACCACATGATTATGAGACTCGCACAATACATGACCATTATTACTTTATATAATAGGCAAATCTGAGAGGTACCCACCGTGCCTGTACGTTATAGGATAGTCGTGAGTCTGTACGTTGTTACTTCAATTAATAAAGCAATTCCCTAGACATTTCTTAGTAACTAATAGGTTCTTTGTACCGGCCTTTAACAAGAAAGCGCTCTAAGCGAGTACAAGCAAGTAATTTCCGCTTGAAGACTGCTCACAAACAAAATCAATGCTATTACGTACACAATAATGAGTAAGTATTGTACTTAGCTGGCTTTTAAGTGACTTGAAAAAAAAGTTACTTACCCTAAAGGCCTGCTTGCTAAAAAAAGTTACCTAGGCCGCTGGCGAACGCGATCAGTGAAACGCTGTCAAATTTGACAGCGATATTTGACAGCGTTTCATTGATCGCGACCGCCAGCGAACTAGGTGTGCGCCAGGCCTTAAAGTTACTTAGGCATTGCGCACATCTAGATCGCTTACAATGGCGATCAGTGTATCACTGTCAAAGTTCGCGGTAGTGTTTGTGGATATTTGCAAATCCTTATGCTGAAACTGATCGCCATCGCAGATCGCAACTGCATGTGCATGGCTGTACTCGACAAAGAAATCTATGTTTTGTATTGACTTCAGTAAAAGTGTGTTTTTGTTTCAAGACAGATTTAGAATATCCTGTACCTACTTTCTTTAAATTTAACTGACTGTTTCTGCAATATCCTAGCAATGTCTTTTTTTTTGTTTTAAATTGTATTAAAAAGTTTATATTTCGTACCGTTTCGGTATTTAACGTACTTTGATTTTGCTCGTATTAGCTCAAACTGTGTTTAAAAAAATCATTTTCATGACTCACAGGAAATCATCCTGTATTCAACCCTCGAAGTGATTCCATCTTAGACGATGACAAATGATGTAAACCGACGATACAAATGCGATCGTTCGATCATGCGTGACTTTATGTCGATTATTTATGTGAGTGGCTGTGGCAGCCAGAAGTGTTCCAAATTCGAATTCAAAATTATTTATTAAAACGAAATGGTTAGTCTTGGGGTGCTTCCTATTGGCACTGATTTTTATCAGTTGAGCTGTTTCCTATTCCGATCACCTCAGCTAAATTTCATGTTTTTATAACGCTTTTATTAGCTTCACCTGTATGTATGTACATAACCGACCTCTTTGAGCTCGATTTTGTCCTACTTTGAACGATCAGATTTGATTCAAACTTTGAAAAATATCAATATGTTTCTGAAAAAAAGGAAAACATACGAGCACGTATATAGCAGATTTGGATTTTATGAAACAAAATGGTTACTCTAGAGCTAGAGGCATTATACAGGGAGGAAATAGGGGACTACGTTCGTATGGAGAGTCGCCTGTGTGATGCCCTCTTAAGGCTTGAAGTGCAAGCGAGAGCGCGGAACGAGCGACAAAATGGCACACTCGGCTTCCGCGTTCGACATCTGTCTCTCTCCTACTTGAGTGAGCGATGCGTCCGCGTGGACAGCTGCTAAACAATAATACATTTACATTATTTTTATGAATCAACGGAATATTTACCATGATTAAATTTTTATGAGTTGATTTCCGGATATTTCGGCACAGTTGCATGCACCATGATCACGGTTGAACCCCGTTGTTATATCCCGTTGTTTCATAAAAATAGTGTTAAAAACCATGATAGTTTCAAAAGTTATACATTTACATGTTTTCGTCGAGTATGAAGTGCAGTGAAAAGTGAATGTGGTGTCAATTGTTTATAGCAACGATAATTGCGCCAATCCATCAGTATTTTCTTATGACGTTGTCACGTTCAACTATTGTCAGTAACTTTACAGACAACCGATTTTTAAAAGCCTCTTCTGTGCGCCTATTAGCTAGGTAAAATAACAATCAAAATATTTCAGGTTGAATTATTAAATTATATTGGCAATTTATGTGTTATGTTTTAATTAATTGGAATTGAATCATTACTAAAACTAACGTTCGACATCAGTATTTATGTATTATGTAATACGCCTATATGTGTTGTATGTCCATTAAATCAAGTATTAATTAGGTTAATTATGATAAAGTATGCATGTTTATTTAATTTTATAATATTTGCTGGTCGTTGACTGGCCTGTCAGCTCAGTTGGTTCAGCTCTGCCTTCTGCGCCATAGGTCGTGGGTTCGATTCCCACAGAGAACCAATATATGTGTGGTGACCATAAAGGTTATGGTCTCTGTCTGGGTGTTTTTATTGTATTATAAAGTATGTATTTACAAAAAAAATACTGTCTCTATCGCTTTGTCCGTTGCCCCCGTCCCTATCAATTTTATCTGTAGCGTAGTTATGTTAAAGTGTTTAGCCCGATGCGTAGCCGTTTGTTCGACTGAGTACTATGAAAAGCTCACGTTTTCTCGTTAATCTAATGGGCGTTTGTATCATTTATTCATTCGACGTTTCATTTGCATGATTAATGAGTTCCCGTCGCGAGCGTTTGTATAATCTTTGAGGAGTGTCATTTTTTAAGTGATCAAAAGCGAGTAATTACTCGTATGTGAAGCTGTTTGTCCAGGCTTAAGCTATCTCTTAGATGGCTTAAGAACTTAGTTGACAATACAGATACGAAATAGAGTACCTTCTTTATTGCAACAACTGCACTTTTGTTGATTTTAATTCATATATTTATCTTATATTTATAAAAGAAAGTCGTGTTAGTTATAATAGGTATAGTGCTAATACCTGGGTGTTTTTCTAGACAGTGCATTAGCATGGACCACTCACAGAGACAGCACGGTAGCCAGAGTGCGCAAGCTCATCTACGTCTTCCAGAATTTAAGAAGCGTCGCTGGTTTTCAATGTTGAAGACGGTATATCATGCTCTAGCCCAATCAATCCTAAACTATTGTATTACTGCCTGGGGTGGGTCCGGTAAAACACAAATGTTGCGAGTAGAACGTGCACAAAGGGCTGTTCTAAAAGTAATATTATCTGAACCACGATGCTATTCTACGAGCCTTTTGTACTCACGTTGTAATGTGCTAACTGTCAGGCAACTCTTTGTTTTAGCCGTTATTCTTCGTAGACACTCACAGCTATGTTATAACCCATCTCTCGTTATCAACAAACGTCGCTCTGACATAGTTTGCAAAATTGAGCCTCGCAGGACAGCAGTAGCGCGCCGTCACTATCAGTATTTAAGCTCTCCACTTTACAATAGACTTAACCAAGCCCTTAACATATATCCCCTTTCTCTTCATAATTGCAAAGTTAAATGTATAACCTGGCTCCTTTCTCTATCTTATGAGCAAACTGAGAATCTCCTCATTCCTTCCACATAGTAAGCAGTTACTTAGTATAACCCCACTAATATTATCACTTCTCCCAATCGCATAACCAATCTATTATTAGGCTGGTACATTAGATCTATCTAAGAGTTATTCCTATGAAACCTAGACTCTCATGAGACTAGTGTAATTAGGAGTACATACAAACACACAAACAATAACTACCACCTATCTAAACACCACACATAACCCCCTCATACAAACACACACTCCCACACACCCTCACACACACCCACATCCACACACCCCACATCCACACACACACACATCAAACACAGAAGCAACCTTTCATTTCATTTCTTTGTATTTCTTTGTATTGTATTAAATAGCAGAACTAATACTCATAGGTTAAGGAGGTGGGCGTTGAGATTGCAACACAGTTTATAACTTTCGCAGTTTCATCGTTTAGCTTTTAATTTCGCACACTATGTAACATTGTTCTGAATAAAACATTTCTATTTCTATTTCTATTTCTATACTATTTATAACTCAAGAACGGCGGAACCGATTTGGCAGAAAATTTGTGGGGAGGTAGCTTAGAACTGGGAGAAGGACATAGTCTACTTTTTATCACGAAAAAGCAACGGAAACGGGGTGTTACGGGAACGGGCGAGCGAAGCCGCGGGCGGCCACTAGTTTACAATAAATGTGTTTATTGTACTCGTAATTATTGTGCTTAGCATTTGGGCGCTTTAACGCTAGCTAAACCCAAACTTTATTTTATTCTAAATAAATATGTATGTTATGTCAAGAAAATGTATTTTCTTTCTTTCTTTTCTTTATTTCTTTATATAATCTAATAATAATAAATAACCTATAGTTTGTTCAATTTTCCTGCAACTATCCGCAAACGAATTCAAATTTCACCAAAAAAATACTAATTGGCTATAAAGTGTTTTATAAACAAGGGTGCAACGTTCAACCTTAATGGGCACTTAGGCCGTGGTCAAATGGGTCGCACAATGAATATGCAGTAGTTTGGTATCTCCTCTGTAGCCTTGTGCACATCCAGGTGTTCTACGCTGGCGATCAGTGAAACGCTGTCAAATATGGCCGTCATATTTGATAGCCTTTCACTGATCGCCACCACAGAACGCTTAGATGTGCGCAATAAGGCTTCAGGTTGTCCATATTGGGGCCATGCGTTGCATTTTGTTATAGTTCCTGCATGGGGTGAAAGATACGACACTGAATAATCATTTTAAATTTTTAGCGCTTTTTGTGCAAATTCCTTCGGTGGAGAGATGGGGGGGTACTCGTGAACGGCCTTGAGGATCTGGGCGTAGTTTTACCCGCGCTAACCGTTCTTCCCCGTACTCGCGATCTACGCACTAGGCTGCGTCGTCATGCCCATATAGATTCACTTATAATCGAATTCGGACCAGCAGCAGCAGTTCCCAAGATTAGCGCGTTCAACCAAACAATCAAACAATCAACAAGCAATCAAGCTCTTCAGTTTTATACTTATACTTATCAGTATAGATTTATAGATCACTAGCGGCCATCCGCGGGTTCGCTCACCCCATTCCCGTTACGCCCTGTTCCTGTTACTTTTTCGTGTTATAAAGTATTTTATGCGCTATTTCAGACTCTAACCTATCTGTATGCCAATATCATCCAGATATCGTAGATAGCCATTCTGACGTTATTGAGTAACAAACATCCATTCATCCATGCAAACTTTCGCATTTATAATATTAGTTGGATTATCATCCCTCAGATAAAAGTATGTCAAGGATAGAAACGAAAACATTTTAGTGATAAGCTAAATATTATACGAAGTAGTTTCCAAACAATATAACGATGTAGAAAGCTTTTATCCCTAAGCCATAACTTCTGTAGTAATAACCACAATTTTATTTCCTGTATAACAAATAGAAGAGCATTTTAGTGCAAAAGTGATATGACACTATATTTTATAGGTCGTAATAGAATGATATTGGGCTTAAAATTTGATTGCATCATAAAAGCTTTCATAGCTTTCAGGAGCAAACATAATGCCCCGATTAACTTTTTTTTTTTTTACAACTAGCTGATGCTTTCGAAGCAGTTACTTTGAAATAAGGCACTATAGCGTCCCGTAAGTAGGGGCATGAGTAATCACCAGTTGCCCCAGACGCATATATATCATCTACAATAGATGAAAAAGCTATACTTACTTCGAAATACTTTGGACAAATCAGGCTAAATATATAGAAAAACCGGCCAAGTGCGAGTCGGACTCGCGCATGAAGGGTTCCGTACCATTATTTTTTATTATCTATAAAACGGCAAAAAAATCACGTATTTGTATGGAAGGCCTAAAAATTTTGTTTTATTTTATTTTATTAATATTTATTTTTAAAGTGACAATCTATAAGTATTTAACTAATATAAAAATCATTGTTCGTTCGATCATCCCGTTTCTACGAACACTTACCACTAATGCATCTATCAAACTAATATCTGTTCATAACAAAACAAATATAAAAGAAGGCAACAAAAGATAAAAGCCGCGATAACTCTAGAACATGCTAGCATGTTGCTTAGCGATAAATTGTAGGACTACGTGTATATTATGAAGCATCTATGAGGCAAAACAGAGACGTTGCTAGGGAAATTGTTTTATTCTCACGTTTTTAATGAATTGTTTAAAGTAACCTTCATAAAAACAGCCCCCCTGAAGCCTTGCACACATTTAAGCGTTCTACGATGGCAATCAGTGAAACGCTGTCAAATATGACAGCGATATTTGACAGCGTTTCACTGATAGCCATCGCAGAACGCTTAGATTGTTGCTTATAAGTAAGAGGGGTTAGTGTATTAGCTAAACTAATTCGTAATTTGGATTATTTTGTAGAAAACCCTTGTTGACAAAATGTCTTAAAAAACTCACTCGAAAAGCCTAAATATAATTTTTTATCCACTTTCGTAATTTACCTATCCAAAATTCGTAATTTTCTTTCTTAATGTGACAGTGTGACAGTCGATACTACATAAATAATGATTAAACCATGAACATGAATGTTTCAGCTGTTTCTTGATGGTTTCTTGTACATTTTGTAAAGTTTTGTTCACTTGTAAGTTTCTTAGTGCAAATAAAAGTATGTACTCAAACTCAACTCACGTACTTATGTATATACCCTTAGTACACTTACAATAAATTCTAAAGATTTCGCGCCAATGTCTTTTTTTTTCTTCTGTAGCCGCAATGTATTGCATGGCATTCTACCGATTCTATCATAGAGACCGTCGATATTAGTTCCATTTAATTTTTCAAAAATAAAATGTTTTTTTTTTTTTATGAAACAGTAATAAGTCGAGTCTTTATTCATGATCATGCACTTTTCTGACAACCGACAAAAGAATGTGGAGCGGGCTTTAAGCCCGCTCCACATTCTCGGGAGAATCTCGCGAGAACGCGAGAAACATGCGAGAAACGTGAATGTGGAGGCGATTCGCGTATTCTTCTCAAGTTCTCGCATTGTTCTCCACTTTTTGTCGGTTTTTTGGCGCGAGACAAAGGAGCGCGAGAACGTGAGAACAGGCGAGAACGTGTATTGACTCCACACTCGCATGTTTCTCAGTAGCGCGCGAGCCGCCGACTTGAACGGTTGTATATTGTGTACCGCGTGGCGTCAATATGAGCGTAACTTGGACAAACGAACTCTAGCATTCGTATAATTAGGTATAATATGCGAATCCGCATAACATTAAACTTGTCGAAGCGGTTAAATAATAAAATAAAAAATATATACCACACAACACTATCTAGCCCCAAGCTAAGCAGAGCTTGTACTATGGGAACCATATAGCTGATATAATACTTATGTACATTTTTTTTTGTAAATACATACTTAGAATACAATATAACACCCAGACAGAGAACAAACATCTGTGTCCACCACACAAATATTTGTTCTCGGTGGGGATCGAACCCACGACCTACGGCTCAGAAGAGCTACTACCAACCAACTGAGCTAAGAGACCAGTCAAGGTTACTTCTGCGTCCATCGTCATCGAGCGCGAGAACTGTAGTGAAAACTATTTGAGAACTTTGTGAAAGTGTGTACCCAAAGAAGTTCTCGCTACAGTTCTCCCTGAGAATCTCCGGAGATTCTCGCCTGAAAGTCTCGTGAGAATGTGGAGCGGCCTTTACTTATTTTTAGAAGAAATGAAAGTTATGGTATTATTAGTTATTATTATGGTATTGTTAGTATAATTATGTTATTAGTATAGTAGTAGTTACATGTTATTTACTCTTCGTATGCCACAATGACGGTCTTTTTGAGCAAGAGGTGTTAAAAATACTTAATTTAAAAAAGTGTATGCCCCGTAGTTCTGCCCTGGCACGTGCCCTGTTACGACGTAGCACGTACTAGTAGCTTCCGCTCTCATGTGCCATGATGTATCGCAATAAATTGTGATAAGTGTATTGGGCGATCTATATTAGAAAAGCCCGAGTATCAGTATTACGAGTGTTTTTAAGTTTAAGATTTTACATAACTTTTGCATTGCCCCATTTCCTCCCTGAAAATATACAGGAGGAAGCCTATGTCCAGCAGTGGACTTCTTCAGGCTGATGATGATAAATAGATAAATAAATATTAAACTTCACACAACACTTTCTATCCCCAAACTAATAAAAGCTTGTATGATGGGAACCAAGCTGATAGCGGATGCTGTTTCTTTACACCTGCCAACCGTGGCCAATCATCTCAAAATATGGAAGAAGATATAATTATATCCAGCAAAAAACGATTACATGTTTTTATACTTCGTAAATATTTTTGTTTATTATAAATATTGGGCGTAAAAAAAAAATAATACGCGTGTAATATACACGGGTATTTATCGCGTATATTACCATATTTTTTTTTTTCTTATTATATTTGTGTTTTGTGATGGCCAAACTTCAAAAAGTACTTTCGTAAATATTACAGAATAGTTTTACAGGTAACGTGGTAGGTATAACACCTAGAAACTTGCACAGTAGTTGTCTGGCATGTCTGCAGCCTCGTTGGTATATAATAGCTCTGCCTCATGCACTGTTGATCGTGGGTTCAATCCTCACCGAGAACAAAAATTTGGGTGATCAACACAGAAGTTTGTTCTTTTTATATTGTAATCCAAGTACGCGAGTATAGGTATAATCACGGAAAGCAAAAGCGTGTTTGCTGCTCTGTGGGTATAATCTCAAAGTAATTATAAGAAATTATAATAATTAAAAAACTAGAGAAACCGACTTCATTGCCAAACGGCTAAACCGATTTTAATGAAATCTGTTTGGGACAATCTGGACGTAAGCATCCAAACAAAAAAATAATTTTCTAAATCGGTTCATAAATAAATGACGGAGGCATGCAGTTACAAACATTAAAAAAATTATTTAAAAATAAATGGCAACACCAATCTTAATAAAATTAAAATGGGACCAATCTGAAAGCAGTACCTTTCAGACAAAAAAAATATTTTTTAAATCGGCTCACAAATGAAGACGTTATGCGGTAACAAACATTAAAAAAAAGAAAAAAACGAATTGAGAACCCCCTTCCTTTATGATTGGAAGTCGGTTAAAAATGAATTTATCAGCTATCTGATAGTGGGATATTGTATTTATCTACGGTATCCTTTATATTTCACGTCACTTTTTATAAAAACCTTACTATGCTAGTAGCACAGTATTGTACGCTGTCATAAAAACCTTGTTCCTATGTCACGTCATCTTTTATAAAGCTACGGCTTGTTCCAAACCCTTGTAATAAAATTATACATGAGTTATGCATCAGCAAACCCATCTTCTGGAGAATGTGGTTTGACGTCTCATTCAATCGTAGCACTTTATAAATTAACGCGATCGCTATGCATATGGAAATCTGCCCGCGACCACAGCTGTTGTAACACGGTCGCAACGTCGGGAAATAATAAAGGTAATCGCGATAAATACCCGTTTCTTCCATATTCTTCCTATCGTGTCACTAGTTCTATCAAACCAATGTGGTGAAAGGATTTTAGTTGCGCCTTAAAGAGGCCTCTTTCGTGCATTTTATTATTAATTTAAGTTTTATACCAGCTATCTGGTTCCTATAATACAAGCTCTGCTTAGTTTGGGGCTAGATAGAGTTGAGTGAATTGTGTAAAATATTTACTTATTTATTTATATTAAGGGAGGCCTTTGCCCTGCAGTGGGAAACAACAAGCTTTTAATAATAATAACAATTTATATTTATTTGACACATGTATTGGAACTTGGTTTTACGACATGCCGGTTTCCTCACGATACTTTCCTTCACCGTTTGAAAATATTTTTCGACAGAAAAATAATTGATACACGACTAGATTTCAACCCACAACTTTAAAATCGTTTCATTGTTTATATGTATGTCTGTAACTTTGTTTTTGTGAGCCAAATAATCTTTCTATCATCTTATATTTCGGTTACGCGATATGGACATGTTTTCTATTCACTAATAGCTCTTCAATAATAAAAATATAAAAATCTTATAAAAATCTTCAAAAATAGCTTTTCAATAATAAAAATGCTGTAATTCCAACAGCTCATACGAATAAAGGTAATTGATCAAAAAATATATTATTTAAACGTATATTGATAATAGTAGTAATAAAATTAATTGCTCCTAAAATTGAAGAAATACCAGCTAAATGAAGGGAAAAAATTGCTAAATCTACAGATTTACCTCCATGGGCAATATTAGATGAAAGAGGGGGGTAAACAAAACAGTTCAACCAGTTCCAGCCCCATTTTCTACGATACTTCTTGAGATTAAAAGAGTAATTGAGGGGGGTAGTAATGTGCTTTCCTTAGTCTATTCTGAGTTTGTAATGTGAAATGTTGTCCCCTAACTATGTATTTATTTATCCAATGCAAAATTACCTCCCAAGGCAGCTAGGGGTGGCAAGGTGGCTTGCCTGCATCACTCACAACGTGCTTTGAACCTGATTAAAGATAGCGAACCTAAATCTCCTCTAGCGGTTCACTGCAGGTGTCTCGTAGCTTTGCTAGTCATTCAAAATAGATTCAGAGCATCTTACAAGTTTAGAGATACAGTGGTGTGAGATATTATGACAGTGACTGAGATTGACTTGAGAGTGAATAGGGATTTTCTTAGGTAAAACATTTTGGATTTCTCTCCATCGTAACGATAACAAAAAATTGTGGGTAAGTACCATTTAAACCTATGGCGTTAGGTATAGTATTATCTTATCTGTGGTGTTATTAAAATTATATAAGTATGCGTTTTATTTTCTACTGTTTTTATCCGCTCGGTTGTAATTAGTGTTTTGCCTCGTAAGTCACGCACGTCAGGAACGTGCCCTACGATGCACTTCACTGTTCAGCTTTCCGTGCCAGTAATTTCATTCAATTATGATACAAAATAACACCAGCATAATCATGAAATATATTTTATACTATACTTTCTCGCAACCATTGGAGCTTGTTACCGGGATAAATAGCCACTTCGTAAACACAAGCCACAGACACTCAAAGGACAGCTACTACATACAGAAAATTGTGATTCGCATAATATTAACACTAAAAATAAAAATAAACTTTATATTCCCAAATTTCGTTTGCAGAAGGTAAATGGGTCTTTTATGGGGAACACTGTACGCTTCTATAATAAACTTCCGGAAAATGCAACTATGCTTCCTATTCGGAAGTTTAAAGCCTATGTTAAGAATAATTTAATAAAGAAAGCGTACTATACTCTAGATAGCTATATGAATGATAAAACTGCGTGGCCCGATGTCCCGGTCACTCTACCCATAGAAAGCTAACATGTCAATTTGCAATGTCTGTACCTACTATTTCGTATCTTATTTTTATATAAGCTGTGTAGATACTATAGTATAACATTGAAGCGTAGCGTGTGCTGTCTTTGAAACTTTTGCTTTTGTATTATTGCATTGCATACGTCTGACTAAGTGAAGTGCCACCACACTGGAACTTTACTGCTATTATTTTAGACTATTTTTGATTTGTAAAAGGATCATATAAAAAAACGGTAGGAACCGAGACGTAGTTTGTTGCCTGTTCTTCTACGCTTGGTCGCGTGGAACTGGCACCTAGACTCACCTAGCTTTAAGACGTTTCAAAGTGATTCTTGCATCGTACTGAATAAAAATTTTTTGAGTTTGAGTTTTGAGTTACATATTTAGAACAAAAAGAAAGAAAGAAAATCTTAATTTTTTTATTGATTTAATAGTAAGTTAATTTAATGAAGACATGTGTGCACCCTACGCACCCGCAAATCCGGCAAAGTTAAATAGACGAGTATGTTTACGGTAGAAACCAAGCCGGCTTAATTGGTTGCGTAAAATGACGACACCTAACCTAACTTATAGTTGTCTCAAAGGGTTTATTTTTAATTAACTTTTTGATGGAACAATTATTATTATGAATAATTTTTGGTATAAACAATATTTGATTGATTTAATTAAATTGACCTTTAAATTTTATCTGCGAACAACGCTCCAAAATACCTACGAGTATTGTATACACTAATAACACAGCTTGAATCATATACGCTGTGACTGTTTTAGTGCAAGCTACAATGACCCTTATGCTAATGAGATAACCAACTGTAATACTGCAAAAGTAATTAGCAAAATGTTAATTTATCAAAAGCTCATGTCTGTTATGGCCGCTCATAATATTTGTAAAATATTTAACCAAATGAGAGAGAACAGAGTTTCATAAAATGAAACAA
Organism: Thera obeliscata; assembly: GCA_947578465.1. Lineage (NCBI taxonomy): Eukaryota > Metazoa > Arthropoda > Insecta > Lepidoptera > Geometridae > Thera > Thera obeliscata. The sequence goes on from OX387926.1 coordinate 4,834,408, forward strand.
ATTAAAATAACTTGTTGAAGAACAATTAATTCACAAAACGCCATCTGGCCCCAGAGTAAGCAAAGCTTGTATTATGAGAATACAGATGATTGAATATTGTTGATATGCTTTTCTTTTGTAAATTGAATAAAATATTTGTTACTTTTCTTAGAGCACATTAGCATTGCTTTTCAGCGTGACAATGCAGCCAGCGTCTTGGGGACGCTTCCGTTTTGCGCTGGTTTGGATCAGCTGAGTTATCTCTGGATCGTTTGTAACGGTCTGAAGATAGCTTAACTGTTTCTTGTGTATTTTTTTTTTGTATATTTTGTAAATATTTGTAAGTTTCTTTGTATTAATAAATTAAAGTTATTCCCTTCTCATATCTTATTATGTAAATATAATCGAAATATCTCTAGATTTTGTATACATAGTGGTTCGTGCAGTAGGTACGATCTGCTTTTTTTGTCGTGTCACTAATGCCTCGTATCAGTGTGATAAAAGGATTTTTAAATACGCCTTCAGCAGTCTTGTTTCGTTGTGCCTAAAAGAGGCTCATTTCGTGCATTTGACACATGTTTTCGACCTTTCAAGGTTCGACGACGAGCTGGTTTCCTCACAAGGTTTTCCCTCTCAGATAAACTCATTGATGCATGACTGGATCCCACCCACGACCCACAACCCACCACCCACCTTTGACCCACCAAAGACATACCACACAAACCAAAGACATTTTGATTTTTCCTGGTGGATTGACCCACAACCTTAGGGTCGAAAGGCGGACGCGTAACGCTAGACCACAAGTTTTGTTATTAAATGAAAATCACCCCCCGCTCGCCTTCTATCAACTATACAGAAAGTTTTATAGAAAGAACGCAAGGTAAAATATCTATGGTTTAGTCGAAAGATTGTGAACCACTGTCACTAAATAATGAGACGATTAAAATTCAAGGAAAGGTACCCCAGCGTGTCTCTTGCGAAGAGAATTAAATGTGAGTACCAGAGATATAGATAACACTAGATGCCGCACAGTAACAAAACCAAGCACCATATTTAAAAAAACTCTTTGCAAATAATATTATAGACAATCCACACAATACTATCTAGCCCCAAATTAAGCCGAGCTTGTACTTTGGGAACTAGATGGCTGATATAATACGTAATATACATTTTTTTGTAAAATATGCTTAGAATACAATATAACAACCAGACAGAGAACAAACATCTGTGTTCACGATTACACAAATATTTGTTCTCGGTGGAGATCGAACCCACGACCTATACGGCGCAGAAGGCAGAGCTACTACCAACTGAGCTGACAGGCCAGTCATAACTATTCATGGTTGTAAAATACGATAATCTGGGAATTTAATAGTATTCTCTGCTCAGTTTGGGGCTGGGTAGTGTTGTGTGAATTGTCCAGAATATTTATTTATTTTATTTAGAAACAGTGCTCGAGTCTGAGTCGAGCATAGGTTTTTGTCATTTGTCAATGGAGAACTGTCAAAAAATTTATGCTTGAGGCCCGACTCAGACTCAAGCATTGTTTCTGCATACGGATCTGAGACTTACCACAAGCTCAGTCTGGGTCTGTCTAAAATGTTCTATTTGAACAGTTCTAATATCATTTTCCAATTTGCGGTATCCAGTTAGATCTAAGTCTGTGGTGAGTACCTAAGGTCATTACACGCCCGTTAGCAGCCCCCAGGTGTATGTATAGCTTTGAAGATGAGGTGGAATTGATGTTCCTTTTTAATGGCGGTCAAGTGTGAGTCTGGTCACGTAGGACAGTCTGTGGTAAATTAGTCTGTGGCGCAGAAGCTTTTCTAGTCGTAGTAACTTTTAAAGGTCGATTTATATCTACAGACATTGAGTGCGGCAGACACGTGCCGTGACAGACACCGACAGACACTATTTATTTATATGTAACGTATAGAAACGTGCCGTGACAGACACCCCGGCTGCCGACAGACACCGTCATCGGCGTCCACTCTCACTGGCAGTTACTGCATAGCTTTAGAAGAAAAAGCATGTTATTGAAAATGTTCAAACACGCAGTTCCGATACTCTATTTACACTGCCCGGCAAGGAGCCACAGACACGTACAGACATGAACCGCGCAGACAAAATATTCTTTCCGAGAATACTGGCCGGGCACGACACGTGTCTGTAAGTGTCTGTACGGCCGTGTTACGATAGATATAAATACGTTAATAGTTACTGTATGGAAGAATATCATTTTGTCTGCCACGGCACGTCTCTGCCACGCTCAATGTCTGTAGATATAAATCAACCTTTAGTCATTGTTCTTGTTCAAAAAAAAAGTATTTAAGTATTATATCAGCTATCTGGTTCCCATAGTACAAGCTCTGCTTAGTTTGGGGCTAAATAGTGTTGTGTGGATTGTCCGCATTATTTATTTATTATTATTAGTATTTATTTATTATTATTAATTTCTTGGTTATTATTACCTTCTTCTTTTTATCGTGTGACTGGTTCCTACCTAGTTATAAATATTCAAGAAAATTCAAAGTGTTCGTGACGATTAAGAAACAAATGTGTTTTCTTGGTGGAAATCAAAGCCACAACCTGCAGCACAGAATCAAGACCTCTACCAACTGAGGTAGGTATGTGAAGACATTCACCAAAATAAGACAATAAGTCACAGCTGAGGGGTCAATGACACAAACGATCAGGGAGATATAGATATAGATATATAGATAGTTGTATGTTAAATAAAAGAGTGCAAAGTTGCATCAAATCATGCTCAATTTTGATGACCGAACAAGCAAAAGATTTTGTACTCAGATATCGAAGAGCAAAAATACTCTTCCCGAGATGAAAGACCTTTATTTTTAAAGTTTTTCAGAGTTAAAATTTCGGGTATTATCCCGACTTATGAGTCGGGTCAGCAAACTCCCGGTAAAGTGGAAAGTTATCTTGGGAACATCACACGAATACAAATGAGCGGTCTGGAAAGGAGAAATACTAGGGTAGCCTCTATTATTGTAAATCTCAAACCACAATATCATCAGTTTTTTCAGTTCAGTGAACCGCTGTCATATTTGACAGCGTTTCACTGAATGCAAACCACTTATGCTGCCTTCCTCGGCGCACGAGACCGTTCCCATGGTGTGTCGTTCGAGCTGATCCGCCCCTCCGTGCGCGATATCACAGACCGTGGGAAGGGGCTATTAGTTCACACAAGCTCTCTGGCTCTGGTTTTGAGTCTGTGCGAGTGATGACTAAATAAATTCTACGTCAACGCGTCACACAACACAGTATAATACACGTGTGAGCACTCACACAGACTCAAAACCTGAGCCAGAGACAGAGCCAGACAGAGCTTGTGGTAGGCCTATAGATGTACCCAAGGCTTAAACATTCACCATTTGGCACATCTCGCTAAACGAAGCACTAATATGCCTGTGGCAGGATTTTAAATACAGTTAAAAACAAATGTATTATTCTTCTTTTCCTTATATTATTTCCACTGAATATCTTAAAAAAACAACAAGTAGATGTTCTTCATTAGCTGCATACGCTTCGTAAGCCTCTTAGGTCGAGTCACTGCAACATAATTGGATTTGTAAAAGCTTCAGACCGGGCATGGTAAGAGTAAATATCGTATTAGGAGTACATGCATGAATTAAAATGATAAATTCAGTTTTCTCATTTCTTACCAGCGATACACACAGATTAATATAACGAGTACTTGGGTAATATTATTCAAAAGTATTTTCCAACTACGTCTATCAAATCTGCCGAATTTTTCGGGGCTTTTTAATTAAAAATGAGCTGTTTAGTTTTTAGTTTCTGTGTATACCTATGTTTATGCATGTTGTGTTCTCATCTAGAAGGCCGTTCACTTGCTGTGTTTTTTTTACCCACGTTTTATAATTGTACCCATAGTGAATCTGCCAGTTTTAAGACCCAATCAAGATGAGTTCATATTTTCCCGAAACCAAAAGTTCTCTTCTAGTTTGGTGTTTCAAACTCTTGACTGGTGCCAATGGAATAAATTTAAGTTGTGATAGGTCGAAAACTCTTCATTGATTACAGCTACAACTCTGTTTTGCATATTACAACGCAAACAATACAACTACGTATAACGACGCCATATTATCCTTCCTCTGTTTCTTTTTTCCACCACTAGAGATGTCATCCCTTGCTTGATCCGATTAGGGATGTCCTATTCCCAAAACTGGTTAACGGTTGGTATATTATATAGGCAAATACCTACGTTAAATATAAGCAGGTATCTCTCCTCACACGGAAGTACAAGAATCAATATTAAGCTATGGTCTGCTTCCCCATCTGTTGTTATACTTTAATACGCATTAGGCCACTACAATAGCACTTTTTGATCTTCCTTACCTTTTGTTTGTGATAGATGGCAATACAATGAGGTTTCCTCTTGTGTAGTAATTAAATAGATAGATTAATAGTCTATTGTACACAAAAGAATACATTTAAAATAAATAAAGGAACAATGGGCGGCCTTATCGCTAAGAGCGATCTCTTGACAACCTTTGGATGGAGAGGACTATCTAAGTTGTCTTGAATGTAAAACGATATTATTTACACCACTATTTTGTGACTACCAAAAAAAAAAATAGGGTAATGTAGGAGGGGTAGAACATTATAATGTGCAATCAGAAGTTTTAGTTTCGATAAAATGACAATTAAACTATAATTTTTTTACTTTTTAGTTTTTTTTTTCATATTTTTTTTTCATATTATTGCATTGTGATCGACCTTTGACAGGTGTGCAAAGTTTGAATCAAATCTGATCGTTCAAAGTAGGACAAAGTCGAGCTCAAAGGGGTCGGTTACATACAAGCTTACAAACATACAGGTGAAGCTAATAAAAGCGTTATAAAAACAGCCAACTTCAAAGCGTTAATCATCCGGTGCGTGTACTGTACTATTACAAGCCAACTGCTGTAACATGAGTGAGCACTATAACATTTAATAAAAGTTTATTAATTTCCTGTACACATCCCGGCAGAAGTTTTAATTGGATGGACGATGAAGGATGCTCCTCCTATCTACACTATTATTCTGTTGTATCGGGATGGAAAGTTTCTTTACTTACGATAACATAATCCATCTAAGGTCCGTATTCAAGCACATTGCTTGAGTCTGAGTCGAGCCTCAAGCATAGATTTTTTGACAGTTCTCGATTGAAAAGTGTCAAAAATGGCTCGACGCATACTCAAGCACTGTTTCTGAATGCGGGCCTTAGGGTTAATTTTCAATGGAGAACTGTCAAAAAATCTATGCTTGAGACTTGACGGAGACTCAAGCATTATTTCTGCATACGGGCCTTATAGATTTAGAGACAAGACTTGAATGAATTGTCTTGAACACATGTTTTGAACTTTTTAGATTATACGACATGCCGGTTTCCTCACGCTGTTTTCCTTCACCGTTTGAGAGTACTGGCATAGTGTATACATATATATATTGGACAGAAAACTTATTGGTACATGACTGGATTTGAACCCACGACCTTAGGATCGGAAGGCGGGGCCGCTACCACTAAGCCACTAGTGCTGTTTAAAAAAACAGAAAAGAAATTATTCAAGCTATAGATTTAGTAGCAATATAATGCCCATTCTAGACACATTTCTCTAAAATTGTCTTTATGTTATAGCCTTTTTCTAAGGAACATTAAAGAATTTCTATTTATTCGTTCATACCCTTTTCATTTCCGTTCTTGTAAATTAGTTAGAAACGGCTTGTTATTCGGCTAATTTGTTATCTAACGATGTATACTTCCAGGAATTGATCTAATCGTCAGTAGAGGTAAACATTTCTCGTAAATTACGTGGAAAAGCCTGTGCTATCTTGATTTTAGTTCACAACTCCGACAGCGTTTCTAACTTTACCGACAATTCATCATCATCATCAACCTGTATCAGTCCACTGCTGGACGTAGGTCTCTCCCAAGACGTGCCACTGAGCCCGGTCTTCGGCTCTTCTCCTCCAGTGCTTGCCAGCTACATTTCGCAGATCCCACCTTGCCGGAGGGCGTCCTACACTACGCTTACCTAAACGCGGTCTCCACTCTAGTATTCGTTTGCTCCAACGATTGTCTGTTCTACGACAAACATGACCGGCCCACTGCCACTTCAGCTTACTAATCCTTTGAGCTTTGAAAATTGATAAGTCGATCAAAATACTTGGAAATTGTATTTTTATTGTAATGTGTTACGTGACATGAAAGTTAGAGAAGCCTTTTATAGATTATCGAATTATTTTTGTGATTGGAATGGAAATGTATACTTAGGGCTGACATCATCAGGCTAACGAAAAAAAGTTGGTAAGTAACTACACAAATTTACTACTATTTTACATGGTGAGGTCTAAAAGTTAAAAATTGTGAATATAATAGACCCTTTTTTTACGACATAAAAATATTTGGAGTGGAAGCGGGTCGAAGTTTAAAAAAATAAATAAATAAAAAGCTAGCTGTTAGTGTTGTATGGTGAATAAAATTAAATTATAACTTTTTCACAATTTTTAGGAAATATTTTTTTATCCCATTTCGTTCCACTGCCACTTTCTTGGCTAAACCTGACCTCACCTTCCATCTGGTCACCTGGGAGTTCCCAGTGTGACTGTGGGGTATGGGCTTCTATAATTAATCTTAAATTTAGTCCATTTTAGTTTGGTCCAGTTTCATGTTATAATTTTAGAACTGGAACTATCATCAAATTGGTTCAGATAAATCCGATCTCCGATCTGTAGGTCTACCACAAGCTCTGCCTGGCTCTGTCTCTGGCTCTGGTTTTGAGTCTGTGCGAGTGCTGGCTAAATAAATGCTACGTTGAAACGTCACACACACTGTATTCATACACTGGTAAGAACTCGCACAGACTCAAAACTAGAGACAGAGATAGAGCCAGACAGAGCTTGTGGTAGGCTTACTGAGTATCTGATCCAGAAACAAACTCCTAAAAATAAAACGTAAAATTAGAAGACGCCCGAACGAGCAGGCAAATCCATTCAAACCGATAGATTATATTCCAGTCGTTGAAGCATTTCGTGCAAAAACCGCGAATAAATCTCCCGAATCACCGAGTAGTTCCACCGTTGCCATCACTCACCACTATCGGTTGCTAAAGGCGAATTTGTCAGGAAAATTACCGCTTGCCCGGGACCGTTATAAATTAGCCCTAAAAGTTCCTTCAAAAAAACGCGCGTAGCGGAAATGAGTACGAATGAATTTGGTTTACGGATTTTGAGCAGAAAATTCATTTAACTTCATAGACCTACGACAAACATGACCCCTAGTAAAAACTACAGCTTTTGTATGTAGGCGTAAACGTACGTTCTTCGGACTTCAGAACCCATTATGCTCTTTAGTACTTCGGAGGTTAAGATAAGCTGTCCATCTTGCCTAAAAATAGTTAACACCCCACATTAATTTTAGTAACTTTCTTCTTCCTGCCCTTAATTTAGGGCCCACTTTATTTAGGGTCGGCATTTTTATTGCATTTTACTACTCTAATATAGCACTATCGCTTCGCTTATTCTCCCGCTCCTCATTCTAACATGGAACTGGCCTTACAGATTGACTGGTGAGATTCTGCATGATGTAATATCCTGAATGTCAGACAGTTTTGTCGAAAGCTTGAGCTTGCATGACAATTCTATGAAGACATCAGTTTATGCGTGATACGATAGTTGATTTTGATGATTTTTGTGTCCATAAATTTTATGAACTTCCGTGCCCGTGGTTTTACTATTTGTAGTTATAACTAGCCAGGCATCAGTGATGGAGACAAGACAGCCAAACTGAAATCGAATTGGGAGGGGCACGTCAGCTGGATGGCCCCTGATTGGTGGGCGACCATCATCACCCCTTAGGTGCCGGATGGACGGCGGCCTCGTGATCGGCCTAGAAAGCGTTGACGGGACGATCTGAACGCCAAAGGAAAGGCCGAAAGGAAATGGTGGGAGGAGGCTCAGAATAGAGGGAACTGGAAGTTTTTGTGGGAGGCCTTTACCCAGCAGTGGGACGAAGTAGGCTAGAAAAAGAAGTATTAACTTAGATTGCGAGAAGTCGGGGGACGGAAAGAGCTCAAAATTGTTCTTCCGGGACATGTATGTCCAGCAGTGGACTTCTTCAGGCTGATGATGATGATGATGAGTATTAACTGAACGGCTGATTTCATGGATGACTAATCAACAGATTAAATATTCGACAGATGTTTATCTCAAATTTTTGCTCTAATGTTTGAGTTAAACGACTGTCAAATATTTAATCGCTTGATTAGCCCTTAGTCAAGGTTTAATTTAAAACCAGTGAATTCGCAGTAGTCTCAGTCAGTCAGCAGTCATTTGTAAAAGAGTTCAGGGAATTTTTAGCAGTAGTAGAAGCTCTTTGTGAAGGGCTCGTCCGGGGGTCCGGGGAAGTAATAACACCTTGCCTATTTCTGCGGTCAAGCAAGCATCGCTGTTTCGGTTTGAAGGATCCCGGTAAAATTACTATGTCTTAATATATGTCTCAAGTTGATGGACGCAGGGAAGTGTATCATAGTGAACACTCTAAACCTGCGTGACGTGTGAGGCAGGAAGAAAAATCTTAAAATAAAATTTAACATAATTTATCATTCATTAGTAGTACAACGCTGCCAAAAATGGGTTATTCACACGATGCCACGTCCATACAAATGAGAAATCAACATTTTCATACATCGAGTCTCATCCCAGCCAATGCTATGACGTATTTGAACCGTCCTTTTTCAAATATTTATTTAGTTCCAACGTCACGAGCGTGCTTATGCGTCAAAACTAAAGGATCGCTGTCAATTTGATAGCGTTATTACTTAATTTAACGCTTAATGTGTGCAAGGCTTTAGAAGGGGTACCTGTTTAATTTATTTTGCTCCCGCAAAATAAGATAGCGTGTTCATTAACAGTATCGACGTGATGGTCGGACGTATCTGGGGCACCGTGCCTATACCCCTTGACTTACCGAACGCTTGGCATATTACACGGCCACAACATAAACATCGGCTACAGATTGCAAGCGGTTCGTTCAAGTTATTTATGTAAGGCTCGCTATTTTGCAGGCGTTACTAGCCTTTGTTAGAATTTGTGTATAACAAGTTACTATTTAATAGTACATTTTGATTACCATTTCTGCCGATGCCCATGAAGAAAATTAAACATACTAACTACAACTAGAAAAAAAATTGTCACTGTGTGTGCTTGCCGAGCAGAGCACAGTCATGGAGCACACATATTTTTTTCCTTTTTTTTTCTTTCACATTCTTAAGAATATATGGATATTCTTAGGAATGTGAAAGTTTGTGACTATTGTGTGAGGGTGTGTGTAAAGTGTATGTTTGTTCAAATGTTGGCAGTTACTAGTTAAATACAAAAGAATGAAAATAAATAAATATTGTGGACAATACACACCATCTATCCCCAAAGAAAGCAGAGCGTGTACTATGGGAACCAGACAGCTGATATAATACTTAGAATACGAAATAACACCCAGACAAAGAACAAACATCTGCGTTCACCACACAAACATTTGTTTTCGATCGGGATCGAACCCACGAACTATCATCAGTCAAACGCAATTAAAATTACGTTGAAATAGCTGAGGGTTGAAGGATCCCCTAAATCCATAGTTCTGTATTACGATCTTGTAGCTATAAACACTGAAAATCCATAATCAAGACGAGGGGTTTCCCTAGAGGAACATTAACTCCATGTGAAGTGGATTATAATTACATTTCTTAGACAAGCCTACAAATTGTCAATAAACTAAATACATTACTAAACAAATTAAATATTCTGGACAATCCATACAACACTATCTAGCCCCAAATTAAGCAGAGCCTTGTACTTTTGGACCCAGATAGCTCATATAATACTTATATAGGTACATTTTTTTTGTAAATACATACTTAGAATACAATATAACACCAAGACAGAAAACAAACATCTGTGTTCACCACACATCTGTGGTCACAGTGGGGATCGAACCCACGACCTACGGTGCAGAAGGCAGAGCTACCGCAATCTCACCTGATGTTAAATGATGATGCAGCCGACGGTGTAGCACGCTCACCTAGAAGATACCTATTCATTTTTTTTTTGAAAACGTCCAAATTAGAGGTATTCGCAAAAACAGACGCTGGCAACTTGGCTATCCGCATTATAAAAGCTACTAACGGCCGCCCGCGGCTTCGCTCGCCCCGACCCTTTTACTTACATCCGTTCTTCGTTACAATACCTTTATAAATTATAGCCTTTGTGTTATTCTGACGTTTAAGCTATATATTGTAAAGTTTTATTAAAATCCCTTCAGTAGTTTTTACGTGAAAGCACTGGTGGTCTAGTGGTAGTGGCTCTGCCTTCCGATCCGAAGGTCGTGGGTTCAAATCTACTCGTGTACCAATGAGTTTTTCTGTCGAAAAATTTATGTGCACTATGCCAGTACTCTCAAAACAGTGAAGGAAAACATCGTGAGGAAACCGGCGTGTTGTAGAACCTAAAAAAGTTCGAGTAACACGTGTCAAGGGTCACGCAAAAAGGGCCCACCAGCGGCCTACTTGCGGAAAAACCTGCTCGCACTACAAGTGCGCATGATAAAACTTGCCGAACGTGAAAGAGAAATCCATCCAACCATCCATCAATACTTAAACGTTTATAATAGGTATTAGTAGAAGTAGGAGTAGGATTAGTAGGAAGTAGGATAGGAAAGATTTGTTTATTGAAAGACTATGGAACAGAACAGTACCTACTCCCTTGAAACCAAAGGCGGAAAACTAAAGAAAAATCCTTTGTTCAGTTTCGCATTCATACGAGGAAAAAGAGACTAAGATAGAAATGAATGTTTGATCTATTCTTTATAGGAATAGAATCTCATACGTTAGCATTATCTCCATGACAAAGGAACCAATCACAGAATATTGGAAACCTCAAGTTACATAAATAATCATCATCTACTTTCATCCTACCATTTTTTATTATGATCTATCAGCCCTACTTATAAACGCAATTTAAATTTAATCATTGCTTATAGTTAGCCCTGCCACTATTTGTCATTACCCAGTGGTAAGAGATGGCAATAGTTTAACCACTGTTTATCTTTTGACATATTTTTATAAGTAAGGCCATATACAACGTGTATCTAAATATGTGTACTATGCGAAGGTGGGGGGTTTCAGACCACAATGGTGATCAGTTGTGGGGGGGAGATAATTAAAAATTCCTATTTTCAGTTTCCCATACAAAAATATTTAATTTCATAATGCCTAAATAAATTGACAACCCTATCCTTGTAACCCCTTGACCTCTTGACCTACTTCCTCTGTAGGTCTACTACTACTACCTACTACCTCTGTAGCTGAGTTTAGGGTTGTCACTTTATATAAAGTCAGCTGTTCATGTTGAAACTTCGTTGCAGTTTTTTTCAGAGATACCAATCGAAGTTCGAAAAGTCGTTGAACAAAAGTTGTTCCCCGGGGGGTGGAAATTCACCCCCCTTCAGGATAGTACACATATTTTGATACACGTTGTATAAATAAATAAATAAAGATTTGTATAATGTCCCAAAAGTTAAGAGTAGAAAGTAAAGATCTCCTTTAGTGGTATAAAAACTATAAAAGCTATGAAATATGAATAAATAAATTATTAAAAAAGCGAAGAAAGAGCGAAGCGTCTATGCATCAATAACTGGCCAAACTTGATTACACAGTCTGTGTGTTTATATGTTTTCATTGCTCATACTCTGAAAGTAGGTCTGAAGTTGCCTAAGGGGCCTAAATGAAAGTAAAACTTTCAGCCCTAGGGAGAATCGCTTTCTGCTGACAGCTGTCAAATTATAAAAAAAAAACAAGTTCTATTTTATTCAACCATGTTCCAACTTTCTAAAGTCTTTCTAACTGCAAGGAGGTTGTTAAACCAAATTCCAACTTTTTATTCAGCAAGTAGGTTGGAAACCCATTACAACGGTAAGAAGTTTAAACAGTCTAATTAGAGGGCAATGTAAAATTTAAATTTAAATAACATAAAGATTATTTAAATAATATATCTTCTAAATTACTTGATTAATATATAGCTTCAACTATTTATTTAAAATAACATAGATTTGAGCAAACAATTTACCATTTTTTAAATTATGAAAATGAAAATAATGGCTGAATAATGCTGGCGAGCTGAAGCCGAAGGCCCGCCAGAGAAAAAGAAAAAAAAAGCCGGGATGGCGGCAATTCAATCTTCATTTTCACTAGTTTTTTTTTCATGTTTTTATTTTTACTTTCCTTGTATTCGTAATGAAAAGCACAGTGTTTACCTCGGGTGAAAGTCTTTTAAGTCCCTCAAGCTCCATTGGCCAAACCCGTCTCGGGACTCAAAAAACGTGACTTTCAACACTCGGGTAACAATGTACTATTGTTATGTTGGTAGTCACGTTTAGGTCGTATTTTTCTTTTTCATTAATTTTTTGATAAAAAAAAATCTGTCGTCGGTGATACTTGATTGAAGGGGATTCCCCTAATTTGGTTTTATATCATTGGGTTTTGATAGCATTGGGTACAAAACAATCAGTACGTATTAAATTAATTCTAATTTAAAATAACGTTTTTGAAAGGAAAATATTTGAGCATTTTTAAGGCGGGACAAAACCGCCCCAAAAATGAACTTGAATCAAGCTACCATCATATGACCGACACCTCTTCGGTAAAGATCGATAAACTTTGTCAAAAGTCTTCTTCTTCTTCTTTATAATGAATAGCATCTGTTCTTTTCGGATCAATTTTGCCAGTGTCGAGTAGTTTAATGAGAATGATAATATACAGGGTGGAATTTTGTAATGCCACCTGGAGGGAAAGTACTCTTAATACTGCAGATAGAAAATTTTACTCAAAGGAAACATTCCTTTATTTTTGAATAGAAAGCAAATAAAATGCATTCAAAGATTTTCGAAAATTCTCTTCTCCCACACCCTGGAATCGAACCGGCTAAAATCTGAAAAAATTATACCCTGTACTTTTAATGCATCGATCGTTAAGGTCAATTATAAGAATGAAATCTCTCTAACAAACATGATAAATTAAATGAAAGAAAAACCAGGAAATCTTAAATTAATTTAATTATTTACAAAAAATAGGTTTTTCTTTCATTTAATTTATCATGTTTGTTAGAGAGATTTCATTCTTATAATTGACCCTAACGATTGATGCATTAAAAGTATAGGGTGTAATTTTTTCAGAAGATAATTTTTTTTTGGGAGAAGAGAATTTTCGAAAATCTTTGAATGCAGTTTGCTTTCTATTCAAAAATAAAGGAATGTTTCCTTTGAGTAAAATTTTCTATCTGCAGTATTAAGAGTACTTTCCCTCCAGGTGGTATTACAAAATTCCACCCTGTATAACATAGATAAAATACTTTTCCGTCAGTCGAGTCAGTCAAATTCGAGTCGGCCCTACCCTAATTCCATTGTCTTTGGAAAAAAGATGACCGTTTTTTCCAAATCCATCTGAAACATTTTCGATTAAATCAGAATATCACATAATACACTTTAATTCCAATTGCTAACACTTTGAGCTAAGACCTCAATTAATGTTGGTTAAAATACCACCGAAATTACACAAAGATAACACCAGAAAGCTATGTAACTTCCCGAAATGACAGAAAACGAATGTCGTCAAAAGTCAGCAGAGGCTGTAAGCAATGATTCTATTCAGGTTAAATGTTAGTAAAAGCCTTACATCTGTTTAGTATTCGGTACGAAGGAGTTAGTATTGTGAAGTGGGAAGTTGATAAAGCCTTAAAGTGCCTTAGCCATGAAGTGCCAACACTGCTAACTTGTTGGATAGTTTAGCTGCATGTGAGCTTGTCTTGGTTCAAGGTCACAGCTCTTAGAATTAGGAAGTTACCGTTGGTCTTCACATAATGTACAGTGAGGTACACTTCAGACATACTTATTTGTAATAAATATTTTGTATGGATGGATGGATGTTTATTATTTGACTGGTCTCTCAGCTCAGTTGGTAGTAGCTCTGCCTTCTGAGCCATAGTTCGTGGGTTGATCCCCATCCGAGAACAAATATTTGTGTGGTGAACACAGATGTTTGTTCTCTGTCTGGGTGTTATATTGTATTCTAAGTATGTATTACCAAAAAATATATAAATAAGAGATAAGAAAATAAATACAGAAACTGTCTCATAGAAACAGAAACAATTATAATTTTAGAAACTTGAAAACACGACTCCATGGCCAAACTGGTGAGCACTCACACAACCGCTCAAAACCAGAGCCAGAGACAGAACCAGACAAAGCTTGTCGTAGGCCTACAGATAAAAAATGTACTAAATCGGTTCATAAATGACGGAGGTATGCAGTAACAGGCACAGGAGATGTCAGTTTTCTAACTTGTTTGCCACTAGTACCATATATCTTTCGAATGATTCAATTTCGGTTCTAATTCAGTTTCATTAGCAAAGTTGTATTACTGGATAACACGTTGTTTGTATATTTATCCTTGTACAGCTCGCCCATTGTTTTCCTAACCACCGTTCAATCTTCCCAACTTCGAAACTACAAAGTTGCTGAAACTTTCTATTGTCTTTCATTAATAGTTTTGGTAGACTGGGTTACCTAAATACAGAAATAAGCTCAAAAACACAACTGTTGGAAAATAAAGGTTCTCGAATGGTGACCACGAACCAGAAGATGAATCGTAGGTCCCACCAGAGTGCATTCCAACTGTTTCAACCAACGTAACTTCTAACAAAACATTGCAGTCTGGCATGTTCTTATTCGCGCTTATAAGTACACACATTATTGGATATCATCCCGAACAAGTACTTTCAAACAATTTCAATCAGTATCTATCAATTCATTGCGTAGTCACAAGTTTTAATTTGCGCTTAAAGTACAAACATTATTGGATATCACTCCCAAACAAATGCTTTTAAACTGTTTCAATCAGTGTAACATCTGAAATGTATTGTTATAACAATACATTTCGTAGTCCTATGTTTATATTCGCGCTTATTAGTACACACATTATTGAATATCCCTTCCAGACAAGTGCATACAAACAGCACCTATCAATCAGCGTATAACATCTAACAATACGTTGCAGTATCGTATGGTACCACAAATAGCTGCCACGGATATTTCAAGCGTTCCCTCATGGATACGTTACTAATCCGACGTATCTACCCTATTTGTCTTTCGTTTGGGTGGAATTAAACTTTGTGCCTTAACGCTATGATCATAAGATTCAATATGGAAACATGCTTCTAGTTATATTCATGCAAGTATTCTACCTTTGTCAACGTACGTATACAACCAAAGATTATTATGCATGATATTGAATACATCGTTCGCTATGTTTGTAAAATGTTTCATTATCATCATTACAGCCTGGAGAAGTCTACTGCTGGACATAGGCCTCCAATACACATTTCCAGGAAGAACGATCCTGAGCTCTTTCCATCCACCGACTTCGCACGATCTTAACAATGTCGTTAGTCCATCGGGTTGATGGGTGCCCTACGTTACGTTTTTCGGTTCGTGATCGCCATTCGAGAACCTTTATTCCCCAACGGTTGTCGGTTCTTCGAGCTTGCCCATTGCCAAACAACATATTGTCAGATGATATTGTTATAATTTGAATATTGAATAATATCCCCATTTATCGAAAGTAAATTAGTACTGAATAAATCCCTAGCGTATTCATAACTGGAGTGCGAAACTGAACGGGCGTCAGAACTGTAGCTTCGTCTGTGACACAGTAATAGTTCTAATGCTGAATCAATATTGGAGCAGGTGCATAGCGTAGGTGCTTTGAGCTGCCTTGTTAGATCCATTCATGGAATTGCTACATTTTGTTTAATACAACTCGAGTTTTCCCGCAACTTTGCTCGTGGAAACTTTTAGATTCCATACCTTTTTACTAGAAATACTTCATCATCGGTTTATCTTTCAGCCTCTACAGTTATCAACTATGTCTCTAGTTGATAATATCAATTTTTAAGAAATGGCCATTAAGCAGAAGAAGAAATGACTGGACTCACAGCTCATTGGTAGTAGTACTGGTGGTAATAGTTTCCCAACGCGGACAAACATTCATGTGAAATTACTGGCCCGTGTGGCTTAACATCTGTATGATGTTAAGCCACACAGGCCAGTAATTTCAAGCCTCTCAATTTACAGCCTCAAGTTGATAGACGCAAGTGCATCGTAGAGCTTGTTCCTGACGTGTGTGACCTGCAAGGCAATGCTTGTTCCGCCAGCTAGTTAATGAAATGTCTACAAATATTTATTCGTTTGTTCTATTATTGTTATTTTACACATTCTATTCAAATTAATTTGCCAGAAAGCCGTGATGACTGCCGCTTCATAATAAATTATCAAACCAAGGTTTTAACTACTTCAAAGTTACTTAGCATGGGAACCTTCGGCAAAGCCAGGGGTCTAGCGTGATAAATGGCTAATCGATTTTAGCTTATTGAAACACCATTAATTCTTATCCGATTTGACCGGAATCTCTCGGGACTTTAGGAGTCTACTAAAATGGGTGACCTAGTGAGATAAGAACACTACGCGACAATTCCAGTTGCCAATAGTGGTCATTGACAGTTTTCTTCGTAGAAGTAGTAAAGTTCTTAGTGAAGGGCCCTACGATGTAACGAACCTGTTACGAACGAGCCCTACGATGCACTGCCCTGTGTCCATCAACTTGAGGCATACAGTGTTACGTGAGCTTCACGTGCCTGTTATTTCACCAACAGAACCCTTCAAACCGTTATTATCTGGTAATTTTGTTTAGCCATCATCGTTACGCACGATTGGAGGCAAAAAATACGTATAAATCAGAATAAATTACCTTACCTTTATACCGGAATTTTCAATGATATGAATTAGGTTCATAACATTAGGTAAACTTCCAAGAGGGGGATTCGAATGCGGCAATCAGAAAAATAAATTGGGTCCTCAAGGGCAAAGTTGAAAGGAATCTGAATAAAGATTTGATTCTACTTTTATGTCTATCTCGTTTAATCTTGCAGGGGAAATCGGGGGTTTTATAGACAAGACAAGGACAACAACAATGATAGCCTTGTTGTCGTCTTGTCTAGTCTAGAAAATTCAGCGGACTTCTTCAGGCCTGAGCTCTGCTGAACATGGGCCGCCCCATTTCCAGGAAGAACGATTTTGAGCCTTCATCCATCGCCTTCCCTGATCTTCAATATGATTGTCATCAGTCCAGAGTAGAGCGAGCTACATTATATTTTGCTCTATCCAACACTTTAAATGGTTTTATTCTCTTGACCTGTTTGTTGATAGGTCAAATCTTGTGACCTGAATTAGAACGACGTTCTTTTTTTTGTTTTAGAGTTTAGACCATCCTTTGGCCACAATCTCACCTGATGGTAAGCGACATTGTAGCTGACGATGAAGCAGGATATTCTAGAAGACACTTAATCACTCCTTCTTTGAAGAGGCCCAGATTGTAGTGGTCAGGAAAACTGCCGACGGCATGAGTTTCATTCTCTGGAGGTTCGCATAATGAAGGTGCAGCTAAAATGTTTATCCTCTGAAGTTGATTTTTTATCAGTTTTTTTCTGGTTTGATCTTATAAGTAAAGCAATAAAGTAAGAGAAAGTTGTCCAACTTAGTTGGCCGACAAATACAGTTTATTTGCAAGCTAAATGAAAAAGTAGGTCCCTTTCAGCAACAGTTTGAGAAAAGTACTTTTCTCCTCATCTTCCCCGTTCTCAAGGAACGTGAGTAGAATTCGAAGAAACTTCTCATTTAGAAACCTAGCTGGCTGCGCCGACCTCTGACGCTTATAACATTATAATAACCAGATTTTTAATGAGAGCAGAGGTATTGACAAATCACAGAGTCAATGAGAAATCCCAGAGTCATTGGGACAACTGTCACGATGTAACTGGTTGGTATAACCCATCGTATTTGTTAAATTTTGGGAAGAAAGAACTTCAGATTCTACAAATTCAGATTGTTAGCCAGTTTTGGGAATAGGACATCCCTAATCGGATCGAGCAACAAAGAACATTACTAGTGGATAGACAATAAAATGGCGGGTTGCGGAGTTGTGATTGTCTACCGTGTAATAAAGTAAAACAGAGTTGTATATTCAATAAAGAGTTTTCGACGTAACAGAACTTAGTTGAATCAAAGTTAAAATCAAAATGTGGAATCGCAAAAATGACTTCGAAACGCCTTATAGCAAGGTGAAGATCTCACATAACAAATGAAGTAACACCTGGTTTCGGTGTAAATGCGTCTTAAGCGAGTATTACCGGCACCTGACGTAAGTAATGAACTATTGAATCCAATCGTGGAGTGTGAAGCACGTGACAAACGAGCTGGGAACATGAAAAGACTTTGTAATATCAGATATACGAGTATGTTTTCAATGTACAGGAAGTTCGATAGATTCATAAGGTGCACGGTCAAGATCAATGGCAACATTAGATATAACATTCCAGTAAACCTCTTTATATAACTTCACCATCATCATCATCAGCCTGAAAAATTCGCTGCTGGATAGGCCTGCATTACATACACATTTCCAGAAAGAGAGATCCTGAACCATTTCCAATCCGCCGTCTTCCCGCGATTATAGTAGACAATCAACACAACACCATCTAGTAATCATTAAGCAGAGCTTGTACGATGAGAACCAGATACTTAGCTGATATAATATTTATAAACATTTTTTCGTAAGCATACTTAGAATACTTAATATTTTGAACGGTTTATTTGGAAAATCTTGTTTCCTATTCAGGTAACAAGATTTTCCGAATAAACAGGTAAATAACTTTATTCACAAACTCATTTCGTTTCTTTATAAGTATTTTTAAGGGAAAGTTAATCTGATTTAACTTATTTCACTTGTCTGGAAAAGAAATGAAAAATACAAGGTGTTGCCAAGTTAGGCGGTTTTATTATAAAGCAGGGTTCCGGTATATAAGTGATTTATTCATTATCTTAGCAAAACTTCGTGATAAACTACCGTTATTTTGTTATTTTTTCTTATTTCATGTGAAATTCTAATCCTTTTGTAAAATGTTGTACCTAACATAAGTAGGTACCTAAGTATAGAATAATGTAGTACCTAAGTACAAAAATGTATAGAAAGAAAGAAAGAAAGAAAGAAAATATGTTTATTGACCATAAAAGATACAAATAATAAGTGATAATGATAACGCAAAGTTTCACATGGTCAATTAGGTTCGTGGCTCAGTATTTGTCGCACCGTGTAGGTCACATGGCGTGACACTACACAGTGCAACCCTGGTATTCTGCCAAGGCCTAGAGCGGGTCACATCACGGAATTATAATTACAGAATACTTACAAACTAAAGAAAAAACACAGAAAAGTACATGAAAAATAATAAAATGGTACAAAAATAAAATATAGTTATGTAAGTAATGTAATAATTAGCGCCACCAAAGTGGGTAAAATCAGTTGCGGTGCCCTTAACAGGGTATATGTTTGAATCTAATAGTCTACTGTATCACCTGTATCTAACAACTAACTACCAAGGGAAAGGTTACGGGTTCAAATCCCGCTCGGCTCTTAATTTTTGGGACATTATAAAAAAAATTTGTGATCAATTTATTTTAAAAAGGCTCTACAAGAAATATTTTATTCAAAAGTTCAAGGCCAAAAGTGACTCAGGCTTTCTCTTTAGACGAAGGATCTGTAAAACCCAAACCGTTAATTACAACCGACGATGGGCTGTGAAGACCCGCACAGCACTTTAAATAGAATTTATGCCCGTTATACAAATGTTACACCATCCCTTTTCACTTGTTTGCTTTTTATAGCTGAACTCTTTTATTCAGTATTCTTTTCGCGTGAACATTTTTAAGGCACTACGTCTACCGTGACTGGGAATGACAGCCGTGAGCCTATTTCATTTAATTTAGAACAGTAAATACCTGTGCGTTCAGATTTTTGTGAAATACAACGAAAGGCGTGAGTTATAAAATGGATAAAAAAAATTACCTGCTGCAAATAAAAAAGGAGGTTTTTTTATATTTTTTGCAATCGCATTAAGCCTTGAGCACATAATCGATCTGCGGTGGGGATCAGTAAAACGCTGTTAAATATGACAGCGATATTTGACAGCATTTCTTCGCAATTTATAAGCCGATTTGTTTTTTTTATTTAAAGGTACTTCTAATTATAGGTAAATTAAATTTAAAATCAGTTCAGCAGCAGTTTTGAAAATTTTTAAAAATGTAAAATATAACTAGTGCGCTGGATGTGCATTACACGACTATATTTCTATGCAATATGTTTATGTCTCTTAGGTGAAATTACAGGTTAATGGTTGATAGACGCTGGAAGTGCATGGTAGGACACGTTCCTATCAGACGTGACTTGCGAGGCGATGCTTTGTTTTCCGTGTTCTCCATTTTATTCTACAGGGCACGCCACAAACGCTCTCAAGTCTATTGAACAGTATAATGTGGTATAATGCTGAGCAGAAAAAGAAATTTGAAATTCAAAATGTAACCGATTTGCATACGACAAGGCAGCGAACTTTCAAAATGAGGTTTCATTCTGTTGTTTGAACCTCAGTCAAGAATTCCGAGAAGAAAAATGCCCTAAAAGCGTTTTCCCAACGCTGAGGGCGTAAGTTTGGTTTTCTTGATGTTAGCTCGTTGTTTGTGTTAGTTTGAGCGTTCATTTTACTCAACCGTGAACCGTTTTCCATACTTATTTTTAACGTTTATTAGCCACGATACTATAATGTGTATAATTATTATCATGTCGTATAATTTACAATTTTTTTTTTAAATACGTACAATATAACACCCAGACAGAGAAAAAACATCTGCGTACACCACACAAATATTTGTTCTCGGTGGTGATCGAACCCATGACCAACGGCGCAGAAGGCAGAGCTACTACCAACTGAGCCGAGAAGCCAGTCGAGCAATGGCTCGCTTGATAGTTTTCCGTGACTCCTCTCGTACCGCTCCACTCGCATTTTTCACCTCACCCAGTTCTTCACAAAATATAAATAAATCAAAATTCTCCGGCATGGAATGTGAATTGTCGTAGTTTTATTGTTTCTGCGAGGTAGGCTTTTAGGCTTTTTGACTCGATATACGACTTGATCATTTCAGAACGATTTTCCAAAACAAAGAAGAAATTTCCTTTATTGCTGTAGACAATGGAAAATCTCCTTGCTGTTGCAGGATTTCATGCCTTGGACTGTCAAAGCAACGGATGTAATAGCAGACCAATGTTCTATGGCGCGGTTAATTATTAAAAAAAACTTTGTAAAAATAAACATGAACAGATTATTAAATAAAACGATTTTATATTGAAAAGAAACATGTAAAACCATATGGGCATTATTAATAATCCTGGCGCAACGCTGGAGTAGTTAAATCGTGTTTTGTCACATTTGTTCCAGTTGACAATTGCATGTCAATGCAAGAGACAAAACACGGATTAACTAGTCCAACGCTACGCCAGGATTATTAATAAGACCCATAGGGTGTTATTAATAATCCTGGCGTAGCGTTGAACTAGTTAATCCGTGTTTTGTCACATTTGCTCGAGTTGACAATTGCATGTCAATGCAAGAGACAAAACACGGATTAACTAGTCCAACGCTACGCCAGGATTATTAATAACACCCATAGAGTCTTATTAATAATCCTGGCGTAGCGTTGGACTTTGGCGTAGCGTTGGACACGGATCAACTAGTCCAACGCTACGCCAGGATTGTTAATAAGACCCATAGAGTCTTATTACTCTTATTCGTACGAATTCCATTCGTACGAAGACGTACGAACACGTACGAATATTCCCGACCTTCTGAGTACTATTAAAGCGCTCACACTGCGCGCGAGTTAGTCGTACGTATACGTACGTGCACGTCCGACGTCCGAAATCAATCCGAACTTGTTGGGATTTTATTACACGTTCGTGCGTTCATCATCAAAAGTAAGCGCTAACACCGGTACTCTGTCTATTTGACGGAGAAAAACGTATTCAGTGTGCGCACTCAATTCGTACGAACAGTGTTCGTACGTTTACGTACGATGTAATTCGTATCCAAAGTGAGCGTAGCCTTATAGGCTCGTATTCCAAAACAGCGCTTGCGTCTGAGTCGAGCCTTAAGCCATTTTATGACAGTTCTCCATTGATAAGTGTCAAAAATCTGTGCTTGATGCTCTACTCAGACTTAAGCACTGTTTCGAAATACGGGCATAAGTATTTTTTTGTGATGCAATAATATTTTTTATACTTTGCTAGATAGTCTTGTGTGGATTGTCCACAATATTAATATATTATTCATTTATTGAAAAGTGGCTGCATTCCACTTTTGTTCTGTCTGAGTCACCTGCTCTTGTAAGCACCTTATCTCAGTGAACAGCGCTGCTTCGTCTTCATTAGGTAGCTAGAGACTTAATGAGACTCAATTTACATACACTTTATATAAACAAAGGGAGCTTTATATTCAACAATACAGTCTTTTATAGGTTTTTGTCTCAGGAACGTTTAACCGTAGTTCTTCTATAATGTATTTTTTCATCAAGTTGGCTACTTTAAAAATAGAATATTTGAAAAACCCACCAAGATACTGAAGTAATTTCTATCACGACCAATCTGGAAGTATAAAAATATAAATAAGATTACTAAATCGGTTAATAAATGACGGTGTAATGCGATAACAAACAATAAAATATAATGGAATTGAGAACCTCCTCCATTTTTTAATTGAAGTTGGTTAAAAATACTAAATAGTCTGTTTTAACAAATATTTGTGTGGTGAACACAGATGTTTGTTCTCTGTCTGGGTGTCAAGTTCTAAGTATGTATTTACAAAAATTTAAATTATAAGTATTATACAATCAGATATCTGGTTCTTATATTACAAGCTATGCTTAGTTTGGGGCTAGATAGTGTTGAGCGGATTGTCTAAGTAATTATATATTTATTTTATTTTATTTATCATTTACATAATTAAATGTTTCTTTCAAATGTGTGTTTCCATGTCAAGCCGGGAACTGAGTCAGTTAGTTTGGTAACAATGCTTCATTGTATGCTTCGTTGTTTGTACGTGTTTCGGATGCCGCAGTATTGTGGCTACACCATACATTTGCGGTAATGCATAATTAAGCTAAATGTAGTAGGTACCTATGAATACTACATCCATAATATTATCCATACCTATTTAGTACCTACTAGTAATCAACAGACAGAGAGACAACAACTCATTTCGATCGTTTTTACGTATAAAAACGATCTCTGTCTGTTGTGTAGTACAAACCATCTAGTGTTGTTGTGTACGTACGAGTATGGTTGCTGTCTCATCTTTTTAGTAGTAGTTGTAGGCAACGAAACGACAGCACCCTTGGTGTTGTTGGTGTCTATGGGCGACGGTGACCGCTTACCATCAGAAAGGCCGTAAGCCTGTTTGTCTATTATAAAAAAAACTTGAGAGGTGTCAAAGGACACCCGGATGGAACGAAGTTCCTTTATTATTATTTACAAAAAACCTGTATATACTCAACAAAAATAATCGTCGTGACACCACACTGTTCAATGCAAAATAGAAATGAAAATATCTGGCTTGCTTTCTATAAAAGCGAGAGAGAGATAGAGGGAGAAACATGCGCACGCCGCACAGCTTACAATAGCTTACTATAGCAAAAAGTGTCGCGACAATTTTTTCCGTCTAGCCCCCCCCCCCCCTTTCATATAGAATAAGGAACTTCGTTCCAAAAAATATATTCTGTAGTACCTAGGTACTACGTACTAGGTAATTTTGAATTTGGACTACACACCTTACAAACATTGTCTATATTCGTAAATAATATAGATACGTCCGCTTGCATCAATTTCGATTTAGAAAAGATCAGCCCCCAGAAGTCTGAATCTAAAAGGGATGTAAGCTCTCCCTTAGAATCAACTTTAGAATACTCGCACCCTAAGGGTTGAGAAGGGATCTTAAAGTTTGTAAGTAAATAGATTCGAAGGAGCGAAAGTTGCATAAGATTTCGCAATTACCATATGATTTCTTTATCCGTTGCAAATAAGGGTATTTTTCTTTTAGTGAAAATTCTGTTTGTGTTACTAGTTCTGTTCTTTTGAACCAGTGTGGCGAAAGGATTTTAAGTGTATCTCAAAGAGTTTCGTGTAGTTGACACTATGCTACGAACTTTTAAGGTTCTACAGCATAGCGGTCGCGATGTTTTTCTTCACTATTTGAGGCATTATCATATACCATGGGGCACGATTATAGAACCCAGGACCATAGGATTGGAAAGCGGGGCCGCTACCACTAGTTCGCCAATGCTCTCAGCGAGGTAGTAAACCTGAAAAGTGTTTCCAAAAAATCGTTAAACCGAGCGATATTCAAAAAGTTTTCAAATTTCGAAACAAAACCTATCGGAAAAATAAAAACAACACTTCAGACAACAGAGCCCGAATTCCAATTAAGATTCCATTGCGATATTGAAAGTGCTTGGCCAGCGTTTGAATGAATCGAATAAAAATCACAACAGCATCGCGTTTTATGACAGCTAAAGCGTAGGTGTAGTTATAGTCAGCGGCATTTAAAATTCATAACTTTTATGGTAGTGTCACAGAGTTGCAATATAAACTCAAACTCAAACTCAAAAATTTTTTATTCAGTACGATGCAAGAATCACTTTGAAACGTCTTAAAGCTAGGTGAGTCTAGGTGCCAGTTCCACGCGACCAAGCGTAGAAAAACAGGCAACAAACTACGTCTCGGTTCCTACCGTGTTTTTTTATATGATCCTTTTACAAATCAAAAATAGTCTAAAATAATAGCAGTGAAGTTCCAGTGTGGTGGCACTTCACTTAGTCAGACGTATGCAATGCAATAATACAAAAGCAAAATAATAGCAAAAAGCAATAGCAAAAAGCAAAAGTAAAAAAATTTAGGTACATTAACTAGCAGTAGGCAATTTCATTTCGCGTTTTCGTTTGCTCTTGAAATGGAGATTCTCACTTTACAATTTAGTTTTCTATGTTCGAGTTTCATCATTTTATCGTCTGTAGGATTTATTTAGTCAACACTCACACAGACTCAAAACCAGAACCAGAGACAGAGCCAGACAGAGCTCATGGTAGGCCTGCCTACAGTGCTAAAAGTCAAGGAATTATTCAGCTTATTTTTTCAGTATTTCTCAAAAATAGTTTAACTGTTAACGTATAGGGGAGGAGATCCAGTAAACTTATTTAGTTCGAATCATCAGTCTGAAGAAATTCACCGGTCGCAAGTTATTTTGATATAATAATGGATTTAAGAGTTTTTATATTACGTTGCCTGAAAACACCGCAGTCTAAAATGAAAAGGCGATTCAAGAAAACTTTGTGGCCAAGAGGATTATTAATCAGAGCTTTAACGAATCGGGGAGGCTGATCTCGGGGTTCGAGCTTTTAGAGTTCCATTGAGAACAGCACAAAACACTTATTAGTGTTACTTAAGTAATTTTTTATGTGAAAACTTCTTTAGGCGGGCCTAAGAATGTAACGCTTATAAATGTTACTTAGGTTTTAAGTGCAAACTTCTTAGGGCGTGTTCAAGCATTTTTGTGGTAGGAAAAAAACAATAAGGTAACGTAACACTGTCACATCATTTGTCACGTAACCGACACCACTTCGGCAAAGATCGATAAACTTCGTCAAACGTCAAAGGGTGGGGGGGGATCGAGGAGGAAGAAGGGCTGTAATAACTGTTAAAGTTTTCATTCCTGTCATAAATTCAATATACCTGTGTTTTTGTACTAGGAGTATTATAGCAACCTGTAAGTTAAATTAGAAGAGAATAGAATAGGTAATTTTTTTTTGTTATTTATTTTTTAATATTTTATTTGGTTTAACTATTTATAAGTCTAACCCACTTTCCTTGTTTTGTTTTTTGTGTTACTACTTTGCTTACTAATTAATTATTAATATAAGATACAGAATTCTCACGCTAGTTGCAACTCATGCTTGGCAATTCTTTTTTGAAGTAATTTTCTCACCCACGCTGGCAAAAATAAGAGTTGAAAAGTTTCCGAGTTTGAGAGAAGCGAAATGATTTATAGATACGCACTTTGTTCTAGGTCGAAGTTTACTATTTCCCTGTTATATTTTTAGCCGGACAAATATGTATTTTTATGAAGAATATTTAAGCTAATTAAGTATGCTACATCAAATAAATATTAGCGAGTATTTCACATACTTAGTGTCATCTAGCATCATAAAGCAACTGTAACACACAAAAAAATACTGATGTAAGTACTTTCTTTCGTATGAATACATAATAAACCATTTTAACATTTTTTAACCCCCTGCCTCAGAACCAAACTAGTATAATTTAAAGTAAGAATATACTGTCATGAATCAAACATCTCAGCAATGTTACTGATATTTGCTGGATTTTGTATACCAAAATTCTTGATTTTTAGTGGATGGATGACTCGTAGCTCTTTGCTACGAGCGTAGCTTATGCGTGCTACGAATCTATGGAGCTACAAAACATTATGAGCCTTAGTTTTATCTACACAACAGATTGAATAAGCCTTTGATACTTTCTACTCAGCGCTCGACGAGGCACCACGTCCTTTAGTGCACAGCAAGTCAATTTTCCTGAAGATGCTTCGTAGCGAGGCGAAACACGTGTCGAAATCTTGTAAAGATTTTATTTTTGTGGTATTTTTGTTGTGTGTATGCACCTTCTTTCACTTTGCCGGGTTTGCGGGTGTTGCCTATGGTGTACACACAAGTCTACATTAAGTTAATTTACATAGATTAGATTAGCGGATTAGTACTATGCATTTGTTCTAGTTAATTGACGTTTAACAATGGAGTTCCGCGAAGTCACGCCTGAATCAATTATTTATCTGTCACTATTTGTTAATATCATACACTTTCATGGTTTCTTTTTTTCTTTTTTTATAAGTAAAGCAATTGAGTTATGCAAATCCTAAACTGGTCTCAATTCAAAGCAGGCGCTCAACTAAAGTAGGAGTATATTTCCGCTACGGAGAATTCATCAAAATTTTCTCATTTTCTCTTCAAATCTAGTTTGGCTTGGAATTTCATTTCACGTTTTCGTTTGCTCTTGAAATGGAGATTCTCACTTTACAATTTAGTTTTCTATGTTCGAGTTTCATCATTTTATCGTCTGTATGTAGGTAATTTCTGTGATTTAACGGTGAGTGTGAATGTAGATGGATATTTTGGTAGAGGTAGGCCAAAGAAAAGTTGAATGAACAGCTGAGCATGAAAGATGACAATCATGGATAAGAAAGAAGTGAATACTGAGATGACGGCTCATAGAAGAGAATGGAAGAAGAGAACATGTTGTGCCGACCACCTATAAAGTGGGAACACTTTTCATATTTTGGGCTTTTATTTTTTATTTTATATATATTTACTATTTTATTTTTTGGCAGGAAGAAGACCTTCTGAGATTTGGATGAAGTTTTGTCGTAAAATCTTTTGCATTTGTCTTAAATAATTATTTTCTATTAATTTATATTGAAAGATTAAAAACTTCAAACTCTAAGTAATAAGTGGCAGCTTAATTATGATAAAGTAGTCTAATATAAAGTTTCAGTATTTTAGTTAAAGGATAGGCCTAGGTCTAAGGGTACCTATATTCCTTTTTAGAGCTAAAATTACAAGAGCAATTTGGTATTCTAAAACTTTTCTTTCCTTTCAAGATTAATTAAAGATTGGGTAAGGATAGTTATAATTAATCTTCCCGACGACGTTGCTCCTCTTAAAACTTTCTACTGAGTTAAATTACCTTCGAATAAGTCTGACCTATTCAGCTATTATAATGCACTTTTAGCACTTATTAACACATTTACTCGTCACCTCCCGCGATATGCGAGCGGCGAGAGAGAGAGGAGCGAAGTAGCGATTTAACAGCTATACAATATAGCAGCTTTCTAAAAGAAAGTCGTGTTAGTTACACTATTTATAACTTAAGAACGACTAAACCGATTTGGCCAGAAATTAGTGGGGAGGTAGTTTAGAACCAGGAGAAGGACATCGAATACATTTTATCCTGAAAAAGTAATGGAAACGGGACGAGTGAAACCGCGGGCAGCTGCAATTATTTGTTTAATTTGTAAGTTTATTTTTTTGAATAAATGTCATAAACTCTAAAAGTACTGGACTGATTTGAAAATTGCTTTAACACCATTAGAAAACAACATCATTTTTGCATAAAATAGGCTATATTTTTACTAGCAAGCCCGCCCAGCTTTGCGAGGGTGTCATTTAGGAAAAAGATGGTGAAAATGTGAAGTCGCTGCCGTAAAATTCACCCACTCGTGAGAAGCCGGGGTGGACCACTAGCATATAATAAAACCCTAAGTACTATCTACGCCCTCACCAATCGATCAACGTCCTAGATAAGTGGTAACTAGCAACCCTTCCTCAATCCACCCTAAACACACAGTCTTCCTGTTATTTGTAAGTTTCGCTTAATGCCTTCAAAGAGTACTGGTGGTCTGGTGGTGGCAGCCAACTAAATTTATAACAAACCGGCATTATGAATAAGGGCGAAGTGGGCAAGAAACAAATAACATGGGCCTAAAACAAGAAGATACAGACATAGATAAATTGGGTTCTTAATTGCAGTCGAAATTGTAACTAAAATATACGAGTATTAGCACTTAAATAAAATTCTTAAGAGTAGAAACACACATCGATCATGCTATACACTGAAAAAACAACATAGAAGAGGAGATGTTGCACATGTTATGCCGACCCCACTTATAGTGGAATAAGGGCAGTGTGGCGGCTACATGAGTTTGTTGCTGCATATCCTCCAGAAAGTTATAGACTATGAAGCTAGGGGTAGTATCTTTCCTTCAACCCCTTAAGGCAGGAAGAAGAAGAAGAAGAAGAAGAAAACACATCGGTTATTGCATTAGGTGAAAAAGCCTAACGCTTCGTCTTCCGGTTCGTGGTTGCCATTCAATAACCTTTATTTAATAGCTGTCAATTCTCTGCGTCACATTATATTTTCGGAATAAAAAGTATTCTATGTCTGTCTCCAGGTTCTAAGTTAACTCCAGACCAATTTTCAGCCAAATCGGTTTAGCCGTTCTTGAGTTATAAATAGTAAAACTAACACAACTTTTAATTGTTTTTTCATTACTCATACTCTGAAAGTAGGTCTGAAGTTGCCTGAGGGGCCTAATTGAAAGTTTAACTTTCAGCCCTAGGGAGAATCGCTTTCTACTGACAGCTGTCAAATTATAAAAAAAAACAAGTTCTATTTTATTCAACTATGTTCCAACTTTCTAAAGTCTTTCTAACTGCAAGGAGGTCGTTGAACCAAATTCCAACTTTTTACTCAGCAAGTAGGTTGGAAACCCATTACAACGGTAAGAAGTTTAAAAAGTCTAATTAGAGCGCAATGTAAAATTTAAATTTAAATAACATAAAGATAGTATTAAATAAATAATATATCTTCTAAATTACTTGATTAATATATAGCTACAACTATTTATTTAAAATAACATAGATTTGAGCAAACAATTTACCATTTTTTAAATTATGAGTATTAAAATAATGGCTGAATAATGCTGGCGAGCCGAAGCCGAAGACCCGCCAGAGAAAAAGAAAAAAAACCGGGAAGGCGGCAATTCAATCTTCATTGTCACTAATTTTTCTTTCATGTTTTTATTTTTACTTTCCTTGTATTCGTAATGAAAAGCACAGTGTTTACCTCGGGTGAAAGTCTTTTAAGTCCCTCAAGCTCCATTGGCGCCCTCGCTACGCTCTGGCGCCAAACCCGTCTCGGGACTCAAAAAACGTGACTTTCAACACTCAGGTAACAATGTACTATTGCAAAGCCCACGACTATGTAGCCCCAAAATAAGCAGAGCGTGTACAATGGGAACCAGATAGCTGATAACTAGACTATTTTAGCTTAGAAGTGAGAAACGGCAGGAAGATATTTGAAGTAAAATGATCTCTATTCTATACAGTACAAAAATCACTTTAATTTGCCGCGTTGTAAACGTGCTAAATCTGTGTTTCCTCTGGTTCACCAAAGCTTACCACAAACATTGGTATGTTCAGTGTGAACACACATAGTAATCCACTTACATTTTTAAAAAAGTCGCAGCCGTTTTATGATAGTCGTTAATAAAGCTATAGGTAAAAAATTGAAAATTAGATTATGTCTCATAAAACGTAAAAACATTAGATCATGTTTCATAAAATGTAGAAACAACAATATTATTCAAATGAACTTCACCTGTGAAGTTTGATCATTATTATATGATTTACCTTCATTTGAAGACATAAACCCGCCCTCTCAGAACCCATAACTGAAAAGTTTTGTCTTCTCTGAAAGAATGAACCTAAGGAGGTTCGACGCTAAGGTTGGACGTCACTATTTGTTTTGGAATCATAAATCCTACGTCGAAAAATCACACTCAGTATAATACACTGGTCTCACACAGACTCAAAACCAGAGCCAGAGACAGAGCCAGACAGAGCTTGTGGTAGACCTACTAGAGGATAATTTTGAAATTGAGAGTCAAAAGATATTGAACTATAATCATAGAATATTATGCTCTAATAAAAGCCTCGTCAACTTTAATTTAAACCCTTTTCACAAAAGAACATCATTATTCATACTCATACGATTAAAATTTCTCAAAAACATCACTTTTCGCAATTAGCCTCGCAAAGGCATTCTTTCACGAGCGACGAAAACTTTCAACATACATAAATCAGCATATATCTGCATAACATTTTGAACATGCTAATCACGACTTTCACGCTTCCGCGAGCAAAGTTTTAAGTTATTCTCGCACGTATGAACATTCCTTAGGGATCCCAGCCTATGGTTGCGGTCCTACCCTGAAACTTTCAGAGCACATGCTAATTAGACACTCGTTTTATTAAAACACTAGCGAACACCTCAAGTTTTTGACAGTGATAAATGCTGGCTTATCACTTTGCTATCTTGAACATGTGTAACAATATTGTGTTGATACATTATGCAAGGTTTATAAATAAAGCAAATCCTGAAAACAGTTTTATCGGTTTTATCAGTTTTATCGAGAGTATATTTGATCACCCTATGTTTTTTGATGGACAATTTTTATCTACATTATGGACATTTTTCGCTAATTTTCCACAATATGCGCTGAATAGATCTTTCTTTGTATAATTAATATCTGATGAGGGAGCCACTGGCACAATGCTGCAGCTATAAGAGAAACCCAGCAAGATCTACCACATGTAAGCGCTTCTTCCCAGCATCATTAAGGATCACGCATAGGTAAACAGCTGCGAACTGCGATGACGATGGCGAACTGGTCGCGCGAACCATTGCGAACAGCATTCACACGCACCGCCGTGAACAGTTGCGTCCTCATTCTCTCGGTCATCGTTGCCACCATTATGACGCTTGTGAACCTATATCTAGCACAGTTTCAATACAGTACCCAATATTATCACATTTAAGCAGTGGACAATGTCGGCTCGCGTCAGTTCGCGGGCATGTGCCGTAACCATGATGAAACTAATCGTCACCGCCATCACGTTCGCAGATGTTCGCCGCAATAAGCTATTTAGAGCCATCACTTGTGGTCGGTTTCACAGTACCACTAATATTTTAACGAGTTATTCCCCAGCGGCCTCGCATGGATTCAACTGACGTTATAAACGTTGCACCCGGGAAAAGTAACAATTTCACTACTTTAGAACTTTCCAGATTCCTCAGAAACCGTCGGAGACACTCGAGCTACTTCAATGAAAAATGAGCCTTAGGGCGCTTGTACACGCTAAGAAAAAACGCCGGGCCTACCCAAGAATTCGTGTCGTAACAAGAAAATTACTGTGTACACGGCTCGCAGCGGTGCACGAAAAAAATCTTATCTGCGCAAGACAAGAATTTTGTCTTTTCCACACACGAAAACGCAACAACGTTCGCCGCGTCGTGTCTTGCGCAGATAAGATTTTTTTCGTGCACCGCTGCGAGCAGTGTACACAGTTATTTTCTAGTTACGACAAGAATTCTTGGGTAGACCCGGCATTTTTTCTTAGCGTGTACAAGCGCCCTTATGGAGTTGGTTAAGCTTGCGTTTTAAGTGTTTTCGTCTTATATTATGCTTTTGACATTCTCCAAATTGTCACATCGTCTTTTACGCTAAAATTTATACCCGTGTTGGTTTAACTCTCGGGTTTAATTAGCCAATCATTTTCAGGCATTTTTGGCTTCTAAGCTTTTCCATTTCAATTGTTCCATTACAAATAAAAGAAATAGATTCCGTCACTTTGAAAAACTGTAGTATATTATGTTGAGTTCTTGCAAAATTCAGTAGCTCTCGCAAAGCTCTTATAGCAAACGCCTTTTACAAAGTTGATAGATGTTTTATGCTGTTCCCAAAGGAATCGCAAGTTACATAGACAGAGTTGGCAGACATAAATGTGTAAAAATTGAGAAATGGGAGGCGCAAGTGAAAGAAATAGAAACTTTTTCTACTTGCTGCGCCATTTTATGTAGGTAAAATAATGTTGCGGTATCACGATAGGTAATGTACATTACTGAAGCCACAACGTATGTAAGACCATAAATGCCTAGTTGTGACCAAGACTTGCATAGTACTTTTCTCAAAAAATCTAAAGAAATTAAAACTAAGAAGGAAATTAGAACATAAACTCATAGGAGTAAGCAGTACAAATTGAACTATTTTTTTCAAATACGATTACGACAAAAAACGAACAACTACATTTTTCTCGCGTTGAAGTGCACATTTGGTTTTTTAAAACATCATTTGATTTTGCATCCCAGTTCGAAATTTAAATAAAGCCTTTGATTAGTTACCTCCTTGGTTGCCATATTTCGGATTAAAAGATGGTTCCATTTTTAGGGTTCCGTAGCCAAATGGCAAAAACGGAACCCTTATAGATTCGTCATGTCTGTCTGTCTGTCTGTCTGTCTGTCTGTCTGTCTGTCTGTCTGTCTGTCTGTCCGTCCGTATGTCACAGCCATTTTTCTCCGAAACCGTAAGAGCTAGATTGATGAAACTTGGCGAGTAGATGTATTCTGTAAACCGCATTAAGATTTTAACATAAAAATAAAAAAAAAACTATAAATTGCGGGGGTCCCCATACTTGAAACTGAAACTCAAAAATTTTTTTTTCATCGAACCCATACGTGTGGGGTATCTATGAATAGGTCTTCAAAAATGATGTTGAGGTTTCTAATGTCGTTTTTTTCTAAACTGAATAGTTTGCGCGAGAGACACTTCCAAAGTGGAAAAAAGTTGGTCCCCCCCCCTCTAACTTCTAAAGTAAGAGAATGATAATACTAAAAAAAATATATGTTGTACATTACTATGTAAACTTCCAACGATTTTTGGTTTGAACGAGATCTAGTCAGTAGTTTTTTTTTTATACGTCATAATCCGTAAACCGCAATTTACCTTTCGACGAACTACAAGAACCTTATTATGTTACATCAAGTAACATAATATACAGGTTCTTGTAGTTCGTCGTGCTACGGAACCCTTCATGGGCGAGTCCGACTCGCACTTGGCTGCTTTTTTAAATTACACGACAGGATATGAGTTCATTATGTCATCTATCTGGCCGCTAAACACGACAGTAAAGGTCTGCACACATCTAAATAATTAAACTCACCCTAATGACTTGAATTTATAGAGAGTTAAATGGCATGGCAATGGTAGTAAGAACTTCATGGATTCAAGTCTGAAATATGATCTAAACATAATACAATTACAACTCTATTTTAGCACAAGCATTTTCTTGAAGCTAAAATCGATAATTTGATTTTCCTCTAAGATTTACCCCAAGGATAAAATCATTCCGTAGATATCCGAAAATCAAAACCAAGGCTTTGCATAATTCATTAGCCTTTAGAAACCGAACTTGTTACCGGGAGCAAAATTTCTGCCGAATCGAATAGATTGTAATACAGGGTGTAACATAGTATTCATGTAAACACAAAACATTTGTTCTACGGCTTTTATGCTTTTAAACTTTCTTAAGAAATGTCCACACAGAACATAGAACATGAAGCAGCCCTATTTCGTTTAAGCTGATGTTTTGACCTTGTGTATAGAGGCAGCGGAACTGGCACCAAACCTTTGTCTTGTCAAGTGCTCAGACTGAGCCAATATCCTTTGGAATTATAGGGGTATTACGTTACACATTGTATTTCGAAGCCAAATTCCTAATCTTCTTTTTCGTGTCAGTTGACGTCGAACACGATTTATCGAATTTTAACACATCGGAGACTGAACTCATTGATGCTATTGGTAACTCATGCATGACACATTATAGAACGCTTCGATGAGGTAGGAACCTACTTAAGCCTTGCGCACATAAGCGTTCTACGGTGGTGTTCAGTGAAACGCTGTCAAAATATCACTGTCATATTTGACAGCGTTTCACTGGTCGCCGCCGCAGAACGCTTAGATGTATGTATATATACGCAAGGCATTTATCGACGCTGTAATGTGTCATGCCACAGAACAGAAAAAACGCTTACGCAATGTCATGCAGCCCTATAATTCTTGATGAATGAGTTTGGGCACAGAATATAAATAAGTATAAATTAACCGTAAGTGTCAAACTAGACGAGAAAGCCCCTGCTACTTTTTTACTCGAAATCAAAAGTTTTTTGTCCTTCCGGTATCTCTTTCTATAGACTTTCTGATTGATTCGGAACTAACAACACTTTGTGATGCTGCTGCCATGAGTTTCATCTACTATTTCATAAACATAATAAATGGAAATGTTTAATCATGCGGGCGATTTTTTTTCTGATTGAGTCAGATTCTGCGGTCTTTCTGCCATAGGTATCATATCAAGTCAACAATCTGACTATCGGCTTCCGTATGACAAGTTAAAAATTAAACATTCTCTTTCCGACTCAAACTAATGAGTAAACTAATGAGACCCAAACCTACAGACCTAGAGTCATGTAGAGAAATGTCAGTGTTCTATTATCAATTTATCAGCTTCACGTTATTAGACTAATTATTTGATTGAGTCTATACTGTGGCAACGCCATCTATCGGGCGTTGTTTTATCCACCATGAAGGTAACAACACTGAAACGCAACAGGGAAACTCGTTCTATAAGAGACTTGGAAGTAGTACATAAGAAATCACATAGATGGCGTTATTTAATTATTTTATTTACGTAGGCAGGTACCTACTACATTTTAATTGAATCTGATAGAAAGTTATTCAGGTATAAAAATCTTGAAGTATCTTGAATCTTGTAATGGCTTAGTAAACGCTTGCAGTGGGGTTCCAGGTCTTCAGTTTTCCGTGGTCACTTAACCAAGTATGCTTATAAGGTTCAGATCGGAGAGTATGTCGTTGGCAATATTTTGAACTATAGGGCTTATGGTTTCCGTTAAATGGTCCTGCAAAAAAACAATTTTTAGGTTTAATATAGTTATATGTAGTAAAATCGTATATAGAGAAAGGCTTTTGTAACAATGGAACTAAAGATACCAATAAAATACTTGACAGTGGTTAAGCTAAAGTTTTTGCTGCAAAAAATTGAGAATTTGACAAATATGTCAATTTGATTGACAGATTGGAATGCGACAAATGCTATAATTAAGAAGAAGAAGATGGTCCTAATTACTTACATATTGTGCTTACACTATGTGATACATAAATAAAAAAAAATAATGTACCAAAATTACGGTCCACGGTCATTTTGAGTTTTTACATCATTTTGTCATTAGCCCCGATTTCATATGGAGAAACGATTACAAAATTGCGTGAACTAATCTTTTTATGTATAGCGTTCGTAAGTAATAAAAGTTGTTCTCTCTTCTACAGCTCAATAACACTATAAACAGATTTTTAGAAGTTATTCCCCGAATGACGAGATCCTATAGCACAGTTGCCTAGAGATTCCTCGGGCCAAGTATGTTCATGTGTGTGTTTTAATTCCACTCGGCAACTTTTGAAACAGAAAAATATTTCCCGAAGAGATATTAGAAACTGATGATCTACTTACTGAGTAGGCATTCAATAATTCAAGCACCAAATTCCTCAAGAATAAGTTGACAAAGCCATCTACAGTCGGATCGTGGAACATCCCGTTGATCGCAGGCTGTAACAAAATATAATGAAAGATCAGCATAATGCCATTGTAATAAGCTGTAATTTCTAATTTTTCATTGAAAAACTGTGTATTCTTCATAATACCTAATATATTTTTTTATATACAGGGTTATTGGTAATTATATAAGAAACCAGTTAAGGGCTCCTTCTTTACATCTTAACAAACAATATTTGTTATACGACTTTTGCCAAAATACAATACACTTCCCGAAAAAATATTCATGTTTTTGTAACACCTTTTAGCTCTGTATAGTGTAGACGCTTCATGGTAATGACCGGTGACCGGAGTCGCATCACGACCTCGCATCGCGCGCCCCTTATCGTTGGGGCATAGAGTTATAATTATTTAGAGTGGCAAGTTTGTTATTTTTAATTTGTATGGAAAAAAAAATTACGAATTAATGAAAGTCGTAGAACAAAAGTTGTTTGTTAAGATGTACAGAAGGAGCTCTTAACTGGTTTCTTATATAATTACCAATAACCCTGTATTACTTGATGATCAATCAGATTTGGTTGGAATTTTGGATAACATCTGATGGGCTATCTGTTTAAAGGTAAAAATCTTAGGATAAAAAACAGTAAAAATGCACCTGAATGTCAGTGAGGGTAAATTCGATGTGGGTACTCATGACATTGAGGTAGATAGCGCCAAGTCCTAGTCGAATGCCGACCAGCAAGTCGACTTTTATCCTCGGCTTCACTAGGACGATTCTGAAAAATATAGTGAGCACAATAATTATGAGAAAAGTTTAGTGACAAATAAAAACGAGTTAATTATCTTGTAATTTAACTTTTTAAACATTAGGACAGGATCTCAGCAACAAATTATTTTTCCATTTTGTTCTTGATTACATTCTGTAGAAAATGTTCATAGGTTTAAGTCCTTTTGTCTTATTATTACAAGCACAACCACTCCATGAGTTAGATTTGACCCGCCAGCAGCACCCACTTAAAAAAAAGTAAGTAGTTACTTACTTTGCATCACCGGCTCCAAAAAGGTTCAAGCCGCCAGCATTGACAGAGAGGTCGTAATTTCCTGAAATATAAATAAAAATTCAAACAAATATTACAAAATTCTCTGTTCTTATTTCTTATTTTTATTAAATTTATGTTATTGTATGTTTCATTTAGAAATAAACGAATCAGAGGTGTAATTCTAGCAACACAAATCAATCAAGCAATTGCTGAATTCGATATGAGTCTTTAATTTTTGTTTGAAAATTTGAAAATGGAACGCTGATTCAGCGATCACTTAGGCCGAGATTCATAGACCGAACTTTGACTTTACTTTGATGGAAAGTTCAACTTTCAACCAAAATTATATTTCATAGTTCTGTCAAGCTCTTCTTTATTCAAAATATTGATAGGAAATTTCGATAAACAAAGCTTACTTTGCGAAGACTGCTTTGCTGCAAAACAAAGTGCGGTCTATGAATCTCAGCCTTAATCAGCCGTGTTGCTGGAATAGCAGAGCTGTATTATTTTTGTAAAAGACACCTCGAATGAGACTGCTCACCATTTTTTTTTCTGGGCTCTAAAATAAAGCTAAGATTTTCAGTAGATCGTCCAGTTTTTGAATTTGAAAATGAGAAGTTAAATAGCTCCGTAACTTTTTAAGATATCAGGATATTTTTATACAAATTTTGTTATTTGTAATTTTCCGATCTATGTCAAAAAATACTTACACTTTTTATTTAAAAAAGAACAGCCTTATTGTCAAGCAAAGCACTTGACTTGTAAGCCTAGGCACTTGTGTAATACAATGACTCCAGGTTTTGTTATTCTTACACTTGACACATCCAACACTTAATTCCGATCAGTTGATACACGAGTGTATCTTATTTATGTCTCTAATCGAGTAGGGTTCGAAGACACTATGATCTTTTTTCATATCCATCTAGTATAATCGCCGTTGCAGTACGAAAAGTGACTGAGTCACATTTTTAGTGAATGAGAGTCTTTTCCGCAATCAAAGCCCTTTCACCATACACTTGGTTTGAAAAAACCAGTGACACGATACTAGGTAAAGAAGTGAAAACTTGAACAGTTGCCCCTTTTGGGTAATGATCAACAAAGTGTTTTTAAACCTCACAACGCACACCATAGTATCACATAATTTTAGTCATAGTAGACGGTAAAAGAGTAGTATTTTAGCTTAATAGATCTGGAAAGGAACTTACCTACATCGACATCAATAGCGGGCACCTCCACATCTAACTCCACATTATACCGCTGCAGGATGATAGAAGCAGATGTAATACTGACTGTATTGACCTCAAATGTGCTAAGCTTTGACACAGTCAGGTCGACGAGCTCGAGGTAAGCCCTGAAAAAATCAGGTTACTATACAATCGAAAACCATCGGAGAATATTATTTTTTTATACAACGTGCTGATAGGCCAAGCAAGATGAATGCAAAATACTTGAAAGATTTTCGAATAGCCACCACAAACTGTAAGGCGAAGCGTATCTTCACGGCTTAAGGCTACGTCTCGCTTGAAGAACAATTCTGAGCCCTCTCGATGGAGAGGGGTCAATCGTTCTTCCTAGAAATTTGTAGGGGAAGCATCTTCAGTAGTGACCAAATAAACGGTCTATTCTTATCGAAGAAGTGATGTTATAGAGAAATTATATCCATTCCAGAAAAAACAGGATTTAAATCGTACCCAGGTATAGGTACGATAGAATCGTCCACAAACACGCGTTTCTCGAAGAAAGGATCCAGCACTGGAATGTCATCAGTGCCAGTCACCATGATACCGCGCAAGTCTTCCAGCACGCTGATCAAAATGTTCTCAAGCGCGCTGTTTCTTCCAAACTCATCTGGAAATAAATCTCTAAATCTTAGTTAGGCCATGCATTCATGAACGCCTCATCTCGCAACATCGAAATCCGACCTACAAAAGTAAGTGAAGACCAATTCTTTATATTTTCATACCTAGAAGTAGGTAGGGTAGGTACGCTTCTTTGGGGATATTGCCCGGATGACATGAAACTATGCTTAACTAGCTTAACTAACTAATCGAAGCTTATGGGTCACCTGATGTTAAGGGGTAAGAATCGCCTACCTTACCTATAACAAAGCACAAAATTTAAGCATTGGATCTAACATGGCCTTTTTTCACAATTTACATCGTTCTATATCTCACCTGATGTTAATTGTTGAGTGATTCTATACTTAATTACATTTACCTTTTTCAGAAAGCAGTTGTAACAGTCTCGCATCATTCAGATTGCCAACAGGCACCGCCGATATGACACTAAGTGCAGCCACAAAACAAACCCAAATGGGATGCATTATCCTAAAAACATAAATTTAATAAATAAATATTTTTAACGTCACAACTTTACCTCAAACTATGCATTGGGAAACAGATGGTAATTATTGTTAAATGATTATAATAATAGCATTTTTTTTTAAAGAGAGAGAAACTTAGAATGCAATATAATACATAACAAACATCTATTTTCACCACACAAATACTTGTTCTCGGGGGGAATCGAACCCACGTCCTCCAGCGCAGAAGGCAGAGCTAAAACCAACTGAGCTGGGAGGGCTGTTAATTGAAGAAATAATTTTCAGTGATAATTTTTTTGTTCATAACCTTTTCAGGTTTTCGTTCTACCCTCTATTAAGTTTGCATTATTTATTTATTTCTTTATTATCTATCTTTTTTGGCTTTCTTTTACTACTGATGAAAACAATTGAAATATTCATAAATTAAATAATGTATTACATGCATACGTATGTAAATATTTATTTGACTTACCTTACTAAAGACACAAATACCACTAATGAATCAATCAATGATCAAAGATATCTCATTTCACTGTATTATTTGATTATTGATAAGTTATCAATTAAAAACGGCTGTTTATTTGCTTATCCGAATGAGCGTGATAGTCCTTTTGTACTTATAATCAAGTTTATTCTTAGTTTGAGGATGTTAGGTTGTCAAATAGAATGGTATTTTTGACATAATGTACATTTTTAATTGAACTATAGGTACTCGTATGCATAGTGTCCAGCCAAGATGTTTTATAAATAAATATGGTGAAATTGGGTTTAGCTGGAGAAGAAGTTTGTTTAAATTTAGTTTAAGTTATGTTGAAGTTTAGTTTTATTTCATAGGGCAGTGTGGTTGCTTAGCGGCTAATAATTAAAATAAAAAAACATGGCATAGGTAATAATTAATATTCAACACGATTGTGCACTCCACTCTCGTAGGTTCATCAGTCCTAATAAATTGAGGCAAATAGACTATAACTCACTTAAGTTTATTCGCAATAAATACTACAAAGAAAGAAAAAAACAATCATTGGCACGGAATGTTAAAACATTTAATAAATCATTAAAAAATGAGCTACTAAATTATTCTTAGATCTAAAACATTTGAGCCAGGATCGGATTTGCAATCGACATCAGTCCCATTTCTATTACAGCTTTACAGGAGTTCTGAAAAAAAAGATTCACGATTTTTAACGTTATCTAGGCATAATTTCTACTTGAAACTACTTGCACTAGCTTCTTGCATTGACAAATAGATGGGGTTTAACTAATATGTAGCATTTAACCTTGTCTTGAAAGCACTGGTGGTAGCCTTCCGATCCTTAGGTCGTGGGTTCAATGAGTTTTTAGTCGAAAAATTTCGTGGACTATGCCAGCACTCTCTAAGGAAACATCGTGAGAAATGTTGTAGAGCCAAAAAAAATAATTTTATAAAAACCACCAAACCAATAAAAAATATTCAGTTGAGCCTCTTTGGGGCGCACTTAATAATCCTATCACAACACTGGTTTGAAACAACTACTTACACAACAAGAAGAAGAAGGTATTTTCTTACTTTGGGTGGTGATAACACTGAAAGCAAGAAATAAAATAAACAGTTTACCACGTAGGTATTGATGAGGCCGGGTAGCTTGGCTCGAAGGAAATTGTTGACGGCCTCTGAATAGTCAGTTTCCATTGCACTTACATTAATCTTGGACTGAAACGAAAATATTTTTTTTTTTCATAATGCATATCACGTTCAAAAGTGAGCATCACTGCTTGACGACAAAAATAAGTAGGATTTTTTTGTGGTAGTACTTTTTCAAACGAACCACAGGCCAGTTATGATATTTTCATCCCACCAGCTCGAAAAGTTGTATGAAAATCCATTAGCTACGTGTTTAGCGGCCAGATTAATTACATGGTATACTCATTATCTGTCGTGTAAATTTAAAAATGGAACGATCTTTTACTTAGTAACATGGCAACCAAGGAGGTAACTTATCAAAGGTTTTTAAATTTCGAACTGGCTTGCAAATGCTGATTATTGGAAAAAAAAACAAATGAACACTTCACGCGAGAAAAGCTAGTGTTGTTCGTTGTTTGTCGTAATTGTATTTGACAAAATGAGTTCAAGTAGTACAATCTTAGTTTAAATTACCTCGCATTATTTGAGAAAAGTACAACTGCACAACTAGATTGCCGATTCCTCTTTTGCTGGCCGCTGCAATAATGTAGGTACTATTCTAAGGGACGAACTCTTTGACAGAGAGCTCTACTACTGCTTTAACTACTATGGTTGTTAAACGTACCTGAATTTCCTTGAGTTGTATGTTGATGTCCACACTCGAAGCGATCACCTTGCCTTCGTCATTGACCTCTAAGACCACTGCACCTGTCACTTGGGGCTCCACCAATGTGATCCTAAAATAAAATAGAATACGATAGGATATTATGTAAGGTCCGGTTAATGTACGGCCAGTTACAAAACGAATCCAGTTTTTACCACTGGGAAATTGTTAAGGCCCGTGTACACTGGAGCAGATAAATATTTTTCAATTATTAATTTTGTTTATCTGGCCATGAATAATTGATCTGAAAACCTTTGATTTTATTGTAAAAAAAATATTGCACCCAAACCTTTCAAACAATGCTGCTTCACGGCAGAAATAGGCATGGTGGTAGTACTTCCCCGGACGAGTCTTTCACAAAGAGCTATACTACACTTAAAAGCGGATGCTAAGCGGTATTTATATGCATTGCACTATAAGTATTATTAATAATAACATACCATCCTTTGACCTGTGTTTTAAAGTTCATACCGATAACGTTTATAGTCACACCTGCGTCGACATCACCTACAATAAAAATAATTATTATAGGCTCACTTTTTCATAATTCATAATCATTTAGGTATGTACAACAGCTATTAACTAAAAATATTAATATTTGAGGCTCATTACATTCTGCCTCATAAGGCGTCAAAATATTCTAAAAGGAAAAGATACCCACACACAATAAATAATCAAAATCCATTCTAAAAATAATAAGGTCAACCTTCTGCTGTCAAATAAAAAGTTTCCTAAAAAAAAAATCCTCCAGTCTTCCATTCCTTTTGGTGGACATTCCACAAAACACTATCTTGAGACACTAGAGGCCTGCGGCCACCTAGGTGGCTGGCGTCGGCGATCAGTGAAACGCTGTAAAATTTGACAGCGATATTTGACAGCGTTTCACTGATCGCTATCGCCAGCGACCTAGGTGTACGCAGGCCTTTAGAGGCTACTTATGAGCCCCAAACTAAGAGAACAGAAAGGCATGTCTTAGTTTTACTGGATCAGTTTGAACAATTCATTTCGCCTACGTGTCTCTCTCTTTTGTATGGAAAAAAGATGAGACAATAGAAATACCTATATACGTTACGTAGAAACAATCGAAACGAGTTGTTGTCTCATCATTTATCCATACAAAAGAAAGAGACACGTAAAGCGAAACGATTTTTTTTGCATCTATTGTGGATGATTTATATAGCGTGATTCCACAAGCCCTACTTGCGGAACGCTATAGTTCCTGGAGCAGGATTTTAGATGGAATGGCTTGTCCAGAATCTATATTTATCCAGACAGCTTATTCTGCTTAATCCACAGGAAAGACATGGTCAATACATACAAAGCTGACTAAGCTATGGTTTTCCTCACGATGTTTTCCTTCAACGTACTGCGTACAACACTAGCACTGTGTAAGTACATACATTTTGAATAGAACAATCCATGGGTACACAACTGGATTTGAACTTGCGAGCTTAGGGTCGGAAGGCGTGGTAACTACTACTAGGCCACCAGTGCACTAACTATACTTCAATAATATTTATTATGAAACTTACCAACACCTAGGTATAGCTTGGGAACGGATATATCGAAGATGGCCCGTGAAGTTGTGACGTCATAGCTCACGTTTTTCGTCACAAACTTGCTGGCACCAGTGAACAGTATGTTTTTGACCGTGATGTTGCAACTGAACAGCCTGAAAAATATAATATTTTGATGGCCTTATTTTTTTAATTTTCAAATAATCTTTTAATTTAATAAAACCGTACTATGCCTATTTCTGCCGTGAAGCGTCATTGCTGTGCTTCGGTTTGAAGGATGTAGGTGCCGCCGGTGAAATTACTGACACGTGAAGCTAAACATTTGTATGTTTCAAGTTGATGCATGGACAGTGCATCGTAGGGCACGTTCCTGATTTGCGTGACCTACAGATCAATGCTTTGTTATAACTTACCATCAGGCGGGTTATATGCTTGTTTCATCAGTACAAAAACATACACACGAGTAAAGGTGGTATCTCACTATCTATGCCTTTTTACTTCTTACTTCAAAATGTATTAGTATAAGACTTACTCAGGCAATGTGAACTCCTTTTGGTACACATCAAAAGCCCAGTGTTCGTACCCATCAGTGATGATCTTCTGACGAACTTGTTCTAGCATGTTCTCAATGAACTTAGTGGCAAGGTGGCCTATCATGTGTTCCATTGTTCTTTGTGGGGCTACAAGTTAGGTAAAATATAAATAAATGATAATAAATAAATATTAAGGACAGTCCACACACCACTAATAGCCTTTCCCAAAGTGGGCGATAACGTCCCCTTATGGGCGCTGCAGGACTAAGGACTAAAAGGGGGCGGTAAGTAGCCCAGCAAAAAAAGGGAGCGTTACGTAGAGGCTTGGGAGGTGATTTGTAATTTTATCTAGAACTCTTAGGCTTATTCAGAAATAGTGCTTGTGTCTGAGTCATATTATGCTTGAACCCTGAACCTGACAAAAAATGCACGTGCGTCCGCGATTATTTTTCCATCAGATCTAATAAGAACTTTATTGTAATG
Source organism: Thera obeliscata (assembly GCA_947578465.1). Taxonomy (NCBI): domain Eukaryota; kingdom Metazoa; phylum Arthropoda; class Insecta; order Lepidoptera; family Geometridae; genus Thera; species Thera obeliscata. The sequence continues at coordinate 4,878,698 of OX387926.1, forward strand.
ATTATACAATTTATTTTCGAGTGCTTTAATAAGATCCTCTCAGCTGCGCTCCTTTCTGTCTACGCTAACCTAAAGGTAAAAAAGTTATTAAAATTGGTCCAGTAGTCTTTGAGTTTATTTTTACATACAAAAACACCCTGTTTTTACTCTCAATTTCTTGTTTTTAATATGGTTAAAATTACTATAATGTATACAATAATTACTAGTAACTAGTTTTTTTAACCTAGGTACCGGAGTTATTATTTAGTGTACCTATTCGCGATTAGAAATTAATTTCATTCGGATGATAAAAAAATCAAAATTTCTTACTTTTTTTCCAAAATATCAAAACGTATGCCAATATTATTAGCACCACACTTAGAAAGTATTCGTACATGAGCTTTGTGCTCGTAGTTCTAAAATATTACAACTAACTGTGTTAACAGAACACTTACAACAATACAATACCACGCTCTTCGCTCTTTTACTGCATCAAAAGCAGTCAGTCAAATCAAGTCATGGAGTTCAGTCCCCTTATGACGTCATCATACGCGCTAGCAGTGCAAATGATGGGATTACCCAAAGCTTGAACTCAGTGTTGCCAACCAAAATAACCTACATATTGCAGAAAAAAAATATCACACAGTCATGTTTGGCTTCATGTTTTAGTTTCGTTTTATAAGTGTGTGTGTTTGTAACCACTACTCTCCAAAACGGCCGAAAGGCTTAAAAAAAAATTGTTGATTTAGTTTGTAGGAAAAAGTAGCTGAAACTAGAAACGGGATCAACAAAACAAAACAATGCAAGGGACTTTCGTTATATTTTATCAATCGTAGTAAAAATAGACTTACTAGACACTAGACACACTAATCAGTGCGTGTTGCCAGTGATGACCTAAGGAACTGAGACGTGGTCGCTCACTATTGGCCTCGTGCACAAGCTCAAAGTCGCGCAACGAGCTATGGAGAGAGCTATGCTGGGAGTTTCAGAAATGAGGATATATCCGTAGAAGAACCAAGGTCACCGACATAGCTCGTAGAGTAAGTAAGTTGAAGTGGCAATGTGCAGGCCATATAGCTCGAAGAACCGACAAACGTTGGGGAATAAAGGTTCTCGAATAGCGACCACGAACCGGAAGACGAAGCGTAGGGCGCTCACCCACCAGATGGACCGACGACATTGTTAAGATCGCGGGAAGTCGATGGATGGAAAGAGCTCAGAATCGTTCTTCCTGGAAATGTGTAGGGGAGGCCTATGTCCAGCAGTGGACTTCTTCAGGCTGATGATGATGATGAGTAAAAATAGGTAGGTATATCTATGTAGACTCGGAACTTGCTCTGCGTAGAGTCTTGTCTTGTGCGTTATCATCAAGGTTCAAAATATTTTTTACTGGCAACTCACACTTTGTGCATGTGATTTATATCGGGGGATTTTCGCCTACGACTAAAACGTATCGACAACGACAACGATAAACATAATAATAATAATGATGCGATAAACTTGTTTTATCCCTATCGCACCGGCTAGTGGTTTCGCCTTGCTGGGTTGAATGAGATGGAGAATGTGGTTGTATAATAACTTATTTCTATTCTGCTGTGGTATTACTTTACTTTTGAAGGTTTTGTAACTCGGAAACGTATCAGCTATATCTCAGTAGATTAATATTTTTTTGAAGTATGGTATACGTACTACTGCAAACCACGATACATCCTCAAAGTAAAATTTTGACTTAGTACTGAGAGATCAGAGGAAATATCTACTTTGGCTGGGGTTCAAAGTCAGGCTGTAGCTAGGTGAGTCTGTGTCAGTTCCACGTGTAAATAGGTACTTCTACTTATATAGATATATTGAGAAAATAAAACGATTCTTGATAACTTAACAATTTATTTAATGTAACATGTGTCTTGTCTTCCGTTGACAAAAGGGTCTTTTGGTTTTTCGATCCTGTGAAGTGATGTGTTTCATTTCTGAAATAAAAGATTCAACGAAAGATCGACGTTAAGTACAGCTTCATTATCCAAATACTATGTCGTTGATGAGGTCAAGGCCGACGATCTCGAAAAGTTCATTTACTTCGCTCTGAAAAAGAAACAAATACTTAGGATTTTACATAACGCTTTTCGTAGTAAATAAGTAAAATTTGTATGTGATCCAGCTATATAATCTGACAGGTCACAAGTATTATTTTCCGAAAATACCTATTTATACCATATCGGTGGTATTTTTCAAAACTAAAATAATTCATAGCCAAATCCAATATTCAAGTTAAAAATCATATATGAAAAATCTTCCGAAAATTCAGTCACTGTTTTTCTCCACATCTCATGAGTTGTTCTCCAGAGAGCCCCCCATGAGGGAGTAAAGTGTTAGAGAAGACGGTCTTTCTTTAGTCCGTTAGAGCAGTTTTACTCCCGACTATATTGGAGCAGAAATTTACTTACTCGGAATTTGTATAGAGTTTCAGGAACGGTCCCTCCGATAAAGGTATTGATACGATTAGATAAATTGTAGCCAGCGACAGTAACGGCGAGCCTTGACTGCAATAAACAATGAAAATTAAGATGATTTTGAAATCTTTTGGATCAAATAGTTTTCTTGAAGTTAAACCGAGCTAAACGATACCTTGTTCACAATCTTAGAAGATAATTTTGTCTCATCTATGTTTTCATTTGTCAGAAAACCTTACTTTGTGGTAAATTTAATTTTTAATTGCGGTAAAATTCTTCTGAAACCGATTGCTATATGATCGCGTCACGCTGCTAATACAAATTACAAATAATTTATTCACAAAGAAATAACATGACAGATACTGAGTCCAATTCATTAAATCTACTCATACATCATTCATTTAATCTATTTAGAAATTAGGATGCCCTACGTTTTCACTTGAAAACAAAGGCTATGCCATAGTTTTTTGTAAGTATAAGTGAAATACTTTCTGAATGCTGATAACCAAAATATAAGCATTCAGAAAGAATTTCACTTTCTTACAAAAAACTAAAACAAGGGCAATGTCTGATGGAAATCAGCTAACAATATAGTGATGATGAGATGACTCCAATGAATGATGAGTGGGCTTACGTCAATGTCTCCAATGCTGATGTCGAGATCCAGGCTACTGATGGAGATGCCAGAGATGATTCCGATGCTCACTTGGGCGTTAACGTCGACAATGATTCTCCTGATCGATAACCTGAGAAAATCATTTATTACTGGAAGCTTTACTATGAGGTTGCCGGCTCTTTTTGGCCACAAATGTTCAAATGTTCAGCAAATCTTAGCGTTGGTTGTAATTGGTCAATCACAATCGATAGTGTCTATTCGTATTTCTTCTGCATGATTGAAATAGTAAATTCGTGTTTGATTGACTCACAACCAACGCAATGATGGAAGTATTTTGTGACATTTTTTTTATCCCAGTCTTTTCTAAGCTGACTTTTCTAATGAGTTGATAATGACTAGGTTGGCGCCTGGATTCAGCTATGTATAAAATAATTCATCTTTTAAAATCAGGATAGATTAAATAACAATAAAACAAATAGTATAGTTGCCTAGGTGGATTATGATAAAATGATTTAAAGTTATCTGCATCATCCATCACGTAACATCACTTATCCATTTTGATTTCAGATTGAACGATAAAACGATTATCACAATCAAAAGCATGTTTACACGTTAATTGTTCTAGTCCAATAATATAACCAACTGGCAGGTGTTTTTTCATTTCTGGGATAAGCAAACTAGTATTATGCATCTTAACGATTAAAACAAGAGACTTGAAACAGTAGCGATATTGGGACTAAAGGATAGACTAGATTCCCCAAACATCTTTCAAGATCCTTTGACTCAACATTACATTCGGTACATGCTAATGCTAGAATACTATTAAACAAAGTACCGTGGAATGGGGTGTCATTGATCAATTTAAAAATTCAAATGGCCGTATTTTCAAAAATACAAACGTACCGAAGACGAAAAAAAAATTGGAATATCGGTTTTTACTATACAATCGATACAATGAATTAGATTCTTTATTAAATAAATAATATGTCGATGAAAAATATAAATGTGAGTGGTCAATGTTAAACCGTACGTGGGGTTACTTTGATACCCCCTAATATTTTCACGGCAAATGAAAGTAACCCCTTTAAACGTTATTATTTCGAAAGAACAAAAAAAATCGGTTAAGTGCAAAAATAGATATTAATTTTTTTAAAGTTTAGGGGTGACATTGATCAAGGCAATAAAAATACTTTAAGAAAAATCACCTTTATTTTAACGTTTCATTGAGATATTTATTAATTGTAAAAACATAATTAGGAACATTAATCAGTCAACATCTTAAATGTTAAATAAAAATAGAAAAATAATCAAAAAAGTTTCCTTGAGATCAGAAATATTACCAAGAAATTTAAAAAACCATACGGTATTTTAAATTTCTCTGAAGCCCCACGTAAGGTCATACGACCTTCTACAACTGCAGCTACTGCTCGTTCTAACACGTCTTCATTATAATTTCGTTTCGTTCTAACACGTCTTCATTATAATTGCGTTTAGGCGCGAGCGCCTAAACGCTTCATGTATGTTCTTGGCATAGCGCTGAAAGTAAAAAAAAGCATATAAAGCAGCCATTATTGCAAATATATTGATAATTTATGTTAAAAAAGCACAAACAGCAAAATTGCTAGGTGAGGGTGAGATTGATCAATGACCAAAGTAACCCCATGCCTATGATCAATGACACCCCTTATAGAAAATTAACCGCCACTGAATGAAATTTTTGAGTTTAGAATACAAAAACAACTTCTTTCTCAAGCTAATTAAACACATAACAACATAAACTATTATTTTTTCTAGCAACTTTCATATCCAATCTGCTACCCTGGAAGTTATTTTAACCCCTAAAATACTTTAAACACAATACTCACCGTTTTTTATGAAAATCTCCGTTAGCGATCTGTTTGTACGTGCAGCGCTTGGGCAATGTCAAAGAGTGACATTCAGTGCTGCCAACGCAAAAGACGAAATTTTTCGGTTGCGTTCAGAAATTAAACAATTCCTAGTTTAAAAAAATATAAAGTTTTTATCAATGTTACCCCGTGAATCAAACTAACCCCATTCCACGGTACTGGTTTCTCACGTTGTTTCTCTTCACGGCTTGAGACAACTGTTGTTAGCTTTTAAAATACTAACCTGCCAGCAGTTTGAGCGCTGTATTCTTCTCCGAAAAGAACAACAGCGAGGTCAGCTTTTCCTGTAAAAGAAAGAAAAGCAATGCCAAAGCTGTTATAATTTACAATGTTTGGAGAGAAAAACGAGTGACATGAAGGTAAGTGTAAGATTCAAATTCATCGATGGTATTGTACAGGTAGCGGAAAGTCGTATAGAAATGAAAACTCAATTGGTTATCTTAGCTTCACATGCTTGAAAAGAAGTAACCCGATAAGAAGAAGAAGACGTCAGCAAATAGGGCTTAAAATCTTTCTTCCCGGAAATGAACTTCTAAATCATTGAACGTGAAGATGATTTTTACTTGTAGAGAACTTACTGCAAGAAACTTCGAGAAGAGGGAGCTCGATGTTAAGACGCAGGCCATTGGAGATGAGGCCGAAACTCATGCTGTTGATGACGATTTCACTGAGACCGTGAAACAGGAGGTCTTCAATCACCCCTTCGGCGTTGAATAGGCTAAAACAACCAATAAGCTTAGTTACACCGTCGCTGTGGGTACCCTGGCTTAAAACTTTTTGAATCTTTCCCCTACATGCGAACTTATCAGGAAAAGTTCTAGATAGCAACATGACCATTTAAAAAAAGAAATTACTCATAGGCATGTCATAGAATCTATAGAGTTCAAAAACATGTGTCGAGTGCACGAAAGGAACCTCTCTGAGGCCCACTTGAAATCCCTGAACCACACTGGTACTTGAACCAATGACACGATAAGAAGAAGAAAGGAAATTACTAGAACACCATTTACTTGTTGAAGTGAATGAAGCAGGTGGGCTATTTGAACTGCCAATGATGATAAAAATACGTACACAGGAACTGGCAGAGCATAGCCGCCCTCACTTTGTGCAATGTAAAAGGGGTCTAGGCCAACGTCTTTGATGTTCTGGCTGATATCCTCGATAACACTAGCGATGGCATCTGTCACGATACGCTCGTTGTAAAATACCCCTGCGAAAAGCATACATCAAAAATTAGTACTTGAAGCTTGACTTCAGTCAAGAACTCACGCACGCTTTCTGCATGTGACATGATGATTTTTACAAAATAATAAAAGCTTAGATGCGGAAGAAAAATGAAGATTATAACTTTAGTGGAAATAAATAATAATTACAGTGAAATAGAAACAGAACTATATATTGGGCCAGTGCGAAATAAGATCTATTCGGCCAAAACACTATTTGCTTTTCTTGATTGAGAACGCAACGATTTGAATATGAAGGTAATAAAAAAATCCAAACTAATCACGCATCATCTTTTTAATTAGTAGGTTCAGTATTTAATAGGTTACCTTCGTCGAGTTGCTGGGGAAGGGCACTGATGCCTGTAACCAGCAAGGCGAAGGCGATCAAGCTTTTCATGTTTTTTTTATACGTTCTGAAATAAACTGACAAATAAAACACTTTGAAAATTCAAAATCACAGATTCTTATCCTCGTTAGATCATTATAATTTACTAAACAAAAACATCACTTCATGGTACCATTATTATCATGTAACTTCACAATAATAGCGGTTTTTAGTGTACTAAAAGGCACATAAGCTTCTATTCTTACCTTATAATGAGTAACACTAACTACGCTTTAACGTGTTATGAGCGGGAAAATCAATGATATACTTTTATTTATTTTAATCCTTGCCAAAATATTTTTTTATCATCTTACCCTGATAATGTATTAATAATTAATTGTGATTATTAGCAATCAGATGTTATGTTAACATGTTTGTTGAAATATCTACTGATAAAACTAATAAGCCTTGTTCACAATATCTTACTTGTTTATTCAATCATGTATGATTTCAGTATTGTCCCTAAAACTTTGTGTCTAAAATTTTCCATAGATATAGATATCCATATTATATCTAGTTCTAGTTATTCTACCATCCATTAAAATATTCAAATCGTTAAATATTTATAAAAAATATGTACCTACATAAATGCGATGCGTGCAGAAAACACTGGACAAGAGGACAGTACCGCACACTACAGAGGAGGCTGGCAGAAATTGAAGGAGGCCTTATACGAAATACGGCACTTATATTTCTTGTAAATTATCTACTATTTTGTTTATTAAAGCTAAAAATACCTACCTCAGGTTATAACTTTATTTCTATTAAAAAAACTAATGAATTATATACTAGCGTTTATTTTCATAATTAAACACAAACTTTGCAAACATTCAATAATGCAATTATAGCACTAATTACGAATAACTTACCTGAAACATTTTTTTTATAATTAATTAAAGAGTCCTTGTCTGTTCCACCACTTGGTGTAAAGACTATCTTCCTAACAAATTTAACATATTTCCCAGCTGCATCGTTATAGCAACAACCATATTGAATTTTAAAATGTATCCAAACATTTCTTTTGTTATTATTACCGACAAATTAAATATTCATTCTAGCCGGCAATTTTATAGTAAAAATTCAGTGTTAGTTGAAGTTTTAGTGAAACAATCAGGTTTTACAGATCTCATATTATAAGGGATATAATATATTTTTTGTGGAATTTTGTTTACTGTTATTCTTAGTGGGAGAGCCTTTCCCCAATGGTGAAACAGACCAATAGTTAAAATAACATGCCGTGTTTGCGTAGGCCTTTGAAGTCGTGTTCCCAACCCTTAATATTAGGCCATTTCTTACGATTTATAGAACATTACAGCCAAGCAGATTTGAAGTTAATTTTATAAGTTGAATCACACAATCAACGCTTTAAAACGTCTTTCCGCAAGAAAATATTGATAAACAATTTAATAAAGAATTTGATAATATCAACAAAACTAACGATATCCTACTATACAAATTAAACTTAAATAAATAGTAAAGTCCACAAATACGTTGCAAAAACTTAATTAAATACTAAAATAACATAATGATTCTCAAGTTTTCGAAATACTATAAATATAAGCTGAATAACAATATTAATTACAATAGTCAACAAAACTATGGTACAACTTTGTATTAACAATTATAATAATGTTATAATCTTTCAAACAAAAGAAACAACAGCAAAATAGAACCTAAACTACACATCGGATATATCAACAAAGTTAAACAGTAAAATGAATAAGCTAGATTGAATTAGTACTGAGTTTATATAAATTGTTTTTAAAGATACCAACAAATTTATATCCATTTCATCATACTTTGCTTCTCTTTGGCACTACGCGACTATCGTTGGCCTTTATTCTAAAAGAAATCAGTGCATTTGAAATAACGCGTCTCTACATCTACTTAATCACCTATGTCATAGTGTATCAATATATATAAAAGTGAACAAGAGGCACTATATAGGTTTATACGCAGATTAAAATAAGCGTAGTTCTTGAAACATCAAATTTTGAACTAGACATCGTGATCTACTATACACAAAACTAATTTCACAGTTTTAATTATTGATTTGTTGAAATACCAAATCAATTGTATTTGCGATCACATTAAGATCACATCAAGTTAGACATTATATAGTAGAACGAGACAAACTGACTAGTAAAAATACTGGAGTTATTTTACTAATATTTTAGCGATAAAGTTATTTCCTTGATTAGTTTTTTAATCGATATAAAACTGCAGTTGAGATTCGTACTTCATAAAAACTGTGAAACAAGTTTCCTAACATCAGCAAACTGATGGTACAGACTAACGTCTGCCAGAAATACTTCTAAATAGTAAAAAAACGAAAGCAATATAATCTAATTACATTTAGCATTTACTATTATCTCATAAGGTATCGTCTTCCACAACAGGTTATATTTTTCATATAATAATTACCATTACAGGCACCCGTACGACCCGCCCTTAAAACAACGGGCTCCTAATTATTCTAACACTCATTATACTATTTACATGAAACAGCTGTCGCAGTTATACAAAATACCCCACAATAATGCATTATAATTCACCTCAAACAGGGGTGATTCTAAACACAAAGATACCCTTTCGACTATGTATGAAAGTTTCAAAAGTCACCAATAGGGTTTGTGTGTCTAGGGTAACTTCTTTTTGAGATGTTTTATGGGATACATCGGATATAAATTATTGTAAATCTTGAAAGAGTTGTAAAGATCTATCAACACCAATATTCGAAAGCTGACTGCTGGCACTACGTTTTCTATAATCTAGATGTATTTCGACCCTAAAAAACGTTATGCTAATTTGTATGCTCTAACCCATTCAGTATGCTACACACATAACATTTCAATTCACTTTTTGCGATTTTATACATAAAAAACCTTATATTGTAATTTCTTTCAACTTGTTTTGTTTTGTCTTTAGCTACAACTTTGTTTCTATCGCCTCCACTACTTATATATTTTGTGATCGCAATAACCGTTTCTTCCAAAATCGATGTATGTTCAATCCTAATGAGTGAGCATATTATCTGAACCATCGAACCATATACACGTACAACTTTCTAATATTGGTCCGCTACAGAGTTGTGAAATGATCTAGCTTATATTTCAATATTTACTTACTAGAATGAACTTATACATCTCTAGCTTTGCGTGATATGTATTGCATTAGAGGCGCGTTAAAGCTAACATTTTATCATAATTGTCTTCCTCTACGTCCTCTATTCTTCGTATTATGACCCTTAATAGTCATAACTATCATTATTCATTAAAAAGCTTATTTATGCATGTTTAAGTAGATTCTTAATTATCGAAGACAAAGTACACAATTATCATTGTAACTTTTTTCTGACAGAAGTACCTACTCACGAAGGATATGTAGTGACTTAATACCTATGACGAAATTACGTCTACTACACTATAATTTGTTATTAACAAGTGATATGTTGTTGGAGGCATCACTCCTTGTTATTATTATAACGTTAATTTAAATAGATTAATAGAAGTCTTATATTTTAATGAACTTAGTAATTCATAAGAATGTAGTAATGGACTTAGCATAACACAATCTGATTTTACTTATAACTTAATATACAGTTAATACTATACATATAAAAATAAAATCCATAGATTGACGGCAACAGATAGACCTAACTAATAATCTCGAACGTATTACATGAAATTAAACACGTAAATAATTATAAAGACTGTTTGATTTGACATATTATCATTGAGGCGAAGTAGTAGCTCATGTGATATACTTAAATAGTGAAGAGTGGACGAAACCTGTGGCCACTAAAATTGTGAGGTTGATGTAACCGTTTATGGACCAAAGAGAATTTGCTGAGCTGGTGCAGTTTCTTGGAGGTTCCGGCTTACCTGAAAGCATTTAAATCATGGTTATGCAACTGGTTTGATAGGAATATAGATGTAACCATAATTCTAGTTTCAATAAATACAAAATGACAGAATTAACATCACACTAAAGTTGTGACCATAAGAGCTGTATTCATGAAAACAGCTGCTTAATAATAGCGGGTACCTTTAAAAATGTTATTTTCGGTAGGCAATAACAACAATAATGTGGACTCCCAACTTACTTGTCACTGCCATCAGCTGCGGCAAATATTTCTGCCAAAAAGCGCACTCCTTGACCCTGGCCCCATAGCCAACAGAACTGGAGTTCACGTCGAGAGATAAATACTCTCTGTGCATTGCCGTGTGTGCAGGCCAGTAGACGTCCGGTGGCTCACCTCCAGGGTTTTGTGATGGATTTCTGAAATGCAGAAAATTTACTGTAAACATAGCACAAGTCAAAAACAAAGAATTGATCCCTGATTTTTTCATAAAATGTTCCGGTAGGATATTGGAATACTTACCCACTTCTAGCAAAGTTTGACCAATATCTCATCAGGCGTTTGCTGAACTCCACTTCTTCAGGAGAATAATTCTTTCCGGGGTTCAATGGCTCTCCAAATACGTAGTTGATCTCATCAGCATGCATCACTCCTGTCCACGATGGCCAAGGATGGTTCTTACTTCGGTGCTTGTAGTAATAGGTATAGACTTTATTGCCAGTCTCAGCGTATCGTAACGCAAACTCATTGACACCGCAAGTAAAATGGTAGTCCCCTACCATTTTGTCAAGTGCATTCCTGTTTTTTACAGGGTCGTCAGGGTTTAACCAGTCTGTATATTCAAAAACAATTGCCTGTTTTCCCACGTCATTAACATAAGGGTTTAGCTCTCTGACTGCCTGATGATACTGCTCTCTTGTAATCCCAACATTTTCTTCTTTAGGAAACAGTTCTGTTAGATAATAGAGAATGAAATAATACCCCTCTTCAGTATTCGACCCCATTAGAATATTAGTTTTTTTGAAATTTTGATGCACAAGTGCTCGAGACGGCATTTCATCTAAAAACGCACCATCAATGATAGGAACGAAAGGAAACTCGCAAATTCCTAAAGTTCCCCACTCATTATTGACCAGTTCATCTGCGTTTTTCTGGCGTAAGCATTCGATCATAGGGCCCATGTCTGTTCTGGAATGTGGACAGTGAACAGCTTCGGCTAGACGGATACCACGTAGAACGCTTTCTTCTCTAGAAATTATAGCCCAAGGCACCGTGGCAGACCCTGACTGCATGATTGCTTGCGAGAATAAATTCCTCGATAATGGAGATAACAAATGCAGAGAAACAGATGCTGCTCCAGCTGATTCTCCGAAAAGAGTGACGTTATGCGGGTTTCCCCCGAAATACCCAATATTGTCTTTCACCCATTGTAATGCCATCAACTGATCAAACATTCCTGCGTTTCCGGGTACATCAGGTGTATCGAAGTAAAGAAAACCAAGTGATGCTACTCTGTATTGCATCGACACATATACTATCTTTTCTTCTGACACAAGGATCTTCGGGTCGTAGACATCTAAAGTGGCAGTTCCCGAGTAGAATCCACCTCCGAAGACCCAGAGCATGACAGCAGCGTTTTTCGGACGGGGTCGTGGCGTTACTATGTTTATATAAAGGCAGTCTTCCTGCATGTCTGTGTTGGGGTTCCACATCATCGCACCGGGAAAATCTCCAAACACTGTATCTATTATTTGGACGCATGAATGTGGCAGTGTTGTCGTATTTAGAATTTCATCACCCCAGTTCTCAACCGGCCTCGGGTGTCTGAACCTAAGATCTCCTAGTGGTTTTTGGGCATAAGGTATACCGAACCAAGCGTCGACTTTCTTTCCTGTTGCAGCCGTAAGGGTTATTCCTCTGACGCGTCCTTTTCTAGTTCGAACGATAAGCGGGTCGTCTTCATCGGGACCGTAATGCTGTTTCGGTGTCTGGGTGTGCGGTTGAGGCTCGTCAGCCATGAGCTGTTCGTACAGTCGCTCGTCAAATTTTGATCGTTTGGAGGAGGTTTCCGCGTCGTTTGCGCGGTTCGAAGAGGTTTCATGGTCTTCGAGTCGGGGAAGGATGGTGTCCAGTTCAGGGTTGTACCGGACGGCCTCGCCGTGACCGCGGTAGGGTTGCGCGGGGGGGTGGTCGGGCGCACGATGCCGCGCGCGGTGCTCATGTGGGCTGGCCAGCACGCGCGCCGCCAGCGCCGTCAGCGCCAACAAGACCACGCGCATGCCGCAGCCGCTCTACCCACAGTTACCACCTGGAAATTGCAAAACGCTGTCATTAGAATAAAACGCTATTTAGCTGAGCAGTTTCTTTTGAAAAGTACTACATCTTCATAACTTTATACCTAAGTTCATAATCATTTATTGCAATAAGTACGAGTATGTGTTCGTCGGTGGTCGAACTAAAATCCCTCCAACTCCATTATTTTTATTACGCCATGATTAATTAACCTCCGGACATCATGCCACTTTTGAGATTGTATTTCGGCTATATTGCGTAGATATATTTTATCTTCCAATACTTTGTCTCCAAGTACCTATAGCTTTGACAGGCCTGCCCCATGATAAATTACCCACTCTATAACGATACCTTCAGGCGCTCCTTCCTAATAAGTAATTCTACAAAGTAATTCATCAAACAGACTTTTGAAAGACCTTTATGTTTTGTTGTGTTATTGTAGTATACTGTTTCAACTCTTGTACTTTTTTTTACTAGAATTTTGTTATGTGCACTACGCATTAAAATTATGCGTATATTACACATAATTATTTCATCAAAATTGGTTCAGCAGTTTGGCCATGAAGTAGGTTTCTAAAGTTTTTTCAATTTATATTATTCATGTGTATTATTATGACTTTTCTTGTCTCAATTGTTCAAATTGTTTTCTTGTGTCAATAAGAATTAAGGAAGCATCAATAAAAAAAATATGAGCATTAATAGAAGTCGTAGAGGAAATTTTACCTCACATTCACGGATTTAACCAGAAACTCTAACTTGCCCAAATAGATCATGGTTATTCCTATCGGCCTCAGTCTGTAGAAATATCTAAAGTTCAAAGGAGATCGATTGTGCAATTTATTTTAAACCTTGCTTATTGTGAGCCCCGTCCCTGTTTTTCACTACGTCGTGGTAAGAGATGGTAATAGCTTAAACATTGATTATGAGCCTCAAACACCCTTCTTGTCGCACACTAAGTTCTTTCGAACCAGTGGTAACCATCGCCTATTGCAATTGTCTCATATGTCACGCACGTCAGGAACGTATCCTACGATGCACTGCCTTGATCCACAAGATGTTTAGCCTCATGCCAGTAACTTCACCGGCATCCACACCAAACCGAAACACAGCAATGCCCGGACGAACCCCTCACAAAGAGCTCTACTTTTAGTGAAAAAAATCGGTTGTCTGTAAAGTCACTGACTACTGTGTACTGACGATAGTTGAACGTGATAACGTCATAAGAAAATACTCGCGGACTCGCGGACTCGGACTCGGACTCGAACTCTCGGACCCGGACCCGGAACCCGACCGAACCCTTACCCTTACCCTCATTTACCTTTACCCTCATTTACCCTTACCTACCCATTACCCGACTCGGGCTCGGGCTCAGGTAAATGGAACGACGAAACGACGTAACGACGCATGAGTCATGTTTTTTCGTGCGTGCAGCCGGCTCCATCGATTTATAAGACGTTATCACGTCAAAAAGTGCGAAATAGGTGGTATGGGAGGGGTGAAATGATTTTAAATACGCCTTTCGTGTGGTAAACACTTGCTTGACGCATGTTTTAAATTCTAAAGCTCATATTCAGAAAAAGTGCTTGAGTCTGAGTCGAGCCTCAAGCATAGATTTTTGACACTTGGCAATGGAGAACTGTCAAAAAATCTATGCTTGAAAGTGCTTGAAGCTCAACTCAGACTCAAGTAGGTACTGTTTCTGAATACGGGGCCTAAGACATGCTGGCCTAAGACGATGTCGTGGTAGGTATGGTACCCAGGCCTACTAAAACAGGATGCAGTAACGTAAGGCAATAAACGTAGTCCGGAGTAAAATAAACTGCTAAATCTGATTCGGATATTGCCAGCGGAATTGAGTTATTCAATTTTCGGTATAACACAATATTGGATCAAGCTACTCTGTTTGTGTTGTCTCGCAAACACTCGGGTATTGCGCTCTGTATCCCGTGTCTGAGTTCTTTTGTTTTTATTTTTTTATAGCAGGTATTGTATCCAAAGTACACTCCACAACACACAGAATGTTTTAAAGGCATAAACAGGCAAAAAAAAATAGAATAGAATAGTTAGAATGTATTTTTTATAGCAAGTACGTAGTATAATATTTGAGTAGAGATCAGTGAGGCTATTCCTGCAATACAACTCATTCAAGCAATTGCTGATTCCATTGTGAGTTTTCAATTTTTCCCCGAATGGATTCCTACCTCTGACCTACCTCTGATACAGGCGTGTTCATAACTCTCGCGTCTACAAAACGGTGAGATCGCCATACAAAAAACCAAAAACGCAAAACGGATTATAAAACTCAGACTCAAGGCACTAGTCATCCGATATCGAGGGAAGTCCATACTATAGTTACCTGGCTGTTTACAGTGAGTAATGTAAACAAGCCTTGACATTCTGTTAAAGATGGCATGAAGCGTTAGGGATAAGGGCATGTTTTAGGGTTCTATTGGCCAAGCAACCTTTATGTTTAACCATGATCGTCTGTATGTCTGTCCGTTTGTTCCATTTTATTTTTGTTTTCTGCTTTTGTTACCTATATGTGAGTTCCTTATTTTAGTGCTTAAAATGTTCTCCATTGGAGTTGTGACAAATAAACGGTTTTTTTTCTTTCTTTCTTTCTTTCTTTCGTTATCAGAGTCATTTTACTCGGAGACTCATCCTTAAACTTTTTTATAATTTTCAGCTATTCTAATGATTGTCGATCATGTTATTGAATTCTATAATCAAAATTGCTTTCATGTCAAATGTAATTTAGTTACATTATCACGCCAACCTCTCTATGAAGCCTTGCGCACATTAAGGGTGTTATTAATAATCCTGGCGCAACGCTGGAGTAGTTAAATCGTGTTTTGTCACATTTGCTCGAGTTGACAATTGCATGTCAATGCAAGAGACAAAACACGGATTAACTAGTCCAACGCTACGCCAGGATTATTAATAAGACCCCTACAGTATAACTTGATTGGCAGATAAAGTTATTTCTACAATTGTAAACAAATATGAATAAAGAACAGACAAGCAAACTCCAGAAAGTTTGAACAACCTTCACCCATTTAAATATGCCACCGCTGAATGAAAACCAATTAATTACAGAGTCATTGTCGATTAACAATAGGGTTCCGTCGCATTCAGCCCAACAAAACACTCCGCTCGCTACCATTTGTGCTGAAAACTTGAAGAGGAGTTGGAAACGTAGAGAGTTGGCTTATTTTATTACGGGGACATCTAGACTCTTAGCTCTCATTCGAGCAAATGAGTTGAATCGATACTCCTGAAATTGTTTAAGGAGGGTTTACCGCCTAAATTGCTCCTCGCTGCCAACTTAAAGTAATATACTTGAAAATAAAAAGGTTCACTATGAACAGCTGGCCTACCATGAGCTTCATATTATGGTTATGGCTGTCAAAATTGTGTCAACAGTGTTAACACATTCAAACCCAAAAAGAAAATGCATGTGTAGGTCAGTCTATCTATACACAATTTGACAGCCATAGCCATAACCATATGGAGCTCACGGTAGCCCTGCTGCAGGGCTACCGATGACAATTGACAACACAAAAAATATATCTGCCTCTGTTGTACACTACTGCCATTACACATTTTAGTGGAATACTCGTGACTTTGTTTACGTAGCGTTATTTTTGACTTCCACAAAATACTTGTAGATTATTTTTAGGTACCTACATATTCGTATATGCAAAACTCCATATTCCTGTTTCTAAATCCGTAAAAAATATTTCTGGTTTCGACTTGGTCAAGTGTTACATAATCGCGGCTGAATCACAAAACACCAATTAAGGCCCAAGGGCGTCTGATAAGAGGTTCCGTCGCAATGCCTCTTTGAATTGCAAATAGTCTTCAGCTGGTGACCTTCGACACGCGACGCGGGGATATCGCGCGGATCTCGAAGTAGGCACAGCTTTACTGGGCTGGTCATCTAGACCGGAGTCTATACATACATACATAAAATCACGCCTCATTCCCATGGGGGTAGGCAGAGATCACGGATTTCCACTTGCTACAATCCTGAAACACCTCTTTCGCTTCATTCACTCTCATAACATTCTTCATACATGCTTGTCGGTGTAGGGTACTCCTAACCTGGCCTTTCTTTAAAATGTCTGCGATCTGATCGAGATACATACGCCTAGGTCTTCTCCTTCCAGCAGTTCCATTCACACTCGCCTGATGCAATTGTTTTGTTAATCTCCTTTCATCCATTCTCTCTACATGTCCAAACCATCTTAGCATACCTTTCTCTATTCTCATCACTACGTCTTCTTTCACACCGCATTTCTCTCACTGTTTTCCAGAGTCTATACCTTCAGTATATTACTAAATGGGCTGGTCATCTAGACTAGACTATCTGCTCTGATATTCTTAAAGGGCTGGCCATCTGGACTAGAGCTTGCCTTACCTCACCATTTTTGTGCTTATAAAAAAATACTTTAATGTATTTATTAATGGCTATTCAATATAATAAATAAATACACACATCAACATTGTCTAAGGATAAAAAATATAACTTTGGTTGATTTTTGCAAAAACTGAAATAATTTCTTTAGAATACTAGGTATGGCAAGAATCTTTTTTTGTGTTGTTTATTAATAAAAATAAAATACAACTGTTTGATAATTATTTATTAATAAAAATTAAAGTATGAACAAAATCTCGAAAAATCTGAAAATAAATTCGAAATGGAATATGCCTAGACAACTTGATGTGTGTATGTGTATGCGTTTTAAATAAATATTGAATCTCCACAAAAATCGGTCAGATTGGTCTGAGGAGATAGAAGTAGTTACGGTACAACTTGCAAAGGTTGTATATTTTCTGAAATAAATAAAAAATGTAGTAAAACCAATACCATTTATTTTCACCGCAGCGAAATCCCATTTCATCGCGGGTATATTTTACAAGGTATACGATCGCGTCTCGTCACCAGCTAGTAATTTCCAACGAGAAAATATTCTCCAAGTTTTAAACCTCTTCGGTCTCACTGGAATATGGACCATTTAAGGAAGACACTTCGAATTGTAGGGTTACCAAATACTAGTTCTTACGTAATAAGTAGGGATAGTAATAATGCTTATCAAAAATAAGGGTCAGTGCACACTGGTGGCTAAGCGCATCATCAGCATGGCAGTGCAGCCGCAGCGTATTGGGGACGCTTCGATCAGTTACAAATCGAAGCGTCCCCACCCATGTGCTTAGTGAATTGTACTAATCTTTCTAATTACATAAATCTATCATAACGTTATAATGTGTTATGCCGGCTGTACACTCTCGGCGAGAGAGTCTCCCCGAGAGCCTCGGCCGGTAAGGCTCTGACGAGAGCATACCTGTACACTCTCGTTATTCATTAGTACTGTAGATTCTCGCAGTAATGGACGTAGAAATTGCTGCTGCTGTTTGTCTTTGTGCTGTGAGCTATTATAATTTGATAAACATTTACCATAAAAAGAAAATTATAAAGCCATGGCGAAGAAGAAGATGGTGGATGGTTACTATGCACCGCAATAGAAACCGGTACCTACTTCAAATTGAACAACAGTCAGTTGATATGTGTATTGTATTATGTATACCTAGCTAGAGTATTATTAATTCTGTGTATTTAAAAACGCGTCTTCACACAAACACAGTCAACGAACAACTAAATGACGAGTGTGTACATGCACGCTCTCCTTTTCCTCGCGAGACCCAACGAGATCCTTTGACTCGGGCACAAAAAACCGACAAGCGACCGAGACCGACCGAGGCAAGGCGCGAGAGAGCGAGACACGACGAGAGCCCCATGTACATTCTTGTTCTCGGCCTGTCTCGGGGTGTCTCGTCGAGAGTGTACAGCCGGCATTTATTTTAATGATAGGCATCTAAAAATTCTCCGTGATGCTCAAATGTCAGTTAACGAGCATTTATTTATTTATCTATTAAAATGTCATTTTTCTCTGGTTTGCGCTGGCTTTTATCCCGTCTGAACAAAACTCATGGTGAACCTACGGGGTCAGACTACACTGGGCAGTGGAAGCCCCGGCAAGTAATAGGCTCCGACGGGATATAGCTTCGACCATAAATTTGGTTTGAGCTACTTCACTCTGAGCTATATTGGCGGCGACCCGCTAATTGGAAAATGGTTTGATGGAAACGATTACTTTGAACAATTTATTTTATGAAAAAAGAACAAAGACGAGACGTAATGTTGTTGTTATTCAAAAAAATGTTCCAAACCGAATAGTTTCAATAGTTATTTGTGTAAGTATTTAAGAACTGCGCATATCTAGGCGATGGCGATGGTGATCAGGGAAATGCTGTCAAATATCGCTGTCATAATTGACAGCGTTTCACTGATCGCTATCGCTAGCGGAACGCTTCGAAGTGCGCAAGGCTTTAGAGTATTTGGGTTTGGTACTATAGTTGTGTAAAATACTCGTACTATGTAAATGATACACAACTATAAAAAAAATTAAAATACAAAATGTAGTGTTTAGAAACTGTCATGACTTGGCGCATAGGGCGCTTGTACACGCTAAGAAAATTTTCCGTTCCTGCGGCAGACAAGACAAATTCTTCGTGTAGACGACAAGAATTTTGTCTTTTCCACACACGAAAACGCAACAACGTTCGCCGCTTCGTGTCTTGCGCAGATAAGATTTTTTTCGTGCACCGCTGCAAGCAGTGTACACAGTTATTTTCTAGTTACGACACGAATTCTTGGGTAGACCCGGCGTTTTTTCTTAGCGTGTACAAGCGCCCTAACCCGTTTTCGACTGGACGTTGACATTATGCAATAGCCGTAAAAAAATAATGAAAATACAATTTTGATACAAAACTTAAATCAAAACTTTCATAAATATTTTTTATTTTATTTGTTGGACCTAATTCCTGAGTATTTGCAGCTAATTATGAATAACCCTGTATATTTAGGATCTCGGAAACTGCACCAACGATTTTCACGAAATTTACTATACAGGGGTTTTTGGGGCGATGAATTGATCTAGCTAGCTATCATTTTAAGAAAATGATTATTTCTTTCCGAGTTCAATAATTAAACATAAACTGAATATGTGACTGCTCCTGCCATCTATTGACGATTGTGAGCAACTAACTGCAAGCATGTCCAGCAGATGGCGTTGTTCAGTAAGAATAAACCAGTAAAGATGATAATAATTATGACTCTTATGCTCTTATGATTTCTTAAGAGCGGGTCGTGAGAAAATTTGAGATTTTTAAGAAAAAAATCATAACTAAATAACTAAGTGACATTTTAAAAATCGCAAAAGGACTAATTGTAGACTATACATTTGAGATTAATTCGAATTTAAGTGTGTTAAAAAAATATACTATTTAACATGACATTCTATTTAACGCTGACATACGATTTTCATTAGCGTTATATAGAATGTCATGTTAAATAGTATATTTTTTACTAGTGAAGACTAATGGCCTGACTTACAAGCGATACTTAGATGTAAGACATTGCTTAAAGTTAACGTTGCCACTGTGTGTCACCATCTTGTGACAAGACAAACAATGGTAGTGCTCTCAAACGGTGAAGGAAAACATAAGAATACCCGCGACTTAGTCAGCTCCGCAGGTATTGACCATGTCTTTCCTGTGGATTAGGCCGACTAAACTGTCAGGATGGTATTATGTGCTGAGCAAGCTTATTCCATCTAAAATCCTGTCCCAGGCACTGTAGCGTCCCGTAAGTAAGGGCATGAGGAACCACCACTTCCCCTGACGCTATATAAATCATCTATAATAAATGCAAAGGTCTGTTTACTTTTTTTTTGTGGAAGGATGGCTCTT
This sequence comes from Thera obeliscata, assembly GCA_947578465.1. NCBI lineage: Eukaryota > Metazoa > Arthropoda > Insecta > Lepidoptera > Geometridae > Thera > Thera obeliscata. Next base: position 4,899,221 of record OX387926.1, read on the forward strand.
GCTTCGTCAAGGCAAAGTCGATATATTTATTCTTTATATTTATGTTTATACATATCGACTTTTCGTTATGTTTATTTTAATTTATTTTTTTTATTTTAGGAAAACTTACAGCTATGTACAATATTGGTTATGATTAATTTATCACGTATGCAAGGCACACATTTTATACGGAGAGCCAATTACAAGTTTCCACATACATACATGCAGTAAAAAGTAGATGTAGACAATACAATCGTAAACGACAGAGAAACACTATTTTAAATTAAATTTTGAATTTTGAAAAAAGAAATATAAGAATTAATAAATCTAAGAGATTAACTACTACGAATATTACCTAACTATCAAAGAATTTATCACTAAGTAGGCGTTTTAACTTGCTTATGGAGGAATTGAATAAGTCAATATCAATGAACAAGCCATTAAGATCTTCTCTGTACAACAGTTATACAATAAATATTTCTGATTTCTGAAAATGTTTGCCTTTGCCAAATTGTTGAAAGAGGAGCATGCTCTAACAATAAATGCATTCTTGCTATAATTAGTTTTAGTTTGCTGAACATTGAGTAATTTAGAATTTCTAAACCCATAGTTAGTTAAAGTTGGACCCCATTTACTTATATGCCAGAACTTGTTCCACTATATTATCAACTGTGCTTGTGCCTTGAGTCAGTTTATTAACCAGACTCAGTTGATATCAGCCTCGCAAAATATAGCAGAAAAATATCAGAGGAACTAGGGTAGAGACTGGTTATTTTATTTATCGATGAAATGAAATAATTTTTGCTTCTCGTATTTCCCACTAAGGCTGGGTAGTAGACACCCCAGAATAATATAGACAAGAGACGAGTGCTATAATTAAAGATTGAAAGTAAACCTACTATAACATAATTAAGTAGAAAAATATAGATTTTTTCGTCGAGTGTTTTTATGTAAATCATCGATAGGTTATTTAATATCTTTGAGAGGCACTTCAAATCCTTTCATCACACTTGACACCAGTGACACGATAAGAAGAAGATCGATGGGGGCACACCTAGTTCGCTGGCGGTAGCGATCAGTGAAACGCTGTCAAATATCGCTGTCAGATTTGAGATTTGACAGCGTTTCACTGATCGCTACCGCCAGCGAACTAGGTGTGCGCAGGCCTTTAGCCCACACGAGCTTACCTTACCGAAAGTCAATAAAAGTTCCGAGCACTCCGACGAAATTTATCGATAGCAAATAAAATAGTGATATGCTGCAGTGTCATCCCTAAAGTGAGTACATAAAGTCTCCGCACGTCCCCGCCGTGCCGGCACATACAAACGACTTAATTATATTTTTCTTCGCCATCTCGTTGCAAGCGCAACTTCTAAAATTTCTAGATCATAACCCGCCATATTTACTGGGATATTAATTTTCCAACTGAAAATGTTTAACGAGGTCGCTGGGAAATTCGTTTTATAAACTAGAAAGACGTTTTTGTTGTACTCTGGAGGGGTTTGTTTATAGATGCTGGATTTTATTTTGATAGTTTCTAGAAAAACCAAAGTCATCACCGACTTAGCTCGTAGAATTAGTGGGTTGAAGTGGCAATGGGCAGGTCATAATATAGCTCGAAGAACCGACAACCTTGGGGAGTGAAAGCTCTCGAATGGTGACCACGAACCAGAAGACCGAAGAGTAAGGCCCACCAGATGGACCGACGATATAGTTAAGATTGCGGGAAATCGGTGGATGGAAAGGGCTCAGAATCGTTCTTCGTGGAAATGTGTTAGGGAGGCCTATGTCCAGCAGTGGACTTCGTCAGGATGATGGTGAATTTGATGATTGTTAGTATTTTAGAGGCTATGAGCTTGCAACCTATCTCGTATGGAAATACGAGCCTGTACGTTAGACTGTCCATATACATTCTACTGGTATAACAGGATTGTGACTGCAGTATGCGTGGAAGATGCTGCTGCCTATAATTTGGTGCGTTCCTTTTACGTCATCCACGGGAGGTTATGAGACCACCATGATCCTGTTTAGTTCATTCATTACTCAGCCTGTATAAGTCCACTGCTTGACGTAGGCCTCACCTTTCCAGGAAAAACAATGTGCAATGTCGTCGGCTCATCGGGTGGAGCGTCCTACGATTCGCCTTCCTGCACGTGGTCATCCTTTATTCCCCATATTCTGTTTAATTTCATCATCATTCCACTGCTAGACGTAGGTCTCTCCCAAGACGTGCCACTGAGCCCGGTCTTCGGCTCATCTTCTCCAGTGTGTGCCAGCTACATTTCGCAGATCGTCGTTTCACCTTGGCGGAGGGCGTCTTACACTACGCTTACCTAAACGCGGTCTCCACTTTAGTATTCGTTCTGTTTAATTTACCTGTGACTATCTCCAAAGCGCCATGCCAGCTCGCGGCGTGAGCTGCGTCTCAGTGCACTCTACTTCACATCCTTTGCAGACCCCACCTGCAATAAAACAAACTCATTAGAAATATCCCAACCCGGTTGTAATTCAAAACATGCAAGGGTGGGTAAGTTTGGCTTTTAATGCTCTATAACGCATAGGGTGTTAAAACCATACTTCCATCCATTTCATTTAATAATAAGTTATTTGAAATATTGTAGCACAACAAAGAAGTAATATCGTATGAAAAACTTTTATTTGCTTGTCCGAAATCTGAACCATATACTTGTATTGTGTCCTGTCCTCAACAGTGAGCACTTAGCTGATTGCATGCATGACGTAGTAACTGGTGGCACAGCTTTTGATATAGCTAGGTCAGTACAAAGTGTCTTATTATAAAGCTCAAGAGTAGTCCGTTTACTATAGGAATGCTAGCAGCCTTTTTCTCAAAAAAACGTGTGAGGCAGCATGAGTGTTTTATTGACAAAAAGCATTTGCTGTCGCTTTTAATTCTAGCAGTCGTTACGCCATGACGGAGGTCTTTTAACGGCGGAATAACTCCGTCACTAGAGTTTGCCCAACCTCATTCGAACTTGACTTTGAAAGCTTAGTGACTATAAAAACAAATGACGCGACGACCTCAAACGACTTTGCCCTTTAGAAAATGGTCGATCAAAAATATTATTTCCAGTATTACGCCTACACTCGGAACTAAAAGGGAAACCTCTGAACGATCTATTCAGCCCAGTTTCAACTGAGCCGTGCATTCAGCGCGCAAGCTTCGCGAGTGTTAAGGCGCGGTTCTGCTGCAGAGACAGTACCTACCTCAAGCTCAATATTTTTAGAACCTCTCGTGACCATCGAAATCAAAAATACCCAGGTTTGCAATACAGCACCAAAATGAGAATAAGCTCGACTTTTTTTTATGAAAGTTTGTAGAAATATATTATAGGACCCACGTTTATTGTTTTTCATGGTAGACCACTATGAAAATGGTAAAATAAGGTTGCTAAGGTAGGCGTCAACAAATGCCAATTCACTCTAAAAGTGGTAACCTCATAGCTTAATCTAAAAAGTTAGCTGTATCAATAGAACGCACACAAGTAAACTTAAATGCAAAATTGAGGCAATATAACTCTTTTCCTTCCTTCATTTTCCATAAGCAACAGAAAAGTGTTGTCGCTGTGCGAAGAATCGCGACAAAGTCTCCCTCATGAAAAGCTCGACTTTACCAACGTTCAAAGCAATACAACAACCCGGTTCTGTAAACGTGTTTTATTGCATCGCTCTCTGTCCCCGTTGTCATAAAACTCACTTCTGAAATACTGCAATGGGCCGCATTCAAGTAGGGGTTAGCATGAATTCTCGTTTGGAAATTGCTATTTTTATTTCCAATATTGAAAATAATACATATATCACATTTACTTCTTGCGGTATCAGTAGTTCTTTCAAATCAGTTTGATGAAAGGTTTGGTTATTGAACGCACCGCAAAGAAGCTCCTTTTATACTTGTCACACATGGTGTTCAAACTCTTTCGGTTGTACGACCTGTGGGGTTGCCCACCATGTTTCATGTTTTCCTTCACCGTTTGAAAGTACTGGCATGATTGCGCAGAGGAATTAAAAGCTAAACAAAACATAGAACATAGTAAAGCAGAAATTAGACACAGCAGTCAGTCCGATATGAATTTGGCAAATGTTAGCATTGCGCCAAGCGAACTGGCGCACCGGCCGTTATAAATTCATACCTCTAACCTCCGACTCAACTTTACCCATAATAAAGTAAACTACACATAAAAATATAACCGCACTTACACCGAAAACAGGTTGGCGAACACTTGATAACTTGGAATTTTAAAAATTCGTTTGTAAAGATTTGTGATATTCAATGGTAAAATTAGTCAGAGATGGCTAACTATATTTTCACATTTAAATTGCAAAAAGATAAAATCAAGAAAAAAAATGTCAAAAACCTTTATTTTGCTCTTGATTTTATTTGGTTTTCGATTTATTCGTACAGTCATTTGGTAGAAAAAATAAAGGTTACCTGGAAAGTTTTCCGGGAGTTTTGAAAATTGACAATTTTATAGATTTTGATATGCTCTTTCCAAATTTGAGAAAATTGAGAGCATATCAATATCTATAAAATTACCAATTTTCAAAACTCCCGGAAACTTTCTAAGAAAAAAAAATATACAACCGAATTGAGAACCTCCTCCTTTTTGATTGGAAGTCGGTTAAAAATACTAAATGACTTGAAATAAAATAAAGTTAAAAACAAGAATAAAGTAAAACAGCAACTAAATTTAAAATTATAAACGCATCCAAAATTTGTAGCCTGTAGGTATGCCTCGTCGCGTCGTTTTATTAAATAAATAAAAAAAATGGGACCACGAGAAAACTCCCTTAAATTCAAGCGGAAAAAAGCAACGTTTAAGCCCTTGGAGAGCCATCATTTTAAATTTAGAGGAAAAATGTGGGAAACAAGTTTAGAAATGGAATTTACGAAATAATGTTTTGCTAGTTCTTTCTTGGTTTATTATTAGGCAGTAGACCGTAATATTTGTGACTTTTTAGGCGTGGCTCTATACTTACCTAACAAGAAAATAATAAAGTTGCCGTGTTCAAAATATGTTCATGTCATCAAACTTGCGGTTTTTTGTTATCCTATAGTTCGAGATGGTTCATAGCCATGTTTGATAGAATCCGTGCAGCCGTGCAGCCTTCGTAGGTTAAGGGTTCTCAATTCGGTTGTATTTTTAAAAGCTTTAATTTAACTCCGTCATTTATGAGCCTATTTGAAAAATCTTTTATATGAAAGTTTATACTTTCAGATTGGTTGCAAAGAAATTTCCTTTAGTATATTATTAGGTTCAGTATTAGGTTTTTAAGCATTCTGCATTTAGAGAAATCAACTTATTAGTCCTAAATTATGTTTGTCCGTCAATGTTTATGTTTATATTTATTTGTTTATTCTTAGACTCACAGTTACAATATTGTTTATACTACACCTGCTTGGAAAGTACCTTGATACTTTATCAAATTTACGGTAGAAAGTACGTCATTGCATATCGAACAAATATGCGGGGAGAAAACGCATCTGAGCGGGAGAGAAACGTGTATGAAAATCCATTTCTTACGTGGTTTTTCTTTCTTAATTTTGGGTAAGACTAAGCGCCGGTAACCTAAATGTCAAAAGCCAAAAAGTTTTTACAGTGAGTTTTTATCTCAAAGTTCGCAAAATGACACTGGCCACTAGCTGTGTGTTGGATGGTGTCGGGCTGGCAGTGCGACCCTGCGGCGGCAGGATAAACAATTTGAAAAAAGAACATGTGAAAATTGCAGACGCCATTTCCAATTTGTGTGTTTGTTTGAGGATTCAGTTTTCGTAGAATTTATTTTCCTTGTAGGTGTAGTATAATATTGTTTATCGATGTATTCTATTCATTAACCAATTCGAATCTACATTACAACAATCACATTACATCAATTTTCTACTTGTCCACTAAAATTAGGCCAATATAATGCCGCCGTGTTTTTGTACGTGTGCCAAAATACGTACAAAGAAACACGCCAATTTTGTCGCAGTGTATTCCATCCGAGTGTCTCCAACTCACTGGAGTGCAATTTGTCCAGCAACGTCGTCGAGCTCCCTCTGTACCGAAACTAGACTCAACTTGGAGTTTTGTTTGCGAATAAACAGGTTTTTTCTTTTTTGGGGTTCCGTTCGAAATATGATAGGTAAGTCTCTGTAGTGTAGAAATCTTTTCTCGATAGTAAAATTTACATGTGATGGAGAAGTTCGTATAATAACCTTTTGATCACAATAATAATATGAATAGAAACAGCTTAAAACTGATATCTAGAAACCCTATTTTTTTAAGGTTTATTTAATACAGTTCCATCTAGCTAGCTAGATTCTAGCCCAAAACTAAGTAAAACTTGCACTATGGCAACCAGATATTGCTTGTAAACAAAATATAATACAGAGTTTCAGGATTTAATAGACAATTACGAACAAACCACTTACCATCAAGAAGGCCGCTACCGGTTTGCAAATCTTATCAGAATTCTCGGGGTGCATCCGACTCCCGCTTAGCCACATTTATTTCGCCTACTTTTTCGGTGAAACTGGCTCTTGAGTCGAGCCGTTGTGCCCAGTGGAAAATGTTTCAGGCGAGGCAATTTAAAATGTTTACAAGTGGTTGAGTGCCCGCCTAATGGCGAGGAAGTAATCCCTGGGACGCGGCCTGCATTCATGTCACATTCGAAAAAAGAACGATTCAAATCGTGTTGTAACAACGTTTTGAATCGTTCTTTATTCGAATGTTTTTAATCGGACAGCGTGAAATGAGGCTTCATTGCATAACAAATGAGATTTAATATAAACTTATTAGCTACAAACAACAGTAATACAATATGGCCTTAACATACAATTAGGTTGTCTATAATAAAGTTTATACTATAATTACTTACCTACCTATTACTAACACAGTACTTTTTTAAGTAAGGTAATATACGCGATGAAACCCGTGCAATAGATTCAATCAATCTATTACTAATCCTATCTTTATCTTGTGTATACAATGTCTATGTTTGCTCAAGATAAATATATTACATCATGTGCGACATATCCCTAATGACCTACAAACAAAAGAACTATTAATTTTATGTTTGAAGCTCAAGTGACTGACACATGTTTGTTTATTATGTACCTATGTATTTACTTACATCCTACAATTACGAAATAATGTTGTTTTACTGCGAGTAACTTTGCTCGTATTGATTTTTGTGGGTTAAATATTTTGTGCTTAGCTATATTTGTATGGGGAACACAAATGTTTGATTTTCCACTGTCCTCCCAAAATAGCATCAGCTGTGGCCATAGTCAATTGAGGGATCACTTTGAAACGTCCTAAAGATAAATGAATCTAGGTGCCAGCTCCACGCAACCAAGTGATGAATTTTCTTTAACCCAGCTATTATATCGTTGACGATGAAAGACATAACTGACCCAAAAAACCGTATCAAATCTCCAAATCAATTTTCTAAACACCATTATCTCAAATAACGCGTGCGAGACTCAGTTACCTGTGAAACGGAAAGCATTAACATACGTCGCGAAGGCACAACCTCGCTTCCTTCCTGTCGCGACCCAGACCGTTTGTCCTTACCTACCTGTCGGAAAATCAATACGGAGAGAAAAAAATAAATGTACCTAAGTATCTCGCGAGATGTCGTCATTTTTATGAGGTAAAATAATCTCGGCGGTACGCTGGAAGAATCGTGCTTTTCTCACGATTCTTCACGAGTTACTATCAGCTGCAATAACAGTGCTAATGGCCTTGCAAATTGTCACGTATTGAATAATAAAAACTTTAGCCAGTTTTGGTAATAGGAAAACGCAAGGAACCGAGCCGTAGTGTGTTGCCTGTTCTTCTAGGCTTGGTCGCGTGGAACTGGCACCTTAGACTCATCTAGCTTTAAGACGTTTCAAAGTGATTCTTGTATTCCTACTGAATAAATACAGTTTTGATTTTGATTTTTACTGAGACCAGGCGACGAGTCACATCACTGGTCGTGGGAGAAAAAGATGGCGTCGTAATGCGTAGATTGTTTGACGTGTTATAAAGTCAAAGTTAGTTCTAGCTATATTCAATAGACAGTTTTCTCCGTAACAATACCTACGGTGTAACAAAAAACTAGTTACGTCAGGGGCCCTTTGCATCAGCAAAGGGCGTTTTTACAGTGGAAACGACTACAACGAACTTTACAGCAAAGACATGAATTTAAAAGACTGACTGCGACTGATGGACTGCATCAAGAATGACTTGATCAGGAAAGGAGGAGCACTGAGATGACGAATGATAGAGGCGAGTGGAAGAAGTAACCCTGTTGTACCGACCTCACTTAGCGTGGGATAAGGGCAGGAAGATGATGATGATAAAATGCTTTTACATAAACTCTCAACTATAAGCTATGTTTCATCTTGAGTACGTACATAATATAACGTTTATGAGCAAGACCCAGGAAGTTTCACAGCACTGCAATAGAAACTAAACTGGAATCTCATTAAATCGGCTCCATTTTAGCCGTATGATGCAAACTATAGTAAACTCAATACAGAATCTTCATATTGATTTGGCAAAGTCCGCCGGCGAGATGGGGAAACTTTGTGGATTTGTTATAAACTCGGGCTCAGTATGAATATACGAACTTAAATAAGTAAATTATTTGCAAGTTTGTTTGTTGACAGTTGCAAATGTATTGTCTGTTGCCGTGTATTTCTGTGTTTTTAAATAATAGAAGTGGAATACCGCACTAAGCCTATTTCTTCAGCAAAGCATCGTTGCCGTATTTTGGTGTGGGGTGTCAGGGGAATTATTTACAAACGCCTGTGTTAAAATTAATAGTACTCTGATGTGTAATGGGCTTATTTATTTCCCACTAAGTCACGCAGGATAAAAACGTGCCCTACGACGTGACTGACGAGGCAATACTTAGTGGTAAATAAAAAATACAACCGAATTGAGAACCTCCTCCTTATTGATTGGAAGTCGGTTAATAAGCCCACTGCACATCATAGTACTATAATTTTTAATTTGTACGTAAGACCTTTTGCACATCTAGATCGCATGCGATAGCGATCGCTGCATTGCTGTCAAATTTCATAGCAGTGTGTGCGGAGGTATGCAATACCCTTAGACAATCTAACCGCAATACCCTATACTGAAACTAATCGCCATCGCCATTGCAGATGTGCACAATACTTTTGTGACAAGTTTTTTGTAACTAATGCCATACTACCTGAAACCTAACTTCAAAAACTTTCCATGCTTCCTTATGCAGCTCGCTTCGCTGTAAAATCCCAATTCAATAGAACGAAAACTTAGAAACGCTTGGAAAGTTTGTAATAAGATGCAGTCTGGTAAAATATATGACATGAGCAAAGTTTCAAGCTCCCGTACCTTTAAAGTACTTCTAGCACAAGTTTCTAAGATCAAAAAGCAGATCCTTGGAAATCGCGCTGTGAGGTGATGCAATGCTTAAAATTTGACCTACTATTGCAGGTAGCAACGTAAGTCAACAGTGAATTTCAGTTTGTTTGCAGACAGCAAAATCACACAACGAATCTTCAAATTAAAATGCAGCATAGACATAATGTTAACCTCGAACCAGAAACATTCAACTAGCTTTGTTATTGACCGTACCATCACAGGGACTTGGAAAATTGACACCTAAAGAAATCACTTTACTAACACAGATTATTTCAGTGATATTCAATCAAAAACGTAAAAAGTTCGGAGTTAGCTACGTACCTAGAATACGTAGTGCACGTTATAGGCCTACCTCGCAATTTTTATAAGTAGATCATTAAGACCAAGGTCTTTTCCAGGAAATAAGACCCTCTGAGAATAATGTCCTACACTGTAAGCGATCCCTTAGATTAAACACTCGATACGCGACGTCCTTGACCGTGTCCATTAATTCCTATTATTGGCAATTTGGCTACCCCTGACGCTGGGAAAAATATACCGTACCGTTTGATACCTCCGTAACGAGGGCGTCGGCTAAGTTGCATGAAGGTCCGGTTCGATACTCATGAAGTACTGGTATTTTTTTTACAACTTGAAGATGATGCCCAAAATTGTGCACAAAATGGTGCACTAAGACATTCGTGATAACGTTTTTAGTCAAGTCAGTAAATACGCAAGTCAGCTTTAAAAAAAATGATGGCGGTTTTCATCAAAACCATATGTTCAACCATATATCCAAGTTTGAAAATATGTGTCAAGTGCACGAAAGGAGCCTCTTCGAGGCGCACTTAAAATCCTTTCACCACACTTGGTTCGAAAGAATCAGTGACACGATAAGAAGAAGATCAAAACCATCGGAAACATTTCCGATCAAATCAGTATACCACCTATCACACTTTCACAACTTAGTGCTAAAACCTCAAGTAATGTTGGTTAAAATACCACCGAAATTACACAGCAAAGCTCAAAATAACACCAGAAAAACATTTAGAATGAAAAAGCTATGTGACTTCGCAATATTACAAAAAATGAATCAAAAAAGCTGCCAAGTGCGAGTCGGACTCGCCCATGAAGGGTTCCGTATCATCAAGTAACATAATATAAAGGTTCTTGTAGTTCGTCGAAAGGTAAATTGCGGTTTACGATTTAAGACATATAAAAAAAAAACTACTGACTAGATCTCGTTCAAACCAAATATCTTATTTTATTTTTATTTTATTTATCGTTGAAAGTGTGCATAGTAATGTACAACATATATTTTTTTTAGTTTTATCATTCTCTTATTTTAGAAGTTAGAGGGGGGGGACCAACTTTTTTCCACTTTGGAAGTGTCTCTCGCGCAAACTATTCAGTTTAGAAAAAAACTGTATTAGAAACCTCAATATCATTTTTGAAGACCTATTCATAAATACCCCACACGTATGAGTTCAATGAAAAAAAAATTTTTGAGTTTCAGTTTCAAGTATGGGGACCCCCAAAATTTATAGTTTTTTTTCTATTTTTGTGTAAAAATCTTAATGCGGTTCACATAATACATCTACTCGCCAAGTTTCATCAGTCTAGCTTTTACGGTTTCGGAGAAAAATGGCTGAGACATACGGACGGACATACAGACAGACAGACAGACAGACATGACGAATCTATAAGGGTTCCGTTTTTGCCATTCGGCTACGGAACCCTAAAAATTATCTGGAATGGTCGTCTACTCATTTGAATCCTGACAGTCTCGCCAGTGACTCGATAGCGTCAAAACTGCTATTAAGCACGGAAAATATGTTAGTAGTATCAGCGATATTCAACTTTCTCTGGAATGTGCAGTTATCCTCAAACTTTCTACGCGTTTCTCAAACAACGTGCTTCTAGCAAATAAGGCTCATTTGTCAAACCCGTGGCCACCCACATCTCACCGACTATAGAGAGAAGAACATGCTAGAAACAAGAACAACGGAATGAAGCAGAATATTTTATTTTATGAGAAATAGCTATGAACAAGAATATAACCCATCCGATATTAAGCTGGTTACCTGTGTCTTATTGCATTGCTTAACTGCGTTGTCTCACAGAGCACGTCTAACAAAGACGTGCCCTATTATACTACGTACCTACCTACATCAGTCTGAGACGTAAAGTTGTTAAATTCATGTGCCAGTAATTGCATCTTTCAAATTGAATCGCAAAAATATGAATATCACTACTTATAGGTACGTGCCGACTTTATTATCTGCCAAAATAAATACTGACGTTGGCAGAATAAAAGTTATAAGATCGGTTAAATCTAAATAGTCGTTGGTTTCACAGGAGTTCAAAGCCAATGACAGCCGACTTGTCTATTGACTGGACTAAAAACTATTCTATTTATGTAATACTAGTGGCCGCCCGCGGCTTCGCTCGCCCGTTCCCGTAACACCCCGTTCCCGTTGCTTTTTCGGGATAAAAAGTATCCTATGTCCTTCTCCCGGTTCTAAGCTACCTCCCCACTAATTTTCTGCCAAATCGGTTCCGCCGTTCTTGAGTTATAAATAGTGTAACTAACACGACTTTCTTTTATAAATATCTTTTAAGCCTTGCGCTTGTGCGCAAGGCATAAAGAAAAAAATAGATTGCTCTAAGATTGCGCTTAGATTGTTCTAAGCGATCTGGGATCAGTGAAAAGCTTTCAAATATGAAAGCGATATTTGACATCGTTTCAATGATCGCCATCACCTAGACATGAGCAAGGCTTTAATTTAGAAAACATACCATGTGCATGTGCATACCAAACTTAGCTATCTAGACCACTTTTGTTCAGCAATTACTAGCGCCGGTGAGAGCCATGTCCGAGACCTGCCGAACATTGAAAGCACAAACAAAGGCTTTGAAACTGCTTTGAAGGCTTCCATTAGCTTCCGGAGAGCGGAGAATGAAATGCTAAATCCATTTCGTGATTTGGAAATTGAAAGCGGATCTTTGGGGTAAAATATTTAGGTGTATTTAATGAATACTATATTTTGGTACTTTGGAATGGAAGCTCTTGGGGGAAGCTTTCACCACCACGGGCGGCACTTACATAATATAATGAATAGTAGGTTAAGTTTTTTCTTTGTGTAAGTTAAATAAAGCTATTTTTATTTATTTATTTTTTATATTTTATATTCGTCAGTGTTATATGCTGACAGTCCTACACTCTGCCTTTTGCAGGTCCTAAATGCTCAAAAGCTTTAGATTCAGAGTAGGTAAGTGCTTTGTGCGATCGCCGGCTGGACGTAGGTACTCGTAGCTCGGAAATTGGTCCAACGTGCCTTTTTTCTAACGTGGTTTACGTGCTGTTATAACCTGTTTTGCTACAGGGAACTAAGCTGCTTGCCAGTTTTTTCGGTGGTGTGAAACTGGCTTAAGTAGGTATATTTAATTTTCACTATATTCAGTTTTGTTTATACAACTTACTATTCAAACTTCAAACCGAAACATATATAATCGCTACTTCACGGCAAAAATATAAATAAAAGAAGAATTGAACCATACATTATTATAATAATTGAAGCAATAAAAAATAGTGAATCACACATAATATTACAGCAAAATTACCATTTATGAATCAAACCGACAAAACTACGCGTCCATTAGTCCATATCAATTACCGTTACAGCACGTATTTTGCACATATAAAAATAACCTTTGTGTGATTGTGGTGTCTCAGGGGTTTAAATAAATGGGTTAGCACGATTTCAACTCTGTATAATGAATGAAAACAGTAGTGTCAACGGTAATCACAATAAACACAAATGAAGAGAATCTCAATCACAAAATGTGCGTCGGCGCGTAATGGTTTCCATCCTTTATCTCACTCTATTTTTTCTGTCTCGCTCACATTACTAAGTCAAAAGTTCTAGGGTCACCCGCTAAGTGTTCTTGTCGTTAAGTAAACCAGTACTTTCCGACAATAATGTTCGTTTCCACCGGTTTGGCGTGACCACTCATCGTATTTTGTTCAAATTACAGTTTTTGAACGTCAACAAACAAGTTAGAACCAACACACGCCAGAACTTTATTAATTTTCACCTAGTTTACTTGCCCGATAACATCGTGGCGACTTACTAAAGTTCTGAACTTCGACAAAACAACATGTAACTTCGACACGACATGGAACATTGGAGGGTGTTTTCTTTTATGCGAAAAAGTTATGTAATAAGCAGATGATGTTGCTTAAGCTGGATGGTGTCACTAGTTTACAAACCAGTGTATGAAAGGGTTTTAAATTTGCCATAATGAGACTCATTTCGCTACACACACAAGAGGTTACAATAATCGCATTACCTCATCATGAAAAGGGCACGAAAGGAGTCTCTCTGAAGCGCACTTCAAATCTTTCACCAAACCGGTTTATAAGAACCAGTGACACGATCAGACAAGAAGAAAAAGACAGTCATATAGCGATAAGCATGGAGCTCTAGGTAGCTGTTGTATGCCATTTTAACAAACAATCATGGCGTGTCAAGTGAATAAAATTAAAACAAGCGTCAGAATCACCCATTCATCAACCTGCCTTAAATAATGAGACATCGCTTAAAATAAAGACAGGTGCACATCTAGGCGACGGCGATGGCGATCAGCTGAAACGCTACCCATCCATGATCGCCATTGCCTACGCCTAGATTTGCGCAGACCGTCGATTCTAGCAACACGGCTCGATTGAGTGATCGCTGAATCCGCGTTCCATTTTCAAATTTTTCAAACATAAATTGACAGTTCACATCGATTTACGCGATCGCTTGAGTGATTTGTGTTATTAGAATCGACGCCCTGATGTCCTGTCTTTGTTTGTCATTCAACTCACCTATTGGTAATAGATGGCAATTGCTTATACTCTGATTATCTTTTAAGAAATCCTTGAAAGTGGGATAAAATACCGTATATTTCCTTAAACACAGGCAAAATAATAAAAAACTCAGTAGATATAGATATATACACAAAGAAAACACGTTTTATAAAAGAAAGATTATTGTAACCTCATTTCGATACTAAACACTATAGACACAAACTAGATAACCATCTAATAAGACGTCAGTAATCTAGGTTAAGAAGTAAACTGTTTCCATTTGGATACAGTTATGCATAGTGAGTCCAAGCGCCATTTTCAGTTTTTTGGGAAATTACATAAACGCGTTTTTATTGGTAGAAGATTTGCATTTGCATCGTCAGAAAGTAAATCTATGTACATCGAAGCTTATATTTGTAATTTAACATGTTACGAAAAAAAAACACAAAAAAAGGTTTTATTTTGGAATATATCGTTAAAAATGCACTTGGACTCCTAATAAATATGATGTTCTCATTTTGCAAAACGAGTCCAAGAGACAAAATAATTATTTATTATGGAAGATTAGCTTTAAGTGCACGTGGAAACGAATTAATATGATGTACTCATTTTGCAAAATGAGTATAAGTATAACATAAAAATGTTTCCTGGACTATTTTCCTATCGTTTAATAAAAACCCCTTGAATTTCCGTATTTACTCAGCATCTTATAATAGATGTTACAGAGGATAAATAAAAATAAATAAAAAACTATTAAAATGGCACTGATAGTATGTCCAGAAAATAAAACAATATAATTATCATAATTTAATAAACAATAATAATTTAAAACAAGATAAGGACTATCTCAGATATTATCTTCAGCTTTCAGACAGACAGAATAATGATTGATGATATTATTGGTAAACACCAACCCCAAACCCAGAACATATCGGATAGGATATAGGATGGAGTAGGTAAATAATATATAAATCTACTCTTCTTCAATATGTTCCGGATCAAAAACCTAAATGGCCATCAACACCTTCAACAACAATATCATCTTCAATCGTGTCATCAAAAATCAAATCTTTGTCAAATGCTATAGCGTCGTTTGGGATATTATGCACTGTTTCATAATTTAATTTTAAATATTTTAGTTTTTTCTCTGAAACATTTTGTCCTTTCCTACCCTTTCTTTTCTTTACATCAATTTCTAAGCTTTCTTCCTCTTCTACTGCTCCTGCCTTGACATAATGAGGCAATAGATGATTTTAGGTTTCCTTTATCTGGTTTATTCTTAACCAATTATTATTGACCTTCTCGCCCACTGTTATCTTTTTTCTGTTGACAATAGCTTTTTCCTTTTCTTCAGTATTTGTGATTCTTTGTTCTGCAGCTTGCCATAACTTTCTTGTAGTCTTGTGGAGTATAAAGTATTAATTGCAGTTTCAGAAATATAGGGTGCTTTTCGAGAAGAGATCATCAGGTCTATTTTTATACTTTTTTGCTATATTGTACGCCCGAAATAGGTAAGCTGTTGGAACATAATTACTTTTAAGATGTTTTATACACAGTTTTACAATAAAATATTTTTATCTTTATCTTTATACGTGTATTCTGGCCTTTATTTTTTTTATTCTGTTCTCCGCAACAATTAAGTTGACCAAAGAATTAAGTGTTTGACTTTGGTAAACTAGTATAATATGTGCTTCCTTAAACATGACTTGGGTTCTTCTGCCAGCCTCTCCTTCCCAAACAAAGATTACGTTCAGAAGTTACAAACAACTGTCGCGTAGACTACTGATGCGTAACACTACGTCGTTTAGACTAGTAATGTTTAATGGAAATGTGCTTTTTCATCATAAAATTTGGTTGTTAGTTTTAAATTGGTTGTTGGACTTGTATTGCATTTCAAAATACTTAGTTTGCTATAGAAGGCGCTTGGACTGGGTATCAAAAAATACCACTTAGAGTGATGCTGGCTGCAAGAGTGTTTTTTCTATGGCTTAATTATGCCCTAGTGATTACGAAAATGCGAAAAAATCAAAAAATGAAATTTGGCGCTTGGACTCCTTATGCATAACTGTATCCATTTCATACACTTTGCATCGCATAATCTAGGTTGAAGTTTTGATACTCGAACGATACTTTAAAATAAAGCTCCATCCACACGGATAACCTGCCGTTATTCAATTCATAGTAATAAACTTTACAATTTTCAAATTAGTCTCATTCAGTGCAGTGGTGCCCTTTCAAAATGATGCGTTATTTTTTGTATAACGTTTGGTCACATCAAGGTTTGGCGCATGAATTAGTGGAAAGTATATCATACGAATATACAAAAAAAGGCCAACTGCGAGTTGGATTCACCCATGGGGGTTCCGTAGCAACAAGTAACATAATATATAAGTTCTATATACTATAAATTAAGTTTAAAGAAAATAAATATTTGTATTTGTATTAAAGAAAATAAATATTTGTATTTGTATATAAGTTCGTCGAAAGGTAAATTGCGGTTTACGATTTATGACTTATAAAAAACAAACTACTTACTAGATCTCGCTCAAATCAAATTTCGGTGGAAGTTTGCATAGTAATGTACATCATATATTTTTTTAGTTTTATCATTCTCTTATTTAGAAGTAGGTTATTTTAGACGATACTTTTATTTGGAAGTGTCTCTCGCGCAAACTATTCAGTTTAAAAAAAACGATGTTAGAAACCCCAGCATCATTTTTGAAGACCTTTTCATAAATACCACACGTATGGGTTTGATGAAAAAAAATACTACTCTCCAACTCTAACTAAACTCTACTCGTCAAGTTTCATCAGTCTAGCTCTTACAGTTTCGGAGAAAAATGGCTGTGACATACGGACGGACAAACAGACAGACAGACAGACTGACATGACGATCTATAAGGGTTCTCTGTTTTTAGGGTTCCGTAGTTGGCTACGAAGAACATAGTATTTATTTTATTTATTTGCTTACTTAAAGCAAGTGACGAGAAAGTCGTGACGTTCAGTGGTGCACATCAGCGCGTTTAATTCGTAGTCGTTCAGATCAAAAAGCGGTGTCAGCGTCTTCTCGCTCTCGATTGACTGATCAATTGATCATTAGGTATCTGATTGAAGAACGTAGTAGCTTCTTGATATTTAACATAAATATCGTTTACCGACACACAAGCATCTGTATCTTTAAAGCATATAGTAACAAATGTGAATAATTATATTTTCTTGTAAAAAGATCTTAAGTAATTCTCTTCCAATCCAAACCTATTTCAGGCGTAGGTACAATAATTGTTATTCTCAATTATTTTTAAGTACTTATCTTATAACAGGTTAAGCGAAGAATACAGTGATATTTTTCTGGATTGGTCAGTCGCCTGCATCGTCTTGGAAATAAATATTATTTTATACTTCTTTCATTCATTATTAATAAATGCATAAAAATTAAAAAAAATATGAATGTATAGATCAATATTTTGAAGAGAAGAATGAACAGGTATCTTATAGCTCATCTAGATGCAACACCATCGGCTAAATATCATCACTTAACATCAGGTGAAATTTCAGTGCAGTAGAGCACGAAAAAAGCCTCTATTAGGCGCACTTAAAATCATTTCACGACACTGGTTTGAAAGAACTAGTAACACGACAAGAAAAAGAAGATGAAATTGCAGTCATCCGTTTTAATCATTATCATCATCATCATCATCAGCCCGAAGAAGTCCACTGCTGGCCTCCCCTACACATTTCCAGGAAGAACAATTTTGAGCTCCTTCCATCCACCGACTTCCCGCGATCTTAACAATGTCGTCTATCCATCTGATGGGAGGGCGCCCTACTTTTCGCTTTCCGGTTTGTGGTCGCCACTTAACAACTTTTTAATGTAAATGACTAAAACTTAAGGGGCCAGCGGAGGGAAAATTTTCATACAAACGGAATACCAAAATGATTTCTAATTTAAGCAGATTTTCACTATATTATAGTAATAATTGTATTTTTATTGTATTTATCTAGGTTCCTCAACAGTTTTTATTTCAAATTACTTACCTAAAATGAAATAAACACCAATCGCATTTTACACATTTTTTTTCATTGTAAAATGTGATTGGCGTTAATTTCATTTGAGGTAAGTAATTTAAAATAAAAACTGCCCAGGAACCTAGATAAATACAATAAAAATACAATTATTACATTATTATTATTATTATTATATTAATGTAAATAAAATATATTGATTATTACAATAATATAGTGAAAATCTGCTTAAATTAGCAATCATTTTGGTATTACGTTTGTATGAAAATTCGCCCTCCGCCGGCCCCTTAAAATAATGCCATTTCAATTCATTTTCAAGCCGTCTTCACAGTCTAAACAGAACTTAACCTGACCTTTATGTATCGTGCTAGGTTCGCCTTACCGCGATAACCGACAGATAAAGCTGAATTTATTGCACCATTCTGCATAAGAATGTCCTAATAAAGTTCTAGTTAGACGCGCCGTCAGAATATGACCTCGGTGCAAACCAGGTTATGGAACGTACGGCATAAGGGCCGTATCATATAACAGTTACATAAAAGCGAGTAACTAGGTACCTACTTAATTTTTAGTTGTTCCAAGACCACATACGACGAGCAATAAATATAGTAAGTCGGTTTTTTGCACTATGGACCTGTTTTATATAAAGCTAGCGGCCTGTCCCGGCTTCGCCTGGGTGGACGTTAATTTTTTAAACACATAAATATAGCCTATGTTTATGTTACTCAGGGTGAATGTAGCTTTCCTAAGATGAAAGATTTTTTGTAATCGGCTCAGTAGTTTTTGAGTTTATTCATTACAAACATACAAATCTTTCCTCTTTATAATATTAGTTGGTATTATAGTTATATCAGTTTATCTACTTAGCTAAGTAGATCAAAAACATCAGATTTCTAAATAGAATAAGAAAAGAGTTGAAAGCAAAATATATTTCCAACGTGACTGCACTCATCTTTACCGAGTTTCAGTTCATATTTCAGCAGAGCCTTTTCACGTGCACACGGCTACCTCTGCCGTATTTCAATTTTCACTGTAGCTTCTTAAACTCAGACTTCAGATTTTTAATAAGAACAAGGTGACGAACATGGGCAAAATATGAGTAAAACATAAGGATAACTTCTTTGTTTTTTTTTAATGGGTAAGCTGTGTTTACGCCTATCTACGTCTATTTACTCAAACACTATGATGAGAGAGGGGAAGGCGCGGAGTAGGAGGGAAACCCCACGTGCCCGCCCCGGCGCCGCCTGCGCAGCTGTCAAGCATTAAAAGTATTATGAAAGTCTTCATCGTTTTGTTTTTTAAGGGGCCGGCGGAGGGCGAGTTTTGATACAAACGTAATACCAAAATGATTACTAATTAAAGCAGATTTACATTACACTATATTATTGAAATAATTGTATTTGTATAGTATTTATCTAGGTTCCTGAACAGTTTTTATTTTAAATTACTTACCTCAAATGAAATTAACGCCAATCGCATTTTACTCATTTTTTTTTCATTGTAAAATGTGATTGGCGTTAATTTCATTTGAGGTAAGTAATTTAAAATAAAAACTGCCCAGGAACCTAGATAAATACAATAAAAATACAATTATTACAATAATATAGTGAAAATCTGCTTAAATTGGTAATCATTTTGGTATTACGTCTGTATGAAAATATGCCCTCCGCCGGCCCCTTAACAGGCTGGGATTACAAGGGTGATAAAATTATGCATACTCATGTACGTAGTAGGCAACAAATATTGCCCATCAGCTAATTTCGGCTTCATAAAGCGTAGTGTGCGTCAGAAAGATAGAGCGCTCTACGTAAACAGAAAAGCCGATGTGCAATATTTATTGCCTACAACCGTACCTATTGCTTTTTTAATTCTTGCTTAGACTCGCTTACAACGCCGTTAGAACATGTTTAATTTTGACATAATATACGAGTAGACATTGGAAAGCAGCCGGGTGCGCGTGTAAAGTAACGCTTTTACCCAAAAGTGTAGTTTCATAGAAGAACACCTGTGGGGCGATCATGTAACTTTTGTTGCAATGGTTTCAATGGATATCCTATTGAAACTGTCAAATTTGCGATCACGTAGTAGCTTCGATTACAATCAAACGCGCATTGCAATTGAAACCATCTTTGACAATGAACGATTGCAACATGAGCGTAATGTTTCTATAGATATCATGAAACAGCGATCACGTAAGGCTGTTTCAATGGAAATGACAGCTTACGATTACTATCATATCAATCGCGAATAGAAACAAGTAAGGTGCTGTTGCGATGGATAGAAATTGAATAAAGTAAGTTATTTACAGTAAGTTTTTAGTGTTTTGACAATGATAAACAACGTTATTATTGCATTCCTAATCAAATAAAATCTAGTGCGTACCTATTACAAATCCGTTTCAACTAAGTATTTAAATTCATTTCAGTTTATCATATCAAGAGGATTCCTACTTGGGCTAGAGAAGGAACAGTGCCAAAAAAATACGCATTCTTGATAGAAGATTGATGCAGGATGCCAGCAATCCGTTCTAAATCCCTCAGAGAGAGTTTATTTCGAACTTTCGCCTGACGAAGGAAGCGTTTGATATCCTGTGCTGGGATATCATCCTCATTCTACCATAGCCATGTGTAGAATCAGTCAAAACCTCCACGCGCAGGGGGAAATAGCTGGCTCCTGCCTATGTTACATTACATACTTCCAATATTTCATTATCAATTATGTACTAATGACTAGAATAGGATAGAAGCTGTTTCAAATTAAAATACAAAATGCTATAATTAGTCTGATTTATAAGCAGTAGGTGCCTTATCTATGTATTGTGGTAAAGAAATAAGGCGAGTTATTAAAAGAAATAATGTATTTTATTTAACTGTTTTATTTAATGGTGGTGGATGCTGTTGAACTTAAAGCAGCAGCAACTCCACACATGGCTGTTGTGTCGCCATTTCATTAAACGATCTGCTTATAGCAGCGACAGAATCCACCATTCCCTCTCTTCACGTTCCCTCTTCGACCACAAGGTGCCTTTTCTCTAGACTGTACACCCAGCGGAGCACATTGTCATCGTGATCTAAAAACAAAAAAAAATAACATCTACAAAAGTAGGTAGGTAAGCTAAATAAAACCTGTGAGTGTGAGTGGATGCAGCGTATAGGGTCCACCCCCAGTGCCCCCAACGTTTCGCCGGTTATCCACCACCTTGGACTTTATGGGGCACTTGTATCTACATATTACCATTAATTAATCAAAAAACATAGAACTTTGTTGTTTTACCATATAGAGCACAAAAAAATGATGAATTATAGCTGCACAAAACTAGGGTTATTGAAAACTATTTACCTACTACTTAATCCCTTCCATTTTTCACCAGTTTTTATGTAGCCGCCACCCACGGCATTTAACATCCTTGCAAGATTTTCCCAGGCTTTCAAATATTGTTGGTGCCCTTATTTTACTTAGGGGTATGGTTGATTGCTTCGACGAACACTGGTGGATTGGGATCATAACTTTATAACAAATAAAAACAACATATTAATCACTTGAGCAAGCTAGGAATAAAGAATTAAGAATGTTAGACTTTACTTACTTGAAATCAGACTAAATAACTTGAAAAAGTAAATTTTATTCGATATTTACGAAACCTTTGTAAAGAAGAAGAAGAAGACTGACAGAAACACAACACAAAATGAGTGAACGAGGTCTATTAGAAAGTCAAATAAAGTGAGCCAATCGTTTTCACACGGCTTCTTACTAAGATTATGATTTTTAAATTGGTCGGGTTAAATTGATTTGCAGGAACTTCACGCTGCAAAACTATCATTGCAACTGATAGATAGCGGTCAAAAAGGCATTGCAACAAGATACATGATCGCTATTCCTTGATAGTATCGTTTAGCTGTTAGTATCAAACTAATGATTGCAACTGAATTAGACAATCGCCCTGCTGGTGTCGTGGCTCTATGCCAAGTGATTCAGTGACCTTGTACCGGCTGCATTTGACATCATAAGTGGAAAACAACCTTGTCTACCTACCGCATTATGAAAATCAGCTTATGATTTGATTTTAATAGTATGACTGAGAAGTTCAGTTTTGAAGTGACTAAAAAGTCGATAGGCCGAAGCCAATCTATCTGTCTCTCTGGTCTGTCTGATCTATCTGTCTGGTTCTTTAAAACGAAGCTTGGTCGTCCCAAATAGGCTGAAGTACTACTGCAAAGTTCACAAAGTACAAAGTCTCACTGTCGAAACAGTGATACTCTTTGTTGTGGTTGCTTCTTCTTAAAAAGACAAATGTCACTTGCATAGGAATCAATTATTGTGGTTATAATAATAATTGAATAGAATAGGGTAGAAGAGAATTTAACAAATAACATTATTTTTTGACTAATGAAGCGTGTTTGCTGCATTCCTAAAGCTAATAGTCTAAGTTAAAAGTAAAATATTATTTCAATAAAAAGATTCATTGCCGTAAACGAGATATTTTTTGACGTGATAACGTCTTATAAATCGATGGAGCCGGCTGCACGCACGAAAAAACATGACTCAGTCGTCGTTACGCCGTTTCGTCGTTCCATTTACCTGAGCCCGAGCCCGGGTCGGCTAAATGAGGGTAAGGGTAAATGAGGGTAAGGGTAAAGGTTCGGTCGGGTTCCGGGTCTGGGTCCGAGAGTCCGCGAGTCTGTGAGTCCGCGAGTCCGCGAGTCCGCGTGTCCGCGAGTCCGCGAGTCCGAGTCGGGTCCGGGTCCGGGTCCGGGTCCGGACCGGATTTTCATTCAATTTCATTCAGATTCATTCAGTTTCATTCAGTTTCATTCAGTTTCATTCAGTTTCATTCAGTTTCATTCAGTTTCATTCAGTTTCATTCAGTTTCATTCAGTTTCATTCAGTTTCATTCAGTTTCATTCAGTTTCATTCAGTTTCATTCAGTTTCATTCAGTTTCATTCAGTTTCATTCAGTTTCATTCAGTTTCATTCAGTTTCATTCAGTTTCATTCAGTGTCATTCAGTGTCATTCAGTTTCATTCAGTTTCATTCAGTTTCAGAGATTGTTTCACCAAGCTGGTTTGCATAACTTGAACTGTAATAAACTACCCTTTACCGTCACACTATGCTTGATAAGTAATGACTTATCAAGCATAGTGTGACAGTAAAGTGATTTGAAAATGGAACACATTTACAAATGCACTGAGCGGCACACGCCTACTTACACAGCCTCTTTGCGCTAAAGTAAATCCTACTTACCGTGCATGTATGATGTAAAAGCAATAAAGGTTTATAGTTGCACTGCAAGTGTATACAAGTGTACCATGACATGTTGCCGATCCTACTGAAAATATGAAATAAAACCTCATGCATGTTTTTGAGTACCTACAATTATTTTATTTCAATTGCAAGTAGGTAATCATACTAATAGGTATCTTCCGGGAAAACATATAGACATAGACATAAACATTTATTTATTTACTACATAAGCAAAGCACACAATATAATCCAGTACATATTAATAACAATGCCTAAATTATAAATAAGAGTAATATGTAGTAATATGTTGTGTTGTGAAAATATGGGTCATGACGAATCCGATGTTATTTTTCTGAATGTGTATATATATATTTACTAGCAGTTAGTGACCGAGCTTCGCTCGGTATTTTTTTGATAACTTAGGTACTTATGAATGATGAAAAAATAAGAACTGGTTATTTAAAAAAAAACACGAGTGCAAGTGTTTTCGTAGTCCTTCAGTTCCAAAACTCGACAATAGATGGCGTTCTCTGTGAAACCCTTGAGTTCTCAGGTTCTCACAGAGCTTAGTTTTTGCTTCTGAGCAACAGATGGCGCTAGGAGTAATGATATTACGAAAAAGTTGTTTGTTCTAAACTCCGAACGCCGATATTTTCTAGAAATAAATCCTAGCTAGATCGATTTATCGTCCCCGAAAACCCCTGTATACTAAATTTCATGAAAATCGTTGGTGCCATTTCCGAGATCCTAAATATAATATACAAGATTTTCTCGTTTAAAGGTGTAAGATATATATATATATATATATGTATCTACATTATTCCATAGTTGGTCATTTAATAAATAAATAAATAAATTCAATAAAAGGCATGATGATTACAAATATAAAAAAAAAACTTTCCTTCCATTAGCATGATATGTTTTTTGGGTTACTGATTATATGTATAAGTATGCGGGTTACAAACAAATATCCAAATAAGAAATAGTAAATAAACATACTTCGTTTTCCTTACCAGTTAAATACCTGATGCGTCTACAACTTAAAATATAAACTTGCACACATACACTGCAGCTATATAAATTTTTTTTTTTATTTTTTTTTACTTTAGTACGTCATTTTAAGTTAAAAAAAATAGGTAATAGGTATACCAAAATCAACGTTTTTTGTAAGTATTATAATAGTATATTATGCTACTAGTGAACAAAAGATGGATTTAAATCGAGGACCAAAGATGAATCACGAGCAAGTGCAGGATTCTAACGACTGAATCACGATCACAGGGAGTGATTCATGATGATTGAATGTTAGAATCCTCAACGACGCAAGTGATTCATGGTCCTCGATATAGATCCGTTTTATTCAAGAGTTGC
This sequence comes from Thera obeliscata, assembly GCA_947578465.1. Classification (NCBI taxonomy): domain Eukaryota; kingdom Metazoa; phylum Arthropoda; class Insecta; order Lepidoptera; family Geometridae; genus Thera; species Thera obeliscata. Next base: position 4,924,067 of record OX387926.1, read on the forward strand.
ATACTATACTATATACCATGACTTCGAGAAAAAGAAAGATTTAAGCGAAAAAGGATTAAAAACTATGTTACTTTGTTTATACTATTCTTATAATATGACCTAAAACAAATATCCCACTCACTCACTTTCCATCAGGTGTGATGGCAGCCAAATGCTTAGCTATCTATATTAAAAAAAAAAAAAAAAAATTGATTTGATTTTGTTATTTTGCATAGATTGTTGGCCGTAGGTTATGAAAAGGAAACACATGAGTTTACAGTACATCCATGTATTCGACTGACACACGCCGGGTCGCAGCCCCGCTCATCCACGACGCCTGTCATGTCATCTGTCTGTCATCATGACATAACATCCCTCCACCCTTAGATAAAAGTTATGAACCTTGACACCAAAATCCAAAAACATTGAAAAATTATACTTCTCAAGAGTTATACCTAACACCACATACAACTAGAAAAACTTCCTATAATCTACACACTTGCGTGTCCTTTTTGGTGTCACACTAGTCGACTTAGTAGGAGCTGGTTCTTCACGTGAAGCTTCTTGGGCTAATGCAGTTGGAGTGTGCCAAGCATTGTCATCAACAACCACAGCTGCCCGAGGTACAGGAGAACTCGCATGTCCCCGGACTGGCACCTGCAAGTCCTCCGACGCAGAGGAGGCTGTACTCGGCTCATCACGCAGAACGACTGCTGGCAGAAACTGCGGCTCTAGGACTGACTCATCCACAGAACTGTAACCAGCCCCTTTAAACTTCAACAGTTGATTTGTATGTTTCCTCATTACAACACCAGAGTCACTAATTCGCACTTCAAACATGGAGTTACCAAGTTTTTTAATAACAACACCTTTCACCCAGGAGTATTTTTGCAGATTTGGAATTTTTACCAACACAGTTTCTCCATTATTAAAATTTACTTCACGCTTTCCATCGTAATACCTAGTTTGCAAGGACTGTTTATCCTTCACTACTGCATCGAGTGTAGCATCCGATGAGAGAGGTTTGTTTGATGCAATTAAATCAAACCTGCACCTTAATTTACGCCCAAATAGTATTTCAGCCGGGGATTTATTGGTTGTGCTATGAGCTGAATTTCGATAACAAAACAAAAATTCTTGCAATTTACATTTTAAATCTTTCTGGTTGCTACCAGACATTATAATGGCTTTTAATGCTTTTTTTTACAATTTTTACACTACTTTCTGCTTGCCCATTGCTCATTGGGTGATAAGTTGGGGAAGTCAGATGCACAATGCTGTTCCTGTTGCAAAAATGTTTAAACTGTTCAGACATAAAAGAAGTTCCACTATCAGTGCAGATAGTGTGAAATAATCCAAATCTTGACATAACTTCACACAGTTTTTCAATAACAATTTGAGTTCCATATCCCGTGGATACATCAAAACACTCAATCCATTTAGAATAGGCATCAACTATCACCAGGTAAGTACGACCGTTAAGAGGACCTAGGAAATCTAAGTGTACCCTATACCAAGGTTGCGGTGGAAAAGGCCATGTAGTTAGCGGCGCACGGGGAGGCGTCTGTCTAGCCACTATACATATTTTGCAAGACGCAACTACCGTATCAATATCCGCCGACATATGTGGCCACCAGAACCTAGACCTTGCTTCTGCCTTCATTTTAAAAGTGCCAAGATGACCAGTATGGAGTTCACACAATATCCGTTCACGATAAGAGTGTGGTATGACGATTCTATACCCCCTGAGTAGACACAAACCTTCTGTTGCTAATTCTTGACGGCATGAAAAATATGGCTTCAACCTATCATCATTTATTGTAGGAGGCCAACCATTCATTACATATTCATAGACACGAGACAGAATCGGATCACTTTTCGTACCGTTCACGATGTTTTCCCTTGTAAAGAATTTTGGTGAATCAAAGACGAAATTAACGTAAGTTGCCCTATCGACAAATGGATCTTTGTCAACACAAGTTTGTTGATCTATGGTTGAACGACTTAAGAAATCTGCCGCGTTATGAGCACTGCTAACATATTCAATGACAAAGTTATATGAACTCAAGAAAATGGCATATCGTTGCAATCTGTTTGCCGATACCTCAGGAACACCTGTCTTAGGATTAAAAATAGATAGCAAAGGCTTATGATCTGTTCTCAGAACAAAAGGGTTTGAACGGCCATACAAATATTGGTGGTATTTTTTTACACCAAATATAATAGCTGTTGCCTCTTTCTGTATTTGACTGTAGTTCCTCTCAGCCTTACCTAATGACCGCGAGGCATAAGACAGTGGCCTTTCTTTGCCGCCCTCTACCTGTGATAAAATAGCACCTAATCCAGTAGGAGATGCGTCTACTGTAAGAATGAGTTCTGCATTAGGATCAAAGTGAGCTAGAGTTTTATCGGATGATAACTGATATTTTATTGTTGCTACTGCTTTATCGTGAATGTCTGTCCATTGCCAGCGAGAATTCTTTTGAAGCAATTCATGCAGAGGGCACAAAATTGATGAGGCATTATTGACAAAAGACCTATAATAGTTCACAAGCCCAAGGAAAGACTTAAGCTCCGATACATTGGTGGGAGTTTTCGCATTCTTAATGGCATTTACTTTATCTGGGCATTTATGCAGACCATATTTATCAACAACAAATCCTAAGTAAGATACTGAGTCTTGGAAGAGGGAACATTTTTCTTTTTGTAACACCAAACCAGCATCTTCTAACCTGTTGAACACTTTTTTTAAAGTTTCAATATGCTGAACATCAGAGCACCCCGTTATCAAAATGTCATCTTGGTAAACTAAAATGTTATCAATACCTGCTAAAATAGACTCCACTGTCTTTTGGAAAACCGCTGCCGAACTAGATAAACCAAAGACTAATCTTTTGAATTTGAAAATTCCTCTATGAGTATTAATGCAAGTAAGCATCTGTGAGGGCTCATCAAGCACCAATTGATTGTATGCCTGAGACAAATCAAGTTTGCTAAACTTTTTACCCCCATGTAGCTTTGCGAACAACTCTTCCATCCTAGGAATAGGATATTGGTCTATGAGCAGTTGTTTGTTCAGTGAAACTGAGTAATCAGCACAAAGTCTTATGCTACCATCATGTTTCAACACTGGTACTATTGGACTTGCATATTCAGAAAAGTTAACTTGTTCCAAAATGCCTAAATTCACCAATCTATTTAACTCCTGGTCTACACGGGCTCGAAGGGCAAAAGGTAAGGGCCTAGGCTTGAAAAATTTAGGCCTAGCATCTGGTTTCAAACTCAAACTTACTTTTGTAGTTTTGCAACACCCCAGGTTGTCAGAAAAAAGATGTGGGTATTTGGGCACAAATTCATTCAAAAAACTACAAGAATTAATCATTGACACTTTCAAATTAAATTTAGAGAAAAAATCCCTACCAAGCAAAGGGACCCCGCCAGTACTAGCAACATAAATATCCAAGTCATTACATCTAAAACTATACGATACTGGCAGAGTGACAATTCCTAAAGTACTTATGCTAGTACCGTTATACGCACTCAATATTAGTTTGCTGGGTTTTAGGGGTGACTGAGAAAAATGTTTATTATAAATCGACCGCGGAATTATGGTGATAGGAGAGCCTGAATCTAACTCGAATTCTAAGTTAACTCCATTTACAAGAACAGATTCGTGCATGGGTTCCCCATTAACTGAGCGGATATTGGATATTGTTTTAAGGCACTCACCATCATCATCCGATACCTCTTCTTCATTGGAGCTACACTCGATGAAATTGTGTTTAACAACATTCTTTTTTGGGCACATCCTACGCAAATGTCCTTTAACACCACAAATGGTACATTTATACTTCACAAACTTGCATGTAGATATCTCATGACCCTTATAACCGCATGCCGAACAAGGATCTCGTTGTGCCCCTTCCGATGGTGTAGTAGAGGCGCCGCTGCGACCGGGCACCGCTGCTACTTTGAAGACCGGCGCTGGCGCGTCCGCCGCTGCCAGTGGTGTGCTGATACCACGGGCTGCTCCCAATCGCGCACAGCGCAGGGCTTCCGCAATCGAGATAGCTTTACTAAGCGATAGTTCTTTTAAGGGCATAGTGAACAGCTTGTCCCGCTCGCGTCCCGGCAGCATGCCGAGAACAAATCGGTCTCGTAAAGCTTCATTCAAAGTTTCAGCCGGAAATTCGCAATCCGTAGCCAGGCCTCTTATTCGCGCTGCCCACTCCATCAGGCTTTCATTTTGTTGTTGAGTCGAACTATGAAATAGAAATCTTTCCGCAAAACCACATTTGATTGGTTTGAAATGATCATCCAACAATGTGATTACTTTATCAAAGCTCAAAGTTGCGATTTTCTCTGGCAACGCCAAATCACGGACTAACTTGTACGTATTCTCTGATAGACTGCTCACGAGGATAGCACGCCGCTTCGTTTGTGCTTTATCCTCCTCGTCTGTAATCTCATTGGCGATCAGCCATTGTACGAGACGGTCTTTATAGACTTCCCAATCTTGTAGCTCATGGTTAAATACACATAGGTTACCGACCAACACTTTCGCCATCTTCCACTTTTTTTAAGAAGAACAAGATTTACACACGTAGATACAGTAATTTGATTATTCTTCATTGACTCGTCGCCATTGTTATTTTGCATAGATTGTTGGCCGTAGGTTATGAAAAGGAAACACATGAGTTTACAGTACATCCATGTATTCGACTGACACACGCCGGGTCGCAGCCCCGCTCATCCACGACGCCTGTCATGTCATCTGTCTGTCATCATGACATAACAGATTTGTAAAAAAGCGGCCAAGTGCGAATCAGACTCGCCCATGAAGGGTTCCGTAGCAACAAGTAACATAATATAAAAGTTCTTGTAGTTCGTCGCAAGGTAAATTGCGGTTTAAGATTTATGACGTATAAAAAAAAATACTCACTAGATCTCGTTCAAACCAAATACCGTTGGAAGTTTGCATAGTAATGTACATTATATATTTTTTTTAGATTTATCATTCTCTTATTTTAGAAGTTAGAGGGGGGGGACCAACATTTTACCACTTTGGAAGTGTCTCTCGCGCAAACTATTCAGTTTAGAAAAAAAAGATTTTAGAAACCTCAACATAATTTTTGTAAACCTATTCATAGATTTACAAAAATTATGTTACGTAATTATGTACACGTATGGATGTGATGAAAAAAAAAAATTGAGTTTCACTTTCAATTATGTGGACCCCCAAAATTTGTTGTTTTTTTTCTATTTTTGTGTAAAAAAATAAAAATCTTAAAAAAATATACTATTTAACATGACATTCTATTTAACGCTAATGAAAATCGTATGTCAGCGTTAAATAGAATGTCATGTTAAATAGTATATTTTTTTAACACACTTAAATTCGAATTAATCTCAAATGTATAGTCTACAATTAGTCCTTTTGCGATTTTTAAAATGTCACTTAGTTATTTAGTTATGAATTTTTTTAAAACAAATCTCAAATTTTCGCACGACCCGCTCTTAATGCGGTTCACAGAATACATCTACTCGCCAAGTTTCATCAGGTTAGCTCTTACAGTTTTGGAGAAAAATGGCTGTGACATACGGACGGACAGACAGACAGACATGACGAATCTATAAGAAGATAAATGAATCTAAAAGAAAGATAAATGTAAAAGTTTTTTACTATACCTATTGGCCGACCTCTCTTTCATAAACTCAACAACTCAATTGAACAACAAACAACTAAGCAGATGTTTTTCATTCCTAGAATGCATTTTCAATCGATTTGTACTATTATCGAACTTTGTGTTGCATAACTTACTAAGTACAGTATTCATGATAGCGCCCTTTTTAGGGTTCCGTAGCCAAATGGCAAAAACGGAACCTTTATAGATTCGTCATGTCTGTCTGTCCGTCCGTATGTCATGGCCATTTTTCTCCGAAACCGTAAGAGCTAGACTAATTTAACTTGGCGAGTAGATATTTTCTGTGAACCGCATTAAGATTTTTACACAAAAATAGAAAAAAAACTATACATTTTGGGGGTATACTTAAAACTGAAACTCAAAAAAAGTTTTTGACGTGATAACGTCTTATAAATCGATGGAGCCGGCTGCACGCACGAAAAAACATGACTCATGCGTCGTTACGTCGTTTCGTCGTTCCATTTACCTGAGCCCGAGCCCGGGTCGGGTAATGGGTAAGGGTAAATGAGGGTAAGGGTAAGGGTTCGGTCGGGTTCCGGGTCCGTGTCCGAGAGTCCGAGTCCGAGTCCGAGTCCGAGTCCGAGTCCGAGTCCGAGTCCGAGTCCGAGTCCGAGTCCGAGTCCGAGTCCGAGTCCGAGTCCGAGTCCGAGTCCGCAAGTCCGCGAGTCCGCGAGTCCGAGTCGGGTCCGGGTCCGGGTCCAGGTCCGGGTCCGGACCGGATTTTCATTCAGGTTCATTCAGTTTCATTCAGTTTCATTCAGTTTTATTCAGTTTCATTCAGTGTCATTCAGTTTCATTCACATTCATTCAGTTTCATTCCATTTCATTTCAAATGTGTTGCTAGAATACAAGGGCAATAAGTGAGCTTTTGCGCCGCCCGCATAGGGCGCTAATGGATCGAGTGTACCTAGAGATGGGCAGAGGGTTTAAACCCAGTTGGGCGAAAAGGCCATAAACTGGACAAATAGGGCAAAAACGAATTAACGTCCTTTTAAATGTCCAAAATCAGGGCGGAAACTCTAATTAGTCAAAATCAGACTTTTTCATTGAGTATTCGTAAGATGTACCTGTTTAAACCATTTTAATATTAGAACAAATAGTAATTGACAAAAAAGGAAGATCTCACTGAAAATAAAAAATGTATTTGTTGCCAAATTACAGAATTATCAGCAGAATCACAGTCGGTCGGTATTATTTAAATCAAAATTTTACCGCACATGGTATTCGTGACTCGTGCCTGCTAATCGCTGTCACTATCGTAATCATCATCAACCTTTTGAAGTCCACTGCTGGACATGGTCACTCCCATGGCGCGCCACTGAGCCCAGAGTTCGGTTTGACTCTTCCTATCAAGTTGCTGCCCGCCACTCTGCATAAGTCATCGCTCCATCTAATCTGAGGCACCTACACTACGTTTGCCTAAACGTGGTCTTCACATTATCGGTTCTTCGAATCATGACCGGCCCACTGCCACTTGAGCTTGCTAGTTCTTTGGGCTATGTTGACAACTTTGGTCCTCTATCGAATGACCTCGTTCCAGATCCTATCTCTGAGAGAGACTCTGAGCATAGCCTTAACCATAGCTTGTTGAGCGACTTTTAATTTATGAACCCGTCAGTGTCCACGTGTTATTATAACTGGTAGGACGCACTGGCTTTCGTTTTTGAGCACTGTGGGATGGGTTACTAGAAGAACTGACGAAGTTTCCCAAATACCGCCCAACCTAGCTGAATTCTCTTACTTACTGCTCCATACTGTACTATCATAATAAAGTCAGGTTTAATTCAAATATTCTGGATGTAGAAGTTGATGCTTGACCATTGCTTCTCCATTAGGTTCATATTTGGTTTACGCAAATATGACCATGTTTCCGATTTTTGTAATAAGCTTAAGTGGTTGCCTATTCGTTTTTGCAGGAATACTAGTCTCCTTTCCCTCTTGTACAGTTTCATGTTTAACCCCTCCACCCCCCTTATCTAAAAGTTAAACTAATCTCAACGCTTTGAATACCTAAATCTTTCTAACTCTCGTACCTTACGGTCTTCTGAAACTCTACAACTTCCTGTCCACTCTTATTCTTTCTATAAGCACTTATTCACTGTACAAGCTATCCGTATTTGGAACTCTCTTCCTATTGATATCAGAAAAGTGATATCTCTACCCATCTTCAAAAAGCTTTTGCACAGCCGCTATTCAGTTGAATTAGGAAGTCGCTACTTTCGTCAGCCTATATGAGATCCGAACGGCTCTCAAGCAGCTAAAGAGTAACAAGGCACCGGGGGAAGACGGAATAACGACAGATCTTCTGAAAGCAGGCGGAACGCCGATATTTGAGGTTCTTCAGAAGCTTTTTAATTCTGTCATCCTCGAGGGTACGACGCCTGAAGCGTGGGGCAGGAGCGTAGTGGTGCTCTTCTCCAAGAAGGGTAATAACACCCTCTTAAAGAACTATAGGCCCATCTCTCTGATGAGACTATCTGACTATCTTAGCCACGTCTATAAGCTGTTTCGAAAGTAGTTACCAATCGTCTGGCTCGATGATTCAATGACTTTCAGCCTCCCGAACAAGCCGGGTTCCGGAAAGGCACCATAGACCACATCCATACGCTACAGCAGATTTTACAGAAGACTGAGGAGTATAATCGGCCACTTTGCTTAGCGTTTGTGGACTATGAGAAAGCCTTCGATTCAGTCGAAACCTGGGCAGTGCTACAGTCGCTCCAGCGGTGTCAAATTGACTATCGGTATATCGAAGTGTTGAAATGTATCTACAGGAATGCCGCAATGTTTATCCAACTTCAGGACCAGAGTACAAATCCAATCCACATGCAAAAAAGGGTGAGACAGGGGGATGTCATATCTCCGAAACTGTTCACCTCGGCACTGGAGGATATTTTCAAGCTCGTGTCCTGGACAAGGTATGGCATTAACATCAACGGCGAATTCATCACTCACCTTCGATTTACCGACGTCTTCCAGTCTTCCAGCAACTCCGCCATTATGACTAAATAGTCATAATGGCGGAGTCGCTGGAAGGCACAATGCTCAGAGACCTCAAAATTGTCTCCCAACAGGTGGGTCTAAAAAAATGAACATGACCAAGACAAAAATCATGTCTAATGCTCATGTTAATTTGGGTCAAACGATCCAATTAGGTAGAGCCAACTCCGACAAAGAGGTCAGCCGACGAATCCAACTCAGATGGGCAGCGTCGGGAAATTGCGCCACATCTTGTCGCAGGTACCGCAACGCCTCAAGACAAAAGTCTTTAATCAGTGCTTCTTGCCAGTGATGACTTACGGAACTGAGACGTGGTCGCTAACTATTGGGCTCGTACACAAGCTCAAAGTCGCGCAACGAGCTATATATAGAGAGAGCTATGCTGGGAGTTTCACTACGTGATAGAATCAGAAATGAGGATATCCGTAGAAGAACCAAGGTCACTTAAAGCTCTTAGAATTAGTAAATTGAAGTGGCAATGGGCAGGTCATTTAGCTCGAAGAACCGACAACCGTTGGGGAATAAAGGTTCTCGAATGGCGACCACGAACCGGAAGACGAAAAGTAGGGCGCCCACCCACCACATGGCCTGACGACATTGTTAAGATCGCAGGAAGTCGGTGAATGGAAAGGGCTCAGAATCGTTCTTCCTGGAAATGTGAAGGGGAGGCCTATGTCCAGCAGTGGACTTCTTCAGCCTGATGATGATTATAGATTAACTTAAAAAAAACCTTTTTAGTCATTTGAACTTAGCATTGTGTCATAATTTTTGAATTTTGCGATATTTTACAATAAAAATATATCCGCCCTGTTTTGGGACGTTTACTGGGCGTAAATGGACGTTTACTCGGCATTTACTCAATACGTCCATAAATGCCTAGGCAAAAACCCATCTCTAAGTGTACCCAAGATATTTAGATGAAGCAAAAACTAAGCTCTGTGAGAACCTGAGAACTCAAGGGTTTCACAGAGAACGCCATCTATTGTCGAGTTTTGGAACTAAAGGACTACGAAAACACTTGCACTCGTGTTTTTTTTTAAACAACCAGTTCTTATTTTTGACGTGACAACGTCTTATAATTCGATGGAGCCGGCTGCACGCACGAAAAAACATGACTCATGCGGCGTTACCTCGCTCTGAGGCGCTCAAGTGCAAGCGAGAGCGCGGAACGAGCGACAAAGAGGCACAATCGGCCTCCGCGTTCGGCAGCGTTCGACATCTGTGTATTTTTTTATGACGTTATCACGTTCAACTATCGTCTGTAAACCGCCTTTACAGATAACCGATTTTTTTTTTTAAATAAATAGACTGAAAGCACCTCTTGTACAATCACTTAAGAGCGGGTCGTGCGAAAATTTAAGATTTAAAAAAAAAAAAACATAACTAAATAACTAAGTGACATTTTAAAAATCGCAAAAGGACTAATTGTAGACTATACATTTGAGATTAATTCACAACATTCTATTTAACGCTAATGAAAATCGTATGTCAGCGTTAAATAGAATGTCATGTTAAATAGTATATTTTTTTAACACACTTAAATTCGAATTAATCTCAAATGTATAGTCTACAATTAGACCTTTTGCGATTTTTAAAATGTTCACGCACGAATATCAGCTCAGGGAGAGGGGCTCTACTACAGCGAAACAAAAGAAAGTATCTCACAACAAAATGTAAGGATAGGTAGTGACGCTATTCAACTGAACAGATGAATAGTATATTTTTTAAGTTACTTTTCCCATATCAGTGTCCATTCGTCGAACTAGTACCAAAACAAAATCAAACAAAACACTTGACCTGCTCGTCAAGAGGTCAGGACAAGAGCCACTGTCTATTTACAAAACACGAGGCAAGATAAGATAAATTGAGTCGTAGCCAAAGGCGGCAATCTGTCAAATTTTACGAAAAAGACTTATTGGTATGGCAATTTAGGGAATTTAAAACAACACAACAAATTTTTCTCAAACTCAAAAAAGGCAAAATGTCATTATAAATCAACTTTAGTTTCAAACAAGGCAATCTTTGCTAGTTCCCATCCTACGTAATAAAACGTTTTGATTGAATCGCCAAAATTCACCGCGAGTGCAAATTGCCGTTTTTGATTTTATAAGACTCAATTGTACTAAACTGACATTTGGTGTGACAGCTCACAGGCGTGTTCCATAAAATAGAAGATGGATCTTGATTTTTAGACCCCCCTAGTCCCCCCTACCGAGGCTCAAGTTGAAAATAATAAACCCCCTGAATGCCCCCCCCTCCCTTCTACCCCTCATACGGAAGTGCGCCAACTTGCAGATAATTGCCACGAGCCGTATTCAAGTATTTTTGCATGATTCCGTGCGATTCTCGTTCCATTCAATTATGCAGATATTAGAGGTTTTTCATGACTCTGCGCTTTTAAAAAGCTTCAGTGAAATGTGAAAGATATTATTACGAAGTTCAAAAGTCTATGCATTTTGTAATCTTTTTGAGTTTGACCTACTAACAAAAATAATGAACTAGCTATGAGCGTAGCTGTTTTGTAGCGCTACGAGCTACGGTGTTTTAGAAGTTTGATACTTAGCAAAGGTTTTGTTTCATAATTTTTTTTTGGAAATTAAATTTGCCTCAAACTGGTATATCGCGTTATTCGTGATTTTGAATATAACCAAACTTCGAAACGTTGACTAAAAGCTCGATCGGGTTCGAATACTACACAGTCCTATAACCCACCAGCGGTGTGCTTATTACACTACGTTATACAGCCACATAATATTATGCAACCGTATAGTCTTGAGAGCAATGGTCTTATAAGCATATTGCAATCTATTCGTCGGCTGTTCAATTGCCGACGAAGCAATGAATATTGATTGGATATCATACATATAAATCAAGTGATTATTGACTATCGCATATCCTAATTGCTAGTTATTGGGTACAATAATACAGTGATCATGGTATTGAAACACTATCAATATGATGATAAATTCATGATTATACGCGTAGTAAATTGTATTAGGTGGATTAGCTGACTAAGCTATAAGGTGGTTTAAGTGCTGGAGAACTTTCTCCATCTACGAGCTTTGCTTATACAAATCTCTTTTAAGAGTTAAAATGATATTGCCGTTACGAAGAGCCCGGAAAATATAGGTGCGGTAACACTCAGAAACGTACACACGAAAGGAACCTAATGCAAGAAATGAGCTTCTTTTAGGTACTCTTAAAATCCTTTCACAACTATTTCAAAAAGAAAGAAAATAAGAAAAAATATTTTTTTTGGACATACTACATACCTAGATGTAGACGTTAAACAATAGATAATGGTAGACATAATATGACAAATAGGCCCCGACTCAGCTTTTTTCGACAGCAAAAATGTCTAGTGAATCGACACGAAGTAAAACCACACTTAGAATTGAAAATCAACTTGGAATCAGTTGAGACGAAGGCGATTGCTCTAAAAACCACCTGTCAAAAGTGACATGACGAAAACAATATTCGATTCCAAAAATATTCGATTCCAAAGATTTACTCGAGTAAAAAATCCTCGCGCGAATCGTAATAAAACAGCCGATTCCCGTCAATCCGAGCAAATCAACAGCAATGCTGTGAATTCGCCAAATGGTATCCTGGCGCGACCCTCCGTCCGTTGGCAAGTGACATCTTTACTGCTTACGACCTGTCGGTAGATAAGCGGGGAAAAGAGTAGACGTATGCGCTTCTGAATGACTACTAATGTATGCGTGGATATTCTGATCTTCTTTTCTTTTATGGCACCGGAGACGGAGAGTCTTTCGACGGACAATATAACCAGTGTCAAGTGAATATTATATAAATAGTTTTTAGTCAAGCCAGTCTTTCTACAGTCTTTACTCTAAGCTTTCTACAGTCGTTTACGCTAAGTGAAACAAAAAATGTATGAAAATGACAGATGCTCAGGAAAAGTATTATAGTCACATAGTCAATTTATTAATACTATCACAAACCAGTCCGGTACAAAAAAAATGAGACATACACAATTGTTCTACATGTAAAAATATCATAAGAGCTCTCTAAAAACATTCATCCACGCCCTCTCGAGGATCTGTCATTTTCATTTTTTTTTTCGTTTCTCGCTGCTTTCAAATTCATTCTCATGTCAGACCTAATTTTTATTCCAACAAAAGCACGGCATTTTTTTAACAAAGTCATCCGTTTTCTCAACGTCCTAATAAAACATCTTCGGGGAGTTCTATCTATACTTCGTTAAACCGCAACTATTGACAATTTCCTGTTCCCAGGTTGGCAAGCGTCTAAGGTTTCACCCTCTAAATCCGCATACGATCGTACTTTACAGTGGTCATCGCGTAGCTGGCAGATTTCAACCAAACAAATGCGCTAAAAGGTACGGAGCCATGCGTCCATGAGTAGCGCAAGCCGGCATCCAACTTCTAGCGGCCCACTTAGCTCCAGTGCTTAATTTCCGGACTAATAAAAATCTTCGCGGCTTGCCTCGTTGAAAGAGAAATTAAAAAGTTACCGGGAACTGGAATACGGACATTTGAATTTAGAACGCGGATTACATTTTCTTGGTTCAATTTTTTTAAGATTTTTGAAAATGGAACGGGTTTTTTGATTAGGTACACTTTTATGCTTTGCGGCCAGTTGTCTTTTTTTTATTTTCTAACGTATTTTTTTAAATAATTCGTTTTACCTACTTGTTTGCAATTATTGTAATGTACCTACGGTACGTGTTTATGTTTATGTTTAGTACGAGTAGAATGATGAATTCCTGTTATAAATGGTACAATCATACATCTCGTAACAAACACACAATGCACACGATTCAAATGAGGATGTTATTATCGTAAGTGGCAAATATTACATACAGTCACACTGACACACTCATTCTCACCCATTGATTGATATGATGGTTGGACGGAAGTTCATTCAAACCAACTGCAATCATTGTATTTTACATTTTGTTTATTGACATAACTTAAAATAATATAAGTTTAAAAACTTGAGAAACCGACTTCATGGCCAAACGGCAGAAACTAATTTTGATGGAATTTCTATGGGACTAATTTGAAAGTTTTTTTTTTCAAATCGGCTTACAAATAAAAAGTGGATAAGTTTTTTTTTATGTTTATTATGCGATAACAAACATAAAAAAACAATCAAAAGAAAACTGCTAAACAGATTTTAATTAAATTTCTAGGGGGCTAAATCAGATTTTAAATTTAAAAAAAAATCAAAACGGTTCATAAATAAATGACGAAGTATATACTTAACAAAAATAAATTAAAAAAATACAACCGACTTGAGAACCTCCTCTTTTTTTATTTAAAGTCGGTTACTAATTATAGAGCGGTCCATACTCTTTCACTATTCAGAAAAGATTAGGTAATAACTCAACATCAGTTTGACCACAGACTAGTTCCGTTTCCTTATAAAAACGTACCAAATTGTGAGTTATGAAGGTCAAACGGGTTTGAAGGCATAACCATCATATATTCCTACGTTTGTAGTAAAAAATGCATAGAAGTGACCTCTTTGCGATTGATAGCTAGAAACAGAATCGATATGAACTTGAAGTGAGTAGATGCCACGGAGGTCAGGTGCTCACGTTCTCAGAAATGTGAACTTTTCATTGGAATTATTAGCTTTATTAAATTACCTACGTTATTTACTATTTAGTAGATATTACTAGATAGACGTGTATTTTATTATTTAGTATTTTTTTCAGGAACTCTACCTTATAGTTTTTTTAGTAATGCGTACGCTAAAGGCATTATTTTTATTAGACCTCGAGCACTCAGTTGCCATCTCTGTTTGTTGACATGAAAGTGACAGTGACAGCAATACTTCAGCGAGCCGCTGAAAAGTGTCAAGACAGATGTCACGTATTAAAACGCCTAGACGCCTAGGTGTTGGAATTTAAAATTGCGCACAAATCAAAACTACAGACGGCAAAACTTACACCGTTGTGGTTAAAAACCGTTTTATTATCGCACCAAAGTTTATGAAAATTGCCGCAAATAGTCCAACTTCAGCCGTTATTCAGGTTATTTGTCAGTGAGGTAGGCTTTGACTGTATATGCACGTATGCGATCGTATTTTGACAGACTTCATGGACACCTATAGTTATTAAGTGTATTTTATTAGTCTTTTCCTCGGTGAACAACCAACCGAGAGGGTTTAATTTAAAATCAGTGCTGGATGTACATACTTCCAGCGATAACTGAATGAGACCCTTTGTGCTCGTATTTTTAGTTTATGTTTAGTATGATAATGTAGTTCCTAGGTTTATAAACGAGGCAATAAACGTTTTTTTTTTTTTTTTTTTTTTTTTTTTTCTTTTGGTAATGTTTCAAGAGTATACGCGTAAAAGTCTAAAAGAAGCAGCGATGTAACAAAATGTATGTGAACCTAACCTAAAAATGTATGTCTAACATGGCAGGCTAAT
Organism: Thera obeliscata; assembly: GCA_947578465.1. Classification (NCBI taxonomy): domain Eukaryota; kingdom Metazoa; phylum Arthropoda; class Insecta; order Lepidoptera; family Geometridae; genus Thera; species Thera obeliscata. Next base: position 4,939,178 of record OX387926.1, read on the forward strand.
TAACTAAGGAGTTTCACTTAAAGAGCTTGTGGAAACAAAATGATTCGGTAATTTCAGGAAACAAATTCTGAAAAATCCAAGCGACTAAGTTGTCAAACGATATTTATTACGTTTAAAAAACGTAATAAATATCGTTTGACAACGTAATAAATATCGTTTTTAAAAAACGATATTTATAACTTTTTACCCGGATACGGCGAATTAAAAAGGAGGGTCATGATTTTGACCATTATGTAATTTACAGGTTGAATACATGCCAGAAAGTGCATCGGATTTCTTTATTGCAAAGTAAAATCCATTCACCACACTGGTACCAGTGAGACGTTATAAATAATAATAATAATAAATATTGTGGACAATTCACACAACACTACCCAGCCCCAAACTAAGCAGAGCTTATAATATGGGAACCAAATAGCTGATATAATACTTGAATACATTTTTGTAAATACATGCTTAAAAATAATACTTTATTTGTTAAGAAGAAGATTACAAAGTGCGGCTCCATACGCGTATGAGCAGTTGAACCGCAACACCCCATTACCCGAACCGGTCCTGCCGCAACCAGTCGCAGTGCGGTGCCCGGGACTTGCTACCTCGACGCTACCTTGGACATACCACCCTCATCACCAGCCTGAGTAGAATAGAAAAACTTGAGAGGTGTCAAGGGACACCCGGATGGAACGAAGTTCTTTTATTGACAAAAAACCTGCATACACTCAACAAAAATAATCGTCGCGACACCACACTGTTCAATGCGAAATAGAAATGAAAATATCTGGCTTGCTTTCTATAAGAGAGAGAGAGAGAGAGAGACAGAGACAGAGAAACATGCGCACGCCGCACAGCTTACAATAGCTTACTATAGCAAAAAGTGTCGTGACAACTTTTCGTAAGATTTTTTTCCGTCTAGCCCCCTTTCACAACGCGCGACAAGGAACTTCGTTCCAATTATTACTAATTTAAACACAAGAAAAAGACATAGAACAGTTATAGAAATAACACTCTCTCAAAACCATATACAATCATAACCATAGGTATATATCTCTTAGGCCCATTCTCAAAAACCATGCTTGTGTCTGCATTTCTCCATTGGAAAGTGCCAAAAATCAATGGCTCAAGCCATTGATTTTTGGCACTTTCCAATGGAGAACTGTCAAAAAATCTATGCTTGAGGCTCACCTCAAACTTAAGCAATGTTTCTGAATAATGGCCCAACAGAGCCTTGCGTGGTAGCGCCACCGCAGAAGTAAATGTACTCGTATGCAAGGAATTTACATACTTGCTCATATGTCATTCAAAACTTTCCAAAATTGTAGTGTCAACTTGAGGCATACAGATGTTCAGCCTCGCGTGCTAGTAATTTCACCTGCACCCTTCAAACCGAAACACAGCAATGCTGCTTCACGGTATAAAAGGCATTTGCGTTCATGAATTACATGACACTCGTGATAGAACCCTGAGGGTGCGAGTCTTGTGCTTGTCCATATAACTTCTGAATAGCTCTGCGTAGCACAGAACCCTAAAAGAGACTTACCTACAAGCTTTGTCCTTGAGAGATATTATCATGGCTGCTAACGGTGGAAGAAATAAATCGGTGTCAGTTCCAAGTATCTCTGATGATGTATCGCATCGAATCACGGCATCAGAATGCGGAGAAAATTTACCTAAAGCACTTACTTAGACAGCATAAAAATGTATTGTCGTAGTAATAGCTTATTTTTGAAAAATATTATTAAGTAGAACGTAGAACGGAAACCAATAGAAGAATCAGTAACCTAAAGGTAAGTTTAAGTGGGTGATTTTTCATTTTTTTTTAATCAGATGTCTTCAGTAAAATATCGATTTTTCGGTGACATTACTCTTTTTTTTTCGAAAATTTGGGAGAACTATTTTGTATCATCTATTTCCCTTGAATAAATCAATAAGCACTAGTTCATTACTCTCCCAAGTTCAAGTTTTTTTTCGGTTTTTTTTACTGTGACCATAGACTATGAAACTCTTTGCTGCACGTTTTGAAACTCTTTGTTTCCAGCCGCCTTGATTCCGACCCGGTTTTCTATGCAGCGATGGGAATCCTCTCTACGCTCTATTATTATCTACGGCTTATTGCAATCCCATACAAAATCCGGACTTGCAATACAGAAAACTAAAAGCAAAACAATCTCGAAGTTCTGTGTAGTAACTTAAGTAGGCGGGGTCGGTTACTGGGCTAACAGCCGGGTTAACAACTCGTACAGTCAGCTGTTCGTGCGTGGGCGGCCATCGAAATAGCGCCGCGAATACGTGGGCGCTCAAGGTTTAGGAGTTCAGGACTATGCAAATAACATAGTAATGTTTAAGTCTGTAGCGTAGGAAATGTAGGGCCGGTAAAGTTTATGGGTTGAATATACCCGCGCTTTTCACATAAACAGGTGATAAAAGGGTATCCATTCCAAAAACGTAAAACGGACCTTCAGACCATAATTTAAATCGTTTGATACCGAACTAAAATTTTAAGGTGGGTAGAATAAAATAACCTCAAAAATAAAGAAGGAAATAATGTTTATCTGACGGACAGCATTACTCTGAAATATAAAAAATCTAGCCTCAATAATTTCATTTATCTACGTAGTGATAGGTTATCACAGATTTTTTTAATTATACTCACGTATTTCTTACAAATTTAAGCTAAAAACTGAAAACTCTTAGGTTTCTACAATTCTAAAGGTACAGCTTATAAAACTAAAATTAATTCAACTAAATGCGTTCGTTCTAATGAAATATTGTTTTTATAATGATAATCGTATCTCAATGGTTTTGTCTGAAGAAAAGATAATCTACAAAACTTTAAAAGTTGAGGATTAGCAATCTTTTCCAATAATGGAACTTTCCTGATATCCATCAGAAATTAATTAACTTTCGAATTGTTTTTCAAGAAAATAAATTGAGTAAGATTCTTTGCCTTGGGAATCCAGTTTCGCTTAGTTGTTGAGGGGTTTATCCCTGGGGTCAAGGACCTGGTCTGCTTGTGTGTGTGGAACTTGTACGGTACAGTCAACTGCATCTACCTTTGTACTTTAAAAAGTTGGTTGAATCTACCCTGTCACTGTTTGTACGTTTTTAGGCAATAATTATTTCTCATTTAATATATCTTGCATCGGCTTTCTGCTTTCGTAGAGTGCTATCTCTTTCTGACGCACACTACGCTCTATGAAGCCGAAATTTGCCGATGTGCAATATTTGTTGCCTACTAGTATAATAGATTTTGATGGTATGAATTTCTGAATTGGATTAATGCTAGTCTGGTTCTTCTTCTTAATGAATGGCATCTATCTATTTTGGATCAATTTTGCCAGTGTCGAGTAGCTTAATGACTTTAATGATGATATACAGGGTTATTCATTATTAGCTGCAAATACTCAGGAATTAGGTTCAACAAATAGAATAAAAAATATTTATGAAATTATTTTTTTTTAATTTGACCAAAAAATTTTTCAAGTTTTTGTATCAAAATGTTATTTTTATTAATTTCTTTACGGCTATTGCATAATGATTGCCATGGAGAACAGGACGATGACCCACCCAGGCGGTGACTGAACGCAGAGTGTCACTCACGGCGCGCGGGCGCGGATCAAAGGTCAAAATAGGTCAGGCGCCAATGATTCCTTTATCGATTTTCTCGGGATTTTCATAACAAAACTTAAAAAAAATCATTTCATAAATATTTTTTATTTTATTTGTTGAACCTAATTCCTGAGTATTTGCAGCTAATAATGAATAACCCTGTATATATTACTTATATAAAATACTTTTTCGTCAAGTCAAGTCAGTCATAGATAAGTCGGCCCTACCCTAATTGGCTTTGGAAACAAAAGATGGCCGTTTTTTCCAAAACCATCTAAAACATTTTCGATCAAATCAGAATATCACATAATACACTTTAATTCCAACTGCTAACACTTTGAGCTAAGACCTCAAAGACCACAAGTAATGTTGGTTAAAATACCACCGAAATTACACAACAGAACTCAAAATAACACCAGAAAAACAATTAAAATCAAAAAGCTATGTGACTTCCCAAAATGACAGAAAACGAATCAGTCAACGTTTCTTTACTGAGCCGAAGATGACAGTGACAGTGACAAGTAGAGAAAAACCATATAATTATTGCACAACTTCATGATCTTCATGACAGCAGTGTGGGACTGGCCGCGAAGGAGGACGAATAAGATTTATTTTATTGAGAAACCAAGCGAAAAAAAATAATTTTGTTGAGTTCAACATTTTTGCTGGGCGATATCGCTGTCATATTTGACACCGTTTCACTGATCGCCATCGCAGATCGTTCAGATGTGCGCAACTTCCTCTTGTAACACAACACAAGGACCAATGATATGACGTATGTACGTATTAAAAAGAAAACAAGAAAATAGAATGAAAATATTAACTTTTTGATTCCTGATAGGTCCCTAATGGGTCATTCATTAGCTGGTGGGACCAAACAGGAACAATTACTTTTATTATCAAAATCTCTTCTAAATCTATACAGTCGTATATCAAATGATCACACCGATGAGGTGAATAACCCTTCTCTATATTCTCCGGAGGTAGTATTAGGTAGGTAGGTACTATTCATCGTATATCTATAGCTAGTTTACTTGAGGTCAGAGTGATGTATTGCTCTGTAGGCTTACCACAAGCTCTGTCTGGCTCTGTCCAGAGACAGAGCCCTGGTTTTGAGTATGTGTGAGTGTTGACTAAATAAATCCTACGTCAAAACGACACTCACAGGGTGTTATTAATAATCCTGGCGCAACGCTGGAGGAGTTAAATCGTGTTTTGTCGAGTTGACAATTGCATGTCAATGCAAGAGACAAAACACGGATCAACTAGTCCAACGCTACGCCAGGATTATTAATAAGACCCACATAGTATAATACACTTGTGAGCACTCACATATACTCAAAACCAGAGCCAGAGCCAGAGTCAGAAGCAGCTTGTGGTAGGCCTACTGGACAGAAACTAATTGCCGATCGTTTTAATGACAAATGCATTCACATTGTTCTACATTCTATACAAACTCAGTGTATACTATTAATTGCTTTGTTTGAATGGTTGGTCAGAGCACTGGGGTGGTTTATTGGTAGCATCCCCCACTGGAGAATTATAAGAGGTCAAACCATGGTGTTTGGAAATTGAATAGTTTTTTATAAAAAAATAATACAACTCCTCCTTTTTGATTTAAAGTCGGTTAAAAAATGTATGTGCACAATGCTAAAGGAAAACCGATGCCAAAAAAAAAGACTCTAACGGTAAGGAAACCGTAGCTTAGCAACTCCACACGTATTGGCCATGTATTTTGCTGTGAGGATGGTATACAGCTGGCCTACCATGAGCTTCATATGGTTATGGTTATGGCTGTCAAAATTGTGTCAACAGTGTCAACACATTCAAACCCAAGAAGAAAATGAATGTGTGGGTCAGCCAATCTATACACAATTTGACAGCCATAGCCATAACCATATGGAGCTCGTGGTAGCCCTACAGTGCTAGGCAAGCCTACACCACATAATATAATCCTTTTACAAGAATTTTAGCATTTCATACCAAGGGACAAAATGAAGACATGGCCAAGAATCAAAACAGTGCCAAGAAAAAAAAACATCCAGCAAGAGATGATGCATTAACAAAAAAAAAGAGGAATCAAATATATGAATTTGTTCAGTGGATAAGAGTACTTGCAGGTAATTTATTTGTCCTCGGCATGCTTGAACTGGTTTGTGCCAGTTCAATTTGTACACACGGCTACGCGTTACACTACTCTTTTAGACATTTAACTATTTGAAGTAGAACGCTGGGAATCTAAAGAGGGCGATATGTTGCTGTAATTTCATTCGACCTACTAACGCGATGCCCGCCAGGCTCTGGCATCTCTTTCCTATTATTCACGACACTACTCGACTACTGATAACTGTCTTAACTACATATTATTATTATTATAGCATTACTATTACTATTAGCCCGAGTTATTCCATTATTTGGCAAAGGTCACCCCCTATCCCTTTTGCCACCATCATTCTTCATTATGGCGCACTTTGGCGCTAGCTGTTAGTCCAAACTGCTTTGTTTAAATAAATAAGCATAAAAATAATAATAAATAAAATCTGGTCTCATTTCCATTGCCATCGGATTTACACTTGCTACGATCCTGCCATACCTCTTTGCTTCACTCACTCGCATAACATTCTTCATACATGCTCGTCGGTTTAGGGTACTTCTGACCTGGCCTTTCTCTAAAACATCTGCTATCTGATTGAGATACATGCGCCGAGATCTTCCCCTTCCAGCAGTTCCATTCACACTGGCCTAATGCACCTGTTTTGCTATTTTCTTACATCTATTTTAGCGTACTAAGTAGTTTTTAGAGTACTAAGGTGTATAGCCTGACGTGTCGCCGACTGTACTTCAATAGCCCCTAGCCTCCCAAACATACAATTACATTTGAACTGGTTAGGGGACTCCTGAGCTAGTGTTATCATTTCCTCGTAGCTCTGACAGAACTTTATGATGCTTCCGGTTGCCTATTGGACAATAACTGCTAACTCAAACAGCCAAATTATCTTCTTTTACAGACTTCTCTCACTATTACTGTAAGCCCAGCATCCCAATCAGGAAGGTCCCTAATTTCATGGTTTTACCTAGATACAAGCATAAGGCCATCTGATGTTAACTGGTAACCATCGCCTTTAACAAAGCATTGCCTCGTAGGTCACGCTCGTCAGAAAAGTGCCTTACATTTTAGGTTTTAAATTTTCATTATTTACTTTACGATTAAGGGGACATTTTCTAAAAATGAATCCTAGCTAGATCGTTTTATCGTCCCCGAAAACCCCTGTATACTTAATTTCATGAAAATCGTTGGCTCAGTTTCCGAGATCCTAAATATATATTTATATAATATACAAGATTTTCTCGTTTAAAGGTATAAGATTCGTAGATCAAAATACTATTCTTGCAAATGAGATGAAGTTACTTTCTTCCTATATTTTTCTAGTAGTTATAAGTTAGGCGTTTTATTGAATTCTTGCACATAAAAATCTATTAAAAGGCTACTTGATTGTCTGTTATAAAACAGTTTCATGTTTTTATTATAACAATATTCCGGCATAATAAATGTTATATTCTGGTCACGTTCATAACAGGAACTACACGCCGCATAAAGTAACTAACTATGAATCCAGTGTGAAAATCCACTTTCATTAATATCGGGAAAGCTTTTAGAATTATTCAGGAATCTATATATATATAACTCAAAGGTGACTGACTGACTGACATAGTGATCTATCAACGCACAGCCCAAACCACTGGACAGATCAGGCTAAAATTTGGCATGCAGGTAGATGTTATGACGTAGGCATCCGCTAAGAAAGGAAAATGGAAAATTATTTTCCGAAGAGGAGAAAAAGGGGAAAAATGGTTTAAAGAAAAATCAACGCACAGCCTAAACCGTTATCCCTAGAAGCATGAAACTTAGAAGGTGTATTCCTCTAATAGAGCAAAGGTGTACTAAAAAAGAAAATAGGAAAATTATTTCCCTAAAAGAAGAAAAATGGAAAATGATTTTAAGAAATATCACAAAAAATAGCTTTACAAAATACGCAAAAAAACATTTAAAAAAATCAGCTACCGCAGCATCTGGCACCAGGTTCGATTACACACAAAGGTTCACAAACAAACTAACACCAACACGCATACGAAACCCCAAATTAGCCACTAATATCTATATATATATAACTCAAAGGTGACTGACTGACTGACATAGTGATCTATCAACGCACAGCCCAAACCACTGGACAGATCAGGCTAAAATTTGGCATGCAGGTAGATGTTATGACGTAGGCATCCGCTAAGAAAGGAAAATGGAAAATTATTTTCCGAAGAGGAGAAAAAGGGGAAAAATGGTTTAAAGAAAAATCAACGCACAGCCTAAACCGTTATCCCTAGAAGCATGAAACTTAGAAGGTGTATTCCTCTAATAGAGCAAAGGTGTACTAAAAAAGAAAATAGGAAAATTATTTCCCTAAAAGAAGAAAAATGGAAAATGATTTTAAGAAATATCACAAAAAATAGCTTTACAAAATACGCAAAAAAACATTTAAAAAAATCAGCTACCGCAGCATCTGGCACCAGGTTCGATTACACACAAAGGTTCACAAACAAACTAACACCAACACGCATACGAAACCCCAAATTAGCCACTAATCTATATATATATAACTCAAAGGTGACTGACTGACTGACATAGTGATCTATCAACGCACAGCCCAAACCACTGGACAGATCAGGCTTAAATTTGGCATGCAGGTAGATGTTATGACGTAGGCATCCGCTAAGAAAGGAAAATGGAAAATTATTTTCCGAAGAGGAGAAAAAGGGGAAAAATGGTTTAAAGAAAAATCAACGCACAGCCTAAACCGTTATCCCTAGAAGCATGAAACTTAGAAGGTGTATTCCTCTAATAGAGCAAAGGTGTACTAAAAAAGAAAATAGGAAAATTATTTCCCTAAAAGAAGAAAAATGGAAAATGATTTTAAGAAATATCACAAAAAATAGCTTTACAAAATACGCAAAAAAACATTTAAAAAAATCAGCTACCGCAGCATCTGGCACCAGGTTCGATTACACACAAAGGTTCACAAACAAACTAACACCAACACGCATACGAAACCCCAAATTAGCCACTAATATCTATATATATATAACTCAAAGGTGACTGACTGACTGACATAGTGATCTATCAACGCACAGCCCAAACCACTGGACAGATCAGGCTAAAATTTGGCATGCAGGTAGATGTTATGACGTAGGCATCCGCTAAGAAAGGAAAATGGAAAATTATTTTCCGAAGAGGAGAAAAAGGGGAAAAATGGTTTAAAGAAAAATCAACGCACAGCCTAAACCGTTATCCCTAGAAGCATGAAACTTAGAAGGTGTATTCCTCTAATAGAGCAAAGGTGTACTAAAAAAGAAAATAGGAAAATTATTTCCCTAAAAGAAGAAAAATGGAAAATGATTTTAAGAAATATCACAAAAAATAGCTTTACAAAATACGCAAAAAAACATTTAAAAAAATCAGCTACCGCAGCATCTGGCACCAGGTTCGATTACACACAAAGGTTCACAAACAAACTAACACCAACACGCATACGAAACCCCAAATTAGCCACTAATCTATATATATATAACTCAAAGGTGACTGACTGACTGACATAGTGATCTATCAACGCACAGCCCAAACCACTGGACAGATCAGGCTAAAATTTGGCATGCAGGTAGATGTTATGACGTAGGCATCCGCTAAGAAAGGAAAATGGAAAATTATTTTCCGAAGAGGAGAAAAAGGGGAAAAATGGTTTAAAGAAAAATCAACGCACAGCCTAAACCGTTATCCCTAGAAGCATGAAACTTAGAAGGTGTATTCCTCTAATAGAGCAAAGGTGTACTAAAAAAGAAAATAGGAAAATTATTTCCCTAAAAGAAGAAAAATGGAAAATGATTTTAAGAAATATCACAAAAAATAGCTTTACAAAATACGCAAAAAAACATTTAAAAAAATCAGCTACCGCAGCATCTGGCACCAGGTTCGATTACACACAAAGGTTCACAAACAAACTAACACCAACACGCATACGAAACCCCAAATTAGCCACTAATATAACATAAAACTACAAAAAATAGCTTTACAAAATACGAAAAAAAAAACATTAAAAAATTTTCAGCTACCGCAGCATTTGTCACCAGGTTTTAATACAAACAAATGTTTACAAAAAAACCGATGATAACCACTAAGACAAAATCGCGGGAAACATCTATCATACTTAAACTAAACACTGCTGAAAAAAATCGGCTCCAACAGCACTCGCCTTCAAATTCAAATACACTATAAAGTACAAGCTCAAATCTATAGTAACCAGCAGTTGGTCATGTCAAATTAAAAAAATCTGATTCGATTACACACCAACACGCATACGAAACCCCAAATTAGCCACTAATATAACATAAAATCACAAAAAATAGCTTTACAAAATACTAAAAAAAAACATTAAAAAATTTCCAGCTACCGCAGCATTTGTCACCAGGTTTTAATACACACAAATGTTTACAAAAAAACCGATGATAACCACTTAGACAAAATCGCGGGAAACATATAACATAAAAATCACAAAAAATAGCTTTACAAAATACGAAAAAAAAACATTAAAAATTTTCAGCTACCGCAGCATTTGTCACCAGGTTTTTATACACACAAATGTTTACAAAAAAACCCGATGATAACCACTTAGACAAAATCGCAGGAAACATCTATCATACTTAAACTAAACACTGCTGAAAAAAATCAGCTCCAACAGCACTCACCTTCAAATTCAAATACATTCTAAAGTACAAGCTCAAAACAATGGTAACTAGCAGTTGGTCATATCAAATTAAAAAAATCTGATTCGATTATACACCAACACGCATACGAAACCCCAAATTAGCCACTAATATACCATAAAATCACAAAAAATAGCTTTACAAAATACGACAAAAAAACATTAAAAAAAATTCAGCTACCGCAGCATTTGTCACCAGGTTTTAATACACACAAATGTTTACAAAAAAACCGATGATAACCACTTAGACAAAATCGCGGGAAACATCTATCATACTTAAACTAAACACTGCTGAAAAAAATCATCTCCAACAGCACTCACCTTTAAATTCAAATACATTCTTAAGTACAAGCTCAAAACAATGGTAACTAGCAGTTGGTCATATCAAACTAAAACAAACGAACTCAAATATCCACGCGGACGAAGTCGCGGGTATCAGCTAGTTGTGAAATAAATTGTTATTTTTTTATTGTGTTGTTAAAAGCTTATAAAAATCGATCAAACTATTGTAATTTGTTAATAGTGTGCTATTATAAACTATGGTAGGGCTTTGGAGTAATAAAAGAATAAGCCCATCCCCCATGATGGACCGATGACATTTGAAAGGCTCTGGAAAGGCGTAGATTTTTCAGGCTAATGATGATTACCAGTAAGGGGTAAGTATTTTATATACTAGATGTTTTAAGGTACAACAGTTAATAAAACCTAATAATCTCTGGCTACCTCCATAATGCTTGTTTCATCAGCTAGTTATATAAAAAAATTGATGAGATTTTTTTATATATAGAGTTGACCCTTCAACTCTTTATGTACCTAAGTATTTTATTTACAAGTTACGGTAGTATACATAATGTTTGATCAGGTGCCTGACGACCAGAAGCGCAAAGGCATCGAGTTCCATGTACTTGCTAGTCAAACAACATAGTCGTCACTACGTGCTACGGTCGTAGCAGTCTACCGTAGTGCCAACCTTTGTTTACCCGAGCTACGAAACTGCGTAGCGTACGAGCGATAAAGATATGCGTAAAATATATTTTTAACGAAATACTTTTAATTTTACTCCTTTTTTTAGAAAAACATGTCATGATTTGATCAATGTCTAATTCTGTATCATTATTTAGACCAATTATATAGATCACTCAATAGATCGACCATTTAATTCTTTCTCGGTGTCTGAAAATGTCGAGAAAATGTTTAAAAGTGCTCGTACTCCAAGTTAGCGTCGTTACCGTTTGAAAACCGCATCAAAGGCGTTAGCTGCGAGCCCTTGTTATAATAACAGTCTATCGTAGTAGTAGTAATTTTACTCCAGGCCACGCTTTTGCGCAGTTCCTTTTTTGGCGTAAGGACTTTTATTCCCGTTCCCCGGCACCTTTTCCCGTTTTTATACCCACAATATGTAATTCCACGTAATTCGTAAGCTACACGAGAGTTTCGCGTGGAATAAAATAAAAACACTCGGCAGAAACAAAGAATTCACGGTCCGTACAAGGTCGAGCTTTCAGGACAATTATGGGAAAATGACAGCACGGGTGTAGCGCGCTGCTATCTAAGACCTTGCCTTGACCGTGAAACACAATCTTATCACTTCCGCGACCGATCTTGACCTGTTGGTAATGAGCAATTATATAACAGAACAGGTGATGATAGGTGTCGGTGAGACTGAAACTTACTTGATATAGACGTCTCGTTCTTTCGCTGAAGGTCGGGATGAGAGGGGTACACTCGCGTCGCGGGTTCTAGCGGCAAGCGGCGGCGACGGACTGGGCCCGGCCGCGAGCCCCGCCGCCCGCGCGCCGCGCCCCTCCCCCCCGCGCCTTGCCGGATAAACAACGTGCATTGTGGACCCCATCCTAGGGCCTATTCAACCACACATCTCTGTACAACTCACCCTATCTATCCGACTGTTACTGTTTCGACCCGAAATGAATATTGAGCTTCGATGCGTAGCCAGCGATGTATGCGCAAAAATTACTCGTTCGATACTCCCGTCGCGTCGGGACGCTGAGGTTATCAAATAATTCTCCGCACAGATAGTAGTTCTAGCGTTATAGATTTTGGATTAAATTCTCGCGTAGTGCAAATCCTGGGAAATGATTATGTGTTGTTTCCGCGAAATGGGGCTGCAAATTGATGTTGGCTTTCGGCAAGGTGTTCGCTGAATTGCTTGGAGTAAGCCGGCTTTGTTAATTTCGATTTGGCTGGGTACATACTGGTTTTCGTAATTTTGCAATGCTTTTGGGAAAAAAGAGTATTTTCTACGGAGTATGTGAAAACCTACCCAAGAAAAGGACAAAAACATGAGATCGCCTAAGAAAATTACGAGTCACAGCGTTCTTAGGGACCGTGCACATTTGCTCTCCTTTGTCAGAAAGTTCATTGTTCCTTTACTGTAGCTCCTGAAAGTTTTGATGGTGCATTAACTATATTACTATCTTCGTATATGCATCATCATCATCAGCCTGAACTACTGCTGAAAAATAAAGTTTTTTCAGAATGCTAACAGTAATTAAAAAACAGCGGACTATTACTATTCATACAAACAAAAAAAGTTAAGATAGGAAGTTGAGCTAGGTCGATTTTAAGTTCAGCTCATATTCACAATGGTCCTAATAGTTCATATTTAGCTTCGCAAGTCGCTAAGTCTGTTGCCATCTCTATTTGTTGACATGAAAATGACAGCGACAAGAGACTTTTAGCAAGCCGTCAACATATAAATGAGGGGTTCAGCATCAACAACAACCTGAACAAGCCTATTCCAGCAAAGACATCTCCTGGAAGTTAAGCCTTAATACAATGCTCTGTGGGTCCAATATACGTATTTAGACCACCGACTGTTGCGGCTTCCGCGCTACTGCAGCGCTTCCGGTATATTCACCGCGATGCGCACAGACACATTTGACGCCATCTGGCGCAACAAGACAGCGTCTCTGCTAATTAGCGTAGGAGTAGCTACTGCATCCAAATTTTAATTTACAGAGAACGAGAGAGAGAGAGAGAGAGATGTAGAGTGAACAGGTATCTTCTAGGTAAGCGTGCTACACCGCCGACCAGACATCACTTAACAGCAGGTGAGATTGCGGTCAAACGCAAGCCTATGTAAAAAAAAAAAAAAAAAAAAAACATGTAGGCATACCAACCCATTTTCGCAATAAATGAATTATGATTATGATTATGAACTTATCCTATTGACGATTGCTGAAAAACTTTGAAATTATCCTCTGGTATGGAAACTCATCCAGAGGACTAAATCGAAGTTACTAACTTTTTTTCTGATTCTGTCTGAACAAATAATTTAATACTTATACTATTTATACCTCAAAGTCGGCGTAACCAATTTGACTGCAAATTGAGAGGTAGGAGGTGGATATAGAATACTTTTTATACCGAAAAGGAAACGGAAACGAGGCGAGTGAAGCCGTGGGCGGCCGCTAGTATATAATTTTTTTTTGTTGGCAAAAACTTAATATTTCTTAACATGCACCAGTTTTTGTCTTTGCTTTGACTTGTTTGCTATTTAGCAGTCAAAAAAAGTTGCGTATAAAACTCTAAAGGCCAGTCTACAGTGATCTCAACTTGATATAGGCCGTCCAAGTCGCTAAGGCCGCGTTATCCTCCAATTGGATCGGCCAGGTAACGTGCTCATGCATAATGCGGGCAAGCGTGTGTCATTTCAAACTGCCTGCTATGTAAACTGGCTTTTACTGTACTTGCTTTAAGACAGTTTTTGCATTACCGTTAGATCGCACCAAAAACTATACAAAGATAAGAGATAGTTAAGTCCAACTACATAAAAAAGTAAGGAAAATATATAAGATTGACCTCACAGATAAAAAATCCCGCAGACTGAAGAGAATCGAAATACGCATTGTATTTAATCAAATAATTTATAAACGACATTTCTTCAATTTTATCTTTCGCATGCGTTGTCAAGTCTTTAAAGCTTGTTTTGTTTCTTCTCTCAACTCTACAGAGTTAAATAGTAGATCTTAAAAACACGTTAATTAACATAATTGCAAGGTTGACAGAAAGAGTTTGCTGTCAGCGATAAGGACGCCCATTGTTTTGCCTCTGTTTACTTTTCTGTCCTGTACTGTATTTTTGTGCGGTGAAGAATAGAGAGCTATCTATTAAACCATCTATAATTACCTCTCCACAAAAATCATTCAATAAAGAGATAACCATGATAGAATTTAAAAAATAATGCATAAAAAACTTGCAACCGTATTTTCAGTTGTTGCTCATACCACTCAGGTCACTCAATCTGTACTAAAATAGCCTAGAAAAAATGAGGGAGCTAAAAGAGTATTTATAGGTTTTTTTAAGTAATTTTCGAACGGTCTGAGTATGACATCAAGCATTTTTTAAATGAGATACCATTATCCCTTGCTTGGACATAGAGACTTATTCCATATGTCGAGCAGTGGACTTCTTCAGGCTGATGATGATAAGCTTAAAGCTAGGTGAGTCTAGGTGCCAGTTCCACGCGACCAAGCCTAGAAGAACAGGCAACAAGCTACGGCTTGGTTCCTACCATTTGATTTGTTTGTATGATCAATTTACAAAACATAAATCAGTAAAGTTCCAGTGTGGTGCCACTGCGTGGTCAGTTTCAAATAAAACACAATTACACATTATTTCAAAGACTACATTTGAAAAATGCGGGCCATTGGATGGAGATTGGATTCAAATGAGTATCGACTTAAAATACAGCGGTCTTGTGCAGCAATGCTTTGAATGTTTTTAATTAATGTCAAACAGAACTGCGAGCCATTTTTCATTTTCCGAATAATGGATTGGAAATGGACCGATAGTTTGCCGATACTCCGGCACTCTTAATTAACGAGAGTATACTATAATCCACCTGAGCGCTGCCCAGAGTGGATGTACTACACTTTTGTGGTCTTAAGGCCTGCGCACATCTATAGGCGATGGCAATGGCGATCAGCTGAAACGCTGTCAAATATCGCTGTCAGATTTAACAGCGTTTGACGTGATTACCATCGCCATGGCCTAGATGTGCGCAGGCCTTTAAGCTTTTCGTACATCTAAGTGTTCTGTGGTGACGATCGGTAAAGCAAATTTGAGAACATAGATATTTTAGAGAGTTTCACTAATAGCCACTGCAGAATGCTTAGATGTGCACAAGGCTTTACGGCTAGCGCACATTGGTGAACGTCATGGATGAATATTTAAAAAATATTCCTACTTCTTCTTCTTATCATAGTATCACTAATTCTCTTGAACCAGTCAGTGCGGTAAAAAAATTAAAATGCGCTTTAAATAATTCATTAATCCTAGGGAATTGCAGAAATTTAGCTTTAGCTTAGCAGGCCGCTAAGTATGTTGCCATCTCTATTTTTTGACATGAAAGTGACAGAGACAAGATACTTTTAGCGAGCCGCTAGTATGTGTTAAGCATAACGAATGGAGGGGATTAACAGCAGTTATAAATTTGTGTGTTTGTGTATGTTATGATTCCCACTCATCACCGTAAGCGGCTGTCCAGATGTCAATGAAACTTTGACTGTACATAGATAGAAACCTGGAGTATCACAATCGCTACTGTTTTTGTCTCTCCTGTTTAGTAAAAAAAGTATTGATATACATATAAAATAATCCACCGCGCGGTGCTCCAGTATGCGCCGACCTTTATTCGGTCTGGTCCAAAGCTTGTGGTTTTGTTTTCTTTATTTTTTTGTTTTAAGCCTTGCGCACATCAGGCGATTTGCTATGGCCATGGCGATAAGTTTCAGCATAAGGTTTTACATACACCGCTGACGCAAAGATTTTGTAAACTGCGAATACTGCGATTTTTCACCCCATTATTTTTTTATGCAACTTGTTGATGGAACACACTTAATTATGGCCTTTTGTTAAATGGTAAACATCGCCTATAACAAAGCACTGTCTCGCAGGTCATGCACGATCTTCAGAAATATTGAAATGTGAGAAAAA
Organism: Thera obeliscata; assembly: GCA_947578465.1. Taxonomy (NCBI): domain Eukaryota; kingdom Metazoa; phylum Arthropoda; class Insecta; order Lepidoptera; family Geometridae; genus Thera; species Thera obeliscata. The sequence goes on from OX387926.1 coordinate 4,955,551, forward strand.
TATAAAGCATAAAACCCCAGATTGGATTGTATTTATTCGCCTTTGAGAGTTGAGAGTGCGCTTTTAATTCAATTTTTATTATTATGCGCATTTTAATATCCTGCTATAAAAGTCTGATGCTTTGTGACCGGAGCGGAATGGCTTTCAGCATAACTCCGTTATTTTTCTGAACGCATTTGTTTTGTACTGAAAATAATAAAGTTTAATATTGTGGCTGTGTTATTAATTAAACAATTAATATTTTATAATGACTGTGGCTTAAAATAGGTCAGGCTTACCACAAGCTCTGGTTTTGAGTCTGTGTGAGTGCTCACCAGTGTATTATACGGTGTGTGTAATGTTTCAACGTAGGATTTTTTTAAGTCAACACTCACATTGACTCAAAATCATTGCACTCAGTTTTGATAGAAAACTCGTGTTATAAAATTAACATAAGCCCAGCGTCATAAATTCAAACAATATTTCAAAGCAAAAGCATTTCGCTTACAAAGCTAAAAGAGCAGCAACGCGTACGCTTTTTTGATCAGAAAAGCGGAAACAAAATCTAGCCCGCGGAATAAATTTAAAAAAGCGATGAAAAGGTGAAATGAAATCGTTCTATAGAAGCCATAAAGCGCTTGGAATACTGCAGCTACGGCGTAGCACTGTACTACGGAGCTTCTACGGCACTACGCTGTGCTTGGGATAATGACATCAAGTAAATGGAACCGTCTTTTACAGAGTTTATTTTCAGATTGTTGCACATTATTTTTAAATGAAATGTGGTTTCTTGCTTTACTTTCTATAGTGGTAGTGGGTTGTCATTCTGTAATTACCAGTAAAATGTACTTCTTATCGTGTCACTGGTCCTTTCGAACCAGTGCAGTGTGGTGAAAGGATTTTAAGTGCTCCTCAGAGTGGCTCCTTTCGTGCACTAGTAAAATGTAGTAATATGAGCTCAATAGTTTTAACGTATATGGGTAACTCTGACTACCCCTTATTGACATACAATACGGCATGGTTTCCGGTTTACATAAAACTATGTATCTATCTATTATATAATGTATTGATTCCCGAAAATTTAATACTTGTACTAACACTACGGCCTACAAAAACGTGACCTTCTGTATTCATCATAAAACTAAGTATTTTTGCATATTATGATGACAATATGCACACGTAACTGAGCTCGTCTCAACTCATATTATAACCATTACGTTTGCAGCAGACCCACCCTAAGGCCGGTTACAGTGCTCCACCGACCGTCAGTGCGTATACCGTCGGTGCTGATGATGCGCATTGACCGACCGTCAGTTTGTATCATTCAGTGCTCTGCGTACCAGTAAACTGACCGGACGTGTAGCGTCGCTTTCAGTATCGATAAGGTTCATGTGTTTGGATGGAGTTTTGACTACAATAATACACGCATGTCGGTGCACCGGTCGGTACAGCGCTGAACGCGTTCATTTGTTTACATAGCGCGTCAGTCGACCGACGGTACGCATGCGCACGCGCTCGACCGACGGTCCTCGTACGCAGTGCGTAGCAAAATACGCGTGCGTACGGTCGGTCTAGCACTGTACGGTTTATGAATTTTCATACATATGAGTCATATGACAAACGCGACTGACGTACGCACTGACGGTCGGTCGAGCACTGTAACCGGCCTAAAGCTTTGTATTTTAATAAATACCAAAAAATACCAAACAATGTTTTGGCAAATTGTGATGGCTAATAGAGAAGACGTTTTGAAAATATAAATATTAAAAAAGACGAATATTTATATGTTATAAAAAACACAAATAAACATCTAATAAAAGTACCTACTAAAATAAAAATCAACGGACTATACCCGAAAGAGAACCCGCGCACGCTCATAAATGGGGTCAAAGCGTAATGAAATACTTCCCCCGATCGTAGTAACTACTGATGGAGCTGTGGCCGGCTCTATATAGAATGGACAGTTGGTCACGCGGAAAATAGGTTGCTATTAGGGCACCGTCCGGTTTTATCCGGACATATCCGGCTTTTTGTCTGCGTTTGTACTAATAAAGCGAAAACTATCCATTGAATACAGCTAGAACTCAGATTAAGTGTTCATCTTTATATCACGGGAAACAATCATCTACGCATTCCGACACCAATTTGTTCTCCCCCGGGTAGTGATGTGCCCGTTGCCCGGTCGCGTATTATTGTCCTATTTGATATGTCTTGGCCGGACTTTTGATATGTCTTGGCTTGCTTAAATACATAGTGCGCTAACTGCGGAGATAGGCTTGCAACCTGTCACGAATTGAATAATTGCTATTGTAAAATGTGCTAAATAAGCAAAAGGAAATTAAGGAAACTGGTACCAATGTCTTTAATTGGATATACCTCTGACGGACCCTATACGATATCAAAGAATATCGAGTTAAGTACTTGGTCTACCATGACTGGAGATCAAAGAGTTGAAACTTTTTTTTACTAAAATACTTAGCCGGTTCGTTCATGCTTACATAAAGTACAATACTTTGTGCCCTACTGATTTTTGTTTTCTGTGACCTAAGTTTCAGAAGGGGTCAGTCTACGTTGGCCGTGCGTCAGACAGTCAAGAAAGCGGTGGCTATTCGGTGGTCCCTCCTAATTTTAGATTTTATGGTTCGGTAATTTCGATCGTGGTGATTTTGACAAAGTAAGCAAATACCGGACGAAGTTGTATAATCTTGCAACTTTGTCATTCGCAGCTTTGAGAAGTAAAGACTCATCAAGAGTTTAGGCAATTTTCTGTGAAATTGCCTAAGAATTTTGGTGAAAATAATGTAAATTTGGTTAAACTGGAACTTTTAATTAAATGTTTATAATATTAAATAAAACATACAAACTTGTAGGTACATATAGGTTTCAGTCTTTAGAAAAGAGGTGCCGAATAGTGTGTAGTAAAATTAGTTAGGCCTCCGTATTAGTACTATTAGTACTACTACATTTTAATAGCGATACCGATTTGCTGCAGTAGCACAAGATTTATCTTCTTATTGTTCATTTTTCTTTTGCATTACGAGATGATGTTTTTTTTTATTTTTTTAATATTTTGTGTGTTGGTGTAAATAAATGCCTGTCTATGTCTATATAGAGCACAATAAATAGTTTTGTCTCCCTAAAGGCGAGATTAATGCGAGTGCAGGCAGGTAACACAATAACGGCGCATAATACAACCTCGCTACAGCCTACCGCAATGCGTCCGCAAATCGCATCCGCTCGTGGACCTAACTACTAATGGATCCTATAGTTTCTAAGCTTGGAACTGGCAACTAGACTCACCTAGCTTTGAGACGTTTCAAAGTGATCCTTGTGATATACATGAATAAAGACATTTCTGCTTTGTTTTATCTTATAATAAAAAAAAATTTTTTGATAATCCAACACTATCTAGCCTCAAATTAAGCAGAGCTTGTTCTAGGGGAAAAAATATGAATATAATAATGAAGTAAGAAAGCTGATATAATTTTTTTTTTTTATAAATACATACATAGTATGTATGACCCTACTTATGCATTCAAATCTTTGTGCTTAACTCATGTCCGTGGGAAAAAACTAATGCTCATCCTCAAAAAAACCGCTTTCGAACGACGGTACGGACAACCGAACGGTAACAAGCAAGACATACAGCTCGTAGAACCGGAAGAGGAAGCCTAAGATGCCCCCTTATTTCTTGGATAAGGATAAATTCAGATTTATTTACCTTACAATTATCACTTTGAAATTCTTACGACCTTTTCTTTCACACTATTAATCGGAAACCCAACCTCGATAAATACCTACTTCAAATACTTTTCTTAGTTAGGAGTGGTTTATAAAACTTTGCAGTCCAAGTACTTATTACTCCGTGCAAACGAAGCCGCGGGCACTCGACTAGTGTATAATACCCCTTGATGAAAGCGGTCACTGACGCTCATGGACGGCTGCCAAACTCGAAGCATTGCAGGTGCGTCACCTACCCGTATCAGGTGTAAAGGGGCCTGTTTCACTTTCATGTGAAATTAAGACGCACCTCTGACTACACCCCTTAGATATCCTCAGAGTCTAAAGACTAATTCTGATGCATGAGTTTTTCCCTTTGAATGTCCAATACAATACTACGAAACTCCATAAAAGTAACAAATTGTATATATTTCAGTAAGCGTACCACAAGCTCTGTCTGGTTCTGTCTCTGGCTCTGGTTTTGAGTCTGCGTGAGTGATGTCTAAATACATCCTACGTCGAAACGTCACACACGCAGTATACACTGGTGAGCACTCACACAGACTCAAAACCAGAGCTAAAGACAGAGCCAGACAGAGCTTATGGTAGGCCTACAGTGTTGACTGTAGCCACTGTAGGTAAGTAAGTATCTTCTTTTCATTAAAGACCACCGACGTATTATTATGCTGAGATTACTGTCGACCATGCGTTGGCAAAATCTCTTTCAACTTTTTTCATGTCGGCTTTTGTATGCCAATGTCGAATGGAACTTTTAATGAAAAGAGTGGTGGGGTAAGTAATTTGAGTTTTGTGCGTTATGTTCAATGGCAAAAAATCATAAAAAGAATGATGCTTCCCAATCGATTCCTGTGATGATGGCCGTTTTTTTGTACCGGAAATGAAAAAAATCTTTCATTTTCTCTCGCCACAGATTATATCTATGCAAAATGCATTTCCGGTTTGATTCCTTACCCAATACTACGGCCCCACTACCTATTCTACCACTGTCTTTCATGAAAGATATTTTTAAATGGTCCTCGTCGATAGAAATTAGAAATACTTTGCAGATATACGATGCTGGTTGGTGCTAATAATTACGAACTGACTGGCGCATAGGTTTGTGGATTGTTGGCACAGAAACAAGTATGTAAATTGTGGTTTTGTTAATGGGACTAACAATGATTAAAACCTCACCTTCGTGGTAATGAACGATATTTATTTCATTTATTATCGCACAGCTCGCCATAGGCAGAGGGCTCATCTACATCCCTGTCTACATCCCTTGGAGCCGACATGGTCGCGCACCTTTTGTGTTCAGAGGAACTTCCTCTCGTGCACTCTAAGGTTGTGGAATACTCTTCCTGTCGGTTTTTTCTAGGGACTATATTATATGTATGGGGTTTTTCAAAAAGGGCGTTTAAAAATATTTCAGGGTCAGCAATGCGCTGGTTTTGCAAGCGTCCATAGGCTACGGTAACCGCTTTCCATCAGGTTGGCCGTAGTTGCATAAAAAAAGCAGTAGGAAGTGCCACATGCATAATTTATCTAGGTTTGGTTGTTTGGAACTAGACCCCTCGCAAGATAACTCTACACGCGACTGATGGCGGAAAAACAAGACAAAACGGACTGGAAATAAATCATCCGATCACAAATTTGCATTGCGTTTAATGCAAGTTCATGTTTGTGATTGGTAAATTCCCAGTAGGTTTTTTTTTATATTCTCCGCGCGCGCGGCCGCCCGCGACGGCGCTGGCGCGATGAGATCCAAGATGTTGCCGGCGTCACATGGACCAGACACGCCGCGGACCGAGCTTAATGGCGATGGATGGATGAGGCCTTCACCCAAAGATGGGTGCCCAAAATAAAGAATTGAATTCTAGTGCTTATACATACAAACATGATATAATGTAATCAATATTTTTTGGGAATAAAATGGCTTTATTATTATTATTATTAATGCAAGTTCATGTTTGTGATTGGTAGATTTCCAGTAGGTTTTTTTTTTATATTTTCGCCATCAGACATGCTCAAAGTTATCTTGACTCTATTAGAGTGATTAGAGCATGTCTGATGGCGCCTAGATTTAGGTACCTAGCTTTCAAATTGTTTCTCATTCATTCTATTTTATTACAGAACACGTGTGAACACAGAAGAAAGTGGGCGTTAAAAACCCAAAAGTGTAAAAGTAAATAAAACGCTTAATTATAAAATCCTAAGCGCTTTACAAAGTTATAGGGTAGGCCCTATTCTAATAAACGGCTGAAAATGCAATAAAAACGTCGTCATTGAGCCGTTTTGTTGGCTTCCAGTAGACGGGTGTGGGAGGAGCGGGCGACGGATTGGAACATTTTCAATTATACTGATAATATCGGCTGCGTGCGCTGACAACACACCTATTCTGGAGCTTCTTCTTCTTATAGTGTCACAAGTGTGGTGAAAGGATTTTAAGTGCGCCTAGATTCTTCCAGAGGATTCTAGAGTTATGGGAGTACCTCTCTAAATTATCGAAGAGAGACGAACATCTACCAAAAATTTGGAAAAAATTGCGTGCTTTCTCTTTATTGCTTAAGCAGAAGAATCCACTCAGGAAACTGCATCAGGAAGATTATTTGCGTTAGGTATACCATAGGTAGATAAGTTTAAGAAGGAACTTGCCAAAACAATTTGGTTCTTCTTATCGTGTCACTGATTTTTTAGAACCAAGTGTGGTGAACGGATTTTAAGTGCGCCTCAAAGAGGCTTCCTTTGTGCACACACAAATATTTTCGAACTTGTAGTTTCTAAGATATGCCGGTTTCTTCACGATGTTTTCCTTCACCGTTTGAGAACACTGGCATAGTGTACATACATTTTTGCGCACAAAAACTCATTGGTACACTCTGGATTTGAACCCACAACCTAAGGATCGGAAGGCGGGGCTGTTACCACTAGACCACCAGCGCTCTAACTCTGACAATTAGGTAAGTCGGTTTTATGAAGGTTCATCACCATCATCATCATAGTATGATGTGTGTGTGTCTCTCCAACTTAATTAAAATGTCGTCGGCCCATCGGGTTACTGGTTAGATTAACATTTTGTCCTTCAGGACAAAATATATACCTACAGCGATGTTGTTTATTTTCAATTATACAACATCGTTGGCAACAAATATTACAAGTAGTAGGCAACAAATATTACACATCGGCTAATTTCGGCTTCATAGGGCGTCGTGTGCGTCAAAAAGAGATGGCGCTCTACAAAGGCGATGAGCAATATTTATTGCCTACAACCGGAATTTACTCTGTGACTCTCGTGTGTATTTAAGGCCTGCGCACACCTAGTTCGCTGGCGGTAGCGATCAGTGAAATGCTGTCAAATATCGCAGTCAAATTTCAAATCTGACAGCGTTTACTGAGCGCTACCGCCAGCGAACTAGGTGTGCGCAGGCCTTTATTGTGTGCTCTTGTGTATAAACTTTGTCGGTCCAGAATAATCACCCACTTGAGTTTCCTGCCCTTTTATCAGGAGCATCTTTATGGGTGAAATTTCCAGAGGAATTCTAATTAAATTTCGTGAAGCGCCGCGATGAGACTACAATGTAGCCCGGACAAGCTTAAGCAGTGAAATATGTGATCTTTAAAGGCTTGAACACACCGCCAGCGAACTAGTTCGCTAGCGATGGCGAACTAGCCCCCAAATAATTTGAAGTCTCCGAAATGTACATTGCCATCACAATGGCGCTTTTGGCGCTAGGTCTAGCGCAATTTCAAAGCATTTAACTGCTATTATTTTGTAGGCTAATCTTGGATTAACCTTGGATTTTAAATACGTGTCGCAGTTTGTAGTTCATATAAATTGCCAAGTTAAAAAAAAATTACATTTCTATTGAGTTTTCAAAAAAAAAAAGATATTTATTGAGCACTGTGACATGCGCACCTATTTTATCGGACAACTTGTGTCTATTCAAAGTATCTAGAAGCATTTAAAGTGTCTAGGTTTATGACTACAATGCTTAATTTAAAAAAAATAAAAATACATTAGTAAAAATAGCCAAACCCTGGAATGGACCTGGCAGCACTGGCCGCAATTTAGACTGTCAAGATATGAAAGATATTTAGCCCAATCAAAACACTTAACTACTGCTAGGCATGGGAAATAATTACCTGCAGTTAATCGGCTCATTTACAACCTTGAGCTTGTTCAGCTCAAACAACTCAGCGGCTCAAACATCATGTAGTTGTTGTAGAAGTGTGGAAGTGCGAGTGCAGAAGTTAAGCCTCTTACAGACCTTCTGGCTTCACTTCGGAATCATTCAGTTAATATAGTTACCTACTTTAATTTTTTTCACTGAAATACCTAACCTACCTACCAAAGTAGCAAGCAGCAAATAAACTGAATAAATAAAGTCTGCTTAAACTATTATCGCCACTGTTTGTTTTGAGCCGTTATTTATTAAAATTAAACTGCTAGCTATGCTAAAGTATAAAATGCTATGATGTGCGGTTTTGGCCCTTACGTATTTATTGCAGAAGCAAATTTTCAACATAGTGTCTTTGTGCTTCTTCCAGAACGACTTCCAATTTGATCAGGGCGAGCAACGCCAGGCTCCATAGCTCGTCTTAATCTAGGTCTTTACCTATGAAATTGTACATTTGAATATTTTTTATGCCATTAAAATTAGATAGGCGTAAGGCTCCAAACCCCACAGCAAGCTCAGCCGTATAATTCAAACTCAAACTCAATAATTTTTTATTCATTACGATGCAAGAATCACTTTGAAACGTCTTAAAGCTAGGTGAGTCTAGGTGCCAGTTCCACGCGACCAAGCGTAGAAGAACAGGCAACAAACTACGTCTCGGTTCCTACTGTTTTTTTATATGATCCTTTTACAAATCAAAAGTAATCAATCAAAATTAATTAGTTGGTCTAACTCCATCACGGCTAAGCTTGCCGCGGGGTTCCAATTCTTCGGTCCAACTTTTTCACCACTTCTACTATCGTCTTCAATTCAAGGCCTGCGCACACCTATGTGCTCTTTACCGTCGTCAGTATTTTCGAAGCATTACAACCTTGGAATTTTCAAGTCAAGAGTGAACAAGTGAATAATAGCTAAGCGTGCTCCACCTTAGGCTGCATTTTCACTTTCCATCAGGTTTGATGGCAGTCAAACGTTTAGCTATCAACAATAAAAAAAAATACCTATATATGTCGCTGGCCATGGCGATCAGTGAAACGAAGCGATATTTGACATCGTTTCATTGATAGCCATTGCCAGTGACCTAGGTGTACACAGGCCTTCATATCGTTGTTGACAACGGTTGCCAGCCGACCACAAGGCTCATTTTTCAACTCATAATTTGCAGATTTAAATTTAAGGCTTTGCATGGGTGCAAAATACAAAAGCACATTTTGCCCTCCTTTTTTCTACACTAAGCCTGTGCAAAGCTAAGGCGATTGGCTAGTTATGTACATGGAATACATTGTGAGATAACTGGCATGTCGTAGAACCTACATAAACCGTAAAACATTGTCAAGTGCACGAAAAGAGCCTCATTGAGGTGCGTTTATAATTCTTTCACCACATTACTTTTGAATGAACTTTTGTCACCATAGTATTAAGTATGTTAAGGCTGCAATGCTTTCTAAGTGAGAGCTGAAATAAAAAGTTTTGGTTTGATTCAATTTTGGTGTGAGCTACACTGAGCTGCACAAAACGTAGATAATAATGACTCCTTCTGTCTTCGACCATATCACTTTACCAAACTTTGACACAAGAGGTGGGCGTGGCTACGCCGCCGCCACGACCAAAGAAGTAGGAAATATAAAACTTGTTAAACCCATAGAGCAGCAGCATTGTTTTTGACAAAGTCAAACGGCTTCGTAGGTATTGCTTTTACCCAACATGCTGATGCAAACAGGAATGTTATGATATTGACCACTATGTGTATAGATAAGTATTTTTCATTACTCATACTCTGAAAGTAGGTCTGAAGTTGCCTGAGGGGCCTAATTGAAAGTAAAACTTTCAGCCCTAGGGAGAATCGCTTTCTACTGACAGCTGTCAAATTATAAAAAAAACAAGTTCTATTTTATTCAACCATGTTCCAACTTTCTAAAGTCTTTCTAACTGCAAGGAGGTTGTTCAACCAAATTCCAACTTTTTATTCAGCAAGTAGGTTGGAAACCCATTACAACGGTAAGAAGTTTAAAAAGTCTAATTAGAGCGCAATGTAATATTTAAATTTAAATAACATAAAGATAGTATTAAATAAATAATATATCTTCTAAATTACTTGATTAGTGTATAGCTTCAACTATTTATTTAAAATAACATAGATTTAAATTATGAAAATGAAAATAATGGCTGAATAATGCTGGCGAGCCGAAGCCGAAGGCCCGCCAGAGAAAAAGAAAAAAAAAACCGGGAAGGCGGCAATTCAATCTTCATTTTCACTAATTTTTCTTTCATGTTTTTATTTTTACTTTCCTTGTATTCGTAATGAAAAGCACAGTGTTTACCTCGGGTGAAAGTCTTTTGAGTCCCTCAAGCTCCATTGGCGCCCTCGCTAACGCTCTGGCGCCAAACCCGTCTTGGGACTCAAAAAACGTGACTTTCAACACTCAGGTAACAATGTACTATTATGATTGCTCATCTGTTCCCCTATATCAAATAAATATAAAAATAGAACTAGTTTATTTTAATTATAATGACAGCTGTCAGTTGAAAGCGATTCTATCTAGGACTGAAAAGTATTATTTTCAACCCACTCCTCAGGCAACTTCAGACCTTCTTTCTGAATATGAGTAATGAAAAATATAAAATAAAATGTCAGGAAATTAAAAACAAAAATAAAGTAGAAAATCACACGCAGTTATACATCACGCTCGCAGAATCCCAAGCATTCAGAAATAGTTTTCATCCAGCGATCCTCAAACATCTCACACCCAAGATTAAATGAAATGCGTGGAACAGACATGTTAACATACATAGCATAGGTACATAGCGGTGAAAATCATAACCTTTCCTTTTTTTATTTTCTTCGCCGCAGTCTATGTCTATATCTAGTCGAGTATAAATAGTATAAGGTCGGGCGCGATATAGATTAGATAGATCAGAAAACGTCGAATACAACAATTCAAATTCAATCAGTTTTAAATTTCTAATCCGCACAAGATTTTCGCCGAACACATTTTGTGCTAGACCTAAATGGTAAGAAAGTTGACAGACTGAACAGTATCCTTGGTTCATTAGAATGTTTCTATCAAACGTTTTCTGATGTACTTACTTAAGTACCTACCTATTAAACACCCGGCCTTATACTATTGAATTAGAGCACGGGTAGTCTAGTTTAGAGGGTAGCGAGCAATCCAATCCAAAGATTGGCTGGACTCTCAGCTCAGTTGGCAGTAGCTCTGCCTTCTGCGCCGTAGGTCGTGGGTTCAATTCCCACCGAGAACAAATATTTCTTTGGTGAATGCAGATGTTTGTTCTCTGTCTGAGTGTTATATTGTATTCTAACTATGTGTTAACAAAATGATGTGCAGTAAAATGTATGTACTATAGGAATGAGATAGTTGATTGTAATACATCAACTATCTGATTTCTATAGTACAAGACAAGCTCGGGGATAGATAGTGTTTTGTGGATTGTCTACATTATTAATTTATTTTATAAAGATCGTGGGTTAAAATTTGGTCGTGCACCACCAATGTATACTATTCTGTCAGTTCATCACCTATCTTATTATATAAATAGATATACTGTATCTGTAGGTTTATCGACAAGATAAACCTAGCTCTAAGACTTCTCAAAGTGATCATTGATATTATGTAATTTTAAAAGTACAATGAATAAAATTAAACATTTTTACTTTACTTTGACTTTCACTTTGAATACTGCTACTCCATTGTAATCTCCATTTGATAACTCTTTGAATTGCTCGAAATCAATTGTCAATTTGAAAAAACGTCAAAACTATAGCGCTTGCAAAACAGGAAAGTATTAAAAACCGGATTATCTCCGGCTTCCGGCCAAAAACCGTTTCCAGGTTTGGTCAACGTAATATTTTTTCATATAGTAGAATTTTAACAAGAAAACAATATTCTAAGATACCTACAAAATCAACTATTAAAAAATTGTACGAAATAGGAATTAGTATCTAGTGAAGTTTAATATTACTTACTTTATTATTGAGTAGTTTATTGTTGAGTAGAGTAGTAGTAGTAGTGGAGCTTTTTGTGAAGTGCTCATCCAGGGAAGTACTACCACCATACCTGTTTCTGCCGTGAAGCAGCATTGCTGTGTTTCTGTTTGAAGGGTGTGGGTGCCGGTGAAATTACTGGCACTTGAGGCTGAACATCTGTACGCGTGAAGCTGATGGACGCAGGGCAGTGCATCGTAGGGCAAATTCCTGGCGTGTGTGACTTACGAGGCAATGCTTTGTTACAGGCTATAGGTACCACTGTTACCACTTACAGGCCTATACCCGAGTGGGATCCTAGCTAAAGAAAAATAAGAACACAAATGAACAAAAAGTAAAACTGAAAAAAAAAAAAACTAATAAAAATAAATCTAACATCAAAATATATGTATTAAAAATAAAGTTTAAAATTAAATTTAAACAAAATAATGACTATAATGTATGAATGTAAATAATAATGATGATATAATAATAATCGAAATAATAAGTAATAATATGCATAAAATGTAACTTAATGTAGTTATGGAATGTATGGGCTTTTTTTTTTTTTTTTTATTATAGTTACCACTTAACATCAGGTGGACCATATGCTTGTTCCATCAGCTAGATGTATTAAAAAAAAAGACGCAGTGCAATAATAGAAAAACAAAGTATTGGTTTTATTATGTTTTATCGGTTTTTAGCTATGTATGCTTTTAGACAAAAAAAATCCATTTATAAAAATAATGCATCTTTTTAGTAATGTTTCAATTACCTGGACATATTAGGGCTAAGAATAAAGTGATGGTGAACTGAACGCGCGAACCTTGTGCAAACAACACCCACACCATTGCCTCCATATTGCCACTGTTATGACTTTTGAGGAACAAGATTTAGAGCAGGTTCAAGACAGTATCTAACACTAATACTAGCTCGCTGCGTACAATGACAGTTCGCGGCGCTGTGTGGGGATGAATGCAAAACCCTACGCTTGAAACTGATCGCCATCGCCATCGCAGTTCGAAACTGTTCGCCGCAATCTTTTCTAAGCCTAATTCATTCACCCGCTAGTCCGGGGTACCTAGGTAGTTTTTGTTCACGGGGATTAAAAACAAAACAATATTTTTGAGGCTCAATCAGTAAGATTTATGTTTCTGATACTAAGGAAAATTGGAATACGTAAAACTTCCCTCACTGTATAGGCATACGCCTATCTATCATTGCGTCCTGAAGTGAGGGTAGCTATTATACCTCCACCTCTCAACGACGATAGCACTCATGTCAATGCTCCAGTCTGCCCACGACCACAGTTATTACAACATAGCCGAAGCGTCGGGGAAAATTATACGCGGTAAACACCCATCATCATCATTATCATCATCATCAACCTATATTAGTCCACTGCTGGACGTAGGTCTCTCGCAAGACGCGCCACTGAGCCCGGTCTTCGGCTCTTCTTCTCCAGTGCTTGCCAGCTACATTTCGCAGATCGTCGCCCCACCTTGCCGGAGGGCGTCTTACACTACGCTTACCTAAACGCGGTAAAAATACCCGTGTAACAGTTTAATGTGTGTTATGATCGCAAAAGTTTAAAAAAGTACTATTGATAAATTTTGCTTAGCTGTCCGGCTTTTCGCAAAACCGGAAAACCGGGTTTGCACGCCCTAGTCAGGACGTAATGTCAGATGGGAAACTGATGGGTGGCTGAACTAATTGATGCCCGCGACTTCATCGACTGTCTCCACGGGTGGTGATTATACACTTCCTTGTTTCGATATTATATTTATGCATTCCATCTCTTATAAAAAAGTCCCCAAATATTATAAATACATTCACTTGTTCTGTTTTTTCTCCATCAATCAAAATATTACATGCTGTTAAACATTCATATCGAATACCATAAACTTAGCCTTATGATTGTATTTGTTTTTGTATTTATTGATTTACTTTGATTATGACGGTTCATTCTAGGTATGTAAATACCCTTATTTTATTTTTTATTGATATTTGATCTTATTCTAAGCTTCTCTCCATCCAAAATTTGATTGGAAAATACTGATTTGCAGCGATATAACCGCCCATTATGCATTACTATATTTTTAAATAGTTTCAAATAAGATTCTATCCTATTATTATCTTACACAACATCTTTTTTTGCTTTTAACGTAGTTAAACAAATATTTTTAGAAGTAATATATTTTTTTTCTATTAAAACTAATAGGAAAAACAATTCCAGAGTTCAATAATATTAGAACGAATCCTCAATAGTTCTCTTTTTACAAATTTTAGACTCTACGGGTCGTTTTCACCGATGACTAATCAGTAGATCAAATATTTGACGATTGTTTAATACACAAAATTAAGAAAAATTAAGTAGGGGGTAGTAAAACATTAAATAGGGGATGCTTTGTCTGTCACGATCTGGGAACTTTCGTTTTTATTAGTAGTGATCGCAGCGTGCAACTGTCAAAAGACGCGGCAGTGTGTGCGGATGTATACAATTCCCTATGTTGAAACTGAACGGTTCGCCACCGCGCCCGCCAGCGAACTAGGTGTGTTCGAGCCTTTAATCATTGATTATTAGAGATAGGTATACCTCCGAAGTATTTAGGTTAGGTTGGTACTTATATAATACTTATCCCTACTACATAACAGTTCTAAGGACTGCCGGCGTATTTTATGTAGAGTCCGAGCCACCACTGAGATCATTCAGACGCGGCGCTTCAAAATAATCATGGAACTAATTAATTATCTAAAGAAATAATTTACTACATAATGCATGTACCTACTTAACTCAAGTTTTCGCTTTTTTCTTAATTAAAATTTTTATTTATGACAGTATTATTTTTTCAAAAGATTGGTATAGGTACTTAGTTATGTAGCAAGGAATTTCCACCGTGATTGGGGATCATTATGTTCGTGAAACTAGAGTCATTTTTTGCCAACAGCACGAAAGTAGAAGGACAAAGAAGAAACCACAATATTCTAGGTAAAATAAACTTCTAGAAAAACTTCAAAACGCTAACAAACATAGTTCAAGACATCATTAGATGCACATAACTTTCCATATTTTTCTTGCTAGCAACCCCATCATCTACAAATGCACTGGAAACAATGCCACAGTACAGAATGATCAGTAACACAAGTTTTAAATTATTTTTGACGTGCCATCTGTAAAGCCTACGTCGATTGAGCAGCATAATATCAAAGCATACACAAATACTCTTTTGTAAGTAGCTTTCTACATACTTACCTATTTTTTTACTTCCAAGGTATTAAGAAAATAGGTAAGTATTTAAATAGGTATACTTAAAATTTTGGCCTAGCTATTTATATGACTAGGCAATAGCCTGGGCCAAAACTGATAGAACTAGTCTTGTTTACCGAGCGTATAGCATAGCTATTATATAAGTATCTCTTCTAAAAAAGCTATACTACCTACTTTACCTATTGTTATGAATATACCTCCCTATCTACTGTATTTTGATACCTTGTCCCGAACGGCATGCAGCAGTTACAACGAAGATAAAAGTGGTGATTACCCCTCGACCTTTCCACAGCCACCGATGACAGTGATACTAAACTTTTATAGACAGTAAAAATAATGTGCGGCCAGAATCGATAGTACAGCTTAATGTGGTAGGAGGCTTTAGTGGTCTTCCAACTGACCTGTTTAGTTGACCTTCTTACTGAAGTCCTAAACGGTAGCCTGGCATGTCTGTTATCTGGGTACCTACTTACATAATATAAGTACGATACTTCAGTAGTACATTTTTAGTAATAGAGTGGTTCACACTTGGAACGCCCTATCATAATAAAGGCCTATGCACATCTAGGCGATGGCGATGGCAATCAGCTGAAACACTGTCAAATATCGCTGGCATTATTTGACAGTGTTTCACGTGATCGCCATGGCCATCGCCTAGATGTGCGCAGGCCTTAACTTGGTTACTGCTACTTCCATCAATGTATTCGCTAACAAATTCGACATGGCTTCGAACGAACAAATTAGTGGTCAAAAAATTATTGAGCACTGACTTATTTTAAAATTCTAACAATCATTTTGACCTTATTTCAACAAAATAGAGCTTGTATGATGACATACCTACCCACTTAAAATACAATAAGTATATTACCCAGACAGAGAACAAATATCTGTGTTCACCACACAACTAGGTATTTGTTTGGTGGTGGAGATCGAATCCACGGTCGCAGAAGGCAGGGTTGCTACGAGTACCAACTGTGCCGTCATGCCAACAAATACCTATTAATAATTTTCTTGAGTGACTGCTACATAGGTAGGTACCTACATAAACAGCCAGACATAACATTGTTGAGCCGCTAAAAGCTACTCGCCAACAAATCGAGTTAGCTCGGTTGGTAGGCAAGGCGGGCTGGCAGTAGCTTTAGAGGTAGTCTGGCTACATTGCTCCTTCACCAAATCAAATTCCGCGAAGGAAAATTGTATTTACTGGGACCACCGATTGTGAGGATTACCTACGTATGAAGGTACCTATCCATTTTTTCAGTCGCAAGTAGGTATTAGGTACCTACTGGTAACTATTAGGTACCTTACCTACTGTTTACAATGTAGAAAATAAAATTAAATGCGACTATATTGAGAACTTAGTTCTCTCCTTTCATCAGTGAAACGCTGTCAAATTTGACAGCGATATTTGGCAGTGTTTTACTGATCGCTATCGCCAGCGACCTAGGTGTGCGCAGCGCAGGCCAACGTTTGAAAAACATTATATTTTGTCCGTGGTGAACGACCTTGGAAGAAAGACAATGACTTTTTCACGTGTTTTATTTTTTAGAATGGTAACATTTTTATGACAGATTATGTCAGTGTCACTGTCAGTCAAACCAACCATCGCAAAATTATGTTACCAACTCATAATAACTCCCTAAAACAAAATCAATTTCAATTTATTTATTCACTTATAAAATAACATTACAGATATTTAATCTAATGCGTTACTTAAGTATTTGGAAAAAAATAAAAACTAATTCATTTTAGTTTACGTTTCAGAACTGACATGCATTAGGTTGGCCCTGGCTAGCTAGAGGTATGATAAAAAAGGGTGTACACATTGCAATGAAAATCATACTTAGTCTTTTTAAAATAATATGAAAAAATCTGTGTAGTGTATGAATAATCCATTTGATAGTAAAACGAAAACGCACGCACACGCACTTTTATCTATGTTAGTTGGCAGCACTTTCTCAATTCAACAACACGAAAACACGTAAACGAAACGATTAACGAACAAATCGAAAGGGAAATTTAACTACCATCCTTTCTGTTTTACTCAGTTTACTAATTCGTCATAACTAATAGCTCGCAATGGCTGCTTCAATACCATTAATGTACGCTCAAGATGACTGTGAGCTTGGTGGAAAGGAATCTATCGAGGTAAGGAAAGTGGAAATGTTAGATTTCATGTGTCGTCATTGGTAAAGGTGGCCTTGGGTTTCAATCGATATTGTTTTCAAACAGCAGACGATACCTATTTACTCGTAAGATGTTATTGCTTTTTAATTAGCGTCGAACAGATACCTACTCTAACCAATTCTTTTGAACACTTATTAAAAAAAAAAAACCTATACAGACCCACTTTATGGATAATTTCAAATCAATGATGTAAACTTTACATCATTGATTTGAACTTATACCAAGTACCTAAGGTTTACATTGGAAACCTTAGGTACTTGGTATAAGTTTAAACGGGTTGGTTAATACTTACCTACAACAAAACCTGACTAAATGGAGTATAACTGAGTCAACTGGTCACAGTGTGGTTGTATAGCACAAGCTATGCTGCTTCTTTGTAGTAGTAGAGCTCCTTGTGAAGGGCTCGTCCATGGAAGTACTACCAGCATGGCTTTTTCTGTTGTGAAGCAGTATTGCTGTGTTTTAGTTTAAAGGGTCTGGGTGCCGGTGAAATTACTGACAAGTGAGGCTGGATATCTGTATTTCTCAAGTTGATTAACGCAGGCCTGTGCACTGTAAGGCATATTCCTGATGCAAAACAAAACTGCTTTCTAGTCACTGCATCCTCCTGCTCATAAGAAAACTAACAGCTGTTCCCAATATCTCATGTTCTGCTTGAATGAAATGTCAGACAGACATACCTTTGTTTCTTTACTATGTAAATGAACTTAATTTGAATATAGGGAACTGTCGTTGTAAGCCACCACTTAAAACTCACAACACATCAGTACCCGAAGTCTGAGTTTTGCTACCACTATTCGTTGTTTTCGTTTCGCCTGTGTGTCTCTCTTTTGTATGGAGAAAAGATGAGACAGCAAAAATACGTAACGTAGTTAGAGTTGTTGTCTCATCATTTTTCCATGCAAAGGAGAAAGACACGTAGGCGAAACGAAAACAACATTTGGTACCAAATGTTGTAAATGCACTGGGACTTTGGGTACTGTTATGGAAAATGTGACTTGACTCAAGAAAAATCTACACTTTACTTCAATATTTGCCATGACAAACTGTTATCATTGATAAGACCTGTAAATACGACAAGCTATCTTTGAATAGATACAAACTATGATAATTATACTCTGATATTTTCTTGTTTAGCAATGCAGCATCTTTTTATAAACAACTAGCTGATGGAGCAAGTTTATGGCCCACCTGATGTTATGTGTTAACCATCGCCTATAACAATGTATTGCCTCGTAGGTCACGCGCGTCAGGAATGTGCCCTGTGTTGTTCAACTCGAGGTATACAGATGTCCAGCTTGTAATTTCACCAGCACCCAAACCCTTTAAACCGAAACACAGAAGAGCTGCTTCACGCCAGAAATAGGCATCTAATCTGAAACTCAAAACAAAATACATATCCCCAAAGGAGCTAAAATATATTTTTTCCTTGTAAAGGTGTGACATTATTATGAAACTAAGTTGTTACACTTATCTATCATAAAATAGTAATGTAATAATTTTAAAATGTTTGGAAATAATTTACTCAAACATACTAGAAACAACTGTTACTTAATCACATTACTAAAGTGGCATTATACCATTACTGTCACATACCACATACCCGTTCCAGTTACTTTTTCGGGATAATAAGTATCCTATGTCCGAACTAACAGATTCAACTGTTAGTTCGGAGTGTTTTGATTGCAACAAAAGATAAGGAATCACCCCACTGCTGGCTTGGTAACAAGTACCAAGTACCCATACAAGATGCATTATAGATATCTAAGGGGGCAGTAAGAGGTACATCCAAATTCCAAATATCACCCCTGACCATGTTATTAGGCTTGTGCCACTTCTAGATTATAAGTGGTATCTAACAAGTTTTTCCTTCACTGATCATTGCAAATGTACATTTTTGCATTGAAAATCCATTTGTGCCAGATCGTTCTTTTGTTTTTTGAATCTGGTAGAAAATTCCAGATACAAATTGGTTAAAAAAAACAAGTTACATGTGATTTTCTCTATTCCAGGATGATTTTGCATACCGCAACAATGTGATGAACGCCGAGAAGTCAATCCGCCTGGCCTTCGTACGTAAAGTGTACGGTCTGCTGACAATACAGCTCCTGACAACAGTGGCCATTGCTGCCGTGCTCACCTTGGTAGAGCCAGTGCAAGGATTCATCCATCAAAAGTATGTTTACGTTGGGAGTACATAATTGGTACATAGTGGCATAAGCAAGGCTGATCATATCGCAGTATCGCACGATGAATTGGCAACCGTTGGGTGTCAAATTATAACAAAGAATATTGCAATATGGATCCGACAACTGCCTCTTAGGTGAAAACGGCATACCCACCAGATTTGGAGGGTTTACATCTATCAGCTGACTTATTAATGATGATGTGGTTGTTGGGGGGAGGAAAAACACTGGTGGCACTGGTACCCACCAGTAAATTCAACAGTTGTGTACCAAAAAGTTTTTCTGTAAAAAAATTATGTGCACTATGCCAGTACTCTCAAACTGTGACGGGAAACATCGTGAGGAAACCGGCGGCGTGTCGTAGAACCTAAAAAAGTTCGAACAACATAATGTGTCAAGCGTCATGCAAAAAGGACCGCCAGCGGCCTTTTAGCGGAAACCAGTCCGCACACCAAGTGCGGATGATTAATTTTGCCAATTATTGTGGCTGTCTGGCATAAGTGGTTCGTGGCCAACTCTGCAGAGTTTGTAGCGTTTTCTTTGGCATTCCAGGAGAATAATTCACAAGAACGAACAGACGCTCATTGGTTGAAATAAAAGGTTATAAAAATGAAGTTGTTTCCATTTTCAGTGATTGGCTGATTTTCGTAGCGTTTCTACTGAGCATGGTAACGCTGTTCGCTCTCATCGCTAAGCGCAAGGACTCTCCCGCCAATCTGTACCTTCTAGCGGCATTCGTAAGTTTACCCTACTACGCGCCGTTTACTGGTCAGTGTATATTGCGGTTGAATTTTTGTGCTCTATCATACATATTTACTGGACCAACTATGATGATAGCATAACCCCCAATCTAAGAGGGGTGTTATAATTTTGAGGCCGTGTATGTCTGTGTCTGGTATGACATGTGTCCTCGTAGCTTCGGATTTTAAGTTCGAAAGCTGATTGGACTCCACAGAAGAAGTCCAATCAGCCGTTTCCGTGTTCTAGAGATATTATCCTTATAATTGTGTATTAAATATTTTGTAATTTAACTTTTTAGAGATACTTTTATATGGTTAAAACTAACAGTTGTCGTGTTTCCCAGACCGCAGTCCAATCATACACGATCGGCGTGGTGGTTTCCTACTACAACACCGTAGTAGTGCTACAAGCGCTTGCTCTGACCTTCGCTGTTGTCTTCGCCCTCACTCTTTTCACTTTCAACACCAAACGGGACTTCTCATTCGTGGGATATGGGTAAGTATTGTTGATGCTAGCTTATAAGTTTTTTTATATAATTATTAGGCAAACGCAGTCTAACCAATTCGTCGACGGTGTAGCGCGCTTACTTAGAAGATACCTAAAGGCATGATTCCGATCTTGGCACCCCATCACTGCACCGCGTCATGCTGTTTTTTATGATTTCTTCACTTTCGGAATTCCCGAATATAAAGATTAATGAAGCGTTTAAACGATAAGCATTTCATTAAACATACTTTTATAGCTAAGCAGCTAAACAAACTTACAATGAAAACCACTTTTCGTATAGTGCTTTTCAATTATCTGATGAAATTGAACCTTATTTTTATCGCCGTTATCTAGCATACTGTTGCATAGTCAAAAAGTTAAAAAATATAACCGAACTAAACACTCAAAAATTGAAAACCTTGTGGATATGTTCGGGTTATAAAACTATTATCAGCTTTTAGTTTGAAAAGTTTAGCCCGAAAAAGCAGATAAGTGTAGATGCAACTTACAAAAGTCGCTTATAAAAATAAGCGTAAGCATAAAGTTTGTAAAAAATAAGCCGTTAATCACATCTTTACTCCCGGAGTGACACTGTTTTCTTTATTTCAGATTGGTGGCCGGCCTTAGTGTTCTACTAGTAGGCGGATTCCTTCAAATCTTCATCCAATCGTCTGCGTTTGAGATCGCGCTTTCCTTCGCAGGGGCAATCTTCTTCAGTTTCTTCCTCATTTTCGATACTCAGCAAATGATGACAGTTCTCTCCCCAGAAGAGTACATTCTAGCTACAATCAACCTTTACATGGACATTCTGAACCTGTTTCTTTATATTCTACGTATTTTGAATGAGTTGAACAGGAATTAGTGATATGAGTGGGATAGTAAGCTACCGGAGCGGGATATAGCTAAAATAAACATTCAACTTTTAGGTGGAAACCTAAAAAATTACTGGTAAAAATACTAAACTAAACTGTAGGACGGCGCGTAGAAACGCCTCATCTAATGTTCCTTGACTTCGTACAATTTTTATAAAATTTAATACACAGATTACGCGACTAACTAATCATTGAACGATTAACTAAATCTATACAAAGTAAACTTTGTCAAAGTCCGAACTGAGATTTTTTTATTAAATAAAACAGGTATCACTAGTATTTTTTTAACCCGCATTTAGAAAAGTAGAAGTTTCTCAATTTGGCTGTATTTTATTTTATTCTGTAGATAAATCCCGCTCTATATTCTGCACTAGCGTTTTGTGTCGCTCTATTTTTAATAGTTTGAACGTTTTTTGGCACATTAAAAACTACGTTACCTACTTATTTCGCTTAAAATTTCGCGTGTTGTGCGTCTTGTTTGTTTTCATTCATTTAACTAAGAGTGAAGAGCCAAAGACACGAAGAATTTAAAAACAGAAATAAACCACTCAATCATTACGAAAACAAAGAGGATGCACAATGATAGTCTTTGTGATTTTTTTATGGTGCTTGTTTTAAGTCAAAGTTCACCAATAATCTTAAAATTCCCACAGTTATGTATTTATATTATTATTTTTTAGCAAGTAGAAGGCTGTGAATGTCGACTTTGTACAGAAATTGTGTTATATTTTTCTAAAACCTAGTTTCGTTTCGTTTGTGCAAGACTATTGTATTATTTTAGTGCAATTTAATGTATTATTTTTTTGAAATTGTATAGTAATTTTGTGGTGTGTGTTCATAACTAGGTGTTATTAGCACAAAACATTCCAACACCAACGAAAAATGCGTTGTTGAATAGTATTAATAAACTTTATAAACTAATTAACAAATTTTTTATTTTCCGGATCAATTTTAGATAATTTGAAATACATATCATCATCTACTGAAGATTGGTTCCGAAACTTTGACTCCGAAACGGTCCACTCTGCATCATAAGGAAACACCCTCTAGTTGTAGGGATAAGAGTAGACACTGCATGCGTACGTGCATTTTTTACATTTTTCTACTTATTCACATAAGTACGAAAACTTTTAAAAAGGGCATCGCAATCTTTCAAAGGGTCAATGTGCGAGCGAAAAGTACATCGACGGTGGTCTTAACTTAAATAATTCCATCATAATATGGCCTATCAAAACGTAGCTCTAATTATCTGCGTCACTGAATATTGGCATACCAGCCAATATTATCTGGCCACAGGGTTAAGAGGACAATGGTTTTATGGTATGCATTTAAAGTCAAAAAAATTATTAAATCATTGTTTATTACCAATTGCTCTTTACATAAAATCACGATTTTTTAATCACAATGACAAATTTATATAACTAATTAGACGGTATATTTACATCAGATTACATTGGGAACTTATAAAATAAATCGAAAAATACATGGCATGGCAGGGCCATACCCAAAACTGCTGACATTGGGAAAGTGTGGAAGACCAGCGTTCAAAAACAATGCAGCTCAAACACTTAAAAAATAACAGTCTAGGAACTAAAAATATATCTACACAGGTAGGTACAAAAACAAATACATTTATAATGTACATAACCGATTTTTAATATCAGTGGTGGCCCAATATGGCTTAGAGTTCGACCTATTCCTTCCAGTCCATCCCAAGATTGTCTGGAAGAGATCGCTTTTAGTGATAAGACCACCCTTTGTTAATTGTATGTGGTATACAATAAAATATTTTCTATTATAATAATATTCGATTCTAAGGAATATAAAGTTAGTTGTTTTCAGATGGTTGGGAAAGGTGGGCTTGTAAAAACATTATATAATGAGAATTTCGATTCAATTAATGAAATCGACTTCAAATGCGTAGCGTGGTTACGCTACGATTACTTGGTTAAGTATCACTTATGCCCGGGATACACGAGGCTAGTTTTTCAAGCCAGGATAGCAAGACATTTTTCCCAGCGCAATAAAAAAAAAGAATAGCAAGATAGTGATAGTAAGCTAGCAAGCTAGCAGTACCCCTACCGGGAACCAATCGTACACCAGCTGACGTGGACTCGTCACCGTTTCGCAATCGCTATTCATGCCTCTTGAAGAATCCGCTAGAGGCGCTTTTGGTTTCTCCATACAAAATGGTAGCAGGGGGCCAATTCTAGACTTTTAGAGATTAACGCTCGAAATAGAGATCTGAAATGTCGCGAAAGCAGTGTCATATCACCAAATTTGTCGAAGATAATATCGAACCGCGCTAAAATGCATATTCTAGCCACCGTTAGACTTTTACGTTAGACTTTTACTATAGAGATGTCAGAAAGAAGGTTCATTCTTAGAACTTCCACAGACTATCCCGTTGTTGTTCATGTTTATCTACGTTCCGTTTCTATCGATAGACTAGTTCGATAGCACTAACTTTATTATTGTCTTCAAATAAACATATTTCCTATTAAACGGCGTTTATAATGCGTTCTTGTTGTTGTTTATAATAGATTCATTTTCATTAGATAGTAATCAATGGACTTTTCGCACAAAATGTTAGTTACAATAATTAATTCCGGAAACACACGGAACGTTATGTACCATAAAACTGTAAACTTTGTTGTTTGTAATCTATGGTCAGTTGTCTATAAAGTGTTGTAGATATGTCATTGTCAGGATCATTACACTCAAGAGAAGGACTCCGATGACTTGAATTTTTAATTCAAAGGTTATCAACTAGATGGCCATTCAATGCAAAAAGAATATTTCTCTCGAAGCTTGAACCCCGGATACAAGTATAGACGTTGACTGTCTGATTGACTGCTCTTCTAACTGCGCCTTTGAATAATTACTAAGTACGAGCTAAATTCAATCACTCCTCACTTATTGTTGGTTTATGAGAAAGTATTATTCGCGTTCTCGCTCCCAACTTGTATCCCCTACAAACAAGTAAACATCATTGACTTTTTATCAAAAAGTAAGACTAGGTGGTATGGTCTTGGTACTCTAGCCTGCTCCAAGGACCGAAAGAAAAAAAAAGCCCAAAGTCACCCAAAGTATATTAGAGATGTCAATGTCGACTACTACTCACCACTCGACACATATCTAACGGCCTTCGCTCGATAAATGTCTATAGTGATATTGCTGGAATACGATATCTATTGAAAATGTCATGTCTATTTTAATTTGACAGTTCTTGTGATATATATCTACCGTGACAAAAAAGTCACTGGTCTAGAATTGCCCCCCTGAGGTGGGCGATACGATCGGCGATAGGCGTCAGGCACCGCACACGGCGTCAGGCATCGCACACCGATTTCATACGATTGGTTCCCGGTAGGGGTACAGTTCTAGCTTCGTCTAAACAGAACTAGCTTCATTTTTCATATAGCTATTCTGTTTATACGAAGCTAGAACTGATAACTTGCTAGCCTATCACTATCTTGCTATCCTGGCTGAAAAACTAGCCTCGTGTATCCCAGGCATTATTATGAGGGCCGTAGCCAAGTATCACTTTTTACAAGCGCTAACATAATCTCTTGTCGAATCTTTTTCTGCTTTAGCGGACGCTTAGAAAGCAAACAGCAGTATCCTAGAATTTAATTATTTGAATGTTTCCCTTAATATTATTTCCGCAGCAATGCTCTTACAGGACTCTCATTTTCTCATGCTTGCATTTGTTTTGATTTTGCATCTTTGCATGAGAGCTTCATAGGCTGTAGATAATTTGACACTGTAGCTGATATACTAGAAAAGACTAGGCTAGCCAAAAGCGTTTCTTTTTATATATCATTTTGTTGCTTGTTATTTTCTAAACTAGCTTTGATTTCACTCTCTAAATCGTTATCGATATCCATTGCATCATCTTCGGCTATGGACTGTGTGTCTAACTGTAACTCCATGCTTTGTCCACTGGGGCTGCATGGGTTTTTTATGTTTTCCTCACCAGAAAGTAATGGTTTTAAATCTTTTAATTGATTTGGTCTGTTCTCTGTAGTATTCATCTGTTTGGAATCGGTAGTTATATTGGCACACGTTTCTATAGATTGCAGTTGTTCTCTTTTATTTTCTTTAGATTCTTGAGAATCTTCATTAGGCATCATTTCATGTGTAGTTATATCATCTCTATCTATAGTATTGCTAAAGTCTTCAGGTCCACTTTCTTCTCTTCTATTTTCTTGAGAATCTTTATTAAGTGTAGTTTCAATTGTAGATATGCCATCTCTGTCTATAGTTTTGCTTAAGACTTCAGGTATAGTACTATTTTCGGATTTAATACCGTCCATTTGATTAGATTTTTCATGTATTGTAGTTATGACCTGTTCTTTCGTTTTGTTACTGACTTCAGGTATTCTACTTTCTTCGAACTTTATATCGTCCGTTTTGATAGATTCTTGGGAATTTTCATTTAGTGTAGTTATGTCATGCTCATTAGTTATGTTACTGACTTCAGGTATTGTACTTTCTTCAGATGAATTTTGATCCAAGTTATTCGATTTTTCATTTAGTATAGTTTCAAAAGTATTTATGACATGTTCTTTTGTTTTGTTACAGACCTCAATTGGCGTACTTTCTTCGGATATAATATCCATTTTATTAGATTTTTGAACGTTTTCATTAAGTTTAGATGCAATAGTATTTACAACTCGTTCTTTTGTTTTGTTACAGACTTCAGGTATAGTACTTTCTTTGGATGTCATATCCATTTTATTCGATTCTTCATTTGGTGTAGTTTCAAGAGTATCTACAAAAAGTTCTTTTTTTTTGTTACAGATTTCTGGAATACTTCTTTCTTTGTATTCGTCCATTTCGTTACATTTTTGAGAATCTTCATTAAGTGTACTTTGATTATTTATAACCTTTTCTCTTATTCTGTTACAGAGTTCAAAAATATTTCTTTCTACGGACTTAATATTGTTCATTTTATCACTAACACCGCATATCTTGTCAACTACTACTGATTCGTTTTCTTTTGTATTATAACTATCTTCTGATGCTGCATTTTCTTTTATTGTATTGCTTACTTCAGAACTTTTATCTTGTATTTTATAACTGCTCTCTTCATTATTACTCTTCGATTTTAGAGCTAGGTCATTACTGTGTGATACTTCAACGGATTCTTTCACTTGCTTTAAACCTTCTGCTAGCTTACTTTCGGGATCTGACTGATCTTTCATAGCTGATGTATCCATATTAATAGATTCTTGTTGTTTTCCAGTATTTCCTTCTGATGTCCTATCATATTTTATGATATTTATTATGAATGTTTCTTCATAAGACGATACCTTCTCGGGTTCATTTATGGTTTTACTTATGACTTCTGATGACTTAAATTTGGATGCTAATTTTTTAGCGCTGGGGTATACTTTGACAGTCGAATGTCTACTAGCCGACGGCTCAAGTGGTAGATCTTCTTCTTCTTGTATAATCTTATATTTTTTCGGGTCTAGCGGTTCCAAAAATGAAAGTTTTTCAAGATTTTCAGGTGAACCGGATCTCGAGTCTTTGTTCTGTGATGACATTTTATCAATGATATAATAAACTGATATCGGCCTGAAACCAATAAAATATAGATTAAAATCATTTATCTAATAATTAAGTTTTTAAATTTGAATACCCGATTTCAAACCAATCTGGTGCATTGATTTTTGATTGTATTTCTATATGACCAATGTAATGTATTTTAGCCTTCCACGTTTAAAAAAATATTTTCAAATGGCCTTATAAACGACGGAGCTATTTGGTTAAAAATACGACTGCCTTCTCCTTTTTTTAATTCCGTAATAAATAATGTTTTGGCCAATTTTCTTTGTAGTAGATTTTGGCTTTCTTATATGAAAAAGATATGGAACAAACGCGTACTTATACAATAAGTTAATGATTATGTTTATTTCTACGCATCGTTTAATTCCTGCATCCTTAGTAAAAAGTTACTTATTATTGGTTGAATTTCGCAAGGAACAATTGTGGTCCACCATTCATTTTAACTTACCTAAAACTTATAGTTGTTTCTTGTTTTTCAGAAACTGCAATGAAACTTAAACTACCTTTCTTTTCCTATCTATTAGGTTAGTACTGTAGCTGTCTTCTACGGTGCACATTCTCCAGTTTCGAATGACTTGCAATCGGATATCATAGGGGATTTTCTCTCTGGATTTCAGCCTACATGATTTCCTTACATTCTGTGTTGCTTCGTTTCCACTGTTTTCTTCACAAGTCTGTAAAGGAATTTGTTCGTTCTGTTCGTGTATCTCTTCTTTTATGTCTTCTTTGATTATACTTCCTTCACCTGGTTGATTTATGTCTTCTGTTTTTATTTCATCTGTCTTATTATTAAGCTTTTGAAGACTTTGATTAGGTGTTAGTATTTTCAATTTTGAAATCGGTATGGGCGTTGAGAAGGCAGGAGTTGTTAGATCTAATTTTGATCTAGATTTTCGCTTTCTTTTTCTTACCCTTTCTTCTAAGTAATCATTGCAATCTGATTCAGTCTTAGGAATAATACTATCAATGTTCTCTGTTTTAACAACCCCCAGTTTGGTTGAAAGCACTGTTTCGCTGAAATCACCAAGTGGTTCAATCTTCGGTTTAAGATCTTCTAATGGCATACGTAAATTAACAACTACGGACATCACGTTATCATTGAGAATGCTTTGCAGAGGGTCATTTCCATTTTTGCTTCTGCATTTACTTTTGTTGGTGTGTTTTTTATTTTTGTTTTGATCTTTTATTCTTTTGGCCTCCATTATCTTACGAAACTCGGCTTTGTTTATTTTCATTGCCTGTATTCGCGCAATGGGTATGTCTAAGTCGAATAGCTGAATTGAGTTCGTTCCTCGGTAGCGCGCGATTCTGCAAGTAATAAAGGCCAATTTTCCACTTGTTCCTTGTGTAATATAATTATTTTAGTTAATTAGCAGTAAATCTTGTATAGTTATACAAGAATAGGCAAACATTTTAAGGTTACTTACTATTCACTTTTAAAACTAAGGATGCAGGTAGGGTATTTTATATAAGTAATTTGGTTTGAAAGCGAATGAATACTCTAACGAGATATAAAAAGCGGTGCACACACAAACTGCAAAAAAAATTGCAAACATCGAATGATAATTTTAAGCTATTGCATAGCTTCTATCGCGGGCCTTGAGCGTGGGGACCGAATCCAGAAATTCCGTAACGAAAAAAACCTAACACCCCCAATGACGTTTTTTCAATGACGTGTAAGTAAAGTTTTGGAGTTGCCATACGTAACAAAGTTCAAGTCAGTGCTCAAAAGACTTTGTTCCGTTCTTTAGGGAGATTTGCACATGAAGGTAGGGACAAATCGATTTATTAAGAAATAAAAAATACTGCATTAATAAAATAAATACCTAAATAATTATAATTGCATAAGTTGATAAAAAAATGCTATGCAATAGCTTTACCGCGGCAGTCTCCGAGTGCCACACGTCTTTTTGACATGTTTTCACTTGCAAATGGTTTTCAGGGCGTCAATTCCAGCAACACGGTTCGATTGAGTGATTGAACCGTGATCACTGAATCCACGTTCTATTTTTAAATTGTTCAAACAAAAATTGACAACTCACATCGATTTACACGATCGCTTGAGTGATTTGTGTTTTTAGAATCGACACCCAGATTGAATGTTCTCTTTCGTAATTGAAGTACCTTTTCCAACATGCTTAAACGCAACGTTGACACATTTACTAACTCGCAACCTCATAATTTTAGCAGCAATGTATAAAAAGTGTTGTGGGTCAGTAGCACGCCTATCAGTACGCCGAAGTTCGCTGGTAGCTTGCATAAATGGAGTAACAATAACACCATCTCTGTATATTCAAAAATGACCGCCGTAGATTGTCGGAAAAGATAGTTCTTCCGCATGTTCATCCATTAAAATACTGACTGGCCTGTTATATTCACCGGGTGCTAGACTCAAAAAATAATCATCATTCCACAAAAGAGTTTGCTGCTGCGCAACTAAATTATCTTCAATTGACACATGTTCACTTATTTCATCCATATTCAATTGCGAAGTACGTTCATTGCCGGTAAAAAAAGATTCATCGACTTTAATGTCATGATAAATATAAAGAGGCGTAGATACTAAATACGACAACCACTCTTTAATTAGGCTCTTATTAATAAGCCCGTGGACATAACTAGTTTTGTGAATCAACTTCTTTTTCAAATGCATATAAAACCAATGGTCATCTTCAATGTTCTAAAATACCTGCAGTATTGTTTTCAAAATACTTTCATGTTTACTGGTCGACATTCTCAAGTCTCTTTTCCACCATAGTCTGTCGCAAATAATACAAGAAAGACCAAATGAATTACTCGTAAATTCTTTATCAAAATCAATATGACTTGTACTGTGTTTACGATAATTTGTATAAACTGGAATAGTACCATCAACATTAAAATCCATAATATTTTCACCAATCCGATCTTCTCTATAAATCTCAATTTCATTTTCATGATTGTTATGGTATATGAAGTTGAATATTGGCATCAACATGGGCTTCATTTTGGGTAGCGTTTGTATTGTCTCCAATAAATCTGATACTTCATAAAAAGGTCTGAAATGTTGTTCACGAAGATGAAGATGAATCCAGTTTTCTGTATCATTCGCTTTAAAATGACAAAAGATAGTGTCTTCATTCGTTGTAGTTATGTTGTAAAAACAATAATGTAGGTACACAAACATTTTGATTGTACATTTTTGAGAATAAGTACAAACAATCCAAATCTCCGAATTCAGTAGTGCTTGATAGAATGTTATATGCTTCTTGCGGATTGTGGCAAGAGTTTAAATAGGGTGAATCGCGTAATTGATTTCTCAAGTCACAAGTCTCAATTTGAAGTTGCAAAACATTTATGAGCGAGTGGAATAGACAATTACCATAGCCAGGAATTCCTGTGTTCCTGTGTAGAATAACTTCGGGAGTAATGCATTCATTACGCTGTTCATATTAATATGAAGTTGAAATTGATTTTCCTATAGCGTATCATTTTCTATATTTTCAACAGCCCTACCTTGCACGACATTCTCTTCATTACTGCACAATTTCGTCTTTTTCTGTGAAAAATGAGGAAATCGTAAAGTTAAATAATATTAAGGCATATATTACAATTTGTTTTTAAATATTATTAAATCAAATTACATATCCACGTAGGATTTTTTTGCTTTACGTTGACGAAATTCCCTTTGACGTTCAGCATTTGTTTTTGGTACTATTTTTTTCTTTTTTTCTTCACGTTTCTTCAAATTTTTCTGACGCTGATAATATGCCCTTTGACGTTCACAATTTCTTTTTCTTTTTAGCTCTTTTTTTAGCTCTTTATGCTTTCCTTCTCTATAAAAAAAAGAAAATATCTAGCTATAAATAATAGGTATAAGTAATTAGGTATTAATAGTGTAATTACACACCAAAATAATTATTCATTCCAAAAATTTGAACAAAAATAACGATATTAAGAGTTTGATCATCGAATTTCGCGCAATGTACATTTATATAGATATAATATCATATATACTTTCTCTGCGCGACATTAATGTGTATTACCTATACATAAAAAAAAACAAAGGTACTAAATAGTACACGTGCTTGGTTTAATGGTTTCTGTTATTACATAATAAAGAATGAATTTACACACATACATATTGAGAATCTAAATTGAGAATTTAAACTATATGTGTGTGAGTGTGATATATGTGTGTATGTATGTAAAAGAGGACTACTTTTAATATCGCTTATTTTAATATCAAAAATTTTAGTTATCTTTATAGCATATTATATAATTATAAATTAACAAAACAAAAAATATTACTGCATTTGTGATAATAATAATAAAATGAATGTATATAGAGTACTAACTCATTTTCTTTCACTATTTTTTCGTGACTTTCTTCATTAATAAATGCACTTTGTTTATTCATATTTAAAACACTTTGTACACAAATTATACGAGTACATATATTCACTGTTGTACATAGATGATAAGTACCTATACACCTATATACTTTCTCACAAACAGCTGATTACGGTAGTTTTCCAATACAACCAATGCCACATAATAGGCGGGTTGCTGACCGCTCACGATCTATGGGCGTGGGAGTATCCACGAAAAAACTATAGCTCGCGACGCGGATGGACTGTCAAAATCCTTTGGCGCCAAGCGTTGAGAAATCGGTTTGTCCATATACCTTCATGTGCAAATCTCCCTAAAGAACGGAACAAAGTCTTTTGAGCTCTGACTTGAACTTTGTTACGTATGTCAACTCCAAAACTGTTACTTACACGTCATTGAAAAAACGTCATTGGGGGTGTTAGGTTTTTTTCGTTACGGAATTTCTGGATTCGGTCCCCACGCCCAAGGCCCGCGATAGAAGCTATGCAATAGCTTAAAAATTACAAACATCGAATGAATTTTTGACATGTTTTAACTTGCAAATGGTTTATGCACAAAAATATTTTTAGTAGTTCACAATAATTAAAATCTGCCGTGGTAGATGGACGGACGAAGTTCCATTTCATCATTATTGGCCGGAATAGGCTAAGTAAACCTTTGCAACTATTGTAGAGGATTTATACAACGTCAATGGGCAACTTTTTTCCCATACCCCCCATTTACGAGACGTTATAATGCCTGAGATATGATTTTAGATAGAATAGGCTCGCCCAGCACCTATACCATTCTCTCAGCTAACCGACTCAAAATCAAAAGTGTATTTATTCAGTAGGATCGCAAGGATCACTTTGAAACGTCTTAAAGCTAGGTGAGTCTAGGTGCCAGTTCCACGCGACCAAGCCTAGAAGAACATGCAACAAACTACGGCTTGGTTCTTTGCTGCCTGTTGAACTTAACTCACAGGAAAGACATGATCAATACGTGCGGAGCTGACTAAGCCGCGAGATTCGTCACGATGATTTCCTTCACCGTTTCAAAGCACGAACTAGGCTACTGAAACAAGAAATCACGTCGTTTTCTCACCTCTTAACATCTTCCAGAGTTTCCAGCCTAGAAAGTGCGCTGGTCCGCTCGCACTTATTCCTGTGATTATCCAATAGGAAGGAAGTAGGAAACTTGTTGCCGCAGACATAGCACTTGAAACTACTGTGGCATGCCTCGTGAGTGGATAGTTGAGCAAGCGTCGTGAAACCTGGAATAAGTGTCAGTAACATTTTAATATCAATTGATTTTAATTCAAAGTGGTCCTTGTGATTTATTTATTTTACTTAGTTAATTAGAACTGTTGCCACATTGCGTACCTAACATTACAAGTTACAATCAAAAAAATACTTTGACTTGTCGCTTCTCACTTTTTTTTGCATTTCAAATGTGATTATAAAGTTTTTTTTTAAGTACGTTCTCGCGAGGTCTACTGATGTAGAACTATAATACTATAATACTTGTACTCACCTCTGTCACACTGCGTACATGCGTTCGGAGCCTCCGCGCGAGGCGATGGGAAGGAGCTGTATGAATGCACTGCTATCACGTGAGCCTGTAACAAAAAATCGGAATAATATGGGGATAAAGCTGCAGAGGCTTGCAGTATCAAAAAACTCAGTTCTGATTGGTGAACTAACATTTCATACTATTTATAGGGATTGAAAAAGTAATACAGTATACATACACACATCAACATTGTCTAGGAATATTCAACTATTGTTGATTTTTACAAAAACTGAAAATAATTTCTTTAGGTATATAGCAAGAATCTTTATTTTGTGTTGTTTATTAATAATAATAATATACAGCTGTTTGATATTTTTATTAATAAAAATTAAAGTAAGTAGTAATAAAATCTCGAAAAATCTGAAAATCAATTCGAAATGGAATATCCCTAGACAATGTTGAGTGTACTTGGGCTGTTTGAGTAGGATTTGAAGACCGACTAGTGATGTGTTTCGTTGCCCCGTCTCAGTAGTGAATCTATTCTCTGGCTAACACTCACAGTACTCTCTTTCTGTTACTAGTCTTCTAGTTACTAGTCTCATGATGTGCTTACCTTAAGCCCTTTGACCGTGTTGAATCTCTCAAAGCACAGCATACAATCCATCGGCATGTCCGCAACTGGTTCTGCCTCCTCTTCACTCATCAGCTCTTCCTTTACTTCCTCAGGCAAGCGCTGAAAACAAACCTCATTTTATTACCTTTTTACCTGATTATACTACCGAAATAAATCTACGAGGTTGGTACAATTTCCATATTATTATTATTAATTATTCTCTGTCATTGGTAAATATGGATATTTTTAATTTTTAAAAATATCTTTAAGGAAAGTGTCTCAGGGTATATAAATAAAACAACCAGACAAGTTGGTAATGTAGTATAGAATAGGACTATTTATTTGACCACTACAATTAAATATAGGAACCTAAAGTACAATACGAAACAGCAAATATTAATTTTTTACAAGGAGTCAACATTAAATAAAAAGTATAATAGTCATCACTTCCGCCTACCCTCATTTATCACACTTTTTTAGATATAACCTAAAAACACTTTTATATCGTTGATGTTTTTACAGATTTCGAATTTGATGATGAAAGTATGATGTAACCGAAGAAACAAGTGTAGCTTTATATCCTTCGAGAAAATTCATAAACTACCATACATCAAACGACATGAAAAACATCAGTAGGCATAATGTATCTTTTAAGACAGCAACATTTATTCTACCCGACGTTTCGACCGTGTTACAACAGCCGTGGTCGCGGATAGACTGGAGTTCGCGTTAA
The DNA here is from genome assembly GCA_947578465.1 of Thera obeliscata. Taxonomy (NCBI): domain Eukaryota; kingdom Metazoa; phylum Arthropoda; class Insecta; order Lepidoptera; family Geometridae; genus Thera; species Thera obeliscata. The sequence continues at coordinate 4,989,935 of OX387926.1, forward strand.
TTTAAAAAGTACTATAGACAGCAACATATTATACCTATATTAATCAGTAAAGCTACACATAATCCATAACGAACATTAAAGTATATAATTGCACACTAGGTACTTATCAGAATCAATATGCACACAATTCCTTGATCAAGAAATTTAACAGGGTAAGTAAGTCCGATGTTTGTGATTTCCATGTCTTCCTCTATTGTCTTGTGGAGTGATGCCTGTATTTTTGGCACGAATAACGGTCCGTAGAGTTCTGTCTGCAACGTCCAGCGTATTTTTGAAGAATGTTTTACAAATGCGTATATTCTTGCCGTCTTTAATAAAATATATCCTGCTATTTGGTTTTCTTCGTTTTACTGCTTTCGTTGATATTCGCCGATTAGGGAGCTCTAATGGTTGCATACAAGAGCTTAGAAACTCTCTTTGTTTTTGAAAAGATCCTAACTCCCAATAAGACTTGAATATTTTTTCTCTCGTTTCTTCTGGGATTTTTTTTGAACATGATAATCTGCATTTGTCTGTACACGGTGGCTTCATACTCTTGGCTCTCACAATCTTGCCAGACCGTGATATGTACTCTTTGCCGGTATTTTTCAGAAACTTCAACTGATTTTGTTTCCAAAGATGCGGATTTCTTGTTCGTTTGCGTTTTTTCCTTGATGTTATAGTGTCATTATCATTTCCCTTATTGTTTTCTTCAATGTCATTTGACTGTAGTTGTTTATTATTTTCGTCAGTCTTTTCATGCGGCTTATTGCATGGAGTTGAGGTACTCGATGTACTCGAGCTACTAGATGAAGAGAATGAATCGACTGAATCCTTCGATATAAGTACCGTTCTTCCCGATCCTGAAACATCAATAAAGTTAGTTCATCTAGAAGTAGTACTCAACGTTGGTGTCCCAATGGGGTCCGTCATGGCATAACGACTGCTAGTGCCAAGACTGACTGTTTAACATGGCGTCTGAATAATCTGCATTAAAGGTGCTACTTTTATTTATTTCATAAACCCGTTTATTAGTTATAGGTACGTGTTTTTGACGTGATAACGTCTTATAAATCGATGGAGCCGGCTGCACGCACGAAAAAACATGACTCATGCGTCGTTACGTCGTTTCGTCGTTCCATTTACCTGAGCCCGAGCCCGGGTTGGGTAATGGGTAAGGGTAAATGAGTGTAAGGGTAAATGAGGGTAAGGGTAAGGGTTCAGTCTGGGTCCGGGTCCGGGTCCAGATTTTCATTCAGTTTCATTCAGTTTTATTCAGTATTATTCAGTTTCATTCACATTCAATTCAATTCAGTAAAACTAAAATTTTCTTTTGAAAAATGCAACCATTCCATCAGTATTTTCTTATGACGTTATCACGTTCAACTATCGTCAGTAAACCGACTTTACAGACAACCGATTTTTTTTTAGGATAGCATAAATAGCAACACCATGTTTATGTACCTATCTTTCTATTTAAAAAAAAAAACAATATCAAAATATATTATTGTGGTTACTTGAAATAGAAACTCTAAAAGTTAGATATTGATGCTCTTACTTACCAAGAGTTACTTAGGTGTAGCATACTACTTAAGAGCAGGTCGTGCGAAAATTTGAGATTAAAAAAAAAAAATCATAACTAAATATCTATTTAACGCTAATGAAAATCGTATGTCAGCGTTAAATAGAATGTCATGTTAAATAGTATATTTTTTTAACACACTCAAATTCGAATGAATCTCAAAATTAAATGTATAGTCTACAATTAGTCCTTTTGCGATTTTTAAAATGTCACTTAGTTATTTAGTTATGAATTTTTTTTTTAATCTCAAATTTCGCACGACCCGCTCTTAAAGTAGGTACCTTTCACTGTTTGTCATTACCCGGTGGTAAGAGATGGCAGTTGCTGAAACACTGATTATCTTTTGAAGTACGCTTGCAAATTTGTCACACCTACCTCACCACTTAGGCCCAATTTTGCCGCACCTACCCCACCACTTAGGCCCGTATTCAGAAAGCATAGAGCATAGACTTTTTAACAGTTTTCCATAGATAAATGTCAAAAATTTAAGCTTGAGGCTCAACTCAGACAGCACAGTTTCTGAAGACAGCACTGTTTCTGAACAAGGACCTTAGTCTACTAACTGGGATGGACCACACACTGCGGCGCTGATGTGCAGTAGCCCGGATTGGTGCCCTGGAGAGGTCACAGTGTCCGTTTTAAATGTAGTATTAAGGTGGGTGGACCATGGAAGGCCACTCTAACGAATAAACAGTTTTTATTAGTTAATTTACTGGATAAATAAAATAAACTAATCGTTAATTAACACTTTGTTTTATTGAGTATCATACAAACTTCTTACTTAAAACTAGAATTGTAATAGTCAAAATATCCGCTTTTACTAAAACCACAGCTAAAGCTCTTTCATTTAAATGAAAAATAAATGCCTATTACATTATAATCTTCTTTAAAAAAAACTTAATGAATATTCCTTGAACACCATCGTACTTATAACTAAGGATATAATTATGAAAATTATATAAAAATTATAGTAATGAGTGTTATATCGATAACAAATACGTTTCCAATGCGTTTTACAATGAAATTTTTTTTTTTTTTTTTACCTATAATGGCCTTCTTATGGGTCCGTTTTTTGTAAGGCCAAAATGTTCCTAAGAAGGCAAAACTAACAATTATCATCTATGACATATTTTTTATATTTAATGAAATACCTAATAGACTATACAGACTAAGTTCTCTAGTTATTACGAACTTGTAATGGCACATAATCAGTCTTGTAGTCAAAAATATTTAAAATCAACCATTTCTAAAATTAAAAAACGAAAATATAATAAAGTGATAATTTAAACAAACTTATAAACTAATAAATTATAGTTAAAAAAAACTAAAAAAAACGCTTTTATAACTAATTGAACTAAAAAGTTAAAAATAAAACTAATAATCAAATGAAAAATTTAAAATATTGTACAAAAAGCGTGGGGTGCTTGATTTTGATTGTTGTAAATATTTTATCAATAGTTTATTATATCTGAAGTTATTATAAAAAGCACCCCACGATTTTTTGTACAATAATATTAATATAAATCATTACAGTTTTATTTTTTTACTTTTTACTTTTTTTTTCATTTTTTTTTTTTACTCGTCGTTTGCTTCAACTCATCCTTATTTTCTTCAGTTTTAAATAAATCTTTAACTATTCTTTGTCCTTTATAATTAATAGCTTTTTGTCGTGGACGAGTAGATTTTATCTTAGCGTAGTTTGGAGTAGGCAAAAAAGTATGAAACGATCTTTCCTGTATTAGGTTAATTATCGGCTCATCATCATCCGAAGATCTAGAGGCACTTATCTCATGACTGTTTTGTTGAGATTTTGTTTTAGGTCGGATTAATTGTTTTTTTGGAGTGATTTGTTCTTTCTGATCGGGAACTTCATCAGCTGACGAAGAAGTGAATAAATAGGAGACTTGAAGTTTACTTAGGTCGTTATTTTTGATAAATGATTCACTAAGATTCAAGTCAAGATCAGATTCAGGACTAGAATAATCGATATTTTCTTGTAGCCCGGACGTACTCGGAACTGGATTATCGTAAAGAGATGGTAGAGCGTCATGTTTCGTATCTGCGTCGTTGAATCGGTGCACTGAACTTCGCAGAATGTGGCCGTACTGATCATTGATCGTATTATCTAAATCCATGTCAGAAGCATCAGTTGAAGGACTGTAAGGAACAAGAATTGGTTTTCTATTTTCTGTCGTAGCTGAAAAATTTGGTGATGTTGATACGGCCTTTTCTTCGGAAGTTGATGGAAAAGTTGAATAGACGTGAGAAGCATGAGCTGGCCTGCTTTCGTCTATCAGAGGCGGAGATGACAATTTTGATACTTGGTTTAATTCAGACACAGAGGACGAGACTTGAACAGGTAAAAGGGGTTGGTCGATCTCGTTTTGTAATGTTTCCGGTAAAGGTCTTTCAGATAAAGTTGAAGGAGCATAGGCATCTTCGGGTATAACATCAGGATCAAAAGGGTATAAGCCAGTGGCTTTGAATCCATTTGTTATATTGGTTTGAGTTATACATTTTGGCCATGTTCGCGAGAAAATTTTATTAAATGCAACTTTGTTTAAAGTTCTCTCTAGAGAATTGCTAAGGTAGTTCAACACTTCTTCATCCCAGTGATGTTCGAAGGACCGATTAACTGATTTGTCTAGAGGTTGGAGTTCGTGCGTAGTGTTAGAAGGTAAGCAGTACAGCACTATATTATTTATATCTGCTTCTTCCAGAGCCTCGTATGTTAAATTACACTTTGCACCATCAAAGATAAGCAGACACTTACCAGGTGCTTTATGTCGAGCAAAATGTTGAATGAACTCTACGAACAAGCTTCTGGTCATGCTGCCTTTAAGTGCCATGCTTACCTTTGTTCCATGTGGCAAATTTGATCCTAATTCTGATCTGTACCTAATCCCTTTAAAAATAATCATTGGTGGTATAGCATTACCGACAGCATTCACACACATCGCTATAGTCACGTTCTCAGCGTGCTCCGGAGCAACAAGATTTACTCTGGTGTTCCCTTTTTCTGCCAAAACTACGTTTTGTTTGTGGACCGTAATGCGACACCCCATTTCATCCATGTTATACAAGCGTTCTGGATGTGCAATTATGTTTAACTCTTCATAGAGTTTCTTCACTTCTTCAAAATGATGTTTGACAATGGGCTTATTCATTTTTTGGGCTCTAGCTGGATTCATTAGCTGGGGTTTTCTTTTTAATATTGATGGGTTTCGAACTAAAAACATTTTAAGCCATTTGCGTCCAGCCATTCTTGTAGACATATTGAACGAATGCTTGATTTTGAACCTCTCACAAAATAAAAAGGTTTGTTTCCGGATAAATTTAGGAGTAAGAGGTATACCCAGTTTTGCAAAACGTTTGATTCGCTGCGATAAGTCTTCTTCTAATAGTTTTGTAAGTACAGTTGTCTTCCCAATAATTTTAGTACTGTTACCGCTTAGTAAATGGTTTCTAAGTGTCCGTCTTGGAATATTAAATTTTAACGCAGCAGCATTTGTATTAAGTTGATTATTTTGTACTGCTTCCATGGCACGTCTTAAACTATCTTCATCCCATGTACTACCCCTTTTTCTAGGTTTTGATCCTGACATTCTTGAAATCTGAAAATATGCATGTAAAATTTAAACACCTGTTCAATATTTAAATATGTAATAATATTATAATCATTGGACATTGCTCCAATTTTTATAAGTAAAAACTACGTGTTCATATTTTCAGTCGTAAATGTTCCTAGTAAGGCCCATGTACCCTAGCAAGGCCAACCGTCAAATTATTTGATTGGCCTTATAAGGAACCACCGGCTTTCATAGGAACACTACCGATATTTTAACTAAAATCGTAGCAAAATTATTATATTTTTTCTTTAGTACCACAATAAATCCTTACATAACAATTTACAGCAAGAAGAATACGATAATAATAGGTGATTCACATAAAAACTTACTTTTAGCTGAGCGCGCGAATTGTAATTTTAACGTCGCCGACCGAAGTCTACGAAGCGAGGGATCGCACTGACAAAATAGCAACGCGAGCGACTCGCCGCCGCGTCTGTGTCCTTAACTATGATGGAGCTTTGTTTGATTGGAAGGAATTTGTCATCACGTGACTATAAATATGACTTTTTATAGTTGGCCTTCAAAGGAGTATGGCCTTCCATGGTCCACTCACCTCATAACCCGCGCGCGATCCGTGTGTTAAAAATGAAATGATAGTTTTACAAAATGTAGAAAAATATATGTTACCTCATCAAGAAACTTGGTAGCACCATTTGTCTTCACTTCTTTTATGGCTGGTCTTGAATTCGAGCAGAGGCCTGTAATAGTTAAAATTATATCCACTTGAAGAACTCTGTTAACCATCAGGTATAGATTTTCAGGATAAATGGTCTTGGTGACTCCTTCATGTTGGTTCATCAAAGACCATTCTATGCTTTTATCAAATTGTTTAGACAGGATGAAGAGGCTGGATTTAGTGTTGCCCTGTGCGAATGCGCCGCATCTCAAGCTCCCTTTCATTTGAATATTTAATCGGCTTAGAGCGTGGAGCAGATTAATCCTAAAAATCGGAACTCCGGTTTTAATCGTGATAACCCCGGTTTTACAAACGATGCTGTAATCATTCGAAGCTCCGGAGTTACAACAAAATCGGAATTCCGGAGCTCAAGCCCTAGCCCTGACGTCAGTTGTCCCCAGCATATTTCAACACAGATCATCATAATCATCATAAATATCAGCTTGTTTGCACCCACTGCTGAGATCTTCTCCTTATTACACTCATCCAACACAGATGGAAAATATTAATTTTCTTGGCATAAATATCTCTGGCCAAAAATAATTTTTCTGCCACCAAATTCTTTTGGTAAACTTACCATCAACTTCACTCTCAACAGAAGGAATTGCCACAGGAGTCATCTCTTCAGGTTCAATTTTGATGTCCAAATTTGGTTCACTCAGCTCACTGCATGGCTCGTTCATTTCATATTCATTTTCCGACAGCAACTCCTGAAATTTAGTATTATGCACTGAGATAACGAATGATAGAGGTGAGTGGAAAAAGAAAACCTTTTGTGCCGACTCTACTTAACGTGGGATAAGGGCAGGAAGATGAACTCCTGAAATTGTATAACTATATTCAACTTTGTTTTCGGTCCTGTTTTGTCGGTACATAGGTTATCCAACAGTTTTCAATCAAAAAATATCCTGTGATATGGGTAACCAGTCAATCTAATGATCATGGCGAATATCAACATACATATTACATATAAAACATTTTATTTGTCGAATTTGCATTAGGTATAAACAAATAGTGTTTTTCTTTCTTTCTTCTTATCATGTCACTGGTTCTTTGGAGCCAAGTGTAGTGAAGGGATTTTAAGTGCACCTCAAAGAGGCTCCTTTCCTAGAATACAATTTACAGCAAGACAGAGAACTAAAATTTATGTTCACCACACAATGTCCTACAGCGCAGAAGGCAGAGCTACTACCAACTGAGCCTTGAAGTCTGTTAAGTGGGCTATAACTTTCTTGCATTACACTGCTCATTCCATATCAGATCTGAGAGGATGTTTACAGATACTAGCCTTTTCCTAAAACTCTATTTAAACACACCTCTTTCACTTCTACAGCCATAGCATTCAATGTGTTGGCGGCTATGTTCTTATCCACTTGGATGGGTTTAGGCCACAAAGGGTTTTCATCGCCAGATTCACTGTGACGTCTCCTTAACAACAAGTCATTTTTTTGGACACTCAATTTGAAGTCAAGGGCTTCCTGAAGTCGGGAGCAGCATTTTATGCAGATTTTTTTGGAGTGTGTATCTGAATCACTAATCTGTTAATAAGATCAAAAATATTATGCATTTGAAGCGTGGTGCATATTGTATATAACTAATTTCATGGTATTTTTAACTCTAGCCGACATCAAAGTCTGATGCTGAGTATGATGAATTGATGATTATTACTTGAATAAAGCTATGAGTTTTTACAAAAGTAAGGTGCAAAAAAGTGTTGTGTTGTACGAACCTGTACATTTGAGAGCTTATTCAAGTCTTGAGCGATGGATACTCCCATGCCAGACCACGGCGGGTCCCAAGCACAAAATATATCAACACAACCAGAGTCATCATCAATGTTCACAAGACAAGCTCGGCACTCGTAGACGCAATTAGTTCTCGCACGTTTTCTAGGAATGTCTGTCATCATTAGGAACGTAAATTGCCTTTTAGAATGATTCCTATCCTAGCACAACGAACGAAAGACTTCCTGACTTGAAAAATATACTCATTGAAGAAAATAATCTCAGTCTCCGTTCATCCGCCGCTGTGTTACCAGCTGAGGTTTGTCATAGGCTTGTTGAAAAAATATCGATACATCGATATATCGATATAATTTTTTCAATATATCGATATTTTTGAGCGATATTTAATAGTTCGATGTATCGATGTATCGATATAAAATTCCAAGTATCGAAAAGGTATAAAAACCGATATTTTTTTCAGACCAATAAACATTTATAAGTTTTAAGATTAAAAAATCCCAAAAAGAAAATACTTTTTTTGTACTAACATCTTTTATCAAATTATAATAAAAGCATTTTTTGTTTTTGGTCGACTTGATTTGCTGTTTTGTAGTTTGGTTTTTAAGTTGGCAACTCTGTTAGTCAATTTCAATTTCGACAGCACGAATATTCTCTGTCAAGTCAAATCATACCGATATATCGATATATCGATATTTTTTAATAAAAATATCAATATCGATATCGATATTTTCAAAAAACATCGATACGATATATATCGATACTTTATTGCATTTCCGACATCCCTAGTTTGTCAAGTCACCTGAAGTACCTAGTTAAAAATGTAATCTTTTTTTGTTGTGAAATACTTTTCACCTTGCCCTTAGTTTGTTCAGCTCCTATCAGTATTTGAAAGGCTTAAAGCTGTGAAAATTTTCACATTTTTTTATTAACATTTAGTTAATGTGATTAAATATTGGGAGCAAAAAACTATAGATACACGTCAAAATACGAGCGATACAAAACATATTAGTGGCGAGTGGGAGTGGCGCATCATTAGGTATACCTATCATTAGGTATTGGGAATTCTCGGAGAGCAGCAGAAGTACATAGGTAAGCGAGATTTTTTTCAAGTGTGAAAGTTATATTAAAGTTATATTTTGTGCATTTTTAAATTTCAGTACCCGAAATCTGAGTATTACTCGATCAGTTTAACTTTAAACAATTTGTTTCGCTTCTTTTGTATCGAGAAATAAAGTTTCGATCGTTTCTACAAAGTTTCTACGTAACATATTGTTGTTGTTGTCTCATCTTTTCTCCATACAAAAGAGAGAAACACGTAGGCGAAACCAATTTTTCAAACTAATCGAGTAAAACTACAACTTGCTCTTCTGAATCGTATGTATTAGATTGGATGTTTAAATTATTGGATTCACCAATCACCACGTTTAACGTTCGAGTTGGCATCACTCTAGCACTGTTCTCTTTTGCTTGTTTTTTATTCGCACAGGCTAGGCTCAAACATAAAGATCATACCACCTCGTCTTTCATTGTTCATTTATTTTCATTCGAAACTTCTTTGTTTGAGTTTGTAGTTTTGAAAAATACACTAAGGTTAACTGGAAATAAATGTTATTTAACATTTGCTTATTATGTAATATTCATGTTTTTGCAATGATTTCTTGATGTTTTCATCATAACTTACGAGAAAAAACTCTACATTCATCTGCCACTCAATGTCAACGTCAAAAATTAATTCAAGACAAAATCAAAAGCATGTGAATTGTGAAATGTGATTGTATAGTCAAAGGCGGTATCTACCGTGCACGTGTTTTTGTTGTTTTTTGATTTTTTCATTAAATCAAAAGAAAATGGAAGAACAGACTCCTACAGTCAGCTTAATTTCGTGCATGCATTTCGTCAGACGCGGCGTTGCTAAAGCAGTACCGGAAAAAGTAACAAAATCTATAGATATCTTAAAAAAAGACCGACTGGCCTCTGCTCAGTTGGTAGTACCGCAGCCTTCTGCGCCGTAGGTCGTGGGTTCGATCCTCTATAATTTCTAATTTCAGATTGAAATCTATAATTTCAGATTGAATTAACAGAAAGGGAATTGGAAAAGATTATCAAACAGACTGCTGAAGATTTACAGTAAGTTGTCCCTAATCCTAATTTTGTCTTGCATAGTCAAGTTGTGTTCCTTGTGAAAGGGCTTCTACTGCCCCGAAATGGGGCTATCACGCGCGCAACCCCTCAGCAACACAACAACTGCTTTCCAGGCAGAAACTCTCGGGCTTCTCCTGGCAGCAGCAGAGATGCTTACAATTTTAGAGTCTAAGACGAGCGCGGATATAGCAATCGAACGGACAATATTAATCTTTACAACAGACAGCGCAGCACTCATCAACGCACTGGGCAGATCCGATACAAGATCAGAATCAGTCGCACAATGCCACACTGCGCTACAAGAACTAGCCAAAATGCATACTGTCAAAATAAAATGGACAAAAAGCCATGGCTCGTGTTCAGGGAACAATGAAGCCGACTCCCTAGCAAAAGAGGGTGCGAAGCAGACACCTACCACAGACGACCTAGGCCTCTGCAAGCCCCCATCGGCAGAAATAAGGAATAGACTGAAGATGTACTCCCACAAGGAACATCAAAAGCAATGGGAGCGCAGATCAGACTGCAAACACACAAAAACGATGCTGCCAACGATGGATAAGCACATCACAACAAACCTACTCAAAATGAAAAGAGAGGACTTAAAACTAATGGTAGGAATCATCACGGGCCATTGCGACCTAAACTACCACCTTATGAAAACTGGAGCTACAGACAGCGACCTGTGTCGGGGCTGCCTACAGGACAAGGAAACTGTGGAGCATGTGGTACTGCACTGCTCCGCAACAGAAGAGGCGAGGTCCAAGACAGGGCTCAGGGAACTCATTGAGTCGTGTCCCTCCACATCCACATCCGTGTCACCATCAGGTTTACTGGAGCACTGCTGCCACCAACCCAAAGTCCTTCTCCGTTATTTTAAGGAGTTGGGCTGGCTGGGGTGAGGTTTGGCAGGGGGATAATGCACAATACACCCCATCGCGGGACGTCAGTGCAGATCGTATTCCCCCAAATCAAATTAGGGCTTGTCTGGGAAGTACTACCACCATGCCTATTTCTGCTGTGTCGCGGTTTTAAGGGTGTGCGTCGGTGAAATTACTGGCATGTGAGGCTGAACATCTTTATGCCTCAAGTTGATGGACGCAGTGAAGTGCATCTTAAGGCACATTCCTGACGTGAGTGACATAATAGGCAATACTTTGTTATGCGAAAGGTACTACTTAATATCAAGTGGGCCATATGCTTGTTCCATCAGCTAGTTTTGTATAAATAATGTTATGTTGAAAGGTATTTTTCAATCATTTTAATGGACCTTAATTTCCAGTATAGCAGAAAGAGGTGATGATGAAAGTGACGAGGAAGCTGAAGCCAGTGGAAGCGCTCCGAGAGATCCTCCCGCTGATCCTGATGATGAGTTCAATTTCGCCAAGTATGATGAAGAAGAATCAAGTATGTACTATTCATACACTACCTACCACTTTTACTAGGAAGTATTGTATAGTTGTTTTACTGGTTTATGGATTAAACAGTCAAAACTACACAATGGATAAAAGTCATGTGTCTAGGAGAGTGATGAGTATGAATGTAGATGGATATTTGGTTATAGGTAGGTAATAAAAGATGGATGAACAGTTTGAAAAATGACATGGATAAGAAAGAAGTGAATAAAATGACAGCCTACATAGAGTGGGATAAGGGCAGGAACACGAAGACAATTCAAATCTACACAATGCAAGGGAAAAAAGCAAGTGGTTAGCAAATACTTGTTGAGGCAACTGAGAGGACTGGTTTCCGCAAGTTGTCTGCTGGGGGGCCAATCAACTTATTTGAATGACAAACTGAAAAAGGGGAAACATGATACTATGTGACAGTTTTAAACCCTAAACATGCCCTTATAGCTTTACTGGTATCACTGGAAGAGATGAGCCAAAGATGTGCAGTGGAGTATCTTGATCTTGGGGAGACCTACATCCAGCTGTAGGCTAACTTAACACAGAATGAATAATGTTGACAGTTGTTTTTTTTTCTAGACAACCCAATAGGCATTGGCACAGTGGCTACACTACCAAACTTGGGAGACTTGAGTGAAAATGTGCAAATAAGGGTATGTAGCTTTTTCATTTTACTTGAATGGAACTAATAATATCATGGTTTCACCTAATTCTATAGTGAACCTTCACAACATCTGTAAAATTCATCAACTCCACTTAGCCTGTTTCAGTAAAAATGATTTCTATTCCTACTAGCCCATACTATCCAATTGTTAGGCAAGTAAAAATTAAAATAAGAAATGATTTATTTCTACTTATTGCGGGACTGTGCACAGTGGAGGCAAGGGGGGGGGCCTTAGCCCAGCAGTGGGATATAGAAGGCTCATAATAAAATATGGATACCTAATTATCATTTAGTTTAAATAAGTGGAGAGGACAAAAGCTGCAAATTCAGCTCTGTTTTTTAATTTAAATGTCTCGTGTAGTTATAAGAAGGAAGTAACAAAGATTTTTATAATGTCGCAAAAGTTAAGAGCCGAGCGGGATTTGAACCCGCGACCTTTCCCTTGGTACGGGGCTGCGCTGACCCCCCTTAAGTGCTTAAGGGGCTTGCTTAAGTGTAGTGAACACAATAAAATCAAAAAAAAGTTAAAAAGAAAGTAAATAAGAATAGCTATTATGTTACAGACAGAAGGGCCTGACAGTGATGAAGAAGACGACATTATCAAGCCTGATGATAACCTGCTCCTAGTCGGCCATGTCGAGAGTGATGCCAGTATTCTAGAAGTATACAGTAAGTTGCTTGGTTGCCCTGTTAGCTCAGTTAGTAGTAGCTCTGCTTTCTGTGCTGGAGGGCATGGGTTCGATCTCCACCGAGAATAAATATTTGCGTGGTGAACATAGATGTTTGTTCTCTGTCTGGGTGTTCTATTGTATTCTTAGTATGTATTTGCTACAAAAAAATGCAGATAAGTATTATATTAGCTATCTACTTCCCATCGTACAAGCTCTGCTTAGTTTGGGGCAAGATAGTGCTGAGTGTATTGTCCATAATATTTTTTTTACAGTTTATAACAAAGAAGAAGGCTCGTTCTACGTTCACCATGACATCATCCTGCCGTGGTTTCCGCTCTGCATTGAATGGCTCAGCCACGACCCTTCAGACCCACAGCCAGGTAAGACTATATTTTTATAGTATAAGCATGGACAAAATAAGTTGTACAAGCTGCCTGGGTTTGTACGGGCGAAATCCGCTGCCATTTTTATTTTGAAGGCTCAAAGAACCGGAGAAATATAAGTTCTCGAATGTCAACCACAAACCTTAAGATCATGGAGAGTATTTAGATGGAAATGGCTCAGAATTGATAGTTCTGGAAATGTATAGGGCAGGCCTAGTTCCAGGAGTGGATTTCGTCAGGGTGATGATGATGATGACATTTATTTTGTCAAAAAAATTCGCACCGTATTCAGCACTGTTTCTAAATTAGTTTATTTTATTCCCGTTCACTGAGGTAGACAGAAACACGCCCAAATATAACATTTTAATTTTTAAAGTTGCAGTATAATCAAGTTTCATTCCATTTTTAACCGACTTCCAATCAAAAAAGAGGAGGTTCTCAATACGGTTGTATTTTTTTTTTTTTTTTTTAATGTTTGTTACCGCATAACTTCGTCATTTGTGAGCCGATTTGAAAAATTATTTTTTTATCTGAAAGGTACTGCTTCCAGATTGGTCCCATTTTAATTTTATTAAAATCGGTGCTGCCATTTTTTTTTTAATAATTTTTTTAATGTTTGTAACTGCATGCCTCCATCATTTATGAACCAATTTAGAAAATTATTTTTTTATTTGGAAGGTTATTCTTACGTCCAGATTGTCCCAAACAAATTTGATTAAAATCGGTTTAGCCGTTTGACAATGAAGTCGGTTTCTCAAGTTTTTTAAACTTATAATTATAATATTCCAGGTAACCTCTGTGCCCTCGGTGGCATGGACCCCGTGATTCAAGTATGGGACCTCGACATAGAGAACTGTTTAGAGCCCGCCTTCAAGCTCGGCAAGAAACCAAACAAAAAGAAAAAGACGAAGCGGGTCGGGCACAAGGACGCTGTGCTCGATCTGTCGTGGAACAGGAATTTTACGTGAGTTTTGGATAGGTTGAAACAAGCAATGCAGAAACAATGCTTGAGTCTGAGTCAAGCTATAGATTTTTGTCTCTTCTCAATGAAGATCTGTTGATTATAATTATGGAACAAACGGGTATTTACTGGCCTCTAGCTCAGTTGGTAGTAGCTCTGCCTTCTGCGCCATAGGTCGTGGGTTCGATCCCCACCGAGAACAAATATTTGTGTGGTGAACATAAATGTTTGTTCTCTGTCTGGGTGTTATATTGTATTCTAAGTATGTATTTACAAAAAAAAAAAAAAACAAGTATTATATCAGCTATCTGGTTCCCATATTACAAGCTCTGCTTAGTTTGGGGCTGGGTAGTGTTGTGTGAATTGTCCACAATATTTATTTATTATTTATCGCGTTTACCTATAGTAACGCTTTTATAACGATCGCTTTAATTCGAAAAGTGCTGAAGATCTGTTGTACTGTAAGTTTTTTTTTTCGACTGAGAGACAGTCAACCAAAGACTGTTTTGCTGTTGAAAAATTAATGTACTTATATCACGTCCAAGCTAAGTCTGCATTTTTCGAAAAGTAGTGGAATTATTAAATTTATATTTGAAAACACCGCAAACATGTTTTATTACTATTATTCTTTTTTATTTTTTTGACCTTTGTTATTATTTTTCATTATCTTAATTAATTTATATATTTTCATGACATTTCCTTGTTAATTTCAATACTGCATGTCTATACATAAGCAGAATACATTGGACATTGCCTATTACAATTGAACATCTTTTCGACATGTCTAAAAAGCAATAAATATACTTTGACTTTGGCCGCATGTGTTTCCAGCTTGAAAAGAGGGTTTGATACATTCGTTTTGAAAAGTTGTTGTACCCACAATCTGATGCTTTCCTTGAAAGGTTTAATTTAAATTTCAGGCACGTCATAGCTAGCGGCTCAGCTGACAACACGGTGCTTCTCTGGGATCTAGATCAAGGGACGCCGCACACGAAACTAGACTACTTTGAAGATAAAGTTAGTTAAAAACATTATGCTACTTTATTTAATTCTAGCTGCCCTCACTTTTTTGTACAGATCGAATTTGCTAAAGTCGTGCAAAAAATTACCGGTAACTTCGTACCTATAACGGTCCTATATCAATAATGGTCCCAATTGGTCATCGATCGCGCGATGGTGCGATGCGATTAATTGTACGATGAAACTGTGTATGCGTCATCGCGCATCGTACGAAGACTTCAAGCTACAATTAGTGCACTCTAAAGAAATGAGCGTCGTGCGAAAACGCATCATTTGATCGTTGGCCAATTAAATTAGGACGATCCCTAAAAATATTATATAGGTATATCAGTATTAATCGGTTCTGGATTGGTCCAATAGAAGTTTAGCCATGAAGACGGTTTCTCAAGTTTTTTAAACTTCATTTGTATTATATTAATATGTGTGTACATTGTCAGGTACAAACCCTTCAATTCCACCCGCTAGAAGCGCAGACGTTGTTATCTGGCTCGTGCGATGGATCAGCGCGCGTCACGGACTGCCGCTCGCCGGAATCACATCGCGCGTGGCAGTTACTCCCGGAGATAGAACGCGTACAATGGGACCTACAGAACCCCTTCTGTTTCGCTGTGAGTGCCCACTACACTTATAACATACCCCTACCCCTATTCTAGCTCTCAGCTCAGTTTGTATAGGTAGCGGCACATAACTTTAGCGCTGACCGTTATTGCGCAGAAGTCAAAAATAAGGTACCTGAGGGTATGAAAGGCGGGGCGTACGTAGCGCTGATTGGCTCTCCAGTCGCACTCCGCCCTCTGTACCAATAAGGCACTGTGCACACATCCACATATCCAGTGTGCACGACATGCGCACACTACGACGCATGCGCAGCTATCCCCTCCGCGTATAGCTTAGCGCTAGAGTTATGAACCGCTAGTTATATTTAAGATTATTTTTGATCTGTAAAAGGATCATATAAAAAAACGGTAGGAACCAAGCAGTCGTTTGTTGCCTGTTCTTTAGGCTTAGTCGCGTTGAACTGGCACCTAAACTCACCTAGCTTTAAGACGATTCAAAGTGATCCTTGCAATCCTAATAAATACACTTTTGATTTAATTTGTCCCCTAGTCTAGACTGGCCTTTGAGCTCAGTTGGTATTACTTCTGCCTTCTGCGCCGTAGGTGGTGGGTTCTATCTCCATTAAGAACAAATATTTGTGTGGTGAACGCAGATGATATAAATCATAGTGTTATGGTATAATCATGACTGGCCCCTCAGCTCAGTGACTGGCCTCTCAGCTCAGTTGTCAGTAATCAGTAGCTCTGCCTTCTGCGCCGTAGGTCGTGGGTTCGATCCCCATTGAGAACAAATATTTGTGTTGTTAACGTAGATAATTGTGTCTCTTTTTGGGTGTTATATGTGTGTATTTACAAAAAAAGTATTTAAGTATTATATCAGCCATCTGGTTCCCATGGTACAAGCTCTGCTTAGTTTGGGGCTAGATAGTGTTGTGTGGATTATTTAGTCATTTATCATGATCTGTTTCAGATGAGTAACAACGAAGGCAAGGTCGCTTACGTAGACTGCAGGCAAGATGAACCTCTGTGGACGATACAGGCACACGAAAAAGAAGTTACAGGTAAGAACTTATCGAAATAGTCAGAAAAGCCAGCATATTTCTATCATTCAATGCGCCCAATCAGGCCCGAATTAAAACTTGGGTTATACTTAATTTTGATGTACAGAAGGATACAGCTCAAGTTACCTGTACCCAAAGTCCCAGTGCATTCACAACATTTCGTTACCAAATGTTGTTTTCGTTTCGCCCACGTGTCTCTCTCTTTTGCATGGAAAAATGATGAGACAACAACTCTAACAACGTAACGTATTTTTGCTGTCTCATCTTTTCTCCATACAAAAGACAGAGAGTAAGCGAAACAAAAACAACATTTGGTAACGAAATGTGGTAGTAAAACTCGGACTTCGGGTACTGAATGCAGTGCATAGTCTGATGTGTATCCTTGTGTATGGATTTAGGTACTTATAAAATAGATACAACTTCCTATACGGGCGGCAGTTAGTAAATAATATGCTCAACATTGTGGACTGTGTTAAAGAAATGAAATGACTGTATGTGATTATTTTTAGGACTGCTGCTGAGTGAAAAGGTGCCAGGACTTATGATTACAACCAGCACAGATGGAAAACTAAAAACTTGGGACTATTCTAGGTACGACAACCATTAGCTCATCTTTACTCTACATACAAATACTCTTAATAGTTAGCGAATAATTATTTTAGAACTAGTGGCCGCCCGCGGCTTCGCTCGCCCGTTCGCGTTAATTTTTCGGGATTAAAAGTAGCCTTTGTGCTATTCCAGACCATAATCTATATCTGTGCCAAATTTCATACAAATCCGTTCAGTCGTTTTAGAGTTATTGAGTAACAAACATCCATCCTTACAAACTTTCACATTTAAAATATTAGTGTGATTTATATGATTTTGACACGTATACACTATTGACGAGAATACGTCTTTAAAATTGCTTCCTTAGGAACGCAATTCAAAAAAGTGAATGATAACAAAATTGGGGCATACAGTTTAGTGTTGCAGCTACATATCTATCGTCCCCATCCAAATTTCAATTACCCCACTGGATAGCTAAAGAATCAAAGAATTTATTAAGCTAAGTAAGGACTGTATCACACCGCGCGCGGCGGAGGGGGAAGCCCCGAATTTACGAGACGTATTCACGTACAACAAACGGCCGTGTCTCTATCATAGCCACAACCCATTGTTTTTATTTTATCTTTCATATTTTATGTTAATCATCTTGTTGTGTATTGTATGTCTAATTTTTGTATGAATATGGATTTATCATCTGAAAATAAATGACATAATAATAATAATTGTTTTTTATTTGATTTGTGACTTGTTCCAGCAATCCTCCCGTACAAGCTAGCGAGCGAGCCGGTAGAGTAGGCCAGTCTCTCTGCGCCGCGCTGTGTCCCGACGCGGCATACAGCGTTGCCGTTGGAGGGGACAACAAGGAACATTACATCGAAGTCGTTGACCTCACTATTAGTGAAGACTGTAAGTTTTCATTCCTACGTCTGGTGTTCCTACTGTTCTTGAAATGTCGTGGTAACTAATACGTCTGTAGGCCTACTGGGCTCTGGTGTTGAGTCTGTGTGAGTGCACATCTGTGTATTATACTGTGTGTGTGTTTCGACGTAGGATTTATTGAGTCAACACTTACATAGGCTCAAAACCAGAGCCAGACAGAGCTTGTGGTAGGTCTACTGGTAATTGCTGTTCTGCCGTGGTAACAAATTATTTAAGTTACTTTTAAACGCTGACTGCGAAGTGTCTAGCTACAGCTAGGTAAGGACTGGGTCCAAATCCAGTCGTGTATACACGACCTTAGGATCGGAAGGCGGGGTCACCACCACTAGACCCACCAATGCTCTTTACCTAACTGTAGCTAGACACTTATACACATATAATAGTGCATATGCACTATAATAGTACTCTCAAACGGTGAAGGAATACGTACGAAACCGGCGTGTCGTAGAAACTAAAAGTTCGAGCAACATGTGTCACGCGTTACGCAAAAAGGACCCACCAGCGGCCTACTTGCGGAAACCTAAATGCGGATGATGAATTTACAGCTAGGTAAACCAAGTAGATCAGTCCACTCCCCTCGCTGTGAGTTTGAAAGGAGAAACGTAATAAGCGGGGAAGATCACGGGGAGAACGGGCGGCAAGTGCGTTTATGAATGAAAATTACCCACGCACCTGTTCTAGATGTGGTCTCGTTTCATTGGACTCTTGGACCTTGCAGAAGTTGCTATGTATTTTTATTATTTGTCCATAGTAACCAAAAAGTGTGAAAAGAACGTCCATTAGTACGATGGGTTAGACGACATTGTCAGCGTCGTGGGCCGCAGATGGATGAGGGTAGGCCAAGATCGTGGTGAATGGCAAAAGCAATGAGTCTATATAGGTTAAGACGGGCTGCGGATGATGATGATGAACCAAAAAGTGGTAAAACGGAGAAAATATAGATTTTAATTTCAGGGTATAAAATGATAATAAGCCTATACTCAAAATTGATTGCTGTTTTTGTATTTCAGTTACGAATCGCTTTGGATCCCGGCCACTGGTATCAATCGCGACGGAGCCCAATGAAGCTATGGACACATAGAAACTATACAGAACATTATAATATCGTCATAAATTATATTATGAATATAAATAAATTTAGTAATATTTTACAATATTTTTTTATTTTTTCACAAACCAAATACTTAGTCTGTTCCTTTTTATCATGATGGTTAGATTTGTAAACTTTTATTATAGGTTAGCTTATCTGGTAATTGTTTTGAAATATAAGGTCACCATAACACCTTATCTAATATATTATTAGTATTATTTGATAACTTTACCTAGAGGCATGGTATCACTACAAAAAATCGATAGAAACCAAGCCGTAGTTAGTTGCCTGTTCTAAGCTTGGTCGCGTGGAACTGGCACCTAGACACGCCTAGCTTTAGACGTTTCAAAGTGATCCTTGTGTTACTACTGAATAAAGACATCTTTTTAACACTCTTAATGATAAAGTTAAATATTGAATCTCTTACATCATTTAAAATCAAAACACAAACCAACACACTATGTAATCCAGCAATAACTTACAAAAACTTGTGAAACCGACTTGAACTGCTGAACCGATTTTAATGTAATTTCTATGGGACCAATCTGGAATTATTACTTTTAAAATAAAAACATATTTTTTCAGATCGACTCGACGAAGATAAGCGATAAAAAATATAAAAAAAAATTGTGGAATGAGCTACCTCCAGAGGTCTTTCCCCTCAGCTATAACATGAATAGGTTCAAGAAAAAATATAATGTTCCTTCAGGGTAGGCAACGCAACGACAGTACCCTCGGGTTATTTGCGACGGTGACAACTTACCATTAGGTGGGCCGTAAGCCCGTTTGTCTATTATTTGCAAAAAAGTACAACCTAATTCAGAACCTCCTTTTTTATTTGAAGTTGGTGCTTTAGTCGTATTCTTATTTACCATGAACTCCTATAGCATCGTGGGGTTATAGAATATGAACCGGTTTGGGTCTTCATATCGCAATAGGCCGTGATAAAGGTCGCTATTATCTTCATAGCTTTGCCCGCTCGTCACTGTAAAACATTAGTGCGGTTAATTAGTGGCCAAAAAAACTATAAAACTTACTACCTCACTGAATTAAACAATGTTAACAAATTTTACCATCTCACCAATTAAAAGACAAATCACAGTATGCCATGTTATTTTTTTATTATTATGTACGTAAATAAAACCACAAGGCTAGAATTTGAATCGCTAAAATTAATTAGGTAGGCCACATTCATGACCATAACACTAACCCATATCTTCTATAGCACCCAAGCACCACTGAAATTTAAGCAGATAAGTTTTATACCCTCTTTGTGTTGAGTGGTAACCATCGCCTATATCAAAGCATTGTCTTGTAGGACACGGACGTCAGGAACGTGCCTTACGATGCGCTGCCCTGCGTCCATCAACATGAGGTATGACAACAGATGTTTTATGACACGAAATATCAAAATGCGTAATTCATCATAGCAAAAAGCACTTTGCACTCCGTTACTTATTGGTGGTCAAAAAATAAAACAAACTATTAACAACTTGAGTTTGTATTTGCAACAAAAACATCTTACAACACTACATAAAATATATTTTAGAAAAACAAAACATTAATGCATGGTATCTGGTATTCATCGTGTTATTAATACTGAAATGCTATTTACATGATTCTACGATTGAAAAAAATAGATAAAAGCTGTCTGGGTGAAAAAATATACGACCAAATAGTGGCCAAATGATTATCATTTTTAAGACACCACATAGGCAGTGTACAATATTATAGTTATTATAATAAATATGATTATACCTACAACATGCTAATCTCATTTGGTGTCACATACAGCCAAAATTAATAAATTGGAATAATTTATACATTAATCTTTCAATATATTTTATTTGGTTAATATATTAAAATTGCTTTTTTACTATATTGAAGTAGTATTTTGAGCACATTTATTTTATACTTTTTGGGAGTTAAACTTCCATTGTGAATAAATACGAAATTACTTTAAATCGTTCAGATTAAATCAAGCTGCCGTGATAAACACTATTATCCGACAAAAACATAGTTCCAATGGTTTTTCGAGTCAATAGGGTGTGTGTGCATTTGTGCCTTTGTTTTAAAAGATCTATGTTTTGCATTATTGAAATATGAAGTGTCATTAGGAACTTACCTATTTACTAGGTACCTTAAAGTGGGCGACCCATTGGCGAGGTATAAACCGCCAATGGAGCACCTACAAGACCGCGGTTTTGTAGGTGCTCTTTTGGCGGTTTATACCTTTAGCTCGCGGGCTCGTCGGTTTTGGCTCGGGATCGCCTACTTATCTTCGTTCAATGACTAAAATTCTATCGACATAGACATAGGCTAAAGTGGTCTGCACTTCCCACCACCGTAAAGAGATAAATTATTTACTCTTTAGCTGGAAACTTGGTGATAGCTTCAAACATAGACTTGGCTACGTAGTTCACGTTAGACGGGTTCAGGCCACAGATGTTGATTCTTCCGGACTTGAGGAGGTAGATATGGCAATCTTGCACCAGATACTCGGTCTGACGCTGGGTGAGGCCGGTGTAGGAAAACAGACCGATCTGATTCACGATGTGGTCCCAGTTGCCTGGAGTTCCAAGGCTGTGGACAAAACGAATGTTAAACTCTTGTCTGCTTTATCACAGAACTGTCCAGAACCCAATCGTATTAAACACTAAACATAAACTTTCACAGTGCAAATGTTACCTAATTTTTATTATAATGTTGTTTTATAATGTTACATAAATTTTTACCCACAATGAGAGCATGTTGCGAGTATTGTTTGATATTCTTTGAATTAGAAAAATTTAGTTTATGTATATTTCAAGGATTTCTAATAGTTTTTTGTCCAATATTATCGAGTATAATGGTATAGAGGACTTACTTGATAAGCTCAGCTCTCAGTGCTTCTCTCATCTGGATAACCCGAGATGACATCATTTTGATGTGGTCCCTCCTGCAAAATAATAATCACATAGGTTACTCTTAATTAAAACTAAATTAAATTAATATTATGGAAAATCTACCTAACACTATCTAGTCCCAAACTAGGCAGAGCTTCTATATGGGAACCAGATTACATACATAGAATACTATATAACTCCCAGACAGAGAACAAACATCTACGTTAACCACACAAATATTTGTTCTCGGTGGGGATCCAACTACGGCGACGACGGCACGACCTACGGCGTAGAAGGCAGAGCTACTACAAACTGAGCTGAGTGGCCAATTGATGTCTATAAAACGATTGCATTTTTTCCTCATGAGCCAGCCGAATTGCTAGACATTCGGTCATTCAGCAAAATCACTTTACGGCATCTCTAGTTTATAATCAGCTCATCAAAAGAGAAGGCTCTCATTTATAATAGCCCTAAAGCACTTAGAAGGCCGCTAAATCTTCTGCCATCTCTATTTGCTAACATGAAAGTTACAAGACACTTTGGTGAACCGCTAAAAAGTGTCAGGCAATTTGAATGAGGGGGTAAGTACCAAAAATATTTCGATAGCCAACCATCAAGCTCACCATTCATCGAAGAGTTGTTTGTCACTCAGCACGGTAGCGACGACTCTCGCGCCGTGCGCCGGTGGGTTGGAGTACATGCCTCGCACCACCCACGTCAGCTGCGACTTGATGGGAGCCACTAGTTTAGCATCGTGGATCACTACAGCCAAGTTGCCGACGCGTTCGTCTGAAATCAACCATTGGATTGAAGTTCAAGGCTGCGCCAGTTTGCACGATCCCAGGGCGTCATTTCGATGTCTTTATTTATCCCTCTTTTAGCAACAATTTCTAGACTGTAGGCAAAATAGGTTGTCTATAGAGTATAGGGGCCGTTCAAGTAATACGTAAGCACTATGTGGGGGCGGGGGGGTCTATGTATTGCTTATTTTGGATGACATGGGGGGTAGGGGAGTCTAGATGATGATTACGTCATCGGTAGTAAAATTACTTTTTTACACGAATGGCAACCCTTACATCTTGGCTTGAAAACGAAACGCATTTTCGGGGATTCCCGCAAATAATGCATATGCAATTTTTTAAATATAATTATAATATTTAAAAAACAATACATTAATAGAAAAATATTTACGTAAGCTTAGGGGGAGGGGGTAAGAGCTTTGCTTCCTTTTGCTGACAAGGGGGATGGGGGGAGTAATAACTGTAATAAATCTGCTTACGTAATACTTGAGCGGCCCCATAGAAAATATTTTCAGTATGGTCATTTTTCTAAATCAACAGACAACTTTACTTTTTTAAATCTAATATTTTTTTCTCTCTTATGTCCTGTGTTTCTTTAAAGCGAAAAACTACACATTCGAGCTACAATAACTAGACATTTTATCCTTCCCTAAAAAAAAACTGTGTAATCCAAAGCCTGCGCTATTTTATAAAATCCCAAGACTGCGCCAGTTATGTGGGCTATTTTTTGCTATACTTACTGTATAGCCCGAAGTTCTTAGCATAAGACTGTGCGCAGACGAGCTCAAAGCCACGCTGCACAAAGTACCGCACGGCCCATGCGTCGCGATCCAGGTCGCCTGACGCGAACCCTTGGTAAGCGCTGTCGAAGAACGGGAATAGCTTGCGCTCCTGAAATTAATGTCATACATTCATTATTGATAATAGGAGCATTGGTGGTATAGTGGCCCCGTATGCCTTCGGACCGTAATGTCGAGGGTTCAAATCCCGCTGTGCACCAATGAGTTTTTCTGTCCAGCGCACTATGCCAGTACTCGCAAAAAATGAAGGAAAACATCATGTAGAAACCGACATGTAGCAGAACCTAAAAAGTAACAAAACATCTGCGTCGAGTGAACGAAAAGAAGCCGCTATAAAGAGCAATCTAAAACATTTTAGTACAAGAGAAAGAGACGAGTTTATAAATAATTTTTAGACTTTTAGATCTTACCTCCATAATATCAGCGATCTTCTCCCACTGCTCACGTGTGGGGTCAATGCCCGTGGGGTTGTGTGCGCATGCGTGCAGGAGGATCACGGAGTTTTCAGGGGCGCTTTTTAGGTCCTCCGCCATTCCGTCGAAATCAATGGCGCAGGTTTTGGGGTTCCAGTAGCGGTACGTACGAGGCTCTTTGAAACCAGCGTCGATGAATACTAGATGGTGATTCTCTGAAAAATAAATAATCTTTTTTAATTGATTTTATAGTGTTAACGACACTTAGAAAATCACAAAGATTTCTTTAATGTCCCAAAAGTTTGAAACTTTTGAGTTTTTTTTTAAATAACCAACTGAGCTGTGAAGGCAGTCAATATTGTTATATAGTTTTATTAAACTTTGTAGGCAAAACACAATCTCACGTGATAGTAAGCGACGCGACGATGCGGTCGACAGTGTAGCGCGCTTGCCTAGAAGACTTTTATCACTTTTCTCTTGAAAGCAACCTCTTATTGTACCCCTTTTGGGGTTGAGTTACCCTTTTTGGGGTTGAGTTTCAGGATTTCTTTTTTTAGTGCATCTCTACTTACACTACACCAAGTTTCATGCACTATAGGAGTATTGGTGCAGGCAGAATGTCGATTTTGAGTCAGTCAGTAACGTAAGAGTTTTAGAATCCTTACCCCATGTCGGTACCGAATAGTAGAAGGTGCTGTATTTGAGATGTCTGTTTAGGAATACGGCTCCAACCCTCAAACCACCCGTTCCAGACAAAGTTTGGATGCCGAACGCCTGAAAAGTAATACAAAATCTATTCAAACCAATCGTTTTTTACGCTGGAAATCGCAGAAAAAAATATCGCATTGTAATCGTATCGCAGCTGCGGAGACACAGACAGCCAAACAACAAGACACACACACTAAGGCAATCTCTAAGGCTTCAACACACCCCTCTTTTCGGTCTTGGGTTAAAAAGCTAATAATGGTTACTTACACGGCCACTGGTAATAGCAGGGCTATCTTCACCCAGCAGCATGGAAACTGAAGCAGCCGAGAACTGCTCCATACCTGACAAAGACACCAATATTTCCAAGCGTTATTTTTATAGACCACGGGAACTGAGTCAATACAACCTATACATGACCATAGCTCATTCAATTGTGCCGAAATATCGGAGGTCAAAACTCATCCCGCAGTTTATAAAATTCTGAAATATTTATTTTTATTTATTTATTCTTAGAACCACTATTCTATGTATTCTATTCAGTCATCTACATTATGTGAGCAAATATCGTAAGGTAAGTAGATTATTACATAAATAAATATTGTAGACAATCTACACAACACTATCTTAGCCCCAAATTAAGCCGAGCTTGTACTATGGGAACCAGATAGCTTATACATATAATACTTATTTTTTTGTAAATAAATACTTAGAATACAATATAACACCCAGACAGAGAAAAAACATCTGCGTTCGCCACACAAATATTTGTTCTCGGTGGGGATCGAACCCACGGCCTACGATACAGAAGGCAGAGCTACTATCAACTGAGCTGAGAGGCCAGTCTTGTACTTACATAAAAAGTTAGTGGGTATGAAACAGGAACATTATCTTTCTAAGAAAATATGATGGAGGCCTTAAGGCCTGCGCACACCTAGACCGCTGGCGTCGGCGATCAGTGAAACGCTGTCAAATTTGACAGCGATACTTGACAGCGTTTCACTGATCGCTACCGCCAGCGAACTAGGTGTGCGCAGGCCTTTAGGTCAACCTAAAAACTCTTTGACCACTATCGTAAGCAAACTTATAGGTAAAATATGGTTATTAGCTAAGGATTACATACTTTAGTTCGTGGTCGCCATTCGAAAATCTTTCATAGAGTTATATACATACAAGTATGTATATCGATTCTACGAGCTATAGGTATGTATAATAGTCTCCCCATAGCCACTTTATCATGTCATGTCGCTGGCCTTGGCTCTTAACGTTTAATCATTTAAACAACGTCATCAGCTGTCGTCAACACCTCAATTTAAAAGATACAACGATTCTCTATGGCCTGCGCACATCGAGGCGATGGCGATGGCGATCAGCTGAATCGCTGTCAAATATAACAGCGATATTTGACAGCGTTTTAGCTGATCGCCATCGCCTAGATGAGCGCAGGCCTTTACAATATTGCCTATACATAATTATTATACATACCTTTGACATAAGTATGTGACTTTTTCTTTTAACTAGCTGATAGAACAAGCATATGGCCCACTTGATGTTAAGTGGTAACCATCGCTTATATCAAAGCATTGCCTCGTAGGTCACACACGTCAGGAACGTGCCCTACGATGCACTCCCCTGCGTCCATCAACTATCATTGTTTATAATTATTCATTTTTTTTACTCTAACGTTCGATTCTATTTAGGCTGTATTGCTTTAATTCCTTTTTTTTTCAATTTGGATTATTGTAATTTGAATTTTGTATTTCGCTTTGTAGCATGTTAAGTTAACATTCAGACCAGATTTGTGCGAGGATTTCTATTGAATAAATGAAATACCTATTTATAGGAATATTTACCATGTGAACAGCTCTTGTGTTGATTCTTTATTATAATGAATACCTAATCTTTCAATAATATTAGCTACCGCTATCTTATAGATTGGTAATACATTAAAAACATACTAGTGATACCTACTGATAACATTATTGAACCTACCTACGAAACGATAAACTTACGTCAGAAACTAATATAAAACATAATAACTAATATAAACAGTTATGACAATATAAATGTCATAACTGTTTCCAGGGTGCCTTTTTTTATACAACTAGCTCATGGAACAAGCGTATGGCCCACCAGTGCAAGGAATATAATACTCTCTACGAGAGCACCAGTGCCTATAATAATTATAAGTTTAAAAAACTTGAGAAACCGACTTCATTGTCAAACGTCTAAAACGATTTTAATTAAAAATTTTTTGGACAATCTGGACGTAAGAATAACCTTCCAAATAAAAAAATAATTTTCTAAATCGGTTCATAAATGACGGAGGCATGCAGTTACAAACATTAAAAAAATTATTTAAAAAAAAATGGCAACACCGATGTTAATAAAATTAAAATGCGACTAATCTGGAAGCAGTACCTTTCAGATAAAAAAATATTTTTTCAAATCGGCTCACAAATGACGAAGCTATGCGGTAATAAACATAAAAAAAAAAAATACAACCGAATTGAGAACCTCCTCTTTTTTGATTGGAAGTCGGTTAAAAAGGCATTGCCTCGTAGGTCACACACGTCAGGAACGTGCCCTGCGATCCGTTGCATCCAACAACTGACATACAGATACAGGCATTCAGATGTTTAGCTTCACGTGCCAGTAATAACATCCCCACCCTTCAAACCGAAACACAGCAATGCTGCATCCCGGCAGAAATAGGCATGGTGGTAGTACTTCCCCAGACGAGCCCTTCTCAAAGAGTACTACTACTAGTGCCTTCTCTACTAACTAGCAGTAATAATAGCTGTATAAAACAAATAAATTCATTCGCTAGTTTATTTAGTCTGTAGAATTGCGGTATGGTAATTGTTCTGTTTCACTCACTCACTCTCTTCCATTTTTTCATGTAATCAACTCGCAACTCAAGCGACAATAAAAATCCGTATATAAAGTATTTTGTTATTTTATTAACAAAATTGGTGCCGAAACTATTTATAACGAATCAAGGAAGGTGCTCCATCGTTATCAGTGCGTGGGCGATCGTATTATCGCAAATATTGTTCTTCGATTCTGCGTGGTGCAGGCCGGGCGCGTGGTGCAGGCATCCATTTTTGCCGTGGAGCGAGCGAGAAGGAAGACAAAGCGTCATTATCGTGCTCACCCCATTGAATGTTCCAGTTTCCGGTCGGTCAAGTGAACAACAGATTGACTTCCCGTCAAATCATCGTTGTGTCTGTCACATTGTACAAGAATCCGTCAACAAATCAATCAAAACAAGTCGAGCAAGCCGGCAAACAAAACAAAACACGGACAGAATACTATTTTTCATCGAAAACAAATCGCGGAACAGTGAAAGCGTCAAGCGAAATAATTTGGCGTGCTTATAGAAAGCGTTCATGCTCCCTGCTGTGGCTACCCCCGTTAGCGGCGCCGTGGACGACGCGACGATGCGGAGGCTAAGGATGCACATAGGGCAATTTAAGGGAAGAATGTCGCGTGCCGCCAAATTTGCCCTCGAACAAGAAGGCCAAGTGCTTATTGATACAGAAGGATTACAACTAAGGATCGAGGAACTGCAAAAAGGATTGGAATCCTACAAGGAATGGATTACGGACTTAATGTTAGCCACCGGCGACGAAGAGTGCGATGGCGAGGTGGAAGAACGGTATTATGGAGTGATGGCGAAACTGCGGATGATAGCTGGGTCGGCTAGAGCTGCTCCCCCAGAGAAGGAAAAGATAAGTCCACAGGTAGTCACTCCCCGCAACAAGCTGCCGCAACTGGACATCACCTGCTTCGATGGAAAGGACGTCACAGGATATACACCCTTCATGAACATCTTCAAGGCGATTGTGGACCGAGAAGAAAGTTTATCTCCCATTCAAAAACTTTGCTACCTGCGTAAATACCTAAGAGGTGACCCCTTAATATTAATTGAAGGCCTCCCTTTACGAGATGATTCATATGCCCCTGCATTAGAGTTATTAAGTAAGAGATATGACAATAAGTGCCTTCTAATAACGCATCATGTTAACGCATTGTTAGACTGCCAACCAATCTCAAAGGGAACTGCAGTAGAACTTAGGCATTTAGTGTCCATAGCTAGACAGCATTTAGGAGCTCTTAAAAATCTTGGGGAACAAACTCAGCATTGGGACAGAATTCTCATTCCCATTTTGTTGAGAAAATTAGATTTAAGTACTTCCAGGGAATACCATGCCGAACGCAACACCTCAAAGCTCCCAACACTAGAGGATTTTTTGAACTACATGGAGAGAAGAGCAATGAGCTTTGAGGAATCACAAGTATCCACTGGTAAGTCTACTTCAATAAAAAATCATAATTACAATAATCATGTTAACAGTAGATTAGTAAATCTGACTAACGCTTGCGATAAAAAAATAAGTGTGTGCAAATATTGCAAGGATACTGCCCATAAAGTGTTTTCCTGCAAGGAGTTTCAAGCACTGAGTGCTCAAGATCGAATAATCTTTGTCGATAAGGAAAACCTGTGTAAGATTTGCCTCAATGCGCACACTAAAAAATGTAATTTTCATTTTAAATGTTCAGTATGTAAAAGCAAAGAACATAATTCATTGTTGCACTTAGAGGAAGGTGTCTGCAACTTGGCAAAATCCACAAACAAAGCAGTGTCTCAAGGCATGGTTTTGCTGCCTACCATTAAGGTCAATTTTAGGGCAGCCGATGGATCCTATGTCACAGCAAGGGGCTTGGTTGACAGTGGCAGTCAGGTCTCACTTATAAACAAAAACCTCATTAACAAATTAGGTGTAACAACATTCAATTACAATGTGAGTGTCACCGCCCTTGGCCAAATACAGAAACCTGTTGCCAAGGCGGTCAATCTATCCATGTATTCAATGCACACTAACTTCAGTTGCAATGCACTGTTTTCTGTGGTGGACAATATAACAACCTATCTGCCACAGACAAAGTTTGATATAAGTGGCATTGAATTACCAGATTCAGTCATGTTAGCTGACAACGAGTTCAATATTCCTGGAGAGATATCATTTCTTATATCTTCTGACATCCTGTTCGAAATCATATTAGCAGGCAAAATCAGTTTATCCAAGAATAACGTATTTTTGTTGGCAACCAAGTTTGGCTACATAGTATCTGGCAAGTTATACAAAGACAATGTTTGTCTTTCTTCGCAAAATATTTCAAATGAAGGTGTGGTGCTGCATGCTACAATGAAGGAAGACAAAATTGATTCCATCCTTCAAAGATTTTGGGAGGAGCAACATACTCCTGAGATAAAAAGTGAAGGCGTTCATGACAGTCAAGAGTTTTGTGAAACAAATTTCCAAAACACTGTCCAATTAAATGACAATAGATTTCAAGTGAGTCTGCCTCTGAAAGTTCCAATAAATGAAGTTAACCTCGGAGACTCCTTCAATGTAGCACTGCAGCGACTAAATGTTTTGTGCAAAAAGTTTTCTAAGAATCAAAACTTAAAAAGTAGGTACATTAAATTCATTGATGAATATGTAAAGACAGGTCATGCTAAGAAGGTCGAATTATTTCAGCTTGGAATACCTTTAGAGTCTTGTTATTTCTTGCCCCACCATGCTGTAATCAAGGAACGCAGTACCACCACTAAGCTCAGGGTGGTTTTTGATGCAAGCGCTAAGACCACATCAAACAAAAGTCTGAATGATATTTTGCATGCAGGGCCAGTGGTTCAAAGGGAACTTTTTGAAATATTAATTTCGTTCCGTACACACAAGTATGTTATGTTAACAGATATAAAACGCATGTACGAACAAGTAACGCTAAATCCTGACCATGCTCACCTACAATCAATATTGTGGAAGGAAAATCTTAACGATCCTTTGTTGTGTTTTCAGCTGCAGACCGTCACCTATGGGGTTACCAGTTCGAGCTTCTTGGCTACGCGGTGCCTGGTTGAATTGGCCCGCCGTTACGGAGAGCAGTACCCCCTGGCCTCTGCAGTGCTGCGCAACAACTCATACATCGACGATTGCCTATTCGGAGCTTCTACTATAGAGCAGGCTAAGTTAGTCTGCAGGGAACTGATTAATCTCACCGCCCTGGGTAGTTTTGAGCTTCACAAATGGTGCGCCAGTCATCCAGATATTCTGGCAGAGATTCCATCCAGCGAACAACACTTTAACGAGATAGACCTGAACAATGCTGGGTTTACCATCGGGGCTTTAGGACTTCTACTTGATATCAACTCAGATCAATTCATTATTTCGCAGCCTTGTGGCCAGCTGGCTAAGGTATGGACAAAGCGTACTGTTTTAAGCTTCATTGGTACTTTCTTTGACCCTTTGGGATTGGCAGGCCCTATAGTAACACGCGCTAAGGAATTTATGCAAAAGGTATGGCGGCAAAATTTAGATTGGGATATTTCCCTCCCTGAGGAGCTATTATTGCCTTGGAGATCATTTTTTCATGATTTAATGTCTATGAAACCTATATATGTAAAACGTAGCTTAGCTATGGATAATGCTGATTATGTAGAGATAATTGGCTACTGTGATGCTTCTAGCATCGCCTATGGTGCATGTTTATATGTAAGAGCCTTTCATGGCAACAATGTTACTGTCAATTTACTTTGTAGCAAGTCAAGAATTGCACCACTAAAAACAAAGCAAACAATACCTAGGTTAGAATTAAATGCATGTTTGCTTCTTGCAAAATTGTATGCCAAAATTAGTTGTATAATGACTAATTATTCATTTAGAAATAGGGCTATGCTAAGTGATTCTCAGATTGCACTTTGCTGGTTGCAAAACCCACCCACCAAAGACATCTATGTAAAAAACAGAGCCATGGCAGTCAGTGAGTTGACAAAGGATTGCATTTGGAGCCATGTTAGTGGATCTTGCAACCCAGCAGATTGTTTATCAAGAGGTTTAGCTCCGTCTGAGCTTGATTCAGACATTCTGTGGTGGCACGGTCCTCCAGAATTAAAAAACTTCAATTTTACTGTAACTCCCTTTGGTAACAAGGAAATAACTAGTATATTTGATGATAGAAATGAACAATCAGTAAATTGTAATGTAATTGATGAGGTTATACCGACATCCAAGTTTTCATCATTGTTGAAAATTCAACGTGTGGTATGTTACATGCTACGGTTCATTAAAAATTGTAAGGCTAAGAAAGAGGATCGTGTGCTATCAAAAACACTGAATGTAAATGAATATAGACAATCAATGCTAGCAATAATTAAAAATGTACAATCTTTACATTTTGCTGAAGAGATTTCAATGATTAAAAAGGATCTCATTGTTAAGTCTAATTTAAGAAAATTGTGTCCTTTCTTAGATAAGGAAGGAATATTGCGTGTGGGCGGCAGATTGGACAATGCCAACATATCCTTTGAACAAAAACATCCTAAAATATTGCCAAAAGATTGTAATTTCACAAGGTTAGTCATTCGAAATGAGCATTGTGCTTTAATGCATGGAGGGCTAAGGCTGACACTGTCCAATCTAAGCCAAAAATACTACATAATTAGCGCAACAACTCTTGTTAAAAGCATTATAAATAAGTGTGTTCCATGTTTTAGATATAGGGCACAAAATGCGCAACAACTGATGGCCTCACTGCCACAAGATAGGGTTGTGCAGGATAGAGTTTTTAATAAAGTAGGTATAGATTATTGTGGGCCTTTTAGCATTAAGCAATCTAGTTTAAGAAGGTCTGTAATATCCAAGGGATATGTTTGTGTTTTTGTATGCTTTGTCACTAAATGTATACATCTAGAGTTGGTATCCGATTTAACATCTGAATGTTTTTTGGCTGCATTAAAAAGGTTTCAGTCCAGAAGAGGTTTACCTCAAACAATTTATTGTGACAATGCATCCACATTCAAAGGCGCAAACAATCAATTGAAGGAACTTTATGTTTTATGTAAATCTCAGGCTCATCAGAATGCTGTTTCAGAATATTGTAATATTAAGGGGATTGATTTTAAATTTATTCCCAGCTACTCACCAACTTGGGGGGGGGCTGTGGGAAGCTGCGGTAAAGTCCGCCAAGTACCATTTCAAAAGAATCATTGGGGGGCTATTATTTACTTATGAACAATTCAATACCATCATGATACAGGTGGAGGGAATTTTAAATTCAAGGCCGATAACTCCTATGAATAATGATGTAGCGGATTTTACATATTTAACGCCAGGCCATTTTTTAATAAATCAGTCACTGACAGCGGTTCCCGAGCCTGAGATATCTGTAACAGTTAACGTGAATTACTTAAGTTTTTGGAAAAAATGTACAAAGTTGCAGCAAGACTTTTGGCTTGTATGGCACAAAACCTACTTATCACAGATGTTAAGTCGACCTAAGTGGATAAAAAAATCTAACAATGTTATGGAAGGTGCGCTGGTACTGTTGATAGGTTTAAATGTACCTCCCTTGCAATGGCCCCTAGCTAGAGTGACCAAAGTTTTCAAAAGCAAGTCAGATGACATGGTGAGGTCAGTCGAGGTCATTACCAAGACAGGGTCGCGGCACACTAGAGCCGTTAATAAGGTAGCTGTACTGCCTATTTATGATTAGTTTTAAGATAGTAATGGGTAGTATTTGTATTTTCTTTTAAGGTTTGTTAGGATACCTGCCTATGTGTGGGGGGAATTTTGTATAAAACAAATAAATTCATTCGCTAGTTTATTTAGTCTGTAGAATTGCGGTATGGTAATTGTTCTGTTTCACTCACTCACTCTCTTCCATTTTTTCATGTAATCAACTCGCAACTCAAGCGACAATAAAAATCCGTATATAAAGTATTTTGTTATTTTATTAACAATAGCTACCATGTATTCAATAAACTATGTTAAACCATTTTAATCAGGATGTTAATAGTAGCGTCATTTGTAATTAAATGTTAGGAATTCATTTTCATAAGCGGCGGCTTATAGACGGACGAATGAAAAGTACTTTTATTGTAATATTTGAGGCAATTGTAGCTCTTCCAGGCAACATTTGTATTTAAAGTAAATGGATACCTATGCAAAAAAGTTGATTCATTCTCTATGGAAGTTCGGCAAGTTTATCATGCGCACTTGATGTGCGGGCAGGTTTTTCCGCAAGTAGGCCGCTAGTGAGCCCTTTTTGCGTGACCCTTGACACGCGTTGCGTGAACTTTTTTAGGTTCTACAACACGCCGGTTTCCTCACGATGTTTTCCTTCACCGTTTTGAGAGTACTGGAATAGTACACATAAATTTTTCGACAGAAAAACTCATTGGTACACGAGTGGATTTGAACCCACGACCTTCGTATCGGAAGGCGGGGCCACTACGACTAGACCACCAGTGCTCTCTTCTCTATGGATAATACACGGGTCTTGCGATAAAAGAAACTGTCTAAATATGATGACTGAACAGTACAAGTAGCTATCCAAATTTAAAAAAGTGCATGTTGAGAATGGATGGATCTTATTATTACCATTTTTGAGTGTTGAGAGTATAATTTTACACTGAAATTACTGTAGTTAGCTTTTATATTTGTGTTTATTTAAAGCAAAATATATTATGTTGAAAGTGCATTTCTTCATTATTATTTACCAAGACTTCACCATACTGTACTCACTACTTGCTTTGTGAAAGAAAATAAATGCATTTTTAAGATTTTTGTGATTTTGTGACTGTTATAATTTTATGTAAAAAAATACAGTTTTTTGGGTCGGCTTTAGCAAGGTGTTGCCGGCGGAGGAGGGGAAAAAGGGTCAATGTTGAATTGGTTTGGGTCCCTGATTATAACGCTATCACTATTATTACACGGAGTTGCATATTTTACGAGAAATTCGTGAAATAAGTTTCTAACATTAAAACAGTTTTATAGCGAAACGGAACGTTAAAATGGCTGATTGACAACCAAAATCTGTTCCACAATAGTCTATGGTGCAAAATGACGAACAGCAATGGCAAAACGGAACGTAAAAAAAAAAGTGTCAGTGTCATTCGTTTGTTCTGTGCGGAATGCACAGAACAAACGAATGTTTCTCTTCGAGTTGCGTGAATGTGCTCCCGTGTTTCGTGTTTCGTGGTTTTTCTTGACTTTGGCGATGCAGAGCATCTCGACTTGAGTCAGTTAGGTTGGAAATGTGTGACAAACCGACACAGAGCACCCCGACTCCACGTAGTCTTGAGGTCCCTACCCCTAGAGTGTATATACAAATCGTGAAGTGACGCTCAGGGCTCCTCGCGAGTGTTCTGGCTGAGCCATTACAGATTCAAACTTGGGGCATCCCGACTTAAGTCACAAAAGTAACAGTAGGTTGTTAGGTTTTTTTTTATATCTACTTAATTTCAAGAATGGTGCATGTCAGTGTAGAGAGGACCCCTCCCCCGTCTTTCCTTCTCCCTTACAATACTAAAGCCAACCCAAATTTTAACTTTACTACGCCTTTTAAGCGACTGTAAAGTGTTTTGAGGTTAGGTTACATTAATCGGTTTTTCTCATTTCCGTGTAATGCCGGTGGTACCAGGGGGCAGGGGGACCCTCCCCCTCCTCCCCCCTCCCCTCCTCCCGTTTCCAGCCATACCTTGCTAAAGTTTTACCGTTTTTTTTCATCCTAATATTTTCCCGTAAATAAAGACCAATATAAAACCAACCAGTCATTTTGGTGTAAAATTATACCCTCATCCCCCATAGAGTCAATAAGTCAATTTGTATGGGAATCAAACTTAAACAGTAACATATCACTAGTTATATCGAACCAATTAACAAACTAGGGCTAATGGTGCAACCAATTAAAACAATAATACTAATTTACTCACCTAGAACTGGAAGGTATTCATGGAGAAGAGTATCATCGGATGCCATCTGTTTTTCTGTTTTACGGACCACGGGGAGCACCCATGGCTTGCCATTTTCATCTCTGTATGCTGTGAAATAATGATATCAAATAATTTTTATAATGTCCCAATAGTTATTAGGAGCCGAACGGGATTTGAACCCGCGTCCTTCCCCTCAAATTTTCGGGTTCAAAGGCTGACTAGATTTGGATTAGACTAGGAAACACCAAGTTCTTAAAGTTATCTAACTAGTAGGTGCCACCGACAATACTTATTAACTGCTTAATTCAGTAATAAACTAGGTAGGTAACTTTTGATATTTTATATTCTTTGGTTCATAAACTAGTGTAAGGACTGTCTGAAAATAGAAAAATCAACAGGCCACAAGTCCTGGAATGGGAAGGTGTGTTAATTGCCTTAACAAAATCAAATCCTAGGACACTTCTAGTAATTTCTAATATAATGAAGCCTTGAGGAAGCTTCGGCATGAAAGAGACTTACGACTTATAGAAGACTCAAATTACTACTGAGTTCTGTAAACAGAACCCTGTACAAAATACTAGATTTGAACTGAACTATCATAATAAAATATCAACTTTTAAAAATTCAAAGCCGAACAAAATAGGATTACATAACCAATGCAAACATAAAGCTATGATGTATAAATCCTCCAAAATACTCACCGCCAACGCTCAAATTCACTTTTTGTTGGTATGTGTCGTCGGCAAAAAGTTTCATGAGTTGGAATACCTCAATCGGAGGGCCTTGTTCGACTACTTGGAAACGCGAAGCCATGATAATTACACTAAGAAACCGATAGCAAATAAACGTACAGTGATTTCAACACGATTTTAACCGGCACGAAATAAAATACAGACCCAAAGACCCGAGCAAACTAAACAAAATGTTGTGCTGTGCAGTGCGAGTGCCGTGCCGAGTGCAGTGCAGATCTGCAGATCGAACTTGATCGAAGGGAAAGGGAAGGGAAGGCTTGGATTTAGGTCCAGCTACTGCACAAATAAAATAGCTGTTATCTGTTATATTATTCTGTCTACCTACTGTGCCACGAAATCTGTTGGATATTTTTAAAGTCTAGTCTATGTGCATTTAGAACGTCTGCTACAAGCTACATTATTAGTGCAAACTTGATAGTAATAAGAATTAACGCTTAGATTTAGCTAAGTTACAAAAATCCATTAGTGATGGATGGCACGTGCAAAACAGATATTAGATCATCTAGTTTTCAGAAGGCGTGATACAAAACTTTAAGTATAATTGAATTTTGTTCCTAGTCGGTGTATTTAGGGCTTCAATTTGAGTGGCTTCTTTTAAAATTATTACTTAGGCAAAATATTATCATTCACACTCACGAATTAATAATCATCCTTTCCATCAAGAACTTTATTGAAAATGAAAAAAAAATCGGTTGTCTGTAAAGTCGGTTTACTGACGATAGTTGAACGTGATAACGTCATAAGAAAATACTCGCGGACTCGCGGACTCGGACTCGGACTCGGACTCGGACTCGAACTCTCGGACCCGGACCCGGAACCCGACCGAACCCTTACCCTTACCCTCATTTACCCTTACCCTCATTTACCCTTACCCATTACCTGACCCGGGCTCGGGCTCAGGTAAATGGAACGACGAAACGACGTAACGACGCATGAGTCATGTTTTTTCGTGCGTGCAGCCGGCTCTATCGATTTATAAGACGTTATCACGTCAAAACGCCGAAGTTTCACTATTAAGCTGGCTGTACACATGGGGCCAAGGTGTTGGGCCAACGTGTAGAGAGCTACCTGGCGGTATGTTGGCTTAATTGGTCTAGTTGGCGCCAACATTGGCAGGCCATCCGAATAGTGTCGGTTTTTTGTGCACACATCAAAGGATCTTGGCGCACTCCGCAAACAGCGTTCACACGTTGGTGTCTTGTTCAGTTCAGCCTGTATATCAATAATAACACACATTTACCTCGTTCTATTCCGATTAATAGCCACCATCCACCACCTTCTTTTGCGCCATTTCTTTTTAGTCGCTCTACTTTGGTGCACATGAACGTAATAATTAAACGCACTGTATAAATAAATTGCCGCGGCTGCAAGAACTTCTACGTTCATCTTTGAAGCGCCAGTGCAGAATGATCAGTAATCCAATGTGTGAACAGCAATCTTGGTTAGCCATCATTTTTGCCCAATACGTTAGCCCAACACCTTGGCCCCATGTGTACAGCCGGCTTTACAGTTCTGTGTGCCATGTCAAGACGGACAGAGACAGAGCTAAAAAGCGTGGACCCACGCGTTCTGCCTACGGATGATTACCCCCCTTCTTCTCCTTAAATTTCAGAGCTTAGGTTGTCGTCGGGGCTTTGATGCAATTTCCTCCAGTTTAGTTTTTCTAATGCGGCCTCCTTGTCAGCAACCTCTATACCTACAAATTGCATAGGACCAAAAAGATTCTGTTGAGCTACATGTAATGACACACGCCACAACCCATGAGTTTGCACTAATGGAATGCTAGCTTAATAACCACAAAATAGCAGTTACAAAAAATATAAATATCACGACGTTCTAATAAAAGTAGCAAAAAAGTCCATGCCTAGTTAAAATCGATTGAATGACCTTTGGTAGATTGACAATGTCATTAACGTCAAATTGAAATGTCGTAATATTTGTTTTTTATTTTTTTCATTCTCACGGGAATGCTAAGACTTTAAAATCATACTACTTCGTCTTCAATTCGTTTTACAACCCCGGCCGGCGGCCTTAGGGCGCTTGTACACGCTAAGAAAAAACGCCGAGTCTACCCAAGAATTCGTGTCGTAGGTAACTAGAAAATAACTGTGTACACTGCTCGCAGCGGTGCACGAAAAAAATCTTATCTGCGCAAGACACGACGCGGCGAACGTTGTTGCGTTTTCGTGTGTGGAAAAGACAAAATTCTTGTCGTCTACACGAAGAATTTGTCTTGTCTGCCGCAGGAACGGCAAATTTTCTTAGCGTGTACAAACGCCCTTAGCCTGACCGAAGAGGCATTGAGTTACATAGTTTATGAAACTCCTTGAAAAGAGGTTTGCATGAGGTCTGTAGCTGTTCTTCCTAGGCTTTCTTAGTCAAAGGTTACGTACGTAGACAGCGCGCAAGATAACTCTGCGCTGGCCTTACAAAATAAACCAATAAGCCATCTCAGTTTGAAGCGAACAACGTAGATCTTGGATTTTCAAAGGCTTCTCCACGTAGGTAAATAAATGTACAACCACATCTAGGCGATAGGTATCGCTGTTATTATCGCAGCTTATCGCCTAGATGCGGCCGCACCTTAAGTGGAATGAGATCGAAGCTAGGAGTTAGTTTCATTATTTATTTAGATAAATTACATTGGATAAATTGAGGGTTAAAAGTTAAGTTATTTAGCATCTGTATTGTGTGTTTACAGGATTTTTTATTAGTTTAGCCCGTGGATCATCGGATCGTACGACACAATAAGCTGATTTGAATTCCTTATTATCGCCATCGTTTTTGGCATAATTATGAAGCCCCATTAGAGCTAGACCAAGTCCAACAAATGCCATTCCAGTTGCGCACATCACCTCGGGTATATGCCAGCATCCTTTGCGAAACAGTTCAATCAGCGATTTGCCAAATTTTACTTGATGACCAATTTCTATAGGTGGAATTGCGTGTTTTTTGGTAGTCATTTTTACAAAATTATTAAGTGATTGACAGCTTTGACACTTTGTGCTACAATATTGACAATAATGCTCAGCGTTAATAAAACTCATTGACAATACCAATGAGTATACGCACAATCAAGCGCACAATCGTAGACAATACTCAATACTGTCACATGTCACAAAGAAAAAATATAGGCTACCTACTAGTGCTGTACAATCTGTGCCTAGCTTATCATGGGTAAGTTTTAGTAAGATAAAAAAAAACGAATACATGTCTAGTAATCGAAATAAACTGACAGCTACAGTGTACATGGGCCCAACAACTTTCCAGTGGAAAAAAGTGGATTCGTTTTACCAGGGTGTACATTAACCGGACCCAATTTTATTAACTGGCTACCCCAGCGTTGCCAGGCCAGAATGTTACTTTTGTAACATTTTACGCTACTAATGACCCTCTAATGTTACACGACCACGACTCAGCTTATTAAATATGAAATGGAAAACGGATCTAAAAGTGTTTAATATTAATCGATTTTAATGATTAAGAGTTTAATAAATGGGACAGGAAACTGATTTTATTTTGCGTTTTCCACATAATTTATGGTTTCTCTTGTTTTATTTGACTATCTGACGGACCCGTTTGATTGAGCTCTCTCTCAGCGTTGCCAGAATGTTAATTTTGTAAAACTTTTCGTTACTTTTGACCCTCTCGTTATCTCCATGTTACACGACTCAATACAGATAATGGGGCAGAAAAATTATTTTCATTTTCGTGTATTATTAGTGCTATGCTAAAGATATTGTGTCGTTTTCCACTTATCATAGGGTAATGCTACTTTTCTCGTGAAAATGTTACTTTTTGAGCTATCTCATCTCATGTTATATTTGACTATCTGCCGCTGGCAACACTACTCTCTCTGCAAGGACGGTTTGGCGGAAGGACTTTGAATTAGCGATGGGCGATTGCTTCAAAAAAAACAATCGAATGAATCGAAAATTGCGCTACTGCGCATTCGATTGTCGATTTAGTAGTTCCTCCCCATGATTATTCGAATAACAATCGACAAACTACTAACTACTATACATGTAAGTATGCGTGCGGTGCGGTGAACTGCGCTGCGGAAGGCCGCGCGGGGCGGGACGGTGTTGCGTCGATTGTTTCTAAGTAATAATACTTCGGTTGCATTTAATGTTAACACGTAGGTAGTATATTTTAATATTATGAATATACATTTTATAGAAATACAAAATTGACCTTGTCAAGTAAAAAGTATAGTTACCAAAATTATGTTAGAAGGTAGATTTCTAGCTAGGTATACCTAAGTTGATTTTCTGTAAGAAAATATATTTCAAATATCTATAAGTACCTTTTTTACTTAATTTTTATTCTAGTCTATGTTTTCCTTAGTTAGAAACTCTTTACATACCCTTATAGTCGTAATTTGTTATACTTTAAAACAAATTAATTAATGTAATAACTTAAATTGCATAATAACTGCATTAAGTAGCGGCGCACGGACATAATCTATAGATTTGTAGCGCAGCGCACGCCCGACGCACCGTCTTTTGTAACTACTGATTCAGTAGTACGCACGAAAATAGTAGTTAGGTGCGTTGCGTGAATGCGTGACCGCGCGGCAAAAATAGTAGTTAGGTGCGCTGCGTGGTTGCGTGGATGGCGTGACCGCGCGGCAAATAGTAGTTAAAGTTGGTGCTAGTCGTTGTCGCCGCGCGCCGCACGCCGCGCGCGCCGTCAGTCGATAACAATCGACTAGTTTCAATTGTTATCGACTTTTATCGACTGAACCGAACAATCGACTAATTCGATAAAATATAGTAGTAATCGCCCATCGCTACTTTGAATCCAAGCCAGCACAAAATTAAAAAAAAAAAAAAAAATGCAAGGACGGTCAATTGGTCTCTAATCTGCACGGAAAAACATTTTAAAACTCAGCAGAAGTTTACTTTTCCACAATTGCGTGCTGTAATTACCTTTGATAATGGCTGCTGCCTCAAGACGAACCCTTGGACAGCTGCTGCAGCAGGGTTGGACTGAAATCCCGGAAGTTCTGGCCACAACCGGAATCGCTTTAGTTGGAGTTGGTCTTGGAATCGCTGGCTGTTACAACTACGCGAAAAACGACGGCGACAACAAAAGATACAAGATGAATTACGTCGTGATGAGGCCCGATGACCCGAAAGCGAAGCTCATTAGAAAAGACTAGTCAAAGTTGTGTGCAATTTCTGTAGGCGAAATGTTAGTGTGAATAATTATGTAATAAAGCTTGCTTGTGTCAAGTTTGTGGTTTCTATAGCCTCGTGCAGTGGCTAGAACTTCCCCGTCGCTCAAGTTTATGGAGGTAGGTGGGAAATAAAAGGCGTCTTTAAAACAACAGCTGTTTTAATCACCAAGGCCAGAAACATAATTTTTCATATTTTGTCTACTGCTATGAATAAAATTAAGTATAAACAGTAACATAACTAAAATTAAACCAAGTGCACAACTATGGTTATTCACTGGGCAGGTGGGGTCAAGACTAACCTAAGTCTATGTTGTGGATTTTTTATAAAAGAATGTAGAGGCAATAGGAACATAATAAATCAGACACTATCATAGATCCTTAGTATTTTAGTTAGCGTTCAATTGAAAAGAACTCACAACCAAAGTCTGCTTGGTTATCATAGCAAAATCTTAACATTTTTTATTTTTACTACTACTACTACCCTTTCCTTTGCCGTTGCTGGATTTTCCTTTACTGGTACTTGGTTTGTCATTTGAACTTTTTTTCTCAATACTGCTGCTTTTCTTTTTCTGAAAACATAGACAAAATATTTGTACTTTTTGCAACCGCTCAAGTAGCTTCAAACATAAACTATGTAATATTTTCCACTTTTTGGTTGACCAAATTATAAGGTGGATCTTCCATGAATAGATGTCTTGTTTCCAGCCTGGTTTCATATCAT
This sequence comes from Thera obeliscata, assembly GCA_947578465.1. Taxonomy (NCBI): domain Eukaryota; kingdom Metazoa; phylum Arthropoda; class Insecta; order Lepidoptera; family Geometridae; genus Thera; species Thera obeliscata. Next base: position 5,032,030 of record OX387926.1, read on the forward strand.
GTTATGTTTGCAGCAGACCTTTTGACAAGTTATATAGGTACTTAATACTTGTTTGCACATCCTATTACTAAGGAGAACTTGCTAAGCATGATTTAATACTAGAAACCAATCTGTAGTTAGTTGCCTGTTCTTGTAGGCTTAGTCGCATGGACCTGGCACCTAGACTCACCTAGTTTTAAAAAGTCACAAGATGATCATCCTTGTAATGTGATAAAGTTGAATAAAGAATGTTGACTTTGTACATTACCCATTAAAGGCTTCACGCTAAACCCGGCTGTGGAGGCCGTCGATTGAATTTGAACCCTATCTATCCACACAATGAGGTGAATTTATATAAGACAATATCCCGTCGGCCGAGCCCTGGCCGGATCGGAGCCAAATACGAGAATTCCACTCTATTTGTTCAGATATAGGGTTGAAATCCCGGCCCGGCTCCACCCGGTGTAGCGTGAATCACCTTTAAATATACGCACAGCAAAGACAACCCTATAGCAGCGCCAGGCTGCACTTACCTTTATAAGAGCGTCATTTTCCGGATCACTATCACCTTCGTCGTCAATCTCGTTATCAATACCATTGTTATCATAGTCCTCTTCGTCTTCTCGCGCCTTCCCGCGTTTGATGGAGCCGGGCGCGTATGGCAATGCTGTTGCCTTCTTGTTGTATGTGCGGGTCATAGACGCTTTCACCTGGTTGAAAATTTACCTTTATTTGCAACTAAACTTACAATTAAAATAAGAATTTAGAAAATGTACAAGAAACCCTTTACAAAATTAAATGATCTAGAAAGAAATCTACATATATGACTTTCATCTATAGGTATGATAGGCGTATACATAGGTGGGCAGAAGCACTTCCAAATGTTACTGTAATTCAGTAAATCTAACTGACTGATCAAAGACACACCCAGCGTTTTTTTTACTTTAAGTTTAAACAGTCCCACTGCTAGGCACAGCTCTCCCCCAAAATCGTGCACTTATCCATCTTTGGGAACCTAGCATACTTTTAAAATATACAATGTATATATTTTTTTACTGAAAGTTAATTGACACAGCAATGTCTCTCTCTCATAGGCGCCAAACTGGTGACCCCCATACATAAATGGAGGATTTTACATACCTTAGGATCAACCAACACAGCAGGATTCTTGCACCCTGGCCACATGGATAACTCTGTAAGCGATTCCAAGTCTTCTCTCAGCAAATGGTATGATTCTAGAACTTCAAGAGACTTGTCGATTCCATCGGCTTTGTCTGTTATCAGTGGTTTGATGATGGCGTCGCGAAGGTGGGACGCGTAGTCGAGGAATATAGAAGATTTTGAACCTGTTGTGCTGCGGAATAAAGTTTAAATTAGTTGAACGTGATCAGCCAGGCAGGATATGATCGTTCAGACGGAGTTTTTACAGAAAACCCACAAGATTTTTTAGGTGTGGTCCTGGGAGCCACTATGGAAATTTATGTTTTCGTAGCTCGCGAGTTCTTCAAACCTAAGCAAAGTCTGGGATTGTGTAAACGACCTTTCAACAGGTTACTATAAGGTTGAATTCGGTATGTTACCTGAGGCGCGTATGTGCGTGGATCTCCTGACATAAGCGATGCATTTTCGTAGCTCGCGAGTTCTTCCCGAGCCAGCCGGGGAACTGTATCTGACCGGCCACGTGACCTGAGAGGTGCTGTCCGGGTATTACTGAGCTGAACATCGCCTGAAAATGTGCTTTATTATAACAGACTTAAGGTATATATATATATATTTAAGCTACTTTAGACCTAACCTAAGCATAATAATATGTGCATGTCGGCAATTAATAACAATAATGTCAAACAAGGTTTACAATGTAGATAAAAATAAATAAAATATAAATAGCCTTTAGTCTAGATGCTGAATGGCTATCGTCATTCAATACAAAACTGGGAAGGTTTTTTGAATTTTAACATTGAGAAAAATTTGAACCAGCTTCACGACTTTGATCCCCAGTCACGGTAAATATTATTAGGGCGTTAGTAAATTACCTGCATAGGTAGAAGATTCCACGCTTGAGCGCTGCGTATTCTCTTATCAATGAGGTCTCCGAACGAAATACTCTCGGCCGCTTTACTCATCCGATCTAGGATTTCTCCCCTGGAAGTATATTTACATTTTACATAAAAACTTAAAAACCGGCCAAGTGCAAGCCGAACTAGTGCATGAAGGGTTCCGTACCATTAGCTATAAAAAAATCCTAAAAACGGTAGGAACCAAGCTGTAGTTTGTTGTCTCATCTTCTAGGCTTGGTCGCGAGGACCTAGGACCTCGCTTGAAGACGTTTCAAAGTGATCCTTGTGATTAAACTGAATAAACGATTTTTAATTTAAATCAGTCACTAGCCTCCGCCCGCCACTTCATTTGCATGGTACCCGAATAAATTATTATTATTCAGCCGTTTTTGTCCCCATGCGGGGCAAAGGCCTCCCTTCCCTCTTTCCACTCTTCGCGACTCAACGCAGTGACAGGCCACGATATGAGGTGGGAGTCAATTTCGTCCCGCCATCTCATTCCTGGTCTTCCTCGTCGCCGAATTAAAAAATAACCTATTTGTTTTAACCTCCATCCTAAGGTTGTCTAGAAGATCATTCACAGCGATGTCCGCCCCATTGTAGAGATCGTCCAATCTTAAACTGCACGTCCTACTACTTCAGTCAGTCAAAGTAAATTGTTCTTTATTACCTACATCACAAAGATCATTTTGAAGTACTTTGCTGTGAGCCAACGTCAAGAAAACGTGGTGGAGGGGCGTGCATTTTTAGACTGGTTTATCTCTACTTTGCTGTAGATTTCGTTATGTCATATAAGATTTTTGTTTGTGTGTACAACAAAGAGTTATCATATATTCTGGGAGTTAGTTACGAAAACTAAATATACAAACTCACTTAGGGCAATGTGGCTGGACTTGCAAATAGTTTTCCTGCACAAAGAGCGGCGCTAGACTGTAGTCGTAGAAGAATAGATCGCTTCTATCGTTGATAGTCATCTTCTTGTGGTCTTCCTTGCTGAACACTTTTCTTATAGCTTCCCATGGGCCCTGAGAACATTTTGTGTAGTCGGTTTTGTCTAGATCCAGTAGCAATTTTTCTTAAGGGGCTGCTGACCCCCGTCAAACAACTTTTCGCTCGCACATATCGACATTATTAAAGATGTAAGATGTAAAAATCACTGGAAGTGTTTATGAAAAATCAATGAACTAGTTTTCGTATAAGAAATTACATTAAAAAACTAGTGAAATAGACTTTTTGAGTGTGCAGTGATTTTATATCAAAAATGATTAAAATGTCCAGGCGAAAAGTTGTTTGATAGACAGTGCCTTTTTTTCCGTGGTACAACTAGACCTATCAGTAGTCGACAGGCAAGAATGTTTTCCTGAGGTACTGGTAGTATAGTTAGTTAGTGGGGTCCATGACTTGACTGGCCTGTCACGGAAGACCAGCGTTATAGTGGCGCTCGCTATTATAGCATAACTATGCTTAGTGACGGCCAATTTTTTTGTCTTACTTGCATAATCCTTGTGTAATACTATAGTGTGGCATCAAAATAAATAATTTGTTTTTTTGACTTACCAATTTGACATCTTTCTTAGTAACAGAGGCAACTCTACTTAGTTTATCCGCGTCCATGAGCTTAGGGTCGACCGCCCACATCGATAGCAGGTTGAGCGTCTGTCGTACATCCTGATTGGCGGAAACTATCAGTTGTCCAAGCACATCTGGAGGCACTTTGATGTTCTCTTTGCAGCAAATGGACCTCATTGCGGCCTGAAATATACAAGCTTGGTCATTTATGTAAATAGCGCTATTCGACGGATTGTAAAATACTTGGTAATGGTACTTATTTTTATTTCTTAGGAAAACAAACAGTACTTATATTCTAATTGTAAAAGAAAAGTCATTATATTATTACAAAAGGTATGTGAGCTTCTGGCGTGCCTTAAAACACGTGCGTGACATAAGGATGGCTCCAAAAAGTATTAGAAATAGAAAATATTTATTTTACGCCACAAAACCGGATACAAACACAAATAACATAACAAAAAGCAATAAGTGACGCAACAAGTGAAGTTTAAAAAACTTGAGAAACCGACTTCATGGCCAAATTACTGAACCAATTTTGATAAAACTATGGGACCAATATGAAGGAACCTTTCAGATAAAAAAAATATTTTCATAAATGACGAGTAATGCGATAACAATCATTTAAAAAAAACAACCTAGTTGAGAACCTCGTCCTTTTTTATTTGAAGTCGGTTAGAAGCGCAAGGGCAATATGGCGCTGGTTTTCAGTGACTTTTCATTTGCAGTGGTTACCTTTATCTGTTCAACTTTAGGTCGATTGAACCGTAGATCGTAGCAGTAGTTGACTAACGAGCGCATCTTCTGGCTATTCCGATCATTGCACATGCATATTATAGGCACCGAAGCGGTCTTTATAAGACCTATCAGCTCTTGGAGACCACCTGGAGATATAAAATAATAATTTTGAAGCTTTTTTGTGAAACAAGTAATCTTTTTACTGTACTGTAAAGCAGTGAACCACATGTCTCGTATCAGGAATCGAACCCGCACCATCAGACTCTACGATGAAGAAGTCGTCAAAACCATAACACGGATGATTTTATATTTAAAACAAGCATGGATTTGGACGAAACACAAAAAAAAAAAATGAAAAGAACATAAGTTCCGTGGTCCATAAGAAACAAGCGTGGTTGTATGTAAACACACACATACAACCACGCTTGTTTCTTATAGACAACGGAACTTATGTTTCGTGTTTTCGTTTGTATGTCTATCTTTCGTACCTCTATCCTCATTACCAGCCATGCCGTCCACTTCGTCCATAACTAATACATGCTTCTTTGTTACCGCTTGCTTGCCAGTGTCACCTGCAATAATACAGAAATTATGATTCCGAAGAATTGCGAGTCCGACTTGTACTTGTCCGGTTTTTTTTATAACGCTTTTATTAGCTTCACCTGTATGTAAGTTTGTTTGCTTGCTTGTATGTAACCGACCCCTTTGAGCTCGCTTTTGTCCTACTTTGAACGATCAAAGCGTGACCCATCAACTTTATTGATAATTTCCAAATTTATCTAGTAAGTGCATCTTGGATAAATTAATGCAATCTTCAGGTAGTGGGTATTAACCACTAACATAACTTTTAGGCCGGTTACAGTGCTCGACCGACCGTCAGTGCGTACGTCAGTCGCGCTTGTCATATGTATGAAAATTCATAAACCGTACAGTGCTAGACCGACCGTACGCACGCGTATTTTGCTACGCACTGCGTACGAGGACCGTCGGTCGAGCGCGTGCGCATGCGTACCGTCGGTCGACTGACGCGCTATGTAAACAAATGAACGCGTTCAGTGCTGTACCGACCGGTGCACCGACCGCACGCATGCGTGTATTATTGTTGTCAAAACTCCATCCAAACATGAACCTTATCGATACTGAAAGCGACGCTACACGTTCGGTCAGTTTACTGGTACGCAGAGCACTGAATGATACAAACTGACGGTCGGTCAATGCGCATCATCAGCACCGACGGTCGGTGTAGCACTGTAACCAGCCTTAGACCAACTAGTAATAGTTGGTCTAAAAGTTATGTTAGTGCAATTTGTAGGTTCAAGGGTCTCTAAGCAGCATTTTAGAGACAAAAATATTCTTACTTAAAATACTGACTAGGTACTTGGTAGGGATCGCCTGAGATCTTTTAGTACCAAGTACGCACGAGATTCTTTGAGGATGTCTGAATCTCTTCTGAAATAAATGATTATTGCAAGGTTACCTTTAGCATACGCTGACAGAGAGGTAGTGGTTAGCAGCTCTCCAATCTGTTCCCTGATCAGCGTCTTGTTCCTAGTGTCAGATGCATTGAATTCCACCATATCGAAGCCAAGTTCTTTGCACACTAGCGCCACTGTTGTGGTTTTACCTGAAAAAATTACATATATTTTAAGAAAGTCGGCTTCAGTCTCTTGAGTCTTGGTCACTTTTCTCGGTATGAACCTAGTCTATTTTTTCAGGGACAACAAACAGCTACATGAACGAAAAAATCTCAAGTAATTTAAAAGTAGGTATAAGTCGTAAGTTTGTGTCTGTTCTTCTAAGCTTGTTTGCGTAGAACTAGCACCTAGATTCATCTAAAATTAAAATGTTTCAAAGTGATTCTTGTGATCAAACTAAGGATCAAACTAGACCTTATTCGGTTTGGAAAGAAGAACCAATATTATGTAAGCTCTCATTTGTTATGAGTTTCGATGACTTCGTAGTTAATGTACTACTAGTTTTTAAGAATTCTTACCGACACCGGGAGGTCCCGATAGTAAGGCCGCCTTGTAAAACCCTCCATCATCGTTCTTCGCCCAGGGACTTGGTTTGACTATCTTCGCCTTTCTGTTCACGTACCATTTAGTCAGCCAATTCACCAGTCTGAAACGACCATGTTTGTAAACTTGGTGAGTTTGGTGAGGAATTAGAGGATTATGATGGGATGCAATAGATCGTGAACAATCTTGATGATAAGGTGCAATGAATTATGATGGAGTGCAATGGCGTATGATGGAGTGCAGTGGCGTATGATGGAGTGCAATGGCGTATGATGGAGTGCAATGGCGTATGATGGGGTGCAATGGCGTATGATGGGATGCAATGGCGTATGATGGGGTGCAATGGCGTATGATGGGGTGTCGTGGACTATGAAGGGGTGCTATGAACAATGATGAGGTGCAATGGCGTTCTCTGGGGTGGGGTGCAATGGATTAAGATTGAGATCAATGGCATATTAAGATGGAGTGAATATCGCATGATGGGGTGCAATAAATTATGATGGGGTACAATATCACAAGATAGGGTGGCTTATCATGGTGAGTATCATCATTACTTTTTAACGTTGCTGGCTTCACCATTTTGACCAATGATGTTTTTCAAACTCTGTGGTTTATATTTCTCCACCCACATGATTGCATTTGATGGCATCTCTGAACTCACATCTAAAAAAAAACACGTTACGTAAGTGTGATTTTATTTCTTTGGTAAATAAAGGTAAAAATCAAAGAGGAAATTATAATACATAATTTTAAAATAGCTACACTTACTTTTTGCAAGATCTATACTTGAAGTAGATGAAGATGCACTCTCTGATTTAACATTTTCTAGTTTATGGTTGTTTATGATGGGAGTCTTTTTATCATGATTTTGGTCTTTAACTTCTAATTTTATCTTTGCATCTTCTTTCACATGCTTATCACATTTTTCTTTTTTAATTTCGGAATATTTCACCTCGTCTTTACTGGAAGTCCCATTTACTTTAGTTTTATGGCTTTTTCCTTCATGATTATATTTCTTATCTTTTGAAGATTCATTTTCATGTTTTGTTTTTTTGTTGGAGTTTTCAAGCATTTCGATGAAATCGTTTTCATTTAAGATTCTGATACCTAATTCTTCAGCTTTTGCCATTTTGGCCGGTCCTGCGTCGTCTCCCGCTAGTACGTGTGTCACCTAAATTAAAACAATATATTTGATATAAAATGTAAATTAATGTACACACTGGAACTCGAAATCTGAATCTGAACCTATTAACTGCACAGGCCACATAGACTGAACTATTGCAACATAGCCGAAACGTCGGGAAAATAAATAAGGTCATTTAAGTGATAAATACCCATGATATATAAATAAAATGTTATTTATTATTCGATTCAATATATTAATAGATTTTTTTTACTATATTCAGTATAGTATACAATCAAGTGCCATGCATCGAGATATAAGTACTACGTACTAGAGAAGACACCGTAAATTCCTACTTTGTCTCGTTCAACTGCGGCGATCGCGCAGCAGTTTCGCCGCACCTCACTCAGTCGCTCGCGCGTAAGTGCCGTGATTTACATGGCGCTTATGACCTTTTTGCCGAGAATAAATTACGAAGAATAGGACAATTCAGTTATTTGACGTAGCTTCTCTAGTACGTAGTACTTATATCTCGATGGTGCCATGCTTAGTTTTATTAAATTTTAAAGCCCTTGCGGTATCTCGCGTTCCCCAGTTCTAAGTACTCGTAACATACTTATTTATAAGCTAAATACAGTAGACGACTTTATCGTAGATACAAAATACGCTTCGTGATTTGACGATTTTGCCGTATCCAGTAGCGCACACATAGCGCTACTAGATACGGCAACGGCGCGTATGCGAACACACACAATACTCAAAAGACCTAACAAAATGTATTAATTCTTTTAACAAAAGCTTACCTTCTTACTAATACCACTTTTGATGCAACCACCATATTTCTTGATTGTGTCTACCACATCTTCTCTTTCAAACGAATCCAGCACGCCAGTGAGCAAGAAAGCACAGTCTTTTAGACAATTTGCAGCACCCTGAGACAAAAGTCATAAGAATGAAGATTTGTGTTGTTGTGGGAATCGAACCTGCACTAATGAAAAGAGGATGTTTCACACAGCGATACTGATAACTGAATCATCATCAGCAGAAGCCAGACAAAATCCACTGCTGGCATAGGCCTCCCCTATACATTTCCAGGAAGAACGATTATGAGCCCTTTCTATCGATTTTCGGTCTTGACAATGTCAAAATGAATGGGGTACAAACTAATATACCTACAGACAATTTGTAAGTACATAAAGCATGTGTTTTCGTACCTACCTCAGGCATTTCTTTAGTTCCCAAATTTTTGGGTCCCGTTCTGTTCAAATATTTCTGGTACAATGCTGCAGAATGAATTTTTCTTTCATGTCTTTCCTCATCTGTTAAAACTGTAAAAGACACTTAATTATTATACTTTTTTTGAATACATACTCCAGCTGGCCAGTATATCATCATTTTCTATCAGATTGGTCACCATTGATGTGTTATCAATATTATGTATTATATATTGTTGTGATTGACAGTTTTTACAGCTCAGTTGGTAGTAGCTCTGCCTTCTAAGCTCCGTTCTTCCCACCGAGAATTATTGTGTGGTAAATATAGATGTTTGTTCTCTCTCTGTGTTATATTGTATTCTGAATACATATGTATTTACAAAAAATAATATAAGTATTATACCAGCTGTCTGGTACAAGCTCTGCATAGTTTGGGGCTAGATAGTGTTGTGTAGAATATTTATTATTGTTGTGGTTTTCATTAGGTTTAAGCATAATGTTCAGCAGCGGATATGTTATAGCTGAAATGAGGGTGATTATGACTAACTGTTACTTACCTGATTCATTAAGGCTTTTATTCACCCTCTTATTCTTATGTATTGATTGGTTGGCTTCCTCCTCCATCATTGACTCATCAGCTGTCAGGTCACATACATCACCATTTATTTTCTTTTCAATTTTGATTGACACATTACCGTTAGGCTTTTTATCAGAATCAATTTTATCAATTCTATCTATTTTAGCTTTTTTATTTAAAACAGTTTTATCATCAATTTCCAGAAACTCTTCGAATTTCCTTTTCTTATTATCTCGATCATCTTTTTTAATTTTGTCTACATTTTTTTTAATTTCTTCTTTAGTTGGTGATGCTTTTTTAGATGGTTTTTTGACATCTTTCGATTCTGTTTTTGGTTTGATAGTGGATAGCGAGTGCTTAGATTTTTTATCTTTACTTTCTCTTTTACTTGTAGATTGTTCTGGAGCTGTCTTTTCAGAGATCTGACTAGAAGATGGTTCTGTAATTGGCTTTTCTTGTGTTGTATGGGAATCTTTTTGTTTCCCACTTGGTGTTTCAACATCAATTTCCAGCAAACTTTTTTCGAATTCGTCATCTGAATGTATGCCTGTTTCTGTATGTTTAGTTGCTTTGGGTTCAGGTTTTTTTACAACAGGTTCAGTTCTTTTGATGGCTCCAGTTCCAAATAGATTTGTAATTTTAACTTCTTTGAGTGCCGGTTTGGAAGATCTGTTCTTGCTTGATTTTTGTGAGTCAACTGTCATTTTCTTTTTCTTAAAACATAAAATAAAACAGGTGTCTAAAAACTGAAATGCAAAACTGTAAATATTTCCTTTTTTTATTCTTACAGTTAGCCAAACAAGTGGTTGCTTGTGTCTATCTCAGGAAAACTAAATACAGCTTACCTTAGTAATAATTTGTACATCGGGAGACTCTGGGATAACATCATCATCCTCAATCCTACGCTTGACTGACTTGACTGGAGCTGGAGATGTCTTCAGTTGCATGAACTTTCTGATATCCTATGAATAAAAGAAAATATAAATATTAAAAAAACAAACAAAACAGTAACTTGGGTGCCTTATAGCTCTGGTGGTGTATTAAACCTACTGCGCCGCGCCGGTTCGCTTCAAATCGGAACCACATCTTTTATGGTTTTCTGTTGCACACTTGCAGGGTTAGTTACAACAGAACGGAATAAAAAATATAATTTGTTAGATATCTTTGTGGAATAATAAGCTCGTAGAATATTCTTCGTTTTGTTTATTTACTCACCATTTCGAACAAAACTAGTGACTAAACTTTGATTTAATACGCATCGCTTTTTCGCTTGAAGCAAAGATGAACAGAGTGGCTTGACAACAAGAAATAAAATTGTATTTGTGTTAGTTTCAATAAATTGCTCACATTACACAATTAAATGATAGAACCCCTATAGTTCGCTTTGATTAAAATTGAATATTCTTGAAAATTTCAAAAAAACTGTTGATTCTTTTCTTGGTTCACTTCACTTCTTCTTTTTTGGCTACTGCGACTTTATGCCACAATTCTGCCAGTGTCCGTTTCATGCTAGTGTCATAAACTTAAGATGGAGTAGAGTAATAAGAACATGGCCGGTATTATGTTACAGAAAATCGAACATAAATTAGAAAATATAAACCAAAATGATTTCTCCAAACAAAAACTTACTAAACCACAAATAACTATTTATAACATTTAACTGGCAAAAAACTACATTGATAAATATAATACATAGGTAGGTACATAAATATTTACAGTTTTATTTTATTGATCTTGAAGGTTTTTTTTTCTTCTTTTTTATTCTTGATTATTGACATTGACATCTGTTCACAGTGTTGCCAACTCGGATTTTGAAAAAGGCGTAGACCCAGGGAACAGGAATCACAATGGAATCCGCGATAAGGCGTTGCCGCTCTTACTTAGCTGTGTATTACACCAGTGATCTTATCTTTGTCTATCCCACGGAACGTAGCTACGAGTAGAAGAGAAAGTAGATGTAAGTTTGGCAACACCTTACTCCTGTGTAAATCGTGTCTGTTGATTTCCGACATGTTGGACAAAACATTGTCTTGTTGTGCTGAGAAAACTCAATAAATTGTGTTAAAAATAAAGCGTTTCTACAAAATCAATTCACCTAGTGAAAAAATGTGTTGTTCTGCTGTGTATTGTTCTTCCAGAACAACAAAAGGAGGTGTAAAAGACCCGGAATAGTCATTTAATACGTAAGTCTTAGTCAATATATTTCATCTTTTTACATGCTAAAAGAGCGAGATTTTTTACCAGAAAAACAGTAATAATTAAATTTTATTTCATGTTAGTCATATATTCATAAGTGTTATTGATGAAAACCATTAATTATTGTAAAATAAAATGTATTGATTTAGGCATCTGTGCTAGTGATGTACTACACCAGCCAATTTGGCTATATCGATAATATTTTAGTTTCCGTTTTTTATGCATATAACTCAATGCTTTGAATGAGTTTACTGCGGGATAAATGTTTGTAAGATCTGCAAATATTTGTAGCGGGTCACTCGTAGTTCCTGATACCCACGATACGGGTATCCTAATGTAATCCTACTGGGGGATCATGACTACTAAGTACTCAATACTCAATACATTTATTGCTTTACACATGGTTTAGTTTCTGCATGCATCGTTTTTAGGTGTAATTAGGTATCACATGGACTCTGCATGGGTATAGAAAACATGGAGGCAGGCCGAGGTTTTAAGGTAAGTTAGCTTGATATCTTGATATTAGGATTATGAAGTGACTGTTGTAATGTTGTGGAATCATAATAATGTGAAACATCTTTCGTTTCGTTTTTTTTTGTACACAATATTTTTTTTTAAATACTAAAAAAAACCGCGCACAGTCAAATTGGCGGGAATGAAAATCTGATACCTACCTATCTACTCTGCGCTGCGGATGTTATGTTCTCTTAGGTTTATCACAATTTTATTTTGTTTAATAAATACTAAGTAGGTACTTAGTCGTTGGGTGCTGAATAAGATTTAAAACTCGATTGAGAGACATAGCTGAAGAAGTAAACTTCTGATTCTAGAATTAATTTGTTTTTTGTTTCCTCGCAAATTAGAGAATAGTACTAAGTATACAATGCTCGGCTGAAATAGTAATTAACGGCCTCGTTTATTTATCTCATTTATAATTTTTTTTAGTTTCCCAAAATGCCCCAGGACGGAAAAAGATGCAAGAAAGTGGTGTGGAAACACAAGACCTTTCTACAACACCCAAGCGAGCAGTGAGAATTTTAAAAGTTTAAACCGTTTCATAAATTTTCATACCGTGAAAATCCCTCATTGTGTATTGAATTATATTATTGTTATTTAGTTGAACAAATCATGTTTGAGTTTATATCCAATTATGACGCCTTTTTCATTGATTTCGGTATTCAATAAATAATGCTGGACAAGTCACACAACATTATCTAGCCCTAGAATAAGCAGAACTTGTGTTATGGGTGCTAGATAACTGATATACCTACATAATACAATACATTACATGTATAGGTATTTTTTATTTTTATATAGAAAAGACCAGAACACCCGGAATAAATACCTGCAGATCGTACAAATATTTGTTCTAAGGCGGGAATCGAACCCGCAACCTCTTGCGTCGTAGGTGGACATTCGCCCACTGCACCACAGAGGTCGTCAAATCGTCGTAATTCATCGATAGGTTAGTTAATGTCGTTACTTCTCTAGTCACGCACACTAACACATATCTACAACTGAACACTAACAAAAAACGGACACGCTTTGAAATTTATTTATCCATCCCTAGTAAATATAACATCCTTGCGTAGACCACATTAGAAATTTACGTAGAATTAGTAAAATTTGCGTATGTAAAGTTCGTAGATCTACGAACTTTTTTTCAGAGTGAAATGAAGAGGGTAAGGTAGGTAAAACTGAACAAAATGAGTGTTTTGTACAATTTATTCATTTTCAGGCAAATTCAATTAATACATAAAATTAAAAATTTTAATATGTTCTTGTGAAGGTTCGCGGTTTTTTTTTAAGCCACTTTTCGTGAAAAGTAAGCCTGTTAGCGTTTCAATAGAAAGTCTATTTCTGATATTAGTTTTCATCAAATTGATCGCAGAAAACAGCCGCTCGACATTGGCACTACTATGTGGCAATGTTAACAAATTTTGTGCAAATAGGGCCAAAAAAGGAAACATTTGAGACGATATAAGAAATGAATGTTATTTTACAAAATTGTACAATTTTATAGAAAATACGTACCTAGATTCTGGGACTGAAGTTCGTAGGTTTGCAGGAAAGGCCTAAAGTACGTAGATCTACGTAAAAAGACGTAGAGTTGGCAACGCTGTCTGTTCATTCGGTAAAATTTTCCAATGTCTTCTTCTTTTTTGGCTGAAGTTGAATCTTCTTTTGAACTACAGTCTACGGTTGATAACAAATTTTAAAAACTTGTCAATGTCAAGTACCAGTCTTTAAACCATCAAGTCTAGTTGGCTGCCATGTTTCCAAAAATGGCGGGTTATCAAATCAAATCAAATGTGTTTAGGCGTGTGCATGTGGTAAGGGTGGTATGTACTATGTACCTAGGAAGGTGTCATAGCTTTTATCCTCGGTGTGCTTAGACGTATGCTATGATGTGTGTAAATCCTTCTTTGGGGGGTCAAGGGGAGTGCATAGAGTGGCTCTAGTACTACTCTATGGAGTTGGAGAGTACCTACAATACTGCTGTACTTACAGTACTCATTAATAACTTTTTGGAGTACCTAATACTGTCAGTATACTTTTTTTAGTACATACTACTGGTGAAATACGGTATGTATGGACTGTATGCTTCAAAGTTCACAATACAGTTTTGCTACATGTTTTTCAGCCACGTTTTTATTTACTTGTTCATACATCTGAACACACTTTAAGTTAAAAGAACACGATACGATACGTAGGTACATATCTACTCGATGAGGCCAAGTTCAATCCGATGACTGTTTATTCAAAGGCCTAAACGGATCAATGCTACTTCTTTTGATTCTATTGATTATTGCAGAAGACTTAGCCTACACAACAAGTAGCAATGCCGGTAGTACAATATTTATCAATAAAAGTTCGAAAACTGAGTGTTGGAACGAAGATGATATCGTTAAACTGCGTGTTCGGAAAGTTTTCGAAAAACTTTTGCCCGCACCAGTAAACCCTGATACAATCAACGGAAAATACATTAGAGAGATGCTGGGGTACTTCCGAAGAACGCTTCATTCAGCAGAGCAGGAGACTAACACTCATGTGGCATCGTTGCTGAGAGAAGTTCTCGCAGACACTATAGGAGCTCATCTGAGATTCGAAATCCTCCCGACTGCTCGATTCGCATTCTACGCTGGCTACGTCCCTTACAGAAATGCAAGACAAATCCACGATTTCTTCGATGAGCTAAAGGATATGTTGAATTCACGAGGACTGGGATGGAAGCGCCCCGAAAGAACACCTCAGTGGTCGAATCTAACAGTAGCGAAAATATTAATTGGTTCTGGGACATTTTTTAACCCCTGCTCATATTTAGTAATAAAACGAGATTCAAATTCATGCATCCATTTACCATCACCGAGACTCGATGACGATACTTCACCTTCGGCCGTTGCTCTTCCCTTCAAAACTGGAGGTCTAGTAAGTTTGACTTCCCCAAATTCTAACAATATCCTACTTAAATACTATACAACTGCAGCTAGGTGTATTCTGAGTAGTTCCCCCAAAAACTGTCGGCATGCAGATTTTTTAAGTTTCAATAATGAACTGTGGAATTGGATGAAGCGGGATGTAGCGCCTCATCTCGTAGATGAGAAGCTCTACACAGCTTATGGAGGTGTTTTGAGAATAGCAGCTGCCGTGCAAACCTACGGAAAGGGATTATCCAGACGCAATCTCTTTGAGTACCAGGATGCTGGACTAACCAAATGGCATCCTTGGAAATCTGTTGCGCAGACCTACGTCTTGATTAATGCAGACTGGTCACCTAAACTTTACATAGGAGTAGTGATGGCGGTTGCTTTAGCAATTTACATAATTCAAATGGTCTACAGCTACATATGCGGATCAAAGTCTTGTCAGTGCAGAGGAACTACCAAGGGCTCTAGTTTTTCGGATAAAGTGGTGTGCAGTGTACAGTCGAACAGTCCAGCTATACTGCCTCATCAGAGCGCAGCGTACTACAGCAACAAAAAACGTGCCAAGCGCACGTCTTCTAAAACCAGATCAGCATCGCTCGGGTCCGTGCGCACACAGAGAGTCTATGATTTGAACGAAAACACTGAAAAACTTATGGCCGTCATCATGAGTGGAAACGAAGACAGCGCGTCGGAAACCTCTTCTTCTGAAAGCGTGAGTGATGTAGCGATACAAAATCCTAGAAGCCCACCTAAAATAGAAACTTTTATATCTGAAATGAGGGTAGGCAAGCGTACGGATGGGAAGTTTAGATCACCAATGTGTTCAACGAGCACGGTGACCCGTGATACGTACGGGGTGGAACCGCCTGCGAGTGACTCTGTGTGGTCAGAGTCTGAGAGTTGCACCAGTCAATCAGTCACCACCAGCTCCAAGTCGAACAAATCTCGTAGTTCCCACGACTTGGCCTGGGCTAAGCGGGTTATATCCAAACACTCTGTTCGAAGCACCACTAAATCAATATCAACTTCAAGAACTGAAATAGATTTGAACTCGTTTACAACGCCAACGTAGGTGTTTTATAATTAGTTTAATTTGTAGAATGTTTAGTTATTTATAAGTTGTACCTATGTCTGTTTAAGAAATATACCAATTACGTAATATAATTTTAAATTACATTTATATTGTTTTACAGATCGATTTATTAATGTATTTTAACTGCCGAAAATTCGAGATAGGTAGGAACCATCCCTCATCGGATAATTCATAGAAATACAATCAATTTACGTAATATATTTATTTAATCATATCCATAAACTTACTCTGCACCAACATAAGCATAATAAACAACTATCTTAACATGAATAGGTATCTCTTAAAATATAATAAACATTAAATATATCACATAAGTAAATTTGTACCTGTTATTAATGCACATGCGGTTATTATCTGATCAAAAAGTTGGAACACACTCAGTCTGAAACTTATACATAGAGATCGTCAACATTATTGTTAGGATTTTTATGGAACGCCAAAAACAGTTACAAGTCAAATAGGCTTCTAGAATAATAGATTCTGTGATAAAATAAAAACCGTATTGACGTATTAAACAGTGAAGATCGAAGTATAAAATATAATAGTCTCGACGATATTGTCTGTCTAAATTACACTGAATAGAGCAGGCTGATACAGGACTGGAGAAAGCGAGTTCAAATAGATACCCAGTAGCCAATGGATGCACATAGGCCCAATAGTTGATGAGTAGGTAAAACAGGTAACATCGAAACTTTGTGAATAGAGAAAAAAAACTTTGTGTTATAATAGATTATCCATCTGCTTATAATCGGCGATATTATAGAAACGAATCCAAAATGGCGACACTCATCATTCTTCCTTTCACTCGCACGCTACAGATAATAATAATTTAGAGTGAAAGGTAATGATTGCCGCGCTTTTTATTCGATTCGTTTCTTTATTGGCGCCGGTCATGTCTTTCACGTATATTGGCCAAATAGCCTAGTCAATTTGTTTACATACCTTGATTTAATCTAACACGATTACATAGAAATCACAGTATATATCTCAGAAAATTAAAGTCTTATAAACTACATAATTTCAACACAATACATAAGAAAAAACTATTTTGTGTGTGCTATAACATACTCGGTGTAAAGTGTGTAAGCGTATAAAGTAAAACACGTGATGTAGGTAAACTTAGAACATTCATAAATAAATCTTATATTTAATAAAATATAAAAAAAGTAAAGTTATCGTTAAATTCTTAGAGAGTATTCAACAGAAAAGAAAAACTATTTGTTTACGAATATTTATGTTTGTACCTACTATAGTATAGCTAGTACCTAGTATTAGCTATACTATGCTTCGTATTTATCCTGCGTTTTCATACATATTCTATATTTAATTTAATTATTACTATCCACTTGTTCTAGCATTTTCTATTTCATTTACAATACCATACATCTTCATTCATATGTTTTTTAAAACACTGCATACCAAAATGTGCAACAAGAAAGTGTAAGTGAATCACATTGGAAATTAGACCTAAAGGGAATGCAAAGTTCATGTCCTTATGTTTCTGTACTGGCGTTCGCTCCACTTTCTGTGCATATGTTTGACTATGTATAGAGGGAAGCAGGATACAAGAGTTATTGTGATTACTTTCCACCAGAAGTCCCAGTGTCTGATGAAATCACCATCTGAAACCATTGATACATTATCATCATGGCACAGCACATACATAATAATACTACGCATAGAACGTACATCGAAGTCGGTTGGTGGAAAAGGACATAAACATTACTCTCTCATTCTTCCTAAAAGGCTTCTTTAGGCCGAAAATCCGCCACTAATATTATAAATGTGAAAGTTTGGATGGATGGATGTATGTTTGTTATTCAATAACGACAGAACGTCTGTGAACGGATCTGTAAGAAATTTGGCACAGAGATAGATATATATATAGTCTGGAATAGCACAGAGGCTTTTATACCGATAAAATGTATGGTTCCCGTGGGATGTTTTTAATCTTATATGTATAAAGTTACACTATTTATAACTCAAGAACGGCTGAGCCGATTTGGCTGAAAATTGGTGGGGAGGTTGCTTAGAACCAGGAGACGGACATAGAATATTTTATTCCAAAAAAGTAACAGGAACGGGGCGAGCAAAGGCGCGGGCGGCCGTTAGTGATATAATACATTATTTATCAGGTTTTCGTCACTTACCGAAGTATGTGGTGAATATGAGCAGAGTGCCGATATACATAGCTAGGCTGACGAGTTCTGCAGCCACCATGAGCCAATGCCACGTGACCACAGTCAGCGCAACCATTATCAGTTCCGTAAGGATGAGCGCTGTGTAGCTGATCTCTACTATGTGGATTAGCTGGTCTTCGAAGAGTACTAACGCGCCATACATTATCACGCCACCTGTGGAAATAAAAGATTTTTGGCGTTGGTCCCGGCATAAATAAGACAAAAGCGTCTAAAACATGAATTATCAAAATTTGACTACTCTGTAAAAAGTTATGCGAGGTCCAAAAGTCTCAGTATGAACATATTTAAAATATTCGCGTGGACTTGTAGATAAAAAAATGAGTTAAAAACGTTGTTGTGATTTTTCAGGAACATGTAGGTACATATTTGTAAAAATATTTAAGTTAATCATACATTGCAGTGTGGTGAAAGGATTTTAAATGCACCACAAAGAGGCTCCTTTCGTGCACTTGACACCATGTTTACGAACTTGAACTAACCTTGATAAATAGAGATCCCGGTCCATATGTAGAAGGTCTTATAGGATAGTTGCCGTCCTCTAGTAAGCTGTTTATAAAGTTGGGGATATTTCAAAGCGGTGACACTTGGTATATCCTTGTCCAGTACCTGCAAATTACAATTGTACTAATATTATTATGACCAACATCACTGTTTTAAGTATTTAACAGTGAACAGTGACAGGAAGTCCTACGTCCATGAATACATCTATCTCGGCCATGTAATGTCCCTCCAGACAGGCAGACAGGGCAAATAAGTTTCCAGACGCACTAGAAAGCCTGGAGGAGCTACTGGTCGATGAAGTAGCTACTGAAGGGCAACCTTCCTATGATATTAAAACACAAACTCATGGACATGTGCATCCTTTCCGTCTAGCATATATGTCTCGCAGACGTGGTCTTTGACAAATATTAAGAATATTATAATGAGGAAAGATTTGTATGTTTGTAACGAATAAACTCAAAATCTGCGAGACCGATTTAAAAACTGTTTCCACCGTTTGAATGCTACATTATCATTGAGTAACATAAGCTATATTTATTACTAGAGACGCGCCCCCGCTTCGCACGGGTGATTTGTAAACAGCTTTGAATTTTTAGGTCACCAGTATTTAATATTACTCATTACGCATTGACACCTTGGTTTATGTTTAGATCACAAATAATAAATGTTGTGTCACAAACAATAATGGGACAAAACTGTCACAAATAATAACATTACAATAACGTACCAATGAGAAGACAGGTAGCACTGTGAAGACAGTTCCATAGCCGACCATCAGAAAGCCAGGGTAGAGAGACACCGACGAAAAGTAGAACACCACAGAAAATACCGCCTGCAAATAACACTTTGGTTTAAAAACATCTCAGCAATGTTGGATGGCAAATTCATCATCCGCACTTGGTGTGCGGACTGGTTTCCGCAAGTAGGCCGTAGCGGGCCCTTTTTGCGTGACGCTTGTCACGTGTTCCACGAACTTTTTTAGGTTCTACAAAACGCCGGTTTTCTCACGATGTTTTCCTTTTTGAGAGTACTGGCATAGTTAGACTGAAAAACTCATAGGTACACAACTGGATTTGAACCACCCAGGACCTTAGGATCGGAAAGCGGGGCCACAACCACTAGACCACCAGTGCTCTCCAATGTTGGATGGGTAGAAAAATACATGGATGGATTGTATAAAAGATGAGGTGGGTAAGAAAGTGACTACTGGATGACGGCCGAGATATAGGACAGAAAACGGAAAATACATTTAGACTACATGTAGTGGTCATAAGAGCAAGAAGACGATAATGCGTTCTTCCGCATGCACTAACAGTAGTAGCCGGGGAACCAAATAAGACATTGGAACTGACTGACATGGACAAATTATATATTTGTCCATGCTGATACTGACGTAACCGGCTAGACGCTAACTGTCCTACCCTTCTATACCCACAAATACCTGCATAGTAGAGACGATGAGTCCCCGATGCACTATGAACAGACAGAGAGCAGCGGATCTCATGGCAGCCCTGCGACCATGCACTAACAGTAGCCGCGCTAGACATTGGAACTGTCGGATGCTGACGTCACCGGCTAGAGAAGCTGACCGTCCTTCTGCTCCTTCTATACCCACACCTGTAAATATAACAGAACGTGAACAAAAAATTCCGCGTAAAAACAGTGTTTTATATCACTTGGTTTAACAGCACTGTGTGTCTATTCGTGCAACACAATTCATTCAAGCGATCGCTGAATCTGCCCATCAGTTGTCAATATATTATTTAGAAAAACTAGAAAATCAAACGGATTCAGCGATCACCCCAACGAGTAGTGTTGCGAGAATACCAAGGCAAGGCTGACCTCGAATGCGTAAAATCCATTTTTATTGGCATCAGAAGGAGAGATTCTTGTTGTGAAGATATCCCCACTATATTGGCTCAGCGGTATTCAACCGTGGCGCCACTTATACCAAGGTGAGAGTAGCATACCAATATCAGCTTCCTGTATCATAGCGACGTCGTTCCCTCCGTCCCCCACGGCGGCGACGACGCGACCGCGACAGCGCAGAAGTCGCGCGACCCGCGCCTTTTGTGTGGGCGAGCATCGCGCGACCACCACACCGCTGCAACTTTGGAGGACTTCTACGAACTCTTCTTCGTATGACTGTAGACAAACCTACGAAAATTAACAAAAAAATGGGTTTTTTTACAATTTATAGGCTAACACTTGACCGCAATCTCACCTGATGAAAAGTGATGTTTTTCTAATTTTCAGTTGCGGTTTTGTTCGTTGAAACAATCATAACGATTGAGTCGCAATAACTCGCATCCTATCGTACTAATACTATAATTTGAAAGTTGAGATGTTTGTAACCCAATCTCATCTCAATTCAAGAAATACAAATACAACATCCACAGGATACAACACAAAGGTCCTATCGCGGTTGCGTGGAACTGGCATCTACATTTAATTAAGCTTTTAGATGTTTCTACGTGATCCTGGTAATCCATGATTCAAGGGAATAATTTGATCTTTGCCTTTTGACATCATTCTATGTAAAAAAAAACATAAATTGAAACGTACCGGAAATACTGACTACGGAATACGGTACCATTTATATTGGGTAATAAAACTCACTTCCAAAGTCTCGCCTTCAATAATAAGGTCGGTAGTCGCCGAATCAGCTCTGCGCAGTGTTTCCAACAACTCGTACGCGTCGCGTCGGTTGGAACAATCTCTGGCTGTCAACCAAGTCGTGCCGCCACCGAGGTGCAGGGAACGAGCTATGCACAGCGCCGTTTCTAACTTGTCGCCTGTTAACATCCATATCTAGAAAGAAAGCCGGTAAAGTGTGAACAGGAAAAACTGAATACTCAATTCACTTTGTTTAACATAGGCCAGTATTCCGAAACAGTGCTTGAGTCTGAGTCCGAACCTCAAGCACACATTTTTGACACTTTTCAATGGCGAACTGTCATAAAATCTATGCTTGAGGCTCGACTCAGACTGAAGCACTGTTTTTGAATACGTGTCTAAGGCCCGTATTCCGAAACAGCGCTTGAGTCTGGAATACGGGCCTTAGTCTGAAAGCCCTATTAAAAACTTAAGTACCCCAAAGTACTTTAAAAATATTATATAGTGTCCCAAAACTCATTGGTAGTAAAAGTGTAGTTGAATAAAATAAAAACACGACTAGTTATTTTTGTCTTTGTCACTATTTTTTTTAAATAAAGAAGTATTATTAAAACGAAATGAAGTAAGCTACCTTTATTCCAGCAGTTCTGAGCATAGACAATGTCCTTGGTACGTTATCAGCCAGTCTATCTTCAACTCCAGTCAAGCACAAAAGCTCCAAGCCGTGGTATAACTTCGACATAACTGCTAAGGTCTTTTCATTTCGGTTTACAAGGCTGAGGCGGGCTTCTTTGTACTCTGTCTGTGAATATAAAAAAAAATACAAATATCTGTTACCTTTTAACCAGATAAATATCGGTAAATGCACCAAGAGTTTAAACGACAATTCGAAGCTTTTGATCAATTCTACAATTACATGAAAATTATTTTTCTTGGATGTACTTGTAATATTTCTTGTTAAAAACACACATTGAACAGTACATGCAATAAAGCAAAGTTAAAACGCGATACAATTAATCAAACAATTTGATTAGTATGAATGAAGAGATCATGACATTTTTTTTTATTTAACTTTTTCATGAACAAACATTTAAAGGGGCTATGACGGCACAGGCAGCCCCCTGTCTGAGAGAGGTAGTCAGAGACTAAGTATACTTACTTCGAACTCTGCATATTCGTTTTTGGTGAGATCTTTCTTAGCGACGACTAAAGTCCTGAGTCCTTCCGCAGCGAGTTGCTTGCACTCTGTGTTCAGCCAATCAGAGTTGAGTAGCCTCGATAGAGCCACGTCAGCACCTTTTACGTAGTAACTGATCTTGCCTGATGTTTCTTCCTGTGGTTATATTACAATTAAATCAATATTCCACACAAATCACTACACATAAGATCATATTAACTGTGTATACAGAGTCACCGGCCGTGTCTATCTTACTTTCTCAAGTTTACTTCAGCTACTTCTATAGTGTTATGTCTTGCGGTATTCTTCTCTGGGAGAAAGCAGCTGATATTAAAATTATATTTGGTTTACAAAAACGGGTTCTCTGCAACTAATGAAATCGGTGAATGAATAAGGCTCAAAATTCTTACAATCACCGATCAAGGTCCTCACAATTACACTGGACAGCTTAGTCGGTAGTGACTGTACCTTTTGCGCTTTAGTGCTGGGTTCAAACTAAGCAAACCCTGTATTAGGGAGAAAATGATTTGAACAAAATTGTAACAAACTTACAAACCT
This sequence comes from Thera obeliscata, assembly GCA_947578465.1. Classification (NCBI taxonomy): domain Eukaryota; kingdom Metazoa; phylum Arthropoda; class Insecta; order Lepidoptera; family Geometridae; genus Thera; species Thera obeliscata. The sequence goes on from OX387926.1 coordinate 5,055,072, forward strand.
GTACGATAATGCCCATCATTTTACTTTCACTGGTGAATGGAAATATCTGCAAAATAGTGTAGTTCACTATTTCGTTTGCAGCGCGCAGTTTTAGGGATATGCTGTGAAGATCTCTACTGTAGAGTGATACACCCATCTAGGAAATAACACAAGTTTATTTACCAGTCTATTTCACAATCAAACCCGTATCAAGAATCACACGAATGAAGAATTAATAATGCCAAAACTGTATAATAACGTATTTTTTACAATCTTGTCTCAACATTCTGGTAGCAGCTCGTCAAACAGACGCTTTCTTATAATTTGACATCTTGTCTAACAATCATTTAAATTTTCTTACCTTATCAATTAAGACAATCAAGTTTACAGATAATTATTTGTAAATCCAATATATCTCTCAACCACAAAGGGGGATTTAAAAAATCACATTTTGTCATTGAAAATTTACCAATTTATATTTCTGTTTTAGCATTAGCATTGCTATTCAGCGTGGCAATGCCGCCAGCGCCTTGTGTACGCTTATGCTGGCACTGATTTGGATCAGATGAGCTACCTCTAGGTCTTTTGTAATATTCTGCAGATAGATAGACTGTTTCTTGTGTATTTTGTTCTTTTTGTAAATATTTGTTTAATTGTAAGTTTCTTTGTGTAAATATATGAACATGACTATTCAATTTTGTACTATTTTATGAATGTTATAACTAGCGGCACATAACTTTAGCGGTGAGCTATACGCGCTGCGCATGCGTCGTAGTGTGCGCATGTCGGGCACACTGGATGTATGAATGTGTGCAGAGTGTCCTATTGGTACAGAGAGCGGAATGCGGAAAGCCAATCAGCGCTACGCACGCCCGTCCTTCATTCCGCTAGCCTAAGGTACCTTATTTTTGACTTCTGCGCAATAACGGTCACCGCTAAAGTTATGTGCCGCTACCTATACACGTATTTACAAGTAAGTCTAGTTGATGAGCAAAGTGTAGTTACCATATCGGTCCATTTGACGAGCGCCACTTCGTCCGGACTGGAAGCCTGGTAGTCACACAACTGTTGCTGCGGTACGGCGCCACCACAACTCTCCGACATCACTGAACTGCCCATATCTGCATAAACACACACATGTCATCTTGGACAATGTTCATCAGATAATATCGTCATAATAGCCAATAAATAAATAAAAATTGTAGACAATCCACACAACACTATCTAGCCCCAAACTAAACAGAGCTTGTAATATGGGAACTAGCTGATATAATACTTAAATAATTTTTTTTTGTAAATACACACTTAGAATAAAATATAACACCCAGACAGAGAACAAACGTCTGCGTTCACCACACAAATATTTGTGTGGTGAACACAGATGCGCAGGAGGTAGAGCTACCTTCAGAGCTACCAACTGAGCCGAGAGGCCAGTCAATATGACGAACGACGACGAATCTGGTATATGTTAGACAGCCTACATGTTTCTTACCTAATTGTATTTCGTCCATTTTATACGTCGGACTCAGATGTGTGATAGAATAATTTTAGTTGGTTGGCTGAACCATTTAATATGTGATTCAGATATATGATGGAATAATTTCAGTTTTGACAAACATGTCGCATGTCGACGAGAACGGGTGGGTAGTTTAACAAAAAACTAGCTGAAAGTGTACGAGTTTCTTACCGGATTGTGCTTTGTCAGTGTTGTCTGAGGTAGTTATGTCATACACAGGTGTGACGTTATGACATAGTGCCACGGCTAGCACTGCTTGCCACACTTGTCGCGGCGACGCGCTAAACATGTCGTATGTCGATGTGGACGGGTGTTTGAGTTTAACATGAAACTAGCTGAAACTGTACGAGTTTCTTACCGGATTGTGCTTCATCAGTGTTGTCTGAGGTAGGTATGTCATACACAGGTGTGACGTTATGACATAGTGCCACGGCTAGCACTGCTTGCCACACTTGTCGCGGCGACGCGCTAAACATGTCGTATGTCGATGTGGACGGCGATGTGGGAAGTGACGGAGCGTCGTTTGTTATGTACTGGGTTAGGAGAGCTTCCACCTATGGAAAAATCAATAATTGAATAAAAATTAAATTTAAAAAGACTTTGAAAACGTAGCCCTGACTGCTGAACCGATTTTGTTAAATCTGTGGGACCAATCTAAAATAAACTTTCAGAACTTCTCCTTTTTTTGTTAGAATATTTAGATCTCAGTTTACGAAGATGATAATATTATGCAATGGAAACAAACGGCTACCACAGACAAGAAATTCTGTAGGTGTGTATATGAAAACAAGAAGTTCTGTAGGCTAGCCTAGTGTAGTGTAGGTGCCTAGGCACGCTTCTCGTTTTTCCATATAAAAAGGTGGCGGAAGTGACGACAGGCGACAGAAACACTCGGGGTAGGAGTACTGAGGGCTAAATAAATGAAAATAATGATTTTATACATAACAAAACTGAAAAAATTATAACCATTAACACTAGTGCTTTCATTTCTTAGATTTTCGTTTGCTTCATAGTTTTGTTTACAGTTTGTTTCTTTAGATTAACTTGGAAAAAAAAATGTACATAGTAGGAAGAACATGATGCTACCTAGCTGGGTCAAAGATATTGGGATTAGAATTTATTGTCGGTAGACCACTCAGGTAATTTTTTTTACCTCATAAAAGTTACTCTTATGAAACAGAGCATTCCCAAGATGTAGTTTCTGGAACACCATTTCATTCTTGGTGAGCGTGCCAGTCTTGTCGGCGAGGAGGTACTGGATCCGACCCAACTCCTCAGGTATTGTGGTGGATCGCATCACTGTGCCTTCGATGTCCTTGTCGCGCTGGATCGTCCATGAGTAGAAGGCTTTGCCCATGTCAAGATTGACTCGCAAACTGTGAAAAAAGTAAAAAAATATATATATACAGTACCCGAAGTCGGAGTTTTGCTACCACATTTCGTTACCAAATGTTGTTTTCGTTTTGCCTATTTGTCTCTCTTTATTGTATGGAGAAAATGTGAGACGGCAAAAATACGTTAAGTAGTTAGAGTTGTTGTCTCATCTTTTCTCCATAAAATAGACAGAGACAAATAGGCAAAACGAAAACAACATTTGGTAACGAAATGTTGTAAATGCACTGGGACTTCGGGCTCAGTAGCATACAGTACCCCGGATTCGGAGTTTTGCTACCACATTTCGTCTACGAAATGTTGTTTTCGTGTGAGCACTTGTCTCTCTCTTTTGTATGGAAAATTGATGAGACAGTAAAAATATTGTTACGTAGAAACGATCAAAACGAGTTCTTGTAACGAAAACAACATTTCAAATGTTATAGCAAAACTCAGAATCGGGGTACTGCTCAAGTTACCTAAAAACAAAGAAAAATGACGCTTACTGCAAGGACATAAGAGCTAGCAGTGTATAGTCTGATGCGTATCCTTGTGTACCTAACTAGTGGAGTTCCTAGACCTAGAGGCAGACCACCCTTCGTTGGTCTAACGACATTGTTGCTAATGCTGGGAATGAGTGGATGAGACTCGCGAGGGACCGGAAAGAGTGGAGCTATAAAGACGAGGCCTATACTCAGCAGTGGGTTCAAACGGGCTGAGATTATGATGAGTGGATTTTCCATTTTGTTCAAGTAACACTTTTAATAAAAACTTCAATTCACGCTGCACCCTGTTACGATTTCAATTGTAGGAATAGATTTTCTAGACATCACTGACAGGCACTGGTCTCCAGTCCCGTCACCGACACCGTTGACCAGTGGACCCATGCTAAGAAAAAAGTAAGATAGCAGGAATTCATTTATTTATTTTTGGAGCCTCAAAATTGTTTTACATCGAAATATTCACAACAGGGCGAATTGCTTTGATCGCCTTTTCAGGGTAAAATCTAAACGGTTATAATTATGGTAAAAAGATAGGAACGAATATTTTTTTTGCGATAAAAGATTAACATAAAGAAACAGCAATATTATTATTGTAACAAAGAGACCTACAAACTGAGGCAACCGATGAAGCAAGCAATCACTAATTTTAAATGTAAAAACACACTTACCTGATAGGAATGATGTAGGAGAAGAGCAGAATGAATCGAAACAGGAACCCATACCAAGGCCCCGCGAATCCTTTGAGCAAAATCAGCAGCCCCGAGACGAGTATCGTCGCTCCAAACAGAACCTTCGTGAGGTCATTGATCTGTAAGTCCAGGCGGCCGACTTTGGAGCGAGCGATTGCGTTGTTCATCACACTGCGGGTTTCGCTGCCTAGAAGATAATATGGACCTTACAATAAATAACATAATGTTTATATATTTACAAAGTGCACTATACTATGCCAGTTCTCTCAAACGGTAAAGAAAAACGTCGTGAGGAAACCGGCCTGTCGTAGAAGCGGAAAATTCGAAACATGGATCGAGTGCACACGATACACTTAAAATCCTTTCAGTACAGAACTTTCTCGTACAGCTCACTTTTCGAGATCGTTTCTTCCTCAGACCCATAAATTGTGGAATGAGTTACCACCAGAGGTTTTCCCCCATAAGTACAACATGAATAGCTACAAGAAAAACGTTAAAAAACTCCTCCAGGGTAGGTAACGCAACAGCTGCACCAAGCGCATTGCCTCAACCTTTATGTTGTGGACAGCCAAGGAGTGAAATTCCTTGCCGGCGTCTGTCTTTCCGATCACCTACAGCTTGGAAGTATTCAAGTCAAGAGTGAATAGGTAAGCGCCCTACGCCGTCGACCGCATCATCACTTAACAACAAGTGAGATTGCAGTCAAGCGTAAACCTATAAATTGTAGAAAAAAACCACACTCCTGGTGTTTAGATGACAGATGACAGTGACTGCTTACCATCAGCTGGGCCTTTAGCTCGTTTGTCTTTTACATTAAAAAAAAGTACCATAAAAAGACCAATAGTAGTATACCTGTGTATATAACGAGTCCGGTAGCCTGCCCTGAGGCAACCACGCTTCCGCTCCAAAGAGTGTTCTCAATACCCAAGGAATCACTTTCCTCCTCGTCTCGCCTGATGCATGTGCCAACAAACGAGTGGATATCCTTAACCGGCTTTTCGATGAACATCTGTGCGTTTATGTCGAGGAGGTGGGCGTCTGTGGGTAGCTTCTGGGTTGTTGCGAGTGGAATTCTGAAAAGATTGGATCAGAATTCAGTCATATCTCCCACGCGGGCCATCATCATCAACCTATATCACTGGCCTCAAGTTTTTTGTTTTATCATGCGCACTTGATATGCGGGCAGGTTTTTCCGCAAGTAGGCCGCTGGTGGGCCCTTTTTGCGTGACCCTTGACACGTGTTGCTCGAACTTTTTTAGGTTCTACAACACGCCGGTTTCCTCACGATGTTTTCCTTCACCGTTTTGAGAGTGCTGGCATAGTGCACATAAATTTTTCGACAGAAAAACTCATTGGTACACAAGTGGATTTGAACCCACGACCTTCGGATTGGAAGGCGGGGCTACTACCACTAGACCACCAGTGCTCTCCCTGCTATCACTGGCCTCTCAGCTGTTAGTAGTAGCTTTGCTTTCTGCGCTGGAAGGCGTGGGGTTCGATCCTCACCAATAACAAATATTTGTGTGGTTAACGCAGGTGTTTTTTGCTCTGTTGGGTGTTAATTGTATTCTAAGTATATATTTACAAAAAGTTGGTATGTAACATTATTAACTATTCCCAGCTACGTACGTATTGGCCGTCGTCTTTCTAGGTACCTATGTCTAGGTTGTGTAGTCTTGGGCAAGCCTATTGTTAATTCTAGGCACTAAAGTGTCCCGTGGATAGGGTCATGCTGTTTAAATTAAATCATCTACAATAGATGCAAGTCTTCATTTCATACTCAATGAAATTGCCATTATTATAAGTTATTGATAATTATGACTGACACAAGTAGGTATATTTATTTATCAGGAACGATACCTAATGGCATGATGACTAAGCATCTACCACAAACATTAAGGAGTGGGCGCGCAGACATCTCGATAACATACTATTATTTATTCAACATGTTTACCTTAATTTCCAGTCAATTTCGCCATCCAACTGATCTGTCCGAATAAATACGGTCCCCATAGTCTCATTTGTCCTCAGAAGTATCATATCAGCTGGCACCCGCTGACCTTTATGTAGCATGACTATGTCACCAACTCGAAGCTCGGCAGCGGGCACTCGTTCTGTGGCATATGGGCGGTAGTCATCTGCTGTTGATTCTAAAGCGATGCGTTCATATCTCTGTTTGTTTACTTCTCTGTCTCGTCTAGAAAAAAATCATGAATAAATGATAAGAGCTTAAAAAAAATTACAGACCTGAAAACTTAATTTTTCAACTGTGTTAAACATAATCGTCAGCAAAAGCGGCTCATAGGCATTTGGAGTACATCGTCATCATCAGCTTGAGAGGTTCATTGCTGGCCTCTCCTGTACATTTCCAGGAAGAATGATTCTGATTCTATCACATAGTGAAACACCCACTTTTCTTATGAAGTTTAAACTTTTTAGTATTCACAACTCACAGAAATCTCCTAAAGTCGTCAACAGCCTCTCGGAATAGTGTCACAGTGAGTACAAAGCACAGTGGCCCCCAGTAGGTGTACAGGTATCCAATCCGAATGCTTGGGATGAATTGGCTGAGTGCCATCACCAGAAAGTACAGGTTGAGGAAAAACCGGAACTGTTCAAACAGCACCAGAGGAAGGAATGTGAAGATGTTATATTTCTGAAAAGAACAATATTGAAACCATACGTATAGAAGGTCAGAAGTAAGGTACCCCATAATCTAAATATATAAAACTCTTACGTTACTGACTGACTGACTGACTGACAATCAACGCACAGCCTAAACCATAAGTCCAAGAAGCATGAAACTTGGAGGGTATGTTTCTTTTATAGCATAGGGGTGCACTAAGAAAGGAAATTGGAAAATGATTTCCCTAAGCGGAGAAAATGAGGAAAAACTTTTAAAAGAAAAATCAACAGGGCGTAACAGCAACGCGGGGTGAGCGAAGCCGCAGGCGGCCGCTAGTATTGACTTAGTACCTAATAAGCAAATATCCTTGCTAATAAGTCAACAAAAATTTCTGAATGCCTTCTAATATTTGAATGAAATTTAGAACAGCTGGTTTGTGTTTTTTATAGCGAGCAAATTTCAATGAAACATCATAATTTCAGATGTAAATTTAATTGTGCACATCGATAGAACAAAGACTATGTTTACTAATCGTAGGTATGTACTAGGATCACGTAGGTAAGCAACGTAGATTCTACAATACCTGGTTGCAGACATAATTTAGTGGGTACTCTTCTTCAGGAAGTTGACCTATATAAATTTCCCGAGAGCTCAGCTCCTTCTTGCGAAACGTAAGGAACGGCAATCTAAAACAAACAATGCCCCTCATTGTAATACAACGACCCTCAAACGAGACAACAACAAAAAACACAATTACCTTGACCATAGTGGCTTCTTTTTGGGCCTGGTTATTAGCGGTGTGGATTCCATTCTATAGACTATTTCTCAATGTTGGGTTTGTATGGTTTTTTCCTTCATATTAAGTACTTAAATATTCACAAATACAACGATTATTCCACTAGATTTTACGTTACGAACAAATAAACGCAGTGTTTACAACCACGCACGACCACATTTTGACAACTCAAAATGAAAAACACACGCACACACAAAATAGCAGCACTGACACTGACGTTGACAGACATGACTGAAGGCGTGAAATGTCATGACAAAAATCAGTTGGTGAGCACATCCGGGTTCGGTCCAACATGAAGCAATCAACCAATAAAATTGTAGATATATTTGAAGGTCGTTTGAATGAAAAATGGAATACCCATAGTTCTGAAAAGAGTTTACTATTTCTACTAGAATCAAATCCAACACCATCATTATAATGTACGCAACAATAGTATAAGTGCACCTATCGTCTTTTACACGAAATCATCCTACATTTTAACTGAATTCCACCTAGTGACATAAAACGACATATAATGGCCGCAGTCAGGGGTGAAACAGTTTTGTTTAACACGTATGGCCGAGACCGCAGAGGGGAACGCCTTCTATTGACATATCCTTTGATCTATCCTCCAAGAGTCTCTATCGCCCGCTCGGCATCGCACCGTTAAGGCCTGCGCACACCTAGTTCGCTGGCGGTAGCGATCAGTGAAACGCTGTCAAATATTCGCTGTCAAATCTTAAATTTGACAGTGATATTTGACAGCGTTTCACTGTTCGCTACCGCCAGCGAACTAGGTGTGTTCGAGCCTTAAACAGCCGTGAAATAATATGTGAACCATGAAAGTTCTCGCATTTCAATGCCCGTTGATTTTGGGATCTAAGGCGTGAATGGCACAGAAGTTTGGAACGGGCATTATCCACATGCCATGAATGCGTAACTGCCAAATGGTTTTTTTTAGTCTGTGATAGATAGCAGAATATATATCAATTCAATGGCAACACCAAATCTGTCCGTCAGTCAGTCGCTCGACTCGAGTTTTGTAAATAAATATGGCCGCGGCTCGGTTTGCTTCTGCTTGCTCGATTCATAAAATAGCGGGGCGTGCATGAATTCGTTTAAAACTCGACGCGATAAATAAAAGTGGATATAATTTATTGGTGATACAAAATTAACGAAAAAATCTCTGTGCCTCTGTGAAAGTAAAGTGGTTCTTGTGACGACTAATTGATTGGCGGGGGTAGCAAATTATGGTTGTCAACTCTGGAGTAGGTGCTCCGTTGCGTCGTCGTTTTTCTCCCTCATCCGCAGTTGTTAGAAAGTAAGATCAGATGTTTTCAGGGGGATGTTTTAAACAATTTTAAATGCCTTGAGATTGAGAAGCTCATTATTTTGAGTTTGGTCTTAGTTATGTTCCAATCGCTTCAGTATAGTTAGATTTGAGGATGACTTAGTTCGCCGCGGGAGGTTGCGTAGTACTCTCTGTCGGCTGCGACCGGGCACACCTCCGTTGACCTATATTCTGGTTATTGCATCCAACCTAACTATTTATGTTGAGGGGTGGGAATCTGGGGCGCCGCCGGTTTGCATCCATCGTGCATTAATCCAATTTGGCTGCTCTCTCTCCGCCTATTTAGGTTCACTGTTGATTTTTATAGTGATTAAGCATGTTTTTAAAGCTTTTGGAGAGCAATTGGAGAACTTACTTCAGAACCTAACAATATCAGTGACCTCTCTTAGATTAAATGAAAATTCTTGTAATGATCAAATCCCTTTTGCTCATCAGATAATAAGAGGAATCAAATTAATGTAGTTGAAAATGGCATCAGAAGTGCTAGCTGATTTTGGTTTGAGTCGGAGTGCTAGTATATCATTATGATGGACTCAGAACTACCCCCGGGCAGCTGCAATTCTACAGGACATCTGTCCACAATAGGATATCATACATTACCAGGTAAGTTGATTTATTCAATGAGTTTTTCTTAAATCTTATGCATTAGGTCAATGACCAGATGTCAATGAGGCAAGTGATAAGTTAAAGTCTGCTGTATAGTATCACTTTTCATCACTACTAATCAGCTCTTCAGGATGAACCACATTTATCAATTCCTTCTTACTCATCAAATACAGTCTTACAATTTATTTTAAACTACTACTAATACAATCACTCAACTATTATCTAATGGTGATAATTTTAATGTGTTGGTTTAGTTTACATAATATTTGATCTTATCATAACTTATCATTGATTTAAATTTTTATCACCAACTAGAATCTAATTGGTATGCTTGCTTGCAATGTATGTAGTTCTCGTCTATTTAACACAATATGTCATGATCATACCCAGTTTAAAACTGAGTCTAACTGGGTAAAACTATGTCTGCTTAACTCCTTGCAGATGCAGGAAATACAGGGTGTAACACACACATTTTTGAGTATGTAGTTCTTCCGCGCATGCTGGAATTTAGTGACAAAAACCTATGAACCACCCAATAAATAGGGCATGCATTCATTTAGTCCATACTACTAGCATTCTCTATTTATTGTGATGGCTTTTCAACGTCCTTGGCTTAAACACAGACTTGGTCAAGTCAGAAGAAAATCAATTGTGCCTGGAATAACCTCTGTCAGTGGATTCCGATTTGCTAAATATAGGTTAAGCATTATTGGCTTATATCACTGATGAAGTTTAATTTATTCATTTTTCAATGCACACTGTTGTTTTGTGAACAAATCAATTTGTGTAATTGGATGGACCCATGCTAATGAATTTTTTTTTTTAATTTATAAGGATCTATTATTTTTTTCAGTATCCAGCTTAATTTGACATAATATCATTCAGAAAATTCTTTAATCCACACTTGATGTGTGGAAATTTTTTCGCAAGTAGGTCGCGGGCCCTTTTTGCGTGACGCTTGTCAAATGTTTTTCGGACTTTTAGGTCGACATGCCGGTTTCCTCACGATGTTTTCCTTCACTGTTTGAAAGTACTGACATAGTGCACATTACATTTTTGGACAGAAAAACTCATTGGTGCACGACTGGATTTGAACCCACGTCCTTAACATCGGAAGGGGGGCCCCTACCACTAGACCACCAGTGCTCTGACATAATACCATGCCATGCATTCAGCCTCAGCCTTACTTTCAGTAGATGTATATAACACATGACGTCATTCCCCTCCAACTTGCTCATAGTAGATTTATGAACAACAAATTTGCCACAAATTGAGCCGACAGAGATAGTTACGCCAAAATTGATTTAGCAATTTAGACTCTATCCATTGAGAATATGGGTTATAGTCATGGAATATTGCTGTTATTGACTGCCCATAACATTTATCTGATTGGTGTGAGAATATGACCCATAATAACAGGGTTTACCAAAGAATGAATAAGTGTTTTGTATTGTAGTAGGTAGCCTTGCCCAACACACAAGTAGCGCGAATTTCCTCTCGATGTTTTGATGCTCTAACATTGCCTTATACATTGTATATTTTTAATTAGAAAATGCATAAAAAAAACTAAATTAAAAAAAACCTAAATATTTGATGGACCCCGCGACCTGTGATTCGGAAGGGAAGGCGATATGCCCTCTTTCCTTTCCTCATTTTCATTATTGTGTTAATCTCTGAACTACTTATGAATCTTGACATCTGGATAAAATAATTTAATTTGATAATAAAATAATTTGTTTTGACAACTTAATTAAAGGCAAAATTTTCAATCTACAGATTTTTTCCGTCAGATAAAAATATATCCATCTCGTTTTTAGGCTTGTCAAAAATAAGGACTGACATTTTTTATTCCAGTAATGGCGTAATCCCGTAGATGGAAAAATTTGCCCTTAATTTGATATGTTAGACTCAAGCGGTGTTAATCAAGGAGTATGGTAACATCGAGCAATGTTGTAATGCAGGTCGAATGCACCACTCCGCCAGCACCCCGGCCGGCGTGGACGGCGCTGGCGGGGGTTCCCGCACGCCGCCGGCCACGCCCAAGAAAGGTGGCAAGATGCTGGCCGTCAGGGTACAGATGCTGGATGACAGCATATCCATGTTCCAGATACAGGTATGTCAAACTCTCTCCTGAACCTCTGGTTGGTACTCTGTATCTAAGGAAGTAACTATGTGGTAAATGAAGGGCAAATAATACACTACGTTTAATAGATATATTATATTCACGAGACGGGAATCTGATGTGCCCAGCAGGTTAAAAAAGCAGCCAAGTGCGAGTCGGACTCGCCCATGAAGGGTTCCGTAGCATCAAGTAACATAATATAAAGGTTCTTGTAGTTCGTCGAAGGGTAAATTGCGGTCTACGATTTATGACGTATAAAAAAAAACTACTGACTAGATCTCGTTCAAACCAAATATCGTTGAAAGTTTACATAGTAATGTACAACATATATTTTTTCTAGTTTTATCATTCTCTTATTTTAGAAGTTAGAGGGGGGGGGACCAACTTTTTTCCACTTTGGAAGTGTCTCTCGCGCAAACTATTTAGTTTAGAAAAAAACGATATAAGAAACCTCAACATCATTTTTGAAGACCTATTCATAGATACCCCACACGTATGGGTACGATGAAAAAAAATTTTTTGAGTTTCAGTTTTAAGTATGGGGACCCCCAAAATTTATAGTTTTTTTATATTTTTGTGTAAAAACCTTAATGCGGTTCACAGAATACATCTACTCGCCAAGTTTCATCAGTCTAGCTCTTACGGTTTCGGAGTAAAATGGCTGTGACACGGACGGACAGACAGACAGACAGACAGACAGACAGACAGACATGACGAATCTATAAGGGTTCCGTTTTTGCCATTTGGCTACGGAACCCTAATTAAAATTATGAGACAGTCTTCTTCTTTAATTTAAGAGCTGAGCTCTTATCGGGGCTATGATTCAGTTTCCTCCTAGGTCTTACGAATGTGGCCTCCTTGACTTCCTTATACCGTTTAGCACACACACACAACGTCGTATAAATTTATACGACATGACAGCGACCTTCTCTTTTATCTGGCTCACGTAACTTATTCTTGGCCTTCCTCTTCCACGCTTTCGTACAACCTTTTCTTCAATTACGTTTTAACTTTTAATGTGTGTTTTATTACATGTCGTAGAAGGTGACCAAACATTTTACTCTTCGATTTTGTATCGTCATAAGAATAACTCTCTTCTCTTTTTCTCGCTATAAGACCTTTTCGTTTGTTAATTTTCCATACAACTAGTTTTCTTTTTTGTTCGAGACAGTGTCTCCTACTATTTTTTGTTTGTAAATTGTACTGCATCCATCGTAATCTCTATAAGATCTATATCTGTAGCGATTACAATGGATTTGCCAGTAGTCTGACGAATCTAATATTATCCAACAACTGACAAAAGTTTTGAATATTTGAACTTTGTAACTTTTGAAACTATCATGGTTTTTAACACTATTTTTATGAAACAACGGGATATTTACCATGATTTAATTTTTATGAGTTGACTTCCGATATTTCGGCACATTTGCATGCACCATGATCACGGTTGAGCTGAAGCGGATTTAATCATGGTAAATATCCCGTTGTTTCATATAAAGTATTTGAACTTTATTATTGAACTAGGTCTGCTTGGCAGAAATCAATTTACGGAGCAATGTTCAAGAGTTAGAAACGATAAAACCTTCGCGGTGAATTTTTATTCTGTGTCAGTTTAGTATGCGAAGGACGAGGTTTTGTTCTCTTAACCACTCAGCATAAAATAAGAACTCGTTAGATTAAGTTCAAAACTAGAAGACATTCATGTAAAAATCCATCATTACATTAGGTATCACGAGACCTCTCTCTATATAAAAATTTCTGTTCAGTCAGCCAGATAGTCTGAGTGTTGTTTAAGTTTACTCCAAGTACTGTCATCCAACTTTGCCTTACTGCTTATGGTAATTGGGTGCATATTACCATGAACACGATAGTGACTAGCGTACACATTCCAGACAAACAAGACGATGAACCTACGAAAGATATCTTATTCGTATCATTGAACCCAATCTAAATGCTCGAAGAACCCAATAGATGAAAATGTTCAATGAATTACGCTTAATTTAACTTTTACGAATAGAACTTGAAGTAGCCAATCATTTAGTGATGTTTGAATTTTAAATAGTACTTAAGTAATTCAAACTAATTTATCTCTCATCGATAGAATTCAAAACCGTTTATAAGCGAGGCTTAGCTATAAATATAAACCGTTTTACGCTTTTAAAATCGAATCAATAAAGAGAAGTAATTGCTCACAGATTACACGAGGTCATTTTGTGATTTGGGTTATATTTTGTTCAATCGTTTTTAATGTGTTTGGGTATATTGTTTTGTCGTGACCCATAAATAGGTTATCCAGACAATTCTGAATAACCTATTTATGGGTCACAGAATATAAGTAAGGTACGTATAAATAAGGTTCCCGTTGCAATTACAGGTACATGAGACTTTGTGTCTCAGAAATGCCTCTCACACACGCACATCAATCGAAAGAAGTCTCTTTTAATAACGCCTTTCTGTTATCGCTAGAAGCACCCTTTTAAATCAAGTAGGCATACTATTTGTTCCTATATTTAAAAGCGTATTGAAATTAAAAAAAGTTATTAAAACGTCTCTAATTGATAATTTATTATTTTTACCTATTGCTTTGCCGCTGATCTTTCTCAATGAGTCTCTAATAGTCAGTCTAGTACGCACGCGTCCTGCATTAGTTTTTTATTTCATTTCCATGATATAAATATATTTCTTTGTCAATTTAATAGCTCATTGACACACTAAAACAGCTCCTATTTATCTATTCTCGATGGTAATTAGTCGGTCAATTATACTTTGGAGTCTAGTAACAAGTTAGCTCGTTTATTCACGTCACAGCTTAAAGTATGGTCACCTTGTTCCTTTGTAAGCCAGGAATTGCCTGGGTGATCTTTCTAAGTAGACCAATTTGTATAGCACTGTTGTTAGTTGCTCTGCGCTTACGATAATCTTAAAATGCAATTATCATTAAATACTCTAGCTTAGAGGTAGCGAGCTCCATCTTAGACGGCACCTAAGCTTTTCATTAGGTGCGATTGTAACCAAACTCTTTACTATCGCAGTAACGTTCCACACTTCTATGGCATTTGGTGTTTTTCGGAAAGAAACATCGGCCGTTTACATACCTATAAAACAATTGCTCGTGATTTTACGAAATTTCTTAATCCAAAGAACAACCCTCTTACTCATAAAAATATGACAAAAGATAAACAGTGCTAAAACTATTCCCATCTCTTACTAGTGGATGGATGACAAACGGTGACAGGGCTAACTAACTATAAGCAATGATTTAATTTAAATTTGGCTATAAATGACTAATGTAAGTAAAAAGACGTACACACAAAATACGCAGCTTTTATAACTGACTGTATTTTACGAAGTGTAATACTTGGAATGCAGTTAACCAGCTAGTCCCTCTAAGCTGTAAGATGTGCCGTTTTCGCCTGTCATTCGATATTAGCTCAGTAGCTGTTTCATTAGTTTTCGCACTCCCATTAATTATGTTAACGTTGCGTAGGAAACAGACGTATCTAATGATTCTTTCTCAGCTTTTCGCGTCATCATCATCATCATCATTATTAGCGTATAACTTGTTAAACATGGATACAATAAAGGCTCGCCCTTCATGGGCGAGTCCGACTCGCACTTGGCTGCTTTTTTATTTATTTTTAATTGTCATCCTTGTTCTTTATGCGTTTTTCCACCAAATAGAATTAGGTATAAAAAGAAGATTCCTTTAGTTTACACTATCTAGTTTGTATCATAGTTACATATACTCACTGTGTATGTAACATAGCCTACCCGTGAGAACCTCTAATTGGCTCTCTAAATCTAATGTGTTGTGTATTCTTTTGTTATAAAGCTGTTGGTTCTCCAATAAAGATAAAAAAAAAAAAAATAATAACTCAATTTTTAATTTCTTCCTGTCAGCTTCGCACTTTTGTTTTTCGAACCATTTAAGCTACGTTTTCTTAAGTTCTATGCAAAAAGGCAGTCTTAGTTGTTAAACTACTAGTTATGAACGAACTGAAACGACTGATTACTGTTCTCCTCTCCTCACAAAGTTATTCGAGGTTTGTTGTTATTCAAACAAGAGTAATCCTACTGGGACAACACAGCTTACGTCATGTAATATGTAATAGTTCCTCCAAGAACTTAACAGTTTCTAACTTTGCTATTAAAGCATAGGAAAGTCTGTTGCTTTCCAATTTATCGCTGAAACATGCACCGGACGATATTATTTTAAATTCATTATCTAGAAAAATGTCCTTATAAAACATTTTATTATAGATATTTGACGTCGAAAACACCGCTAATGGACTTAACATTTACTGTGGTTTTATTCTGAGCTTTAACATCAGTTTGTCGTTGGCTTAACGCATAATAACTTATCGTTAGCGTTGTCGTTAGCCCCGATTTTGTATGAACACCCCTGGCGGGATTGCGAGAACTAATGTTTTTACGTAGCGTTCGTAAGCAATAACATAAGAGAAGGATGAGAAAGAAAATGATGTTAAAACTTAGAATAAGCCTGGCTGATCTTCCATATCTTTCGTTGTAGGTATCATTCGATCGTGATCCTTGTCACCATAAAAATAAACCCATTTCATTCCAAGTCTGCAATACAATCGTATAGAAAATCAGAAAGCAGGCGCCTCAATAAATCAGTTGGAAATATTATGATTTATTTGCATGCAATAGAATTCAGTTTCCTCTAAAAAAACGGAACGCCACTGGCCAGCGGAGGCAATGCTCGTGCATTTCCGACGTCGTACTTCCGCTCGTACCAAAATATCAACTGTTTAGGTATGAATCATTTTCAACTCTGGTGCATGTTTGAGATAAAAGCGTAATGAACTAACAACCTTGCCTCAGTACTTTTTAAACTTTGGCGATCATAACACATATTTATTACACGTATATTTAAGCAACATAGCAGACACTTCGGGAAAATTACCAAAATAAGGTACGTGATAAATACCAGTGTAATAGGTTCAACCTTGCCTTGACAATATATGAGCGAAAAATATCGATTTTCCGCAGGTTGTATGAAAAAGTTTTTTGCTATTCGCTATCTAAATGGTCCAAAAATATGTAAAGCTTTCCAGATTTAATAGCATGGAAAAGCGCACTTACGAGCAGTACATACACCCAATCCGTTATACACATTAAACAAAATACACAAAAACATTTCCTGAAGAATTAGTCCTGAAGCGTTTACGGTATTAAAGTCTGATAAAGGAATTCCTTATATTCAACGAAGGTTTTTAAATAACTTTACACGTACGAGACCCTTTGAATAAAACAGCTCAAACTTATAATCCACTAATTCAGTTTTGCATAATGTATGAAGTATCTTGACCCTCCTTATTCTTGTTTTCGTTCGGCTTCGAAACATTGATGATTATGAGCATTAATATGTATGAGCTCAGAATACCTCATTGGGTGAAGTGGCAATTTAACTTTCTATGTAAATGTGTGTAATGTATTTACCTACACCTTGTCTTGAGATGAGAAGATTTGTAACCACGGCAAGTAGGTAAGGTACAATGTTCAAACTTACGTTTGAGTGACGTCATATAAGTACATCTAAACACATTGATGTTTTTGTATAGTGGTGCTTGCGTAGCAAAGTTTCAAAGTCTATGAGTGGTACCTATACTATATTGTACGAATGAGATAATGTTCTAGACAGAGGGTCTGTCCATTCCATTACCTACCCTTATTAATGTCTTACATTACACTCAATAGATAATAGTAGTTACATCACAGGAATGTTGTGTGAACATTTTTGGCGCGAGCCTGCATCTGAAATACCAAATGGATTTCCGCAAATCGCGTATTGATTCAGCTTGGAATTCCGACCAGAAAATTGAATGGTTTATTTTTGGGTTTCGGCAGCTTCGTCAAATTCAGACACGTTTCAAAGAAGAGAGGATAAGTACGCTCCGGGGATAGGTATTTCAATGCAAATTCCAAGGTTTTTATTAAGGTGTGTCCACCAAACATAAAGCGGCATTCGAGCGCGGCTGCCGCGCGCGGCTAGCCGCGCTATGATTGGACGACGGCCGCGCGCGGCAGCCCCGAGCAACCTGCCGCGTGCGGCGATCGCCGCGAACGGTGTTAGTGTTGGTTCGCCAGTGGTTGTGTGTGGACGGATGTATTTTATTAAGTAAAATTAGAGAATACAATCCCGAGCATGTTTTTCAATCCCGGGCTTACGGGATTTTTGAAGCTTTTTCCCGGGATCCCGGGATTAGGCTATGTGGTTTCTAATTGGGCTAAAAAAAAAAAACACGAGTAATTAAAAAAAAATGTCTTCAATGTCTTTGCACAACACAAATCAGAATAATAATAAGAAAAGAAAAAACACAAACCAAAAAATACTATACTTTTGCAAGAAATTAAAAAACAGCCCAAAATAACTATTTAGAATTTCGAAAATATAATCGCAGAAATATCAAAGCATCCAATGTTTGACATCCGAGCCTGCTTCGTTGTTTATTGCCAACATAAGCAGCAGCTGAAAACGCTCGTTCAGCTTTTACGCTGGTTGGAGGAATAGACAATAGATACTTAAATTAAAATAATCTAGGCAAGGTTATTTTCAAGGCGCAACGGACTACGGAATACAAACTAGACTTGTTTGTGGCAATTCCGAAAATCCTGAGATTAGCCAAGTACAGTCCCGGGATTTTCGGGGCCAGAAAACGGTCGGGATCCCTGGATCCCGAGATTCGGGATCCCGGGATTGTATCTATTCTCTGGGTAAAATGGATAACGAAACAGTAACAACACACGCGGCCGCTTTCATTGTGGTTTGAATACGAAATAAAGAGCGCGGCGTGTCTCGGACATGCCGCGCAGCACTGCCGCGCAGAAGGTCTAAACTAGTCGCGCGGCAAATTTGTGTTCCGCGAATGCCGCGCGTAGCTGCCGCGCACCTTGCACGCCGTGTTTGGACACACCTTTAGTATAATATGATGGTTTTACTGTTCTAATCCATGTTTGGCGAACAGGTATTGAGATTTGCGCCATGGCAAAATGCATTTATTTTATTATTAAACAATTATAGAAATAACTTGGTCAAATAAATCTATTTAATAGAGTACCTACTCGTTCGTATCATATTAGAATCATTGTTTTGATATTTGCGCCTATGTTATTATATAACTATTATTATTTTCATTTTACACGATTTCATTCAATCTTACACTATTAATTTGTGAAGTACGATACCTTTTCTTTTAATTTATATCAATAAGATCGTGTCTTATATTAAGTTAAATATTCCTTCATCATTACTTTATCTTAGATGGAAAGATCATAAAATACTAATTAATTGATACCGTTCTTGGATTTATATCTCTCACTTATTTATAACTTTATGAACCCACACTGACACACGCAACGCTCATAAAATTAGAGGCCAAACACTCGGAACCTTCGGTTTACTATACCACCCACTCCCTATGCGGTGATTATAACAATAGAATTCAGTCTAGGCCCACAAGAAAAGAGGCAGATTCATCAGAAATCGCGTCACGGTAAATAAATTGGAGTTACGGTACATGAAAAGGAATTGGATGGGAATGAAAGCCAAGACAAATCAGCCAAGAACCGGTGACCCCACTGTACAGACTTTTGAGTCTGCGGGGAGCAGAGTTGTTTTTTTAATGCGAAAGAGTGCTTTTGTTAATGTCGAAAATATTATGCTACTATTCATTTGTCTACAATTGGTAGGTATTTTAATTTAACTGTATAAATAGTCTACATACTCGCACTAACTGCACTTAACCTTACTGTGTTTTTTGTGTAAATTTTTCTTCCTTCGTTAGTTCAGCCATTCATAATTTTATTGCATGAATTTGAAAATGTACCAAAACTGCATTTTTCCGATTCACCTACTACATTCTTACATAACAGTACCGTTTATAGCTCGCCGATTACCGCGCTTACCTTACTTATCATGCGCGCATAATTTTCAAGGCTTGCAAAACGTGACCTGGACCTGAATTAAATTATTTGCATGTTATAAATTGAAAACTTTCTATTCGATAACATTATTTGACGTAAAGAATCCATTTAGATTCAACGTAGAATGTGAGTGTCCGGAAACTGTACCGAAACTGTGTACAAAAAGGATGGAGCCTAAAACATATAACAGTTCCGCTTGTTCAACATAGTTGCAGCAATACTATTTGCATTTGAACAAAGCTAGAGCTATCGTTGTGTGGCATGCGGTTTTCCTCTTTCATCATGTTTCTGTCTATTATTCTAAATCTTTTACATATAAAATCTTTACACATAAAATCCTATTGTTAAAGCTAATACTAACGGAACGGAGGTACCACGGTTTCTTCGCGATGTTTAAAAATAAACTAGTCCAGTCAAATAAAAAAACTTTATAGCTAAACTCTCTAGCTAGATGCAAATAGGAATGGTGCCTCTAACATTGTTACATACAGTTTAAACTTCTAGAACAATAGCCTAGCCTTATTCTCTAAACCAGCGCTGAAATTCGTACAAAGAAACCTTTTGTGGTAGATAAAGTTGTGACTTGTGATGTCTGACTTTGTAATTAATAGATGAAAAGTTGGTCGGTTGGAAATCATTACTCGAATAACCATTACCAACGTGTGTTTATGTAGGAAAGCCATTCATTCTTTATTGTCTCTGGGTCTTTGTGGCACGATCGCCCTTATACTCAGCGAGCTGTGAAATTACGCACATGATGCCATCTTGTTGATGGTTATTTATATAGCCTTTAGTTGTGGACAATTTTCTAAGCTAACATGTTTAAGTGCATTAACTTGTACATCTTTATGACAATGACTTAACGACATAGCTCAGAAGTAGCAAGCAGAAGTGGCCGTTGGCTTTAACCGTTGGGGTTAAAGTGTTCTTGAGTGGAAGCGGGCGGCAAAGCTTTATTAAATAGCTCGTAGATGGAGAGCTTCTATGCTTTTAAATCTCTGCGACAGTTTGCATGACGACGGCCTATCACCTTTTGAGAACGGTGCCGTAGTGTACAAAAATTTTTGGACAGGAAAACTTAATATTGCACTCCGGGTTTGAACCCAGCCTTAGGATCGGAAAGCTGCTACCACTAGACTACCAGTAGCCTCTACTCCTACTTCTACTTAGTGATGCCTTAATAAATAAACTTGCAATTCGTATTCAATAACGATGAAGAGCCGCTCATGCCCACATCTGCGGTACGCCCCAGTCAAGAGTTTTCAAAGCGTTGCATTCGGAACCGTTTACCGATGCAGCTATTCAATATCTGCTGGCGACGTGTTTGATCGACGATATTGGTTCGGATAATAGTGCCAACTCGTGTTTTATTTTTAAATTTCTGTTTTATTCTGGCTGTTTGAAATAAAATATTGAATAACCAAAGCTTATGAAATAATTTAAAAAAAGGTAAATAAATACGAAAAAGTTAATGTTATTGTTTTTCTATGCTAAACGATAAAGGTATCTTTGTTTCTACCACAGTTAAATGGTGTGACATTAGAATTTGGGTAATTGATAAGTTATTTACCATGGCGCTCTAAAACACCGATTCGTGTTTTGACTTGATTATCAGCCAGGTTGAACTGAATTTATTCGCTCCGCCACTGAATATTCAGGATTCAAATTAAAAGACATTCTGTTGAATCTTGATGGGTTCTGGCGCCACAGATCAGACACTAGTTACTAAGGAGCCGAAAGAGCTCAGAATTCATTGGTACAAAGTTTAAAATTGCAATTACGCTTGGGACGGAGGTTGTAACTTTGAAACAAACGGTTGTGCGACCTACATACAATATCACTTCTTCCAGCAAATTGGTTCTAAGCTTTCTTTCATAAGGAACTGCACATTCCAGCGAAAATAATGGTTCAATTTTAAGACTGTTACTAATGCTCATTTTGACGTTGAAGTAGAATTTTGTAGATGGTTGATAAAAATGAGACTACGGCCAAGTAATGGACATGTCTGTTGTGATAAGAGTATTCTTCTACTTGGTTTCTAGGTCCAGTTTTTGTCATGCCAATGTTAGCTCAATGAAATGTTTTTCCAGTTCAAACTCTATAAACTACGAAGTATGATTGCTTTTTGCTTGCTGTAGGCACTTCTCGTCTGTTTACTGATCCACCGACAACACCGATAATTACTATCCATTGTTTGCTGTGTAATCAACTGAGTTTGCGTTACATTTTGCGGCGAAAATGTTTATTCGTGTCCGAATTTCAGCTTAAAATGACATATTTAATGTTTTTTTCTCGTATCTCGGGGCTCCATGCTACAGATTGGCGCCCAGCCAGCAACTTGGGGGAACGAACGCCTGAGTGAGGCAGTTTTCATTGCTCCAGTGGCTGCATTGTTTGCTCAATTAAATTCGATATTAGAGCGCTGCCTTAAATTATGGTAATTTTGCAATTTATTACCACCCTCTGTCGTGTTCTGCTCTATTTCCCACGTGGAAAATACCTGAGTAATGACGACCAAGTTCTTTGCATATTTTTTTTGCGCTATTGCGCATTTTTCATTGTGTAACTCCCAATAGGGACGAGGAGCGTGATGGATAAAGAAAATATTATTTCGGACAAAATAAATGTATGTATAGCAACTTGTTTGTCATCTAATGTTGTTCACTAATGGATGTTGTCTCTTCGTGTTTACCATATACATAACGTAATCAATGAAAATGAAACTATGATAGCATAGTTTAGTTGCTGTTCCCCTTTCTCGCAAGTCGCAAGGCGATCGATGACATAATTCGCCTGTCTTAGCGAGGAATCTGCTCCGTAATATCACAGATTCATTGATATAATAGCCCTTCGAGCCTTGAAAGGGTGATAAAGTACCATTTTATTATCATTATCATCTTTATTTCTTGCTAAAGGTTTTATGCTACAGCAACGTTGAAGCGTTCTTGTCAAATCATTATCGCATGTTTCTTATTAAAAATCACAGCTCAGTACAATCCATAAACTGCAACCGGCTCTTGCTCACAGTTATGCTATCAAGCGAAGTCCTGGAATTAACAGACTCCACTGAGTTTAGCCAATTAGTGCCTCGCTGCTCTCCCGAGGCACTCCCTACGTTCTAGGTGTTATAACGACTTAATTATACGCCAGTTAGTTTAATTAGTTTTCGCATAGCTGTGAACGAAGTTTGATGCGAGCTTTGTCGAAGCGACCTCTGCTAAAAAGTATGAATGTCGCTATGAAATCATGTGAGTCAAACGTGAAGTTGTAGATTTGGAGGGTAGAAGTGTTTACACTAAAACAGTTTTACGAGAGGGCTGGTTGTTTTTCCTCTGCAGTCCTCAAGTCTGTTGGTCTGATTTCGAACAGCCTGATATCAAAATGTTTTATTCATGTACGATTTCTGTGATTCATATTGATATTGGTATGGTACATTCTCTTTTGGAACGAAAACTTTCTTAAAGTACTAAATATTAACACGCAGAGAACTAATGAATATTCATGGCTACAACCACAGAGCACCAAACACGCTTTTGCTTACGCAAAGGCTACAACTATAATAATACTATAATATAATATTTACAAGATCTTGTTCAAATTATTTTTCGGCACTGTCTGCGATACCTTTTTAAGTTACGAATTTTATCACGTGCACGTTTTCATCCAGCTCAGTGAATTTGCATAGAAATTGACCTCAGTCAGTACAAGTCAGTGAAAAATTATAAATTTGTGAATTACAATATTGCTGGTTATTTTCATTGAAGGTCCATTAGTAAGTTTTATCTCGCAAGACCGATCTTTTAGGTACAGTCCTTTAGTAAAACAATCTTTAGGATCAAAATATTAGAATTGCCTCCTTGATAACTTAGCATTGATTTTTGATCGGGCTTATAAAAGTTCAAACTGAACCGAATGAAGATCATTAATTATGATCAGTATTTCCTTTGTAAGGTGCTTTCCCGGTATCTTCAATCTACCAATTCCCTCAGTTTATTCGAATTCCTTAGAGCGCCGAAAGATCTCGAGCTCTGTTCGAGTTTGTTGAACCTTTTTCTCGTTTCAGTTTATCTATAAACTTTGTTTATAAACCCACCGTAAAATCTCAAAGATGAAATGGAGAGAAGTAAATGGGAGAAAGACTACCCGTAAAACGAAATACTGTGTTGTGTGTGCGTGTCATCATTTAAACTTGGAAGTGTCTCTGAACGTAAGGGCTTTAGAATTAACCAAAGCAATCTTGAGTCTATTTAAGTAAAGAAGAACTTTCTTGGTAGATCCTGTACCTACTCAAAAAGCTGTATCATGATACAAATTAATTACTTTTTAATGTTATCCGTCATAAATTCATGCAAATTATAAATTCAGCACTGCTGACCTACTAATAATAAAGTAGCAGTGAAGATTTTCCTTCTTAACAGCCTCGATACAGCCTAAATTCCCCTGTTAACCTTTAAGTGTAGGCTTGTAGAGGCCGGTTTTCAATGACTGGGCCATATCGTGACGTCAAGAAGCGATAGAGCCTCACGTGTCCATAAATAAACAGAAGTGAAAATAAAACTGGTTGGCCTAATTATTTACTTTATAAATAGGGTATCTGGGTTAATTTTTTTTTCAATTTATGGCTGTCCTTTTCTGTTACTGTATTTCCCAATTTTTAATGAGACATAAAAAGCGAAGAAAGTACGTGATTTAAAATGGAATTAAGTCAAAATAATTTTTACTTTTGATCTAGGTAGGTAGATGTCAAAGCAAGATGTTCGCACAGATTCGTGTTTTTTTAAGATAAAACCAAAGCCAGAAAAATACTATCCAAAGATATACATATTCCGAGAGAGATTCCTCGTTTTAGGTCAGGACGCTGAGCCTCAATTTGGCCGTTTGATTTTATTTTACTCCCTTTCACTTATCGCATCCTAAGAAGAGTCATTTTATTTTATTTCAGAGAATCCTTTGTCTTTCTTTCGGCTAAACATTTATGGAAACACAATTAGTTGTCCAACACTTGAAAAACCGGTCTCTAAATGCTGTCCATATTTAAATGTTTGGTCAATTTATTACAACTTATGACTCTATGATGGTGATGATGCGATATGCTAAAATAGATTGATTTGATACAAGCGCGAATTTGCGGAAGTCCATTGAAAAATAGTAAATAGACAAATCAAATATAATCTATTCCGCTTATATTTTATGTACCTACTGATTAGCGGGAACCACATGTACATGATACTCTCTCTATTATAAAAGACAGTCCAATGATCGATAAGCGTCCCTTAGTGACTCCCTGAGTGAGTTCCCAATCTAACAAAATTGAGACTACTGAGATCTAAGCTGCTAAACCCCACAAATTATTATGTCCATTTTGTTTTGATGGGGATGATTTATAAATTCTACAGATTGTCGTGCAATTGAGTAAAATCCCTCAACACTTATATGTCTTAGCTGTAGTTTCGCTAGTCGGTCACTGCACACTGCACCTCTTGCAATAGTTATTTGAACTACTGCCACTTACAAGTACAACAATCCTATACTCGGGAGATAAACAATTAATTTTGTGATCCGTGTTTTAGTGATGTGCGGCATTATTTTTAACCGACTTCCAATCAAAAAGGAGGAGGTTCTCAATTCGGTTGTATGTTTTTTTTTTTTTTTTTTTAATGTTTGTTACCGCATAACTTCGTCATTTGTGAGCCGATTTGAAAAATTATTTTTTTATCTGAAAGGTACTGCTTCCAGATTGGTCCCATTTTAATTTTATTAAAATCGGTGTGGCCATTTTTTTTTGAATAATTTTTTTAATGTTTGTAACTGCATGCCTCCGTCATTTATGAACCGATTTAGAAAATATTTTTTTTATTTGGAAGGTTATTCTTACGTCCAGATTGTCCCAAACAAATTTGATTAAAATCGGTTTAGCCGTTTGACAATGAAGTCGGTTTCTCAAGTTTTTTAAACTTAAATTATCTGTTAAGTCTTCGAACTGTAATGGTTTTGGTACTGTATAAATACAACTATTCACTGTTACTGTACTGTACTCATTAAATGTTTGATGGCTATTCTTTTCAGTTTTCTATTGAAGTTTTAGATGTTTGTTTCGTAGTTGTGCCGATTCGTGAAACATAATGTGTGTAATATATTGTGCTATTGTATGGCCGGCACAGTAATCTTTTGCTTCAATGATATTTATAGTCTCCCCTCGTCTCCTGTTTAGGGATGTGTGTTGTACCATTCAGCTATCGATGGTTATTGTTAAATCTAAAGTTTCGTATTTTGTTGAAATTATTCACACGAGCATGGCTTTTCGAAAAATCATGACAATATCCAAGTATAGAAGCAAACAAATAAGTTATGCAAATAAGAAAGACGGTGAGTCTCTCTCATAAATTATGCGAAGACTTCGAAGATCGATTGCTGTCGATCAATCATTTTCGTGAAGGTAATATGAAGTGTGTTTTTAGTAACTTTCTTAAAATATGAAGTAAGATTTTATCTCATAATATTTAGATTAAGGTACTAATACCCTTCTGAGGATTTAAACTCGATAATCTGATGTCGCTTACCACATTCGATTGGTGTGAATCATCCATGCTCGTACATCATTCAAATACACAATTCAATACCATCAACTAATGAATCATCTATAAACTGTCCTGTGAGTGCAAACAAAGATGCAATTATGTGAGTATCTTGTGGCTAGGGCTCAACATCGATTATAGTTATGAAACGAGCATCACTCGGCGTTTCTCGTCCCGTATTCGGACAGTCACGCGAGGTCATGGCATAGATTAGTCTACAGTTTACGAGGGTTTGATGCAGCAGCTAACCGTCAGGGATGCTTAGGCTGAGGGCATAACGTTCTCTCGATGATCTGCTTGTTTCTAAATTGTATAATGTCGTGAATATGAACCTGTTATGTAACGTGAGGTCAGGCCACAGCTTACTGCGGAGTTTATGAGGGGTTGATGAGATAACTTACAGCGCCGGATGTTTAATCTGAGCACATCGTCCTCTTGATAGATAGCTTGCTGCCGTGCTTTGTTGTGAAATCCAACATGCCTGAAATGTGTAGCGGTATATTGATAAGATAGTGGATGTGGTTTCAGCTCTATTATATCCGCAGCCATCAATTCCAGACAAAGTTTAACGTGTGGTCCGGAGTTAACTCAGATTTATGTTGACAGTTGCGACTAACAGTAACAACGCAACTCTTATCCACTTCCAGCTGGGTGAGTGGTTGCGTTACAAAGTTATTATGTACTAGTACATAGTTTTTATTATACTATGTAACGTAACCCATATTAAGAATTAAACCTAATTCAAAAGATTTCCGTAAATACCTTTTATTAATTAAAAGAAAAGAGGAATATTACACAAGACCTCCGAGCCACCTACGTTTAGTGCACGATAAAATCTTATTACGGGAGGCTTAGGGTTACTTTATTTTACAACATTCTTATTTCGGTTAAAATACGTTGAAACTTTGGCCGGGAATCAAACTACTAGTACAACAAGAGTAAGATCCGTTGAATACTTTCCGAGATCATCAATTAATTCGTAGGATAGATCGATGGAGAATATACGGACTGCGTGACTGTGGATTTTTTTTTCATCTTTGTAGTGATTATGATGGTGATTCGTTCTTGCATACCTAATGTCTTGCTATGCGAATAATGAAAAGCAAACATTGCTGCAATCCGTCATGTATAGAAAACATATTTCAAGGTTTCTGAAGCTCTTTTCAGTCCCCCGGCAAAGTATTTCATACGATAGCTATTCAGTTCCGTTACTTCCATTTAAATTCTGGCTCGGAAATTCTGTTCCCCAGACACCCCGCCCACAGTTACGAACTGAGCGTGACTACGCTTAAAAAGCCTCAACTTTTCTCCCAACTTGCAATATAAACTTGGGAAATATGCTCCCGATCCAGATGTAGATTTAAAAGTGTTTCTTGGTAAACTAATCGAGTTTGTAGCACTAGGGAATCCGATATAAGATTGCTCGATTCGTAATTGGATATTATCTTGCCTTGTCTATAATTGTTGCTAGGTTATTCTTGGTATAATATTGTGAACCTGTAAACGACCAGCTAAGCCAAATGTATCGCATAGTATCTGTTGGTTTATCGTTCGTCCACGTCCGTGGACGTGTTCTCATGGGATTTGTGTAGAAGGAATAGCTTTTCTAACTTCGGCGGTCAGAACACAAACTTAAAACTAATAATGTATTCTTTAATATTTTATAAAAAAAAGGACACGATAAATGCTTACACCTATGTATTACTTTTTGACGTGATAACGTCTTATAAATCGATGGA
Organism: Thera obeliscata; assembly: GCA_947578465.1. Classification (NCBI taxonomy): domain Eukaryota; kingdom Metazoa; phylum Arthropoda; class Insecta; order Lepidoptera; family Geometridae; genus Thera; species Thera obeliscata. Next base: position 5,082,871 of record OX387926.1, read on the forward strand.
ACCGGCTGCACGCACGAAAAAACATGACTAATGCGTCGTTACGTCGTTCCATTTACCTGAGCCCGAGCACGGTTTGGGTAATGGGTAAGGGTAAATGAGGGTAAGGGTAAATGAGGGTAAGGGTAAGGGTTCAGTCTGGGTCCGGGTCCGGGTCCGGATTTTCATTCAGTTTCATTCAGTTCCATTCAGTTTCATTCAGTTTCATTCAGTTTCATTCAGTTTCATTCAGTTTCATTCAGTTTCATTCAGTATCATTCAGTTTCATTCACATTCAATTCAATTCAGTAAAACTAAAATTTTCTTTTGAAAAATGCAACCATTCCATCAGTATTTTCTTATGACGTTATCACGTTCAACTATTGTCAGTAAACCGACTTTACAGACAACCGATTTTTTTTTGTGTTAAATTCGGGGGATACATGATTGAACAGTATAGAGTATTTTACTGGTTACTGATATTTGTTCACATCAGTCTAGTATTTCACTGTTTTAGGTGTACGTTATAATAATAGTGATTGTATTGTTGCAGTCGAAAGCCTTGGGACGGGTGCTGTTTGACCAGGTGTGTCGGCAACTGCATTTGTTGGAAGCGGACTACTTCGGCCTCGAATACGTTGACACTAACGGAATAAAGGTATGTGCTATTTACAGATACAGAAATTTCAAATAAGTATGTTATTTGATGTAAGTGAAATGCAAAGTAAAGACGCGTAATAATCAATGCAGGGAACACAGACATGGATAGAAAAATCAGGGCGCGCCCGCAGAATAAGTTAGAAATCAATTCGAAATATATATATATGAATGCTCTTCCCTAAATTGGCACACAACAAATAACTTTCTCTGTCGCAGAAAAACAGGAAAAGTAGGAAAGAAATGTTCAGATCAATTGTATCCTGACTGACAGTACATGTCAGTTGGTCAGAGATAGCAATAGATGTTGGGGAAAAAGAAAAATTGGCCGCAATACACATGAGTGACAGCCTGGGATATGTTTTGTCTGCTGAATTTTAGTATACTAACTATTTATTGTGTGCTGAGTTTCAGTGAATGTGGAACTAATAATCAAAACGAGGCTTTTAACCGAATGGTGACATTTACTTGATTCAAATGTTTCTCAGCATAGCTGGGTGAAGTACGCTTAGATAGAGTTGGCTAGCTAACGCCTTTAGTTTCCAGTCGGTAGCAATCACGTAGTATGCGATAAGGCCGCCCATTGTATTATTGTGACTGTTTATTTAAATGCTCAAAACTGTACCCTACTTACCTAGAGTGTCATGGTAATGAATAAAGATTTATCTGTCTATCTACCTATGCCTTTGATAAACTATGAGTGTCAACGAAGCCTTTTTAACCTAAAGCCTTACTCCAACTCCTACATATTCAGATAGGGTTCAGTCAACGCAAAACTCATTACGGAGTAGAAGTGCCAACTTACATGGAAGCCATACGGGGCGTATTGCACTTATAATTGGATTATGCAAAACCCGTGCTGTCTGTCTCTTGTTCGTTGGTAATGCAATTGTTCTCTAGCTTAACTTGTAAATGGGATTCGAGTACCAGCTTGTGACTGAACTACAAACAGATTATTATAATGCTGATTTTTGAGTTAAATACTTTTTGATGGCTGGTTTACGTCCGTTTGTCGGGGCAGTTCAATGTCCACCAATTTTCTATGAGAGAATACGATAAGAAATGACTCACCTCTCTTTGGCATTGCGCTAAGCTCATCATTTGAAGACTTAAAGGTCTCCGAAACGATCCGCATTCAATTGTACCGACAACCATACCCTTCAAATTAGAACGTAATTTTACGAGCATCTTTGTTTGGCGGCAGAAATAGGTACAATGGTACTTTCCCGGACGAACTCTTACAACTTCTACTAAATGCCTAACTCTCTTCTCAGTATTGGCTGGACGTAGAGAAGCCGATGTGTCGACAACTGGGCTTGTCTATGCTAGAACCGACACTTCGCTTCTGCGTCAAGTTCTACACACCAGACCCGGCTAGGCTCGAAGAGGAATTCACACGCTACTTGTTCTGCCTACAAGTGAAAAGAGATCTTATGCTGGGGTGTATACAATGCAACGAGAATACTGCTGCTCTGATGGCCAGTTACATAGTACAAGGTAAGTTGCAAAAAATCAAAGTATCAAACAATCTTTCTTCAATAAAGTAATGTAATTTATTCTTAAACTTCATATGAAAGTGTATGTATATATATTGCAGATAAGTCTAGCAATTAACTAGTATTAGATCAGCTGATAGTCTAGATTGGTAGCGAACCAAGGTTGTGGGGTCGGACTTCCGTCATGCACTCCCAGTTGCGACTCTTTAAACATTTTTTCTGGAGCGACGATAAACTAAATGAATTGGCGTATTTCTTGCATAAATCCAAGCAAAAATGGTAATAGCTGGCTACCCTTTTCTTTACGAGCACTTTGGAACCTCTCAAGATTCGTCGCTTCCTCAAAATAAAACATTTTCACTTGAAGAGTTTTAGCAATTTGTATACTCGCCTTTTCTTCACGTTTGTGGGTTTTCTTGGTTACCTCAGGTTGTACAATACTACAGCTATTACGTTTTATTGTGATCTCATTCGATACCCAAACTAAATCGTTTACGTTGGACAAATTCAATGGTTTTTATTCTATCGTGATACGGTTCATATTGTGACGCTGTGCTGACGTAACTACGTAAGCGTGCAAGGCAGTGAAGTTTTTGGCAAACATCGTCATTGTCACAACGGCCGGGCTGTCAGAGCTACGACTGCAAAGCAGACGTACGCGAGTTCGAGCCCGGTCCAGCTATGAAGATTTTTGTTCGACATTTTAATGTTACCAGAAAATTCTAGTAGCGGCGAGTGCCTTCTTTAAGGAATTCAAATAAAGAACCGAAAGTTCTGGACTAAAACAAGAAATGATGTAAGAAGGAAAAGACGATCGGAATCCAACAGAAGAAAACGAAAAGACTAACGAAATTCAATAAATGACGATCGAAATCCAATAAATGACAATCGAAATTCCGGGTATATAAGGAGCTGCAAGCGCGTCTACGGGCAGTTCAGTGGAAAGTGATCTGAAGAGAGGAACAAGAAGGAAAAGTGGAAAAAGTGAACAGTGAAAGTGAATAGTGAAGTGAACAGTGAATAGTGAAGTGAAGTGCAAAGTGGTAAAGTGCTCCCAGTGGACTGTCAGTGTTCGGAGCACAGCGTTGGACCGTGTAACGCATAGTGCGCGGGGACAGTGTCAGACAGTGCTACGCGTTTCGTGCAGTGCTACGCGTTCAGTGCAGTGTTACGTGTTCGTAGTGCGAATAAATCGCTACTTTCGGTAAAACGTTCGTTTCCTTCCAATCCCTGTACCCACTTCCGTAACATTTGGTGTCAGAAGTGGGATTGGAAGGTAAAATGCCTGTCATGCCGAGAGAAGGCGTGAATACGCGCGCCAAGACTGCTTCGCAGCAAGCCAGTGGCTCTGGCGCCGAGGCTTCCGAGGAAGAAACTCCTGGACGCCAAGACAACTCCGGTGGGGCAACTACCGTAAGTGCGCCGACAAGAACCCAGGTTGGACCAGACCTGGGCGCCTTGTTTGAGCAGCTGCGCGCCATGCAGGAGGAACAAGCCCGGCGGCAGGAGGAGCAGCTGCGCGCCATCCAGGAGGAGCAGGCACGCCGCCAAGAAGAGGATGCCCGCCGGCAGGAGGAGCAAGCCCGCCGGCAGGAGGAGCAGCTACGCGCCATCCAGGAGGAGCAAGCTCGCCGACAAGAAGAGGATGCCCGCCGGCAGGAGGAGCAAGCCCGCCGGCAGGAGGAGCAAGCCCGCCGGCAGGAGGAGCAGCTACGCGCCATCCAGGAGGAGCAAGCTCGCCGACAAGAAGAGGATGCCCGCCGGCAGGAGGAGCAAGCCCGCCGGCAGGAGGAGCAAGCTCACCGGCAAGAGGAACAGATGTGCGCATTGCAGAAGAATCTTTTGACCGCTATCACCGACAGCATGCGCAGGGTAGAAGCGGTGGAGGAAACTGTACAGCAACATGGGACTCGCCTCTGTTCCATTGAGGAAGGTGTCAAAACTGTACAACAATACGGGAACCGCCTCTCCTCCGTCGAGGAAGACGTCAGGAAGCTCAAAACAAATGGTATCCCGGGCTCAGCAACCATAGTAAGTGCATCGACTGCAGGCGGAAATTTCAAAGTCCCGCCTTTCGATGGAACCTCTTCCTGGGCGGCTTACAAGCTACAGTTTGAGGCTGTGATGAACCTGAATGGGTGGACCAAGAACCAGGCTAAAACCGCGCTTACTTTGGGACTACGAGACAAGGCTTTGACCGTGCTGGAGGCCTTGGGGAGTGATGCAACCTACGAGCAATTGCTGGAAGCCTTGGAATTGCGCTACGGGGACTCACACCTGGAGCATGTTTTCCGCGCTCAACTCCGTGATCGATGCCAACAAGCAAATGAGTCATTGCAACAGTGGTTTCTGGAGGTAGAAAAGTTGGTCCGGAAGGCGTACCAAACATCGCCGGCATCGGTCATTGACAGCATGCTTTTGCAGTCGTTTGTCGACGGTATTTTCGACGCGGAAGTAAGAGCTGCCGTGCGCTTGGGTCATCACGGTCACATCAAGGAAGCCGTCGCACATGCGCTCGAGGTGGAAGCCGTTCGGCGAGACCCGAGGAGTGGACGTCTGAGGGGAATAAATTCAATGGAAGTGGCGCGGGTAAGCCAACACAGAGCTTTCGTCCCTAGATGCTACAACTGTGGAGAGACGAAGGACCGATGCTGGTGTACAAGCATTGGAGAAGCAGAGAAACTAATTCCAGCCAGGGCTGAAGGGTGGGCACCGGCCGGTGGACAGGAAGCCCCGAAAATCAAGATTTGTCAGAGCACAGATGGCAACAGCTTAACTGTTAATGGATCAGTAAATGGAAGTCCGTGCTCATTGACTTTGGATACTGGAGCGTCACGTACGGTAATTGGGACACAGCTGACAAGAAGAAACGGAAAGATCAACGTTCGGAAGGGAGCTTACCAGCTAACAACGGCTACCGGCCAGCATATACCAGTATCAGGTGAACAGAAAGTGGCTATAAAGATTGGTGACAAGCTGTACTGGCAACAAGCGGTAATAGCTGACATTGTGGATGACTGCATTATCGGCCTTGATTTCTTAAAGGATCATCGATGTAAGCTCGACATTCACTCCGGTGTCCTGAAGTGTGGGGAAGACGAAATACCAATGAGGGGCGGTGGCGAGGGCAAGGTGTACTGCATTAGGAACACTAAACTGTTGCCAAGATCACAAACGCTAGTTCCAGTAATTTTTCCCGGAAATAAAAGTTTGAAACAGCGACGTTGGACAATACTGGAAAAAGTGGATAACGAGTCATCATGGCTGCCGGCACGTACAGTCGTCAATTCATCTATGGAAGCAGTGGTACCTGTATTGAACTTGAGCAATGAAGAACAGGTGTTAAAGAAGGGTACGCTAATAGGACGAAGCGAAGAAATTGTGTGGTTGCGGAATTGTCAGGAAACCAAAAAGACGGAAGCAAGTACAATTGACGTTAACAGTATACTAGAAAAATGTAAGCAAGATTTGACAAGTATTGAATTGCTCAAGGCGAAGAATTTGCTACGTCGGTACTCCGATATATTTTCGAAGAATGATGGTGATATCGGAAGGACGAGCATGGTTCAGCATAAAATCAATACTGGAAATGAACAACCTATACGACAACGGCCCCGCCGAATTCCTTTTGCCAGAGAAAGGGAGGTGGACGACATGATTCAAGACATGAAGGATAATGAAGTAATCGAACCATCGTCCAGTCCGTGGTGCTCACCAGTGGTTTTGGTAAAGAAGAAGGATGGGTCAACGAGGTTCTGTATTGACTATCGCCGCCTAAACGACGTGACCAAAAAGGACAGTTATCCATTACCAAGGATAGACGACACCTTGAATACTCTCAACGGCATGAAATGGTTTTCTACGCTGGACCTAAAAAGTGGCTATTGGCAGGTGGAGTTGGATCCTAAGGATAAGGAGAAGACCGCGTTCTCCACAGGAAAGGGCCTCTGGCAGTTCAGAGTGATGCCGTTTGGGCTGTGCAACGCCCCAGCTACTTTCGAGAGGTTAATGGAACGTGTCCTTGCTGGGTTGCTGGGAGAAACCTGCTTGGTGTATCTTGATGACATTATAATAGTGGGGCGAGAATTTGATGACCATTTGAAGAAGCTGGAATCCGTATTCAACAAGTTGAGAAGTGCAAATCTGAAACTAAGCCAGAAGAAGTGCTCATTCTTCAAACGGCAGGTGAACTATTTGGGACACGTTATTTCGGAAAGCGGCGTCGAAACGGATCCATCGAAAATTTCGGCGGTTAAAGATTGGCCTGTACCTGCGGACAAAACACAAGTACGGGCGTTTATGGGACTTTGCTCTTATTACCGTCGTTTTGTCAAGAGTTTTTCAGATATAGCGAAGCCATTGCATAGACTCACAGAAGAAAAACGACCTTTCGTTTGGGACCAACAATGCCAGGTGGCTTTCGAGGAACTAAAGAGCCGGTTATGTGAAACACCAGTACTCGGATATCCGGATCAGTGCAATGAGTTTGTAGTTGACACGGACGCAAGTAATACAGGGATAGGAGGAACACTCTCACAAAGAAAAGAAGATCAAGAAGTTGTGATAGCTTATTACAGTAAATCCCTGTCAAAACCAGAGCGGAATTATTGTGTCACTCGAAGGGAGTTACTTGCAGTTGTCAAAACACTTCAGCATTTTAAGAAGTATTTATTGGGTCGGAAATTTCTAGTCAGAACAGATCATGCAGCCTTGAAGTGGCTACTGCAGTTCAAGAATCCTGAAGGACAAGTTGCGCGATGGATTGAACAACTACAGGAGTACGACTTTGTAGTAGAGCATCGCAGTGGAAAGTCTCATGGGAATGCTGATGCTTTGTCAAGACGGCCGTGTTCTGAAGACTGCAAGCACTGTGTGAAACAGGAAGATAAAGAAAAATCTATGGTCCGAGTTATAAGAACTGATACAGTAAATGATGATTGGAGCAGCGATGCCATGCGTAAACTACAAGAAGAAGATGAAGACCTTAGACCAATACTCAATTGGGTGAGAGATGGATCCGCACGCCCAGGATGGAGTAAAGTTGCTGGAATGAGTGCAGTAACGAAGAGCTATTGGGCACAATGGAATAGCCTGCTCTTACACAATGGTCTTTTATGTCGAAAATGGGAGAGTGCATCAGGACAAGACAATCATCTTCAGACAGTTGTGCCGAAGTCAAAGATTCCTGATATACTGCGAGCGTATCACGACGGAACATCAGGCGGTCATCTCGGTGTGAAGAGAACTTTGGTGAAAATTCGTCAACGTTATTACTGGTTGCACTGCAAGGAAGATGTTGAAGACTGGTGCAAGAAATGTACGAGTTGTTCCTCTGTCAAAGGACCACAAACAAGAAGTCGGGGAGCGTTGAAGTTATACAACGTGGGTGCTCCTTGGGAACGAATAGCTTTGGATGTGGCCGGGCCGTTTCCAATGACGAATAGTGGAAATCGTTACATTTTGGTAATAATGGATTACTTCACAAAGTGGCCAGAAGCGTTTGCATTACCAAATCAAGAAGCTGTTACTGTGGCTAGCAAGCTGGTGAATGAAGTTTTCTGCCGATTTGGACTACCCCTTGAAATCCATAGTGACCAAGGCAGGAATTTCGAGTCGCAAGTCTTTCAGGAAACATGCAAGATTATGGGGATACACAAAACTCGGACTACGCCGTATCATCCGCAATCTGATGGAATGGTGGAGAGGTTCAACCAAACTCTAGAGCGGCATCTGGCAAAAGTTGTTGAAAGCCATCAGAACAATTGGGACGAGTACATTTCTCTGTTCCTTCTGTCGTATAGAACTGCGGTTCATGAGAGTACCTCTACTACACCGGCCCGAGCGAACTTTGGTAGAGAGCTTCGACTTCCAGCGGATCTTCTCGCGGGTTGTCCTCCAGATACGCCTAGCTGTATTTCGGAATACGCGGAAGATTTGAGAAGGAAAATGGAGGAAGTTCACGGGCATATGAGGGAAGAGAATCTGCGTGCTAGTGAGCGAATGAAAACGCGATACGACAGAAGCGTCAACTCCAAGTCCTTTGAAGAAGGTTCTGCTGTTTGGCTTCACAACCCCGTTCGAAGGAAAGGAAAATCTCCAAAACTACAACCGAGTTGGGAAGGCCCTTTTCAAGTAATTACGAGGATCAATGATGTCACATATAGAATTCGGAAAACGCCAAGAAGTCCAGCGAAAGTGGTTCATGTGGACAGGTTGGCACGGTACTACGGCTCTAACGATGCTCGGGACGAGCACGTCTAAGGAGGGGGTAGTGTGACGCTGTGCTGACGTAACTACGTAAGCGTGCAAGGCAGTGAAGTTTTTGGCAAACATCGTCATTGTCACAACGGCCGGGCTGTCAGAGCTACGACTGCAAAGCAGACGTACGCGAGTTCGAGCCCGGTCCAGCTATGAAGATTTTTGTTCGACATTTTAATGTTACCAGAAAATTCTAGTAGCGGCGAGTGCCTTCTTTAAGGAATTCAAATAAAGAACCGAAAGTTCTGGACTAAAACAAGAAATGATGTAAGAAGGAAAAGACGATCGGAATCCAACAGAAGAAAACGAAAAGACTAACGAAATTCAATAAATGACGATCGAAATCCAATAAATGACAATCGAAATTCCGGGTATATAAGGAGCTGCAAGCGCGTCTACGGGCAGTTCAGTGGAAAGTGATCTGAAGAGAGGAACAAGAAGGAAAAGTGGAAAAAGTGAACAGTGAAAGTGAATAGTGAAGTGAACAGTGAATAGTGAAGTGAAGTGCAAAGTGGTAAAGTGCTCCCAGTGGACTGTCAGTGTTCGGAGCACAGCGTTGGACCGTGTAACGCATAGTGCGCGGGGACAGTGTCAGACAGTGCTACGCGTTTCGTGCAGTGCTACGCGTTCAGTGCAGTGTTACGTGTTCGTAGTGCGAATAAATCGCTACTTTCGGTAAAACGTTCGTTTCCTTCCAATCCCTGTACCCACTTCCGTAACAATATTTTAGTTATTTATTATTTGACGACATACGGCTTTCTTTAGCATGTTATTTAGGACCCCGGAAGATTTATCATTTAGCCAATAATGATCATGTTTCATTCACTTTGCGTCACTCAATCAATCCCCTAGCGAAAGCTTTCTTTGTTAGCTAGTATGTGAATATTACGCATGTCCCTGATATTACGTCATGTAAAAGTGACAAAAGTGAGTGTCATGCCATAGCCCACATGATCCTTATTGGCTGAATGATGGACATCAAGGTTGGGACTATTTACGTCCCGAAAATTCCTGTGTAAAAACTTGTATCAAGTTTATTACTATAAAATTTCTTCTCCTTCTTAAATTTAAGAGCTTAGCTCTTGTTTGCTCTTGCGTTTTGATGCAGTTTTCTCCAATTAAGCCTTTCGAATAAAATTTATCATGAGCAAAATCGAGATCATCATCAAAGCTGGCAAGAGTCTTCTTGGACAAGATAGGCTGAAAAGAATAAAATGAAAAATGCTTAAGCTCTAAAGTTGTTGTACTTGTTTTAGCGGAGTGTGGAGATTTCGTCCCGGAAGACTACCCCGACCACACTTACCTCAGTGGATACAAGTTCTTCGTCGGTCAGGACATGGAGTCAGAGCGACGAATCATGGAGAACCATAAGAAACACATGTGAGTCACATTCTCTTATGGAAAATTACGCCCCTGTGCGTCTTTCACATAAAACGCGTGAAAAACGCGAATGAGTTTTTTTAGTGAATGTGGCTTTAGATTTACATAAGTATAAAAACTGTAGAAAAACATGTTTGAATCAAAATGATATTTTTGTGACTTTTAATTAAAAGTTTATCATCATATAATGTTGTTTGTCGGTTGTCAACCCCTTAAGGTACACGTCTCAGTTTTATTGCATCTCGCACTGGCATGTGAGCTTCTCTCGCGACCGTAATTCCACCGGCAATCTCGGAGCTTGGAGAGTTGGTATGAAGGGATGAGACAAGTAATACAGAGCTCTTGTTGCAGAGGTCAAAGCCCCGCTGAAGCAGATTTAAATTTATTAGAAACAGCGAGGAGATGCGAGCTGTATGGTAAGTTTCATAATATATTTTAGAAGTTCTTTAATTTATTTTATATGCATATCCTATTTTTTTTTACTTATAACAATCCCAACATTAACTAAACCTCTACAGGTCTAAGACAAATATCTATTAAAAACGTTACTCCGTTCACATCACCCCGTAAATCATATTGCAAACAAGTTTCGTGAAATATTTTCCCATTAATCCAATCTTTTAATCCTTTCAAAGCTAAAAGTTTCCAGTTACGTTGAGGTTTCAACTAAGTACCTAATGAATGAGGATCGGAGCAAAATGGATTACTCTTTTCATCCGCCCACCATCACTTATTCATTCCTTTACGACCTATTCATTATATGAACTCTTTACAAGTTTGCACAATCTACTTTAATATACAAAGAGTAGAAAAACTTTAAAACCTTGTCACTCTAGTTCAAACGTACTTATTTTTACAATAGTTTTACGCTCAGTAAATCATTCTCATTAGCATGAGAAGTTCACTACTAGATATGTGTATAGGGATGATTTCAGGAAGAACGATTCCTAAGCCTCTTCATCCACCAATTCCTTGTTTTCCATTTATACTTTTTTATGTTTATTACCGCATTACTCTGTCATTGATTTGATATTTTTGAAGTGAAAACTTCTGTAGGCGGGCTTGAGCATTATTTGAGGTTGGAAATAACCTCAAATAATGCTCAAGCTTCAGTTCTCGCAAGTGCGCCGTAGAGTAAGCACGCGTCACGCACGTCAGTTAAGAATAACATAAAGTGATATTGATCTACCCTCAAAATGGCTAAGTGCCATTCTTGTGCTAAATTACTGAACAAAAAAACCACTATTTTGGAATGCAGCCGCTGCCAAAAAGTAGTACATGCTACTACTGTCTGTTCCGGGTTAAGTGGTAAACAGCTAAACGCTCTCAAGGCTGCGGAAAATCTAGATTGGACCTGCAACGACTGCAATATGAACTCGTCACGAAGGAAATCGTTTGTTACGCTTGCCGACTATGAAGAGGAAGAGGAGGATGACGCGGCGTCCACAGGTACTTCCGGAACCCTTAACGTCAAACAGCTTCTGCAAGACCTGAGGAAGGAAGTGAAACTAATTGTGACGCAGGAGATACGGGCGGTCACTACATCACTACAGTATTGCAGTGAGAAGGTGGACGAATTTTCGGAGTCCATAGATGCCTTAACAAGTAAAGTAAAGGATATGGAGAGGAAAATAACTCACCTTGACAACCAAAACCGGGCCTTTGGTCTTAAAATTGAATTCCTCGAGCAACGCAATGTCGAGCTGGAACAGCAGATGCTGGGAGACCACGTTGAAATCTCAGGTATTCCGGACTCAAGTGACCAGGATCTACCCAATTTGGCCGAAAGTGTTGTGGTAACACTTGGTGCGCCGAAAGAGGATATTCTCTCAGTCAAACGCCTTCCATCTCGCCGGACCGGATCTGGACCAGTGCTGGTGCGGGTTCGCCAGGAATCCACCCGCCAGCGTTTGATCTCCGCTGCCCGTACCATTACCATCACCGCCAAGGATCTTGTGCCGAACCTGTCAGGACCACCCGCTGCCGAGAAGATTTACGTTCGAGAAGCGCTGACTGCTTATCTCAAGAACCTACTTTGGCAGGCGAAGCAGGATCTAAAAGACGTCTTCAAGTTCATCTGGATAAGAGACGGAAAAGTGCTAGTGCGTAAGAATGAAAACGCTAAGGTATACAAACTTAGATCCAAGAACGATATACAAAATATGATGTCAAACGCAAATTAAATTAGGTATCTACTTAGCTACCTACTTTAAAAGCGGTGAATTCCTTTATTGAACCTTATTTAAAAACTTTATGGATTTTATAGAAGATAATAACATTGTAGAACTATTTAATTGTTTAGGTTACACGAACTTCAAACGTTTAGTACCTAGTAATCCGCATAACCTAACATTTGTGCATGTAAACATAAGATCCTTAATTAAAAACTTTTCTAAAATTGAGCAGTTACTATGTGAATCAGACTCTTCAATTGATTGCATAATAATCACTGAAGCTAACATTTCTGACAACATAAAATCAATGTATCATTTGAATGGATATTCAATGCACACAGAGTTACGTAAGAATAGAAGAGGAGGCGGAATAATTGTGTATATTAAAAATAAATATAAGTTTACTCAATTAAAAAATAATACATTGCACTGTGAATGCCTACTCGGTACAATATCATCTACTACTTACTCTGTGACTCTGTGTGCCGTGTATAGGCCACCTCTTACTGATAAACAAAACTTTGTCCGAGAATTAGATAATATGCTAGACAAGCTAGCTAGCACTGATTTGGTATTTCTAGGAGATATTAACATAAACCTAAAGCTAGATAATCCTGTAAAAAAATCATACATGAACATCATGAGCGGGCACGGTCTGTCATGCGGTATCACTGACTACACTAGGATAGAAACATTGAACAACTTAGTAACTAAAACATGTATTGACCACATATTTATCCGATCACGCATGAGAGACGTTTACACTGCCGCGCTCAGTACAGTACTGGCCGATCATAGACTAACTGCAGCTACGCTATTGAGTAGTTCTAATGTACAGGATGCTCCTGTTTATGTAAATAGGCTAAATAATAATAAAATTGGGGTACTTCTGGATACAGTAGATTGGGATTCCACGTCCAGTATGAATTGCCCTAATGCTATTTATAAGTTCATTAGTGAAAGTTTTAATGATTGCTATAATAAATGTAAATATGTACAAAAAATTAGTAACTCGAAACGGAATATACATAATTGGGTGGATAAAAATACAATAAAATTAGCACAAAAGAGAGATGAATTATATTCGGAATGGTTAAAGGATACGGGTGATAAAGAACTGAGACTTAAATACAACAAAATAAGAAATAAAACAAATAAAGTCATATACAAAAACAAAAATAAATATTACATGACCGAAATTATTAAATGTAAAAATGATACAAAAAAACTTTGGCAAATAATTAATAATATAACAGGTAAAATAACAAATTCCATTGATAAAATCATCACAAAAGCTTTTAGCGAAGAATCATGTAAAAAAAAAATTGCAGACAACTTTGCTAATCAATTCCAACATAATGTTAAATCTATCATTCCCAACTGCACACGTAATCTGATGTGTAAGTCAGAGTACGTCAAACCTATCGATAAATCAATGTACTTGCCCAATGCTTCGAGTACAGACATTCGCAAAATTATTAAAAACATTAATCCTCACAAGGCGCCGGGTGTAGATGGTATTCGGGCTGTTGACATCATTAGACTGACAGACAGAATCGTCGATACTATTGCACGATTAGTAAACTCAAGTATTGCTACCGGACTTTACCCTAAAGAGCTCAAAACTGGGATTGTTAGACCTATTCATAAAGGTGGTAGTAAGCAGGACTACGGTAAGTATCGACCGATTACAATTCTACCAGTATTGGATAAAATTGTTGAAAAATTTGTGTGTGGTAAAGTACAGAATTTTTATTCAAAAAATAGTGTGTTATCAACACAACAATATGGATTTCAACCCAATAAGAGCACGACACTACTGCTATCACGTTTTACTGATGATGTTAATCAATGCCTAAATGCGAAAAAACATGTTATATTAGTCTTTATCGACTATGGTAAGGCGTTCGATACGCTGCGGCATGATTTGTTGATTGAGAGGTTGGAGAGTAGTGGCATTAGAGGAAATTTATTGGATTGGTGCAGAGATTATCTTAAAAATCGAAGCTATCAAGTCAAAATAGGTGACACGTTTAGTGATAGTGTACACATCACAGAAGGAACGGCACAGGGATCAGTGCTCGGTCCCTTACATTATTTAACTTATGTTAATGACCTAAATAATGTTATCAAAAATTGCAAAATTTACCAATTTGCCGATGACACCTGCCTAGTGGCGGCAGATAAAGATATATCAGTTGCACTTAGTTATATACAAGATGATTTTACTGCAATTTGCAAGTGGTCACATGATTCAGGTTTGGTTCTTAATGCCGATAAAACTAAACTTATGCATATTTGTTCCAGCTACTATCGTAACACTATTAATACTCATGTAAAAGTAATAGCACATAGTCATGACTGCCTTCATTCTGCTAATGGCCAGTGTACCAGCACCTGTTTACAAATTGAGCGAGTGACTGAGCACACCTACTTAGGACTGGTGATCGATAGTAAATTCAACTGGGCGAAACACATAGACAAAATCTGTAATAAGCTGAGAGCAGTTATGGCCAAGTTTTTTATCATAAAATGTAAAGTTCCCTATAACGTTTTGTTGACAATGTATAAGACCCTTGTAGAAAGTATATTGTCGTATGGGCTCAGTAGCTATGGTCGTACCTACAAATCATACATAGATCAGATTTACAATATTCAATATAGACTACTAAAATTAATAGTTCCCGTAAAAATAAAGCGTAAATACACAATGGACCCCGCAGGACTTTTTAAGTACTGCGGTGTCATACCTATTCAAAGAAAAATTGAACTTAACCTACTTAATGAACAATACTTTCGTACAGAAATTCAAATTCCAAAAAGTCATTCCATTACTACCAGAAGCATAACGTTAAACAAACTTACTAAACCTAAATATAATAACGAGTACGGTAAAAGAACATCACTATACTTAATCCCAAACCTTATAAATAAATTACCTTTAGAAGTCAAAAATAAAATTGATCCAAAAAATATAAAATATACTCTAAAAAAATATTTCTTACTGACTCTTTAGCTCTAAAATCGAGCATCCTACGTAAAATGGAGCATCCTCTGTAGTGCAGGCGCACGCACACTCTCACAATAACTAGTCGCTGCGCTGCAAAAGTCAGTGCAGTTTTTTACCTACCTGTAATTAGCAGTCGCAGTTGACTACGTTGTTTGAGTGTGCGTTCGCCCAGTAGGTTAATATGGTTGTATTTGTTTGTTGCGTTTTTTTTTCTAATTGTGAAGTTATTAGTTATAAAAGTGTATTGATATAGAGAACCCAGTGGTAAGACAAACCTTACTTAGGCTTTAAACCACTGTTCACTGTTAATTGTAACTTTCTGTTTATTAAATAAATATTAAATAAATAAAATAAATAACCAATGCCACGTCACCTATCCCGTAACCGACACTTTCTGGTCGGTCTTTCGGTCTATGTCCAGTTTCGTTATAAAGTCAGGTTTTTAAGTTATTAAAATTTATTTATTTTTTGCAATAAATATGTATTGTCTTGCAGGTGTAAAGATGCATCCAGCAAAGGACCACGAAGGAGTATCTCTGAACCTGGCCGTAGCGCACATGGGCATCGTGGTGTTTCAGAACTATACGAAAATCAACACATTCAGCTGGGCCAAGATCCGGAAGATATCGTTCAAGAGGAAGAAGTTCCTTATTAAACTCCATCCTGAGGGATATGTAAGTTGAATCCAACTAATATTATTAACCGAAAAGTTTGTTAACGATGTTTGTTCCTAATCAAAATACGACTTGAACGGATTGGGATGACATTTTGTGTGAATGTAGATTATATCCAGGATTAACTCAAGGATACTTTTTGTCCCGAAAATAACTTTTGTACTTTATTTTATTATACAACTAGCTGATGGAACAAGCATATGACCCACCAGATGTTAAGTAGTAACCATCGCCTATAAAAAAGCATTGCCTCGTAGCGCGTGAAGCACGTCAGGAACGACGATGCATTTCCCTGCGTCCATCAGCTTGAGGCATACAGATGCTCAGCCTCATGTGCCAGTAATTTCACAGGCACGCACACCCTTCAAACCGAAGCACAGCAATGCTTGACGGCAGAAATAGGCATGGCGGTAGTACTTCCCCGGATGAGCCCTTCACAAAGAGCTCTACTACTACTATTTCCTAGTGGATAGGACGTTCCTTCGACTACCTCCCGAATCATGATATATTTTTTCTCCGAACAGGGTTACTACCGTGACGTGGTGGAATTCTTCTTCGAGGGGCGCAACGAATGCAAGAACTTTTGGAAGAAGTGCGTTGAGAACCATGGCTTCTTCCGATGTACGAGCGTGCCGCGGCCTGCCAGGCACAAGACTAGGGTCATATCCAGAGGATCCTCGTTCAGGTGACAATTACTACTTAAATAAAAAAGCCTCTATTATTCCCTAATTAACATACTGATTTTAAATAACTTACAATCTATGGGTCTTATTAATGATCCTGGCGTAACGATGGACTGGTTGATCCGTGTTTTGTCTCTTGCATTGACATGCAATTGTCAACTCGAACAAATGTACAAAACACGATTTAACTACTCCAGCGTTGCGCCAGGATTATTAATAACACCCTATATTTTTTTAAAACTAACTAAGGATCTTATTTAAATCCTATTCCAAATTTACGCTCTCAAAAAACTATTCGTTTGGGCTTGTGACCAACTTTAGAGATTAAGCTTGTTGCAAATAGCCCAATTACAAGCTTTCGCGTTTATAATATTAGTAGGATTTAGGGCCTAAAATCATTTAGTTACTGCCTTATTTACAGGTATAGCGGCAAAACGCAGAAGCAAATCGTAGAGTTCGTTCGAGATAACTACGTGAAGCGACAAACATTCCAAAGGTAAAATACATTATATCATTACTTTGAAAGCTTAGCCGTGTTATAACTTAGATCGAGGATTAGTCGACACAAAATCAAGGTTCAACTCGTATTGAACTTTATCTTGTGTCGTTTTGCATGTAAAATATACTTCTGAGAGCTTACGCCGCAATAACCAGACATGCTTCTTGTACTTACTACCTAGGCGTAGTGCTTATAGATGTAAATCTAGATATCGTATAATTGAACTGTAGGGTACCTAGGTGTGTCTAACAAGGGAATTGTGAACTTATTATAGTTGATATAATCAAAGGTGAGTCGATAGCATGGGCTGGGAAACACTAGCTTTTGGTTTTGTCTTGTGGGCGTGTGTGCGAACATACGAGCGATCTAATAAGGTTTTGCATGCAAGTATAAGAGTCCCTAAAAACGACTAATATGAAGATGAAAATCGTTAAAAAGAGAGGCTTCGATAGTTTTATATAATCGATGGTGATTAGCATTCGAGCATGCGCTGTAAGAGTTGATCTTTCGCTTCTTCCAAGATATGAATAGAGTACGTTGAAATCGTGACTATCGGTCGGAGGATGGTGTTCTCGAATTATGTTTAGGGAGTTTCACACTTGTGGGTCTGCGATCCGATTAGTTGTTAGTTTTATCATCTTATTCGATTTACATATATGCAAATACAAAAAGGTAAAATCTTTACAAATTATATCTAGTGCTTTTGTAACGTCATGAAAATGCACTAGATTTCAGTTTATGTAATCAAAACTCTGCAAAGTAACTTTTATAACGACTAGGTTTAATGCTTATTGCGGCGTTTTGATGAAATACATTTTACGAGAAAAGGCGCCGTCGTATTGTTGTTTCTTTGTTGCTGTGCACAGAGGTGCACGTTATTGCACTTAACCATTTGTAGAAGTCTCAGTAGTTAAATAATGCAGGCCCACAATACTCGGCGGCCCACTGAGAAACCAAAAGCTGGTGCCCTACCACACTTACTGAAAACCCTTTGAAACCCCACTATTGTTAAGGTCAAAAGCTACCATAGAAATCTGATTGCGATGCTCTATAGTGATTTGTGTTTCCAATTCTAAAATAAATTGGAGAGAAGATGTATTTTTAAGGATTGCGGGATATTTGAAACTAAATTCGCTGCCAAGTATAAAATCCACTCAAAATAGCTCGAGTACCATATGAAACGAAATATTACGACTGCATACGTCTAGTACTAGGATTTTATTCTTAGAAGCCCGCGTTTCAAAATCTTTAACCAGCGATGAATCAAGATCTGAATCCTCCTGTTAGGAAAAAAGAAGCCCACCTTTCATAGTCAAACAGGAATCTAAAAATATCAGTTACTCAAGGTGTTTGAGAGACAGAAGAAAACTCCTATTTAAATACTGATTAACTTTTGAATTGAAAAGTGTTAAAGAATCACAGAGAACACGTTGAAACGTCTTAAAGCTAGGAGGGTCTACCCGTCATTTCTTTTGCCAGACTGATCACTTCAAACTTCTAAGTTAATATACCTAGCTAATCTAGACGCCATCCAGGCGTTAGATAGTGTAGAGATAAGTTAGGAGAATCTCGGCGTCATAGCCAAGCGCAAGACTAGAATAGGCAATCTATCGATAGTTACGTACGTAAGTGTGGCGACTTACTAGCTGATCCTAAAAAGCAAGGCAATCCTAAAAGAAGGGGCAATAGTGTAAGGATAGTGAGGTAGGTATATGCGGGGAGGCATGGGCAACAGTATAGGGATAGTGAGGTAGGTATATGCGGGAAGGAAGGGGCAACAGTATAAAAATTGTGAGGTAGGTATATGCGGGAAGGAAGGGGCAACAGTATAAAAATTGTGAGGTAGGTATATGCGGGTAGGAAGGGGCAATAGTATAAGAATAGTGAGGTAGGTATATGCGGGTAGTAAGGGGCAACAGTATAGGGATAGTAAGGTAGGTATATGCGGTTAGGAAGGGGCAACAGTATAGAGATAGTGAGGTAGTTGTATGCGGGTAGGAAGGGCCAGCAGAATAAGGATAGCTATGCGGGAAGGAAGGGGCAACAGTGTAAGGCTAGTGAGGTAGGTATATGCGGGTAGGAAGGGGCAACAGCATAGGGATAGTGAGGTAGGTGTGTGCGGGAAGTGGCGCGTGTCACCATCCTCTGCCCGATGTCGCAGGTCGGGTTCGTTCCGGGCGTCGCGCTCGGTGAGCAGCGTGGCGGCGCCGCTCAACCAGAGCCTCTCCGCGCATCCGCTGCTGCCGCTACCGCCCGGCTCCGACGGTACGTACACACTACGTGCATACTGCTCACTTGCCATCAACCTTTTTACAGAGCAAACCTTTTTGCACACGTTCTTGCAAACATGCTACGTACACAATACATACATACTGTGTACGTGCTACGTGCATACTGCGTACGCATCGACGTACGCGCTACGTCCGACTTATAAGGTACTTGTCCGATCGCCGGCGATGAGCGAGAAGCGATTGTGTAGTTCTATAGTTTTGTCGCTGGTCTATAAAAGTAGTAGAGAAAATTACTGACACAGAAACTTTTCTTTTGTCCGTTTCCTGAGCGAGAAATTAGTTGATAGCTAATCGCTTGCTTTCCAGCGATCGGACAAGTGCCTAATGTACTCTATGCAAACTACGTACATTTGTATGCATATAGAACACATTGCCTGGCATCGCTTATGCTCGCTCACGGACCGTTAGAATGTTTTTTTATTGCTGTGGTTTAGTCTGTTCATTTTCTTAAAAGGTCCGTGCACGAAATGTAAACGATGGTCCGCGTTTCTGTTTACAGAAATAACGTATTTAGACTTAGTGTGAATCTTTTATTTAATGGGGCTTAGATTAGATGGTGTTGTTATATTGGCTACTTAAGTAATAAGCTTATATCCCAAAACATACTATGTCACAAAGATATAAAATAAAACTTGGATTCAACTAAGAATATCATAGGCATGTCAACTCGTAATATAATTCGCTTTTTTCGATTTGCAATTTAAAATCGTGCTCTGTGGTTGTCTTCTCATACATTAGAAGCGTTTAAGTAGTAATTTTACTGTAGCTTTGAAACGCTTTTAACCTAAAAAAAATAAAAGACACCTTACAGCACCTTTCGATCTCGCCTGCTCAGTCAAAGATCCATCCAAAAGTAATAAGATTCATACGGTTGTAGGCAATAAATATTGTATATCGGCTATTTGGCTTTGTAGAGCGCTATCTCTTTCTGACGCACACTACGCTCTATGAAGTCGAAATTAGCCGATGTGCACTATTTGTTGCCTGGAATTGGGTGATGAATGATGAATGTTGTTCCTCTAACTTAACTTTAATATAGCTTTAATTTTTAAGATTCGTTTCAAACTTAGTGTACTTAGTCATAGTACTACGGAAGAGCGAGACTCTCTAACACAACTATTTCCACACTTAAAAGAGAGTCTCAAACCCATGAATTGTACCATAGATTAAGAGGAAATCACACAGGCGACTCTCCATACAAACGTAGTCCCCTTTTTCCTCCCTGGATAATGCCTCTAGAGTAACCATTTTGTCTCATAAAATCCAGATCTGCTATATACGTGCTCGTATGTTTTCCTTTTTAACCGACTTCCAATCAAAAAGGAGGAGGTTCTCAATTCGGTTGTATGTTTTTTTTTTTTTTTTTTTTTTTTATGTTTGTTACCGCATAACTTCGTCATTTGTGAGCCGATTTTAAAAATTATTTTTTATCTGAAAGGTACTGCTTCCAGATTGGTCCCATTTTAATTTTATTAAAATCGGTGTTGCCATTTTTTTTTAAATATTTTTTTTAATGTTTGTAACTGCATGCCTCCGTCATTTATTAACCGATTTAGAAAATTATTTTTTTATTTGGAAGGTTATTCTTACGTCCAGATTGTCCCAAACAAATTTGATTAAAATCGGTTTAGCCGTTTGACAATGAAGTCGGTTTCTCAAGTTTTTTAAACTTATAATTATTTCAGAAACTTATTGATAAAGAAAATATCACCTCCAATTCATATTTCATGCAAATCATATGAGGGTCATATTTTCTTTATCAATAAGTTTCTGAAAAAAAAGGAAAACATACGAGCACGTATGCAGCAGATCTGGATTTTATGAGACAAAATGGTTACTCTAGAGTCTAGAGGCATTATCCAGGGAGGAAATAGGCGACTACGTCTGTATGGAGAGTCGCCTGTGTGATTCCCTCTTAAGTTACTGAAATAAACAATTTGTATTGTATTGTATTTGAATGTTAGCTAGAAGTTGAATAGCATTTGTCGCCGCAGCGATTTCCCTGGAGTGGGACAAGCAACCTCACTACCTGGAGGCTTCTCTGATGATGAAGGGATACTCGGCGGCGGAAGCTCGCGAGGCCTCGCTCCGGAGCACCCGCGATCACACGACAAGGGACGCGACTCGCCCGTCTCTCGCAGCTACCGCCTATGCCACCACGAGGGACAAGGTATTCTTTACATTTTAATTCTCTTTTAGGGTAGAAATGTAGGAAGAAAGAAAAGAAAAGAATAGAAAGAAAGAAAATGTATTTATTTAATATTATAACATACACAGAACGGCTACATTGACATAATACTAAAATAGAAGAAATAAGAAATCTTATATCTTATACCTTTAAACGAGAAAATCTTGTGTATACAGTGGTGGTCATATAATTAAGAACGCTGATATAAAGGGAAGATTTTTTCCAACTAAGATGCAAAACTAATTGTATGCGTTTGTTTTTATTTCTCTCGGTATCGTAAAACATTTCCATATTACCACTGTATTCATTGATACACATGATTGGCTAAAAATCAATAGGCAAACATTTTACACTACTTTTAAACAAAGTATTCCTTATTACTGGCTGGTCACGTAATTAAGAACGCTAAGTAGTTTATACCTTTATTCAAATTTAAATAAACACTCAGTCGATTTGTTACTGTTTGTATTATTTTGGCGCCATTACGTGCTGTAAAAGATTAAAGATTAAAGGCTTCTTTAGAAAAAACAATGGGAAAAAATAAAAGTTGTGATGAATCTACAAGGGAAGTAATAATAAAACTTCGCCGGAAGAATTGGTCTTATAAAAAGATAGCAGACCATCTGCAATGTTCAAAAACGATGGTTTTTCACGCTGTAAAGCATTTTGCTACGTATCAAACCACTTCGAATGTTCCACGTGTACCTAAACAGAGAAAAACAACTCCTCGAGATGACCGAAACATCGTTCGTATGGCAAAACAAAATCTTTTTAACGGGTCCAATGAGCTTAGAAAAGATTATTTTGGTGAAAACAACCCTTCAGCAATCTCAGCACGCACTATTCGAAGACGTTTGGTAGAAGAAAAATTGCACGGTAGGACAGCAAGAAAGGTACCCATGTTAAAACTTTGCCACAGGCAAGCCCGGCTTGCATTTGCGAGAAAGTATGAAAACTGGACTGTGCAACAGTGGAAAAATGTACTTTTTTCTGACGAGACGAAAATAAACAGAGTATGTTCTGATGGAAAACGATATGTACGACGTCCCCCGAATACAGCATTCGACCCAAAGTACACGAAAGCACGGTGGTGGAAATGTGAAAATTTGGGCTTGCTTTTCTGGACATGGTGTAGGACCTGTAAAGTTGATAGAAGGTAACATGGATCAGTTCCAATACAAAAATATACTGGAAGAAACAATGTTACCATACGCTGAAGACGTTCTACCGGTCATTTGGACATTCCAGCATGACAATGATCCAAAGCACACTGCACGCACCGTAAAGGAATTTCTTACAGCGCAATTAGTTTCTGTCTTAGACTGGCCTGCTAACAGTCCAGATCTAAACCCAATAGAGAATCTGTGGTTTGAAGTAAAGAAACAGGTTTCAAATACAAAGTGTGGAAATTTAAGAGAGCTGTATGACGTTTTTTTAGAAGAATGGAACTCTATTTCTCTTGCGAAATGTCAAAAATTAATAGAGTCAATGCCTCGCCGGTGTAAAGCTGTAATTAAAAGCCGTGGATATGCTATTTACTATTATTTTAGTTCAATATTTATTAAATTTCTTTTTATGTTTCCTGTGCTACATAATATTGTGATTTTTGAAATCTAAGTGTCATACAAAACAATTCCCGAACAGTTAAATAAATCGTTCTTAATTATTTGTCCAGTTTCAGTACTATTTGAATGTGTTACTTTGATAAAATCAATAAAATGTACGAAAAATAGTTAGCGATTTCATACTTTATTCATAAGTCAGGTTGCTCTATTAATGTGACTATTATATAACATAACTAGTTGCTTCTCAGAAGGTACACATCTCTGTGTATGATACGACTTAAATAAAAAACTTCTAGAACTTCAAATCGTTCTTAATTATATGACCACAACTGTATATATATACATTTAGGATCTCGGAAACTGCACCAACGATTTTCACGAAATTTAGTATACCGGGGTTTTCGGGGGCGATAAATCTCTTATGATTTCTTAAAAATACAAATTAACGAACAATATTCCGAGCGAAGCTCGGTTACCAACTAGTGTTATTTATTATGCACACCAGAAATAGTAACACGTAGTAATTTTGAAAACATGTATAGTGTCGAGTGCACGAAACGAGCCTCGTTGAAGGCCACTTAAAATCATTTCAATACACGCACTGGCTCGAAAGAACTAAAGAAAGTACTAAATCTACTTCCGAGGGTCGAAAAAGTGAAATGTTACTATAGAATCTAAAAAAAGTAACATAATATTTTTCCCCAAAATTTCATCTACTTCATGAGTAGCGAAATTAATAAAATTTGTCATTAGTGACATTCAAAAAGCTTTAGCAACAACTATGAGGCTGTTCTAGGGAGGCTAAGTTTTATGCATTCGTCAAATTGGTGAACCCGAAGTAAGGGAGGTCACACACTTATACAGCGATGCAATCACTTGTGTTTTCCTTTCATTTTGTCAGCTAGCTTCACTATCACTGCTGCTAATGAAGAATATATTTCGTTTGCTACAAAAATGTCTACGATCGCAATTTCATCAAATATTTTTGTTTCTTCCAGCTCTCAAAACTATACTGCGATCAAATCGTAAGGGCCTTGTAAAGTTGTCCTGTTATTACTAAACTTATTTCTATCATCTCTAACAACTTCATTTATTTATGAGCCTAATTTGGTTACTCTTACTCTATGCAATTATGAGCTCGTTCACACAACGATATATCACTGCGAGGTGTTGTTTTCACAGTTCTGTAACCTATTGGGCCATACTAAAGCAAACGCACCAGCGGTAAAAAATTCGCAAATCTGTGATTTGATGCGAATTGAATGCAATGCGGTGCGATTTAAGTGGATTTTTGCGTAGAACTGGGTGTAACTCCGATCGCGTGATATTATTATTACTGATAATATTTGTCGGGAAGAGCCCGAATATTATCAGTCCTTGCGCCTATTTCCCCTACGTCAGCAATTTTAGTCTTCAGAATATTTATTATACGCGAGAATAAAAACCTCGCATTGAAATATCGCTGTGCGGACAGACATCTTATGGTCAAATTTGGTAGGAGTTCACAAACAAATTAGGATGAATAATATCATTCGTGTTTCCTGGATAGAAACCAAATTAGGTATCTTTCATAGGGATAGCATGGTCCAAGAGTTTATTAACATTTTACATGTGTGTTACGTAACTAATGTTTGTTGTCACTGTTCCATGATTTGGTTTTAAGTCCGTTTTCCAAAATTAGACTAACAAGCTAGAGACACCTTTATTACAAAACGTGGTCTAAAGCTTATACTTCCTATGTATGAGTTTAGTTCTGGAATTCGGACTTTATTATATTTCGTCATAATTTTTCTTTGCTTTATGTTCTGACGGCTATTAATTTAAATTCGAATTATTAAACTGACGTTTTATATTAGTTTACCATCATATTTGACGCACTTTTCAAGCATGTAACACTCCGGTTTATCTAAATGTCGTGAATCAAAATAACAACCCGTGCATTGTATGCAACGGCACGTACTAATCTGCGAGAAATTAACTCTAGGTGATTGATCAAGTTGATGACTTGTGATAAGTATCGAATAAAATAACAGCTCAAAATAGTTCCTCGCAGGTCTGTAC
This sequence comes from Thera obeliscata, assembly GCA_947578465.1. NCBI lineage: Eukaryota > Metazoa > Arthropoda > Insecta > Lepidoptera > Geometridae > Thera > Thera obeliscata. The sequence continues at coordinate 5,107,783 of OX387926.1, forward strand.
GTGCCTTAGCAGTTAGAATGAATGTAAATGTGGTGAATGTTTGTAGGCGGGCGAGGTTGTGACCCATGCCGAGGTCAATCATCATCCTACGGAGGATTCGCCTCCGCCTCATCGGACGACGACACCATTGGTAAGACTCCTTGAACATATTTTTAGTTCTTTTATTAAGATCAATATTCTGTATATAATAATATTCCGGCAAAAGTGTTCTGGTCGATCGAACGCATTCCATCTTGCCAGTTATTTGGATGCTGTACAGTGTACAGTGTGATAACGTGTTTGTTGTTCGGCATAGGATTCACCGGAGAGTACCTGGAGGCGAGCGAGCTTGCGTCGCGCGGATGCGGGCGTGCGCGCGCCCACTCCGCCGCCGCGCGCGCGCACAGGTCAGGCCCCCGCTGTCAGCACCACGCCCTCTAGCGCCTACCCCGACCTCGTGCTCGCCGAGCGCAGCCGCTCCTTCCGCTCCAGCCGCGAGCGCCTCGACTACGAGCTCTCCATGACCAACATGTACTCGGCGTGCGCGTCCTCGCGCTCCTCGCGCTCCGGCGGCTCGCTGCTCGTCGAGCCGGACTCGCCCACTCACTCCCCCTGCCCCTCCGGCGCCTGCTCGCCCGCGCGCGCCGCCGTGCCCGCGCGCCGCGCCGCCTCCGCGCGCAACCTGCGCGACTACAGCTTCGACGAGGCGGGCGGTGCGCGTCACCGCCAGCTCGACTCGCCCATCACCCGCTATTCCGACGTGCGCACGCTGCAGCTCGTGCTCACGGACCGCCTGCCGCCGGACGTGCGGCGCGCGCTGCTCGGACGCGCATACTCGGCGAGCTTCCCCGGCGCGGGCGGGGAGGGAGGAGGCGCGCCGCCGCCGCTGTTCCCGCGCACCGGCTCACAGGACGACGTGTCGCACGACAGCTACGAGCTCATCGAGCGCTCCGACGACGACGAGGAGGAGGAGGCGCGCGGGTGGCGCGACGCACGCACGCGTTCCTGCTCGCTCGACTCCGGCAACGAGCCCTCCGAGTCGGAGGCCTCAGGTGCGGGCGGCGCCGGGGGTGCGGCCGTGCGCTCCGACGACGACGTGCCGCTGGAGCCGTTCCTGGCGGACGATCCGCGCGTGCTGCCGCGCGAGAAGCTCTCCGTTCGCTCCGACGGCGCCTTCTACCGCGAGATCAAGCGCGCGCTTGGCTCGCGTGCCTCCAGCCAGGAATCGCGCTCCGAGATATACGACTCGAAAATTTCCAAGAGCAGCGGCGAATCCAGCAAGAAGTCGCGCGACAGCGTATACCACACCGATAGCAAGAAGTCGCGCGAGACGCTCAAGAGCAAGAGCTCGGACCGCAGCGGGTCACGCTCCTCCTCGCAGGACTCCAAGTCCGAGTACTACGAGTGTCGCCGCGCGCCTTACGAGCCGTACGCGGCCGTCGAACGGTATGCGGTGGGCGAACCGTATCCAGCTGCCGATCATTACGTGTCGGGCGATGCGTACGTTCCGGACGGTCCGTACATAGCGGGCGACGCGTACGTCCCCGGTGATCCGTACGCAGCGGGCGATCCGTATTTATCCAGCGACCCGTATGCGGCCGGCTTCGGCCCCGGTTCCGGGCCGTCGAGTCCGGAAGACTACTTCGACCCGCGCGGTGCGTTCCTCTCGCTGGAGCCGCCGGATTACGAGGAGCGCGGGCCGATCGACCGCTCGCACGAGGAGCTGATCGCCAACCTGCCCTCCTCGCCGACGTACTTCCGGCTGCCGACGCCGTACTCGACGTTCCCGAGTGAAGCGCGCCGCGGGGAGGCCGCGCCCCCCATGCACTGCACCGCCGCCTCCTTGCCGCACGTGAGTGCGTGGCGCCCCCCGCACCTCCCCCCGCACTCCGCACACTCCGCGCACGCCGCACACACGGACACGGACACGGCGGACGAGGAGCCGCCGCACGGCACCACGCACATCTGGCCCGAGAAGATCGCCGGCCTCGACACAGAGATCGAAGGCACGCGCGCCGCTAAAGTTCACACCTTCCAGCGCCGCCGGTCCTCCGACACGGTGTTCAGCTTTGACAAGGATAAGATCGAGTCTTTGACCCGCTCCACAAGCAGGGAAACCGCTCCCTCGCATCTCATGAAGGAATCCTCCAACGAATCGGAGGTCAACGTCCGCGTGCTGCCAGCCATGGACAGCATCGAGTACGCCAAGAACAAGCTAGCGATCCAATCTGGAGGCGCGCCTATTCTCCAATCGGAGTTTGACAAGTCAATGCGCGGCAAAGTACACACGCACATGATTAGGAAGGATAGTTTGAAGGAGGAACTCATGGCGAAGACGCACTTTGACGAATACCACCCTAAGTTGATCTTGGAGACTAGTTCCAGCAGTCGTCTTTCAGATACCGCTGCTGTGCCCTACATCCACCCTACTGTCGAACGCACTAAGAGTGATCCGAACAGTCTCGCGAACAGGCCTCGGTTTAGCAGTGTCAATTCTCGCAGACACGTGCTTATGCATCAGAAATCTATTGACTTAACCCCGGCTGAATCTAGCGACGAGGATTACATTTTCCGTCAAATTCCAAGCGCGCCTCCTATCGCAACTAAAAGGTCTCACTTTGAGTTGCCGTCTAGACACAACGATCACGTTCGCTCTCCTTTCGATTTACCTAAAAATTACTTTAAAGAATTTGACGCTTTTAAAGCAGGTTTCAAAGACAACAAAAAGGTAGTCGATGATGGGTATGACATTCCGTATGTGCTCCATAAGAGGCACATTATGAACGGCACTGCCCCATCACCTATGGACGAACATAGGCAGCCTCCAGATATCATTATGCTTCCTCCACAGAACGGTCGCCATATTGTGAACGCTCATCCTAGATGTAAGTACCATGACCACCCAAAGTCCCCTCGCTCCCCCAAATCACCCAAGTCCCCTAAGTCGCCCAAATCACCCAAGTCTCCCAAGTCCCCTAAATCTCCAAAGTCACCCAAGTCGCCAAAATCGCCAAGAAACAGCGTTCAACTAGATCATAGCTCCAAGTTTTTGGAAGTGGAAAACCGCGACTTTTTATTTACTCAAAACATAGACTTGTCCAAAGTTGATCCTGTCACTTTGGAAGTTGACAAGAGTGGACAGATGCAACATCTGCCCAGTCCAAAGCGGGACATTACTAAAACCTTGGATCCACATTTGCTCGAGACTTTGAATTCTAAACTATCTCAAATTGAAAGTGACTCAGCGACCAGTTCCAAAACCGATAGTATGATGCAGGAACCTCAGTATGTTCACGATATTAAATTTACAATCAATGGTCGCAATGTGCAACAGCCACCAATATCGAAAGAACCTAAACCCATGACAGCCGCTGAAAAATTACGTGCTGATATCAAATCTAAATCTGACAAGCTACCTCCAGGCAAAAGAGGAGCTAAAGTGCGCGGCACAGGTAAAAAAGGTACTGGCGGTAAAATTAAAACTAAAAATAGTAACAAAATTAGAATCACATCGTTCTCTTCGGACGACGAAAGCGTCGATTCCGATGATGTATTCGGTACAACTGAAGCGGCACCAAAATTGGAATTCTCTCCGCCACAGTCGCGTAAAGAGTTGGAACCGATACTGCAGTTAGAATACGATAAGATTACTTCTGGAGCTTGGCACAGAGGTCAGACTATGAGTTCTACAGAAATTGAAGGGTCTCCGCCTCAATGCCGCAAATTAGCGGAGCTCGAAGCAAAGTATAATCCGCAAGTACTCGATGGCATATCTGGAAACGCAACGGAACTGCGACGTATATCAGAACGTTCAATATCCATTCCAAGCTCGGAGGACGAGATTGCAATTAAAATGGCTGAGCAGGAGATGCAACAACAACAACAGCAATTTAAACAAACAAGCAAGGAAAGTTCCACTTGGGAATACAATGAAAATATCCCTTCGCCTATCCCCGAAAGCATTGAATTTTTGAAATCAGATGATGAACATTTCGCTGATATGGAAATAGCCAAAGTGACCGGAGTACGCGCTCCATCTGAAGAGAAAAGTGAAGCTACCAAAGAAGAAATTAAAGACATAATGACATTAAATGTGAAGAAGAGTTTGCGTGACGAGTTGATCTCTCCAATGCTGCGCAAACAAGGTGGCACTCCAATACTCTTTGCCCACGCTCGACTGAACCTATCGGAAGGGTCCGTATTTTCGCTGCAGCGACAGAAAGCCACTGACTCTCCGACATCCAGTCGGAGAGCCAAAAGTTTGGACACGCCGGTTATACAACTTCATAGACTTCCGCCTATGAATGCGTTTTCCTCAAAAGACGATACTGTTGGCGATAATGAAGAGGGAGATGTGTTGGAAGAGAAAGCTATAATTGGTGAAAAGCTTAAATCAGCACCTAAGATAGATACTATCGATAAAATTGATGAAGTTGAAGAAAATGAACCCCCGCCAGAAGAGCAGAAAAAGTCCTTGCTCATCGATAATGAAGAGTTGGCCCTTTTGGCGGATTTAGTGGAACAACGACGACCGAGGTCATTCAAGCGCAGGTACGACTTGAGTAAACTGATTTCACAAGCCAAGTCACCGTCTCGATCACCTTTGAGTAGATCTCCGTTGTCACGCTCGCCTATATCTAAGTCCCCATCAAGATCACCTACGTCGTCGCTGAACTCGCCAAGGGGTAGCATAAGGAAGCTCTCTGATTTGAGTGAAGATCAAATAGTACCAGACATAGAGCGTATCAAGCGTAAAGAAAAGAAGAAGCTCACTCTGAAAACTAAGCCCGATGAAAAGCAGAAATTAATAAACAATAAATTGAACAAGGGGGGTTCTCTTGATACAAATGCTACTAAAATAAAAGCTCTACAAACTCAAAAATCATTACCGTCGTCTCTAAAAGATCGTCCCGATTTCTTGACTGTGCCTCCACTTGAAATGGCGCGTGCGAAGAGTCAAGAGCTAGAACAAACTGCCAAAAAGATGATGAAAGAAAAGTCAAAGTCTTTAGAGAAAATGGACATCAAACGTGCTAATAGCAAAGAAAGAACCAAATCCCAAGAAGAAAGCGACACAGAAATTGTAAAGCGCAAAGAAAAACAGCAAATGTTGTTCGAAGCTGCATTAAAACAAACGAAGACACTTATAAGTCCGGTCAAGGACACGATGCCACCTTTCCCGCCACCAGAAGACAAGATTGTGGTCAAAACTGAAGGCGACAAAATAATAATCGATACTAAAATCACCAGTAAGGCTGAGGATCACGTATTTATTGCAAAGTCTCCCAAAAAATTGGATAATAAACTTATTGGTAAAGTAAGCAAGAGCTTTGAAGATCCGAAAACAACGAAATCAAGTAGCAAAGCAAATAAAAGTATGGATGATAAAAGCCAATCTATGGAAGACAAATTCGATGACCTCTCTACCTTACAAAAATCACCAAAAACCTTATCAAAGAAGCAAGAAATCAAACAGCAAATTGAAGGAAAAGTGGTTTACCAGAAAATCAGTCCTAATGCCAAGTCAAAGAGTTTAGATCGCAAAGCTGATATTCACCTTGAGGCCAAAACAAAATCTAAGAGCTTGGACAGAAACTATGTGGTGTCACTTCCAATAGAAACTCCGCCGGAACCAGACGACAGAGACTTTAAACAAGAAGTCGTGAAAGTAGAGATTCACCCAACTGTATCAAGCGTACAAAATGTGAAAGAAGAGCCAGAAGTTCAACAAGACATTAGAAACGTGTCACCGCCAAACAGTTTCAGAGAAAAAGAAGATGATTCATCCATTGAATGGATGACCAGTTCCCAGCATACTGTTATCGAAAACGATACGCAGACTGTAATTATCGAACGACGCAAGATGGACATTTACAACAAGCAAAGAGAACTTCAGGAAAGTAAAAGTAACCAAGATATCCACGAATTGTTATCAAAAGAAAAGAAACCCGAGGTATCCCGATTAACTAGTGAGGAAGAATCTTTGACGGATGTCAGTGAGCTTAGAGCTTCAGATGACAGTCATTTAGGAGTATTACTACCGTATATTGACGCTGATAGTTCTTCTGACCATGATTCAAAAAAGAACAAACTGCAGCGTGGCAGAAGCAATGATACAGGGTCTTGGGTTTCAGTTGACACTGCAGACGATACTGCTGAAACAGAACTACAGCTCTCAGATCTTAGCCACACGACTGCTAAAGGAAGAACTTTAGAAACTCAAGGAACATTCGAGGAGTCATCTGCCAGTATGGTTGAATTCCTAAAACACGAAACGATGTCACAAGTAGCATCAGATACTGAAAACGAACGTGAAACAAAAATGCCTAGAGATCCGAGAAATATGGACTTGTCTCTGAAGTGGAAAAACAAAAATAAGATTATTGTTACTCCACCTCAAGAAAATAGCCCTACTATTGAAAACATACCATTTATTGACTCAAGCACTTCAAAATCAACGAATAAATCAGAAGAACATACAGGTAGCTCTGGTAGTGACAAGTCGCCCACAGAACCGAGACCTGATCATAAAGCCTTGTTGACTGCAAAGTCTAAACGCAGCGAGCTTCTGAAGCTCAGTGCTGAACGTTCACGAAGCTCTGAGTCAACCTCCTGGACAAGTATCGAAAAAGATATTAGCCCATCAAGCCACATCAAAGGAAGCTCGATCGACGATGAATCAAGTGTTAGCTGTTCTATTGCAAGGCCTTTAGGCATATCACAAGATATTGAAAAGCTGAATAAGAAGGATAGAGAATGCTTGGAAGAATTGAAACAAGCTATGGAATACGGCGAAGAGCACTTACTGTCTCAGCATACCTGTTCCAGCGAGCATTCCAAGTCCAACTCGAAATCACCTTCCCCAGTCCCTGAGATGTCTCGCATTGAAAGTCCGCGTAGTCCTTCCAAATATGGCTCCAGGAAATCTCCCACTCCAACTTTAGAAAAGCAAGGCCAAGTTGATTCACAAAAAGATCCGTCTGATTCGGAATCCAGCTCTGAAAGCATCGATAGAACCGTTGAACAACTTTCGCGCCCGGCAAAGAAATCTGGACAAGATAAAGCAGGCAAATTTGTTATTGAAGAATCTGAGTCCAGTGTTTCAGCAGCGTCTAAAGCTTCAGACGTGGCATTGGAACTTCAACGTACGGTCAAAAAGACTAAAATCGCCATCACAATATCACAAGAAGATCAGAATACGACCATAGATTTCGATGATGACGGCAACGTCATTACATCTTCGTTTGAAAGAGATCTTAAAGGGAGGAAAAGAACTTTGAGAGAAGATGATCGAAGAAGTTCGTCAAAATCTAGCATGGATACTACTACCACCACCACTCCTTCCAAGGGTTCACTCAGCGTTGATGATTCATCTTCGAGAAGGAAATGTCGTTTAGATGAGCAAAAGAGCTCGTCTAAATCAAGTATGGATTCCAAAGGATCTCTAAGCGTGGAATCCAGAGGTTCATTTGAAACTACGGAATCCACATCTGGATCACTTGGTGAGGCATATCGTCGTGGTGAAGAACTCAAGCCAACATGGCGTCCATTTTTCGGTGCTTCAGGCAGCGAAAACAGTACTAGTATCGAAGAAGCATGGATCCCACAAGATCACGATGGATACGAAAGCCTTGCTAACAATAAGGACGTCTTCGATTTAAATAATCAGCGACTACTTGACGATTTTCAGTCATTTTCTAAAAATCCACCATTATCTACTAATTCTTCTAAAGATTCTACCGAAGCTGATTTCACAGACGATCTTAATGATTTCCCAGTAAATTTTCTTTATCCTGCTACTTCATCTACGAGCAATGATGTTGTAATAGGATACGGGCAAAACTTTGGTCGTACTTTGTCGCGTATTTCTGAGCGAAGTACAGCGTCAGAAAAAACCAGCGCAGACGAAGATTCCACCAAAGCTATCTCTCGTTCTGAGAGTATAAATGAAGAGTCTCTCAACTCAAGTGATCACCAAGCTAGTCTAAGCTCTGATCCGCCGAGCAATGCTAATATCGCTTACATATCAGATACCGATCGAAGAACGTCGGCCGAAATGCCAGACATACCTATAGATCAAGCTAAAATTAGCGAGATGTACGAAAGGTCTACCAAAGAAGCTAAATCTGGTAAAAGCTGTGAAGATGCTTTGAATTTAAAAAAAGGTGAAAGTCCAGAGAACCATCGCAAGACCTCTCTTCGAGCACCTTCGAAGCAATCGTCCGCTAGTGAAAGCCAGGATTCTGAAGATTGGCCCTTGCCGGAACTACCTCCGCAAGCTGCTATAAAATGCCCAGAATCTGAAGCACTAAGTAGGCGTGAGTCTAGTGACTTTGATCAGTGGCCATCTCTGCCTTCCAGCCTACTCGAAACTCCTATCATAGAGAAAGTACATATTTACTACATGAGCAATGAACCAGAACAGGCCATGAAGGTCACTTTGCACTCTGAGAGTTCCAAGGATCAGGTTTTGCAGGGCTCTGACGAAGACAGTGACACTTTAAACAATGACGAAGATTTAGAACGGGACGTTCAGTCTAAATCAGAATTGAGTGATGAACGTCCACAGAAAAATACAAAAGTTATACCGTACGAAAAGTCCGGATACATGGTAGAGCCACTGGAGGAATATGATGAGGCTGCGTGCCTAAATAAAGGTGTCGTACCAAACTATGATAAGTCATGTCTAAGCGGAACATTTAGTAAGACCTGTCTCATGGGAGATGTAGCAGCTTGTTGTTCTCGTTCTGAAAATAAATCATTTACTAAAAGCAATTCTGATGATAAAGTGATTATGATCCAACCACAACGATCTCCCAAGTCGCCTACTAACCTTAGCCCTAATTTTGAGGACGATCACCTGTATACTGATGATGTTTTCGGGGGTGACAGTAAGTCTTTGTCTCCAGACTTCGACAAAGGGTTTTGTCATCTCGGAAACCAAACGAAATATTCATTTGGTTCAAATAATTCCGATACTTCAGTTGACGATATCCTTTCGCTAACCAATGCCGATGAAACGGTTCGTGCAGTGACTAAACTCAGTACAGGAAGTACTTGCAAAAGGTGCAGTCACAGCAGCCATTCCGAAGAAGAGACAAGCTCATTTGGGACTGATTTGGATGGAACTGTTAAAGTTGGACTGCCACAAAAGAAATGTACACATAGTTCTCATTCTGAGGATACTTCCATATGTTTGAGTATTTCTGAGTGGTCAACTGGAACAAACACAGTTCGTCAATATGCAAATCTCTCGGCCTCTGAAAGTATTTCCGCGATTTCGGTACCGAAAAGCGAAAAATCAGAAAATATGTCTGGCAAAGCGTATTCGGCATCTCATGCTAGCAAGAAGTCTGATCCGAAACCGCCTAAGATGAGCTCCCAAGCTGAAATGAGCTCTAAAAGTAGTAGTTTAGATAAGAGTTCAGATAATATCAAGTACGATAAACTGTGCAGCTCTGAAACAACCATTTCACGCAAAGGTATGGATAGCAGCTCGGGCACTAAAAGCGATAGCACATTGACTTTAGCACAATCTATTTCTGACTGGTCGGCAAGTACTACTCACACCCTAATAGCGACAGCACGCGAGGATCATATACAGACTGACAATGCCAAGCACGATGATACAATTTCACAAGAAGCTCCTTCTGACACTGAGGAAGCAGACGATAAATATGACATAGAAGTTACTGTGACTAAGCCATCTTCACCAGTACCAGAGAATCACGAGCCCACAGAGCCTGTACTAAGATTGACGGTTTCGTACGGAAAAACGGATAAATCTTCATCCATTAGCTACAGCGATAAGTCTGATAAATCAAGTTCCAGTTCTTTGAGCAGTCTTCAGAAACATACAAATGGAGTGCTCAGATTTGACCAAAGACTCAAGGGTTTTCAGCATCCTCACGATTCAACCCATGAACGATATCATAATGCTCCTCCGAAAAGCTTGAGCTATGAGGAGCAATCTAATAGATATTTGAAGCAGACCATAAGATGCCAGAGCGAAGATAGTGGCTTCAAACCATACTTCGCGGAGCCTCAACCCGAGCTTGATATTGATATGCCATCACAACTCTACAGCCAAGAAGAAAAACACAGCGAGCGTTATCAAAGCCAAGAGTTCTCTAATATAATGCGAGAGGACATGGGCACACCACACCAGTTTATGAAATCTGACTACAAGCCATTAGCCAAACACGCCAGCTATGATGATAAAACACTGTCAAAAAATCAAATAAAAGAATATAAGATATCTCAACAATATCGCTGCAAACCCAAGAGTTGGTCTTTCCATGAGCATTATCTTTCTTCTTCAGAACTGCCTGTTATATCTGTGCCTGAAATTCCTTCTGTTCATAGGGATCTGCAAGAGAAAAAGTCCGCTGATAGGTCTGGAAAGACTCCTCTCTCCCGTTGCTCTCCTTATTATTCTAGCAGCTTGAGTTCAGAATCCCCTCCGATTCAACCATTGAAAGCACCAGTCAAGAAGTCACTGCTAGTGAGGAATATATCATTGAAAAGTCCTCCAAGTGGCAACGACACCGATAGCTCTTTGGATGTTATAAGAGATCCTAGAGAACGTATGAGAACATTTAGACGTAAAAAACAAGTGACCAGTGCACGGAAGCGCCAAGAAAAGATACAGGACCTTATGGAAGAAGACTCCACAAAGAGTCAATGCTCGTCCGAAAGCGACAAACACCACTGTGAACAATATTTGGCTGTAGACGAATCCATTCGTCGCATGGAGAGTTCGGAATGCTCGGATAGCTATCTGCCTGAAGTTGAGTCTGGCTCTTCTGAAGTGTCAAAGGGTGACGTAGCGGAAGCTGCTAGCTATTCGGAAGACGAAGGACAAGATGAATATGTGAAGTACAAGAGTGCTAACTATGAAGCAAAACAATTTCCTATTAGCATTACTCCGGTACAGTTCCAAGGATTTGGGTCGTCGGCTGACGAGGATGAGATGGGCTTCCCTCGCTTTGATAGGTTGGGCAGACTGCGCCATCCGTATCTTGACTCGCAGGAACCACCGTTTGTGCCTGAAGATAGTCCTCCGCGGCCTTCTTATTCGAACAAGAGTAGTCGTCAGTCGTCTCTGAAAAGGAACAAGTCTTCGCCATATCGTCAATCCGAAGACCTGTCAATGGGAGAGCCTTCTGGCCAAGCAAACACACACCAGCAAAGAGTGTTCTATGACGATCAGAGTGATAGAGATGATTCAGACGACTACGCCTATCCGATCGATACCATAAAGCGTGCCCCGAAAATGACCAAGTCGGGCAGTTATATTTTCGAGCGTGGCGAGTCTGTGGCTTATTCTGACCCTGAGATGCCAGCAGAAAAGGATGAGTATGAAGAGTATAGAGGCAGTCCCTATCCAGACCACTATGAGGAAGTCGTAATGTTCCAGACACAGGAGTGTTTTCCCCAATACGACCGCGAGTTAGCTGAAGGCAGAGGCGCTGATGAGGCACATTTCTCTCGGGACCTCGACCAACGCTTCAGCTTGAATAACGTGGAGAGGTTCTATTCGAGTCATTACGTTGACTCGCAGGCTTCGAGCGAGAGCCCGGAGCAGAAATTTGATGTTTCCACTCTGCCTCCGCCTCTTTGCTCGGATGATGAAAATGAGTAAACAGTTTAGGTCGCGCACTTGCCACGAGCTGATTAGCAAGGAAGCTTGGATTGTAGGCCCAAGTGCGCGAAGTCTTGTGCACAGTTAGCTAACCCCCTCCTATTGGATGAGTGTTCATAATGCGGCGAGCGAATGCTGAAGGCTGAAGTTTAGTCTCCAACTTTTCGTAATTTAAATTCTAACTAATGCAATTATTGTTACATTGATATTTTGTATTAGGACTCATTATATCAAATATTCACATTGTCACTTTCAATATTTAGCAAAATAATGAATTTAATATCTAGTGCCATTTCCCGGGTAGCGCGACCCCTTCGACTATCGTGTCTATGCGGACTTATACCCCTAGCTTACTAAGAACTTAGGAGTAGTTATATGTGTATCGAGTGCATTTACTTACGGTATTCTTGTTAAGGTAAGACGTGAAACTGCCTCTACCATTAGTTATTTGTCACAATCTACGGTGGACTCCTGTGGCTAGTCCGACCCCAGTCTACTCCGGCACCCCCTTGTTATCAGACATGTCTATTGTTATTGAATATTTTTATGACTATCTGATTGAACAGGTTACCACTTGTACACGCAACTACTGAAGAATACTAATGAAGTATGATTTGTACTTCAGAGTATTGTATTAATCATGTAACTTTTGTTGCAATGGTTTCAGTCAAAATCTTATTGAAACTGATAATTTTCGAACTAATATGTGATCGCAAATTGACAGTTTCAATAAAATTTTTATTCGACTTGCTGGGGGCCTGGTGGTATCCCACCTTCCAATCCTTAGGTCGTGGGTCCTCAGTCGTGTTCCAATGAGGATCGCTGCCCAAAAATGTATATGCACTAATGCCAGTACTCTCAAGCGGTGAAAGAAAACCGGCATGTCGTTAACCTAAATAGTTCGAAAACACACTGCCCTGCAAAATGTTTGTCAGATTTCCGAGGGTCCACTGTATTGTTGATTAGTTAACCCTAGAGCTATAAAAGGTGATCTATCAATAGTATCATGTTTATAGCATATTATGTACGTAGTGCCAATTTTACCTAGTCAAATTTTTATCGATCTCTAATTATTGTTGGCAAAAAAAAAAACATAACAGTATTATTGTAAAGGCTGTGATTTTACTTTGTATGTTGAGATCCAAGATCTTTGTTTATTGAGTGATCTATTCTCGGGTTTGAGATTTGTTTTTACTCAGCTTTATAGCTATTATTGACACACATTTCATTTCTTCCCCATGATACTAGACTTGTGATCTACGTTGAGATCTGCAATCGTGCCAAATATGCTCAATGTTTTCCGACAACGTATTTCTATCGCTTTTATTCGATTTTTTAATACATTTTGACACTTGTGTAATATTTGGAGTAAATATGAGATTAAGTGTCGTGTGAAAGTTTAATGAAAAATATACGAAGTCATCGAAATGATTTTGTTATTGTTAGTTTTTTATTGCCTTTACGGTTAACATTTATTATTAACATATATTAACTAGAAGTTTTTAAAAAGTTTATAAATTCGTTGCATCGATCTTTTTCTGGCGAACATTTTTTGAATTAAAAAGTAGCGTATAATAAATACATACAATAATTAAGAAAAATCTTTAATATTCCCAGTTTGTGAGAAATTGTGAGTGCTATTATTCTTATTTTTGTTTACATATCTTGCTAAAAACACTTGTATTTTACCCAGATGACGTTAGATAGGAAAATGTATCAGAAAATAAAATAGGCTAATTGTTTGTTGGTGTTGTGGAAGATAGTCGCTTGGATTTTGATCGGAAATGGAACGGTGTTAGTTTGTATCAGTAATAGATAAAGGCGAATCAGCTAAACTATACTTAGTTGTGATAAATAGGTGTCCCCCTACTATCAAAGTCCTAGAGCAACAAAGATTCAATGATCAAATTATAAGACAGCTGTAATCAACGTTTGTCTATCAAAAAATCTTAGACCAGAGATCAAAACGTTAAAGTTTAGTGAAGTGTCATGTTTGCAATACTCTTTTGCACAATTATTGTTTTGGTACCTACCTACTGTTTGTTCAAACTTCCCTCCTCACTTTTATTTATTTACTGTTTTGATAGTGTTTACTACACTTAACGAACACAACTAGACGTCGTATAATGTCCCAATAGTTAAAAGGGCTCTTTAATTTTTGGGCCATTATGATACTTCTGACTTTCCTCACTTGTTCATCGTCGAAATTAATGTGTTTATTCTTGTTGCTCTCTGTTTACAAATGGTTTTGAGCGTTTGAGCGATCGCAAACATTACGGTTCTTCCCCGAATCCACTGCTGAATAGTGTTCAATTAATTCGATTGGTCGTAATGGCTCATGAAGCAATTCTAGACTTTTAGCGGTAAGGGTCCGACCACCCTGTTAGTGCAATAATCAATCGGTTTAATGAATATTAGAGTAAGTCTTTTGAGAGTGTACAATCCGATAGACTGTATAATGTTGATCTCAATTATAATTATATAAGTTTATTCACGCATAGATGCAGACGAATATAAAATTTTGTTCAAAAATCTGACTTGACAAAAACTTAAACAGCCAAATTCAGAACTTCCGTACGTTGAAGTCCAGATTTAAATCCATCTCCAGATCCATCATGGGTCTGGTATTCTAATTTCAAGTGAAAAGTATCTGAAGAATGACGTATTTTTGTCGGGAACTAGAGTTTTATATTTGACTGCCGTCTATGTCATTGTTTCGGATAATGAAACGTTACACTACTTCCTTTTTGAATTTATATGTGAGTGTGAGTGTACTTTGCCCCGCAATACACGTCACTACCCTCCGGGGATAGTTAAATGATAAATAAATAAAAATATAAATTAATTCGGGAGTTTTTGTTAGAATTGTATGAGATTTCCCTTTTGTAATTATAATAAGCAGCCTGGAATAATGTAAGTCAACACGCATGCATGTTTAATGTTGTAATTTTTTATTGTTTTCAGATTGGTTTAATTTTTTTGTTTTCTGTTTTGTTCCAGGAGTATTAAAAGTTTTATTTCAGCCTTGCTTACTAGTTTTAAGTTATTTTCATTATTTTTGTTATATTTTGTCCCCTTCCTGTAGTATTTCTTCTAGTATCGTAGAAGTCCTTTAGTAGAGCAGTCTGGTTTACTCTCTATGTGTTCCTTCAATATTTGAAAAGTAAACCAATTCTATTGCCTGTTTGTAAAATGTATTAAAATTTGCTTACTAGATGGATCAGGTAACTTTTTACCAACACATAAATTAGCGATGTCTTTAGTTTGATTTAAAAAAAACCAAAGCTTTCTTTTAAAATCCTTGTTATTGTGTTCGTAAAAACAAATTCTCCCGCTCGTTTTATACTTGTCAAATGTTCAAACTTCCATCTCTTACACAGACGAAACATCTCCCGAGGAAGATAACACCATATCTTCAGCGAGTCTCTGCATGTCTCCGTGCGAGCGTCCCGAGGCGCCGCTGTGTGCGTCGACGCCGTACGCACGCACACTCACCAACGGACATGACTCCGTGGACAGTAGGAAACGGAGCGACAGTGACGTCATCAACGGCAACGTCAACGGTGAGTGTTTCATAGGGTCCTCGTGACATATTAGCTCTCATATGCGGATCATCATGCTAAAATTTCAGCTCGACCGGTGCAGAACTTTTTGAGTTTTTGAAGCGTACACAAACCAGCATAACATTTTTATAAGTATAGATAGATATCGAAATTATTTTCCTTTAAATTAGCTGACTCGTTATACGACGACACATAAGTATTAAAAATGTCCAAGAATTCTACCTTAAAACAGAAAAGAATGATCTTCAGACACTAGATATCCAATCAGTTCTCTTAGTAGGTACCGAGTATTAACTAAAACTTGACGGATTATCAAAAATGTTGTTTTGCAGTTAACATCATTCACGAATCTACGAATAGCATGGACGTCCTAAGCGGTGGGGAAAGTGATGCCGGTGACACGTTGTCAAGGCGGAACAACAATAGGTAATATTTGTTTAAAAATGAAATGAAATACGTTTGTATATCATGCATGTATTCACATGGCTGGTGTAGTACGGGCATGTTATGAGGAGGGATGAAAGTCATGGGACTAGGAAAGTGATGAGTATGAATGTGGATGGATGTTTGGGTAGAGGTAGGCCAAAGAAAAGATGGATGGACAGTGTGAAGGATGACATGGATAAGAAAGAAGTGTATACGGAGATGACAGCTGATAGAGGAGAATGGAGGAGGAGAACATGTTTTGCCGACCCCACGTAAAGTGGGATAAGGGCAGGAAGAAGACGATGTATTTACAATAAGCCATGACGCCCACAATCGACCGATTGACATAAACATATTTGAAACACTGACAGGGCATGTAAAAGGCTAAACAAAAAAGAAAACCCACATTTAAGGGGCTGACTGTTGTGGGTTTTTTGTAGAATCCAACATCAATCATTTCCCTTTCAGTATATCGTCATGCCTGCCAGGCACACTGAAAGAAAGCACGAGTGAGCTACCTCGGCGACGCAACTGTGATATTACCTACTTCGTCGCTAAGGAGCTGCTTATGACTGAGCGCACTTACAAACGGGATTTGGAACTTGTTACTGTCGTAAGTGCATAATTTCTTACAAACAATTTTTTGACTAACATACCGTCCCATTATAATGGAAAACTTAGTTATGTAAAATAAATAAAAAAACGCCTTGAATTTATGTCAATTCCACCCTCTTTGTCGTACATTTGTCTCATCTTGAAAAATACATTAGAAAATTGCAAATAATCTTTAGTTTAGGTTATATCTTCACAGCCATGAACCATTTTTCTTTGTTTTTTTTTTCTTTTCGAACTTATTATTGAACGTTTGTGTTCACAGACATGGTCCCAACGCATATCGGAACTCACAAGTGAGGGTGCAGAAATAGTGACTACGTTGGCTCGAGCTTGCCTCGCTTTAGAGCCGCTAGCATTGCCTTCTGGCGCGTTACTGGCGCGGCTTGAACGGACATTAGCAGCCGCATCCCCTTCTAGAGTTGCTAATGGTTTGTATTAATTAAGTCCTGCATAACAAAATCAAGGTATTTTTTCAATAAAATCGCAAGGATCATTTTGAAACGTCTTAAAGCGGAGTGAGCCTAGGTGCCAGTTCCACGCGACTTATGTCTAGAAGAACAGACAATTAATATACTTAAAACTCAGCTTACAGAGTTGGTTACTCTACTAGAATTATGGTGATTGTTTTTTTTAAGCATTGTTTTACTGTAATTTCGGGCGGTTGGATAGCTGGCTGTAATATCCAACCGGCTGCGCCAGTATAGTAGAAGTACTAACTCAATTTTTTCTTACAGAAGCAGATGAACCAGAATACAAGAGAATAGCCGAATTAATATATGACCATGTATCAACGACGTCAGAAGTAAGTAAGCAGTATCTATGCAAATAATAAACTTTCTTGCATTATTTTTTATGAAACAACGGGATATTTACCATAAATAGTGCAGCATGATAGTTTCAAAAGTTTCTTGCATTATTCTATTTTATGTATAACTTTGATATAATGCCTTTGTTTTCTGCCCAGGCGTATACAACGTACATAGATAGAGTAGCAACCCTAGTAGGGTTAGTGGAAAGCGTCCGGCGGCGCAACCCTATCGTCGCGCGACATTGTGCCACATTTGACAACAGCTCGCCACTTCCCCTCTCCTGCCTGTTACTGAGACCACTGCATCGGACGCTGCATCTTGAAAGACTTGCTGCCGGTAAGATTCCTTCCAATCCAATATTCACAACGGGACTTTATGAATGGCTTTTATACTACCCTACTCATATAGTGGGGATATGCACACAACAAAAACCACCGCTATGCTTCATGTGTAACATAACATAGCAAAAAAGAAAACTAATCGTTTTTGCATTAAATTCGTAGGTATCTAATATAAAGATTATTGCATACAATGCTTAAGCTTTTCACTAAAATTCTGATGAAATATTTTTCATAAAAAAATCCTTTATACTTTGTAATTAAATAAATATTTTTCACTTACATTTGCAGAGCTATGTTCGAACGGCATCGGAACAGCTCTTCCCGCCTTAGAGTTATGTCAAATCATCGCGCGAAACGCGAGGGAGCAACTGAGGCACATAGAGAACCATTGTGCGCTATGCAATCTCCAGCGGGATATCGCTGGCTACGACAAACTGTTGGTCGCTGAACGGGAGTTCATCAGGATGGGGTGTCTGTACAAGCATTCTACGAGAGGACTGCAGCAGAGGATGCTTTTTTTGGTGAGTGGGGGTTCTTGGTATAATGAAGGGAGGTTTTTCAAAGCTAAAATGATAGATCTATACTTAATATTATAAAGCTGAAGAGCTCGTTTGGTTGAACGCGCTAATCTCGAGAACTGCTGGTCCGAATTGAAAAATTATTTTGGTGTTGGATAGTCCATTTATCGAGGAAAGCTATAGGCTATTAACATCACGCTATAACTAATAGGAACAGCATCAATGTAAAATGTCGAAAAAATCTGTCTACCCGTTTTTAACACGTAGGGACTTTGCTATGTCTATCCTTTTCTATCACGTAAGGACTTTTCTATAAATTCTAGATTTTGTCAAAGTCTTCTAGAATATAATGCTCTTAAACGTTCTAGAATGTTCTTTAACATTCTGGAATACCCAGGCAACGTCGGCTTCGCTGCTAGTTCTCTATTTAAACCATAGACAGGCATCATTTACTGTTTATACTGATTTAGACTTACAAGATCATTTAAATATGCTCCAATAACCAGTTAATAAAAGTTTGCTTATTTCGAATGGTTTCAGTTCAGCGACGTGCTAGTGATATCATCAAAGTCCGGTTGCTCGCAGTTCCGCGCGCACATCGCGTTACCGGTTCACACGCTCGAGCTCAAGCCATCGGAGCTGCCTCATACTTTTGCACTCGTCGGTAAGAATTGCTTAAAATACTCTAGAAAACGTAATCGATTTTTTTGAGTCTCTCGCCTGGTCAATGTTTGTTTCTGCTCTTTTATTAAGTTTTAACTTGAGTAAAGCCATGTTTTTAGAAGTTTTGAAATGAACCAAAAAAAGGATATTATAAATTCTAAAAAATTAGGTCGTGAATCAATGCATTACTCCGAACTAAATATTGACCATAGCATCAGGAGATAGACATTCCATTAGACATTTTGATACCTGACTGTAGAAAGTTTTGTAATCGGTGGGCAAACAGAAATAATTTATAAGACATTTTGCATGATGGTTTCATGAATTGCAATTTTAAAGTTGGGTTCTGAGAATACACATGATTTTTTCATCGGTTGCGTTACGGCCCTTAACATTAGGGACATTATAAAAATCTTTGTAATACACATGATATTTTTTTATTACCACCTAAAATTTAAAATCGATATTGGGTGTTTAGGTTCAACGGCAGATATCCTGCTAAGCGCAAGCAACGACCACGAATGGACGGGTTGGTGCAATGCGTTGGAACAGGCGATAGACAACGCGCGCGACCGAGACCTAAGCGTGGACGCAGAGCTTACGCCTTATGAACAGGAAATTGGTGAGCAAATAGCTTAGCAAGCATTTT
Organism: Thera obeliscata; assembly: GCA_947578465.1. Taxonomy (NCBI): domain Eukaryota; kingdom Metazoa; phylum Arthropoda; class Insecta; order Lepidoptera; family Geometridae; genus Thera; species Thera obeliscata. The sequence continues at coordinate 5,126,990 of OX387926.1, forward strand.
TAACCTAAAATAAAAAAGAAGGAGGTTCTTAAATTGTTTGTCATCGCATAGCTTTGTCATTTATGAACCGATTTGAAAAAAAATATATCATCATTTTCTTGTCCTTGGCCCACTTTATGTGGGGTCGGCATTTGAAAAAAATATATCTGAAAGGTTTTTCTTCCAGATTAGTCCCATAGAAATTTTATAAAAATAGTTTAGGCCATGACATTGGTTTTTAAGTTAGTTAATAAAACAAATATATTTCAGAGTCTTCAAGCAGTCTTTCGAACGCAAACGGCGGCAGTCTGGCGCACGTGTGTTGGCATCGCGTGACGTCACTCGCCAGGGAGCATCTGCATATCGCTACACGGGTATGTTGCACACTGTACAATCACAATACATTGAAGACAAAAATATTATAATTAGTTTTGACACAAAACCTGGCCCTAGATTACTATTTTTATGAACAACGGGATATTTACCATGATTTAATTTTGATAGTTTTGACTCCCGATATTTTGGCACAGTGACCACGGGTTGAACTGAAGTCCACGAGTAGCAGAAATGTTTGGCAGACAAATCGATCTACCCTCTTTCACACTCTTTTATCGGTTTCGACACTATTATTCTCGACTATTTGAGGAAAAACGGCAAATACTTATAAAATAGAGCAACGTTGGTTTTCGGTGGTTCAACGCATTGCCCGTGAATTGTTTGTGTTGTGCTATTTTGCTGTAATTTTAACAGGTAATCATAGGTAATATTAGATTTGACACACTTTACAGTAAGTTAATCTTTAGGTTTAGTAAAATAAATTTATCTCCTCAGACTCAACTGTCGGGCTACCTACTTCGCAAGTTCAAGAAGTCCCCCGGTTGGCAGAAGCTATGGGTTGTGTTCGCGGCGTTTACTCTCTTCTTCTACAAGAGTTGGCACGACGAAACGCCGCTCGCTTCTTTACCATTACTAGGGTAAGTAATTATATCAATAAATGATTATTTATAAAAATTATCGGTTTAGAAAAAATATAATTATGCTCCTAGGAGGTTTTTTTTAAATACACTAGCCACTGAATTTGTACACAAGGATACGCATCAGACTACACACTGCTAGCTCTTATGTCCTTGCAGTAAGCGTCATTTTTCTTTGTTTTTAGGTAACTTGAGCTGTATCCCACTGTACCAGAACCCTTATTCTGAGTTTTCAGTTTAAACAATTTGTTATATAGAAACGATCGAAACGACTTGTTTTCTCATCATTTCTCCATACGAAGAGAGAGACACGTAGGCGAAAAGAATTATCTAAACTGTCGAACAAAAGCTGAAAGCTTTTTTTCGAATTACGTAAAGTTTTCTTTTATTCCAGGTATTCGGTAGGCCTGCCTTCGAGCGACGACGGCATAGATAAAGACTTCGTGTTCAAACTACAGTTCAAGAACCATGTTTATTTCTTCCGCGCAGATAGCCAGTTCACATACAGCCGGTAAGCCGTTATACTATGTTGAAATACTTATTTGCAATAATACAAAATATTGAGACAATCCAGACAACACTATCAAGCAGAGATGAGCTCTCAAATGTGGTTATACGGTTTTTTATACCGTTCGCTGATGGAACATGCATATAGCCCACCTGATGTTACGTGGTAACCATTGCCTATAACAAAGCATTGCCTTGAAGGTCACGCACGTCAAGAACATGCCCTGCCCTGCATCCATCAACTTGAGGCATACAGATGTTCAGCCTCACGTGCCAGTAATTACTAATATTTGGAGCTTTTCTGTAAACGTAACAATAACTGGATGAGGAAAGCCGAAAACCGGGCTCAGTGGCTCGTTTCGGGAGACACCTAGTCCATCAATGAACTAACATAAGATGATGATGAGATTCTGACAATATTTTTGTATAAACGTCTGGTAGACCTATCACTCAAGACTCAATCTATACGCCCACAGGTGGACGGAAGTATTACAGACAGCGATGGCGCAAGACCTCACGAGTGAAGAATAATATTATATTAAAAGGTCAGCTTTTACTACACTGTATTTTTTGGATACGACTTTTATGGTTGATGATCCATGCGTTAACAAGAAACAAAAAGTTAACCTTCGAATGTACAGAAAATCACAAAAGGCGTATGCATGCGGGCATTAGTTTTTTTAATCACTGGTGGTGACATACAAGACGTCACGAATTCAATTAAATAATATGTTTTATTGATTGTTTTATATGTTTTATCACACTTAGGAAATCACAAAGATTTTTATAATGTCCCTAAAGTTAGGAACCCCTAAGAATTATTTGTCGAATGATTAGGATCCGATGGCGCCACGGTCAGCGTAGCCCCGTACCTAGAACGTCGCGCGTTCAAATCCCGCGCGGCTCTTAACTTTTGGGCCATTATAAAAATCTTTGTCAATAAATTATATTTTTGTATAAATTTACAAAATCAAATGAGCAATCGTGTTAATTATTATCTTGCCTTTATTTATTATTTTATTTATCAAAGTTAAAATCGAAATCAATGCTTGTAAAATTAACTTAGCTACGCTATGAATTCGTATTCACTATTTATTGTATGAAATCGAAGTAAGATTTTTATAACGTGTAATTTCAAATAATGTGAAATGTCTATTCTATATATTTTCCTTGACTTTTGGACTTAACTTACTGCTTGTTAAATATTATAACATTCGAGTCGCGCAGCTTACCTAACGTTTATTTTTTACTTCAAGAATATCGGGGTAAACAATTGTAATATTATATAGAAAATATATTTAACTTAGGTAAGATTGTGATAGTAAACCGTGTAGGTTTTCATATCTAAAAAATATTGTCACACTTTACTTTTATGAAACAGCTTTAAAGATAGAGCTTGATATTTCGATCAAGTTAACACAGATTAGTATTAAATTAAATGTAAGTTAAACGAATACAAGACATCACAAAATAATAAATTGGAGAAAAAAAAATGGGGTATAGCTGTGTTATGGACACGGTATGTTGTACGTGAATACGTTTCGTAACTTCGGGGCTTCCCCCTCCTTCGCGCGCGTTGTATTACAGTCATTACTAAGCGTAATAAATTATTTGATTCTTTAGCTATCCAGTAGTGTAATTTAAATTTGGATGGGGATGATAAATATGTAGCTGCAATACTAAACTGTATCCGCCGATTTTGTTATCATTCATTTTTTTTATTGCGTCTCTAAGAAAACAATTTTAAATACGTATTCACGTCTTTAATTAGTAAGTTAAATAGCTAAGACAATAATGTATTATATATTATCAAAGTACAAACTACCTTAGAAAAATAAAGGAACATAATTTCAAAAATCGGCCAAATGAAATTCGACCAATTAAAATAATCGTGGGCCGTGACGTATGATTGTCGTTTGAATGCATATTATAATAATTCTGAATCGTGATAAAAATGTACAAACACGGATAAGTGAATGTGTGTACTTTTATGTTTTATATTGAGCTTTTGCTCATTAAAAAATATTCGGGCGTATATTCATAATGGTCTTAGAGCAGTCATATAGCTTAATAGACCGGTAAGTCTATGAATGTCTATGTACGATAAGCGAGCCGTAAAAAAGTGCCCGGTATTATGAATGAGGGGGCAAGAGTCAATTAATACTTTTGAGATGATAAAATATGCCCTAAATATAAAAGAAAACAAGTATAGCTGATATTAACCACCATGAATGTAGTGTATATGAATATTATTATTTGTTAGAAATAATTATAAATGTTTAGCATGGATGACGTTGTTTCCAAAGTTAGAATGTTAAATTATTTTCATATACAACTTATGTAGAGGATAAAACAATTTGGCAATAAAATGCAATAAATAATTTGTATAAATAAACTGTTTTATTTCACAGACATTTACCTAATTAATAAGTTACATATAAATTTGGCTTGGAATATCGAAGCTATTGTAAGTCATAATATTGATAACTACTGACAACACATAATATTTAAATAAGAGCATTTATTTATTTTACAGCTCACATTAAATACTTACATCTAACTTTTATTATAAAAGAGAACTATCATTATTAAAATACAAATTCATTCAGATCTACAAATAAGTATTAAAAATACGATTTCTACGAATAGAAAACTTTTAAAATGCTGTTGAGATCAAATTTCTTTGGCATTGAAATTGATGGCTTATTTTATAACATAGGGCAATATTACACTAAAATACTGCTTGTGTGTAGATGAGTTAGTAGCCTTTGCACTGAGCTCTTGCACTGAGCACGCCAACCGGGCTACTAGCAATTTGTTATTGAAGGTAACAACGACATACTAATTATATGGAAGAAACGGGTATTTATCACGATTACCTTTATTATTTCCCGACGTTTCGACCGTGTTACAACAGCCGTGGTCGCGGGTAGACTGCTGTTGTTGTTACCATTGACGGTAGCAACAAAAAGTTAGGAAGTGTTCTTACCTTCAATGGTAACAATAAAACTAGTATGTTGTACTATACTATGTTATTTTGTGGTATGTGGTAGGGCCGGTTTCACGGATGTAATCGACCAATCAAATATTTGACAGTTCATCATAATTTTCTGGTCCATATCCCCCACTTCATGTTGGATCGGCACATCAGGTTTTCGTTCTCTGATAAATTATACCTTTTAAATTAGAACATATTAACAGTTATATTCTTATTTACACTGTACAATAGGCATCGAACAATCGAAATCTTAAAACTTAATAAATATATTTTTTCAACAACTAGGTACTTACTTAGTAACTAAAGATAAAGTATAGATCTAGTCATTATTATTGGTTTGAAAATCGACTTGGGTATTCGAAATGTTTATATACGTATTATGTTCCTTATCTTACGACATTGTAATAAATTAATATTATAAAAACTCCCTACAAAAATTACATAAATTATAGTACTTAGTTTTTTTTATCTATTATTTCAATAGTCCATCCATTTCCTATATGGTTCGTGAGCACCTTTACCACACTGTTTTTTTAAACCACCAAATACACGTCTTATTAAATTTCCACATCAGTCGCACTCAAAGCCAGAGGTGGCTTTCTCACAAGTTACAACTTAGTAACATCACTCTTCGTCTTAGTAACATCCCCGTCCTTAGTCTCTTCATCGAGTTGTTCCTTGCTGCGTTTCTCTTTCCTCCTGAAGATGGAGGCAGAGTTTCGGAGGGATCCGGCTACGCCATTGGTCGGCTCGAAAGCGAGGGGGGAAGGCTTTGGTGATCGCTCACTGGGACGCGAGCGGTATGAGAAACTGGCGGCTTTTAGACGAGCTCCTGGGAAAATGATGTAAGTTAATGAATTTTTTATTATTTCTAATAAAATCAGCTAACTTTTTGCGTTTTTCAGCGAGGTTCCCGATGAACTGGTAGATTAGTTTAAAGTTTTGGTTATAATACTCAAATAACAGTAGCCTAGGCTCTGAAGTCCTAACTTGCTCCAAGTCCAATCCAATTGGACATGAGCTTTCACACTATGACGTTGCTTCACACACTAGCTGCTGTTGAGACCATAACCATGAGCTCCAACAATAGGACCATAGGATACAAGACCACAGAGAGCTAAATTCGTCACAAATTGATATTTATCTATTGGCATAGCAGTAAAGCTCCTATCTCTTGTAAATTGTCTTCCTCAAAGGTTTTTGAGGTTAAATAACCTCAAAAACTCAAAACTATTTTATTTATCTTCTTAACTAATGAGTCTAATAGCCCCTTCCCACCGGTGTATAATATCGCGCACGGAAGCGGATCAGCTCGCACGACACCATGGGAACGGTCTCGTGCGCCGAGGTGCTCGGTAGCACAGGAGCTCTTTTTGTGTGCGTTGCCGTGTGTCGTCGACGGCTGTGCGTGATGATCTGCAGAACCACGCACCGTAGGAAGGCAGCATAATAATTTCATTTGCATGTCAAGATACCGATCTCTTGTTCCGGCACCAAGATTTATAGCCTGGCAATCGGGTTCCGTGGGACAATAGACCTTGAAGAGTGAGAGCTAAGGTGCAAGTTACCAAGGCCTCGCTTCGTCGGCAGGTCGTCTCTCGGCAGCGCCGGCTGGTGGTGCGTGGTCGGTGTGTGCGGCGCGGAGAGACTACTGATGGGGCCTGACGCGCATCCTCCGCGACGCTCCACCATGGACCGCGCGGGACGGAAGTTCAGATCCAAGTCGCAAGTACTACAAGAAAATAATAGTTGGTACCTACACATAATAAAAATGAAACAATTTTGCGATTTTTCCACCTCAAAAATAATGAACTCGCGTCCCATCAACGGCACGCTATTTGGCAAAGATCTACTTATGCAAAAGTCGAGGGGGTACTACAGGTGCATCTACTTATGCAAAATATACTTCGGCAAAAGTCGGGGGATAAGGTTGTTCAAGTTTTCACTTCTGTCTGCATTCACGGAGAGCCACGTTTTTTAGGGTTCCGTAGCCAAATGGCAAAAACGGAACCCTTATAGATTCGTCATGTCTGTCTGTCTGTCTGTCTGTCTGTCTGTCTGTCTGTCCGGCCGTGTCACAGCCATTTTTCTCCGAAACCATAAAAGCTAGACTGATGAAACTTGGTGAGAAGATGTATTCTGTGAACCGCATTAAGGTTTTTACACAAAAATAGAAAAAAAACTATAAATTTTGGGGGTCCCCATACTTGAATCTATAACTCAAAAATTTTTTTTTCATCAAACCCATACGTGTGGGGTATCTATGGATAGGTCTTCAAAAATTATGTTGAGGTTTCTAATATAGTTTTTTTCTAAAACTAAAAATTTGGGGGTCCCCATTGTTTGAGCCTACGGTTATTGTTCCTATTTGCTGAGGAAGTAGCCAGGGACGTCTTCAATTATTATTCGTTTGTTTAAGATATTTAACAAATTTATTACTTCTTGAAAACGATGACAAAGTATATTTTAAAAAATGTGTGCGTTGCAAAAAATAACGGAGACAACGAATGAATTGAAGTTGAAGCGCGAACGAGTGAGGTGAAGTTCTTCATCTTCGTTTGACATGACGTTTGACGTTTGACAGTGGCAGCTTGGTCATTAGACATCGCATGGTGCTGTCACTGTCATCGTTGATGACGTCGTCGGTCGCTAGATGGCGCTAGCGGTAGGTAGCTTCCTGAACATACCGGGCGCCTTGGAAGTACCAGGTATAAACGCTTCCAACATGAAGGACTCGATGGAATTCTGTGCTACTTATTAGCTCGACGTCTCTGGCAACAGCGGGCAGATTTTTGGAAAGGCCCGACGGATGATCCCTGTAGCCGTGCGTATCTCTGCTACTCTTGCTTGCTTGTCGTCGCCAGGGAACAGACGGGTTATTCGGCCCAACTTCCACTTGAAGGGGGGAAGATTTTCTTCTTTTATAAGTACCAAGCTGTCTAGGGTGAGGTCTTCACTGTTGACTTTCCACTTCGTGCGCTGCTGAAGCTCGGACACGTACTCTTTAGACCAACGTTGCCAAAAGTGTTGTCTGAGTTGTTCCACTCGATCGTAGCGTCCCAGTCGCGTAGACGTGACCGCCGTAATATTCTCACAAGCAGGGGCTGTCAACGGTCGGCCGATCAGGAAGTGCGCCGGAGTCAACGGAAGGAAATCGCTTGTATCTGAGGACAGAGGGGACAAAGGACGGGAATTCAGGACGGCTTCAATTTGCGTTAACACCGTGCCAAATTCCTCGTACGTTAGTTTTGCATTGCCTAACACCCGCCTTAGATGGTACTTACAGGACTTGACTCCTGCCTCCCATAACCCGCCAAAATGAGGACTATACGGGGGAATAAAGGTTAAACGAATTTGATTATTGTTAGTGAAATTAGAAATATCATTGGAATTTTCAAAAACAGCAGATAGTTCCTTTTCAGCACCAACGAAATTTTTTCCATTGTCTGAAAAAATCTGATAAGGCTTGCCGCGACGTGATATAAAACGCTTCAACGCTAAGAGGTAATCCTGTGTTGTCAAACTGCCAACCAACTCTAAATGCACCGCTCGAGTGGTGAAACAAATAAATAAGCAAATGTACGCCTTTATTAATTGAGCACCTCTGCCTTTACGGTTCAATATGAGCAAGGGCCCAGCATAGTCCACGCCACATCTCATGAAGGGAAAACTTGGTTCCAAACGCTCTGCTGGCAAATTTCCCATGATAGGGTTCAATGTTTTTCCTTTCATGCGTGTGCATGTAACGCAATTATGGACTATTTGCCTGGCTAGATTCCGGGCACCTAGCACCCACCACCTTTCACGCATGGAATAGACGAGAAGCTGCGGTCCTGCATGAAGTAATCGTTTATGTTCATATTCACATAACAACTTAGTGAAACGATGTTTACCACAGAGCAGCACAGGATGTTTTTTCTCAAAGCTAAAGGTAGTCGCATTACACACTCTACCACCAACGCGAATAATGTTATGCTGATCTAAGAATATGTTCAGACCAGCAGTTTTGTTAACGAGCTTACTATCTTTAAAGTTCAATGGTAAACTATTTTTAAGACTGTAATACTCAGTCGAAAATGATTTATTTTGCACTACGCGTGTCAACATTATAAGCGAGCGCTCAAGCTCCTCCACGGATAGCAAACCGGTTTTGGAGTCTAGGCTACAGCCGGGCACGGCTGCTTGTGTGTTATGAACAAATCGTAATAAATATGCGGCTGAGCGTTGTAATCGGATAAATGATGAAAACCGTTCAAAGTCAAACAAATGAGTTGATTGAATTGCAACTAAACTCGCCGAGTGTGATTTAATTTCAGGCAAATCGGTAGATGGCAGCGGGTTTTCATAGTGTTTCGGCCAATTTATATAAGGTTCTTGTAAAAAGGTCGGACCACCCCACCAGTGATTATCGCTGTCATATGTTAGTGAATCTACACTTGCACCCCTCGTAATGAGGTCGGCAGGATTTTCCGTACCTTTTACGTGCCGCCAAATCGTATCGTCGGTTAGTTCATTAATTTGTACGACCCTATTTTGTACAAACGTTTTAAGTAAGTGTGGAGACATATGGAGCCAAGCTTGCACTATTGTCGAATCAGTCCAGAAATAAACTTTATCATAAGTTAACCGCAACGATTCCTTTATCTTATTATATAGCTTAGCACCTACCAATGCACCGCACAGTTCGAGGCGAGGAATACTGACTGCCTTTATTGGAGCTAATTTGCTTTTAGCACACAATAAATGTACGGAGATAGGAGCCGAATGCTCACAGTTATTTAAACAAGATCGAATATAGGCACATGCACCGTATGCATTTTGAGAAGCGTCTGTAAATATATGAAGTTCAAAGTATTGAGCGTCTGTGGACGTTACGTACCGAGGTATTCTAATATTGTGTAAATTTTGGAGATTGGATATAAACCTACGCCAAGTACTTGCAATGCTATCTGGAACTTCTTGGTCCCAATCTAATTTGTGCCGCCACAAGCTTTGTAATAGCGATTTTGCTGTTATCACAACGGGAGCTAATAATCCTAGCGGGTCATAGACCTGTGAAATTACTGACAACATTATCCGTTTTGTGAGAACTGACTCATTCTGCGTGAATTGTGTAACGAAGTGCAATTCATCACTTTCAGAGGACCAGCCTAACCCTAAAGTTTTGGATAAATGATGTTCTCCTATGTTTAGATCTTTTGTGCGTTCAGGATTAATTTTATGATTGAATGTCCATTTATGCAATGGAAAGCAACCGTTATGTAAAACTTTTGTTATTTTATTACACAAATCGATCAACGCATCGCTATTATTATTACCTAAAATTAAATCATCCACGTAAAAATCAAAATTGATGGTCTTCGCTACAAGCTCATCATCACATTCCTGCGCTAATTGCTTCAAGCATCGTATACTAAGGAAAGGAGCTGACGCGGTTCCATACGTAACGGTTTTTAACGAATACAGTTGCAAAGGCAACTGACTATTTTCTCTCCACATGATTAATTGTAAATTACGTTGACTAGGTTGAACCAGAATTTGCCTATAGAAACTTTGAATATCTGCGCAAGCGACATATTTATACTGTCTAAAACGAAGTAAAATAGAAAATATACTATTTTGTAGTGGTGGGCCGATGTGTTGAATATCATTTAAGGATTTGTTAGTTGTGGTTTTTGCACTTGCATCGAAAACAACCCTTAACTTGGTTGTAAGACTATTTTCACGGTAGACGCCGTGATGCGGTAGAACGTAATATGGTTTACCTGAGTTGATTACCTTTTCCGATACTGGAGACATATGACCTTGGGCTTCATAGTCTCGCATAAAATCGCAGTATAATTCTTTATATTGAGGTGAACGCTCTAGTTTTCTTTCTAAGGCCATAAAACGATTTTTTGCCATGGTGAATGAGTCACCCAATGAATCAGCTGATTCCTTCAACGGAATGCAAACAGAGAACCTACCGTGTTCGTCACGATTTGTGGTTTCGGTGAATAAAGTTTCACAATACCGATCATCTTTTGACATGGCAGAAGGCAAGTCGGTTAATTCTTCCAATTCCCAAAATTTGCGTAATTGAGAATCTATATGAACCAAATTACATTGAACCCGGTCAACGTGATACGAGTTACTATGACGAATAGGGCCAGATATTATCCACCCGATTTGAGAATCGTGCAGATATGGACCGGTACTGAGCTTTATTTTGGCCTCTTTAAGTAGGTCCCAAAATATATCTGCACCCAGCAGCATATCAATATCGGACGAGATGTTAAATGTAGGATCTGCGAGTGCGATATGACTAGGTATAAGTATACCTTCGCAGTTAACGTCTAACGAAGGCAACTTTGATGTTATACTTGGGAGAACCAAACATTGGATTTCCGTACGGAAATCACTTACTTTTGAACGAATAACTGTTTTACAGGTGTGAGTACTATGTGAAACGCTCTGTCCCACACCGGAAATACGAATAGTGGACTGTATAGTTTGTAATTGTAAACGATTAATTAACGATTGAGTAATAAAGCAGTTTTGACTTCCACTGTCAAGAAGTGCTCTAACGGTATGTAAATGATTATTTGAGTCAGGTATATCTATGAGCGCTGTGGATAACAACACCGGCTGTACTGCAGCGTGGCTAGTAAGTACGTTGCGCTCGGTGCCTACTTGCGTATCAGCTGATTTGAGCATGTCAGCTATCGGGAGCGCGGTGTGCGTAGACGCGTCCGTACCTAAACTTTGACTTGAATGACCATTCGTGTGAAGTAACGTATTATGTTTGGCTTGACATAATTTGCATGGGCCAAACGAACATTCATGCAAAGAATGACCATCCGAACGAACGCAATTTTGACATAAGTTTTTTACCTTGACAACTGAACACCTTTCTTGTACAGACATGTTTAAAAACCTTGCACACGCATACAAATAATGATCGTCCCCGCAAAGGACACACACACGCATCTGTTTAATTTTATCTGAATTTATTTTCTGTGAGGCGTACGAATACGTTTGCCATTGCGGGTTCGAATTTGAGTTACCCTGCCTGAGTTTATTTTGCTGATTTGAGTTTGATTTACTAGGTTGAGATGAATCCATATTATGCTTGCTGGTATTTGATTTAATCATCTCCAACATATCAGCCCGGTTTCTGAGGAAAACAATAAGGTCGTCTAACTTTATCCTATTATTCATATCGGTTGTGATATCACCTTTCTTCGTCTCCCACTCGCGTTCTGTGGACGGGTCAAGCTTTGACACAACTAGATAAATAATGAGTGTGTCCCATGCATCCGTTGGTTCATTCAGCGACTGAAGGGCACGTAGGTTGCGTAACGTCGAATCGATTAGCTGCCTAATCTGTGCAGGTGACTCAGACTGAAGCGGCTGAGTGTCAAATAAAGATTTGACATGGTTTCGAACTAGTAAACGATTATTATGGAACCGGCTTTCTAGTAAATCCCAAGCGTGAGCATAGTTAGGTGCAGTAAATTCTAATGAACCGATAACCTGAAGCGCCGTACCGCTAAGTGACGATTTAAGATAATGAAACTTTTGTATCGCGTCTAAATCTTGACGGGTATGAATCATTGTAAGATATGAATTCCTATATTCGAGCCATTGATCATAAGAACCGTCGAAAGCAGGTAATTTTATTTCTGGCAGTTTAATCGACACAGGTCTACTTAAGGAACCAAAGGGCATTACTTGACTTTGATCACTTGAGTTTGATACACACTTCGCGGCAGCCATCAAAGAAAAATACTGAGCCTCGAACGCTTCTCTGTATTGTTCTTGAGATGGAAGTTCACATTCTGGAGACAACTGTTCAATCTCATCTTGAATGTCATTGAATTTTTCAAATATAACTGCTTGACTTTGCATACGTAAATCGATTTCAGCAATGAGGGTTGCATTTAAATATTCATTCTCTGCTTTAAATTTGCTAATAAACTTTTCAAATACAGTTAACCTGCCTTTGATCGTTCCTCGTTGCTTTTTGAGCTCAGCGAGGCGGCTTTCAACTACTGTAATAGCTTGTAACCGGGGAGATACGGGCCTATCTACTCTGATTTTGACAGGTTCAAGAGCTGGTTGAAAAACCTCTCCGTCGATCATTTTGGCAGGTTACAAAGGCAAAAGTACTTGCAGTTTCCTTTTCAGTACTGGTTCAGGCGACGTGAGGCACACAGTGACGCACAGCTGAAATTTGGAAACGGAAAAATTAACGCAAACTGTCGGACTGGGAGAGGTAAGGATGGGTGAGATGGCCAGACCGTTTATCGACGCTGCTCCAACTCCTCTTCTCCTCTTGCGGATGATCCAGGACTCCAACGGGATTCTGGATTGACGTGGCTATAGCTGTCCGTTTCTTTGTTCGGCTCGTAAGGACCAATGTTTGAGCCTACGGTTATTGTTCCTATTTGCTGAGGAAGTAGCCAGGGACGTCTTCAATTATTATTCGTTTGTTTAAGATATTTAACAAATTTATTACTTCTTGAAAACGATGACAAAGTATATTTTAAAAAATGTGTGCGTTGCAAAAAATAACGGAGACAACGAATGAATTGAAGTTGAAGCGCGAACGAGTGAGGTGAAGTTCTTCATCTTCGTTTGACATGACGTTTGACGTTTGACAGTGGCAGCTTGGTCATTAGACATCGCATGGTGCTGTCACTGTCATCGTTGATGACGTCGTCGGTCGCTAGATGGCGCTAGCGGTAGGTAGCTTCCTGAACACCATACTTGAAACTGAAACTCAAAATTTTTTTTTCATCGAACCCATACGTATGGGGTATCTATGGATAGGTCTTCAAAAATGGTGTTGAGGTTTCTAACATTGTTTTTTTCTAAACTGAATAGTTTGCCCGAGAGACACTTCCAAAGTGAAAAAAAGTTGGTCCCCCCCCCTCTAACTTCTAAAATAAGAGAATGATAAAACTAAAAAAAATACATGTTGTACATTACTATGCAAACTTCCAACGATATTTGGTTTGAACGAGATCTAGTCAGTAGTTTTTTTTTTATACGTCATAAATCGTAAACCGCAATTTACCTTTCGACGAACTACAAAAACCTATAAATTATGTTATTTGATGCTACGGAACCCTTCATGGGCGAGTCCGACTCGCACTTGGCTGCTTTTTTATTAGTCAAAACTAGTAAATACAGATAAGGATTCGTGATCTGGAACACGGCAGGGAAAAACAAAAAGTACAAAAAGACTAGGGATTTGGGGGTACCTACCTGATCAGACCGACAATAACTATGTAAGAACTTACTTCTTCCTGACTCGCGTGCGCACACGCTTGAGTACGGAGAGTCGTTGGGATCCACTCATCGGCACCGTGCCTGAGCGTTCTTCACGCATGTCGCCTTTAGCTGTCAACACAAACACATATTATCATGTATAACCCTTTGTTCTATAGATCGTTACATGGCAACCGGCTCGTTCGTCCCTAAAATCGTTCAGACTACGACTCACATCGACCCAATACTTACTATAAATAGCAAATTTGTACAATATGTTTCCGCGTAGCTCGATACTCTCAAGGGTTTGAGTGTCCAAAAGCTTGAAAGAACAAACATTTGATTCGATGTAGAATCAACACTACCAACACCAGGTGATGCGGCCAACAATTCAAAAGGTTTCGCCAGTCAGTCAAATCCCACTGCTTTTAATTCAACGAAATCACGGACCGCGCAGAAGGCAGAGCTAACTGAGCTATGAGGGCTGCCAAAACTCACCTAGATCAGCGGAGTCTAGCGGATGCGTGTTGATCCTCTTCCGCATCATCGTGAACACAATAGCCGCGAGAGAGCGCGGATGGTTCTCGTTGTCGTCTGGTGCGGGTGCCTCGGGCTGTGGCGCGGCTCCACGCTCGCTCACCACCCACCACGTCTCCATGCGACCCTTGCCTTTCACTTCCACGAAGCCCCGGGCTTCCAGGCCATACCCGATCCGCTCCAGTAGCTACGTCAAAGTCAAAAAGTCATATCACAACACTTTGAAAAATCTTAAAGCTTGAGTCTAGGTGTCAATTCCACACGACCAAGCTTAAAGCCATTCTGTTACTGTCAATGTTATAGAAGATCAGCTGGAGAGACTGCCCTATTTGATTTAACTGAAATAGCATGGAGAAAGATATGAACACTATAAAAACGTCTCAGTCGGTTGCAAGCATGCGAGGTTGCTCTGCACGCATCCGCGGTTGCCTTATGTATCAACCAATGGTGCAGCTGTCTAAAGTGGAATCAAACGGTAGTTTCCCTCCCCATTTGTAAAGATTGTGGATAAAAATAGATGTCTATCGTCGCGATCAGCTAAGTGATTCTTCGTCTTTTCAAGCAACAAATGAACCAGAGTCAGACCCTATGTTAGTAGTGTGATACGTCTATTGGTTGTAAAAGAAACACAATAAAACAGTATACAAATTTATTAACGGTTCTTCAATTGCCCGGTCACTGATTTGACGGTTGCTTTCAAGTAGGAGGTGGAAAAGTACTCCCCTCAAGTTTGTAGACGTCGGCCGGCTTGCTTCGGCGGCCGAGGTACGAGAAGGAGTCAGAAGGAGTTCGTGGTCACACGTAGTTGACGTCGGTGGGTGACTCGGGGAACACGAATAAGTCCTCCCAATACTGCAGTATCAACTTGAGATCCCAAACTTTGAATCCAAGCTTTGAACCCTGGAAAGTAACATAGTAGGTGTCACCAGCAGGTCCAGGTTCATTACCCTCTGATTGTGACCACCGTGCGAAGCAAGCATTACGTGATGATGAGGTGAGGTGAGGTGAGTACGAGGTGGTGTGTGATGTCACAATCAGAGCGGAGTTTACAAAGAGAAATGAATGAAATGAGAAAGAAAGAATGTAAAATTACAAAAATTAAAATGACATGAAATGAACAAAATGTGAAGTTAATGTGAAATAGGATATCTAATAAAAGATTAGATACCTAGTTAATTAAAACAAAAGCAAGCTAAAGCTGAAAAGAAGAAGGATTACACAAAGAAACATCAAATAAAAGTTCGTTGCAAAATGCCACGAACCTACCTACAACATTTTTGTGACGGTTGTTCAACACTTACCGATATACGGGTTTAAAACTGAATTTACTACATTATAGCTTACGAGAGTGATATGTCTACGTAAGAAAAGATTATGTAGATAAAAAGGAATAGAATTAATGTTCCTCAAAGTGATTCCCGGTCGGGCGGCGCTCGGCAAACGACACGCTCAGAAGCGTGTACGAGCAACCGCGACCGACCGGAGAATGGCGGTTGTGGCAGCGACGTAGTGTTGAGTAGGACATACAAGAGGCACCTCATTTTTGTCACAAGCATTCACTCAAAAATGTCCCGTTCCTCATGTTCAATGCATGTACCACCTCATTATATTTGTCATACTCTTTCCGGCGTCACTTGCGAGAGCGGGACGAAAGAGGAAAATATTTATCTTTCATTCGAGGGAGTGAGTGAGCTGATGTATTTTGTGACGTTGCGTTGAAGTGACATAATATGACGTAAGTAATTTTGACGTAACGAAAATTTGAGTGCTTGATGTCGACTGATTAAGCTTTGTTGTCAGTTTTTAGTCTGCTAGATTTTAGCGGGAAATAACAAAACAGGATTGAAATCTGTCCAACAGATTTTGTGATTTGTTTGTTGCTAGGACATTTATTTGTACATTTATTTTGTTTGCAATGGCTGAAACTGAAAGTGGGGAATTTGCCAGGTATGTCTACCGTATGGTATATACCTACTTAGTAATAATGAATATTAATAAGTTAATAATTTTAGTGTTGCTTTGTTTGATAACGCGGCTACTAACATTAAATTTAAGTTTAGGTTGTCATCCTCATCCTTCTTACAATGGGCTTTTTTCTTTATTTTATTTAACGAGACATTCACCAAGACACCACAACAGCAGTAGCTCATGAAAACAAATCCTGGATGACAAATGAAATGAGTCGAGCAAAATGAGTTAGACTCACTACTTCGCAACAGCATGTGACATGACATTCATTCATCAGGACACCTCAACAGCAGTAGCTCACGAAAAAAAATCCTAGATGACAAATGAAATGAGTCAAGCAAAATGAGTTACACTCACTACTTCGCATGTGACATGACATTTGAAGCATGACATTGTGACACCTCACGGTACAAGAACGAGGGCCTCATACAAACTCTTTTTGAAACGGTGTCCTACCCAACACTAAGCGACGGGGCGCTCGCGCACCGCGCTATACGAACACGCCCGAGTGCCTCCGACCCGACGCGCTCAGATTTGCAGGCAAGGCAAATTCTGCGAGGCACAGACGTTGGTATTATTTAATTTTGGTTCAAATTGAAGCTACTTTCCATAGGTACCTAATGATATGTAGGTAGGAAAGTACCTTTAAAATACTGATTTTATGATTAAAATAGAAACTAGATACTTCTAAAATGTATCTACGTTACAAGTGTCATACCTGCTTGGTGTACTTGGTGACCTGTATGCGGTCCATGGCGCCCGTGGTCTCCATGCGCGAGGCTTCGTTCACGGTATTGCCCCAAATATCGTACACCGGCTTGCGAGCGCCGATCACGCCGCTAACCAGCGGCCCGCAGCTTATACCTGGACCATACGATATAAATAAGTTAATAATATCCTGGAGTAAGCACGTAGTACAGTTCAGCTATAGATGTATCTACTACTATAGGATAAGCAACTTCGGTTTGCAGAGATACTAATGGCTCAAAGCGGTTCTTCAAATAATAATTCGATTCGATGAAAGTGTGTTAGTTCACGACTAAAATATACTGCTACAATTTTACAACAATGGCTTTTCCTGACTTTTATCCACATGCACCGCAATTTTGGAGCTTAGGTTCTCGGAGCGGGGCTAAAGCCGAGCTGTAGTTGAACCAGTAATACCGATTTGAAAATGTAGCAACAGCCGTCCTTTAATGTATTTTCCCAAGTATTAGAATACATTCAAAAAATAAAAGCGTTCGGCTTTGTTTTTGCAAGTGTTCATAAGATTTAGGAGCGGAGTGCCGACTTTCGCACTATTGTTAACCAATAGCAGCCGTCATACCTAGTAGGTAGTATTACCTACATACCTACCAAGAACTGAAGCGTATGCTTGTTTATAATATGATGCAATACAAAGGTAGTGCACTGACCTACTCTGAGGCGGAACTTGTTGAAGCTATGCTTGTTGATGTCCTCAAGCGTATTACGCAGCGCAAGCGCGTAGTCCACCAGTGCGTACAGATGTGAAAACTCGTCCTCACCAGGCTTGCAACACATAAGTACAAAATCATCAAAGTATACATCGGGCCACGGTTTGGTAGAACTTTATTTTTTGTCATGTCACTAGGTCTTTCTTGTCAGAGTGTGGTGAAAAGATAGAGAGGAATAACTCTCGCGCGGTCTCGGGCATTTTCTGACGGATCGCGTAATTTGAAAATGGAACGCGGAATCAGCGATTACTTAATCGAGCCGTGTTGCTGGAATCGACGCCCACGGATCGCGGACGCGCGAGCTTTTTTTGTCAGGTTCAAGCAATGCACTTTTTTTCAATGATTTTAAAGTTGCTTTTCAAAGCCTCTCCTCTGCGCTGAACCAAAGGGGCTCCTTTAGAGCACCTGACAAAAAAAATGCGAGTTTTTAAGTCTTACAGCATGCCCGTTTTGTCACGATGTTTTCCGTCGCCGTTTCATGTATGATGATGGAAGGCGGGGCCGCTACCACTAGAACAGTGCTCTAGTTGGCCTAGGTTTAAGTGATGTTTACCTTGCAATCAGGGTTTAGTCCAGAAGCGGCCATGTAGTTTGCACCAATCGTTTTGATCTTCTCTATACAGGTGAACCGTTTTTCTAGGAGCAGCTTATCGAAGTCAACTGTAATTTAATCCACGAACTAATTTTAAGACTAGAATTTGCTACGCCCGTAGCGCTATATCTATTTTGCTTCGCTACAGGGTGTTGTAGTAATCTGAACTACGACGTAGCTAGGAACGCTACGAGCGGCGTAGCAGTATGATCTACGACGTAGCAATAGCAATGCGTTGTAGCGTAGTGTGTAGCACTAGTTGTTTTAATTGTTGTTTGCCCTATTACCCCCTATAAATGGTTATGATGCTAAGGTGGCAGTTTAGCTGGGAGTATTAAAAAAAACGCACCCTCACACAGATCATTTACACACTTTATCTACTTCTCAAAGTTCAGTTTACTTTACCAATCGATAGTAAAAACTAATCAGACTTGTCGTGAGAAATTCTTACGCTTGAATACTCACAAATGATCTCATTGAGCAACCTCATGCAGTCGATAGCTTTCTGCTCGGAGTAGAACTCGTCGAAGTTGGCGATGCAAGCGAACATCACGCCCACCTGTTCGTGCCCTTTTGAGAACAGCTCCTGGGAAATTATATAATATCATAATCATTTATTTTAGGCTCCACAGTATAGTAGTGGGCAACAAATAATGCACATCGGCTAATTTCGGCTTCATAGTTATTGCCTACAACCATAGTTGAATTGAAATACAGGACCCATATCTTTTACACCTTAAACATAAAATACATACAGGTCAAAAACCTCATCCATCAAGATCGATAAGTTTTGAACCGATTTAATTTTGATGAGATGAGATGTCAACTGCACAACGCACAACCTTCATGGTGAGCTGGATCTTCCTCTGCAGATGTATTAGCATGGTAAATTACGTGTGTGTTATGTGTGTTACATGCCTTCGAGTATCCTCTTTAGCTCTGCTTAGTTTGGCCCCAGATTGTACCTCATTGTGTGGAATGTCCACAATATTAATTTATACTCTACGATTCTCACTCTTTCTGCGAGTAATGCTTACATTAGGACACCGGCGCTTCGAGAGGAAGTGGTTAACCACATGGTCAGGCAGAATGTGCTCCAGCAGGATAGCATTGGTGTGCTGCGTGTCCTGCATCCAATCCAGATCACGACTGGCCTGCAAGTTCCACAGGAAGTCCAGCCGTGACGTCACCTCCACCAGCCGCGCGTGGTAGATCACCACCACCAGGAATATCGTCATCAGGATCAGCATTTGAACGTAAGCTGGTAACATGCTGGGAAATATCGAAAAACCTTCATTTATTCTTAAATTTTCATATACAGATTATTTCATGATATAGAGTGCTGGAACAGGTTTCTTTATTAAATCTCTATGTATAATTTCAAGCACTAAAATTTCGCGTATGAAGTCAATAGTTAGCGAACATTTCAAGTCATCACTGGTGTTACCAGATAGATGCATCAATAGATTTTCATCTCGAGAATTGACGGCATCCACTGAACGTTGGAAGAAAGAAGCCTATAAATTTGATATGAAAATGAAATGAAAAAAGTATATGTATAATGGATGACCACCCCCTCATTTCTTCACAGATTCCAAAATACCTCGAAAGACAAACTACCAGGACAAACTAACATTAACAGAAATATACAACAAAGGACTTACGTATCGTTTTGGTTATAGAAGAGATCAATATTGTAGTAAATCAGCAGTAGAGCACAGTACATGATATAGTTGATCATCGCTAGAAACGTCTTGATCAAGTAATACAGTTTGAGGATAGATGTGAGAGCCACGAGGCACAAGATCCAGGTGAAGACGACGTATTCCGGTCGGTAGCACTCGCCGCACTGAGAGCGGGTGCTGTTCATCCTGAAGTTGACCAGCGTTGAGTTGCTGAGTGCGGTGCCGTTGTTGCCGTGTGGTATCGTGGGGAAGTCGCACACGTATAACTTTGCTGTGCTGTACGGAAAAAAAGGTATTTATCAAGTGTGAATGAAACTTTTGAGTCAAGTTAATAAGTGGGCATGCCAAAAAGCGGAACAATTTGCAATTTTAACATATTTTGCATAAGATACAATAGTGCTTCTGCCTCAAATGGTACTTTGGTAAAAGACATGTGTGGCACTCCTCCAGCATCACGAACACAAACAATTTCTAGGCTTGGTCACGTGGAACTGGCACCTAGGCTCACCTAGCTTCAAGACGCAAAGTATCCTTGCGATTCTACTGAATAAACTTTTGATCTTGATTTCAACAGCAGCATCGATCAGCTGGATGGGGTATAAAATTACCTGGATATGGACATGATAGTGACGAAGCAGCAGATATAGACGTCCCGCCATAGCCTGGTCCCGCTGAGTGCAGCCGACAGACGCTTCACTCGCGGCAGAAATGGAGGAAACTCAACAAGCATCACGAACACAAACGACAGCAGCAGCGGTACCGTCATCACTCCCAGCACTATTAGCAGCCTCGTGCAGCTGGATGGGGTAAAACATTGATTATTTATCTAATATAAATAACTATAAAATCCTGTCCCAGGCATTATAGCGTCCCGTAAGGAAGGGCATAACGCTATATAAATCATCTACAATAAATGCAGGCATTTGCAGTTTTATGACAAAAAAGAATCTACATCGTTGAATTTCTTAGCACACCTCTACATTACACTATAATGGGACATTAGCTACGTTCCAAATTTAATTCTCGGAAAACTTCTGGTTTAGACTGTACGTAGATTTAGTAGTTCAGTAGTAGAAGTAGTGAATAAACTCACTTGCAGTGCATAACGGATTGCACAGCGACGATAAAGATCCAAAGAACGAGGCAGCACATCACATTCGACTTGAAGGTCTTCTCTTCCAAGCTCGAGAACCTCTTCTCAAGCGCGAGTTCGCGGAAGCGCAGTGTTCCAACCTGCATGTTGTTCTTGCGCATGCGCCGGTTCGACTTCACCTCGATTAAGTTGATTATGTCGTTCTCCTGCAACGGGAGATATGCCTATTTCACGAGAAATGGGTCAGATGAGAATGTGTGACAGTGCAAGAAGACATACATGCACATGCATGATGGTTTTGGGTTTTGTACTGGTGGTATGGTAATGCAGAAGAATAAAATAAGAGAAGTGGAGCAGTGAGATTAGAAATAAGAATGATTATAAGTAGTTAGTACATACCTCGACTTCGGATAGTGATGTGACGTCATCGAGTTCCTGGTCGTCATCGTCCCATTTCTGCCGAGGGCGCGCGCTCACCACACCGGCCGCACCGCTCGAGTAATACTGACAAATTAAAAATACCCTCTCATTCATTCACGCTCACTAAAAGTCTCTTGACACTGCCACTTTAATGTTAGCAAATAGAGATGGTAACAGACTTATCGCAGACCACTATGAATAGAGCCTGGAAGAAAGAATTCAGATTTCTGGCGCGAAAAAATATCTAGCTTGCTAAGATGTTATGCATATTACTTAATTTCCAGTACCTATTGACCTACCTAACTGAGATTGATAATTTAAAATTAATTAAACAACAATTAGCGATTCTAGCAGAAGTTTTTATTGATTTTCATAGTTTTTTTATAATGTCCCAAAAGTTAAGAGCCGAGCGGGATTTGAACCCGCGACCTTCCCCTCGGTACGGGGCTGCGCTGACCACTGCGCCATCGGATCCTAATCACACTCGACGAATAACTCTTAGGGACTGTTCGGCACTAACGCGACCAGTCCAGACCAGAACAGTCCCTAAGAGTTATTCGTCGAGTGTGATTAGGATCCGATGGCGCAGTGGTCAGCGCAGCCCCGTACCGAGGGGAAGGTCGCGGGTTCAAATTCCGCTCGGCTCTTAACTTTTGGGACATTATAAAAATCTTTGTGATTTCCTTAAGTGTAGTAAACACTATAAAAATTAATAAAAAAGATTTTCATAGTGTTTACTACGATTATAAGGAAAATCACACAGTTTTTATAATGTCCCAAAAAGTTGAGAGCCGTGAATAAGCCAAAACCGCGGTCGCGATAGTGCCGTATTAATGTTTCTTAAAGTTATTCGTCGACTGTGATTAGGATCCGATGGCTCAGCCGTACCAAGTTCCGTACCAAAGGGAAGGTCGCGAGTTCAAATTCCGCTCGGCTCTCTTTTTACTTTCGAGACATTATAAAATCTAGCTGAAGTGTCACACCTTCTTTGAATATGTGCTAGGCCTCTATTATTTCTACTAGAGTGAATTTTATGAAATTTTATAAATTAAGTAGTCTACTCTACCTAGTGGTAAGAAAAATTTCAATGACTATGAAATACTTACAAAACTCAATGACACTAACTAGTGACAAAGTTAAAAACCACTACAATTTCGGACGACTGAACTGAAATTGGATATTACCTATTCTTGAAATTGGATATTACAATACTTTGTGCTAAAATGAAATGCAAACTTCAAATAGATGAGTTTAAAGTAAAAGTGGCGTGAGTTGATTTAAGACAACTAACCTGGCATCAAGTTGGCCATCTGTTCGTTGTCTGCTAGGTATTACAAAAACACAGAATTAGGATAGAAAGATAATACATTAAAGGCAGAATATTCTACAATAATCTTAATGATGTTTGTTTCTTTCAAAATATATTTTATTGATCATAAAAACCATGTAAGTATTTCGGAAGTAAAACGATAGTCTTGTGTAGACTTGTCTGATCCTTAGTTTCTCGCATTTAAAAAGGCTATTGTCTCATATTTTAGGTACAAATTGATTCTGTAGTTTAACCAGAATACCCAGGATGAAATTGCTGTTCTTACGTTCTGGAAAGGCATCTCAGGAGTCCAGTTGGTGGTGAGCTCCTCTTCTGCGAAGCTGCTGGGTCTGCGTTGTTGGATGTCGCACGGCAATTGTTGAGATGTTCGGTTCCTATGGATGAGGATACGAAGGTATTGAGAACATGTCACTACGAGGAACTGCTCCCCATTATACCTAAAAATAACATCCCACTCAACGCAAACATGCTCAAAAATAGCAAACCCAAAAAATCGTTAGGTAATCTTATGCTTGCGAAAGTGGTTCACGCCATTTCCTAATATGTACATACAAATAATAAAAAAATATTTAAAATTGACATACAAGGCAGCTCTTCTTCAGCTACTAAGGGTCCACTGTGGCCTTGATGAGATGCGTCACAAGGCCATACTCGTTGAGGTAAGGGTTTGAGGAACCGCCGTCTTCTGGCTTCACTTCCAACGTCCTAACTGTACAGCTGTAGGGTTTCTTAGTAAATATTATCTCACTTACACTGCCTTGGACTTCTTCCTCAGCCGCCGCGGCTCCTCCGTGGCCTTGATAAGATACGTCACGAGCCCGTGCTCCTTGATGTAAGGGTTCCGGGAGCCGCCGTCTCCTACTGGCTCCACCTCGAATATCTGTACAGCTGGTAGGATTTCTTAGTAAATATTATCTCGCTTACACTGCCTTGGACTTCTTCCTCAACCGCCGCGGCTCCTCCATGGCCTTGATAAGATACGTCACGAGCCCGTGCTCCTTGATGTAAGGGTTCCGGGAGCCGCCGTCTCCTACTGGCTCCACCTCGAATATCTGTACAGCTGGTAGGATTTCTAAGTAAATATTATCTCGCTTACACTGCTTTGGACTTCTTCCTCAGCCGCCGCGGCTCCTCCGTGGCCTTGATAAGATACGTCACGAGCCCGTGCTCCTTGATGTAAGGGTTCCGGGAGCCGCCGTCTCCTACTGGCTCCACCTCGAATATCTGTACAGCTGGTAGGATTTCTTAGTAAATATTATCTCGCTTACACTGCCTTGGACTTCTTCCTCAACCGCCGCGGCTCCTCCATGGCCTTGATAAGATACGTCACGAGCCCGTGCTCCTTGATGTAAGGGTTCCGGGAGCCGCCGTCTCCTACTGGCTCCACCTCGAATATCTGTACAGCTGGTAGGATTTCTAAGTAAATATTATCTCGCTTACACTGCTTTGGACTTCTTCCTCAGCCGCCGCGGCTCCTCCGTGGCCTTGATAAGATACGTCACGAGCCCGTGCTCCTTGATGTAAGGGTTCCGGGAGCCGCCGTCTCCTGGCTCCACTTCGAACGTCCCGTGGAGGCACTCTAGGGTACTCGCCGATATGTGCACTCGTCTGCAAGAGAACGATTTCTGACTTCTATTACCTGACTGCCTCTCTTTTTCGAATGAACCTATGTAATGAATTATGTATGTGTTCTTTTTTGCGTCTACAAGCAGTCAACTTGCGGCAATCCGCGGCTTTGCCCACGTGGTAGCTTTTTAACCGTTCGTAAATTTTTGGGATAAACAGAATTATACTAATTATTACTCATACATCCCAAATTTCATCTAAATCATTTAATTGGTTAGAGCGTGATTGAGCCACAAAGATCACATTGTAACAGTAGGAATATTAGTGTTACCCAGGCATGCCACCGCTCTCGATGTGGTTGGCGACGGTGACGTCATGCGACCACAGATCGAACTGCCACTTCAGCAGGCCGAGCACTCCGCACAGAACCGTGCCGCTGTGGATGCCGATCCGCATATCCAGGTCCACCTGGAAACGATATTATTGTTAAAGAGTTTCTAATAATAATAGCCCAAGTTGCTAATTTCGATGTTGACTCAGCGTGACTGACTGCATTCCGGCTTGGCCATCTAGCGTTAAGTGAGCAGATATTTTCGAAAAGTGCATTCACGAAGACATGACCATGTCATGATCCATTTTTTTACATGATATAGACCATCCTTTGGCTACAATTTCAACTAATGGTAAGCGACGATGGAGCAGGATGGTTTATAAGACACTGTTCACTCTTGCCTTGAAGAGAGGTCAGGAAAAACTGCCGACGGCAATAAGTTCCATTCCCTGGAGGTTCGCTTATTGAAGGTGGAGCCAAAACGGTTAGTGCGAATGGGTGAATAAAAACGATCCTTCTCGCGTCGTACTCCTCACTGCCGAGGGCCGTGACCCCCTCCTGGATCAATTTATCCCTGACAATGTTTCGCCACCTGGATCTGTCACCGGCAACTTGAATGGCTTCATGGACCTTCACGTCGAGAGTGGAGCAGATTTGGTCGGACCAACGTATCGGGCTTCGGCCTCGTGGTCTCTTGCCATTAAATAATAACGATATGATTAAGTAAATGCAGCAGTATACCTGTCTGTTATAGCGCACGTCTCGGATAGCGCGGATCATGTGCAGGCCCATGTTGACGCAGTAGAAGGCGTGCTCGGCCTGCTGCTCCGGCAGCCCGCTCACACAGAAGTAGCAATCTCCGAGCAACTTTATGCGGATACACTCGTTTTCCTACAAGAAAATACCCAGAATAGAAAGCCACGAGCCGATTTAGCAGCAATGCTCTCTTAGTTAGCTGTTTATGACCAAGTTTAAAAGAACATCTTCACTGGAACTTTACTCTAATTCGATTTTGTAAAATGATCATAAACCAGACTTCCCAAGCTATAAGCCGTTTTGAAGTGATTCTTGCGATTCAAGTGAATAAATCGTTATTTGCTTTGATATATTGATTTGGGGACCGTGATGTGTGAATGGGGCCGTTTCGCATTTTTTGCTTAGCTACTCAATAGCATCATGTCAACTCAGCTCTGTTTTCTTCTCTCTGTATGTATTCTTCTTCTCAGGTATCTTGAGTAAATTGATTGTATTTTGATTCTATTGTCTTACCGATGCTAGTTTGTCGAAGCGTGCAAATAACTCGTTGAGCAACGATACCAGCTCTGGAGCACTGCACTTGGCTGATAGTTCTGAAAAAAATAAACATAACACCTTCAAAATATGAGAAGATTTACTTGGTACATACTAAAGAAGGCTTTGAAGTTATCTACCGTGTCTGGGTATTACAGCTGTTTCGTTTTTTTTCTAAATAAACTACAATCGACATAAATTGTACCAAAATTGCCAGAATACTTTCTTGTTTTTGAGGATTCCTGAGACCTTAAGCAGTTTTGAGGGGTTTCTACTTTGCCCATGCAAAACCCAAACCTCATACCACAAAATGATGCGAGTTTTGCACGCACAAACTCACCCCTCTTCTTACATCCAGCGATCAATTTACGTTAAGAAGATAACTATATTATATGTTTACGACATTAATATTTCCATTGCGTCAATCTAATTAGGTACCGTACCTGTGAACCCCTTGATGTCAGCATAGAGTATAGAGACATCGTTATACCTCTGGATGTAGAGGTTATTGAACTGCTGCTCCTGGATGCTGCCTTTCATATGGATCATGTCGTTGAATATCTCAGTGGCCAAGAAGTCTGGTATTACTGTAGGGAAATATTTTACTGTGACTTTTGGAAGAGGAAACGAAAAACTCATGAAAAAAATACCATAAAACAGAGACAAAGGTGATTTCGTATAGTGAGCGTACCTACTCGTAGTTGATCAGTTAGGTTAGTGAGCTAATATTCACACTAATACACTACACACTGCTCACAAACACACTATTACAGTCGGTTATATGCACTAGCAGCTTGCTAGCCACTCAATTTTCTTGTTTACTTCAGAATCAATCAAACTCTATCCACTTGGTAGTCACTGTGTGCTGGTCAAAAAACAAATTACCCAAATAAGTATAACTTAACCCAGCCAAAACAAATAAAAAACCACT
This sequence comes from Thera obeliscata, assembly GCA_947578465.1. NCBI lineage: Eukaryota > Metazoa > Arthropoda > Insecta > Lepidoptera > Geometridae > Thera > Thera obeliscata. The sequence continues at coordinate 5,153,921 of OX387926.1, forward strand.
GTAACTTGAACCCGCATAGTATTATTTCAATGACTGACCACTATTAAACAGTTTCCAGTATCTCTGCGACTCCCTCTTGCGTTGTAGCCGAGTTATCATCGTCTTGTGCGTCTCCAGGAACGCCTTGCGCTGTCCTCCGTCGGCCAGCGACTTAGCGTACATGCCGGCGAAGTTAATCGCTACGTACAGAAGCGCATTGCTGACCAGCCGGCGAGTGTAGCAGGAGAGATCCTAGAGAAAATACATTCTGGTTGTTTTTGAGCAGCAAAATGTCACAGACCCCACTCGAAAGGTTCGCGCGACTGAGACTATATAGAGTCCAAAACCTTACATGCATAAGAGACCGAGACACTTATCCCGGCGTACTGTCTCTGTCTGTCTCTGGTTCAGTCTCCGTGTGAACTGCCACACATATTATATGTTCCATAAGCACGGGTTTTCAGCAACTCATAGTTCAACTGTGAATTAACCAAAAAGCTAGCGCGAGCAATCATCGAAACTGACCCGAAAGTATCGCATTTCTTAAAATATAAAATCATGCAGTTTAAACCTTTTGCAGCAACACTTTTATTCTGATACAAAAATAATCAATTCGCAATAGAATAGGAACTCCGTTAGCAAACTTACTGCATTCGTGTTGGAGGCCTGGTCAATCGCGAAGGTAGCAGCCAAGAGATGCGCCATAGAAGACAGCACGCCAATGACAATGCACCCGAGCAGCGTTAGAGGCAGCATGGCGTACGGCACGAAGACTATGAACAGCATGTACCAGACCTGGTTCTCCGGCGCTTGGAAGCCGATGGCTTGGCCGTTCGGCGGGCTGAGGCCTGGGGATTACATGGGCATGGTTTTCTACCGGCATCATACCCACAAGCTTGCATATCAATGCTAATGTATATTCAAGGTGTGTGTGTGTTGTGGATAGAACAGTCAGCGACAAAAGTAAATGAACTTTATTTTGTAAAAAAAAAAACTTTTGATCAGAGATTTGACTTAATTTAAAGATCCTCCTTGAGATAGCTATTTGCAAACCAAGGTTACCTTTCTTTTGCCCAATCCTGAGAAAAAGGTATAAGAAAGAAACAATTAAGGGAAAAAGGAAGGGAGAAACAGGGAATAATCGAATAGAAATGAAGTTATTAATATATTTTAGTCACTGGCTGTACTTTGGCACTCGTTACTACCATATGCAAGACTACTATAGTGACCTTGAGCGACGAGTAGCAGCCAGGTAGCGGCCGCGGCCCAGTGCAGGTAGTCATTGGCGAAGCAGCGCCACCAGCCGAGAAGGCAGACTGCTAGATTCAGGAGGGAGTACGCGACCGTCCAGCCGATTTGGAAGTTCCACGAGGCAGCGTCAGTGGCAGCTGTACAAATATCATACTTTTATCACACATAGTTTAATAATTATAAGTTTAAAAAACTTGAGAAACCAACTTCATTGCCAAACGGCTAAATCGATTTTAATGAAATTTGTTTGGGACAATCTGGACGTAAGAATAACCTTCCAAATAAAAAAATAATTTTTCAAATCGGTTCACAAATGACGAAGTTATGCGGTAACAAACATAAAAAAAAATACAACCAAATTGAGAACCTCCTTCTTTTTGATTGGAAGTCGGTTAAAAAAATGAAAATACTGACTTCATAACCAAACTACTAAACTAATTCTGATGAATTTGAACATTATTTTTTTATCTGAAATTTTATAGTTACCGATAATAAATATGACTGAGTTATGCGGTAACAAACATTAAAAAAATACAGCCATAATGAGAACCTCCTTTTTAGTTTAAGAGGAAAGAATGTGGAAAAAGAAATCATTCAACCTCATTTATTCACAGACTCCGAAATAAGGAAGAATTTGTCTCTTTGGCTGTACCTACCTATTTAATCAAGTTCAAAGTATTATAATAAAAAATGGAGAATTACTTACCCGGGTTTCTAAATGAAGAATAAATTACCGCTAAACAAATCTGAAACAAAAATAGAAGTCACCACTGGTCACCACACCACTCAGGCTGCCAGTCCACTAGAGTGGAGGAGAGCGGAGATGGCGAAGATTTTATGCAATCCTATTGGTTAATATTTTCAAGTTCCGCTCCGCTACAGTGGACAGGCAGCTTTATTCGGGACTATCTATCAATCAATCTATACTATCTTCAGTAAAAAATGAAATGCGAAATTTTTGGGTGCAGCAAAAATATATGTTCTAATCTATGTTTTGCCTATATGTATATTTCGTAGAAATTCGAGGAAATGTAATAACCTTGGTGGTTTCCATGATTTTTGCAAAACGCGTTTGACGAAGCCTTTAACGTTGTAAGGTTTTATCCCTACACGTCATTCAATCAATTTACAATTTACAGCACTCCCTGCGTCGTAATTGTAAATTTCAATTGATCTGGGAGTGTTTTTATTCAATTCTACGACGTTTTCTAAATTGACGGTTTTTTATCTTACGTTCGTGGAAGTATCATTGCGTTGTGTATTCCACCAATGCAATTTTTACAGATAAATAAATTAAAAGAAGACCTTAGGTGCCAATGCAAATTCCTTCTTGTAAGATATTTGTCTTGTGTTCGATTCCCACCGAGAGTAAATATAAGTGTGGTGAACATAGATGTTTGTTCTGGGTGTTGTATTGTATTCAAAGTAAATGTGTATACCTAATATGTGTATAATATTCTTAGACAATCAAGATCCTAAGATAATATTAGATGGATTTGTTTTTTTGTAAAGTAGGTATTAAGGCTGAGATTCATAGACCGCACTTTGCTTTACAGCAAAGCAGTCTTCGCAAAGTAAGCTTTGTTTATCGAAGTTTCCTATCAATATTTTGAATAAAGAAGAGCTTGACAGAACTATGAAATATAATTTTGGTTGAAAGTTGAACTTTCCATCAAAGTAAAGTCAAAGTTCGGTCTATGAATCTCGGCCTAAGTGTTGACAAAAAACAAATCCATATAATATTATATCTGGTTCCCATCGTTCAAGCTCTGCTTAGTTTAGGGCTAGATAGGGTTGTGTGGATTATCCTCAATATTTATTTTAATTTTATTTATTTATATTCGAATTATACAAACCTTAAGTGCTAAATCAACAACGTTAACCATAATGAGTGATTTTTGGCGCTGCCTCCGAGAGTAGCATTGATACCGCGACTCCACTTCCTTATCCTGAAAACATACTGTTCATTTGAATCTTTTTGTACTCTTCCCCATAACTATTACTATTCACTTATTGTATTAGTAACTGCAAAATAGTTGCGACCCACCTTAAAAGTATATTTGAGTGACGGCCAGAAGATGCCTCGGTAGTACCGCGGTTCCCGTAATGTGCAATCTGTAGCTACTGAAATATTCATATTTTATAAGTACATACAAGAGTATCATGGCAATAATACCTAACAGGCATAATACACAAACACAAAAGAAAGCATAATAGACAAATTTTATTATAAGGTGCCAACAAGATATCGTAGGCATGTGCTACGATTTCGTAGCTTATGTTCTACGAGGCTACGCTGATTTTTCTCTTCGAAAGTCTTTTATAATACTGCATGCTTACTTGGTTCTTCCTCCGTATTGAATCTGCCTACATAATTTGAGCGGCTGTCATCACTGGCTCGATTCTGGAAGAAAACAATAGGTGAACCTTCTATTATGTATTTGCTTTCAAAAAGTAACCCTAGAGAGCCAGTTATTTTGACAAGTATTTTTATTAACTATTTCCATATTTATGCAGCATCCAGTAATTGCTATACCTACGAAGTCAGAGAAAGAAATAGAAAATGAAAAATGATGATATTATTAATAAATGAAAACTTGCTTATAGTGTACATAATTTATGTACTTACAACATAAGTTAAGGTTTACAATAAGTTTCAAAGACGAACTTCATATTTGATCAAAATCGTGTTTGACAAAAATCTTCGTCTTTGAAATTGGACATTAGGAAGGAATTTATTTACGAAATATACAAAATCCAAACGATTAAAAATCGGTAAATAGTTTTAAAACTCTAAAGTCCTGTTGTGTACCTGTTCCTCCGGTGCTGTACTGCTGGCGCCATCTCCCGGCATTCTCTCCCCTTCAGGCTGTGCATGATCTGGCTCATGAGGTTTGCCTCTTTCTCCACCATTTTGACCCTGAAACAAAACATAGATATAAATAAAAAAGTGTTTATTGACTGATTAACATATTCCTTTAAACATGAATCTATTTATGATTAAAACTAACTAAGGACCACTCGAAGGATATAGGCCTCCTCTAAAAAGAAACATAGACACAAAATTTAAAAAAGACGAAAAATAAGTGTTTCAATTAGAAATCTGCATGATATTCGCTAAAGTTTTGTTATAATGGCAAAAAAAACATATATAAACATTATTATCAGCTATCTGGTTCCCATGGTACAAGCTCTGCTTAGTTTGGGGCTAGATAGTATCGTGTGGATTGTCCAAAGTATTTATTTATTATTATCTCTTACCACTAGGTAATGACAGCAATATCTCACACCTAAGTAACGCTTATAAGTAGGACCATGTGATTTTCCGTTGCAGACTATAATACAATGTGTGTAACATTATATTGAAGTGGTGAGGGATACATACAATACAATACACTGAGCCGAGACCCTTTTGTAGTAGCACTTATGCATCATCGACATACTTTCTATGTTATTTTCTTTTGTTTTTTTTACCCATTCTGTGCGTATAAAAAGTATTGTGTGATTCTTAGCAAATTGTAAGCGTTGGTGGCCTCGTGGTAGTGGCCCCGCCTTCCGATCTTAAGGTCTTGGGTTCAAATCCAGTCGTGTACGAATGAGTTTTTCTGCCCAAAAACTTATGTACGCTATGCCAGTGCTCTTAAACGGTGAAGGAAAACATCGTGAGGAAACTGGCATATCGTAGAACCTAAAAAGTTCAAAAACATGTGTCAAGTGCACGAAAGTAGCCTCTTTGAGGCGCACTTAAAATCCTTTCACCACACATGGTTCTAAAGAATCAGTGAGTTTGCTTCTTCTTCTTATACGATAAGATTTTTTAGCTACAAATGCTTCATAGTTGACTGGCCTCTCAGCTCAGTTGGTAGTAGCTCTACCTTCTGCGCCGTAGGTCGTGGGCTTGATTCCACAAATATTTGTGTGGTGAACGCAAATGTTTATTCTCTGTCTGTGTGGTATTATTGTATGCTAAGTAAGTATTTACAAAAAAATATCTAAGTATTATATATACTATCTGATTCCCAGGCACAAGCTCTGCTTAATTTGGGGCTAGATAGTATTGTGTGGATTGTCCACAATATTCATTTACTTTACTAGTGACCCCCCGCGGCTTCGCTCGCCCCGTTACCGTTCCCGTTGAAAAAAACATATTTATTCACCTTTTAAACCTTCTCTGGACTTTCACAAATAATTCAAGACCAAAATTAGCCAAATCGGTCCAGCCGAGTTCCAGTTCAGTTCTCGAGTTTTAGCGAGACTAACGAACAGCAATTCATTTTTATATGTATAAGAGGCAAGGCAAGGTGATGACAGGTGAAGTAAGGCGATGACTGAATGGCTTCCAAGAACTGGCTATAGAAGCGTTGGTCGCCCTGCGGCAAGATGGGCAGACGATGTGGTTAACATCGCAGGCAAGACCTGGATGAGATTGGCACAAGACCGGCAACAGTGGCAAATACAGAGAGAGGCCTATACCCAGCAGTGGCGGAAGTCGGGCTGTGGATGATGATGATGATGTATAAGAGAGAGATATTGCAGGCAGACTTGTCCATTATCGCTGTGAAGAATCTAATACTCACAGTATTAGATTCTAGAAATAGCATCGCGTGGCCACAAACATATGTCGCCGTTAATGGTATCGCTGTGTCAACGCATTAATTTGGACGTTATCGCCGATACGAGCGATGTGATAAAGCTGTCATGTCAGTACGCTTGTTTTGGAAGTTCGTAGACTTCTAAGTACTGACTTTTTTTTTGAGAATTGACTGGCCTCTAGCTCAGTTGGTAGTACCTCTGCCTTCTGCGCCGTAGGTCGTGGGTTCGATCCCCACCGAGAACAAATATTTGTGTGGTGAACGCAGATGTTTGTTCTCTGTCTGGGTGTCATATTGTATTCTAAGTATGTATTTACAAAAAAAAATGTATATAAGTATTAAATCAGCTATCTGGTTCCTATAACACAAGCTCTGCTTAATTTGGGGCTAGATAGTGTTGTGTGAATTGTCCAAAATTTTTTTTTTTTTTTTTTTTTTTTTCTAAGTACGTTGTAGCACTTGTAGCCTTTTTCAGTTACTATCAACTGCGCCGAGAGGCCAGTCAAACAGGCGCTACATGTTGTAGGTACACAAGGATACGCATCAGACTATACATTGATAGCTCTTATGTCGATGCGGCAAGCGTCATTTTTCTTTGTCTTTAGGTAACTTGAACTGTATCCTACTGTACAACGTACTTAAGGCCTGCGCACATCTAGGCGATGGCGATGGAGATCAACTGAAACGCTGTCAAATATGACAGCGATATTTGACAGCGTTTCAGATGATCGCCATCGCTTAGATATGCACAAGGCTTGAAGTCTACGAACTTATTCTGCCTTCTGCGCCGTAGGCTGTGAATTCCATCCCCACCGAGAACAAATATATTATTTGTGTGGTGAACACAGGTGTTTGTTCTCTATCTAAAGGTGTTTTATTGTATTTTAAGTATGTATTTACAAAAAAAAATATAGTAAATCAGCTATCTAACAACTAAATATCCCTATGTCATCATACTTATTATAGAAAAGAAATGAATATAGTTATGTTATATTTAATACTATAGGAAAACTAAAGAAAGCGGCGCTTATGGCCTCGATGGTCCCAAAAGATATCTTAGAATTATCTCTCTCATTCTTATAGTATAAGCTCTGCTTAATTGGGTTAGATAGTGTTGTGTGGGTGACCGCAATATTTATTTATGTTTCATCATAATCGCCAGATACGGCAAGTTCACCGTTTTTTATGCTTTCGGGTTCTAGGAGCTCTGTACAACGCCATGTTTATTCCTACCTGATGTCAAGTGGTAACTATTGTCTTTAATAAAGCATTGCCTCAATTGGCCTCGCAGGTAATGATTTGTTATTAAGCTTTTAAGAGGCGCACTTAAAATCCTTTTACCACACTGGTTTGAAAGAACCAGTCACACAATAAAAATAATATCTAAAAACCCTTTTCATTTATAAACATACTCACATAATAGGTATAACATTCTAAGCAAACTGAAAGTTGAGCTTCAAATTATAAAAACAATCCATACTTTTTTTAATATCGAAAGAGCACGTTCGCAATATTATTAAAACGACTTTACGACGGTAAAACAACCCTGTACAATGTGACCCTTATTTCGACGTAATACGGCCCATTTTCTTGCATATCTAATGATGTTCTACACATGTGTCACTGTCGTTTATCTTCCCCCGGATTGGGATGATGGACGAGCGTTTATTGAACAGCCATAACCACTATGATAATAGATGAATGCGCAATAAAAATTCTATTAACGATATGATGAGTAGTAGAGCTCTTTGTGAAGGGCTCGTCCGGGGAAGTACTACCTCCATGCCTATTTCTGCCGTGATGCAGCATTGCTGTGTTTTGGTTTAAAGGGTGTGGGTGCCGGTGAAATTACTGGCACGTGAGGCTGACCACCTGTATGCCTCAAATAGATAGACGCAAGGCGGTGCATCGTGCATAGAGCACGTTCTTTTCGTGCGTGACCTACGAGGCAATGCTTTGCTGTAAGCGACGGTTACCACTTAACATCTGATGGGCCAAATGCTTGTTCCATCACCTACATAAAAAAGAATTAGTCAAATTAAAAAGAATTAGAATCTTTGATTTTCAGTCATTTTTTGCATTGGTAAAAAGAATTAGTCACCCCATTTTTGGTAAAAACACTCATTGAATTTTTTTGAGTGAGTGCATTTGATTGAGTTTTCTATAACATAGTATTTTTTAATTTCGAGTGAAGCTTTAGATTTCTTGGAGTAAATCTATGATAGGAGTGGTCGTCCCTTTTAGTCCCTAAAGGCTTCAGAATCCAGACCTTCCGTAATCACACTTTGAATTTGTCAATCAGAAATGCAAATGAACACGCAACTTAGCATATTTGTGAGTAAATAGGTTTAGTTTGGGTTTGTTAGCTTTGCCGTAGAATTCCTTTCCTACTGACTAGTTAGGACCATTCAATATGTGAAGATGAAGTTTGCCTTAAGGTTGTTAGATTTCCATACAAACTTATTTTTGCCATATAAGGGCGATTTAAGTATAATTGTACTTTAAAATAACTGTAGCTGGCTTTTATATTGTTCTTTATTTCTGTAAAATTTTATCAAGTTGAAGAAAACTGTAGATTAATGAAAAACTATGAATGCATTTATTTGTTTATTATTATTAACGTAAACTTTACCATACTGTATTCAGTAAAAACTTTGTCAATAAAAATAAATAAATATTTTACTATTTATCTTTAATCTACAATTTTTTCAACTCAATATAGTTTGGCGGAAATAAAGAACAATATACAATTACAATACAAAATACGATTATACTCTCATCGTCCATAAATGATAAAATCAATTTATATGGAAATAGTATCACCTTAAACTTGGTTTATTTAGGTATACCTACTAAACACTCCGATTACCATAGCATATAGGTACCATGGTAATTGGACGGTTTATTTATTGTCACCGTGATTTGGTAGATTAGGTACGGATTAAAACAGCTGCATCTTTCATACAATATTTGTTTTATAATTCTAAGATATCTTTTGGGACCATCGAGGCCATAAGCGCCGCTTTCATTAGTTTTCCTATAGTATTAATATAATATAACTACTATATTCATTTATTTTTATAATATGATGATATAGGGATATTTAGTTGTTCAGTCAAAAGTTTTTACAAAAGGATTCCCGCTGGTACCTATACATTTCTAGCCTCGAGTCATATTGTACGTCATTGCTATGATCTCCAATAAGTCAATGATCCCAGAACTTAGGCTCCAGGCACGTCACTTTGTTTGCCAGCTTGTGTTGTTGGTTTGGTTCCAGAGACTCATTTACAAAATAACATTCTGTAATAGTTCCTTTAACAAAGCGTGTGTATAGGCCAAGCTACGCACAGTGAAGGCTTTCGAAGTTACTAACTTAGTTATATCTCCTGTAACATGACAACGAGCTTGTTAACTGAAAGTGGCCAAGTTGTAGCTAAACAATCGCTCTAATCAAATTCCGTCGCTTAGAAACTTGTTACGAATCACAAACAAGACTTGGCTTAACCCTTCGTAAGTTATCTTTAGACAAACATGCTTACGTGCCGATTCATTCAACTTCTCAATATCATACACAACCTTACTTTCCTCACACATTCCGCACGGGACGGGACTGGCTGGGACTCAGTTTCCGTTTGTTATTACATAATATGTGTACCTTTCTTGTCTACCTGTCTTTTGCTGTCTGTTCTGGGTGTTTTAGGGCAAATTTTTCAATACACAGGTACGTTCATCCGTCAGATAAAAATACACGAGTATATACTTCTCTCGACATTTATATTCGACGAATAGTGTTATTTCCGTAGATGGAAAAATCTGCCCTAAATTTATTGGTATTGCGTGTAAGTACACCTTTATGTTAAATAAATAAATGTATTTTCTTTCTATCTCTTGCTTTCTTTTTCCTAACTTCTTTAATAGCCTTGTCTTGTTTGTGGCTTTCTCTTCCTCAATCAATATACATAATATACTATAAGTATCCGCTTTAGTTTGCAAACAATATGCAAATGGTCTATCCATTTAATTTTATTTAGCGTATCCAAGTTAACATGCGACGTTCCCTCGAGGTTTTGTCGATTTACGTACCGATATTATTCTTCAATAAGAATCGATGTATTTTTGTAGTACATTTTATTACTGTGCCAATCATTCTTTTTCATTGCGAATAGAATATTTTTTTATGGGATATGATTTTGGTGGATAGCGTTTTTGGGTGCCTATGAAGAAATGGGGTGGGGAGGAGGTTTATACAATATAGTGTTTGACTAAGTCTTATAGGGTAGGGAGAAAACTATGCCCAGCAATTAAACTTGTGAGATTATGGAATCCATAACGGTGCTACAGCATCGATCTCTCGACAGATTTCTTAAAACAAAATATTGTATACGACTGAAAACCTTTTCACCTGCCTCGAGACAAACCTGAACAAGAAACCAGTTTCATTTCTACAGTCGTAGACCGCTGTTGTTGACATGTTACTTAATAACTTGGCAACCGCAACTTCGAATTGATAAATAGGACATGAGCACAACGGTCCGCTACAAGCTTGCGGGAAATCCGTAAGTTTACTATCAACTATTCGATAATCTATATCAAATAGTTATCTTACGAGTACATACTTATCACGAAATCTACGTATCTCTAACATTGCAATATTTTATCCTTGGTAATTCATATCGATGAATCTATGCAAGAGTTGCAGGTGTCTATGGGTGGTCAGTTCTCACTTTCAAGAGGGTGGTCTGTCAGCTGCCATAAAAAAATCGTGGAACTCTGGGAATGCCGACAGAAGTCAGAAACCGTGGAACCCTCCCACCTCCCCCCCTTTTTACTTTTGACACATGCATTTTTTGTTGATATTGTTTATTGCTGAGTAAGACGTACTGTGTAGGTACCAGTACGCTTAAGTACGACGTACAGGTAAATAAACATTATTGATCTTACTTTGTAAACTCAACGCACGTTCTTCGCAACAATGGCAAATTCAAGTTGCATTGTTCTGAGAACAGAGTCTAGTCAACAGACATACCATGGTGTGCTATGCCTGGTGATAATGCTCACCGAAAATGCTGCGTAAGTCAGAACTCATTATGTTGGAGGAAGAAAAGATCGCCTACGTCAATAGAACATGCTTTGAGCGGCTAAAGCCAAAAATTCAACAAATTTTGCGTACACTGCCTCATTCACAAACTTCTATAAGATTACAGTACGTATTTATAGCAATAAAAAAGGATCATACAAGTACAAGAACCAAACCGTAGGCAAGTATCTTACCTTTTATAGGCTTAGTTGCGCATGGAGAATATTTTATAAGACGTTAGGTGGTTACATAAATCTTCTAAAATGACTGGATGGTGCTTATTGGACATTTTGAGCAACCCATTCTTTGGAAATGTAAACAAAAGCTAAAGGGATAATTAAATAATGTTGAATATACGTTTCCAATGTAATACGTGCTTGTGTTTGGATATTATTCAATCTATTATGTACATAACATACCTTTTTTCAGTAGGTAATCCTAACGTACACCAAAGTACATTCATCGATAAAAGTACGATGACGTCATGACGACAAAAAAAGTTAGGCAACATGTATTGTCTCTATAATAGTTCTTTTAATACAACAAACTGATGAAGCAAGCATATGACCTACCTGATGTTAAGTGGTAACCATTGCCTATAACAAAGCATTGCTCGTAGGTCACGCCTTTTAGGAACGTGGCCTACGATGCACTACCCTGCGTCCATCAACTTGAAGCACCCACACCCTTCAAACTGAAACACAGCGATGCTGCTTGGCGGTAGAAATAGGCATGGTGGAAGTGCTTCCCCGCCGGACGAGCCCTTCACAAAGAGGTTTACTATCTACAATGTCATGATGAATAGTAGATACAAAAAAACTATGCATAAGGTCACATTTATCTATCAATAGTAGTAATGTTTTGCATGCGATTGTTCATAAAACAAATAAAGTAGGTTTATGTCAATTCAATGAGTCGAACTGTCGAGTAAAACTGAGGGAGTTCAGCAAAAGTTATTTCTACACGAGTAAGCAATTTGTGTGTGGCTGTATTTGCGGTCATTTGCAGGCGAGCTGCGGTCGCATAACTCTACTTGGCGACGGATAAGGGCCAAATAAAACCGCCCCTTGCTTGTAGGGTTGAACTTTTGTTTCGCTGAGCTAGAAAAAACAGCAAACGTCAATAATATTATTGTACTTAACTAACTAGTAGAATGTATGCGATGTTAAGTGCCACTGCAGCTAGCACTGCAGCAGATATAGTAGTAGAGCTCTTTGTGTGTGGCTCGTCCGGGGAAGTACTATCGTCATGTATATTTCTATCGTGAAGCAGCATTTCTGTGTTTCAGTTTGAAGGATGTGGGTGCCGGTAAATTACTGGCACGTGAGGCTGATCGTTGGCCCCGTATCGTAGGCCACGTTCCTGGTCTGCGTGACATACAAGGTAATGCTTTGTTATTGGCGATGGTTACCACTTAACATCAGGCGGGCCATAAGCTTGTTCCATCAGCTAGATGTATAAAAAAAAAATGTATTGCTCCACTTTCATCCAACTTGAATAAGTCCACTGTTGGACATAGCCTTCTCTTATGTTCGTGGGGTGTTTGCTGTAGTCACTTCTACTAAAAAAACTTTAACTTTAACTCAGGTTATTAAGGAGAAGTGACAACCCTACGGGATGTGAAAAGGTACTCGCACATCCATAACGGAACAACAAGCATTACGCAAACACTCACTAACCGGATATGTGGACAAATTGAACGTTAACTCGTAAATGTAGGAATTGGATACACGAACTTTGCTTTTTTTTTGACATTACCTTAATAATCATGTATTTTGTGACATATTGCACTCAGGACTATTTCAAAATTGTTGTATACATATTATTAGAGAATTTCGCTGTATTAGGTATTCAATATTGCTGCCCAAAACTTATATAACCGGCAACTACAAATTTGCATCCCAGAAATGTGGGGAATGAGTGCGACTTATTTTTAATTTTATATATAAGATCTTTTGTATCACCATTGAAGCAAATAAATGATTTATGATTTATGATTTATGATTTGCGCGAACAAATAAATATCGCCCATCTTGTGCGTAAGTTTCTCATAAAATATCATAGCCAAAAAAATGTAGAACTCATCAACCGCCACTAATAATAATACGGTGTGCAATTATCTTTTAGTGCACATGACTGAACCTAAATTTAAATGCCCAACCAAAAAAATATATTCAAACAGTGATTCTATGCTCACCACTTATTTTTCACCAATAAGTGGTGAGCATAGATGTTTGTTCTCTGTCTGGGTGTTATATTGAGGTACTCTAAGTATGTAGGTACTTATATTTATTTAAGCTCTGCTTATTAGTTTGGGGCTAGTATGTTTGTAATCACATAATTTCGTTATTTGTGACGTTATTTTTGTATAATTATTTTTATCTGTAAGTTAATACTTCCAGATTGGTCCCATAGAAATTTCATCACAATCGGTTCAGCAGTTTGGCCATGAATATTATTTCTCAAGTTTTTTTGCTTCATTTTGTCTCGCCATCTAGGGACTACTGTTTTATTTTGTAAGTTTCTCGTCGGAGATCGAACTTACGCCCTCCAGTGCAAAAGGCAGAGCTATTACCAACTGTGCTGAGAGGGCTGAGAGGGCGGGTAGAAATGAGTAAGTAGGTAAAAAGAGTTGATCACTAGCAACGAGCTGGCGGAGACACTTGGCCCCAATAGAGCGAAGGGTCAATAGTGTTCCTATTTGCTGTTCGCTGTGGGGCACATTGGCATCACTCCGACTTACGAGTATTTCTGCTCGACTGAAAAATATGGATAGAAGGTTTTATGTTGGTTTTATGAAGGTTTTAGGTTAAAAGTATCTAATGCTGGATTGTTGAACCCCTTTGAACCGAATACCATTTACCCTCCCTGGGTTTGATGTATACACCCTATTTTGTAACTATCAGAAAAAATAAGGACTTTTTCTTCTTATCGTGTCACTGTTTTTAAGAACAAGTGTGTTAAAAAGACTTTCGTGCCTAAGGGCTATTTCAGCAGATACTATATAAATGTGTTAGTATACGGTTTCATATATTTTCTCGTATAGCTACAAAACGGGGATGTTTAAATGAAATGCCTTGCTCACCACCCGAATAGAAAAGTAGATTTTCTTTTTTACTTGGTACAGAACGTAAAGTAAATTTAAAAAAATATTAGCGCTTTATAATAAAAGAAGAGAGGAGATAATACAAATGTTCCATTATTATTTGCTCAGACAGACGATTCAACTGAAACGCGTCTGCGGTAAAGGTAAACACGCGACGCCGAGTGGTCTGCGTCTCAAAACTAAGTGATTTTACAATTTATTTGCCCAAATATCTCGTTTCAACTTTCAAATTCAGCTTGGTAGGGGTTACACCCTGTTTTTAAACTGCTGATAATGTTTTATAATGTCCAAAAAGTAAGAGCCGAGCGGGAGTTGAGTTGTTGCCGTTTAAGTGTAGTAAACCCTATAAAATCAATAAAAAATGCTGATAATGAATTTTTCTTAACAGCTACAACACTTTTAGTAGTATAAGTAGTAGTGTGCGGCCAAGTGCGAGTCGGACTCGCCCATGAAGGGTTCCGTAGCAGTTTTTGCCATTTGGCTATTTGGTTTGAACAAGATCTAGTAAGTAGTTTTTTTTAATACGTCATTAATCGTAAACCGCAACGTACTTTTCGATGAACTACTAGAACTTCTATATTAACTTACTGCTACGGAACTCTTCATGGGCGAGTCCGACTCGCACTTGGCCGTTATTTTTTATCACTAACTTAGTTTTAAATCTGCGCACCCGATTCTAAATTATTATTTATCAAGACGTTGCCTTTGCTCGGTGATTGAAAAATGATTGTATGCATGTACTATTTTTTGGATGTAGATGTTGTAGAATGTTTTTTTTTTCATAGTAACAATGCACCCTGATTGCATATTAGGCTACTCACATTTCCATTGGCAATACGCTCCGCGCCCTCCTCGCTGACCGCTGAAGTCACTTCCACCATTGTCTCCAACCGATTGTCACCTGAAATCACAACATTTCATCATTTCCGAGAGTTATATATTACGCCTCATTCACACTGCATTCTGTCACTTTGAACATCAAACCTATAAAACAAACATACCTACATACTAAGGACCGTATTCAGAAACAATACTTGAGTCTGAGTCGAGCCTCAAGCATAGATTTTTTGACAGTTCTCCATTGAAAAGTGTCAAAAATATGTGCTTGAGGCTCGACCCACTCGGCTCAACTGTTTTTGAATACGGGCCTAAGATGCGCTAAACTGATGCCATGCATGCTGTGCCATACAAGTGCCATTAAGGTGCCGTTTAGCCAAGTCAAGGGGGCCAATAAAACTGGGCAAGTGAGAGCTGGTTGCTTATTATACAAGGATCATAGGTGTTTCCAAAATAGATTATTTTGTAAGTACCTACAACAGTATAATTACCTACCTACTCGCACATGAGTCAGTAGCTATATTATTTAAAATATATATTGAGGCAAATTTTTCAAGAATTATTTCCGTATTTTTGATAAAAGTACCTACACACAAAACCAGTTTACGCGATTGTAAAAAATCAAACGAACCCATTCATCGAATCTAATTTGTATTTTTAAATTGATCAAAAGCTATGTAGAACGAGTTTTATCTCTCAATTATTTATACATTTTGGAAAAATTTTAAAATGCTGTACTGAAAAACATTAAAAAACAACAGACGCTCTTTGAAAAATTCTGATGTTTAGATGTGTTGAAATCTGTTTGTATATTGGGATGTTTATCCCTCAACCAGTAACTATAACTACTTATATTAAAATACATGTTTTTTGTACAGTAACCCATTTCATTGCACAAGAATTTTGATATAATCTAAGACCTTAATCCATCTTCATACGCATCATCCGAATTCCGATCGCCCAAAGTAATATTGGCACAGTTTATTGTTATTTACGGTATTTCTCGGTTTACTCAATAAAAGCTTCGAGAATAGAATGGCAGTAAATAAAAACGTTTCTAATAATAAACTCATGACCTGTATCTAACGAAAATATTTACGACACTGCTCGGTACGTAAAATCTTAACGCGGCATTGCGCTTTAGAATAAACATTAAATTAGTTCCATAATAAAATTATTATGATAGTCGGCGATACAAATATATTTAATATGTATATTTCTGCTAATGGAGACTTCAGTTTATTTATTTATTTAATTAATTAGAACGGTCTTGAGACCAATTACACTAATCAGTAATCCGTACCTAAATGAGGAACTAAGAACCTACATTCAATAAAAAGCTATATGTTCTCGGTTTGTGTAGCGCCCCGTTCTGCGATGTACATTGTTGACATTGTACACCCTACTAGCGATGAATATTTTGTGTACTAATTAAAAAAAAGCAGCCAAGTGCGAGTCGGACTCGCCCATGAAGGGTTCCGTAGCATCAAATAACATAATATAGAGGTTTTTGTAGTTCGTCGAAAGGAAAATTGCGGTTTACGATTTATGACGTATAAAAAAAAACTACTGACTAGATCTCGTTCAAACCAAATATCGTTGGAAGTTTGCTTATATAGTAATGTACAACATATATTTTTTTTAGTTTTATCATTCTCTCATTTTAGAAGTTAGAGGGGGGGGGACCAACTTTTTTCCACTTTGGAAGTGTCTCTCGCACAAACGATTCAGTTTAGAAAAAAACGATAGTAGAAACCTCAACATCATTTTTGAAGACCTATCCATAGATACCCCACACGTATGGGTTCGATGAAAAAACAATTTTTGAGTTTCAGTTTCAAGTATGGGGACCCCCAAAATTTATAGTTTTAGAAAAAAACAATATTAGAAACCTCAACATAATTTTTGAAGACCTATCCATAGATACCCCACATGTATGGGTTTGATGAAAAAAAAAATTTTGAGTTTCAGTTTCAAGTATGGGGACCCCCAAAATTTATAGTTTTTTTTCTATTTTTGCGTAAAAACCTTAATGCGGTTTATAAAATACATCTACTCACCAAGTTTCATTAGTCTAGCTCTTATGGTTTCGGAGAAAAATGGCTGTAACACGGCCGGACAGATAGACAGACAGACAGACAGACAGACAGACAGACATGACGAATCTATAAGGGTTCCGTTTTTGCCATTTGGCTACGGAACCCTAAAAACAAAAGTAAAATTATAATTATTATAATTATTTAAGTATTCTTTACCGTAAAATTTTTGGTGTACAATAAAGTTATATTCTATTCTATTCTATAATAAATATGAATTGTGCAGTGTTATTCGATAATAACTTTTTACAGCTTGGCTTTGAAGTCCAAAGAGACTCTTACGATTATTATACGGTTTAAATTGTTATTTTTTTTTAACCTTAACCAAACCTTGCGAGCTATATTCGTTATTTAAAAAATACTCAAAATCTTATTGGTTAGAGACCTATCAAAAATGAAGGAACAAAACACCCAGCAACAGATGGGGAACAATCACTAATTATTTAGCGAGTTTTATAGGTCGAGCCTGTGTGTGTTTCTACGACAAATAAACACGGTTCGATTAACGCAAGCTGTAAAAAGTTATTATCGAATAACAGCTGCTTTATTGCTTAGGCCCGCTGCCCACTGAAGCACCTGCCAGCGCAAAGCTGACTAGCTCTTTACTATGTGATTGGTCACCAGTCGGCGACAATCAGCACATCCGTTTGACAGCAGTTATTGCCTACACATATACCAAGCTTAATAAGTATATTTCATGGCTCGGAAATTTGAACATTATTTTGACAAGCTTCTTCGCGATAAATTGAAAAAAAACTGGCCTTTCAAGGCAAGAGTGAATAAGAGTATCTTTTAGCCAGACCATCCTACTTCATCTTCGGCTACATTGTCGCTTAACGTCAAGTGAGATTGTGGCCAAAGGATGGTCTATACAGGGTTATTCATAATTAGCTGCAAATACTCAGGAATTAGGTTCAACAAATAAAATAAAAAATATTTATGTAATTATTTTTTTTTAATTTTGATTTAAGTTTTTGTATCAAAATTTTATTTTTATTAATTTTTTTACGGCTATTGCATAATGATTGCCATGGAGAACAGGACGATGACCCACCCAGGCGGTGACTGAACGCAGAGTGTCGCTCACGGCGCGCAGGCGCGGATCAAAGGTCAAAATAGGTCAGGCGCCAATGATTCCAAAGGATATTCTTTGTCGATTTTCTCGGGATTTTCATAAGAAAACTTAAAAAAAATCATTTCATAAATATTTTTTATTTTATTTGTTGAACCTAATTCCTGAGTATTTGCAGCTAATTATGAATAACCCTGTATAGTATAATGAAAAAAAAAACTGGCCAAATGCGAGACATGCGAGCAGCGGCCGGCAAAAGTTGTACGAAAATCAATTACTATCGTGTTTAGCGGCCAGTAAACTCACATCTTTCGTGTGATTTAAAAAAGGAACGATCTTTACTCCGAAACATGGCAACCAAGGAGGTAACTTATCAAAGGTTTTATTTAAATTACGAACTGGCTTGCAAAATTAAAAACCATATTAAAATAAAAACAAACAACATACAATGAAATGAAGGGCACACCCCTGACATGCGTGACCTGTGAGGCAATGCTTTGATATAGTCGATAGTACTCGTATAATCTCAGTAAAATGCCATGCTCTACCAAAATTATTCATTATTATTTATCGACTCGTTGCCCGAACTCTAAATATATTGTAACTAGCCACATACAACAGCAACCACAGAGACTCATTTAGTCATTTAGCCAGCTTGCAAATTTATCATAGCTATACGGTATAGCCTATTTGGCATTTATAGGTTACATCCTTCCTTCCTACCACAATGTTTAACATTGGTTTGAATTTCTCCATACCAACTTCAAAAACATTTTTAGATTATATTACCTAAGGGAAATTTATGTTCTAAATCTAGAGTATCGTAAAAGCGTAAAGTTTTATTAGATTTTTATCGGGTTCGAGGTCCATATTGACCGATCAAATATTTCACAGTTGTTTATCTCAACGCAAGACACAAATTACATAAACAACAAATATTTGATCATTTAATTTGACATTCATGTAGCATATAACCCGAAGGTTTACAACGAGGTTTAGTAGGCAGTGGCCCTCTGGTTTATGCCCTTTTTACGGCAGCAATTTATTCTGTATCTAATTTTTCCCTGGCTTTACATTAAGGTGGGCCTGAGAGGTAAACTCATTTTATGTAATCTGGATAACGCATGTATCCAACCAATTAGCAGCATAACTAGATATACGACCAGCCATGGAAGTTTCTTAGTGGCAGAAACGTCTAACCATCAGCTGGTGAGATGCGATCAATCTTTGCGTTTACTATACAGGGTTATTCATTATTAACTGCAAATACTCAGGAATTAGGTTCAACAAATAGAATAAAAAATATTTATGAAATAATTTTTTTTAAATTTGATCAAAAAAATTTTCTCGTTTTTGTATCAAAATTTTATTTTTATTAATTTCTTTACGGCTATTGCATAATGATTGCCACGGAGAACAGGACGATGACCCACCCAGGCGGTGACTGAACGCAGAGTGTCACTCACGGCGCGCGGGCGCGGATCAAAGGTCAAAATAGGTCAGGCGCCAATGATTCCTTTATCGATTTTCTCGGGATTTTCATAACAAAACTTTAAAAAAATCATTTCATAAATATTTTTTATTTTATTTGTTGAACCTAATTCCTGAGTATTTGCAGCTAATAATGAATAACCCTGTATAGCTCTATCATTAGCCATTTGCCCACACTGAATGAGGAGGCTGGTGGAAATGTTACTACAGCAAACACACCTTTAAAGTCTTCTAGAACCGTTGTTGTTTTTGCTGCAAAATTTTGATTCAAATCCATGATATGTCTAATTATGCTTTAAATATTAGCCTAAAATCCTGTCCCAGGCACTATAGCGTCCCACAAATCATCTACAATAGACGCAAAGGCCTGTTTACTTTTTTTTTATTGGCGTTTCTAGAATTGCAATTTCTGTATGAGGAAGCTGGAGGCATGCACATGAACTAAGCGTTGGGATCATATTTTGTGTAAATTGTAGAGATGTCAGGTATTACGTTGCATACGCAACTAATAATTTTCTCGAAAAATAAGAATTATGATATCTCTAATGATAACTCAACTACTAAATTTCTAGAAGCCTTACTGAACTAAAACAAATACAATAATGAGTTGCAAAATGTAACGCTAACTTCAGATAAAACATAAAATAATTAAATTAAGGAGTCTACATTGTACATGACCGGAAAGCAAAATGGGCAGTTTAATTCCCAAACTTAGCAAAAACCTACTTTACGTGTAGACTAATTCCATAGATAATTACCGAACTCTAACCTTTTAGAGGCGAAGGCATGTTGGGCCGCCCTCAGCTAATTCTGCAAACAAAGAAAATAATATTAAAACTTTGTGATGAGGGTCATCCTATGAATTATTTCAACTATGTGACTCTAATAGGATGAGAAGTGGTAAAACCGTCTCCGCACAAGAGGAAGTTCATGATTTTGGGCCACTACCCCATTAAAAACAAATTAACTATTATAAAACGAGGTGCTATTATGGATTTGCACTTTTTAAATTAACGCGATGCAAAATTACATAAAAAGGTAATCGCGATAAATAGCCGTTTCTTCCGTGAAATGATGAATATGGATTTTTAAAAAATGGAAACATTGCGCAACTTTTAAGTTTTCCGATAAAAAAAAACACATTTAAATCAGATCATTAGTTTTGGACTATTAGACACAATATTTCACTCCACTCGTACATCTTTTCGATCGGGCGGTTAAAAAAGTATCATTGGCTGTTACATCAGCTGTAGTTTCATTTAATTTGCTGACATTTTATTGCAATTTTTACTTGGCTAGTTTAACCTTTTTCATGTTCTATATTTTGTGGTGTCTTTGAATGTAATTTCAAATATTCGAGATTCTACGTCAATTGACTGTGAATAAATGAAATGAATTGAATAAATTTATTTTAACTTTGACATTGACTTTGATTCAGTTTAGGTTGATATCATGGTGCGTGCTATAAATATTAATTTAGGTATCATTGTTCTTTTTCCTTACCACACGGTAAAGACTTATCATTTTCCTGGTCCGACATTTCATAATTTTTAGTTGTAAGCGACTACAACAAAAAATAATTACTTTCTGTCACTTTATGCGGTGTTTAGTTCAGCCGCATCATGCGACGTGTAATCAGTGGCGGATAAACATACAACCAAGCATAGAACAAAGTAAAATGAGGCATAGCAACGGTGTGAAAGTGGCCCGCCACTTTGAAACAAAGCACATTGTGCGTTGGACACTCCAACTTTTGATAAGCACGGTTTACAACTCAGCGAGTTTACAACAAATTCCACTTTGTTGCCTCTCTCAAGCGCGTCCGCGACTTTGTTTGACTTGTTCTTTACACCTGGCAACAATCAAACAAAATCTTAATGCGGTTTACAGAATACAATACATACCAAGTTTCAACATTAGGTATAGCTCTTATAGTTTCGGAAAAAGGAGTCTGTGACATACGGACGGACAGACAGACAGAAATGACGAATCTTTTTTGCCATTTGGATCCGGTTTTTGCCATTTGGCTACGAAACCCTAAAAAATTGGAAAACCGAATTTCCACTTTTGTGAAGAACTCTTGCTATCTTAAAAACTCTTGTTTTAATATTTATAAACCAATTTATATGAAGTGACTATTATCCTAGATTAGTTATATACTTACCTACTCGCCAAGAATTTATTAGCTGTAATGTAGGTAGCTGTCTAGACATGAGCTCTTAGTAAGCTTCGCTAAATTAAGTACCTAGCATACGTAGTAGCTAAGTGGGTATAGATAAACCAGTATAAAAATGCACGAACCTCCACCACGTTTTCTTGACCTTGGCTCACAGCAAAGTACTTCAAAATGATCTTTGTGATGTAGGTAATAAAGAACAATTTACTTTAACTGACTGAAGTAGTAGGACGTGCAGTTTAAGATTGGACGATCTCTACCCTGGTTATTGATGTAGGTATCCGCTTATATCTTCAACAACAGAAATTCAAACTAATTTAGTTAAATTACTATTCTTGAGTAACGTTTTTGATGACCATCATTATGGTCAGTTCAAGTAAATGCACACTGGTATCCCTGCCATCGCCCGAAGACAGTAGGCCTACCACAAGCTCTTTCTGGCTCTGTCTCTGGCTCTGGTTTTGAGTCTGTGTGAGTGTTAACTAAATACTTATTGTCTAAGACTAAATAAATCCTACGCCGAAACGTCACCCACACAGTAGGTATAATACACTGGTGAGCACTTACGCAGAACCAAAACCAGATCCAGACAGAGCTTGTGGTAGGTCTACATGTATATTCGGCCTGTCAACGTGGAAAAGCCATGACAACGCCATGGTTAAGGTGATTCGGAACGGGTGCACCCAAAAGAGAAGAACGTCTGGAAGTCTGCCTACTGTACATAAAGGAAAGAAAGAAAGAAAGAAAATTTATTTATTTGACAAAATACAAGTACACAGAACGGAACATTAGTTAGGTACTAAAATAAGTACAATAAAAAAAAATGTAACTCACGAAATAATAAAGAAACAAAGAAAAATGAGCTACGTCCCGCGCTAAAAATAAAGGGTCTTTGACAGTTGAAAGCAGCCATCTTGTTGAAGTTACATCTGTCAAAATGGCCGTCATTTATTCAATCTGCTTTGCCAAATCACCAATAATGTAGGTATATAGCGTTCAATAACGACACCGAGCCCTCCTACACATATGCATACAACACCGCGGGTCAACTGTATTGCTCTTCATGTGATCGCGGTGTTTAACAATAAGGAAATTAATTTAGTTAGTTAATATTTGATTTAGGTTTTAGTTAGGTTTTACAAGATACATATTAATTTTAGCTAGGGTCGCCGTCTTAGAAATCGATGAGCAGGACTATATTTTATCTGTGACATTGTTAAGCTAAATTATAGGTTTGGGCTACAATTGATTTAACTCAACCGTAATAGATAGCCGATACACGTGACAGGGAGGTTTTAATAGGCTACATCCACCATAGCACCGCAAGGTAGATTGCTGGAGCGTCAGTAGTTTTTACTAAAATCATTTAGTTAATGAGATTTATTTAATTGTTTGACTTTCCAGTGGATTAGGCCGACTAAGCTGACAGGATGGTATAAGTGCTGGGCAAGCCATTTCCATCTTAAATCCTATCCCAGGCACTAAAGCGTCGCGCAAGTAGGGGCTCGAGTAATCACCAGTTACCCCCCTGACGCCATATCACCATCTACTATATGCCATGTCACACACTAAATTAAATTAGTTCCGTCGTTTGGCATCTCAACTTGTCTTCTCGTCAAAGGGCTATCAACAGCTGAAAATCAATGCTTTACGCGCTGAACTACCTATTTTGTCTGGCTGCAACACACACACCATCTTTATTTGGTAGGTAGTCTTTATTTTGTAAGTATTTTGTTCGTATTTAAGATTAGTTTTTATTTTTTGCTGTGATTTTACTTTCCATTTTTTTGTTTATGTTTAGGCAAATAAAACTTTTTCATCCCACCAGCTCGGAAAGTGTGTTTTTGCTGTTCAATATCTGACTGCAAAAGCTGTTTTTATGTCTAGAGGATAAAGTAAATTTGAATTTAGAATATCGTGTTCACTAAGTTTGTGAATACACAACCTATATACTTCAACCTCCATGGTGCCGAATTTATCATACAACCTTTTTAAATTTGTTAAAAACTCATACTCGGAACCTTCTTGGTGTGTTACTTTTAGTCGCGCCATGTTCTTTTTTGCACTTAGTCATTTCCTCGCTGAGGTGGGATGAAAAGTTACGTGTTGCACTCGAGTGCAAAGATTTGGTTAAACTTTAGAATCCTGCGCTTGCTCAGTCATCAAAATTGAGCACGCGGTTAAAAAGCAGCTTTGCACTCTTGTATAACAAATAACTATTGTATCTTTACATTACTGCATACTACATTCTACTACATATACATGGTAGTCAAAGCACGTCCGAATATCATATATATAATGGGACTTCCAATTTCAGCATTACTTACGCATCCATACGTGACAAGTCATTCTACACGCTGTTACGATTAGTTTCTCTCCCGTTAGGATTCCAAACACAATTGATATTACGAAACCTACTTACTGCGATGACTGTATATCTCAACCAACCAGCTTTTATCAAAGATAATTTGATAACTGTCCACTCCAGAATCCCTTATTTCCGATATTTACCAGAAACGGGAAAATCCTGACGCAAAACTGAGATGTGAGACCAATAGGAAATATCGCGCAGAAACCACTAAGTAAAAATAAGAATCCTGTAATGAGGAAAATTAGTTTTGCTTCAAAAGTGCTTTGACCAAAGGTATTTTTAAATTTTCATTTTTCATTTATTTATTGCTTGCATGTACACAAAATATATAGCACTTGTTCTTAAATTAGCATAGTCAGTACATGCACCCTGTTGGGCACTGCAATGTCATCATTTTTACAATACAATTTACATAATTATGGACAGAATCAGATACTTAATCATTATACATTAGTCAAAAGTAAAGTCAAGAGAGATAAGATTTTCACAAAATTAATAACTAATACCGATCACATGTCAAAGTCAATTAAAATAATGTCAAATCAATAAAATATTAAATTAAATTAAATGTCAACATTTATTATCTGATTTAAATTCAGCAATGGAGTAATAACATTTTTGTACAAGATGTGATTTTAGGCGCCTATAAAATATGTGGTTCTCTTGTTCATCCTTGATGAGGTCGGGGATTTTATTATAGATTGATATCAGTCGAAAGTATGGGCTTTTGCTTGTTGCTATTAGATTTACTACCGGCAGTTGTAGCTTATTTTTATTACGTCGATTATAATCGGGGCAAAGCTCGGACTTTGATTTAAACAAATGCCTATTCTTCCTCACAAACATAGATGCCTGTAGAATATACATACATGGTAGTGTTAGGATCCCTTTATCTATAAAGTGTGGTCTACAACTGTCTCGGGGATTTATATTTACTAATATTCGTATACATTTCTTTTGCATAATAAAAAGGTCAATAAAGTCTACACTTTCACCCCACAAAATAATTCCAAAATTGAGCCACGAAAATGCATAAGCGTAGTAAGCGGAAAGTGCACATTCAAAATTTGTGTTACATTTTAAAATACCTAACGCATAAACAAATCTTGACAGTTTTGTTTTAGTATTTGCAATATGTTTTTTCCAATTCAGGCTAGTGTCTAATGTTAATCCTAAAAGCTTAAATTCGTTAGTTTCTTCAATATTCAATCGGTTAGTCAAGGTACTTAAATCTAATGGATGTCTTTGCTGAGTCCTAAATTGTACTAGTTTGGTTTTGCGTGGGTTTATGTCTAAATTATGGTCACCAAGCCATTCTACGCAGTCATTAAATGTTTTTTCAATATAATCACAGTCGATGTTCGATGTGCTGCTGAAGAGCATGGAGACGTCATCAGCGAAAAGTACACAAGGAGTATTGATGTACTTGGGTAGGTCATTAATGTACAGTAAAAACAATATACATCCGAGCACGCTTCCTTGTGGTATGGAATTATTTATAGTTAACCTATCTGATATTATAGCTTCTGTGTTTTTTGTAACTTCATTACGATATTCTAGTTGTACATATTGTTCTCTGTCACATAAGTATGACTGGAACCATTTGTGTGCGATCCCTCTTATTCCCGAGCCATAGAGCTTTTGTAGTAGCGTGTTGTGGGACACCCTGTCGTAGGCTTTCGTCATATCTAGGAAGATACCTATCGAATATTTTTTTGTATTTATAAAGTTGTATATTTTTTCGACGTAGTTATATACTGCTAGTGTTGTCGAACGATTTTTCCTGAAACCGTATTGTGAATTATTAAATATTGTATATTTTTCAAGAAATCTGGTTAAACGATTAGACATAGCTCTTTCGAATATTTTTGAGAAAGTAGGTAATAAAGCAATAGGTCGATAGCTTCCCGGGTCATCCAATTTCCCGCTTTTTTTGTAAATAGGTCTTACTTTGGCTATTTTTAACAAGTCGGGGAAAGTGCCTTCTATAAATGATTGGTTTAGCAAATGTGTTAATGGTGTCGTTAGGATATGCACGCATTGCTTTATAACAATAGAGGGAATATCGTCTATTCCGTAGCTGCGCTTGTTGCTCATCCGTTTGACTATGTTGGATAGCTCCCATTCGGTAACCGGTTCTAGATACAGCGAGTTAGTGCATGGCGAGTGTACGGGTCGGGCGCACGCTCCTCTTGCGCTCGTGTTGGAATGAGTTTTACCTACAGATACAAAGTAGTTATTAAATGAGTTAGCTACATGTTGCGGCGAAATTATCGTTTCGCCATTTATCGCTAAGGATATATTTGCAAGTTTTTGGTTATTATTCGGGGGATTGGTGATTTTTTTTATTGTATTCCACATTGTAATAGTTTTATTGTCTGAATTGTTCATTTCTTTGATGTAATTATTTCTTTTTGATCGCTTTATACATGATTTTAATATTTTTTCGTAGGTTTTGTAATGTGTTGTAAAAATTTTACTTTTAATTTTTGTAGATATTATTTTAAGTAATCGTTTATTTATACATGACTTTCTCAATCCTTTGGTGAGGTAAGTGTTCGTTCGGTTTGGAGTTATTTTTATGCATTTTTTGGGTATGTATTGGTCTAGATTTTTTTGTAGCGTGTTGTGGAATGTTTCGTAATTCTGGTTAATATTTTTGTTCTCCGAAAAGAGGTTGTCCCAGTCGATTTCAGTGATAGATTGTTTGAAGTTTTTAATGTTTGTTGTATTAAATATTCTTTTAGTTGTATGATATGTTTGAGTACAAGTTTTGGTCGGGTTTGAGATTTTTTGTTGGTAGATTAGGCCGTAGTGATCTGAAATACCTAAATCCTTGACTTCTATGATAAATTTTGTGTGGTTTGTAAATAAGAGGTCTATACATTTTGATGAGGTAGTAGTTTCTCGAGTAGGAGCTTTTACGTATTGTCGAAGGTTATATTCTAGCATGGTATCTTCAAGTCTTTTATAGCTTTTCCGATCTTTTTGGTTATCTAAATTAAAATCTCCAGTTATTATTACTTGTTTCTTCTGGTGCTTATTTTTTATTAAGTTAAGTAATTTATCTATGAATTCAAAAAATATTTCAATGCTCCGATCTAGCCTATATACATTAATAACTATAGTATTTATGGTACTTATTCGTATAGCACAACATTCCACTATGTGTTCGATCGATAAGTCACTGAAGTCCCGTAGTTCACTGTAGTCTAAGCCACTTCTTGTTAGGATAGCAACGCCTCCTCCTCTATGTTCTTTCCGGTAGAAAGCTGCAGCAAATTCGTATCCATCTATTTTAAATAGGTCCCTCTGTGACTCTTGGATCCAGGTCTCATTAAGGCAGGTAACATGGATATTCTCGGTCTGTAGAGCTGATTCTACAATATGTATCTTATTTTTTATGCTTTGTGTATTCTGGACTAATATGTTAAAGGCGAAACGTACCGCCTATATTCTGGGTAGATTTAATTGTTGAAGTTTGTGCATGCTGATTGGTGGTTCTCTGGGTTTGTTTGCTTTCGCCTATTTCCTGCGAGGACAAGTCTTCTTGTGTGTTACGCGATGTAGGCGATTTACAACTAGTTTGTCTCATTGACTTCAATGGTTCTACTTGTGTTTGATTCATAGTTCGGTCACGTTGATTCCTTTTTCCTTGTAAAGTTGTCCTGTCTAGGTATTCAGCTACATTGATACCAGTATACTGTAGAAGTCTTGCATTGTTAACGATGTATTTAGTCATTCTCTTGCTTATGAGTTCCACTTGTAGCGGGCGGCGATGTCCCATTCTTCCCATTCTATATATTCCTTCAATGTATCCGGTCAAATTGATGTCCATTGTTTCCCTAAATAAGCGTATGACTCTTGCTTCGGTTTCGTATTCTTGTTCATTGCGTCGTTCTTGCAACCCGTATAGTACTATCTTTTTATCTTCATCCTTCCATTTTTTTTGTGTCGTAGTAGATGTGTTGTGCAATGTTTGAAGTTGTTTCTGTAAATTCTTATTTTCGGTTTCTAAATTTTCTACTTTTGTGGTCAGATTATCTATATCGTTCTTCATCCTATCTTGCTCGACATATAGAGCGTCCGTATTGAGCAATATTTCGTCGTAGGTATGAATCACCAGTCAAATGGCGCGTACGTTGCAACGGCTAATTGCCTCACAGTTTTTTGCTTATTTTGTCCACACGTCAAGCTGTTTGCACCGTTTGGTATCACTTTAATATCACGATAACGATTACGATTAGGTTCAGTTTAGTTGTAATAATGATTTATGCATATTGCTAAACGATTTTGCGGAAAATATTATGCCAACAGAACAAGCGGGCTTAAATTAAAATTTCCAGTAACATTTCCCGAGGGTTTCCAAGATCACGGGGATTCTTATCACGTGGCGAAGACGACAGGAAAAAAATAGAAAATCCTGCCAGTCTGATTTTCCAATTTGCATTTGTGAGCAGGAGCATACATTTTTAAATGTATGTGGACATGCAAAAATACATAAACATGTACTTTTTTTAAACAATCTGCAACATGCATGTCCTGGCGGAGAATAAAATTGCGAATGTTCAGGGAAAATATAATTTTTAATTCAATTCAATTTAATGTCAGATAACGGGATCCATATTTGTTAGTAGACATAATTTTTTGCATAATTTATTTATAATTTTAATCCTAGCAAGTTTTTCTTACAATAATTATAAGTTTAAAAAACTTGAGAAACCGACTTCATTGTCAAACGGCTAAACCGATTTTAATCAAATTTGTTTGGGACAATCTGGACGTAAGAATAACCAAATAAAAAAATAATTTTCTAAATCGGTTCATAAATGACGGAGGCATGCAGTGCAAACATTAAAAAAATTATTTAAAAAAAATGGCAACACCGATTTTAATAAAATTAAAATGGGACCAATCTGGAAGCAGTACCTTTCAGATAAAAAAATAATTTTTCAAATCGGCTCACAAATGACGAAGTTATGCGGTAACAAACATAAAAAAAAAAAAAACATACAACCGAATTGAGAACCTCCTCCTTTTTGATTGGAAGTCGGTTAAAAAGGTTGGCTTATGGCTGTCAAAACTGCCCCACGCAGTAAAACCGAGGAAATGAATTTGTGGGTCAAGGTGGATCTGTACAAAATTTGACAGTCATAGCTATAACCTTAAGAAGCTGCCAGTGGTAGTCCTGCGGATGGTTATCAATGTCTTAATATCGTAGGTTCGTTTGTCTTCGGTAGTCTTAAAATAAGCAAGCTTTAGTGGACACGTCCCTTTGTTGCTGGCGCAGAGACGCCTTCATCCGACACCCGTCGTCAGCTAATTGTCGCTCGTTGTCGCAATAACCCCCTGTCACTCTAATTAATTATGTTTTATCGCACAACAGGGTTACTTCGTGGAAATGTTTAGGTATCGACCGATCATTTTGCTCAAAATTAAATAAATGTGCTTAGAACGAAATGGTCGTGGCGCCTGCGTACTTAGAAGAGCGCATTTTTGGTGTCTGGTATGCAATACTTTTTATTTACCTATCTCTAGCTAACTTGAATTGTTTTTAAATTCAAAAATATTTTGGCCAGATGGGGCGGGCGTATAGGTACTAATAATATAATCGAATAGTATCTAATAGTATACTAATCGCCACCGCAAGAACGCTTAGATGTGCGCAAGGTTTACGCAAGGTTTCAAGGTGTACTTACTAATATATTTCTAGTTATAAAATAATGTTCAAGTATATTTGGATGTTTTTACATCACCTACCTAATATTTATAGTTATAGCCCAATCGTACGATCAGTCTCATCTAGGTATGGGTACGCTAGACTAGAAAAGGAACAAGATGCAACTTAAAAACTCATTTCCATTGAAACAAAGAACTTCCCCGCCCGACAAGACAAGCAATTATGCAGGGCGAGTCTCAAGATTACCCATTCTTTTGGAGCAAGCAAATCCCAGAGCTACGTTTTAAGTCTTCGGGGATTTAGGTAAGCTCGTTGAATCCTACTGTAATGGAAAATAATTAGGTTTATTAGAATTAGAGATTTCTAAAAGCTGAAATCTATTTAGCTAGTTTTTGGTTAGATTTTGATTCTTGAAGTGAACTTCTAAATTGTACGGTAAGAAAAAAGTTATTTGCTGAATGAAATGCAGTTTGAATTATCTATAAGCCGTGATTATAGTGTTTAAGAAATGATCAAACTCAAAGATCATTTAAAATAAGACATTTATCTATTTCTGCGTTAGCTTTAGGGATATCATTGTAAATGATGAAATTCAAATGATGAAATGAATGGGGAAATCCATATCCAGCAGTGGATTTCTTCAAGCTAATGATGATGAACTATAAGCACATCATGAGTGAGTACATGAGTGGTTATCTATATTTAACAGTGGCCCTCTCGGTTTCCTCAATATGATACCACTCCTCACGTAAGACGCTATCGTTTGAAGTCAGCCTCCCTATACAATCAAAGAGGATTTCACTTAATAAACATGAAACCAATAGACCCATCACTTCTGGTCTGATAGAAATTGGATAGGCAATACACAGCATAGCATGGTACAGTTCTTCTTCTCCTTATCGTGTCACTGGTTCTTTCGAACCAAGTGTGGTGAAAGGATTTTAAGTGCGCCTCAAAGGAGGTCCTTTCGTGCACTTGACACATATTTTCAAACTTTTTTAGGTTCTACGACATGCCGGTTTCCTTCACCGTTTGAGTGCACTGGCATAGTGTATATAACTTTTTGGGACGAACAACTCATTGGTACACGACTGGATTTGAACCCACGACCTTAGGATCGGAAGGCGGGGCCGCTACCAGCGCTTTACATGTATAGGTACTAAGCAACAAATATTGCACTTCGGCTATTTTCGGCTTCATAGGGCGTAGTATGCGTCAGAAAGAGATAGCGCTCTACAAAGCCAAAAGCCGATGTGCAATATTTATTGCCTACACTACAACCGTAAAATGTTTTGAATCTAGTGACAGCTCGCGAATCGTCAAATAGCCAACCAGCAAAATATTTTTTTGAATCGGTTCAATATTTCCAAATACTTTCCTCTGCAAACCAACACAAAAAACGTTAAATACGAGTGAAGCGTAAAATACTCATACCTTGGCTGGCCTAGATACCGTGAGGCTATTTCGTTTCAACAATAATGCAGTCGATCTCGACATTTACTTTTTTGTTGGTGGCTCGCTTTTACGAACTCGATAGAAGAGGCGATTAACACTGCAAAACCAAACCGCGTTGGTCTGGGCTTACCGGAGCAGAGAGAGATTACCGAAGAATAGGGCAGGCCATAGCTCGAGAACGAAGAACCGACCACCGTCGGGAAATAAAGGTTTTCAAATAGTGAGCACGAACAGAAAGACGAAACGCAGGACCGACCCACCCTATGGACCGAATTGTATAGGGGAGGTTTTTGTCCAGCAGTGGACTTCTCAGACTGATAATTTCAATTTCAATTTCAATTTATTTATTCACTTAAAAAAATAACATTACAGATATACAAATCCAAAGCGATAATGATGATGATGAGCAGTCAAATAAGTCGTTGCTTGTTAAACAATCAAATCTCACTGCTGCCGCTGCTGTAAAAATGCCTTAGTTTATAGGTCGGCCTTGGTTGGCGTGCAGTGTGATCGGCGCCTAATTTCCCGATATAAATTCAATTTGATGCGGGATTGCAGGTTTTGGCACCTTGCCGCATATTTTACAAGCTTGTTTATTTATGTGCCAATAGGTTTGTTGTTTTTGTACATAATACTTTTCAGTTCATCATAAGTACATTATTTATTCAGTACATTGTACAGTCAGCATAAAAATATTGGATTTTTCGATTATTAAATTCCTTTGATCACTGGATTTGTCAGCTCAAAGCGGATCTTCAAATAAAGTTCAAAACTTCAATTGAAAGTTAGCTGGTCTAAGATAAATTCGAAATTTACAAACCAGTAGGACTACCACAAGCTTTGTCTGGCTATGTCTCTGACTCTGGTTTTGAGTCTGTGTGAGTGTTGACGAAATAAAACCTACGTCGAAACGTCACCCACACAGTATAATTATAATACTCTGGTGAGCACGCACACAGGCTCAAAACCAGAGCCATACTGAGCTTATGGTAGGCCTTTTTTTTTGATGATGAATGTGCGCTTATAGCTTATACCTGCCACTTACTATGGAATCTGTAACGACCTAATTATTATGTAAAGTCTAAAATAAAAATATTGAATTGAACTGAAAATAATATTAATATTCTAAAACAAGACTAGCCGTGGCATTTCTGTAGTCTGTGAGAGCTTTCCAGTTGATTTCCTGTCGATAAAAAATGATGGAACTCCATTACCCGCCAATATCCGCTCGCTCCTTTGTGGATTATAACTCTCCAATCTCGTGCATAATCCGTTTGTTCTACATTTCACATGCGATGTGATTTGTCCTAAATCCATGGAGTGCTTTTATTCATTTATTATCACCTTATTTACTCATAAATCAACCTAATTTTCACAAGTTTTATCCAAATCGGTCATTATGAATAAATTCAGTTATACAAACAGTCATGTTACTTTTCGAATAATTATATTGAAGAACTAGCGGCCGCCCGCGGCTTCGCTCGCCCCGTTCCCATTACTTACATTCGTTTTCCGTTACAATATCTTTATAAATTGTAGCCTATTTTGATGTTTATTATTAGTTTTTACGCGAAAACATCCATCCATTCATCCACACAAAATTTCGAGTTTATAATATTAGTAGGACTACCGACATAACACTAGGTTTTTTCATAGTAAGTAGTTAGGAGAGTATTTGTCCTAGGTAGGTCGTCACACCAAGTAATTTAAGAGTTATTCCAATAGTAACTTGCACGACAAAAATATGTTTACGAATTAGTGATAAAGTACCGTTACTTCCTCCGGGAAAATATGATGTTGACACTCGCTAGCAAGGAAGGTCTTGGCCAAACAACTTTGCAGGGCATTTTATTTGTTTTCCGACACTGCTTTACGAGAAACTTTACTGATTCACTGCTTCTGAAGGATACAACGATCTCTCCATTTACTTAATTAATTTTCTTTTTTCCTCATCTTATGTTTAGTGCCGTTTTTGTTTCCTACTTTTTTGATTGCCTTTTGTATGATAACAAAATAATCTTTTCATTACTCATACTCTGAAAGTAGGTCTGAAGTTGCCTGAGGGGCCTAATTGAAAGTAAAACTTTCAGCCCTAGGGAGAATCGCTTTCTACTGACAGCTGTCAAATTATAAAAAAAAACAAGTTCTATTTTATTCAACCATGTTCCAACTTTCTAAAGTCTTTCTAACTGCAAGGAGGTCGTTGAACCAAATTCCAACTTTTTATTCAGCAAGTAGGTTGGAAACCCATTACAACGGTAAGAAGTTTAAAAAGTCTAGTTAGAGTGCAATGTAAAATTTAAATTGTAATAACATAAAGATAGTATTAAATAAATAATATATCTTCTAAATTACTTGATTAATATATAGCTTCAACTATTTATTTAAAATAACATAAATTTGAGCAAACAATTTACCATTTTTTAAATTATGAAAATGAAAATAATGGCTGAATAATGCTGGCGAGCCGTAGCCGAAGGCCCGCCAGAGAAAAAGAAAAAAAAAACCGGGAAAGCGGCAATTCAATCTTCATTTTCACTAATTTTTCTTTCATGTTTTTATTTTTACTTTCCTTGTATTCGTAATGAAAAGTACAGTGTTTACCTCGGATGAAAGTCTTTTAAGTCCCTCAAGCTCCATTGGCGCCAGAGCGTTAGCGAGGGCGCCAAACCCGTCTCGGGACTCAAAAAACGTGACTTTCAACACTCGGGTAACAATGTACTATTAAATAGTAGACAAAGTTTGATTTCATTCAATGAGATCAATATTAAATTTAGACAGACACTAGATTTTGTATTCAGAGATGCAAACATGAGGCAATTTTGGTGGTAGAAAGTTTAATATTCAAAATAAAATATACTTAGTTTGAATTTGATTTTAAACTATCAGCCATAGATAACACACCCTTCCGAAGTTTAGTTTACTTCGCGAAAATACAACGATAAAGTATGTAAATGTATCTGCGATCCATTTAACTGACCTGTGATAAATCCGCTCGAAAAAACAAACGCTGAATATATCTAAGAAACAAATCGTACCCAGGAAATGTACACTATCTATTGTAACTGAATGTTTGTGTTTCTGGTTTGTAAAAGTCAAATATTTATTCAACTTCCATAAATGTTTTGAACTATATTCTAAGATCTGCCTTGAACTTAGTATAAAATATCCTTTTAGTTGTAGCGAAACATTATCATAAACGAATAAAAGGTAGTTTTCGTCGTTTCGTAGAAGTCACGTAGACCGTCTACGAATATCGTAGCACGTACGTAGAGCATCGTTATCTCGCGTTTTATCGAGTGTGATTGCTGTCGCGCTATCTACGTTTTATGTCTACTTGCTTACTATTACGCATACTTTTATTTTGTACAATGTAGTGAATGACTTTTAAAGACAAGTATTTGCAAAATACACAAGAAACAGTTGGGCTATCTGCAGACCGTTACAAACGATCTAGAGATAGCTCAACTAATCCAACTCAGTGCAAAACAGTAGCGTCCTCAAGACGCTGACGGCATTGCCACGCTGAATAGCAGTGATGATGCGCTGCGCCAGATACCCACCAGCCCTTGAGAAACGCGTTGCTTCGATCAGTCGCCTAGATAACATTTTGAAGACCCGCAAGACCTCGGTTTCCCACGAACAAGCGTCATACCGTTGGGCCTCTTACGACATACCACACCAACAGATACGAAATGTGGATAACCCATCTGATAATCTTACCAGTAAGGTTACCACAAGCTCGGTCTGGCTCTGTCTCTCGCTAAACTTGACTTGACTAAATAAGTCCTACGTCAAAACGTCTCACACATACACATAATATACTACTCTCTGTGGGCCTTATTAATAATCCTGGCGTAGCGTTGGACTAGTTAATTCGTGTTTTGTCACATTTGTTCGAGTTGACAATTGCATGTCAATGCAAGAGACAAAACACGGATTAACTAGTCCAACGCTACGCCAGGATTATTAATAAGGCCCTGTAAGTATACAGACTGCTCCCCCCAGAGACAGCCAGAGACAGAGTCAGACAGAGCTGTGGTAGGCCTGCAGATGGAGCTAAAAGAGATGGAGATTGTTTTTCAACTAGAGAGTTAGTGCTATAGACGGAAGGCGAGAACTTGATATTTTACGAAAACTTGAGCATTCCAATTTGACAGACATAAACTACAGGCTACAAATAACTATCTCTATGTTGGCTGCACTAAAATTAAATGACTAAAGACATGAAATATGGCACAGAGAAGAATGTCTACAAAGCTGTATACATTTAGCCGCTACAACGACTCATAAAAGTCAGCATTTCTAGGAACATTAAAACTAAGAAGTAGCTAGGACAACGCTTTATGATACGAGATCATCATACCAACTTCTTTTTATAGCAGTTGGTTTTATATATAGTTCTACGCTATTGAGAGATTAAAAGCCTATAAACTCATAGTGGGTCATCGTAAGAGCAATTTTGTGGTTTAGACCGAGATAAGTACGAGTGGCGGACAAAGTGCTTGATAAAAAATGTTTATACTATGCACTTTGGGTGTTATTTATAATCCTGGCGCAACGCTGGAGTAGTTAAATCGTGTTTTGTCACATTTGTTCGAGTTGACAATTGCATGTCAATGCAAGAGACAAAACACGGATTAACTAGTACTAGTACGGATTAATAAGACCCCATATGTGTTATTATTAATCCTGGCGTAGCGTTGGACTAGTTAATCCGTGTTTTGTCTCTTGCATTGACATGCAATTGTCAACTCGAACAAATGTGACAAAACACGGATTTACTAGTCCAACGCTACGCCAGGATTATTAATAACACCCTTTGGGTCTTATTAATAATCCTGGCGTAGCGTTGGACGATTTAACTACTCCAGCGTTGCGCCAGGATTATTAATAACACCCCTAGGGCCTTATTAATAATCCTGGCGTAGCGTTGGACTAGTTAATCCGTGTTTTGTCACATTTGTTCGAGTTGACAATTGCATGTCAATGCAAGAGACAACACACGGATTAACTAGTCCAACGCTACGCCAGGATTATTAATAAGGCCCCTAATGTTTACTGATTAATAATGTGAACAATAATACACACAATACTATCTAGCCACAAGCTAAGCAGAGCTTGTACTATGGGAACCAGATAACTGATATAATACTTAAATACTTTTTTTTGTAAATACATACATAGAATACAATATAACACCCAGACAGAGAACAAGTATCTATAACCACACAAATATTTGTTTTCGGTGGGAACCCACGACCTACGGCGCAGAAGGCAGAGCTACTGCCAACTGAGCTGAGAGGCCAGTCAAAAGTTATTTTATACTGATTCATTAGTAAATCAGTAGGAAATGGCTCCGAACGTATTGCCATGTCGTATTAATCTAAAATCGCGTCCCAGTAACTACATTATCCCGCTATTAATAGTACTGTAAAACAGTCCCTACATTAAAAAGCAAACGTGAATTTTATTACACGTACGGCAAAGAGCATGTTTATTTTTACTCTGTGGTCCGTACGTGCACGTGCAACGTCCAGTAATGGGTCCGTGTAGTTACACACTAATGGTTGTAGAGTTGAACGACATGGGCTTGCGGTTTTTCATACTGGAACCTCACCGCTAATTTTATTATACACCACTATTTTCTAACTACCAAAAAAAAAATAGGGTAGTGTAGTAGGGGTAGAACATTATGAATGTGCAATCAGAATTTTTAGTTTCGATAAAATGACAAAGTTATTAAATGTTAAAATTTTCAGATATCCTGCATAAAATTATGGACACATTAGTAACGTAGTACTAGAGAGAAAAAAAATACGCTGTTCGATTCCGCTTAGTATTTAGCGTTTATGAATGAAATGATTTTTGCTTGTTGAATCATTTCTCAATATTTGACTAAACATTTTGATTATTTAAAAATACTTTTTTTGTCTCAAAAAAATTTTTTTTTTCGTGGATGTGTTCAGTATCAGCAGCCAATATCGGCATTTTTTTTTTGGTAATTACAAAATAGTGGTGTATATGTTATGGACCAAGTGATTAATGCGGGCATTATGAATAATGCCCGCCGCATTCATACTAGACCGCAAAGAATGTAGGGGATTGGGGGAGGCTTTTGCCTAGCAGTGGGACATAGTAGGCTCATATATATAATTATTAATTGATAGCGTCTATACGATATGTATAATTATATATTTAAGGTAGCAAAAAATTTTTTTCAAACAAAATGTTGCATACCGTATATTAACTACTTGCAGTACTTGTATAATTAGTTGGCTGATGCGGGTTAGAATAATGCACAAAATCAACTTTGTCCTTATTTCATAATATACCAAAGCTATGAGGTAAACCAGTAAGTAATACTTATTACTTCAACAGTAATGAATTATGGCGGCTTGAATTGAAATTACTAGTTATAACAAATTCTGTTCTACGGGTTAAAGGCCCGTTACATGGCTTTAACTTATTACAAAGATTTTTTGAAATTTTTTTTTTGTCCCAAAACTGCGTGACATTTGAAACCATGTAAAAATAGCCTTATTATTTCTTAAAGTTACTTAAAGTAAGACTTCGTCTATTTTTCGGGTTTCTTAGGTTACAAAGAAACCCTTCAGTAAATAAAGTGGGTAGTGTGGGTACCTACCTAATAAAACTTACGACTAAATCATAAAACTATCTAGAAGTACCTAGGTCACTATAGTTTTGTTTACAAATAGAAGGCACTCAACATGGACTAGTGATAGCGCCACAAGCCCTATAGTCGAGGTTCGAGTCTAGTCGTGAATGTGCACAACACCAGTCAACAACAGCGAAGGAAAACATCAACATAATATTTTACAGTAACAAATAACGTACCGGCTAGTTAGTTGGTGTTACATGCTATTATTATACATGATTCGTTTGCATTATCATATCGTATACATCGATATGTATAGTACAATTTATTTATTTATTTAGTGCCTCATAAATTATAATTATTTCCTGCCATGTGTGAAATACTACAAAACACGTGTAAAACACTTCAAAACGGAACCAATTGTAATAACCTGGATATATCTCTGACTACTCTTGGCACGATAGTTCTCTCAAATTACCAGACCATAACAATTTTGATAGCTTATTTTATTTGTTTAGCCGTTTTAAATTAAATACCATCTTCTTCCTGCCCTTATTCCACTTTTTGCCACATGTTCTCTTCTTCCATTCTCCTCTATCAGCTGTCATCGTTGTAGGTATTCACTTCTTTCTTATCCATGTCATCTTTCATACTGTTCATCCATCTTTCCTTGGTCTACCTCTACCCAAATTTCCATCTACATTCATCACTCTCCTAGTCAAATGACTTTAAATTAAATACCTTTATTATTATATTTTCATATTGCGATCTCGCCGCAAAATGTTTTTTCACTCAACACGGAAAACTTCACACACTTTCACTTCAAAAGTAACATCCGAACACAACTATCACTATTATTGCTGTGCTAAGTTTAGTTTAAATATTTCTGCGTTAAGTAACTGTCAGATTTAGGGGAACTTTGGGAGAGCCTGTTCGAAAAGTGGCGAGAATTAGTTAAGCACACCAACGCGTACATTCTGAACCGAACCGCTGAATAGACTGAACTTGAGGATAGATAGGCAGTATGCGCTGGCAGATTCACTGTGTATGTATGTGTATAATATATAATATTGTGCTTATGTGTGTTTGAACCAATGCTAAAAGTTGAGAGCTTAAATATTTAGTAGACACTTTCATATTTTGCAAAAAAGTTGTAGTGGGCGCGACTCATCAAAAAAACTTTCAAATTATACGATGTTTTTTGGAGACGAGAAAAAGTTTAGGGGTCCAAGATAAGTTAAATTGAGATGAAATTGACATCATATTTATAAGTAGGTATGTAAGGATGTGTGCATGTTATAGTGTGGTACTGTACATATTAGGTTTCACTTTGTCATTATAAATTATTTAAAGTTTGCCGTATTAACTGAATTAATAAGTACCTTACCAACTTTATTAGGTACCTACCTAGGTTGGTAGCTGACATCTTTTATAATAATACCTACAGGGAAAAAAATCCTTGCCTATTGTGCATTATTATTTTAGAAATAGTTTTATTCAGGTAAACCTATTGTCATTTATAAAACAAAACAAACTACGTGCTCATGATGCAATTTATGTTATTTATGGACCTTGTATTGTAGATAAATAAAAATACTCAAATCAAGCTATTATTGTTTTTGTGTCAAATTGTATAATGATTTCAATACAGTTGTAGATTTGTAATGGAATCTCAATAATTATGCCTCAGGTGGCAATTACAGAAATCAAGGCCACAGAGAAGGCTCCTAAGTGCAGGAGGCGAAGATAATTATTAACTATTATTTGCGTACACGTAATTGTGTTTTTTATAAAAAGTGCTGGTATAGTCCGCACAAGATAGCTCTGCGCGTAACAGATAAACATGGCGGTAAACATGAATAAAATGAACTAGTAATATTTCCGATCACAAACATTAATGGAAAAAGCGAACTTGCATTGCGTTTAATGCAACTTCTACATTATTATTGGAAATTAATTCAAGACGGTTTGTTTACATTTTCTCCCAACTATCGCGCGCAGAGCTATCTTGTGCCGACTCTAGTGCGGCGTGACATCATCGAATAACCTGGGGGCTAATTCTCGGGCCGATCTCGATCATTTTCAATTTTATTTTATTGCTTCTTTTCGAAGAGAGAATGGATGATTTCCTTTAGCAATTCATCAACGACCTCATCGTAAAAGCCTCGACAGCTATGATATACGGAAAACGTAGAAAAAGTGCAGTATTGTGAAAAGAAGCAATAAAATAAAATTGCTAAATGATCGAGATCGGCCCGAGAATTAGCCCCCTGTGACTTTTCCTTAAATCGCGAACAAACTCGAACGATAAACAATATACACATGTTATCTGGCTATCGATTAGAGTGCTCGCCGTGCTTTTGCGCTGAATTTTAGGGCTGACGTGAAAACATTATTTTTACTGAGAAGAGAAGCATATTGGACGTCCAATAACACCATAGTTCCTCGATAGGCTTTTACTTAAGCACGGCAAACTAAAAAGTTTAATTTTTTAGGTAATACTAACAAAGTAATTTTTTGCTTCAACAAACAATCATAAAAAAAGTATGAAAGAGAACATTTTCATGAATCATAGTAACTCTCCAACTCACGTTGAACACAAGAAGGTAGCTTCAAAAGCGTAGTGACCTCACAGCCGTCTGTACAGCTCAATCACAAAGTCTTCACAAATCGTCACAATCTGTACTTGCTCACCCATTAAACTCTTCATCTGCCATTCTACATGGTTGATATGGACTCGTCTGGTACCTATATCAAAGAGACGTTTCAGCGAGAGGTCGCAACTACACAGAAAGCCGATTTCAGATTAGAGTTTCAGAATATAATAATCAACTGAATTTTAGAGTTTTGGACCAGACGAAGTCTCATGTAACTAATGAGGACATACAGGTAAAGATGTGAACACTGAACATACTTGCTTACGCTGATAAAATTAAGGTTCAATTTCATCAAATAATTGGAAAGCATAATTTTTTTTGTTAATATAAGTTTGTTTACAGTTGCTTATCTAAAAAAGTCTGCTTAATAAATGCTTAATATTTAAACGCCCATCTTTACATACAGATATTACATGCACGATGAAATTTGCTTTATTTTGTGCTTGCAAACTTAACACTTAATGGTAAGCGTCCACCTGTCGGTATCGTACGCAACGGACGCGTCGCATCAAACAGATACAAGTTTTCAGAGTGCGTCCACTGTATCGGCAGCGTACGGATTACCGACGGTGAGTACCAGAATACGGATTGACGATGCCAGTTCATTCGGATTTTCGTAGTGAGCGTACGTGCGGACTCTGTGAGGATGGAGGAAAGCGATGAAGAACAAATTGTCGTTGTAGCTTGTTTGTTAGCAGAAGAGGAAGAATTGGAAAAAAAAGTAAAAAGGAAACATATAGTATCTGGATACACGACATATTCAAGAAGAGATCGGGACATGGAGAATATCACACCCTGTTTCCTGATTTGCCCAACGATGACACCAAGTTCTTCCAATATTTTCGTATGTCGCAAGCTAAATTCAATTATCTTGTTGATATCCTAAAACCACATTTACTGAGAACGCGCGGGGTGCGTCCACTAATCGGCATTCCGTATGACGTCATCGACACGCATCGCAAAAGTTGCCTCTCGGAGCAACGGTGTCGGCATTGCCGATCTGCGATGCGTACGATGCGGACAGGTGGACGCACTTATATGAGTCTCTATACAAAGAATGCTACGACCCGTTGCGTGCGATGCGTCCGTTGCGTGCGATACCGACAAGTGGACGCTTAGCATAAAAGTGTGAGTGTAGTGCAATGCTATATTATAAGTCTGGTGAGATAGTCATAGTACCTACTACTGCTTTAAACAGAGGACTGAGAGGACATTTCTCATAAAAATAGAAAATCTACAGAGGTTTTCAGGGTTATAGGTAGGTACAGCTTGTTTGAAGAAAAAATCGAATTTGTGCCGGTAAATATTTAGAGTTGGTAATTTCACTTAGTATCATTTTCTAAATCAAAATCTTTATAAATTGATAACAAGAGTCCCTTTTTACTAATTGCCCTGAAATACCACTCTAGATGTTCTATTTTTTTATGATAAAAGTTCAAGGTTGTTTTTTTCTAGAAAACTAAAACTTTTGCAGTGAGAACTGCAGTTGCCTGTTTTTCCTGCTTTTGCTGTAAGTAAGACATGGATCGTGAGCTGGCATCGCTCGATAGCTCTCCTATACGTGCAAAGCCACTCGTGCGAGCCATACGTGTCTGCACTTACCTTGTGACTCGTCTTCTACCTTCCTGTTCGCTAACTTACTTGCTAACATACAATGCAGTGTTCTCGTCGTGTATAATATATGAGGAAATGTCATTTCATAGGTCAGTGACATATGTAGATGAACATATCTGGGGCCTAATTCTCGGGCCGACCGAGATTTTCAATGTCCCATAAATACAGATTGGCAATGCACAACCCCGCACTTTTTCTACGTTTTCCGTATATCGTAGCTGTCGAGGCTTTTACGATGAGGTCGTTGATGAATTACTTAAGGAAATCTGCCATTCTCTCTTCGAAAAGAAGCAATAAAATAAAATTGCAAAATGATCGTGATCGGCCCGAGAATTAGGCCCCTGGTTTGTAAAGTACAAGGATTCCTATAAACATGCTGATTAAGTAAAGCCTTGCGTACATCGAAGCGATCTTTGATGGGGATCAGTAAAACGCTGTCAGCGATATTTGACAGCGTTTC
Organism: Thera obeliscata; assembly: GCA_947578465.1. Classification (NCBI taxonomy): domain Eukaryota; kingdom Metazoa; phylum Arthropoda; class Insecta; order Lepidoptera; family Geometridae; genus Thera; species Thera obeliscata. The sequence goes on from OX387926.1 coordinate 5,196,454, forward strand.
ACTGATCGCCATTGTCGGCAAAGCCTAAACTTTGATCATGCATGATCAAAGTTTAGTTTGAAATTTAATTAATTGTAGATCCGAAATAGTTTTTGGGAAAATGCACCCGAAGGAGGCCTGTGTCCAGCAGTGTACTTCTTTTTCTAATCAAATATTTCTGTGATGACTGAAAACACATCAATGACTAATACTAATATCACGTTCAGATGTGAGATGTTTGCCTGAGCTCGAAGCAAGTTCTTTACATAATAGAACAGAATATTTTACAAACAATATAATATAAAAATACAATAGGTATTCAAAAGTTTTGCAGGATAAGCCCTGAAATTGTTTTAAAATACTGAAAAAAACTTCTAGCAGTATCCACCCCTCACTCATTCGTTTAGTTATTTTCATAATAATTTATTCCCACATTATTTCAGGAATTAGTAGTACCCTGTACATACGAAGACAAAACGTTACTTCAAAAAATGCTAACTCCCCTTACAATCCTGTATACGATCAACGGATACAGTTTTTTTTTTTCAGAAATGAGTTCATAAATATTTTTTCTCTACAAGAGATAAAGTGGGATTATTGCAAACCCCAAAAGCTTCCGTAGTAGCCACTGCCATAAATTTCATTCATTTTATAAAAACGGAAGGTTTATTCAGTTGTTTTTCATACTGTAGGTACGAATAGGTACTCTGTGAATTCTGCCACAGCGCACAAAAGAAAAGGGATGGAATTCAATTAAAATTGCGTGTGGCATTGGTGGCCTACGTGGGCTGACCGTGACCGGTAGAGGTAACTACTCGTACGCTCGTACTTTTATTTTTTATAAAATGCCCATTTTGTTACTTGCTCTGTTGAACTAGTTTCGTGGTTTCAAACACAAAGTTGCAGGTTTTAATTTCTGCGGCAAGACACTTCTTCTTCTTTCATCGTGTCACTGGCTCTTTCGAACCAGTAAAAATCGCCAAACAAATCGCGCGTATCGCTATAGTTTGAAGTTTAGTTACTCTTGCGAGAATTAGTAAACACAGGGAGTCGTAAAATTTATATGGTTAGCTTTTCACTACGATAACCACTAATAATTTAAAACAGAGAGTGCACTTAGCAGACAGTACTTATCAAGCAAGTAGTTACAATATTGGACGTGAGAGAGCTCTTTGAAACAGTCGTTTACTCCCACCTGTTCTGTTGAGTAGTAACGATATTTTAGTTTTAATCTTTCGAAAGCCACAAAGCTTTTACAGCGCTCTACGAAAATCGAGTAATTGCTACGCGCAGAATTGTTCCCCAGACCACAACTTCTAAAACATCAAAGTTTGCTTTACCTTAGTCATAAACTCAAATTATTGTTGGTTTAACAAAAACAGACTCACGCCATGCACAGGGAGGAAGGGAATTCTCTAATACTCTTGAAACCTTAGAACATGGTGGGGAGAAACCAGTATTATGCTGTGGTAAAAACGGCTACAAACAGGACGTGCTGGAAGCAGGCAGTCCACTCTGTACAACGAGGACATCTTAGATGATCACGATCTTCAGTCATGAAGTGCCAACCACAGAGAATAATCGCCTTAGCTTTAATTTACAATGATAACTTTGAGGAAAGTTCAGAGTCTTAACTTATTACAAAATGAAACAAAGCGTGACGATCCGACTTTCAAAAGATTAATCTTCATCCATTCCGATCCAAGTAGTATAATAAACTCGGAGTTCACTCAATGCTAGAGGACCTTCCTTTGGCGCTTTGAATTAACTTATTTAAAAGCATTTTTGCGAGAGAATTTTTCGTTCAGGGTCGCGGACTACCAGCCTTGAGTATTTTTTTCGAATAAAATAAAATACTTCCGTTTCTATTTTAATACATTAGGTCTGTTTGAACATTTTTATCTATGTCATAGGCCTATGACTTAGACAATGCATTTCAAGGCATTGAAATGGAAATAAAATATACTATAGTTGTCACAGCGTATTATTAGAAGGTTAGATACTAATAGGTTCCCCGGCATAAAAAAATCCTTTACTTCGCTTTTCACGGTCAACAGACAAATACAACATCTGAACCAAAATCGATTAATCATCATTAGACGTCTCAAATTGATCCTTTTGGTACACGTCTTTTTAATTTATATTTATTAAAACACGGCACAAAGCTTAAAGCTTAATTAAAGTCACCCGGAGTGTGAGTAGGGGAAATTAAAACCGCATTGTCGACATTACTAGGTACTCGTAGGTACTAGATGAAAGGCGTTTCAGCTCTTAATTAGGAAAACGAAACCGGAATTTCTTTTGTGCTGACTAACGTAGGATGTTAGCTGAGATTTGCTGTAAAGATTTATCCTTAGAAACGCCTATGTACAGTCAGCTACCTATTTGTACTACTTATTTATGATATAACTGTCGAAATAGTATCACAAAATCACAAGAAGTATAAGTACACAAAATTGGTAAAATTACAATAGGTTCTTGGAAAAGTCAGGAATTATTGTTTTGCGCTGGCACGTGGATAAGTGATTGTTTCCTAAATACCTAGCCATGATAATATAATAGGGGTTTCCCTACGACCTATGTATCTATCATTTTCGAGATGCATCCTATCTATTCGCGATACAATCATAAAAGGTTTTTCCTGTCTTCGATCCTGAGTGTATTAGGGTACAGCGTCTGCCATTTTGAGAGTGAGTCGTTTTGAGATCAGGCCGTTGTGAGGACGCGGGGCATTTTGCGAAATGAAACATTCCCAATCTAAAAATAGTTATAACCTATGTACTTTCTTACTTACTGCTGTGGCGCAACGACTCGTAGTTTGTTGCCTGTTCTTTTAGGCTTGGTCGCGTGGAACTGGCACCTAGACTCACCTAGCTTTAAGTGTTTAGCTAGTCTAGCTTTCAAAGTGATCCTTGTCTTTTGACTTTGACCCAAAGTGGATCTTAGCCTCCTGGCAGAGTCCCAGGCTTCTCTGTCCAGACAGGCTCCCACGTTGCTGGCTCCGAGTCCTCGCAGGTCTTTTACGACTTCCACGCCCCCCCGGTACCTATGTACTATGTCATATTCTTATTTACTTTAATAACTTGCGTGTGTCATATTCTCGTAGCTCGAAGAACCAACTGGAGTATTTAGAACTGGAGAGTTAAGATCGCAAGGAAGTCGGTAGATGGAAAGTGCTCATGATCATTCTTCCTGGAAATGTATAGGGGAGCCTATGTCCAGCAGTGGACTTCTTCAGGCTGATGATGATGATGATGAATAACTTGTGAGACGTGGATTGTTTGTTGGAAAAGGTGAAAGATTTATTATTCAAAATGACACTACACAAAATGAGCTCAAATAATTCTATTTTATTCGTTATTTGTTCGATAACGCCCGAAGCTGTTCAGTGAATATTTTCTCCACGAGTCGTAAAGTTCGGCGTCTTCGTAGATATGTCTCGAATGTCTGAATGTAGTCTAGGAGCCATTAATCATCGTATTTTTGCCACAGACACCCATCGTTACAGCCAGAGAGCCAATAACAATATTGCAATAATAAAAGTACTAGCAGCGCAGAAATTACCGGTGAATGAATGCAGCGTCCTTTCAACTTACCAGAATGTGACGGGTTTTTTTTTGTTGTTTCTCTAACACGAAAAAAAGATTTTTTTTTACTTTTAAAGCACTTTCACTATGTAAAGTAAGATGTAATGATTAGTGGCGTTTTATTTATTTCGATATTTTTTTTATAGGTGCGCGAGTCGTGTTTTTCTAAAATAAATCCCAATCTCCCTGTCTATAATTTCGTAGCTACGTGATAATTGTGCAGTCTGGACGCTCAAAAGAAGACAGCTGAAGGAATCCAGAATCATCAATCTCAGGCAGCGGGATTTAAAAAGAATCTAGAGCGTGTCGCTCTTTTAGCAACACAGGTTCCGTCCGTTTCAAAAATCTACAGATAAATAAAGAAAAGAATCGTAATTAAATAAAAATAAATATATATTGTATTGCAGAAAGTAAAAGACGTCGCCGCCGCCCGAGCGAGCGTTGGCGAGACGACCTTATAGTCTCCATTCTTCCGAGTGGTGGACCGAGGATCGAGGGGAGTGAGAAATCTTAGGGAGACCTTTACCCAGCAGTGGGACGGTAAAGGTTAAACAAAATAATTGTGGACTTGTGTGTATACTAATAATATTACTTAACTTTTTTTATACAACATTTTTACTGACGCAATCACAATCATATGGCCCACATGATGTTAATTGGTATAACCGTCGCCTATAACAAGCACTGCCTCGAAGGTAACATTTATTTACTCATTAGAATTTATTTTCCTTATTGTTCTGGGCTATACGCAACAACTTTTCAGAAATGAGGAAGTCCGTAGAAGAACCAAGGTCACCAACATAGCTCGCAGAATAAAGGTGACGTCATAATGGGCACGACTATTAGTACAAAAAAACAACAGCCGTTGGTGAATAAAAGTCCTCGAATGGCGATCGCACGAACCGGAAGGCGAAACATAGGATGCCCCCACATTGAACCATATTAACTTGTAAGAAGTAGGTATGGTACAGTTAGGTCATGGTCATGGCGTATGTAAAAAAAGTGCCTCACATATTTTGCGCAAAGTCTGTGGATGGAGAGGGCTCAGAATATTTTTTTGTAAATGTCTACAACGTGTTTGAGACGGTTTAAAACAACTGTTTCTACCATCAAAGTGACCTCGGCAGAACGCTTCTGTCTACATCGGTTAAAACCAACCCCAACCTTTGGCAGCCGCTCTTTTCTACCAAGGACGTTTAGAAATCATGCGAAATTTAGTTTGAAAGCGCTGTCTACACGGTTTAAAACTTCTGATTTAAACCATCGTCGTTTCAAACCGTGTAACACGGCAGTACATCGAACAGTGAACTTCACCACACCAATGACATGAGATGATGCTTACCCGAGTTTTCATTTTGATAGAGGTGAGAGGTAAAGCGTACAAATTCTTAAGTGAGCGTAACGTAGCCTTATTCGAAACAAAGGATTTGGTTGAGCTTTGAGCACTAATTAAATCACAAAATAATGACTACGGCTTGACTAAGGCAAAATAACATGTTTAACCTACGTCAGACAGTGACGTGTGATGTCACAACCAGAGTAATATTATGTAAATACCTAACAAAACAACTAAAGTGATTTTTAATTTGTCTGTAACTACTGATGATAAGCTGCTCAAAGCCGCTGACAGGCAGAAAGTTAATGCTTTTGAGATGTGGGGCTGGCATTACCTTCTGAGAATTCCATGGACTGCACGCCGTACTAATGCGTCAGTACTGGAGAAACTTCAGAAGAAAAACCAACATCGCTTGTCCTCTGTCTGCCTATAGATGTCTGACTATAACGAAAAAACAAAAATCAAAATCAAAAGTGTATTTATTCAGTAGGATCACAAGGATCACTTTGAAACGTCTTATAGCTAGGTGAGTCTAGGTGCCAGTTCCACGCGACACGAAATGGACAGTCATCATCGATATCGACGATTATCATCTATCGATTTCCCCCATGCTCCACCTACATTTAAACATTGCTTAAAATTAGCTCTGTCATTGTTTGTCATTACTCATTATAGCCCCTTCCCACCGGTGTGTGATATCGCGCACGGAGGCGGATCAGCTCACACGACACACCATGGGAACGGTCTCGTGCGCCGAGGTGCGCGGTTTCACAGGAGCCCTTTCTGTGTGCGTTGCCGTGCGTTGTCGTGCGCTGTGCGTGATGATCTGCAGAACCACGCACCGTAGAAAGGCAGCATTAGCAATACCCATTGGCACAAAACATTATTGCCATTGGTACGAGATTATTTATTGCATTGTTTATCTTTTGACTGAATTTTTAAGGCCCTTATAACAGTAACGTGTTTATGCCGTGCCTAATGGAACGGCCACGATTTCTTACCATCGTTGCAAATAAAAACAGGAAATACACCTCTCAGCTAACAAAATACACGTCCTAAGAAAACGGCCGGGTTGGGACATTCCCGTCCGAGGTGTTATCCTGTCACGTAGGTATGCTGAAGCTTTAAATACCCGAGCATGCACGGTTTATTGACAGGCCTCTCAAATCAGTTGGTAGTAGCTCTGCATCTCTGCCTTCTGCGCTGTAGGTCGTGGGTTCGATCCCTACCGAGAACTAATATTCGTGTGGTGAACCATGTTTTCTGTCTGGCTGTTATTCTAAGTAGGTATGTATTTACAAAAAAAAGTGTATATAAGTCTGTATCAGCTATCTGGTTCCCATAGTACAAGCTCTGCTTAAGTTTGGGGCTAGATAGTTTTGTGTGGATTGTCCAGAATATTTATTTATTTTTAACTAACTAGCCCTAGCATGGCTTATTTTTCATCACAGCTGCTGCTAAATTACATGCTAAAATGGTAGAAAAACTGTATAAGTATTAAAAACATTCAAACTATTACTACCAACCCGAAACCTCCAGAGTCCAGACCACCACCACACCAGACTCCAGATCTGAAAACACCAGGAAATCTGCTGTCAGTGACACTCCAACCAGCTGAGACCTGCCGAGGCTGTCCGGCTCAAACTGAATCCGTTTCGTTAGAATTCTTACTGAACTCTAAAATTGAATACTACGAGGACCTGAATGGTTGCTGGAAAAATAAATCATAAAAATTAAGTAACCCAATTTATTTCAAGCAACAGACTTGAATTAGAAATACGGAGAAATGTAAACAACAGTATAACACCGCCAAGAACATATTTATGAAAGTAAGGCTACAAGAAAAAATGTTCTAACTTGGGCTAGGCAACTATAAAAAATTCTATGCACCAATGCTTTAAGGTACTGTAAAACATACCCTTCATTCAGGAATGAAGGGTATGTTTTGCTACCACACAGCGCATGGGATTACATTTCGCAAGCCTCTATCGTAATAATAAGGATGGATAGCTCACTCTGCTTCTGACAATATAAAGGTGCCAACACACTTTCACTAGTAGTACCTAAGTGTAGTACTACTAAGAAGTAGAGTACAATATTAAGAAGTAGAGGTTTCTGTAAAAAAAATCGTCCGGAAAGTAAATAAGTAGTACGAAACTTACTACATTTCGTAAATACTCTCTCATGTCATGTCACTAGTTCTTCCAAACCACTGTGATGAAAAGTTTTTAAGATACATATTTCGGAAGAATTTTAGCGAAAAATATTTGTAAATAGCATTGGGCCCAATACGGGTCGTGTGTTTTCGCCTCGAGCAATGAGTACTGCGAATGACGACGCGACCTTTCGTTCAAATTCCTATTAATCATCGGGTATTAGATCCCGTTATCGCAAATCCTATGAGCACGACGCAGGTACATAGGTATATGTGACGTCATCTTACGTGAAATACGCAGAATTTACGTCATGCTTTCACAGGTTTTGTATTTCAACAATAAATAAATAATACACTGGTTGAATCTTGGTTGAATGAACTGGTTCCTTCACTCACTTGGAGCACAACTCATGGAAGTTTTACTTGCGCTTTCTTTTCTAATATCATTAACGATGCCATCTTGTTTTTGTTTTAAAAAGATATAGGTATTGTATAACTGCTTTTTCAATATTTGTAAATGGAGCGTGATAATTTGAATCAACACTTTAATTTTAATCTTATAGACTGAAAACATGTTGTACCTGCTGTGCATGTTTGTTTCTGAAGTTCCTACTGATCTTGATTTAAGGGGCAGACCACCGTTGATGACCTTAGTATTCTTTGACCTTTTGAAAGATATAAAATAACGAAACTTATCGAAAATGTAAACTAATAAGACCCAACTATTTTGTGTGCTATCCGATTGTACACAGCTTAGCAAAAAAATTTATAGTCTACAGCGCCCTACAGATATATTCGTACTTTACCCATGTCCGAAAACCAGTTGGGAAACCTTTTAAGTAAGAAAACGTGCAAGGATACAATTTTTTTGCTCAAGTTCAATCGTATTTCATACAGACAGGCTCGCAATTTTCGATTAATTCATTTCATTCAATCAGGTGCCTAATTCTCAGGCCGATCTCGATCATTTTGCAATTTTATTTTATTGCTTCTTTTCGAAGAGAGAATGGCAGATTTCCTTGAGTAATTCATCAACGACCTCATCGTAAAAGCCTCGACAGCTACGATATACGGAAACGATGAAAAAGTGCGGGGTTGTGAAAAGAAGCAATAAAATAAAATTGCAAAATGATCGAGATCGGCCCGAGTATTAGGCCCCAGATTTCACACGATTCAGTCGATCGTTATTTTCGACTCATTCAGTACTTTCAGTTCAAAAAAGCTCTTTGTAATTTTATACCTTTCAAAAGGCATAGCTAAGTGTCCGAGCAAGAACCTCGTGGAACGCTTGTGGAAGGTACGTACGGTAGAGTTTATTTTGCAGTCTCGAAGTCGATTGATTAAACATGAACATGCCAACGTGATTAATCAAGGTATGTCTGCCTTCAAAATGAACAATCTTTTTTTCATGTAGCTGGAACAACAAAATGAAAAACAGAAATTACTTACATTAACAGAATAGACAACTATGAACCTGTGATGGTTGCCCAAACTGAGAATAGATGCTACTTCGCCTACAGGTACATGCGAATTATGATGAAACCTGTAGGCCTCCCACAAGCTCTGTCTGGCTCTGGCTCTGGTTTCGAGTCTGTGTGAGTGCTCACCAGTGTATATAATTATGCCATGTGTGTGACGTCTCGACGCAAGATTTATTTAGTCAACACTCGCACAGACTCAAATCCAGAGGAAGACAGATCCAGACAAAGCTTGTAGTTAGCCTACTGTCTGTCTCGGAACTCGATACGACATTATTTCAACTGATTATCATTCGTCATTCGAGCTAAGGGTCATCCTTAATTGCTTGACTTATAGGTAGGTAGGTGCAGAAAAAGCCAGAGGGGATAAACCAAAAACAAAAGGTGTTATGAGTGAAACTGCAGACAAAGCTATTAGAGTGCTGAAGACAAAAGCATAACTCCTAGAGAGTTATGGATGTGCACGGCTTGCAGCTAAACGCAAAAACGGAAAAGTTTCTCCCTTTTTATATTTATGAACGCAGCCTTATAATTTTCAGGATTTAATGCTCTTAAAATGTTTGAGTAAATGCAATTAGTACGAAATAAACAATTAATTATAAAATTAATGTAGTTAGGTAAGCACGTACGCATGATTTGTATTGTGCGCTTATTCAGACAATGGATCAGACGTATTTTCCCAAAAATGGCAAAGTAATGTTGACCATAAATGGCAAGGTAATGTTACCAAATGATTGCAACATCGATGACTGATATTGACGTAAGTATTATTTAATTATTTCGTGGTTTCTAGCTTGCAGACTGAAAAATCATAAACCTATAGAAAATCCAACGCTCCAGCTTTTTTTTCATAATCGACCAGTAGGCCTACCACAAGCTCTGTCTGGCTCTGTCTCTGGCTCTGGTTTTGAATCTGTGTGAGTGCAGTGCTCACTAGTGTATTATACTGTGTTAGTGACGTTTCGACGTAGGATTTATTTAGTCAACACTCACACTCAAAACCAGAGCCAGAGACAGAGCCAGACAGAGCTAGTGGTAGGCCTTAAGGCAGATGTCCCTCTTGATGTGAAGTGGTAACCATCACCTATAGCAAAGCTTTGCCTCGCAGTCACTTTGATCGGAACGTGTCCTTTGCTGCACAGACCTTCGTCCATAAACTTGTGGATACATGTGTGTCAAACTTCATCCACCGACTTCAAATAGTAAGGGGGAGGTTCACAATTTAGTTGAATTTTGTTATTGTTTGTTACTGCATATCTCCGTTAATTTTATGAACCAATTTAGCAAATTGTTTTTTATTAATTTTTTTTGAAAGGCTGACCAATTTAGATTGATTCCATAGAAATTTAATCAAAATTGGTTCAGCAGTTTGGCCATGAAATCTCTCAAGTTTTTTAAACTTATATTATTTTCATCTTATTTTGGTATTTTCCTACTTATATTTAGTTGGAGCGGCATCCTGTTATACGGCATCATGCTTATTATCGTGGCAAGTATGTGCCTTATGTGTATATTATTTCGTAAACAATTTATAAAAAGTTATGCAAAACAAGTATTTTTTCCCATAATCTCTTTCGTCTCTCTGCTGAGCAAAGATCAAGAAAGAAACTACCTACATGTACCTACTGCCACACCAACTAACACTAATCGATAGATCGATTTAAAACCTCAATCAATCAAGGCTACCATAGAAATTGTTTCAGAGGCTTACTCAACGCATCAATCATGTAGGAATATACTGTTTCTTTTATCACAATATACATAATATTATATCTACAGCGCCTTGTAGATATAAGCTAAAAATACCAAAGCGCTTTTCTAATACAAAATCAACAAAATGTATCGATTTGTTGACGATCTGTCTGTGGTAGAATCACATCGCCATTTCAACAACATCTGGATTTCTTAGGTAGGCACGTACATATTCCGTTTGAGCAAACAACGTGTTCGGCAAGAAAGAGTTGTTGTTACCACGGCTATAAATAAGTTGTTTTATTATTATTATTTTTTTTTTTACAACTGATAAATAAGAATTTGAATTTTTCATACACCAAAATAAATATTTAGTTAATTAAAATTTATTTATTAAAATTTATTTATCTAAATTTTTCCACGTACAAAATTTGTATTTGCTTCACGGAATTCAGCATCATAACTATTTATGACTAAAGACGAACTAATATTGTCTCATTTTGCTTAATTTTCCTGTGTTTTAGCATTCGTTCCGTCCAGATGGTACAAAAGTACCTATATACTCACATTGCTGAAGTGTAGTGAGCAGTCAGTCCATAAAGCTTTTTATAAGATTAAAAAGCGAACGAAGTAATTTCATAATAATAGAAAACGATTACCCGTCTGTTTGAAAGTAGGCTAAGAGGATTACGTACCAATATTTTTATAACGACTTGGGTACGGCAAGCGTCACTCCCACTCAGGGGGTCTACCCTAGTTCCATGGGGAGCACGGGCTAACGACGCAAAAACTAGTATAGATATTTTGATTTACACTGCGCGGCAACACGGTAACCACGCTCCAATCGCGTTACTCTTGCCCAAGGACTTTGGAGCCCCATTACAATGGAGAGGAAATAGTACATTGTTACCTGAGTGTTGAAAGTCACGTTTTTTGAGTCCCGAGACGGGTTTGGCGCCAGAGCGTAAGCGAGGGCGCCAATGGAGCTTGAGGGACTTAAAAGACTTTCACCCGAGGTAAACATTGTGCTTTTCATTACGAATACAAGGAAAGTAAAAATAAAAACATGAAAGAAAAATTTGTGAAAATGAAGATTGAATTGCCGCCTTCCCGGTTTTTTTTTCTTTTTCTCTGGCGGGCCTTCGGCTACGGCTCGCCAGCATTATTCAGCCATTGTTTTCATTCTCATAATTTAAAAAATGGTAAATTGTTTGCTCAAATCTATGTTATTTTAAATAAATAGTTGAAGCTATAATATTGAGCAAGTAATTTAGAAGATATATTATTTATTTAATACTATCTTTATGTTATTTAAATTTAAATTTTACATTGCGCTCTAATTAGACTTTTTAAACTTCTTACCGTTGTAATGGGTTTCCAACCTACTTGCTGAATAAAAAGTTGGAATTTGGTTCAACGACCTCTTTGCAGTCAGAAAGACTTTAGAAAGTTGGAACATGGTTGAATAAAATAGAACTTGTTTTTTTTTATAATTTGACAGCTGTCAGTAGAAAGCGATTCTCCCTAGGGCTGAAAGTTTTACTTTCAATTAGGCCCCTCAGGCAACTTCAGACCTACTTTCAGAGTATGAGTAATGAAAAGTAATTGATTTGACTAGTGCGGAAAACATAAAAAAAATACTGGAAATACATCTTCCGATCACAAACATAAATGGGAAAATCGAACTAATAGCATTTCGTTTAACGCAAGTGCACATTTGTGATTCTGAGATTATTTTCAGTCCATTATTTTCATGTATTTTGCCATAACTCACGTGCAGAGACATCTTGCGCACACTCTAGTATTGTCACGTGTCGACTTCTATAATCGGTGGTGTCGGTATTTGTAATAAGTGTTTATGACTTCGAAAGATTTGACATAAAGTTGCACTACCCATTACTGCACGTCTATACTGCTAAGCAAAGAGTATCCTAAGTATTTGTGAGCAATAAAGTATTATCAATTTATTAATCCCAGTCTGTGTTGTGGCCACGCAGCGCGCAGTGTAAAACAAAATGACAATACTAACTTCGTTTATCCTTTTTTGGAGTAGACCCAATACACCCTATATCATTTGTTTGAACGGTTACCTATATACCAATCTCGTAAAACTAAAGTGAATTTTTGTTTGTTACGTGTGGGCTGTCCCATTCAGCGATGGAATGAATGAATGGTTTAAATGATTGATTGCCAAACGTGTATTTGACAAAATAAATAAATACTGTACGCAATCCGCACAACACTTTCTAGCCCCAAATTAAGCAGAGCTTGTACTATAGGAACCAAATGGCTGAATAATGCTTAAATACATTTTTGTTTGTAAATACATCAATTATAACAGCCAGACAGAGAACAAACATCTGTGTTCACCACAAAAATATTTGTTCTCGGCGGGGATCGAACCCACGGGCAGAAGGCAGAGCTACTACCAACTGAGCTAACAGGCTAACAGTGCGCTGAGGTCTTTCTTTCCAGTTCCACTCATACTCGCTTGAGGCACCTGTTTCGTTAATCTCCAATCAACCATTCTCTACATAGGTACTCAAACCATCTTAACATATCTTTCTCTACACTACGTCTTCTTTCACACCGCATTTCTCTATTATCCCACTGTTCTTCACTCTATCACTCAACTTTACACCACAAATACTACGCAAGGCTCTTATTTGTACTGCATTCACTCTACTCTGATTTTTTTTATGCCACAATCAACTTTCTCTACCAACATCAATGTCATTAGTAAAAATATATTATACTACTCACTTTCACTGAAGGTATTAATTCAATAAGCCTCACCTTTATTTGCTGAATCATGTGAGTATCTTTAATCCAGAAAATTATGAAAGAAGTTATTTTTAGGTCGATCGTTTCATTTTATGGACCCGACAGACGAAATCCTGAACAAAATTATGCGCATCAGTAATCCTATCGTAAATAATCTCATTTGAAATATTGCCAAGATCCACGTAAGTTCACTGAATGTTTACATTAAAGTACCACTCAGCGGCATGAAATCTAAGGCTGGTTTTAGTCTCACGCTGACGGCACGCGCACCATCAGCGCTGATGGCCGAGATTATTGAACTTCTAGGAAGCGTGCGCGCTGATAGCTACGCGTCATTCAAAAACGCTTCCTAGAAGTTCATTAATCTCGGCCATCAGCGCTGATGGTGCGCGTGCCGTCGGCGTGAGACTAAAACCAGCCTAAAACGTGAACTTGCCTTGACAATCTGCTTCTGCTTTTTTTTAAGTCAGTTTAAATCTAAAACAAAGTACTTACTTTGTTTTAGAGTAAATTAACTTTTAAAGCAAATTTTTAAGTGCTAATATTTTAGCAAAGCACGTGCAAGGCAAGCAATACGTCCTTCTCCTAGAACGTACGTGCAATGCATTCAACAGCGGTCCCAGAGCATTGAATAAGTAATAGCACTACCTTAGACCATTTATATAATTGTCTAAGAGCTGAATATATGCAAGGCAGGTCCTGATATAAATTGTCAAAGAGCACTACGGACAACTAACGCAATGTCCTAATCATGACTCCAAAACTTCGATGAGGGACGTATAATTTTACTGTCATTTGAATGCTCTGATCTATATTGAACCAGAATATTACGCGATTAAAGTTCATTTTGAATTGCAAGGCGGGTTTATGTGACACACGCAGGCCGAGGCATTGCAGTAATTAAAGGTAGCCGGCGTAATGGACGGCCACGTTACCTACCGCCAGTTTACCTAGACCCCCTTAATCAACGGACCACTTGTTTATTCTACTAGTTGCTCTCTTGCCCTATCTACTTGCAATACGTTTATTGTCGACTGAATAATGTCAGCTTGTTTGCGTAACGTCTCGTAGCACTTGCACGTAGTTGGTCGGTACGGTGCGTAGGCGCTTTCTGAAATGTATTTGCGTAGCGTCTCGTAGCAGGTCATAATCATACGTCGTAGCTGGTTGGTGCGTAGCGTAGCATCTCCTTGCAGCATGTTTGCGTAGCGTCTCGTAGCAGATAAGATGATACGTTATAGCCGGCTGGTACGCTGCGTGGCAGCTCTTAGCTACAACTTTACGTAGCATATCGTAGCAGTTATGATTCGTAGCCGGATGATACAGTGCTTTTATATGTGTTTGCGTAACGTCTAGTCGCAAAAGATATGTTACGTCGTAGCTAGCTGGTACGGTGCGTAGCCGCTCGTAGCAAGTACTTTACGTAGCATTTCGCAGTAGTTATGATACGTAGCCGTTGGCGATACAGTGCGTAGATACGTAGTAACGTGTTTAAAGGTTATAGACAGACATGAACTAGACATTGATTGCAAGCAACAAAATTAAATGTTCAACGAAACAATTACAATCTTAAAAGTATTTTTACATTGTAGTTACGTAAGTAGGTACCAACAAACAATACAAAACAATTACAGCTTTCCTTGCAGCTTTCATAATGAACGTAAGAACATAAACAGCGTAATAAGAACAATATACGTCGGCTATCATTAAATGTTTGTTTATATGTGAGGTCTGCTAGAGCTGGCTGGATATACGACTAATTAGTAGACCCCGCGCAAGATAACTCTGCGCGTGACTGATGGTGGAAAATGTAAAAAATGAAATAAAAATATATCTTCAGAAATATTATCATTTTTTTCAATAATTATGAAAATGAAAAATAATAACAGAATAGCTGGCCAGCCACAGAAAAAAAACACAAGCAAATAGGCGGGAAAGCGGTAATCCTCATAGTAAATTTAATAAAATAAAATGTCTTCGATTTCGGTATTCCGAAGTCCGAACCCTGAAAGTCCCGTAAATTAAGCAAGGCTTTATTGCTAGCATCATCCAAACTTCAGCTATCGAAGCCCGCTCGAGTGCTTCACCTAACTTGAACTACTACACATTGTTTGAGTTACATCGGTACAGTCTGCTGCGCAGCGTGAACTGACGGAACGAAATGTTAAAAACCTGCCCCCCATTTGATGCACCTCTAGAAGTCATCAATAGACATTTTAGAAGGAAATTTTCTATGGAAATGGAGTGCAAACTTGCAGGATATTACATCGGGAGAAAAAGCTAATAAACCTTTTTCAATAATTGATAGTGATTGAACGATGAGGACACATGAATTTTATATTTGAAAAATATTGGTCCGTCACGCCTGGTACCCTCAGTGAAGGAAAACATTGTTGGGAAAGTTGGACAGTCAGTAGCTATTCTAGGCTTCAAGGCTGATCTGATTCTATCTACCGTGCTTGGCGATTAAACACATGTGGCATTTTTTTCTGGTTCCCTTGGCATAGCCTGCCGACTGTACAAATTACGTAAACTGTCTGAAGGACTTCCGTTTCCAGCTGAGTTGCCGGAGGCTATTGTGGTCCCCCAATCCACCGCTAATGGATAACCTTATTAGATGCTCTCTGCTCTGGTATAATTATTAGCCCTTGTTTGAATCAACCACAGATAACCAAATGAATGAACGTTTTTTGAACTACTTTGGATTTGGGAATTTCTCTTGATGGCGGAAAATATAAAAAAAAAACTGACGCGGACTGATTTTGCGGGGACTCGAGTGGTACAGTCAGATGCACTAGAGTGTTTACAATTCGTAATTTTATGGTGATTTTAGAGCATTGCTATTGACTGGCAATACAATAGATAAAAACCACGATCATCAATATAATAAGATAAAATATTGCAACACCAGCTTGAAATTTATAAATCGTACATTCTGGTGCCTAATATTATGTTGTTCCAGGTCATAATAAACTGCGCGGCTTTAACTATGTAGGTAGGTAGTTTTATTGTTTGGTAGTTAGGTGTAGGTATGCCATCGTTTCTCAATAGAAACAATGGGAAATAAAATATTAATATCATTTCTAAGATGCAGAAACAGAGCAATTTGATGCGAATAAAATAAGTTATTCAAAGAGGATAAAAACACTACATTAAGTTAATTAGGGATGGGTGAGTAGGTATCACAATAGAATAGAACATTGCAATAGAAACTGGAATCCAACTGATATTGAGGTAAGTAATAAACATAACCACAATAATTAATTGCGTCACGCAAGCTAGTAGGTAGAGCTATTTTCCTTCCTATCCTAGTACTTGACCTAGGCAGTTTGGTTTCTGGCTGATCTACTTAGTAGATACCTACCTAAGTTTGTAATATAATACTAATATATATTATATAATATATACTATTTGTATAATATAATATAAGTATTTGTATATATTTTTATATTTTGTATTATATTTTGTATTTTATATTTTGTATATATTTGTATATAATATAATACTAAGTTTGTACCTACGTTTTGTACGGTCATCGTTTCGGTGACCATTAGGCCGCGGCCTCGAATTTAGTGGGCAGCGGGGCGGCAGCGGCGGCGGCGCGGGAGCAACAGGATTCTTATGCGTAAAATCAAATGGACCCCCTCGCCCCGCCCCGCTGCAGAGCCACCGCTGCCGCCGCCCCGCTGCCCGCTCTATTCGAGGCCGCGGCCTTAGTGACAAGAGATTCCTTAACTACTGCAGATCGGATTCCCAGCTCTAGAGGGTTTGTAGTAGTAGAGCTCCTTGTGAAGGGCTCGTCTAGGGAAGTACCTACTACGAGCATGCTTATTTCTTCCGCCAGCGTTGCTGTCTTTCGATTTGTAGGGTGTGGGTGTCGGTGACATTACTTGCACGTGAGGCTTTACATCTGTAGGCCTATTACAAGCTCTGTCTGGCTCTGGTTTTGAGTCCGTCTGAGTGCTCACTAGTGTATTATACTGTGCGTGTGACGCACACTTACACAGACTCAAAACCAGAACCAGAGACAAAGCCAGACAGAGCTTGTGGTAGGTCTACTGTATCCTTCAAGTTGAGGACGCAGGGCAGTGCATTTTATATCACGTTTTCATCGTTCGTTACCTTTGTTAGAGGCGATAGCTACCCTTAAATCAAGGAATAAGATTTAAAAAACACGTAGGCCTAGAAAAACTCAGTCACCAGAGTTTATTACGACATCACATGAAGCAATACACGTCCGATTATCTGATCAGACTGTCTGATAGAAAAATCGGACGGGCATTGCCGGACTTAGGTTCTATACTATACTAAGTATTTCTACTTTTGCGAGATTGTTTTTGTCCTCGAAAATCGGTTTTATCAACTATCAAGCTTTATCGAAACACAATAAATGATAATGGATGTTGAGGATGTAGCAAACGATAACGGGGATTTGTGTTTGAAAGGCCAATATACTATAGTATACTAGATACGTATACCAACACTCAAGGGTACGCAAGCCTCACATGAAAAATGATAGACAAAGAATCGTTTTGATGTTTTGAGTTGTATTGCGTGTCATGCAAGACCGCTACACCTCGATCGTGAAACAGTTACAAAGTGGCCCCGCAGTGTAAATCAAAGCATGCCTGCAATACACTTTTTTTTTAAGTGTTCTTGAGTGACTTGGAGTGTTCTTCTTCTTCAGTAAAATTACAAAGGTAATTTTTGTACTGTGGACTTCCTGTGTCACAGAAACTGCCAGGCTTTTGTAGGTATTTGTTTTACTTTCCATAAAATTTTATAAATAAAAATATTCAGTTATTGTTTTCTTATAAATCGAAGGCAAGACTTTTCCTTTCACGACTTTTTCCTAACTCTCGAGGTTTCGGCCTTGGTCACCACCGCCCTTCTCAAACCACCCTGTATAGTCTTAAGATGGATTTAATGAAATAAGAAAACATGTTCAGTTTAGTAACTCTCCATAATAATCATATAAATATTAAAAATAAGCGTTTCACGTTACAGACAGCATTCACTACAAACATACAAAGCTGTGTTATACATGCAAATCGGCAACCCCCTTCAAACAACTGTCAAACTACATGTACTATTTATTTATATATACAGGGTGTCCCGTAAATAATGGATCAAACGTAACGGGTAGGTAGCTTACCTCATTTCCAACAACTAATTTGAACAGTAAAAAAAAAACCGATAAGGTAACCAAGATATTTTTTTTTTCGATTTTTACTATTTTCTGTACCAGCATTCAGTGTTTTTGATGCTGTTGCTGCAAATGGTATCATATTTAGGTGTGATTTTTGTCAAACATTTCTGAATAGTTTACTAATGTTATAAGATACCGTTTTTTTAAATAACTATTTATTTGCCTTAGAAAAAAAATCTTGAATTGAAAAGTTTTGTTTTTACGATGAAAAGACCAGAATTGGAAAAATTCTCCTGGAAAAAAAATGTATGACAACAAAGTGGACCATTATTTTAAAAACTTGTAAGATCACTAAGGTTTGCAAATTGGTATAAAACTTACGTCTAGTCCTTGCGGTTACAAAGATATTGCTATGAATCTGACAGAGGTGCCAAATTACGAAATAAAATAAAATTTGAAAAAGTGTGCACAATTCAACTATTTTCTTAAAAATGTTTCGGTAGCTCAGCGTATGAAAAGAATTAAGAGGTTAATTAAAAAAAAAATACAAATAAATCGTTTATTTTGTTTTTACAGTAAATGTTCAAACTGACGTCCCTCTACGTGAATAATAATAATAAAATGCATTTATTTTCTCTCATAAAGACTAAGATTAATGTACATGTAAGGTATAATAATATTAATATAAGTAGCCTTATTATAGTTGACCTTACATAAGTAGACCTGTTTTGCGAGAGACTGGTGCCTGAAATAGGTTTTAGTTAAACCTGTGCTACAGGACACCAGGACCCCACTCCGCTGATTACTTAAGAGTTAAGACAATAACAATAGGTATCTGCAGCTAAATATAAATAAGTATACATAAAAAGTGTGATGTGTGCGTGAGTGTGTAGTGAAAGGGTGTGTAGTATTGTGTTGGGTGTCGGTGTGTGTGTGTATGAGTGTAGATAGGGTGTGTGACGTGACTGGTGTTTGTGTGATGTAAGTGGATGATGTGGGTGGAAATGCGTGCATATTCTAGTTGGGAATGATAATAGATGGATGTGGAGACAGGGATAAGGCTTATTTAGTGGGGATTAGGAGCTTTTCTGTTTCATCGTAGGTCATAGTTTTTAGCCATTCGAGAACTGTTTTTTTACTTTTTGCTTTTGTGAGTGGATATATTTCAAGAGTTTTGTTAAGTTTATTATATAAATAAGGGCCAAGAAAACAAAGGAACCTTTGGGTAATCTTTGTACGAAAGTTAACGGGGGCACAAACATTTCCTCTTCTCCGCTTTTCCCATGCAAGCATTGGATCATATTCAAGAAGAGAGTGTTGCTTAAGAACAAGTTGTAGAACGAAAGATTGTCTGACTGTAAGAACACTCCAATCCAAATATAGATCCGTGGTAGGGTAGCGCCAAGGAAGACCTGAGCCCACCTTCAGTATGAATGCAAAGTCTACACCTCCTAATAAAGGAAGCTCTTATCCGACGGACAAAATGGCTGTTGTTTATTTCTGATACAGCAGATTGGATGCGCTGACGTAATTCTTCTTCCGACGTTATTTGTTGTTTGTAAACTTTGTCTTTTAAACATCCCCAATAAAAAAAAATCTAAGGGATTTGAATCCGGAGATCGCGGAGGCCACAAAATTGGTCCTAATCGGCCGATCCATCTGTCAGGGTAAGTTTCATTAGGAGGTGTAGACTTTGCATTCACGTAGAGGGACGTCAGTTTGAACATTTACTGTAAAAACAAAATAAACGATTTATTTGTATTTTTTTTTTTAATTAACCTCCTAATTCTTTTCATACGCTGAGCTACCTAAACATTTTTAAGAAAATAGTTGAATTGTGCACACTTTTTCAAATTTTATTTTATTTCGTAATTTGGCACCTCTGTCAGATTCATAGCAATATCTTTGTAACCGCAAGGACTAGACGTAAGTTTTATACCAATTTGCAAACCTTAGTGATCTTACAAGTTTTTAAAATAATGGTACACTTTGTTGTCATACATTTTTTTTACAGGAGAATTTTTCCAATTCTGGTCTTTTCATCGTAAAAACAAAACTTTTCAATTCAAGATTTTTTTTCTAAGGCAAATAAATAGTTATTTAAAAAAACGGTATCTTATAACATTAGTAAACTATTCAGAAATGTTTGACAAAAATCACACCTAAATATGATACCATTTGCAGCAACAGCATCAACACTGAATGCTGGTACAGAAAATAGTAAAACTCGAAAAAAAAAAATATCTGGGTTACCTTATCGGTTTTTTTTTTACTGTTCAAATTAGTTGTTGGAAATGAGGTAAGCTACCTACCCGTTACGTTTGATCCATTATTTACGGGACACCCTGTATATGACTGAAATGATTTATGATTCAAACAACTATAAATAGTTATATAGATGAAACAGGCATTTATATCGATTACCTTTTTTATATTTGCCGACGTTTCGACAGTGATTTTGGTGCTAAGTGGTAACCAATAACAAAGCATTATTCTGCATCTGCCGATTTGCATGCTACAATAGCAACGCCTAAATGCAGCTAAGGATCACCGTAGACCGGCACCTCCTTACTTATTAAGGCCCAATGTTGAAATCTAACACAAAAATGATCAATTACATTTCAGCCTGGTCTACGCTGCTCTTAGCTAGTCCTCCATTCATCTATTTGGATCTAGAATTCTAGACTAAAGTGAGTTAGTACTGGACGTTTTGATACAATTTTGTTGTCTGAATATTACTTCAAAACCTGAGACAAAAGCTTCATATAATTTGATCTATAATAAATCTACACATGTAATATAACTCTGGTATAATGTAAGAGGCACAAAAGAGGTTTACCTATGTTTATAATTTATTTCACCTTTCAAACCTTTTTTAATTTGACATATTTGAACATCAAAAACTAGTATATTTTGTTAGTTTATGTGATTAAAAGCTTTCGAAACTTACTGTTACAATTAAATAACCACAGCCAACGCAAGAAAATAGGGTTACAAAAACTAAACATAAAACAATGACGGTTTACAACGGATCTGAAGTTCGAATCTGCGTCTCGCTTGCATAAATACAGTCAGATAGAACAATGAGCGAGACAGCATGATGTCATAGCAAACTTCAGAGCCTCACGTCAATTGTTTAAATACAATCGCCTCTAAAAATAATAACTACAATTTGACTTTATATTTTACTCAAAATTTGGTCTTGTTTTTAAAACAGAAACAGGAAACAAGTGACTAGTCAAATTGTTTACAAAAAACGATTTATCAAAAAAACAGACGCCTCTTAACACGCACGCATTATCATGCACGCTTGTACATGGTAAACCGGAGGTCTACTCTTACTTTTTTTACAGTTTTGTGGAGTAGACCTCCAGGCGCGCATAGTCATCACTATACTCGATCAGATCAGTATCACTTGTACCTTAACTAATTATATTGATAAAAAGGATTAAAAAGCACCAGAAAACATATAACTTATTTTAAGAAACAACATTTAGTTATAATATATTTTTATAACAGGTTAATATAATTTTGGTAACGATTTAATAGTTAACGACGTTATGCAACACGAGCTAAGTAAATTTATATAATATAAAAAGCTATAATTATGAAACTTTCGAGACATTATATTGTATAACATTAACATTAAAAAGTACAAATACACAATTATAACTATAGTGAACGGCAGTGAGTTCGTCACAACATCTGATTGGCAAAAATGTATATAAATAATTTCTCAGGTTCGTATTCTAAAACTAAGGACAAACATCAAGATTAAACCATAGATTTTTCAGACAGAGTTATATTGTAAATTGACACAAAATCCATACAAAAGTAGAATACGGACCATAGAACATGATCATACCTAAAAAAATAGTTATTGTATATTTTAGTGCGTTATTTTAAAGCATTATGGATACTAAGCGAGGTCCGAAGAACACAATGGAACTTATAAAATCCCGATTGCTTTATTACCAGTAGTTGAATTAATAATAGTAATAAATATTATCGACAATCCACACAACACTATCTAGCCCCAAATTAAGCAGAGCTTGTACTATGGGAACCAGATGGCTGATACTTAAATATTGTTTGTTTTTGTAAATACATACTTAGAATACAATATAACACCCAGACAGAGAACAAACATTTGTGTTCACCACACAAATATTTGTTTTCAACTGAATTAAGCGTGTAAAAGACTAATCTCAAATACCAAAGAAGATGCCTCCCAAGCATGTTTTCTTTCTCTATTATACAAAAACCAAACGACAAAATAAAATGAAATATCGTGGTTTCTCACAAAAAGGACATACAGACTTACGACACATAAAAGCTCCATAAAAAAATTCTGCCCTGTTTAGCAGAAATCATACAAAAGCCGTGTCTAATAGATTTGTCTGTAGTCACTTTGAAGACCTGTAATAAGTCCCATTAGTTCTGGGAGTTGTTATTTTACACATTTTTCCATTTACTTATAGATAAGACTTATTCTAACTCGCTACTGAACACTCATTAGACAAAGCACTTATAACGATTACCCCTACCAAATTCAACCGTGTATAAATGAAAAGTAGTACAATATATTAATAACTGCTTGGAAAAAAAACGAAAGAAAAAAAGACTTCAGGAAGAGATATTTTTCGTTCGTAAATAGGAAAGTTATATTGTTAGAATTTGAAAAATTGAAGAAAATAGATAATTTTTAAATATTGTCATTTCGTAAAAGTTTCGTATAAAGTTTTTACTTTAATTTTGATGTAAAATAAATAAAAATATATTAGTTTACTTACTGTATATTCGTAAAAGCCACGTGAGATTCCGTTTATAAAGCATCATAATTGATAATCAAGAAAATATACAATGATCAGTTGGATATTTCCATACTTTTACTGGCTACCTTCTATATTAAACCGTCCGTGATATTACACTCTCTCACTATCTTTGATATGCGTCATACTAAGTACAAATTCATTATTTTATCAGATGACCTTGGTTTGTGCAATATGATGTAGGTAATTATGAAATAAAAAAACGATTACTTTTAGAAGTACATACCCAACACTAACCTAGTACTTACCTATTCGTAAATAAAACCTTGACCTTTACGAGCCCGAAAAAATTGCGATAACACGTTTAAATCTCAACTTTTCCTAAGCTAAAAAATTAAAAAAAAAACAATTCCTAGACTCTAATTCTTGATAAACATTTTCAAAAACGTTAATAACACGTACCTAGATACAACTCCAAAGCGCGCTTAAAAATTATACATTTTAAGCGCAAATAAAAACAATGTAAAGGTTCAATGCTTTAAGCAAAATATGGTTATTTTCTTTTTTCTAAGACTATTGAACACTGTTTTATAGTATTTTATAGTGGAGGGCACGGAAGATAACAGTTAAATTGTGTAGGACACAAAATAGAAAAGTGGTATTTTGTACGAGCACGCAATTTTTTTCCCGTAGCGATTCTTTGTAGTTAAGAATCTTAGATATATTTTTGAGTACTATCTAACAAATATATTATGCGCATTCTAGCCAGAGGCACAACAAGGTAAAAAATTAGCTTTGCCGACGGTAAAAAAAACTAGAAATACACCCATTTACGTAAAAGCGTTTCTCAAAAGTTAAAACAATTGCTATCCTTTTACCACTGGGTAATAACAGTGACAAAAAAAAATACTTCGGAAAAAGATACTTTTCGTTCGTAAAAAGGAAAAGTCATATTATTATGACAGTGACAGAGCTTTCAGCAATATGTTTAACCTAAGTAATGATTGTAAGTAAGAGGGTATGCTAAATCATAGATTTACATTTTAAGCTTACAACAATAGTTCCAAAGTAATATCTATCGCCGTTTCAGTCACACATGCGTGCGCTCTCCCTCTTTCTCGTCGGGTGCTTTAGAGACTACGTGCTTGGCCATATCGCTGATGTCTTGATGGTCGCCATGCGCGGCCAAGTCGAAATCCGACCCAGAAAGTGATGCTATGTGGTTCCAGTTCGGTTCTGTTTCGTCACCTGTATTATATTAAAGTATGTTAATATTGCCTTCTTTACTTCCCAAGCCTACACAACCTTACTTATCACAACACACAAATAATGGAATTTAATGCCAATTTGTAAGCATCTGCTGAGTATAGGTCTCCTCTTTATTGCACCACTCTTTCCGGTCCCTCGCGAGTCTCATTCACTCATTCCCAGCACTGGCAACAATATCGTTCGCCCAACGGCAGGTGGTCTACCTCTAGGTTCTTTGAGCATCCCTTGGCCACCATTCTGTAGCCGCTTTCGTCCATCTCAATTTGTAAGCGATGTCGATAAATAATATTTTAGTAGAATTGATACATAAGGCCACATACCGATTTAAGACCAAAAAAACTATGTCTCACGCACTACAGCGTCCGTAAGATAACAAGTTGAATAGTTGCCCATGAAGGGAGTGACAGTGGCGTTTAGGCCTTGGAGCACCTTAAAACTCTGTCGAGAATTGGCCTCATACAAACTTAAGCCTTGCGCACATTTAAGCAATCTGTGAAACGCTGTCAAATATGACAGGGCTATTTGACAGCGTTTCACTAAACGCTTAGATGTGCGCAAGGCCTTAATTTACCAGTTGTTGTGCAATAAATTCACTCTTTCTAATGTGTGAGGTTATGTCAAACATTTAACTGGGCATAATACAGTAGCAAGTTTTTCTGTCCAAAAATGTATGTGCACTATGCTAGTGCACTCAAACGGTGAAGAAAAAAACATCGTGAGAAAACCGGCATATCATAGAACCTAAAAAGTTCGAAAACATGTGCCAACGAAAGAAGCCTCTTTGGGGCGCTCATAAAATCTGGTTAATAAAAACCAGTGACACGTTAAAAAGTAGCAAGTCTATGTTATTAGTAGTATTAGTAAGAATGGTTCTGATGAAGGTTAGCACTAGTAAATTGTGTGATTTGCTCACTAAGCTTTAAAAAGCCGCCTACAATTCTACATACTCATTTAGTATAAGCTGAGTATAAAGCTTATACTTATAAAACTTCAAAGTGAGCTGCTTATGTTTTTTTAACTAGCCGACGGAACAACCATATGGCCTGCCCGATGTTAAGTGGAAACCATCTGTTGCATGTGAGAGTCCAGACTCAAACAATTTCCTGTTTACATTTCATTGCAAGAAAATGACATCAGTACCCGAAGTCCGAGTTTTGCTACCACATTTCGTTACCAAATGTTGTTTTCGTTTCGCCTACGTCTCTCTGTCTTTTGTATGGAGAAAAAATGAGACAGCAAAAATACGTTACGAAGTTTTTCCATGCAAAAGAGAGAGACACGTAGGCGAAACGAAATGTTGTAAATGCACTTGGACTTTGAGCATGTCTCTCTCGTTACTTTCAAACATTCTATCTTTCCGCTGGCGTGAACGCAAATAGTATCTAAATATCTAAAGTGAATCAGTGTTGCCAGTGATAGATAGTCAAATATAACATGAGACAGCTTTTTTGTTGGCTAGCAAATATTTTTGAAGTTAATTTATATCGAAACGTAACATGGAGGGGTAACATGAGAGGGTCAAAAGTGACGTAAAATGTTACAAAAGTAACATTCTGGCAACGCTGAAGTGAATTTTGTCTAGACTCTTAAGATTTCTGGGTATTCGATTTTTTTTATAAGAAAAGGTGATGGAACTAGCAAATATCACCTGATGTTTGGAAGTGTCCTGTGGGATTGTTAAGTTAGTTTTATGATTTTAGTAAAGCTGAAACGCGCAATGAAATTCGTTAAAACCAAAACAACAGCTTAGCGACTGAGTAATCCAAATTATTTAAACATGAGAAATGTTTAGATAATTTGGATTGATTACAGTGAATCCTAGTTTTTTTAGAGAATAAAGTATACTTACTGTTATGTATTTTGCAAAACTTTCTAAGCTGTACGTAAATTATTTGTAAAGCTTTTAAATGTGTCTACATAAATAATGAATATTTGCTTGTGTAGATTAACGTGCAAGTTTTATTATTTTAAATGCACAAAAAAGAAATATTTCTCAAAGTGAAATTACTACTTATTAAATTATATGAAAAACGAATTGGTTGTTATGTGTTACTGTGTCTTATCAAAATAAATTATTTACTGTTCAAACCATGCTGTTATTGTAAATACTGTAAACACTCACATGTTGCCGGTCGCGGGAGCTACCCTGGTCTCGACTTCAATTAATTTAAGTCAATAGAAGCTTAGCTTAGTAAGAAATTATAATATTACCAGAGGGCCTAGTCCAAGTTTTTTTTGACACATTTAACGCATGTGTTTTGTTGGTGTAAACACATTTTTATACAGGCACACGAAGTTCTCTAGATGTCAGCTATGGACGCTTTTCATATTTCCATTAAAAAGTACGAATTTCAGTTACTAAATCTTCTTTTTCTATGGATTTGTCAAAGATATTGCAACTTCGGTCTACAAATAGTTGTGCCTCAAAGCGGATCTTCAAATAAAGTTCAAAACTTCAATCTTAAGTGTTTAAGAAATATTTAAACTTACACTTTAACAAACCAGAGATGCTTTTGACACTGCACACCAACACCATACACGCGTATAAAGTGTAAAAAAACTTGGACTAAGCCCTCAGACTGCATTATTATGTGTGTGATATCACACACATTATTATTGATATTCAATAACTTAAAGCTTATGAAGCTGATCAAAAACTTACTGAATTCCCCAAAATCCATGATTTTTTTATAGAAAGCTTTATGTAAAATCAACTAAAAGCGAGGGCTCAAAATATCTATCAGGGGGTTTACTAAGCTATAATGTTTCTGTAGCAACAATACTTTAATTCGTACCATGACCCTTTTTTATGCTTTTTGAACTGTCCGATGGAACAAACATGGTCCACTTGTTTGTGGTAACCGTCAACTGCAACAAAGCATTGCCTCGTAAGGCACGTTAGAAACGTGCCTTACGATGCACTGCCCTGCGTCCATCGCCCCCATGATTGCAATGTCAATATCACCAATAAAAAGCACTAACTACATTGTACATTTTTCAATAATAACTTTTTGTAGTTTTTTTCTCTTTGAGGTAATAATGGAATGAACATGTTAGTTCTCATTCTAAAGACATTACAGTATCAAACACACAAAACACAGTCTCCAACATTATTTGTTCACTGGATCTCAAAACATTAGTTTGTACAAAATCATGATGAATAACACTAAAATAACTGGATATGCCTCTGAGTTCCGACTGCTCTTTTTAAACATCTTCAAGGATCTTGTTTAAAAATATATCTCTAGAATAGGTACCACAGGCAGACTTACTAGACTTGACAATACGGCCGGCTTAACTTTAAGATTCTGGAGTTAGCAGTTTGGCCAATTTTCCATTCGCCATTGGTCATTTTTGCACTAACGGCTGAGTTCATCTATCTATAGATAAATTTATCTATAGATGGAAAAAAATGCCTTTTTAAACTGATAAACAAAAACCAAGTCATTGAACAAAGTAAGAGCATCGAGCCAGTGAACAAAAAACGCTGTTATTATTAAAAAAAACTAAAAAAAAAGAAAGAAATAGTAAGCGTCGTGCTGCGTACCGTAACCATAAACTAAAAGGGCGTTGAGGCGGCTGGCGGGGCAAGTCGTTCGCCCCAGTGCCCTTGCCCTTGGCTTTGACCTTGACCTTGGCTTTGGGGCTGCGGGGTCGGCGTGGCCCGTGACCTCGCGCGCGTCTCTTGCAGAATGAACGTGTTGATGACGTAGGCTTCACGTCGGATCCTGTCGCGCAGTTCAGCCGACATGTCGGGGATCGCCCAACGGACTATTATCATCACTAGCGCCACCACGTTCTGTAAAGATGTTCAAAATATATATTTTTAGCTCTATAGCGATAAGACCGCCCATTGTACATTTGTTGAATAATATTTGTGTTCAATTCTATTTTTGTTTGTTTGTTAGGTGTACATTAAAGAAATTTATAGATTATATATTGTATATACAGGGTTATTCATTATTAGCTGCAAATACTCAGGAATTAGGTTCAACAAATAAAATAAAAGATATTTATGAAATGATTTTGTTTAAGTTTTGATCTAAGTTTTTTATCAAAATTTTATTTTTATTAATTTTTTTACAGCTATTGCTTAATGATTGCCATGGAGAACAGGACGATGACCCACCCAGGCGGTGACTGAACGCAGAGTGTCGCTCACGGCGCGCGGGCGCGGATCAAAGGTCAAAATAGGTCAGGCGCCAATGATTCCAAAGGATATTCTTTATCGATTTTCTCGGGATTGTCATAACAAAACTTAAAAAAAAACATTTCATAAATATTTTTTATTTTATTTGTTGAACCTAATTCCTGAGTATTTGCAGCTAATAATGAGTAACCCTGTATAGAAGATTTTCTCGTTTGAAGGTATAAGATATGCATACCTCGAAAACTACGACGAAAGCTAACCTAGCTCCGATGATATGCCAGTACCAGTTCGAATGAGTGTATTCCTCGCCTTTCTTGTCCCAATAGCCGGGGTAGCTGAAACAACAGAATTACATATATTTTTTTGCAACTAGCTGATGGAACAATCATGTATGGAGATAATTATAATATGCATAAAAATGAATCTCTATTTCCCTTGACCGTCATCACGCGTGAATGGCGGGACCGATTTGGCTGAAAGTTAGTAGCTTAGAATCAGCGGAGACGGATATAGAATACATAATACTTTTTATCCCGAAAAAGTAAAGGAACGAGGCGAGCGAAGATGCGGGCCGCTTGTAAAATATATATCTATATATATAAGCAAGCAACGTGCCCTACGATGCACTGCGCTGCGTCCACCAACTTGAGGCATACAGATGTTCAGCCTCACGTGACCTTAAATTTTAACGTCGATCTCTACGTCTAAACTCCTAAATACGTAGGTATACATAGCCTGACTATTCTTGCCGCCTGTACAAATTATTATGAACCTTTAACCTAATGAAATAAAGATGAAACTCCCACATACCTGCACATAGTCTGATCATACGTGGACTCCAGAGGCTTATAACCGTTCAGCACTGTGATATTAAAGTCTGCGAGCGTGTGATTTACGTAGTTATCGAGTTTCCCTTCGTGTGCGTATTGGTACACCAGACGTGGTATGAATTCTGAAGTAAACGCTATTATGAAACCCTGGAACAAAAATGATGGTACAATTGCATTTTTTAATACCTTTAGATCATTGATTCCCAACGTGGTCCAGGTGACCTCAGGGGTCCACAGTAGGCTCAACGGGGGTCGCAATGGCGTGACAAAAAAATAGGGGTCCACAATAAAGAAATCGGCACGGCAGAAATAAGCATGGTGGTAGTACTACCCCGGACCAGCCTTTTACAAGAACTCTACTATTATGAATACTACACACAAACATACAACTCCGATCCGTCCAAGTTCTTTGACAACCTTCGCTCGCTCGATCATCATCTCAGCCCGTTTGCACCCAGTCCTGAGTATACGCCTCCTCTTTATTGCGCCATTCTTTCCGGTCCTTCGCGAGTCTCATCCACTTATTCCCAACACTCGCAACAATGTCGTTCGACCAACGGGCGGGTGGTCTGCCTCCAGGTCTTTGAGCATCCTTTAGCCACCATTCTGTTGCCGCTTTTGTTCATCTCCCGTCGTCCCTTCTTGCTAAGTACCCACATCTACGACTTTTGACCGGCGTCGAATCTCGACATTGGGTACGCGCCATTGCCCTGCTCGCTCGATTACTAAATAAAAAGTAGGATACTCACATTAGTAATAATACTAAGCTTGCCTATAGAGTCTAGTATCCGATACCAAACTCCAATATCGTTGACTCGCTGAGGCACAGGTCTTCTGTAGCAAGTTAGGAACTTCTTAGCATCCAACCTCATTTCTAGCACGTTGTTGATGAGAGCGAAGAGCGGGGCGAGAGGAAACGCAGCCACGAATATAGTGACGAAGCCGTATTGTAGCACTGGAAAATACACTTTGTTGAATGGATATAGGGTTTAGTTTTTAATGCAGGTTAGCCATTATCTGTAGAGGATTTTCTGGAGACTGACCGATATAAAAAAATGAATTAAAAGAGATGTGTGGTTATGTATCCAGTTCATAGTGTTCTACTGAAAATCTTTTCAGTTTAATAAATAAGTAAAATGTGAAGTGAAGCAGATAGTAATATTTTTACAATATAATATTTGCTGAAAGTTAAAATAAACTTTAAAGAAACCGACGTCATGGCCAACTGCTGAACCGATTTTAATGAAATTTGGATGTCTTATATGATCAATCTAGAAGTATGTATTACTTTTTTCATAAAAAGTTTTTGAAGTGAAAACTTCTTTAGCGGCGTTGGAGCACTTTCTGTAATGGGTATAAAAACTTAAACTCGCGTCAGGGCGTCAGGATCACGTGACCTTATCGAAAAAGCGTAGGACGGATTTTTTGCAGAAATGTACCCTAAGACTACAACGTAGAGTTCATAATAAAAATCGAAAAAAAGCGTAAGACGCTACAGATACGCTAGTAGTTACTATGACACGGTAACGTCACAGAATAGATAATAGTTAGTAGCAAGCATACCAAGGCGTTTTTCGTGACTGTAGTAGGTATAGGTACATACCTATTATAGATTTTATGAACTAGCGGCCGCCCGCGGCAGGTAGTAGTGGTCATTGGTACAAGATTTTATAGATCTACTGTATTTATTTTTCGAGTGGAGCATTGCGGCGAGCGAAGCGAGCCGCCATGCGACCATGGGAACAGCGCGGCGAGCGAAGCGAGCCGTGCTGTGACTCCCCCCAAGCCCCCCAGAACCCCCTCCTCCTGAACCCGGGGGGAGCGTCGCGGCGAGCGAAGCGAGCCGCCACGTGACCACGGGGAACAGCGCGGCGAGCGAAGCGAGCCGTGCTGTGACCCCCTCTAAGCCCCCCAGAACCCCCTCCTCCGAAACCCGGGGGGAGCGTCGCGGCGAGCGAAGCGAGCCGCCACGCGATCACGGGGAACAGCGTGGCGAGTGAAGCGAGCCGTGCTGTTACCCCCCTAAGCCCCCCAGAACCCCCTCTTCCTGAACCCGGGGGGAGCGTCGCGGCGAGCGAAGCGAGCCGCCACGCGACCACGGGGAACAGCGCGGCGAGCGAAGCGAGCCGTGCTGTGACCCCCCTTAGCCCCCCAGAACCCCCTCCTCCTATGTCTGCCATTTTACTTCATTTAGGACCTACTTGTAGGTCGCGCGACAAGGTCCCTTCTAGCGGTTCCGACCCGTTGAGGATTTGGCTTTACGTAAAATTTAGGGTTCCGTATAGGGTTTTGATTGGGGTTATACTATATTGAGGAATTTGATTAAATGGTCGACTTTTAGGGTTCCTTAGGACTTTGATTGGAGTTTCAACTACACTTAGAAGCTTGATAATGTTAAAATTTTTAGGGTTCCTTAGGACTTTGATTGGGGTTTTACTACATTGAGGAATTTGATTAAGTGGTCAACTTTTAGGGTTCCTTAGGACTTTGATTGGAGTTTCAACTACACTTAGGAGCTTGATAATGTTAACATTTTTAGGGTTCCTTAGGACTTTGATTGGAATTTCAACTACACTTAGGAGCTTGATAATGCTAAAATTTTTAGGGTTCCTTAGGACTTTGATTGGGGTTTTACTACATTGAGGAACTTGATAAAATAAACAACTTTTAGGGTTCCTTAGGCCTTTAATTGGACTTTCAACTACACTTAGGACCTTGATTATGTAAACAATTTTAGGGTTCCTTAGCACTTTGATTGGAATTTCAACTACACTTAGGAGCTTGATAATGCTAAAATTTTTAGGGTTCCTTAGGACTTTGATTGGGGTTTTACTACATTGAGGAACTTGATAAAATAAACAACTTTTAGGGTTCCTACGTTAATAATCAAGTTTTCACTTCTGCCGGCACTCCCGGAGTGCAACCCGTATTTTTTTTTTTCAAATCGGTTCATTAATGACGAAGTTATGCGATCATAAACATAAAAAATACAACCGAATTGAGAACTTCCTTCTTTTTTATTTGAAGTCGGGTTAATTAATGATTATTGATTTCAGCTAATATCTACAGATTTGTTGATATCTGCGAGTTCGTAGTAATAATAAAACGCAACTTAATTCATTCAATAATAAGGTTTGAATTAGCTTGTCACTAGCTATAAGTGAGCCACAGATTATTGATATAGAGATGATGATACCGTATTTTCATAAGTAAATGTGTTAAAGAGAATAAAATGCAAAACTTACCCATTTCTAAATATTCCGGGAAAAGGCCCATGTTACCAAAATCGACTAGTTTGAAATCTTTGACCCATTGCATTGGACTCTTTATCCTGAAAACATAACAAAGTCAGTCACAAAATAAGTCATTTTCATGTCATCAAATAAAGATGACAACATACTTAGGTGTCTTCTAAGCTAAATGACTACTATAGAATCATTAAAAATATTAGTCGCCTTTTCGTACACAGCGCTACGTAAACTTCGATACCCGTCGATTTTTAGTCTACTACTACTGCGATTCGCGTCGCCGCGTGTACGAACCTTACAGCGAACCGTTATGGCTTGTCTCATATAGGAGATGCGGAACACTAGCGAAACTGCCTGTTCTAACGCATAGATTTGACTATATTCCATCTCTTTCTCCGACGCACCAGATCGACGATTAATTTGTGTGTCATACAATTGATAAAAAGTTCAATATACCATATACAATTTCGTCGCTTCCGTTCCATTCCGCGGCGGTGTAAATTGAGCCTTATGCATTTGTATTTTGTTGCATCTTCCTGCCTTATCCCACGCTAAGTGGGGTTTTCTTCTTCCTTTCTTCTTCTTCCACTCACCTCTATCATTCGTCATCTCAGTGCTTACTCCTTTTCTGCTCATGTCGTCCTTGACGCAGTCCATTCATCCCTCTTTTTTAGGGTTCCGTAGCCAAATGGCAAAAACGGAACCCTTATAGATTCGTCATGTCTGTCTGTCTGTCTGTCTGTCTGTCTGTCTGTCTGTCTGTCTGTCTGTCCGTCCGTATGTCACAGCCATTTTTCTCCGAAACCGTAAAAGCTAGACTGATGAAACTTGGCAAGTAAATGTATTCTGTGAACCGCATTAAGATTTTTACACAAAAATAGAAAAAAAACTATAAATTTTGGGGGTTCCCATACTTGAAACTGAAACTCAAAAAAAAATTTTTCATCAAACCCATACGTGTGGGGTATCTATGAATAGGTCTTCAAAAATGATGTTGAGGTTTCTAATATTGTTTTTTTCTAAACTGAATAGTTTGCGCGAGAGACACTTCCAAAGTGGAAAAAAGTTGGTCCCCCCCCCCCCCTCTAACTTCTAAAATAAGTGACTGATAAAGCTAAAAAAAATATATGTTGTACATTACTATGGAAACTTCCAACGATATTTGGTTTGAACGAGATCTAGTCAGTAGTTTTTTTTTTATACGTCATAAATCGTAAACCGCAATTTACCTTTCGACGAACCTTTAGATCTTCTAGAACTCTATGTTATATTACTTACCTACGGAACCCTTCATGGGCGAGTCCGACTCGCACTTGGCCGCTTTTTTTGGTCTACCTCTTCTATATGTGGTCGCTTAGAGACTACAAAAACGGTTGTTGCAATATACTCACTGCTTTTTCCTGCCGATAGATCGCATGACGTTCCACCATTTAAGTCCGTACGGCATAAGCATCTCAACTATCGTGTTTATAAACTGCTTTCCGACCATTATGATGGCGAGCTGGATCGATAGCTCTAGGAGACAGCCACCGGGCGCACACTATAAAAAATTAAGGAATAATGAAAGGCTTCAAAGGAGTAACTAATATTATTAAAGTGAAAACTTCAGTAGGCAGGCTCGAGCATTTTGAGGTGAGAAAAAACCAATGAACTCGGGTCACGTCATCTACACCTCTTCGGGAAAGTTCGGTAAAGATCGACAAACTTCGCTAAAAGGCGAGGGGGTCGGGAGGGGACTAAGGGATGGTGGGGGTGGTGGACATGTAATTATTCAAGTTTTCACTTTTGACGGAAATCCTGGAGTGTTACGACTTTTTTGCAATCACTTGACTTTTTGATATAAGCATGATGTTAGAGAAAGTGAATAAGACCTTTTTTTAAAATACTATTGCATAGGTACCTCTTCTTGTCTATGTCCGAACAGCCTCACAAAGTCTCCCGGCCGTCCCACGAGCTTGCCCTTGAAGAAAGCGATGTAGAATATAGAAGCGTAGTAGTTCACGAACTGTAGCAGGTAGATCTTGAGTGTGAGCGAATCGTCGAACTCTGTCTGTGTGCGCAGGAGTTCCTTTTCCGTCAGCCATTCCGCCAGAAATTGGTAGATCTGCGAATGATTGTATTTATAATCATGTTCTGTGCTATTACTACACTCTTCTTTTTTTCTTCTTCAAAAGAATCAGTGTGCTGAAAGGATATCAAGTGCGCCCTCAAAGAGGTTCCTTTCGCCTGGTCTTTCTGCCTCAGTATACTGGGGCCTAGGAGCGACATTCGATACAACACTACTCCTAGGAATCAGTGTGCTGAAAGTATATCAAGTGCGCCCTCAAAGAGGTTCCTTTCGTACACTTAACACATATTTTCGAACTTTTTAGATTTTACGACATGCCTAACTAAACAGGCACTTAACCTAACGTTTGAGAGTACCTGGCATAATGCACATTATGCATTACTAATATTATAAACGCTAAAGTTTGTAAGTATGGATGGATGGATGTTTGTTACTCTTTCACGTAAAAACTACTGAATGGATTTTAATGAAACTTTACAGTAATTTAGCTTATACACTAATAAACACATAGGCTACAATTTATAAAGATATTGTAACGAGAACGGGGCGAGCAAAGCCGCGGGCGGGCGCTAGTACTCACATAGTTGAATATACAGATGAACACGAGATTGATACACGCAGCCGTAGCCGTCGTGAACATAATAGGGCTGTACGTGATCAGTTTATTGTCCTTCTGCCTCAGTATACTGGCGCCTAGGAGCGACATTCGATACAACACTACTCCTAGGACGGTGGCGAGCGCTAGTAGTACTAACAGTGCTACGATACTGAACGACATCAGGGTGGCTGGAAGACGCATGCGCCAGAATGGAACCATTGGCTCGCGTTCGCCGGTTACCACGTTCAACTGAAACAGAGATCATCATTAGTTACCTGTGTCCTTATTCTATGGGTCATAGTCATGAGTATCCGAACATACGAACACACGTAAATAACGCTTATTTTATGTTAGGCTATGAGCCCCAGGGCAAAATTACCCATAAGAACGCAGGCAACTTGCTAGGGCCCCGTATAGGAAAGTGGCCTAGCTTATGTATTCTGTGGGCCGAGCGCACGGAAAAAAAATATATGTTTCAGCGAAAGAGCCAAAAAAGTAGACCGTTCAGCCATTCAACCATTTCAAAAAAGTTTGTAGCATTTTCCACGATTTTTATAATAATGAAGCAATTGCACTTTTTTAAATTAACGCGATCGTTATACCCGTTTTTTCCATATCATTAATGAAGCAATATCCAAGCAAGTCTTCAATGCATCTCTAGACTAGGAACTTAAATAGAGTTTTGGTGTAGGTACACAACAAGTCTTTCAAACACGTATCAGAGAAGTAGTTAAGCAGAATTGAAGTACCTTGGTCCGTTTAACGTGAGCCAAGCGAGCGAGGTACTGCGGCCGCGGATGCTCCTCGTAGACGTCGAATCCGGTGAGGTCCCAGCGATGTGTCATCTCAGACGAGTAACGCTTCCATAGCTCGAGGAAACACGCGGCTAGAACAAGTTAACATTACAATAAATAATTACAATAAAATTACAATTATTAAAAAAAATCGGTTGTCTGTAAAGTCGGTTTACTGACGATAGTTGAACGTGACAACGTCATACACGCTGTCCACGCGGACGCCCACCCACCAGATGGACCGACGTCATTGTTAAGATCGCGGGAAGTCGGTGGATGGAAAGTGCTCAGAATCGTTCTTCCTGGAAATGTGTACTGAGGCCTATGGCCAGCAGTGGGCTTCTTCAGGCTGGTGGTGTGGTGAAGCCTTCTCTCAACATATTCTCTCATCCATTTTTTTGACTCACCCCAAAAGCTCATAAAGACAGCAAAGAACACCGTAGTGGGGTTGTCGAATAGGTACGTTATCCGAGACTGCAAACAAGTCGCCTTCAGATCCCAGTAATCGCAGTGATAGTCGCACAGCGGACACATCATTATAGACGAGTTGTAGTTGCAAACTTCTTCACTGAAAATGTTATACTCCTTTAATTTATTAGGATCTGTCAGGATGGTATAAATAAATATTGTGGTTTTTTTTTGTAAATACATTCTTAGAATACTATAATTATAACACCCAGTCAGAGAACAAATATCTACGTTCACCACACAAATATTGGTTCTCGGTGGGGGTGGCAGGTATAGGTGCTGGGCAAGCCTATTCCATCAGAGAGCACTGGTGGTCTAGTGGTAGTGGCCCCGCCTTCCGATCCGAAGGCCGTGGGTTCAAATCCACTCGTGTACCAATGAGTTTTTCTGTCGAAAAATGTATGTGCACTATGCCAGTACTCTCAAAACGGTGAAGGAAAACATCGTGAGGAAACCGGCGTGCTGTAGAACCTAAAAAAGTTCGAGCAACACGTGTCAAGGGTCACGCAAAATGGGCACACCAGTGGCCTACTTGCGGAAAAACCTGCCCGCACATCAAGTGCGCATGATAAACTTGCCTATTCCATCTAGAATCCTGTCCCAGGCACTACAGCATCCTACAAGTAGGGCTTGAAAAATCCCCAGTTGCCCTGACGTTCTATAAATCATCTACAATAGATGCAAAGGCCTGTTTATTTTCAATTTATTAGACAACCGCCACAGCTCAGTTGATAGTAGCCCTGCCTTTGGCACCGAAGCCCGTGGGTTCATTCCCCACCGAGAACAAATATTTGTGTGATGAACATAGATGTTTGTTCTCTGTCTAGGTGTTATATTGTTATATTGGCTTTAATGATAACGATTGTAATATCGATACGACAGAAGAAGAAGAAGTATTGTATTTTTAGTATGTACTAGCTGTGCCCGCGACTTCGTCCGCGTGGAATAGTGTCTATGGGTAGCATTTTAAATATGCAGCAAAAAAAAAAACAGTAGATACTTATTCGCGTGCATGTGGCACAGTTATCTGCCCTCTTACTAACACTTGGGCATATTTCCACACCTACACCACTCCCCCCTCCTCTCCCTCTGTTAATGTACATTTTTCCATACAAACTTTCATTCCCTATTGTTATTTTACACCCATGGTAATAGAATAATTAAGTGGGGGGCGGGAAGGTTGATGAGAAAAAATAGAAACAAAATAGTTTTCCAAAGTAACAATAATGTCTATTTAATAATTTTGGGATGTCGGCCAAGATTGATTTACTAATAAGGAGTCCGGAGGCTTTGTTTGACTGGTTTTTATTCTAGTTGTCTCAGTTGGTGTAGTTGGTCTGACTCAGTCTTACACGGACTCGGTATTACAGTTTATTTAAAACAAACTTAAATGTTGGTCTCACTCAGTTTTACAACACGCTTGATCTACCAAAATTTACAGCTGTTGCTTCTAGGAACTCCAGAATCAATAATAGGTATTATGTACTTGAATACAGGCCAGGATAACGGACTGACCACACCATGAGCAGGTCTGTCTT
The DNA here is from genome assembly GCA_947578465.1 of Thera obeliscata. NCBI lineage: Eukaryota > Metazoa > Arthropoda > Insecta > Lepidoptera > Geometridae > Thera > Thera obeliscata. The sequence goes on from OX387926.1 coordinate 5,234,349, forward strand.
CGTATGCCTTTCTCTTCAGTTTGTAATGATTTGTTGTGATGTCTACCACATTTAGTTGTCTATCACCAAGCCTGAGATCTTCAATTTCAATTTCTGCTATGTTGTAATCATCAGGTTTTGTTTGTGAATCTTCTGATGATGATGGTTGTTCCTGATGTGCTTGGTTCCATGGGAACACGGACGGGATAGCACTCTTCTTTAATATTTTTGGAGTACGATCTATAACTAAAATGAGTACCTACATTAGGATTTCAAAGTATGTAACAAAATACATGGTATTGTAGATAACTATGTAAGGACTTACCCAATTTTGTCTAGCACAATGGTGTTATAGCAAAATCAGAAATGAGCTGAGCAAATCAGAGAATTGTTCCGTACGGTTAATCCAGGCTTGATATTATGTTATAATGCTTGTATCATTGTTGTCTTGCTTCATTTTTGGGTAAACGGAACGGTGTGTGGCATTCTATCTATCTATCGTCATGCGTATACGATTAATTTGTCTACACAATACTCAACTACTCACGGGGATTAGTATTTAACAATGAGTATATAACGCTACGCTAATAGTATCTAACACTTAGTATTTGTAAACAGAAAATTTACAAATTGTTGTGTTGTTTATTTTCATGTCACTTGACCATAGAATTTTTTTTTTCTTTTCGCTCCTTTCGAAGCAGGCTATAGTACCAAGACTATACCGCCTAGTCTTACGTTTTGGTGACCATAGAATAATGCATACTACCACTTCGTTTCTCTTCTTCCTAATGAATGGCATCTGTACTTTTCGGATCAATTTTGCCAGTGTCGATTATTAGGTATAGTGAGTTTAATGATGATAAATTACATTCTTCAACTCCGCTCACCAACATCTCGACTGTTGACTGTTGTGTGTAAGTAACAGTTGACACATGTTGACACGTGACAGTGACAATTCAGTTGTAGGCTCGGTGGTAGTGGTGTCCACTTTAAAAAGATACATCGATATATTTCCTATTCGATAAATCAGAGCTGTACATCTATGTCTTTCGATTTATCGGATGAAAACATTGATATTTTGTACGTACCGAGTACTTTTTAGGGTTCCGTATCCAAAGGGTAAAAACAGAACCCTATTGCTAAGATTTTGCTGTCCGTCTGTCACAACAGGCTGTATTTCATGAACGGTGATATTTAGACATTATGACGTTTTCACAGATTATGTTGCCGCTATAAAAACAAACACCAACAAATAAAATTTACAGGTTCAACTCATTCCAACATTGTTTTATTAAAAAAAGTAAGAGAAAAATCTTTAACGTAAGAACTAAAAAAAACATCCGCATTTACTTAATCTTGAGATCAATAAAAAAATATATAGGGCTCTCATTTAGTCTGCCTTCGTAAGTAAATAAATAGTTTATCTGAAATATAATGGTCAGATTTCACCGTCTTCCAACTCATGTGGTTTATTTAGTTACGATCTTCTCACAGATTAAAATAATTAAACTGGTCAAAGTTGAGTTCTTATGAAATTGCCGGCTCGATTTCGATGTTTTTCTATTAAAAACCGAAAAAGCATCGATAAATCGAGTAGGTATATCAAAAGCATTTCAAAACATCGGGTTGGTTCGATGTATCCCATCCCTAAGCGGCGGTCGGCTGTCAGTCAGTCACTGTGATACGTAAACAAACAAAAAATTCTAGAATCGAAGGTCGTCGAATTTCTCCAAAAAAAGCGCAATTCTCATGAAAAATGGTGTTTACAAAAAGTGTTTTGCATTGATAAGTTGCATAGATGACCTTTCTAATGCCTTTGCCTATCTGTGTACCAAATTTCGGTGATCTGCATGTAATCGGCGAAGTGGTTTAGTGTAAGAGCGAGACAGAAAGTGAGACAGAAACATCAAAGAATTGCTCTTTAGAACGTGTTTTATAAGGTTTGTAAAACCTTTTTCACAATAAAAAGTAGCCTATGTCCTTCCTCAGGCCCTGAACTATCTGTGTACCAAATTTCATTTCAATAGGTTTAGTAGTTTTGGCGTGAAAGCCAGACAGGAGGACAGACAGACAGACAGACAGACAGAGTTACAAACGCATTTATAATATTAGTATGGATTATGTATTTACTAAAAAAGGCATCAGCTATCAGGTCCCTTAATACAATGGGAAGGTCTTTGCTTAGTTTTGGGGTTAGATAGTGTTTAATCTTACCTAGGTTTGTTATGGTATATAGTGGCAGCAGAGTAGATGAAGCATATGAGTCCAACGATAGAAGCCGGAATTAACATGTGCGTGTAGAAACCTAACCATGCGAAATATAAACCTGAAAAAAAAACTAAATGAGTATTTGATGAAGAAGCCTTGTACGTTTTACAGTGTTTTTTTCTTAGCACACAACTGGTGGACTAGTGGTAGCGGCCCTGCCTTCTGATCCTAGGGTCGTGGGTTTAAATCCAGTCGTGTACCAATGAGTTTTAACCCAAAAATACACTATGCCAGTGCTCTCAAAGAGTGAAAGAAAACATCGTGAGGAAACCGATATATCACTTGAGTCATAGACACTTGAAAATATGTGTCAAATGCACGAACGGAGCTTCTTTGAGGCACACTTAAAACCCTTTCACCACACTTGGTTCGAAAGAATTACTGACACGATAAGAAGCACACGACAATTTGTTTTTGTTACTATTTGCCAAGTATGCAGCGCCATCTATTTTATTTATGGGGTATAGTAAAGATACATTTATAATTTAAACCAGGCTCAGTTCCTATTTGAAACGATTTTTATTAGTAGTAGTAGAGCTCTTTGTGTGTGGCTTGTCCGGGGAAGTACTACCACCATGCATATTTCTGCCGTGAAGCAGCATTGCTGTGTTTCGGTTTGAAAGGTGCCGGTGAAATTACTGGCACGTGAGGCTGAACATCTGTATGCCTCAAGTTGATGGACGCAAGGCAGAGCATCGTAGGTCACGTGCCTGATCTACGAGACAATGCTTTGTTATAGGCGATGGTAACCACTTAACATTATGCTAGTTCCATAAACAAGTTGTATAAAAAAAACTTAAATTATAATTTTTTTAGTAACTTTTCAGATGCTTACCTATTTTAACTCCGAAATAATCTTTAACATAATCTAAAGGTTGGTACTTTAAACATTTGGATACAGCCGCCCACTCCGTATATAATAAATGCCTCATTGAGCCTGGGTTTTTGAGATCACCCTGTAACACAAAACATTAGTACATAATCAAGTAAATTCTGTCTTTATAAGCTAGCTCTATATGCAAAATATGTTAGCAAATATCTCATTTTATCAAATACAATAAAATTACGACAAATAACTCTTTAGTTCTCTATAATTTTTTTCTAGCGTTGAAGAGTTTAATTGTTTTAAAAAAAAAACAGTATTTAATTTTGCGACCTAGTTCAAAGTTTGAATAAAACCTTTGATAAGTTACCTCCTTGGTTGCAATGTTTCGGAGTAAAAGATCGTTCCATTTTTAAAATTACACGACAGCAATGGATTTTCATACAACTTTTGCCAGCCGCGGTACAATTACCCCATTATAGGTAGTGCAATCCACGAAGGCGCGCCCCACTATTCCTCCTAACCGTTAGTATATGTGTGCAAGCTTCCGTCAATGTTTGAGTGTTATCGGTACACACTAATTACCTATGAGTGCACACGCACACTACAATGAATAGACTACGGTTCGCGACTGCCGCTCGGAGCAAACTCCCCGCACCCCGCGAGGGGCGCGTATCCGTGAATTGCACTATCTATACTTACAAGCGTTTTTCAAAAGAAAATCAGTGTTTAAACAACTGTCATCTCTTACCATCCGGTAATGTCAAACAGTGACAGGGCTAACTTTAAGCAGTGCGTCACACCTAAGTAACGCTTGTAAGGCCACTAAGGTATACAATTTGTTACAATTTGTACAAATTGTGACAAAAAACGCTCAAATTTCCGAGAATGTTCTTATCTAGCTTTAAGACGTTTCAATCCTACTGAATAAATACACCTTAGATTTGGATTTTATGATTTCAAATCCGATAATGTTTGAGAAAAAATCAATAATTCTTACATCGTGGAGTGGATAGGCCGCACTATAAATGCCGTTCGAGATCTGTCTCGTGATGCCGAACGCGAAGTCATCATGTTCAGAATCTGAGAACTTCTTCCTGTCCAGCATAAACTGAACTATCCTGGAGCGGATGGAAGGCGTCCAAAAACACTCCGCGTTCGTATCGAATCTGAAATGGCAAAATCAATATGTATTTAAACATTTAACTGACATTTCAAAGAAACATAGCAGTTCTTGACTGCAGACTCGTGACACCAGATTGTCACACTGGTGTGACTAACAGGAATTTGTTTTACTCGTGGTCACACTACATTGCGAAGGATGGCACATGACCGAATTAATTATGTCCTTCCACTCAAACCTACTAAACCGACCAACTGAATATCTCAACGATACAACTTTTACATTGGTTCGACAAATAAGTTATGCCAATCAAATGTAAAATTTGATGACAACAAACGTCAGATCAGAGATCTAATTTACATATTTTTTTACATGCATAGAATACAATATAACACCCAGACAGAGAATAAAAATTATGTGTTCACCCCACAATAATATTTGTTCACGGTGGGGATCGAACCCACGAACTACAGCGCAGAAGGCAGAGCAACTACCAACTGAGCTGAGAGGCCATTGTGAAATTACGGGCACGTGAAACCTCTTTGAAGCATCTTTATGCCGTGTGGACAGTATAAGGAAATCCGAATCCATACAGGAAAAATTGTCTCAGGAACCTTTGTATTTTTGGGAAAACAATTTTGACATTGTAAACTCAGGCCAAGCGCGATTTGAGCTGATACAATAATTTGGTACTTACAAATACTCCTTGTCCTTAGAATAAATAGCGGTCAGTCTGTGTTTCCTCTCTGGGAAGAGTACCGGGTCAACCCTTAATTTAGACATCATTCGGTCCCAACACGCGTCCACTTTATCAAACAAACTGTTCGTCTTGTCCCCGACATCCTTCAACGCTGAAAACTGCATGCAAATTGAAGTTTATATTAGCATGGATACGACCAAATAGTACAGATGCTTCTTCTATATAGGCATAAAAAAAAGTACAAAATGAGGTGCGGCTGTGTTATGGACACGGCCGTTTGTTGTACGTGATACGTCTCGTAACTTCGGGGCTTCCTCCACCGCAGAGCGCGATGTATTACAGTCCTTACTTAGAGTAAATTCGTTGATTCTATAGCTATCTAGTGGTGTAATTGAAGTTTGCAAACTTCTTTGTAACACAAAACTGTATCCCCCCCTTTGGTTATCATAGTTTTTTTTAATTGTGTCCTCACGGAAGCAATTTTAAAGATATTAACGTCAAAAAAACAGGTTCCCAGTAACAAGTCGATGAGAGCTTTATATAGCCTCATATGTATCATATATATCATCGCTTTACATGTGTCTTACACATATATATCTATCTATCTATAAAGCTATCACAAATACAGAGAGTAGAGAGAGAGAAAAAAAATACAGAGAGTACAACATCGCATCGCTACGCGCCGATACGTCGAAAACGGACAACCTTATGGGCGACGCTAGAATAGTATTGATACGTTCAAGCTGCGTTGTTCAGATTTTTTAATGGAATCACACATAAAAAAATCTGAACATCGGTGGTCTGGCGGATTTTATCAAAGCTGTAAATGAAACGCTTCATGGCCTTTGGCGGCTTTGAAGGCTTTGTACATGAAGCTTTAGCGCTTTTGTTTGTTAGAGCTTCTTTTTAATTATGACTAGCATGAGCGTAACTTTTAATGCTTTTGTGGTACAAGATCTTTCAAATTACGGGGGTAGTCAGTACGTCCAAACAACAAATAATAAAAAAATATCGGAGTTTCATACTTTTTATAACCCTACTAAATTTGCTAAAAACCCCAACAACAAGTTCAGGTTAATATTTAAAAGACGACTAAAACCGCAACTGTTAGTATTTTCGGTTAAAGTACCAGTTAAACATTTTAGTATGTGACGCGAAGCCCAAACACCACAGTTAGTTGTTATCTTATTAAGTCAATAAATAATATAATCTTATACAATTCAAAACGAACAACATCGATTATACAATACAATAAACATGATCAAAAATAGCACGACATTAAGCTACTGTCATAACTATCTATAGCCCGAGCCAATAAAGCTCTAATTTGGCGTCGCTAATTTATACTTCTCACGAGTGGAAATTAACTAATGTCAAAAAGAGAGGCAAATTAGCGCCATATATTTAATGCAGATTGTAGACAATGGGCCAAAAGATAGATACAGTAGACATACGCCCCCAGAATCACCCCAATGTCTTCCTCTCTCTGTCTCTTGGACCAATGTGTACAGCCGGCATTAGATTACTTCTTTAATGGCACGGGTTATACCAACTCTATCGTTTTCTATCTGGAGTTGAATAGGCAGTTATTTTAGTTCGTGCAAATTTTACTATGGCGTAATACTTTTTCCCTACAAGGAGCATTTTTGTACCCGTGTCAAACAAGGTGATAAAAATCAAATATATTAATATCGGCGGATATTACACACAGCGCCATCTAGCCTCAAATTGAGCAAAGCTTGTAGTATGGGAACTAAATACCAGACAATACATTATACTTTGTTTTCGTACGAAATGAAGAATCATAGGTGAGTGGAAAAAGAAAACCTGTTGTGCCGATCCTACTTAGCGGGGGATAAAGGCAGGATAATGATGATCTAGGCAAAGAACATCTATGTTCATCACATAAATGTTACCTACCCCCAATCTATAGCGCAGAAGAAGCTGTCAACTGAGTTGTAAGGCCTGTCTGTCTGGCAATACTGTTGGGAATGAGAAAATATTTGAAAAAGTACTATGCCTCAGTATATTTGCAACCACGCATGTTAGCAAAGCGGGGTCATGCACCTCCATCTTCGCATACCTTAGACATATACATTGCAGCATTCAGTATGGCATTCGTCCGACCACTCTTTGGTATCTTACTGCATTCCTACGAACGACACACAATGTTATATTGCTTACGACTGCGTGCTTTCAAACTCACTCATTTAAGCAGATATTACATCGCCTGTACTTTGTTTGGAAAAGACTAGTAAAGCTCTATCTTGTAGTGAAGAACATTTTATAAAAAAAGTGTTTCTCAATCGATTCATAGATGGCGTTGTACGGTAAGGAATATAAAATATAATTTCATTAGATTCAAGTGGCACATATAAATAATCAAATGCATTTGCTAGTTTGAACCATTATTTGGGATGTTTGGAATGTGGTAACCATAGTTTTTTAAGAATGTTCTTCTTTAGAAACTTTGACATAACCTAACGCCCAGCCAATCACAAGTGTGCTTGGCCAATACAAATCTTTCCATGGGTATAGAATTGCAGTATACTCGTAGAAGTGCACGTCATTAGTCGATCTCTATCAGAAAGTAAGGATAGGGTAAAATCGAGTTCGTTTAGGCCATGACCACTAACTCTCGTAAGTTCTCAAATTCTAACTATGTCAAAGCATATTCAAAAGCTGTTTACGTTTCTAAAGGGCGAAAGACTAAAACTACTACTAATTTAGACAAAATAAGTTCGAGAAGCCCAGACCATTTATTTCCCAGACAATGTTTTATGGTTTTTGAAATGGTGTGAATTATGTCAGTTACAAACAAAAATTTAATTGTATTCTCATTGTTCTCCAAATATTGCCTTTTTAATGTTAATGTGTATGACCAAAGTCAAAGTCAATAACTTTTTATTCAGTAAGATGCAAGAATCACTTTGAAACGTCTTAAAGCTAGGTGAGTCTAGGTGCCAGTTCCACGCGACCGTTCGAAAGAGACAGAATTACAATGAAAATTTGTGAGTCATATAAACTACTTGAAGCTCAAAGCCCTTAGGATTTTAACCATTTATTGAAGCCATACAACGTTCCGCAGGTTGTTTTAGTAAGTTAGTACTAAAATATCGGTTTACCTTCATGGGCATCCTAAGTTTGAGTATCTCGCTGTAATCCTTCAATACCATGTACGGTGCGTGGATCTGAAGCAAAAAACCGTTGGTGTATTTGTGGACACGTACATTTTACGCATTTTACGGTTGTAGGTAATCAATATTGCACATCGGGTTTTCTGCTTTCGTAGAGCGCTTTCTCTTTCTGACGCACACTACGCTCTATGAAGCCGAAATTAGCCGATGTACTATATCTATTGCCTACTATAAACTCTTGTCGTAGACTCGGAGCGTCAGTTTTGTTTTTAAACAGGGTGAAAGATGACACAAAGATGCTCTTATTTTTTTTAAATTTAGGTTCTACGACATGCCGATTTCCTTCATCGTTTGAGAGTACTAGCATAGTGCACTGCACACATTTTGGATAAAATAACTCATCCAACATATTACACCGACATCCGACAGAATATCCACCTACAACTTGAAACATTTTAGGTTGTACGACATGGCGGTTTCCTCACCTCGTTTGAGAGTACTGGCATGGCATAATGCACACTTTGGATAGAATAACGATCGTTCAACAAATTACATCCAACAGAATACCCTACAGCCTACCTACAAGTTGAAAGATGCGAAGCAACTTTAGAGTCGCAAAGACCCTTCATGACTATACTGGTCGACTTACCTTGACAAAGTGCAGTCCATACAGATTATTTGGTGCCTCTCGCTCTAACTGTAAGCCCTCCTTTTCCAGATTATCCTCGAATATCCTCCGGTACTTGAAAGCCTCGGGTTTATTCCCGTCTTCCTTCAAACTTTCCCACACGAGGACATAGTCTATAGTCCGAACCCCGTCGTTGAAGAGTAGGGAGGGGTTGTTCATAACCCCGCCCATTATAATACTGCGAAATTAAAAATATCACGTTACGCAAAATACTTTTCAGAAGCTGAGCTTCTAAAATAAATACCACAACTATCTGGTGGTCCCTTTTGTCACAATTTAGTAAGAACCATGAGGATAGGGTACAAAAACAAGAAGGTATAATATTCCAATAAAATCCATACCAGAAAAAATAAAGGTATCACAGCCAGAGTTCATTACTCACGAACACATATCTACCACAGCCGAAAGGTGAAGGTCAAGTTAAAGAGACTTTAACAGATACGATAGATAGAGAATCCCATTACTTTTATTTGTTTCAAATTCAAACTTCTCATCAAATTGTCGAGGTCAACAATCAAAATCTTGCAACTTTTTGCGTTTTATTAGGCAGTGGCCTTTGTAGGCTCGGTGACCTTTGTTAGCAATATGAGTAGTATAATTATTAGACAGTAGCAACTATCAACACTATGCTCTATGTTTGTAGATTTTAATGTACTTCAATTATTATAGAACAATTCGTAAAAGAACGAGCGTGAGAATATAACCCTATTTTATTTTGCTCAGTCATCTAGTCAACTAATACGTTTAGCTCCATATTTATCATCAAACCGGATTTTTATGGCCGGATACAAAACAAGATTACAATAACTTGAAAGGCTCTAAAAAATACTGTTATGCTATGGCTACTTAGGACACTTGAGTAAGTGTCCTAAGTAGCCATAACAAGTCAAGTGTCTTAGGTAGCCATAACACTTAGCCACAAGTAGGTATAAGTTACACCTATGGCTGCTTATTCTTCAATCTACTTGTAGATTACAATTTTAATTTTTAGTAGTAGTAGTTTTTGTTTTCATTAGTTCAAGTAAGATTATTAAATATGTTAATGCATGCCATGCCTTGTATCATATTCTAGGGTTTGTGAGGCAGAATTTATAAACTACACAAACACGTTAGTTTAATTGCACAAAAAATATAGTGTTTGTGTGTATGCCTACTATTATTACCTATCTATCGCTATCGCGCGAGACAAATCTCGCCCTCATTTTTTGAGGCAAGTAAATTATTTATTACATCATTTGCATCAATCAATTTGAATAAATGACCTGATTTAGACAATGATGTTAGCCAAATGAGACGGCATTTTTGTACAAAATAAATGACACGTATGAAATTATGTGCGAAAAAGGCCATGATTGCGACGACTTTAAATACGACGAGGCTTCAAGTTATAAGGCTAATGCTGCTTGACAAAAACTACAGAGTTACGACGACGTATGAATGTAGTATTTGATCCCTAGCATAAATCCCAGCAAGAAATGTATGGAGTTGACGAAATAGGTACAATAAATTAAAAGATTGATGTGCTGATACGAGCCAATAATCGGCGTGATGATGTTTTCATTGTCTATTACTCACGAGCAATGATTGGCTGTGGGTTTGCCATTGCCCTTCGGGAGATCGGCACCGTCTGGTACTCCACACCCGCATTCTTCGGCAGGTCGAGTGGAGGCTTCGCTACCGTTGTCCCTGGAATATTTTTTGGGACAAATATTGAAGATTGGGCCGAAGTGATTTAATTTCTAGGATATTACTGGCAACGTATGGGAAACTCCCAAGAAATGAAAGCTCACAAGATACATTTAAGGCACTACGATCGAGACTAAGAAAATGTATTGTTGTAATTTGGAATGTTTTAAAAGCAAGCAGTGCAACACAACAATCACAAAAATAGACACAGACTAATCTAAATTATTTGATCACTCTTCAAATAAATTGAATCTGTAATTTTCATTATAATACTCGTATGTAACTTACATAAATTTTCCGAATAAACTAACTCCATCGGAAAAATCTAGAGGATGTTGCTGTATAAATTCAGGTAATACTCCGCTGCCGAGGTATTGGTGGAACCCTTCGGGGTAAGAGCTACCTGCAACATGTCACTTTCCTAGGCTTCTTCCAACAGTTTTTACTGCTGGACGCTTGGATTCAACAATAAGCTCAAGTGGCCACAACCAGTTTCAGTTTCCTGTTAGCTCATAGCATAAGTTCCTGACCGGATAATTACATACAGCTTAGTATCAGTACTATTAACACAAAATGAATATCCGCCACATAAAGCATTATATTTGTCCGTAGATTGTTGTGTTGCATGCATATGAATGAATGTAGCCTTAAATCTATTAGCATGATTCCATACCAATTGCCGAATTGGCCCATGTAACGAAACGAGATGGTGAAACAGTGATGTAATTTTCAAGCTAATATGGAATGAAGTTACAAGGAAATTCGTCACAAAAAGACTAAATGTATTATTTTACTACGATTAAATAGATGTGGTCACTACAGGAAAAATGTGGCTCGTGCAACGTATGTTGGAAATAGCACAGGAATCGACACCTTACGTTGCGTGTTGATTACCTATCGAAGTTAATTAGTAACGACCTTACAACGTGGACCACTATAATTTTTTTTCTAATAAAATCTATACCATTTGAATGAGTTGCGTAGGTATGAATGTGAGAGTATGGTTATTTTATTAAAACTGAACCGAAAACGATTTTTTTTTTTTTTTTAGATAACGCGTAACTACTAAATACAAATTATTATCGTGACCAATCCCAACTTAGTCCATATTTAGGTACAAACCATACAAATGTTATTCAAGTTTAGTGTTGGTATGTAATCTAATCTAAATTAATACTTGTATGTACATCATTAACATTGTTAATTAAAAACAAATATTATCATCATGGAATATAAACATAATTAATAAATTAGGCCAAATAACACCACCCTGTGGCACACCCTAAGTTTTGTTTCCCAAGAGCCTTCACCAATATACTCGTATGACATGCACATTGATATCCTACAAAATTGAAATTTAGGGCAAATAGAATCAGCTGGGTTGTATGCTATTTGGTAGCAAAATGGCCAGCTTATACGTACGGGAAAAGCAAAGGGCACATCAAAAGCCTTGCTAATTTTAAGGAGTACCATTCAGAGCAAATCGCTCAATATATTTGGACAGGTACTATGAACGATTAGTGAAAGTTACTTGGGAATATTATGACATCAAAATCATAGGACACAAAAGAAGCTCTCAATTACAAAATGATGATTAAGATGAAAAGTGTCTAGATAATACACACATACAGTTCATTGTTGACAAGGAACAAATAATGTGCAATAGAATTGTAGTAAATCTGAGAATAAGTGCTGTTTGAATGTAAGTACTAAACATAGCACAGGTTATTGGATCCAATCGACCAACACAAAAGGTAACGGTACAATTGAATAGAAGCTGAAGGTGCCCACACTGTGACTAATACCGGTACATAAAGTTTATGTACACTCACAATGTTTGCCAAGTGCTTCGCACATATGCATCAACAAATGACTTATGAAGTTTAGCATAGAATCTAATTACAGAAGAGAAGAATAGCGTGAAGATAGGTGCATAATAGCGAGTCGTGCAGTGACCACTCACCGGTCGGTGTTCATGTCTTGCGACAGATTGTCCTGGTAGTTGCTGAGGACCGACATCGCGTGGAGGTCGCCCATCTTCTCCTGCGTATCCCGCTCAGTCTGGACCAAAATTCAATACCAGTTCTAAGCTTGTATCATTATAAGTTACATGAATTAGGCTAGAAGAGGATAGGCCAATAAGAGGAATAAGGTGAAGTGATTTCCAAAGTAGAAGTTACAACAGCAATTCATATTTATCTAATAACACCAGTTCCATTTAGACCAGGGATTCCCAAAGTGGTCGATATCGACCCCTTGGGGTCGATATTGGTTTCCTAGGGGTCGACATAAACGAAAACTGATTTTGGGGGTCGACGAGGTCAAAAAATCGACCCCTATTAAATTAACACAAGTTCTTATTTCATTGTTTCAAGATAGGTAGGTAGGTACTGTATTGTTTATGTTGTGTTACGTATACTTAGAATAATTAATATTTTTGTAGGAAATAGCATTGTTGTAGTAATAATGTACTTTACATTACTACAACAATGCTATTTCTCAAATTCGTACAACGTACGTCTATTTTGTTAAATTTTGATGAGAAAATGAAGTCATCCTTACTCACTTAACCAAGTGCAAAGTTTTCCAATTGGTACCTTAGTACCTAGCTATTTTGTATCAATAGGAAAAAACTAAAGATAAGCTCCCTTATTCATAACAGTCTGCTAAATTAAAGCATTGCTAATTTTCACTCTGTCTTCTTCTATTGACCTTAGTCGAGAGAGACCTATGCAAAACTAACACTGTAGCAGCTGTTTTAAGTTAGCGGACTATTGTGAATAAGGGGGTTGATCTTAAAAGTAGGTAATTTGGACAAGGGGGTCTGAGGTAACCGTTCATTTTGGAAAGGGGGTCACTTGTCCAAAATAGTTTGGGAATCCCTGATTTAGACGATGAGCTGGGAATACAACATCACAACATTGAATAAATATAGCTTAAAGTTAGAAAACTACACACTTGCAGCGTTTTTTGTGTTTTAATGCAATTTTGTTCGATTGTTATAAAAAATATTTCAATGTGTTTTTATTTCCGTTGTCTTACTATTAAATAAGTCAACTAGCTATGCTTTTATTCTACTGTAAATGAGTTTATGTTGCAGTGGAGTTGCGCGCTGACTGATAGGTCATTCCACTGTCCTCTGGCGACCCCACAGCGGGATTCGATGCCACTTCGTCTGACGATATTGCCGTGAGACAATGCCTCTGTCATTTTGATTTGTTTTATGTTACCTACATAACTAGAACGAGTCGTGTCAATGTCTCTTTCATAGCTACATGTTTGTGAGGTTTGGGATGTAATAATCACTTCGTGCTTCCTCCGCTCCCTCAGTAAATATCTAAGTTAGCTACCTAAACCATCGCATTTGTAAAATAATAATCCACTAGTTTTTACTGCAGCGAAGATATTCGCAAGTCAAGTTATGAAGACCTATGTAAACGTGCATTTGTCATTTCTAGCTCTATCTAGTATTTGTATGCGGAATCTCGCATCTCATTAGCCAGCCTGCTTTGCTTTTGTATCACATGAAAATCTATCGTGTGGCTCATTCTGGTAATAATATATTGTGTTTACATTCTTAGTCATCGTCAGCGATTGATGATAAGGCTTGCTCATTAACGTGTCTGTACCGGTGAACTCTTATTATCAAGTCTTTCATGTTTGCTATGTTTTCAATAGAAACCATTGCAAATTTTTAAGCAAACAGCATTATTGTTTAGAAACAAACTTATAGCAAAGGCGGACGCGCTGCCGGTTACCGCGTTGCTTTTACTATGTCACCCAGACAAATACCTATAGCATCAAATAACATCACAGTAAAGTCTAGTTTCTAGCGAACGTAGTAATACATAAAGAAACTAGCTAGAGACCATGTGAAGCAGATAAAGCAAATGTGATAGCACTGTTCACCGTACGTAGGCTTTTCTGCGGCCATGGTACTTGTTCACTCTCAACAAAGCAGCATCATAGGTGATGTAGCACAACACTTCCACCACACATCTAGCGATCATTCCGGCACTAAACACGCCTGGTCCAGTGTAGTAATCATCTTAGACTAAGAGACACTTGGTTGCATCGAAGTAAAAACCATTACGTACCATCGACCTTGGACCGTGCGTCGGTTTCTGATTCACCTGAATTCGTTATCACTTGTTTTTTATTAGTGGCACTTGAGTTTTAAGATCGAGCGCTTAATTCATCTCTTATAAAATCTGTGAAAAGAGCTATGCTTAAACTATTGCTATCTCTTACCAACATGATGAAAGAGACATGACAGGGCAAATAACTAATATTTAAAAGGCAACTTTTTAGAAGGATAACATTTTTACTAAGGGAAAATGTAACGAGCTGACAAACGTTCGTTCAAATGAAAGTTACAAAACAACTAACGAGTTTTAGATAAAAGAATTTGTATGAAGCGGGCATACATTGTCGCTGATATGTTTACACATAACGATTAGTAGGCAGGTAGGTATGCTAACAAAGTGAATGCTTAACATAGTGTGCATATTATGCATAGCACAAAATAAAAAAAACAATTATTCTCCCCCAGAACCCCCACCCGTGACTCTACTACCCCGTCCGACTTTTGGCGAAGTTTGTCGATCTTTGCCGAAGAAGTTTCGGTTACGACAGTGTCGCAAGTTCATTATTTGTGTTTTTAAAAGAGGTAGGCCTAAACAAATTTTCACATAAACACACTTGCTGCTCGATAGACTGTTTAGTGGCAGTATGCCAAGTAGGTTTCTTTTCAGAATTAGACAACATTTTTGTATCTCGTCTAGATCTACTAGATTTGATACAAAATTAAGGACAGATCTCCCAGATATGAACACAAGATATTTTTTAACAGTGTTGTGTTTTGTCTTAGTGCAGGCGACACGGTACCTCTTTACCAAGGTACCTAAAGCTATCGTAAGGCCTCGGCCTCGAATTTAGCAGGCAGCGGGCGGGCAGCGGGGCGGCGGCGGCGGCGGCGGCTCTGCAGCGGGGTGGGGCGGGGGGGTCCATTTGATTTTACGCATAAGAATCCTGCCGCTCCCGCGCCGCCGCCGCTGCCGCCCCGCTGCCCGCTAAATTCGAGGCCGAGGCCTAACTTTGGCAGTAGGAAGTTATCTAGACGGAAATTTGTATAAATTTTACTATGACCACAACCATGGAACTTTAAGAATGTAAAGAATGTAAACACGTCGTTGGATTTATGCCAAGTATTACGGGTGGTGAATTTCAAGTATCAACATAGGTGGTATACCTATAATTAGCAACTACCGTAATTTTTGTGGCAAAGTCTATACCAACCTTAGGTTGAAACCACTTATCTATATTAGCAGCACAACTCGCAGGGACCTTGACTAATGAAAGGAGAAACATTACACCCTACAGTCGGCAGCAAAAGTTGATTACAGTTACCTATGAGTTTTATAGACACTTTTATACGCGTTATGTAAAATTGTCGAGCCACGGAAAATCTTCCAATATCAGTCAAAATTTTGATCATGAGGCTGTAGATACCAAGAGATCATACTTAAAAAATTGACAATGATAATCAATTGCCTTGAAATATACTTAGACCATGTCAACTTATAAAGCTAAGTGATTCTTTATGGCGTTAACAGGAAAATTATTTTCATATAACATGGATGTCATCACGTCACCTAATAATTATATAACTGACATAAGACGTTCATAATTTTTATAACGCTTTTATTAGCTTCACCTGTATGTATGTATGTATGTATGTATGTATGTATGTATGTATGTATGTATGTATGTATGTATGTATGTATGTATGTATGTATGTAACCGACCCCTTTGAGCTCGATTTTGTCCTACTTTGAACGATCAGATTTGATTCAAACTTTGCACACCTGTCAAAGGTCGATGACAATGCAATAATATGAAAAAAAAATAAAAAAAAATGAAAAGAAATAAAAAAAAACCACACTTTGAACGATCAGATTTGATTCAAACTTTGCACACCTGTTAAAGGTCGTTGACAATGCAATAATATGAAAAAAAAAATAAAAAAAATGAAAAGAAATAAAAAAAATAAAAAAAAAACCTACTTTGAACGATCAGATTTGATTCAAACTTTGCACACCTGTCAAAGATCGATGACAATGCAATAATATGAAAAAAAATATATGAAAAAAAAATATGAAAAAAAAATTAAAAAACTAAAAAGTAAAAAATAAATTATAGTTCAAAAAACTAAAAAAAACGCTTTTATAACAAATTGAACTAAAAAGTTAAAAATAAAACTGTAATAATCAATTGAAAATTTATATTATTGTACAAAAAGCGTGGGGGGCTTGATTTTGATTGTTGTAAATATTTTATCAATAGTTTATTATATCTGAAGTTATTATAAAAAGCACCCCACGCTTTTTGTAAATAATATAAATTTTCAATTGATTATTACAGTTTTATTTTTAACTTTTTAGTTCAATTTGTTATAAAAGCGTTTTTTTTAGTTTTTTAAACTATAATTTATTATAAATAAACTACCTACTTAGAACACTCCCCCCTTTCCCGACTTTTGGCGAAGTTTGTCGATCTTTGCCAAAGTTGTACGGTCGGTTACGTGGTGTCGGTGACCTCCAAAATGCTCAAGCCCTTCAAAGAAATTTTTCTAAACTTTTAAGTTTGGATAGATATTTTATAATTTTGCTGTTGAGAGAGTATTTTTTCATAAAATAGGTAAATAGAAAACCAACTTGCTCACAGTAGGGGCTCATTAAGGACATACACTCTATCACCAATTCCATTAGCTAATGGTACTTCTATTAATGTATCTAATGTTCTCACATTGTTAAGACTTAACAAATAAATTGGCAATATTATTTTAATAAATGCCAATTTAAGAAGCACTCTCACTAGTAATGTAATGGGTAATGTGCCAACTGGTGAATACCTAATTAGAGGCTCCTTTAAGCATCTACAATATTGTAGGATTGTTGGAAGTCAGTGGACATATTATTAAAAAAAAAACATTTATTGAAGTTCTTTGTGAAGAGCTTGTCCAGGGAAGTACTGCCACAAAGCCTTTTTCTGCCGTGAAGCAGTGCTGCTGTGTTTCGGTTTGAATTGATGTTTTATTGATTTATTATTTATTTATGATGTCCCAAAAGTTATGAGCTGGGCGGGATTTGAATCCAGGACCTTCCCCTTGGTGACTGATGCGTCATTGAGTTCTAATCACACTCGAAATGAGTTTTTCTACTCAAAAATGTATGTACACTATGCTAGTACTCTCAAACGGTGAAGGAAACAACGGCATGTAGAAGACCTAAAAAAATAAGTTCAAAAATATTGGCAAGAGTCACACAAAAACGGCAAAAAAAAAGGAATTGTTACTTGGTGTTACAGGAAAAAATGTTTAATTACCCTATCAATAGCAAAAGAGTCCTACCCAGTTTGAAATGAAATGAAATGTATTTATTCGCTTGAAGTATGGTAAATTTTGAAAACTTCTTATTAATAATAATGTAATACCACATACTTAAAAAATAGAACATGCTTAGAACAAAAATAAATAATTTACAGAATGCAGATAAATATAAAATTAAGTATCGAGGAAACTTTAAATATTATTAAATTCAAGGAAAATTAGGATTTGAGCTGTGTATGTAATTATATCAAAATACCTCATTTGATTTATCAAAATTAAATGAGTTTCCTGTCTACTTCCTTACCTTGTAAAATTCCTATGACCTTTACCTAAATCTACTAAGTAAATTATGTACTTAAAACATAATCACAGGTATCTTTTTCACCTCTAATATGGCATCTAAATAACATCCCTAATAACTGTGGCTAGCTAGAGCTAGTTTTCATCAAATGGTAACAACTGGTATTTTTGACATCTTAATGAAATTTGATTTCAAGTTACTACCTAATATTATAAAAACTGACATGTCTAGTATTACAGTCAATTGTGATAATGTGGTAAATAAATGAACTGAACTGAACTATAATAATCGGTAACCAAGTGCAGCAAATATTTATTTTAGAGTCTGGGTTGTGTTAACCATACCTGACAAGACAACACAACCTAAACTCAGAACAAAATATTTGTAGATCATAGAAGTATGTTGGATTCTCGTATTTTTACCAATTCGCCTACTTCGACATACCTAATTACTAGCTGCATGACAGTATGTTACAATAGTAAAGAAATTATAAAAAAATAGGTACCTCAAGAAAGTTCTCTCCTCCTTCATTTCCATTGTTAAAAAGCTGCTGGAAGGCGAGATCATTTCGTTGATCGTCAGATAGGAAGGATTCCGTCTCTCCAGTGCTAGTCCGTTTATGATGTAGCTTCACACCTCCGGCGTAAATAGGCGTCGTTATTTTCGGCGTGAAAACGTTCTCCTCCACAGCCGTAGCTAGCAGAGGCTTGGGAATATCTTCTTCTAGGGAAGGATCTCCGTCGGACATCACACAAAATCGAAATTCAATAACCTGATTGAGAAACTTCCTGCTATACAATCAAAGAGTATACAATGATATATATTAGAACAACTACGTTGTTTAGCGGCGTATGTGATAGTACCGAGGTTTTTTGCAAGAAGAAATAAATATACATTAAAATACAAATAGACCAAAATATAGCACAGCTGCTGGCTGGCTGGCTGCTGGCAATTGGCAATAGGAGTGAGGCATATATATCGGAACAGGTAAAAATAACAGGTATTTTAAAACAACAGCTTGGAACTGTTGTCTAAACCACTGAAAACCTGTTCCAGTTCCATTCCACAACAGCCCGAATCTGCCGAAACATGCGTCTCTTTATTCTAGCTTATGGAGATTACTTTTGTTAGAAGGAGACGCCACGCACGGAACATGTGAGGCATATATATCGGAACAGATAACAAAATAACAGGTGTTTTAAAATAACAGCTTGGAACTGTTGTCTAAACCAACCAATGAGAGCCTGTTCCCTGCCTGTTCCAGTTCCAGTTCCATTCCACAACAGCCCGAATCTGTCGAAACATGCGTCTCTTTATTCTAGCTTATGGAGATTACTTTTGTTAGAAGGAGACGCCACGCACGGAACATGCTCTTCTCTATTCTAGCTTACGCATCTTACCTTTGTTAGAACGAGATAGCCTGTTACAAGCAGAGAACAGGTGTTGCGTTCGGAAAATACTATGTTGCATGCAACACAACCAGCTGTTATTTTGGAACAGGTTTTTGGAACTGTTGTTTTACTGGAACTGGAACAGGCGGAACAGGTTTCTTAATTTACCTGTTCCAACCTTGGAGGAATTAGAAAGTTCCAACCCACTCCTAATTGGCAATGGCAAGCAAGAATTGGCATGTTGTGAGAATCTTGACATTGACATGCCAGTACTTCAAACTGACTTCGACAAATAGAAAATTTTGACGTTGACTTGACAGTTATGTTCCAGTCCATTACGTGTTTTCATTGTGTTGATTGGATTGGACATCGCATGGCAACAAACATTTGCCACGCCGCCGGAACGCGCCGCGCCGCGCTACATCAAAAAGCAAAATGTCAACTACTTGGGTCGCCGAAAAATCAGTCTACGAATAGGTTGCCGGCGACGATTAAAATAACTGTAGTTTCATGAACTGAAGTTTATCAGTTTCGTGTGAATTATTTGCATTAACGCTTACGAGCAGACCCAACATGACGGTGGAAGTACAGAGTAAGGGGAGGCTGCCCCAGCTCTCTTCTGATAAGCAGCTAACATTTCTGAAACTAGCTGTTTTATCGATGGCAGCAATATTATGTGAGTATTTCGAGCTTCATTTCCTTGTTGTCGAAGAACTTGCGGCGAAAACATCCGTCAGATAACTTTGCTAAATCATTTTTTAGTCGGCGTTGTTTACTGTTAGACTTACGTGGTCTTGATGATGTTATGACATGGTTAGGGTTACAAAATGCCGACAATGCAATGCACATACATACCGGTGAAGCGTATCAGTACCAATGTCAGTCCAGCTAAGGATATTTGATTCAATGAACATGTCAATCTCCGAAATGTATTTTGTCTCGTACAGCACCTATAACCCTGAAAGTACAAATCTGTGCCTCCTGTGATAGGTGATACAAGTCAAAAATTGACATTTTACAGGAGAGCAAAAACAAGGTTTAAAAAATTCTTGTTCATTGACTAAGTAGGCTAGGTTACACTTAAGTACTTTCTTTTGTAGATAAATATATTCACTTTCATTGTGTATTTTAATTTTCAGGGTAAATAATATAGTTTTGAAGTAATTTATTAAAAACATGTGAGATGTACCTTTAATCATTTATAAATATGTGAAAATAACGTGTTAAATGATACAAGTTCAGTTAAATCATGTTGCACCTATAATATTAATAAAATGTGGTCTTTGTGTAAACAGATATACAAGAAGTGAAACAATTGAATAACTCGTCAGAATATGTTTCAAACACAATGTTGCTCAAACAAATGATAAAAATACTACCCCAAAGATTAGATTGATTTACTTCTCAGTGCCTTATTTTGATAATTTACTTGAATTGTATCAGTTAGCTAAAATTCTAGCCTTTTTATAGATGTGTTAAATGATACAAGTCAAGTTAAACCCTTCATTAAAATACCAATTCATTGTGTAAATGAATACAAGTATTAGAAAAATAATTAAGGTTTATAAAACTTTTTCAAAATCATGAATTTACTTGTAAATAAGGCACAGATATATCAAAATTATGAACAGAAGTAAATTAAAATTTTTTGAATGCAAGAAGTTGTGAACTTGACTGCTAAAAAATGGCAGAGATCAATTTTACGCAGGTATCACAATAAGCAATGTAAACCTACTCAGTACAAAACATAAGATCACAACCACTGTGTGAATCCTAAAAATAAAACAGAATCAATCATAACAAAATTATAAAACACACACTTGCACTGTAAACACATTAAAGGCAGTAATTCTAATCTATAAGATGGGCAACAAATCGTCGAAAAAATTAAAGAGAATAAAAAAGTATGCATGTCCTGAAAAATATACTGATCAGTAGATGGACTAAAGCTATATTATAACATAGTTTTAACAATGAGATAAAATAGCAAAATCCTTATAGTAGATCTTAAAATTACTCATACTCAGAATCGTCATCATTGTCCGGAGCAGAGTCTTTGACATCATTCTTGTGGCACAGACTTCTGTGCTTTATTTATGAGAGCGCTCATAATACTCATAAATAAAGCACAGTAAATCTAATAGATCCTTCTACTTTTGGATTGAAATTATAATCTTGAAGTGGTAGGCTTTCAGTACTTACTTATTTATTGTTATCATATCGCAAGCTTTATCCCGCTTAGAACAATCTATTTTTATGTACTCAACATTCTTGAATTATTTTTTAAAAGATAAACGGGATATGTTTTCTTTGACATACAAAACAGATCAAACATTGCACCACAGAAACTTTTCATTGTCTGTATTAATTTTTGTAACAATATAGCATTGTTTAAAAAAAATGAATCATAAAAACATATCATGAGTAATCTCGATAACAGTAAATTTTGCAGCTGTCCGCACTAGCTGGTACCAATCTCTTGGCAAGTGAATATAGTACTTGTGTGCTTCTTCTTACCCTCAATTTTTCTTTCAACTAACTCTTGGTGTTTGTCAGCCTCCATGTGAGAATGACGGTCAAACTTAATCGTAAATTAGTCGTACCCACTAGAAATTTATGTTAAATAGATTGTAATTTGTAGTTATGTATGGTCAAATTGAAGGTCCAAAAGTTGTCACTTGTATGCGTCGATATATGGCGAGTTCAGACGTGAATAAATTCCCTCAAGGCTGCTGTGACACTAACGCCCGTGCATCTTCGCTTAAGATATATGAATAACGGCTTATTTTTTTGCTAACTTTATGCTTAAGCTTATTTTTATAAGCGACTTTTGTAAATTGCTTCTAAACTTATCTGCTTTTTTAACTAACAAAACTTTTAACTTTTTATCAGCAGTAATTTGGTTTGCGATCACGAAAAGTGGTTGTCTTTGTAAGTTTGTTTAACAGCTTAACTTAAACAGTCTGTTTAATTAACTGCTATTCGTTTAAACACCCATCTATATCTCCAACCCCGCATCACTTTGTCATGTGAGCACTTGTATCATTTAGCACATCTTTTTATTTATAAAAATATGATGATTTGGTTTGAGTTTTAGATACTATTCATATTATATTAACTCACAATTAAAAATGTATTTGTGTAGAATGATGTAAGTCAAGATATACTTATCACATTAGTTAGACACACATTTAGATTTGTATTTGTAGGTACATGTTGAATTGTACCCTAATCAGTATTGAAAAAAATCGGTTCAAAATGATATGACTCTACCTATATCGAAATTCACGATACTTATACTGAAAAAAAAATTGTGCAAATGAATATAATCGCTCTTATACCACGAAGCACGAAAAACAATGCGTGGAGCCATTACTTAACGGGGTTACAACTTGACACATATCTATATTCACAATTTTTTTGCCAAAATCCTGTCAGTTATATCACTTTGCACCAAATTATCTCCGAACCTAAAGCAGATAGAAGAACGTGAGTTAGACCCAAAAATTCTACAATTTTTTCTGATCATTTCTATGTAAAAATCTCAAAAAGGGTACAACTCGAGATACATCACTCATCACAGGAGGCACAGAAATATCAGTGCATAAAATCATTTTTTCAGCATTTGGAACTCGACTGTTCTCTGTACTGAGGTTCGAGAGTGTTATCCACGAGTTTGATCCATACTTCAACTACAGAACCACCAGATACCTGACCGAGGAAGGCTTCTATAACTTCCACAATTGGTTTGATGACAGAGCATGGTATCCACTGGGCCGAATTATTGGGGGTAAGAAACTGGCATCCTTGTGCTGCTTGATAAAGGTTCCCCAAAGATATTGTCTATACCGTGGTTAGTATGTTGACAGGCCTCTCAGCTCAGTTGGTAGTAGCTCTGCATTCTTTGCAGTAGGTTGAGGGTTCAATCCCCACTGAGAACAAATATTTGTGTGGTGAATGTAGGTGTTTGTTCTCTGTCTGGGTGTTTATTGTGTTCTAAGAAAGAATAGTGCAAGCTGTGCACTGTGTGTTTGGGGCTAGTTATTGTTTTGGATTGTCCACAATATTTATTTATTTATATTTCTCTCTGAAGTAGTGTAGTGTGGGTAGTATTCCACTTTGTCTTTTGTCCTCACTCCCTTATAAACTAGCCATATTTTTGAATTGCTATCACATTTTTTTACTTACTTAATCTGCCACCAGCAAACCCACAAACAGATGTTTGCTGGGTCAATGCAGGTGGGATTTCTTGCCATGTTTGATTATTTTTAAACACACCAAACTTTCTATCAATACCAGGTACAATCTACCCTGGCCTGATGGTGACATCGGCTACTTTGTACAATGTCATGCAGTTTCTGAACATAACCATAGACATTCGGAATGTCTGCGTGTTCTTGGCTCCATTCTTCTCATCTCTCACTACCATTGTCACATATTTGCTGACTAAGGAATTAAAGGTATGTAATGAGTTTATCAGCATGATTTAGTGCAGTTAATAAACAGAATTTTACATTGACATAGACATGCATTTATTTGCTGCTTCAGCACACATAGTATCACATACTATTAAATTAAGAAAAATAAATAAAGAAAGACATAACAATGTTATGAAAATCACACCAAAGAAACGTAACACAAGAAAGAAACATAGATAATAACATATTTTCTATACAACAAAAAGAGACAGTGTATGTGTGCTACTGCAGCAAATTGGCTCTGATGCAGCATGACGCTTCACCACCAGCGGCAGCTAAGCGCAATTTACTTCAAGCCACATTTTATTACACAACACTTCTATGCTTGTGTAGGGTGGTACTGGCATATTCATAATTAGCCGCGTACTGACCAAGCGAGCAGCCTCGGACATTTGCCGCGGTACGTATGCCGCGCGAGGCGGCCTCGCCCTGTGAGTTTTCTAATCCGAGGCTGCCTCGCGCGGCAAGGGTAGGGTAGCCCACACTAGATTAGATCACTAGCTCATATTTGTTTTGATTTCAGGATGAAGGCGCTGGCTTAGTAGCAGCATGCATGATTGCTATAGTCCCCGGATACATCAGTCGTTCAGTCGCAGGCAGTTATGACAATGAAGGCATTGCCATATTCTGCATGCTACTAACATACTACTTCTGGATTAAAGCAGTGAACACAGGAACTATTCTCTGGGCGACTATGACTGCTTTGGCTTATTTCTACATGGTAAGAAAATCCAAGATAAAATATGGTTTCGGCAGCAGTGGGCAAAAGCTTAGTCAAATCAAGAATAATGTGAGCTATTTATTGCAATGAGCAAAGACAATTGAATTCTTATTTTCAAACAGGCAACATTCTTTTTCCATTGAATCGCGGATGTAAATCGATTGACCGTTTGCTCTAAGATTTCAGTGTATTTCACTGTCATCTTCAACGTCGATCACAGATCATGCAGACGAAAGCTTCACACCAACAATTCGCTGTGGCTTCTTGGTTTTTGCTCTTTCGTACAAACTTATAAATTAACAAAATAGGCTTCATGTATTTTTTAAAGAAAAAAATAAATACTTTTCTCTTTTGTGGTACAGGTGTCATCATGGGGAGGCTACGTGTTCCTAATCAACTTGATTCCCCTCCACGTGGTTGCACTAATGCTGCTAGGTCGGTTCTCATCGCGCGTGTATGTCGCTTACAGCACTCTGTACTGCATCGGCACTATCCTGTCCATGCAGATCTCCTTTGTCGGCTTCCAGCCAGTGCAGAGCTCCGAACATATGCTGGTAAGTGCTAGACTAGTATACTGTCCACACATTTGTAATTTACAATAGTTATTTAGGTTAGTGTCATTACGACCAGTGTGGTAAGAGATGGCAATAGTTTCAACACTGATTATCTTCTTAAGGCCTACGCAGACCGAGACGGCATGTCAAGGGTTTTTCCCGTCAGTCAGCGCTTTAGGTACCGCGGCATTCCAGCGCCTTGTCACAGCATGCTACGCCGCCTCACTCCGCGGTATGTCAAAATGAGCGCCGGAGCATGCCGTTGCATACCGCAGTACGCTATGGCATCGCGCCGCAGGAGCCGGTGGCGCGTCTTTCAATGCCGGGCAATGAAATCCGTTTCGATGCCACAGCATTATTAGAGCAAAGCAATATTATGTCGTCATTTCTACATTGATACGTTTGAATGTCATTTAGTAAAAAATTAAATCCCTTGCCATGTTATCCCGGTAGGCCATGAGACTGTTGTAGGTAATTAATGTCTAGAGATTTCAAACTAAGCTGTCATACGTTTGTACCCATCGACAGGCCCTGGGCGCGTTCGGTCTATGCCAGTTGTACGCGTTCACACAATACCTGCGCGCGCGGCTGTCACCCGCTAACTTCGAGCTCATGTTCAAGGCTCTGCTGACCACACTCCTCGCTACGCTGGGCACCGCGGTCGTTGCGCTCACTGTCACTGGTAAACGTTACTTGAAATCGCATTATCTTGAACAGCCCTTGCTCCGCTGAATGAGAGCCAGTTAAACCACTCTAAGGCTAAGGCCTTAGAGTGGTTTAACCTTAGGAACTGTCGTAAAATCTATGCTTGAGGCTCGACTCGGACTCAAGCGCTGTTTCGGAATACGGGCCTAAGACTTCGTGATAAAATCTGTAAAAATGACAGGTAAAATTGTTGGCAAAAGGTAGCCTAAGTATCTTCTATGCCATATATAAATTCATATTATGACGTATTACCTATACCTTCTTCTTATATAGCTTGGAATTGAAACTACCCACAGGCATTGTAAAAAATTTGCGTCTAAAACTTCCTACTAAATATTTTCCCATACTTTCAGGTAAAATTTCTCCATGGACTGGAAGATTCTACTCCCTGCTCGACCCGTCATACGCCAAGAATCACATTCCTATTATTGGTAAGTTATGCTGTTGTACTTTACGTCCTTGTTTTTTCGATCAGCGCGGATGACCTAAATAAAAACACATGGTATATAAAGTCTACAAAATACTTAATTCACCTAGGTGAACTAAGTCTACGGCGCCGACTTTTGTGATGAAGATATGTGGAATGTCCACAATATTTATTTATTTATTCCAGCCTCTGTCTCGGAGCATCAGCCCACGTCATGGTCATCATTCTACTTCGATCTGCAAGTCCTTGTATTTCTGTTTCCCGCTGGACTCTACTTCTGTTTCACCAAGCTTACTGATGCCAACATCTTTATCATCCTCTACGGAGTGCTCAGTATCTACTTTGCTGTAAGTTTTTAGCAAACACTTTATATCAGCTTTATAAAAAAGTGCTACTAAAGGTTTTGTAAAATATTCTTCTCACTATCAAATTCATGTCAATTAAAATAAATAACAACAGACTTGGCAGCCCAATAGCTTAAATGTCTATGGTGTAAATGGTCTTATACCATTTTGAATAAGAGGGTACTCCCAATAGAAAAAAAATATTTCATTATAATTCTGGACGTTATGTTAATTTCTTTCTTACTACTAGCGGCCTGTCCCGGCTTCGCGCGGATAGGCATTTATTTTTTACACACTTTCCAATGTAGAAAGAATTTTTGAAATCGGCACAGTACTTAGTTTATTCATTACAAACATACAAATCTTTCCTCTTTACAATGGTAGTATAGATGATGAAACAACGAAGCTTGAGCGCGTAGAGTCTTCGTAGAGTGACGTCATTCCGTTGACTCCGCCCATGACCATACACTTTGATCGCTGACTACCCACAAACCTTTCCCAACTCACTCCAACATCCATCACAACCTGACCCTTTACTGATTGAACTTCGCAGGGCGTGATGGTCCGTCTTATGCTGGTCCTCGCCCCGGTAATGTGCATCGTGTCTGGAGTTGCTGCGTCGAGTCTATTGAGCCTTCACGTCAAGGATTTAGAACCGAAAGTCGAAAAGCACAGCGAGAAAAAGAAGAAGCATGATAATAATCTTGTGTTCCGTTCGGAGGTAAATATTCCTGTTATGACCGTATTTTTTGTGTAGGGGGGTTAGAACTGGGATCAGATATAGTACTGTCTGAAGTATCTTATTCCGATAGTACAAGCTGAGCTTAGTTTGGCGCTAGATGGCCCTGTGTGAAATCTCCACTTATATTTTAATCTGTCAGCGTTCTGAGATGGTAAAACTAACTAACCGTTAGGGTCAATTTCACAAATTACTAATCAACTGAATCTCAAATTTTTGGTTGCAAAATTGAGTTTGAGAACTATCAATTATTTGATCGGTTGATAAGGTCATCTATGAAATTGGCTTTACATGTATTTTCTTTCTACTCTAGATTTATCAAAAACAATGGCGGTATTATTTTAAATCTAGAATAAAGAAAAGAAAATATTTAAAATTTAACAATTTATATTATTTTTTATGGTACCTATTTACAGGATTGTTTTTATTAAACCATACTTATTAATAATGGATTTTTTTGTGTGCTGGTTTAGTCGCAGTCGCAGTCGCAGATATGGTCAATACCGCAGTCAGTAGTTGGTAACAAGATGGCGCCACTGTGTTCTAGGTGGGAGTTGTGTTCGTGACGATCTTGGGCTGCCTCCTAGTATCATACGTGTTCCACTGCACGTGGGTGACGTCAGAGGCTTACTCGTCCCCCTCCATAGTGCTATCAGCGCGTGCGCACGACGGTGCTCGGATCATATTCGACGACTTCCGTGAAGCTTACACTTGGCTCAAGATGAACACGCATGAGGTATGAGGCACATTTCTTTCTAGCCTGTGTCCTCCGACTGCTGGGCAAAGGCCTCCCCAAAGACTTCCAGTTTCCTCTATCCCGAGCCTCCGAGATGAGATCTCCTTTCAAAAGAGATATAAAAAAAATTGAGGCACTTATGATGTAGAATATACCTACGTAATTAATTTATAGACAGGCCTCTCAGCTCAGTTGGCTCTGCCTTCTGCGGCGTAGGTCGTGTGTTCGATCCCCACCGAGAACTAACAATTGTGTGGTGAACACATGATGTTTGTTCTCTGTCTGGGGTATTATATTAGATAATGCTTTATTGAGAACAAAAACCAGTTTGTACGTGAAAAAGAAAAACAATGACATGTCATCTGCAGAAGTTAAAAACTATGTCGCAGACATCAACACCCTCCTCCGTAGAAAAGTAGGTATAATAGTTCTACTCTAATTGAATTATTAATCGGATATTATAAAGTTTTAATATTTCATGATCTATATTGTAGTGTATTGTTATACAGGGTTATTCATTATTAGCTGCAAATACTCAGGAATTAGGTTCAACAAATAAAATAAAAAATATATATGATTTTTTTTTATTTTTTTTTATTTAAGTTTTTGTATCAAAATTTTATTTTTATTAATTTCTTTACGGCTATTGCATAATGATTGCCATGGAGAACAGGACGATAACCCACCCAGGCGGTGACTGAACGCAGAGTGTCGCTCACGGCGCGCGGGCGCGGATCAAAGGTCAAAATAGGTCAGGCACCAATGATTCCTTTATCGATTTTCTCGGGATTTTCATAACAAAACTTAAAAAAAATCATTTCATAAATATTTTTTATTTTATTTGTTGAACCTAATTCCTGAGTATTTGCAGTTAATAATGAATAACCCTGTATTGTATGTGATTTACCCCTCAGGACGCAAAAGTAATGTCATGGTGGGACTACGGCTATCAGATAACAGCAATGGCGAATCGAACAGTCATAGTGGATAATAACACTTGGAACAACACGCATATATCTCGCGTCGGACAAGCAATGGCGTCTACAGAAGACAAGGCGTATGAAATTATGAGGGAGCTTGATGTGGATTATGTGCTTGTTATATTTGGAGGGCTGGTCGGGTACTCTTCCGATGGTGAGTATCCATACTAATATTATAAAGCTGAAGTTTGATTGTTTGTTTGGTTGAACGTGCTAATCTCGAGAACTGTTGGTCCGCTGCTATAAAACATGACGCTATTTTATACTAGTGCGAAGCGGGGGTGGATCGCTAGTAAATCATAAAAACTAAACTTGCGATCTCTTAGAATTAAAAAAAAATCTCGTTTTTTGAGTTGCTGCACCCCTAAAAAGTGCTTGTACTAAATTTCAGATCTTAGACTAGTTTCGGAGATTTGGTGTGGAGTGGCTCTGGCTTCTTGTTTATAAATAGGATGTACATCACCCAACTTGCTAAGATTATTAGTCTCTAAAAAAACTGAATCTGCTTCCACATCTATGCCCGTAGTCCGAGTTTTATTTGATCAGTTGGAACAATTCGTTTCGCCTAATTGTCTCTTTCTTTTGTATGGAAGAAATGTTGAGACAACCACTCGTTTCTACGTCACGCATTGTTGTTGTCTCATCTTTTCTCCATACAATAGAGACGTAGACGAAATGTTGTAAATGAAGTGGGACTTGCCCTTCTGATGTTCTTTGTTTGTTTGCAGACATCAACAAGTTCCTATGGATGGTCCGTATCGGCGGCAGCACGGACCGCGGCGCACATATCAAGGAGGCTGACTACTACACGCCGTCGGGAGAGTTCCGCGTCGACGCAGACGGCTCTAACACACTGCTCAACTGTCTCATGTACAAGATGAGCTACTACAAGTTCGGACTCGTCTACACTGAAGGAGGTGAGGTTCTATTAGAAAAGTTTTTTTTTTTTTTTTTTAACACATACAATAGATTATGTGTAATAATCGATTCATTATACGGGTATTTATCGCGTAAATGATCTTATTTTTATTTATTTTCCCGACGTTTCGGCTATTTTGCAAGAGTCGCGGTCGCGGGCATTGAAAGTGTAATAAGAAATAAAAATAGATTTAGTATCCTGATAAATATTTTTTCAAGTTTTTTTCATGCGCGCTATTAATTTGAATATTTTTGCAAAATATGACCATGGTCGTGTAAATGGCCTACGACTTAAACAGCTAAATATAGCGCTATGCTAGTCTCTTATCACACACACACAAAGTGCACGAAAGAAATATTTTTTGACTCGCACTTCAAATCCTTTCACCACACTTTTCGGTTCGAAAGAACCAGTGACAAGTTAAGAAGTGTCTTGTCAATTTTATAAGTAATTTAACAATACGTTTTCTCGTCAGGCCGTCCGCCCGGCTACGACCGTGTCCGCGGCGCTGAGATCGGCCACAAGGACTTCAATCTCGGAGTCCTAGAGGAGGCCTACACCACCGAGCACTGGCTCGTACGCATCTACAAGGTATGCTGGACATTACACTAAGGCCATATTTCACAGTCGCTGATTTACGCTATCCGTCAGATAAACATTTCTGTCTCTTCTTTAGACCTGTCGTAAACATAGATGACACAGTTTTTAACCGACTTCAAATAAAAAAGGAGAAGGTTCTCAATTCGGTTGTATTTTCAATTTTTGTTATAGCATAACTTTTGCATTTATAAGCCGATTTGAAAAATTGTATTTTATCTAAAAGATACTTTGAGATTGGCCCCATAGAAATTCCATCAAAATCAATTCAGTTTTTAGGGTTCCGTAGCCAAATGGCAAAAACGGAACCCTTATAGATTCGTCATGTCTGTCTGTCTGTCTGTCCGTCCGTATGTCACAGCCATTTTTCTCCGAAACCGTAAGAGCTAGACTGATGAAACTTGGCGAGTAGATGTATTCTGTGAACAGCATTAAGATTTTTACATAAAAATAAAAAAAAAACAATAAATTTCGGGGGTCCCCATACTTGAAACTGAAACTCAAAAAATGTTTTTCCATTGGACCCATACGTGTGGGGTATCTATGAATAGGTCTTCAAAAATGATGTTGAGGTTTCTAATATAGTTTTTTTCTAAACTGAATAGTTTGCGCGAGAGACACTTCCAAAGTGGAAAAAAGTTGGTCCCCCCCCCTATCTAATCCCCCCCTAATCTATTACGCTAATTTTTTAAAAAACTTGCCATAGTAGTGTCGATATTTTTTTTTTACACTACGATGAGTTAAAGTGTACTGAACGTTAAAACCTTTCAAAATTTTAGGGAAATAATTTTTTTTGGTTGTTTTTTTGTATAAAACTACGAAAATTCTGTAATTTTCAAAGATTATGGTGAATAGTAGTACTACTTAGGTTGCCGATACAAACAAAAAAACTGAAATATTTGAAAAATTGTGGTCATGGTAGTTAAAAGTGTCATAAGGGGTGGTATACATTTTCGAAGAATTTCCATTTTTTTTAAGTAATTTAAAAAAAAGTAGAGGTATTTTTTTTTCTTTTTTTTTCTCGAGTAGTCATTAGTAGGTCCATCCTCTGGTGCCGGCTTATCGTTGAATTTTGGGACATGTTGTATAAAGGTTCTTGTAGTTCGTCATGCTACGGAACCCTTCATGGGCGAGTCCGACTCGCACTTGGCTGCTTTTTACTTATATTATTAATCTGATAGAGTTACTCAGAGATGGGGAAATAGGCACCTAGCTAATAGAATGCTTTATGAACAATCTGAAATAATGAAATATAGGATCTGAAAAATCTTATAAAGTAGGTTATATCGACCAAGCCTAGACGATTGTCTCTATTTGTACCAAATGAGCTACCGAGGCCTTATTTTCAATTTTAAATTATGTTTAGGTAAAGCCCCTCCCCAACCGAGGCGCATGAGTGTCGGCGGCGGAGAGCTGACAGCGTCGGCGGCGTCGGTTGCACAATACCATCGCCGACGTCCACGCGCAGTTGACGCAATCCCGCCGTCAGGTGGCGCTCATGATTGCCAAACTCAACATCGCCGAACAACTCGCCTCCGCCTCCGAAACTAACGCTAGGCTCGACCATGAGAAAGCTGAGCTAGTTAAGCTCAAGCTGCTGGAAGAAGTACGTAAACATACACGGGATAAACATAACATGAGTAGCGTGAATATAAATGTAAACTAAAGCAAGTTCTATTGGCCACGACCATCGAACAGGTCGAAAGATCATTGTTAATTAAGCCATATGAAAAACATTAATCCTAATAAACTTTCTAGGGGAACGCTACAGCTTGATAGACTGTCTCTTTATGTAGCCACACTTTAAATCGGGCACTCGCTACACAGTCGGTTGTGGTTACGTGTTTTTTCTGTCGCTTCTAGACTACATTAAACCTTAATAATAAAAAAACGGTCGAGCCGTTATGTGTAATTGTTGAATTAAGGTTCAGTTTACTAGCTGATTCACGGTAAAATAGCGTCGTTAATCGTTCTGTTTTGGTAGCACCAACCATTCTTATTTTATTTCCATTGAAGTGCTTTTCATTCTTATGGGCTGCCCTGAATCAGACAGCAGCAACAATGTTGGCAGGAAAATAAATGTTTTTCTATCAGGAATAGGGCCTTTAGTCCAGTAACTTTAGGTTGACTCAAAATATTGCCCTTATTCTGCAGTAGTCTTTTTAAGTCACCTCGTAAACATCTGAAATATTCTAGTGTAGTTCTTGTCACAAACCATGTAAGTTGTAAGTTTGTATGGATATCATCAACTTTTTATATGAACTTCCTAACAAATGTAGTGAGTATGTGTAATCCTTCAATTTTAGGAACTTTTCTGCAATTGATGTTCAAGTATAAGAATTAAATAAAGTCTATAATAATAACATGATACTGCCAGAATAAACTATTATAGCTTCCTATTCGTGAATAAAACCCAATCTTATATCGCAAAAGTAAGCAACTTTTATGCAATAAGAATGTAGGTATAAGCAACGTTTGTATGTAAGTATAGACTGAACGCTGTTTATTGCTTGGGAATACATTTCATTTGGTAGTTGCGTAGTAGCCAGTACGGCTGGCATATCTCGGCGTGAAGTTAGCCGTTTGGCTGCGTGGCAGACAATTTACAACCTTATGTAGTGATACATAACCTACAAAACCATTTTTGCGGTCCCACGGCTAACTTCACGCCCCCGACCCAGTACAGCAGATTTAGTTAATTATTCAATAAGGTGCACAAACAAGCACACTTAGCATGACCGCCGTTACTTTCTACCGAAGAGAAGACAAATCATGCTTCGTCCTTTTCTTTTAGTTGACGGAAAAAGTGACAAAAGTAATTTTAGATAAACCGTTGCGTAGGGCGTTCATGCTAAGCCTGCAGCATGCGTTTATGTAGTCAATTGCCTTAAACATTTGAATCATTCAAGATCCAGTAGCCTCTTGGATCATGGATGGATAAGTATTTGGAATGGCTAGTAGTCTTTTAAATAAACGTAAAAATACATGACATTTTGCTTAGATTTCAATGAATGTTTTAAATATAAACAATTAATAGAAGTTGTATAAATCATTTTTTATTTTTATGAGAAATTAAATTGTATTAATATAACACTGTTTTTATTTATTTTTAACAAAACACGATTCTGTTTTATTCTCCAACATCATCCTCACTGGAGCAGTCTTCAGGATGGAAGGTGTCATCGTTGGCGTTGTAAGGGTTAGGGCGAGGCCGTTTGGGTTTGCGCCGTTTTTGGAACGTTGGGACGCCAATCTAGAACAAGTTCGGAAGCCATAAAACATTGCTCTTTCACATTTCAAAGACATAAAAAAGAAAACCTTCAGTGAGTAGTTGAAGTCTGTAGGTAGGCATTTATTCAGTTACACCACAAGGTATTTACTTTTAATTGTCTAAGCTACATAGATAAATGTAGGCCAGTCAAATGTTTTGGCGTAAACTGTAAAGTATAGCTCGGTTTTTCATCACTGCTGACCAGGTGGTTCGACCATCATATCTCTGTCTCTGTCTGCCCCATAGTAAATGAGAGAGAACGTCGAAGTTTTAACACATGGGTCATGTGGCACTAGACAGATCCGCGATAAGCGTAAGGTAACCATCAAACGCTATCTCTTGTAAAGTGACGTAAAATGTACCAGTTGCACCATAGAGTAAGGACCAACGCCGTCAATGAACGCCTCTCGGAACGCTTTGTGAAGAGGCTTCCGCTTGAATACTGCACACTGTTGCTGCAGGGCCTCCAACGAGCCATCAGGCAGCTCTGAAATAAATACAAACCTGTATAGCAACTAGTTATACGGAAACACAGTTTCTAAAAGAACTTGCGTGATTTTTTTATAAAATAAATCATATTTTTAAAATGGGGGAAATACCTCCGGAGTAGGGACGCACGAAAATAATTTTTGAAATTACTTCACGCTCGTTCCCACTGGAGACGAGCGGGAATACGCCAAAAAGTCGGACGCTGTACACAATGGACTGCAATGCTCGCTCTTGTCTTTGCCTTGTAGTGAGCAATATTTTTATTTGGTTAAGTGTCGATACCTTTACCTACCTACCTCTATCTGTACTCGTGTGAAACATGATTGATATTGTGGACAATCCACACCACACTATAACTTTAGCGCTGAGCGATACGCGGAGGGGATAGCTGCGCATGCGTCTTAGTGTGCGCATGTCGCGCACACTGGATGTGTGCAGAGTGTCCTATTGGTACAGAGAGCGGAGTGCGACTGGAGAGCCAATCAGCGCTACGCACGCCCGCTCTTCATTCCGCTAGACCCCCTCAGGTACCTTATTTTTGTCTTCTGCGCAATAACGGTCAGCGCTAAAGTTATGTGCCGCTACTACCTATTAAAGAATGTAGTGTGCATTTGATTACACTAACACGTGCAATACACACTTGTCAACTTGACGTGAAACAAGGGTTTCGCCTCCACTCGACAACAAGATGGCAAAAGCATGGAGAACGGAAACATACATGAAAAATAATCGAAATCAAATATGTAGGTAGGTACTATTTATTCAATAGTATCACAACAATCACTTTGAAACGTCCTAAAGCTAGGTGAGTCTATGTGCCAATTCCTATATCTGCAACAAAGTTTCTGTTTCGCGGAAAGTCTACAGGTCCTTTCTACTTACCAATCTCAACGAAGGAGCACTGCTTGGGCCGGATGTCGTAGACCCTGTAGTCCAGCATCAGAGTGACGCCGATCTGATCGTCTTCAGCCTCCAGCTCGCTGCGAGCCGCGAAATTTAGCTCTATGTGCGACCCGTCCAGCGACTTGAAGAGTCGAGCTTCCAGTTTTAACAGTTTCTGCAATATAGAGGCATACATTTGACAACACAACTCCGTAGTTGTGAGGGCTGTCAAATGTATAGCGCGCAGAACTAGCAATGGTGTTAGTTCTGCGCAATAGGCCTTGGGTCCGATTGTTTGTGGACACACTAATTCTGGCTTTCAAGTTCCTTCAGACACATCAGCCGAAATTACGTTGCGTTCGAAAACGACACATGCATATTCAACGCCGTACCTTCGACGATCTTTCGCTTTGACCACTAGAGAAAGGAATCGCAATTTATTCCCCAACGGTTGTTAGTTCTTCAAGCTGCAACTTGCCACTTCTACGAGCGATGGAAGTCGGTAGATGGAAAGAGCCCGAATCGTCGAAACCTATGACCAGCTGACTTCTTCAGGCTGATGATGAGTAATGTTTAAAGTTTCCACGTACCTTAAGATGATCTATCTGCTCCAGTCTATTGTAATAAGCCACCAGGGCTTTCCTCACACCCACCAGACATTCTGGTAGCATTACATTATCATACTGATCCAACACTGCACTCAGGTTGAATCCAAGAGGCAGGGATGATGCAGACACAGTGTTCTTATCTGAAACAGATTGAATTTCTTTTAGGACTTCTATTGTGTTTCAAATATTAATAATATAAATATTGTGGACATCCCCAGGGTTGGACTGGGCTGGAAGGGCTCGGGTGGCTGACCACAAGCCTGGGGCCCGAGATAACCATTTTTCTATTTCTATTCTCTCTTATTGTATCAAGAAAACTATCAGATCTAAAAAAGCTCATCCTCACACCTTGGAGCCTGGGTGGTCGCGCACCGTTCGGTTTCAGAGGAACTTCCTCCCGCGAACACTCAGGCTGTGGAATGATCTCCCTGCTGAGGTTTTCCCTATGGTTTAGCATGGGTTTCTTCAAAAAGGGTGTATTGAAAGTTTTAAAGGGTCGGCAACGCGCTTGTGATGCCTCTGGTATTGCAGACGTCCATAGGCTACGGTAACCACTTCCCATCAGGTGGGCCGTATGCTTG
Source organism: Thera obeliscata (assembly GCA_947578465.1). Classification (NCBI taxonomy): domain Eukaryota; kingdom Metazoa; phylum Arthropoda; class Insecta; order Lepidoptera; family Geometridae; genus Thera; species Thera obeliscata. Next base: position 5,270,866 of record OX387926.1, read on the forward strand.
TTTGTCAACTTAGTTGTATAAAAAAAAAAAAAAAAAAAAAAGCTCACATTTTGATGCACCAACAACATTGTAAAGATCGCAGGAAGTTTGTGGAAAGAGACCCCTCAAAACCGTTATTCCTTGAAATACACACATCCACATTGTATAGGGATATTCCATTTCGGATTGACTTTCTATTTTTTCGAGATATTGTTCCTACTTTTATTTTTATTAATAAATAATATCAAACATTTGTATTTTATTATGATCAATAAACAACACAAAGTAAAGATTCTTGTCATAACTAGTTTTCTAAAGAATTTATTTTCTATTAAAAAAAAAAAAAAAAAATATTGTGGACAATTCACACAACACTACCCAGCCCCAAACTAAGCAGAGCTTGTAATATGGGAACCGGATAGCTGACATAATACTTGAATACATTTTTTTTTTGTAAATACATACTTAGAATACAATATAACACCCAGACAGAGAACAAACATTTATGTTCACCACACAAATATTTGTTCTCAAAATGTTTGTTATTTTTGTAAAATCAGCAATATGTTGAATATCCCTAGACATTGTTGAAGAGTGTATATACAAGGTGTATCTAAATATGTGTACTATGCGAAGGTGGGGGGTTTCAGACCACAATGGTGATCAGTCTTGGGGGGGAGATAATTAAAAATTCCTATTTTCAGTTTCCCATACAAAAATATTTAATTTCATAATGCCTAAATAAATTGACAACCCTATCCTTGTAACCCCTTGACCTACTACCTCTGTAGGTCTACTACTACTACCTACTACCTCTGTAGCTGAGTTTAGGGTTGTCACTTTGTATAAAGTCAGCTGTTCATGTTGAAACTTCGTTGCAGTTTTTTTCAGAGATACCAATCGAAGTTCGAAAAGTCGTTGAACAAAAGTTGTTCCCCGGGGGTGGAAATTCACCCCCCTTCAGGATAGTACACATATTTTGATACACGTTGTATAGGGGATCCCTATCTCCAGCAGTGGACTTTAGGCTGATGATGATAAAGTATTCTCACCAGACTTCATATCAATCTTCAGGCCATGTTTGATTTGATGTTGAGCCTCATGCTGCATGTGATACACGATGGTGCAGTGGTCGTCCTTCTGGTACGACTGAACCTCCATCCCGGACAGAAGAGACATCAGTTCTATGTTCTTCTTCAAGCTTTCAACTGAGTTTAACAAGACTATATTCTGGGAAAATTTACTTATATTTTTGACACTAGTTACTATTCAGACACCTACTCTAGAACCAGTAAGTTAGAAGTAATGGTCTTGCACCAAATTACTTTCAGTAGAAATCTCCAAATCAAGGGTTATAGGTTTTTTTTTTTTAAATTACTGGACTGATAATACATACATTGTCCTGACTAACATAGACTGTATTTATTACAAGCGACCCCTGGCCCGGGCTTCGCACTGATCTAATTTAAAATTAAGGAATCACTGCCTTTGAGTTTTCCACCTGTTCAAAACCAGGGCCAGGCACTAGTCATTAATTTAGTTATATTCTACCTGTATTAGGTACGCTTACATACCTTAGGTTTTAAAAACGTGTCCGATTTATCTTCCGAGGGCGGTGAAGCTTTGTGTTTACTGAGCGCATATCTTTGCCTGTGACTGTTCCTCTGCAGTTGAAACAGTTCATCATGTTTCTCCTTGAGCTTTTGTTCCAACTGTTGTAATTCCTCCTGTTTTTCGTCACTGACTTCTGGGATCTGAACAGCTAAACAAAAGCAACAAGCATGAGCATATATTTTTTTCTTGTTACCATTACCACAATCAGTTCAGTAGTTATCACATTAGACTTGCCTCTTTTTTTCAAAAGCTTGGATATTGTTATTTGTTTTGTTATTTTCCCCTGCGTCATTGCTTTCGTTGTAGTCATTTAGTTGAAAACAAACAAAACTAATTTAATTACACTTGTTTGTCAACTAATTAAAGCCATGATTGTTGTGAAGAATCGTGAAGAATGCTATATTTTGAATTTTGAGCAACGGACGCTGAACGGGCAGTGTTGCCACGTGCCAAACCAAAATATTTGGGTTTCAAAGTCTAAAAATCTGTATAAATCTGTATTTGATCGAAAAAACACACAAAACTTAGAACAAAACAAAAACAACACAGAATAAACAGAACATATGCAAAAAACCGGCCAAGTGCGAGTCGGACTCGCGCACGAAGGGATCCGTTCTAAAAACATTTCTTATCTTTTGTATTTGCTGTTATAGTGGCAACAGAAATACTACATCTGTGGAAATTTTAACTGTCTAACACGGTTCATGTGATACAGTCTGGTGACAGACAGATAGATAGACGGATGGACAGCGAAGCCTTAGTAATAGGGTTCCTGTTTTTACTCTTCGGTTAAGGACCCCTAATTATACACAAATATAGAATTTACTTTTATATTGAATTACTTTTTCATAGACTAAATCAGATTCCAAAAATCTGTATAAAAGTAAAGTAAAATCTGTAATCTGTAATACTAGCCAAAATCTAATTTATATTATAAAAAGCAAATGTTCGTACGTATGTCCGAGGTTTATTCGAAAACCGCTCACTAGCTCACTAGGATCTGCTCCCCTTTTGGTGGTAGACACCCCTCGGTCCGGGGCTGTGAAGGATTATAATTTGGACGAAAGGGGTTAAAGGGCTTTAAGGGGCAAAAGTTTCTAAATCGATGTCTTTCCTTTTCTAACACGTAGGGACTTCTATATGTCTATCCTTTTCTATCACTTAAGGATTTTTCTGAAAATTCTCGACTTTCACGAGAATGAATTGCTCCTAAACGCTCTAGAATGTTCTTTAAATTTCTGGAGTGATCTGGAATGATCAAATTTATATTCGAAGACTTTGAAATTACCTATTTAGAAATCTCTATAAATGTGTACTTAGGTATCCCTTTCTATCACATGAAGATTCTAGATTTGTTCAAAATGTTCTAGTAAATAATGCTCATAAAATAGAACTAGAATGTTATTTAACACTGCCCGGGGAACACCGGGCTTCGCTGCTAGTTCTGTATAAATACAGATAAATCTGTATAATTGGCAACATTGTTAACGGGTGAAAGCCTGGAAACGGAACTGACCTGATACACTGACAGTGACAGAAAGGCGGGAAGTTCCCGCCGGGAACTACGAATGTACAGCCTAATATAAAGTATAAAAATAACGTTAAAGCAGGGAAGAGAGGGGAAGAGGGATCATAGATCCATGCGTTTTAGTATGCACTTCACGATTCAGGTAATTTTTATTTACAACAGAATATACATTATTTACAAAAACTATTATTATACAACATGAAATAATTAAAAAGAAAATATAAAAATTACATTTTTGAAAATAGATTATAATTTCATGAACATACCACCTCTTCTTCCGTTCCGTATGAAAAAACGTCAAACTGAAAAGATAGCGCTGGATCGTGATCTTTTTACCTGACTCGACTGCACAGAATCAGGCAGACAATTTTTTAGGAGAGGCAATGTTTCTCGAGTGTATTCTGGGAAAGTTGCGGGTTCAAATCCCACTCGGCTCACAACTTTTGGAATAGAATAAAACCTTCCCTTCTGTATGTTGATGGGTGAGTGCAGCTGCTTTTGCGTTTCAGAGATAATTTGACGCAGTGTAATGCAATACATTTCCGTTACTCGTGGACCATGGTGCATGCAACTGTGCCGAAATAATGGAAGTCAAAACCTACATTCGATCATGGTAGATAGATATCCCGTTGTTCATAAAAATTGTTTAGGCATGACGTTTTATATAAATTTTTGGTGGGAAAAATAAGGGGAAAGTATATGTATTTAAGTAGGTACGTTAGGTTTCAAAATTATAATAAGACTTGTATTTGCCATTTCATATCATTTATTAGACAAGCTGTTAAGTTATATTCTTTCATACTTTACATAAAAATAAACACATTAATTTATTAGAGATCATTATGTCCATTACATAATTAACTTGAATACTTATACAGTACCTACTTATATTGTGTATATTCAAAGTAAGGTGTCATATAATAATATGTATAACATAGTACTTATGCATGTACACAAGGATACGCATCAGACTATACACTGCATTATTAATTGCTTAAATTAAACGGGAATATTAATATGTTGACTTTCTGCATTTTTTTGTAATGTGTTTATAGGACAGAATCCCAACCTTCGTGAGTAGTTTCAAATGTCGAAACGCCATAATAATTATAGGAGTGTTGTGTGTGTGGAGAGGAGAGTGTAGTCTGAAGAGTTAGACCATTAACTTTGTAGGCTAAACATTTTTTCGAGTTTAATAAGAGCTAAGTATATCTCTAGATTCCTATAAAATAACTAACGGTTACTTAGACAATTTCGACTTTTCGCCACTCCACTAAATCAACATGTTTAACCCCTGCGCACTACATTGGCTACCAATATCGATAATTTTCTATAGGTGGGTTGACTCGTCAAAACGAAGCTACTCACGCAGGTTCAGCCTGTTATGTGCCTGTTAAATGGGAGAACCCGTAGTATGCATGTAGCATTAAAAAAAAAATACGGGTTGCACTCCGGGAGTGCCGGCAGAAGTGAAAACTTGATTATTAACGTTGAGCATGTTTGATATTTTGGAATGGTTAGGGGGGGCTTGTTTGTTATTTGGCACGCTGTAACATACACGAACATTCGCGCAAGCGCCCTGCGCTGCCTAAACGAAACAGTAGGCCCAGGCATACATTTTCGCCGCGCCGTAGAGAGGGGATAGCTGTCTACTCTCCATCCGTCTTACGCTTTTTCGATCAGGTCACGTGTCCTGACGCGCTGACGCGAGTTTAAGATTTTATACCCATTACAGAAAAAGTGCTCAACGCCGCTAAAGAAGTTTTCACTTCAAAAACTTAATTTTGTTATATTTCTGAGTGCAGTATTATAAAGCCTAGAAACCTGCCGATATTATCTAATGATATTTGTTTTTAGTAGAGCTTATCAAAATATAGACATTAATTAGTAAAAACCTACCATTTACCCCCAACAAGCCCTGTATTTATTGGGTCACACATACTATTACTTTTCAACATCTAATAAATATAAGTACCAGTCAAGAACCACAAACATTTTAATTTCATTAGGAGTGACTACGGCTTTGGTCGCCTAGTACTCGCAGATTTATAACTTAAGAACTGGCAACAGCGACAGCAGTAGCAACGAGTCATGGCCCGTCAGATTTTGGGAGAACAGTTAATGCTCAATCAGGCAGCGATAACTATTTCAACTAGCATAACGACATATTTTACTACTCTTGCTACCGCTGTTGCTTGTTTTTAGGTTATCAGCCCACCGGTGGTGCTGTAACGATATTTAAAGGTAACTATAAACATTCCAAGCATCATCCAAATCGGTTCAGTCGTTAGGGCGTGAATAAGTCCCAAACTTTCGCATTCTCTAAATTAAGAGGATTATATACTTCTACATTTATTATAGGCACACATACTGATCCACACAATACAATAAATAGCATTACTGAATACTGAATGTCAGTTTAATGGGTAATGGCGATTGGAAGAGTAGCCGAATAGCTAACTTCAGCCCGTCAAGTTACGCCTAAAACATGGCTGACATAACTTGGCCGGTCTTAAGTTAGCCGTTCGGCAAGCCTTCTTTGGCCAGCTTAGAACATCAGTCACATTCATCTTAATAGATTAAAGATTACAAATATTTGCATTTTCTAATCTCGCATCAGAATTTTTGGAAGAACCAAAAAGTGTTTTGAAACTTTGTCTACAGTTTACACAGAAAATTGCACACTAAATTCGGCACAGAAACTAGTAACGTCATTTTAAAAGTTACACAAATCATACAGCTGTGAGACAAATTATGTATTTAGTTAATACACCAATACCGTTAAAACGGCTATTAGCATTGAAATTGGTGTGTTGGTCTGACTCACTATCACTGTATCGTATCTAGTCTCTCGACTGTGATAGCGTCACTGTCACACTCAGTCATTCGATATACTCTAGCTAGTCTGCTTTAAGTTAAAACCATACTGTCAATTCCACATCAGCCCACGAGAAAAAATATCCAGCATTGCAACAGCATATTTTAGTTACATCAAATTTTCTGCCATACATTCACATTCGAGCGCAAAATGCAATTATTAAGTGTATTTTGTTCTAAACATACTGTTTCGTACTAGTCTGGTGTTTAGACAAGATCTACACGGCCTCGCATCCATCAACTTGAGTCGTATATTTAGCCTCCCGTGCCGTTTTACCCACACCCACACCCTTCATGTCATTTTAATACAATTTTTTTTTAATTAGTGTATGCGTACAGAAAGTAGTTTTTGTCTATTTAGACGGACATTAGTGGTGAAGAGGCAAGCCCAAACAATATAAAAATTGCTACTTGCACTGTAGTCAGTTTCATACAGGTTGCAAGCCCGTCGCCGTCGTCTAAAACTTATCCTTAGGCCGTGAGCCGCAAAAAAATAGTTGCATTAATATTGCGAGTGTCTCGCGGCTTAACATTGAAATAACACTTTGTACACATCAGAGTCCATTGTACTGTCCATTGTCTGTCGCTTCAATAGCGAGGCCTCTGTTAGAGCAGAGACTGTTCCACCATGATCTTCTCGTAGCCAGTCGGCGAGGGGTACAGGAAATTGTCTAGAATTATATCTAGGATCGCGCCATCATCAACTGTAAGAAAAATATAGATCATTTTTCTTGATCTGCTGGGCATAAAAGGACAATTTGTATTAATTTTAAAAAGTCCTATCACCTGATTTGAAAATTACTAAATTTCAGCCATTATCAAATAATGTCGATTGTGGATACTTCTACTTCGTGCTATAAAAGTAACATAAAAGTATAGTTAAAGGGGTCTAAGTTTGAAGGTACCTGAGCACTAAGTTTTCCGATACCCACATAATAAGGAATAGGGTACAGTAAAGACTATGTTGTTAGGTAGTTTCTTACCATATAAAGCAGGATAAACAGTCCCTCTAATATTCCGAATAGGTATCTCCATATTCTGTCCGTTCAAAAAGAAATTAAGCTCCACATGATCGTACGCGACGCCTATAGTGTCCCCCTCTATTGGCATCACTGCTTTGCTGTCCTTGTCACTCTCTGGCTTCTCGTTCTCGCGGTCTTGCGTTTCTGTGGACACGAGCAGGTCGGCTGTGGGGGAATCTCGAGAAGCTGGAGACAGGTGGTAGAGCTCTTCGTTGGAATGTCGCACGGTGCCGTCGCTGTTGAGGCACCATGACTCTTTGTCCATACCACCTGGAATGATGTAAAATAGTACAGCGTAAATATTTACATCATTATTTTGAATGCTGAATAGATTAGTCTGCAACCAATTTTGGATGTGTGACATGTCAAGGATTCACATTAGGTGAATTTTTAGAAGATTTTTTTTGTATGATGTGCAAACATGAACCAGAATTACTGAACATTAACTACTTATGGAATTACATTAAAATGATGACTTATTTTTACCACACCTAACAAAAATAACTCTAACAAACTCTACCAGCTATTTCTGCTGTGAAGCATCATCACTGTGTTTCGGTTTGAAGGGCGTGGGTGCCGGTGAAAGTACTGACATGCGAGGCTAAATATCTGTATGTCTCAAGCTTTTGTACGTTCATGACGTGCGTGACCTACGAGACAATGCTTTGATAAAGGCGATGGTTACCACTTTACATCCGGTGGACCATATGCTTGTTCAATCAGCAAGGTTTATAAAAAAATAAAATAAATTATAGATTAAATTATATCCAATCTTTTATAACTCATAAGTGCAGCATAATTGAAGTCATCATTTGACCCAGTTACCACACTTTCAATGTTAGCTTACAGTAAAATGTTTTTATAACATTGACCCTTGTCCATACTAGGTAAACATTATGCAATCAATTCACAGACAATGCAAATTGTGAAGGCCAGTAGTGATTCAGTGCTTGGGCCATCGTCAGTCTGTGAATTTTCTGGCGGACATAGGGTACCCATATTTGGTTGTATTTAGTAGTCACACACAATACTTGACTGGCGGACTGAGAAGCATAGTAGTGTAATGTTCAAAGTAGATACTGCTGCAAATCCTCATAGTCAACTCTTAGGACATGTACCTATGGGATGGTGGTGACTTAATACTAAATCACCAATGGACAGGCCATGGAGCATGGACATGTTGCATGTACTCATATTTTACAATATGCAATTTATTGCATATTATTTGTTTATTGACAACAGCATCAACAATCAGCTGAGCAAATATTATAAAAGAATTCAAATCATTATAATCCACATCGGTCCAGTGCTTAGCATGTCATTGAGCCGCAAACATCATTGTAATCTTTGCATTTATATAAGTATTATGTAAAGAATTTTACCATGTACTCTATTTAGATCTGTCTCTCGCGTGGCTACACCAACAGCCCACACTCCGCCTTGTTGCAGTTTCACTTCAAAGTACGACTTGTTCTGGACTAGAGGGGCATTACCGAGTGCACAGCCCGATCCACACACTCGCTGGCCTCCTTTGATTATGACCATTTCATGCCCTGTAAACAATCAAAGAGACTATTTAGTATGGAAAGGTATTTGATTACTGATAATAAAACAATAGGTTAAGCTATTTAAGAAACAGGTTAAAAATCTTGGTACCAGGCTGACTAACTACATGGGCCGTGCAGAATGAAAATTCATTTTAGGAAATGCTTTCTACTACACAATTATTGTGGTTTTTAATTAGCTTGTTGCCACTCGTACAAGTACTAGCTTAGTCAGCATAGATATAAAGTTTGCCTATGTTTTTATTGATTACTAAAGTGTTAATACGGAGGCTAGAGTTATACAAGGAAACAGAATTTGAACTTGCAAGATTGTACTACCAAATCTTTGTGTGTTTGTCATATCAGTTTATCGTCCATAATGTCCCCAGGAAACTAAGCTGAAATTGTGTTCATAGCAGACAATAGACGTACATCCCACGCAAATATTTTAGAAGATCAACGACAGTACACTACACAATAAACATGAGCCTGTATTCCAACTCGCTGGCGAAGAAGATATTTAGTACAACAGTATAAAACAATTATGCATGATCTATAATAGGTTTAGCAAGTATTTAGCGTGTAAATAAATACTGACCCATATGTAGTGTGTCTAGTTGAACTGGATTTTCTTTGATTCGTATGGGCACACTCGGTGTAAGAGTAAATCCATTCATGCAGCTTTTCAAACAGCAAAACATTTTGGTAAATAAAGACACAAACACTCAAGGAAATATTTATTGAAATAAACTGAAACTTTCGGTAAAGTTGAGAGTGGACGCGATTAAATAAATGAATGAAATGAACGAACGAATTCCGAACGACAGTTTCCGTCAGTGTTATTTTTTATTAGCCTAGTCGTGCTACGGATTGGTGTAATCATACTACCTCGTCTTCTGTATGCAGACTCTCTCTCTTATTTATTATCTCTCCAGAGTTTTTCTCTTCTCAACATGATCACCGACCCACAGAGAATAATTCTATGATCGAATCAAACCATAGGTTTTGAGGAGGTGGTAAGTAGGTTCCTTAAGTACCAAATTACTATACTATACCAACTCTTTATGAACCGTAGCCGTTACGCGAGAAAAACAATCATTCTGTAGCTTTATCATAGCGATCGAAAGGCTTCATCATATGGATTATTTTTTGCTAAATAACATAGTGTCAGAAATAAAAGGAAAGACCATTAATTTTCACATTTATAATACATCATCATCATAATCAGCCTGAAGAAGTCCACTGCTGGACATAGGCCTCGCCGACACATTTCCAGGAAGAACGATTCTGAGCTCTTTTCATCCACCGACTTCCCCCGATCTTAACAATGTCGTCGGTCCATCTGGTGGGTGGGCGCCCTACGTTTTGTCTTCAGTTGTTTTGTCTGGTTCGTGGTCGCCATTCGAGAACCTTTATTCCCCAACGGTTGTCGGTTCTTCGAGCTATATGACCTGCCCATTGCTACTTCAACTTACTAATTCTAAGAGCTATATCGGTGACCTTGTTTCTTCAACAGATATCCTCATTTCTGATTGTATCTATTCTATCCTACCTATCTATCCTATCTCTATTCTATCATTATAAACTCTATTATATCAAACTCCCAGGATAGCTCTCGCCATAGCTCGTTGCGCGAATTTGAGCTTGTGTACGAGGCCAATAGTTAGCGACACGTCTATCTCAGTTCCGTAATTATAATACAAAATTAATCAATTATTTATCAAATGCTCAATTTTTTAAATTTATTGCAGTTTAAATTGTTTAATAAATTCAAATAATGTCTTCTTTCAGTAAAATGTTCCATCTACAATATTCAAGGTACTTTCCCTCCATATTCCGTGGGAGACGCCCTGAATGTATACCTACGTAAAAAGTATAGTACGGTGTAAGTATGTAGGTAAAGGTAGGTAAGCAAAAGCGTTTTTGCTTTTCTGTGGTAGGTACTGTTTGATCATTAATTAATAAGCAAGTAAATAATTGATTTATGGTTAAACAAACTAAACTTACCTTGAATATTTAATTAGGCGTTAATCATTGATTTATTTACTTACCTAATTTTGTGTAAATACCTAATTAGGTGGGTAGGTAAGTAAGGAAGTACTTACTAAGCTCACATAGCAACACTTAGGTGGGTATAATTACATTATATAAGAATAATATATAAGTAGGTATGTACTATGTACCTATGTGTAGTTAGGTAACCTACTTGCATTCCATAGTCTTCGCTAAAAGTGTTAAGGAAGCACGCTTGGCAAAATACAAGATAGTGGCAAAAGTAGTCTGGCAAGGCCATACCTACCCATCCCATACCGTGCATAAAATTGTTATGTCACAAAAAATCTCATAATAGGTGATGCTTCATATCTCCTTCGTAGTTTAAATTTGTGGTCCTGTTACTGAGGTCACTGTCTTGTCTTACAGGTACTTGTATTGTTCACTAATAACTGGTTCCATTTATTAAAATACAGGGTGTCTCTTCAAGCTGCTTGGCACTAAGAGACATCCTGTATACACGCTTGACTCAAGCGGACACCCTGTATGTTTATAAGTGGGAACTAGTTTGACTACTTACTTACCGACTCATCCTAGAGGCTGATTCTTCAAACATACTTTTGCTATTCCTATTATTAGGCGCCAGCATTTCTGAAGAATCAGCCTATGCATCGTCATCTTCTTGTCGTGTCACTAATTCTTTCGAACCAGTGTGGTGAAAGGATTTTAAGTACGTTTCAAAGACGAAGCTTTATTTCCTCAGAGATAACTGTTTACTTCAAAGGAATTTATGCAGCTGATAAGTTCGGCAAGTTTATCATGCGCACTTGATGTGCGGGCAGGTTTTTCCGCAAGTAGGCCGCTGGCGGGCCCTTTTTGCGTGACACGTGTTGCTCGAACTTTTTTAGGTTCTACAACACACCGGTTTCCTCACAATGTTTTCCTTCACCGATTTGAGAGTACTGGCATAGTGCACATACATTTTTCGACAGAAAAACTCATTGGTACACGAGTGGATTTGAACCCACGACCTTCGGGTCGGAAGGCGGGGCCACTACCACTGGACCACCAGTGCTCTCTTATGCAGCTGATAACTGAGAGGCTATTTTCGTTCACTTGGCGTATTTTTTCATACAAAATCATCATTATTAGCCTCAAGAAGCCCATCCACATAGGACTCATACATTTCCAGGAAAAACGATTCTGAGCCCTCTCCATACACCGACCTCCCGCCAAAACATACTTTGGCTATTTCTAGGAGTTGACTGTATGTATCCAGCCCACACATCTCCAATATTATTATTAACGCGTACCCACCCAGATATCACTTACCTACCTACCTATTCAACTATTTACTGATTAGCTTACGAAAATCAAACAGGAAATGCCTCACTTAGATAGGTACCCATTTCTTCTGTGCGTGTTAGGTACCTACTCATATTTTAATTTACTTACCTACTAGTTCCATTGATCGTCATCTGCAACCTCAAATACTAAATTCATCCATTGGGTGAGTACTTTTGGGATTCTAGAGATCAAAGGCCTCAAATACCAAATTCGGCCATTAGTCGAGTTGAGTATATCAAGGATTCAAGACACCTCTAGAACCTTGCTAGAGGATTTAAAATACCCTATCTTTTATTTCAAAAATTGATGGAGAGAGGTCAAACAATACAAACTTTAGCTCTAGAATGCCATAAAATCTAGTCTACAGATTATAGAATCCTATCAACCATTCAAATCATTCCACTCCAAATACTGCTATGCCGGATGCCCTAATCTTATGGGCCTATTATGAACTTTAAGGTATCTCACCACACCATGTAACATAATAATTGCAATAAATAATATGCATAAACAGTAGGTATAAGTAAAATAATAGAGTATAAGTATTAATAATATTAGTATGAGTAGTTTGGATGTATTGAAAATCTAAAAAACACAATTACACTGGCCAAGCCACCACACATGTACGATATCGTTAGACCTACCTATACAATGCCTGTAAGCTGCATAAAACAAGAGAAAGCTAAGACATGGTAACTGCCTACAGGTGATTTCATTGTACGACGATGTATGCATAACTCGGCAACTTATCTCTGGAATCCCCTGCTTTTGTTACCAACCCTGCAAAGCACGAAGCAAGGGTGTGCGTCCATCAAAGTTGAGCCGTACTTCCTCCATATAAAACTGCTGCGGCTTGCGCGTACGCATCAGTTTGTGACGGACCTACGGGACATAAACATCACGCAGTAAGTACTTTGCTAAGATTTTTATTATATTTTAATTTATTTAAGTTTGCGTGATTCTTTAATTATTTACGAATAAGTATTTCAGTACCTATGTTGGTAATAATTAACCACTACATATAAAAATAAATTCCACCGAATTACATAATTATATTATGTATGTATATAATTTGATATCGCTTACATAATCTATATTCTATATCTGTCATAAAGCTCCTTTTGTAAAACTTGTTTGGTACCATAAAGATTAAAGTAAAATAAAGGGTAGGTACACAACACATATAGTAGGTAATAAATTATATATTAAAATTACGAATTGGTAAAAATATGAATAAAAACATTTATAACAAAATATTTAATTAATTTGGGTGCATGGTGCATCTTTTTATTATGGAGCTTACTGATATGAAATATTTAGAAAATCTAATAAATAATTGTATTCTATTTAAAGATATACAAAATACTTACCTATAGGTATTAGGTAGAAACTTATATGCACTAAATTATTTGTCTAACACGATGTTGTCATAGTTCAATCAACTTAATTTTATTATTCAATAGATAGGTACCAAAGTAAGTACTTACACTTTCACTTCCACATATTTTTAGATTATGCTTACCTAACCTACCTACGACAATTTCCTAGTGACCAAAATATAACCAAAACTGCTGTGAGTAACGCACAATAAAGCTCTATTATTGCTTGTAATACGCGGGTTTTATTCAAATAAGATCATAAAACCGGTTAGATTTTATAATAATAAGTTATTGGTGGAATTTATTATCGTCATGGGGTCTGCTTGACCCCTACGGTCGCGGGATGAACGAACTGCTTTGTGCCCGAAGCAAGGTTACTTTCTATTCATAGGGACCGGTCCGGGAGATAGGGATCCAGGGAAAGTTGACGTTTGTAAACATTGCCCCTGCTTTTAACGGATTATCAAATACCAGGACAAAACAAGTTTTAAATTTCCCAATCGATCAACATTCCGCGATCATAACAGAATCTTCGGCTCCAAAATAATCAATAAATTTAAGTAGACACCATCTAAATCATATTTATTTTTTCTTTTCTCTTTTTTGTGTATCTTTTAATTAAACAGACCGTTTCCCAATAAATCTGCTGTCAAATATAAAATTACTGCTACGTATTTTAAAAAGTTCATGACCTTTGCAAAATTTTAGGATAAATTATGGTAATATTAATAACTTACTTATCAACATAATTGAAATTTCTTAATAAAAATAATTATCATAATTATTGAAATGTGTTAGTAATAACTTCCTGTTAAAAGTTTTAATGAATTTTATAATTTATGTAAATCTAAATGAAAGATTTTTAATGAAGTTTCTATAGGTCTCTTACTAGTAGTTATAGGTGTACTAATACTTGGTTAAAAAATCCTTGACTAATACTTGTCAACTAATAATACGGTTGCTCAACATAATAATCTTTCCTATACCATACTAGGTTGTTTTTAGTACGAAACCAATAGGTAGAAAACTTGATAAGTTTAGCATAAAAATGTGCAAAATGCGATTGGTGTTTATTTCATTTTAGGTAAGTAATTTGAAATAAAAACTGTTGAGGAACCTAGATAAATACTATACAAATACAATTATTACAATAATATAGTGTTAATCTGTCTAAATTAGAAATCATTTTGGTATTCCGTTTGTATGAAAATTTTCCCTACGTAGGCCCCTTAACCTCCTTAGAACTCATCTACGGGACTCGCAAACGGTAAAGGAAAAGGAAATATCGTAGAACCTAAAAAGCTCGAAAATATGTGTCAGGTGAACGAAAGGAGTCTCTTTGAGGCGCACTTAAACTCTTTTCACCACACTTGGTTCGAAAGAACCAATGACACGATGAGAAGAACTTATACGGGACTCTGTAGATTTAAGGTCCCAGTTCGTCCCAAGTTCAAAATAAATTATTGCGACTTGGGTATATCCTCATATTAATTTTCTGACATGGGTCAAACTGAAGTGAAAGCGCCACCACAGGCCAAGGTATGTTCCAGACCTCGTAATAACGGCATACTTTCGTCAGGTTATGACGTTATCATGACTTCATCCGTTACGAAGACTTTCCTTCTCAAGCCAAATTTGGGTATTTACGAGGATTTAAATTTCTAAAACAGTTTGTTTCGTCTGAATTCGTAGTAATAAATCTAAATATTATGTGCTCAATATCTCTTTGTAAAATTTACGGCGATCGAGATTAAATTGGGCCCGGATTAAATTTATTTATTTATTCACGGATATTAACTCAATTTTTTGCTGCAAATATCTGAGGTATACCACTGCTAGATATTTAATTTGGTGATTACTCATCTGTATAAACTGCCCTTAGCTAGACTTCCCGAGACGGACATAGCAGAAGCTAGGTTCTTGCGCACACAAGATTAGTCTATCATATACAAAAACGGGTTTGGCACCACAGACAAGAGCACCACTTAGATGTGGACCTCGCCTTAGGCTGTTATCCATAGATCGGAGAGACTTAAGTAAATTGGTGGTTGTATATCACATGTACATTTTCTTACAGAACATGAAACAGTTCAGCATAGCTCTGGTGGCGCTGATGGCAGTGGCGAACGCGCAGTTCCCCAACGGCCGTATCCTGGAGCCCCCGGTACCCTCACAGTGCGTACAGAGGACCATCCATGAGAGATACGCGGATAGTAAGTCTCTCTTCACCCTCATTCGCAACCATACCTCTTATTTTGGGCTATCTCCACACCATAGCCAGACTATGATAGCCTACATTACAAAATCCTCCAATTATAAATAAGTACTTTTTTTAAAGTTATACCTAGGCCAATTTTAGTCTGCAATAATCAATTTTAGGTACACACATAACTAGTAATCCTCTATATAAATAAGTAAATCTCCGAAAATTTAAAGAAACAAATACTACCGTACAAGTACCTATTTATTATGAAATTGAAACTTATACTGAAACCGGGGTTCAGACTGAGACGCAAGATTAGAGATCATGGCCCTACTGAATATAAGTGAGAGGTGTGTATTTTGATGTTGTATCAAGTTCAAGTTCAACGCTTGCATAATAGTGAAGAAAAAGATGCAACAATAAAACTGAGATTATCAATCAAGGCCAATTTTAACGGAACGGACTATATTATACCATACTCAGTTTCGTTGAAATTGGCCTATGAGTAATTTTTGTGGGAAGGGTGATAGAGAAGGCTTAAAACGTGTTTTATGAGATGCTTTAAATACTTTTTTCGTGTACAATTAGCATCTGTCTGCCTGATCCGATTACATAGAAATGCTAATTTAAAAACTTTACGTACTTTCCTTAAAAATTTTATTGTTGAGTGGCTTTTATTTATCAGCTAGGTAGGTATATAACACACACAATAGGGAAGGATACGTCGAAAAACGGAACGAATTGTGAATTGGAAGAAGACAAAAAAGTTTTAAAAGCATTACTAAGAGATTAAATTCTTCACACAAAATGTTCACAAAAAAAGTGCTGACACAGGTTATCTCATCCCTCGTCGTCGTGTCATAGAATAGGTAGGTACCTGCGCTACGTCTTTCTGTTTACTGTGAGATAGTGAAGATATGGGAAGAAGATAAGAGACAAAAAGCACCTGTATTCATAGATGTGTATGTACCTTTGTGTGTATTTTGCTAGATATATCTAGCAAAATGTAATAGGGCTAGCTATATAGCTCTATAGAGCTACAACTATTATTGTAGCTCAATTTTGTGTCAAGCAGCATTATTGTGGCAATTATAATTGATACAAATTTGACCCATATGCGTGCCCAAGTGACAGATCAGGAGAACGAATGGGAATAAATTATGTACCTAGGTACCTATAGATTGTAGTTTACTAGATCACGCGTAAATAATCACAAGTGCTAAGTAGTAATTTAAAATTGCAACTTTATTAGCAAGCCCACTCAGCCATTGGCATTGCCTTGGTTCGTTTTTTGCGCCGAATGGGGTGACTCATTTCAACGGCCGTGTTTGGCATGTATTCGATAAATTCACAACTGGTTTCATGGCCCGGATAGCTCAGTCGGTAGAGCATTGGACTTTTAATCCAAGGGTCCAGGGTTCAAGTCCCTGTTCGGGCGGCTCTATTTTGATTTTTAATAAATAATGAGGACATCAAATTAGTTAATGAATAACTTACTCTCATTCTAGGTGCGATTATCGTAAATGAAAATTACCTATGTGATTTATTTTTGTTTATATTTTTGTTTTGAGAGGAATATTTTAATTTTTTAAAAATTAAAATATTTAATCATAAATGAAGTGAATTACTATTAAACAAATAATGCCAAGAACCGGCTACAAAAGCGAAGGGCGCCTTGCAGCTAAATGGATGGGCGACAAAGTCCCGATATGAATATATCGGGACTTTGATATATTTAATATGGGTTAGATAGACTGGCACACACAGGATCGAGGCAGATGGCAAAAACTAAGGTAGGCCTATACCTACCCAGCAGTGGGTGAAGTCGGGCTGTGGATGATGATGAGATGAAAGTAAATTATTCAAAACTCAAAAATGTATCAAGCGCCGTCCCTCCACACCTCCCTGTTTTTAAAAGACACAAAACATGTTTCGAAACGCCACATTAGAAAATCACAACTCGGGTAATTTCCTTTCTGTAACAATATCGAAATTGGCATTTTCCGCCGTGGTATCGGTTCCCACGTGGTTGCCTTTAGAATACAAACAGCTATTCGCAATACTTATAGAAAGAAAGTCGCGACTTTCCCTAGGATTATACTAAGAACCGTTAGACAGATGAGGTGTTATTATTGTGTTGACTAGACGATTAGATATGTAATTAAAATTATGACTGTTTTGTAGGCGCACTGCGAGTTGTCTAATTGCTTTGTGGCACTTAAATACATTGTTATTAGTGTTTCTACGTACGTATACACACCTTATAATAATGTATACCTTGGTCTAAGTGGAAAAATTTGACACATGTTATTTATTTACTTTCTTCCAATGATTTCGGTAGATCTATTCAAATAATCACTTAGGTACTTATTCAAGATGAAAAATTTTAAAATCTGTAGATGTACTTTTTTTTTAATGTAAAAGATAGACAAACGAGCTTACGGCCCACCTGTTGGTAAGCGGTCACCGTCACCCATAGACACCAATAACACCAAGGGTGCTGTTGTTGCGTTGCCTACCCTGGAACCTACCTGAAAGATCGGTTTTTACTAATTCCACCTCACCAGAGCGGGGTTTTCAATGACTGCAACAATGTTTTGTTCCACCAGACAAGGGCTACTTCTTCTCATGGCGGGATCCAGCACTCCGAGGCGTGGAGGAGGATTGGTTGACGGCCAGGAATTATTGCCGTCAGCGGTGCATGGACCTGGTATCACTGGAGACTAGCGATGAGAACGAGTGGGTGAAGTCGCGACTCTCACAGGATAAGGTGAGTTGCTCTTGTTTCGGAGACAAATAGTGACGTCCTCTGGACTGAAGATGGTTTTCGCTTAGACTAACCATAAACTCTAGTAGGTAGTAGGTACATTAAACAGACCAGACTAACCATACGCTCTAGTAGGTAGTTAGTAGGTAGGTACATTAAACAGACTATACCATAAACTCTAGGTAGGTACTTATATTAAACAGACTAGACCATAAACTCTAATAGGGTACACATTAAAGTTCCATAAATACCTAGTAAGGCACCGAATTATTGATTAGCTTCGAAAGCAAGTGCCAGGAAGGCAATAAGTGCATGGCTAAGTACACCGACCGTACCTGTTATAACATTAGCTAAAAGTTCAAACTTTCATAAACCATTGTATTACTTTTACACTCCACTTTGAATAACAAGCAGTACACCAACCTACATACCCTTGAAATCATTGTCTAGATGCCATAATTATCTACTATTGCTCATGCTCCGACTACTTACACCATATTGTTTGATGCTACGAGGCGTTACTGCATACAAAAAAGACAAGCATGGTTTTATTAAGTATACAAATTATTGCAGAAGGTAGGTACCTTAATAGGAACTTTATTAGCCTCCTTCCTATCATCCATCTTCGCGCTATTGTGGTTGTGGCTAGCTAATAATGTTTACAAGGCACTTTGCTTTGTTAAGTCGGCATATACTTTGTCTCTAGACAAAGGTCGGTATATACTTTATCTATAGTATGTCTAATAAGCGTTAATGTTAGTTTTAGTATTTTTTATACTTATTCGGCTTACCCATAATGTTTGTCTTTTCTTTCTAGGTCAAATACATCTGGACATCAGGCAGGCTCTGTGATTTTAAGGGCTGCAACCGCCCCGATCTGCTCCCCAACGAAGTAAACGGCTGGTTCTGGACTGCAGAGCTGCAGAAACTGGCGCCTACAACCAACCGTCAGCAGAACGACTGGTCCGAGGGCGGCGGTATCGGCAAGCCCCAGCCAGACAACAGGGTAAGTTGAAAGTAGCGTTCTGAACTTGATAGATAAGTAGCTTGAAGACGCAGATTCCGTTAAGGCTGCTAAACGGAATCTGCGTCTTCAAGCTACGTCGTCGAGTTAGATACCCAATTCCAATCCAACCACCAATGGACCAATTAATCAGTCTCGTGACGTAATAGTGGGTGAGCCTGATACATTCGTTCTACTTAGTCTAACTTAATGGGCTGAGGGGTGACGTGACTTTACCAACGTTCGCAGACGGGAACGCACAATAGGCGGCAACAAGAAAGCATGACATTATGAAATCGGTCATACACCTAGGGTACCTACACGACGTGATGCAATGCAATGGTGCCGATTCCGCGAAGTTAAGTAATGTTTGTCATAAACCAGCTCTGCATGGAGCATCCGCGGATGTCACGCAATGAAAACGAAAGCGACACGTGAATATTTATGGGCCTGCGAAATATTCGCCGAAGGGCGTACCCGCATTCATGTCGCATAACACTTTCTACAAACAGCCGCAGCCGCCACTAGGTAGGTAAGTACAGTCTTCAGTCTACAATAGAGCTCATCTTTATTCGGCATGCGTCGCAGTGTTGGCGCGACTTTCCCCGCGAACCTAACAAACGACACGCGATAACGTAACTTTTCGCGGTCACGTCTCTTTACCACCTTCTGCATCCGTATATGTATTGCACGCAGATTCCTTTAGCGTTCAAGGCCTCATATGATGCGTGCGGTTAGCACCATCGATGTAACAACCTAATAGATGCTAAGAGCGATGACATTACCTATGTAGGTACTGCATTCATGTTTTCATAGATTGTGTACCTATTCCTAGGTACTCTATGGTACAAGGCCAGCGATTTGATAAAATGCACATTTCCGTCAATTATGTTACGCAATTTAGCTTCAGTAGGCTTCAGAATTACTCTTGAACAGATGATTGATGATCTTGGTTGAATGAAGCAATGTGGGTTAATGATGGTAGGTTTTCCATTTCCACTGTTAATCAGTACTTTGGCTTTCATAACGCTATTGAAGAACGACCCTTTGTTAGATTATGCAGTTTCGAAGGACTGAACGCTCACAAAGAGAACTGAAAAGACTAAGAAAACAGGACAAGAGACGAAAATGAAGGAAGGCACTGGTCAATTTAACGAATTTTAATTTTAATAGTGCTTTTTAAAGACTGGACCCTGTTCGTCATTTTACACAGGTTTCAATAGTATAAGCATCGTCTATTATACTTTGGAATATCTTTTTCTAATTTGAGTTGGGGGCAATAAGATCTGAACAGACGCGAGACGTCCCGCGATCGTGTGTATTGTGCATTGTCCTTGTCCCCTGCTGGCCACACCCCAGCCAGCCCAACGCTTTAAATAGCGGAGAAGGACCTTTGATTGATGGCTGCAATGTTCCAGAAACCTGATGGTGATTAGAAGCACTTTTATTTATTGCTACTAATGTTTTCTTTCCACCCCAGGAACTGCACCAAGGCGGCGCTGCCGAGCACTGCGTGGCAATCCTAAACAACTTCTACAACGACGGCGTCCACTGGCACGATGTGGCATGCCACCATCGCAAGCCCTTCGTCTGCGAAGAGAACGACGCACTCCTCAAATACGTCCGATACACGAACCCGAATCTGAGAGTTTAAACCTAGGCTAGATAAAACATTATTTATGAAACTTTCGTCCGAATGGTAATGAGTTGCAATTAGTGGGACTCAATGTGAGGTCATCTTCAAGGTAGGTACTGGATAAACATGAGAAAAGGCATGCACCACACAACATAGATAATTCAACACGTGACCATGATCATTATCATTACCCATAAAACCGTGTGTTAACGAATGACTGAGTGGACTGTGTCTTTAGACAGCTTGAAGTACGTCGTCTACTCTAGTATGTGTAGTACATTATGAAACGTTACACCGCTTTTTGTTGCACATTTCATTTAAAGTAGGTAGGTATCTTACTACTAGGTATTGAGTAGCTTGCAAAACCTACTGTCCTTCAATTAGCTAAGGTTTCATGTTTCCACTATTGTACAGAACATTACCATTTTACGAAATATTTAAGTTAAGAGTTGTAGATGCTACATCCAAATATTATGTACCAGTGACTACAAACACTGCCAAACGCTAGATTCAACGATAAAGTTTCGATATCAGTAGTAGGTACTCAGCAGTTATGTACCTCTCACAATATTTATTACAGTCTGGATTTCACTGTTGTGAATGCAACCATATTTATTAAGAAGATCTGTCAATAAAGACTGCCTTATTATTTAGTATCTTGTTTTATTTTAGTCAACTTCAAAAAATATTGGAAGCCGAAAAGGCACTCTATACATTTATGTTTATTTGTTAAAGGTAAGTTTATATTATAAAGTAACAGTAGGTATACCTACTAGCTAGGCTCTATTGAGTGGTTTAAGTACTACCTCAGGCAGGACTTCCAAGCAAGATTATACCCATGCCACATGGAGGGCCAAGTTCTTTGATGCTTATTACTTGACTTAATCAACTAATATCCTTCTTTATAAAATTTGTTTTTGTGTTTGAGCTCAGCTAGAAGAGCTTGATACTAAAGGACAGTTGATGAGAGCACTGGTGGCCTAGTGGTAGCGGCCCCGCCTTCCGATCCGAAGGTCGTGGGTTCAAATCCAGTCGTGTACCAAGGAGTTTTTCTGTCGAAAAAATTATGTGCACTATGCCAGTACTCTCAAACGGTGAAGGAAAACAGCGTGAGGAAACCGACGTGTCGTAGAACCTAAAAAAGTTCAAGCAACACGTGTCAAGGGTCACGCAAAAAGGGCCCTACTTGCAGAAAAACAAAGTGCTGATGATGAAAAATTGCCGAAAGGACAGTGACTTACTTGTAATACTACGGAATTCTAACTAGAGCTAATCAATTAGAGCTTTTTAAATGCAAAGTGAGAACAATAATTAAATAAACTTTATTTAAATGCAGTTTGACAAGTAATTTAAGATTTGTATAAAAGTCAACTTTACCTGTATAATAGTAAGGGCTTTATGGAAAAGATATCTTAAACTGATACCTCATAGTCCTGGGCGAGACTTTCTTGGTCATAACAAACCAAAGGCAAAAGTTGCAGAAGTAGACAAGGGTCAGCAGCATAGTAATGTGAGAGAGACGGCATAATCGGAGAAAACTCAGCTTTAGGCCCTGACTGAAATAAATTTGATTTAATTTAAAGCAATCAGATATAATATAATGCAAGTGATTGATGTTCTTTTTTAACTAAATAGTTATAAAAAGAAATATGCATACTCTTTATTGGCAAAATCCTCCATATGAACACTGAGAGACTCAACAGATCTCTCAGGGTCAGGTAAGTTACAGAAATCCTTGTCAAACTGTTCCTGTAAGCAGCAGATTCTTTCCATAATGAACAGTAAAAGTATCGCCCAGAAGTACTCAAACTCAAACACCATGGCCCTCATTTTTTGCCTTCTACCATAATTATGTGGTAGCCGAATTTAGTTTTAACTGGAGGATTTGTGTACACAGGACTTGTAATTGATGAGATGGGCAAGGCGAATGCTGCATCCTGGAATGGTCCAACCATGGAGCCCCGGGTCATCCAGCCTAGATCTCCACCTGACCTCGCCTTGTCTTCGCTGTAAGCTGCAGCTACATCAGGGAACTTCTGACCCGCTTTTAATTTTTCAAGGGCTTCCAAAATTTTTGACTGCTTCTCGCACAATATGTGGCGGACCTTGACAGCCGCCCCACCTTTTTTCTCTTTGCTCGCCGATTCTAAATTCAAAAAGTTTAGTTAATTCAAGTATGAAGGTTGTATTAGGTACATACAGTGGATTCCTAGTCCCTGAACAAAAATATTTTCTAGTTTATTGGTTGACCAACATAACCTCACCTTTTGCATCTCCACTGGATTTTCCTCCTGCCGGTTTAGTGCTACCACCGCCGCCAGCACCTTTACCTTTCTCAGGTTGCTTTTTCGGAGGCATTTCTATTCATTCGTTTGTCGCCAGGCGGTCCGTAACATATACCCAATAGTTTCAGAAAATTCAGAAATCAAGATAAAATCAACAACCCAACCTTTATTTAACCAAGATAAAGTTAACAACAAGATAATAAAGACTCAGTTTAGGCCTTATCTCAATCCGATACGACCTAAAATTCGATAAAAACGCTATAACATGAACAGCTGATTTTTGTCAGCTTTAGTTTTTGACATCTGTCATTTGCGGAATTGCGGCTCTCAGACCCACAGATCATAATGTTCCGTGCCCACAGAACACAATGCTCATTGCTCATGCTCAGACATGGATTTTCCGATCCCAATTTTAAGTTTTGACGGAATTCTGACAGAAAACCCATAGGATTTCTGTCAAAATTCCGTCAAAACTTAAGATTGCGATCGGAATCGCGTTCAAGAGTAAACCGGCTGTCTCAGACAAAGAAAACAAAGAAACTACTGGGTTGGGTTGGTCTTGGAGGATTCCTCCAAGGGGTTGGTAGAAGAGATTTTTTCAAGGATTTTTTTTATGTACCTAATTACTTCTAATACTTCTATGCATGTTTTAACATTGTATTTAATTATAATTCAAGTCAAATCTTAAAACTTGAAGTAAAAACTTGAGAATCCGACTTCACAGCCAAACTGCTGAATCGGTTTTGATGACATTTCCTTAGAATGTAACCTCCCAGATTTCTATTCTATCTTTTGCTACAGAGCATTTTAATAAAAATCTCCAGGAGAATAAGACTAACCTTTATGACGGTCAAGGAGGATCTCACAGTGCCTGAAAACCCGTCAGTTGGACAAGAGAAGCAGAGGACAGATGAGGCTGGCAAAAAATAACGAAGGCCTGTACCGAAGGCGATACCGGGCTGATAATGATGATCGATGAGACAGCTAGGCGGCGCGCGGCGGGAAGCGGTGGCGTCGTGGTAGACCACGCAGACGATGGTGAAATAAGCTGAAGCTGGCTTTGAAGATTGTGGAAAGTGACGAGATTGGGGGGAAGCCTTTGCCCAACAATGAGATGATACGGGCTGATACTGATGGTAATATATTTCTTTCCTATGGAATATTTTCAAAATTCACTCAAAAAAACAAATAATAAGATTTGGCGAATGGACTATGTTTCGATCCAAAACACGTAAAAAAAAATATGATGAATTAGTTTTATCTATTCATTCATTCGTTCGTTCAATTGTTCAATCCCATCAATGTTTCTGAATGTTTCTTTTTTCTTGTTCTTGTTTCGTTTGTGATTTTACACGTAAAATTATATTTTTTTTACTGTTTCATTTATTTTTATTAGGTCTAGTTTAACCATGCTGATAATTGGCTGCGTGTAAATGAGAGGTAAGTACCTTGTCCAGTTTGTACCACAAATGAGACTGCCCAAAATTCTCATACGCTTTTTTTTAAACAGATATTTACCATCCCGAAATCATGGGTATCATGTACGAAAAACGTCCTCTGAAGAGGCCTAGACTGGGTCCTCCAGATGTGTACCCTCAAGAGCCACGGCAGAAGGAGGACGAGCTCACATCAACGAACGTAAAACAGGGATTCTCCACGACACCACACTCTAGTGACGAGTTTGGAACCGCTAGAAACTGCAACTACTCCACTGCAAAAGTAAGGCATAATTGAACTTTGATTTAAAATTCTGTTCTTGCACCATCATTTCTTAGGGACAGTAGTGTAAGAACTAAGGTAGGAATAACTGTGACATGGATCATTTTATTTACTGAATTTATTTAGGTATAAACAAAGCCTGTAAATCAGCCATGATCATCATCATAATGAGCCTGCCATGGCTCATTATGATGATGATCATGGCTGACATTATATTAAACTGGCCTTTTTGCTAAGTAACTCCCAATATTTTAAAATGAAAAAAATATAATGATCAGGCTTGTATTTCTGTAACCTTGTATCTTTCAACCAGATTGGACAATTCTTTTCTGGAATACTTTCCAAGAAAGAAGAACTGAACACACTGCCGGATTGTGGCAAAAAGAGGCAGCAAGTCAACCCCAAAGACAACTTTTGGCCAGCTACTGTTAGATCTAAGCCTCAGATTGAGGCTTGGTTTAAAGATTTGGCAGGTATTATTAGATTATAGTAGTTTTAATAACATAGCAAATTCCATATTCAAAGCATAAGACAAGTGCAGTTCCTTCTTGGTTTTAAAAAAAGTTACTTGTTCTCAAAAATGTAATGTATATTCTGTTTCTTGAGATAATAATATATCGATTATTTGGATCCTTGCCTAAACAAATTTGTAATTTTTTATATAAACCCAGTGCATTTTTGTATTACACTTGTAATTAAGAGATGATCTTATTTCTAGGAAACAAACCTCTTTCTTTATTGGCTAAAAAGGCGCCCAACTTTAACAAGAAAGAAGAGATTTTCATTACATTAACAGAGTTCCAAGTGTCCATGCCTCGAGCTGCCTGGTTCATTAAGCTGAGCTCGGCTTACACAGTTGCTGTGTCTGAGGCTAAGATTAAGAAGAGGCAACTGCCAGATCCTACTACAGGTATAATATTAAGTTTAATGCCCTCTCTTGTTTATGTTCGATTCTTTCCATCCCAAGGTTGCCTGGTAGAGATCGCTGTTAGCGATAAGGCCGCCCATTGTTTTACTGTGAATTTTTATTTTTAAGCAAAATACTGTATTCCTTTATGTGTCATAGTAATCAATAAAGAGTTATCTATCTAATTTAAAAAACACTGGGACAACAAACTTTGTAACAGTTGCAGGAATCAACTGTATAAGAGACGCACAGGATAAGGGCAGCTGGTAGAAAATGAAGGAGGCCTATACCTAGCAGTGGGTAGCGAGCTGAAATAGTAATGATGATCAATTTAAAATCACAAATGTTTTCTTCTCAAGGTCCATGAACAATGACAGAAATTGGAGTTGGTAGAAATCTGTAAAGATGTCTCACGTGACTGACCTGTCGGCTCAGTTGGTAGTAGCTCTGCCATCTGCACCGTAGTTTGTGGGTTTGATCCCCACCGAGAACAAATATTTGTGTGATGAACAAAAATGTTGGTTCGCTGTCTGAGTGTTATATTGTATTCTTAGTATGTATTTACAAAAAATATATACATATATAAGTATTAAATCAGCTATCTGGTTCCCCTAGTACAAGCTCTGCTTAGTTTGGGGCTGGATAGTGTTGTATGGATTGTCTACAATATTTATTAATTATTTATTTATGTTTGCAGAATGGTCAACTACCCTTATAAAGTTCCTGAAAGATCAAATACCAAAGTTATCAGAACACTATTTGTGTGGGGCTCCAGGAAATGTGTCTGACAAAACACCACCATCACAATCAGGTTAGTTGTAGCATGATAACTTATTTTGAAAAACTATTATTTTTACATATATTACTGACTAGTTTGAGCTGGTGCTGGCTAAAATTTGAAGCAGTGTCTACTACCCTTTTCACATCAGCAAAGCCTTAGAGCAGCTTTTTGCAGTTGAATTATTTGAATGGATTATTATTTTTATTTCACAGGACAAGGAACACCAAACCACAGCTCTTCCGGGAATCCACCTGGTGGTACCACTCCAAACAGCACTGTACCACCGTCTATGAACTCCCCAGGAAGTTCTAGCAGTAAGTTATTCATTTTTCAAATTCATTATCACTAGCGTTTGTGCTTGAAAATTACATTGATCTTTCGCCAGTTTTAGGATGATAGTAACGAGTTTAACGGGAGCTCCAGAACAGTTACAAAACAATTAGCACAGAAGCTACCCCTTAGGTCTCGGCCTCGAATTTAGCGGGCAGCGGGGCGGCAGCGACGGCGGCAGCGGCGGCGGCGCAGGAGCGGCATGATTCTTATGCGTAAAATCAAATGGACCCCCCCGCCCCGCCCCGCTGCAGAGCCGCCGCCGCCTTCGCACCGCTGCCCGCCCGCTGCCCGCTAAATTCGAGGCCGAGGCCTTAAATATCTTGTGAAACAAAAAGTCCTATAGTTATTTTATTTAGCATCATTTTAGTTATTTTATTTCTGAACCAGAATCGCAAAGAAATGTGTGCGTGTAAAGGTACTATTCTGGCAGCAAGCAGCCGCTATGCGTTACTCAGATTTTTTCATATAAATCGAAGATTTCATATAAGACGAAGAGACACTGTTGCAAGACACTTTCACCCCGCGCGCACAGCATATTAAGTGTAAAAGCCGCCGCGCCGTTATGAATAAACCCTTCTAAACTAGCAGTGTTTATTCCTCCAAAAGTCCTAACATAAGAATTGTATTGACAGTTTTAAGCACAGAAAGCACGGATTGGCGGCAGGCGCTGAAGCTATGGCACTACTGTTGCCGACTCGCTAAGTACATGTTGGACGAAGGATTACTGGACAGGCATGACTTTCTCACGTGGATCATCGAGCTGCTGGACAAAAGGACACCTGATGATGGATTACTGAGGTAATTTTGGCATCATGATATACATTCATTTATTTACTAATTAAAAAATAATGCAGGTTTTCTTCCAGTCACTAGTCTTTATGCTGTGTTATATAAGTAACCAATATTATAAAGCTGAAGGAAGAGTTTGATTGTTTGGTTGAACGCGCTAATCTCGAGGACTACTGGTCCGAATTGAATATGTAGTTCTTTTTGCGTTGGATAGCCCATTTATCGAGGAAGGCTATAGGCTATATAACATCACGCTACGACTAATAAGAACAAAGCACCAATCCAAAATGTTGTGAAAACGGGAGAAAAATATTCCTTTCACCCGTGCGAAGCTGGGGCGGATCGCTAGTCATTAATATACGTCGAGCAATCCTCCAAGTTAATACACAACCGGAGGTCTAGCTAGGGTTCTATTTTTCATTTAGGGTGCGATAGGTCCCGAATTCAAGTCCTAGACGAGTCCAAACTTTTTGTACAACATTTTCGTGTTTACAGGTTATTCCTACCGTTAGCTTTACAGCACATTTGTGAGTTCGTCTGCTGCGAAGGTCTCTCTCGAAGATTGGCGACCACTTGCGCGAAGAAAGCGGCGGCGATATGTTCCGTGCTTTCGGATGCTACAATACGGACGCTAAATCAACCTGCCAATTTTGTAAAGCTTGAGAGAAATTATGGTAAGTTTACCAACTGTCTTTATTTATAAAAGTAGTTGCCTAACATATCTTTGCAGCAATAAAAACAGTCTTATATTTAAATAAAAATAAATATATTTGTATTTTGTACCATTACCAAACACCATATTGGTTATTATAGTCTTTGGTACAAACACAGTCAGTCATTCCTAAATAACTTAATGCTAAACATAGCTTGGTCTAAAACTTGAAGATTTTCGTCATGAACCTCTAAAAACGTTACAATAAAACCTATAGAAACGGAACATTAATTTAATCTCCTCAACAGATTCCACAGTACCGATGTCGCCAGCCCCAGACCCTGCAAACGGACCGGACATCAAGCCAAACTTGTCTCAGATAAAACGCTCATCCACACCCGCGGAAAATCCACGCACACCCAACCCGAACCATTCCTTAGGTACACCCAACCCTAATCATTCCCTAGGTACTCCTAACCCGAATCATTCCATGGGCACTCCAAACCCACAACCTATGGATGTGAAGGAGGAACCCAATGCCTCCCCTCCTAGGGATTCAAAGACTAATCTGCAAACGGTTCTGAACGCGGCTTTGAATCCGGTTCAGTCTGGTTTCGGAGAGATTCTGAGCTGCGCGTATCATCGAGACGTTATGATTCAACTATCGACTATACTGCAGGTCAGTTGTTGTTATAATCGTAATTTAGCCCTGAAATTATGTTTTCAGCTTTTTAGCAGCATTTAATAATAAAAATATTTATTTTCTTAAAAGGTTTACAAAGTTGTCTATAGTAAAACTATTTATTTTCTTAAAAGGTTTACAAAGTTGTCTATAGTAGTTTGCTCTTGAGCTCTCGTTATGTTCGCTCCAGACTTACAAGTCTGGACATGAATAGAGTAATTATTTATTTGTGAAAAAAGCACTCACTAATTTAATTTATTTTAATTGATAAATTTCTGTGTGAAGCTTGTGTGAAAAACGGACTCTGACTCAGCATAATGTTGGTAGGTTTAGAACCAATGCTGGTCTTCCGTCAGAGCCGGTCGGTGATGCCAAGGACCTACCCACAAAAAACAAGATCGTAGTAGCTTCAAGTAGCTTCCGACTAGTTTCAATTCAATTGGTCTAATCATTGTAGAGTTCTGTTCAACAGACCTTTGTTAGCTTCACTCAAAAATTATAATAATAGTAATGTTCCCAGATAATAAGCATAGAATGTCCCACCGCGATGGTTTGGTCTGGCTGTGGATCTACAATGCAAGGGTCGCCGCTTGACTTACTACCACTGCCGCCGTCAGCCCTGCCTATGCCACACATGGAATCACCAGTCACAGAACAGCATAGAAGAATGGTAAGTCTTTATTCCAATCCATATGGTAACAAAATTAGTTTTCTTTAAAAAAAAAACTTAACACAATCCATTGGACAAATTTTTTGTCTACCCCCTTTTTTCGATTTAAGATTAAATTCAGTTTTTTTCTGTAGGTCTATGAAGCAGAGCTTGAAATAGCTGCCAGAAGTAAAAAGGCTGAAAGCAAATGGTGTACAGACAAATGGCAAACCAGTTCACAAGGTAAGTCTTACTGGGTCCCACCCAGCATTGTATGAGTACCATATTTGGGTATTTTTAATGTCCTGATAGTCAGTCTTTTGTACTTTTGTATATTTATATATGTATTTGATGGCCAACAGCTCGAGTGCTTGCAGTATTAGAAGCGTTGGACCGACATTGCTTCGACCGCGTAGACCCAAACAATAACCTAGACGCACTGTACAAGGAAGTATTCGCGAATTGCTCGCCGCCAAACAAGGAGAATCTTGATGCCAAAGATCCGGTCAGTACTCATTTGTGGTCGAAAACGAACGAATTAGAAAATTAGGAAAACATGAAATAATTGGACTAGAAATACATCTTCCGATCACAAGCATGAATAAGGAAATCGAACTTGCATTGCGTTTAATACAAGTTCATGTTTATACATCAGTGGTAACAACGAATCTTCAACAAAAAACCTAACTCAAAATTCAGCGGATATGGAGACGAAAACCCGTATGACGCGTGTCGGCGACAAACATGCTAACGCGGGAAGATGAGCGGGGAAGCGGGCGCGGTGCCGCATTCTAGCGAGGTGCAAACTTAGCTTGGTGGAGATTAAGTGACATAATAAGTTGTTTGGTACAGGAGTGGGCGTGTTCGTATGCAGTGGTACGTGTGCTGTGCGAGTGGGCAGTGTGCGGCGCGCGCTGGGGCGAGCACCGCGCGCTCGCCGCCGCCGCGCTCCTGGACATGCGGCAACATCACCTGCAGCACGACCATCACGCCGCAGGTACTGTACCTGTGCACTGCACTGCACTATAGTTCGTATGCAGTGGTACGTGTGCTGTGCGAGTGGGCAGTGTGCGGCGCGCGCTGGGGCGAGCACCGCGCGCTCGCCGCCGCCGCGCTCCTGGACATGCGGCAACATCACCTGCAGCACGACCATCACGCCGCAGGTACTGTACCTGTGCACTGCACTGCACTATAGTTCGTATGCAGTTAGGAACGCGCGCTCGCACTTCAGTCAGTCGTCTAGTTTAATATTAAACGATCTCTAGTATACCTGTGCACTGGCACTATAGTTCGTATGCATTAGTACGCGTGCTGTGCGCGTGACATCGGTGCTGCTTGTGTCATATTGCTTAACTTTCGCATTATTCTTCTTCTTGTCATGTTACTAGTTCTTTCGAACCAGTGTAGCGAAAGGATTTTTAGTGCGCCTCAATGAGGCTCCCTTTGTGCACTCGACACCATGTTTTCGAACTTTTTGGGTTCTTCGACATGCCGGTTTCCTCACTATGTTTTCCTTCACTGTTTGAGAATACTGGCATAGTGCACATACATTTTTGAATAGAAGAACTTATTAGTGCACAATTTTAGATAGTGCTTCGCATTATTTAGCGGTCCCTTTCTACAAAAGACCACCAGTTCTTTAGTTTGCGATTAAAAAAACATTAGTGCTTCGCATTATTTAGCGGCCCCTTTCTACAAGAGACCACTAGTTCTTTAGTTTGCGATTAAAAAAACATTTAATTAGTGTGTACTTTCTCAGGTTCAGATGACAAAGAATCGATCAGTTCTGGCTTGGGGATGTATAACGGACCGCCTATCTTTCAAAGTCTGCTTCTACGGTTTTTAGACCACGACGCTCCTTGCTTAGGTAATTATTCTTTATCAGGCAACAAAACAAACTTTATAGCTTTATTCAGATATATTTTGGTAATTTTTGTACAGTTAAAAAATAAAATGGCCTCTCAGCTCAGTTGGTAGTAGCTCTGCCTTCTGCGCCGTTGGTCGTGGGTTTGATCTCCACCGAGAACAAATATTGTGTGGTGAACTTAGATCTCTGAGCCCGAAGTCCCAGTGCATTTACAACATTTCGTTACCAAATGTTGTTTTCGTTTTGCCAATTTGTCTCTGTCTATTTATGAGAAAAGATGAGACAACAACTCTAACTACGTAACGTATTTTTGCCGTCTCATATTTTCTCCATGCAATAGAGAGAGACAAAAAGGCGAAACGAAAACAACATTTGGTAACGAAATGTGGTTGCAAAACCCCGACTTCGGGTTCTGTTCTCTGTCTGGTTGTTATAATGTATTCTATGTATGTAATTACAAAAAAATATTTAAGTATTGTATCAGCTATCTGGTTCCCATAGTACAAGCTCCGCTTAGTTTGGGGCTAGGTTTATGTCCGCATTATTTATTTATTTATAATTTTATTGCAGATGATAGTCCAAACGCCTCACCGGGAAATAGGCAGCAATTCGCCAATTTAGTACATTTATTTGGAGAGCTTATTCGGCGCGACGTTTTCTCACATGATGCTTACATGTGTACTCTAATATCTAGAGGTAAGCCTTAATCGTATTAAAGGTTAGCAAGTTCATAGCCTCCACAGCTCAGTCTACCTCGCAAAAGGCAGGCCTACCTGCCTTTTGCTTTTGCGCCGTAGGTCGTGAGCTCGTTCCGTACCGAGAACAAATTCTTGTGCGGTGAACACAGATGTTTGTTCTCTGTCTGTTATTGTGTGGTTTATGGTTTTATCCTGTTATTAATGGGTTGTAATAGCAGTAACGAGTGTCATTTTAGTGTCGTTCCCCATTGTGAAAGTCAGTGATAAACGATTATGCGGCCCTTACTTTCCTCCTACACACTCAGTGAAATTCGATCTCAATTGCGCCTAAATTCTCATTAACAATACCTACCAGAAACTTAAAATCCCAAGTGTTTCTAAGTATACTAACAGCCCTACTTATAAACGCAATTTAAATTTAATCATTGCTTAAAGTTAGCCCTGTCATTGTTTGTCATAACCCAGTGGTAAGAGATGGCAATAGTTTAACCACTGTTTATCTTTTGACATATTTTTATTATAAGGCCATAAGTGTTTATGTGGTTCCCATACTACAAGCTCGGCTTAATTTAGTGCTAGATTGTGTTGTGTGGATTGTCTACAATATTTATTTATTAAAAAACCTGTTCCAACGATTCAGGTGATCTAATATCGCCCACGGAGCCTACCTCGACGGGCGGGACGCACACAGTGGCTCCGCCCGCGTCCAGCGCCGCCTCTAACCATAACATGGACGACGATATCTTCGCGGGGATCGATCTCAAACCAAAGATGGAGGTAACTCAATATATTATTGCATACCCATGGTTTAGTTTAGGTACATACATAGTTCTTAGTTGTAAGTCAGTATCACATGGTCGCTTGGTCGCGT
Organism: Thera obeliscata; assembly: GCA_947578465.1. NCBI lineage: Eukaryota > Metazoa > Arthropoda > Insecta > Lepidoptera > Geometridae > Thera > Thera obeliscata. Next base: position 5,303,990 of record OX387926.1, read on the forward strand.
GGAACTGGCACCTAGACTCACCTAGCTATAAGACGTTTCAAAGTGATTCTTGGAATTGTAATGAATAAATTTTGATTGAGTTTGGACTCTGTAATGAAAGAGACGAGTCATTATCCCTCTTAGGCCCGTATTTAGAAACAGTGTTCGGGTCTGAGTCGAGCCTCAAGCATTCTCAAGCATAGATTTTTTGACAGTTCTCCATTAAAAAATGACAAAAATCTCTTGAGGCTCGACTCGGACTCAAGCACTGTTTGAATAGGGGCCTAAAACACATAAACAACAAAAACAAAGTGTATCTGGAAGAGGCTCGTTTCATACTCTACTCATATTATTTCTAAAAAATGTGTGATAAATAAATAATTTAACATGAAAATAAGAATCGACAATTTTTTCTGTTATAGGAGAATGTAAGGATGGATTTGGATGATTCAAAGATAGATGATGACTTAGATAAGCTACTACAACACATAAAAGAGGACCAACAGAACTCAATGGACGCTCCTGATAGTCCAAAAGATCCTGGAGAACCTTCACATAGGTAAAACTACACCGTTGTACTTAGATTGAATTATTTACGTATAGTACGGAAACCGACTGTCAGATTGTCTATTGACTCGATACAAATATGAGACTCAACGTCGGAAATTATAAATTTTCTGGTATTTCCTTTAAATTTTCGCATTTTTTCAGATTTTTCTTCGTCTTTGTTGTGTAGATGGTTCCCATGATAATCCTTTTTGCTAATGTATGTTTGCACAGAAATAGGCCACATTCATTGCTTTTTCCGTGGCGTGATTCAGAACTTTCAGTGTGCAGTTTCTCTGATTGATTCGGAATCAACATCACGGTCGCGGTTGCAGTCGTGATGTGATGGGTCTCATCTTTGTATGCAATCTGAATGTTGTTGCAAGAGCTAGCTTGGTTATTCAAAACTCCTCTTACACGTTAAAAAGTAGTAGCTTGAAATAAAAAAAAATATTGGTGAAAATCTACAATCGAGAAATGTTGGCGAGACGACCTTTGAGAGGATATGATAGGAAGAGGCTCGAGAGATATATAAGTGGAAGTCTTTGCCCAGCGGTGGGACAAAAACGGTAAAAAAAAAAATTGGTAAAAAAAGTTGTAAATTGTTTTTTTTTCAGTGTAAATTCTCCAATGATGGGACCAAGCAGTATGGGTATTCCAGGAATACCGTCAATGGCAATGGGACCAATGTCTGTACCAGGTACCGTCAATTAAAACACTGCTTAAATTTTTATTACCAAGATAGATAGCTCTTTATTGGCTACCATGACACTATGTAAATAGGATACAGTTTTTAGCTTAAAAATAAATAGTATGGCGTTATCGCTTATAGCAGCGGTTCTCAAACTTTTTTGGTCACGGAACCCTTTTGACAAGCAAAATACTTGACGGAACTCTACAATAAAACAATAGTTTTTAAAGGTGTATTCTTAATTATAGAAGCATAATAAAAGAACAATGTAACAGTTACTAATTATTTTGTTTTTTTATTCTAAATTCTTGCGGAACCCCTACAGGGGTAGCGCGGTACCCTAGGGTTCCGCGGAAAACACTTTGAGTACCGCTGGCTTATAGCAACCTGTATTTAAAACATCAGTAACTCCAAGCTCTGTATTTTCTGTTTTTGGCAAATAAACAAATTTCTGTTTGTATAAAAAAATAAAAAAAGGTCTCATTATGGTAATTTTTTTCACTTAATCGAATTTTGTGTTTTTTCTGTAAAATGATTATTATAACTACAAACAAACCAATGTTCAGTCTTATCACTCGATTTAAAATATACCATGTTTTAATCCAGGTATTCGTATGGATCCTAGTATTCGAACAACATCTTCAACTACTAGCGCAACGGGTGGCGTCTCAACAGCCGCCGTGTCTCGGCATTATCATTACACAATGCACTTCCCTCTACCGCCCGCGGAAGCAGAGCATACTCCTCACGATGCTAACCAACGGCACATCTTACTGTACGGCGTGGGACGGCCCAGAGACGATGCCAAACACGCGGTGAAGAAAATGACCAAAGGTACGTCGGTAATAGCCACGGATGCCGTATTATTGTATACGTCTCACTAAATGAAGTGACACCACACTGGAACTTAATTGCTATTAGTCTTATTTTTGATTTGTAAAAGGAACATTTAAAGGCCGGCCGAGAAGACGTTGGCGGGACGATCTCGACCTTCACCGGAAAGATTGGTGGGAGATCGCCGGAGATCGGAATGAATGGAAGGTTTTGGGGAGACCTTTGCCCAGCAGTGGGACACATTAGGTACATAAAAAAAGGATCATTTAAAAACTGTAGGAGCCAAGCCGTAGCCGTTTGTTGCCTGTTCTTTTAGGTTTGGTCGCGTGGAACTAGCACCTAGACTCACCTAGCTTTAAGATGTTTCAAAGTGATCCTTGCGATTGTACTGACTAAAAAATACACCTTTGATTTGACATCACTACACAATGTAATTACCGCTGCTTATTCAATTACTTTGTTTTTCAGAAATTTGCAAACTATTTTCTAAAAAGTTTTCAATCGACGTTGCGGAAGGAGGAAAAATAAAGAAGCATTCTCGAAGTGAATTCAACTTTGAAGCAGTTACGCACAAGTTTCAGGTATGATACCAATTTGTTTAATTTGTTTTATTGTCAATTGCTATAATCATAAGCTGCGCCGAACGAAAGTTCAACAACAAGAAATGCGTTCTACGCAGCTTTGTCACGCGGTTCGTCTTTGTTTCTCGACGATAGACGATAAGTATATAGTCTGCTATAGCGCTGTAGCAAAAATCAGCTAGCGTTATGTATAGTTCGATCGGCGATCGGCCTGAAGTTAGTCGGTTGTGTGTCAGATAACATTTGCTGTCCCACAGCTAACTTCACACTCGTCACTTCGCCGACCGTGCTGTAGAAAACTACACAATGCTGAAACCTTCTTCTGTAGTAGTAGAGCTCTTTGTGAAGGACTCGCCCGGAGAAGTACTACCACCATGCCTATTTCTACCGTGAAGCAGCATTGCTGTTTCGGTTTGAAAAGTGTGGGTGCCGGTGAAATTACTGGCATGTGAGGCTGAACATCTGTACGCCTCAAGTTGATGGACGCAGGGCAGTGCATGCTTTGTTATAAGCGATAGTTACCACTTAACATTAGGTGGGCCATATCCTTGTTCCATTAGCTAGTTGTATAAAATAAAACCTTAATCTGCTCTTACCAGGCGATGTCAATGTACGAGCAAGGAGCAGTTTCCTGGGCGGTCGGCGGTGCGGTGTGCGAGGCTCTTGCCGCTTACGCCGCGGGCGCTACCACATACCTACCGCAGGCGGAGCACGTGGCATTCGCACTGGACCTCATGGAGATCGCTCTCAACGTGCACGGACTTATTGAAACTTGTATACAGGTAAGTGACAGCAGTGGTCAACTTTGATTGAGGAACTCGCCTATGGAAAGATAAATTGTATGAAAATTCTTTGCAGTTTGTACTTTTAAATTTTTGTTCTATTAAATAAAAATACGGAATAAAAATGTAGTTAAACTAGAAGAGTGTCGGGAACAAATGTGTGACGGACCTTGGTTACTTTTAATCTCGAAAAATTAACGGGAACGGTGCGAGCGAAGCCGCGAGTAGCCGTAGTATGAGAATATAAAAGCGAGCAAGAGAGAAAGCCAATGTAGGCATCTGTTTGCTTCCTTCGTTTCCAATAAGTCAGCATGTTATTGATGTTTCAGATACTAAAAGAGTTATCAGAAGTGGAATCGGCACTGATCAGTCGAGGAGCTCCGAGTAGTGGCTTGGCGGCGCCTAGAGCATATACCTCGGCACTCGCGCTGTACACTGTTGGGGCGCTAAGACGATATCACTCCTGCTTATTGTGCAAGTACCACCTTTTACAATGTTGGAGTCATGATCGGCTTATAGTAAAAAATAGCTGGATGTTGATTTCGTTCGATACGCGCCATTAATTATAAAAAAAACTCCTCTCGCGTCCCTGTAAACGCCTTGCTTCAAGGACTTTTTTTTATACAATTTCTGCCAGCATCCCTTTGTCGTCTCATCTCTACCCATGAAAGCTTATTATAAGAACGAAGTGTCGCCGTCATATCGTATAAGAAAGCTAAATATAAGGAAGGCCGCATTCGATGGAAGGCCGCGCGGCTTGTGTATATTATAAAATTTAAATATTTATAGCTATGTCTAGGTACGGAAGTTGCTATCACCGATACATGTTTTCAGTGTGCGTAGAACAAACATCAGCCGTGTTCGAGCAACTATGCAGACTGGTCAAATGCGTGGTGAATCCGGGAGACTGTGGCTCGGCCGAGCGTTGTGTTTTAGCGCAATTGCACGATCTATACAAGGCAGCCACGCATCTCTGTCTCGCGCCTCATGACGTCACCTTTGCGAATGCATACCCGAAGATCAAGTAAGCTATCCACAGTTTATTTATTTATTTATGATTAGGATATCAAAAGGAAACACGAGAATAACAAACAAGTAACAAAAAGTCCTAAAACTATGTGTCCTTCCAGTTAGAGGATGCCACAGCATGCATTCAAAATATCGACTTAAGCCTCCGCTATACTCTGGTCTAAAAACAAAACACGACCGGAAAGTTGGAAAAATTTAAAATAAAGATGGCGTTGCCTGACCTGAGCTGTGAATTCATGTATTTGATACCAACTATTACTTATTCTGTGCTTGGGTCTGACATTTGTCACGACATTACAATGTGTTGACTAGAATACGCTTCGTTAGACAAAAACACAGACAGATATTCAGTAAATAAATATAACCCAATTGTTATGTTAGCTGATTCCCGTCGCAGAGTTTCCATTGCATATTTTTCATCCAGGATTGGTGATAACAATGGCAAGCTGTGCGGATTTTTTAAACTACCACGAACGCTACATTTTAAATCTAACTTATATAGTAGTGTAGTAGTAGTAGTCTAATTTATATAGTATAACAAGCAAATAGCCCCAGATTTAATAAAAGAAACCTTCCACCAAGAAGAGATTTTCCTCATATTATGCAAAACCAGAGTGAGTTGCAAGTTCATAAATGTCGGTAGTCGGTGAATGAACACTTGTATTTTTTAAAGGTAAAAAACGGAACCCTTATAAATTCGTCATGTCTGTCTGTCTGTCCATCCGTATGTCACAGTCACTTTTTTTCAAAAAAATGAAATGAAATGAAAAGAAATAATTTATTTGCTTGAAGTATGGTACTTACAAAACTGTAAAAGCTATATGTACTGATGAAACTTGGTAAATAGATGTATTCTGTAAACCGCATTAAGATTTTTATACTTAGAACTGACACTCAAAAAATATTTTTTCATAAAACTTATGAGTTTTCTTAACATTAAGTAAAAGATTATTAAACCAGTTAAGTATTTACGACAGAGATGCGTTAACGTCATCGTAATTAGCCTTCTATCTATCGACTTTAAAAATTAATGAGGTATCGTCAGCAAATAGTACTGTTTCACATAGTTTTTTAACCAAAAAAGGAAGATTATTTATTATTTATTTATTTATCGAACCTTGTGGCACCTCTATGTCAATAACTGACCCAAAAGATCTCTCACCGCCCACATCAACTTTAAGGATTCTATCAGTCAAGTACGATTGTAATAAGTCAATGGAGCGATTTAGAATACCGTAATGTTTAAGTTTAGATATTAAGAGGGTGACGGACGCAGCTCGCAACTTCAATTCGAGGCGCGGGCAAAAATTGCTCCGAATATAGCTATCTCTATTCATTTGATGCGGGCGCCACGGAATATATAATAGTAGTATACACACACAGGCGCTCGTGTGACGCGCTACTTCTATACGTGAATCCAACCATAGTGCCGCGCTTGTGCGTGTGCGTCAGCCACTGATAACGATTTTTATGCATTGCCTAATTTCGTCAACGTTACTAACACCCGTTTTCACTAAACCTAGGCGACGCCTAAATCGGATGCCTAAATATTAACGGGCCGACGTACACAGCTCGCAACTTCAATTCGAGGCGTGAGCAAAAACTGCTCCGAATATAGCTATCTCTATTCATTTGATGCGGGCGCCACGGAATATATAATAGTAGTATACACACACAGGCGCTCGTGTGACGCGCTACTTCTATACGTGAATCCAACCATAGTGCCGCGCTTGTGCGTGTGCGTCAGCCACTGATAACGATTTTTATGCATTGCCTAATTTCGTCAACGTTACTAAGCGTCAGATAGGCTAGTGGCTAGGGCGTGCGGATTCACACTGAGAGGACGAGGTGGGCGGGAGTTCAAATCTGGTCAAAGAGAGTTGACTTTTTGCACCCTACAATTTTATGTTTTTATTTTTTGTGGCTGCATTACCTGACTAACCCTCTAAGCTTATTGCTTGCTTGTTTCGCTTTTCTATACTCAATACTCAATACATTTATTGCATAAACATGGTTTAGTTTAGGTACATACATAGTTCTTAGGTGTAAGTCAGTATCACATCTATAAGCATAAAAATAAGTAAATATAAATATAAGTATTCTAGTATTCAATAAGCAAGGATTGGTCATGCTCTGAATGCAAGAATAAAGTGAAAAAAAAAACAACATTCCTGAACCGATAAAGAACCTTCAGAGTGGCTATTTACGCACTTAGAAAAGACACCAGGAAATTCTCTAACATGATACGAGTGAGTTTATTCATCAGGTAGGGTTTGTGCGGGTTCTGGACCAAATTGAAGAAGAGTAAAGAGAACCATTGACTCCGAGTTGAGTTGAGAGAGCCATTGACCCCGGCGCGGAGCGATGGAGTTGTGGTTGATGACGTTCCAGTAGAGGATGATGGGTGGGAGTCCGCTCAACATCAGGTGTGGTGTGGTTTGCTTGACCTCATTGGCCTAGTGGTTGGAGGGTGCGGGTTCAAAATCAGTGATAACGTTACAGTAATAGATGATGGGTGGGGTCCTCTCTACGTCAGGTGGGGTGTGGTTCGCCAGACCTCATCGGCCTAGCGGTTGGGGGGCGTGGGTTCAAAACCAGTCATGACGTTACAGTTGAAGATCATGGGTGGAGGTCCGCTCAACATCAGGTGGGGTGTGGTTCGCCAGACCTCATCGATCACACACACACAGCAATAAAAAACACGCAAAGCGGCTCACTTACCAAAGTACAGAAAGTCTAATAATGTGACTGCATTTAAAAATATACTTTATTCGTTGAGCAATTAGGTTGCTTTTATTCTGCTTATTTACATTCGCAAAACCAACGATTGCGAACATCGACCTACAATTACATGGACCTCGGCTTTCGCACAAAACTCGCGAAAAAAGTGTACCAAGCTAACCTACTATAGGTGGATACTTATATAATGATTATAAACAAACTGAAAAAAAAATTATTTATGTCTTATCACAATTACTATATAGAACTCAATTTTGATTGCATGAAGCAACTTCTAGTGAACGTTACAGAAATTTTTCCACAAGTCTTTTTTTACAAGTCTTTTTATCAATATTTCTACCTGACGTTGAGTGGTATCAGTTTTTTTAAGCCCCAGATAAATAAAGAATAAAAATATTTTGTAGCCATTTTTCTTAGTCCTTTTATCAATATTTCCACCTGACGTTGAGCGGTAGTCAGTTGTTTGAGATTCAGATAAATAAAGAAAAAAAATATTTTGCTGAAATTTTTCCAAGTCTTTTTATCAATATTTCCACCTGACGTTGAGTGGTAGCAGTTTTTTTAAGCCCAAGATAAATAAAGACTAAAAATATTTTGTGGCAATTTTTCTTAGTCCTTTCATCAATCTTTCCACCTGACGTTGAGCGGTAGTCGGTTTTTTGAGATCCAGATAAATAAAGAAAAAAAATATTTTGCTGAAATTTTTCCAAGTCTTTTTATCAATATTTCCACCAGACGTTGAGCGGTACTCTGTTTATTGAGCTCCAGTTATATAAAAAAAAAACTATTTTGTTCAAGTATTTCTCAGTCCTTTTATCAATATTTCCACCGGACGTTGAGTGGTAGCAGTTTTTTGAACTACAAATAAATAAAGAAAAAAAATAATTTGTTGTAATTTTTCTTAGACCTTTTATCAATACTTCATATACAGGGTGGAATTTTGTAATGCCACCTGGAGGGAAAGTACTCTTAATACTGCAGATAGAAAATTTTACTCACAGGAAACATTCCTTTATTTTTGAATAGAAAGCAAACTGCATTCAAAGTTTTTCGAAAATTCTCTCACACCCGGGAATTGAACCGGCTAAAATCAGAAAAATTATACCTTGTACTTTTATTGCATCGATCGTTAGTCAATTATAAGGATGAAATCTCTCTAACAAACATGATAAATTAAATGAAAGAAAAACCAGGAAATCTTAAATTAATTTAATTATTTACAAAAAATGGTTAACTAACTAGTTACTTGAAATTAGTTGCTTGAAATGGGCTCCATTCTCTTGGATACACAAATTTATTCTTTTAACGAATTCATTTCTTTAAAAGAATAAATTTATTCCTTTCAAAAAAAAAAATTAATTTAAAAATTATTTTATTTTTAATTTTAGAAATTGCTTTCTATCCAAAAATAAAGGAATGTTTCCTTTGAGTAAAATTTTCTATCTGCAGTATTAAGAGTACTTTCCCTCCAGGTGGCATTACAAAATTCCACCCTGTATAGAAATTAATGGTTCATAATTTGTTTTAGTCGAAATGTTGGCTTTTTTCGAAATTTCGGCAGACTTTTTGACCTAGTGCTGCACCTTGATTTCGTTTACCCAACCTACAACCTACCTAGGTACTTAGTATTTCCCATCTTCACTTAGTACCCTTCCTAAACTAACAATTATCAAATATCTAAGCATTATGTTTTATGCCAGTGTAGGTATTTAACTAGTCCGAAGTCCGAGCGATTCACACACACAACCGAAGTGTCCCGTGTGCTTCAAGCGTTTCCTCCCCCTGCACCCCGCCACCCGCACCGTGCGTGCGCGATAGCAATAGTAGCCGTTCGAAAATGCCATGAATTTGATCGTGTTCCGTAATACCAAAAATGATGACTGAAAACTTTTTGCATTCTTCACATAGTATTGTTATTCTGTAACTAGACAATATAAACTAGGTTCCTTCAATATCTTACGTGTTTTTAACAAAAAACACGTAAGATATTGTTGTTTTTAGTACGAAACCAATAGGTAGAAAACTTGATAAGTTTAGCATAAAAATGTGCAAAATGCGATTGGTGTTTATTTCATTTTAGGTAAGTATTTATTATTATTTATTAGGTAAGTAATTTGAAATAAAAACTGTTGAGGAACCTAGATAAATACTATTTAAATACAATTATTACAATAATATAGTGTAAATCTGTCTAAATTAGAAATCATTTTGGTATTCCGTTTGTATGAAAATTTTCCATACGTCAGCCCCTTAACTAGTTTTTTCGTGTGCGCGAGCTGCAAGCAGCTCGCGTGTCGGTGTGCTACTCCCACTTTTACATTACACTTGCACTTGTAAAACCCCAAAAAGTAGTAAAGAAAGTCCTAAGTAACCCTAAAAGTCGATCAGTGAATCAAGTTCCTCAGTGTAGTAAAACCCCAATCAAAGTCCTAAAGAACCCTAAAATTGTTTACATAATCAAGGTCCTAAGTGAAGTAAAATTCCAATTAAAGGCCTAAGGAACCCTAAAAGTTGTTTATTTTATCAAGTTCCTCAATGTAGTAAAACCCCAATCAAAGTCCTAAGGAACCCTAAAAATGTTAACATTATCAAGCTCCTAAGTGTAGTTGAAACTCCAATCAAAGTCCTAAGGAACCCTAAAAGTCGAACACTTAATCAAATTGCTCAATGTAGTAAGACCCCAATCAAAACCTTATACGGAACCCTAAATTGTACGTCAAGCCAAAACCCTTAACGGGTCGAAACCGCTGGAAGGAACCCAAACGTTGACTACCGGGTCGCGTGCATCGCGAGCTGCAAGCAGCTCGCGTCCTCAATGCGTTCCCACAGGGGCGGAACCCTAAACCAAGTGAAGATCCAATCAAACACCTTAAAAAACCTAAAATTCAATCTCCAATCATAGTCCTCAGTCGAATGAACCGTTTGAACGACCTTAATCGGACGATTTTTGCAAAACCGGAAGTGGCACAGCTGCCATTTTGAATTTTGAACTGTCAGTCTAGTGAACATTTTTTCACACCCCTAAGACACCCTAAATTTCAGTAGGAGGGGGTTCTAAATTTCCCTAAATTTCAGTAGGGTGGGCGTGGTCGCGTGGCGGCTCGCTTCGCTCGCCGCAACGTTCCCCCCGGGTACAGGAGGAGGGGGTTCTGGGGGCTTGAGGGGGGGGTCACAGCACGGCTCGCTTCGCTCGCCGCGACCCTCCCCCCGGGTTCAGGAGGAGGGGGTTCTGGGGGGCTTAGGGGGGGGGGGGGGGTCACAGCAGGCTCGCTTTGCTCGCCGCACTGTTCCCCATGGTTGCATGGCGGCTCGCTTCGCTCGCCGCAATGCTCCACTCGAAAAAAAGGGTCAAAAATAATAAAGGGGTCTAGAGGGGGGAGGGGGGCAAAATTTATTTTGCTTTCAAAATAATCTCACCTTCCCTACATGACCCAAAAAAAAAAGTCTTGCAAGTCACTCCGCTTGGAAGATACGAAAGGGGGGGGTGAAAAAAGGGGCAAGAGGGGGGTGTTTTTTTTGTTTTTTCAATTCAGGAAGAAACCTTCTATACGAAACCCTAATCGAAAACCCCCTATCTCGACGGCATCCGGTAGCACTCACAAAAGGGGGGGTCCTGGGGGCCAGGGGGGGCAATTTTTTTTGTACAATAACATTCTTATCTTTTTTCTTCTTTTTCGTCTTCTCCCTTTTAACCTTTTTTTTTCTGAAAAGTAATATTTCATCAAAATCGGCTTAGCCGTTTTGTTTTATTGTTTGTTACTGCATACCTTCGTCATTTAATTTTATGATCCAATTAAGTAATTTTTTCTTTTATCTAAAAGGTTATACTTCCAGATCTGTATGTAAATCTAGTAAGTATAACTTAGTGCATAGAATTCATGCCTATGGAAATAAATAATAATAATAATAATGCTGGACAATTCACACAACATGATCTAGCCCCAAGCTAAGCAAAGCTTGTGTTATGGGTGCTAGATAACTGATATACATAATACAATACATTACATGCATAGATAATTTTCATTTCAATTCATAAATGAATTGAAATGGAAATTATTTATGGGTGGCTTTAAGCTTTGCACTCATTTAGGCCTTCGGTGCTCATTGCGGTGGAGATCAGTGAAGCATTGTGAAATAACACTGTCTATTCGACTTATATTATTGTATTTTATCGGCATTTAAAAATATTAGGTATACCAAAGAGTTTCGACAACCCCAACTGACTCTTCAAAGTTCTGTCAAACGCAAAATCTTGGGAAACTCCTTGCTGCGTGTATAGAAATAGGCACATGTATTTTGGTATTTGGGTATTTGAGCGCACCGTGCATGAAGCCTTTGACAGAAAGTTCCAGAATTCGGGACATTACAGACACCTCCAGATTTAAAAGACGGCAATCAAAAATACTCAAAACCCATGATATTATTGTTATGACTGGGCTCTCAGCTCATTTATTAGTAGCTCTGCCTTCTGCGCCATAGGTCGTGGGTTCGATCCCCACCGAGAACAAATATTTGTGTGGTGATCATAGATATTTGTTCTCCATCTGGATGTTATATTGTTTTCCAAGTACCTATGTATTTACAAACAAAATGTATTTAAGTATTACATCAGCTATCTGGTTCCCATAATACTAACTCTGCTTAGTTTAGGGCTAGATAGTGTAGTGTAGATTGTCCATAATATATATATATATATACTTCCTTTTCATTGTAATGGGCTCCCAAACTCTTTGCAAAATCGACACTATTTTTATAAAGGCCTAAAATCGGCTACTAGTTTTTGAGTCTTCTTCTTGTCATGTCAATAGAAAATTAAAGCTGGTGTGGTGGATTATGAATGTGCCTCAAAAGTTTTGCTACTTCACGTTGGTTTCATTTATTGTTTTCCTTCACCGTTAGAGTGTACTGACATAGTGCACATAGGTTTTTTGGCAGATAAACTAATTTGTGCATGACGGGGTTTGAACACACGCCTTTAGAATCAAAAAGCGGGTCGCTACGACAATATAACCGGTGCTAAGCAACCAGAGCGCCCCTCCACCTAATGGACCGATGACATTCTAAAGATCGTGGGAAATCGGCAAATTGTTTTTTCATGGAAATGTATAAAGGAGGTCTATATCTAGCAGTGGACTTCTACTTACTGATGATGATGACGGAAAGCACTGGGTAGATAGGAAGATAGCTACTTATGCAACTACAAAAATGGAGGTATTTAACAAAAGCATTGCGCTTCGCTGGTCACGCACGATAGGAACGTGCCCTAGAATGTACTAGATAAGTTATATGCTACATAAAATATATACTTCTACAGGCTGATGATGATGTGAATACAGGTTATCGATCATAATGTATGATGAAGATGGTATTATGTCATTTCGTTATACTGTGACAATTTGTTTTATGTTACACTGTGGCAAATTTATAGTACCAGTAGTAGCTATGATTTAATCTAGGGTATATTTTACGTAGTCAGAGATGAAATGTCATGTCGCGAAATTTGACATAGACCTCACCTCGTCGGCCGCGCGGGCTGTACTGAGAGAAGTAGCTAGGAAATCCTACCTATATATATTTTTGAAAATTTCATTTTTTTATAAAAACTACGGCAACTAAGAAAAGTGCAATAACATCAGGTTTTTACGTATTTATTTAGGTATACGGGAACAAAACTTTCATTGCAATGGCTCTAACAGCAACGGAAAAAAACCATTTCAAATCCAAAAAAAATTGAGAGTTTTTGGCAAACTTTGCGTTCAATTTTATCGAACCCAGTGAGTTTAAGAGAATTTCTAGCCGGAACATAATTTTTTTACACCATTTAATTGTTATATTTTACAAAAAAATTAAATGGATTCGTCCATACAACGAAAAAAAATGCTACTTTACATTTTCGGTTTCACCTGATGTAGGCCCTTAACTAAACAGTTCGTTGTAGTAGTAAACACGGGAAAATGTATGACAAACTAGCGGCCGCCTGAGGCTTTGCTCGCTTCGTTCCCGTTTCTTTTTCAGCATAAAAAGTATCCTATGTCCGTTTTCTGGTTAGCTACCTCCCACCAATCTTCGGCCAAATCAGTTCAGCCGTTCTTGAGTTATATATAAATAGTGTATAACAAACACACGACTTTCTTTTATATGTATAGATTACGTGATGCTTGCCTTCGCTCTAGTGCTCTGAACTGATCAGATAAATTGTTCTATATTAGCCATGATTCTGTAAAGCTTTGTTACACTCGAAAAAGATTAATAAATAATTGGGTCACAGTTTTAATTTTACTTTAAAGTTTATTTTCTTTGCAGGCAAGCTCTCTACTCTCCGCTGCAACCAATACCGTCACAATTTACCTACAATCCACAATTTCTTAGTGAATTCTTCAACCATCCACGGAGAGGTACATTTTATTCAGTCTTACTACGAGTATTCTGTAATCTAATGTTATGTCTAAATAAAATATTTTTGCAGGTAAAATCGAAATAGCGTGGGCACGCCAAGTAGCAGAAACTCCAGCCAATAGATATAGTTTTGTTTGTTCGGCTATGCTCGCCGTTTGTCGAGAGGTGGACAATGATCGGTAAGCGAGCCTATATTTACTTCACCAAACCATCCATTTTATGACATACTAGCAAACCCGGCGAACTCCGTTTCGCCACCAGATGTTGGTTTGTCCTGATTTTTTCCTGATTTTTCTTTGCTATAAATCTCACGGAGCCCGAGACCTTTCCAACGAATGCAAAACCGTGGAAATCGGTTCGTGCGTTCTGGAAGGAAAACCCGACTTATTTTAATTTTATGACATATTACTTTTTTCAAGGTTTGGTAATTTTTTCAGGCTCGGTGAATCAGTAATGCAGTTTGTACCTTTTCATTTTTGTACTATTAAATAAAAATACGGAATAAAAACGTAATTAGACTAAGAAGCTTGGGAACAAATGTGTGATTTAACCAAAAAATAATCGTTTTGTGTGAAATATTTGATAAGATGATAAATTATTAAAAAGTATGAAATACGGCTGATAAAAAGGTTTTTGCTAAAATATGCCAAAGAGCTGATAAATATTAAATGCAGCTTTGGATCGTAAAATAAACGATTTCTTTTCTATTGTTATTAGAGTGAACGAGCTTGGTGTCCTCTGCGCAGAGATGACGGCATGGTGTAGTGGACTAGCGGCCGAATGGCTCGGCGCGCTAGTAGCACTGTGCGGCGCACAACATTATCCAGCTGGCACAGCCCCTCACGCAGCCCCGCCGCCGCTATACCCTGACCTGTTGCACCATAGGGACTTACACGACGCCGCGGCTCATGATGCGTTGGCCGTATTCACTTGTATATTAGTTGGTGAGTGGAGCATTAGTAGCACTGTGTGGCGCACAACATTACCCGGCCGGCGCAGCCCCACTAAGACTATTGATCGAGAATAATTATTGTATGTAATTTGTTCCAGCACGACATTGCTTCTCGCTTGAGGATTTCGTCCGTCACGCTGCCTTGCCTTCGCTGTTGAAAGCGTGCGGAGGGGGCGGGGCTAGCGGCAACCCTGCCAACGCACCGTCACCTGACACGGGCGCCAGGCTCACCTGTCACCTGCTACTGAGGCTGTTCAAGACTGTAGATACTCCTCAACCGGGTACGCAACCACGCTACACTAGTCACTCAGTTCGCTGTTGAAAGGGTGCGGAGATATAGATATAGTACAGGGCGTTGCATTATTTTATCAACAGTTTACGAAATGTAAACTTAAGTTTACAATATGTGTATGAAACGTGAACTGAGGGTTAATTCTGAGAGGCGTTCGTAAGTAATGACATTAGTTCTCGCAATCCCGCCAGGGGCGTTCATTTTTTCTACTTGCAAAATCGGGGCTAACGACTACGATATCGACGAGTCATTTTGCAATAAGCTAGCGACAAAATGATGTTAAAACTCAGAATGAGCCCTCTGGCCAACAATCTGTTTATAGAATGTAAGTCTTGTCTACAAACGGTTTATGAAATGTAAACTGGTTTACACATACTTTATGGAATATGAACTGGTCTTCACACATTTAATGAAATGTAAACTGGTCTACAGTTTATGAAATGTAAATTGTTTTTACAAACTGTAAACTTTAGTTTCCATGCTGTTTATGCATTGTCCCCTATAGTTTACAAATTTACGGACTTATTCAGCAGTGTTTTCTCTCCAGGGTTGTACTCTGTGTCGACGTCACCGGGCCCGGGCGGTGCGGCGGCTGGCGTGCGACTGTCGTGCGATCGGCATTTGCTTGCCGCTGCGCATAAGAACATAGGCGTTGGCCCAGTGCTGGCTACGCTCAAAGCTATTCTAAGTATGCTCCTAGCCATTTTCTAACATAACTTCCAGACACACTTGAAACAGTCTCTTTTTGGTCCGCACAAAAAAGACTGGACATTTTACGGCACATTTGAAGGCGTGATAGCAACAATTATTAGTAATATTTTTTTTTATTTATATTTTACCTCCAAATTGTTCTAGTTTTTCAGATTGTATTAGTTTATTAAACATGATCATGTATTTTTATGTGATGAGTATGAATGTAGATGTAGATAGATATTTGGGTAGAGGTAGGCCAAATAATTATAAGTTTAAAAAACTTGAGAAACCGACTTCATTGCCAAACGGCTAAACCGATTTTAATGAAATTTGTTTGGGACAATCTGGACATAAGAATAACCTTCCAAATAAAAAAACAATTTTCTAAATCGGTTCATAAATGACGGAGGCATGCAGTTACAAACATTAAAAAAATTATTTTAAAAAAAATGGCAACACCGATTTTAATAAAATTAAAATGGGACCAATCTGGAAGCAGTACCTTTCAGATAAAAAAATAATTTTTCAAATCGGCTCACAAATGACGAAGTTATGCGGTAACAAACATTAAAAAAAAAAAAAAAAAATACAACCGTATTGAGAACCTCCTCCTTTTTGATTGGAAGTCGGTTAATAAAAGATGGATTGATAGTGTGAAAGATGACATGGGTAAGAAAAAAGTGAGTACACAAGTGAGATGACGGCTAATAAAGGGAGAGGAAAACATGTTGTAGGGCAGGAAAAAGAAGAAGATTATGTATTGTATTTGACTATTCTGTCAACAGTTCAACACACTACACAAACGTGAGAAAGAAGGATGAAAACAACACTTTTTCAGATTAAATTGCTCAATGGACACCTCTAAAATGTTCCATCAATAAAGTATCAATAAATAAGGTTACTCTAAACGTTTTGTAAAACAGTGGTGGGAGACTCGACAGCCCGCGACGGCGGCAAACCCGGCGGTAAGAAGTCGTGCGAACTATCGCATATACTCGGCACCAGTGACACGGTGCCTACGGACGTACAGCTAGATCATATCACGTAAGTATACTGTCTTACTTCTAACTTTATTTATGCAGCAAGTTATTTATAAGTAATCTACAGAAAGAAGATGTCTCATGAAGCTAATGGAGCCATAAAAATATCTATGTACCAATAAACGAAGTAAAATTAAAGAAAAATAACAATTTAATCCGAATACTATATTGCTAATATAATTTACGATTGGTGTACACAGACCTAGCGCGTTATGAAACATCTCCTTTCGCCGTCACTGTTGGAAGAATGAGGCCTAGTAGGGAGCACAAATGGGTGCAAACGTAACTTTTTGTAACCCTAATGCGAGTGACGATGACATAACGCTCAAAACGTCTACTAGCTATTTGATGACTTCCATGTAAGTTTACATGACTACGGATATGTCTGGCACTAATAAATAGAAGAGACAGCGCTGATAGTATTCAGCTCTACAAAAAATAATTTAGGTGCATTATGGCCTTTTTTGTTCTATGCAGAAACAAAACTTTCAGTAGGCACCTGAGTCGAAGAATGACGGAAAGTTTAAGACGTAAAAGAATTCTGTCTGAAGCTCGATTCGTTATAATAACTATTTAAACATAATCATTTACAATAAGACATCCCTTACTTACAAGCACTTTTAAACAGATGATCAGTTTAAGTATTTTCTATCTCTTACCACCGGGTAATGACAGACAGTGACAGCGCGAACTTTAAGCAGTGTGTCACACCAAAGTAACGCTTGTAAGTAAGGTGACTAATGTAAAATATATTAGCAAATGTTTTTTTTTTCATTCTTAGGATCGTAGAATCTGAGAGTGGGGGCCATAGAACTCCTAGGTTTGTTTATTTTGATATTGAGTTACCTTGTTTGCACATCTTCCATCCCTCTCATACTGTATGTGCTATTGCGTTCGTACTTCCATTCTGTAAAGCTCTACAAAATATATAGAAAAGACACAGATTTTCTGTTACTTCATAATGCCTATCTACTTAGCGAACGCTACTTTTAGCAAATTTCACCAACGCTTTTGTAAGGCTTTACAAATCACTTCTGGATGATGAAAGTACTGATTTTTGTTCATGATCTTATAATGCCTACGGTTTACGTGTAGTCAACGGGGTATTCATCATCCCTTCTAGGCACATAGATGATGAAAAAGTTATTTAAAAGCGCAATGAATAAAGATCAAAATCGAAGAACTACGCTGGTCTAACTAAACATTATTTTGGGTAGATTTCACGTCCCAAAATATAAATCCGAGTTGAGAATGGGAATACCCATTTCAAGGGAACTTGTGGGTTCAATACATTCAGTTTCAATTCATTTAATCAACTAATTCAAAGCATTGATATTTGAAAATCTCTGTGTCTATTATAATATTCCTTTTTCATTTTGTCTGCGCTTTTACATAGTTTTTTCGTTTTACAAACCCATTTGTCTAGTGTGGCTGGTCTCACGTCACATGCTTCGCTTCTCCTCATAACGGTCCCACTTCCATTGGAAACGTCTATAACTGTTGTATATTCACTGTATAACTTAATCATACTACGGACTAGACGGCTCTGAAGTTAAGCGTCCAAAGGGCTCGTCCAAGGAAGTACTACCACCATGCCTATTTCTGCCGGGAAGCAGCATCGCTGTATTTCGGTTCACGAAATTACAGACACATGAGGCTAAACATCTGTATGCCTAAAGTTGATGACGCAAGGCAGTGCATCATAGGGCACGTTCCTGACGTGCGTGACCTACGAGACAATGCTTTGTTATGGTATAGGCGATAGTCTGGATATCAGGAGGGCCTTATGCTTGTTCCATCGGCAAACTGTATAAAAAAAATGATAGGTTCAACAATCGTAGTAGTTCTTGATCAATACGTCGATATTCAAAAGTTTACATTATTCTGATTGGTAACATTATTCCTACTTGTGCATATAAAAAAAATAAAAGAAACTAATTTAAAGAAGAAGAAATTCCCATACTTTTAACTTATTTGGGGTCCTTAGATTTTTCTTTTTGATAACTTTGATCAAAAATCGATTACTTACTCATTCCTTGACGTCCTTAAAATCAGGAAATACCTCAAGAATTCATAGATAAAAAAATTGTTGACGAACTTAGGGTTATCAAACATCTAAAAGGAATCATAGAAACTGTAGAACGCCTACTTGGTGCATTTATGCTGTGGATTATTGTGGCCACAACAAACTGTAAAGACGTTGAATACACATATTCATTACATCCAATCTTGGGCTGTAAATTAACAAATCACTTAACCAAAGGTGTAAAAAGACGAAGGCCATCATCGATGTACTTCTCGCTCTCACATTTTGACCCTTTGAAAAATATAAAATCTTACAACTACTACTATGAACTTATTTATCAAAATCGCAAGCAACTATCTTTTGTGCATATCCGATCGCTCACAGGTTAGCCTTAAAAATTATACTATCCTAAGAAATCTTCCTAAATAAAAGTTTGCCCAACTGGGTTTGCACAAAAAAAACTTTTAATAGGAAAACGTGTTGCGATCAAAAATTATATTGCTGAACTGTGTGCAATCGTATTGCACAAGATTACTCGCAAGACGAGTTGCTCGCAATTTACGATAAATATATTCAGTGGTCTTTCAGAAAATCAAATTGTACCTACGAGTGAGAAGTATGGCAACGGTGATATTCGCTTTAACAATCAAATTCAGTACTTACTCCACCATCTCACAGTCTTATTTCCATTGTCACGTATATTCACATTTCTTTGGTGGGGAAACTGTACATAAATGTAAATAATACTATGAACCACCATTTGTGTTATACTTAACCTTTTGTTGTAACTTGATGTTCTGTGTTCTAGGGTAAGTGTTTAAAAATCTGTATGGGATTCGAACTTACGTTCAAATGAAACAACGGACATTCGTAAGTTCGAATCGCACACAATTTATATTTTTTAAAGTATTTAATGGAAGGAAATCTATGTGAATTCCATAAATGCAAAAAAACTGTTTACTATAATAGTCGTGCAAAACTATAAAAAAAACAGAATAGTAACTTCAATCTTTAGTTCCTTACCAACATTATTTTTAACAGCATAAAGTGCAATAATTTGAATTTCATCTTAACAAATGTTTTTTGTAACATTTTTTCCACAACTAACACCACAAACTGAACAAAACCTCTCGGATAATTTCAGGGGTAGTGGCGGAGTCGGCTCAACGCTACTCGATTCCTCGCAATCTTTATCATCACTAGCTCGAAGGGTCCTTGCGGAAATATGCTCTGAAGAGTGGGTTCTGCAGAAATGCTTGCAGAACCCAGACGAGCTGTACCAAAACGATATGTTACTGGACTCTATGCTCACACCAAGACAAGCGCAAAGGTAAGAACCTTATTCCAATGTACATAATTATCATTATGCTGTGATGTCTTGGAAAATATGCTGTTATTTTTGTACAGATTGCTGCATATGATCTGTTATCCGGATTCTGCAAGCCATACGCACCCCGATTTAGATCAGAAAACTATGATTACGCGATTGTTAGAGGTAAGTTAGTTGTAATCTAAACTATCTCTCTCTCTCGTTCGTGTTTAATACATTATTATTATTATTATAAACCCCTGGTGTCCCACTTCAGGGCAAAGGCGTCCCTTCCTTCTCTCCAGTCGTCTTTATTTGTGCCACTTTGGACCATACAATACATAAGATAAATATGAATAAAATAATTTTTATGATGATGATGAAGAAAAACCATAGGACAAAAATTAAAAACTAACAACAAATGGATAAGTTACTAGCCGGTCCCGGCTTCGCATGGGTGGATATACAGGGTGTCCCATAAGTCAACGTCCAACCGAAAACGGGTGATGCGCCAAGTCATGACAGTTATTAAAAAAATATAAAAAAAAACTATTTGCTAAGTACCTTTCGAGTTATCAGTATTTAAAAAAAACAGGAAAAACTGACACCCTCTGATGATCTTTTAAGTCCTGTGACTACAAATATTAACTTTTCATGAATTTTTTTTCTGCAACGTAAGCATGAATAACCCTTCTGTAAATTACAATTCAAAATTAAGCCATAACTGCCTCAGTTTTCAATGAAATCGTGGAGGTTTGGCCAACGTTTCATTTCAGATAATTACATCACCCAACTTTAACCGTATGTACCGCAAAAAAAATGTACTACACTATAATGGCATGTAACTTTAAAAAATGGCGCATTTATCCAGGATTCTAAAATGGTATAATACTTGCTAGAGTACTCCTTAGTTTTGGAAATAAAAAATGTTTTTTCAACTAAACCGGATTTCCAATCAATTTTATTTCAATAGATAAAATGTTTGTACCCTTTAAAATTAAATGATGGACTTAAAATGCCTACGCTGTGTTTTTAAGTGACTCACAATTCACAGGTACTAGTAATACCATTTCGACAATGCAAGTAAACAGATAGATCCACCATCTTGTCGAAAGAGTAATAACCATGGGTTTTCAAGTAATTTGATAGTTTTAGGTAAAAGTTTGAAATAAAATTCAATCATAGGATTACTTCAATCGTGGTTTTAATTTAAAGTTTGCCTTCGCCCGTCGCCGGTCTTATTACATGGTTTTTGACGTGATAACGTCTTATAATTCGATGGAGCCGGCTGCTCGTACGAAAAAACATGACTCATGCGGCGTTACCTCGCTCTGAGGCGTTCCATTAAATACTTGAAGTGCAAGTGAGAGCGCGGAACGAGCGACAAAGAGGCACAATCGGCCTCCGCGTTCGGCAGCGTTCGACATCGGTCTCTCTCCTACTTGAGTGAGCGATGCGTCCCCGTGGACAGCTGCATGACGTTGTCACGTTCAACTGTCGTCAGTTAATTGACTTTACAGACAGCTGATTTTTTTTAAGGAAACGTTGAGCTTGCATTACTGCTGAAGGCTAAAAGTTTGAACATTTGCTGTAAGTCCTTGATGCAGTTAAATTAAAATCACGATAGAAGAAATCCTATGATTGTATTTTATTTCAAACTTTCACCTAAAACTAACAAATTACTTGAACACCCATGGTTATTACTCCTTCGACAAGATGGTGGCTCTATCTGTTTACTTGCATTGTCGAAATGGTATTTACTTGTACCTGTAAATTGTGAGTCACTTAAAAACACAGCGTAGGCATTTTAAGTTCATAATTTAAAGGGTACAAACATTTTATCTCATGAAATAAAATTGATTGGAAATCCGGTTTAGTTGAAAAAACATTTTTTATTTCCAAAACTAAGGAGTACTCTAGCAAGTATTATACCATTTTGGAATCCTGGATAAATGCGCCAATTTTTAAAGTTACATGCCATGATAGTGTAGTACATTTTTTTTGCGGTACATACGGTTAAAGTTGGGTGATGTAATTATCTGAAATGAAACGTTGGCCAAACCTCCACGATTTCATTGAAAACTGAGGCAGTTATGGCTTAATTTTGAATTGTAATTTATAGAAGGGTTATTCATGCTTACGTTGCTGAAAAAAGTTTCATGAAAAGTTAATATTTGTAGTCACAGGACTTAAAAGATCATCAGAGGGTGTCAGTTTTTCCTGTTTTTTTTTAAATTCTCATAACTCGAAAGGTACTTAGCAAATAGTTTTTTTTTATATTTTTTTAATAACTGTCATGACTTGGCGCATCACCCGTTTTCGGTTGGACGTTGACTTATGGGACACCCTGTATATTTTTTATACACACAAATATAGCCTATGTTACTCAGGGTGACTGTAGCTTTCCAATGGTTAAAGAATTATTGAAATCAGCACAGTAGTTTTTGATTTTATTCATTACAAACATACGCACAAAAATACAAATCTTTCTTCTTTGTAATAATAAGTCTGTACATATAGATATGAGTATAGATGACATTAGTAGCAAGTGCGGATCCTTTCAGAACCTGGAACAGTGGTCGCTACGAATGTCATGGCTGGACCTACAGCTGATGTTCAAACAGTTCCCGAGTGGATCGTCTGAGCTCAGCGCATGGCTGGACACGGTGGCTAGAGCTGTTATCAACGTGTTTCAGCAGCCCGCGCCGCCTCCGCCGGACAAAGATCGGTAATGCGAAATATTTCTTGTACCGTAACTTTACCCCTCTTCTATTCAGACATTCGGAAGTGTATACAGTGTAGAAGTAAAAAAGCTTGTAGACCTCGCGCTAGATATCTCTGCAGTGACAGATGTCACAGGGCGGACAATGTTATAAAACTGACTTGATTAATGTCCCAATCACAAATATATAATAATAAACTTCCAGTAAACACAATGCAAGTTCGATTTCCACATTCATGTGGTCGGAATATATATTTCCAGTCCATTTTTTAGGGTTCCGTAGCCAAATGGCAAAAACGGAACAAATCGTAAACCGCAATTTACCTTTCGACGAACTACAAGAACTGTTATATTATGTTACTTGTTCCTACGGAACCCTTCATGGGCGACTCCGACTCGCACTTGGCTGCTTTTTTTTCATGTTTTCCGCCAAAGTTACCTTGCGCGGACTCTAGTACTTGTTCGTGCAGGATACATCAAAGCTTTGAATCGTGGTGTTAGTATTTCAAACTTATTCGAATGCTCTCTGAAATCTGCTAGAATTTATCAGGTTTGCTGCGTTTTATTCACTTGTTTTTTGACTATGCAAACTGTAGGATTTATTTCCAGAAATATTACCAATATTACTTTTTTTTTGGTTACAGCATGGGTACAGATAGAGGTGTGGTGAGCACCAGTAAGTGGTCTCAGTCGGTGTGGCTGGTAGCTCCGCTCGTTGCTAAGTTGCCAGCCGCCGTACAAGGCCGTGTGTTGAAGCAAGCTGGACAGGTAAATATATTTCAATTGGGTTTAATATAAAATTAAAGACCAGGATTCTCACAAAAGATATCACCTATCTGTCTCAAAAATACTAAATTTAGTAAATTCCAAATAGATTTTTTTCAAAACCTTAAAATTTTCTAAGCACTGAATTCTCTATGAAATACATTTAAGTAAGTAGGTATAACGATTTTATATTGTTTCAAAAGTGGCCCGAAGAAAAGCCAAGTGGGATTGAACCGACGACCTTCCACGGGGATGCGCTAACAACTGCAAAGGGAAAGGTCGTAGGTTTAATTCAATCGGCTCATAACTTTTGAGAAAATATAAAATCTTTGTAATTTTCTAAGTCTTGTTATTCCTGTCCTTATCCCACTTCATGTGAGGTCGGCTCAACATAGCTTTCTCCTCCATTCCCCCCTGTCAGCCGTCATAATATCTGCATTCACTCTTCTCTTATCCATGTTATTTTTAAATGCATCAATAAAAAAAACTTTGTATTTGTATTTATTTCCTTCGGCCGCATTATGTATCCGGAGCTTGGTAACCGATTATAGTCGAAGCAAAAACATATTTATAAAATAGTGAATTCTAAGGATTTTTTTATAAATTATTAGATTTTGGAGAGCGGATGGGGCGCGGGTTGCAGCGGTAGTTGCAACAGCGGCAGCGGCGGAGGCGGCGGATCGCATCGCGATTGCAAAAGCCATCAGAGTCCCAGCTATAAGGGGTAACTACCAATACTAGCAGTCTTTACGACAACGCATTCATGATCATTCATGTTTACCTTCTTTTCTTTGCTTGTTGCCAATTCTTGATCATTTATTTTGAAGTACCCTTGAAATCTGAGAGGATTTTCCATGTACTTATTTTTAACTTTTAAAATAATTTATATTTTGCTTTTATGTTTTTATTGTGTGTTTGATATTTTGCTATAATGTTTTGATATTTAAGTTCCCGCATAGGATTTCAGTTTGCAATATGCTTTATGAATCAGACCTTATCTATCACCATTTTGGTTTAATTTATTTCTCTGCTTTTTTAAATAATGCCTTTGTTATATTTTGTTTATCATTCAAAAGCGTTTCCGACGGTATCGACTCTGTAAAGGATAGCCCAGCAACGCTAGCGTAAGCCGCTGCCGGACATTTCGAACCGCCAAAGGAACACAATCACCACAGCGCTTATTAATAGTGAATTACATGAAATAACCAAGGTCTTCCGGCGCCGGTAGCGGTGGCAAGCGCGGCGTCGGCGGTGGCGGCTGCGGGGGGAACTGCACCTGCGGCGGGGGGAGTGCGGTGCGGCTTGCCAGCGAGCCTCTGCTGTCGCTAGTGCTCACCTGTCTGCGGCATCAGGACGATCAGAAGGTAACGAGACAAGCGCGGCTGCGGGGGGAACTGCACCTGCGGCGGGGGGAATGTGGTGCGGCTTGCCAGCGAGCCTCTGCTGTCGCTAGTGCTCACCTGTCTGCGGCATCAGGACGATCAGAAGGTAACGAGACAAGCGTGGCTGCGGGGGGAACTGCACCTGCGGCGGGGGGAGTGCGGTGCGGCTTGCCAGCGAGCCTCTGCTGTCGCTAGTGCTCACCTGTCTGCGGCATCAGGACGATCAGAAGGTAACGAGACAAGCGCGGCTGCGGGGGGAACTGCACCTGCGGCGGGGGGAATGTGGTGCGGCTTGCCAGCGAGCCTCTGCTGTCGCTAGTGCTCACCTGTCTGCGGCATCAGGACGATCAGAAGGTAACGAGACAAGCGCGGCTGCGGGGGGAACTGCACCTGCGGCGGGGGGAATGTGGTGCGGCTTGCCAGCGAGCCTCTGCTGTCGCTAGTGCTCACCTGTCTGCGGCATCAGGACGATCAGAAGGTAACGAGACAAGCGTGGCTGCGGGGGGAACTGCACCTGCGGCGGGGGGAATGTGGTGCGGCTTGCCAGCGAGCCTCTGCTGTCGCTAGTGCTCACCTGTCTGCGGCATCAGGACGATCAGAAGGTAACGAGACAAGCGCGGCTGCGGGGGGAACTGCACCTGCGGCGGGGGGAATGTGGTGCGGCTTGCCAGCGAGCCTCTGCTGTCGCTAGTGCTCACCTGTCTGCGGCATCAGGACGATCAGAAGGTAACGAGACAAGCGCGGCTGCGGGGGGAACTGCACCTGCGGCGGGGGGAATGTGGTGCGGCTTGCCAGCGAGCCTCTGCTGTCGCTAGTGCTCACCTGTCTGCGGCATCAGGACGATCAGAAGGTAACGAGACAAGCGTGGCTGCGGGGGGAACTGCACCTGCGGCGGGGGGAATGTGGTGCGGCTTGCCAGCGAGCCTCTGCTGTCGCTAGTGCTCACCTGTCTGCGGCATCAGGACGATCAGAAGGTAACGAGACAAGCGCGGCTGCGGGGGGAACTGCACCTGCGGCGGGGGGAATGTGGTGCGGCTTGCCAGCGAGCCTCTGCTGTCGCTAGTGCTCACCTGTCTGCGGCATCAGGACGATCAGAAGGTAACGAGACAAGCGCGGCTGCGGGGGGAACTGCACCTGCGGCGGGGGGTACGAGTGATAACAAGATACACAAAGCCAAGGTATAGCGGTATAATCAAATGTACCCCACAGTAGGAAAACCTGTAGAGTTTACAGAGTGCTTTATAATGCTCAATTTAAATAACGGCCGAACAGAAGCGGAGTGAATTATTGTGACAAAGTAAACGCACTCTGATCAATCATTTTCACGCACAAATTCAAATTTACCTTTATACAATGGTATCACAAGGATCACTTTGAAACGTCTTAAAGTTAGGTGAGTTTAGGTGCCAGTTCCACGCGACCAAGCCAAGAACAGGCAACAAACTACGGCTTCGTTCCTACCGCTTTTTTACCACATACTTGCATAAGTCTATTCAAATAATATATCCTCCACAGGAAAGCATACTCAGCTCAATTCACGCGCAACTACAACACTACCTAACCCACGCGCGTGATCACGAACGATCAGCTTGCAACGACACGTGGCAAGACGAAGTCGCGCCTGAGGCATTACAACTTCGCTTCTCGCTCGCTGGAGGCATGTTCGACGCAATCCGACGCTCGTACCAGCTGACGTCGGATTGGGCGGTGTTATTGACGCAACTCGTCGCACATCAAGTTGTCGACGCGTATAATAATAAGTAAGTTTTAGTCTAATGTGTTTTTCTTAATTAATGGCATATATTCATACAGACAATTTGCCAATGTCAAGTGAGGATATATTAGATAAATGAAATAGTTTTTGGTTATGTCAGTCAATATACAACGCGGCCGTCATTGGAATTGAAGAAAATTCTTTTTTCTTCTAAACCATCGGAAACATTTTTATTCAAATCAGGATATCACATAATACACTTTCATTCCAACTGCTCGCACTTTGAGCCAAGACCACAGGTAATGTTGTTTAAAATACCACTGAAATTACACAACAGAACTCAAAATTACACCAGAAGAACAATTAAAGTGAAAAAGCTACGTGACTTCCCTAAATGACAGAAAACGTAATATCGTCTAATGTGATGCATTCGCTTCTCGCTCGCTGGAGGTTGTTTTATTAGCACACACACAAAAAGCTCTAAAACAGTGTCCTTACAATAATTTCCAACAGTTTGTCACTCAGCAACCTGTTCACAACACTCATCGATATGCTCGCTACGCTCATCCACTCGACCCTCGCGGACGGAGGTGACGACAACAATAGAAAACACTTCCAAGCGCTCATGAAGAAACTCAAGAAGGAGATTGGCGACCGGCAAGGGGAGTCGGTTACTTGCGTGAGGCAGTTGTTGCCGCTTTCCAAAAATACTATTATTGAGGTTAGAGAATTTTGATAACCTGTACCCGAAGTCGGAGTTTTGCTACCACACTTCGTCTCTCTCTTTTGTATGGAAAATTTATGAAACAACAACTACGTAACGTATTATTGCTTTCTTATCTTTTCTCCATACAATAGAGAGAGACAAATGGCGAAACAAAAACAACATTTCGAAGGCGAAATGTCTTCGAAAACTGTAGGATTCTCTCGCTGTAGGATTCTGGCTGCTAGGATTCTCACGCTAAACTAATATTTTCATACAATCTGTAAAATCTATCGTTCCGCAGGTGTGCCGCAAACATAAAGTTGATTTTGTCTAGAATTCTTGATTCATGCACAGTTTTTCGTTGATCTTCGTTTGTTTTATAGGTGATCGCGTGTGAGCCGCTAGGGTGTCTGGTGGACCAGAAAGGGAACAAGATATCCGGCTTCGACATTGATAAGAAACAGGTAACATTCAATAAAAGAGTGAGAGTAAATTCATGTTTTAGAGAGACCATGGTTGAGCTCGTGAGCTTGACTTTGATGGGGTGATGGCAATCTAATATGGCGTCATTGCTTCAAAAATTGAGTCGCATTTTTTCTGACTCTACTGACCATGCTTCATTTCGAAACGCAATGTAGGACGACGTTGAAGCTTATCTAAAGTTTCCAACTATCGTTTTAGGTATGTATTTCGGGTACAATTTTTTTATATGCAACTGGTTCGAAAGAATCGGTGACACGATAAGAAGAAGATATGCAACTGACAGCCGGCCTGATGTTTAGTGGTAACCATCGCCTATAAGCATTGCCTCGGAGGTCTCGCGCGTCAGGAACGTGCCCTACGATGCACTGCCCTGCGTCCATCAACTTGAGGCATACCTCTTGTTCAACCTCACGTGCCAGTAATTTCACACTTGCTTTATTGCCCCAGTAATATATTATAACGAGTTTGTATTAAAATTTCAGGGGTTACGACTGACTGATAAGCAGCGGGTATCGAGTTGGGAGCTGATGGAGGGCGGGCGGAATCCGGCACCTTTATCCTGGGCGTGGTTCGCGGCCACTAAGCTAGAGAGGAAACCACTTACTTACGAAAATGCTCATAGGTAACTTTATTGGTTATTCACCTGTGTGCACTTTTCTCTAAGGAGATTTATTACGAGCGCTTCTTGGTATGGCGCCATCACCGGCAAAAGTAGATGAATACTTCTAGTTTTTATATCCATTTCTTAAAATAAAGTATGATATCAGCTATCTGGTACTCATAGTGAAAGCTCTGCTTCTTTTGGGGCTAGATAGTGTTGTGTGGATTGTCTACAATATTTATTTATTTATTTATGAGCTTTCATGATAACACCGGTCTCTAAGAGTCATAAGCAAAAAAATGTTTGTGTCTTACAAAAAAACGGTGGGAAACCAAGCCGGCTTGGTCTCGTGGAACTGGCACCTAACCTAGCTTTAAGATGTTTCAAATTGATCCTTGTGATACCACTGAATCAACATATTTTTAAATTTGAATTTGTCTGCATATATTTTTGATAGTTCTTGATGGAGAAGTGTCATAAAATCTATGTTTGAGGCTAAACCATTATTTGCATACAGCCCTAAGAGTGAGTATCAGGAAAGTACGGAAGTCTGTGTAGTGTGTTAGTGAAATAGCACGTCTTAAATTAAAACGCTAATCTCAATGATACGCATGTGTTTGTTACAGATTATTAAAATTCCACACGCACAGCTTAGTGAAGCCGCTGAGTTATTACCTAGAGCCGCTGCCCCTACCGCCTGAGGATCTCGAAACTGTTGATACCAAACAAGTACGTTTACTTAATATAAGGAACAGTACCCCAAGTCCCACTGCAATTTCAACATTTCGTTACCAAATGTTGTTTTCGTTTCGCCTATTTGTCTCTGTCTATTGTATGGAGAAAAGATGAGACAACAAATCTAACTACGTAATGTATTTTTGCCGTCTCATATTTTCTCCATACAATAGACAGAGACAAATAGGCGAAACGAAAACAACATTTGGTAACGAAATGTTGTAAATGCACTGGGACTTCGGGTACTGCTTATAATTCTGTTGTCCTACAAACATAACTTTATCTTTTCAAAAAAAGTCAGTGTTTGGAATGCTAGCTGGTTTCCGTAACTAAGCCTTTGGTGAACCCTCCTACCAAGCAACCAAAAAAACGCGGTTAATGTTTACCACTGAAAAATAGGTGATGACAGTGATTTCTGTGTCTGAATATTATTATTATGTACAGAACAAAAAAATATTCTTAAGTATAACTACATAGTTTTCATAGAAAAAGCTAGGTTCGGGGCTAGATGAACGCCTGATAAAATGTCCATCAATTTTATTGTTTGACTTATAGGAACCAGGAAGCTTGGATTCCAGCCCAACAGGCGTTGGGAAACGGGCTAGGCAAGCTGCGTGTAAGGGCATGAAGAAACCAAAACCAACTACACCGGTAAGGAACGCAAAGAGTGGCTAGTACACTCGCTAGTGTATCTTACAAATTTTGCTTCAAAAGTATACATACTACTGTTAGCTGGTTTTAGGAATAGCACACCCCTACTGGGACCGAGCAACGAGACACATCACTAGTCGGGATAAAAAATAGATGGCTTTGTAATACGGAGATGTTTTGTTTGCCGTGTTATAAAGTTGAACACAGTTCTAGCTGTATATTCAATGGATAGTTTTCGCCGTCACACTACACTTTGCTCTCGTGATATTTACCAGCTCGCGACGTTGGTAAACCCTCACCAGTGAGGGTTGAGTGCAGTTCGAGATGCGTCTTATATTTTGTAATAACTTATTTAAGTCCCTTGTACTACAGTAACGCATTATTGCGTTGCGACAAAAGTTGTCTCTGACGATGTATCCGATCAGTTAGATCGGTGGCAGATTCGTGGTCACAGTGTTGTGACTAACAAGGAATTTATTTTAGTTGTGATCACATTAAATTGCGAAGGATCGTTCTTGACTGAGTTCGTTAAAGCGATGTCTAAGTAGTGGTCAAATTGCTTGTAACATGGGTGCAAAGGCCTGATTACATTGTGCTATGCTACACTAATGCAAAAAAAACTGGAACCAAACCTTAGTTTACTGCCTGTTCTTCAAAGCCTAATCGCGTGGAACGCACCGTGTCAAACCTAGCTTTAAGACATTTTAAAGTGATTCTTGTGATACAACTGAATAAATGTATTTCTAATTTTATTAGTCTTTTTTACTATGTATGCTTTGCAGACGAACGGCGTAGGTCCAGGCGTGGGTCCCGGCATGGCGCAGCCGCAGCCGCAGCAGCCGCAGTTCATGCAGCAGTCGCAGCAGTGGTACCAGCCGCCCGGGCAAAACTACTACAACCCGCCTGGTAACCTCCTCACTATCAACCTGCTTAGTCCATTTCTCTTAGTTCAGTTGGTAGTAGCCATGCCTTCTTCCAGGGATAATGCACTTCAAGCGCTTAAGGGCAGGGTGCGCAACGTTTTGAAAGGCGTTACCTCGCTCTGAGGCTTTCCATTAAGGCTTGAAGTGCAAGCGAGAGCGCGGAACGAGCGACAAAGAGGCACAATCGGCCTCCGCATTCGGCAGTGTTCGACATCTGTCTCTCTCCTACTTGAGTGAGCGATGCATCCGCGTGGACAACTGTATGTCGTTGTCACGTTCAACTACCACAATCGATTTTTTTTCATTGGTTTTACGATAACCTTTTGTAATCTGTACCCGAAGTCCCAGTGCATTATTTACAACATTTCGTTACCAAATGTTGTTTTCGTTTCGCCTATTTGTCTCTGTCTATTGTATGGAGAAAAGATGAGACACCAACTCTAACTACGTAACGTATTTTTGCCGTCTCATATTTTCTCCATGCAATAGAGAGAGACAAAAAGGCGAAACGAAAACAACATTTGGTAACGAAATGTGGTAGCAATTCTTTCAGCAGAAAGCTTCGGGTTCTGTATGGAAAACTTTGCTAGAAATTGTTTGCTCAAACTGTCTCAATCAACATTACGAACTAGTTATTCGTTGTATCAGCAGGGGTACCGCGAGGCGTAGCGCCGCCGCCCTCCAACACGCAATCCAAGCAAGCTCTCACTCAAATGCTGCGGCAACGCGTACCTAACTTCGGCAATCAGATGACGCAGATGCAACAGGTGAACTATTTATATTTATTATATCAGGATAACTCTTAATGTGGAACGCGCAAAGCTTTTTGTAGATGGCAGCACGAGCGACTGCTGTTATAATTTTCCTCCCCATTTTAGACTGATTGATGCATCATCCTAAACTTATTTAATTTGACATCACGAGTTTTTATGAGCAACTAATAAAATGTTTCATTTATTTATAGTACTCATAAAGTTAAAAATGGCCGAGATATTGAAAGAAGATATCTACCCTCTTAGAATCAAGATGGCGGCTAACGCAACGCCATTTTGAAGATTCAGTTGCCATTTTGAAATTTTCGCAGTGGCTTTGAGGTTATGAGACTGATCGGGTTATGAGGCTCGACTCGATATCAAACATTCTTTCTACATACGGCCTTGGGAACGAGTATTTTGACCCTATTTTCTAACTGGAAAATGTTTGTTATAGGGTGGCGGTTACCCCGGCACGCCGCACAGAGGACCGTTCCCGCGACAACCAATGCGTCAGATGCAGCCCAACCAAATGGGAACTATGCAACAGTATGTACACTTTCAACTAGATACTTACACCACACTGGCTCGAAAGAACTAGTGACACAACAAGAAGAAAACTAAAAGTCTGATAAGCAAAAGAGTCAAAGACAAAAACCGAACTTCTATATCTATATCTATATATATTTATAAAAGAAAGTCGTGTTAGTTACACTATTTTATAACTCAAGAACGGCTGAACCGATTTGGCAGAAAATTTGTGGGGAGGTAGCTTAGAACCGGGAGAAGGACATAGGATACTTTTTATCCCGAAAAAGCAACGGGAACGGGGTGTTACAGGAACGGGCGAGCGAAGCCGCGGGCGGCCACTAGTGTTTAGATAAATATAAATAGTTTACTGATAAATGTCTTGTTAACGTCATAAATAAACCGGAACCTACATAAATGCCGCAATAAAAAAATACTTCTAATGCTTGCTAAAACGCCCAATCAAATGAATGAATCTAACTAAAAAAAGAGTTTGCAACTAACTTATTCAAGCTTACTCACCTAGCTATAAAAGTCTGCAGTATCATAAAATGTCTCTTGAATTTCCAGACAAATGAACCCCATGGGTGGAATGGGCGGTATGGGACCAATGAGCCAGATGGGTGGCGTTCAAATGGGCGGTCAGATGGGAGCGGGTCAGATGGCCGGGGGACAGATGGGCGCGGGGCAAATGGCCGGAGGTCAGATGGCGGGGGGTCAAATGGGCAGTATGGGCGGACAGATGTTCCAGAGCCAGTATGGCGGGATGCAGCAAGGATATGGATACAGTCAGCAGATGATGCAGGGTGGTCAGCAACAGATGATCAATCAGGTAATATAATAATAATAATAATAATGTTTATTTCGAACAAACAAAAAAAGACATGAAGTACAGCTATTTGTTATAAGAACTAAGACATTTTTAGTGCCTTTTATTTCCAGAGTCAGCATCTGTTGACCCTGGAAACAATAGGCAACCCTAAGCAATAGGCACACACTATGGTTTGGAGCTTTACCTTCCGTGCTAGTTTAAAAAACTGAGTTACGGCAA
Source organism: Thera obeliscata (assembly GCA_947578465.1). NCBI lineage: Eukaryota > Metazoa > Arthropoda > Insecta > Lepidoptera > Geometridae > Thera > Thera obeliscata. Next base: position 5,336,892 of record OX387926.1, read on the forward strand.
GGTAACGCTTCTCACCCCAGTTACAGGACATGTCATCATTCGTCTGAAGAAGTTCAAGGTTGCAAGTTCATAAAAAAATTGATACTGGCAAACATTTTAATTGCAGGTATATTCCGTATGTACCTACCTGTAATTTAACTGTTTGCCACAACTGTAACACGTGTATATCCCAAGTTGATGACGTAACGTCAATAAATCAAAGGAATGAAGCAATAATGCTTATAATCTTGTCTAGGTTTTCCACATAACTGAGGTGAGCCATCTGCTTTTTAACCGACTTCAATTCAAAAGGAGGAGATTCTCAATTCAGTTGTATTTTTTTTAAGGTTTGTTATCACATAACTTCTTTATTTATGAGCCGATTTGAAAAAATATTTTTTAGCTGGAAGGTTCTTATTGCGATTGGTGTCATTGAAATTTTATCAAAATTCAGCAGTTTGACATAAAGTCGGTTTCACTTGTTTTTAAGCAATTAATTTAAAATATAAAGTGACAGATTTTTTTAGGAATTACTTATTGTGTTTGGTGGTTCATCTCTCACTGTTCATAATTTCATCAGTCCATTGACAACGCTTTACAATAATATTAAATAGTTTACTGATTTTGAATAACATTGGTTATTCCAGGGAATGGGCCAAGGGGTAAGCCAAATGAGTCAACAAGTGAACCCCATGAGCCAAGGGGGCATCAGCCAGAGTGTCGGCCAAATGAGCCAGGGTGTCGGCCAATCCGGACAAATGCCACAGGGCATGGGGCAGATGAGCCAGGGTATGGGGCAAATGAGCCAGCCGATGGGGCAGATGGGGCAAATGGGACAGGGTGGTATGGGGGGCATGAGCAGCCAGGGAGGATCTATGGTGCCACAAGGGGGTAATTCTATGACTGGATTCCCGGGACAACAATCATTCCAACAGGTACACATTTAACCCTCTTCCCTTTGCCCAAGCTGGTGCAAAATTTTTATTGAAATCAATCATAGAGAAACCAGTGAGTTTTTAAATATTGTAAAGTGTGTTGCGATCTCATTTACAGGTAAATAATTCTAAAATGCATTGACCTAAGACGGCCCTCTATTTTTAAAGCTTTACTTGTATTTTGTGGCGAGTATATTACATAGCCTTCGCACGGGTAGTAAAATTCAAAGTGCCTTTACGTTTTTCACCTCTTTTTTTTCACCCGTGCAAAGCTGGGGCGGCTTGCTTATAATAAAATGTAACCTATGTTACTCAAGGATAATGTGGCATTCGAATTGTGAATTTTTTTTTGTTATTGGTCTAGATATTTTGTTTATTTATTCATTACAAAAATACAAATCTTTCCTCTTTATAATATTAGCATGATAGTAAGTAGTAGTCAGCTAGATTTCACAACTTATTTACTTTCCAGAACATGATGAGTGGACGCACGAGTCAAGAGCCATATCTACAGGCACAACAGAGACAAAATGCACGACCAGCGTATATGCAGGTAGGTATAAGTATAGAACAGCGTATATAGAAACATAAGTTTCTTAACATATCAACAAAAATAGGGCACGTAATCATTATTACCCTATTGTTGTAATTAGTGCCCTATTTTTGTTGATATGTTCCTTCTGATGCGAGCATTTGGATCTACCAGTTCTATCTATGCGAATATTCAGCGATTTGAATCTATAGCGTGTGGGACATGCTAATTATTACTTCCGTACTAAATCTCGTCTGGATAATAGCAGCGTTTTACCTGAAATAAAACGCACATTATATACTTACCTCAATAAAAGCTTTATATTGAGAAGGCGAGTTCCGTTTCCTGTCGAATTTCTACCAGTTTTCATACTTTTATACAGCCAACATCCGGTCAAGTGGTGCCACCTGGCGGCCGCGCGTAATTTTATTTCGTTAAAAGTGCAGTGCCATATTGAACTCATTGGCTTTTTTATTTCACCAGGCAGCAATTAAAGTGAAAGCTTTTATTGAGGTAAGTATATAATGTGCGTTTTATTTCAGGTAAAACGCTGCTATTATATCCTGAACGCTCAATAAAAGCTTTATATTGAGACCTGTTTGTTATCGTCTGGTGACGCCACTTGTAAGATCTGGGTTACTCTAGCGCCAATGTGATATTATATATTTTACTCATAATGTAGGTAAGTTTGCCTACAATAGAAAATAAAACCGTATTTTAATCAATTGTGCCCGAAATCGTACCTATTATATTATTAATAATAACATGATTATTTTAATTCTATCAGACATTGCTATAATCTTAAATTATTTAGGAGATTGTAAGTAATCTTAAAAAATCTGCTAAGCATGGTAGCAGACAAACCACCCCTAGTTCCTGGCTTAAGTCCAGCTATGAACTTCTTTGGGCTGATCATAATGATGAAGTTATCATAATGCCATGTTAATTGAATGCACTCAAACAAGCCGCGCGATACGCCTGGTTAATCTCTATACCTAATTGTGCGTACTGGTCGCGTAACTTTGTCAAATGCTATGTAGCTAGTGTAAAGAGATGATAGATAGCGACAATCAAACTCAACAATAATTTACTTCCTGTAGATATCGTCAAGTTCTTTTTAAAACAATGCTTAGAACAATAAATCGTAGCTCAAATGCTACCTTGCAGTGCTGTAATAACAGCCTCCTTAATAAACATTTAGATCGTCTGTTAAGACGTTGCGCAAAACGAGTTTAGCTTAATATTTTACTGTTTTATTGTAAAAAATCAATTAAAAGGTATGCAAGGCTATGTTACCTATGTACCCTAATTATAAATTCATGTCAAGGAATTTGTGATCAGTAAATACTGATAATATGTAGTATATAATTATTGCATAAATAATAACTGCAATCAGTTTCTAACTATGCTTGGATAAAATAATTACTACTTAGTATCTAGATCTAACCCAGAATAAAATCAAATGCTAATAAGATCTGTGGTGAATATGGACTTATCCTGTAAGGACCTTTATGAGCTAAGAATATTACTGCAATGTACCAGCAATGTATCAGCAGTACCTATACCTATCATTAGCAGTATATAATAAAGCTAATTCTTATACTAATTCTAGCAGTATCTTAGTGAATTACTTTTGCTAACATCCCATCGGAAACTCTGATTGGTCTAAAGTCTAAACCATCATCATTGACTCAAGAATATTCAGAACTTAGAACATAACAGACAAGACAGTGCCTGCGTTATAACGTAGGAAGTACAGATTCATGCGTTAGTGTCGCATTGTATAGAATATACCATAAGTAAAACATGAAAGACAAAAAGTCAGTGTCTGCGTCATAGGAAGTACGGATTTATATGAGTTTTAAGATAAGAAAATTATTTTATTGGACAATAAAAGCAGTACACGGGCAAACTTAATGCTGATTCTGGTTTATTCTCAAAAATACATAGTACCAGGTCACTTACATGAGGACATTCGTCATAATTAGCATTAGTGTTGTATTGTATTGAACAAAATACAAAAAGTCGAGCATAAAAAACACAAAGACAGTGTTTGTTTCCTAACATAGGAAATATGGATTTATGTGATAGCGCAATCAAGTGTAAATCACATAGAATATGTTGTCATCATTATTAGTTGTGACCCCAAAAGTAGCTTTAAGTGCTACACTAAAAATACACGTTATTACATAAGCAAATTTTTATCAAGCAACGGTAATAATTATCAACGCAATGTACCTATTAAGCATCGGTATTGGTCCGTATTCTATTTATTTATATAAAGAAATTACTTCGGCAAACTACAGTTTTTCACTAGGAAACAATAGCATACAAACTTTGAGTGTGTACTTAGGGTGGTAGATACATCCACGAGCATGTGTGGGTAGTTTCATAATATAGTGACCGCGTTGTAAACCTTGACGGTTCCTTACTAAAATAACTGCAGGTAGGACCGCATGTCATTGGCCCTTAAAAAAAATATATTTTCTTGATTAAAGACTGCACGTGCGATTTCAGAGACAAACAGGTCAAAAACCGAAGTTCCTAAGGCAGGCCGCACACCAGGCATACACTTATAATATAATATAATGCGATAATTGTGGCGCCACATTTGAAACGCGACACATTTAACGCCCCCATATATCTGTACGTGAGCACGCACACTGAGGAAACATTTGTAGCGGGCGCACTTTGTGGCGAGACTTTGTCCACGCTACACGAATTCAAGATCGAAGACGTTCATTATTTGTGGCGCCACATCAAGAAATCGTCGTCGTCAGACGATGATGTCGACATTCATAAAGCGGTGCCACGCTACAACTGTGCTTTCGATGTGCGCATATACAATACATTTGTGGCAAGCTGAATTGTAGCGCATTGATTGTGGCGACGTAAATGTTCGACGCATGTGGCGCTGGTGTGCGGCCTCACTTACTTTACAAGCATTATAGTAGCATAGGTTGGCCTCCACTCAGGAGGGTGGTAATGACGTAAACACATCGACATACCAACTCCTGTTTTTTGTGCGTGTACTACACGCCACTAATGAACGGTTTATTAGTGTCAAAAACCAAACGGCAAGGTACAAATAAGGTACAAATTGGCACGACTTTGTCAAATACTGAAACGTCAAAAGGCACTCTCGTCTTGCTAGGAAAAACAAGGTCCTCCTTGGTATCTTTTCTCAATGCGTAAAAATGATCGCATGAAATTGCTTTTTATAAAACATTCATTTCATTTTAAATGCTCCTGAACCCTGATTTTTAACACATCTATTACAAAAATGATCCGAGAGGTACCTAACTTAGCGATGTGTTTTAAGGTTTCCTCAGGTAGGGTAGGTCTTAGCTAGTTTTAATAAATGTATAAACATTAGTTTAACACCATTATGAACTACAAGGCTGGCAAAGTTCAAAAGTCTGAAACTTTTAAGCGGGTAGGCTACGTAATTTTAAATGTTCGCAAAGAATGTCTTTGTTTTGTTCCATCCAAGACAAGTGATCGAAGAGATTCACAAAAAATATATGCTAGGCCTGAAGAAGGTTATGTGAAACGGACCTTTGTGTGCGACTTGCAAAAACACAGTACAGTGTAAGAGTTAGGTTCGGAATAGGTTAACTCGGAAATTAAGAAATTCCTATCTTTGGCAAACACACTTTAAGGGTTGCACTTTTAGGTTTGGGTCCAAAAGCAGACAAGGGTCTACTTACACTATGACAAGCATTTCAGTGGATTTCTAAGAGCCATTTTTCATTTGAGCAAACAAGACTAGGCTTTTGATGTAAAACACATTAATGGATGGAAGTGTGTAACTGGCTTTCCTTACCTTGAGTATTATTTCTTTTATTTTAGTATCTATGTATTATATCAGCTATCTGGTTCCCATCGTACACAAGGATACGCATCAGACTATACACTGCTAGCTCTTATGTCCTTGCAGTAAGAGATAGTGTTTTATTTATTTTTATTTTATATATGCCTAAGCCAGCCTAATACCATCTTTGAACTTCTCGAGGTCATTATAATCTTCACTTTCGAGTCGCGACTCGTTACTTACCTTTCTCATTGTAAAAACACAGTTCGTACGAGTATATTGCACATTCGGGGGTTGACCCCTGTGCGAGTTTAAATGTGGCTACAACCACCCCGCGAGGCTGTACTTGATACAGACACATAATTTGAGAGGGCAGGTTTACTAAAATTGTATCAAATCTGTATGATGGAACACAGTTAAAACACTTAACCCCCGCGAGAGGCAGTTGTAAGATTGATTTTCTCTTGTGTTCAGAGACTAGATTTACTTACCTTTCACAGAATTCCACGCGATGGAACACAGTTTCGCTTTACGCCTAACCCCCGCGAGGGGCGGCTGTTAAGTTGATCGAGGTTCTCTTGCGAGAATCCATTCGATTTAGCGAAACAGTTTCACTGGATGTTTAGAGAGTTCAACTCGATAGAACACAGTTTACAAACGCCTAACCCCCACGAGGGGCGGTTGTTAGGTTGATTGAGTTTCTCTTTTCAGACTTAACAGGAACAGGCCAGTTTCACTGGAAGTCTATAGAGTTCCATTCCATAGAACGCATCTAGTTTACAAACGCCTTACCCCCGCGAGGGGTGGCTGGTATAGGTTCTCAAGACCAAAAATACTTTGCTGCTAATAAAGTAAGCCTTTTTGAGCCTTTTACTTGAAAACTTTATGATAAACCTTCGAGTCGGTGACCAGTAAACTGATTGAAAGCGATGGTGTGATGAACATAGTTATGAAATAATAAAGTGGGTATTAAGAAAAAAGTTTCTTAGGTTTTTTCTAGAAGTAAACGTTAAATTCGTATGATAAACCCAAGAGAATATAACAAGTATTATTTCTGCTTTGGGAAGGTAGGCATAATTTTTATCAAAAACAAAATAAAATTTAATATTATTTTTACAATGCAGTAAGCTTAACCGTATAGGTAGGTATGGCCCGATGACGTCAGGTATCATACGTTTTACCCCTCTTTGTTTGTTTCCAAGTCTATGAAACCTGGAGTATGTTAGGGTATAAGACTTTAAGCAAAATGCACTGGATATCAAAATAGCAGTCAACATGAAGCAATGAATGAATAAGGGTTTAATAAATAACTATTCCTTCGACGATTTTGATTTAACCTCCTCGCAAAAAACATTGTAACCTCAGGACAAAGACCCATGTTCATCACACGTATTTCGGTGGGGATCGAACCCACGATCACACAGAAGGCAGAACTACTATGTAAAATAAATATTAGCAAATTGTTTGGAAAACAATTCTGAAAATACGTTTAAACGACGCCATGCCCATTTGTTCATTTTATAGCTATGGCAGCGGTTCCGGCTTTTGCCTCAAAGAACGCCACGTATACCAATCACAGCGTAAGTGCACAATAAAATGTACTACTGAAAATGAAACTTAACTAGGTATATAAATAAACTAGATTTTTTAAAACTATAAGAACGTGATCCGAACGAAAAAATCGTTAAAAAAATCACGTTCATTTTTTATTATTATGAGGGTACTCACGGTTTTCCCTCCTTGCACTGCTCAAAGAAGAACACTTCACTATAAAATTAATTATTTGTTCACTTTTGTAAGAACAAAGATTTTAAAATATTATTAGCAACCACGGTCGTCGCAGAGCTAGCTGCTGGACACCATGTTGCTTCGACGGAAAACAAAACGCCAATGAGTTCAATATGGCACTGCACTTTTAACGAAATAAAATTACGCGCGGCCGCCAGGTGGCACCACTTGACCGGATGTTGGCTGTATAAAAGTATGAAAACTGGTAGAAATTCGACAGGAAACGGAACTCGCCTTCTCAATATAAAGCTTTTATTGAGCGTTCAGGATATAATTATTTATTTTTAATTGTGTCCCATTTCTTGGCAAAAGTCATCTCATAATCTTCTATGTATGAGGAATGTCGTCTAAAAATGGTTGGTTGTGGTTGGTGGAAACCAACCATTTTCAGACTAGAATCGGAACAGAATCGAAATGGTAAACCCGAGATAATCGATTAATAACCACTTAGCAGTATAACCACTTACGTTTAAAAAAAACCGTAGGAAAATAATTGGTATTTAATTACAAAATGGTGACCCCTACATAATTTATGAAACTTATGTTTGATAATAGATTTTTGCTCCACAAAAACAATTGAACGCACTAACTTGACGCAACAATCGCGTGTTCAATAAATCATTTATATTTCAGCAAGCGCCAAACGTGACAATGGGAGCCATGGCGGGTCCCGCGCCGCCCTACCCGCAAGCTCCCCGCGGCATGCAACCACAGCAAAGCGCACAGTACCAGCAACAGATGACGCAACATCGCATGCGGCAACAGATGCTAGCAATGCAACAGCAGCAGCAACAAGGCCCGTTGGTACAGCACTTGCAAAGGCAGCAGTATCCGCCTTACTAGGACCTAAAGGACCTCAGATTTTGATCGCTCGTTGTATCAGCCTAAAAAAACCTTGTAAATAATTTAATAAGCAACAACTAAAGCTATATGTGGAAAAGAACTTGTAGTGTAGTGTATTTAGTGACAATGGTATAAACAAACGTGATAATCCAATTCAATGAGTGCGCTGACCGCCTTAGCACAGCAGCGTAGTGATACAGTGAACGCGAATCGTAAAGCCGCAGATGAACAGTTGCTGAGTAGACGTGTAAAGATTTTAAGACCTTGACCATACACGGCGGGACTTATTCATGATGTGCCGCTAAACGAATACTCTCAGGAACATAACTGTAATGCGATAGAATGCGGTTAGAAGTGCTCCCAAACGCTCGTTCGCGACAGGAGAGGTGGGCGTGTCATCTCAGATTGCAAGAACCCCGACATTCGCTGGCTTTAGACACTATGGTCTAAGTTGGTAAACATCAAAAACACAAACTGGATACAGTTTCATTGTGAACTGACCTGAATTTGTACAGTGCTCTAACCAAAATGTTTTTTGAACAAGACCTAATTATTAACAGTTCTAATCGAAGACTCAGATTCGCTTCGGACGGATCACACCAAAGTACGGGATTCATCAGGTGTCTTGTAGTCTTTCCTTACAATTAATTGTATGAGTCTGATGCGATCTGTCCGATGCGTACAATGCGGATAGCTGCCATTTCCAAAGTAGTATGACGTCATACCAACTCAGTAATTTTGTTGATCTGTGAGTGTGTTGTATATTATGTTTTATTTATTTTAACTGATAGAATAGGAGTGTAAGGTTAAAGTGTAGATAAATGACTATTTTTATAGAATCAAAGATGATAAAATTGTAATTAGGTAAGTTTTACAATTAGATAATGAATACCTAACATAATAATGTAAAAATCAAAATATATTCAAAATTAATTATGGCTTAATTTTATAATCACAAGTATTCCACTTCATTTTATTGTGAAACATAAAAAATAACAAATAAATAATTAAATGTCAGTCAATTTTATCATAACTGACCATGTATTTTACGTTTTTTCTTATTTTTGATGCTTTATTATGTGAAATGTATTGTAAAAAAAAATCGGTTGTCTGTAAAGTCGGTTTACTGACGATAGTTGAACGTGATAACGTCATAAGAAAATACTCGCGGACTCGCGGACTCGCGGACTCGCGGACTCGCGGACTCGCGGACTCGGACTCGAACTCTCGGACCCGGACCCGGAACCCGACCGATCCCTTACCCTTACCCTCATTTACCCTTACCTTCATTTACCCTTACCCTCATTTACCCTTACCCATTACCCGACCCGGGCTTGGGCTCAGGTAAATGGAACGACGAAACGACGTAACGACGCATGAGTCATGTTTTTTCGTGCGTGCAGCCGGCTCCATCGATTTATAAGACGTTATCACGTCAAAAACAAAGTTCTTTTTTGTTACCTATTATGTAAGTACCTACATAAATACCTATCGAATACATGGAATAGTATTTGGAAACTACATACTTTGTTTTACTATTCTATAAACCTATACTTTCACTAGGCCTAGTTCAAAGTCATCAACCATATTCTTTTTTACTTTTGGAGCATTCTTCTTCACAGAATAATGCTGCGTTTTTGCTTTTCTGTGCTTCATAACGCGTCGCTGGTTCTTTCGAAGCAAGTGCGATGAAAGGATTTTTAGTACGCTTATAGGTTTCCTTTCGAACTTTAGGTTTTACAACATGCCGATTTCACTCACGATGTTTTCACATTATATAATTTTTTTGTGTACTTATCTGGTTTCGAGCCAACAACCATAAGATCGGAGGTGGGGCTGCTACCACTAGGCCACCAGTGATGGGTTTTTTCCTCCAAGGTTCAGGTAATTCTCCAGTCACGTGTATGTCTGTCTGTGACATTGACAGAAATTATTGCGGTTGTCATGTCACGGCTAAGTTTGTTTACAATGTTTTGTTTTGATTCCGCTTGCGTGCAATTTTATGTTTTCGGTATAGTTTAGTTATTAAAAATGCTTACTTCCATTAGAATTAATAAGCACGTGTCACTAAAGCCTCTCATAAACTTTTACAAATGTGGATGCTCTCAACGAAATATACAAAATGTGGGAATGGACATTCCTAAGATAAGCGTAACAGATATTCGCAAGATACTGCGACAAAAAGGGTTTGCTGTCCAAGAAGGATTTACTTCCATCTCTACAAAGTGCTCCATATGTTCTGGAGATCAAAAACCTTCCGATAGCAAAGTTTATGTGAACAAAACCACCGGTATGTTATGTTCTAATAACCTTAAACTTCATGTAAACAAAGCATATCATTTCGAATGATTTTACTGTTTACAGGTTATTTTTTATGCCCAAAATGTAATGTACATGGAGACTGGAGCATATTAGAGAGGCTAGTAAAGAAAGTAAAGGTGGAGCCTTCAATCAAAGACTTCATCGATAGCTGCACTAAGACTTCTGAGAAGTTTGATAAAGACTGGCAAACACTTGTGAACGAAACTACCTCATTTTCCAAGTTAAATGAAACAGAAGTTGTTGATATATTTAAGCTTTTTGAATTTCCAGTAAGTAATAACTTTTTTTTGTAGTTGTTCTGCACTATACCTATGCCATGTCTGAACAATATTATCATGCGAATGATGATATTGTTGCTGACGAAACAAGCAGACAGCCAACCTGATAAATTAATTGATAATAAAACCTCATTTATTTTTATTGAATCTACTTTTCAGTTCCACCATGAAGCACATAAAACATTATCAGAAGTAAGAATATCACTAGACCACACAGTATTATATTTCCCCCTTAAAAATGGCTTGGAAAAAGTGGTGGGGTATAGGAAACTCCAAGCCGGTAATGAGGAAGGGGTGGAGAATCATGGACTACACACTGCTGGCTTGTTCTATTGCAAGGTACCAAAGGTTGGACGAAGTGACCAGGCAGTGATTGTGCCTAGTATACAGGATATCCTCAGTTTGGCTGCTGAAAAAGTACCTGGTATGTATATGAAACCCAAATCCACTCATTATTACTATTCCTGATTGGTATAGATAGACAATAGTTTCCAACTGCTTATATGCTAACTAGCAATCTAGCCCAGCAGTATGGATCATATTTGTAATATAACTAATAAATGATGATATCCCTGCGTAATATAGGCTATTTAGCCCATATTACGTGATATTATAATCAGCTCTCTAATGGCGAAATTGGTTTAGTAGTTTTTAAGCTTATTTGTATTATATGTCACACAATTCCTCTGGCTTATCCATTTACAAATTCAAATAATACTAAAAATGTTTACAGGCACATTGGTATGGCTTAGCAACTGCAGTCTTCCCCCTGTAGTTCTGCCGACATTAGAAGGATATCAGAAGCTATGTCTGTGGGGAGACTGGGAGAACATGCGGTCTGTGGCTGAAAAGCTCGGGGAAGATAGGTGTAGATTTGTAAGGTAAGAATTATATCCTTGAATTGAGTTTGTTTTGGTTCTAGTCCTACCTACCTATACAACTTGATTCTGGAGTCTGGATTGGACATTCAAGTGGAAAGACGAGACCTGTATATTTATTTCTAGGCCTGGGAACAAATTAAGTAATGATTATGTGCGCCATATTACTTAACTATCGGCCGCCCGCGGCTTCGCTCGCCCCGTTCCAGTTAAACATCCGTTCTCTGTTACAATATCTTTATAAATTGTAGCCTATGTGTTATTCTGATGTATTAGCTATATTATTGTAAAGTTTCATTAAAATCCATTTAGTAGTTTTTACGTGAAAGAGTAACAAACAAACATCCATCCATCGATATACTTACACATTATAATATACACCCAGGCAAAGGTCTTGAAGCACAAGCCATCCATCCATCTAAAAAATGCGTGGCTCGCCCCTACTGAGAAACAATAGACAGGGCATTGCTTATAGGTGTCTGGACTAGACTATATGTAAGCATACTTAGTACTTGGTGAGCGGACTGGTTTCCGCAAGTAGGCCGCAGACGGGCCCTTTTTGCGTGACGGGTGGTGGTCTTGCTAATTCAACCACCCGATGTCCTCCAGAAAGGCCAGCAGCTCACGGATTCGCGCATGCCTCCCTAGGCGTCTTTGGTGCTCCAAGATGTTGCTCTCTTTGAGGCGCCACACTGCTGCACTCCAGGAGCACATGCGCGGCAGTTTCCTCTGTGCTTATACATCCTCTGCAAAGAGGACTGTCAGTAACACCTAGTGTAAATAAGTGCTTGTTTAGTGAGCAGTGTCCTGTGACAATTCCGACAATAAGGCGGAGTTTGTCACGCTTCAGGTTGAGGAGCTTTCGGGAGTATCTCGGGTTAAGAGCCGGGAAAGCCTCCTTCGACTGCCTACAGTCCTGAATACTTGCCCACTATATGTAAGCATGCCATGTGATTGGTATTTGTCTGTAGACCCACAGACGGGCTGGTGACGGCGACGGAAGCGGCTGGCGCCTACCTTTCCCTGAAGACTCTGGTGTCGGACGCCAAGCCTGCGGCACACCGCTCGATCACCACCTTCGCAGCACTGAGAGATGACGTCTATTCAGAACTTACTAACATTGATAAGGTAACCCAATGGAACGACGACATTGAAAAGATTGCGATCGTTACAAATTGGTGGATAGGAAATACTTTATTGCTCACAAAAACTTAGAAACAGACAATTATACTTGAGAAACTCAAAAACTATTAGTAGAAACAATAGGCGGTCTTATCGCTAAGCAGCGATCTCTACCAGACAACCGTTGGATGGATAGGGCTGATGTTACTTTCGAGGGGTGATTGTGTGCATAGAAAAATTAAAATAATCACTAAATATTTATGTGTAAGTATTTATATGTAGGTGGCGCATAAAATTCTTCCTGGAAGTATTTGGGGGAGAGACTATGAATTTTCCATTATGCATTGACCATCCGTGGATTTTTTTTGTAATTGAAAATGAGCTCATGTAAAAATTCGTACGACAGCATTGTGCCTCAACCTTATACCGAAATGTGTATTTTTTCTAATCAGGTACGTGGTGTAAAATGGCGTCGGTTCCCTGCCCTCACCAAGCTTTTAGGAGGGCATCGTCGAGGCGAGCTGTCTGTTATCACAGGGCCCACTGGCTGCGGAAAGACTACACTCTGCGCTGAGATGTCTCTGGACCTCGCTCAACAAGGGGTGAGATTCAATCCTTTCTAGAATTATACTAGTGATACTAGAAGAGAGAGTAGCTCGAAGAACTGACAACCGTTGGGGAATAAAGGCGAATGGCGACCACGAACCGGAAGATGAAAAGTAGGGCGCCCACCCACCAGATGGACTGACGACATTGTTAAGATCTCAGGAAGTCGGTGAATGGAAAGGGCTCAGAATCGTTCTTCCTGGAAATGTGTAGGGGAGGCCTATGTCCAGCAGTGGACTTCTTCAGGCTGATGATGATGACTAGAAGAGTAGAATACTAGTAGGCACTTCTGCGAACATTAGATCACGCGTGCACAACACTTTTATAAAAAAAACATAGTTCTTTAAAAATAAAAACTGAATGTTACTCAGTACTCACTACAAATACAAAATCGGCGGGTGAATGGCGCCGCAGTAAACTTTGACCCTTTTGGGGGAAATATCAAAGATTGCCAATGACAAAAAAACATGGTAAATGTTGAAGATACCAAGTTTTATTAAGATTCGTTGAAAAATACGATATGCGAGTGAGTACAAGCAGATGAAAATCATGTCAGTTGATTTCGTTTGCTCGGTCTTGTATCTTGTGTAAGGAACCCTGTGTCTGCATTAAAAGACTCAAAGGCGGTCCATTGTGCGTCAGCATGTACTGGCTATAACTGTAACTCCTTCCAAAAGCGCAATAAGGGGTTCTCTTCCTAGAGGCTTTGCAGGTTTTCATTGCTCAATAACGTTAGTGAATTTTCCAGGTGAACACTCTATGGGGCAGTTTTGAAATCCGCAACTCTCGCTTAGCGCGCACTATGCTGCAGCAATTCGCCGGGGTACCCCTCGAACAGAACCTTCAGGACTTCAACACGTTTGCAGACGACTTCCAGAAACTTCCTATTTACTACTTGGCGTTCCACGGTCAGCAGACGATCAAAGTCGTTATGGATGTAAGGCATAAATCGTACTGTTTAGATGTAGCTCAATCACGCTCTAACCACTGGTTGGAATACAATTTAGAACAAGTATAGTTTGTAACCTGCTAACGGTTCCCTTTTATCCCGAAAAATTAACAGGAACTTGAAAAAATCACGCAAACAAATCCGCGGGCGGCCGATAGTATTGTATTAGATTTTTTAGCCCCACAAGATGACAAAGTTTTGCTTTTAGGGATCCCGTCTTCTCAAGAGCACTGGTTGTCTAGTGGTAGTGGCCCCGCCTTCCGATCCGAAGGTCGTGGGTTCAAATCCACTCGTGTACCAATGAGTTTTTCTGTCGAAAAATTTATATGCACTATGCCAGTACTCTCAAAAACGGTGAAGGAAAACATCGTGAGGAAACCGGCGTGTTGTAGAACCTAAAAAAGTTCGAGCAACACGTGTCAAGGGTCACGCAAAAAGGGCCCACCAGCGGCCTACTTGCGGACAAACCTGCCCGCACATCAAGTGCGGATGATAAAACTTGCCGAACTCCCGTCTCTCCCGTCCAACCTCTTTGCGTCTTCCACACTCAAACAATGAACCAAATTTTCAGGCCGTAGAACATGCTAGATACATGCACGACATATCTCACGTGATCGTGGACAACGTGCAATTCATGCTGGGCATGGGAGAGGAGCGCGACGACCGCTACCATCGCCAAGACGCCGTCATCGCAGCCTTCCGCGCTTTCGCTACCGCACGGCACTGCCACGTATCGCTGGTCATGCATCCCAGGAAGGTAAAACCCCATCCTACTAATATTACTAGTGGCTCTATAAGCTGTAGACTTCACGAGCACACTGAAAGTGATCCATTTACTGCATTTTGAAGAAATATTGTGCCAAAGATCCTCATCGGATCTTCACCAATTTTTTAGAACCATCAAAATCGGATCACGTACGGTGAAGAGATCTCTAATAGCCCCCTTTTTGGAGGAAGTGAAATAATAATAGGCATGAAGACAGTAATCAAGTATTGCCAAAATATTTATCTGATCTAATGAAAAAGGATTCAAAGATTTTGAAAAATGTATTTATACTCATAATAATGTCGAGATTGACAATTTATTTGATAATATAAATCTACAAAATACAACAATCCGCCATGATAGCTTAAACACCGGTCAGAGCGAATTACGTCACGTTTACGTAAACGTCATTCTGATTTAGTACAAAAGCACCAATGTTTACTGTTGATTTATAGAAACGTGACGTAATAACAGACGCCATGACACCAGCGAGCGTTTTGGCGTTTATTTGAAAATTTCAATTTAAATGTACTTTTATTGCACAAAAACCTTAATTTTCTGCAGAAATATGATATTATTTTAGACATAATAGATACTTCTGAATATGATAGAAGAGATTTTGAAAATTAGTCGTCAGGCCTATTCCCGACGGCAATTAAAAGTCTTCAAAGACCTGTGTCAAGTTTCGTCCAGATAGGTTGAAAAATGCGGCCTGTAGACGAGAACAGCCAATCGGACAAAAGCATTTTTGGCGCTTCGCTCGCTAGGTTAAATATAAATATGAATATAAAAACGAAAGTTACGGAATTTTGATGTTTGTGGCTCAAACACGCTCTAAACTACTAGATCGATTTGGTTGACATTTTCAGCAAATATAGTTTTTAACTTATATTAGCTTTGAAGCTACTTTTTACCCCGACAAAAAATCAGGCGCAGGAATAAACCACGCAGGCGAAGCCGAGGGCGGTCGCTAGACTAATTATTTTGACGCTTTTCCCATACAGTTACATGAAGTAAGATCTATTTTTTACAGGAACGTGATTCAGAAGATCTTTCCACTAGTTCGATTTTCGGCAGCGCCAAAGCTTCTCAGGAGGCTGACAATGTCCTTATTATTCAGGTAAATAAATCTAGGCATTAATCTTTCATACCAGAGACTAGGTAGGTAGTTAGATACTAACAATTTGCATGCTCATTTTATCGCATTAACGTAGTTGGCGTGTTCTAGTTATTATCTAGTGCAGTGGTTCTCAAAACTTATTTCGCCCACCGCATTAAATAGTGCCTAAGACTAGTTAATATACAGGGTTATTCATTATTAACTGCAAATACTCAGGAATTAGGTTCAACAAATAGAATAAAAAATATTTATGAAATTATTTTTTTTAAATTTGATCAAAAATTTTTTCAAGTTTTTGTATCAAAATTTTATTTTTATTAATTTCTTTACGGCTATTGCATAATGATTGCCACGGGGAACAGGACGATGACCCACCCAGGCGGTGACTGAACGCAGAGTGTCACTCACGGCGCGCGGGCGCGGATCAAAGGTCAAAATAGGTCAGGCGCCAATGATTCCTTTATCGATTTTCTCGGGATTTTCATAACAAAACTTAAAAAAAATCATTTTATAAATATTTTTTATTTTATTTGTTGAACCTAATTCCTGAGTATTTGCAGCTAATAATGAATAACCCTGTACAATTTAAACAACTCATAAAGTAGACTAGAAGGCACCTAACCACCATTACAACGACCCCTAGTTTTATCTGGGCCTACATGTGAATTATTGGATTTCATGTATTAAGTTTCTAAATTTTTCTCGAGGCAAACGGTGGAACATGTAGAATTGTAGATGATTTACCGCCCCCCTGATGGTTTTAGCGTCTACACTTTGAGAAAGACATGCATGGTCAAGTCTACCTAAAATCAGGTTTCTAAATATTTATAGAAGCAAATGGTGTAAATAATCTACCGCCGCCCATTAAGGATTTTATCGCCTACACTTTGAGAAAGACTGGTCTAACATAAAACGATAAGAAAACGAGCACACTTGATAAAATAGCGAAATGATATCATGTAGGTATGCAATTTATAACAGTTTTTGAATGCATTTTTTTTGTTACAGGACAAACGGCTCACAGCAGTGCGCGGTAAAAAATATCTACAAGTTGCAAAAAATCGCTACAGCGGAGATCTCGGCATCGTACCTCTAGAATTCGATAAAGATGCACTTAGCTACCAATCTAAGAAGAAAAGCAAAAAGCAGGATGATAAAGCTTTCAACCAAGGTGAAGAATATACTATTGATGAAACCTATGTAGAAAACTTAGATAAAAAAGTAACCAAAAAAAATAAGAACCTCAGTAAGAAACAAGATTCCACAAGTTATCTTAGCGATATCTTGAATTTGGATTCTAATAGGTAAGTAGGCTACCACCTAATCTACCAAAAAAAGTTTTTTGTTTGTACCTACAGACGGCTACATTATGTAAAAAAATGTTAGTACCTACCTACCTAGGTACTTTATTTTTATAATTTTAAGCATGTTTTTTGATTACCTTTTAAGTGTAAATGCTCCAATAAATTATTTATTTCATGCAGGACTTTGATTTAATTGCATAGATAAATGTGTAAATAGAGTGCATTCACTTCTTGTTAGGGAGGATTTGGCAATGTGATCTAGGTGGAAAATTGAACCATAGGATAAGGTTACAAAAAATGTACAAGTACATGATATTCATAATTTATTAAGGTTTCGATAACATGTGATAGAATAAAATTTAGATAACTTAAATGAAGAAAATAAATTTAGTTTTAAAACTAGCCTACTAAAATTACTTCCACATATCATTTTCAAAAATATACATTGCAGAGGCGAGTTGCAATTAAACGTAATTTTGTATAAAAATTATTTATCACATTTCATTTTACTAATAACAGGACAGATATATTTTTGAAACATTTTTGTAATTTTTTGTTACTTATATTTAATTCAAAACCTTGTGTAAATAAATAGACTATAAAACAGTAGGTAGGTAACACACTATTGGGATTTAAATTAGTCTGTACTTTTGGTATAGAATTTATAAATAAAAGAAGTTTCAAATCACACCAAGTAAATCTTCTAACTTATACAATGATTATGTTTTTTTAATTAAGTAAAGGAACATATAAAAACCTAAAAAATATTGCATGTTTAAAGCTAAACTAATTTTATTATTACATTGCATCTTAAAAAATATATTATTAATTTATTAAAACAGAAACAATCAAATGCTATTTTGTACACATGTGTATAAGTACAGATTCTACTTTTTGAAATGAGCATGAACAGCATCTACTAAGGAGGATTCACTGGTACGATTGTGTATCCGTTTGCATTTAGGGCAGGGTGTGCTAGAGTTGAGGCATTTGGCGTGAAAAACGCTCGAGCAATCATCACAGCGGTAGGTGCTGCTAGTCTCAAATGGATAAAGTATTTTAGGATCTCTGCAAACTTCACAAATAAAACCCTTCTGGCTGCAAAGCCAGCAATCCATTACATGTGCCTTTGCAAAGTTAACTACTTTCTCTAACTGCAAGACTAACGACCCGTTGGGTATTTGAGCCAAGTCTGCTATAGTATACAAATGCACATGGTCATACAAGTATTCCCTGGGCCAGACTCGCTTCTGCAGCTCTTCTATAACAGGCTCCCGGCATGTGAAAATATAAGCTCTGAGACAATTGAGCTGAATCCTGAGCTCCTGTAAATGTGCCATATCTGAAACGCCACAGTATATCTTTGGATTCAGTTTCTTCATATCTATCCATGGATGATGTTGGAATTCTAACAAAAATAATGCAGACTTTTTAGATACTGGGTATCTTTTGAAGTCCCAATTATGAATGACCCTTGCAGGTATGATGAAGACGTTTGGGTCCATGCAGTTTGTGCAATAGTATTCTGCAGTGTAGCCACATACTTTAGCTTTAGAGATTGTGCTTCCTAATAAATCTTGACATTCTTTGCATTGATAATTCTGATGGTCAAGCCCCTGTTCTCTAGAAAGTGTGCCCAACTGGAGTATCATCCTCTGTAGCTCTTGCACGGTAAATGATCCTGTAGTGGAGTTGGGTACAACTTCAAAATCCAGGGCTTGCAATGTTGGGTCCTCAGGTGTTGCAGTTTCTACCTTATTGATGATTTCTGTATCAGTGTCTGTTAGTTTCAGCTCCTTATGAATATCTTTCATAATGTCCCTTAAGTTGGGTGTATTTGTGTAAGTTTCTCCATAATTTGTAGAGTTGTCAATCAGTGAGGAGAGGCTTTTGATTTCAGGTGTTTTAATCATGCTGCTGCCGTGAGAAGAATTAGAGTGAATCGAGGCATTCATCTCATCATTGTTGTCATTAGACCATCCTTTTCCACTCAGAGAGTTGCCAGTGAGCACAATATCATTGGAAGTAATAAAATCATCAGAGTTTAAGGAAGATGGTGATAATGAAATTTGTTCTTTCTGCTCTTGGCTTGTAGATGGTTTATCAATTTCCAAAGGAACAGATTCTTTATTTTCAAATGTTTGCTCATTTTTGTCTTTGCTTAAGTTTTCTTTTGTATAATCGTTTTTCTCAAAACTATCCTCCAATTCTGTGCTCTGATTTGTAATGTCTCTTGAGTTTTTGGAAAGTATAAAGTCCAGAGCTTCATCCTCATTTAATGCCAGCATCCTTCCCAAACCAGTGATGTTGGATGTGTGAGTTGGTGTTGACATCAGCTTTGGTTTCACTTCATCGTCACTGATTGTGCTTGCTACATCAAATGCTGTACTAATAGGAGCTGTCTTGATTGCTGGCACCCAAATTCCTGCCAGCATCAACACTTGTTCCGGCCAGTTGTTGAGTAAACTTGAGTTTATAGGTAGATTGAACTGTATGCAAGTTTCCAAACCTTCAATGAGTTTCTGTGTGACCTCCAGTATTTCTGAATCACAAACAAAAGCCGCTCGGCTGTAGAATGGTTTCACAGCTGATATGTTTTTAAGGAGAGTGGACATGTAAGAAGAGAGAAGACATTCATTTAGCGCGATTCTTAGCCAAGCCCTGCATTGGCCTATCTCTGTATTGATTTGTGGCAATGCAGATATTTGATCTATGTTCTGTCTGTGAGACAGCACAAGGATTAGAGGCCAAAAGTTGGGTTGTGGTTGATGATCGGACTCCCCAGTGATTGCATTCTTAGCCTTTCTCAAAAATGTATCCTTTAGTCCATGAAGAAACACAGCCTCCAATGCCATACACAAAGTGTTGGTGGAATCTGTTGACCCAAGAACACTGTGGAAATTCTCCTCAAACTGATTGTTGTACTGAATGTCTTTTACGCTTTCAGATAGATTGTTTATCAATGCTTCTTTGAGGACAGTATCACGACTGCGAATATTGAAGCCTGAGGCTACGTTTTTAAAAAAAGACATTGCTGCTCATAGAACTTGCTTTTCTATTAAATTCTTTGTCTGAACTCCAATAATTAACACTATAGCAAAGCAAAAACTTTGATTTACACAAACACAACAAGAACACAAGGAGTTTTTCGCTCTCCGTCTCCTTGCTTGTTTGTTAATTTTTTTTTGGCCGATCTTATTTTCACGAAAAAAGAAGAAGCAGATTTCTATGGTTTATGTGTGCGTATAAGTATGTATATCTACATTTGTGTGCGTAAATCTTATATTTCAAATGTCAAAACTGACATCTCAACTGTCAAATGTCAAGAGGTCAATGTCATGCTTGCTTCTGCTTGCTACTGTTCTTTAATTCTTGCTAGGCTATTTCGAGATACGAGCTACTAAAATCATCCGGAATATTAAATAGGACAGAAATGCGATGGCTGGAACAGCATCAGTAATTAATGATCTGTCTTATTATTATCATTTGAAGAGTATTTACCATTTCCTACAACACAGACGACTCCAACGCCTCCAGCAGCGGTGGGAACCAACCGCTCCTATGCAACTCCTACGCATAGTTAGAACTGGGCAGTCATCAATAATGAGAAGAACTTTTAATTCTTCAGGGCTGGACACCTCTGCCAGCCACCTCGTGGGCTTTCATCTTCAGTGGGCTGAAGATATGTGTCAAACTTAGCGCAAGAAAGTGGTAGACCAGACTTTAGTGGGTCTGTGATGTGTGTTTAAAACCCTGCCAAAAGTGTGTGAAGTCAGATTGTGAATGAAGTAACTAGATAAATGTGTGTGATGAAGTATAACTACCTACTAAAGATATCTACAATGTTGTATCAATGTTTTTATAGCGTTAAAGATTTCATAGAAATTATATTCCATTTTCTTTAAGAATTATTATTCTGAATTGATTATTGTTATTATTTTTTTATTTGGCTCAAAAAACACAACTAAAGAAAATAAAACCACAGAAAGAGAAGAACATTGAGTAAAGGTACCGCTACACAAGAAATCATAAGAGAAAATAAAACATAGAACACATAGGTACAGAAACACATAGAAAGAAATAGGTACACACATAATCCTAGTTCCATTGCTGAAAAGGGTGCCGACAGTACCGTAAAACCTTACAAGTTTGCCCAACTGATCTAAGTTTGCCCTGCAGGGTTATTATTACAAATGTTGAAAAATATGGCAACTTTTTTTAGAAGTGTGGTATAGCGTAATCTTTAGAAGAAATTTCAATATGTTTCTGACAACACTACGGCATGATTTTTTGCAAATATCACTTCAGTTGGGTGTCAGCCACCGACAAAGTTGCAGGTGTGTATTGTGGGCCAAAACCAGCGTGGAAAACTTTTGCCAGAACTAGATTTGGGATTGCACCAGGTTATTTATTTTCTAACTACTGTTTGTATGAAACAAATTAACAAGTTTAAACGATTAAACAAAGCAAAATCTCCCTCAAATTCGTGAATATGTTGGTGGGCAATGTCAAATTACTTTTTCTGAAGCAATACTTACTACTTTGCCCACAAACATATTACAGCCAGGGTTGTCTCCTCAGCGTTAAAAATTTCTTCTCTTTTTAATAATCGGCGTAAAATAAAATAAGCCCTTACGCAATGTATACTTACCTACTTTGTTTTAAATTAATTTCAGAACTACCTTTATTTAAAAATATAAAGTTATGATTATTTCGTATTTTTTTTAAAGCATTTTTTTTATTTTAACATGAGAAAACTCTAAAATACCTATATTTTTTGTGTCTTGTCATCTTCTTGTACATACTGCGGCTATGAATGAAATAAAGTTTTGTTAAAGACATATTTTTTATTACAGAATGAACAAAACTAAGCCTAAAAGCACAAGAAAAAAAATGTGAAAATGTTCCTACTATGCGTAATAAGAGTTGCTTACTTGTTGATTTATAACTGTTTTAATATTTTTATTTTTTAGATAAATGTTGAGATGAGCGTACCTATTCATACCTCAAACCACGTTGTTTACCTTTTGGAATATAAAAGTGACAACCCTAGCACATTGTTTTATTTGTATGAAATATTACAAAAATATTGTTTTGACTTTGCCCACTCATGTTTGACCGTTAATATGAAACGATTAAGCTATAATAATAAAATCATATGTGACATTTACTATTTCTGTAGAATTAGCCTTAAATCCTATGATCCTAGGGTTAAAAATAGCGATGTTAGAAAAGTTTCTGCACAATGGGCAAACTTGTAAAAGTTATTAATATTTGGCCCGCTTTTTAAATTAATGTTTTTATCACATTCATATACATTTTATTGGTAATATGATATGTTCTATACAAAGTGCTGGACATTTGACGTTGATGTAACATAACCACGAATCAAAAGCTGTATTATTTTTTTAAATTTTCAACGTTAGATCAAAGTCCACAAGAAATTTGGGCAAAGTTGTACGGTTTTACGGTATCCAATTAGGTATTCTTATAGGTATTTGTTTATGAGCCAAAATGGTCCTCACTCAGCTTAAATGCTACTTCGCCTTCAAAAAGGGGATGAGGAAGCTGGGATCTAATAATTGTACCATACTTCTTGCAAATAAATATATTTCATTTCATTTCATTTGTACCACCTGTTGAACTACTCAGTAGTTACTAAACTACAGTACAGATGCAGAGTTATTGGTGAAAGAGACTCATATCCTGTAGGTTTAATTTGATTGAACTAGGTATAATGTTATTCAGGGATAATTCAGCATTATAGTGGCAGAATAAATTTATCAGTCCAGTAGTTTTTGAGTTTATTCATTACAAAAATACAAATCTGTACAATTTATAATAATGATGATGATCCACAGTAGCCCAAACAAGAGATGAATGGAGCGAAGGAAAAGAGGTCTTTGCCCTGCAGTGGGACACAACAGGCTTTTAATAATAATGATGATGATAAGTTACCTACCTAAGTACCTATAAGTACATACCTACCTATTTGCTGAGAAGTCCCATTTTCACACAGAATGCCTACCTACATTATATGATTATAATGATTACCAGCTCCTCTGAATCCACCATCAGGTAAGCTCGTTGGCAGAGAGCACTGGTCTAGACGTAGCGGACTCGCCGTCCGATACGCCTAAGGTCGTGGGTTCAAATCCAGTCGTGTACCAAGTAGTTTTTCTGTAGAAAAATGTGTGTGCACTATGCCAGTAAAACATCGTGATGAAACCGGCGTGAAAGTTCGAGCAACACGTTGGTGTCAAGCGCCACGCAAAAAGGGCCCACTAGAAGCCTTGCGGAAACCAGCCCTCAGTGCCTTGCCTACCTTATTCATAATACCTAACTAATTATGCAGTAGATCTACAAAATCATGTAGGTAAATAAAACAAACATTCCACAGGATGGATGTTAGCAATGACCACTACTAAGCGGGCAAAGCCTGCCGCGGGCGGCCGCTAGTTCATAAAATCTATAATAGGTATCTAAAGTACAGTCACGAAAAACGCCGTAAGATGCTTGATACTAACTATTATCTATTCTGTGACGTTACCGTGTCATCATAGTAACTACTAGCGTATCTGTAATTCGAAAATATCTTAGAGTCACGAAATCTAACATCATCATCACCCTATCCCTGTCGTAAGAACCGCCCATTTTTTATTTTTTTACCTAATTGCATCCGGTAGATGCCAAGGTAGGAGAAGATTTGACTTCCGTAAAAAAAATGTTTGCTAAATGTTTGCTAGTGTGTATCATCAACTTATTATTATAAAATGATGAAAGCTTTAATTAAAATTCGATGATAGATAAATGCAGTGAGATTAAACGTAATTAAGCTTACAAAGAAAGAATAAAGAAAGAAGATGAACAAAGATAGTGGAATATTACAGAAAACTTTAACCCAGAAAGTACAATCAAAAATTAAAAAAAAGTTTTGATAAACATGCCGTGATGAATATTGCGTAAATTTAAGAGCGCCGCTTTTTTTTCACGACTGCTCGCTTAGTGTTGCCACACCGAGTAAACCGACTTTGACACTGACCCAATTTATAAAAATCCGTAGATGGTAAAAAAAACGAATTCAATTTATCATATAAAATAAAATTACGGATATTTATTCATAGGCGTTACATAAGTCTTTGAATCTAATGCGTTACGTAAGTCTTTGAAGCTTCGCTTGGAATTGAAAGTCTTTTCGAAGCTGATCTTCAATCTACTTAGTTCTAAAGACTACTTAGTAGTTATTTACTTTACTTACATAACATATTTTTTACTTATCATAGTTACCTTACTTTTTAACTGACGAGCTTTTTATTATCTGTACTGTTACTGTTTAGTGTCCCCTTATATTTTTACATCATTAGATTTTTTAATGGAACGAAAAAATATCCGTAGATTTGCCATACAAATCTGTTGTGATGTCTGTGGACCACATAATAGAGGCATTTTATTTTGGAAGTGACTATTTGTACGGGTGCTGGATGAATAAATTATATTTATTCGTACATTTAATACAATTTTATAATGAGTATATTCATACGGTACGGATATTATTCAAACTCGGGGCACCCCGACTTAAGTCACAAAAGTAACAGTAGGCTGTTAGGTTTTTTTTTTATTTTTTTATACCTACTTAATTTCAAGAATGGTGCATGTCAGTGCAGAGAGGACCCCTCCCCCGTCCCTCCTCCTCCCTAACAATACTAAAGCCAACCCAAATTTTAACTGAGTGTTTTAAAAATCCAGATTCAAACTCAGGGCACTCCGACTTAAGTCACAAAAGTAACAGTAGGTTGTGAGGTATTTTTTTTTATTTTATATACCTACTTAATTTCAAGAATGGTGCCCCCCCCCCTCTCCCCGCAGTACCCGTATTAATAATTATAAATTGTTCGTACGGTAACCGTATTAATAATTATAAATTGTTCGTACAGTACCTATATTTTTATTCCTCACTGGTGCAACTTCCTCCAAGTTTTTGTGATTAGGATTTTAATTTTTCTGTCAATGTCAGATCTAATCGCATGTCATAACAAAACAGCTGATATTCACTGCTGTGCAAGAATTTAGTTTATTTTAAGTTTTTCAGCAACTCCGTGATAGAATTAGACCTAAAACTAAAGTGGTGTCTCAAAATTGTATTGGCGAAATTATTCATACGGCATTACTTCTTAATTTCACAGTGCAAGTTGCACCTTATACACTGCCCATGCTATTTCATTCCTAATTAATACAATTTCATACTTGAACCACTAAAAGGCATGTTTAATCAACTAATTTGCCTAGTATTTATATCTCTTCTAACAAATTTGTATACACGCGCAGAATCGAACGACATTCCGCAGCCTGAGCAAAGTGGACAAGGTATGTTGGCAGTTGTCCTCTTAATGTACTATTTATTAGTATGATACTGAACAATTCCTATTTTTCAGAACTAATTCTCTGTCGGAAATGCGGGGCAGATATAGCGGACACCAATTACGTATTTAGCAAGCTAAGCCCAGGAGCAACACTAACAGAAAACCGAAAGCTATTTGGTAAACAGAACCTCACTGTACAAACTCTTATCAATCCGTATGGAATTCAATTTGAAATTATAACTTTAGAAAAGGCGAGATGTGAAAATGTTGGACATGTAAGTTACTTTATAAATGCACATTGTCTTAATATTATTTACAGAACATGTATCTAGGATTTATTTTACAGGATCAAGGAGCTGACTCCTGGTTCCCAGGATACACATGGCGTATTTGTGCATGCCAGCACTGTGGTCAACATCTTGGGTGGACATTTAAGAGATCTGAACATGCACACAAAGGCTCAGCAAGTGATCAGATTCAGTCATTCAATGGACTGATACTGAGTAATATACTTGGAGAAAATTGTGAGTATCTTCTAAAATCTTGTTCATCTCATCTTTAAATTTTTCTAAAAACTCGTAGGTGTAATAATATATTGTTTAAGATTCTGATAACAATTTATTTTGTTACAGTTACTGATTCACTGATAATGATACCAAAATTGTACAAAATGTAATTTTAAATACAATGTATGACAAAATTGAATAAAAATGTGCTAAAAGCATTACCAATTGTATTTTATTCTCAAAAATCTAGTAGAATTTGCAACTACTGAATAACTGCCTAGTTACCATACCCAATACTTTTGTATTAGAAACACGCCAACCTAAAACACTTTAAAATAATAATAAACATCATCATCAGCAGACTTGCAGAGATGTTTTCTTTATGGTGCTGAATAATTAGATATAAGGTAAAATTTTGATAATTTTACCTTTTATCTAATTATTGACAGAGTTTTCTGTAAATAAAAGTAAGGACATGTGTATGTAGTACTTATTTTATTTGAATGTCACATCAATGTTACATGTGTACCTACTACAATATCTTTGTAGGTAGTCCTTAATTATAGAAAAAATCAGCCTTATAACTAAAAAAAAAAAAAAACTTGGCAACATGAAAATGACATTAACTATATGTCATAGAGGAAAAATGCAATGTAACAAAGATTCTTATTTACATTTTGCTGCCACCCAGTAACTCTGCTACAGAAATGTCTACAAAATGTGCAGTACAATGTAGTAAATCCAAAGACCAAAACCACTTAAATTCTAATTAATGAAAAATTTCCAACATCACTTTTGTTAATATGAAAAAAGCTTGTTAGTTTCTTTGTCATAAGCACACTATATGCAATAATGCACATTGTTTATCGTCGTTTTTATATTTTTATAGACTTCAAAAATTACAACAACTTGAAGCAGATATCTAAGTATCTATTCCATTAATCTACCTACAACCTACACATTTAAAGTAGCTGAAATAGAATTTTACAAATAAGTAGCTTTTCTACACTATGTATTACTAAAAATCGGTATAGCAGGTGCCTAGGTGTCCACATGGTTATGAGGTCAATCTTTTACGTATTGAATGAGTTACCAAATTGTCAATTGATTACCAAAATCAGTTTACTACTTTTCCAATGACTTAGATAGTTAAAGAGATTTAAAAACTCTTCCTGATATGAAACTAATACATAGATTATTTACCTATGTATTAAAAAGTTGATTTATCAGCAAGAATTAGGAAAAACTAAGGTTACGATATTAATTAATCTCAATTCAAAAATTTGAACATGTTCAACATTCAGTTTTCCGTATTTAGTAACACCATGTTACAAATTACGGAAAACTGATCCTTAAAATGATACTTATGAACTTAGTTATAGCTACACACAGTTCAAATTCTGTTACATAGTACTAGTATTATCTATCTACTACCTACATAATAGTTAATAAAGGTAAAGATTTGTTTAAATCTATAATATCCATTCCCTGTAGTTCCCTGTTTTTAGTTGGTAGAGACTTTTTTTCACCAAAATTTTCTTGAATGTTTCAAAAATAAGCAGTAATTCAGTTCAATAAATGGAACAGTCAAACGGGAAACTACAGGGATCAGATCCTCGAATCATAAACCCTACATTCATATTCCAAATCTTTGATGCAGAGTCTGTGCTGTAGAAGCTGGTGTTGGATTGAAATCAGTGTCTAAAGTTAAATCATGGGTGGATTCCCTGTGGGTCTGTCGTTGCAAAGCTGCTATTTCCTTCTGCAATGTAGCATCTAAGCATTGCTTGCTAACAAATTTTCGAGTGATACCACCACGGCCACCCCTACCCCTTCCCCTTCCTCTGGATCTGCCAGATCTTGCACTGGAGTTGGACTGGTTTGAATTATTTGACCTATTTGATCTATTCGACCTGTTTGATCTATTAGACCTATAAGATCCTGTAGATCGAACACTGCCAGGACCCTTTCTAGTATTATAACCTCCATATTGAGTGTTCAGCTGTGCCAAGCTACTCTTATTCAAGTAACTGTTACTTCCCATGCTATTACGGCGCCGTATCTTGGCGAAATCATTTTTAACACTGACAGTTAGTTGGGAAATGTCATTAAAGGAATTGTTGCGGGAGCGTCTAAATGTCTGTGATCTTATAACATTGTTTTGCTGCATCAAGTGTTGTCTTTGCTGCTTCAAGATTTGATCAGACCTCAAACCGACAGCACTATATCTGTTACCAGTTGTCAAACCTCGTCCTCGCTTTGAAATACCTCTTTTTCCAGCTGCTAGTGGCTGATTAAAGTAGGCAGATCCTCGGCGTGTGACAACACCCAGCCTGCTGTGTATTCCTTGATGTGGTTGCTGCCAGCCCCCATTGTTTTTGAAGTTACCTCGGCGCAGCTTGTTTTGAATTCCACCTGAAGTCAAGAAATGATTGGAATAGGTAAATCCAGTCAGTGCACTTTTAGGATAATGAAATGCAAAAGATTTGTGTTAAAGGGTAATTACCTCTTGACTTGCCCCTCATCAGCGGAGGCATCACAGAATATTCTAGTCCAGCTCGACCTTTAGGTGTAATTCTTTCACGCAGCTGTGAGCGTGATCGTGAAGCCGATCTTCCACGAGATTCAGAGCGGCGTTGGCGGGAACGCGAACGAACCCTCGACTGAGATCTGGCTCTCGATTGAGATCTGGTTCTCGATTGTGAGCGTCTCCCGCGACCCCGGCCTTGGAACTGTGAGCGCGAGCGAGTGGAGACCGGAGTGCCGGGCCGCGAGCGAGCGCGCCCGCGACCGCCGCCCCGTCCCCCGCCGCGGCCGCGGCCGCCGCCCCGCCGTGCGCCGCGCCCGCGGCCCGTGCCTGTGCCTGCGTCTGTGCCTGTGCCTCCTCTACCGCGCGATCTACTCGCTCGGAACCGTGGGTTCTTTTTAATAATGTCATCTATATGTAAACAAACAGAAAAATATGTCAGAGAAGAGTAATGCGTGATATGATGGCATCTATTTATAGTAGGTAGGTACTACGTCATTGGTTTCTTTAACATCAGAATTCTTTTCACATCCTTAGAGCAATTAATTCGAGAAAAAATGTATAGGTGGGGAAGAAAAAGAAAAACCCAATTACTCGGGAATATTTACGTAAATGCTCCATGATTTCTTTCCAACTTGCATCAATGGTTTGGCAAGTATGTTTACGATCAACTTACCCAAAGACATATTCACTGAATCAGCCATTTTTCTGTAAACCTCTACGCGATTAATTAATTACGGTTTGTCGCCTGTGGAAAAAGAGGATCTGAATCTGATGTATTTTCGGATTGGATTACAAGAATGCAAAAGTTGATGATGTGAGGTTATTTTCTGTTTGTATTTCGGTTCGGCATCAATTCGACACAGTGTTGCCACTTTGGTTTTTGAAAAGGGGCAGTCGGACAGTTATTTATTTATTATTATTATTACTACAGATGTTATCGTAACAGCTGCTAAGCTAGCCAAAACGATAACACCAGCACAAAAAAAATATTGGTGATAATATTGGTGAAAGGCTATTAGATTCAGAACCAGAGTTGGAAGAAGAATGTACGACATAGCTCGCCAATACCCTTTCCATCTATTTCTCATCATCATCTATTTCTCCAGTATCCGCTCCGTCTCCAATTGCTGAAGAGTTGCCTGTTGCGGAGATACCTACTCCAAGCTCTGCTCCTCCTCATGTCGCCACACCTCCTGTTTTGAGAAGATCGGGTAGAGTCCGAAACCCACCTTGTGTGGGAGAATGACGTGATAATGCAATCTACTTCCTCTTCATCTCTAGAAAAGCGACCTTCTTCGTAATATGTTGATTCAAATAATTTTTTGACAGAACTATATTTGTAAGTTACTCTGCGTTTTCTCTCTTAAAATAATTTTCAATTTTATGCTCATACCTACCTATATTCTTTAGGTATTGTCTTTATTTCAGTTTGTATCAAAACTAATGACACGGCAGTGTTTAGTTTACTCGTTAGGAGTCGGTTTGTACTAGAAACAAACTTGGGGAATTCCCCAGTAAAGAAGCAGAAACGTTACGATAGCAAAATTATACTAGGTATACCGAATTATTAGTGATCATAAAGTGTGAACTGACGAAATCTATACTAAATGGAGCGCATTGTTTCATAACTTGGTAATCGCGGTGTAAATATTTCGTATCGCTTCAAAAAGTCTAGATAGTTGCTCATTTCAAGCTAAAGCATGAAATATCGAGTTTACCTAGAGTAAAAAGTGCTAGATCTAGCCTGAAAAGGGCTAAGGTGGCAGTACTGGGCTGTTATTCACTATTGCCAAACCACGCGTGTTACGTGAACACGATAAAGTGGGTGACAGACGTTCGAGCAAGTACGCGTACTTATGGCTCGCCGACCTTTTTCGCTTGTGTGTCACCGTAAGTACGCGTACTTTAAAACCGCCGCGCAAAATCGTCGGCGATCCAACCGGTCTGAAATCTTGCTCGTAGCTCGTCATGGCTCGAACGTGTGGCAGCATTGCGAGCCGCGAGCCGCGATTTTGGTTTCGCCAGTTCGTGGATGCGCACGCTTGTCGTGTTAATTTTTGCAATTTTTGTTAATTTTAATTCAGAAATTTCAAAATGAGTGATTTCTGAACATATTCGCATGAACTGCTAACCGAATTCATAGAAGCTTTCCGAAATTACCCTTGTCATTGGAAAATTAGAAGCAACGATTACAAAGACAAATATATGAAGCTTCAAGCATACAATAATTTATTAAAAACTATTCCTCCTCTTCATGTAACTCTCTTACTAAATTTACATGTGATAAACGCTCTCTTTTCGTAAGCCAGTTCTTTACCCACACTTTTCGACTTCGTTTCTTTTTTTTATTTTTAAAATTTAATACGATATTATTCCTAAATAACACAAAGCTTCTTCAGTCAACAATATCGCAATACAGAGTGAGTAAGCTTCACGTGTGTCACCAACGTCGAGCCGAGTAAGTTCGCGATCTTAAAAACCGCGTACTTTAAGTTCGTACGTCTATCACCCACTTAAGACATCGGCGTGGAATCGCTTAAAATCGTATTCCCTATGCCAAAGTTGTCATTCCATAGCGCGGCACGGTACGATTTGGGCACGGTTAGATCTGTCAAATGAACGCGCTCGATTCTTGCGCGATACGCCACAGATTAGCGTGTTCCTGATAAAGTTAGTATGGCTCGTTTCTCTTGAGCATGTTTTGAGGTTATGTTTGAAAGTTGTTTATCATTGTATCAACAAAGTATCATACAATTATCTACATGGTTTATAATAAAGAAAAACAATGAAAGTAGTGTGGCTTAGCTTTTATAATATTGAAACCATTTTTTTTTACAGGATTGTATGGAGATTTCAAACAAATACTTAGTAGAATTAAATTATACACTTGTTTGATTACATCCTTTCTTGTTCGGTGGTAGGAAATTTCACATAGATTGGAAGCAGCTCATTGAGGGCATTAACAACTTCCTCTTCACAGCGACTTTACCTGAAATCAATAAATAAAATAAAATAAAATAAAAATAAGCCTTTATTTCTCTGACCAAAACAGTTTTGCTTAACCTAACTTATACTAATCCTACTTACTAAATATACTAACTAAGCAAAAGTTTCTATTATGTATGACACCGACGTGGCGGTACTACATAGGTCGGTCGGGTTGTCCTTCGACAAAGGCCTCCTCCAGGGTTTGCCACTTGGCTCGGTCCAGACATGCTCTGCGCCACTCCTTAGGGAGCTCATCCTCCCAACGCTTCAACTGCCGCCCTCTGTTGCGTTTTCCATCTCTAGGGTACCAGACTGCAATCATACGTCCATTTACTCCTTCGGGACCTCATTTTTGGGAACATATGAGGTCCTGAAATCAATATCAACCTTTAAATATTGTAGACAATCTACTCAACACTATCTAGCCCCATACTAAGCAGAGCTTGTACTATGGGAACTAGATAGCTGATATTAATACTTAGTATATTTTTTTGTAAATACATAGAATATAATATAACACCCAGACAGAGAACAAACATATTATGTGTTCACCACACAAATTATATTTGTTCTCGGTAGGTCTCGAACCCACGACCTACGGCGCAGAAGGCAGAGCTACTCTACCAACTGAGCCAGTCAAGTAGGTAGGTACATTCATCCACTTCACCTCAGCAGCCTGAAATGGTCCACTCCACTGCTGAAGGCAGGCACCTAGGTACCTACTACCACTGCTACTAGTACCGTAGTATTCTTATTTTATCGATGCACTTACTTGGTGTTATGCTGGTAAACCTTTGAGGAGTCATTGTATCCTGCTTGCAAAGATATCAAGGAGGAAAGAATATACATAATTCTTTGGTAGCCTTGTAGGACCGCAGTATAATATCCATTTTATCTTCGCAGAATAACATCCACTTTGTTTTTTTGCCTTTTCAAAGTGTAGATCGTGGTTTATTTGGATGAAGGACATTGGTAAATAATTTCACGCAATCAAAACATACGTTCCGAAACTAGTCAAAGGTGACGGAATGTTATATAATGTTATCAATTATGTTTGGTTCTAAATTTTCAAATCGCTTTAAAATATTGTAAGCTCAACAATAGATGGATTAGCATGCTTATAATTCAAAATATTTATTATTTGAGTTGAAAATATGGAAACAAAAACTTATCCTGCAAATTTATTTAAAAACCGATAATTTTCCGAGTGGATCAGACGCAAGAGTTTGAACGCATCATGTGAAATAAAACGTGGGGCATAGACAACTAGTCTTGTGGCTTAGTGAATACCATTTTTCGATTCCACACCAAGGCACGATAAGAATCGCGTTGGTGTTTAAATCACGTTGTGACGTCACACGTTTTGGGCACGGAATCTCCAATGTCATAGTGAATAACGTCCCTGGGAGGTTATTCGCTATGACATTGGAGATTCCGTGCTCAAAACGTGTGACGTCACAACGTGATTTAAACACCAACGCGATTCATAACGTGCCTTGGTGTGGAATAGCGATGGGCGATAACTACTATATTTTATCGAATTAGTCGATTGTTCAGTTCAGTCGATAAAAGTCGATAACAATTGAAACTAGTCGATTGTTATCGACTGATGGCGCGTGCGGCGTGCGGCGCGCGGCGACAATGACTGGCACCAACTTTAACTACTATTTGCCGCGTGGTCACGCCGCGCAACCACGCAACGCACCTAACTACTATTTTTGCCGCGCGGTCACGCATTCACGCAACGCACCTAACTACTATTTTCGTGCGTACTACTAAATCAGTAGTTACAAAAGATGATGCGTCGGGCGTGCGCTGCGCTACAAATCTATAGATTAAAAGTCCGTGCACCGCTACTTAATGCAGTTATTATGCGATTGAAGTTATTACATTAATTAATTTGTTTTAAAGTATAACAAACTACGAATAGATGGGTAGGTAAAGAGTTTCTAACTAAGGAAAACACAGACTAGAATAAAAATTAAGTAAAAAAGGTAGGTACCCTTATAGATATTTATTTGAAATATTTTCTATCGAAAATCAACTTATAGCTAGAAATCTACCTTCTAACATAATTTCGGTAACTACACTTTTTATTTGACAAGGTCAATTTTACATTTCTATAAAATGTATATTCATAACACAAACAAACCGAAGTATTATTACTTAGAAACAATCGACGCAACACCATCCCGCCCCCGCATGCACCGCCCCGCGCGGCCTTCCGCAGCGCAGTTCACCGCACCGCACGCACACTTACATGTATAGTAGTTAGTAGTTTGTCGATTGTTGTTCGAATAATCATGGGGAGGAACTACTAAATCGACAATCGAATGCGCAGTAGCGCAATTTTCGATTCATTCGATTGTTTTTTTTTGAAACAATCGCCCATCGCTAGTATCCACGCCATCAACATTTGACACTTATGAAGACAATACTCCTGGTGAGGAGTGTGAACACTAGCGATGGGCGATTACTACTATATTTTTATCGAATTAGTCGATTGTTCGGTTCAGTCGATAAAAGTCGATAACAATTGAAACTAGTCAATTGTTATGTATGACTGACGGCGCGTGTGGCGTGCGGCGCGCGGCGACAACGACTAGCACCAACTTTAACTACTATTTGCCGCGCGGTCACGCCACGCAACCACGCAACGCACCTAACTACTATTTTTACCGCGTGGTCACGCATTCACGCAACGCACCTAACTACTATTTTCGTGCGTACTACTGAATCAGTAGTTACAAATGATGGTGCGTCGGGCGTGCGCTGCGCTACAAATCTATAGATTAAGTCCGTGCGCCGCTACTTAATGCAGTTATTATGCGATTTAAGTTATTACATTAATTAATTTGTTTTGAAGTATAACAAATTACGAATAGAAGGGTAGGTAAAGAGTTTCTAACTAAGGAAAACACAGACTAGAATAAAAATTAAGTAAAAAAGGTGCTTATAGATACTTATTTGAAATATATTTTCTTACAGAAAATCAACTTTTAGCTAGAAATCTACCTTCTAACATAATTTTGGTAACTACACTTTTTACTTGACAAGGTCAATTTTACATTTCTATAAAATGTATATCCATAATATCATGGACAAATTATATAAATTGTCCAATTTTATATAATTTGTCCATGATAATATTAAAATAATATACTACCTACGTGTTAACATTAAATGCAACCGAAGTATTATTACTTAGAAACAATCGACGCAACACCGTCCCGCCCCCGCATGCACCGCCCCGCGTGGCCTTCCGCAGCGCAGTTCACCGCACCGCACGCATACTTACATGTAATAGTAGTTAGTAGTTTGTCGATTGTTATTCGAATAATCATGGGGAGGAACTACTAAATCGATAATCGAATGCGCAGTAGCGCAATTTTCGATTCATTCGATTGTTTTTTTTGAAGCAATCGCCCATCGCTAGTGTGGAATCGAAAAATGGTATTCTATATGCCACAAGACTAGTTGTCTATGCCCCACGTTTTATTTCACATGATGCGTTCTAACTCTTGCGTCTGATCCACTCGGAAAATTATCGGTTTTTAAATAAATTTGCAGGATTAGTTTTTGTTTCCAATTTTTCAACTCAAACAATAAATATTTTGAATTATAAGCATGCTAATCCATCTATTGTTGAGCTTACAATATTTTAAAGCGATTTGAAAATTTAGAACCAAACATAATCTAAAACACTAAATGACATTCCAGTCACCTATGACTAGTTTCGGAACGTATGTTTTGATTGCGTGAATGAAATTATATAGCAATGTCCTTCATCCAAATAAACCACGATCTACACTTTGAAAAGGCAAAAAATAAAGTGGATGTTATTCTGCGAAGATAAAATGGATATTATACTGCGGTCCTACAAGGCTACCAAAGAATTATGTATATTTTTTCCTCCTTGAGATCTTTGCAAGCAGGATAATTACTCCTCAAAGGTTTACCAGCATAACACCAAGTACCAAGTAAGTGCATCGATAAAATAAGAATACTACGGTACTAGTAGCAGTGGTAGTAGGTACCTAGATGCCTGCCTTCAGCAGTGGAGTGGACCATTTCTACCTACTTGACTGGCTCAGTTGGTAGTAGCTCTGCCTTCTGCGCCGTAGGTCGTGGGTTCGATACCTACCGAGAACAAATATAATTTGTGTGGTGAACACATAATATGTTTGTTCTCTGTCTGGGTGTTATATTATATTCTAAGTATGTATTTACAAAAAAATATACTAAGTATTAATATCAGCTATCTAGTTCCCATAGTACAAGCTCTGCTTAGTATGGGGCTAGATAGTGTTGAGTAGATTGTCTACAATATTTAAAGGTTGATATTGATTTCGGACCTCATACGTCCAATAATGAGGTCCCGAAGGAGTAAATGGACGTATGATTGCAGTCTGGTACCCTAGAGATGGAAAACGCAACAGAGGGCGGCAGTTGAAGCTTTGGGAGGATGAGCTCCCTAAGGAGTGGCGCAGAGCATGTCTGGACCGAGCCAAGTGGCAAACCCTGGAGGAGGCCTTTGTCGAAGGACAACCCGACCGACCTATGTAGTACCGCCACATCGGTGTCATACATAATAGAAACTTTTGCTTAGTTAGTATATTTAGTAAGTAGGATTAGTATAAGTTAGGTTAAGCAAAACTGTTTTGGTCAGAGAAATAAAGGCTTATTTTTATTTTATTTTATTTATTGATTTCAGGTAAAGTCGCTGTGAAGAGGAAGTTGTTAATGCCCTCAATGAGCTGCTTCCAATCTATGTGAAATTTCCTACCACCGAACAAGAAAGGATGTAATCAAACAAGTGTATAATTTAATTCTACTAAGTATTTGTTTGAAATCTCCATACAATCCTGTAAAAAAAAATGGTTTCAATATTATAAAAGCTAAGCCACACTACTTTCATTGTTTTTCTTTATTTTATACCATGTAGATAATTGTATGATACTTTGTTGATACAATGCTATACAACTTTCAAACATAACCTCAAAACATGCTCAAGAGAAACGAGCCATACTAACTTTATCAGGAACACGCTAATCTGTGGCGTATCGCGCAAGAATCGAGCGCGTTCATTTGACAGATCTAACCGTGCCCAAATCGTACCGTGCCGCGCTATGGAATGACAACTTTGGC
The DNA here is from genome assembly GCA_947578465.1 of Thera obeliscata. Lineage (NCBI taxonomy): Eukaryota > Metazoa > Arthropoda > Insecta > Lepidoptera > Geometridae > Thera > Thera obeliscata. Next base: position 5,373,660 of record OX387926.1, read on the forward strand.
ATAGGGAATACGATTTTAAGCGATTCCACGCCGATGTCTTATCGTGTTCACGTAACACGCGTGGTTTGGCAATAGTGAATAACAGCCCTGGTTCGACACATCGTTAAGTTTTTTTATTTTTTTCATCGCTCTCGTTCATTTAGTTTTTTTACTGACGTTGGAAATACATTATTTTTGTTTGCATTAGCATCATAACCCCGGTCACTCACATGCGAGCAAACATTCGTACATTGTACGAATGTTTGCACGCATGTGAAGGGCCGTCAGACATTCTTTCGCAAACTTAGCAGTTATGCAAATGGGTTCGCATACTCAATTTGCGAACCCGTTTGCGCTTCCTCCTACACTTGTTTACGAATGTCTTTTTATGAGTTTCTTTTGAGGATCCCATATGGTTGATTCAATTTGCAGGAGCTTAATGAACTTCATCACCTTGGTGTTGTACCAATCCATGATTAATTTAGGTTATACACAGTAGACGCCACGAACTATGAAAATGGCGAAACGTCCGTTACCTTCGCAATCGTGTGCGCAACTGATCACACGAATGTGCAGTGTTGCCAGCTCACAGAAAAAAAAATCTTCAGCTAAATAAAAAAAAATCTCTAGATTTCACTAGATTTTCTTCATAAAAAAATCTTCAAAATTCACTAAAGAATTATTTTTATCAAGGGTTAAGTATTAAATAAAATTACAAGTTATTTGTTAAGAAACATAATTTTAATCGTAAAAATAATAATTATAAATCTTAGTGACAACTTAAAAAGCAACTTAAGAATTTAAAAAACAATTTTACTTATGATAAGTAAATCAAAACGTTAGGTAAGAAATCGACATTAAATACTTCTACACTTTGACCTGTGCATTTTTATATCCATAACACTCTTTGAATCGGAAATACATTTTTTAAAGCCTCAGTTAAGTGGTCAATTTGCTGTATGGACGTGTGTTCAGCAATAAATAAAGCCAAAGTTCCTTCTATTTTCAGTGAGCTTGTATTATCTTTGGAAGCGGGGAGAAATTCAAGTTGTTTGTTTTTAGTCACCAAGTCAGATTTTTCCTTATGTTTCTTCGTTTCTTTGTGTTTCATAATGTCACCAATTCTGGCATAAACTTCAGCATGACAAAACTTACAAAAAGCTTTAGTGGGATCATTTGACACAGGCCGTAACCACATTTTAAATTCTTCTTGGGTTTCCCATTCTTTTCGATATTTTTGAGGATAAACAGTCTTTTTTTTCACCGGCACATCCATGGTAAAATAGGTATTTCACAAATTAGAACTTCAATATAACTTTATAATAAATTAATAATTCTGATACATTCGTTACCGAAGAGAACAACTGACTACACTTACACAAACAAAACAATGCATACGTGTCTTGGTATGGAATGGGAATTCCCCGAGCATGACCAATATTTAGAAAAAAAGGATAGCACTATTTATTTCATTACGAGTAGGTGGGTGGTCTACACTCTGGCGTGGGGATTCCCGTCTTCAAGGGCAGGCAAATAGGGTTGACATTTTGTTTTCTCTAATTACCCCAGATTTTAAAAATATCATTAAAAATCACCAGATATTTTTCTAGTGATTTCTTTTCCAAAATTTCACCATGTAGCCCCTAAAAATCACTAAATCTAGCGACAAAATCACCAAACTGGCAACACTGCGAATGTGTGGGAGATTACGCGAAGGTTCAAGGTTCGCGCGCTTTGATGTCCGTTAAAAAACCGACACGGCTCGGAAAAGCGCGAATGCAGCGAAAACTTCGTATAATCATTTGCAAATGTCGTCCTACACTTGTGGGTTTGCGTATTCGTGCGAATGTGAGTGACCGGCATAATAGTTATGGCAAATGCATAAAACCATGCGACGCCAAAAAAAAAAAAAAACATAATAGTCTGTGGCTCTATGTCATACTTACAACTTGTATTGAACCACTACTACAGTCCGGCAAGTATAACTTGGCGGGTCTGAAGTGAGCTGTTTGATCGTTATTGGCCAATGACTGATGGAAGATTGGCCAAACGGCTAGCTTCAGACCCGCCAAGTTATACTTGCCGGACTGTACCTTACATCCTATAATGTAGGCTTGGAGGAATTAGAAATGGAGGCGTCAACGTTTAAATCCACGAACAATATTTTCTGCCAAAATTGACGGGGGACGAGGTAAACACGCATGGCACACGCGCATAGCAAAATCCTATTCATGTAAACACACACATTGACAATCCCTAACACGATCTTAAAATTTGCACACAGATAAAAAATATAACGTAGTTACGCAATGTCAAGACTCACATTAGGATAATCTCTAGTGATGGGCATTCAGTAAGACCGGTAAATTGAACGATGAATAAAATAATGAATGAAATGGGTTTTAGGTACAGGTAATTTAAATAAGTTATGCACAACAGGTTTCACATTTTGTAACAGTCAGAAAATAAAAGAGCTGAATTTAGTTGTTATGTTTTATTAATGGTTATAAGTTTGAATCAATAGTTCTTAACATGTTATAGCATAGTACACATAAGTTAAGTCTTTTACTGAATAATTGAAAAAAATGTATAAAGTGAAATCACATTACATCGTCAGCCTTCACATCACAGCGAAGTTTGTAGTTCTGCCTTCAGCGCTGGAGGCGTTGGTTCGATTCCCACCGAGAACAAATATTTGTGTGGTGAACGCAGATGTTTGTTTGCCCGAGTTTGAGAACTTTCTGCAAAATGTTCCGAGCAAATCACACTCGTTCTTGTTGCATGCCAAGTTGTTTTTTGGCCAAAAAATGTTGTCCACTCTTCAAGCAACAGGGTTTTTTGGAAACCTGCACAGGACGTAAAAGAAATATAAAATAGGCAAAAAAATGTTTTCACTACGCCCACGACTTTGTTTTTGAGTATGATGTCATGTCCTATTTTATACATTGATGAGTAGAGGGTTTGATGACTGGTACCTAGGATACCCATATTGTGGGATTTGTGAATAAATTTAATCCGATATTTCGTGGCGGCAGCCATCTTGGACCGATTTTCATCAAAAATAGCTAAGAACACTCCCGACTATTCACCTTTCAAACAAACAAAAAACTAAATTAAAATCGATGAGACAGACAGACACCGCAAAGTCATAACATCCCGTCGTTTTTACGTCGGGGGTTAAAAAGCACTAAATATGTAATTGGACAACACATTATGTGATAATAATTTAACGTTTATTTTATCATTCATTCATTCATCAATTTCATTCAACTTTTCCCAACACTATGCCTTCTACCAAGGTGTAATCTTTGTCGTAATACTGTCGCTAATCTGTCGCAACCAGTATTTCTTTTGAACTAAAATTCTACAAAATTACAAACACAATTGACAAAATAATACTCACTTGTGGTAGGAAATACCATGTTCCCGGAAGTTTGATGTCTCTGATTGTCTTTTACAAGAAACTACCATGCAATTCACCATTTTCACGGAGCTCCACTTCGCGACATGAAACGACACACAATGGCTGCGGTTGCGAGTGAAACAGTTTTAATAAAAGGATATGATCGAGATCGGTAGATGACCGGCAGAGGGGAAAGCCCTGTTTTGACATCTCCATTTCTAATTCCTCCAAGAATGTAGGTCATACTTTATAAACTTCTCGCTGCCGTGCCGCAAGAAAGCCAGTATAGTACGAAATGCATTACGTAACCGGCGTAATGCATTTTTGAGCGTACGGCGCATGCAGTACGCTCGCAGTTACAACACACAAACAACGGTTTTCCTCAACGGTATGGTGTGGGGTTCCGCCCTAGAGGTTACAAACAAACAAACAAACAAAAAAACTACAATACCATAAAAAGTCTGAACATGAGAATGAGAATTTATTAACAAAATGAAAATAGTGTAATAAATAACATAATATTATACTTTATGAAATATTAATTTGTACATTACTTTTATTCTTACAATAGGTACATTGAAATAATCTACAAAAAACAACAACATACCATAAAATACGAATCGAGTTTACAAGCTTTTGCTTTGCTATTACAATGTCAAACGATAATATCTTGAATAGTTAGTACACCAATAAGGTAAAATCAGATATTTTTCAATTACTATATTTGTACATGAATGCTGGTGAGGAAGTTATTATAACTTGTAAGACCACCTGTAGGCTCCAAATGTTATAATTTCAGCATCGAATTGTAATAATAAGACATTGTATTAGCATACAGCTCGGATTTCCTAACTAAACTATTAGATAGAGATAAGAATAATTGAATTGCTACAAGTTACAAAGTATCTAACTTAAATCAGTATTAACATTTTCATTTCCAACTTTAATATTCGATTTTTTTTGATCTCTCAATAATTGACTATTTAATTATATACAGACTATTAATATAATTAAAATACGAGTTGAGTTTGTAAAGTTAATCACAGTTTAAATAAATGGTGTTCTTAACCAGAAGGCCGTAACAGTAGGCAGTAGGTAGTAAGGCCATCATTTGACATCATACAAATACATTTAGAATAATTTAGTTAATATTAATAGCACTTCCATAAACTATGAAAATAACTAAAATAATATCAGAACCTATAAAACTTAAGTACATTACAAATAATAGTGCAATTTTGTCATAAAAGTAATGGAAGCCGTGCAAAATAGAGGAGAAAAACAATTAAATAAAATAGTTTTGGTATAACAAATCTACTAAATGTAGTCTGTATCAACTTTGTCCCAGTACAATCTTGCTTTATTTTGTCTAGCTAGATTTATCAGCAAAGTTATGATAAAATTTCAAAACGTTTACAAAAATACAATACGCTCCAAGAGCCTGTCAGGTCACTCGGACGATAATATTTTAAAAAGAAAAATATTTAGAATTTCAAAATACTATTAGCGCTAGAGGAATGAAAGGTCGGGCGCGGCGAGTGTCGCGCGGCGCTGCCTTCTGAGTATTCACGCTATCCATATCCAACTAAAGTATCCGGCGCGGCGGCGGCACGCGTCACAGGGGCCGCGCTAGAGGCGGATGTCGCTGGCGGTGGGCGAGTGCAGCGCGGGCGGCGAGCCCTCCTGCGCGCCGTACCGGTGCAGGCTCAGGAACTTGAGGTTGGCCACGAACGACGAGTTCAGCGCCGGCATGGCGGCCTGCGTCTGCGAGCGCTGCATGCGCGGCGTCTGCGCCCCGCCTGCGACCGCGCCCGCGCCCCCCTCCAGCGAGCGCCCGCGCGTCTGCAGCCGCGCCTGCGCGAACCGCGGCCGCAGCCGGCCCAGCAGGTTGCCGCCCTCCGGCTCCGGCGCTGCGGCAGGGCTGGCAGCCGGGGCGGGGCGCGTCTTGCGCTTCAGGAACGAGGGAGTGAGTCGGTCGGCGAGGGGCCGCGACGCGCCCGCCTCCGCCACGTTCGAGGTGGAGCTGGAGGTCTTGAGCTGCAGGGAGGCGGGCGGGATCGCGTTCGGCTTGGTCGGGTTCGACTTGCGGTAGACGCTGAGCCGCGAGAAGGGCTCCGGCGGCAGCAGCGGCGGCGACGGCGACTCGTCCTCGCACACCTTCAGCACGCAGTAGGTGTCGCGCTGCAGCTCGTCTAGCAAGCTGTCATCCGTGGAGACGGCGTCCGCGGCGCTCGGGGGGCGCGGCTCGGGCGCGGGCGCGGGCGCGGGCGCGGGCGGGGGGCGCGCGCGCGGCGGCACCGCGGGGGGCGCCTCCGCCGCGTGCGACATGAAGTCCGCCATGAGCTCGTACTCGCGGCAGCGCGGCGGCGGCGGCGCGGGCTGCGTCTCGGCGCGCGGCCGGCGGCTCGGCGCACGCGGCTCCACGTCCACGTACTCGCAGGCGGCGGCGGGGGAGGGGCGCGGCTTGGGGGGCCGGCGGGGGCGGTCGCCGGACGCGTCGCTCTCCTCGTCGGGCCGGATGCACGACATGGCGAGGTACCCGCTGCCGGCGGACTTGCCCGAGGATCGCTCGTCGTTGTGCCGCGCGAGGCGGAGGGACTCGCTGCTGGAGGCCAGGTCGCGCGCGCCCCCCTCCGCCGCCAGCGGGGGAGGGGGGGAGCCTCGCCACGCGCGCCACTCCAGCGGACCGCAGTCGCCGCCCGCGCCCGCCAGGTGGAGGTAGTTGTCGTCGCCGATAGGCGCTTGTCTGTGAAACATAGTGTGGGTCAGACAACAAGCTCGGAATTGTAATTTATGGCTTTTGGAAAAATAACATAAAAAATAATTTTGTTAAAAAACATTAGCAGAGCATAACTCACTTGCTGCCGTATTTAGTCTCTCTGGCGAGCGACCGTCGATAGATGCGGTGTCGATACTCGAGGTCGAACATTGTTTCCTGCAACTCGCGCAGTGTTGCCGCCTCTGCCTCCCGGTCTTCCAGACTGATGGTGGGATCTAAAACATATCAACGTAAAAAAATGAAAAAACGGCGATAAGTTTTATAAACCCAGTGGACGAAACGCATGAGCCGCGTACTGATTTAAAATTTTAACAAAATCTACAAATGGCGGGCTAAAACAACAATCTTGAAGTTCTGGAGTAGGATTGAAAGATCGTGATAGTTGGAAGATTTTGGGGGACACCTTTGCCCATTAGTGGGCAAGTTTATCACGCACTTGATGTGCGGCGGGCAGGTTTTTCCGCAAGTAGGCCGCTGGTGGGCCCTTTTTGCGTGACCCTTGACACGTGTTGCTCGAACTTTTTTATGTTCTACGACATGCCGGTTTCCTCACGATGTTTTCCTTCACCGTTTTGAGAGTACTGGAATAGTGCACATACATTTTTCGACAGAAAAACTAATTGGTACACGAGTGGATTTTAACCCACGACCTACGGATCGGAAGGCGGGAACACCACTAGACCACCAGTGCTCTCCCCATTAGTGGGACAGTGCAGGTTAAAAAAAGGTGATAGTTACCGTGATGTCGATGCAGCCTGTCGTCGAGCGCGGGCGCGTGCGTGACTAGCAGCGCGTGCAGCCGCTGCAGGTCGCGCGCCGGGTCGAGCCGCAGCGCGAGCGCGGCCGGCCCGTGCGGGTTCTCGGCCCCTTCCGCGCCGCCCCCGCAACCCTCCGCTTCCGCCTCCAAGCGGTCGCAACTGAGTAAAAAGGTTTTAGTCAATAACAGAGGTATATGAACTCCTTGAACACCGGGCCAGACACTTCCGCCTCCGCGCGGTCGCACCTGAGTAAAAAAGTTTTAATCAACGACAAAGGTTTATAAACTCCACTGGGATCCCAGACACATGCACTGGTATAAAAATGTACAACTTTTATTTTGATATTTTTTTTTATTCCTTTATTTAAGTAACCGAGAATTAAATAAAGATGATCGCGAAAGGTAATCGCGATAAATTTCCGTTTCTTCCATATCATTATCCCTTCCCCTATTTCTTATTTGAGGTTTAAAGACTCAATCTCTCAATTATTCATTTATTCATTTCCATTTAAGTTTTTTTCACAGCTTCACATTATATCCAGAGAGATACCTTTTCTGCTAGCCTTATTATTATTATTATTTTTTATTATTATAGACAATCCACACAACACTATCTAGCCCCAAACTAAGCAGAGCTTGTACTATGGGAACCAGATAGCTAACATAATACTTAAATGTATTTTTATTGTAAATACATACTTAGAATACAATACAACACCCAGACAGAGAACAAACATCTGTGTTCACCACACAAATATTTGTTCTCGGTGGTTCTTTAATTACTTTGTGTCTTGTGCTCGTACATACCATGTCCAATGTGTGTCGGCGTAGTACCCGGCATGCGGCTGTGCGGCGGCGGAATGCCGACACAGAGCCGACAGCAGTCTCACCCACTCCGCTCGCTCCACGCAGTTGCTCGCTTGCACGAATAGAACGCGCTCGCGATGAACTGTAAATGTAATTTTATCCGATGAAAATATGCTTCAAACACACTGAATTTTCAGTGATCGAACTTCGCAATTTTCTTCAGTCCCTCTTTTTTAAAATATTTGAAAACATATCCAATCAGTTCTATCAAATTTGTCTCTCTTGCTTTGTTTGCTTCAAAATAAAAAAGACAGAAGAACAAAACGGAAAATTACGATCAGAATTTGTTTATTTAAGTGCCGATTGGAAGCGTCTCAAAGAGTCAGCCCTATATGAAAACATTCAGCATATCGCTAAGTTTATGAAGCGACTTACCGATTTGGAAGATATTGTTAGCCCCGAGCGGCGCGCCGGCAGGCGGACAATCCACGGGCGCAACGGCCAACACGCCCGATAGTGATAACTTATGCGCCGCTGTCTTAGCGCCACATCGCGACCACGATAACTCGCCGCTGTAACATACATTTTTAATTAGTTTTTGGTAGAAAAAAGTTTACTTTAAAGTTTTCGGTTTCACTATTAAAGGCCTGCGAACATCTAGGCGATGCGATTGCGATCAGCTGAAACGCTGTCAAATATCGCTGTCATATGTGACAGCGTTTCACGTGATCGCCATCGCTTAGATATGCGCAGGCCTTTAATAATTTTCTCAAGCTCTTTTATCGATAAGAGTGGCCAACACAATTCATCATCATCATCATCCACAGCCCGACTTCACCCACTGCTGGGTATAGGCCTCTCTCTGTATGTGCCACTGTTGCCGGTCTTGTGCCAACAAAATTACTGGCTTTCAAAATATTAAAAAAAGATTTAAAAAAAATTGGTTATTTAGCGTTGATATTTCCATCTCTAGAGTTACGCTATTCGTCGAATAAAAATCATTGTTTTTGACAAGAAGAGAAAAGAGCATAGAGACAGAGAAATATTTTTCTTTGCCTGAACTGGAAAAATCAGTATGTTATTTTTTACCTTGTCAATCTAAAATGCCTCCGTTTGGCGTGCGTTTGCGCAGCACGCGCCCATCTTCTTCTGGGAGATCCGCTGTTCGATCGTATGCCTTCCGACCTCTTTATCATTGTCCTGTGAATAACAAACATAATTAAAAACATCATAACTAATAAGTTTTTTTTTAAACTTAGCATTATAAGTTTGAGGGTAAGACAACGCTTTTGAATGAGTATCTAATTCCAGAATTTATTTCAGTTTGTCTTATATTTTAGTTTAGCAGTTGTGGTTAGTTTTTCAATGTTTGTTTTCCGTACACGCCTTTTGATACGATGATCTTTGATAAAAAAACAACGTATAAAAATGGATACTTGCCGTATTTTTGGAAAATTGAAGACTGATTGCAGATGAAAACAGAATACATACCCACAGCTGATCCATCGAGAGCACAAACAGATACATTAGTATGAAATATTGTAAATAGAATATTGCAAAATGGTTATACTCACAAACCACACAAATATTTGTTCTCGGTGGGGATAGAACCCACGCCCTCCAGCGCAGAAGGCAGAGCTACTACCAACTGAGCTGTGAAGGCAGTTTTACTGTACGGATGTACTGTATGTACTGCGTACACAGTAGATGGCATTTCTTAGCAGTAATGTAAATCGAGCAATGTACGATAGCAGCATGTATTAAAAAGGCGTGGATTATAAAAATATTTTGAAAACATACCCTTCTTTCAATAACACAGGAGTTTCTATGTTGTTGTTCTGTGTGTCTGTACTTGTGGAGATTATTTCGAGAAACTGTTTTATTGCTTGCACCTGAAACAAAAATTAAGTTTTCTTATGTTTTTCTAAAGAAGATACAATAAACAGGGTGCTTGATAAAATTAGAAACGAGTTTATTAGAGGAAATTTACATTTGTGTCCAAAAAGCGGTTAGTCGGCATAGCCAGATAGTCCATCCAAAATTTATTGGAAGATATCACTCAAAGCGAGAAAACCGCCCACTTTACAATCGCCAAAACTAAAATATACTTCTACTATAGTAGAAGAGCTCTTTGTAAAGGCTCGTCCGGGGAACTACTACCGCCACGTCTAATTCTGCCGTGAAGCAGCATTGCTGTGTTTCGGTTTGAAGGGTGTGGGTGCCGAAGAAATAACTGGCATGTGAGGCTGAACATCCTGTATACCTCAAGTTGATGGACGCAGGGCATCGTAGGGCACGTTTCTGGCGTGCGTGACCTACGAGGCAATGCTTTGTTATAGGCGATGATTACCATTTAACATCAGGTAGGCCATAAGTTCCATCAGCTAGTTCTATTAAAAAAACGTCTTAATTACTCACCGCCCCGCATTTATTATTATTATTTATTTATCAGACAACTTTGTGGTCCATTTGTGTTAGTAAAACTTACAGGCGAGGCTATGTTAGTATATAAAAGCAACACAACAAACACAGCTTTAGTATGTAGGTATGTATATAGATTAAGTGTCATTCATTCGGAACCCGACCCCCCAGTCTCTCATGAGACTATCTGATCAAGGGCCGAATGAAAGACTTCATTACGGGCAGGTTTAGTGGTAGAAAGATGAATACTCACATGTCGTGGCGTGCAGAAGCTACGGTACAGTTCCGCCATATACTCTTCCTTGCAGACCTGCTGCGCCGACCGACTGCTCACGAGGTTACCGAGCGACTGGATAGTCTTCGAGATCAGGGTCAATGTACGGTTCGTTTGCGGATCCTGGAACATTTCAGATGTTATGGGCCCGTCCGCACAGTGGTATATAATCGCGAGCGATTCACATTAGGTTGAACTGGCACCTAGACTCACCTAGCTTTAAGACGTTTCAAAGTGATTCTTGCATCGTACTGAATAAAAAATTTTTGAGTTTGAGTTTGAGTTTGAAACCATATTTTAGGAGTGATTTCCGTAATTTTTAAATATCTAACGAAAACGTTCGATAATTAAATTAATATCGCTCCTTAGCACACTATAAATTATCTTACATTTATCATAGGCATTTGACAACTTGAAGAAGGAAATTTCTCATTTCTTCTTCAACTCTCTTCTATCATCCGTTATCTCGGTGGCCACTCTTTTCTTACTCATCTTTCACACAGCCCATCCATATTTTCTTTGGTCTACTATATTTATCAAGTGTAATATTAATTCTACGAGGCAAGGTAGGCGTTTGACATTGACAATCCTGTGGAATTAATGTTGTTTTTTGCTAAATGGAGTTAGCTGGATATACTACTCCTAGATTAAGATAGACCTCATAGTATACTTACAATCTGTTCTGTAGTGAGATCGAAAAGCCGCGGTCCCAGAATAGCCGGTGCGAAGAACCTCAGGAATATGAATCCGGATACGACGGAGTACCGGACTTCGGCGTTGCGCGGGAAATGTCGCGCGGCACATTGTCGCAGCGCGTCGAACAGACGACACATTATTGAAGGGCACATCGCGTATGATAATGTTATAGCACCAAATACCTGGGGACAAAGACATAGCAAAATACATTTTTATGTACAACAGAATGTAATAATACTTTTTGTAAATTACGTACCTATTACGAAACATTATGTGAATAAAATTAAAGTGAAAGGATTTTAAGTGCGCTGTTTTCTAAATTCCAGGACATGCCGGTGTCCTGATGCGATGTTTTCCTTCACCGTTACATAAATACTGACATAGTACACCATAAATTACTTCAGCGCCGTCTTCTTTTATTGGGCATCATTGGGTTACCTGCGTAGTTTCTTATGGTAACGGATAGTAGTGTATTTTATGTAGTGTGTGTGTAAATTATTTGTATAAGTTTACTGAAATAAATTATTTGTATTTGTATTTGTATTAGTAGTGTGCTGTGCAATAATCTTGTGAGATTTTATTTGTTAAAATAACATTAAACGACCTCGCGGTAGACCTACACTCTTACAGAATGGTCCAAGGTGGCACTAAATAGAGACGAATGGAGAGAAGGAAGGGAGGCCTTTGCCCAGCAGTGGGACACCACAGGTTCATAAAAAACTTGAGAGGTGTCAAGGGACACCGGATGGAACGAAGTTCCTATAATATTATTTACAAAAAACCTGTATACACTCAACAAAAATAATCGTCGCGACACCACACTGTTCAATGCGAAATAGAAATGAAAATATCTGGCTTGCTTTCTATAAGAGAGAGAGAGAGAGAGAGAGAGAGAGACAGACAGAGAAACATGCGCACGCCGCACAGCTTACAATAGCAAAAAGTGTCGTGACAACTTTTCGTATGATTTTTTTCCGTCTAGCCCCCTTTCACAACGCGCGATAAGGCACATGGTTCCAAAGGAAAAAAATAACATTCTGTCTACCAAATTACCTTTTCCACATAGTCTTTCAAGTTAGCGAGGTTAGTAGATATGGCAGCGGATGGCTTGACCCTAGCCGGGTCAATCTCACACGGGCGTCGCTCCGCTAGCACGGCCGCCAGCGTGGGCCGAAGCACCGCTCGGAGGTATGATGCGCCGCTGAGTCGCATCGCCTCGTCCATCATTTTGGAGACTACGGTGTTACCTCGGAATATTGTTGTTGCATCGCTGTGAACAAATCGAAAATGAACACGATTCTTAGGCAATAAACTAGTTTATTTCACTGAACAGCACGACTTCAATGTATTTATTGCCTTATTAGTGTGCATGAAAATGTAACAGTATCAGATCTTAGGACTAGTTTTGATTCAAAAAATCATTAAAAGTAATACAGTTGTTGCACCCACAATTCGTATTTTATAATTGCGTAACGCTGAAATGAACTACAGTTGAATACCTAGACAATAACAAAAAAATAGACTGGTTCGACCAGTGACAATCGGCTCACTGATAATGGATTTCAAGTTAGACAATAAGGCTGCTGGACAAACAGTAGGTAGCCCATGTGTTAGTCCAGGTTACGAGCTACGTACATTCCAAAAGGAACATTATAATACGTTCAGAGACAATCAGTCTCTCAACATTCGCATTACGCATTCACATTCACGACTGACTTCTAAGCTCAGTTGGTAGTAGCTTGCCTTCCGCGCCGTAGGTCGTGGGTTCGATTTCCACCGAGAACAAATATTTCTGTGGTGAACATAGATGTTTGTTCTCTGTCTGGGGTGTTACATTGTATTCTAAGTATGTATTTACAAAAAAAATGTACATAAGTATTATATCAGCTATCTGTTTCCCATAGTACAAGCTCTGCTTAGTATGGGGCCAGATAGTGTTGAGTGGATTGTCTATAAATATTTATTAATTTAGAATATTAAAAGTATTTAAATTACTTAAAAAAAAAGGGTTTCGTGTTTTTTTGTTACGTACGTGAGCGCAGATATTTCAGAATCCGCCAACTCCCTGACAATGGGCACGATGAGATCATGATGAGTGAACAGCCTCACTAAAGGCTGGGCCGCGTCTGTTTTACTCGCTACTATCTCTCCCAGGATGTAAACTGATGATGCTGTTATTGGCTGGAAAGAGAACGAAACTAATCAGAAATTCACTTTCTACAAGGATGCTATATTCATTTTATATTTTTTCATTTTCATTCATTGTTTATTCATTAAATTACTATAAAACATATAAGGCTGTACCCGTAGTCCGAAGTAAAACTCAGACTACGGGTACTGGAGAATGCAGGCGCCAATTTATGCCGTTTTAGGCACGTCTTGATCCCTACCAAGTTTTCATACAAAATAATAATATACCTAACGGAACTCTATCTAACTCATACTAGCGATGCGCATTTTCGAATGAAAACTGCGTTCGAAAGTTCTTTCGGTACTAATTTTTCTGTTCGAATATGAAATTAGTCCATGAATGACTTCCGCTTTCGAATGATTCGAGAGATTTTTCGAGAGACGAATGGGGCGGGGCTTAGTTTGGTTGATTCATTTTCGCTCACGCAATGTTCGTTCGCCTATCGTTCAAGGGCTAGGGATGTGACATGTGACTTTCATTGCAAAAAGTTATTTTGATAATAATCCTTTTTTTGTTTTTAATTACATAATAATAATAATAAATATATAGGCAACGACTAAAATTTCATTTGATAAAATGTCTATGTTGAAAACGCTGGCTGTGGCGGTCGTCTGTCTATGGCTCTATCTCTCTATCTTTCAGTTTTTTGGAACTGATTGTTCATGTGCCATGGAAGGAATTATAAGTAGGTCATCATCATTATGATCATAAGCCTGAAGAAGTCTACTGCTGGACATAAGCCTTCCCTCTATATTTCGATGAAGAACGATTCTGAGCTTTTTCCATCCACTGACTTCCCGCAATCTTAATAATGTCATCGGTCTATCGAGTGAGTAGGCGTCCTATGTTTCATCATCCGGTTCGTAGCGGCTTTTCGAGAGAACTTTTATTCCCCAACAGTTATTGATTTTTCGAGCTATATGACCTGCACTTTGCCACTTCAACTTACTAATTCTTAGGCATTTTTTTTTTTTTTCGCCTAAGTATGTCATTGTTAATCCTTTGGTGGGTAACTAATACTCGTTTTGATCCAAGATTACTGAGGTTTTATTATGATGCTTCCCGTCCCTATCATAATTCTATCGTTTGTTTCGTTCGACTAAGCGGCAGGCATTCATTCGTTCGATGTTGTTGTCTGTTTATTCATTTCATTCACCACTCGAACGCTTGATTGATAACATTACCTGTTAATGAATGATAATATCATTCAATAACAGGTAATAGTATCTTTCTTGATTCGTTTCGTTAGTCGTTCGTTAGTCGTTCGTTAGTATACATACTCATTCTTTCGTTTCATACAGTCAGGCTTGCTCACAGACCACTTTTCACTGTTGCCGTTTTAGCATTTTTAGTGCTAAATTTAGCATATTTCATGACTCTTTAAAATAAATGCATATAAATTTTCCATTTAGCATATTGCATATTTTGGCATTTCAAATCAAAGTCAATGTCAAAAGATTATTTAATAGCGACCGACCAGATACATTATTTTTTATGTATGGTTTTCATTGAGGTATGGCAACTCTCTGGATCAGGGACTTCCCTGAAATTAGTTTCTGATTGTTTTTACGTAACGAACGTTTCGCGTCCGAACCCCACTTGACTCTTGAATAAATTCATTCAATGTTATTTGTGAATGTGAAGTGAAAGTATGCCTCCTAAATATGAGCAACATTATTGCGAAGAATGGGAGAAGATAGGCGAGTTTAAGGATTGGCTTTTGGATGGATTTTGCTAACATTTGGTGCGTAACGATACTTTAGAGCCTAGAATAACATGTTAGGCTACTGTTCTACCAAAAAATTGTACACAGAAATGTTAATAACAAAATTAGTATTTTAGCATGTTTTTTAGCATTTTTAAATACAAAAATAGCATTTTTTAGCATTATTTGGAGCAAGTTCTAGCATTTTCTCAAAATAAAAAACGGCAGCACTGCCACTTTTACCCATAAGCTACTTTAAGCTAGATTAGTATATTAGTATCAGCGTTTTTCGAATAGTTCGAGAGATATGAGTTTTCGAAACATTAGTATTAGTATCTCTCGGATTCGCCCATCGCTAACTCATACTCATATTATTTATTGCAATTATTATGTTACATGGTGAGGTCTTAAAGTAAAAAATTGTGAATACATAATAGGCCCTTATCTTTAGGGCATAGCAATATTTGGAGTGGAAGCGGGCTGAAGTCAGGTCAGGTCATTGCATATAGAGTTACCTTCATATGAACACTTCTAAGGAACAGCTCCTCCAGCCGCTTGTAGTGTCGGATAGGGAACACATGATCCACAGTGTACTGCAGTAGTAATCGCAGCGAGCCTAGCGTAGCGCTGCCGGCGGCGGATAGCCGCGTGCCGGGAGGCGTGGCGCCACGGGATAACGCACCGCCCGCGCGGGATGTTAGGAAGAACCTGCAAACACATTCATATATCACACCCACGAACCGCACAAACTCCTACCTAATACACACACAAGACCAAACTTTACATGATTATGTTGTAACTCTGTTGAACCCGCGGAGTGGAGCCCTGGTGACCTGTATTACAAGTTTTTAAAACCTATCTCAGGCACCAGTCTCTCGCAAAACAGGTAAGTATAAACCTCACCTTTATTAATTGCATATATTACACCTTGTGCCAATGCTTGTCATAGTTCCTAGAAATTTAGTTACCTAGTTAGGGCTCCGTAGCCAAATGGCAGAAACGGAACCCTTATAGATTCGTCATGTCTGTCTGTCTGTCTGTCCGTCCGTATGTCACAGCCATTTTTCTCCGAAACCGTAAGAGCTAGACTGATGAAATTTGGCGAGTAGATGTATTCTGTGAACCGCATTAAGATTTTGACAAAAATATAGAAAAAAAACTATAAATTTTGGGGGTCCCCCATACTTGAAACAGAGACTCAAAAATTGTTTTTTCATCGAACCCATTCGTGTGGGGTATCTATGGATAGGTCTTCAAAAATGATGTTGATGTTTCTAACATAGTTTTTATCTAAACTGAATAGTTTGCGCGAGAGACACTTCCAAAGTGAAAAAAAGTTGGTCCCCCCCCCCTCTAACTTCTAAAATAAGGGAATGATAAAACTAAAAAAAATATATGTTGTACATTACTATGCAAACTTTCAACGATATTTGGTTTGAACGAGATCTAGTCAGTAGTTTTTTTTTTATACGTCATAAATCGTAAACTGCAATTTACCTTTCGACGAACTACAAAAACCTTTATATTATGTTACTTGATGCTACGGAACCCTTCATGGGCGAGTCCGACTCGCACTTGGCTGCTTTTTTTTAATTGTTCCTAGAAATAAGGTTACCTATGTTTTCGAGAGAAAATAAATCTATTTTATTATTATTATTATACATATTTTTTAGTAGTAGTAGAGCCCTTTGTGAAGGCCTCGTCCGGGGAAGTACTACCACCATGCTTATTCTGTCGTGAAGCAGCATTGGTCTGCGTTCAGCAATTTTCTAGCAAACGGATTTAGTATTATGAAAATCTTACGGTAGCTTGGAGCATCCAAAAAAGTATAATTTGATTGAAGATAAACACAGTATCTATCAGTAGAAGGAACTCGGTTTGACTTTTAATATGTAAATGTATGTAGGTACATCTTCTGGTCGATAATTGAAAACGTCATGCTAATACCCTACTTTCTTCATGATCAATTCGTCGAGGAACTGGTAGTTTTTGCTTAGCTACTATCGCAAAACAACTTTCTTTGTTCACATTACAGCTATAACAACATCGGAGGTAAGTTTTTTAACAATATAAGTATAATTACCAGGCGCGCATTGGCGGAGGCGCTGGCTGCCTTAGCTGTAACCGCACCTCGCCCAGGAAGATCGGAGTAGCTCCGTCGTGCCATACCGACACCCGCGCCTCGCAAGCAACACCCGCCTGCAACAACACAATACATCAGTTAGCATCAGTAAAGCTCAGAACACTGGAAAGAAGCCGTCAGCTAACCACGTACCGTTTGCGAGCCATCCTTATCCTTAGGATCAGCCTCCATCACGAGATCAAAACAGAATATTTCGTCAAATTGAGGATTAACAGTCTTCTTTTTCGGCTTGGTGCGCCTCTCCACCCTCCGTCCGTTGGAGTAGAGCAACGTGACGAGGGCGAAGGGGTCGCATTGACCATTTTTGGTGGTGAGTTCTGAGCACTCGAACACGCGCAGGCGCAGAGTGTCGTGACCCAGGCGCGCGGCGCAATGTCGCTCGGGGTCGGACCAGTAGTCGGCGGCGGTGGGAGACGAGGAAGGGGAAGGGGAGGGACAGCTCTCGGACTCTGACATGGCGTGCATGGGCGGCTTTGTCCGAGTCGTCCATTGCGCGCGGTCCTTCAGGCTTTCGGAGCGCGAGAGCGCGGGCGCGGGCTCGACCGGCATGCCAACACCACCCATCAGCTTCTTGCTCGTGGAGCTGGAACACGAGCCGAAGCCGATGCTCTCCTTGCAGTACTCCGACAGGCGGACGAGGTTGTTCCCTCGGCTGCGCGTGGAGTACGCGTCCCGCGCGTTGGCGTTAGCGTTGGGGTCCGGGTCGGGAGGCTTCGGCTCCACTCGCAACCGCTTCCTCGAGTCCTCGAGAGTGAGTTCGATGTACGCCTTTCCTTGCACCTCCGAGTCCGCGTCCACCGGCCGCAGCGCGAACCAGTGGTCTTTATTATTGTACCGGTGCAAGTCTTCTCGCTTGATGGCGACTTTTCCGAGCACCTTGTCCTGCTTGAGGTGCTTGTCACGGTCGAACACGTATATGGACAGGTATCGAAATCGACGAGGCACTTCGAATTGGAACTCCTCGCCGAAGAATGGACTGAAACGAAACAATGATTCTGTTAGTTACTGACCGTTGCGTTGGCAAGTGCTATTTATAGAGTAAATACACTAATCAGTATTTCTGTCGATGTAGCTCAGTCGACTGTCAGTGATATCCTACGCTAATATTTATTCATGTTAAATAATACAATTTAATTGTTATCAGGCTTTTGAGTGGCAAGAATTAAAATTGGCCGCGGCTAGGAGCATGTCGCGTGGGGTGCTTGCACCTCCGTCAAGTGACTCGGTCGCTCCGCCCACAATACATCGTTGATAAAACGGGCGATACGTTTCGTAACATTTTCGCAACTGAGAATGTAATATTTGCATCATTAATTTGAAACAATTGTCCATTAAACGACCATAATTTCTTTCTCTGTTTCTCAGAATGCAAACTCTAGGCGAAAGTAATAAAACGTTTGATACTAGCCGTCTTTGAGACAACTACCGACGCTCGTTAAAGATGTCTCATCTCAGCAAATACCTGAATTTGTTGCGTAAGACATATTACGAGATAATTTACAAGCATTCACCCAAATTATGAAATGTAAACTACGCTGCACTGCAATTCGAATTTAAGCTAGATAGGTGTCAGCAGCTGCAGCAAATAAGTACCAATGCAAAACACCGGTCAGACAGAGAAATTGGTCCATTTATAATATACAGACTATAAATTAATTTTATAATTGGCTTTATAGCTCGGAGGCGACCGCAGGTTTTAATGAGTAACAAAATGTAATTCGGAAGAAGTTTAGAACTACTAACATTTATTCTTAGGATGTTGTTTACAAACACGTACAGAAATGCCATTGAGAGTTTTGAGAGCAAAGCAATTATTGGTGCATTACCTACCTACCTACATTCACATTCGTTTATAAATACAGCAAAGTTGACGTGAGGCAAGCAAAATACCTGCGTGGGCTCTGTTATTCAAAGGTGAAAGTTACTCATTCCCTCGTCATGAGACATCTCTCCATAAAGAACTTTTATTACGAGCCGGCACTTCATTCAAACTCGCCATTCTGTACGAGGAATAATTCTGGACATTGATGAATTGTTTATCAGCCTTTGTTTTACTTTCCTCAATGGTATTTCTATTTTTGGCGTGCGGTATGTCACCTCATTAATAACATACTGTGTTTCAAAAGGTGATTCACGGTTCAAAGTAATATTCATCAATCATTTTTTGTTTGATTTAACTAAAATACTGATCAAGTAAAGAACGTTTTCCGCTACACATCTGTACCGAGCAGCAGGCTAAGCTTTGGCAAAATTTCCGGCCGGATGTCTGCGGTTTGTTTAGATTCAATAAAACGAAATCATACGTGGATCAGTTTCCTACATCTGGTCTAGTTTATCTACAGACAGATTGAGCAGATTGAGCCGCAGTCGTAAAGCAGTGATTCAAGCGAGCTTAAAAAAGCGATGTCACCTTACTAGACATCGAGTTACGAATTCGTCTGCCAGTCCTATAAGATGCAGTCATCCGCGCTACGTACAAGTATAATAATATAGTGCAGTTATGAGTGTGCGTGTAGCTATTTGTAAAACATGATGATAACTCAATAAAGGGGTTTACTGACTGGCTGATGCATGTGTGTGGGTAAGAAATCGACAGCGGGGCCGGGGGCAAGCCCGCGCATCCGGCGCCGCCGCGGTATTTATAAGTACGGAGCCGGAACCGCCACCAGCTGAGCGAGGGCGTCGATATTACACACACTTCACGCCTTCTATTCAATATGTTAATAACGAATTTATTGAGCGTGACCAGTTTTGATTAAACGAATACCCAACGTTTGTATTGCGCCGGTTGTATCGGTTCCGCCTCCGCCCTTCCCAATGAACAAAATGCATCGTTCAATGTTTAGTTAGATTATCTTGCAGTCTACAAGTATTGCATCTTACAACTCAGGGTTCAGTCGATATTACTCAAAACGAATTTAGGAAGCATTCATTTTAGACATTTCCTTCAGATTTAGCACAGGATGCTGAATCGCGGATACGTCACATTCTAATGTAAGGAAGTAGAGCAATGCACTTGGAACTGCCACCGAGTCTCGGCACGACCGGCCGTTCAGAGCGTTCGATGATCATTTTACGCGCCACGAGGTTCCGGCACCAATTTATCACTTAAAAGCTTCCGTTTAAAGCAGCTACTGAGATATACACGGCGTTTTATGACGTACCCCAGCCGAAATTGCTTCTGAATGTTTTTTTATAACTGCACACCGACCGACATAATGGCTTCGAAGAAATATGAAATCAGGAATAGCTAAATAATCATTTCTCTAAGAGTGTGTTCACCCGAATCGTGTCGTGCTACTTGCGTTTAGGTAGGTAGATACTAGTTGAACAGTGGCGCATAGTAAGTGCAGTGATAAGGTATCGCGAGACAAAGAACCCATTATGTAGACTGGAAGAGTGACGTGACATTTCCTTCGATATCCGCCAGTGTGCTCTCACCTCTAGGGTCACTAAATCATTATCGCTTCCGTTCATTAACAACAAAACAACTCATCAGTCATCGTTCTGATAAAATTTTAGGCGTAAAAATATTTTACGTTATGTCAACTGATAGTAGCAATAAAAGTGGTTTCAAATTCTACTTTCTTTTACAACGAGGGAAGAAATAACGACTACTCAAATATATGCAATGCACCTTAAAGCGTTCAAGATTTACGAGCAATGTAAAGTACATCATCTATGAGTAAGACAGACTTCTTAAAAGCATGCATCCGCTTCGGTTAAAGCCCTAGTTTCCTGCCATATCAATAATGGCAGTCGTAAACTATATTCTTACAAGTGATCGGACGTTGTAAATGAATAATTTTGTATCGATGAATTTCGACAAAATTACACGTGGCGTGTATTTTTTTTCCATTTACGACGATTTGCAAATCTTTTTGAAATAAAACCAGTTCACAACACCGATCGTTTAATAAAATAAACCTCAGTTCGTTCGGAGCCCGGAGTAAGAATATGAGTCACAGGCGTAGAGCTGCACTAGTTCCTAGACTGAGCTCCCGGCCTCATGGGCAGTCATGGTTGTCAGTAATTAAATTTGTCGGTGGCATAGATAATACATTGAGTGGTTCGGTACTCCATTCAGTCAGAAAGTTGAATGGCGAGGGGGTGTAGCGGAAGGGACGTTCCGCGCGGGCGCACGCTCGCCGGAAACGCATCCGGGACGTGGCGCGCCGCAGCCCTGCAAGGCCTGATTATGCGCCACCCCAAAAACTATTTTTTTATCGGATAAATGACTCCAGAACTATATACTGAAAGAAATGTCAAACACACCGTGGTTCATCACAGTTGAGGAACTGCACGAACAAACGAGAATGACTAAAGTAAAGGAATAGCTCCAACTTCTAGAGACATCCTACAAGACCAGACTGTCAAGGTAGCCTTATCACCTGGCTAAAAAACTGCTAGATACGCATACGCGGTAAAGACTTAAAAGCGACAAGACACGCATATAGCAAGTGCATCAAATCAATAATTGGGGCTATAGGAGTACCTAGCTACATCCCAGCACACCAACGGAGCCAGCCAGCTGAACGTAAATGCAACGAGTAAAAAAAACAAAATAAATCATATATGTATTAAAAATATCTGGTATACTAGCCAGCCAGTACCCAGAAAACTGAGAAGCAAAGAGTCATGTTCTGCAAAGTAAAGTGAAACTATGAAGTCACGGAAAAATAAACATGCATGGTTTGTAGGTTCGCGCATAAACATAACTCGACGACTCGTTTTAGTATTAAAACCAGCGTTCTATCCTGCAGTTAAAATGATTCAATTTGTACTTTCCCGGAATACAGCAAGTGGACCTAAACACGGCGACGCTTTAGGTTATAAATAAGGTATTTCCGTAGCTTTATGATGGTTCCTCTCGGAGTACGAGCATAGAGTACTACCAATTATTGCAGTGAGCATCACTCACACTAATAGTGAAATTACTCTATTAGACGACACGTTCTATGGAAGGAACGGAAATAAACCCTCATGCGTATACTTGTAATAGTAAGCGCTATTATGTTCGCGCTCAAAGAAAGTTATTAGTACAAACTCCTACACACAAATTATCACCTACGCCAAGTTTGGTTAGGCTTCTACACTTAGAAAAGTATGTCTTCCTTATATTAGAGAACGACAAAGTTGTTCTGAAGTCTAGTTTCTAAAACCAAATGAAATAACTAGGTACTGGTTTGTACAGTATACCTAGTGGCGGAATGAAAATGTTCGTCGATTTTCAACTTTATTTGTTCAACGTATCACGATCACATTGAAACTCTTTGAACACTACCTTTTGAAACTGAATACACAGATAAGTTAACGTCACAAATTATGTCAAAATGTGTTCATGATCAAGGCACTGGTGCAAGCGAAAACCGACTCTAAGGTGACGAACATTTTCATTCCGCGACTGTACACGTTAATTGTGTTTTTTTTTAATCAATCTATAGAATGATCTGAAGGTACCGTACAACCAAGCAAACTATCTGTCATGGAGCAATAAACAGATGTACTCAAACTGTGCTATTCATTCATTACTATGTTTACTTTACAATTTATGAATGACACGCCATAAAAGATCTACACTACATTATCAATTCTTGGTATGCTATACGTATTTCTCCTAATTTAGCTCATCCATTCACTGGTCATTCACAAATTAGACGAACCTTGACCCAATTCAGCTTGCCCTACACAAACCGAATATCGTTGGGACCGTTCCCACCCGATAACGCCGGAAGTTAGGCCGGACACCGGACAATGGATCCGTTATGTCAATTCCGGACTAGACGTAAAAAAAGCAAAGGTATAATACATCTGGGCGCGACAGGAAACTCGAAAATAGTAATGGTAGTAAGTCAAGGACAAGACATTATACTAAACACCTCATAGAGTTCATGATACTTTAGTCTAGTTTCGTACCGTGTGCGTTCTAAAATACTTTCGTTCTACATACAACACACGCAACACTCTCGAAAATATCTTGCGCTGGCTGATCCCTAACCTTCGTTCCGAGCTCTCTCGTGTTAGGTTAGACAGATAAGCATTATCTCATCATCGGCCGATCATAACACTGATAGCTCGGAACAATACACGGACGTGGAATTTCCTGGTGTTATTATAGATAACATTTGGTTTTGATACAGTCTCTAAATGAGTCCGAAACTTATGTGATTGATATTTTACTGTTACAAGCAAGACATGACTAAGGTTGTTTGTTTATTATAAAAGCGACAGTAAGGTTCGACGAAGCAATCGATAAAATCTGACCCCACTAGTATACAATGTCTCTTGCTAAAATTCTTGTTGAGACAAAGTTGCATTCAATGATCAGTTTCAAGTATTTACGTTTCACGTCTCGCCATTTACAACAATTTATTAAATTCCGAGAATTCATTCATAATATTGTACTATGCTGTTGTACATAACACTAACTTTTTCTGATAGAAATACTGATCGACGGCATCACACACAACTTGATTGATAAACTGACTTACTTGAGCGTTCTCTCCATGGTGGATGTGCGAAATATTTCCTCTTGGTCGAGCGACAACACACAGTAAATGTCTCGATGACATGCTGCTCCATGATTGCGTCCTGGCAAGTTCTTTGCTTCACCTAAAACAAGGAGGACCCACGATTGGCAAAAGAAATTTCAACAAAGGATGTTTATAGAAGGAAACGTTTTGTGGTAAAATTTGTAGTTCTGATAGATACAATTTATATAATTTCAACATTTTATTTTAGGGATTATGATAGTCTGAGCATGATGTCGGGGTATTACATTAAATGACGGTGATTAGGCAAAACGAGTGTGTACGATAAAGTGGTTAAAGACATTCATTCAACGCTACTAATCAATTCATGGGTGATCAATTTCATATCACGATTCGCTTAATCTGGAGCTCAAGTAAAGCATGTACACAAGGATACGCATCAGACTATACACTGCTGGCTCTTATATCCTTGCAGTAAGCGTCATTTTTCTTTGTTTTTATGTTACTTGAGCGTTATTAGGATTCAGACTTTAAATGCCTCATCACGTCACAAAACTTGGGCGTATGATTACATGCGTAATTGCATGAACTGCCGCCGTTTTAGGCACAGTGTCGTCATTGAAAGACCACAATGGCTTGCTTATCGCAATCATTATCATTAATGCAATGAGATTTTATAAATTGCACATGACATTTACACCGAGAGCCACCTAGTTCTCTTTTCCCATCGTTAGCATCGTGTACTTAGATTGCGCATTTCGACCTCCGTTTGCAAAGTACTCTCAACCTTGAGTCGTACAGATGAATATCGAGAGCTTTCTAGTGCCTGGTGAAACGTAATTTGACGTAGAATATCTGCACTGTACAAAGTACAGCTCATTTCAAAGCAACTTTATAGGGACTTTCGCAAAAGGACCACTCCTTTACAAACGACAACATGAATATCGCATTGGAGTCTACAAAATAGTATATTCTCTTGATGTAGGTACTAGGGCATGCAATTATCGAAACTTTTCGATAATCGATAATACGATATTTATCGCTCTATTTTTCGATAATTATCGAGAATTATCGGTTGTTGGTAAAGGGAAAAACCTTCATGTGTCGGTCTAATTTAACTGCTTTATTTTTCATATCTACACTCAACAAGAAGATTTACGTATAACCTACTATTATCTGTCTATTTCTACTTATATCATTCTTTTTCTATCGTGTCGATGTTACAATAAAATTGATGAAACGGCATTGAACAGAGGATGCCTTCTGTCACTTGATTGATTTGATTTTTATATAATTTTTCTTTTTAAAAATCTTTCAGTTGTTCACTTTTTGTTCAAGGATTGCATGTACCATTAATATGGAAAATAGCTAAAGTGTATTGAACTTTACATTACAATTTTGGGATTGATAACTCATTATTTACTAATAAATATGATTTTATTACATATTATTTCGATTAGTGACACTAATTGAAAAGCTCAATAATTATGAGCTATTTTAACGATTAGGTTCTTAAGTAAATCAGTCAGTAGAATGCTTGGACTAGTAGGTAATCATTAATGTAAATGTTTTTTTTATAAAGAAACCAAATAATAACAATCAATTAGAATGTACGCATTGTTTAACATTTTGTTATCGTTAGGAATAAGA
The DNA here is from genome assembly GCA_947578465.1 of Thera obeliscata. Classification (NCBI taxonomy): domain Eukaryota; kingdom Metazoa; phylum Arthropoda; class Insecta; order Lepidoptera; family Geometridae; genus Thera; species Thera obeliscata. The sequence continues at coordinate 5,398,956 of OX387926.1, forward strand.
ATGAACTATTCGTAATAATAGTTCATTCATACATTTTTGAATTTATCGTTTATCGGTTTTTATCGTTTTTATTTTCGATAATTATCGCTGGCGAAAATGAGCCGATTACCGATAATTTATCGATTATCGGTTATCGGATTGCATGCGCTAGTAGGTACTGGTCCAATTAACTGTATGAGTGGCATAGCAATCGTTACACTCTAGTCACGTTTGTGAATTAAAGTAATAATGAATCACTGGAAAAGGAAGGACCACTGACAGTGGTTGAGAAACATGTTGTGGCCTCGTGGGATATCGCTAAATACGGCAAGCCAAGGTGAGACGACATCGGACCATAAGTAACTCCTGTCGCTTATCGGTAGACCTATAAAGCCTGCGACCTTTTGAGGTACCTATTATGGGATTTGTAACTGTCTGATCTGTTTTGCTGACATCTGCGTTTAACAGTTTGAAACAGGAACAGACTTTTGATTCCCTATATCTAAAAACATAAAGGAGCTTCGCAATGACTGCGTTAACACGCCATAAAGATACGGTGGTAGGTACGGTGATACAATTAATTTGGAGTTTAGAGTAGGAGCATATCTGGGTCTGTTTCAACATAAATTGATCAATTAAAACGATTATTGTTTCCGAGATCGAAAGAAATACTCCCACCTTTTTCTAATTCCGAAGTGCGGTGGATTGTGAACAAGTTGTTAGTAAGTAGGTAAGGCATGACGAAACTGTTTTGTAGAGTAGACTATACCTAAGAGACACTATGTTAGGGGAAAGTGGATATGCCAGGAAATACAAATAGGTTTCATAGTAGTGAATCAGCCAGATGGAATGAGACCTAGATTTGAAATAGTAAAGCGCCAGTAAAGGTATTTATGTTTAATATCTTTAGGAATTCTTGGTTTCATTCGGAGAAAACAATGGATTTATATTTGTAAGTCAAATAAAAATAGCATATCATTTTCAGTTAATTCAAATTCGCATCCATGATCTTTATACCTACTGAACTATTTAATGTTTTCTGTATTTGTCAAAAATAATAAAAACTCTAGCTAAGCTGTAAAGCTAAGGCCGAGATTCATAGACGTGACTTTGCTTTACAGCAAAGGAGTCTTCGCAAAGTAAGATTTGTCGCAAAGTGCGGTCTATGAATCTCAGCCTAAGAGTATTTATTATTTTTGTCAAATAAAATACACTTACATCATAATAAGGCAATCAATATACTGAATACTGAAAATAACTATCCCAATGCCTGTGAGCTTCACATTAATAATAAACATAGAAGTAAAAACCCAGTGATCGAATTTATTATTATAAGAGTTATGGAAATTTTCATGTGATAATGTCATTCTTCGCAGCTGGATTCAATAAAGGTAAACGTAACGATTCATTATAGGTTTTGTTATGATAACAATTTCCTGTTCCACGGAAAATATGGTGAATGGGTAACCGGTCTTTAATAATTGACAGCATAATGATATCATATTATTAGAATCATTTATGGTAAACAATATGACTGGCCCTTATAGCTCAGATGACTGCCCTCATAGCTCAGTTGGTAGTAGCTCTACCTTCTGAGCTGTTGGGCGTGGGTTTGATCCCCACCGAAAACTAATATTTGTGTGGTGAACACAGATGGTTGTTTTCTGTCTGGAATTTAACCCATATTGTATTCTAAGTATATATTAAAAAATATATATATAAGTATTGTATCAGCTGCCTGGTTCCCCATAGTCCTCTGCTGAATTTGGGGATAGATGGTGTAGTGTGGATTGTCCGCAATATGATACTCGTATTATACTAACTAGGTGAAACCCTCTTACACCATTAAGAGACAGGAATATAATTATTAATATGTATTGCGTCTAGAATCCTGGTGTTCAACAAGTTAAGATTCGATAATATTGGGTGTCGTCAAACGAGACATTACAGAACAAATTGTTCTGTGATATAGAAGAGAACGGCCGTGGAGAGATATTTTTCGGTGTTCTGTGAGAGAGACATTTGTAGAATTACTTTGACTTGGGACTGGACTTCACTGGAGGAAGACCAATGGCAATGATTGAAATACCTGTGCACGTGCATCTGTGGGGTGATTGCGTATCTTTTGTTGTAATCAAAATCTAGCCGCACCTGTCAGTTTTGACAGGAGCTTCGATATGCAGATAGAAACAAAACTTATCTTTGACTAGGAACGATTGCAACAAGACATAATGTTGACGTTATAAACATGAGATAGCGAATAAGAACGCTTCGTAAAACTAGTCATAATGGCAACATATTGATATAGAGGTCGAATAATGATGGCAACCAACGCTGTTCCTTGTTAGTGTAGTTTTTTGATAGTAACGTTTGATAACAACAGAATTACACAATCACTCGGTCGGTGTACTAGTGGTCCATAGCTCTCTTTTAACGGTGATTTACCCGCTCAATTAACCAGTGAATGATATATGTATAATGCGGCCTTCGTTTTATTCATACAATCAAAGTAACGACTTTATAATATTAATATAGGTTTTCCTACCTAGAACTAAATATAAGCATACATTTAATTATATTTTCAAATTATTGAATGGTTATTTAATGTTAGGTACCTATCTACTGCATTGATAAACAGGAAGGTACAAGTTCACATCGACGATGTCGACAATCGACATACATAAAAATTCCTATGCAGTCATTGTTTAAAAATATTTTCTAAACAATTAAGTACGTACAGTAAGTACATTGTATTATGGGTTTAGTGAGTTATGGTGGCAGGTCAACTTTAACCCAGTGACAGAAAACAATATCATATAATATAATTACAACAAGCTAAAATCAACAAAGACATTCCAGAAAAACTTAAATTACTCAACGATTACACGCGTGTACCTACCTACTATCATAAATTGAGGCAAGATAATTGCTGAGATACCTAGTGTAAGATGTCTCCCTCCTCGACTATGTAGCACTAATTAAAACTCTTCGGATAGTATGTAGAACATCATAATTCTATTCTTTCACATTACACCTCATCATAAATCCATAACCTCCCTGACGTCTATCCATTTCCCACCAAAACCGGCTTCTAACTGTCAACTCATTGACATTATACTGTGCATGACAGGTGACATAACTGACGTAAGGTGATTCTATCTATATCATAGAGCTTGTAAATAACGCTGCGTTACAGTCGGCCATCCTACTTGGGACGGGTCCCTTCGTCCAGTACGAAGTAGCAGAGTGGTCGTCAGTTATGACCACACAAAATAGTTGGTATTCCGAACTAAACTATTGAGTATTTCTAGCGATTATATTAATCCAATAACCATGTGTTCGCCTATAATATCAACTATTTCGTTCACATTATGTTTACATGTTTTTCCACTTTGGAAAAGCTTTAAGCTTCACAGCCTGGTGTTACAATCCTAAATCTAGACATTATACCAATATAATTGGTTCTTAAAGTTATTACAACAAGTATTAATGTTATTAGTCTCTAATTATCAATGAGTGTTTTACTGCTTGAGTATGTATAACTAATCTTAGTTTATCCAAAATCTAGATATTATACCAATATAATTGATTACAAAAGTTCTTACAATTTTAATGGTATCAGTCTTTAATTACCACTTTGTGTTTTGCTACTTGAGTATGCTTATCTAATCAAAGTTTATTCGAAATCTAGATATTATACCAATATAATTGGTACCAAAAGTTCTTACAATATTAGTCTCTAATTATCACTTTGTGTTTTACTACTTGAGTATTTAAAACTAATCTTAGTTTATTCATTTACTTTTGACAAAACATTCATTTAAGTTTAGCAATAAGACTAATAACCAAGTAGGCTACAGATTCGTATTGTAAAACGTCGTTTCTTGATTGGGACACAACTATGAAACACTCGTTCACCATTGATAACATCGCAACCATTATAATATTCCACCAACCAAAACACCGCTAGCTATACAACTATATCTAGGTTGTCTGGAAAAGATCGCTCTTCAGCGATAAGACCGCCCATTGTACATTTGTATGTTTTCAATTATTGTTACTTGTTTTTCCACTGTTAGTTTTAAGGTGTGCAATAAAGAATTTTTCATCCCACCAGCTCTGAAAGTGTGTTTTTGCTGTTTAATTTCTGACTGGAAAAGCCATTTTTATCCGCTAGAGGATAAAGTAAATTTGAATTTAGAATATCGTGTTCAATAAGTTTGTGAATACACAACCTATTTACTTCTACCTCCATGGTGCCGAACTTATCATACAACCTTTTTTATTTTGTTAAAAACTCGCACTCGTAACCTTCTTGCTGTATTTGTGAATTCAAAACACCATTAAACCTATTTACTTCTACCTGCATGGTGCCGAATTTATAATACAACCTTTTTAAATTTGTTAATAACTCATACTCGGAACCTTCTTGGTGTGTTACTTTTAGTCGCGCCATGTTCTTTTTTTGCATTTAGTCATTTCCTCGAAGGTGAGATGAAAAGTTACGTGTTGCACTCGAGTGCAAAGATTTTCCACCTTGTGCTCTTTTGATTCCTTCGCCAACGCATAGGATTCTAACTTTCAAACCACTCGCTACGCTCGTGGTTAAACTTTAGAATCCTGCGCTTGCTCAGTCATCAAATTTGGGAACGCGGTTAAAAACAGCTTTGCACTCTTGTTTAACAAATAACTATTATTTTCTATTCTATTGTCTTTATCCTTCTCTTCCTGGATCCTTGCGCGCGAAACACTTTGACACCTTTACATGACAGCGACAGATTGACAACCTACGTTAAGATCATAGTAAAGCCATAGCTTTTAGAATGGCATCGTTACAGTCGGCCATCCTAAAAGAACAAGTCCCTTCGTTCAATATAGTCAGTTAGTCTCATCTACACAAAATAGTTTGTTGGTACACAAGAATTTCAGCTAAGTTTTTAATATACCTACCTACATTCCTTTCAACACATCTAACGGTTCTGGCAGAGTAACGGCGCTGAGCTGCCGCTGGTGGTGCAGCTTAATGCTGAGCCAGAGCCGATTTGCTGCAGTAGCATACTCTAGCTCATACAACCTCTTTCGCTGTTAATATTTGTAATTATATCTTTCTTTATGATTTTGATAATATACAATATTAGTCTTTAATGTTTTCTTAATGTGCAAATAAATGCCTGTCTGTGTCTGTATGTCGTCTATAATACATCGCATCATCATAATCATCAATAATATCATCAATAACTTAGCTAACATTATGTGAGCCTGAAAAGTCAATCGGACGGAACTAGATCAGGACCCAGACAAGTGCTTTGCTCGTAACTTAAAACTGAAGCCTCATCAATTTACAGTAGTACCTACTCAAATAACTTTTATCTAGTCTTGGCGTACCAACACCTTACTTTAACAATTCCAATATTATTATTTTTATCATCAACGTCCATTAAGTTTTGTATAATATTTTCGTCAATCGCGAAGTATCACAATGATAGTCCTATTTATAGTAGGTATCACGAGTATCAGGAATAGTGAGATTTAACTATCAATCATGTTCAGATTTTCATGCACCTACTTACTAGTCGCTAAGTGGCAATATTTTTTTCTTTGGTCTATGTAATCAACCACACTTAGTCAAAACATGACCGATGCTTCTACGTTTAACAATCCTTATTCACCGAGAACCCATTGTATTGAAACAGGATAAACTTCCTTCACGTTGTGACTTACACATACATTTACAACTGTTTTTTTTTTTTATTATTATTATTATTTTTTTATATATTTTATTCCCATTGACTGGTGTCTTACTAAATCCAATATAAATGGCATCACAACCTTCAGATCCGTCATCCACATAAATTTAAAGCAATAGAGGCCCCGAAGAATTAACTTTATAAATAAAACTCATTGTTTATCCAAATACTCTGAGCATTACTATCAGCTACTTCAGAAAGGTGACTAAAGTTATACTTAATGGTACCTTAGAGAATGTCATGGTTAAGCCCAGCATAATCTTGTTCGTTTACTTGCAACTTTTTTTTTTTTTTTTTTGTTCTTATTCTCAAAATTTCCATTTTCAACTAAATGTGTACTATCTCAACTCTATGTTTTTGAGGTACATGATGTCCCAACGGTTTACTTCAGTTAATTCATCACAGATGTTTTCATTACTAATTATTTTCCAGTCCCGTATCATTTTATGTATGTTTATCGCGTATTCTCCATACACATTCAATATAGTAAGTTTTTTTCTATTTACTAACTCGAAAGTTAACTGCTTAAGTCGAATTGTCGCAAGGAGTCTTCAAGGCATATAATTCAAGTAACCAAAAGTCATGGCCTAAGCTATAACCATAAGTACAAATTCACAAAAATATTTAGGATCAATATTTGGGCTTGTCTCTGTAATTTAACAGGCTGAATCTCGATTATACCATTCTCAAATTTTGCTTTAAAACAAGGTATAGTCAGAACATAAAGCTAAGCATTTAATATATAGGTATTTTAAATCTTGTTATTGTTGTCAACCTGTTAATTTAATTTTTGCTGGTTTTATAGTTTCCAATCAATCTTAGTTTTACGTTCATAGATTGAACAAAATTATCAGATCTCACTCAAGGAGTCTCGCAACATAATTTGTTTCGCATGAATATGTAACAAAAAAGTTTCCAACCCATCAAGATATAAATCCAACCACAATAATCGTACCCGTAATTCCAGTATACACATATGGTTGCTGTTTCAGCAAGAAGCAATCCATCAGATCAGTTTTTATCACCTTTTTTTTTTTTCTCAGTGCTATCAATTTATTTAACCCTTAGGCAAATTCAAATCAAATGGCAGATCCGCCTCTGTATATAACCACTTTATTTGCCTCTAAGTCATATATATGTGTTCAGTAAAGAATAAATAAACTGTTGCATGCCACTAAAATAATGGCACTTGGTTCTTTGACGCATTCATTTATGTTTAACATTAACTAATCATAAGATTATTAATCCGCCTGCAATCACAATTGGACGGCAAAATCATGCATCCGTCGTTCCTTCACATAATTACAATTTTAGGCGGCAAGGTCGCAAGTCAAGCTTTGCTATCCAACTACAAGTTGGAAAGCAAAGTCGTATGCCATGTTTCACATAATTACTTGGGCTGCAATATCGTTTGTTTGTCTTTACTCGTTCACCAATAGGGCGGCCACTCCTTATTGTATAGCCAGGTCACATGTCATGTTCTCAATAAATAATGAATTGGGTGGCAACGTCGTATGCCGGTCATGGTCTCTATTGATAATCAATTGGCAAAGTCGTATGCCATTATTACCCTCATTCAGTCAAGCATTAAGCGGCGGCAAAGTCATATGATAATTGCCCTTCCTTAGTTATCAACTAGCAAGGTCGTATGCCAGTCAGGTCCTCTCTGGGTTATCAACTGGCAATGTCGTATGCCAGTCAAGCCCTCTCTTAATCATAACTGAGCAGCAAGGTCGTATGCTGGTCATGTCTTTACTCGATCAAGCATTGGGCGGCAATGTCGTATGCCTGTCTTGCCCTCACGATCACGTATTGGGCGGCAATGTCGTATGCCTGTCTTGCCCTCACAATCACGTATTGGGCGGCAATGTCGTATGCCTGTCTTGCCCTCACGATCACGTATTGGGCGGCAATGTCGTATGCCTGTCTTGCCCTCACGGCGGCGCCTTCAGCCAGCGCTCCCTGTGTCGCGCCCTCAGCACCGCATGTACCCCTCCGCGAAGTGAGGCAGCCCCGCTGTCAGCGTGAGGTCGCACCGCGGGCACGGGGGCGGCAGCGCGGGCGAGGGCGGGGCAGTGCCGCGCCCGCCAGCTGCACCGAGGTGAGCGCCAGCGCGCGCCACAGCGAGCCTGTCGCGCCGTCGGCTGGCACCAGGCGGGCCAGCGCCTCGCGCGCCACCTCGCGGTACAGCTGCAGCGCGCTCCGCGAAGTAGGCGGGCACCAGGTACCGCGGCTCGCGATGTAGCCGGCGAGCCAGTCGCCGGCGCGCAGGTTCTCGCACAGCGGGTGCGCCAGCTCGTCGCGCGGCATCACCTCCGCCAGCAGCGAGGCGACGCCCTGCAGGCCGCAGTACACGAGCGGCCCATGGCCCGGCCCGTCGTAGGCGGGCGGCATCAGTCTCTCTCTGGCTCAATCAGTTGTCACCCATGTTCTAGAACTTAAAGTATTAACTGAATACATCATTCTGGTCTTTATGTTTTTAGTTCCATTCAGATATAAATGGCATCCATCAAGATAATATAACTTTAGTATACATAGGAGGCCATACAAAAAAATCATCATTAGTAAAGTACCTAGCTAAGTCTGTACCAGCTTCTTCCATTAATTCTTCACACTAATGAAACACTTCACAACGAATGGTGTCACAAGGTAAGCAATATCTCATAAATAACATATTCATGAATGCGGGAAGTAGCATTTCAATATAATCATTCAAAGGTTCATCGTTCAATCGGTTTGATTATTTCAGCTAGTTTAAATAATAATTAATATTTGAACAATCACCGCAAAGCCCCAATGATTCAAATAATAGTAACTTACAGGTAGATAGTATTTTTATCACGAGTACTCTTATTTTAATGGTGGACGGAATGGCGGGTTGAAGGAATCAACTCGAGTCACAAGATCCCAAAGAAACACTTGTTAGAGCCCAAAACTCGGAGAGGTCAGAACTCATACTCTACTAGAGTAAATAAATTATACCATTATTTATTATTAGGAACACCCCATTTGTCATGGCTGTTTGAACATTCAATTTTGTCCTGAAGCTCGCTTGGAACTCAGATAACTTGTGGCCTCAGACCAATTCTCAACAGACTTACTTATCCATAACTTGCTATTAGTCCCGCAAAATTATTTATTTATTCATTTAAAACTTCCACACAAACTATTTAGTGATATGAAGATAGCATTGTCTACCAGTCTAAATCTCTGGGTCTAAAATTAATATTTGCTCGGATATTCTCCGACTCACAAAATTCAGTTTCTCAAGTCAACTTCATTAAATAATAATATCAAATCTTTGCAATTGTTATTAATGAAATACTATATTTACCAATTTCCATCAATGCCATTTTGTCTTACCACACCAGGTCTATTTGCTTGCTGAGATGAGTTCCAACTTTAAGCTCCATAATATTGTATAACTCAGCACAACATTTTTTTTTTTGTCCATTTTATCATTCAAAACAATTCAGTAACCAAGCTTCAGGTTTCCAGGTTTGTAACTCTGCTCAGGCTCTGTGTATTTTGTTACTAACGTTGTCACATTTTACTGTTCTATTTCTTGTCGTGTACAGCTTGTTTTTCATTCTTTCTTTCTAACAACATTGTAACTCGATGGTTCGTAATTGTTGTTGAAAATTGTTGGATATCTTTGTCATAAATTATCACGGCACGAACGGCTTGTAGGCCCGTTGATTCATCCTCTCTTCTGACTTGTAAGATGTCTCCCTCCTCGACTATGTAGCACTAATTAAAACTCTTCGGATAGTATGTAGAACATCATAATTCTATTCTTTCACATTACACCTCATCATAAATCCATAACCTCCCTGACGTCTATCCATTTCCCACCAAAACCGGCTTCTAACTGTCAACTCATTGACATTATACTGTGCATGACAGGTGACATAACTGACGTAAGGTGATTCTATCTATATCATAGAGCTTGTAAATAACGCTGCGTTACACTAGTTAGGGCAGCTAAACAAAGGAGATGTACGTGTAGGTACCTTTCCAAGAACGTTGCGGACTCTCACAAATTCGTCGTAATTGGACTGAGAGAGAAACTCGCAACAAACTGTACATAATTGCTGATGCAAAAACAGCCGTCATCATCATCAACATGGCAGTAACACACGCCAAGCCACTAAACTGGATCGTGGGAGTGAAACGGGAACCTCTGAATAGTGCCATCAGCCCACCGAGGAAACCGACGGTATTTAGCCACAATAGCGATCATTAAAATGTTTCCACACGCTCATGCGTACCGCAATTGTTTCGAAATCGAGAGTACCACCACCTCTACTATGGTGCCGCAGCCGGGCCAAAACCATGGGAATTATTTCAGGTCACCATACTTCTTATAATGATGTTTTATGTTGTCTTATGGTGTCGTAAAGACGAAGATGAAGGTGGGTGTAGTATAAGATCAATCACCTCAACCCCACTTTCAAAATGCGCGATCTAACACGCCTGTAGAAGCATGTACAGTACACTTGGGCAAAGAAAGAGCTACCAGTTCCTGGATTTACGCAACACGAGGGCAAATTTCTTGATTCCAGCTAAAAAACAGCTCATGCAAATGACTGAATTCCGCGTACTCTACGGCAGGTCGATAGCTCCGCACCGCACCTCATAACACGATGTATTTAGGTATAATAAGTACATCTTTTGTAATTTATAACTATGCTAAAATATAAATTATTGCTTTTCTCAGAATCTGAATCGGAGTTTGCCAGTTTCAGTTTGTAATGACATTTTGTTGTAAGAAATTATTAAAGACAATGCTGCATTTTGAATAATTTTTGACGAGGTAGATTATTTAATACCTACACCTTTATTGGTGCCTGCTATTACAAGCCCGTCGTTGCCTTCCTACGTGAATAGTTAATTTCCAGTGGCACAATTAAATGCTCACCCACATAGGGCCAACTTCGTTCAACGCAGGTGGGTTGACAGTCGCTTTTTAGCAAACTAACCTGCTTTTAAAGGACATATTTTGCAATGTGTAAAATGTTACAAGTTATTACAAATTATCTGCCTGACTTAGGCCTGTATTGTTTCGCGAATCTTCCTATGGCTAAGCGCTTTTATAAGACGGACCTTACTTTAAATAAAGCAAAGATTTGACCTTAAAACCAGCTTAGTTTCAACGCGGTGCTCAAGTGTTTACATGTTTGAAGAATATGCAAAAACAAACCGATATAAAACTCCATATCTTATCGGCAACCAATAATCATTGAGAATTACGTATCCAAAATACCTATACAGGAAGTGGATTGAATGAAAATATTATGTTGGTATAGGTAGGTATTGTAGACATTCGCGACGTCCACGTGGTGAGCGATGATAACGATGGCGATAAACGAGTGTTTTTCATTAACGGATCGACGAGTTTCCATGAATGGGCGGACTGAATGGAAAACGCTAGGTTTCATTCATATCGGCCGCGAAGCGACGACGCTTCTTGCCTCATGTCAACCGTGCAAATAATATGGCACGCGACGTTATTACTACACATATAGATTCAGTATGTAGGTGTGTATACATTGTTTGATCATCACGGCATACACTGAAATCGTAGTCTTTTTTCATTTTAATAGGCTCTCGCAATATACCTACTTCAAGCATTTATTTATATTTTTGTGTTACTAATTTAATGGTAAGGAACGATGTTTTCAAGTAGAGTTTGCCTGGAGTTGAGGATAAGTTTATTTTAATGGTCTCTAAACTCCAGGATCTAAATCACGGTTTGGCTTTAGCTAGAGTCAAAAATGCATATGAACTTATACTTTTGTACTTTTAAACTTTCATAACTGCTCTACTTATTTTAAAATGTGAGTAGGTAGTATGATCGTGTGAAAAGTAGTGTCGTTATGCAAATAATATTGTCTTGATAACGTTGATATTAGCTTAATATACGCTACAAAAATTCTCCCACTATAGAACGCGCTTGATGCACAGTACGGCCAAGTGAATTTAGAAATTAGGAATCTGAAAAAAGTATTCCGCGGTGCCAAAGAGTTCCTTTCTGCCACTCAGTAAAATCGTTCGCAAAAAAATAGGAATAATTTTTAGTTCCACAAAATCTGAAATAATCGAAAATTAGCTAAACTCTGTGACAATTTAAATAAATAAATATTAGTTGATTGCCTCAACTGCTCAAAGAATACCATCCAAAATAAGATAGTGTTGTGTGAATTGTCCAAAATATTTATTTATTTAAATTGTCAGAGAGTCTACGCGACTTTAACAACAATTACCACGATTAAAAATTACTAAAAGGGTTCCCTTGTCGATCTTAGGAACCCTAAATCTAGGTAATGATAATTATAATTCTGGTATGTATTCATTTATAATTGATATTGAGTTGGCATGTACTCTACAGGAAAGTGTCAATGTCGTACTGCGTGCGAGTACCTATTTCTACGCCTCATTGCATTCATTACCCATGTAATATTATACTGACCTATACAGAGTACGGCCCGCTAATAGGACGCCGCCTAATAGCTTTAGTTTTTAGGACTTGCGACTTAGAAAATGCGATGATTTTCAGTTTTTGTTAACTCTTACCTAACCGAAGAAAGGTTTGATGGCTTAAATAATGAAAATATTCATTTATTCACAAAAATATTTATTAAAATATAAATAAAAACTTAAAAAAATATATTTAAACACTAATAATCACGGATTGTCTGCTTTAATGTGTATGCCTGTTTGTTCATATTATGTCTGTGGTCTTGTAGCTTCGAAAAGAATGCTCCGATTTGTATACAGTTTTCTTCTTGGAAAGCTGATAGTTCTAAGAACGTCCATAGCCATATTCTTTTGAAATCCATAAGGACTTTTCTATGTTCCAATCATTGGAGAGCGAATTTTCTATAATCGTTTCTCACCCTTCAAAGAACCCTGTGCCAAATTTCAGACCTTTGCCATGTATTTTCAGATATCTCGGAGAATGGGTGATTGGACTTCTTTAAAAATATCGATGCAATCATTATTTAACTCGTATATTAAGCTGATTTTCGTTAAGATCCCGCGAAGTCGATGGATGGAAAGGGCTCAGAATCGTTCTTCCTGGAAATGTGTAGGGGATGCCTATGTCCAGCAGTGGACTTCTTCAGGCTGATAATGATGATGATTATACTAAGCAGTTTGCAACGCTATGAATTGTTTTTTAACGCAAGGATGTTCGTTGCCGGGTCAGTGAGAGAGCGATAACCGCATACTATAACACCAACCTACTCTGTTTATCATTATGTACCCAGTTGGCGAATATAACATAGGTATCACACTGTCGAGCTTATCACACTTAATTACATACTAATGAAATGTGAAACAATATAGCTCAGTCATCCCATAGTCTAGCTCAGATTGAGTTACCCTATAACCAGTTGTATAGTTACTATACACTGTTTTATTTAGAGCTCTGTATGGTAACAGCAAGATAATAGAATGTTGGAAGCGAGTTTTTTGCAAATTATCCGATGCGAATATTCCTATAACAGTTTCAATAAATGATTTTACGCAAACAGAGTACAGAGAGCACACATACACACTCAGGCTGTGGAATGACTCCTGCTGAGGTAAGCCCTAAAAACTATAGCATGGGGTTCTTCAAAACGGGCGATTTAAAAATTCAAAGGGTCGGCCACGCGCTTGTGATGCCTCTGGTATTTCAGGCGTCTCTATGCTACCGCTTATAGGTAACCGCTTTCGTGGGTGGGCCGTATGCTTGTTTGTCAACTTTGATATAAAAAGAGCAGGTCAATATCTTGATTGTACCTTCTCGGTTCAGACTGCTGCATACTGATAACTGATGGACCAGAGATACAAATAAAGAGATATTTAAATGCCTTTAGTTACAGTAACTTGCAGTAAAGCTATACTTAGATAGTGAGACTTGGCTACGCAAAGACCACAAGCGATCAAACAAGACGCGGGAATCCTAGAAGGACACCATTGTCCATTACGTTTTGAATAGCTTAACACATTTAATGCTTTTCTTTCTTTCTTTACGCAAAGTGACTATGTCTTAGACAACCCCGTGTTGTATCGTCCAGTCCTTTCCAAGTCCGTTGTGTGCTTCGACAGAAGACACGGACAAGGGAAGTGGTAAACACAAACGTGCTAATCAGAGTCATGTTTACACAAGAACAAGATACTGTGTACTTAGGAGCGCTCGTGACTTACGTGCACATGTTAATGCACTGGTTTTACGGACAAACTAACTTTTATGTTACTGTTCCTTTTCAGAGGTCCTGCATAGAGAACAACCGAGACAAGCGGCAATCGGAACTTCAACACAGCGGGAAAGTTTTTAAGGCAAATATCTAATAGCAAATGGAGCTTTGCCTTCAACGTTTGGTCAGAAGATGCAGCTTTGAAAAGAGCTTATAGTATGACAGTACGAGTAGGTATCATGAGTTGATAAAATTATCCAGAAAAGGCTAAATAAAGAGTACCTACCCTAAACCGACGAGCATGTTTAAAGCATTAGAGACTGATATACTGAATGTATAGACCGTAGCAAATAGAAATACGTGGTTTAAATCTGCCTACCCCTATGAGAAACCGGCGTGATTTTATGTATGATCGTAGAATTAACCATAAACAGAAACAGACACTATTATCACGGTAAATAAATAAGCCAGCTTCTTGAATATCAGTCATCATCAGGGCTATTACAAACCACCGTACAGCTAAGTAATTTTATTATTTTCGCGTGATACTTAGCATAGGGCTGCACTGTCCGCAGGTACTCAATTACTTAGTGAGTCACACCATGCATAAAACAAATAATAGGATTCAATTAGCGGCTGCCCTTTAAAGTGGGCGTAGTGTAGCGAGAAAGAACAAAGGTGTCTGATGGCGGTGGTGGATAAGGCGCGGGCGCGGCGGAAGTCGCCATAAGCGAGGCGAGGTGTCTGCGCGGTTATCGTGTTCGATGGTGAAGCACGAATCGAAAGTAGGTGCTTAAAGGTACTCGGGGTATGAGCAACCTTAGCGAAGTACTAAGTTGATTTGAGGCAACTATAAGTGCATTTCCATTTGAATTATGGCTGTGGTATAAAACTACGATCACTGTAAAAGTAGTTTGTTTTGGGCGTGATTAATACAAAACAGCATGAAATAGTGAATTACGGAACCCATAGGGACTCTCGCTTGCACTTGTTCAGGTTATTCCTGTACAGTAGAATCAAGACTATTCTAATCTATGGCTAGAACATGGGCGATGGTGAATTAACCTTGATATTTACATATTGAAATGAGAGCTTGCTTGCTAAAAACAAGAAACTTATAATGCGTCAGGCTTATGCATTTTACAAGAAAGGAACTATTGGACTATGTATCAAGGTATCCTATAAGATCTACAGAACTACAGACTACGCGTAGCTTTCAGGTAACTGGTGGACGGAGTTAGTTCATTATGAAAGCTTTATGCCACAATGTATTAAAGTTCATCGTAACCGATAGCGAGGCGATGGAAGCAAGGGTCGCGGGTCGTGCCCCGGAAGGCGTACTGCATCCTTATCGCGGACACACTTCAAACTATCACAGATTTATTAACGTACTGCATCGAAACAACCCTTGTAATGCAAGCTTTTGGAAAGCTTTTTTAGAATTCGATTTTATGCCACATGACCGTAACCCATTGATGTTGTGTAGTGGTTACTATCACATATAATAAAGCATTGTCTCACTTGCCAGTAATTTCACCAGCACCTTTAAACTGAAACTCAGAAACACTAATTATTTCTGTTAAGGCTTGACCGAACAAGCGTTTTACAGAGCTCTACTACTACTATTTACAGTGCAGTAGGGCGCTGAAATTTAAGTGTGAAATGGACGCTTTGCAACAGAATGCATGCTTTACAAGACTCTTATAGTCTGTCAATTAGCAACCTGAACATTTAAAAATTGATCTTTTATAGGGTCACTTGTACAGCTTCTTGCACGAAAGGAGCCCCTAACAGGGTGCAAGTTATCTAACAATCCTTTCACCCCTATACAAACACATACTAGCTTAGCAAGAAATTGGTACCAAAACAGTAAATAACTTTGCAGTAATGATATTTAAAAATGTTGTGTCTACATCAGTCTACATTGCAGCCAAAAGAGTACCGTCTTGCACGCACCTGACTTTTCATCTGTAATGTGCATCATTTAACACTTTTATTGAATAATAACTAAATATTTTGTAAATTCCACACAACACTAAATAGCCCTAAACTAAGCAGAGCTTGTACTATGGAACTGGATAGCTATAGATATAATACTTTGATATATTTTTTTGTAATTTACTATTACAATATAACACCCAGACAGAGAACAAACATCTGTGTTCAGCATACAAATATTTGTTCTTGATGGGGATCTAACCCACGGCAAGTTCGGCAAGTTTTATCATACGCACTTGATGTGGGGGCAGGTTTTTCCGCAAGTAGGCCACTGGTGGGCCCTTTTTGCGTGACCCTTGACTCGTGTAGCTTAAAATCATTGAGTAGGGAAGATAGCCTAGGCAAACAGCCCAGGGCACAGGGAATCGTAGTGAGTAAACATACTGTTGTGAGATATTGCGGGTGAGCCTAGGTATTATTCCAATAAGGCTATTTCAAAGATTCAAGGGAACTGGGACCTAAAAAGGTCTTAATTGGTGATTTCCTAGGGATTGTAGATCTATGTCAACTTTATTTTGCTGCGGGTTTCCAAAATACATTCCAAAACCAAATCAAAATATGGCCTTACTAATAAAAATATGTTAAAAGATAAGCAGTGCTAAACTATTGCCATCTCTTACCACTGGTTAATGACAAACAGTGACAGGGCTAACTTTAAGCAATTATTAAATTTAAATCTCGTTTAAAAGTATGGCTGTATTTGGTACCACTTTGAAACAACTTTTATCTAGATGAAGTACACTAGTTTCATATAACCAGTTCCCAGAAGACCGACAAGGAACTGCAACCTGAACCTTTACAATCCTGACTGAAATAGAAAGTATACAAAACTACCAAAGTTTAATTTATCTGAACAAAGCACTGATAATCACTATCTTAACAAACTGCTTGTGAAATAAGTGTAGTATCTAATCTATACCAAGATCTAGACACGATATTCATTGTGATCGCGACTACTCAGTTTCATTCATAAAAATGTGTAAAACGTCAAAACAGGACGACGAAAACAAAGAGTTAAAAGTACCTAAGTAGGTATATGAATGAATTGAAATACATACGTCTGCTAGATCACCCGTATGAGCGCGTATATGGTGAAATCACCAATTTTACTCAATTAAACATCTTCATTCATATCTTGCTCAGAAAACCAAAGAACTTGCACCACCTGTTCACCACAATGACAACAACGAACTCAATAGCTGGTGTTTGCCCAATTGCTATCCATGTTTCATTACTGAATTGAGGAATTGTGGTGAAATAGATTGTTTATTAGCTTGTTTGCAAATAATAGAACTTACCGATCTTTATTTTCAATCTTTCTTCAACTCGCACTTTACGCGTATCGTCCGCCATGTTAAATCCATAACTGTTTATCTCTTTCATCCGCTGTTATCTCTTTCGGAACGAGCCCGTTCGGCCGGCTTGTCCCGCCACTTCCGGAGTGTCGTAACGTTCTACTTCAGCCTTTATTCTACTGAGCTGGGCGAAAGATATCCACAAAGTAATAACACTTCATGAAGCCACATTTTCGACGATGTTTTGAATAAAAAACAATAACACGAATACGAATGGGCTCATGTTGGCACTGCGCATGTGCTCCCAAACACATTCATGCACTCTATCAATGAATGTAATGCACTTTGTGGATAACTGCAAGCTTAATCCTATGTTTATTGAGTAATGTTTCACATTCACAGCACAGCAGCACACTTTAGTAATATGTTGAAAACAACATTGGACTTCCTACACTGCACACTATCATGAAAATGGTGAGGAAAGGAAACGATTTTTTCTCAATGAATAAAAATCATGAATGAGCATTACGTCACGCGTCACGTCAAGCAAGACAGACAAGACTTTTGGTTTGCGCTTGCGCGTTGCTTGCGTTTGGTTGGCTTTGGCTGTCTGTCTGACGTTTGTACTACAATGACATGAAGAATGAATGAAAAGTTTGTATGCGCCTTGGGATTGGGATGAAGCATGCTTGAAGGAAGAATAATAATACTCTCGTCTCGGGTGCCGACTGCCGCCGTATTACGACGACCTTAGGAGTGGTATGTAAGTAAAATTGTATCAAAAAATCTATGCTTGAAGCAAGACTCAGCCTCAAGCATTGTTTCTGCATGCCCCTACGGCTTAGACAATTTAGATCAGGACCTGCCTTGCATGGATCTTCCCCTCTGCCAAAAGGTACAAGACTAATGAATCTGACATATCTAGCACGTTTATAAAAACCACTTCGTAATCGATCTTTATCAGTGTCAGTATCGGTATCGCGGTGAAAGGACCTCTTCTAAAAATGCCAACATGTGCAGTTGCAGTGTGTAATAGGAAGTCATACACATCAAGCTTGTAAAAGGATGGTGTAACATTTCATATGTAATTATTTTTTTGCATAGTTAATGCTTTTTTCTATTGAAATAATGTAAAATTGTTGTGCGGCATTTAGCTCTAGAACATCGATTCAGTATACGATTATACGAAAAAGATCGAATCGCCTCGAGTTTCCTGCCGTCAATTATCCGCATTTAATTTTCAACCTTATCACAAAATGAAATAGACTTTAATTGCGAAATAATCTCTAATTGCCAAGCAATTTTAGTCACTAGCAAAAATTTAAAATTGTAACGAGACTACCTATGACGTACCTATGAACTCCCCACGAGACTAGTTGGCATTTCAAAAATGAATTTTTGACCTTACTGATTTAGATAATAAGTCGATTTGGCTTTGAATTTTTCCAGACCTGACAGGCCCGAGACATCAAAACCCCGCCCTCCGGTGGTGAGACTAGTGTTAGAGGTGGATAAATGTTTACACACAGTTTTTATCGATATCGATAAAAGCACGGGTGTTCTAGCGAGTAGATTTGTCTTAGCTTTCTGATTGGTTGTGGGTTCAAATCCAGTCGTGCACCAACGGATTGTGTTGAAGTGGTAACGTGTTATTTTATACATAACATTACGTAGCCTACTTGTTTAATTTAATAATGTAGCTGTTGAACAATTTAGGAACTTAAAAAACTTTTAACTTTATACCTTGTGGAAAAACCAGCCCGCACATCAAGTGCGGATGATAAAATTTGCCAATTTGCGTATTCGGACATCCAAAAGCATAGCATTTGACACAAATTTAGTTCCAAACATTTATTTATCCCACCTTTCATCAAACCAATACACAAGGGTGGGGACAGGGGCTGTGTCAACAACTATCGGCCAATTTCTATTCTTCCGGCTCTGTCAAAAATTCTAGAACGTCTAATTAATTTACGACTAATCAAATACTTAGAATCCAACAATTTACTATCTTCTTCTCAATATGGTTTCCGGCGTAACAAATCAACCAATGATGCGGTACACGGACTAGTCGATTCCATAATAACAAATTTAGACAATAAAAAGAAATGCTTAACTGTGTTCCTCGATTTAGCTAAAGCCTTCGACACAGTTTCTGGTCCACTGCTTTTGAAAAAAATGGAGAGAATCGGCATTAGAGGCCTACCTTTGGAACTCTTGGCTAGTTATCTGTCCAACAGGTCACAACAAGTCAAAATTGATCAATGGATAAGTGAGGAAGAAGTAACCTCGTATGGAGTCCCTCAAGGCAGCATACTTGGCCCTACACTATTCCTTATCTACATTAACGACCTGTGCAATCTCCAGATAAAAGGCGGCAAAATTTTTACCTACGCTGACGATACAGCCATCTTTTTTAGTGGTAACAGCTGGGATAACGTTTTTGATCTAGCTCAGATAGGTTTTGGTAGGGTTAGTGAATGGCTGAATGAAAATATACTCACGTTAAATGTCTCAAAGACTACATACCTAACCTTTGCATTCAAGACAAATAATCTTCCATCAGAGAATTACACTATCACTGCCCATAATTGCCATGCCGTGACCGTAACCACTACATGCTCCTGTCCTTTACTGCAAAGGGCGGATAAAGTAAAATATCTTGGTGTCATTATTGACCAATCTCTTAGTTTTAGGCCGCATGTAGAGGTATTAGTTCCAAGACTGCGTAAACTAATATATATATTTAAGAGCCTAAGACACGTATCAGATATACGAGTAATTAAGGTGGTCTATCTTGCCTTATGTCAATCGTTGCTGGATTACTGCATCACCTCTTGGGGAGGTGCAGCTAAGACTCATGTATTGGAAGTTGAAAGAGCGCAGCGTGCAATACTCAAGGTGGGAGCTGGTCTTCCCTTTCGCTATCCAACAGTGGACCTCTTCAAAAAGTGGGACGTATTAACATTCAGGCAAACATTTATCCTCCACACAGTCCTAAAAAAACACACCGAACTGAAGTATGAACCTCTACTAACAAAGAATAAGAGAAGGAAAGGCAAGGTCTGTAGTATAACTTCTTACCGTACAAGCCATGCCCAGAGCTCCTACTGCTTTCTTGGTGACTTCCTCTACAATTTGCTAAACAGTAAGCTCAACATATTATATTCTCTTTGTAGACCCAGCTGCAAGAAGATTATATCCACCTATCTCAAAACCCTGACCTACCAGGAAACAGAAAATATTTTAATTCCTCAAACTTAATATTCTTTCATAATTTCTTTCTTAACTCTGTCGTATGTGCTTTCCTTTTTTATTTACCTTTCGATTCCTCTTAAACTAAATCACCCACTCATAACACTCACAATCACATATAAACTTGCACAATCACACCCACCCTCAAATCTCCCACACCACGCGGGTTCTCCTGAAAAACTCAAACTCTTAGGAGATTGCTTTATCAGTAGAGCCCACACACACTTAAACATAGCTCCCAACATACTCTCATACTCCCTCCCCCCACACTCAAACATTCACACACACACCCATAACTACATTCCTACATACAAATGCTCACATGGTTGTATTATAGTATAGTTTAGATTTAAGTTTATGTCTATTTTAGTTATTTTAGTCATTTAGCAAGTTATTTTTGTATGCTATTTTTAGTATGTTATTTTTGTTTCGTTAGTGTTTCTTGTTACCGTACCATTATTGTACCTTGTTACTCTTTATATTGTTCTTTCCTCTGCACTAACAATGTCATAGTATTTTAAAGTCTCCCGGAGGTCTTCTTATACAAGACCTGATGTGTTCGCAGAGTGGGGCCTGGTGACCTGTAATACAGGTTCCTACGAACCTACATCAGGCACCAGTCCTTCACAATGTTAGCACTTAAGAACTTGTTTTCTCGACCTAAGTCTTATCATACATACATTGTGAAGGAAAAATAAACAACTTTTTACTTTTTTTTTTTTTTTACTTTTTTTATAAGATGGATAGTTTTTGTCACCTTTTACCTTGAAAAACTAACGTAGTCATCATAGAATTTCATGTTATCTTTGAAATAACTTTTAGAACACCTCTAGGACGGTGTATACGAGTTTCCAGCTTATTCGCTCTTATTCTGAGGTTGACCCCATATTGGTTCTAAAATGATAAGTTTATTTAGGCCAAATAAAAACATCGATATCTTTGATTTTAAGCTCAGAAAATTTATCAATCTCTATGAAAGTGTCGGTTTTGAGTAGTAATGCTGCCAACTTAATCAAGATGTAGTTTGTCGAGATTTGGGGTAAAAATAAGTTCTTAGTGCAAGTAATGAGTAACATACAATAAAGGATTTGTCCCTCATGGCATCCTAGAGAGCGAAATGAACTAGTCTGCCTGTGATATTCATTCATTAACAATTATACATTTGTGTCTGAAAAATAGTACATAATAAGCAAAAATAATATGAGTCATATCATAAATTAAATAATTATCAAAGAAATTGTTATCAAATAATACTAGCAATGTCACACCATATTTATAAAATCATCAGTAGAATAAAAACACCCTTTCAACAAAAGCTGCTTTAGTCTAGTTTTGAATAAATATAGTTAGAATGAAATTAAGTATACAGGGGTTTTCGGGGACGATAAAACGATCTAGCTAGGATTCATTTTTAGAAAATGTCTCCATAATCGTAAAGTAAATAATCAACTTTATCATAAAATCATAACTCCTAGCGCCATCTGTTGATTAAGTCATGAGTTAATGGGACAGAGAACGCCATCTACTGACGAGTAGTGGAGTTTATTATTATGTCGGTAAGATTGAAAAATATTAATATTTAATCAGTATGTAAGTACCTAAGTAGTTGGGTCCCTGACGGGCGGCGGTCACGGGGCCGCCCACGAAAACGTTGGCGGGATGATATTGACACCTTTGAGAAGAGATGGTGGGAGGAGGCTCGAGAGAGAGATAAGTGGAAGTCTTTGGGGGAGACCTTTGCCCAGCAGTGGGACAAAATAGGTTGATGAAAAATCAGTATGTAAGTAATTCGTATTTAAATATAATTCACAACAACAGTTTACCAATCAAAAAATACCGAGCGAAGCTCGGGCACCAACTGCTAGTAATTTTTATATTGTTTGTCTTGAACATAAATACCCGACGACCATTAGTACCATGAAATCTAAAATAATATTCAGAATGAATATTTTAATAAATAAATCTTACTGACTTCGGAAGCCTTACATTCTTTCATACTTAATATAGGGTAAAATAAAATGATGATACGGCATTACTGTTGTGGTTCTCTGTATTTTGAATGTGTGTCACCTGTATATACAGTAAACTTGAACTAGTGTTAAAGATTTGTATTTGTGTGCGTTCATAACAACACAAATAATTGTTGTGTGTGTTACGATCGTTTGAATGTGTGTCGCTTTCGTTTCAGTGTGTGCTTTCCTCGTCCCCCTCAAAATATGGCAGAAAAATTTGTTAGGCTGAATAGATGCAAGGCAAGTCCTTAGGTTAAATTGTCTAAGCCCTACGGCCCTAATCTCTCTTTTCTGGTCTTGAAGGAAGTTGTAGTGATTGACATGACATGACAGACAGACAGCTGCCAACTTTGATTGATTGATTGCTGACTGACATTGACATTTGATTAATTTTGATTAATTGTAGAAAACTTTCATTCAAAGCAGAAGAGCTGAATGAAGCTGAGATAGTTGAAATGAAAAACAATAATTTTAAAATTGATGTGTTAAATTCTAGCTCAGCACAGACGTTCCCAGAAGGAAATAAATTTGTTTTCTTGATTATCTATGTCTTTCTACGTTCTACTTCTAAGTTTTACCAACAACAATACTTCCATTAGTTCATTTTAATTATCTTCACTGATCACGGACCTCCAATCACCAAGTCACCAAGCCTGTGTCCAGCAGCAAGTAGGTACACCTGACTAGACCAGCGAGAAGACTGACTACTTATCTAAAATGAATGACAGTTACTCACATGAATCAAGTAATTTGTTTTATATTACTGAAAGTATACCGGGACCAAAGGAAAATACTACAGATTATGAAATGCTACTGGAAAATTACAACTCTCAATATGATGGCTGTAACTGCAAGCAGAATTGCAATTCCTTATGTGCATGCTTAGGAAAATCTCATGGTATTAACTATGAAAGATATAACACCGATGGAGAGGAAATGTTAAGAATACATTTGAAACCTGAAGCATATCCAATTTATGAATGTTCTAGTAGATGCTCTTGTAGTTCCTCTTGTGGTAATAGATTGGTGCAAGATGGTCCTATTGAAGGCTTGACAGTTAAGCCTTGTGAGAATGTTCGGAAAGGGATGGGTTTATTCAGTCTGCATTTAATATTAAAGGGTTCTTTTATATGTGAGTACGCTGGTGAAGTCTTAACAAAGTCACAGGCATTGGCAAGATTAAAAAGAAATGAGTCAAAAAACCATGATAATTATATATTTTGCCTGAACGAACACTCAATCACGGAAACTTCACAAACATTTGTGGACCCCAGTCAATTTGGAAACATTGGTCGCTATATTAATCATTGTTGTGATCCAAACTGCTTTGTGGTTCCTGTGAGGTGTGATACTCTCATACCAAAACTAGCAATATTTGCTTCAAAAGACATTCAACCAAATGAAGAAATAACCTTTAGCTATGGCACTGACTACCTTTCTAGTCCAGATTATGAAAACAAAATACTCAGAGGAATAAAATGCCATTGTAATGCTGACAGTTGCTGCGGATATTTACCTTATAATGAATTTTAATAAAAAATTATATCTTATCTTATACCTTTAAACGAGAAAATCTTGTTTAAATATATATATATACTAGCTGTGCCCGCAACTTCGTCCGCGTGGTATAGTGTCTATGGGTAGCATTTTTAATTTGCAGCGGAAGAAAACAGTAATTAAATAACAACGTCATATTCGCGTGCACGTGGCACAGTCGTCTGCCCTCTTACTAAACTTAGACATATGGCGTCGTACTACGCCACACTTTCATCCCCCCCGCATTCCTCTCCAAACTTCCCCCACTCTCCTCAGCACCCCCCACATTCCCTCCGCACTCCCCCCAGACCCCTCCACAATCCCCCTGTACTCCCCCCGCACCTCCCCTCCACACTCCCCCCTGTACTCCCCTCCACACTCCCCCCGCACCTCCCCTCCACACTCCCCCCTGTACTCCGCCCGCAACTCCCCTCCACACTCCCCCCTGTACTCTCCTCCACACTCCCCCCGCAACTCCCCTCCACACTCCCCCCTGTACTCCCCTCCACACTCCCCCCGCACCACCCCTCCACACTCCCCCCTGTACTCCCCTCCACACTCCCCCCTGTACTCCCCTCCACACTCCCCCCGCACCTCCCCTCCACACTCCCTCCTGTACTCCTCTCCACACTCCCCCCGCACCTCCACTCCACACTCCCCCCTGTACTCCCCTCCACACTCCCCCCTAACCTCCCCTCCACACTCCCCCCTGTACTCCCCTCCACACTCCCCCCTGTACTCCCCTCCACACTCCCCCCACACCTCCCCTCCACACTCCCCCTGTACTCCCCTCCACACTCCCCCCGCACCTCCCCTCCGCACTCCCCCCGCACCTCCCCTCCACACTCCCCCCTGTGCTCCCCTCCACACTCCCCCTGCACCTCCCCTCCACACTCCCCCTGTACTCCCCTCCACACTCCCCCCGCGCAACAGACTACAAAATAAGCTTTAAGTTTCTAGCTCTAAAAATTACGATACTTCCATACAACTTTCAACCCCTATTTTCAACCCCCCCCCCCCCCCCCCCCCCCTTACAACCCTTTTTTCGCAATAAAATAGCCTATGTCCTTCCTCAGGCCCTCAACTATCTGTGTACCAAATTTCATTTCAATCGGTTCAGTAGTTTTGGCGTGAAAGCCACACAGACAGACAGAGTTACAAACGCATTTATAATATTAATAAGGATATATATTTAGGATCTCGGAAACTGAGCCAACGATTTTCATGAAATTTTGTATACAGGGGTTTTCGGGGACGATAAAACGATCTAGCTAGGATTTATTTTCAGAAAATGGCGAGAAATGGTTTTTTGCAAAAATCTAACATAAACTAAATATATGATGTTCCTGCCATCTATTGGCGATTGTGAGCAACTAACTGCAAGCTAGAAGGCGTTGTTAATTAAAAATGAGCCAATAAAGATACGACTCTTCCTGACATCTATTGGCAAATAATAAAACTATTTTTTTTTAAACCCGAGCGAAGCTCGGTCGTACCGGCTCGTAAATATAATTTGATAAAAATGCACAGGTTCTCTGCCCCTAAAGCTCAGTCTGTAGTAGCTCTGCCTTCTTTGCTGAAGCTCAAAGAAGAAGACAGGGCTCACAACAATAATAAGTATCTGGATTTCATGGCTCTCCAGAGCCTGTTTACCAGATAATAATAATATTATTATGGTGGACAATCCACACAACACTTTAAATAAAGTAGAGCTTGTAATAAGGGAACCAGAAACACTAGTCTTCATGATTACATAATAGTTTATTATATCTCTAGGCATTAAATTATTAAAAAATAAATGTGATTAATTGCTGTATGGGTCCTCTGTGTTTTTACCTTTATCAATCCACCTACATAACAGTTTAGTTTATTTGAGGTAGGTAAGTAGGATACCTACAGACTGAAGTTTTCAGTTAGCAAAAAACACCTGACGCAGCAATCTGACAAATTAAGAAAGTTGTATGTCTTAAAGTATACAGGGTGTCCCAACGTCCTATCCTATTTGCCTATTTTTATGGTCATAGAATATAAAAATAAACTTGGTCTAATTATGTCAAGAGGTTATAAGTGTCCCTCAAGGTTTTGTTTCATTTTTATTTTTTATAAAATTTAAACTGCAAAAACTTTGGAATTTTGAAAAGTTAAAAAAAACTTAACAGCTCAATCTTTTTCCAAGCCTTCAAAAACTCTTCTGATCGATTTGTATGGTAGTTTTTATGAGAATAGCTGATGGTGTAAGCATAACAAAGCATAGAATTAGCCCCCTGAAACATTAATTTGGCGGATTTCTGTGGATTTGTTGTCGGTAGCGACATCTATCAACAAACTGCTAAAAGCTGTGGTACGCCGACTATTTGATATGAAAACATTATTTTGTTCAGTTATCACGTAGTGCGTTAATATAGCCGCAAGGTGGCGCTATTTGGTAACTGACTATTATTTTAAAGCTAAGGAGTTTGTTTGATTGAACGCGCGAATCTCGGAAACTGCTGGTTCTAGTAAATAACTCCCAAGCTCCAAATAAACCTACACATAATTATGATCGATAGACCGAGTTTTTTCATGTTCATTTCCATCCTATACAGTCAGAACTTGGAATTTTAAATGAATCAAAACTAAAATACTATTTTTTTTTATGTATTAGTCTTTATTAGCTAAGCTAGGTTTATAAATTTATTCTAGTTTGTTATTTTTCCCATTGTGACCTACCTAAATGATTTTAATCAAACATGATTTTATGCTATTGCTTAGTGCAGATATTTTAGCTTTTTTTCCCCAATTGTGCATATTTGGTTCACAATATCGCCCTCATCTCAACACATTTCTTATCAGATTCTATAGAAAAATTTGAAACCACAAACCTCCTTCTATGTATTTCAATCAATGTTCTGTCCTTCTCCTTCAAGAAAGGGGTTTTAAAAGTTGTAAAGGTTGGCAACGCGCTTGAGATACCTCTGATATTGTACTAGGCGTCCATAGGCTACAGTAACCGCTTCCCATCAGGTGGGCCGTATGCTTGTTTGACACTGTAAACAATGTATAACTAAAACTCTGTTACCTACCTGTTACTACGTTTATCTAATTTATAAACTCCTAAAGATAAAATCCTTATAGAAAACGTATGAACTATGAAGGGAATTACATAAGTAAGTACCTGCATATTTTTATTAGTGGGTTCGATCCCCACCGAGAAGAAATATATTCGTGTGGTGAACGAAGATGGTTGTTTTCTGTCTATGTGTTTTATTGTGCTATAAGTGCATAAAAAAATATATACCTAAGTATTATATCGGCTATGAGGGTTCTCATCGTAACAAGCTCTGCTTAGTTTGGGGTGATGAAAGAGATAGGGTTGTGTGGATTACCCGCAATATTTATTATAAAATATGTATACAGGGTGTCCCGTAAATAATGGATCAAACGTAACGGGTAGGTAGCTTACCTCATTTCCAACAACTAATTTGAACAGTAAAAAAAAAACCGATAAGGTAACCAAGATATTTTTTTTTTCGATTTTTACTATTTTCTGTACCAGCATTCAGTGTTTTTGATGCTGTTGCTGCAAATGGTATCATATTTAGGTGTGATTTTTGTCAAACATTTCTGAATAGTTTACTAATGTTATAAGATACCGTTTTTTTAAATAACTATTTATTTGCCTTAGAAAAAAAATCTTGAATTGAAAAGTTTTGTTTTTACGATGAAAAGACCAGAATTGGAAAAATTCTCCTGTAAAAAAAATGTATGACAACAAAGTGTACCATTATTTTAAAAACTTGTAAGATCACTAAGGTTTGCAAATTGGTATAAAACTTACGTCTAGTCCTTGCGGTTACAAAGATATTGCTATGAATCTGACAGAGGGGCCAAATTACGAAATAAAATAAAATTTGAAAAAGTGTGCACAATTCAACTATTTTCTTAAAAATGCTTAGGTAGCTCAGCGTATGAAAAAAATTAGGAGGTTAAATTTAAAAAAAATACAAATAAATCGTTTATTTTGTTTTACAGTAAATGTTCAAACTGACGTCCCTCTACGAGAATGCAAAGTCTGCACCTCCTAATAAAGGAAGCTCTTATCCGACGGACAAAATGGATGTTGTTTATTTCTGATACAGCAGATTGGATGCGGAACAGATTTTTTTTATTGGGGATGTTTAAAAGACAAAGTTTACAAACAACAAATAACGTCGGAAGAAGAATTACGTCAGCGCATCCAATCTGCTGTATCAGAAATAAACAACAACCATTTTGTCCGTCGGATAAGAGCTTCCTTTATTAGGAGGTGCAGACTTTGCATTCACGTAGAGGGACGTCAGTTTGAACATTTACTGTAAAAACAAAATAAACGATTTATTTGTATTTTTTTTTTAATTAACCTCCTAATTTTTTTCATACGCTGAGCTACCTAAACATTTTTAAGAAAATAGTTGAATTGTGCACACTTTTTCAAATTTTATTTTATTTCGTAATTTGGCCCCTCTGTCAGATTCATAGCAATATCTTTGTAACCACAAGGATTAGATGTAAGTTTTATACCAATTTGCAAACCTTAGTGATCTTACAAGTTTTTAAAATAATGGTACACTTTGTTGTCATACATTTTTATTACAGGAGAATTTTTCCAATTCTGGTCTTTTCATCGTAAAAACAAAACTTTTCAATTCAAGATTTTTTTTCTAAGGCAAATTAATAGTTATTTAAAAAAACGGCATCTTATAACATTAGTAAACTATTCAGAAATGTTTGACAAAAATCACACCTAAATATGATACCATTTGCAGCAACAGCATCAAAAACACTGAATGCTGGTACAGAAAATAGTAAAAATCGAAAAAAAAAATATCTTGGTTACCTTATCGGTTTTTTTTTTACTGTTCAAATTAGTTGTTGGAAATGAGGTAAGCTACCTACCCGTTACGTTTGATCCATTATTTACGGGACACCCTGTATATGTATAGGCATGTATTTAGGAAGATAGAGAAGAGATTTTACAGGGTCAAGCGGTATTTTAAGAACAGATAAATAAATTATGAGAAACAGTACCTACCTAATGTTTACGTCCACGAGGCCGTGTTTACCCAGATAAACAAAACAGCTCCTATCTATCTATGAAAACCCAAGAAATAGTAGGTACCTACAGGCAGACACAATGCTTGAGTCTGAGTCCAGCCTCAAGCATAGATTTTTTGACAGTTCTCCATTGAAAAGTGCGTAAAAGTGTCAAAGGTTGGTTGGAGCTACGACGACGTCACAATCACAAATGTACCTAGGTATAGTCTGTATACCTATAGGTACTATGTAGGTACATAAAGCAGGAGTACATATAGTGAGCTCGACCGGCGAACTAACGAGTTCCGCGCTGGCCGACGACGGGCGAACACGTCACAGTCTCGGGGGAATATTACTAGCTAACATAGTAAAGACCAGCAAGAACGTGCCAGACCATCAGCAAATTGGTGCAATCATCTAGTTGAGCGTAAACAAACCGGTGAGTAGATATGGCTTGCGTTTATGTAACGAAATGTGCCGGCTTCAATCAATGTTGTTCCTGCCCCACTGATTGTTGTGTCCCTGGCCCTACCTTAGTATAAATCTGAAGTTGCTCGTTGCAATACGGAAGCTAAGTGATCCGTCTGTCTCCATTAGTGCCGAGTTTCTATGATAACTAGGTATCCAGAGCAATCCAGAGGTCCCGCAATGTTCTTATATGTATTTTAGCGTCTGCGACCCATATCGGCTCTAACCCAATCATTGAGTCCTAAGCGCTTAAGTCGATACTACCTGCGCATTAAAGTTAATTCGATACGCTGAGATTCCAGTCGAATAAATTCCAATAAGTTTCAACGTTTTCAACCTAGAAACACTTAGGTACCCGTTACTTTGCTTGTGCTTCGGTTATTAGCATAATGCGTATTGTGTAGAAGGTACAGGCCGCTGCACAATTATATTATACTATTCGTTACTGTCAAAATGGCATTAATTTCAGCAATACTTATTACAAATTTTTAGGGGGGGAATACAAAAAAAATAATCTCATTCTATTTTCATGACTTTGGAGTTTATAGTGGGTTAATATATTGCTAATAAGTGTTAATAATATTCAAAGACGTAAATGTTTGATTATAATAATCAAAAGCTTAAATATTTAATAAAAGCTACGAAAAGCATTAATCTTTGTACAGCCAACTGTACCGATAGGTGTGCTGTTGTTACACCTTTAAAAAGCTTTCGGTGTGTTTGGCCCAGTAACCCCAAAGAGGTTTTAAAATATGAGAGGTAAATAGATAGATGCATAGACTAGTTTTTCTATAGTCTATGTAACCAACCAACGCATTGCACAGAGTAGGTATGCAACGAGGTACATATAGGAAGTGAGTTTTGTAGGTCTGAAAGCTAATGAAAGTTGGTAATGCTCATCATCACCCACTGCTGGATATCCGCCTTCATTTTCTGCTAGCCTCCTCGGTCATGTGCGTCTCGTGTCCAGGTGTTTCCTGCTGTCTTTACGATGTCGTCGACCCATAGCTATAGTCATCGCGATGGGTCGACGACATATATTGTGACGTCGAAAAATTTTACCAAAACGGTATCACGAGAAAATCTTGTATAAGTACAAAAATTCAGAATCTCCGAAACGGCTCCAATGATTTTCATGAAATTAAATATTCTGGGGGGTTTCGGGGGTGACAAATCGATCTAGCTAGGAATCATTTAAAAAAAAATTACTTAATACGTGTATTCATCTAATCCAGCATACCAATCCCCTCAGAATTCTTAGTACCAAAAAATAAAAACTAAACTGATAGAACAATAAACTTGAATGTAACGAACTAAGTTACCTACATTCTACAGACAGATGCTCTGCTTTCTGCGCTGGAGGTCGTTGGTTTCTATTCCCACCGAGAACAAATATTTGCGTGGTGAACGCAGGTGTTTGTTCTCTGTTTGGGCGATTGCGTAGAATACAATATAATTTGTAATAGTTATAAGCTCTGTTTTATTGGGGCTAGATTGTGATGTGATCGTCCACAATATTTCTTTATATTTATTTATTTAGGTACTCCAGGTAAAGCTCGCAAGTGTAAGTATACACCTACATTCCAGTTCAGTCGACTGTACAAATGCAGGAGCAACGATGTTATCCTGCAATCCGGTTATCAAATGTGTATAAGCAAGCTGAGGATCCAACATGTTGTGTTCAAAAACCGGTTTGTGAACCACACATTGAACATTCTGTTCGAGAAGAGTATTTATTTCATTTTGTTGTGGAATAACATTCAGATATCGACGAGGGGGGAAAACCCGCCGAATAAAAATTATGATAACACATTTTGGACCCATACTTGTCTGACCCTGTATCTCAAAATAACATTATTGAATCTGTGCTTGAATTTCCTTCCTAGAATAGCAAAGATAATTAAATTATCTTGTAGGTTTTTCCTCTTACAGTTTCAAGAAATCAATTCTATGTAGTTAAGCTTAGGTAAAGTACTTACTACCTCAGTACTAAGTACGCACTTAGCATTTAGGAACTTCTTTCCTGGTGTTTTGAAAAATCGTGACCTCCTGTGATATCATCGCACGATAGCTTGTTGTCCAACCATACTTACTACATAGCCTACTTTACCTATGAGGTAAAGACTTTTGTAACTTAGCTCTAAACAATAAAATTACCTAACTAAGTACTACGCACTTAGCATTTAGGAACATCTTTTCCTGGTAGGTATGTTTTGAAAAATCGTGACCTGTGATATCATCGCACGATAGCTTGTTGTCCAATCATACCTACTACATAGCCTACTTTACCTACCTTTAATAGGTAAAGACTTTGTAACTTAGCTATAAACAATAAAATTCATGTAAGTATCTAGATTACCTACATGACCAAATCAACCAATAAAAATAAATAAATTGTTTAGTCGGACTACGCACATTATAATGAAGGCTTCCGAAGTCAGTAGGTATAACTTCAAATAGATTTCTTGCAACATAAGACCACCGAAGATTTTGTTCAACGCGAACAACTCATCATCTCGCAACTAGACTACTACGAGTAGTAATACCAAAGAAAAACAAACCTACTTGAAATCTAGGGGAAGCACTGCAGAGTTTTAGTTTCGCAACTGTATGCGTGGTCATTATATTTGTATGTCCTTGCAAAGAGTGTGGTTTACGACTAAAACGGCTCTGAGCAAGGACAGACATGCAGACGGACAGACTGACAGGGCGAAACTATAACCCTAAAAATAAGGTTAAAAAAAACTGAGACTCTGAGATTCTGTGGAAACGCGCGTTTAATAAAAAATATTTTTCCTTACGGTCGTTTTTTACAAGTTTCATGATGTTTCATGATGATGTACATCATGAAACTTGTAAAAAACGACCGTATAAGTAGGACCTAAAATTACAAAAAAATACCCTTTCAATAGGTCATACCTATCCTTTGATTTATTTACCTACATCATTCAACACTATCCGCGTTCACTAAGGATTTGCTTTCGTCTAGATTGGTAATGGATCGCCATTGGCTGGCAGTGCTGGGATGCCTGTGCGTCCTGGCTGCCCCAGGGCATCTCGCAGCCGTACCCACCCAGGACACCCTCGTGGTATCGAGATCCAATGACCCAGTAAGTCTTTGAATAAACTGTTGCGTTTTTTAAAACTTTGTATTACCTAGACATTTCACTGTTTTTCATGGCCCATTTAGTTTTAATTCATTAGTAGGGAAGTACTACCACGGGAACCCCCCGTTGTCTGGGGTAGTACTTCCCCAAACAAACATGCCTATTTTTGCGGAGCGGAACGCAGGACGTGGACCGTAGGGCACCCTGACGTGTGTGATCTACGAGGCAACGCTTTGCTAAAGGCGATGACTTACACTTATCATCAGATGGGTCATATGCTTGTCCCAACAGTACCCCTACCGGGAACCAATCGTACACCACAGCTGACGTGGACACGTCACCGTCTCGCAATCGCTATTCATGCTTTTGAAGAATCCGCTAGGGGCGCTTTTGGTTTCTCCATACAAAATGGTGGCAGAGGTGGGCGATGCGATCGGCGATAGGCGTTAGGCACCGCACACGGCGTCAGGCACCGCACACCGATTTCATACGATTGGTTCCCGGTAGGGGTAGGGGAGACTGGGTACAGTTGAAACAATTTTGCTTTGAACGCTCGTAGCACGGCCATTTTGAAACATAACAAACAACAAAACACATAAAATGAGAGAATAGACTTTTGTCTTCAAATACATCTCAGAATTAGAGGCTCAACTGCCATATTTACTAGTTAGGAAGAGTTTAATAAAATGATGTGCCACTGTATCAACCGTACCCATACCAGGGGCGGTTGAAACAGCGATGGGTGTCAGTTGAAACATAAACAAATAAGTAATAAAAATCAGTTTCTTTATTCATAATCAACAAGAAATGGTTAAATTCTAGTATGGCACCATTTCTATCAGTCTTAATAATTGTTTCGAACATAAAAAGAGCTCTTCTGCTCCGGTTTAAACTAACAGAATCTCTTTTTCTTCTTCTGAGAGTCTTCTTGTATCGCAGAAGAGAAGAATGGTGAACTACGTACATCTCTGCAGCTTTTCGTAAAGAAGTCCCTTTTTTGACTTCTTCATACGCATTTTCGTACTGAGTTATATCACACTCGCCTCTTGAAGTTTTTTTGATACGTTGTCTGGGCATCTAGAACGAAAAAAGCAACGTTTATCATTGTTTCAATCGTACCCACAATAATTGCTTCATCCGTCCTCATACCCCTCAACCGCTAATAAAACAAACATAGCGTCGAAACAAAACAACATAAACAAAAACGAATCACGGTTTTCGAACCTTCAAAATCTAACGATAAAACAGAAAATCACTCAAAATGCAAATGCTAATATCAACAAAGTAATTGGAAAAAGAAAACAATAGAAAATACTTACATTTTGTCGAAAAAATATAATAGGGTCCCCTGGAAACGTACAGAGCGCGCGAAGTGCAACGCGTCACTGTGATTCATGTCCGGACTCGCCGGCCGCGTCTCTCTCCCCTTGTACCCCTCACCACACCGCTAATAGTTTACGAGTTATTAGCGATGGTTTAACCGTACCCTGCTGCAACCGTACCCAGTCTCCCCTATAGCTAGTTGTATAAAAAAAGGTATTGCCAAAACCGTGGGTGCTAGGGCGCTTCATTGTATATATTCTTCAATACTCATTAGACTCAACTCATCAATAGCAGTCTTTAAGTAGGAATGGAAACAAACCAAGGTTACTTTCCAGACGACAGAATCAACACCAGTGACTACAGAGCAGGTCAGCACGGAGGGTCCTGCCCCGCCCATCAAGCTGACGGAGATGGAAGTCATCTCGCAAGTGTCCCTCCGTTACGCACACACGGTGGTGGTGGCTCGAGTTCGGAACCCGGCCAAGCGCGCTCAAGAGGCTAACTTCAGGGTGCTGCTGCCGGAAACTGCTTTTATCAGCGGATTTGTTATGTAAGTTATAGCTGAACACTGCCAATTTAATCATTATCATCATCAGGTCGTGTTAATCCAATACTAGGATAAGCTACTGACACCACCCGGTACAGCAACGATATTGGTATCGTTACTCCGTTGATCCGGCAGAGCCCTGATATAAGTAGTAGACATTCACAGACAACATTATATTTACAAAATGTACAAAATACACAAGAAACAGTTAAGCTATCTGCAGACGACAAACGATCTAATGATAGCTCAACTGCAAAACTTTAATTTTAAGTTTCATTGTGTAAATAAATTTGTTGTTATACCTACATTCTATTGATGACTTGATATGCGTAAGGCTTTACCCCCCTTGATTTAATTCTGACGGAGGTCCACCGACACGAAAGAATTATTTTTCATAACTTTTTTTTATCGCAGGACCCTGGATGGAAAGTCTTACAAAGCGTACGTGAAAGAAAAGGAAGAAGCCAAACAGATATACGACCACGCTGTGAGCCAAGGGTTTGGAGCCGCTCATATTGCTGCAAAGTAAGATCAAAATATTAGCATAATGCCAATAGTTCCTCTCTGACTTTACCCTTGATACGGGGATGCGCTATCCACATATCGGGCGGGACCCTAATTTCCCAGGTATAGCCTAGGTGATTATTTTTTTCCTACATTTTAAAGCACTATCGGTGATCAGTTTCAGCATAAGGTTTTATTGGGTGTTATTCTATCTATATTTTATATATTTAATTTATTTTTGTAGTCAAAAATTATATTTGCTTTCTTCTTTCTATCCTCTTCTATCTCTGTTAGTTTAGGATACTATAAAACCTAAATTATGGTTTAAAAAATCCCCTTGAACTCTACAAAACTACTACTGGCTACTAACGTCCGAACTTACTCCACAGGGCTCGCGATTCAAACCAGTTTGTAGTATCAGTGAACGTAGAACCATCTTCCTCTGCCGTTTTCAACCTGACGTACGAGGAATTGCTGGTTCGTCGTAACGACGTGTACAACCACGCGATAAACCTTCATCCCGGCGCGTTGGTACCGAAGTTGTCGGTCACTGTACACATCAAAGAAGCGCAGAAGATCACGGAACTTCGAGTGCCGGAGATCAGAACTGGAAACGAGATTGACGCTACTAAGGGGGATGCTCGTAAGAACTATGTTTTTAAGCTGAACTAAGCTAGCCTGCAGTCTCGCTTGTAGCTATAGAACTTGGTAAAATGTAGGCACTCCGACAACATTTGTCTCTCTTGCTCTTGCTTTGTCTGCAAGTAAGCAAAAGAGACAAAAACTGACGATTTCGCTAGGGAAAGTTTCCGAATAATTGAAATACTGGCTGGTCACGAACAAACGAAACGTTTTCATGAAAATATCGTGATAATCTGAGATGAAAACAACAACTTAGGAAAGAGGAATTAAAAGAGTTGCAGTAGGATTACGTCACGTCAGATTTAAGCATAGGTTATTCCCACCAATGCCAAGCTTTTTTCCCACTCACTGCCACGGATTTAAATAAAATGAGTCGCTACTCCACAACAAGTAGGTATGTACAAATACTCAAGTACAGTCCCCAACAGCATTTACACTACCTATAGGGAATGAAGATGTGTTATTGCCATAAAAATAACTGATTTCGCCATATTAAAACTGTTGTTATGAGCGGTATTTCCAATAAATTGGTTGTTATTGCAGAAAATTCCAAAGCTGTTATAACAAGGGGACACGATGACCGCGAGGCTACTATCACATTCAACCCAGACCTCGACGAGCAGAAGAGACTGATGGGAATTTACGCGGTAAATTATTTAAATATCTATGAATACAGTTTAAATTGTTTTTTAAATTCAAATAATGTCTTCTTTCAGTAAAATCTTCCATCTACAATATTCAAGGTACTTGCCCTCCATGTGGCATGTCCGTGGGACGCCCTGTATAGAACAATTTGTTATTTGTTTATAAGCATGTAATACCTAATAATAAATGTTTCCAAAAGCCGTCACTTATCGCAACTATTGGTACCTTAAACATACATACTTTATCTAAGGGTCAACAACGTTAGGTCAGCTGCCGAGAAACAACCAACTTTTGTTTTGACAAGATAAGAGTATTTCTGTTTACGTTCACTTTTTCACGTTCAGAGTAGTTTTATTGATTTTAGATGGATCCTTGATCAGTCAGGCTCAGGCCTGAGATCGAGAAGTGCTATTTTAAGGCTTTTACAAAGGTTTTAGGGTAAAGATTTGTAAAGCTACAGTAAAATGAAGACTAAATTTGTAATCATATTGTCCACTGATTGACGAACAATGTGACTTAGCTGTAGAACGTATAAGAATTTTCGTTGTATTTTAGGAGTTAAATGAAAACAGAGATGATGGCTGACAGAGGAGAATGCAAGAGGAGAACATGTTTCTCCGACTCCAAGTAAAGTGGGAAAGGGGCAGGAAGGAGATTAGCATGTTACATACTCACGTTATGTATTTTATGTCGTGTTTCTTATTCTTAGCAAAAATCCAAGGAGTCGGCCTCTCACCAGAACAGATGGAACCAGCCGGAAGGTGGTGATCAGAGCGACAAGCAAGGAGTGCTCGGACAGTTCGTTGTACAATATGATGTAGAACGACCTAAGGATGGCGAAATCCTGGTAAGTATATCTTTGAACTAATAGGTATTTCGGAATAGTATATTTCATTACAAGTGCGGGAAGGCTGTCATTGCAAAGAGTTCCGACAAATGTCTACCCGAGCCGAAGGCGAGGGTTGACAGTCGGAACAAGTTGCAATGACGGTTCCGCACGTGTACTGAACGACTATTTTTAATACAGTTGCGAAAAAATGAAGCAATTTAATAAAATAATAAAATACCATTTGCTTTTTTCTCTTCTCTCCACGCAATAAGTTCGTCGTATGTATGCATGTAGCGACTTTTTGACTTTTCCGGTAAAATGATCTCCGAAGCATTTTGTGCAATTATACTGAGTTCCGGTGGTGTTCATTCAAAAAAACTAGGGTCGAAATTACTCATTTTGTGCAACAAACAAATAAACTCGCAAAGAAAATTTCTGAAAAATGGCGCCAACCGTAGAGTTTTTTTTTTCTTTTCGCTCCTTTCGAAGCAGGCTATAGTACCAAGACCATACCGCCTAGTCTAACGTTTTGTTTTTTCCCTTGAGTTCGGTTTTTTAAAATTTACGTCTTTCGTAATTTTTCTATAGGTGAAATTTATATCAATAATTGAAGCAGAGTTATATTGAGAGCAAGTTAGAGTTAGAGTTATAGTTATTGAGAGCAGAGAATATAAGCAGAGATTTTTTTTTTATTCACCCATTCTGGAAGGCAAAGGGAACTATACCCATACAGCCAAGTCTTCAGTAGATTTTTTTATTGATATGAATTGAAAATGAAATTTAATGAGATGAAATGAAATGAAACCTAACATAATTCATTCAATCAAATCATTAAATCTGTTAATGAAACAAATTAGTAGCTTCTTTTTAGAAATAATACGTATTTGCATGAATCATAAAATCTTCGATGAATTTTTTTAGTAAAAACTTCATGGTTGGTTTTTCTTTTTAGACATTATTTTGACAGTTGGGAAAGAAAAAGCACTAGTGCGGGAATGGTAAAAAAAAAGCACGCGTGTGTAATAGCCCACATCCCGAACGCTATACGTCCCTGCAATACGCCACTTTTTGAGCAACTGTATTAAAAAAAATATAAAACCTCATGATTTTATTCACTGCATGGTAAATACACACATCAACATAGGGATATTCAACTTTTGGTTGATTTTTACAAAAAATAACTTCTTTAGGAATCTAGGTATGGCGAGAATCTTTATCTTGTGTTGTTTATTAATAATAATAAAATTGAACTGTCTGATATTATTTATTAATAAAAATTAATGTAGCAACAAAATCTCGAAATATCTGAAAATCGTTTTGGAATGGAATATCCCTAGCCTAGACAATGTTGATGAGTGTACGTATATTGTTTTTGTTTAATTTGAGGATTATTTCAAATACGATTAATTAATTGTTAATTAATAAATGAATTGAATTGAATATACCCCTCCCTACCTTTAAATAAAAATAAAATCGCGTTCCCGATCGGGCTGAAAATTGGTGGGAAGGTAGCTGAGACGAACATAGGATCTTTTTATTCCAAAAAAGTAACGGGAATAGGGCAACCGAAACCGTGGGCCGCCGCTAGTAGGATATACAGGGTTATTCATTATTAGCTGCAAATACTCAGGAATTAGGTTCAACAAATAAAATAAAAAATATTTATGAAATTATTTTTTTAAGTTTTGTTATGAAAATCCCGAGAAAATCGATAAAGAAATATCCTTTGGAATCATTGGCGCCTGACCTATTTTGACCTTTATATCCGCGCCTGCGCAGCGTGGGCTACACTCCGCGTTCAGTCACCGCCTGGGGGGTCATCGTCCTGTTCTCCATGGCAATCATTATGCAATAGCCGTAAAGAAATTAATAAAAATAAAATTTTGATACAAAAACTTAAATCAGTTTAGGAATTAAATTGATTCGGAAAAACAAATATTCACGACCCAAAAATGAGGCCCTGTCAGTTTGTGTAGTTCATAATGAATAACCCTACCGTAGATCTGAAGACATTTCCATGGATCAATGAATTCACACGCCATCTTGTTCCTAGGTGAATGATGGCTACTTCGTCCATTTCTTCGCGCCCACCTCCCTGCCTCCACTCAACAAGTATGTAGTCTTCGTGCTGGACACCTCGGGTTCTATGATGGACCGCAAGATCATCCAGCTGAGGGAAGCTATGCAGACTATCCTCAGGGATTTGAACCCTGGCGACTACTTCAGCATCGTGGAGTTTGCGTCTTCAGTTACGGTGAGAGTTTATTATTTGTTACTGAGATACCAGTTACATGTGTGATATTTTAAGTTTTTTCATTTCATTATCAGCCTCACAAGTCCTTATTAGGTCTTCCTTTTTTTCTAGGTAGACTAAAAGTGCTTTCTTCATACCCGCGCTAAGCGCGGTATATTTATATTCAGGTATCACCTATAACAAAGCATTGCCACGTACACGCAAGTGCCTTATATACATGCACTGTTCTGCATCCATCAACTTGAGGCATACAAATGTTCGGGCAATGATTCCACTGGCACCAACACCCTTCAAACTGAAACACAGCAATGCTGATGATGATGAAGACAGTGATGTTTGGAACCGCGGTAGTCATGTAAC
The DNA here is from genome assembly GCA_947578465.1 of Thera obeliscata. Lineage (NCBI taxonomy): Eukaryota > Metazoa > Arthropoda > Insecta > Lepidoptera > Geometridae > Thera > Thera obeliscata. The sequence continues at coordinate 5,438,695 of OX387926.1, forward strand.
GGATACCTCTGACCAATAGGAAGACCGCATGTTGTTGACTTGGCTTTTTCCAGTAATACGAAAGAAATACTACAAACTTTACCAATTATAATAACATTTTTTGATTTACTAACTACTAGGTCCACGAGCTAAAAGAAGCAGACCAGGAACCTCCTAAGCGAGCCAACTATTACTGGGGCGAAGCCGAGAAGAAAGTTACGCTCGTGCCTCCCTCGCCGGCCACTCCGGACAACATCAACAAAGCCAAGGTCATAATCAGCAGGCTGAACGCAGCTGGAGGTCAGTTTATTATAATCATTCACTTCCTTACAGCCTATATTAGTTCTAATCCACCTGACCTGACTTCCCCTCTGCTGGTAAACCAACGTCGACAACGCTGAAGTTCTCAACGCTAACTGACATTCCGTGGCTTTTGTGTTGAGCTGATTTTATCGTGAATCTCATAAAAAATATGTCAAATATATATTTATTCAGTAGTATCACAAGGTTCTCTTTGAAACGTCTTAAAGCTAGGTGAGTCTTGCTGGTGCCAGTTCCACATATTAAACTCCTGATTAAAAATATGTACTTATTATGAATTCATTTTTAAAGGTCTTTTTGTGGATATTTGTTTGTCAAATTGTCAGTGACCTCATCAGCTTGGTTTTCGTTTTAGCGGTTTTAGCCAAGTTTTGGCATTACCTACCTTATTGACATCGAGTGCATCTTTACTAACCAAAAAAATCGCTAAATTTATCATCCGCACTTGATGTGCGGGTAGGTTTTTCCACAGGTGGGCCCTTTTTGCGTGACCCTTGACACGGTGTTGCTCGAACTTTTTTAGGTTCTACAACACGCCGGCGCCGGTTTCCTCGCGATGTTTTCCTTCACCGTTTTGAGAGTACTGGCACTTTATTTTATAGTGCACATACATTTTTCGACAGAAAAAATAATTGGTACATGACTGGATTTGAACCCACGACCTTCGGATCGGAAGGCGGGGCCGCTACCACTGGACCACAAGTGCTCTCTCAACCTCTCTATTACTTACCAACCAACCATTCTGTTTTTGTTTGTTGAGCCAGTTTCGTAGACAGTTTCATCTCCCATATTTTATTTCTTATGAAAGCTCACAACAAAAAATTGGATACAAAAAAGAGAATGGATACTTAGGCTAATTAAAAGTTTCCACTTATATAGCTACTTGATTGACTAAAATATTGAAGTTGTTTGAAATTATGACGATTTAACTTTTACGAGTCAATTGTGACTGCATTCTCACCTGATTTTAAATGATTCTGCGATGAGCGGATTTTTTAATCCCGTTGATTTCAGGTACAAACATTGACAGTGCATTAGACGTAGCCGTGAGCCTAGTCCGTAAACGCACAGAATGGGGCAAGAAGAAGGAACCATCCAACGACACCGCTGAAGTGACCACGGAGGTCGCAGCACCCACGGACGATAAGGACGCAGAAGTCTACAATACAGAGAGTGAGTTGCCACTTTGTTTTTGAGATTAAATCGCATGATCGAAACTATGGAATTGTAAAAAAAAATTGTGTGTAAACGCACGACTGGAGTTTACTCCTTAAGTACGATTGTCAAAACAGACGCAACAAGCTCAATAACATATAGATATAGTCGCTTTGCAGCATACTCTATACCAGTGCAGCCAGATCGTGCGTAGAGCGTACCCCCACTATAAGATGTTTTGCCATCAGTAAGAGTGAGAGAAAGCATTATAAAGCATAGGCAAAGTAAGGGTACACACTACCCACGATCTAGCTGCACTGCTCACACCAAATTAGAAAGTTGCGCACGATAGGTTGCGCACCAAAAACGTAACGAGGTCATTCGTTCAGTAGATTTTACTCCTCACATTTTTCTCATACCGGGTGCCTTATATCAAAAAACCGATTCTTAAGGAGTAAACTCCAAAAGGAAATAAAGTAAGAAAATACATTTATTTGACATAAAGGCGTGCTTTATGCACTAGACACACAAAACGGTCAGCTGAAGACAGGCGGAAAATGTAGGTACAACAATAGCTGCGTACCTACCTATGCCAATATAAACTCTTGGAAACTGGTTTCCAGTCCCGTCCCGTTATAGTGGTCACTTGATGCTGTGGTTTCAAATGTTGACGTCTTGCGTCACTTATTACCAAGTGAAAAAGGAGCCGTAGAGATAGTCCTACTTTTTGTACTATACTACTTATACTTACTATACTTTCACGCTCAAATGTACACATTTACATATGTAGACATTGCTACCTTTTTACTTTTAGCTTTTTCTTAGCACCGAAGGTTTGCTGGAAGTAAACTCTTTTTAGGGTTAAACTTGCATGTACATGCCCTTTGTTATTACTTATTTGTACATGTTTCCGTGTGTATTCAATAATTAAAGAATGTTGTCTAGAAATGAAGACTTTGGAGCCAATCATCATCTTCCTGACTGACGGAGACCCGACCGTCGGCCAGACTAGCACCACCACCATCATCAACCGACTCACAGAAAAGAACTACGGAGAGGGGAAGGCTACCATCTTCTCTCTTGCATTCGGTAAGCTAAAAAAATAGACTTGGAATTGGACAGTAGGTGCGTAATTGCACAGTACGGAACCCTTCGGGCGCGAGTCCGTCTCGCACTTGGCCGGTTTTTTTATGAACATTTTGTTTATGCAAGTATGTATTAGCCAACAGACGCTTTAACATCCCCGTGTTCTTTCATCTGCGGTAAATGCGGCCGTGCCTGCCACTCTCGTATCAATCTATAGATAGAGCTATATGAACGGAAATATTCCACTTCTAGTCCATGTGAAATAACCTAACTGACGCCACCTAAATCACATCCAATAGATGTGTTTATTAGTTTTTTAATATCCAAAGACTCGGATAACGCATTGGATTAGGTATATATCTGCAATTTATTTTTTAAGTGAATAAATTGAAATTGATAATGATGATGAGTAGCCAACCCAATTTATGCCTCATTAATTTCACAAAAATCAAAGTTAATAATATGTAACGGTATCGAATTTGTAAGAATGTAAAATGTAACGTTCATACCTAACGTTCATTCAACCGTTGTTGTGACCCGTCGGCCGACCGTCTCATCAATGCACAATGGAGTTCAAGGCCATTCGTAGACGTGCTCATAAAACTAGAAATAACGCTGAGTCGTTTCAACTAGCGCGTGTTTGTCAACTATGCAAATTGTACCTACAACTATTTTGTGTCTATGAATTTTGCTGTGGTAACTATTTACTTTTGTGCATGAGAATAATATTTGCCTTACGTTTTTTTTAGATTAAATTTATTTAGAAACAAAAGTAACAGTAGCAAATATTTTTTTTTATTATATAACTAGTGGCCGCCCGCGGCTTCGCTCGCCCGTTCCCGTAATACCCCGTTCCCGTTGCTTTTTCGGGATAAAAAGTGTCCTATGTCCTTCTCCCGGTTCTAAGCTACCTCCCCACTAATTTTCTGCCAAATCGGTTCCGCCGTTCTTGAGTTATAAATAGTGTAACTAACACGACTGTCTTTTGTAAATATAGATTTATTTAGAAACAAAAGTAACAGTAGCAAATATTTTTTTTTATGATGCCTCTAGCTGATGGAACAAGCATTATGCTGCGTCCATCAACTTACAGATGTTCAGCCTTACGTGCCAGTAATTTCACGGACACCCATCTCCCTTCAAACCGAAACACATCAGCAATGCTGCTGTAGTGCAATAGACATGGTGGTAGCACTTCCCCGGACGAGCCCTTTACAAAGTGCTCAACTACTACTAGATTTTCCGTGACATCACTGACCGGCTCTGACGGAAGACCAGCGTTGGTCGCAACAAACCAACATTATGTAAGCATAATGTTGGTTGGTTATTAATCTGACTCAGGTCAGAGACCGTTTTGCGACACACAATAAAGCTTCACACAGAGGTATCAGGTTTTTTTTAGTTTATAAAAAGTGCTTGTTTCGCAAATAAATAATTATTCTATTCTATACTATATATTATGCTATGTATTGTATATTGTAGGCGAGGACGCAGACCGCAAATTCCTCCGAAAACTCTCTCTCCGTAACGACGGCTTCATGCGCCATATCTATGAGGCGGCTGACGCGGCGCTTCAACTGCAAGACTTCTACCGTCAGGTGTCGTCGCCGCTGCTCGCTGACGTCAAGTTCGTCTACCCGGCCAACCAGGTATTTACCTAGGTTCAAAAACGTTTGAAAGTTCCCCACTTGGATGGGTTATTAAATTTTACCTGCGGTTGCCTTCCTGTAACACGGTTCGCTCGTGTGATCGCCGAATCATACATTACATATACCTACATGAAAGATGAAGAAATAAAAACATTTTATTGACTCCGCCTAAACATAAAATATAAAGATATATTTTAATTTGAAGCAAAAATAAGGTGGTACTTGATACCTTGTTTATTATTATTTAAACGCTATGCGCTCCGATTTTTACCGCGATCAGCTGCGATCTTCGATGGCGTTGCCTGTATCGCTGTATACTTAAACTGATCGCCTAAAGGTGCGCAAGGCTTTATATCACAAAAACACACTTATCTTATTCAAAGCCAGCATCTCTGCATCTTCTAGCTAGGGTTTTCAATTTCTACTTTGTTACTTTCTACCCACTTCCATAAGCGGTTGCACAAGGAAGTATTCATAGTTCTAGACCTTGAGGGACTGTCCTGTCCTAATGTCGATGGTGCAACGATCATTATTATGCTGTACCCCAAGCTATGCATTGTAGTATTTAATTATGCCTTTTGTTTAGCAATGGTTCAGCAAATCGATTGCATAGTTCTTTGATAGAATCGGACGTAATGATGGAAATGCGGTCATACTCGTAGTATAACAGAATTTTGAAATTCACTGATTGGTTTGCATTTATTTATTTATTTATTCGTATGGCATAATAATAAAGTACAATCGTTCTTTTATTATAAAATTCAATTTCTTTAACCATTGGATAGCGTCTTTTTCAAGGGTGAACAAGTCTGCCGGGTTGCATTGAAACAATTGAGCTAATCTCTAGATCGTTTGTAAAGACCTGCAGATAACTCAACTGTTTCTTATGTATTTTGTACATTTTATAAATATTTGCTTAATTGTAAGTTTTTTTGAGTAAATAAATGTTTATTTAAAATCTACTATACATACATAAAAGAAAGTCGTAGGTTACACTATTTATAACTAAAGAACAACTGAACCGATTTAGCTGAAAATTGGTGGGGTACCTACCTCCCCGCTTAGAACCAGGAGACGGACATAGGATACTTTTAATTCTAAAAATGTAACGGGAACGGAGCGAGCGAAGCCGCGGGCGGCCGCTAGTATTTGAAAAACAAAAATATCTTTGAAGTTTTTTTATTTATTTCTAAATTAGTGTACTACATCCATGCGGTACCCTAATAATATTAAGCCAAGTAGGCTAATGAGCAATTTTGCTTTAGCTTAGTTTTATAAAATAAGTATTAGGTACTAGAACTAACAAGAACATTGCTGCCACCAACCCAAAGTCCTTCTCCGCTATTTTAAGGAGTTGGGCTGGCTGGGGTAAGGTTTAGCAGGGGGACAATGCACAATACACCCCATCGCGGGACGTCAGTGCAGATCTTATTCCCCCAACACAATTAGAATTAGAAGTATTAGGTGTAATGTTAATAAAAGGCCAGATTTAGGGGAACTTCGTTCATATTAGTTTTAAAGAATCTTAACCTCCAACGCCGATAATAGTGCTGAATTTATCCAAGTAACAATATGGCCGACGTGCCACTTCATAGCATAGACAATACACATGCCATAGACATTACATTAGGTACTAAAAATATGTCCATTGACACTTTTCTTAAGTACCTACTGTCTTTAATTAATTAAGGTGACACTTTGTTATCACTACACAATATTAAATTTATCACTACCACTAACTCAAAAGGTCCTTTTGAGTCTTCTTACTAGGTCTGTATTCTTTGAAGTGATTGTGTGACATTTATGACCTCATCAGATCAAAGAAGGCACCCTGACCAAGAACAAGTTCCGCACATTCTACGCCGGATCTGAGGTGGTGGTGGCGGGCCAGATTGCTGATGACGTCATCGAACTCACACCCCAGGTCCTCGGCTTCTGCGGCGTCCGCGATGGATTCGGCAGGGTAACTATTTTTATTCGACAGCACTCATAGCTCAGTTGGTAGTAGCTAGCTAGTAGCTCGGCAAAAAAAAAGTTAACGCACCAAAAAGGTTCTGAGTCAGAGTTTTTAAACAAAAAGGTTGTATGATAAATTCGCAACCATTGAAAGTTTTAAATTCACAAACTATTATGCGATGTTCTAAATTCAATTTTACTTTATCCTCTATTCTAGCTAGTATAACGGCTTTTGTGGTGACTGGCCTCTAGCTCAGTTGGTAGGTACTCTGCCTTCTACGCCGTAGGTCGTGGGTTCGATCCCCACCAAGAGCAAGTATTTGTGTGTTGAACATAAATGTTTGTTCTCTATCTGGGTGTTATATTGTATTCTAAGTATGTATTTAGAAGAAGAAAAAGTATTTAAGTGGGCGTACTATCAGCGATCTGGTTCCCATAGTACAAGCTCTGCTTGGGGCTCGATAGTGTTGTGTTTATTGATTGCCTGCAATATTTAGTTATTTCTTATTTCACTCAGATAACTGAAAGATCCACTAACAGAGAAGACCGAGGATGTAGAATTCAAACCACTTTATAGCCTTTTCTTCAATTTTATTAACAACTTGAGTACTTTATGGATCTAGATACATTAAGCTAAACTTGTACATGGCTATCGCCGAGACGAACTAAGTGGACTTGTCTTGTCGACGGTTCAAAACCGAATGCCTGCTTGAATAACCACTCGCTTGCTTGCAAACCCCAATCTTCCCCACTCTTGTTTTTACAGCTTGAAGATTGAGGCTTGAAGGTTGGAGTTCAAGCAACTGATGGAAATCCAACTACAGTATTGATTTATTGATCTCTGAATAATTGTGTATTTTTGTAACGGTAACAAAACAAATAATATTTTTGTGAACCTAATCATCTTAATATTAATTAATAATACCTTCTATTAACAATTTAGTAACAAAGTCCACACTTCCTGTCAATTAAGGTACCAAAAGGTTTCAAATAACATCTAAAACTCATGGAATAATAACAGAAGCTTACAAGTTCGTCCATCCTGATAAACAGTCACGACCTCGTGATAGATACATAGTTTATGAAATAACACGTTTGTAATGATTCATCAAAACAATAAACAAAGTGACCATTTTGTTAAACATCCACATTTTTTTCAAACATTTGTATCAACTAGGTACCAATACGAACAATATACTTACAATATCAATATAATAGATACCTTTATATTATTAACTATTCAACTTTATCAATTCAACAATACTTAACAACATGCAAAGAAAATTATCAACAAACCACGAATATTATCAATGAACATAATCAACGAACATTATCATGAACTTTATCAACCTCTTATTATCAAAAGCTTTAATTATTAACAATCATTATCAGTATTCTAAACATTATCAACAACGTTAATAACGTTATCAACGTTATCAACGCTATCAACGTTATCAACGCTATCAACATTATCAACATTATCAACATTATCAACATTATCAACATTATCAACATTATCAACATTATCAACATTATCAACATTATCAACATTATCAACATTATCAACATTATCAACATTATCAACATTATCAACATTATCAACATTATCAACATTATCAACATTATCAACATTATCAACATTATCAACATTATCAACATTATCAACATTATCAACATTATCAACATTATCAACATTATCAACATTAGCAACATTATCAACATTAGCAACATTATCAACATTAGCAACATTATCAACATTATCAACATTATCAACATTATCAACATTATCAACATTATCAACATTATCAATATTATCAACATTATCAACATTATCAACATTATCAACATTATCAACATTATCAACATTATCAACATTAGTCACATCAGTCACATCAGTCACATCAGTCACATCAGTCACATCAGTCACATTAGTCACATCAGTCACATCAGACACATCGGTCACATCAGTAGCATCAGTAACATCAGTAACTTCATTTAAATCAGTCACATCAGTAACATCATTAAAATTAGTAAATTCAGTAACATCTACAACGTCAGTAACATCAGCCATATGAGTAACATCAGTATCATAAGTAACACCAGCCACATGAGTAACATGAGCAACATGAGTAACACGAGAAACATGAGTAACAAAAGTAAAAAATCAAAATCAAAATCAAAATCAAAATCAAAATCAAAATCAAAATCAAAATCAAAATCAAAATAAAATCAAAATCAAAATCAAAATCAAAATCAAAATTAAAATACTACAATACTACAATACTACAATACTAACCATACTGACCATACTAACCATACTGACCATACTAACCATACTGACCATACTAACCATACTAACCATACTGACCATACTGAATAAATAATTATTGTGGACCATCCACACAACACTATCTAGCCCCAAATTAAGTAGAATTTGTGCTATGGTAGCTAGATAGATGATTAAAAACTTTTTTCTTTAAATAAAATAATCGTTAACACAATGTTAATCGTTAAACAATACTAATAATTGACCTGAAACTAAGACATCATGTAATAACTTGCGTTTAATAATTATTTATTTAATTGTTCATCTAGCTAATCTAAGCTAATCTAAGCTAAGCTAAGCTAGTCGACAGAAAGTGTAATTGAATGTATCAACAAATGCACACTCATTTGTAGTGTGATCAAAAGTTATAATTTCATCATTGTTATATCCATTTCATCCATTTTTCAATTTAATGCACACTTATTTGTAGTGTGATCAAAAGAAATCATTTCATCAGTGCTATATCCATTTCATCCATTTTTCTGTTTAATGCACACTTATTTGTAGTGTGATCAAAAGAAATCATTTCATCAGTGCTATATCCATTTCATCCATTTTTCTATTGGTTGTTCACGTCTCATTTATTTTTATTTATTAATAAAGGCTTTTAATATGATTTTATTACTTACATATATAATGGATTTAATACTTATATCATGGAATCTTAATAATAATTGTCACAACATAACACATACTTGCATCGCTCACTCATTTAAAATCTTTTCAACCCTCTTTTCAACCCCTTACCATCCTTTTATTTTTAAGTAGTCTATGCCCTTTCTCAATTTCTACACTGTGTACCTAATGTCATTTAAATCAGTTCATTATTTCTGGCGTGAAAGCGCGACGGACAGACAGACTTAAAGTTTAATAAGGTCATCATTAATCTATCTTCCCAGTTCCATTTGTGTTTTAGCTAAGGACTATCAACCAGTTTCTACTTAGTACTTTTTTTTTTGGCTATCCGCAATAATAATAATAAAAAGGTTTTTAATTTTGCTGTCATTAATTACTTTTATACTCTTAGTGTCTAACCGTAATTAAGTAAAATCGCAACATTACTATTAAGATTAATGACTTATGCAGATCGGAAATTCTAGATCTATTCGCTTAACACAAAGGACCAGGACAAATTTGCAGCTATTTTCTTCTCCATCAACGATGTAAAATGGATGCGATAGAGCTCATGTCAACCAATATGATACCTCCTCACTATTTCAGCGAAAACTACCCATTTGTTTATAGCTAAGAACTCCGTATTCCTATAAAACACGCGGAACAACCATCTACTCATTTCGATGCCTGAAAACCAGCGTTGCTTGACATGGTAGCTACTACCATATCAAGCAGCAAAAAGCTGAGTCGGGGCCTATTTGACATAATAATCTCTTTAGACTTTAACCATTCAGCACAGGACGGGACTGGTTGGGACCCAGTTTTCTTGTTATTGTGATCGTAATAGCGTGTTCTGTGCCCAGTTTTGTATGTATTATTACCTTCTTAGGTAGCCTGCCTGCTTTCAGTTGTCCGTTCTGTGTGTTTTGTTTGTTTTATCTGTCTTACTTATGTCAAATAAATGTATTTTCTTTCTTTCTTTCAAATGTCATCTTTTTTTTTCGATCTTGAATTCTTGACTAGTGATGTGTCTCGTCGCCGTTGATTTAAAACATTTTGACCAATAAAGACACAAAAATCCAGTTTCAAGAACCAAATTGAAACCTGGAACCTAATGCCAGAGGCAACAGTGTTGAAATAAGAAACTCATCACATTTGACAACTGAAACATAGGAGGATCTAAAACACGTTGTTTTAACAACAGCTGACGTAGTACGTGTACCTCGATGAGTCACAACATAAAATACATCTACCGTCTTAACAGACATAGCTAACGCCAGCAAGGCCAAGAAACAGCTTTTTGTCGTCGTTTAAAAGGTATTTTTTTTTTGTTTTTTCAATTATTATTTTTATACGACTAGGCATTGCTAACAAAAGCACCAGCCAGATAGGCTAGGCACTGCAAGATGGAAGATTGAAAGGCCTAACAGACCTATCTACTTTTCTGAAAACCGCACGCATAAAGAAAGAGCAATTATAATATTTTCTGACCACTAGCTCGTACAAAACGACGGTTTCATCCTTTGTTGAACGTCACTGGATAGCAACTTCCTACGCACAAAAAAAATTCTACCCATAACAAAATTCACCCTGAAAAGGGTATGGATAAAATTGAAACGATGATTCATAAACTTATGTAGTAGGTAAGTTTAATTCTGTAAAGTAGTACTTTATGTACAGATTTAATAGGCATTGAACTAACGATTTATACTTAGTAACAAGCTCCAATGAGGTATCCTTGTTTGCAATAAAGTGTTATCTATCTATCCATCTATCTATCTGAACTAGACCCACTGCACTTTGGCATTTTAACACCCCTTAGACAATCAATAATAAATGAACATGATTTTAACTTATTTCCTTTTAACTGCTGAGGCTAATTTTTAATCCCTTCGCAGATTCTACCACTGCAGTTTACCTTTCATAATGAACGATGTTGAGTAAGTTATACTGCAATCGGATAGATCACGGTATAAAAAAAAATATACTGCATTAACAAAATATTTGTAGTATAAACTGTTGTTTTGTTTTCTGATAATTAATACTAACCGATTTTAGGTTGAAAACGATCCTTCATTCCTACGAAGGATTGGATAATTATGAATTTGTCCAATCGTAACCAAGAGCATGGTAGTCTTAAGTCATTCCAAACCTCAACTGAATGTCATTGTCGCCAAACCAGTATTGTGATCAGCCGAAGCAGAGATCCTTCGCGTCTACATAAAAGTTCTTATACTTAGTTAGATCGAGGAGTCAACGTCATAGACTATTAAACGTTTAGTTGCAAAGTACCCACCTTAAGATTAATTGTGCACCTAGTTTACTTTTCTAGACTTTTAAGTCAATTTTGAAAACCCTGATAACTAGTAAATAAATATTAAGTGTGTGATGTGGTTTCCTACCTATATCATTGTACCTGTCTTTATTCATTACCCCTCCTATTTATAATATAATATTCGTCAATTATTTTCATTACCTTTCCTATTTATAATACCAGTTTACCAGTTTAGTACTGGAGGCAACCTTCAGTGAGTAAGCACGAGGGAGAATATTTTGTTTGTTTGAACCTATATTTATTTTTGTGCGTAATTTTGTGGTGATTTAAATAAACAAACAAGTAACCATCTACTATTTTTCTTAGCGCCTCTATTTCCTATTATTCTTATATTCCTGCTACTGTTCTCACGGTGGCACCTACTGGAATGATATTAATGATAAAACTTGCCCCCACCTCAGACGTCACATCATCTGTCTAATGACCCAGACAAGGTCGCTGCAATCCAATGCATATCCAAATAAATAAATAAAAGTAAAACAAAAAACTGACAACGTAGTTACCTATCTTTACCAGAAACGTATTTGAACCTTGGACCACTCCTATTTTCTTGAATAGTATTCGCCATTTGGACAAACTGTATCGAAAATTTTAAAAACCACCTTTAGGACAAATAAATCTATACTAATCACAACCGCACTTTTAGAAACAACCTCGATAAGAAACTGAGGGTAGGTACGCACCTACCAACAGGAGAAGACCAGAAGATGTCCCAGGGATACGTACATACATAGAATACCAGTTAAATCCGATAGAATTCTTCCAGTATACTCCGTAAATATACTCTTTGCAAAAGTGAGAAAAAAATGCCTATCTACCGCTAAGCTCGTAAGCAACCTAAAATCATAAAAAACTCCCCCTTTTTTTTATATTTCACTTCTTACCCTCTATCGTTATCATCGGAATATTAAGTTTCTGATACAACATTCACACACACACCCTCACATGACCATTACACATTCATGGTTCACACCATTAACCTAAGTCATATATTATTTAATTTAGGTATATCGTTTCAGTTTAGCATCAGTGCTGAATCTACTCTAGTACTTGATGAGCCAATATTAAAAATCTTTGGGAATTGAGACGTGAACTCACGTGTTAGTTTTCTACTGAAATGTCTTGCAGTTTCGTTTACTTCATCCTGCTGTTCACGATGTGAAACAGCAACGAACGGCTACAACTTGCAATCGCCCAGCTAGTCCAGTTTCGGTGTAGTGGCATTGAGTCGCGTTCCAGTGTCGAGTCCAATCTTCTTGATGCTCCATGTCCGGGTGGTCCATGTTCTATTGCGGCCATGGTCGGATGACACACGTCATTCTCCGTTGGTTTCTCCTCGCCATCGCATGAAAAGAAATATATAATAGGGATGATTTATTCGATAACCAACTACAGTATTTCTTTTTTTATGACAATCTATGGTAGATAAAAGAAATACGAGCAGCGCTTAGTCACATTTAATGTGGTAGCATCACCCAAGGGTATCCTTGGCATGTGCGCCACGTGATAACCTATGCATGCATTTATCTTTCCTAGAATAACAACCGCTATCGTGTGGTAGCACTACCAAAGAGTAGCCTTGGCCATGTGTGCCACACAACAACGTAGGTATGTAATTAATAAACTAAAATACACTACAGCGATCGTGTGGTAGCACTACCAAAGAGTAGCCTTGGCCATGTGTGCCACACGACAACTTGTGTATGTATTTACTAAAAAAAATAAACTAAAATACACTACAGCTATCGTGTGGTAGCACTACCAAAGAGTAGCCCTGGCCATGTGTGCCACACGACAACTTGTGTATGAATTTACTAAAAAAAAAACTAAAATACACTACAGCTATCGTGTGGTAGCACTACCAAAGAGTAGCCCTGGCCATGTGTGCCACACGATAACCTCTGAATGCATTTACTTAACCAAATAAATTATAGCAATCGTGTGATAACACTACCAAAGAGTAGCCTTGGCCATGTGTGTCACACGATAAACTATACATGCGTTTTTACCAGATAATTGTAAGAATTACAGCTATTACTTTGAAACAATATAAAAAATATTACGTACCTTGATTCTACCCACTTCTGACTTGAAAGATCCACTAACAGAGAAGACCGAGGATGTAGAATTCAAACCACTTTATAGCCTTTTCTTCAATTTTATTAACAACTTGAGTACTTTATGGATCTAGATACATTAAGCTAAACTTGTACATGGCTATCGCCGAGACGAACTAAGTGGACTTGTCTTGTCGACGGTTCAAAACCGAATGCCTGCTTGAATAACCACTCGCTTGCTTGCAAACCCCAATCTTCCCCACTCTTGTTTTTACAGCTTGAAGATTGAGGCTTGAAGGTTGGAGTTCAAGCAACTGATGGAAATCCAACTACAGTATTGATTTATTGATCTCTGAATAATTGTGTATTTTTGTAACGGTAACAAAACAAATAATATTTTTGTGAACCTAATCATCTTAATATTAATTAATAATACCTTCTATTAACAATTTAGTAACAAAGTCCACACTTCCTGTCAATTAAGGTACCAAAAGGTTTCAAATAACATCTAAAACTCATGGAATAATAACAGAAGCTTACATAACGAAGAGCAAAAATACACTTTGCGAGATGCAGGGATGAAATGTATATTTTTCAAAATCGTCAAAGTATGCGAACGAAAAGTTGTTTCACGGTGTTCATCGTCTAATACGGTACTTGGTTTTATCACAGAAACGCTACGAGATTCTGCCCAAAGCGCCCGTTCCCGCGAAGAGTCCGCCATTGCCTCTCGAGCGAATGTGGTCGTACCTCACCATCAAGCAACTGTTGGACCAGCGAGATGCCAATGAGGGCGACAACGAAGGCCCCAAGGAAAACCGGCCCGAGGCCAAAGCACTCGCGCTTGCACTGAAGGTAAGGCAGCTACATACATAAACTGCATACAAGAAAACAAACCTTTGCATCTAATGTAGATGATTATGGCAAATCAAATTAGTCTTTATTCAGTTCAATTCTAGGAATCACTTTGAAACGTCTTAAAGCTAGGTGATTCTAGGTGCCAGTTCCACGCGACCAAGCCCAGAAGAACAGGCAACAAACTACGGCTCGGTTCCTACTAGGGCATGTAAACCGATTAACCGATTAATCGAAAAACCGATTAACCGACTGATTTTAGGTCGGTTTTTAATCGGGTTTTTCCATCCAAAATAACCGATTTTCGGTTATTTTTTTCTATGAGTAAAATATGCCAATTTATTTAAAACTACACCTTGCAAACTTTATTTAGAACGCCTATAGTAATCCACCTAATTATAATACAACATAATACATTAAAATTGCAAAAATGCCCCATTATTGGACAAAGACCGCCCCCCGATCCCGCCACTCTACACTATCTTGTGTCATCAATTGCCAGTCTCTCTCAAAAGCGTCCAGTTTGTCCCACCATCGCCTGCGTAGTCTACCGCAACGCCTCCTCGCTGTTTCAGGGCTCCACAATGTGGAGATTTAGGCCCACAGTGCGTCAGGCATGCGGCAGACGTGGCCGGCCCAGTCCCACTTCAGCCTTGCGGCTTTTTCCTCTACGTCAGCGGTTTTAGTCTTGGAGCGCAGTGTGGTATTGCGAATGCGGTCAATGAATTTTACCCAGAGAATGCTGCGCTCCATCGCCTGCTGGCAAACCTTGAGTTTGGACTTCAAAGACCAAGTCTGCGAGCCATAAGTAATAATTTTGTGTATGTGTATTAGTTTGTAAAATAACACGAATTGTCTGTTACGTGTTCTAGGCTTATAGCTCGGCAAATCGTGCTCGTCTTCCAGTTTTTTCTAAATTGGAGTCAGGGCATTGGTTACAAGCGCTTCCTTCATATAACACTGGGACTTTAATGGATCCCGTAACGTTCTGTGTTGCAACTGGCCTACGGTTGGGTTCACTGTGCTACGCACCTCATCAGTGCCAGTGCGTTACTCGCCACAGTTTATCGTGTTATAAGGCCGCCACGCCGGTCGGATACCTCGTCATGCCAGCTTTAACGACATCATCCACCTTTACCACCGTCAACGTACCAGCCGTTCTCGAACCGAATGGTCCGTTGCGTGACGATGGTATGACGCTTGCTCCTTGGGAGTTGGAGAGGCCCATTGTGTGGGACGCTACGTGTTTCAACACACTTGCGCCTTCTTATTTGGCGAGGATATCCGTTGTGGCTGGCACGGCGGCAGATCTGGCTGAGGATCTCAAGAAGCTTAAATATTCGCCTCGACAGAGCCTACTTATTTGCTCCTCTTGGGATTGAGACTCTGGGTCCATGGAGAACCAAGGCCTTGCGGGTCTTCAAAATGTTGCCTAGGTGTCTGATCGAAGCGATGCGTGACCAGCCCTTGGGTGGGTATTTGGTGCAGCGCATTAGCATTAGCTATTCAGCGTGGCAATGCCACTGGCGTCTTGGAGATTCTTCCGTCTGGCACTGACTTGGACCGGTTGGACCAGTTTAGCTATCTCTAGATCGTTTGTAACGGTCTGAGGATAGCTCAGCTGTTTCTTGTGTATTTTGCAAGTTTCTTTGTGTTAATAAAAATTGGGTAACTATTAGGACTAATAATTATCAACTATTATCATGTTGTTGAATTTTACAACTTTATTTAGCATGATGAGTGAGTTCTGTACATTAAAATATTTTAAAATTTAACAAGCTAATTTTATTGGTGCTTGCCTATTCAAATAATAAGTTCATTTTTATAAAAAAATATGGTTTTATTTAATCCTAAGACACCCATATGAAAAACTGGAAAAAATAACCGATTAACCGATTAATCGGTTATTTTAAATTAAAAACCGAGATAACCGGTTTTTTTAAACAACCCGGTTTTTACACGCCCTAGTTCCTACCGTTTGGCGTCAGGGGCAACTGGTGATTACTCATGCCCCAACTTACAATAAATAGGAGCATTCGTTTTTGAGCTACAATACACCCATCTTTTCAATCAGGGGCTATTTTTTTTATAAGAACAGTAAAGCATTAAAAAAAATGTGTTTCAGTACGAGTTCGTGACACCCCTGACTTCCCTGGTGGTGGTGAAGCCCAACGCCACCAATGCTGTCGACGCGGAGTCTGTCGATAAGCCCATCTCAATGCCGTTTGCACGTGAGTTCTACTTCTACTCTATGAAGTTCTCTTCGCTCTTACCAGTTTTCTTTCTCACTCGCACGTACGGCAAAATATATCTAGTTTTGTTTTTGTTTCACTCGCCGGTACGCGCGGCCCGCCGGTATATTAAGCATTGTATTGACGATTAACGAACTTCTTTAACGGAAGTCAACGTGTCCGTTAACATTTTTCAAAGTTAACTTAAAAATGAATCCGTTTAATCAAAATGGTTACTTCGTTAATTAATGATTAACAGATTAACGAGTTAATGCCCAGCTATGAATTTAGATACCTAAGTTTTTCCTTAACACGCCAAGGTTACCACTAGGCATTGGTGTATTTTGTATTATTTTCCTAACTTTTTTTGTATGGTAGGTAGTGGTTTAGTGGTATAGATAGTGCAATCCACGAAGACGCGCCCCACTATTCCTCCTAACCGTTTATAGTATATGTGTGCAAGCTTCCGTCAATGTTTGAGTGTTATCGGTACACACTAATTACCTATGAGTGCACACGCACACTACAATGAATAGACTAGAGTTGCCGCGAATAGTGGTTATAGCGAATAGTCGAATACCGATTAATCGCCATTCACTTTGGCGAATAGTCGAATAACTCGACATCACTATTCGACATAAAAAACACATTAAACACATTAAAAATATTTCATATATACAGCAACCTACTGAAGAGCAACCCAATACAAGAATGCCACTGCTGAAGAAATCGCCAACTACATCGCATTAGCAAAGGCTGACAGAAAAATAAACCCATATGAATGGTGGACTTTGAGTACCAATAAGAATATAATTATTACCTATTTTAAGTAAGCTTGCTAAACGATACATAATCACACCAGCAAGCTCTGTTTATTCAAAAAGACTATTTTCCGAGGCAGGTTTAATTTACGAGGAAAAACGAAACCGACTTACTCCCGAACGTGCAAAAAAAAATATGTTTTTTTGCACCACAATCTGCCTCTATTGGATTTTAAATATTAATTAAAAAGCCTAACTAATTTAATTTCATGAATATGATAGGCACAGTCACATACTACATTATAATAATTGATATTTTGTATTGTTTTAATAGGGAAAATAATAAAAAAAATGTTTATTTTTAACTCATTAGTTTTTTTTTTCATTAAAAGTTTATTTTAGACGACTATTCGCCGAATGCCGAATAATACCAGCTATTATTCGGTATTCGACGAATATAAAAAAAATGTCGAGTAATGCCGAATACCGAATAATAGCGAGTATTCGCGGCAACTCTAGAATAGACTACGGTTCGCGACTGCCGCTCGGAGCAAACTCCCCGCACCCCGCGAGGGGCGCGTCTTCGTGAATTGCACTATCTATAGTGGTAAATAAATAAATAATAATAGATTGAACATGTAATTTCAGCTCAGTCCATAAGTTTCGCGCACTCCGCTGGACCCCCTATACCCGCGTATTCTTATTCAGGTGTCCCTTTGGCAGCGAACTCTGCTGGTTTTGCAAGTAAGTTCAACAAATTTTAGGGCCGTATGCAGAAACCGTGCCTGAGTCTGAGTCGAGTCAAAAGTTTAGATGTTTGACACTTTTCAATGGAGAACTGTTGAAAAATCTATGCTTGAGGCTCGACTCAGACTCAAGCATTGTTTATGAACTTTAAAGGGCCTAACTGCATGTATATAACAGTATACTTACGCCACAAAAACTTTAAGTTTTTAAAATAACTTTTCAGTTGTAAAAGCTATGATGGCTTGCATTATTTTTATGTGCCAAAAACAACATATAGGCAAGTAGTACATTATATATCCGATCAAAATTACAAATTAAAGTTTTTATTACCGATCTATCAGTTTAGATCGATACTAATACGACTCGATTGTATCGGTCATAATATTGTTATCTGCATGATTAATGATTATTGACAACTTGAATGTTACTCTTTCTCGGCCTTACTTACAAGCCATTTTTAAACCACTCTTAGGAGTTAAGAGACGTTTAAGCAAAAGCTTAGCAAAATTCTTACCTACAAGCCATTCTTAATAGTAGATTGTTATACAAGGGCAGTAAGTGAGCTTTTGCAGAACAAGATCCTTTTTGGCGCCCGTGCGAGCGCAGCTCGCAAAGGGCGCTAATGGATCGAGTGTACCCGAGATATTTAGATGCCCGAGCGAGCAAAGCGAGCGAGGGCAAATATAGTTCGAGGGTGCAATAGCTACTTATGACCGAGGTAAGCATTCTACTTTACATCATTCATGCGAGGTAAATGTTTAACTAGCTGATGGAACAAACACGTGGCCCACCTGATGTTAAGTGGTAACCATTGCCTATAGCAAAGCATTGACTCGTAGGCCAAGCACATCAGGAACGTGCCCTACAATGCACTGCCCTACGACCATCAACTTGAGGCATACGGATGTTCAGCCTCACGTGTCAGTGATTTCACCGGCACCCATACCCTTCAACTCGAAACACAGCAATGCTGCTTTTCGGCAGAAATAGGCTTACAATACAACAATAACACAACATTTATACGGGTATGACAAAATGTAATTTTAATTTGAGAAAAATAAAATTACTATAATAATATTATTATAATTATACTATTAATTAATAGTAAAATATTTGTACCGGTAGGTATCTGCTAAAACAGTCGTAGACGCACACATCTGTGAGCTACTATATCTTTTCAGTAAAAAGTTTTCATATCATTTTGTAAGAAAAGAGATTGTTTCACCAAGGAGGTTTGCATAGCTCTTGAACTGTAATGAACCATCACCAAGGAGGTTTGCATAGCTCTTGAACTGTAATGAACCATTACGTATCAACGTTTGAAAATGGAACGCATTTACAATGCACTGGGCTGCACACGCCTACTTACACAGCCTCTTTGCGCTAAAGAAAATCCTATTTACTGAGCATGTATGATGTAAAGTTAATTTGCGACTAAGCAACTGTCAAAACTAAACAGTGCAGCGACCTGGTTTAAAGACTTGAGAGGTGCCTAAGAGACAAGATGGCGGGTGTTATTTATGCCAGCTGATCGAATTGAAGTTTTGATATGCCATTGTAAAAAGTTGTTTATAAATTCAGGATTTGTCTGAAGTAGATTTACCAATAAAGCCGACCGCACAACAACAAAATTACAACTACCAACATATACGGACACGTAACGTAGTAGTTGAAACATGCTTCAGAGTCTTGAAGCAACGGATCCGAATATTGCTGGAGGTGATGCGGGGTTCATATACTACCATCGAAACCACAATCGTCACCTGTGTAGTGTTCCACAATTTAGCAATTATCGTCAATGAGAGACAAGATGAGTACTTGTAGCACAACAAGTTGAAGAAAATGATGACGATGATGCTATCATTGAGGATGGTGATGTGTTTCGAATATCAAGAAACATTTATATTGAAAATCACTGATTATTACAAACTTGAGACTGAATAAAACACACAAACTTATTGAATTTTTATTTAATTTTATTCGAACAGCTCCGAAATGTATGGAGAATACACTTCGGCGACATTTTCTTTTCATGCACTTCCTGTTCTCAATGCATTGCCTCTTTTCTTGCTCTTACAGCGAGCATGAACAACTGGTGTCCATGGGTTTGTTTGCAGCCGCATTCAGATTTAGGTTCTGTAATAAAAAAACTCAGTAGGCATTGTGTTCTGTAAATTATTAATATGTTTCATACTATTTTAAAGAACTTAGCCACAGCTTAGGACAGTTCTGAGGACGTTCTAAAAAGTATAATTAATTGATGTTATGCAAGCATAAAAGGCTAATAAATAATAATCAGTTACATTCAGTTATTTGGTAGGTATAGTGGGCTGGTATGTACATAAAATAATGATAAATACCTTCTCCTGATTACTCCAATAGCTCGAGCGCATTCTGTTTTCCATTACAAACAATTTATAATATTCGGCTATGCGAAGTTATATAAAGTTTCCATCAAAACAAGCCGTACAAATAAATAAAATTAAATATTGTAAACAATGAAATTATGACACCTTGTTTGAAAAACCCACAGCACAGAGTACTTGAAAAATATTTGTTTGACAACTATCTTCGTGTATTGAATACTTTCTCCAAGTACTTTAGTCGATTTTTTGGTTACTAATTTAGTAGACCGCAGGGATCGGTGGAGGTCGGTGATATCCGCTCGTTTCTTAGCTGATACACAGTTAAGCAAGGCTTGTAGGTAAAGAAAAGTTAAACGTTATTTAGCGACTTGACAGTGGTATAGCTAAGCAACGTTTAAGTAAAATTTTAAAATTTTCTTGTAAGTAAGGCTGTTTCTATCTCTAGCTAAATTCGATGTGGAATGTATGTATGTATTACACAATCTTCATAATAAAAAAAACTAAATTCTCTTTCCGCGTTGAGTTTATGAAACAGGCATCAAATCGACAAGTTATTCAAAATATGAAAAAAAAAAAAAGCCTGTATGGTAAATTTTTGTTCAAAAAGATCCTTTTTCACATCGAATTTGGCTAGAGCACAGTATTATACCGAGCTATGGAATATACCTACTAACCCATCGACATGTAATTTAATTTAATTTCTACTAACAAATGGATCCCCTTATCTGACAATAAATTAATTGAATGGCTTGATTGGCTTCGAACAGCTTCAAACGTATTCGCCGTTCACATTTCATGACTGAACCCATTCATCCTTAGGTCAAGCCCTGTCCTTTGACAGCATGGTCGAGAAAGAGGAAATCGATGAATACGACATCATAAATCCCGAAGCAGGTCAGCATGTAACCTGAATTTCTGAATTAGCTTACAACAATCAACAGATTCTCATCTATAAGCCCGCGCTAATAAACAAAATGGCGGCGCCAAAGTATAATAGGCACACTCTGATGGACACTCGATCAAATTCCATACAAAAAACGCGTTCTAACGGTTCATTAAGAGGCCCAAAATGGAGCCAACTGAAAAGTAACTGGCTACTTTTGAGACTATCCATTCTGATATTAATGATACAACCCAATAATGAACGCTATTTTTTCCCATAAAAAAATTTGGTCGAGTGTCCGGGGTGTGTTAGAATATTTTTGAGTGTTGTATTCTATTTTCGGAAATAGTCTTACCGCGGAACCTAAATGGGAGTCTGAATCAAAACGATGGTATTTTTACAGCTTTTACAACCGATTATTTAGATTGGTTGCAGGGTAGAGTTTACTCATCAAGTTTAAACGTAGTAGATACGAGTACCTCTTGCTTATATTGTAAATATGACCACCATGGTCTCGCGGTAAGACGACTAGTTAAATAAGGGTTCTAAAGTTAAAATTAAGTCTGTACGGCTGCCAAGGGGCTGGAATAATATACTAGGTACTTTTTAGTTTCGGCTATGTTGCAATAGGCGTGATCTACCCGCGACCACGTTGCAACGTAGCCAAAGCGTCAGTAAAATAAATAAAATAAGGTAATTTACGCGATAAATACCCGTGTAATAGATTCAGTATGGATTAATATAAGTAGTTTTTGTTGAAAAATGGCGAAGTAGGAAAGGACATTAAAACATGGCATAGTAGGCGTCTAAGGTATCATAGGGGTGACAGCATGATAATCACAGAACATGTAATATACCTAACGGTTGTTTTTTGAAATTCAAGAGTTTCACATAAGTTCATCGAAAGAGTAGTAGTAAGAAGACCATTCTTCATTCATTTTATCACTTGGTGTTCCTCCTCATAGCATTTTCAGGATGAATACACATTATTGGTGCTGCTTTCATGTTTGGGCTTCGACGCTTGGACTTAAATTAAAGGTAGGTACAATATTGGTTATTTTAAGGTAAGTGATGAAACAAACTTACACACATAGTTTATTTAAGTATCTAAGACTTATGATTAACTTTATTTTAAACGATAAATTCAGTCTTTTCATCAGGCTTCCTAAATAGGTTTAAAGAAAGGTAGGTATATATAAAGGTATACGTCTGCATTTAGCGGTGGCTTACTGTAGGTACAGGGGAGTTATTACGAAACATTTGCTATATTATTGTGGTGAAAACGCATGTTACAAAAATTTTGTGCCTCAATAAAGTATTGCGTTGTTTTTCACATCATTTTTAGTAATGTTACTTTCTCGGGAAAATATTACTTTTTTGGCTGTCTCATGTTATATTTGACTACCTGCCACTGGCAACACTGGCTTGCTTTCTCTATGTATAAATCCATATATTTATAAACACGAAGGTCTGTCTGATGGAAGTCTAAAGGATACAGCGTAAGATGAAGGACGCATAATCCTCCATGTTTTCATGGCCGCTCGATATTAAAATTGGGTGGGTCTCTGTAGTACAATACATGCATACACTTATTATTCGACTATCTGTGCCCGCGACTTCGTCGGCGTGGAATAGTGACTTAATACCCTGAGGCGCACTTAAAATCCTTCTTCTTAAATTCCGAAGAAGAAGAACTGCAGGGCTCCCACGAGCTCCATATGGCTATGGCTATGGCTGTCAAATTGTGTATAGATTGGCTGACCCACACATTCATTTTCTTCTTGGGTTTATATGTGTTGACACTGTTGTGACACAATTTTGACAGCCATATCCATAACCATATGAAGCTCATGGTAGGCCAGCTGACTTTAACCAGCTTTTTTTGGATATAATATGTTTTGGTTTATTTTGGATTAAAAACATTGTCATTTTGGTCTATTAAAAATATAAAAAAAATTAATACAGCTGGTACTTATTTGGTTTTTACAGGCAGTCATCATGGCATACAGGCACTCCACCGGAATTACTTCTCTCAACCTACACGTAGTCATTATGGTAATAATAATAATAATATTTTTAGAATATTTTATGTAATGCGGCGAACTTTATGGGCATGAGAGCAGGCGCCTAGCCATAAGGAGGGTTCGTAGTAGCCCTTCAAGATCACCAAACCAAGCCCATGTCGACAAGCAATTTTGTTTCTCTTCTTGCACCAGACACGTCGTTCATATTCCGATAGGTCTAGAAAAGGTATAGGAATGGAATTGACATGTTTGTTTTCCTTAGTCTTTGTTATTTTCTTTCTTTTTTTTGCCTGATGATCCAAATGAAACAAATTCTGTGACAAATAGGCATCTGACGAGTCACGACACTCGGGACTAAAACCTGGATCATTATAGGAAAGAACAGGTATTTTTCAAGAGTTTTGAATACTTTCCCTTGTATATTACTAGCTGTGCCCCGCGGTTTCACCCGCGTTTAACACCCAGCAGTGGACAAAATCAGGGTACAGATGATGATGATGATTAAATTAGTCTCTTTAGCTGTTAATGGAAGAATATTGGTGTGATTATATTAGAAATAACAAACTTTGATTGTGTGGATATTCAAATGTTTGTGGACGGATTATAAAATATAAGTTGGATTAACATAATTTTTGTCCCAAAAATTATTAGGAACACTTTAAAAAAATCTTACGAGCTCCGAAAGAATTCCTACGAGCTCCGTAGAAAAGACACAGCTTAGTAGTAGGCTAGTGTATTTATGTGCCTTAGGGTACATAAATAGCCTACTAAGTAGTGTATGGCTATCTGCGATGGCGATCAAACTTTAACAAATATGACACCGATATTTGACAGCGTTTCACTGATCGATATCGCCATCGACTAGCTGTGCGCAGGCCATTATCCTAGGACAAATAATCCTTTTGTCCTAAGTAGAAAATGAAATAGGTTTTATGGGTGCTACGATAGGAAATATTTTCAGGTGGCAGCATCCTGATGTTCAACAGAAGGTTACATGCATCACCAATGAGTAAGTTTAAATTAAATATTGTTAGGCAGCAGTCGGCTGCACAGGTAGGTATAGTTATTATTACACCCACGCACTAGGTATTATTATAATTATACACTATTATTTTAGATTTGTAAAGGGATCATATAAAAAAACGTTAGGAACCCAGCCGTAACATTTTGTTGCCTGTTCTTCTAGGCTTGGTCGCGTGGGCTTTAAGACTTTTCAAATTGATTCTTGCAATTTAACTGAATAAATACAATTTTGATTTGATTTGATTATGTAATAGACAACATAATCCAGAGCTACGCTACATGCATAAATTATTAGAGTCGTGAGAAAGGAAAGGAGCGGTGGCGGGTAGTTCAGTGAGACGAACTACGTAGATATTGCAGATAGAAAACAGAGTTCTACTACCACAAGTCGTAGTGTTATAATATCATGTTGTTTTCGTTTTTCGTTTTTTGCGCGGCTTTTGCACTGAGAACTCTCGCGTCTGCAGACAAAATTGGCAATACGGAGTAAGCAAGAAAACCAAAAACAAAGAAAATCCGACCGCAGGCTTGGACATTTGTCTAAGGACCGTATGCAAAATCAATGCTTTAGTCTCTCTCTCTCTCTCTTCACTGTCTGTCACTTTTCAAAAACTGTCAGACAATTTATGCTTGAGGCTCGACTCAGGCTCAAGCATTGTATCTGCCTACGGGCCTATATGCCCAGACGGCTGACTGGAAACGATCGATATAATGTCACTGTCACTGTCAATGGGTATAATGTCAAGCATTACTACTTATTCAGACTACTACTATCACCAGTATTATCGGTAAATTCAAATTGTTTATTTAAAATACATGTATATACATCATGCACTTACATGTAGACGCAATCTTTAATATACATACCTTGTTGTTATTTGGTTGTGTTACATTTCAGGACAGAACAGCTTCTCTTTCCACAGTTATGATGATAATGATGATGATGATGATGATGGTGATGATAATATTTATAGTGAGTATGTTATGTACTTTGCGATAATATCACTGATTATACAAAAAACAATGTAATAGACTGAGAAAGTAAGATGTCACAAAACAAAAGAAAAAGTAAGATGTGACAGATCGTTACAAAACGATCTCCAGAAAGGCTGTGCGTACCCAAACGCCACTGACATCGATACACATCAGGACAAAGTCGCGCGTCGCCAGATGTTTTTCTGAAAAACATCCAAATTACAAGAATTTGCATGTTATAAAGAGAAGCGTGAATAGGTATCTTCGAATTAAACGCGCTTCGCAGTATAGGCTGCACTGCCACTTGAGACCATTTACCATAAGTGTTTGCCTATAAATATAAAAAAATGTTTTTCATTGCTCATACTCGGAAAGTAGGTCTGATGTTGCCTGAGGGGCCTAATTGAAAGTAATACTTTCAGGCCCTAGGGAGAATCGCTTTCTACTGACAGCTGTCAAATTATAAAAAAAACAAGTTCTATTTTATTCAACCATGTTCCAACTTTCTAAAGTCTTTCTAACTGCAAGGAGGTTATTGAACCAAATTCCAACTTTTTATTCAGCAAGAAGGTTGGAAACCCATTACAACGGTAAGAAGTTTAAAAAGTCTAATTAGTACGCGATGTAAAATTTAAATTTCAATAACATAAAGATAGTATTAAATAAAGAATATATTTTCTAAATTACTTTATTATTATTTAGCTTCAACTATTTCTTTAAAATAACATAGATTTGAGCAAAAAATTTACCATTTTTTAAATTATGAAAATGAAAATAATGCTGGCCAGCTGAAGGCCCACCAGAGAAAAAAAAAAGTGGGAAGGCGGCAATTCAATCCATTTTCACAAATTTTTCTATCATGTTTTTATTTTTAACTTTCCTTGTATTCGTAATGAAAAGCACAGTGTTTACCTCGGGTGAAAGTCTTTTAAGTCCCTCAAGCTCCATTGGCGCCCTCGCTACGCTCTGGTGCCAAACCCGTCTCGGGACTCAAAAAACGTGACTTTCAACACTCGGGTAACAATGTACTATTGAAAACCACGGCAACTGTCATCTATATTTCCTTTTTAACTTTTTCTTTAGTTTTAAGTTAAACTTCAGAAAAAGTATACTTAACCCCGAATACTGAAACGCAATCTTCAAGCGACGAATATTTGACAGTTTTCAATGAAAATCTGTCAAATATTCGTCGCTTGAGACGTGCTTAAATCTGAGTTGCGTTTCAGTATTCGGGGGTTAGTATTATCACAGTTATGATACTAGTAGTATTATATAACTTTTCTGGAATTACAAAATCATTCATGCTGTCACCGATAGGCAGGTATTTTATTACGCTTGCATGATTGCATCTCTAGATTGCTATAAATGTAGCTCGTGTAAGCTATGGCATCTATGGCAATCGATAGCTGCATGCAATCATATTATATTATTATGTTACGCAGTAGTTCGTAAATGCCGTTAAAACTAGCCCGTTTGCTATTAAATATCATAAAAATGTTTGTAAAGTACAGTACCTACAGTACTGTATATGTATGTATACTTACAGTACAACAGCAACGGTAGTTCTTGAACATTTGATAATTCAAATACTTACATACTCGTAGTTATAACTGCGGCACTTGTGACACAAGCAAAATGTTGGCTAATATTTGATTTACCTTAGCTGAACAGTTTTCAAGGCTTATCTGTATGAAAAATTCAAAATTGTCACGTGTCACGCTGATCATAACAGATAAATGGTAGTAGTGCCTTGAAAACTGATCAGCTAAGGTAATTCAAATATTTGCCAACATTTTGCTGTCACGTGTCCTAGACTTTTTAACGTTTCGCGATCATAACACATACTGAATCTACGACTATTGCAACATAGCCGAAACGTTGGGAAAATAAGGTAATTAACGCGATAAATACCCGTGTAAATACCCGTGTAGCTTTAGTAATTGTCACCTACACGCTTCTTATATTGTTTTATGTGTAGCTCCAGTTCCAATACCAGTAACTTCAACGGCAGTTCCGCCTACCACCGAGAGTCCTCTGGCAAGGTACAAACTTCAAGAGTTCAGCTGGGTCGAGCCGCTGGTGAACACTTCGACTGGTGTGCTGGTGCTCAAGGTCAATGACACCGATGTCGACTTGAAGCTGTCAACTGATGCTCAGGTATTATTGAAGTGGTAGATAGACCACGCGTAAGATAACTCTGCGCCTGACAGATGGCAAAACATGAAAAAATGGACTGGAAATATACATATCTTCCGATCACAAACATGGGGAAATCGAACTTGCATTGCGTTTAATGCATACTCATGTATATTATTAAGAGATAAGTTCCAGCCCGGAGTTTTATACAGTTTCCGCCACCAGCCACGCACGAAGTTATCTTGCACGGTCTATAGAAAATAATTTATTACACAAAAATTATCGCACGCGATCCGTCAGAAAACTTCTAATTCGCGCATTTCAATATTTTCTAAAAATGTATAAGAATTTATTCAAAACATCATTGTCATTTAATTTTATTTTATGCAAAATGTGTTACAAATACTAAAGCAAAGCTCGTAGAACGTGCTACGTCACTGAGCACTTACTTACGCCACGTAGCACGTTCCTACGCGACGTAGCACTTAGCGTAGCAAAGCTCGTAGAATGTGCTACAACACGGAGCACGCTGACGCGGGCGGCGACGAGACGAGACGCGTCGTCGTAGAATATAATAACCCTGTATGATTGTGTGTAACTTAGACGATTTATAATCGTCTATGGCCCGTATTCTGAAACTGTACTTGAATCTGAGTCGAGCCTCAAGTACTATCAAGCATAGATTTTCTGTCAGTTCTCCATTGAAAAATGTAAAAATTCTATGCTTGAAGCTCGACTCAGACTGAAGCATGTTTCTGAATACGGGCCTGAGATGTGTAATAATATCGAGCTCAAAGCATGACAAGGTTGTCGAACCGCTGCGTAGGTACGTGCTACGCGACGTAGCATTAGTGTGGCAAGCTCGTAGAACGTACCACGTTACGTAGCCATCAACTGTTTTTTTTTTATAAAAAAGCATGACTTGTCACAGGTGCCAAAGAAGGTAGATGGTGATGCGTCTTGCGCCAGCGCAGTGGACGGCGGCGAAGGCGTCTGCGTGTATCTCACTCGCTGCGAGTCCGCGAAGCAACTCACTGTGGACCTCTACAAGAGCACTTACTGCGCGGTCAATGACGGGTATGTGTGCACTCTGCCTTTGTTACACGAACGTCATAAAGCGAAAAGAAAACGTGCAGTGTAGGATACCTACATTGTATTGCGTCGACCGCATCATATGTCGTAGTACCACCTACTGTAGTTATTAAAGACGTATTTTATCTTTTTCAGGTACGCCGGTGTATGCTGCAGCTTGAATAAAGTCGATTTAAAAACAGCCC
Organism: Thera obeliscata; assembly: GCA_947578465.1. NCBI lineage: Eukaryota > Metazoa > Arthropoda > Insecta > Lepidoptera > Geometridae > Thera > Thera obeliscata. Next base: position 5,467,452 of record OX387926.1, read on the forward strand.
GCTAAAACTTTTGTGATAAATAATAATAAGAAAATAAGCAGGTAGGTAAGTATAGATATATCGGTAAAATATTGCATTTCTAAAGAATGAGGACGACTTAGTTGTTTAACTCTGGTTGAAGTGACTGATTTAGAAGTGAAACTCCTAACTTTAAAACTGGGTGCTAAACTTAAATGAGTGCCATTTCAGGGATATGTAGGTAATTTATTTTTATAAATTAGATATGAACTGTCATTGATCATGCATTGAAATAAATACTTACTATTTTTTTGAAAATGTGTTTTCTTTCATAAAATAAGTCATGCTCTGAGGTAGGTAGTAGGTAGGTACTTTCTATTCCTATCTATTATAAATTAGAAATTTACTAAAATGGGAGATTTTTTTTTTTTCTTCTTAATGAATGGCATCTGTCCTTTTCGGATCAATTTTGCCAGTGTCGAGTAGTTCAATGAGAATGATGATGGTATATTACTTATAGTCGGATTTTTAATTAGACGATACCGACTGACAGTTGCTAATGTCATTTTGTAAAATAATGTTGCCATATTTAAAGTAATAGTGCTGCGTTCAGTTCTCGTTCACTCGGATGAATGAACAATGAGTGAATAGTTAATCATTTCAAACTATAAAATAATATTGAAATTTGAATAAGAAATGTATAAAAGTGCTCTGATATAAGTTACGTGTAGTATGTAACTACAATCAGTTTTTTGACGGTTTATTACAAAGCGCGGCGTGGCGACTAGTGCCAACACCGATGAACGCCACGCGCGTCGGTTACCATTTTGTTTGTAATTCGGCTTCTAACCTCTGGTCTGATAGCACCTTGGAGGAATTAGAAATGGAGGCGTCAACGTTTAAATCCACGAACAATATTTTCTGCCAAAATTGACGGGGGACGAGGTAAACACGCATGGCACACGCGCATAGCAAAATCCTATTCATGTAAACACACACATTGACAATCCCGCACACGATCTTAAAATTTGCACACAGATAAAAAATATAACGTAGTTACGCAGTGTCAAGACTCACATTAGGATAATCTCTAGTGATGGGCATTCAGTAAGATCGGTAAATTGAACGATGATTAAAATAATGAATGAAATAGGTTTTTAGGTAAAGGTAATTTAAATAAGTTATGCACAACACGTTTCACATTTTGTAACAGTCAGAAAATAAAAGAACTGAATTTAGTTGTTATGTTTTATTATTGGTTATAAGTTTGAATCAATAGTTCTTAACATAATTATTACACATAAGTTTAGTCTTTTACTGAATAATTGAAAAAAAATATAAAGTGAAATCACATTACATCGTCAGCCTTCACATCACAGCGAAGTTTGTAGTTCTGCCTTCTGCGCCGGAAGCGTTGGTTCGATTCCCACCGAGAACAAATATTTGTGTGGTGAACGCAGATGTTTGTTTGCCCGAGTTTGAGAACTTTCTGCAAAATGTTCCGAGCAAATCACACTCGTTCTTGTTGCATGCCAAGTTGTTTTTTGGCCAACAAATTTTGTCCACTCTTCAAGCAACAGGGTTTTTTGGAAACCTGCACAGGACATAAAATAAATATAAAATAGGCAAAAAAATGTTTTCACTACGCCCACGACTTTATTTTTGAGTATGATGTCATGTTCTATTTTATACATTGATGAGTAGAAGGTTTGATGACTGGTACCTAGGATACCCATATTGTGGGATTTGTGAATAAATGTAATCCGATATATCGTGGCGGCAGCCATCTTGTACCGATTTTCATCAAAAACAGCTAAGAACACTCCCGACTATTCACCTTTCAAACAAACAAAAAACCAAATTAAAATCGGTTGATTCGTTCGGGAACTACGATGGGACAGACAGACACACACACAGACACCGCAAACTCATAACATCCCGTCGTTTTTACGTCGGGGGTTTAAAAAACACCAAATACGTAATTAGACAACACATTATGTGATAATAATTTAACGTTTATTTAATCATTCATTCATTCATCAATTTCATTCAACTTTTCCCAACACTATGCCTTCTACCAAGGTTTATTCTTTGACAATGGTGTCGTAATACTGTCGCTAATCTGTCGCAACCGGTATTTCTTTTGAACTTAAATTCTACAAAATTACAAACACAATTGACAAAATAAAACTCCCTTGTGGTAGGAAATACCATGTTCCCGGAAGTTTTATGTCTCTGATCGTCTTTTACAAGAAACTACCATGCAATTCACCATTTTCACGGAGCTCCACTTCGCGACATGAAACGACACACAATGGCTGCGGTTGCGAGTAAAACAGTTTTATATAAAGGATATGATCGAGATCGTTATATGATCAGCAGAGGGGAAAACCCTGCCTTGACATCTCCATTTCTAATTCCTCCAAGGATAGCACGGATGTTTTTCTGCGCTCACGCTGTTTAGTTATTGTTTTTGTAAAGTTTTTCGTTACGTTGTGTTTGTGGTAATTGTTGTGTATTTTGTTGCTATATTGTTTCGCGCGAACGATGGATCCTCAACCAAGCACGTCAAGTCAAGTTTGGCACACTAACTATTCACTAGAAAAACGAGGCAATTTCATTCATTCAGGAGTTTTTTCAATCATTCACTTTTTCACAACACTATTTTTATTTCATCAAAAACTGACAACACAGTAAACGTCAGCTAGCTTCGTCTAATTAAAAATCCGAGTAGATACAGTCCGGCAAGTATAACTTGGCGGGTCTGAAGCTAGCCGTTTGGCCAATCTTCCATCAGTCATTGGCCAATAACGATCGAACAGCTCACTTCAGACCCGCCAAGTTATACTTGCCGGACTGTACTTGGAGGAATTAGAAATTCCTCCAAGCTTAAATAGAATAGTTTCCCGTCAAATCGTCAGTCGTCTGTCAGGTCGGCCCTATCTAATTGTCTATGGAAAAAATATGGCCGTTTTTTCCAAATCCTTGGGAATTAAACATTTTCGATCACATCAGAATATCACATAATCATAATACACTTTAATTCCAACTGCTAACACTGAGCTAAGACCTCAAGTAATGTTGGTTAAAATACCACCGAAATTACACAACAGAACTCAAAATAACACCAGAAAAATAATTAAAATCAAAAAGCTATGTTCCTTCCCGAAATGACAGAAAACGAATATGGGAGATTTATATGAAAATCATTATGCATATTTTTTTTAGTTTTATCTTTATTTCAGCTACATAATCAAAGTAGATCAAATAATGTCACATTTTTGCCATTTTGAATGGCATTTTGTTTATCCCTCTTAGGTTTACCCACTATCACATAGCATACCATGACCGTGCTAGGAACGTAGGTAACAACCAAAAAAATATTCTTTGTATTGTAATGTATAAGCACTTGCCCACTAGATCGTTCCGACACCGACCGACACCGTCGCGTGCCATGCACGGGCCGTCAACTATTTGTCGGAGGGAATATTTTACAAACGGGTTCAGAACGCTGTCGACCCGCTTCAGTGGTGGGCGAAGTTCAGCGTACCGGATTACTTCTATGAGTGAGGCATATATATCGGAACAGATAAAAATAACAGGTATGTTAAAATAAGCTGCTTGGAACAGTTGTCTAAACCATTGAGAGCCTGTTCCGCCTGTTCCACCTGTTCCAGTTCCATTCCACAACAGCCCGAATCTGCCGAAACATGCGTCTCTTTATTCTAGCTTATGGAGATTACTTTTGTTAGAAGGAGACGCCACGCACGGAACATGCTCTTCTCTATTCTAGCTTACGCATCTTACCTTTGTTAGAACGAGATAGCCTGTTACAAGCAGAGAACAGGTGTTGCGTTCGGAAATGTCAGGCTCATTTCTTACTGAAAAAAATCGGTTGTCTGTAAAGTCGGTTTACTGACGATAGTTGAACGTGATAACGTCATAAGAAAATACTCGCGGACTCGCGGACTCGGACTCGGACTCGAACTCTCGGACCCCCTCCGGACCCTCATTTACCCCCACCCTCATTTACCCTTACCCACTACCCGGGCTCAGGCTCAGGTAAATGGAACGACGAAACGACGCGACGTAACGACGCATGAGTCATGTTTTTTCGTGCGTGCAGCCGCTAGCCAGCTCCATTGATTTATAAGACGTTATCACGTCAAAAAAATTGTTGTAGGCATTTCATTCTTGGGAATGTAAATTATTGTTGCATTGTAAAACATACACATGATTAAAATGAAGCTTATTACATTACAGTACAAAATTAAATATGAATTTTTAAAACGTCTTGTCATATTTTAATGTTGCAGTATTCATACTATGTTGCATGCAACACAACCAGCTGTTATTTTGGAACAGGTTTTTGGAACTGTTTTTTCTTGTTTTTTTACTGGAACTGGAACAGGCGGAACAGGTTTCTTATTTTACCTGTTACAACCCACTCCTAGAGGGCCCCACTCACTAACAGTTTACCGGACGATATCAATCTGTCAGTTAATCGCAATAGCCCACACACTAACAGTTCAGTTTAAGATTTTGGACTGACGACTAGTACGAACTGAGAATGTGTGGCCACTTGACGATTCCGGTCAGCGCCAACAGATATCGCCCGGATAGTCTATGGCCTTGAGGGCGAATGAACACACATTAGCCTTACATTAGCAGGTAGCCGGCCGGCGGCCTGTCGACCGACGTCTCGTGTCAGTTGGGCGCCTTCGGTTTCAAGTTTTTCGACTTGTTTAATTTTTTTGCCAAAATGGACAACAAACCTCAATTTGTGTCGACATTATTGAGTTAAACAGGGTTATTCATTATTAACTGCAAATACTCAGGAATTAGTTTCAACAAATAAAATAAAAAATATTTATGAAATTATTATTTTTTAATTTTGATTTAAGTTTTTATATCTTAATTTTTTTTTATTTCTTTACGGCTATTGCATAATGATTGCCATGGAGAACAGGACGATGACCCACCCAGGCGGTGACTGAACGCAGAGTGTCGCTTACGGCGCGCGGGCGCGGATCAAAGGTCAAAATAGATCAGGCGCCAATGATTCCTTTATTTTTCTTGGTTCTTGATTCCTCGATTTTCTCGGGATTGTCATAACAAAACTTAAAAAAACCATTTAATAAATATTTTTTATTTTATTTGTTGAACCTAATTCCTGAGTATTTGCAGCTAATAATGAATAACCCTGTATAGAAGTTTTCCAAAATGGCTCCATACTGCTACAAATCGTGAAGAATGGCTATCTTTGGAGGAGGCCTTCACCTGTGAAGGGGTTCTTGTAGACGAGAATTAAGAGGATAACTACTTACAAAATATTATATTACGGACACTTACTATTTTTTATTACATTAAGTCAATAACATTTTAAATTAAGAAATCTAAACTTTTTCACTAATCTCATCAAACTTTTTATAGCTGAATTATTAGTATTAAGTACATACCTACCTTATCTTTTTTAAGCTTTTGTAAAATGCAAGAAATAAAAGGCTTTATATTTTATTTTATTTTTATTATAGAAGTTTTCCATGTTTATGGAAGGTGAAAGACGATTGTTACCACAATAAACAATTGAAAGATGAAGCTTACAACAAATAATAATATAAAAAATATATATATTATATGTATATATTTGTACCTTGATTTGTGAAAGTCTGCCGAATTTAGTGTGTGGACGCTCAAACCGATATCAGAGCATTGCCGGCGCGCGATCCTACGGTGAGAAACTGCCGACTCCGAACCTTGGAGGAATTAGAAATTAGAAATTTCTAATTCCTCCAAGCTCCGAACGGTTAGTCTGTAGTCGCTAAAGTGGCGGCAGGGCATTGTCGGCAGGCAAAAATCGCTTTAGTGTGTTGACGCTATCGGCCTAGGTCGCCAGGCCGCCGATAGGACCAGAGACTGCAGGCGGACTGTTAATGAGTGGGACCCTTAGGTGTAGAAGTCTGCCGGACGGAAACCAACATGTCAGGGAAAGCGTTTTGTTCTGCCTCTCGGGTGTAGAATTTTATCCCAGTTAAAAAATCATCGTCACATCGCACAGGTCAGTGCGTTGCTGTTTCCCATACTTGACTATGCTGATGTGTGCTATCCTGATGCTACAGAAGATCAGTTGAACAAGCTCGAACGATTGCAAAATCTCTGCATCCGTTTCATTTATGGTCTACGTAAGTACGACCATGTATCCGCCTATCGCTTGCAACTGAATTGGCTTGAGATAAGAGAGCGTCGGGATGTTCATATGTTGTGTCTTTTGTACAATATTTTAAATAACCCTCTATCTCCCAAGTACCTTAAGGAACGCTTCACTCCTTTGCGTGTGATAGATCACCCTGTTCGGCCTATACCTACGTAATCTGATGTTGTCGACTCCTCAGCATAGTTCATCCCGCTACTCAGATTCTTTCACTAGCACGGCTATCCGGCTCTGGAATGGTATCCCACATCAATGTCGCGAGGCCTCCTCTATTGAAGTATTCAAATCCAAAATCTTTGCCCACTATCTATCCCTCATGATCGAATCTTATAAACATAAAAATAAATAATTTTTCCCTGCTACTGTGTATGTAAGTGAGTTTATGCTAGGTTAGATTATAAGTATTGCGTTTTTTTTTAGTTTTAATTTGCTATGCAGGAATTTCCTGATTATGTGTATTAGTCATGATAGTTGTCGCTTATCTGTGTGTCTATTTTTAGTATAGTATTTACATAAGCCCTCATCTTATATGTGCACTACCCAACCTATCTCCCTATTACCCAAAGGTTAGCTGGTAGATAATGCTATCTAGCATTAAGTTCGCCTGTGTACAGTAATTTTTAATTTTGTGCAATAAATAATTTTCCATCTATCTATATATCTAAATGAAAAAAGTAAAAATCTGTTCGTCGGACTGGAGTAGGTACAGTTAGGTAGTTCTCCGTGTAGGAACCTACATACACGGTGGGTGACGTGACGGAGAACTTGCAAATCATGAACATACTAAATTTCTTCCAAGTTGCAATTACTAATAATTGACAGTAAAGTGAAGTGACATAGCAAAATAGTCACCGTTTGGTTCGTTTTCGTTTGTTTTGTTTGTCTGTCAGCCTGTCTCCGTCACTCCATTCCATCCATCAGTCAGTCTCGTCCTTGTCTCGTCCATGTCTCGTCAGTCTCCTTCACAGAGTACATTTTTTCTCTCCGTCCCCTCTCGTAGAGAGTATTATATTCCTTGTCTCCGTCTCCGTGTTTTTGACTGAATTTAAGTTTCTCCCATTCTTTTTTCCTGTCCTATATCTAAACTATTATAAATAAACGTAAAGTAAAGGTATGGTTAATTTGGCTGATATGTTTATGATAAATACGGTGACGGAGGGCACTATGAACTTATTACGGAATATAGTAAGTTCAGCTTTTCAAATCAGATTTTATCATCATGACTTAGTAGCTTTTCTTATTATCTTGACGTATTTTCTTGAAGATATGGACGTATACCTATAAACCTGTGACTGTGATTTTAGGGAGTTTTTAAGCCGAAGTCTGTAGGATCACCACCACCCACGACAATAATGTTGAAAGTACCACTTTGGCAACTCGCTCAAGAGGCAGGCCCTTTCGTGAGACTGGCAGGAATAAGCGGCGCTGCCGCCGTCGTGCTAGGAGCGATGGGTGCGCACAGAACCTTTCCAGAAACTGAGACTAAGGAAGACTTACGCAAAATCTTTGAAACAGCAAACAGATTTCACTTCCTTCACACTCTTGCACTTGTTACTGTGCCACTTTGCCGGAGACCTGCCATTGTAAGTAGAGCCTTTGTTCTTTTTACATTCATCACTATGAATAATGTTTTATCCTCTGTTTTACTTTTACCAACAAAATTGGGTGCATAAGCCATCAGAGAGTGCATGGAAGGACTGACCAACTAAGTTCTAATTGGTTTTAAGTTAATAATGCCTGTTCAGTCGCTGTAGCGGAATTTGGTCAGGATGTCATTGTCTACTTGTTACTTGCAAATCATGCTAATACCAACTTTTAAGTTTTTAAACCTGATTTATGTAATTATCTGTTTAATCATTTGTTTACATACTTGAAACTTTCCAGGCTGGTGCATTCTTCATAATGGGAATGACTCTATTTAGTGGAACCTGTTACTACCATGTATTCACGGGTGACAGCAGCTTCCGTCGACTCACACCCATTGGCGGTTCCTGCCTCATCCTTGGCTGGATCGCAATGGTGCTCTAAACCCTTACAGTTTCTCTAGGCTGTAGTTACCTTCTATAAAATGGACTTAGTTTATTTTAATATCCATGTCCACACAAATCTGACGAGTTTTTGATATGAGAGCAAAGTCCATTTTATTAGTAAAGTAGACAGTTTTAATTTTAGGTAGAGTATAGGTGTTGTTTATGTACTGTTTCTAGCATATCAAAGTTCATCACCAATTTTTGGACATCATTCCTATTTAACTAGCAGCCCTACTTATAAACACAATTCAAATTTAATCATTGCTTAACATAAGCCCTGTTACTGCTTGTACCCAGTGGTAAGAAATAGTAATAGTTTGAGCACTGTTAATCTTTTGACATACTTTTATAAGTAAGGCCAAATGTTTAAATATTATCACAAAAATGTAATTTGTATTCATAAATGACTATGGTTTTAACTATTTAATGTATGGAGTTCATATTAGTAAATAGAGTTTTTGCATTTTCTTTAGTCAATAATAGATAAACATTAGTTTATAGGGTGATAAGGATTAGTTTTATTGTTACATGTTATTGGATGTGCTTTTATTTAATAAATGTAAGGGTCCTAAATGTATATTTTCATTTATTTTACAATACAAAACACTGCTTAAGGTTGTTCGATTCCGATACAAACTGAATTTACACAACTATGGGCAAACAAAGTATAAATGTACACTGAAATAGCTGTAATAGAATTTTACAGTGGTCTTTATTGCCGGCCAGTTATATAAAGTTGGAGAAAACTGTAGGATAACAGAAATATAAATAAAAAACCAAAAAAAGTAATTTTTTCGTCATTCTTTCTAACGGGTACTCGGGATTGAATACGTGAATGACCTTAAAACATATGTCTCAAAATAGTCGTAAAAGTCTGTTAGTTCTTTTTCTGAAGCCCCGACTGCCACGACCAACGGCTACCACTTCAACTTTATATAACTGGCCGGTAATAAGGACCACTGTAAAAGCCTATTACAGCTATTTCAGTGTACATTAATACTTTATTCGCCCATAGTTGTGTAAATTAAGTTTGTATAGAAATCGTACCCCCTTAAGTACTAATACTATATCTGTCTGCTATGAATATTATAACCTTGCACACTTGACAGGTGGAATGTGAACATTGGATAGATGCCATCATTGTTTTGTCCACATCAATAGTGCCCTTGTGACTATCACGGTGGAGATTAAAGGGTGAAAAGGAAACGAATTTGATAATCAATAAGTTTACATGGTTTATTGAAATTGTTACATATTAATTTTTGCACTTTTTATGATACTTAAATGTTATAATCGAAACACCGTTTGGTAATAAATGCTATTTTATAATTCATAGGACTTGTATGGGAGGTTTCAGTGGTCCTTCATAAACAGCTTATAGGGTGCTGGTCCATACTAGGAGAATAAGCTACCACAATTAATATTTGAGATAAAAACCTTTTTGATAGATGAGAACAGCTTAAATGGACGCACACTTTAGAGACTACCATATCAATGTAGTATTAATATATAATATAATGGCGGTGGCACAGGATAGTCGTCTGGTTCGGCGCCCACGAGTCGCTCATCAACAGTTCCTCCCTCACCTTACACATTGCACACGCACCAACACTATTCTACCGAGAGTGTCTCTCCAATGTATCCATAAAGAAATATACAAAGCTATCACATTAAATTAACACAAAATATAATATAAACATATTTTTGTAATCTAAAAATCCTATGAAAAACAAACTCTAGAATAGAACGCACAGCACTTTTAGTGTCCGTCACATTAATACACTCTGATTGCACATGAACAGTGGTCGCACACCATTATAATTATAAACGTTTATATCACTAACCGCATTGACACATACACGTGGGGTTTGTGGGAGTGATCACAGTGGGGATATGGTATGGGGCGGGCCTTAAGAGAGGTGGAAGGAGTGTTGTCCCTCTGAGGCGGCGAGACGCAATTTAGCACGCATCACCTCCGCACTGCTGTAGTCGGGTAGCTTGAGGTAGTTCACGCATGTCATCACGGACGGCAGATACTCGTCCGGGTCCAGCGACGACTCCAGCGACTTACGCACCACCGTCAGCGGCGGGTTCAGCGCTTTGAAACCTGCAGACAACGCATATTATTCAATTTGAGCAATCAGTAGTATAATACCATTCAGTCGGTAAATTTGCGAGTCCGAACTGACCCGTTTTTGCGACAATGGCGAATGGAAGATTGGCCAAAAGGCTAACTTCAGCCCCGCCAGGTTACACCAGTCGTATAGTGTGAGTTCGAACAACTTGTGTACAAAGGATATCTATGAGGTGCACCTCAAATCATTTCACTACACTAGTTTGAAAGAAGTGATGAGACTACAAAAAGTAATAGTAGAGCTCTTTGTGAAGGGTCCGGGGAAGTACTACCACCATGCCTATTTCTGCTGTAAAGCAGCATTGCTGTGTTTCTGTTTGAAGGCACGTGAGGCTGAACATTTGTATGCCTCAAGTTGATAGACGTAGCGCAGTGCATCGGAGGGCATGTTTCTGACGAGTGTGATCTACGAGGAAATTGTATAAAAAAAAGCGTATATGCTTAAACCTCCAGTGGCATAAGTGTCTGACGGTGTACCCGTGTTAAGGCCGGATTCACTCCGCACAGCTAGGCTAAAGCCATCTTGCTAGAGCACTGGTGGTCTAGTGGTAGTGGCCCCGCCTTCCGATCCGAAGGTCGTGGGTTCAAATCCACTCGTGTACCAATGAGTTTTTCTGTTGAAAAATTTATGTGCACTATGCCAGTACTCTCAAAACGGTGAAGGAAAACATCGTGAGGAAACCGGCGTGTTGTAGAACCTAAAAAAGTTCGAGCAACACGTGTCAAGGGTCACGCAAAAAGGGCCCACCAGTGGCCTACTTGCGGAAAAACCTGCCCGCACATCAAGTGCGCATGATAAAACTTGCCGAAACTTGCCATCTTGCTATCCTGGCTTGAAAAACTAGCCTCGTAAATCCCGGGCTTAAGGGTATGCATGGGTACGGTACCTCCAGTGGGCAGACGAGGGCTGCCGGTGACGAACTGCAGGAAGAGGCGTTGCTCTGTACGCGCGTACGACGCGAGGATGTCGACAAGCATGCGAATGGCGCGTGACTCGGCCGTGTAGCCGTGGTCGGGCCGGATGCACTCAGTCAGCATACGCGTCTCCCAGCGGACGTCACGACCACCTGCAATACACATAGATTACACCTCACTCATCCCTCACACTAATATCATAAATATGAATGTTTAGATGGATGTTTGTTACTCAATAACGCCAGAACGGCTGAACGGATCTGGATGAAATATTGTACAGAGATTGTGAAAATGGGTTGGTATGTTCGTTTCAAATTGATATAGATCAGCCATAATCAGCTATTTACACTAGCACATAAAATTTAATAAATAGACTAGATGTTTTACAAATCTTCCGTATTTGGCAAAAAACTGCCATAAAAAAACTATGAAACTGTTTTTCGTTAGTGTTGTAAGTTTTGAATGCAGAGGCACTTTGTTCGCTCGATCAGTGATCTTCTTTTCAACATATTAAACTTACCAGATGAACTTCCACAAAACACTTGCTCTAGCTCTTCTGGGTAGAATATCTTGAGATTGGATAACGGGAATACTGATTCGAATCCCTCTTTGAATGCATCCATTTGTTTTGTTACACCTGTATGAACAAAATAAGTGTTAGTGCAAACGAACCAATTTGAGCTCTTTCTGTACATTGCCGCCGCGATCTTTAGAATATCGTCAGTCCATCGGATGGAGAGACCGTCTCATTTCCTAAACTTGTTCTACCGGTCTGAGCTCGCCTTTCGATAAACCTTAAAGCCATTACGCACTGTCGACTAGTCGCCAGCCACTTGGGACTTTAGGCGACAAAAACATAGGCAACTGGATGGAGATCAAGTCACCTCCGTCGACTGAGTTGACTCTTAGGCCCAGAAACAGAGCTAAACGGTTGTAGGCAATAAATATTGCTATGCATTGGCTTTTTGGCTTTGTGAGTACTATCTCTTTCTGACGCACACTTCTTATCGTGTTCTGATTCTTTCAAAGTGTGGTGAAAGGGTTTTAAGTGCGCACACTACGCCATAAGAAGCCGAAATTAGCCGAAGTGCAATATTTGTTGCCCACTACTATAACATTTATTGAACCCTGCGGAACACAAGAGTCGACATGTTATAGCCTAAGATCCCGCTATACAACGACCTACACCCATCTGTTTAATGGATGAAAAGTAATTTATATCAAAGTTAATATGCCATAATATAAATTTCGAGTGTGTTGGCTAATGAATTCCTGGCCAGACTATGATTAATTGAAAACTGAAAGATTTTTTTTATTGGTTATGAGTTATGCGAATAAATTTAAACAGATGAAAGAAAGAAAGATTGAAAAACATTCTATTGACCTTAAGAATATTACAATGGGTACCAGGTAGGTACCCATTGTAATATTCTTACTGCCAACTTATAACATAAAAAAGTTTTTTTTTATTTTTTTATTTATTATATAGATAGCTAAGCATTTGGCTGCCATCACACCTGATGGAAAGTGAGGATGCAGCCTAAGATGGAGCAGTTCGTACTATAAAAGTGGAGCCAAAGCGCTTTGTACGAGAATGTGGAATATCTACCATGAAAGAGTGGCACTTGTCCGTGCGTCTAGATGTCCGGAGGTAAAAGGGTGATGGGGGTATAAGGTCGTGCAGTTCTTGTGCGCACTCCCCGAAATGTAAACGGTAGAAGACCGATAAACACGCCACTCGACGAAGGTGTTCCAAGCTATAGAGCTTGGAGTCAAACAGCTCGTCATTGCCAATGAGCCTCCTGGCGCGCCGCTCTATAGAATCCAAGGCTTCGAGCTGATACTTGGCAGATCCGTCCCATAGGTGGCAACAGTACTCCATGCACGACCGAACTTGAGCTTGATATAGAAGCAGAAGCTGTTCCGGCCTGAAGTACCGTCTAACCTTAGAGAGGATGCCAAGTTTTTTAGCTGCCACTTTAGCCTTAGATTCTATATAGGAGCCAAAGTTCAAGTTAGAAGATAACTTCACACCCAAGAGGTCCATGTGGTCAGATATTGGTACCGATACATCCCGAAAAGTGGGTTTAAAAAGGAAAGGTCTCTTTTTAGCAGAGAAGAGACACGCCTGAGTTTTTGTGGTGTTGAATGAAACCAGTCAGTTGAATGAATAAAGTCAACTTAATTTACTTAACTAATTAATCAGTCAACTGAATTAATTTACAGATGGGTGAAGGTCGTTGTATAGCGGGATCCCCTACTCTTATAAATGTGTGTACCTTCATAGAGCAGCCAATGCGTGACGAGATCGATATAGTTGTGTAGGTTGTGCGCCGTGACAGGCAGGTCGCGCCCTCCGCGCCGCAGCTCCGTGCATCCGTCCCCCGGCAGGATGAAGTCCAACCCGAGCTCCTCGATCGGACACCCGTCTAGCTCCAGACCGTTTATCTGATAACAACAACTAACTGTTAGCTCACGAATTAACCCACTGCAAGTAGATCTTTCAAAGCGCTCTACCGAGGCTTTACGGCTCTTTTCCCCCAGTGTTTGCCAGCTAAATTTCGTCGTCCTACACTACGCTTACCATTCCAGTTTTCGTTTGCTCCAATGATTAGACTGTTCAGCGAGAAACATAACCGGCCTACTGGTTCAGCTAATCAGTACGTACGTAACTCAAAAGCTACGTTGACTACTTTAGTTCTGTTGGATAACCCGTTTCGGATTTACCAAATAAAAAAGAATTCTCAATTCGGTTGTATTTTTTTTAATGTTTCTGCTTCCAGATTAGTCCAATAGAAATTTCATCAAAATCGGCTTAGCTGTTTTGGTTTAATTGTTTTTTCAAATATTTGTTATCGCATAATTTATAAGAGCCTATTTGAAAAAAATGATTGCCTTATAAGTAATATTTCCAGATTGGTCATCAAAATCAGTTTAATAGTTTGGCCATGAGGTTTCTCAAGTTTATTAAACTTATATTTTATCCTTTAGACAAGAGATAGTCTGAGCATAGGTGTAACTGAAAGCGAACGAACCATCTGCGTCTTCTGTTCGGGCGAGTGCCTCGAGTCGGCGGATAGGTTCCTGGCGCGCTCGGCGACGCGCCGCAGCCGGCACAGCGAGCGCCACAGCTCGGGCGCCACGTGACGTACGTCGCTCAGGCACAACCAGCGCTGCTCGCTGATCATCCATCGGTACATCGACACTGATAGTGGAATGTCCACCTGATGACAACACAACACTACTTTTAAAACACCTCCACTGGAATTTGCAACAAGCTAGATAGATAGATAGATAGAAAATACTTTATTGCACACCACATAAAATTAACAAGGGAATACAGAAATACATCAAAGTGGAATACAATGGGCGGTCTTATCATTAAGAGCGATCCCTTCCAGACAACCTTGGGATGGACTGGACTTGAAAAGAACGATAGAGGACGAATATATATATAAGCTCACATTAAATCACTTCAAATCAAAATTTATTACTGGACAATATAAATTTCGTCATGTAATGTGTCAAAATATGTGTCATGTGCACGAAAGGAGCCTCTTTGAGGCGCACTTAAAATCTTGGTTCTAAAGCATCAGTTACGATAAGATGAAGAAGTAAATCACACCTTGATATACTTTAGCGTGTTTGTGAATCAAATTCTTTGGTAGATATGGCCCACCTGATGTTAAGGTAACCATCGCTTATAACAAAGCATTGCCTCGTAGGTTCTGAAAACTGCAATAGGTACAACGTTTTGAGAAGAAACTTCAGACGTACCATTCTTGAGTCCATGACAGCTTTGGCCATGAACTTGCCGAGAAAGCGGAACTTGGCTTTGACCCGCGACAGATGTGACGCGCGCACGTTCCGCCCGACCGCCTGAGGGAACAGACCGCACGGCCAGTTCACGTAGGTGGCGTCGGGCGCAGGAGATGGGATTGACGTTTCCTGGAAAGTAATACAACAATATTAAATGAAACACTCAACAGTCACAAGTCTTGGGGATCTACTCCCCATAATGATGAACGGATTATCGTAGTACATCTTGTACACTGCGCGGCTACGACAATCCGACTGCGAAGTGTACTACTGCGACTATATTTAAAAAATCACGATTGCAGACACGACATTCTTGATTAAGCATACTCGTGACCCCATCCAAGTTTAATACTAACAGCTCTAATTCGATTCGAGTTTTACGATGGGCCATGGATAGATAGACCCGGCTTTTGAAGGACCCCATGTCGAAGCTCGACACGAAGCGGAAGACAAAACGTAGGGCACGCACCCACCAGATGGACCAACGACATTGTTAAGATCGCGGAAGTCGGTGGATGGAAAGGGCTCGGAAACGTTCTTCCTGGAAATGTGTACGAAAGGCCTATGGCCAGCAGTGGACTGTCTTAGGCTGATGATGATGATGTCGAAGCTCTGTCTCAAAACCATTTTTGCGGTCTCAACTTCATGTAGTATGCCGTACAGTACAAACCTTTTCTAGTTCGGAAGGTTCGGGCGAGCGTTGCTCGTCGAGACTGAGCGCGTCTCGTACGGAGGAGGCGAGCTCCGTCACCGCGGCCGGCTGGCTCTTCACTATCTCGCCGCCGAATGACGTCGGCTTCTGCTTGAAGTTCTCACTACCGTGCCACAGATCTAGGTCGGCGCGTTGTAGTTCCTGAAATAATCGTGGTATTGTTAAGGTATAATTCGGATCTCGGCAGCAAGGAGAACTGCCGCGCGAGTGTCACTCCGACGCGACAATGCGTGCGGCCGGAATACAACCTTTCAAGCTGAGGATTCCGTCTGGGATTTCTAATGGGAAGATGACAGTTTGTTTGTTTGTTTTTGCAGTGTTTAAAATCGACGCTGCTCGTCTGCATTGATTAACGAAGTTTTGAATTACATTGCGCGGAATGCGAGACATTCGTGGGGCTCAATCGTGGACGTCATTTCACACGAGTGCATAGAGCCTGTTCCCACTGTATCTTGAGCAACACTTTGATATTATGTGCAAACTCGTTCTAACAAGCACGTTCTGTCTTTGTAAGGTCCGCTCACGATGCTTCTAATAGCGTTTTACCTGTGAAACGAGTGCGTAGAATTCGAGCGTGGGTCCCAGGCCTGTGCCCACTTCGTTCTCGTACTGTATTTCCAGCAATGCTTTGGTATGTGCGAACTCGTGCATAACATGCTCGGCTTGTCTGAGCACGTTCTGTCTCTGCACGGTGCGCTTGCGTCGGTCGAGCCGCGGGGCGACGCGCTCGTCGGAAGCGCCGGCGGCGGCGGGCGACCCGCGCTCGCCGCCCGCCTCGACCAGACGCTGGAGCGCGCGGTCGCGGTCGAATGATACCACGTAGAACAGTAGGTGCCGGCATTCGAAGGGGAACACGAACGGACTGTTGGATAATAGCATTGTTATTTGTCTATCTACCTATCTATACTTATTTAGAAAGAGGAAAGATTTTTATTTTTGTGTGTATGTTGAAATGAACTCAAAAACTACAGTGTCGATTTCAATAATTCTTTCAACATTGGAAAGCTACATTCACCCTGAGGAACACAGGCTATATTTATGTGTTTAAAAAATAAATATCAACCTGTGCGAAGCCGGGACAAGCCGCTAGCTTTCAATAAATATAAGCTGTTTTTTAAACGCGTGAACAGATTTTCCAACGTCATAGCTAAAACCTTTCTTGATCAAGTATTCACCATTATTGTGTCAATAATTCTTACCATGTGTAGGCCACCTTCTTCAACCACGGTGGTAAATTTCCCGTCATTATTACAAGTGGATCTTGTAACTGACGATTGGCTTTGGCAGCAAGCTGTAAGCAAAAATTTCGTCGTTCGTTTTAAGTCATAACAATAACAGCCAATGATTTATAATAGATACATCCAGACAGACATGCGCAAACTACGACGCATGCACAGCTATCCTCTCCGCTCAGCGCTAAAGTTATGTGTCGCTAGTTATACTGTACCTTTGCATTGATGAAGTCTGCGTTGGGCACTAACGGCCGGTGGTCCGGCAGACAAGCGGCTCGGTACAGCGTGTGCCAATGCCGCGACAGAGCGTGCAGTGCCCGCAACAACGCGAGTGC
This sequence comes from Thera obeliscata, assembly GCA_947578465.1. Taxonomy (NCBI): domain Eukaryota; kingdom Metazoa; phylum Arthropoda; class Insecta; order Lepidoptera; family Geometridae; genus Thera; species Thera obeliscata. The sequence continues at coordinate 5,484,798 of OX387926.1, forward strand.
GGGCAGCGACGCATCTTTCACTTCCGCGCAACCGCCGGTCACTTGCATCGGCGCGCGGACCATCACCACTAGCGGCGACTCGCGGGATGGGATCAGACCATCTGCAATACAAACATGGCATAAGTTGCTAAGTACTACAAGCGGACTAATTTCCGCAAGTATGGCGCTGGCGGGCCCTTTTTGCGTGACTTTTGTCATAAGTAGCTTCGTATACAGAAACAACGCTATTTAAAGCCTGAGTAGATCATCAATATTTGAAACTCAACTTTTCAAATATATTCATGACACTTTCCAACGGTTCAGGCGATTTTAGGTCAAAATTTTAGGGCGAATTCAAACGGTTTGCCCATGTCCGGTGCATACTTACATACTTCGAATTTTCTCATTTAAAAATTATCATTTGCACGACTTATGTCCAAAATACAAAACGCATGCTAGGATTAATGTCAAAGACGATTTTTGACCAACACAATGCCTGTTAATATTTTCTAAAGAGGAAAAAAACGACGGATGTTCATAAAACAACCGAATATAACAAAATATTGAGGTACGAAATATTAGTTAAAGTTAATCTTACCGTTCCATAAGAGATCAGGTTTACGTCTAGATGAGATCTTGGTGGGCTGGCCCTTGCCCTTCCTTGAGGCCGTGGCTTCGGGTCGCGGCGGCTCGGTCGCCTCCACCGCGCGATAATGTATCGTATGAGTTTGCACCCAGATACCAGCATTTGCTGAAACAAATAAAAATGCATAAGATGGTGTGCAATCAAAGTGTTTTTATCTGTGTAGCTTGTAGCTCTTCTTGAATGTTTTTGACTGGGGAAGTACTACCACTGTACCAATTTCTGTCATCAAGCAGTGATGCTTGTATTGATTTGACATAATTTTAAAGGCAGGCGTAGGTGACGGCTCAACATCAGATTGTTCTATCTAAAATACACTTAGTCTATTGAGATGACGAATGATAGGGGTGAGTGGAAGAACATAACCTGTTGTGCCGATCCTACTTAGCGTCGGATTGGGGCAAGATGATGATGATGACCTATTGCTCCATGGAAAAAATAGATTAGTGATAAACTTACCTAATGGTGTTTCTGTATCGGTGTCTGCATCGTTCTGTTCGCCGAACTGCCTGACCGCTTGGTATACAGTCATGTTGTACGGCAAAACTGTGTCACCGATTAGGAACTCCAGTTTGTGTTCGGCACTGAAACATAACATTTAAATATTGTAGAGGTAACTTGAATAGACTTTTAAAAAGACTACGGCGTCGATATCAATAGGAATTATTGTTATTTTTAGTCGGAAAGCAAGAAGATACATAGTTTCCCCTAGTTTGGTACATTGCCGTAGCTAATAGTACTCGAACCATTTCCCATTTCACTTTCCACCCAAATACATTTTATGTTTTGAAACAAGAAAATCTCCAAGACCATTGCGAAACTTTAATCACCTTTGTTCTATCTCAATTCCTAGTAAACCAATGAGTGATGAACCCAGATGCCCAGAACACATTTCTTATCAAATGTTCTTTCTGTGCAGTTCACGTGGTTTGTCAATCAGCGGTCAACTTGTGCCTTGAACTTGTGTACTCACTCTGTGGCGTTTTGATGAGGCGGTGAGGCGAGCGAGTCTTCGCCATCGTCGTCGGAAGCCGCGTCATCGTCCGAATGCGGTCCGCTGGCCGATCCCTCGCGATTTCGCCCGTTCGCATACCCACGGGCCGCTAAATACCTGAGCACAATGAAAATACATATTTGTTTAAAATACCATGCAAACGAGTGGCAAACTAGGTTCACCATAATTTCCAAAACAAATCGGGGAATGGCAAAGAAAATCTTTGGAGATTTTTGGTTTGGTTACATTTTAGCAGACCATACTAGACGATAAACACCGCATCTCACAGTAAACAGCTACAGAAACATATATAAGTAAAGCAAACAAAGTCGCGGACATTTAACTAGATAATTATAAGTACAATATTTACTATGGAATATAATGCAGAAGTAAATACCTTTCAATGGCTTGAACTAAAGCTAAGGGGTCTATCCGAACCACACCACCCTTCCACTGCTTCAGGTTAGTGCATGCCGGATGACGTTTGAGATCACACTGGAACAAAAGTAGAATATCAAATAATGTTACCTAGAAATTTACATTTACGCACTCAACTTTCTTCAAACTGAAGCAACGGTGCTTGAAGTCAGAAATAAGCACGTTAGTAGTACGTCCCAGGCAGAGCCTTTTAAAGAGAGCACTACGGTCCACATTCCTCTTACGCTAACGACCGTTACGCACGACGCTAAAAAAAGTCTTTGTAATTGGTATTTAGAACGCGGTTTTTGCATAGGATCTGGGGGCTAATTCTCGGGCCGATCTCGATCATTTTGAAATTTTGTTTTATTGCTTCTTTTCGAAGGGGGAATGGATAATTTCCTTAAGTAATTCATAAACGACCTCTTCGTAAAAGCCTCGACAGCTACGATATACGGAAAACGTACAAAAAGTGCAGGGTTGTGGAAAGAAGCAATAAAATAAAATTTCAAAATGATCGAGATCGGCCCGAGAATTAGCCCCCAGGGCTGTTATTCACTATTGCCAAACCACGCGTGTTACGTGAACACAATAAGACATCGGCGTGGAATCGCTTAAAATCGTATTCCCTATGCCAAAGTTGTCATTCCATAGCGCGGCACGGTACGATTTGGGCACGGTTAGATCTGTCAAATGAACGCGCTCGATTCTTGCGCGATACGCCACAGATTAGCGTGTTCCTGATAAAGTTAGTATGGCTCGTTTCTCTTGAGTATGTTTTGAGGTTATGTTTGAAAGTTGTATAGCATTGTATCAACAAAGTATCATACAATTATCTACATGGAATAAAATAAAGAAAAAATAAAAGTATTGTGGCTTAGCTTTTATAATATTGAAACCATTTTTTTTTACAGGATTGTATGGAGATTTCAAACAAATACTTAGTAGAATTAAATTATACACTTGTTTGATTACATCCTTTCTTGTTCGGTGGTAGGAAATTTCACATAGATTGGAAGCAGCTCATTGAGGGCATTTACAACTTCCTCTTCACAGCGACTTTACCTGAAATCAATAAATAAAATAAAATAAAAATAAGCCTTTATTTCTCTGACCAAAACAGTTTTGCTTAACCTAACTTATACTAATCCTACTTACTAAATATACTAACTAAGCAAAAGTTTCTATTATGTATGACACCGACGTGGCGGTACTACATAGGTCGGTCGGGTTGTCCTTCGACAAAGGTCTCCTCCAGGGTTTGCCACTTGGCTCGGTCCAGACATGCTCTGCGCCACTCCTTAGGGAGCTCATCCTCCCAACGCTTCAACTGCCGCCCTCTGTTGCGTTTTCCATCTCTAGGGTACCAGACTGCAATCATACGTCCATTTACTCCTTCGGGACCTCATTATTGGACGTTTGAGGTCCGAAATCAATATCAACCTTTAAATATTGTAGACAATCTACTCAACACTATCTAGCCCCATACTAAGCAGAGCTTGTACTATGGGAACTAGATAGCTGATATTAATACTTAGTATATTTTTTTGTAAATACATACTTAGAATATAATATAACACCCAGACAGAGAACAAACATATTATGTGTTCACCACACAAATTATATTTGTTCTCGGTAGGTATCGAACCCACGACCTACGGCGCAGAAGGCAGAGCTACTACCAACTGAGCCAGTCAAGTAGGTAGGTACATTCATCCACTTCACCTCAGCAGCCTGAAATGGTCCACTCCACTGCTGAAGGCAGGCATCTAGGTACCTACTACCACTGCTACTAGTACCGTAGTATTCTTATTTTATCGATGCACTTACTTGGTGTTATGCTGGTAAACCTTTGAGGAGTAATTATCCTGCTTGCAAAGATCTCAAGGAGGAAAGAATATACATAATTCTTTGGTAGCCTTGTAGGACCGCAGTATAATATCCATTTTATCTTCGCAGAATAACATCCACTTTATTTTTTGCCTTTTCAAAGTGTAGATCGTGGTTTATTTGGATGAAGGACATTGCTTTAAAATTTCATTCACGCAATCAAAACATACGTTCCGAAACTAGTCAAAGGTGACTGGAATGTCATTTAGTGTTATAAATATGTTTGGTTCTAAATTTTCAAATCGCTTTAAAATATTGTAAGCTCAACAATAGATGGATTAGCATGCTTATAATTCAAAATATTTATTGTTTGAGTTGAAAAATTGGAAACAAAAACTAATCCTGCAAATTTATGTAAAAACCGATAATTTTCCGAGTGGATCAGACGCAAGAGTTTGAACGCATCATGTGAAATAAAACGTGGGGCATAGACAACTAGTCTTGTGGCATATAGAATACCATTTTTCGATTCCACACCAAGGCACGATATGAATCGCGTTGGTGTTTAAATCACGTTGTGACGTCACACGTTTTGGGCACGGAATCTCCAATGTCATAGTGAATAACGTCCCTGTTATAACTAGTGTTATAACTAGCGACACATAACTTGAGCGGTGAGCGATACGCGCTGCGCATGCGTCGTAGTGTGCCATGTCGCGCACACTGGATGTGTGGATGTGTGCAAGCGTCCTATTGGTTCAGAGAGCGGAGTGCGACTGGAGAGCCAATCAGCGCTACGCTCGCCCGCTCTTCATACCGCTAGCCCCCCTCAGGTACCTTATTTTCGACTTCTGCGCAATAACGGTCACCGCTCAAGTTATGTGCCGCTACCTATACTAGGTGCTATTGCTACTTACCATGAGCTGGTGCGTGTTGAAGAACTTGAGCGCAGAGGTGGCAGGTCGCGCAGGCAAGTCGTGGACACGCACCGGGAACTGCTCGAGATGAGACACGCACGCGTTCACCTTGCCCACCAGCGCGGCCAGCGCGCCGCCGCCGCCGCCCAGGCCCAGCCCTAGGGCTTCCGCGCCCGTCTCGCTCCACTCGCTGGAACGACACAAGGAAATAACATCATCTCAAGTACCGCAGAAATCTTGCTATGATATTCAAAATATACAAGCTAACTTAAAAACTATCAAGCCAAACAAAAACACATTTCTTTTTGTTATCGTGAATATCGGTAGTTCTCGTTGATCATCCTACCGGCTGCGCCAGTGATAAGTATGCGATGTCAATACATCGCATACTTATCACTGGCGCAGCCGGTCCTGGTCCTGATCCTGATCCAATGATCAGGATGTTTAGATCTGTGTTCCCAGAGGAAATTCTGGTATACACATACTCATGCCAAGCTAATGTAATTTTCAAACTATTTTACTCTCCACAAGCATCTACAGACAAGATCAACTTTCTGTTTACGTTCACATTAGAACCTTTACTTACTTTAATTACTTTACTTTTTGGTTAAAATGATAAGAACTTAGTACCACAACAATCACAGTTTGAGCAACTTCAATTTACACTAACATTGAGCTCAAGTTAAACTAGTCACTAATTATGTGTAAAACATCAGTCATACTTGGAGCAACTTCAACTGATATTAAACAGTCAAACATTCAATTGAATACTCACTCAGACGTTAGAGGCATATCAGCGAAAACGTGCAGGAACAGCCTTAGTCGGTCCTCACAGGCGGCGACTTGCTCGCCGGAGGTGCGAGATTCTGCGTCGTCTTTTTTCTCTTCTGTGTCCGGCTCGCTATCGCCAGTCATGTATTGCAAGAGGGCGCCCAATACGCCTGAATGGTTCACCTGGAAAATCAAAAATCATGTTACTGTGGAGTAATTTCGTCCAGAATTGAAGTAAATCAGTAGTCCAGAATATTATTACAAGTTTTTTGATTCCAACTGTGTACTGGTAGTAGACCAACATTACAAATGAATGGTCTCTTACGTTACGTGTCTAATATGGAAAAAAAAACATATTTTAGATTTTGCCGGTTGCCGAGATTTAAAGAGCTGTTCCAAAAACTGTATTTTGACTAGTATTGAGTATAATTAAAGTCGCGGAGCGGAAATGGTTTGGACTGGCACAGGATCGAGGTAGATGGCACAAACTACACAAAGTTGGGCTGTGCGAGAGCTTAGCGGTGTGCTGCTGCTGTATTGGTAGTTCTTCCGTAGACACACTTTAGCTAACCCCCTCTTATTGTAATAACATTATCTATTGTAGTACAATCTTACCTCGAAGGGCGACACATCATGATGTATAAGCGTGTCTCTGAGTTGCTGCAAGGCCGCACGCCTATGGCCATGATGCGGCAAGGTAGCCGCGAGTGTAGCCAGCTGCTCCAACGCACCACCGCCGCTGGCTAGCGCGCCCCATTCGCGCTGCAGACGCGCCGCCGTCCATTGGATCCATTCCCGGACTTTCTCCCTGTACCAGTTGAAGTTTTACTATATTAATTGTGTATTATCTTTTAGCACTTTAAGCTTGGTACATGTTGATGGCAACCAGGGAAGCGGAGCAATCGATGTTGCCAAAATATCTGGGCTCAAAATGGGGGTAAAATAAAGAAATACATACAAGTGTATGAAGTGTGGGGTGGCATATCAAATATTCTTGTTAATAACATATCATCATCATCATCATCATCATCAGCATGAAGAAGACCACTGCTCGACATAGGCATATTTCCAGGAAGAACGATTCAGAGCCCTTTCCATCCACCGACTTCCCGCGATCTTAACAATGTCGTCGGTCCATCTGGTAGTTGGGCGCCCTACGTTTCGTAATTACATATACACCAAACAATTTATGTTTGAGATACTGTGCTATACGGCCGGAGAATCTTGGCGCATCTGTAATTGGTGCGAAAATGACCAATGACTGACGAAAATTTAGCGCCCAAATTCAGACCTGCTAAATTTCCGCCGGGCGTATTGTATCCTTTCATATTTTTACACAAACTAGTATGTTTATAACACTGAAAACATTAGCTTACTTGTTCTGTATAGTAAGATTGGTGGCAGAGTGAGGTGATGCGAGCAAGCCCGTTTCCTTGTGCGCGTGAGGGCTTCGACCCCAGCGCGACGGATTGAGCGATGACAGGAACGAGGATGTCTTTGACGTGCCGCCGACTCGACTCGCGGAACGGGCAGCAGTCGCGACAGTTCCCGACGCTGGAAGAATAGAGACAAAGGAATACATAAGAATGAGGATAAATCATTAGGAAGAAAGATAAGTTAGAAGAAAGGAAGAAAGTCCTTTTCCTCATAATTTCCTAATTATAGGTAGGGCTCGATGTATTGCTCTCCTGTTGTATTTTTTTAAACAACCAGCTGAGGGAACAAGCATATGGCCCTGATTGTAAGTGGTAACCATCGCCTAAAACAAAGCAATGTCTCGGCACGCACGTCAGGAACTTGACCTACGATGCACTGCTTTGCGTCCATCAACTTGAGGCATACATATTATGTTCAGTATTCTAACACGTAGGGACTTTTCTATATTTTATAGATTTTATCAAAATATTCTAGAATAGAATGTTCCTAAACGTCCTAGAATGTTCTTTAACATTCTGGAATGCCCGGGCCACACCGGGCTTTGTTGCTAGTAATTAAATAAAAAAAATCGGTTGTCTGTAAAGTCGGTTTACTGACGATAGTTGAACGTGACAACGTCATAAGAAAATACACAGATGTTGAACGCTGCCGAACGCGGAAGCCGATTGTGCCTCTTTGTCGCTCGTTCCGCGCTCTCGCTTGCACTTAAATGGAACGCCTCAGAGCGAGGAAACGCCGCATGAGTCATGTTTTTTCGTGCGTTCAGCCGGCTCCATCGAATTATAAGATGTTGTCGCGTCAAAAAGTACTCACAGTGAGGTGCGGTCGCAAGCGGATGGTGCAAGGGATGCGCTGGATGCGCGGGATGCGGCGAGTGCGTGGGATGCGCGGGATGCGCGGGCGGCGTGTGCGGCGGCGGCTCGTCGCGGCGGCGCGCGTGCCGGGTGCCCGCGCCGCCGGACCGCTTCACCGCGCGCTTGCGTTTCAACATCTCCGCTAGTTGGAGCGGACTGCCGGACCTGTTATATGGAAGGAACAAGCTGTAAGTTTCATGCCTGCTTTTCTAGGCCCGAGTAATTATCCTGACGCGTAATAGGCGGTCCATTATGAGTCAGGATATTACTGAGAGTTACTTATTTTTCTTTAAATCTATAATTAAGTGAATGATGTCGAAGTTTTCCTTAAGGATTATAGCATGGGGTTCTTCAGCAAGGCAGTCTTATAAGTTTTAAAGAGTCGGCACGCGCTTGTAATGCCTCAGATATTGCAGGCGTCCATAGGCTACGGTAAACGATTCCCATCAGGTGGGCCTTGCCTATTTGTCTACTTTGTTGTTGTAAAGAAAAAGATTTTTGTCACACAGTGACTATGTCACCCCCGTAGGATTATGAACAAATAGACCACCTAATAGAAAAAAATCTCACAGTAGCCGCACATAAACACTACTTAGTCTAAATGCAGATACAGGAGTACTAACAAAAAGTAATAAGCAAACAGGCGTCAAATTGATAAATAAAAACTACTTAAGAATATGAGTTTTGCTAATTCAGGCATAAATGACTGAGTGAAATGTATAAAAAGGTATTTTTAAACTTAGTACGAAGTATGTAAGAGTGGCTTACCTGTGTACTGTGGCTGTGGTCGACAACTGTGAGTGGGTTGAGGCCGAGGCCGGCCCGGGTTCCATACTACTGCTCTCAACGCCAACGGATGCTAGACAAACAATCTTCTATTAACTTCTACAATAAATGCTACACGACTTTAATCCTCAGACAAGGCACATTAGATTATGTCCTCAGGTTTCATAGGCTTCTATAACAGTATTGATAACTAAAAAGACGTATTATTATTACATTGGGAAAGTGTATGGGAAGTTAAAAAAACGAAAAGAAGATGGTTTAATTCAACGAAAAACACAGATTTAATACGTAGTATTACGGCGAAAACTAACCATTGAATACAGCTACAACTCTGTTTATCTATAAAATATGGCAAGCAATCCTCTCTCTACGTAACACGATGCCATCTTTTTCCCGACTAGTGATGTCTTGTCGCTCGACCTCAGTAGGGATGTCCTATCCTAAAAACCGGCTAACAGTAGGTGGGTACATAGATTAAATGTCTTTGATTCGGTACCTGACCTCATAGTCTTTCATAATACTATCAGATGAATTATGATCGGTATTATGCTCATATCTTTGAGAGTAGCTTTTCTACTTCAATAGAAACGAGTGTTTTGGAAGAACTTGATTTCAATAAAAGTCAGTTATAAAGTGATACTTACGTGTAGAAGTAGCAACGAAAGAGCCAGAGGCGGAGAAGGCGAGAGTCAGGTTATTGTGATCCAACGACATCGCCGAAGTGGATGGCGGCGATAATCCCTCGGACTTCACGCTTGTAGAACTCGGAGACTGTAACAACATTCATGTTATGAGGTAATAAAAAAATCCACTGATAAAGCAAGATGGAGAGCAAAAATCTGTTTTACTGATCTGACCACATTTGAAGTAGGATGAAGGGTATGAAAATTACTAATAGAAGATAATAAACCAGTAAGGGCGGGTTTCATTTTTCCACCCATGCGTACCCGTGTGGCGGATTGCTAGTAATATGTTACGCATGGATGACGTAGCTTTCAAATGGAGAAATATTTTTTTAAATCAGTCTAGTAATTTCAGAGTGAGTATGAATGTAGATTCATACTCACTCGGAAACTATGGATATGTGGGTAGAGGTAGGCCAAAGAAAAGATGAACAGTGTGAGAGATGACATGGATAAGAAAGAAGTCAATACAGAGATGACGGCTCATGGAAGAGGAGAACATGTTGTGCTGACCCCACATAAAGTGGGATAAGGGCAGGAAAAAAGAGCCCAGTAGTTTCCGAGTTTATTCGTTACATACAAACCAATTACTCTTTATAATATTAGTTTAGATTGGCCGCCACAAGGGGCAAAATTTTGTCGCGAAGATTTGAACCCGATTTGTTGGGATTTGGAATTCCTCAATGAACTTACTTCGTCTGAAAATTCATCCAGTATAAGCAGACCTTCGCAACCATTGTAAACTATATACGCTACCTTCAGTTTACTAGTGGTGGGTAGATGCGTGGGCGGCTCAGCCAGCTGCGCCACCTGATGCAGCACTCCCTCGCGGCGGAACTGCACCGCCATCTCCTCCGGCAGACGTTGCATCAGGATCTCTGCGAGCTGCAGGGAGCCCACGCAGATGCGAAGGTCGCTTGATGCCATCATACCCGCGATGTGGGATGATATTACCTGAAAACATATTTATTTACAGCAACCGATTCAATCATAGCACACCTTATACCTTATAAGGTTGTGAGAGCACTGGTAGCCTAGTGGCAGCGGACTATGTACCAATGAGTTTTTCTGCACAAGTAAATAAATGAATAATGAGTAAAATGTACTCGTGCATTGACACAAAACCATTATTAGATCCCTGAGTTTCTTTCACAGCTCGCTTCTCGAGATTGTTTCTCCACCAACCCCATAAATCGTGGAATGAGCTACCACCAGAGGTCTTTCCCTTCAGTTATAACAGGCATAGGTTCAGGTAAAATTAAAAAGTCCCTTCTGGGTAGGGAACACAACGACAGCACCCTTGATGTTGTTGGTGTTTATGGGCGACGTTCTGTCGTCTGTTTTTTGCACATTAACAGAATAAAAATTGCGGTCTCATGCATAATATGCTTGCCAAAGATCCGTCGAGCTTGCTCTAATGTTCACGTACCTGCATCTTGAGCACAACCCGTAGCAGCGTTGCGTCTGCGTAGTAAACGCAGCGCAGGATCGCTTTGAGCGCTTGCGAGCGCACCGCCGGCCCGGCCGAGCTCCAGTACACCTCGTGTAAGACGGCGAGCAGCGCTCGGACTAGCGACGGGTTGCTGCGAACCATTACTATTCGCGGGTCTGGAACCAAAGGAATACATTATGTAAAATGAGACGATCAGAACCGCAAGTCCCACTTCATTTACAGAATTTCGTCTACGAAATTCAAACTAGTGTGTGAAAGGAGAGGCCTCGGCTTCTAGCACTATGTTCACTATCTTTTATCAATAAAAGTATGTCGTTCGTTAGGCTTAGCTCGAGCACAGGCGTCTGCCAAGTGCGGATTTTGTACATTAGATCCTATAAGATTTTTTTAGAACAAAACAATTTATATTTTTTCTCACCATACAAAATAATACAAACACCTTTTACAGTGCATCGAATTACGATGCCAAGTGAAACAAAATATTTTTAGTAGTAGGTCCTGAAAAGAGGTCCAGGCCTATTTTTAAAATACAAAATATCATAGTATTGGCTAATGATTGTAGTAGACTAGGACATACCTGGCACCACGGTATTGGCGTTAGCCTGGTCCGCATTAGTGGTGGGCGCAGGCGCCACGCGTTGCACAGCCCTAGCGGTCCCCGTGTGGTCGTTCAGTTGCTGCATAGCGGTCAGGTCCACGGTATACGAACGGCCCAGAGTGTTGAGACAGGCTTCCTCGTCGCCCGCGACCACGGCCGCTTCTAGGGCACGACATTCAACCCATGAGTAAGAACGCCATACACCTGGGAAAAGCAATTCGATAATCACTGAACTCTTGATATCAACATAAAACATAAGAGAAATAATACGTCAAAATAAAATATCAGATGAGAGAGGCGTTGAGAGATCATCAAAGCCTTGTAAGCTTTGATGACCAGGTGCCCATGGGCCATTTATATAACTTTTGTAAGCTAGTTTTGGTAAAAGAATGAGGATTAAGGCTCTGACAGAGTGGTAGCTTAGGGGATTCAAAAGAGGTCTTGGCAAACAAACATCCCGGTGGGTGGATGACAACTTTGTACTGGGAAAAAGGCCTAAAACCGACAAAAATAGTGTCTGAAGAAGGAGGCTTGTAGGCTTGTTTTCTATGTGTTGAGATTATTATGATGATGATGATGATAGTTATGAATTGTGGTATTTCACCACATGATCAACATTTTGATCAGACAGTTAGTGAAGTAAACGAACCGGTATCCTCAATATTATTGCTGGCTATCAATAGAAATCCAATAAATGTAGGCATTTACAAATTAAACATTATTCTGGAGTGAATCACTACATAGTTCTAAGAAAAGTCAACGGCCGCATCTGTAGGGCATAATATACTAAAGACGAATATTTTTTTTATATTTTTCGTAAAAGTGTGATTTTTATTCATATTCTATTATTTCCTTTTTACAATAAACATAAATTCGACGTAAATATAGTATTTCTAGTTATAAGAACTATTATCCTTCAGTTCTTTGTAGAAAACGAACCAAGAATCCTTGACACAAACTAATCAGGCTCATGGTTGTAATTCTCGACACGATACAAATCTCAAGGCGAGTAAATTATCAATCATCACAAATACATATACTTAAGACACGATATACATACGATAAATTCACAAGGTGAGAATTTTATCATCGGATCAGTCATTACAAAACTGATCAGTCCGTCAGTTTCCATAAGAGATGCACACAAACCTCTATCGTCCCTCCATTGCCAAGTGGAAGCGGCGCGTTCAGTCAAGGCCGACCAGGGCCGGTCGAGATGAGCGTCCACCGCGAAGATGCCATCGACCGGCAGTCGCGGCATCAGCTCGCCGATCAGACACGTGATCTCGTACAGTTCTTGGGGTAGGCGCGGGATTAACTCCACTTGCTGTCAATGAAATCAGGAATAACACTTTACATTACATACAAGACAATAAAAAACAAGGTAATGAAGATGTTATAATACATTATAAACTTGACTTAGAGTGACTACTCTAATACACCTAAATCTTAAGTAACGTGTTGCGCTTTATAATTTGCTTGGCAATAGGTAATTTTCTCTCCACAGACGAGTTGTCACTGCTGAGAATACCACGCAGTGTATAACTCAATACGAAACATCAGTTATCGTTTTGGTAACTCGACACCCTCTGCCCGGTTCATGAGACAGGAACAGAACTAGCAGTGGCCCCACCGATGTCAAGCAGTGGACTTCTTCAAGCTGATAATAATAATAAGCGGGTGCTGTGGGTCTTGAAAATGTTGTCTAGGCGACTGATCGAAGCGACGCGTGTCCCAAGGGCAGGGTATCTGGCGCAGCGCATAAGCAATGCCATTTAGCGTGGCAATGCAGCCAGCGTCTTGGGGTTGCTTACGTCTGTCCCTTATTTGGATCAGTTGAGCTATCTCTAGATTATTTGTAACAGTCTACACATAGCTCAACCGTTTCAATGAATGAACACAAGTATTAACATTTTGTAAATACTTGAATTCATTGTAAGTTTTTTGCGTAAACAAATAGTTTAGTAGTATGATAAACGAACATCAGAATGATATTCAAATCCGGAAGCCTTCGACTTCGTCAGTGCGTCAATATGCAGCTGCATACTAAGCGATCGACCATGATATTTACGAACCGTAATGAATAACTATAAAATATGCGCGGTTAAACTTGGCACGCCACGACAGTCAGTGGACATTCCACCAAAAATGCCAACTAATGACGTTAGTTGCTATGCTTGATACCGTAAGCGCTATAAACACCAAATCGACAAAACGAAACTTATTTACTAATTTTAAAAAAAAACTTATCCTTACTGCATACCTATTTCAATGTCTACATCTAAGAATATCTCACATTTCTAGCGCCCATTTAATATAGAACCTTTAGTAACCAATCTGACCTGAGATACTCGATTTAGCTGCAAGAGAGTGTTATAAGATAAGTAATGAAAGCCCCCAGCGTCCTTACCTCTTGATGCAGCGTAGAGCCAGTGAGCAGACACAGCAGTGTATCCGCAATGGATCGCTGATGCAACGCAAGAGCAAGTTGCGGGCAAGCGGCGCACATCACCCACAGCAGACGTAGCACCGTGATGAATGTGGCGCCAGATATTAGAGGAGGCTGGACTACCAGCTGTGGAAACAAACACATAGATAGATAACTCTTTATTGATTACAATGACACACAAACTAAGTAAGATACAGTTTTTAGTTAAAAAATCACACACATATAAGTCACAGTAATACAATGGGCGGCCTTATCGCTAACAGCGATCTGTACCAGCCAACCTTGATAAATAAATACTCAGGACTAACATTGTGAGAGATGGCAGGAGAACATAGATCCAGATTGATGATGATACCTACTTTACTCATCTCTTTCGGTACCAAGAAGTAGCCAGTAGCCTACTGGCTACCTAGTGGAAGTGGAGGTAGTGGATCCTTGAGGCCGAACTGTTCGTAACTTGACAAATGAAATAATAGAATTCTAAAACTCCTCTACATGCTGTATGTAATGATGGTTCGTAGATGTTTAGTTTAATTCATTAAATATACAGCATTATTTGTATTTTCAATTGTCGCTCTACAATGTAGAATAATAAGTCTCTCTAGGATGTAGTTTTTTAGAATAATTATGTTTATATAAACTCTGAAAAAGCATGAAAGCGTCCAAGAGATAAGGTTTGTATAAAATACTGTCATTTAATTTAGTTCCTGAACTTACCAATTGCTGTAAGTTAGTGAGTAGTTCAGGCGTGGCAATCTCCTGCAGCCGAGTCTGGTCGTGCTGGAAGCTATCGACGAGGCGCGAGAACGCGAGGCAAACGCATTCCACTGACTTCTTGTCTTGTTGGGTCAGTCTGGAACAATGATTTATCATGAGTATGTTTTCCTCTTATGGAAATGAATGAAAAGGATTGGATAATGAATAAGGCTGTGGTGGAAGACTATGAAAGGAAAGCTAGGTCGCGCTTACCCCAATCCATCGAGGAAGTATGTACAAAGATGGATGAAGCAAAAGAAGTATGACAGGATCGCAGTAAATATATAACCATGGTCTTTGTCAAGCTTTATTTCCCCAAGGAGCATGATTTCACATACGCTTTGACGTATAAATAAATATGTAATTAATTGAAAAACAAGATTAACAATGAAGAATGAATGAGGGATTAGGCGGACTTGCGGGCTTCTTCAAATAATAAGATTATGAGTAAGTCAACATGTCTATACATACAATACGTTTGAACGAAAACAGTCAATGATTGACGGAACATTCGCCAAACAGGCCAATGGCTGACGGCAGGTTCTACCAACTTACCTATTAGCAAGAAGCTGTAGAGAATCCCTGACGAGATGGAACTCGTCCGTAGTGAGGTTCTGGCAGCAGTTAGCTGTGATGGAGAGCGCCGCGCGCTGAGCGTTGATGGAGAAAAAGTCCAGGTACATCAGGCAGGCTGATACTCCACGCTGGAATATACACAAATGTACCATTCAGGTTCTGACGACTTATTGTAAAATCTGGATCTGGTTATGCATTGCTATACCTAATGCACGGTCCAGGTGATACCACCACCAACTGTATGAATGAACGAATTCCATTATAATAGCAATCAATTTCATGTGAACCGGATTCCTCGTTCACATGAAATTTACAGTCTCAGTCTCTTCTTCTCAGTCATTCGGGTCTTAGTTCTCAGATTCGGGTCTCTTACAGAAAAGTCCTGTGAGCTTATTACGTGTTGGGGATAGTTAAAAAGTGCCCGAAAACCTCGAGTTACAATGACGAATAGTAAAAAAATACATGGAAATTACTATCATCAAAAGAAGTAAACTGCAAAATGCAAAACCTCATAAATCTAAGAAGACGTAAGACAAAGTTCAAGTTTATTTATCATAAATTCGTCACAGAGCAGATTTTACCCGATGTGTGGAACTGTTGAGGGATAGATAAGAAGCGCACAATGACGAAGTTCAAATTAAGAAAATTAAATAAACCCAGACAATACTTGGAAATTACTATCTACAAACGAAACTTACTAAAAAATACAAGAGCAATGATATCATAAATTAAACAAGTGATACGCGAGACAAAGTTCAAGTTTTCAGTCACATACGAGTAGTAGAATTTATCAGACGAGCGGGAAATTTGAAATATGTTTGCTGATCACAGAGATATAAGCAAAACATAACAGATTCTAATATGGCCGGAATAAAATTATTTACTCACAACCACATTCATAAAATGATGGCAATTTAGCATAAGATGGTACTCACAGCCTGCAAGATAGACTTAGAATGTCGCCGGGACAACATGTCCAAAGCCGTGAGACTTTGTTCCGCCACGTCCATGCAAGTGATGGCTTGCAACTTGTCCAAGAAGGCAGGCACGGCGAGAGCGACCGCTCCGCTGCTGCGAGGCAGGGCTTCGAGCATGTATGTTAGAGCCCGGCACGCGTGATTCATCTGCAATCACAATAAATACGTTATGACAACGTTTTTTTTTATTTTACCCACGCTGGGCAGACTTTAGATTAACCACATCCCAAACATTTTCCACCATTTCTTTTTGAAAGCATAAACGCTGTCATGGGATCCCTAGCTACTCGGCACTAGGCCACTACAACAGGGTCTAATGATAGTCACCAACCTATTACTAGGAAGTATTCAACCTATTTACCCAGCCCAATCCCAAGATGTCAAGCTATAGAAGTCCTGTTTAAAGCAGACAAGTTATCACAACTCAATTCAAAAGTGACAGTTTGCTTACCATATCAAAGTTATGTTCCGCGGCGAGCAAGTTGACCAAAGCTGGGACAACCTGCCTTACAGGGAATCCAGCAAGCGTGTCCTCATTGCCCATCACTAGCAGCTGGCACATTTCTATAACTGCTTGGAGTTGTTGGCCCTCATCGCCGGTCGCTTGTAAGCCGGCTAGTAGCTGCGCGGCTTTGGATGCAGCTGGTGAAAGAAACACCTGATATTATGGTGATGCTTTTTGCAAAAAAATCCTGTAAATTCAAAGTCAAGCTTGATAAGACCAAACGCAGAAGGACCATACTTTAAAGGAGTCATTGAATGCGTCTGTGTATAACTGCGTAGTTTTTTAAATATAAATAATAGACAAACGGGCTTACGGCCCACCTGAAAGGATCACAGTCACAGTCACCCATAGACACCAACAACACTGGGTTAGGGGCGTCGTCGTTGCGTTGTCTCGGTCACTTAGCTGCAATATGTGTGTATGTATGTGTATCTGGGCCGGAAGTACCTAGTACCTACAGTATGATGTTAGTTTTACCTGAGTTAGCAGTAACTGTCCGATGCAGCAAGTGCTGCATCCGCGGCCCCAGTGCGCCGAGCAGATGCGGCGGCAAGCCGCGCGCTTCAAGTAACGCCTGGAGTCTGCCTACTTCTCCCTCCTCGGAGGAAGACTCCTCGGCCGCGTTCACAACGCTGGCCACACTAACGCCGGCCGCCGCTGCGCCGCCGCTTGCGCATTCTTCTGCTGACGACGACGCTGCAGGTAATACACAGTTATCAGTGAACCAGGGAAAAAAACAAACCGCTTTGCTACCCCAACTTCGAATCCAGACGGGCATTGTAAATATCCCTCAAATGTCTTAGTACAAACTGTTTAGATTATTTGTGGATATTTATTTATTTAATTCTTTAATGCACCAAAAACAAGTTTATGCAAAAGGAGAGCTTAATGCTAGACAGCATTTTATACTAGCTTCCCTTGAAAAACATAGAGGTTGGCGTGCTTAAAATGGAGTAGAAAATAGAGAGAGAGTGGAGTTTTAACGGGGCGGTTGGTCAAAGGTACATCCGAATGACATAGTATTGAGCATATTTAATGTCTTTTAAGTATACTGGCCTGCAGTTAATGTGTAAACTGCAGTTAATAGCATCCGACGTGATAAGAATGTGTATTAGCGCTTCGATCATAAATTGGGGCCATTGCTTATCAGCTGTGAAACTTTACTGCATATGATATTTATTGACCAAGAGCGTTACGTAATAAATGATGCTGATAAGGTTTAGCTCGATTGCGTTCAAATACGAACGCAATCGTAAAACCAACTCTCCATTTGAGATGCATAAGAGTTATTATTGCCGCTAGGTAAAAGAATAATCGATCTTAAAGATCAAGGTACCGTAGTTATTTTATCAATTAATAAGAAAATATCAACAAACATTTCAATAAGTCAAGAAACTTCTAGTACGATGAATATCTCAGGATACATTATCTAGCAATGCTGACGACACCATCTAGAAACCAATTGTGTTATTTGGCATGATCTTAAAATATTACTTTCTTTTTCATTGATATTTATTTGTTGAACCAATGCGTAATAGTAAAGTATAGTAACATAACATTGGCATGTTAAATGTTTACTTTTCTTCTAACGTTCAATCATCATACCTACCTAAAACTGGACATTGTGGGAATTCGATTTTTATTTTTTTTACAAAGTTTGCGATTGATCGTAATCTCACCGGCAGTTAAGTGATGATGCGGTCGACGGTGTAGAACGCTTACCGAGCAGGTATCAGTTTACTCTACTCTTAGAAACATCCAAGTTATAAGTGTTCTGAAAAACAGACGCCGGCAAGGAATTCCACTTCTTAGCTGTTCGCAACAAACCATAAAAGTTGAAGCAAATCGCTTGGTGCAGACAGTTGGAACATCAACCACGTATATTTTATGATGATAGGTTACCTTTGGTCTTAGGCTTAGCCTCGTTTGAAGCGTTGTCCGGCATCGAAGCTGCTGAAGCGGGCACAGGCGGGGTCGACGATGTGGATGCAATCGCACCCTGTAACCAAACATCATAAAGTTTTATTCTAATCCACGATAGTAGACAGGTAAAACAGTACCCAAAGTCCCAGTGCATTTACAACATTTCGTTACCAAATGTTGTTTTCGTTTCGCTCACGTGTCTCTCTCTTTTGCATGGAAAAATGATGAGACAAAAACTCTAACTACGTAACGTATTTTTGCTGTCTCATCTTTTCTCCCTACAAAAGACAGACACGTAGGCGAAACGAAAACAACATTTGGTAACGAAATGTGGTAGCAAAACTCGGTCTTAGCATCTAGACTAGAATATTCATAGTGAGGGGCAACGGTACCCTATTTACGGGACGCTTTAGTTCCTTGGATTTCCTCAGGGAAGCTTAATTGAGAAGGTTTTTATAATTACCGTGGTTAAGGTCTGGGGGTGTGACCGGCTGGACGCACCTCCAGTGCTAGCACAAGAACCCAGACTGCTTTTGCCTGCAAAATAAAAATAATGTTAGGACACATGTTCAGCAGCGAAATGCAATAGGTTTTTTTTATACAAAAAAGAATACCTGATGGGAAGCGGTTACCGTAGCCTACGGAAGCCTAAGGCCTCTGCGGCAGAGACCCAAATATTGCACATCGGCTTTTCTACTTTCGTAGAGCGCTATCTCTTTCTGACGCACACTACGCTCTATGAAGCCGAAATTAGTCGATGTGCAATATTTGTTGCGTACTACTATACCTCGTTTATCTTTACGCGTGGACGCTGGCTGCGGCTGCGGCATATCGCGAGCTCGCGCCCGTCGTCCGCTCGCCGCGCTGCCACCGGCGCCTTCGTTCGATACCTGACAACATACAGCAAAGGACTCTTTTTATTAAAACTTTAAAATCCCTGACCAAGTGATAAATGTACAGCTGAACAAAAGCACAATTGTTTCAAACATAATTTAATAAAGAGCGCGACACGTCTTTCAAATCTAAATATATAAAACTCTTACGTTACTGACTGACTGACAATCAACGCTCAGCCTAAACCGTAAGTCCTAGAAGCATGAAACTTGGATGGTATGTTCCTTTTATAGCATAAGGGTGCACTAAGAAAGGAAATTGGAAAATTATTCCCCTGAGCGGAGAAAAAGAGGAAAAACTTTTAAAATAAAAATCATCGGGGAGTGACAGCAAAGGGGCGAGCGAAGCCGCGGGCGGCCGCTAGTTATATCATAAATCATTTATTTGCTCTAATGGTGAAAGTAGACAGGTAAAAGCCTTATACAAAAGATCTTATAATATTAAAAATAAATCGCCCACAATTATACTGGGATGCAAATTTGTAGATGTCGGTTTGTAAAATTTAGGCAGCAATATAGAACAACATAGCAAAATTCCCTAATTCTATGCAATAATATTGAAATTGTTATAATTTTTAATTTAGGCCTTGAACACAGACTGACGGGAACACCTCTGTGAGGTTACTAACACACAAAGAATCACGACAAAACCAGCAGTTCAGCAGTTTTACCATATCAAATATTTCCAGAACATGGAATGTGGTGCATGGATTTTAACAAAACTAAACCAGAATAGGATGGCTGCATTGTAGAGATGGTACTATAGGCTACTTTTTCACGAATAAGTGGTTTGCCTTCAAAAACGACTTCGTCACTTTATCAAAAACATTTTTTGCATGATAATATCTTTTTCATTTTGATAGTGACATAGTTTGTTTAACCCGTGCGTAGCCTGGGCAGGTCCATATTAAATTAAATATTTGCGATATGGATTCCAATTGGAAATGATACTTATCTGACAAAATTTATAATTCAGTAGCTTTGTGATGGATTGTATTTTGGCACACATGTGTAAGTGAGGATGGTTGCATTGTAGAGATGGTACTACAGGCTACTTTTACACGAATTTTGAAGTTTGCCTTCAAAAACGACTTCGTCACTTTTGCGAAAACATTTTTTGCATGATAATATCTTTTTCATTTTGATCCACTAGCAAATTAAATATTCGCGATATGGATTACAGTTGGAAATTATACTATTTATTTGACAAGTTTTATGATTCAGTGGCTTTGTGATGGATTGTATTTTGGCACACATGTGTAAGTGAAAACTACCTGTCTTTTAGAAGAAGTATCCTGCCTCTGGCGCTGAGAAGAGCTTGCTCCCCGCGTCAAGCACGCACCCAGAGACGCACCCGTCGCAGCTGCGATGCTCTGCGCACAAAACGCGACAATCACCAACAACACAACGCACAATGCATATTCACAAGACAACACGACATACGAGTATGCATTTAAATACATGAGCACTCGGTAAATACAATTCAAGGTACCAGTCTGGCCAGTGACGCGACACTTTCGACACTGCGCGGAACAACGCAGATAGCGATGACTCCACCAAAACAATGCGATTATTTTTTAAAGTTTGCAAACGCACGACAATGATACAAAACTTATGATACTCTACTAACCGTATTCCTAGTATTATCAATAGTCAACAATATAATTAGTGTTTTATCTCTTATCAGTGAAACTGCTGTCGAATTTATTTTTGAGAAGATTGTTAATACATACCCTCCTTGCGTTAGTCTGGCGTAAATAAGGTAGATCGCGAGGAACTATCAATAGTTTACTGGCAGCACTATTCGATTTTGACGAGTTAGCTTCTGTGAACATATAAAATAATTAATATGAAACAGTTTTCCGCACATTGTTTGGTAACTAGCTAGTTAATTATTCAATATAGAGTAGTTTGTAAACGCTAATTGATTAATTACCTTGGGTATCGGAATAGGGCGGCGTTGAAGCGCTCGCAAGGCTGTCCGAAGAACTCTTGCTCTCCACTGCAGAATGGCTCTCGTCGCTCGACGGGTTTGCTGCAACCAATAATCATTTACTATGGCTATTTGTTATGTTATATAAAATTATCTGCGATGAATGACTGCGTTTGATACGCGTGATAACGATTCAGATAAGCTTTGTGCCGACTCTTGTATCATTATGTGCTCTACATCTTAAAAATAGTCCAGCCTTTGTACGGAACTATTTTTGTATAGAAACACGAGACATAAGCGGTCTTAAAATATAATTTAATTCCCATGTGTAAGATGGCTCAATAATAGGTAGCATCAGCACACTAAGTAAAGTAAATAACAAAACTTTTGTAAATGGAAAATATTTTACCTGAGTTCGTAACAGCAGAGGTACACGGTCCGAGATCTCGTTGTCGGCTACGCAGAGAGTACGAGCAACTTGCTAGATTAGCTACAGGCACCTCTCTTTCAGTCTCTTGTTTATAGGTTCTGCTGTTGCTTCCTTCCTTTGATTCCGCAGATTCTTTATTAGGATGTGCTTGTTTCACCTTCTTTTTGCTCTTTTCTAAGTTTAACGAGCTGTTACTATTTATATTCGGCAAGCGATGTCCCGATCGTTTTCTCTTCTTCCCTTTTCGTCTGCTAGCAGTCGGACTGTAGACAGAATAGTCAGATGCTACGCTGACGGTGGACGAGCTATACGGCGAGTATGCGTAGTCTCTCTCGTCTAACGGCAACAGACCACTTTCAGGCTGATGATTCTGTTGTACTGAAGTAGTGGCAGCGGTTTGGTTAACCGGTGTCTCTTCTACTGTTTGTGGTATCGTCGATGGATTATCGTCACTGGCACTCTCAGTGGGTTTAAAAGAAGTCCGAGAGCGTGTGCAATATGCTACGCACTCTTTGCTTAAAGTAGCTGTTGTTTTGCGCTTCTTCCTATCATGCGAGGAGGTTCGGCCTCGTTTAGTGTTTCCGCCGGAGGACTTGTGGGCGTCTCCGCCCTTCAGATGAGTGGTATCACAGCGTGTCTCGTATACGTTAGCGCCGTAGGACCAGCGCTCGGAGATGGAGTAGTCGGAGCGAGGCAGTGAGTTGACGAGGCGCGAGCTTCTGCGTAGCGTATGAGACTCGGGCTCTGACAGACGGCTCGCGTGCCGACTGGTGGAGCGCGGCAACGGTGACGTCGCGTTGCGTCTGCTTCGTCGGCTGTGGCTCGATTGACGCAACGACCGACCGCCCACCACCCTGCTAGGAGAAGACCTAAAACACACAAGGATTTTTTCTTCCATTGATGTAATTCGAGTGATTTATTGATTGATTGATTGATTTGAGTGATTGATGTGATTTGAGTTAGTAAGTTGAAGTGGCAATGGGCAGGATATATAGCTCGAAGAACTGACAACCGTTGAGGAATAAAGGTTCTCGAATGGCGACCACGAACCGGAAGACGAAGCGTAGGGCGCCCACCCACCAGATGGACCGACGACATTGTTAAGATCGCGGGAAGTCGATGGATGAAAAGGGCTCAGAATCGTTCTTCCTGGAAATGTGTAGGGGAGGCCTATGTCCAGCAGTGGACTTCTTCAGGCTGATAATGGTGATGATGATGTAATTCGTTGCACACAGGCTTTACGTTGGTTAATCCTTATTAATATTATAAATGCGTTTGTAACTCTGTCTGTCTGTCCTCCTGTCCGGCTTTCACGCCAAAACTACTGAACCGATTGAAATGAAATTTGGTACACAGATAGTTCAGGGCCTGAGGAAGGACATATGCTACTTTTTATTGCGAAAAAAGGGTTGTAAGGGGTTGAAAATAGGGGTTGAAAGTTGTATGGAAGTATCGTCATTTTTAGAGCTAGAAACTTAAAACTTATTTTTTAGTCTGTTGATTTGATATAAAAAAATATGACATTCAAAGTTTGTGCTGGGGGGGTAGAGGGAGGGGAGTACAGGGGGGAGTGTGGAGGGGAGTACAGGGGGGAGTGTGGAGGGGAGGTGCGGGGGGAGTGTGGAGGGTAGTACAGGGGGGAGTGTGGAGGGGAGGTGCGGGGGGAGTGTGGAGGAGAGTACAGGGGGGAGTTGGAGGGTAGGTGCGGGGGGAGTGTGGAGGGGAGTACAGGGGGAGTGTTGAGGGGAGGTGCGGGGGGAGTGTGGAGGAGAGTACAGGGGGAGTTTGGAGGGGAGGTGCGGGGGGAGTGTGGAGGGGAGGAGCGAGGGGGGATGCGGGGGGAGTACAGTGGGAGTGTGGAGGGGAGGTGCGGGGGGAGTGTGGAAGGGTGTTGAGGAGAGTGGGGGGAGTGTGGGGGAGTTCGGAGAGGAATGCGGGGGGGATGAAAGTGTGGCGTAGTACGACGCCATATGTCTAAGTTTAGTAAGAGGGCAGACGACTGTGTCACGTGCACGCGAATATGACGTTGTTATTTAATTACTGTTTTCTTCCGCTGCAAATTAAAAATGCTACCCATAGACACTATACCACGCGGACGAAGTCGCGGGCACAGCTAGTATCAATATAAGTAGGGTGTGGTTAAGCCATTGACCTAATAATCGCAAATATAAATAACTTTAATTTCAGTTCTGGCATATTATCCTATCAAATCAGTACCTCATACCCCTGCTTGCACAGCTTGTCAATACAGTTAGCACAAATTGCTCACAAATTGGACTAAATTGATTGCACAGACAATTTGCTAGCCTCTCATCCCACCTGCTGTTATTGAGACCTATTTGTCTACTATGGTTTGAATAGAATATTTTTGTCCAATGTGGATTTTTATAACACTACTTTGATAAATAAATCTTATACCTTTAAACGAGAAAATCTTGTATATATATATATATATATATTTAGGATCTCGGAAACTGAGCCAACAATTTTCACGAAATTTACTATACAAGGGTTTTCGGGGGCGATAAATCGATCTAGCTAGGATTCATTTTTAGAAAATGACGAGAAGTTGGTGTTTTGCAATAATCAAACATAAACTCAATATACGACTGTTCCTGCCATCTATTGGCGATTGTGAGCAACTAAGTGCAAGCTAGAACGCGTTGTTAATTAAAAATAAGCCAATAAAGATACGACTCTGACATCTATTGGCAAATAATAATACTATTTTTTTTTAACCCGAGCGAAGCTCGGTCATACCGGCTCGTAAATAAATAATAAATTAGATAGTAATCGTGGAAATCCATGATTTCCTTTTCCCTTCCCTTATGTAGATTGATTGATTAAACTTATGGGTTATTGTATGTATCTATATTATAAAGTCTGGCAAAAACGCAATATAAGCTCACACCAACTATGAGTGCATAGAAACAGCTTAAATTGATTGCTCTAATGCTATCTATATACTATTTAACTAAAAACCTCAGCCTACATCCGTGTTGCTTTACCCTATACAGGGTCCATGTGATACAGACTTACACCTAAGACCGATGTATGTACCTAAGCTAAAACCTTGTGTATGCAATCAATCTAAGGAGTATTGTAATGCCAACATGATGATATTCACCCTGATAAGTTACTATGGTGCATAGTAGACTTCATACATTGTAGACGTATCTATCATAGTAATTATAATAATAACTATACTGCGCTTCACAAAAATGTAACAGAACAAATAACACACCAATAGCAAGAAAAAACAGCTTCACAACTCTGATCCCCAGTAACAGTTTCCTGCAGATCTTTAAGTACAAAGCATCAACTTATTGGGGATGTGTAATGGCAAGACACCAGAAAAACAACCTAGAGTGGTGGCCCTGGAACTATGGAACATTTTAAACGTATTTTTTATTGTGCGGTATGACTGGAAAAAAAGTTAAAGCAAAACCCTGTACAGTGACATATAAACGAAGAGACTACATTGCATCATTCACCCGTGGCATGTGAATAAGTGCTTTTTAATTTTTTATGCTTATCTTCGATCACAAACAACTTCATGTTATTTATCTCCAGGCATGGTAGATATCCTTCCAGATCTCTTAATACCATGTATGGTTATTTGCATGAAAATCCAATGATTGACACCAACACGTAGAAGTAGTTAGATTAACTGGACTAATTCTAGTATATTAACCAACACCAAAATGCTTGTTAGCATATTTAATTAATGAGAACTACCTGCTAATCTTTAACAATAGCTGATTGATTATAAATCAACCAAAACAAGAATAAAATAAAATGTTCAATCAATAATCCTATGTACAGGATGTGAGATTGAACAATGCATTGTACAGATATAGCTCACCCGCTGGACTCTCTCGTAAGTGCAGAGTGTGACGACGGTGTGATGTGTTGCTCGGCCATAGACGACGCTGGGAACACTCGCGGCTGCTGGTGTGGGGCCTGCGCAGGCCGCCCGCGCGCGCTACCTGCCCGGCACCATGCCAGGGCGAGCGCTTTGACGCTGTCTCCGCATCCACTAGGTACCTCACCTCACTATACACTCATCACACTACCCAGTACCTTCACTACACTGCCTTCTCGCGATACGCACTCCACGTCAATGACACACTGCGATGATATCTAGAACAAAGATGAACTCGGTTAGCGATCGAACAATGCTGCGTTACATAAACATTTCAATAACTCTACCTACTGTTAGTGTACACGAAATGCGAAACCGATTACAAATCGAATTCATCAATGCAGGAAGCACCGATTTTTAACGATGCAAACACAACATCACGATTTTAAAAATAATAAAATGGATGACACTTCAAGGATAGAGTTTCGATTCCAGAGTTATTTTTCATTTCATTTTGAGAACGAATGCACAGGTTCACAGCTGGCTAGCTGTCACAGATAATGTTGCCATAAAACTACCACGCACGTCTACCGCAAATACTACCGTAATCTACCATAATATTTATTGATTTCTTGTAAACATTGGATTAAACGTTTGTAAATCACGAACATAAAGTGAGAGTGAGAAGATAAGAAAGGAGTGAATACAGAAATGACGGCTTACAAAGGGGAGTGGAAGTAGTTATCATGATAAACCTGGGATGATAGGATAAGGGCAAAGGGGCGATGATGATGATACTTTCGTTACCTATAATCGATATTTACTATTCAAATAATGATTAAAATTATGGCTGTAAGTTTTTACATGCGACTTTTATAGGATTAACAGGAACTAGGGTAGTTAAATGTGTAAGCATTTTCCTACCTCGTACACTTTACAATGATATTTTTTTGGAAATAATACGTTTATTAGCGCTTCCTTCCCAAGGGTTAAGTTTTGGTGGTGCAATTACGATAAGTACTTACCTATGATTATACCAAAAGCTGAGCTGCGGACCTGATTTTTGTAAAATCAGGTCCGCAGTATTTAAGTGTAACCATTGGTGAAAATACCATCCGCCACGCCTTGCTTAGCGAAACATCGATCAGAGGAAACATGCTAGGATTCCTGAAGCGTTCCACAACACTATTTTTTTGAATGCAGTTCTTATTTTTAAACGGTTTTATTTCGCTTGACTCATTGTTTTTGTTTTAGTTTGGGTCAAATCTTGCAAGCTGAATTAGAACCACTTCCCCTTATTCTATGGAGTTGACATTTTATTACCAAAATCGAGTCCGTAACTCTTTAACAAATTACTATACACATTCGTATTCCGGTCCCAATAACAGGGCAAAGGTAGGTACTGTGCCTGTGGTGAACGACCGCATCTCATGTCACAATGTCCAGTTTGCAGTGCGCGTACTCATATAAAATTGACTTTGACTTATGTTTACTGCTTTCTTACACTCATAATAATAAATAAATCTTCATCAGATCTTGTATATTTTTCGCTTTACCCATTTATCAAAACAGTGCGGTCAGCATTAAAAAAAACAACAATAAGGTCTAAGCTGTATTATTAATAAAAAAAGTATATATTATACATAGGGTAATACATTATACTAAACCTAGGTTAAGTATAGGCAATGTAGAGTAGATAATGTATGTGGGTATGTACTATCTATGTACATTGTACACACTATGTAGATACATAACTACAAATAATTCATTATGTATAGAGCAAAGCCAGATTTGCCCAGTAACGAGAACCCAACCTGTTCAAAATAACCTGTCTTACCTACCTACGATTGAATCGCATCTCGAGCTCACTGTAGGACGAAAAATAAAACTCGAGACATTGACCAGGTGCACTCGCCAGGTAAATAATATTATTTCTGTGTGAAGTAACGTTGGTTTGGTTGAAACCTTTTGCTAAAACAGGTAGGTACTTTTTCACACAACCAACGATAAGTGAACGTGGGTATTTGAACCTTCAGGTTCCGTTACCGGTATAAAAAGTAATAAAAGACAAAATAAAAGGCTTTGTGTACAAAGCAAGAAAAAGTCCTAGATACTTTGATAGAGGTCTTAAAAATACGCAGTCAAGACACTTATCTGTTAGGGAGTTTATTTAATATAAGTTTATTTTTTATCACGCTGCCGTGTAATGACTAATTAGATTCTTGGAAAAAAAACATGGGGGGCTTTGAATGTATTTTTAAATGGTCTGCCAATAACCGTGTAGAGAAAAAATGAAGCCATGCTTTGAGAATTGCAAAAAACTAGGAAAAATAAGTTATCTTTCAGTTGCAGATATTAAGCTATAAAAAATAGTACACCATGAAGTCGTAAGTAAATCGACGACGACCTCATAGGTATTATGCGAAATGACCTTCCTTAACTCGAACCAACCGCAGATCTTTACATGCATAAAAACTTTTATTTTATACGTCCATAATATAGTCCTATGCTTTGTTTTCTGGTAGGTATCTTGTATGTTTTATGATTCACTATTTACTATCATCAAAAAACATTTCTTTTGTGGTAATGGCTGTATTATTCTGCCAAGTAGCTACTGGCAATATTAGACATTTCGGTAGTATATAATTTGTACTTATAGGGCTATGTGCGTATAATTTGTACTTACAGGTAACTATAAACTCAAGATATAAGATAATGATCTATAATCCGATAATGCATCGGGAGTGTTAAGCATCTCGTTTATTTGGCAAAAGAGTGCCCCGCTCAATAATATAATTTACCTATAACACGGTTTTATGCATTGGGACGTGCGTGACGCGACGATTCTCAATAGTAAACTTTAATCTGAATACGTTAAAGAATGATTTGGTGTGTTTTGATCAGATTCAGACGAGGGGCTGCGCCCCAAGGCCGTAGGTCGACAACCCGAATAAACTGCATTTACCACGTGCGAAACCAGCTCACCTCCATCGGCCAAACGATTTTTCAGAGTAAATTACCCAAATCGTATAAGCTAGATAATTTTTTTATAATTTGTTTTATTTGGAACACTAGAATCTTATAAAAGTCTTAAAAGCTATAATAGTCACTAGTTTCAAGCGTATAGTTTAGGACTTTAGGCTGAGCGTTATTTTTTTTAGATAATCTCTCTTTATAATTTGGTTTAAGTATACAAAAAACAATCGGCATTTTTAAGTTAGCAGGGTGCACCTCAGAGGGGAGTCAACGACCGGACCTGAGCGAGGAAGTGAGGACGACGGGCGTCGCCGGCGACAGCGCACCCTCACTTCTCGCAACTACTCTGGAGCCCTATCGGTCCAACGACCCTTCTACAGAACCCTTAATAAGTCCTGCAATTAAATCAAATAGATCTATCAAAACAAAGATATCTTCTAAATAAATACAATAGCTTTCTAGATTGGTTGATTTCTATTATATTCATGTCGTGACTTTTGTTATTAAAGTCATTATGATCATAAAATAGTCATTATAGTCATTATAATATCTGCAAACATTTATGTCTTAGCGAAAATTTTTACTACTGTAGTAATAAAATCAAACAAGATAATGAAAACTATACAATACATAGTCCACTTCAATGATAAACAGAAATTCAGAAACTCTAATAAGGGTTACTTACTACGAATCGATAATCAGAATGCTGTTGATAATTATTTATTTATTCAAAATACAATGATGAGCTGATAGACTAGAATGAGCCATTAACATATATTTTTGCAGTAAGTAATTCGCAGTTTTGGCAAACTAAAATACCTACTCATGAGTACTAATCTACCATGAGAGGCGGATAACTATTATGAGGATCGTTCTGCTCCGGGAGGTAGTGGGCTCTCAGCAGATAAGAGTTACGTTGCAAACGTCTATTTCTATCTGGGGCATGGCACGTCAGGGACAAACAAGACCAGAATTAAATAAAACTATGCGTGATGGTGGTGGCGGTAGCGGCTGCTATGCCTCAGTTTTGTCGTCAATCGCTTTCTCTCAAATTAATTCGATACGCTTACCAATTGCTGTACATTCTCAATGTTAATATTGGAAATAAAATTGTATTTTAATAAATAATACATTAAATAAGGCTTGAAATTGAAACGCACTCGAAAACCAGCAGCTTTGACAGCCGCAGGTACAACTACATCGCGCGCGACTGAAATAAACTACGTCAGTGGAATCGATTTCTGCATGCATAGGAAACTGTTACCAACTAGCCTGATTTCTAGATCTTACTAAATTATGTGCAATCCTTTGTATTTATTTGTGGATTAAAAGTTTTTTTTTTATTTGGACAGTTTATTTGCAATCACACACATAGGTAAACATGATTATTTCCAGTGTGAAACCACCATCCTCGCACGTGCGTTGACTGACCTAATTGAAACTTTACAACACATTCGAAGCAAACAAATTATGCCAGTTTCGGAGAACAAGTACCAACATAACGGTTGAGATTAATTGCAAGGGAAAAATATTTCAACTTTTTTGGTTTCTTTGCTTTGATCCTTTGTTGAAGTTGAAAAACAACTTTGCTGCTAGCATAACTTTTGAATCGGGGAGAGAAAGCTATGGTGATCGCTGTTGCAACCTCCAGCAACGTGTAGCCAAAAGGTTTCGTGACGACCGATGTCTCTTGCATAACATCTGTTCACGACACCACAATCAACCACAGCCGGCCGTGCTGTGTGCTACCGACAGGAAATAACTACCTACCCACCATACATAAACATTTTACCTAAAACTCCAAATATTATAAACAACGATGACGATAGACAGGCAGATAACTGAAGGTCTTTGGAAGTACTGAGCGTGTGTGTATGTGTATTGATTGAACGTCCCTTTCCTACTCTTTATTACGAAATGAAATATGTAGTTGCGATTACTTGCGCCGCGATAGTATTGCAGTGTTGATTATCGTCGATAAGTGATTTTCACCAAAAGTGTGTCAGAAGTCGAAATAATGAGTTCAAGTCTACGGTCGTTTACGCAACATGCGCAACTAGGCCAATATTGTATCTCATTCTCGCGGGCTTGCCTAACTACTCATCTATAAAAAAATACAAACAGCTGTTCTGCCGCATACTTACATTTTTATGATTCTGTGCATATTTGTTACCTTGGTTTAAATCTAGCTTAGTTTTATGTTTGGGCACAAGATTGCAGTTCTAGTATTTAATTTTTCGAGTACATTAACTTGTAATCTACATAAGAAGTATGTATTTCTACCGAACTAACCAAAAGGCAATTATAAAATTAATTAGTATAATTTGCATTTGTAAAAGAATACAAATATGTATAATAATAAGAGACACCATCTTGGTGTTTAATGCAGGGGCGTAGCTACCGCCGTATCTGCCGTATCAATTATACGGGGCCCCCGGCCTACGGGGCCCCCGAACGTTCGTAAGCAAAATTTAAAAAAAATCCCAATTTCTTATAACTTTAAAACAAATACATAAGAGCTTAGATGGCGCATGAACGCCTAACAGATCTGTCACTATTGTCCATAGAGGCAGAAATTTAGAAAAACTAAAGTCTTTTGATAAATTAAATAATGTAATAAATCAGTTTGCTGAAACAGAGGCAAGGAGTGTATATTCAATTTGAATTGTTTGTAAACTTTTTGAAAAAGTGACATAGATTAATAAATATTTCTTATAATTTTATGCAAGCTTTTTTTTTCTTTTGTGAGACAATTCTTTACCCTTCATAAGAGCCCCCAAAAAAAATTTATACGGGGCCCCGCCAAGACACGCTACGCCACTGGTTTAATGACAAAATCTATTTCATACACTTGACACTAAAAATATTATTTTAGATATTTTTGCTGTTTCATTTAGAAACATTCTACGTCGAATTTAGGTATAGTGGTATCTGTCTATGTTCTGGTGTACCCACGATAAAAACACATGTTTATAAATATTGTGGACAATTCACTCAGATAGCTGATATAATACTTGAATACATTTTTTTTTGTAAATACATACTTAGAATACAATATAACACCCAGACAGAGAACAAACATTTATGTTCACCACACAAATATTTGTTCTCGGTGGGGATCGAACCCACGACCTACGGCGCAGAAGGCAGAGCTACTACCAACTGAGCTAGAGGCCAGTCAAAGGCAAGTCTTGTTTTCATTCATAACAGTTTAGGGAGAAATCCCATGTACAAACTGCCATACTATTATTACTAAGTACTTATTAGTACTTAATATAAGTTCAATGAAAAAAATAATATCCATCAAACCAGTCACAAAAAAACATTACGATGCTCGATAACTTCGATAAGGTTCGATCCCAAAACAAAGTTCCTTCTTATCAACACATCGTGAGGAAAGCGGCATATTGTAGAACCTAAAAAATTCAAAAATATGTGTCAAGTGCACGAAAGGAGCCTCTTTGAGGCGCACTTAAAATGCTTTCACCACACTTGGTTCAAAAGAATCAGTGACACGATAAGAAGAAGAAGATGCAACACTCAACAAAGGACTTATTAAGTTAGGTGTATTAAACTGTATGTACTGCCTCACGCTCTTTGGAAACGATTGATATCTAGTATCTATCGATATCGATATATCGATAATGCTGAAACAACTTGGTGCCAAAGGGAGATAAATAATAAAATATACTGTATCTAGTAGCGAAAATAAAGAAGATTTCAGTTGCTTATATCCAAGTTAAAGATATTTTGATTTAGGATAATATCTGGAATATTCATATCTGTATTTTGCACGAAATGTTCCTAGTATTTGGGCTCTTTGATTCAGGCGATAAGTCCAAATTGCATATTGTCTAATTAACTTTATAATAAGTAAATAAATTAAATGTATTGGCCGATATGCACGGTTTTACAGAGTGGGTAATGAGAGGGTGTTGTTCGGGTACTATACTAGCAGCGGGGTTCGGCTAGGCCGCGCGCGCCGCGACGGATCGATACAAGCCCGGCCGGCTGCCACCTTGTAACCCAGCCAATTCACCGTAGACCCCCGCACCGTTCCTGCCACTCCATATATAATAATGAACAGATAAACAAAGGACGAGGGATCTGTATTTTATGACAGGCTTTGGTTTTACCAAATAAAATAAACCAAAAATATGAAACACCATATAAAACATTCCACGATACAAGTAAGGCTAAAAACAATTATCAGATATCATCAAAATATTTTCAGATTTAAAAGCAGTTCGTTAGGTTCTGCTTATCTCTATTCATATTACCTTACCTATAGTAGGTATCTATCTATCTACTTGATCGATTTTGATTTAAAGTAAGAGTTAAGAATATTTTACCGATTTGTCGTTAGTTTAACTGATGTGTAACGAAAGGTCAGTGTCAATAATATGGCTACAAAATTAGTAGCAGTCACTCATAATTTTGCTTACTTTGTCACTGGTCATACGGTCTGCAAAGGCCGCGCCAAGCCTCTCATCCTAAAATGGGTACAGGCCTATGTGTGAAACCACAGAAGAAATAATAGTGGTGAAACTGTGAACTGAAGTTAAAAAAGATTCTATGGATCATAAAAAGATCAATTTTAACATAACTCATAGAATCTATAGCATTTCGCTTCCTAGCTTCTTATAGAACATTAGGATAATAAGAATATAACCGGAGTAACTTCGAGCCTAATATCCCAAAAAATTAAGTCATCGACTCAGCGTCTTCTTCAATACAAAGCACAATCTGACCGCACATGACAAACTGCTCCAAAGTTACTTTATTTTTTTGGCAAATTGAATTATTATGGGTGAGAAAGTGCCAGCGGGGAATATCAGTAGTTTCGCTTTAACTCCCTTCAGACCCGATCGAAAGCTCAATATTACACGTAAGGGCCGCGTAGCTAGTGCCAAGATTTCGTCTCGCTCGACAGTAACCGCCTGTTCGTAAGACCGTTCGCTTAAATATGGAATAAAAATTACTTACTAAGCAGACTAAGCAGAGCAGGCCCTAAAGCTAAAAGAGTGAATTTACGCTGCACGCAACGAAACAAAAGGAAAGCCTTGAGGTGTTTTCGTAATAAATTTTGCGCTCTAGCAGCGTTTAGTTCAGAACTGGTTCCTGAACGTTAGTTTAGGATGCTTGTTTGCCAATTACATTCACCTTCGAAAATAGGCCTTGCTTACAGAAATTTGTCCAAATATAAGCAATGCACAAACTCTTCCTATCTTTTCGAATCCAATAAGTTTAAAATGCAAAAAAGTCATTTAAAACGTCCTTATGGTAGGCAGCGTTTATTGGTCTATAGTGACCTCCAGGCAGGGTTGAGCAGTATTTGAATTACTTGTAATTAAAATACATAATTGAAATAAAAATACGTATTTGGTATTTGTATTTCAATTACTTCCTTAAAATGTAATTTGTAGTTCGTATTTAAAATACCCGACACCGAGGTATTTTGTAATTCTAACACTTGAGGCTTCAATACTTAGGTATTTGTTAAACAAGAGTGCAAAGCTGCTTTTCAACCACGTGCTCAATTTTGATGACCGAGCAAGCGAAGGATTCTAAAATTTAACCACAAGCGTAGCGAGTGGTTTAAAGTTAGAATCCTAAGCGTTGGCGAAGGAATCAAAAGAGCACAAGGTGAAAAATCT
The DNA here is from genome assembly GCA_947578465.1 of Thera obeliscata. Classification (NCBI taxonomy): domain Eukaryota; kingdom Metazoa; phylum Arthropoda; class Insecta; order Lepidoptera; family Geometridae; genus Thera; species Thera obeliscata. The sequence continues at coordinate 5,519,100 of OX387926.1, forward strand.
TTGCACTCAAGTGCAACACGAAACTTTTCATCCCACCTCAGCGAGGAAATGACTAAATGCAAAAAAGAACATGGCGCGACTAAAAGTAACACACCAAGAAGGTTCCGATTATGAGTTTTTAACAAATTTAAAAAGGTTGTATGATACATTCAGCACCATGCAGGTAGAAGTAAATAGGTTTAATGATGTTTTGAATTCACAAATACACCAAGAAGGTTACAAGTGCGAGTTTTTAACAAATCAAAAAAGGTTGTATGATAAATTCGGCACCATGGAGGTAGAAGTAAATAGGTTGTGTATTCACAAACTTAGTGAACACGATATTCTAAATTCAAATTTACTTTATCCTCTAGCGGATAAAAACGGCTCTAGCAGTCAGATATTGAACAGCAAAAACACACTTTCCGAGCTGGTGGGATGAAAAATACATTTTAACATTAAAACACATTTAACCTTCGTTTAGCAATCGTGAGAGTGAGTGCGAGGCGAGAGTGTAATGATGGTAAAGCAGCTATTAATGTTGGCAGCACTGAACCTGTTATGTATAATGTAAGCTATGACTGTACGTCAAAATTGGCCAATGAAGAGCAAAAAAATTACGTCAAGTTGCCAGTGTATTTTGTATTTCTTACTTTTCTTTATGGCAGCACTGGTTGGGCGTTTTTCCGATACCTACTAGACATACTGATCGTGCGATTCGTGAGGTATTAATATTTTCATCTCTATTTCACATTTAAAATAAACAGGGTCTTTCACATTTATAAATTAGTATTGGTACTGTTTTTTTTCTAAATTGGTAGCATTTAGATGTCATTCATGGCAACATTTTAAGCTAATCTGTGCAATGTTATTTATTATTAATATTCAGTTATTTAATTTATTTTCTTAATTTTTAAGTTTTTTACAATATTATTATTATTACCTACGGCCCCAGCAGATCTTGGCGGATATGAAGTGAGCAGTGAGCCGTTTGTGCGGAAATAATAAATAAATAATAATAAATATTTTAGATAATCCACACAACACTATCTGGCCCCAAACTAAGCAGAGCTTCTACTTTGGGAACCAGATAGCTGATATACTACATAGATACATTTTCTTTTTGTAAACACATACTTAGAATACAATACACCCAGACAGAGATCAAACATCTGTTCTGTCTTCACCACACAAATATTTGTTCTCGGTGGCGATCGAACCCACGACCTACGGCGCAGAAGGCAGAGCTACCAACTGAGCTGAGAAGCCAGTCAATGAAATGGTTAATTACTAATGGAAGATTCGCCAATACACTAACTTCAAAGCCGTCAGGATCCACCCGCCCCTCTCCCTCCCTTCCTTTGCACCTGGCACCTGATCGAAGAATGCGGTACAAACTACAAGTACTACCGACATCTAATTCTAATTGTACCGACATAAATAGGTGAAAAAAATTCTCCAGATTAATTATGTAGGTACATAAAGTAAACAAAGCCTATTCACCTCCACCATGGTGCATTGCACATAGAAGTCGTTGCTACACCTTTAAATAAACATCTACAGAATCTCGAGGTGGTGTAGGTATTTGGTCCTAAGATATCATTAAATATGGTAGCCTTTGTACACATGTTAATTTTAAATCTTCTATATGTTTTCTATGTATGAATGAGCAATAAAGAACAAAGAAGATGATATTTTACTTGATGCTCCTCTAATTGCAATAATATCTAATATCTCTATGGTAGACTAAAAGAATATTAATAATTAGACAAGTTTCAGTCTTAAACTGACCAGTGAAACTTGTCTAATTATAAGGTACTTAGTACCTCTGACTTCTACACGGCAAGTTGTAGGCATAAATATTGGGGATAATTCAAACAACACTATCTAGCCCCAAAATAAGAAGAGCTTGTACAATGGGAACCAGATAGCTTCTTCATTGTGTCACTTGATCTTTCAAACTATATAGCTGATACCTAAAATACATACACATATATATTTATTGTTATTACATAGTAGTAGTGTATCATTCTTCCTGGAAATGTGTAGGGGAGGCCTATGTCCAGCAGTGGACTTCTTCAGGCTGATGATAATGATGATGATGAATTACATAGTTGGAATACAATATAACACCCAGACAGAGAAACATCTTTATCACCATACAAATATATGTTCTCGGTCAAACCCAGCACAACAGGCAGAGCTACTAACTGTGAAGATACAATACCGAACTGTGAAGGCTGTATGTGATAAACATAGATGTTTCTTCTCTGTCATCAGCCATCTAGTACCCATAGAAAAAAATCTGCTTATTTGGGGCTACATAGTGTTGTGTTGATTGTCCACAAGATTTATTTATTCGGTGGAAATATAAAGATCTGTTAGTTGTGTTTTTAGTGATCCATTGCTTTTGCTATAATAATAATTTGATGATACAAAAATAGTGTTATTGTCACCTTGTTATCTAAAACGAGGAAATATGAGTTACATCATGACCTTCTAGCAAAATACCTATGAAGGTAGAAAAATAACTATATTACCTTTTATGCCACTAAAAACTAGGAATAAATGGCAGAATTATAATAAATCAGTAGATACACTTACCAGTATTGAGATCTGTATTTGTGGCACAAATTTCTACGTTTTCAGATGATAGTGTTCACGAGTTTCATTGCAAGCACATTTGAGTGACGCAGAATCAATTCATTAGCCAACGCAGTCCACGGAAATTTGACGAAACTTCGAATCGATAAATTTCTCAAACATGAATTTAGAATGTTAAAGAAACACACAGTTCACGAAATGTCACGATTTAGCTTGTTTATCACAATTAATTTTGATCCAGCAATGATTTTCAGCAAGTTTGCCTTTACACACCACCAACAAAGAAAGAACAAAAACAGCTGGAGTTTGACGGCTGGGTAATCAGAATCACCACAGAACACATACACTATAAAGAAGAACTCCGAGTCCATACAAAAAAGAATAGACCACAAATTCAATTCATGGGTTACAAATAGATGATGAAATAGATTATACCAATAGATGGCGTTAATTTATTTTCCAACGCTTGACTATTCTTTTCGGAAAAATATTTCTGTTAACCCCGAAAAAGTAGTTCCTTGCCTTTATTTATGTGAACTTAACTCGAAACGTTGGCTGACTGCGTTACAGAGGAGATAGTTTAAAAGGTGAAATTAACGATCACTCCCACAAGAGCATTATTCGCCTTCTCGCTCACTACTTGTAACCCAAGTAGGTACCGCCCACTCCTCAGCCATAGTCCCTGACTCCCCAGCCACAGTCGATATTGCCTGGGGTGATCACTGACATGACAATCTATGTATTGTTCAACCCACTAACATTACAGCCATACAAAGCGCAGTAATGCCCAGCCATTAATTTGTTCTGAACCTGGTAATACACAACCATGGAAAAAAAGGAATCTCATATTATGTTTGCCGGTTGATTCCGAGATGGCGTTGTTAAAGGTACAGGAAATTAAAAAAATAATTTTAGTGTCCGGTTAAAACATTAAAACCAACCATCTAAGAATTCAATGAGAAGAATGAAAATTAAAAAAAAAACTGTTTTCTGCCGCTACACTCGACACGTTTGTCTTTGCCTGTAGGTTTACAATGCTACAGATAGTGCAATTCACGAAGACGCGCCCCTCGCGGGATGCGGGGAGTTTGCTCCGAGCGGCAGTCGCGAACCATAGTCTATTCATTGTAGTGTGCGTGTGCACTCATAGGTAATTAGTGTGTACCGATAACACTCAAACATTGACGGAAGCTTGCACACATATACTATAAACGGTTAGGAGGAATAGTGGGGCGCGCCTTCGTGAATTGCACTATCTATACAAGGCTTTTAATTTATTATATGCAGTAGATAACGTGCAAATGCTAGAGCTGTTGTAAACTGTAAGTTTAAAATTTGGCCTTCGCATGAAGCCAAATGGCTGAATGGCGTCCAAGAACTGGCTATAGAAGCGTTGGTCGCCCTGCGGCAAGATGGGCAGACGATGTGGTTAACATCGCAGGCAAGACCTGGGTGAGATTGGCACAAGACCGGCAACAGTGGCACATACAGAGAGAGGCCTATACCCAGCAGTGGGTGAAGTCGGGCTGTGGATGATGATGATGATGATGAAGCCAAACCTGTATCGTGAAGACGGTAACAACGATTAGACCAATATAATTATCGTCATAATGGACAGTTAAAACAGAAATATCTCTATGAGTGTTAGGAGCAAAAATGCGTTTTGAAAATTAAATGTATGCGTGGTGGAAGGGTGAGCAATCCTACCACACTTCCACTAGTCTTTAGAAGCTATATCAAAGGATGGTCCAGATATGTTTTGTATATAAGTAGGTGTAGGTAGGTATTTTCTCAAAGTTTTAAAATATTTTGTTCAAAAATCCGAAAAAGTTCTAGTACGGATTATTTCCCTTGCGGATTGTGATGATGATACAGGATGAACCTTGTAACGTAGGTATTTTAAATTCCAAATAAGGTATTTTCATGCTTTCAATAAATATACTTATTTATTCATAATTCATAATTACTACATTAAGACGGAGCGGCTCCGCTGAGGTGCCACCGACACTGTATTTAATCCTAATGGTTTTTGCATAGGAGCGATATTATAAGTAGTCACTAAAATCTTTAATGATATCGCTGCCATTTTCTTCTCCCAAATTAAAATCATCCTCTTTTGACAAGCACAGGTTTCTCAAAATATCTGATGGTGATGATGCACTTTTATCATCAGTGGGATTCGATTTCATAAGTTCGTCAATGTTTGTACTAAATATTTGATCTGGTTTTTGGCTAAATGTTTCACTTCTTTCTATGTTACCTATAGAACAGGAAGTAGAGCAATGTGATTCTGTATCATTACTAAACGTGTCTGCAAAAATTCGAAAGCTCTCTGTTTCCATATCTTCTAGCGATAATTTAGCCCCTGTCCGTGCCAACTCTGCATTTGCTTCAGATATTTCTATAAAGTTGCTCTGGCATTCGTCATTTTTTTGTAGATTATTTGGACTTTCAGGATGAATGTGCTTCTTTTTTAGTTTTTCAACTAGGTCTCCAGTTTGACGTACAACGGTACCGGGGGGCTGCGCTTGGCACTTATGTGTTCGTTGCGATACCTGCAATGGAGTTAATTTTAATTTATATATTATAAATTACATAGATGGAGGTGGCGTAAAACCGCAAGTGGCTGGTAAATAGGCTAGAGGCTAGCCACGTGTGGTTTTTAAATTATTCTATAATGCTAAGTACTCCAGAAATAACGAAATACCTGCCGTACCGTACAGGTATTCACAAAAAAAATCATCCAAGTAGTTAGGCGTGACTGAGCAACATTCAACTACCTATCCAAAAGATGTTTAGATGATAGAACTAAGAACCTATGCATTTTATATAATTAGTACGTGATAATAATGTACCTACTAGTAGATAGAAGATAGAAAATACTTTATTGCACACCACATAAAATTAACAAAGGAATACAGAAAAACATCAAAGTGGAATACAATGGGCGGTCTTATCACTAAGAGCGATCTCTTCCAGACAACCTTGGGTTGGACTGGACTTGACAAGAACGATGTCGATGGTGTGAAAAAAACAATAAGTAGGTATAATGCATACACAATTACATTATTTTATTATATTTACACAATAACAGATAGGTGACTAAGTACTTACTTTGTATCGAAAACTCTTATCGCATGCTGTGCATCTGTAAGGCATTACGCCTGTGTGTATACGACGATGTACTAAGTAGGACACCCTCTGTCGGAAACATTTCCCTGCAGATTAAAGAAAAAGTTTAAGGAACCTAGGTACCGAAATACGCAAAAACTGCCAATCGAAATATGTAGGTAACTTACCTATTTATCTAAATTCATATTATACAATAATACACAATTATTATTGTTTAATATGAATTTAGATATTCATGTTATGTAGATATTTACTACTCACCACATGTTTCACATGCAAAAGGTTTTTCACCAGTATGTATTCTTTGATGGTTATGTAGCGTTGATAATTCCTTAAAAGCTCTACCACAGAAGCTACATGTATGAGGTTTTTCATCGTTGTGATAGAGAAGATGCTTATGATAAGACTGTTGGAAGGTAAAGGTCTTGTTGCACTGCGTACACGCATACGGAGTTTCACCTGAAGTAATAAATTATGATTTAGAAATCAATTAATTGTGCATACTGGGACATTTCGTCTTAAAAAGAAAAAAAGCAGCCAAGTGCGAGTCGGACTCGCCCATGAAGGGTTTCGTAGCATCAAGTAACATAATATAAAGGTTCTTGTAGTTCGCCGAAAGGTAAATTGCGGTTTACGATTTATAACGTTTAAAAAAAAAACTACTGGCTAGATCTCGTTCAAACCAAATATCGTTGAAAGTTTACATAGTAATGTACAACATATATTTTTTTTAGTTTTATCATTCTCTTATTTTAGAAGTTAGAGGGGGGGGACCAACTTTTTTCCACTTTGGAAATGTCTCTCGCGCAATCTATTCAGTTTAGAAAAAAGCAGCCAAGTGCGAGTCGGACTCGCCCATGAAGGGTTCCGCGTAGCATCAATTAACATAATCTATAGGTTTTTGTAGTTCGTCGAAAGGTAAATTGCGGTTTACGATTTATGACGTATAAAAAAAAAACTACTGACTAGATCTCGTTCAAACCAAATATCGTTGAAAGTTTGCATAGTAATGTACAACATATATTTTTTTTGGATTTATCATTCTCTTATTTTAGAAGTTAGAGGGGGGGGACCAACTTTTTTCCACTTTGGAAGTGTCTCTCGCGCAAACTATTCAGTTTAGAAAAAAACGATATTAGAAACCTCAACATCATTTTTAAAGACCTATCCATAGATACCCCACACGTATGGGTTCGATGAAAAAAAAATTTGCGGTTTACGATTTATGACGTATAAAAAAAAAACTACTTACTAGATCTCGTTCAAACCAAATATCGTTGAAAGTTTGCATAGTAATGTACAACATATATTTTTTTTGGATTTATCATTCTCTTATTTTAGAAGTTAGAGGGGGGGGGACCAACTTTTTTCCACTTTGGAAGTGTCTCTCGCGCAAACTATTCAGTTTAGAAAAAAACTATATTAGAAACCTCAACATCATTTTTAAAGACCTATCAATAAATACCCCACACGTATGGGTTCGATGAAAAAAAAATTTTTGAGTTTCAGTTTCAAGTACGGGGACCCCCAAAATTTATAGTTTTTTTTCTATTTTTATGTAAAAACCTTAATGCGGTTCACAGAATACATCTACTCACCAAGTTTCATCAGTCTACCTTTTATGGTTTCGGAGAAAAATAGCTGTGACACGGTCGGACAGACAGACAGACAGACAGACAGACAGACATGACGAATCTATAAGGGTTCCGTTTTTGCCATTTGGCTACGGAACCCTAAAAAACGATATTAGAAACCTCATTATCATTTTTGAAGACCTATTCATAGATACACGTATGGGTTCGATGAAAAAAATTTTTTTTAGTTTCAGTTTCAAGTATGGGGGACCCCCAAAATTTATAGTTTTTTTTCTATTTTTGTGTAAAAATCTTAATGCGGTTCACAGAATACATCTACTCGCCAAGTTTCATCAGTCTAGCTCTTATGGTTTTGGAGAAAAATGGCTGTGACACGGTCGGACAGACAGACAGACAGACAGACATGACGAATCTATAAGGGTTCCGTTTTTGCCATTTGGCTACGGAACCCTAAAAAGTAGGTACACCAGCTTTGAGCTTGGCTATCATTAGATCCTTCAACCTGAAAGCTGTTAGAAGCTTATTAAAATGTGGTATTAAAATGTGATTAGTTAAGTAGGTAGGTTGATAAATCAAAATGAAGTTCATGAGGCTCAGTTATCAGCTACAGCTAAAAGAAAAACTGATGATTTAAGTAACTTAGGTAACTATACCCAATAATATTTTATTTTATATTTATCTATTACTCTGTTAGTACAAATTACCTCAAAAAAGAACACCAATGTATTATTTTAACCTGTATGAAGTCGTTTATGTTTCTTCAGAAAGTATTTTGTAGTAAAATACTTCTTACATACATCACATTGCCATTGTTTGTTATCGTTTCTCTCAAAGTGTTTCTGAAATTGATCAGGCTGTTGCCCATCGGTTTTTTCTTGAGATCCACTGCTGCTATTTTCAGTAAGAAACCCGTAGTGTGCCACTCTCAAATGAACCATTAAAGACCCACGCATTTTAAAATGTTTAGGACATAAATGACAATTGTAACGCGTAAAAGTTTCACTGGATGTATCATCAATATTATGGATCAGGCATCTGTGCATCTTTAAAATATTTTTATCGACGAACTGTAAGCCACACAAGTTGCATGTAGTGTTGGCTTGCACGATTTGAGCTTCTGTTTTTACGATAAGTTGTTCACCAGTCTGGATACATTCTTCTGTTGATCTTTGAGTTATATCAATGATAGGAACTGTATTCAAAGATATCACTGGGAGTTTCGGATAAATCTTAATAAATTTTACGGGTGCACTTACTATCGAGGACGATGGTTTATTTTTAGCAGCCGATCTTGGTTTCTTCTGTTGGATTATTGCCTCGTTTTCAGTTTTCACTATGACTTTTTTAGCAGAAGTTTTAATTGTTTCAGCTTCTTGACTACTCGACGCTAAGAGCTTGACGTGAGTAAATAAGTGTATAGTTAATTTATCCAATCCACAAATTTCTTCTTGACACACCGGACATAATATTTTATTATTTGAAACATGAATCAATCTGTCCCGCAAACATTCAGCGGTATCGAATGCACCAAAATGAAAACATATTGGGCATGGTATGGATGCTGCATCACCACTCATTATTAATTTACACTTTTATCTACTTAACTGTAGATTAAAACATTGGATTGCTTGTTAAATTAGGAACGACACGAAAGCACAAAACTACTTCACAGCCGAGTTATTTTTAGATGGCTTTACGGTTCGTATGTACCTATGTTTTGGCGGCTTTTCAAGATTCTGGCTTAAATTATTTCATTCATAGGTACCTACTTTTCGTTGAACGAATTATTGATCATGCTTGTGAAAACTTAAGTAGAAAGAAGTTACCTTTTTAGGTAGTAAGATATGTACCTACTATTGCATCTAGATAAATACCTACCTACTTAAGTACTTACCAACCTACATACCTACGTTGCACAGTTCACTAAAAAGAAACATCCCATACAGCACTATCCAGCCCCATAAGTGAATAATGTGCGAGAATAAAGTCGTCAACATAAGTTCTGCATCTATATATTATTTGTCGCAGTGGGGATCTTAGCTAACCCACACCCTCCAGTGCAGAAAGAAGGGCTACTTCCGGGTCCGGCTAATGTACACCTACATATAACGAATCCACTATTTTAAGGCCCATGCACAGAGTAGGTACTCCTATAATGGCCCATGGTACACAAGAATACGCATCAGACTATACACTGCTAGCTCTTATGTCCTTGCAATAAGCGTCATTTTTCTTTGTGTTTGGGTAACCTGAGGTGTATCCCACTGTACACTGCTACAACATAATATATTTCGATTACTACTTTTTTCAAGCTATGGATGAACTTGTCCTAGGGGGGACTGTTATTTTTTAAAGTCTAATATTAAATTCCCAAAGGCTTCCAGTTGGAAGTGTTATAATCGGATTTTTAATTAGACGAAGCTAGCTGACGTTTACTGTGTTGTCAGTTTTTGATGAAATAAAAATAGTGTTGTGACAAATTGAATGATTGAAAAAACTCCTGAATGAATGAAATTGCCTCGTTTTTCTAGTGAATAGTTAATGTGCCGAACTTGACTTGACGTGCTTGGTTGAGGATCCATAATGTTCGCGCGAAACAATATAGCAACAAAATACAGAACAATTACCACAAACACAACGTAACGAAAAACTTTACAAAAACAATAATTAGACAGCGTGAGCGCAGAAAAACATTCGTGCTATCAGACCAGAGGTTAGAAGCCGAATTACAAACAAAATGGTGACCGACGCGCATGGCGTTCATCGGTGTTGGTTTATTACAATCGCAACGTGGCGACTAGTGCCAACTAGTCGCCACGTTGCGATTGTAATAAACCGTCAAATAACTGATTTTAGTTACATACTACAAGTAACTTATATCAGAGCACTTTTATACATGTTTTTATACAAATTTCAATATTATTTTATAGTTTGAAATGATTAACTATTCACTCATTGTTCATTCATCTGATTGAACGAGAACTGAACGCAACACTATTACTTTAAATATGGCAACATTATTTTACAAAGTGGCATTAGCTACTGTCAGTCGGTATCGTCTAACTAAAAATCTGACAATGCTAAGAAAGGTTGTTTGACATTAGCGGAGTGACAAACATGTCAATCAAATCAACTAACTGTCGTTGTCAAACATTCGCTTGTTTTGTTTGGAAAATAGAAAAATAGTTGGAGTGGCGGTGAATTTGATTTGTTTTGTTACGGTATCTGGTAGTGATTGACCTAGGGATGTAGGAAATGCAATAAAGTATCGATATATATCGTATCGATGTTTTTTGAAAATATCGATATCGATATTGATATTTTTATTAAAAAATATCGATATATCGATATATCGGTATGATTTGACTTGACAGAGAATATTCGTGCTGTTGAAATTGAAATTGACTAACAGAGTTGCCAACTTAAAAACCAAACTATAAAACAGCAAATCAAGTCGACCAAAAACAAAAAATACTTATAATATAATTTGTTAAAAGATGTTAATATAAAAAAAGTATTTTCTTTTTGTGATTTTTTAATCTTAAAACTTATAAATGTTTATTGGTCTGAAAAAAATATCGGTTTTTATACCTTTTCGATACTTAGAATTTTATATCGATACATCGATATGTCGAACTATTATATATCGCTCAAAAATATCGATATATTGAAAAAATAATATCGATATATCGATGTATCGATATTTTTTCAACAAGCCTAGATTGACCAAACAAAACAAACTTGTGATCTAGTAACGCAATTTTCTGTGCCTTTTTAGTCGTTTTTACTATATTGTTTTGCTTACTTTTATTGTAGTTACGTAGTAGTAATGTCTGAAACAACGAAACCTCCTGGTTACATGGCTCAGCTATTAGAGCAGTTAGGATGGAATCAAGGCACCAGAATTCCTTTAGCTGATGTTCAAAATCAAGATCTGGAAACTCTACTTATCAACAGGTTTCTGTGATTTTACTTCCAGTTTCACTACGGTTTCTGTGTAGAAAATTAAGTCTTACCAAGATAAATAAATAATTTCAGACAAAATGAGATCCAAAAACTCAAAGAATCACTTATACTGCAGAATCAAAAGCGAGATGACCTCAACAAGTACAAGGATCATGTTCATTCTGAATATCAAGAAAATACTGTAAGCATAGAAAAGCTTAAATTATGATTAGCATTGAAATCAACGATAGAAGAACAATTCACACTTTTTATCACCAACAATTATTTTCTTTTGCATACTTTCCAGCGCCTCCTGTTCGCCCATAAGCAGCAAATGGAACAAGAGGTTAAACTCAAGCAGCTGTCTTGCAATGAGGCAGATAGACTTGACCGAGATGTAGTCGACAGCAATAAAGAGAGCAAGGACATTGCTTCAAGAACTGACAGGCTTCAATGTAATTACTCTGTCAATATTATATGCTATTAGCAAACAACCCCAGCTTTCCACAGGTGGCAAATTTCAGGGGCAGTGACGTCACATTTTTCATCTCTTTGTTAACCCACTTCAAATGAAAAAAGAAGAGGTTATCTATTTGTTCATTATTAAATAACATCAGTGGGGTGGGTGGTTAATAATAAAAATAGCCTATGTTACTCAGGGATAATGTAACATTTGAATGACTTTTTTAGAACAGTCCAGTAGTTTTTGAATTTATTCATTACAAAAATGCAAATCTAAAAATATTTCTCCTTTGTGGTATCAGTATGAATAATATGTTAACATATTCATTCATTCATTTTAAGGAACATTTGAGATTCTTTAATATTCCAAGTAAAAACAGAAAAAGTAGAAACTCATTCCAGCATGAGCTACCCGAATGATTATTACTATATTAATATGAATGTGCATTCCTAATTAATGTACTATTATGTGTGTATGTATGTCGATCTTATATATTAATATGAAAGTTTCTTGCTAATTCTCCCATAGCTTCAAGGCTTAGATGTGGGGAACTGGTGCCTACATGCATCTAGCTATGTTAAAAGTAATCCTTTTGATTCTTCTAAAATGAGCTTTGATGCAATTGATGAATTGTCATTTAAATAATATACTGTGGACAATTCACGGAACACTATCTAGCTCCAAACTAAGTAGAGCTTGTACAATGGTAACTAGATGGCTGATATGATACTTGAATACATTTTTAATAATTATATACTTAAGATACAATTTGTATAACACCCATACAGAGAACAAACATTTATGTTATTATCACACAAATATTTGTTCTCGGTGGGAATCGAACCCACGACCTACGTTGCAGAAGACAGAGCTACTACCAACTGATCTGAAAGGCCAGTCATTTGACCTCTTAATATTTATTTTTTAGTAAGCATAGCGCGTCTGCTCAAGAAGGCTGATACCCTTAAGGGTGAAGTGTGCGGCGAGCGTGGAGCCCTACAGGAATGGCGTGCGGCATTGGAACGAAGTGCTGGCGATATCACCGCTATCGAGCAGTTCACTAAACAGGATCTGTCTAGAGCCAAAGTAAGAACAATTGACATCACAGTCAGTGGCGTAGCGTGCCTTGTCGGGGCCCCGTATAAAAATTTTTTTGGAGGCCCTTATATGGAGGTAAAGGTTTTTCACAAAAGAAAAAAAATATTGTGAGAAGTAATATTTATTTATCACATAATTTACCCATTTTACAAATTTAGAATTTAGTCATTTGTAAAATAAAATAAATTAGAAAGTTTTTATTATTTTTCCTCACACACTTTGGGGGCCCCCGTGGCCCGGGGGCCCCGTATAATTGATACGGCAAATACGGCGGTAGCTACGCCCCTGATCACAGTACCCCTGCGTAGATATGAAATACCCAGACTCAGAGCCATTGGTTTCCTCACGATGTTTTCCTTCACCGTTTGAGAGCACTAGCATTGTGCTCGTAAATTTTTCAAACAGAAAAATCTATGAGAAAACCCATGACTTGGTCAGCTCTGCACATATTGACTATGTCTTTCCTGTGGATTTGGCCGACTAAGCTGTGAAGATGCTGCAAGTCTATTCCATCTTAAATCCTGTCCCAGGCACTATAGCGTCCCACAAGCAGGGTTTGAGTAATCACCAGTTGCCCTTGACGCTATATAAATCACCTACAATTGATGCAAAATGCAAAGGCCTATTTTTTTAGTGAGTCTAGGTGCCAGTACCGCTCAAAATTGTCCAGCTCGTCTCGTTATTTCATGTGAGGCCGGTGGAAAGGCCCAACAATGTGATAGTATGAACTTGTTCCTAATAGTAATAAATATTTATCTATGTTTTACTTTTAGGCTCTTGAAACCAAAAGGCAGAAGCTGAAAGTGGAGCACGATCGCATGCAAGAGCGGCTCAACCAACTTGTATCAAATCTGAGTGCCGAAGAGAGGGCTTGCCAACGCATCTCAGAGCAGGTACCTTTGACTAAGTTAGTTATTTTTGGCTAACTTGGCTACTCTATCCTCTCTGTGGTCGGCACTTCATGACTGAAGATCTTGATCCCTAGGATGTCCTTGTTGTACAGAGTGGACGGCCTGCATCCAGCGCGTCCTATTTGTAGCCATGTTCACCACATCATAATAATAATAATAATAAATAAATAAATTAAATTAAATTAAATTAAATCATAAAACTGGCTTCTCCCCACCACGTTCCTCTCTTTAAACTGGTCAGTCCACCTAGTTGGGGATCACGTTCCCAATGATAACCAGTTTTTCAAGGCTTTGGTCGCCGCGCCTAAAAATTCAAGGCGCCTAAAATTTTTGGTTTTTCAAGGGTTTGGTTTGCTATATGGCCGAAGTAAGAGAGTATACGGCGGTGACATATCGTGGATAGCCTATCCTTAACTTTTAATTGCGTAAGAATTGATACGTCGTTGGTGCGTTTTGCAGTCCAGGGTACTCGCAACATTCGCCTCCAGCACCACTCTATAATGCTACTCTATAATGGCACTACAATTAAAAACACAGTATTACGACGACGCGCGACGATTAGAGAAGTGAATGAATTTTTCAGAGATTCAGAGAGCTAGAAGAAGTCCACTGCTGGAAATAACGTCTCCCTTATATATTTCCAGGCAGTACGATTGTGAGCCCTTTCCAACCACCGACTTCCCGCGATCTTAACAATGTCATCGATGAAAAAATACTCGTCATCATCTTCATCATCCACATCCCGACTTCACCCAACTGCTGGGTATAGGCCCTCTTAGTTTGTGCCATCTACCTCGATCCAGTGCCAGTCTAAACCATTTCCGCCCCGCGACTTTGACTAATGTCGTCCAACCATCTTGCTGCAGGGCGCCCTACGCTTCTGTAGCCGGTTCTTGGCCACCATTCGTTTTTTGTCGTACTCCACCTGTTATCACTACGCCTGATAGCAATGTGTCCTGCCCAACTCCATTTGAGCTCCGTAATCCGATCTCCGACATCTTGGACCTTTGTTCGTCTTCGGATTTCGGAGTTCGGAACTCGATCTATAAGTTTGATGCCGACCATGGTACGCTCTATGGCTCTCTGTGCAACTCTCATTCTGTTCACAGTAAAATCTTTTACAAAAAAGTACTAGTTCTACTTAATTTTCAGGTCATGGAAGGTATGGAACAGCGAAAACAGATGATGGCCATGTGGACAGGCACAGTGGAAAACCTGCGACAGCGCGACAACGACATCCGACATATTAGAGAGGTAACTGTAAAATCTCTCCCCTCTATAATTTAGAAGCGCTATACTTCTTCTTATAGTGGTTCTTCGAAACAACTATGGTGAAATGATTTTAACTGCGCCCAAAGATCCTCCTGTCATGCACTTTACAAAATTTTTTTTAATGACTTTTCTGGAATATTACATACTGACGTTATATTTGTGTATATTATGCGTACCTATAGGATTATGCAGTGCTGGAATCGGAGTCCAACAACCTAGCAGAACAATGTCGCGAGCAGCAGGTCTTCTGCGACCAGCAGCGCGGGAACAACGCAGACGCTGAGAGGCAGAACATGAGTTTCGCGAACCAGCTCAGCCAGATACGGCTGGCGTACCAGTCTCTTATTGAACAGAACGCTAGCTTGGATAGCGAGGTAAGGCATATAACACCCTGCACACACCCACGCAAAACCCTACTCATACACACACAACCACACATCACGCTTCTTTTTTTTAAATATAAGTAGATAGCTAAGCATTTGGCTGCCATCACACCTGATGGAAAGTGAGAATGCAGCCTAAGATCGAGCATGCTTAGCCATTTATCCACCTGTTCACTCTTGTCCTAAAAAAACCTAAATTATAACGTGTCGGAAACACTGACGTCGGAAGAGAGTTCCACTCCTTGGCAGTTCGTACTAGATAAGTGGAATTAAAACGCTATAAACGATAATATGGAATATCTACCATGAAGGAGTGGCACTTGTCCGTGCGTTTAGATGTCCGGAGGTACCTACATTCACACACAATCAATCACTCCCAACGTTCAGATACACATCCTAACTAAAGTTTAAATGTAACAAAAAGGGAGTTTTTTTAGATTGTTGTCCACTAAGAAAAGGCTTTCCCCTTTTCCTTCCAGTTATGGTCCCGTGCTAGGGTAATAAGTAACATTCAATTGACTTGAACAGGCACAAGGATTACAACGCGAGCTAGCCAGCTTGCGCGTGGTGCTCGAGAAGCTACATATGGAGAACCGACAGATAATGGAAGATCAGCATCGTAAGGACATCGCTTTGCAGGCCATCAATACCAAGGTAATCAAACATTTGCTGCAGTAGTAGTAGAGCTCTTTTTGAAGGGCTCGTCCGGGGAAGTACTACCATCTTCTTCTTCTTAGGGTGCCTCTCTACAACTGAAGGTTGGCAGTCATCCTTTTAAACTTTCTTTTATCTAGGGCAAGCCTTAATATGTTACCACTACCACGCACCACTAAGGTAAGTACTACCATGCCATGCCTAAATGCCTGTTTAAAGGGTGTGGGTGCTGATGAAATTACTGGCACGTGAGGCTGAACATCTGTGTACCTCAAATTGAAGGATGCAGGACAGTGCATCGTAGAGCACGTTCGTGACGTGCGTGACCTACAAGACAATGCTTTGAGGGTTCTGTTAGGAGATGGTTACCACTTAAAATCAGATGGAACATATGTTTGTTCCATCAACTAGTGGCATAAAAAAAACTATCAAATGAATGGTAAATTAATGCACAATTTGAGTATTTCCTTATAATAATACAATGAATGAAAATTAAATTCATTACCATATAGGTTAACTATAGGAAACTCTAATGAAAGAAAAAATACAGAGAAAAATATTTAGCAAGTAATATAGTTTTTTATTTACATTCTAAGAAATCTACCAAGCTTTAAAGCTAAAATACCTGTGACTATAGTGTTACTGAGACTTTATATTGATCAATATTGGTGAAATAGTAGGAATCATAAGAAATAGTGTAGCTCAAAACCACAACACATTTATTATCAAAAATCGATGATGCCGAAAGGCCACTAGATTCAACAGAAAAAGAGTTGGCCAATAAACAGAACCCTCATTTTGTACAGCCGGTTAAAGATTTTGCCTTTAATAATAATCATTTTAATTACAGCTAAAGGGTATGAAAGATAAACTGACGGATTCTTTGGACAAATCCAAATCATCGGAGAAACGAGCCAAGCAGTTAGAAGATATCCTAAATGTACGTATTTCTATTTAGAAAATACAGTCGAGCGATTTTTCAGTATAACCCGTTTCTTAGAAACGAATACAAAATGGCGCCGTTGAGCATTATATCTCGCTCGCACGCTTTTGTTTACTAGCTTGTGCGACTGAGAGGTAATGCATATTACCACTTTTTATTAGACTTTATTGAAATGTGATAGTGATATCTACATTAATATTATAAATGTGAAAGCTACGATGTTTTAATGTTTGTGGTTCAATCACGCCCTACTACTTAACCGATTTTGATGACATTTTCAGCCAATATAGTTAATAACTGAATAAACATAATAGCCTACTTTTTATCCCAAAAAACGGGGAAAAAATCACCTAGCCGACGAAGCCGCGAGCGGCTTCTAGTTCATAATACAACCTCTTTACATTTTGAAATTTGGCTTTCATTTGAGGAAAGTTCACGTTGTATCATATGTATTTTTTTATAGGAGGAAGAGCGCTACGCTACCCAATTGACAGTGAACCAGCAAAGAGCCATGCATTGCTCGTTCGTGGAACAGCAGAAATTGCTCACTCTCAAAAACGAAGAGAAGCTGTACCATATGCAGCTAAAAGGTAAGTTCTGATAATGATTACCTATAACTGTCCAGCCTAGACAGCTCGGAAGCGATTTTTAGGATATAAAAGTACTTTGACGTTTAAAATAACATGATGCGACTACCGGTTGTGTAAGAAAATTTATGAAAATGAATGCAGTTTTGTCTAAATCTGAAATGGACGACACTTCTCTGGAACTGAAATGGAATACACCGTCTATAGTGTAATACACCGTCCATAGATAGAAATGCAGTCCGGCTAACATGACATTTAAGTTTTAATATCAGGAATAGGTTGCTCCCAATTTAATTTTGTTACAGCTTCAAAAGCAATAATGAGCAAACTGGATGGTAAACAACGCGGTATTCAACGTAGCCTCCAGAGCCAAAAGGAATCGCTTTACTCTATCGTAAGTGCTTCTCTAGTTGAATTTCAAACATGGTTTCTGCAAACAAGTGAAGTGTGCTATCCCTTTCGCTCGCACTATTTATCTAGATGTCTGTTTCTTTCATTTTTTGGTATTGTATGTTTTAGTGTTACCAAGTGGAGACGATTGGAGCTCAAGTATCGCACATGGAAGGCGCGCAGGCAGAACGCGAGTTCTCTGCAGAATTGGTCGAGCGAGAAAACAGGTAGAGAAATTTAATACCTATGTATTACCAACATTTAGTTCTTATTATGCACATACTGACTGTTTCATCTTTT
Source organism: Thera obeliscata (assembly GCA_947578465.1). Taxonomy (NCBI): domain Eukaryota; kingdom Metazoa; phylum Arthropoda; class Insecta; order Lepidoptera; family Geometridae; genus Thera; species Thera obeliscata. Next base: position 5,537,356 of record OX387926.1, read on the forward strand.
TCGATCCTTCTAGGCTGTGATTCTAGACAATATATTTTATATTGTGTTGGTAATTTCCTTATTGAAAAAGCCGTATTTTCCAGTTGAATTACGTACATTTAACACAATGGTGTTCTCTAATGCGGTCATATCAAGGTTCAAATTTGAAATGTTTCGATTCAGACCAGGGGGCTTAATTGTGTTTGTTGCCCCAACCTAACTTTTCCGGTTAAGCGCCCTCTGCGCTCACCTGTGTCCGAATCGCCAGACGATCACCAATATTTAGGCCCGTATTTCGAAACAATGCTTGAGTCTGAGTTGAGCCTCAACCATAGATTTTATGACAGTTCTCCATTGAAAAGTTTCAAAAATCTGTGTTTGAGGCTCCACTCAGATTCAGCACTGTTTCGGAATACGGGCCTTAGTCCATTCGAAAAACAAAGGATTATGTTACTTCTGGTGTCAGGTTGAAGGAAGTGTGCGCGCGTCACGCGGCTCGCTTGGCTCTCCTGGAGCGGCACTCGGCGCGGCTGCATGACGACATGCGGCGGCTGGCGAGGGAACTCGAGGCGCAGATAGTCGACCACACCAAACTGGTACTGTACCCCAAGTGAAAATTATTAACCTGCCTGGAAGGAAAATTATTGCGAAGTTAGATTTCGTGAATACGCGACAGTTTTGGAATTTTCAGAATTTTAGGAAGCAGTTGGATCAGAAGTGAATGAATTTATCAGTATTTAGACGATATTCTTAGAGTAGTGCGTGGCATTACTGCGCGGCCATGACGGAAGACCAGCGTTAGTTGATAGGCTAGTAACTTTACGCTGAGTCAGGAGCCGTTTTGCAACTTCCTTCTTTCTTTCTATTCCATCAATATTATTACTATTTTATTTCTTGATGTTATCCTACCGTGCTGGGCAAAAATAGCCCAGGATCGCGATATGTGGCAGTAAATGGAGATACCTTTTCCCAGCAGTGGGATATAACAATAAGTTTAAAAAATACCGAAATAGTTAAGCTATTGAATTGAATCACGATATAGAAATAAAAATCACATCTAAACTTTTTCATGATATTTTCACAGCAAAGCCGCCTCAAGAGCTCCATGCTGAACGTAGAAGGAGGCGACAAAGATCTACGCGCGTCCAAAGATATCTGGCGCAAAGCGCGAGTTGAAGAGGCACTGATGCGACTCCGAGTGGCTCATGCCGCGAGGGCATTGGCGGGACTGGACGATACGGCATTCACACTTCATAAGCAGCAACTGCAACTTGATGCTGTAAGACTTACTTATGATTGAATAGATTGATAGATAGATGAATAGATAGATAGAGTCTGAATGACTCCATAGATAGAGAAAGTGAAATATTTATTTTTATGATATTATACACACATCAATAGTCTAGGGATATTCAACTTTTGTAGATTTTTACAAAAAGCATAAACAATTTCCTTGTAACTAGGTAAGTATGGCAAAATTAATATTTTGTGTTGTTTATTAATAATAATAAAATACAACTGTTTGATATTATTTATTAATAAAAAATAAAGTAGGAACAAAATCTCGAAAAATCAGATGATCAAAATTCATCTATTTGATCTATTTCGATTTTTGATTGATATACATATATACATTCACTCATTAACATTGTCTAGACAATGTCAATGAGTGAATTTATATATACGAGCCGGTATGACCGAGCTTTGCTCGGTATTTTTATTTACTAATTTTCATGAAAACCTCCGAAACATTTGTCTCGAGTGTTTACGTATAAGCTGAATAGATGGCGATCTGTGACACTAATTCGTGATTTCGACTACTCGGCAAGAGATGGCGCTAATTTTTTTATTATTAAATTAAATAACTTTTAACCCGAGTCTTTCCTGAAAATGAAACCTAGCTAGATCGATTTATCGCCCCCGAAACCCTCTGTGTACTTAATTTCATTAAAATCGTTGGCTCAGTTTCCGAGATCCTAAATATAATATATATACAACATGTCCCAAAATTCAACGATAAGCCGGCACCAGAGGATGGACCTACTAATGACTACTCGAGAAAAAAAAAGAAAAAAAAAATACCTGCACTTTTTTTTAAATTACTTAAAAAAAATGGAAATTCTTCGAAAATGTACCCCTTATGACACTTTTAACTACCATGACCACAATTTTTCAAATATTTCAGTTTTTTTGTTTGTATCGGCAACCTAAGTAGTACTACTATTCACCATAATCTTTGAAAATTACAGAATTTTCGTAGTTTCATACAAAAAAACAACCAAAAAAAATTATTTCCCTAAAATTTTGAAAGGTTTTAAGTAAACTTTAACTCATCGTAGTGTAAAAAAAAAATATGGACAATGCTATGGCAAGTTTTTTAAAAAATTAGCGCAACTAACCTAGATTTTAAAATGGTATAATACTTTAGGAAAACTAGCCACAAAAAAAAAATAATGACACTTTTTCTAATCAAGAACCAAATTTCATAAGTTGTTGTTAATAGTAATCACTTCTACTATGTGCCCAAAATAGATTTTTGTTGTTGGAAAATGTTTAAAAAAAAGTAGAGGTATTTTTTTTTTCTTTTTTTTTCTCGAATAGTCATTCGTAGGTCCATCCTCTGGTGCCGGCTTATCGTTGAATTTTGGGACACCCTGTATACAAGATTTTCTCGTTTAAAGGTATAAGACTAGCAGTTGGTAACCGAGCTTCGCTCGGAATTTTTTTCGTTAATTTGTATTTTTAAGAAATCATAAGAGTCATATTATTATCTTAATTGGTTTATTCTTACTGAACAACGCCATCTGCCGGATATGCTTGCAGTTAGTTGCTCACAATCGTCAATAGATGGCAGGAGCAGTCACATATTCAGTTTATGTTTAATTATTGAACTCGGAGTGAAATAATCATTTTCTTAAAATAAAACCTAGCTAGATCGATTTATCGCCCCCGAAAACCCCTGTATACTAAATTTTGTTAAAATCGTTGGCGCAATTTCCGAGATCCTAAATATATATATATATACAAGATTTTCTCGTTTAAAGGTATGAGATATGCACTCATTACCATTGTCTAGGCATTGCCATTGTATCATATCAGCTATCTGGTTCCCATAGTACAAGCTCTGCTTAGTTTGGGGCTAGATAGCGTTGTGTGGATTGTCTAAATATCCATTAATAGTTATTTGTCTGTAGGCAATGAACGAGCGACTAGTGGAGATCACAGCCCGTCGGGATATGTTCAGCGTGCAGAAGAGATCCCTATTCGAGGACTGTGGCAAGTTGCGGAGCGAGATCAAAGAGCGGGAGCAACGCATCGAACAACTCAAAAAGAGGTTTGTATCATCCTATTTGCTCCATTTGATTACTGTTTTAAATAATAATAAATATATAAATAATGCTGGACAATTCACATAGCATCATCTATCCCCAAGATAAGCAGAGCTTGTGTTGTGGGTGCTAGATAACTGATATACATAATACAATACATTACATATACATGTTATTGTAGGTAAAATATCTATACAGATATTTTTTATTTTATACAGAAAACGACCAGAACACTCGGAACAAATACCTGCAGATCGTACAAATATTTGTTCCAAGGCGGGAATCGAACCCGCAACCTTTTGCGTCGCAGGTCGCAGGTGGACATTCGCCCACCGCACCACAGAGGTCGTTTTAGTTGGTACATAGAAAGAAGAAAGAAAGAAAGAAAATATATTTATTAACCATAAAAAAGATACAAATAGGCATGGTATACAAAATTTCTCATGGTCAATTAGGTCCCTGGCTCAGTATTTGTCGCACCGTGCAGGTCACATGACATAGCGGTAATTATTGCATACATACCTACTCCAAAAACATTGGCTTACATAAAAGTCTTGAAACCACAACAGTAATGTTAAATTACAGATACGAAATATTTATTGCATCGTTGGGGAAGGATGATTCGGGACAGCAGCTTTCTGTAACTTTCTTCAAGATTAAGGTACCTACCTATCAACATTTATAACAGTAGTGTAACAGTATTACCGCATAAAGCACGTCCTGTGCGGAGTTACTGCGTGCTACCTGCCCAGTGGGAAGAATGAGAACGAGCTTAGCTATGGAAATGATCCTAGGCCTATGCAAAAGAGCAGAAGATACAAATTTAGTATGGTTAACTACCATTGTAAAAAGATACTAATTCTGCTTTATTATTGTAAAAGAAAAGTAGTAGAGCTCTTGTGTGTGGCTCGTCCGGGGAAGTATTATCCACACCGAGATTTTGTTAAACTTAATTTAGCTAGAGATCTGTTTTAACAAATTCCATGTAAGGACCTACTATGCCTAGAATGCAATCTTTGACGGGGTGTGGATTCCTGCTTAAAACTCTTATCACCAAGCCTATTTCTGCCGTGAAGCAGCATTGCTGTGTTTCGGTTTGAAGGGTATGGGTGCCGGTGAAATTACTGGCACGTGAGGCTAAAAATCTGTATGCTTCAAGTTGATGGGCGTAGGTCATCGTAGGACACGTTCCTGACGTGCGTGACCTACGAGGCAATGCTTTGTTTCAGGCGATGGTTACCACTTAACATCCTATCTATATATATAAATCTTTCGTGTCACAATTTGGAACGCGATAAACTCCGAAACTACTGAACGGATTTCGATAAAATTTTGCAACTGCCTAAAATATGGTCGGACTTAAAAGATAGGATAGTTTATATTCAATATTTAGGTGTTATTAATTTATAAGGGGCAAAAGTTTCGAAATCTATGTCTATCCCTTTCTATCACGTAGGGATATGTCTATCCCTTTCTATCGCTTAGGGATTTTTCAGAAAATTCTCGACTTTGACGAGGAAAGAACGCTCAAGAATGTCTTTGAGGTTCTGGAATGATCAAATTTAATTCGAAAACTGAAATTATTCGGCTAGCATTCGGAATGCATCCAAACGTTAGAAATCCAGAATTATCTAGAATAAAGAAAGAAGAAAGAAAGAAAATATATTTATTTAACATAACATACACAGAACGGAACACTGACAAACATAATACTAAAACATAATATAATAACAATACATAATAATGAATAGGCACAAAAAAGAATGAAAATAAAATAAAATACAATCGAACACAAATAATAAAGTAGGTAGGTAGGTTAGTTACATAATACATACCCACTCCACTACCTGCACTGTAGGTATGTTCCGTGCTTAGATGTCATGCCAAATAGGCCCTGACTCAGCTTTTGCTACTTAGCGGCATAGGTATGAACCTACCCCGCCAAGCAGCACTGGTTTTCAGGCAGAGCCTAGGTGACACCACTGGGCAGAAAAAAACAATTAAGAAATAACATTAACGCAGTATACTTATATAAAAGAAAAGAAAATTAAAAATACAATAAAAGAAAAGAATTACAAACAAAATTGAAACAGAATTTACGCAGAATCATAGATTAAGGAATATTACAATACACAAAATAGGAAGCAGAGAGAAAATAATGAGAGTGTCAAGCTAAAGCTAGCAACCTAGCAACGTTGGTCCGCAGCGCCATCTATGTGAAATAGAAAAAACTCAGTCGAAAGGGTCGGTAAAAATCAAAACAGAGCAATGCAAGCTCGCTGTGTCGGTAAAGAAGAAAACAAGTCGCGTCGCACAATTCCGTTGATAAGTTTACAAATAAACAATACACAATATCTATGAGCCAATAAGCGCTAGGCGGTTAAAAATTACAGCGGATGTTATTGGCTGTCGTAGTGTGTGAACCCTGAGCACTGTGATACAATTTGTTTGTTTGCTAGAGGTATTTATAAGAAAATCGAAACTGAAAATGGAAAATAAAACCTGGCGAAAATGATGTTCTGAATTTGATGCTTATTAATTTTGTAAGGATTTTACTAGTAACGAAACAGAACGTAGCGTATAAGTGCTAAGAATACTCAAATATACCCATGCAAACGGTTCTGAATTCTAGATTTGGACAAAATATTCTAGAAAATAGTGCTCCTAAACGTTATAGAATGTTCTTTCATCATCATCATCAATTGATATCAGTCCACTGCTGGACGTAGGTTCACCTTGAGTAACATAGGCTATATTTATGTGTTTAAAAAATAAATGTCCACCCGTGCGAAGCCGGGACAGGCAGCTAGTATACCTATATTTATGTACCTGTACTTTTATAATTTGTTGTGTTCAATAAAGCATTTTCTATCTATCTATCTAACATTATGGTGGGCAATGTTATGCTAGTTGAATAAAAAAAAATCGGTGTCTGTAAAGTAGGTTTACTGACGATAGTTGAACGTGCCAACGTCATACAGCTGTCCACGCGGACGCATCGCTCACTCAAGTAGGAGAGAGACAGATGTTAAACGCTGCCGAACGCGGAGGCCGATTGTGCCTCTTTGTCGCTCGTTCCGCGCTCTCGCTTGCACTTGAAGGCTTAAATGGAACGCCTCAGAGCGAGGTAACGCCGCATGACTTCATGTTATTTCGTACGTGCAGCCGGCTCCATCGAATTATAAGACGTTGTCACGTCAAAAATGGATTGGTTAGGGTTACTAAGAGTTGAAATAATAGCTTAACAGATTATCCAGTAAGACCGTATTTGCTTCGTAGTTCGCATCCGAGCGTGCCGAGCTTCGTTCCCGCGGTGCTGCTCTGGACGCAGACATCGGTCGCCGCGAGAAAGATGTCTCCGCGCTGGAAGCGACCATGCGCGTCGTACAAGCCGCCCATACGCACTTCATGCATCAGATCTCACCGCTGCAAGACGACAGTAAGTGTACTATTCGCCGCACCAGCCTAAAAACCAATGTCACCGCTGTAAGACGACGTTGAGTGTACATAAGTGGTTAGTAGTTAGTAGGGTCCATTCCTGACATATTAAGCAATGCTTTGATTCTGAGCCCTAACCGTGTATTAGTTTCAATAAAATAAATAACTTTAAATTTTATTTAATTCATGGAGATGGACCACTTGATGTGGTAGTGGTGACCATCATCTACACTTACCTCATTCAAAGTTAAATACTAACCATTATCTCCATACCAAATGTGTTCTCAACCTGCATATGCATTTCACATCTTTGAAAACCTCTGTATCACACGTTTTGTTGCGCATTCAATGTGAATGTGATAATAGAATCACCTGTATACCTACAAGCAAGTGCTTGTAAGAAAAGTATGTCGATCGTGACTTTAACATACCTATTATTAGTACTACTAACATAAGCAATGATGAACTAGTTCATTAAAAATTAGTACTTTGAAAAATTACGTTATGCAATTCAGCATTTGATGTAATAGCAAGGTCAGTCTTTCTTTACGATGAGTATAAAGCGAAAAATGACCGTAATGTGTATACGAGTATGATGCTTAAAAAGACTTAAAGCTTGGTTCTTAGTGCATAAACAAACAAACGTCCTTCCGATCCTAAGGACCTATCCTATATGATTCCTGAAGACCTATCCATAGATAAGTAGGTACAGGATTTGAACCCACGAAATCCTGTACCTACTTATCTATGGATAGGTCTTCAAAAATAATGTTGGAGTTTCTAATATCGTTTTTTTTCTAAACTGGAGAATGATAAAACTAAAAAATATAAATGATGTACATTATTATGCAAACTTCCACCAATTGGTTTGAACGAGATATATCGTAAACCGCAATTTACCTTTCGAAGAACTACAAGAACTTTTATATTTTGTTACTTGTTGCTACGGAACCCTTCATGGGCGAGTCCGACTCGCACTTGGCTGCTTTTTATGTAAAAGGCACACACTTAAAATTGTAAACATTCCAGCGCCAGAAATCGAAGAGCTGAACTCTCTAACGGAGCAGTACTACTCGCTGCGGGATTCCCTAAAGGCCGTCTTCTCAGCGATCGCGTCTTTCGAGCAATCCGTCGCTGACTGCGGCTCGCGACTAACCATACTCATCGACAAGTGCAAGCAACTCACTGCCAGAGAGTTAGTACTATACATATAAATGAATACTGAGACGTGCTCGCTAACTATTGGCCTCGTGCATAAGCTCAAAGTCGCGCAACCTGCTATGGAGAGAGCTATGCTGGGAGTTTCACTACGTGATAGAATCAGAAATGAAGATATCCGTAGAAGAACCAAGGTCACCGACATAGCTCGTAGAGTTAGTAAGTTGAAGTGGCAATGGGCAGGCCATATAGCTCGAAGAACCGACAACCGTTGGGGAATAAAGGTTCTCGATGGCGATCACGAACCGGAAGACGAAGCGTAGGACGCCCACCCACCAGATGGACCGACGGCATTGTTAAGATCGCGGGAAGTCGATGGATGTAAAGGGCTCAGAATCGTTCTTCCTGGAAATGTGTAGGGGAGGCCTATGTCCAGCAGTGGACTTCTTCAGGCTGATAATGATGATGATGATATTAATGAATAGAAATATTGTGGACAATCCACACAATACTACATTGTCGGGTAGCGCTGTAAGAATCGTCAGACGATCACCAGCATTTATTCCATTCGGAAAAAAAAACAATACTTACTATCTAGCCTCGAATTAAGCAGAACTCTACTACCAACTGAGAGGCCAGTCAATATTCTATTAATTATTATACAGGGTTATTCATAATTAGCTGCAAATACTCAGGAATTAGGTTCAACAAATAAAATAAAAAATATTAATGAAATATTTTTTTTTTAAGTTTTGCTATGAAAATCCCGAGAAAATCGATAAAGAATATCCTTTGGAATCATTGGCGCCTGACCTATTTTGACCTTTGATCCGCGCCCGCGCGCCTTGAGCGACACTCTTCGTTCAGTCACCGTCTGGGTGGGTCATCGTCCTCCATGGCAATCATTATGCAATGGCCGATCTTATTTTCACGAAAAAAGAAGAAGCAGATTTCTATGGTGTATGTGTGCGTATACGTATGTATATCTACATTTGTGTGCGTAAATCTTATATTTAAACTGTCAAAACTGACATCTCAAACTGTCAAATATCAAGAGGTCAATGTCATGCTTGCTTCTGCTTGCTACTGTTCTATATTTCTTGCTAGGCTATTTCGAGATACCGAGCTAATATTTACGAAATAAAATCCACCGGAATATTAATTATGACAGAAATGCGATGGCTGCAACAGCATCGGTAATTAATCATCTGTCTTATTATTATCATCTGAATAGTATTTACCATTTCCTACAGCACAGACGACTCCAATACCTCCAGCAGCGTTGGGAACCAACCGCTCATAGTCAACTCCTACGCATAGTTACAAGTTACAACTGGGCAGTCATCAATAATGAGAAGAACATTTAATTCTTCAGGGCCTCCACACACCTCCATACACCTCTGCCGCATGCCAGACACCTCGTGGGCTTTCTTCATCTTCAGTGGGCTGAAGATGTGTGTCAAACTTAGCGCTAGAAGGTGGTAGACCCGACTTTAGTGGGTGTGTGATGTGTGTTTATAACCCTGCCAAAAGTGTGATAGGTCAGATTGTGAATGAAGAAACTTGCTTTAAGTGTGTGATGGAGTAACTACCTACTAAAGATATCTACAATGTTGTATAAATGTTTTTGTAGCGTTAAAGATTTCATTTAAATTATTTTATATTTTCTTTAAGAATTATTATTCTGAATTGATTATTGTTATTATTCTCACACTGATTTATTTTAATTTAACTTATATTTTCTACTTTTTGTTTGAATTTTGTATATTGGTCGCTGATGAAGTATGTGAGCCACTTTTTTACATACCCTATGATCTTATAATTGTACCATACTTCTTGCAAATAAATATATTTCATTTCATTTTATTTGTACCAACTGTCGAACTACTCAGTAGTTACTAAACTACAGATGCAGAGTTATTGGTGAAAGAGACTCATTTCCTGTAGGTTTCATTTGCTCGAACTAGATATAATGTAACTATGCTACTCGGGGATAATTCAGCATTAAAGAGGTGAAAGAAATTTATCAGTCCAGTAGTTTTTGAGTTTATTCGTTACAAAATACAAATCTGTATAATAATGATGATGACAATGTTACCTACCTAAGTACCTATAAGTACATACCTACATATTTGCTGAGAAGTCCCATTATCACACAGAACGCCTACCTATACATACATATGATTAAGTATTATGATTACACGCTCCTCTGAATCCACCATCAGGTAAGCTCGTTGGCAGAGAGCACTGGTGGTCTAGTGGTAGCGGACCCGCCTTCCGATCCTTAGTCGTGGGTTCAAATCCAGTCGTGTACCAATGAGTTTTTCTGTAGAAAAATGTATGTGCACTATGCCAGTAAAACATCGTGGGGAAACCGGCGTATTGTAGAACCTGCCAAAGTTCGAGCAACTCGTTCGTGTCAAGCGCCACGCAATAAGGGCCCACTAGAGGCCTTGCGGAAACCAGCCCGCACATCAAGTGTGGATGATGAATTTGCCGGAGCTCGTTGGCATCAGTGCCTTGTCTACCTTATTAATAATGTAGGTACCTAAATAAGGTAGGCCTAATGATGATGATGAAAAGGTACCTCTATGTAGGTAGACAAGTCTATCTACCTATTTGCTGAGAAGTCCCATTTTACACACAGAACTCCTACCTACCTAAGAGCTGGTAATCATTTTAAACATAGGTATTCAGCTTCTGAATCCACTATCAGGTAAGCTCGTTGGCATCAGTGCCCACCTTACTCATAATACCTAACTAAATGCAGTAGATCTACAAAATCATGTAGGTAAATAAAACAAACATTCCACAGATAATTAATAGATTCAGGCGTGACTTTGCGGAATTCCATTGTTAAACATAAACTAAGTAGAACAACAAATATATAGTACTAATCCGCTAATCTAATCTAAGTAAGTTAACTTAATGTAGACTTGTGTGTGCACCCCACGTAACACCTGCAAATCCTGCAAAGCGAAATAAGGTGTATTAGACACAACAATAATACCACAAGAAATAAAAAAACTTAATAAGATTCGACACGTGTTTCGCCTCTCTACGAAGCATCCTCAGGAAAATCGACTCTCTGTGCACTAAGACGTGTTGCACTTCACTTTCTGCACTTTTTGCTGTGTTGTTTGATTCACTTTCTGCTCAGCACTCGACAAGGCAACACGTCTTAGTGCACAGAGAGTCGATTTTCCTGAGGATGCTTCGTAGAGAGGCGAAACACGTGTCGAATCTTATTAAGTTTTTTTATTTCTTGTGGTATTATTGTTGTGTCTAATACACCTTATTTCGCTTTGCAGGATTTGCAGGTGTTACGTGGGGTGCACACACAAGTCTACATTAAGTTAACTTACTTAGATTAGATTAGCGGATTAGTACTATATATTTGTTGTTCTACTTAGTTTATGTTTAACATTCCACAGGATGGATGTTAGCAATGACCTACTACGCGGGCAAAGCCTGCCGCGGGCGGCCGCTAGTTCATAAAATCTACAGTCACGAAAAACGCCTTGGGATGCTTGCTACTAACTATTATCTATTCTGTGAACCGTCACAGAATAGATAATAGTTAGTAGCAAGCACCCCATGTCATAGTAACTACTAGCGTATCTGTAATTCGGAAATATCTTAGATTCACGAAATCTAACATCATCATCACCCTATCCCGAACCTTATCCCATACTAACTATCCTTTATTCCATGTCGTGAGAAACACCGCTTTTTTTTTTACATTCTAGTTGCATTCGGTAACAGCCAAGGCAGGAGAAGATTTAACTTCCTTAAAAAAAATGTTTGCTAAATGTTTGCTAGTGTGTATCATCAACTTATTATTAAAAAATGATGAAAGCTTTAATTAAAAATCGATGATAGATGAATGCAGTAAGATTTAACTTAAATATGCTTACAGAGAAAGAATAAAGAAAGAAGATGAAGAAAGATAGTGGAATATTGCAGAAAACTGTAACCCAAAAAGCTCAAATTAAAATTAAAAAAAAGTTTTGATAAACATGCCGTGGTGAATATTGCGTAAATATAAGAGCGCCGTTATGCAATAGCCGTTAAGAAATTTAAAAAAAAAAAAATTGTTGAACCTAATTCCTGAGTATTTGTAGCTAATAATGAATAACCCTGTATAGTTGGATGGATACTAGTTGCAGCCCGCGGTTTTGATCGCCCTCTCGATTAAAAAGATTCTATGTCCGTCTCTTGGTTCAAGGCGAGAGAGAGAGTTATGTGTAACCAACACGACTTTCTTTTATAACGATAGATATGCCGGTACCAATACATGATTAGTTTATTAGGGTCAAAAATGTACCGATTTGTTTCCAGGTCAGAAACTGAGAATGAGCTGGAGAGCGCTCGTGAGAGATTGTCCCGTCAGGAAAGCAGATTGCAGAACGCACGTGACGTGGTGAAGCACAACGCGAAACGCGCGCAGAAGCTAGTAGAGGGAGTTGACGACTGGCGTATGTTCCAGGCAAGTCTACTTCTTCCCTACCAACGACTAGTATCTATACTAATATTGTTATTAGGTATGTCTATATTAATATTGTTATATTGTCAGTTTCTGCAGGAGTTACCACCAAATATTATTAAAAATTATTTATTTTACACGTTGTACATTTTTAAACTTTCACAATCATAACACATACTGAAACTTTTACACGAACATAGTACAACATATCCGAAACGTCGGGAAAATAAATAAAATAAAGTAATTAACGCGATAAATACCCGTGTAATAATTTCAGTATATTTTACACATACATACCGCATTTTAATCGGATATCATTATTACTAGTAAAAGCTCAATAAAAGCACAATTGTTATAAATATGATTTAATTAGGCACGACACGTCTTTCAAATTCGGGCCACGAGCACACACTGACTGGACCACTTCATATGCCGAGCGGAGTACGTAGTATAGTAATACCTTGTTATATTTGACTACACACGTCAACATTCTAGGGATATATCATTTCGAATTGATTTACAGATTTTTTGAAATTTAATTCATGCTTTAATTTTTATTAATAAATAAAATCAAAGAGTTGTATTTTATTATTATTAATAAACAAAATAAAATAAATTTCTTACCATACCTAGTTACAAAAGAAATTTTCAGTTTTTGTAAAAATCAACGTGTTGAATATCCCTAGACAACGTTGTAATGTATTTGCCACTGGCAGCACTGGTTACGCCGGCCGTGTGTCTGTAGATGGCGGTATGGGTTCGAGATTACGCGGAGGCGGCGAACAATGCTCTGCAAACGCTCTCCGAGTTGTGCGCGAATTCGCCGGCCGCGTACAAACACTTCGCGGCACTCGTCGCCTCCACCGACATACAGCGCCATCTATCGCGGCACCAGCGCCGCTTGCAGCTCTTCATACAAAAGTGAGTCTCCTTACCAACATTCCTTGTTCACCAAAAGAAGAGCTTTAGAGCTATTTGTGAATAGCTCGTCCAGGGAAGTACTACCACCATGCATGTGTATTCAGTTGGTAGTAGCTCTTCTTTCTGCGCCGTAGGTCGTGGGTTCGATCCCCACCGAGAACTTGAACGTTGTTTGTTCTAAGTTGTAAGTTGTAAAGCACTTGCCTTATAGGTCACGCACGTCAGGAAGTTGCCTTGCGTCCATCAACTTGAGGCATATAATATGTAGATGTTCAACCTTACGTGCCACTAATTTCACCGGCACCAACTCTTGAAACCCAAACACAGAAATGTTGCTTCACGGCAGAAATAGGCAGAATGCTTGCTACCAAATCCGCTTCAAGTTTTTCAAAGATCGCAGCTGATTGTTCGATATTGTCTAGTGTCTACGCATGCTCTGCTTGTTGAATTGCACCAAAGGTTGGTAAAGTTCGTGATCTTTAGCATAGACAATTCTTGATTCCAACCAATCCGCTTCAATCTTTGACTTCTTACTTTGCCACACGGAACTACGGGAGTTTTAAATCACTACCTTAAGCAAACGTTATGGTAATTGTTCTTCCATTCTCAGGATCGTTACGGACGCTGCTACACATACAAAGGAAGTAGGGACTACGGATATCGATGGTATGTATATCTACCGGCAGAGATATGCGTATTGGTGATGCTGGAAGCAAGGTCGTAGTGACCCCATCTCCTAAGATCGTACTAAGAATCGTGGGTCAAATTTACTCAATCAATTTTATGTGACAAAAAAAATGTAAAGCATGTCACACATCATGAGTGAAGCTGCTTCTACTAAATGAACTTTTCTTAAAACAATTAACAGACAAATAAAATTAATGCCATTAAAAGGCAGTGACCACGTGCTAGTATTATGTCACAAAACCAGATGACAAATAATAGGCACCCATAAACAGGGTAGTTTTTTGAGAAGGGCGGTGATGGCCCAGTCCGAAACCACGAAAGTTAGGGAAAAGTCGTGAATGGAATCATGCCTTCTATGTTTAAAAAAACAATAACTGAATATTTATCTTTTTCAAAAATCTTTCAGTTTTGACGGAAATAGACCCGCATGATTCTAAAAAGCACAGTCGCTTGTGCTGCCATCTACAAAAAGCTTTGCGTGTTCCACCCCATTGCTGCAAACTATATTTTCATTTCTCGGCTAATATTTCCAGAAACCGTATTCTCGAGTTCATCTGAATCGGTCCGCAGCGGAGTTAGCGTCGCAAGCGGGTACACGAAGCGACTCGCTGCTTTTAGGAGAAGTCTGGCGCCTAAAGTACAAGAGAATGCTGTGAGTCTACTAATATTCCTACTTGGACAAAGTCTGACCTACTACCCCTCCTTTTTTATTTGAAATCGGTTAATGCTAGTATTAAAAAAGTTATCAACTTCTGTTTTTAATATCAATCTACTCAATATCCGTGATTACGTAACAGTAATTAGTGATACATGAAATCATCATTAACTACGTTGCTGATTATTTGATATGATCATCAACTGGAAGAAGTCCACTGGTCCTATGTAATTATTATGCCTCCCCTTTATATTTCCAAGAATAAAAAGTCTCTTTTAATCCATCGACTTCCTGCAATCTTTATTTGATATTGACCCACCGTTCGTTCAATTTAAGACAAATTGAAATCCCACTAATATTATAATATAAAATGTGAAAGTTTGGATGAATGGGTGTTTGTTTGTTGAGACACAGAGAAAGATTATAGTTAGGAATAGCACATAGGCTACTTTTTACCCCGGTAAAATGTATGTTAATACCGCGGGGCGCTAGTAAGTTTATATTATGGAGTGTGTAACCATCCTATTACAGGTGTTTAAGGTATGTTTAGTAGCAGGCAACAAATTTTGCACATCGGCTAATTTCGGCTTCATAGGGCGTAGTGTGCGTCAGAATGAGATAGCGCTCTACGAAGCCGAAAGCTGAAGCGAAAAGCTGATATGCAGTATTGATTGCCTACAACCGTAACTGACTGTACACCTATTAGCAATAATATCTAATCTAAATCGACATGTCACGTTCTGTATCAAAGTAATCACGATCGATGGTCATTTGATATTACTGTCGCTTTGGTTGAGTGCTCCTACCTGGGACATTAACCTACCGTAACAGTTTATTGTAATTGAACCTATATTTTCATTGCTTTTGGACTAAAAATGTGTCTGTTAGAATGTTAGTTATAGGCGATGGTTACTACCATATATTTATTCTTCTGTAGTTACCACTTAACATCAGGTGGGCCATTATGCTTGTTCCATCAGCTAGTTGTATAAAAAAAGTAATGCGCCTTGTACTAATTAGAACGTTCCATTAAAGTCCTTCGTAATCTAAAGATTTTCGAAAAACTTGATAAACCTAACTTACGGCGTTGTCCCACTCGACTCCTCTAAATCGCCGATATTTTATCGATTACTTTGTTTGTTTCAGCTGATTGATGATATACCAGAAACAGGTACATAATTATTAATGTAGTTAGCAATAGGTATATTCGTCAAATAATGATTCTGGAATGCTGTAACTCGATTTGCGATGTAAAAACTCTAAATTTCCTAGCGTCGAAATAGAACCCGCCCCTCGCAATATTTCGCATTTCACACAAATGTTTGTTTTTGTTGGGAATTCAACTCGCAACCTAGAACGTAGAACTAAGCTAAATAGTTTGTAACTTGTAGAAGTTATATTTGGTCAGTGATGAAATAGATTGTGACTTACTGTGATTTGTCAAGTCAATGTATAAGGATGCATGCATTTTTAGCAGTAGTAGCTCTTTTGTGTGGCTCGTCCGGGGAAGTACTGCCACTATTTCTGCCGTCAAGCAGCGTCGCTATGTTTGAATTTGAAGGGTGTGGGTGCCGGTGAAATTACACACGTGAGGCTTAACACTGTGTGCCTCAAGTTGATGGACGCATGTCAGTGCGTCCGTAGGGCATTGTCCTGATCTACGCGATCTGCCCTGCTATTCCGTCATCACGGCTCGATTGAGTGATCGCTGAATCCGCGTTCCATGTTAAAAATTTTCAAACAAGAATTGACAACTCACTTCGAATTCAGCGATCGCTTGAGTGATTTGTGCATAGAATTGCACCTCTGAGAGGCAATGCTTGGAACAGGCGATGGTTACCACTTAACATCAAGTGGGCCATGCTTGTTCCATCAGCTAGTTGTATAAAAAAATCATGGTTTTTGTAGCTCGTCGATCAACCGTGTCCTTGCGAGTTGTGACCTTGGGCCTTGAAGAGTCGACCCCGATGGTAACCCCGAGCATGACCTCGCGACGCAAGTCTTACCGATGAGTCCTAAATGAAGCAGGTGGTATATTCTCGGTATCTTAGCTTTGTAACACGTTCAAAAATATTCAGGCATGTCTATCAAACGAAAGTAAAATCATATTTGTAAGTTTGCATGAATGTTTAATAAACTAATGTTGCCTAACGACATAGACTCACGTTCTCATCTATTTTGCTGATAAATAGTTTTTCAAAATATTTATTCAAAATATCCACAGAGCTTACGGTGTACAAAATGTATCTAATATAATGTACCTACAGCAAATAACGGATTAATATTTTTTGCTTTCTTTTTATTTCCTACCTATGCTATTTTCTTGCTAAATTCCTCTTTTAAACACTGTGAACGTGTTTTTTTGCAAACACCCTGTGGACGTGCGGTCCCTGCAAAAGAATTGGCAGGTGTCTTGGGAAACCTACTAAACATTTTGGGCAGTGCATGTTTTAAGACAACAGTTTATAGCTATGCATTTGAATGTACTTAATACCTAACATATTGGTGAATTGGTTGGAGTTTTTACTAATAAATTTTTAATACATTACTCAAGTATTTCATTTAGCAAACCCTGAGGTCCTGCCTAATACCTGTTCAGGCTAAACCGCCGCTGCACCGTTCCCAAAATTTTTAAAAAGATGGATGGACTGTGTCAAAGATGGCCTATTCAATAAAGGAGTGAGTACTAAGATGACGAATTCAATTCAATTCTTTATTCATCTTTTGACATTTCAAATGTTCTTCTTAGACTAGACACCAAAGAATGATAGAAGTGTGAGTGCAAGAAGTAAACCTGTTGTGCCGACCCCACCACTTAGTGTGAAGGATAATGATGATGCAGGCAGGAAGAGGATGATATCAAAAAATAAAAATTAGGTCGATACTTTTTTCGTCGATTTTTTATTAAAACATTTTATAATCAAGTGTGGTGTGGCTCATACTTTCTTCTAATGGATGTAGGTACATAATCGCAAAGTGGCAAGTTTCATCAAATAGTGAGGTGGGTTTTATTGTCAAATGTCCTACTTATTTCTGATATTATTATTATTTGACTAGCTACAAAGCTGACATACTACTTCACTACAATTCCATAATACCCAATTATGTTCTAGTAAAAGATGAAATTAAATTTACGGGAGGTATTGTGTGCTACAAAAATTTCAGTGTTACAAATATTTTAAACTAAACATTTCACTAACACATTATTTTAGAGGTAACTTCATGTTCTGTGACCAGGAGCTTAATACAAGCTAATATTATGATTTGTAAAAAATTGAGGCTTATACTGGTAGTGTTAGCCAGAATCCATGCAGCAGCACAACATAACTAAACACTGATAATAAAGTTTCTTATTTAATTGAAATTCAATAGACCAGTCTACAATTACCTACTCTCTGAAGGCACAAGGACTTTAACTGATAAACTATTTAGTTAAGTATGAGCTGAATTTATGTACAAAAGAGTTTTTTTTATTTTGTTCATGTATATAATTCAATGATAATGTAATATGAATATTATGTTAAGAGCCATATTTAGGCCAATAGAAATGAATTACACATGGAAGAATCCAAAACTTAATATACTTTTGATGGTGAATACTGATTCATCCATAGGTTGCTATGTGATAGGAACATCCTTCAATTTTTGTAGATATTTATTGTTTATTAAAGTCTTTTTTTATGGAATAAAGAGTTTTATAAACTGTACCATTGATATAAATTATTCTAAAACTTATACTTTAAAATAAATAAATATTTTAAACCATACATTAATTAAATACAAATTTCTTTTTTATGGTGAGCAATTTATCTTTAGTGACAATATACAAACTCTGAATTACCATTAGGTATGTTAAGTCATCACAATATTTTCGACTTGTTCAAATAACACAGAAACAAAACATATTATAAGTGAAGTATAAAAGAATAAAAAATCTATTATAATGTATTTCTAAATACACATTGTCAAGCATGTAAAATATTACTAGGTTAGGTACAGTTTGTTGTTCCCACTGTCATTTGCACCGAGTGCAGAGTGGGGACAATGGGAATAAATTTCAGATTTTTATCTTGGTCCCCACTAGTAGGGCAAAGCTAGTGGAGAGAATGAGAATAAACCATTTAGAATGCACTGGCTTAATACGGGATGTGCTTTGCTGGTTTTTTTTTGTATTCTTATCCCATTCTAACACTGTTACTAAAGAAACAAATTGCTATACATTATCTAAATTTAGTTACTCTACAAATAGGACGCAGTGACTGGAGTAAGAGCTGCCCAGACCAAACAACATGGGGAACTCAACAGAGAGTTGGGCTCGCACTGAAGGGCGGCACTTGGCAACTCTTTTCATTCTTTTACGTTTCACTTCACACTGCCACATGGGCTTTTCACTAATTTCAAACAGTGTTAGAATATCAAAACGTCATAAATCAGGGAACCGTAAAGGATCCTCCACAAAGTCCTCGGGAATTACAAACAATTCATGCTCAATATCATCACGAAAATCAAACTTCTGAAATGTTATTTTAGCTGTCACTGTAGGTAAAATTGGTATATCCACTTTTACAGGGAACCCTTTAGGGAGTTTCATAGCAACAAACTGGCGTAACTTGGCAAAGTGCTTGAATGGAGCAATGATCTCCAATACATTGAGTAGCATATCCACACTCAGAGGGAAGTCATCACTCATGGCTAGTGTAGCTCGGAAGTTTCTAGAGGATTCTTTGTAAACAAGATCTCTACCCAATCCAGGGTACTGACCGGGGGCTGCTGATATGTATGTTAGCCAGTTGACACTACTCTCTGGTGGAGGGTTTAGTGAGGCACGCCTGACTGGTTCTCCATTTGTTTCCAAACTATGTGCATTGCCTTTGGTCAAACTCTCTATGATTGCTTTGTTCTTTTGTAAGTCATCTGTAGATAGATGTTCACGTCTTTTTCTTGATTCTAGTACTAGGCCAGTTATGGTATAAATGTCGCTCTTGTATAAGCCCGCTACTGTTTCTTTGCGATCTTCACGAAATATCCAACCAGACTGAGCTCTTGCAAATGATATTCCCTTAGTTGACATTTGGGCAGCCAAAATATCACTAGACATCAGAATATCCACTTCATCTTCTATTTCATGTTCTGTTTCTTCATATCGCACGCGCTGGTATACTTTGGCTTTGTTGTCCAAAACTGTAAGAGATTCACTTGGTGGCTTCTCTCCCTGAAATATGAAAGATATGTCCCCTCTCTCCCATTTCATGTCACTGAAATCAACTAATGTGGTGTCTAATCTGATGCTGGAACCAGCTTTGTAAATTTTACACACATCAGAAGGTAGTATCCTTGAAACTAGAGGTACCCATGAATGGAAATCCCACCTTAGTTCCATATAGAAATCTTGTATTTGGGCAAGTGCCCTTATGAGGTCAGGTCTCCTGCGTTCCATCTGTTCACGCGCTTGCTGCTTGAGTTTACGGACGAGGGACGATATGGTCTGGCGGTCACCATAGCTGATGGCTTCTGCAAGCGGTGACCATCCAGCGAGGTTTTTAACTTTGACAGGCGAACTGTGGGCTAACAGGAGCTGCACGCACTCCTTACGGCCAAGCATCACCGCCAGGTGTAGAGCGGTATTGCCATGTTTGTCTTTCCGCGTCACATCGTTGAACCTCAGCAAAGATGACAGCTTGCGTACGTCTCCAGTAAACACACACTCGTGCAGAGGAAATGTCTCATCATCTCCGTTACAAACAGTATTAGACATTTCGCATTTACTTCACTGAATCATTATCAATGTGGCTGTTTGCGAGTCAAATGAGTGGGCTACTTGTTAGAAAAAAAAATGATAAAATCTAATCAATACGATAAGATTAGTTTTTAGCACTTCCCACTAAACAACTACATTTCAATCATGTCACAAAACACAAATAACAAGCTGCTTGTAGCTTTTCAAGCTATTTATCTGCAGTAGCATTATTTTGAATACCAAAGTTAAAACATTTTTACAAAAATCTAAAAGCCATCACCTCTTTCAATTTCTGTCATTCAACACACAGAACAGAAGCGTCAAGACAAGCGAGAGCGAGCAGCTGACAAGACGAGAAACGTCAAGCAAGGAGTACAAAGAGTCAGATTTTAAGCATTATTATTTATTGTATGTATGACTTTACTCCTTATACTCATGGCTATTTGCTATTGCTATCCTTTTTATTTTAACGCTTGCTTTACAAAAAAGACCATAATCCTAACTTAAATGTTGCCTCAAGTGAAAATCTGTCTTGGACTTATAATCGATCATTTTGTGAGGATACCTAGTAGGTACGAAATCAATCCATTGGCGTGCTAAAACCTACATAACCACGGTTTTGTAGGTTTTAGCTCGCCAATGGATTGCTCCATTCGCGGTTAATACTTTCAGCTCGCAGGCTTGTCGGTTTTAGCTTGCTAATGGATCACCCATTTTAGGTATACGTAAACCACCCCGAAACCTATAGATTGATTGAAGGAGCAAGGGAAGACCATAACATGAATCGGGTGTTACACCCTTTTAGGGTTATAACAGAAGTGTGTGATGTCCGGTTATAATCTTTCGTTATCTGGTTGTATTGTAAGTAGCTAGGTAAAATAACCCCTCCTGGATCTCCAGCCATTGATGATTGTCTAAAACTTTTAGAAACCACCGCCGAAGCCATCACCTCCAAGGAAGAATAAAAGGAGCAGAGGATAAATAAAATCATTGTCGTTATTACGGTTACGGCTGACTACTATGGGTTGTTGGTAGCCGTTATAGCCTCCATATTGGCAGGATATGGCCGAAACCTAGAACAAAATATTTGATAAATTAGGAGATAAGAAGGTTAATAGGTATTAAGCAAACATTAATTATGATTTAAATTAGGTACATAACTGGATAGATAAATAATTAAAGAATTTAGGTATTACGTTATTTATTTGTAACACATCGCGCGTGGTGGAGGAGGAAACCCCGATGTTACGAGACGTGTTCACGTACAACAGGCGGCAACAAAACCAACCCCCAATTTTTCTGCTTTTTTCAGTCTTGAGTCTAAGTCGAGCACTGTTTCTGAATACGGGCCTTAGTGTCATGGCTGTATTTATGAAGCATAACGCTTTGATGTGCGCAAGGCTTCATAGTTTTGGTTTTAGAATGTGCAAATAAAGGTTGATTTATGGCTTAATTCATTTTCACTTTTAAATACCTATATAGGCCCATGCAGATACTCATTTATTCTCAAAATAACTAAAGTAACATGATTAGTTTTAGGATTAATTTTGTTCAACTCATTTTACTAATTAAAGATTTTTTTCTTTTGAAATACTTTGAAACGTCGTATCTCAAAAAGGTCAAAACTTTTGACCCTTTTGAGACACGAAGTTTCAAAGTCGCAGCTCGATTTAAGGGAATCTGAGCGTTCGTCCCTTTTTGCTCAAAATGGACGAACGCTCAGATTCCCATAAATCGAGCTGCGTGAAAACAGACCACACTTTTCTCACTCAGAAAATGGCTCGCACAACTTGGAATCGCGTTAATTGCTAGGTAGGTACTTCATTTTGAAAAAAACTGTTTGCATTTTATTTTACAGGTTTAAAGGTGGCTTGCAGAGCTATTGCCCACATTATACTTGCCCAAACTTACATAACGTAAGTGACTAAGTGTCAGTAGCATAGAAAAAAGAAAAAGCAGCATGAAATACTTTTGGGATGTCAGTTAGCGGGATTCTAGGCATCGAACTGTATTTTAAAATTCTTAGTACAACTTACCAAAGACTATGCACGAATTACTACTACCTAACCTGGTTTGCTTAGGTTGCATATAGTTTGGCAAAAAATGATCTTGACCCTAGCACGTTTTCCTATTTAAGTGCCAGTGGCCATCGACAGCTGTTTTCCCCTTATGTATTTACCTGGAATCATGGTGGTATGGTTCGAAATGAAGATCAATACAGACAAATACTTAACTAAGCTACATATTTTGTATTTATAGTTAAGTAGGTACCTACTTGTCCACATGCAAGTTGATAAAAACAACAGAAAAAAATAAAACTTACACTTATGATGAGGAAAATAGCGACACACAAAAGAACCTTTGACGCCATGTCTAGTGTTCTTGTACGAACTTCGATAAATTGTAAAATTTTCAGCCTATATTGCTTTTATACTAAAGAAGACTTGCCCAATATTATTTATCTAACGCTTAGGCAATCAATAAATATGAAGAACAAGTAGGTACCTATCAAATACTAATAGTATTGAACAATGGTCGTCATTTCTGCTTTATCGCTAACTCCAACACTGAAACACGGTGCATATTTTGATGCATGTAATCACGTAGTACCGTAGTATGTACTTAAGGTTTACCTTTCTTTAGTAAGTAACTGTGCCAGTAAAGTTATTTGGGTGGGGTGGTGGTGTAAAATATGAGCATGAATGATCAACAGATATAATTTTGAAATATATAGGTGCAAAGTAGGTATCTAGTACCAAGTAACTTTATGGAATTCTCGATGAAACGGGGATTTGTCAAGGTAAACCTGATTTTTTATTTAAAAAGTAAGTGTCAGAAAGTAATCTATAAATCACCCCTTCTACACGTATTCAGGGGTGGCTCTCTGTCATAATCAGCCTACAGCGTCTGTAGGCTGAAAACTCTACAGCCATTGGTTTAAGCTATACCTACCTACTAGAACTTAAACCACTGGCTATAAAATTTGGAGACGGGGTTGAAGTCCAAAATCCAAGTTTCAGTTCTAATGGACCAAAAACAATATTATATATTAAAGGTTGGTAAGTAATCAAAGAAACTCCTGTCTAAAATATTTTTATTACCTACACAGGTTTTTTACGAAGAAGTCCTTTGGTTTCATAAAGTCGATGCTTTTGTAAGCTTTACTTTTTTGATGCGTTGTCGTGCTTGACTTCGTCGACTCCGGTGAATTTTACGAATCACGACAATATCACCCAATGTGAAAAAGATTAACTATGTAATCGAGCCATCAATATCGAATATATCGATCAACAATCGCGAGGGATATTCAAAAAGTTTCCCAATGATTGCAACACTAAATAATTTGTTTCATCAAGCTATCAATAGGTGGCGCTAGCAGTTCTGTATATTTCGTTGTTTTCGTTTATTAGCAACAAACCAGATTTGTGTTGTGGGGAATGACGGGGTGGGATGCGCGAAACCTGCGGAACGAAAGAAATATCAATAGCAAATAGGTACCTAGTAATCTAGTGGAACTTTAGGTGAATGGTACTTTTTTTACAACATAGACTTGTGGATGGATTCAACCGTATCGTATCGAATCTAAAAAACGGCATTACCTACCAACTAAACAATTGCGTTGGATTGTGTGACTTTTCTCGGACGAATTGTTTTAGTTAGTGAACATGAAGGAACTCTAGTTGTCTTTTAGCTGATCAATTTCATTATATTTCTACTGGGCGGCTTCCCATTCTTATTTCCTCGCTCATGTTTCGTGCGACGGACGAATACTTACAAGTGCGTAACTTGCGGTGCCGTCGTCGGTCTTCACGGAAATAATTGATTAGTGAGATTTATTTAAACAACGCCTCTCCTACAATATCTGAAGAAGCATCATGTGAGTAAAACCAAATAATTATGGAAAGTTCTAGGTAGGTACCTATTTAGCTAGTAAGCATGCACCTATCAATAAAAACCTGTGTCCAGACGCGAGGTAACAAGGTAAGTCAATATCATGGAACCGGTGTTCGAAATTGGTACCTGCAAGTGCCTAGAAAATTTATCTGCTAAAATATATTTTTTAATTTAATTTAACATCAACAGCCTGAGAAGTTTACTGCCATATATTATTTAAATGCCATCTCTACATTATTTTATTTCATCCTTTGTTTCATTAAATTAAAGTTTATCTTACAAAAATATGAAAAACCCGACCCCTTGAGCAACCTGTCAACAGCTAAGTTTCTATGAATTATTTCATCAAATATCTCAATATTATCCAGTTTTTTTACTTTATGCCGAACCTGTACTAATTATTGCAAAAATATTGTATTTTGTACCCCCAATAAAAAAAGAGGGTTGTTTTAAGTTTGAGCGTTTAGCGTGTGTCATTTGTTAGTTTGTGGCATGGATGGTGGTTAGTACGTTCACGGTTTTTAACCTGATCCTTTTTGGCACTTTTTGGCTCTGAAAATAATGATCCAATTTGAATATGGTTGTTTTGAGATGGTTTTTGGCATGTCTGGTAGAAATCCATGCAGCTGTATCCATGTTTACATCGCCTCGCTCGAAGGTTCTATAACTATTGTAAAAAAATATTTTTCAGGCCTTTTCTGGTATAAATTTTCAGAACTGACTTATGGCTCGAACACACCTAGTTCGCTGGCAGTAGCGATCAGTGAAACGCTGTCAAATATCGCTGTCAGATTAAAGATTTGACAGCGATATTTGACAGCGTTTCACTGTTCGCTACCACCAGCGAACTAGGTGTGTTCGGGCCATTAATGCCTATACTATACCTATCTTTAATACATAAATAAACTAAATTACCTACAATGTATTCAAACCAATGTTATTTGTTTCAAACAGATTCAACACTTATCTGAATGTAAATGGAAGGTTATCTATCTCACAATAAGTTATCAGTATATTATTATGTGTTTAACTCTGTAACTGACAGACATGGTTGTCTGCTGAGTTGGATAGTAATATTTGTATTATTAGTTGTTATAAATCACAGTTATTTATACCAATACAAACATTTGATAAAGGTCCTTTGTAGTTTAACCAAATTTTAAAACAACTGACTTTATTAGTTATTGTCTACATACATTTTTTGTATTACATTTGCATTCAGGTAAGTTGAGTTTATATTAATTTATTCCGTTAAATAGATACGTAAAATAAATATATTTCTGTAGTTACCAACCAAAGTTGTCTTAAGGCCTGCGCACATCTAGGCGATCTGTCAAATATGACAGCAATATTTGACAGTGTTTCACCTGATCGCCATCGCCTAGATGTGCGCAGGCCTTAAAGTTACTAAAATATTTATACCTTAATCGAGGTAATAACATAATATTGATACCTTATCTTGACTTAGAAACACCTTGTTTTCATAATGTAGCTCATCATAACATAAACAAGATCAGAATAATCTAGTTTAAGCCAGCTGTCTAATTAGATTAGATAGGTAGTCATTGATTTAATTATAAATCTATTATCAACAATGATAGATGCATATGACAGGGTGTAAGACCACTCCTTAAGAACGATGCATACTGCATTCATAGATATCCTAATCAAATACTTTAAATGTGACCTAAGTATAATGTACCTCAAATACATTCTGTGTTCTGTAATGTATGCCTAGCTTTTTGAATCACAAACAAAAAGTGATGGGTTTTTTTTAATCTCGCTTATTCGTGTAAAATCATTGAATACAAATTTCTTATATTTTGTGTTTTTGCGGCAGTCGAAAGCGCAAGGCATATTCGTTTAATTATTTACAGCCACTGCAGGGCAAAGGCCTATCTGCCATGTTTTCAGCCACGGCATATTTGTATCGAAAACAAAAACGCTAACTTTTAGTCAGTTAGTTCTTAAACCGGTACCTACTGTATTGAATATCTTGTTTCATAAGCCGTGTGCTAATCTGTTACGGTTTATTGAATAGGTCAAGGCCACCTTTGAGGATATAATGATACACATTTAAGTAATTTGTATGCGAAATAATAAAATATGCTGCTGACTATAGTTTACTCAACAAAACAGACCTGTACTGTACAGGGTTCATAGTTTACGTGTCTTCCGATGTACCACCTGCATAATTTCCCACATCTAGTATGCTGAATGTGACCTAGTTCATAGAATTTGAAAAAAGTGGGTAACTAGTTTAGCTTGCTACTTAGAATAACAGTATAGTGTGTGGAATAAAATCTAGCGTAATATGGTGACGCACTGTACCTACGAGTTTGTAGTACTATAATAGGTGGGTGTTAGAGAATCTCATGATTGTTGGTAGAATTTTCACTCAACGCCTTCTAACTCCAAATTGAGCAAAGCTTGTATTATTGGCTGGGAATCAGGTAGATTAGGTTGACATAGGTACTCCGTTGATTTATTAGAATAGAAAATTGCTTTTGCTCTCTAGCAGTTCCGTAAGAAGAGTACCTACCTTATTGTGTACGACCACCTCTTAGATTTAGCGTTCGGTTCCTGTATAGGTATTTTGGATAGATTTGTATTTTTCTATTGTAGAGCCAATGAGCGTTTGCTAACTTCGTGGTAGGGCTTACACTTTGGGCTTGGTATAGTACGTTCGTTGAGTGATCATTGTTTTAGTCTATTTTCTAGTTGTTAGAAACTCAAGAGGCTATTTGGATTTTATGACGATTTATGTACGTAACTACAGAATTGTTGTCGTTCTTTAGACTAGGTAGACTCTAGCAGATAGAGTCTAGACCAGCTGGACTAAGAACTAGAGTCCAGCTCCTAGTCCGCTAGTCTAGATTTACCATTGTTATGGTAATTTATAACTTTTATGTAAAGCTTGTACCTACCTATCTTTTGTGAAGCAAAATTATTGTGTGACTAAGGCAGAAACAGTTCTTGAGTCTGAGTCGAGCTTCAAGTATAGATTTTTTGAGAAGTCTCCATTAAAAAGTGTAGTGTAGAATAGGATGCGCTTCAACTAAGTTAAATATTGGGAAACCGATAAATTATACAGAAGGTTAAGGTCGCGAATATAATGAAACTTTATGTATCCAACTTCTATTTTGCCAAGAAATTGATATCGGAGCAAGTAACTTTTCAAGTCACAGTCGCTTTTCATATCGCCATGATCTTAAAGTGTAGGGTTTTTTAAAGGGTTAAATAGAGATCATACAGCTCTCTATGAGGCATGGTAGATTTATAAATGCATTCTTAAACGGTAACCGAACATTAAAAATAACGGTTCTGCACTTTGAAATGTATAATCTGCGTAGTTATAACGAAGTACGAACCATACATAATTGTGTCAGTTTTCCGATACATCGTGTATAGGATAGGTGTAGAGACTGTCGAGCAACCGTTCTGTGATTATATGAAGGAGGCGCTACAAGGGTGAGCCAGACCCGTGTTGGGCGCCAGCGTAGTGCGCCGCCCACTACCCTCCCCCGCGCCCCGCGGCAGGCATCCCCTTCCCTCTCCGTCCGATCAGTTGCACACTCCACGCCAACGAGGTACACCGCGTGTGCGTTATGCCGTGATACCCTCCGTCGGCGCACCTCCATACATGACATCCGATCTACTTCTTCGGTTCGTTGCAAACGCATGGACCACATTAGTCGCTTGTCTGCACTTTATCATTCATTACCATTATATTGTTCACCGAAACTCTCGATCTTGATACTCCATCATTACTGTCAATAACCATTTCGAAGGATCTGTTATTAGGTTATTCAGACCTGTGTGTGTCATATCACTCATATATTCATTTTAGGCAACTATCTGAATGCCAGATGTTTTGCATAGTGTAGTATTTCATGTCAATAATTGAATTGGCTGAAATTAATGTTTGTTTTAACCTTATAGTAGAAATTTTCTAGTCTCAAGTATGCTCGCTCATAGTTCAGCCTATGGGCTTGTCATTCGTTTAATAAATTGTGTTTGATGCAAACGGTTGATTTAAATGAGATCGCAACTGTATCTCAAATCTGTATTAGGACGAAAAAAAATCTCCAAAGAAAAAAAAACTCTAAAAAAAAGTATTGTTGACAATAAACAGCTGATCCTTTGTAGCACGTTAGGCACCATTGGCAGGCGCGAGCAGGCGCGTTGCGAACGCAAGGTCGTTTGTATCGAGCGCCACCAACCGGTTCATTATTAACAAACTACGCGTTTCAATTTCTCTATCTTGTCCTGAACTAAATTGACTGCCTAGCATTCCTTTGACTACGATCTTAATCAATTCAGATTGATAGACTTTTTTCAGAATTTAGAATCCAGGCGTTGGTTTTATTTGCAATTTCAATGCTCCAATAATAACTATGAAACAGTTGCACACTGCCCGCTATTAAAATATTGCTGGGTAATTTGTGGCATTATATGAAAGTTGTTCATGAGCCTCTGTTCTGTAAGCTCGGCTCCCTCGCTTCCATCGTCGGCCGCCTCTCAGATCCCGGATGCCCGGGTGATACGGACATCATCCACTTTTGCTGCAGAATTTCTCTGACCAACAATGCATGAAGTCGACAATAATTTTAAAGGCTTCGCCCAGAATGTTTGTTTACTCGTAGTAGAGTTTGTTGGAGCAACGAATTGCTCAAGAAACTTCTTAAATTATATCAACTTCTTGACGAAGTTTGATGAAATTTGAATCTTAAAGCCGTCATCCTTGTGTTTGTTCTAGTATTTGGTGTTTGATGTTTTACTTTGAAGAAAGCAGATAATTATATATCTTCATTGTGTTGGAGATGTTTGAATCTTTCTTCTGATCTTTGTATTCCTGCTTCAGTCCTTTTGGAAAACGGATGTCAATCATTTTTGATGTGCGTGGTTTGCAACTCATCATCGGTACTTAACTTATCATTATTATCCAAGTTTCAACGACGACTTATTTATCATTCCACTCTTATTTACTCACTGATATCAATATATATTTTATAAGGACAAATTATGTTACGGAAAGTTACGTCTGGACGGATTAATCTTTGAAATACATAAAATTTCACTAATAGCCTACCATTTCTGTTTTGTAGGGTATTAATTAATGTAACAAGTAAAGTCAGCTAGTAAAATGTAAACAAGCGTTTGAGTGTACAAAGGTTAAACTTTTTAGGCTGAATAAATTTCGACGAAATTCTGCACATTTTGGAGACAAACTATTACTTTCACACATAGACAAACTTACCGTGGAGCAAAACTGTTTTCAAAATAACGTCAACATCTTTGATTATTATGTACGAGTACATTATAATTATGTGTTAAAAAAAAGTATTTAAACAAATTTGTTGTAGATAATTTTAAAAAGTAATTAAATAGCCGTGAGCCGTATCGTATAAGCCGTAGCCGTAGCGTATTTAATTCTTCGGTGCATCAAATATGAATTTAATTTTAACAATGAATTCGTGTACCCTGGCTGGGCTTGCAAATCTATAATGAAAGAAGAAGAAAAAGATGTTAAATTCAACGTCGTATTATGCTGCCAGACAGGGAGGATAGTATTATATTGTATTCTGTGGCAGTAGGCCAGTTTGCTCCAGGAAATGAACATGTCTACGTGCGGGACGACAGGGGACAGGTACTACCGGAACCATCCCGCAGAATCAGGTCAACGAAACCGAGTTAGGTTGTATTTTATTTAAAATATTATTTCCACAACCTCTTCACCGATTCCGCGAAAGAAAAATGTCGATAAATTCAAAGAAATTGGTTGATAATGTCACTTCAAACAAACCAGCGATAGCGGTGCCTATTCAGACTGATAATACCGAATGAATAACAAGAGACATCAATAAATCCATTAGTTCAAGTCAAGAGATTTAATGAGGATACATTAGCGGAAGCCATCCTGGAGTGCGTGCATGTAGGCTCGTTGCCAAGGTTACCGGGTGGGTGCGATCAGCTGGACTTACGTAAGGTGAGCTGGGAAGGCGGGCGGGGTGCGACGCGCGGGGAGCAGAGGAGGCTAGGGCCGATCGATACAATACCGCTTTCGCTTCGCCTCTTGCCATCGCCCAGCCCCAGCCCGCTTCAGTGTATTCGCACCGAAACTTCTCCAATATTATTTACAACAAACTTGACCTCTTATCATACATAGCACATTTTATATTTGTTTCTTTGTCCTTAGGTCTGCGTTATCGGTTTTCTCCGAGCTGTTTGTTTTGCTACATAATGAACGTTATTTACATAGTTCACATAGCGGTTAAATTAGGTCAAGGTAAAGTAATACTCATCAGATGGCAATTTTTTTGGGAAGGTCACTGTTACTGTTCCAGTCTTGGATTAAGACTGGACTGGTGTTACAAATCATTTAATAATTAGAAATATTGAAATTGTATACTTGCTGCAATAAATAACAATAATCATGCAAAAACTGAAAATAAATTTTGCAAATGCGTATGTTTCATAAATTTTAAAATGAAATGTTGCTATTAGGCTAAGAAAATTATGGGACGAGAGAGGTAGTATTTCAAGCGTATGTTGTTCATGCTTCCGGAAAATGAACACAGGTAGATAATGCGCAGTGTAAATATGTTCTTTTGGTTTTGTCAAGCGTCGCCGTTAGCGTCGCAACTCGTTGGGTTAGCGTTGGCATGGTAGCCAGCCATCTAACTAGGACAGGGAAAACTATGCAGTTCAAAGGTGAACTATGTGACTTTTGGGTGAAACTGTGAAAGTCAACGATCTACCTTTTAGGTTTTATAGTATTTCCTTTCACTGGCAGGCATCATGTGGCTCATTTGCCGTTTTATAATAAATACATACATATATATGAATTGAATGGGCATAATAATCTATTAAAATATAATATTGCCGGTTTATTTTAATAATGTTGTTACAGAGTTATTCTAGTATATTATTATTTGTTTAAAACTCTTTTAAGTACATAATAGTACATATTGTGTGAGCTTAAGCCGGGGATTATTTGTGGTAGGTAATAAGTTTTTGTAAACAGTCAAAGCACGGGCGTTACTTTATATTATTATTTTAGCAATATTATTATAGCAATAGGGTAAGTAGGTGATTTATTTAACCACTTTATTAACATCATAACTTCTGTACACCTGATACGTTTTAATAAAACACGTTAACAGTGTAATTTACGTTCCACGCTAGTATTATGTTGTTTGTTCCAGCTATTAAACAAAACTATATTTTTTTATGATTATAGGGTAGTGTATCCTATAATCGCCTTATTATTTGACTTCATGGGGTCTCTGACTTAATTTTGAATTATTCCCGGCCTTTTGAAATCTAGTTATAAATTGTTATATTACTTACCTAAGGGATTATGTAACTAAGTTCAGTTGAATAAACATTGGAATGGATGCCAAAATAAAGTAGCGCCTAATAAATTAGCCAATTTATCAACGAATTGTATTGCTGGTTAAAAACTATAAGGCGTTGTTGAACATGCTTCGGTATAAAGAACTTTATTAATCAACTCGTAAAGATTTTACAGTCCACTTATAATGAGCTTGGATACTGGGTAGATAAAAGCTAATGTTGGTAGGTAGGGTATACTATATTAATAGGTACTATAAATACTTGATACTAGAAAACGCACTAAATTACACCGCCACCTGCACTCACAAAACCTTTTATCCTCATAGTGCTTTAGGCTAGTAGAAAGAAACCTTTGCAGCATAGCAATGCTTTTGATACTTTCATTTTTTGTTACTGTTATTTTTTTTGCATACGCTTCGCTTATTTATGTGGCTTTGTGGTCTCTGTTGTGTTGCAGCGCGCGTTAGTAGTGGATCAGAGGTGCGGTGTGATGTTGTGGATGCGCAGCTGGTAGGCTACCTGTCGGTATGTCATCGCCGGCGCGTGCCCCCCCGCCGACTCCCCCCCTGCCGGCGGGGGCGGGTATGCTGCCCCCAGGGCCGGGGCCATCACGCCAGCGTTCGCTCAAAGACCGACTCAGAGAAGGAATAACCGGACCATTCCATTGGCAGTGAGTTTCCCCTATAATACTCCCGAAGAGCCAGCATCAAAAGCGTATTCAACGTTTCACTGCTTACATTTGTTGAAGCGCTCGCTCATGCAATTGAATTCGCTTTGAATGTTCGACCTCTTTGGTTTTTTATTTTCGGTAGAGCGTGTATGTGAAATGAATTTGCGACTACCTACATTGAAGCGTTTGGATTGAAGCTTGCGTAGATATTGCATGGCTTTATATTGCAGTGATTGATAAACTTATAATAAACAATTACTAATACTATCTGATGCCATTTATTCACTGAAATTTAATGTCATGATTATCTGAAACTAAAAGGTTTTGCTAACAATTGTCTCCCAACGGATATCGAACTGGCTCTTCTAGCGCGTTAACTGGCCACTCGACCGCCATGTCTCTTGGGTATCATAATATGTTTAATTTCCTTGGTTTATTGATCTTCGTCATGGCTATAAAATTATTATTAGGTTTTATCTCTCTTGGCTATTTCATAGCTGTCGGAACAAATTATATTAATCACATCTTTATTTTTGAACATTAACTGATGGTGATATTGCGTGTGATTATTTTTGACTGTACAAAATCATTAATTACGCATTTTCGAAACTCGGACTCATCATTATCTTATTCTTTTTGAAGCCTGCTGCTGATCGTCGTGCATAGATTATTGCAGATTATTTATTTCTTACATCAGATACAAACAATTTAAGCCGCTATTTTGTGTAAAGGCTTAAAAACGTAGTCCGTATTCTGAGCGTCTGAAAAAAGTTAACTACCCTAAGTAGTCTGAATAGACTACTTAGGGTAGTTAACTTTTTTCAGACGCTCAGACGTACGATAGTGGCGCCGGCTGGCGGGTGTTGTTTAATAATGGGTTTTCATTGCCAGCTTTTGAGAATGGAACCCTGAAAAACTAGGTGAAAAGAACCCTAGACTTCAGAACATTAATACCCCGCCTCTTCATTCACTAAAGAATTAAACTTAAAAAAAACCGATTATATTTATTAGATTTTAGAAGAATTTTCGAGTCATTTGACTAAACTCGAAATACTTATCTTTTTTTACCGTAATATTTACTAGCTTTTCGGCTATTCAACTTGATTGGTGCTCCATTTTCTGTACAAATTCTAGTAGCAGGGAGTTTGCTTGATGAGGAAATGTTTTAAAATTAGTTTTCAGTCGGGTAGCGGTATTCAATTTAAAGAGTCGTCTTTCGCCGGCGACTAACTGTGGCGTCTCGTCACGAGGCATCCAATTTGTTTCCAGCTGGGTTTCGCAATTTGTACGAACGTACTGGGATTAGCTGCTCTCTGACATAACATTTTTCCCTTGCTTTTTGCTTTATTCATGCAAAGCTACTTTTAAGCGTTAGTTCACGTTCAACGTGATACGTACAATCTAAATTAAGTTGAACAATCTGTGAAGTCGCGACTGGTATCGTAATAATGTTGATCTAATGCTGGAGATGGTCGGGATAGTGAAATTCCTGGATTCATTTGACAGCCTTGTTTTTTGGTTTATTTGAGAAGAGTTTTATCTATGAATTAATGTAGGTAACTCATTTAGAAGCAAGTTCCTAGACTACATGCCATTGAGCACGTTTGCTCGTCAGTAGATGTTGGTTGGCATGAGTGTCGCAAATATTTGCGTTGTGCAACATTCCCTATCTCGGTTGTGTACATTACCTCAACCTCCGCCTACTGGGTCCTTATCTCCACTCGAACAGTCTCCGCCGAGCTGGCCTTCCAAACTGAATCTCGCTTGTTTGCCGTACTCCTTTATAACGTAATTTAATTAAAACGCCTTCCATGCTCCCTCCAAGTTATTAATAAGCGGGGTAACAGCGATTACAAAGATGCTCCTATGCGGTTATATTTGCATTTAACTTTATTGTTATTCGAGCTTGTTTCTATTATCTTCTCGACGTATCTAATCTAAAAATTATGATCGAGCTACTTTATGTACAAGATTAACCGAGTAAACAGTCTCTGAGCCGAGCAATATTCAGTATAGCATCAATTTATCTTTGTTTCAGCGTTGAAAATCTTTATCATTTTGTTTTTGTAATAAATGTCTATGTTTATAATTTATTTTGATTAGCACCATCAGCCATTAAATTAGTCATGATCTCATTGTTACATGTAGCACGTTCATAATGACTTATGTTATGGTCCTTCACTGATATTTAAAACAATTTGACTGTGGATCCTTGTCATTCACATTTTTTTTTAATAATCCATAATATTTATGGCTAAGTCGGTAGAATTATTCAGGCTTATATAATTTATCATCATAAATGACCTACCTAGAAAATATATTTTAACGAAAAATACAGATTAGAAAATGGCTCTTTAGCTACATCGAGGCTTTTCTGGTAATTTATCGGCATTGGGTGTTTTCCTTGTCGTGTAAAAATTAAACGAAGCCCCTGTCTCTCTGTTTTGTTCCTGTCCGTATAATTGAGTAAATTTAGAAAGTGGATGCGCATCTGTTTTTTTACTGGCCAATTTATTTGCATCTTTCATATCCGAAGTCAGTTTTGTTGCAGACGAGTCAACCAGCTCTGTTCTGCTATGCATATCGCCCGCCGTCCTTGGCCGATATTAAACGTTTAGGCGACAACCTCGAGGGTCGGCTGTGGGATGGGGTGGGTGGTGGATGGATCACACAGTCATTGTTTCCTTTTGTACTATCTATTCTGAACCTTGGTAGGGTGTGTTTGCGGTTAGCTGGTTCTCCGCGCGAGGGCTTTTTGTTCCTACCTTGGAGCTATTTGGGTGGATTGTCTCTTTAGAGATGCGCCATGAATGTTCTTGTATAAATTTTATTAATGGAATTCAGTTTTAGAAAAGTAAGACTTGTTTGTCTCGAGCTGCAGTAAGATGTAGTTTAAGCATATATCGTACGCATCGAGGTCACGTATTGTTTAGCGTTTGCATCTTTCATATTATGCAATGATTTGTGTTGTGCGACAATGGGCGGTGTCAGCTTCGGCGAAGTGTAAAGACATGGAGATGAAGTTGTCCAGTTTCCATCATTCGTGACTGGTCGTTGGCGCACGAGGCCGCTCTACAATGGCCGTAGCGGAGCCGTCACGCGCTATCCTCGTCTCACCAAAGCAGTTCCTTTGTCCAGCAGTTAGCGCGTGCAAATCAATTTCACATCCATACGTTGTCTAGGCACATCCATAAACATCTTTTCATATTACAGATCAATTTGTTTATTACGACGACTCTGTCTGTTACATTACAGTATGCATTTAAAATGTCTGGCTTCTAGTTGATTTTTGTAGGCTGCACCTACAAAAATCAACTAGGTACCTAACTATAGGAGCTTGGATAAAATTAAGTGCGATATCTGGTTATTTAAACTAGAGTACTGAACTTGATTATTGTTATTGGTTATTATTGTGTATCATACATACCAGCATCCTTTTGATTCCTTTAACAGAACATTCATCATCATCTCAACCCGTTGACCCCCACCCCCACTGCTGAGCATGGGCCTCCTCTTTATTCCCAGCACTCATTACAATGTCGTTCGTCGGGTCAACGGGCAGGTGGTCTGCTTTGAGCATTCACCAAAGCATTATAGAAAAAAATAGTGCTCTGGTCGTTGGCATTTCTTCCCTCCTTCCCTTAGAAACTTATTATTATATTGTCTAAGTTCGTATCTGATGATGATTTCTCCCGTTTTAATGGGTGATCGTTGAAATTTTCATGTCAGTTTACAGCTTAGATAGGTAAATTAACTATTTCATAAGTTGCTACAGGAAAATGTCTTTGTGTAATACATGATACATGAATCGTTATTCTTCGTATTGTCATGATATCTATGTGAGGAAGCTGTATCTTATCGTTCGATTGGTTGATTGTGGTGTAGACGAGACGCACAAGATCTGTTTCGAAACATGCTACAGGACAGAAGGTGTAATATCTGCAATGTATTTCTTACGGGTTTGGGAGATGTGATATGGTAATTGTAGTAACTCACATCTTTTCCTTCTGCGCTGTTCAGGGTTCGTTTCGCACAAGTACAATCAACTGTGTGATGTAAATAAATGTTTATTCTGCCTTAGTGGTGACTAAGTTTGTACTTCTCCACAAATAACTATCAAAAATGTGAAGCTCGGCTCAATCGAAGATCTTATTTCTTTCCCACTGGGAATATTTTCACAGAGTAACCTTAACTACCCTGGGTGATCGACCTCTTGAATCAATTCTGCAGATTTGTTCACAATAAAACCTATTTATTGATAATAAACTATAGTGAAATAGGTTTCTTTGAAATGTCATTGTTTACGTTATTAATGTAAATAAAATACAAAGAAAAGTGCGCAGTACTCTTTAAAATTGTTGTGTTATCACATCATATTAGGTAAAATGAGTGGCAGTTTGAAGATAGTGAGTCGAGCGAGCCCCCTGTCCTCATTCTTGTTTAAACAACACCTTAAACACATTGCAGGAATGACATGTTTTTGTTTGACCATAATCTTAAAATCTTTCTGACATAGACAACTCCGACATATAGCAACATACTCAACGCCTACTCTTTTATATCGCTAACCAAGTTCTACAATAAGAAAAAGGTTTTATTAGGTTACTCAATAAAGTAGAAGTTAAGCCCGAATTGGGGTCTCGTTCCTTCTGTGAGATGTGCCTCGAACAATGAAAGAATCTACTCTTAGTACCCATTCTTCAATATCGTTAGTTCTCTCAGTGGGTCAGATTACGACGCTATGAACTGACAAGTTTTCGTGACAGGATGAAGATCAGTAGCGGATGAGAATTATGATGCACATACACGTACATTTGCACAATTTCAAACGTTGCTCGAGTGTTCCACAATTGGAGTACTTACCTTCCTATTATTTATAGGATGTTGCGAGAAGTGCACGTAATTGAATGATTGGCGGCGGCGCCAGCTGGACACCTCTTGAGATGACGTTGTCCAGGGGCATGATTCTCGGGCCGACCGGGATTTTCAATGTCCCTAAAAGATCTCGGCCTATTGATCTCTGACAAACATAAGCTATCCCGAGTGAAAAATGTCTGTCTATACTCAAAAAGCCAATTCTCACTGAAATAGGACATTTTATCCCGGTTGATGGCATATTTTTCAACCGAGATGCGTTACGTTACACGCTTATCCAATAATCGAACGATTAATCGATCGATTATTTACTACTATTCTAGTGTTTTGTTCAATTATCTATCAAATGATATTTCAATTTGTTACTTCAAGTGAATTACGTATAAGTAAAGCTAAAATGTTGGGAAAAATTGAGTTTTTATGTCAAAATTCAAGTTTATTGTATCAAACTGACCAATAACGGAACGTAAGCGGGCATTTCAACGTAGTAGTGTTTGCATTTGATTCTTATGTCTTGGCGTTAGATCTAGCGGTTGGATTACTTACTCTCACCGACAATTTTTTTCAGTCGAAGTGTAGAATAGAAAATAGTGTTCGTTATCGTCCCCATACGTGTGGCATTTAAGGGTGAATAGGTCTTCAAAAATTATGTTGAGGTTTGTAATATCATTTTTTCTAAACAGAATAGTTTGTGCGAGAGACACTTCCAAAGTGGTAAGTAGTGGTGTATTTTTTGCCTCCTGATCAAAAGGTCCAAGTAGCAAAATGTCCAACAGAGCAAAAGGTCTAATGAGCAGTAAGACTAATTAGCAAAATGACCAAGTAGCAAAACGTTCAACTATCAGATGGTCTGTATAGCAGAACGTCTAGGTAGCAAAACGTCAGGTTCTCAAAATGTCTGTATACTCAGGCGCAAAATTCAACACACTTTGCATCGGAAGGGAAACGGACACGGCATTATTATACAGACGTGCACATACTATACTCTTCGGTCTATGTACATAAAGCGTAATAAATCATCATATCACAAATACAATAATATGTTCTCTAGATCGTTTGTAACGATCTGCAGATAGCTCAACTGTTTCTTGTGTATTTTGTACATTTTGTAAATATTTGTTTATTTGTAAGTTTCTTTGTGTAAAAAAAAGCTTTATTCAATAATATGTTATTTGAAGGAAATAAGAGAAGAAAGATCGATATAATATTCAATGCCAAACACAAAAATGAGCTGCAAAGACTTAAGGGTCAAAAAGCTAGTCTTTTTGTTTTTTTTTAAAACCTTGGCCATAATAATGGGACAAGGACAAGAAAATCATGATGATAAATTTTCATCCACCCAATGAAAAATAATATGTGTAGCAACTATTTTATATCTATTTGTCTACTGATAAACTTACAACAGCTTTTACAGAACAGAAAAAACAAACGCGGTTAATAATTTTCTATTTTTTTGATTGAACTAACTGAAATACATTTCACTAGCGGGCAACACTCAAACCAGAATCTCAGAAGAAGAAGAAAAATTTGTTTGTGTTTTTTGTAAAGTAAATAAATGATTTTATCCCCTAAATATTAGCATTAAGGACAAAACTATAAGCAGTAGGGCTCAATGGGTTATTTACAAAGTGTTAATGAGATGTTTGGAACTGTACCTACCTACCAAGCTGGAAAATTACCGAATAAAACTGAATAGAGGTTTTTCTACTCAAACAGCAGATGAGACTAGTATAAACAAACAGCAGTAGACGTACACTGTTAAATTTTACTAAAAGACTCGTGTAAATCCCTGTCAATCATAATAATTATTCATTGTCTCATTGAATACTATTATTTAATTGTCCAAATCTTTAGTTTTGATGTTTTGATGCATTACAGACCTATTTACTTGGTATAGGTGCTGGGCAAGCCTATTCCATCTAAAATCAAATCAAAATTGTCTTTATTCAGTTAAATTGCAAGAATCACTTTGAAATCCTGTTCCAGGCACTATAGTGTTCCTCGAGTAGGGCTTGAGTAATCATCAGTTGCCCCTGACGCCTATTTATATCATCTACAATAGATGCAAAGGCCTATATATAAATGCTTTTATTCATATTTGTATTTATTTATTTTGTTGCAGGAACATCTGATTATGGAAAGGTTGGCGAAGCCAAAAGAGAATTTACTGCAAAGCACTGTTATGGTTGACTAAAAATAGTGCTGGAAATTATATAAGTACTATCAGGCAACAATATTGACCGTCTACCACTGCACGCAGGACTTATTTACTTACTTTGCTTCGTCTATCTGTACAAACCATCGAGCTTGAAGCATTATTTGCAATCAGTCTGCGAATAGCCCAACGGTTTCATGTGAATTTTGTAATTATATGTTTGTAAATAAAGATGTGGTTTTTATTCAGTCTATTAATTTTTTTCCTATAGTAGGTATATAAAGTTTAGTAGGTATACAAATATTATTTATTTCTCTTTTAGGTAGAGACTGTTTGGAAACCATCAGTCTTATGATGTTTTTCTAATAATGTAGGTAATTTTTGATTTTGATTGTATGTAAGTTCTCTAGTCCAATTATGGTAACAGTATGGTAAGAATTGTAATGAAATCTCTTGTATTTAAATGATAATGATTAAAAAGACAAGCTTTTATCAGAGCATTGATTTAATATATTACTGCACTTTTATTCATCATATTATGAGTTGACTGTTGTGCCGGTAACTCTTGAAAAACCTTCCCCAATCTTTAGATACTGCCTCAACGGGGGTCGTTGGGAAGTGTACCCATTTTTTGAATTCTCTTGATACTGAAGATATGACAGATCCATTAGGATGCTCAGCCATAGCCGGTACCGACTAGCTCCCTGTGCCAAGAAGTATAATGTGATGAAGACCTAGAAAAATAATGTAATTGACATAAAATAATACTTAGTTTGCAATCCACAATGGCAGAACAGTGTACTAATTTAACTTATTATTTTCGGTAAGGCCTTATAGGTAGGGACTTGTCTTATTATGCTGTTATGAGGCATATCATATCCACCAAAGGTTCCTCACCATTGAATTATATTTGGTTGGTAAGAGGTTAGGTTACCACATTATACCTTTGATTTAGTGGAAATCTTTCTCTGCTGCAAGTAGGGACCGCACAATATCTTCGATGAGTTCCCAGGCCAATGCTTTACTTAGCTTATAGTGATTTTTATAAGCATAAACGGAGAGCTCAAAGGCATTGCACAACCCCGCACTTTTTCTGCGTTTTCCAAATATCGTATAGCTGTCGAGGCTTCTACAATGAGGTCGTCTATAAATTGCTCAAGGATTTAATCCATTCTCTCTTCGAAAAGAAGCAATAAAATAAAATTTTGCTGAAAATAATATTGTGTTTTGTCAAACCACTATCAAATTCAAGAGATCTCGAATACTGCGTTCTGTCTCGGCTAGTCCGGACTAGACGTTGCGTCTCGCATGAACTTCGACCGAGAAAATTGAAGGAAGAAATCGTGAGAATACGCCAAGATGGTTGTCACGACTTTTTGACCGACCTATGACGACATCTCCACCGAAAAATAATCCCGGTCGGCGCGAGAATGATGCCCCAGACCTGCCCGTTTGTTCCTACCACTGCAATCCATCTCATCGCAATTGTTTATCCTGCTGGTATCTCTTGATATTCTGAGAGCAACGATTCAATTAGAACATAATTGTTTATGCGGCTGGGAGCTTTAATTCGTATTATTTCTATGATTTGTTATCTGGTTCACTGAAATGATATCTGTTGCTGATGTATACAATAACGGCTCGTCCCGAACTGAGATTTACTATTTTTTGTTTCTTTCGAGGCCTTTCTTTTTATGCATGTTGCGATTCCACTGCAGGATATTATGTATTTCAAACTTACTGTTATCAATCAGTTCTTATCAATGTATTGGCATTGATTGTACAATTGTTTTAATTTTGATAACTGACACTAGTTGATTACAATGCTTAGTTGAGTGAGATATTATTGATTTCTTGATTCTAGTTTTGTTTGCATGCGAGAACGTTAAATCTAACGTCAACATGAGTTTTTTCGGTTTCAAATTGCAGTAAGTTATTTCTCATGTAAGTTTTAAAACGTATTGCTCTTTTCATTTAAATTTAGTGCTCGACAGTTGAAAGTATTTTGAAAGTTGTACCTATAACAGAATCTAAACTCTTAAATTTTAATGTTGTATCAAAATGTTGCATGTATTTCTGAAAACTACTAGAACACCATCACCATACATATGTATATTGAACATTTTAAAGGGCGGATAATATGTCCTAGAATCTCATTTCAGA
Organism: Thera obeliscata; assembly: GCA_947578465.1. Classification (NCBI taxonomy): domain Eukaryota; kingdom Metazoa; phylum Arthropoda; class Insecta; order Lepidoptera; family Geometridae; genus Thera; species Thera obeliscata. The sequence goes on from OX387926.1 coordinate 5,578,862, forward strand.
CATTATATGCATATTCACGAAACGAGAGTTAGGAGTAGTAATCTCATACCTAATCGTGGTCTCCTATGCAAAAAATGAAAATAACCTTTTTTGCATAGTATTTTGGTAATATTTTTATATATTTTCTAGAGATGGTTTTACGTTATCGTGTAAAAATGATAACGGCTCTATTTTAGAATATATGCTAACAAGATTCTCGGAAGCAATATTTGTTCCATCACCCAGCGAAATGAGTAAACTTGTCAAGATAAGGTGTTTGTATATGCTGAGGTGCTATTGTTCGCGCTTGACTAACTACATTATAATTTTGTTGACGTAGAATATTAAATTCTTAAGAAAAACATAATGAAGCTCTTTCTTCTGCTCACACGGTAGCGCCAGCAAAATATCAACAGTTTTCTTCCTACTAGTAAGTCTCTAGTTTGGTTTTTCTTGCGAAGTGATCCTGATTCAGGCGTTTACCACGGCACGGGTGATCTCGTTGTGTCGATCATCTGATGTCATTGTGTTTACCGCTAAAGTTTTCCATAAGATACCGACCCTAAGTTCGTTGTCACTGTTTTTTCAAAGAGCAACGGTCGAATAATATACCAACTGCGGAGAAAAACGTGAGTACACACACAACTGTGTTGAGACTTCGTTATTACAATGGTTTGTGTGTGTGAATGTCCTCTATATAACCTTTCATGATAAGCTCCTCTGTCATAATGAAGTAAATTTCTTCATGATATTGTACTAGATTTTCTTTTCTTTTATGTTGTACTAGCAGCCCGTCCCGGCTTCGCACGGGGTAGACAATATTGTTGTTCATTATTTTGTTCTATCGCTAATAGTTTCGGCAGCGCATTCGACGAAAGACATTTTATTTTAAGACTCATTTTTCTACACATTGTTTACATTTTGTTTTCGGTTACATTGTTCAAATTTTACCAAGGATCCCTAATTTTTTTCAACATGAAATGTAGCCTATGTCAAATTGGAAGAATGTAGCATTATATTGGTGAAAGAATTTTTTAAATCGGCCCAGTACTTTTTGAGCCTATTCATTACAAACATACAAAAATAGGTACAAATCTTTCCTCTTTATAATATTAGTATAGATAGGAATATGGCCTAAATTTATATATGTTACTTTAACCAAAACACAGTTTATACTAAGTTTAGAGAGCGGATGTTGTCATAGGCAACCACTAAAATACGTGCACTCCATACATATAAGTACAGCTCGTACGTAACTTTGTCGGTCGTCTCTTTGTGGCTCCAGCTTTACTGCCGCATCGGATGAATATTCATATTATTCATGCCATCAAGCTCGTATACTGGATACGTTACAGACAAATATTCGCGAATATGAATAAAACCGTCGGATATAAATCATCCGAAGCGGTAATTGAATTTTAACTGTACCGCTTTTCAGCCGTAAAAAATCTATTTGGCTAAAATGAAAATATATGACGGTTCTTCTTGTGCTCGTTGGTACGGCTACATTCATTAGCGTATATTTAAGGATTTTCTAATAGAAATAAAAATGAAATATGTTCACGACTCCTTACAGGCAAATCTTTAGGTCTCTTACTAGGTAAAGCTATATGAGGACACAAGATCTGGGGCTGTTTAAAGGGTCATTTCGATTTCTCACAATCTCTTAATGACGGAGAATCATTATAACGAATGAATACAGTTGTCATGTGACTGTGGTGTAAAGTAACCAGCAACACTGTAAGATACAACTTGCGGATTGTGGTTGATTTGATACCAAACGCTCTGATTTTGAAATACTTTTAACCCGATACGGCAGCTGTGGTTAACTACTAGTAGTATTTGCGCCGTAAACCTTATTTTACTAGCAAAATAGTAAACGGAGAATGTTGCACGGGCGCATATGTTTCGCAGTTGGAGTCTGTTTGGTAAACAAACACAAGATCGTCCTTCCGACTAGAGCTAGTTTGCTCAGTTCTGTTTATTCCATTGCATTTCTCTGATGAAAGCCGAGATATGATTAAGACTGTCAACAACTATATAGCATTATCATGAAGTGCGCAGAAGCAAGTCATGTAAATATACACGTCTGTAGGCACGATTGAAAAATTGTTAATAAAATAAATAAACTGATACTGAACTGAAAAAATAACTAGCATTCTTAAAGGCCTGCGCAGACCTAGGTCGCTGGCGATAGCGATCAGTGAAACGCTGACAAATATCGCTGTCAAATTTGACAGCGTTTCACTGATCGCTATCGCTAGCGACCTATAGGTGTGCGCAGGCCTTTAATTCATTAACGTATTACTGAAATGTCTTTTTAACAGATCTGTCAGTCAATGAACGTGAAAAAGTGCGTTAAAGTCAAAGTTTAACTCGTGGTATGATTTATCATCCGCTGTCTTAAAAGTTGATAATCGGACGTAATTTGTATGGATTGGAATAATCCATTTTTATAAATTTAGTTATGTATTATCTATCTATTTAGCCCGTATACCCTGGTTACCTCTGGGTATAGGTCTCCCCCCTAATACACCACTCTCTTCGGTCTTGTACCTTCGTTGTCCAACTACTCGGAAAATATCATCCGACCAACCAACGGGCAGGTGGTCTGCCTTGTGATCGCTGTGCGTCTGTTAGCCACCATTCCGTAATCGCTGTTGTCTATCTTCCGTCATATCCTTCTGGTCACCTGTCCTGCCCATCTCCACTCCAGACTTGCGATCTTGCATACCTACTACCTACGTCTAAGACTTTTAATCGTCACCCTAATTTTATAAAAATGGGGTCTGTTGGGTTCCGTATAATATTTTTTCATGAAATTTATGTTCAAGTATTTATTTTGTTTATTTATTGTATGATTCAGAACGAAGAGGATGTGATGCAATGCCTACACTCATTAAAAATTATTTTATTTACACATTGTAAAAAAACTAGTGGTAGGTACTTTCGTACCAAAACATATGTAAGACAAGTTTTTTTTGTGTGATTGAGTGACAAACAACAAGTGCATTTTGCGACTACCTACTTTATGAAAATCTCCGACTTTGCGTACAGAGTACCTATTTACTTTAATTGAATTCGAATCGAGAGCTTACGAAGTCATACACTATAAAACCATACACACGACTTACTTAACCCAATATTGGGTTAAGTAAGTATTTCATAATGTTTGTTTCGCCGTTTTTTATTTCAATGAAAACGGGACGGGACCCTAAAATTATTCGGCACTGTCAAACTTAGACAATTAGGTTAAATTGTCTAAGCTGTCAAAGGAAACCGAACTCGAAAATCTAAAAATAAACTTAGGCATTTCAGTTATTTTCAGTATTTCGTGGACTATTTCGTTGCGAGCGCATGTTGAAAAGTTAAACTCAGTGTACAAAAATCATTTAATTGTCGTAGGTATGGCCTACTTAAGTGCTTGTGAATAATGTGTGCAAAACCTACCTGTACCTAGTACTCGTAGTAGTACCTACCTATGTAGCTACCCGTCTTCAGAACAGAGTGCTTATACCATGGAAAGCCAGTAAATTGGTATGTACCTAGTTTGTAAGTTTTATTACTACTTACCTATTTATCAAATTAGCGCCGGCCCCGCCCAAGATGTAGGGTTTTCACACAAAATATTTTGTCAATTGATTATTTTTTTTGTATGGAAGATTTAGATTTCGTATTTCACAGAAAGGTTTTCATAGCTTGTGCAAAACCATGGTCCCTATCACCACCTTTCGGGATAACATACGAATTCAAACTCAGGCTGTATATATATATATTTAGGATCTCGGAAACTGAGCCAACAACTTTCACGAAATTTACTATGCAAGGGTTTTCGGGGGCGATAAATCGATCTAGCTAGGATTCATTTTTAGAAAATGACGAGAAGTTGGTGTTTTGCAATAATCAAACATAAACTCAATATACGACTGTTCCTGCCATCTATTGGCGATTGTGAGCAACTAACTGCAAGCTAGAAGGCGTTGTTAGTTAAAAATAAGCCAATAAAGATACGACTCTTCCTGACATCTATTGGCAAATAATAATACTATTTTTTCTTAAACCCGAGCGAAGCTCGGTATTACCGGCTCGTCCATTCAAATAAACACATATTATTTTAAGTCCAAGTCAAACAAAACCATGCTAATCTGTTAGTGGTTTATTCCTAGTGGGTAAATATGGAAATTCGAACTTAATTACGTGATTATAAGTAGACTAATCCACAATGTGCAGTTGCAAGCCTTGCACAAACAAAAGTGGTATTGTGTAAATCTGTGCATTAATTAACGGTTATTGCAGCATTAAACATCTTACAGCCAGCATTAACGAAATCGTTGCGTCGTTAACAACGGTTACGTGTGTAATATCTGTCTGCAAACTTTTATTTTGCCACATGAAGTAGACGCAGACCAGAACTTAAATAAGTACACTCATTCTGCTTGCTCGCCCGCCGGCCAGTGATTAAACTTTTTGGAGCTAAGCCAAAACATCGTAAGTTTTGATGAGGAGCCCAACGAATTTGGACTCTTAATCAGTGAACTTACAAATTGGTATGAGCATAAAGCGAAAGAAAATTAAGGGAGGTTTAGCGTACGCTTTCTAGATAATTTTCTGAATTAGGTCATCAAGATATTTTGGACAATCTTTCCTGAGGTACCCCTAAATGCTCACTTTTGTGTTAGTCGGTTAGTCTGTCAAACAGTCTTTTCTCAGAAATGGCGTAAGGTATCAGTTCTTTATATTTGTGTATTTTTTATGGAAATTCCAAAATTAAAAGACCTTCATGGTACTTCCAGTACCCCTGGTACCAGGTCAGGATAAAGGGGTACCAGGACTTCATGGTACCCCTTTATCCTGACCTGGGTGATCCTGGGATGCTATTTTGAAAATGCATAGAATTGAGGACTTAGCCTCAGAGCCTTTTTCGTAGCCTTCTTGTACCTCCAAGTGAGATGGTGAGGTTTGTATGAAAAAAAAAGACGTGTGGCACTCGGAGACTGCCGCGGTAAAGCTATTTTATAGCATTTTTTATCAACTTATGCAATTATAATTATTTATTTATTTTATTAATGCAGTATTTTTTAATAAACCGGTTTGTCCCTACCTTCATGTGCAAATCTCCCTAAAGAACGGAACAAAGTCTTTTGAACACTGACTTGAACTTTGTTACGTATGGCAACTCCAAAACTGTTACTTACACGTCATTGAAAAAACGTCATTGGAGGTGTTAGGTTTTTTTCGTTACGGAATTTCTGGATTCGGTCCCCACGCTCAAGGCCCGCGATAGAAGCTATGCAATAGCTTAATATTCGATTTTTTCCTACAAACCGAGTCATAATCATATAACAGTTCAAAAAGGGCTCAAATCTAACTATTTCGTAATAATTCAAGAACTTGCTGTTTTCAGTCTAGAAGACGTGACACTAGCACGTCTGTTTAATTTCATAAAAGTTTCGATTTATCATGAATCATTGATCATCAATATGAATGTCATGAATCATTGATAGTGTATCGATAAAGAACTGTTAGACCATGTCCGGCCGACCGTTTCGCTCAATGAACTTTGAACACTATTATTAATCTTGCATCAGTTATTTAAATCAATGATAAAAAAAACTGGAAAAGTAGTGCGCGGTATCTGGGACAGTGGAACTGGGTATGGTGAATAAAGTACTGTTTGTAAGGCATTGTGTTGCCGTCAGCACCGCCAGCCAGCTCGCCAGCGTGCTTGCGCCTTATTAGTCCGGCGTTTTGTATAATCATAGTACCGTTACGGACACTTTCGTTCTCCATCATAGTCTCTACCGTTACTTATCACAAGCACAACAAATAGACCGCTACGGTATACGCAGGCACAATTAAACAAATATTTATCTACTACCTTAGTACCTTGTTATTGAGCGAGCTCACATGCACTCATTAAATTAATTCGACGCAATTTATATTGACGGTACGTATGAACTCAAACATCTATTTCAGTCTGCTGGCTAGTTTAAATAGAAGCAAACAAAATGGTATTATGGTATCCTTTTTATTGGCTTTCAAGGTTTTTACTAATCTAAATAATGTTAACGACCTTGCTCTCATGTCGCGTATAGACAAGCCCGTTCGGTGGTCCAGTCCAGGTGCGTTCCGGTCGATTGGGCAGGCCTCTGTATAAATATGACTGCTACATCCAAAGATGGACAAGATAAATGACCGTAATGAATGGATCGATGAATGGATTATTTTTAAAAGCCTTAATTTGTGAGCTGGTCCAGCAAGTTGGAGTACATGCATAAAGTATAAGGTCTTGCATCACAGTAATATGTCAAAAGCGTGCGAAAGGGCATACATTGTGAAATCCAGTGGGCCGATTATAAACGAAACATTCATGGCCTAAATGATGATCTGAACATGGTGAACGACTCTCACGACGAAGATAAATTATTTAAAGTTGCTGCTACATTATAAGTTATTAATTTTTATGATGAGTTCGAAATAACACATGAAGCGACTCTAATAATATCTATTACAGCAAGCACGTTTAGCCGCATTTCTTCCATGCATATAAACAAGGTCGTTTTAGCTCAGATTTCCAAAGGTGTTGCTCGACTGGGATTTAAACTCACAACTATGTATTTTATACTATCTCCAAATTCTCTTCCTTTAAGATTCATGAATATGTATAAGCAGGAAATTAAGAAATACGTTAACAAGCTTGTTTAACTTGATTTTTATTTTAAATCCGGCGATAACCGCGGTTTCTGTTCTCGTTTCTATTTGAGTGGTAAAAAGTAAGTAAACACGGCCACTGATAAATACTGTCCTATTAACATGATTGAAGTATCTCTTACAATAACAATCGTGCACGTTTCTTCAAAGATACTATAAGAAAAGGAAGTACTTGCGTTATCCTTATTGTTCTTAAAGTTAAATGTTTACTTATCATCAGTCCCTATCAGTCCCTATCCTTGTGAACAAGCTGGATCGGCTGGGAATAAGGGGAAACTGCTTGAAACTTTTTAAAGACTTCCTCAGTCATAGGACGCAAAGAGTTAAGATGGGTAGCCTACTAAGCTCAGAAGCACCTATAACACATGGTGTCCCCCAGGGAAGTATCCTCGGTCCAAGTCTCTTCTTAATCTACGTCAATGATCTCTGCAATATGGCAATCCCTAACGCTAAAATTTTTACATACGCGGATGATACTGCGATTATTTTCAGAGAGGAGACTTGGAACGAAGTATTTGCTGTAGCAGAGAGCGGAATGGCTAGGGTCATTAAATGGTTAAATTCCAACCTCCTTACACTAAATATAGACAAGACAAAATTTATTAACTTTACGATACGACCAATCAGCTCACCATCACTGTATCAACAGCTCAAAGCGCACTCATGTTTGGATACGTCCAATTGCAATTGTCCTCTAATCGCAAACACAACCTCTATCAAGTATCTTGGGGTAGTGCTCGATCAACATCTTACGTGGCGTCCACATATCACACTCCTATCATGCCGTATTCGCAAACTCATATGGATCTTCAAAAAGTTAAGACATATTGTTGACCAAACCATGCTTACATCTATATACACTGCAATATGCCAATCAGTCTTAATCTACTGTATACCAGTATGGGGTGGTGCTTATAAAAGTCACATGATTATTTTGGAAAGAGCCCAAAGATCTGTTTTAAAAACTATGACGTTTAAAAAATACCGTTATCCAACCAAAGACCTTTATGAAAGCACCCAGGTGCTTACAGTTCGGCAACTATACATACTTTGCATCACATTAAGAGCACACAAAAAAATTCCATTACACCCATCTCATACACGAAGAAGATACAATATACAACACGGACTACACAGAACATACTTCATGCATCACCAATTTGACTTTTTGGCTACCCATCTATACAAAACTCTAAATAAAATATTATCCTTACATACGCTTAATTTGAATAACTGCAAGGTGGCACTAAAGAAGTGGCTCCAAGACCTTACATATGATAGCACTGAGAGTCTTCTGGGAACTCTCAGGTAAACTACATGAAAATTAGTCTTCTCTATGTATAAAGCAACACACTCGCCCTCAAATATACACACACCCTTTCAGATGGGCCATCCTATGATACCCAGACTCTTAAGAGACTGGTAGTAATAGGATGGCCCACTACTACTTCAACCCACAATCTACTGATACACACTCACACACCCCAGAATATACAGCATGATGAGTAATAATTTTCTCATCAACTTTCTCAATTTAACCATGCACACATACACACGTACACCCATAGTGAGCCATCCTATGATACCCAGACTCTTAAGAGACTGGTAGTAGTAGGATGGCTCACTATTTCAAACACACACATCCTTTCCACATAATACACACGCAAACACACTCACTGTAGTTCTCGTACTTGCCTAAATTACTGTCATGTTTGTAAATGTCAACTATATACACTTATTTTTGACTTTGTTTAACTTACACATAATCATATCATTGTCCGCTGGGGGGCACTGGAAGCCGGGACACAGATAATCTAGTCCGGCTTTCAGCGCACCAAAATCTTCGTAAGATTTATTTTTGTTTTGTAATTGCATACATAATATACCTAGCTGCATGTCAAGACGTAGCTTATTGTCTAATAAGCTATAGTTTCTTTTTATGTTACTTAAGTTATTGTATTGTGTATGTCATCCTTATGTAATTTTTATTTGATTTCTTACGTGTACCTACAATTTGTGTCCTAATAAACATTTGTATTTGTATTATCAATGCACGTAAATGCAGAAGTTGACGATAACAGGCTTCACTACCATCATCGCCAAAGGCTTTTCTAGGCAAATTTGAATAAATAAATATTGTGGACAATTCTAACAACACTATCTATCTAGCCCCCAACCTGACCAGAGGTTGTATGATGGAAAACAGATAGCTGATATAATACTTGAGTGCATTTTATTTTGCAAATGTGAAAGATGACATGGATAAAAGAGAGGAGTAAATGCTGACGGCTGACAGAGGGGAATAGAGGAAGAGGACATGTTGTGCCGACCCCACATAAAGTGGAATAAGGGCAGGAAGAAGAAGACATAAAAGTACAGTATAACACAGACATAGAAAACATATCTATGTTCACCACACAAATATTTGTTCTCAGTGGAGATCGAACCCACGGCCTACGGCACAGATGTTTATTTTAGAACATGCCTATAATGTTTATTGCTAACAATTTATTTCCACTAAAAAGAGAATAATGGTAACTAATTTTTTATTGGTATTAAACGAAATTGCGATGTTGAAATTGATGAATCTAGGCATTTTTCTTATTAGAACTACCGAAAAACTAGGGAATTTGAATGGAGAAACAGCCATGTGGTTGTTCTCCCACAGAAATAATAATACCAACTGTAATAATCTTGAAAATAAATTATGAAGTTGTAGGGTTTTCTCTGCATTATTGAGCTGTCTATGTCTAGGGCGGCGCAGGTGCCGCGGCCCCTGATGACCTGACATTTGTGCTATAATTCGATAATGATGAGAAGGACAGCCTGCTAGAACAAGTCTCTGCTCAGCCTAAATATGTACGAGTAGTATGTTCTTTTGATGGACTGACTGTCATATCAACGAACAACCTAACTATACTATGGTGGTGGAGGGTGTGTTTCTGGCGTAGGAAAGAAAGAATATTTGAAAGTTTGCATCCTATACACCGTACACCCTTTCAAAGACAAAGTCCACGCGAGTGAAGTCGCGAGTAACCGCTACTTGTGCACAAGTCTTGAACACAATACCTAGCCGCAGCTTGAATTAATAAGATTTGTGGAACAACTCATTGTAAATATTCACATGTTTTTTTTGTTATAATTAATTGCAATATCGCTTTGTCTCATCTTGATTTATTTCTGTACAAAGTTTATTTTATAATCATGGTGAAAAATGTTACGTTATTAATATTACAAGGAACAGTTTTGTTAGGTTCAGTAAAAAGCGGTAATACCTGCAACGTTAATTTATCAACGTAATGGAGTAGATAGATTATATTTTAATGAACAGTTATACATACCATAATACATAATACTGACAAATAATTATATTAAGTAACCTACTTTTTATGTTAAAAACACTAGTTTTCTTTAAAAATAAACAAAGCGTAGCAGTCGTGTATGATAAAAAAGTGGAGCACAGGTCGAGAGCAAATATGTTGGCTGTGATAAGAGGCGCAGTAGAAGGGGGTAGGTTTCAGAGTTATCGGATGATGATGGAAGGTTTGGTTGGAGGCCGAGCGACCCCTCCAGCGCGCCGTTCGAAGCGAAGCACACTAACCTCCAGTACCACTGTAACCGTCGCGCGCATCGCACGCCACGCACGACCACAGTATTCCCGCAGTGAAAGTCGCACGCGCAAGTTCCGCTACGATTTCGTGTACCGACATCTTCGTCTAGTTATTTTGTTTGTTCGTTGCGCCAGTGTAGCAAGGGAAAGGAGGTCGGTGCTCGCCTGTAGCCCGTAAGAACACCCGTCATCTGTGTTATCTACAACCAATTTAAATCAATTCCTACTTGATGTTCGTGAGACATTACCGACATCAAAATATTCTCCATGTAACCCTCTTGATTGTTATCAATCTATTATGTTGAAATCTCGCGATTTGGCTTGTAATTAAGAAAACTAATTTATTATGCCATTGTTTTGATGAAGAATTCCGCAACATTGCCTACCTGCATAATGTTATTTGATAAATTGATACTTTTTTATATGGTATAGGTGTACGTGTGTGCACAAATCAAATTAAATTGCTACTAAAATAACATCTGCTAATAAAATACCAACCAACTTCAAAAAGTGCGGTTGCTTCATTCATCTGACCGAAGCGTATTAAATTCTTGTAGTGCTACGAAGCTCTACGGAGTCCGTAGAAACTATATCAAAACTTGAGTCTTGCCGGCTAGTTTGGAAACTTGAGCGCTGTTTCTTGTTCAGTGAATATAGTCGGCTTGTTGGGCAACAACAAGAAACAACTATAGTTAACTATTGTTAGTAGCGAGTGTGGCCCAACACAGACCAACCACATCGAACTAACAAGTGAAAACGAACGTGCCCATGACCACTGGCACTCGTAGATATTCTGTGCTATGACCCCCACATGCCTTTTCTCTAGCGCCGCAAGCGACACTTTCTTTTAGGTTCTATTAGATAAGTTTGAATAGGATGAAGACGGTTTCATTTACATAACAATCTTTTGAGCAATCTCAGAACTCGCCAACTGCAGTTTACTTATAGATATACAACAGAAACCAACTACTCCCATCTATACCATCAGTCTCTTGTTGGGCAGTTCTGGACGAGGGCTGTCATATTAACCAAGCCATTGACTTGCTGAGGCCGACAGTTACTAATAAAAAACAAAGAAAGCAAGTAGCACAACCTTAAACATATTTTTAATATTAATATTGTACAAAATGTAGTATATATAGGTATGACAAGATTACAATACATTCGATAAGTCGTGAACAGATTTAATCAGAGCGATGATAGATAGAAGTTATCTTATCTCTGACTACAATGAAGCTTAGGTACAGGTAACGATTTGTAATGGTAATCATGCAATAACATTGAAAGTCTGACCGTTTTGTCCGATTGGCAGTCCGAGATATGTTGTGCAAGTCCCAATGCGCTTTGAAATCAGACACGACCCTCATTTTTCTAGCAATAGATGTAACTTGAGCGTTGTAATATTCATTACAATTCTTATGAGACTGAGAAGTATTTTTATTATGTTATAGTGTTTGTTGTTTAGCATTTTACAAGACACTATGGAGCGAAACTTGTGTTGAGACATTGAATACCTGTTGAGCTGGCCATAACGTTATTTAAGTCTATGGGCCCTATTACAATATTCAACCGTCCTATGTTCTACTTTAAACCGAGACAGTACTTATCCATTGTTGATTTTAAGCTCAAGGCTTTCGTAGAATCCATTCTAATCTAACCCACTGATATCACTTTTCCATACAATTAACGAAATTGTAAAAATAGTGTTCCATGCCATACAATATTGTTCAGTCGAAGGTTCTATTATAAAAAGTTTCTTTTGTCTGAATCTTATTTAAGTTACATTTTAGGAAAAAAGTAACTGGGTTTTGTTATATATCGCGTTATAATTTGTTGTTGAGTGCTGCCAATTCTCTCTCTGGTAATAGCTTTGATCAGAAATAGAAGACTACTAATATGAAAATACATAAGCTAGCATGATAGACCCATAACCATAACACAATTTTCATTCAACGCGCTGGTCACCGACCTACAGCAAGAATTTTTTTTTTTATTTCCTTTACTTTATATTCAAATTAATAACTTAAAAACAACCATTGACCATTTAAACAATAATTTGGTCATTAAAATTTCCAATAAAACTTTAGTAACGTTTTGACGAAAGAGTAACGTTCTGATTTTATTAATGATCTCCTACCACAATTATTTCTCAATAAAATCGGGCCAGTCACAGTCACAGCTCTGTTAAAAAATATTTCCGTGCTCAATATTAAATTAGTATTTATGTCGCCGCGGCTATTATGATAAATGAATGATTGTTTACAGACGTTATAGATTCGGGAATATTCCCAAACAGCCGCCCACGACTTGTCATTAACATTTCCCCTTTAATGACTCCAAATGTTGTACACTTAATAACGTTTATTCACATCTTTAACACTATAAATCTTGTTTTCAGTCATAAAGATGCTAAGAAGGAAATGTAATAAAATTGCAATCAAATCTCATTTCTGTAAACTGAATCAGCCAAACATAATTATATTTTACTAGCAGCCCGTCCCGGCTTCGCACGGGGTAGACAATATTGTTGTACATTATTTTGTTCTATCGCTAATAGTTTCGGCAGCGCATTCGACGAAAGACATTTTAAGACTCATTTTTCTACACCTTCGGTTACATTGTTCAAATTTTACCAAGGATCCCTATTTTTTTTCAAAATGAAATGTAGCCTATGTCAAATTGGAAGAATGTAGCATTCTATTGGTGAAAGAATTTTTTAAATCGGCTCAGTACTTTTTGAGCCTATTCATTACAAACATACAAAAATAGGTACAAATCTTTCCTCTTTATAATATTAGTATAGACTAACACCCCCAGAGACCGTAAATAAAGTTGCATACGTATGTTTAAAATAAAACACAATTATTGCATAATTATAATCAATTTGCTCAAGCGTGACACAATTGCAGATGTTTATTATTATCCTGAAAACTTTGTTATTGTTTTCAATTATATAACACGTTTTCATACTCGTTTACCGCCTGGTTTTAAACGTAGCAGGCAGAACTTAAGGTTCAGGTCAATCGGAAAATAAATGACTCTGATTCTGACACATTGCAAAATATTGCGTGTAGGGAATGCAATGTGTAATTATTCTTCATTTATATAAATAAACATTCCTAGTTCTTATTTCACTATTCATAGCTCAAAGTAATATCTTTCATGTTGTTCTGATAAAGTGCTATTCGCTTTTTCACCAATTAATTCGCTTCCTTCGATAACTCTGCAGGTAACCTGATAGCAGCGTTGGATAGGCAACTGTTTCTTATCACGTTCATTCAATGATTTCATTTGCCCGTGTTATCCCATTTGTTCCTTACAACTATTTAAAGGATAAGTGCTTCACATTTAAATGTAAATGGTTTTGTGATTTCGGTTTTTCGTTTTCCTTAGTTGGTTCGATAAGATCTGTAGAGGAACCGTTTTATTTTACTAACTGGTTTACTCCGTTTGAATTTTCATGACAAGCATCATTTACTGGTGATTCATTTTAATATTCAAATCAGTTTGTTCATAATTGTAACCAGCTTTGCATTTACAAACTTAGTTTTAGCTGTTTAGTTTGCAAAACTGAAAATCAACGGTTCAGTTAATTTTTAAGGGTCATGCATGTATATTTCAGCAGCAATTTAGAATCAATGTCTTCTTTATTGCATTCTTTGTTTACTTCGCTTAAAGTCCTTTGTCTGCGTCTTCGTTTGAAGGAACCAATTAATCTGTATTCCGTGCGTAGTCGTCTGCTGGGTACTACTCATTAACTATGCGTAGTTTGTTTTACTTAGTCAATGATCATTGTTCGTTGTCATGTTATTGTATCTTCGTCTGATCTCATTAATGAGTTTTTGTCGCATCTAACAGATGAGCACTTTTATGCTAGTCACGTGTGAATCTGAAATACTATGTGCCTCCGTCTTAGAGGTGTTCCACTTCATTTGGTATCTAAATTATTTTATCTATGTAGGTTCTGCCTTCGCATCCTAGAGCGTTGTGATAATATTTTTCTTGAGTCAATTTGTTAAGCAGCTATTCACGACAAAATGATTGTCGGTAGCGGTCGTGCATCACATATTTTCACTTAACTTTGCATCTTATCAAGGAGTTTGAGATTCATCTCATTCCTGGTACTTTGATGCTGTAGTTTTAGGTGAAATAATCGATCTACCTTAACTGAATCATATTTTACAAAGTTGTAGTATCTTTCATTAATTTTAAATAGCTTTCAGTGACATTGCTTTCTTAATTTGATAAATGGCATACGGTGGCGCCAGCAGCGGCGGTCACTGTTCGAGAAGACGACGCCACACCGCCGCCGCTGTCATCTCGAGCAGTGAACCCGCGTTTTTGACTTCTGTTTAACGATTCCCTGTTTTAGCATTATTGCCATGAGTGTCCCATGTATTTGCGTGTGTTGTCATAGTAGGTTCTACTTCTAAAATAAATATATTTCTCTGCTCTCTGCAGTGCAAGATTCGAATCCTATGGCGGAACAAATCTTTGCATAATTTCTTCAGGGTGTGTTTGGATGGAGTGGGTAGTGTTACCATTTTAGTGATTCAATGACAGTTGGGTTAGTACTTATTTGATAAATTTTCAGTTACTGATTTATAAAGAACATAATTATATAGTGAACTGTCGCATGGGATGTTAGAGCTTGGATATTGTGAAATGTTTCAAGATTTTACTTTGAATTCATACTTTACAAAGTTTTTATACCTTTTAACTTTGTTTTATCATAGAATACTTAAGAGGTACGAACAAACTGCAGTCAGTGTAAAGTAACGATGAATTTACGAGCGTTTGTGCGTGCTTTATCACCTTTCAAGTTATTACCATAAACCACGTAACCATGTAGAAGAGATTTTCCATTATGAGTGTTATTGTACCTATGTTACTCCCGCAAGGTACAAGACTCTTTAATTTTGCAGAAACAAACTTGCTGTCTTTTAATTTTCATTAATTTCCAACACAGTTTGTAATTTATTTTAAGGGCTGTCAACTGGTGTACTGGATGTTTACTTTTTGAAATCTTTCACTTCATCATACGTATAAAACGTAAGAGTTTTAAAAAGATCAAAAGCTAATTTGGAATTACGAGAAGTGGAAATGGCAGTAGTTTATAACTTGTTTTCCGTTTTATCTTCCTTCTGTAAACAACAATCATTTGTATACATCGATAAAAGCGGTGATAAAACAAAATGTCCGTATGGACTCAGATGGAATATTACCAGATTTACTTATGTGAATAACTTTCGATCACTGCAATCCCTCCACGACGCAATCATGTTTGTTCAGTGCAGACTACCTTCATAATTTTATAAGTTCAGTGTTAGATCAGTGAACTGCCTCCTACGTTCAAATTGCATTTATTTATCTAATTACTATTCTGCTAGAGATTGAATGTCAAGCCCTCTCTCGGGAGGTTAATCTTCTCGGTGACATTGGGCGGACATTTCTCACGTTGCTGGACTTAATGTAGGTTACCTTAGCCACATCCATAGACCTTACACTAATTGCCTGCTATACCGCCATCAAACAGAACAGTTTTTTTGCTCTATCATACTCTGCGTCCTGCCTGTGCAATGTGTTGGTTTACTTGGCCTAGATTAAATTGCGAAACACTTCTAATGCTAGATCAGACTGTGTAAATTCACATTTTAATAGTCCTCTTAAAATATAATACTTCTGCGACGTAGATTTTATGGATATATTTGATAAGCTTGTTTTTGTTATGACTTAATAATATGATGGACATCGGATCGTTTTCCTTACTGTTAACTGATTCGAATTCGATATGAATCGCTTAAAAATAAACGTGTATAGGCTCAAACCTCGAAACTTCGTGGAAAACTTCATTTTTTCCTGGTTGTTTCTAAAACTGGATCCATTAGTGATACCAACACCAAGGTAAAGGGCGATTTTTAAACCGCATAGCTAACAAACTAATGCGGTGCCATCGAAATGATCTAGTTCAAGCGAGTTTATTTTCACTGCAATAATACATTTTATGTGAAATGGCACTATAAAAGCGCCGTATATCCTCATGTGCTGTATCTTGGGCAGATTCCAAGTTTCCCAGCAGTCGCACGTGCTAACAAACTTGTATAGACGGCGTTTTGTAAACATAAGGTAAACGTTAGTGTAAATAAATTGTAAGGTTTACATTGAAGCCCTCAAGTATAAATTAGCTGGTACTGCTCTTTAAATAGCAAGACAGTGGCAACTTTCTCCAAGTCCGTCTGTGCATAGCGCGTGCGCCGCTGACGGACGGCTATGGATTACGAAAGCTGCAGTTACTTATAAGGTACGCCTCCGACACTTGTTGGCGTGGTGCAAGGCTATTTCTATAAACTTGTACAATTTTTTTTAAGAGCCTGTGCTCTGGCATGGGAGTAGTCAAGTAAACATTTTGAAGATGCTTAATTCCCCTAGTTGTTTGTTTTATAATAAAAATAAAACACATCATAAAATTTGTATCTTCGCGTTTATTTAAGGGAACAGGATAACATTTGGTATATACCTGCCAATATACACATATTTAACTAAACTTATGAAGCAGTTTTACTAGGCGTCTCTACTCCGATCCTAAACATTACAAGCACCGTTTTCGGAATATATGTATCTTTTTAGATGAACTCCTAGCTTTTTAGTTAAACTTTTTTTGCGTTGGTCATTATTATAGGATATTTCTTTTATAATATTTAAAGGGTTACAAAAATTGAATTTTGGTCAGTTCTCGTATTGTCTCACGAATAATAAATCGGGCACTTCTTATAAAGCGAAACACAAACAGCTAGGACAGGGCATCCTAGAAAAATTCCAGGGTGACATTAGCTCAAAAAATACGAAATTCTTGTTTTCGAACTAAACGAATACCAAATGAAAATGGCTGAGCCGTAAACAGTATCGTCGAGTGTTGTTTATGTAAAAAAGTGCAATAGAGTTGATAACAATGAGTGGTAGTGAGCCGACACTGACAGAGTCGCCAGTGCCCCTGGCGCTGGCGCGACTGCAAGGGCGGCCAGGACGCGCTCCGCCGCCGCGGCCGCTTCGCACGCACCGGCCCAGCTTACAGCTCACCAGCTTGCAGGAATCCATAGACGAGACTCCCCGACGCTACAGCGAAGAACACTTCGTGGTCGTCGACACGGACGATGAAGACGCCGCTGCCGATGGTGTCTCCGACTTTACTTTAGTATTTACCGACTCAGCTGCACCGTCTCGAGTCTCTACGTCCAACGGTCGCAGAGCTTCGGACGCCGCTTTCGCCGAACGATACAGAAAACTGAACGACTTTGATGGTCCACCACCCGAAGCGCCTAGGCGTGCATCTCTGGCAGTCCCGGTTTTGCCGGACGGTTTCGGAGCTAATGATAAAGGTCGAAGGCGTTCATGGGCAGCTAAGCTGCAGCTTGAACGCAAAAAAAGGCGAAAATCTGGTGAAAACGATACCGATGAGGAAAGCGATACTCCAACGTACGTCCGTCAGAAAAGACCATCATGGTGGAATGTGTTTGTACCAGATAACATGCTGAAAAACAGGTAAAATATCCAAATCTGCTTATGATTCTAAAGTTTTAGTTAAATCAAGTGTTATCATACGTTTTTACAAATTGGTGTCACGATGCTCGCATTCCACGGTACTCGTAATACAATGAAAATGCGTGGTCACCATAATGACACCATAGAATAGGACTAGATTTCCTTGGCCTAATGCTCAAAGTCGATCACACTGTTTGTTGTGCGGCACCGGCATGCTTTCAGGGTTAATGTGTCACCGGCAATTTCTTAAACTTATTTTAATTATTTTTATAGTGACTGATTGGCTTGACCTCTAAACACTACTGATTAAACTGTCTTAATAATGTAGCTGAGATGTTGTTGACAACCGATTAGTTGCATTAATTTATATTCGGCGTTGTCAAAGTTACAAAGTTACGTGTCACATAGTGGCATTATCGGAGCGTTTTATCTTGCGAAGTTGTGACCTCTTTGGCTGCGTAGGGTTTATTTAGAAGTATTTGATGAAGCGTTTAAGTTTCAAGTAATATTTAATTTGGTAAGAAATAACACTGAAATTTTACTTACACAGTACGTACCTTCCATATTCTTACCTTCTATAAAAGTAGGGAAATGTGGTTCTAATGTATGTAATAAACCTGATTGATAATAATCTCAAATCACAAAAATGAACTTGCAATAATTTACCCATTATTGTGATAGGAATATAATATATTTATAGTCAATTTTTTCATGGTTTTCGCATATCTTTCCCGTGCAGAATTTTCTTGTGCAGACTCTAGTTAATATCACATCTGATAATGTGTTTGAGAACTAAACACAAGTTTGCCAAGAACAAAAGGTGGCGTCAAGAGGCTTAATCATGAGATGTGGCTTTAAAAAATGTTGACAAAATTAAATATGTAGACACGATAGTACTATCAATAAATCCTATGTATATTCAAAATTTTCCTTTAGATTCAGAAGCGATTTGTGTAGTGTTATGAACGTGACAAATTTATTACTTTTGTGATCTTGATAAATCAGAAGCGAACGCTATCTAGATTTACGTGCGGAGTAAGTACCAAACTGTTAGCTTTTCCAAAGTACTGAGAAAATATTTGTTTTATTTATGACAGCGTATGTTCAAGGAAATGTCAGTTTTGAAGCGAACATGTTTACTAAAAATGTCTAAAAGTAAAAACCATCATTTAGACATCCAAATATATTCCACCTACGCATAATCCAAAGAGGGAAATAAATATGCTTTTTTATAATGATTCGGTCCCTAAGTTATCAGGTAATTATGTCGCTAGGTCAAAGCCGTGAAATCATATTGCTTTAAAGTCTTATCTAGCCGCTGCATATTATCGTTCGTTACCAAATGAATTTATATTGTCGATAAGTATGCAATTTTCTTTTAGATTAGGGTTTCGAAATATGGTTAGTTGATTAGATATAATTAATTACCTACCTTCAGACCGACATAATCCTTTACTTTATCTGTGCAGGCTACTCGTACAGTCTGTGAAATTGAATTTCCGCATTTCTTGCGAATTTATACACAAAGGCAAATGATTTGCGAACATAATGCAAATACTAAATACAATTAAAATCACATTATGTTCTAGCTAGCTACTAATATGCAATTTGCTAGCATTTGTATGGGTATTTTCTTGATCGGGTAATTCATACTGTACGAGATTAGATTAACATTTTAATGTGTGGCGTACTATGCACCGAATATGTTTATCTCGTAAATTTATTCTGCGTTTATTATGATCCTTTTTTTTCTAATATGATTTGATCTTGATAATAATTACGTTAGTTCTTCGACAATACATTTTCTAAATTGTATCAAACTATTTCTCGAATTTCATACAATATCTTGTTGACACTGGTATAATTGTATTTGATAGTATGTAGTTCAAATTTTACTATCAGTTTACTCAAAGGCTCATTTTAAATCCACAGCCATATACAAAAAAAAATGTATTTATGTATCGTTGCGGAAAAAGCACAAAAGGTACACGTTATTCCACACCTTGGTTAAAATCTCCTTGTCCACACCGTATGCTGCATCGATGTGTTGGCATAAAGTTTTATATGAATTGGTTATGGCCGTTTACAATTTATTATGTACTTGCAACGTCATAGGCAGGTTGGTTTCATCATGCCTACATCGCTCGGCCTTCGCTCTCTTGTTTCCGCAATCGTACGTTCACCTTTCATCTGACGCCATGTCATCACAAAATCCCTTGTCTGCTGATCCGTAGTATGTAATGTACGCAGTTTCCCTAATCGTACAACCGTTCTGATTACCGTACTATTTCGATTTTTGTTTTATTGTGGTGTACCATTTTCAAAGTTGAATCTTAGTTTTTGCAATTCGGCTGATATAGCAAGAGTGAACCCGACGAAGTAAAATTTAATATGCAATTGGGTTAAACGTATTAATCCCATTAACGTACATATTAACGTATGCCAATGTTGAATGGATACCATTATCCCTTTATTCAAAGATAACCCCGGATATCGACTTCATCCGTATGATTTGAAAATCCTCAAACGCTACAAAATACTGTGGAATAATAGATTACATTTATTGTTATTCCAAATAAAACATAATTCAAAACGATAATGATTCTAAATGCATCACGAAAGTTCGCAAAACAAAGTAAAAAGAAAAATTCTGCTGTTGGCGACTAGCCAAGGGTCTCAGAAAGCCAAGTCTATGTGACTTCTCATCATAATATTGTTGTAGGATACATAAACATTATACTAGTGCCCGGCACGTTTGTTTCGTCTAGGGAGTTGTGTTTTCAAAAAAGTTCTGATGTCACAATTAGGTACTTTAATTTTCTTTCATTATCTTTCGAAAACTAAAAGCGGCTATTTATATCTTACATATTATCGTAATGATAGGGTAATGAAGGCCAATAAAAAGCTTTCAAAAATGTTCACTTGCAGCATAAAAAAGTGTCATTTGGGACACTGTGTCCCAAGGAAATTTGTCCGTAACGTCAGCAAGTCATAAAAAGAGGTGGTCGGACACATACTTTAGGTAGATGAAAACTGTGAAACAACTTCTCGCTTGCACACTTTGACCTTTTGAAAGAAATAAAATCACTGAACTTATCGAAAATCGCGAGTGTGTGCAATCCGATTCCACATAGTTTACCAAAAAAATTTGGATCCTTCAACTTTTTCCTACTAAAAGTTGTTTTTCTTGTTTAAAAAAATAACTTTTTAATTTTTTTATCTTTTGTGCTTTTACAAAAAAAAATGGTACTTATTTAACAAGATTTTGTCCACACTCGTCTAACGGTTTCATTAGATGAAAACTATTATTTCTGATATTTTATGATCGTAGTGAATGGCAAGAGCAAAGAGAGGCCTCTATGCCCAGCAGTGGGTTAAGTCGGGTTGCGGATGATGATGATGATGCTGACGGCATTATAAAAAAAAACAATCTTAAGCCACAGGTCATTTCAACTTATCTATTTGCATTCAAATAGGAAGTCCAAGTGTGTCTATAATATAAAGTATCGAAACAGACAGCTTTCATATCCAGAAAATGCAGTGTACAGTAACATGAGGAATTTAAAGATTTAAATATCTTATTGTAAGCAAAGCAAAGGATTCAAATCTCATCATTATCCAGTTACGGGCCTGTTCTTTGTTCTTGTCTTACGTAGCATACCAACAAACATATTTTTATCGACTATTGTTTTTAGCTCATTTTATTGTTGATAAGCCATTGAATCAATATCTCAAAGCCATTGGGATAAAAATACTTGCTCACCGAACCCATACGATATAATGCGCTATAGTATATGCCTTTACAAATATTTTCTACATAATGCATAAACAGGCCAAAATACTTAAAATATTATTGCTTATTATAATTCCTCTCTTTCTGAAATGCTACCATAAATTTAGTTAAGTGCCACGCCGATTCTTCAATTGTTCCCGATGATAGGTGAGCCAAAACTTCTAACTCCGCCCACAGTAAAACAAGAGGTTACTGAACATTGTCACTAGCATCGTAAAAAAATACGGTACCTATACTATAACATAACTATGTCTGGTTGTAGCCATTTCAGGAATACTAAACTAACAAATACTATGTTTGCTTCTTAATTTATAAGCTTGATCTATTGTCTCTTTATCAAGCTTCAGAAATAGGATAGTCGTAAACAAGGCTGCATATTATATTCGCATAGCAAGAGCATTAGTTGCTGGGGTTCTCGTAGATTGTTCGTCGGCATTGCTCACATATTATTGCGATTAATGATCGTATCACATACAATGGTGTCATGTCCTCTAACTTTGATCACATGTGTATTTACCTCATTATCTGGTTTATAAATAGTCTCGTCGTGACAGATCCAATGTATCTTGTTGTAACTAGCTTCCGAATGAACCAAGAAACAGATAGATAGGATCTATAGGTGCCGTACAGTGACAATGTACGTTGCTTTTCGCATGCAAGGACGAGTGCATTCATGCACTGCAGCAATACTTGTGCAGATCAATCGTGTTTATTTCAGTGCAAAATTTATTCTTAACGTTCGGCCGCGACCATCACATGCCTTGTACTTACTCACGTTGTCATTTATAAAATCGTTTAGCTCACAAACCAGGCACGCGTGTGGAACCGACTACCTACCAACTAGTGTATGCAACCTTACCTTATTTAGAACCAAATGACACACGAGCATAGGTCGATAATGAATCACCGTTGTTTCGACCTTACGGATGTATAATCAAGATAAATGATTACTTCCTAATTTTATTCATCTATTTTAAATGTATTCAACTTTCGATACCCACATTGTCCACCCACTGCGTGGTTATAATACGTCTCGTCATTAAATGATTAATTATAAATATTGTATCCTTGTTATTGTATCCTTTCTTTATCCTATTCCTTGTTTTGCCGACAACATGGAATTACATATATGTATTTATAAAATATATTATATTATATTTTTAATACTGGTAACAACAATAATTACTATTTGAATAAGGCAAAAATGTATTCAATTAAACATTTATATTTGTAATCTTGTCGATTTTAGAAACTGATATGGATAGTTCCACGTTTCTCGTTTCCCACCATGTGTCGCACCATTCACCATTAGTGCTTCGGTAATATGTAATTATGTATATGGTATAGGTGTTCATGGATGTTCATTTCCTCTTTATTGCGCCAATTGCGCTCGTTTGCGGACGGCACTCTGCTAATTGTGAGGACTGCAATTAACGGACGAGTGTGTACTACAGTGTACCTCACGACATACGTAATAAATAGAAGTAGGCAAACCGCGGTACATGACTTCACTTGCACGTAGGCATCACACGTGATGCTTGGACGAGTACTATACACAGAAAGCATCATCAAGCTTTTACCTACGCTCGAATTTGCTACTTGCTCACAGATTAATTACTATAGATCACTGTCTTCGAATGTCTCTATTAGTAGTGTAGCGGCCTCAGCGAAGTTTCATTTTAACAAAATAATAAGTCTTATAATCTCACTTACTTGTTCAATCGACAGATAAAATCCGTTTGATAAAAATATATCCCATGTTTAGGCTTGTCGAAAACCGGGACTGACATTTTTTTATTTAACGAATAACATTATTTTGTATATGATAAAATCAGGTCAGAATCTAAGTGAGACTAATGTTTATTTGAACAAACCTTTTCCTTTGCCTCTGCACTGCAGCATACAATAGAATTACGTTAGTTTTAATGGGACAGTCGCCGCAAATCATGTAAATCGTCCGGCATTGTAGTAAAATGATGCACTAAATCATTTTATGACATGCAAATGTGTAAAAGTATCACAATGTTGAGACGACGGTGACAACCAGTTGTGGTTCTGCAACTTATGATAGAGAGAAGACAGTTCCATTCCACTAATACTACCAAAATATTATGATTGTTGGCAAATTATTCAAAATACACAACATGACTAAGTATAGTTACCGTTTCGCATCGTCCCGAATTCGTCGGTTTTGTGAATCAGATATGTGACAGTCATTCATCAGTTCAGGGATTCCCATAGTTCATAATACCAGTTTGTTTGCAAATTCCCAAATAATGTATTTGCTGGCCTTGTAAATGACTACCTAACCACAAGTTTGGCATTTGTTTTTAAGTAAGTACACACATAACAAACATTACATAAAATCACGCTTTATTACCATGAGGGTATGCAGAGATCACGGATTTCCACTTGCTATGATCCTGACATACCTCTTTCGCTTCATTCACTCTTATTAAATTCTTTATAGTACATGCTTTTCGGTTAAGTATACTCCATACTCTTTTCTACACAACATTTTCATTATATTAGATGGTCGTCACAATAATAACTAGTCTATAAAACTGTCTAGAGTAGACTAAAATAATAACTTGAATCTTTAAAACCTATTCATAATCATTAATAAAAAAAAAATAACATAGTCAAGTTTACCAAGGGCACGTTAACCACAGAGTTGAATAAATGTTCGCATTTCGTTTTATGGTTATGAGAAGGTGTGCAGTGCAGCACGCATTAACTTGGAAGGCCGATGTTGTCATTAGGGTCAACTGCCTTACCAATAACACCATCAGCAAAGTCGTGTCTAACATAATATCTAATACACCTGTGAAGACAAAGAATATAATTTGACCGCATATTTCATTTTTAAAGATATATTTCAAATTACTTCATTTACTGACGAGAATTCTAAGAGTATTGACAATAGACTAATTGAGATGGATTGACATAGCTCGGTTTTTTTATAACCCTATTGTATGTTGCTCTAATAAAATGTTATTGAATGCATGCAACACGAGATGAAGCCATTAATCAATATTCAACTGGCATGCTACGCTCTAAGCCGAGGGTTTATATTCATCTTGAACCATACTTATTTATATGTATTCTGTGTGCTTGAGCTACCCACTGGCAATAAGTGATTACAATCGTTTCAATTGAACAGCAAGTATTTATATAGTCTCATTTTATACATATAAGCCTACATACAACTCGAATCGAAAACACTTGTGAACAATCGAACAAGCCAACGAAGTGCAAATGTAATTTCAAATGTTTAGATTTTTAACGATAACAAAATTAAACTCGTCCACTCAGACTTCAACCATACTTGCATCTGATTTTTTTTAAATATACATAACTCTAAAACCCGTTGGCCATACGTTAAATTTACTAGTGGAACATGTAGGCAAGCGAGTTTTCGCGATTGTGCAACTCGTGCGCATGAGCCACGCCCACCATTCACGGCAAGCTTGTCGCCCGAGTGTCTCAAATACTACGCTTTGGCTTCTTTTTTTTACCGCTGTCAAGCCAATCCCATCAAAAGCAATTTTCTGATATAAAATATTAAACTATAGGTATATTTTTTAACTTTCATGATATTATGCTAAGTTGGCTTTACACGATTACATTATCATTATTATTACATAGTTTCCGGTTTGGTAAATTCTGCATGTCTTTGAAATTTAATTATTGCAGACTTTTCGTAGCAACACTATTCATTTTACACTATTATTTTACCAGGTAGTTTGTGTATTTATTTTTTTAAAACCATCACCACAAAAAACAGACGTGTAACATACAATAAAATATGAATAAATATAATTTTGTATACTTATGTGACAAAATATTGGTGTAATCTATAAAATTCTGTATTCTCTATGTTTTTAAAGCTAAATATGGTAAGCTAGTATAATATAAACACTATGTAGATACAACTACTACTATGATGCGATTAAGCACTTGAGATAAATCTGGATTTAGATAAACTAAGGCCTTTTAAGTAAAATCTTACTATGAAGAGGGGAAGTCACTACCAAAGCAGCGACGGCCGAGGAACGCCACGCCTTACGAACAAACTAGTGCACATCAAAAGCCACAATAAACGTCAGTAACTTGGAAATACAATTCAAATTAATGCAAGCTTATTGCAAACAAATTATAAAACCACATTCTTTAAAATGTTAACTTTATTCATCTAAATATATAAAACTCTTTCGTTACTGACTGACTGACTGACTGACTGACTGACTGACTGACTGACTGACAATCAACGCACAGCCTAAACCGTTAGTCCTAGAAGCATGAAACTTGGAGGGTATGTTCCTCTTATAACGTAGAGGTGTACTAAGAAAGGAAATTGGAAAATTATTTCCCGAAGAGGAGAAAAAGGGGAAAAATGGTTTAAAGACAAATCAACGCACAGCCTAAACCATTAGTCCTAGAAGCATGAAACTTGGATGATGTGTTGCTCTTATAGAGCAAAGGTGCATTAAGAAAGAAAATTGGAAAATTATTTACCTAAAAGAAGAAAAAAAAGGAAAAAAGTTTCATGAAAATTCACAAAAAATTGCTTTACAAAATACGCAAAAAAACAGTAAAAAAAAATCTGCTACCGCAGCATCTGTAACCAAATTTGAATACACACAAAAGTTTACATTAACCCCACCGTAACCACTAAGACAAAATCGCGGAAAACACCTATCGTACCGAAACTAAACACCGCACCGCTTCAAAAAACGGCTAAAGTACATGCTCAAAACTATGGTAACCAGCTGGTCATGTCAAATTAAAAAAATCTGATTCGATTATACACCAACACGCAGACGAAACCCTAAATTAGCCACTAATATAACATAAAATCACAAGAAATTGCCTTACAAAATACGCAAAAAAAACCATTAAAAATTTTTCAGCTACCGCAGCATCTGTCACCAGGTTTGAATACACACAAAGGTTTACAAAAAAACCAATGATAAACCACTTAGACAAAATTGCGGGAATCATCTATCATACTTAAACTAAACACCGCTGAAAAAAATCGGGTACAACAGCACCTGTCTTCAAATTCAAATACACTCTAAAGTACATGCTCAAAACTATGGTAACCAGCAGTTGGTCATGTCAAATTAAAAATCTGATTTGATTATACACCAACACGCATACGAAACCCCAAATTAGCCACTAATCTAAATATATAAAACTCTTTCGTTACTGACTGACTGACTGACTGACTGACTGACTGACTGACTGACTGACAATCAACGCACAGCCTAAACCGTTAGTCCTAGAAGCATGAAACTTGGAGGGTATGTTCCTCTTATAACGTAGAGGTGTACTAAGAAAGGAAATCGGAAAATTATTTCCCGAAGAGGAGAAAAAGGGGAAAAAAGGTTTAAAGAAAAATCAACACACAGCCTAAACCATTAGTCCTAGAAGCATGAAACTTGGAAGATGTGTTCTTCTTATAGAGCAAAGGTGCATTAAGAAAGAAAAATAGGAAAATTATTTCCCTAAAAGAAGAAAAAAGGGAAAAATAGTTTAAAGAAAAATCACAAAAAATTGCTTTACAAAATACGCAAAAAAACAGTAAAAAAAAATCTGCTACCGCAGCTTCTGTCACCAAATTTGAATACACACAAAAGTTTACATAAACCCCACCGTGACCACTAAGACAAAATCGCGGAAAGCACCTATCATACCGAAACTAAACACCGCACCGCTTCAAAAAATGGCTAAAGAACATGCTCAAAACTATGGTAACCAGCTGGTCATGTCAAATTAAAAAAATCTGATTCGATTATACACCAACACGCATACGAAACCCTAAATTAGCCACTAATACAACATAAAATCACAAAAAATTGCTTTACAAAATACGCAAAAAAAACCATTAAAAAATTTTCAGCTACCGCAGCATCTGTCACCAGGTTTGAATACACACAAAGGTTTACAAAAAAAAACAATAATAATCACTTAGACAAAATTGCGGGAATCATCTATCATACTTAAGCTAAACACCGCTGAAAAAAAACGGCTACAACAGCACTCGCCTTCAAATTCAAATAAACTCTAAAGTACATGCTCAAAACTATGGTAACCAGCAGTTGGTCACGTCAAATAAAAAAAATTTATTCGATTATACACCAACACGCATACGAAATCCAAAATTAGCCACTAATCTAAATATATAAAACTCTTTCGTTACTGACTGACTGACTGACTCACTGACTGACTGACAATCAACGCACAGCCTAAACCGTTAGTCCTAGAAGCATGAAACTTGGAGGGTATGTTCCTCTTATAGCGTAGAGGTGTACTAAGAAAGGAAATTGGAAAATTCTTTCCCGAAGAGGAGAAAAAGGGGAAAAAAGGTTTAAAGAAAAATCAACACACAGCCTAAACCATTAGTCCTAGAAGCATGAAACTTGGAAGATGTGTTCTTCTTATAGAGCAAAGGTGCATTAAGAAAGAAAAATAGGAAAATTATTTCCCTAAAAGAAGAAAAAAGGGAAAAATAGTTTAAAGAAAAATCACAAAAAATTGCTTTACAAAATACGCAAAAAAACAGTAAAAAAAAATCTGCTACCGCAGCTTCTGTCACCAAATTTGAATACACACAAAAGTTTACATAAACCCCACCGTGACCACTAAGACAAAATCGCGGAAAGCACCTATCATACCGAAACTAAACACCGCACCGCTTCAAAAAATGGCTAAAAAACATGCTCAAAACTATGGTAACCAGCTGGTCATGTCAAATTAAAAAAATCTGATTCGATTATACACCAACACGCATACGAAACCCTAAATTAGCCACTAATACAACATAAAATCACAAAAAATTGCTTTACAAAATACGCAAAAAAAACCATTAAAAAATTTTCAGCTACCGCAGCATCTGTCACCAGGTTTGAATACACACAAAGGTTTACAAAAAAAAACAATAATAATCACTTAGACAAAATTGCGGGAATCATCTATCATACTTAAGCTAAACACCGCTGAAAAAAAACGGCTACAACAGCACTCGCCTTCAAATTCAAATACACTCTAAAGTACATGCTCAAAACTATGGTAACCAGCAGTTGGTCATGTCAAATTAAAAATTCAGATTCGATTATACACCAACATGTATACGAAACCCCAAATAAGCCACTAATATAACATAAAATCACAAAAAATAGCTTTACAAAATACGCAAAAAAAAACATTAAAAAAATTTCAGCTACCGCAGCATTTGTCACCAGGTTTTAATACACACAAATGTTTACTAAAAAACCGATGATAACCACCAAGACAAAATCGCGGGAATCATCTATCATACTTAAAATAAACACCGCTGAAAAAAATTGGCTACAACAGCACTCGCCTTCAAATTCAAATACACTCTAAAGTACATGCTCAAAACTATGGTAACCAGCAGTTGGTCAAGTCAAATTAAAAAAATTGATTCGATTATACACCAACACGCATACGAAACCCAAAATTAGCCACTAATATAACATAAAATCACAAA
Organism: Thera obeliscata; assembly: GCA_947578465.1. Lineage (NCBI taxonomy): Eukaryota > Metazoa > Arthropoda > Insecta > Lepidoptera > Geometridae > Thera > Thera obeliscata. The sequence goes on from OX387926.1 coordinate 5,608,010, forward strand.
AAATAGCTTTACAAAATACGCAAAAAAAAACGTTAAAAATGTTTCTGCTACCGCAGCATTTGTCACCAGGTTTTAATACACACTAATGTTTACAAAAAAACTGATGATAACCACCAAGACAAAATTGCGGGAATCATCTATCATACTCAAACTAAACACCGCTGAAAAAAAACAGCTACAACAGAACTCGCCTTCAAATTCAAATACACTCTTAAAGTACATGCTCAAAACTATGGTAACCAGCAGTTGGTCATGTCAAATTAAAATTTCAGATTCGATTATACACCAACATGCAAAAGAAACCCCAAATAAGCCACTAATATAACAAAAAATCACAAAAAATAGCTTTACAAAAAAAAGCAAAAAAAAACATGAAAAAAAACGGCTGCAACAGCACTCACCTTCAAATTCAAATACACTCTAAAGTACAAGCTCAAAACGATGGTAACTTGCATTTGATCATATCAAACTAAAAAATCAAGATTCAATTATACACCAACGAATACGATAGCCCAAATTAGCCACTTTAACAAAATCACGAAAAAGAGCTTTACAAAATACGCAAAAAAACATTAAAAAAAATTCAGCTACCGCAGCATTTGTCACCAGGTTTTAATACACAGCTGAAAAAAATCGGCTACAACAGCAGTTACCATCTTTCGAACACACTTTATATAGTTTTGAATGCAAACTCAAAACTAAGGTAACCAGAACTTAGACATGTACAACCAACGCATACATAACCCAAATTAGCCATTAAGGCAAATTCACGAAAAATAACTCTCAAAATATAAGCAAAAAACAGTGAAAACATATCAATAGTTGTCCGTTTTCCACCATAAAATAGTTTCTTTTAAACGAACTCAAACTATGACTTTATACTAACCACGCGGACGAAGTCGCGGGTGTCAGCTAGTATATATATATATATAATTATATTTTTAGGATCTCGGAAACTGAGCCAACAATTTTCATGAAATTAAGTATTCAGGGGTTTTTGGGGACGATAAAACGATCTTAGCTAGATCGTTTCATTTTTAGAAAATGTCCCCCTAATCGTAAAGTAAATAAACAACTTTATCATAAAATCATAACTCCTAGCGCCATCTGTTGATTAAGTCATGAGTTAGTGGGACAGAGAACGCCATCTATTGACGAGTAGTGGAGTTTATTATTATGTCGGTAAGATGGAAAAATATTAATATTTAATCAGTATTTAAGTAATTCGTATTTAGATATAATTCATAACAACAGTTTACCAAACAAAAATTACGAGCGAAGCTCGGGCACCAACTGCTAGTAAACATATATAAACTAGTAAATCCTGGTCAGTTCGCTAGTCCTAATTATTGATTATGTATACGGTCTTTCTCTTTCTAAGAGTAAATATATTTTCTTTTTCTTATTTTTATCAGTTACGAGTAGGTCCGTCCTATCTACGTGCTAGGCTGCACGTATACTAAAGTATTTTGTAAGTGTCACACAGCCGTTCGCGTCCATTCACCTATCAAATTGTTGTGCTTGTCTAGCAATATACCTCCGCACATCTATTGTTTTATCAATTTTAGATAATATCATTATTATTACTGTGTGTCCAATATTGTTGAAATTGCACTTCGTATCAAGTAAGCAAGTCAAGGATCATTATTATCAGCCTTAATCGTGCCTAGTCTTCAGAAATCTACTGTTGACATGGAATTGTATAATTTTCAACTATGAGTAGACTCCATGTTTCGTTTGGTGGTTGCCATCCGAAAACTATGATCTAAGGTCTGAGGCTACCCTCTTTGCAGCTCGTTAATTGTAATTACAACTCAACGATGTACCTAATTAAATTTGAAATAAAGTAGGTCAATACTAATAATGATGACTATGAATTTTCTAGAATGACGCAAATATTCGATGGAGTAGTGTAGACTACTTGCTCGTCAGCTAAACCTTTTCGAACCTAAAATTACCTTGGTACTACGACATAATTAAGCGAAGGAATTTGTCTATATTATATACCCGTGTGAGTTGGTGATGACTCAGATTCATAATAATTCTAGTGTTTATGATCCATATATTTCATTGTATTATACAGTTTAATATTATCGGTTGTAATGTCGGAAATCGTCGCGGATTATTTGATTAATGTACTATAACTAGCAAAGCAACACTTGCGCTAGGTCGCTAGGCAATAACTAGGTCGACAACATCTACCAACGTAGTTCCGGTTTTTGATAACTGATCCGTGCATTTGCTGCTGCTATAATATTTTTGTTTGTAACTACTGGAATTATACTAATTGTAGTGTTTCTATCTGTCCATTACAATTTCGTGTTATTTAATTAGTTAGGTACATCCGCCTAGTAGTAGATTGAGGTACCTTGAACATGTTTCTTTTGTTCTTCAAATATTGACCGGTTAGAGTAGATCTAATAAGCTGAGCTGCGCATAATCATTGTATGCTACTAATTTGTATAAATATTAGAGCGAAGTCCAGCAGTGACGTTGGGCTTACTATAAAGTCTGGTATAAAATACTTATTTGGACCCATTCCTGAAGATATCTTCAGGAATCTTGAGACTAAGAGTTCCTAACCTATTATTTACTACTTATTTCAATTCTGTGTCTAAGCTCATTCAGTAAGTATTTCTTGTTTAAAACTATAGAATATTTTGCTACATTTTCTACTAAATGTTTGCATTCCTAGGCAGTTCCTTATTAAACCACCTCTGTTATGATGACTAATAATGTCGGTCGTGTTAGTTTCTCTTAAATATGAGAGTGATTTAGCGCTCACAGTGTCAAGGGCGGCGCCCTCCCTCGCGTTTCTGTCTCAACCAGTATAACGAGACTCACAGAATACATACTCCGACTGACAGAAATGTCGATCGTTACGGTTCTCAGTTGAATGGTCGAAACCAGCCCTCCTAACTTCCGGGCGACGCTTTGCTTGCATTGCGTTTGTAAATGCTTGAACTTGGATGTCTTCCCTTTGGAGCTCATTATTCACGTAATTAAGGTCTCCTGAGGATCAAACTTAATCCTTTTAATTGAGGCTGGATTAGTCTTATTAATGATTTACCTACTTCCACAATGACACTACATGCAATTGCAAAAAAAAACAAAATCTGCTTTATTTTGTTAAAGTCAATAGACACAATCGACACAGCACAGGATGCGATGCTTTTTGTTATCACCTACGATGATTTACCTCACATATACACTCAAATTTACTCAGTCATTCTGTTGAGTTGAGTTTGGGGCTTTTGAGTGATTTCGATTTTTGCTGTCCGTCGACCACGTAGCCATGATGGTTATTGTGTAGGGCTGCCTGATATATGTAGATATATTTTTGAGCGATAAAGCCGCTTCTTGTATTACTATTTTACTGCAGACAATTATGTATTAATTAAAAAAAATTATCAGATGAGGCAATTGCAGCAACTTAATGATTATAATTACCTACCTATATTCTTCATACAAATAAACAACCTCTTCAATAAGAAAACACGACACTGAATGAAAGAGAATTATTCTTCGACAACCTTAACGTGACATGCATCTAAACATCCTAGTTCAGATACTATGTAATGAAACGAGTAATTATACATGACTTCGCTTGCTCTATATCCTTTGTTCTCACGAACAATAATTTAAGAAGGGTCATTTGATAATATAAGGATCCTTGAAATGTTTTGTTCAGTTTCAAGTCCTTTCAAAATCCCAGTCAGCAAACCCGGAGTTTCTCATGTACTCGTACGAGCACATAGTTATATTCTAAGGCTCTTTCGTTTTATTATACGTGTTATTAACGAAGTAGGCAAACTGCATTTTAATCATGGTTCAGACTTAAAAGTTATCGCAGAGTTCTAGAGGTCAAGTTAATCATGATACCAGAGGTCACTTTCGCAATCCTTTAATGTTATAAATAAAAACATAAGTAAACAAGTTTGGTTAAAGCAACTGAAATACTCGATCATCATCCATCATTGCATGATTTTCGAGTCTCACTCATCGCATGCAGTGGTCAGTGTTATTATATAGATTATTATTATTTATTTAATATTATTATTTACTGTTTATTTCATGCACATTTTTTATTATTTAATGCATTTTGATGAAATTCCCTACGAATATTAGACAAATAGGATTTCATTATAATAGATTTGACTTGAATGTTTTTTGTTTAAAATATTTAATTCTGATGTTTTAATTGTTTAATCTGTGAGGAATTTCATGAATCTTTATTCAGACAATTCTTCGAACTGCATAACGTATGTTGTTTTCATACATATTTGGAAGCAGTCTTGCCTTTCATGATGTGCCACATAATTGGCAGAAGATGTATAAATAAATTGTGGTTAATGGGTTATTAAGTTGGGCGATTTTAAGTAACCTGTTCTCACTTCATCTCTTTTGTGGAAATGAATGCACATGCGAATATTTTACCTATAAATTGGTTAATTAAAGTTCTTAGCAACTTGACTGATAGTCAGATTCCGCGAACCTTTCTATGCTTGAGTAAAGAATGAAATTGTCTGATTAGTGCATTGTTTTGTATGCATGCGTTGCTTGAGTGTAGCCTTGGTCTCTGTTGCATGCAGGTCTAGGCGAGCTTCGACGCAGCTGTCGCGGAGTGCTGAGAGCATCGACCTTACTTACAAAAGGTAACAGATTTCCCATTATTATGCTTTTACATTAATGTTACTGTTTCGATTCCGCCAATGTCGTCTTTCACCGAGTGTGACCCATGCATGAGACGGATTTTATGGGACGTTTTAGTAAATTACACGCGCCTTTAATGATTCGGTTGGCACGTGCTTTGTCTTTGTTTTTTTTTCGTTTAAGTATTTCTTTTTCTCAGGCTTTAAATAGAACCAGATTGATTAATATAGCGTATACCTAATAAGTATAATATTATACCACAACTGTTACGTTGTTATTGTGTAAATATGTCCCTGTGCAGCACTCTGATTTATTTATACTTGCAGATAATTACCTCAATAAGTCATTGACAAGTAGATCAAGTTTGGAATGTTGTTTACATTTAGCATATCAAGCTTCCCATAAATTGTCGGTTGATAGGCTGAAGGTCGTTAGTTGAGCAGTATACATTTCTATATTTACATGATACATGATCGGTTTAAAAGGATCAGTCGGTATATAAGTATAATGATTGAGAACTCACATAAATATTTGTTTTAAAGCTTCGTTATCCAGCTCCAAAGGTAAACGGTAGTAATCAATGTAAACAAATCAATTTGACAGGGCCTTACAAATCGTTGATTCCCGCTAGTTATTGCTGCTTGAATATTTCGTAATTGAACTGTTAAAAAGTAGATAAGGATCGACCCAATTGAGTAATCCTATATAATCGCATCAAAAGTCAACGGAGCGATACACTAGCCTAAATACTTACGTATCTACTGTAACATGATTCATTTATAAGAGACAGCTCATTAATATTAGTCCTGGCCTTAAATTGACACGGTTGACCTTCATATTTAACCTCTTGAGGATTTGCACTTCATTTAAATGTATGCAAGTGAAACACTTGCATACAATGTCTCTTGAAATCCCTATAATTCTAGTGATTTCAAAAATGATTATAATATTAGAAAGCACTCTGCAAGTGTGCACATCTCGTTGGCCTCGTTTCTATTTGAATCTGTCCTACGAGAGTTGTTTGGAGCTTTAGGAGTCAACAATTACACGTGCGTTGACCCGGAATGTTTACATCATTAGTAGACTGTCTACGACCTATGACTTGCACAACGCGATACCACGTTCTTGGAAAGGTTTTTATCGCAATACTCACACCTTTAACCTTAAAGGCACAAATACTTTCATCGTGACATGGAGAATAACAGAGTATTTTACACAAAATCTATTTATTCCATTGGGATTTATGAGGACCTTATCGGATGGATGCCAGAACCGATTTCTTAGTTCATTTCTCATATTGAAAAATATTTCGTATCCGCCTGGTCTTTGTACGGTTGATCTTTTACAAATGATTTGGCAGACGTTACTAATGTTTACAATATTTCCATATTTTTGTGAACCTTTACCTATCTGAGGTGTTAACGCCAATACGATGTTCCTTTTAGGTTCTGCTTTGTAAACATAGTCTGACATTATTGTTATGTGTTTCAGGTCGAAAAGCCGCTCTGTAGACCATGGGTTTTCTGCGCCCTTCGACCTTGAAGCTCTACGATCTAAAGTGGAAGGAAGATTCGACGCCGTTCACAAAGGTAAGGACCATAGATTCTGTGTTTCTTTGTCCATGGGTCATATTTATCATTTAAATTTAATTATTTCCTTGGTTGACGTTCGTTCAGTCAAATAATAAGTGTCGTTGGTTTGGTGCCGGGTATTAAAGAGCAGGTCGTTGCACTTTTTAAAAAGCTGAACCATTCTTGTTAAATAAAAAATTCAAGCATAATAATATGTACTAGTAAATAAATAACAGATGGTGCTGACGACACAGATTATCTGATAAATGCGATCTTTAGTGAAGTAAACAGAACTGAATTTGGCAGGAATCATCTAAATATGTATTTAAATAAACCTTGTCCTATTATTCTATGTGTACACGAAACTATTACCGTATACCTTTTGCAAAATCCGAATTAAATCATGGAACCCATTCCACAAATGGGATAATACCATTTTATATCTGACAATCAATACACGTTGTATTATGATAATGTTATTATTGCAGAACAACGCGATCGTAAAACTCGTAAAATACTGAATTTATTTGTAAGAAAATGGATTCGTTCACGAGACCTGGATGTAACGATTGTTGATTGGTGCAATCAACGAATGCTATTACCAGTAGGCTGACATGCAGTGTGTATCCATTCAAACAAAATTGCAGTTGGAAAACCTTGTGAAATTACCACGTGAGATATTTGATAGCTTACGTGACAAACAAGTCGTCCTAAGGCAAATGTATTTTGGTCAGCAATAACGTCTTAAATTCAGGATCAACTACAAAGAAACCCCTCAATTAACACCGTTGTCAATTGCTTGTGAACGGCCTGGCTCGGCTGACGACAGGGAAAAAAAGCCCTGTGAATCTCATCTTGTTTGTCTTGTTAGCGTGCGTGCGTGACTGATCTATTATACAAACTTTTCCAGAAATTCAGCTAATTTTGCAATGTTTGTTTATGATGTCTATCTGATTCAGCAACTGATTTCAGCAAAGTTTTCGATTAACTGTTTTGAGAATATCGTGTAAGTTATCAACTGAACTGTAAATACATTTTGGCAAACTTCGCAGTCGGTGAACAAAAACTTTTAGCACGTTTATTTGGGAGATCTGAAAAACAATGCAAAAAAGTTTTACGTCTTATTACGCGTGGAAACTTATTTACTGGTCGTAATTTGTCAAGAGAATTTTGTTCGCATTTTAGCTTTAGCAGCACATTTATCATGAGTCTCGTAACATAACGTAGAATTAAATTATCGTGATAATTTTGTAAAGTAAATCAAAGTGACAATCGAAAAAACATATAAATCACTTGAATCCGCATGGATCACTTTGCAACGTACTTGAATCTAGGTGACAGTTCCTCGAGGAACAAAAATCAATAAGTGGGACATTTAAGTTACCGTTACACTGAAATTTTAATGTGAATATTATGTATGCATAATATTCAAATTAAAATAATACATGTGTGGTTTTTGTAAATATACAAATACAGATTAGATTATAATTTGATAAAAATGCCGTATAGCAAAGTTTTATTATTATGATATTGTTCATCGCTATGCATTTTTGCGCAGGCGCCAGCGTACACGTGTAAGCAAGTACCAACAGTATATTTTGTGTATATCGAGCAAAGAATTTTAAACATTTTTTCCTTGTTTCAGACGAAGATGAACATGCCAAGAGATTACCGCCTCCACCGCCGATTAAAACAATGGCTTACACGGTAAGGATTTGTAATGCTTTCCAAGAAAGGTCTCGAGATTCTCAAGAACCTTCGAATCTGTTGGCAAGCTTGTTGACGGAGGTATTGAGGACTAAGTGATTGAGGGATTGGAAGTAAAGGATCGGAATAAAACCTTGATGCTGAAAGATGATAAAATTTTAAAAAGCTAGTTTCCTCACCAACTCTAAAAGAATTGGCATAAACTTATAGACTTGATTTCCTAACTTATTTTGTATGGTTCTTAGGCAGTATCTGTCTAGCAGAGTAGGATCCCAATACCATAGGGCCATTAAGATGATCGTGTTCGTACCTTTATCCGGTTGGGTAGATAGGTCTCATTCTCTTCTAGGTAGGCCAGTTCTCCCGAAAAAACATAGTCTTCCTGCATAAATTAAATACATCGATGTTTTCCTGCAAGTTGGGGTCCATTATGTTTAGTTCTATCATCCTCCATCTCTATCCATCCCATCCGTGTGGTGAATGGGTCAAATAAGCAAGTTTTTTTCTTCTTTCTTTCAAGATTATATGAATTTTAGTGAAATTATTGAAATTTAATGATTTGTGTTGTACCACCAGGTTCGCGACCGCGATACCCTGACATCTCTAGCCGCTCGGTTCGACACCACGCCGTCAGAGCTCACCAAGCTCAACAGGCTCGCCACTCAGATCATCTTCCCGGGACAGACTCTGCTGGTTCCAGACAAACGGAAAGGTACAAACAAAATTCATAAATTATAACAATTCATAAATTTTCTTCTTGACGTGACACTAGTTCTTGTGAACCAGTTTGGTGAAAGGAAAATCCTTTTAAGTCCGTCCCAAAGAGTCTGGTGCACTTGAAACATGTTGTAAAACTTTTAGGTTCTACGACAAGCCGGTTCCCTGTTTTCTTTCACCGTTTGAGAGTATTGGACACTGTCTGACTGTGTTTCGTGCACATACATTTTTGGAGAGAAAAACAGATTGGGGTACGACTGGATTTGAACCCACGACCTTAGGATCGGAAAGCTGGCAGCTACCACTAGACCACCAGTACTTTCCACCACCACTGAACCTGATCGTGATAAATTGATGGACATTTTACTCGCCGCTATTTAGCCTCAAACTAAGCAAATCGTGCTTGCTAAGGGAACTGGATAACTGTATACTCGTATTATTATGCTATCTTACTATAACAGTCACGAGAAATACAAAATACCTACAATTGGTAGTTGGACTTTTTTTTTTTTTTTTTTTTTTTTTTTTATATTGTTGATAGCTAAACGTTTGACTGCCATCACACCTGATGGAAAGTGAAAATGCAGCCTAAGGTGGAGCACGCTTAGGTATAATCCACTTGTTCACTCTTGACTTGAAAATTCCAAGGTTGTAGTGCTCCGGAAATACTGACGACGGTAAAGAGTTCCACTCCTTGGCCGTTTGCACCAAAAAAGTAGAAGCGAAGAAAAGTAGAAGTACTGATTTGGATGAAATTGGAATTGTTCGTTTAGTGACTTATCAAAATGGGTTATTATAATAAATATGGGGTCCAATGATTTATAATTATAACTAAAGCGTTTAAACTTGAAAAGGTAATTCTCAAACTCGACGTAAACAATTTCCATAAAAAGTTTTAATTGTTTTGGTTAGATATCGATATCGATAAGGCTGCTTCGATAGTTTCGATATTCCTACATTACTATTACGCAAAAGAGCGTCTGTTTCTCGAATGCTCATAGTAAACGAGAATATTTGATACAATAAATGTATATTTAATGCTAGTTTAGGACCTAAGCAAAATTTTTGAGCCATTTAAAATCTCAAACAAAACCATTCAAGCCTCAAATCTTTCGAAATCAAGCGTTTCACTTTCTGGCAGGAATTTTAGGGATCGCCGAGCCAATTGACATCTGTGTTAGGTATTTGGGTCACGTCCAAACAACGTGCACTTGCATTTCTACAGTTGAATGCCAATTCGTTCAACGGTTTACCCGGTGCTTCAAAAGAATTCTGTCAGTACCAGAGCAAACGTTGCAAATAGTTCTCAACAAATACAGAAGATAGATGACATGCAAGCAATTTGCAGTCATTGTTTTTAAATCTATGCAAAATGTTGTCTGTAAAGTCATCAAAATATACAAAAAGAAATTCATATTCTATCAAAATCATAATTATTCAAATTATTCTAAAGTGTATATATAAATCATCATCATTATCAACCCACAGTAATGTGCCAGTCAAGACTATGTCGTCCATCTATCTTGTGCCCTACGTTTCTGCTACAGTACCGAGTACAACATTAATAATAATAAATAAATATTGTGGACAATTCACACTACACTATCTAGCCCCAAACTAAGCATAGCTTGTATGATTGCTGATATAATTTATGGAATTAAGATATAAATGAATACATACGATGCAACCGCTAAAGAAACAAATGTTATACGGTGGCGCTAAATAATAAATAATACCTCTCACTCACACGCCATCGGCCATTGTGTGGGCGCAGCCTTTATCAAATTCAATTATTTTGTTTTTGTGCTTCGAGGACGAGACAGGCCATTGAACCTGTCTGGTATTGATAGATTATTTATTTTGACGTGAAAATAATGAAATAACGTTGGAAGCTTCGGGACGGCTTCGTCGTCACCTATATTTTTGACTGTTGCCTCAAAATAATATATCAATTCACCCACAGAAAGTCTAAGCAACAAAATACATCATTTTATTTCATTTAATTTCACGCAGATAACTACCATGAAATATTGAACTTCTTAATAGATAGCCATAAAGTCCAGCCGAACGATAAAATATTCTTGGTTTTATTCCACGCACATGTGGGATAAAGTAACGCATGCAACATTAATGCAAATAAATCAGTCATATTTGTACCTACCACCCAACTACTGAAGGTCATCCGAGCTGGGAGTTAGAATCGAGATGTCAATTATAATACCCTTTTATCGATACGGATAACTTTTGGTAAGGAAAAGAAATACACTCACACACCTTATTGGTGGGATGAAACAAGATTGTATAAGAAATAATTCAAGCTAAGCACTAGCCTTGGTAGTGGTCTTACCTATCTTACCTATAAACATCTATCGAAAGATATACAATACTTAAATCATTGCTATCTCAAAGAAATAGTACTGCATAAATTCAAATGTCGTTTATCATACCGAAGTCTTAATAAAAAATCTATACTTTGTGCTAAGAGACGCATACGATCTACATATCTCTCTGCCGCAGTCAGATAAATATCGCCATATTTCTATACATGTCCCTTGGGTGTTAACTGATGAAAATACAGGCTCTTGAGCGACACTTCAATAAATATCTCAAAATAACGAACGTAATGCGACTACGCATGCCTCAGTTAATGCGGCATTACAGTGTTGAATAAATATTTTATAGACCAATCACATCAGCTCTGTGGTTCACCATTCAACTCCCGGGATGATAGACAGAAATCACAAACCGCTGAAATATATGTGCGCCTTACTTTTTGGCGCGGGTTCATCAAAACAACGAACACATTAGCGTTACCGATTTGGCTAGGCGGTATCGTTTTCAAGTATAAAACAAAAACTGAATTTCTAAGTGCTTTTTATAATATCAGAACCATTCAGTCAATATAATAGATTATCTATATTTTCATCAAATCTTGAATACAATAGTTATAGATACCTTCTTAAAAATATTTTGTTGTGTCAAATATTTGTATAGGCTCTAATCTTTTTGTTACCTTGACACAGCTAACACGTCATAAAAAAGAATTTGATATTTCCGTTTTAGTGGCCTAGATTTTTTTGTTGGAATATATTTCTTAGCATCCAAATATTTTGATCAAGTTAAAATAAATTGATAAAAGTGATACGTTCATAACATACCTAATCTTGCTATAATTGTGCCATGTTTTTCTCAATTAATCTCTTCCTTTAGTTTGATATTAAACGTAATTCTACGTCATCGTCGTTTCCCGGATTAATTCGATAATTTATCTTCTCAAGGATGACAAATAGTTTGAGATAGTCTTGGGGCACGGTAGCATCTCTGCCAAGGCGAGCGAAGCTATTAATTAATTTTATCTTTATTAAAACCTTTTAAAAATTTGTGTGATAAAAATGGCTGACTGATTGCTACCATCAATATTTAAGGTGTTTTTCTTCATAAAAACTAAACAACCTATATACAAATCCAGACAACAAACTCTATTCAAATCTCGTCTAGGTACTCAGCTTTTAAAAAGTTGTGTGATAAATGTAGCAAAAATTTACTTGAGTAATGATCGCTGACTGATTGCTACCATCAATATTTAAGGCGTTTTTCTTGATAAAAACTAAACAGCCTGTATACAAATCCAGACTATCAAACTATATTCAACTCTCGTCTCGGCACCTGTGCCATCAGCTGCTAACGCGTTGGAAAATAATTACATTAAGATTCGATTATACAGTCGCGAACACGCGGCGTCACTTGTTCCTAATTAGATTTTGTGTTACAACGAGCTTTGTGAAGCCGTTGTTATACAATATTTAGAGCGATGCTGTAATTAGTTTAATAACTGTAATAATTATCAAAGCTTACTGATGAAATAAATCAACCCACACAAATAAGGTTGGTTTTTACCAAGATTTTAATTTAACCTGCGCGTCAAAACCTGCACGGAAACTTGTAGTACAATCAGCGGTTTTAAGAGTCAATTTTATTAATAATGAATGCACCTGTTACAAATTCTTCAAGACGAGCTTTTCACATGTAAAACGGCAGCCTTGTTAAAACTAAACAAGCACACACTTTCCCATCGGCAAGTTTATCATGCGCACTTGATGTGCGGGCAGGTTTTTCCGCAAGTAGGCCGCTGGTGGGCCCTTTTTGCGTGATCCTTGACACGTGTTGCTCGAACTTTTTTAGGTTCTACAACACGCCGGTTTCCTCACGATGTTTTCCTTCACCGTTTTGAGAGTACTGGCAAAGTGCACATAAATTTTTCGACAGAAAAACTCATTGGTACACGAGTGAATTTGAGCCCACGACCTTCGGATCGAAAGGCGGGGCCACTACCACTAGACCACCAGTGCTCCACACTTTCCCATCACATTATAGTTGGTATTCACAAATGTGTATGTAAATGTAAACTATGTGGGTGTAATGGTGCAGTGGAGTGATTTCCGTTCTGTAAAGCACAGGTGTCTGCAATGATTAAACATGAAACAAGCGGCTTAAAAATGTACCTAATTGAAAATTATCATAAATATTTTTGACATTCTACACATTTCCAACTAAGCAGAACTTGTACAATAGGAACCAGATAGCTGATTTTATACATATTTGTTTTTGTAAATACATACTTAGAATACAATATAACACCCAGACAGAGAACAAACATATATATTCAGCACACAAATATTTGTTCTCGATAGTAATGATTGCTGACTGATTGCTACCATCAATATTAAAGGCGTTTTTCGACGGAAAATTCGGCAATGCATTATTTCAGGTTCTAGACTTGATATTATAAATCTGTGTTAGAGTAGGGTGGTTTTAAGTACGATTTTGTTTTATTGGTGTTCCTGATGTGTTCTGAAGCTTTCTTCTTTTGTTTCAAGGATTTCTAGTTCTACATTGAAATAAATTGGCGTACCTAATGACTCATCCAGGCATCTTTTCATAGGGTAGGCTCTCCAATCTCCATAGATCAAGCTTCGAGCATTGGGTATTCATTTATCGAAATTATGTGTCAGTCTGTCAGAGATTTTATCTGTTAGCAAGTCCAACCAACGTTGGTTCTATTCTAAGGCCATTCGTAATGACTTGTATCCATTTTGGTGTACTAATTTGCGGAAGTGTACAAATGCATTCAATGTCAGAAATTGTCTGTCAATCTTTGATTTAAGGAAATGTGTTTGCAGTCCATGATTACTATTGCATTTGAACTTCAACCGTAGCAGATAGTTTCAATGAAAAAGTAAATACTTACTTAGCTTGAGTAATGCGGCCTTCAGAGTTGGCTAACTTGTTGTTTTGAGAGTTTGGAAGAGCTAGTTTTATGCAATTATTCAGCTCGTTGGTAAATATTCTGAGACGTCAGCTTTAGTTTTGATTAATCAATGAGCGGCGTTGTGCTTGAAACCTCTACGATTGCATACTATCTGAAAAAATAAGTATGAATGTAGTACCTATCATACTAATAAAAAAAAATAGAAGTATCATACATAAACAAGTATACATAAAACACATGCAACAAATAGGTTACGATGGGCTACAACGATGAGAGCAAAAGAAAGGGAGTAAAAAAGTCTCTGAACACACTGAAAAGTACATACATGAAAATAAGGAATATAAATATAATATACATAGAAATGTACATAATGCATATGAATTAAATTATCTAAAACGCGCAACACACCATTCGTCCCGTCCCGTCTTGCATTTTACAAATTTTCTTCAATAATATGCAGAATATTGCATATTATTGAAGAAACAGACAGAATATTGCATATTATTGAAATTATGCAAAAACTTTGACACTGCGTCGCACATTCAAACCCTAAATACAAACAAACCATGTGTTTAGAACATAGGTATGTAAATAAACGAAATCGACAGTGCAAATGGTATCAATAGCATGCTGCTCGCAAACTCGCTATAATCGTTCGGTATTGTCCGGAGTAAAGCATAACAATAACATGAGGCCTTGGTGTTCTTCATTCAAGTGTGACGTAGGCATGGAACACATTTTTCTCCTATTTGCCCGACAAACAAATTACAGCTGTCAGACGAAGCAGACGCGGCCCTGCGGTCGGACTGAACGCGCGCTCTTTCTATTTTAACACTGAATTACTACTTTGTCCCACATTTATACATGTGAATTACACCGGCCGAGAACCAATCTCGTAGCTCCATCGAGGCTTCCGAACTGAAGCCGGCTACAATTGATATGGATTCGCGTTATCGCAAACGATAAAAACGCGATATAATGACTTTTGCGTAGTTCTAACCCGACAATGTTTGGTTTTGAATTCATTAAAAAGTGGTATCACGGTGCGTTGGACTGTTTGCTATCACAATACCGACCTTATGGATTTTATATTCTACCAGCGTGTCTTTTAGCAGTTGACGTGTCCGTGTAAATAAAACAGGTGTTCTAAAATGTGCGCTTTGTACCGGTTTCCAGATGGTGATAAGGAATCTGATGGCCCGTCAGAGAGCGGTGATAACACATCTGAGTCCACGCAGGCTGCCAGCGATGCAGGCCAGGGATGTGCCCAGGAAAAAGGTACAAATTCTTCATTTTTTGATGCAATGTTATCGAGTTCTACATAGATCTTAGGTTTGGCTGCGTTTATGCTTGAATTATCCTTGGTGATTCAACTTGAAACGCAACGGTACTTCTGATTATATAGGCAAATTCATTTACTCCATTGTTCATTATCTTAGGAAACTTTTCAACCATGTCCAAATGTCTAAGGCAAGCTATCGTAGAATTACTTCAGGTCAGGAACAATCGATCTGTGAAATGCAAGTTATGCAACCAGCTGCTGACATGAATCCTTGAATAATTTTGAAGTACCTACATTATTGTTCAGGTATTTCTAAGTTTCATGAAGTCATAATTCACTATCGACGGTGCAGTTGTTGGAAAATAAAACCGGGCCGGAGTTGTTACTCTTATCAGATGTGTTAGTGCAACTCGTTATCGAGTGCTAACTATTGTATTTTCCGACGTTATGCTCATTGTTACGTCAGAAGTATGCTTGACAAGCGCTAAAGTGAAAGAGGTGTGAAATAGGAACATAATACGAACTCCCTATTTCGCAAAATGCAGTGTCGAAACTCTCTAGAAGAGTATTCTCTTGATATTTCTTTTATCACGCCCGTGCTTCGTTTGTTTAGAACACTGTTGAACCGGACAAATTCAATTTAGTCACATCAATTTAGCTCAATTGGAAATTGGAGATAGTTTATACAAAGCCTGGAGTAGTTTCGGCTGATCGTATCTCATAACAAACAAAGGACGTTCAATCTAGAATTCTAGATATATACCTACGTAGAAAACGAAGAGATAAGGTTATCTTGGCTACATCAGATGCGCCGTGCGATATACTGTAATGGGTAGGTGCTATCAACATGGCAGCATTATCAGGTAAACTGTGGCTTCAGGAAAGATGAGATAGTAAATTAAAGATTTCCATGCCTGATGTAATGAGTTCACACGCCAATTTTGCAATCAATTCAGTCGTGTAAACAATGTCTAATTGAATAATAGCTTTGCTATTCTTAATTGTGTGTACGGCACAATCTAGTAGGTGTTTTAGTTGACTTTGAACGTTTTCTACATTAGTATTATCTTCCACCTCTCCTCTTCTCTCTCTCCCCCCCCCCCCTCCCCCTCTCTCTCTTCCCCCCCCCCCCCCCCTCCCCCTCTCTCTCCTCCTCTCTCCTTCCTCTCTTCTTTAATACCAGGGATCCTAAACAGCCGCCAGGTATAGCTGTTCTATTAGTCCTGGCTGTTTATGGAATCGATGGGTTTCATCAGTTATCGTCATCAGGCATAGGAAACCGTGGACATATAATAGTATAGTACCTATCAATTATCTGGGTCTATAAGAAATCTCCACTATAGTTTTTTTTATGTTAGTCGTGGCAGGCCTCGAAGGGACAAGCTGGATGCTTATGAGCGGGACTGGAAGATCGTAGTAACTGGAGAAAATGAGGGGAGGCCTTTGCCAACAGTGGGACACTACGTGTAATAGTAATAAATACCAATGTCTGATTTGAAACCCGCTTCGTGTCGCAAGTTCTAGCTAACTCGTTAGATGAGTGAAGTGGTTAGGGTCAATTGAATGACATTTCACACAATGATGATCGTTAGTGTAATTTCTAAGATTCCTTCGCTATTGTAGCTAAGAATATACCAGTGCTTCGTTATAGATAAATAGTAGGAAAACACTCAATTTCAATTATTAAATTGAAAATCATATCAAACAGACTGTTATGTCGAGCACTTTAACTACTCGACCAGCGCTTGTTATTTGTATCCTACTTGTGATTGTTCGTCATCATCACTATATTTGTAGCCCCTAGCGTCTTCGCCCTTGTTTTCATTACCATATAAATAAATCTAACATACAGGAGGAAATAAATATAGTGATACTAACGAATAATATTTCAATTATCCTGTGCTAAGTAGGTATAGACATCTTCTATATACGTCATTGTTTTCTCTAAATGCCAAATACATAATTGAATATTAGAGACAATCCACACAACACTATCTAGCCCCAAACTAAGCAGAACTAAGATAATTACTACGAGTAGTACTATCTTAAAGGATTTGAGTCTCAATCTCAATTTATTTCAAGCTCCGTCTTCAATGTCGTTCGATCGACGACGTTGAAGAGGTTTAAAAACATAATTCAATTCGTATGCTAACTTCATTCACAAGTTCATCAAAATGAAACAGAAAATACATTAATATCAACTAGTTTTCTTGTGTAATGTAGAATAAACTCGTAAATTTTATGAGTAGGTACATTCATAAAGTTTACGGTTTGGTACCTACATAGGAAATTATTATGCAATGTATATTTAGTTGAAGGTCAGGGTAACACACTGTAATGCATGTATTAGCAAAATTTATACATGAAGGCATTCTAAACTTTTTACTAAAAGAGTTGAGGGTAGTCCAGCCAATCCAATTTCAGCCTGATCCCTCGATCGGGCTAATGGTATGGCAGAATCAAAAATAGGCCTAACTATACTCAGCAGTAGGTACAGGCTGCATTTCAAAGTGATCTATGTGAATATGATTGAAGATGATATTAACAAATGTGTAAAATGATTGCTATCTCTTGCAGAGATCTTGGAAAGCCTGCGGCCAGGCTCGCCAGAGGCGCCAACTAACAACAGCGGTCCTCAACGTTTCTTGAAGATAAACGTTCGGCACATCACTGATGGACAGGTATATTCAGCAATTCCAACACACACATACCAACCAATCATTAGAAATCCAAATGTTGTTCATTTTCATTTGTTTCTGGCTCCTACGAGAACCAATGACTTTTCAAATATGAATGGAAGTATAATCTGTTTCAGGGAGTAGTGTCGGGCGTCCTGCTAGTGACACATACACATACCAACCAATTATTCATTTTCATTTGTTTCTGACTCCTACGAGAACCAATGACTTTTGAAATATGAATGGAAGTACAATCTGTTTCAGGGAGTGGTGTCGGGCGTCCTGCTAGTGACACCGAACGCGGTGATGTTCGACCCGAACGTGTCTGACACGCTGGTGATGGAACATGGGCCCGAGTCGTACGGTGTGATTGCGCCCATGGAGTACGTCGTCAACGCGGCCATTTTCTACGACATCGCGCATATGCGCACACATGGACCCGACCAAAACGCACACAAGTACGTATTGTTATAATATATGATTAAAAACTTGAGAAACCAACATCATGGCCAAACTGCTGAATCGAGTTCAGCTCAAAAAAAACAAAATGTCTCATAAATGACGAAGTTATGCGAAACAAACATAAAAAAGTTAATCAAAATTATTTTTTAAGCTTTTTTATTTTATTTATTTTTATCGTCCATTGACGTGGTATTTGTGTCATTTCAGGGCAGAAACTGCTGAGATTTACTATATGAATAAGGCAGAGCATTCACCCGGAAAAGACTCGCTTCTAGTCAAAGTAAGATATTGTATTGTTATTTTAAGTTTTCTAGAATCTGCCAATGTTGTGGTCACTATTAAATTATTATCTTTCTTTGCCGGCGGGCTTTTGGTCCGTCGATCGACCTCTGTCCGCTCAACTTACCCATGCCACAGAATAAATAATAGTATCTGCCCATGTCCGAAAAAATCCTCTCCAGTTTTTATAGCTTGATGTGACCTAAAAATCGGCAAATTTATCATCCGCACTTGATGTGCGGGCTGGTTTTTCCGCAAGTAGTACACGTTTTGCTCGAACTTTTTAGGTTCTACGACACGCCGGTTTCCTCACGATGTTTTCCTTCACCGTTTTGAGAGTACTGGCATAGTGCACATGAATTTTTCGACAGAAAAACTCATTGGTACACGAATGTATTTGAACCCACTGATGTGACCTATAACAGGATGAAAAAATTGCAATGATGTGTTCAGGATGAAACATTCCCCGAGCTGCAGGCGGCGGGCGCGGAAGGCGAGGACCGGCCCGGCTCCGGCGACGAGGACCGCGGAGGCGCCGCCTTCCCCAAGGCGTTCGACCGGGAGCTAGTCACGCCGACCTCGCTACAAGTACGTATAGTAGTAGGCAACTAATATTGCATATCGACTAATTTCGGATTCACTCTATGAAGCCTATGTGCAATATTGCACATCGGCTTTGTTTAGATACAAAAATAATTTTCATTATAAAAAAAATACCAGTGAACCTCCTTGTTTATATAACCTCTACTTACGTTTCGGGGCAGTGCAGTGGTCCAAGTGATCTGTCCAACTAGTTGGACTACGGGCCTTTACTAGGGGCCGTGGTCCAACTATCTTTGCAGCTGGACACAATTGCAGTTGTGTTATTTGAAATTGTTTTAATTGGACCTGGGAACTCTACTATGGTGCCGTGGTCCACGTGGTATGGTGCAGTTGGACCACTGCCCCGAAACGTCTACTTATACTCATTGCTCCGAGCATTTCCTTGGCATCTCTACCCATCTAAACTCATACTCATCGCTCTTCTAGTAACATGACTTTCATCCCTCATGACATGCCTGTACCAGGCTAGCCTTTCTAAGGTTTCTATATTAGAGAATTGTATCGTAGCACTACTGTCAGTTAACTATATCGAAATTTTCTGTTTACAGCAACAAACAACCGAAGAAAGGCGGAAATCTTTACTGGACCAGCACTGGGCTATCCCGAGCAAGGACAGAATGTCCATCGATCTAGGAAGCGAGGTAACAGTTTATTATAATATTAAGACTATATTTAATAATTTCTTATCATGATTATTTTAATAATTATAATGAACTTACTTCAGGCACCAGTTCGCAGTAAGCCTAGGAGTTAAACAAGAGCTTGTACCGTTTACCAGGTATCATCAAGCGCTGACCACTGCCACGGCGAAAGCCTCGACGTCCCACCCAGCGTATCCCGCGCCGAAAGCAGCGAGGGCGGTGACGTGGCCGAGCCGGAAGACGCGCCGGCTGATGACGCGCACCATCTAGTGAAGCTCAGTTACCACGACTCTGGGATAGATATACGTGACCCCGTGCTTAACGTCACACCCGCCGCAGCTAAAAAAGTAAGTTGTACTATAGTGTGTGACCATGACCACTGTTGAACACACGGGCTCTATAAGTAGCGAGGGTGGTGATGCGGCCGAGCCGGAAGGCACGCCGGCTGACGACGCGCACCATCTAGTGAAGCTCAGCTACCACGACTCTGGGATAGATATACGTGACCCCGTGCTTAACGTCACACCCGCCGCAGCTAAAAAAGTAAGTTGTACTATAGTGTGTGACCATGACCACTGTTGAACACACGGGCTCTATAAGTAGCGAGGGTGGTGATGCGGCCGAGCCGGAAGGCACGCCGGCTGACGACGCGCACCATCTAGTGAAGCTCAGCTACCACGACTCTGGGATAGATATACGTGACCCCGTGCTTAACGTCACACCCGCCGCAGCTAAAAAAGTAAGATGTATACTATAGTGTGCGATCACTGTTGAACATACGGGCTCTATAAGTAGCGAGGGTGGTGATGCGGCCGAGCCGGAAGACGCGCCGGCTGACGACGCGCACCATCTAGTGAAGCTCAGCTACCACGACTCTGGGATAGATATACGTGACCCCGTGCTTAACGTCACACCCGCCGCAGCTAAAAAAGTAAGTTGTACTATAGTGTGACAACTGTTGAACACACGGGCTCTATAAGTAGCGAGGGCGGTGACGTGGCCGAGCCGGAAGATGCGCCGGCTGACGACGCGCACCATCTAGTGAAGCTCAGCTACCACGACTCTGGGATAGATATACGTGACCCCGTGCTTAACGTCACACCCGCCGCAGCTAAAAAAGTAAGATGTATACTATAGTGTGCGATCACTGTTGAACATACGGGCTCTATAAGTAGCGAGGGTGGTGATGCGGCCGAGCCGGAAGACGCGCCGGCTGACGACGCGCACCATCTAGTGAAGCTCAGCTACCACGACTCTGGGATAGATATACGTGACCCCGTGCTTATCGTCACACCTGCCGCAGCAAAGAAAGTAAGTTGTACTATAGTGTGTGACAACTGTCGAACACACGGGCTCTATAAGTAGCGAGGGTGGTGACGCGAATGAGCCGAAAACGCGCACCATCTAGTGAAGCTTAGCTACCACGACTCTGGGATAGATATAAATGACCTGTGCTTAACGTCACACCCGCCGCCGCTAAGAAAGTAAGTTGTACTATAGTGTGACAACTGTTAAACACACGGGTATTCGTCGCTTTGCGAAAGTTTGCCGACGTGCTGGATAACGTGTCTCGTGCCAACACACACCCACTACAATAGTGCATACCAACTGTTGAATCCCTTGAAAACCATTTGCTCTATATGGAGTCAAGAGCAATAGAGTTTTAGTATGAAGGCGGGCGACAGGGCTTCGCAGCAACTAACCCACCATTCCATAACTAACACGTTCTTTTATAGGGCAGCCTTACGCCTCTAGACTACGATGATTACCACCACGATATAGAGACGATATACGAGTCAGCGGAATCAGATCATAGCGACAAATGGGATGACCACATTGACCACCACCCCTACCATACCAAGTTACTCAACTATTTCGTGGTACTGCATAACAAATTTAGCAGTGCACATAGTTTACATACTCCTGACATGATGTCCACGTGTTCGACCGACGAGGTGAGATGGAGAACGGAATCTTCACCTCTGTTTTCATGTTCCTTGAATCTTGGACATTGACCTGTGATTGACAACTTTTTCTGGGGCATCCGTACTTCTAGCTTTTCAGTTTATGGAAAATTGACCTTCGGTTTTTTTTGTTCCTGGTTAGGGTTATGTGTTTGTCATGAACTTATTCTATTTTCTGTCATATTCTACTTTTGTTTCAATACTCAGCATTCGACATCTTTTGGTTAGGTTTATGTGTTTGTCATGAATTTATTTTATTTTCTGTCATATTCTACTTTTTTTCAATACTCAACATTCTACATCTTATTAAATAATTTACAATCTGTGATCGTTTCATGTTTTAGTTTCTTGTGTGTTTTTTGTTTTTTTTTCGAGACTGTTCTAATACTGGTGACTTTCATTCACTAATATAATTCCCAGTTCGTATTTTCCCAGGTGTATAGCGACGCCGACATAGTGCTATCGGCTGAT
Organism: Thera obeliscata; assembly: GCA_947578465.1. Taxonomy (NCBI): domain Eukaryota; kingdom Metazoa; phylum Arthropoda; class Insecta; order Lepidoptera; family Geometridae; genus Thera; species Thera obeliscata. The sequence goes on from OX387926.1 coordinate 5,630,307, forward strand.
TGGGTGCCGCCGGTGTGCTTGCCACGAGCCGAACCCCCTCTCTCCGCTCCCCCGCTAGGAGAGAACGAGAGGGCGCCACGCAAGTCGGCTGCTGCCGTCTCTTTCTCACTCGATGGAACCACTCCCAAAGATGATGCTAGCAAGCCGGATAAGAAGAATAAGGTAATTTACCACAAAAATTCGATGCAACATTTTTTTGCTATTCTGTAAGATTTATTAAAATCTAGGATAGTTGTTTTTTACATGGTATCAGAGTGTTTTTTAACCGACTTCCAATCAAAAAGGAGGAGGTTCTCGTATTTTTTTTTTTTTTTTTTAATGTTTGTTACCGCATAACTTCGTCATATGTGAGCCGATTTTAAAAATTATTTTTTTATCTGAAAGGTACTGCTTCCAGATTGGTCCCAGTTTAATTTTATTAAAAACGGTGTTGCCATTTTTTTTAAATATTTTTTTTTAATGTTTGTAACTGCATGCCTCCGTCATTTATGAACCGATTTAGAAAATTATTTTTTTATTTGGAAGGTTATTCTTACGTTCAGATTGTCCCAAACAAATTTGATTAAAATCGGTTTAGCCGTTTGACAATGAAGTCGGCTTCTCAAGTTTTTTAAACTTATAATTATTATTTCATAGCAGAACTCCTAGAGAGAAAATATCCCAGTAGTTCGGTTAACATAACTACTGCGAACAAATGATCATAGGACCGTAAGGGAGATTTCTCCAATAGCATTAATAGCTAAATGCTAAACATTATGTTTATTAATATATTCAATACAAACAATAACAAACATCGGTGGAAATTTTATACAACGATATCTTGCCCAACCTAGGCAAATATTGGGACTTAAACATTGTCAAGATTCTATTATTTACTTTCGCATTATGTTGATACAGCTGCCAATACATATTCTATTGAAAATGATAAAACTATTTTAATACACTGCTTCCTTTTTAACAACTTGGCCGCGCCCCGGCCGGTCGTCTTATCAATGGTTTTATCGTCTCCTAAGGTACTTGTACGAAATGTACTAAAACTACATATATTATTGTCCTAAAACTTAGGAATTTAATCCAAACGTAACAATTGCACCTGAACTTGCTTATAATTGTTTATTTATTTATCATTTAATGCCTGAAGATATCCATTGCTGAGCATAGGTCTCACTCACCACATATTTTCTGAGAAAATCCAGAGAAAGTTCACATCCCACTGGATCACTATCTTCCCGCAATCTTTACAAAATCTTCAGTCAATCATTTAGTTGCATGGGGTTTAGTTCTGTGTCCATCAGCTCGTGGTATGAAAACACACATACAGCTGAAGAAAAATGACGCTTAATACATACGACATAAGAGCGAGCAGTGTTCAGTCTGATGCGAATACTTGTGTTTTTTTATGAACCATTGGTGTCCCACTGCAGGGCAAAGACCTCCCTTCAAGTCGTCTCTATTTAGTGCCACCTTGGACCATTCTTTAAGTTAGGTGTCCATTTCATCCCTCCATCTTCGCCATCTTTTCCATCTTCTTGTGTACTTTAATCCTTTGAAATCGTATTTTTGTTGTAGATGCTGAAACGTCTTTCCTATCCGCTATCCTGGGTCGAAGGGCTCACAGGCGAAGGCGCCGCCGCTCACGGCTCTCAGGGCGACTCGCTACCAACATCCGCCGATAGCCACAACACTAGCGTATTCTCCAAGGTTTTCAACAGGTATGTGTGGTACTCTGAACTTAGTTTTGTACTGTGGAAACTATAAATGATGTTTCGTATTGATCTTTTGAGATATACAACGCGACAAGCACGGTAGTGACAAGGGGAAACACATTACAATGGAGAGGAAATGACATTGATTTGTTCAGTATTATCGCGTGTCGATTTTTGTATTTTTAGTTTCTGTAATGCATCAATATGTTACCACTCTGCTGAAACTTTCCATAAAAACCTAAAGGACAGAAAGTTTTCGCGGCACGTTTAAATGGGTATTGCGCATGTTTATACTGCGCAGCAAATAATTTCCCTAGTCTCTGGTTAAATCAAATTTGGAATAGTTCCCTAGTTGCCCCGCATTGTAAATCTAAACGTCAATACGAAACTTCGCCTATAGTTTTTCATGGTAGCCCAATTGGATCATATGCTCGGAACGTTAAATGAACCTCACTAAGTGGAATGTTTCATCGCAACCGGTGGCACATCCAATGAGATTTATTTAGCTTCAGTATAAGATCCGTTAACACTTTTACGTTGTGCTTTTTAGCAGTGATGAAAATGCAGGCAGTAACACGGTCACTAGATGAAGAAATATAGGAAAGACACCGCTTTTGCATCGCTGCTCATAAACGCAGCGTAAAATGGCTCTTACAAATTTGTAGATATGACACACAGACTTCGACACAAATCTTATTAGAAAAATCCTATATTTTTAAGGTGCTAAAAAAGCCTACTTTCTGGGTCTATAGTCTAGTAAGATTCTTTAGTCAAAATAAAGTACAGTACCCATATTAAAAGCAACAGACCAACAAATAACAGTAAAGATTAAGAAAAATAGCAGTTGTGTCATATCTACAAAAACAAACCTATTCTACGACGTTAACAAACATATCCACATTGTGACAAGAACTACATCACGGTATTAACTCGTACATTGTAACATAATATTACAAGTCAGTACAGACATAACGATAACAATTATACGCAGGTATTCTGCCCAAAACCGCTGTACAAAGAATACAGCAAAGTCATAGCTGTTTGCTTTGTTCTTTGCTTTTTTATGTAAACCAAATGTTTATACTGAGATACAAGCATCACACACACATGCTAGAGAACTGTAATTAATGTAACAAACGTGTTGTTCATTGCTACCGTGGATGCTAACCGGAATTAACGAATCCGCACTCTTCATTGGCGTCTGTGTGTACGTATGTACGTGATATAACGTGCACGTGTACGTAGTGCGTCGCCAATGAACCTTGTGGAGTTCGGTACCGGTTTGTTCCTGAGTAAAACGCCTTCGGAAGAGGCGGCTCAAGACGGCTCCTCTGCATCGGGGTATGTCGCCGTGACGATGTCGATGTGCCAATATTGTTATGTGTTTCGCATTGGAACGAACTAAGACCATGGCGGCTTACTATTTACTAATCCTTTACATTTTATTACAAAAATACAATATTTAACATATTAAACAACTTTTCAACGAAGACTTTTCTCGTCAAAGTGATATCTCTGAATTCGCAAGAAGATCAAAAATTTCAACAGCCACTTATCTTAAGTTGAGTCGTCTACATCTTTGCTGGCTTTGCTCTATAAAACATAACTGATAATGTCAATTTAAGCGTTGATTTTATGAAATGGAGATTATTTATTGATTACTAAAGCGAACACATAAACGTCACTTGGCTAACACCGAAAATAAGAATAAAAATACTTAAATTATGTTATGACTAGTTTTAAATTCTTCCCGATAAATGACAACTCATTTTTGTATGCAAAGAAACATGACTTTAAGTCTTCATACGATTGTTGTTTGTAAGCCGCTGTGGTCAAACCGTTTAGCCTCCTGTTTGTATTCACCGTTCTCTGTTACAATTAGGCATACCCACCGGCATAAATATGTTCTCTATTGTCTTTTGTCCAACAATAGTGCCCTTCGGAAACGCCTATTGGTTTCTATCGGTTCCAAAGTTCACTATTGCTTTCCTTACTGTGCTGAATGGCATGTTGTACATGTGTTAGAAAGATTTAGAGATCGTTTTATAGAAGATCCTAGATCTCTCTAAGCCATCTCATCGTCATTAGGTCTTAGTCATCTGTGGCATCACTGAAACTACTTATGAAACGGTTATGAGCCTTGACCGAGCAATGAACCCGTTAATTAGTAAAGTAAGCAATAAAATTGTCAGCTGACCCAGAGCTGCGCAGAACGAAAATTCTTGTAAGAAATGCGGTCTGCGCAATTTAGTCACGTGGTTCGTTAATTTGTCGCCAACTACCAAATCAAATATTATATTTATTTGGAAACAAGGTACAAGGTTATACAAAAAACAAGTGTAAACGATACTGACTGCAGAAGTATAAAATTGTGTCGCAGCCAATAAAAACTAAACCTACTCGTATTGCAAAACTGTCTTTCATACACATGCCTCGAAAAAATTACGTCAGTGTGTGCATTATTTGTAATGTGAGTGTGGTGACCAAGTTTTTTCATGAAGAGTCAGTTCTGGCAATTATCAATATAACACCAAGCTTTTAGGCTATATGGTTGGGAGGTGGATTTACTTGCCTGCGAGTTATTTCTAGTCTAGTCACTATTATATGACTAGCTAGACTTTATCTATATTATAAGGTCTAAATTGTTCAGTAACCGTTTTATTTTTGCGCTCTCGATATCAATGAATGAAACCCTAACAAATACTCATATTCCCCGAACATCCTATTGAAATGATATCTGTAGGGTGATTGCGTATCTTTTATTGCAATCCAAACCTAGTCGCATCTGTCAGTGTTTACCTTATTTTGAGCTTCGATTGCTATAAAAAACGAATTGAAACAAAACTTTTTCTCAAGAATACATTACGATTAAGACTAAATAATAAGGACGTAATAAACATGAGATAGCGAATACTAACTTTGCTTTGTAAAACTAACAAGTAGAGATTGGTCGAAAAATGATTTCAACAAGATATGTGATCGCTGTTCCATGATTCATAGACCAGTTTCTTCTAAAATAAATCAATAAATCTTGTTGAAGGATTTATGAAAAAGTATTTAATTTTGTTTTTATATGCCAGTATAAAGAACCTTTTACTTTACCCGACCCGATTCATTGTTATCGAGAGTACTCGTAGTTCAAATGCCACACAAAGTTAGTTTAAATTCTAAAGTTTATAACAATAGTACTGTCTCCATCGAATCATTAAACACAAGCATTGTTTCCTATTGGCACCTTGTCCTTTGTAATATTTTAGCATGTTCTAGCTTAATATAAGAATGCCTGGCGTTTCTACAAGGAACTAAATGTTATGTGTTTACAGGAGCCGAAATAACTAATGCCTCTTCTCTTTTACTGCTGCTTACCCTTCTGATCCAAATTTTCTAAAAATTATCTCTGTAATTAGAACTATTTATATAAATTATGATTGTTAAGTTTCGAACTGTTGTAATGCGTTGTATTTTCAGAATCAAGAATGTTTTTTTTTAATACTAAAGGTATTACTGCTACGTGCAAGATCGTCTTGAAATCAGTGTCTTACGGCTTAAGCGTCGGTTACACGTAATTTTTAAAAGAAATGTACTCGTAGTCGGAGTTTTACTCGATCAGTTTGAACATTTCGTTTCGCCTACGTTACTCTCTCTTTTGTAAGGATAAAAGATGAGACAATAACAATACGTAACGTAGACACTTGGTAAAAACGATCGAACGAGTTGTTGTCTCATTATTACTCCATACAAAAGAAAGAGACGCGCAGGCGAAACGATATGTTCAAACTGATCAAGTAAAACTCAGACTACGGGTAATGGTAAAAAAACAGCGTGTAGGTGTTGCAAAAAAACCGCTAACCTACACGAGCTATATATAAGAGCAAGTTTTTTATCGCCGTTATAGCTCCCACAAAAAAAGCTACGTGTAACCTGAGCTAAGCACTAAATATGTGTGATTACTTCACTTGTAACGTGTATGTAATATACTGTGATTGGTTAGGCGGAGTTCGTTGGGCGGTTTCGGGCGATCGCATACCAAGTCGACGTCAAGCGCGAGCTCGACACAGCCTCGACTCGACTACCGCAGCATGGTCTCAGTGGACGACATGCCTGATCTCTTCGCTTCATTCGATAGTGAGTACTTATGCCACAGACAGACATTTTTACTCCAATAAAGGATTCCCGTATCATGTATCGTGGGTATCAAAACTACAACCAGTAAAAAAATGTAAAAAGACTTGAACAAACCGTTCCCACAGCTAAGCTTCCCAAATTAAAAATAGCCCGTTACGCTTACCTGTTTATCATCAATTCTGCTATGGTTCAGCTGTTATACACAGCGTGATTTAAAAAAGTAAAAGTAAAGTTAACAGGTTGTATCTTTTGTAGATGATTTATATAGCGTCAGAGGCAGCTGGTGATTACTCAAGCCCTACTTGCGGGACGCTGTACTGGTAGAATTTTAGAAGGAATAGGCTTGCCCAGAACCTATGCCATCCTGACAGTTTAGTCGGACTAATCCACAGAAAACACATGGTCAAGACGTGCAGAGCTTGCTTCCTAGAAATGTTATCCTTCACTGTTTGAGAGCGTGATTGTAAAACCAACATATTCTGAAGTTGGAGACTTAGCTGTTTGTTTTTTTTACAAAACTCTTCTTTGTGTGATAATAGACTTCATAAAAACTAAAAATTCATATAAGAGAATAGAGTAGGGGGGAAGGGTAGAATGATTACAAATCGGTACTCGTTCGACAGAGCTAATCCCGCGTCCAGCGCGACCTAGCGACGACCCGCCGCTCTACCTGCGCCTGCGCATGGGCAAGCCCGCCGGCCGCCCCCTGCCCCGCACCACGCCCCTCATGTCCTACGGACGCAAGCGCATGAAGCCCGAGTACTGGTTCGGAGTGCCTAGGAATCGGTAAGTGATTGACTCTCGATCTTCCCAATAAGGTGTCAATGTCCACCCCACGCAATCGCGCTATAATGCATTTACGAATGGATAAACCTGTTGGCCGCTGTTACCCGCACCAAGCCTCTCATACCATAAAAAACGCAAGCGTATGAAGCCTGTATTAAAATAGAGCTCTTTGATCCTCCAGTTAACGTTGATTAATCATCTGTCATGTTATAGCACATTTATATGCGCTTAGTAATTTTCCTTCTTTATCCTTTACAATATAGTTTGTAAGAGGACATATTATTTACACTACAGAGAGACCTATTGCTTAGCTCTTAGCTCTACAATTGAATCACCAATTAAACAATTGACAGTGTGTTTACTTGTTGTCATTGTCGATTAAATGTTTACATGTTGTAACGGTGGATTGCGTCAGCGTTGTTTTTAAATGCAGTGCCTGAATAACATTTTATAAACTTAGATACATCCATAATGCTCAGGTTTCAATTTTATTTGCATAATCCGAAAATGTGCATTGTAAGCTGTTGTAAATGTAAATTAAGAACCATTGAGCCATTATGCTTATGATATCTAACCGTATTGTATTGTTCCAGGGTGGACGATCTCTTCAAGTTCCTAACGCACTGGGTGCCGGATAGATACGGCCCTCTCGGCGACGTATCGGCACAGGGCTACGAACTCATCGACAGCGACACTGAGTGGGACGACGATGAAGCCAAGCCTGGCCACAAGGTGGGTGCATATTAGACGATCACTTCAAGTTCCTAACGCACTGGGGCCGGATAGATACGGCCCTCTCGGCGACCGGCACAGGGCTACGAACTCATCGACAGCGACACTGAGTGGGACGACGATGAAGCCAAGCCGGGCCACAAGGTGGGTGCATATTAGACGATCTCTTCAAGTTCCTATCGCATTGGGTGCCGGATAGATACGGCTCACGCGTATTTTAAACTACACTATGTATTACTTAAACTTCAAAAAACCTTTGTAAACCTTTTTTTATATAACTTGCTGATGGGACATGCATATGGCCCGGCTGTTGCTAAGTGGGAACCATCGCCTAGCAGGCCACGCACAGATAGGCAGTATTGGTTATATATTTGAATTGAGTGACCAAACAAAATGACCTTTCGATTTTAATGAATATGTATTTTATACCGCAAACTCACCTGATGAAATTGAACAAAATAACATTTGATTTGCATAAGAAAAGAGATGAGAATAACATACCGTCTGCTTTTTTGAAATTATATTTGGGAAATAAATTTGACAAAGTTTAAAATTGAGAGAACAGTCGCTAGTCGAATCCCACTCGGTTCATAACATTTGGGATATTTAAAAGCCTTACTTTTACCCAGCAGTAGTGTGATGGAAATATACTGAAAAAAGCTATCAATTAAATCAAGTCAGTAAAAATATCAAGGTTTAATTATTTAAAGAAGCTTTGTATGTTTACCGTCGGTCGCCTCTCTTTTTATAAGAGGTACTTATTTGTCGCGGAGTCAACGGTCCTTCGACTTGACCTACAACTCACCCGGCATTAATATTTATAGCGGAAACTCATCGGAATTTGAAATGAGTAAAATAAGCTCTAACACGACTGCTTACTATAAAAGGAGACGTGCGGCTGCCTTGCGATAAAAATATACTTTAGAATACTCAATTACATCAGATGCTGTTCCTGATGTTTGACTGGCCTCTCAGCTCATATGACTCAGCTCTGCCTTCTGCGCCGTAGATCGTGGGTTCGATCCCCACTGAGAACAAATATTTGTGTGGTGAACACAAAATATTATTGTGGGTGTTATATTGTATTCTAAGTATGTATGTATTAATAAGACGAAAACTCTTCATTGATTTTAGCTACAATTCTGTTTTACTTTAGTAGACCGCAAACAATACAACTACCAATAGCGACGCCATATTCCTCCCCTTCTCCTTCTTCTTCACCACTAAAGCCGTAACTTCTTGCTTGATCCGAATAGAGATGTCCTATTCCCAAAACTGGTTAACAGTATTTACAAAGAAAAAAAATAAGAACCATATCAATTATCTGGTTCCCTTAGTACAAACTCTGCTGAATTTGGGGCTAGACAGTGTTGTTAGGATTGACCACAACAATTATTATTATACTGGGTCTAGATCAAACCAATGAAAGAAAATGAGACGAATTAAATTACATAAAATTTCGATATAATTCGCTAAAAACACGAAGATATTCTCCGGACAACTCTTATTACCAAGAAAGTACTATTAATTACTTTTGTATTATTTTATTTCTAAGGAGGGTAGTCCGTCGTACTCGTAACGATGTGCAAATATGGCATAAATAATGATGGCACACACCCACATATTACAGCATGTTTGCATAAGATAAACAATGTTTTTTTCCTAACCTCACGTAATGTGGGATTAGCTAGCTAGGATTTTGAACTCATCTTTTGGTGCAAGCCAGCTTAAGTCAATTGATCCAAGGCTAGTTTTTTACGTTGCTTATCTCATCGTTCATCACGATAAGATGGCGGCATTATTTTATGAGAGCAGGCTCATACTGTTAATTGATATTTTATGGTCCTAGTACTACATACCTCGCTCTATATACGACGCAGGCTATTCTAGCGTGTGACACTGTGTGTATGATTCCATCCAAAAAACTATGAAAGAAACGGGTATTTAAAGCGATTACCTATATAGTGGGTGTGGTGTGTTGTAATATGAACGAGGACATTCCAAATTCTGAAACCAAGTGAGGGTAGTTGCAACTGCGACTGCCTCCGCTTCTCGACGGTAACTCCAATGAACTCCAGTCTGCCCGCGACCACTGCTGTTGTAACACGGTCGAAACGTCGGGATAAAGGTAATCGCGATAAATACCCGTTTCGTCCATATAATTATGCATAACGATCGCGTTAGCATAAATTGCTATCCAATAAAACTGTTGCTAAAATAACTTCAACAAATCTTGATGTAACAATCATCTATCGCCTTGCGGTTTTTATTTATTGAAAGTTTTTTTTTTTAAATGTAATTGATTTCTTTCTAACAGGACGACCGCAACGGAAGTACCGGTGACGTCACAGACCTCACTCGCGAATCCTGGGAGGTAAGTCATCGCTTTTTATGAAACCTTATTAAAACTCGGTCTGTTACACTCATATTTACTAACAGCTTTTTATAACACACCTTTATCGACAATTTTGCATTTTTGCATTACATCCCACATTACAGTACACATTGAACATATTTTGTATTTCAAATCGACGTTTTTACCACTTTAGAAGCCTGTTGCATAGTAAAGTACCTACTCAAGTCACCTTTTTTTAAAAATGTCAGCAATTTTATATGGAAAACATTTTCTATTGAACACGTACACAACCTACTAAGCAACTGGTTTCAGGTAACATTTGCATAATATCAGTGAGAATGTGACGACACATGCAATTGTAGTAAACAGAATGGTTATACGTTCCATATAGGAGAATGTTGATTTGTTCTGCATACGCAGCTTTTATGTTATTATTTGAAACTCACTAGAGCTACCCTTTAATGGGTGTGTTACTATGATAATATTGATAGCATCGGATACGACTCATAAAAATATTGAAATTGTCTGTAAACGTTTTTAAAATTAAGGCAAATAAACAGAATATTATACGGTTATGTCAACATAGCAGCATTTTTTAATAAAAGTGTTGTTACTGGCCGCGGCCTCATCAGTAACCAAAGTCCCAGTGCATTTACAACATTTCGTTCTGACTATAAAAATATCGTCATGACAGTTTATGTATTTTTATTTCTTGCTCTTAATTTATATTTTTCGTACAGTTTCATGATGAAACAATTGTGACAAACTAAAATTTTAATACAAGCAGCTATGTTTGCATAACCCACACGAGACACATAAAACACATTGCACTAATGTATATGCGGTTGTTAGCTCCTGAAGGCGCCTTACGTGAAAATATATTCGATAATGAAGAGTCAAGCTGAGGCGCTGGGCGATTCTCTCGGCGAGGAGCCAAGGCCCGAGGTACCGCGCTCGCTGGCACTTTTCTGAATCACACTTGTTTTTCTAAACTACCCTCGCTGCCTTTCTGTCGTTCCATTAGAGTGAGGAAGCTGCGTGAGCGAGGAAGAATCCACCAATAGAATTGCTTTATTTTTCTAGGCTACAGAAATAAAGCATTTTTATTGGTGGATATGTTTCTCTCTTACGTCTCAGCGTCTTCGCACACTGGTGGAAGCACTCTATAACTCTATAAGAGCTTTGAGATGACTAGTAGCGAGAGCACTCATTGGAATATTTCACAGTTGGTCTAGCTAGGATTCTGATATCGCGAATGCAGTTAGCAAAACATTTGTACTACGCCTTCTAGAAGTGAAATTCATTTTCTAAGTTTTTTTACCGTTTAAAATATTAAAGATATATCTATCAAGAGATATCTACCTAGACATTCTACCTTGAGGTATCTAATCAAGACATCATAATGAAGCCTAATGGCCTGCGCACACCTAGTTCGCTGGCGGTAGCGATCAGTGAAACGCTGTCAAATATTCGCTGTGAAATCTCAAATCTGACAGCGATATTTGACAGAGTTTCACTGATCGCTACCGCCAGCGAACTAGGTGTGTTCGGGCCATAAGTTCGTAAACTAAAAGTCTGACTGGTTGAAGTCTAGCTAGACCAAGTGTGTATTGAGTGAAATATGAAAGCAAGTGTTATTCAGCTTGCGATATCTGTGTAAAGCGAGTGAAAAGCACAAACTAGTGAGATGATTATGCACTGCCCCATAGTTGCATACGAAAATGAATGTTATCATGTAGTGGTAAATGATTAGATATTTTTTATTGTTTCCTCAATGTTATATGTATTCGGTTAGTCCCTATAAGATAAGCTATATAGTGTAATGCACTCTAGATGGATTATGTTTAGCTATGCTATTTTCTGTGCCTATAGAATTTCAAATGTTCGTAGAATATAAGAAAATATTCTCTACATTAGCATTTTTCCTAAGATTTTTTAAGTGAAAACTTCTTTAGATCTTGAGCATTTTTGAGGTGGAAAAAAAACAATGAACTCGTCAACGTCACCTCTTCGGCAAAGATCGACAAACTTCGCTAAAAGTCGGGGGATTCAAGTTTTCACTTATGTGGGTATGCACAAACGGGTGCTGTTTTTTTACAGCATTTATTCTCGTAGGTGTACCTTGACCGTATGTCATTGAGTTGAGTAATGATAGCAAAAAGTAGTGTTATTATACGATATTGTGAAACGACCCTGTGGGTAAATGAGTCAGTCGGAGTCAACACACAATGGAGGGCTCAACGCTACTGACAGCCTAGGATTTTCTCTATTGTGACAAACGTGACACGTTCTGACTAATTGTGCAATTATCTTCTCAGTTTTCACTCTAGATAAAACATAATTCAGGCCTTGTTATTTTGTAATCAAACATCAGTTGGGTGATTGTGTTATTATGTTGCAATCAAATTAATGATTCTATCAAGAAACCGCGATCACATCTCTTGTTGCTATCATTTTAGACCACTATCTTTTCGACTTCTCTATCTGTTGCCATACTAGTTTTACAAAGCAAAGTTCTTATTCGCTATCTCAAGATTAGGACGTCGCCATTCAGTCTTGTTGCAATCGGTCCTTGTCAAAGATAAGTTTGTTTCAATTTGTTTTTTATTGCAATCGAAGCTTAAAATACTGCCAAAACTGTCAGATGCGACTAGGTTTTGTATGCAACAAAAAATTCTCAATCACCCCACTGTTACAGTTTTAATCCTGTTCACTTATCATGACCATCAGGCTAATGACTTAGGGTAAACAATAACCCTAGATTCTGCAAAAGAAAACACATTTTTTGAATATGTGTGTCTTTTTGCTTCAAATTCGCCTGGCGTTTACGTTGTTAAAATATATACATGTAACAAACTGTTGTATTTTGCTTCGATGCGTGGCTGGCTGCTTTATTCATTGATGTCACAGCATAGACCGTAGTTGGTTTCAGAGCATACGGATTTAACCAAACTGGAATGTCAGTATAGTTCAATTATGTTGATGTACAATGGGTATTATTGAGGCAGGCGAAGGTAGTAGGCAACAAATTATGCACATCGGCTAATTTCGGCTTCATAAGGCGTAGTGTGCGTCAGAAAGAGATAGCACTCTACGAAAGCAGAAAAGCCGATGTGTTATATTAATTGCCTGCAACCGTAATGTCTTGAAACCTGTTTTAGCAGACTTTTCAATAGTAACCTATTTCATGCGTGACAGTTGAAAGAATTATCACGAATATGACAAATCCAATGCACTGAAATTTTTGTGTTTGTTAACAGTGATTCGTCTTGTTGATGAAAATAAATTATAAACAGTGCAAAATAATGTTTCTTGTAAGGAGCAAATCTTTTAAAGGAACCAAAAAGATGCAAAATCAAGTAAGCAAGCATTTTAAAAACAATCGATTATTTAAATGCAATTATCCGCGTAATTTGTAGACGATGCTGCAACTCACTATAAAAGACCTAACCCGGCATCACTTTGTAATGTAAATTGGATAGGTACTCACCGCATGGTCAAATGGTCATTTCCGTCGGAATCTATACTGAAGTACCTTCAAGAAACTGGCCCGAAACCGGTTTACCTTTCCCAAATAGAATAACATCATAGCAAATCAAATCGATACTGCGGAAAGTTTTTTAGAGACCACTGGACTAGCGCAGTGGAATTTTACATTATCCAATTATTGTGTAACTGTTAATGAGCCTTCGAAGTAGTTATAGATATCTACTAACAAATTCCGGACATTTAATTTAATAATTCTTTTTTATACCATTTTTTAATTAATAAAAATGCTTATTTTGACACAAATTGTAGGTACACGTAAGAATTCAAATAAAAATTAGAAGTACTCCGGGCTCATTACATTAAATTTATTGATGTTTTTGAATATTGTTATATCTAAAAGCAATTACCATATTTGTTGCGTTTATGAAAGTATACTGCTGACTGATAAAAATGTGTGTTTTATCGGAATTTCGTTTATGACGCATATAATCTGCAACTTACAGACAAAATAACAAATAATATAACGAAGTCAATAACTTTAAATTGCAGATAAACACAACGTCGACTGAAATTTAAATGTACTTAAACGTACTAAATAAACAAGTATTCTGCAGACACGTATTTGAGTTGACATTCAGCACTTTGTCTCTGGTTTACCTGTTCATGGTCACAAAAATACCTCTTACCTAGGCAAACTGAAACGTACAGAAAAAACGGTAAAGGCAAAGCCGTCCGTTGCTTGCCTGTTCTTAGGCTAGGTCGCGGGGAACTTGCTTCTAGATTTATCTATTTAAAAAGTTTCGTAGTGATTTTTGGGATAGTATTGAATAAATGCTCTTATGCATTAACAGTTCGCTATCGGGTATTCCTTCTTCATATATTATGTAGTGTAATACATGCTCTATAAAATGTCAGGGAATATGAATATGGGCATTTATATGTAATTTTTCATATTAGAAAACCATTTTTAAATTCCGTTTTCTTCTATTTATTTTTGATAAAATGCTGCCTACTATTCATTTTGGTTCCGATTCTCTTCATAGCAAACGTTTTGCATTTCAAAACAGCGAATTAGTTCTTACATATTCCCGTATTGTATTTCGTGAACCAAGTGCACAATGCTCTGTATTTCATTCACGCAGACAGATACCATTCAGACTTTCACACACGATCATTCTATATAATCAATGAATCGTTTCCAGCCAGCTCGTCACTCAACACATCAAACGTGGCGATATGAATTGAACGATTTGTTTTATTGCGATATAAATTGATCTGGTACTGCACCAAGTTTATAGATGTTACTTTAATGGTCAGTTAAACTTTATTTTGATTAATGTCTGCTTATTATAGACTGTTTAATCGTATAAAATATAAACTAGTTGTGGCTTCCGTATATGATTCTAGATTCTTATACCGACAATAAAAGTTGTTTGTTTAAAAAATCCCTAGATCTGTCTTCATTCTAATGTTATCATTGATAACAGTAGGTAAATCTACAAATATTTAGAGCACTACACCTCGTGTTATAATTGTATACTCAACACGTGTCAGTATCTTAGGGTCAATCAAATCATTGACTACGATAAGTATCCGAAACACATAGTCAACCTTGGCCGTCTTTTCTGGTGCTTTTCCGTTGTTTGTTTATTAATTAACTACATCTGTAAAAGAACACAACCAGTCATTTCCGATCAATCTATCATTGCCATCGGTATAGCTTACGCCTACAACTAAAATTTAGTTGTAAAGTTGGCATTTAGTTACTAAATGCCAAACTTGTATCATAAAATGTGTAGTGAAGAAACATTTTGTTTTATGGTACGTATAATAATCGCTATAGGTACTACTACTGTTGGACATTTTTTTGTTAGAGACCGATATCTTACTAGACCCTTGCCGATTTAATAATCATCTTACCAGCAAATCATTATAGCACAAAAAACAACGCCGGTTCATACAACTTGTCTGAGAGATTTTTACTTGTTAGCTCGCTAGATCAGTAAACATTACGGTTGAGTTATTTTAAGGTTATTTCTTTCAAACAAGACTTGCTTATTCTGAAAGGATTAGTTCATTTTTAATTGCAAAAACAGGTCATAAGTTTATTCCATTGGACGTATGAGCTCACTGGCTAATGGATTTGTCGCCATGCTCAAATTGTGTTTTATGGGGCCAATTAATTTGCATGTCATGTTCGTTTGCAATGAGACGTTTCAATTAAACTTTACGGGGTGTGGTACAGTCAGCCTCAGAGTAAACAAACTTATCTAGTTTCTGTAATCTTTGGCAGACTCTTTCAACCGGTTGTTAAACAAGAAAAAAGGTATTTCATTGATCTATTTGCAACTTCAAATATTTAGGCATCGTAACCTACACAGCTTTTTTTCTGTGGTATGTTTTATACTCGATCAATTATCACATTTGGTCGGAAAAAATGTTGTTCGACTTTTGTTGCTGTCTGTTTCTCCTCTTAATCGCCCATCTCGTGTTAATCGCGATCAATTGCGCTGGAGAAATACACTTTAATTGTTCAAATGTAGGTATTCTGTTGCGCATAAATAGAAGATGTACATCCGTCTTCTGAACTGAATTGAGGCCACTTTATTTTAAGCTTTGGATGCAGCGCAGACATCCACTCCTCAGTTTTAATTTGGTACAAGTGCAGTTCATACCGTCTATTGAAATAAACTTTGTTATTGAATAAGTCCTCAGTTACAGCCAGTCAAGTAAGTATTTATTAATACTTCATTTCAATAGTTGTGTCCGTAACAATGTAAGTAAAAGGTTGAAAAACTCAAGACTACTCTGCCAAAGAGGCAGGTAAAATATCAAATTCCTATAGGGTAATTCGTCGGCCCTTTAAATGTCAAATCATTTTCTTCGGTGCTAAGAGCAAGCATATTACAATAAATGACATTTATTTTTATCTTTCTTAAAAAAATACCTACCACACCTAGCCCAACATTTATGAGAACCCATTATCCATAATCATCCCTAGTCAATAACTACCGCATTAAAATATTTAATATTTTTCTGTCTTGCGCCTGCTAAACACATTAACCAATACAATGAACCGCTCACGTTGCTTCCACTACCTAAGTACCTTTTACCCATCCTTTACCATTCAACGTGTAACGACCTAAAGAAAGCTACCGATAAGGGAAGTCAGTTCACGAGGCAATGACATTACTCTCAAGTTGACATGACAGCCTCGCTTGTGAAATTGAGCATTCCGATATCCAAGTTTAATTTCTGCCTTCCGGATGATAATCCAACCTTTAAAATTTACTTCATAGACCACAAATTATGTGCAAACTTCTTCCGGTCTAAATCTGAAACAGAATCCATCCCTAACTTGCCTTTAACTTTTCTTGTTTTCTCCTCAGTCTTCAGTTGGATACATATCTCGAAAGGAGCATTCAAAAATAATTTGACCTCTAAAAAGTCGCTTTAATTGCAAATAAAGGCTTTTTGAGGCGTCCCAATAGAATTGGCCAGAAGCGAGTTGAGTGGCTGGTTGTTAGCCGTATGCCAGTATTAACGTGCATGTTCCAGTTAATTGGCGCTGAATTAGTTTTGTTGTATAGAAGAGGTTTATTGTCATGGCGTGGCGCCGCGGTGGGGTGTGGGTCATACCAGTCCAGCAACTTGTCGGATGCCTTACAGTTTCCAGTCCCCGTGCGACGACGTTCCACGGCGCTCGCGTCGCGCGCTCTTTCAAGGTTTGGAAACTTGTGATCAAATACGCGTTTGTCGTCAACTCTGTGGCGTACACCTCAGATCTTCCTCGATTAACATACCCTTATTTAACCAGTCCAAAACGCACAGCAAACCACTTGTTTATAAGCGCAGACGTGCGCGCCGTCACCGGTTCAGTGTTTAATTACGAAACCTTGTTATAGCGTGGATGATTTCTAAATTCAGCGCTGGCGTTTGTGATGTTGACGTTCGAGTTTTTTGCGGTGCATCGCCTCAACGTGTAAAAACGTGGCGGATTCAGGATTAAACAAGATAGTGTTTTGGTTAAAATGCAAACTGTTAAGTGGATCGAGATGGTGAGGCTCGGGCCTACCACGGCCGATGAGGCGTCGGCTTTCGACAGCGAAAAGGTGAGGGGTACCGAACAGTAGTTTTAATGCGGTCAGCCTTCGCATTTGGTTACACCACGAGGTGTGCTCCAATGACAATACTACATTTCCAGTATTTTCATTGCAACACAATATCTCTACCTTTCAACAAAACTTATTAAAATTATCTTAAAATGGGCAAATAAGTTGGATCTCGTTTGCGTAACACAGATAGTGTATTTAGTATGTTCATTATCTCAATGTGGTACCTACCTTCAGATGTTACTGTTGGCGGTATCTTATTAATTTCTAATAAAGCGATTGTTTGTTGTGAGAAACGTGCAGTGTATTTTTCTCATGTATAATTATAGCTTAATCTGTCTGATCTTCAAGCTATCTGGAGTTGACGACCAGACGTGCCATTCGAATTCCTTACGGATTACGTTATCGTCTATGACTTAATTACGCACATATTGAACAACAGGTCTCTTATATTTGATCTCCATTCCAACTCTATAAATCTCATAGGAGATCAAAACGTGCAGTTAAAAGCCCGTTTAAAACACAATATTTGGTGATTTTTTGCACAACATCCCAGGGTGATGGGTGGCAGATGGATAAGGGTAGCACAGATCGTGGTGAATGACAAGAAAAAAAGAGACCAAAATATTTTTATTTATATTGAAACAAGACTTAATCTATCTACCTATTGAGGAAAAAAAATCTATATATTACACATAATCAAATATCCGCTCTGTATAAATCTATAGCTATTTTCCTATACATCTCAATTCATTGACTCTGTATTAACAACATTATTTTGAAAGCCAAAACAAACAAGAGCTCCGAATTACAGATTCATCTGTTCAACCTTGTATTAATGAACAATGAGTCGAGTTTTACAATTTCCGATTATTAAATCAATACAACTAAAGAATATATCCTGAAAGCTTTGAACAGGAACCTAGGTCTATAAATAGAGAGAGAGGCGAATGACCTACGCATTCTGAAGGTTGTTTTACGTGTACTATACATTGACGACTGACAAGAGATCTTTTTTCATTCGATTGGGCAAGGTTTTTGTGGATTTGGTTTTATAACCAAGGACATTGGTTCTACTCTACAATTACATTGAAATGTGTTGTCTGAAATATGTTGATGTGCTTACGAATGATTCATCAACATTTTAAATTGATTCGTTTTAAATGTTAACATTTTTATTTATCATTCCACCTAAGCTCTTACTAGATGGTGATTTTGTTTAGTTATTGGCAATATGCCTTTTTCAACCGACTATGAAAATGAAGAGGAGAGAGATCAATTTGGCTGTTTTTTAATGTTTGTTACCTCATAACTTTGTCATTTATAAAGCGATTTGAAAAATATATACTTTTAACTGAAATGTTATCTTCCAGATTTGTCCCATATGAATTTCGTCATAATCGATTCAGCTACTTGGTTATGAAATCGGTTTTTTAAGTTTCTTTGAATTATTACTTGTTAATAGGTAGTCAGACGCTGCAATGCAAGTTATGTTCATTATGGTGGTCCTACAAGACCTACAACCTAACATTTTGTTATCAAGTACACACCACCTTTTTACTGCCTATTTATTGCCGATTATTTTATCTGCCGATAGCATTTTCATGTAGGGCTGGCGCATAAAAAAAGAAATAAAGCATTATGACTTTAAAAACAAACAATTTCCTGTGCCTGTAAAAAAATTCAACTCCATAGAAAATCAGCACAGCAAAGTTGAGATTGAACATAATGCGTACCAAACCTAGGTGGTAAGGTGTTTATTTATCTTTCTTGTAGCAATATCATGACGTTGAATGTTAAGATTGCACATGTAATATTTTATCAAAGCTTAAATATACTGACGTATTAAATTTGCCAAACAATTGTTAATCCTGAGCCTAATCCATCGGTTGTTGGTCTACTGCTACTTTATGGTCTGATAAAGTGTTATTCGCTACAACCGCAGGGTTCGTTATTTGCTGAAAAGCCGACAAAAGCCAGTCTATCCGTCGCCGCGGTTTGTAACACATCGCAGCTTATGTGATCAAGTTGTTCCCAAGCAAAGGGAGGGAGTAGCGCTCGCGTATAGTAACCACAAAATGTTTGTTACCGGAAAATCCACAACGGCTCTAGAGGGAATCCAACCCTGAATAAATCAACTGCAGAATTACTGAACAGTTTACCGTTGAAAATCAATATCAAATACGCAGTTATCACCCACGGAGGTACAATCGAGCAAAATGTTGCGTATAATCCGTAGTTTAGCGCGGAGAGTCGTGGAAAGTGTGCGAAGAATCGAGATGCTTCTGTTTAGAGTTACTGTGCAACGTCGGGGCACCATACACTCTGTATGCGACAGAGGCGAGAGAGGCAGAGGGAGGAACACACTTAGACGAGGAACGATACATTCTATTTGCGAGGTGAGGACCAATAACTAGATGAGGTAGCCAGTATCATACGCGGTAATAGCCGTTTCATTATCTTCAGCCTGCCTTCCCACATGACTCAGGTAAACAATATTTAAAACATCTCATTCAACGAGGTACTTATATTTTAGTCATTATTGTTTCCTTAGTATCTTGTATCAAATTAGTTCTAATGAAGATGCGGTCCCAATTAGCGTGCTATTCATAATATTCTTGCCTTAATTTTAAAGTTAGTAAGTGATACCTCCTGCGTTATGAATTGTGCAAACAATTAGCAAAACTTGCTAAGAGGTGATTTGTTATGTGATATTAGGCTTAAATCAAGTATTTTTTTTCCCATCTGTGAACGTAGTTCAGATCGATATTCTAATATCAAGTCACGACAAAGAGCATTTATTCAATCAAAACGCTAGGATCATTTTAAAGAATCTCAGGTGAATCTAGGCTCCGCCGGTTTCACGCGACCAAGCCTGAGAGAGCAGGCAAGAAAATTACAATATACTTCCTACCGTTCTAATTCTATTGTATGATCACATCGTCCGTCGGACAATGTAAAATTTATTTTCTTTGATAAGAGGCAATCCAATTATTCTATAGTTGGATTGCCTCTTATTTTCACAAGAAATGAAGTAACCGGTCATAACAAAAACTTTATTTTCAAAATAAATATTTCTAATTAAGTAACCCTTTCTTACTTAGCACGCAGGTTTCAACTAAGTATCTACTTAAATGTGTATTGAATATAAACTTCATATTAAGTATTTTTGTGACGTGATTGTTTGTTCAAATTTGCATTAAACTCCTTGAATATTCGAATATGTAAAAAGTATTAGGTATTTAGCTATTTTTATCCTGCCATTTATATGCACATAATAAATAAGGCTAATTAAATCACACACAGACATTACCTTACCTTGTCAATTAGATATGACATTTTGTGTAATTAGATGTTGAGTGCACGACCTCGCACTTTTACTGAATGTTGAATGTGAACTGTAGATTGGGAATGCTCACCTCACTGCATCACAGCCTAGCTATAAGTTACTATGAATATTGCATATAATCTATTCTAAGCTATGTTTATAATCACTGTTGTCACATCGATATTACGTGCGTGGGCGTATCTTTATCAAGGAGGCGTGGCCAGAAGTGATGATTTATTTGTTGACAGGATTTGTACCCCCTTATCTGGAAAGATTAATATGATCAGTCTGGAATTCTGACGTATTCATAGACAAAAACGGGGTATTAGTCATAGGTTCTTCAAAATTACGAGTTGTGTGAGAAATCATAACATAAAAATCACGCCTCATTCCCATCAGGCAGAGATCACGGATTTCCACTTGCTGCGATCCTGAACTGGTTTGTTGAACCTTGTTCATAGTTAATTTTAAAAGTGGGGAAAAAACTATGAAATTCAATCTATCTAATGCTACTTGCAATATTATAGCCATGTTAGTCACTCGCTACCTGATTTATCTACCTACAGTATAAAAAACATGAGCACATATTTTTGTTAATTCAGCTCACGAACGCTCGCGTAAGCACCTAAAAAGTTGTTGATTGTAGTCCTCCTTGACTTGGGTTCGCCTACTCATGAATACACCATTCCATCATCGGATCACCTACGTTCATTGTTAGATTTTATACCAATTATCGAATGCTTTTTCGTTATGGAACTAAAGATCCCTTATTATTATTTTCACACGCATTATTTGTAGGAACTGGCTTTGTAAATATTATTCAATCTTTTATTTCTTGATCAGTTCATATTTAAATCTATATACCTATTGAGCTGCCATCTATTTCTGAGGTGATTTTCTAATGCCTAAGTCTAATGAATTTTAATTGAGAAAAAGCTGGTTTGATCCATTAGCATTTTGGTAATTTTCCAAAATGCGAACCGCGTTTCAATAATGAAAGCAATTAAAATACCTCAAGCTGACAAAATAGTAAGTTTTTTTAAATATTGAAACCGCTTTTTTGGTACTGTATTTAACAAATAAAAAACTATCAAGTTTGTCATGTTAAGTATATGTAATAACGAAATCTAAAATCTATTAACAAATATTTACTTTAGTTTTAATTATATTTAATGTAATACTCTACTTTCTTTCTACCACTGTAGCATATTATCCCAAGCTTATGGTCTTCACGATACAGGTTTGCCTTTTATAATGGCCGCTGTTCCAACTAGATTAGACCCAATTAAACAACTGAAAATGTACTAGAGAACTTAAAATTTCAGTCTTTTCATCAGTTTTTGGGCTGAAAACAAGTTTTTGCGCTGAAAACTAGTTTTTCCATTTTAAACTAGGTACTATAAAAAATACTCAGGACTGTAATCTCTATGCACGGCAGACATTTCTTTCTCAAGTTTCATTAAATTGAGTTCAGCGTAGACCTTGGGCCCCACTGAGTTGCATAATAAAGTACTTGTACAATTCGGCCGGCATAACTTGACGGGTCTGCTCTTTGGCCAGTCTTCCATTCACCATTGGTAATTTTTTCCCAAACGGCTGTTTTCAGTACCCGAAGTCGGAGTTTTGCTACCACATTTCGTCTACGAAATGTTGTTTTTGTTTCGCCTATTTGTCTCTCTCTATTGTATGGAGAAAAGCTGAGACATCAAAAATACGTTACGTAGTTAGAGTTGTTGTCTCATCAAGTTTACATACAAAAGAGAGAGACACGTCCTCACATGAAAACAACATTTGATAGACGAAATGTGGTAGCAAAACTCCGACTTCGGGTACAGATCCGCAAAGTTACAGCGGCCTACTCCAGTATTAGTGAATTCTCACAAAAACGCTGATGTCATGAACTTTATTATGCAATCCAGGATCCAGGCCAGAAATGTTCCGATTGTTGAAGGTCAATGTTATGCAGGTCCTGTCGATGAGCGATGAGTTACGGCGCGCGTTATACTCTTCAGGCGCCTCTGTGGACATGGAGTTCTCGCCGCCAGACCTCATTGGAACCTCGGAGATATTCACCATGGAGCACAGGTGAGAACAGATTCAAATAATATATTTATTCAGTTGTTTCACAAGGATCACTTTGAAACGTCTTAAAGCTAGGTGAGCCTAGGTGCCAGTTCCAGAAGGGCAAGTCCCACTTCATTTACAACATTTCGTCTGCGAAATGTTGTAAATGATCTGACTCACAGTCAGATGAAATGTGGCAGCAAAACTCCGGCTTCGGGTATTCGTCCAATTAGGTGAATCTAGGCCAACTCCTCGCGAGCAAAGCCTATTATAAGTATCGTCACTAGGAACTGAACTCTCGTTGGAATTCAGGTTCAGTCCTTGAAGGAGACTACAAGATTATGATGATTTTAGATAATTTTAAATAGGCTAGTAATTATATGCACTAAGTTGGAGTTCTTACTATCTTCTTTGGCATAACTGTTAACGTTGCTTGCTTTTTAACCGACTTCCAATCAAAAAGGAAGAGGTTCTCAATTCGGTTGTATTTTTTTTTATTTGAATTAATAAGTAAAATACTGAATTACTGAATTTTGAATTAATAAGTAAAATACTGACTCTAAAATAAGCCATAATGGTGTATTATGGCATAAGAGTGCTAAATAGCATAGTATAGCAGCACTTTAGGGTCGGTCAAGTATATCGAATCAATAATAATCTGGTACTTTAGATTAGGGACATTTTGTAACGGTTGAGTGCTAACTGAGTCAATCGAGCAACATGAAGTAGTTGGTAGGTATATTTTATTTCGGCTATGGTGAGTGATTTTATGGTTTCATCGCCTTGACGACATTGCCTAAATAGCGGGAAGTCGATAGGGAAATGTATAGGGGAGGCCTATGCCCAACAGTTGACTTCTTCAGGCTGATGATGATGATGAACTAAGTTATTAGATAGATAACTCTTTATTCATTCACATGACACACTAGATAAGTAGGATATAGTTTTTAGCATAAAAATAAGCAGTAATACAATGGCGGCCTTAACGCTAACAGCGATTTCTACCAGGCAACATTATAATTCAGGAATACCTGCGTTAGTTATGTAGTTAATAGGTTGGATTATCATTTATTTGTCAATGCATTTTTAATGGTTACACACGTACTTGTAACAATAAACATAAAAACTTCCATAAGCGCATTGTTACTTGAACTCATGACGTCAATTACTCATTGTTAACCAGTTATTAATATTCAATTTAATATCAGCGTTTATGATTGTCATGTGTATTTAAATATCAATAGTCGCCGGTTAAAATAAAATCCATGAGCACTATTAATTATGTGAGTAAATAATTAATAGTACAATACATTGTAAGGTAGGTAGGATACTCTAGCAATAGTAACTGCTCCATTACAAGACTTATCCATAAAGTTAGTATGATAGGGAGGTATGTCCCGCATAAATACTAAATAATGATCAGTTCAATAATTATAAAAAAGTTACACACGAATGATTTTTTTTTTTTTAATCCTCTTTTTATCATAATATGTGTTGAAACTAAAAGCCTTATAAGTTAAGTTGTAAGTGAGCTCTAAACATACCTTTTGTATCAAGGGACTAAAAAATTCGAAAGTCTCAAAGTCACCATCTTCTAATGCTGACTTTACCTATACATCTGGATAATGCAGAGAGCCCTACATAGTCAACTGAGATTACAGTGATGGCTACCAACCTGCCTAGAATATTAATAAACAAACAACCTTGCTGGATGCAGTTCAACCGGTATTCACATCACACCTGTAACTGATCGAAAATCGTAAAGACATGTTGTAGGTAATTACTAAGTACTTTGTATTCGACCCGTTTATGTTATCAGTTTATTTACACAGGTAAATTAAATAGGTAGGTATCTGTCTGCTGTTTTGTTATGATGACATTGTTAGACCAAAACATCGCGATACCAGTTCGTATTTTAGTTTTGAATCAATACATAATTTACCCTGTAAGGGTGTTGCAATATATTTTATTTTTATTTTATTAATTTATTTCTCTTCTAAAAAATACATAATCTAATTATTATAACTAGCACTAAAGAAACCACTATGGTTTGTGGGGTAATGCTACTAGACTTAGTAGAAGCGGACTGATATGATTTTATTAATGCAGATTGTAAACAGGTTACAATGATAGAAAAAGGTATTGGTATTTATTTTTATAATTTACGTTATTCTTTTTTTAACAGCGGCTATTGGGCTTGTAACTAATGCAAAATTTTCTTATATTTCTGCCACAAGAATCATGAGTTGGTATTTAGTACAAGAAAGCTGACAGGATATCTTTCGTCAGCTGTTTCTTTTTTCGAAGTAAACATTTTCTTATGCAGGCTTGAGCATTTTTTGAGGTGGGAAAAAGCCAATGAACTCGCGGCACCGTTACGTCACCTCTTCACTAAAACAAAAGAGGGGGCTATTTTTTTTGTTTTGACTTGTGTTGGCACTCCCGGAGTGCCACTGTTTTTTTACAATCTGCTTGTTCCGTGACTAATATGTGTGATCTAATACCTTTGTGTGATGTTTATAGGGAGAAGTTATGCAGCGTGCTACCGGCGCGTGCTCAGGGCTACATGTGGCAGCTAGCCTTCAGCACGAGCCAACACGGCTTCTCGCTAGCCTCCATGTACCGCAAGATGCAACGCGTGGACAGCCCCGTGCTGTTGGTCATACAGGACACAGACAACAACGTGAGTAGCTTTGGTCTTTGTATATTGTCAACTCTTACCACCTGAGAATTCTTTCGAACCCATACGTGTGGGGTATCTATGGATAGGTCTTCAAAAATGATGTTGAGGTTTCTAACATTGTTTTTTTCTAAACTGAATAGTTTGCGCGAGAGACACTTCCAAAGTGGAAAAAAGTTGCCCCCCCCCCTCTAACTTCTAAAATAAGAGAATGATAAAACTAAAAAAAATATATGTTGTACATTACTATGCAAACTTCCAACGATATTTGGTTTGAACGAGATCTAGTCAGTAGTTTTTTTTTTATACGTCAAAAATCGTAAACCGCTATTTACCTTTCGACAAACTACTAAAACCTTTATATTATGTTATTTGATGCTACGGAACCCTTCATGGGCGAGTCCGACTCGCACTTGGCTGCTTTTTTTTTAAATGGAATACTGTCAAACTATCTATGCTTTAGGCTCGACTTAGGCTCAAGCATCGATTCTGAACACAGGCCTAAGACTTCACGGTGTTCCATCGCATTTATTAGGTATAATGGAGTTACGAGTAGGTACCTGTCTGCGTTTTCAGAGGTCCTGGTAGAAAATTACGAGTACCTGACAGCATTTTTCCGAAGACCTGGTAGAAAATTGGGATTTCGATGGTTTAGCTCAACTCGTATGAAGAGTGTGCAGTATAGTTTCCTTCCAATACATTCCGTCAACAGATGAACGCAATAAAACAGTACTATTGAATTGCAGGTATTCGGAGCACTGACGTCATGCGCTCTCCGTCCCTCGGAGCATTTCTACGGCACTGGAGAGTCGCTGCTGTTCTCATTCCAACGCGTTGAAGACACGCGGCATCCGCAACCTCACGCCGAACCAACTGACGACGACACACAGAACAAGGAGGATAAAGACGGTACGTTTAACATTCTCTCTAAGCTCTAACTGAGAATATACGGTCAAAAACCTGAAAGAACGAAGATGAAGCAGGTGACCAATATTAATGTTAATGTTTTTAAATTTTTTTACAGGCGAACCAGAACCAGTAAAAACCAAATTCAAATACTGGGGCTGGACCGGCGACAATATGTATTTCATACGAGGCAGCAACGACAACATATCTATTGGAGCGGGAGAGTGAGTTCCTACTAACATAATAATATAATATTTGAAGTCTAGGTCAATTAATGAGACCGTCAGAATTGATACATACCATATGCCTACCCAGCAGTATAATAACAATGATGATGAAATTGGATCATAATCTTCCCGCATCCTAACTGCCGCCGCTTCAACTGACTCTTGTATAAAATGCGAGTAAGAGAGGGACACCAATAGTTGCCGGCTACAAATTCCAGTAAAACATGGCCCGTTTAGATGCCCCATAAATCATCAATAGATGCAAAAGCCTGTTTACTTGATGTAACGTGTTGTATTGTTTGTGGTTTGCAGCGGCAAGTTCGGCATCTGGCTGGACGGCGACCTGTACCTGGGCCGCACGCAGCGCTGCACCACGTACGGCAACGAGCCGCTCGCCACGCGCGAGGACTTCGTCGTCAAGATCATGGAGTGCTGGACCTTCATCTGAGCGCACGCCCGCTCTCACCCGCCCGCACTACAGTCCACTCCTCTCCACTCCATCCGCACCGCCACCGCAAGCCACCGCGCGCGCGCTCATATCTTTATACTCTCAACAAACTAACTAAGCTTTAGATTATCTTATGAAATTTGCTACGAAGATTTGACACTTTTACAAGTCAACATTTTCGACTTTAGTACTGATGAGTCTGAAAATTTTGTACTCTACGACTCTGAGGCGAGGCGGCGCGGTTCGACGCCGTCGGCCGCACCCAGCGAGGCGCATCTCTAGTCAAACGTACTGAACTCTGACCAATATTTCAAGTCCGAATTAGGGGCGCGTTCGCACAGAGCGCCGCCCTGCGCTGGGCGGCTGGCGCCGAGCGAGTGCATTCTGCATTATCCTAGTCAATTGTCGTCGTATCGTATCGTATCGTATTCGTAGCGTAGCGTAGCATAGCGTAGGTAAGGAGCCAGGGACGGAGTGGACCGACTAACTCCCGCCGCGCTCCAACAAACATAATGACTACTTGTCAATTCATACAATTAATATTGTGCATTGTTGTTAAGAAGATTTAAAAACATATTTGTAACGATAAAATACTATGTATAATGTTATGTAGAGGTTTATAAGTAACGAAAATGATGTTAGACGCCGCCGTTCTATTGGTGTGTCCGGGGTCGAGCTCTCGCCGACCGTATACTCATCTGAACCCGTAGAGGCCGGTGACATTATCACTATAAATTGTAATTATTTATGTTTGTGAAGTAGATTTTGTATGTTTCGTTGTCATCGTCTGAATGTATTGAGTCATAATATTAAGTTAGTGAGCATTATTATGTTGCACTTTCACTGTGATTTGATTAACATGATTGCATTTGTTATTGAAACAATAACACTATCACAAATAAGTGTAGCTGAGCTGATTTGAACAGGTCTTTAATTCATAACTTAATATGTTATTTTTAAAGGATCACACTGATTATTATATTTTAATCATTGTCTCTTCAATAGATATCAATATTTTTGTGATGTGATGCTTCAGTACAGATATCGGTAGCCAATAATGTAATGAAATTAATTACCTAAATATATAAAATAGTAAATCTTAATAGTTATCTTAGAGAGCTTGATGAATGTAATCGTCATTGTGCTTACTAGTAATTGTTAGCATGATGTTACTCAGATATCTGGTCCGTACTGTTGTTTTGTCAGTTATACTACTGCAATATTCTTACTAGAGCCACTGATAATGTGGCCTAGCTTGCTGTACATATTATTCCTATGTGAGATTAGAAAAAAATATATATTTTTGTGAAAGCCTCAGTTACGCTTGCATAAAATGTGTGTAGTTGGCAAAAAACAGGCACCTACTCAATGGTCCTAAATGTTCCAAGCAATGTTGCCTGTGTTTCTAGCTCTGGCGATATTGTTGTTATTGTTTGTGTACATCTGGAATATTAGGTTTTAAATATTGGCATAATTATTGTTATAAATTTGTAATCATTAGACTTGTTGAGTAGCAGTGAGAATTAAAGATATTTATTTATTATGTTATGGTTTCGATCTTAAGATTGCTGTAGCTGCATTACTTTTGGTGATTTATTAATGTAATTCTAAGTTGTTATTATGTAAATCAAGCCATAATAATTGAGAATATATTCTTTTGAGAAAGACAATTTACTTTCACTTATAATAACATCCTGTTATACTGTAAGCACTAATATCTAGGTCGTTGATTGCGATAGCTTTGGCCTCTATCATTATCTTGATTGTAGTCATGATATCCCCTCCTGTCTCCTCTGTCATGCTCGCGATTGTTCCTCTCGTAGGGGTGGCTGCGTCTGTTGTGACGCCGATCATTCCTGCGCCCTGAGTTCTGTGGTACCCACCATGTCTCCATTATTGGGGGTGTGGAAGGCTCTGATTTAAAAACCTTCATAAATTCCTTGTCATTTTCAGTGTAACGGTCTTTAAATTTTTCTTCGCACAATTCCAAGAACTCCTTATCTTCAGCAGACAAGGAATCTGCAGTTGTTGACATGTTTAACTCACAAACCTCCAGGAATCACAGTCAGGGAATTGACAACTGAAACAAATAATTTCATTCAATACTCGAACTACTAGGGGCTAGGCTTAGAGAAATTTTGAAAATATTTGAAGTGCATGAATCTTTTTTTTTTTATTTCTGATTATATTCCGCCTGCAGCATCACTTGCTTCTACTTTGATAAAAATCTCATGCACAGGTCTTAAATTTATCTTTTAATAGTCTTATCTAAATCGGTTCAGTTCTAAAATTTAATTGAACATATTTCATAGAATGTGGACAAAAACACCAAAGTGGAAATAGCTTTAATCACACATTATACTATAGCATACAATAGGTCAGTTTCTGTCCTAAGCCACAGGACTGACACAAGCAATTAGAATGCTGGAAAACTTTTCTGTTGACCAAATCTAGGAACTTTTTATCAATCAACAAATTAGATACTATTATCAAACACCACCAAGGCACATAGACTCAACAACAATACAAGTTTGAAAGCAAATCCAAAACATATTTTAATGTCAATAATAACATGAATTAAACCAGACGATAACAATCCAATCCCACTATCCAAATGACTAAATAAAAATATATTTACAGGATTCTCCAATGAGGCTTGGTAAGAGGATGCCAAAAAATGTACTGGGTGTTTTATCGGAAACTGAATCTATTGGTTCAAAAATCCAGCCAATAAGTTCACGACAGTCTGGGCATAGACATGCCTTCCAATAATAACCGGGAAACAAGGAGCCGAATTCTTCCCACTGTAATGTGGCACAAATATTTTTAGGAGTACCTACTGAGTTTTTTAATCAATGATAGGCAAGTCAAAAATATTTGATCCGAAACAATCATTTTAAGTAGGTACCTCTTGAATGCCAACACAATTTGCAGCACTTGTAACAATCAAAACGAAATTTAACATATAAGGACCCACAATCACCTGCAACAGAACTTCATCTTTGTCAAATATTGAGTCTCTATAAAAATATTGAGAATGCGAACTAAATTCTGAAATCAAATCATTGGAAGAGGCCACCTCATTTCCACAGCTTCGACATAAAATATTTCCTGAAAATTATGTACAACAGGTTATTATTGCCAAATAGCCATAAATTATTATTAGTCTAAAAGTTGTGTACTCTAAATAACCTCATAATAAATAGGTAGATTATTCAAGTTATGCATAGCAAAATATGGTATATTTTTAGGAAATTACAACACCATGTTACACCTATTTCAGCAAGTAAAGACATTCTATTAGATTACTATTCAATACTTTTAGGGCAGGGAGTTTTAATTGGCAAATAGGTACCTTGAACTCTATCAGAGTTTACAGAATCTTCAGGTGCAGAGGATGTGTTGTTGTTGAAATTCAAATCTGCAGAACTCGTAAAATGTACTAAAAGGAGTAAGCTGAAAGTGTTATTCATCACAAAATTGAATGGATTAGACTATTATTTTTTTTTGCCTTTCCTGCTTGATGTAAATAGCGCCTTCTTCTTTTTCTTATCTAGTGGCATCTGTCCATTTTTATTTCTTCTCCTTCCTGTCATTATGTATGTCTGTCATTTCGACATGCAATCTTGTTTGTCAGTTTCTATGCCAAGTCACCAGTTATTTTTTATCTGTGCTTGAGTAATTTAGTTATATAGAGTTTTTAGCCACCACTCTGACCACTCACAACACAGGCAGGCTCACGTTTTTTACTATTTCAGTACCTAGAGTAGTGTATGCAAAATTTCAGATCTATTAAGAGCAGTCTTTTTACACATCCCGTTTATCTAACTAAATATTATACATACCATTCGAAAGTTTTCTCCTACTACAGTACCGTTTCTTCAGTAGTTTTAGTACTGCTGTTGTTTTTGCAATCTTTTTTACAAGCCTTTCATTTTTTGTAATAAGACTTCTGTTTTTTATTTTTAGAAATTCATTCTCCTTAGTTAATTCACAAACTTTTGCCTTCAATGCTGTCTTGCATGGTGGTTCTATATGTTCTTTTATTTCATTTTGAGATACATTTTTGAGCAACTCAGAGGAAATTATGTTTTGGATTTCATATTCCTACAATAAAAAAATATAAAAAGCATTCATTTTTCAGAGTTAAAATATTGCTTGACTTATATTTCATGAATATATCAATAATTCTTATGTAGATTTTTGTTCAATGTTTAGAGATACAGAAATTCTCTAGAATAGTATTACAATATTGCATTTATTGATGTGAGCATGCATAGTACCTTTATTCTTGGCCGGGCACCTTTCCGTAGGAGTGTTCTACAACCTGATTTATTTAAATCTTCTGGTCTAAAGTGTGCACTGCAAATTTTACTTTGTTTGCTGTATACCCAGTCTGATTCACAACGTTGCCTACGGACAATTTCAATCCACTCCTGGAGCTCAACACCATCAGCGGGAAACCTAGATGAAAATAGAAAGCTTGTTTTGAAAATAAATCTTCACCTTATAGGATTCCGATCAGGATACATTGCGCAAGCTAACCTTGTATTCATTTGTACTTGTGTAGTTTTTCTTTAGTACTTACGAGTGGTATGTTAGTCCATGAGATTTATTCACTTTACTAAAATAATTGGTGCATTTTCTGAATACACACGATGGCATTTTCGCAATAAATTAGGATGTTTAGCTAGGTATTGGAGTCGAGCGAGGGAAACCGACAGCCAGGCCTAAGTGTAACGAACGTTACCAAAAGGAAAGCTTTTCAGTATGTACATTCAATTTTAGTTAAATTAAGTAAATAAACAAATAGACGAGAAAGCGCTACTGAGGTCCATGCGCCAAGATAGATCTGCCAGCTGCATTGTACGTCACTGTCACTGTCGTAGTCGTTGAATCTTGACTTGACACTGGCAACTAGTCTATCAAACTGACATCTTGGTCTTGGCAGCCCTTCTCATTTAATTTTATTATGCGGCAGCACTGCAAGTTCAAGGAAGGAGAAAATTCCGAGGAGGGGCAAAGTTTGCCCCTCCTAGTGTTTCCACTTGTAGGGATTTCGCTCTACTCTCATTTACTACTCATTTCAAAAATTAACTAATTTTAAATTAACTAATTTTGCTGTACTTGAAATTTACTAATTTCAAGTACAGCTTAAGGCTGTTTAGAATACGGCAGGGATTTAGGGAATTTTAAGGCAAAAATGTACTTGATGTGGTATTTCTATTTACTCTATGCTCTACCTATTATGGGATTCCCCAAATTAGTTTCGTACTAGAATCCGACGAATGTTAGTTTACCTTTTGGATAGTACTAATAACCTATGTTGTGTTGTACAGGACATCTGATATTAGTAACAAGATTTACGGATAAGTTTCGATTGCTAGTTTTTTACCAGTCGCGAACGAGAGTAGTAGGTAGCATTTTTGATTGTCTTTGTACATGTACTTCAAGAGAAAACTCTACAACAGCTTTAACCTCCGAGTTCTAACATACGGCTGCCAGACCTGGGCCCTAACAAAAGCTCATGCCAAAAAGTTAGAAGTCTGTCAATCTGCCATGGAAAGAAGTATGCTCGGAAAAAGGAAATTAGACAAAATTAGAAACGAAACACTAAGAAGAAGAACAAAAATAGAAAATGTTACACTCAAAGTAAATTCACTAAAGTGGAGATGGACAGGACATACAGTAAGAGGAAAAGAGAAATGGAGCAAAATGTTGATGAATTGGTTCCCAAGATGCAACAAAAGAAAGAGGGGGCGACAATTTAAAAGATGGGAGGATGAGTTAAAGCAGACTGCAGGAAAAACATGGACGCGGATAGCGAGAGATACAGTCCGGCAAGTATAACTTGGCGGGTCTGAAGTGAGCTGTTCGATCGTTAATGGCCAATGACTGATGGAAGATTGGCCAAACGGCTAGCTTCAGACCCGCCAAGTTATACTTGCCGGACTGTAGGAAGGAGTGGAAGAGCTTGGAGGAGGCCTTTGCCAAAAAAAGGCAAACAGATAATGATAGTGTCGATGTCGTAGTGAATAAGTTACGTTAGTTTTAGGAATATATCTGTATCTAAGGCTTTAAATAAAATATTTAAAAATGGAAGACGTGGGGGATTAAATTATTTCATAATGATTTAACATCATCATTATCAGCCCGGTATCACCCACTGCTGGATAAAGGCCATATTTTGCCTCCTTCATATTTTGCCAGCCTCCCCTGTCTTGCGCGTCTCCTGTCCAGGTGTTTCCTGCGACTATGTTACTTTACCTTTATTATATATATTTATAAAAAAATATGCTCATATTAAAATATGCAAAAAGGTTTTTTTAATATGCGCCATAAATCAGGGAATTTCGAATTAAAAATTGGGATTTATAAGGCCAATTACCAATTACAATTAGTAAAGAATTCAGGGCAAACAGAAAATCTTATGTGGAAACACCGGCAAAGTAACGAAGGAGAGAAAAATAAACAAAATATTTATTAATTTCAAACGCGCGACGCATATTCTCAAAATGAGTGAAAATGTGAACATCGATCTCTCGGGAGAAATAAATGCTACAACAGAAAAGAAAGGTTTTCAAAAGTATGTCAATAATGTTGAATTGTAAGTCTTTCTCTACTAATTTTACGCTACGTGGTGTTTATTCATAGCATTCATTTCATGATGGCTGGTACAGTGAGAATATAAAGTCGTCCGTTCATGTAACTTACAGTGGCTACCCCATTCTGTGCAGTTCATCATCATCCGCAGCCAGACATCCCACTGCTGGGCATAGCCCACTCTTTACTCTTCCCATTCACCACGATCTTGGGCTACCCTCATCTAACTGCGGTCCACTTTGCTGACAATTCACCTATCTTAATCTTACTAAGTTCAATGAAAGGCTTCATTAAAAATTAAATCACAATGATGAATATAGATTTCAATTTAAAACCATACAAACCTCTTCCTTTGTAGTACCACTTACACCATAAGTGCAGGAACACAAAGGAATACGTATAATGACGCGTGCTTAACACACATCAAATACATTATACTTACATATTTAAAGACTAGCTGTGCCCGCGACTTCGTCCGCGTGGTATAGCTATATGGGTAGCATTTTTAATTTGCAGCGGAAGAAAACAGTAATTAAATAACAACGTCATATTCGCGTGCACGTGACACAGTCGTCTGGCCTCTTACTAAACTTAGACATATGGCGTCGTACTACGCCACACTTTCATCCCCCCCGCATTCCTCTCCGAACTCCCCCCACACTCCCCCCACTCTCCTCAACACCCCACCACATTCCTCCCGCACTCCCCCCAGACTCCCCTCCACAATCCCCCTGTACTCCCCCGCACCTCCCCTCCACACTCCCCCTGTACTCCCCCCGCATCCCCCCGCACCTCCCCTCCACACTCCCCCCTGTACTCCCTTCCACACTCCCCCCGCACCTCTCCTCCACACTCCCCCTGTACTCCCCTCCACACCCCCCCCCGCAACTCCCCTCCACACTCCCCCTGTACTCCCCTCCACACTCCCCCTACACCTCCCCTCCACACTCCTCCCTGTACTCCCCTCCACACTCCCCCCGCACCTCCCCTCCACACTCCCCCTGTACTCCCCTCCACACTCCCCCAGCACCTCCCCTCCACACTTTCCCTGTACTCCCCTCCACACTCCCCCCTGTACTCCCCTTCACCCTCTCCCCTTTACTCCCCTCCCTCTACCCCCTCAGCACAAACTTTGAATGTCATATTTTTTTATATCAAATCAACAGACTAAAAAATAAGTTTTAAGTTTCTAGCTCTAAAAATGACGATACTTCCATACAACTTTCAACCCCTATTTTCAACCCCTTTCAACCCTTTTTTCGCAATAAAAAGTAGCCTATGTCCTTTCTCTGGCCCTCAACTATCTGTGTACCAAATTTCATTTCAATCGGTTCAGTAGTTTTGGCGTGAAAGCCAGACAGGAAGACAGACAGACAGAGTTACAAACGCATTTATAATATTAATAAGGATAATATTAATATGGATTGTCATCAGTACTTTATAGAAAATAGGAAAAAATTAAAATAAATTAATAGACAAATTAGGAATTGTAGGAACTGGCCAGGAATGTCATTCTTAATGCACATTAATATAGATACTTATAATAAACTATCATCCTGCCACCACCAGCAACTGCGTTTATATTCATATTTGCATTAACATTTTACAGCTTGCAGCTTTTAGTTGCCCTTTTCAACAATTTATGGTTTGGGTTGTCAAAGAGAGTGCTTTTCACCCTTTGGTATAACTTCTAATGTTTCTTTATGTGAAGGTTGATGCAGCATGTTCGTAGCGGAGCAGCTCCAGCTTTGGTGATGGGTGTGCTTGCTCAGAGGCGACCATGGACTCAATTTGTTGCCACTGACAATTTTAAGGTGATACAAACTATGTATAGTTGCTTATTCAGTAACAAAGACCTATACTTAACTGTCTACCTTAGAGTAAAAACAAGTTTACAATCACCTGGCCTCTCAGCTCAGTTGGTAGTAGCTCTGCCTTCTGCCCTGTAGGTCATGGGTTAGATCCCCACCGAACAAATATTTGTGTGGTAAAAATAGATATTTGTTCTCTGTCTGGGTGTTATACTGAATTCTAAGTATGTATATTTACAAAAATAAAGTTTTTAAATATTACAGTGCTTATTTGTGAGTCGACTGTGCCCTAACCATCTTAAATTTTTTCCAGGCCCCAGCATCATTGCCACGACTTTCGAGAAGATTCTACCGCAATGTGGAGCATTTCCAGGCAAACTATTTGATGGTGTTCTTGGGTCTCTTTGCATACTGCCTGTAAGTCATTGTAGGTTACAAACTGCTGGTTACAAACTCCTCGCCTTAGCCCTTAAAGTAGTACTAATTTCGAGTAGTTAACAGCTAGGCACGTAAAATCTTGATACTTTTCTTACTTAAGTAAGATTTAAGGGGGCAATTACAAAATACATCCCATTATGGGACATCAGTGCAGACCGTTATTCCCCCAACTAAAATTAGACTAAGAATTACCTTAGTAAGCGGTAGAGTAGGTTCTCTTGAGTGTTTGATCTGTTTTATTTTGTAGGATTACTACACCTTTGCTGCTGATAGCAATGGTTGCAAGTGCATTTGGCTACAAGAAACTGACATCAGGACCCAACACATGGAAGGTAAAAATATCTAGTGTTTCATAATACATATCAAAGAATAATAATTACCATGTCTGTTTCAGCCCAGGGTATGTTCTTATTCCTTTACATTTTATATATCTAAATATATAAAACTCTTTCGTTACTGACTGACTGACTGACTGACAATCAACGCACAGCCTAAACCGTTAGTCCTAGAAGCATGAAACTTGGAGGGTATGGTCCTCTTATAACGTAAAGGTGTACTAAGAAAGGAAATTGGAAAATTATTTCCCGAAGAGGAGAAAAAGGGGAAAAATGGTTTAAAGAAAAATCAACGCACAGCCTAAACCATTAGTCCTAGAAGCATGAAACTTGGAGGGTATGTTCCTCTTATAACGTAGAGGTGTACTAAGAAAGAAAATTGGAACATTATTTCCCGAAGAGGAGAAAAAAGGGAAAAATGGTTTAAAGAAAAATCAACGCACAGCCTAAACCATTAGTCCTAGAAGCATGAAACTTGGAAGATGTGTTGCTCTTATAGAGCAAAGGTGCATTAAGAAAGAAAATCGGAAAATTATTTCCCTAAAAGAAGAAAAAAAGGAAAAGAGTTTCATGAAAATTCACAAAAAAATTGCTTTACAAAATACGCAAAAAAACGGTAAAAAAAAATCTGCTACCGCAGCATCTGTCACCAAATTTGAATACACACAAAAGTTTACATAAACCCCACCGTAACCACTAAGACAAAATCGCGGAAAACACCTATCATACCGAAACTAAACACCGCACAGCTTCAAAAAACGGCTAAAGTACATGCTCAAAACTATGGTAACCATCTGGTTATGTCAAATTAAAAAAATCTGATTCGATTATACACCAACACGCATACGAAACCCTAAATTAGCCACTAATACAACATAAAATCACAAAAAATTGCTTTACAAAATACGCCAAAAAAACCATTAAAAAATTTTCAGCTACCGCAGCATCTGTCACCAGGTTTGAATACACACAAAGGTTTACAAAAAAAACAATGATAATCACTTAGACAAAATTGCGGGAATCATCTATCATACTTAAGCTAAACACCGCTGAAAACAATCGGCTACAACAGCACTCGCCTTCAAATTCAAATAAACTATAAAGTACATGCTCAAAACTATGGTAAACAGCAGTTGGTCACGTCAAATTAAAAAAATTGATTCGATTATACACCAACACGCATACGAAACCCAAAATTAGCCACTAATATAACATAAAATCACAAAAAATAGCTTTACAAAATACGCAAAAAAAAACGTTAAAAAATTTTCTGCTGCCGCAGCATTTGTCACCAGGTTTTAATACAAACAAATGTTTACAAAAAAACCGATGATAACCACCAAGACAAAATCGCGGGAATCATCTATCATACTTAAACTAAACACCGCTGAAAAAAAACAGCTACAACAGAACTCGCCTTCAAATTCAAATACACTCTAAAGTACAAGCTCAAAACTATGGTAACTTGCATTTGATCATGTCAAACTAAAAAAACCAGATTCGATCATACACCAACGAATACGATAGCCCAAATTAGCCACTTAAACAAATCACGAAAACGAGCTTTACAAAATACGCAAAAAAAAAATTAAAAAAAATTCAGCTACCGCAGCATCTGTCACCAGGTTTGAATACACACAAAGGTTTACAATAAAACCAAAGATAACCACTTATCACGAAAACGAGCTTTACAAAATACGCAAAAAAAAAACATTAAAAAATTTTCAGCTACCGCAGCATCTGTCACCAGGTTTGAATACACACAAAGGTTTACTATAAAACCAAAGATAACCACTTAGACAAAATTGCGGGAATTATCTA
Source organism: Thera obeliscata (assembly GCA_947578465.1). Taxonomy (NCBI): domain Eukaryota; kingdom Metazoa; phylum Arthropoda; class Insecta; order Lepidoptera; family Geometridae; genus Thera; species Thera obeliscata. Next base: position 5,668,274 of record OX387926.1, read on the forward strand.
TCATACTTAAACTAAACACCTCTGAAAGAAATCGGCTACAACAGCACTCTCCTTCAAATTCAAAGACACTCTAAAGTACAAGCTCAAAACTATAGTAACCAGCAGTTGGTCATGTCAAATTAAAAATTCAGATTCAATTATACACCAACATGCATACGAGACCCCAAATTAGCCACTAATATAACATAAAATCACAAAAAATAGCTTTACAAAATACGCAAAAAAAAACATTAAAAAATTTTCAGCTACCGCAGCATTTGCCACCAGGTTTTAATACACACAAATGTTTACAAAAAAACCGATGATAACCACCAAGACAAAATTGCGGGAATCATCTATCATACTTAAACTAAACACCGCTGAAAAAAAACAGCTACAACAGAACTCGCCTTCAAATTCAAATACACTCTAAAGTACAAGCTCAAAACTATGGTAACTTGCATTTGATCATGTCTAACTAAAAAAACCAGATTCGATCATACACCAACGAATACGATAGCCCAAATTAGCCACTAAAACAAATCACGAAAACGAGCTTTACAAAATACGCAAAAAAAAACATTTAAAAAATTTCAGCTACCGCAGCATCTGTCACCAGGTTTGAATACACACAAAGGTTTACTATAAAACCAAAGATAACCACTTAGACAAAATTGCGGGAATTATCTATCATACTTAAACTAAACACCTCTGAAAGAAATCGGCTACAACAGCACTCGCCTTCAAATTCAAAGACACTCTAAAGTACAAGCTCAAAACTATGGTAACCAGCAGTTGGTCATGTCAAATTAAAAATTCAGATTCGATTATACACCAACATGCATACGAAACCCCAAATTAGCCACTAATATAACATAAAATCACAAAAAATAGCTTTACAAAATACGCAAAAAAAAACATTAAAAAATTTTCAGCTACCGCAGCATTTGTCACCAGGTTTTAATACACACAAATGTTTACAAAAAAACCGATGATAACCACCAAGACAAAATCGCGAGAATCATCTATCATACTTAAACTAAACACCGCTGAAAAAAAAACGGCTACAACAGCACTCACCTTCAAATTCAAATACACTCTAAAGTACAAGCTCAAAACGATGGTAACTTGCATTTGATCATGTCAAACTAAAAAAAACAAGATTCAATTATACACCAACGAATACGATAGCCCAAATTAGCCACTAAAACAAAATCACGAAAAAGAGCTTTACAAAATACGCAAAAAAACATTAAAAAAAAATCTGCTACCGCAGCATCTGTCACCAGGTTTGAATACACACAAAGGTTTACAAAAAACCCCATGATAACCACTAAGACAAAATCGCGGGAAGCACCTATCATACCAAAACTAAACACAGCTGAAAAAAAATCGGCTACAACAGCATTTACCATCTTTCGAACACACTTTATATAGTTTTGAATGCAAACTCAAAACTAAGGTAACCAGCACTTGGTCATGTAAAACCAACGCATACATAACTTAACTTAGCCACTAAGGCAAATTCACGAAAAATAACTCTCAAAAAATACGCAAAAAACAGTGAAAACAAATCAATAGTTGTCCGCTTTCCACCATAAAATAGTTTCTTTTAAACGAACTCAAACTATGACTTTATACTAACCACGCGGACGAAGTCGCGGGTGACAGCTAGTTCTTTATAAGAACTTAAAACTTCATAGTAACTCTTTTAAAACTCAACACAATGGTCTAGCTAGACTGGTGGTAAAGGCTCATTGCACATTAATTTATTTTTTATTGAATTTCTGACTTGTGTTATTCTTAACCAAAGTACCTACTATCGGATCAATGGATGGGTCGTTTTTCTTTGTTGCCAACCTTTCAAATATTTTTTGGCCTATTGTAGTGAGTGCTGTTGTATAATGGGCATGAAGAAAATTATCAATAAGTCCTGGAGAATTTATGACTTCTGTTACTATGGCTTGGGTTACTATGCCTTCTGTTACTATGCCTTCTTCATTGACACTATCCTGTGACGGGAGACAGGAATGTACAACCATGGATTGTACGGCTTGGAAAGCACAGCCCGGAATTGATGTACATTTTGGCAGCCAATTCCATGGCTGTGCATTCCGTGGTTGGATATTCCAGGCTGTACAATCTCGGCTCGGGCCGGGAATGTACGACCATGGAAAAGGCTGCCAAATGGTTTCAAATTCTCAGGTTGTGTTTTCCTGGCTGCGTATTCCTGGCTGTACATTCTCGGCACGTAACGGGATTGTACGACCCTGGAAAACACGACCTGAGAATTTGTGACCATTTCTGATTGGTCGCCTGACAATGAATCAGAGTTCATCGAAATTTTGTGCTTCGTTTACAGGGTTACATTTATTATACCAATTTCATTAGGACGAGTACCACAGAACTATAAAACCTAGAAACACACTTTGTTCGGGCCTTAGATTTTGAGTGTGTGGACTCTAATCTTGCGAATATATTATCTGTCCAAGCTTGCGAATGTCTTGCTTGACTTTTGACTTGCGTTTGTTTGTGTTTCCATTTCCAGTTCCACCACACTTTCCACAGTGAGTGAACATCGATTTACGTAGAGTTTTGGTATATTTTTTAAAATATATTTTTGTCATTCTATGCCAACCAGACAACCAGATTCGAGTCGAGTCGAAGATGAATAAAACGATCAGAATCCTGAGAAGGTTATCGCTAGCACCATTATAGAACACATTCAAGAACAAGGTTTTGCAGAAAGGTATGATGACCGATATTACAGAATCAATTTATCAAGTAATGAGGAAATCATGACACTATCAAACTATCAAATCAAATTTTAATAATGTGTCAAATCCCTTGTCATCTGGAAAACAGGTTGCAGGAACGCCTCTTTTCATAACACTAAAGCAATAAAAATTCCACGTAAAATCTAGCTGCCATGGCATTATTATTGTCGGTGACACGGAACCTCTCGTAGGCATTGGACTTGAAGGGAAAAGTGTACCAAGACGATCTTAGGACCTCTCGTAATGTTTGGATCTGAGTGTTGGGCAACATACAGGACGGATGGAGAAAAGGTACATGTGGCATGCGAATGTTGAGATGGATGTGTGGAGTGACAGATTGGATAGGATACAGAACAAGTATAACAGGGGAAGTTTGAAAGTAGCGCCAGTGACAGAAAAATTGAGGAGCACTAGACTTGTGTGAGACGGGCATGTCATGAGATGAAAGTCATGTGACTGGGAAAGTGATGAGCATGGATGTGGATGGATATGTGAGCAGAGCTAGACCAAAGAAAACAAGGATGAACTGTGTGAAAGATGACATGGGTAAATGAGGAGTGAATGCAGAGATGACGGCTGAAAGAGGGGAATGGAGGAGGAAGACATGTTGTGCTGATCCCACATAAAGTGGGATAGGGGCAGGAAGAAGAAGAATTATATTTAGCATTCCTGCTAATTTAGTACACCTGTTAGCTGACTAAAGCTTTGATCAAGTGTTTAGAATCCGGTCATATGACTATTATATCATTCCCTACCTGATTTTTTAGCATAATTATTATTTAAACTTACCATGCTCTATGGGTTCTTTCTATCCTGCAGGATGTTTTAATTTCATCGAGATCAAGAGTAACCATGTGTAAATCTGGCCAGTGCATGTAGGTCATAAAAAATACATAAAGAGATTTTGATATAGTAGCTATATTGTTTCAGATCCAAAAGGCTGCCTTGAAGTGCTGATTCACACTGCATTGCCTTCTAAGGAAAATGTGCTTACTTTCATGAACAATACAAAGCAGAAATGAAAAAGTTACTTTACTTAGGACCCATCTAAAGACATTTCAAAATGATCCTTGTGCTTGTGATACAACTGAATAAAATGCTTTTTTATACTTTAAGTGGAGAAAGATTTTTGCACAGTTTGCAATAGGTAGGTAATGTGAAAATGTTATACTTACACTGAATAAGACAGTGTTTTGCAATTATTAACTGAAAAGGTAGTTGATAAATACTTGTAGAAGTAGTACTCTTCTCCCTGCCCTTAGCCAACTTAAATGGGGTAGGCACAACTTGTACCTACCTTTTCTGTAATAAAACCAAGTGAATGTATATAAATTGATTATAATATAATATGACTATTTCCAATAATTCGTTTTAATTAGTTTTTTTTTTTTTTAAGCAAATTGTTTCCTCAGCTGGTCGACGCCACTGGTGACAAGAGGGCTGGCTCTTTTCTCGCACAGAGAATAGCTAATGCTATTCAACGTGGAAATGCAGTCAGCGTTCTTGGCACCATGCCTCATGGACACCCACTTTTGCTAGATTTTTAAGGTTTAGTTTTAATTAGTTTTAGTTTTTTTTAATATCATGAATTTTTTGTTGTTTAAGGTATAGTTCAATAAAAGTTTTTTTTTCAATGTTTTAATAATGTTTTACTTAACACTAGCTGTCTGTCCCGGCTTCGCACGGGTGGACATTAATTTTTTAAACACATAAATATAGCCTATGTTACTCAAGGTGAACCTACGTCCAGCAGTGGACTGATATCAATTGATGATGATGATGAAAGAACATTCTATAACGTTAAGGAGCACTATTTTCTAGAACATTTTGACAAATTATTGACAACATTTAAGAATTCACAAAGTTTTTAAAAATGTCCCAAAAGTTAAGAGCGAGTCGTGCAAAATAGTTGAAAACGATAGTCACGGTTAAATCGATATTATGAATATACTTGCAATAATGAATCTAAAACTTTGTATAAAGTACCAGACTGAACGTATTGACAATTATTCCGTAACAAAAAAAAAAAATTATCTATAATTAAATAAACACAGATAGGTAAAATTTGACAAATCGTATGTCGGCGTTATTAAAAAATGTCATGTTACACTGTTGATTTTATGAACAAACTTTAATTCGAATTAATCTCAAATGTTTAGTCTACAATTAGTCCTTTTTCGATTTTTAATAAATCACTTAGTTATTTAGTTATGAATTTTTTAAAAAAGCATCTCAAATCCGCCATACAAATTTACTATGGACGCGCGAAGTTGAATATATACGCGACGAACGCTCGCGGAAATTCAGTCCACCACGAGAGCTCAGAGTGGGAGCACGTCTCTTTGCGAGGCGACGCGAGCCAACTAGCAAACGCGATCTTATGTGTATGTACACACAGCTGCAAACAGGTAAAGTGAGGTAAGCCATTTTTTATTATCTATGCTTTTTATTGCTCAAAAAAATGTGATGTACCTATAAATATTTACTCTGTTTAGGGAACAATGGGAAAGCGAAAAGAAAGATATTCTAAGAAGAAAAGTGGCGCTCTGTTCCGGAAAAAAAAATCGATAAAAATATGTACGTATGTAGGTATAGATTATTTTCGTATTTCAAATTTGATGTTGGTATTGTTCCAAGTTTTTTTGGTCAGGCTGATTGCGAATCGAAAACCCAAGATGGCGGATTCATTTTTTTTTTATATTTGATATTGGTATCGTTTAATAAGTTTTCGAGGGCGCTGGTTCCGAATCTGCCATTCATTTTTTAAGCCAAGATGGCGGATTCTTTTTTTGTCATAAATTTTTGATATGGGGTTTTGGGGGCGCTGACTCCGAATATGCCATTCATTTTTTAATCCAAGATGGCGGATTCATTTTTTTTATATTTGATATTGGTATCGTTTTATAGGTTTTTGAGGGCGCTGGTTCCGAATCTGCCATTAATTTTTTAATCCAAGATGGTGGATTTTTTCTGTCATAAACTTTTGATATGGGGTTTTGGGGGCGCTGGCTCCGAATATGCCATTAATTTTTTGATATGGGTATCGTTTTATGGGTTTTTGGGGGCGCTGATTTTGAATCAGCCATTCATTTTTGAATCCAAGATGGCGGATTCTTTTTTTTCTTAAATATTTGATATGGGTATCGTTTTATGGGTTTTTGGGGGCGCTGGTTCCGAATATGCCATTCATTTTTGAATCCAAGATGGCGGATTCTTTTTTTTCTTAAATATTTGATATGGGTATCGTTTTATGGGTTTTTGGGGGTGCTGATTTTGAATCTGGCATTCATTTTTGATTCCAAGATGGTGGATGTTTTTTTTTCTTAAATATTTGATATGGGTATCGTTTTATGGGTTTTTGGGGGTGCTGATTTTGAATCTGGCATTCATTTTTGAATCCAAGATGGCGGATTCTTTTTTTTCTTAAATATTTGATATGGGTATCGTTTTATGGGTTTTTGGGGGCGCTGGTTCCGAATATGCCATTCATTTTTGATTACAAGATGGCGGATGTTTTTTTTTCTTAAATATTTGATATGGGTATCGTTTTATTGGTTTTTGGGGGCGCTGGTTCCGAATATGCCATTCATTTTTGAATCCAAGATGGCGGATTCTTTTTTTTCTTAAATATTTGATATGGGTATCGTTTTATTGGTTTTTGGGGGTGCTGATTTTGAATCTGGCATTCATTTTTGATTCCAAGATGGTGGATGTTTTTTTTCTTAAATATTTGATATGGGTATCGTTTTATGGGTTTTTGGGGGTGCTGATTTTGAATCTGGCATTCATTTTTGAATCCAAGATGGCGGATTCTTTTTTTTCTTAAATATTTGATATGGGTATCGTTTTATGGGTTTTTGGGGGCGCTGGTTCCGAATATGCCATTCATTTTTGATTACAAGATGGCGGATGTTTTTTTTTCTTAAATATTTGATATGGGTATCGTTTTATGGGTTTTTGGGGTGCTGATTTTGAATCTGGCATTCATTTCCAATCAAAAATGAATGGCATATTCGGAACCAGCGCCCCCAAAAACCCATAAAACGATACCCATATCAAAATTTAAGAAAAAAAAACATCCGCCATCTCGGAATCAAAAATGAATGGCAGATTACAAATCAGCACCCCCAAAAACCCATAAAACGATACCTATATCAAATATTTAAGAAAAAAAACATCCGCCATCTTGGAATCAAAAATGAATGGCATATTCGGAACCAGCGCCCCCAAAAACCCATAAAACGATACCCATATCAAATATTTAAGAAAAAAAAGAATCCGCCATCTTGGAATCAAAAATGAATGCCAGATTCAAAATCAGCACCCCCAAAAACCCATAAAACGATACCCATATCAAATATTTAAGAAAAAAAAAGAATCTGCCATCTTGGATTCAAAAATGAATGGCAGATTCGGAATCAGCACCCCCAAAAACCCATTAAACGATACCCATATCAAATATTTATGAAAAAAAAAGAATCCGCCATCTTGGATTCAAAAATGAATGTCAAATCCACAATCAGAGCCCCCAACAACCTCTAAATCGATACCCATAATTATCATTTATTTAGGATAAAAATGAAGCTGCCATCTTGGATCCAAAATGAATGAAAGTATGAAAGAAAGAAAATTTATTTAACATAACATAGGTACACAGAACGGAACATTGACAAAATCAAAACTAAAATATGAACAAAAAATTCTAACACAAATAATTGAGTAATTACTTGCTATCTTAGCACATAATAAAAAAAAACAACTACGTCCCGCGCTAGGTACATGTTATGCCAAATAGGCCCTGGCTCAGCTTTTGCTGCTTAGCGGGGTATGAACTTACCACCAAAAATATTATTCACAAATATGCAAATATAGTTGAAAATGAAACGAAAACCTGGCCTCTCAGCTTAGTTAGTAGTAGCTCTGCCTTCTACGCTGTAGGTCGTGGGTTCGATCCCCACGGAGAAGAAACATTCGTTTGGTGAATACAAATGTTTGTTCTCTGTCTGGGTGTTATATTGTATTTTAAGTATGTATTAAAAAAAAAAAATTATATGCTAAGTATTATATCAGCTGTCTGGTTCCTATAGTATAAACTCTGCTTGGTTTGAGGCTAGATAGTGTGGAGTGGATTGTGCACAATATTTATTATTTATTACTTTTATTAAAAAACCTAAAATAAAAGTGAAATGAAAATGTAATTATTTTGTAAACTGACCTCAGATTGTTTTTTTTAGAGAGATGAATTTTACTTTCTGGCATAACGTAAACAAAATTTCGTCTCTATAAGTCACTCAACTAAACAACATTTTTTTCAAATCATGGGTTACCTACTTTTGCCACACTAGGTGTAAACGGCGTCGAGCGAACCTATCATTGTGTGCGTGAGTACGCACACAACTAGCGAGCCGCAGTAAATACCTATTTTCCGTCCGCCTGGTTTACTCGACTCGCTCTTAAGACGGGATTTGAACCCGCGACCTTCCTGTGAGTGCCGAATAGTACCTTGGAGTTATTCGTTTAGTATGATTAGGCTGATAACGGCAGCCCTGCGCGTTTCCTACTTAATAAGAGCGCCGTCACATACCATTAAAATAATACGGTTATATCGTGCACATAAATAAATATTACGTGAAATAAAGTAATAGAATTTATATTTTAAGAAACAGAACACAGCGCCATCTATTGGTATATTTGCAACCTAGATGTCAATCAATATTGAAGAATGTTATCGATGAATCAGGAGGCAATAATGTACGACCCGTTAATGCACAGCATGATAATAATGTACAGCAGGTTAATGTACACACCGTTATTACGATGCCAGGGTTTGGATTAACGATGGGAGTATACATTGCCTATAAAAAATAAGAAATAATTGAATTGTCTCAGTGTGCATCCAATTAACATGCTGTACAATACATCACGTGACAATTTTGTGCACCCAGTTAATTCGCAGCCAATTATTGTACGGCATGTTAAAACGAATCCGAAAAAACAAAAAAGCAGCCAAGTGCGAGTCGGACTCGCCCATGAAGGGTTCCGTAGCAACAAGTAACATAATAAAAAGGTTTTTGTAGTTCGTCGAAAGGTAAATTGCGGTTTACGGTTTATGACGCATAAAAAAAACAATTCACTAGATCTCGTTCAAACCAAATATCGTTGAAAGTTTGCATCGTAATGTACAACATATATTTAATTTAGTTTTATCATTCTCTTATTTTAGAAGTTAGAGCCCCCCCTCTAACTTCTAAAATAAGAGAATGATAAAACTTTTACTACTTTAGAAGTGTCTCTTGCGCAAACTATTCAGTTTAGAAAAAAACTATATTAGAAACCTCAACATCATTTTTAAAGACCTATTCATAGATACCCCACACGTATTTCGTAGAAATTTTTTTTTTGAGTTTCAGTTTCAAGTATGGGGCCCCCCAAATATAAAGTTTTTTTTTCTATTTTTGAGTAAAAACCTTGCTGCGGTTCACAGAATACATATACTCGCCAAGTTTCATCAGTCTAGCTCTTACGGTTTTGGAGAAAAATGGCTGTGACATACGGACGGACAGACAGACAGACATGATTAATCTATAAGGGTTCCATTTTTGCCATTTGGTTACGGAACCCTACAAAGGTTTCGTTTTAACTAGGTGTACAATAGCATGCTGTACTTGACGTACATTAACCGGACCCGATGAATCAACGTACACCGCCATCTATGAGAACTTCCTAAAACTAAACAGTACATCAACACGAAACATTTAATTGATACATAGGTACATAATATTCGTTTTCATTTATGACCTTAGTGAATAATTGAAATAAGTATATTTGAGTATTTTAATTAGTCTTAGAATTAAATTTGATTCCAGAACCTTAGAGAACATTGTAGAGCGTCTATGAGCATTCTGTTCTCGTCAAAGCCAAGAATTATCGGAAAAATCCATAAGTAATAGAAAAGGATAGACATAGAGAAGCCCCTACGTGTTAGAAAAGGATAGACATAGATTTCGAAACTTTTGCCCATAAAGGGCATTGGGTAACTTTGTATGGAGTTGTGGCGTTGTTTTTAGGGTTGCGTAGCCAAATGGCAAAAACGGAACCCTTATAGATTCGTCATGTCTGTCTGTCTGTCTGTCTGTCTGTCTTTCTGTTCGTCCGTATGTCACAGCCATTTTTCTCCGAAACCGTAAGAGCTAGACTGATGAAACTTGGCGAGTAGATGTATTCTGTGAACCGCATTAAGATTTTTACACAAAAATAGAAAAAAAACTAGAAATTTTGGGGGTACTCCCATACTTGAAACTGAAACTCGAAAACTTTTTTTCATCAAACCCATACGTATCTATGAATAGGTCTTCAAAAATGATGTTGAGGTTTCTAATATCGTTTTTTTCTAAACTGAATAGTTTGCGCGAGAGACACTTCCAAAGTGGAAAAAAGTTGGTCTCCCCCCTCTAACTTCTAAAGTAAGAGAATTATAAAACTAAAAAAAATATATGTTGTACATTACTATGCAAACTTTCAACGATATTTGGTTGGAACGAGATCTAGTCCGTAGTTTTTTTTTTATACGTCATAAATCATAAACAGCAATTTACCTTTCGACGAACTACAAGAACCTCTAAATTATGTTACTTGATGCTACGGAACCCTTCATGGGCGAGTCCGACTCGCACTTGGCTGCTTTTTTTTTAATGCGACCACTGATGCAATGTGTTTTGAATTTAAGTACTACACCTGTATACTTATTATAAAAAACATAATACGTCGTAACTTATATCGGAGCAAAAATATTCGACTTTGAAGTTAAAAGAATAACATTGTCTAAGTTTGCGATAAAATGCATTTTATTTTCAAAACTACTTTATTACCTTTGGAATCAGTAAGTTAGGAATAAAAAACATGGATCCCATAAATAATCATCATCATCATCAACCTATATCAGTCAACTGCTGGACGTAGGTCTCTCCCAAGACGTGCCACTAAGCCTGGTTTTTCTCCTCCAGTGCTTGCCAGGCACTTTGTTCCGGCGACGGTGATCGGCTCTGGGGTGATACGATCATTGAACATGATCTTTGTTTTATCTAAGTTCATGCCCAGGCCGACCCGTCGTGAGGAAACAGCTAGGCTGTTCAGCATCTGTTGTAGGCCGACTAAAAAGGTAAAAATAAAATTGTAATAATCAATTGAAAAATTTATATTATTGTACAAAAAGCGTGGGGGGCTTGATTTTGATTGTCGTAAATATTTTATCAATCTTATCTTATACTTTAAACGAGAACATCTTGTAATATAAATATTCAAAAGAAAGAAAAGAAAGAAAGAAATAAAACTTATTTATTTATGACGGCACACGGTAGATATGAGAAACACGAACATTATATTCAGGATCTCGGAAACGGCGCCAACGATTTTGATGAAATTAAGTATACAGGGGTATTCGGGGGCGATAAATCGATCTAGCTAGGATTTATTTTCAGAAAATGACGAGAAATGGTTTTTTGTAACAATCTAACAGAAACTAAATATATGATTGTTCCTGCCATCTATTGGCGATTGTGAGTAACTAACTGCAAGCTTTTCCAGCAGATGGCGTTGGTAAGTAAAAATAAGCCACTAAAGATTATGACTCTTCCTGACATCTATTGGCAAATAATAATACAATTTTCTTTAATAATACGATTTACAAAAAAATCAAATCCCGAGTGAAGCTCGGTCATACTGGCTCGTAGTTTATTATATCTGAAGTTATTATAAAAAGCACCCCACGCTTTTTTGTACAATAATATAAATTTTTCAATTGATTATTACAATTTTATTCTTAACTTTTTAGTTCTATTAGTAATAAATCGATAAGCACAGACCACAGTGGAACATCTCAGCACAGGACCGCACAGAGTGGAGGGGATTAGGGGAGGCCTTTGCCCAGCAGTGGGACATAGTAGGCTCATAATAATAATAATAATAATAAGTAATAAAAGCCTTTTTTTTAGTTTTTAAACTATAATTTATTATAACGCTTTTATTAGCTTACGCAAAATATCACCACGATTTTGTAGATTTTGTGACGCAAAATTGACGCAAAGTGCAACGAAAAAACTCCGACTGCCAAATACTAAACATGTATTGTGTTTTCGCTGTCTCATCTTTTCTCCATATAATAGAGAGAGAGGCAAAACGGCGAAACGTTTTATTCATCCCAATTCATTTACAACATTTCGTGACGAAATGTTGTAAATGAATTGGGATGACGGGGACTTGACACTCACTGAGGCTGAGGCCGAGATTCATAGACCGAACTTTGTCTTTACTTTGATGGAAAGTTCAACTTTCAACCAAAATTATATTTCATAGTTCTGTCAAGCTCTTCTTTTTTCAAAATATTGATAGGAAAGGATCAGCTAAAACGCTGTCAAAAATGACAGAGTTTTAGCTGATCGCCATCACCATCACCTAGATGTGCGCACTCACATAATATAAAGCATAATATTTCTCCAGTATTATTATCTTTGTATGTATCAGATATCTTAGTGGATTCACCTACCTTGTTACCGTTCTATGATTTATTTGCGCTATCTAGCGGGTTGTATGTGCGTCAAGTGCGCAAGACTCTATCAACCGAGATTCATTTGAGATCGTGATTTTAGATAATTTATGTAACAACCTGCACGTAGTTCGCTTTAGTTCCGCGAGATGGAACCCATCATAATCATGGCATATTGTGATGATTGCTTTTACAATTTTCCTTGTTCGTTCACTGATTAGGTACTTATTTTACATTGCTCTGCATTGATTAAATATTGTTAATTTTACAATAGCTTTTTAAACTACATGGAACAAGCAGATGGCCCACTTGATACTGAGCAAGCCTTTTGAAATATGGGTAGGCTTTGAATAACAAATAACAATGCACTTTGCTAAGCTGATGCTTTAAAATAGAGGGTAATCATCATCATCATCCTGAAAAGTCTACTGCTGGACATAAGCCTCCCCTATACATTTCCAGGAAGAATGGTTCTGACCCCTTTCCATCTATTAAATTCCTGCGATCTTAACAATGTGATGGATGACCGATCACATTGTTAAGACACATAGACTGCCACCTAGGTGGCTTGCAACCTGTACGCAGTAAAACACCACATTATATGCATGAGTTAGAGAATCACAATTCATGCAAATGTTTTTTAATTAAAAATAAATGACCGTGAACCTCATAGTACTCATGATTTACATGGATCGTAATTACAATACCTAATCAAGAAATAGGATAACTTACACGTAAGAAATGCGAAATGAAATGTAATGCCTAACATATAACATACTAGCAGCCCGTCCCGGCTTCGCACGGGGTAGACAATATTGTTGTACCTACATTATTTTGTTCTATCGCTAATAGTTTCGGCAGCGCATTCGACGAAAGACATTTTAAGACTCATTTTTCTACACCTTCGGTTACATTGTTCAAATTTTACCAAGGATCCCTAATTTTTTTAAAATGAAATGTAGCCTATGTCAAATTGGAAGAATGCAGCATTTTATTAGTGAAATAATTTTTTAAATCGGCCCAGTACTTTTTGAGCCTATTCATTACAAACATACAAAAATAGGTACAAATCTTTCCTATATAATATTAGTTTAAACAACGAAAATGATTTAAAAAATACTGTTTACGCATGAAAATCAATAAATATCGATTATCGATTGTTCGTTCGGACAATTTTACTTTACAGGTCTGAACTAAGCCGTATAAGCGAAAATATCCAATAGCAAATCGAAGTTTAGGTCAAACAGCTAACTTCAGGCTCGCCAACCAAGTTACGCCCGGCCGTACGTAGTGTACCTTGGAGGAAAGATTTGATATTTACTCAAAGTAGTTGTTGTCGAAAGGGTGTTTCTAATAATGCGTGACGATGAATAACGAATTTGTCACCTTTATTATATTATGTATCTACTTGCATTACAATACACATACATGTACATACAATTAGTGCCTGTGTGAAATAATTCAATGAGGTTAAAAAGTGAAAGCTCAAAGTAGATGGCACCACTATTGATCGTTCCTACACGCCGCCATATTGCATCTTTGTTTACATACTGTGACAAAAGAAAATTGCTGTTTTATATCCCGAAATGTATTCAACGTGGAGTGTTCTCCAATTAAAAGACGAGCTAAGGAATAGAAAAGCATCTACCAGTGGTAAAAAAGGCTCTCTAATTGAAAGGTAAATAACTAGACACGTATCTTATAGAAAGAGGTAAATTTCATCACAAACTTTTCAATATTCTTTTTATTGTTGTAGGCTGGAAGCCTACGACTAAAATAACCTGATTGGAATAGAGGACGAATTGGAGGATCAGTTTCCTATATTTCCTGCCATGGATAGCTTCAGGGACGTTAATGGTAGCACAAATCTGCCACCGTTGTCTAAACATCACATTCAAGAGTTTGCAGAGAGGTAAGAGATAATATCTGCTTAAATAATATAAATACCTACAACAAAATCATGGAATCATGCCACCATGATATCTTGCAAGTATTATTTTCACGCATAATTTCTTCTTATTGCAGTCAACCTACTATAATAGATGGGGTGGGCACAACATGCCTTTCTTGGACATATCATCTCTCACAAAATCCATCCATCTTTTCTTAGGCCTGCCTCTACCTTTATTATCCATCTACTTTCATGCCTAGCACATGACATTCTTCTCCCCTCATAACATGTCCATACCATGCAAGTCGATAAGCCATAATTTAAACTACCTAAATACACTCATCATGGTTTCTAAAAGTAGCCTATGTGTTATTCTAGATAGTTTATAAAATAATACATAACATGATATTAATTAGGGTTATTATCGTTTCAGGTTCCAAGTGCCGCCAAAAGGAAGGCTTTTGTATGAAAGTAGGTTCATAATCACGGTTTGTGTTGCATTCAAAGCAAACTGCCTATTTTCATGCGCAATGCAAAGCACAAATGAAGAAGATACTCTGCATAGTCCTGGTGAAAATGGATCTAAGTGGCATGATAGAGGAGAGCCACTGTGAATGTGCAGCTGGAAGTGGCTTGGAAGCACATTGTAAGCATATCTTCACTGTGCTTCACGGCAAATACTTGTACAAGATTTATGATTGTGTAATAAAACCAAATTAATGCATATTAATACTTGTATTTATTTCATTTAACACTCTAAAGTATCAGCACATTAGACACACAAAAAAAATTTTTGATGTATGGGGTACAAAATTGTGATGTAATTAAAAGTGAACATGTTGAGGGATCGGTATTTCTATTTCCATTTGTACTGTTAAGTGTTCTTCTTTGATTTGTGTTTCGCACATGTTCTAAGTTCCAATTCCACTTGGTCCAGGAATGGGACCATCAGAAGCAGTTTCATAAGAAAGTTTTTTCTTGCTAGCAGGCGCTCTGATCGTTGTTGTGCCGAAGGGTTTGCTGGTTTAACGAAACTTTATTAAACTTTATTATACGAAAATAAGGAAAGCACTGCAGATTTTTTCAAGAACCTATGTAGATTTTCATCACCTAGAATACAAAAAACATATAGTTAAAACACTAGGTCGGTAAATTAGTTTCGAAAAATTCAGGGTTATTGGCCTAACCCTGCATTTAGAGATAATTATTTATTTCAAATAAAAGGAATCTTACCTGTGTAAGAATTTCGTGCGTAGTAATCGTCAATTTAAAATGATTTCGACACAACCTAGAATATTTACTCGGCTGCCAGTTTTTCCTTCATAATGCGCATTCCTTTATCCTCCCATTGTTTCCTTTGTGTCTTATCTTTAGGGAATACATGTACGCATAGGTTTTTACAATTAACAGCTGCACAGACCGTCATATTGTGGATTTATAGAACTTCGTAGCATGTTTGTTTACAAATATCGGACTGAAATGTATGGAGAATGACAGATACTTCAAAAATCTTAGGAACTATCAACAGTACTGCCCTCTTTAGTGAGCAAAAGGCAGTTTTTAACCCCATTCAGAATTTAATTTTTTCATCTGTGCTATTTGTCTAATCGAAATTGGGATAGTACAATTTTTACTCTGTAGTTTTAGATAAATGAGGCTTAAGATTCCGATCAATCAGACAGTCTCTGTGATTGGTTGACTGTCAATAACCACTCAACCAATCACAGAGGTATGGCAGCCAATTCCATGGTTGTGTAATCCAGGGTGTGCACACGTTTGTACAGCTAGGAAAGCACAGCCAGGATTTTGGAGCCAAAATGTACATCAATTCCGGGCCGTGTATTCCAGGGTTGTGTTTTCCTTGGTTGCACAATCTCGGAACGTTCTGAGAATGTACAGCCATGGAATTGATGACCATTGGTTGCCAAATCCTGGCTGTGTTTTCCTGCCTGTGCTTTCCTGGCCGTGCTTTCTCGGGTTGTGTAATCCATGGTTGTACATTAACCGCACCCTCCTGTGACTTGCTAGATCGGCGGCTGGGAGTTGACGAAAACGCAACAGTACGCGGTAGCTGCGGCCGGCTCAATGGGTCTGTGCTGGCTAGCTGGCGCCGGCGCTGTTCTGTTCTGGGTTCTAGGTAATCATAACAAAAGTGTTTTTTTGTTGTTACTGATGACTCCGTCATTTATGAACCAATTTGAATTAAATCTGATAGGTTTTTAACTTTCATCTGTAATTTCATCAAAATCGGTTCGGCAGTTTGTTTATGAAGTCGATTCTTATAATAATGTTTTATGATTCTTATTTGAAGACGAGTTCTTGTATGTTTGGAAAGTAGATGTGGTTTTATCACATCGTAAGGGTGGGCAGATTTCGATCAAAGCTGCAATTATATCGGGGCGCGCCAATCTCGAGTACAAAATGGCGCTGCTAATTGATAAACATTTTTGTTTACTTTTTTCAAGTCATAGCGAATGCTTTTTTTGCAGCCCGTACTTAGGCGACAGTGTGACGTAATCGATGCGAGGTGCAAACTTAGCTTGGTCAAGTAGTAAATTCGAACTAATTCTTACAACCATGTAGGTACACTTGAATTGGTAGTAGTATTATGGAAAATAACTCTTTCACTTCCAGGCGCAACGGTGACGGTGGTTGCCCTCCACGCCAGCTTCTTCGACGCAGAAGCACTTCCCGCGTCTGAAGACCCGGAGCAATTCCCGATGATCGAGCAGGTCTGACCGGGGCTACCTCTGTATCTGCCGGCCCCCAGGCCATGCTCGCCTCTTGTTGGTTGAGCTTGAGTGAATCAGATAGACAGGCCTGGTCTGCAGATATTTGGAGAACTACTAGGATTACAGTGTATCTCTAGGTTCAAAGTCTGACTGGTTAGATTTCACCATGCTCTGTTAGTTAAACAATGAATTAGCAGGCCGCCTATTTGTCTTCTAGGTAAGCGTGTTACATCGTTGGTAGCATCATCAGGTGAGATTGTGGTCAGAGGTTTTTATTATTTACAACTTGTTAAAAAAAAACAAGATGTCAAATATTATGAGCCACGCAAAGAAAACTTAAACAAACGAACTATACAAAGTCCGTGGAAACACTTTTTTTTAATGTAAAAGATAGACAAACGAGCTTACCGCCCACCTGATGGTAAGCGGTTGCCCACACCAAAGGTGCTGTCGGTGCATTGTCTACTAGGAGTTGTTTAACGTTTTTCTTAAAGCTATTCATGTTGTACCTAAGGGGGAAAACTTCTGGTGTTAACTCATTCTACAATTTTTGGGCATTAGGAAGAAACAATCTCGAGAAGCGAGCTGTACAAGCAACCCATGGATCTTAAATGTGTGGATGAGCGGTGGTAAAATCTCGACGCGGAATGTCAAATAGCTCATCAGAGCATTCGCCACTGTACAGGCGGTAAAAAACGCACAGAGAACCAATGTCGCGGTGTCGGCTGAGCGTCCACATCCATTGTGACACTTAAGATTAGCATAAACGGCCTGTTTATCCTTTGATAGTAACTAACAGAGCATGGTGGAATTGGTAATCCTTAAATAATAAATTAAATAAGGCACATCTCTGCGTTCTGACAAACATAACCGCCTATCAAAGTATAGGTACTTCATAAAGACGCACGCCCAAAAAGTATTTTGTATCTTTAAATAAAACCGTTTTAATCATAGTAATTTGTTATTGGCGTAGTACTTATTTCTAATGTGCTATTGGAAGGTCCTAGATAAATTTATTAAACGTCGAAATTATAAAAATAGGTTCCTAATCCTAGGTTCCCAGGGCCTATCAAGTATTTTTGTATAAAATGTAAATAGCTTTATTACTAATATAACAAAATTCTGTTTTAATAATATACATTGTAAAATATTTAGCTAATAAATCAATTTATGCAAATTTATCTTTCACTTCACTTCTGTAATTTTTCATACATGTTACTTACTACATGTTATACTTTAATGTTTTTTACGACTTATTTTAAAGACATCGTGATCGTTATATTATAATAAGGCAATTGTGACTGTGTGAACTCAATAGTTTTACAGTTTCAGTAGGTATTTATTTGCAAGATATTACTGAAAATTGTTTTAGATTGGTACTTACACTTACCATATAAACTAGAAAAACTTTTAAATCCAAATTAAAGTGGTGCCAAAATAACCAACAGCAGATACAAATGGATATATTGGCCACACACCACTCGTCCAAAGACTTTAGTAGTTTTTGGAAGGGCACAAATAAGCTAAATCCACGGGCGAGCTTACCTGTTAGCATGAATGACGTGTGTGATCCGGCAGGTATCGCAAATGTTTTTAAGGGCCACTTTAGGGTCAGTCCACTACTGGGTGGGACGTCATTGCGGGAGCCCGTTACTGAGTACCGTCTGCCCGAATCACATGTTCATGTTACTGCTAAGGATGTTGAGACTGTTATTAGAGCCATGAAACGCGGTAAATCACCCGGGCACGACGGGCTCAGTAAGGAGCATCTGCAGTACGCCGGAGGTCATTTACCTAGAGTACTAGCTATGTTGTACAATTTTAGTATTGGACATTCTTATCTCCCAGTGGACCTTATGAGAACGGTTGTAGTTCCTATTATTAAAAACAGAACGGGTGATGCCTCTGACAAGTCCAATTACAGGCCTATCTCGCTGGCAACTATCATAGTTAAGGTATTGGACAGTCTACTTGATAGACACCTAAGCAAGCATTTGAGCTTAAATGATGCGCAGTTCGGTTTTCAGCCAGGTCTGTCGACAGAATCAGCTATTTTGTGTCTCAAGCATACTGTCCAATATTATACAAGTAGAAAAACGCCTGTATATGCTTGTTTTTTGGATTTGTCAAAGGCATTTGACCTAGTTTCGTATGACATACTCTGGGAAAAGCTTTTGAGTGACACAAGCCTGCCAAAAGATCTAGTGTATATATTTCGATACTGGTACGAAAACCAAAGTAACACGGTGAGGTGGGCTGATTCGTTTTCGGATGAGTACAGATTGGAGTGTGGGGTACGGCAAGGGGGGATTTCATCTCCGAGGCTTTTCAATCTGTACATCAATCGTTTGGTCGGGGAACTTAGTGGAACTAAAGTCGGATGCTCGATTAACGGTACGATGGTTAACAATTTAAGCTACGCAGATGACATGGTTCTGCTAAGTCCTTCGATTAATGCTCTCAGACAACTGCTGCGGGTTTGTGAAACTTATGCAGGGGCCCATGGGCTCAGGTACAATGAAACAAAAAGTGAAGTGATTCTATTTAAAGCTGGGAGTAAGACTTACGATGTCCCTCCAGTGTCGCTAAGTGGAACTCCACTCACGTGGGTTAAGGAGTTTAAGTACCTGGGCCACTGGGTAACCAATGATATGTCAGATGACATGGACATCGAGAGGGAACGTAGGGCATTGTCGGTTAGATGCAATATGCTGGCTCGCAGGTTTGCACGTTGTTCTGCCGCAGTCAAAGTGACCTTATTCCAGGCATATTGTCAAAATTTCTACACGTGCAACCTGTGGTTTAGGCATACGCAGAAGGCCTACAGTGCCCTACGAGTCCAATATAATAACGGCTTCAGGATGCTGGTGGGGTTGCCGCGTTTCTGCAGCGCATCAGGCATGTTCGCGGATGCCAGGATTGATGACTTCTACGCAATCATGCGCAGTAGAACCGCGTCGCTAATGAGCCGCATCCGCGGCAGCACCAACGGCATGCTAGCTGATAGGTTGGATTCAGGCTTCTTCAGTCACTGCATGGCAAAACTGGTACCGGTTGCCCACTTAGTGACCCAGTGAGAAGTGAGAAGAGTGACTGTTGAAGCATGGATCCAACATATCAGTAATTATAATTATATTTTGTATTATGTAAAATTTGTCATTGCCATTTACTAACATTAGTTCTAGTTTTGTGTGCTACTTACAAATTGGATTTTTTCTGAAATAAAATTATTATTATTATTATTATTATAAATAAAACAAACGAAATATAATAAACAAATCCGGTTTGTTTAATCCATCTATACTTCTATAGCTTAAAAACAATAGAAAATAAAAGCAACTTTTTATAAAATACATAACTACCATCTATAGTCAAACAAGCTTGACTAAACTAATAATGTTAATAACTCATAAACATGTTTGTTAAAATATTGATAACATAATACATAAATATGTTTTCATAAGTATTTGTCAAAGTAAATAAGTTTATGTCAGTCAATTACTTGCTTACTCCCAGGGGTTAAATTCAGTTCACAATTTGTTTAAAACATATTATATTGTAACAAATAATAAAGTAGTAAATATAGTTTATTACTTGCAAACAAATAAAAAATAAATATTTTTCTGTATTAATTGACATACCTAAATAAATAAAACAACGCATTGCAGAAGAAAAAATGTAGTGATGGCTTGAGCCACATAGTCGAAGTCTCCTACGCATAGGTTGATTCGTTTTTTATACTTTTTGACATTGTCAATAAAGGCCTGCGCATATCTAAGCAATCTGGGATGACGATCAGTGAAAGGCTGCCATATTTGACAGCGCAAGGCTTTAGTTTCAGTAATGTTTTTTTTTTAAATAATCATACTCACTGGAGTGCTATAAACTATTCATTTGTTTAACTAACAATATAACTTTGAAATTCATTCTTTAAACTACATGTATTTTGTATAATAAGAATATTTGTTTTGAGAACTATGAGTGTCTAAAATTAAATAAAAAGTATAAATCTTATAAATAACTACAAATTGCACTACAAAGTCATGTCTGTGACAAGATATAAATCTGCTCAGAGCAATATTAGGTAAATTTAAAAATAGGAACATTGTAATTTATGCAGTCAGAATATTACAACAGACTCCCCCTGGAAGACATACAGTTTAGAAAAATCTGTATAAAATATGAATTCATACAATACAGCTTTTATATTATAAGATCACACATAAACACCATTGTTAATTCTAGTCAGTTCCATGTTAGCAACAAGCAAGATCTCATCCCACTTGTGAGACGGAGTGTGAGGTGGGGTGGTGATGCCAAGCTTCAGCTCTCGGGAAGTGGTGGGAGTTGTGAACTCTAGCTTCCGTTTAGACTTCCCAGCAGAAATGTGACATGGTGAAACTCTCTGCTGACTATCTAACACAGCAAGTGGCGTGATTGGTGAAGGAATGGCGCTCGTCACCTTATCAGCCTTCCTGGGTTTATATGGCCCTACATACTTAAATACAGGTTTCTTCAATATTAAATTACCAGAAACCTTTTCTATGAGACCAATAGAAATAAATACATTGGCAATATCATAAAGCCGCCTCACTTTAGACTTATGCTGGCGCTCCTGTTGCTCCGGAGACATGACAGTCTTGTTTTTATTTGAAGTGTCGATGAGGACTCTCACAGCCATTTCCAGGTTTATAAGAGTATTCTAAAACAAAAGAAAATATTTTTTATTTAATTTCATATTTTTTGCAGTCAGGTGGAGTCTACTAGTCTATCTTATAAATAGACTCAATACAATATATGTTATGCTTACATGAGGCTCGACCAAAAATAGCATTAAAAATCTCTGTGCCAACACTCCCAGGGTTTTATGTTTAGGTGTTGGGGGCTTGGGTGCTCTTCCTCGTAGAACTTCTGATAGCCTTAAGTTTTCCCCTTGTTTCTTCAGCATTTTAAGAAAGCCATTCAAACGCGATCCTCCGTGCCACAGGTAAGTGTTTTTTCTCTTATGAACTGCACACTGCATGGCTTCCAGGATGTTGATTATGTCATACATTCGTCGCTTCTCAACACCAAGACTGCCTGCTGTAGTGTCCAGTTGAATTTCCACCGTTCCATTACCATTCAAGGGATAAAGGTTAAGGAATCTGTAATTTTATGATAAAGTTATGAAATGCTCTTAGATTTTGTGTACACAATTTCTTTATAAATAAGTAAATAGGTAGGTACCTACCTGTCACATAGTATCTGCAGAGACTTCTCTTTACGTTGCACGGCGCTCGGCGGCGGAGTGGGATACTGTAGCGCGACATTGATGAGCAGCTTGAGGTTAGCATTCGGCGACACATAGCTGGACGAGTTGGTGACCTCGGTGAGCACGCAGCGCTTAGGAGTACAAGTTATGTTGTCATCTTCATACATTGTGCGATAACATTATGCACAAATTCAATTGCACAATTTATTCGCGTATTTTTTGACAGTTCGCACAGATCTAGGCGGGCACTTTTTAGCAACTGGATCAGTAACCCGATGAATTAAGTTCCCGTTGATTAACTGAGTTGAGATCGAATGAATTACAATAGGTTAACCAATTCATAACATTAATCAATGAGTAAATACTTTTGGCCGAATTAGCCTCATGGTAAACAATTTTGACAGATAAAATTGCGCGCGAGGGTTCGCACTGTTCGCAGTTCGCTCGATCAGTGTTGCCAAGTCTAGATCACAGCCACACCACAACTAAATATTATTGTTTAAATTTTATGTGGTATAATATGGGTATATTTAACCCTGTAACCACATTATTGGTCAGCTGGCTACCAATTATTATTTTATGTAGCTAAGGGAAAACTTAAAGTTTCTCATACATTCTCATAAATAGTGAAAAAAAAGCAAAATAACAAAGAACGTGCATGATTTTATTATAAAATGAATATTTTTTATGGGAAAGAAAGCTAAAAATCCTTCCCGCTCGTTCCCACTTGGGACAAAAAGTGGGGACGTACGGGAATAGCTCCGTGCTCCTTGGCGCGTCCGCACTGCGCGCTCATCGACAAGTGAGAAAGAGGTAATTGCTTCGTGAGTTCGCAACTTGTGTTGAAGGTAGCGTTGCCACCATACAATGTTAGCAACATTTTGACATAATACATGATTGCTTCAAATGTTCTGCCATTTTTGAAGTGAAAACTTCTTTAGCGGCGTTGAGCACTTTTTCTGTAATGGGTATAAAATCTTAAACTCGCGTCAGCGCGTCAGGACACGTGACCTGATCGAAAAAGCGTAAGACGGATGGAGAGTAGACAGCTATCCCCTCTCTACGGCGCGGCGAAAATGTATGCCTGGGCCTACTGTTTCGTTTAGGCAGCGCAGGGCGCTTGCGCGAATGTTCGTGTATGTTACAGCGTGCCAAATAACAAACAAGCCCCCCCTAACCATTCCAAAATATCAAACATGCTCAACGTTAATAATCAAGTTTTCACTTCTGCCGGCACTCCCGGAGTGCAACCCGTTTTTTTTTTTTTGTGAAACGCTCCATGGAACAATGTTCCACGACACCACGACAGTGTATTGTATTGTTTCGATGGTCGAAACCTTGTCGAAACGCACGTTAAATATAAACAATGACTTCTCATATTATAATCATGCTCAACTATAGTATACTTGGTAGATTAGGTGCCACCAAAACTTTCCGCTCATTTAGCTTGATTTTCACTAGACCCGAATCGTGTATCACCAAAATTTACCATGACGTACCCTCTTTGCTCGTGAAACTTTATTTTCCAGTTTCTTCCTGTAGAGTAGGCAGTAAAGTAGTTCTCTACGGTTCCGGTAAGCTAAAACATAATGGTTCATTTAACCGATTCCCTGATAAAATTGAATATGTAGCAATATGTAATTTATATACTTGTAAATATTTTCATTCCAATATAATCAAAATGTTATGTATATTTTAGAATAAAGTAAATAAAGATGATGACCTGACCGGAATAGGAAAATTGTGGTAGTCTATGTAGTCTATGATGGTTGTTTTTTTCTGATTTCATCATGGCCGCTGTCATGAAGCTTGATTGCTTTTCTTGCAAAAGTGAGCTTGGTTTTCTTTGAAAGTAGGGTTTCATTTTCATGGATATGCTTTTATTTACGTTTCGTTGCGCAGAATCTCGCAACGCTTGGCAATTTGCAATTGTAAAGTACCGTTCATAACTTGTATTACAGATGAGCGTCTGATGTGAGACAAGTGATTGCATTTAAAACAAAATGAACGACGGAGATTGGATTTGCAACGAGCCAAACTGCGGAAATATAAATTTCGCTAGAAGGACATCATGTTACCGGTGCAATGCAGAAAAACCAGAGTCTGAAAAGTCTAAGCAGAAACTGGGCACGGAAATCGGTAAATCCGCGGCAGAAAAGTCTCGTGGATTGTTCAATGCGGATGATTGGCAGTGTAACAAATGTGCGAATGTTAATTGGGCCCGGCGTACGACTTGCAATGTTTGCAATGCCCCCAAATTCGGTGAAGTACGAATTTATTTTTATCCAAATTACAGCTTTACTGTTCTCACTGGTAATTCATTTTGTGAACTGTAACAAATTGTTTGGTTGAAGGTGGAAGCTCGTACTGGTTACGGCGGCGGTTACAATGAGCGCGGGGTCGTGGAGTACAGGCGCAGAGAGGGCTCTTCCGACGATGAATACGATGAGTTTGGTAGGAAGAAACGCAAACAACAACGCTCCGAAACGGAAGACAAGGTAATGTGTTCTCTTTTAAAATCCATCTCTTGCATACATTTAATCCTTGTATGCATACTTTCTTCCCATCAAAATTAACCATTTCTAATACAACTTAACTTGCCTCACATTGGTTCATCTAACAGTCAGCCCGCTACTTAAAAATGTTTCTTTCGCAATGAAAAATTCAGGGAATAATGGAATTTGAAGCTAAGAAGAGTTGATACTCTACAGCACATCATTTCTAAAGTGGAGATAATTTTTCCTGCCTTCAGGTTGGCATCACTGAAGGGGCAGAATTCAAAAACTTGCTACCAAAGCCGCAGATGGAATTGAAAGTGAGGAAATGTATGCCAGCTCCTGCAACTGAAAAGAAAGCTATTACAGACAATAAACTACTAAAAGGCAGATATAGTGATGGATCTCTGTATAGCGATTCATTGCATGCTGCATCAACTGCCTATTCTGTCAGGGATTATCCAACTAACTATCAAACTGTCCACAAACAAAATATCAAAAATAACAGAGCAAACAGTTTCTTTCAAAACCGTCAGAACCGAAAAAGAAATACTACTGCTGGGGAGATGCAGGAGCATACTGGATCATCTGGATATGAAACAGGAACTAAAAAAGCAAGGAAAGATAGTTCAGATTCTCCAGTGTTCATGCCGTTCAATCCTGTCATGGAAAATATGGTGACATCAACCAATGAAGTGGCTTACAAGATCAATGGGACTCCTCTACCTAAAATTCCTAAAATTTCAGAAGTAAAGTACACTATTAAAGAGAAAATTGTAGCAGCTGCATATGCAATTGCGTATAACAATTGCAAAACAAGTTCTGAAAGATTTGAATCTCTTATGGACAAACCAGCTCCTGATTTCGCTACTATATTTGTTTGGAGGCAGCGCCTGTTGGCTACAGGTTGCTTGGATGATACTCATGAACCAATAAAACCTAATAATATTCAAGTCAAACCTACCAAAGTTCCTAATCCGGATGAAATTGCCATTGCATCGTCAAATAGTGAGGATGAATGTACAAAAAGCCACATGCCAAACAAGCCAACTCCACAGGCTCAGCATAGGAGTGATAGTGTAGAGACAGTTCTACTTGAAAGAGTCGAAAAAAGCATGCAGGGAGCTCAACCATCAGGTGAAGTGTCGGAAAGAGGAAGCTCACACAGCAGAAATCGCTCGAAGACATCAAATAAAGGATCTGGATCAAGTTATTCTGATAGTCGAAGTTCAGACTCATCTGATTGTGAATCAGATTCTGAACAACAGGATCGGAAATCTAACAAATCCAAAACAAGCGCCAAAAGTACTAGACCAACTATCTTATCATCTGCTCGACAGTCCGCTATAGACTCTGATTCAGAATCTGTTTCGTATCACAGCAATGAAGATAATTTCTTGTCACGGAAATTCGGAGAAACCAAGAAAGTCAGGCGTAAATTTAAAAGACGTAATACAGCACCACCACCTGCCACCTGCAGTACTCCTGAAAAACCTGTTAGTTACATGCCACAAATAACACAATCCCAGACAAATGTCACTAACACCTTACCATATCAAGGATATTGCACAGCAAAACCAACTGAAAAATCTCCATTAGTTACTGGAAATTTCTACACTCCGAATTTACGAAACATGAACGTGAAAAGTCATCCGGGCACCACAAAGGACATTGACAGTAGCTCAATTGAATATGTCCCTACAAGACTTGGAGCAACAGGAAAGAATAATTACCAGGACTTTAAAAACAATGTTCGTCTAAATCGCCCTGGTTACTGGGCAAGAGCTGATGGAGCCACATTGAGTAATAAGCGCCAAAACACCGTTCAGGGTACTTTGGCACTAAATCAGCAGAATAAATCTACCAATAAAAGATGCATAAGCTCTTATATACCTGCAGTTGATCCAAATCAAGCAACCAATTCAAGGGTTCTTGCGTTTGGTGAGCAAGATAATTCGGTTGAAATCCAGAAAAGTTCCTGCATTCCTGGATTAGACGCGCCGAACAAATCGCCGATTAAAAAACATTTTAGCTATGTTGTTGCCTCTAGTGAATCAAGTACATCCCCAATAAAAAGAGCTATAAGCTCATTTATTCCTGTAAAACCACAAAAAAGCTCTGCCATTCCGGAACTAATTGAACCGGACAAATCACCGATAAAAACACGTTATAGCTCTTACCCCGGCTTTAAAGATAATCAATCCGAAAAACAAAGTTATCCTTCTATTCCCGGTTTAAATGAATCTCCTCCGGCGAATCATAACAGTGATTTTATACATGGCTCTGCCAAGAGCCAGAATGTGCATCATAACAGTTCTTATAATAAAAACACTGTTGAATTTACACAAGATAATGTAGATGCTTCTGTAACTGAGGAGCATTGCATGCCTTTTGATAAACCTAAAAAGGCAACACCACAGTTTGTTCAAGGCACACTTGACATTCCACCAAAACAACAACGAAGAGTTGATCAAATCCCTTTGCCTGGGAAGCAGTTTGATAACACAGGTCGCATATTTGCAGTAGCACAAGAAAGTTCCGTAGGCAAAAATAGGAGTATAATGGATATTTTTGACAACGGTTTAGCTGAAAAAAGTCCTGAACAAAATAATGAATTGGATCGGCATGACAACGTGAAGAAACCCTTTGAAACTGAGTGGGATGAAGATGATGACGCGCTGTATGGGGAGTCTGGAAATACTACATTAGACGGCAACAATGCGGCAAATATGGAAATCGATGAACCTAAAAGCCCTGAAAAGAATAAGTCAAACACTTTCAACCAATATTCCTCAAACGAACAAGCTGATTTGTTGAAAGAAAAGAAAGAAAGTTTGATGGGGTTGTTGCATAGCATGCAAATGAATAATGCAAATAAACAGTCACCACAGTACAACAACAGAGCACAACAATCATCACCTAATGGACAAGGGTATGCTCATACTCACCCAAGCAATGCAATACAAGTGAAGATTCCTCTCAATGATCTAGAAATGATACCACAACCAATGCCACAAGAGATAACAAAAGAATTGATACTGTTGTCGAAGGGTGATGCTAAAGAAAATGATATCGATAATTGTTACATAGAAAATGCTTCCAGTAACAAAACAGATGGAGACTGTCAACAAAATTTAAGAGACTCGAAACGTATACACGTTATTGAATCCATAACTATTGAACCTCGAAAACATCGACATAGTAAACAGCCCAAACAAAGCCCACAATTAGATTTGATGCCTGTAACTATGATACAGCCAGAAATGCGAAAAGATACAGAGAAGATTGAAATTGTAGAATCTTCCGATGAGCAGGAGTCTCCAGCAGCATCGCCCCGCCCTCAACAGGCGTTGGCCACCGCGACCCAACCATTCGCACAGCCAGACTTGTCCAGTCTGCTTGCCGGGATCAACGCGAATACGCTGATGCTGGCACTACAGAATTTGCAGCAGCTGGCCAATAACTCACACGACAGCTCATCGAGTAGCACCCTCAATAATCAAGAACCGGAACAGCAGAACTCGGAATCAGTAGCACTGGCGGTGGACACGATCAACTTAACCAACGACGATTGGGAAAAGGAGTCCATCGGCGAAAGTATCGAGCGCCAGCTGGAGGCAATGGATGGGAACCCCGCGGCGACGCCTTTTTTAAGCGACATCTTTGATCCCGCTCCCGTTTTACAAAACGTGACGAGAAAATTAAACATCAACCTCAAAAGTCCTATGGATAAGTCAGATGCACCAAAACCCGATGAGAATGCACTCGTTATCGGCAATTTTAAAAGCTTCGCTTTGCCGAAAGCACCTCGGTTGAATAGGGTGAAAGTGCCCATCAAACCGAGCAGCAAGAGTTCGAAAAGAAAGAGCGATGGAAAAAGGAAACGGAAGAAAAAGGTTTGTATGCAAAGCAATATGGGGTCAACATGACTACTTATATTTTTACAGGGCGCTCAACATGTGATACCTCATTTCACGTACCGTGCAAACTATGTTTGGTTTCGTAAAACAATATTTCGTGGTGTGTGCCACTCATCCTGCCCGGTTCAAATATAAGCAGTTATTTTGACATACTTAGCTAACGTTATGTTCAATTCCGTATAATTTGAGTTCGGCTTTGTTTCAGAAGGCGGGGGGCTCCCAAGGCGAGGCGGCGGCGGAAGAAGACGAAGAAGAATCCGGCGATGAAGCGGATCTCGCCAAGTACGACCTGTGGGGTAGCGAAGACGAGAGCTCCAAAACTGGAAGCAGTTCCAAAACGGGGAGCAGTTCTAAGACTGGGGGCAGCTCTAAGACTGGTGAGTTATATGATATGCTGTAACCTAATGCCCTTAATGTTTTACAATACAAGTGAGTAATCTTCTTTTTATCGTGGCTCTTTCGAACAAAGTGTGGTGAAATGATTTTTAAGTGCGCCTGAAAGAGACTCCTTTCGAGTAATAAGCACCGCCATTTAATAGCCACAAGTTATTGTTCTCGGTCGAATCTATTGACATTAGATACATTTCGCAATCATGAAAGGTAATATTAGCGCGATTCGAATCTTTTTTAACGTGGGTTATGCCAATCTTATCTAAGTTTTTATGGCGTACTCTTTCTTATTTGACTGTTTTTGAACAGGTTCAAAATCAAAGGATGGGGAGAGTTCTAAAACTGAAGACCTAGAAGAGAAAAATGGCAAAGTGGACTCGCCTGGTTCCAAGAACAGTTCAAAGAACAGCAGCAAGAAGTAAGTATTCACGTTCTCATCTTGGACATGATTAGAGCGCCGTTTTAAAAGCATGTTCTGTGAGCTGTAAAGCTCGCAAGCACACTAAAAGTGAGCAATTTACTACATTTTGAATAATTAATAAGCCGAAGATCCTCTACAGATCGGAAAAAACATTTTTGGCCAATATCGAAACGAAACACTTCGCTAGCTCGGGCGATAAGAAACGTCGGTTCCTTGTTTGGCTAATGATGGTGCGCACGTACTTTTTGTTAAAGTTCAATGATAGGAGCGTGTACAACTCTATGATTATCGGACCTGGCGACTGTAAATCGGCCGCTTGGCACCCTGCGGCTAATTTGAAAGAGGTGGCAGCCCTACGCGAAATATGTTTCGTCTTCCGGTTCGTGATCGCCATTGGAGAACCTTTATATCCCGACGGTAGTGGGTTCTTAGAGCTATATGACATGCTCTTTTATCGCATATATCCACAAATGTATTTATTTGCAAAAAAAGTGTATGTAAGAATTATATCAGATATCTGGTTCCCATAGTACAAGCTCTGCTTATTTTAGGGCTGGATAGTGTCGAGTGGATTGTCCAAAAAAAATATTTAATGTTTCTTTTAGGTCCAGATCGCATAGCTCGTCTTCATCATCCAGCTCGTCCTCTAGTTCGAGTTCGGAGAGCCAAAGCTCGTCGCAATCCGCGTCGGGTTCGCCGAAGAACAAGTAAGGATAACAAACATGCAATTAAACAGGCTTTTAGATCAATCATTTATCTTTACATAACCAAAAGATAAAAATATATAATGTACACCGGAAGGACACTGTCAAAGGCCAAGCGATCCTTGGGATCAATTGTGACCCTATTAAAACTCATTTTCAATGACATTAATTTAACAAATTTATAAGCTCAATAAGCGTTACGGTTTGTCGACTGTCCATCTGTATTATAGTTTGGAAATAATGTGATGATAGATTCGACGACTTCAACTTAAACAGCGAGCGAGAGATGTCACCGCGGCCGCGGAACTCGCGGTCGCCGCGGCCTCGCATCTCCGCTCCGTTGCCGCGCCGCAAGTCGCACGACAGTCGCAGCTCTAACGGAGACTCCAGGTGAGCTGACAACACGCATACACACTACATTACCCGAATTCCGAGTTTTGCTACCACATTTCGTTACCAAATGTTGTTTTCGTTTCGCCTACGTGTCTCTGTTTTTTGTATGGAGAAAATATAAGACAGCAAAAATACGTTACGTTAGGGTTGTTGTCTCATAATTTTGAGAGCACTGGGACTTTGGGTACTGGTGTCACGGAAGACCAGCGTTATATTGGCGCACGCTACTATAGCATAATATGCTTAGTGACTGCCAATTTTTGTGTCATTGTTACTTGTTTGTTTATTAGTTACAATAAGTATTTTGTTCTTGACTGGCTTGTATTGGTGATTTTTGTTTAAATAGTGGTATCTTTTTTCAGAGGCCACGAACCTCGCGACAAGGAGTGGTCGCGAGACCGCGAGCGACGCGGCGATCGGTCGCGCGGCAGCCGTTCCGGAGAACGCTCCGGTGATCGCTCCGGAGAGCGCAAAGAACGCCGCTACAGCCGGGACGGCACACACTACCCGGCCGGCGCACGCGGCCGCCATCGCTAGCTCGACAATCGCTTACATTAGTTCCCCGGTAACTAATTATCAACTTTATTCTTGAACCAGTCTTATCTCTCGCGGCCACATTACGCTGGCTCGTCAGTTGATCGCAATTCGATCCATTCGCACTCACATTAGTTCACCGGTAACTGATTATCAACTTTATTCTTGAACCACTCTTATCTCTTGCGGCCACATTGCGCTGGCTCGTCAGTTGATCGCAATTAGATCCACTCGCACTCGCATAAGTTCACCGGTAACTGATTATCAACTTTATTCTTGAACCAGTCTTATCTCTCGCGGCCACATTGAGCTGGCTCGTCAGTAGATCGCAATTCGATCCATTCGCACTCACATTAGTTCACCGGTAACTGATTATCAACTTTATTCGTGAACCAGTCTTATCTCTCGCGGCCACATTGCGCTGGCTCGTCAGTTGATCGCAATTCGATCCATTCGCACTCACATTAGTTCACCGGTAACTGATTGTTGGGTACCTAACTCGGGTAGTAGATGAATAAAAGAGCGGACTGTAAATTGGACTGGATTCTATTTAAACAAATAAAAGACGTGTGAACACGGTGCAATGCGGAGGCGCATTGTCTCCGACACTGATTATCAACTTTATTCTTGAACCAGTTTTATCTCTTGCAGCGCAATGTGGCCACATTGCGCTGGGTCGTCAGTTGATCGCAATTAGATCCACTCGCACTCGCATAAGTTCACCGGTAACTGATTTATCAACTATATTCTTGAACCGTAATCGCTCCACTCGCTTTTACTCTGATTTTCCATTCAGAAAATCTTTGAGTCCCTTAGATCGTAATTACCATAGTAATCAGAATTTATTTTACCGATTAGCTAATGTGAGTATCGTAACTGCTGTGCTTGTTCAGAGCCTTCCGTAGACCTTACGCTCATGTGTAGTACTTTTTACTTATATAAGTATGAATGAAATAATTTAGCTGTAATTTAGAATGACTTGACCTTTTATTATAGCCGTATTGTGCTAACTGTAAATTTTTATTGACTTTGTTTCTTTCACTAAAAACACGTTGAAGAAACACTAAATGTTATTTTGTTTGTTTTTTTATAGTTTAGTTTTGAGGCTTGCTTTTCTATTGATTTACATGATCAATGAATCAATCTAATGCTTGATGTTTTTTACACATTTCGGTAATATTTGTATTGGATCCTATTCCAATATAAAAAACATATTAGAGTGAAAGCTTTTTATAATATCCTATTCTAGTTTCCCCGGGCTTCGATTTCATGGTCCTATAGCAATCATTTAGCAGGCCGTTAAGTTTGTTGCCATCTCTATTTGTTGGCATGAAAGTGACAGTGACAAGAGACTTTAAGCGAGCCGTTAAAAAGTGTCAGGCATTATGAATAGGGGGTAAGCATTTCCACATAATGTACCCGAAGTCGGAGTTTTGCTACCACATGTTGTTTTCGTGTGAGCACGTGCCTCTTTTGTATGGAAAATTGATGAGACAACAACTCTAACTACGTAACGTAATTTTTCCTGTCTTCATCTTTTCTCCATACAATAGAGAGAGACAAATAGGCGAAACGAAAATAACATTTCGTAGACCAAGTGTTGTAAATGGAGTGAGACTTGCCCTTCTGGTAATTGGCAAAATGTATTTTAATAAATAACATTTTCGTCCACACTTGGCAGTTTATTCTATGTAGGTAGGTTTGTTAGTTCGCATTGGTACCTAGTCTTGATGAACCGTAACTTCTGCTTTCGTCTTCTTGATATTGTGATAGGTGTGTGGTATTGTGTATTTCCGTAGTAAGATTAATTTTAAGCGATAATGGTAAACCATCATGGTATTGTACTATTAATAAGCTCTGAATAAGCACTGCCTGGTAGTTTAATTCTCGATATGGGGTGCATTATAATGAAATACGTTTGGATGTGTAAATAAAATGTAAGATTCGATCTGCGAACATAAAAATAGGTCTTGAAATTTTTCTTGTGAAGGTGTGTTACTAAAGGCGTCTCTACATTGCAAGTCAACAGTTTTCGGTTTAGTAATAAGATTTTTGATAATGAAAAGTATGTTTGTATAATTGGAAAAGACTGATAAGGCTAGTGAAGAGACTCCTTTATGTAAAGGTTGTAAGACCGCACCTTACTTTATGCATTTAAGAATATCGAGTACATAAGTAGAAATCGTTTCATTATCGTGATTATTTTTGCTGAATTTTAGTTCCTTTACATTAGTAGGGTATGAATAATACTATTGTCAGTTTTATGATTATTAATGATTCAGTTGATAAAAACTCCAGTGATTTCAATCAAAAGCCTCATAAACGTGCTCGAAAACGCACCTTCAAAGCTATTTTTTACAAACAAGTTTTTGTATTCCTACAAACTTGTTTCTTTTTTATCTCAGTACTACGTTTTACTCATTCAGATAAGTTGTAATGCTGTTTAACGAAAAATCTGTAAATATTTTTAACATAGAATTTAGTTGTTGTGCTGTATCTTAGAAAGATTTATAATTTGTATTCTCTAAGCTACTATCAAATTAAGATGTACAACTTCGAAAAGACAAGATGTTACTTTTTGTCATACTTCTGGAAACATACTTGTAAGCTATTTTCGGTAATTGATTTACCATTAAAATCGTAAACTATATAATGCATTTTTATTTATAATGAAGAATTATTTATGCGTGCTAGGCTAATTTAAGACGCTGGTATAAGAGCGCCGCTGTTCTATTCGCACATTTTCACAGTGTGATTCCACCGAAAATTTAACTGAGTGGGTGTCTAATTTTGTGATTTTATATCTTTATTAAGAGGGAATCACACAGACGACTCTCCCTACAAACGTAGTCCCCTATTTCCTCCCTGGATAATGCCTCTAGAGTAACCATTTTGTCTCATAAAATCCAGATCTGCTATATACGTGCTCGTATGTTTTCCTTTTTTTCAGATTCTTATTGATAAAGAAAATATGACCCTCATTATGATTTTTATGAAATAAGAATTGGATTTGATAAGATCTGGATTTTATGAGACAAAATGGTTACTCTAGACTCTAGAGTAACCATTTTGTCTCATAAAATCTCTAGTCTCTTAGGGCGTTATTAATAATCCTGGCGTAGAGTTGGACTAGTTAAATCGTGTTTTGTCACATTTGCTCGAGTTGACAATTGCATGTCAATGCAAGAGACAAAACACGGATTAACTAGTCCAACGCTACGCCAGGATTATTAATAACACCCTTAGAGTCTAGAGGCATTATCCAGGGAGGAAATAGGGGACTACGTTTGTATGGAGAGTGGCCTGTGTGATTCCCTCTTAAGCCTAGCGCACATTTAAGCGTTCTGCGTTAGATACCGGCTTTCTGATGTTATCAATGCATTTTTTACAAAACTGCGAAGCTCTCCTCATTTAGGCTACTATTATATAGTATTGCTATAGTTTTCTTTGAAATCAAGGTCAGAGTAGTAAATAATAAACTTGTGAACACATAACATCAATGATTTATTCGATAAAAAACAAGCAGTAGGTATACCAAACAACAAACCCACAGTATTTATGAAACATGCATGTTTCGCTATCAGCCCTTTGGAGGTGGACGTTCTGAAATGAAAGACACTATAAATTTCTGCTCAGTAAAGAATGTACCAGTACCTAGTACTTTATGTAACAATATTTTGTACAATGTACAATAGTGTACAATATTATTTTCGAACAGGATACTACGTACGTACTTGGTTATACGGTATAAACCAAGGGTGGGTGTATTTTTTATTTTGTCTAGCGTCTTGACATTCCTTACCGTAGTTTTTCTAAAATCTAAATATTTCACCAGCCAACCAATATGGCAGCAAAAGTAATTGAACTGTTATGCCCCAGAGTATCATAAATAGTTGTTTTGTCTGTAAAATGATTCTATAAATACCTCCTTCCAAACAGCGACATTCCTGAAAAATAAAAACTTGTCGCTGAATTTTTATAGACTTAGATAAGTACCTACATGATGCATTTAATACTACCATCATCTTAGAACAGCAATGCAAGTTTAGTACTTAGTGCAGTTTTAAATCACGGTTTAGAGTTTAATCTCGTTTTTTTTAAATGATTGACGATCATCTATAGAAGTTTACTGCTGGAAATAGGGCTTCTTCATAGATTTATAGTTAATTTGGGGCTAAATAATGTTGTGTGAATTGTCTCAAATTTTTATTAATCACTTACAGCAAACGGTGAAGGAAAACACCGTTGAGTGATGCTGTTTGGTGAAGAAAATGACGAAACCGGCATGTCGTAGAATCTAAAAAAAACGAAAAATGTGACAAGTGCACGAAGGAAGGCTCTTTGAGGCGCACCTAAAAACCTTTCACCGCAATGGTTCGAAAGAACCAGTGACACGATAAGAGAAGATCACTTACAGCACTGATCGTCACAGGCCTCTGTACCAGTTTCGGGATTTCTGGCTTCTTGGGTGATTTGAGAGTGCAGGTAGCGTCCACGGCCCCACCTTAAATAATACTATTGTTATGAAAATTCGTTCGGCCTTTTATCATGCTCGTTGTGCTTGAAACCCATCGCTTCAGAAGGGCAAGTTTATTTACAACATTTCGTCGAAATGTTTTCGTTTCGCCTATTTGTTTCTCTATATTGTATGGAGAAAAGATGAGACAGAAAAAATACGTAACGTAAGTAGGTAGATAAAGTTGTTGCCTCATCAATTTTCCATACAAAAGAGACACGTGCTCACATGAAAACAACATTTTCATAGACTAAATGTTGTAAATGTACTGGGACTTGCCCTTCAGTTTGAAATTGAAAGCGAGTGACAAAAAAAAACGGAAAAATGTTTCAGCAAACGGTATAGCAAAGCTCGGTACAGTTAGATTGTCTATGTACCTGGCCCGACGTTGGCTCCTTCCACAGGACTGATCCGGTACATCTAAAAGTAAAGATGGATGTAAGTTACGGTTGTAGGCAATAAATATTGCACATCATTTTTTGCTTTCGTAGAGCGTTATCTCTTTCTGACGCACACTACGCTCTATGAAGCCGAAATTAGGCGATGTGCCTAATAATATATACGGTACATTTTCCACATTAAAACCGTTTTTCTAAAGATAATCAGTGTTTAAGCAACTGTCATCTCTTACCATCCGGTAAAATCAAACAGTGACAGGGCGAACTTTAAGCAATACGTCACACGCAAGTAACGCTTGTAAGTAAGGCCATTTATTTGTGCATTAAAGAATTTTCTATTAATAAAGATTTAAAAAGGCAGTATCAAGTAAACGTACCCTGCCGTCATCACCGGCCGCCAGCCCTGAGGACAGAGGCAGTACGTCTGGTCCCCACTGCTTCACAAAGTGGCCGAGGCGAGCCACGCGCTGCGCCGGCGTAGTGGTGGTGTGTGAGCCACCGCAGTAGCGGTTGCAGAGATGCTTGTCGATATCTGACCTGGTATAGAATCGTAGGTGTTATATAATTTATATAACACCTACGATTCATATAATGATTTATATAATATAAATCACCCTTTTTAACCGACTTCAAATAAAAAAAATTGAGAACCTCTCAATTCGGTTGTATTTTTTTATGTTGGTATCGCATAATTCCATTACTTAGATCTAAGCCGATTTGAAAAATTATTATCAGAACGGTAATACTTACAGGGGGCTAATTCTCGGGCCGATCTCGATCATTTTGAAATTTTATTTTATTGCTTCTTTTCACAACCCCGCACTTTTTGTACGTTTTCCGTATATCGTAGCTGTCGAGGCTTTTACGAAGAGGTCGTTTATGAATTATTCAAGGAAATTATCCATTCCCCCTTCGAAAAAAAGCAATAAAATAAAATTTCAAAATGATCGAGATCAGCCCGAGAATTAGCCCCCTGATTGTTCCCATCAAAATCGGTGACGCAGTTGCCAGGAACAAAAACTTTCTCAAGTTTTTTAAACTTATTATCTAAGGTTTGTACTAAGTTGTGCCTTCTGACGTCCGTAATGTACGAGCCCATTTCCCGCGGTTTTGGTATGAGGAGACGCAAGAATTTTCGTGACTGCATGCTGTTGCACGAATATTCTCAATGTCCCGGGGAAAATATCACGGGCTCACGGATCTTTGAAACATCGACCGGCTTCTTGTTTAATCAGGGGAATCAAAATTGATAGTGTCTGCTGTCTGCAATCGAGATAAACACGCAAAAGCCAAGCTTAGCGCGGCTTACGTCTTCAATCTACTGCAGGCAAAAAATCTGGGGCATCATAAATCTCTACATTTCGTATGGTAAACATACAGATAAAGTTTGTTTAGTCTATTTCGTTTTTATTCGGAAATAACAAACCGGTTTTACTCATAATATCAACTCTATGGGCTGCAGAAATATGTTGACCACAATGCGTAAGCTTGACTTCGCAATATCTATTTAAGATATTTGTACGGTGATTAGAGTTAGAAAAGCTGTAAGGGTACCGCTTACAAGGGTGAAGGGCGCGTTAAGGGTGAGCTTACCTCACTTTCTGCGGCTGCTTTGGCTGCGTCATCTGCTTGTCTATGGTCTCCCAATCGTGCATGTTTCGAGCCGGCAAGTTGCTTTGCTGCGACTTTCGTATCGCATCTGAAAAAGTCTCCGTGTTAATCCCTGTAATTCGATGTAACTCTGCGAGTCTGTCGATATTTAAATAGAAAATGAGCAGACGCAAGATTTTACATCCAATGGGGCTAGTCTTTTATTTAGTATCTCTCGTGTAGATTGTTTTTTTGCGGGACGCTAAATATTATAATTTATGATCCTCGAACTCTTCGTCGATGAATTTAAAGTATTATCTGGAATTCTGAGCATCCGGATAACAAGATTTGTAGTAGTTTGGAAGAATCTTGAATCTTTGACTACTTCCTACCATATTCTATCAAAGCTACAGATAAATTACTTGCAAAAGATACGAGCATGTTAGTAGATAAAAGTTACCCAATTCGTAGCTCAGGTAAGGCTTCATGGAGAAAGAAGCAGGCATGGGTTTGGACGCCGGCCCCGAAGACTCAACTTCCATGGGCATCACAGCTTTCGCATCGCATGATATGCAGTTCACATCCCTGATTGAAGCAAACAGATTTTTAAGTAAATTCTTCATGCCATTATCTCATTCTTAATGCTATATCACACATCTATTTTCGGGATAACATACGACCCCAGCTACAAAACGACAGATATATGATTTCCTTGGTCGCCAAAGCAAAAAAACTGCAGTCGATTTATAGCCAATAACAGAACAAATAATGGGTCGTCTCTGTGTTTAGACTCATGCATATTGTAATCGGCTGAAAGGGAAGAGTCATGTTCTGTCAAAATACTCTCTATGACAAATGCGCTGAGATCACGATTGTTATCTTAAATTCACAGAATTTATTTCAGAGTAGGTACCTAGTTTCTGTTTACTTCAACTTGGAATATTTTACCTTTATCAATACGTGATGGAATATGTAATAGAATGTCAACACTTAATATCAAATTCAATAAATAATTCAATGTTTAACCCAAGTTGGATGATTCGTCTACAGAAGAACTAGAAATAATATAGGTACCTACCTAGTCAACCTACTCGTATCTAAATGTTGCTTCTGCGTTTACGCTATTGTAACGTGGTGTGTCTACGATGTCTTCAATTCATGGTATAGTAAGAGT
Source organism: Thera obeliscata (assembly GCA_947578465.1). Lineage (NCBI taxonomy): Eukaryota > Metazoa > Arthropoda > Insecta > Lepidoptera > Geometridae > Thera > Thera obeliscata. The sequence continues at coordinate 5,706,980 of OX387926.1, forward strand.
AAACAGACATCACCTCAGTAGTTTCCTCTTAGTGCCAGCAGCTTCAGCCTCCTTGCGCAATGATGCCATCTGCTTCAGATTCTCCTGCAGTTGTTTCAGCTTGCTGTTGAAGAAGTCCTTCACCGGGGACAGCTCCATCTTGTCCAGTTTGGTTTCGATCTCACGCTGTATGTCGTCTAGGGCTTGCTGCCACAGTGCCTCCTGTGGTTATACAAATACGTTCGTAGATTCTTTGGATGATTTACATACATCCCATCTCAATCATGCCACGTTGCAGCTATTGAACGAGCGAACTTCTGTTCCATCCCAAAAACCTCTTCAACACACCTTATAACTAACTTGTTTGGAAACCAAAAGTGTAGGACATTTAGTTATCAGACCTTTGAACCATATTAGTCAGTCATACACCCCAGAGTCGTATACCACGTGACCCACCTGTAAATTCAGCTTGCCAAGTGCATGCTCCAATCCTCTAGATAAGTCATCGCAAGCCATCTCGAACTGGTCATGTGACACCTTTCTGGCTAGCATACGCAGGTCAGCCTTGTCTGCCATGGCCTCAACCATGTCCTCGCGATCTAGCTTGATGGTCTTCAGCAGTTCTATTTGTTCTAGAAGAGCCTAGAAACATAATAAACCAGTTGAGATGTGGTAACCACTTCCTAGAGATTTGAAGATAGCATTTACCTAAGAGTTCCTTGATATCTTTCACAAACTATGACTTGAGGTTACCAACGAAGTTTAAAACTAGTTAGCTACATTTACATAACGACAGCCAAAATAATAACATTGATGTGATGTTGTCGATCTTCCTTCTCTGCAGCTAATTGCAAAGCGGTTTCGTGGACTTTTTTCAGTTGCTCTTGCATTTCTTGGACAGTTTGGAAGAGCTGCATCAAACCTTCAACACAAATTAAACTCATTAGGTATTCACACACATACGAAAACATAGAAGCAGTTCTAAAACGCACCTTGAAGGTCTTTTATGAGGTCTGGAGACAGTTTGCCGGATGACAGTTCTTGGCTTAGGTTGCCTACTTGCTTCATCAGATATTCCAGTTGGTCTTGGAAGGAGTTTATCTGAAAGAACAACAATGTGTTCACGAGATTTATGAATGTGGATTTGAATAAAACCAGAAATCCACACATCTTTACTAATCTAAGAGTAAGTACCTACTGGTTTAGGTACTCACCTGATCTTGTATGACACCATCATTTTTGCCAATACTGTCACAACATTGCTTGAGTCGTTTCTCCAACTCATTCACTCTTTCAGCTAGTCCTGCTGACAACTCGGAGAACCGCCGAGATCTTTCCTTTACTGTTGGGAGAACCAAGCTATTATGTTTTCCACTGAATGTTGCATCCGTTGACATGTACGAGTAAGTATAAACAGTATGTTTCACTTGCCTGGTGGTGGAGGTGGTAGTGTAGGTGCACCAGGGGCAGCAACAGGCTGTGGCGGAGCTGGTTCTGTGTTTGAAATATAAATAGAAGGTTCATAGCATCGTTTAAAAGGTTCAGCAGCCTTACTGCCAAGTTTGGTTAACTTCACCGAGCATTCTCCTGATTCCAACCAGTAGGCTGCGAGCCAGGAAAGAGTTGTCTATCTATGCTCAATGAACTTTATCAAACTTGGCGGTAAGGCTGCAGGTTTAGGACTATAAAATGGATTATGAATAACATTAGGGCAAGGTTGTATCTCGGCAGCATGCAGCAGAGCAACTCTTGAATGTCGCGCTGATGTTTTTACTAATCTATAGAAATGGTATTGAGGACCAACAGTGATGTGGGCACTGTCGCGTGCTGCCGAGATCTTAGGTGCAACTGCTAAGTCACTGCAACCCCTAGTTTAGTAATGACAGGAATTATAAGACCGATGATGGAATGGCTGCGTAATGGCATGCTGAGTAAAGGTTTCGGTACCATTCTGCATATCCTCCATAGCCGCATAGAAGTTGTTCGTCAGCCCGTCAAGATCAGCCCGCATGCGAGTCAAGTGTAGCTGTATGGCCGCTAGTTCTTCTCGAGAGGCTGGTGGTGGGCCGGAGGGGGTTGCAGGCGGTGCGGGAGCTGGGGTCACTACCGGTGGGGGTGGTGCTGGGGCAGGGGCGGGGGCGGGGGAAGGCGGAGGCGAAGGAGGGGGAACGGCTTGTTGGCTGTTGACAAAACACAGGACAAAGGAATATTGTTTCGATAGGATTATTGACTGGCTCTAGTCTAGAGTAATAATGGAGTGTACCAATACAATCGCTAAGCTCCAACTAGAGCAAGAGCTAGGGACGCCTTACGTTTTAGCTAGAAATATGAAAGAAGAATCGTAACTACTTCTGTTTTTTTAACCGACATCCAATCAAAAAGGAGGAGGTTCTCAATTAGGTTGTATTTTTTTTATTTTTTAATGTTTGTTACCGCATAACTTCGTCATTTGTGAGCCGATTTGAAAAATTATTTTTTATCTGAAAGGTACTGCTTCCAGATTGGTCCCATTTTAATTTTATTAATTTTATTTGTTTGTAACTGCATGCCTCCGTCATTTATGAACCGATTTAGAATTTTTTTTTATTTGGAAGGTTATTCTTACGTCCAGATTGTCCCAAACAAATTTCATTAAAATCGGGCTAGCAGTTTGGCTATGAAGTCGGTTTCTCAAGTTTTTTAAACTTATAATTAATACACCTAATAAACCTAAACCACCTAAAGTTTCAATATTACACCCTATAAACCTTATTGGATTTGTGTGGATAACGGATACTCACACTCGCATGATAATGTTCACCAGTATTCACTTTCAATAGGTACACCAGGTACTGTTGTTGGGTGTAAATAAGTGTTTACAGCAGTTGCCGTAAGTTATATAAGCCGATTACCTATGGATTTTAAGGTACTCACGTTTTAGATGCTCGTCTCTTGAGTGCTTCCTGTAATTCTGTCGTCTCTCCGATAAGATCTTGAACTAGCGAGCTTAATTTCGCAATCCCCGCCTCAGCAGCCTCGAGGCGCGAAGACACATTCAGTGATGTCCACATGTCCTGTATTGCTTTTAGATTGGTTTGAGATCTGGAAATTCATAACGTAGAATTGGAACTACGCCATCAGTACAGTATCTTTTGATGATTTCTTAACTAAAGCTTAAACCGATTAGAAAAAAGTCTAATTCCCCTTCTCAGCTTTTTTCGACATACACCTTATTATTTTAGTAGTAGTAGCTCTTTGTGAAGGGCTCGTCCGGAAAAGTATTACCACCATGCCTATTTCTGCCGTGAAGAAGCATTGCTGTGTTTCGGTTTGAAGGGTGTGGGTGCCGGAGAAATTATTTGCACGTGAGGCTGAACATCTGTATGCCTCAAGTTGATGGACGCGGGGAAGTGCATCGTAGGGCACGTTCCTGACGTGCGTGACCTATGAGGCAATGCTTTGTTATAGGCGATGGTTACCACTTAACATCAGGTGGGCCTTAGTGGTAGGTGGGTAGGTGGCACTTAACATTAGTTGTATAAAAAAACATACCTGACTGTCTCCAATATCTCTTCGTTTTTCGGCATGCTACTATAAACCCTGCCCTTGATTTCTTCCACTGCTTTCTCCAGTACATTGAATTTGCTGAGAGTGACAAGGGATAGCTTTTCAATGGAAGGCTGACGAGCCGGCGCGGGGGGAGGTGCTGGTACCGGTGGGGGGTGTGGGGTAGGAGACGGCTCTCTGATTGGACTGCGAGTAGCTGGAATGAAGGCTTAAAGTTGAGACAGAAAACATTAGCTATAGGCTACCACCGAGATACGCTTCTCTCCATCCAAAGGTTGTCTGGAAGAGATCGCTCTACAGCGTTATGACCGCCCATTGGTACATTAGTATGTGTTATTGTTACTTGTTTTTCCGGTGTGAAATAAAGAATGTAATATTCTATTCTACTCTAAACAATTCCAATAGGTAGAAGTTAGCAGCCGTAACGAAGGTTCTTACCTAGGCACGGCTGATAAAATTTAAAGATTAAGGCCCAGATTCATAGACCGAACTTTGACTTTACTTTGATGGAAAGTTCTACTTTCAACCAAAAATATATTTCATAGTTCTGTCAAGCTCTTCTTTATTCAAAATTTTGAAAGTAAATTTCGATAAACAAAGCTTACTTTGCGAAGACTCCTTTGCTGTAAAGCAAAGTCACCTCTATGAATCTCGGCCCTAGTAGGTATAACTAGTAGATCGTAGTACTTAATACATTTTCAAGGTTACTTTATTATGTTGTTTTAAATATAATGTATCTAGCTACTAAGTATCCTTGAACTTTGAAAGAAAACTCATAGGATTTCTGTCAAAATTTCAACCAAATCGAGATGATAATTAAAATTTATTGTCGGTGGTAGCCACTCGGTGCCGAACAAACTACATGCGGCAGTAGGATAGGGAAGTTGAATTTACGGATGAGCGTGGAATTTGATTATGGTTCACTGAATATTACGAAGACTATGATTACGTAAGCAACGGTAGAGCGTGTTCATACTTACGAGGAGATTCACTCTTTTTGATTCGTTCAACTGAAATATAAATTAAAAAATACTGTCATATAAAACTAGTTAAGCCATACAAAGAATTTGAATAAGAACCGGTCGTGAATCGTAGGATCTGAATATTTACTTTACTTACATAGATCTGTACGTACTTTATATTATATACCTACCTATTTAGTTCCGCGTCAGAATTGTTGTGCGACCATTTTTAAACTCTTAATAGCACACTATAGGTCTTAATTTCATTACCCGACGGGTGTTGGAAGCAAGGTTTGAAAGTGGTTTTCACAAATAAAAAAAAAGCAGCCAAGTGCGAGTCGGACTCGCCCATGAAGGGTTCCGTAGCATCAATTAACATAATATAAAGGTTTTTGTAGTTCGTCGAAAGGTAAATTGCGGTTTACGATTTATGACGTATAAAAAAAAAACTACTGAGTAGATCTCGTTCAAACCAAATATCGTTGGAAGTTTGCATAGTAATGTACAACTAGAGATGGGTTTTTGCCTAGGCATTTATGGACGTATTGAGTAAATGCCGAGTAAACGTCCATTTACGCCCAGTAAACGTCCCAAAACAGGGCGGATATATTTTTATTGTAAAATATCGCAAAATTCACAAATTATTACACAATGCTAAGTTCAAATGACTAAAAAGGTTTTATTTAAGTTAATCTATAACCATCATCAGGCTGAAGAAGTTCACTGCTGGACATAGGCCTCCCCTACACATTTCCAGGAAGAACGATTCTGAGCCCTTTCCATCCACCGACTTCCTGCGATCTTTTCGTCTTCCGGTTCGTGGTCGCCATTCGAGAACCTTTATTCCCCAACGGTTGTCGGTTCTTCGAGCTATATGACCTGCCCATTGCCACTTCAATTTATTAATTCTAAGAGCTATGTAGGTGACCTTTTTTCTGGTACGGATATCCTCATTTCTGATTCTATCACGTAGTGAAACTCCCAGCATAGCTCTCTCTATATACAGGGTGTAATCGTTAAGTGTGCACAGGCGATTATTCCGTAACTATTGCAGATATCAAAAAATTTTAAACTGATATCGAAAGTACTTTACCTAATGAGTAAAATGACATTACTAACTTTTTTAAAATAAAACGAGAAATATCCAAAAAAATTACATTAATCACTCCCATACATTTAGTATGAGATAGTAGAAAGGTTTTAGTTTCCTTATTTTAAGTGGAATAGTACCTACTCATTTTACCCTTGTCATTTTATAATTATGTACGATATGAAGGTATTAATGAATTTCAAGTAGATACACGTGTAGATTAATTATCTTACCACTTCAAATTTATAATAAACCTTGTTTCAATATTGTATTGATTTGAACTAGCTGAAAAGCAACATAGGTACTAAATAAAAACAAAAAGAAAGATACTCTTTGGTGTTCGTTCTAAATTCAAATTCTTTATCGCGGGTTCTCGTTCCCGCCAATTTATTGTATTTTTCAATTTGAAAAACCTTTCTACTATCTCATACTAAATGTATGGGAGTGATTAATGTAATTTTTTTGGATATTTCTCGTTTTATTTTTAAAAAGTTATTAATGTCATTTTACTCATTAGGTAAAGTACTTTCGATATCAGTTTAAAGTTTCTTGATATCTGCAATAGTTACGGAATAATCGCCTGTGCACACTTAACGATTACACCCTGTATAGCTCGTTGCGCGACTTTGAGCTTGTGCACGAGGCCAATATTTAGCGACCACGTCTCAGTTCCGCAAGTCATCACTGGCAGCAAGCACTGATTAAAGACTTTTGTCTTGAGGCTTTGCGGTACCTGCGACGAGAAGATGTGGCGCAATTTCCCGACGCTGCCCATCTGAGTTGGATTCGTCGGCTGACCTCTTTGTCGAAGTTGGCTCTACCTAATTGGTCCGTCTGACCCAAATTAACATGAGCATTAGACATGATTTTTGTCTCGCTCATGTTCATTTTTAGACCCATCTGTTGGGAGACAATATTGAGGTCTCTGAGCATTGTGCCTTAATCTTCCAGCGGCTCCGCCATTATGACTACTTAGTCATAATGGTGGAGTCGCTGGAAGACTGGAAGACGTCGGCAAATCAAAGGTGAGTGATGAATTCGCCGTTGATGTTAATGCCATACCTTGTCCAGGATATGAGCTTGAAAATATCCTCCAGTGCCAAGGTGAACAGTTTCGGAGATATGACACCTCCCTGTCTCACCCCTTTTTGCATGTGAATTGGATTTGTACTCTGGTCCTGAAGTTGGATAGACATTGTGGCATTCCTGTAGATACATTTCAACACTTCGATATACCGATAGTCAATTTGACACCGCTGGAGCGACTGTAGTACTGCCCAGGTTTCGACTGAATCGAAGGCTTTCTCATAGTCCACAAACGCTAAGCAAAGTGGCCGATTATATTCCTCAGTCTTCTGTATAATCTGCCGTAGCGTGTGGATGTGGTCTATGGTGCTAAAGCCTTTCCGGAACCCGGCTTCTTCGGGAGGCTGAAAGTCGTCGAACCATCGAGCGAGACGATTGGTAAATACTCTCGAAAACAGCTTAAAGACGTGGCTAAGCAGAGAGATGGGCCTATAGTTCTTTAAGAGGGTGTTATTACGCTCCTGCCCCACGCTTCAGGCGTCGTACCCTCGAGGATGACAGAATGAAAAAGCTTCTGAAGAACCTCAAGTATCGGCGTTCCGCCCGCTTTCAGAAGCTGACTGGCCTCTAGCTCAGTTGGCAGTAGCTCTGCCTTCTGCGCCGTAGGTCGTGGGTTCGATCCCCATTGAGAACAAATATTTGTGTGGTGAACATAAATGTTTGTTCTCTGTCTGGGTGTTATATTGTATTCTAAGTATGTATTTACAAAAAAAAATGTATTCAAGTGTTATATCAGCTATCTGGTTCCCATATTACAAGCTCTGCTTAGTTTGGGGCTGGGTAGTGTTGTGTGAATTGTCCAGAATATTTATTTATTTATATGTCGTTATTCCGTCTTCCCCCGGTGCCTTGTTACTCTTAAGCTGCTTGATAGCCGTTCGGATCTCGTATAGACTGACGAAAGTAGCGACTTCCTAATTCAACTAATAGCGGCTGTGCAAAAGCTTTTTGAAGATGGGAAGAGATATCACGTTTCTGATATCAATAGGAAGAGAGTTCCAAATACGGATAGCTTGTACAGTGAATAAGTGCTTATAGAAAAAATAAGAGTGGACAGAAAGTTGTAGAGTTTCAGAAGACCGTAAGGTACGACGAGACGAGACGAAGACGAGTTAGAAAGATTTAGGTATTCAAAGCGTTGAGATTAGTTTAGCTTTTAGATAAGGGGGGTGGAGGGGTTAAACATGACACTGTACAAGAGGGATAGGAGACGAGTATTCCTGCAAAAACGAATAAGCAACTTAAGCTTATTAAAAAAATCGGAAACATGGTCATATTTGCGTAAACCAAATATGAACCTAATGGAGAAGCAATGGTCAAGCATCAACTTCTACATCCAGAATATTTGAATTTGTCCCGACTTTATTATGATAGTTAAGTAAGAGAATTCAGCTAGGTTAGGCGGTATTTGGGAAACTTCGTCAGGTCTTCTAGTAACCCATCCCACAGAGCTCAAAAATGAAAGCCAGTGCGTCCTACCAGTTATAATAAGACGTGGACACTGACGGGTCCATAAATTAAAAGTAGCTCAACAAGCTATGGTTAAGGCTATGCTCGGAGTCTCTCTCAGAGACAGGATCTGGAACGAGGTCATTTGATAGAAGACCAAAGTTGTCAACATAGCCCAAAGAACTAGCAAGCTCAAGTGGCAGTGGGCCGGTCATGATTCGAAGAACCGATAATGTGAAGACCACGTTTAGGCAAAAGACGTTTAGGATGCCTCAGATTAGATGGAGTGATGACTTATGCAAAGTGGCGGGCAGCAACTTGATAGGAAGAGCCAAACCGAACCCTGGGCTCAGTGGCGCGCCATGGGAGTGACCTATGTCCAGCCGTGGACTTCAAAAGGTTGATAATGATTACGATAGTGACAGCGATTGGCAGGCACGAATCACGAATACCATGTGCGGTAAAATGTTGATTTAAATAATACCTACCGACTGTGATTCTGCTGATAATTCTGTAATTAGGCAACAAATACATTTTTTTATTTTCAGTGAGATCCTCTTTTTTGGTTAATTACTATTTGTTCTAATATTAAAATGGTTTATACAGGTACATCTTACGAATACTCAATGAAAAAGTCAGATTTTGACTAATTAGAGTTTCCGCCCTGATTTTGGACATTTAAAAGGACGTTTATTCGTTTTTGCCCTATTTGTCCAGTTTATGGCCTTTTCGCCCAACTGGGTTTAAACCCTCTGCCCATCTCTATGTACAACATATATTTTTTTTGGATTTATCATTCTCTTATTTTAGAAGTTAGAGGGGGGGGCACCAACTTTTTTCCACTTTGGAAGTGTCTCTCGCGCAAACTATTCAGTTAAGAAAAAAACTATATTAGAAACCTCAACATCATTTTTGAAGACCTATCCATAGATGGATTCGTATGGGATTCACACGTATGGGTTCAATGAAAAAAACATTTTTGAGTTTCAGTTTCAAGTATGGGGACCCCCAAAATTTATAGTTTTAGAAAAAAACTATATTAGAAATCTCAACATAACTTTTAAAGACCTATCCATAGATACCCCACACGTATGGGTTCGATGAAAAAAACATTTTTGAGTTTCAGTTTCAAGTATGGGGACCCCCAAAATTTATAGTTTTTTTTCTATTTTTGTGTAAAAACCTAAATGCGGTTCACAGAATACATCTACTCACCAAGTTTCATCAGTCTAGCTCTTATGGTTTCGGAGAAAAATGGCTGTGACTCGGCCGGACAGACAGACAGACAGACAGACAGACAGACATGACGAATCTATAAGGGTTCCGTTTTTGCCATTTGGCTACGGAACCCTAAAAAAAGGTTTAAAAAAACATTTTTTGATAGAAGTGAAAGAATATTCTTGTTGATTTTTATAATGTTCCAAAAGTTAAGCCGAGCCGTTAAATGTAGTACACTATATAATCAATAAAAATATTCTTGTTGTTAATAACATACCAACAAGTATAGTATCGGGCTCCACCGGCGGTGGTGGTGCAGCTGTAAAAATAATAAGGTGTAGGTAGAACAACTCACGTATGCAAGAACGTAAAAAGTAAAAATAAAATCATCGTTTGCAAAATATCCTTCTGCAAGCGAGAATAAATAAAACACTTACGCAATTCGGCTTTCTTTGTTGGCACCTGTAAATAAGTATTTCATAAAAGCACGGAATCAATTTGCTAAATCTGACTTCACAGCAACTATTTATGTGACACAATGTCATGGTCGTCAACTCGTCAGTATTATTTCTAACTTGCGGAAGCAAGGACTGTAATGATGAGGCTGAAGTCAAGAGGTCGATGTATGACGTCGGCTACCTTGAATGATGCAGTTGGTACCTTTTCTTCAGTGTCGATAGAATATTCACGGATGTCGATGGTCTGCACGTTGTCTCGGTTGACCGGCAGAGTGGCAACACTGCCTCGGAGCTCCACGTTTTTGCCCAGAATGCGCAGCTGCTGGGCGAGGCAATGCAAAACTGTTTGCAGCATGTTGAAGTCCACGATTCCTACCTGAAGAGACATTTGATTTTTAACAGATCATGTGACCTTTAATAGAACTCCTCATTCATGGTCGTTGTTGTCAGGGTGCGAAAAACCCCAACTGACTAACCCTGACGGTGCATTTCATGCATGCAGAGCTGCTTCTACACCCTAGGTCCGTACACCATAATAATTAAGAGCTAGACTCTCTCGATATCCTCTCTCGAGTCAAGAATATTCCATCACTTTGATGTGAAATTATTTAAAGCATTACGATCACCAGAATACCAGAAATACGTACTTAAACCTTCGTACTATACACATTTCAAACGAAAATCTACGTAACTGCCTTCATCCGCAACTTAAAAGAAAAGGGCCGGAAAAACTGGCATCTCTCCGGTTCTTTCTTTACAGCTTTAAGTCCGTTCTAACAGCAGTCTATAGCCTTTGTCAAGGCTGGGAGATATTCTATTTTCATGGGCATTCCAAACCGAAATTCAACTGCGTGCAGGACCAAAATGTCGCAAAGTCCATCTGCTCTGAACCAATAATTAAAGCAAATTCAAATGTCGTCCTGAGTGTGTAATTAATAGTAACGAGCTGAATATTCTGTAATTAATCTTTTGTTGAGCGAAAGTAACTAGCACTGGAAGTAAGACTAGCAATTAGGGCAGTCTGTGGTCTAATTGTGGCAGACGCCTTTGTTATTTAGATGTCTGGAAGCTGGTGGATTCATTAAAAGCTATTGTAAAAACTGCAATTTTGCGAAGCTCGTTTTGAACCAAGTAAAAAAAAAGCTTAGCTTGCATTTCTATGCAAATGTACTATTTTCTTTTACGATGACTAGTGTTTACTGAGTAGGATACAGCATATGTATTTCTAGCATTTTTACCTTGTTCACAAATTTTGCATTTGTGAAAAAGATGAGACAAGACAACCTTACCTCTGGAGTTCCGATTGCAAGGTCGATCATGTCGCCGATGTTCAGTAATACAGCAGTTTCTATTCAAACAAATAAAATTTATCAAAGTTCTAGTCCAGAGAGGTTATTAATCGTGTTTTAGTAGGTATATGTACCTACCTGAAGGCCTATGTGGCCACAGTCAGTGTGCATTGAATACCAGACTCACTCAATGCGAGTATAGAACGCATTCAATTCAAAGGAACTACAAAACAAATGTATCTTCGGTTGGTCTTGATTGTTAAAATATGCGAAATTTATGTAGGTATACGCAGGCTTAGAATACTCATTCGAACTTAAAGAGAATTAATGATTTCTATCCTGGAGAAATCCTGGAGTTAGGTATTCAGACAACTGGTTTTTTTGGCTGAGTCTATTAATACAGGTACTGTACGAACAATTTATAATTATTAATACGGTTACCGTACGAACAATTTATAATTATTAATACGGGTACTGCGGGGGGAGGGGGGGGCACCATTCTTGAAATGAAGTAGGTATAAAAAAAAAAAAACCTAACAACCTACTGTTACTTTAGTGACTTAAGTCGGAGTGCCCCGAGTTTGAATCTGGATTTTTAAAAAGTCAAAGTCAAAGTCAATAATTTTTTATTCATTACAATGCAAGAATCACTTTGAAACGTCTTAAAGCTAGGTGAATCTAGGTGCAAAACACTTAACAGTCGCTTAAAAGGCGTAGTAAAGTTAAAATTTGGGTTGCCTTTAGTATTGTTAGGGAGGAGGAGGGACGGGGGAAGGGTCCTCTCTGCACTGACATGCACCATTCTTGAAATTAAGTAGGTATAAAAAAAAAAAACCTAACAACCTACTGTTACTTTTGTGACTTAAGTCGGGGTGCCCCGAGTTTGAATAATATCCGTACGAATAAATATAATTTATTCATCCAGCACCCGTACAAATAGTCACTTCCGGTTTTTTTCTTGTGAAAAGTACAAGGCTTGTTTACCTGACATGTTTGCTATCTGATAATCCTTTTCTCTCTTAGGTTGTTGAGTTAAATTAACTAAAAACTAAAATTAATCCAAAATGTTGAACAACGAATCTACAAAATATTGGTAAACATTGATGTGGCTTTTCTCATGGAAACAAGTTGACTTGACATATTCATATTTCTTTGTCGAAACTGACAAATTACTGTAAAAAGTTCTATGCTTGGAATGATCCTAACTCTACGATCCTAACAAATAATACTTTTCTCATACCAGAATAAGTGTCTATGCTTTTGTTAATCCATAAAAATCAAGGAGGTTGGAAACCCATTACTCTTGACGCGGAAAGTCTATGATAATAATGAACACCAACTCGTACTTTTTTTACAAGTTCGTTAGGTAAGGTATAAGTAACTTATAAATTACTTAGTTGCGGAAAATGGACCTATCTTGAAATCTCTAAGCATAATCCTGTAGTTTATTTGAATCCAGCTCGGTCGGTTGATATCTGTGCTAAGTAAAGGCTGAACGCACTGCAGTTCGCAACGAGCAAAGCCTTTTTGCTTTCCGAGCTCACTCACAGAGAGTGCGGAAACTGTAGCTGGCTATATTTATAGCCCGGCTTCGAAATAAATTGAAGTCGTGTACGATTTATGATAAAACTCACAATTATTTATTATCAGTTTTGTTCCAATTTATCTGTTCGTTTTCGCTGAATTTAAACCACCGATACAATGGTTTTCTCGAATCGTTAATCATCTTTACTAATCTTATCAAAATGGTATATTTACTAAAAAAATATTGCTTGTGTTTTTTAACAACTTCGATTGTAATCCATTCATCATTTTGATGCGACTATAGTTATTAGTCATTATTACTGATACGAAGCATCCATGAAGTTAGTACTCATGATTCTAAAGATAAAGATTTAGTGGATAAATAGAAGTACCTACTGGCTATACTATGGGAACAAATGTCAATGGTATCGAACGAAGCACGTGTGCGAAGTCATGTATCATCATAACATAAGAGGAAAGCCGAACAGGTGTACGCGGTAATCTTATCACGTAGAGCAGTTACACGCTCATGTTTCTAACAAATGGTTGCGTCACAATTTCTGTTACTATACCACATTGCTCGAGGAAAAAGTTCACTTTGTTCCTATACATCCACTTCTTAATAAACTACTCGATATGAGACCATTAATTTATTGGCGAAGTCTATGAATAAAGTTCCACGTTGCCTTTAATAGGGTTTAAGAGTTCAAAGCGGTTTGCGGGTGTTCCGAACTTTATTTTAAGCCTCGGGTGCTGACTTTCTGAGTGCTTGGACGTGTCCTGTTCTCGCTACCCTGCTGCAAATTGGTAGTCGTCTACGAGTGTTTGAAACTCACTTCAAATATTCAGAATTTTGTCGAAGGCATTGAGATCAAGACAATTTGTAATAATGTTTATGTTTACGAAGGTGCTAGTTCACTTAACTGTTACGGCAATTTCTCACTGACTGGCTGATCGACATACAACTGTTAAAATGATGTTGCGATAGCCGGCAATCTCACGGCAATAAATATTACTATTTGATTGCTAAGAATAATGCAGTAGTTGAGCTAATATAACTTGTTAGTAAGAGACTAAAAGATCTAACACTTAAATTTTACAAACCCCCATTTTGCGCATATATTTTGCTGAGTAACGGGCGTCCCCAAATCGTAATGTGTGATGAATGCACTATAGAATTATACTATACATACTTACCTTCTTTTGCTATGTACTTAGCTGTCTGATGAAGGGAGATACCCTACGCTACGCAAGCAAATAAACTAAACCCTGCTCTCTTGACTTTGTAACTACAAATATTGACGTAGGATGTTTTCGAAGATACAACCTGAAATAACGGAATAATTGAACCGAATACTGGGAAGCATACAGGGTTTGTATCAGTGATTACATGCAGACCGCTAAAACGTTCTCGTTGTTTACCCGTATCATTATCAACCGCGTGTTAAGGTTTCTTCAACAACTATGGTTTCCCTCTCACCACAGCAATTTACGAGATCTTCAATGGCAGATAATCACCTAAATTACTGCTCGCGGTGTGCGAACCGCTTCCCATAGACGGCGGAAAGCAGCAGACAGGTCGGTGCTCTATGAGCGGGCTGCATTCTTGTATGAAGGACGTTCAGTGTGTACAATAAAGTAGCTGTACCTGTCTGCGTAAAATGTTTGGTTTGGCTCATATTTCGCCGAAATGAAAGATGAGTCTTTTTTGTAAGCAGCAGGTGAGCCTGTGCGCGAGTGGGACGGGCGCCGGCCGCGGGCGCTCCTCGGTCCGAAAGCTCCTGAGCGCGAGGATCGCTGAGGGCCGACTCGAGCCCGGTTCGAGATAGTCTTGTGCCGGCTCGGCTGTGGGCCGACCGTATCGCGTTCGCGTTCGCACAACTTCTACGTCTAAACTTTACGTAAACATTTCTGCATTCTATCAAACTGTTTCAGTAAATTGTAAATACCGATTGGCGTATTTATTAGCTCCCCGGTTAATATTAAGCGCCATAATTCCAAGTGATTCACCTATCCCTATTAGTTTTTAATACGAATAAGATCGTGTCTTCATTTTTGTGGAAAGCACCGGCGCGCGGCGGCACCGAGTGCATGCCAGGCAGATCCTGTTGCGCCTATAATCACGGTAAGTGGTTTAAATCCTTGAAATTTGTTTCATATATGTAAGTACATAATTATTCAAATTTAAAATTTTAATACATTTAATAATGCGATGTTTCGGTAAGATTAATGTGGAGTAGTAGAATTTGTGAGTTGAGCAAAATTAGGGCAAAAGTTTAAAAAAATTGAATTCAATCTAGCGTAAAACATAGGCCATATTTGGATGATTTCGAAGTAACTAGAACTGAATACAGGTAGTTTAGAGAACCAGCAAATATTCCTATCTACCTATTAACTTTAGGTGAAAAAGGTGTTATAGGCGTAAGTATGCGTAGTATACCTACCCACCTATCTTTAATAGTCGATGATAAATCTTTGCCTTGACCAAATCAATAAATTACAAGAGTTATAAAAACCAGTTTTAAAATATCCAAATTATCAATATTCGCTTATTGATAATTTATTTGTTTTTTAGATTAGTGCGTAGATTTCTGGTTGACCATCGACCGTATTATTTAAAAGTACCTACCTGGTGTTAAGTTAAAAAATATATGTGTGAGGTAGATTTCTGTAATTTCAGAAGAATCTGTGAAATGTGTGATAAACTGATATAAAATTTAAGCATTAGTACTATTGTTGGTACAAAGACAATATAAAAACGATTTTGCCATTTTTCCTAAATTTCTACAATACTTGCTCATTGCATTACCTATAGGTAGACCAACATTGCGCCTTATTCGAAAATTTTTCTCTTTTCAAAAATGAATTTGCTTTATCAAATTCCACAAGCGCATAGTTTGGTCGTCGTCAGTGCGGCATCCCCATAACGAATGCCGCAGGATTGGACAAAGAGTCCACAATGACCCGATTGAATGACAATAGCCTATACGGTCCACCGCCGGCCGGCCCGTCCTGTGACCCTGGTACACCGCACCGGGGAGATGGTATCGCTGCTCGAATTTTAAATTTCGACCCGGTTTTGACCTCGTTGTCATGCAATTGAGAAAATACGTGATAAGATGTTAACTATGGTTGAATAGCTTTTTCCCGTTAGTTTATCTTTAAACCCCTAGGTGTACTCAACTTTATTCAGGTATTTTACAGATTTCACTTGCCTTCGTAGGCGGCACATAGGGTCTTTGTGTGCATGAATTTCGTTCCTCATAGTCTATATGTTACGGCTAATACCCGAAGTGCGGCTACACCTAGTTTTAGCCGGTTAGAATTAGGTATTAGCCGTAACATATAGGTACACATAAATTGCTTATGTAATATAAGATATCGGACTGCGCATCCTGCGTAGTCGATAAATAGGTACAAAAAAAACTATGCAAAACGTAGCACAGATTTTAATAAAAAAACTAACTAACTAACTTTAAAAGAAACGAGAGTTTCAAAATAGTAAGTACCTACTTACCGTCTGCTTTTTATCAGAGTTCAAGAGTCTGCGATACTACGAGAAGTTTGAATTAGTTCTTTCTTCAGAAGAATATAACAAAATTAGTGAGTTAGTTTTAATTCTTTCTTATTACCCCAGCACTTTAATTTGGCCATTAAAACGCTCTGATGCTAATGAAATCGAAATTTTAATAGAAAAGCTGAAATCTCAGTTGAACATCGATGAGTTTTAGGAAATAGCTCAAAATTTGAGCGCTAAAAACCAATTCCACACTGGCATCCTGTGGAAGATTCATCATTTAGTCGTGGTTTGATAACATCACTGTAATGAATTTATGCTCATAGTGACCTAGTTCCAGTTGAATGTATTTAGATCGCTTGTCATGGCCGTAGGTCAATTCAGTTCATCTCGTCCACCAAGTGAAAGATGGCTTCAATTATCCGTGGCTAATAAACTCCTAGAAACTCATCTTGGCGATACCCGCAGGTTAGTCAGCTCCGTATTGATTATGTCGTTCCTGTGGATAAGGCGGACAAAGATAAGAGAATGGAGCATGGTCAATTTCTGGGCAAGCTTCATCCATCTAAAACTACATCTTGCACGAAGTAGGATCCCGCAGTATAAAAAATAAAATAAATAAAAAATAAAATAAAATCCGTACGCGCCGATTAGGACGGAAAACTTGAAAACGGAACACATTCGGGGACACAAGTAGGTAATGTCAGTCTGTACATTTTGAAAATATGTAATTCAGTTTACGCTAGCAGCTATACTGCCCTTTGAAATCCGTCGCATTAGCAAATTGGACGGCAAATTCAATCATTTTAAACTTTTCACCACTCCCATGGGGCGTTCATTTCAAAAATGTTTTAAACACGGCTTTGCTTTTAAGCATGATTGAAATCATGAAAAGAAATCTGACTTATTTAAGTCTGTAGATACTTGAATGTTTTACTTGAGGCGACATGGTCGATTGGCTTAGCACTGCATTCGTTAATATTTTAATATGTTGATGTGGAAAAACTATCTACTTGCGAGCACTCTCTTTTTATTGAAAACAACAACATGCAATCAACACGAGAAATTGATGACATGGACTAGAAGAAATGTAGGTCTGAAGAATAAATTAGGCACTTTGTAACATGATAATGTTTGTAAATTGCAATGTAAGTTAGGTAAAGGTTACATTATTCTATGACCGTAGGTATAAGTAGCTATTTATTGGCTAAAGCTGTAAAAATCCGCAGTAAAAATATTTTATGGACGTATGTTGCTGTGTGGCTCATTGAACTTTTAACTCTCTTTTATAGCGCCTTTGATCTATACTTGTTTGTCTACTCAAGTTTTTATGGACCATGAATCCTTGCAAAGGTGTTTTGAATGGTATTTCTGCATTAGCCTTTGCATATTTTTTAAGCTCTATTATTTTGCTTCTTCGTATATTAAACCAACGCAACGATCACAATACAACTAAACTTGCGTAAGATCCAATATTTATTACAGTAAGGTACTTACTTAAGTAAGGTAAGTACTTAAGGGAAAAGCTGTCAAATATCGCTGTCAAATCTGACAGCGTTTCACTGATCGCCGACGCCAGCGACCTAGGTGTGCGCAGGCCTTTAAAGTATCCTAGTACGTTTTCGGGAAAATCCTTATCTGCATAGCCTCCTTTTTTCATAGTGCCAGCCAGTTTTCACTCGGGTTGTTTGCATATTTCGGGTCGGTCTTATCTTTTCGTTTTATCTTGTCTATGGATGTAGTAGCTCGACAAGCGATTATGGTGGTTTGTCTTGCTTATCTATGGTTACTATGTTTGAGCTTCTCGAAAGGCTCATTCAAGATTTAGATCATAGATGGAATAAAGCTAAATATCTCTTCTCTCATCTCATCATCTTATGCTTAAGTTAACAGAACTAGGTACTCCTATATAACGTGAAGGTATTTTCAGGGTCCCCAATTGATTCATATGATAGTAGGTAATGTAATAATTACATTACTATCATATGAATCAATTGGGGAAAATTACCACTTAATAATACCTATAACATTAATTATTAATGTTATATTATTAAGTGTTAATTTCGCTTAGCTTTCGTTTCGAAACGTTGCTATCGAAATTCTCAAAATTGGGCCGTTATCAGCTGATTCAATGTTTAGGTATTATTATATCAGCTTAGAGTCTTTGAAATTTTGAAATCAAATTGACTCACTATACCATAGCTTGTTGCAGATGGTTGGTAGAATTGAATTTGATGTGGCAAACACAATGCATAATGGTGTTTGTCTACTTTCAACAGAAGGTACTTCATTCTCAGCGGTGGTGTCGCTAAGGGCGCCAACCCTTTTTTATATGGCCCTTAGCATGCGGTGTCTCAAAGAAAACCTTGAAGTTATGAATGACACTCTTTGTTACATTCATTCATACCCGTTTCATTCCTAAATACACTTACAAGTTTACTAGATAGGACTGTCTATTGTTATGTTGGTGTTTTTTTGCTGCAGTACATTTTGAGCAGAAGTTTTGGCGCCAGGATTCCTGTCCGTATTAGTGCTGAGAATGTTATTAGGAGGTACTACATAGTCTTAGTTTGGTCAGAGAACTAATTCCCCTGTTGTTGCTTATAAGTTCGTTTGCTACGTACAAAGTTACAAACGAGACATAATTGGAGCCTGATATTTTTTTTTTATATTTAATATTGTTGATCTTGTCCTATCAAATTATTCTATCGAATCCTGTATTCCTGTCTTCCAGGAATGCTGGTGCACCGTATGTGGTCATCACTTTTTGTATGGCTGTCATAGGTGAGCGTTTATGGGTTGTTCCAAATATGGCTCGCTCGATAGCCAGTTCTTAGTAACAAATAGATGGGGAATGCATTGTTCGTTGCATAGAAAGTAGGTTTTAGCTACTCTTAGCACCTTGTTTTTGAAATGCGACTAACCGGGTTTAGTTAAGTTAGTATTACTCCTAAGTTACCTACATATCCTACCTACTGTATTATGTGTGTGTATTATTAGTTTGGTAGGTTCTAGGTACCCATATTAAGTTAGTTAGGTTCTATGCTATCACGCCTTTATTACTTTTGTTCTGTTAAAGTCTGGTTACCAAAGCTTGTTGTTTGTGCCTTATTTTCTTTTGTTCCTTTCTGCGATTTTACCACCCAGTACAAACATCCGAGAGCATTGTATATTATATCGAACACGAGGTACTTGTTTTGAGTAATGGAAAAGCGATGTAGTCGCCACTAAGTCTGATGCGAAACGGCCCTTCGCTTTGTGCGAGAATAAAAAAAAAGTATCAGGGATTTGCCAAAAACACATTTTCATGTATTTTTCGCAAATCTCTGATATATTTTCATAACAAATACATTCTTCTAGCTTATAATAGTTAATTTTTATATAATACAATTTTTAAAACAAAGCTAATCTTAGCCGAGTTGTGTTTTCATTTTTCTATGGTTCTAGTGATCAAATTAAATTGAGCAATTATTCAACTAATTGCAAAATTTGTTTCTCTACCTAGATAACATTTATTTTATGTTGATGTGGCAAAACTAGTACCTAAGCATAGGTGTGCGTGTATCACTTATCTAACATAGTTTTAAGTTATTTTATCGTGTTACTAACCCCTATGGATCAAGCTTTAAAATAAAAAGTTTCTATTTTGATTTATTAAGTATATCATGTTTTTTTTATTAATACCATGTAACCTACCTATCTCACTTCCCTAAGTAGTCACTAAACGATCTAAAATAGCTATTAACTAGCTAACTAAACAGTAACTAACATAAACAAAGTTTTCAGAAGCTTTTCCTTGAACGGCCATTAATATTGATGATGGAGCATTATTTTCTTACCAGTTAAGGGAGCGTGAAAGATTGAAAGCGTGACCACATGAGCTTAGGTGACAAATATATATCTCCTATGTTTGTTATGAGTGCTATAACGTAGATTTACGCAGTGAGGGGTTTAGCTGAGACATAAAATTTGTAACCATTTCGTTCCATTTCCGTTGAGAATCAAGTTGTGAAAACTTTGTCGTTGCTGCCAGGTCATGCAAGTTTGTGTACTTAATGCTTTTATGCATATTTTTTGCAGTGTTTTATTTGCAGCGAATACTTATCATAATTTTACTACTAAGTACTATTAAAGTTTATATTCCCTACAATTTTAAATTTATTATATGTATATTTCCTGTGTACTTATTTACTATGTGTAATTCATAATTACATTTTTGTGCTAATATTTTGCTATACTTATTGAAATAAAATCATTTGTATGCGGGGGAGTCAAATAACAGGAAGAACGTAGATTTGGAAGTAGGTAGGTAAGGTATGTACGATCGCAATTTTGATAAAATTAGCGGAAGTCTAAACGTATTGTTGAAGTCATTGTGACCGATGGTCAGGGAAGCGTTTTAAAAAAGAAGGTCGAACACCATAACGCTACTGCTTATACAGGGCGTCCCAAACTTATGGGACATGAAGGGGAAGTACCTTAAATATCGTAGATAGTGAATTTTGCTCAAAGAAGACTTTATGTTATTTTTAAAAGTTAGTAATTCTACATTCATAGATTTTTTAAAAAATACTTGCTTCGTCTGGGAATCGAACCGACTAAAATGTGAAAAAAAATCACCCTTTTTTTATGATGCCAATCGAAAGAACAGCTAAAAAATAATAACTCTGCTTAAGTAACATAGTATTTTAAAATAAAGGAACAACGTGAAATTAATCATTTTAATCAAATAAAAAACATACATGAAACTGCCGTAGTCAATTAAGTAGGTATTTTTTTGTAAATTAATTAATTAAATGCTCAAAATGTGATCCCTCTTGTCTTACGCAAATCGCCAATCTTTTAATAAGCCCGCTGCCTGTTGATTTTCTAATCATTTTATGGTGAACACTCGATGTGATATGGCACAATTCTGTTTGCAACTCGCCTACGTTCTCGTATCGCTTTTTGTATAGCATATCTTTCACGTATCCCCAAAAGAAGAAATCTAATGGTGTGAGGTCCGGGGATCTGGCCGGCCATCTAATCGGTCCATTTGTACCAATCCATGTAGGAAAACATTCATTTAGAAAATCTGCTGCTCTCCGACTATTATGAGCCGGAGCTCCATCTTGTTGGAAAATTAAGTTTTCTTGCTCCGCCGCGGAAAGGTTTCTTATCTTATCCCTTAAAATTTGAAGTATTCCTAAATACTTTTCTGTGTTCAAGGTTCCTTGGTAAAAATGGATTAAGAAAACCCGGTTTTTTAAAAGTCCGCACCAACAGTTAAGTGAAAAACGCACTTGGTTATTAGTTTCAGTGACTCGTAGGGGATTTTCTTTAGACCAAATACGATTATTGTTGCGGTTATACATACCGTTATTGCTAAAGTTAGATTCGTCTGTCCAAATAATATTATCCAAAAAATTTGGATCTTCAAGCAAGCGTGCCTGGATATCAAGACAGAAATTTTTTCTCCTTTCTGTATCGCCCGGAAGTAACTTTTGAACCAATCGTCCTTCAACATAACTCTTAAAACCGTGTTTTTTTAATACACGGTGTATTTTACTTTTTGAAACTCCAATTTCCTGTTCTCCTTCTCTCACCGATGCTTTTGGAAAAGCCGAAAAGTAAATTAAAATACCAAGGTCTTCGTCGTTGATCGTATGGTTTTCTTGCTGTGGTTCTCTTGGGCGTTTATCGAAACGTCCCAGAGTTTTCAAATTGTTCACAAGCCTTTTCAAAACTTTACGAGACGGTATTTGTCTATCAGGATATTTTACGCCATACCACCGCAAACTTCTAGAGATATCTTTATCGTTCAAAAAATATGCTTCCATTAGATCAAAACTTACTTGATATGCCATGTTCGCAATAAATTAACACAATAACATATGTAAGTGATTAGAGTGATATGTAAGTGAATTAAGACTAAACAGATCAATATCCGAAAAACAAACGCTTGCACAGACTGTTCTATTTTCAAATTTAAGAACAACATTTAAAAATATCACTTCTTTTTAAAATATCTTAAAAAGTATGCATTCAAACAAACGCTGTCATAAACTGTTCCATTTTCAAATTTAACAATTATTTATTTTTGTTTTAAATTTGCCTTCTGTCTAGCTTACAGAGGACGTATTGAAATACTAAGTTTTATCAAATTATCATTTTATCCACACGTGCACTTATAATAAGGAAAACTTATGCCAGTAGGTACCTATTTTATGAAGTGGGTACTTATTTACGAATAATCAATGCTATCTTTGGAATGATAATATTGCTACTTTTCGAACGTCGTCTTCGGCAATAAATAACTTTCTTGAAATTTGACTCAATCATTTTATGGTGTTCCTTTATTTTAAAATACTATGTTACTTAAGCAGAGTTATTATTTTTTAGCTGTTCTTTCGATTGGCATCATAAAAAAAGGGTGATTTTTTTTTCACATTTTAGTCGGTTCGATTCCCAGACGAAGCAAGTAATTTTTAGAAAATCTATGAATGCAGAATTACTAACTTTTAAAAATAACATAAAGTCTTCTTTGAGCAAAATTCACTATCTACGATATTTAAGGTACTTCCCCTTCATGTCCCATAAGTTTGGGACGCCCTGTATACTGCCAAGTGGCAGTTTACAATTCAAAAGGTAGATCATACTTTCTTTGCTAACAATTTACATCCTGAATATTATTTTAACGTAAATAATAATAATTCAATATATCTTAATGCATGATAATTACTGATTAGATTTATGACAAATTAATATAACGATAATAAGCATTTTCCCTTTTTAAGTTCATAAATTACGAATTAACCAAAACCAAATGCATCCGGGAATAATTCAGCGGAATAATTAGCAAACAATAACACCTTAATTCATTAAAAATATAAAATATTATTATGCTACATTTATTATATTTTTATGGGACTATTTAATGTACTATGTGAATCTTAAAATAAACTTCCGGAATGCTAAATTTGAGTATCTTCATTAATTAACTATACTTAAATTCATTATAATTATTATAATGAATTTAGAAAATTATCTCAATATTTATTTCCATCACAAAATCAACCGGGGTATTCATAAATTATTACGTCATCAGCTACTGCCGGATATCTTTCGCTAACATTCGGCCATCCTGCAATGGCCGTGTCCCACGGCGATCAGTCAACGGCATCCTCCCTTCCACATCAGTCACCTGGAAAAGAAATAAAAGAAGCAGTAGTTTGTATTCTGAGTGGTAGTCTGTAAAAGGTTCCATGATGGTTGTGCAATACTACACCCGAGCCCGTTTAATATTACGTCAGTTGGTGCACATTTGCTGGTAAGTCGGTCACTTTATACTTTACATACTGTTAACTGTGTGTATACGCTTTAAACCTCTTCAAAAGTTAATTTAATATAGAATTATTTACTTTATTAATCTGCGTTCGATTTAGAAGGTAGGTTGCATTACGATGAGAACTCCATACATACCACGTCACACAGATTGCATTTATCTAGGTCACATAGACAGAATTTGCTCGTAGTTAGGTTAAATGTTTTCTAGGATAACTTGGGATTTTTGTGCATGCGTATGGAACTAAAAAAAAGTAGTTCACACAGATAATCGTAGTTTTGTAACGTAGGTCACACAGACAAGCAGTGGTAGCTCACACAGACTATATGTTATGTAGGTCACGTAGACAAAATTCATAGCAGGTCACACAGACTACATGTAACGTAAGTCACACAGACAATAATTGCGTTGGTCACATAGACGTAGACGTATCAGACTTATCATTTGTCACGTAGACTTAGTTTTTATTTTATATATAACAGCGGTTAACCAGCAAAAATAATGTTCATGTGTCACAGGTAGTTCGTTATTTTGGCTACATCTCAGGTTTGTTTTTGTTTCAGGTCGCCTGAGGACGCACGCACTCGTAAGAGAATCACAATCATGGATGTTATCTGTTCGTGTCATCAATAAGAATAAGTTTTATTTATTAGTACCCTCCTAATTTGTATTTATGTTTAACGTGTTGTTTGCAATAAATCGCTTTAGTTTTTCGAGTTTTATTTACAAATAGGCTTCCAATTTCTTATGAAAAATCTACTAATTATCTACGTGTACATTTCTTATTCTTATTCTAAACTTGGTTTACATTAAATTACTTTAGGCAGTGAGTTTTATTTACAGATAAGTAGGTATCTAACCCTATTATAATAGATAGGTATACTAGATAGGTAGTCAAATATTTCGAGCATCTCGAAAACAAAATATAGGTCTGTACTTAACTTTCTAGAAGGTCTATAAGATCATCCCTATCTATGTCCATGTCACTGGAAGAACTATCCGCATCCGAAACAATCGATTTGTAAGGTCTTAATACTTCACCCCGAACAATTGCACTGAATTTCTTATACCCTTTCATTCCTTTCACGCTACAAATTGTATAACGATCTATATTTGATTCCGCTTTGCAAACTTTATAAGGACCTGTGTAAGGGCTCTTTAATTTTTGTGAAACCTTAGCAGTAGGGTCTCTACTAGTGCCATCTTTCCATAGTACTAATTGTCCTACTGAATACTTAATGCATTTTTTACGAGACTTGTCAAATTGGTTTTTCATGAGGGTCATATTTTTGTCAATATTTAATTTTGCTTTTTGCCTCCTATCCTGTAGTGCTTGCTCTTGCGTGACAGAGTCTTGAGGTTGACTTGAAGGGTAAGCAGGCAAACGGGAATTTTCATGCGCAAACATAAGCTTAAATGGGGGAAAAGTGGTGGTAGAATTAGGTGTATTGTTTATTCCCCATACGACATCAGAAAGTTTCTCATCCCATGTACTCTCGCTTTCGGACATAGTGTTTAACCCATCTATGATAGTGCGATTTACCCGCTCGACCTGTCCGTTTGATCTAGGGCTGGCTATAGCGTTCAAAACGTGCTTGAATTGAGTTTCTTCTGCAAACTGTTTAAAATAACGGCTGGTGAAAGCTTTTCCTCTATCGGTAATAACTCTGGTTGGATTGCCAAATAATGTTATAATTTCTTTTAAGTGCTTAATTGTTTCCATGGAACTACAATTTTTGACGGCTCTAGCGAATACAAACTTCGTGAAAGAATCTATAGCAACCAGGACATAAGTACTTCCTTTTCTAGTTTTAGTGAAAGGGCCTAGGTGATCCACATGCAAGGTATGCATAGGCACTGGTACTTTTTCAATTGGATATAGCTCCCCTTGAGACCTACCATACCCTGATTTACCGAAAGCGCACTGTAAACATGAATTTATATATTTTCTAATAAATCGTGTCAACCCCGTAAACCAAAATTGAGCTTTGATAGTTTTCTCACATCTTTCAAACCCTGGGTGTCCTATTTGATCGTGATACTTTTGCAAAAGGCCATATTTTACTAATTTTGGAATAACAAATCGTTAGTCTTTGCTTTAATGTTTGAAATGCTCTTTCTTGTTCGGGACCCCAAACCCATTCTATGCCCTGTCTAGTTAGTGTTGTTAAGGGAAGGGCAATTTCAGCAAACCCACGTATAAACTTTCTAAAATATGAAGTCAACCCAATAAACTGACGAATTTCGTGGACGTTTCTTGGTCGTCGATAATCAAAAACACAGTTAATCTTTGCTTGGCCAGGTCGTATAGTACCTGCAGAAATTTCATGACCTAGGTAGTTAACGCTCGTTTTCAAGAATGCACATTTTGATAGGTTTAGTTTTAAATTTGCCCCTTGCAATAAATCTAGTACACGTTTTAACAAATGTATGCCCTCTTCTACGGTCACGGTAGGTAGCATCACGTCATCGAGGTAAGTTGCGACATCATTTCTAACATCATTTAGAGCTAGACGTATCAATCGCGAGAACACAGCAGGAGCGTTGGCTAATCCGAAGGGCATTTTTAGAAACTCAAATTGCCCTGAGGGTATTACGAATGCAGTCTTATGTATTGAATCTTCTGCAAGTCTAACTTGATAGTAACCTTGGGCTAGATCAAGTGTTGTGAAATAGCATTTTCCTGACAATTTTGCGACCTGGTCGTCGATGTGTGGTAAAGGATATCGGTCTTTGACGGTTTGAGAGTTCAAGGCCGATGCATAACCTATAATCTCCGTTTTTCTTTTTAATTAATATGACTGGACTTGCATATTCAGACATCGATTCGCGCACTATTCCAGCTTCAATTAAGTCTTGGACCTTGTCCTCGAGAATTTCGTTCTCTTTATGAGACACTCTATATGGTTTAAAATGAACCGGTTTGTCGGTCGTAGTCTGAATATGCATTTCTATTAAATCAGTGCAGCCTAAATCTTTTGTATTTTAGGCAAAAAGATGATCATAGTTATTTAGTAAATTTAAAAGCCTATTGCGATCGCTACTATCTAATTCACCTAAATCTATATCATTTTTATCGACTGCTCTGGAACTTTTCGGAGGAGGGGATGTATCTAGAGTCATGACGTCATGAACGTGATCAGAGGCAAGAGTAACAAGTTCAGCACGTGCTATTAATTTATGAGCTGGGAGTGTTATTGCTATGTCACCCATGTTCACGAATTTTAATCGTCCTTCGATGCAAATAATCCCTCCAGGAATGGCATAACATAATTTTCCCATGTTTACGTGAACAGAATTTGTCAAGAAATACAATTCATCGTTAGACTCAATATCAACAAACACATCAATTAAGCAGACGCTCTTTGCTGGGATTGTTGCATCGCACTTTAGATGGACACCATACTTTGAGTTGAAGTCTGAGTTTTCCAATTCAATAGGTTTTAGACAGTCATTTACTAGAGAAGTTTCAATAACCTTAGCGGAGCTAGAAGTTGTTACCAAGCTAATACCAGGTTGATTAATCATTGGCTGACCTATGATAAGATCTATATCTGATAGGTCACAGTCTGTTATTTCAACGTAACCCTTCAAGCACACATTGTCTATACACACTTCTACTTGTGACCTGCCTAATGATTGCATTTGCGCACCGCCAAACCCCTTCATTATAACGGCAGAAGGTAGAATTACAAGGTCTAACTGTTTTGCTTTTTTCTGGGTTAAAATATTTAATTTACTACCAGTATCAATGTAAGAAACGAGTTTTTCAATTACGATGTAAGCAGGGCGTTTGTAGATGCTATGAGTGCTATTGGTAGCAGTGTACATTATACGACTCACCCGAGGTGCTTGGACGTCTTGCCCCTTTGTCCTAGAAGCAGCTCCAAACCAGCAGGTAGCCGAGGTGTGACCGGAACGCTGGCAGGTTTCGCAGCGCTGGTGAGCTCGGCAGTCTCGTGCTTCGTGTCCAACTCGGCGGCAAGAGTAGCATCGTTTGACTCCAAGCTGCGGTGGCGTCGCGGTTGTGCTCCAGGTGTTTCCTCTTCTCCAGGTTGACTTCTGTGACGATGTTGAGGCTTCCTGTCTGGTCTTATAGTCTTCGAGTGATGACAAGTACCCGTAGTATAAAAGTTCAGGCGTTTCGCACTGGTATGCTTTAGCGTTTGCGCGCAGCTCCGCGGGTAGACCTCTTATTATACACGAGATGGCTTCTTTTCCATCGAGGTTGCATTTTTTGAGCAGGGATACCTTGTCGTGGTAGTACTTAGTCATAGTTTCGGAATCTTTCTTAGTTCTAGCCAGCATAACCTCAAGCTTCTCCACGTGGTCAGTTGATCGTGGGAAGGCCGTTTTAAGGGCATCTTTCCAGCCTTCCCAATCAAGGTCATAATCTTCAAGATCATCGTACCAGCGTCTAGCAGAACCACGTAGGCGAAGTTGCATCACGAACTGTCTTTCGGTTGCGTTCCATCCATATACTGCACCAAGTTGATCGATTTTATGTAGCCAGCTAACCACGTTGCTGCTGTTGTCTTCAGGCCGAAATTTGGGAATTACTTCTGCGTCGGTATTCGTTACACGGTGCCGTTTCCTCGGTGTGGGGCCCGAAGAAAAAAAAAATTGCGTCATCTTCGGTTTCTTCATTATTTGACGTGTCTTCTTCGAACTGTCTCTTCTTCTTTTTACCAAGGCCGCAAGCGTATGGTCCTAACATCCCACTTCTGATTTGTGACCGATGGTCAGGGAAGCGTTTTAAAAAAGAAGGTCGAACACCATAACGCTACTGCTTATATACTGCAGTTTACAATTCAAAAGGTAGATCATACTTTCTTTGCTAACAATTTACATCCTGAATATTATTTTAACGTAAATAATAATAATTCAATATATCTTAATGCATGATAATTACTGATTAGATTTATGACAAATTAATATAACGATAATAAGCATTTTCCCTTTTTAAGTTCATAAATTACGAATTAACCAAAACCAAATGCATCCGGGAATAATTCAGCGGAATAATTAGCAAACAATAACACCTTAATTCATTAAAAATATAAAATATTATTATGCTACATTTATTATATTTTTATGGGACTATTTAATGTACTATGTGAATCTTAAAATAAACTTCCGGAATGCTAAATTTGAGTATCTTCATTAATTAACTATACTAATAATAATTATAATGAATTTAGAAAATTATCTCAATATTTATTTCCATCACAAAATCAACCGGGGTATTCATAAATTATTACGTCATCAGCTACTGCCGGATATCTTTCGCTAACATCATCTTTGTGCTACGTGAATCAAATTTTAATGTTTAAAATTTTGCAAAATATGCGTTATACCACTAAATATAAGACGATATTTGGATAGGTACTTAGAATTACGTCAACGTGAGATCTCTGGCGCCAAAAACTCGAGACAAAATAAAGGTTATTTATTTTTTATTTTTCTCTATAAATAAGGCCCCTTGAAGATGGTCCACTTTATATAATCATAATTATAAATTTATTTATTCGTAGCCAAAAAATCATGTTACAATACGGTACCTATAACTACACTAGAGTATTACTTTTAGTATATTACTATTATTACATTATAATAATAATGATAATAAATGAAGCATGCATGTTTAAGTTTTAAGTTTTAGGCAGGCAGGTATTTTTGGTATAGGTAAATGGCACCACTACTTACTTATGTTTAGTGGTTACTGCTGCGGAGGCCTAAGTTCAGCAGGTTGCTAATAGATGAAATGAAACATCTACATCACATTATGCACGTGTTTTCATTTCATTTATCACCCGAGATTTTGCACAAAGTAATCGAGGAGTTCCCTGAACGTCCCGACAGCAGCATAAACTTTGCCACTGCAATATTCCCACGTCGCACTTACGTAGAATAACATGTCTCCGGGAAAACTCCCGGAATCCGCATAAACATGCTTCAGAGCTTAATTAGAGCAGGTGGCCGTTCCCAAGACATGGCTGCCATTCCATTGTTGGAACCCGACGAAATTACTCTGTATAAAAAGATATGTCACATAGTTCCTCCGTATGAGAAAATCGGGAAACATGCGAATTTGTGAGATATTTTTGCTGGCTGAATAGCATGAAAAGGGAATTAACAAAGAATTAAAATGAATTTACAATATTACATTTGACTGTTCTGATATCTCAGTGGTAGTAGACCTGCGTTCTGTGGTACACCACAGAACGCAGGACGCAGGTCCCATACCTACAGGTCATAACCTAACCTAACCTAACCTGTAGGTTATGGGTTCGATCTCGGTCTAGAACAAGTTTGCTTCGACAAATATTTAATGCTTTACGTAATCTTATCTATATACATAAAATAGAGGGCAAAATCACAACTTCATACCTACTCATCACATAAACCTTGATAATAATATTCAATTCTACGCATATTTGGCCGTAGTTAGCACATTTTACATGTAAACAAAACGCAGATGTTTCTGTATTGTTGGTGATTCTAAACGTGGCGTGGGTAAAAAATAATATAGCATCACGAACGTGCTAGCTAGGTACGAACCAAATACGTAATATTTATCAAACCTTGAATTAAACACGCTGGCTTGCAAAATAAACACTTGCTTCAAGGAAATCCTTGGCACATGTCACTGACACAGAAATCCCTAGTCAAAAAGCATGTAGCCAACTCACGGGTTTTGGACAGATCTAGCGACATCAAGGCTTAGGTGTAAGAAATGTTTAACAATATTTTTTTTGTTAAATATATAGTTTTGTTTAACAGAACCAAAACTTTTTTAAATGGCAAACCATTTCATACTATCTTTTTTTACTCCCTCTTGGACCACGATATCTTAGTTCTAACCCCTTAGGCGATGTAACTCATATATTTACAGTAATCTTGCAATCTTGATGTCTGTCGAGTGTTGTCCCTGTCGAGCTACAAAATTCCATGCAGAATTTATTTATTTGAAAATAAGGGCAACCTAGCGTCTGGGTACCGGCGTAAAGTTAGGTGACAACGAATATGGCTAAACGTTGTGAGATTATCTAGAAACTTTCGAGATAGTAAATGAAAAACTGAAATTTCTAGCCACTAAAAACTTCTATAGTTGGTAACAGTGTAAATATTTGGCGTCGAGTTGCCGGCAGATATTAAACGCCAACCCTCAACCCTCGTACTTTGAGGGGCTTCTGAAGAATGGTTTCCTCAGCCAAGTATTATTTATTCTGTACCTCGTCGAAATCTTAGAGCTATTTGTATTCGCACACAATGCGACTGTTAGGTGTAGTATGAAAGTATATGTTAGTGCATAGGAGCCTATTAATAGCCAAGAAGGCACTTCAGCACAAATAGCTGGAACTTTTGTGCCATATGAAATACGAGTTACAGAGTTGCGAAAAGTAATAGGCAAGATAAATCCTTTGCAAATTACTGACGGCTCACTTTGCTAGAGAATGCCAACGAAAGCATTGATAAAAATTATTCAATATAAAATAATGTAGGATGGTTGGTAAAGCTAGGTACTAACTTTATGGGCATATTCTGTGAATTTCTATTTACGATGAAGGCATCTATTGTTGAACATACATTATTCAAACGCTTTAACATATTTTCACGTGTGCCATACCATTCACCTAAAGCCCAGGCACAGAGGAGCTCGTAATCGAAACCTGTAGAAATGCCGCGGCAAAGATATGGAAGCACAGCTCCGTATTTGGCTTACGGGTATGCATTGGAACGTTGCATTTGAAGACCGGCTTTTAGGGTTGCGAGTTGAATAATCTGAAAAGCCGGATAAAACATAAAAATTGAAAGGTTCGTTCTAAAGAGTTTTCTAGTATAAGAGCTGCATGTGCTCGTGGGCTCGTGGCGTAACCTCTTTGGTCGTTCAGTGAAGCAGTGCTTAAAGTGGTCATAATTTGGTGTGCATGTAGCCGTTATAACGGAGTGTACAATAACGTGGTGTACATTATCGCTCGCTCAAGCATTAGATATACCGTACTGTGTATTAGTTTGGATGACATGTCCCAATGAATGTTTTATGCAATAGATTTTTTCTATAGCAGAATCTCTGCCCTTAGAACTTAGATACTGTAGTAAAACAAAACGATTTAAAATAATAATTAAAATCGTATACGTAGCTACTTTATACCTGACTCGATTATTTTTTCATTAAATGAAATATCCATCAGGTTACCAAAAGAAAAAAAATATTATAAGAAACTTTGATTATTATGCCTGAAAGCCGGAAAGTCTTCTAAAAAGCCGGATCCGAAAGTCCCGAGGTTCCATATCTGTACATAGCAATAGTTTCACCTCTCCTTGCCATTGGCATTACGCGCCTGTACCGAACAATGTTACCATATTCAAGCTGATACTGCCATATTTGTGGGGTTTGAAGGCAATCATAATTATGCTGTGCAAGATGCCATGTGATATTTTTTTCTTTTTTTACCGATGAAAGATTACATCAGTAAATTGAGTCTTATTTAATAGGCAGATTTAAATAGATGTTTTTAAAGTGATTGCGACGATGAATATTTCATAAAAATGTGCTCTTACAGGCAAAATCATTTTAGATTAATTTCCTTCTCCTATTTAGTGTGTTTTGTCCTTCTTGTTAATTTTTTTTCTTTCTTGATTTATTAATTCTGCGTTATTTGTTTACTTCTCAATCGCAAGCAGGACAGTTAGAGAGGTCACTTGACCTCTGTTTTGACGGCAGCTGGACCGCTTTCCAAATCATCTCAAATCATTTTAAATCGAATTAATACCGCATGTTGTTATCCTTATTGGTTTAGCAGGTTTTTAATGACCAGTCTGTGCATACTAATCTCGTAATTTGTTGACGAATTTATTAACTTTGCAATTCTTTTCGATACGTTTTAAATAAATTAACAAATGTTTATTTTATATTTTAGCATTCGGTATGTTTATTGCCATATTATGTATGTAAGTTTAACATTGTCCAATCTTAAGATTTAGCTGACAATTTAATTGCGTCTGAAATCTTTGTAGTTTTTAAAGGTCAGTACCTGCAGTAGGTATATATCATGAACTACTAGACGTGGGTAAGTAAAAAACTAACTTTGCTACCTAAAATCCAAACCCGGAAGCAATCTTCAATTTTGTAAAAGGTTTGTATGGTAAGAAGAAGAATTAAAAAGAAGATATAAAAACGTTAAAACCTATGTAATTTACGAAACACAGACCTATTTCATGAGAGTATATTTTGCTCACTGTATAATTGGCCCAAGAAGTTTCTTTAAACAAGTTTGACTTAAAATGGTTCGTATTCCAGGTAATAAAGATCTATTTTAATCATGTATTATTAATCGCATAAATGTCAGGATGCAATCTTATTAGACTGGGACTGCGGTAATAGTCATTTTCTCAAATTTATACCATAACTAGCAGCCGCCCGCTGCTTCGCTCGCACCGTTCCCGTTACGCCCCGTTACCGTTACCTACTGTTGTGTTTTCTGTTCTCCGGTACAGTATCTTTATAAATTGTTGGCTGTGTGTTATTCTGATGTATAAGCTAAATTATTGTAATAGTACATTGTTACCTGAGTGTTGAAAGTCACGTTTTTTGAGTCCCGAGACGGGTTTGGCGCCAGAGCGTTAGCGAGGGCGCCAATGGAGCTTGAGGGACTCAAAAGACTTTCACCCGAGGTAAACACTGTGCTTTTCATTACGAATACAAGGAAAGTAAAAATAAAAACATGAAAGAAAAATTAGTGAAAATGAAGATTGAATTGCCGCCTTCCCAGTTTTTTTTTTCTTTTTCTCTGGCGGGCCTTCGGCTTCGGTTCGCCAGCATTATTCAGCCATTATTTTCATTTTCATAATTTAAATCTATGTTATTTTAAATAAATAGTTGAAGCTATACACTAATCAAGTAATTTAGAAGATTTATTATTTATTTAATACTATCTTTATGTTATTTAAATTTAAATATTACATTGCGCTCTAATTAGACTTTTTAAACTTCTTACCGTTGTAATGGGTTTCCAACCTACTTGCTGAATAAAAAGTTGGAATTTGGTTGAACAACCTCCTTGTAGTTAGAAAGACTTTAGAAAGTTGGAACATGGTTGAATAAAATAGAACTTGTTTTTTTTTATAATTTGACAGCTGTCAGTAGAAAGCGATTCTCCCTAGGGCTGAAAGTTTTACTTTCAATTAGGCCCCTCAGGCAACTTCATACCTACTTTCAGAGTATGAGAAATGAAAAAGTTCATTAATGTTTCATATGGCCACATCCATTCAGTAGTTTTTACGTGAAAGAGTACCCAACAAACATCCATCCATGCTTACAAACTTTCGCGTTTATAAAATTAGTAGGATTGAGCTCAAATTCACTTATTGTTTCATGTTCAACCTTCTAGCTTCAATCTCTAGACAAAGGCAGTAAAACTCTATGAACTTTACTGATTCTACGGCATTCTGATTGGTACAGAGAATCTCTAATAATTTACATTGGAATTACGCGACCGTCACTGACATCATTCTGCGAATGCACACTTACGAGGTTCTAATATTAGGACGGGAGAGGTGGCAGCATAAACTAAACAAATATAGTCAAACGTTAGCTACAGAAGGACAAGTCCCACTTCATTTATAACATTTCGCCCGAAATGTTGTTTTCGTTTCACCTATTTGTCTCTCTCTCTATTGTATGGAGAAAAGATGAGACAGCAAAAATACGTTATGTAGAAACGGTCGTAAAGTGTTTTTGTCACATTAATTTTCCATACAAAAAGAGAAAGAAACGTGCTCACACGAAAACAACATTTTGTAGACGAAAGTGGTAGCAAAACTCCGACTTCGGGTACTGGACACTTTTAAGCCAACTTAAGTATTTCACGTAAGTACTATATACTGCATGCGGTGCGTTAAGAAACACCTTCTCACTCCATTATTACGTTCCTCATCATCATCATTACTCACAGCTCGACTTCACCCACTGCTGGGTATAGACTTCCTTTGGTTTGTGCCACCTACCTCGATCCTGTAATTATGTTATACTGTGTTTTGATTGATTTGCAGTGTCTGTCTTCACTTATGAAAAACCACAAAGATCTTAATAGAAAAATCTTAACTTTTGGGACACTTTTTTTTCTGATTATTTTGCGGTATCCAGATAAATAGTGTTGAAAAACCTATTTTTTTGTGATGTAGTAATCATATTCATAATCATACCGCGTCAACGGCAATCACTAAGTTTTTACCGGTAGCTAAAAAAGCAATAAGTACTTAGAACTACACTGAAGCACCTACCCAATAGTTTTCCTCCAAATCTGGTATAGGTCTACCAGAATCTCATGGCAAATTGAGAAATAAACATTTGTTGCGTGCAATGCTGGGGAAAATTGGATTGAACGATCTTGATACTGTTTAATCTTTATTTATGTCTTTAGTATTTGATTAATTTGATTATACAGGTGACAATTGACGCTGCCATATGAAAATCACATTTTTTAATTTCTTTTTGTGCCATGAGATTCTGGTAGACCTCTAGTAACAAGTACCGCATATTCCAGACAGTGTTTACTTTGAACGTGTGAAATAAAACAAACACATTGGACGAATGCCGCAAAGGTTACGAGTTATGGCAGCTCGTTTATCATTGTTTAGTCTGTGGCAGAGACGCATGGCTTGCAGCTAGACGACCTTTTGCCCCCGTGCTAGCTGTTTACATAATTTTATTTGACTTGGAATCCATTTTTTTATGTTAATAAATATATACATTTGTTTACACAAAGAAACTTACAATTAAACAAATATTTAAAAAATGTACAAAATACACAAGAAACAGTTGAGCTTTCTGTAGACACACAAACGATCTAGAGATAGCGCAACTGATCCAAATTAGTAACAGACGGAAGCGTCCCCAAGACGCTGGCGGCATTGCCACACTGAATAGCAATGCTAATGCGCTTCGCCAGATATCCACACACTTGACTGAGTTGTTATTTGAGAATGGAAAATGTTACAATTTTGTAAAAATGATTACTTGCTAACTTTTATTTACTTTATATTTGTAAATAAATACTTAGTTTTCTCACACTGACTATCAAAAACACTAGATTACTAAGAAAAATAAGACGTTTTAACAAAAAATCTATAATTAACAAAATGCAAATCCATAACTCAAACAAATGACCGGATCTTTTGAAACTTCCAGCACCATCCGGCTATTTTTGTATCTGTCATCCCTATGCTAAATTATTTTGTAATAAAAATAATTCAATGGCGTCTGGAACTCTGGAAGTGGTGCCATATGGCCAGATCCGTAATGGGCTAGGTTTATGAGAACCTCAAGTTTTTTACGTCATAGCGTAACGTCCACCACCATAATTTAGCCAAAATATATTTTATTCAAAAGAGGAAATAAATTATAGTAATAATAAAATTAAACCTCTTTATTTCAGACCTTGATTCGTAGAGATTAGTTACACGATAAAAAAATTTAGAACTATGTCAGTAAGAAACAAGTAGGCACAATCATTTTACTTACGGCGTAGGCGTAGGCGTTTTACAACACGTATAGGAGATATCTTAAAATATAACAATTAGTTTTACATTTATTTTATTATAATTTTCAACGAATTTACATTATTTACAAATTTTAAAATGACCTGTAAAAATGCACTTTAAAAATAAATTGATTATTACTGATTATTATTGTTATTACTTAGATCGCATAGGCGGAGATCAAAATGGACATGCCTGTAATTTCTATAAATAATCAATAATCTTCACCATAAAGTGTCAATTTTAAAATATTAAATGAGAATCTGAGTGAATTCATAATGAGGTAGTTACGAAAGCCCAAAAACCAAGAGGTTTCACTTATCACTTGAAGCCATATAACTTTCCAGTCTACCCACATTTGAGCCCTTATTATTTTGTGACCACTAAACCGAGCGTTTGAAGAAAGTAAATTAATATTAACGATGTGCGAACTCTTTCTGGCATTTAGTTTAGCAATGAACAGCTGTGTTAATTAAAGCAGTTCACAGTACCGTCTCATAAATCCTCGGCTAGGTGGTACTAAAGCTTTGCGTACATCTAGATCGCTTGCGATGGCAATCAGTGGTTCTATTCCTGTATAATTCGTTTAGGCGATCGCTGATACCGCTGTGAGTTTTAAATTTTTGTTTAAAAAATTTGAAAATCGAACTCTGATTCAGCGATCACCCAAACGAGGGCTGTTGCAGGAATAGTGTATTGCTGTCAAATAT
Source organism: Thera obeliscata (assembly GCA_947578465.1). NCBI lineage: Eukaryota > Metazoa > Arthropoda > Insecta > Lepidoptera > Geometridae > Thera > Thera obeliscata. The sequence goes on from OX387926.1 coordinate 5,743,675, forward strand.
CACACTGTCAAAGTTCGTGGCAGTGTGTGTGCGGATGCAAAACCCTATCGATCACCTAGATGTGGGCAAGGCAGTAAGTATTTAGGTATCATCTTTTTGTTCATTTGTCCCGAGCTTTTAATCCACTGCGTTGCTTGAAGTTCTTATAAAACTCAATTACTGTTTGGTTAAATAAGATAAATACAATAGGCAGATATGCTTCAAATATGAACGCAAGGATTGATTTGAAATTCCTTAAGGTCCACTATGATTTGTTTTTGTAGCTTGAGAACTTGAGTCAAGTCAAGCATTCCTTATAAGTAATTAAAACAAACTTACCAAGTTACTATTAAAATAAATATTTCATTAGCGTGTGAAAATGTGGTCTGTTAGATGTTGATCGATTTACGACTGTCGGTCCAGTACTAATTGCGAACTAATTTGTGATTAATTGATCGGTATTTGCTCGATCTTTGATTGGACTATAAAAATAACTTATATATTTCCTCTTGCTTGTCTGAATTATTTATTCAAACAGGTCAACACGGGAATAACAAAATACTTGGATATCTACTAAAATCCTAAGGATAAATAAAATTATAAATAAATAATGCAGCAAAATTCACACAACTTAGCTTAGCCCCAAACTAAGCAAGTAGTATGTAGGTAAGTAAAAAAACTGAAATGTATTTTGACACTTTCTATAAACTTGAACGGCTATAGGTAGTCTTTTTATATGCTCGTGGTAAAAAAAGGAATGAGAGAGATAACAATAAAAGTAATGTTGAGTTCTAAAACAACATCGGTTCAGAATTTTTAATTTACTAACGTGAAACAGCAGCTGGGGAAGGTAACTGCTCAAACCGACCTCCTTTCCGTCAGACTTTCATTAAACGGGACGTAGACGGGAGTCGTAAACGTAAATCCATCGTCCATTCAATTAACTGTAGCTGGTGGCAGTCGTGCTCAGGTGGTATTTTTTCTTTCATCAAAACTCTAAAGGTACGGCTACATCTAGGCGATATGCTGGTGATGTGGTCGTACCAAACTTATTCTAGGTAAAATGATTAACCCTCATAGGCCCAAAGAGTACAGTTATGGAGGGAGTATAGGCCATAGGAGAAACATTTCTGTATACAAGTACTGCTGTGCCATTTGTGTGTGTGTTGTGTGTGCCATTTATTACATGAAAAATATATCCCGATAATTATACGAATTATAAATTTAGGTCTAAGGCGTAATCAGAATCAGTGCTTGAGTCTGAGTACCTCAAGCACTCTCAAGAGTCTCAAGCATAGATTTTTTGACAGTTCTCCAATGTAAAATTACAAAATTCTATGATAAGGCAATAAAAATCTAGGCTCAACTCAGACTCAAGCACTAAACTGTTTCTGTTTCTGAATACGGGCCTTACATATTGTTTATAGGATATGTACAGTACATAGTTACTCAAACCGTAGGTTACGAAGCTTAGGAAGCAAGCTCCACGGCCAACACCATAATTTCTAATAACGTTGGCACACACCGCACTTCAAATGATAATAAACATCTCTAAATAGGTCCACAAAGCTATGGGGGCACTACGTTCTAATCAGAAATCATTTAGTCAGAGCACTTGACATTGGTATAGTGTGATGTGAACGCGCAGTAAACGACAAACAGTCTGAATGGACATCATGAATAAATACAGTTTGTAGGTACTTCAATTGAATATTGCATCAATTGTATTGAATTGAATTGATCGGTGAATCCATTGGTATCTTTACAATGTTTGTTGAGAATAGGCGTGTCGCGTTGTTGCGTTCCTACATCCTACAATGGTGGTAGGAATGATCGATATTACTCAAGTCATGGGAACTTTGTTTTGTTTATTCTAGGTAGCAAACATTGCATACGTGCAGGCTCGTCGCAATCAAATCATTTTGAACTTGGAACAAAAATGTGACGTCAAACCTGAAGACTTGCACCTAAATGGGAACGCAACTTTTGCAGCGTGTATTTTATTGCTTTATTAAAAACTAGCGGCCGGTCCCGGCTTCGCACGGGTGGACATTTATTTTTTTAAACACATAAATATAGCCTGTTTTACTCAGGGTGAATGTCGCTATCCAAAGGTGAAAGAATTGTTGAAATCGGGACAGTAGTTTTTGAGTTTATTCATTACAAAAATACACACAAAAAATACAGACTCACTGGCTTATTACGACCCCTCTGATATTTGGTGGTAATGATATACGTATGTGATCGTAATTAATCGTAAATAAGAAAACACATTCGATGTCGAGGGCACTTCACTTGTTTAAGTGATGATGATGATAGGAGGTTAGTAAGTAGGTACAGAAGGATACACATCAGACAAGGATACAACTCTTGCCGTGTCTAAGTGTTATGTTATGAACTAGAGATCGTGATAAAGCTCGTACGAAGCCAATCAGAGCTTTTCGAGGCGTTATAGCTCGTTAGTCTAGCAGCGAGTCGGCTTACTGTGCCGTAGGACTCATTCAATACATTTTTGGATGATACTTACAGTGTTCATCATCACCATCATTAGCCTGAAGAAGTCCACTGCTGGACATAGGCCTCCCATACACATGCCCAGGAAGAACGATTCTGAGCTCTTTCCGTCCACCGACTTCCCGCGATCTTAACAACATCGTCGGTCCATCTGTTGGGCGCCCTACGTTTCGTCTTTCGGTTCGTGATCGCCATTTATTCTGAGAGCACCTTTATTCCCCAACGGTTATCGGTTCTTCGAGCTTCGACAGTGCTCACTGCATTATAAAAGCCTCATAAAGAATTTTCTGATAAACAAGAGCCGTTTCTTAAAAGAAGGGGGTTTTCAAATTGTCCTGTATTTTTTTTTATCATGCTTTTTAGGGTGCCGTTTCCAAATGGCAAAAATAAGAGAGTGATAAAACAAAAAAAATATGCATTGTGCATTGCCATTATTTGAGTTGATTTAATGAAACGTAAATTGCGGTTTACGATTTATATCGGTGGAAGTTTGCACTTCCACCGAAAACTGGTTTGAACAAGATTTAGCAAGTAGTTTTTTAATACGTCATAAATCGTAAACCGCAATTTACCTTTCATTCAATCAACTCAATTATAACTACTATCGCCTAGGACAAGGCTTTTTGTAAGTAAGTATCTAATGACCCGCCCCGGCTTCACACGGGTGGAAATATTCAAAGACAGTGACTTCACATTTATCACCTCTTTATTTCTAAAGTTATAACTTATAACCAACGACAGTCACCAATAACGTGGCTTTCTCTTGGTAAAATAATTATCAAAATCAGTTCAGTAGATCCAGAAATTATCCCCTCACAAACTTCTACCTATTTATAATAAGTAGAAGTTATAGGTTTAGTCGTATAAAAGTCTAGATTATGGCAGGTAGTTGCCAATCTGCAGGTGCACAGTGCACACTGTCAAGTAATCGGTACGAGGTTATTTCTAAACCTCGTAATTGCATTTTATGTGGTGCTTATTCACCCTTATGGTGGATTAAGCTTAGTATACTGCAGGTATTAAGTAAATAGTATATGCATATACATACATGGATTGCCTAATAGGTAGTCGATTTCAGAGTTTGTGAAAGAACATTTAGATTTAACTGAGTTTGAACTTACCATAAGCTGATAAATCCTACTAATATTATACGCACGAAAGTATGGATGGATGGGTGGAAGTTTGTTACTCTTTCACGTAAAAACTGCTGAATGGATTATAATGAAACCTTACAATAATATAGCTTATACCTACATCAGAATAACACATAGGCCACAATTTATCCAGATATTGTAACGGAAAACGGATGTAAGTAACGGGAACGGGGCGAGCGAAGCCGCGGGCGGCCGCTAGTATCTCAATAAAGCATATTTTACGCCTTGCGCACATCTAGGCGATCTGCGATGGCGATGTCGATCAGTTTCATCGTAGAGTTTTGCATACATCCTCATACACTGCCGCGAACTTTGATTGTGTGATATTTGACAGCGAGACGCTGATCGCTATCGCAGGCGACAGAGATGATGGGTTGAGCGTAAGGATTTATTTAGAAGTAAAGTAGGTACTTACTGATTTGCATTTTACAATCTGCATAACACTAAGTAAGTACCTATTTGTCTTTACCTCACCTGGTTGGGTTAGTTTTGGTTAGAACGTTTTGGTAGACGTAGGCGTAATTTCCGAACGTTTCGTGTTAGGAAATTGACGCCTACTGACTCGATTTTTCAACTCAGGTGAAATTACGCACTGGCTGACATTGCCATTTTCGGGGTCAGCCTGTCATCTCGAGGTTGACATGGGTAAACTGTATACCCTATACCTTACCTGCAACTTATAAGTTATCCAAGCTGTAGAGCTATAATAATAAATTCATGAATACGAACTCACTAGCCACCCAACTTAAGTACCTAGGTAAATAATAGGTGCTGAAGTATTAGGCTGCTATTTATTGCAACACTGCGAACGAAAGTGACTATATTTAAGTTTGTAGGCATAGATACTCGTCTAAGCAGTAACTCGTCTCTTTGGCTATCAAAAAGTTAGTCTTCTTTTAGAGAAATGGGGACAAGGAGAAGCACTTTAAAGCTAAAAGGTTTTTAAGCTAAACTCCGCTTAAGGATGCATTTAGTTAGCAGTGGTAACGAGCTTTTTAATGTTTTAAGCAGTTTCGAGATGGGCGCGCTGATCGGGTTTTACATTAAAACAATGTCGAAAGGTTGTAGATTAAAAAGCTATTTAACATTTCCAAGTACGTAAGGTATGTATATGCCCATGGGTTTCACATACTGTACTATTATTTACTTATTTTATATCATACGAATACATGGTATGTGTACCTATAGTTTATTCGTTTATTTTGAAATGTTTTTCAGCAAACAATTGCGGTAAGTAATCCGTTTTAGAACGTAACCGCCCTCAGAACTAAAACAAAACTCAATTTATTCCACAAGCGGTTCTCTAACAAGTAAGCTTCGTGCTCTCACCACATAAACAGAACATGTTCGTCCACAGTTATTGTTAGGCCAACAATGTACGGGAGCGCGAGTAATGTTCACCAAAGTTAATTAAAGCCTACTTCCGTAGAATACACAGTTGCCAAGCCTCCGGCTTTTTTGTCCGACTAAAAAGGTAAGCTAAGTATCTAAAGAGAAAAAGGCTACTGGCAGTGCTGCACTACCACAGAAGAAATAATAGTTATTTATTATACAAGAGTGCAAAGTTGCTTTTTAACCACGTGCTCAATTTTGATGACCGAGCAAAGATTCTAAAATTAGAATCTTTGCTTGAAAGTTAGAATCCTAAGCGCTAGCGAAGGAATCAAAAGAACACAAGGTGAAAAATCTTTGTACTCGAGTGCAACACGTAATTTTTCATCCCACCTCAGCGAGGAAATGACTAAATGCAAAAAAGAACATGGCGCGACTAAAAGTAACACACCAAAAAGGTTTCGGGTATAGGTTTTTAACAAATATAAAAAGGTTGTATGATAAATTAGGCACCATGGAGGTTAAATAGGTTGTGTATTCACAAGCTTAGTGAACACTATATTCTAAATTCAAATTTACTTTATTATCCTCTAGCCGCTAGATCCTCTAGCCGTTATTATTCGCTAGAGTCTAGCGGATAAAAACGGCTTATCGAACAGCAAAAACAAACTTTCAAACTTTCCGATGGGATATTTTTTTTTATTGTTGTGACTGTCCCTTGAATTATTTGCGTAAAAATAGGTTGGTACTCTGTATAGCTGTTGTCGAAGGGTTTCGATGATGGCTTCATGACACCCACACCACACCCCAGTGATGTAAAGGACATCCGATACGTTTTCATCGTCAGGAACATTGCCACTTTTTAAGGAACCCTTTTCATTTTAGAACTTGGTTGAGAAACTTTGATTACAGAAGGAACCCTTTAACTTCAGTACGTATTATGAAACTTTGGTTTGATTTACCTACATGCTCAGTCGATCGAGCGACCTTGTTGGTTATTCCCATGCCACGATTTATTGAAAGTGTTATTGTTTGGCCACTTTAGTCACGTAGTAGGCTTATGAAGGTACCTACTATTATTTATCGTTAGCTCATACTTATGCGATGTTACGTTGTTTTTGCATCTTTGAACAAGAATAGAAAAAAATAGGTATCGGAATACCCATTCGTTTCGACGTGATAATTTTAATTAAGTAGTTACTATGATGTAGGTACGAGCTACGTACCTTTATCATGTATGCCTTCATTATTTATGAAATTCCTATTTAAACAGGTACTTAGTATTTTACATATATTATTTTTTATTTTATTTTGGTCAGTAAGTAGGTAACTTTTCCAGCTAATAATAAAAAACTATGTCTATGCGTCACACACCTAGTTATTCCATCTAATTACTTGAAAAATGCTCCGTTTTTTACATAAATTCAGAGATTAACACCAAAACCGCTCATTTTAAGAACTTGAAAACGTTCTTAAAACTCGGCTTTGCAATGCAATATTTCTTGATTGTAAGGAGATTACGTGAAAATTTTATTTCGTGAGAATCACGGCTATCGATATATCGCCTTATGCCGTAGAGTCCGTCTGACGTCATTGATCGCATATCCCTCTCATCAATTAGGTAGTGGGGTGCAGTCCCGACACATAAATCAAGATCCACTACAGCCACAGAGTGCCGTTTACAGCACATTAGGTAACTAATATAGACCCCACATGTTTTGCTGCGATTAATCGTTCAACTACTCCACATTTTGAGTCAAATTCTAGAGCATGAGAGAGTTGTTGATAATTGTGATAGCCTACTTTCACCAATACTTAAAAACTAATAGATTTATTAATGTAAGAGTAACAACTTTTTACAGGTGTTAATTAATTTGTAAACTCTCTAAAAGAAACATGTTCTCAAATATTTAGATGAAGCATTTCTAAATTGCAAGAACATTAGGAAACTATTTATACGAGTAAACTTATTCGCTCTGAAAAGAGCCATCAAACCATAGTGTGGAATATCATTCAGGCATATAACACTGCAATTTCGTGAAATTGGTTCCAATGCGGTCCCATTTGTATGTGCTGAACCACTAATCTCTCAAATAATCAATTTAAACTGCTAGTATAAATCCAACACCCCTCGTGGTGAATTGCGCAGTTTATTTAAAAGCTAGCCCCAACCAATATCGGAGCAATTCTGTTAAAAGCAATTCGCGATTGATGCTCTGGTCGAATGCTATTAAATGCCGCTGCGGGCCGAAACGAAATATTTCAATATTAAAAATAAACACGGAATAAGAACAGTCGTTTTTATGTAAAATGCCTGTAAAAGTTAGATAAAAACCGATATTTTCAAAGTGACATACCTACACTTTTATACATTCATATTTTTCATTGTTGCAGGTGTGACAAGATGGCATTCCACTGCACAATAAATCTGTGCCGGCCACTGCAGTCATCAACAACATAACCAGAATACTTTCCATTTCCTAGAAGTCGAATAACGATAAGTACATAGGTACATTTCGTAAGTTCATAATAAGCAATATGAATTTAAAGTTGATATCGATCCTTCTGACATGGAACTGCATACTGATATCAGCCAAGAGAACCTCTTTTGAGGAAGAGGAGGCCTCAAGATCAAGGGAGCTGAGAAATAAAGACAACAACCGGAACAGAACCACGTTCAATGGAACTCTCACCGACCTGCCCGATAGAAGAAACCTAAGACATAAAAACAGTTCTAGATACCGTGCAGAGAGGCGAAGGACTTGGGAACATGAGATTAGAAGAGATAGAAGAAAGGGTTCGGACAGCTACTCTTTGGAAGATAACGCGAATCGAACTATAGAACCTTTTGGTCCCAAGAAGGAGGAGAAGGCTCGTAAGAACGATAAGCACATGAACAAAAGCTTTGAAAAATTTTCGATTAAGAAGTTAATGAATAATAGCAAACCCGCGGAAAAATCCCATCCTGTACCTGTAAAGGAAAATTCTACTCGGTCTAAATTGAAGATGCCCAATAAATGGCAGGGTTCAGACAGAAACAACGGCTACATTCCGTTTCCCCAGCCGAGGGAGAGGAAGCCAAATATTATTTTGATATTGACGGATGATCAAGACGTGGAATTGGGCAGTTTGAACTTCATGCCACGAACCATGAAGGCCATAAGGAGTGCTGGTGCTGAGTTCCGCCACGCGTATACTACGACGCCTATGTGCTGTCCATCAAGGTTCGTTTTATAACCTTTTTAACTTTTAGAACGACATTTTCACATCACACACATCCATTGGAGCTTTCAAAAGTGATCGATCGGAGGAATTTGCTGTAACTATCCCGTGTTATTTATCATTTAGCAGTGTTGTCCATTCATATTATAACTCTTTGCCCCCAGGAGCTCATTACTGACCGGAACGTACGTCCACAACCACAACGTGTACACGAATAACGACAACTGCTCGTCCCCGATGTGGCAGGCCAAGCACGAAACCAACACCTTCGCCACTTACCTGTCTAACGCTGGGTATAGAACTGGTGAGTTTAGAAATTGAAGTCACAGTAAAGTTTTTTTATGAAGTTCTAAAACCACGGGTAGTCGATGGATATATACCACAGTGAACTGAGTCGATTCGAAATATAAGACATTTCTCCTCTCGCAAGCTTTTTTCAAAAACTAATCAGTGTTTATACAATAAGGCAACATTCCTTCTCATAATGTAGAGTAATGACAAACAGTGCAGTGACAGGGCGAACTTTAAGCAGTGCGTCCTACCTAAGTAACGCATGTTAGTAAGGTTATTCATGTAAGAGATCACTGGACAGTCCGGTTAAAATTAAGAGCAGACCTAAAAAGTATAGAGTGCATGTTTAATGGCACAGCTGTACTTTATCCTCAATCCGTAACACGATACACGAGCACCTGAGAATGCGTTTAGTTTCTACAATAATTATTGCGTCCGCGTTTGTTTTTGAAATGACAATCCCTTGCGTCAATCAATATTTTTTCTTTAATCTTAACGCAAAACTGGGTAGAATAGGGCAGAATGTTTTGAGCCTTCTTGTTTATGCATGCTTAATTGCTTATGCAGTAAGATGAAAAAGTGGTGGAAATGTAGCCATATCCTTTTCTGCGAAAAACTTCTTCATATGCGAAGGATCTTGAGGAATTATCTAACGGATATTGATGTCCGTGCTCCTATATTTAGATTTCATTTCTACCTGTTGATGTAGCCGTTTAAGTAAAGCCATTATAAAGGTACATTTTATAGCTGCGAAATTAGTATCGTAAAACGTTGACAGATTTATAGTAATCTTAAACCTATTTCTATTTGCATTCTCTATTAACATTTTATTCCTGTCTAACGACTAGAAGGATCTATAAAGTTGATTAAAGTTAAAGATTAAATCGACGTTCATGTAGGTAAATGGAGTTAGGAATTTTTTTTTGCGATTTTAATGGAACATGTTTGGTGTATAATTCGACAATCTACCCATCTATCTACTTATATATATATTATAAAAGAATAAGACTACTTGAATTGAGTAGGGGGAAGAATACTCAATCACTCACTGAATTCAATGGTAAAATCTCCGAAAGTGCGGGTTTGTGTTATAACCTAATTTTTGAGAACTTGCGTCCAACAGTGACAGCAGATTTCAAACCTTGTAAATAGCTTCACGCGAGCAAAGTCGCACGGGATGCCATTAGTCTAAATATTATAATTTACTCAAGTAATTTAAATGCTAAAGGGGCTTCCGGATCATAAATAAATTTCACATTAAATATTGAATAACATACAGCTTTATCATAGCTGCTGCATCGCCTGGACCGAGCCCATAAATCAATACTTAACGCTTGCAGTTGCTGACAATCTCAACTGCAGTACAGCATCTCCTAAGATTTGTTCTAAATAGAATGTCTAGTTAAGGGCGTGGGCGCACGTGGGTCGCCGGACGTCGGCTATTTCATCGCATCTCGCACACGTCACACAAATAAAGCAGATGGAAGTGTCCTTGCCGGTATTTGGGGAGACCGATTGGCCGATCTATCTTATCCGGTCAAGACGAATGCGATTTGTCGGGATTTGTCACGTCTAGTCGCGCTCGCATCACATCTAAAAGTAAATTAATGTCGCTAGACGCTCGACTCTGTCGTTGATTTAGTATAGTGCATTCAGCGTGCACCTTCCTGGATTCCCGGCGAGAGCCTCTACGAACATATCCAAATAGGGCAATAAACTGCGCAAAGATGCAGCGTTGGATTAAGATTGGTTCTTCGAAACGAGCATTGTGCGAATGTATAAAGAGTCCATCTATAACAATATTTGCCCTGACGTAATATAGACGCTGCTCGTACTATACCTATAGCTAGAAACTTAATGAGAATATAATATTTATCTAGGAGAGTGGGAGCTACTATGGGGGTGCACTATGAAAATAATTACATAAGTTCAACCCTACAAAGTGCAGCGGGGTTTTAGTTTCTAGGAAAATCTTTTTGCATGAAGTCGCGCGGTGTTCCGCTAGTTTGACAGGGTAAGTCCTACGAATACCAAGTCCATACAATTGAGAAATAATAAGCTTCTACTGACGCATAAACTGACGGTACCACTGGTCTATTGCGGATTTTATGATTCCATTCGGGTTGTCAAATGCTCTGGATGAATTCATCACTTTCTTTCTCTTCCTGGTGTAGGCGCAGGGCAGACAAATAAGCTCTATCACTAGTGGCAGCGTAGACTAGAGTGATAGAGCCTAATCAGTTTATTGCTGCTTCCGTCTGAAGATGAAAGTCGAGATGTGTGGGAGTGCCAATTGTCTGATTGGTCGGGTTTCTCTTTCTGCCAGTGGAAGCTAGCAGTCAGTCTGAATCCAATCCACTTGAAGCAATTGCTATAGTATGCTTCGAAAACCATCGTGTCTCACTTATAGAAGGTCTGGAAGCGTTCTATACTAACGCACATCTTATGAAGGCACCTTCATAAGATGTGCGTTAGTATAGAACGCTTCTAGACGACGAGCTAACCGTCGCTACGTCCGTCAGTTGATGGTTCTAATGAGGTTTAAAATGCTTTCTCTAGTCACAAGTCGCAAGCTCCGTCTGACTGAACCTATGTTATCTATCACAATTATTCACAATAAACCAATTTCCCAGACAGTTACGTCGCAGTTATGACAGAGCGATAAAAAGCTTGTTAACTGCATTAATTGGCCCTATTTTATCTCAACAACCAATCCGTCGCTGGAGTGCAATTGTATCAGAATTAGGAAATACTTATTAAAGTGATTTATGGTTGTAGATAGAACAGATGGCTGGGGCTTGGCCGATATCAGTGGCAGATAGTAGGGCCGTTAACTAAAAAGCGGCTAAGCGATATATTGTTAGTTTTCACTTTTAAATGCCACTATCAAATATTTAATATTCTTATAAAATATTTAAAATTTTGTAAATATATAAAATATTTAATTTTATAGTTTAAAATTCTCTATCGATCTATCTAGGCCTCGTTTTAGCACTAGCTATGGTTTTCAAAAAAGACTGGAAAGCTCCTAAATAAGATATATTTTAAAATTACTACACTAAAAAGCAGTAAAGCAACATAAAAGTACTGAAATACAGTAAAACTCGTAATAATAATAATTATAAAGATTATCCAATAGTCTAAAAAAAGTCATCTTTTTTTTTTGGCGTTGCATGTTGTTATGGATTTGCTATAAACGTCATCTTATATAAAAAATCTTTGTTTTAACGTATGTCACCAAGGTTACTGTTGTTGGTAGAGGTTGATTTGATCTAAATACGTAACTCGTGGAAACAGTGGAAAGGCGACAGGTGTTCGGGCAGCAGATATCAAACAAGATACTAAACGTTGTAGTTGTTTATTGCTCAGAATAGACAGGACCACAGCACCATCGTAATGAATTAGTTAGAATAGGAATCAATCACTCACATTAGGATTATTACAATAGATTAGCAAAGGATTGCTTAGTCAGTCCGCCATTATGCAGTTGCAAGGGTTGAAGGGAAGACCGAGAAACCATAGACGATAAATCACAATAATTATCTATGATATAGATTAAAGGCATATTCACACGATACTTCTAATAGTTACCAACTGGCAATTATTTCGAATTTCGGCACGTTGTTTGAACAAACTCAAAACTTCGTTTTGCCGCTTAGCCGCATTTTACATAGCGGACGACAGAGTATTAATATAGATAAGATCCAAATTACTTCATCAGTATTGTATAACAATGTCTATAACTATTAACAAAGAACTTGCATTTGGGTGTGGACATTCAGCATAAGATTACTTTTTCAGAACCTACGTATTACCAAATACATAAACTACATCAATATTTTTATGATCATTTTAATTTTTCCACACCAACCCTCTTCCCCCACCAAAATGGCCAAAGAGTATTTGTTTGCATACAAAATGTATGAGCACGAGCACCTATTTGTATGTGATACTAGTGCTATTATTATTATGTTGTTTTGTAATAAGGGGTAGATGTTTATGCACACACACTTTCCTGTGCATGAATTCCGAATGCCTAATAGTGGGCTTTCATTACACGAAAAATCTTTCTTAAATCTTCGCAATTTTGTCTTAAAAAGATGCCTACTTTGTATCACAGCGTGAAATACTATAAATATTTGTATAAAATTCGTTTTCCGTATCTTTTATCGCTGTCGTTAATATTTTTTAAAACGGTGTTGACGGCAACACTAATAAATAATAGACGCACGATTGCATGCGTGGGCGCAGTCGCCGCCCTGTCTAGGCGACTGCAGGCACGTGCCCGATTGGATGATAAGCTCGATTGTCGACTTTTGTTTTCGTCTATTGTTTGTAGTTTGAAAACTGAGGTGTAAAAAATATACGCTTATCTTATTAGCAAGCGTTTTAAAATAAAACAAACACCTATTAGACGTCTCTTACGACATCGTTTCGTGGCGTTTTGATAATCAAAAGCGTTTTTATTAATTCTTATTCAAAGAAAAATATTTTTTAAAACACCATCAACTATTGTTTTTTACATTATTTTGATATCCTGTTTAAATCAGTCCAGAACCAGACAGGTTGCAGTAATTTACTGACAAGTCCGAAAATTGAATATTTTTGTTTATTAGATTCTGGTCACTTCTGGCGCGAAATTAGTCAAAGAATGGTTTAGGGCCACAGAGCACCAAACACGCTTTTGCTTACGCAAAGTTTAGGGCTATTTCACGTTTTGCAAGCAATGACACTTGACAGCTGTGAAATATTTCATTGGTCGATTGGCAATCCGTAAAACGGCGCCTAATCAATGTTGAAAAATCTGCCTTGTGAAGTGGACTTGCGCGCTGCGTACCTGTCTACGTAAGCACTAGCGAAAAAACTATGCCATTTTTAAAATAGACAAAGCATATAACTTGATGTTACTGATGTAGGTACCCAGAGGTACCCGTGTTAGTTTGTACGAACCATCATGATTTCTACTGGTGGTCTTCAGGTGGTTATAGGTATTTACAACAACTTTCAATAACCACCAGCAATGAGTACAAAACCGGAATTTCGTCGACTTTAAGCGCTGTTTGTTGGTTTATTGTTTTTGTACACCATAAACCCATCAGTCCTCAATTATCGACAGCCTACAACTCCGTTATGTTGTTAACGTACCTACAGTACGGGACGCGTAAGAATGCGAGAGAAGAGAACACACGCCTTGTAGTAATGCATTCATTCGTAAGAAATCAATGGAAATAGGTCATTAAAAATATCTCGACTATTATCTGCCCGTGTCCAGTTCTGTATTCGTGCTTTCATACCACGTGATGTTGTCATCATAAAGATTCGATGACGTTGTGGAAGGCGTGCACTGTAAAAGATACTTTCCGATTGTTAACGTTCTATTGAGTGGTTCTATTCAATTATCGTATCGTATCTATGCAAATATCCGTATCTACTTTTTAAATACTAAGGCCCGTATTCAGAAACAGTGCTTGAGTCTGAGTCTCGGCTCAAGCATAGATTATATGACAGTTCCTATTGAAAAATGTCGGAAAACTATGCTTGAGGCTTGACTCAGACTTAAGCCCTGTTTAAGAGCAATGGTAATGCAAAAAAACTTGGGTTATGATACCTCCTAAAATGTTGAAAGTATTTTCATTGAAATTTTTTGCATTTGAAATGTTGACAGACTCAACTATAGTAGGTACCAGTTACCAACTAGTAGACATCTAATAAATAGGCTACAGAAACTGACAAATTACCTCCCAACCGCTTACGTATTTTGCAATCATAGGTCGTTTCTGTAAGAAGAATAAGTAATCACTAAGTACGCCCGCGACAGATCGAAAAATGTTAAAGAAGTTAAAAATCGAGATGATTTGTTTTTTGTTAAAACCTGTCAACCACAGTAATCGAGATAAAACTCAATAGAGAGACTGCCAACATATTGGAGCGCTTGAGACTACACTTGAATTTCACATTTGGCGAATTTAATCTTAAATCTCCCATACCATTTTGAAGTAATTTCGGTTCATAGAACTTTATTAATCAATTTATTACAGTCCACTTATAATGAGCTTAGATACTAGGTAGATAAAAACTAAGGTTGGCAGGTTCAAATTCAGGAATTTACTTGTGTAAAAGCATGATGAGAGCTTGCTCTCCAAATTCCATTCATACATACATACATATACAGTCATACAGTCTATATATTTTCAGCTGCGTATTGATTCAAGACAGAATCACGCCATAACTTCTGAAATGTGTATTTAGGTATATTATAGAACTAAGTAACATGATGCAACGTAATCCATCGTGTAGCTCTGCGCGCCGCAGTGTCTAGCACACCTGCGCGCGCGTCTGTGTTCCACTTGCACCAATAGGGTTACCACCATAAAATATGAAAGCGTCGACCGGAAATACAAGCAAGACATTTAGAAGATTGTAGTAGTACAGCTCTTTGTGAAGGGCTCGTCTGGGAAAGTACTAAACCATGCCTATTTCTGCCGTGCAGCAGCATTGCTGTGTTTCGGTTTGAAGGGTGTGGGTGCCGTTGAAATTACTGGCACGTGAGGCTGAAAATCTGTATGCCTCCAGTTGATGGACGCAGGGCAGTGCATCGTAGGGAACGTTCGTGACGTGCATGACTTACGAGGAAATTACATAAGTTGTGTGCAATCGGAAAGATAGGTAGTTGCTCGCAATTTTCGATAAATAAGTTCAGTGTTTTATTTATTTCACGGTTTTCATCGTCCTAATACACTTAACCTAAATCACTGCCTGTCCATTGGTTTCCTTTGTCTGAGCATCAACCTTAGTTAGGTCTATCCTATCATGACGGACGAGAGGGGCGACCTGACCTCGTTGTGGTCTCGTTCTGCCAGTGTCCATTACAATGTGCCTGCATGATTGTAGCGTGATTACTGCAAATAGGTATTGGTCGAAGAGCATACAAATTTAAATATTTATAGTTTCACTTCTTGTAAGTATATTTTTTACATAAAAAAACCCCGTTTGTTTTTTTTTTAGTTTATTCGTACATACAAGATATTAGTAAGTATGGTTTTAAAATCTTGTATGTATTCAATTCAACTAATAGAGTTGTATCTTGACGACTCTCTAGTTTACATTAAAACTAAACCTTAAATAAAAGTTGGTAGAATAATCCCGTTACTTCGAGTCTCATCTTGTCCCGTAATCATTGTTTAATTAATTTCTTATAATACAATTTATAATTTGAAATCGTACTTTATTCAGAATTATTAATAATGCAGGCCCTAGATGCATCGTATTATTCAATTTCGATAGGAATCGTATTACTATACAATGTAAATTTAACATTTTATTGTAATTACCTTTAATACCCCAGAATGTGACAAGGTAAATAACAGTGGGCGACCTTAAGACACGTTAAATGCTGGAATGGAGGTAGCTAAGTAAGTAAGTACTTGTACAAAATGTTGTTCACATTTACCTCCAGGTTACTTTCTCAAGTGGGAAAGCTGCCTGAGATATTGCCAGCTAATTAGCTGTGGTTATCAGAGAACTTAACCTTATGAACGTAACGGTACTCTAATGTTTCTAAGTTGAGTTCGAGTAGTCAAAACAGTGAGGTTGCCAAGTAAAAGTAGAGTTTGACAGAAATGCAAAAGTGGTTCAATAATGAAAGACATCTCACCTACTCCATCAATCTCACATCCGTTCCAACAAATATATTTATTCGTCTTTATCTGTATGAGAAAGTTTCCACCTACAACTGTTTTGCAATTGACATGCTTGTCTAAGCGTGGGGCTTGATGGGGCAAAGGGCCCTTCCCATGAGGTCGTGGGCGTTACTCATAGGTCAAATATCTCGTAAATGAGCGGCTGATTGTGGCCTCCGAAATGATCTGACTTTAATGATACAGTAATTTGTTATTTGAGGAAACTGGCGCTCGGCTGCCGCTTTGTTTCAATGAATTCGGGTTTGGAATTTTTATATTTACGTGGAACAAAAGTTAATTGCTTTTGATTCACAAAAGGTCTCCGCGTATTTGATTTTGTAACCGAATTCGATAAATTCTTAATTCGACCTTTGTCTAAGCAGATATCTTTGTTGACTCTTACATATTATTCAATAGTTACCTACGTAATATGTTTGGTATGCAATTTTAGCTATGCAAAATTCATGACGTGACTATTTTACAGATATCGTGGAGTCTTTACAGCGTTATTTTATCGTGTCCCTGAACTTAACCTTAGTTGATTTTCGTTTGGTAGGTATTGGACGTAATTACTGAATTGAAATGGAAGGCGGCTGTCAAAGATTGGACTGTGTCGTCGTGCTATCTAGAATAATTTCGATCGTGAATGACATGCCAGTCACTTTTATCAAAACTTTATTTTGTATCTTCACAAGACTTGGGATTGTGGAAATATACCTACGCTACAAATTTACTGAAGCTATTAATATCATCAAAGCTAGTTATAATGACGATGATAAATAACAATAGTTGATTATCTAGTTTGGGCTGCCAACATTCAAAACGCAAATAGATTTTGTATTGTTATTTAAACGGAACCATGACAAGGTATACGCATCCTCTAAAGATTTAACTTACATTCCATATAATAATTTACTTTAGTAAGTTTTTACAAGAACTTAACGAAAACTATGATTTCTCACTTGGTTGTTATAAAAGCTTTAATTAGCTTGATAGCTTACAATGTGTCTTTAAACATGACTGTTAACGTAATACGTAGGTACCTTACATTATTCGAAGTCATCAAAGGTTTTGCTATAGGATTTCTAAGATTCAATGTAATATGTAAACACACACAATGTAAACACAATTCAATGTAATTTTCAGTTCTTGAATACCTACTATTATACCGTGCAATTATTGATATACCTACCAAATAACTGGGGCTGAATGATAAAGGAACACGTAATTTGTTAATTTCAAAACGAGCCCCACAAATCAAGGAAGCGTCTTCTTCTTCTTCCTGCCGTTATCCCACTAGGTGGGGTCGGCACAACATGTCTTTTTCTTCCATTCTCCCCTATCACTCGCCATCTCAGTGCTCACTCCTTTCTTGAACATATCATCTTTCACACAATCCATCCATCTTTTCTTAGGCCTACCTCTACTTTTATATCCATCAACATTCATGCCTAACACTCTTTTCGTCACATGACCTTCTTCTCTCCTCATAACATGTCCATACCACGCCAGCCGATTACTTCTCATTTTCTCCGTCAAATCAAGGAAGCGTCTATTTTATCTAATTCCACAATGAGGTCACTAATTGAATCTAATTCTACTTTTTCATAATTGTGTCCGTCTCTGGAACATTTCAAGTCATTCTTTCACGACACGCCAATTGTGACAATTGTTCTGTTGAAATATTATGGCGTTCTGGATATCCTACTCAGTGACCGGATATAAATTAATTTGTAATTATTCTGGACACGCCAACTATAATTAAGGATAACTTTCCATCTGTGAGGCTGTAAGCAGTTACATTTGATTATAAATAAATATTGGTTGCCATTTTAGGTACGATCCAGCATCCAACCTCAAAGCTTCTGCTTTGGGAACAAGGTAGCTGATAACATTATAATATTAAGTTCTAGTTGTTTTAGAAATACAATTGGGGTAATAAGATCTGCAATAGAAATACAATATTATAACCCCCGACAATAACAATTAATGAATATCTAGAATCATTATACGAATGCTTTGTCCTTGGTGGAAATGAGAACCACAACCTACAGCACAGATAACAAAATTGCCTTCAATCACAGTTGATTGAAGGCAATTTTGTTATCTGTGCTGTCTACACATTTCCCCTCACAGCTCAGTAGCTGTGAGGGGATTAATTGATTATAGGTACAAGTCCACCCAACAGATGTACCTACCGACAACATTGTTAAGATCGTAGGAATTCGGTGGATGGAAAGGGCTCAGAATCGTTCTTCCTGGAAATGTGTAGGGGAAGCCTATGTCCAGCAGTGGACTTCTTCAGGCTGTTGATGATGATGATGAGGTACAAGCATAAAAACTGTCGACTTAAGTCAGAGGTGTGTACCTCTACAAATAATTTAACTTGAGATAAAACTTTAATATTTTCATGGCTGTGTCACTTTACGTAGGTGTAAAAGATTTCATCTATTATGTACATTATGCCCTTTAAAGTATTTAGTAGCGTCGTACCGACCATTAGAAGACTCGTAACATTTATGTAAATAAACGTAGTTTGGGGAATAATAAACGTGTTGGTTCATTCATTCAGAATGGATTCATGAATGAACCTGACTGGTCCGCCCACGGATATTGTTAACTGACCGAGAAGCATTTGTTTATAAATCGCCGTTTGATTATAGACCTTAAATAAAATACAACCGATTTAAATCTACTTTCAAAAAATATGTGTGTATTTTGTTAAGAAATAAAAGTAGAGGCGAAGGAATGGGTTGAAAATGTGGGTGACAAAGGATTGTTTCTGGTTTCTACTGATAATAAAACTTGATCACGGAACATTATTACGCTGACCAAGGAGTTTCCATTGCTTCTACGTCAAAAACTAACATTATAGATATGCGACGCCAAAAAAAAAAGCATTACCTACAGATAAAAACAAGGAGAAAATGATGTAGTACGTTGAGGTACATAAGTAGATATTACTTTGCTTTACTTTTGCACATTTTGTTTACGCAATACCATTGAAGTAAAGATATAGCCGTCTAAAGGCCAGCTCGCTGTCTCATGCTGACTAATGAAATTGTGAAGGTCACATAATTTCTGTGGATGGAGGGTTTCCAAATTGGTAATCCAGGACATCTATAGGGAGAGCCTTATACACGGGATGCTTATACCCTACAGAGATCTTCTTTAGTCTGGTGATGATGATTATTTGGTCTTCTTCCTGCCCTTATCCCACTAGGTGGGGTCGGCACAACATGTCTTTCTCTTCCATTCTCCCCTATCATTCATCATCTGAGTACTCACTCCTTTCTTGGACATAATAATATCATCTCTCACACAATCCATTCATCTTTTCTTAGGCCTACCTCTAACTTTATATCCATCTGCATTCATGCCTAACACTCTTTTTGTCACATGACATTCTTCTCTC
The DNA here is from genome assembly GCA_947578465.1 of Thera obeliscata. NCBI lineage: Eukaryota > Metazoa > Arthropoda > Insecta > Lepidoptera > Geometridae > Thera > Thera obeliscata. The sequence goes on from OX387926.1 coordinate 5,763,261, forward strand.
CTCATGACATGTCCATACCACGCTAGCCGATTACTTCTCATTTTCTCCGTTACTGGTGCTACTTTTAAACTTCCTCTGATGTACTCGTTTCGTATTTTATCCATTCGTGTTACCCCGCACATCCATCTCAACATCTCTGTCGCATGCACTCTTCTTTCATCCATCACCTTGGTTGCACACTCAGATCCATACAGTGCGACAGGTCTTATGATTTACTTATAGATTTTCCGTGGATCACAAGTTGTTCCCGTGACCTGCCGATGATGGTTATTTGGTAGAAATTTAAGCTAGAAAAATAAATGAATAGGTGTACAAATACCTTACCTAATTTCGAAGAACTCACCGGGGAAAATATTGGTCATTGGAGTTGAAACTAAAGATTGTAGGGCTAATAAATAGAACGGTGTTCACTGGAGCAAACTTACCCAATGTCTATTGGTTTTACTTTATCCTTTCAATAACTAATATTATTTAAAATAGTCGACGTAACGGGAAAATGTGTTTCTTGATTCCACACCGTGGTTAATTGTAAAAAATATAATACTTACAGTTAAATCAGATGTTTTAAACTTCTCAACTATTTACTATAAACAAGTAGGTGGTCCACCTGTAGGCCTACCACAAGCTCGGTTTGGCTCTGTCTCTGACTCTGGGTTTGAGCCTGTGTGAGTGCTTACCAGTGTATTATACTGTGTGTGTGACGTTTCGACGTAGGATTTATTTAGTCAACACTCACATAGACTTAAAACCAGAGCCAGACAGAGCTTGTGGTAAGCCTATTGATGTTACTTGGTAATCATCACCTAAGAGCAATGGGAGTTTGAAAACTGTTTTGTATGATTTACCCACACAGATCAACTGTGATAAGTTGTTCCTTCCTTACAATAATAAAAAAAGGTGTACCTATTATCTATCCTACTTGTGGTCCCATTTTAAAAAACCCATGAAAAATCATACCCATGGTAATTTTGCTATGTTACTTTTTATTTCCTTGAGTTTACACAACATCGCCGATAATGTGATGTATATTATCTAGTAGTTTGCTAAGCTACTAGAGAAACTGACGGTCTCCGGATCTTGGCGTTCAGCCAGATTCAAAATAGGAGTTTGTTTGATCATTCGGTCTGTCGGTCCATCACTTTATGGAGCTCTGAAAAATAGTGGCTACTTTGTAAATATAACTTTACATTAGAAACTATTTAGTAGGATCTTTAATGAAACTTGATTTAGGATTATTGACTTAAAACAAAAACAACAAACATGTAAAAGTTCACAGGCGACTGGTAGTTGTCAGTAGGTAGGTACTCATGTTTCTTTAGTTTTGTTACTAGTATAGTATTATCTTATCTGTGGTTTTGTTAAAACATTGTTTATAAACGTTTGTTATTTTCCACTTCGTTGAACATACACGATTTTGTACCGGCAAAAATAAAAATAACTAAATCAAAAACCCAAACAAAGATGATTTTAATTTAAGACTGTTTAATGAAGCAATAAATTGTTATTCAACGCCCACAGGCGCTTCGTATGTTTCTTCTGGCTCCTGCAATTTTTTTCGCCTTCAAGTAGGTACCCATTGTATGCTTAATTGATCCGTCAATACAGCCGTCCTTTAGACTTGATGGGTGACTTGCCCACCCATAGTCTTGAGTTTCTTTTTTATACGGGCGCCAAATAAAGTCGTGTTTTTTGTGTTATAAATGTATGTGTGATTACATTTTACGATAGTTAATTGTGTTTATAAATGAACTAAACCGGTTAGTTACGTCAAAACTTGTGAACCACTTAATATCTCAGAATCTTCTTCTTCGTCACTGGTTTTTTCGAACCAAGTGTGAGGAAAGGATTTTAAGTGCTCGTCAAAGAGGTTCAATCATCTCAGAATCTATTTGAGATAATGCTGTTCAGTTCATACCACACCGTAGTATTCCTAGTCCCTAAAACTTCCTAGTTGACAATAGTCACCAGAAAATTATTGTGTATCTGAACTCTACGGTAAAATATTGTCGACATTGTGACAATATTTCACGACACAGCGGATACAACGCAAGTAACAACTTACGACGTGCTATCGCATTATTCTATCTGATAGCTGGTGCTACGCTATAAATAATTCAGTTAATTTACAACTATGGGTACAGCAATACCCCTCGGGTCACGCAATATCATGCAACTTACAGAATACACGGTATGGTGTTCAGAGTCCAAATTCAAATTTTTTTTTAATTTGATATAAGGAAAACGTGTTTCATGCGATCATGACGCGCCGACAAGAAATAAATCAAAAATAAATATTATGGACAATTCACACAACATTGTTTAACCAGATAGCTGATAATTATAATACTAATACATATACTTACATTGGAAATCTAGGATTGATGTTTTTTTACAAATAAATCATTAAATCCAACATCAAGTGTGTTCGTTAAAATTTAGCAAATACCTATAACGTTTTGAAAGAGTAATAAATAACACTTAAAATTATATTATCGCCAACCAGGGTTCACACATTAACTCAATCAGGGCGGCGGTGTTGAAATGATTAATTGTTACGCAGCCAGATTATTATAATTACCTACTGATTACTTACAGCAGGGTAATGCAAGGTGATGCGTAACTTTAATTTCTCAAACATGCTAAATTTGTGCATTATTTGACAACATTCTTCGAGATAAATCGAAATTGCTGTACCTACGGGCCTACTGTAGGTAAGCACACGTTGTAAGGTCATGTAAGGCATCATACATGTCCTTTAGAATGACATGACTAGTTGATAACATTTACAGAAGGTTTTATGAAACGGCCCGACGATCGATCGATCCATTATCTACCAAGGGAACAAGTTTCTTGACTGAAATTTGAACAAATCTTGGAGTTGAGAGTCATAGGTATTACGAACTTGGTTCTATAGCAGCATATCGGTCCTACATAGTCATATATCTATAGGTGTCGTCTTGGTTTCGTTTACCGCAAAGTAGTTTATTACAAGTTGTTCATCTCCGAGGGTAAAAACCGGTTGCATTTCATATTCATATTTGGTTTCACCTGATGTGGTTTGATAATCCTAGACGACGGCAACGTCTGAAACTCGTCTTGAGTAAACATGTTTAGAATCTGTACGAGTTGTATTAACTGGTTCAAAAAATAATATGAGTACAACGTATCACTACAGGTTGTCAAAATACTACTCCTGCTAGCTTCTGCCTCCCAGTAGACGTCTATTAGACATGATAAAAGTAGTTCTCGCTAGGTTACGCCAATTCTCTAAGCCAAGCCAAAAATATTACAACCCAAACCTCAAACATATTTGGTGAAAAATGTATCTCCAGACCAGCCAGATTGTTACCGTATCTCGTAGGTCAATCAAATCCACATTACCACTGTGGTAAACTATTAAATTATAATGGTCTGAGGTGAATCGTTTCTAAATAAACTGAGTAGGCAGGATTAGTAAGATTTTGTGATAAAAATCTAGGTGCCAACATTTTCATTTTAAAAATAGCTCTTGTCTTCAAATTAGTGCAGAAACGTGTCCTCACGAGATACGTGACAGTCTTATAACGAGACGCCCCAGGGCGCGGCTTGGCCCTTCCAATTGTTCCTTAATTATGAGAAGTGCACGCGAAAATCTTCAAAAGCCTGTGGCAGAATCTGCATTGTAGGTAAGTTACGTCTTTACTTAACTAAGTTTTAAGTTTATTGAAACAGTTTACAGAGGATTGTACTTGTAAAAGTAATGATACAAAACTTAAAACGTTAAACTGTCCCAATCCCGACGGCTTATTTGGGAATAAGCTGGGCTCTCATTTATAATTTTGTCTCCATTATTTGTTTTTATTTAATCAACGGACCAGAGAGTAGAATATGAAAGCATTTAACACATAATTATAAGTTTAAAAACTTGAGAAACCGACTTCATTGCCAAACGGCTAAACCGATTTTAATGAAATTTGTTTGGGACAATCTGGACGTAAGAATAACCTTCCAAATAAAAAAATAATTTTCTAAATCAGTTCATAAATGACGGAGGCATGCAGTTACAATATTAAAAAAAAATTAAAAAAAAAAATGCCACCACCGATTTTAATAAAATTAAAATGGGACCAATCTGGAAGCAGTACCTTTCAGATAATTTTTTTTTTGAAATCGGCTCACAAATGACGAAGTTATGCGGTAACAAACATTAAACATAAAAAAATTAATAAAAAAAAATACAACCGAATTGAGAACCTCCTTCTTTTTGATTGGAAGTCGATTAAAAAATAACTACTAGGTATACATCGTGAAGAATGAATGGCAATCTTCGTAGAAAGCATGAATGCGAAATGGAACCACACTTCAGTACAATTATTCTCTTCCTACTGCTACTGCAATTTTGAATGACATTTAATTTTGTTTGTAATGTAAAAACTGTGTCAAGCGTCTGGAAATGAAGCTTTATGAATATAAAGGTTATGAAGAGTGCTATTCTCTCGCTAAGTGACTCTTCAGTTGTTGTTGTTGTAAGCTCCAACTAAAGAAAATTTAGAGTTTCTATATTTATTTTCATTTCTGCTACGTCTTGTTTTATTCCATCAGCAGTCATACTTGAGGTATACCAAAGAAAATATGGATGGACTGTGTGAAAGATGACATGAGTAAGAAAGGAGTGAACACTGAGATGACGAATTATAGAGGTGAGTGGAAGTAGAAAACCTTTTGTGGCGACCTCACTTAGCGTGGAGTAAGGGCCAGGAAGATGATGATGATGAGTCATACATGATTCTTAAGTACCTTGTGATGATAGTTCCCTTTTTATAAATCAGACTGAAATAAATTTAATTTTGATGACTGAATTAGAAAGATGACGTACAAATAGACACTCATTTTGCCTCTCTCGCAGTCAGTAAAGCTTTCTCTCTACCCTTAGTAATTTAGTAGGAATTTGCGTGTTCAGCAGCTATCGGTATCAGAATTCTTACGCGTCCGACGAGCTTTCGTCATGAATGGCCTCTGCATAGATAAGGTTAACTTAGGGCCACGGTTCTAACCTTTTTACCTATTACCAAAGGTCAAACCGATGAATAAATTCAGCATGAAGCTAGATTTTTATCTATTTAAATAAAATCAACGGCTGGATAAGCAATAGAAGCTATTACGATCACATCCAAAAACTTTATTTTGAAACATTGCTGGTGAGGATATTTCGCATTAATGTTTTACAAACGAGAGAGAGGTTAAGACAATAAGGGCCATTAGCTTTGTAGGTACCTAGATCTGTCTGTCTTCAGTGATGACGGTGGACAGCAAGTGAAATTCCATTCCGACCCATGCCAGAGGTGACACGGTAAAGAACGACGTGGGTAGAAATATTTCAAGTTAAACTACAAACCCTTCTAACGCGTTATTTGATGAAGATTTTTGATTTTAGTGGTTTTACTGGCCGAAGAAGTACGGAATTGTTTCAGGTCCGGTGACGGGACAAAGGAGTTAGTTAGAGAGTCGTGATTAAGTATAGAAAGTTCTGATAGACTGGGGTAGTGAGCTTCTGTAGGCTGACATGACGATGGCCCTTTTGCTGATCGATTAGTAAAAAATAAAGTTAGACATCATTGGCAGATTTAATATCGTACAATTCGTAATTTGCGATTGTTGCCTCTGCGACCCCTGTCAAACTAATGAAACGCGATACATATCCGGGGCTTATGCAAAGCTTCGCTTCAAAGTCATACATGTACTTATTGTACACATATTGCAATACAATGTAATATATAAAACATTTTATTACACAAATAAGCTTATATTTAATACAAGTATTTACAAAATACGCAAAACAGTTGAGCTATCTGCAGACTGTTACAAATTATCTTGAGATAGTTCAATTGAACCAATATAATACGAATTAAGAATGCAAAATATCCTCTTAATACAGTCTAGTGTCTTGGGCATGATTCCGACTACCACTGATCTGATCAGATGAGCTATCTCTAGATCGTTTGCAACGTTCTGTAGATATTTTATGTGTATATAATATATTTCTTTAAAGGTTTGTAAATGATTGGTTTACTTATATACTCGTACCTTGCTTTTACATAAAAAAAATATTGGAATTCATTTAAGCTTTAAAATCAAAGTGCGTATCGAGTGCTCAGTGAAATGTGTAATCTCAAGTTTCGGTCAATTGTGCCTGCTATCGAGCTCGTAATGTACTCGCATTGAAGCTCAACGCGTCATTGAGCAATCGACTGAGATAATTCGTGACCATAATATGCCGATTGCCGACAACTGCTGCAGATAGCTACTGATTTACATCTTGTCGGCATGCTCATAAATTACGTAGGACTCATACGTAAGCGTAGCGAGACATGTGACATCACCATGTAGGTGATGTATTGTATACTATGTATAGGTATATTGTATCTTCTACTTAGCGAGCTAACATAATTACTTGTTTATATTTATGTATGAAATGAACTGACAACTGCTGGGGAAAAAAGGTTCCCGAAAGACTTCCGGTTCGGGGAAGAACGATGCTAGGGAATAAATAAAGTAAATAAATATTATAGACGATTTCCACAACACCATCTAGCCCCAAACTAAGCAGCTCTTGTACTATGGGAACCAGATAGCAGATATAATACTTATAATACATTTTATTTTTGGAATCTCCTCCACACGGAAGTCAGTACATGAAGAGTGCTCCGAATCGTTCTTCCTGGAAATGTATAAGTCCAGCTGTATTCTTGTTCAGGCTGATGATGAGAAATAGATACATTTTTTAAATTAAGCAGTATTTTCATTGAAAAGAAGCCCAATTATTTTGAAACTCGAGTCTAAAAGTAAGCCGTAAAGTGTAAAGCTCGAGTGAGCTTCCCGAAATGAAAAGTGCTGTGTAGCGAGAGGTCATTGTTCTTCAAACAATAGTTCTCAAATTTTAATTTCCGAGTGGTAATACAGATGTACAGTCGCTATGAGGTAGAAAAGCATTTTGTGTAAAAAAACATAAACCTTAATCTTTTTCCGTAGTTTGTAACTTGTTTTAGACTTGGGGCCCAATTCTCGGGCCGACCGAGATTTTCAATGTCCCATAAATACACATTGGCATTGCACAACCCTACACTTTTTCTACGTTTCCGTATATCGTAGCTGTCGAAGCTTCTACGATGAGGTCGTCGATGAATTACTCAAGGAAATAATTCATTCTTTCTTCGTAAAAAAGCAATAAAATAAAATTCCAAAATCATCGAGATCGGCCCCAGAATTAGGCCCCTGGTCGCGTGGAACTGACACAGACTCACCTAGCTTTAAGACGTTCAAAGTGATTATTGTGATGCTACTGTAAGCGATTTTTTACTTTAACTTTGAATCCACTCTCTTCTTACTCTTCAATGTCTGGTCTGGTTGGTGGTTTCTTCTTCTGGTCGCCCCATTGTACATTAGTTGCGTTAAATTATTGTTACTTGTTTTTCTGGTGTACAATAAAGAATTTTCTATTCTATTCCACTATTTTTGTTGCAGGCTACTTTGGCAAATACCTGAACAAGTACAACGGGTCGTACATCCCGCCCGGTTGGCGCGAGTGGGGCGGCCTCATCATGAACTCCAAGTATTACAACTACAGCATCAACATGAACGGAAAGAAGATCAAGCATGGTGATGATTATCACAAGGTAAGCTTTTACGAAGAGAGGGGATGTGCACTGAAATAAATAAAGAAAATACATTTATTTGACATAGGTACTACATACATAGATAGATAGAAAATACTTTATTGCTCACAAATACTTAGGAACAAACAATGGTACATCAAAAAACTCTACATCTATTTGTAAAATGAATAGGCACTTTTATCGCTAAGCAGATCTCTACCAGACAACCGTTGGATGAAATAGGACTAATTGTTACTTACAAGGAGTGGTGCGTGGATAAATTAAAATAATCACAAAAATTACATAGGTATTCTATTTTGTGATTATTAATAGAAAGATTAATAGACGTTAACAATAGGTATAATTATATTTAATTATTCTTCTTTCATTGATTTTCACTACTCACAAAAAGTGTATGCTCGTGGAGACCTACTGTTAGCTGAACTATATAAACGCCTTACCCTATAGGTACCTACCTAAAAGTTGTTCTTAGAAACGTGAAATTCAGAGTTAATAGAAATTAGTCAAAGCTCAAAGCTTTGTGGAAACGTTACGATGAAACTGGATGCAACTGCATGGCTGTAGCTTACGTTTCAGTTGTAATAATATTAGCTTCTGTCTCTTTGTCTTGAATTTCCTCTTCCACGTCAGCTCTGCATGCCACTGGCTCACAATAATACTACGTAGATCCGTTTTACTAATAATTTGTTGCTGTTATTTTCCTATTTGAAAACAAAATATTATATTAAGCTTAATTCTTTTAGTCGTCCGTTAATTTTAAATTTAGATAAACTAAGTTTTCATTTGCTTGTAAATAAAACTTTATTTACAAATAACCTTTTTTACAAAGTGTACAAATTAAACAAAAAAACAGTCGAGCTATCAGCATACCTATCCACCTATCAGTTTGCATCAGCAGACCGTTACATACGATCTAGAGATAGCTTAGCTCAGTGCCAAATGAAAGTTTCCCCAAGACTTTTGAAATAATCCCTCCGAGTTGTCAAATGAAATTATCAGAAATATTGTTCTCTATCTCAGGACTACTATCCAGACCTGATCGCCAACGACTCGATCGCATTCCTACGCGCGTCGAAGCGTCGATTCGCGCGGAAACCTGTGCTGCTGGTGATGTCGTTCCCAGCTCCTCATGGACCCGAGGATTCCGCCCCGCAGTACTCGCATCTGTTCTTCAATGTCACTACACATCAGTGAGTATCCTATGCATACTTATAAGATTGACGATTATGGAATACGTTACTTAACCTGTCCATTTTTTGCCGCCATGAAAACTGAGGTCTATATTTAAATAAAGAATCAAATCACGTATTATTAAAGATCGTACCGAAAATAATTTCGTGATTTGTGAATTACCTACCGGATAATTTCATCATATCCAGTAGATTTTTATAAATAAAGCGCTATCGACTATTTGAACCCGTTAGCCACAGACAGCCTAAAGTAGGTTGTAAATGCAAACACTGTGCCAATTCACGCTACGACACGCTAAATATTAAATGAGCCACCTCGGATCTCTTCGAAAACAATGCACCTACACTTAAGTTCCTTGAGAATGACCCAGAAGATATGGGATGGACAGAAATGGGACAGAAGATGGATGGAGATATGGGACACAAACCATGCAGAAATTTAACACAGTTCCTATTTGATATATAGGTGGTACCTAACCGTATCATCCTACTTATACGAACAAAGCCGCAGGCAGTAGCAAAAAAACAAACGGCGGGTGCATTTCATAAAATAAAAAAATTGGCGTTAATGTGAAACCTGCGAGATTTATTCGCTGAATATTTGGGTAAAAACACTAATTGCGGCGTTGGCAAGCGGCCGCCATCTTCCTCCTCTTTAAATATTTAAGAAGTTGTCCGGGTTTTTTGGGTTCCTCGATGAATAGAAAGTTTTGCCAAAAAGTTTTGTTTGGTTATACCTACTAGGGCATGCTCCCGGGAAGTATCAGTATCGAAAGTACCGGGAATTATCGCTGATTTTGAACTTTTCCAGTACCGGTTCTCCACGAAGGAATTCCCGATACTTTCGATACTTTCGATACTGATGACAATGATCAATTATTGGGGTTTTCTAGTACGATATAAATAAATGTCGATAAAAAACACTAGCTATGCGTTCAGTTTCACTTTTCTGTATACATTGCTAGATATTTTAACAAATTACGAACCTATAATTTACATCATTCAGATAATATCTCAACAATTTCGGACCAGTCAGAACAGTTTGTTACTGTTAGTTCTAACTGTTGATTTATTTGATGGATATTCGATTTAACTTTGATATAACCTAGCTCTGATTGTTGCGCGCACGCGCAGGGAGTTTTAGTATTATAATAACTAGTAGTTCGCCCCAAACTGAGATCTCGTGATAAGATCCAAATGCTCTAAAAAGTTAAGTACCTACATAGGTACCTAAATAAATACCTAATCAGAAAATAATTGCCACCATAACGCATTGTGTTTTATCTACTTTGAGAAGGATTTCTGTCCAGATTTACTGTTTGACCTTGCCTCTGACTATCCCTCACTAACTTTGTACGGTAAACAAGTTTTAACTCAATTGGCCAATTGGCTCCATCATCAGACCAGGCCGCTTTCACCATTTATGACAGCTGAGTACCTCATTAATTTATTTCAAGAAAAGCAAAGGAATTGACCGACCAGTTGATAACCCTTGATTTCAACGAAATTCTTAGAGATGGGGGCTCTCGGATCGTTGGTTATCCTAATTTAACCTTTTTTTGTATAGCAAAAACTGAACGTCCTAGAAAAAAAGTAAAAACGGTTTTGGAATGTCCAAGCAAAGTTCTTTCATATGACATGTAGCTTGATTTTTTTGTGTCACTTTTTTTATTTTTGCACCATTAAAAATCCCCATATCTTTATAACCACTCATCCGATTTCACTCATATACTTACCAGTAAATTTCTTAAGGACAAGCTATCAACTTATCAAATTTCATGCAGATCGGATCAACGGTTCGAAAGTTATCGTCGGACAAACATACACAAATACATACATGCGCACATTAAATGCCAAATTGCCTAAGTTGTTTGTAACATCTTCGTTCGCTTCGCTCACTCGATCAATGAAGAAATACGCGAAATAAATGAGAATATTTCGTGTATTTTGTGGTTGTTTGTGGGTTAATTTACGGTTCTGAATAAAAAATATTTCTCAATAATACAAAGTGTTTTTTTCAGTAGTTTTTCTTTCATTGTAATATCTATACGGTCAGTTTTATTAAAACATTTAAGTCAGTATCGAAAGTATCGAAATTCCCGGGAATTCCCGGTTCCGAGCCCAGTATCGGGCGAAAATTCCCGGTTCTGAGAATGGTTCCGATACTGCATGCCCTAATACCTACCATGTTTTGCACAAAACACATGTGGGAATTACGAGTTTGGGGAAGTTTTATACAAATCACGGTCAGAGTTTCGGGTTCCTGGTTTTGTTCGAAAGTAATAATCGGTCTAATCAAACTCAAGGGCCTGTCCTATTTCTCTTGGATCACGTGCCATCTGATCACGTTCAAAAGTACAAGTTAATGGATCATAGCCATAGCCAAAAAATAAATGAATCCAGCTTGTTAAATCACGAAACTATTTAATTTACAGCATCAAATTTTGTGCGAAAACCTGAAATTTAGTTAACTTGTACTCTACAGGCTTTGTGCTCTATTGGACGCATGAAAATTATCTGATTAACTAATCCAATTCTCGTTGAAACGGGTTTGTTCGTTGGGCATTTAATTAAATTCGCCTTGACGCTTTCCTAAATGACATTACCGAACTTCAGTGATCATGGAACTATTAGTTTCATGAGTTTCATGGGATAGTTTACGATAATTGGCGTTCTGAAACAACCCTGCTCACCAAGGATATCATTACCCTCCCTTTGATATGGGGATGCGTTAGCTGCTACATGTCGCATCCCCTAGGGAAGGTTAGATTCAAGTACCATATAGCTGATTTTTTTTGGAGAATCTTTATAGTACTGATAGGGCATTTTCTTTTTGTTTATTCTAAAAGTACTTAAATGTAATGTTTTTTTTACCCTGCTGGGTTTGGTTTTGCTGGTTTACCCTGAATGGTGGTGAGAACGAGCAGGCAGACGCCGAAGTGAGACTTGCAAAGTAAATTACTTACAAAATACATTTATGAAACAGTTTAGCTATATCGGCTGTGCGCGGTTTTTCCTTGCCGTTTTACCAAATTCATACCGGGTCACGAACACAAAAGTACATTATTTAGAAATCCCGTTAGTATAGTATAGGAAGTACGACTGAAAAAGTGTGAATAGAGTGTCATATTTTACACCAGAATCGCGCACCAATTTACTGGCTCGCTGCCGACGTTCTTTTGCCCGACTGCTTAAGAAGGGTTATTCATGAAAGCTCTCCTAAAATTTCGCGCGCACAGACGGTGTTCTGAATAATTTTACCTCCACTCAGTACGTGAGAGGTTGATTTATGTTTCATAAGAATGTAGGTGTAAGTCCTAGTTTAGTTGAGCGATTTTTGGTGTGGTTATAACCCAGTCATAATGAGATAGGTGCCTATCATCTGCGTATAGGCTCCAATTTTATGTGACAGCTGTAAAATAAAGCTGTCACAAGTCAAAAGTTAATCTTTGTTTGTGAGTAGAGCCAACTTCGAATTATTCTCGTAAACAATTCGATCTAATTCAGGCGCATCTATTGAACCAATCCACTCTCGAGGTGCCGTGCATCCCGTCGACTGTCAGCTGCCACAGATGTGCTCATATTGCAAAAGCAGCTCTGGTCGCAGTTGGCTTTGGCTTTCAGGATATTCCATCGAATATAAATTGCTTTGGAAAAGCTATTTTGACTGAAACAATATAAGTCAATTTAGGAATGTCTTGTACTGAATACCTACCTACCTATAAGCATACAGTTTTATAGAATCTTACGCATAAAATTATACGGAAAACCGCAAAAGATACATGATATCTGAAAGCTATATGAAATCCAACAATATGAAGTTAAAGCCATTGAGGCAAGTATCTCTCAACGAATTTCGTCCTTCGTTCTAAAAAAGGAATGCCGCCATTGTGATTCACTGACAGGCCACATCGGGCCTTGTGTCAGCGAGATAGCCGCATAAATTACCGATCGTGAGCCGCTCTGAACCATATCCAAGGGTTAATTGTCGGTGGATGAAAGCTTATGCAAATAAACGGTGGATTTTAAAGGGCCTCGGGGCTTGGACACACAGCGAGCGAGTGATACGTCGGATAGCAGGACAAAAGACAACATGATAACCTACAATTCCTACAAACGTACTACACGTGACTATTATCGGAAATTTTGAATGGAAACCCTAAACTGGGAGTTGAGTCTACGGTGCGGGCTTAGACGGGTATAAATCTTCTAAGGGTGCGGGTAAAAGAGTTTAAATATTTTTGAAATTGGAGTCTGTTTATTGTATCATATTGCAATGATGGCTATCGTGTGTGTAACAGGAGTCACTGTGCTACGCAGAGCGTTATCAGCGATGTTATGTTAATAGGCCTTTGAGCTGGAGTGGAGAGAGCATCGTTTTTTTGTCGAGTATTGTGAACGCTTGCAACCTTTATTTATTTCTGATGCCGTGTTAATGTGAACTCATTTTTTGTTCCATGTTCTCATTCAGCCTCATCGCCCATTCATCATTGTGTATCCAACGGTTTCTGGTTATCAGAAACATACTTACATAAAGAACCTATAGCATTGTAAAATGCAGTGCAGTTTTATAAAAAATATTGCATTGTATGGCCGCTATGAAGGCCGTTGCGCTGATAAAAAAAAGCTATAATTATGCACTTTCACAGTTTTATCGCCGTCTAGTCTCCTTCTGAAGTAGAAGTTGCCATGGTTGCAGCTTGTCTTTAGATTGGTAGCTACCTCATAATAAATGAAAAATACACCTACTTATTAGAGAGATTTGTCTTGATCTCAAAAAAATATCTTCGAAAGTTATTACCAAATATTCTCAAAGCAGGTTTTGAATCCAATTTATGCCTTATTCCATTAGAGTGCAAAATATTTTAAATTCGCATTTGTCAGACGGGTTCGGCTGGACCACACAGTTTGCCGACGAACGGTCCTGAGAATGAATATTTAATCAGAACTGGGGATGTATCATGCCGGACATTATAACAAGATCGAATAGGAACTTTAAAACACAAAGAACAGAAGCTGGAGTGGTTAGGAGACCTCTCTGAAAATGCTGCTTTGGAAATTTCACTGCGGACTCGTGGACCAGATTACATATTACATTTTTTTTTATCAAATAAATAGGATTCCGTCGCATTAGGAATTATTTTATTCAGTCCGGACCGGTCCCATCGCGGCAGCCAAAATGTAGTATGAATGATACGTGATTGTTTATTTTGCACTTGAACGTTTGAACTGTTTATAGTGATTAACACAGGTTGATCCGTAAAAAAGCCGGATGCAATTCAGGTGGTCCTAAAAACCGGACGCTTACCTCCCTTGTCAAGAGTCAGTTTAATCAGTCCGGTCCGGTCCCGTCGCGGCAGGCCCTCGGAATAATGCATGCTATGTGCACCAATAAAACGAAATGCAAGCGAACGGGTTGTCGGCGACATGCGTTTAACGAGCTGCGGTCCTCTCTATAAGGCTTTATTAAGGAAGTTCTCTTGGCAATCCGAGATTGGGTTGCGGGAAAAATATGGACGTTACGAAAAATATTGCAATTAAGACAAGTCTCTCTGGGTTGTTATTACTTATGAAGATGGTAGGGTATCTATATATGTAATACGCAAACACTTAGTGGTGATAGTAACGTAAACTTAGCATTTTTGAAGCTTACAAAATTGTTTGAAATTTTCATAAGAGCTCGTAGTGGCTACGCTAAGAAGTAAAAATCTTACAGTATTCTCAACGACATTTTGAGTCGGTTTCACGGATGACTGTCAGTGTTGTCTGGTAGATCAATCTCAAGATTCCTTTTTCCAATCCTGTGCTTTGCCTGTATTGTATAATAAGATAGGTTCCGTCTTCGCGTTCCTAGATAGTTATTATCGATAAGAAATTGTGTTTGGTTCAACAGTGTCAATTTCCTTTCGCATGTAGCATTCTGAGCATTTGCCTATCACGGATCTAAACGATGGAGCCGTTTCATGAAATCTTTGAAATAAACGGGAACATGAAATCGAGAACCCGATGTTTGGGGAATTTAGTTTTAAATGGGATTATCGTACCAATGTTGAACTCTTAGTAAATTAAAACATAATTAATGTCGTAGAAAAAAAATTACGTTAGGTTTAATTAAAATTCTGCGTATTTGGAAACAAGCTTTATACGCCCTTTATACCTAATTTACACCTTGCTTAATATGCAGCAATACAGTAGGTAGGTAAGTTAAATTGGCTGGTGGGTAGACAGCTACTTTGTTTTACAGTTTTATAGCCCATTCAAACCACAAGGCTCAAAATTATCGTAAAATCGATGTATGTAAACGCAGTAGATTCCAAACTCCTACAGCTTTCAAAGTTTTAATGCCTACTTAATTTTATCGTCTAACAAAGTTCAGGAACATGGTAGAGAATACTTATTGGAATTTAATGCCTTCAGGGCCCATAAACATACAGTCACTTTAAGCCTTAAAGTCACTTCTTATGCATCTCAAATGGTCCTTTTCATAGAGCTAGAAACGGCCCTATACTAGAGACGTCGCGTTTCCTGCCTGATCAAGTAGTAAAATCATTTTTTTGTAATCCCCGACGCATATGGATTATGGTGTTATAATTTTAACAAAATTGCTGTCAGCAAAGGTGCCTTTGCGTTTTTTCTTGAATAGATCATAATTTAAATAAATATAAACTAAGCTAAACCCGTTAGGATTTTACTCGGTGAGTATATCAGGGGAAGTCTGAAAGTAGCACCAGTGACAGAAAAATTGAGGAGCAACAGGCTGGCGTGGTATGGGCATGTCATGAGGAGGGATGAAAGTCATGTGACTAGGCGAGTGATGAGTATGAATGTGGATGGATGTTTGGGTAGAGGTAGGCCAAAGAAAAGATGGATGGACAGTGTGAAGGATGATATGGATAAGAAGGAAGTGAATACAGAGATGACGGCTGATAGAGGAGAATGGAAGAGAAGAACATGTTGTGCCGACCCCGCATAAATTGGGATAAGGGCAGGAAGAAGAAGAAGTATTTTATTTTATTTTCTTCGCTTCGCAAATAGATTGAAAAATACATTGTCTATGAATGTAGTAGCTTTACTTATAAAATATATAAGTATCAAAAGATAACAGTGCATAATTTATTGCCATCTCTTACCATGTAACAGGGCTAAGTATGGCTCTAGTTCGTAGGTGATTCTAAGGAAGCAAGAGACAACTTGTAATTACCAGCGCTGCCTCGCCTCGTTCGTAAAGGCTACTACGAAGTCTCAATGCTCTGTGGTCCCAGTGTCTTGTCAAAAACATAAATGGAGTCCCCAATGTGGTCGCAGGTGTGTCTTTGAACCCATTTCTTATGATGAGACATACTTGACACTGTAGATAACGTTGCGTCTAAAAGCCGAGATATTATTTAAGCTTCCACCTACCTACACATGCGATACGTTATGTTATAATGTCGAGGGAGTAATTAAAATAGAAAAAAGCTGTGAAGAGATTTTTTTGTAGTTACATAAAATTACGTCTTTTTCATAACTAAGGGTAGGCCGAGACCAGTCTTATTTGTACTTGCTACGATCCTTATATATTTCCTTCGCTTCATATACTGTCATCATGCATTATCCTCTAGACTGGCCTCTCAGCTCAGTTGGTACTAGTTCTGCCTTCTGCGCCGTAGCTCATGGGTTTGATCCCGAGGTTTGACCGAGAATAAAGATTTGTGAGGCGAACATAGATATATTTTGTTATCTTCTATGGTGTTAAATTTTATTCTAAGTAGGTATGTAGGTCTAATACAAAAAATTGTACAAGTAGGTATATAAGTATTATATCAGCCATCTGGTTCTCATAGTAAAAGCTCTGCTTAGTTTGGGGCTAGATGGTGTTGTTTGGATTGTCCACAATATTTATTTTTTTATTTATCCATACATGCTCGTCAGTTTACTTTACTTTCGTTATTGAATTAGAAAATTTTGAGGAAAACTTTTGGGGATTTTTGAACGACTAATAGACTAAAAATAATTCTGGTTTCATTCATTTAAATAAATTGCAGCACCCCAACCTATGACATGGCGCCAAACCCGGATAAGCAATGGATACTGCGCGTCACAGATAAAATGAAGCCCATACATCGTCAGTTTACAGACCTGCTGATGACGAAACGCCTCCAGACGTTACAAAGCGTGGATATGGTAAGGTCTAAGTCTGATACCTTTTCTATGATTTGCAGTTTTTCTGGTAGTCTAAACCTGGCACCCAACAGCACAGCTGTGTCTACAGCATCTCAGATGTCTTAGGAAGGGAGCCCAATACATTTCTAAGAGGACGGTAGAATGTTTTTAGGCCTTCGATCGATCATCGACTTTTCGCAATGCTTACAATGTTGTCAGTACATCGCGTCTGTGGTCTCACACCTTGTCTGCCGCTTCGTGATCAACCCCATACGAGAACCTTTTTTCCCCCAGCAGTTGAAGTAAAATGTTCTTTCATAATATTTTCTCTTTCAGGCAGTGGAACGGGTCTACCAGGAATTGAAAGCGCTAGGAGAGCTAGACAATACTTACTTAGTCTACACTTCGGACCACGGCTACCACCTGGGTCAATTCGGACTGGTGAAGGGCAAAAGTTTTCCGTTTGAATTCGACATCAGAGTACCGTTCCTCGTAAGGGGTCCCGGCGTGGAACCTGGCACTGTGTGAGTTAAAACTTTTTAATATAAACTCCTTATTTTAAATACAAAGTTTTTATTTCTGTCAGAATATGGTAAGGAGGATTTATTAGCAAACGTCTTTTCTGTAAAAACTACTGGCAGATAAAGCTCAAAAAAATACGGCCAAACTTTTAAAAGTAAACCAAATTTTTTCTTAAATTTATAAAATGGCCAAGATTTTCACCAATATCAGCCAGTATTTAAAATATGTTTGGTATCTAAAAAAGTTTGTAAATTATTACATTAGCAAATACTTTTTACTGATTGCTATTAAAAAGTTGGGTTAGTTCGTTTTATCGTAGGTTGAGGTCGTAGATAGGTTGAGGCAGGTACATACAATCAACCGTAAATCCTCAAAGATACAATTCTTACTTATTTTTAAAGACATATACTATATTGGTAAAGATTCCTTACTTATTGTTGAAATACTTTTCCAGGGTGGACGACATAGTATTGAACATCGATCTTGCTCCGACTTTCCTCGACATGGGCGGCGTAGAGCCTCCCCCTCATATGGATGGAAGATCACTTCTGCCATTACTGCAGCCGAGGCGACGGCGGCAGACCACCATCCATTGGCCGGACACATTCCTGGTCGAAAGGTAGGTCTTCAAGTACCTACCTTACAATTAAGGTTTTATTTTGATGTATAGTACAGTGCGCTAGAACGTATTGCTTCCTAGTACCAAAAATTGTATTTTTTTTTTGAGAGGAAGCCTGTTTTATTGTTTAAAGCTATTATTTCATTGTTGCTATTGACTTCTCCAGAGCACTTGCCCATCTATTGATAGTAGGTACAAATGACACCGATTTGTTCCATTCCTAAATTATAGCACTGTTACTTAAGTAAACTAATAGTTATTGTTTAAATATTTTTTTCAGTTCGGGTCGCCGTGAAATCGGCGGCCTCCATCGACGAGAGAACAAATATGCTCGTGAAATGAACGAGGGTCGCTATACCACGCTTCCACCGCACTCTTCGGAGAGCGGAGACTTCGAGGATGAAACCGATGATGACGACTTCCTGGAGCCTGATGTTGAGGATGATGATGACGAGGTAAAATCTGAAGGCAAACTATAACGGTTAGCCGTTACTTATAAATTAAGCAAGCAAGCAAACAAGCAGGCTCAAGTATAGCTACCGGCGAACCTTTTAAAAAATAGACAAAGTTGCAAACTAACAAACGAGAGCAAGCAAACAAGCGATTAAACAAGCTGGCTCACAAACAAACGAAACATTTCATCAGCAAATTTGTTGTTACAGGAAAGTTCAGAATCAGACAGCAGCGACTCAAAGAAGTTAGAACCACCGATGAGCAATGAGAGCCACAATCCCCTTCTAGAAGCAAGTCTGGAAAAGGCGTTGGACGCAGAAGAAGTCAAGGCCAATAACCAACCGAACTTCCTGTCACCGGAGAGAAAGACTTTTGAACGTAAGTTACTTAAATTTATCCAGTCAAACACAAGCTCAGGTGATGATGATGATTTAACTATGTAATAATCTATGCTGAAGTTGATTGTCATCTGTTCCTATTGTGTCGCAATTACCATCAAAAAGCCTTCGGATACTTCGG
The DNA here is from genome assembly GCA_947578465.1 of Thera obeliscata. Taxonomy (NCBI): domain Eukaryota; kingdom Metazoa; phylum Arthropoda; class Insecta; order Lepidoptera; family Geometridae; genus Thera; species Thera obeliscata. Next base: position 5,782,358 of record OX387926.1, read on the forward strand.
TATTATGTAGTCGGCTCTAACAAAGAAAGAATGTAAGAAAATCTTCTTGATTTCTACCTTTGACTGACAGTTCTACACAAAAATCTTTGTAACTCTTTTTTATTACCCGACTGCTAAGATGGAAGGTCATGTTTTTTAAATGTATTGTTTCTATTCAATAAAAAAAATGAAACCTAAGTTAGCAACAAGTTATTTTGTTTGCCAGAAGTAGCAGACATGGCAATTGCTGAGAGCAAAGCAGCTAGGCTCGCGGCTGACTGCTCCAAGGCAGAGCTCCGAGCGCCTTGCTCGTCGGGGAGGAAGTGGAAATGTGTGCTTGTCAACGGCAGGTGGCGCAGACACAAATGTCGCAACGAGGTTGGTTTTAACGTACGGTTTGGTAAGTTGGGGCTGACCCCAATGACCCTGATTCGTTTTATGTAACTACTAGTTTTGGTTCACCCAAAGCTGTTTCTGAAATATTTGTTAGCTTGATCATTTTTAAAACGTGTACCTTTGTATCTTTTATAGACAGAAACATATCCGCCGCAGCCAAAAATGAGCACGAAAAAATGTGCCTGTTTCACACCAAGTGGACTTGTATACACCAGATTAGAAACAGATGGAACGATTGCAAGACGACCGGTCGAATCACTAAAGGAAAACAACACGAGAAGCAAAAGATCCATCAGCAACGACGTATACGAACCAAACACAGTCGACAGCATTTTGGAAGAAAATCCAAGCATTGGACACCTTCGTTTCAACAGCGAACCCGTCAATGAAATGGAAAATACTGAAGCCAAGACTAAAATTGACCAACTAATAGAAGAAACAGAAGCATTTTTAGAAGCTTATGAGAGAACCAAAGAAACTGTAAATCATAGAAGAATAAAGCGTAGAGCTCAACATTGGAACAACCATAATATTAAACATAAACATAAAAATGATGCTATAGTAAACAGCAACGAATCTTCTTTGGAATGTAAAGTAGAAAAGAGTGGCAGAGTTAACTGTTCACAAGTCATCTATAATGATTTGAAAGCTTGGCACACCAACAGACTTAGTCTAGAAGATCAGATTAGAGAGTTGCGAACAAAACTAGATGACTTGAAAGAAATCAAAAGACACTTAAAAACTACCAAACCGGTTATTGAACCACAAACAGTAAACCCTGTTTTAATAACCAATCATCTTTTTAATAAAACCATTCCCCGTGAACATAACACAACGAAGGAATATCTACGAAAAGGCAGACTACACAAAGTCAAACCTAAGCATAGAAACAACACGATAATTGACAAACGGATAAGACAATTTAACGAATACGCAATTCCTACTGTAAACGCTAAAACCAAAGAAGACGTTTTTGACATGCAGCTTAAAAACGTCACAAGAACTGATGCTGTTACACCAAATATAACAAATGATGTGGCTAACGTTACTTTCGACACTGAATTACCAAAACCACAAGTAACAACAATTGTTATCGAAAGAAACTATGAAACCAATGTCACAGATTCAAGATCAATTTTCGATTTACAAAAAACTACTATAGATGATTCGACCACTGAGATTACAAAGCAAGCTTCAAGCACAAGGAAGGTTGACGATGAAACTACAACGGAGGAATTTACTACTGAATATTTTTCAAAAAATGTAAACTTCTATACTGCAGCCGTTGATAAATTATTAACAACTGAGAGTGCTTCCCCAAGTACTGAACAACCAGCGACTGTAAAACCAATTCATGAAACAGTAGTCAATCAAACTCCATCTCATCCTTTATTAGGACCAGCGAGACTTGACGCTTCAGAATACGAACAAAGAAATCCTAACAAAGCAGCTTCTAAAGACTTGGGGATCTTTGATAAGCCAGTTGATGTCTTTCAAAGAAGACTACATCCTCTATACATTCAGAACGAAGATAAACACGTTTGCTATTGCGAAGAAGGCAGGTCAGTTTCATAAAATACTTAATTAATAGTAAACCTACCCAGCTTACTATGATCTGTTTGATCATTGGTAATGTTTCTTTCACCAGGAGAATAAAAGGAGTCGGCCACAGTATTTTTGAAGCAGCTCAGAGAGTGAGAGAGGAACAGAGAAAGCGTAAGGCGCTGTTGCTGCGAAAGAAGTTGCGAAAGGCGAAAAAGAGGGTATGTATTTCTTTATATTCATGCAAATCTTTTTCAGTGAGCGCACTTTTATTTGACTTACTCGTGGGTACTTGTTATTTGCGGAAGAGGTTTCGCTATATGCAAAAAAATATAGCGATCAAAGATTTTACATATCCAAATTGATTTCAGGCTGAACTGGAGAAACTCTGCGAGTCCGAACGAATGAACTGTTATCGCCACGACAACGACCACTGGCGGACCGCTCCGTTCTGGACCGCTGGACCCTTCTGCTTCTGCATGAGCACTTCCAACAACACCTACAACTGCGTCAGGACCATCAACGCAACACATAACGTGCTGTACTGCGAATTCATAACTGGACTTGTCACTTACTACAATTTGAGGATCGGTGAGTTAAAAGGAAACTGGGGATGACTTGCCCTTTTCGGCTGTCTGTTCAATTACATGGCGGACAATGGTGGAACTGGTGCCTGGATACACCTAGCTATCAAAATGCTTTTTGACTTTGAGATAAATACAAATTGAACTTTATACAGAAAGGAATTTCAAGTTCTATAAAATTGAAGATCTTCAATAAATAAAAGATTTATATTTTCAGATCCATTTGAAACGCAGAACCGGTACAAATATTTGTCGCCACAGGAAAAAGAATACTTCCATAACCAACTGCAGCAACTTCTTGGCTGTCGTGGTCAGTCTTGTCGACGATTCTCGCACTCAAATCCACATGGTAAGCAGATTCCACTATTGACATTTGGTATAAGTACAGTACACCAGGTTATGAAAGCTAAACGAAAATATTTGTAGTCAGTAGTTAATTCAACATAGCTATGCTGCTAGTGTCTTGGTAGCTCTTATCATTGGTCATGTGGATTATTGACCTGAGTGGACCTGAGTATTTCGTAGAGTACTAACTAAGTATAATGTTTATATTTTGATTCCAGCTAGTCACGAGGACACGTTAAACAGAAACCGTTTTGACAATGAACACATGATCAGAGGTGAATACAACAATTATAATGAAAGGTGAGTTAACCTTATATAAAAGATAAAATACCGATCCCATTGTTGTGCCTTGATAGATTCCAGTTGCAATAGGCAGCAAAGTCCTTGTTGCTTATTTACTGGAATATAATCAAGGCACGAAACCTAAAAAATACCGGCCACACTGTCGTTTTATAAATGAAAAATATAAAAGTGATCATAATTTTTCAGGCCATGGAGATGGAACAGCTATGGACGTAGATACGCCAGAGCGAGAGAGCTCCACCGCCGACGTCACATGACGTCATTCTAGTCCTTTTGAAAAGTGTTATATAACTGAGAATAGAACAATACGGTTCAAAATCTATCTTCTGCAAGATCGAGCCCAGTGAAAAGAAGACGAGTTTTACCAGTTTGCGTAACTAACAATACTCAGACCATCTGCATTCAAACGGTCTTGTGTAATTAGTAATAAAAATCTACACACATCGTAGGTGTATTTATAGTAAGCATTTGAATATGTACGTTCAAATACACTGCATCGAATCTTGTAGGGCTTCCTCAACGTATTTACTGATTAAAATTAATTCTACATATAACTAGTATCTGTATCTTTAAGTGTTACCGCCTGCATTTTAGAATTTTCGAACTGTTTCGATGTAATGTTAGATTTGAAAACAACGCTGCCATGGTTTGTGACCTTATTATACCTTGTTAGTGTTTTATATCAATTTTAATTAGGCATCACCAGACATACAGCAGACGGTAGGTGTACCTACTATCTTTGAAAAAAATCATGTAGATTAGAAGTAGGCGTATACTTCTAGTTAGTATCGATACTCGGTATAGCACTGTTTAGTGTCTTAAAGTTGTTATCTAAATTAATCCTCTTTCAAATCTTTATTACCTTGATAATATTTTGTACTTCCTTGATTATCCTTTCATTTAAGCTTTAATATTGTTCTAACGATGTTATTATCAACTTTCGATGTAAAGGTATGTAATTATATTGGAAGTTTGATGTAGATGTTACTGTAACATGTCTGTAGTTTCACTTTATATCTGGTAGACATTAATAAAAGTGATATTTAAATGTTGCCATTGTGATGATAATGTGTATCGATTGTAAATGAAAAACATTGAAAATTATTCAGTTTTTTATTGAGGTAATCCTAAAAGTCCAAGACATCGTCAATATCGTTTTCATTGCACAGTGAAAATATATTCTTAGGTATATCGTCGTGGGGAGCTTTTTCGACATCTACATCTTTGCATGATTCAAGATCTTCATCATCATCATCATCATTGTCTGGCATGGCAACGTCATTGGTAACTTTAGAATTTTCCTTATCAGTATAATGTTCTTCATCTAACTCATCAGCAAACTGCGCCCATTTTGAATTCTTATCAATTTTGTGAGGTACAAAAGTTTCGGTAATAGGCTTTATGCACTCCTCTAGTTTACCGTCATTTAATTGAATCTCATTGGTTTGCAAAACTATTGGTGTATTTTTTCGAACATTAGACATTTGAGATTCATCTGACTGATAAACATTGCACAAACTATCTGCGGTTTTGCAAGGATAAGTAATTGGAACTGAAGTGGTTTTAGTAGTTTTTGGTTTGTTAATAAACTTTCGTCGTTTCTTTGGAATTTCTAAGACAACTTCAACATTCCCGTAGCACATTGTCTCTGGTTCAGGTTCTTTGACATTTTCAATGTTATCTACAAATTCTGACCATTTGCTTTTTAGGGTGGCATATTTTTTCCCGACAACAGTTGTTTCATCTATCTCTGGAGGCTCTTCATCGCTGCTTTCATTAAGTTTAGCTATATCATTAATTTCGAGTGCTTCTCCTCTTACGCTATTTAGTTTCTGAACATGCAGTCTGCACTCTTTGCCTGTTCCAAGCCCGTAGTGTCTCTTTATGGACTGTTTTTCACCACATAACTTGCATTCCCATTTGTTTGATTTCTTCGTCTGATGCACCTACGTGGAAATTATTTTTTAATACCTCCATACGCTTGCACTATGCCAGAAGAACTGAGCCCCTACCCCTTTCCTTAGATACCTACATTCATGTAATGCACCAGGCTAAGTTAGTTCTTACCCAGGTAGGTAGGTAGGTACCTAACTAACTTAGCCTGGTGCATTTTGGTAGCCAAAAATGACCCTTAATTATAATTATGGTTCAAGCAAGTTTTCCATAGCATTAGCACCAACTTATCTGTGCAGTTAGATACCTAATAGGCATGACGACAAATTTTCAAAATCTCTTCTATCATAATTCAGAAGTATCTATTAAGTCTAATGCCGGCTGTACACTCTCGGCGAGAGAGTCTCCCCGAGAGCCTCGGCCGGTGAGGCTCTCGACGAGAGCATACCTGTACACTCTCGTTTTTCATTAGTACTGTAGATTCTCGCAGTAACGGACGTAGAAATGGCTGCTGCTGTTTGCCTTTGTGCTGTGAGCTATTATAATTTGATAAACATTTACCACAAAAAAAAAATTAAAAAGCCATGGCGAAGAAGAAGGTGGTGATTGGTTACTATTGCGGTGCCTATGCACCGCAATAGTAACCAATCACCATCTTCTACGAAACAGGTACCTACTTCAAATTGAACAACAGTCAGTTGATGTGTGTATTGTATATGTATATATATACCTAGCTAGAGTATTATTAATTCTGTGTATTTAAAAACGCGTCTTCACACAAACACAGTCAACGAATAACTAAATGACGAGTGTGTACATGCACGCTCTCGTTTTCCTCGCGAGACCCAACGAGATCCTTTGACTCGGGCACAAAAAACCGACAAGCGATCGAGACCGACCGAGGCAAGGCGCGAGAGAGCGAGACACGACGAGAGCTCCATGTACATTCTCGTTCTCGGCCTGTCTCGGGGTGTTTCGTCGAGAGTGTACAGCCGGCATAAAATATATCATATTTCTGTAGAAATTACATTTAATTTTCAATTTCACGCCAAAACGCTCGCTGGTGTCATGGCGTCTGTTATTACGTCACGGTGCAGTATATCAACAGTAAACATTGGCACTGTTGCCGTTTTAGCATTTTTAGTGCTAAATTTAGCATATTTCATGACTCTTTAGCATGTAAATTTTGCATTTAGCATATTGCATATTTTGGCATATCAAATCAAAAGTCAATTCCTCAAGGCCGCGTGCTAAGATGTGTACTATATAAAGTCTACATAAACGACCTACCGAAAACGCTGAACCCCATGTGTGTCTTATTCGCTGATGATATATCAATATTATTTAAATATCCAAATAATCAAGACATAAATGATGAAATTGGAGATACAATTAACACTGTTAGTAAATGGCTACAAGATCACAACTTGGAAGTTAACACAAAGAAAACAAAATTTATTCAATTTAGACCATATCAAAAAAATATTTTAAATCTTAGTGCAATCAAAAGTAAATTTAACATTGAAGAAGTTAAAGAATTTAAACTGCTAGGAATATCAATAGATACACACTTAAACTGGAAAGAACATGTTGCAAAAATAAAATCTAAGCTATCACAATTTATATATTTTATGCTCTGGGTATACTTAAAACAAATACACACTACGATACCGCTCTATCTGCATACTATGCTTATGCTCACTCTTGGCTAAAATACGGCATCATATTATGGGGACATAGTACTGATGCACATGATCTTTTCATTCTGCAAAAAAAATGTTTGCGCATATTAGTAAATATTCACCAACCCGAAAGTTGTAGATCTTACTTTGTCCAAAAAAATATCCTTACTCTCCCCTCCATATATATATTAGAAATTGCACAATTTGTAAGAAAACATATAAACTATTTTGAATTCAATAAAAACCCTCGCCGGAAAAACAAGCTTGTCCTCCCTGCACCCAAATTAGAAATGTATAAAAACAGTCCCTACTATAGATCAATACTAATATTTAATAAAATCCCAGATAAAATTAAAAACGAAGCTGAAAATATCACTTTTAAAAGAAAATTTAAAAAACTGCTCATCAATAAATCATACTACAGCAAATTTATGGAAGACGAGATTTAAAAACTACACCTTACCTACCTCTAAATATTACCAAGCCGTCCAAGTCAAATAGTCATACATAGATATAATAAGATTTAAGAGTTTATTGTTAAGCTAGATTCTTATAAGTTTGTTACCTAGATTTACATAATTTAATTTAATTTTGCCGTAAGGCCATTGTAATGCCCCAGCGGGGCTCATGTTCTGGACGTTATTACCCCCTAAGACCTATAATACACATGAAACAATGAATAAATGAATATGAATATGAATGTCAAACGATTATTTAATAGAAACCGACCAGAGACATTATTTTTTATCTATGGTTAAGTAATAGATTCGATGAGTGTGGATGTTGAAGGTGACATCACAAGCCCAAACCGTCGAACATGACGATGATTTAGGAATATTGTTTGATTCTGATTAAAATGATTAAAACGACCAAAATGTTCTATGGTATTAACCATTCAACATTCTTATCCTAGTAACATTAGAAATGTGGCAAATTGTGTAGATACCTATAGTATTTTCCGTTCACTGAATGCCCAATCGGATGAATGATGGATTTTGCTAACATTTGGTGCGTAACGATACTATAATAGAGCCTAGAATAACATGTTAGGCTATTATTCCACCAAAAAATTGTACACAGAAAGGTTAATAACAAAATTAGGATTTTAGCATGTTTTTTAGCATTTTTAAATATAAAAATAGCATTTTTTAGCATTATTTGGAGCAAGTTCTAGCATTTTCTCAAAATAGAAAACGGCAACACCATTGGTGCTTTTTTTACTAAATCAGAATGACGTTTACAACACCGTCACGTAATTCGCTCTGACCGGTGTCTAAGCTATCATGGCGGATTGTTATATTTTGTAGATTTATTTTAACAAATAAATTATTAATCTCGACATTAATAATTAGATCATAAATATTTTGGCAATACTTGATTACTGTCTTCATGCTTAATAAAGTCAGGACTTTTGTTAGGACTGTCATTTTTGGGGGTGGCGTCCCCTCTCGTCTGAACAGTTATGTTGGTGGAACTGTACCTGACTGTACCTACCTACACTACATACCTAGCTATTAGCTACAATAGGAAGCTTTAATAATATCCCAAATTGGGCTTATAACCTAAAATCAGTTTTATACATACTACCTGAAAAACAAAACACTTGAAGCACTTCAAAACCTGAAAAATCTGCGGCATTTTATCTATTGCTGCATAAAATAATATTTTAATTGTTAAGAATTTATCCTGCTAATACCACAACAACACCAAACAAGATTGTATGCCAAACAAAACAAATAAATGTTTGTTTTCTTTTTCTTTTTTATGTTCCCCACCCTTAGAAATGGCTAAAGTCTTTTGACCATACTGCCTCGTCTTTGGTTTTGTTTTCAGTAAGTTTTATTATGTGGATGATGCATAACCGTACATGATTATAGGGTACGAACTATGGCTAATGTAGTGTGCGAGTTATTCCTTGCGCTTCTAATTTAGTTTTACTACCGCATCGCGAGCAACAATGAAACTAAAAGCCGAGATCTCCACAGTCGAGAAAAACTCGTGTGTATTACTTCCTGTAAACAGCACATGATACAGAACCATTACAACTTACGGCGGCTTTAATATGATGCTGGATCATTTTTTATATTAATTTATACTGCCTGCTTGCCAATTTAGCAAAACAGAGAGCAAACTTTTACATTTATTACAAAGAGCATCCTAGTTAGCCTTTTAGGGAATTAAGTTTACCTACCTGAAGGTAAATAAAACACGTAGATAAGTAGGCGGTAGGTACAGAGAAGTACCAACCCAATATACACAGCGAAATGTGTGTAATATATATTTATTTACAGACGACGGAATATTTATTTTGACCTTTCTCGGTCTAAAATACAAAGTAGGTAATTAAGTTCTAGTAAACATGGTAAAATGTAACCTACACAATTTAATTCGTTTCTACCTCTACCTATCTACATAGAAGGTACATACAAAAGTAACAAAAAAAGAATAGAAAACACTACCACGTCGTATAATTAGTACTTACCTAAATCTAATACGAGCTTATTTTGGCAACATTATACCTACATTAATATCATAAAGGACAGAATTAGTTTCCTCAAAACTAACTTTAGATTATGTGACATAGGTAGGTACTTTACTATTGCTACCTAAAAAACTAGGTACATAAATGTAGGTATACTTTGTTTTGGTAATTATAGGGGACATTTCTCGTACTATTAAAAATGTATGGTGACCCCAAATGTTATAAGCACGTCTGAATAGGCAGGAAAGTATATTATTTTTACACATATTACTTATACTTATTTATTGTAGTAACGTAGGCAGGTAAGGTATGAATAACTACATAACTACTATCCACACATCTGTACATTTTTTCTTTATGTTGGCACTTATTCGAATCTTAAACCTGTATACAGAAGGTGTGTAAACTATACATAATGAAGTACATACCATCATTAATTATTAGGTTGTTTATTTTATAGGAAGTTTTGATTTACACAATTCTATTGCCTATTTATTTTAGCAGAGGAAATTAGCGAATTTATGAGCTTGACAGTCAAGGCAGTGGAGCCAGGACCAAGAAAGCAGGGAAGATCCAGACTTACGTGGATGTCTGTAAATAAGAAAGGCATAGAAAGTAACGAGATTGAACCAATGACATAGGATAGAGAAGATCTTTGGAGAAGCATAAGCATGATTAGGCGAGCTGAACCCAAATAAATATGGGACAAGGCTCGAAGAAGAAGATTTTCGTAGAGGAACATTACCTAAACTAACACAAACAGTTATACATTTATAGCACAATACTAATATAATATAACAAGGGACTTTAAATGTTTAAGAAGCCAAGTGGATACTTATGTAAGTAGGTAGGTAAGTGTATAATTTTGGCACATTTTTTAACAAATTAAAAAACAAGTTGGCACAAAATAAGCATGTACCTACCTGGTCATAGCTTAACTAGGTACATTTACTTACTTAGTTAATAGGAATACCTTAACATTAATTACAACGTTGCTAGTTGCTACCTACACTAGGTCAATCAAATCACATCAAGTTAAAAAAAACAGCCAAGTGCGAGTCGGACTCGCCCATAAAGGGTTCCGTAGCATCAAGTAACATAATAATAAAGGTTCTTGTTCTTTGAAAGGTAAATTGCGGTTTACAATTTATGACGTTTAGAAAAAAACTACTGACTAGATCTCGTTCAAACCAAATATCGTTGGAAGTTTGCATTGTAATGTACAACATATACTTTTTTTAGTTTTATCATTCTCTTATTTTAGAAGTTAGAGGGGGGGGACCAACTTTGTACCACTTTGGAAGTGTCTCTCGCGCAAACTATTCAGTTTAAAAAAAAACGATATTAGAAACCTCAACATCATTTTTGAAGACCTATTCATAGATACCCCACACGTATGGGTTTGATGAAAAAAACTTTTTTGGGTTTCGGTTTCAAGTATGGGGACCCCCAAAATATATAGTTTTTTTTCTATTTTTGTGTGAAAATTTTAATGCGGTTCACAGAACACACCTACTCGCCAAGTTTCATCAGTCTAGCTCTTACGGTTTTGGAGAAAAATGGCTGTGACATACGGACGGACGGACAGACAGACAGACAGACAGAGAGATAGACATGACGAATCTATAAGGGTTCCGTTTTTGCCATTTGGCTACGGAACCCTAAAAAGGCAGTGAATTAAAATTGATGGCAGGGGAAAGTGGAATCGCTTTTTCTTGATTTCAATGTTTGGATATTTGTGAATCAATCCCGAAGGATAAGGGGCAGGAAGAAGAATTATGCTCTAACCACTATAAACCTTCCCTTTTCCTTCCCATTTATCTAAAAGAGGTCTGCTCAGCTAATGCCCCATACTTTATAGTGTTTAGGTACCTACTAGGTACACTCAGAAAAATTCACAAGAAATCGATCTCGTGGGTTAAAACCTGTTGTAATGTCAAACCTGTAATGTACCTAGATAGAGCCACGTTCGCTTAACAGTCTCTTTGAGTTAGTTATTCTTCGGGTGTGATTACGATCTTACGCAGCGTTCAGCACAACCCAGTACCAAGGTCGTGGGTTCAAATCCCACTCGACTCGTTATTTTTGGGACATTATAAATATTATAAATACTCAATACATTATAAAAATCTCATGCCCTATACCCTGAGAGGGTATTGTTTCTTAGAGTACCCTCGTCTGTTCGCTATTTCAGGCTCAGTCTCACACTCCCGCCGCACCTTCTCAATGATGCCCATGATGTCGACCTCATCTACTTCTGAATCCAGTTCTTCAGCAGCTTAAAAACAATTCAAGGATATTAATTTATTGACATTATAGTACTAAATGCAAAAAGCAAAAGAAGGTAGACTATGAAAGTAGCAGCAATTTTGAAAACGAAAAAGACATGCACGATAGATGTCCTCTCAATCAGGCCTTAAGGCCTGCGCACATCTAGGCGATGGTGATGGCAATCATCCGAAACTGTCAAATATCGCCGTCATATTTAACAGCGTTTCAACTGATCACCATGGTGTGATCCTTTAGTTTGGGAACTTAGATTCTTATAAGATATCGAAGATTATGTGTGTACCTATCTACAAAAATCGACAATTTGACCTTACATATTATTCCTTTGTCAAGTTTTCGGAAGGCGATCATTATCATCATCAGGCGATCAGGCATCATGTTATTATACACCCCGCATACATATAATGTGGCCTAAGCCACATTATGTACCTACACTGGCAATTCAAACACGGATTTTTACTGTTTTGTACTGGCACTAGATACTTATACTTGTCCTTAATAGCCTGGGATACACTAGGGAACATTTTGTCCCGCAACATGACGCGCAACACTTAATTTACGTGACGCTGCAACGTTGCATATTATCCCGCAACATGTCCCGCAACATTGTACGTGACGCAGGGCATGTTGCTTGCTCCCGCCTCGAGAGCGAGCGCACGTGTCTCGCGTCAGTGTCGCGCCATTTGTCACCAAGTGTAGTCGCGTACGCAACGTGCCTAACATGACTTTAGTGTGGGGAAATGATACCGTGCTTTCACTAATAGCCACAACCTCCTCGGGCGACATTTCTATAAGCACTAACTAGTGTGGCCTGCAAAATGTTCCACGGCATTGTCTCTCGGGATATTCACGTAGTTGTCGAGCAACATGTCGCTCCGTTTGTCCCCTAGTGTATTCGAGGCTTAAGGTTATGTTAGAACATGAAAATTAACCGGACTCGAGTTTTCATACTAAAGACATAAACGCGCTCGTTACGGTGATCTATTTTTTAAAAGGAGTGAAGAAAACTCAACCGAGGAAGCATGAGGTGATATGCCTATTGACCTCCTTGGTTGTATTTTGGCTTGGTCTGTCAACAGCCGATAAAGGCCTGCGCACATCTAGGCCATAGCTATGGCAATCAACGGAAACGCTCTCAAATATCGCTGTCATATTTGACAGCGTTTCAGCTGATCGTCATCGCGATCGCCTAGATGTCAGGATAATAATGTTCCTCCTATAGATGTGCGCAGGCCTAACTATTTTATAATGTGTGTTTTTTGTGTGTAATATATCCTCACGGAATTGATCCGAAATGGACAGATGCCATTAAATGAAGAAGAAGAAGAAGAGTAGGTATGCAACGGAAGCTAGTTCAAAAGTAAACTTGTTAAATGATGTCATTACCTTAACTAACCTTTAGTAGCACTTTGAGCCGTCTTTTTTCTGTCCCCGTTCCTTGTTTTTGGGGTATTTCTTGACGGCATTGCTTGATAGTTCTGCAGGATCGTCTTTGGTATGTCCATTTCTGGATCTGATACCTTCGACTTCGGTTGTCCTGAAGTGGCTGATCTAACCTTGGTTTCTTGGACTATTGGTAACACTGTGGTTTGTATGTTGCTGAGCACAGGAGGGGCATCCTGTAAAGTTTCGCTGTGTTTGCTGGACATATGGCCAAGGTATCCTGAAACGCGTGAAAGATAATTAATTCATGAGTGCATTACTACACCACGGATTAATTGAATTGCATGAAAATAGAAGAATTCATACCTTTTCTACTTTTAAAGAAGACTAAACACTTTTCGCATTTATTGAGTGGCACTGGTTTGAGCTTAGGGTGAACGACATGGACCTTGTATTTGTGCTTTTGCCAATGCTGATTGCTTGCAAATATTTTACCGCACAAATTGCAATTTACGCTTCCATCACTTCTAGGTGTAAACTCTTGAAGATCGCTTCGAACCTGTATATTTGTATTGGATTCTTGTACGTCGTTGCCCCGACTTCTCTTCCTTGATTCGGCTTTATTCATGGCATTGTCTGCTGGTTTTTCGAAGCTCGGGTGATTCATGTAATCCTCTATGAGTGAAGCTTTCGTATCAATGTCCACAGTTTCCTGCATTTCGACATCATTCGTCTGAAGGCTGGAGTAGAAGTCATCGGGCAAGGTACCTGTTTCAACTATTATTGCTTCTGGCTCTACGGTACCGAGCGTTATAATGGGTACACAATCTGCGTCGTCATCGAAATAATGGTATTCTGATTCTGAAATGGCGAAATGATCAGAGTTAGGTTTGAGTTTAAAAATGGATTTAGTCTTTATTTTCTATAGTTTTTAATTATAGTTTCCCACGACGATAATAAATTATGTTAGCCCAATTTTACACTTTATACGTACCTAGATAAGAATTAAATCGAGACATCGATTATTGTAGGTAGTTATATGTATAACCAAGGCGACAGCTAAGTTAGAAGTGAGAAGAGTGACTGTTGAAGCATGGATCCAACATAATATCAGTAATTATAATTATATTTGTATTATGTAATATTTGTCATTGCCATTTACTAACATTAGTTTTAGTTTTGTGTGCTACTAACTAAATTGTTTTTTTCTGAAATAAAAATATTGTATTGTATTGTAAGTACCTAAAACTTATGATGTCATCATGACACGCTCCGCTACAGTCGAAGTTCATTAATAATTTCACATTATACCAACGAACTGATGTTTACCGCGATTAAATTTTTTTATAATCCTTTGCATAGCGATCGCGTTTTTTCAAGACATCCACGAGTTGCTTCCCGCCGCCACCACGGCTGTTGTAACACGGTCGAAACGTCGGGAAATAATAAAGGTAATCGCGATAAATACCCTTTTCTTACATATAATTATGCATATTTACAATAATATCAAATTCAATAAAAGTTTGTAATATAAATATAATACCTACCTATACTTTGGTTGGTGATATACGAGGTTTTAATAAAACACAAGATTGTTAACTTATTTTCAAAATATATTTTAAAGTGGACGCTTCACATTTTTCACAATCCAGTTGTACGTGTTCCTACTTATCTATGGAACAACAACTAATTACCACCAATAAAAAAACACTATTGTATTTATGAATTTATTGTTAAAGCTCTTATATTTGCAACGACAAATTGAAAGTATATTTACTTATATAAAGTTAGTTTACAAGTAGATAGCTATCAGTTTAACTGTGGTAGTAGTTTTGTTAATATAATTTGTTAACCAATACCTATTTAATTATTTATTAGACTATCCAATATCTAACGGTCTTATACTACGTTTTTATATACTTTATAGGAATATATAATATTATAACTGATATATGGCCCATTTATTTATCAAACAAAAAGTATCTAGTATACCCTAATGAAATATTTATTTATTTCTTTAACTTCAAAACTGGCAGTTTGCCTTTGAGTGTGGAAGAATAACGTTTAGCTAAACAAATAGAAAAAATGTTTTACACGAAAACATAGCATATTACTTGCAAAATAAAGTTTCAAATAGCATGATTTTTCTAAACTTCTCTTGAAGAAACAATGCTTGATCCTTAAATGAGGACTAAAAGAAAAAACAACAAACTTAAAATCACAATTGCACTTCAAATAAGAAATCTACTTATACTCGTAATAATAATTCTTGCCAAGTAATTTACAACACAAAATAAAATGAAATACAACTAAATTGCTATACCTACATACCTACTGCAAGTCAACCAAAATAATTGAAATTGGTGTGTCTATAGGTATATCATGATCCAAGAAGTTACCGGAAAACTGTTACCGGGAAAACCAAAATATCGACGCCCATGGTTTAAATGTGTATTGCGTCTATACAAATTTATAGAGCCACAGGCCAATAAAAATATGAAAGAAAACACTCACGCGTAATATATTTTATATAACCTAACAATATAATTATGTATCCAAAATATTTCGCCCCTAAAATGTGTCATTAAAAACTTTATAATACCTTTTATATTGTTTTAGACGCACATTTTATGTTGTATCATTTGCGCTGCCTGGCAGCTTGTGTTTTACTAAGTATAAAAGAAAAGTAAAAAGTATGAAATATAATAACTCAACAATGAATATGCTTGCTAACTTTAGTTAGCGCTAATATCACAAAAAAAATACTACAAAAAAGAAAAATAAAGCACTTCACGCAACTAAACAACCGGTAGTTGTAATGTATAAACAAAACAAAACTTTCTACCAAACTATGTTCCTCATCAGTTTTCTATAATATTTTAAACAATGTGTAAAAAAAATATCATAACAAATACAGACCCTCCTCGTCCTAAACACACTCCTCATCAAAAATATCGAAACAGTGGGTACTAATGCCTACCAACCCGGGAAATAAGATGTACTTACTAAATAAACTTTTTGAAAAAACATTTATATTTATTTACCTCTTTGATTACCTATTTAACATTTTCCAAATTTTAAAATACCAGTTTTTTTTTATATGCCAGTTGAACCAACACTTTAGCTGGATAAAAATAATTTTAAAAATAATCTTTAATATTCGTGGAACCATCCCGCAAATATCTGGTATTACTATATTTTTTTGTTTCATGTAAAAAAACGTAAATAATATGTATAATATCTGAAACAGAACCCTACTTCAGAAGTCAAAACACCTCTCTCTCTTTTGATAAGGAGTATAGTTTTATAAACCTTTGAAAATCGGCTATCTTCGTTTGTTTTCAGCTATGAAGGGCTAGTGGTCAAATTTAATAAACTAAACAAAAAAAAACATGTAGAATTTTTTTGATGAATGTGCTCTCTATAACCTAATAATAACACTATGAATTATAGTTATAAGATAATTTACTGTGAAGCTATTTTGTGCGAGTGACTGGCGCAAACAAACTTATTTTCTAATTATAAATCACACTGCAAAATTGTTAATACCTTGTTGGTGACCATCGAATCTATGTACAATGATTCAACGAATACACCGATAAAAATTAACTTATACACACAGTGGGGTCAACTATTTAAATTATGTATAAACTAAACGTAAACTATTTAGAACTTGTGCGCCAAATATTATAAGACAATATAACTTTAAGTAGTCATAAAAATGTTTTTATATTATTAAATGTAAACCAAACTAATATACTTAAATTGTTCTTAAACTTATTACACTCTCTTCCAAAATTAACTATATTAACGAAGATTAGTACATAATCTTTCATAAACTTATTTTAATAAAGAGATTATTTCAATAATAACTTCAAAGTAGGTATATATTCCCTTATCAATGGAAGAACTGCTGATTCTGTTATTGTTTTCTAAAACACCTATAACTCGTATAAAACTAAATTATTATATTTCTAGAAGATAAACTTTAAGTGATAAGAATGGGAAACTTTATAACACTGTAAATAGAATAAGTGATTGTGCTATGCTATGGCACTGTCTAGTCATAGGTTATTCTAATAATGTTGAATAAACTTCATACTAAAATAACTTGTTATTAAAATTTTATAGTAGGTTTCGTAGTAACAGTCAACTCACATGTATAATAAAATATATGAAACTACACCATAGACTTTAACATAGATAGAATAGACAAAAAGTATGTAATATTACAAAAAATCATTAAATTATTAGATATGTCAAACGCAGTAAGAAACTTTAACTTACAGTGTCCCACGTAGTTCTTTAATCTCTAACGGCCGATGACTGGATATCAAGTAACTATCTTCGTAAAATACGTCCAAAATCCTTACAAAATAAAATAATAATCACGCTATTGTATTACCTATTATGTTGAATTTGTGAAATGCTTATTAAGCTATTTTAAGCTAACCAGTAGTCGTAGCACCAGCCGTTATTCTTCATAATTTTTAATGGAGCTATTTTTGATACATTTAATACAGTCTTTGGTTGGTATCTTGCGGTGTATAGAGTATAGAGTAGGCTTTAACAGTTCAAGTTATTAAACTTTCGCTAAACGTTCTATCTGCGTGTGGAAGGCACTATTCAGACTCTTGTATGACAACATCTTTTGATGCTCTCGCATTATAAACTTTAAAACGCAGTAACTGGCCTCGATTATTAAAAATATTGTAAAATTATTGTCTAATATTTGCACAACCATACTTTTTATACAAGTATAATATAATAACATACTGATTTTTAATGTAACAAACGTACAAATATATAAATGCATAATAGAATCATTGGAAATATACATATTACTTACTTCAAAACGTTACAACACATTAAAATTTTATATAAAAATAAACCTTAAATTATTTAGTTTTCGAAATTTTAATCCACTCATACTGGACCAAAATTTAAGAAGGCACTTTATCAAATGTTCATACTTACCTACGTAAAACTAATACCCATGCTGTAGGCAGATTATGTTAACAATAATGTATCCGAAGCTGGCACGTATATAATCCTACGGGATTCAGACTTGCGTCGGGTCAGGAGACGTATGCGACGGCGTCGAACCCAGTGGGGAGCCAGAGCCCATAGCTTCCAGCTTCAATCCCGGGAGCTGCCCATCGAATCCTATGAAGAAAGCATTCGGTGGATAGACACAGTCTTTAGGCACATAGCAATCGTGTGTGGTCTTCATGTGATTTTTCATTTTGTCGGGCCTAGAAAATTCCTTGCAGCACACTGGGCATGGAAACACTTTCCTCTGTTGGCCCTCGTGGTATAGAAACGCGTGCCTCTGGAATGAATACTTGTTTTTGAATGTTTTTTGTATGTTCTCTTTGGCACATTCGGTGCACTGGTAGACTCCTTCGTTCACCGAAGCATATCTGAACAGATTTAGGCCTCGGACAGACATTTCGGTGAGCTGCTCGGCTGGATCGTTGGAAGCGGAATTCGCGCGTCTCCTTATTCGTCTTCTAGCAGATCCTGGTCTTTGAATCTGGTTGCCTTGTACAGTGTTGTTGTTTAATGAATCGATTTGATACTCGTTTGAAGTGGATGCTTGGGTCGCTGGGTTCACTCTTATTTTCCCGGATCCATCGAACGATGGAGATAGTGAGTGCTTCATTTCTTTAATATCTGAATCGGGTGTTCCGCGTCCTGTAACGAGTCAATAGCACAATTATTAGAAAATATTTAAGAACACAAATATGTACACTGAGTTACAATAAAAAAGCTTTTACAAAGCTGCAAAAAATATGAAGCTATGTATAGAAAATCTGTCTACTCTAGAAATCATAAAAAAGTGAAAGTAGTAAAAATGATCTTGTCACAAAAATGTATGGGGATGTAGTTGAAGAAAAAGTAAAGAACGTAAAATAAAAAATCAAAGTCAAGCCTAAACTAAACATAAGAAAAACAAAAAAAAAACAAACAAAGAAAATATAATATTAAACTTTATTTGATCAAATCGAATGACAAAATGTAATAACACAATAATGAAAACATTTATGATGTGGTTACTTTAGGGCCAAGTTTATTAGATTTGTATAAAACGTATGTAAATTACTAAAATAGCACCATGTATCTTTGATGTTACATTTTATCACGGTTATGTAATAAACTCGTCCCTGAAATAAAAACAGGAAATAAAACAAAAACACTATCAAAAACAGTTTTAGGTAAATATTTAAGATGCATTTTCAGATACACCTGCATAGGTAATCTGCTTTATGTGGGATTTCATTCAATACTTTATGATATCAAATAAGGGCTGTTTATTGTAAATCGGAAAAACTAATCTTAAAATTGACATGTTGCATTATTATTAACAACAAAAACGTTGAGTTCCACGCAGTGGGATAAGCTAATTTAGAGAAATCAATCAAATATAAATGTATCTTATTCGATTTGTTTATTAAATATCTTAACTAGACAGACCATTAACTGGATCAATGTCAAACTTCTTACGCTACATCAATTATCCTATTAAATTATAAATAAGCAATAAATTACAAAATAAAAACAAAAAAGAAGTTTTTCACTATGATATAATAGGACTCAAGTGGTTGCATTTGGAACTATTTCGGCAAGTTTAAGTAAAAGTTAAATAATTATAAAAATAATGATTCAGTTATAAGATATATGAGAAACTCAAGTAAGGTGGGTTCAAAATTGATATTGCGATCATTTCATTTAAAACCATGACTGAGGATAAACTTACTGATTCATAGCTGCCACTTTGAATTTATCTTAAAACACGAATTTGATAACAAGCCAAACAAAATAAGGTCGTATAAAACTAGGAGTCAGTACCGTAGGTAAGGAACATGTACTTATAGCCTCATTGTATCAAACAGAAACTAAGAAATATAGCTGATATAAAACTATACAGTATGAAGGCAACAATTTGTACCGAACCAGCATCTCATCGTTCTACAGAGCTTTGAATTGAGCAACATAGAAAGCATAAAACATAAATCTAGCTCTAATCACACCAGCTATGTGAGAGTAACGTCGAAAAACCACATACCTTGTTTTCCTCTTCTTGACTAAATATTAAATAAACAATTTAACATAGTTTAGAAAGTTCACACCATTAACAAAACTATTTATTTCTATATAATAAATATAATTAACTAATTTTAACTACTCTTTATGTATATAACCCGTGTTGTTACTTTGCTAAAATATTTTAATGTAATTATTGAACAATAATTTTAAATTGTTTATATTGTAGAATTCGCTGTCGTTGTTTTAATCACCATTTGCGACAAAAATCTGGCACCTAACGAATATAATGAGAGAAATAAAATTGATATTGGCAAGATCAAGCTCACAATAAAACATAATTTCAACTACAACAAGACAATATTCATCTTAATTGAGGAAGTAACAAAATAAAATAAGAAAGAATATAAAGAAATCGTTTAACGAAACATTAAATAAAAAAGGTCAATAACGAAAAATAAAGTAACAAGCTAATAATAATTAATGAAAGTATTATACATTTTTGCTGTAACTTTTATTATTTCATTAAAGGTTCTAAAAATAGTAATTAACACCTTACTGTATACCAATGTTTTACTTTATCAACGAACAATGCTAGATGTAATGTGTTTCAAGTCTAAAATTGTCTAAACATTACTCTTTGCATTAAAATTTGCTATTGCCTAAGTGCAATCAACAACAAAATTATGGAGTTTTATAGTATTTGGCTACTTGCTATTACTTTATAATTGTGTCAAGTGAATTAATTTATGTCACGTATTAACTGATTTTTATAAGTACCTACTTAATTTTATGAGAGCTGAAATTAATATTATAACTTAAATATTATAAAGGTACTTTTTATAATAAGATAGTAAGTAATTTTTTTCTATAATATTGCATAGACTTATTTTCAAAACTCATGATTTTCTACTTTGCTTTTTAACATCGCAATCGAATATATTTTATTTGTACGAAAACAATATTGTATTTAAGTAGGTATGGATGAGAAATTTGACGTTATTGCAATAATCATGATGGAGTTCTATTTTGTTTTGTCTATTTTAATATCCTCAAATTAGAATGTATAAAGTATAAGTAACCTTTGTTTTAGACCATCGAAAATCAAACGATTGCAAATTCATCATAATGAATCCCATTCGCGAATACATTCAGCAAAATAAATACGTATACTAACGAAATTTCATTAATTTGTAGGACACGCCATTTTATGCCTCATTACATGCGACATTTTCCTAAGTTTAATTTAGCACCAATTAATGATATAAATATAAATTATAACGAAATAAAATATGATTTTAATCATTGAAATATTCGAAATAATAATATGAATACATAACTAGATCATACGTCACAAAAACGTCGCCTTGCTTAGACATCAAGTACAAAATATGATATACTTTTACGACCAAACCAAAAAAGTGCTCTAACTAGTTTATTTTTAAGTAGAAATAGGTATTCAAGGGTTTAGGCACTGTCTAAATTGACTAAGTATTTTAATTTTAAGGAATTTTCCCAACGAATAATAGCCTCGCCTTTTTAAGTCTAATTTTTCATTTTAAGTACCTATCAACGTCCAAGGTAAATTTTCATATAAAGATTATGAAAGGTAGGTACTATAAATTCGTATTTAAGAATTTTAACAGTCTTAATATTGATTATCAAGACTCGATCGTCTCAAAAATGTTTTTCGACTTGAATAATTAACACGCCAAAGGTTTTACATTTAACAAACATAATGGGAAACATGAGATGATATTCTTAGAACGAGTTTTAGATTAGCTACTTGGCCCTAAGTGTTTCTAAGTTTCTAATGAAGCTTCCTAAGATATTATTGTAAACTCTGAATAATGTAAATAAATAATACCTACATAAATCTTTGAAACTTCTTTAAAATCTAGTAGTAGATAAATATTTAACTTATTATTATACAAGTAAAAGGCACACTAATAGGCAAGCGTTCCCTGGACCTACATTCAATTTTATTGGAAATTTTGGTTAAGGATATACATAATGTACGAACCTACTGAATAACCTATTGTATTTCTTTTTGAAAACTACTCCGTGATTTTTAGTTTATAGTATAAATAATGTTGAGAACATCATAAACAGTTGGAGAAAAGTGAAGTGTAGCTATCTTTTGGAAGACTACTTTTGCCTCTAATTTTATTATTAAATAACTTTATATAAGTACAATTTCTTAATTAAATTTTAAGGCATTTTGATTTCTACTAAAATAGAATTTACAAAATTAAATCATCTCATGATTCCTTTTTTTAATATAAATAAATATTTACTTCGTTCAAAGCACCTCCTAAGATCACTTTTACAACAACAACGCTTGGTCGTTTCCTTCCAAATATACATTTTTTTGTCATCTTTTAAAGTTAAATATCATCTTTTAATAATAATAGCCTGTGATTTAAATAAAAATAGTAAAGATTTGTTTGTAGTGAACAACACTTAGTGCCTAGATAATATTGAAACCCGCAACTACGTGTACTAAGTTTTACACCCTATCGGAGCTTCGACTTTTTGTCACATTTTCATAATTACGACAAGCACTAAGTACTTTACTAAGTACAAGTACCTACCTAGCAATAAAAATTACACGAACAGTTGCTAGGTAGATTTATATTATGATTCCGAACAATAGGTATCGAACTCTGAATAAATACATATTTTTGTATTCTGAAGTATTAGAATAATGTAGTCTCTACTGCCAACGACAAATAAATAGATGCCTCTTTTATAAATAACTTTATCTCTTTACAAGAAAACAATACGCACCTAGTTAGTCGCAATGATAGGAATTAATCATTATAAGCCGTCATGAGTTGGGGCTCTGAATCTTCAGGAACTGAATGACATTATACGCTAGTAAACTACTTTTGATGTATATTTAAGCTATGTAAATATCTCATATTATAATTTATATTTAAAATTGCTTGTCTCACTATTTTAATAAATATTATCTTTACAGTGTAATTAAGTATCTGAATATCGACAATTACAACCAAATAACTTTCAACATAAATATAAACTATTTAAAATAATTCTTAACAAATCTAGAACATAAAATCATAGCCTGTGTTGAGTTTTACTTCAGTGAAGTGAAATCAATATAATATTTACAACTAAGATCACTAATAAGGCAAGTTTAACGAAAAATGCATTTTAGAACTCTACTACGTAATCAATGGCATAATTATTTTAAGTCTTATAGTGGTAGCCTCTTCGGAGAACTACCATTATGTAGGTAGTACTTTATATGAGTAGGTAAATAGATAAATATTTATATAGCTAAAACATTATGCCATTGATACAACTAACTATATCATTACTACTAAACTTAAATTATTTAATTCAGTTCAATGAGAATTGCGAGTAACATTTGCAAAATAACAGTCATCTATGTATAACTACATACTTTTGAAATAATGATCACCACGAGTAATTACTTTGTACCCTGAAATTTTGTAAGTAATAAAATTAAGTAACAAGTAAGTGCAAAATAACAAGTTAAAGAAAATATAATAAAAATATCTTGAAGTTAGCACTCTGAGAAACAATGGAACAATATATAATTGATAATATTAACAACAAACGATTTGAAATCGTTAAATACCAACAAACTTATTGATACCTATAATCATTTTGAATGCCTGTCGACTCGTGATCACTGTGCCGTTACCTTAGGGCAAACACAGTCATTGCCGTTTGCAAAAGATTATCACTTTATCAACGATCGTACAACTGTATCACTTACCTGTTTTTTTAAGTTATGCTAATAAAGCTACCGTCAAAGTTTCGTCCCAGACTGTTTTCAAATAGCTGCATAATGATCACATCTCAAGTAGGCAGAGCTCGAAAATTGTTCAACCACGATCTATATTTAACTACAAAAAATTATAAGAATTCGTTTTTTTTTAGTTTATCTTCTCTAATCAGATCTTCGCATTTTTTTAATCCCACCTATAGGCAAAATAGATGTTTCTAAGATTCTTGTTTTGCCATCTGTTCGTTGCCATTGTTTGTGTTTGGTTGATTTTTGTGTATGATCTTGAGATGGGCGATCATATTATCTTTTCGAGTAAACTCTTTGAAACAAATCGGGCATGGGAAAACTTTAACGTCTTTTTTGTGGGAAGTGACGTAATGCCGGCAAAAATTACTTATATGAGTGTAAACTCTGGCGCATATCTTACAGCGGAAAATGTTCTCACCCTCCTTGATACAATAGTCTCTCACTGACTCATTGGTTTCCTCGTGGTAGCTTCCTACACTTCCCATATTATTTTTCCTAATAGGCGATGGAAATATACGATGCTCCCAGTTCGTTTGGGATAGATCTGCGGCTTCATTGTTCGCCAAATTGAGATTGTTTTGCTCTAATTCAGCAGCAAACAACTGCGTCGCCAATGCGGGCATTAGGACTGTTTCAGGGGGAAATTTGTCAAATGTATTAAGCGCGGGGTTCAAGTTCGAAAGACCGGAAAGCTGGTTGAATAAGTTTCGAGCTCTTATTTTTGACATTTGCGGAAGTAGTTTTTTACTATTCTTTGGCTTTAAGTTTCGACCCGGTCTATTTTTATCTTCAGCCTCTTTGATCGATCCATCGAGTGAGTTTTCGCGACTTCTATCAGGGTTGTACTTGTACTCCATAGGTTCATTGTATGCGTCAGTGACGTCAGTAACAGGCTCCAGTTTTATGGATCCGTTTTCAACGGAGAGAGTGGGTCCGTTTGTTGAATAGTTTTGTCGCATGTTTTCTTTAGCAGCTTTTTCAAAATCTGAAATATATCATTTCAGTCATAATTATGAAGTTCTCGTAACGCTTTTATCGTATTTTGTTTAAATATTCAGATTGAATTGGATATATTTAAGCGGCATTTGTGTACATTATAATTTATTCCATAATCACTGAAATATTTCCAATTGCTATTTAACGAAGGAAAGCTATTGGGAATAAGCCTTGTTTGTTACCCGTTTCTAATTTGATTGTTTGTACAATATTAATTTGATTCGAAGATATTGAATAGAAAAAGATAAATAATAACTTCAAGTACCACACCGAGTTTGCCCCTGGCCATTCCTCTAATAGCTCTCCCCGAAAGCAGAAAAGCAAGCAATAGTTAAAACTGACGGTTTATGAAAGAAATAAGCATCTGTTATTTTGTAATACTTCAAAAATATTTTAATAGATTATCACACTTACCCCTTTTGATAAACTTTAAATGTATAAATATATTATTCAAAGTACACTGCACTTTTTTCACTCATAAATGAAAATTCCTAACATCAAAGCTTATATCCCATTAGCTTTTCCCTTTTAATTTATTTTATTGATGTAAACAATGTTAGATAAAATCGGAAAGGAAGATTAATAGTATTTACAAAAGGTAAGCAAATCAAATACACTTTGGTTTTCCACATCCGCTTTTCATTTTAATTTACATAATAAACTAGCAACTAAATTTGGGTTTACTAATTGTCAATCTATACATAACCATTTACTGGCAAGTGATGTCGGTAAATCATCTCAATAAGACATGTTTCGTGTTATGTAAATCGGTAGAACATACCTGCTGATTCGGAGTCCTTGCCGGCCATCGCCACGTCAGCTGCCTGCGCGTCGTCGCCTTCGTCGATCAGCAGTGCCTCGCCAGCCTCCTCGCCACCAGAAGTGGCACCGTCCTCAGCGTTGAACCCATCCATCGACATCTTTACTTCTAACATTTCAGGGGAGCCTCGAACGAGTTGGTCGGCGGGTCGGTGGTTTGGAGCGTGAGATGCGGTCTCCGGGATGAACTCTCCGGGAGGGCTAGCGGCTGTGTTCAGTGCGTCGCTGGAGCTTCCACTGAGCTTTCTAGGTCGACCTCGTTTCCTCTTGGGTTGCATCAGGGCATTGCCCAGCAAAGGCATTAGTAAATTGGGAGGCGCCCCCCCAGTAGGCATCCCGGACGCCGGTCGTTTCTGGTGCATGTACTGCGGATGTATTCTGTGGAGCTGCGGCGGAGGCGTGTGACCGCTCGTGTTGCCCTGCTGTTGAATCAACGAATTGGTAAGCGCTGGAATATCGCACTTCTCCTCGTTTACTTCCGTGAGGCCTTTTATCTTTAAGCTCTCTGCTACTTTCAGAAAAGCGGTTAACCTTTCTTGATCAACGCTCACTTCACCTCTGTACATAAAATCCAACAGGCTCTTCATGTCCGCAAATGGGACGTCTTTCAATATGACGATGGGATGTTTCTCTTGGTGATTTACAAAGAGACTTTGGAAATAGGGACTGCACGCCGACAGAACCATCTTATGCGCTTTCAGCAGTTGGTTCTCCACGGCCAGGGTGACGTCTGTGAACGTCTCTGCGTGCAACAGCTGATCGAACACAGACAGCATATTGGATTGGTGGTTGTTCCACCGGAGGCAAAATCTTTGTGTCGCCATCTTCGCTCTTTTATTTTCTTTGGAGGATATAAATTACCAGTCCGATATTAAACTCTAATAAACCAACAATCATATAGGTGTTGCAGGTATACATAGATATTCTCTCTGTTCCATGAACGTTTTAACAACAATCTTCAACAATAAAATATTTTACTTTTTAAAAGCCATTTCTTAATTTATATAATATGTTTCATAGTGTTTCGTGCAGTTTGTGTGACGGGCGCAGGGGGACCTGAAATAGAACAAAAACACTTTTGTAATATAAATCTTATTGGGGCTAAGCGCATGGTTCTGGGTCTAGAAATTATTTTGAGGTCGAATTTATAACTTAAAACTGAAAATAAATATCTACCCGCATATCAATATGGATAATTGGATACCTAACCTAGCCCAGCCTAGATTTCTCTGGTATCGTGTTTATCATGCCTGCAGAAAGTATGTGATTAAAATTGTGCGATTATGAGCAACTGTGGATCTGTCACGCTACTTTAGATCCTCACGAAGGAATTCACGCGATAGTCGTTCGGCCAGGTAGGTAGTTGTAGCTAACATTATTTTCTTACAGGTTTCTGAATTTCACAGTAGCATAAGCTAAGGTAGCAGTAGTTTTGCCATATATGCCGCCTAACCGTGTCATAGTCTTATGAATTATTATCTTTCACTCCAGATATTATTACTTTGCTTTGATTATTTATGTCGGACAACCCAAAAAGTGCTGAAATAATGATTTTTCAAGTATCCTCGAGTGAGTCTAGTGCACTAAAATTCAGTTGATTTTATTTATATGCCTTATTGTGTGGGGTCGCTAGAAGTAGGTAATCTAACTACCTAGTTAGAATTTCTAAAAATGTTATGACTTTGGATTAATATTTTTTTAATTGATCTGTTTCAAAATAAGTATTTCATCTTCATCACCTTTCAGCCTTTATCCCACGCTAACTGTGGGGTCAGCGAAATATTATTGTATTCTTGGAACTGCAGGGTTTTCTAAGTTAAAAGTGACAGCTGATTTTGTAAAAAAAAATGTTTCTGAATAGACGATCGGCGTTTCATATGTTTAAATCTCTCTATGTCTGAACTTCTTAATTTGTACCATCCTGTAATTATAACCTGTGTTTCGCAAATAAATGATTGTATTGTATTGAAACATTGTCTATAAAGTATTCATACTTATTCACAATCCTCAAAAATTTCGAATTCACTAGCATTAACTCGCCGCTTAGATCTCTTAGATTGGTTTTATTATTTAGCCGTTTCCAATATAGCCTTGATAGTCAGACAACAATCTGAAAATATTACCGCCAAGATGGTTAATACACGTTTGAATTTGATTGTGAGCGATATTTTGAAATATTCAGCAAATAAATAAATTGGCCAGTAGCAAGTTCCAACCAAAAGGTCTTCCGACTCCACATCCACCTCACACTCGATGTAGATTAAAAGTATTGTGATCTTCACATCATTATTTAATATCAGTTAATAGGTATCCTTAAAATATCTTATTGAATTATTAAGCAGGCTGAATAATTATATTTTAGGTAGGTACCTAATGTATGAAGTTAGCTTAGGTATAATGAATAAACAAAATCATCTTCAGACCACATTTCTTGTCAACAACACCATGCCTTGATGACTCGCGGTACTTGCTACTGATGCCTATGCATTTGATAATACAAAGTAATATGCATCTAAATTATTAAATATTTCGCACGTTTCAATGATGGATCCAATCCTCAAATCTTCAAGGTTAAATAATCGAGGGCGACTCTATCGCCTAGCGTCGTCGCGTCGGTCGGTCGGCTCGCGACAGGAGGCCGACCGTGCAGCGAGCGAGCGCACTGCAGTGGGGAAATTATTTAGACTAGCAACCGCTACAACATCATAACTATCCATCTACTCATCGATCATCGACGATACTTCTAACAAAAAAGCGACGTAATCCTCGTTTTCTTATAGGTGAATTTCACAAAATCAGCAGCAATTCTAATTAGACTCCAATAAGAATCGCATCGAATTTAATTCAAACGCTACAAAAACACAATCATTCTGTCCACATCCACAGGTGCTGACCACAAACGTTATCGCGGTACGGAACGGGCGCTCAAATTATTACTACGCACCCAGTCGAGCGCGTTACATTACGTCATCACAATGGCATTATTACCTCCGATATCCACATTAATTCAGCCGATACGACGAGATAAACACGGTTTGAGAATAATTAGATCACTGCACAAACATAAGGGGACATACCACACGTATCTGCACCACAATCAACTCGACCCTTTTATGGGAATGAGGAACAGCCCTTCCGCCATAGTCCGCGTTACGTTTGCGTCGCACCCCGCTCACCCGACGACTGACGGCCGCAGCCCGCAACCCCGCGCGCCGAGCACACTCGCTCCGCGACTCGAATATCTCACAAAAAATACGCCGTCATCATCGAAATGGCGGTACTGGATTACAGCGCAGGGTGCACGCCAATATATTGATTTATCAGACTTCATATAGATGATTTTCATGCAACCCCTACAGGAGACGGAGCTGAGCTGATTTCCACTGAGCATTCAAATGAAGATTGAAGGTGTTCGTAGGTATAGACTACTATAGACTCCTTTTTTTATTCCCTCAGATTTCAATTCAGCAAATATCTATTTTTCTGATTTTTGTCTCCGTCCAGGAATAACAACCCCGAGATCACGGCCGCCAGCAGCGGCGCGGCGCGGTGGCGGCGGCGACGACGGCGGCAGCAGCGCGCCGAATTTCTACTAGGATGCTATTATTAAGATTGTACCTACCTATTCTCACAGATTCTATTTATGAATCAATATTATTACAAGATTTTCAACGATTATTAACCTCGGACCTCTAGCTAGAACTAAAAATAAACCGAGATTTAAAGTCTAACCTTATTGTCCAAAGATCTTCAATTTTAGATTTCTACATTCGGTGTAAATCGGCTACTTCCTATATATTTTGAGGTTAACTTAGTTATGTACCTAAACCTTAACTAGCCCTACCCTGGGGTGGTACCAAACCAACTTATTTTAAAACGAACAAGAAATCAAATCAGTCCAACCCATCGAGATAAATCGAAATCATAGGTTTATTATCAAATCAATTAACGAAACTTAGGTTCTTAACCTACATAGGACTTCATACAACCTCCCCACATAATGCCCCATTATAAGAGTTTTATATTAATATGACAGCTTCGCCTGTCATGTCACTAATCTTATTATTTGCTTCACGCTCATACAAAGTTGACCGTCCCTTGATGAGGCATTATACGTTCTGTATGATAGATTTTATATTATACTAATTCAGAAACGTATCTTCGCGGATCGGTAAATTCTAAATGAAAGTATCCATATTTACGGAATATCATGCGACATACCTTTACATAGATAGAAGAAGGGGTGAATTTTCCACGTGAAAAACATCAATCCATTCTTGTTGTCGCCATGTCAGCAGTGATTCTGTCTCTGTTCAGCACGGGTGGGGTTGCACGCGGCGCGGCGGTTGCCGCCGATGACGGCCGAGCGCCGCCACTTTTCGCAACCGAACCCACCCGATTCCACACGGAAAATAGAACGCGGGGCGCACTTATTTTTGAAGGTTTTAAAAATCCAAAACCCACTTCAGTAATCACAAAAGTTTCCAAGTTCATTCGGAAAGGTATGTTCGATTTATTTCAACAGTTCCACTTTATTTCATTGTTTTCGTTTCTTAAAAATAATAAATGCCGGTTTCAGGATACAAAAAAATCCGCGCGCGTTTTTGTTAGTCGGAAGTGTTTTTAATAAAAATGGCCTGCCGCCTCGGCGGGAGGAGTGGCAATGGGCAATGAGGTCGGTACCCTCTCTCTGGCACCCGCGCGCGCCCCTCCCTGCCATGCCATGCCGCTACACTCCGACACAGGGTTAGAAAGTTTCAAAAGTGAATCGTGGAAAACACGGACACGGACATGGCAACGAATGGCGTCCTGGGAGCAAGAACACCGTGAGAGAATCACAGGAACCGAGGAAACCGATAACCTTGCTCTCTAATTGGTATTTCATTAGAAGCTGTTCGTTCTCCTTCTTTTATCGAAACTATAAAAAGTTATCGCTTGTAGATAGTTACTGACATATTGTACTCATATTAGATAGGTAGGTATAGTTGTTAAAAGATCAGAATATGTATTGTATTCTCGTCTCGTGCTTCGTTAATAAAACTATTGGTTTCCGGTAATTTTTAAGTCTCCCGATATTATTGAATCAATCCACAACAAGCCCGCTGATAAAAAATAATCAGCGTTGATATCACTCCCTCATTGACAGATCATGGCCATAACAGGTCATATAATCAGTGCTATAGTGGAGTGAGAATTTAATTACCTATTATTATAATCTAGATCTAGAGGATCCATAGTGAAATAACATGCATAAAATTTTCTGTTCAGAAATATTTTTGACTACCTAAGCTTTTAAAACAAGATTTTTCACTGCAACCCTACCAATTTTAACATTAAATACAATAAAATAACTTAAGAAGTTCATAACTTGTAAAATTTTAACTTCTAATAATTGCTGAACAATCGGAAAAAAGTCTGATAATAAAATAGTATAATATAAGTTATATTAATAATAAAACAGTGTAGGTACCTGTGTAACCTACCAAAATATTCATCAATTGAGGAATTAAATAGTGTCAATACCCCTTACATTCTTGTTTACTTTATCTAAAAATTTGTTGTGCAGAAAATTCGAGATTTTTTTGGTACATTGTAATAATCCCTGGAGTGACTATTTTAAAATATCATGCTTGATGCCGCGAATGATCTGCACCTGCGTTGTAAAATCGATTGGTGGAGCGAGAGCCATATTTCAGCGGTGACCTGACCTAGGTCATCGTGCCAGCGTTGGCTGAAGTCCTTACAGCCGGCTGACCTACTTTCAGCCTGCATAAAAGCTTGCCAACACACTTTCCCCTAATAACAAACATGCTGAGGAATAAAGGTGCCGCATTTTTCCGGGAGGTTTTAGGTCAGATCAAGTTGGCTTTCGTTCTGAAGATTTAAACGGTTGATGAATTTCAGGTTTATTTATGTCACTCTCATATCATAAATAAGCCATTTATCTAATTTTATCCTAGTAGTGTCCGTTTATAAAAACGCAACACATAATTTCCCCTTATTATTATTGTGATCCTGAATATCATGCAGGTACTGCGAAAAAGTATTTACATTTTTAATTGATGATCGGCTATAACCTCAGCTTATTGTAGGTAGGTAGGTAATATACGAACGTACGTAGAAGAGATTTATTGAATATTCGTCAGAAAACCCGCAAATCTAGACTTACTAGATTTAATGCCCTTGCATGGGTATCGCTATAGAATCGATCGTAAGATCAAGTGATTTGTTAGTAGTTTGGTTGGCGATAGCTTTTTCCTCTGCTTTTGATAGTTTCGAGTGTTCAATGATAAGCAGAATTGCAGTAACGGCTCTCGGCGAACGGTCGGTGGTAACTGTTAACTGCGCAAGTGGTAAAAGCTGTGAACAAAAAGAAATCCTTTAGCTTTCTAGTGAAGCTGTTGGAGTGTGAATATAACTAGCATAGTAGATATCTAGTTGTCTGTGGCATTGTTTCTAATGAGCCTGTAGACATATTTCTATGATCTGCTTTTCGATGTTTATTAATTCTTTATTGCATAAGTAAACTAGCCAATGTAACATCACTTTTTTCAAAGATGTTACGATCGCTGGGCACATTGCAAAATGTTTTCTGATGTGTGCAGATTTCATCGTTCTCTAATCACATTATAGATAAATAATCTTTGGAATTCTTGTTTGGAAGAGTGTTTAATAATGAAATATAAGTGCTTATTATTATAATGCTTCTATATTTTATTATGTGTTTATATATCATCACATATGTATTTTGCCCCCCAACTTGCCCTATCAATAGCGCGTGGTTGACATTTCCACAAAACACACTTTTTATTTGGTAATGTAAGTACTCACATGGTGTCATACAAGATTCTTAGCCGCTCTCCTCCACCCACGCCGCATTTTTAAGCGGACCTCATAGAAATGCAGAGGTACCCCGCATAGGCCTGTCAGTAGGTGGTAGCAGAAGGGCCGTCCTGCTAGAATCAGTGCGGGTAACGGTCGGGTCTCGGTTCAATGACTCGATTCGGACGCTCTTCGCCGTGTGTTCTGTTCTGTGTTAGATATCTCAATAGCACACGATGGCTGCCCTCTCGGTGGTGGTGCCGGTATTTTACAATCCAGCTTCAATCTTTACGATTCATTTTAATCATTCTCAATATAGGAAGGTAATAAAAGCAAGGAATAGTTTCAGAAAAAATGAGTATAACTACTCATTATATTCTATATTGTCATTAGAGTACTGATACTAGTAATAATCATTTGTTAATTCATTATGGCCACTTTATAGTACGAATTACATATTCGTCAGTCGAGCAATCAACTAAGCTGAACAAGTTCGATGCAAGTGTCGAGTTGATGAATTCTCGCAAAGTGTGTCACGCGGCGCGGTGGCGCGGCCTGATTCTTTCACTCGGACCTTCCCAGTTCCGAGAAGGGCCGTGAGTACCTTACCGTTTATGATTCAGCCTAGTGTCGCCTGCAGGTCTTGTGTACGGACTATACTTAGTATCGACGATCCTTCCGCGTCAACGCTACTTGCACGCCATAGAACTTTGCAGCTCCATTAGTCACAAAGAGGCCTGAGTGCGTAGAGAAATTGTTAGAAACGCTTAAGCCACTAACTTGCCTGGATGCGGTAGACCAGAAAAGTTAAAAGCTTTAATGATAATGCAGTAGTATACAAACGAAGTTGCACTTTCAATGAAATATTTGGCTGTTCCGAAAATAACCGTCCTATCGATCGTCGCGCACCGGAAATTATTTAGGGTTAATTGATTCACCGTCAAAACTTGAGCTTCCGTGAGATGGAATTAGTGATGAGCGCCGTAACGGGGCATTACTGCCGGCCAAGACAGCCCTGTATTCATGATCTCCCTCACTCAACACAAGATCGGTTAGCTATGGCAGCGTACGAATAAATCCGAGCAAAGAAATAACGCTTTTGATACTGGCAGTCAAGAATAACAAGACCAATCTTACACGTTGACAAACAGGCCCACGAGAACTGAGCGAATAAGCGTGAGGTCCCTGTCTGGTCACTGTCTCCAGAAAAACACCTGTGCAATGCAAGTTTTAGGGCATCGTATACAGGCAGTTCACTCTTCAAAGGCTGTGACCGAAAAAACCAGCTATCCACCTAGCCACTGAATGAGTCTCATAGCTTACCAGAAAACAAATTTTAGGATTATTTTTAAACAACGGGATATTTACCATCACGGTTGAACTGTTTCACAAAAATAGTGTTAAAAACCATGATAGTTTCAAAAGTTAAATCTTAAGATGTCCTCAGGTCTCTTCTATATTTTTGATAACACATTAACGAATAGTGGACCGCGTTAGTCAAAATGTAGATCAGATAAAAACAAGATACGCTCTTATTTTATTTGACTTCCATTTCAGTACGAAGTCCAGAAGCAACTTTGTACTTTATAAAAGTCAAAAGGCAGTTAAATCGCAAGGATCACTTTTACAAGCTCTAAAGCTAGGTGAATCTAGGCGCCAGTTCAACGCAACCAAGATTAGAAGAACAAGCAAGAAACTTCTTGCTTGGTTCGTACCGATAGTATACCGTTGCATCTCCTATCGCCTTTCCTTGCGATAACGGCCAGTTCCTTTTCGACAGGTGTCCCTGATTATGTTGAGATGATGTGACATAAATCAAGATATCGGAATTCGTACCGTACCGGTGCTTGGCAATAAATTGTGCAAGCCACTTGAGTCACCTCACCTACTTAGATAATCGCAAATGGGGTCCTAATTAAATTGTCACTTATCCTCAGACACTGTATGGAAATGAGGAAATAATTTAAGAATATTATACACTTAGCAGTAGGTAATGGAAGATTAATGATGTGTCGTTATTTAAATGTAGCTTGTTCCAAAGACTTCCAGCATGTATTTATTTAATGGCTAAAATCTAATTAAATCGATTACCTAATACTTCTTACGATTCTGGGGATGTTTTTATCGATGCCAGAGCAATACAAGCCCCAAAATTTATCAAAAGCGGTCGAAACTTCTACTTTGTGACCCGCTTCACCTTTCACCTTTCTATAGATATTTAAAGCATTCGCAGCTATTCGCAGCCTATGCCACGAGGAGGGTTCTTTGTGGCATAGTCTGGGACTAATCAACGACGTCGCTTCGTTTTAATTTGCGCAGCCGCAAAGTTATTTGGCGCTGTGAATCAAGGAGGTGAGAACGCGGAGGCGAATGATTCCGAGTGCTGCCGAGTGGTTGGGATTGCGTCAGTGCACGGGGCCGATTTCTAGCTCCCACGCAAGGTCAGTGCTTCGGATCGCTCCCACTAACCATCAGGGGCGGATTGCATGATAAATACAAGCTAGTACATAATATAAGTGTTTCTGTACAATCAGCTGGAAATTCATGAGATGATGAAGTACAAGAACTAGGGACGCGACAAGAAGAAGACTTCTTAGCTCGTTTGGCTTGTGCTGTTATGAACCAAAACTGTTAAATGTATGCATTTTGTTTATATTTTTACACATACGCTGACTCCTCGGGTATAGTAGGTATTAGAAAAATAAAAAAATCTAATATTAAATTTAATGAGCTCATTGTAAAAATCCTGATAAAAAGTAATAAGTTGTGATGGATGAATAATTGTGTTTATAATCGGCCAGGCTTATTTAATTTCAATTGTCAATAAAATTAGAAGGAGAAATTGTGATTTTATGACTCGCGTCGAGTTGAGCAATAAAGAGACAAGAAAGGCAATAAGTAGTTAGTTGTTTATTGGAATAAACTATCCCCAAGATAGGAGAGATCGTCTAAAATAAACTAAGTAAATTGATTGACGTTCACCTCTACTGCCTCTTCTGTGTTATGTATTTACTTACGGGGCGTTTTTAGTTGTACCCATCACCATCATAATTCAATTCGTCCATAAAAGAGGCATTTTCTTTATCGTTGCTCAAAACGATTTTAATAATTATTTACTCCTAGGTGTTTCCAAAGGGTTTTCATTGTTGTCTATTTGCATTGCAGTTTACTAGCTAAATCTCAGCCAACGTTTCCTGCATCTAGATCCGATGAAGTTCAGCACGTTTATTTTATCTATGCACTGCGTGATTTTGTCTTATCGTGTATCTATCATGCGTAAGTAATTTTTTGTGTTCAAAAAGTTTGAAGAAAACATCGTCATGAATACTCTAATACTTAGTAAATGTATAATGTTGATATTTTGCATCACAAAAACTTGCACAAATTCAATACAATACCTATCTGCTGTATTTGCAATATCATGTCTGGATTTTTTATCGAAGTTTCTCTTCGCTGAATACTTTTCGCCTGCTGTGTCTGCAATAAAAAAACATGCTGAATCAAATTTTTCTGAAACTACAAATGAATCTATGGTTTCAACGTATTGAGTGGAACCCCGAATGCACGTTTCCAAAGTAATTTTCAGATCCCTATAGCTCCAACTTATTTGTTAAAGCGGAAAGAGGTGCCACCATCACATTTAAAAATTATGAAACAGAAGCCAGAACAGTCAGTAAGGCGACATCAAGTGACTGCATTAGTTCTTTGGTCACAATCATATAACAGATAAGTAGGTGGACTGTAAAAACGGCAAAAGTTCTTTGTAGTGAAGGCTACCCCTGAGTTGGTTAATTGCAGTCAATTCTCACCTCCATAGCGGCCGGCTTATGACGTGACGTAAGACGATAAGCAAGAACGATAATGATTTATCTGGTATAGTCACATCATACAGTTATCTAACTGGGTATAAGAAAGTAGAAGAGTTCAATACTCGTACATGCAATAGAAAATACTGAATGTATATGTAATTAGAATTACCCTATACACATAATTATTATTGGAGGAAGCTACACCCGGAGTCCTAGGAGAACACTGATGAGTTCAGCAAGCTTATGTGTGACTGGGCATTTCGTTCATCGAGCTCGTATGCTTTTTTCTTTCGCTATGTTGACCCAAGTACTTTCTGAATACCATTCAGCCAGTGAACGCAAATAAAACATTCACGTTCACTGCATTTAGCGGTATACTTATTTCAAACATTGAGTGACAGGCCAGCACATGGTGTTCGAGAACTTCACGCGTTTGTTATAATAGTTCATCTTCTATGCCTACTTTGCCATTGTCTAGAAGGAGCAATGTTCAAGGTCAAATAAATCTACCATTATTATAGCAAGCTTTCATTGGAGGAGAGTTCCTGACGGCATCATTTCGGTTTGGCATGCACCGAGCATTTTGTAGAATAGGCATGGTGGTGATGGTGACTAAATTTTGACTACTTATCTATGTAGCACTTTGCAACGTGTTGTTTATCTTGCGTTCACGTGGCGTGCATGGCCATCGGTGATCAGCGCTAATGTTAGGCAGGATGACAGGACCTGTCTGAACACGAAATACTTATCGCCTGTGCACGACACCGCATTTGCAGGTTATAATGCATTGGTTTTGCCTTTACTTTACGTAATCTTATTCAATTCAATCAAAATACTTCGGTGAAATGGAAATAAATCGTCCTGTCGGTGAACAGTCCAATCATAAATCGGCAGTCAGCGATCGTTTGCGGAATCAAAACTCCTTTGTCCTTATTTTCTTGAATCCCACTTGGCTTTCCTCAGCCGTCATCTCATCAGTAGTCACTTCTTTATTACCCTGCATGACGTCAAATTTCAGACGATCTTTCAAACTTTTCATTGACTTAGGTAGGTACCTCTACTTCTACATATATATTCGTCCACATTTAAATACCAAACACTGTTCTTGTTACTCGTACATGACATTTTTCTCTTTGCATAACATGCCCTACCACGCAATCGGAATTTCTTTACCAATTCCTGTTTGTATTTTAATATTTAGAACCAGTATTGGTTCTTTCTTACTGTCATCACGCGTATTAAGTTGATCATCATCATGATTTCTAAGATCAATGGAATTAATAATACATGAACCTATGACCCTAGCGTGTGAATGTTCAATTGGTTTCCAGAAATCTATAAAGATAATAGGTTTCCGTTAGGCTCTCTTCATTATGGTCGGTAGTTACACTGAAGTTTAATTTTGAAGGCTTGGTTGGTCCCCTGAGGTTTGTAAATAATAATCACTGAGCCACGGCCAGCAACAAAAGCTATCTCCAGTTTTTTGCTGGATTTTCCTTAAAATTACAATTTCAGTTTTCAAAACCCAGTCATGGTTGACTTTAAAAAAAGTTTTGGTGACTTTAAAAAAGTGCGACGCATAATCATTTGAACTTTAAAAACAAGAAGTGTTTCTGGTCTATAAAGAACATCAGAAAGTTGGGTTTTCAGCTGATTATAAAAAAACTTTTCGTGTTATTTTTTTATTTACGTTCGTAGTTTATACCTCCCTGAAACTTTTTCTTAGGATAGCTATTTGAATTTC
Organism: Thera obeliscata; assembly: GCA_947578465.1. Taxonomy (NCBI): domain Eukaryota; kingdom Metazoa; phylum Arthropoda; class Insecta; order Lepidoptera; family Geometridae; genus Thera; species Thera obeliscata. The sequence goes on from OX387926.1 coordinate 5,820,281, forward strand.
TGATGGATTTGCCGTATGAAAATATTTATGTTTTGACGTGTTTAAGGTAGGAGTAACTCTTTCTTAAAACTTCTTTAGTTGAGACCTGTTTGGTACAGCCTGTGCTTTTACAGGGTGAAACATATATTATATTCCATTGAGACCGAAAGGTTCACAAATAGTAGTACCAAAAACAGCTGTAAATAATAAAACATAGACACATATTTTGTAGAAAAGTTTAAAATGCATTTCAAGAATGAAAAACTTCGTAATTTCTAAAGTCGTAGTACACACGTTGTTTGCCATGACTGTAGAATAACCATATTTCGGGCTAAAAGAAATATTTTGTTACGCTCTGTATTTAATTAGTAATTTAGGTGAACAGCACTCAGGAAAATTTATTTAAAATTATTTAGATCTTAGGCAGAGGAATAACACTGCCACGATGGGAACACGATATTTTTTGAGCAGCCAGCCCAAATTGGGGCCAAATAGCACAGGACAGAGATAAAAGGGCATCTTAGGAGGCCTTCACCCAATCTGGGGTTCTTGCACTAGAAGAAACTTTATTATTGGACCCTTACTTTCCTAGTTGTTGTCGTTTATATGTTATGTACTAAGTACAGTTTCTCCAGAGTGTATTCATAATTGCAAACGGCGCATGATCGCATTTCTACTGTATTCTGTGCTTATACCACACACTCAGCTCGTCATGTATGAGTATAGTGATGGTTATATTACGTGTAAGCGTATAGATATATGTAGGTATATAAGTATATAATCTCGGCCACAACCACTACAACGTGAGACCTTGAAGAGCTACCTACCTCATTTATCATGACTACACACAACCTATCGCAAATCTGCGCTTCACCGGCAGAATCACATAATGAGATCGTCAAATGAACTTGTACATACTCGCTATGCTGGAGTTCTTTTGTGCGTTCTATCTGATGCCGAGCTATTTATTATAAAAGAGCCCACATAACATGAATCAATATAATATAATGTTCGCCACACAAATATTTGTTCTCGGTGAGGATCGAACCCACGCTCTCCAGCCCAGAAGGCAGAGCTTCGACTAACTGAGCTATGAGGGTTGTCTATATAAATATATACTTATCTCACCCTTTTATTAATGTAACAGCGGTAAAACCTAAAACTTTTTCAATAAGATAAGAGGTATTATTATGGTAATATACTCGAATTATTATTTATTAGCATAATAAGCGGCTAAGTACCGGCTGATCGTGAACAAAACTATTAGTGCTACGCCGTAGCATCAACCGCACATCTAAATTTATCGCGCTACAAAAAGATACCAATGTCAATTTGAACATGCTCAACATACCATCTGAATGGCTTGTTTAACAATGCAATGTTTGAATAAATTTACTTCCTTATAGTCAAACCCAACTGAACTGTACTAAATTAACTGAGAATAGTAAATTCGACCGAGACTAGCGGTATCTAATGTGTTCTCAGAGCCTAGAGCGGCGAAATAAATTAAAAAGAATGGGGCGACAGGCAGGTGCTAGAAAAAAGTGTGCCTTTTCTACAACTTTTCCACGGTGCGAAGTGAACGGCTGAGGCCGAGCACTGTAACTACGAGAAAAGGGATCTGATACGCATGAGACTTAGCATTTGATGTCAAAGAATTGAAATTAATTGCTGAGCGGGTTATTGCACGAATAGCTAAAGCAAGCACACTTTTTATGAACTTTTTGTGAAGCAAGTAGCCTTTCTCTTTAGTTTGCTCATTTCTTTTGTTTACAATGTTGAGACAAGAATTTTTGTTTTAGGAATAGTTTTTAATCTATTTTGTGTGGCAAGAGGTCTTCATTTAGTGTCTGTGAGACACAAAACTGTTTAATTTTTAAACAGGTCCATATTTTTTTAGATCTAATAAGATATCAAATTATATAACTTCTAACCAAATCCCTTCGTGAACCTCTATTCTAGAAGATTGAAGTGATAAAAAATGTTACAAAATACTTGATTGTTTGTCTCAATCCTTAGCTTATTAGACCTTGAAGCCCACGCATGTTGCGGGCAAAGGCTGTGCTCAAAGCCAAATGCTGTTTCCTAGAGAGGGATAGAACTTTTGATAGCGTTCGGTATTGCTGCGCACGCGCATCACGTGAGAATGGACTGTACGAGTGGCGCGGTTGTAGCTGCTTCAGCTTAGAAAGAGTGAGACAGAAAATGTGAAATCAGGGTGGTTCCTCATGAGGTCAACGACCCACCACGACACGCATATCGGTGATTTTTATAATTTGGATTTTTGGACAAAATATTCATCTTATTGCCCGAAAGACTCATCTAGTCATGAAACATACGAAACCTGTTTTTGAATTATGCACATTGCCTATCACGACTGCCGCCTTGTTAATTAGTAAGCAGATAGTTTTAAATTTATATGTATTATGCACCGATTTAGATAAGTGTCTTACTCTGGTATAACCGAGGTAGAGCTTGATTAGGGAGGCAGTTACCGACGAGGAGAAATAAACTGAAGTTAATGAACTTGAATTTCGAAGAATACCTAGACCTTCCGGCTGTCGTTTTATCACTATGGCTATGACACAAAGTTTAAAAACCTTAAAATATAAAATAACGTCGGCCAGCCAGGAGTGACAAAAGAATGCTAAAGTAGGTAGGTATAGTCGAACCCCGCGCGACTGCCCACGTGAATTTCATACGTATTTCAACCCCCACTGAACCCGGGTTGAGTATCACGAAATCGTGTTTCTTGGTCCACCGCTGACGTATAGACTACAGGAAGCTACCCTCCAAATAACTTCCCCTAGAACTGCTGGTTTAGATGGTGCGTTGATGGTTGGGCAGCCAGAGTCAACGTAAGAGTTTTATATATTTAAAAAGAAAGATACAAAGACAGCCACATTGTAATAAAGTTGCGTAACACTGTCACCGTTTGGAAGCAACGACGCGACGTGACGTAAACTTATATCAGTTCGTTGGCATTGTATGATAATCGTGACCTTCACGTTTGGTAGCGTCGGCAACTTGGTTACATGGAACCACCACCCCAATGTTCGAAATTAATTACGAAATACTAGAAAAATTGCTGGAACAGAGAAATACGTGGACAGCATGACTGAAACTTTTGAAGGAAATCTATACTTAAATATATCCTGTTTTCTAGGATAACAAGAACAGTTATTCTGGAAACCGCTGCTAGGGATCCTATATGGTCCTATGTGCATTCCGGTAATAACAAATTCCGGTAAATTTGAAAAATAATCTAGGTTGGTGTAAAACAAAGCCATTTTCGAACGATAATAAAACGATAGACATCTAAGATCGGTAAGTACGCGAATTCATAAAAATTTTGTCTGTTTCTTCCTTAGCGAATTGAACACAGGTCAACATTATGATTTTAATCAAAGGCTATAAGGCATGAGGCCATAGAGGTTCTTTTGAGTAGCACTTACACTTAAACTCATTTCACCACAGTGCTTCAAAAGAACTAGTGGCACGATAAAAAGAAGAAAGGCGCAAGTAAAGTCATCGGCACAACTATTCAAAATCTCGAAAGAGTCTCGGTAACTGTCCCTCCGTGAAGGGTAGTGACCGTAAGGAAAGCGTGGCACAAGGCGTTGTGCTTGCGCAAGCGTTTCATCCACGTGTAGCCACAGCCGCCGCCGCCGCAGGTGAGCCGAGGGCATCCATCCAGGTACATTTGTAATCTATTCGTTCCTCTCAACTATTGTATAAAAAATAGGAAATCATAGGGATAATGCTAAACAAAATGATACCTATCAGAATGTCAATGCTTATCCATCATGCGTGAAGAGAACACAGAAAATTAATCGAGGTTAATTATTTTTTTTCGTAGTAGCGTAGTATTATTCTGGCGACCGTATCATATCATTTATTCATTAACGATCATACAATGATGTCTGAAATAAGTACATACATTTAGAAGAGGTGTATAGGTAAGGTACCTATCTACAATGCAAATTTTGCCTATATGGCACTACCGTAAGACCTACTATGTTCAGCAGTGGAATTGTAGATGATGGTGGGGCACTTATTATCCTGTAAATAAGGGCATAGGTCAATAGAATCAGATGCAGCTGACACTGTTTTCACACACCTAAAATAGATGATAAAATAATTATTACATACTAAGTTAACCTAAGGCTAAGCCACACTCGTTCTCTACCAACTCATCTTTAAAAACTCACAGAAAGGTTATGTACAATTTGTCTGTACAATGTGCATTGACGTGAGCCCAAAGCTTTTCTAAAATGACTTGCGTTTCGATTCGAAATCTTAAATTTGGTCCAAATGGCCATCGACTTCCGAGCCGCAAGTTTTGGGAGTCGCCTTGCGCAAACGCGTCCCACACGTGTGGCTGGCGGCTGCACTCATCATTCTTTGCACCGTTAGATTTCCTACTTCTCAGCAGGTATTATAGTCGTTCATATCGTAAAAGTAGGAATGTTTAATTAGAGAAAGGGCTTCACGGTATTCGGACTTTTTGGAAGCTGTCCACAACCTGCGCAGGTTACGAGCTCGCGTTTTAAAGCCTGTTTTTTGCTCTAGCTACTCGTATGATGATAACAAGGCTTGCTGTTAGTAGATTAGCATCTCGAAGCGTAAAATTTATAATTACACACGTGCTAAGTTTCGTCGAAACAATGCTCAAAACCACAATTTCTCTACGATTTTTTTCCATGCTGGATAAAAAGTTTATTGGCTCATTTAGATTAGGCATCAAGGTGAATATTGTGAAAATGTCGGTTTCACGTGCTAAATACCAAAATCTCAGCAGACACAGACAATAATTTGCATCGTCTTGTATAGAACATGTCTTTGTACCTAACAATCGCATAGAATTGCAAAACATGTAGGTAGCTCATCCCCTACACTGTAGGGCCTACAATACACACTAGTTATCGCGCTAAGTCTGTCCACCTCTCATCACAATAGGTAGGTTTAATCGTCCTACACTTATGGCTACAATAGATTTCAATCAGGTGACGTCAACGACAATGAAAAGTCCCCCGGAGAGTCGAAGTCGCCCTCGAGCGTCATAGATCGCGGGCGAATTGGTTGCGCGGGCGCAAGCGGCGAGAGGCCCCGGCGGGTGCGCAACCGCCGCGCCCTCTATGCCTCGTCCCTCCCTCCCCACCCCCGTAGAACTCCCTCCCCCTCCACCCTGCCTTATAATACCTACAACAATGAGTAGTACAGAGACTCGGTAGGTAAGTAAGTACACTACACACGATCACAGGAAAATTTACACTAGCTACTTGATGACACGGTCATCATGCGATGTAGAGTTGAGAAAATTACCCGGTTGGTTGCTAGATGAAGGACACACACGCAATACTGGTGACACGTGATTTGTAGGTAAATTTAACCATTTAAAAATACTGTACAAAAAATATGTTTTACTAGAAACTAGGATCAATACCTCCTTTGTGCGTGAAGTTGTATTTTTATCGCAAATACGTGACGAACTGGTGGTTAGCTTTCAAAACAAAGTCAGCATTTACCTTACATAAAGAAGCGTTCTAAGTCTAGGCAATTATTCATTTCAGAATTCAGAATGAAATTCTAAAATGTTCAGAATTGTTTATATGCATGAAAATCAACCAAATCTATTGAAAGTGACTGTACAGTTTTATGCACCTATAGTTTTAAGACCTACCTTTGATGTAAAATACCTATCGAGATTGCAAAAGTGGTTGTCTATTTGTAAAAAAAATCATCCTTCATTTCTATGAATGATGATTGGCATACGTTTTCACTGAGCAGTGAATCTGAATACTATAAGATGTTTTATGTTTTATTGACAATTGGCTCAAACCTCAAACCATTAAATAGTTTTGTTTACTTATAAATATTTGAATAATATTATGTGCAAAACTAGTTTTGATTCTTAATTGATTTAAATTTTGTAACGAATACCAGTCACAAAGCGACGAATCCTCAGAACTGTAGACGAACTTTTTTTTAATCGAGACAGTGTTTGGTGTCTAATGCAAAAAAACTGTTCGTAAAAAACAACCAGTTTGCCTTGACCCCCGTAAGACCGAACGACAAACCACTGCCGCCGCAGGCTGTAAGCACTCATTAAAACCTCAAAGAAAATGCAAAATTTGATGAAAACTAGAGAAAATTTAAGGATAACACGACTAAAATTTAGTCATGAACCAACTGTCTGTATCCTCTTTGTAGCTTTTTATAACGCAAATACAAAAGTAAAGGGTCCTTATATCAAAGTATTTTTTTGTCTAGAGCAGAAAGAGCTCTGTACAAATATTTCGAACTATAGTGATGTCAGCAGGGAGCTGAACTAACATTATGGTTTTGGTCAACAGCCAACATGTTTGCACTCGCTGATAACCGCAGCCATGAAAATCGTGCAAGTGTTTCAAAACAGGGTAAAAAACGTTGACCTCTACGAAAAAAAGAGATCTGACGCTAAGAATTCATCATATTTTCAATTCACCAAGGACTTTTTCATCTATCTCAATCCTCCTGCATAGGAAGATAAATGTCGTATGTAGTTATTATTAGATCTTTGGCTGCAAATATCAATTCTAAGCATTTCATTTAGTGCACGTAACGAAACACGTTGTTTAGAGCGGTGGAGCGAAGATCACGCAGGACACGAGGGGCGAACGTGTCCTACAATAATCAGAAGGTCAGCCCAGCCCGCTACTCGGCACGATAAGTACCTACGATCCTATTGTACAGTCCACCTCCTCATTTTCCTCCTACCTCCGTAGAGTCGTATACTTATGGTATCAGAGTCACCACTGATAACTATTGTGTGATTATACGTGTAGACTCTGAGATCCTCTGATTTTGTTGATAAAGTCAGCGTAAATATAGTAGGTATATCGGAGGTACATTATTTCGTCATCAATATAAGCTGAAAATCTAAGGAAAACTGTTGAGGGAAATACCAAATTTTCACACGGCGGCAATGGCACTAGCAATACGATCGAACCCAAGAAGATAGACAAGGACAGATAGACTCCCATATAACGAGCCTTCTGCTTATTATCCTGCTACAAAAGACATTACAATAAAAAAATTACATTACTTAATGACATTACATTATTTTTTTGTATTTACAAAAAAATAATGTATTCAAGTATTATATCAGCTATCTGGTTCCCATATTACAAGCTCTGCTTAGTTTGGGGCTGGGTAGTGTTGTGTGAATTGTCCACAATATTTATTTATTTATTTATTTTATTTATTTAATAAGGTCAATGCGGTTAAAATAAGGCGAAGTACAGTCAGCCAATATAATAGTGTTCCCACCTCTGTGAATAATAAAACGTAATATCTGAGTTACTACGAGTAAGTTAATGCAGGGTGGAGTGACTATGCTCTATCCGTGGCTGACCTTAGCACCTACCTGCATTCACAGCAATGTCATGATTCGCCCTTTTCCGTCGGTATGTAATCGTGGTAGGCTGTAATAAAACAAATTGATAAACATCTTAGCTAGCAGATACTTAAATACCTAATAAACCTCTTATAAGTAGGTATAGTTTATTTTACTATATGGACAGAATATGACTTATTCCGAAATTTGAAAGGTTTTATGTGCAAAAACCACGATGATAGAATAATCCTTGAGACTCTAGCTATGTCAAAATAAGGCTATTATATAATTTCACAGGTAGAAATAATTTTCGAAGACTTTAGTGAGTTCTTCTTCTTATCCTGTCACTGGTTCTTTCAAATAAGTGGTGAAAGGATTTTAAGTGCGCTTCGCAGGAGCTCCTTTCGTACACACATATTGTTTTCGAATTTGATGGTACCTAGGTATTTATAGGTAAAACCATTTTTTCTAATTATGATTGAAGTATAGAAATAGCTGTTGAGGCTCGTACGTAATACACCGAATTAAATTTTCCAAACTGCCGTAGCAAAACGAATAGTTTACTAAAATCACCAACTGAATAATTGAAGCGGAAACGGACATTTACCCTAGCAGACTAGAATGATTACGCGGAGCGCGGACCACCGGCAATGGATTTGATGGGGTTTGCTGGCAGAACATGAAAGGGAAATAAAATTGTTCAATACGCTTCAGATGTGTACTAAAACTGTGACTTTACTTGATAAGACTTAGCTAAATGCCCTAAGTATGCTTGTTCCATGAGACGTAGTACCTATATTTTTTTTTAATAAAAAATATTGTTATGGTACGATTCTTGTCCGTCACAGTTGGAAGGATTCGAATAAAAAATGGAAATAATTAACACGCAAGCAAAGTCGCGGGCGGAAGCTAGCGAGTTATAAAAAAATACTCAACTTTTTTCTCCGAGAAGTATTTTGTTTCCCCGTTCTCCCTCTGTATTTTTTATATTTATTTGAAACAAACGATAACCTTTTAGTTTATCGTCATAGGCAACTTCACGTAAAAAATTCTTAGAAAACGAATCGAAATATAAATAAAATGTAGCAGGTCGATCTAGGCCGATGATATATCAATAAGCAGACAGACAATAAGCCCCCAACGGAGGGTACGTTTGATTGTGATGCAGAGCCCCTGCTTCCGGCGAGGGGGCTACAGGTGGGGTCCGTCCCGTCTCGCTCCTTGCATGCACTGATTGAGCTAATGGCTTTTGCTGATAACTACAACGTGATGCTATTCCTGCCTCTGGTACGGAAAATCTGTTTTCATTTTCGCATAACCTGTCCATTTCAGATTTCATATCCCATGAACGATATCTGTATCTTTTTACTTATGCTAGTGAACCACTGTATCGTGGTATAACTATTGGTTGGTGCATGTCATGTACCAACCCTTTATTCTTACATAATTGGGTTATTTCAGAGAATCTGCTAATCATCTTTTCGTTTCAAGGCATAATCGGTGATCCGTGCGGTCTGTGTAGGCAGTAAGCTTCTGTATGTATAACTATAGCTACTGTGTCGTTTTCCAATAACAGTAAGTAGTAGGTGCAGATTTTTAGCATTGAGCTTGGTTTATATATACACTTCCTATGAACACATATTTTATTTCTTCCTGCTTACTGCATGCCACCTCACTTTCAGCCATTCCCTTAGTTCCCACCTAAACATTAAATATACTGTCAATTAACATTGATAAAGTCTGCATGAACATGAACCTGTCCATTATATTATTAATTATTCCGAGATTTGTCTGACCATGAAACAATTTTATGAATCCACCAACTATAGGAATGAGGGACGTCACAGACCGTCGCCCAAGCGTGCGCGGACGCAGGGGGCGGCCACCCCGGGGCGAGGTCATTCACCTCCCCCCGCACCCCCCGCCTCCACACCTCCACCCGTCGCAATCACAGCCCTTTGTGAGAAAGCCAAGGGCTACTCCGAGTCCGGGAGGGCAAGGACTCCATTTCTTTGTTTTGCTTTCTAACGACCCTCTCAGGTACGTGCCCAGTGCCCAGTGCAGCCGACTGGTTCCGACTGGTTTTTACGGAAAGTAATGAAATTTCTGAAGCTTATTACAATCGAGAACGCAAATACAACGCACTTCGGTTATAAGCCTTCACTTTACTGCAGGAACCATTCACGAAGTGGATCACCGGCCGAGAATACCTACACGTTTGCGGAATGCATGCTGAAGTGTTTCAAACTTATAATTATAACATATTGGCTGTAAAACTACATAATCTTATGAAAATGTATGTGTGTAATAATAAATAAAAGCTCCAAGTTCCAAGTGCTTGTAGTATCTATTTTGAAGACAAGGATAGAATAGATCCATAAAACGATGTTTTCAAAGGATTCAAGTTCACAGCTAGCACCCTTCTTCCATACCAAAAGGGCCGACTTCCTCAATTAAATCAGAAAATTAATAAAGCACCCCAATATTTCTCTTTAAATTCCATGAGTTGAAGTCACTGGAGCAAGAAGGGCGCACTCTCCCATGGAGGCTCCCTTGATCCAAATAAATATTCAAAATATGGTAAATGTTTAGTCCGCAGGACGTTAGGGTAGGGTAGTAACAAGTGCGTGACATCATAAAACGCACTTCGCAATGATGTTTTCATTGGAAAGAGCTTCCTTGCACGCAACATCGTCAAACTTCAGTGATCCAGTGCTTACTTTTTTACTTACCTTCAGTATAATCATTTTCCAGTAATATTTATTTTCTTTTTAAATTTTTCTTCTGTCCAGATTTGGAAAAACGGAATCACTGTAGGCCTACCACAAGCTCTGACTGGCTCTGTCTCTGGCTCTGGTTTTGAGTCTGTGTGAGTGCTCACCAGTGTATAATACTGTGTGTGTGACGTTTTGACGTAATATTTATTTAGTCAACACTCACACAGACTCAAAACCAGAACCAGACAGAGCCAGACAGAGCTTGTGGTAGGCCTACTGATAGGCTTTTCGTTTGTCCTGTCCGTCTTCAGAAATATCTATTCGAGTATTTGTATTTTATGGCAAAAAATACGTGATCTGTGTTTAAAACACCTTTGAATATATTTATTGATGAATTTTCATAAGCTAAAATTTTAGCTACTATGGAAAATCTATTTTTATTTGGTGAATCGTCGATTAGCTATATTTGGCATCACAAGTAGGTAGTGTAAGTTCTTATATTTACATAAAATAACTATGCATATGTTTGTTCTCTGTCTTGGAGTTATATTGTATTTAAAAAAATTATATACATATGTATAATATCAGTTATTGGTTCCCATGGCGCAAGCTCTGCTTAATTGAGGCTAGATTTGTTGTGTGGATTTTCCACAATATTCAATACGACGACAACTACGTTGGTGAGAGTTAACTAAAGCTCAATGCTATTCAAATGAGCACTTCAATCGAGCCCTTTATAAATACTAATAGCCTTACAAAAAAACAAAGGCACCCTCCGTCGGGTAGCATTCAAATAAAAACATGAGCAGCGCACCCCACCCGCATGCGGCGCCGCACTCAATCCTTCAAATTGAACTGAACGTGTACTGTACTGTATAGAACAATGGAATATTTTAAAATACCATACGATTTTCAACCCTAATGATCCCGGGAAATACTTTAGTGCAATCATCGAATTGTTTTTTAAATTGCCACTTATTTTAAACGTCACGCGAGGGTGAATCATGGGGGTTGCTTCTGTCAAAGAGGTTAATTCGTAAAGATTATGTAGGTTTATGCCGGTAACCGATATTATGAATGAACAGCAAGACAATTTCAGCTTTGAAATTGCAGGTTAAAGTCGAACTAATAAAACGCATTGCGGGCATTTCCCGAGGTTTTAGTAGGGCAGCAAGGTCTGCAAAAATCATGAGGATTGCTGAATCTGATTTGCAATTTTGAATAGAAAGTTGCTATGGTTACGTAAAATTGGTGTTATGTACTTACCTATAGTTGAATACAAGTAGGTTTATTGATATTAGGTAAACTATGACTCACAATCTGCGTCATCGAATAGCCCTTATAAAATAGCAATTTTAAATGGATGCAAGTTAAATCAAATGAGAATTCTGATTTGACTCATAGATTCGATCAAACTAACCTACAGAGCGCAGAGATTAAATGCAACGCCCCCACGCCACGGTAACTCAATACGAGTGTCAATGTTTATCGCTATTAATATTAAAACAAAACCACACACTCCCCTCGGTAATACGTGGAGCGCCCCTTCCCTTATCAGTGGTTTGTGGTGTTAGGCGACAAGTGCTTATTTCCACATACTGTCACGTAACCACAGAATAACGTTAGCTAGTTTTTTAACATGCTCAATTTGATGGTAACCGCGGTAGCTCATGGGTTTGATACCCATCCCATCAAGGACATAATTTTGTGTGAGGATCATAATTTGCTTTTTATTTACAAAAATAGCAAAAATTTATTTAATTCTAGTAGTATGTTAATGGCTTAGTTTGGGACTATATTAAATAAACAACGATATTATATTGATAAGTCTACGTATATATATAATATTGTATCGTGGATACTGAAACTTTCAGATTCATGCCTGAAAATTTCGAGAATTTTAGAACATAAATTAAATTTAACACTCCAGGGTGATGATGACCCCCGGATGAACCTTATACTGTACCTTTTTATATCTAATGCCATAATTTTAAACATATCTATTATCTATATATACAGGGTGTCCCAAAATTCAACGATAAGCCGGCACCAGAGGATGGACCTACGAATGACTATTCGAGAAAAAAAAAGAAAAAAAAAATACCTCTACTTTTTTTTAAACATTTTCCAACAACAAAAATCTATTTTGGGCACATAGTAGAAGTGATTACTATTAACAACAACTTATGAAATTTGGTTCTTGATTAGAAAAAGTGTCATTATTTTTTTTTTGTGGCTAGTTTTCTTAAAGTATTATACCATTTTAAAATCTAGGTTAGCTGCGCTAATTTTTTAAAAAACTTGCCATAGTAGTGTCCTTATTTTTTTTTTACACTACGATGAGTTAAAGTTTACTGAACGTTAAAACCTTTCAAAATTTTAGGGAAATAATTTTTTTTGGTTGTTTTTTTGTATAAAACTACGAAAATTCTGTAATTTTCAAAGATTATGGTGAATAGTAGTACTACTTAGGTTGCCGATACAAACAAAAAAACTGAAATATTTGAAAAATTGTGGTCATGGTAGTTAAAAGTGTCATAAGGGGTATACATTTTCGAAGAATTTCCATTTTTTTTAAGTAATTTAAAAAAAAGTAGAGGTATTTTTTTTTTCTTTTTTTTTCTCGAGTAGTCATTAGTAGGTCCATCCTCTGGTGCCGGCTTATCGTTGAATTTTGGGACATGTTGTATATCTATATATATATATATCTATATATCTATTTTTAAATTGAAGTTCGTTTCAAGTGTTCAACATTTTGTTTCATACTTATGTTCCAGTACCAGACATTTGTAATGTCATGAAGTGCTTCCTCGTCTTATCGAGACCTTTGTCGATAAGTGCACGTTGTGTTGACGACATAAATATGAGACAGAATGGCTTGTTTGTAGCGCCTTTAATGTCAACTATGGTTTTCAATAGAGTTGGCGTTTCTTTGGGATCGTCACTCCTCATAATTAATTATAACTCATACCTTTATTTGCCTTTATTTGTAATGGATCTTTAAAATGTATTATTTTGTGTACTTAAAATAAAGTATTAATCTATCTATCTATCTCATAACCAGTAGGCCTACCACAAGCTCTGTCTGGCTCTGTCTCTGGCTTTGGTTTTGAGTCTGTGTGAGTTCTCACCAGTGAATTATACTGTGTGTGTCACACACAGTTTCAACGTAGAATTTATTTAGCCAACACTCATAAAGACTCAAAACCAGGGACAGAGCCAGACAGGGCTTGTGGTAGGCCTACAGTGCCAGGGCAGCAGCGCTTTTTATTGTTGGCATAGTATGAAACGAGTTCATTCATACGGCGATCCGCTCTGGAATCTCCTGAGAAATAAAATAATATAAATTCTAACTCTAAACTGCATAAGATTTCTAGCAATATTATTCTTCTAACTTATTGTGCGTCGTATGTCTGTACTTTTTTCTGATTTGTAGATGACCCGGCGGCGCTTTCGCTTAAAATTACAACTTGACCTTAAAATTGTAGGTACATATTTCATTTCATATCCGGCTGGTTTACTTATTATCTGCCTGAAAGTTTTATTTGGTCCGAAGTCTCCAACAATTTTGGAAACTGTGTCAGGCTGTGGCAGTATGCAATAACACTGGGCTATTTAGTGATCATAGATTACATCACAACCTTGGATAATAAATACATTTTTAGAATTCAAGAATCTAATATTAAAAAATAAGCCAGTTATATAGATACAAAAAAAAATACATCACCAAGTAGCACCAACGAACTCCTGCCAAACATAACTCCAGGGCTCTTTGAAGTACTAATAAGTTAATATACTTTTCCGATTAGAGCTATCTCTCTCAGCAAAACGACAATCAAATCAAAATAAGTAAACCTAAATTCCGTGGTGAAAATCTCCCACGGGATGAGTCTGTCTGCCCCTTCCTTCGAAGGGGACGCGAGCATTCCTGGGAACGCGCACTTTTTGTACCTTTTGCAAGGCCTGTGTCACTAGACTGACGGATCTGAAAAATCCACTCTCAACCAAAATCTACTTAGTAAGGAGTACAGCACGACCACGTGTTGGGTACAAAGGGAATGCCAGAACCTTGAAACCTGATCTGTAAGGCCAACCATGAGCTCTGTCTGGCTCTGTGTCTGGTTCTGGTTTTGAGTCTGTGTGCGTGTTGACTAAATAAATCTTACGTCAAAACGTCACACACACAGTATTTAGCTTTCCCAAAATGTGTATTTGTTACAGCATGACCCAAAGTAACAGTGTTCGACTATTTTTGACTTTTCGCAATCCAAAAATAATTACCGCTGTATCACCAATGATGAGAAGAAATACTTGGTGTTCAAATGATGGATTACGGGGTACCACAAAATTCTGATCTATCCTGTGTTCTGTGCGAGGGACCTAGCTCGGCTCAGAATCCTGAACACGTCGACCCAGATGATTAGATAATATTGAGGAGGGTGGTCGTTGGACGTATCTTCTAATCTAAAAGTTACATCATTTATAAAGACGGAAAAGATTAGTTTAATACTAAGCTTATACTAGTTTGATTGAATCCAGGATATTACGCTAGCGTGATTAATTGTCAGTCAGTCAGTCTGATTGTCTGTACACCGTCGTCATGGTTGTCACACTAGGTTGTCACGGGAGTGATACTTCTGTAGAGTATTACTATTGATTCTGTGCCTTTGCCGCCGACGTCGTAGGGGGATGACCGGGATGTTATTTTTCTCCAGTTTTGTTCCTTTATTTCGGCTGACCGCCACTCACGTCCACGAAGGAACATGCGCAGATAATTAGGCACATTAATTTTAACCCAGATTGTTACATGTAAGGATTTGTTTTACTTAGGTTAATATTGAAACAAATTGAGGTTAATGTTTTTTGTTGTGTTGTCCGTTAATAACCTTTTTTCCAAAATTTCAGTAACTGCACAGTTGTGAAGGTTCTGTTTCATTCAGGGAATAGTCTGAACATACGATCATTGTAGTACAAGACAAAAAATGACACATTTGCAACCAAACAAAGCCAGGTTAGCATCTCAACACGTGCTTTTTCAAATTACACAACTAAGTAATTCGTTGAATCAATATTAAAAACAACACATGTATTGCCTCCGCCATGCAATCACCTCAAATTGTAACAAAATCTCCGATATTTGTATCTGGAACTGATTAGAAGAAATAATGGTCCAATAATTTCGGGGACACAATTTATTCTGTCTTCAGTCTTGCGCACATCTAGATCGCCTAGTCGATGGCGATCAATGTTTCGATGTCAAATAAGGCACTGTGAAAATTCGTGGCAGTGTGGGCGGATGCGGATGCTTCTATTTATTTTGAGTGATGAACTCAAAACCCTATGCTGAAACTGACCGCCATATCGCCATCACCATCGCAAATCGCAACTGATCGCCGAGATGTGCGCAAGGCTTTCTAAGTTAAAAGTGATCCTTGTGATGCAACTGAATAAACAATTTGACTTTGAAAGTATTCATATTATTTTTATGTTCGTGGCAGGTGTTTAAAGTAGGCTAGCTTCTAAACTATGTCTGACCCGTGGCTAATCTAAAGGTCTAAAATTACGTTCTACGCAGACTGTTTCATGGAAACGTCTCTTTCGTGGTGGTGGTCCTTATGGTCAAAGTCTACGTGCGCACTTTCCTGCCAAGTCCAGGTTCTACTCATCATCAGCAAGAAACCACGATAATATCACTTCGAAGTATCTCCAAATACAATTCTCTAGAAGCGAACTCTGTCCCGAGCTAAAATGCAAACACTGTCTGTCCAAAGTGTATAATCGAATTGCACATTTCCATCGCCCTAAACGAGTGTGCCTAGGTAGGGGCTCATCCCTGTCGTAATTAACTGCTACATGATGCGGGCACTATCGATACATCGATCGGGGGGGTACCACCCCCACCCCAGGACACGGCAGCAGCCAGTTATCTGCGCGGATCGATAAACGGTAAACTACAGATTATACTACATGCATTATTTAGGCGGGACTGCTGAAATGATGTTGGTCTTTTACCTTGGCCAATAGATGATTGGTGAAAGGAGTAGTGATTCAATTTGGTTTTGCATAGCTTATTAGAACTTTGGGAGATACTTAGTATTTCACCCAAGCAAGATGTCGCAAGCGTTTATGTTCAGCTTATGAAGGCACTATAAGTAAACGATCCTTAACCAGTTTAAATCTTATATTGAAAACTAAAGTTTCGAAAACGAACCAAGAGTAAATCCATGAAAGGGATTCCTCTTATGCTCTGCTAAAAAAGGTTGACATCGATTTCATAATTTTACTAAGATTTTCCCCTTTCCGTAGCTGTATCATTCGAAGTAGATAAGTACTCATGAGAGCAGACTCAGGGCGGCATCGATTTCAAATAGCGGGATGCATTTATAATGAACCCGTCCTAGTATTGTCGTGATGGGAACCCCGATAGGTACTGTTATTGAGATTTCATCTTTTTCTGTCTCTGTAACAGTATTAATGATCTTAGATTTAATTGAACGCATTAACACTGAAGATAGCTTCGAACTTTTGTGGAAGGCACTGCACTGCATTAGAGGTAGGTTGCTGCTACAAAACTGTAGCTAAGGTCTACAATATTGGCTCTACAAGAGGTTTCATAATTCTACGATCTACAAGACCATTGCGTAGTCTTCGTAGGCTCTTATTCTCTTTGGGGGGGTTTTGAGGGGGTTTACTTAGATCTATGTACTGACGGCTGTGTACGTTTTTATAAAGAAAACTTCTGGTGAGTGAGCAAGATCTAAGCCTTATCTAAGCATAGGATACAGGTGGGTTCTCTTGCCGTAATTAATAAACATTCGTGAAAACATTGTGGGTCCTAAATTTAATACATTTTAGTACTTGTTCGACAGATTTTACGACAACCTAAGCACCAATCTCAGCTTAGTCTCTTTAGAGCCTTCGCATGGGCATTTCGAATCTTCATTAACCCCAATACATTCAACTTTAAGAGCCAATCACTGCTGCAATAATGAACTATGTGTCTAAACAGTTACTCGATTCAATCAGGATCTCGAAAGAAATTGACGTCCTAGATGTCAAACACGTGGTTTTAGCACTGAATATTCGAATGCAAGAATAGAGAGGAATCGTGACTGGCTTGACACCTCCGCTCCGGAAATGCTAATTGATTTGAAAAGTAAACAAACATGCAATTGTTTACCGAATGTCGAGCCTGTAACACAGTCCCCGTCGACCGCCAGCGCTTGTGCAGGCCTGCCGAGATGGTCATTGGAAAGGTTGGGGCGCGCGGCGGTACGGTGGACTCATCAGAGAGCGCGGGCGCACACCTGTAGCGGACATTCTCGCGGCAATAGCCGAACTTATCGCCATGCTCTGACGCAACCCAAACAGGATCCACCTCCCAACAAAAAGTTCCACGGCCACTATTTCGAAACTCGTGCGCACCTAAATAGAGAAAGGCATCTATGTGCTTGTACATCATTTGTAGAGCCGCTAGTCGCAACCCACGGGGTACGGGGTGAATGCCCTTAACGTCCTCCGTCCTCCTCGGAGTAGCTCTCTCCCGTTCTCGCATGCGAGAGTCCCTCTTCTTTCGACTTCGAAAAGAGGGCACGTAGTGGATCGTCTGCGAGTGAATTCGGACTGATCTACGATGAGCTTAAAGTCGTGAATCGCGCGCGGGTTGTTATTCGTGTACAGTTAAGGGTGTGTGCGCACGCGCATTGCGTTTGTATTCAAATGAGGACAGTGCGTTCCGCGCCGGAGAGCACTATGATTGTACTTTTTTAGTCCGTGAGCGGTAATCAGCTACAAGGAAATGGGCATCCTTAGGGGTGGCGCATGGCGCGGGCGCGGCTGGCCGGTATTGAGGACACCGTCTTGTTAATGCGCGACAATTAGCCGCTCTAGGACAATTGGTATCATTGACCGGGTGGTCCGTGATCTATATTGATGTCCCAACCTTGTTTCTCGCCAACATGTCACTTATAATTCGTGGATGGGTCGTTTTTATTGTCAGCATAGACACACCAATTGCACTGCATTATGCGTTATTTTTTTGTGTGATCCAAATTATTAATTTAATAGTACATTGTTACCTGAGTGTTGAAAGTCACGTTTTTTGAGTCCCGAGACGGGTTTGGCGCCAGAGCGTTAGCGAGGGCGCCAATGGAGCTTGAGGGACTTAAAAGACTTTCACCCGAGGTAAACACTGTGCTTTTCATTACGAATACAAGGAAAGTAAAAATAAAAACATGAAAGAAAAATTTGTGAAAATGAAGATTGAATTGCCGCCTTCCCGGTTTTTTTTTCTTTTTCTCTGGCGGGCCTTCGGCTACGGCTCGCCAGCATTATTCAGCCATTATTTTCATTCTCATAATTTAAAAAATGGTAAATTGTTTGCTCAAATCTATGTTATTTTAAATAAATAGTTGAAGCTATATATTAATCAAGTAATTTAGAAGATGTATTATTTATTTAATACTATCTTTATGTTATTTAAATTTAAATTTTACATTGCGCTCTAATTTGACTTTTTAAACTTCTTACCGTTGTAATGGGTTTCCAACCTACTTGCTGAATAAAAAGTTGGAATTTGGTTCAACGACCTCCTTGTAGTTAGAAAGACTTTAGAAAGTTGGAACATGGTTGAATAAAATAGAACTTGTTTTTTTTTATAATTTGACAGCTGTCAGTAGAAAGCGATTCTCCCTAGGGCTGAAAGTTTTACTTTCAATTAGGCCCCTCAGGCAACTTCAGACCTACTTTCAGAGTATGAGTAATGAAAAACAATTTTCAAATCTGTTCTAGGACAACTACCCAATCCACTCCTTCACTCTTAGCATTGGTAAAATGGAGCATCTTTCTACTCGCAAGAAGGAAATGTTATCGTGGGTTACGCAAAACTTTCATCTCAAAAATTCCTGAATAGCATTATCATTTTGCTAAGAAAATGCCGAAAGAAAAGTCTGTCGCATACATTTTTTATACCTCATAGTCTGTCACTGTACATTGGGAAGAGATTAGGTACCTAAATAGTAAAAGCATTGTTTATTTTAACCAGATTTCTAAAAGGAAGGTCTTTAGTTATTTATCTAAGTGTAACAATTACATTCACAGTCGCACAGCTACTTGGCGCGTATCACATGCCCCAAGATAAGGAAACAGAACGGACAAGACTGCCGTAGTCAAAGTTAACGGACATGTAATCAAGTTACCGAAATATTGCGTCCGTTAGAAAGGCAAATGGAAAGGTGCGGATTCTCAGCCACTTCTAAATAGTATGGCATGACACCGGTGTGAGATTAAGCCCTTCGGCTACTCCTCTGTTTTTTTATAACACAAATCGAACGATGCTTCTAGACTTGATCTCGTGGAACTTGGATCCTAGGCTCAACTCACCTAATAGCTGAAAGAAGTATTTAACACCATTCATACACTGTGGTGGTGAAGTGGCACCACACTGGAACTTTACTGCTATTATTATTATTATTTTTGATTTGTAAAAGGATCATACAAAAAAACGGTGGGAAACAAGCCGTAGTTTCTTGCCTGTTCTTCTAGGCTTGGTCGCGTGGAACTTGCACCTAGACTCACTTTTAGCTTTATGACGTATTCAAAGTGATCCTTGTGATGCAACTGAATACAAGTTTTGTGACTTTGACTTATACAAGGTTAGACTCTGGGTCTCAATTTTTCCTTGCAAGAAAAAAGGCAGGTTTATAAAAACGTTGTACTAGGTAGTATATCTAATTCTATCGTGTTAGGATCAAAATTTTATTAGCTAAACTGTGTGCAGTTGGATTATACACAATTAAGATAGTAGTAGTTAGTTGCTCGCGACTTTTTATAAAATAAGCTCGGTGATTTTTTTTTCAAAGGGTTTTTTCATAATGTGGGAGCGAGAAACACTAACATCGATGGTGGTCTTCGCCTTAACGCAATTGTCCTTGGTAATTTAGATGTTACGTGATAATTTGTAACCCGTGGATACGTATAAATATGATTCTTTAATAGTTTGGTTGGTTAGGCGAATGATTAATTCTCGAATCTAAGCTAAAATTGTTTGTGATGAATGAAGAACCATACTACACACATGTTTAGTTTTTGCCTAAGAGATATGTTAAAAAAAATCCTTGGTTAAAAACAAAAGTACCTACATAATTATGTGTTATATAATACGTGCCCCTAAACATGAGGCCTGACAGATCAAGTGTTTTGACTTGCGCAGTATTCAAGGGTCTCTTTAGCGGTATGAGGTCTGAGGCGGGAAGCGGCCGGGCGTCATCGGGTGGCGGATAGAGTCCAGGAAAAAAAAGAAAAAGGAAAGAGAGATAAAAAAAGGAAAGAGCCCACCAAGTCTCATCTTTAATGGCACTATCTAATCTATACCTACCTATCAATATATTTATCCGAGAACACTTTTAATACCAGCTCTGCCTAGTTTGGGGCTGGTTGGTGCACAGTGAAATGTCTTTAAACACCTATATTTTGTAACTACCAGAAAAAAGACTCAGTGCCAGTAGTGATAATTTTTTCTTTTTTTTAATTTTTAAAATCAGTTATATCTTTGTTTGTAACATTTTTTTGGTAGTAAAAAAATGGGTGTATTGTATTTACAAAATTGGTGTCTGGTTTTTTACAAAATGGGTGCCTAACTAACAACTAACCCCCACTCGTCTTAACGTTTGATTCCGTAGGATCTCTGGTTAGGTACTTTACTTAGGTACTACAATGATATAAAATAGTTGGTTTGCTAACAAACCACACAGCCATTGAGTCATCGAGTCATCATTAAAGGTACCTGGTTAGTTGCTAGTGGGCGGCTTTCGACCTTCGCGTGTCCTGCCATATTGCCGTTCTGCGATTCCACTTCTCTAATAGAACCTTTATTATGAAGACCTTGTGCGTGTACGTAATCATAAATCATTGCTAGTATTATTCAGATCGGTCATCTGTGATGCTTAGCTAAACTGTCAGAAACCATATGTATGGAAGCCGACTGTCACATTGCCTATATTTTTTGTTATACAGCTAGCTGATGGAATAAGCATATGTCCCACCTGATGTAAAGTGGTAACCATCGCCTATAACAAAGCATTGCCGAATAGGTCACGCACGTCAGGAACGTGCCCTACGATGCACTGTCCTGCGTCCATCAGCTTGAGGCATACAGATGTACATCCTCACGTGCCAGTAATTTTACCGACACCCACACCCTTTAAACCGAAACACAGCAATGCTAATTCACGGCAGAAATAGGCATGGTGGTAGTACTTCTCCGGACGAGCCACACAGAAAGAGCTACTATTAAAATATGGACTTGATAAGCAAAGATGAGATCTAATGGCGTCACATATTTTTTTCGGAATGATTTCTTGATGATTCGGAATCAGCATCAATCACTTAGCGGTTATGATGCCATTGATCGCATCTTTGTATCAAGTCGATAGGCAATCTGACCGTCGGCTCCCGTACTAATAACATGCCAATTTATAAATGCGGAAGCTTGTCTGTCTGTTTTTACATTTTAACGGCTAAAAACTATTTTAAATAACGGTGGTGGGGTCTTTGCTTTACTTTTTACTTTAGTGAGCACATAAAACAAAAGTAACATAGATGGTTCTATGTTTTCCCGTCACATCTTCTCAAAAAAAAACACAGTGAAACTTCCAAAACATTGTTTCATAATAACGCTGTAACTTAGAACAGTTTTAAATCACATAATCGATTTTTCAACGACCTAAGCACCTACTTCCCATTACGCTCTATCCAATTTAGATAATATGCTAGAAAATGTACAGGTGTAGGGCGCATCCCTCCCAATGCTAAAAATACTCTGATAGTGAGCAATACGTCAATCAAAGCTACCAGCAGTATATTTGGTACCTCCTACGCCATTTGTCTGATAAACTTAAATAAACTGAAAATAGAAAAGCTATAGCTCCAGAAAAATCATTTATTTTACTTTATTACATGAAATATTTTTAAGCATGGAGCCGTGGGCGGATGCTAGTAATGAATGATGGCTATAGCAAACTATAAGAAAAGAGCAAAAGAAATAAAAATCACGTGTCCAAGTGTTGAAGTACCTATATTTATATAATAATAACGGCTTGAAGAGCATAACTTTAATTGCCTCACCCATCCAGTATCAAATAGACAAAAATAAAATGATCAAATCGAGCATGTCTCACTTCGCACGGCAGAACCGGTTATATTACAGCGCAGCCTAAAATCTTCTATCGTCCCCTTGAGTGAACCCGAGATGTTGCGCAAACGCATTCCAAGTTTCCGTGATTCCGTTAAAGTCATCGACTGTTTTTGACCATCATGCGTCCAAAGAAAAAGTATCAAATCATTCTATTCGTATGTATCAATCACATTTTATAAGTATGTATCTATGACAGATAATTTATGGAGAGGACAATTTTAATTAACATAGGTTTGAGTACATTCATAATTTATATAAGTGTTTGTAACGGAGCTATAAAACGATTGTATGTTCTAAAGTAGAATACATAATAATAGTATAGGATCCCTAGAAGAAGGACCTTCACCGAGCTGGTTATTTAATGAAACGTATTTTATATTTAATTAAACATGCCAATTAATATATTCTATATGGGTTGCCTATCAAATTTCAGTCCAGGATATGATTAATTAATAATTAAAAAAAGTATTTGTTTTTTTAACTTTCCACCGGTTTGTTTATTAAACAAATTCTATACCAATCGAAAGTATAGACCCCATAGAATATGCAAACGTTAGGTTGCCTATTTTTTTCCGGTCACAACTCTCGGGTAGCCAGGTATAAACAGGAAAATCGATACTAGCATTTTGCACCGGTATGTTTATTGAATAAAAATACTGGGGTCTATACTTTCGATTGGTATAGAATTTGTTTAATAAACAAACCAGTGGAAAGTTTAAATTTTTTTTTTTAATTATTAATTAATCATAATTATCCTGGACTGAAATTTGATAGGCAACCCATATAGAATATATTTATTGGCATGTTTAATTAAATATAAAATACGTTTCATTAAATAACCAGCTCGGTGAAGGTCCTTCTTCTAGGGATCTTAGACTATATAGAACAAAGTTTATTTTGTATGGATAAACACACCATTTTTTTTAAGGTTTCATTTATAGGATATGTAGATAAAAAGAACTCTTTATTATACACAAAGAAAAAAATAATATACATATAAACAGTCCTATAGGCGGCCTCATCGCATAAAGCGATTTCTTTCAGACAACCTTTAAATTAACGTAATTATGTAGGTAGTAATTTTTAATTAATAATTTTATCTGGGTGAGAAATAAAATTAACGCAAATATAGCCGAGCTTATTGTAAGGCACTTCAATAAAATTAAATTACACTTTTAAATTAAAACCGAAATTAGTCTTTTGGCTAACTTATAAAAATAAGCTTGTGGTTTAATCAAAGTTTCTGATTGCTTTAACTTGTCTATTTTGGTCGTCTGCAATTGAATAGAACTAGGAGACCGAGTCATACAATGCTACATTATTTATTCTGTTTTCCTTTTACTAGGCACACTTTTAAGTTAAAGCATCTCGTCTGAAACTTTAGCTAAAGACCAGACTAAGACTAAACACATATAAATCACTACTTCTGTAAGAATAATTGTTATCTTGTTGCGATCATGATAGATATTTAGATAAAAAAATAATAGAAGGTGTTATCTGATTAATTAATTGATTTTAATGTATTAACAAATTAGGCTTAATTTGTACTTTAATAATAAATCATTTACTGTATGTAAATTTAGAAACGAGATTATAAAGTACTAGATCTTGACAGATAAAACCATTTATTTTGATTTGGTACACTTGATTAACAGAAGATACCCCTTATAGAGGGAGAATACCCCATATAGAGGTTTTTAAGGGTGGTGTTTTACACCCTGCACTGCAGGTGACTTGATGAGCAAATGTCGTACCGTGCCTCGTCTATAAACTAAAACTTGTCAGTACTAAGTATCTGATACTGTTTTTATCTACCTCCCTCATAGTAATTACGTGAGCGATAGGACCATCCAGCCTGTGAGAACTGCAATGTGTGTGACACATCGAGAATTGATGATTTCTAATCGCAATGGAGCATCTTTCATTTATGCCTGGGTATGGGTACCTTACAGGCTGTGTATCGGCCTCGATTCACCCCACTGTCTCCGCAGTTTCCATTTGCAAGCAAAAAGTTGTGAACGGGCGGGGCGACATAGACTGCCATTAGAACCGCCAGTGTAAACAGACATGTCATCAGTGATGCGCAAGCGCCTCTCGCCTTGAAGAGTGAACGGGTGCGGAGGGGAGGGCAGCTCTCCTATGCTGTAAAATTTTAATGATACATTGTTGGTCTCAGGCAGGGGAACGGTTTGCGATATCGAGATGTTTTGCGAGCGCCGACTTCGACGCCTGCGCACACCGTTATCCTATTTCCTCCCTCCTTTATGATCGACGCATTGTGACGATATGATGGCTTGGTACTCATTTTCCATTTACGGTGGCCCATAAAAGAAACAAAGTAGGTAGGTCTAGGTACAGTCGGCAGGACTGTATGTATGGTAGATGCGTAGCATTGCTTTTATCTTTTACAAGTCAAAAATTGAGAGACAAATCACTATAGACTTCTACAAGTATCAAAATGACTTATGCTTCGCGAATGCCTTTCCTTGACTTACGTATAGTTTATGAAGGTACCTTCGAATGAGTGTCAGATTTTTCATCAAATAACCATCAACCTGCCTCTACAATTATGATGGACAAGTGCCAACAGGGCTCCAACCGGGCCCCAGCAGGGGTGACTTGACTGACTTAGCCTTGATGGCTACTTAATAATGAATGCAAATACATTCATGATTCTAGCCCGCCGATACGCAGGTACCCTTCTAATTATGTAGTCCTTACGACTACTGATTTACCTACAGGAAACCCAAAATCACTGACCACAAAAAATAGGGTTGGCTACTGAATTAATGATTTTACCAATATACCGACGTAGATCTTAGGTAGAGTTTTATAATTCGGTGGGTAGAGCCATAATATTCTATATAACAGCGAACGATAAAATCGACGTTGGGGCAGAATAAAGACCATAAGAAACCTCTATAAACGGGTAGGTGTAGATACTGTTTGAACATATTTTTTATATATGAAATGAAAAGGAGAGAAACATAAAACCTTTTCAAAGCTCCACTATCTAGCTGTTTGTGATAAATCAAAAGGTCTACGAATAGGTGGTCATAAAGGTGCCCACAAAAGCCAGAGTTTTAGAGCCCTTCAGAAAGTGTGTCGAGGTACCCCGCACCCCGCGGCTCCCTCCGCATGCACTGGAAAATATCCATGTGCATGATTGCCAGCTAACTGCTATTTCGCTAGATCTAACAATCACACTCACATAATCCCGTCGCGCGTGGTATTCTTTCAATACCGCCTAACATGTAGGTTACTGTTTAAAAGGAAGTTAGTGATTATAAAGTATTACAGCCATACTTATAAATGCAAATTAAATTTAATCATTGCTGAAAGTTAGCCCTGTCACTGTTTGTCATTATCCGATAGTAAGAGATGGCAATAGTTTAAGCACTGTTTATATTTTGACATATTTTTATAAGTAAGGCCATACTTTATAAGGAATACTTAACACCTAGCAGCCAGTGAAGCTGACGGAAACATTATAGGAGAGGCCACTACTACTGTTTGGTGATGATGATAGTAATAACCCCCTAACAGTCATAAAATTAATGAAGTTATTTAGTTACAGAATTATGTGACGAATATAAGTTCCTTTCTAGCCACATTTGGTTAAATCTAACCACTTTGGCAACTTCTGCTGGCAACTGCATCCGAGCATTATAAAGTTTCCCGTCGAACTGCTAAAGAATTATAATTTTATGTGACGAATATGAGTTCCTTTCTAGCCACATTTGGTTAAATCTAACCACTTTGGCAACTTCTGTTGGCAACTGTATCCGTGCATTTTATAGTTTTCCGTCGAACTGAGAGAGTCATTAGATAGGTAGGTAAATGCATTAGGAAGGTACCTATCTACTCTCACATTTCCGTAGAAACAACCGTTCTGATAGCCACTGCGGCACACGAAAGGAAGTGCTTGAAATTACTGAAGATAATTGCTTTTGATTAGGTGTTGCAACAATGAAATCTCTGATGGGTTGCGAAAGCTGCAAATGCCTGGATAAGTGTGCACCAATGTGTTGTATTGGATTACTTATCCTATCTAAACCAACCGACACTTTTATAATGCCCTAGAAATAGTAATCCTGAACAAAAAATTCTAATGGTTTACTCTACAAATTAGTTTTTAAAAGGAAAGCATAACTTAGGTAGCCCTTTCTAAAAAAGTATATTTGCAGCCTCTCCAAAAACAACAAATTCCTTCGGAAAATTGTCCTGAAAAAACCTTCGCAGCTTTACTTTAATTACTATTCTCGTATTATTGAATATTTATTCATATAAAAAATGTAGATGCCTAAAAATCACGGTCATAGTCATACTTAGTGGACATTTCCTCAATACCTCGTGTCTTTAGGGCATTTATATGCAAATAAGGGTGCGTTCATCCGATTGTTACATCTTTAAAGTACAAGTCCAACACACAAGGCTCATTGAAATTAATACTCAGACTTCGAGGGCAGCGATCTTGGGGCGAGAGGCCAGTGGTGTAATCAGGGGGTCTACTTAGTCTAAAAAAACACTATACGTAGAAACATTAAGTAATTATTAAAATTTTGAGTTACTCTACGTGTCTAGTTACATAGACCTGGAGCTAATACCATGGGTCTGATAACCAAATAATTTAGACCTTGATAATAAATTTACAAAACTATGAATATACTTTTAGTTTGCGAAGAAGAAGGAAAAGGATGAAACAAAATTAAAGACAAAATTCAGATATAACACTCCTCAAGAAAAAAATAAAAATGGCCCTGACTTCGAGTCTGTAAGAGGGAAGGGGGGGTAAGTAAGAGAGAAAAAACTAGAGGGGAAGGCTATAGAGTAGCCCTGACTCCAAGCCTGTAAGAGGAGGGAAGGGGGGTAAGAGGGCATTGCGCAATGCATTACAATAACGCGACATTACGTGCCGTGGACGCGCCCGCGCCCGCGCCGGGGTCATGCCCGCACCGATTCGGGGAACGTCATGCCACGGTATCGACTGTCGACATGCTTATATCGATGAATTTACAGATTATGCAAACAAGCATTACTCAATGTTGATACATTAGACAAAAAGGTAGGTACAGGAACCTACTTAGACGTACGCTGGTGAATACGAAAGAAGGCTCTAGAGATAATTATGATTACAGATTGGATTAAACCTAAAAAAAATCGTTTCTAGTTCCGTAACTTTCGTGGCTTTTGGTAGGCTTCTTTATAAGACTTATCTTCATTATGACTTTACCACTTGTATGTCCATACTAATATCTACCGACTCTACCGAGCACATTTTTCATCCCCCGATAACACAATTATGAAACAATGGGCGCTGGGTCGTTAATAAAACATTTATTTGGTCGATTTGGATACTGAGCATCAAATGGCCCCAAATTAACAACTATTATTGACATGAAGCTCCAACAAAACGCCAGAATAGCCGTAAAACGGCTTTAATATCCACGGTGTGTGTCGTCACGCTCTCTGCCTAGGCTAAATAATACTTACGACTTAAATACCCAAGAGGCCTGTTTGCGGATTCAAAATGTGTAAACAGACTACCACTATTGGAGTTCCAAGTCAGGCAGTGTCGCTAAAAATAGATTTTCCCACGAGCAACATGCTAATAGTTCTGCATTATGTACTCGAACTTATCTGTATCTAAGTAGATATACATAAGTATTGTATTTATTGGTAGTGATACATAAGCAAACACAGCAAGTTTTTACGTTGCTATGTAGGTGTGGCAGGTTTCTACACAAAGCAAAGCCTGATTTCATTAAAATCAAAATATGAGAGTAAATTTTTCTCATTATATTTATAGGTTTATATTTTATTTTTTAAATGTCTGCTTCGCTATTAGTAAGAGAACAGGTTGTAAAAATACTACTACACGGGACTTGGGTACCATGCATGTCGATCTAACCAACGAAAAAAATAATTAAATACTTAAGTAAGCGTATAAAATAAAAAAAGTCAATTTTTTATTATTCTTCATCGTGTAACTACCCTAAAATGTAGATATAATTTCCTTGTATTGCGCAGGTATTTTGACTTGTAAACCGCAATGACTTGTTAACATTAATTTGCATGCAACTTATTAATTAGGGTAATTTGCAAGGCATTATTTAATTAGACTAAAGACTCGTCCTTTAACGAGTGTATACTTAGACCTGTACTGTACTGCATAATCAGGTAATATCTAACAATATTAATCAGAAGTCATATTTTTTGTCTAGCGATTTTTTTTAATCTATCTACTTCTTCATTAGGTATTTTAGTCACATTTATAATATTATCGAGGATTATCTCTACCTAAAAAACACGTGTAAAAAACGTTTGCTAATTTCCTCCAGCCACGTGTCTGATCTATTTCCAGTTGCTAGGTGGCATATCGTTTTAATCTTAGAAGATCCAGCGTCCACAAGGATGCGCGGGCGACGCGTTTCTTTTTAGAAAGTGGCACGTGTCGGGGTTGTTCACCCTGCGCAATCCGGGTCACTTCCCCCCTCCCCTCTTACCTCTCACTCGTCTAGTAAGTCTCTGCCCCATGTATGTGTAAGAGTCCTTGATAAGGGAACTTCATTGACACCATAATCGGGTGAAACCGGGTCAGCGGATAAGGCACTCCCAGTCGCACCTAGTCAGCTAGGTTGCGCACGATTCTGCGCCGATTGCTTAGCGGATGGATAAATCCTTTCGCAAATAGTAACATTGTAAGATGATACTTACCACTTAGCAAATTTATTTATTTTTTACAACATGGTACAATATTCAGGCAAAATCAAAACTAATGGAGCATTGTTGTGCAATAAAAAATGAAGACACAAAGCTGAATTAATTATGAATGAATGTCGAATCCAAAGCTGTATCATGTGTAGGTATACCATGTAAAGTAATTGAAAGTTTATTGAATTTATATATTTTTATTAGACAAACCCGAGAACGGTATCATCATGTCTTCGGGAGTAATCCGGAATATCAAATCCTATTGGATTTACCCCAATTGTTGTTAAACTTAAACCTAATTAATTTAAAAGTATTTACACTGTAAAGTTCATGACAGGGCATTTCGTAACCTAATGTGATGAACATTGTAACACGCCCTAATAACATGATTTGAACATGCCTAGTAAGTAGTGTTTGTAGACAGTCAGCGTAGTCTGTGGTCTACTAATCTCTTACTATCTTGTGGTTACTACTGGGCTTGATGTCTATAGGCATTAGTTCAAACCATATTTATTTATCAGTTCCATAAGAAAATTAGAATAATCTTCCTCGAATTAAGCCTCCGTTCCGTCTGTCAGCGTGATGGACGTACTGCAATTCCACATAAAGGCACGTCCCCAGTGGACGTGCTCTGAGAGGTAATCAAATTAAAGATAGGTATATCCTCAACTCCGCTAAACATCAGCGGCCTACTGAACTGCCTGTTCTATTACTTTCTTCAGCAATAAACTAAAATAAATTGTCACTTAGTCTTTGCCAAGTTCGCCCTATTATATAGGCGCTTGGAAGACCAAGGTAATGCGAGTACATTTTATAATTTTAAGCGTGTAGGTGCTAACATTTATGGTGTTGTCCGTCGGTACAGCAGAACTCCTTGCCAGCTGAGAAGCTGGTCGGCGTCCAGTCTCCTCCGCAGTTCTTGATGAAGAGGAATGCCTTTTCTCTATGGATGTCACGCTCCACTGCACCGCAGATCACTGGCCCGGCTTTGGGCAGGTACTTCAGAATCTAGGGAGTGAAGCAGTAAATTGAATAATGAGGAATGACTGGAGGAAATTCTAATTGTACGGAATAGGTCAAGCTTTGGCACGAAATGCAGAATAAATTACGGGCAAGTGCTATTAATCCAGTATAGGTACATTATCCTGAATGCCTACACTGTAATTTAATGGAATCCAGACTTAGTACATTTTACCACTAACGCCTATAGCAAACTAATTGTAGCAGTCTCCAAATATCAATTATATTCATAGGTCTTTTTTTTAAAACACTGTAGTGTTGCTAATCTTGCCACTGTTAAAAATCGACTTTGTCGTTTATTGCCTTTCATATAAAAGTTAGTGAAAAAAAAGAAAAAAAAAGTACACGTTGTTCCACCTACTTAGTAAAAGTTGTTAATGAAGAAAATCGTCACGATAAGAAGAGAGAAGTTAATCCGTATTACTCACCACATCAAGACATTTGCTGATGCAGTGCTTGTTCCCGCCGCCCCCACAGGGCAGGCTTGGCGAGTCTGTGTCGTAGGTCACCACTGGCTCCCCCTGAGGCGGACCCTTGGGCCTGCCGCCGCGGCGACGACCCTCCCGGATACCCACTTGCAAGGACATAAACACTCCACATTGGCACGGCTCCACCTGAAATAGTTAATTGTAGATACACACTAACAAACCGGTACGCAACGTACCTACACGGAATTATCAAGAAATTACTCAAATTGCCAAAGCAACTTTCAAATTGGTTGGTTTTCCAAAAACAAACGGCCCACACAGTTTTGGAAATTGAACCTACACGTAAATCAGATACATCTACATTCTTAAACCATCAAACCATAATATTAAAAACCAAAGTGGTTCATTATATTATTTTAAGAATTATTTGATTCGTTAGTATTTTGAGTAGGTGCGTCTGTACTACTTACTGGCACGGTAATCACTATATTTATTGTTTACATATACTTGACTTACATCATCGTAGTCCCCGTCTGCGATCTCCACATCCTCAGAAGAATCATACTGCTCCTCTCGCTTTAGGAGCTTGCTCAGTCTGCATTCGGTTACACCGGCCAGCAGCAGACAAATTAACACCAAGCCGGCTTCGAATACACGCATCTTTGATGTTTTTGCAGTCAAATAATTTTATTTTAACCTGTAAGAAATGAGAGAAACATGGAGAGGTATCTTTCTAGTTTAGATCGTGTTGCTAATCCAATAGCATGAACACATTTTTTTCTACTAGATTAATTACATTTTGCAATGAGTCTCTTACCTGATACAATAGACCAAGCTGCCTGGTAATCATCGGTCGGTTTTAATTCAAAAATTACACCAAACAATCCATGTATAGGTATGTATTTATAACGAAACACTTAAAAATGGAAGCACTCACCGAATTTCGTGATGGGACCAAGTGGACCAACGGTTTTCAGAACAGACGTCTCACCTCGAATTACGTACTTTATAATAACAACCTGAACTTGACCGCATCTTCTTTATAAACTTCTTATAAATATGTTGGCTCAGCCCTTTTCTACGATCGATAGAGGAAAAGTTACGTGCCGCTAATCTAGATTATGAACATTAAATTCTTACGCGAACCATTTGATAGCGGAGATGGCTTTGATACGTGACTCGATCTAGTCAGTTGCTTTCATGGAGATAAAAAACCTTTTATTATTTCTTGTAGGTAATATCTTCAAAAACTTTCTGAATTATTATTATAAAATGCAACGAGTGTTCAGATAGATTTGAGTAGAATACACCGGGTTCACTTTCTACGAATACGTCTTGCAGGTAGGTACTCATGTCCTAACAATAAAGACGAGACAACGCAGAGCCTAAACCGTTGGTCATGAGTCTTGAAAAGGGTAAATTTGTAGGGGTGCAGGAGGAAAGGAATTCCTGAAACTCAACAGTGCAGTTCGTATGAAAATAGCTTCATATTTAAAACGAAGCCGCACGGAATACCATTAAATTTTTATGTTAAAAAAAAACTGCTTTGAGGTAATATTCAATGTTTGTCCCTCAACTAAAGATCCTAAAAAGTAGTACTTATAGCGGTTTCCTGCCCTTTATTTGAGAAAAAAAAATAGCAAACAGCGAAACGAAATGAACTGGTTTTGCCTCGCACACAATATCACATCCCAAAACAAGTCTCAAAATTCTAAGCCAAGCGATGTTTCTATTGAGTGGGACATTTCAGTTAAAATTAAATTGGTTGAAAATGATGATGGATTTCTAATATCCTTATAATATGCTATTATATCCTTACTTTCGATCAGGTGAGGCAGCAGTGATGACAGCCAAATGCTATCAAGGTTAATCATGTTATATTTTATGAAGCTGTGGACAAATTTCATCAGCATCTACTTTACAACTTTCGGAGCCACCCAAGCTAATTGGTTTTACGAAAATGGTAGTTGAGTAGGTTTATCTCTGTTCAATTAGAACAAAAACTGGATAATTGTAGTTACAAAGAACTTTTTATTTGATCAGAGTGATTCAAAGATTTTTATTACACTACCGATAGAATTGACAAACATCTATCAAATAAACGATTCGAGAAAATTATAGGATGGAATCCTTATCGAAGTCACATGCTCTTAATTCATCTAAGAACCTTTCACAGCCATTCCAAATTACACCTCATACATTTTGAAACTTCATTTATGCAGCTCTACCATCTAATAGACAATAAAATATTAATTTTTGGCTTAATTATTACTCCAATAATATTGTTAATAAAACTTCTTATAGAAGACTAATACTAATGTTATCTAAACTTTGAGATGGCTAATAATGAAGTCTGAATCTAAAATATGGGTGTTACTAATGACATCTGCTATCTTTAAAGAATTTAGGAACCTATACATAATAGGTAATGGACAAAATACCATAAATAAAGAAAAATAATTAATCACATTTAATATGATGACATAATAAAAACAAAAATAATTAACAAATTGATTTAACGATGCAACAAAATGAAATACAAGCTACTTTAAAATAATCTCAGCTTATTATTGAACTTAATTACAACTTATAACAGTTTGAACTGTTATTTTCATTGACATAAAAACATTAAAATGCAACTCATTTTATGTTAAAAAGCAGGTAATAAAAAAGGTAATCTGTGAAATGTTTCTAAGTGCAATAGAAATAATAATACAACTTAATAATGGCAAATAAATATGAAATAAAGTCTGTCTTTTCTGTATTGGAAAAAAGAAGAGGCAACATGAAACTAAAGACTATCAGTCTTGACTTTATGGTCTATTTTACATTATTTTTTAAGAAGCTACTCCCCAACTTGGTAAAACAGATTTTATGAGTAAAGATTCTATATTTCATGGACATTAAATGGACAGGAGAGAGAACTATAATTAAGATAGCAGCTTAATACATTCCAGAATAACATTATCTCACTTAAACCTATCTTTTATATTATATCTCTAATGAATATATCTATTTATTTTATACCTAAATTGTACTTCAAAGTTTATTAATATTGAAATTTTATTTGTTAATTAATTGGCACAATGTGACAGACAGAATTGTTTTTCATAGTTTGTGATATAATCATCAACAACAGATTTCAAAAAAGAATGTAGCCTATATCTTACTTTAGCCTTAAAGCTACATAATAAATTATTAATTCGACAAAACTACACTCTAACAGTCTTTGGCCAACATAAGCTTAGCCTCGCCCTCAAACACAACCTTCTTTTCTTCCTCAACAATGCAATAAAACTTCACTTTGAGTATTTTTCTTACATCAACCAGCTCCACACTTATAGTCAGTTTTTCACCAACAAAGCATTTGTTAGGAAACTTCATTGTTTGTGACACAAGCACCGTGCCCGGCCCAGGCAAGTGTGTTCCAATGAGACCTGCTACTAATCCATTTAGTAATGCTCCATGCACAATAGGCCTCTTATTCCCATTGTTTTGATGCAGATAATTGTGATCACTTGTTAGATTTGAGAATGCATCCAAGTCTTTTTGGGTTAGTGTCTTTTGTATTCGAATTTTATCACCTGCTTTAAAAGCAGTACTGCTAAATGTAGTTGTATGTATTTTACATATTTTCTGGTAGTTTTTATTGCTTACCACAATGTAAGGAAATCTGTTTGACAACATTTTACTCATAGTTGTAACTCCAATGTCTAGTTTTCTACTTATGTTGCATTGCTGCTTTTACAGACATCTTGGATAAATATAGTGGCTAAGTTGATGAGTCTTCTATCATGAGATTTTTGCAATTCAGATACAACTTGTTTCACATGAGTACTGTTGATTTCTGAATGAGTATCCTTGTTGTGAAGGTACAGAAGTGTGGTGATTGTATCAGCTAATGTGTCTGTATTGTTGCTTTGTAGTAATGCTATCACTGGGTTCAATCCTGCGTTTTGTACAATGTATTGTATATTTTCTGGGTCTGAAATTAGAACAGAATATTAGTTAACTATTGTATAATATACATCACAACTGAAATACTTTAGCTATTTACTAATAAATTCTTTTCTGAAGGGCAAGTCCCACTTCATTTACAACATTTCGTCTACGAAATGTTGTTTTCGTTTCGCCTATTTGTCTCTCTGTTGTATGGAGTAAAGTTGAGACAGCAAAAATATGTTACACAGAAATTATCGAAACAAGTTGTTGTCTCATCAATTTTCCATACAAAAGAGAGAGACACATGCTCACACTAAAACAACATTTTGGTAGACGAAATGTGGAAGCAAAACTCAGACTTCGGGTACTGTTGTTTTAAAATGATCATGAATTATTGTAAGTATTATTATTTATTAACTGATTTACATACCTAGACACAGATTGCATAGGCCAGCTATAGCAAAATGTAGGAGATTCTGATCAGCTTCGTTCTTCAGTACATGTAGAAATACATCCAAGACCCCAACATCTCGGATATAAGCGTAATTAATTGGGTCGTATGCGAAGTTAGCCAAATTAGCTAGCACTTGGCATTTAGCCTCTGGAAAATAATAGTGGTGCTGTTAAATTAAAATAGGTAGGTATGTATTTTGCTTTAAGTCCTTGACGTGCGGCATTTTTTTTAGAAAAATCTCGTCGCATTGAGAGATCTTTGACTCGAATTGGAACTAACCTGAGGGTTCTGTTATCTTTTTGAGTGCCTTTCTAGCACTGATTGGCATGTTAACCAATGGACAAATTATGTAAATGAAGATGAACATATGTAGGTACTCAACATATTGGTAACCTTACTCAAAGGACAGTACAAGCTCAAAAGTAGTAAAAATCGAATTACCATACGAAGAAGATTGCAAATATTCGTCCACTAGCAACGAAAGGAAATTTTCACGATCTGTGCCATTTTCTGGTGTCCGTTTCTGTAACTGAGACTTACTACTAAACATTGAAAATGTTTGTGTAGTGATTTCTCTAGAACCCACTGCAAATTAACTTCACGAATACTGAATTAGAAAATACAAATTATAATTTCCACTATTTAGTGAAAATTTTACGCACAAAAATACACATTCATAGCCGCCATTTTGAATTCCTCTCATTATATTTTTGGAAGTGACTATTTGTACGGGTGCTGGATGAATAAATTATATTTATTCGTACGGATATTATTCAAACTCGGGGCACCCCCCGACTTAAGTCACAAAAGTAACATTAGGTTGTTAGGTTTTTTTTTTTATACCTACTTAATTTCAAGAATGGTGCATGTCAGTGCAGAGAGGACCCCTCCTCCGTCCCTCCTCCTCCCTAACAATACTAAAGCCAACCCAAATTTTAACTTTACTACGCCTTTTAAGCGACTGTAAAGTGTTTTAAAAATCCAGATTCAAACTCGGGGCACTCCAACTTAAGTCACAAAAGTAACAGTAGGTTATTAGGTTTTTTGACGTGATAACGTCTTATAAATCGATGGAGCCGGCTGCACGAACGAAAAAACATGACTCATGCGTCGTAACCGTCGTTCCGCCGTTCCGTCGTTCCGTCGAGCCCGAGCCCGAGCCTGGGTAAGGGAGTCCGAGTCGAGAGAGTTTTCTTATGACGTTGTCACGTTCAACTATCGTCAGTAAACCGGCTTTACAGACAACCAATTTTTTTTTTTATACCTACTTTTTTTCAAGAATGGTGCCCCCCCCCCATCCCCCCGCAGTACCCGTATTAATAATTATAAATTGTTCGTACGGTAACCGTATTAATAATTATAAATTGTTCGTACAGTACCTGTATTAATAGACTCAGCCTATATTTTTTTAATGTTAGCCCTATAAGAGGCAGCATAAAGTTCTCAAACGCATACTACTCTTGCTACCTCGATTTATTGACGTGCTTGACATTGACAATAACATAACATTACTGAAGACACTAAGCAAACGAAGCAAAAATAAGATGAAGAAGATTTGCCTGTGTTTGCTTCAAGTTCAGACAATTTTTGAACCTGCTTGTATGGGAAATTATAAAATATAAACATTATTGTGCTAAGCTTTGTTACTCTGATTGAAGTAAATCAAAATGAACGCGTCTCCACATATAGCTGGTATGTTTTTCATTTAATTTATTGCTATTTGTAAGGTTACCGGTGAGGTTATAATCTCAGGGTATTGCATTTTCTTTGCAGGTCTAACCAGCAAAAATATATTTCTGATCGAATTCAACGAATCATTTGGACAAAAAATACTAAGAGATGAAACTACAACCAATATACGTAGCATCATTTATAGTCCCAAAGGAACCTATCTTGCCTACAGAACTGATAAAAAGTAAGTTGGTTACTATGTAGAAAATTTTCTATACGAGAAACGCGCACTTAAAAATGTTAGCACCTTTTCACTTTTATGTAATGGTATTAGAAAATATACTAAAATTGTGTCTATTACTATTAGCTCCATATTCTAATAATTTGTCTTAAATTGCAGGGTTGAAATAGTAAGGTGTTCAGACTGGTCGGTGACTGCCACTATAAATGGCAACATTAAGGAAATGTTCTTCTCACCTCTGGACACTTATTTCACGGTTTGGGAGATGTTTGGCATGACCAAAGATAATCCACAGGTATGACTGCCAGGGTTTTCTTTCTGTTTCGTTGTTTAAGACGCTTCACTTATTCCTGATCTTATTCAATTTATATTTTAGTTAGAATGTCATGCAAATTATCGTATTACAGGGGAAACCAAATCTTCATGTTTATACATCAGCTGATGGTGCACTGGTGGGGTCGTTCACACAAAAACACCAAACTGGATGGTATGTTACAATCTACACAATATGAGTCGTATAGCCGGCAAGCTGTACTCGGGGTGAATTTTGGCAATCAAAAGAATCAATAAAAACATTTTATAATGTAGGCCAGGAACTACCAACAATTGGGGCATTTAAAACTAATGTTGATTTTTACATTTGAGTTTGTACGACATATTGCTATATTTGATACCTACAGTTTGAAGAAAAAGAAGGAAAATTTGTTCCGTTATTTTAAATTCCCTAAATCGCCATACCAATAAGTATTTTTTGTAAAATTTGACAGATTTCCGCCTTTTTTTGATAATATTCAACTCATAATGTGATACATACTTGTCAAACTCATGACATTCCATCTCCATCTAAATAGGTTTCCAACCTCCTTGGAATTTTTGGTCTGCTACATATTTGATATTTTCAGGGAGCCAAGATGGTCATCAGATGAAAAACTTCTTGCCATTCAGATGAACAACCGAGTGCAGATCTACGAGGATGGTGTACTTGATAGATACACACATCATATTCAGGCGGAAAACTTGAAGTCGTTCAGCTTGTCGCCAAGTGCGGCTCCTACTCATTATCTCTCTGTGTTTACATTAGGTAAGTCAAAAACAGTAAAATCACCATACATTGGTTATTTTTCAACATCTTTTAGGGTCATATTTGAACATTTTCTAGGCACATAACCTAAAATTTTAGACAAATTTTAGGTTATGGGCCTAGACAATGTTTCAAATATCCACTTAACTTTTAAGTAGAGTTGAATTTCAACCATCCATGAGCTTTCACTTTGTAATTTCAGCCAGTAGTTTGGAGATAACTATACTATAGGTACTACCAATACATCTCATTGAATATTACAGGTAAACAGGGACAGCCCTCATTCTGGCGTGTTTATCAGTACCCTAACTTTGAAGTAACCCAGGCTTTAGTCAGTCGTTCATCATTTCAAGCTGACAAAGCCACTTTCCAATGGAACCGGCGAGGCACCAACGTGTTTGCTATGACGCAAACTGATGTAAGTGGACCTATTCATAGTTTTTTCTCAAAATGAGCAATAAAATAGTAATGGCTTGCATTAATTATAGCAGTTTTGTTTATTTGCCTGTTCAAACCAGCATCCATAACAAGAAGTTTGGTGAATAAATAAAAATAAAAAAAATAACGTTTATTGCCTCGTTATAAGCCTAGAACTACATTGAAGTTCACTGAGCATTGACAACTCCTCATTTCAATCAATCAGCTTCAAATCATTTATCAAGGCTTGTAGCCGTTTGGTTGGAATCAGTTGTCTGTGCTCTACGAGCATCAACTTCGCGATAAGGCTGCTAACAGTGGTCTAACTAAAATAAACTTTACGTTTCCGTCCGTCTATGTTTCTGTTCTCACACTATCATTCCAGTAAGGTAACATCAGTCAGTAAAATCCGAGATACCATACTTATTTGTTTTCAGGTAGATAAAACGGGCGGCTCGTATTACGGCAAGCAATCTCTTTCCTATGGCGACGTGAAGGGAAACGGAGGAAATGTAACATTCAGTAAGCTTTTTGTCTCTACTACCATATTTATAAGATACCTCGTCATCAACATGACCCTCAAGAAGTTCACTGCTGGGCATATGCCTTTCCTTATGCATTTTCAGAAAGAACAAATTTGAGCCCTCTCAATGCACCGACTTCCCATGACGATATAAATGAAGGTCTTCGGCAAGTTTTATCATGCGCACTTGATGTGCGGGCAGGTTTTTCCGCAAGTAGGCCGCTTGTGGGCCCTTTTTGCGTGACCCTTGACACGTGTTGCTCGAACTTTTTTAGGTTCTACAACGGTTACGGTACACGCCGGTTTCCTCACGATGTTTTCCTTCACCGTTTTGAGAGTACTAGCATAGTGCACATAAATTTTTCGATAGAAAAACTCATTGGTACACGAGTGGATTTGAACCCACGACCTTCGGATCGGAAGGCGGGGCCACTACCACTAGACCACCAGTGCTCAAAAAAATGAAGGTCTTATTTTATAGTTTATTTTTTTTTCATGGTAATTTTAATTCTTAAGGTTCCCAAACTTCTCTTTGACTTATCATCGGGTGGTAGCACGTAAAACAGCGATTCAGTCCACTGCAGCCGACTCCTGAATCCGCTGTGAGTTTTTCAGCCTCGTTATTCGTTCGCCATCGCCTGAAAGAATTGTGTTGTAGGAATAGCACAGCAGATCTCGTGTAGCAGTTTCGCTGCTATGGTGTCATAGCGAAGGTATCGTCATGAAACTGTTTTGGTTTGACAGGTAAAGAGGGCCCGATCCACGCGGTGTCCTGGAACCCCGGCAACTGGAACGAATGGATCGCAGTGTACGGCCACGCGCCGGCCAAAGCAACGCTCTTCAACGCCAAATGCGAACCGCTCTTCGAGTTCGGGACCGGAGCGTGGAACTCTATCTACTACCCCCCGGACGGCACTCATATCCTTTTGAAATAGTTTGTTTTGTTACTCCAGTCCCGCTTTCACCAAAGCCAAACCAGGTTTAACAAATCAAAAGTGTATTTTATTTCTTATCGAAAAAATCTGAAAGTAGATATTATGTGGATTGGGTATATAAACATTTCAGTAGCATACTGCATCTCTACTGCTTTTTATGAACTCCTGTGCATGAAAAGAGTCTCTTCGAGGTGCACTATAAATGTTTTCACCACACTCTGGTTTGAAATAATTTTAGTGACAACAATTTTTGTTGTGACACAACTTAGTTTTTAGTTCTTTGAAGAAGAAAAATAATATATCATGTGTTAGTCCAAATCTAAACTAGCACTGTTTTGTTTGTGTAATCAAAACTCTTCCTGTAAATTCCTTAACTTCTAAAACACATGTGCTCCTCGGCGGTTTCGGTAACATAGCGGCCGGCCACATTGAAGTGTGGGATGTCCGCGGCTACAAGAAGCTAGGCGCTTGCGCGGCGCCCGATTCTACCTTCCTCCAGTGGGACCCGCGTGGGGAAACATTCCTCACCGCTACCACTTATCCAAGACTCACCGTGGGCAATGGGTAAGAAATCCTGCTTTCCATTCAGGGGAAGTCGGGGCGTAATCCTGTTTGCCTGATTTGTTGTATAAAAACAGCGTGTATTTGGGCAATGAGTAAGAAATGACGTTGTGGACAATATTCAATGATGTGCATTATATTTAATTTAACTGTGTTTTTATTATTATATTTAATTTAACTGTGTGAACCATGAGTAGTTGGGTTTATTAGTTCAAGGGTGTTAGTACATAGGCCACTAAATGGGCTTAGGCTATTTAGCAACAGCTTAGTAGTCGCTGAGTCTTCAATATGAAATAGAAAAAGTTGAAGACTTAGTGACTAGTTTGCGATCGCTAACAATGTCGATACTACCGCCCCAGATATTTAAGTTCTCGCTTAGCATTGTTTCTGATCCTTTTTATCATGAGTACCTAATATACTTTTATAAAATAAAGAAGAATGAACGTGGTTAAGTAATGTTGTATTTTTTTTATTGTTTGCCATTTGTTCTAGGTATAAAATCTGGCACTACACCGGCACTCTGATCCACAAACACGCGTGCGCTGAGAAAGAAAACTTGCTAGCCATAGCTTGGCAGCCAGGCAACTTCTCCAAAACCGATCTGTCGAGGAGTGCGCCTAAAGGCATTGAAGATGCTACGCCGAAGCCCGCGGGCGCTTACCGTCCGCCCGGCGCGAGGAACAAACCCTCGACCTTCACACTTCATGAGCACGAGAAACCGCATAAGCCTGGCGAATCTTTGAATGGTGAGTGGGATCTTAGAACCTCCAGCACTGCTGACGACTTAAAACGCGGTCTAATAAAAATTCACGAATTTGATGAAACCCAAATGTCTGAAATCTGTTACGGATCAAAAATGCCCGCTTTTGAATTACGATGATCATAAACTCGATGGACTGTCGACATTTATATATTTCTTCCTGTAGGGCTAGCTAAAGCAGTTAGGACCGTATTTTAAGTTTAAAACAAATATTAGTTTATAAAATAAATTCTGATGTTTCCGACGGGAAAATACGGAAAATAACCCTAATTATTTATTTTATACAAATAATCTTAAAACAGACCATACATTTTTAATCATTTGAAAGAAAATTATCTTATTCAATATTCATCTTTCTTACGATTATCGCCGCAGCACCATCAAAGCAAGCGCTTGAACAGAAGAAGAAACGTGAAAATCGCAAGGCACGCAAGGCTGAGGAGAAAGGCGACGAGTCGCCGCCCGTCACATTGTCCTCGCCCCCGTCTCGGCCTGCGTTCGTGTCCACGGGCGATCCGGAGAAAGACAAGAAGATCAAAAATCTTAATAAGGTAAAGAACATACTACATAAGTACTCGCATAAACCAAAGACACAAAAAGCTAGTTGTCACTTATAAAACCCTTGAGATCTCAAAAGGGTTTCCGACGAAGACTTTTCCAGTTTCAGCCGGATAGGCCAACCATTCCGGTTGAAACTGGAAGCTGTACCAGCTCAAGTTACATAAAAACAAAGAAAAATGACGCTTACCACAAGGACATAAGAGCGATTAGTGTATAGTCTCATGTGTATCCTTGTGTACAAGCGGACCAATCTCATTAAGTCTGTAATGTTTTGGTTTTTTATTCGCAATAAACTAAACTAAATTATTAACTTTCGATAGAAGCCTCAGCCTTTCAGAACTTTCTTATTTTTACAAAAAAACCCACAGCTCATAATGTGTATTTCTTTTCAGAAACTGAGCGACATAGACAAACTGAAGCTACAAAAAGCGGCCGGCAAGCCACTCGAGTTAAACCAGCTTGCTAAAATCGAAAATGAGCAAGCTCTGCTCAAAGAACTGGAACTACTGAGGTTATGATACGTCGACTATTGGTAGACTCTGCTCTGCCGATACTAGGCGGCTAAACATAATGTTAAGCTCCCTTATTCATGACTACCCGTGACTCCATTCGCGAGTGATATTTTCCTAGATAAATTATAACTTAAATTGTGTGTCCCTATATTATACAAGTTAAACCTCCCTTTAGCAAGCTAGTCTTACTAGGTTCTCCATATTTACTAACAGATGACTATGTAGTATGTACAGTACTATTTACTTTCGCGATATACCTATTACGCGTGGATTTAGTTTATCCGCGATTAAAAAAAAACCATATCTGTGTCCAGAATGCGAACTGATTATGTGCCAAATTTCTTTGAGATTAGTGCAGTGGTTTTCTATGAGCAACAGAACAGACGGAGTTAATTTTGCATTTCATAATAAAACACTTGTTCAGACATCGTAATTCCTGTAAGGTGAGATTGTAAATAGTCCTAACTATGCTAAGACATGCTCAATAGGTTTGGAAATAGTTGACTGTATAGACAAGACAATCGGCTATCTTTTGTGGCCTAGTTGTCGGACGCACCTACAGTGTATAATAATAATAATCTAATAACAATATTGTACGATTCTGGGTGTGATCAAACGTTATATGAATCATAAAGGTTCAAACCGACAGCGTCTATAGGCACTAAAAACTTGTGGTGTGCATAAAATGTGAGTACTGAGTTTAAAGGTGAATTATATTAAAACTCCCGTGTTTGACTAGTAAAATACAATAGTTTAATCAGTAGTAAAATAACTTACTGTAGGTAAACATAATAATAATAGTACCTAGCTGAAAAGTTTTTTTATTTTGTTCATGTGACTATTAGTAGGCAACAAATATTGCACATCGGCTAATTTCGGATTCATGGAGTGTAGTGTGCGTCGGAAAGAGATAGCGCTCTACGAAATCAGAAAAGCCGATGTGCAATATTTATTGCCTACAACCGTACTGATTGAGAGTACTTGCTGACCCCCGATTGAATTTTGATTATAATATTGTGTGTCTATATCATTAGAAGTTAATCATTATCTGTAAGAGTAATGGTTTCCGATAAAAGTAACAAAATACCTTTATTATGAACCTAACAACCGTCAAACAAATTCGCTCGCACGTTACAAATTTTATGAGATAGTAGACCATTGAATGTAGGGAAAATCGCAAACAATAAATTTTCGTAGAATAACATGGTAAAAGTTCAGCGAATAAATCATTTTGAGTCAAACTAGTTTTCTTACCAAAAGGTTTGTTAAATACAAAAAAAAGTTGAAATATGCGAGTGTGAATTTGTACGATGGTTGTCTTCGCCTTAATCCGTGTTTGATATCAATAATAGTTGAGCGTTATATTTTGAATGAGGATTTTTGACCACGGTCGATGTTGTGTGACTAATGTGTGTTTTGTTTTGTAAATAGGTAAAATGGCCTGAAAATTTGCCTTTGTTTGCATTATTATATTGTTTTTTTTTTTCAATTTCTGCTGTGACTTAGGAAGTCTTGCGAAAATTGTAGAAGATAAAAGAAAATATTTATTTTTGTATTGTTGTTACTGTTAGGAGTAAAAAATTACAATCGAGTTATCCTGTATCTATTTATATAAGAACAGTT
The DNA here is from genome assembly GCA_947578465.1 of Thera obeliscata. NCBI lineage: Eukaryota > Metazoa > Arthropoda > Insecta > Lepidoptera > Geometridae > Thera > Thera obeliscata. Next base: position 5,863,991 of record OX387926.1, read on the forward strand.
TTATTAAGTAAATAAAGACGAATTCAAAATTAATTTTGTTTATTATTTTCGTGATTCCTATTCCCACTCGGTCCTATTCCTATACCCACTTTTATGTTTGTTATCGCATAACTTCGTCATTTATGAGCAGATTTGAAAAAAAAAATCCAATCCCATAGCACTTTTATCAACATCGGTTCAACTGTTTTGCCATGAAGACGGTTTCTCAAGTTTTTTAAACTTCACTTGCTTTTTTTTCGACTCAATAATAACTAGAATAGATCTCACATTCGAATCATTGAACAAATTGTCACAGTTGTACACAGTGATGATAAATGGGTGATCCATTGGCGAGCTTCTTCTTCTTATCGTGTCACTGATTCTTTCGAACCAAGTGTGGTGAAAGGATTTTAAGTGCCCCTCGAAGAGGCTCCTTTCGTGCACTTGACACATATTTTCGAACTTTTTAGGTTCTACGATACGCCGGTTTCCTCACGATGTTTTCCTTCACCGTTTGAGAGCACTGGCATAGTGTACATAAATTTTTGAGCAGAAAAACTCATTGGTACACGACTGGATTCGAACCCACGACCTTAGGATCGGAAGGCGGGGCCGCTACCACTAGGCCACCAGCGCTCTCCGACGCTTAAACCGACAAACCTGCGAGGTAAAGGTATATTAAGCCTTTTAATAGAAGCCGCCAATGCAGCTCCGGAGCACCTACAAAACCGCGGTTTTGCAGTGTTGTCGGTTTTAGCTCGCCAATGGATCGCCCTCTTTAGATGTAGAAAGGTAGTGCAATAAAACTGTCGTGAAGCAGACGTGAGCATGTGAAATGACAAAGCGGTGCGGGTATAAGGTATACATAAATATTCCCGAGCTACCCACTAACAGTTGAAGGTAACAAGTGGTCACTACAGGAAATTTATGTTTGCCTCCGATAAGATATCGATAATAGTAATTGATACGGCAGGATTTAATAGTGGCAATGCAGGCCCTGTAGTGACGGATACATATAGGTACAGTGCGGCTCAGTCGGTTCGGTAGGGTTTGTTGACACACCGATAAACTTATTTGTGATCGACTAAATCAAAACTAGTAAACTCTGCGTACCGTCTAGACGTCCGTAGTTCATCTTTCTAAGTCCTAAACGCGATTATAATGGATACTGATGATGTGGAGGAAAATACCGCGTTACTCAGTGAACGGACTACAACTAACCGCAACTCGAGAGAATCGTTGGAAACCATAGTATTTGAAAGCAAGATGATGAAGACTTCAACTCAGTCTGGTGACCTGGCAGCGACTTGGGGCGGCCGACGGTCCCTGCCTGACTCAGGGCGGCTGCGGCGGACGCGCTCGTGGTCGGCATGCCCCAATGATGATGTGAGCTCGGAGATCAGAATCTTGAGGGAAAGGTAAGCCACCTACTCTTTCAACACTCCCATCGCTAAGGGATCCTCCAATATTCTGTTAGACTATACCTACCTAATTCTAATTGGGATGAAGCAATAACGAACCATAGTTCATAATTATATTGTTAAAACGATCGTTTGGCCGTCACCCTAGATTGTAGTAATTGTCTGATAACCTACTCACTGTTAAGGCTCGAACACACCTAGTTCGCTGGCGGTGGCGATCAGTGAAACGCTGTCAAATATCGCTGTCAGATTTAAAGATTTGACAGCGATATTTGACAGCGTTTCACTGATCGCTACCGCCAGCGAACTATATAGGTGTGTTCGAGCCTTTAGATAGTCCACAAGCCGTGCCATCAAGATTTCCCTGTTAAAAAAAAAGTGAATCAGCTAAAGAGTTGTTATGAAAGAGGTCGAAAAAGAGGTTAAATAATTTATGGAAAGTCTTTCATCTTTATCTTGCCGACCTCTTTACACACCTGATATAGTTCAAAATAAACGCTTAGCGCAGCGTTATAATTATACTCATTGATAAACGCCATCAATAAGCGTCATCCTTTCTATTGTTTGTTAGAAGGTATCTACCTATATCAATACCACATGTGCAAGGCTTGGTATAACGTAGATAACAGATGGAAGGTGTAAATTGATAGTAAAGATAATGATAATTATTTGCAATTGGAAGCTACTACTAGGCTAGTAGGTGGGTATACCGATTGAGGTAACCTTTTGAGATAGTAGCTATTGGCATCAATTAAAACGATTTATAATAATAAATCACTCTTATTACTAGTAGTAGACTGATAAGTATTACACCATTACCTACCTCAGAATAAAGACCTAGGTACTCTAAGCGATAATACCGCCTATTGTACCTACAAATAGTTATTAAGTTTTTTTATGTTTCTATGTTTTTGTCACTAATAAAGTATTTTCTATCTTCTATCTATCTTCACTATTAAAGCAGTCCCTACCTCCAAGTCTAGTAAATTTACTTACTCTTTTTAACATATCGATACTGGAAGTAATTGCTTTGTTGGGCCTATGCTAGGCCAGTAAAATTCCTCCAAAGAATGACCTAAACAAACTTATTACACGTGAGGCTGTATATCTGTATGCCTCATAGACTCAAGTGGACGCAGGGCACATTCCTCACGTGCTTGATTTACGAGGCAATTCTTTGTTATAGGAGATAGTTACCACTTAAAATCAGGCAGGCCATAGGTATGCTTGTTCCATCAGCTACAGTTGTATAAAAAATGCTAAGTACCTAGAAGTTTTTTAAACTAACGCGATCGTTAGGTGTGTATATGTATGGAAGAAACAGGTATTTTACGGGTAAGGTAATCGCCGTTAAATATACCCGTTTCTTCCATTTATTTAGGTAATTAGAAAATCACAGTAAAATAGACTTATAAATAGATAGATAATTCTTTATTGTTCACCACACAGAAACATAATACAGGATTTATGAAGATTTTTGGCAAAACAATGAGCGCCCTTATCGCTGAGAGCCATCTCTTCCAGGCTCTTTCTTTCTCCATAGACTGGTCCGAACTCAAACTCGCCTGCGCCCTGGAGCGGTGCGGTACCTGAGCGGCCGCCAGCGCCTAACCCTCGCATCTCTAGCTCTGGTGGACTTCATCAGTTTCTGTTCCATGAGCATTATGGCACCGTTCTTCCCGAAGGAAGGAGCGGCCAAGGGGCTGTCGAATACCATGTGCGGAATGGTTTTTAGCTTTTATGCTGTCGTCATGTTTCTGACGTCGCCGTTATTTGGAAAATTCGTAAGTTTCTTGTAAAAATGATATATGAACTTAATAGGTTTTGTAGTTTGTTACAGCATAGCCCCGTCATTTATAAATATTACATTTGAATAAAATAAATATCTGAGTCGTAATATTTCCAGATTAGTCCCATAAAAATTGGTTCAGCAGTTTAGCTATGAAGGCGGGTTTTCAAGTTATACTTAGTTTAACTTATTACTTGTTTTGGTATATACCTATATCTTACAAATATTTTGAAATATACAATCTTGAAGATGCCTTTTGTCACTGGCGATGGCGATCAGTGAAACGCTGTCAAATTTGACAGCGATATTTTACAGCGTTTCATTGATCGGCATCGCCAGTGACCTAGGTGTGCGAAGGCCTTTACAGCAGTCACCTAGTGTTAGAAATAACGACATCATAATAAATATTTCAGTTACCAGCAATGGGTGCTAAGTTCATGTTCACATCAGGAATGTTCGTAGCCGGCGCTTGCAATGTTTTGTTCGGGTAAGTTCGTTTAGTTTCAAAATAATAAACTCGAATAACAAAAACCGATAAGATATCACAGCATAATTTGTTTACTCCAGTACACGTGTGCTTATTATATTATGCTGTGGTGTATATGTTCATGGTTGATATACAAACAGATGATTATGTGACCACGCCGGTATTTAATGACTACCATAATGCTACAGAAGACCATAAGAAGTATATATAGGTACACTTTCTTGCTATAAACTAAAAGAAGGAACGATCACAAAACATTTCCTTCTTAAGCTAAGTTTATATGGTCTATAATCTATAACATGTTGTGGTCATGTACCATCATGCTGCATATGACAGTAAGAAGTAGATATATGTAGATATCCTTTCTTGCTATGAATAGAAGGAACCAGGAAATGTTTTGTGATTGTTTCTTAGCTTATTATTTAGGAATTAGTAGAGAATATTGTACTAGTAGTACCTATGTACATTGTTTACCGTTGAATATAGTTACTAAGATAAGCCTTCCTGCTCACTTTCTCAGTACCCTAGTTCTAATCGAAGACACAGCAACATTTACCGCCTTCTGCTTCGCGGTGCGAGGGCTGGAAGCACTAGGCGCTAGTGCGTATTCGACCGCCAGCTATGTGTTCGTGGTCAACGCTTTCCCAGACAGCATAGGATCTGTGCTGGGGATTCTGGAAACCTTTGTGGGCCTGGGAATGTCTGTGGGGCCTGCGATTGGAGGGCTGCTGTACTCGGTATGTATTTTGGCCGTACGAGATTGATCAGTGATATATTATACTTTTTTTGACCCTACTTTGGTATGCTTTTCACTATGAAATTATAATGCAAGTCATAGGAAAGCACAGATTATATAAAAATAAGACTAAGTAATTTACCACAAGATTTCGCTCTTAGCGTAGCACTCGTAGCACCCGCTACAAGTGCTACGTACCGTGGCACGTAAACCTACTAAAAACACGTAGTTTGATTTTTTTTACTGTTTTCTTCTTACCACTGATGTGTCCCATTGCAGGGCAAAAGCCTCTCATCTCTAGTCGTTTCTTGTTTTGGTTAATTTTGAATTTAATTTGGTTATGAAAAGATAATGATCGAATTAAATACAAAATTATTTCCTGAAATGTGTGCCTTATTATTTCCTAACATAAATGGCTTTTGGCTATGTTTCAGGTAGATCGGGGGATTCGGATTACCATTTTACAGTCTTGGAATCGTGATGGTGTTGACTGTGCCTATTAACTTTTTCTTGCTCACTGATTGTGAAGGTGAGGTTTTATTTCTAACCTCCTTCAATCTTCTTGGGATTTGGACCAAGGAGTCTGTAAATTATAAAGAAATATTCCAAAGCACTGGCACGAAACGTTTTCCTTAAAAAAATAAAGCGATTTACTTTTAAATTTTAATAGTTGGCCAAATTTTTCGAGCAATTATGGCCAGTGTTTTAAACAATTTTAAAAAAGAACAGGACATTATTTTTTTAAAATTGTTTCTATGTAAAAAAGGTGATTGATGTTCGTCCATGGGTTGTCTAAAGGCTCGAACACACCTAGTTCGCTGGCGGTAGCGATCAGTGAAACGCTGTCAAATATCGCTGTCAGATTTGAGATTTGACAGCGAATATTTGACAGCGTTTCACTGTTCGCTACCGCCAGCGAACTAGGTGTGTTCGGGCCATAAGTTTCTTACAAAAAATGTGATTATTTCGCAGAATACGTATCAGGATCAAAATCGGCATCAATACTCAAACTGTTCACAATTCCCTCCATCATCATCACAGGCTTAGTGATTGTTGTCGTATCCAACACATGGGCGTTCCTAGACCCGACGCTGGAACCACATTTGAGACAATTTGGACTCTCGACTGAGCAAACTGGACTGGTGTTTTTACTTTTCTCCAGCCTTTATGGAATCTTTAGCCCGATATGGGGATGGGTTGCAGATAGGTGAGATGCCTTCTCTTGACTTGTACGAACCATAAACTTCTTATGAATGAGTATTTGACTTAAATTAAGCGTTTACGATTTAGCTGTAAGCCCAATAAATCAATTATTATGTTACGGTAATGTATGCATATGGCTAAATGCTAATCGTTTAAGTATTTCAGGGTTCACAATCACTGGTGCATGATGGTATGGGGACTATTTCTGTCTACTATTGGCCTTCTTCTCCTTGGACCTTGCCCATTTATTCCTGGTCTGCCAAAGTAAGCATTGGGTATAAGTTGATTCCTAAGTAATTAGGTACCAAGCTACATGCATCCTAACATTTTCAAAATAAAGTAGTTCAGCACTCTTTTTTTTCGCCCCACTGCTGGGCAAAGACCTCCCCAAAGGATTCACAGATCCCCTTCACCCAACGTTTTCAAACAAAAAGGCCATGCCCACGATCTGATGACGACGATGGACTACGATTTCAGGTCACGACAGACGTGCATTTTGTTTTTTTCTTATGTTTTAATTAACTTTTATATTATTACAGAGATCTGTGGCTGGACCTGGTGGCATTATCTATTCTTGGTATATCTGTGGCGCTTACGTTGTTGCCTACCTTCCAAGGTGTTCTTACCAGCTCCATGTGAGTGCATTTCATCCTTGAATCAGGCATCTATTTAGAAATAAATGCATGCTTCAGTAGACCTACGAACCTTTGGAAACGTCACATTTTATGTGCATAATTTCCACGTCGATCTTGATGGCTGTGAATTGAGAACCTCCTCCTTTATTATTTGAAGTCGGGTGAAAAGGTTATTTATTTTAAATGAATTTTTGAATTAAAAAAAAACGGTTTCTAGTAAAAATGCTATTATAAAACTAGCACCTTAGCAGTGAAGTATCAATAGCAAAATATCGAGTCAAAACTATTAATATACTAATTTCAACAGCAAACATACAGTAGGTACTTACTAGGAAATTTGAGTTTCCACGCGCTGAATTTCAACTAAGTATACTAACCAATAGTAGGTACATACTGGGAAATTGTGATTTTCATGCGCCTGTAATATCAAATACAAACAAATAGTACCTACTGGGAAATTTTAAAAACAATAGCCTCGGTAAACAGTTCACGTGTGTGTGATTGTGAAGCTTTTCCGGGTAACGTGAGTTCGTGCGTAAATGCTCATCCAAAATAGGACGAACTTCTGACGAAGATCTTAGATTGGTTTACGTCATTACACCCACCGTATTTCTAAATTTATAAGAAGGCTTTATGCTCTTGATAGAACAGTCCTCAGTCATGACAAACATTGAACAATTTCTGGCAAGTTTACCAAACCTAAACATTCTACAAATGTAACAAAAATTTACCCCTAAAGTCCTATTACCATTTTGTTTTGTAAAGGGAGTCCGTAGCAATTTCTCATACGCACATCTCTAACAGAGGGTATTTGCAAGATCTTCCGTCTTACAGTCTTATGCTTCGTCTTACAGTCTTAAAGGCTAGATTGTAGCTACGAAGACGGTTGCCTCGAACCACTGGCGACATACAGCGCATTGGCCGGGGCGTCTGGTCGTGCTGCTACTCGCTGGGTGAGGTGATAGGCCCGGCGCTGGGCGGTGCTCTCTCAGAGCGCTTTGGGTTTTCCATGTGCCCGTAAACTCACTGACACCCATCTCTTCAAATCGGAACACAGCAACACTGCTTGGTCGCTGAAATAAGCATGGTGGTAGTTATTTCTGCTATGAATGGTGCTTACGTCTTACGGTCTTACAGTCTTACGACTTACGGCCTAGCGTCTTACAGTCTTAAAGGCTAGATTGTAGCTACGAAGACGGTTGCCTCGAACCACTGGCGACATACATCGCATTAATTGGCCGGCGTCTGGTCGTGCTGCTAATCGCTGGGTGAGGTGATAGGCCCGGCGCTGGGCGGTGTTTTCTCAGAGCGCTTTGGGTTTTCCATGTGCCCGTAAACTCACTGACACCCATCTCTTCAAATCGGAACACAGCAACACTGCTTGGTCGCTGAAATAAGCATGGTGGTAGGGGTTTGCAAGTTATTTCTGTTATGTATGATGCTTTCGTCTTACATTCTTACGCCTTACGGCCTAATGCCTTACGGTATTAACGGTTAGAATGTTTGTAGTTACGAAGGCGGTTGCCCCGAAGCACTGGCGACATACAGCGCAGTGGCCGGTGTCTGGTCGTGCTGCTACTCGCTGGGTGAGGTGATAGGGCCGGCGCTGGGCGGTGCTCTCTCGGAGCGCTATGGGTTTTCGTTCAGCGCTTCTCTGTGCGCTGCGGCTTGCTTTACCATGGTAAGATATACAGTAATTGAAAGTTGAAATAAAGTTAAATTCGTTAAAATATGTAAATGAATGAATGTGTAACCTTGACGACGAAGGAAAATATCAGTCAGCGAAAAGTGCTTATCGAGTATTTTTGTTAAACTTTATGGGTAACACTCGATAAATAAATAATGTTTCATATTTTAGTAGGTACCTAATCTTTTTTGACGCAGACCCTTCGTATTTGAAGCACTAATCTACCGTTTAGTAAATATTTTATTTTTCATTTATTTATAGTGTTTACCTACCCAAAAGTTATGAGCCGAGTGAGATTTGAACCCACGACCTTTGCCCTTGGAAGTTTTGCACTTGGCTATCAAAGGGAAGGTCGTGGGTTCAAATCCCACGCATAACTTTTTCAATATAAAATCTTTGTAGTAAAAATTGTTTGAAATCCTCAGGGCGTCATAACCCTCACATTTTTCTCTCTCCGCGAATCCTCCAAGTGGGTCCAGCAGTCGGACTGTCAATCTGACTCCATCCCGTACACAGACACCACGTGGAACTCGAGCCATTTCATCCATCGCACCTGCAGCGCGCCACAGAGCACAGCGGAAAGCGCCTCGCTACTGACCCCTTGCTCGTGCAATTACAAACAAGGTATAAAGACTCACTACTACTATTACTAATATAGATAGACCACGAAGAACTATACTTTTATTTAATTTTTCTTAAACATGCGCGGAAATATTGTCATTACTTTTGAATATAGAACACGCGAAGTATCATATTTACGTAGACTGAAAAACCAAAATCACTTCCCGGCGCGTTCTCGCTCCGGCAATGTTTTATGAAACGGTGTGCTGTTTGAATTTAGAACTCTTTCATCTATCGTACACATTGCGTTCTCGTAGCTGTATAGCCACAGAGGCGTTTACCATTCGGCACAAACTGTAAAATAAAAAAAAAATTGGCGGTAAAGCGGAGTTCGTTGTTATTTGGTTTATAAAAAAAAAATTATTATGTTAAAGACCCTTTTTTATTTCCTTGCATTTTTTTAAGAAAAGCACTATATATGCCTCGGCCGAAATGGCAATTGCCTGTCTCGTATCATTGAAGTCCTTGCCTGCGGCTCGGCCTTCAAACTCATACTCGACCTGCAATTGCCTATTTCGCTGCCTTTGCAATAATGTACTATTATTTTATTAGAAAACCAGCAGCAGTTGAGATAAAAATTAAACTTAAATAAGAGAAAATAACTAGCCAATTACAGGTTTTCCTAGGTAAAGTATTACAATACTAATTTTAACGAAAACTAAAAAAAGGTAGTGTTAAAAAAAAATAACAAGTTCACTAGTGATTTAAGTGTTTCTGCACAAGTGTGATTGTGTGCGTGTGTGAGGGTGTGTGTATGATGAAGGGGGGGGGGGGGGGGGGGTGTTTATTTATAATATTTTTATTAATTCAGAAAAAAAAGTAAAATAAATACGAATGGTACAAATCCTGTCTCAGGCACTATAGCGTCCCGCAAGTAGGGCTTGTGTAATCACTAGTTGCCCCTGACGCTATTAAACCATCTAGGTACCTACAATAGATGCAAAGGCCTGTCTACTTTTTTTAAAAGACTCTACGAAAGTGTAGGTATCGGTAGGTATTTGCAAACCACGCGCCGTGCGCGGGGTCACTGACCAGGCACTCCATGATTCGCCGCCTGTGGTTATTGTAGTGAAAAATAAGTTTTCGTTTTTGGTATCACATGTGCTAACACTAACATAAAAAATATTTTCTCAAACATGCTCGGAATTTTGAACATTTTTTTGACAACCTTCTTCGAGATAAATTACTGTTGTACTGGGCAAATACATGCGAGCAGTGGCCGGCAAAAGCTGTATGTCTGTATTTAGCGTCGTGTTTAGCGGCGAATAAATTACATATTAGACTCATAACTGCCGTGTAATTTAAAAATGGAACGATCTCTTACTCCGAAACATGGCAACCAAGGAGGTAACTTAGCAAAGATTTTATTTGAATTTCGAACTAGCTTATAAAACGAAATGCTGTATAGTGAAAAAAAAACAAATGAATGCGAGAAAAAATTGTATTGTTCGATGTTTGTCGTAATTGTACGTAATTGGCAGAAAAAATCGAGCAGTACTTAGTTCTACTTAGTTATTTCCTCGCATTATCTAGGAAAGGTATTAAAAGCTTGGCCACAACAAGACGTTGCAGTAATGTATACTTTTCCTAAAAATACATACATACTAACCTAACTTGCGAGTACTAAACTTTAGATGAATTTGAACTTTTTAAATTTTCTTCTTGTAGATAATGGCTACGGCTCCTACCCACCACGACACTTCTGTCTCCTACACAACAAAAGCAACAAAAGTGGATCCGCTAGCGTTTCAGAAGCGATCGCTTACTTCCTCAAATTCCAGTTCCTCACCAACATTTACATCAGAATACGAAAAGCCAGAAGAAAATCTCAGATCTCACAAGAAGAGGACACAAACTTATACCAAAATTGTGTGGAAAACGGTGGCCATAATAAAATTTCCGAAAACGTAAACATCAACAATAATGTTATACCTAAAACGGAAGAAAATAATAGTTATTGTGAGTACTTGGACGAAGCTATATTCGGCAGTTCAGCTGTAGTACAAAACTTGAACACGGTTCACTTGAAAATGAAGAAGAATAAACAGGGTTTGATAGCGAATTTGAATGCATGTGATACTGTGAAGAGAACATCTAATGAAATTATAAAGCACAATGTTGAGAAAGTGCACTTTTACGAGCAAAGTCAGGCGTGCGATTCGATTGAAGATGTTTTTGTAAGTATCAAAGTATTTTTAATTTAATTTTCACATCAAATACAAAAAAAAATACCCGTGTAATAGTATAAATATGTTTTATGATCGCGAAAGTTTAAAAAGTACTATTTTTTAATCAACATTTGACCGTTGGGGAATAAAGGTTCTCGAATGGCGACCACGAACCGGAAGACGAAGCGTAGGGCGCCCACCTACCAGATGGACCGACGACATTGTTAAGATCGCGGGAAGTCGATGGATGGAAAGGGCTCAGAATCGTTCTTCCTGGAAACGTGTAGGGGAGGCCTATGTCCAGCAGTGGACTTCTTCAGGCTATCAGCCTGAAGAAGTCCACTGCTGGACATATAATGATGATGATGATGATGATTTGACCGTTAGGGTCGTGGTACAAACATGCGCGAGTCTATTTAAAAAACAGGGCAAAATATTTTGTTTCAAAACTCCAAAAAAGAAACAATTTTCTCGATGTTTTGATATTCGAAATATTAATTTATATTCATAATTTTTGAAAATAGATAAAATCGAAGCAAAAAATAACAATAGGTAAGCGTGTTACTCGTAGGTAGGCGTGTCTGCCATGCCATAGTACACACGTAGACCCATTGGAATCCTACAAAATTAGTGGAAAATAAAATCTAATTGTTTTTTTCTTTTAGGATGGTTGTGAATGCAAAGATGGTGTTACATACGTTCGAGGCACAATAACAGTATCATCTGCAGGTGCGTGCGAAGTTTAAAAGCACTAACTATAGCATAATTTATAAAATAAGAATTAATAATAATTGTAACTTTAAGTACATACTCGTAAATACGAAAGCATTTTTATTTTTGCACCTATCCTGCACGAAAATTCGTGGAAATAGCCCCTTGGTGCATAGCGTAGTGTCAAAGGAAAAATATTTCCCGAGCGACGTAGTTTACTAGGCGCACAGAAATATCCAAGTGCTTTTGATATTCCCTCCCACGTTTGCGAATTCAGATTCTACCCTGAAACCTCACACAGCTACCGATCGGGTCTCTCACTCACTCTTTACCAGAATCTTCGTAGTCAGATGAAAACACATTATATCGATTTTCGACCCTCACACCCGTTCATTTGCTTACTAATACCCACACAACGGAGCACAACCCTCCCATTGATTAAAATGAGTGTATTTTCATGGCCTTTTCAAATGTGTGCAGCCGATACACACAAAAAGGCTTCTACTACCGTTTTATGCTACCCTAGTGCAAACGACCTCTGCTGACGAGTTCAAGACGTTGTCATGGGTAATTTTAGCAAATTCTTGACCACTGCCCAGCATGAACACACGTCCTGAGATTTCCTTCAGTTATTTTCAGAGAGAAAGGCATTAAACGGCCTCATTTTGTGGTTTCCCGCGACCAATTTTAAAAACAACAGTATCAGGAGTTCATAGCGTCATTGGAGGTTGCTCTACAAATAGGGAGAGAGGAAGGCGTGCATGTCTGCTTCAGATTCTGCTCAATAGAAATAGAATTTAGTTGTGTACATATATACACCCAAACGTCACTTTTTTGGCGTCGCATTGCTTTATGCATAAAACGTCATTTATTGATCATTTAAAATCGGACTCTTAACAAATTTTTTTCTAGCGTAGGCTACTCCTCAGTTATTTTAGTGACGTCAATACAAAGCAAAGCTATGCATTAGAAACAATTGTTACAACGTTTACATTACTTGGCTATCATATGCCTTACATAGTAGAAGATCATAACGAGATTATTACCTTTTGTATCATAATAAATTCCCGTCGAAAGAGCGGTGCTTTAATCGGGGCTGTGCTAGCCCTGTTTAGCAACTGTGTTTTTCGTTTCTTCATATATGATATCATCAAAATGATGAAGACATTTCAAAGTGATTTCTATGAAATCCCCGCCTTTTTATCCTAGGTCGTGGGCTCAAATCCGGTCGAGCACTTTTCGTGATTTCTTCTGTCCAAAAATGTATGTAGTACTCTCAAACAGTGAAGGAAAACATCGTTATGAAACCGGCATGGTATTCGTTCAATGAATCAGATTGTATGTACACCTGACGCAAAGAGATAACAATGTAACAAATAGGGTGATTGGCTAGCGTAGCGCAAACAGTCAGGTTTGGAGTAAATCACGGAGGGTAACTCAACCCCTCCGAACGTAGGTATACCATACGAGTAAGAGGGAAACGCGAGTCCCTTTCTAATGTCGATATCTCTATCCACCAACGCGATGATGGTGCCCTGGTACTAGGTTTATCAAATCACGTAACAATATGGGACAAATAATATCAAAATAACTGTTTGTTGATAACAATAAAATGTATTGAATTACTGTGATTACTGGAATCGTGAATAACGAACAATATTAGTAAGTACATAGATTATAATATATGTATTATGCCTATATGTATAATATATATTGCCTATACATGAAAGATAAATTAGTATGTGCACATCATGCGTCATATAACTACTTTGTTCATTTACAAGTATCTGGTAACAATTTCACAATTTCATGGGGATCCGAGTATATTATGTGATCTTCTTCATCGAAAGTAAGACCAAAAATGTTCTTGATGTGGGCAATTTCCTCTAAAGCATTATTATCTTTGTTTGCAACGTAAATTGCACTTTGTCCGCAAAAATGGGCAACCCCCTGATGATCCACTTCTATGCCTCGGAAAAGTTTAGGACCACTGAAAGGAATCCGTTCCTTCGTGCCATTTTTGATTTGGAAGACACCCTCCGCGGTGGTTATGAATGTGTCATCGTATCCGTCGATGGCAAATTGGAAAATTTTTTCGTCAATGTGCTCCACAAGCTCGGATCCATTTGCATGCTTTTTATGCAGCCTTTGCGATGGGTAGACTATAAAGTAGAGGTGTTCTTTGTAAAACATGTCCCAGATGTTATGATTTTTCACAACATGTTTAATTTCGTCTGGCTTTGTGAATTCGTGAGCGTAGATCCCTTCACTTCCTCCAAGGTACACAATCCCATGGTGGTGATCTATGACTGTAGCGAAGCCATTCTTTACTGCTGGTATTGGTGTAGGTACTTTTTGATTTTTCTTTAGGTAGCCGATTTCGAATTTGTCCTCGTTATCGCTTCCGACGTTGTAGCTGAAGTATATTGTGTGATGGTGGTTGTAAATGGAGAGTTGGTAGGGGCGGTTCAGTCCGTTGGTTACGATGTCCTTCTTATGAAACTTTCCGTTGACATGAACACCTTCACATTTCGGTTTGATAACCTCTGCTTCTGCAGTGTTTATAAACACACACACTGCAAAAACTATTGAGAAGTTCATTTTGTTGCTCGAAAATTGTAAAAAAATATTTGTATTAGTAAATTGCAATGATACGTGATTTGCTCGTTATTGGTATGTCAGACTGGTCTGTCTGCTGTGGTCCGGCCTGATTCCACAATGCATGGTCTCATATTTCAAAGCTATCAATATAATCGTACCTACGTCGTTCGATAAAAACGTTCTATTCTATGCCTGTATTTGAATGAATATATGATGGGAAGGACTGGAGTACAGGCAAACAAATTAGTTACCTACTCACTATTATGAGTACAGTCATAATCGTGAGTATCTAAAATTGTTACCTACTCACTATTATGAGGTAACAATTTTAGATAGGTACTCGCATCTAAGTTAGCAAGCAAGCATACGTCAAACTTATTTTGAGTAATAATGATCCATTTGTACAAGTAATAATATCGGTTCTATACATAGATGAGGTAAGATGACCTCAGACATATTCTTTGAAAATGTAATTTTACTGAGTACGTTGACAAAATACCGAATAATTAACACATCACGTCAAGCACGACTTTCAGGTACTTACCAATTATCAAGTCCACATGCAATTTTTATTACATTCTTAGAATTTTGAGCATTATTTTGACAACCTTTTTTGAGATAAATCGAAATTGCTGTACCTACTAGCCCAATACATGCGAGCAGCGGCTGGCAAGTTGTATGAAAATGTATTACTGTCGTAAGCGGCCAGATTAATTACACGTAATTACTGTAAACTGTGTGTAAGCTCAAATTTGTCGTGTAATTTAAAAATTACTCCAAAACGATCTTTTAGTCTTAAATATAGAACGATCTTTAAACATAATAATTATGTAATATTATGAAGGGTCTAATTTAAATCTCGAACTGGAATGCAAAAATAAATGCTGTTTATCGAAAAAAAAATGAACACTTCAACGCACGAAATAATAGTGTTTTTGTGGTTTGTCGTAATTGTATTTGACAAAAAGAGTTCAATTACTTATTTTTAATTTGCATGCATTATTTAAGAAAAGTAACGCAAGAAGCTTTGGCCACAACTAGGCATTGATGGACTTACACATTTACACGTTCGTCCGTCATGCCTCTCATGCTGGTCACTAACAGTAATGTTGTAGTCAGTCAAAATGATGGCCAGGCTCTTTCAGATTTTTATTTCTACAGGAGAATTGAGAGAAATAAGATTTGATTTGCATAGCCTCTACCTAAACAAGGACAGGAAATCTTTGTTAGTGTAAAAAAATCTAAGTATAACATAAATCGTTTATTCAAGTAGATACATCTTAATTATTTTTCAAATGTTTTAATAAATAATGATTTGCTATGAAAATAAAAACTTTGGCATATTTAAATACTTTGGTAATTAACATTAATTATTTAATACTACTGGATAATATTTCAGGCTAATATAAAATCAATATTAAACCAAAATCAATATTCATATTAGCTGACACTTTTTTGTTTCTCGCTAAAAGTTTCTTGTCACTTCATGAACAAAATAGAGATGGCCACAGGTTTAGCGTCTGCTAAGCTAAATGAGTGCTATACGACCACTATGAATAAGAGCCATTGGTATATTTTTCTCTTTTTTATTTTTTTGTTCAAGACAAATTAGTGACTACCATTCATAATGCAAAATTAGGTTTTCCTACGGCTACCTTCCTCACCACGAGCTTACCAACAAGTTTGAACCAAACCAACTCCATCGTGTGAAGGTTTTTATCAATGTTCATACAATAAGTAAAATGTGTTGTTCATAATAACTATGATGAATGCCAATCTGTGTCTTTTGTGCTTGCTATTACAATGTCTTTTCATTTCTAAGCACACAAACCGTAGCAAAGACACTCTTTTGTTCAAGAATAACTTAAATAACCTACCTACTTTGGAGTAATTACCTACTTTTGTTTTGTTATTTCGTTTCGTAAACGCAAGGACGGATAATTTGTAAGTGCTTTCCAACGTTACCTATGTATGGTGTATGTCCTACAGTAGGCCTACCACAAGCTCCGTCTGGCTCCGGCTCTGGTTATGAGTCTGTGTGAGTGTTGACTAAATAAATCCTACGTCGAAACGTCACACATGCAGTATAATACACTGGATGAGCACTCACACAGACTCAAAACCGGAGCTAGAGACAAAGACAGAGCTTGAAGTAGGCCTACTGAAGTAAGTACCTACTTCTAGGAAATATTCGTAAATATCATGATCTTTTTTTTTAATGTTGATGGCCATGGTCTAAGGTCTTAACTTATAGAATTATTATGTCTAAAGATAAACAATGTTTTATCTATTGCCATCTGCTATCAATGGGTAATGAGAATGATAAACATGGCAATGACATTTGTTATGAATGGTCGATTTTAAACAACGTTTTTTATGCAACGTTTATAAAACCCGTCACACACGTAGCTATTAATATAAATTATAGCAAAGCATATTATTTTATATAAAAACATTCAAGTGACCGCACACGCAGGTTTAATATGTATTTATATGACGTGACCAATTTATACCGTAATTTATAGCTACGTGAGTGACTGGCTTAAAGTATGGGGGTTAAAGTTATGAAGAGATGACATAGCTGACCACTACCAGCAAGACCGAAAGTAAGCTATATAATGGTCTATCCGCATTGTTACCGCAGACCATTCTTCTCGAAGCAACAGATAGTTTTTTATTCTGAAGCAGCGTGTGTACAGAGGCTACTTCCCACGCAGCCATCAAGCCCGGATCTCGTGAGAATAGTACCGAGTACAGCTGAGCTGGTTTCCCGTTCAGTGCCTCTTGACAGAAGTTGAGGACAAGGTGGTCGTTCACAGCTTTCAGAACTTGAATCGTGCCGCTGAACTGCCGGTAGTCGGGTCGCGAAGGGAGGGTTCCTGAAATAAAAAAAATAATGCATTGGTAAGTTTAGGAATAGGGACCTACACATTTTTATTTAAAACTTACTCATAGAGGACTTAGGTAATGCTGATAAAAATGCACGAACTAAAAGTGATCAAATAATTAATTTTATAGTAATAGACAATCCACCAACACTATCTAGCCTCAAACTAAGCAGAGCTTGTACTATAGGAACCAGATAGCTGATACTTGTGTATATTTTTTTTTGTAATTACATACATTCTTAGATTACAATATAACACCCAGACTGAGAACAAACATCAGTGTTCAGCACACAAATATTTGTTCTCGGTGGGATCGAACCCACGACCTACAGCTCAGAAGGCAGAGTTACAACTACCAACTAAGCTGAAAGGCCAGTCGAAATGGAGTGATGTGTCTTCATAAAAACGTATGGACGAGGACTTAGCCGCATCTTCTATACCAGACTACCATCCAATTTTAGCGATTACTCGTGACTTCCCCTGCGTGGTTTTTTTTCAGTATTCACCTTTTGGGAAAACTGTACTCTCATAAAAAAACTTTGAACTCAAGTGACCCTACGTGCTGTAAGGAACATATTTCACTTTCAAACCTCTAGGATCAGTCTGTGCGTTGAAAGTCTGTCAGTCAGAACATTGATTCCTATAATATTAGAGACGAGTAGGTATAGGTACCCACACTACCCACCTACGCACTTCATAGTACTTAACTGTAACTACTGTACCTACTGAGCTAAGTACGTGTATATATCAGCGTGGTGATTCCCACAACGATGATTGTTTGAGACAACATCACAATATGTCCCGAGCGATAAAGCTAAGCACGAGGCTTTTCCCTGCAGACTTATGTCAATGTTAGTAACACGGATGTAAGTATTACTATGGTATTACTATATTAATTTTATGAATTTGTCATCACTATAGCCTGAAGATAGACCACTGCTTGACATGGGCCTACTCCATACATTTCCAAAATTAACAAGTTTGGGCCTTTTCTAAAATAAAAAAAATAAATAATGCGGATAATCCACACAATCTAGCCCCGAACTAAGCAGAGCTTTTACTATGGGAACCAGATAGCTGATATAATACTTAGATACTTTTTTTTGTAAATACATACAAAATTTGTTCTCGGCGGGGATCGAACCCCCGCCCTCCAGCGCACAAGGCAGAGCTAACTACCAACTGAGATGTGAAGGCAGTCTACTGTTCACACAACAGTCAGTAGCGGCAGTTTCTATGTACCGGCTTCATTCATTGGTTCGACTTTTACATTGGCCGTCCTACGCTTTTCTTACGGTATTTTGTAAGGTTTGTACTTTACTATCATATCGCAAAATTGTGAATGCAAGCCGATTCGTGCAAGCAGAATGAAATATACCTTTACTAGCGCTTCAAGTATCAAATTATGATGATGGTAAACAATCCTTTTCAACTTCTACGACACTGTATGTAGGTACGTTTCTTTCAGCAATACTTTTTACTTCACCTTCGAAGTTAACAGTTTTTTTCTAAAAGCTGGATTTACGGAAATTGAGCGTGAATCCAGTTTTGACGAGAAAACTTTTCCAATCTTTGGTCACGTGGAGCTGGTGCTTATATTTACGTAGTTTAGAATGTTTGAAGGTTACTTTGACTAGTTACATGAATCAGAAGAGAAAAATAAAATAATAAATTAAATTAAAAATTAACTAATTTTATTTTTTTAATTAGAGAATGTATAAGTCAAAGGAGTCAGTCAGTAGGTACAGTAGGCCTACCATGAGCTCTGTCTGGCTCTGTCGTTGGCTCTGTCTCTGGCTCTGTGTGAGTGCTCACCAGTGCATTTATACTGTGTGTGCGACGTTTTGACGTTGGATTTATTCAGTCAACATTCACACAGGCTCAAAACCAGAACCAGAGACAGAGCCAGACAGAGCTCATGGTAGGCCTACAGTAGTAGTATTTTTAGCCATGAACAGAAGTGATCTGCTTCTGTTCGAGGTACAATATCCTAAATAGCGCTACCTAAATTATCTGCAATAACCTTGTAAGCCATCTATTTATAATGATGATGAGTATTATATAAATAAATATTACAGACAATCCACACAACACTATCTGGCCTCCAAACTAAGCAGAGCTTGTACTATGGGAACCAGATAGCTGATAATATACTTATACAGGGTTATTCATTATTAACTGCAAATACTCAGGAATTAGGTTCAACAAATAGAATAAATCATATTTGTGAAATTATTTTTTTTAAATTTGATCAAAATTTTTTTCAAGTTTTTGTATCAAAATTTTATTTTTATTAATTTCTTTACGGCTATTGCATAATGATTGCCACGGAGAACAGGACGATGACCCACCCAGGCGGTGACTGAACGCAGAGCGTCACTCACGGCGCGCGGGCGCGGATCAAAGGTCAAAATAGGTCAGGCGCCAATGATTCCTTTATCGATTTTCTCGGGATTTTCATAACAAAACTTAAAAAAAATCATTTCATAAATATTTTTTATTTTATTTGTTGAACCTAATTCCTGAGTATTTGCAGCTAATAATGAATAACCCTGTATAACTATTATTTTTTAAATACATACTTAGAATGCAATATAACACCCAGACTGAGAACAAACATCTGTTTTATTTGATGAAACAACGGGATATTTACCATGATTTTTGACTTTTTTACAGTTGCTTGCATGGTGCATGCAACTGTGAAAAAGTCAGATCACGGTTGAACTGAAAATCATGACCGTGATCATGGTTCATAAAAATAATATTAAAAACCATTATAGTTTCAAAAGTTATAACATTTGTGTTCACCACACAAATATTTGTTCTCGGTGGGGATCGAACCCACGACCTACGGCTCAGAAGGCAGAGCTGCTACCAACTGAGCTGATAGGCCACAGTCAATATTACAGTAAAAGCTATGCTAACCGTTCTGTCCGTCGAACACCTGCCAGTAGCCAACGGAATCGTTTCGAAAGTAAAGCCCGTACTCGGTGGTCTGTCCAGCCTCGTCCCATAGGAGACGCAGATGCCTATACTCTTGACGGAACTTGGCGTTGATGTGCTGCACGTGGAACAGTTGGTACTCAGTCGACGGCTGAAACAACGACACAATATTACAATCTGCCATAATGAAAGCACGAATTATAAGAGGCGCGCAAACAGTATAGTCCTACCACAAACTCTATCTGGCTCTGTCTCTATGTGTCTGACGTTTCAACGTAGGATTTATTTAGACAGCACTCACACAGACTCAAAACCAGAGCCAGAGACAGAGCCAGACAGAGCTTGTGGTAGACCTTCTGTCGGAAACGCCAACTTAATTTTAAATGCTTTTTCGAAAAGATATTATGTACCTAAAACAATATTATTTTTTTCTAAAAAGGTTTACTTATTGATATGATTTTTTTATTGATTTTATAGTGTTTACTACACTTAAGTTTAGTGTTTAGTCCATAGGAGTTATTCGTTGAGTGTGAATAGGATCCGATGGCGGTCAAGCAGTCAGCGTAGCCTCGTAAGGGGAAGGTCGCAGGTTCAAATCGCGCTCGGCTTTTAAATATTGGGACATTATAAAAATATAAGTGAGGTAGTTCTTTGTGGTAAATTCATCCAAAATAATTAGGTGCATCTTTTCAATAACGAAAAAGAACTGGTATTACAGTCTATACATTGACTACGCGCTTTATATTAACTACTAACAATGTACTGATTCCATTCTATGATTCACATATGTAATTTCAATGTAGGTACATTGAAAGAATGAGAGCACTTGAACTCTAGAGTCGTCTTAAGACCGCAGCAGGTTAAATGGGTCGTATGATTTGACCTCGCCAATGTCTTGAATTTGTCAGGTGCGTAGGATGAGAGTTGTATGTCTGACT
The DNA here is from genome assembly GCA_947578465.1 of Thera obeliscata. Classification (NCBI taxonomy): domain Eukaryota; kingdom Metazoa; phylum Arthropoda; class Insecta; order Lepidoptera; family Geometridae; genus Thera; species Thera obeliscata. The sequence continues at coordinate 5,884,798 of OX387926.1, forward strand.
GAGAAGACACATAATGACACATTGATAATAATTAATATCATTCTGATGAATAATAAGCAAAGGCCCTTTCAAGAAGCGGACTGTATATAATGTACCACAAGACCACCTCCACCAGACATACGGGACGAGGCATCCATTTATAGTTTAAATACCTTATTCCCGCACTAACTATCGCCTCCTCTTTTATAATGCGGACAGACAAAAAGCCTGCGCACATCTAGGCGATGGCAATGGCGAACAGTGAAACGCTGTCAAATATCGCTGTCATATTCGACAGCGTTTCACTGATCGCCGTCGCAGATCGTTTGCCAGCGTCTGTTTTTCTGATTATGTACCTATAATTTTGACGTTTTCAAAAAAACAGTGAATATAGGAATCTTCTAGGTGAGCGCGCTACACCGTCGACCGCATCATCATTTGACATCGGTAGGAGGTAGGAGAAAACATTGAGCTAGATTCTTGCCCAGTACAAAATCATTTTAGCTAGCAAGAACGAATGAATTGAAATTGAATCTTATATAACAAAGGAATAGGGGTCAAATGATCAGCCAGTCTGAAGTATGTCAACTGTATTGAGCCGAGCATACTATCATTGAGGAGTTTTACATAATTGGGCTATTGTCGTGCTCGAATATGAGTCACATGCATGATATAATATGACTCTTATTTTTAAAAGCACCCGAGCGTAACTAAATGCCATAAAAAGATGCATGGTTTAATTTTGCAAGATGCGGAAATTTTCATATCACATTTTAAGGAAAACGAACTTAAAAAATAAGTCAAAAAGACCGACCATCGAATCTACCGATTATGTTGATTAGGCATGTTTTTTTTTGGCTCAGGGCAAAACTAACCTAAACTTCAGCCTAAAATATAAATCTGACTGTTTCGTTTCGGCATACCGGATAACCAATGAGGTCGGAATCCTCGATATCCTATCCTATCTTAATAGTGACTACTAATGCATCTGTGGCTGGCGAGTGTCGGTACTCTCCCTATAGCATGCGAAATATTATGACCCTTCATTTTAAATTGATTTGCTGCCATCATCACAATAATCATGACTAAGTGGATGCTTCTGAATCATGGGTGGGAAATGGAATGTACGATTTGGCAACAGTTTGTCAGATTCTAGAATGTAGATTACAGTCTAGAATCTGACGTCCTAAAGTTTATTGCTAGGTATTGTTTTTATGAAACAACGGGATATTTACCATGATATTTTTTTTTTTCGAGTTTTGACTTTACAATTGTTTCATAAAAAGAGCGAATGTAGTTAGGCACATTATATACTACTAGGTAAAAACACATTTTGTTCAATTGATGATACCCAATGGCATAACATCTGTTCGTCTTACTAAAAATTAAAGCAACTTATGTAGGTTTAAAAAAAAAATCCCCAAAACACTCTGGTTTGAAAGATACACGATAAGATGAAGAAGATATTTTTAGTTCAGCCTTGCTATCTATTCTGTCAATCATTAAGGTATATAGACACTGTAGGAATAACGACTTTCAGGTAATAGATCGGGAGATCTGTTACCTGCACGGTGAGGGTCTAGAGAGGGAAGGTACCCTAGTGTTCAGGGTGCCTTCAGATGACGAGGAAAGGGCTTCAGTCCTTGCAAGGATAAGCGCTGACGGGGTTGTGGAACGAAACGAAGCCATGATCTCGTCCACCCAGCTCAAATGTAGAGGAACACCCCAAGGGTTTTAGTCAGTAGCAAGAGTCTGACATAACCCACTAGTTCCCCCGGCTAGTGGGTCCAAAAAAAAAAAAAGGAAGAACGACTTTAGTGACCTTGCAAATAGGCTTATATCTTTTTCATCACATGCACACATCAGTACAATCATTTATGTTTAATCATAGCATACATTTAATAAGTACACATGAAATTCTAAAAGTCTATTGCCTACATAACGCATATTCAGTAATAAAAACCCACCCCAAATGTAGTGCTTGGAAAATCATCAGTTTCCCATATTTTGACGTCAGGACAACCAGGAAAAGCTTTCACTCCTTCGTGGGTCAAATGCATGTACACTTCGAGAACTTTCCACTTCCCTAAAACTAAATCAATGTCCAGCTTATCATATTCATGCTCCCGAAAGCAGTAAGTCACGTTTTGATCCGTAACATTTGATATTTTGTAACTGTACTCATCATTACGAGAGCTTAATTGTTTTAATCCGCGCGTCGAAGAAAGAGCTAAAATTAAGAAAACAACGAGCTGAAATTCTACTCGTATGTAGAAACACTTCATTTTTTTTGGTTAAGCAATAGGAAGGGTTTATTTAACTTTGCATTCCAAATACAAATTTTGCAAACACGAAAGGCAAAAATGTTCGATGCGCGTGCGCGTAAAAATTGCGTGCCCTTTTCGAAGATCGCCAGCGACTGACGGGTGTAGCGGCGCGCGCCTGACTCATGTCTCGATGTTATCGAAGCTGACCCGTGATAGGAACGCCTAGAATTGCCATGAACTGAAGATGCACACACACAGATATTTTCTCGAGAGCTAGATAACTTTTTCCTATTAGGTTTTGAATCACTGTTCGATTATTATTTACACTGTATTTCATTTAAAAACGCCTACTATAGGTTTCTACAGTCTTTCAATATTGTCACAACGATTTTTGTGTGCATGCATGCATAATCCTATCCTATTACAATATAAAACCTTTTAAATAAAATACCTAAAATATTAAAGGGAGCCATAGCCCATAACACGTGCGTCCCCGTACAAAAGACTTCAACGCGTGATGTTTACCTACCTCTACTAAAATGATGATGAGATTCATAATATTTACTGAATCTATTTATGTTTACATAATCTTAAGTCTGCCTTCTGAACGTTCTTGTATCTATGAGTATACAATGAAGCATTGGCATTTATTCCCGTGACCAAGAAGTGAGCGGACACCATTAATTGCTGCTAGCGACCAATAAATTCGTAACAAGGTTCATTTAATTCCTATCAGACGATCAATTTACAAACCCAGAAAAGTATGAACTTAAAGTATAGGTTTAGATAACACACCAAGCCTAGCTTCAAGACGTTTCAAAGTGATTCTTGTAATCCAACTGAATAAATACCTACACTTTTGCTTTTGATTTTTCTTTAAACTTTTAGACAGGAAACATGATTTCAGGGATCTCGGGGTTTCAAAAACATCTTCTATTAACCCTTTTTCTAAATAACCTAGCCTCTGTTATAAAAAAAATACAGGAGTACCTACGTTCTTTATGCAGTATAATCGGTACCTACTTAAATAAATGAGATAACTCACCCGTTCCATAGGCTCTGCTATATGTATCACTATACAGGTCTGCGCATAGTCCACTCTCGAATCTCCTGCTAAGTGCTGAATGAGCTCCACTCCATACCACATACCCATCAGGCTATCCATCCAGATACCGTTCTGGGGCGACCTATTCACGCAGTAATCTCTGATATCCCTCATGAATGGTTGTTCGTAGGCACTGTAGCCTCGTCCATAGTTGGAGCCATATCCTTGCGAGCCATAATTCGAGTCATATCCTTGCGAGCCATAACTCGAGCCGTACCCCTGAGAACCATATGAAGAACCATATCCTTGCGAGTTACCCTTGTAAGATCCTGGGTATATTCCCGGGCGTTGCGTATAAGTTTCATATTTATTTGTACCAGGACTGTAGTTCGGGTAGCGTGTGGCTTCAGGAAAGTTTGCGCCTTCACCATACCTGCCTGTGTTGTATGGATTGTTGTAAAGGTTTGAAATCGTTGAAGGTGTTTGATAGTTGGGGTACGTCGTAGATTCGTAGGGTTGGTAACTTGCGCACTCAGTGGTACTAAATATTGCGAGAAAACCCAGTAATCGATACATTTTTTGGTGCCGGGCGTGAGATCGTCGCGTGATAGGGTTGAGGCCCGTAATGTGTGACTGCTCTCGGTCCGCTATGGGAGTGGGAAGTAAACTAATTTGGACCAATTAAACAGAAGCTTCATGAGATGCAGGCACGTTCATAGTCAAGTAGTATCTAGTTAGGGATTCGTAATATTGACAAGAATCCTTCGACTTAGTAATTATTATGATAATTGCAGTTCTAATTGCTTATTTCAATCATCATCTTCGGTGCTACTATTTTCAATAACCTTATATTTTTGTAAATTTTCCAAGATTTTGAATTTATTTTTACATTTCTCGTTTTTAGTTTTTTTTATTTTAAATGCTTCGTTTTTTTTATCATATTCAATGTATTCGCCAAAAATCTTCAGATGCACGGAACCCCTGAAAAATATTGGTCGTCTTTTCTTTTCTGTTAACTGGGGTATTTTTTGCATTGGAGTTGCTATTTTAGGCAAATAACAAACAATTTTGGGTGAATTTTGAATGAACTTATCTTGTACCTATTTTTCCTTTTATCTTTTAATTATTTTGGGTGAATTCTGGATGAACTTAACTCAGCTTTTTGGGTGAGTTATTGGATGAACAAAACAAAACAAGATACTTACTTGTTCTAGCTTTAGCAATTTTTTGATCCCAGAATTTCTGAAGTATCCGTTTTGCTTGTATACAATGTTTACATAATATGTTTAATGACGTGTAACCTTATAAACTTGTTACCAATAAATAAAACTGAAACTGCTATCAGACTGATCTAAGTCACCTTCGTCATAGCTCATCCATCGTAGGTGTCTCCACCATTAATTTTTTAATTGGCATAATTTCACAGTAAGTGTTCCTGTCTATCCACTGACCCTGTGTCCTGCCACAGATGATCATAGGGCAGAGGCCACTGGACCATATCCTCCTCGTAAACAATAAGATGTAATTAGTAGTGTACTCGTTACGGCAGGGTCTCATTACGTAGGCTAATGTAGGTTTCAATTACTCATACTTAAGTGATGTAAAACGTGACCAAACAGTTTATCAGATTCTTTGAGAGTAAATATTTTTTTTTTTGCTATCATTTAAACCTAAGTACAAAATGCTTTGGGGCTACACAAACAATGAATGAGTGTGCACAAATATTACTTCTTTAAATTTTACTCTAAGGATATTTCACCTTCGGACAAGTTAGTATAAACTCGAAATAGTGCTACGAATCTCACTCATCTACTCACGAATTTCTGTAACCTCATTTTCAACTTCCAGTCCAGCTCGAACTTCCTGAGATTTTTCTCGATTTTGTCTGTTTCAGGGATTATCAACCTACGCTTTGACCATATATTTGACCAGGTTAAAAACTTTAGAAGTCTTTAGTGTGCAAAATCCATGGATCTACACCGTATCAATCGATCTATGCAAAGCAATAGGTACAAAATTAGCTAAACATTACTTATTTCTTGACATCGTTCAAGAAAAGCTTATTGCCCTTGCGAGAGCTTTGAATCCAATACTAGCTGGGATTTGATTTAATGCTTTTAACGCATAGCATTTAATGGGATTATGTAATTAAATAAAAAAAAAACATTTTGGTAGGAATGTACTCAAGCAAAAGCTATCTGAAAGTCTTTGATCAACAGTGGCAAGGACTCATCCGTCACTTATAGCTTTTCATTAAGCTTTATAAAGGCTTAGAAAGGAAGAGAATGACTATAAAGATGGGATAGGAGGACTTCGACCGGGGCTCGACTTTCAACCCCTCTAAAGTTTAGAGAAAAAAAAAACCGTTTTAACATACATTTATTGTATTTATTATTCATCAATCAGTCATAGGTACGAGTATAATATCTTATAATATCCTAAATGGTAACTTATGACTAGATACTTTTATACTAATTACACAATGTTACCTATGATCTAAATTTGTTGCGAAGTAACATTACTAAATTGATTTGTGGGTTTGTCCTGAAAACGTAACTTAGGTACCTACATTAATTATTTATATTATATCTTGATCCATTTTCAATATGCATGTAATGTCATATAGTTAAGCGTCGTATTTACGAGTAGCATTTAAAAATTACTCAAATAGTATATACATATACTTAGGTATCAGCACAATCGACGTACTTTTATACCTACTTACTGTTAGCTCCTAACAATTTTAGCTTATTTATAATCAATCAAATGCTAGTAAATGTCAAAGTCAAAAAGGGAAAGCGGATGTTCTCACACTTGGCTTCCTTTTCTGGCGGAAGAAACGACATGGCAAGCAAATGTGACAGGCGGCCATATTGCATCTAATGGGTTGGGAAAGAAGTCGAGTGTTATTTGGAGATTTGAAAAAACTAAAAACTCTTGCGCATCTAATTAGTGTCTTAGGCTGTAATGTTTTATGCTAATGGGGAGAAGAAAGACAAATATCTGTGTAAGTGTGTGGGTTTCTATCAGTCAGAAGTGCAAAAAAACGACGCGCAAATCAGTAGTAAACAAATATTGATATAAATTAAAAAAATATGCCTCGGTCTGGGAAGAGTGCTTCGCCCGAGGGTCTGACCCCACCAAGACGGGAACGTAGCATATACCGGCGTGCGTCCCAAGACTCGTGGTCATCAGATGACACAGGTCTTTCTTACACAAGACAAAGTCGAAATAAAATGCGGAGTGACACTAAACGACATCGTAGTAAATTAAGCAAGTCGAGACCACGCAACTATGAACGAAGATGTACCCGTCGCCGACGTCGCTACCGTAGTTTTTCATCCGAGTCATAAACATCGGCATCATCAAAGGAACGTGGTCGTAAAAGACGTCGTTCTAGAAGTTATTCTAGGTCGAGAAGACGTGACCTTTCTGGATCAAAAAGACGTCAGCGGCGAACATATTCAAAGTCCACAACAAGGAAAAGTAGTGAGCTATGCACTGATAACGTTTTACTAAAGACGGTTCTGGAGATGATGAAGGAAAAATATACCAATACTCCCTTCGGGTATACCGGAGCGCAAAACGTATTACCGATTTTCGATCCAAAATCGAAGATTCAGTCTGCTAAAGATTGGTTACGTAAGGTGAACGAAACGGCGACCATATACAACTGGCAAGAAAAACAAATAATATATCATGCCTTACCTAAACTTTCTGGACTCGCCAAAACATGGTATGAAGGACTGAAATCAGTAGATTTGACCTGGAGCCAGTGGCAACAACTAATTTTGTCTACTTTTCCTGATGATCGAAATTATGGTGATAAACTGACGGAGATGCTGGAGCGTAAGAGTCGACGCGATGAATCTCTTGAAGAATATTACTATGACAAAATGTCTCTAATCAATTCGTGCGGAATTGAAGGGAAGGAGGCAGTTGATTGTCTAACCCATGGAATCTACGATTACAACGTGAAGTTAAATGCACAAGGTGCCGATTTCAAGGAACCAATTGAGGTTCTGAAATTCCTGAGAAGTATATCTAAAAATGTCATCGTCAATAAAATTAAAAAACCTTTTATCTCGAATAGACAACTCACCGGAGAACGGGTTAACACTAGCGGATCGAATGAAAACAAGTTTAAGAACGTCAAGTGTTTCAATTGCTCAGAGACAGGTCATGTAGCCATGCGATGTACTAAACCACTAGCGAAATGTCAAAAATGCTTGAAAGTGGGTCATTCCCAGGAACATTGTGAAAAATTTAAACTTGTAACACGCATAGGCGAGCAAAATCACCGGAATGAATCTCAGTCTTTGAATCACCCTAAACCCCAAAGAGTACTCACGATATCGGAAAATAAAACGTGCAAAAATGATAAATACTACAAAGAAGTGACAGTAAATGATGTAATCCACAAAGCATATATCGATTTTGGGAGTGAATGTTCAATAATTAAAGCTAGTGTAGCTAGTGCACAAAATCTTGAAGTCACGAAACAGAATCTTCCAATGCTTAGGGGATTTGGTTCGGAGAATAAAATAGTTCCGAGGGGTAGTTGTGATATAAACGTCACCGTCGATGACGTAACTGCTGATGTAAAAGCATACATTGTGGACGATGAATTGCTAAATGCTGACTTGTTGATAGGGCAGAATTTGACAGAACTTCCACATATAACGGTCTATAAAACCAGTACCGATCTGTACTTTTACTGTAACGAGTCAAGTTTGAGCAAAATTAAGATTTATAGTGAGCTTGAAATGGTACTATCTGGTACACAAGCGATAGCAGTATATACTGATACGAATTTTACAGGACAGATCTATGTACCATCTATGACTTGCTTAAAAGAAGGTTCCGAATAGTCGAAAGTGCTTCAGGGAATTTATACACTTCATAAAGGTCGTGGTCACATAATTACAGTAAATATTTCTGGAAAAGATTTAAAGCTGCAGAAAGACCAATTGATTAGCAGAGGACATGGGTTGCCAGATATTGAAAAATTCAAAACTCATAATACTAATGTTGAAGAGGTTAGGAGAATCAAATTTTCAAACGACACGGATACTCCATTTAACTCTATGAAAGAAAATATATCGTTAGACATGCTTAACATTGGGGACAATGTGACGGAAAACAATAAAATGGAGCTGTTAAATTTGTTAAACCGGTACAGAGACAGCTTTGCTCTCAGTTCACTGGAATTAGGGTTAACTCAAGTAGCAGAAATGCACATCAAACTGACAGATGATATCCCAGTGTCATATAAGCCGTACAGACTTCCGTTTGCTGAAAGGAGAGTGGTTCAAGGCATGGTGGAAGAACTTCTTACTAACGATGTTATCCGAGAATCGAACTCCGCTTATGCAAGTCCAATTGTATTGGTCAAGAAAAAGAATGACGACTATCGTCTTTGCGTGGATTACAGGGCTCTTAATAAAAAGACCATCAAGGATCGCTACCCTATGCCTGTCATTGATGATCAGCTAGATCGTCTTAGCGGAAACAAATTCTTCACAAGTCTTGATCTTGCATCTGGTTACCATCAAATACCAGTTGCCGAGGAGTCTAGGCATCTTACGGCATTTGTTACGCCAGATGGACATTATGAATATACAAGAATGCCCTTCGGATTAGTGAATGCTCCTGCAGTGTTTCAACAGATGATTAATAAAGCTCTGGGATCTAAAAGGTTTGAGTTGGCTATCCCATATCTCGATGATATCTTAACAGCAGCACCAACCGTTGAGCAATCGCTGGAAAAATTGGAGGCGTTACTGATTCTGTTACGTGAGGCTCATCTCACACTAAACTTATCGAAATGCTATTTCCTGATGTCATCGATTGAGTATTTGGGATACGAAATATCAGAAAATGGTCTTCAGCCGGGCAAAAAGAAAACCCAAGCAGTTTCGAACTTCCCTGTGCCAACTAATGTACACCAGGTTAGGCAGTTTGTTGGTTTAGCGAGCTTCTTCAGAAGATTCGTGTTTGGGTTTGCGAAAATCGCTCGACCACTCACTATGTTGACCAAAAATGATGTACCTTGGAGTTGGGGTCCAGAACAAGAATCGGCGTTCAATGAAATTAAAAATAGACTTGTTTCCAGACCATGTTTGGCGTTGTATAACCCCGAACATATAACAGAAGTCCATTGCGATGCAAGTAAACTAGGATTGGGGGGTATACTATTGCAGAAAACTGATGAGAAATCACCATTGCGACCAGTATCGTATTATAGCCGACAAACTACGAAAAGTGAGGAATTTTTACATTCTTACGAATTAGAAACAATGGCAGTAGTAGCGGCACTCAAAAAGTTTCGCGTGTATTTAATTGGACTACAGTTTAAAGTCATGACTGACTGCAATGCGTTAAGATCAACTTTAAGTAAACGAGATTTAATGCCAAGAATAGCGAGGTGGTGGTTACAACTTCAAGAATTCAATTTTACTGTTGAATATCGTCCTGGAGAATCAATGAAGCATGCTGATGCGCTTAGCCGGAATCCGATTCCGATTATGGATGAACCAGACAATTTAGAAATTATGAAAATTAGAACAGAGGATTGGTTACAAACTGTTCAAATGACTGACCCTAAACTTAAACTTATTCGAGATATATTGGAGTCAAAGCAAAATGATATTAAAGATATATATAATAACTACTGCATGAGAAATAACCGATTATATCGTCAAGTGGGCAAAGAATTAAGGTGGGTAGTACCACACGGCGCAAGGTGGCGAATTTGTCAACTAGGTCATGATGAATCTGGTCACTTCGCTTTTGACAAGACATTCGAAAAAATAAGCCAAGAATACTGGTTTCCAAAGATGAGGAGATTTATTAAGAAATATGTTGCGGCCTGCATGAATTGTGCTTTTAACAAGAAACCGGCAGGTAAAGAATCTGGATTTTTACACCCGATACCAAAGCCGGATCAAATCTTCCACACTTTGCACTTGGATCATCTGGGTCCCTTCATAAAGAGCAAACGAGGAAACGCTTACATACTGGGTATAATTGATAGCTTTAGCAAGTTCATTTTTGTAAAGGCTGTGCGAGACACGAAATCAAAAACAACGGTTAAGGTTTTGGAGGACGTATTTGCTACCATTGGCAACCCTAAGGCTATTATATCAGACCAAGGTACAAGTTTTACTTCAGCCGAATTTAAACGATACTTGACCTCTATCGGTACTAAACATATCCTAAATGCTGTCGCTACACCACGCGCTAACGGGCAGATTGAACGTTACAATAGAACTATTTTAAGCTCACTGGCATCAATGAATCATAATCACCATGAAGCAGACTGGGATTTAAATATACCTAGGCTTCAGTGGAGTCTCAACAACACTATAAATAAAGGTATAGGTAAAGCACCAGCAGAAGTTGTATTCGGCCATAGAACGACCAACTCACCAGAAGGTATTGTGGAAACATCCTGCGTTCAAGACAGAGAAGATATTCGATTGGAAGTACAAGAAGCCACAGAAATACAACAAAAGAAAATGAAAGAACGTTTTGATAAAAGAAGAGCACCAACCAAAAGTTTCAAAGAAGGTGAATTGGTAATGATTCCTAATTATTCTCAAGAAAAAGGGAAAAGCAACAAACTAGTTCCAAAATATAAAGGACCGTTTAAAATAACAGCTATATTAGACCATGACCGATACGAAGTATCCAGCATAGAAGGACACGCTGTTCGCAAATACAAAAATATATTTCCCGCTGACCATTTAAAACTATGGGTATCGTTCCACTCTTCCCCAACCGAAAGTGACAATGACGGTGACACCACTGACGAAAATGAGTGTCTACCTCATGAATAATGCTGTCTCATGTATCGCATGAGTAATAATGTCTGTAAAACTTCTTTGTTTTGAAGATTTCGATTACATATTTTATTAATTACAAATTCCATTAAAAAGCAATCTTTAAAAAGGTTTAGTAAGCATAACATTTTGCTCTATTATTTTAGGATGCGTGAAGTTCTTAATAATTATCATTGTTTTGTACTTAAATTAAAAACGCTAATGATTCTTTTTAGAAATAAACATCGTTGATTTCAGTTGAGACCTCTTGTTATTGACTTATTTTGCAAAGGCAAACAGAGGTATGCCTGAGTAGTAGTCCCTTATCTCAATCCTTAACTCAATTATTGAAAGTCTATTCCTGTATCCCATAGCCTATCCATAAATCCTATGTAGGTCCTGGTTGGCACCTACTATCGAGTCGAGGCGGAGATCCCTGCGAGCGGAGCGATAACGGTGGGCGAAGGAGGCAGGAACCCTTTCAGGGGTAAACTGTACTTGCCCATCGGGTATCGTAACGTATCGCTGTGGGCAAAGGAGGCAGGAACCCTTCCGGGGGTAAACTGTACTTGCGCCACTGGGTATCTGCAGCAGAGTGGGCAAAGGAGGCCGGAACCCTGTTGAGGGTAAACGGTACTTGCGCCACTGTTGCTATTCACATTCGGAGGAGGCCGAAGCCGGTGGAGGCAAGCGGTACCCGAGCGAGATGAACGAGGCTGATCCCGGAGAGGAGTGGTACGCGTCTCATACGGACATGACTAAAGAGACGCACGTCATCGAAACTGGTAATAGAAAATTTAATTATTATTACTTATCTGATCAATTGACTCGAATCATAGTTTTAGGCTTGCGGGAGAGGGGTGTATGGGTAGGTATTAGGTCAACTAGTAAATCCAGTGTATAGGGTCATACACTATAGCAAATGGCCGGTTGGACTAGGGACAGTCCTAATTTCAGGATGACCGACTGTTAGCTCCTAACAATTTTAGCTTATTTATAATCAATCAAATGCTAGTAAATGTCAAAGTCAAAAAGGGAAAGCGGATGTTCTCACACTTGGCTTCCTTTTCTGGCGGAAGAAACGACATGGCAAGCAAATGTGACAGGCGGCCATATTGCATCTAATGGGTTGGGAAAGAAGTCGAGTGTTATTTGGAGATTTGAAAAAACTAAAAACTCTTGCGCATCTAATTAGTGTCTTAGGCTGTAATGTTTTATGCTAATGGGGAGAAGAAAGACAAATATCTGTGTAAGTGTGTGGGTTTCTATCATTACAAAACACAAACCAAAACGCCGATAATCAAAAGCAGTGAAGCCTTTCCGACACAGCTGGCACAAATGGCCATGTGTCTGTGCAGGTTAGGTAGATCAAAGTTGAATAGCGTCTTCTTGATGTCATACCATTCCCAATACTGCATCTTGATAGGAGATCGCCGCAAGATCAGGGAGAATATACTTCCGTCACCGCGGTCTGAGCAGTGGTTTATAATCATGAAGTTCTGTTTTGCCTGTATCACGCGGATCACTTGAGGGTGTCGTGGTGGCTCGTCTGGGTACCAAATTTCTGCAAAAGCCAAGCAAAAACGCTTTGGTATTTTTTATTGTACGATACCAACACTTTTAATCTAAAAAAAAAATTAATCACTAATTGGTTTACCAATTCCTCTCGCATGCATTTCTTTCTGTATAGGCCTGTCCTGATCCGCTACCCAAAGACCCGGGGTTTCTGGAGTATACGTATATGTCTGCTCCATGCTTTGTCCGTCTTCGTCCCAAATAACTCTAATCCGTCTTTCATTATACATGTCTCTTTTCTTTCTATTGAGTCGAATGTCCAGCCATGATCCCGACATGGCAGTGTCAGACCAAGGGTTGCTTTTGTACGAGCGCCAATTTTGATCTGTGTAGTTTCTTTTGATGATCTGCAAAGTAACGAAAAATATACTTCAAAGAGAGATTACTTTAAAACCAAACCCGATAATGCTTGCCACAGCCAAAGTTATTAAAATAACCTACTGGTACTCTATGCTTATGACCAAGCTTTTGCACTTTAACTATTTATGTAGGCTTCACATACTGGGTGGGTATCATAAAAGTTTTGAGTCAAAATAATATCTTGATTCACTTGATCTTGATCACTGTAATCAAGACATAATACTTATATTACTCTTAAAAATTACTTTCTATGAGACGATGGGTAACGATTTAATTTCAAAAGACCAATAAAGTACTCACAGACCAATCAAGCAAATCCTCGTGTCGCTCACTTGAAGCATCGGTAATAAACAGCGTCACGCAGCCAATTTCGATCGGTTTGTTGGTCATATCCGGGGTGTGCTGCGCGTAGCCTACCCCATACCACATTCCGTACACATCTTCCATGTCGAACTTATGCAACCAGCGGATACTATCGCCACAGAAACTCCGCGCTTGTATCACAGAGGCGAGAAATACAAAAAAACGAGCTAAAAACGCGTTCATGATGGTTTGGATAAAACTAGCTGAGGAGAACGAGGCGCCAGTCCGTTGGCAATGATGTCAATTAGCAAATTGCTACCTTGAAGATCATATAAGTAAGTGCATGTCGCAATATGACATGTGATTCATTTTCAGCACTTACTACGGCAAGTACCTTTGCTACTCGTTCTATCATTGGTTAGGCTGTTAGCACTGTAAAGTTTCCATCAAGTTCATTAATATAAACAAGATCAGTTAGGGTTTTACCCACTATAATTGCACTCAAGGTAGCATACTTAGTAACTTTCTGGACTAGATTCTTAGGTGGTAGTGGGTTAGGTACACTTTAATATTGTGCGCCTAATTTTTCCTACATACCTACTTACATAAGGTTCTACTACTTTTTAAAGTAATACTTATTTCAAAATTTGAGCCTATGAGCATGTTAGGATTTATTTAGTCAACACTCACACAGACTAAAAACCACCATCAGACCAACAGACCAGTAGGCTTAACACAAGCTCTCTGGCTCTGTCTCTGGCTTTGGTTTTGAGTCTGTGTGAGTGCTGTCTAAATAAATCCTACGTCGAAACGCCACACACACGCACACAGTGTCAGCACTCACACCAGAACCAAAGACATAGCCAGTCAGGCTTGTGGTAGGCCTACAGTTCTCCCTATTCTTAGCTTCCTCTCTCTATCTTCTGACATAAGTACTTATAGTACATTTTTATGCAAGGGGTGATTGTTGCCTAAGGATTGAAAGTCACCTTTTTGAGTCCCGAGACGGGCTAATGGAGCTTGAGGGACATAAATAAGTCTTCTTTCACTGATTTTGACTTTCAGTGATTTCTTAGTACGAATACAAGGTATAAAAAAGAACTAAACTCTACAACTCAAAAAAACTAATGAAGATCGGATTTCCGCTTTCCTGCCTGTCTTGTTTAATTTTCTATGACCGGCCGGCAGCTTTTTCATTTCATCATTGAAAAAAATGTTAGGTAAATATTTTGCCCAAATCAAAGTTATTTTAAAGAAACTGTTGAAACTAAATTGTAATCATGTCATTTGAAAAATATACCTTTAATATTTAAATTTTACGTAACTGCATAGAAAGCTGAAACATGATTCAATAGGACTAGTTTTTTTATTATAACGTTTTATTCGAACGATTCTCTCTAGGGCTGAAAAGCAGTACCTACTACTTTCAACTTGCTCCTCAGGCAACTTCAGACCTACTTTCCGAGTATGAGTATTAATAATATTATATAACCTTCTAACGTCAAGTTAATAGGGAACGAATATAAAAATCTTATCTAAGAAACAAATATGCACTTTTAATATTCAATAGGTTCTTAACTTAATACAGTGGATTGGACAAATTAACATCAAAAAATATATCTTCTATGAAGCTACTTTAGTGGGAAGATTAATAAGGTGTATTTTATTCGTCATAGTTTAAGCTCGAGATTTCCATAAAGAGTAAGCAATCGCAAGAATAAGGATACTAGATATGCTAATCGAAGCTGATGAATTTTCGCAGACTCTCTTCAACGCAGTAGTAGAGAGATTTTTCATCCTGAAGACGTTGTGTATGCTGGCTAGATCTTGTGGCGTCAGTTGGTTCTCGTTCCTGGAAAGCACAACACTAAACAGTTGGGAGTTGGGCAGACGCATGCAGAAGTTCAGCACAAGATGGTTGTTAGCCACTCTCAGGACCTGGATCACTCCGCCGAAAAAACGATACATGTTGTCCACAGCTGAAAATAGAAAACGTTAATTTCAAAGATTGTCTCGTTCTGTTTGTTCGTATAAGTTAAAACAGGGGTCCGAGGACTAAGGTTAACACACTTATTTTGAAATAACAATAAATTTAATACAGTAACAAAGTGATTTTCTTTGAACATGTGATAAAATAAAACCGGGAAACATCAGCGATCCCGTAACTTTTTAACATCCCTACAGTGAAATTTTAACACAATAGCGTCATAATTTTTATAATTGAAGACGGTCCCTGAAGTGTATGGCCCACTTACCATCTAAGCGGTTGCTTGCCATTTAGTATGGTTCTGCACGATTTTTTGAAAACAATGATTTTCTACAGTTAAATATAGTCCATACGAGGTAGTGCACTCACATCGATCCGGGACATCCGTTGGCCAGAACCCCTTGGAAGAAGTGTTGACCTTGACGTGGTAGTCGTCCTGTGACAGACCCTCGTGCCACTCCAACACGAAGTGCCTAATGCGGTACTGCTCCGGAAGGCCGTACGTGCGACTTATGTATGGTGAGTTCGTCATCTGAAGGTACGGGGCCGGTGGTGTAGGCTGAAACCGACAGTTAGATCAATATTTTTTTACTGCACTTCAAGAAATAACAACTTTGTAAACATCGTAAAATGGCTTCGAATTGATAATTAATTCTTCATTCTTCGAATAGTGGTGGTTTATGCGTCCTTTAGAGATGACCAGAGTTCTAAAACTGAGTACCAACTACTTACTAAGTTGTGGTTTATGAGTCCACCCTGCACGAAATCTTCAAATTTTCTTATCTGTATAATCGGGCAGTACGGGTTATATTCAGTCCGGATTACTTTATCCTTGTGGTAAATATACTCGCGGACATACCACATTCCCAACAAAGCGTCTTCATCAAAATCGTGAGTTGGATGTAAGTTCTGGCAGTAGTTAACATTCGAAGCTATAACTATGACGTTGTTAGAAACGAATAAACTAATAATAAAAAGAGCTATCATGTTCCTGACTGATGCTAATTCAATTTGGCAGTTAATTGGTAGTGCCTCATCGGTTCCAGAGACGGGATGCTCACGGCTGGGCACTGACTGATTAACCTGTTAATTGACTGTGTGATATGACATGAGTCACCTCGTATCCTGTTGTTCCTCGTATCTTGTTAGTCGTAGAATCAAATTTCCCACGAAATGCGATATTAGTAGGTATTTTGTTTTAGATTAGATGTATTAGATTTCAGTTACTAAGCTCATATTGTGGTAATTCTCTAACAAAAATAACAAGGCAGTTCATGAAATTAACACATTTACGTACCTGAATGTAGCGTTCCTTTATGTCGATATAAAAACATTCCTTAGAAGTACTTTCGATTGTGTTATATCCCTTAGAATGAGGTATTTTTTCAACTCCGTACCAGACGCCAGCTATCTGATCCAAATTAATGTCCCCGTCAGCCGGAGATAAATCATCACAGTACTTATGATTTTCGAAAAAATAACTGTTTTGGCTGTAACATTGGACCACTAACCCCAGCACTACTACAAGCAAACTGTAAGCCATTGGATTAGCCAGTATAACCCGGGTAAACGGATAAAATTTCGGATATGCTGATCCGGGAGCACCAGGCGACCATACACGAAAGGAGATGTTTTGCACAATAATCCGTACTACAGAGAGAATGCGAGAGCAACTGAACGTAGGCGGGCTGCTTAATGAAACGCACTCGGCTCTACTGACGATGCTACCACAACCACACTGCTACTAAAGTACCAAATTTATTGCTTGCGAGAAGCAACTATAACGGCACGGTGTCAGTCCCCCATCTTGCGCGTAGTCCACCTTGTGATATAGGTACGGCCCATGCCCCACGTGGCACACAAAATTAAGACTATACTAGTGCAACAGAGTCGGGTTTAGTATTCCTATAAACCTTTAGAAGAAAACTTCTTATGAACTTTTCTTGCAAAATAAAGCCTCTCTGAAGGAAAAGTATTTCCTAAGATTTTTCAGCGCTCTCTCAAGTTTCCATTGTTCATACTTTTCTCGGCATGCTCCGATGCTAGGGTCGCAGAAGCTCAAGAGTGTGGGGTACGAAAATCAATACTATCCTCTGACGTCATTGAGGGTGCATCGATCGGGTCTCTCTGGATTCGTGCTGCGACCGTCCGTTTATGCAAGGTGGAAGGTTTGTTGACCTAGCTATGACGTCAGTGCACGTATAAAAAATACTTAGGGTTGATAGAAACTTAGTCTAGACAATTCTATTACAATAGCTAAGTACCGTTTCTGAAGAAAAAACACTCAGTCAAATTCATGTATGAAAAGTTAGAAGTTTTGTTACGAAAAATAAAAATATTCATAAATTCAAAATGTGTATTTCATAATTACGAGTTGGCAGCAGGCCTACCACAAGCTCTGTCTGGCTCTGTCTCTGGTTTTGAGTCTGTGTGAATGTTGACTAAATAAATCCTACGTCGAAGCGTAGGATTTATTTAGTCAATACACTGGTTAGCACTCACACAGACTCAATACCAGAGCCAGAGAGAGC
Source organism: Thera obeliscata (assembly GCA_947578465.1). NCBI lineage: Eukaryota > Metazoa > Arthropoda > Insecta > Lepidoptera > Geometridae > Thera > Thera obeliscata. The sequence goes on from OX387926.1 coordinate 5,902,668, forward strand.
TTGTGGTAGGCCTACAGGTATTTCTTTTTATTTGTATCATAAGTATGACGTTTATTGCTTTCACATCTAAATTACATGCAATTTCTCTTTTCATATTCCGAACCACGAGGTCTGCGATACGAGGTCTGCGTACTTGATAGACCCTGTTTAGACCGATTGTAATTTAATTATAGCTAAGTAAGTAAGGTACCTGTTATAGTTCTGATAAGTATAATAAGTAGTAATTGGGACAATTTGCTCAGTTTGAGACATCGCGCTGAACTCAATCGATCTTTGTAACAAAACTTTGTTTCATTGTAACAATAATCAAGTAGAATCATTAATATTTTTGAACAATTGAACTAAATAAACAATGTTGTTTTAGTTACTTGCTGGTTTCACTATTCCCTCTGATCAAAGCTACAGAGCGTAGTTGCTAGGTTATATCCGCGGTCACCATTTATATTGAAATCGCTAACGCTACATAAATTAGCTTCTATCTTCTGTGTCGCTGGTGGCATTTACATCTGACCACCTCCGTAAAGGAAGGGAGAGTATTTCCTAAAGCGCACTTATCATGCTTGAGATTTGGGTTTTTCAATGAAATCTTTAGCAAAATCTATGTTTGAGTGTCGATTTAAAGATGAGCTAAAACGCTGATACGCAATCCAGTCTTTTGACAAGTTACAAACAGGAGACGCAGCAGTAGCATAAACGTGTAGTTGTGAATGTTAACAGATTAGAATGTGTTTTTTTTTTGTCATAGTACACTTAGCCAAGAAATTTATTCACTCTGAGTACCTATAAAAAATCTTTGCAGCTTACATAATGGTAGAATAAGAAGTAACCTGGGGTACCTTTTAGGGAAATAATAAGTTCTTATAATTTCCACGCCGCGGAACAACACCCCCGTTTATGTTGCAAGCCCGTGACGTAAGCTTAGTTTCCTAAGGAGTATCATCTATGACGTAATGAGCGATGGCTGAATCCGAGGTTACATGTACCAGGGTTGCATAAGCGGAAGAAAATAACTAAACTTTCAGAATTCGTAGCACGTTCGTAGAGCCTCTACGACTTCTATTTTACAGCAAAGTTTCCAAGCATTAAATCCTAAGAAAGCCATTATATAAATGACTACTATTCGGTTATTTTTATTTCTGGATTCTTTGTCTTATTCATAGTTTGTTTGCTTGCGTTGCGTTAGTTATCTATTTTTTTGATAGATCCATAATTTGAGAGCTTAAACACCGATGTCCAACGCCTGCATAAAAAATATAAGAAGATAAATTCGTGCCATCCTATTTGACCTGTACCCTAATCCTCAGTGTGGCTGGTTACCATAATATGTCGTTCACCATATGTTATGTTGTTTTCGTTTACTGTTTTTTGCCCGGCGTTTGTATTGTATACGGATACGGAAAATCAAAAACGAAAACAAAATTCAGAAAAGATACTCTGACAAAGTTAAATGAAGTAGTCTCTTGTCTTATTATTTTTTCTACTTATACAGGGTGTCCCATAAGTCAACGTCCAGCCGAAAACGGGTGATGCGCCAAGTCATGACAGCTATCAAAAAAAAAAAAAAAAAAAAATTGTCATGTAATTTTCGAGTTATGAGTATTTTAAAAAAACAAGAAAAATTTACACCCTGTGATGATCTTTTAAGTCTTGTGACTACAAATATTAACTTTAATTTAATACTTGAAGTGCAGTTCTACATGAATCTAATAATCCTATTGAATTTTATTTCAAACTTTCACCTAAAACTAACAAATTACTTGAAAACCCATGGTTATTACTCTTTCGACAAGATGGTGGCTCTAACTGTTTATTTACATCGTCGAAATGGTATTTACTTGTACCTGTGAATTGTGAGTCACTTAAAAACGCAGCGTAGGCATTTTAACCTCATGATTTAAAGGGTACAAAAATTTACCCTAATGAAATAAAATTGATTGGAAATCCGGTTTAGTTGAAAAAACATTTTTTATTTCCAAAACTAAGAAGTACTCTAGCAAATATTATACCATTTTGAAATCCTGGATAAATGCGCCATCTTTTAAAATTACTTGCCGTGATAGTGTAGTACATTTTTTTTGCGGTACAGACGGTTAAAGTTGGGTGATGTAATTTATCTGAAATGAAATGTTGGCCGAAACTCCACGATTTCATTAAAAACTGAGGCAGTTATGGCTTAATTTTGAATTGTAATTTACAGAAGTGTTATTCATGCTTACGTTGCAAAAAAAAGTTTCATGAAAAGTTAATATTTGTAGTCACAGGACTTAAAAGATCATCACAGGTAGTCAGTTTTTCTTGTTTTTTTAAAATACTCATAACTCGAAAATTACATGACAAATATTTTTTTTTATATTTTTTTGATAGCTGTCATGACTTGGTTGTTATCGTCCATTTTCGGCTGGACGTTGACTTATGGGACACCCTGTATACCTGCAAACTACAAATTCACAAATTGTTACAATTTTTTGTCTTGTTTGTTGGTCCAAATATACTTTCTGACACCGATTTCGGTGTTTTGATTATGTGGAATTCAGAGTATAGCTATGGCGCTCTAAGTTTCTTATAGCTACAGTTTTTAGTTATATCGAATTTGTAGATTTCATTTTTCCTACTGCACATTTATTAAATTAGTGTGGAATTTGGCTACGCGGAATCTGAAGTTCCTTGAGAAAGTTCGCAATTCATATTATTTCGCCAAAGGCATAGTGCGCAGGTGTATGAAATAAAAACAAAATAATTTATTTCAGTAAACTTAATCTGCGGTACATTTTACGAAAAGTTGTATATTTAATATTAATAAGAATTGTGACCAAGAGATCCGTACCAGCGATCACTGTTTACAGTATAGCTATATTCAATTACACTACCGTATGAAAGTGCCTATTATCCTTGAATTTACATTTCACAGTATATTATACAGTTCTCGCTTGACTATTTACCAACGCAAATAAGTAGCTTAAAGTGGACTGAGATAAATTAACAATTTACTCCGAACAGGGTTAAATAACCTCTGCAATTTGTCAATGGATTACGCCCTATGGGGGTGCCCCGGAGGGTTTGCGGTTTTCAGCACCAAGGCTTCAGAGCGCACAAGGAGGTAGAATTCGCGCTGGTTCGGGCAAAATCACCACGGCGCTACGAGCATGCCTAGCATATAGACGCGAAAGCCTCGCGTAGCGGTCGAGCTTTAGCTCGTAGCTTGGCTACATCTGCATGCTACCTCTTTTATTTTCATCCGATCTGGATGGTATTCGGCTCATAATTACGGCTTGCATTCTGAATGTTATCCACGAAGATCATCTTAGCTCCACGGGAAGTGAACACAAGCGGCAAAGTTGAAAAATAACTCATTCTAACTGTTTACACTTCACGTAGATATATTAAATAAAGCGGCCAAGTGCGAGTCCGACTCGCCCATGAAGGGTTCCGTAGCAGTAAGTAATATAATATAGAAGTTCTAGTATTTCGTCGAAAGGTACATTGCGGTTTACGATTAATGACGTATTAAAAAAAACTCCTGACTAGATCTCGTTCAAACCAAATATTGTTGGAAGTTTACATAGTAATAATATACATCATATATTTTTTTTAGTTTTATCATTCTCTTATTTTAGAAGTTAGAGGAGGGGACACACATTTTACCATTTTGTAAGTGTCTCTCGCAAAAACTATTAAGTTTAGAAAAAAACGATTTGAGAAACTTCAACATCATTTTTGAAGACCTATTCATAGATACCCCACACCAGGGTTTGATGAAAAAAAGTTTTTTTGAATTTCAGTTGTAGTAGTTGAAGTATGGGGACCCCCAACATTTATTGTTTTTTCTATGTTTGTGAAAAAATCTTAATGCGGTTCACAGAATACATCTACTTACCAAGTTTCATCAGTGTAGCTCTTATAGTTTCGGAGAAAAGTGGCTGTGACATACGGACGGACAGACAGACAGACAGACATGGCGAATCTATAAGGGTTCCGTTTTTGCCATTTGGCTACGGAACCCTAAAAACTACTACCATGTATAAAGTGGTAGAGTTGCGTAAAGTTGATATTTGTTTTATACTCGTAGTCGTTAGACATACCTTGTTCGTTTGTCCCAAAAGTCTGGCATAATTCAAAATAGAGTCTAGTTATGTCTATAAACAAAAGTGCTTATTCACTTGTTTTTCTTATGGAAAGGTTTTTTCCGAGACTCACCTTAGCCTTCCTTTCTCATTGGAAATAACAGGGCTTCTCAACCGGTATTCACGAGGTTATTCGTACTAGGAGAGCATAAGTGAAAGGATAAGACTGGTATATAGTTCATCCTCTTACTTGTGGGCCTTATCAACGTTCTGCAATATTAATGTCATCATAATTGGCCTGTAACATCTATTGATGCAGATGATTTAGGTGGCACATGAACCAGAAGTTGAACACCTCCGTTCATGACTATAAATTGGTCATATCGGTCATACGAGTGGCAGACACGGCTGCATTTACCAGAGATGAAAGAACCCGGGGAAGTTACAGGGTCTACGGCGCGTCGGTGACGTTTTTCTCGTTTGAGTGCTAAATGGTCGAGCAAGGCGCGATCGTGAGCTACAACGCCGTCAACCACGGTTTTCGCCAGGCGTTGCGATTAGCTTCTTCACTTTCATTGTATGTATTGGTGGCGAATTGTGCTTATAAACACATATAAAAAACATACTATTTTGATGAAAGATGACCATATTACTTATTGACCCACTACAATGTTTGTATATCAAAATATTTTGTAGATGTGCTTAATTCATTGCAATGTGTTAAATTCTCTTTTTGTTAGTTTGTAAGGTGTATAAAAGATTTTCTATCTATCCATCTTATTAATTACGAAAGATTAATAATATTTACCTTTAGAAATTTAGGACCCATCTGAAAAGTCTACGAGAATTTGATCCGTAGCGCGTCGTAGCCTCTCTACGGTATCGTAGCCTTACTCGTAGCTAGAGCCTACGCTGCGAAAAACATTTTCTACAGACCGGAGTGACGCTGACGTCATGTTTTCGCTACGAAACTACCAGGCTCACATATGCTGCTAAGAGGGTAGCGACGTGACAACTAAGCCACCAAACTGGCGAGGGAACTAGCCATACAAGCGCCCCGCGAAAGTAGTGTGCTTCAATAGGACCGCAGCACAGCGAGAGAGTTCAAATAGTTTTCGCTACTATTGTGGAGAGGGTTGGCTAGGGGGTGGAGAAGTTCTGACGTCACACACGATTAGGGTGAGGTATGCAAGGGTGGTGCGAGTACTTGATTTATGATGAAACTATAGTGGAATTCGAATATTATAAGCTTAACTACAGTTGAGTGTGTATGTTAGTTGTGAATTAACTTCGTTCATCCTATATTTTTTTGCTGGATAGAACAACTAAATTAACCACACCACCCACATAATTTAAGTAGTATTAGTTGGTTAAGCACTTGAGTAGAAAAAGTTACTAAGCTCGAAACATGAACCTCGCTAAATTATACAAAAAAAGCTTTTGAAATCAAAGGATCTAAAATTACAGCATTTTTTTAAATGCCTTTAAAGGTGTAATCATAGAGCCTTTGTAGTCTTTTAAGCCTGAGTTTTGTGTCTCGTACTTTTCTTTTAGTAAATCACAGCTTGGCACGAGTACGGAAAATAATTGGGAAAACTTTAAATCCCTTTGTGCATTTTGTTCAATTTACGTCCACCCTCACACTACACTCGCACTTCACAAACATTGTAAAGTGCGAGTGTTGTAAGGGTAGCTAACTATACCTCTTAACATTGTGTGTTTCCCTGGTACAAGGGGTCACAACTTGGCGTTGCCGGTTACAAGGGTGCACGATAAGGGTAAATTTTTCAAGGGGTGTAACTGAGTTGTAATGAAGCCATTAAAACTTTTAAAAATAATATGAATACACAGGATTATTATTACAAGTTTCATGTTAAACAGTTTCGATTATTTGAGGTGTATAATAAAGTTAATTCAGCAATCTATATTTATTATTATACAATTATGTACGTAATGTTTTACTTACTACTAATTTTACTTCACATAACATTCATGAAAAAGGTATTTTAAAAATAGAAAAATATGGTTTTGTTTACTTCCATTTACCATTGTAAAGGGTAAGGAACACTGGACCTTGCGAAATTCTAACCTTGCCAAAATGTGACCTTTGGCATCTCATGACCTTTTGCAAGGATGTGCAAAGGAGACGCGTCCGCTCTAGAGGTCGATTTCACCAGGCAAACAGGAGTCTGTAAGATGTATCCGGGTGAAGTTTAACGCAAGGCGGAAGACACCCCCGCGCTAACATACACCTTCCGGAAAATGGGAGTTTCCGGATCTATTTCCTGATTCTGAATTGGTTACGAAACTTACCCTAAAAACTTATGGTAAGTAGTGACAGCTATTGGCTAAAGAAATGGATATAACAAGCTTTATAAACTCTATTATAGAAGGTACTTGCACCTTTCCAAGCCTAAAACTACAACCACTTATGGTACTTGTATTGATCAAAATCTAGGCGAAATAATAATGCTGCCGTAAGTCTAAAAGCTTACTACACAGTAAGCTTTTGCGATTGACGAAATGTTTAGGGTAAGGGTAGGGTGGCGCGGTTTGACGTCACGAGGCAAAGTTACTGGGGTTTCATAGGATGATAGAACTTCAAACAGGCCAGCTGCTTTGAGGGAATAATGACAGAGAAGCTTATTATATATACTGTGATAATGGATTTTCTCGAGGCACGTGGGCGCCTTGTGAAACCTTGGCTATGGCGTCTTAGATGTCTATTTTTGGCACAAAGTTCTTTTAAACTGTGTGACGAAATTATATGCCTGCGTCTGAGATGTTAAGCATTGTTTTGGTCGTCATGAAAACTTATCTCATCCTATAGAAAGGACGTAAGTTGCTCTTTAAAATAATAATATAACCTTCACAACTTACGCCCACAAAAATTTGGCAAAAAATATTATTACATTTCGTGTTCAAAAAGTACTTTATCTGATTGATCGTAAGTATACGGACTTCTCTAAACGCTCGCTGTTAAAACAAAAGTGACCGATAAATCGTCATTTTATTAGGTTTGGGCGTGCAATCGTTACGCCCTAGCCCGCCCAGTGGTGCTTCATAGGGCGGCAACGGTTGTCCACTGGCGCCCCAAATACCAGAGCACCAGAAGTATCCAGGAGTACAGTTTCAATTGCAGACAGAGAGGTTCAGTTCAGTCAGACAAGGAGAAATTTCGCGCATGCGCTATTACGAATTTCACCCTCTGGCTCTCTTTCTCAACCATTCCACTGATACCATAGCCGACTCGAGACGTGTAAAGACGATAAAACGCTCGAGCAAGCTTCAGCTTCAACATTATGCCGATGTTTTATTTAAATTTCCCTTAAAACGATTGTTCAATATCAAAAAGCTTTTGACTTGAAAGCTTCTGGGCCCCAACCGGTAAATTTTTCTCTGCTTTCTCGAAACAAAAAGCTACTTTCAGGTTCTTTTCAGGATGAAAAGTGACACCCATAGAAACAGGTTGTGTAGGTTGCGCATAGATTGAGTAACAAAATAATTTGGCTGTTTATAAAAACATGGTCTCGGAAATAACCTTAGATTTTTTTTCTTTTGGTTATCTTTGTCTCTATTTGAACCTAGGTAGGTGGTATTTTATCATCATACTTCTTACCAACCATGTTGTTTCCCTACCTAACTCTACATACATACATATTTACAGCGAACTTCTTAGTCATGTTTGAAATCCTACACATTTTATTCTTAATCCACCAGTCGTTACGACGAAACCTCTAAAATTTCCTATTTCGTCAGCTACGACCTTTAGATACAGTAGGTACGAAATGTAACTTGCTGACGCAGATCGGTACTTTCATATTATACTATTTTCATTTTACGTAACGTTTCGGGAACAGCCTGCACGACATTTCACGAGGCAGGCTATTAGAGAGCCGGGTATCGAGCATTGGGTGGTGGTGGCGGCGTAGGTCGTGACGCCACAGCCGAGTGACGTCATGACGAGGGTGTAGGGTGCGACAGCCGGTAGGCAAGGGTAGTCACCCTCCAGTGAAAGTCAGCCCACCCGCCCGGCGCGGCGTCAGTACAGCTTGGACCGTCGACCAGCTACCACGAATCGTCATAAGTTCTTCTATTTACATAGTTCGAGTTACCTTCGTATTCACTACGATTTCAAATATTTTCAGTATCTAGAGCAAACAGATCAATCAATAAGTTCCTTAAACTCGATAGCAATGTTTAATTAAACAACCCAAAAGCCGTGAGTGATTTATATTAGTTATTTTTACAAAAATCTTCCTATTCGGTTTATTTGTCTCCGGGTTCAAAAAGTTTTAAGCGAAAGGTAGGAGGGTTCGATTAAACTTATTTTTAGACACGTAATATAAATTTGCTCCTGGTTTTATTCAGGCTCTATTTTCAGCATAAAGCCATTATGCCACATAGTAGCGCATAGTGAGTATAGTATACCTACTCAAGAGAACAACTACGTTTGAATAAGGGGGCATTAATCGATAATTTTTATCATTGTTTTAATTTAAATGTTTTCACAAAAAGGTGATTTTCTTACAGTAAAGTAGGTAATTGTTTAATTTTCACGTCAAAGTAAAATCTCCTTGGGTAAAGTTTTACATTAAAGTAGGAACTTAGTACATATCTAGATTATTTCGTCCTTAAAAACTAGGAGTGAGAAAATGTCCTGAACGATTAATAAGGCCTTCGACTCCTGTTAACCCAAACTTTTTATTTACAATCTAATTTAAGCGGCGATGCACGAAAGCGGCTATTAATAACCGGGGTTCGCGCGCTCGAGTATCGTCCGCAGCCGGTCCGCGTTTTCACTCCATATACTATTTCTGTCTTAGAAAAGCAACAAGACATTTTGCATGCGAGCAAAATCCATTTGAAGTCTTTGGAGTGGACAATGAGAAAAGTGCGTAAAAAGAAGCTAATTGCCGCAAGGCGACTGTGACTATTGTGAAAATAAGTGGTGTTGTGGAATACAGTGCTATAAACAGTTACTTGTGCCTGAATCAGCGCAGCTTCTTCAACAAGGTAAAAACCAAGATTCACTTCAAAAGATACTCATGATTATACCTCACATGCTTACAACTCTACCTAAGAGTCAATCAAATAATTGTACACATAGACTTTACCTAGGTACCCTGCTACTACTTGGTCATAGAACTATATGTTTTTTTTTTGTATTTATTCAAAATTATTAGGAGCTACATTGTTAAAATGTAAAAATAATTATACCATTAAATTCAACAACAAATATATTTAAAACTCTTCTTAGATTACTACAGCTAAATGAACAAGACTAGTTTGTAAAAGTGTTAAACAAAATCTAATTTGTGCTTTGGATATGTGATTAGGATTACAGCTACATTTTTATTACACATGGTAATAGCTTGAAATATTATTATTAAACTATGTGGTCAGGTATACAATACAGATACTAGATTGTTTCTGAAAGCCAAGTAAAAAATTGAACTTAATTATTAACTTATTGAATTAGGTACAATATAATATATGACATGGTATGTAGGAACGAATAGGGAACTATTACCTAGTTATTAGAGACAAATTTCTATGAATTGAATTACTGGCAAAACACTTAAGAATCTACGAAATTGTATAACAAAATACACAATTGTATAAAAGTATACATAAATCTTGTGCTCGAGTAAAATGGCATGATAAACAGCTACCATTAAGAAAATGTGTATAAATAATGTACTAATTGTATACTTGGCTAATCCCTATTTTAAGATACAACTTAGCACCACAATCATTACTAGGTCTAAGTACTAACTATTATTGGAAGAAACACTATTTGTGAAATATGGGATCTAAATACTTTGTGACCTTTGGCCAGATTTCATCTGATGTTTCTCCTTCAAACTGTTTCAGGATATTTTTCTGTTTATAAAACTCTATGACAGGTCTTGTGACTGCATCGTAGATCTCCAACCTTTTTTTCACAGCTTCAGGCTTGTCATCGGGCCGTTGAACTAAATCCTCTCCAGTGACATCATCTTTTCCCTGTACTTTAGGAGTATTAAAGCCAATATTGTAGACTCTACCTGAAGCCAAGTGCACCCATCGGTTTTTAACTCTGTCAATAATAATTTCAAATGGCACAACTAAGTTTAACACCACATCCACAGGCTGAACTTGCCATAATGCATTTGCTTGAGCAACTGTCCTCGGAAAACCATCCAAAAGCCATGTCTTATTATTAACTTTACCGAGCTCAGTAATCATGAATTTTATCATCACATCGTCTGGAACTAATTTACCTTCATTTAAGTACTTTTTGACTTCTTTTCCAAGATTGGTTTGTTTTTCGATGTGCTCTCTGAGTTTATCCCCACTGGAAACATGTTCTATGGCATATTTTTTGACTATTCTTGAAGATATTGTACCTTTTCCTGATGCTGGAGCTCCGAGAATGAGCGCTTTCAATAATTTTCCCTTTAAAGTCATTCTTGTGCGACCTTTGCTCTTTTGATATTTTCAAGTATGCCCATACGGGTTTCCGCTAAAGCAAGCACATACAAGAACGGCTATTGATAAGAATTATGCAATGGAACTATTCATTAAGTGTAGCCCTTTTTCATTTATTGATAAAATATTGTTTACCCTATCAAGTTTTATCATGCGAAGTACATAAATATTTGTTTCGTAACAGCTTGAGCAGATTTTGAGACGAGAGGCTATCTTACGTAACTATAATCAGTTACGCTGTTAGTTCTCTATTACTTACTGAACTATTTTTTGAGTATTATTGTTTCTACGTTTAATAAATAAATTTATACTTTTTACAAAACACCGCACAACAACCTTTGATTTGGGCCGATCTTATTTTCACGAAAAAAGAAGAAGCAGATTTCTATGGTGTATGTGTGCGTATACGTATGTATATCTACATTTGTGTGCGTAAATCTTATATTTAAACTGTCAAAACTGACATCTCAAACTGTCAAATATCAAGAGGTCAATGTCATGCTTGCTTCTGCTTGCTACTGTTCTATATTTCTTGCTAGGCTATTTCGAGATACGAGCTAATATTTACGAAATAAAATCCACCGGAATATTAAATAAGACAGAAATGCGATGGCTGCAACAGCATCGGTAATTAATCATCTGTGTTATTATTATCATCTGAAGAGTATTTACCATTTCCTACAGCACAGACGACTCCAATACCTCCAGCAGCGTTGGGAACCAACCGCTCATAGTCAACTCCTACGCATAGTTACAACTGGGCAGTCATCAATAATGAGAAGAACATTTAATTCTTCAGGGCTGGACACCTCTGCCGCATGCCAGACCACCTCGTGGGCTTTCATCTTCAGTGGGCTGAAGATGTGTGTCAAACTTAGCGCTAGAAGGTGGTAGACCCGACTTTAGTGGGTGTGTGATGTGTGTTTATAACCCTGCCAAAAGTGTGATAGGTCAGATTGTGAATGAAGAAACTTGCTATATGTGTGTGATGGAGTAACTACCTACTAAAGATAATCTACAATGTTGTATAAATGTTTTTATAGCGTTAAAGATTTCATTTAAATTATTTTATATTTTCTTTAAGAATTATTATTCTGAATTGATTATTGTTATTATTCTCACACTGATTTATTTTAATTTAACTTATATTTTCTACTTTTTGTTTGAATTTTGTATATTGGTCGCCGATGAAGTATGTGAGCCACTTTTTTACATACCCTATGATCTTATAATTGTACCATACTTCTTGCAAATAAATATATTTCATTTCATTTTATTTGTACCAACTGTCGAACTACTCAGTAGTTACTAAACTACAGATGCAGAGTTATTGGTGAAAGAGACTCATTTCCTGTAGGTTTCATTTGCTCAAACTAGATATAATGTAACTATGCTACTCGGGGATAATTCAGCATTAAAGAGGCGAAAGAAATTTATCAGTCCAGTAGTTTTTGAGTTTATTTGTTACAAAATACAAATCTGTATAATAATGATGATGACAATGTTACCTACCTAAGTACCTATAAGTACATACCTACCTATTTGCTGAGAAATCCCATTATCACACAGAACGCCTACCTATACATACATATGATTAAGTATTATGATTACACGCTCCTCTGAATCCACCATCAGGTAAGCTCGTTGGCAGAGAGCACTGGTGGTCTAGTGGTAGCGGACCCGCCTTCCGATCCTTAGTCGTGGGTTCAAATCCAGTCGTGTACCAATGAGTTTTTCTGTAGAAAAATGTATTTGCACTATGCCAGTAAAACATCGTGAGGAAACCGGGGTGTTGTAGAACCTACAAAAGTTCGAGCAACTCGTTCGTGTCAAGCGCCACGCAATAAGGGCCCACTAGAGGCCTTGCGGAAACCAGCCCGCACATCAAGTGTGGATGATGAATTTGCCGCAGCTCGTTGGCATCAGTGCCTTGTCTACCTTATTCATAATAGGTAGGTACCTAAATAAGGTAGGCCTAATGATGATGATGATGATGAAAAGGTACCTCTATGTAGGTAGACAAGTCTATCTACCTATTTGCTGAGAAGTCCCATTTTACACACAGAACTCCTACCTACCTAAGAGCTGGTAATCATTTTAAACATAGGTACCTATTCAGCTTCTGAATCCACCATCAGGTAAGCTCGTTTGCATCAGTGCCCACCTTACTCATAATACCTAACTAAATGCAGTAGATCTACAAAATCATGTAGGTAAATAAAACAAACATTCCACAGGATGGATGTTAGCAATGGCCTACTACGCGGGCAAAGCCTGCCGCGGGCGACCGCTAGTTCATAAAATCTACAGTCACGAAAAACGCCTTGGGATGCTTGCTACTAACTATTATCTATTCTGTGAACCGTCACAGAATAGATAATAGTTAGTAGCAAGCACCCCGTGTCATAGTAACTACTAGCGTATCTGTAATTCGGAAATATCTTAGATTCACGAAATCTAACATCATCATCACCCTATCCCGAACCTTATCCCATACTAACTATCCTTTATTCCATGTCGTGAGAAACACCGCTTTTTTTTTTACATTCTAGTTGCATTCGGTAAAAGCCAAGGCAGGAGAAGATTTGACTTCCTTAAAAAAAATGTTTGCTAAATGTTTGCTAGTGTGTATCATCAACTTATTATTAAAAAATGATGAAAGCTTTAATTAAAAATCGATGTTATATGAATGCAGTAAGATTTAACTTAAATAAGCTTACAGATTAAGAATAAAGAAAGAAGATGAAGAAAGATAGTGGAATATTACAGAAAACTTTAACCCAGAAAGCTCAAATTAAAATTAAAAAAAAGTTTTGATAAACATGCCGTGGTGATTATTGCGTAAATTTAAGAGCGCCGTTTGATTTGAGAGAGCAAAGTACAAACCACAGATAAGACACAACATAGTTCGATCGAAAGTGTTGCAGCTGTCAAACGAACCTGTCATGTCAGTCGATTTAAAGAACCGTTCCGTTCCTATTCTGTGAATCCGAGCTCGGAGCGTGAATCAGTTCTCCTTGACTATTTTAGGATTCTATTTTCATTATTTTTTTATACGAATAGATTGTCTTGTATACTTAATTTGATTAAATTGTATATAGATAAAAAGTACATGAAGTACAGTACAGTTTATGTTATTATTTTAGATAATGTTAAAACAGAATAAACTGTTCACGGAACGTAAAATAAAACACCCGCGAGATTTAAACAAAGTTTACAGTTACAGCAAGTTTATGTAGATAGTATGAGAGGCGATATTACTTTTATTCCGATCTTTAAATCTTTTTACATCATGATGTAAATGTCCAATAATTTACTATCACCGTTTATGTACGAGTATGTATAGTAAAGTACGTAGGTATAGCTAGTAACTAGCGGGTCCAATTTAGGAAGGAAACATATCTCCCGACCCGGGGCGTAGCACGCCCAATGCTTTGTATGTTATGCTGCTACGCCTAAATCACCCACTGCATTCTCGAGTTGAATATATATGAGGATAAGTTAATTTTCCAGAATGGCGCTTGTAATGCTACCATGTGACCTGCCGTGGTGGACTTCTGTGCAACGGCACTTGAAGCATCTCCTCTTAGCGTCCGCTCCAGCCAAACTTACAGCAAGCATGTTGAAAATTCACGATATGTGCAAGTAAGTACCAACCTGCCTACTTTGCAACACTGTAGGTACATGTATTTCTTGTGTGCTGTATTTCTCTGTACTACCTAACCGTCTCAGTCAGAATGAAACGAAGCGTACTTAGGTACCTACCTATTAATATGTCAAAATATTTTAGGTAGGTAGGTATGTTACATATACCTACCTACCTAAAATATTTTGAAAAAAAATATATGCAGGTAGTACATACTATTACACACTACTATAGTAGTACTATATAGTAATACATACTACTACAGTAGTATTATGTAGGTATGTATATACTACCTGCATATTTTTTTCAAAATGAACCTTAACTTCCTACTTTGTTAATAAGCTAAAACAGCGAGGTACAGTTGTAAGCAATAAATATTGAACATCGGCTAATTTCGGCTTCATAGAGCGTCAAAAAGAGATAGCGCTCTACAAAGCTGAAAAGCCGATGTGCAATATTTACTGCCTACAACCGTACCTACTCGTAAATTAGGTACTTTACTATTATTTGGCTACGAATAAATCCGATTGTTAATAAAAAAGACACTCAACGATTCCTTAAAATCGAGATTAGAGAATTGCCTGATCAAATCAACTGACGAAAAAATCCTTTCCACAAACAGCATAGGCATAGACCCGGAGGACGACGTCAAAGACCCGGAGCTGATGGCAGGTCTGGAGCAGTTCTTCGAGGAGGAGATGGCTGAGGAGGAACGCCGACAATTCCTCGACAACACCGTGAGGATCATGGTGACGCGCGCGCTGCACCTCAAGAAATGGCGCCCACCGAAAGGACTCATGTTCAGCTTACAGCAGCAAAGTGAGCTTTGATTTAGATAAAAGTTGGCATTATAGTAAATTCATTATGATCAAATCAAATCAAAATTGACTTTATTCAGTTCAATTTCAAGAATCACTTTGAAACTTTGAAACTAGGTGCCATTCCACGCGACCTAGAAGAACAGGCAACAAACTACGGCTCGGTTCCTACCGTTTTTTATGTTATCCTTTTACAAATCAAAAATAATAATCTAAAATAATAGCAGTGATCTAGTATCTAGTCTATAAGGGGCCTAGGGCGGCCGAGACTTTAAGGCCGAGATTCATAGACGTGACTTTGCTTTACAGCAAAGTAGTCTTCGCAAAGTAAGCTTTGTTTATCGAAGTTTACCTTCAAAATTTTGAATAAAGAAGAGCTTGACAGAACTATGAAATATACTTTTTCATCCCATCTATTCAAAAAGAGGCGATTGGTTCCCTAAATAGTGCGCCTAAAGTAACTACTTTAGGCGCACTATTGGTACAGTGACACAATGACTTTTAAATTTGGAATACTATTAAATTGAAAAGTTTGAACGCAATTCGCTACGATAAAATACTGGCTGGTAGTGGTAGTATGAAAAAGGGAGCCTGTAGCCGCGGTATTGGTTAAAAAAAAAAATACGCGGGAACTTCTTAATGTATTTTTATTACTTTCTAACAAACTACTACAAGCAATTTAAATATAATACACAAAAAAAAACAATTAAATATGTGTTCTAGCAGTGAAAGTGATATATTACAAAACCATCAACTAGAGTCTGAAGTTATCGCGAATACCCAAGTGATAAATAAGTCAACTACATTTTCTGTTCCCAACAAAACAGTTACAATAAACTTCAAAAATTGCGGAAATGTACCTATCTAATATTAATATAAATTTGTAATTCATCATTTATATTTACATAACTATGTAAATATAAATGATTCTCTACGAGAAAATTAAATAAGAGAAGCTTTAAGCTTCTCTTATTTAATTTTCTCATAGAGGGGGATGAAAAGCAGAGTGTGCCACACGGTACCAAAATTATTTAACCTTGAGCGACGTACTTTGAATCCTTCGTTACGTTCAGGATTCTACTCTAGGACCCCTCGTTTCACTCGGGATCCTACTCTAGAATCCTTCACTTCACTCTGGATTCAAAAAATCGCTCTCGCCCTAAATACTTTATTTTGGCCCCTTATGACACAATCTACTATTGGTTGAAAGTAGAACTTTCCATCAAAGTAAAGTCAAAGTGCGGTCTATGAATCTGGGCCTAAATCCGCCACTGTTGATTCCACAATGACTTACCTTATAGTCGTATACCAACAAGATTTTTCTTCAGGTGATGTAACAGAGCTGGACTACAACTTCTTGTCGGCCCTTATTGCTCACGCTTTCTTCTCAACTTTCCCGAAACGGACGCTCAAAACACATCCGACGTTACAAGACTTCAATTTTACACATTTTTTTAAGAATTTAAATAGGTAAATATAACGCAGTCCTATTTAAACTACCTACCTAAGATCAGATACTGACTGGCCTCTCAGCTCAGTGGGTAGCTCTGCCTTCTGCGCCGTAGATCGTGGGTTCGATCCCCACCGAGAACAAATATTTGTGTGGTGAACGTAGATATTTGTTCTCTGTCTGGGTGTTATATTGTATTCTTGTATGTGTTTACAAAAAAATATTTAAGTATTATATCAGCTATCCCATAGTACAAGCTCTGCTTAGTTTGGGGCGAAATAGTGTTGCGTCCACAATATTTATTATTTATAGATACTGTAGAGCTTTCGCTTGCTCAACCAAATCTTACGTATTTGATTCTTACTTTGGTTTATATAACTGTTTGGAAGTTGTTTGCTTTTCTCAAAATGGGTACAGTTACATGCTCATAAAAAATATTGACACTACTTTACCAATCCCAACGTAAATAATACGACGAATGATACAATTGATCGACTGTTTCAGGAAATCCCAAAGGAACAAATTAAAAAGCTTGCTCCATTATTTCGAGTGGTTAGATAAGAACAATAATGAAGGATCCATCAAAATAAGCAGACAGGTAAGCACTGATAACAAAATATCATATACCACGTGAGTACCTTTACGTAAGCGCAGTAGATAATTAGGACAGTATAGGTACATTACTACGCAAAAGAACTTTGCGAAATCTATTCATGAAAGTTACTGAAAAAGTGCTTTTTATTATTGGCCTAAAGTTCAAATTAGTCTGCCACGGATACCACAGATTCGAACACAAGGTACAACTTTAGCGTAGGTCGTAGCTCGTAGCCCCGTAGCATTCGTAGCGCGTCGGCGTAGCACACAGAACACGTAATAGTGCAGACCTGCAACTGATGACGTCAATAGCTAAGGTAGTATCGCGTGTAGGTAAGTGTAGGAGGGTAAAAGTTCGTTGGCATTATAAAATGATGTCAATCCCCTTGTGATTAGCATTAGTTCTGTTGAGTATTGAGTAACATTTGTTTTGTGTTTATGACGGCGGCCGATATTGATAAGCTTTGTTTAGCTATCACTTTATAACAGCCTCATAAGCTGATTTGAATACGACTGAAATTGACATAATTGGGAAATGTGTGTCAATTGTCAATTCCACACACTACCAGTTAGTTGTTTGTTTAATAAAGCCAATAAATAGGTAGATAGGAAAACATAGTAATTCTTCCACATGGTTATATGGTTGTATTAGTTAGCCAAGATATACAAATAAAGAATCATTTTTGTTAGGTGATGACGTCAAAGCAATGGCTCACAATAGAGGACTGGTTGGAATGCACACTACCACTATGCAAGTTGCACGTGCGACACGAAGGCAGGCCGGAGCGCTGTGAGAATGATGATGCTATCAGGATATGCTTCGCCTCGAGCAGATTGGGAGGAGATGCGCTTATCGATGGTGATTCGCAAGTAAGTTTCTTTGCGTAAATTCGATGAAATCTTCTTGTCATAAAATCAAAAAAAAAATAAGTTTTTTTTCATTCTACACTACGGCTCTTACGCTCACGTCACACTATACACTAAACGTACTTATTTAACTACGTTACTAATTAGATGAATATAACGACCATGCTTTCATAATCGTAATCATTTTTTTGCCTCAATGAAGTGTGTACATGAAAAATCTTAAAAAATTATAAACAAGTGTCACTCATTCCCCATTTTTGGGATGCAAATTTACCCATCCCAGCTTTTGGGTCTTCAAACAGTACGATTTTGAAAACATGTGTCAAGTGCACGATAAAAGTCTTTGAGATGCACTTAAAATCCTTTCACCACACTGGTTCGTAATAAATAATTACTTATTGTATTTCAGGAATCTCTTTCAATGTTCATGATGCCGGAACTCCTACCAGCGATGCTCTCAATAGAAGCGCTGGAAGACAACGAGGTGCTGAAAGTGGAAGGAGTGAGGATGTTCAGTCGAATCTCAGACAAGAAACAAAAGAGCAAAATAGATTTGTTGGAGGAACCTAAAACGGTAAGATTATGGGCTACTAGCGATCCGCCCCATCTTTGCTCATAATTAGGTCGTTGCAAAAGATGTTTACAATAGTACATTGTTACCTGAGTGTTGAAAGTCACGTTTTTTGAGTCCCGAGACGGGTTTGGCGCCAGAGCGTTAGCGAGGGCGCCAATGGAGCTTGAGGGACTTAAAAGACTTTCATCCGAGGTAAACACTGTGCTTTTCATTACGAATACAAGGAAAGTAAAAATAAAAACATGAAAGAAAAATTTGTGAAAATGAAGATTGAATTGCCGCCTTCCCGGTTTTTTTTTTCTTTTTCTTTTATTCAGCCATTATTTACATTCTCATAATTTAACAAATGGTAAATGTCAAATCTATGTTATTTTAAATAAATAGTTTAAGCTATATATTAATCAAGTAATTTAGAAGATATATTATTTATTTAATACTATCTTTATGTTATTTAAATTTAAATTTTACATTGCGCTATCTTATTAGACTTTTTAAACTTCTTACTGTTGTAATGGGTTTCCAACCTACTTGCTGAATAAAAAGTTGGAATTTGGTTCAAAGACCTCCTTGCAGTTAGAAAGACTTTAGAAAGTTGGAACATGGCTGAATAAAATAGAACTTGTTTTTTTTATAATTTGTAGTAGAAAGCGATTCTCCCTAGGGCTGACAGTTTTACTTTCAATTAGGCCCCTCAGGCAACTTCAGACCTACTTTCAGAGTATGAGTAATGAAAATATGTTTTTCATTACTCATACTCTGAATTATAAAAAAAAACAAGTTCTATTTTATTCAACCATGTTCCAACTTACTAAAGTCTTTCTAACTGCAAGGAGGTCGTTGAACCAAATTCCAACTTTTTATTCAGCAAGTAGGTTGGAAACCCATTACAACGGTAAGATGTTTAAAAAGTCTAATTAGAGCGCAATGTAAAATTTAAATTTAAATAACATAAAGATAAATAATATATCTTCTAAATTACTTGATTAATATATATAGCTTCAACTATTTATTTAAAATAACATAGATTTGAGCAAACAATTTACCATTTTTTAAATTATGAGAATGAAAATAATGGCTGAATAATGCTGGCGAGCCGAAGCCGAAGGCCCGCCAGAGAAAAAGAAAAAAAAACCGGGAAGGCGGCAATTCAATCTTCATTTTCACAAATTTTTCTTTCATGTTTTTATTTTTACTTTCCTTGTATTCGTAATGAAAAGCAGTGTTTACCTCGGGTGAAAGTCTTTTAAGTCCCTCAAGCTCCATTGGCGCCCTCGCTAACACTCTGGCGCCAAACCCGTCTCGGGACTCAAAAAACGTGACTTTCAACACTCAGGTAACAATGTACTATTTCATCCCCCCCTATTTTTGTTCTTCGATATCTGAGTTTTTATCCGCTAGAGCAGCGGTACTCAAAGTGTGTTCCGCGGAACCCTAGGGTTCCGCGCTACCCCTGTAAGGGTTCCGCAAGACTTTAGAAAAAAAAAACAAAATAATTAGTAACTGTTACATTGTTCTTTTATTATGCTTCTATAATAAAGAATACACTTTTAAAAACTATTGTTTTATTGTAGAGTTCCGTCAAGTATTTTGCTTGTCAAAAGGGTTCCGTGACCAAAAAAGTTTGAGAACCGCTGCGCTAGAGAATAAAGTAAAATTGAATTTAGAACATCGTGTCCACTTAGTTTGTGAATTCAAAACATCATTAAACCTATTTACCTCCATGGTGCCGAATTTATCTTACAACTCGAGCTCTTTTGATTCCTTCGCTTGCTCGGTCATCAAAATTGAGCACGCGGCAACAACTTTCTTTTGTGCTTAGTATTATTATTTGTACTGCATTATTCGTAGTAATATATTTTTTAATTGATTCAGGTAACAGTTTGCCTAATGGACGCAGAAGATTATAGCAAGCTGCCGCTCAGCCAATGGGAGGAGGACAATGTACTGCGCGAGCTGAACAAATGCCTCCTCGCGTTCCAACAGACGCCTATGAAGAGCAAGGAGAACGCGAAACACGAACGAAGACTATCACCTATTGGTATTACAAATTATTTATTTTCAAAGAAATAACATGACAGATACAGAGCCCAATGCGTTAAATCTTAAGTTAGGATTACATAATATTTCACTTGTAAACAAAGGCTATGCCATAGAAACAAAGTTTTCACACAGAAAAATAGTTTTAGGGATTGTTCAGCTCAAATGTTTTTTTTTTTTACCGCAATCTCACCTGATGTTAAGCGATGATGCCGTCGACGGTGTAGCGGGCTCACCTAGAAGATACCTTATCACTCATTTTTTGAAAATATCCAAATAGTAGGTATTCGGAAAAATGTTTGGCAGTCCGCATTATAAAAGTAACCGCATTGTAAATATATTTTTTCAGAATGACCGAATGTGTACATTTGTTTTACCTTTTGTGGCAGATTTCATTGAAACAAATTAATTGTTTTATTATTAGAAAAACTAAAGGAACAGGCATGTGACCAACTTTATATTGAGTGGCTATTTATAACTCATAAATACCCACTCTACAGGTTCAAATAATGTTACTGACCTAAATAAAGCATAAATAGGTAATTTCATTAGATCTACAAATCATGTCCTTCCATTTTTAACTTAGAATTGGATTACCAAAATTGGATAGGGCGCACATTCAAGGCTTCACAGGTATTTAGTTTTGTACCAGTGTCTAGCCACGAAATAAGCCGATTACGACTCAGTCAACTGGATTTGTCGCTAGGTATTACTTTATCATTGCTATCTAATACTTATTATCTATCTGCGTAAAAATTGAACTTATTGGATTGCAGTGATCCTCATACCTTTTAATTTGATTTTTATCAGTAGGTAACGCAAACGTGGACACTTTTGAGTCGGTGTCAGACACAACACAAGCTACCGATGAATATTTGATTTCTATAGAACCAGTATGAAATCATCTACTCCCTGCGCAAACGTAAAACTGTGTCCGAGCACCGCTACAAGACGCAGCAACTATTCCCGTGATGGTGTGCCGTGTCAGCAACAAAATGTCTACAATTTGCGCGCGTGCCTTAGCTGTGGCATAAGTTCGGGGCAGGATATTTGTTCGAACCCAATTTTAAGCTTTGTTTTATTTCTTGGTGATCCATTAACAAATTTAACTGCTCGCCACTCTCTAACAAATTTAAATATTTGACAAAGGCATACATAGTACATGCTTTTTTACCTTTCAGGAGAATCATTTAGCCACACCCCTCCCGAGGTAGAAGCGACGGTGGTGATAAAGCAAGCGTCTTCGTGTAGCACCCTCAATAGCTACAACAGTAGAAGCCCTTCGCCTCAAAACTACTGCGCGGCTACCCTCAACCTCAATGATCCTAGTAAGTCGTGAAATCTGTAACGTGTATTATTTTAATTGGGTTGAAGTATTAGCAAGTTTCGTCAGTCCATCGAGTGGGAGGCGGTCCTACGCTTTTTTTTCTAGTTCGTGGTCACTATTCGAGACCCTTTATAACTCAGTGGTTGTTCGTGTGGTTGTGAAAATCGCAGTCGGTGAATAGATGGCTCAAAATTGTACCTTCTTCGGGGAAGCCTATGTCGAGCAGGGAGCTTCTGTAGGCTGATGATGCTCATTAATTAAGTGCAAGATAGATTATAACATACCTAGATAGTTAACCCTATCGCAATAATGGAACATTTACTTACCAATGTATCGAGGTATCTTTAAGCCCAATGCCTTCTAAACCGTAACCTTATTTTTACATGATACAGAGTGTTAAAGAGTATATTTGGCGATGATGTAGCCGACGATGGAGCAGAATGGTCTAGAAGACACCTTTTCACTCTTTTATTACTATTCCTGATTTTTGTAAATCCAACCCAGGATAGACACCTTTGGAAGCCGTACCTAAATAAAAATGTGACAAGGCCCGAAGAAGAATATATTTTTGTAAATAACATCAAATTCTCAGGTGTCGAGCTGACCAAACGTAAATGCTGGCTCTCCCCCGACGGTGGAACCCTCAACAACCGCCGAGGGAAGTTCATAGTGCTGGGCTCGTCCGGCGAGTGCCTCCCCGTGACTAGGCCTGCTAACGACACGCAGGAAGACAGTCTGTACTCCAGCTGTAACTCCAGCGACGACGAGTTCCATAGTGCCAATGATAGCTTGGATTACGGTGAGTATTTCTGCACCTAAATTTACTTCTTCCCCTAAAATAGCACCAGTGAGGGTAGTTCATAGTGCTCGGCTCGTCTGGCGAGTGCCTCCTTTCACGCGACCCGCTAACGCAGTCTCTACTCCGGCTGTTACTCCAGCAATGACGAGTTCCATAGTGCCAATGAAGCTTGGGTTACGGTGAGTATTGCTACACCCACAAACTACTTCTTCTCTTTAAATATAGACAGTGAGGGTAGTTCATAGTGATCGGCTCGTCCGGCGAGTGTTTCCCCGTGCCTATGGACTGTCTCTACTCCAGTTTTAACTCCAGCGAGTCGTCGCTGGAGTTAAAACTGGCATTATGGAACTTATCGGAGTTCCATAGTGCCAATGAAAGTTTGGATTACGATGTGTATTTCTGCTACATCCACGACTAGATAAGGACAGCAGATGATAGTGTGCCTAGTGTCAACTTTTACAGAAGAAATTTGGGTGATATTACATAGCCTATAGTGAAAACATACGTGAGAGCGTCAGGAACGAAAGGCTTAAAACTCCACAAACTAGGCCATCAACTTATGTAAACTCACTTACAGGTAGCGAAGATGAGGGCAGAGGCGAAAGCGCGCGACCGAATTCATTCCACTACTCCAAAGAGCTATCCACCGAAGAGCGTCGCATGAGCTTCGCAAGCCGTCTTCGAGACGCACTGCGGAGAGAAGCGGAACACTCCTGCACTACCAGCACGACTGGAGACTGGTCTACTGACAGCTCGAGCTATGCTGTCGGCATCAGCATATCTGGCGCTGGCGTCAATGATAATGATATCAGGTGAGATTGCAGTCTCATACTTGGTAAAGAGAATCACTACACAAAACGCTTTTGCACCGCGAATGTAACCATCAATTCTTCTTCTTTCGTGTCACGTCGTGTTAGGGGGTTGAGCTCCTCGAAGATTCCTTTTCGCCCTGTGCTTGCACTACCCTGCGTGGATGCCTAGTTATTAATACTTAACCTTGGCATGAAATACCGCTGTTCCAATATAATGGTGTGAAGAGAGAAATTAACAATGTATTGTTGTCTATTATTATCCGTTGAATAACAGTATCAATTTTCTATGTCCTGTTCATGTTATTTCAGAGTGAAACGCGGCGGGTCAGTCGGCTTTGTTTTGACGGAGAAGGAAACCATCAGCAATGGAGACGTTTCGCCACGACATCGGCCTCTAGGCAGGAAAGAAACCGGAAACAGTTCTAAATATAGCTTCAGTACGGAATACACGTAAGCAAACGGATTTTTTTTTCTATCATGCTTTAAGTTTTTCAATATACCAACATTCACAAGTTTAATTCACATATGAGTTTTCGAGCAGGCACAGATTGCCAGTTTAATTCACAAATGGCATTTCGAGCCGGATTAAAATTGCATAGGTAATTCTTCTCTTGCCATGGATCCAATGACATGACATTTTTGATTTGATTCATCGATTATCGTACCATGACTTCGATGTGTTTTGTTGCAGGTCTGAATTAGAAGAAGTATACGAGCAGTTCAACCAATGGCTGAGCGATCCGATTCTAGATGCGGAATCCGGGGAACATAAAGCACGGGAACTTGATTCTAGAGATCTTGCTGTGATAAGGTAAATAAACATTTAAATAACCCAACAGTTAATGTATCAGACTACCCGCACTTTGAACAATTTGAATGTGTGATATGTTGTAATTTCTTTGATCCCAAGCAGAATATTTTGGATCTATCCGTCTCTGAAACCACTTTCGTATAGCAAGAGTGAACTCAAGGAACCTGAATCACAAATCGTATTCTTCTTCCAGATTTGCAGGGTCTCTGCTCAAACGAACACTAAGCGAGTCTATGGCGAGTGGGACCACCAGTGGCGCTGGCTCGGCCGAGGCAGCTGAGCTGTACGGTCCGGGGCGAGACTCGAGGGACCGCGCCGCTCCTAGGCGGCTCGCCCTCGCTGCTAGATCACTTTCTCTGGAGTTAGCGAGGCATAGACACATGCTGGCTGCACAACTGGTGCGTACAGTAGAACCTCTTTAGCTTTGCTTCAACGATGGTATACTGGGGACCTCGATGGTGACTGCTCAACTGGTGCGTAAAGTTGGCTAGCTTCTCTTCGACAGTTGATAATTACCAATTGACTGCAGCATCCGTTGACAATTTTGCTAGACTGGAGACATCGATGATCGCAGCTCGACTGATGTGTGAAGTGTAAAATCTCTACTTAGTTGAAACGTCCGCGCAAAAGCAATGTTTTTCGGAAGGTACACCTTACTTTGCCGAGTTGGTGGTTAGTATGTTGAGAATTAGAAAATTGTAAAGTATGTAATAACATGAATGTGCCTGTATATTTGAATGGTTTTTCACAAAACTACACGTGCATATTGCATGCGTATAACTAATATATAAGCCATACAATACAACCATCACACGAAGCTGATCAATGGAATAAAACTGCACCAAACCAGCCAAAACCGCCACTTTTGCGGAACTTACTCACGGTTACTATGTTTTGACAGAAACGTAAAGTAAAAGAATCGATTCCTGAGAAGATTCTAAAGAGCACACAAACGAAAAGCGAAGACGCACCACAGTCTGAAGACTCTGAGAGCATTTCCACTGAGACTGGCTCCACTCAGGTGTCCAACCCGAGTTTTAGGAAGAAAAAGTTGAATTGGATGCTAAACATGATAGTCGAGACTATCGAAGAGACCGTCGAATGCGAACCGGTCACTGTAAAGCTTAGAAAACCGAAGGTCAGGCGTCTGTCGCTAATCTCTCACACACGATTGAAACTAACAACACTTCGCTTTCTGTCGAAACATTACTGTGTTGCATGATTGTTACACACACATACAACGCTGTAGACATGACGCGTAGACTTGCACTGCTCGACTTTAAGCACAACTAATTCATAACTTTCTGACCTTTCAAAGTGATTACCAATCAATCAACTGTTAAACACAAACTAGATAGTTCACAATCAAATCAAATTTCAATGGTCAATAGTAGGGTTTTGCACAAGGACGCTAAAAAGCATATTGTCTTTGCCAGTTGCGGGTAGTTTTGCAAGCAATTTTCCTGCTCGAGCGTTAACACATTCATACACTCTGAATGATATTCTGATTTCTGAGTTTCCCTCACTGACGTTCGTTTCGTGATGCGAGCCTGCTTTTCCAGCGGTTTTTGTACGGAGATCACGATAAGCGACCACTGTCAAGTCTTGTGACGTGTAAAACCCGCTTAAAACGGGCACGGACATCAGCAACTGAGACTCAGAATCACACTCTCATCAATTGGCTGAGGACTGAGATTGCCGACTGACTGATATTCGATCAAGTTTCGTCAAAACCAGCGTATATCATGAGCTTATTTCACTTTCATATTCAACCGTATGCCATTACAGTTAAGCCAACTTGCCCATAAGATGGTGACGGGCGGGACTTGCCGGCCGGTCGCGACGGGTAATTGGGGCTGCGGCCGGAGACAGTGCGGGCACCCACAGCTGAAGTTATTGCTGCAGTGGCTGGCAGCCAGCGTCGCGGGTGTGCCTTCGCTTATATACTACACTGCTGGGAATGAACAGCTGTTTAAGGTCAGTGGTAGATTTTATTCTCTACGGCCGCCTCCGGCTTTGCCTGCCTGGTAATTTTTGCCCCATTCCTGTTATTTTTTCGGGGCAAAAAGTAGCATGTAGCCTTCCTCGATAAATGGACTATCCAACACATAATTTAACAACATGAACCAGAAGTTCCTGAAATTAGAGCGTTTGGGCCAACCGATAGCACGATAGGTTGACGTCGTGAGCCGTAGATCGATGAGGGTAGCCCAAGATCGTGGGGATTTGCATGTGCAATAACAGGCCTATGCCCAGCAGTGGGTCAAGTCAGGTTGTGGATGATGATGTGTGAGCAAGTGGCCCACTCGACTTACGGGAATTTCAACAAAATAAAAAACTGTTACCTGAAAAGGTGACATTGACGCTACGATTTTGACTTATTTCATGAAATCGAAAAACGCATTTGTTTAAGATTTTTAAATTGCCTGCTTTCCGCATGATTATTATCTAGTAATCTAGAATGTATGTTATGCACAGATTATTTGTGCTGACAACAATAGATCTAGAAATCAATTTTAATGCTTTCAGCTTATAATTTACGCATTTTTGTCTTCCAGCTGGACACGCTGGTCCGAGTGATAGTGGACCGCAAGTGGTCCGTTGGCCAGCTCGCCAAAGCGGTCCTCAAGTTCGCGCGACACACGCTCGAAGAACCACACGTCATAGACAACCAATCTCTCTTCGACGACCTCATAGGCATCGAGAAGACTCCGGTCTCATAGCCTAGGCCTCCATCGCCGGTTCGCAAGCACCAAACCCAACAGACTGCGCTGCGAAGCGTAGAAACTTGGCTAGCGATGAGTGAACGCGAAATGCCGGCGACTAAGCGACGAAATGGAACCGTGAATATGCGTAGAATCAAATAATTCGACCCAAATTCGAATAGAATCAAAGAATACTCGATGGGTAGATTATGTGGTTTGAAGTAATCAAAAGACTTTAACATAATAGTTAGCTTGCATGTGAGTACGATAATAAGCCTATCTCAGTATATTCGAAAATAAATTACTTTAAATGCATTTAATTTACTTTATTGTACAGTCAGAGAAAGAAGTAGATTAACATTTATGGTTTTTAAAGTTCAGTACATTTTTTAAATCAGTGCTTAATCAAAGACTGGACTTAAATTTGAAGGCATTTCTTTGCAAAATCCAGAGAAAAAGAACATTGAACCACTGAAATTGTTAATCTAGTTTTGTCGCTAACTGTACTTATTATCAACATATTGTAATCATGTGATTATAAAACTGTGTCTTATTTTACATGTGTGGACTTTTAGAAAATATTTACTTCATAGTTACAATAATGGAAGCAATATTAGCATTTGATTCAAAATAAATACATAATAAATAATTATTAAATATTTTTATACTAAACTATCGATTTAAATGCAAGGACGATTTAAATGTATTTAAAAATATGACGTAAATTATCACAAAATTTGTTATCGATTTGATATAATATAGAATTGTAAGTGATTTTTGATGAATAAAACATATTATTATGGAAATAATTAGAGTTTTACAGTAAATGATGGCAGTGCTAATGTAAGACTGTATACAATATGTTAATGATAAAAATACTATTACATTTTTTTACTATAACGTATTTTATCCTAACAAAGTTAGCAGCTGTCTTGTAAATAGTTACAATGTTATTCTAAAGTCCGCTTTTAATTTTGTATGGCTTGATAAGAAAATTATACAATATCGTTTGTGTGAATTGGGTATGTTTGTTTATTTATAGGCGTTTGTATAACAATAATTGGAACATTATCCTAAGACTTGACGGTCTTCCATAGCTTGAATCTCAACGTGTCCAAACTTTGTTAATTTTGAATAATCCCAAAATATACTTAAACATCAGAGGATGCGAAATAAAATTATTGCGTCGATTAAATTCTTGTTTTATTTAAAAACACCTTTCTTTATCGAACAATGTTGTTACAGCAATTTAATTTTTGGCTTATCCATAATTAAACTTGTCTTTTTTTTTATAAAACTGAAATGGCTATCAAAATCTCGGCAAATAAACAATTTCAACAGGCATTTCATTCCGCTGTACATCGTGAGACCTCAATTGGGGCAACCCACTAGTTTTATTTATAGATACATAAAGTACGCCCTAAATAATCTTGTTATGTACATTACACCCACTTAAGTCGTTACTTAATCAAAAATGTCTCTTTTTGGTAAAGATCGATTCAATTTACAACACAATATTCATGAACTGAGTCTATTATTGAGTTTAATAATGATAGGAGAAGATAAGTAACGCTTAGTATACCACAATCACATTGTCAGTGCCCACATACCTACATTATGATGTAGGTATGTGGGCACTGACAATGTGATTGTGGAAGCTGCATCCACATATTAACTTCTCAACATGACAAAGTACCGTGACTTTTCCACCTTAAGACTCAATTTACACCGCCGCGGAATGGAACTCAAGCGACGAAATTGTACCTATATAGAATAATAAACTTTATATCAAACACACATATAAATATGACCCAAAAAATTAGACGCGCGTCTTCCGCGGAATCCTCGCGCATTGTCGAGAATTTGGCTCGTATTTAATTTGTGTGCTATATAATTGATATAAAGTTCAATATGCTTTAAAAAATTTCGTCGCTTCCGTTCCATTCCGCAAATTGAGGCTTAGAAGGAAATAGTAGGCTCCTATTACACTAGCTGTAGGTTGATGTGGACGCAGGTTTATTCATTTATATCTAAAAGTAAAAGTAAAGACTAGTTAGTTACCCTAAAAGAAAAGGCCTCGCATGCGGCGGCCCATGCCTTGTCTGTCGTAGAGCACGTTAAATCGGTTCACTAGTTGATTGATTGCGTTGCAACCCTTTGTGATCGTGCCGAGATACGTCATTAGGGCTACGTCGTTGCATTGCTGAAACAAAAAATAAAAGCTTTAAAAAAAACAAACATACATAATAATCAATTATTTTGTTTTTACGCTTAACTAGTCACCCTCCCCAACTTCGCACGGCTGAAATTCGGATTATAATGAGGTGAAAAATGCGAAAAAACTTTGAAGCGTAGCCGGGGTGGGTTGATTGAACCCACCCCGAAGCCTTCCGTGAAAACGTATCTAACTGATGGTGAAAACCACATCAAAATCCGCTGTGTGGTTTAGGAGCCAGTCTGTGCATTATACCTAAGTTACAGACACATTGGCAAATTCATCATCCGCACTTGGTGTACGGACTGGTTTCCGCAAGTAGGGCGCTGGCGGGCCCTTCTTGCGTGACGCTTGACACATGTAGCTTGGAATTTTTTTAGGTTCTACGACACGCTTCGTTTCTTCACGATGTTTTCCTTCACTGTTTGAGATTACTGGCATAGAGCACACAAATTTTTCGACAGAAAAACTCGTTGGTACACAACTGGATTTGAACAGACCTTAGAATCGGAAGGCAGGGACGCTACCACTAGACCACCAGTGCTCTACAGGCACATACAACATGTCCATAAAATACACCAGTTCAAAGTTCAAATTGATTGTTTATTTGTTTGATTGACGCGGATATGTCCACCGCGACACTAACATCTTGATAGTACTCACATTGTAGAAGTGAGTCCGGAACTGGAGCGATGTGAGCAGGGGCAGTCTGTTGGAGAGAGCGCGCGCCTCTCTCAGCAGCGCCGGGCGCGGAGGCAGTGTGCCGTCGCGGATGGCGCGCACTGTACCCAGCACTGCGCGCACTCGCGACACTAACATCTTGATCGCGGACCTTTGAGCCGTCAGGTGTTCCGCCACTGAAACAAAATATTAATCAATCAACTGACGGTGATTGAGAGTCACACAAATTAACTAAAAAAAATTGCAGAAAAATATAATTACTCTAATAGCATTCAGCGAAAGTGACATTCTGCGACATTTCGGACATTTTATAAAAGAGTTCATGCAGAATGGATTTTTTTAGATGTAGACGTTCCATGCCTTAGCTCTTAGAAGTAAACTAAACAGTATTCATATATTGCAACTATTATTACAGGACTACCCCAATAAGAAGAAGTTAACCGATTTTACCAATTGTAACTTTCGAATTTATAATTTTAATCTAACATACCCAAGCTGTTTAGAGCCGCTTCTCCCGAAGACACTCTGGCAACATGGTCGACACCGATCCTCTCTGCCTCTTCCGCGGCCAGGGTGTATGTAAGAGGAGCTAACAGCATTGTGGCGCGTCCATTCACCACATCTATTACTGATTCGTACAGCACCACTGGTAATTGCTATCAGACCAAGAAATTTAGTATGTTAGTCTAGCTAGTTCATGCTAGCATCTAGGTTGAATTTGAACACATTTTTAGTCTCTATAGGATGGATAATCTTAGAGCCAGATAAAAAAATTAAGCCAGTGAAATTATTTTATTATTTTAGCGGCTTGACTGCAACTTTCTTTTCATGTTATTTTACATCTTTAAACCTTTCTAATAGGTTGCACCTTGCAATAAAGAGGGGTACTTTGCAATATACTTTGCATACTGCATATTTGGAGTATTCTTGGGAATCCTTCAAATGTCACGGTTATGGAACTTATGGTATAAGCTGGTAAGTTGACCATAGTTTTATTTTATAATTCCTATTTATAAATTGTTTAAATAATTATGTTGTTTTTACCTCGCCATTCCTGCCAGCTGGGTTCAACATCAGCATTACTGGGCACTCGTTGATGTCACAGATCTGTCTATGCACAGCAATATCCCGTTCAGTCGGAGATTCACCAGTTGTGTACCAGCCCAAGAAATCCATATCAGAAAACACTTGTTTGACTGCAACAAGAGAATTCAATTAGAGCATTTTTTGTATAACTTTTGTTTTAGCACTATCACAGCCAACCGATTCAATCATAAACAAAATCCAGTGGGACAATATGTGTCATGTGCACGAAAGGAGCCTCTTTAAGGCGCACTTAAAATCCTTTCACCACACTTGGTTCAAAAGAAATCGAAAAGTGATAAGTGGGACAATATCCCGCACAACAGGATCTTTTAGCTTAAGTTCCAGCTTTGGAAGATAGCATAGAAATACTCACATTGTTCTATAGAAATACTCACATTGTTCTTCTTTTAGATTGTAATATTCTCTATCAATTATGATGTCATCCCCGATAGCACTAAATACCAGTTCAAATGAGTTCATAACTTCTATGTTTCTTCCTTTCTGTTTACCAATTAATGCCCCAACCACTAGAAAACAAAATAACAATATTACACAGCATGCTCATTGAGAAACAACCATAGTATAGTAACTAAACTATACAATATTCACTTTTATGTTATTTATTTATTATAGAAACATCAGCTTGCTTGCTTGAAACACCAGCGCCACATGGAGAGGCCTACACCGCTTTAAGGAAGCTGCTGAAATACTACAAGAAGTCTAGTTCAGGACACTAGCTTGTTCAAGTAGGACCAAATTACCTGTTTGAGGAGAACCCTCCTGGGCCCGCAAACGAGTCCAATGTTCGGAAACATTCATGATAACTAAGGGATGGAGCGACACTGTCACGGATCCTGAAGTGGCTGTCGTAACCACTACGCTCTTAGTGCCGCCAGGAGTCGCAGGGGCAGGTGATGCAGGGTTCGGAGCATCTACAGCCGGCCCCGAAGACGCACTCTCTACTTCTACCTCCATTTCAAAATCGATTCTATCGGCACTCGCCATTGCTATCGGTACTTGACACCTGCAAATAATTATGATTATTATAAAATCCAGAAGTTTTATTAGATTTAAGGGGAAAGAAAAAAGGCAATAAATTGACCTACCTCTCAAAAACAAAACCAGAAGCAAAATGAAAACTGGCAAAACAAAATTTAGCGCAGCACGGAGCGCGAAAACTCCTACAACTGCAATGCAACTGCAACTGCCTGCTCTATGTGCTCTATCAAAATATCTGCTTAAAATCAAACAAATATAAATCGTTGGTCGAGCGGAACTAGTTTAATTTCAGTTCCATGACATGAGAAGAAAGAAAAATTTAAAATACAGCCTGCAAATCCTGCAATGCAAATTCCCCAAATTTCTTCTTCTTCTCCCAAACCAACCACAACAACCAGTCAAGTCAATGAATCAATCAAACTACAAATATTTTTTGTGTACTGTCACAGTCATGTCATGTCGCATGTCATGCAGTTTTTCTTCTTCTTATCTATGGAATCTGTCCATTTTAAATCAATATTGCCAGTATCCAGTCCAGTGAGGTTATATTACATGTAGATTAGGGATGCCCAAAAAAGTGTATTGTATCGATATATCGCATCGTAACTGTATCGAACTTGGTTGTATCGATACGCGATATTATCGATTTCCTTTGTATCGATATATCGTATCGTAACCGTATCGCATGCCTTTCAATTAATATGCGATATAATGAGTATATATCGTGCAAAGGGTTCTCTTAGGGATCTTTTTAGTAGTTTTACTATATTCTTTTATTTTTAAAAAAGAAACAAATAATTTTATGTATTTAAAATAGTTTAATTCCACCAAAAAAAATCCCAATTGCCATTGATCAGCACTTAAACAACACAAAAATATTAATTTTGATAAGCGCTGTGGATTTAACCTGTTACGGCTTTCGGAAATGTGTGTGTCCAGCTAAAGAAAACAGGCGTTCAGAAGGTACGATACGGTAATGCGATATTTTTATAAAAATGCGATATATCGAAGCGTATCGTATGGTCAAAATATCGCATCAAATATCGCTATATCGTATAGTGCTGTATCGATATTCCGATATATCGTATCGTAACGGGCATCCCTAATGTAGATTTCTCTGAGACAGTCAGAACAGAAGCAGAAGAAAGATTGAAATGGAAAGAAAAGAATAAAAGAAAAAGAAAAATACGCGTTGCTTTCGCTCGCGTGAAGTTGTTTGTGTAATTTTGACCCGTGTTGTGATTTCCTATTTCTGACTTGAATCAGACAATAACTACGAAAGTTGTGCGTAGATTTACAATTATTTATTGGACGGTCATCGCGTCTAGCTATCCGTATCATCAGGTCAGAAGATTTTTATTTTGCAATGGCATCAACAGTTGTAAAGGTTTTGGGAGGCATGGCAAAAGATGTATCTCCACTGTACTATAGGATTTTAACAAAATTTCCTCAAAACTTTACATTTTGTTTCGCCTACGGATCTGCTGTGAAACCACAAATGGGCAACCAAAATAAACAGAATATGATTGACTTGATTTACTGCGTCGATAACTCATACAGATGGCATGGAGCTAACATAGCCCTAAATCCATCACACTATTCTGCTCTGAGGTTCCTTGGCAAGGGATTTGTTGCAAGATTTCAAGAAAATTGGGGTGCTAAAGTATATTTCAACACGCTTGTTGAAATGAAAGAAGAAAATATCATGATAAAGTATGGTGTTGTATCTCAAAAAGATTTGATTGCTGATTTATTAGACTGGAACAACCTCTATCTCTCTGGCCGACTTCACAAACCGATCGAAATCATAAAACAAACAAATAGTTCCCAGTTACAGAATGCACTACAGTCCAACCTGCGTTCTGCTGTGCACACAGCCCTCCTTATTCTTCCTGAAACATTCTCAGAATATGACTTCTACTTTGCTATATCAAATCTTAGTTATGCTGGAGATTTTAGAATGACTTTTGGAGAGAATAAAAATAAAGTGAGGAATATTGTGGAGCCCCAGTTACAGAGCTTCCGAGAGCTATATCAACCCATCTTGCAGCAATTCCATGCTTATGTGGACTTTCACACCAGTGATTTATATTGCCATCAGGATTTGCACCCAGAAACCAAGTTGCACCATTTAATGCAGTTGCCGATGATACCTCAGCAGAGAATTGTTAAATTCTGGAATCATGGTGGCCTTCAACAAGATATGGAGGATGTCCTCCGTGCTGTTGCCTATGACATTGACTGTGCCATTATAATACGACAGATTCTGAAAGACATTGTTTGGCAGTCTAGTGTGAGACAGTCTTTAAAGGGTATCCTGACTGCTGGAATGCTGAAATCTATCCGATATAGTGCAAAAAAGATTGCAAAAATGTTTTAACAGACAAAGCATGTCATATTGTATATATTTATCATATCTATGTGTAAATAAAAGTAGTGTGTAAATATAGTTATCTTTTCATTGTTTTAAGTTTACCTTTTTTTTATAGGTTTCCAAAATGCTCTCCGATGAGTCAAGCAGTGATTCAGAAACAGGTAGATTCAAATGCCAATCAAAAAACAAAGAAGAGCAGAATTCTAAACAGAGAGATGGTAATTTTAAAGGCAGAGGTAGGCCATCTGAAAATGATCGATTTCGTAGAGATTTTGGGAAGCAAAGAAATGATTTTGATAAGTATTCTAGAGACAGACACAGAAGCTCTAGGAACTCTCCTGTAAACAGACGAAAGAATTCAAGAGATAGAAGCCCTAGAAGAAGGTCTCCTGACAGGCATAGGGATAGAGATTCAAATACTAGATCCCAACACTATCGCAGCTCCAGCAAAGAGAAGAGAAATTCTACTTCCAGATCTCATAAATCACCAGAAAAATCAAGGACTCAAAAATCTCCCGAATTAAGAACAAGAACCCAAAAATCTCCTGAAGCTAAAGAAAGAGTTCGGAAATCTCCTGAAATTAGAACAAGAGTTAGATCTCCTGAGACAAGATCTAGATCACAAAAGTCTCCTGAACCAAGAGGTAGAGCTTATAAGTCACTAGAACCCAAAAGGGATGTCAAGGAAGAAATACGACAAACTCTAAAACAAACTAGAAAATCCCCATTGAAGGCACAATCTGAAGATAGAGTGTCCTTATCCCCTGATCATAGAGGGAAACGATCCGAGGTATATAGGCCTCCGCCTAGTGCACCTTCCAAGAGAAAGAGTGATAGTCCAATAATAGTAGAAGAACAAGAATCTGATAAGTCTGAGGAACTACAAGTTGGCTCATATTACAAAATGATCCCCACTGTAGTCAAAGAGAAACCAGATGAAGAATCCAGTGAAATAGACTCCTCTGATGATGAAAGACTACGTGCGAAACTTTTAAATTTAGAAAAGGAGCTCCAAAAGACGAAAAAGAAAAAGCACAAGAAGAAACACAAAAAGAAAAGCAAGTTGAGTAAAGAGACAGATGAAGGTGCCCCATCAGTAGAGGTCACCAGCACTACTGATATAGACGTGAAAGATGCTTCCACCAAGGATAGTCCTATTCCAGAAATCAGTTCTACTCAGAAGAGCGCTTCGAAAGAAAGCAGCGAAGAGGGAGAAATATCATCTGGAGAAGACATCCAAGAGTCCCAGGAGCAATTTGATGCGTCAGATTTACGACATAAACTGAGCCGAAAACCGGGTACTGTGTCCAAAACTGATGTCTGTGGGCCAGCACTGCCCCCGCATTTAGGCAAGAATCAAAGCTCGCTAGACAGAGAAGGGCCAGCTCTGCCACCACATCTTTCCAAGTCAAAAAACATTGGTTAGTTTTAATTTGATTCCATTCTTACATGATTTTAGCACTGTGCTTTGTTTTCGCATGTAAAAGTCAAATATAGATAGTGCAATCCACGAAGGCGCGCCCCTCGCGGGGTGCGGGGAGTTTGCTCCGAGCGGCAGTCGCGAACCGTAGTCTATTCATTGTAGTGTGCGTGTGCACTCATAGGTAATTAGTGTGTACCGATAACACTCAAACATTGACGGAAGCTTGCACACATATACTATAAACGGTTAGGAGGAATAGTGGGGCGCGCCTTCGTGGATTGCACTATCTATATACATTATGTATTATTTAGGTACCTACTTTAAACTTCGCCTAGCACGTAAGTAGGTATTAGATATTTATTTAATGCATCATTTAATTATATTCTAGGACCGTCTATTCCCAACAATATGCGCAAGGTTCTCGCCGAAAAGGACTGCGAAGTGATTGAATATGAAAGTTCAGAGGACGATGGCATTGGGCCATTACCAGCTGGGGCTGAATCCAAGTGGTCGGCGGCTCACCAACAGCTGGAAGAAAGAGCTTTGGAGATGAAGATTCGGAGGCTAGACGGGCATTCACTGGAGAGTCATAAAATAAAGAATCGAGAAGAATGGATGCTTGAGCTGCCTGGAGGGAAGACAAAGTATTTGGGGTTGGAAGCTAGAAGCTTCAGAGCGAAGGCTGGTCCGGATATGTCAGACAGGTCAGTAACTACTGCCTGAAGTTATGGGCTTGTGAATTTATGCCAAGACTCCCGATAACAAGAAAACTTCCGTTGTTCTAGGTCAAGTTGGACAGACACGCCGGACGACAAAGCCAAGAAAGCGGCGGGAATACCTAAAGTGGAAGACACGGATGAAGCCCTCAGGCGGGACGCCAGATCCCGTCTCATCAACAACAGAGATGATGAACAAGAAATGGCAGTCAAGTAAGTGAAATTTAAATCGTAGAATAAATAAACCCACAATTGTATAATATGGCTCAATTTTAATCTTGCACATTGCTTTTCAGAAAACACAAGAAGAAACACAAGAGGGATGAAAGCTTATTGGAGCTACATGAAAAGAAGATAAAAAAGAAGAAGAAGGTAAATACTTTTATTTTACAAAGAGCAAATTCGTAAAATACCTCGAATTATGTACGCTACTTAAACTATTTGACTGACTAAAGGGTTCCCATTGACATCCTCATTTAGATTAGCAATTTCAGTTACCTACTAAATTTCCATTTTCTCTGAATTTGTCAGAGATATGGAAGCTTCGGTTTGCAAATAGTTGTGTTGTGGCTCAAAGCGATCTTCATTTATAGTCCAAAACTGCAATCTAAATTGAGCTGATTTAATAAATATTAGAACTTTACAAACCAGAAATATCAATCTAATTTTGACACTGACTGTGCCTGGTTGGTATTAAAAGATCTGCAAGGATATCTTCCAAGCCTGGAGAATAAGAGTCGTGAGGCGGTTTCTGTTTTGCTTATACACGATGAATTCATTTACGAATTTGTTTACGGTTCCTCATTCATTTATCTTTAAGTTTGATACCACTGAACACTTGTTACGTGCATCCGAAGTTAGTATACGAGTAAAACAATATTTATTTTTAGAAGGAAGAAAAAGACGATGATGGCAAAAGTGAACGGCGCCCATTCAGCCGTGACGTAGACTTGCAGGTAAACCGCTTTGACGAAGCTCAAAAGAAGTCCATCATCAAGAAAGCTCAAGGCTTGAACACGAGATTTTCAAGAGGCGAAGCTAAATATCTATAAGGTACATACTTGAATTGAACTGAATTCAATTTCCATGGCATTATGGCTAGTGGCATTTTGAGGTTATTGCAATATCCTAAAGCATTAAAACGAAAGTATTTCCTATTTTGAAGTGCTCCTATAATCCGCAGTCGTAATGAACTAATTGCGGTTTCTTATAATGTTTGTTTTTTCAAGGCTTTACCTACTCGTATTAATCAATTTATCCTTGCGGTGTTTTTCGTAATGTAATGTTTTTTAATCACCAAATCTCCCTCATAATATATTTGTGGATTTGCTCTAATAATTATTCAAATAATAGTTTTAACTGAATAGGTATATTACATATACTCACCACATTTTACCAGGACATTCTAGAATAATATCTAAAATTACACTAATTTAATATCAACAACGATGATTGCTTACATCAGTCGTATAATATAAAGCGTAAAATTAATAAAGACTGCACATTACTGCCGATATTGTCTCAGTTAGTCCCTCTGGCTTCGTCTTTGAATTTGGTAAAGCGGTAGAAAATATAACCTATCGGGAATAATGTAACTTCCTCCGTAGATTTTAGTTTAGATGTAAATAAACTTAGTTGATATTTTTATTTCACTGTCTTTTATTTGAAAACCATCATTTTAAAATCAAACAACCAAAATACTATTGACTTATAGGTACATGTACTTAAGTGCCCGTTACCTTCCTGTTACAATGAATTTACTTTGGGACTATCAGGGAAATGATAATGGTTTATAGGCAGCTATTACGTAACTGTTGCTATTTTGATATAAGCTTAGATAGGTAGTTAGATTAAAAATGGGTGTAATTTGTGGGAAAAAATACGCACATAAAAATACGAGGCTTGGACATTACAGATAAAATATCCACTTTTTAATGCAGTATCAATCACATAATATGCTAGATGTTTAAACGATGATATCGGTAGTGTTGGCCTTCTCTACGGAAGCACATGTCTTCGCCTTGTTGTCGTCACAGCAGAGTGGCTCGTCAGCTGTCATGTCGGCGTACATCCACGGTCTGTCGCAGATCTTGTAGAAGGCAGACAGCTGAAATGTAAAATGTTAAAATATTTATTTCCATGAAGGCATTACCGCGCCTTCCTGCTTTAGCT
Organism: Thera obeliscata; assembly: GCA_947578465.1. Classification (NCBI taxonomy): domain Eukaryota; kingdom Metazoa; phylum Arthropoda; class Insecta; order Lepidoptera; family Geometridae; genus Thera; species Thera obeliscata. The sequence continues at coordinate 5,941,309 of OX387926.1, forward strand.
TGGCAGAAAACGAAAGAAAACAATGGGTTCCAACATCTTTATACCTATTTATCATCATCATGCATGATCCATAGCCCGACTTCACCCACTGCTGGGTAGGTATATAGGCCTCTATTTGTAATCTGCTGTTGACGGTCTTGTGCTAATCTTATTCTAGGTCAGGCGTCAGGACCGACGCTTCTATGTCCAGTTCTTGGACCCCATTCAGTTACTCTATAGCGCCTTACTCCAGTCAAAATACCTTGCCTAGGCGTCCTGCCCAGCCGCATTTTAGTTAGTAAGATCGATTCCTAACTTGACTGTTACTGTTTCTTTTGTGCGAAGTAAGACACGGTAATATCCCATTTCCGTATTACGTAACTTGCGACGGAACGTTTTTTTTTTATACAACAAAGTTAGCAAACAAGCATACGGCCCACCTGATGGAAAGCGGTTACCGTAGCCTATGGACGCTTGCAACACCAGAGGCATCACTCGCGCGTTGCTGACCCTTTAAATATACAATAGGTACCTACCTAAGTACATAATAACATTGGGTTGTGATTTTAAACTAGGTACCTACCTATGTATTATTCCCACATTTGTGAATTGCTTATCCCCTCGACCACTCATAGCATCAAGCGCACGTCCAATATTAAAACGTGACATTTTGCTCATCCTCGACTTGTTCCAGTTGTAGGTTTACCTTCAATTCTTCAACATCCTTCAGTCGGCTGCACAGCACATCAGGTCCCTTAGCCTTCGCGGCCGTAGCCAGCGCGATACAAAGCTCCTTACACGTGCTGTTTCCATCATCGTCGCATTTCACCTCTAGGCCGGGACTCTGCGCGATTAGTGGCTCCACGCCTGGCGCCGCGATGTTAGATGGGAAGCCTCCGCAGGTACAATTACCTTTAACGCCTTCATCCAGCCTGTTCGGATTGAATAATTATTTGAAAATTCGGCAAAGGACTACGTCATTTGGGAAATTGTCTAGCCGATAATTATCACTGCCTTTCGGTTTGAAGAGTGTCGGTCCCAGTGAACTTACTGGCACGTGAGGCTTAACAACTGTGTGCCTCAAATTGACGAACGCAGGGAGAAGGGGGTGTGCATCGTGGAGCATGCTTTAATACAGGCGGTGGTGACCACTTTACATCCGGTGGGCCATACATATATGTAGTTGTTTAAAAAAATAGGCAGGTTGTCTGTTCTCTGTTGTGTCGTAGGGTCCTGATGTATTTTCAACTAATTTAGACTTATTGGTGTAAGGAACTCGTTCGGTACCTGACAGGAATTTCCTCAGCTAGCGCGAATCCAACCAGCAGGATGACACACAGGTCGCAAAGCAGTGCCTTGGCGGACGACATGATGAATTCAGCTCGCAGAAATTACTGGTGACACGTACAGAACAATAGCCACTTTTATACCCCAATACCTGTTGCTGAAAATGTTATGCGATACCGCAGGGTGACCATTTTTGCTTTGGTTTGATTTCCTGACTCCTAAACGCATGCACTTTGAAGGCACCTACGTGTCCCGTAGATTAGTAGGTATGGGTCTCTACTAGGGAGCCTAGTCCACAAAATATGATTTAAAATGTTACAATAATAACCTTCGTGTATCCTCATTGACTCATACCTACTGTTTTTATACTTTCGACTATCGAGTACAATTTTCGTTCAAAGTGTGTTTGAATCAGGCCGAAGACATGACAGAATAGGTTGGTATGCTGTTGTAACCTTTGTTTCCGCAGTAGTTTGGATCCTGGTCTCTACCTAACGCAAGGCCACCCTACAAATCGAATGTTTGTGATTGAATATGAGTAAAGACGATATATTGTTACGATTGTGTGCATACACAATGCACCGTTAATTCGGTCGCTCGGTGCATTCGTCGCACTGGATCATCAAGGCTTACCAACGGATTACAAAAGCAATTGTAATATGTACTTATACGAATCTTACTTACTGAAGCAGAGCTAGAAATTGTTTTCTTACCTACCTGTCTAACTACGATACCTACCAACATACGGATATAGCCAATAAACATTGCACGTCGGCTTTTCTGCTTTCGTACAGCGCTCTCTTTCTGACGCACACTACGCTCTATGAAGCCGAAATTAGACGATGTGCAATATTTGTGTTACTACACCTATACATACTTTACGTAGGTAGTAAAGTAGCAAAGCATAGGCATGCGAATGCTCTCAGCTGATGCCGTGCCCACAGAAAAATAAATATAATAGTTTATTTTTCTGTGGCCGTGCCCCAACCATTCGTAGGTATAAGTTGGACAGAACTACTGGGCTTTTTTCCCACAGCTCCCTAATCTCTGGGTATATTTTTTGTTTATAAATATGTGTATGGGGTTCTTGAAAATATGCACTGTGTACACAAAAGTACTTTATTTAAAATACTTACACATATAACTACATAAGTTACAAGTAACAGTCTTTTTATATCTGGTCACCTTTGATAGGAACCATCAAAATTACTATTGCATAAATTGATTTTATAAACAAGTTATTTTAACAAAACAAAGAATTATTTTTTACTTTACGACAGAACAATCTATCTCATATAATTAAGTACATTAACAATGAAACCAGAAAATCTAGTGACCTCCGATTTTCAATACATAGGATCTTATTTTGTTTTGCTTGAAACTTCTCTAATGGTGGTTTAAGGCCCTCAACTCTGACTCTAAGCACTGTTTCTGAATACGGGCCCAACAAGGGCAGGGTAAGTAACAATAACATTATTGTGTTAGGAACAAAGCCTCTTACATAATTTGTGTCTGAAATACAGGCATTTCAGACACATTAGAAAATTAATCCATTATTTTTAAGTTTGTTATTTAATGTGAATCTCTACACATTCAAGAGTTGTTCTAGCTAAGCTGGTTCTATTGACAAATAGACTCAATATCATTGAAGGTCTTAATATTGTTTCACTAAATAAATAGTATATTTAAGGTTATCTTTGAGGGGCTGGCTTTGGTTTAGGCATTTTCCCCAAAAGACCTTGAATTTCTTTCTTCTCATCATAACTCTTCCACATTTCATACACATTTATTATAGATCTTACTATTTCTTGGATCTGAAAATGAAAAAATATATAAAAAATAATAATTAGAAAGTAGACAAGTGTATTTTTTTAAATTATGTTTGATGCCAATAAATAATCATTATTCCTGATCAGCTTGTATAGGTCCATTGTTGGTATGGTATGAATTCTTGTAGAATTATTATTAATAACTTTAACAGTTACTTCATTTTAATGATGATGATGATGATGATTATGATCACTGTTCTTAAGAGATGTGTTGGTGTTTATTTAGTTGTCTACAACATCCACTAGTCTCAATTTTAGCTTATGAAGTGCAAAATGTAGTGTAAACCAATGAGAAATTACCTTGTCCATGTCAACATTAAGTTCAGCAAACCAGGGTTTGAGATTTTCTTTCCCGAGCATAACACATGCTACATGCAATGCACTTATTGCTATCTGAAATAAATAAGAATTTTATTAAGAATCAAGTTGGAAAACAATGATGGAATTCTATTTTCATTTCCCTAAAACTAGATGTCTCAACTGTCCCATACAATACAAACCTTGCTTAGTAATGTGCAAAAATACTTATTGAAAACATTGGTATTCACAATTCTTACCTGGTACGGAGGATAAAGTAAACTGACATCTGTTCTCAATGAATCATTCACAATTCGCCATGCATAGGTGAGAAGTTGGTCATCTTGGCCTATATCTTGTACAAATAGTAGTAATGGTCTATACGGCTGGTACACTATCAAACAACAGTCCAAGTTTTCCAGTAGATAAAACTCGCATTCTAAAATGTGATTTGTTCTGTAAGGAAACTCTTGCTGGCCATATGCATAGCTAAATTTATTCTTTATCACAGTTTGACACGTAGTTATAAGTCTTGAGTTTGAAATCACTCCAAATTCCTCTACTTTGGATGCCAAAAATACGCATGTAGGCGCCAAGAGTAAGGGGTCTATACATTTCAAGGAGTTTCTAGCATAGAATCGTTTGAAATACACAGTTGCTGTAGCAATCACTTGCTGCCGGAGCTTCAGCTGTTCTCCTAATACTTGTATTATGCTAGCAAAGAAGTTAAATATTTTTTGGTATTCTTCATCAGTCAAAATATTCAGGTCATGTTGGCGGTCTCTGATGAGGTCTTGTTTTTCCAATATCCATTGCTGATGGTGTGAACTCTGCCAAAAGTTGCCAGCCATTTTAGCACTTGTATTTTACACACAATCTTGCAAAATGTGCTCTAAATTGATAATTTCCAATCAATTCATCTCCACTCAAAATACTTGAGAATCAATCCAAAAACAGCTAAATTTCAAAAAACACCAGCAAAGTGCAAAATAAGAAAAAAGTACAGAAGTCTTCTTCTTCTTATCTTCAATCAGTCAAAGCCATGAATCTACATACTTCGTAAACTGGATAACGCAGTGTTTCCTAAAAACGAGCCCGGTGAGAGCACCAAAGTAGTAACGCATCTCTTTCTAAGTAGGATGTCCACACATCTGTACTTTTTATAAAATCGAAAGAAACTGCTTGAAATAAAATGTACTGATTTGTTAATTACTGACTTTTGTTTCCCCGTACAGGGCGAAGGCCTCCCTTCCCTCTATTATTATAGGTAACAACATAGGCACTTCATGAATATTTCTTTTGATATTTTTTTTTTACCTGTTTCTTAAAGCACTGTAGGTGTATCTTGTTTATTAGAATAAATTACTACCTATCCTAAACTAGCAATATTTGTTTATTTATTTGTACAAACTGATTTGTATTCACGTTCTTAAAACGGCTGTATTGATTTCGATGAAATTTGCAGTATGGCGGTTTACGGGGGTGAATAATCGAGCTAGCTAGGGCTTATTTCTGGGAATATTCTTATTTCTGAGAAAAATAGCTTTATTGATTTTCACACGAGCCCAGATACGCAATTAAGTATAAAAACTAGGTACTTACTAGGCATAATAATTTATGTTTTCTAAAAAATAAAACAAGTAAATGTTAAGGTACAATCTTTTATATTCCAACTTGTATTATAATTGATCGAGTGAGCGAAGCGAACGAAGATCTTATAAACAACTTGGGCAATTTGGCATTTTATGTGCGTATGTATGTGTTTTTGTATTTGTGTATTGGCGTATTAGTATTTAAGTTCGATTGGGTTGATTTTTCGGATTCTTCCCTCCTAGCTTTTTTCTCAGGTGGTCCTGACGAGCATGGCTTCTGATACTTTGTGGCACTTCTTTCTTTTCTGGGTTTTTTAATGTTATAACATTAAAACATTGAGCAGTATACCTACTGCTCAATTTATAAATCACTGCTGTAGGTCTGATCTGTAAATAAACAAAATATATTATCTTTGATACAACACAATTAAGTAATTATAACTTTTATATTACTTCTAACTTATATTTACTTGTAATTATAACTTTTATGACCACCTATAAAAGTATGACTTTCCATTTTAAAGATTGAAGGTACTGTATTCGGTTTCAATTTTTTTCGTGACTCATTAACATAGTCGTCATGCTTGTGTAATAGTATGCAATACCTCTACAAAAATTAAACCATAATAATTGTACCTGCTTATTACAATCTTTGTTCCTAGGCCCTCTGATATTCATGGACACCCTATAACACCACTTACATAAAAACATTTAAAATAGCTCACCTGTGAAATTTTAAGCCGCAACCGGGATACCATTCCTTTTTGCAACCATTTACGCAGCAAAAATGAACCATTTTGACGAATAATATCAATTCCTTTAGCTAAAAATCACAAAAACCACACCAATAATTTTAGATCAACAAACCACGTCACATCGCCATTTTTAGTTATAGCCAGTATTGCCGCTTGCAGCTGACGAAATATTACTAATATGACTTCTTATAAATAGCATTTACAACTTGTACCTACTTGCAATATTATCGTAAAAAATATCAAACACGCAAAATAAAAAAATATTAAGTTAGAAGAATTCAAATGACCTATTTTTAATTAAATTTATTGAAATGAGAGAAATCTTCTAAATCTACCAAATACTTTTTGTTTTGCAATGGCAACTTGCTAGACAAGGACAAACTACTATTTTTGAGTCTCTCATGTAGTTCGTTTTTCTATTCTGAGTTGAGACAGAAAAAAATAAACTTTATACTATAGCAATTACAGCATAAGTTTGTATGAATGAAATATTGATTTTTAATCTTCGTGCGTTATCCAGATAGTATCTAAGATCCTTGGTCAAAGCTAAGCAATCAGTCACACATGTTATGTCAATGTCACACACACTTTTTTTTTGCGCTTCTTTCAATGCAGGCTATAGTACCAAGACCATACCGCCTAGTTAGTAGTACTACGTTTTGTTTTTTCCCTTGAGTTGGAAAATTTACGTCTTTCGTAATTATTTACAGCCCTACTTGAAACGCAATTTAAATTTAATCATTGCTTAAAGTTAGCCCTGTCACTGTTTGTCATTACCCAGTGGTAAGAGAGCGCAATAGTTTAACCATTGTTTATCTTTTAACATATTTTTAAAAGTAAGGCCATTAATTCATGTAGTTAAAATTAATTCTTGTAGGCTTAGACAATTTAACCTAAAATTGTCTAAGCTTGTAGGTGAAATAAGATACTTTTTCGTCAAGTCAGTTAGTCATAGACAAGTAGGTACTTGGCTTTGAAAACAAAATGGTGGTCGTTTTTTCAAAACCATCAGAAACATTTTCGATCAAATCAGAATATCACTTAGTACACTTTCATTCCAACTGCTAACATTTTGAGCTAAGACCTCAAGTAATGTTGGTTAAAATACCACATTACTTGAGGTCTTAGCTCAAAGTGTTAACATTAACAGTTGGAATAAAAGTGTATTAAGTGATATTCTGATTTGATCGAAAAGGTTTCTGTTGGATTTGAAAACAAAAGACCATCATTTTAATTTCAAAGCCAAGTAGGGCCGACTCGACTTTGACTGACTCGACTTGACGGAAAAGAATTTTATATGCAATATGCAATAATATTAGCATTCTCAGTAAACTACTCGACAATGGTAAAATTGATTTGAAAAGGACAGATGCCATTCATTAAGAAGAGTTAATTTAGCGGCGCTCTTATATTTACGCAATATTCACCACGGCATGTTTATCAAAACTTTTTTTTAATTTTTGATTGTACTTTCTGGGTTAAAGTTTTCTGTAATATTCCACTATCTTTCTTTATTCTTTCTTTGTAAGCTTAATTACGTTTAATCTCACTGCATTTATCTATCATCGAATTTTAATTAAAGCTTTCATCATTTTATAATAATAAGTTGATGATACACACTAGCAAACATTTAGCAAACATTTTTTTTGCGGAACTCAAATCTTCTCCTACCTTGGCTTCAATTATGTAAAAAAATAAAAAATGGGTGGTTCTTACGACAGGGATAGGGTGATGATGATGTTAGATTTCGTGACTCTAAGATATTTTCGAATTACAGATACGCTAGTAGTTACTATGATGACACGGTAACGTCACAGAATAGATAATAGTTAGTATCAAGCATCTTACGGCCGGCGTTTTTCGTGACTGTACTATACATATGTACCTATATCTACCTATATAGATTTTATGAACTAGCGGCCGCCCGCGGCAGGCTTTGCCCGCTTAGTAGTGGTCATTGCTAACATCCATCCTGTGGAATGTTTGTTTTATTTACCTGCATGATTTTGTAGATCTACTGCATTTAGTTAGGTATTATGAATAAGGTAGGCAAGGCACTGAGGGCTGGTTTCCGCAAGGTTTCTAGTTGGCCCTTTTTGCGTGGCGCTTGACACCAACGTGTTGCTCGAACTGTCACGGCGGTTTCCTCACGATGTTTTACTGGCATAGTGCACACACATTTTTCTACAGAAAAACTACTTGGTACACGACTGGATTTGAACCCATGACCTTATGCGGATCGGACGGCGGGTCCGCTACGTCTAGACCACCAGTGCTCTCTGCCAACGAGCTTACCTGATGGTGGATTCAGAGGAGCTGGTAATCATTATAATCATATATGTAGGTAGGCGTTCTGTGGGAAAATGGGACTTCTCAGCAAATAGGTGGGTTACTTATAGGTACTTAGGTAGGTAACTTATCATCATCATTATTATTATTATTAAAAGCCTGTTGTGTCCCACTGCAGAGCAAAGGCCTCCCTCCCTTCTCTCCATTCATCTCTTGTTTGGGCTACTGTGGATCATCATCATTATTATAAATTGTACAGATTTGTATTTTTGTAACGAATAAACTCAAAAACTACTGGACTGATAAACTTCTTTTGCCACTATAATGCTGAATTATCCCCAAATAACATAGTTACATTATACCTAGTTCGAGCAAATGAAACCTACAGGAAATGAGTCTCTTTCACCAATAACTCTGCATTTGCAGTTCAGTAACTACTGAGTAGTTCGACTGGTGGGTGGTACAAGACAAAGGAAATGAAATATATTTATTTGCAAGAAGTATGGTACAACTATTAGATTATAGGGTATGTAAAAAAGCATATACGTATACTTTGTCGGAGAACAATATACAAAATTCAAACAAAAAGTAGAAAATATAAGTTTAATTAAAATGAATCAGTGTGTCAGAATAATAACAATAATCAATTCAGAATAATAATTCATAAAGAAAATAGAAAATAATTTATATGAAATCTTTAACGCTATGAAAACATTGATACAACATTGAAGATATCTTTAGTAGGTAGTTACTTCATCACGCACATCTACCTAATTATACTTCATTCACAATCTGACTTCACACACTTTTGGCAGGGTTTTAAACACACATCACAAACCCACTAAAGTCTGGTCTACCACTTTCTAGCGCTAAGTTTGACACACATCTTCAGCCCACTGAAGATTAAAGCCCACGAGGTGTCTGGCATGTGGCAGAAGTGTCCAGCCCTGAAGAATTAAAAGTTCTTCTCATTAGTGATGACTGCCCAGTTCTATTGCGTAGGAGTTGCTTAGGAGCGGTTGGTTCCCAACGTTGCTGGAGGCATTGGAGTCGTCTGTGCTGTAGGAAATGGTAAATACTCTTCAGATGATAATAATAAGACAGATCATTAATTACCGATGCTGTTGCAGCCATCGCATTTCTGTCCTATTTATTATTCCGGTGGATTTTATTTCGTAAATAGTAGCTCGCATCTCGAAATAGCCTAGCAAGAATTATAGAACAGTAGCAAGCAGAAGCAAGCATGACATTGACCTCTTGACATTTGACAGTTGAGATGTCAGATTTTACAGTTGAAATATAAGATTTACGCACACAAATGTAGATATACATACGTATACGCACACATAAACCATAGAAATCTGCTTCTTCTTTTTTCGTGAAAATAAGATCGGCCTTAATTTAGATTTGTGACCTTTTTTTTTTATTTGATCCATACGGGTCAACTAGGCTAAAGTCATAAGACCATTCTCTCTAGTCTTATATTTTTCCTTCGTTTTCCCTACGAGTTTCCTATTTTAGGGCTTTCGCATTTATTCTCAAGATTAATGGCGTTTTTCAGAAGCTCACATAATAATTAATACCTACTTTTTATAAACATTTTTAAATTTTTTCTTGAAGTCAGTCCAGACTCTAGGGGGTCGTCAAGTATTGAGTAAGCGCAAGCGCTTGAGATGGGCGGAGGCATGGCGGAGGCGGAGGGGTAAAGACCCCTTACTTTCTTTGCTTATTTTTAATGACATGGGTGGTCGATATTGGGATTAGGTCAGCATCTTCCCCTTACTTTTGCTGTCAAGGGGAAGATGGGGGTAATTATTTGTAAAAAATCTGCTTATCTAATAATTGAATGCTTAGTAGGAATATCCGAGAGCTAATTTGATTAGATCGATGGTAATAAGCTATAAAAAGTAATGTCTAACTTAGCGTTATAAAGTTGTAAGACATGGACCAATGATTATAATTCAGCGCTTTATTATAACGCTGACATGGACACTGACGCAGTGGAACAGATAACTACTGGAAGGTTTTGAAATGTGGTGCTGGCGGAGAATGAAGAAAATTAGAAGAGGAAAAATATTTGGACATCTTCTACGATATGTTTGATCTGACCTCTTAACCCTGTGGCTAGACAATTGGAGCCTGGCTGGTATGCCAATAATTTTAGTGATGAATGACGCAGATTGGTATAGGTTTCAGAATTTGTGATTAAGCTTTTGGTCTAAATATCAAAAAAATCGGAAATCAAATACATGCGGAGGCTGAACGAGGTGACCATGTAGTTTGGCCTTATCGAGACATTCTTTGATTAAGGAAGGCTTTCACCAGCTGTAACAGTGGGTCGGTCGATCTTACAGATGGGACTCTTCGGACCATTAACTCGCGACCGTAGGAACACGGTTAAGAGGACAATACGATATGACAGCTACATACAGAACAGAACAATGATTGATGGAAAGGTTGAAGGAAAATGGGGAAGAGAAAGGCAAGGAAGGCCAAGAATAAGTTGTGTGAGCCAGGTAATATAAAAAGTCGCTGTAATTTTGAATACCTAAGGAAGTCAAGGAGGCCCGGAACCCCGGCAAGAGCTAACTAGGAACTCTAGGAGCTCTTAAATTTAAGAAAAAAAGCTCTGTTTGACCGAAAGTGGAAATTACGTCCTAGCTTTTCACTCTTACTTTGTTATTAACACTTTAAAATGAAAAATCAAGTTTGTTTCGATAAGTAGGATAAAAGTTAATTCACCAGGCAGGTAGGTTTATTTATAAAAATCTATTGGCATCATATTAATCAATTTTGTCAGTAGGTAAGCATAATAGATACCTACCTACTTTACCCTTTACAAAACAAGATAGCAGAAATTAGGATAGCAAGCAGATTATCACAGATTTAATTAGATACCTACATTTCCTACATCCGTATAGGTACTTAATCATTTTATCAAACTAATATACCTACCTAACTTAGTGGTTGACTTTTTATCATAATGTAAGCATAAAATATATTAAAACAATACGGTTTTAATGTCTTGGCATTTTGTACAATCATATTTTAAATCATCGTGAAAGGTCGCTTATAAATCCTTTAGAAAATCATTCACTACATCAAACACTTCCTCGCTGATTATTCGACTGATATCGTCCAAGTGAGTTTGAATAATGTCTTGACTCAGATTCTGCACGAAAGAGTTGATGACAGAGTTCACGACAGATGATCCAGTCATGCCATCAATTTGAATCTGAAATATATTTTACATTAGTAAGTACTAGGTAATGTTAGCTGGTTTTGGGAATAGGCCATTAATACTGAGACCTGGCAACGAGACACAAAACTAGTCTGAGGATAAAGAGATGGCGTCGGAATGGGTAGGTACAGGATTGTTTTCTGTGTTCTAAAGATAAACAGAGTTATATCTGTATTCAATGGGTAGTTTTCGCCTTATTAGTAAATAGTTAACTTACGTTATCGAAACTTGATTTTACTGTACTAAGGGTAGGTAATGTTTTTGCATATTGTGAAGTCTCGACATAGTTAATTAACGCTAACTATGTCGAGACTACCGGGGCTGGGGTGTCCTCGCGTGTTTAATTGATTTGTACATCCATATTTTAAGGTTTAACAAAACCATGATCCCGTCTTCGATCCCCGGTCTTAGCGGTTCCTAAGCCGTACAATTGAAATTTAGGGACTTAAAAGTTAATGTAAAGTCACTTACAAAAGTATCGGCAATATTGAGTTTGATGTCCAGCTCTCGTAGAACCAGGTGCCCAGCGAGTATGTTAGTACCCAGCCTAGCGTCCACGCCCACCTCAAAACGATTGATAAATACCCTAAAAACAGACAAAGTAAGCTTCTAGTGAACCATCATGATTCTTTCAACAGATATTGTTATTATTTTCCGAAAGTATCACCTGAAATTTCCACCAGCTCTATGAGTCAACAGCAACGCTACTCTGGCTTCAGCATCGTATGAACCTGGTTTTAAAAAATACGTTTCGAATAAAAAATATGATTATCGAACAAGCTTTTAAAAGTAAATTAAGACAGAATCAAATCTTCAATATATCAAAAGCAGTGTAGAACTAAATAGAGCTTTGAAAGATAATACTTAGTAGTTTTCTTCAAGTAGGTATGTAAAGAAATAATAAGTTTGTTAAACTATGAAGAGTACAACTAGGCATGTATGTTACTTCTAGAAGTGACTATTAAATAGATATCTACTGGATCTTCCAAATGCTGCCTAGATCACAATCACACCTATTATGTTGGTACAATAATATTAAGCAACTATATTTACCGGTAACAGTTAACCAAGGAAGAGTGATATGCGTCCCAAAAATCAATCGAAGAGCGTTAAAGTTGACATAGTCAACCACATACCAGCGAAGACCTTCCGCCCTTATGTTTTTGATGTTGACTGTCGCACGAGCACTAAAACAAGATTATTTCATTATAACCAAAGCAAGGTAGGTAACTACCAAATCCAATTCCGCACAGTAAATATTTAAGTCAAATAATATGGAAGCAAATAAGATTCAAATACCTTATAATCATGTGGAAATTTTGTGATAGGTATATTTTCTCATCGCCGATATTGCTAAACTGATTTGGATGTTTTGTATGAGTTAAATTATACAATCCCGAAAAAAACAAATGTTAAAGGTTTAGGCAATCATGTGAATGTGATGTGAATAGGAGAGTGATGGATATGTGAGCAGAGGTAGACCAAAGAAAACATGGATGAACTGTGTGGAAGATGACATGGTTAATACAGGAGTGGATGCAGAAATGACGGCTGACAGAGGGAAATGGAGGAGGAAGACATGTTATGCCGACCAGACATAAAGTGGATTAAGGGCAGGAAGAAGAAGAAGGTTTAAGTAATCGTAAAACTTGAATTCACCTAGTAGATTATATTAATATGATGATGATAATGCGAGTTTTTACCCAGTCATTTGCATTTCAAAAGGCCCTGCCGATGCAATCTCCAGTGGATCCAGAGGAGGAAGCATGTCGTTTCCGTTTATTACAACATCCCTGAAATCTTCAAGAGCATTCTGAATCGTTTCAGCGACAAGACTGCGACCGAGAATTTCTTCCAGTATTACATTGTCATCTACATGCTGTTGTTTCTCATCAACCATACGAATTGTAAAAGAGAGTGGATCTTGATGGTTTAAAGCACCTTCTGTAAAAACCATTAGTTCAATTATCTAACCATAGATTGCATCAACTTGGTTCAAAGCTAGTGTTAAATACCTACCATTAGTAACCACTTTAACTGGACCGTATTCATTTGCCAATGCAAATGCAAATGTGGCCAAGAAGCCCAAAACTATGAATTTCATATTTTTAGGGTGTTATTCGCCTTGTGCAAAAGTTAATTCACCAATAACATATACCTACCACTATTCAATAGTTTTTATACCACAACATTTGATAAATTGTTTTATCTGTCACATAGGTACTAAGCATAAATAATAACATCAATCATACTTAGGCATAGTGTAATCTTGTAGCTTTTCATACCTATTTCCATTATCATCCAAAATCACAGGTGTCAACTAAATTAAACAGGTAATTAATGATGTGTTGATAAACTTTAGTAAATCTGAGGTGTTGTAGAAGCAAAGGATGTATGTGTGTTGCGTATATGCTTTTTATATTAAAAAAAGCTGAAAACTAATGTTTCAAGCTATAAGTATAGCTTGACCTAGTGGTCCAGCTGAAAAACTTTCCATAGGTATATCCTTACATGGTGTAAAACAAAGTCACCCTCCGCGTCTGTCCGTACTAACATTAACACCTAAACCACGCAACGGATTTTGATGTGGCTTACACCATCAGTTCGATATTTTATCACGGAATGTTTATTATACATTTATGTATTAAATTATACGCTCATCACATTGTAAACATTTAATAAAATCGATTGTATTATTACAATGCCTGGTGCATAATATTTATCAGTTGGGTAAGCGATATTGTAGTCAGGTATGTGTCTAATCTGCGAACAAGGTTCGTTTCAGTTGCATTCACAATATCTTCATGGTATCCTTCGATTATGTTTACTCCTTCTTTGTTCAATACTTTGTTTATTGGCCATGAACTGTTCTCCAAGTCTACCTGAAAATGTAGAGTCTATTTTAATTACTAATCCATTTAATTTTGCCTATGACTGACGTGACATCGCAGTAAGTATGTAATGCTGAGTTTATACCTTTAAACAAATCGGTATTTTCTATTTTAGCATTTATTCATTTAATTAAATTTTTTTGGTATACTTAATAGGTTATGGAGAAACAAATCGACATCAAACTATACCAAAGTGGTGACCCCGACGTGAATACGGTATGACGAACTTGGGGTCGTAACAGACTTTGGTATAGTTTGGTGTCAATATTATGATGGACAAAAGTAATATACTTACAATAATTATAATTAAATGGATAAAATTGGTCCATAAAATAGAAAATACCGATTTCTTTTACTTTTGCGTTTATTGACGCCTGACGCGAGACTACCGTTTGAAGTCGCTGGGTCAGTCAGGTGTCTAAAAACGTAGTTTGTGAATGCTACGTAGTTTTTACAAAGTAAATTTCATAAATGAAAATGCTGATAAAACAAATGAGCAAACGATCTAAAGATGCTGATGTGTAAAGGATGCAAGAGTTGAATACTTTACTTACTTGTATGTCCCCAATAGCAAAGTTGAGATGGAATTCATCTACATTCGTGTAAGTTCCATTGCTTGCAAGTATTATGGTAAAAGTAAGTTTGACGTTTTTAAATGTTGCTCTGCAATCACACAATCTTTAGTCAGTACCTACACGATTACTAAAAAGTAGTTTATTATTTTCTTATTTTATCGTGTCACAAGTATTTTGAACAAGTGTGCTTTAAAATGTTAAGTGTGTTTATATTATTAGCTACAAATAATGCAATTATACCGTAATTTTCCTGATCCTCGTAAAGTATAAACGTAGAATGCTCGGCCCTCCACATTATAATTATCTGAAAATGAACAGTGAAAAATGAAATAAAATCATTTAATTATAAAAAAAGCAGCCAAGTGCGAGTCGGACTCGCCCATGAAGGGTTCCGTAGCATCAAGTAACATAATTTAGAGGTTCTTGTAGTTCGTCGAAAGGTTAATTGCGGTTTACGATTTATGACGCATAAAAAAAAACTAGTGGCTAGATCTCGTTCAAACTAAATATCGTTGAAAGTTTGCATAGTAATGTACAACATATATTTTTTTTAGTTTTATCATTCTCTTATTTTAGAAGTGAGAGGGGGGGGGACTAACTTTTTTCCACTTTGGAAGTGTCTCTCGCGCAAACTATTCAGTTTAAAAAAAAACGACATTAGAAACCTCAACATCATTTTTGAAGACCTATTCATAGATACCCCACACCTATGGGTTCGATGATAAAAAAAAATTTGAGATTCAGTTTGAAGTATGGGAACCCCCAAAATTTATAGTTTTTTTTCTATTTATGTGTAAAAATCTTAATGCGGTTCACAGAATACATCTACTCACCAAGTTTCATCAGTCTAGCTCTTAAGGTTTCGGAGAAAAATGGCTGTGATACGGACGGACAGACAGACAGACAAACAGACAGACAGACAAACAGACAGACAGACAAACAGACAGACAGACATGACGAATCTATAATGGTTCCGTTTTTGCCGTTTGGCTACGGAACCCTAAAAATGAATGAAATCTTATACAGTTTTATCAAAACCTGGCATCGTCAATCAGCTTTTTGATATGCAATTAGGCATTACCTGCTGAAATACCCAGCATCGGAACAAAAAGAGACCCAGATGCAAACATGTCTTCCACAGATACGTTGAGCTTTGTTACTGAAAAGTGATTCATTCCTATTATTCTCATCTTGCTTGAGCTGTAGGTAAGCCTGGAAATCGAAAAAGTCCTTTGAAGTCACCTGAGGAGACGACCGTAGTTTCCTAATGCAAATTATGATACATAGGAACTGTCTATAAATCGTAGGTAATTATTAATGATGATTCCTACATGAGAGCAGATACAATTGTATACCTATGTACTAAGTAGGTTTTTTTTTTTTTTTTTTTACAATTTATAGGGTAACGCTTGACCGCAATCTCACCTGATGTTAAGTGATGATGCGATCGACGGTACTAGTAAGAAATTATCAAAATTATAGTTGACGTTACGAAGGTACAAGGTGCTTAGCTTACTTTACGCCTTTTCCAGAGTAACTTCCATTCAAGGGTGGGCTATACAATGCTTCCAAAGAAGGAAGTGAGAATGATAGAGAGGCCGTATCACCTTTACGCCATTTTGTAAAAAAATCCAGGAGCCCTTTTTCCACTTCGTTATTTGCTGTAATATTCAAAAATGGATATTTCATCTGTTTTTTTTTTTCATAAATTATCGTAGCGAAGCCAGTAAGGAAACACAAGTTGAAAATGACTATTGCTCTCAACTACATAACCACTGTTAGTGTAAGTAAACTTACGGGTCACGTCTGCTGCAAGAGTAGCAGTTATTATTTTAAAAATTAAAACTATTTTACAGAGCACACTTTTCATTTTGACGGCTTTAACAATTTAGTAAATTCAAAGAAACTATGTGATACTTATAGTTAATTCATTTATTTACTTTTTTAATTCTATGTACATAGCTACATACCCAGATAGTATAGGTAGGTAGGTACCTACTTGTTTCTATCTAATCTCCATATATTTAACTAGTAAGTCACCTGATATAAAATACTTAGCAAGCTATTTACCTTCTCTACTATATATTGTGATCTGCGCTTATTGGTGTGAAGAAGATAGGTTCTACTTTTCTATTACAATGAATGGGTGTGTGTCAGTCAACACAATGAATAACTTTGTACATTGTTGTTTTATTGCATGCTGTAAATAGCAGCTTTAGATAAAACTCCAAAATTATTTAATCCATCTCAAATATGTACCTTAGGTGTACTTAGTTAGGTCAAGGTTAACATTATGAAACCTGCGTTAAATTTCTACATAGCATAGTGTAAATATAAATACTTAGGTACACAAACAGTGTTGGGCCATGCAAAGGCGGTTTTAGAGGCCGGTCATTAGCGGGAAGTGTGAGACTGCATGAGTAAGGGTTAATTTTTCAATGACATGCCCGTACCACGCCAGCCTGTTGCTCCTCAATTAATTAGCAATCCGTGAAACCAGCCCTTAGTTCCTAATTTATCTTATTTTTTTAGTTTTTTGACGTTTTACAGTTTCTTGTCAGCAAAGTAAGTAAACCTCCCCCCCCCTTCCGTGGTTACGTAATCATTGGTACCTCCTGTATGCATTTTTCTTTTAATGTATTTCTGACGTAATCACAATATCGACCCCCTACCCACCATTTCATCAAAAATAAGCAAAGCAAAGACCCCCCCACCCCCCTTCAAGCGCTTACGTAATACTTGAACGCCATCTTTTTAAAAATATAAGGTGTTAGTTTCACTAGTGAGTATAATATTACAAATAGGTATTGAGAATATTCCATGAAACAGAAGCCGAAGGGATCCTGGAGGCACCCTGGAGTTGTCACGGACCGGAGCCGCCCAGGAAATATCCCTGAAGAGTCCAGGACCAGGAGCCGTCTCAAGGAGCATCCTGGAGGTGTCTATCCATCCGCCATAATATTATAATTTTAGAATAAAGTGACCAAACATCAGTATAATTATGTTTGAAACAAACCCAGGTAGAACAGAAAGGAACGCACTTTAAATAAATTGTATGTGTGAACATAATCTAAACTTAATTTACCACAATATTTATTATGTATTTTATGTTACTAGCTGATCGAACAAGCATATGGCCCACCTGATGTTAAGTGGTAACCATCGCCTATAACAAAGCAATGCCTCGTAGGTCACGCACGTTGGGAACGTGCCCTACGATGCACTGCCCTGCGTCCATCAACTGGAGGCATACAGATGCTCAGCCTCACGTGCCAGTACAGTATAGTGTGACACCGATGGACACCGACACCCACACACTTCAAACCGAAACACAGCAATGCTGCTTCACGCAGAAATAGGCATGGTGGTAGTACTTCCCCGGACGAGCCCTTCACAAAGAGCTCTACTACTACTAAAATAATTACATTTCAATTCATTTCATTTAAAATGTCTAAACATCTTTGTATCAAGACGATAACGATAGGCAATCGGACTGTTGGAATATAGTATAGTAGACCATATTCCAATAAATTGTTAGATAACATACTTGCATCATAGTAGTCGTCTGTGATACACATCAACACAAAGCATTTGCGCGTGCGGTTCGCCTTGCGGGCAGTACCGAGCAGCACCTAGGAAGAGAAGAGCTAGGAACTTATCGTTCAAGCCGAATATAGCAAGGGTAAATCGCACCAGCTAGCGGCCCTTACCCGCTGTAGTACGTCATGTTCTCTAAATGTAATGTTGAATTTGAAATGTCAACGTCAATCAGCGTTGCCAGATCATACCGCTTTTCCACTTTTTACACCGCCTTTTTGACAATGGATCCACCATCCGCTTTTAGCCAGCGCGGTTCCACTTTTTTCGACTTTGATAGGACATGACATGAGGATTAAAATATTATCTTCCCACTAAAGACATTTTTATGGGCTACCCTTTCAAATGGAAGAACCCTAAAAATGTCTGTAAGGGGCTCTACATTCCTGCCAAAACTACGCCAAATGGGGGACAGCGCTATACGAGAAAGCAAGACAGAAATACTTGTATCTCTTTTCTTAGTATAGCGCTGTCCCTTTGTTGGCCAACGTAAAGTCCGTGTTATGTTGTCAAATCACTATTGTCATGTTGGTACACAGTGTTATGAAGTTGCACACGCGCAAGGGGAGGCAATAATGTACGATCCGTTAATGCACAGCAAGATAATGTACAGCAGGTTAATGTACACACCGTTATTACGATACCATGGTTTGGATTAACGGGGCGTACAATAAAAGGTCGCGAAATAACATGCTGTACAATGTCATCACGTGTTGTTATTGTACGGCCCGTTATAACGATGCCAGTTAAGCCTACTCCACACTGTAGCAATTCACTAATAGATTTTTGCTGTTTTATTCTGGCAGCGGATACTTGTACTTGTCCTTGAGACTTTTTAGGGTGGATCCGACTTGGATAGGTTAGGGTATGTTAGAACATATAAATAACGCACAAGGCGAGCGAGCAAAGCGAGCGTGCCGCGGCAGCGGCCACCGTAGTGCCAGAAAATGTTTTTTACATTTACTCCAAAGGGGCTATTCTCTTTAGAAGCAGTATCCATTGCCTACAAAAAATAAGAAATAATTGAATTGCCTCAGTGTGCACAGGCCCTAATGGCATCCAATTAACATGCTGTACAATAACATCACGTGACAATTTTGTACACCCAGTTAATTCGCAGCCAGTTATTGTACGGCAGGTTAAAACGAATCCAAAAAACCAAAAAGCGGCCAAGTGTGAGTCGGACTCGCCCATGAAGGGTTCCGTAGCATCAAGTAACATAATATAAAGGTTCTTGTAGTTCGTCGAAAGGTAATTGCGGTTTACGATTTATGACGTATAAAAAAAAACTACAGACTAGATCTCGTTCAAACCAAATATCGTTGAAAGTTTGCATAGTAATGTACAACATATATTTATTTTAGTTTTATCATTCTCTTATTTAAGAAGTTAGAGGGGGGGACCAACTTTTTTCCACTTTGGAAGTGTCTCTCGCGTAAACTATTCAGTTTAGAAAAAAAACTATATTAGAAACCTCAACATCATTTTTGAAGACCTATTCATAGATACCTCACACGTATGGGTTCGATGAAAAAAAAATTTTTGAGTTTCAGTTTCAAGTATGGGGACCCCCAAAATTAATAGTTTTTTTTCTATTTTTGTGTAAAAATCTTAATGCGGTTTACAAAATACATCTACTCGCCAGGTTTCATCAGCCTAGCTCTTACGGTTTCGGAGAAAAATGGCTGTGACATACGGACGGACAGACAGACAGACAGACAGACATGACGAATCTATAAGGGTTCCGTTTTTGCCATTTGGCTACGGAACCCTAAAAAAGGTTTCGTTTTAACTGGGTGTACAATAACATGCTGTACAATAACTGGACGTACATTAACTGGACCCCGCGCAAGTTCAGATCGAGCTACAAGTTTTTCACTGACTGTGAGAATACGGATTGAACTTGAGTGATATCTTTTGTGCCTACCTGTGCCACCTTCTGTTTCTGTTCTGTGAAGTAATAGTACATTGTTACCTGAGGATTGAAAGTCACGTTTTTGAGCCCCAAGACGGGTTTGGCGCCAGAGCGTAGCGAGGGCGCCAATGGAGCTTGAGGGACTTAAATAAGTCTTTCACCCGAGGTAAACGCTGTGCTTTTCATTACGAATACAAGGAAAGTAAAAATAAAAACATGATAGAAAAATTAGTGAAAATCATCACGTAGTACTTATATCTCGATGGTAAAAATGATGATTGAATTGCCTTCCAGCTTTTTTTTTCTCTGGCAGGCCTTCGGCTGGCCTGCATTATTCAGCCATTATTTTCATAATTTAAAAAATGGTAAATATTATACTCAAATCTATGTTATTTTTAAGAAATAGTTGAAGCTAAATAATATTATAGCCATTTAGAAAATATATTCTTTATTTAATACTATCTTTATGTTATTTAAATTTAAATTTCACATCGCGCTCTTATTAGACTTTTTAAACTTCTTACCGTTGTAATGGGCTTTTAACCTCCTTGCTGAATAAAAAGTTGGAATTTGGTTTAATAACCTCCTTGCCAGACTTGGTCATTGACTGAGTTACAGAAGTCTAGACTGCAGATTTGCCAGAGGGCAATGGAACGCATGCATTCTCGGCCTGAAACGCATCGACCGGGTGTGAAATACAATGCTGCGTTCAATGACTGGCATTGCCGATGTAGAGAGCAAAACAGCCAAGCTCAAGTGGGAGTGGGCGGGCTACGTCAGCAGGATGGACCCTAAAAAGTGGGCAAATATAACGACTCATTGGGTGCTGGAGGACGGAAGGCGACGGCGTGGCCACCCAAAAAGATGATGGCGAGACGATCTGGAAGCTCTGGAGAAGGATTCATGAAGGAAGGAAGAATCATGATAGTTGGAAGATTTTGGGGGAGACCTTTGCCCAGCAATGGGACAGTGCAGGTTAAAAAAAAAACCTACTTGCCGTTTTAGAGACTTTAGAAAGTTGGAACATGGTTGAATAAAATAGAACTTATTTTTTTTTATAATTTGACAGCTGTCAGTAGAAAGCGATTCTCCCTAGGGCTGAAAGTGTTACTTTCAATTAGGCCCCTCAGGCAACTTCAGACCTACTTTCCGAGTATGAGCAATGAAAAGGAAGTTTACTTCACATAACTCTTTGATTTTGTAATATGATTATGAATTGAGTGAGAAAAATCGATCTAACGTTAAAACAGGAAATTCCACTTTTTTTGTTGAAAATCCGCGTTTTTGGAGTACCGTTACCGCATTTTCAACTTTCGCATCTGGCAACACTGACGTCAATGTTCAGTTCACTCGTCCCGTCAGGCCGTCAATCAAACGAAACGTGAACGTCGACCGACCGGCGGCGGGCGAAGCTTTGCTTTGGCCCACCTCATCCTAAAATAGAATACACAATACACCTAGATTGGTTGTAAAATACTTGCAAATTTGCCAGTAGAAGTTCAAGATATAGGTGAAGTTAAAATATTAGTTACCTATCTAAGTGTAACTTCGAAGGCAAACCCAGCTAAAAATGGGTACTCTCAATAGAATACAAGACTTTCTTCACGACTCCAAGAAGGTTTTTACTTGGCCGTTTATAAAAGGATTAGCTACAAACCCGGCGCAGCTCCCGTTCGTGGCGTTCTTCATTATCATTGCGGAACTGTTCATCAACCTATTTGTAGTGGAACGAGTACCATATACCGAGATAGACTGGAAAGCATACATGCAAGAGTGTGAAGGATTTTTAAACGGCACATTTGATTACAGCGAGCTCCGAGGCGATACAGGTCCTTTAGTATATCCTGCTGGATTTGTGTATATTTATTCTATACTTTATTTCATAACAAGTCGGGGTGAAAATATCAAACTTGCCCAATATATTTTTGTGGTTATATATCTTTTGCAGCTGTGCCTAGTTCTCAGGATTTATAACCAGAGTAAGAAGATACCGCCATATGTTCTTGTATTAACCATTCTCACATCCTACAGAATTCATTCAATCTATGTTCTTAGATTATTTAATGACCCTATTGCTGTGCTTCTTTTGTATGTATCACTTAATTTGTTTTTGGATTCAAAATGGTACTTAGGAAGTATATTTTATAGTCTTGGGGTTTCAGTAAAAATGAACATTCTTTTGTATGCTCCAGCATTATTTCTGTTTTACTTAGTGAACCTGGGGTTGAAGGAAACCATAAAACAGTTACTTGTTTGTGGGCTGATACAGGTTTTGTTAGGACTAATTTTTTTGATCAACAACCCTATTGCATACATTAAGGGAAGTTTTGACTTGGGTAGAGTTTTTAATCACACATGGACAGTCAATTACAGATTCTTAGATGTTGAAGTTTTTGAAAACAAATGTTTTCATTTAACACTGCTTGCCATTCATTTAGTATTACTGATGATATTTCTACCAATGTGTCTAAAATATTTTAAAAGTTACTGTAGACTGAAGTATGTACAGCAGCAATTTCAACCTCAGATTAATGCCAAAAACCTAGAACTTAAAAAGAGAAGCAAACACAAAAAAGATGTCAAACAGAAATTGAACAAGATGATGGAAAATTCTGAAGAAAAATTTTCAAAAGATCAGGAAGACTTTTTGCATTCATTTGAAGCTATGCTGAAAAAGTCATCGAACGAAGGGTCAAAGAAAACGTCAAAGAAATTTTTAAAACCAACCAAAATTGAGGAAACAGCTAACTACAGTTTAAACTTTGATATACTATCCCAGTTATTCATTCTGCCTATGTTCTTGATTAACTTTATTGGCATTATATGTGCAAGGAGTCTACATTATCAATTTTATTCATGGTATTTCCATAGCTTACCTTATCTACTATGGTCTAATAACTTTTCAGTTATAACAAGATTTTTACTTTTGGCCCTGATTGAAATGTGTTGGAATACATATCCAAGTACAATCTTTACTAGTGTTTTATTGCACATTTGTCACATAACTATACTTTATGGAGTTTACAAGAAAATATCAAATGAATTGAAAATGGTTTCCAAATTAGAGTAAGACTCCTAAGATTATGTTTGTTGGTTGCAATAAAGGATTAAGAGTGACATATTTGTTAATACCTAGTTTTAGAGACCTATATTTGTAGTGGTTTATTTGTAAAAAAATAGTAAAGTCACTGTTATTAAATTGTCTGTGCAATATACACACTAGATTTAAGTAGACTTGAATTTAGGAACTCACTTATTATATAAATTCCTTAAATATTGTAAAAAGGCTTAAATGTTTAGAATTTTATTCGACTTGTTATTTTAATGGTTCATAAAATAATGACTGTTTAATATTTTTATTCCATATTTCAATAGTTCATATTCATACGTACTGTTATCTATAGTATTTAAATCAGCTGTACTTTTTTCTAATAGGTATTTAGGTCTTCTCATGTCAAGAAATGAGATAACCAAGAACTTTTCTTAGTACATAGTATTTAAAAAAAATGCAGACACTCCACACAACACTATCTAGCCCCAAACTAAGAAGAGCTTGTACTATGGAAACCAGAAAGCTGATATAATACTTTTATTATTTTTTGTAAATATATGTATATTTAGAATACAGTAAAAGACCCATACAGCAAACAAACATCTGTGCTCACCACACTTCTTTTTGTCCTAGTTGGGATCGAACCCACGCCTTCCAGCGCAGAAGGCAGTGCTACTACCAACTGAGCTGTGAAGGCTACAGGGCTATTTAGGGAGTGAAAGTAGTATTTTATGTCATTTTAGAACAAGGATAAATTCCCTTTGTTGACATTTAAAGATTGTAGTCCAGAAGCTACAGCTCTACTAAAAAACCAAAACAGGTAGGTAGGTACTTGTAGTTATGATTAATGGATTTAGGTCGATAATTCTCACGTAGATTATTAGCCAGCTATAGAGTTTAATTTTCCAATCTGTTTTGTGTTCATGTTTTTAAATAAAATTGATGTAAAAAGCGATGTGTTTATTTGCTTTACCTTAATAACACATTTAGTGCCCATGACTCATCTGTGAGAAGTGACATTTGCTAATATCTCTACTACAGGTACAGTTGGGCTGGCCTATCATGTATCTATTATACATAAACAGTTAGTGCAGCCGTCTGTGCATACGTTTTCTGTAACAGAAATATAAATAATAAACTAATGTGTTTTCTGTCTGACATTACTAATTTTATTTTCGTAAATTAAGAGGTTTCACAATTCGGTAAAAGTAAACAGCCTGACAACAATTTAACAAAGATGTTCAGCCTGACTCAATCACGCACGATGTTTGTGTTACATTTAAATGTTGTTTGTGGTTTTCAATATAGGAAGAGTCACTATTATAAACCCCTAGCGTACCTATATATACCTGTTAGTAAATTAACTCATCTAAGCCTGAGAAGTCCATGTATGTAGTAAGAGACAGACTTATATTTATCTCACATCACACCCTCACGAGACGCACTGCTGAGCTTACAGTCTCCTTTCTTTTTGGACTTTCCAATTAGTACGTCCAGCCATGGACAAATATAAGTTTATGATGAGGTGAATTTAGTAAAATAAACAAGAAATAAGCATTTTGAGTAGTTTATTTATGAATCATTTCATTTATTTAACTAATAAAAAGAAACTATTTTATAATCTTAGATTTAGAGATGAGGCGATAAATACTTCCTTTGATATCACATAACCCATTGCTTGAACCTGGCTGATGCCTGTTTCCAAAGCTCACCTTACAAACTGTACCAGTATCTACTGTCTTATATAATTTTACTATATAACAAAGCAATATTAACAGTCCCAAAGTATTATTACGCTGCCTCTGCGAGCATTAAATAAATTAAGTATAAACAATGAAAGCAGTCAAATGCACAAATTAATGATTATGATCATCAATATTATGGTCCTCGTAGGAGGAACAGCTATCAAAAGAAAAAATATTTACCATGCAGTACATAATCATTTAACTACGTAATTAGATTTAACTTCTAACAATCTATGAGCAAGATACATGAAGTTAGCATTCCGAATGTGCACTTGTGCGGGATATTTATTCAGGTTATTTCCATCAGAGTAAATAAATATTACTTTTCAGTCAAAGGTATACCCAGTCATGTAAATGCAAATTGTTTGTCAAAAACAATTATAAATATATGTTGCGTACTGATAGTACATTTAGATAAAAACGTGTATAACGACAGACGCAATAATTTCGCAGATATACAGGTACTTGACAGCGGCAGTCTTACATGGCTGGGCTTACATTATAGATGAAGCGTCGCGCGTGATATTTTAGACGAAGCCGAAGTTTTTAGTTTTGATGGCGAGTAGTAGCTTGTGCTTGAGAACGTGCCGCGAGGAGTAGAGTGGGATGTAGAGGCGCGAGATGCAAGTGTTGGCGGTGGGAAGGTGAGCGTCGTCGGCCGGACGGATGGTCACCGACGGCATCGGCTGGAAGCCCTCTTCGGAAGCCGGCAGCGCTGGCGAGCCCGTCCAGAAGTAAACCTGAACACACACATACATTTATTTAGCCGCAGCACGAAAAATAAAGAAGTTGCGATAATGTTTTTCATTATTCATTATCCAAAAAACACCGTTAAAATTTGGCTACATCTGTTGTTCAACTTGCTCCGTATTATTATCTTACGCCGTACACCACTGTCCGACATGGCATTTGTTTCAAAATCAAATCAAAATATATATTTATTTTGGAAACAAGGTACAAATGAAGACAAAGATTACTTGAGTAGAGATGGATCCTCCGAATCTCAATTGCATTTATATCACGATACTAAGGATAGTGTACCAAACTAATAATTCCTTCATCTTCATAATACTGCAAAATCCTTTATTTTTATATCCAAACAAAAAAGTGCAAGTGGAGGGTTATAGACAAATGACTGTCGACTCACCAAATCCTGTCTCTCGAGATGCGTCATCTTGTCAACGATAGCCCAAAGCCAGCGCTTGAAGCGCGCGAGTCGCTCCGATGGCTCCCCACTCTCATCGTTGAAGCTCGTGTACGAGACTAGCGCCGTCACGTTGATATCTCCGACACCGTTCAATAGCAGCCGCAGGTCTTCCGCCGTGAGGCCTTCGAGCGCGCTTTCTGGCAGAACATCTAACACACCGACGCGCATCGCCTGAAAATAAACAGATAAATTAGCTTTTGCGTATTGCTCCCATGCTTATATAAGCTACCCCAGCCACACCCCAGGGACTTACTAACTCATTACACGCAGATTTCTGTGCATGCAGAAAAAATGGTTCCATTGTCGCTGTGGAAATGTATACTGCATCACTAGAATTTTCTTACAAATATATCTCCCAAAAATCAGCTCCAAAAAGGTGCAGCGATTTTGTGATAATTATATGATTGCTATTTTAGCAGTTTTTAGATTAAAGCTATCGTTAGGCATAATTATATAGAAGAAACGGGTATTTATCGCGATTACCTTTATTACTTTCCGACGTTTCGACCGTGTTACAGCAGCCGTGGTCGCGGGCAGACTGATAAAGATAATCGCGATAAATACCCGTTTCTTCCATATGATTGCTTTTTTGTTTGGTTAGGCTATGAGAATGTCATTATATTCTACTACAATCATTATTATTGTACCTCTAACGCCTTCTCCTGCGACAGCATCATGCGATGGTGCGCATACTTCCGCACGTAGTCATAGACGTTTAGCGCCGTCACCTCAAGCTCGCGTCCGCCGGTCAGCAACTCCACGCAACCACCGCCTTCCTCTTCGCACATTTCCAAACTGGAAGTGACAGAATAGTTATTTTTAAACTTTCGCGATTATAAAACATACTGAAACTATGACACGGGTATTTATCGCGTACACAACCGTAACGCATAGATTTGACTATTTTCAATCTCTTTCTCCGCGCGGTTTTGTCGATCTGCTCCGACGCCAGTCACACTTGCGCGCTCTGGCCGCCATTTTGTTGCGGTGCCGCGTTTTTTTCGCACGTGTTTGTAGAAATTGACAAAGCACGGGGTTCCAATGCCCATTCCGCTAATCAAACTACACTTGATTGCAGCGGAATTTATCTAGCGGTTTCACTTTAACGGTTCCGCAGCGGAGGTGTGCGACGGGCGTTATTGAGTGCTAAATTTATCTTTCAATTCAGATTTTAACACAGAAATGCCAAGTATAATACCTAAAGTTGAGATCGAGAGCTGCAAAGAGCGAGTGTGAGTCTCCGGTCTCCGCGTCGACGACCAGTTGGCGCAGACTCTCGTACACGACGGGGTCGAAGAAGGCGAGGTCGTGGAACCGCACCGCACGACCGAGCAGGTACTTGAGCACGTGACGGTTCAAGAACATGGGGCATAACTCGTTCTGGAGCAGACATAAGCCGATTATCCTGAAATTAGAGACACAATAATTAATTAACGTTCTGCTGCACCATTTAGGATAACGCTCTTAGATCAGTCCCTAGATCTAGCTGTAACTGTCTAATTTTAAAGCATTCAGTGCGTCCAGTGTTAGAAGTGCAATAGAAAATCCGTATCTAGAACCTTAGCAATCTTTACTAGATAAACAAATAAAAAATCACTTATTTTCAATTAAAAAAGAACCAATGTAATTGAAGTCGGTAGATAAAAACGGTTCAGAGTCGTTCTTCCGGAAAACTACAGTCCAGCAGTGGACTTTTTCAGACCTATGATGATTATCAATGATAAAAAGATGGCAAATTTTGTGCAGGGTTAGAAAAATAAGGGGGGGCTTGTTAGATAATAAGATACAGACCTGCCAACATTCCTAAATGCATTGATCCGTTCTGGGGTAGCGCGGCCCTGTCGTGGCGAGTAATAGCCGCGCTTGCCGGGCGAGTAGAATAGAGGCGCTGCGTCGTCGCTGGCGGCGGCGGGCGGCGCCAAAGACGTGCCCGCGCCGGCACCAGCCGCCGCGCCCGGCGGACCGCTTGCGCCACCGCCGCGCTCCGAAAGCGAAAACACGTCCAGATCTGTACAAACGGACCATGTTAGACTGACTTTGAACGCGGCCAGTGTATTGTATGTAACAGTTATGTGTATACTAGGGTTTGTAACTTGTAGTGGTGTAAGTGTAGCCGACTGTATACACATGTCTCACAATATGCGTACATTATTCATGGCGAGGCTACGATAGACGTACGCTACAAATAAAGCACTACGTGCGTGTGTCCCTGCCACGCTGTGTAAGATACTGTTGATGTGTGGTGTCTGATCATGATTTGTTTCGTATTTTACCACACACGCCTCAAGCCGACTCAGGCTGGCACACTGGCAATGCAGCTGCTGGCGGTTCTCTCAGAAAATTTTACGACATGAAATAAAATCCACTCACCAAGGATTGCTTCAGAGGGATGCATGACAATGAGATCCATAGCCTCGCGCACTTTCAGCCGCAGCGCATCTTCACTCGCGAGCAGAACTAGCAACTGCGCGGGTGTTAGCTCTAACAGCATTCCGGTAATTTTGCCGGCAAACGTCGGGTGAAGGGAGTGTACCTGGATAAATAAACGGGATATTGTTAGACATACATAAATAATTACATTAATAGGGGATAGGACAAGGAGACGTGCTGATCGAATGTAACCGATCTTCGTCGTAAAACCCAGTAGTAGCAAATAGCAAAGTATGAGTAAAACAGGAGTCTTATGTCCTAAGAACCAGCTGTAAATAATTCAATCAGTACTGTATACACTTACCCTTGGGTATAGTCTTTCTCCTAGTTGCGCCTGGTGCAGCGTCAAATGCTCATTGTGGGCCGATGGCCTGTCTCCGCTGTAGCCTGCTGCTTCGGTGCCGGGCGCCGCCTACCAAATAACATTCAAAGGGTCACATAGGCTCATAGTTTACAACCCTATACTACAACGAAATTTTCGGCTCTTTCGATACGAGGAGGGAGGTCCCATTACATGCTGGAACCGCAGCTAATCGCTCTAGATAAATAGCTACCGAAAGATACATTTTACATTGCTATGGGTTAGCTTACCTGTGGTGAATAAGGCCTAGCGTCGACGCTAAGTACCCGCCTAGGCTCTCTGACCGTGGGCGGCCGTGGCGCGGGTCTGCCTGGCGTTCGACGGGTGGCGTCTTTGGACCTAGCGCGTCCGGCTCCGCTGCTGATAGAACAGTCAATAGTTGTGAAAATATGTTGAAAGTTGTGAAAATGACATGAATAGTTATTAACTGAAACTATGTTATCATCATCATCAGCCTGAAGAAGTCCACTCCTGGACATAGGCCTCCCCTACAATTTCCAGGAAGAACGGTTCTGAGCTCTTTCTATCCACACTTCCCGCAATCTTAACAATGTCATTGGTCTATTTAAAACTATGTACTACGAATGAAATAACAATACAATGCAAACTATCATAGTTGTGTGGGTGTATGCTCACCGCGGGCCGGCATTGCTGCTAGTTCCACTCGCTGGCGTGGTGGCGGCTCCGGCGCTGGCGGTCCCGTTCGTACTGGTCGTGGTAGTGGCGCCGCCGCTGCCGGTCGTTGGCTCTAATGGCGGCAACTTCTCATTGGCTAGCAGAGCCTGCCATAAAAACATTATAATTATGAAGGATTATAATTATAGGTGAGCTAATTCCAAATCATCGGGAAACGTCTAGCTAGGTGAGTTTAGGTGCTAGTTCGACGCGACCAAGCCTAGAAGAGCAGGCAAAAAACTTAGGACCAAGTTCCTAATGATTTTATTTTGGATGGTGTACTGATGGCTATTGAACAGATAATAAGACAAAAGAAACCCAAATGCGAAATTCTTTTTTGCTATACTTGTATCAAATTAGTGACCTAGAGACCAGACTTGGTATGGTGTACTCATAGTGAAAACTGGTATAGGGAACGTAGGACTATGTATGTGACTAATACGAGTTGGGTGAATAAGGTCTGCACCGTCATCCCGCGATGGGGTGTATTGTGCGTTATCTTCCTGCTAATCTCACCCCAGCCAGCCCAACTCCTTAAAATAGCGGACTAGGACCTTGGGTTGATGGCAACAATGTTTCAGTAGACCGGATGACACAGATGTGAATGTAGATGTACAAGACTATCAATTCCCAATGTCTGTGACTTTGTGTTTCTTTAATCTTACCTCTGCAACACTGGTGTAGAATGAGCGAGCCACTCCGCTGCCTTCACCCGGTTCGTCCCTGAAGGTAACCTTGACGCGGTTGACGACTAGCGGCGGCTGCGCGCTGTGAGCGCGTCGGTTCTGACCCGCGAACGCACTGTTCAGTTCCGCGAATGTTTGTTGTAGGAGCTTGGCGCGATCGCGTTCCATCTGAGATACGAGGACATGCATTTTAAAATACTTTCCAAGTGAATAGGGAATATCATATAAAAAATGATAGGACGCTGGGCAATGCAACGTAGGGCACGTTTCCTGAAGTGCGTGACCTGCGAGTCAATTCATTGCTAGAGACGATGATTATCAATTAACATCAGGCAGGTCATAATATACATGTTTTATCATCAAAGAGTTGTATTTAAAAAACAATTGGCAACCAATTATTTTCATCAGGTATTTGAATGACTAAATATATCCTAGTCCGGCTTTAGCTGACAAAGTCGGAATCTACTTTATGGATTTTTTGATTTTATTACCTTATGGAGTGTGAGATCCCTCTGTTGCGAATTCCTAAGCTTCTCCATATCCCGTCTGAATTTAACTTCCTTGACGGGAAAGCCGCCAAGCTCGGCGACCACTGAGCCAGGCTCCAAGCCAACGTCTTCGGTGAAGACGCGCCCGAATAGATCCAGAGAGAGGCGCCAGCGACCGAGTAGCAGGTCGTGGGAAACCGAAGCGCCGAGAGATGGACACGCCCGACTGTACAATCATTAATAACGTAGTATTAGGGCTGGATTCAAAATCATTCAAGTCATAGGAACTGATTTATTTTTCAGGCTTTATATCTATCAAAATACCATAGAGTAGCTGCTGCCTAGATGCTAACGTAAATCGCTCGATCAAAAAAGACAATTATTATGTAATTTTAGGGTCCATATATCTCAAGATTAAATCATATGTATTATGCCTTTATTAAAAGAACCTTTTGAACATTCATTTCAAAATAAAAGAAAACTAATTTCGTCTTTTTAAATCCAAACGCACACAACAATGTTTTCGGCAATAGCAGAAGAAATACTTACGGGGCAGCAGGCGTACTGAGCGGCGGTAATAGCGGAGTGGGTGGTAAACCAGACGTCTCCACCGTCACATTAGCAGATATCTCCTGAGATTCCAACGGATCGGCCGCACTTAGCAGTTCACCCTGCATCAAAATACAATCATAATACATACAATCAAAATACAACTCAAAAAAAACGAACATTAGGTTAGTAAGATATACATGCATCCAATCAAAAGGTTCCTTATGACATGCATAAGGAAATGCCAGGTAAGGAGGGACCAATTGACAGTGGGTATAATTTTGATAAGAAAAAGTCCCCCAAATAAGTGGAGTGACTTACAGCACGTACAATAACGGTCTTGCCAGGGCTGCGAGACGACGGCCGCGGCTCTGGAGCGATCGCACTCGATGTGCTTGGCCCTGTAACAAAAATGAAATGAATTTTAATATTACATGTTTCTCCTTAGTACAATAAGGCTAGCGTATCTTGGCGGGTCTGAAGTTAGCCGTTGGCCCTTCTGCCATTTTCGCACAAACGGGTCAGTTCTAATAGTAGTAATAAAAGGACTCGCGTCAGGACCACTACTGGTGTGTTTAATTCCATTTCATTCATAAGTGAAATTATGCGTACGCGAGACTGACATATTTGTTTACAAATTGCCGTTACCGTAAAATACAACGAAAATATAAATATTCTAATAGATCCGTCTAGGACACTAGCCTTATTTATTAACATTATAAAGTAGAGTTAGAAATATTACCCGGCAAAGGTGAAGCGCTCCTCTGTTGGTGAGGGGCTTCGATGATAGAGCAGGCCGTGTCGACTAGAGTGTGGAATTCAGACGGCTGCGAGCTTGTCCCAACTAAACTTGTACTAGGGCCCACTGACATTGTGTGGGGATGTCTGCAGAAAAACATTCACATAAATTCAAACAGAAGAATAAGGAGATATCATTTGCACATGCATAAGAGGGACTAAAGTTACTAAAATATAAAATCACGGAGTTTTTTATTATTAACACTATTTATGCAATCGATAACTTACCTATGATGCTTCTTCCTTGGAATTTGTCTAGCTTCATTGGAGTCAGAATCGGAAAGGTATTCCCCGTCAGTGTCGATATCCATTTTTGTGGAGGTGTCCTTTGTGCATGATAAGTCCTAAAAAAAGAAAATTTACACACTTGCTTTCAAGTCGTTTAAAAATGAGGCTAAAATATAAATTAGATACACTATCCGCAACGGATCTTTATCCCATTAAAGTTAGTCACTACAAACAATTGCGTATTTTACTGTTGTACGGAAAAGGGACAAACTGGTTCTCGGACACAAAAATAGAGATCTTTAGGGGGTATCCGTTGTCAACCTGCCACCTAATTCAATCACAATGTACTAGGTACAATGATAGTTACCTGTGGTTCATCTCTGGTCAAAGTGTGCGAATGCGTCGGTGGCGCAGAGGCCGGTCTTGCGGGGGGCGACCAGCCGCGATCCGAACCGCGGGTCGATAGGCCAAGCCGCCGCGGTACAACTGCATACAAAAACATCAGCTCAGAAACTTCTCATTTAGTATTTAGTGCTTGGTCGCTCCAAGAACATAAATCAACAAACGTTTATTACGAAACAAATGGCACTTCCAATTGTGCTGCGGAAGACATACGCAACTGGATTCTGACAAATCTAACAAAGTGTACAAACTATGTCTAATGGCCGTCATTGACTATTATTCAAGATTTCGTATGCGTATGATGTACACGTAAAACGCAAAATCCTAAAAATCTGGATGAACCGTCCAATACAGGATGCATGTGTAACGCCAGGTTCCGCAGCGGAGGTGTGCTACCGGCATCAATGAACAGTGAATTGTCAATACCGTCATGTGACCTACACTGTGCGGCAAATACCGAGCCAGGGATCTAATTGACCATGTGTAATTTTGTATACTTACCATGCCTATTTGTATCTTTTAAATGGTCAATAAATATATTTTTTTTTCTTCCTTTTACCTTCCAAGGGGTTGTTGACCCCGGGCGGCGCGTCACCCGAGGCGGGTACGGTGACGGGCTGACGCGGCATGCCGAACAGCTCCTCGCGGCGCGCATTCGGCTGCAGCAGCTGCGGCTGGTCTGCTAGCGGCAACGCCTCTTGCATTGTCACTATAACAAACGTTGTGTCATTAACTACCTTCCCTCATCCCTCGTTCAGTGCGCCCGGCACAACAGATCTAGATAAGATGCACTTTCGTCTTGCGAAAAAAGAGTGGCATTAGTTTGGCGTAAGCATCTTTTTAGCTTATATAATTTTTATACAATTTTATATTTCCACAATCTTGTTCCGCACACAGAAAGGACCTTGTTTAGGACCCCCAGGTTTTCTACTTTCACTCATTACGTCGTCTTTTACACAGTCCATCCATATTTTCTTTAGCACAGGCTAAATATTGACTGTGTATTTATACAGATACAAACAAGTATAGCCCATATCTAACAATTTTCCTGTAATAGTTCGGCTGTTCTAACTTTGTACGATACATTATATACCACGCTAACCTGTTATTTCTCAACTTCTATCCTATTAGCTAGTTCGCAATTCCTTACTATCGTTACATTCACTTATAGAGTACTTACTATTGAATGGGTCAGGTGGGGGGCATCCCAGACAGAGCGTGGAATCCGAGCGTTGGAAGAACGAGTGAGCTCTTCCCCGGCCGCCTTCGGCCTCGTTGTCAGATTCGGTCGCGGCCGTCGCACCGCCCACTACCATCTCCTCATCGCCTTCTTCGTTCTCGTTCTCATCCTGATTTACAAACTGATAGACGGTTTTAGGGAATAGGGCATCACTACTGAGACTGGGCAAACGAAATACATCAATAGTCGGGGACTCGGGGAAGAAAATCATGGCGTCGTAATGCGTAGATTATTGTTTTCCATGATATAAAATATAAACAGAGTTGTAGCTACATTCAATTTTTTTTTTCGCCTTAATTGTACTTACAGCTGTCCAAAGCGTGTTATGATGATGCGGCTGCGGTTGAGCCGCTCGCATGTAGTACACGAGCGCATCCAAGACATAAGCGACGTGTTTGAGCGCGGCCACGTCTAACACGGGCAGTTGCTCCGCGTGCTCCGAACTATGCGCGCGCAGGAGAGACAGGCAATACGCGAGGAACTCGCGACGCGCGCTTCCAGCTTCTACACCTGGAAACACTATCAATACAAGGTGTATCTAAATATGTGTACTATGCGAAGGTGGGGGGTTTCAGACCACAATGGTGATCAATTGTGGGGGGGAGAAAATTAAAAATTCCTATTTTCAGTTTCCCATACAAAAATATTTAATTTCATAATGCCTAAATAAATTGACAACCCTATCCTTGTAACCCCTTGACCCCTTGACCTACTACCTCTGTAGGTCTACTACTACTACCTACTACCTCTGTAGCTGAGTTTAGGGTTGTCACTTTGTATAAAGTCAGCTGTTCATGTTGAAACTTCGTTGCAGTTTTTTTCAGAGATACCAATCGAAGTTCGAAAAGTCGTTGAACAAAAGTTGTTCCCCTGGGGGTGGAAATTCACCCCCCTTCGGGATAGTACACATATTTTGATACACGTTGTATAGTCGCGTTCATAACAAATGGTTCAAAAATTTCTAAGGCCGTCGACAGGAAGCGGCTGCATGGTATTCTACATAAGCATGGCTAAAACTATTTCCCAAAATAATCGCAATCAAATTGGAGCTTTCGTTTCGGAAATATGAGAACAACATTTGGTAGACGAAATGTGGTAGCAAAACTCCGACTTCGGGTACAGAACTGTGGAAATAGTATAAAACGAAAGTTGTAAATGTTGTTTCGCGTATAATACCTTGTTCCCGGTCTCTGGTTCTCGGCGCCTCAGAGAATCCGATGATCCTAGTAGCGGGCGACGTGAGTGATGTGGTACGCCTCGCGGCCGGTACCACGGCGGCACGCGTCGCTTCCGTCGCCGCGCTAGCGTTGTTCGACGTCAGGGATGCGCCGAATCTGATACGCATACTATTATTATTATTGTGGAGATAGACTTGTAGTAATCGCAGTGGAGAAGGAGCATTTGAGCAATAAAGTTCACTTTTGAAAATATCATGGTTTTCAACACTATTTTTATGAACAACAGGATATTTACCATGATTAAATTTTGTGAGTTTTGAACATTACTAAAAACATCTTAGACCTATCAGCTTTCTTATCGGATCCCCGTGGCTACGAGACCACAGAGAGACAGACATACTAAAGAAAACAAGAAATTAAAGGTTAATGTAATACCTGAGCTGTGCTTCTGTGGCGTCCATGACAGTGACGAGCCAGTCCCAGGTGGGCTTGAGTTGCCGCTCGAGGTAGCACTGCAGACGCAGCGCCTCGCGGTATGACAACGGCATCATACGCGGCAGCGGCAGAGACACGCGCTCGTACTCCCAGAGGAGGTCCGCGATTTGACGGATCACTATGCCTGTTACACGACATATCGTAATTTTAAATTCAGTAACGTTATCGGCCCCAGTTTGATAGTTCTGAAGGGCAAGTCCCAGTGCATTTACAACATTTCGTCTTGTGTTGTTTTCGTATGAGCACGTGTCTCTCTCTTTTGTATGGAAAATTTATGAGACGACTCGTTTCGATCGTTTTTACGTAACGTTGCTGTCTCATCTTTTCTCCATACAATAGAGAGAGATAAATGGGCAAAACGAAATATTAAAACTGATCGAGTAAAACTGCGACTTGCCCTTCAGAACTTGAAGCGCAGAACAATTCGCGCTTGTGATGCCTCTGGTATTGCAGACGTCCATAGGCTACGGTAACCGCTTCCCATCAGGTGGGCCGTATGCTTGTTTGTCTACTTAGTTGTATAAAAAAAAAAAAACCGAGGCGGAGAATATTTTTAGATGAAGCAGCCAACTTTTCTTTTTTTGCAGATAACACAAAACAAAAGTTTAAATGACGTCTGTGCCGTGCAAGTCTATTTTGTATGGAACTCTAGAGAATTCTGAACATTACATAAAGGCGTGCACACACCTAGGTCGCTGGCGATGGCGATCCATGAAACGTTGCCAATTTGAAAGCGTTTGCGCAGGCCTCTACATGCTACACCAACGTCACAATCTCAGAATCCTAGTATTGATGATAGTGAGTAGTGATTGATGATAGTCTTACCGAACGCCCTCGCGAGACATGCAGCAGTAGTGGAAGTAGAATGTGGGTCATGAGCCCCGGCAGCTGCGGCGGCGGCGGCCGAGCGGCGCAGCGACGCGGGGTCAATGAACACCAGCGACGAGCTGCCTGTGAGCCGCACGCCGCTAGTGCCGCCCGCGGCGCCACGACCTGTCTCGCGAGACCTGCTGGAAGTTCACCATCAGGTTATTGAAGCACTCATCATTCAGAGCCCGACTTCACCCACTGCTGGGTATAGGCCTCTCTCTGTATGTGCCATTGATGACGGTCTTGTGCTAATCTCATCCAGGGCTTGCCCGCGATGCTCGCCACATCGTCTGCCCATCTTGCCACAGGACGTCCCGCGATCTATAGAGGCACTACTGAGAACGAACTATAAGATATGGCCCACGTGATGTTAAGTGGTAACCATCGCTTATTACAAAGCATTCCCTCGTAACGCACGTCAGGAGCGTGCCCTACGATGCGCTTCACTGCATCCATCAACTTAAAGCATACAGATGTTCAACTTCACGTGAAACACAGCAATGCTGTTTCACGGCAGAAATAGTACTTCCCCGGACGTAAAGATCCCATTGACGTTGAGAGGAAGAGAGTGCGTCAACTGACCGGATAGCCCACTGCATGGAGTGCGGCGCGAGGTTGGGTCGCGGCGGTGGCGCGGCGCGTCGCTCCGGCAGTTCACCATCGTGCGCCGGCGGGTCCGCTTCCGCGTCCTGCTCGTCCGTCTCGCCCGCTTCGGAGTCTTCGTCCTCGGGCTGCGTCGAGTCACCGCTCTCGTCCTCTGGGTAAAGCAGTAACGACGCTATTCCTGCACAGTCAACACCATTATCATCGCACGTGCCTGTATGTAATTACAACTATTATTCGTTGACATACCCAGGGTAAAGGTTCCCATTGCGTGTATT
This sequence comes from Thera obeliscata, assembly GCA_947578465.1. NCBI lineage: Eukaryota > Metazoa > Arthropoda > Insecta > Lepidoptera > Geometridae > Thera > Thera obeliscata. The sequence goes on from OX387926.1 coordinate 5,978,841, forward strand.
TTCATTATGGCCTGTTAAAAAATGAAGTATCGTGTGGTTAGCTTGACGCGAGTACATACCAGCATCGGAGCCTTGCGTAGCGCCGGTCTGTACGCTGCGCTGCGCCGACTCGGCGTTGTCTTGGTCGTCGGAATCGCTCTCGGTCTCGACTTCAGCGAGCAAGTCCAGCTCACTCTCGCTCTCTCCCCCCTCGGCGCGCTCGCCTCCATTCTCAACTACCACATGCTGCTCTTGATTTCTGTGCCAATAGCAAAAACTTCAGTTTACAGTATGATCAACTAAAAGTGTATTACTACCGATGCGACATCACCACATCTTTGATCTGAGGAACAAGGTAGATAAACGGCCAAACAGACACTTTTACGACCATCAATAGCGACCCTGCATTCTGTGGGGATACATAATTTCGTCAAAGGTCTAAGGTCTATGTAATACCTGTCAGGCATAGCGTCATCATGCTGCTGATCAGTCGGCGGCACCGGCGCAGGTATGTTCGGCTCGTCAGTCTCCGACGCGTCATCGTCCCCGCCCAAAGCCTCGCCCGCCACGTCGTCTGCGTACTCCGTAGCGACAGGCGTGGACGATCGGTCCGGGACTAGGGTTGAACTGCCCATTGACGTGCCGCCACCCGCGTTGCTGCGGATACCGACTAGGTTCGATTCTCTGTAGCAATAGAACAATAGTAAGAAATTAGGGTAAGATAGAAGGGCACATGCGGTAGAGATGCGGATGTTGAGATGGATGTGTGGAGTAAAAAGAATGGACAAGATACGGAATGAGTGAAACAAAGGATGTATGAAAGTAACGCCGAGCAACAAGCTGACATGGTAATGGATGTAACCAGGGGAGCGATGAGAATGAATGTGGATAGATATGTGGGTAGAGGTAGGCCACAAAAAGATGGATGAAGAGCATGAAAGATGACGGAGACAAGAAAGTTAATGCAGTGATCATAGTTGACAGAGGAGAATGGAAGGATTAAGTGGGATAATAGGGGAGGGTAAATAAGAAGAAGACGCAATACTTAGTGCTTCTACTTTAGAGCTACAAATAACGTACCTTCGAGAATGCGCTAGTCGTGAATGTCCAGTTGAGAGCGGCTCCACACCGAACAAATCCTCACTTCCATTGACTAGGTCTACGTAAGTGGTGGCCAGCGGGAAGGGCGCAGTAGGACGCACCACGCCGAGACGAACGGGCGCTAACAACGCATCGGCCGCCTCCACCAACTCTTCCACTGATAGTGCTACTAGAGCGGCGAAAACGCGACGGCAACGGACCAATGACGACGTGATTGATAGAGGTCTGGAACAACACGGGAAAATGAAGGTTGAGCACAAACACAGACAGGTTTTAAAAGGCCAGAAAACCTGTGTAGGACATCATGTAATCCGAATCGGAGAGACGACTTTAATAAACAAGAAAATTACCGACAACCATTAATTCATGGTTGTCGGTAACCTTGTTGAAAAGAAGATGATGCCACATTTATCTCTCAATTATATTTCATCATACGTTATCGTTCTAGCATGGAAATACTCGATTTCGTGTATTTCAGTTGATAAAATTACAATAAAATGCACTTTTAGAAAACTTGTTCTACTTACCCCTTCTTCTTAGCAGCGCCAGGAGCCATTTCAATGCTGAATATGATAAATATTCTCGCGACCGAGCGCACGAACCGACGGGCGACTTCACGCGCGCGCTCGGCTCGACCCGGGATCGTGTCGTTTTGTTGTTCGCGGATCAGCGTGTGGAGAAGAGTGTCTAGCATCTGCTGAAACAACGCCAGTTACCTTATTCACTTTACAAATATTGATGATGTCGTACGGAATTAAAACAATACAACTGAGACACTCTTATCTTTGTTTCATTTTAGCAATTTCGTCAACATTTTCTAGAAGGCAAAGTGTTAGAGATGCATGTAGGTCCAAGACCAGTTTTTAAACTGTACAAAAAATGCGTTGAACGAGGTGGAATATGCAAAGCTTTTTGTAAATGGCAGTATGAGCGACTGCCTTTATTGAATGGACTGAAATCGAGAATGACAGATAAAGGCATAGTTGTAAAATTTCTATATCAGTCGGTGGCACGCATGTTCTATGTATCAGTGATGCGATGGTGTTGATACCTAAAGTCAGCAAACGGCAGTTTTCTACCCCATTCGTTTTGAGTCCTGGAAATTTCTCTTCTAAAATAACATGTAGGCAATAGTACGGTTGTAGGCACATCGGTTTCTGACGCACACTACGCTCTATAAAGCTAAAATTAGCCAATGTGCATTATTTGTTGCCTACTACTATAAGTGGTTATTGAATAATTGACTGACCTCATTGGTGCACTTGACGACGAGAGCGTGCGTGAACTTGTCGAGCAGCGTTGTGCCGGATTGGTGCGGCGCGGGGCTTCCCGGCCGCTCCGTGTCACTCGCACTGGACGCACCGCACATCATCGCAGCTTCAACTGCCGGCCACACACCTGGACAAACACAAATTGATAGTTATAAAGCTTGTGATATGGTATCACGCCAGCACAGTGCTGCTAGTCTTCCTGGATGAAATCGGGTGTAATAGCAACAACAAACCATCCCGAATAAAGTGTCTACATGCGGAAACCAGGCCACTCAATTGCCAAGTAGGTTCGGTATCACTCATTTTAACTATGTTAAAACGCCGCGGTGACACAAAATTTGATTGCAATGTCACTGTATTGAAATGGAGCGTATTGTCGTTTCAGTGTCGAAATGAATATGTAATAAAAAGCAGTGAACTGCGTAAATATAGATCACAGTCAGCGGCAGACAATATTTTTGATGTGATCTCCGCCAAAATTGTAACCCAAAATAAATTTCCTTACCAAGGGTAATGCAGCAAGGCTCTCCTTGCGAACCTCGGCGGCTCTAGATTATTTCCTTACCAAGTAAATGCAGCAAGGCTCTCCTTGCGAACCTCGGCGGCTCTAGTTGATTTCCTTACCAAGTAAATGCAGCAAGGCTCTCCTTGCGAACCTCGGCGGCTCTAGATTATTTCTTTACCAAGTAAATGCAGCAAGGCTCTCCTTGCGAACCTCGGCGGCTCTAGTTGATTTCCTTACCAAGTAAATGCAGCAAGGCTCTCCTTGCGAACCTCGGCGGCTCTAGATTATTTCTTTACCAAGTAAATGCAGCAAGGCTCTCCTTGCGAACCTCGGCGGCTCTAGTTTATTTCCTTACCAAGTAAATGCAGCAAAGCTCTCCTTGCGAACCTCGGCGGCTCTAGTTGATTTCCTTACCAAGTAAATGCAGCAAGACTCTCCTTGCGAACCTCGGCGGCTCTAGATTATTTCTTTACCAAGTAAATGCAGCAAGGCTCTCCTTGCGAACCTCGGCGGCTCTAGTTGATTTCCTTACCAAGTAAATGCAGCAAGGCTCTCCTTGCGAACCTCGGCGGCTCTAGATTATTTCTTTACCAAGTAAATGCAGCAAGGCTCTCCTTGCGAACCTCGGCGGCTCTAGTTTATTTCCTTACCAAGTAAATGCAGCAAAGCTCTCCTTGCGAACCTCGGCGGCTCTAGTTGATTTCCTTACCAAGTAAATGCAGCAAGACTCTCCTTGCGAACCTCGGCGGCTCTAGATTATTTCCTTACCAATGCAGCAAAGCTCTCCTTGCGAACCTCGGCGGCTCTAGTTGATTTCCTTACCCCAAGTAAATGCAGCAAGGCTCTCCTTGCGAACCTCGGCGGCTCTAGATTATTTCTTTACCAAGTAAATGCAGCAAGGCTCTCCTTGCGAACCTCGGCGGCTCTAGTTGATTTCCTTACCAAGTAAATGCAGCAAGGCTCTCCTTGCGAACCTCGGCGGCTCTAGATTATTTCTTTACCAAGTAAATGCAGCAAGGCTCTCCTTGCGAACCTCGGCGGCTCTAGTTTATTTCCTTACCAAGTAAATGCAGCAAAGCTCTCCTTGCGAACCTCGGCGGCTCTAGTTGATTTCCTTACCAAGTAAATGCAGCAAGACTCTCCTTGCGAACCTCGGCGGCTCTAGATTATTTCTTTACCAAGTAAATGCAGCAAGGCTCTCCTTGCGAACCTCGGCGGCTCTAGTTGATTTCCTTACCAAGTAAATGCAGCAAGGCTCTCCTTGCGAACCTCGGCGGCTCTAGATTATTTCTTTACCAAGTAAATGCAGCAAGGCTCTCCTTGCGAACCTCGGCGGCTCTAGTTTATTTCCTTACCAAGTAAATGCAGCAAAGCTCTCCTTGCGAACCTCGGCGGCTCTAGTTGATTTCCTTACCAAGTAAATGCAGCAAGGCTCTCCTTGCGAACCTCGGCGGCTCTAGTTGATTTCCTTACCAAGTAAATGCAGCAAGGCTCTCCTTGCGAACCTCGGCGGCTCTAGATTATTTCTTTACCAAGTAAATGCAGCAAGGCTCTCCTTGCGAACCTCGGCGGCTCTAGTTGATTTCCTTACCAAGTAAATGCAGCAAGGCTCTCCTTGCGAACCTCGGCGGCTCTAGATTATTTCTTTACCAAGTAAATGCAGCAAGGCTCTCCTTGCGAACCTCGGCGGCTCTAGTTGATTTCCTTACCAAGTAAATGCAGCAAGGCTCTCCTTGCGAACCTCGGCGGCTCTAGATTATTTCTTTACCAAGTAAATGCAGCAAGGCTCTCCTTGCGAACCTCGGCGGCTCTAGTTGATTTCCTTACCAAGTAAATGCAGCAAGGCTCTCCTTGCGAACCTCGGCGGCTCTAGATTATTTCTTTACCAAGTAAATGCAGCAAGGCTCTCCTTGCGAACCTCGGCGGCTCTAGTTGATTTCCTTACCAAGTAAATGCAGCAAGGCTCTCCTTGCGAACCTCGGCGGCTCTAGATTATTTCTTTACCAAGTAAATGCAGCAAGGCTCTCCTTGCGAACCTCGGCGGCTCTAGTTGATTTCCTTACCAAGTAAATGCAGCAAGGCTCTCCTTGCGAACCTCGGCGGCTCTAGATTATTTCTTTACCAAGTAAATGCAGCAAGGCTCTCCTTGCGAACCTCGGCGGCTCTAGTTGATTTCCTTACCAAGTAAATGCAGCAAGGCTCTCCTTGCGAACCTCGGCGGCTCTAGATTATTTCCTTACCAAGTAAATGCAGCAAAGCTCTCCTTGCGAACCTCGGCGGCTCTAGATTATTTTCTTACCAAGTAAATGCAACAAGGCTCTTCTTGCGAACCTCGGCGGCTCTAAATCATGGTCAGGGGCATCGACCTCGGCGTCGGAGCCGGGTTGCTTGCGCGGACCACGCCCGCGTCCGCCGCCTGCTCGAAACTGACGCTGCTCCAATGCCTGTCTTCCAACTGTTTGTACTAGGAAGAGTAGGATCGACTCGCCCCTGTGAATTAAACAAGATGAGTTACACTAATAATATAAAGAGGAAAGATTTGTATTTTTGGGTGTATGTTTGTAATGAATAAACACAAAAACTACTGTGCCGATTTCAAAAATTCTTTTACCATTGGAAAGCTACATTCACCCTGAGTAACATAGGCTATACTTATGTGTTTAAAAAATAAATGTGCACCCATGCGAAGCCGGGACAGGAAGCTAGTTTGTTATAAAAAGATAAAGATTATTTATCTTTATCAGCTTTAAATATACTGCTTGCATGACATAATCCAGTCAAGGAAGGTATTCTTTGACTGCTTACCTTCTACCTCATACAAGGAATCCATATCCCACAAATACATAACAAGAGGAAATAACTTCGATTACTTTTTATAGGACAAACCTACTTAATTATTTTTAGTAGCTTAATACGTTGGAATTTGCGAGCACTCAATGCTATAGATTTGATTGTGGTTCTTTAGAGCTACCATGGTGCTCGTAGTTTTTGATGTTGCGACCCACCTGAGTCTGGGGCTAGGATTATGTATGTATTATTTCTTGAAGAAATAAGTCTTATCTTACCTAGAGTTGAAATGAGTAGCTAGCTGCGTGTCCCTCGCAAGTCTGGCCAGTAGATCGCATCGCGCCGCCCAGTTTCCACCGACCAGAGCCTTGCAACGACACTTCTCCCAGCAATCGCAATACGCCGTAGGAGAAGTACGTTTCAATTTACAATCATGACCTTTATGACACACCTAAAACATAAACATAAGTTATTGCTTCTGAAACATGAAGTAAACAGAAGGTTTTAAATAGTTGTGGTTACCTTAGCACATTCGGTGCAGCAGCAAAGTGATCCAGTAAGTCCGCAAGTTTTGCACTCGAATATATCCTAAAATACATAGATAATGAGTTACAGATTAGAATATATTTCCGTTTACAATGAATCGCTTTACCATTTACTTTTGTTTTTAACCCTTTACTCTAATATACCAAGATTCAAACCCAGAAAAAGTATTGCTACGTTTGGATCGACATTCCGGCACATAAGCGGAAATCCAATACTTAGTTGCTAATTGATTCATCACATTTAATTATGACTTTTTATTACTCAATTATTTCAGGCAACATAGTAGATCGATCTTATAAATACAGGGTCTTCTAATAATGCAGATGATAAATACCTGATTAATATGCTCCTGGCCAGTCCAAGTGAAGCTGCATGTATCATTGCAGCACAGCACGAGTAGTGGCGAGTGGTCCGGGTGTGCGTTCGGCGGAAATATGGCGGCCGCGCGCTGAGTGTCATCCGCGTCAGTGCATGCGCGGACCGCGTCCAGGATTACTAGCGCGGCACGGTAAGCACGCTCCGCTACTGCGGCCATTAGTGGCGTCTGGCCCATTCCGTCTCTGAGGATGAAAGAAAGTTACATAAAAAATGTAGAGCAGCCTCCAATATATATCTCGGAATACGGACTCTAATACATATATCTCTGAACAATTTTACGTAAACTCCTGAACTCTACTTGATCTCGGAAAAGTCATTAGCTTCACACAATATAGTACAACTTCTAAACATAATAAAACTGACCAAACGAGTCTTTTCCAACTTTTAGATTCTAGCTTAAACTGTGCCCAAGTATAGGATCGTCTCGCAATATCATTGTGCGGTACTCCCGCAGACATCTAAGTCTAAAGTGGTGATAGTAAACTCACTTGGCGGTAAGCAGCTGCATGAGAAAAGGTTGTAATGCTACGCTATCGCAGAGCGCTTTCAGCGCTGTCAACGCATTGCCGCGACGCTCCGCCGGGTCAGCGCTCACTGGTCCGCCGCTGTTGCCGCCGCCACTACACACAAAAAAGTAGATATCAATAGAGAATAAATCATAAAAATTGTAAATGTGTGCAAAAGGTGCATCCAAGTACAAACTTAGCTTTGGTTTAAAAAACAATCATCAACTGAGTAAGTTCATTTAATTTTAATAAATTTCCAAATCCTTTATAACAAAGACACTTAGAATAAACATACCCATTATTAGTGAGACCCATCAAACTGTCTTCATCTCCTGATGCTTCGAAAGTCTCCGGCGGCCACGATAGCGCCGGGACAGTTTCTTCGTTAGCCGGGCCAGTGCCGGCGGTCGCTGCTGCGGCATTTTGAGCCGCTGCGTTGTCAACTAAACATTGATTTTGAATAAATCAATCAATTTATCAAGCAAGGTTTATGTGATCAATGCTATAGAAAAATGATTTACAAACAAAAAATATGCATAGTCATCAACTTATTTTGACTGTACTGCGTTATAGAAAGGTAGAAGATTGATACTAACCTACGTCAGGTTCCTTATTGGAAGTGGGCGCGCACATATGCACACACGCGTGTAGTATATTCCTGTTGCCGTCACAACGCTCCTGCAATATCGCTAAAATCTGTTGTTCTGCAAACAAAATTTACTATAAGTTTCTCATCTACAAAACTGTAGCTCAAGATAATTTTTCAGTATTTGGTTTGTGTTCGTTCACAAGTCACAAGAGTTCAAAATACACCCAAAAAAACCGGCTCGCAATATAGAAAAACTGTTGAAGAACTGAAAGTAAGATGACTTACTGCTCGTGTCGGATTCGAGTTGATGCAGTAACTGTCGTAGTCCTTCAAGGTCACAGCGAAGTACGCGCGGCATCATTATCTGAGGTTCCGGAACCATTATTATCAGCGCAACCTGGTACAATTAAAAAAAGTTAGAAATAAAAAGATGTAGATTTTCTTTTAGACAACTAGTTTGTGGAACCATTTTTTTTTACAACTTGCTAATGGACCCCGCCTGATGTTAAGTGGTAACCATCGCCTATAACAAGGCAGTCAGAAACGTGCCCTACGATGCACCGCCCTGCGTTCATCAACATCACTCAGGCGATCGCAGAATTCGATGCGAGTTGTCAATTTTTGTTTGAAAAAAAAAACGGTAGGAACCAAGCCGTAGTTTGTTGCCTATTCTTCTAGGCTTGGTCGCGTGAAACTGGCACCTAGACTCACCAAGCTTTAAGACGTTTCAAAGTGATCCTTGCGATTCTACTGTGTAGATACACTTATGATTTTGATTTGATTTTGATAATCGAACGAGGATTCAGCGATCACCCGAACGAGCCATGTTGCAGGAATAGCAGGGCAGATCGTGAGAAGGTGCTTATAGCACCGGTTTTCTATAATTACCTGTGACTTGAGCGCCGTGTGCTGCGAGTGATGAGCGCCGTGCGGCTGTAATGGCAGCGCATGAGCGGTGATAGCACGCGCGGGCGGCAGGTTGAGCGGCGGTGGCTCGCGAACCATGCCCACGCAGTCACGTGACACCGGGTACAGGGCACCGTTGCCGTCCAGCATTATCACGACCGGTTCACTTCCCTAAACATATTGACGGTCTTGTAAGATTTGACAAATAAAAACCTAGGCTGACATCTCCAGGCACGGTTCTTCTTCTTATCGTGTCACTGGTTCTGTCGAACCAAGTGCGGTGAAAAGATTTTAAGTGCGCCTAAGAGGCTCCTTTCGGCACTTGAAACATATTTTCGAACTTTTTAGGTTCTACGACATGCCGGTTTTCAGGAATGGTTGAAATCATCAATCAATTTAGCACAAATAGCTGAGGAAAAAATCGATATGCGAAAAAAAAAAATCTTCCGCTAGCTACCACCCAATTTACTTGACTTTGGCATAGATTTGTTTAATTATAACAGACATAAGCAGAATCAACATGTATTTCAAGCAATATTTACTTTGAGTTGAGGTGAGTACTATACCAACTTTTTTTGTCGTTTGAAAAGCTCACTGCATTATAACACAAACCTCTGCCGCAGTAGCGAGATGTATAGCAGCTCCATTCGAGTGTCCGAGCAATGCCGTGTTATCAGTTGGGAATACGCTATCGGTGAGCGCGCGGGTCGTGCCCACTGCGTACACGGCGTAAGCGAGTGCGCCGCCCGCCCGGCGAACCACGGCGTGGACTCCACGACTATCCACCTGGGAAATAGCAATAATAAATATTGTGGACAATCCACACAACACTATCAAGCCCCAAATTAAGAAGAGCTTGTACTATGGGAACCAGATAGCTGCAACACAACACAAGAGCAAGGCAGGCGCACGCCCGTGCGTTATGAAACTTAGGCTTCTCGTATGCTCAAAAAAAATTCTAAGACAGCCATGGCAAGCCGTGCAAGGCATGACCACTTTCTGTTTCAGTTCAGCAGCTAACATACTCTCGGATATCAGATCTCTAAATATTTATTTAGTTAGACATGTGTAGCAATAGTATAATGAGTGTGACGGTACTTACAGCGATAGTAATGACTTGTACATCAGCTGGCAACGCGATCTTCCTCGGCGAGCGTTGCAGGCAATCCGGCCCACGGGGCCCAGCTGACCCGCCCGCTCCCCACTTCACCGCAATCAGATCATCCTTGCGCACCAGCCTACAATCTTGCAGAAGTAACGTCCAATCTTCAGCTGTCGTCGGCACGGTTTCTTTTCCATCTTTCCCGATGGTAGGGAATCGTACGGCCGCGTAAGCCCCGTCTACTTTTAAAACTCGCCCCAATGGCACGCTCTTGACGTCTTCTAGGAAGACTACTTCTTTGAGCGGCCATTCTTCTTCATCGCGTTTGGATTGTCCATCGTTAGATGAGCCCTCTTCCCCGCGAACTGTGACGCGTTTAGCTCGTTCTGAGGATAAATTTAGACACATCACAAAATAGGCCACATAGGCAAATTATCGCCTGTAGTATAAATCCGAGTCATACACGGTTATCTCAAAAATCCATCATGGACTTGGAAATTTAGCACATAAATCTGCTCAAAAATCCTCCTGCTCCTGAATGGAAAGACAAGCATTGTTCTGCATAGACAGAATGTTGCTAGATATTGGCAATAAGTTTGATAAAATAAATGTGTTGTTACAGAAGGTATTAATAAAGTAAAGTGCTTACTGTGTGAAGTACTGGTATCACTGCAAGTGGACGAGGCCGGGCTCGGTGGGGGAGGCATATCCAGACGGTCGGCCATGTCCTTATTACTATCCTTGTTGCTCTCTTTGTTGCTACTGTTTGACGACGAAGCCTTTACAGACGACACCGTTAGCGGCGACTGGTTCTATGAACACAATGTAGCTATGAATCACAAAATCTTATGATGACGAATCCATAGAATAATACAGTGTTTTAAATAGGTTTCGTACCTGTAATTCTCTTTTGTCTTTGTCAGAAACAGAGCGGTCGGGTTGCGGCGGCGCCAGCAACTTAAAGCGACACATATCCGAAAGGTTCCAGGCCGCGTTTTGGAGTATTCCTACTTTCGGCACACCAGTCGACATGTTGAAACCTAGAACATGATGCAAAAACATAAAAATTTAAATACATTCATTTACACACGTCTTCAATCCGTAAATACACATTCTCATCTGCTACTATAGACTAGTCAACTTACCAACAGCTCCAGGTTGGTACATAGGCGCATTCTTCATGGTAACGCTATGGCCCGCCTGTAAGTCTTGCGGAGTGGTGGAGGAATGACCGCGTTGCTTGCGAGAGCGAGCGCGGTGCTTCTCCCATAGTCGAGCGCGCTGCCCAAGAGGTAATACGCCCCTGGAACAGAAAACTATAGTTATAGCGAATATGAAGGGATTGTTACATAACTTACTAAAAAATTAACTAATACTCAGGAAGAAACAGAGTGTATATTCCACTTACCACCAATAGAGAGCTCCCGATTCCAGCTTAGCCACCGTGTACAGAGAACACACATGGAGAGATATTGCTTTTTCAGAACCGAATTCCGTGAAAGTTTGCAGCGCGTGCTCCAAACGCGATGCACCCGGTGCATGAGCTATAAAGATATAAGGATTCAATGTAAATTTGGCATCTCTATGAAACTAGCCAAAGAAGGAAGGGACGCTCTTAAAAGATAGAGAGCAGTATTAGCCAGGTATTTATTAAGTACATAGATAAACAAGTCAATTTAGTTCATAATAAAAAACAGAAAGTTGAAAGAAATAAGTAAAATAGTGTCATACCAATAGATTCGTCCAGATATGTAGCCACGCGTCCGGAGTCAGTAAGCACAGAGATCCGAATGCCGGCCGCGCTAATGTTAAGAATGCGCTCGCCAGCTGTCAGACCGAGCCAGTTGGCGCGCGGGTGGAAGCTTATACCAGCTCCTGCAGTCTGAAACACATACACACATACCTATTATTAATTCTTAAGTTCGTCAGTTGTCGAAATGGTATTTTTATTTTGATATACTCGCATAGTTTTATGGGTGCAACATTAAGATAATAAATTAGTAAAATATTAGAGTATTGAACAGCCTTTTTAATACGCAGTGTAATAAAAAGACACGTTTTTAGTTTGAGCGTTAATTTACTTTCCAACTGAATGTGAAACTTACATCAGCGCGCTGATACGGATGAGCGTCGGCCCAACGCCACTGGTGTAACTGGCCCTGAGTGGATATCGCCACCAGTTCGCTATACGTCGCAGCAATGTGCGTGAAACGAGTATTACTGTCCCAGTACTCGAGCTCCTCCGAAACCCAAAGAGGAGAGGCCGCCATTGCAGAGTCCTTCTTGTTCTTGTTTTCTCCTAAAAAAATTGTTAACGTTAGGAAAAACACAAGTTATTTGCCAAAGTGTGTAGTGTAGCTCAAAGAATGATCTGGAACAATTGAATTGTCCACCAATAGGTATCCCCGGGGTCTAGACATGAAACACTTTCTGTTTCAGCCCCTGTGAAGCAATGTCTGAAACCTAAGTAACGCTTAAGCGTAAGTTGGAAGGCGTGCATAGCTTACCTCCTTCTTTTTCCCATGAGGTGTCACGCAGGGCAGACTCGAGCCACCTACGAGGTCCGAAGTATTGTCGCTCCCTCCACCGGCTGAACTCCGACGGACGCTCCTGAGTGGAGCTGCCACTTTCACGACTGGCGCCTCCACGGGGACCGCTGCTGGCCCCACTGCCGCCGCCACTACGACTACACAATACATCATTGTTAGTTTCAACGCTTATTGATACATTCACTCAATGACATTATAATTGCAATGGACTCTACGACACTGCCGCTTATTTGAAAGCACCCTAAAAAGCTTAGCCACGGATGTACGCGACCCACACATAACCAATGTTGATTCATACTGTTATCCAGTAATTATTATTTAAAACCGACTTTATGATTTCTGTCATGCATTGCAACCTCACTATAGTGACATGACAAGCATAGGATACCACATAAGAAGGATGCCAAATGTTGAGGCTGCACTGTTAGTGTAAATGGTCCATGGTAATTAAAATGCCATTGATAAGTACTGTAACGATTGTAATGGCACATCGTAGACAAGACAAACACATTGTTACTCCATAGGTTTTGTTAAGTGCTCCATTGTACAGACTTTTATGTCGGCACAATACACAACTGTGTAAAACGCCAATAAACTATTTCAAATCGGTCTTTAATGTGCCATTTACAAAAGCGGCAACATTATTACTAAACTACACATAAATTAGATACAAAACATTATCGCGCTCTAGTCTAAAAGCTTCGGTAATCATCAAGTTCCAGCTGTTATATAAAAGACTGAAACTTTCACGGATAAAAGGTATATTGAGCAGAAAGTGCTGTCTAAACTAGAGGCTAAATACGACAACACCAAATCACAAAACAACGAAAACTGCGTAAGCTTGCGTGCGTGAGTTGGAGTGTTTGTTTGTAGGATAGTTAGGATCAGGGCAAACTGGCGGAGTGGTGGCGAAGTATTCCTTACGGCGAGAATAGTACTGGCTCTATTACCTTATGCCATTTTGCTGCCAGTTCTCCAGGCTTGGTCGCGGAACTGGCTAATACTTCTTTTAGGCCTCATTTAGAAGATCAAAGTCATCCTTGTAATTTGAGAAGATTTTTGGCAGTTTCAGAGATTTTAACATAGTTAAGTTTTAACATCTTCTATTAATTTTGTCGACATTGTGAAAATGACAACCATAGAAGCTAATAAAACGGAACCAGAAACACTTATTACGTTCTCAAACACGTATTACGTGAATTCAAGTTGCAAGTTCTGTCACCGCTCCGTTGGTTTACTCCGAGCCAATAGGAAAGAGGGAAGAGCACAGCTCGACTATACCTTCTGATAGCCGCGTACCCGAAGATGTCCTCAGAGAACATAGTATCGGCGTCAATGATGACGGAGTGCTCCTGCTGCGCCGCGTGGAATCCGCCGCCGTCGAGCAGAGAGATGAGGTCTTCAGGGACGTAGCCGTCGCCGCCCTCGCCGCCTTCCGGCTCCTCACCTTCCTCGTCATCGCGCGACAGAAGGTTGTTCACAGCTAGATTTACGTCCAGGTTTGTACGCTGGTAACAAAATAAAACATGGTTTGTCTTTGCAAATTTATCAAAAGTTAAATCTGCGTTTTAATAATTGCCATTCTCATCACTGGGTTCACCCACAAACAGTGAGGGCTAACTTTGACCAATGTCTCAAACCAAAGCAACACTTTTAAGTAAAAGAGACACAGTATGTATTCCGAGTTTAAGGAGACACAAGACTTATTGGCATGCCGGGCGCTGATCTCCATACAATGACTACTGGAAAAACGAGCTCGCACGGCACGAACGCCAATTCACGCTGATATTAGGAGAATGGAGCCGAAAACACAACACAGTTTAACTTTAATTTCAAAGTGCAGCATAAACCCCACTCTAATACAGATTTTAACGATCTTCGATCAGTTGATCAATTTCGGCTGTGTCAGGATGCATATAACTATGGACTTATCTTGATCAAAGTATATAATACCAGTGACATGCATCCACAACAAGCGAAGCGAGGTTTAAGACAGGTCTCTGAGGAATTGATCAAGTCTTGCTCCTCTATACCTACATTTGCATCACAATAGAGTTGGGCTAGCTGGGCTAAGTTAAGCAAGTACAATGCACAATAAACCGAATCGTGGGATGGCAGTGCAAATGTTAGTAGCTCTAACACTAATTAAAATTAGATACCAGTAACATAGCTCACAAACCTGCAATTCCCTGATAATGAGACTCCGGCTCTTGCCTTGTAAGACCACTTGTGCTTGCGTCACCAAATCCTCCGGCACAAATGGCGCTGGAACAGACACCACGCGACCAGAGCCCGCTCCAATTATAACACCAGTCGCGCGGCTCGTTGATCCTGCTGAAAACAAGATTTCTATAGACCAAGTACTTTTACAATAGTAATTATATGTTCAGATCAAGATGCTAAAGGCTTTGACTGCGACGAAATCCAAAATGTGAGAAAAACGCTGCTTTATTCAATAACGTACATGTCGAAAGCTGTCGCGGGACATTTACGTGCGACTGGCCCCCACGACGTCGCATGATAGTGTCCCCTAATGAATACGAAGCTTTAGCGTTCTAAACCGAAACCAAAAACTCTTGTTTTGGAAATAGTTTCTATTTACAAAGCTATGTAGCAAACGTATGTATTAGATTGCCTAATTAAATTATGTAAAAAAGGCTATGGAACACAGATTCACCAATTATGTTTCTGTGTGTATTGGGTAGATTACTTAATCAAGTTATCTTTGTCATAACATAACATAAAAGATGATGCAATAATCAAGAAAAAAAATGTTATAGCCCACACCAACCTAATGAACAGAAATGACCCGTACCAGCAATCCACTTTACCTCCCATCACTACATCATACTGATAATTACAGTACGCGCATCGGATCTTTTTCCCTTTAGAGTTAAGCTTCAAACAGATTGCAGCAAACAGTTGAGAACTGTGATGGCGATAAGTTTAGCATATGGTTTTGCATACATCCGCACACATTGCCGCGATCTGTCATTGCCCGCAGCAAACTATTAATTTTAGATAACTGCCTTGAAAGTTGAAACCGCATTAGACCTAGCTCCACAAGCACTAATACAGTGGCAATGACCAATGTGAAGGCTTTAGTGATTGGTGTTCGCACATGGTTCGCGCGATCAGTTCACCATTGCAGTTTGCAGCTGCTCTCTTAGGTGTGGCCAATCTTTTAGGGCCTAAAGAATCAGAATCAATTCTAATGTAGTGCCTAAAGAGTTAGCACTATTATGGAACTGATTGCACATGTTACTGTTTTTTCTAGAAATGCTGAATAGTTGAACCAAAAAATAAGAATTACATGGCTACTAGTAAGTAACTTTAAAAGGATAATAATCCAGTGTGGGTTCTGTACTTGAATTGATTATCATATCACTTATCATCAAACTGATTGAGATGTTTCTGGTGACAAAGTAAAATTACCTTGTGAGCTGGGCGAAGCACGTATGGAGTTCCTCATGATCCTGGCTCTAGTGCGCGGCTGCTGGCGAGATCCGCAGCCGCCGCCACTGCCTCCCTGCTTCCCCCCACCGCTGCCACCCCCTCCGCTACCTCCACCGCCATTTCCTCCGTTCTTACTGGCATCAGTCTTGCTCAAGTCCAATCTGTCAGGAATTATGGAGAATGCGGCACGGCATATCGTTCCATCCTCGAGCAAGCATGCGATATGAGCTGGCCCAGCGGCGACCGCACGCACGCCGCGTAACGCGCTTAGCGCTGAAGACCCAGGGCCAGTTCCGTATCTGTTCCAACGTTCGGAAACTTCTTTCAACCTGGAATCAAACATTATAATCAGGTGAAGCATTTCATTACAATAACAAAATCTTACAACCAGATCACAACCCTATCAAACTGTTCAAATAATGCCCTATAATATAAATTACAAATGTGAAGTGAATGTTTGCAGCTTTATGAAGCAGTAACTGCTGAACTGATTAGAATGGAACTTGGATAAGACAGCCTCGAAAGACACTGTCGATATTCACAAAAACTTTGTTTTTCCTAGAATTATACAAGAGTCAAAAATACATGTAATGTAGGGTAGAAGCTTCTACTTTCATTATATTTAACCTATACTAGGAATTTTAATTCGATTCCAGATTTGACATTAGCTACTGTCATTTTGTGAAATAATGATACCGCATATAATAGTGTAGTGATGAACACAAAAATCATAATCGATCACACTTTTATTTGTCATGTTCCTTAATGATCACATTTTTTTTATTTATTTCACACACAATTGTAAAAGAAAAGTCTCAGATAGTTAATTAATCGTCAAAACTAAATTATCGGTTCAGAAATATTTAATTTCCTGATATACTTAGTTTACGAGAGTAAAATTTATAAACGAGAAGAATCATCCTGGAAATATTCCATTTCCATATCGAATAATTTCGCAACGGCACTATTTAGTACTTGTCATAACATTGCAACACTGAAATTGTCAAATCTGGAAGCGAATTAAAATTCCGAGTTAAGTAGAAACTTGCTTTGGCTTGCTGAAAAACTACTTTATTTTGGTATTTATTTTTTATAGATGAACAGTTTCTGCTGATAAGAGTGCCTGTCTATGACTCACAATGTGGAAATTATAAGGTATTCTGTGGTTAAAATTAAGAAGGTTCTGGCATTTTTTTAGGACTTATACTTGAGAGTTCATACTAAGGTTGCATGTTCAAATTAAGGACCATTCCGAGGCTTAAGAAATGACCAGTGTGATGTCAGATGTAAAATGATGAGAGCACTGGTGTTTATATGATAGCGGCCCCGCCTTCAACCTTCAATAAGTTTTTGCCTAAAAATATATACAGTATGGTTCAGTCTCAAATGCTGAATGAAAACATTGTGAGGAAACCTGAATGTAATAGAGAACTTAACATATTTGAAAACAGCGTAGAAAAATTCAAAATAGTAGTCTGAAACATCAATTGACATGAGAAGAAGAAGCAAACTTATTTTATGCTACAAATATGTGTGCTATGTTAAAGAACCTCAGCTAAGCCACTCATATTCTCGAATCCATGTGAGACATATGATTATAATCAATGCATGGCTTGATAGTGGTTTTGTCGTAGGAGCAAAATTTGTATTATATTCTTCCTTATCCACCTTACCGCTGCATAGAAGTTGATGACTAATTGGATTTTCTTAAGTCTAGGTTAATCAGTCTGGCCCATACCCATACTTATGACATGCCTGCTACTTTTGTAAAAATTTGTATGCAAACAAATGTTTATTCCAGAAACATCATTACAATTACTAGAAAAATGTGGGTAGCAATATTGTTAGCCTATGATGAAAGGTACGATAGAGTACAGCAACGATATTTTGGTACCTAACGATTAGCCCCAATCAGTTTACTTGTCATTGTAACATGATGATTACGTCAAAGGGAGAAGAGAAGAAGAATTCCTGAAAAAGTTCAAATCGCCAAGATTTCCTCAAATACTATCCAGCAAAAGACACAAAACGTGGTCTTAGCGAATTCTACTACAAATAATGTAGAAAAAATCGGAGCCCTGCAAGGTTAAAAATTCACAATGTGTACCTGTGAAATGGAGTATAGTTTATCAGTCATAGTCAATAGCTACTCACCGATCTATCAACTGATCCTCCGTTCCAGGTAGAGGATGAACTACAAAATGCATTGAAGACATTTCCACTACTTTCAGAACTCTCAAAGAATCCAAACTATATCACTTTCATGTGTTCACTTTCTTCACCACGATACTATGAACAAAAGAACCACCTAGAATGCTGTAGTAACCACCATATTTCTTGTGGTTTCTTTCGTGATTGCCTTTCGTTGTTCTCAAATACATGTGAGTCGGTACATGACGAAAAAAGAAAGAAAATAAACCAACATGGCTTCTCTTTGTTTGATCGGTTGGCACCCTTGATTTTAATGAGGAGAGGAGCTCTATTGCATTATTTAGTTTGTCTATGCTTGTCAAAACTAGTTCCGCCTCTATTGTTTTAGGGAGTCTAGGGCCGTATTCAGAAACAGAGCTTGAGTCCTAAGCCCGTATTTCGAAACAGTGCTTGAGTCTGAGTCGAGCCTCAAGCTAGTATTGTTCTGTGGCCTCAAGCATAGATTTATTACAGTTCTCTATTGAAAAGTGTCAAAAATCAGTGCTTGAGGCTCGACTCAGACTCAAGCACTGTTTCGGAATACGGGCCTCAGTCGAGACTCAAGCACTCTCACTCAAATATCGATTTTTATCAGTTCTCCATTGAAAAATGAGAAAATATATATAATTGAGGCTCAACTCAGGCTCAAGCACTGTATCTAAATATGGGCCTAAGAATTGGAGAAAAGACCTGTCAAAATCATGTCTAAAGGTTCAACTTTTCGGTAGAGTGCACTCAAAATACGTACGTATCGTACTTAATATATTATGATCTCGTCTATCTTACACATAAAGATCAAAAACAAAGAAGTTTCTCATCGTAAGCGTCTTTAGTACTTAATAAAAGGCACATTACTGCTGGTTTCTGTAATGACTGTGCTGCTGGAAGGCTGCTGGAAGGCTGCTGGAAGGCTGCTGTCTGATGGTGGCCATAATACCGTAATGCATGTCCATTTGTCCAGGCCATGACAGCGCTGACGCCAAGGGCTGCCACCTCATGATGACCAAGCATGAAGGCCGAGACCCTAGTGAAGAAACCATCATAGCTAGGCCAGCGATGTAGTCAAGGCTCGACTAGTATTCAGAAACAGTTCTTGTTTCTGAGTCGAGCCTCAAGCATAGATTTTTGTCATTTTTCAATGGAGAACAGTCAAAAAATCTATGCTTGAGGCTCGACTCAGCCTCAAGCACTGTTTCGAAATACGGGCCTAAGAGGAGGAATCGGTGTTGTGTTTGTTTGTTTAGTTTGCTTGCTTATTTCAGTCAGTGTGATAGTCGAGAATGGTATTATTTTTGATTGATTGGAAACAGACTGGCTGATTGAGTGATAAAAAAAAACAACAAGATTTACGAAAAAAACAACGAAAAATGGCGGCCAAGTCAAAGAAGCGGCTGTCGAAAGTCGAAAATAAATTGTTAAAATTAGAGGATTTACAATTACAGGATGTTATTTGCCCTATTTGTCAATCAATATTAGTACAACCCGTAACTTTGCCATGCTATCACGGTTTTTGTCTGAGTTGCTTTAACGGTAGTATAGAAAATAATGCTCTGTGTTGTCCCTTGTGTCGATTACGAATTGGATCTTGGCTGAGAACATCAACAAAACAAAGGAGCGTAGTCAATATTAGCCTTTGGAATTATATTCAAACCAAATTCTCCCATGAAATCGACGTACGATCTAAAGGAGAAGACATAATTCTCCCTGAAGGTAAAGGCTTCCAATGGTAATTTTTATGAATTATAATTCCACGATATTTTACTTGGCTGTAAGAATAGCCAGGCTATCGGTTTGATTTGAAAATGGTTATCGTGATAAATTTTATGTAGAGAATTATGTAGGTACTCAAGTCCCTGTCCTCAAACCTGAGAGGATATCTTGGCAAAGTACCCTATTCATGATCTTGCTAGCTCATATTGAAACTTACCAATATCATACATATTTTTCCTTTGCAGAAACCTTTCGGCCCAGATTGAGTGCTCCTGGAGAAATAAGGTCTGAATTTGAAGCAGAGTTGACTAGGTTGAGAAATGAGAGGTTGCAGCTAGAAAAAAAACAATTTGAGGAGACAGAACTACTTGTAAAGTGAGTAATATTTTAGATGTGTGTAGAATACCTATGTTTCTTACAACTAGTATCACAGTTCCAACACACCTTGGGTAATAGCTAAAGAATGTAATTATCCCTTTCTAATACTGAGTAGCTACATCATTGTTTATTTATTGTTTCAATTTTCTAAGAAATTAACTCTACTGACTCTACCTATCAATGTAGATATACCTACTTTTTAACCATGTAAGTTTATTTTATTTCAGAAAACTGCAAGAGGAAGAGGAAGAAGGACTTAGAAAGAATTTAGAAGCATTAAAAAGAGATGAAATTGTAGCAATTCAAATGCAAAAAGAAACCCTTAAACAAGCTGTACCACCTCCAAACACCCCATGCAAGAGTTTGCCCAAACCTAGACTTAAGGATACTAGAATTGATAGTTACCTACCTAAACTTAAAGCACCTACAGCTATTATGTAAGTAATTTACCAACATTATTTGATTGGGAATAAAATGTGTGCTATGAGGGTCTCAAAGGGTCACATTAAGTAATTAATTGCCTGAATGCCCTGTAAATGGTTAGAATTTGAGTGAATTTAGAAATCGCGCCACTCATGGTAAATATTGGTCATGAAAAGTACCCGCCAGGTTCATGATGAAATTTTCATCCAGGTCAAAAACTATATTTATTCTAAGTTTCATTCAAATTCCTCCAGTATTTAAGGTGTGATTAAGTCTTGTCCCTCTCCATCCACATCTGTGTCACCATCCAGTCCACTGGAACATTGTTGCCATCAACCCAAGGTCCTACTCCACTATCTTAAGGAGCTGGGGTGAGATGAGCAGGGGGACAATGCACAATACACAACATCGCGGATGTCAGTGCAGTTCTTATCCCCTCAACTCAATTAGAATTAGAATAAGAGGGTGTGATTGAGCAGCAAACATCTTAATTTTCGTTTAAGTTATAAGCTACTTGCTCACTTGTCAAAATAATTTTGCAGCCCTCCAGCCGATGATGTGGATGTCCCTAAACCTAAAGTACCAGTAGTTAGGCAAGTCAATGGGTCATCCCCAGAAATGGTCCCTAGTTATAGACTCATCAGAAGCATAATTGAAAAGAAAAATAAACTGATACCTGGTTTATGGAACAAGGAAAATGGGGATAAGTTGAAAGAAAAGGTGGGTGAAGTGAGTATCACTATATTAATAAGCTCCTGTAACTATATGTATAATGCCTGTGCTCAAAAATAGGCTTAGTCGTGCATAACTGGCACCTCAATTCACTTAGCTTAAAGATGTTTCAAAGTGATCCTTGTCCATGATCCATGTCCTTGTGAGTGATGCATTGAATATAGAAATATTTGAATTGCATAGGAAACTAATTGGACAGACGTCACGGCTTAGTTGGTAGTAACCCGGCCCTTCTACGCTGTAAGGCCATGGGTTTGATCCCCACAATTTTTTTTATATTATAAGTATTATATTAATAAGTATTTATTGTCTGGTTCCCATCATACAATATATGCTTAGTTTTGGGTCTCAATAGTGTTATGTGGATTGTCGACAATTTTTTTTTAAATTTCGTAACAATCGACGTATATTCATGTATTTGATCACTAGGTATAGCAAAAACTTTTTTTTACTTGAATGTAGTCTTAAACAAATGCGTCTTGTTTATGTAAAAGTTTTAAAACAAGTTGTTGAAAAAAATATTTCTGATAATAACTATGATATGGTAGTGGTTATCAATAAATCACAGCTAGCAGTCTTTTCATAAGTAATTTTCAAGTTGGATAATATTGATGTTTATTTTTTTTATAGCTTAATGTTTAATATGTTTTTTATTTCAGGTAGAAGTTCCTAAAGTAACAGAGGAGGCGGAAGATAAAGTCAAAATTAAAACTAAAAATAGTGTTCCTTCATTGCTTGTCTCTCTGCCTTTACCTTACTCTGGGATTTTACAACAAAAAAAATATATCTCTGAAAATAGGAAAGAAACAGGAAGTGTGGACTCTATGCGGGAGGAGTTGTGTTTTTTCAAACCTATTCTGGTTTCAAGACCAGCAAGGTGAGTGGTTATAAATAAGTTAAAAAAGGCAAGTTCTTTTCGATTCTGCAAATCATTCTAAAACTACAAGAATAAAGTCTTGTAGTTTAAGAATGGATTTACGGAATTTTTTGTTCTCCAAGTTACTTATCAGAGACTGTTACATAACTTGTGGAACACAAGGATTCTAGACGAGAGGGTTTTACATTGCTCCAGACCCTAAAGCTAAGGTAATATATATTTTTTTTTATACAACTACTGATGGAACAAGCATATGGCCCACCTGATGTTAAATGGTAACCATCGCCTATAACAAAGCATTGCCTCGTAGGCCACGCACGTCAGGAACGTGCCCTATGATGCACTTCTCTGCGTCCATGAACTTGAGGCAAACAGATGTTCAGTGCCAGTAATGTCACTCAATAGTCATTAAAAAGTTATGCAAGACAGTTTTTCAACCATATTTCACTCCCTTTGAGTGAAATATGAATCATTCAATCACTCAAAGAATTATATAGAGAGATGTCAGCCATATTATGTATTTTCATCCAAAAATAAATATTATTAGCAAATCAATGTGCTAATTATTGATTTCAGTACAAATAAAGAACTGCCACTTCATGTGCCAGGAGTTCGAGCGACGCCAACCTCTACATCTCCGAGCTACGAGCCACCTCCAAGTCGAGCGCAATACTTTGAAAGCCTCTGCCGCCTGAGAAACTTGTCGCTTACCAAGAATTTGCCGTCAGCTTTTGTGGTCGCGCTGAACGTACTGAAGGTAAAACAGGTAGCTAGTAAGATGTTTCAACTTTTATACTCAAACCGAACCTAAAAGGGAATCGAACCGGTAATTTTTCATAGACAAAGCACACATGTCAATGTTCATATTATTGTCACTCAATTGTTTGTCTTCAGCGGGGATCGAACCCATAACCTACAATGCAGAAAACAGAGCAACTATCAACTGAACTGTGATGCCAGTAAAGTATTTTTATTGTAGGTGCATAAGTGGAAATTGCGCTGCGAGTTTTATCATTATTGCATGCACATTGCACAATGTAAAATGTATACTTAGTGTACCTATATTCTTTTTTTTTTTCAGGACGAACCTGCAAAATGTGATACTACAGTTAGAACTAAAGTTAAAAAACTGGCATCTTCTAGTCCTTGTAATGCAACATCAACACCAGTCAAAAGAAAACAGAAGTTGACAAATACCAAAACCAATTTGAGGCGTACTAGATCAATGGGAAGTATTACTAAAGAAGAAAATGAAACAACACCTAAAAAGGCGAAAATCAAAAGAAAAGCAGCTTCAGACAGAAAGCCATACCTAAGAAGTGATTCTAAAAAGTCAGCAAAAATAGAAGATAGTCCTTCTGTTCCAGCTAATGATAACAAAGTAAAATTAGCAGTTAAAAATTTGACTAGTCCACTAAAGAATTGTGAAGTTAAACACATATTACATGAGCAGCTTAGGATAGAAAAAATAATTGAGCAAGAAAAAAGTGATTTTGAGTTTGCCCGACAGTTGGAGGCAGAATTGAACGTGCCGCGAACAAGACGCGCAGCAGTCAAACGACAAGTCACGCTCAACCATGCCCTCAGACCGGCGAAAAAGTTAAAAGTATAAACCCGCATCTATTTTACAATACCTAGGCCCGTATTCAGAAAAAGTGCTTGAGTCTGCGTCGAGACTCAAGCATAATTATATTGTTGACATTTTTCAATGGAGAACTTTTTAAATCTATGCTTGAGGCTCGATTCAGACTCAAGCGCTGTTTCTGAATACGGGTCCTAGAATACTAATATACAAAGAGCTGGTTTCACGGACAACTAATCAAGCAATTTTTGATTTGATAGTTTTTATCTCAAATTTGGCAAGCAAAAATTTGAGTTACACCACTGTTAATATTTAATTGGCCGATGGCCGATTAGTAATACGTGAAACCACCCCGAAATGAAATTATTGTGATTTATTTTAACAATGTGCGTAAATAAAACGACTAGTATTTAGAATTTGGATGTGTTATGTTTGTTGAGATAAATTAAGAACAGGCGAAATTATGCAAAGGATTTCTTGGCATTCGTATTAGAATGGATAAGAGAGGTAATAGTTACGAGGTTTTGAAATTAGTGAACTAATTGTAAATTTGAACGCATATTATTGTTTCATTAGGATCGGCTAACTAATTCCTGAATTATTAATTAAACCCTCTCATTTCTATAGATTTCGCCAAAAAAGTATCTCATATCTACTGCTCGCAGCCTCATATTCCTTAGATATAGCTATGAATGAAAAGCAATACAATCTGATTATTTTAAGAAGTGTAATTGTAAAATAATAAATTATTTAATTATGCTACATATTCACAGTTACTTGATTTCTCTTTACTTTTCAATTAAGACACCAAAATGAAGATGGGTCATGGGTAAATTCTTGTTCTTACCAGTAGCACAGAATAAATAATAGTATCCAGTAGATAAAGTACAGTACCCTAATCTTTCAAAAAGAGGGAACCGACACCAAGGTTTTAATAGTTTTACCTATGTTATCAAATTATAAAAAAATATATATTGTCGAGATCTTCAAAAACGACAGGCAGTCCCGTGGCCGAGCTCGCACAGAACCTCAAATTCAGCTGCTGCAAAGCTTTGCATGCTGCCCGCTTATACTATTCAGTTTCTCTTCACTCGGGGACATTGCCGCCGATCTTCTAGATTACTTGAAATACTGCTGCCGATATCCTTGTGTTCCTGAAATGACATTCGATTTACTGTAACACATCGAAAACCACTTCTTGATCGCAAATCGCGACCTACCAAAGCGCCTATCCAATTGCACTCAGTTTAGCAAAAAAAATATTTTTGAGCCTAACACATTAGGCCTCACATCGCCAAATCAGATAGGCCAACGAACGGCTCAAGATTTTCGGTAAATAAGTGATTTTATATCTAACAAAAGAGGTAAAAATGCGCTTACGATTAAATCAACGGTTGTCTTCGCCTTAAACTAACTTTACATCCAATCTATTCGAAAAGAGGCCCTTTGTTCCTCGATATGTACCTACGCGCAAAAAAAGTGACGAAATAACTTTTGAGTTTGGATTTGGAATACTATTAATTAAAAAAGTTTGAACGCAATTCGCTTCGGTAAAGTTCTGGCCGGTAGTAAAACAAGCGAGCCTGCCGCCGGTTATTTACGCTGAAACTTATTGGTTTTTAGGGTTCCGCCAAATGGCAAAAGCGGAACCCTTATAGATTCGTCATGTCTGTCTGTCTGTCTGTCCGTCCGTATGTCACAGCCATTTTTCTCTGAAACTATAAGAGCTAGGCTGATGAAACTTGGCGAGTAGATGTATTCTGTGAACCACAATGAGATTTTTACACAAAAATAAGACAAAAATAGAAAAAAACCTATAAATTTTGGGGGTCCCCATACTTGAAACTGAAACTCAAAAAATGTTTTATCATCGAACCCATACGTGTGGGGTATCTATGAATAGGTCTTCAAAAATGATGTTAAGGTTTCTTATATCGTTTTTTTCTAAACTGAATAGTTTGCGCGAGAGACACTTCCAAAGTGGTAAAAAGTTGGTTTAGAAGTTAGAGGGGGGGGGGCTCTAACTTCTAAAATAAGAGAATGATAAACCTAAAAAAAAATATATGTACATTACTATGCAAACTTTCAACGATATTTGGTTTGAACGAGATCTAGCCAGTAGTTTTTTTTTATACGTCATAAATCGTAAACCGCAATTTACCTATCGACGAACTACGAACCTTTAATTTCATAATATATATGTTTTAATATTATGTTACTTGTTGCTACGGAACCCTTCATGGGCGAGTCCGACTCGTACTTGGCCGCTTTTTTTATCAAATTACTTTAGGACTATTTTAATATAATTCAAAAATTGTAATAAAAGATGAGAAATAGAGTGTGCCACACGGTACCAAAATTATTAAACCTCGAGCGACACAATTGCATTACATTATTTTGGTCCCTTAGGTATGACATAATCTCCTATTACTCCTACGGGTGCACTGCACCCGTGTTGCAGTAAGTTGCAACACGGGCGCAGGCCGCCCCCGCGGTGACAAATTTAGGACTGAAAATCAGTTTGTATTTGAACCTACGATTAGGATCGGTAGGCGAGGCCGCTACAACTAATAAGTCTGAAAC
Source organism: Thera obeliscata (assembly GCA_947578465.1). Lineage (NCBI taxonomy): Eukaryota > Metazoa > Arthropoda > Insecta > Lepidoptera > Geometridae > Thera > Thera obeliscata. The sequence continues at coordinate 6,004,991 of OX387926.1, forward strand.
GAATGTCTCGATATGAATGCGGTTTTTTGTTAATAAATTATATTTGGGTAGAAATACCTTTCCCAAAGCTTCAAGTATTCATTTACTTCGTTCTCGGGTCCACCGTTATGTTGAAAGTGTTTCGAATTTCCATTTACCCTGTAATATTTATTTAGGCAGTTTTAAAAATAATTTGTTTAAAATTTAATATAATAAATAAAATCCAAAAAATTAAAATAAAACATTACCACAATTTTACCAATTACTTCACACCAGATTTCACATTCTTGACTGACACAAGCCATAATCATCAGTTTTCAAATTGCTACTGCACAAAAAAAAAAAGTTGAACACACTCACCGACACAAAATGTGGCCCATACGCTTTTTTTGCGAATTGAAAGAACATAGTGAGAAGAGAGCGAGGGTTTTACAAATGAGCGTAGGTTTTCAGTGGTTTGCTCAATTTAATAAGTACCTACCAATGTGGATTTAACTTAATGTATGAGTTTAAGAATAGAACTGTTTACTTTATTACTTCAATATTATTTTTAAATTTTTACTTTACTTTATTCACGATTACGCGCCAGTTCACCTCATTAATTTACGATGGTGAAAACTACCATGGCAATATTCATAGCCTAGGCCTAGACATTAAAAAATCCAGTAAATAATTTTGGGGCTGAGCACTTTTTGATTGGGAATTTTGTACCGGAGAGTGTATGTAAAACATGTTTTAATCATTCATTTGACAAATAAAGTAAAACCATACAGATACTTTCTTTCAACTTACCACGGTTATCCTTGGGCTGGGTGGGACAGCTTTCACCAGTCAGGCCAAGTTTGGAAAGTGGCAGCCACACTCATGTCTTGCAAGACACCCATACAGCTGCTCATCATGTCATCAACCTATCATGATCTATTCCAACTATTGGATTCACTCGATTAAAGTCACATTCAGTCTTCAAAAGAATTTATCACTTTTCTTCCACTCAGCTTAAAAATACTGTGATTGAGACATACTCAGCCAAATCAAGTAAAACATCCATCTCTACAGTATGCATACATCTTTATTAATCTAAAGCGCCATCAACACACCGCATCACTACACACAGTGCCTGGTCAACTTACATCTAGTACAAATCATCAATTTCATGTAACATTCTCAAATGTCTCTTTATCATTGTCTCTGTTTTAATTTAAGCAGTTCAAAAATGGGTAGATAAAAAAATAATTAAAACACATCATCATCATCACACTGACGTCTCTGAATAGGTACAGGTATGGCGCTAGTAGTATCTCACCTCATGTCTGGGGCTTGCTGTTCCATCCGCCACTAGAACCGGTGTTGCTATTACCATTCCAGTTCTGACTATTGGGCCAGCTACCCTGATTCCAGTTTCCACCTTTACCATTCCAACCCTGATTGGTACCTTGGTTCCAAGATTGAGGAGGGCCATTCTGACCCCAGTTTTGATTGTTATTCCAATTTTTACCAGAGTTACCTGGCGGTCCTTGCCAATTATTTGGTCCTTGATTGCCTGGAGCACAAAATCCACCCCATCCAGCTTGATTTAGGGCTGCAGCAACTAAACTAATTGGTAAATTAAAGTTGGGAGGAGGACCACCATTAGGATTGATTCCCAGATTTTGCATATTGAGGGTATCAATATTGTTATTTCCACTGGTACCGCTGGTCACTCCCGAGGAGCCAGAGCGGCTGTTGTCCCAACTTTGACTATAACCATCTTCCTTCCAATTTTGGTTGGACTTGTTCTTAACTTTGGGTGCAGCGCTTGAGACAGATATGGATGCTCCTTTAATTACATGATCCTCACCACACAAGCTTTGTGCTACTTCAGGATCCAGGAATGTCACAAACCCAAATGCCCTAAATGGTCGAGGCACGAATACATCTGTCACTTCTCCAAATTTAGAGAAATAATCACGTAAATCATCAGCGGTTATGTCCTCGGTGCACCTGCCCACAAACACTTTGCAGGGCATTTGAGGAACAACCCCTTCCTTGGAGTTGGGGATGCGGACATCTACCCACCTGCCATCGATGTTGTGTCTTTGGGCTAGTGCTCTCATCTGTGAAGCGTACGTAGCAAATCGAATAAACCCAAATCCTTTGAAGGCTCCATTTTTATCTTTCTTTAACTGAACCATGACTACTTCTCCAAACTGCTCAAAATAGGATTTGATAGAGTCTTCATTAGTTTTCCAGGGCAAGCCCAAACAAATTAAGTCTGAGCAAGTAAGTTTTTTTTCCAATCGCTTAGTTTTAGCTGCAGAGTTTTCAGGTGACACGTCTTCCATCTTGCGTTTATTTTCTTTGGGAAACACACAAACGTAGAGATGCTTACCCCAGCCGACTTCAGAAGGTGGATGTAATTTGCCATCGCTGAGCCGAATGCCGCGCACACTCCTACTATCCGGGTGACGATATTTCAAACCACAAGCACCAGGGAACTGAGCCACAAGCGTCGAAAGTAACACGGTGCCATCCAATTCGCAAGGGATCTCTACTGCGTTGGAATCGTCTTCGTCTTCGCTTACTCTTAGGTATTTAAATAAGTCTTCATTGTAATTGTCGCTTTTATTACACATTGTTATAATTTACGGGACACAATGCTGATTGAGGCAAGAAAGAAAGAATCAGGATAATCTAATTCGAGTCCGAGTCTGATCCACAGACTACAGAGATAATAGTGTTCAGCGTTGCCAACTCAACAACAGTAAATGTCGCTCTCACGCTGGTGAAAAGTCGCTAGATATCGCTAAATGAGTAAAATTGAAAAAGTCGCTAGAACTCGCTAGATTTTTTATCAATTAAAAAAGAATCTTCCCATTCCTTTTTATACTTTTGGCTATAAACTTTCTTCTTTACCGGTAATTCCATTCCACTTCCACTCCTTCTATGAAATCTGATATGGTCTGTTGACCTAAGCAGATTTCATAAGAGTGAATGACGGATGAATAATAACAAAACCAAACATGAGAAAGGGATTCCCCTACTAGCACGATGATTGACGGTAGGTACTATACCTATGCCTTTTAGTCATTCTTGAGTTGGCAACAAATTAAGCTAAATAAACAAAACCGGATCTGATTTCAATGGAATAGAGTACTACATATTAGTATGTACCGAAGAAAACGATGGATATTCGTTTATTAGGTCAGTAATTATTTGATAAATACCACTATAAAAAAGTCGCTAAGAAAGTCGTTAAATTATTTTTGTCGCTAAAAGCCATCAAAATGTCGCTTTTCATGCGAAAATGTCGCTGAATCTAGTGACAAAGTCGCTAAATTGGCAACGCTGATAGTGTTTTTTCTCCTACTGGCGCTGAATACAACTTTTTTTTGCCAATGAAAGGAAATATTTTTTATTTGTTTTTTTGAGGCTTGGATACAAAGTCTTTCCGCTTAGTTCTTTTGTTTTATCCTCAGATCTTTACGTGAATCCAATAAATAGGTCTGCATTTTTCAAAATACAGTGGAATTTAAAAATTTACAGTTTCAAAAGAGTGTATGATCCTTTTTTTTTGAAAGTTAATTTAAGGACGCGTTGGTTTTTAAAATTATTTTGCTCGTTTTTGTTTGCGTTTCAATAGGTTTTTCAATCAATCAATCGGGTCGTCTACTTAAACACTTCTTCAACCATCCGGTGGGAAGTGCGGGAAAGAATTGAACTTCTCGTTTCTTTTTCTGGCTCGCGACTCTCGAGTCTCGTGGCTTTGCCTCGAATGCCTTCTATATGTGGGCGGCCTTTCGATGGCCTTATTGTGAAGGCTAGCACTTAGCAGTGGCTTCTTGTAGCATGTGGTCAAATACAGCGCACCCCAACATTGTCTGCCTCACGAAGTGTCGGGCAGGCCCAAAAGTTCGTCGTTGCTGTCGAAACTGACATTCTCGTAATGTCAAATGTCAAGAAGTGGATATCTTGCAAAACTGCAGTTTGGAGATTCGTTTTCTGTCATTTCAGGAAGGCACATACCTTTTGGATTTTAATTGTTTTTCTGGTGTTATTTTGAGTTCTGTTGTGTAATTTCGGTGGTATTTTATCCAACATTACTTGAGGTCTTAGCTCAAAGTGTAAGCAGTTGGAATTAAGGTGTACGCTGTGATATTCTGATTTGATCGAAAATGTTTCAGATGGATTTAGAAACGGCCATCTTTTTTCCAAAGACAATTAGAGTAGGGCCGACTCGACTTTGACTGACTCGATTTGACGGAAAAGCATTCTACAGTCCGGCAAGTATAACTTGGCGGGTCTGAAGTGAGCTGTTCGATCGTTAATGGCCAATGACTGATGGAAGATTGGCCAAACGGCTAGCTTCAGACCCGCCAAGTTATACTTGCCGGACTGTAACTATGTAATTTATTATCATTCTCATTGTTTCTCATTAGACTACTCGACACTGGCAAAATTGATCCGAAAAGGACAGATGCCATTCATTAAGAAGAAGAAGAACTGCAGTTTACTTTGCTTTGCTTACTTCAGAATTTCAGATGGCAGCACTGGTATGTGAAATGCGCATGTTTTTCAATTTTATTTCAGGATTTTCCAGTTGAAGGAAGTATCTGGATTTTTTCGGCGTGAAAACCCATGTAGCCATTTCATTTCAGTCGATTTTACTGTACAGGTTCAGCTATTGACGGATTTTCTAGCCTAGAAAATCCGTCAATACTGACCTACCTACTTACTTTACTTTATTTTTTATTATTTATGCATGCATTCATACCGCCCGATATTTCATGTCTCATTTGCGGATAACGGGGCTGATTACACTCTAAGAACTACTTAGTATACTTTATAATTGTTTTGTAATATGTGAGTGCAATTGTTTGTTGTCCTAAATAAAAACTATAACTATAAGCTGAGTCACCTTATAGAGATGTCACCCTACAGCCTACACTACAGAGATTTTTGAGATTTTTGGGGGCTGAGTCATCTACGTCCGTAGGAAGATACCCGTTGAAACCCTACACGTAGCTCCCGGGTGGTGCTAAACAGATGACACACTGGTGGTAGGCTTTGGCCGAGGCTAGTGACCACCCACCGGACAAAGACGCGACGCCAAGCGATCTTTTCGTGTTCCGTAGCGATGTCCGGTGACACCGTAGGAAAGAACGGGTCGGAATCGGGTGATACTGGCGTAAACCGTTTAATGGCACACTTAGGGGCAACCGTTTCGGATGACTAGTCGCGGAGGGTAGCGGGATCCGAGGCACGGTGCACCGCTGGCCGACCGCAGGTAGTTGGGGGCCCAAGTAGTGAACTAGCCACTCATGAAAGGCTGCCCCGCCAACTGACGAAAAATCCCGGGAATGCGCCATCGTGCCGGTCGGCGACCGGATGAGAGGGCCCGATGGACATTCCTGGGGGGGCTCGGGCGTCCCCGCGGTCTCCAGACTAGTCTTCTAAGGATCCGTGTTGTTCCATCATGTGTCCCTGGTACGCAAGGTATCACCTGGTTCTACTACCGTTTAATCCACCTTCACACACTCCTAATAATGCAGAGAAACAACAAAAAGAAAACGTTTAAACAGCGGCTGCACTCCCTCTCATTAAAAGTGCACCTGTCAAATATTCGAGGTTTGCACTCCAATCTCGTGCCAGTCCATTTCCACCTTGAGACTGAAAAACCGCACCTCTTGTTTCTCTCAGAGACGCAGATTGGATGTCCATCCGACGTGGCGTACCTCAACTACCCAGGGTACACCCTGGAGCACAGCTTCAAGCCACGTGCGGGCGTATGCTTGTACGCCCGGGATGACGTCTGTATTCGGCGCCTCAAAAATCTTGAAAACAGCCATTTTAACACACTTTGGGTATTGGTCGATACAGGTACTGAGAAAATTCTCTATGCCTGTGTCTATCGATCGCACAGTGGAGACCAGGAGACGTCGAGGCTCACAGAACACCTCAGTGAGAAGGCAGATGAGGCCCAACAAAAGTATCCCACAGCCCAACTGGTTATTCTGGGGGATTTTAACGCTCACCACCAGGAGTGGCTATACCCATACCAGAATACAGACCACGCTGGGAGAGAAGCGCGTAAGCTTGCACTATCGCTAAGTCTTACCCAGCTTGTCAAAGAGGCGACCCGGATACCTGATGTTGATGGCCACACTGCCAACTGCTTGGACCTTCTGCTGACAACTGATCCAGACCGGTACTCGGTTTCGGTAGCCCCGCCGTTGGGTAGTTCCGACCATTGTCTGGTGAAGTCTGTATCGACCTACTCCCCACCTGACCCCAGCATTAAAGGTGCCCGGCGAGTATGGCGATACAAGTCAGCGGATTGGGATGAGATGCGATCCTTTTTTGCATCTTATCCTTGGCAGCCGGTCTGCTTTTCTTCTGACGATCCTTCGACTTGTGCGGATGCCGTGACAGACGTGTTGCGTCAAGCTATGGAATATTTCATTCCATATGCAGACGTACCGCTGGCTGGCAAAGCTCACCCATGGTTTGGAGCCGAATGTTGTCATGCTAAGGCGCAACAGCATGAGGCATACTTGGCATGGGTTGACGCTCGAGACCGTAAGTCGATTGATGTTCGTGAAAGGAAGAAAGCCTTTAACCGAGCTGCCAAGTCTTGTAAAAAAGCATTGCGAAAGGCTCGATTTGACCACATTAGTCGAATAGGGAACAAACTAGCTTCATACCCCTCGGGTAGTAAGGCTTTTTGGTCCTTAGCTAAGTCAGTCGAGTCGAATTTCTGCAAGCCCTCACTGCCACCAATGCTAAAACCTGATGGATCGCTAGCCCACACTGCTGAAGATAAAGCAAACTTATTCGCTCATCTCTTCGCAGATTCTTCACGTCTAGATTCTGGCAGTGCAACCCCTTTAACCCCCCTGAATGAATGCGATACATTCATGTCTGACATTCGTATCCGGCAGGTGGAGGTTCGCAAAACACTGCGCAATCTAGACGTGAATAAAGCTAGTGGTCCTGACGGTATCCCAGCTATACTATTAAAGGCATGTGCGCCCGAGTTGTCTCCTGTATTGACACGCCTGTTTCGCCTCTCTTTGAAGACAGGTTTAGTTCCAAAATCCTGGAAGCTTGCCAACGTACAACCTGTACCCAAAAAGGGTAGTCGTGCTGACCCTGCCAACTATCGTCCCATCTCTGTAACGTCCATACTATGCAAGAGTATGGAACGAATACTGAACAGCAGACTCCTGGCACACCTAGAAAGCAATGACCTCCTGAGTGACCGACAATACGGATTTCGCCGAAATCGGTCAACAGGAGACCTTCTAGCGTATGTCACTCACTTATGGAGTGAAGCCATCGAGAGAAACGGAGAAGCTTTAGCAGTTTCTCTGGATATCTCGAAGGCTTTTGACCGGGTTTGGCATGACGGCCTATTAAGCAAGCTTCCTACGTATGGATTATCTACTGGCTTATGTGTTTGGGTATCAGACTTTTTGAGGGACCGATCAATTCGAGTAGTTGTTGACGGCTGCTCGTCTGGTCAGATGGCAATTAATGCCGGAGTTCCTCAGGGGTCAGTTCTCTCTGCAACACTTTTCCTGCTGCACATCAACGATCTGCTTAGGCCCGGTATCATTGGGTATGCAGACGACAGCACCGTTGTAGAGAGATACATACCTGAAGCACGTTCCAGTGGATCTCAGATCCAGTCTCATAGAGAGGCAATGATTGAACGCATGAACTCAACGCTGAAGGTAGTCGCAGAGTGGGGCGATGCCAATTTGGTGAAGTTCAATGCTTCAAAAACACAGGCGTGTCTATTTTCCGCTAAGCGGAGTCAATTTCACCAGACTCCTACTTTCCGAGATGTATCCCTTCCGATTTCAGACCAACTAGAGCTTCTAGGGTTTACGCTAACCAGTAAATTGAATTTTGGCTCGTTCATAGAGTCCAAAGCCAAGACAGCTGCGAAGAAGCTAGGCGTTCTATCGAAGGTGAGACGGTACTTCACACCGGGACAGCTTCTTAACCTGTACCAAGCACAAGTCCGATCGTGTATGGAGTACTGTTCTCATCTCTGGGATGGCTCTGCCAAATACCAGCTTGAGGCATTGGAAGCTATTGAGAGACGAGCCAAAAGGCTCATTGGAAGCTATTGAGAGACGAGCCAAAAGGCTCATAGCGACACTCTAGTCGAGTCCAAGCTCCTAAGTCTCGAACATCGCCGTAAAGTTGCCAGTCTATCGGTATTTTACAGGATACATTTCGGAGAGTGTGCTACGGAACTTCACAATTTGGTTCCCCCATCCCCATTCTACCATCGGACCACTAGACGCACGGAAATGCGGCATCCATACTTGGTTGATGTTCCAACTGTCCGCACCAAGCGCTTTGCTTCAACTTTTATGTTGCGGACAGCCAAGGAATGGAATTCCTTGCCGGCGTCTGTCTTTCCGAGCACCTACAAATTGGATGTTTTCAAGACAAGAGTGAATAGGTATCTTCTAGGTAAGCGTGCTACATCGTCGACCGCATCATCACTTAACAGCAGGTGAGATAGCGGTCAAACGCAAACCTATAAATTGTAAAAAAAAAAAAAAAAAAAAAAAGAGATGTACCTTTGTAGGCCCGCAGAACAATCCATACTAATATTATAAATGCGTTTGTAACTCTGACTGTCTGTGTGGCTTTCACGTCAAAACTACTGAACCTATTGAAATGAAATTTGGTACACAGATAGTTGAGGGCCTGGGGAAGGACATAGGCTATATAATATATAGACTTTTTATTGCGAAAAAAGGGTTGTAAGGGGTTGAAAGTTGTATGGAAGTATCGTCATTTTTAGAGCTAGAAACTTAAAACTTATTTTTTAGTCTGTTGATTTGATATAAAAAAATATGACATTCAAAGTTTGTGCTGGGGGGATTGTGGAGGGGAATACAGGGGGAGTGTGGAGGGGAGGTGCGGGAGGAGTGTGGAGGGGAGTACAGAGGGGAGTACAGGGGGGAGTTGGAGGGGAGGTGCGGGGGGAGTGTGGAGGGGAGTACAGAGGGGAGTTGCGGGGGGAGTGTGGAGGGGAGTACAGGGGGAGTGTGGAGGGGATGTGCGAGGGGAGTGTGGAGGGGAGTGTGGAGGGGTGGTGCGGGGGGAGTACAGGGGAGAGTGTGGAGGGGAGTACAGGGGAGAGTGTGGAGGGGAGGAGCGGGGGGAGTGTGGAGGGGAGTACAGGGGGGAGTGTGGAGGGAAGGGGGGGGGAGTACAGGAGGATTGTAGAGGGGAGTCTGGGGGGAATGTGGGGGGGTGTTGAGGAGAGTGAGGGGAGTGTGGGGGGAGTTCGGAGAGGAATGCGGGGGGGATGAAAGTGTGGCGTAGTACGACGCCATATGTCTAAGTTTAGTAAGAGGGCAGACGACTGTGTCACGTGCACGCGAATATGACCTTGTTATTTAATTACTGTTTTCTTCCGCTGCAAATTAAAAATGCTACCCATAGACACTATACCACGCGGACGAAGTCGCGGGCACAGCTAGTAATAATTATAAAGGACTAGCGGCCGCCCGCGGCTTCGTTCGCCGCGTTCCCGTTACGCCCATTCCCGTTTCTTACATCCGTTCTCCGTTACAATATCTTTATAAATTGTAGCCTATGTTTTATTCTGATAATGAGTTAAATTATTGTAAAGTTTCACTAAAATCCATTCAGTAGTTTTTAGGTGAAAGAGTTAGGTGAACATCCATCCATACTTACGAACTTTCGCGTTTAAAATATTAGTAGTAGGATAGTAGTAGGACCTTTAATAGGTATTAGGATTTTATACAATAGATATGTTAGAAGGATAGGACCTTAAGTGACCTGCCTCGCATAGCGTGTCGGATGCCGAGAACCAATTCAAAACGCCAAATCACTTCTTAACTGCTTTATATTTAAATAGCGAAATATTTCTTGATACAGTATATTATACAATGTCAATGAATTAGATTGATTATGAGCGATTAATTAATTTAATAAGACAGCACAACACAATACATGGGAGATTCGTGAACGGGCGAATCAAGAAGAGAACGAACATAATGGGTCCACAGATAACATGCAATGCATAGACTATATACGAGTACAGACTCAATATCTAACACTCCTCCTTATGCATTACATGAGTTAACGAGTAACTAATTACTATATTGGCTCTACATGCTCTGACTATACATTGAAAAACAACTCTACATTCTTATTTAGTAGGACTCTATAACATTTAGAAAAGGGACTCTACCTAAGAATAAATCCTACTCTACAATTACTAAGCTTATAAGGTTACTAAATTGAAACAATAGACCTTAGCTCTAGATTACTGACAAAATTACCATGCTTTTGACCACATAGTGGTTTGGTTAACACATCAGCAACCATTTGATCTGTAGGCAGGTATTTAACATTAATTTGTTTTTCCTGTATTAAGTCTTTTACATAATGGTACCGCAAATCTATGTGCTTAGTTCGTTTATGGGAGTATTCTTTAACAAGCAAAAACTTTTGAGCACTTTGGTTGTCGTTAAACACAGTTACATCAAAGTTTTTGTCAACAATTTCTGACAAGAAATTTCTAACAAAAGAGATGTCCTTGCATACATCACTAATAGCAAGATACTCTGCCTCTGTGCTAGATAAAGCCGTACAACGTTGCTTTCTAGCCTCCCAATTGATGACATTTTCACCAATTTTCACAACAAATCCAGTATATGATTTGCGGTCTGACAAATCATTGGCCCAATCTGCATCAGCATACGCAACAATATTATAATCATTGCTTTTGACAAAATGAAGACCATAAGTTATGGTTCCTGCAAGATAGCGTAATACTCGCTTAGCAGCGTGCCAATGACTCATATCAAAACATGTACTGTATTGACTTAATTGACTACATGCATATGAGATATCTGGACGTGTACAGACACATAGGTACATAAGTGATCCTAACAATTGCCTATACTGATAAACATTATCATCTAAACAATCTTTGTCTGACTTATCCAGCTTGCAGTTTACTGGTAGCGGGGTGGATACAGGTTTACATTCAGTCATATTGTACTTACACAATAATCGCCTTATGTAATCAGATTGATCAAGAATAGTTACACCTTTGCTAATTGAAACATTCATGCCTAAACAATTTTTCAATATTCCTAAGTGACGAATTTCAAAATGTTCTTTTAATAGTAACAGAATATTATCTATACACCCATTATGAAAAACATAAATATCGTCAACATACAAGGCTAATATTATATATTCATTCTTGGTCTTTTTACAATATACACAAGGTTCACATTTACTCTGCATGAACCCATTTTTGGATAAAACATCATGAATTTTAATATTCCACATGCGACTTGCTTGTTTTAGCCCGTAAATGCTCTTTTTCAGTAAACAAACTTTATTATTATTAGCATCGTCAGATTTAAAACCAGCCGGCTGCTCCATATGGATTACTTCATCTAACTCACCATTTAAAAAAGCTGTGGTGACATCTATGTGATCCATATTCAGATCCAACTGATTTGAAATGCTGAATAATATTCTAAGAGTCGAATGTCTAACAACAGGCGAAAAAGTATCGGCATAATCAATGCCTTGTTTCTGACTATAACCACAGGCAACTAGTCTAGCTTTATATTTAATAAATTGACCCATGGCATCAAACTTTTTCTTAAAGACCCATTTATTTTTGACTACATTTAAACCCTCAGGTCGCTCTACCAACTCCCATACATTATTTTTGATCATGGAGTTGTACTCACCCTTCATAGCTTCATACCATTCATCCTTTTCAGGTGAATTTATAGCATCACAAAGCGTTTGTGGTTCATCTAATGAACTTGCAGCTGCTAATAACGATGACAAATCATAGTCCCTTAATTTCATGGGTACAATACCTCGAGTACTACGCACAGGACGAGAGTTAGACGCGTCAGACCTATCCAACGTGATCGGCTCTCCTCCTCGAGATGAAGAGGCCGGCAGAGAAGACACAGCGCCACAAGGGTCATCATCTTCATCACCGTCAACATCCTCAGAAACATCTTCAGTAGTGCGGTACAGATCAGACAGTGGTGAACCCGTTGGTGGTGTATTACCCACATCTGAAACTGAGAGATTCCCATTTGAAATATCTATGGACTTCACAGTATTACTATTATTAAAATTAATATCACAGTCTACATTGTCATCATTAGCAATCATCAAATTTTCATTATTATTATTAATTAAATTTTCAATAGAACCATTCTGATTATTATCATTATTAATAAAATTTATCTGGTCATGAAAAATAAAATGCTCTTTGCCCCGTTCATTCACGGTCTCCTTTCCAATAAACTTATCCTCAAGGAAGGTAACAGTCCTAGAATAGACAGCCTTCCGAGGATCAAGTGGATCGATAAATCGGTACCCCTTGCATGTTTCACTATAGCCTACAAAAATAAGCTTTTGTGCCTTGGCATCAAGCTTACGTCTTCGTTGAGAAGGTATAAAAGAATAAGCAACACATCCAAAAACGCGCAGATGACTGAGGTCAATATTTGACCCTGTCCACTCACATTCAGGTATTCTATCAGATAACGCAGACGTGGGGGACCTATTTTTTTAAGTAAATAGCCGTCATCACAGCTTCACCCCAAAAGCGATTACCCAGACACGATTCCTGCAGCATGGCTCTGGCTTTTTCAAAAACCGTACGATTGACGCGCTCTGATACGCCATTTTGCTGAGGGCAATAAGGTACAGATACCTCGTGAATAATGCCTTCCTTTTTCAAGAAGTGGGTTAAATTGTTATTACAATATTCAGTACCATTATCAGTACGTAAGATTTTAATTTGCAAACCAGTCTGTTTTTCTACCGTATTTTTAAAGGTAACAAAATGGGAACTAACCTCCGACTTATTCTTCATGAGGAAGCCAAACGTCTTCCTCGTTTTATCATCGGTGAAAGTCAACAAGTAGCGCGCTCCGCCCCAGCTGCTCACTTGCATCGGGCCACAGACATCAGAGTGGATCAGTTCCAGTGGATTAGCAGCACGCCTCGTAGCTGCCCGGGGAAACGACGACTCATGCATCTTCCCCGTCAGACACGAGACACAGCTGCTTGGCACGCCGTCTTCATGCTGAAAAACGACACCAACACACTGATTCCCACCACCAAGTACAGACATACCTTTCTGACTAAGATGACCGAGACGCTTGTGCCATACACTCATAGGTACGCACGACGCAGCATTGGCACTCTCTGTTCCCTGCATAGATCGAAGGGAAGGAGAATTACCTACTCCGGAGGCGGGCCGACCTTGCACTTTAAATTTAAATAGCCCATTACTTTTCCTAGCGGTTACAACCTGGTTGCCTGTGATTTTACAATCACTGTAAATCTTACAAACATTATCATGAAAGGTAACAACATAACCTTTAGCAGTCATTGCACTTACTGACATTAAATTATTAGAGAGTGAGGGAACAAACAAAACATTTTCCAAACTAACATTAGACTTAAGAAGAACCTTACCAAGACTTTCACTCATTAAATGCTCTCCATTAGCAACAGAAATAGTGCACTTCTTCTGTTTAGCGTTCTGAACAAGCCTAGAGTCCACACACATATGAGCCGTAGCACCGCTGTCCACGATGAACTCATCAGAACTACAGGCTGAGTAGGCTGAAGCGAACAATGAGTGTTCTTCTTCTTTTTCTCCTTTCTCGTCCCGTTTCTTCTTGAAGCACCGCTTGGCAATGTGACCACTCTTCTTACAGTACGAGCAGGTAATCTTATCCGGTTTCTTCTTGTTGGCTAGGTGAGCCGAACCGTCTATGTTGTTATTGTTACGACGATGATCCTCTTGTAGCAGTCGAGTGCGTACCACTTCACTGGTAAGATTATTTGTCAAACTCGCAGTTTCCAAACTTGACACGAGCACATCAAATTGTTCTAGTAGGCCTGAAAGTAAAATCTCCGCTATCTCACCGTCTTCTATGACTTTTCCTATGTCAGATAGTTGTGCGACAAGGCTCATGACGCCCTCAATGTAATCTGACATGTTAGGGTATTTATTGTACTCGGTCTTATGAAGCTGTCTGAGGAGCAATACTTTTCTATAAAGCCCTTTGTCCTCGAATGTATCAGACAATTTCTTCCAGGCTTCTTTTGAAGTTTTGGCGTCACGGACAAACTGATAGAGGTTAGGCTGTATGGATAAACAGATACGCGCCAACGCACGACCATCGCGCGCAGCATCACTGTCAGTGCCATCAACACACTTCCATACACCATCCAGCGTAAGTAACATACGTATAGAAAACTTCCAGTTCAGATAGTTTGATATCCCTTGCAATTTCTCAATATTGTTGTAGGTTATGTTGTTGGAACTTGTGCTGCCATCCAATAAATCGCTCCGACGATTTTCGTTAGCCAGCGACATCCTGGAGCTCAAAGTAAAACACCCTTTCTGGGTTTATATTCCAATGAACCCGCAAACTGGGACCATAATCTGTTAGAAGGATAGGACCTTAAGTGACCTGCCTCGCATAGCGTGTCGGATGCCGAGAACCAATTCAAAACGCCAAATCACTTCTTAACTGCTTTATATTTAAATAGCGAAATATTTCTTGATACAGTATATTATACAATGTCAATGAATTAGATTGATTATGAGCGATTAATTAATTTAATAAGACAGCACAACACAATACATGGGAGATTCGTGAACGGGCGAATCAAGAAGAGAACGAACATAATGGGTCCACAGATAACATGCAATGCATAGACTATATACGAGTACAGACTCAATATCTAACAAGATACATAAATAAGGTAGGTACTACTTCTTTGATTGGGGCACTGGAAAACCTTATTAACTAACATAATATGCGTGGGGCTCAGGGATCTCATGTCAATCATTACTAAGGTCAAAGACTGGTTTGGCAAGGCAACTTTGTTGGGGCGTTGGATTGGAACAAAGGCGAGTCCCCTTCACTGCGAGCGGGTGCATTAGCGTGGGCCAGGAAGCCTGTGCAAGTGCTCAAGGCGAACTTGCCCTTTCAAGGCCTGCGCACACCTAGTTCGCTGGCGGTAGCGATCAGTGAAACGCTGTCAAATATTCGCTGTCAAATCTCAAATCTGACAGCGATATTTGACAGCGTTTCACTGATCGCTACCGCCAGCGAACTAGGTGTGTTCGGGCCATCACTACAATAAGGATAAGGAACTGCAACTGTTCCCTGCGAGTAATCCAACCCCCAGGGTCATTTAGCAGTTTTCATCTTGCTAGTTTTATTGTTGGCATTGCATTGTAACTTGTAGGTTATGTACCTAGGTACCTAGTATCTTTGGTATACTCTTATTCTAAGGTGAGTTATATTGAGCGCCGTCTCAAGAAATAAAAAAAAACAAGTTCTGTAAAATAAATAGGAGTCTAATGGTAAAGTACCTACCTAAAAACATAATAAAAACATTAGACTCCTATTTATTTTACAGAACTTGTTTTTTTTTATTTCTTGAGACGGCGCTCAAAACTAAATAGGAACTTATTTCCTTGTCCACTTAGTTAAAACATTAAGTAATGTTTTAACTAAGTGGACAAGGAAATAAGTTCCTATAGTAGGTACCTAGACAGGTAGGTATTCCCACCTATTAAAGGAGTAGGCTGATCTTCAGCCCGTGTGTTGATACACCTACATAACACAAAAGTAGGTAGGTAAGTATACCTGCTACGATTAACTTTTTATATAGGTACGCACTCGCCCACCAGCCATCTAACGGCTAACCTGTCTGGCTAGGTACCTATAAGTACTTTCATCACAACAGTTTACCTACACTAAAAACTATTTTAATTCTAATTCAAGCCACACGTAACGCAGGACACGTTTCTAACGTGCATGCATGACCTGCGAGGCAACGCTTGGTTACCACTTCACATCTGGTGGGTCAGTGTGCTTGTATCTAGTTGTAAAAAAACCTTCCTATACTAACTTCGTTTTCATCGCCAACACAGCATTTACATTATTCTTATCGTGTCACCCATAAGTGTGGTGAAAGGATTCTAAGTGCACCTCAAAGAGGCTCCTTTCGTGCATTTATGTTAACATTCAGTACACGTTGCCGTTCCGCTATGGAATTTCGCCTCGAATGTGGTGTGGTTGACTTGGTCCTGGGGCCACTGACACCACCATTGCACTCTGTGCACGTTTTTTTGTCTTTTCTCTTTAATCTTTGGTTTGGCTAAAGTTTTTGAGGAAATGATGAGAAATGATCTCTCTCTAATTTTTATTAACCAGTAATAAAATAATATTTTTTTACAAAAAAGGGCATATTTAAATAAAATAAATAAATATTGTAGACAACCCACACAAAACTATCTATAATTATTATAGATAGTTTTGTGTGGGTT
Source organism: Thera obeliscata (assembly GCA_947578465.1). NCBI lineage: Eukaryota > Metazoa > Arthropoda > Insecta > Lepidoptera > Geometridae > Thera > Thera obeliscata. The sequence continues at coordinate 6,021,357 of OX387926.1, forward strand.
GTCTACATACAATAATATATTGTATGGGATGCATAATTTTATTTGTGTAATGTTCTGTTTATCTATTTATTTTATTATTTATAAATGTTAGTTTTAATACATAATGTTAGTAACACAAAGAAACTTACAATTAAACAAATATTTACAAAATGTACAAAATACACAAGAAACAGTTGAGCTATCTGCAGACCGTTACAAACGATCTAGAGATAGCTCAACTGATCCAAATCAGTACCAAACGGAAGCGTCCCCAGGACGCTGGCGGCGCATTGCCGCGCTGAATAGCAACTTGGATCACGCGTCGCTTTGATCAGTCAATAATGCTAGTTACTTATTGTTAATTTATTTATTTGCACAAACATCAGGATACTCCGCGCCGCGGTACCCATTCAGATTTCCCACCCTATCGCTTGACCTTACAAAATAGGACACCCTGTAGTGTGATGTCTATAGGGTAAATTACTTAGCTAGTATAGTAACCTAGTATTACTGTATTATGCAACGTAGCTCAGGTTATTCTTTGTTTGAAACAAATTGTTTCAGATGCCAGAACGAGTCGAAGACCTTTACAATTTTACCTACCACAATAATTCTGATGCAAGAACCGCGTCTAGCGAGTAGGTATAGGTACCTCAACTTACCTGTCAAGAGAGTATAAATAACTATTGCAACAAGTATTGCAGACTCGAGAGTAGGTTCGTACTTCTACTTGTTGGTGGTTTATTATATAGTCATATTAACAAAAAAAAAATGGCTATTTGAGCTATAAACAGTGTAAATAACACGACTTTATGAGAAATAGATTAGTAATAGCAGCACTTGGGAAAATGCAGTGCAGTCTAGAGATAGGCGGGATTCACCTCCAATTATTCCGTAAGAAGTAGGTATTTTGGATGAATACCCCAGGGTAAATTTCAAGTGGGGCTATTCAACGGAAATTTTTTGGAACCTCATATCTGATGTACCTCTACCTACCTACTACACCAGTAATTTTCAAGTAAGGTAAGTTAGGTATCTTATCTATCGACCTAGGTACCAAATTTCATGCAGATCGGATCAACAACAACGGTTCAAGAAACAATCTCCAAAATTATCGATAAGGAATGATTATTCTTTATGCACTACTTATACACCACTATTTTGTAATACAAAAAAAATATGCCGATATTGGCTGCTGATACTGAACACATCCACGAAAAAAAATCATAATGTTCTACCCCTACTACATTACCCTATTTTTTTTTTGGTAGTTACAAAAATAGTGGTGTATAGCCTCATTCCTATAGGGGTAGATAGAGCCCACGGATTTCGACAAATCGCCTAATTTCTCAAGTTGCCAATGAGATCAAAAATTAATGTTATTATGTATGTGGTTTCTCGATAGGTGCGCAATCGCAAAATTAGTTGTGTTAATCAAACTCTTGCGCGCAACGCAAGTCACAAAACCGGTGCGGCGGACTGGAATGCGGTCCATGAAGTTTAAAGATTGCAAAAACGTGTTTGCTTAATTTTCCACATTACCTTTGCTCTGCTAATTCCACTAAGTGCAAGTTCAGAGGAAGTTCGACAGACACAGACAGACGATCGAAGTCGAATGTCTCATCGTTGCATCGCCGTTACTGTGGTTTCCTCTTTTTTTTGCCAGGTCAACCAACCATCGATAACCAACTCAACCCAAAACGGTGACATTATGTGAAGCCTGAGTGCTAATAATCACAAAACTTGCATCATTTTAGGGTTCTGTAGTTCCTACAAAGAACACTTAATACTTGAACCTTCGTCATCCATAACCGTCTACGTCTAGGATAGGAGGTCACAGCTGTTTAGCAAGCTGTATGTAATGTAGGTATGTTGTTATACGTAGGTGTATCATTGTCTAGCTGATGTGACGACACTACCTGCTTGAGAAGATTGGTGCTTAGACTTAGGTAGGTATAATGAGCTAAATCAGCTAGGGAGTTATCGTGAATTATGGTTAGAAGACTTGGGTATGGGGCAGTCAGTCGGTCCAAACATTGGGTTTAGTATAAATGTAGGACTGGAGCGGTCACCGCGAGATCTCATTTCGGGGCAAACCGCTAACTTACCTGTAAGGTATTGCATAGGCACAGATCAAAATTAATATTCCACTGTTATGGGGAAATGTGTGGCACGCACGCGTCTATCAAGTGGGTGGTGTTGAGAAACACAGCGCAGCTGGCGGGCGCGAACGCAAAGAATGAATGTTATTTTTCTGAATTGTGAAGATACGGAAGATCCTCAGTACGGAACTCTCGATGGGCCAGCAGTAGACTCGTACTTCACTGGTCATTTTTTCCAAAATAACAGTCACGCACTTGAGGGATTTTAGATGGAACGACGACGGAAGAAGGATGGAAGCAAGTCTGAAAAACCCACCATTGAAAGTCATTATAAATAAGTATCAAAGAAGAAATAATAGTACTTACATAATACATACCTAGTAGGTACTTAGGCCCAATTTCACGGATGCCAAATCGCGAAATCCAATATTTGACAACTCAAATTTTGCAAGAAAAAATTTATACCTACCTAACTAGGTATAATATCGCTGATGGAACACGCATACTATATGGCCCAGCTGAGGTTAAGTGGTAACCATCGCCTATAACAAAGTATTGCCTCGTAGGTCTCGCACGTGTCCTACGATGCATGCACCGTGCCAGTAATTTCAGGTACCTACTCAATATTTTTTACACCCATGTTTTTATTGATTTATCGAAGTGAGTCTTCTAGGTATTAGTAGTAGGTAAGGTACCTAGTCATTTTGCCATTTAACGTATTTGAACATTCACGAAATTTTTTTTATTCACGGTTTTTTAATAGCTTTGAGACTGTTTTATAGTGAGCGTGAGGTATTATGTAGTTAACAAGTGATAGTAGGTATTTTTTATGTATGCAAGACGATTTAATAAAAAACATTCATGACGTTTTAGTCATGAATGTTTTTACCTATGACTAGCTGCCGCCCGCGGCTTTGCTCATTCCCGTTACGTTTTCGGGATTAAAAGTATCCTATGTCCGTCTCTTGGTTCTAAGCTACATCCTACCAATTTTCAGCCCAAAAGGTCCTGCCGTTCACGCATGACCAAGGGAAGGGGTTCAAGATATAGATTTATGATTATAATTTTACATCTTTTCAACTGTATTTTAGTCCATAAATATACTTTGACTTATTTAACTACATACTTTAGAATCATTCCACTTTTAATAACTGGAGTTTTTTTGGGTAGGTAACTTACCACGATAAATAACATACCTACCTACTACAGGTAGGTAGGTATGTTATTTTATTATATCGTGTATGAAGAAGATTAAGCGATAATGTAGATTGGTTAGGTAGGATTCATGGAAAGTTATTACAATATTAGTCAAAGTCACTGCCGCCCGGTCTTGACTCTTGAGAAATAATGTAGCTATTGAACTTGTACCCACTTGTTTTGTATGAGTTTTCTATTTACTTATCGGTCGGTTAATCATAACAAGATGAGGTTAAGGTCGGCCGATTTTCCTTATTCGGACATCCGAATGGAATCAATTTAAAATACATTAAAATGTTGCACATTATCACTTTTTTTTAAACGGAACAAATACATTTACTCCATGGATTCGGATGTACGAATACGGAAAACGTGTGTATGCGGCGGGCCTAAACCTAGAAAACCCGCCTTCAACCAAACTGCTAAATTGATTTCAGGGAATTTTTAAGGGACCAATCTGAAAGTATTGCCTTTCAGATAAAATAAACAAATTGAGAACCAACTCCTTGTTTTTTGAAAGTCGGATAAAGAGGCGGTTTCGATTCGGTTGGTATAATTTTGATATCTCAGAACCAAGCTCAGAACAAACTAATTTAGTTTTTTATTATTTGAGAGGTTACCAGCAGTTCAGTAGTAGGAACGAATGTCATTAAGTTTTGAAGTCGGTCTTTCAAGTTTGTTATCTGAGGCTTCCGTCGTCTCGGACCGTTAGGTACTCGGACCGCAGTCCCACTCACCGGAGTGATTTAATTTTAATATTTTTCTTCCGGCGCGGCGACTCGGACCACAAACCACGTGACGTAAATTGTACAGTCGTCGTCAGAAACAGATCTGACATTAATATTAAATGTTAAGTAGTAGCGTAATGTCAATTAAAAATATTATTTTTTTCCAATTTCGCCCCGAACTGAGATCTCGTGATGCGGATGACATAGGCAGATGGTAATCAGAAAAAACGGTGCCACCGCTGCATTGTACTTTATCTACTTTGAGGAAGTATTTCTGTACAGATTCACTGTTTGGCCTTGCCCCTGACTAACCCTCACTAACTAGTTATGGTAAACAAGTTTAAACTTTGGCCAATTGATTGAAGTGTTCCGTTGACAGACCTTGGCTCCACCATCAGAACAGGTCGCTTTTATAATTTTATGACAACTCTGAACCTCCTTAATTGAATTCAAGAAAAAAAAATAAGAATTGACCGACCAGTAGAAGAACCTTGATGTCACCGAAATTCTTAGAGATGAGAGCTCTCAGAGCGTTGTTTGTCTTAATTTAACCTTTCTTTTTATAGCAAAAACTGATTTGGTCCAAACAAAGTTTTTTCACATGAAATGTAACTTATTTTTTTTTGGTATTTTTTTTTAGTATTGCACCCTTAAAAAACCTCATAAATCTTAATAACCCGACATCCGCTTTTACTAACATACTAACCAGTAAATTTCTCAAGTACAAGCTATCGACGTATCAAATTTCATGCAGATTGGATCAACGGTTCGAAAGTTATCGTCGGACAAACATACATACATACGCACATAAAATGCGTTGCGATAGTGACAGAATTGCCTTCAACCATGAGGTAAGTTTGTAGCAATTCCTACCCCTCTCTAATCCCAGCCGGTTTCACCTGCTGATTTCAAGGTTAAGCATCCCTTTTGTTTAATAATTATATTTTTTTAAATAAATTGTGTCTTCAATCAAAGATTTTTATTCTTTATGTTTACTTTGTACACCTACTTTTTCCTTTGACTGTACTTCATTGCCTTGAACAATAGATTTTTTCAATCATTTCAAAAGTGGTCCGAGTCGCCGGAAGAAAAATAATAAAATTAAATTACTCCGGTGAGTGGGACCGCGGTCCGAGTACCTAACGGTCCGAGTCGACGGAAGCCTCGTTATCTATACAATACGAAATTACCTTTTTGAAATTGTAAATTATATGGTCATAGGACTCCTACAAACTATTATTGTCAAAATAAATATAAAATACAATTTTCTTTCAATCATTTTATTAAAAGTGATGTGATGTAGAGTATCAACTCTAGTTAGAGAAGGTTCATAAAATATTTTCATATAAAAACAAATTTAAAAACATATATTCTAGGCAAGTACTTGGTACCTAACTACGAAAGTAGCTTACCTAACTAAAATTAAATAAAGATACCTATATTAAAAATTTCGTCTGATTTCTCAAAATTAAGCACCAAAAATGTATTTATTACCATTAATATTATTACGTAGTAAGTACTTAGGTACGTTAAGTACTTTAGCTGTTACAAAAAATCATAAGTACATAAAAAAAATAATATATGCCTATGCTATACGAAATCCTTAAAATTTGTAGGTACTTAATATACCTTAGGGCCGCCCCGGTTTCACGGACGAATAATCGACCAATCAAACATTTCGACAGTTATTTAACTCAAGTTTTGCAAGCAAAAATTTTACTTAAACAACTGTCAAATATTTTGATTGATCGATTAGTCATCCGTGAATACAGCCCTCTATTACTTAGTTAAACAAAACAAATATGTACGTTAGAAGACAAGACAGACAGACCGCACCTTCTACCAATGTGTGAATCTTTTACGTAATACATTAGGTAGTAATAAAAACAAACCAAGTAGGTACCTACATATTTAAGGTACGTACGTATTACCATTTATGATCAAATTATAATGGGTAAAACCGTTTTAATAATTAGAATTAAAATTATTCAGAGGATAAAAACCTTTGTCCTCAAAAATTTATCAACTCCTGTCATAAAAACTGTACTTTTTACTTGGTCTGTTTTAAAGACCTAGTTTTAAATGGTTTTACCGACATCATTTTCTAGTGATGTAGTTTGTGTTTAGATTAAAAATTCTCAACTCGTCGGTAGGACAACCTATTTTGATCAAACTTACTTAATATACAAAACTTTTAAATTCCTAAATATTATACAAAATCTTACACCAATATTACCTACTTGTTATCGATCGTGCAAAAGCGAAAGGTACGACCTTGAGATCGCATAACAAGAAAATCTTGATTTCTTAAGCAATACGAATGTTCACAGAAAAGACGCTCAGTTAAAGCTCTGCTGGCTGTGACCATAGCATAGTTATAAGGTAAAGTTGTAGTGTAGTCTGTTAATTAGGACACGGATACAAAATATCATCAAGATATGGAATGTCTTATCAATTATCAAGCGATTTATCATCTAAATCGGAATGTTTAGATAGACAAATACGTTATTCTTTCATCTGAACTGAAAGCATCAACATAATCATGAGCTTTCATGAGCTAGAATCTAGATGATAATTAAAACAATAAGGTATAGTAATAAAATAATACATGATGAAATGGGATTAACGCATCGTAATACCTGTGTTCGGAACAGACGGACACATGACAGACAATGTGATGTAAGATCGAAGAGTCGAATTAATACCTACCTAACTAAAATCTCGAGTCTAGTATGATTTTAACTTTCCATGCACTAGCGATCTACGAGAGATTGAAGAAGAATGATAATATAACCAATGAGTGTAATCTTAAACAGTAATCTTTCGAATTCAACATCTTTTGGTCCATTAGACTTCTGTGGTACAAATCTAGTGTAAATAATTCACCAACTGTACTCACATACATACAAATAAATGTATTGAACCTGCTTTGTTACCGAAGTGATGAATTGGTTAAAGTGATAAATTGGGGCAATAACAAATTCTTTGACCAAAATAGGTTAACAAAGAAAACAGAACCATGTGGTCTTCGCTAAAGAGCAGAGACATAAGTAGAAAAGAAGCTCGCTCGTCCTAGGAGAGCACTGAAATCACAACAGAAGATAGGCATACGCCTAGAGCGAGGGAGATGCGAACAGAACTGTTGATCGCTGATAGGACGATGTTCAACACAGAGAAGAGAAGCGAAGTTGAAACTTGTAACTGAATGGTTAATTCGCAAAGTCTCATTCATCACTTTGACTAGATTCATCACTTTGACTGTAACATTTCGACTAACAAACATCAATATTTACATAATATTATTCCGCGTAACACTTCACCTCCATACCATACCGCACTTTACTCCACTGTAACCGATTTAGCGAGATTGCGCGGGCAATCGACGTTACACTCGCGCAGCACAGCGATGTGGTAGGCGAGCAACTGCATGGGGATGACTGTGAGTATGCCCTGGAGGCAGTCTACAGTTTTCGGGATTTGCAGGCATTGAGAAGCTAAAGACATAGTTTCTGTATCTCCTTCTTCGCAGATGACGATTGGCCGACCCTGGCGGGCCGTTACCTGTTGCAGTGCGTTCATACATTTATTATACACGGGGTCACGCATAACTATCATCATAACAGGCATTGAGCTATCGATCAAGGCTAGAGGACCGTGCTTCAGTTCCCCTGCCATAATACCTTCGCTGTGCATGTACGTCAACTCTTTCACTTTCAAGGCTCCTTCCAAGCATGTAGCGAAATTATAACCACGACCCATGATCAGCAATGATCGCTGGCGGTATAGGTCTGTAGCGAGAGTTTTGATCTCTGAATCTAAAGCTAAAACCTGACGAACTTTTTTATCCAAATCGTTCAAGCCGGCGATTATATCAGAGCGTCGTTTTAACAAGGATATGCGGTCCTCACTGACCACGAGCGCGAACATAACGAGAGAAATGAACTGTGATGTGTAAGCCTTGGTGGAGGCTACTCCGATTTCAGGGCCGGCGTTGATGTGGACGCCGCAATGTGCTTCTCGGCAAATGGAGCTTCCGACGGTGTTAGTGATACCGACAATGAGGGCGCCATGTCTCTTACAGTAGCGCAGCGCCATGAGTGTATCGGCAGTTTCTCCAGACTGAGAGATAAAGAAGCATACATCATCACGGAAAACAGGTGTGTTCCTGTCCAAAAAGTCTGATGCCAGTTCTACCATCACTGGCAGCTCAGTTAGCTCTTCTAGCAACTGGCGAGTTGCTACAGCGCTGTGGTAGCTGGTACCACATCCAATCAGCATAAGTCTTCTGCATCGCTTGATTTCAGGAATGTAATCTTTTATACCTCCAAGAGTCACTGTACCTTCAGCGAAGTTAAGGCGACCTCTCATTGTGTTTACAATGGATTCTGGTTGTTCAAAAATTTCTTTTTGCATAAAATAGTCATAATTTCCCTTCATAATCTGTTGAAGTTCCAATTTAAGGGTGAAGATTTCCCTCTGGTGGGGATCATTGCTGCTACCTGAAAGGCGATGAATGCTGAGCACTCCGTCTTTGATGTGAGCGACATCATCATCTTCAAAATACAAAACTTTGTTGGTGTGTTCAATGACCGCTGAAGCATCCGATGCAAAGAAATATTCAACATCCCTTTCCTCTTCCGGTTCAAAATGGGCATGGCTGTTAACTCGAGGCACGGAGGGAACCACTCCTCTGGTGGCCTTGTTGTTAGTGTACATAATAGGAATATGGTCACTAGATAGGCGACGCTTTGTCTTGATGCCAACCAGCAGAGGACTACCTCTCCGACTAGCCACACATTCATTGGGGAAGTAACGTGATTTGAAACACAAAGCAAAAGCCCCTTCAAGTTGTTGGATTACCTGCTCAACAAGCTCCTGGAAGCTGTAATTCTTGTGTTGGTTGTAAATGTGATCAATCAATTTTGCAATAGCTTCAGTATCAGTCTGGGATTCAAAGGCATATCCTTTTTTTTCTAGGAAAGTTTTGACTTCCTTGTAGTTGGTAATGATTCCGTTGTGAATGACCACAAAAGCATTGTCTTCTCCAGAGCGTTGAGGATGCGAGTTGATTGCGCTCGGCTCTCCGTGAGTGGCCCAGCGAGTGTGCGCGATGCCGCAGTGGGATTCCACGCATGTCTCCACAGACAGCTCATCGCTGCGTTCCTGAAGCAGCTCCTCGAGTGCAGCCACTTTTCCTTTGCGTTTCAGTACTGCGATATCTTTCAGATCAGCAGTATCAACGGCGACACCGGCCGAATCGTATCCGCGGTATTCCAAACGTTTCAGTCCATTGACAAGCAATTCCAATATTTCACGCCGGGTTTTAGGCGTAAGATGATTGATGTACGCGAATATTCCACACATTGTTATGGATACTTGGAACTCGAGTGATTGGGACCACGACTCGCGAGACACTGCAGTCACCAGAACACTTAAGCAATATTGAAGGCCTACGCGTATTGCTCCTACCACTATTTGTTACTTTCACTTACGTGCGGCAAGGCACACGTCATCGTGTTTCGTTATCATTATCTTGCTCGATCGTTGGTTTGTATCGCGAACAACGTTGTAAATAAAACAAAAATTCTGTAATTTCCGCTTCTTCGTGGAATTAACCAATTTAGATCTATGACAGTTGACGTTTGACATTGACACAGTCAATAATAGTGACTGCTTACTATTTTCAGAGCACAGATTAAAAAGCCTGAATCTCATTGCCAGTCCAATGCAGAATCCCTACATAGATTAGGACTGATATTATGGCAGTGGAAATTTCAGAGAAGATTTCGGTCATCTATTGGAATGGTGCTAAATTAAATAAGAGTAGTATGGTTGAAAGAAATTCAAAAAAATAAGTATCGAGGAGACATGGTGCATTTGTTCAATGCTGTAGGTACTTATTACTATTGTACCGTGGTGTCCCAATGCAGGGCAAAGGCCTTAGGGTCAGTTCACACCGAGACGCGACGCGGCGCGACGCTGCGCGCACATTTTTCATAGAGCGACTCAGAATATACTTTATTCACTACACGAAAAGATACACATTACACTGTGAGAATTCAGATTACGTTGCACCACGCAGCACTGCGCCTCGAGGTGCCTCGCGGCGTAGCGCGACGTATCGTGACGCAGCGGTGCATCGCCGGTACGCTCGGCGTGCAAGAGCGGTCGTCCTGCTACGATTTTAAGATGCGCCTCGCGACGTTGCGATGCGTCTCGCGACGACGCGCGGCGTAGCGCGAAATCATTGGCCTCTTTGAGTATCGTCGCGTCGCGTCGCGTCTCGGTGTGAATTGACCCTTAGGGCTTGTAGGTAGTAGGCCGGGCATGCCTATGCCTCTGACACGATGACCCGCTGCTGCCTGGTGCTTCGGCTTATGAAGTTCGTTTGGTAGGTGGACCTGCCACGAAGTCCTAGTGGCTGAAGCATGAGGCATACCGCAGGACAGAAAAGGAGAAAATAAAACCAGCTGTATTGAACTTCTTCATTTATTATAGGACTAAAGAGAGACAGTTTTTACAAAATTGTTGAAAATATTACAAAGTTTTATTTAGCTTAAAATGAATGAGAGTCGGTTCCGTGGTTTCCCACATGAGGATTTTCAGTTCTCTTTCTTAAAGTTTATGAGAAAAATAATGGGCTGATTGAAATGTTCAAACCATCACACAATCGTAGTTTGAGCTACTTAACAAAATTGCGTCACTCAAGGAACATAAAATAACTAACAGCTTCAAATCTTACCATGGTTTTCAAAACGTTTAACGCTTTTTCGTTTTGCTACATAAAAGGTTTACAACCAATATCCCTTATCCTACACTCTGATGTTAACCATCATTTTACAAGACCTTACCTATGTTATGTAGGTACCTTGACCACCTCACTCATGTAACTGAAACCTTACTAAGTATATGTAACTAGGTAGGTAGGTACAACAATTTATTTGTATCAATTCATTCCGTTTAAACGTAACACAAAACGCAATAAATTTCATGTTATGTCGCCAAAGGCAATACAAGAGTGAACAAGACTTGAATGCTACCAGACCACCATTGATATAATTTGAAAGTTTGTAATTGGTTTAAAAATACATCAACCACTCCGTTCCTTTCCTCCTAAACTCTTTTCGGTGAAAAATCAAAACATAATGAGCTTTCAAATGAGGAAACTCAAACTTGACGAATAACTTACGACTAAAATAATCACATAGACATAAACTTAAGACATAAGCGTAACTAAAACAAACTAACTTTAATATAGTGCTATGATAAATGCATAAGTAAAGGACGAGAGTGTTGTGACCTGTGAAGAAGCTCCGGCTAGAGGGAGACACTAAGGGAATTCGCACGCGACTACGGCTCATCATCATCAGGAGACATGTTTTAAGAGGCGGTGCACCGTCACCATCGGTCGTCGTCATAAAAACTGACGGGCCAAGAGCAAGTGCGCTCTTACAGACGATGGTTGACGGCAACCGTACTTTGTTTGACATGTCCTGCGGTTATTTCTTCTTCTGGGCCTTCTCGGCAGCCTTTGTGACCTTGCCGGTGGTCACCTCCTTGAAGTTGACGCTCTGGAACAATTTTTTTTTTATAATAGCGGATTATAAAGATAGCGATCAGTGAAACGCTGTCAAATATCGCTGTCAAATTTGACAGCGTTTCACTGGTCACCGACGCCAGCGACTTATGTGTGTGCAGCCTTTATCTGATTATCAGATAAAGGCTGCACACACACAAGGATTGACTGTTTTTTTAATCTAAAAAAAAAAACAATTTTTAGATTAAAAAAAACAGTCAATCCTTCCCTAGATTACAAATATTTTATACTGTCCCAAAAGTTGTGAACCGATTTAGTTGAATTTGAATTCACGACTTTCGGCTTGTTACCATTAAATAAGACTTGATTAGAGCATCCCGTATCAAGAGGAAGGTCGTGGGTTCAAAATCCACTCGGCTCATATGGTGCCCCGTCAGGAGCTATCTGTTCACACAAGTTAATTCCGTGACAGTGTTCAAATAATAATAGTAATCCATATAATAATATCTCGGGTTAGACAGAGACTTTTAGACTTCTGACGAAACACGTCCCTGACACGGCACTGATGTGTGGGCACCATAAGAAAGAATTTACAAAAAAATATATATGCATAAAACAGCTGTTTCCCATAGTACAAGCTCTGCCTATAAGGCTGGATAATGTTGCGTGGATTGTCCTAAATATTTATTTATGTATTTTATGTACCTTGATAACGCCGACGGCTACGGTCTGGCGCATGTCACGCACGGCGAAGCGGCCGAGCGGCGGGAACTCGGAGAAGGACTCCACGCACAGCGGCTTGGTCGGCACCAGGTTCACGATGGCCGCGTCACCGGACTTTATAGACTTCGGCTCTATCTCCGTTGTTTTACCTGTACAACAAACATACATAGATAGCAAACACTTTATTGCTCACAAAAACATAGAAACACACAATCATCATTATCATCCCGTTTGCACCCACTGCTGAGTATAGGCCTTTTTAGGGTTCCGTAGCCAAATGGCAAAAACGGAACCCTTATAGATTCGTCATGTCTGTCTGTCTGTCTGTCTGTCTGTCTGTCTGTCCGTCCGTATGTCACAGCCATTTTTCTCCGAAACTGTAAGAGCTAGACTGATGAAACTTGGTGAGTAGATGTATTCTGTAAACCGCATTAAGAATTTAACATAAAAATAAAAATAAAACTATAAATTTCAGGGGTTCCCATACTTAAACTGAAACTCAAAAATTTTTTTTTCATCGAACCCATACGTGTGGGGTATCTATGAATAGGTCTTCAAAAATGATATTGAGGTTTCTAATATCGTTTTTTTCTAAACTGAATTGTTTGCGCGAGAGACCCTTCCAAAGTGGAAAAAAGTTGGTCCCCCCCCCTCTAACTTCTAAAGTAAGAGAATGATAATACTAAAAAAAATATATGTTGTACATTACTATGTAAACTTCCAACGATTTTTGATTTGAACGAGATCTAGTCAGTAGTTTTTTTTTATACGTCATAAACCGTAAGCCGCAATTTACCTTTCGACAAACTACAAGAACCTTATTATGTTACATCAAGTAACATAATATAAAGGTTCTTGTAGTTCGTCGTGCTACGGAACCCTTCATGGGCGAGTCCGACTCGCACTTGGCTGCTTTTTTTTATGTAACTTGCTGATGGAACAAGCATATGGCCCACCTGATGTTAGTGGTAACCATCGCCTATAACAAAGCAATGCCTTAGGTCACGCACGTCAGGAACGTGCCCTACGATGCACTGCCCTATATACGTCCATCAACTGGAGGCATACAGATATTCAGCCTTCAAACCGAAACACAGCAATGCTGCTTCACAGCCGAAATAGGCATGGTGGTAGTACTTCCCCGGACTAGTGCTTCACAAAGAGCTCTACTACTACTAAATCCTCTTTATTGCACTTGCAACAATGTCGTTCGACCAACGGGCTGGTGGTCTGCATCTAGGTCTTTGAGCATCGCTTGGCCACCATTCTGTAGCCGCCTTCGTTCATTTCCCGTTGTCCCTTCTTGCCAAGTGCCCTGCCCATCTCCACTTCAGTTTTGAGATTCGCGATGCTATATAAGTACAGTTGAGAACACAGTGCACACACAATACAGCCCTGCTATTCCGGCAGCACGGCTAGATTGAGTGATCGCTGAATCAGAGTTCCACTTTCAAATTCAAACCAAAATTTACAACTCGCTTCGAATTCAGCGATTGTTTGAGTGATTTGTGTTGCTAGAATTGCACCCCAGTACAGTCCTCGTAATTTGGAATGAATTGGTCAAAAAAACCTTGTGTAAAATCTGCTTCTTTGGAAACAACTTAGTTTTAAGTCTTTTGAAAGATAAATCTTCACTTGATTGATTCTCAACCGCTGCAGATGTCAATGAACTTACAGATGACGCGACGGGTGAAGTCAAAGCCTCGTATCAATAAGATTTAAATTCCCAAACGCTTAAAAACAACTTTCATATTTATTAAAATAAATACAACCCTGTAAGCTACAACATACGCGTCGAGCCATTTACAGACAGGAAATAAGATGCACTACCGCATATTTGCTCAAAGATTGTAAGCTAAAGGACATACCGGTACGACGGTCGCACTTCTCCTTGATTTCGGCAAACTTGCAGGCGATGTGAGCCGTGTGGCAATCCAGGACTGGAGTGTAGCCATTGCTTATCTGGCCGGGGTGGTTCAGGACGATTACCTAAAACCAAGGATGCTCTTTATCATTGAAAAATTGACATGTACCTGACTGTCTTGGGTGTTATTAATAATCCTGGCGCAACGCTGGAGTAGTTAAATCGTGTTTTGTCACATTTGTTCGAGTTGACAGTTGCATGTGAATGCAAGAGACAAAACACGGATCAACTAGTCCAACGCTACGCTAGGATTATTAATAAGACCCGTGTTTACATCTGTAGTAATAAATAAATAATTGTATTCTTTTCTAGCTTTAATTCTAATCTGAGCTAGGAAATAGGATCTGCACTGACGTTCAGCGGTGGGGTGTATTTTGCATCTTGCTAGGCTCACCCCAGCCAGCCCAACTCCTTCAATTAGCGGAGAAGGACCTTGGGTTGATAGCAGCAAAGCCTTTCTTGTGTCGACCACCCGTGACCGACCCCCTGACTTATGGTGAAGTTTGTCGACCTTTGCCGAAGAAGCCTAAAAAAGACTAAAGAAAAAAAGAAGTTTTGACTTCAAAAAGCCTAAAGGCGATAGGTAAACCAGAATAAGAGATAAAATAATGTAATCAAAACATTGCATATAAATTTGAAAGTCGTTTTATCTACAAGACGAATCCACAAGTGTATACTTGAGGATTACCTACACTTGTTTGCTTTTATGTGGCACCGGCCCTTCACACTAGCACGTAAACCACAAGTGCCTGCTGAACAAACATTAAACAATAATATATATATTTATGCATATACGACGTGTTACCAAATAGCCCGTAAAAAATATAACTAATTATTAAAGTCAAAACTCTAAGCTGTCATGTCAGGGAACCAGATTATTTAACAGAAAGACCTACCTTTCCTACGTATAATTCACCTAGTGATTGTCCACTTCTATTTTTTATGAATAAAAAATAAAAATATTGTAAATGGACTCGTTTAAAGCTCTATTTCACCTCCTTTCGGCTTTACGGGTAGTTTTGTTGTAACACCCTGTATAAAAGAAAGTCGTTTATGTTACAATATAGAATTCAAGAGCAGCTGAACTGGTTTGGCTGAAAATTGGTAGGGAGGTAGCCATTGGATGGTCCTAAGACCATGAGAACTTTTTATCCCGAAAAAGTAAACAGGAACGTGGCGAGCGAAGTGGACGGTCGCTAGTTTATAATAAAGATATTTTTTTATAGACTGATCGGAAAGGTAATTGTAATAAAGCAAGTCATATAACAATGACATTTAAAATCATTAGGACTTAAAAATAATCAAATAAATCAGTTCATAATTTCATAGTATGCAATCGGTTAATCAGCGCCGTCCTATTTGCATCTGATTATTATTTGATCAACAATTTAATCACAATAATCTACTTTGTAAAAACTGCTAATGTACGGAAATTTCAAGGTTCCTAAAGATAAGCAGTTATTTCGTAACCCAACCTAAGCAGGAAATACAGAAACCAGATAATATTTAATTATAAATGTCATCAGTATCCAAGTGAGTATAAAAAAAAACTACGCGAATAGGTCTGTATAGGCCAACAAGCTCTAGTCTCTAGCTCTGGTTTTGAGTCTGTGTGAGTACTCTGTCTATGTGTATTATACTATGCGTGTGACGTTTCGACGTAAGATTTATTTAGACAACACTCACACAGACTCAAAACCAGAGCCAGACAAAGCTTATGGCAGGCCTACTGATGTGACATCTTTATTTGTTATTTGCATCGATGTTATTTGTCTGTATTGCCCCAGGAAACTGAACTAATTCAACGTGGACGAAGTCGTGGGCAATGGCTAGCAGGCATATTAATACGTTTATAGTGATAATGACAAAACTATCCTGTATAATTAATCATCAACAAACTACTGCAAATAAAATCTAGTTACTGATGGTCCATTAGTCTGAAGTTAATTGTATTCAATGACAAAATTTACCTTCTCTATTGACATTGATTTTGAAATAAGTTTTGCTACTATCTACTTCCTAAACCTGTGTTGTTATTGCACACTTGGAAAAGTAGAACTTCCTGTTTTATTTTTATACTAGTAATCCGCTTCGGCTTCTCACGGGTAGCTGAGCATAGTAGGTATAATTATGTCAGTACATAATAAAAATAGTAAAAATAAAAAACAAACAAAGAAAAACATTGGACAGATTTCAAATCTGATGGCAGGGAACTATCTATCCCACTAAACCGGTCCTCTTTTCAAAATAGTAGGTCAGTACTATACTTAACTTGGCATGTACCTACTTCTAAAGTTGCCTACTTACTAAAGTTGGTACTTCTAAAGTTGGTACTTCCAAAGTTGGTACTAACTAAAGTTGGTTACTTACTAAAGTTGGTACTTCTAAAGTTGGTACTAACTAAAGTTGGTACTTCTAAAGTTGGTACTAACTAAAGTTGGTACTTACTAAAGATGGTACTTACTAAAGTTGGTAGTTCTAAAGTTGGTACTAGCTAAAGTTGGTACTTCTAAAGTTGGTACTAGCTAAAGTTGGTACTTCTAAAGTTGGTACTTCTAAAGTTGGTACTAACTAAAGTTGGTACTAACTAAAGTTGGTACTAACTAAAGTTGGTACTAACTAACGTTGGTACTTACTAAAGTTGGTACTTCTAAAGATGGTACTTACTAAAATTGGTACTTCTAAAGTTGGTACTAACTATAGATGGCACTTACTAAAGTTGGTACTTCTAAAGTTGGTACTTAAAGTTGGCACTTCTAAAGATGGTAGTAACTAATGTTGGTAAATACAAAATGACGTAATAAGTAGCACCTCATTGTTCTGTGGTAATGGTAAACTTGTCTTCTAAGATCGTTTGATTCCTATGCGTGTGAGTGGCAGATGAAGTATAGTGGTACTTACTTGAGCTATGAATTCGGAAGCGCCTCTTGGCGGAGCGTTCTTGGAGTCTCCAGCGACGTAGCCGCGGCGTAACTCTTTCACCGACACATTCTGTCAAAAAATTCATATACTAAATCAGGGGTAACGTGGCCTAGTGAACAGAACTTTGGTGGCCTAGTGGTAGCGGCCCCGCCTTCCAATCCTAAGGTTGGATTCAATTCCAGTTGAACCAATGAGTTTTTCTACACAAAAATGTATGCACACTTTGCCAGTGCTCTCAAACGGTAAAGGAAAATATCGTGAGGAAACCGGATGTCGTTTAACCTAATAAGTTTCGAAATATGTGTCCTTGTTTGTATTTAAGGTTCTTGTTTGTTTTTTTTCTGTATTTGTGTTCATTCAATAAACTTATTTCATTTCAAGTGCACGAAAAGAGCCTCATAAAGGTGTACTTAAAATCATCTGCATGGTTCGAAAGAACCAGAGTGGTGAAAGAAAAGATCATATTATTTGTTTAGAGAAGTTCATAAGTGAAGATGAGGTGAAGGTCAAACCATTCATCGTCAAGAATGTTCAAGTTTTTATTTTTTACTTTTAGTTCTAACGCTACTACTACGCTTTGTGTCAGTTTTACCAACCCGTTATCCGTAAACATTTCTCATCATCATCTATCTTTATTGTTAAACAAGTTGTGCGTCGCGTCGTAGAGACGGAAATTAATCTGGCGGATAGCGAAAGCGGCTAGCTTACTCCAAATTGATAAAAGCTTAAGGGTAGCTTCGACACTGACCTTAACGTTGAAGCCAACGTTGTCTCCCGGCATAGCCTCTTGCAGAGCCTCGTGATGCATTTCCACAGATTTCACTTCTGTGGTGATGGCGGCCGGAGCAAACACTACCACCATACCTATGGACAGTTCAATCTTTCATAGCACAATTTATTCTAAAAATTGTATTAACAGAAGTAGTGGTATGTATGGTAGTAGTGGATTTATTTTGAAACAGGCGATAAATGAAGCTCACATAAAAGTGTTGTGTTGGTCTCACCTGGCTACAGCACTCTCAATGTAAAGTTTAAGGTGTTGAATGTTGTTGTGTTGGTCTCATCTGACTTCAGCACTCTCAATGTAGAGTTTAAGTTGTTGAATGTGGTCGTGTTGGTCTCACACCTGGCTTTAGCAACCAAGTGCTGAGTTTAATGTGTCTGAATGTTGCTCTTACCTGGCTTCAGCAAGCCCGCTGTAGTGTGTTAGAGGTTTGAATATTATTGTGTTGGTCTCATCTGACTTCAGAACACTCAATGTAGAGTTTCAGGTGTTGAATGTTGTTGTGTTGGTCTCACCTGGCTTCAGCACTCTCAATGTAGAGTTTAAGGTGTTGAATGTTGTTGTGTTGGTCTCACCTGGCTTCAACACGCCGGTCTCGACGCGACCGACAGGCACGGTACCGATGCCTCCTATCTTGTACACGTCTTGTAGAGGCAGACGAAGTGGCTTCTCCGTGGGCCGCGACGGAGGCTGTATCGCGTCTAAGGCCTAAGAAACAACCACATCCATTTTACTTCATACTCAATTCTCAATGTTTTAGGTGCTATACTATTTCTCATTAGATATTTTATGCTCAACCTTGATATTTGAACCTCGACCTTTATGGCCTATGCCTTAAGGGGGTAGGGGGAAATGTTCAGCAGTTAACTTCTTCAGGCTCATGATAATGATGATTCAGTAATAGTAGTAGAGCTCTTTGTGTGTAGCTCGTCCGGGGAAGTTTTCATGCCTATTTCTGCCGTGAAGCAGCATTGCTGTGTTTCGGTTTGAAGGGTGTGGTTGCCGATGGAATTACTGGCACGTGAGGCTGAACATCTGTATGCCTAAAGTTGATGGACGCAGGGCAGTACATCGTAGAACACATTTCTGACGTGCGTGACCTACAATGCTTTGTTATAGGCGATGGTTACCACTTAACATCAGATGGGCCATATGCTTATTCCATCAGCAAGTTGTATAAAAAAAAAATGGTGGTTCTATTGACGTATCTTACAGGTGAAAAGGAGCCAGTAGAAATCTCACCTCAATAAGGCACTTGCCCTCAGTCTTGCCTTCCTTGCGCTCGATGGTCCACCCCTTGAACCAAGGCATCTTCTCGGAAGGTTCCAGCATGTTGTCGCCGTGCCAGCCGGAGATTGGCACGAAGGCGACCGTCGCCGGGTTGTAGCCTGCACGAGACATTTACATTGCCTATCGATTCGAAAGGACTGCGGTATCTCAAGGCCACCGAAACGAAATGCTACAAACATATTTTCTAAAGGCTAATGTACCTACAAACTTCTGTAATTGTTTTTTTTAGAAAGTTACCTATTAGAATTTCGCAAACCTATTTTTATCAACAGGTATGTGGCGTAATAAGTTGTTGGTATCTTTCTAATTATAATGCGGTTATAATGCAGCTCTGACCTAAAAAGTTAGTTACGAAAACGAAAACGCTCAAGAGTTGTAGGTACCAATTTACACCTCTATTCAGTGTTGCCACCTTAGCCCTTTCGTGCTAGATCTAGCACTTTTTCTACTTCGGAGATATGATTTTGGACGATTCCGATGATACCTATATACTCAGTTTTTTTTACAATGTAATAACTTTAGTTACATTTTGCACTTTTTAATACGTTTCAAATTAAAAAATTCTTATTTTTTGCATTTTATACTTGTGTTTTAGTTTTTTCTAGCACCTCTTTTGATGACCAAAGTTGCTAAATCTAGCTCTTTCTGCCCGTCCAACTGCCCTTTTTCAAATACCAAGGTGGCAGCACTGTCTCTATTGGCTCGTGAAGTTTGCATAATGTTTGCTTACCGATTTTCTTGATGTAAGAGGACACCTCTTTCTTGATCTCCTCGTAGCGTGCTTCGTGGTAGGGCGGCTCTGTGGAGTCCATCTTGTTGACGCCGACAACTAGCTGCTTCACGCCGAGCGTGAAGGCGAGTAAGGCGTGCTCACGCGTCTGTCCATTCTTGCTGATGCCCGCCTCAAACTCGCCGGTGCCGGCTGCCACGATCAGTACAGCGCAATCGGCCTAGCCAACCACCATCCATTTATACCAGACAAATAAAAACTTAGCAGTGATTTAATAATGTCCCAAAAGTTAAGAGCCGAGCGGGATTTGAACCCGCGACCTTTCCCCCTGGTACAATACCTTGGTTTGATTATCTAACAGTTTCAACAAGTGGCTCTAGCCACTTTTATTTTGAAACATTCAACGAAGACGGAAATTTAGCCTCGAGTTCTTTAGGCAAGCCCGCGAATTATTTAGCGTATAATCCTTGTTTTACCTGCATTTTGTTACGTCTATTCTTGGCTATAATTTTGTGATGAACATAACAAGAAGAAGTCTTGAATAATAATTCTAAAGATCAAGGTCGATCACATACGGTAAAAGGTCAAAACTGTAGGTATACGAGCGAAAAGGTCATCCCGTAATAGGATGTCATGTGGCTCGCTGTTATTTAAAGCTCGTCTCAAACCTGTTTCGAAGATTCAATTGTAATGTCATAGATTACCTGAGAAGTTCCTGTGATCATGTTCTTGATAAAGTCTCTGTGTCCAGGAGCATCGATAATGGTGACGTAGTATTTAGCAGTTTCAAATTTCCACAAGGCTATGTCTATCGTGATACCGCGCTCTCGTTCCGCTTTTAACTTGTCAAGCACCTAAGTACGATAATACTTTAAAATATCATAAAATAAATTATTTATTAGCACACTGTTGATAATTTGCAGAAACCAAATCAACTCTACATAAATCCTTCCTTCTTCTTCCTGACCTTATCCCACTTTATGTGGGGTCGGCACAACATGTTCTCCTCTTCCGTTCTCCTCTATCGGCCGTCATCTCTGTATTCACTTCTTTCTTACCCATGTCATCCTTCACACTGTTTATCATTTTTTCTTTAGCTTACCACTACCCAAATATCCATCTACATTCATACTCAACTCTCACCGACTCACGAGTTCCCTCTTTCCTCAAGACATGCCCGTACCACGCCAGCCTGTTGCTCCTCCATTTTTCTGTTACCAGGTTACTTTCAGACTTCCTCTGATATACTACCTAAATCCTTACCCAAGCATATTTGAAGGATCCTTTGCCCATCTCCTGAGCTTCTTTCTCGAACTTTTCAATGGTCCGCTTGTCAATGCCGCCACATTTGTAGATCAAGTGACCAGTGGTAGTAGACTTGCCGGAGTCCACATGCCCAATCACCACAATGTTGATATGAGTCTTCTCTTTACCCATAATGTGAAGTCAAGTGCTAGGAATGCGATGTTAAACTTAATCTAGGAGAAAAATAAATTATTACTTATGTAGGGCGGGGCACTGGGCTGAAACAATTTGCTTTAAATTGGCGTTCCCGCCGTTATCTATCTTTCTTGCACAGTGAAGTTAAAAATCGTACACGTCCCCAGAAGGGGCCGAACTTTGAGTAATTAATAAAGAATTATTACCTAAGAAATTATTAAATTATTATTATTCATGCACGCTGCATGAATCACAATCACATTCCTCTTTTTTTTCCTCGTCTTTATTCGAGCCATATAAGATAACCAAAACCACCCCCAAGCACAAAACGGCATTTACAGTAATAATCATAATCACTTTTTAATTATAACGGGACACTTTTTGCACCTGAATCTAGTTTATGACTGAAATGGGCTAGAATACTTCCCTAGAACGCTCTCCCGAGTGTGCGCATTGCATAGGAGGTCCGGAACATCGATTCAGGGCGAGCCTGCATCTCCAATATAGACTAGGTACCTATACATCTAGAGCGTCTGCCTGCCCTCAATTGCAATATCACGATAGCTTAGTGTACCTAGATCCTTCAATACAAACAAAGAGAGACTCTAGGTACCTATTACGAAACCCGAAATACTTACCTACAAATTTCAGAGTTCGCTCAAAAGGGTAAAGTTGTTAGAATTGCATCTCCAAATGCCACCTCAAAGGTTAAAAGTGCACAGGGTTATTGATCGGTAAAGAGATAACCAAGCTAAAGATTTCGCGGCACCTATAACATTCATTGTATAAGGCAGACAAGCTGCAAACCTGGGTAGGTACTTGGTTTATTTTGCGAATATCATAGCAGTAGTAGATAATTTTAATCGGTACTTTATGCACACTTGCGTATGTAAAGTTTCGTACTCTACCCACTAAAAATAATGCGCAGTGAATGTTTATTGCAAAACAAAGACTAAGTACCCAAGTGAATGTATTCGATCTAAATAAAGCACAAGACTAAGTGATCTATACGTACGGCCATATCAGCTTTATGCAGATACGTTGGTATACCTATCAGTAAAGCTTGTTTCAGAATTAGAATAATCCGCATGTCGCACAACGTGCCGGTTCTATAGAATAAAGCATATGGGCTTCTTTCAGTGTCCATCTTGTGCATGCATTCATCCACATCGTGAATTTATATCTATACCTACTGTAGACAAAGATGTAGAATTTTCGTAAACAAACACGTAGTAATAGTTGTTGTACGTTTATTTACAGGTTTTGCATAAGTAATTGTCAATTTGAGATCTTACCTACCATGTAGGTATAGTGCTAACAACTAGGTCCAAAACTTGACGCATACAAATGAAATATTTTATAGTTTGTTTACAAAAACTCGTAGGTACATCAAATTTGGCTAGGGTATAGAGGTATATACCAACATATTGTGCTGCACGTGTGTTTATTGACGTGCTACTTGTGCAAGTATATTTTTTATGAGCACGCATGGTCTAGCATTTCGTTACGTAGCCGTCATGGTGACTTTTAAAGCAAAAATTACTTTGACTTATTAAAATGACACGGCTTTTATTTAGGAAGTAAAATAAAATTTTCTCATTTTCAGTATGTGCAGAGATAATATAAATTTCATGGCTAAACAAAGTGAAAGCTTAGATATCGAGTGCGAAATTCATCTACGCATATTGCAGGTTTATAACATCTGCAAACTTATGTATATAGGCATCGAAATACCTACTAGCTACCACCTATCAATTTGCAATCAGAACGGTTTCCTATTTAAACGGAGCATACAAGTACACAAAACAGTAAAGACAAATTGCGTAATTTCAGAATTATTTAAGCCGGTTCATTCTAGGCTATCTGTGAGATGGATGCCGACGCTAATTTGTAAATAAATGTTTTAGCAATATCTACTCATGAAATAAAGGACACCCAAATGAATGCATTGTTTTTATCAGCTGATTTTAGGATATATAGGTAACTGATGTAATTATTTTAGTAAGTTCATGAAAAACTCACCTTACCAGCCGCACGGCAAACACAAATTTCCCGAGCAGCTTTTCTATTTCTTCGCACATGCGCCGTGAGCCGCTAGCCCGGGAAATGAAATCAATAATGTCAAAAGGATTCCTTTTAATTGATATAAGAAAATGTGTTATTAAATTGTATCAATATTAAATAACAAGAAATAAACGTTGTATTTTCAAAGATAAATAGCCTCTTTGGTCTCGTATGTTGTATAAATAATTTAGTCGCACATAAATATCAGACACTGGCATGATACACAAACACAAACGGATGTTTTAATTTCTTTCTTTTTCAGACTTTGAAACTGTAAATCGTGCCAGTCATCTTGCTATACGGCCTTTTCCCATCCGGCCTTGATTGAAGAGCGAACGCCAGCCTTTTTCAAACTATTTTACCAAACCTACTTCGATTTCGAAAAGGTTTGTAAACTTATGTCTTGCCAATATTTATTTACTCCACAGAAATACGAAGAAACATGTCCAAGACGGCGTAAGTAATAAATTAATAAGTAAGGGTTGTTTTGCTAGGTATAATATATAAATTGTACCCAACTTATAATAAACTTAGAGACCTATTCTAATTAGATTTGTACTTTCTGCGTAAACGATTTGACTAACGAATCAATAGTCAATACACTGTACTGTATCATCATCATTCATCCAATCCATCCATCATCAAACAGCCTGCAGGAGTCTATTACACTTTGGTGTATGCCGTATCGTAAATAAAATATCAATTAAAATTCATAATTTTTATTAAACAATCAAAATTAAGTGAGGGGTAGGATTAAAATGCTTAGTTTTTTTACATAATAAGATAAATTAAAATATCTACTGGATTGACCCATAACGTGATCTCCAAAACTTTTATAGTAGAAGGTAATGATAACTTATAACTACGATCTAAGGGGTCGCGTTGTGGTATGGTACCTTCCGACTCTCTTTCCTTCCTTCCGATATCTATGGATTTTTCTATTAGATTGTGCAAACCTTTACAATTGCAATAAGCATGATTCTATCTAGAGACATAAAAGTCTAGAATTATGGATATTGCAAAACGATAGCCAGAAAATTAGGAGCTATTACTAGAGTGCGGTGGGCCAACTAATAGGCAAATCAAATGACGTGAGAAACAAGTACCTACCGGTTTCTCGAAAATTCCTTGAATAGTTTACTATCGACATTATTTAATTAGTGTTGAAAAACTTGCTATCATTAATATTAAATTTCGTAATAAATATCATCAACCTAATTATTATAATAGTAGAAATGTGGGATTAATTTTAGCATTATTATTGTATTTGTCTGAAGTTTTGGTACATACAAAATCTGTAAAACGAGTTTTATTATAAAGTATTGATAATTCATTTTATATACAAAAATAATAATTTGAATACTAAAAATTTCGCGAAAAAATATAACGACCTTAAACTTTCCGCCAGTTTATGAACCTGTTTCGTACGAATTAAACTGTCGTATTTTTAATATTTAAACATCAATATATCTTGGGGCTAATTCTCGGGGCGATCTCGATCATTTTGCAATTTTATTTTATTGCTTCTTTTCACAACCCCGCACTTCTTCTACGTTTTCGGTATATCATAGCTATCGAGGCTTTTACGATGAGGTAGTTGATGAATTACTCAAGGAAATCTGCCATTCTCTCTTCGAAAAGAAGCAATAAAATAAAATTGCAAAATGATCGAGATTGGCCCGAGAATTGGGCCCCTTGTCTATTTAAATGTTAGAATACCTTCCGCAAATCGAGTGTTTCTGATAAAGACCCATTGAGCGTTTGCATAAGAGAACTCGTTAGACAAACAGATCGAGACGCACTGTATAAAGTTTTAGGTATTCTGGTAAACCACAGGGTAAAAAAACTATAGATTTTATTATAGCACATGGGGCATTTAAGTATGTATTATTTTCTGCCCTTTTAGCTCTTTTTGACTGCCACGGGCCGACCCGCGCCTTGATATTTTGGTTAATCAATACTGATCACCTGATGGGGATACCGACACGTTGATTGTTTCATAATCCCCACTGGTGGGGATTGAACTAGCCTGGTTTCCCACGACATATATTTTTTTGGGCCCAGCGTTTTTTATGTACAAAAACGTTGACACCGGGTAGGTAAATAAGTGAGATGATTCATGAAACTATAGAGCCCGTGCTAGGTCTGTGTACACCAATGATAAATACAGCTTAGCAATATGGTATTCGGTTTAAATTGTTAGTTTGCTTTAATTTTACTTCGTTTACTTGTACATAAAGATTTTCTTGACCAACGATAGCAACAAAACGTACCAAAAACATGGCGACATGGCATGGACATGACGTGAAGTATTATAAATGTAATTTTGACAGTTAACGCTGTCAATTAGCATGACACTGACACTTATTTGTGTCAGTCACTGCTGTAAAATTGGCGTGGCGGCGCCTTTGATATTCGCCACTACCAAAAACCAACCACTATTGGAACATTTTTGTACAACGTATTGTTTATAAATTTGTGAATTTTGTATTTTTGTGGTAATCTTTATTATTAACCGCATTTTTCTTACAAGTGTACAATAAATTGTACATATATACCTAGCACATTATGAAACATCTTCTTTGTTTAATTTAATGCAACGTACAAGTGCTGCGCATTATTCAATGTCACGATAAGTGTATCTAGTATCTAGTTCCGGAGATTTTATCAGACGTACTTAGCATATCGTATATTATCATAAATCAAACTGAAAGCAAACTAGATACAATAACACTGAGACTAGTTTCCACCAACACATTAATTCGTCGGCTTTATAACATAGGGGAATGATAAAATATATGAGTTTGGATTAAAACAATAAGATAAGTTCTATCCTATTGGTTTCTATCTGATAAAATGTGTTGGTTTGGATTCAGAGTACCTTTATTGATTGATTATAAATTAATGCACCTTATTCGAATATAAGCGAAAACAGACTTAGTTTAATAATGCGAATACCAACTAATTACACTGATAACAATGCTTTTCTTGGAAATCTATCCATCGCTTCACAATCTTCTTAACAAATCTAATCTATTATTCTGTTGAAAATTAATCGTATTAAATTATGGCCTTAAAGCAATATAAAATGCCATAATTATACATTATACTATTTAAAACGTTTGTCAAAATTGCAATCACAGATCAATTTTTATATTTTGTATTTTAATTAAGTATTCACGAAATTAATAAGGTATACAGGGAGTCCTAGAATATAATTAAATTAAATGAATAATATACTATTAAATAACTATTTTAATATTACTGTGACTTTAGTGCCACGATAATATAAACCATGGCAATTGTACAATTATTAATTAAGTACAATATAATCATACTATGTATAATAAATATAGTAAAACTAACGTGCCATGATTTACATTACATTAATATATTTTATTTCTAAGTAGTATTTTTTTGTATAAAACACAGAATGGCTGTTTTTGAGACAATCATATTTTCGGACGCCTTGTGCATATTATATATTTTACTATATAAAACGACCTACTTGCTTCCCCCTGGCCATGGTAAGTAGCTACCCCAGCCTTTGTTTGGATTGGGATCTAAGCCTGAAAATAAATTGATGCTTAAATATTTTATACCAAACACAGGTTATGAAAATATTCAAATGTTGTACATGTATTTAAATAAAACAATTCTTAGTTTCTGCGTCTCTATCGCAAGTACTAAGAACTCAAACGTCTGCATATGAATTGGGGCCTAATTCTCGGGCCAATCTCGATCATTTTGCAATTTTATTTTATTGCTTCTTTTCGAAGAGAGAATGGCAGATTTCCTTGAGTAATTCATCAACGACCTCATCGTAGAAGCCTCGACAGCTACGATATACGGAAAACGTAGAAAAAGTGCGGGGTTGTGAAAAGAAGCATTAGAATAAAATTGCAAAATGATCGAGATCGGCCCGAGAATGAGGCCCCTGGCAATAAAGAATACTAAAAACCAAAAAAAGTTGTCAGACCTGGGGTAGAGTTGGGTAGAGTCCATGCAAGATATCTTAGACTCGCGCTGCGCGTGATAGATGGCGTAAAACATAAATAAAATGAACTGGAAATATATCTACCCATTACAAACATTAATGGGAAAATCGAACTTGTAATGTGTTTATTTAGTGCAAGTTCATATTGTGATTATGAGATTTTATCAAGTTAGTTTTTCACGCGCTAAGTTAACTACAGATACAAGACACCTACAACAATACCTAAAAGATAACTACAACAGACTTTTTATAAAAGTTGAAGTCAATACACACAATATGGCTGCAGTGGCTTACCTTTGGCAATGGCGTGAATCTTCTGTGTCTCGTCTTGTGTGAGAGTTAGTATCTTCTGCAGCACCGGCACAAGGCGACCACGCTCGTCTCCCGGCGGCAGCGTTAGGAACTGTCAAACATATTTTAGTGAGACAACGGCGTATTTTGACTTGGCGGGGTATTGCCCCGTATAAAAAATTGATGGGGGCCCTTATGAATGGTAAAGATTTCTTACTGAATGAAGAAAGTCAAATCCCGGCTCTTAACTTTTGGGACATCATAAAATCTTTGTGATAGATAGGTAGGTAAAGTTTTTTTTTGCCTAGAAAATGAACACACAAGAAACAAATAACAAGGAAAATATAAAATCAAAGCATAATTAAAACTAAAAATACAACTAGGTATAATAATAAACTAAAAAAAATAAAAATGAAACAGTGTGCGTGTTACAGCTAGGCAAAATGGGATTAGCTCAGCGCATAAGCTTTGCTCGAGAGCAAAACGCTGATTATCAGCCATTACCATAATGAGCAGACAAGTTGAACAGATATATAAAAAAAAGTTTACCTTCAAGGTGACATTCTTCATGTACTCTGCGTTGTGCGCGTGCGGTGAGGTCCCTCGCACACGTCGCAGCTCCGCTTTCAGGAGCTCGCTGAGCTGACCCATGCGCGCGCATTCCCGCTCTGACTCCGATAGCAACACCGTCACGTGTTTAACCCTGGCGGTAAACAATAGTACATTGTTACACAAGGGCAGTAAGTGAGCTTTTGCGAACGAGATCCTATTTCTGCAAAGGGCGCTAATAGATCGAGTGCCCCCGAGATATTTAGACTATTTTCATGATATTTAGTGTAAAGGGTGTTACGGGGGCGATAAATCGATTTAGCTAGGACACATTATTAGAAAATGACGATTTAGTCGTGTTTTCAACAATCATCTTTAATAATTTCGATAATCAACTTAGTTGCGTAACCGCCTAACTCTTAGTGCCATCTGTTGCTGAGGAGTGGAACTCACGAGTTAGTGTGACAGACAACGCCATCTTTTGACATCATCCAGGTACTGACATCAAAAACATGAATCTAGTGGAGGAAAGGTGCAATTTTGAGGCGCATTTTCAAACCCATTCAAAATCAAAAGTGTATTTTTATTCAGTAGAATCGCAAGGATCACTTTGAACCGTCATAAAACTAGGTGAGTCTAGGTTCACATTCACCGTACTGGATCGAAGTAACCATAGACACGACAAGAGGTAGGCCAACCTTCTTACTCACCTTTGTTGCTGCGCCGTGAGTCTCCGCTTCAGCTCGGCTATCTCCTGGTCTGAGGTGAGCGCCAGTGAGGATGTGTCGAGTGATTCATCTTCCGGAACTCCTTCCTCCAAGAGCCTCTCGAGAGGGACCGGAGAACGGCTGCTACCTCCACTGATCATGTATGGTTTTGAAGGCGGTGGTGACGGCGCAGACTCTGAACCCTGCAGAAATTACACATAATTTAGCTCTTTTATGAATATGACTCGTCCGGGAAAGTACTCCTACGCCTATTTCTGCCGTCAAGCAGCGTTTCTCAGTTTCGGTATGAAGGGTGTGTGTTCCAGTGAAATTACTGGCACGCGAGGCTTAACATCAATATGCCTCAAGTTGATGGACGTAGGGCAGGTTCCTGACGTGCGTGACCTGCAAGGCAATGCTTTGTTATAGGCGATTGTTACCACTTATAATCAGGTAGACGATAAGCTCTTTCCATCGGCTAGCTGAATATAGAAAATAAAAAATCTAATGTGTCTCATCATTTTTCTGCCATTATACCACTTTTTGTGGGATCGACACAAAAGGTACTGCCAGTTTCCTTTATCGTCCCTTACGGCGGGCGAAGGCTAGCATCACCTAATATTAATAAAAATATCATTACTTTGGAATAGATATCTAAGTGCACAAATGTTATTTTCATTTTGTTGTTGTATGCATTCCATTGATATTGTATTGATACAGTTGGAAGTACGCATAATTAATGAGTAAGTATAATAATTCATTTGAATTATTTGTTATTCACAAACCTTGGAGGAAAACACCACTTAGTTGACTTAGTAAAGGCACTTCAATATTTTCCCTACTTAGCTCTTAGAAAATGGGATTTACCTACGTACATTATGCCTTTGGTGCATTTTTTAGCATAAACAGCTTGATGCGTTTTGATATTAAATGAAGTGGCATTCGATCTCTTGGCAAGTTTGAACATCAGAGTATAGTAAAAAAATGTCTTGTTTCTTTTTACAACTAGCTGATGGAACAAGCACATAGCCCACGTGATGTTAAGTGGTAACCATCGCCTATAACAAAGCATTGCCTCGTAGTGCGCGAATGTCGGAATCGTACCTGAGGCATACAGATATTCAGCCTCACGTGCCAGTAATTTCACCGGCACCCACACCCTTCAAACCGAAACACAGCAATGCTGTTTCACGGCATAAATAGGCATGGTGATAGTCAAGTGGTGGATCAGTGATTTCTGGACTTCTTGGCCAAAATTCCCACGCTAAGGGGATTTCTGGCTGTCTAGAAAAATGGTTCCTAGAATATTCCAACCTGTGTTACTAGTTTTTTTGAACCAGTGACCGCGGTGAAAGTATTTTAAGTCTACTTCAGAGAGCCTTTTTTGGTGCACTATGAAAAAACTTTAAGCCTACTTCAGAGAGGCTTATTTGGTGCACTTGACACAATGATTTCGAACTTTTATATCATTCCTATCCTATCCATCCTGACTAAGCGTATCTTAGACTAAATCACATTTAGCGATATGGCCCACGTAATCCTTGCGTACTATAAAGTGCTATCTTTCTTGATATTTATGTAACATTAAATACTTTTATAGACAGATAACACTAAAATAAAATCATATACGCAGTTATTGGCTCTGATGATAAAGTGTTTAAGCCGCCGAACCCGTCATGGCTTAAGTCGGCAGACAGCTTAACGTACAGTCAACTGTATACTGTATACAATTTGTATATTTCAATCTGGTATCGCAGCAATGCAATATGCATTTGCAGACAAATACTCAAAGACCTTTGTCCTCTAGTATTTGCCCTGTAAAGCCGACTGTCGACATATCAGGCCTCTCAGCCCAGTTGGTAGTAGCTCTGCCTTCTGAGCCGTAGGTCGTAAGTTCCATCCCCACCGATAACAAATATTAGTGTGGTGAACACAGATATTTGTGCTCTTTCATGGTGTTATATTGTATTCTATGTTGGTATTTACAACAAAAATTATAAGAAAGAGGCTTGGGGCTATAGTATATTATATCTAGTGTATAGGTATTGGGGAATATAGTGTTGTGTGTATTGTCTACACTATTTATTTATTTATCCGCATCATATGTATCGGACGCATCGCATCAAACAACAAGTGACATTTTTGTCACGGTAGATATATATCACAAGAACTGTCAAATACAGTACAACACTTATAGTATAGGATCCCGCTATAGAAGGACCTTCACCGAGCTGGTTATTAATGAAACGTATTTTATATTTAATTAAACATGCCAATAAATATATTCTATATGGGTTGCCTATCAAATTTCAGTCCAGGATATGATTAATTAATAATTAAAAAACTAAATTGTTTTTTTAACTTTCCACCGGTTTGTTTATTAGACAAATTCTATACCAATCGAAAGTATAGACCCCATAGAATATGCAAACGTTAGGTTGCCTATTTTTTTCCGGTCACAACTCTCGGGTAGCCAGGTATAAACAGGTAAATCGATACTAGCATTTTGCACCGGTATGTTTATTGAATAAAAATACTGGGGTCTCTACTTTCGATTGGTATAGAATTTGTTTAATAAACAAACCAGTGGAAAGTTTTTTTTTTTTAATTATTAATTAATCATAATTATCCTGGACTGAAATTTGATAGGCAACCCATATAGAATATATTTATTGGCATGAAGAATACATTTAATTATAATAATATATAAAATACGTTTCATTAAATAACCAGCTCGGTGAAGGTCCTTCTATAGCGGGATCTTAGACTATAAAGAAACTGACAGTTCTTGTGATATATATCTACCGTGACAAAAAAGTCACTGGTCTAGAATTGAGCCCCAGATCGTAGACACACAGATACAGATCGCTATCATTTATTCAGTTTGGTTAAGTACTGATTGCGCACGTTGTATTGATGGCACGATTGCATCATGTCGGGTTTTTTAAAATCCAATTTAAAGATACAAACCTCTCCTTCCTCCCTGGGTATCATAGAAACATTGATATCCATCTCTCCATCGCTATCGTCCTTCGGTATAACAGGCAGCATGTATGGATGTGAGTCGTCTAGCGCTACCTTGCCGACCTTAGCGCTTTCCATCGCTGCTGCTAACTGCTTCTTCAGTATTTCCGTCTCTCGATGGAGTTTGGCTTCGAGGTCACTGACCTGCGTCTTGTAGCATTGAGTTAGTGTGGATACCTGTAAGATGTTTACAATTACTTTCAGAAAACAAATAGGTAGTTTTCATACGCACACACAATACAATATAAGAAACACACGACTGTAGTATTTGCTTGTTTACGCCTACAACGACGTCGTTGGTTATTTGAATACCGCTGAATCTTGTTTCATCGTCAAAAAGTACACAAATAAACTCCATAATAGAAACAAAACTATTGTCAAACTCACAAATAAAATATTATCAGCATAATAGGTATAACCAACCAAATGCCTATTTCATGTCTGCGCTTTCTTTCAAAGGCTCGCCTGAATTAAAACTTATCGTCATCATCATCCATAGTCCTACTTCACCCACTGCTGGGTATATGACTGTCTATGCCACTCTTGCTAGTCTCATCCAGGTCTTGCCCAAAACCTACTTGTAGTTTATTTTGTGCTCTTTCAGAGTCCAGCTGGTGTGACAGCCGCGTGAGATCAGCATGCAAGCGCGCTGTGCGTTGCTGTGCGCGGGAAGCTTCGCTCGACGCTTCCGCAGCGCGCCTTCTAGCATTCTCTGCTTCAATACTTTGCTCCGAACATTGCTCTCTAAAATGAAAACCCGCATTTCAAAAGAATCATAATAGTGTGTATTAGGCTCTAGCGGCCTGTCCCGGTTTCGCACGGGTGGACATTTCTTTTTTAAAACACATATAGCCTATGTTACTCAAGGTGAATGTAGCTTTCCAATGGTGAAAGAGTTTGTGAAATCAGCATAGTAGTTTTTGAGCTTATTCATTACAAACATACACACAAAAATACAAATCTTTCCTCTTTATAATATTAGCCTATAAAGTATAGATAGTATAAATTAAGTAAACGTATTTTGATGCCACAGACTGTCTGTGAATTTGACCAATAAAATATACGAGGCATTTCAAAAATTCTGTTGACATTAAATTCTTCGTTGAATCCACAAGTTCCGCTATAAAACGACAGAAATACATTTTAACCTAACATCTTTAATCTACACATCGCAGTAGACTTAATGATTTCAAGCAAACCATTTGCATGTTGAGACCAAAAGGTACCCTAAAGTGGCTTATGATAAAAGTTGCATATTAAGTGATTGAAATAAACTCACTGTGCAGTGGCTAGCTTCAGGGTCAATGACTCTATCTGAGATCTCAACGCAGCTGCTTCTTCTTTCAACTGCTCCTCTTGACTGTGGTCCACTGTCTGGTTCTGACGTAATACGGCTTGCGCTCTTACCTGGAAGACATTACATTTTTAATCATTAAAAAAATGCGCAGTCGGCTATACTAGAATATATTCCTAACTTCTTGATAATAATATGCTGCCACACAGCATATTATTATCAAAGTTGTTAAAAAATAATGGCAACAAGATATGTACTAGAATGCTGTTCTTGTTCATATCCTTTATTTGTTAGTATAAAACTTTTGATAGCAACAGAATTACAATCACCCGGCTGATTCAATGACACATTTTAGTTCCATACTTAAATAAAATTCGAATTTACCTTATAGCTAGTGTATTCAGTTTTCAAATCAGCCAACTCCATGTTAGCAATTTTCAGCTGTTCATTAAGTTCAGCACATCTGAACTCAAGCTTCTTCACCTTGTTATTCAACTCTGTTTTTTCGTCCCCCAAGCTCATGATGACTTTCTCTTTGTCGCTCATCAAAGCTGTCATTTCTAAATCAGCTTCTTCGTTCTTCCTCTTTTCGTCTTCTAGGTCTTGTCTTAATTTGGATATGGTAACGTTTCTGGCTTGAATAACACTGTCCTTGTCTTTCCCTTCCTCTATAAAGTGCTGCAACTCTTCTTTTGTTAGCCTGTTCTGTGTTTCTTCTGCTTTGATTTGTTCTTTTAAAAGCTTTATCTGTGTCTTCATTGCTGTGATTGTTCCTTCTTGAGTGTCGATAGTAGACTCCATCTTAAATCAAAGTAAAACACGTCTAAGTATTAAAACGCGACCGTAATAAAAAGTTTTTAAAACTGTTGGCAAAACTGTATTTCAACTGCGTACCTGCACCATCTTTTTCTTTTTTTCTTCCATTTTGGTAGAAAGCTCTTTCAGAGATCTTTCATAGTCTTCTATTTCAAGGCTTAAAACGTTTTTCTTCTTAACATCTTTTTTAGCTTTCTCCAAATTGTCTTTTGTAGCTTTGTGAGCGTCAACTTCAGAAGCTAATTCTTGGTTCTTCAAGTTTAAGTCAGCTGAATAAATTTACAGATAGATTTTACATCAGTATAAATGTGTCTTCACAAAAATTTACTACTTTATTTCCAAGTATACCTACTATAAATATATATACCACTTCACATGCTTTCAAATAATTCAATTTAAGCATCTAATCTATAAAACTCTTTTTTGAAAATTTTAATCTTTATTGAGTATTTAAACCTGGTTTTGTGTTAACTACTAAATTCGAAGCTAGCAACGTAAAAAATTGTCACCTTTAACTTTCTCTAACTCAGTTTTTATCTTTTCAGATGTTTCCACTAAGGAAATAACCTTAGCTTTAAGTTCAGCAACTTCTAATGTATTATTTATAGTAGCATCACTTTTATTTGCGTTGTTTTCAGACACAAAAGATTTCGCTTCATTTTCATTCAGCATCTTCTCAAGTTTTGCCTTATCTTGTTCCGTGTTTTGAAGTAGAGTTGTTGTTTCATTTAGCTTCTTTTTTAGTTTCAATGCAAATATCCTCAGTTTTGTATACCTAAAATTAAAAATTAAGAAATTACGCTGGAGTTTTAAAATTACAAATACTTTAATACATAATATTATTTACATACTTTTCTTCAAATGTCTCATCCAAATCTCTCATTCGTGAAAACTCTTCAGCCTTGGATATAGTTGATGTAGACATGTCTTCATTTGGTAAGTCTGCTGCAACTAATAACAATTCCAACTTAGTAACTTTAGAACCAAGATTAACTTAGTTGGTCATATTTCAATCAACCTATCTTACCAGCTGATGAAGTTTGTTTCAACTTTTCGATCTCATCTTTCAATGATGCTATTAAAACGTCTTGTTCAGCTAATTCCTTTTTAGCAGCGTCTCTTTCACGTATGACTTGATTTGTAACTTCACTATCTTCGGTTGCTTTTTTCTCGGCAATATTTAATTTATTTTCGAGAGATTCTACTTTTTCATATAACGCTGTCTTTTCTTCATTAATATTATTTCTATCTTTCTCCAAAGTTTCAATAAGTCTCTCCATCTCAGCGATAGCTTTTTGCTTTTTAGATATCGATTCTCCACGCTCTTTTAAAACTTGATTTATTTCTTTCATTTCATGAAGCAATTCTGCGTTCTCGTTTTTGTAGCTCATAAGTTTCGATTTAGCATCATCGTATTCTGATACAAGTGCGTCATATTCCCTCATTTTATTTCTGGATTCTTTCATTTCAATCAGAAGAGATGAATTTTCTTGTTTATAGGCAGCTAGTTTTGTTTCTAGTTTAACAATGTCTGTCTGCAAAGATACATTTAGATCCGAATGTTCAGAATCATCTTTAGGTTGCTCTAACGAAAACTTGTATGTCTCCACTTCTTCTTTAAGAAGATTATTCATATCTTGCATGTCATCATATTCCTTTTTCATTAAGTTGAATTGTTCTTCTAGTTCCATTATTTTACATTTGAGCATGTTGATTTCTCCTTCATTTTCATCTTTATGCTTGCTTTCTATCATATATTTTTCTACCACCACTGATTCCAGTTCTGACTTCAGTGTTCTAATTTCAGTTTTCATGTTAGTTACTTGATCGGATAACTCTTTATTAATATTTTCCAATTCTATAACATTATCTTTAGCATTCAATTTTTCTTTGACTAAAGTAGATTTTTCGCTTTCTAATGCCTTTATTTGAAATGATAAACTTTCAATTAAATTATCATTTTTATCATTATTTTGTAATGATTTATTCAATATGTTCTTTTCAGTGTTCAGATCATCTATACACTGATTCAATTCATTGATCTTCTCAGCATGTTGATTCAGCTTTAAAATGTGTTCATTGATTTGTACTTTCAAAGAGTTATTTTCTGATATATGTTCTGGCAATTTGGAATTTATAAGCACATCATATTTCGATTTAAGTTCATTGAGTTCTTCTTGGATTCTATTTTTATGACTAGAACTATCACAATGTTCTTGTTTCAATTTGCTGATCTGTGTCTCTAGCTGGCTGTTTTCATTTCTTAACTCTTGTTTTTGAGCACTATCAGCTGTATCAATCTTTACTTTTTCTGCTGCTACAGCTTGTTTAAGTTGTTCTTCTAGTTTACAAACTTTGTCAATGAGTGAACAATTTTCATTTTTCAAGGCATTTACTTGATCATCAAAAACTTTAGATGCATTTACTAAATCCTCCTGCCATTTTGGAATGTTTTCAGAATATTCTTTTACTGTTTTTGTAAGTATGAATCGCGAGTTTTTCAACTGATTAATGCATGCTGCACATTTTAAAATTTTATCTTTGTAACTCCTCAATTTGACATTGACTTTTTCTCTCTTATTTTTTTCTGACTCGCAGGATTGGATTAGTTCATTTATTTTATCTACAAATTCATTATTCTGTCTTAAGTTTTCTTCTTTCACAGTATTAAGCTTATCTTCCAGTTCTTTTATTTTATTGTTTAATTCTTCAATGTTAGATTTGCCCTCAGCATCTGCAAAATTAATTATTTTAATTTATATAAAATAGCAATGGCAGTATACTAACAACTTTTAGATGAAATAATGTTTATCTAGCCATTTCACATAATGCATTGTATTCTTTACCAGTAAGAACACTTTGTTCCAGCAATTCTAGTTGCTTTCTCTGCTCCAAGCCGATGTTATTGAATTCTGCTGTTTTCGCCTCAATTTCTGTAAGCTGATTAATTAATTGTTCATTTTCTTCAGTGAGCCTTTTGTTTTGCCTTTTGAAGGAAATAAGCTCAATATCAAGATCTGAAAGCTTTTGTGAGACATCTGATACATTTTGATCTTTTATGATCAGATCTGCTTTAAATTTATTGATTTCCTGCTCATAGTTTTGGCACTGTAAACTTAGAGCTTTTATTTTCGTCTGAGCAGAGTCTATTTCAGTAATGGTGTGTAGCTTTTGATCTGTCAGAGATTCCACCAGCTCTTGAAGTATTTTTAAATTGTCTTGACTTTGGTTTTTCTCAGTTTCACATTCAACCAGTTTTGTTTTATAGCTTTCAATCTCATTTAGTAACTCTGAAAAAGATATCAAATAAGGCACTGAAAACTATAGGCTTGTGGAATAATGAAAAGAAAATATTATGACATGGTATCAAATAAATCTTATTATTTTTTGATGCTTGTACAATGAGAATCCTTTTTTGTAATTACATAGGTACTTAGAATACAATATAACACCCAAACAGGAGAGCCAACATCTAGGTTCACCACATAAGCATTTGTTCTCGGTAGAGATTGAACCCACAACATACAGCACAGAAGGCTACTACCAACTGAGCCGAGAACCCAGTCTTAGTATTAATGTTGAGCTCCTAAATAGGTACCATGGGGAGTTACAAAAATTTCAAACCTTTAGGGCCCTGTTGATTTAGAGATATAATGGGAATGAGAAAGTGGACTTTTTCTTTAAAATAAATATTATACAAGCCTAGTACCTGATTTGGCAAGCTTAGCTTTCTGAGCTAAGGCTAGTAAACCTTTACATTTAGAAATAAGTTCTTCTTTACTGAGATCATCAAATGGACTTTTTTTAACTCCAGGCTCTGGGGTCTGTCAGGATAAATACATAGATTAATTAGTTATAAGATCGAAGTCCTTAATAGCTAGATATGAGTTTAGATTTTGCAGGTTGTAGGTACTGTATGGACAATGCCGACAGACAGCTGCTTCACTGAGAAAAATGAAATTCCACTATGGTAAAAAGGTTTCCATCAATAAGTACTTCCTGCCTTTATATAATTTATTCTTCTCGCAAAGGCTTAGAGAAGTGTGGTCATCACCCTAACATCACCACGTATGAATGTAAGTTGTAAAATAAACAAGTAGTGTAGGTATTGCATACCGAATGCCCTAGGGAAGTGTCCATGATGTAAACGGCTACGCTTTCATTCTTTGTACCTTTACAAGTTTGTGATTAGAGCTTTATCGATTTGATTACCCTGTCCAAAAATATTAGAAACACTTGAAATTGAAAGGTAAATAAACTGCAATACATTTTCTTTCGGCCCTATTGCCACGAAGAAATGTTATTTCACAGTTTTTTTTAAGTTTTCATTTCAACTTTGGCTAAAGTTTTTATATATTATTCAACTATCCTTCTTCCCTGATGGAAATTTTGTTTTTGTAAGCTTATTATTAATGTCAAATCTCACTGCATTCATAGAACATCGATTTTGAATTAGAGCTTTCATCATTTAATATAAAAAGTTGATGATGAGCTAATTTTTTTTTAAAGGGATGTTACTTATATTTTATGTTAGGTTGATGATGATGTCAGATTTCGTGGGACTAAGATTGTTTCGAATTACAGAGTAGATAGATTTTTTTTAGACTATTCATCTGATCATGATAACATGACACTGTACCGTCACAGATTACTTTTTTCGTGATTATAAAATAATGTATTATAATTTTTCCTCCAAGTTTATAGTTGTGTCTGTCGTGTCCTGGTTATGTCGCCTGTCTGTCTTGCTGTCAAGTCAACCAACCTGTCATAGTAAATTGGCGTAATGGCGGCTCTACATTGCTATCATTTCATTAATGTGTGTGATTAAATAAAAGAGCCTATTCAGGTAAAGAAAGCTTCGTAACCAATGCAATACATTGAATCGTAATGCAGACCTATGAATTCCTAGATCAAGAAACCCCCCATATTTAAAACTAAGGTAAAAAATTGTATTCAAACTAGCTTTATAATTTGGTTGCAACCGCAAACTTATACGGGGCGCGTCCATGAGTAATATTGTGTTTTCTTAGATGTTTTATTTTAGTTCACTCGCCCCAAGTGCGTTTTAGTCTAAGCTGTGATGCTAACATATTTGTTTTTTACGTGGTAACCTACTCGTGTAAAGTTTTTTCATCTCATCCGAGCTACTAGTGCGATGTCTCAGTGACTCGATTTAGACGATGTGGATACATATTACCTCTCGAAGGACCGAAAAGCTGCCGTTATTAATGATAAATACATTTTTAGAGTTAATTCTCTGCTGCCAAAGACGGCTTAGACCGGTGCAATGTCTAGTGATGAAGATAAGCCTCCTGCGCCACCTGTGCGCCTCACCAGTAACCGAACTACGGATCGCGTGGATTCGGTCGCCTCTGTGGACATGAGACCACTACCAAAAGGTAAAACTATCACTATTCTTATGCCCTATAAGTTTTCATAGATCATTGAATATTATAGTGCTTGCCTAATTTCATGCATGAGCCATTAAACAATAGAATTACATACAAAAGATTTAATACTACACATCCCTTTTGGTGTATCGGGCTTTATGAATCATATCATGGCATACTGTAAAGTGATGAACAGCACTGGATTTTTTTTAATATCACTGGACTTATACATGTCATCAATTAGTCAGTTATAGAAAAAGTCTGGTGGGTGAAAAGCTATGTTTCTAGAGGCCTCCCACGACTTCGCTAGCCCCATTCCCATTACTTACATTCATTCTCCGTAACAATATCTTTATAATTTGTAGCCTATATGTTATTCTGATATATAACTTTATTATTGTAAAGTTTCATTTAAATTTCATTCAGTAGTTTTTTCGTGAAAGCGTAAAAAACATCCATCCATGCATACTAACAAACATTCGGGTTTATAATATTAGTAGGAAGTAGGATAATATGTTTAGGTAGGATGTAATGTATATTTTTTTATTCCAGAACCTGACGATGCTGGCGATAAGAAAAAGAAAACATTGAAAGCAAAAATAAAAGGGTCCAAAAGTACTGCTCACAATGACAAACCTAATATTAGTTATCCAACCAATTTTGAGCATACGGTCCATGTGGGATTTGATGCAATCACGGGAGAGTTCACAGTGAGTACCTTGACAATTTATTTTATCTAAAGTATTATATAAATTCTCTTCAATGCAAAAGGTTGGTTATGATTGAATTACATCACCAGAAGAAGAATCAAATGTTTTTTTTAACAATTAATGGAGTTGAATTACCCCTACTGATAGTCCGGCTGAGGCCTAGGCAATACACCACTACTTTTTGATAACACCAGTTACTTAAACCAGATCCTGGACAAATTCAAGTTTTCTGCCACATAGATTCCTATTTTTGATTGCGTCATGATCTTTTAAGTTCAAAATGCAGCTTCTGGCCTAACAGCTTAGTGCTTTGCTTTTTAAAAAACACTAAACTTGCCTTGTGTCCAATTTGAACACATTATATCGAATACACAACCAACTTTCATACAATAAGGTATTGTTGCCAAATCTGGTTATTCAAAACTGTCCTGTCTACCTTGATTATCTTAACGTGAATTATATATTAACAAAGCATGATTTGACCTTGCGTACAGTAATAGGTAGAAGAGAAAAGTTATCAAAAAGTTTAGTTTTTGGGGCATGGTACTGATAGAATTATCATGCAAACGATTGTAATGTGGAGAGTAGAGACTAGAGTGGTTACCAGCACTTGTTAGCCAAAGCCTTGAAGATATATGTATATTTAGTGTGTATTGCAGTATTGGAATAAGTCTTTATCATGTAATGGAGTTCCATATATTACCGCTTTTGTTTCAAGCTGCCTATGACAGTAAGTAACAGCTTAGTCTTAAATGTGTATTTTTTTCTTTTACAAACTCCAATTTTAAATGCCTTCACTAAACTGATTACTGTTGGCAATCAATTTAAAATTAATTTGTTTAGTTTATGTAATTTTTTATTTTTTTATAAGAAAAAAACTCGTTTTCTGCATGTTTCAATGTATATGTATTATATATATAGCTAGTATAATGTAAACTAGAGAATTACCTAATGTAATAACTCAACTCTTTATTTATATATGTATTGTATCATAAAACAAATATAAACTATAATTTCCAGTAAGCTTAGTGATCGTAACTTGGTTCTATTGCAGTGTTAGTAAGCTACTATAGAAGTAAAATCTATGTTAATGCATAAAAGCTTAGCTCGGCTTCCAAATGGTGTCAACAGAAATGTTAAAAGCAATGTTTATAAGTGGTTTGTTTGTCTACCAGGGAATGCCGGAAGCTTGGGCGCGGTTGCTGATGGCAGCCAATATTAGCAAGCAAGAGCAGAAGAATAACCCCCAAGCAGTTTTGGATGTGTTGAAGTGGTATGATGCTTCAGCCACGCAGCCCCCTCCTTCCAAGTACATGACGTCGGCGCAGATGCATACCACGCATTCAGGTACTTTGTTCTCGGATTCTATAATCCATGAATTTACGGATTTCAGTCATGGTAGATTTTCTATCGTCTATCTAGCGGCTACCTGCAGCTTAGCCCAAGTAGTTTTTTTCCACCTTTCCTGTAATATATTTGGGATCTTCTTCTAGTTGTGTTACTAGATATTTATAACCAGTGTGGTAAAATGTTTATAAGTTTGTATTGAGGAGCAAAGAAGGACTCTTAGGATATTATACTATTTTTGTCCCAAAACATCTAAATTGGGCCAGTAGTTAGGGCGTGATTGAGCCACAAACATCGAAGCATCGTTATTTTCGCATTTATATGTTTCGTATACAATAGTTACATAATTTTAGCAAAAGAAATATTATCAGATGATTCAATTTCACATTTCTGTCTCGGATTTTATGTCACCAGGGCTCTACCCACTCTTTCCTGTCCATTTGTCTCTCATCAATAAAAAATTTGGCTTCTGTCCAAATAATATGATGAAAAGGGGATTCTCTAAGCACTTTTTGTGAATGAAATTTATTGTTTTCAACTCACAAAAAAATGTTCTGAGAGTAAGCAAAGCAAAAAAAAGTAGAAATTAATATTTAGTGTCTGCCTACCCCTTTGGAAAAAAGACATGACCGAGCAATGCTGATATTATGTTCCAAATCACGGGTATTTGAAATGCTTACTGCATTGCCAGTCCGAATGCCATTCTGATGTATGATGATTGTTTCTCCCAGCTTATAGCGTAGGTACTGTAAGTCGTGGTTTCGATTCCCACCAAGGACTTGAAAAATATTTGTGTGATTGTTTTATTGATATTATAGAGTTTACTACAATTAAGGAAATCACAAAGATTTTTATAATGTCCCAAGAGTTAAGAGTTGTTAGAGCCGTATTAACAGTTCCTAAAAGTTATTCGTCGAGTGTGATCGGAAGATTCTCAGAATTTAATAAATCTGGTTCCCATACAAGCTTTGCTTAGTTTTGGCTACCGATAGTGTTGTGCGGAATCTCCGCCAATGTATATAATTATATTTGTTGTCATCAGGTTCGTCCGTATCGCGAGTATCGTCTAGTAGTCCGTCGTCATCAACGCCCACAGACACGGAGCATCCCGAACCGCCGCCTCCGCCGCCGTCTCGGCCTGATCGCACCAAGAGCATTGTAAGTAAAGTGTTCAGGAAAGACATGTACCACTTTCTGTAGACACATAAACCTGTGTCTGTAGCCATCAGACACTTTTTGTAGACATAAACCAGTTTCAGTAGACATCAGACACTTTCTGCAGACATGAATCACTTGCGGTAGACATGAACCTAGAATTAAGCTATAGATGTCATGTTGGAAATTAAATAAATATTTATAAAATACACAAGATACAGTTGAACTATCTGCAGACCGTTACAAAAGATCTAGAGATAGCTCAACTGATCCAAATCAGTACTAGACGGAAGCGTACCCTAGACGCTGGCGGCATTGCCACGCTGAATGGCAATGCTCATGCGCTGCGCCAGATACCTACCAGCCCTTGGCAATAGATAAATGAAATGAAAATTAGAAATATGCATTGTTTGCAGTATACTAAACCAATAGAAGAAGAAGAAGCGCCTCCCCCCCGGCCCGCGCCCGCGCCCTCCTCACCCCCCCACGCGCCGCATCCCGCGCTCACTACGCATTCCGTAAGTACACATACTATTTAACTACGCAGCTCATTATCTCAAGAAAAACGCTCAAAAGCTCAGAAACGTAGAACGCCCACCTATTCGATGGACCAATGACATTATTGATTGCGGGAAGTCGAATGGAGAGGGCACAGAATCGTTCTTCCTGACAATGTATGTGGGAAGTCTATATCCAGCAGTGGACTTCTTCAGGCTGATTCAGTTGATTCAGTGAATTTCAGGTTGTTATAGGTCTGAAAAGTTCAGAACGCATTGAGTCCACTGATGAGTGTTATTGAGTTAAGCAATTTATTTTTGTCATCAAAATCATTATTTTCAGTGGTAACCAATCAAGGGGTCATGTAAAGTTTTCTTTTAGGAGTAATTATTGTACACTCTGTGTTGTATATGTATATAGAGCCAAATTATTCACAAAGTATTGTTATATTGAGAAAGAAGAGTTTTTTAAGGAAAAAGTTCTAATTGAATCAATTGGTTAAAAATGAAATGACTCACCCAATGCGTCACCTTAAATAGCAGGGTTTTCCAGGACACGACGACGGTTAAACCCTTTTTTAGTGCTCTATGTAGGTAGGGAAGGAAAGTGCTGATTAACCGACTGATAAAATATAAATTGCCGGGTCAATTTCCGCCGTAATGTTTTCATGATTCCAAAACTTT
Source organism: Thera obeliscata (assembly GCA_947578465.1). Taxonomy (NCBI): domain Eukaryota; kingdom Metazoa; phylum Arthropoda; class Insecta; order Lepidoptera; family Geometridae; genus Thera; species Thera obeliscata. Next base: position 6,065,238 of record OX387926.1, read on the forward strand.
GTTATAGACATGACAAGAATAACTTTAGAAAATATTATGGTTTGAATAACAGGATATACCGATGTGTGAGTTTTGACTCCCGATATTTCGGCACAACTGACCATGATCACGAGTTGATCTGAATTTCACGAGTTTAGTTTAGCTCAAGTGTAGATCAACCTGTGATCGCGGGGGATGCAAATATATTGACTAGAATATTTCATATACAGGCACTAATATAAGAGCAAGAGGGTAAAAGTGCAATGCAACGGGCCTCTCAGCTCAGTTGCTTGTAGCTCTGCCTTCTGCGCCGTAGGTCGTGGGTTCAATCCCCACCGAGAACAAATATTTGTGTGGTATCAGCTATCTGATTCCCATAGTACAAGCTCTGCTTAATTTGGGGCTAAATAGTGTTGTGTGGATTGTCCACAATATTTATTTTTTATTTGTAATGTTTGTATAGATATGCAGTAGAGCAGAGGTCGGTAGCGGCGCACTAGACCGCAACAAGAACCCCGCGGGTCCGCCCGCACCTCACACGCCGCCGTCGCACGCGCCGCCGCCTGCGGCTCACCCGCCACAACCCGCCAATGGAGCGCCACCTATCACAGAGACTGGGTAACTATCACAACGCATAGCCCGCTAGTGTAGTACCCTATTCTAAGATAAACAGTTGAGCCTAGGTCGGTGGTCGGTATAGATAGTGCAATTCACGAAGACGCGCCCCACCAATTTTCGGTTGAGGGGATCGCGGGGTGCGGGGAGTTTGCTCCGAGCGGCAGTTGCGAACCGTAGTCTATTCATTGTAGTGTGCACTCATAGGTAATTAGTGTGTACCGATAACACTCAAACATTGACGGAAGCTTGCACAACTATAAATGGTTAAGGAGGAATAGTGGGGCGCGCCTTCGTGGATTGCACTATCTATAGTGGCGTACTAGACTGCTACGAGAATCCCGGATCCCGTCAACGGAGCGCAACCAATTACAACACACAATATAACAAACGCATTAACCTTGCGACGCCAAGAAAAAAATCACATATCATTTACATTAACCTGGTTTTCATTACTGTAGACCTGTGCAGACCCATGTTGTGCCTCATCAACTGTCTCAGACATTTCGTATGGGGCAGACAGAGAAGACTGACACATATAATTTATTGACTTACGAAAATATTCTTTGGATCTTCGATTTTTTATAGACAACATTTTTGGATAGGGCTCAGAATCGTCCTTCCTCAAAATGTACAGATTATATTTATATCCAGCTTCAGACTTATTCAGGCTGATGATTGCAAGATTTTTATCTAACCTACTATCCTGTCTTTTCCTTTAAATAATCTCTAACAGGGACGCCACTGGATCAATGCTTGACTTTGAAACGAAAATCACAACAGTGTATGAATAATGACGTAATTTTTGTTACAGAAGTAGATCTACAGGACAACAGCAGCGGAAAAAGAAAATGACTGATGAAGAAATTTTAGAAAAATTAAGAACTATTGTTAGTGTGGGTGATCCCAATAGAAAATATACGAAAATGGAGAAAATTGGTCAAGGGTAAGTGACTTATTTATCAATTCGAATTTGAAGCAGTTTTTTAAAACAGTTTTAGCATGCATTACCTTTTACAGCTATAATGAATTCATAGCCTACAAAGACAAAGTATGAATTTTTATTATGATTATTTTATGCTGCGCAGTAGTTAGTATGTTTAAAGAGCGCTGGTGGCCTAGTGGTAGTGGCCCCACCTTCCGATCCTAAGGTCGTGGGTTCAAATCCAGCCGTGTACTAATGAGGTTTTCTGCCCAAAAATGTATGTACACTATACCAGTGCTCTCAAACGGTGACGGAAAACATCGTGAAGAAACCGGCATATCGGAGTACCTCAAAAGTTCAAAAAAAGTGTGTTAAGTGCACGAAAGGAGCCTCTTTGAGGTGCACTTAAAACCCTTTCACCACACTTGGTTCGAAAGAATCAATGACACGATAAGAAGAAGAAGAGCTGCACAGTACAATAATATGTACTCACACCCAAATGACGTGTAATGTTTATTACCAATAAAATTATTATTACTATTATTACTATCATGTTTTGTTTGTTTCGATCAATAAATGTGTGGTGTGTACCCAGGGCCTCAGGCACAGTATACACGGCTATTGAAACGTCTACCGGCATGGAAGTAGCCATCAAGCAGATGAACCTCAGCCAACAGCCGAAGAAGGAGCTCATTATCAACGAAATTCTTGTTATGCGGGAGAACAAGCATAACAATGTTGTCAACTACCTTGACAGCTATCTTGTTAATGAGGTAAGAACCATCATCATTGTTTTAGTAAAGCTTCCTAGTTTATAGGTTGTAGCATCACAAAAACCGTCACTATTTTTTTTTGGATAATCCACACAACACTATCTAGTCCCAAATTAAGCAGCTTGTACTATAGATGCCTGATATAATACTCACATACATTTTTTTTGTAAATACATTCTTAGAAAACAATACCACCCAGACAGAGAACAATTATCTGTGTTCACCACACAAATACTTGTTCTCGGTGGGGATCAAACCCACGACCTACGGGCGCAGAAGGCAGAGCTGCTACCAACTGAGCTGAGAGGCCAGTCACTATTGTTTGTAAATCGATAATTATCACGTTCAAAAAAACCAAAATAATAATTGCGAAAGTAACTCTATTTGTAACCTTAACCCACTCCTGGGCATAGGCCTCGATTTTCTCTTGTCATTCACCACGATCTAAGGCTACCCTCATGCAACTGCTGTCCACGACGCTGACAATGTCGTCAAGCGTCTCATGATTTACCACCAATTATACCAGACCAATTATAGCCGTATATAGAGATATTTTCATTTCTATTTCGCATTGAACAGTGTGGTGTCGCGACGATTATTTTTGTTGAGTGCATACAAGATTTTTGTAAATAATAATAAAGGAACTTCGTTCCATCCGGGTGTCCCTTGACACCTCTCAAGTTTTTTTATATTTTTCGTTGTGACCAATTTTAGCTGCATATAATATTGTGTCAATACTTGCAGGAACTCTGGGTAGTTATGGAGTACCTAGCGGGCGGGTCTCTAACAGATGTGGTCACGGAAACGTGCATGGACGAGGGACAGATCGCCGCCGTGTGTCGGGAAGTGTTGCAAGCGCTGCACTTCCTGCACACAAACCACGTGATACATCGGGACATCAAGTCTGACAATATCCTGCTTGGTCTCGACGGCCAGGTCAAACTGAGTGAGTGTTTCTCGCTTACGTAGATAATCACAGACATCATAGCCAGTAACTTGTTTGATGCTTGTTTTGTTCAGAATTTTGTTTTCAATTACAAATGTTATCTTTTACAGCTGACTTCGGTTTCTGCGCGCAAATATCGCCTGAGCAGAACAAGAGAACGACAATGGTTGGAACACCTTACTGGATGGCGCCCGAAGTTGTCACGCGGAAGCAATATGGACCAAAGGTTAGACTAATTTCCTCTATCTTTGTGTATGTATAATAAGTAAGTTAATTAATAATAACAAAGAATTATTATTTTGGTTTACTTAGGTTGACGTGTGGTCATTGGGTATAATGGCGATAGAAATGATCGAAGGCGAGCCGCCTTACCTGAACGAGAACCCGCTCCGAGCGCTCTACCTTATTGCGACGAATGGCAAACCCGACATCAAAGACAAGGAGAAACTGAGCACCGTGTTCCAAGACTTCCTCGACCAGTGCCTCGAGGTGGACGTCGAGAGGCGAGCCACTGCCCTTGACCTACTCAAGGTAACTAACACAAAATCAACTCTAAGTTCACTTGGGCAAAGCAAATGTGACGGCTACTACAGTAAATTATAGCGTTGTCGTCATCTAATGTTGCTATTGTGTTATTTTCTAGCTTAGGAATATCACAGGTTGTAGGTGTGTAAGATACAAAATCGGACCCAATACACTTCCTTGAGGCACTCCAGTTTTAGTTTTGAGTACATAGGCGTTCATAGTATTTATTTGATTTATTTGTCATGTTTTCTTCTACAAAAGTATCTGTAATAGTTTGATTATTGTTTGGGTAGCAATTTCCTCAGTTTGATTGTTAGTCAGTCCTTCATGCAACAACTTATCAAAAGCCTGTGCTACATCTAGGAAGAATAATTTTTATAAAGCGATAATAGCGATTTTGAATAAGGAACATTGTTTGTTACAGCATCCGTTCCTAAAGATGGCGCGGCCGTTGGCCTCGCTGACTCCCCTGATAATGGCGGCCAAAGAGGCTGCGAAGGGTCATTAGCGGCGGCCCCCGGCGCCGGTTGCGCCCGCGCTCTCCTAGCGCCCCCAGTGCCTACGTCGTCGAACATAGTGTGCGTACTCAACATTATGTACACTACGACAAGACTACATACTACGAACTAGAACAAACACGTTACGAGTACCGTAGTCTGTGAACAATGACGGAACATTAGCAATATTTTATCTTTAAACGGCTGCCCAATGGTTATAATAGAGTTAATCATATTTTTACAAGAGATTGAATATTATTAAATGCAGTCCACTAATTATAAATCATGTAGTCTCGTGTAGTGATGTTATTATCTTATTAGCGACGCGACTCTTATTGACGTGTGCCGTTCGACTGTCCTATTGTAAAGATGAAATTGAATAGATTTTAGTATTAGACATTTAGGTACGAATTATGGAATGTTACGAGATATTTAGCTGCGAACGAAGACTGGCAGTTATTTAGGCGTCATTGTAAGACATTAGGGTAACGTAGTGTGCTACGTTTGGACTTATCTACCAGCTTGTTTACTGTGATGGTAGTCAGTAGTAGGGAAGGCAGTGCACGGTCACATCAATACAGAGATAGACTCATTGCATGACGACTGTACGTGAGTCATTATACCGGCCCGGATTCATATTGACAACCGGGGCATAATACCTGCGACTAGACTTGCTGATCACGAATATCCAGGACCATAAGACGCACTGGCCGAGGCAATGTACTTCCAGACGAACTTCCCCGAGGCACGTCAACAGTGACCGATCATTTGCTGGTTTAAGCTCGGCTATTCGCGTATAGTATCTGGAATACCTTGAACTCTGTGGAACTAGCCAAAGTAGCGCAGATCAAACTGTTCTGTTGGCTTCACAGAGTTCTTTCTCTTTCGCCGGCGACTATAGACATACCTAGTATGTAATTAATGACGACTAAAACAGTTTGTGAATCATAATTATTTTGAGGAATAAGTGAAGATGGATGTTTGGTGAATTGATTTTATTGATGATTAAATGCGTATGTATGTATCCCAATTTCGAAATATTTTAATTTAAATATATAATTTAAAAATTTAATTTAATTATATTTGGTATTAGTATCAATGCTCGATACTAATACCAAATATAATTAAATTAAATTTATTGTGAAATAATTGATTGATAATCAGGTAGGTATTATTAAGTTTATACACTGCTTACGATTGCTGCTGATATTTCAATATTCAATGGTAAATATTTAGTGGTAGTACAACACGTGTATATTATTCGTTATTTATTGATCGCTTATTGCTTCTGGTTTTAATAATTTACGTATTATGTTTTTAGTCATTCATATTTTCTGTGTTTTTGTTTCTATGTTCACTTGTATTACATTTTCGATATTTTTTTTAAATATAATTTATGATGTGGTATTTGACGATATAATTTTATTGTTGATAAAAATAAAGCATTTACATAGTATTAAGTTTATAAAGTCTATTGAAACATTCATAACAATATGCATTTTTGCTAAGTTAACTGAACATTGTAATAACTCATCCCAATTAAGGCACAAACAATATGTTTAAGATTATCTATGAATGAATATTTAAGAAAGCAATAGATAAGTCAATTTAGTTAGACCAGTAATCTTTAATTGAAGTGTACATGCAGCATAAGACAATAGTTAGCTATTACGTATAATATATCATAGTAGATCTCCTCTCAGATCTCTTAGTAAGTGGTACTAAAGATCCGTATAAATTTCAAAGAGAGGAGTCTGAAGCACATATTATTATAACATACAATTACATCAACAATTTGTGTTATTTAGCTTTGAAGTATTTTTAAATAGATACGTAACTAAGTATTTTAAGTTGGCTTTTATTATTATTTAGGTTGTGCCGACAGACGCTGTTCAATTGGTTTATTTTGATGTGTATTCACTTATTTTAAGCGAGTGTATGTTATCAGCGTGACTGTTGAAGAGTTGTGATGAAGTGATAATCGGGCTTAGGCGCTCGCTGCTGTATAGTGTATAGACTCAGTGACAATATAAAGTGACCAATTTAATGCTATTTAGATTCTGTGCAGTCCTGAGGTTGGTGCAAGTGTTGTTTAATTTTAAATGATTGCTTTATACGTTTTTCTATTTTAAACTTGCTATTGAGTGATTTAAATTTTGGAATCCCAAACTGATAACTAGTTTGGCTGGTTCACTATTGCTTTGCATTTTTGATCAATTGACGATGTAAGTGTCATATAATCAATCATACCATTTGGTATTTAATTGCCTACATAAAAACAAGCGGATAAATTGTGATAACAATAACTGTCTTAAGTTTGAATCGGCCTAAGTATTTATACGAAATGGCTTCGTTTGAGCTACATATTTAAGGCATAGCAAGCAGTGTTGACATACTTACTCGCTGAAACTTACTATGCTAGCTGGCTAAGGCTCAATTTACACCGCCGCGGAATGCAAGCGTCAATTTCGCCTCATGACGCAGGAATTCACCGCACCAGACACCAGATAATTTTCGAGAATGCGCAAGGATTCCACAGTAGTCGCGTGTCCAATTTTTGGCTCTTAATTAATTTGTGTGCTAAACAATTTATACAGGGTTATTAATTAAATAATATTTATGAAATGATTTTTTAAAGTTTTGTTATGAAAATCCCGAGAAAATCGATAAACAATATCCTTTGGAATCATTGGCGCCTGACCTATTTTGATCCGCGCCCGCGCGCCGCGCCGTGAGCGACACTCTGCGTTCAGTCACCGCCTGGGTGGGTCATCGTCCTGTTCTCCATGGCAATCGCCGTAAAAAATACATAAATAAAATTTTGATACAAAAACTTAAATCAGTTTAGGAATTAAATTGATTCGGCCAAACAAATATTCACGACCCAAAAATTAAGCCCTGTCAGTTTGTGTAGCTAATAATGAATAACCCTGTATAATGTTTATATTTCGTCGCTTCCGTTCCATTCCGCGGCGGTATAAGTTGAGCCTAGAGGTCAACGACGAGTTCGACGAGTCAATATTATCATTTTTGTCAGTAATCAAAAACATTAGAAATAGAAAAGGAGCCTGAGGCATTTCAATATCTTGTCCTGGAGACGCCAGTAATCTATATCCAGCTCAGCTAGTTCCATGCATCGATGATGGTGCAATGCAAATATAGCGACATAGCACCAACCATAACCAATTTTTGCAATATGTAGAAATGTAAAAACTAGCCAAATCAGCAAGAGAGCTTGAACAAAATTATTCAGTATCTAGTAACTAAATGTGTATTAACTACAATGTGATCATGAAAATGAATTTTTGACTATGCATTAGAATGTTATAATGAGAAAGTAACTATTAATTATGTATGTAGTCCCTAAGTTACAATGTATTATTATGAATGTAATAAGTTACTGAACAAGACATTTAATTCGATTTGATCATTTTTCATGTTTTTGACAATTGTAAACCACCAGTGCCATCCCGTATGAGCGACTGCATATGAATTACAACCATACTATAATAAAAACTCACCATGATGATTTGCAGCTTTCATTGTTAAGAAATATACTTTGCGCGTATAAGCGAGAAGTCGACTTACGTCCGACGGATGTCCTCTTGACTATGAGGGTCTGCAGTGCTATTTAAAAAAAAAACCGATTTGTAACCTCAGTTTCATACAAGATCAAAATTATCGAAATATCAGAATTGCTCTTATTTTATTTGATTTCGGCCGCCTGCTATCTATAGTGGTTATATGAATATCTTTTTTTCTTGCTAAGAAAAAAATTTAAGACAAATTCTGAGATCTAACAAAATATTTGAACCCGCTTCCCGGAGCAGGAATTGAACCCGCTTCATTCCCTATGCCAGATCATTATGATGAATGCAGGGACAAGTTATCCTCTCCATGGGTGAATGTTACTACTATTGCTACCTAAAGGCCTGCGCACACCTAGGCCGCTGGGGCGTCGGCGATCAGTGAAACGCTGATCGCTGTCATATTTGACAGCGATATTTGACAGCGTTTCACTGATCGCTACCGCCAGCGAACTAGGTGTGCGCAGGCCTTAAGAGTTGTTAACATTAAAGGGATGAATAAATTACTAAATTCTTATGTACACAAAATATTTAATGGGTACATACAGCTCATTACAAATTTAATACACAATAAATTATTTCAATATGTAGTAATTTCAATTATAAGCTTAATTGTAATAAAGCCTTGCATTATAATAAAAAATAACACTTCAAACAAATAAATTAATAACAAGAAGTATTTACTCAAACATGACTTGAATAGAATAATAGGTAACTATTGAGATGCCTGTCCCAACATGGGTTAGATAACTTAGGTTTTATAAAAAAGCTGCACTTTTTTAGTTAAGTACATTTTAGTGGTATATGGAATCAAATGAAGCCGCAAACTAGGTTCTAAATCAATGGCAAACACTAATATAGCAAGTCGAGCAAGTCACATGACCAAGTTATTGCAAGTAACAAATGTTGTAATTTATTTCAGTTTTCTCCTTCTGAGGCTTGACTTTGACCATGTGTGTAGATCAAATATTTTCCAAAAAATCACATTATTATTTTCTAAATTAAATAGACAACTACGTTTATGTTAACACATCTTTGCGTACAAAAAAGCGTTTCAAAAAAATATTGCCGACTATTGGGTTAGTACAACAGATTTTAATCTAGTAAATCTGCCCAGTATAGTTCTCTTTTTTAATCTTTCCTTTCTTCGGCGGGTATGAAGTCCATCGAAGCAGAATTTATGCAAAACCGTTTCCGGGTTGGTTTTGGCCCGTCATCGAACACGTGTCCCAGATGCGCCGAACACTTGGAGCATCGCACCTCAGTTCGCACCAAACCTGGTCGTGTTAAAACCAGTAATATATTTGCCCCAACTTTATTCGAACGCATCAAGTCCATCCACCAAGAAGCACCATTTATATACAAACAGAATTCGATTATGGATGATAATATGAACACGTCCAATTCCATTTTCATAGGAGTTCGTTGTAGGGTAGGTGTGAAGATGAATGCAGGTGGCGCGTCGTCGTAGCAGTCGAGGATCGCATCGAACCAGCAGCGGCAGCATCCGGGGGCAGACGGGACGGACGGGGTGCGGGCGGTGAGGACAAATGCAAATTATTCGACATGCGCATTCCACAAATGGTTAGATGACAAGATGAGGTGGTAGTGTTAGCGTGAGAGAAGCTCAATGTTACAGCCACAAAGTTATTATAGAATTGTGATCATGTGTATTGTTTGTGATCATTCAACCAGAATAAAGTGTAAACCGATTTATTGTAAAAGAGAATGGCAAATCATGGTAGTACATTGTGAATGTAGTGCATTGTAATGTCGGCATTTAAGGTGTAGTTATAAATACGTAGATAAGCATACAAATACGATACCAATCAGCGGCCGACTTACGTTTTTCGTGGAGTATCAGGATTATGTTGGAAGGTGGTCATAGGGTCGGGGAAGACAGGAAAAAAAGATAAAATTGAATTAGCACTTTATCCCAACACCCATTAATTTTTTGGTAGGTACTTAACAAATTATACAATACACGCATAATATTTTAGGAAAAAATTTAGGGAAGGGAAAATAAGAAAGAACCTAACTTAGTTTAAAGGTACAAACATAAAGTAAGTGCCCCATTATGGGCGTTAAACTTTAATTTTTACACATACAATAAACCAGTACATAGGTATTATTAAATACTGACAAGTTTTAAAATAAAAGATTGATTATTGCTTTATTATTTTAAATACCAAAATATGTTTATTAAAACTGTTATGTACATAAGTCATGCATTATCAATATAATAAAGTTATTCATGACATGCAGCTTTAGTAACCTTGCGTTTTTCTAAGGCAGAAATATAGTATCACACTGCCTGTAGTATGTACTGTGGCTTTATAAGGAAGGCTGTGTGCAATGACTTGCAATGATTGCTACACACCTATTTTGTTTTATCAAGTTCAAGGTTAGCAGACAGATTTATCACAACAATGAACATAAAAGGCAGGACAGTACATCTACAGGTATATGTTGGTAATACAATATGGAAGTAACATAGCGTGTGCTGTAAGCATTCATTGTGAAATATTCAGGCAGCAGTGAGTTGATAAAATACTACAGGTGTTATGTTGAAATGTATGATAATATCATGTGATATGCCATATCATAATGAGTGATGTAATGTTCAAGGCCCAACTGATAAGACACAAATAAGATTTTTTTCTCAAGCAAAATAATATCTTTAGGTACCTTTGGTGTTCCATGTGACTTACTACTTAGAAAATTATTTAATTACTGCCAAAGGGAATCATGGTTCCTCCATATGAACAGGCTTTTATCCAATATTATGGACACTCCACAAAATAATATCTAGACCCAAATTAAGCAGAGATTATACTATGGGAACGAGATAGATGATATAATACTCATATACACTTTTTTTGTAAATAATTACTTAGAATATGACACCCAGATAGAACAAATATCTGTGTTAACATCGGTGGGGATTGAACCAGGACCGGGAAATGAGAGGCCAGTTATTTCAGTATTGGTTCCTTGGTTATCTTATCATGCTGTAGGTTTGTCTTAAGTCACTTTGATTGTTATAGGTATATACAATTTTCAAGGCCACCAGACTTTGAGGAATGTTTTTGATGAAATGAAAATTATTTCATGCTCTTTGAGTTGAAGCTTCAAATCAGACAGGCAAGGACGTAGTTATTAGTTTTCTTTTCTACATGGACCAAACTTAGTTCAAACAAGGTAATATGTGTGCCTACCTGCACTGGCATCTTTATGCAGCGTGACCTTTTCTTTAGCTAGAACATCATTGAATGCCGGCCAACCGCAGCCAGAATCATATTTTGCCTTTGAAGTAAATAGTTCCTGTCTGCATACTATGCACACATACATTCCTTCATCATAGCATTTGTTGAAGCACCCTGAAATATGACAAGTTCAACTTAAGAAATATTGTTTTTCTACACTTGCTACAAAATAATCAACTCACATACCTGTAAATGGTCTCTCAGTTCCAGCTTCTTGTGTAATATGATATTGCAGTGGCGTCAAGCGCTTTTTTAAAGCCTCTTTATCCTCCATAGCTCTCCAAACCAATGCTGAAAGTACAAATTAGAGGTTCAATAGTACCCAAGGTACAAATAGGTAAAAAGTACAGATAGGTATATCTGCCAAAATTATATTGAGCAAGGCCCTTCCCGTTAACAAAAAGAGCGTGTAGTGTGCACTGCGTGCGAACGAAAAGTGATGTCGATCTGGATGGTCTGTACTGTATCGGCATATTAATTGTAGTTGTTCCTAACCTGTTGTAAACGGATGTCTCAAACTGGGTGGCTGTAGAACTTTCCTTAGCGTAAAAAGCGATCTGAATGCAACACGCATAGCTCACTTAACCTTAAATCGTTGCGTCATATAATCACAACCTTAGAATACTCATACAATAACGTAGCGAGCAAGAAACGGAGAAAAATCTGTACACGAACGAGATGACACAGAATGGAACTGAGGTTGCCGAGGACGAGGAGGCAGTCATACCCTCAGATCTCTTCAGATGGATATAATATTTCTGTGGACAGGCCAGAAACCCGCGAGCCAATCAGCCCAGCTGACTTAATTATCGGAAATATATAAGTATTTATTTATTATTTGTATTTACACATTACGTTTCGTTACAGTGTTACAGCACGCAGCGAACAAAACTTTTGTGACAGTGACAGGCTATATTGTCAATGTCAATCACTCGAGCATCACTCGAGCCTTCAGCTGCGGGTAAGGGCCTCTAGCTGATGGTACTTACTCTATAAGCGAATACTTCCAGGTTGCGCGATTCTTTTTATCTTACTGTAATCCTATCAATCTTGAAGATTCCAGAGCCTGGAATTTCACAGTGCAAAGATTTTCGGGAGTCTGGCGGCCGTGCGTGAAGTGTTGCAAAGCCGTTTATGTGGGCGTGGCGACTGTTGTCAGCCCGGTCGTACGTACATTACATGCAATGAGCATCTGCAGTACATTATCCTCAACGCTGGGGATCTTTATCTTCGTTCACAGAGGAAGTCTTGACTCTTGCTTGAGGAGATTAGGATGGAGCATTGCTCATTCCGATTTCTCAACCCTGAAGTAGTTTTCTATGCGGGATGAACTTAACCAAACTTGGCGGTGGCTGCTGGAATGGAAAGTGCTATGCAGACGTGCGACCTACGAATGTTACATACCTTACCTACCTAATAAGTAATAGAAAGTAAAAATTTATAATAGTAATATTTTTATTCAGGAACAACACCGTTTTATTTTTCCGAACCACTTAGTTTTCTTTGAGTTTTCTGTAACAAAAATGGTTGAATTAGCTGGTGCTAAAGGTGATATCAGACGGTTCACTCGGATGAATGTTCACTCGAGTGAATGGTTAATTTTTCTTTCATGCCATGTTCACTAATATTTCATTCGGTGTTCACAAGTTTCATTTCGCGTGAAAAGTGCCGAATGAAAGGCAAAAATGAACAAAAAATGAATCGTCTGATATCACCTTTATATACTCACGAATTGAGCACTTTAATCGAAATTTCAATTGCATGAGTTTCAGTCGCGATTCATGTGACGCATGATGTAGGTACCTAGGTGATTGGCTAGGTATTAGTATATATTATATACGCTACCAGGCGAGAGTAGGTGAGGTGAGAGCAAACGCGGTACTCAATACTTACAGCGAGTGATTCCTTGCTCTTCTGCATCTGCATCAACACATATTCCGTGTCGTCTCCCTCCGAATCTACGCAGGGTTGCGCCGCCATCTTTTTGCTTTGGTAAAAATCTTCTTTTAGCAAGGGTAACATCTGAAATAACATCGACAATTGTAACCGCTGCAACGGGTAAAATAATATGTAATAGCTTGATTGAAGAGTGGAGAAAACTGCAATCAGAACCCTGACAAGAGCTGAGCTCTATATAAGATGATGATTTTTATATAGTATCCTTACACAATTGACCGTCGTTTTTTCGGGTATGCCTCCGCGCCAAATGTTCGAAGAAAGGCCTTCGGCTTCTGGCGTCATCCACTTCTTAATCTCGTGGCGACGTCCTCGCCGTCGCCATCGGGCTTTCTTACCCTACAAACAGTCAGGAATTGCACTTAGATAGGGGTAATGTAAAACATTTAAAAACAATCAAAGAAAACATGAAGGAAGACATACCTAGGTAGCATAGGTAGGTACTGTATATAAAAAGCAGTAAAAAATATTGTGACAATGTGAGCGAGTGCAATTCCTTACTGTTCAGACTTAGGTTAACATCACCTATAAGTACTTAGGTCACTAACCAATGCAACAAAGCAATAGTTCAGAGCAGGGAAAATGCTATAAAAGCTGGTTAGGTCAGTGAAACGATTACACTGACGCAAGGGCGGATCCAGGGGGGGGGTCATGGGGGTCATGACCCCCCCCTGAGCTGGTTCCAGGACTTAGGTGGACCACTAATTGTACATAATGATTTTGTATTATAGTATGTATATTTTGTCACCATACAGATTTTATGTAACTACAAACCTTCAGGGTCTTATTAATAATCCTAGCGTAGCATTGGACTAGTTGATCCGTGTTTTGTCTCTTGCTTTGACATGCAATTGTCAACTCGAACAAATGCGACAAAACACGATTTAACCACTCCAGCGTTGCGCCAGGATTATTAATAACACCCTCAATGTTTAATTGTTTTAATCTAAATATATGAAACCTTTACGCTACTGACTGACTGACAATCAACGCACAGCCTAGGCCGTTAGTCCTAGAAGCATGAAACTTGGAGGGTGTGTTCCTTTTATAGTTTAGAGGTTCACTAAGAAAATTATTTCGCTAAAAGGAAAAAAGGGAAAAATGGTTTTAAGAAAAATTATGATTGTAAAAATCAAAGCAAACTTAGAACCATGAAACTTGGACAATAATACATAATTATACAGGGTTATTCATTATTAGCTGCAAATACTCAGGAATTAGGTTCATCAAATAAAATAAAAAATCGGTTGTCTGTAAAGTCGGTTTACTGACGATAGTTGAACGTGATAACGTCATAAGAAAATACTCGCGGACTCGGACTCGGACCCGGACCCGGAACAAGACCGAACCCTTACCCTTACCCTCATTTACCCTTACCCTCATTTACCCTTACCCATTACCCGACCCGGGCTCGGGCTCAGGTAAATGGAACGACGTAACGACGCATGAGTCATGTTTTTTCGTGCGTGCAGCCGGCTCCATCGATTTATAAGACGTTATCACGTCAAAAATATTTATAAAATGATTTTTTTTAAGTTTTGTTATGAAAATCCCGAGAAAATCTATAAAGGAATCATTGGCACCTGACCTATTTTGATTCGACCTTTGATCCGCGCCCGCGCGCCGTGAGTGACACTCTGCGTTCAGTCACCGCCTGGAAGGGACATCGTCCTGTTCTCCATGGCAATCATTATGCAATAGTCGTAACGAAATTAATAAAAATTTTGATAAAAAACTTAAATCAAAATTAAAAAAAAATCATTTTATTAATATTTTTTATTTTATTTGTTGAACCTAATTCCTGAGTATTTGCAGCTAATAATGAATAACCCTGTATGTAGGAGCACAGTGTGAAAAAAAAACAGGAAATTCTTACAGTTGGTCATGTCAAACTAAACAAACCAGATTCGATTATACACCAACGCATACACAAACCCAACTTAGCCACTAAGACAAAATCACTAAAACAAGGTTTGAAAATACACAAATAAAAACAGTCATAATAAATTTTGCTACCGCAGCACCTGTCACCAAATTTGAATACACACAAAGGTTTACAAAATTGGCTACTACAGCACTTGCTTTTATATTCAAACGCACTCTAAAGTTTTGAATACAAGCTCAAAACTATGGTAACCAGCAGTTGGTAATGTCAAACTTAAACAACCAGATACAATTATATAATACACCAACGCATACAAAACCTAACTTAGCCACTATGACAAAAACACGAAAAATAGCTTTACAAAATACCTACACAAAACTGTAAAAAAAAATCTGCTACCGCAGCATCTGCCACCAGATTTAAATACATACAAAGGTTTAAAAAAAACCTATGTAAACCACTAAGACAAATCGCGGTTTTTGTATGCGTACAATCTAATCTGTTTTTTTGGCTTAACATGACCAACTGCTAGTTACCTAAGTTAATTTCGATTAAGAGGAACACACCCTTCAAATTTCATGTTTCTAGGACTAACGGCTTATGCTTTGCGTTGATTGTCAGTCAGTCAGTCGACAGTGAGGATAAGAAGAGTTTTATATAATATTTGGACTAGTTATACAGGGTGGCCAGAACATTCACGTCCAAAATAAAAATGTTGGTCCCTCGTATCGTGGGGTATCTGAATCACCCTCATGTGTGTTCCACGATTTTGTATAGTTTTCGAGTTATGAATTTTTATCTGAATTTATGAGAAATTTCGATATGACCAACTTAAAAATTTCTAAAAAAAAAGTGGAAGACATTTTGGTAATTTTTTTTTTGTAACTGAATTCTCATAAGTTGTACTTTTATGCATAAAACAATTAGTTTTCTTACTTTAAAAAAAGTTGAAATGAAAATGATGACCCAAACTAAACAATTTACGTTTGGTGAATTGTGATACAAATTTTCAACATTAAATTAAAATCTAAACAGGTAATCTCATGATTCCTAAGTAGCTTTAAAAAATGTGCCATACTTTCAGCTTCCATAATCATTAAAAAAAAACAGTACTTAATTGGCTACTTTTGCTAAAATCGGGCTTCAAAGATAGCAAGATGGAACATTCTTATGAAAGGCTAAATACAAAATCGCAGAGCATACATGGGGATGATTCGGATACCCCACGATACGAGGGACCAAAATTTTTATTTTGGACGTCAATGTTCCGGCCACCCTGTATATTTAGATAAAATATAGGCTGCCTCATTTCGTGCGTGATAGTGCTTTTCTGGATGTCTTCAAGAGAAGATGGCAATATAAACGAAGTTATTATGTGTTAATTTCTTCAAGTGTACAATAAAGAATAAATATTTTTAAGTACAGTACTTACGTACATAAATAAAATACCTACTTTTTACTTGTATCTATTGTTATCAAAATTAAATTATAAGTTCTTGACTTGACCACGACTATGTGACCCCCTCCTGACGCCAAAGCTGGATCCGCCCTTGCACTGACGAGCATCTCTCTTGTCGTCCACGACCTACACTAGTCACTACAGCAATAATCTAGGACTGAACAGATGTAGGCAGGTAATTGACCTGAATATCGTGAGAACTGTAGCAGTTCTTGTCCTTTTCGCACGGGTTCCAGCTAGAGGAGCTATCCGATTTCTTGCAACAACGTTTGTAGATCTCCTTCAGGATATCGTAAATAATTAAACACGGAGATGTCACGAAGAATATTACGTTTATAATAAATTCCATGGGCCTGGAATGTTAGCGTAGCAATATCTTAGTTAAGTTCGTCTTTTTCGGGGTTATTTTTTATTGCAGCTAGTTTTTGGAACAAGCCTAATATGGCCACCTGATGTCAGCGGTATTGGTAGCGGTAGTGGTCATCGCATATTATACCAAAGCATTGCCTCGTAGGTCACGCACGAACGTGCCCTACGATGCAGTGCCCTGGTAAAAGGAGTGAGTTAAATAATAGACGAGGGATAATCTATTTAAAACATTAGCTAGGTAAGTAGGTACATAGTTCGGATATGCGATAGGTGCTATGCTAAAATAGCGCCCCCAGTGGAAAATTTCTAGATGATTTCACTTTCAAACTCTTGCTACACGTAAAACAGCACAGAACTTTGGCAAACCCCCAAAAATCACAAGCATATTCATAGTTGTAACCTGGTCAAACCTAGTGTGGATTGTGTGACCTGCTGTGGATAGTGTCATACATACTTGCTGACCAATCGAACGGTTCTCTCCTTAGTATTGGGGTGCACCGGCCATCCCTCGCTGTCATATACCACTGGGCAGTCGCTCAACGAACTCTCGTAGTAATGGTCTAACTTCCGAGGCATTTGTACGATTCTGTGCAAGCCCCAAGATCCGATACATCGAAATATCAAGCCCAGGCAGCCCTTTACTAGACCTGGTAAAATATAAAAAATAACATGGCCACTGCTCGGGGTCACCACTGTAGAGAAACTTCGGTAGAAGCTCACTCTTGATCAATTAAATGTCCAGTAAGCAGCAAAGTAAAGTAAAGATCTGTAAGTCATAACTTGAAGCAAGAATGAAGCGTAGTGTGTGCTGTCTTTGAAACTTTTGCTTTTGTATTATTGCATACGTCAGACTAAGTGAAGTGGCACCACACTGGAGCTTCACTGCTATTATTTTCGATTATTTTTGATTTGTAAAAGAACCATATCAAAAAACACGTGTGGAACTGGAACCTAAACTCACCTATTAGCTATAAGATGTTTCAAAGTGATTCTTGTAATGCTATTGAACAAATACTTACACTTGATTTTGATTTTTATAATCGTGAAAATTTTACTGACCGAAGAATAGCAATGAAACTAATACTCCGAAGGCAGTGACCAACATATTGACGGAGACTACATCATGGTAGCAGACCGACCGAGCGTGGCGTCCTCTCTCGCGGAGGGACAAGCCAGCCGCTATCTGTCTGGCTTCCGCCATCTCCCGGCAAAGCAACTTAGGATCCTCATCTACAAATATATCACCAAGATTTTATATTATGTATGGATTCCGATAAAAAAATCCAAATGGGTAGTATGCATACAGATAAAATCAATATAAAATTGGGACAATATTACTTCACTATGATACGGGCCACACCACAGATTCTACGAGACAGACACTCACTGAAACTTTACATTACAGCCCTCTTCAAAGGTTGTTTGGAAGAGACCGCGATAAGACCGCTATACATTTATTAGTAAGAAGTTCTGATAATTTAACTGTGTTAGTTCGTAAGGCGTGCAATAAAGAATGATCTCTTCTCTTTTCTGCAGACCAATTTTTTTATTTTTTATTGTTGTTCCAAGGTTTTTCCATCGGAATGAATCAAGCAATGACAAAAAGTTAAGAGTAAGTACTTATTACTTACTCAGGCATACACATTCACAGTGCCAAACACAAAAGCACCGATCCCCCTTCTTGATAGTCACATCTCTTACTGCCACCGATTCATCTTCTTCATTTACCAGAGATACTAAAATAATTGTAATTATAGGATAGCGGATAGACGAAAGGTCACTGTGTATTTTATGTTAAAAGTATACAGACATGAAATCGATTGAACACGCACACATTTTTGGAATTCCTTATGTCTGAATTTAACAATGAAAGTAAGTAGGTAGGTACCTACCTTTGAGTGAATTGAACTCACTTGAGATGTAACCTACTTGAGGGAAATGAGGGATAAATGGTGGCACACAGATAAACTTAGGAATCTTCATTATTTTTCTTTATAAAAAGTAGGGAGATACTTTTAGAATACTTATTGCGCATCTTAAAGAAAATTTAATATTACCAAAGCAGTGAGAAACATCAGCTGGCATTTCTGTTGGCACATTGATTTGAATAGTACGTGTGTGTCTAGGAGGCAGGAGTATAGCACTGTCGCTAACTCCAGCATCTTTACTTTGTAAGCCCATCAATTCTGGGCCGCAATCTCGAGTGACCACTGCTCTGTAAAACATCCGAGATTTACAAAAACAACTATGCCAAGACGAATATAAGAAGGTAAATACAATAGAACATCTATTTCTAAAAACATTCAGGTATATCTTAGATATCTAATAAGCCAACTGCTGGGTATAATATAGGCTACCTCTTGAGCACGCTACTCTTTCTGGTCCTGCGCTAACTGGATCCAGCTAGCCCCCACTGACTGATGGATATATCTGACCATCTAACTTGTGGTGTCATTTAGGTCTACAGCGAAAGCAAAGTACTAAGTAAACCTGAATTTAGCAGCAGCTAATCCCGTATTCGTTACTTGCACGGTCAATGTAGTTCTCGTTCGCCGAGAGCTGTCAGCCACCACAGTCATGATACGCCCAGAAGACCTACAATAAAATAGAAGAACATTTAAAAAGTAAACCCACAAACACACATTCAGTTATGTATGTTCTCATACAGGGTGGTTTTTTGAGAAGGGCGGTCAAGTCCGAAACAACGAGAGTTAGGGAAAAGTCATGCCCTCGATTTATAATAAAACAATACTTAAATGTATATTCATCTAGGTAATTCAAAAATCTTTAACTTTTGACGATATTGTTTAAAGTTTTCTTCCGTGTAAAAATATAGAATAGTGAAAATATGCTATTTCCATTCTTTGTAGTAAAACATTTATTTGCAAAGATTGATCCTTATCGGCAACAGAATCCATTGGTTCAATAATACCGGGTGTTTTTTTTTAAATGTTTCGGGTCCTCAATCATTGTTTTCTTATAAATCCAGGGCATGACTCCTTTACGGACTTGGCCATCACCACCCTTCTCAAAAAACCACCCTGTATATTCCAAAACACGAGTGGGTTGTTTTGGTCATAGAATTCATACCCAATCGGCACCAGTTGATTGTCATCAGCACGGGCTTCTAAATCAATTTGAGCATGATGCGGTCGGCGGTGTGGCATAGTGAGAAACTGTTCATCACCATTCATAGCTATATTTAGACTACCTTCTTTGCTACCAAAGATTGCCCTCGATGTCCGGATCATAACACTGCGTCGGCCCTGTGAAATAAATAAAATAAGTTAGGTATCTGCTCTAGAATGTATTATGTGATTTAAAGAAAGGTTTGTTTGAATGAAGCTCTACGGTCGTATTAAACACGTATTCTAAGTAATTAAGTAGTTAAGTACCCAACAATTAAACCTAGGTCGGTAGGGTATGGGACAATAGTAAGTAACTTTGAATAAAAAAAAAGACGTTTTGTAATAAGACCGTTAAAGTTTGATATTTTTTGAATCACCGGTTGATCTTCTGTAGAAAATTGCATGTTGGAGGAATTATCATCTCGCTTTTGCATGCCGTCATTTTCGTTCTCTAAGCCCACTATATCTTCTTTCGGAACCACTATGTACTTTTTCTCAACTAAAAAGAATTAAGTAACGGCGTTAGTTTACAAAGTTTACCAAGCTTGGCTTTCTCGCCTTAAATTGTGAAAAAATACAAATTTGTGCACAAGTACAATCACAGTGCACACGGCTTAGCAAAAACTTACATAGGTAACATAAAATACACCTTACTAAAAGCTTACAATCACTGGCTTCAACATTTTCACCTTCAGCGATTGTAAAACGCGTACTCGGAAGCGGAGTCAGAAGGCATAGACTAGCCAATGGAAGGGTAAACTCTTCCCTAGGAATCCACTCCGTAGGTCGATAGCGGACGTTCATTTCTTGGCCGACCCATTCAGGAGATAAAGTACTTACACTGCAAATAGGAAAACAAAGAATACACGATAAAAACCTGACAGGGGTTATGTTTGAAATTAGCCTACTGTATCACCTGCACCTAACAACATAAGTGCAATAAATTATTTGAACTTGAAAATGTCAAATTATTTATTGTGGATGCTTATACCTACATAAGATACGGTACCTATCTAAGTACCTATACAGGGAAGTCCTGGATGCAGAAGACCCAAAACCGACAAGAGTGGAGTCTGAGGGAAAAGGCTTAGACCTAGCAGTGAGTTTGTATACGAGCTGCCTATGATGATGATGTAAGTTAGTAACAAGGTTGGTATGTAACTTTTAAATGTAGGCATATTAGCACCTTTCGATAACCGAGGCACTCATTACCTTGCAGGTTCACCCTTCGTCATATCGTTCCAAACGGTTTTACCATCAGGCGTGGTAAGCTTTTCAAATAGTTGAACTTGAACAGAATAGAATAGATCTGGATTTCCAATTTCATACATATCGAACTCCTCAGAATTAGCATACTTCTTGTCCTTTCTGTATCTTAATTGTTTGCTATGCTGGATGTTTAATTCTCGCTTTTCTCCGACAAACCATTCCTTTGGTTCCGTATTTCCCGATGTTTCAGTCGTAATGCTATTTGCTTTATTTGGTTTGGAAATCCAAGGATCCGAGCGACGTAAATGGTTAAGATTGTCAGCATCGGATTCAGAATTTAGCCGATAGTCTTCATTTCTGTGGATATCTTTAATTCTATCACGAGCTTGATTCTGAGACGCTTTATATAAACTGTCGGGGCTCTCTCTACTATCATATTTTTTTTGTTCTTGGTTAAAGTGACTGTCAGCGCTCCATCGTGGATACTTTTCCTCATTTATTGCGTCTTCAACGACGATGTTTTGCTGGTGTCGTTTATCACGCTTATTCAAGCATACATTGTTACCTATAGTGTTATTTTCTAAATCTGAAAGTAGTAGTAAGAGTCGAACAGTAGAAAGCACTAGTATAGTGTTAATAATGGTTTTAATTACTAAGTTAGGATGTTACTTCGATAGAAATATTAATTGTTATTTATGTTCCTAGGTACTAGTCATAGAATCCACACAAGATAGCTTAGCGCGTGTCAGATGGTGAAAAACATGAAAAAGATGGACTGAAAATATATCTTCCGATCACAAACATGAATGAGGAAATCGAACTTGCATTGCGTTGCGATTCATGCAAGTCCAAATTAGTTATTGTGAGATTATTTAAAGATACTTTTTTTTTATTTTCCGCCATCTGTCACGCGCAGAGTTATCGTGTGCGGGGTCTAGTACTGTTTTCGGTTGGTACTTTGATAGCTCGCAGTGTGAAAGCAGGTATGATTGTCCCATTGTAAACCAGTTTGACGACGTTACCCGAGTAGTGTCGGCATTTAGTCGATAAACCGGTTTTATTGTAAAGGTAGGGCTAGCGGAGCCGGCGAGCCACTCGAGGCCAGTCAGTGCTCTCCGCGATCGCTGCCTGCGCTTACTGCCCACAATGGAAACATTCATAGATCATGTACGGTTGCACCAGTGCTTGTGGAACCCTCAACATCCAGACTACCGTGAGATGTCGGTAAGGGATCAAGCCTGGGATCAAGTTGTGAAGAAATGCAATAACACTACAATAGCAGATGGTAAGTTATAATCATAGTTGGTAATAGGTAAGGTACGGTGTCTGCTTACCTAGATAGGGTTTATTATTATTATTGCTGCTCTATTTATTTATTCAGTTCGAAACAATTTATGTAGGTACATTACCTACAGTTTGCCAATGTTATATTAAGTAATTTAAACTTTTGGAGTACCTACATTATAATTGAATTACACTTATCAAGGAAAAGCTAATCTTCGCGTAGGAATAGTAGGACACACTGTAGCAAGATGGATGAATGATATCGTAAATTTTTTGTATAGTGTCCCAAATGAATCGAGAAAATTGCGAGCTATCGTCAAAGTCGCGGGCGGAAATCGGTGATTATTTTTATACTAACGGATGCCTATATCCTCAGCAGTCAGCGGGTGAAGTTAGGATGCGAATGATGATGGATGAGGTACTTGATAGCAGTCGGCGTCAAAAGTAAATGACGCAATATGCATAAAATAATTTATGAAAACTTCGATATAAAGCAAAAACGGTGTTTTATTTGGTTTAGTCCGCTCTGCAATGTATAATAGGTAGGTACTTAATTGAATTGTAATGTAATGATTCTCTCAATATTTCAGTGAGGATAGCGAGGTCAGAATGGAAGAAGCTCCGTGACAACCACAGAGAAGCTTTGAAGAGAGCGAAGTTGGGACAAAACAAACTTTTGCCGGCTCAAATAACAACATGGAAATACGCGAAAGCAATGCAGTTTCTGGAACCGTTCATGAAATATCGCATTACAGAAGACATTGAGATGGACCCTCCACATATGACGAGCTTTAGGCATTCGGACCAAGATGTTTCCACCACTGAAGTGGTTGACATCAAAACAGAGAATCAGAGTAAGCGAAGGTGCACAGAATGCGCGAGTGACAGACAAGACGCGCAGCACTCGCGGCACCCACACGAACACACAGATGCCTTGGAGTCATTCTTTGAATGTATACTTAAAAGCACTAGAGATATGCCTCCGTGGATGCAAACACAAGTCAAGAAAAAAATATTCGCCGTTATAATTGAAGCTGAGGAGCAATTATCATTTCAAGATGCAACCAGAACGCGACACGATATTGTTATAGCAACTAAAATTAAGACTGAATTCAACAACGACACGTAAAATTCAAAGGTTGACTTCACATTTATCACCTCCTTTTTTCTAAATGACATCCAAGCAAAGCCGGGGCAGGTCGTGATTAAAATATATAACCTATGTTACAATAATGTTTAAAATCTCTCCAGTCGTTTTTAAATAAATTCGTTAATTACAAAAATCCAAATAAATATTAAGAATAAATAACTTGAGATGTTTTAATAGTAGGTGTTAGGTATATGCTTACCAAAATCTTGAGCATTCTCATTTGCAGTCAAGTCATCGGTGGTAAAAGATCTCATAATACGACTCCGAGCTATGTCTTTGGAGCCCCGCTAAAACCACACAGTCAAAATCACTTTTATTTTCAGTGATTTAAACACAATACGGCCGCGCCGGCGGCGTTACTTATCGGGTGTGAAATTAGCTGTTTGGCCAATCATCCATTCGCCATTAGCCATTTTAGCAATAACGGCTCAGTTTTTACCCGCCAAGATACACAGGCCGAACTGTACCTACGTACGAGTACTTACCCGTACTATAGTCACTTACCGTGAGGTCATCGTTTCTGTTCGATAACACACCGTTGACGGTCTGGAAATAAAAAAAAATATTGCATTTAAATCTCATAAAGGAGATCTAGGTATCACTACATTTCTTACCATTTAGGAATAGGAACCCGTAAAATATATCTTTCGATTGTGCTACCGCTGCTTGTTCGATTTTTATAAACTAAATACAAGTATCGATACAACTAAAATTATTTTTATGCAACTACCTGATGGAACAAGTATATGGCCCACCTGATGTTAAGTGGTAACCATCACCTACAACAAAGCATTGCCTCGTAAGTCACGCACGTCAGGAACGTGCCCTAAGATGCATTGCCCTGCGTCCATGAAGATCGGATCAACAACGGTTCGAAAGGCAAACACAATGCTATCACCCAAAAGTTATGAAAAGTAGACATACGGCCATTCTCCGTAATTTGTAGGCTTGAAGTGGTATTTCCCGTCGCAAGCGTAAAACGTATGGGTCCAGTAATCTCACTCGCTTATTGGCACCCCGGAACACATGTTCAATGGGAATAAACTCATCACCAGAAATTTTCTGCGACAAAAATTCGTAATATTGATTTATTACAAACATGAAGAGAGTCTAATGTTTCTAAGGAATTATAATTTAACATATTATTATTGGTTTTACATAGGCTGAAACAGATAACCAGGGTCGGTCTGGGCCGGAATGGCTGACCACAAGCCCGGGGCCCGAGACAACAATTTTTCGAATTTTTTTATCTCATTTCTCTTAATTTTATAAACAAACTTTCTGATCTAGTTTTACATTTAGGTCACCAGAGCTGAGACCGCTGGCCTCCTATTTTACGGTTGCCGCAAACCCCGCAAGCCAGGCTGGGGCCCGGGTGGCAAATGCCATTTCAACTTATGGCTAGTCCGACGCTGCAGATACCTACCTATATACTAAAAGCAACTATAAAAAATAAATTCATCTTCAAGGCTATTAAAATAATGCTTACACTAGGATCACTGGCGATTTTAACGGTAAGTGCAATCTTCTTGTTACAGGATTGTAGCACACTATGCTTGAACAGTTCTTCTCGCTCAAATCGGGTCGCTTCATTGTCTACAGGCATACCTTCTCTATTCTGTAAAACAATATTCACTTCAACATTTACCAACTACTGGGTGTCTTTCAGTCAATTTTCATCTATATCTGTGAAATCCCTTGTTTCAGATCTACACTTGCGAGCTTTAAACTCGTTCAAACTCGTTGTCCAAGACTATTTTTTACACAATTTCTATGCAGTAACAATATGATATACCACAATCCCTATGTTGAAATTGTAAAAAAATGTATTGACGAAGATTTTCCAGTTTAAAGCTCGCAAATGTACCTATTATATTATAGAATTTTTCTAGTAGGTACCTAACCTTTTCAAGATAACTAAAATTTATTAATGTTAAAACGTGACAGTCTAACACGTATTTTCTATTTTATAGTAATGAAACATGTCTCACATCAGGCTCACAGTTTATGAACACAGCTCTTACTTCCACTTGCGAGTTCTCGTCAGCCTTCACCGAGGCGATATTCAAATCTACTGTCGTGAATAATAAAAGCAGGAGGGATTCTGAAATACGGCATTAAGTTTAAATTTCGAGTTATAGAATAGATTGTAGGTAATATCAATAACCACAAAGTGGGGAACCACCTTGCAGCAGACCGATGGAGATTATAGGATGTGTTATATTTCATTCAACATAGCTTATGAAATGGTATTTGTATATTGAAGTTCAGTGGACAAACTACAGATTCTGATACAGGACTGAAGGTCTAAAATGAGTTTTATATATTTTGGAAGATGAGACTTATTCGTTCAGCAGTGGGGCGCTACATGAACTTGTTAGGACATATGGAAATAACAAACTTACTCATTATCTCCATAAATGATTTCTTCATTCGTCTACGGTTATCAGCTTTGTACACAATTCAAAAACTTTGGCAACATAATTTATAGTTTCGAGTTATTATTTTCTTTTTTATGTTATGCTAAGGCACATAGGGCCTATCCTTTCCGTCATTCAACTGACAAATTTAGCCAGTGTCAGGTGAATTCGTTAAATAGTTTTTATGTTTTTAGTCAAGTTAGTCCATCCAAGTCGGCCGTCACAAGTTTAAAAAAAACGGTTTCTTTTAAAAACTACGAGAAACAACTTTGACCCTAGCTATCAGAACAGCTCTTTTTGCGTTCTTCGTCTCAACATCATGTTTTTTTCACCTGTTAGGTGCCTGCTAAGAACTAAGCTAGGATAAGTCTTGGTTCTTTTTCTTAGCGTGTCACTTATTTAAAACCAGTGTGCGAAAAGGAATTTAAGTTTGCGTCAAAGAGGCTCTTTTCATGCACTTTACAAATGTTTAGCTGGTAGATAATGCTATCTAGCATTAAGTTCGCCTGTGTACAGGACTTTTAATTTGTGCAATAAAGAATTTTCTATCTATATAGGTATCTATCTGTTTCCAAATTTTTAGGCTCTACAAAATCCTAGTGTTTCAAGTGAAAAGTCCAAAAAGTGTAATGTTACATTTATTTGCTTGATAACTAGCAAAGCCATTAAATTTCACAATATAATGAAAGAAGGAATTATCTACACAATTTAAAACCTTAATTTTTGATTATCACATTAATTCAATAGTTATTTATTTGAACGAAAAACAGCTTTCCTTTTTTCATTTTTATAAAATAAATCAAAACATGGTTCGATTTTCATAAAAGTTATTTTTTAACATTTATGGGCGACGATCGTATAATTTAACACTGACATAGCTGCGGTTGACTTTTATATTGGCCTCTACGCTTTACGCGAAACTATATGAAGTTGAAGATTATAATAGATTATCACTAATAACAATAAAACAAAAAAATATATTTAACATCTTAAATAAATAAATAAACGTACTCTTGAAGTTCTATTATTACTGCTAACCAAAAGCTTTCATAAACTTAACATAGTTTTGCGTAAATAAACACCAACATAAAAGCCAACCACAATCATTTCAGTGTAAAACTATACTCTCAACGCCCATAAATTTTAAAAATCAATTTGTATGGAAAACGGTTACCTTAACTTAATTTAAACAACTAGTTATGGGTTTGTCTTCTATATTTATGGCTTTAGTTGAATGATAAAATATCGACCCAAGCAGCTGTTTTATTAAATAGTTGTGACAAACGTTTTCTAAAATTAACTGTTGATATCAGAAGGTCACAATAACTTACAAGATTATGTATTAGAACTATTGCCTAAATGATTACTCATTATGAACTTTAGATTTATAATATTTTTTCCATTACATAACTAGGTACTTAAATTAATCAAGTTTTTAATAATAAAATTACAATGTCTAATTAAGGAGACCTATGAATAATGAATTAAAAGTTTCAAATTAACCATAGCAATTTTTTTATAAAGCTACGAGTGAAAAGCCACATTATCGCGTGGCTTGCACAAGAATATTTGTTCTGGTTTGAGTAGGTATACAGAAATATTGCAACCAATACTCAATTTCTTGAATAAAAAAAAACTACGTTGCGCAGTATGATTTTAGAATAATAGTAGGCACGCTCTAGTCTTCCGGAGCTGTACTTACCAACTGCTTCTATTTCTACTCATGATCAGAACAAGTAACAATAAGTTCACTAAGTTATTAACGGCCATAATGCCTAAGTAGAGCAAATATCACTCGGTTATCTTCACAATCAGTCGTAGCTTTATGTCAATAAAAAAGATCTGACCAACTAGGAACATTTAATTTAAATTACAAACAAGTTTTTCGTATTACGAAATATAAATAATGCACAATAATGTCCACTCAATATTGGTTTGATCTTTTTGTATTAATTATTCCTAAGTATACAGAGAACGGCACCGGAGCCTGAAATGCGGCAACGAACGGAAAGCGCTAATAAAAATCAATGTATATTAGAGCTATCCCTTCGTGCAACGTGCCCACTGGACAGTAAAGCCTTAACATACTAATTTAATCGTAAAAAGCATTTCAAATCGCTTATTTAATGATAATTACTGACCTAATGCGCTCTTACGGTTGTGACAACGACACATTCCAGTAAACAGAAAAAGCTTCAGACACGGTAGATATCTCCCCACCTATTTAGGGCCCGTATACATTAACAATGTTCGAATCTACATCGAGCATTGATTTGACAGTGCTCCATTGAAAAGTGTCTAAAATATATGCTTGAGGCTTAACTCAGGCTCAAGCGTTGCTTCTGCATACGGCCCTAAGTATACAAATTATAGAAATGACTGAGGTATCCAAATACATCAGGCACTGAGAAAACCCATTCATATTGTAGAAATTGGTATTCTGTATTTGTCAGGTTACATCATAAACAATCAGTATTTCTGTTGCCTTTTTCTTTATAAACGAACAAAAGATAAAATCAGCGGGTAACTTAACTACCAAAACAAAATATTTTATGTCAACTAGACTTAAAACGTAAATTGAGAATCTTTGTGTAATGACGTGATTATGATTTTATAATTTAATGATTGAGGGCAAGTTCATCTTAGAATACCGATAACCGTCAAATTAAAATATTTATATTATGTTTAAAACAACATTAAAGTAGAGACATAAATATTTGCTATCAGACAAATAGCGTCACTCCAAGATGACCCCCCATACATAGGAAACCTGTCATAATGAATAAATTGGAATGAACTCTAAAATAAGGTTATTCTGGGTCCTGATCATCCATAGTATAATATCCTGATTGT
The DNA here is from genome assembly GCA_947578465.1 of Thera obeliscata. Lineage (NCBI taxonomy): Eukaryota > Metazoa > Arthropoda > Insecta > Lepidoptera > Geometridae > Thera > Thera obeliscata. The sequence goes on from OX387926.1 coordinate 6,094,064, forward strand.
CTACATGTCTGAAACAAAGATAGGATATTCATGAATTAAGAACGTTAATTTAAGAACGTTTCCATGTATAAACCCTCCCGCCGGCGCCGCCCGTATAGTAGCCGCGATATCTATCTAGCGGCACGTAAATCTAGCCACTGGTGGTCTAGTGGTAGTGGCCCCGCCTTCCGATCTGAAGGTCGTGGGTTTAAATCCACTCGTGTACCAATGAGTTTTTTTGTCGAAAAATTTATGTGCACTATGCCAGTACTCTCAAAACGGTGAAGGAAAACATCGTGAGGAAACCGGCGGCGTGTTGTAGAACCTAAAAAAATTCGAGCAACACGTGTCACGCAAAAAGGGCCCACCAGCGGCCTACTTGCGGAAAAACCTGTCCGCACATCAAGTGCGCATGATAAACTTGCCAAGTCTAGCGCTGAGCGATACGCGGAGGGGATAGCTGCGCATGTATGCTGTCGCCGCATGCAATACAGTTATAACTTTACGTAATTATTAGCTAAATAACGATAATGACATAATTTTAATGTAATGTCAAATACCTATACTCGGATTTTTAAATAGACGAAGCTAGCTGACGTTTACTGTGTTGTCAGTTTTTGATGAAATAAAAATAGTGTTGTGACAAAGTGAATGATAGAAAAAACTCCTGAATGAATGAAATTGCCTCGTTAAAAACTTGACTTGACGTGCTTGGTTGAGGATCCATATCGTTCGCGCGAAACAATACAGCAACAAAATACACAACAATTACCACAAACACAACGTAACGAAAAACTTTACAAAAACAATAGCTAAACAGCGTGAGCTCAGAAAAACATTCGTGCTATCAGACCAGAGGTTAGAAGCCGAATTACAAACAAAATGGTGGCGTTCATCGGTGTTGGCACTAGTCGCCACGCCGCGCTTTGTAATAAACCATCAAAAAACTGATTGTACCTAGTTACATACTACAAGTAACTTATATCAGAGCACTTTTATACATTTTTTTATACAAATTTCAATATTATTTTATAGTTTGAAATGATTAACTATTCACTCATTGTTCATTCATCTGATTGAACGAGAACTGAACGCAGCACTATTACTTTAAATGTAGCAACATTATTTTACAAAGTGACATTAGGTACTGTCAGACGGTATCGTCTAATTAATCTAAATAATTAGTCTAATCCGACTATAGTAAGTAGTCGAAAGATTTATAGTATGTACCGAAAAAATATTTTTTACAAAGTTTACGGGGAGTAGAAAAAGAAAAACATAATTTGTCAATAACAATACAATTGAGAACGCGAACTGTACACTGGATGGACCAATTTGGAATAATTTAGACTACTGCGCAATAATGGTCAGCGCTAAATTTACGTGCCGCTACCTATACCGAACATACACAACTTATATACATACCTGAACACTTTCGAAGAATTTCCATGCCGTTTCAGAATCGAAGAAGTTGACTGTGACAGTTTTGTCTTTATTTGACGCATAATCGGCACCAAACCACGTGCAGGAGTTCTCGCCCATCTGGTGAGAATATTAAAACAAAATAATGTAGGTAGTCTTTTAAGACAGCAACTATTTAAACAATACATCTGTAAAGGTTGGTTCTGTACCTTGAGTCCCAGTATTGATACCATAATTATAGTCTCTGTCTTTTGTATGGAAAATTTTATGAGACAAAAACTTGTTTCGATCGTTACTACGTCACGTATTTTTACTGTCTCATCTTTTCTCCATACAATAGAGCGAGACAAATAGGCGAAACGAAAATAACATTTCGTAGATTAATGTTGTAGGTATATTGCGTAGATAATATTAGAATACTAATAATATGATTAGAAATAAGTGACAACACTGTCACTGCATAAATTAAACTAAATCAATCTAAAAATGTGTGTATTTTTTTTTTATAAATACTGCAACTAAACTATACTTCAGTTTCGATTCCTGCTTGAGTATAAGTAACACTCTACCGACTGAGTTGTGAGGTCAGTCAACAACAGCTCATAATAAAAGTTAGTTTAGTGAACTTTATGCAGCCTTTGCCCTGCAGTGGGACGACCAGGCTAAAATAAAATAAATAATAAATAAAATAGTGAGCTGGTAAATTTAAAAAGCGGTAACAAACCTTGAACTCTGTGTCAGTGTGTACTAGCATGTCTACCAGTATCTCGTGGTTATCGCAATCAGTGATGGCGATCTTCGGCGAATTGTATTCGTGGTCGTACATCACTCGTATGCAGACTTGTGCGATGTCCAATTGCTCATCATCATCCTGCAGGTGCACACTACCATCGCACTTGTACATTGTATCTTCCTGTCCGGACAAGCAAACAAAAACTTCATTTAAAGGTTCATAAATGATCAGGGCCACCATCAGACAGCGGCCAGCAACACAGTCATTACAAACCGCGGCAGTAATATACGGTTGTATGCAATAAATATTGCACATCGGCTTTTCTGCTTTCGTAGAGCGCTATCTCTTTCTGATGCACACTTCGGTCTATGAAGCCGAAATTAGCCGATGTGCAATATACCTCCATATCTTACCTCATCTTCATAGCTATATGCCTGACCATCATAATCTGGATCGTTCTCATAGTTTTGGTCATCGTCGCTATCTTCTTCAACTTCTTCTTCTTCGGCTTCGGCTTCGGCTTCGGCCTCGGCCTCTGCCTCCGGTTGTTGGGAACGTTCTTGGGAAACGCGTGTAAATGGCGAGCTCTCCTTGCTATTTCCGTTCGACTTAGCTTCTGTGTTCACAGTCTGGTTCGTCGCCTGCGCCCAAAATACATTAGCTGACGCAGACTGAGACTGCGCTTGTTGTGCGGCTGCGGCGAACATCATGTCAGCTCTGGCACTATCTTGCAGATGTTTGGGAAGCCTTAGGGGCGCGACACTGCCGATAACATTCGTTTCTTTGGTTTCTAATTGCTCCTTGACAGCGACTGGGGTTTTTTCCCTACCCTCAGCTTCTTTTTTTTCTCTTATAGCTGCGGCGGCTGCTGCTTGCAAACTCTACAAACGTAAACAAATCTAATTTATATACCTGAAAGAATGGGGCTTGGAAGAAACTCTAAGCACTGTTAACCAGTTTTGGGAATAGAACATCCCTATTCGAAGCAAGCAAGAAGTTACATCTCTAGTGGAGAAGAAGAAGCGATAGACATGTAGTTATATTTGAAATATAATATGAAAATGTAAAACTGGCGACATCGGCTCCCATACAAACGGCGCATGATCGCGTTTCTGCTGTATTCAGTATTCTGCGCTATTAACCCATTCATAATAGACACCTTCCATTATAAATTCCATTTATAAAAATAATGTACAATACCTAAATACATATTATACAAAGATGAAAATATTTAATTCGTCTTTTCGATTCCTCATTACAGGTGACTTTTTTTCACTTACTCTGACGCAGTGGTTCACACGTTCCTGGAAGGAGCTCGCCACTGCTGTGGTCTTGAATCGAATGGCCATCATCTCGATTTGACCGGTGAGGGACTCTGCGAAGTTGCGGCCCATGAACGTCCACGCGGTCTCACAATTCTTCATCGGATGTATTTCTATGTTCGGGTGGATCAACATGTTGAGGACGGCCTTGTACACCTGACAAAATAAACAAATATAAGGATACTAGCGGCTACCCGTGGCTTCGCTCGCCCCGTTCCGGTAATTTTTCGTGATGAAAAGTATCCGATTTCCGTCTACTGGTTCTAAGCTCTTCTAACTCCCCAACAATTTACAGCTCAATTGGTTCAGCCATTCCAAACTGCACTGTATACAAACTAAACAAACCTATAGAGCTGATATTATTGTATATTTTTTTGTAAATACATATTATTTAAAATCATTATATGGAATAAGTACCGTAGAATTAGGAGTTTTGTACATATCTTTATTTCTGTATTGTTTTAATAAATATAATTGATGTGTAACCGTTTAACCTAAATTGTATTAATTCATTATGTAAAAATTTCAATATATGAATGTTTGGGGCTCAACCACGCCCTAGAACTGAACCGAATTGAATGAAATTTCGAATAATAATTTGTAACCTGAATTAGCGTATAGGCTACTTTTTTTATGCAGATCGGATCAACGGCTCGAAAGTAATGGCTCGACAAACCTGCAATGCCTTATCCCAATGCCCAAGTTATTTTTGCTCTCGTTCGTAATTAAGTGATGAATTCATAAGCGTAAACGGTGAAGGAAAACATCGTGAGGAAACCCGCGGCTTAGTCAGCTCCACACGTATTGACCGTGTCTTTCCTTTGGATCAGGCCGACTAAAATGTCAGATGGTACAAGTGCTGGGCAAGCCTATTCCATCCAAAAATCGTGTCCCAGACATTGTAGCGTCCCGTAAGTAGAGGCATGAGAAATCACCAGACCCCTGACGCTATATAAATCATCTAAAATAGATGCAAAGGTATGTTTTATTCATAACTCTACAAAGAACTAAAGTGTTCGTACCTGTTCACGTCGCATCAATATGCGGTAGGTATTCCTCTGAGGATGGTGGAGGATCTTTACCTCGCCAATGCCGCGCTCTTTCCATTCTTTCAGTTTTTCATCGAAACGGTACATCTTACCACGCTCACCGAATACTTTTTTCTGAAAACAAAAAAATATTTGTTAAAGAAAAAAAAACAAAGTACATTTGATTATTACAAAAGATCAAGAAATAGCGATATCAGTAAAATTAATCTTTGTTTGTTGATAATGTAATTGATTGTTCAACGGAAAGCAACCACCGTCGATATTAATTAGCATTGATGCATTTTTTTTCTTGAATTTAATCGGTTAAAACTCTGCTCAGATTTATATAAAGAAAAAATACGATAATAGTTAAACATCTATTCAGAGCTTATTGTAGACCAATAGCCAAAGTATTTTTAGGGCTACTATGTTGTGTTTCTCTTATATAATATTTATGATAAGTTAATGTTAGCCGGTTTTGTGAATAGGACATCCCTACTGAGACCGAGCGACGAGTCACATCACTAGTCGGGATAAGAGAAGATGGCGTCGTAATGCGTAGATGGTTTGCCATTTTATAAAGTTAAAGGAGTTCTAGCTATATTCAATGGATAGTTTTCGCCGTAACAGTATGTAGGTACCTCTTCCTCCTCTCCAGTAGTGACCACGATTTTGTCAGGTAACGGAACAATGGCCTCATAGTGAGGGTCAAACTCTTCCTCTGCGTCGCCGGTATCGTCAGCCTCACCGCTTTCATTGTTTGAACTGTTTTTCTGAGCCGCAGTAAACAATTGCTGACCTGTTCCTTCCCACTTGAAATCGGGTTTCTCTAAAATAATTAATATAGTATGTGTATATAAAAGTAATAGTCAAGTATAATAGTAATATTATGTGTACGAATATGTAATAAAGTATGTGAAAAATAAGTTGATACATAGGACATTGACATACACATAGTGACCACGTGCATGATGTTCATTGGCTGTGGTTAAAATGACGTTCAAGTTAATGACGTACAAATTCGTTGGTTGTCGATAAGATATAATAATGAACCAATGAAATTCGAGCGCGTGACCACGTTAAAAAAAACAAATTTCCCTCTATAAGGAAAAGATAATAATTCTTAATAAAACTAGTCTATGTTCGTCTACGCTAACTTACTCTCAAATCCAGAAGCACTCGTTGAAAGCGCGGCAAAACTCAAGTTGTCTTCAAGCTTCATCGGTAATTCGCTCACTGGATTTTGATCAGATGAAGTTGGAGCCCAAATTGTACCAAGTTTATTTGTTTCAATTTTATTATTCGCAGAATTAGCAGCAGAAGATGAAAAACTCAATACCCCTTGGGAATTAAAAGAGTTAGTTTGGCTGCTATTTAAGCTGCCCGGACCGAACATAGACGAGCCGCCCGCTTTAAATAAATTAACGGACGTTGGATTTCCTCCAAAAATAGACCGAACTTCTGTGTTTGAATCGTCTTTTGGTTTGTCAGCAGCAAAGCCAAATATTGATTTATTGCTTGAGATACCGGTGCCACCGAGAGCAGATGGTTCACCAAATACGGGTTTAACTTGAGCTGATGTAAAAATAGATTTTTCTACTGTTGCTTGATTTTCGCCAGATACGTTTAGTGCGACTAGTTTGGGTGGAGCAAGCAAGGAATTCTTGGTGTTGACTGGTGTTTGAGAATCTTCAGGATCGTTTTTAGGAGCCGATGCAGCCTCGGGTGTACCAAATATGGATCTTTGATCACCAAAATTACAGAAAGTTTTGGTTTTATTAGCAAATACATTTTCCTTATTAGTTGCGTCACTTCCAGGGTCGCTTGAATTGTTCGCCGGAGTTGAAGACACCGTGTTAGAACCGATGGACCCTAATGGCGTTCGGAATGTTGAATTATCGAAGGTTTTGTCATTGCCCGGAGTGGCATATGTGCCCGGAGTGGCATATGGGCCTGGAGTGGCATATGTGCCCGGAGTCCCATATATGGAGTGGGTAGGACTTTGCAATAATGGTAATTTGGCTTTGATGGGTGTTACGACAGAAGCTTGTACTGTATTCTGTTCAGGTACCACCGCGGCAGCTACTTCTGACACTGTAATCGTTTGAGGTTTTGTGTCAGACTTCGACTCTTCGGAGCATCCACGACAACCGTGGCACGGCTCTTTGTGCTTGTACATGTAAAAGTGTTCAGGCAACATGAGATCTTTGGCTTTTTGTATGTCTTCTGCATTTGCTTGTGTTTGGCCCAAGAAGACTACATCGTCATCATCTTCCTGATCAAGTTCTTTGACTTTGGCCTCTACCTCAACTAGTTTCTTATTTTGTAGAGCATTGTCGACTGCTTTTTTGAACTTCATAGCGATTTCTTTATTGGCGAACTTCAAACAAAACATTTTTAAAGACAATGTTCCTTCGCTAAAGTCGTTAGCAGCAAAAACCCATGTTCTCTCATTCTGAGAATTATATTTGATGTCTTGCGTCAATGCGTGATTCAAGCAAATTTTAAGGACTTGTTCCCGTCGCATAACCACTCTGCAAAAACAAATAATATTCAAAAAACATTTTGATATGTTAGCTTTTCATACCCCACACATTTTTATGTTTAATACACGTATTCCATACAACTCCAATGACTATCTTCATCTATGTAAAAATTTCCATCATCTGCCACTGAGAACAAGACATTTCAGACATTTCCCTACTCAAAAAAGTTACAAACAATAAGTTTAAGTTAACCGTTGAGAGTTCCCTCGCTCAAGAGCTAACTTTGGGTGGAGTAGCTCTAACTCTGTATAAGTAAGATCTGCAAAGCGCATATTGGATCACGCACATGGAAGACTTTCGAAGTCAGCACGACTTGTAGAATGTAGAGTCCGTGTCATCACTGAAGTCCGATAGACGCGGCGCTGTTGTCACATAATCATATTCTAATACTAATATTTTTGTACGTAAAGAGGCTTAGTTCCCGCTTTTGCCGTAAGACTTCAGTCGTGGCGCAGACTCTAGATATTGGTTCCATATTACATTCGTTTAGATACGAAAACTACAACTTATCATCGCCGATAATTATCTTCAACGCAAACAATTAATAAACTCACAATTACGAGTATTAATATAAAAAAGCACATGCATCTGGAACAACCACTGTTAAATGACCTTGTTCCTTTTTTAGGGTTCCGTAGCCAAATGGCAAAAATGGAACCCTTATAGATTCGTCATGTCTGTCTGTCTGTCTGTCTGCCCGTCCGTATGTCACAGCCATTTTTCTCCGAAACCGTAACAGCTAGACTGATGAAACTTGGCAAGTAGATGTATTCTGTGAATCGCATTAAGATTTTTACACAAAAATAGAAAAAAAACTATAAATTTTGGGGGTTCCCATACTTGAAACTGAAACTCAAAAAAAAAATTTTCATCGAACCCATACGTGTGGGGTATCTATAGTCGGATTTTTAATTAGACGATACCGACTGACAGTAGCTAATGTCACTTAGTAAAATAATGTTGCCATATTTAAAGTAATAGTGCTGCGTTCAGTTCTCGTTCAATCAGATGAATGAACAATGAGTGAATAGTTAATCATTTCAAACTATAAAATAATATTGAAATTTGTATAAAAAATGTATAAAAGTGCTCTGATATAAGTTACTTGTAGTATGTATGTAACTACAATCAGTTTTTTGACGGATTATTACAATGCGCGGCGTGGCGACTAGTGCCAACACTGATGAACACCACGCGCGTCGGTCATCATTTTGTTTGTAATTCGGCTTCTGGTCTGATAGCACGAATGTTTTTCTGCGCTCACGCTGTTTAGTTATTGTTTTTGTAAAGTTTTTCGTCACGTTGTGTTTGTTGTAATTGTTGTGTAATTTGTTGCTATATTGTTTCGTGCGAACGATATGGACCAACCAAGCACGTCAAGTCAAGTTCGGTACACTAACTATTCACTAGAAAAACGAGGCAATTTCATTCATTCAGGAGTTTTTTCAATCATTCTCTTTGTCACAACACTATTTTTATTTCACCAAAAACTGACAACACAGTAAACGTCAGCTGGCTTCGTCTAATTAAAAATCCGACTATATGAATAGGTCTTCAAAAATGATGTTGAGGTTTCTAATATCGTTTTTTTCTAGACTGAATAGTTTGCGCGAGAGACACTTCCAAAGTGGAAAAAAGTTGGTCCCCCCCCTCTAACTTCTAAAATAAGAGAACGATGAAACTAATGAACGAGATCTAGCCAGTAGTTTTTTTTTATACGTCATAAATCGTAAACCGCAATTTACCTTTCGACGAACTACAAGAACCTATAAATTATGTTACTTGATGCTACGGAAGCGGAACCCTTCATGGGCGAGTCCGACTCGCACTTGGCTGATTTTTTACTTGGTCGGCTTGGCAGTTCCCCTCCACGAAGACGATCGGAACGCCGCCGCTGCCGCTGGGTTTTTTAGTTGGTAAACCGGCCTAGGCGAAGTCGGGTAGTACCACATACCCCGCCCATTCCTTCATTGGGTAGGCATGCGTAACGCATTTCTCCCAGCATCAAAAAAAGGCTTGGTCGCGTGACCTAGACTCACCTAGCTTTTTGAAGTTTCAAAGTGATCCTTGTGATGCAAATGATAAAGAAATTTTGAATTTGAATTTGACCACTTGAGAGCTTTATAACTACCAAACAGAATTTTAAATTAAAAAGTGACTAATTATTATGAACCGCTTTACTTGTGAAATGCACGCTGAAAAATATATTTTCTAAAAAATATTTTTTTATAACTAGGTATACGCGCGATAACAATTTCTATAACCTTGCTAAATTTGAGCATCTTGAGGTCTAAAGGCGCTACTCCACTTGAGCATGCTCGGGCGAATGAGCGGCTCATTTGGCCGAGCCGCTCAAGTGGAGACGCCTGAGCACGCTCGGCCCGAGCAAATCCGAGCGCGCTCGGGCGAGCCGGCATCTGTCGGTTTTTGTCAGTGCTCAAAGGCGCTCAGTATGGACGGTTGTTTTTATGTTTGAGGCGAGCGCGTCGAATTCCCCGAGTTTTAATTACGTTTAATTTTTCTGCCGAGCATATACTGAGCAGCCTGAGCACAGCTTTTTCAATGTTGAGCCTCGCTCGACCAAAACATTTGAGCCTTGTATCCACTTGTCTGAGCATGCTCGGGCGAATGAGCCGCTCATTCGCCCGAGCATGCTCAAGTGGAGTAGCGCCTTAAGCGTAAAACGGTTCTGAGCAAGGACATACAGCTAAACTATAATAAGTCAATAATAAGTTCCTTGGACTTCGAAACCCTATGGAAATTCTTTGTTAGACTAGAATGAACACTAACGAGCATGAGTGGGACAGAGATAGGACTTGGATAGAGGCATGCACAAATATTGTACAGTTACGGACGTTTTCTGACCTAACTGAGCGCATACCTATACCTACACAACCACTCAACAAGATAGATAGATATAAATTTTACCTCAATTTACTTGTCTCCTTATGTTTCAGTATTTTGATAATTCCAGTGCCGCGTTCTTTCCATTCGCTAGATACAAAGATATACAATCTCGCTCGATGCGCAAAAAGTTCCACTTCACTTTCTTCTCCTGTAACTTCTTCCACCTAAAACAATGTTCGTATAAGTCAAATGAATCTAAGTTAAATAGGAACTAGTGGTTCGCCCTTAACTAAGATTTCGTGATGCTCGACCCAGTGTTTTATTTAAGCCAAACACAATAGTTGGATAAGACGGGCGGGTTGCTAGTCAAAAATATAGCCTATGTTCAGGGATAACGTAGCTTTCTAATGTTATCAATCGACCAGTAAATAGCGCTAATCAAAAAATCTATGAAATTATTGAACCTGAACTTATATCAAGTTTTATCGATATATATATTTTATAAGTTATTAGTAGCAAATTTTGACAGAGTCAAAGCAGAGATTCTTCGCTCAATTCGCTTGCTCAACCTATTAAATTAACTTAGCTTACCTTATCAGGCAAAGGTACGACCGGGTCGAAATGGGCAGCACAATCTTCTTCTTTCATCGAATCTTCACCGTAACTTTCATTCCCTGGTTTGATGTCTGTTGACTTTGTGGGACTTTGAGACGGTTTTTTTAATACAAAACCGAACCCACTTTCTTTACTTGCAAATGTATCCGCAGCTGTTTGAGAGTTGATGTTTATAGTTCCTTCAGTTTTCGTTGGCATTTTAGGATCAGCATAGATAATATCAGTGGGTTTTCGTTGACTCCGTACACTATCACTGCTAGCAATTAAAGGAACGCCAAAATTGAACTTACTGCCGCCTTCAATAACTGATTCTGGTTTTGGTTTTTCCTCATTTGTTAAGACAGGAGGATTACCAAAACTAAATTTAACTGATGGTACAGTGTTGCTGGTAAATATTCTGTTCGCTTTTTGTGAGGTACTGCAGTTACAACAGTTTTCTGACCAAAAGTCATTACGTGCGAAACATTGCTTGCACTCCCATGATGATGCTTCTGCAGGTTTTATTCCAGCCGTGAATCCAGTTAGTGTATGTGTAGGTGCTATGGTTTTAGGAGTGGTCACTGTCTTAGTATGAGATTGAATACTAGCCGCAGTTTGCTCAGGAATTCCGAAAGAGAAGTTCATTTTCATGTCGGGGACAATAGCAGTTGTAGGTTTTTTAGATGTGGGATCTTTTGGAGTGTTGCAAGCACTACAATTTTCAATGGGTGCCTCATTTCTAACTAAGCAAGACTTGCATTCCCAGCTACCGAGTTTGGGTTTGAACTGGTCTCCCCAATTGGAACTTTTTGGTGGTGCTACTGCAGGTGCGCTTACTTTACTAGCAGATGCCTTAGGGTTTGGTTGGGAGCAGCAAACGCATTTTAAACACATTTCCAAGTTGTTAGTATAGCATCCCTGGCAGCTCCATGAACCAGCTTTAGCTTTAAATTTATCGCCGAATCCTGATTGAGTTTGTATTGAAGAGTTTTGTTCTTCTTTTAAGGCTTTGACTTCATCTGTCATTTTAGATTGTGCTGTTTGAACAGCGTTTATGAAATCTTCATATATTTGGGACGTTTTGAAACGTAAGCAGAAAGTTTCCGCTACTAGCTCTCCCTCTGAGAAGTCTTTAGCGCACCATGTCACTGCTTTGTCTCTATTTGTCATTTTTTGAAAAATCATTTCTTTAGTAAGGACGTGATTACAACAGACCTTCATTATTTGTTCACGTCGCATGAGGAGCCTTACTTTTTGATCATTGTCTTTGCGTGCGAGTAATTTAATGTTACCGAGACCACGTTCTTTCCATTCTTTGCTTGTGGAATCGAATCTGAATAACTTAGCACGATGTTCAAATAGCACAATCTCATCTTCTTCTCCAGTCTTTGCCTCGATCAAAGCCGGCATAGCTATAACAGGTTTAAACTCAGCAGTTGGTACAAATTCTTCCACATTGTCCGACGTGTTCAACTTGCTTTTGTTTGATTCATTAACATTTTCCTCAGAGTTAATTTGATTAACAGGCGCTGTATTGAATATATTACTGAATGAAGTAGTTGTACCGGTTTGTTTGTTAAAAGCTAAAGTGCTGAACACATTAGGCTTATTCGACTCTACCACGGCCTTTTTCTCCTCTGTTTTATCATTGTTCAATAGTTTAAACAAGGGGGTGCTGCTAAATGTAAATCCACCAACAATAGTCTTTCCTTGTGAAGAAACAGCACCTGGAGGCTGAGATACCTTCTGTACCACTGCTTCACTAGAGATTGTGACCTTGCTTTCAGGTTCATCACGAGTCAGTTTATTTTCAGTTCTTACAGTCTTTGATTCTTGCCTAGCCTTTTCAAATAACTCGTAGAACTGTGTAGCATTTTCTGAGGTTTTGAAACGAATGCAAAACTTTTCAGATACAACTGTTCCTTCAGCAAAGTCATTTGCAGCCCAAATATAGGCTTTGGTTTCGTTTTTCATAGGATTGATTTCCGTTTCGGGAGTGATTGTATGATTTGCACATACTTTGTGTACTTGTTCTCTTCTCATCAACACCCGAACTTTGCCAGTAGTATTGTGTTTTAATAGTTTCATATCACCAATACCTCTTTCTTTCCATTGCTTGTCAACAAAACGGAACAGTTTAGCTCTCGCAGAGAATATGGCAGTTTCATTTTCTTCACCAGTAGTAACTTTGACTTCAGCTGGCAATGGTATGATAGGTTTGAAATCTGGACATGGATCATAGTTTTCTACGGAAGTGTTGCTTTTTTCTGAAAGAGTTCTAGATTTGTTAAGGCTTGTATTTTGCGAGGCACCAGCAAACGGTCCGTCGACTACAGTCTTGGAAGCTTCAAAAGATGTATCGCCTCCATGTAACGCTTTGTACAGTGGCGAATCATCTCCGGTAAATGTTTGAAAATTCTTATTCCAGTTAGACAAGGATGACACTGGATAATTTTTGTTTTCAGGCGTCGAAAAACTGAACACCGGAGGAGAGGATACTTTGGTTTCGGTTGCTGTTGGCATTGCTATTTGATAATCATGCGGCTGATTACTTTTGATGTGTCTTTGAGGTATCGTAACACTTAACACTGGGGCCGGCGTTGAAGCAGACGTCGGCAACGGATTCGATGACGTAATCACCACATTAGTCGGGAATCGTGATGCATCTCTGAAGTCGGATGTCGTGCTCGAAGGGACCGGTTTCGCCGGATAGACAGGCGTAGATAGTGGTGGTGCAGGTATGATGGGCGCGGCGGGCACGCCTTGTGATACCGGCGGCACAGACACCGTGGGCACAGCCGCCGGCGGGGCCAGCCCTGAAGCTGCTGCAGGTGGAATCAGATGAGCCAGATCTGGGAATATTTGCTCTGGGAAATTCATTTGTGCTCTCACTGGATCAACAAAGTGCTGAGCGCCAGGCACGGCCGACTGGGCAAATTGTGAATATTGATTATACAGATTATACATAGTTTGATTGTATAGCTGGTAAGGATTAGGAGCAGGGACAGGAAATGGTTGCCTGAGATTAAATCCTGGTGGCATTTGTCCATAATTCGATGTTGCTTCATTTCTGTAATGTTCATCAAAATTGTATGGGTCACTATTATTGACTGTGTGTTCAGACGTAGATTTTTTAAATTTATCAACTTCTTTTTTTAATTCATATATTTGTTTTTTTAGATTGTATGGGTCACTATCATTGACTGTGTGTTCAAATGAAGATTGTTTAAATTTTTCAACTTCTTTTTTTAATTCATATATTTGATTTTTTAGTTCACCTACATCTTTGCATTCACTTCTGCATTTATCTATCTGATCTTTTACTTGATCCACAGAAGTTTTTAGTTTTATAAATTGATCCGTTGTGTTTTGTATATTGGAATTTATTGCATTTATAGTGTTTCCCAGATTTCGATTCTCTTCAAACCAACTTTTAGTTTTATCGACTTCTTTTTTTAATTCAGATATTTGTTTTTTCAGTTCACCAACATCTTTGCATTCACTTCTGCATTCATCTATCTGATCTTTGACTTGATCCACGGAAATTTTAAGTTTTTTAAATTGATCCATTGTGTTTTGTATATTTGAATTTATTGTATCTATGGTGTTGCCTAGATTACGATTCCCTTCAAACCAACTTTTGGTATGTGCCATGAAGTCGGAGATTGTAGTATCTCTTAATTGCAAGTTTTTGATTTCATTTTCAATTCTCTCTAAATTTCTTTGGCTTACTTGGGTGGTTTCCAGTAGCTGGGAATCTATTGCAGTCCTATAATTGGTATTATTCTGTTTTGAAGCAGCCTTAGGTGTGGAACTGATGTTGCGGAAAAAGCTGCGATTTGCTTTTTTATTTTCACCTCGATATGACGCATGTTCATCAGACGAATAATTCACATCAATGTCATTCCCGCTTGATGAATTTTGATCAATTTTGTTGATACATATTTCAATCTCGTGAATTAATTTTTGAGTATCAGAGAATAATGATGAGGTCTTCTTTGTTCCATATTCTTTCAGTAGATTTAGAGTTTTGTTAGCATATGTTTTAGCATTTGCCAGCATTAACTCGTATTTTGATTTGCCGCCATCTGTTGACGAGTCTTGGTCTTCCCAAGCAAGTTGCTTGAAGGCTTGAGCAGTATTATAATATGCTTGCGGGGATTTGACACCAGTGAGAATATCTATCGCTTGTCCATATTCCTTGTTATTTATGTGATTACCAGCTATAAAAATTTTGCTTTCCTCCAATAGAGAATTAAGTTGTTTACTACCAATTTCTCCATGTGTGTAGTCAAACAGGCGTTTATCACTCACTTTGATCATGACTTTACTCTTCAGTTTTTCTAATAATGGTATAGCTGAAGTATAGTACAATGCAGCTCGCAACTCTATGTTATTTTTCTCTTCAGCTGATTCAGTAGCTTTGGCTTGATCACTGAATAGGCGACCAAGAATACAAAGAAGCTCAGGGTCCAGACCATGACTATCAATACAACGTACCACCTCTATACCACAGCTCAATGTTGTACGTATATCTGTTAGATCACTACCAAGTATTTTTTGACTGACCTTATAAGCACAATCCCACCATTTCATTTGTGGGAGTGGGCACAACAAGTCAGTGATGATAGCCGGCAGTACCTTTGGTTTTTCTCCATGAATAATCATGACTTCATTAGCATTCTTCTGGCGAGTGGTCAAGGCAGCACAATAAAGGAATGCATAAATATCTAATTTGTTCAAATTTTCTGGGTCACAATTACTAGTTTTAGTAGATGTAAGCATGTCAAAAACTGTACATTTAAAATCGGCATAGTTTTTATAGTTCAGCATGATCCAAACAAAATGGTGAAGAGAATTTCCGTATTCCTTTTGTGCTTCACTATCATAAGCTTCTAATTCTTTTCTTTTTGGCAGCCTTAGCTGAGGAGCACTGAATGCATCGGAAGCAAGGTATGAAGACTTTATCTTCTCAGACTGAGTCTTTGTGGTAAATACTCTTTCATACAGGTTTTCCTTCCAATGTGAGCCTGAACAGCACTGTGAGATTTCATCAAGCAACGAGTGACTTTTGTCTTGGAAATTAGTTATCAAATAATGGCCAGATTGGGAGCATCTGTAAGATCCTTCTAAATGCCAGCGCCTCACAGCATTTAACTGTTTCTCTGGAGCATTCTTCAACCAATTGACTTTGGTATCAAGAGGTGCACTGTGCCAAGCCATTAACATAAAAGGAGCAGCTGATTTGGTAGCATCTCTCCAGCTAATGAGACCTTTCTTAGCTCTTTTTAGCAATAAGGTTGCAGCATGGAAGGCAAATTGGCCCCTATGGTGCCGCACTAGGCTTGCATGAAACTCAGCAAAGCCCGGATCAGCTCCAGCTTTGGCAACTCTTTCTATAGCCTGATCGTATTCATGAATTAGATCAGCAGACTCAAGTAAGCTCTTGGATGAATCACTTGGAGTTTCAGTCAAACTCAAAAGTGAGAGACGCTCTTTTACAGTTAAGAGTAGTAGTTGAAATAACCATTTATCAATGTCATCTGAATTATGGTCAAATAGTTCATCTAAAACTTCATACCAAGCATTGTTGTTGGTGAAGTTGTCAGAATTGAATTCTATGTTACAGCTATGATCAAACGCTTCTTTGAATTGGTTCATTTTCAGGTAATGTTTCAATAATCGGGAATGAAGTAATGGGTCTTTTGGTGTTATTTTCAACTCAGAGGTAAAAAGCTTGACCAATGCTTCTGGGTCTGGGTCAGACAGAAGAACAAGTTTCTCCCGCAAACGGAATATTACTGGATGTCTTGGAAATATGGCCTCGGCTTTCTCCAACCAGTAATTTCCACATCCAGGTTCGAGGGTTTCAACTCCATCAGCAAGAAGTTCACAGACTGAAAACAAAATTATTTCAGTATTATAAATCGCAGTCATCACGGCTCAGTTGATAGTAGCCCTGCCTACTGCACCTTAGGGTGTGGGTTCAATCCCCACTAAGAACAAAATTATATTTATGAGGGGAACATAGATATAGTGAAATCCCGAATATCCGAACATCGATTATCCGAACATCGATTATCCGGACATCCGATTATCCGGACTCGGCTCTAATTGTCAATCTAAAGGTTTTGACGGCGCAACGAGACATGCTACTACAAGTATAATCCCGCCTTCGACCGTGTACTCCCGCTCTCATTAGTTTGCGAGATAGTGCTTGTTATTGTTTCATTTTCTTCAAAAAACTAAACACTAAATCGAGAAAATGGGAAGTTCACAATTAACTTTTTGTCCCATAACGTACCTAACATCGATATTGCATATTGCGGACCGGAGTGTCATACATATTTGATAGCGTTTCACTGATCGCCATCACAGATCGCTTTGATGTAGGTACGAAAGGCTTAAAACGTTTATACAGAAAGCTGCGTCGTCTTTTTTCAGCTGACGACAGTGAAATAGAAACCATGTTAAAATTCTTCAAGGATATTAAACTTTTAAATTACATCGGTATTATGTTATAGTTCGTTGTTTATACATAATATCGTATTATCTAAGCCACGCATTTTTAAACCAATTCTTCAAAAAAATATTTAAATTTAAATATTTGAAATGCTTTGAAATCGATTATCCGGATTTTCGATTATACGGAATACCCCTGGTTTTATTTGATCCGGATAATCGGGATTCTACTGTAATTGTTGTTTGTATGGGTGTTATATTGTATATATTTACAAAAAAATGTTTCTAAGTATTATATCAGCTATCTGGTTCCCATCGTACAAGCTCCGCTTAGTTTGGTGCTAGATAGTGTTGTGTGCATTTTCACACAATATTTATTTATGAAGAAAGCTCTATATGACACACAGTACTACAGCGTCGGACTGGCAGCAATATAGTTGAAATGGCATTTGCCAGTCAGGCCCCAGCCTGCATGGGCCCCCAAGGGCCTAGATTGCAGGGCTTGCGGCGACCTTGGGATAGGAGGCCCGATAGGTTATGTTTGTTAAATATGTACCAGGAAAATAAAACAACCTACAGCTCATAAATGTTAGAGAGGAGACTTTATCATTAAGGTCTCTTGGGTCAAACAATTTGCAAACAATGCCTTAATAAATAAATGTGTGATTTAATAATTTTGTGTATTCACTCTTTACATTGTATAACGCTCAAACTAGTTTAAAGAAAATGTTTTGCAACATAAACAGATCTTGTCGCCGCCGGGCTCCGCCGCTAAGAGCATTACTGGGGACCACAAAGGGTTTTGTATGGTAGTGGGTAACCAAATGTGCTATTGTCCGTACCTACTTATAATTTATTACATATTATGATCATTAAATTTTATATCTTGTTTATTTTAATTTGTGTATCTCAGTATTTTCCAACTGTATCCCAACTACCATCATCTCTTGGGCCCCAGGCTTGTGGTCAGCCACCCGGACTTTTCCGGCTCAGTCTGACCTTAAGTACTACCGTCCTGCTTGTACATGCCATCAAGCAGCGTTGCTTTGTTTCAGCTTGAAGGGTGTGGCTGCCAGATAAATTACTGGCACATGAAGCTTTATTGCAATTTCAAATTCAATATTTCGTTTTTCTTTCATAATCACTTTGAAATATCAAGTGGACCTTATGCTTTTTCTATTGGGTAGTTGTATTAAAAAACCTATAATAAAAGCTTATTTACCACATCAACAGCAATGAATCCTTCATGAGAAGACTTTTATAAATTAATTTTAATCTATGGAGTGAACCTACTGAAATATAAAAAACACCAAAAATATGATAGGGTTTTTTTTTGCAGATTTTTTCCATCCAAGTTATAACCTTAAAATGTATAAGGATAGGTTGGTGATCAGATCGATTGCTACTTACTATCGAGGATGGTGCTTGTTTGAGTTTGGTCGATGTCCAATGATGTCTTGAACTGTTCTAGAGCTTCATCTGGCTGTCCCATTTTCTGTAGGGCTTTACCCAGGAGCTTGTAAGCCGCTGCATTGTCATCCTTCTGAGTGAGGTACTGCTCGACATATATTTGGCAATTCGCATAGTCTCCCACTTCGAAATATAACCGTGCAATCGAATAAGCTCTGGATTTGAACTGAAAATATAACGATGAAAATTACATGTAGAATTTGCAAATTCATAATCCTTGACAGACAGCAACGCTAATTTCTAGATTTTCTTACATCTTTTTGAGGCAGGTTCGCTAACAGTTTTTCCACATGTTTATCGACGTCCTTTTTATTTTTAAACATTTTCGTTATTAACTATTCACTGATCTGAACTTATGTACTTTCATCCAAATCAAAGAAATAAATCGCATGGAGCAAGTATCGGCGTTGGTTTTCTGGAGCTCGTCATTTTTGTTACGAGTTGCCAGCTCATTTCATTTAAATTTGTTGTTTTGCCCAATGGTTAGGTGGGGTAGTTCTGCTCAGTTAAAGCCATCTGGTGGCGAAACGGAGTTCACCGGGTTTGCTTGTTATGTATAAAATTTCCATGTCACAAGTCACAATGTTAGTTACCGTACTCCTCCGAAACGGCTTTAACGATTTTAACAAAATTTTATATGCGTATTCAGTAGGTCTGAGAATCGGCTACTATCTATTTCCATACCCCTTAGTGATAAGGGTTGTTCACCCTTAAAGTTTATTTTTTTTATATTTTGACGAAATTTTTTGTTGTTATTTTTTTATAATGTGGCATTAAAAAATACATACAACCCAACATTTTTATTTTTTTATCACTAACCCCTATTTTTTTATGGCCATTTTAGTAATTTAATCATTTTTTATCCCGCTTGATAACTGATCAAAACAAAAACATATTTTTTTTTAAAGAAATTAAACATTTACTAGAAATTATTTATAAGGCAAAACAACGTTCACCGGTTAGCTAGTTATTATATAAATACTAGCCGTGACGCCCGGGTGTTTCAATTAAATTAGATTATTCTAGCTAGATAATTCCAGAACATTCTAGAATGCTAAGAAACATTCTTGATAGTGACAGAAAATTTCAAAATCATATAAGAGTCCTTGAATTAGATTTGATTACTGCATCTAGATCATTCCAGAACGTTATAAATCTTTTTATAACGTTTATGAGCGTTTTATTCTTATCAAAATCAAGAAGTTTAAGAAAAACCCTTGCGTTAGAAAAGGAAGAAAAAGTCCCAAAGAAAAGGATTTCGAAACATTTTTTGCCTCCAACAACCATGCAACGCAACGTGTCATTATCTATCAAAACTCCCCCAGTCACAGCAGGAGACCGAAAGAGATCTATAACTACCACCACAACGGGGAATAGATCCTAGTCATACAAACACACTTGATAGAACGTGACTTTAATAATGGCAACCTAATTGAAAAAATACAGGGGATTTTCAGGAATTTCCCAACAAGTCTCGAACACCTTTAATTGAACCTTGCAGGGAACTCCTTTGTATCATAAGCTATTTTCAACTTAGACAATTTATACCATTATTTATTTATTTTTTGAAGTGAAAACTTCTTTAGCGGCGTTGAGCACTTTCTGTAATGGGTATAAAATCTTAAACTCGCGTCAGGATCACGTGACCTGATCGAAAAAGCGTAAGACACTACAGATACGCTAGTAGTTACTATGACACGGTAACGTCACAGAATAGATAATAGTTAGTAGCAAGCATACCAAGGCGTTTTTCGTGACTGTAGTAGGTATAGGTACATACCTATTATAGATTTTATGAACTAGCGGCCGCCCGCGGCAGGTAGTAGTGGTCATTGGTACATGATTTTATAGATCTACTGTATTTATTTAGGTATTATGAATAAGGTAGGCAAGGCACTGATGCCAACGACGAGCTTCGGCAAATTCACCATCCAAACTTGATGTGCGGGCTGGTTTCCGCAAGGCCTCGATGTTGCTACGATGGGGGCGGGGCGGCGCGTGCGGTTCGTGCATCTATTAATGATAAAAGTGATGAAGAAATAGCGAAAGAAAATGAGTGAGTACTTTATAAATATACTAGATGAAAATTTAATAAGTTTTAATACGAGCGGCAAGTTTTCACTTCTGCCGGCACTCCCGGAGTGCAACCCGTCTTTTTTTTTTTTGAAGTGAAAACTTCTTTAGCGGCGTTGAGCACTTTTTCTGTAATGGGTATAAAATCTTAAACTCGCGTCAGGACACGTGACCTGATCGAAAAAGCGTAAGACGGATGGAGAGTAGACAGCTATCCCCTCTCTACGGCGCGGCGAAAAACCATTCCAAAATATCAAACATGCTCAACGTTAATAATCAAGTTTTCACTTCTGCCGGCACTCCCGGAGTGCAACCCGTCTTTTTTTGAAGTGAAAACTTCTTTAGCGGCGTTGAGCACTTTCTGTAATGGGTATAAAATCTTAAACTCGCGTCAGGATCACGTGACCTGATTCGCGTCAGGATCACGTGACCTGATTCGCGTCAGGATCACGTGACCTGATTCGCGTCAGGATCACGTGACTTGATCGAAAAAGCGTAAGACGGATGGAGAGTAAACAGTTTCGTTTAGGCAGCGCAGGGCGCTTGCGCGAATGTTCGTGTATGTTACAGCGTGCCAAATAACAAACAAGCCCCCCCTAACCATTCCAAAATATCAAACATGCTCAACGTTAATAATCAAGTTTTCACTTCTGCCGGCACTCCCGGAGTGCAACCCGTATTTTTTATATTTATTATTTATTATTTTTTTTATTTATTTACCTATTTACATTACATTACATGATTTAGTTTCGGTACATACATAGTTCTTAGTTGTAAGTCACTACAAAAAGTTTACTTATACTAACTAATATTAAAACTAGTTAAGCAGTGTAGGATAAAACTTAACGAATATAAAAACAGTGCAGAGAGCAAACTACAAGTGAACCGAATTACTGTAAATCGCATTAGTTAAAAAAACTGTGTCGCGATTTACAGCAACCGTTCTTTGTAAGTAGGTACTAAGATTTGAGACAGAAAATAGGTACAAGATAACACTAAGTAGGTACTTATAAATAACTAAGGAAAAACCAATACAAGGAACTTTTGTAAAATGAAAACTAAACAATATTATTGACAGAAGTTAGACGTGGGGCTCAGTGTATGGGGGTGAATGTGCCTGCAAAGGAGTTTGTTTTAGCGTGTGTGGGTGTGTACGTAAGTGTAGAGTGTAAAGTGTGGTGGGTGTGTTGCATAAAATGTATGAGGGTTCAATGAAATTGAGTTTACTTTTTTATCTCAATGAGAGTCTCAGTGTCGTTATAAGTGAGGCTACAAAGCCATTTTTTTGTACATATTTTACATTTATTATACGTCATAGAATAAATTTTTAGCGCTTTGTTAACCCGATTGTATAAAATCGGGCTAAGGAATTGATAATGGCGGAAAGCGAACACGGTTCGGCAAGGCCGTTCAGTGCAAACAATATTTTCCCTACGGCTGCTGGTCCTACTACTGGCTTGGTATGGGAGGAGACGATGTTTGCGCAGAACGATATTAAGGATAAATAGTTTGCGAACTGATAGCATATTGCTAACATGGTATAGTTCATTTGTGGGGAAGAGCCTAGGTTTCCAATAGATCATTTTTAAAGTGGCTCGCTGAGCCCTTTCTAACCGAATAAGTGTAGTTTTAGGAGCGCCTCCCCAAGCAGCTATGCAGTATGATATTACAGACTGTGATAAGGCAAAATAAACTACTTTTAAGGTTTGTTGACCGGCACTTGTTCTCAATTTCCTAAAGATGTATAAGAGTTTTCTTATCCTGGATGATGTGGCCTGAATGTGGGGCTTCCAGTTTAGAGTAGAGTCAATCAGTACTCCCAGATACTTAATGTAATCGGAACGCTCAATTTGACCACAGTTACAACTAAAAGAACTCTGTTGACAAGGTTTACAAATATGGGCCTTAATGCAAAAATCATTTGGGGGTTGAGCTGAAGTCTTAGCAGACAGAGTAATAAATTTAGTTTTAGTCAGGTTTAGCGTAAGAAGATTGAGGGAGAGCCACTGAGTTACT
The DNA here is from genome assembly GCA_947578465.1 of Thera obeliscata. NCBI lineage: Eukaryota > Metazoa > Arthropoda > Insecta > Lepidoptera > Geometridae > Thera > Thera obeliscata. The sequence continues at coordinate 6,116,556 of OX387926.1, forward strand.
TTGCGTAAAGCACTCTCAGCGTTAAGCCTAGCTTCATCCCAAGTATCGCCCGTGATTAGAAGAGCAGTGTCATCAGCATACGCGAGAATTTTGCAATTGTTTAGGGTTTGTATGCAAAGGTCGTTGACATATATGAGAAAGAGCGTCGGACCTAATACACTTCCCTGGGGAACTCCGTACGTAAGAGGCTCGTCTTCACTGACAACATTGTCGATAGTAACTCTCTGTGAACGATCAGTCAAGTAACTGCAGAATATATGTTGCGCTGGACCTCTTATCCCAATCTTTTCCATTTTGTTAAGCAGGAGGGGGACAGAAACGGTGTCGAATGCCTTTGAAAGGTCTAGGAAAATTGCAATGGACTTCAACTTAGAGTCTATATTTTTGGCTATGCTATTGGTGAGATCTAGCACGGCGTCTTCGGTAGACTTACCATTTCTAAAACCATATTGGTTATCTGCAAGTAAATTATATTTAGTTAGGTATTTAACGAGTTTTGTATTAAGGCACTTCTCCAAAATTTTTGATAAAGAGGTTAGGACAGAGATAGGCCTATAATTATCAACAATGTCTCTGTCCCCAGCCTTGTGTATGGGGTGCACAATTGCTTTTTTAAAAATTCGCGGGAATACCCCCCTCGTTATGCATAGATTAATCACGTGCATAATCACAGGAGCTAGGGTTTTTTTTGCAGCCTTAATTATTGAGTTAGGTATACCGTCAAAACCAACCGCACAATTTGTTTTTAGGCCATTTATAATTTTAAGGATATCCTCTTCATCGACTTCAAACAGAGCCATAGAATTTAGGCTGGTGTGCGAGTGACTGATGCTTTTATCGTTGTATTGTGGGCTTGTTAATATCTTATTAGCCAAATTTTTACCTATTTCAGAAAAATATTTATTAACAATACGGATAGAATCAAGCGGATTGGGTACTATTTTTAATAGCTCGGATGGTTGTGATCTAGGTTTACGTGAGTTTGTTATATTTTTAATAACTTCCCAAGTAGCTTTTGGATTATTTTTGGCTTTCTCAAATTCTCTACTTTCATAATCATGTTTCAGTTCTTTGAGTAAATTGTTACAAAAATTACGATATCGTTTGTAGGTAATATCTTTGGTTACGTTTTCAGGATCATTCTGAAGTTGTCTATAGAGTTTGTCTCGATTTCGAATGCACCTAAGGAGACCAGTAGTGATCCAGGGTTTTATTACTCGCTTTCGGGACGGAATAGTGAGATTATTTTTATTTATATCAATTATGGATGAGATTGTTTCCACGAGAGAGTTTGCAGCATTTTCAGGGTCATCAGCGTTAAGGATAGGTTTAAAATCAGTTCTTTCGATTTCAGCCACAACGGCGTTTTCGTTGATTATTACTCTGGATTTTTTCACTGTCTTATTTACTTTATTATATAGTTCACAGCATAACATAATAGGGGAATGATCTGTTGGTTTGGTATCCAAGATTAGTGTTGTGGCTTTCCTGTCCGATTTGAGCATAACATGGTCTATACACCTATGTAAGCGAGTAGGTATGGAATGAGCAGGTAATAAACCCTGAAAAGCAAGCCCATTAAGATACTCTTCAGACAACGTTTGATCATGATCGCCATCTTTTGCTATAATATTAATATTTATGTCCCCTATTAGAGCAATGGTTCTGAATGTCCTTAGGGTATCTAGGTAATCACATAAGCTGTCAATAAAGAGGTTACAGTCTTTCGATGGTGGCCGATATACGGCTAAAATGGCTATGTCGTTTTTAAATTTAATGATCAAACAGTTGGATTCCTTGACATTTGTATTTTCAACCAAGTGAACAAGGTTTTCTCTTACGTACACAATAATGCCATCGTTTTGGTTCGTCCAATCGCTCTTATGAGCCACAAAACCTTCGAGACGTGGTACCTGGTCCACTTGTTTGAGCCAGCACTCGGAGAGCACAACTACATCGCATCTTATTGTGATTCTATGTAAAAGGATGTCAAGTTGATCAAAGTTTTTGTTAACACTACGAATGTTCAAGTGCAAGATCTTGATTGATGAACAAGAACTGTTTATAAAGCTTCTACAGAGTTCTGGCGCACAAAGAAATGATTCAGAAACTGTAAAAGATTGAATTTCATCATTTATATTATTAATGTTATCCATAGTGGATTGTGAGTGAAATAGTAGGTAAAATGTGTACAATAAATAATAGTATCGTATGTTTTTAAGAATAGTGTATAGTATAGCAAGAGAAAAAATAAAAATTTGTATGCAAAACTGTTTAACTTATGGTTGCAAAGGACTAAATAACTCAAAAATATAAATATAACTCTAACAGGGAAACAAATAAGTAATTGCCAAATTGTCTTATCAATAAGGAAGGTACTTTGGTGATTGATATTATCAAAACACGAATCACACGCATGGAAATCAAAGTGGCAGTTAGAGAGTAATAATCTACTTATTTTTCAAGTCATCCAAATCTCTCTCACAAGTTATGAGGGTTGGTGGACAACCCTCTGATTCGCGAACAAATATTCTTCCAAAAGATGTCCAGCAGAAAGAGTAACCGTTGGTCTTTGTGAATTCCCGAGCAAGAAAATACAGTTTCTTGTTCCTTTGCGTCAAATTTTCGGATGTATACGGGACAACTCGGTCCGGAGATGCTTAAGTTGCTCGTGCTGAGCTTATTTTCCCGATGCTCTCTGTTAAATTTTTTAAATGAGCTGATAAAGTTGTCTCTCATGAATACTGTTGTAAATTCTGCTATGACAGGCTTGTGTGATATGAGATTCAGTCGATAGGCGTCCCGAATCTCAGAGCTATCCAACGTTATGCTCAGCTTTTCAGCTGTTTTAATCACTAAATTCTTAATGTCTTCTCGCGTTTCCTTCGGGGCTTGGGGTATGTTTCTTAGCTCAATACTAGTTCCTCGAGAATGGCGTTCTAGAAACTCTATTTTGTTCTCCAGTAGAGATAATAATCTATCTTGGGCTTTTTTCTCCTCATCCAAAACGTCAACTCTTTTTAAAACCTCTTCGTATTTTTGTGACATGAAATCCATTGACACTTTAACTTCATGGATCGAGCTCAAAATTGCTTCAAACTTCGAATCCTGGTCCGCTTTAAATGAAGCAAATAAATCCAAGATGTCAGATTTGGTAAGCTCGTCACGCTTTCGTTTGTTTGAACTGGCTAGCGACGAGTGCGACGACGACGCTCCCCTTACTCCTAGGTCATCCAGGGGTGAATCTGCTAGATTGGACTCAGAAGCATAAGGGCGCTTGTACACGCTAAGAAAAAATGCCGGGTCTACCCAAGAATTCTTGTCGTAACTAGAAAATAACTGTGTACACTGCTCGCAGCGGTGCACGAAAAAAATCTTATCTGCGCAAGACACGACGCGGCGAACGTTGTTGCGTTTTCGTGTGTGGAAAAGACAAAATTCTTGTCTTGCGCAGATAAGATTTTTTTCGTGCACCGCTGCGAGCCGTGTACACAGTAATTTTCTTGTTACGACACGAATTCTTGGGTAGGCCCGGCGTTTTTTCTTAGCGTGTACAAGCGCCCTAATGCTGCAAAGGCGTCTTAAAAACGAGTGGCGAATCCTTCTTTGGTGGCGTGCGAGCTGGGCGAGGCATTACTTAGATTAGAAGGGTCTTGACAGTAGGTACCCGAACTATAAATTACAGCAATGGCAAACGGGAGCTTCAAAGTTTAAGAAGTCTATTACATATGTATTTGGCGGTCAGCGGGTGCAAAGTAGTGGTTAACTGTTGTCAGCTATTGGAACGACAAGCGAGTTTGTGCAGCAAGCAGGGGCGTGCGAAAGCTGTAGTTGTAGCCGCAGTGTAGCACTAGCACTGCAGATCGCGTAGCAGTTCAGGCGTCGTAGCAGTGGCCGTCTCGTCACAGGCGCGTAGACACACGTAGCACACGAGTTTGATTTGGTAGTTTAATTTCGACGCGGAGTCTCACGCACCCTGTGGCGTAGTTGGTCCGCACACGGCCGAGATGCCGACGACCGCCAGTTCAAATCCAAGGAAAGGCAAAAAGTCGCTCACCCAACGACAGCGTCCGCGAAGCAAGGGAGCTTCTCGGGGCACAGCACCAGTGGGATCCGAGGCTGAGGGCGCAGTCCTAAACAATTGATTGACACCGCTACGAGGAACAGCGACACGTCCGTTGTGTACAGAGGCCGAAGCAAGAAGGAATATTTATATAGTCTAAGACTTGAATACTAACATTTTTTTTTTAATAATTACTTATGCAATACCAATAAAATAATAATATACTTACCAAAATATATATTTATGCGTATTTAATAAATTAATAAACTATAATCATAAACGAGGGAGTGTGTCAAATTAATAAACCCTTTAGATTTATACTGGCAATAATGAAGCTTAAAAAAACGTTGATTATGAAATACAACAATACACTACGGGCCTTATAATAATCCTTGCGTAGCGTTGGACTAGTTATTCCGTGTTTTGTCTCTTGCATTGACATGCAATTGTCAACTCGAGCAAATGTGACAAAACACGGATTAACTAGTCCAACGCTACGCCAGGATTATTAATAACACCCTACGTGCGTAAATGCAAACAAAGCCACATTTCCATGTTTCGTGTGACTGAAAAAAAGCTGCTGCTATTGTTTGAATATAAGTAAAACAAAAATTACAACACAAAATAAAATAAAAAAAACGAACTTCTGTGATTTACATGTTCATAAAATTGACTTACTTTAGATTGGTTTGTAACTGTACCCTAAAGCCCGGTTTCCACTGCGAGCGGAACGGACCATTAATGACTCCGTTGAACTCGCAAACGCAAACTGCATACTACTTGTATTTCCACCAACAAATAAATAGTCGGACGCAAAAAAAACTTATTAATATTATTATCATTGATTTGTTGTATATTTTAACTGTGTGTGTTTCTTTCTGTTTTAGTATTTAATAATTATTGATATTTTAATTTGTGAATCCGAATTTTGCATGCCCTCAAAGGGCGGAATCACAATGGATGTAAAATTTCTCTAACAACCCTTGTACATGTGATTGGGCAAATAAAGACACTTTGACTTTGACTTTGACTTTGACTTTGACAAAGAGCCGAGCGTGTAGAAAGAGTAGAAATGAGAAATAAGTCATTAATGGGTTCGTTCCGCTCGCAGTGGAAACCGGGCTTTAGTCCGAGTTTTACTCGATCAGTTTGAATTTAACAATTTGTTTCGGAATTCACATAATATGTGTCTCTCTCTTTTGTATGTAGATTAGAGATGGAGAGATGCACGCTGCAATTCTGCAAATGCTTTAAGCGTGCAACGCCCAAAAAAAAATGCCTTGCTTGCGTAAAGGGGTCTCTACACATTTGCCCATGCTGGCCCACTACAGGCCAACGCCAATGTGTACAGGGGGTATTGGTGTATGTTGGCGGACATTGGCGGGTATTGGTGTATGTTGGCGGCAAGCATGGCGCGCAATCGGGGAGTTGTTGGTTTTTTGGGCACACTTCAAAGGAATCGTGGCGTAGCCTGGCCTGTGGTGTTTACAGAATCGTCCAATGTTCAGTTCGTCACCGGCCGCTGACCGGGATAGAACACTTTTGTGTTGCGTTCTGTAATACTTGTAAACAGTATACAATAAATTATAGTTTAAAAACTAAAAAAAAACGCTTTTATAACTAATTGAACTTAAAAGTTAAAAATAAAACTGTAATAATCAATTGAAAAATTTATATTATTGTACAAAAAAGCGTAGGGTGCTTTTATAATAACTTCAGATATAATAAACTATTGATAAAATATTTACAACAATCAAAATTTTTTTTTTTTTTTCATATATTTTTTTTTTCATATTATTGCATTGTCATCGACCTTTGACAGGTGTGCAAAGTTTGAATCAAATCTGATCGTTCAAAGTAAATAGCCGCAGCCGTAATTACTTCGACGTCCGTCGCAATTGGTTTGCCAGGCAGCAATGAGCCATGCGCCAGTGTGTGAACACCAAGTGATCGTGGTCTACAATTGTGCATTGGCGGAGCCTGGCCCAGCATGGGCAAATGTGTAGAGACCCCTTAACAATGACAACGTAACGTAATGACAATGACATTATCACAAACACAAACACAACACAAATGAAATGTCACATTAATTCACTTTGCTCAATGCTCTGTCTGATTGTTTGTGTTTATTCTATTTGGAAATACAAATGTAAATGTAATATTCATTTCTCTGCTTTGAGTACCAGCCAGGCTGGCAGCGCTGCCAACTTTCATACGTAAACATTACATTGCATGGATATGGCTGACTATTTTCCTGTACCCAAGCAAGAGTTTACCCATCTCGCTCGGTAGACAAAATCATATTGCTTGGGCTAAGTATTAAAATACCCATCTTAGTTCCCAGCCAAAAGTACGTATTCTAGGGTCAAATTTTTAAGGCTCAACTGCGGTCGCAGCAGGAGATCACAGCCTGCGCAAGGATTTTTTTTTGTGGACTTCCAAGTGTGTTGGGCATTTACTGTTAAGTGGGTACGAACTTAAAGTACGCGGTTTTCAAGATCGCGAACTTACTCGGCTCGACGTTAGTGACACACGTGAAGAGGGAGATAGTAGACTTAAAAGTGCACAAAGAGCCTGTTTGAGGTGGACTTAGTCTTTCCACCACACTCGCTCGAAAGAACAACAAGACTGACACAAAAAGAAGAAATAATTGATTTGATGAATGCAGTGCAGTGCATCGTAGGGCACGTTCCTAACGTGTGTCACATAAGATGCTATGCTTTGATATAGGTGATGGTTATATACCACTTAACATTATGTAGGCTATGTGCTAGATCCATCAACTAGTTAAAAAAAAATGTATGGCTGTTAAAATCTTGTGGAAAATTCAAATCACTTGAAATATAAAATTTGATAACAATTTCAGATGGGTGATTCTGAATATACTTACTCGTCTGCACTATCCCTAGACTCCATGAAGGTTATTGCTGAAAGTATAGGAATAGCCAACTTGGTAGATGATGCGGCAAAGGACTTGGCAGATGATGTCACTTACCGACTGAAAGTCATAGTGCAAGATGCCATGAAGTTTATGCATCATTCAAAAAGACAGAAACTTGCCATTACAGACATTGATTATGCTTTGAAGATTAAGAACATTGAGGTATGTTGTTTGAGGTTGTTGGCGAACAAACAAATTAAAAAATATAAGCTCAAAAATTTACTTTTAAAAAAGTTTGTGTCTACATACATATGTTTTAAAAGTAATTGGTTTTGTCTTTTGATCTGCCCACCAGGCATTAAGTGAGAGTTGTGTATTTTCACAGTGCTTGCCAGTACACACACATACTTACTAAACTAAAGATTTTTGAAATTATTCCTTGAAAAAGTTAATTAATTAATTTTTTCATTTTGTTAATATTTCCATATGAAAACATTGATAATGATGTATCTTTTAGCCACAGTATGGATACCTTCAGCAAGATAGTCTGCCATTCAGATTTGCGTCAGGTGGTGGAAGGGAGCTACATTTCATAGAGGAAAAAGAAGTTGACTTGACAGACATTCTGTCAGCACCACCCCCTAAAGTACCACTTGATGTGTCTGTGAGAGCTCATTGGTTAAGTGTTGATGGTGTCCAACCAACAGTACCTGAAAACCCCCCTCCACTATCGAAAGAGGCACAGAAATTAGAATCTATTGATCCAATTTGTAAACTGAGCAAACCCACAAATAAAGATGCTGCAGGTGAGGAAAGACTACTCTACTTATAAAGCTTAAGTTAGAGAGCACTGGGGGTCTAGTGGTAGCGGGCCCGCCTTACGATCCTATGGACATGTTTCAATCTAGTCACAAATGTTGATATACATGTGTATACGCACACATATACCATAGAAATCTGCTTTTTTTTCATGAAAATAAGATTGGCTTAATAATTCACATTGCTCTGATTGTATATGTCACACAAATAAGTTTTAATGTGTTCTTAGTATGCATTTACAACTGGTACAAGCTCTGCTTGGGGCTACGTGTTGTGTGAATGGTCTAAAATATTTTTATTTTATTTTAGGTAAACCAATGTGTGGGAAGGCCGCAAGGCTCAAGGCATCGGAGTCAGTGCATGTGAAACAGCTGGCTACCCACGAGCTCAGTGTGGAACAGCAGCTCTACTACAAGGAAATCACCGAGGCTTGTGTTGGCAGTGATGAAGGCCGCCGAGCGGTAATTTGCTTTTATCCTTTGGCACTTGTTACTTGATGAGCGGCCTGGTCTTCGCAAGGAGGTCGGGGTCTTTTTGCATGACGGGTAGATGCCGCTATTTCATCAACCCGATGTCCTCCAGGAAGGCCAGCAGCTGGTGGATTCGGGCGGCCCTAGGCGTCTTTGGTGCTCTAAGATGTTGTGTGCATTGTGACGCGTTGTTTTGACCCTATTCTTAAAGCTATAGCAGTCTTATTTTTTTATGCAACTATCTGATGGAAGAAGCATATGGCCCAACTGATGTTGTAGTAACCATCACCTATAACAAAGCATTGCCGCGTAGATTTAAGGGGGTCAAAGTTGCCCGCGTCCGTAGGAGAATACTCTCGTTACCCTACACGTGACCCCTGGGTAGTGCCAAATGGGTAGCAATCTTTCTGGTGGTAGGCTTTGGCCGTGGCTTGTCACCACCCACCGAACGAAACCATTCCGTGAAGCGTTCATCTCGTGTTTCGGAATGCAGTTCGGTGTAGCCAGCGACACAAAGTGGACGTGACAGGTCTGAGCAGTTCCTGCACGGGAAACAGGCGTAAGCGTTTTGGTTACCCAGCAATGCAAATGCGCCGGATGACTAGATTTGGAGGGTAGCGGGATCCGAAGCACGGTTCTCCGCTGGCCGACCGCAGGTTGTAGGGGGCCCAATTAGCGAGCAGCCACTCGTGAAAGGCTGCCCCGCCGCCTCGCGAAAAATCCCAGAGTGCTCCATCGTGCCGGTTGGCGACCGGAAGAGAGGATCCGATGGCCACTCTTGGGGGGGTTCGGGCGTCCCCGCAGTCTCCAGTCTAGTCCTCCATATGTGCAAAAGCTTGCTGAGTGCCACCGAGCTTGCCTGTCCCGCGCCTCGCTCAACTACTGTCTTTCCCCAAACCTAAACACTCACCCATCCTTATGAAAAAGTTTAAAAATAATAAGTTGTGCTTACAGCGGAAGCACGTCCTCTCACTTCAAGTGCACTTCTCCAACATTCGAGGACTACACTCTAATCTCGATCCGGTCCATCACTATCTCGAGACCAATAAGCCGCACTTATTATTCCTTGCGGAAACGCAGATTCAAAGCCCTCCCGACACAGCGTATCTTACATACCCAGGCTATGCACTCGAGCATAAGTTCAAACCCAAATCTGGTGTCTGTCTGTTTGCTCGGGACGATATTTGCTGTCTGCGTCTTCGTGACCTTGAAGAGCCCGATTTTTCAGTCATTTGGGTTTTGGTGGATACTGGCCTAGATAAAATTATCTACGCTGGTTTATATCGATCTCACACTGGAGACTTCGAGACAACTAGGTTATTTGACTACATCAGTGAAGCGGCGGATGTGGCCCAAAGACGTTACCCTGATGCTCAACTTGTACTACTTGGCGATTTCAACGCCCACCACCAACAGTGGCTATTCCCCTATCAAGTCACTGACCATGCTGGAATAGAGGCCTATAAACTTGCCCTGACCTATAACCTCACACAGCTGGTCGGTGAAGCAACAAGGGTACCAGACGTCGAGAGCCACACAGCCAATTGCTTGGATCTTCTGCTGACAAATGAACCGGATCGTCACACAGTGTCAGTTGTGCCTCCTTTGGGTACTTCAGATCACTGCGTGGTGAGGTCTGTGTCGTCATACTCGCCACCGGACACCTCGCCTAGAGGACGTAGGCGAATATGGCGATACAAGTCGGCAGACTGGGATGAGATGCGTCATTTCTTTGCGTCTTATCCTTGGCGGCAGACCTGCTTTTCTTCTTGCGATTCCACGAGTTGTGCTAACGCCGTTACGGAGGTGATTCAAAGAGCTATGGAATACTTTATTCCGTTCTCTGATGCTTCACCTTCGACAAGTACTCGCCCTTGGTTTGGTCCTGCATGTGCTAGCGCAGAAGCGCAAAAACATGTAGCTTACCTTGCCTGGGTTGATGCACGAAACGGCAAAGCCTCTGATACGCGACAGAAGAAGAAAGCCTACAACAAAGCCGCCAAATCCTGCAAAAAGGTGATACGGAAGTCTCGTTTTGATCGAATTGGCCGAATGGGAGCTAAGCTTGCCGCATACCCCACGGGAAGTAAAGCTTTCTGGTCTCTGGCCAAATCGGTCGAAGCGAACTTCAGCCGTCCTTCACTTCCACCAATGTTGAAGCCTGATGGATCACTGGCTCACACTGCGATTGAGAAAGCAAGTCTATTTGCCACTCAATTCGCAGAAAACTCGCGTCTAGACACCGCAGGCGAAACTCCACCTAGCCTTCCTCGATGTGAATCATCGATGCCGGAAATCCGCATCCAGCAAAAGGAAGTGCTCAAAACGTTGCGTAGCCTTGACGTGAATAAAGCCAGTGGACCTGATGGTATTCCAGCCATTGTGTTAAAAACCTGCGCACCTGAGTTGTCTCCAATTCTAACACGACTTTTCCGCCTGTCTCTTGGAATTGGTATAGTCCCCAAGTCATGGAAGCTAGCCAATGTGCAGCCTGTGCCCAAGAAAGGTAGTCGCGCCGACCCTTCAAACTACCGACCTATTTCAGTCACCTCCATACTTTGTAAATGTATGGAGCGTGTACTGAACGGTAAGCTCCTCGCATACCTTGAAGACAATGACCTCCTCAGTGACCGCCAGTACGGCTTTCGCCGAAACCGGTCTACTGGGGATCTTCTTGTGTATGCCACGCACCTCTGGAGTGAAGCCATAGAGAAATGCGGTGAAGCACTAGCGGTTTCACTTGACATTTCAAAGGCATTTGACAGGGTCTGGCATGCTAGCCTTCTGCATACGGACTACCAGCCCAATTCTGTTCTTGGCTTGAAGACTTTCTGAGGGAACGATCCATTCGAGTAGTTATCGATGGCTGCTCGTCGGATCAATTGGCCATTAATGCCGGTGTACCTCAGGGGTCAGTACTATCTGCCACTCTGTTTTTGCTGCACATTAACGACCTGCTCATACCCGGTATCATGGGATATGCAGACGACAGCACAGTAGTGGAAAGATACACTTCTAATGCTCAGGCCAAACAGAATGTGATTCATCAAGAGAGAGAGGCAATGCTGCAGCGCTTGAATTTGAAACTCAAATTGGTGTCTAACTGGGGTGACGCCAATTTGGTCAAATTCAACGCATCGAAAACGCAGGCTTGTCTATTCTCAGCGAAGAAGAGTCAGTTTCTCCAAGCTCCTGTTTTCCGAGATGTACCTATAGAGATACGGGATCACCTAGACCTCCTTGGTGCCTCACTTACGCCTGCTCTCAACTTTGGCTCGTACATTGAGTCTAGGGCTAAAACAGCCTCCATGAAGCTTGGCATCCTAAACAGGGTAAGGCGGTACTTTACACCGGGACAGCTTCTTAGCCTTTACAAAGCACAAGTCCGATCTGGTATGGAGTACTGCTGTCACCTGTGGGACGGCTCTGCCAAACACCAACTCGCTGCCCTAGACTCAATTGAACGAAGAGCTTTTAGGCTGATAGGCGAGCAGCACATGGCGCAGGCTAAGATCCAGAGTCTGGCGCAACGTCGCAAAGTTGCTTGCCTATCGATCTTCTATAGGTTACATTTTGGGGAATGTAGTCAGGAACTGCACGATCTCATACCACCATCTCCCTTCCACTATAGGACTAGCAGACGCACGGCTCAGTACCATCCATACCTGGTTAGCATACCACCCATTCGCACTAAGCGTTTTAGCTCCACCTTCATTATGCGAACCTCCAGGGAATGGAACTCATTGCCGACGGCTGTTTTTCCTGACAACTACAATCTGGGCCTCTTCAAGGCAAGAGTGAATAGGTGTCTTCTAGACCATCCTGCTTCATCGTCGGCTACATCGTCGCTTACCATCAGGTGAGATTGTAGCCAAAGGATGTTCTATTTTATGTAAAAAAAAAAAAAAAAAAAAAAAAAGATCACGCACGTCGGGAAAGTGCCCTACGATGCCCTGCAAAAATATAGTATTTTTTGTCTTATCAACAATAAATAATATATTTTTGAGATTGTTCCTGACGTGCGTGACCTACGAGGCAATGCTTTATTATAGGCGATGGTAACCACTTAACATCAGGTGGGTCATATGCTTGTTCCATCAGAAAATCCATCACACAAAAAAAACCTACTTATATTACAAACGCGAAAGTTACGACGTTTGAATGTTTGTGGCACAATCACGCCCTAACCACTGGAATCGATTTGAATTAAATTCGGAATAGGTAGATAGTTTGTAACCGGAGTAACATTATTGGCTGCTTTTTAGAAGAATATAACACGAATAGGAGCAACAGGCTAGCGTGGTATGGGTATGTCAGGAGGGATGAAAGTAATGTGACTAGGAGACTGATAAGTATGAATGTGGATGGATGTTTGGGTAGAGGTAGGCCAAAGAAAAGATGGACGGACAGTGTGAACGATGACATGGATAAGAAAGAAGTGAATACAGAGATGACGGCCGTTAGAGGAGAACATGTTTTGCCGACCCCACATAAAGGGAAGGGATAAGGGCAGGAAGAAGAAGAAGAGATAACAAGAACGGGAAAAATCCTACCACGCTGGTGAAACCGCGGGCAGCCGCTAGTTCTTATGAATAAAAAAAATCCCAATAATAATTATTTTATTGACAATTTATTGCAGGAAGCCCTTCAATCCCTGGCTTGTGATCCTGGACTCCATGAGATGCTACCAAGAATGTGCACATTCATATCTGAAGGTGTCAAAGTGAATGTTGTACAAAATAACCTTGCTCTGCTAATTTACCTAATGCGAATGGTCAAAGCTCTGCTCGACAACCAGTCTTTGTATTTAGAGAAATATGTGAGTTTTTAGTAATATTTTTATAACAAGTTTCTAGTCATAGATGACATATTATATTATGTCATAATCATAGCCTTATACAGGGTGTCCCACGGATATTCCTCATGGAAGGAAAGTACCTTAAATATTGTAGATGGAACATTTTACTGAAAGAAGACATAATTTGAATTTAAAAAACAATTTAAACTGCATTCATAGTTTTTCTTTCTCATTTTGAGCAGTTGATAAATAATTGATTAATTTTGTATTAAAAATGTTAAAAATCATGGTCTTCCTTTAATTTCTGACACTATGTACGAATGAAGTTCAAATTGTTTTTTGAATTCAAATAATGTCTTGTTTCAGTAAAATGTTCCATCTACAATATTCAAGGTACTTTCCCTACATGTGGCATATCCGTGGGACGCCCTGTATATTATAGCTACAATTCCTCCAAGACGTGTGTGTACTTTAAGATCTATTAAATATCATTTAATTCAATTGTAAATGTTTGACAGTTGCACGAGTTGATTCCGTCCGTATCCACCTGCATTGTATCGCGCCAGCTTTGCCTGCGTCCCGAGATGGACAACCACTGGGCTCTCCGTGATTTCGCAGCTCGCCTCATGGCACAAATCTGCAAGACTTTTAACACTTCGACTAACAACGTGCAGACGAGAGTTACAAGGTTTATTACTTTATTTGCTCATTTTTAACCGACTTAGAAAAAGAAGAGGTTCTCAGCTGTTTTCTTTTATATTTGTGTATAGCTCCATTATCTACATAAAGTGGGTTATGGGCAGGAAGAAAAAGTGAAACCCCGTCATTTAAAAACATTTTTCATACAAACTATGTGACAAGAAATAATGCTTACCTATGTTATTTTAAAGTTAACTGTTATTTTTTTCTGGTTGTTATTAAAATTATGATTAATTTTTTAGATTATTTGCCAAGGCCCTGCAGTGCCCGTCGCAGACTAACAACGAGACGGGAGTAGCGATGGCCTCCATGAAAGAATCTGAGAAGACACCGCTGGCGTCTCTGTACGGCGCGGTTCAAGGGTTGGCTGAACTGGGATCAGAAGTGGTCAAGGTACGCTCAAATGAATCTTCGGCTGGACGGAACCCTAACACTTACACTGTGAAGCCTGCCAAAATTGAAATTCATTCCTTTTGAATGAATTTTTAATTTTGGCATCAGGCTTCACAGATCAATTGGTTCAAGCTCTGCCATCTGCGCTTGAGGGTTTGATCCCAACCGAGAGTAAAACTGCCTTTAGACTCGATAGACTCTGCGAGGCACTGTAGTACTCAGGCAGTCGGGATCGTTTGCACAAGTTCGTTCAAAGCGCATCCAAAGTGTGGCTGGCCTATTGTGATCGTTTCTGTACTAATGCCGGAGGTTGTGTACTCAGGTGTTCATACTGCCGCGTGTACGTTGGCTGGGTGAGCGGCTGGAAGGCGCGCTGAGCGGCATCGGCGGCGCGGATCGACTAGCAGCCGGCAACCTGAAACACCAGCTACTGAAGGTGTTGGCGCCAGTCGTGCGCCAGCTACGAGCGCCGCCGGACCTGCCCGACGACTACAGGTGACTACTGGCTCAGAGGTTTTACTAACGATGGAGCTTGTGTAAGGTGTGGTTAGAGGGCGCGCTGTAATGGCAGGCCAGATTTGCGAAATATAGCATACAATGTAGATAGATATAGCTCTATTGATTACCATGACACATATAAAAATACAGTATTTAGCTTAAAAACTTATCGCTAACAGCGATCTCTACCATGCAACCTTGGGAATGTACCACGCAATGAAAGAATTTGCCGTCCACATTGTCACAATGTATCATGCAATGCAACAGAATTCCAATAGTGTGGACGCCTTGCGCCTATGTGAAGTGAGATTGTGATCAACCTTAAATAGAGATATTCCAAAATACATTACATTTTTGTACCTAAAGAGTCCGAACCCAGGAATTTCCAGAGGATTAAAGTCTCTAATCCGAATACTAACTTGTATACCTACTATGCACAGACGCGAGTACGGATACCTGGGTCCGAGTTTGCAACAAGCCGTCAGCAAGATCCGCGTGTCGCCGTCATCGAGCGGCGGCGGCGGCGCAGTCGCAGTGGTCACGTGCACGCCGCCTCTGGTCCCCTCCGCGCCGTCGCCGGCCACCACGCAGGTCCCTCACCTGTCTAAACCCATGGGTAAGTTGCCGACAAGCTTAACATCAAGTTTGATATCCTGCCAACAGCCTCGTCCTACCATCGCACTGCTCGCCATGAGCAGAGAGTTCATCCTCACACCTTGCAGCCTGGGTGGTCGCGCACCGTTCGGTTTCAGAGGAACTTCCTCCCGTGAATACTCAGGCTGTGGAATGATTTCCCTGCTGAGGTTTTCCTTGAGGACTATAGCATGGGGTTCTTCAATAAGGGCGTTTTAAAAGTTTTAAAGGGTCGGCAAGGTGCTTGTGATGTCTCTGGTATTTGCAGGCGTTGAAACTCTAGTCCCCTTACGTAAGTTGCCGTCTAGCCTGCAGCAAACCAAGCTGCAGTTTGTTGCCTGTTCATCTAGGCTTGGTCGCGTGATAATAGCTTTGAGATGTTTCAAAGTGACCAATTTAATTTTGAATTCGAATTTACAATTTGATTTCCGGGACATCCTGTGCAACACATAACCCTGCCAAGTTTGCTGGAGTCAGCATGTTGGCAGTATCTATACGAACATTATAAAGAGGAAAGATTTGTATTTTTGTAAGAGTATGTTTGTAATGAATAAAACCAAAAACTACTATACCGATTTCAATAATTATTTCACCATTGGTAAGCTACATTCACCCTGAGTAACATAGGATATATTTAAGAGTTTAAAAAATAAAAGACCACCCGTGCGATGCCCGGACAAGTCTTAATAGTTGTGTAATTCTTCGTACAGAATCGGTACCAGCTCGCAACGTGGTGATAACTTCCTCTCCGGCGGTACAGTCGCCGACGCCGTCAACACCGCCGCCGCAGAAGTTCGTTATCGTTTCGCAGCAGAAACAACCGCCGGTAAGCACGTCGACAACTCAATACAGTGACGATTATGTGCGTTATTCTTTTGTTAAACCATAGAACAGAGTTGTCACAAGCGTTTCATTTTAAAAAAATTCAAACTAAAATTGGCAACTCACATCGATTTCCGCGATCGATGGGTGATATGTTGCTGGAATCGACGCCCTGGATTCTTGAAACAACGATCGCGTAGTTGTCATAAAATACTAACCTTAAAAAAAAAATCGGCTGTCTGTAAAGTCGGTTTACTGACGATAGTTGAACGTGATAACGTCATAAGAAAATACTGATGGAATGGTTGCATTTTTCAAAAGAATTTTAATTAATATTTGTGACTCGCGGACTCGTGGACTCGCGGACTCGCGGACTCGGACTCGGACTCGACTCGGACCCGGAACCCGACCGAACCCTTACCCTTACCCTCATTTACCCATTACCCGACCCGGGCTCGGGCTCAGGTAAATGGAACGACGAAACGACGTAACGACGCATGAGTCATGTTTTTTCGTGCGTGCAGCCGGCTCCATCGATTTATAAGACGTTATCACGTCAAAACACTTTTATGTAGTCAAATCGCTTCATTCAGGAAGCGACTTGTATATTGTTCTAACTGGATTCATAAAAAAGTGATCAGGATTCAGGAGTTCAAGGGGATCGAAACAACAACACATTTCAGTTTCCTTTTTTTAATTTAATTTAATTATATTTTAAAGTTTAGTTTAGTTTTCTTTAATTTGTAAATATTTTGGTGGAAATCTAGTTCAGATTTGTTTTTTTTTTCGTAGTCCCTGTCACAGCCCTCTAGCGCGTCTCATATAGTCGTCCACGGCTCGCAGCCGACTATCGTCCGCAGTGGAAACGCACAGGTAAGAGTCATTCTTTAATTTTGCACGTGAGTGTAGGTTTCTTCAAACAAGCAAATATTTGACTGTACTGTGTCGCGCATGTTTGGAGAGAAATAAACGTATTCTTTGCATGTATATTTGTGTTTCTCTCTGTCTGGGTGTTTTTGTATTCTAAGTATGTCTTTACAAAAAAATGATACAGCTATCTGGCTCCCATAGTACAAGCTCTGCTTCATGTGGGGCTAGATAGTGTGGTGTGGATTGTCCACAATATTTATTACTAGCGGCCTGTCCCGGCTTCGCACGGGTGGACATTTATTTTTTATGCACATAAATATAGCCATTGTTACTCATGGTGAATGAAGCTTTCCAATAATGAAAGAGTTTTTGAAATCGGCACAGTATTTTTGAGTTTATTAATACAAACATACACACAAAAATACAAATCTTTCCTCCTTATAATATTAGTATAGATCAAAATCCAGGTCTTTTGCGGGAAGACGACAAATGATGTTGTAAATTCGAACCTCCTGTTATTTAAGCCCATATTCAAAAACAGTGCTTGAGTCTAAGTCGAGCGTCAAGCATAGATTTATGACATTCAATCTCCATCAAAAATCAGCACTGTTTCTGAAAACGGGCCTTAAGCTCCTTACTCGCATACGGTTTTGCTCGATCGAGCTATCATGTCGAGTGAAAACCATGGCATGGGCTTTCGTCCACACACTTAGCATTAATCTATTGAGTGACGCGCTCCGTTCAGTATTTACCGAACCGTTCGAGCTCGAACCGCTCGATGCGAGCCTTCGAGCTGTGAGTTTTGTGGTCCACACGTTAATATTGACTCGTTTTGGAGTAAAAATATCGAGTATATAACTTTTGAAACTATCGTGGTTTTTAACACTATTTTTATGAATAAACGGGATATTTCTTATGATTAAATTTTGAGTTTTGACTTCCGATATTTCGGCACAGTTGCATGCACCATGATCACGGTTAAACTGAAGTCCACGAGTAAAAGAAATGATTTTGGCAGACAAATCGATCTACCCTCTTTCTCACTTTATTCTCGGGAAAAAGTGAGAATGGAACCAATAGTAATGTCGAAACCAATAAAAGAGTGCGAAAGAGGGTAGATCGATTTGTCTGCCAATAACATTTCTTTTACTCGTGGACTTCAGTTTAACAGCTTTTGTTGAAAGGGTGTTTTTATTCTACTGATGATTTTATAAATATGTAGAGACATTGCTAGTATTATTTGATTACAATTTCTTTGATTATTATTTAATTTATGTTATGACTTATATTATTTTTGCTTATTATGTACTATTTTTCAGACATAAATGTATCATTGTTAATGAATGAATAAATGAAATGAAATGAATAATCTTGGTGCATGCAACTGTGCCGAAATATCGGAAGTCAAAACTCAAAATTTAATCATTGTAAATGTCCTGTTGTTCATAAAATTAGAACTATCGAGTAATACCGAATGTGAGTAGGGAGCCTTAGTGTGTGTTGTGCACGAGTTGGAATGCGTAGTGAGTGTGTGCAATGTGCATGTTTGTAGTCGGTGGTGGTTACGAGCGGGGCTGCTGCCAGCGCGCCGCACCAGAAGGTGGTAGTGGTCGGTATGCCTCCAGCACAACCAGCCGCCGGACTTGTGAGCCAGGTTCGTATCATCTTTTTTTTATACAACTAAGTTAATAAACCTACTGCCCACCTGATGGAAAGCGGTTAGCCTATGGACGCTTGCAACACTAGAGGCATCACTCGCGCGTTGCTGACCCTTTAAATGATTTAAAACGCCCTTTTTGAAGAACCCCATCTCTTTTCTTCTGCAGAGGTGGCATACTATCGGATATATTAATATAAGTTTTTGAAACTTATATTAATATACGATAGTATGCCACCTCTGCTGCATTGTCTGGCATTGGAAGCTCGGCCTTAACCTAGGTACAGGTACAGGTATACAGGTCACAAATGACAGATCTTTAGGTGCGCCATGGATTGAGTTTGAGCTCCGCACTCACAGTCTTTTATACATTTTATTACAGGTGAAGTCCCTAGTTCCTTGTTACTACCTGTACCCGAAGTCCCAGAGCATTTACAACATTTTGTTACCAATTGTTGTTTTCGTTTCGCCTATTTGTCTCTGTCTATTGTGTGGAGAAAACTTGAGACAACAACTCTAACTACGTTACGTATTTTTGCCGTCACATATTTTCTCCATACAATAGAGAGAGACAAAAAGGCGAAACGAAAACAACATTTGGTAACGAAATGTGGTAGCAAAACTCCGACTTCGGGTTCTGTAGATTAGTACCAACAAACTGCACTTGATCGTGTCAGCTCTATCAAGAATTCGACTAAAAGACAGTTTTTTTCTTGTCCAAACGTTTATAAGCTTTTTCGTTTGTCCCCAGGCGCCAGTGTCAGTGGTATCAAAGCCGGTGTTCGTTCGCAGCGGGCCGCAGCCACCGCCCGAGCTGGATGATCTCTCCCATCTTGCCTGACGAAACAAGAGGGCTATCCGACAGTACACTGAAAGGAAACCACCAAGCTTACCACTAGATAAACCACAAGCATTATAAAATACTAGCTGTTCCCTGCCACGCTTCGCTATGGCACATAATAATATGTGACTGAGGCAATAAATAGATGAAAACAATACTTGATGCGGATTATAATATCATGCTAAAATTTAATATCGATCGGTGCTGAACTTTTTGAGTTTTTGAAGCGTATACAAACCAACATAACATTTATTTAAATATAGAAAGATTGATAGAAGATAGACTAGCGATCCACCCCAACTTCAAAGGCAAAAATCAAAGCCAAAGATGTAATTGTACAGTAGTATCACTAGGATCTTTGAAATGTCTAAAAGCTAGGTAAGCCTAGGTGCCAGTTCCACGCTACCAAGTCTAGAAGAACACAAAAAAAAACAAAGACACCTAGAAGAAAACAGAAAACAAAGGTATGTAGTCACTTCACATTTTTCATCTTGTTTTTTCTAAATGACACCCGTGAAATGTCGGAGTGAGTTGCTAGTAAATAATTATAAGTTTAAAAAACTTGAGAAACCGACTTCACTGTCAAACGGCTAAACCAATTTTAATCAAATTTGTTTGGGACAATCTGGACGTAAGCATAACCTTCCAAATAAAAAAATAATTTTCTAAATCGGTTCATAAATGACGGAGGCATGCAGTTACAAACATTAAAAAAATTATTTAAAAAAAATGGCAACACCGATTTTAATAAAATTAAAATGGGACCAATCTGGAAGCAGTACCTTTCAGATAAAAAAATAATTTTTCAAATCGGCTCACAAATGACGAAGTTATGCGGTAACAAACATTAAAAAAAAAAATAAAAAAAAAAATAAAAAAAAAAATAAAAAAAAAAAAAATACAACCGAATTGAGAACCTCCTCCTTTTTGATTGGAAGTCGGTTAAAAATATAGTATTGTTACGCAAGGATAATGTAGCTTTCTCATGGTGAAATAATTTTTGAAATAAGTTTAGTTGTTACACACTAAAATACAAATCAGTTTAGTTTCAGTTTATTTATTCGTTAAAACAATAAAAAATCGTATTCGAATATTACAATAATACAATTTATAATAATAAATCTTTCCTATATGTAATATTAGTCTTTCCTATTTATAATATTAGCATACTACTTTGTTCAAAACCCATGGGACCCAATAGTGAAAATAGTTGCGTAGGCAGATTTCTTTCTTGACATAGTTTTTTCTTTTTTAACCGACTTCCAATCAAAAAGGAGGAGGTTCTCAATTCGGTTGTATGTGTTTTTTTTTTTTTTTATTTTATTTTTTAATGTTTGTTACCGCATAACTTCGTCATTTGTGAGCCGATTTGAAAAAATATTTTTTTATCTGAAAGGTACTGCTTCCAGATTGGTCCCATTTTAATTTTATTAAAATCGGTGTTGCCATTTTTTTTAAATATTTTTTTTAATGTTTGTAACTGCATGCCTCCGTCATTTATGAACCGATTTAGAAAATTATTTTTTTTATTTGGTTATTCTTACGTCCAGATTGTCCCAAACTAATTTGATTAAAATCGGTTTAGCCGTTTGACAATGAAGTCGGTTTCTCAAGTTTTTTAAACTTATAATTATTTAAGCGACGGTTTTTATTTTGACTGAGGTTGAGTGTTTACTAGTGGTATACTGTAATAAAAAGTGCTGTGAATCAGTGATGAGACTTATTAATGAACTTCAAAAAATGCGTCATACGGTGGGTTGCATATTTAAATGTATTGTGTATAATAAGGTATTATCATAACTTGTATCTTAATTTGCTACTGTTTATTTACCCCAATAGATCAAATAAAATATATTAGACCACAATTGAAGTTTTTTTTGGTATTGTGGTTTTTTTACAATTTTGTAAAAATATTTCTTCACCAAATAAATTTAGCTTACTTGTAGCGCTGACTTTTATAGATATAAAAAAAGGCACAACACGCGACCAAGCTTAGAAGAACAGACAATAAATAACGGCTTGATTCCTACCGTTTTTTTATCCTTTCCATTCCTCTATCGCAGCGGTTCTCAAACTTTTTTGGTCACGGAACCCTTTTGACAAGCAAAATACTTGACGGAACTCGAACATTCTCAAAAATACTTGAGTCGGCGCCTTTGATAAACAAAAAGCGGAAATAAAAATAGAAATACAAAATAATGCGTTGTAAACAATCTCGACTTTATGTTTTTGAAGATAGAGCCGAAAGTCGCTTGTTCACAACTATAGCGTCTAATTCAGAGGCAGCTTTTGTCAAAGGGACTGCGCGCTCACAAGTATACGCGCGGCGTCAAAATGTTCGACCAGTGACCAGAGAGAGGTATTTTGTTTGTGTAGCGCGGAACCCTAGGGTTCCGCGGAACACACTTTGAGTACCGCTGCTCTATCGAATCATTGACATTCGGTGGATTTCTTATAAATAAGTCACATCACTAGCATTTGGCATTGTTTTGAAAACAACGTTATTTGTTGCTACTGTTCTCTAATTAGATGCGTAAAGTGTCTTTTGTCTGTGTGTATAAACGTATTTACGTTGGGGAATAAAGGTTCCCACCCACTAATCGGAAGACGAAACGTAGGGCGCCTACCCACCAGATGGACCGACGACATTGTTAAGATCGCGGGAAGTCGGTGGATGGAAAGAGCTCGGAATCGTTCTTCCTGGAAATGTGTAGGGGAGGCCTATCTCCAGCAGTGGTCTTCTTCAGTGATGATGATGATGATGAAAAAGTTTTTTTATTATGAATCTTATGAGGTACTTATTTTATCTAGGTTAATTTCATCTAGAAATCTTAATTTGAAGAACATTGTGTAATCTTAATTTAATTAAGAACAACAACCTCATCAACTGGACTAGCTTGGATTTAAGAGCCTACGTGAGGTGAAACCGAAAATGTAAAGTAGCATTTTTTTTCGTTGTATGGATGAATCCATTTATTATTTTTGTAAAATATAACAATTAAATGGTGTAAAAAAATTATGATTAGGCTAGAAATTCTCTTAAACTCACTGGGTTCGATAAAATTGAACGCAAAGTTTGCCAAAAACTCTCAATTTTTTTTGGATTTGAAATGGTTTTTTTCCGTTGCTGTTAGAGCCATTGCAATGAAAGTTTTGTTCCCGTATACCTAAATAAATACGTAAAAACCTGATGTTATTGCACTTTTCTTAGTTGCCGTAGTTTTTATATAAAAATAAAATTTTCAAAAATATATATAGGTAGGATTTCCTAGCTACTTCTCTCAGTACAGCCCGCGCGGCCGACGAGGTGAGGTCTATGTCAAATTTCGCGACATGACATTTCATCTCTGACTACGTAAAATATACCCTAGATTAAATCATAGCTACTACTGGTACTATAAATTTGCCACAGTGTAACATAAAACAAATTGTCACAGTATAACGAAATGACATAATACCATCTTCATCATACATTATGATCGATAACCTGTATTCACATCATCATCAGCCTGTAGAAGTATATATTTTATGTAGCATATAACTTATCTAGTACATTCTAGGGCACGTTCCTATCGTGCGTGACCAGCGAAGCGCAATGCTTTTGTTAAATACCTCCATTTATGTAGTTGCATAAGTAGCTATCTTCCTATCTACCCAGTGCTTTCCGTCATCATCATCAGTAAGTAGAAGTCCACTGCTAGATATAGACCTCCTTTATACATTTCCATGAAAAAACAATTTGCCGATTTCCCACGATCTTTAGAATGTCATCGGTCCATTAGGTGGAGGGGCGCTCTGGTTGCTTAGCACCGGTTATATTGTCGTAGCGACCCGCTTTTTGATTCTAAAGGCGTGTGTTCAAACCCCGTCATGCACAAATTAGTTTATCTGCCAAAAAACCTATGTGCTCTATGTCAGTACACTCTAACGGTGAAGGAAAACAATAAATGAAACCAACGTGAAGTAGCAAAACTTTTGAGGCACATTCATAATCCACCACACCAGCTTTAATTTTCTATTGACATGACAAGAAGAAGACTCAAAAACTAGTAGCCGATTTTAGGCCTTTATAAAAATAGTGTCGATTTTGCAAAGAGTTTGGGAGCCCATTACAATGAAAAGGAAGTATATATATATATATTATGGACAATCTACACTACACTATCTAGCCCTAAACTAAGCAGAGTTAGTATTATGGGAACCAGATAGCTGATGTAATACTTAAATACATTTTGTTTGTAAATACATAGGTACTTGGAAAACAATATAACATCCAGATGGAGAACAAATATCTATGATCACCACACAAATATTTGTTCTCGGTGGGGATCGAACCCACGACCTATGGCGCAGAAGGCAGAGCTACTAATAAATGAGCTGAGAGCCCAGTCATAACAATAATATCATGGGTTTTGAGTATTTTTGATTGCCGTCTTTTAAATCCCGAATTCTGGAACTTTCTGTCAAAGGCTTCATGCACGGTGCGCTCAAATACCCAAATACCAAAATACATGTGCCTATTTCTATACACGCAGCAAGGAGTTTCCCAAGATTTTGCGTTTGACAGAACTTTGAAGAGTCAGTTGGGATTGTCGAAACTCTTTGGTATACCTAATATTTTTAAATGCCGATAAAATACAATAATATAAGTCGAATAGACAGTGTTATTTCACAATGCTTCACTGATCTCCACCGCAATGAGCACCGAAGGCCTAAATGAGTGCAAAGCTTAAAGCCACCCATAAATAATTTCCATTTCAATTCATTTATGAATTGAAATTAAAATTATCTATGCATGTAATGTATTGTATTATGTATATCAGTTATCTAGCACCCATAACACAAGCTTTGCTTAGCTTGGGGCTAGATCATGTTGTGTGAATTGTCCAGCATTATTATTATTATTATTATTATTTATTTCCATAGGCATGAATTCTATGCACTAAGTTATACTTACTAGATTTACATACAGATCTGGAAGTATAACCTTTTAGATAAAAGAAAAAATTACTAAATTGGATCATAAAATTAAATGACGAAGGTATGCAGTAACAAACAATAAAACAAAACGGCTAAGCCGATTTTGATGAAATATTACTTTTCAGAAAAAAAAAGATTAAAAGGGAGAAGACGAAAGAGAAGAAAAAAGATAAGAATGTTATTGTACAAAAAAAATTGCCCCCCTTGCCCCCCAGGACCCCCCCTTTTGTGAGTGCTACCGGATGCCGTCGAGATAGGGGGTTTTCGATTGGGGTTTCGTATAGAGGGTTTCTTCCTGAATTGAAAAAACAAAAAAAACACCCCCCTCTTGCCCCTTTTTTCACCCCCCCCTTTCGTATCTTCCAAGCGGAGTGACTTGCAAGACTTTTTTTTTGGGTCATGTAGGGAAGGTGAGATTATTTTGAAAGCAAAATAAATTTTGCCCCCCTCCCCCCTCTAGACCCCTTTATTATTTTTGACCCTTTTTTTCGAGTGGAGCATTGCGGCGAGCGAAGCGAGCCGCCATGCAACCATGGGGAACAGTGCGGCGAGCAAAGCGAGCCTGCTGTGACCCCCCAGCGACCATCAAAATTCAAAATGGCGGCTGTGCCACTTTCGGTTTTGCAAAAATCGTCCGATTAAGGTCGTTCAAACGGTTCATTCGACTGAGGACTATGATTGGAGATTGAATTTTAGGTTTTTTAAGGTGTTTGATTGGATCTTCACTTGGTTTAGGGTTCCGCCCCTGTGGGAACGCATTGAGGACGCGAGCTGCTTGCAGCTCGCGATGCACGCGACCCGGTAGTCAACGTTTGGGTTCCTTTCAGCGGTTTCGACCCGTTAAGGGTTTTGGCTTGACGTACAATTTAGGGTTCCGTATAAGGTTTTGATTGGGGTTTTACTACATTGAGCAATTTGATTAAGTGTTCGACTTTTAGGGTTCCTTAGGACTTTGATTGGAGTTTCAACTACACTTAGGAGCTTGATAATGTTAACATTTTTAGGGTTCCTTAGGACTTTGATTGGGGTTTTACTACATTGAGGAACTTGATAAAATAAACAACTTTTAGGGTTCCTTAGGCCTTTAATTGGAATTTTACTTCACTTAGGACCTTGATTATGTAAACAATTTTAGGGTTCTTTAGGACTTTGATTGGGGTTTTACTACACTGAGGAACTTGATTCACTGATCGACTTTTAGGGTTACTTAGGACTTTCTTTACTACTTTTTGGGGTTTTACAAGTGCAAGTGTAATGTAAAACTGGGAGTAGCACACCGACACGCGAGCTGCTTGCAGCTCGCGCACACGAAAAAACTAGTTAAGGGGCTGACGTATGGAAAATTTTCATACAAACGGAATACCAAAATGATTTCTAATTTAGACAGATTTACACTATATTATTGTAATAATTGTATTGGCATAGTATTTATCTAGGTTCCTCAACAGTTTTTATTTCAAATTACTTACCTAAAATGAAATAAACACCAATCGCATTTTGCACATTTTTATGCTAAACTTATCAAGTTTTCTACCTATTGGTTTCGTACTAAAAACAACAATATCTTACGTGTTTTTTGTTAAGGAACCTAGTTTATATTGTCTAGTTACAGAATAACAATACTATGTGAAGAATACAAAAAGTTTTCAGTCATCATTTTTGGTATTACGGAACACGATCAAATTCATGGCATTTTCGAACGGCTACTATTGCTATCGCGCACGCACGGTGTGGGTGGCGGGGTGCAGGGGGAGGAAACGCTTGAAGCACACGGGACACTTCGGTTGTGTGTGTGAATCGCTCGGACTTCGGACTAGTTAAATACCTACACTGGCATAAAACATAATGCTTAGATATTTGATAATTGTTAGTTTAGGAAGGGTACTAAGTGAAGATGGGAAATACTAAGTACCTAGGTAGGTTGTAGGTTGGGTAAACGAAATCAAGGTGCAGCACTAGGTCAAAAAGTCTGCCGAAATTTCGAAAAAAGCCAACATTTCGACTAAAACAAATTATGAACCATTAATTTCTATACAGGGTGGAATTTTGTAATGCCACCTGGAGGGAAAGTACTCTTAATACTGCAGATAGAAAATTTTACTCAAAGGAAACATTCCTTTATTTTTGAATAGAAAGCAATTTCTAAAATCAAAAATAAAATAATTTTTAAATTAATTTTTTTTTTTGAAAGGAATAAATTTATTCTTTTAAAGAAATGAATTCGTTAAAAGAATAAATTTGTGTATCCAAGAGAATGGAGCCCATTTCAAGCAACTAATTTCAAGTAACTAGTTAGTTAACCATTTTTTGTAAATAATTAAATTAATTTAAGATTTCCTGGTTTTTCTTTCATTTAATTTATCATGTTTGTTAGAGAGATTTCATCCTTATAATTGACTAACGATCGATGCAATAAAAGTACAAGGTATAATTTTTCTGATTTTAGCCGGTTCAATTCCCGGGTGTGAGAGAATTTTCCGCCAACCGCTCAACGTCAGGTGGAAAGATTGATGAAAGGACTAAGAAAAATTGCCACAAAATATTTTTAGTCTTTATTTATCTGGGGCTTAAAAAAACTGCTACCACTCAACGTCAGGTGGAAATATTGATAAAAAGACTTGGAAAAATTTCAGCAAAATATATTTTTTATTTATTTATCTGAATCTCAAACAACCGACTACCGCTCAACGTCAGGTTATAATATTGAAAAAAGGACTAAGAAAAATGGCTAAAAAATATTTTTATTCTTTATTTATCTGGGGCTTAAAAAAACTGATACCACTCAACGTCAGGTAGAAATATTGATAAAAAGACTTGTAAAAATTTGAACAACATATTTCTGTTTTATTTTTCTGGAGCTCAAGAAATAAACTACAGCTCAACGTCAGGTGGAAATATTGATAAAACGACTAAGAAATTAAAAAAAAAACTTTATTTATTTGGAGCTCAAAAAACTGCTACCACTCAACGTCCGGTGGAAATATTGATAAAAAGACTGAGAAATACTTTAACAAAATAGTTTTTCTTTATATAACTGGAGCTCAATAAACAGAGTACTGCTCAACGTCTGGTGGAAATATTGATAAAAAGACTTGGAAAAATTTCTGTAACGTTCACTAGAAGTTGCTTCATGCAATCAAAATTGAGTTCTATATAGTAATTGTGATAAGACATAAATATTTTTTTTTTCAGTTTGTTTATAATCATTATATAAGTATCCACCTATAGTAGGTTAGCTTGGTACACTTTTTTCGCGAGTTTTGTGCGAAAGCCGAGGTCCATGTAATTGTAAGTCGATGTTCGCAATCGTTGGTTTTGCGAATGTAAATAAGCAGAATAAAAGCAACCTAATTGCTCAACGAATAAAGTATATTTTTAAATGCAGTCACATTATTAGACTTTCTGTACTTTGGTAAGTGAGCCGCTTTGCGTGTTTTTTATTGCTGTGTGTGTGTGTGATCGATGAGGTCTGGCGAACCACACCCCACCTGATGTTGAGCGGACCTCCACCCATGATCTTCAACTGTAACGTCATGACTGGTTTTGAACCCACGCCCCCCAACCGCTAGGCCGATGAGGTCTGGCGAACCACACCCCACCTGACGTAGAGCGGACGAATGCAGCCACAAAAAATAAAAACATAAAATTGTAGGGTGCAAAAAGTCAACTCTCTTTGACCAGATTTGAACTCCCGCCCACCTCGTCCTCTCAGTGTGAATCCGCACGCCCTAGCCACTAGCCTATCTGACGCTTAGTAACGTTGACGAAATTAGGCAATGCATAAAAATCGTTATCAGTGGCTGACGCACACGCACAAGCGCGGCACTATGGTTGGATTCACGTATAGAAGTAGCACGTCACACGAGCGCCTGTGTGTGTATACTACTATTATATATTCCGTGGCGCCCGCATCAAATGAATAGAGATAGCTATATTCGGAGCAGTTTTTGCTCACGCCTCGAATTGAAGTTGCGAGCTGTGTACGTCGGCCCGTTAATATTTAGGCATCCGATTTAGGCGTCGCCTAGGTTTAATGAAAACGGGTGTTAGTAACGTTGACGAAATTAGGCAATGCATAAAAATCGTTATCAGTGGCTGACGCACACGCACAAGCGCGGCACTATGGTTGGATTCACGTATAGAAGTAGCGCGTCACACGAGCGCCTGTGTGTGTATACTACTATTATATATTCCGTGGCGCCCGCATCAAATGAATAGAGATAGCTATATTCGGAGCAATTTTTGCCCGCGCCTCGAATTGAAGTTGCGAGCTGCGTCCGTCACCCTCTTAATATCTAAACTTAAACATTACGGTATTCTAAATCGCTCCATTGACTTATTACAATCGTACTTGACTGATAGAATCCTTAAAGTTGATGTGGGCGGTGAGAGATCTTTTGGGTCAGTTATTGACATAGGGGTGCCACAAGGTTCGATATTAGGTCCTTTCTTGTTTCTAGTGTACGTAAATGACCTTCCTTTTTTGGTTAAAAAACTATGTGAAACAGTACTATTTGCTGACGATACCTCATTAATTTTTAAAGTCGATAGATAGAAGGCTAATTACGATGACGTTAACGCATCTCTGTCGTAAATACTTAACTGGTTTAATAATCTTTTACTTAATGTTAAGAAAACTCATAAGTTTTATGAAAAAATATTTTTTGAGTGTCAGTTCTAAGTATAAAAATCTTAATGCGGTTTACAGAATACATCTATTTACCAAGTTTCATCAGTACATATAGCTTTTACAGTTTTGTAAGTACCATACTTCAAGCAAATAAATTATTTCTTTTCATTTCATTTCATTTTTTTGAAAAAAAGTGACTGTGACATACGGATGGACAGACAGACAGACATGACGAATTTATAAGGGTTCCGTTTTTTACCTTTAAAAAATACAAGTGTTCATTCACCGACTACCGACATTTATGAACTTGCAACTCACTCTGGTTTTGCATAATATGAGGAAAATCTCTTCTTGGTGGAAGGTTTCTTTTATTAAATCTGGGGCTATTTGCTTGTTATACTATATAAATTAGACTACTACTACTACACTACTATATAAGTTAGATTTAAAATGTAGCGTTCGTGGTAGTTTAAAAAATACCGCACAGCTTGCCATTGTTATCACCAATCCTGGATGAAAAATATGCAATGGAAACTCTGCGACGGGAATCAGCTAACATAACAATTGGGTTATATTTATTTACTGAATATCTGTCTGTGTTTTTGTCTAACGAAGCGTATTCTAGTCAACACATTGTAATGTCGTGACAAATGTCAGACCCAAGCACAGAATAAGTAATAGTTGGTATCAAATACATGAATTCACAGCTCAGGTCAGGCAACGCCATCTTTATTTTAAATTTTTCCAACTTTCCGGTCGTGTTTTGTTTTTAGACCAGAGTATAGCGGAGGCTTAATGACCTACGGCAAAAAAATATTATATTTTTAACCGACTTCCAATCAAAAAAGAGGAGGTTCTCTATTCGGTTGTATTTTTCCATTTTAATTTTATTAAAATCGGTGTTGCCATTTTTTTTAAATAAGTTTTTTAATGATTGTAACTGCATGCCTCCGTCATTTATGAACCGATTTAGGAAATTATTTTTTTATTTGGAAGGTTATTCCTACGTCCAGATTGTCCCAAACAAATTTAATTAAAATCGGTTTAGCCGTTTGGCAATGAAGTCGGTTTCTCAAGTTTTTTAAACTTATAATAAGTTCTAAGATGGCTTGTTGACTTATTTAATTGTAGTCTGTAGTCAAAACTCATCATCACTCTATTTAAACGTATACTCGAAAATCATAATCACTTTACATTATGCCGTACTCAGAACTTGCACATGATCACTTAGTACTTCATTACACTTTGTTTGTTATACATTGTGATGAATGTAGAACTGCAATTTACTGGGGTTTTCATTCCCACCATTTTTTTTATCAATACGTAGGTAAGTACCTACTTTGACTAACAGCTGTATACGCGTAGTTTTCAAACTATAAAACGACTGTAAACTCGATAAATAAAACACCTTGTGTTTCTTAGTAAAAATGAAACACCATCTATCATTCACATTTCCCTATCTCAATAAATAAGGTCAATGCATTATTACAAAGAAGTGACGTAACAATTTGATCCGTCGGCTCGTGAACGGGTAAATAATAACGAAATCCGTGCATAATACAATGCAACAATGCTTCACAATGAATGGATGCCCACTCGACTGAATTGATAAATGGGCTGTGCAGAGTAGTGTGCAGTTCGGATGACGCACTAACTCTCAAGTATTCTGTGAAGCTGGGTAACGCCTGCTTCACTCATGCCTATACAGGGTGAATTTATTTTTTGACATGACAAAGTCTTATAATTCGATGGAGCCGGCCGGCTGCACGCACGAAAAAATATGACATCATGTGGCGTTACCTCGCCCTGAGGCGTTCCATTTAAGGCAAGCGAACAAGCGACAAAGAGGCACAATCGGCCTCCGCGTTCGGCAGCGTTTGACATCTGTCTCTCTCCTACTTGAGTGAGCGATGCTTCCGCGTGGACAGCTGTATGACGCCACGTCCAACTATCGACCGGCAGTAAACCGACTTTACAGACAACCGATTTTTTTTAATACAATTTTATTAGGTGATGGAACAAGCATTGGCCCTCCTAATGTTAAGTGGTAACCATCGCCTATAACGAAGCATTGCCTCGTAGGTCACGCACGTCAGGAACGTGCCCTACGATGCACTGCACTGCGTCCATCAACTTAATGCATACAGGTGTTCAGCCTCATGTGCCAGTAATTTCACCGGCACCCACACCCTTCAAACCGAAACACAGCAACGCTGCTTCCGGAAAGCGTCCAAAGAGCTCTACTGCCACGCTTCAACAAGCTACTCTCTTACTAACAACCTTTTCTTAAAAGATAATCTGTTTATAAGCCACTGCCTTCTCTAACCAATAAGGTAATTGACTGACAGGGCCAACTTTAAGCCATGTATCACTATTCCCACTAAGTAACGATTGTGAGTAGAGCCATTTATGTATTTGAGGAACAGGATTAATAAAAATTGCGAAACAGGCAAAAAAACCTGGTTATATTTCAAAAACCCGATTAAACTTTTCCTGTGACACAAACAATCTTTATTCGAGGATTTCGACGCGTCCTCAAAAAAAATCAGTACCTCCTAATTGTCTAACAGTCTGCACTAACGTCTTAAGTAGCTGAATGGATTGATGATATTTTATAGTAAGTAGGTAAGTTAACGAACTTGGCTGACATGTCTTCGGCTAATACTTATATCTACCTACTAGATTGTAAAAGCACATAATTTCCTGATATTTTTATTACTAAGTCGGTTATTATTTCTGGTCGGCTATCTACAAAAACATAAAAGAAGTCATTACAAATTCAAATCAAAAAGTTTAACAGAATTAGGGCTGGTGGTTTATTAAAATTCCATTGTTCCGATTACTTTTCAGTCAGAGTTTTAATTGAACGCTACCAAAACTCACTGCCTCGTGATAATATGTTATGCTATGATATGTTATTTTCGATGTAAGAAAAAGACGTCGATGGTAAAAGGCGGTCTTCTCAGTTCATTAACTTAACTTAGCTTTTCTGAAGCTTTCTGAGCTTGGATTTAATTTTGCGTTTCATTACCGTTACTTAGACCGATTTTCATTACCGTTATGCCCGAAATGGGTAGACTGTTGGAACAAAATTGCATAATGTACCTAAGATCTACTTACACAGCCTTACAATAAATTATTCTTATTTCTTAGCTTTCATTACCGTAACACGATATCTGAAGAATTTGTCAAGACATGAAAATGTAGCACCATGTATTCATGTACATAACTACCATGTCCAAGGTTTAAAGTGGTTAAAACAAATAAAAGTGATTTCTGATAGCCTTCATGCATGATCAATTGAAACCGCCGCCCGCCGCCTTGCCGAGGGGCGGAGCGATGCGCGGCGTTCTTGTGTCGGCTGGTCGCCTGACCACTGTCCGCGCTCGCACAGAGAATCCCGGACTCCGCTTGCATTCTACCGCAGACGCTGGAGTGCGCTCCACGAGAGAAGGCTCTCTCATATAATCATACAAACGCGAATTCCCGCCAAACATTTACGTGCGTTTTTCTTTATTTTTTTAATTATTTTTTTGTGATTTGGACATGAACTTGTAAAAAGTTTTCGCACTCCTTGTGATGCGTTGTTTTGTTGTGCTTTTGATTTTGTTTTTTGTGTTTTTACCGAAATCGGAGGCGATACGATGGTTGTAAGTATTTTTTTCCTACTTTTGTTAATGTTATAACGATTATTATTTAAATTATTGAGAACTCGACAGAATAGATCGGTAGAGGTATGCTTACCTAGTTCAGAAAAAACCTTACTTTAAGGTAGGTAGGTACTTACATAGGTACCAGATTCAAATATTTTTTCATGGTTTGTTAATCAATATTTTTTTAAAGTTATTGTTATTGTTTGTCTTTCAATAGCACTATTAGCAGGTAGAGAGGGGTTAAAAGTTCCATTCAAATTGACCGCTATACCATGCATAGGTACATAGTACAGTCATTTTATCGAAAAAATAGAGGTTACCTGGAAAGTTTTCCGGGAGTTTTGAAAATTGGCAATTTTATAGATTTTGATATGCGTTTTCAAAATTTCATGAAAGTAAAGTAGGTAACTCGGTTTGAATACAAAAATATTAGTTTCGTAAATGTAACTTTACCTAACTAATAATGTTGTAACTGGTGAACAAAAGCATTGGGACTTTGGGACCTTCTCGATTCTAAAATATTCAATAATTTATTTGTTCGTTACTAGCGGCCGCCTGTTACTTGACCGCGTGGGAGTTTTTTTTATAAAAAGTACCTTGTATGCAATCTATAAATTGTTCCAAATTTCATCCAAATCGGTCCCGTGGTAAGGACGTGATTGAACAAACATCACACCCATATAGTATCACTCGCTATTATAGCATTTATGATAAGTGGCGGACAATTTTTGTCACTGTTCTTTTCATTCTCTTTTGTACGGTATTCATTATTTCATAAAAAGAAGCTAAGATTTTTAGATTCTTATACTAAGTATACTACTTATGTTTACTACTTAAGTACCTAGTAAACATTTTTGAATTCAATGCCTTCAAGCAGAAATTCTTCGTAAGTTGTTTTTTGTTATCCGCTATGTAGTAAAACAAACGTTCCGGTTTTACCCTTTGCCAAACGGAAGTCTAAAAACGCAGACCTCGTGGCGCCATACAGAGTGGCAGTTAAAGTTTCAGATGGCTATCCATAAAAAAAAGATGGTGGCGTTTACAGGTCTGAGTGAGGCTTCATAAATATAGGACTTGTATCAACCTACTGAAAAGACCACTTCATGAATATTTATTCTGGCGTATCTCGGCTCTTTTTATGTCGGGCATAAAGTTATTATGCGAAGTCGCTACATAAAATTGTTTGAATCAATTTTATCATACTGTTTATCAACGGCTGGACCGAAACTTGGCTAAAACTCAGAAGAAATAGATTTAATAGGTTATATCCTATACAGGGTGTTTTTTTTAGGAAGGGCAGATAAAGATTGATCCTTATCAGCAAACTAATCTATTCAATAATAAGTAGGTACGGGGTGTAGTATTTTTTTTTGTAAAGTCATTCGGGTCCATTTTCATCAAAAGTAAAAGATTTTTGAAAAAAAGATATTATTATATGCAGTTTTATTGTTTTCTTATAAATCGAGGGCATGAGTCCCAAATACGTATGTAGGTACTGTATGTGTAAGGTACACCCTTACACATACAGTAGGTAGTTAAGGTGTACAGTTACAGTGCCACCAACTTATCCGTTCAGGTGAAAGGGCCGCCCGCCCCGCCATGCGCCATCACAAAACTGTGAAACAAAAGAGAGGTGCCAGCGAAGCAAACTGAAACGTTTCTCCTGAATTGGTTGCACTATCCCTCACCTAAAAGCACAAAGTCAAGGCAAAGTAGGTATTTCAATGATGTTGGAGCTGGGACTGATTTAAGTTACTTAATGATCCAATTTGAAAAAATCTATGTAAAAAATCATAAACCGGGATTTTCAAAAACCTCTTTTTTTCTGTAACTGTGAGAACCGGTGTTACCAGAAATCTTCTTTTATGCTACGTTGCTGTAAGTAGGTATTCGGTGTACATACCTACAAAACTGTAAACATAACGGTGTAATGGATATTTATAATTGGGACTGCAACAAAGCTACATTGCTGTTCGAAAGCGTAAAATCACAATGTACCAGTTAATTCTCAGTGTAGGTTTACAAAGCTGTAAACCCCCGTCCGTCCGCGTCCATCGCTCCCTAATTGAACGTTGCACTAATGAGCGGAGCGGCGTTGTTCGGTTGCAACCCGCTATTATTCGCTTCGGAGATTATAGCCTGAAAGCCGACGGTGATTTGCCACCTTAAATTCTTTTCGGACTTTTGCGCTCACGTTGACGTTTGACGCGCTCGAAAATGCGATACCAACAAATGTGAGCGCAAAACTAAATAAATAATAAATACGGGGACATCACTCACTATTTCACCTGAGATCTTTCAACTTAATCCCGCTTTACACTTCATTAAGTGCGTTATTGGTTGTGCATGCAGTGAACCTAGAGGACTACTTAGTAACAACTATTTGACTCAACTCATACGACTCAACTATGTAGTTACTGCCATTTCGACTGTATTATTTTAAACGTTATCCTATCAAAATGTACACTAAATGTGACAAATGGGCAAGTTCGGTACAAAGGACGTTATATAGGGTTGAAGATGTTGCCGACAAACGGGTGCCTACCGCCTAGTTGTAGAAATATGCAACTTACTTCTGTTTATTTAGAAGATAATTTGTGATTTCATGCATCATCTACTCTATACCAATAGGTCTTTTTGTTTTATTTGAAAAGGTAAGTATTACACCTTTGGCTCCCGAGATCACCAGCTCTCCGGTCGAGCTCAATAGTTGAAACAGAATTTTCGAATGTAAGCGCTTAATTAATTCGTCGTTTTTGCAATGTTTGTATGAAAGGTGTGTGTTGTTTAGATTGAGTTTTAATTTGGTTTTAAATGCTTCGTGCTGCGTTATATATTTGGGTAGAGACAGAGGTTCAAACTTCTTACGTCACATGGTATTGTTGTATTGTCACATCCTTGTTTGACTTTGACAACGCGTTCGACAAAGCCGATTTGCTCAAACTTCAGGCTATCCATCGCTTGTAACACTTTTTTAAATGGATATTAACTCATTAGTTTCATACCTGTTCGGTCGTCGGCCACATACGAGTATAAGTGACTTTGATTCATCTTGGAGTAACATAAGTGCTGGTGTTCCTCAGGGCGCAATTCTGTCTCCTCTCGTTTTAGCTCTCTCGATTCAATTGCTGCAAATTCTTCTACCTATCATCCTACTCTCTCGACCTCTAGATATTTTTTACACTCAAGCATCACTTAATAATTTACATATTCTCGCTGTAGGCCTCAAGGCGAATCCAAACTCTGATTGCTATTAGTAGCTCCAGGATGACCTTCAAGATTAGCCAGCCTTTTCTCCCTAAAGTACTTTTTTGTGATACCTAA
Source organism: Thera obeliscata (assembly GCA_947578465.1). Taxonomy (NCBI): domain Eukaryota; kingdom Metazoa; phylum Arthropoda; class Insecta; order Lepidoptera; family Geometridae; genus Thera; species Thera obeliscata. Next base: position 6,152,587 of record OX387926.1, read on the forward strand.
GTGATCATAATTCTCCGTAACAGCCTACGTTATTTAATTACCTCGGTGGACTATCTACGTAAAATGAGATAGGTATACCTCTATCAAACATTATTACGATTTTCCCTTTGTAGATAACTGTCTACCTAATTTCGCATTCTACCTTCGTGCACTAATACGGTCTCATAAGATTCACGTCCCAGCTAAAGAGTAAAAAAATGTCCTTGTGTAAGTCATTCCCGTGAGAGGAGAGCGGTCTCAGTTTCCGCTGAGTTAGCAAGGGCCGTGTGTGGCAGACCGAAAAAAATAATTTCCTCCGCTCGAGTTGCCACTGTGACTTTTCCAGGCGGGCCGTCCCGTGCATCTGGCGGGACCTATTATTAGGGGACGGCTCTTAATGCTTTCTTAGGTATTTTTATATGGCGACCGTCTTAGTTTTTACGATTGTGATTTTTATTGAATCCCCTTCAGCGACGTAGAAGGAGCCGCGATATGCCTACATCTGCGAATGAAGGTGAAATACGATCCACTTTGCGCGAGATTTATTTTATTGCAGTGTGCTGGACGCACATTCTTTCTTGTTTTATTTTCTAGTTGCCTTGATAAACGGCTTAAACATCATTCCAATGCCAGCAGGTGTTTCTTTGAAAGTATTACAATCACGAAATAAAGAAGTAATGGAACTAGTATGTAGACGACCTTCTCACGCTCCAAGTTTGCGGAGTACCACGACTTCAAGCCTTCCTTTGTTTAGTCGTGTTTGAAGTCTGTCAGAAGAAACGTAACTGAGAAAAACACGAAAAAATATAAAAATGCCGTATTGTGCTGTTTTGCAGTGCTAAAACGATAGCCGAACCAATAATTTAACAAAAGGGGGCATATCGTATCACAGGTTAGTATTATTTTATTGCTTAAATTGGTTTTGTTTAGAATGCAAAACCATCAAACAAAAATAGACTGTGAATGATATTCGTTAAGGTCGCGTTTCTATAAATCTCAACTTTCGCTACTCATTTAGGGCTGTACCCCAATAAAGTGCTGAATGTGCTATCGAATACTTTATTAGTTCTGATCATAATTATATATAGTTAGGTTTAGGGAGCTGACTTTTTTTTGCTTTAGTGATGATTTTATTCTGAATGTATTATTCTGTTATTATTCTGATTCTTTTCTTATTCTTATAGCCCACAGTGGCTGGGTAAGATGAAAATTACAGAAATATTTTGAAGAAATAACATAATAATTCTGGTTTCAGTTTTCCGATATTCAAAATAAATGTATCGATGCAACAGGAAAAAGAAAACACAAGAAGAAAAAGAAACAATATTTGAAACAGTTAAGTATACAATTTTACGAGTTGTAAACATTTGATTGGGTAAATAAAGAAAGATAGATAAGAAAAGCATTTTATTTCGACCACCATAAATATAACCTGACGTGCTACCGATCGTTATACATCAGTAGGTAGGTGAGAGCGCTGGTGGGCTAGTGGTAGCGGCCCCGCCTTCCGATCCTTAGGTCGTGGGCTTAAATCCAGTCGTGTACCAATGAGGTTTACTGCCCAAAAATTAATTTACACTATGCCAGTGCTCTTAAACGGTGAAGAAAAACATCGTGAGGAAACCGGGCATGCCATAGAACTTAAAAACGTTCGAAAATATGTGTAAAATAAGTGCACGAAAGGAGCCTCTTTGAGGCGCACTTAAAATCCTTTCACCTCACTTGGTTTGAAAAAACCAGTGACACGATAAGAAGAAGTAGGTAGGTAATCATCGATGTCGATGCATTTGTCTTGTATCCGCATTGGCACATCACTAAGTGAGTGGCTATGTCAAGTAATAGCCATTGTATTATGAATCTTATACCTTGTGGATAAAGACTAACAGAATTATTTTCTATAACGCCATCTAGCGTCAAGTAGCTTTGTTTTGTTGTCAATCAAGTAACAGCCATTGTATTAACAATCTTATTACAACTAAATAGAGACTAAAAGAAAAAAATACTGAATGAAAGCTGCCATCTCTTGATAAGTAGAATTTCATTTTAGCACTGTTTATTTTATTAAGTTTAGAACCATGTCACGATAGCTTTAAGGTTTATTATCAATTAAATTATTTTTTTGGTTTTAGGTCCTTTTTAACGTTTTTTTTCGACCAATCATAACTTTTATTTCTATGTGTGTTTGTTTTTACGTGTATGAGTTTGGCGACACTGGTTCTCTTAGTAATAAGTCATCATGCTCCCTCTACTTTGCGTAAGCAAAAGCGTGTTTGGTGCTCCGTGATTACAATAGTAGATTGTGTCATAAGGGGCCAAAATAAAGTATTTAGGGCGAGAGTGATTTTTTGAATCCAGAGTGAAGTGAAGGATTCTAGAGTAGGATCCCGAGTGAAACGAGGGGTCCTAGAGTAGAATCCTGAACGTAACGAAGGATTCAAAGTACGTCGCTCAAGGTTAAATAATTTTGGTACCGTGTGGCACACTCTGCTTTTCATCCCTCTCTATGAGAAAATTAAATAAGAGAAGCATTTATATTTACATAACTAAATTACAAATTTATATTAATACTAGCTGCCTGTCCCGGCTTCGCACGGGTGGACATTTTTTAAACACATAAATATAGCCTTTGTTACTCAAGGTGAACCTACGTCCAGCAGTGGACTGATATCACTTGATAATGATGATGAAAGAACATTCTATAACGTTTAGGAGCACTATTTTCTAGAACATTTTGTCCAAATCTAGAATTCAGAACCGTTTGCATGGGTATATTTGAGTATTCTAGATAATTCTGGATTACTAACGTTTGGGTGGGAGCATTCCGGATGCTAACCGACTTTAAATTTGATTATTCCAGATCATTCTAGAGCGTCTATGTGCATTCTGTTCTCGTCAAAGTCGAGAATTTTCTGAAAAATCCCTAAGCGATAGAAAGGGACAGACATATATAAGTCCGTACGTGATAGAAAGGGATAGACATAGATTTCGAAACTTTTGCCCCTTATAAATTAATAACACCTAAATATTGAATATAAACTATCCTATCTTTTAAGTCCGACCATATTTTAGGCAGTTGCAAAATTTTATCGAAATCCGTTCAGTAGTTTCGGAGTTTATCGCGTTCCAAATTGTGACACGAAAGATTTATATATACAGATAAGTCCGTACGTGATAGAAAGGGATAGACATAGATTTCGAAACTTTTGCCCCCTTATAAATTAATAACACCTAAATATTGAATATAAACTATCCTATCTTTTAAGTCCGACCATATTAAAGGCAGTTGCAAAATTTTATTGAAATCCGTTCAGTAGTTTCGGAGTTTATCGCGTTCCAAATTGTGACACGAAAGATTTATACAGGGTGTCCCATAAGTCAACGTCCAGCCGAAACCGGGTGATGCGCCAAGTCATGACAGTTATCAGAAAAATATAAAAAAAAATATTTGCTAAGTAACTTTTGAGTTATGAGTATTTTAAAAAAACAGAAAAAACTGACACCCTGTGATGATCTTTTAAGTCCTGTGACTACAAATATTAACTTTTCATGAAATTTTTTTCTGCAACGTAAGCATGAATAACCCTTCTGTAAATTACAATTCAAAATTAAGCCATAACTGCCTCAGTTTTTAATGAAATTGTGGAGTTTTGGCCAACGTTTCATTTCAGATAATTACATTAACCAACTTTAACCGTCTGTACCGCAAAAAAAATTTACTACACTATCATGGCATGTAACTTTAAAAATTGGCGCATTTATCCAGGATTCCAAAATGGTATAATACTTGCTAGAGTACTCCTTAGTTTTGGAAATAAAAATGTTTTTTCAACTAAACCGGATTTCCAATCAATTTTATTTCATGAGATAAAATGTTTGTACACTTTAAATTATGGACTTAAAATGCCTACGCTGCTTTTTTAAATTGCTCACAATTCACAGGTACAAGTAAATACCATTTCGACAATGCAAGTAAACAGATAGAGCCACCATCTTGTCGAAAGAGTAATAACGATGAGTGTTCAAGTAATTTGTTAGTTTTAGGTGAAAGTTTGAAATAAAATTCAATCATAGGATTTCTTCAATCTTTTAAAAAAAAAACAGCTGTCTGTAAAGTCAGTTAACTGACGACAGTTGAACGTGACAACGTCATACAGCTGTCCACGCGGACGCATCGCTCACTCAAGTAGGAGAGAGACCGATGTCGAACGCTGCCGAACGCGGAGGCCGATTGTGCCTCTTTGTCGCTCGTTCCGCGCTCTCACTTGCACTTCAAGTATTAAATGGAACGCCTCAGAGCGAGGTAACGCCGCATGAGTCATGTTTTTTCGTACGAGCAGCCGGCTCCACCGAGTTATAAGACGTTATCACGTCAAAAACCATGTAATAAGACCGGCGACAGGCGAAGGCAAACTTTAGATTAAAACCACGATTGAAGTAATCCTATGATTGAATTTTATTTCAAACTTTTACCTAAAACTAACAAATTACTTGAAAACCCATGGTTATTACTATTTCGACAAGATGGTGGATCTATCTGTTTACTTGCATTGTCGAAATGGTATTTACTTGTACCTGTGAATTGTGAGTCACTTTAAAACACAGCGTAGGCATTTTAAGTCCATCATTTAAAGGGTACAAACATTTTATCTATTGAAATAAAATTGATTGGAAATCCGGTTTAGTTGAAAAAACATTTTTTATTTCTAAAACTAAGGAGTACTCTAGCAAGTATTATACTATTTTGGAATCCTGGATAAATGCGCCAATTTTTAAAGTTACATGCCATGATAGTGTAGTAAATTTTTTTTGCGGTACAGACGGTTCAAGTTGGGTGATGTAATTATCTGAAATGAAACGTTGGCCAAAACTCCACGATTTCATTGAAAACTGAGGCAGTTATGGCTTAATTTTGAATTGTAATTTACAGAAGGGTTATAAAAAGTTACATGAAAAGTTAATATTTGTAGTCACAGGACTTAAAAGATCATCACAGGGTGTCAGTTTTTTCTGTTTTTTTTAAATACTCATAACTCTAAAGTTACATAACAATTTTTTTTTTTTATATTTTTCTGATAACTGTCATGACTTGGCGTATCACCCGTTTTCGGCTGGACGTTGACTTATGGGACACCCTGTATATATAGATTAGATACATTTCCGCAATTTTTGAAGTTTATTGTAACTGTTTTGTTGGGAACAGAAAATGTAGTTAACTTATTTATCACTTGGGTATTCGTAATAACTTCAGACTCTAGTTGATGGTTTTGTAATATATCACTTTCACTGCTAGAACTCATATTTAATTGTTTTTTTTGTGTATTATATTCAAATTGCTTGTAGTAGTTTGTTAGAAAGTAATAAAAATACAATAAGAAGTTCCCGCGTATTTTTTTTTTTATTAACCAATACCGCGGCTACAGGCTCCCTTTTTCATACAACCACTACCAGCCAGTATTTTATCGTAGCGAATTGCGTTCAAACTTTTCAATTTAATAGTATTCCAAATTTAAAAGTCATTGTGTCACTGTACCAATAGTGCGCCTAAAGTAGTTACTTTAGGCGCACTATTTAGGGAACCAATCGCCTCTTTTTGAATAGATGGGATGAAAAAGTACTTAGGTAGAAATAGAAGAACGTTATGTCCCACTGAGGGCAAACATTTGTGTGATCAACATGTACGGGCTGGATTGCTAATGCAAAAAAATTGAAGGTACCTAAAGATATCATAGTAATTTACCTATACTACATATTATTATGCTATCTTTACCTCCAATTTTTTTGGAGGATTGGGTATCTTCTATATTATGTATTTGTATCATATTTTTGTTTCTCTTGTACTCCATCTGTTTTAAGTACTTGTAGGTTTCATTCTTCAGTGTAAGTTAAATTCAGATAAAAACACACTACAAAAATCTTTATGCCTCGTTTCCACGCGTGCGTTCAACTCAACATTCAACGTGCACATTCACATTCACGCGCGTGGAAACGGTACGCCCGAGCCCGTAAACGCGCCCGCTGAACGTGAATGCCGCGAACCGGGCGAGTGTCGGTTTTTTGATGAATGTGCGGGCGCCCGGTGACTGTTTACACGCGCGCGGGCCAAATTGGTGTTGCCAATCATACAGATTTATCTGTATTTATACAGAATTTAGGGTAGTATTACAGATTACAGATTTTACCCTATTTTTATACAGATTTATGGAATCTGATTTAGTCTATGTTAAGATGAACATCTTTAGACATAATAAAGGCTAAAAATATTAATTTAGATCCACTTTTGATAATACTATTCTTCTTCTTCTTAATGAATGGCATCTGCCCTTTTCGGATCAATTTTGCCAGTGTCGAGTAGTTTGAGAATGATGATAATATATTACATAGATAAAATACTTTTCCGTCAAATCGTCAGTCTTCTGTCATAGTCGGCCCTACATAATTGTCTTTGGAAGAAAGATGGCCGTTTATTCCAAAACCATCTGAAACATTTTCGATCAAATCAGAATATCACATAATACACTATAATTCTAATTGCTAACACTTTGAGCTAAGACCTCAAGTAATGTTAAAATACTCAAGTTGTGTTAAAATACCACCAAAATTACACAACAGAACTCAAAATAACACCAGAAAAACAATTAAAATCAAAAAGCTATGTTCCTTCCCGAAATGACAGAAAAAGAATCGATAATACTATTAGTATAGTTAATATAGTTACTAAGACTTCACTGTCAGTCCATCTGACTGTCTGTCTGTCTATCTGTCCGTCTGTCACCAGATATTTTGCTTTGGCACGTGGCATAACTGGCGGGCAGTCAGTCAGTCTCTCTCGCGCTTTCGTGACGAGTGGACGTTGCTAAAAAAAGTCGCTACGATCGGAGATTACTGTTGAGGTTGCATCAGTTAGAATAAAACCTCTGTGACTGTTGCTAAGACAACGAGTCAATTATTGTTTAACAAATGTCTTCATGTTTAGTTAGGTTACAAAGTCGTAATCACAGAGTATCGTAATAATTACAACATGGTCGAAATTAAAAGTATTGTTTCGCTGAATAATGCACTGCGCACTTGCCAAACATCAAACACCAACAAAACTATCAAAGAAAAAAAGAGTACGGTGCGAGTTGCGAGAAAGCGATTCATTCATTCATATAATTTATACCTACAACCAATTTTCATATACACTGATTGTTTAACTAGTGGGCAGGGCAAAGGGCATACTTTTACATTTAGACGTATTTTGATGATCGGGGAATACTTCGTAATTATTTACATATTGACTGTCAAGGTAATTCATAATTAAAAATACCGTAGAAAATGACACGGTAGTGAAACATTACCGTATACCGTGTTTAAGCCAAAAATACCGTGCATCTACGGTAATTACCGTGTACCTGGTAACACTGGTTGCATGCCGCGCAGCTCGCCAGGCAGCTCGCCGGGCTGCACGGCAAGCATGTAAACAGCTTGAATGTTCGCTGGCCCGGGACGGGCTGCATGCCACGCAGCCCGCCAGGCAGCCTGCCAGGCAGCCTGCTGGGCTGCCCGGCACGCATGGAAACATAGCATTAGACTTCAAGCCTCTCAAGTCAATTTTAATTCCTCATTTTATGAGGAATTAAAATTGATTCTGTCTAGAAAAGCCTGCATTTGCCAAAAAAGAAATGAAGTAGGGTTTGAGTTGCCTTGTCTACTAAACTTTACCTGGTTTTAATTTAATAACGATGCAGGGCTTCCTAGGGGCTAAACTTTGTAGTTCCCTAACTTAGCAACTTGCAATGAGGGATTTTGTTTCACGTGCTTCATAAACTTTGTCTGCTTTCATAAAGGTACCTACCTAGATCGGTACAATACTAGTTATACATAGGTAAGGTATACTACATATATAAGGTAACCTTATCAGAATGGTATTTATATTTAATTCTATAGAACATCTATCTAATACTACTACTTATGTCTAATCTATCTATCTCATCTACTTAATATTTCACCCACTGAAGTGTAAGAACACAATGCTATTCTGAATCCGGTTATCGTCAATCGCATTCTCAATATAGCCTCGTGCTCACCGACATTTCAGCCATAAATCTTGCAAACGAACAAACGAGTTCATTCTTCAACATCGTCGGAAGGATTGTTCTTATTCGCTCGGAGGGCGGAGCGCCAATAAGTGCAACAAATCGTTTCGGCCACGATTCATTTGATCTGACACAAATTTATCCCCGCAGCGGCGCTCTTTATTTACGCCGACGACGATGTTCAGCTCGTCTTGACAAATTCATAAATTACCGACATCCTCGCGCCGCGCTGCCATACCGTGTCGGTCGGTGACTTTTATTTTTGCAAGTCTTGCTCGACTGAATCGACTATCATTCACAACCTTTGATGAGAAAAGTATTTATTTTAGCAAATGAATGAATATGGTATACTTAGTAGATGTAGATTGTGTTCGATCGTAGACAGAATGTACCTAATAATTAAGTTTTTGGTCCTACCCAGCTCATTAAAGTTTAAAATGAGATTTATACTTAATCAAACTGCTCAACCTCAAATTTATGATTAAATTACTATTAGAATAGACCAATCTGAAAGTATAGGTAACGTAAAAATATTATAGGAAAGTTATGGTAAAATGTTTTTTTATTAATATTTCAGAGCAGAGATATGCGGTAACAAACATTAAAAAAGAAGAAGAAAAAAAATATCCTAAAGGACTAAGTATGTAATTAGGTGTGTAGGTCCTATTATAGTGTGAACGTTGGCCGTTGACTCACGCGCGTATTTTCCGTCCGCCCTCCGTCGAGGAGTTTTTCACTGAACACTCACTCCGCCCGACAAAGAAATTTAGGTTTTTTACTACTCAAAATTGATTGGTTTTACGTAGCATATTTTTATTTTGGATCACCAGAAGTATAAGTATGTTATTTTGGAGTATGAATTAGCTACAAATATTATTGATCTTTTTCATTATTCATGATTTTAGAACCGATTGGGGGGGTATTGGAACCACAGGCGACGACGACGATGATACTGAACGATGATACGATGATAATGAATAAATGAATATGAATATGAATAGGAATATTTTATTATAACGCTTTTATTAGCTTCACCTGTAGGTATGTATGTTTGCTTGTATGTAACCGATTCCTTTGAGCTCGATTTTGTCCTACTTTGAACGATCAGATTTGATTCAAACTTTGCACACTTGTCAAAGGTCGATGACAATGCAGTTGCAGTAATATGAAAGAAAAAAAAAGCGGCCAAGTGCGAGTCGGACTCGCCCATGAAGGGTTCCGTAGCAGTAAGTAATATAACATAGAGTTCTAGAAGTTCTAGTAGTTCGTCGAAAGGTAAATTGCGGTTTACGATTTATGACGTATAAAAAAAAAACTGCTGGCTAGATCTCGTTCAAACCAAATATCGTTGAAAGTTTCCATAGTAATGTACAACATATATTTTTTTTAGCTTTATCAGTCACTTATTTTAGAAGTTAGAGGGGGGGGGGACCAACTTTTTTTCACTTTGGAAGTGTCTCTCGCGCAAACTATTCAGTTTAGAAAAAAACTATATTAGAAACCTCAACATCATTTTTGAAGACCTATCCATAGATACCCCACACGTATGGGTTCGATGAAAAAAAAATTTTTGAGTTTCAGTTTCAAGTATGGGGACCCCCAAAATTTATAGTTTTAGAAAAAAACGATATTAGAAACCTCAACATAATTTTTGAAGACCTATCCATAGATATCCCACACGTATGGGTTCGATTAAAAAAAAATTTTTGAGTTTCAGTTTCAAGTTTGGGGACCCCCAATATTTATAGTTTTTTTTCTATTTTTGTGTAAAAACCTTAATGCGGTTTACAGAATACATCTACTCACTAAGTTTCATCAGTCTAGCTCTTATGGTTTCGGAGAAAAATGGCTGTGACACTTCCGGACAGACAGACAGACAGACAGACAGACATGACGAATCTATAAGGGTTCCGTTTTTGCCATTTGGCTACGGAACCCTAAAAACAGTTTAAAAAACTAAAAATCACGCTTTTATAACTAATTGAACTAAAAAGTTAAAAATAAAACTGTAATAATCAATTGAAAAATTTATATTAGGTATTGTACAAAAAGGGTGGGGGGCTTGATTTTGATTGTTGTAAATATTTTATTATAAATATCTGATGTTATTATAAAAAGCACCCCACGCTTTTTTGTACAATAATATAAATTTTTCATTTGATTATTTCAGTTTTATTTTTAACTTTTTAGTTCAATTTAGTTATAAAAGCGTGATTTTTTTATTTTTTTAAACGATAATTTATTCTTAGCTAAAGAACAGTAAGTACCTATACATATCTACCTACGCACATGTGCTCTTGGCGAAAGAGTTTCAGGAGAAGCTACTTCCTCGATTTGCCTCGTTCTAGCGCCTCGCACTCATCTGCAAGTATTTTTTCATACAGATAAGTCACGTCGCTGCTCTCAACACCAACTTTCCTTCGCGCGAACTTGCAAAGATTACAAACAATTTTTCAGTCCTCCATGCTTTTTGTTGGATTACCTATATCGACGGATTTATTGAGCTTTCTTCGTACAAAATTAGCTTTTTCCTGTTTTAACATCAAAAACGAATACAATTGCAACAAGCATAATGCTGACATCAGTTTTAGGTAGATTTAAGCTTAGTTTTAAAGAAGGGCTCTTCCGTGGTAGATGCCCTCACGTAACCTACTACCAAACTCATGCAACAATTTTTTTTATTATATAGAATAATCACTAAATCCTAGCCCTTCATAATAACTGGCACAACTCCTTCACTTTTCTCCTTCCATACTTAAATCGAATTAATACCAATAAAATGTAACAACTGCTCCTTTCAGCGTCGACTTGGACAAATCGCTCTTGTATTGAACAATTCGTTGAGTAATCCTAACATTTGTTTCAATTAATAAAGCTTCCGTGGTGCATATTACCCCACATTTAAATCTGTAATGGGATTTGTCGGTGCGTGTTCAGCATTCAAACAGCTATTACAAAGTACCTTAGTTGTGCCAATATCTACGCGTATTACATTACCAAACCATTTTAAGGCAAAAAGGTTGAACGAACGACACATATCTCATATTAATTTAATATTCTATTGTTATGCTTGAACGTGAGATAACTATTGATGCGGCACAGTAATTGCCTATTGGGATTCTAACCCGTGTAGTAAACTCTTGTGTATTTGATTAATGATGGACATTATAGTCCACCATTCGAATGAGTGTGTCAAATGGTTCATAATTAGAGTATCATTGTCCCGTGTGTAATGGAGCGGGATGGCTTAAAGCGACCCCAGACGGGAGGCTGCCCCCTGCTGCTGATTGTAACAAATTGAGATTTCTTTCGGTAATACAGCCAATTGCCAGTTGACTAGTTTGAAAATTTATGCAATGTGGGTTCGAGAATGATATGTCAACTTTTTTATTACTCATCGATATAAATTGCTTATCCAAGGCTTGACGATCGATCCAAATAAATCAAGGCAAACTGCAGTGTATAGTGAGCCAGCCATAAGCCCAGAAAAGAAACGAGTAGGTAGGTACCTAACGTAGACACGGCAGTTAGTGAGGGAACCATTTTGAGCTAATAGTTCATTTTAGGATCATATTTATTATGCATTATCAATGCTTTTTGCATTGAATTGTAGGTAGTAAGTAATGTGTTATTTTATATCACCATTCTATTCTATTTATGTGGACACCAACTTCCAACTAGCCATACACAGAACGAACAACCCATAGCGGCCATAAAATGCAAAATGCAGAACTCTACATGACAGTTCCGTAGATAGGTACCTACGCCAAAGTTTTTACAGTTCCCCCTGGTTTCGGCGGTGCAGGCCGCGAGCCGCGAGGGGCGTGGACACGCAAGCCACGACAATCATACAGCATTTAATCATCATTAAAGTGGAATCAGCGCCGCTGCACCGCGCCAGTTGTAAAACCTCCCGTTTTTGCTACGAACTGACTTTTAGACGATTTTTTAAAATCATAACGATCCTATCAATTTTCCGTTTTCTTTGTGCGGTGTGTTGCTTCTTCGTGTGAATAACAAATATGCTGTGTTGTTTTAAAAGTTTACCATAAAGTTTTAACAATTTGACCCTCTTTCTACCGTATTAATTTTAAAATCGGACTCTAAAATACATAGAAACTTGACGGTCCATTTTATCTGTACGGTACCGCACAAAGAAACATACAAAAGTTGGGTGGTCCTTTGTGTAGAGGACCAGTTATGACAAAGCGAATCCCTTTGCCCCTCTGCTCGGCTCTTTGTCTAGTAGATCGCGATAGGCGCGTAAAATTTGATACGGGAATTATTTTATTAGATCAAACGTACACGTGCGCGGCGTGACGAATGCGATAATGTCCCGAGCACCGGGTCGCCTACGGAACAATTACATTCCACATGAATTAACCATAATGGAGCTTGCTACGGAAGCTTTGTGCCCGTAGCACCATGACTCGATGGCCGGACTCAATAGCTGTACGCTTGCGGATCTACGCAGCGTGCTCATATGTTATATAGCGCTGTTAGCAGCATAACGCGTCCAGATTGATCGAAATCTGAAAAACTTCACTTTAAATCAAAGTAATTCTCAAAATTTTGTCTATAATGTTCGGTTAAAAAAAAACAGGCCTTTGCATCTATTGTACCTAGGTGATTAGATACAATCTACAATAGATGCAAAGGCCAATGATGTATACCTATACAGGGTGGAATTTTGTAATGCCACCTGGAGGGAAAGTACTCTTAATACTGCAGATAGAAAATTTTACTCAAAGGAAACATTCCTTTATTTTTGAATAGAAAGCAATTTCTAAAATAAAAAATAAAATAATTTTTAAATTTTTAATTATTTTTGAAAGGAAGAAATTTATTCTCATAAAGAAATGAATTCGTTAAAAGAATAAATTTGTGTATCCGAGAGAATGGAGCCCATTTCAAGCAACTAATTAGTTAGTTAACCATTTTTTGCAAATAATTAAATTAATTTAAGATTTCCTGGTTATTCTTTCATTTAATTTATCATATTTGTTAGAGAGATTTCATCCTTATAATTGACCCTAACGATCGATGCAATAAAAGTACAAGGTATAATTTTTCAGATTTTAGCCGGTTCGATTCCCGGGTGAGGAAGAAGAGAATTTTCAAAAATCTTTGAATGCAGTTTGCTTTCTATTCAAAAATAAAGGAATGTTTCCTTTGAGTAAAATATTCTATCTGCAGTATTAAGAGTACTTTCCCTCCAGGTGGCATTACAAAATTCCACCCTGTATAGCGCCAGGGGCATAGGTGTTTACTCATGCCCCTACTTGCAGTATGTTATGGTGCCTAGGGCAGGATTTTATATGAAAATAGGCTTGCCTAGCACCTATACCATCCTGGCAGCTTAGTCCTGTAAGAATTATCGAAAACAGGAAACAAGCTTCAGTCACTAGACTTTGTTACACTTTGTTGTGTATTAGCCCCTATACATTTTTGAAAGCTATATTTGCAAATTGTTGTTCATTTCATTTCAATTATTATATTACTATTTTTTTATACTTGGTCAAAATACCACTTATTGTATATAAAGTGTACACACATGTAAAACACATGAGTACACATAAGAAACTTTTGCCAACTTTGTCGTGTCTGTGTTTTGGAAGACAAAAGTTATTTTCCAAGATACAATTTTCCTAAAGCTGTATAGGATGGATATGGATAAGGTTAACCTAGCTATAGATATATGTAATTTCCCTTTTCGCTGGCCAGGTGGAATGAGTGACGTCGCGTGTGCGCCTTTCCAACGGAGTAATTACAGGTGTCTGTGATAAATACACGCGCCATAAAATAGCTTCAATTTATCTACACGCCTTTTTAATTTGATATTATCCGTTTAAACGTATATCCGTAACTCAGGGTGTTTAACCTAACTGCATCGAAAAGAATACTTTATTGTACATCAAAGTGAATCAATAAATTAATAAAATAAATATTGTAGACAACCCACACAACACTATCTAGCCCCAAACTAAGCGGATCTTGTACCATGGGAACCAGAAAACTGATATAATACTTATAAACATTTTGTAAATGCATACTTATGTGGCGGCTTAGAATACAATATAATACCCAGGACATACAGATATCAAAACAAGAATATGTTTAAAACACTAGAGGTACAATGGGCGGTCTTATCACTAAGACCGATCACTTCCAGACGTTACTAATTAAAATAAAGATGTGCATTTTGCCAATGGCTAAAACTAGCTGCTTATAACAATAAGGTAATATATGCACTAAATTACCCTGACAAAATCATAATTCAGTAGGCCTACCACAAGCTCTATCTTGCTCTGTCTCTGGCTCTGGTTTTGTGTCTGTGTGAGTGTTGACTAAATAAATCCTAACGTCGAAACGTCACACACACAGCACTCGTATTGGTATCGCACTGGTGAGTACTCACACAGACTAAAACCAGAGACAGAGACAGAGCTTGTGGTAGGCCTACAGAAATCATAATAATATCAAACGAAGTAATATCTAAGTCAAAACGGTCGTAAGGAAGTACTTTGGTACCGACTGAGACACCGTTGCTGCTAGTATCTAATAAAGCAGCTAAAAATACTTCGCACAATGAGTTGTCGCCGCGAACTTGCGAAGGAAGGATAGCTAGTTATTTATCGTCGGGCGGTTGCAAAAATATGCGCGAGCGAGCGCTGTCGCGGAAATAATGCATCAATAATGAGTTAGGGCTTCTTCAGAACTTGCTGCCAATAAATCTGGAATTATAAAATTGGGACTTACCTACTTGAAATTGTAACTGCTTGTAAGTAAACCTTGTGGACGATTCATGTAATGCCACCACGGATCATCGGAGATTTTAATTTTAAAACTGCAATTAAAAATCTAACTTAATCTTGGTTGGTACATGTGTCGAATTCAATAAACATCTCCTGTGATTTTTCGGCGCAGACATGCACCATGTGAACTTTTTTGATAACAAATCGTGACAAATTGATTAGTTGCGCGATCAGAATAACATTCTATAATAAAAAAATATTCGCACAAAGCGGACTCCCCTCGCTTTAATATCGGTAACGGTGCCATCGGCAACGCGTGTCCTTGGCAGGCACAGCCGAAGCCAACGTCAATGAAATTGAATATTACTTGTATGCTAAATGCTAACCCAGTTGTCGGAGCGCAAACTATGTAGAAATATAAAAGGCATAAGTACGGGCACGGCACGGCAGCATAGCAGCGGTAGGTCGTGCTGTAGTACACAGTGCCCGTCCGTAGCCGTCGCACGTAAGCCCTCGCTACGAACTTGCTACGCACGCATTGCTACGCAAAGCCTACGAAAGCTCACTTCGATAATTATTTCATTCTAACTTGCACGTAGTATCTTTGTTTGCTCTTACAACTTAAGATTTGAGTTTTGTTTTTCTTTAGTTTTATTTTTAGTTTGCATAAATCACGTTAGTTGGTGGTATGTGTTATATATAAATAACCATAGTTTAGTTACACGATACATTGGGAGATCATCGTAAAGACAAAAGTTAATCACTGTGTTTGAAACATAACCTATTTAAAGCTTTGGCTTTTTACATTACTTACACACCTACTTTAATTCGTTTACAGAAGTAATAACAAAATATTATATTATCATATTTCCAGCTACGACAGCAGAAAGAAACCGGCGAAAAAATGCTTTAGCATAAATCAAAATCCAATCCGCTCCTTCGAACAATGAGTTTGTTCGTCGACTTGCGGCAAATCAGGTCTTCCGTTACCAATCTTTCTGAGATGGTCGACAAGATATCAATGGCCAAGCACGAGAAGGCGAAAGAGAGTCCAAGGATGCCCGAGTCGAGTATATACGGCAGCAAGTACAAGCCGTCATCGCTGGGACTCGGCGTTCGATTTTCCTCTAGCCAGGAAGACATCTACCGCGACATGCCATCGTCGAGGTTACGCAGTCACATGTCTCTCCCTAATTTGGGTAAAACCGATGGGGGACTCGATAAGCCTTCCGTGTCACGGTATGACGATACACCAAGAATTGTCGAAATCGATGACGAAAGAAGCGTACGCTCTCGCAAACCATCCATACAATTATCGACTGAAAACCTGAGCGAGTGGATAATCGCGTCGATTAACAAGCGACCTCATTATGACGACAATGGAGACACGCATCCCATGGATTTTATAGAGAGTATAAAATATTACATTTCCGAGTTGAACATGCTCGAAGAAAAGCAACTTCCATTCATAATATCTTGTTTAGAAGGAGTGCCACTGATGTGGGCGCGATGCTTCAGGAGCGAATTCAAAAACGTAGAGGGATTTTACATCGCATTCGAACAAGAGTTCTGGGGACCGGATCGTCAAAAGTCGGTTCTTTATGATTTGAAGCTGGGGAAATACGACGAGGCCAGTTCGCGGATGAGCATGTCGGAGTACTTCCTGCACAAAGTGTCTAACTACCGTCACTTATCCCCGCCTCCTTCGGACTTGGAGATTGTTTACTCCCTGGCCGCGCACTTCACTACATCCGTAGAGCTCGAGCTACGCCTCACGCCGAAGCCTACGCTACGCGACGCCTACCGCCTGCTACGCCGTAGAGACGGCGAGACTACGGATTTCCTTCCCAATTACTTGTACGAAATGTGCGAAGCTTTTCAGCGCGGGCAGCGACCGGAGTCTGCCAGACGCCATGACGGCACAAAGACTCAATCCACCAGCACTGCAGAACATATTCCGTTTAGAGGAACGAAATAAGCAAGACCCTACTTAAATACGTACCTATTAGAAGTCTATTTCTTCCATAATTAGGCATTATTTATGCACCATAATAAGCTAATCAACCTCGTAAGTGTTCATTACTGTATTGTTTTAGAAGTAGCATTACCTGAAAATTTGTGGTTTATCTAGGTTCTATTTAAACTAATAATGATAGGTAATTATTTTAAGCATAGTACCTATGTAACTACCTGCTCTATTTTAAATTAAATATCACACGAAACAACACTTAAAATTGTGTTTTATTATAGTTTATTCATATCTTTGAGTGTCCTAATAGGTAGATGAAAAGGTACGAAAGAGTGGGCAAGCACACGTTTAAAACAAAATACATGTTTAGGTAACACTGCTATTGGTGACTGTTATCCATCATCGGTCATTTTTTTTTTATAGCTGATGGAACAAGCATATGGCCCACCTGATGTTAAGTGGGAACCATCGCCTATAACAAACGTTATAGGCGTTATATTACGTTGTCATTAACGTACAGGTACAAAGCGGCCCTTATAAACATTAGGAATATTCCAATTACAAAGCCAACCGGGCCTGTTTCAGTGGTTTCACGAACTGAAAAGGATAGAACAGCTTTAATTAACGTAATTGGTGTACATTGTACAGTTGATACTGCTAGACTGTTGTCATCGATGTATAAAATACGGCCACAAAAACTGCCCGCAGCCAGCATGCGGATGTCCTATAAATGCATAACTTCGCCTTTGAGAACTGTAAAAACAACTACTTACCGTAATAGTAAGGTTTCAAAACGAGTGTCTTTTCTTTCGGTAATTTCGTGCTCTGTTTTTCTTCTTATATTATGTAACGCTGTAACGAGGTTATGATACATCGATGTTTGTTGTAGAGCTTTGTCTGAGAGCGAGGGGAACTGGACGGAAAGCGATTGCGTGGAGGCGCGTCGCGCGGGCGCGCTATGGAGCGGGCAGGCGCGCGCGTGCCGCCGCCAGCCGGGGGCCATGGCACACGTGGCCACGGCCGCGCGCCTTGCCCGTGCTGCCTGCCTCGCCGCGCACGCCGGCGAACGGTGGAACTGCTCCTCCATCGAACTAGCTCCCAAGTTCACACCGGACTTACTCACTGGTAAGCTCAAGACAGCCTCGCCAACGCCGCCGTCAGCCTCGCCGCGCACGCCGTCGAACGGTGGAACTGCTCCTCCATCGAACTGGGTCCTAAGTTCACACCGGATTTACTCACTGGTAAGCTCAAAAGAGGCCCTTCAAGACAGCCTCGTCAACGCCGTCAGCTTCGTCGCCCATCCCGGCTCCTACGGACTGCTCCTGCGGCCGACTGGCCCCCAACTTCACGCCGCGTAAGTTCCAAATGGGTCTTACCAGACATCCTAGCTCCAGTTGCATAATAAAGTGCAAGTTCGTCTTTTTCAACGGTTTCATTTAGCTAGTTTTTTTAATGTTGTTTGGGTCATATCTTGCGAGCTGAATAAGAATTCCCCATATTCTAATGGAGATGAATTTTCACATGGTAATTTACCATTTCATCTGCCCTTCTGGCCCAGACATTGGAAGACATTGTTGAGGACCGAAGACATAGTAAAGATCACGGAAAGTTGGTGGATGAAGGACTCAGAATCATTATTTCTGAAAATGTATAGTGAAGGTAAATACATCTACAGAAGGTAAATAAATATACGTCTGATGATGATGGGTTAATATGAGCTGCATTATTCAACATAAAATGTGTTAGTTACTACTTGCTACCTCCGCGTTGTTTGGTAGTGCGACGGAAACTTCCGACAGTAATGAGAGATAAGGCAAGCCAAGTTCAGCGCCTCTTTTAAAATGAGAAGCATTGCATTGTACGGGCGCGACCGGCGGAACGGCAGAGCCCTTTCTTCCAACAACACCCGCAGCGGGCTCGTTCCGCATCGACCACTCTTTTTATTTACGTGACACATCCACATACTATTTATCGCTTCTCGGGCAATTAATTTTTAAATTATTCTATTGTTTCATTCCTTCCAAATTGCTTTATAAATCCCCATTGTTCGATCATTTAGTGCGCCGTAACGAGTAAAAAGCGTAAAATGTCGGCATCGATGCCGATGGCAGGAACCTTATTAAATAACGAAAGACGTCACGCGATGTCGATGCCGCATGCCGCCGGCACGGAAACCTTCAGTAGGCCGTCTTACATTACAGTCGTGACTATCATGACGTGACTGCTCTTTTCTATTGATCTGGGAAAAAACTTCCGCTATCGAAAATAACAGCAAGAACTTAGCCGTTTACAAAATTCGTAATTCGCAACAGAAACTATAGGTACAATTCTTGTGGCAATACACAAAAGGAACTTTTACTACCGATAAGGACATGAACAAAGCCTTCTTTTCCGCGCCACTCGCTCACAATCAGTGTTCTACGAGAGACGTTGAAAAACAAGTAAAAGTTAGAAAAGAAGACAAACAATGGGAAGTTTTTCTAGCTTTAGCATGGTCGACGACATTGTGTAGTTGGCAGCGAGTGCCGGCCGGATGCCGACAGCCGACTGCGAAATAGAAGCCATTGTTTTTGGTCACGGTTTCGAAGAACGTCTACCTACTTTAGGAAATTAATTGACACGACATGTACAAAAAACCATTCCACCATGTACAAAGAACCACAGGAATCCTCGACAATTTAATTCAAAGCTTTACAAAGCGATGTCTGCGGTTGCGTGGACTTGCGTGGACAGGTACCTTATTTAGGTATAGTGCTTGTCTAATTTTATGCTACCTCGTAATTACGCATTTTGTCCCAAAATGTCTCCTTTTCTCCTCTATAATGGATCCAATATATAATTAGTAAAAGTTACGTTTTCTTAACACTTTTGTGCTTACTGCTAGCTAATTACTATCTAATTATTATAGCCTACTACGCGATGTTATTGGTACGATGGAAATGTCAGGCGACGTCATTTATAGGTCATCAACTCATCATTCATAACAAGTACCTACTCATCTCTAGATGAGTGCTTTTATGCATCTAATCCAAAAACTTCATCATTATATAGGTATTCCGACTGACATTTATTAGCTTTATCCAACCGATGAGTCAATTCCTAAATCTTTATTGATGCGATCAGGTTTCCGATAAATGAAAGTTTATCAGTAAGGGGCTATCGAATCAGCGAGGCTTTAGGGCTCCAGTAACTAATACGGACAAAAGATTTAATTACACGCATGAATCAAACAGGCGGAGAGGAATGGAGCTGGAGCTTCGTGGAGCTTCATTCAGATAACTGAGCGGTTGATGGTCATGTAGAATGCCGGTCTCCGACGAATGACAACCGGCGGCGCTTACCGGCATGATGACACCATCTCCTTGTTCACTTGTCTGACTCTATAAAAGCGCGCAGAAACATAAATTTTAACACGCTATTATATCGGCGGCATTCACTACAATCGCAAGACAACCACAGATGAAATGCTCTGATATTACAAATCTCAAAGCTGAGGAGTCACAGTATAGAAGACTCTCAAATCACTGTATTTTATCTAGATCTTGAAGCTTTGGAGTGTGCCCTATCTGAACAAAACACACGTTATTATATCGGCGGCATTTAGGTACTACAATCGCAAGACAACCGCAGATGAAAAGCTCTGATATTACAAATCTCAGAGTTGGAGAGTCACAGATAGAAGACTCTCAAATCATTGCATTGTATCTAGCTCTTGGAGCTTTGGAGTGCGTCCTATGTGAATACCTAAAACAGCTAGTGATCATCATCCTTTATGCTACTGGATACCTACAGGGCAGAAAGATGATACCTGCGGGTCGGGAGCACACACCCTAGCAAACTTCAAAATTCTATAGCCAGCGAAGAGCTTTTAGTTAGGGTGCTCGCACGAGCAACCAGCTATCTACGTGAATGCGGCCTAAGCGTGCAGTGACGCGCTGACGATGTGTCGAGCGATAAGCGCGACGGATGCCATTGTTTAGCCAGAGCAGGACGCGTGCGGGCTCTATCGCGATGAGATTGTAATTAAAAAGATTACCGTACTACGTTTCTGTGAATGAAATGCATGCATGCTTGATTTTTTGCAAGGGTTAGGTTTTGTTCACTAATGTACAACTTGATGGCCAGTATGTTTTGTAATACTGAGATGCATTCCTGATGTTAGCTAGTAAGAATATTACTTACCGCTACGTGTCGCTAGGCTAACCGCATCAACTGTAAGGTACTTTTTTAATTCAAAATAATACGAATCTATAAAAAATCCAAGTCTTCTTAATTATAGACGCCCCGAGTGGAACTACAATAGACTGCGGGAGGAGGCACTAGGATTATTTAATTGCCACTGTTGTAAGGGTGTCGGATAAGTTCGATCGAAGTAGAGCGTTTGAATTTCTGCCGTTGTAAAAGGACTCTCATGGATTAGTTAACAGTGGTGCAGCTAATCCAGTAGAGCAGCATGGATGCACTATTGCACTTCCGTGGGCAATAACTTGGGCGGGTGAAACTTAAGGACCTGTAGGCTTATCACAAGCTCTGTCTGGCTCTGTCTCTGGCTCTGGTTTTGAGTCTTGTGTGAGTGCTCACCACTGTATTATACTGTATGTGACGTTTCGACATAGGACTTATTTAGTCAACACTCACACAGACTCAGGTCCAGAGCCAGACAGAGCTTGTGGTAGGCCTATATACTGCTCTTCGAGCAAATAAGACTTCTTCGAGCAAAACTAGTTGAAACATAAGGTTTATTAATAAATTAATTATTATAAAACGGTCCGCCATTCAGCATAGTATGTATTTTGAACTCTGAGCGCAATCTCTAGCTAGATCGTTTGAGCTCACGTCGCCGCATCGTCGGCGTCGTCGAATGTAGGTAAGTTCAGCTTTTATGAAACTTCAAATTTTTTTAAACAAAAAATCACCCATTTGACAAAAATTGCAGAACATTTTGATGTTCCCGTGAGTGCGGAGAATGATCCTTCGGGATAACATACCAGTTCATGGAGACCCTGTAGGTATTTTTAATGAGTTCTATCTTTTCGTTCTTTTGGACGTAGAGTAGAAAGTGTGAATACCTGAGTACGTAGAAAACTGAAAGGTCTCTACCTATTTTAATACTGAACATTCAACTCAAGGTACATTCCAGCCAGGCCATTCAAAAGCCAGGAACAGCTAGCAGTAATTATTACGTACACTAAAATGAAGTTTTGTTAATTCCACTGAAGCACTTCGAATGTTTGAGTACCTCCAGGAATTTTAAACGAATTCATTCCACCACAATTCCATTTTCGAAATACCGAAATGCACAGAGCTTGATTCCTTTACGGCACATATACCTACTACCTATTAAACACACTGCAAAGGAATGTACAGCTCTTCCGATGTCTGCGTTCCTCGAACGCTTATACCGAGTGAACTCAACCGTGAAAAGGTATTTTGGAACATTATAATCTCTTGAAACCGCAATTTTTCATCAGCGGCAGTTCATCTGAAGGATTAGTCGTTCTTGCAGAACTCAGCATTTTTTTATCTCTTTGAGGTTGAGCTGTAAGCTGCTCATTTTATAGCCGCTAAATTTCTTTTGTTTTATCAGCTGGATTTTCATACGAACAGATTTTTAACATTATGGGCAGAAATTGGTTTAGCTACAATAAATATAAATAAATAAGTTTGTATAGATTTACATTAAGTTAAGTTTTAATTGCTGTTAAATCATAAGGCAGTGTGGTCGCTTAGCGACAAAGCCCCTTAAATAAATAAAAAAAAACCCATTATGGGTGATTAGAATTTCAAATGACTTTTAAATTCAATTTCATTTACAACTTAATTTAGTTTGCCGTAAATAAAGACCAGTATGAAAGCTAACCACAGTTATTTCGGTATACAATTATACTCACTCTCTAAGATCGTCGTCGTTAGTATAATCGTAGGACGATTGACGAAAGCGATAAGTACCGGACTACTGGCGGTCGCAGAGGGCTGAGGGCTCTTTGCCATACAATAAGTTTTTTCTGCAACAGACGCAAAATGCACTGACGAACCTCGGCTAGGCGTGGTCGTTGCCGTGGACGACGTCGGTATTCGATAGTAAAGAGCAACATTGCTAGCACACGCCATCGATACAGTTAGGAACATCTGCAGCGGCTAGAGCCATCCGGAACGAGAGACACTGTTTTTATTTCATACGTGCTTCAGGTGCCTGCGAAGCATGGGGACATGTTTCTCACTTCTGATTTCTGGCCGCCAGAAATCGTCTAGTGTCGCTTTAGGGGTGAGCTCACGGGCGGGCGAATGAGCGGCTCGGCCAAATAAGCCGCTCATTCGCCCGAGCATGCTCAAGTGGAGATGTTTCATTTTTGTAATGTATTTTTTTCTAGTTGTCTGAAATAAATCATAATAATGTTATTTAATAAATGATTATTTTGAGATGAGTGGAAGGAACGGGGGGAGGCCTTTACCCAGCAATGGGACAGACCAGGCTGAATTAAAAAAAAAAAAATACGGGTTGCACTCCGGGAGTGCCGGCAGAAGTGAAAACTTGATTATTAACGTTGAGCATGTTTGATATTTTGGAATGGTTAGGGGGGGCTTGTTTGTTATTTGGCACGCTGTAACATACACGAACATTCGCGCAAGCGCCCTGCGCTGCCTAAACGAAACAGTAGGCCCAGGCATACATTTTCGCCGCGCCGTAGAGAGGGGATAGCTGTCTACTCTCCATCCGTCTTACGCTTTTTCGATCAGGTCACGTGTCCTGACGCGCTGACGCGCTGACGCGAGTTTAAGATTTTATACCCATTACAGAAAAGTGCTCAACGCCGCTAAAGAAGTTTTCACTTCAAAAATCGGTTATCTGTAAAGTCGGTTTACTGACGATAGTTGAACGTGACAACGTTGAAATGGAACGCCTCAGAGCGAGGTAACGCCGCATGACTACATGTTTTTTCGTGCGTGCAGCCGGCTCCATCGAACTATAACGTTGTCACGTCAAAAAAATTGTTTGTGATCCAGGTACCCGAGAGCAAGCCTACGTTTACGCGATGTCAGCGGCTGCCCTCGCGTGGTCAGTCGCCCGCGCGTGCGCCGCTGGCTCGCTAGCCGCGTGCTCGTGCGCCGCCCCTCCCCGCGCGCCGCCCCGGCCCCCGCGCCAGGCGCAACTCACTCCGGCTGAACCCCACGCCAGGTTCAAGTGGGGAGGCTGCGGGGACAACTACCAGTGGGCGGAGAGGTGAGACGACGCCGATATTATGGAAGCTCTTAGGCGTAATCTTCTCAGTCGCTTCACTCTTGCCAGAGCGGTCGTGCGTGGTCGTCATATGATTTCTCTTGACCTTGTGACGAAAGGTTTTTAGTGCGTTTCAAGAGAATCTTTCTAACTTTCTAACTTTTTAGGTTCAATGGCATGCCGGTTTCCTCACGATGTTTTCCTTACCGTTTGAAAGTACTGGCATAATTAGTGCACTCTCGTTTCTCGTTGCTGGACATTTAGTCTGTCCTATAGCGCGCCATTGAGGCCGGTCTTCGGCTCTTCTCATCCAGTTGCTGGCAGTCATCCTGGGCAAGTCGTCACACATTTAGTCCGAGAGCGTTCCTATATCTACATAATGATGCTAGGCGAGCGACGGTCATCTTGAAGATGAACCATGTTATAATGGCTCTCATATTTCAGAAACCCTCAAAAACTGAAAACAGGACAGGTTTATATTGGTTATGCGCTAGGCGTTTATTCACTAAATTGATTTCTCTCAGGTTCGCAAAACAGTTCCTGGATGCGCATGAAATAGACGTACGTGATGGCAAGATAGAAGACTTCCCAGAAATAGAAACGACGACAACGGAACAGCCTACAACCACAGTGACAATGGAGCCGACGACAGTTCCGCCTGTCGTGATACTCGTGGACGACCAGCCAGCGCCACCGGCCAACGTAACTTTACCCCCCAAGAAAGGCAGGAAGGGACGACGTGGACGAAAACGCTTACCTAGATCGCCGCGACGGGGCAGGCCGACAAGGAAACGATTTAGACCAAGATCGAGGTAAGAACTTCTCGGCAGCGGGTCATTGGCATCTAGCCAGGGATATATCAACATTTTTTTTACAACTCTTGCTTTCATCAGGTACGATTATGAAGATAGAGGCTCGAGATACCGTAACATCGAGTATCGCATGGCAGCTGACGATCCGCGCTTCGACCCACAAGTGGATCTACAGACGAGACTTGAGAAACTGCGACCACTCATCGCCTCTGCTAATTTGATCAACGGACGATTTGGACGAAAGGTACGGTCAGGATCGACGAATAACTCATAGAGACTGTTAAAACGGTGTTTATGCAACGGTGCTGTGCAGTTGGTTGGTGGTATCTAGGCGAAGGTCGGGAGTTCAAATCCCACTCTACTCATAGTTTTGGGACAAAAAATGAGCTGCGTGTTACTGTGTGGACACGGCCGTTTGTTGTACGTGAATACGTCTCGTAACTTCGGGGCTTCCCCCTCCGCGCGCGATGTATCTACTGTCCTTACTCTTACCCCTTTACAACCGGCTTGATACGAGCGTGAGTTTCATTTAAAAAAAAAATTGGTGCCAAACCGTTAACTTTTCGCGAACGCAACCGGCGTCGATCGAACGTGAGTGAAGTTTACACGCGCTAAAAAAATACAAGAGCGCGGTGCGTGACGTCAGTCACCCGCTAGCCGCGTTTTGAGATGACTGCGTTTTTTGACCCTCACCGCTCCGCGGGTAAGTTATTATTTTGAATAGTAATTGTAAACTTCTTAATGGTGTTTTATACTTATTTTCAAATAAAAACATGGATGTATACATAGGCATTCTTAATTTTGTGATATCTATTTGTGTTTACGTACAATCTCGTCGTAAAAATTGACTGTTACGAACGTATGACGCCGGTCGTAGGCCCGAAATGCTATGCAGTACTAAACACTGTTTTGGGACCACGGTTTTTATGTTGTTTTATTAACTAATAGTGTTTTTAATGTCATTTTAGGAAGAAATTTAAACGAAGACCAAGTTCTACAAGTCCTGGGAGATGGTAACTCTTCCGACGTCGACGATTTTGAAGATGACGACGACGAAATCCAACCCAGTATCCTTGATGACCTTGGCTTGGAGGATATACTAGCACCAGAACCATTACCAGCTTCTACGGCACGTACGGGACCAGCTGCGGAACGTCGGTCTTCGCGTCCATCTTCGCGAAAAAGGGTATGGCGTCAGGCAAAAGGTAACTAAGAGTGTTAATTTTATGTTAAACCAGGTAATTCTTATAAAGGCTGATTAAAAAGATACTCATAAATAAATAAATAGGCTGATTTTGTAAAAAGTTGTTTTATTTTACTTCAAACTTCCGAAATAACTGGCGAAATCTAGTAACCCTCACGTAGCGTACGACCTGAGACTCACGATCGTGCGGGTAGGTTTCTAGGTTACCTATAAACCTAGGATTTTTTTAACTGGTTTTTTTTGGCTCCTTAGACCTATAAGATTACAACTAAAAAGCTTTCATTATAAAAATCGTGAAAAAAGGTATCCGGTTGTAAAGGGATATGTAGCGTAATATTTTGTTTTATTTCTTTACCTAGTGATGTTGTCCAATCCAATTGAAATTAAGATGGGGATGATATTATGTAGCTGTATCCCCCGATTTAGTTATACCTAATTCATTTTTTTTAATTGCGTCTCAGAAATCCATTTTAAAGACGTGTTCAAGTTAATATCTTCAAGACTTTATATTTGCAATGTTTTTCTTGTGGATTTAATATCAATGTTTTTCAGGCTGTATCGATCGGCATGCGTACTAAATGCACCTGCCACGGCGTATCAGGCTCATGTTCTGTCCGCACGTGTTGGCGCGCTCTGCCCCCGCTCGCGCGCGTGGCGGCGGCCCTCGCTGCCGAGACATCCCGCGCCGCGGCGCTGCGACCCAGGCGGAGAGCGAGGCGAGCCAAGCCCCGGCTGAGATACGTCACGCCGAGTCCGGATTACTGCGAGCCGGATCACGCGGCGGGCTCGCTTGGGACTCACGGCAGGTAAACAATAACCTTACAAGCTTACATCGCCTGTCTGTTTTTAACCGGCTTCAAATAAGAAGGTTTTCAATTCGGTTGTATTTTTTGTAATGTTTGTTATCGCATAACTTAAGAACCGATTTGATTTTTTTTTTATCTGAAAGGTTGGTCCCATAGAAATTTCATCAAAATTATCTCAAGTCTTTTAAACTTCACTTGTTAGAGGAGCCTAGCCTTCCGATCCTAAGTCAAATCCAGGCGGGTACGTTTTAGACGTGTAAGTTTATTTTTAGTCCAAAAATGAATGTGCTTCAAGTGTGAATGCTATAGCAAGCATAGCATTCACACTTGAAGAAATTGCTGTTGCATCATCCTCCAGAAAGATAGACTATAAAGTTAGGGGTAGCATCTCTCATTCAACCCCTACAACTAGGGAGGTACTTTCATAAATTCGTTCAGTGATATAACTTTTGAAACTACTACTTTTGAAATTTTTTATGAAACAATGGGATATATCGGGATCATGGTGCAACTGTGCCGAAATATCGGAAGTCAAACCTCACAAAAAAAATAATCATGGTAAATATCCAGTTTTTTCATAAAAATAGTCGTTCAGTGATCTTCAGAAATGTTGCTATTATTTTGTTACCTAAATGTTGACGAATGTGGTATGTATAGGAAATGCAATGCGAGCGTGGGCAGCGCGCCGG
The DNA here is from genome assembly GCA_947578465.1 of Thera obeliscata. Lineage (NCBI taxonomy): Eukaryota > Metazoa > Arthropoda > Insecta > Lepidoptera > Geometridae > Thera > Thera obeliscata. The sequence continues at coordinate 6,180,095 of OX387926.1, forward strand.
GCGGCTGCGGCCGGCTGTGCTGCGGACGCGGGCGCGGCGCCGTGCGCTCCAGCCGCCTCGAGCGCTGCCATTGCCGCTACCACTGGTGCTGCCGCGTCGACTGCCAGCTCTGTCGGCTCACTACGGAGGAATACTACTGCAACTGAACACGAACTTACTGACCGACCTCTGTCTAACTTAGTTACTGTATCGACATTAGCTCACTCTGACCAACGCCGGCATCTGTTTGTCCTCTCTACATCTAAACAAAGGCATCGACTGCCAGCTCTGCCGGCTTACTACGGAGGAACACTACTGCAACTGGACACGAACTTACTGACCGACCTCTGTCTGACTTGGTTACTGCAGACATATACCAGCTCTACCAGCTCACTCTGACAAAAGCCGGCGCAGGCGTCTGTTTGTCCTCTCTACATCTAAACAAAGACATCGACTGCCAGCTCTGTCGGCTTACTACCGAGGAACACTACTGCAACTGAACACGAACTTACTGACCGACCTCTGTCTGATATAGTTACTGTAGACAAAAACCAGCTCTGCCTGCTCACTACGGTGGACACTATTGCAACTGAACAGGGACTTACTGACCGACCTCTTAACTGACGAAGTTACATAATATATATCACTGGTCTTCATCAAAACAAAGGCGTTGACGGCCATTTCTGCCGGCTCACCATGGAGAAACACTACTGACACTGAACAGGGATTTACCTATTGACCTGTCTGTCATAGACATAGATATATCAATGGTCTGTCCATTCTGCATCAAACGTAGGTGTTGACAATCAGTTCTGCCGGCACACTACCGAAGAATACTACTGCAACTGAACACAAAAACCCCACCAGAGCTCGGTCTTCAGTCCACTCAATCAACATCCAAAAAAGGGTGAGGGTTACCAAGATCTCAATCTCAAGTTTTAAACCCATAAAATTTCTATCAATATTCCCACCGAATCATCGTCAGTGATAGCCACTTAGTTCTGCCGGCTCACCACAGAGAAACACTACTGCACCTGAACACGAGTTTACCGACCAGCTTCGGCGTCTTTTTATGAAAAGCTAATGAACAACTATTTCGAAATTCTGAAAATCACAATTTCTGATAAAAAATATCAGTTTTACTTTTCAAAGCTTGTAAGAGCCCTGACAAACAAGCGTCAAATAGAAGCTATAAAAAACTTTGTAGTTTGAGCGAAGCCACACTTAGTTTACAGTCTGGATGGAGCATAATTACCTACCTCAAAGTACGAGTATGTGCAGCCGTTTCTTGTTCACAGAAATATAATGCCGAACTATCTTGCCATCAGATTTCTAAGTAGATCTAACTTTTATGCGTATTCTAAACTACATTTAATTGAGAGCTGGACAGTGTTGTGTGGATTGTCCACAATATTTATTTATTTATTATTGCCACTACTGCCTGTTTCACATCTCCGAGTCGCTATTCGTTGGATACAATATTACGAGTAGAATAATAGGCGAGTAGATTCTCCTATTATCCTACTCGTCAACAACTAAGATAGCCATATTTTTCGGATAGCAAAGACGGTGATACAGGCTCTAAATATTCTCTAATATTTATTTATTGTTTGGCATTCGAAAGCGACACAATGTGGCTCAATTTCACATTCCACTAAATTAATACACAACTTTTTACAAGTCCAAAGTAAATGTCTCTAAATAATCCTAAGCCAAAGAATAATAATCGTAATAGGTAACAGTTAAGAATAGCATTTTATCGTTGTATTGTGTCCTAGTCATGCTGATATTAAAGCATAGTGGTGTATAATTATCTAATTTTAAAATATGTAGTGAATAGATGATACATTTGACGAATTATGTGAAATACGTCTCAGTATTGTACTTATAATACTAATGGTTATTGATTATTTTAGCTAAGACATATCGAAATAAAGTGTAATTTATTTAAAGAATACCTACATAATTTTTTCCCAAAAAACAAAAATAGTTCAGTCGTTCTTTACAACATTATAAAGCTAGTTTTCTTTATATCTAAGAACATAACTAATTTCCTTGTAATTTTAGGACTATTCAATTTTAATTCTATGTTATTGCGAAATAAAAAATGAAGTCCGTGGTTTTAAGACAATAACATTTAAAAATTCTTTGGTAATTTAAAATGACTTCTTTGCATTTACTTAGCGTATTTTTATCGTCAGTATTTTAGAATCGAGTTATTATTAAATATTAGAAGTATAGATGTAAATAAAAGTTGTACTTAGCATTGTTGTTTCAATAAACCCTATTTCCGATACTCAGTAAAAAACTTCCGATCCTAAGGTCGTGTAAAAAGTTTATGCACATAATTCAAGTGCTCTTTAAAAGATAACATCGTGAGGAAACCGGCATGTCGTTAGAACTTAAAAAGTTCGAAAAACATGGTGTCAAGTGCACGAACGAAGCCTCTTTGAGGAGCACAAAAAATCCTTTCACCACACTTGGTTCTAAAAAACCAGTGACAGGATAAAAAGAATAAAAAAACTTTTTATTTTACGTAATGGAATTTATTTACAGCAAAGTTTTTCAAACATGGAAATGTAATTGACTATAATGGTACACAGTTGTCGAGACAAATATTTAAGAAATAAGCGGCATAGGATTACCGACCATCAAAGCTATTTTCATTATAATTTTACTAACTATAGTTGGGGTCAGTTGAGATCTTATTTTGCTCATAATAGTATTATTGTAGATGGTAGGTAAAACCCCACGCTACGTAAAAGGAACGCTAACGGGTAAACCTATGGATCTAATTGAGTTTGTTGACATTGTGCCTTTGCCAATGTGCTATTAGTTCACCAATTGATTACTCCCCTTGTAACTTGCCTATACGCCCTGATCAAACCCCTTCAGCACAATTTAGCGTTCATTTTACGTAGCGCGAACTACACACAGTCATGATGCCAATGTTACACATTGAATGAATACAGTAACATTCAAAGATGGTTTTACCCCACACTGAATGAACACAGTAACATTCAAAGATGGTTTTACCCCACACTGAATGAACACAGTAACATTCAAAGATGGTTTTACCCCACACTGAATGAACAAAGTAACATTCAAAGATGGTTTTACCCCGCACTGAATGAACACAGTAACATTCAAAAAAGGTTTTACCCCCACACTGAATGAACACAGTAACATTCAAAGATGGTTTTACCCCACACTGAATGAACAAAGTAACATTCAAATATGGTTTTACCCCTCACTGAATGAACACAGTAACATTCAAAGATGGTTTTACCCCACACTGAATGAACACAGTAACATTCAAAGATGGTTTTACCCCACACTGAATGAACAAAGTATCATTCAAATATGGTTTTACCCCACACTGAATGAACACAGTAACATTCTAAAATGGTTTGACCCCACACTGAATTAACACTGGTTTTACCCGTTACCACAACTTCAACAATTCGAAAACCCTACAAGTACAAAATAACACCAATCTACAACTTCAGTGAGAAGTCTTTGTGTTACTTATAACTAAAAATCACATCACTTTTTTTCTTAAACACAACAAAATCATACAGAACTAAAAATTACAATGCACGCAATAATTATTTATCTAGATTTCTAGAGAGTTGTCATCATACTAACAAAATTGTTCTACGGAGGAATCAAAATAATATCATAATGTACTAATTCATGAGGATGTGCACTGAAAGTTCTATATGACTCATATTTAATAGCCATGGCACATATATTAGCCAATAATAACAACAATGTATTCCAACAGATACATACGTATTCAGTTGACAATTATATATACATTTTTGGATTATGCATATTCTCATTGCACATTTTATTAAGCAGATGCACATCAAGAGGTTGTTTGAAATTATTGAATTTCTTTCTTCGTTTGTTTCATTGAAGACTATTACGATTACGACTATTACTACGAGAAGTCTGTTCGACATAATAAGTACTGCAAATATTGTTTGAACTAAAGATATGTAACTTTAGCTGTTTAGCCTCATACTCATTAACCTCTTAATGTCTCTGCTAAACAAAACAAGTCTTAATAGTGAGCAAAATTTAACTAACAATCACTGGTGTCTTTTTCACAGTCGCACTTCGTTTAAAAGTTAGGTATTATATTTATTTTGAAAAGTATAATCGCTAGTACCGCGCGTACCAGAAATCATAATTCTACACGTTCAGTTTTATGGTCCTCATCTGAAATGAAAGTGACGAAACTAAAAGAATTACTGGTAACTTGCCATAGATTTCTAAACAAAAATTGGCAAAATCAAAAAATTGAAAAATAGTATGATGATGACCGCTCGCAGCAATCATAACTCTATGCGTGAATCTTTTTTCTTCTCTGAAATAGAAAAAAAGAAATGATGCTGAAAATGAAGGAAACAATGACTAGCTTAGTTAGAGATACCGTTCAAGCGAGTGGGTTAATAAAGCTCATTCACTAAAATCTAATTTTGAAAATTTATCACTGGTGACCCCGACATCGACTTGTCACTGATCACGTCAGGGTCACCAGTTATATAAAATGTTATAGATTATTTAGCTTCAAACTATAACATGATGTACATGAGCATGAGTTTTGTCCGAATAGACATAAGACAACATAAAAAGTAAAGATAAGGTAATGATGATAAATAAAATATAAAAAAATACTTTAGGAGATAATTTCAATGCGCGGTATAAATCATTGCTCGTCATTTTAAAGTTGTTTTAAATGAGTATACTCACCAGTGGTTGAATCAGTCTTGGGTGCAGCGGTTGTTATACTAGGCTCTTCAACAGTACTCTCCATTTCCTGCAAGGAATACATTATATTTAAACTATGCAGTTTCAGTTTATAAGAGTAGTACAATATCGGTTCTATACTATCGCATCGTAGAAACTTTAAGTGCTCACACTTTACATCGCATTTTTATGATGTTTCGGTTTTTGTGATGAAGTGTCTAAGGCCCGTAATCCGAACACTTGACACTTTTTAATGGAGAACTAAGCTTGAGGCTCGACTCACACTTAAGTATTGTTTTTGAAACCGGGCCTAACAACCGGTTGTCCAAAGTTCTCATCGAAACTTGATTAAAACCAAAGCAAAACCTAGGGTAAACCAAACTGAAATTAAGTTATCACCAAACCAATCTTAAGCAAAATCAAACCTAACCCAATTCTAAACCAAAGCTAAACCAAATCAAAACCAAATCTATGTCTGAAACGTTCGTACAACCACCGGCTATGTAATAAATCACAAAAACATTGAACTTATTATTACGCTCAGCTTGCTAGCCCCCCTAGCCACAACGATTCACGCGAGGGTAATTCGATACGCTTTCCGAACCCCCTTCTAATACAGCGCATTGAAATGTACAAAAAACTCAGTAAACACAATCTAAAGGGTGTTTGAGACCCTTTAGATTGTGTTTACTGAGCTACCCTATTTATTGGAGGATTTTAGAGAAAGCTACTTTTATTTCACCTACAACCAACCAGTACGATGGTAGTTCATGACGTCACAGTCCTATAGAACAAATGGGAGTTACCGGTTCTTTCCTGGGCGAGCTCTTCACAAATACAGCTATCCTATCCTACTAATATAACAAATGCGAAAGTGTGGATGTTTGTGTTTCAATCACGCCCTAACCATTAAACCATTTGAATAGAGTTGACTAAACGATATAGATTGTATTGTAACCTGGAGGAAAGTTTCATCCCAAAAAAATAACAAGGAACTGAAAAAAAATCCCAGGCGGGCGAAGCCGCGGGCATACATCTTTTTTAGGTACTGTTTTGTTTTACCTGCTTTTTAAAATATAAAATTTATTTGTATTTTGTGCTGTTTAAGTTTGATGTGTGTCCAAAATAAATGTATTTCCTTTTTTTTTTAAACCGAACACAGCAACGCAAAAAGTTATATGTTATTTACTTTTATTGCACAAAAACTTATATGTACACAAGGTGGGCTTAATGCTGTAAGCATTTTCTACCTGCCAACCTTAGTTGTAGAGAATGGCGTTAGCGTGCTAACATAAAAGGAAAAACTTAAGTATTTTAATTAGTAACAGATCTTATCGGACGATTACTATTAAGTGGGTACACACTTAATAGTAATCGTCCGATAAGATCTGCAGGCCGATTATCATTTGTTGCAATAATTGTTTCAATCAAAATATTATTGAAACTGTCAATTTGCGATAGCATATTAGTTTGAAAATTGACAGTTTCAATAAGATTTTGATTGAAACCATTGCAACAAAAGTTACATGATCGGGCCTGCTGTTACCTGTTCATGATCCGCGGCCTGGTATAGACCGCGTCGGACTCTCGCTTGCAGTCCCTTTATCTCAGCGTCGTAATCCTTCCATTCGGGGACTATTCGCATGGCCGCGGACAGCTTGGCTTCTTTCGTTTGTGGGTTGTTGCACTGCGGATATATTTTTAAATTATTTCATTTATCGCCCGTTGGTCGGATGACATTGTCGGAGTAGTTGGGCAGCAATGGCGGAGACTGGCACAGGACCGAAGATAGTGGTGTATTAGGGAGGAGGCCTATACCCAACATTGGTTTCATACAGGCTAAATAGAAAGATTTGCAACCAATAAATGAAATGAAATGAAATTAAGATGTTGACGACCGCCAGGGCACTTGTCGCAGAAATTAATTCATTAAATTTTGAATAGAGTTATTGAATAAAAATGAAAAATTTAAGAGCAACAGAAAAGTAAAAATACAATTTTTCCCATAAATATTATTTTTCACAACTTAATTAAAAAAGAAACACTTTAGAAGTACTTATAAAGCAATTAATTTTGTGCTTGTCTTACCAAATCAATAGTCTTAGCGATTTTCTTGGACGGTTCATCGCACCAAGTCTCGCACCACAACCACTCTTGCGGCAGGGACTTGATGGCTACTTGGTGTATCATGTTGTTCGGTAAATCTTGATCTGGAAACAAATATTATTAATTTATTTGTAAGAAAACCAACAGCACAGAAAATAATTTAAGTTTAAAAAACTTGAGAAACCGACTTCATTGTCAAACGGCTAAACCGATTTTAATCAAATTTGTTTGGGACAATCTGGACGTAAGAATAACCTTCCAAATAAAGAAATAATTTTCTAAATCGGTTCATAAATGACGGAGGCATGCAGTTACAAACATTAAAAAAATTATTAAAAAAAAAAATGGCAACACCGATTTTAATAAAATTAAAATGGGACCAATCTGGAAGCAGTACCTTTCAGATAAAAAAATAATTTTTCAAATCGGCTCACAAATGACAAAGTTATGCGGTAACAAACATTAAAAAAAAAAATTAAAAAAAAAAAAAAAAAAAAAAAAAACATACAACCCAATTGAGAACCTCCTCCTTTTTGATTGGAAGTCGGTTAAAAAAGAGAGGAGGTGGGGTTCGGCGAATCATCCTGTTTTTAGGGTTCCGTAGCCAAATTGCAAAAAACGGCAAAACGGCACCCTTATGGATTAGTCATATTTGTCTGTCTGTCCGTCCGTATGTCACAGCCACTTTTTACCGAAACTCTATGAACTATAGTGTTGAAACTTGGTAAGTAGATGTATTCTGTGAACTGCATTAATATTTACAAACAAAAATAGAAAAAAACAATACACTTTTTGGGGGTTCCCCATACTAAGAACTGAAACTCGATTTTTTTTCATCAAACCCATTTTTCTATGGATAGGTTTTCATAATGATATTGAGGCTTGCTGCTACGGAACCCTTCACGGGCGAGTCCGACTCGCACTTGGCCGCTTTTTTTGTTCAGACATTGGGCATTTTGGCACAAACGGCTCCCTTCAGACCCTATAGCCGCATTGTACCTAAGTTGGAGAGACTGTTGGGGTCCTGGCTGAGTGCTTGGTACTGTCCACGCAGACGGTCGCCGGCCGCGATGCGACGGAATCGCTTCAAGTCCACCACGTAGAGCGCACTAATGTGGTAGCTGCGACCTTGCAGGTGGTTGCGCCAGTAGCCTTGCTTCCAGAACCTGATGACATTTTTTATCAGTTTTATAATTAGCTTGCCTGCAAAAAAGTTATGGTCCGATTGGGATATGAACCCACGAGCCTTCCCTTTGATACGCTAGTAATCGGCGCAATCAGAGCTTTATGTTCACTCAACCAATAAAGGCCTACGCACATCGCTGTCATATTCGACAGCGCGTTTCAGATGATCGCCATCGCCATCGCCTAGATGTGCGCAAACCTTAACTCCTAAGGATCTGTTGATACGGTGATTTTAGTCTACACTAAAAATCATTAAAAATGATTGTGTGACACATTGTTGTTTTTGAGGGTATGTGAAGAAAAGTCATATGATCAGCAATTCATCAACCGCTGTCCGCAGATTTAAGAAGGCTGAAATCGTCCGAAGATTGCCTTGTATCGTAGGTAGATAGATTGATAGGAATTACAATAAAATTCCCATTGTCGGGATTCGAGGTCGGCTAAAGACGTTGGGACTCGTATAACGGAACTAAACTGGACGATGAGACTGATGAGTAGGACATCTGGCAAGGCGAGATGATGAAAGGTAGAGTAAGGCGCCAACTGAATGGCGTTCAAGGACATCATTGTCGTCAGAAAGAAAGACGCCTACCCAGCAGTGGCTGAAGTAGGGCTATGGATGATGATAATAATAAAACTCACCTGAATCCCTCCATCTCCCGGCGGCTGTCACAGAACGGTGTGTATCCGTAAGGAGCGCCTCCCAAATCCAGTTCAACCAACTCTTTCAAATCCGCTCTTACAATCTATGTGAAAAAACAAGATATTTTTATATTACAAGCTGTTATTTACTTTTATTTACTGTGAAATACAACTGATAAAAGTAAATATTATAAAAATTTTGAAAACCTTCATTAGTGTTGATGAATAAATTATTATATACAGACAAGCAATATTAATTCTAATTCATAGTACTTGTAGTTTAAAATAAGAAGTATACAACATTGAAGGCAGAGACTACAATAAGACATAGGTCACCAAACTGATAACAAGTAATAGGCACCCATATACATAGTCTTGACACCACACTAGGATTCCCTGTATCCTCAGAACATGGAAATGGCTGAATGGATTTCTACCAAACAACCAAACGATCTCAGACCAATCAGCTTTCGTAATAAGGTTGAATATTACCTGATCAGCATCAACGAATATGATCTTCTTGACGTGTAGAGGGAATAGTACGTCCAGGAACAGAATCTTGTACCCCCAGATGGTTCGCTGTCGGTCGCGTTGCTTCTGCAGCCACCGCGGCCATTGGTACTGGACTAGCTCGTACTCGAACCCGTGCTCTTGAGCCATGTAGGGTAGGATTTCCTGTTTTTCAAGATTAAAATATTTATTTAAGTACAATGGCAATGCTGCCAACGTCTTGGGGACGCTTCCATCTGGTACTGATTGAGATCAGTACCCGAAGTCCCAGTGCATTTACAACATTTCGTTACCAAATGTTGTTTTCATTTCGCCTATTTGTCTCTGTCTATTGTATGGAGAAAAGATGAGACACTAACTCTAACTACGTAACGTATTTTTGCCGTCTCATATTTTCTCCATGCAATAGAGAGAGACAAAAAGGCGAAACGAAAACAACATTTGGTATCGAAATGTGGTAGCAAAACTCCGACTTCGGGTTCTGTAGAGCTGCAGATAGCTCACCTGTTTCGTGTGTATTTTATACGTCCTTGTTTAATTATAAATTTCTTTGTGTAAATGGATGAAGTTAGTGTTGTAGCCACCTGATGTTAAGTGGTAACCATCGCCTATAACAATGCATTGCCTCGTAGGTCACGCACGAACATGACATTTGGCGATTAAATTTTGTTACGTTATGGCGCACTAAGGAAGTTTTCTTAGAGATACCAGATAACGGATTTTTAAAATCCACTATTTATTGTAAATTATACGTATAAATACATGCAGTCTTCAACAGCTTACCTTTAGTGAAGGGCTCAAATAATTCTTCAAGAACCAGAACTTAACCGGTGATTTGGTGTTTTTCAACACCGACATCATCATGATACGTAAGAACCGCTCGTAGAGATGTCCTGAGGCCACCGAGAATACGTTAATAGTCTCGTCTTGTACTTCTGGCTCCTCGCCACCGCCGAATGAACTGTGAAAGATATAATAAGTTATATTTATAGAACCGGCAGATGAAACGTAGGGCGCCCACCCACCAGATGGACCGACGACATTGTTAAGATCGCGGGAAGTCATTGGATGAAAAGAGCTCAGAATCGTTCTTCCTGGAAATGTATAGGGGAGGCCTTAATCCAGCAGTGGACTTCTTCGGGCTGATGATGATGATGATGATGATGATAAGTTGCCAGCAAGTAAAACTCTTCGGGGCTACTCATGCCGAACCGAGGGGCTATTCGAAGTTTTGCAACATCATTTTTAAAAAACGGCCACTGCATAAAAAGACCCAATTACTAAATTCACTTTATAGGTCTTGTTCTAAGGAATAACAAAATGATTGATCTCAGATTTGAAGAGAGATCATGAGACTACGAACACACTTTGATTATGAACAAAGGCCAATGTTCCTTCTTACCTTGCAATAGAGTTCCAAATCCCACCGGAGTTTTTTTCATCATTTTCGACAAGCAAGTCGAGATGTTGCTTGTCCGTTTTCTTGCTGACCCGTAACTTGATCACGTGACTACGGAATGAGCTCATCAGCACTTGAATATCTTCGCTGCCGGCCGGCGTGTCTGTGTTTTCATGTCTGCAAAGTTTTAAAAACGATAGGGATAAATATTTTAGATACCAAATCCTATCCTACTAATATTATAAACGCGAAAGTTTGTAAGTATTGATGGATGGATGGATGTTTGTTACTCTTTCACGTAAAAACTACTGAATGGGATTTTAATGAAACTTTACAATAATATAGCTTATACATCAGAATAACACATAGGCTACAATTTATAAAGATATTGTAACGGAGAACGGATGTTAGTCACGGGAACGGGGCGTAACGAGAACGGGGCGAGAAAAGCCGCGAGCGGCCTCTAGTAGTATAATAAGGAAGATGTTTCATAATGCGCTAAGTCTATGTACACTTGCTCGAAAAGTGCGGTAAATAATACTAAATTCACAAAATAAACAAGTACGTCGTACAAAAAATTATAATAATGGTTGATTTTTTGTGTTGGTGAATCAAAAACCAAAAGTCCCGCAGTGACTGACACAAATAAGTGATCATGCCATTTGACAGCTATTTTGACATTTCTTATCCCATCATGTCGGTCCGCCATGTTTTTCTTTGCAGCAGTAACTTACTTGTGATAGAAGTAACTTACCCAACGATTTCATATATATCATCAGACCGACCCGGCCTTAGCCTCAGTATCCAAGCCCCAGGGTTGGCCTTCAGTTGGAAGTACCCTAGGTTAGCCATCACGATCGTGTCCATGAGTTCAGGCTTCTCCAATGTCCCGAGTACAAGCTGCAAGCCACGCGGGGGAGTCCCTAACGTGGTGTCCCACGCGTGACCTTCTAACAGCAGGTATTCTAGCTCGAACTCACTGGAAATGTACAGTTATGGGGATAGAGCTCAAAGTGCATTGACACTTTTAAGGTGATAGTTTAATACACGGAAGAATTTACTATGGGGTGTTATTTCGAAGAGAGAGAATAAGAGTAACGCTGTATAACATGCTCCAAAAAATATTTTTAGCATTGAATGAAAACTAGAAAAACTATTAAAGTAGATAATTACTAGGTAAAAAAGGTGCGTAGGCCCTAATCTGGTTCATGGCAGCTTACTAGAGTTGACAATTTTTTTTTAATTTATATTTTTACGGGGTACTTTGTAACACGTAGTATAAACAGTTCTTCTACTTCTGTAATTAGATGTGAGAGAAGCGAGCCACACCGCCAATAAATGTCTCAAATCTAAGTAATGTTTGCAAGTAAGATGCTTATAATATGAAAGACTTACCTATGCACAACTGTGTCTACATCCGCCAGACGTATATTATCGAGATCGTAGACAGATTTGACGCACTCGACGAGCCAGTTCGGGGGAGTTCGCAGTTCCATAGACAACAGTGGTGCGTGTGGCAGCCGAGAGAAGCGAGCCACGGCCCCGCCTGTCAGAGCGCCTTCAGACGTGAACTGTAGTTCTGGCTCTAACACGTAGCGGTAAAAGCTGCAATAACAAGCAAATTATTAGTTTTCAAACCCTATAACTTATAAGCAAGTTGACCTGAAAACCATGGGTTCCGGACCAAAACTATGATTTATACCAATGATTTTTATAATGTCCCAAAAGTTCAGAGCCGAGCGGGATTTGGGACATTATTAAAATCTGTGATATCCTTATGTGTAGTAAACACTATAAAATCAATAAAAAATATGATTATTTTATCTTCCCTTCACAATTTATAATCTGAGTTCGAAAGAAAGACAAAATATGTCAACTGATCCAAATCAGTATCAGACGGAAGTGTCCCCAAGACAATGTATATTTAAATAACAACGTCCCAACAGATTCAACAAATCCGTTCCGACGTTGTTACGATAATGAGTGGAAATAAAAATAGACTAGTAAAATATTAGTAGTAATTTCTGACCTCTTTAGTGGCATATCGGAGTTCTTATCCTGTGGATTGACAAATAGCTTGATGCGACAGTTGATGACGCGGCGTAGTACCAATAGCAAAGGAGCCAATCGCTGTGCGGCGTTCGACGCCGGATCCAATACAGCAACTACCTGTTACAAGGGACATAGGTTCATTAGCACTGTGCCAAAAATAGTAGGAGTATAAGTCGATTTATTTTCCGTCTTACTTATGGAGTACCTATGTTCAGAATTAAGGATTTTGGTAACAAACCATGCCTAAGTCATAGGCAAGTGAGTAGAAATATCGTAGTACCTACTTCTCTCGTGTCTTGCCTTTCTAACCGACTTTAACTCCTTTCACTTAAAATCCTTTCACCACACTTGGTTCGAAAGAATCGGTGACACGATAAGAAGAACCGACTTAAACGAAAAAATGGAGATTCTCAATTCAGTCGTATATTTTTTGTTTGTTATCGCATAAATTAGTAATCTTTTTCAAATATGTGTATAACTTGATGTGTAGCCGTCTGAACTAGGCAAGACTCACCTCAATAGCAGCTTCGTTGTTATACAACGGTTTGAGTTCAACAAGTGAATGCTCCGTGTGTAATCCTGCGGGTAGGGCGGTCCGTACTTTCCCGCTGCGAGAGGCCAACACCGAAACCACTTTCAAGCGGTTTTCGGCGGATATATCCGGTGCGTACTCGTCATCTGAAATTCACACTAATATTACTACTAATATTGCTAAAAATTAAGGATGAATTATATTATAAGCATGTGACAGAATTTTTTAGTTTCCAATGTTAGCACGTAATTCCCTTCTGCTATATTGCAACACTTTACTGTGTATTCAACATAATACAGGTTCTTTCATCAGGGTTCGGTCTTACTTTTATCATGTATGGAAATTCAGAAACTGCAGAGATAGAGAATTTAGTTCAAAAATCATATAAATGCAGACCCAGGCTTCAGTCTGAGTCGAGCCTCAAGCATAGATTTTTTGACACACTCCATGGAAAAATGTCATAAAACCATTTTATTAAATGCAAATGATAGACAAACGGGCTTAAGGCCTGATGGTAAGCGGTCACCGTCGCCGATAGATACCAACACTAAGGCTGCTGTCGTTGCATTGCCTACCCTGAATGAATTTTTTCACATTTATCTATGCTTGACACTCGATTCAGATTCAAGCACAGTTTCTGCATACGGCCTGAGAGTTGAATAAAAGCACATGTCAACTGATCTGCATAACTTACCATCATCATCCTCTTCAGTAACATCGTTCGTCGAAGATTTCTTTTTATCCAAAGCTTCTGATATTTTGTCGCCGTAAACTTGATTGGCAAACCTGAACAGAGACGGACAATAATACAACTTACATTCATGAAACAAGCTTAAGGTTTCAAAATCAAATCAAATGTGTATTTATTCAGTAGGATCGAAAGACCACTTTGAAACGTCTTAAAGCTAGGTGAGTCTAGGTGCCCGTTCCACGCGACCTAGCCTAGAAGAACAGAACAACAAATTAAGGCTTGGTTCTTACCGTTTTTATATGATCCTTTTACCAATCTAAAATAATAGCAGTGAAGTTCTATTGTGGTGCCACATCACTTTAGTGAGACGTATGCAATAATACAAATACAAAAGCAAAAGTTTCAAAGACAGCACTTGCTACGCTTCAAAGTAATAATAAAGTACCTGCATACTACGTACATAACCTTTCAAGTTGTGATGTTCATTTATAATCATCAATCATCACGACCTGCGGCGCAGAAGGCGGCTTCTCAGCTCAGTTGGCAGTTGTTTATACTGCCAACTGAGCTGAGAAGCCAGTCAAAAACGTTGAACATACCTCTCAAGCAGCCCAAAGTCTTCCAAGGTGAATTTCTCGTCCCCATTAAGCGGTCCAATCATCCGAGCATTATGTACCACCGCGCGCTCGCTCGCACGTAGCTTCAGACTGCGAGCGCATAACACACGCGCCGCTTTCAACACCCACTCGTATTTGTTCAGGGCTGGGATTAGTTCCGGCTAAGAAGAAAGCGATTAGGGTTACTTGTAAAATAACGGGATAATTTTTAAATAGAGTGATGATATATCCCGATGTATGTATGACGTGGACTTTTGATGTATTTTTAGAAAGCTGGTGGCCTAGTGGTAGCGGCCCCGTCTTTCGATCCTAAGGTCGTGGGTTCAAATCCAGTCGTGTACCAATAAGTTTATCAGTCCAAAAATTGATGTACACCATGCCAGTGCTCTCAAACGGTAAAGGAAAACATCGTGAGGAAACTGGCATAATTATCGTAAGACATAAAAAGTTCGAAAATATGTGTCAAGTGCTCGAATGGAGCCTCTTTGAGGCGCACTTAAAATCATTTCACCACACTTGGTTCGAAACAATCAAGAATGACACGATAAGATGTATTTTTTTTTAATTCGCGTCATACTATCTTTGCCGTCACATGGTCACACGTCATTAAACATTAGTAAACAATATTTACAAAGGTATAGCACAACTTTAACATAAACCGGTCTAGGTTTATGTTAAAGTTGTGCTCACCAAAACATCACAGTCTTGTCTTTCATGGCAGCCTTCATTATCTAACAGCTGCGTGACGTATTTGGTCGCTTTCGCTGGTTCTAGAACAGTGAGCGCAGCGAGCACTACTTTGTTCAAAGATTGATCTTCGTTAGATTCTCCGTCTACGTTTGGGATAAAGGCAACGCGAGTGCCACCTGATTCTCTCTGAAAAGAAAAACAAATGGTCAAACTTTAATTCTACTTGAGAATGTTTCGATTTCAGTACCCGAAGTCGGAGTTTTGGAACCATATTTTGTCTACGAAATGTTGTTTTCGTTTCGCCTATTTGTCTCTCTTTATTGTATGGAGAAAATATGAGCAGGCAAAAATACGTAACGCAGAAACGGTCAAAACGAATTGTTGTCTCATCAATTTTCCATACAGAAGAGAAAGACACGTGTTTACAGGAAAAACGCAATTGGTAGACGAAATGTGGTAGCAAAACTCAGACTTCAAGTACAGGTTGAATTTTTTTTTTTATTAATTTTTTTTTAATTTAAGTTTATTTATTTAGTTATAAAAACAATTACAAGTCATTCAAGTAAATATTTACAAAATGCACAAAGTCCAAACGAAACAGTTGAACTATCTGTCCACCGGTGCTATTTATCGGAGATAGCTCAACTGATCCAAATCAGTGTTAATCGGTAGCGACCCCAAATTGCTAGCTGCATTGCCACACAAGACTATAATATATATATAATAATAAAGACTATAATATATATATAATCTTCAAGTAGAAAGATCCGAGACAAAAAACGGTAGGAACCAAGACATAGTTTGTTGCATCTTCTAGGCTTGGTCGCGTGGAACTGGCACCTAGACTCACCTAGCTTTAAGACGTTTCAAAGTGATCCTTGTGATACTATTGAATAAAGACATATTTGACTTTGATTTTGTAATGTACATACCATTAAAGTAAGAGCGTCTCGCAATAACTCCCTCGAGCCCTTGTCATTGAGGTCGCCGGCTATCCAAATAGTTTGCAATATCTTTTCAGGCTTTCCACCCTTCGTGAAGTATTTTAAAACGGGTAAGGCCGTCGCAAGTGCGTCTCGTCCTACAAAAATGATTAGTGGTTACACAATAATAAATAAATAAATATTATGGACAATCCAAAGCACTGCAAAATATGAATGAATATAGAGATAGGCCAAAGAAAAGATGGATGAATTGTGTGAAGGCTAATAGAGGAGAGTATGGAGAACGAAAACCTGTTGTGCCGACCTTACATAAAGTGGGACAAGGACAAGAGAATGATGATTATGGACAATCCACACAACACTATCTAGCCCCAAATTAAGCAGAGTGTATACTATGGGAACCAGATAGCTGATTAATACTCATATATTATTTTTTTTGTAAATACATACTTGAAATACAATAAAATACCAAGACCGAGAACAAATACGCGTTCACCACACAAGTATTTGTTCTCAGTAGGGATCGAACCCACGACCTACGGCGCAGAAGGAGGAGGTACTACAAACTGAGCTAAGAGGCCGGTCAATACTTATTACTGACTGTTAATGTGGCCAGTGACTGATAAAATTAAGGGCAATAGGTGAGTGCGGTTACTAACATAGAATTATATTTTCTGTGGTGTGGTATGGGCAAGAAAGAGGAGAATGGCACTTGGCCGTTATACCTGATAGATGTAGAAGGCGATGTATTTTATCTTCAGTGAATAAGTCAGTAGATGAAGGTACTCCAGTGAGGTCCAAATACTGAGAGGGTTCTGTTCCAAGGACTCGGCGATTCAATCTACAAAATATACAAAAATAATCAGTCCGTTAAAGATGATGCTGATAAGTCAGCAACGAAAGTTATCAAGTAGTTTTTTTTTTATAAATACTATAGTCTTCTAGAGATATGAAGATAAATGGTGGTGGCTGCAATTGTCATAGGCTAAGACAAATTTTCAAATAATAGCCAAAATGTTGATCATGAGGATACGCAGTTTACGGATATTATGTTTATTGTTTTTATAGGGTTTACTACACATACGGAAAATCACAAAGATTTTATAATGCGTCTCTAAAGTTAGGAGCTGAGCGGGATGATAGCCGAATGGTTTTCGGATGTTGAATAATTTTATTTAATTTTAAGTCTTCGAATGTTAATGAACCTGTTGCTGACTGAACTTTTAGTTTCTTTTTTTGGTTGCTTGATTGCTTGTTTACTTGTTTGTTTGTTAATTGGAGTGTGTATAGCCTCTATAAAGGTTACCTCACCTTGGCACGACATGAGGCTGCTTCATAAGAAAGTCGGTAGCATCATCGCTATCAGCCAGTTCACCGCGGAACACCGCGCGCTGCAGACGTCCCGTGTGTCGCGACAGTGCGGTCACTAACGACTCTTCTAGCAGCTCCACCGATGACGTCACGGCAATGGTACCATCGTCGGTTAGGGGCACTCCGTTTATAAGAACCTGTGGGGCAGGTCAACGGCTGAATTTAGCGCGTTGCACTAAATTAGGGCAGATATGGCGAGTTTAATTAATATAAACTTTTGTATCAGAATTTTTTGTCACTCATTTTTATGTAATTTAATCAAAAAAGACTTGGCAGAAGGACTCCAAGCCAGCACAAAAAAAAAAGCTTCTGCATGAAACTAAGCATGCCACATTCATCTTATTGCACAATTGAGAGCATTGCATTCGCCTGGGGCGTAAAATAGTAGCTCGCACAAAGGACAACTTGCGGTATCTAGTTCTATCCAAGTCTGTGTGTGTCAATCTGTCAACTGACCTGTGGGTAGTTATTATTTCCAATTTTAGCTATAAATTCCTCAGCCAGTTGTCGGCCAAAGTTGTACTCAGAATCTTCAGCGATGATTTCGTCCAGTTTTGCGTTGGAACTCGCGTATTTCTTGAGTTGCTTCTTCACAAATTCAATCGATAACTCCTCTTCTGGTGGTGGGTTTAGAAGCTAGAAACAAAATGTAACCAGTTTAAGCAAGCAACAGTTAATTCTTCAGAGGGAAGAATTTAAAAAAAACCTATATTTATGAACGAAAGTCTACATTACGAGATCTCCGAAACTAAGGGTCTATTTAGATGACGTTTGTAACATTTTGAGGAGTGTAACAAACGTGTTGTGTGTGTAGGCGTCAAATTACGATTTTTGATGAAGGGTACCCCCCTTTTTATCAAAAAGTGTCATAGTCATTTATTTATTTACAATACAAGCACACATAAACCAGTAAAAGACAAGGACACTAAAATAAGAAAGATACAAATAGATACAATTCTCATACTGGAGAAGTGCGTCGTGTTTCTGTGTGCTACAGTAGCAAAAAGGCCTTGACTTAGCATAATGCCTAGCTACTGTGAGGAAGCTATGCGCTGGTATTCTGTCATAGTTTGTGTGAAACATCACCTAACGACTATTCGAGCCTAATAGTCGTCGAAAAATTATATGTTGTGTTACAGCTTACCTGAGTCAAGAAATAATACGCTTCTTTATTAGAGTTATGTTCTTGCGCGACATAGTTGAATGCCGACCTGATAGCGGCCTCCAACCGAGGATTCTCAGTGCTTGGTGCTAGTACCAAACCGACGCGAACGGGTGTGGCGTGCTTCAGGAGTGTCTCACCGAGTCGGAGAGGCGGACCCGAAGCGAGAGATATGGGGTCTGCGATGATCACCTGAATGTGTCAAATAAGTTATCATTCATCATCCGGTTGAATAAGTCCACTGTCATGTCTGACAGTGGACTTTGTTTTTGTTGTTGTGGTGGCCTGTCGGCCTCCTCCATATACTTTACTATGTCTAACATTCTACGGTTGTAGGCAATAAATATTGCACATCGGCTTTTCCGCTTTCGTAGAGCGCTATCTCTTTCTGACGCACACTACGCTTTATGTAGCCGAAATTAGCCGATGTGCAATATTTGTGGCCTGCTACTACACTTCGCAACCTTTACGCCGCGCCGCTCAGTAATATGATGTTACAGCCGAAAACCTTGATAAAAATGTTTGGTTCTACTTTTAGTAAAACAATATACATATTTGAAAGATTTACAGGTAGGCAAAAATATCGGAAACCTGATGACCCGCGCCAATAAAAAAATATTTATTATTATTAGTTTAAGAGAAAAGAATCCAACATTTTGGAAGAATAAAAACTTACATAATTATAAATATTTCTCCTCAAATTCCTAAGCATGCCGGGGTAAGTAGGTCTCAGCAGTTCCATGTACGAAGACGGCCATCTTCGGTACCTCTCATCTGACTCGAGGTCATTGAACCATGTGATCGACGTGTCGCGGATATCGAGTCCGTACTCCTCCCACGTGAAGGATTCCCCCAGTTCCAGAGACATCAATGTGTTTATGAGCTTCTTGGAAAGACCTGAAAGTGTTGTTGCGTTAGAGGTGAATGATAAAGCGTGGTGGTAAGAAGATAACAACTAACCCTCTCATTCATAATCCCTATACAGGGTGTTACAAAACTACCCGGAAAACCGAAAGGAGGTTAAATAGGGCCTAACGAGTCATTCATAATACATATTGTGACGCCGTGCTGACGTAACTACGCAAGCGTGCAAGGCAGTGAAGTTTTTGGCAAACATCGTCATTGTCACAACGGCCGGGATGTCAGAGCTACGACTGCAAAGCAGACGTACACGAGTTCGAGCCCGGTCCAGCTATGAAGATTTTTGTTCGACATTTTAATGTTACCAGAAAATTCTAGTAGCGGCGAGTGCCTTCTTTAAGGAATTCAAATAAAGAACCGAAAGTTCTGGACTAAAACAAGAAATGATGTAAGAAGGAAAAGACGATCGGAATCCAACAGAAGAAAACGAAAAGACTAACGAAATTCAATAAATGACGATCGAAATCCAATAAATGACAATCGAAATTCCGGGTATATAAGGAGCTGCAAGCGCGTCTACGGGCAGTTCAGTGGAAAGTGATCTGAAGAAAGGAACAAGAAGAAAAAGAGAAAAAGTGGAAAAGTGAACAGTGAAAGTGAATAGTGAAGTGAACAGTGAAGTGAAGTGCAAAGTGGTGAAGTGCTCCCAGCGGACTGTCAGTGTTCGGAGCACAGCGTTGAACCGTGTAACGCACAGTGCGCGGGGACAGTGTCGGACAGTGCTACGCGTTTCGTGCAGTGCTACGCGTTCAGTGCAGTGTTACGTGTTCGTAGTGCGAATAAATCGCTACTTTCGGTAAATCAGTCGTTTCCTTCCAATCCCTGTACCCACTTCCGTAACATTTGGTGTCAGAAGTGGGATTGGAAGGTAAAATGCCTGTCATGCCGAGGGAAGGCGTGAGCACTCGCGCTAAGACTGGCTCGCAGCAAGCCAGTGGCTCTGGCGCCGAGGCTCCTGAAGAAGCAACCCCTGGACGCCAAGACAACTCCGGAGGGGCAACTACTGCAAGTGCGTCGACGAGGACCCAGGTTGGACCAGACCTGGGCGCCTTGTTTGAGCAACTGCGCGCCATGCAGGAAGAGCAAGCCCGCCGGCAGGAGGAGCAGCTGCGCGCCATCCAGGAGGAGCAGGCTCGCCGGGAGGAGGAACAAGCCCGCCGGCAGGAAGAGCAAGCCGCCGGCAGGAGGAGCAAGCCCGCTGGCATGAGGAGCAAGCCCGCCGGCAGGAGGAGCAGTTGCGCGCCATCCAGGAGGAGCAGGCTCGCCGGGAGGAGGAACAAGCCCGCCGGCAGGAGGAGCAAGCCCGCCGGCAGGAGGAGCAGCTGCGTGCCATCCAGGAGGAGCAGGCTCGCCGCCAGGAGGGGCAGCTGCGTGCCATCCAGGAGGAGCAGCTGCGCGCTATTCAGGAGGAGCAAGCTCGCCGCCAGGAAGAAGATGCCCGCCGCCAGGAGGAGCAAACTCACCGGCAAGAGGAGCAGTTGTGCGCAATGCAGAAAAATCTTTTAACCGCTATCACCGACAGCATGCGGAGGGTAGAAGCGGTGGAGGAAACTGTACAACAACACGGAAACCGCCTCTCCTCCATCGAGGAAGACGTCAAGAAGCTCAAAACAAATGGAATCCCGGCCTCAGCGACCATAGTAAGTGCAACAACCTCAGGCGGAAATTTCAAAGTCCCGCCTTTCGATGGAACCTCTTCCTGGGCGGCTTACAAGCTACAGTTTGAGGCTGTGATGAACCTGAATGGGTGGACCAAGAGCCAGGCTAAAACCGCGCTTACTTTGGGACTACGAGACAAGGCTTTGACCGTGCTGGAGGCCTTGGGGAGTGATGCAACCTACGAGCAATTGCTGGAAGCCTTAGAATTGCGCTACGGGGACTCACACCTGGAGCATGTTTTCCGCGCTCAACTCCGTGATCGATGCCAACAAGCAAATGAGTCATTGCAACAGTGGTTTCTGGAGGTAGAAAAGTTGGTCCGGAAGGCGTACCAAACATCGCCGGCATCGGTCATTGACAGCATGCTTTTGCAGTCGTTTGTCGACGGTATTTTCGACGCGGAAGTAAGAGCTGCCGTGCGCTTGGGTCATCACGGGCACATCAAGGAAGCCGTCGCACATGCGCTCGAGGTGGAAGCCGTTCGGCGAGACCCGAGGGGTGGACGTCTGAGGAGAATAAATTCAATGGAAGTGGCGCGGGTAAGCCAACACAGAGCTTTCGTCCCTAGATGCTACAACTGTGGAGAGACGAAGGACCGATGCTGGTGTACAAGCATTGGAGAAGCAGAGAAACTAATTCCAGCCAGGGCTGAAGGGTGGGCACCGGCCGGTGGACATGAAGCCCCGAAAATCAAGATTTTTCAGAGCACAGATGGCAACAGCTTAACTGTTAATGGATCAGTAAATGGAAGTCCGTGCTCATTGACTTTGGATACTGGAGCGTCACGTACGGTAATTGGGACACAGCTGACAAGAAGAAACGGAAAGATCAACGTTCGGAAGGGAGCTTACCAGCTAACAACGGCTACCGGCCAGCATATACCAGTATCAGGTGAACAGAAAGTGGCTATAAAGATTGGTGACAAGCTGTACTGGCAACAAGCGGTAATAGCTGACATTGTGGATGACTGCATTATCGGCCTTGATTTCTTAAAGGATCATCGATGTAAGCTCGACATTCACTCCGGTGTCCTGAAGTGTGGGGAAGACGAAATACCAATGAGGGGCGGTGGCGAGGGCAAGGTGTACTGCATTAGGAACACTAAACTGTTGCCAAGATCACAAACGCTAGTTCCAGTAATTTTTCCCGGAAATAAAAGTTTGAAACAGCGACGTTGGACAATACTGGAAAAAGTGGATAACGAGTCATCATGGCTGCCGGCACGTACAGTCGTCAATTCATCTATGGAAGCAGTGGTACCTGTATTGAACTTGAGCAATGAAGAACAGGTGTTAAAGAAGGGTACGCTAATAGGACGAAGCGAAGAAATTGTGTGGTTGCGGAATTGTCAGGAAACCAAAAAGACGGAAGCAAGTACAATTGACGTTAACAGTATACTAGAAAAATGTAAGCAAGATTTGACAAGTATTGAATTGCTCAAGGCGAAGAATTTGCTACGTCGGTACTCCGATATATTTTCGAAGAATGATGGTGATATCGGAAGGACGAGCATGGTTCAGCATAAAATCAATACTGGAAATGAACAACCTATACGACAACGGCCCCGCCGAATTCCTTTTGCCAGAGAAAAGGAGGTGGACGACATGATTCAAGACATGAAGGATAATGAAGTAATCGAACCATCGTCCAGTCCGTGGTGCTCACCAGTGGTTTTGGTAAAGAAGAAGGATGGGTCAACGAGGTTCTGTATTGACTATCGCCGCCTAAACGACGTGACCAAAAAGGACAGTTATCCATTACCAAGGATAGACGACACCTTGAATACTCTCAATGGCATGAAATGGTTTTCTACGCTGGACCTAAAAAGTGGCTATTGGCAGGTGGAGTTGGATCCTAAGGATAAGGAGAAGACCGCGTTCTCCACAGGAAAAGGCCTCTGGCAGTTCAGAGTGATGCCGTTTGGGCTGTGCAACGCCCCAGCTACTTTCGAGAGGTTAATGGAACGTGTCCTTGCTGGGTTGCTGGGAGAAACCTGCTTGGTGTATCTTGATGACATTATAATAGTGGGGCGAGAATTTGATGAACATTTGAAGAAGCTGGAATCCGTATTCAACAAGTTGAGAAGTGCAAATCTGAAACTAAGCCAGAAGAAGTGCTCATTCTTCAAACGGCAGGTGAACTATTTGGGACACGTTATTTCGGAAAGCGGCGTCGAAACGGATCCATCGAAAATTTCGGCGGTTAAAGATTGGCCTGTACCTGCGGACAAAACACAAGTACGGGCGTTTATGGGACTTTGCTCTTATTACCGTCGTTTTGTCAAGAGTTTTTCAGATATAGCGAAGCCATTGCATAGACTCACGGAAGAAAAACGACCTTTCGTTTGGGACCAACAATGCCAGGTGGCTTTCGAGGAACTAAAGAGCCGGTTATGTGAAACACCAGTACTCGGATATCCGGATCAGTGCAATGAGTTTGTAGTTGACACGGACGCAAGTAATACAGGGATAGGAGGAACACTCTCACAAAGAAAAGAAGATCAAGAAGTTGTGATAGCTTATTACAGTAAATCCCTGTCAAAACCAGAGCGGAATTATTGTGTCACTCGAAGGGAGCTACTTGCAGTTGTCAAAACACTTCAGCATTTTAAGAAGTATTTATTGGGTCGGAAATTTCTAGTCAGAACAGATCATGCAGCCTTGAAGTGGCTACTGCAGTTCAAGAATCCTGAAGGACAAGTTGCGCGATGGATTGAACAACTACAGGAGTACGACTTTGTAGTAGAGCATCGCAGTGGAAAGTCTCATGGGAATGCTGATGCTTTGTCAAGACGGCCGTGTTCTGAAGACTGCAAGCACTGTGTGAAACAGGAAGATAAAGAAAAATCTATGGTCCGAGTCATAAGAACTGATACAGTAAATGATGATTGGAGCAGCGATGCCATGCGTAAACTACAAGAAGAAGATGAAGACCTTAGACCAATACTCAATTGGGTGAGAGATGGATCCACACGCCCAGGATGGAGTGAAGTTGCTGGAATGAGTGCAGTAACGAAGAGCTATTGGGCACAATGGAATAGCCTGCTCTTACACAATGGTCTTTTATGTCGAAAATGGGAGAGTGCATCGGGACAAGACAATCATCTTCAGACAGTTGTGCCGAAGTCAAAGATTTCTGATATACTGCGAGCGTATCACGACGGAACATCAGGCGGTCATCTCGGTGTGAAGAGAACTTTGGTGAAAATTCGTCAACGTTATTATTGGTTGCACTGCAAGGAAGATGTTGAAGACTGGTGCAAGAAATGTACGAGTTGTTCCTCTGTCAAAGGACCACAAACAAGAAGTCGGGGAGCGTTGAAGTTATACAACGTGGGTGCTCCTTGGGAACGAATAGCTTTGGATGTGGCCGGGCCGTTTCCAATGACGAATAGTGGAAATCGTTACATTTTGGTAATAATGGATTACTTCACAAAGTGGCCAGAAGCGTTTGCATTACCAAATCAAGAAGCTGTTACTGTGGCTAGCAAGCTGGTGAATGAAGTTTTCTGCCGATTTGGACTACCCCTTGAAATCCATAGTGACCAAGGCAGGAATTTCGAGTCGCAAGTCTTTCAGGAAACATGCAAGATTATGGGGATACACAAAACTCGGACTACGCCGTATCATCCGCAATCTGATGGAATGGTGGAGAGGTTCAACCAAACTCTAGAGCGGCATCTGGCAAAAGTTGTTGAAAGCCATCAGAACAATTGGGACGAGTACATTTCTCTGTTCCTTCTGTCGTATAGAACTGCGGTTCATGAGAGTACCTCTACTACACCGGCCCGAGCGAACTTTGGTAGAGAACTTCGACTTCCAGCGGATCTTCTCGCGGGTTGTCCTCCAGATACGCCTAGCTGTATTACGGAATACGCGGAAGATTTGAGAAGGAAAATGGAGGAAGTTCACGGGCATATGAGGGAAGAGAATCTGCGTGCTAGTGAGCGAATGAAAACGCGATACGACAGAAGCGTCAACTCCAAGTCCTTTGAAGAAGGTTCTGCTGTTTGGCTTCACAACCCCGTTCGAAGGAAAGGAAAATCTCCAAAACTACAACCGAGTTGGGAAGGCCCTTTTCAAGTAATTACGAGGATCAATGATGTCACATATAGAATTCGGAAAACGCCAAGAAGTCCAGCGAAAGTGGTTCATGTGGACAGGTTGGCACGGTACTACGGCTCTAACGATGCTCGGGACGAGCACGTCTAAGGAGGGGGTAGTGTGACGCCGTGCTGACGTAACTACGCAAGCGTGCAAGGCAGTGAAGTTTTTGGCAAACATCGTCATTGTCACAACGGCCGGGCTGTCAGAGCTACGACTGCAAAGCAGACGTACACGAGTTCGAGCCCGGTCCAGCTATGAAGATTTTTGTTCGACATTTTAATGTTACCAGAAAATTCTAGTAGCGGCGAGTGCCTTCTTTAAGGAATTCAAATAAAGAACCGAAAGTTCTGGACTAAAACAAGAAATGATGTAAGAAGGAAAAGACGATCGGAATCCAACAGAAGAAAACGAAAAGACTAACGAAATTCAATAAATGACGATCGAAATCCAATAAATGACAATCGAAATTCCGGGTATATAAGGAGCTGCAAGCGCGTCTACGGGCAGTTCAGTGGAAAGTGATCTGAAGAAAGGAACAAGAAGAAAAAGAGAAAAAGTGGAAAAGTGAACAGTGAACAGTGAAAGTGAATAGTGAAGTGAACAGTGAAGTGAAGTGCAAAGTGGTGAAGTGCTCCCAGCGGACTGTCAGTGTTCGGAGCACAGCGTTGAACCGTGTAACGCACAGTGCGCGGGGACAGTGTCGGACAGTGCTACGCGTTTCGTGCAGTGCTACGCGTTCAGTGCAGTGTTACGTGTTCGTAGTGCGAATAAATCGCTACTTTCGGTAAATCAGTCGTTTCCTTCCAATCCCTGTACCCACTTCCGTAACAATATTATTATCATTATTGTTATTATTTTTCATTTTTAATTCACACTAGTGAATGAAAAATAGAAAAACTATTAAAGTAGACAATCAATAAGTAAAATAGGTATGTAAGCCTTTCTGTAATATAATCTGGTTCTCTGGCACGACAGCTTACTAGGGTTTGGCTTTGTTAATTAATTATATTTTATACAGGGTATTTTGTAAGACGTTGTAATTCGTGTCACACATTACAAACAAAGTTTCACGTTAACAAATACATATTATGGTAACAAACTTTGCGGCCATCTAAGTTAGTTGAGTGCTAGACGACCAATATGTAAGGGCCTAAAAGAAAAAGGTGATGAAGACTAGACTCACCAAGCGCATGTTATTTTTAATAGGACCGATTTCCTTCTATAAGGAGGCCAGCAGAGCGTTGATATCCACCTCTTTCGAATCATACTGAGCGCCCAACACTAGTAGCAATGGTTCTGCGGCGCGCAGACCCAGCGAGGTTGACCAGATGTCCTGGTTGTAGAGCACTTCATGCCAGATGATGATAACACTCACCAAGCGCATGTAAAGTGTTCATAGGTCCTATCTCCTCCCTCAAGGAGGCCAGCAGAGCGTTGATATCAACCTCTTCCGCGTCATATTGAGCCCCCGACACTAGTAGCAATCGTTCCGCGGCGCGCAGGCCCAGCGGGGTCGACCAGATGTCCTGGTTGTAGAGCACTTTGTGCCAGATGATGATAACACTCACCAAGCGCATGTAAAGTGTTCATAGGTCCTATCTCCTCCCTCAAGGAGGCCAGCAGAGCGTTGATATCAACCTCTTCCGCGTCATATTGAGCCCCCGACACTAGTAGCAATGGTTCCGCGGCGCGCAGGCCCAGCGAGGTTGACCAGATGTCCTGATTGTAGAGCACTTCGTGCCAGATGATGACAACACTCACCAAGCGCATGTAAAGTGTTCATAGGTCCGATCTCTTCCCTCAAGGAGGCCAGCAGAGCGTTGATATCCACCTCCTCCGCGTCATACTGAGCGCCCGACACTAGTAGCAATGGTTCTGCGGCGCGCAGGCCCAACGAAGTCGACCAGATGTCCTGGTTGTAGAGGACTTCGTCGCGGAATGCACGCGGCACGTTTACGTGGATAAGGGATTTTGTCTAGAAAGTTAACATCAAAATATTATTCAGTTTTACTTATTTTACTACTTGCAAAAAGCCCACAACCTGGTTTGTGTGGTGTTTTTTTTAATACTAACTACATTTATGCCTAAGGAAGCATAATAGTTAAGAGCCACTGTAAAAATATTCTCCGAGCGTTGGAGGGACGCTCTCGAGCAAGGATGTTGGGAGAAAGCGAGGGATAGAGTGGGTTGGAGGGATTTATCCCAGGCACACTAAATAAAGTCTCTGTTTGGTGCTTATACAGGGCAGATTTCTTATCGCCAGCCGCATTTTGGGCTACTGTGGATCAGTCTTGTATTTAGACAGGCTAATTTTAGTAGTAGGTTAAGTTCATTATAATTAGGAGTAATTTTAGTTAATATATCAATATTTGGATGTGCTTTAAGGAGAAGCAGTGCCTCGGAACAGCGTATTATTTAGCGGTTAATAAGATTATGTACTAAGCCGATAATTAGATTCAAATATTTCCGCCAGTCTAATATTGTTAGTTTATGATTCTTGAAGTTTTATATCCTCCAGTTTGAAGGCATTGTCATAATAGTAACGAGCTGTTGTCTCATCAATTTTCCTTACAAAAGAGAGAGACACACTCTCACACACAAACAACATTTGGTAGACGAAATGTTGTAAATGCACTGGGACTTGCCCTTCAGGAGACGGTCATAGAATACTTTTTATCTCGAAAAAGAAACAAGAACGGGGCGTAACGGGAACGGTGTGAGCGAAGCCGCGGGCGTCTAGTACGACATACAATGACTTGACTTGACAGCCTTTACAGCTCAGTTGGTAGTAGCTCTGCATTCTGCGCTGGAGGGCGTGGGTTCGATCCCCACCGAGAACAGATATTTGTGTGGTGAACACAGATGTTTGTTCTCTGTCTGGGTTTTATTCAATTCAATTCAATGTTTTTATTTCAGACCTTATAAATATTACAAAGTCCATAGTGGGTAGGTACATAAGAAAAAACACACACAAACGTTAAAACTAAATACAAAATAAAATAAAACATTAAGTATAGCCCTCAGTACATACTGGTCAATTTATATTGTATATAATGTGGTTATATTGTATCCTATGTATGTATTTACAAAGAAAAAGTATTTAAGTATTATATCAGCTACCTGGTTCCCATAGTACAAGCTCTGCTTAGTTTGGGGCTAGATAGTGTTGTGAGGATTGTCCGCATTATTTATTTATTTTATTTATTTATTACCTGCATAGGGAAATTCTGTGCGATGGAAGTGAGCACTTTCAGCGCTTCATCCCCACCCGCGTCATGAGCGTCAACGACCGCGGCCGCAGCTTGCATACTCAGCGCTTGCATCTGCCAAACCTTCAGCGGTGCTAACTCCTCGTTACTCTCTGACATGTGGCGACGGAAGCGTTCCAGCGGTGTGCGTAGAGCGGGGAATAGGTTTCTGAACAATGACAAATATGAAATTATTATTTATAGTCTTCAGAGCACTGGTGGTCTAGTGGTAGCAGTCCCGCCTTCTGATCCTAAGGTCGTAAGATTTTCTGCCCAAAAAATTTATGTACACTATGTCTCTCTCAAACGGTGAAGGAAAAAATCAGCGGCATATCGTAGAACCTAAAAAGTTTCAAAAAAGATGTGTCAAGTGCACGAAAGGAGCCTCTTTGAGGCGCACTTAAAATCTTTTTACCACACTTGGATCGAAAGAACCAGTGACACGATAAGAAGAAGAATTATTAATTACAGAGTCTTCAGAGAATTCTCAAACGCTAATGTTTTCTATCACTAGCCTATACAAATACTGAACTGAATCTTAGGAAAATTCATGAAGATATCAAAGACTGATAAAAATGTTGATTAGAGTATGCTTTGATCAAAGACCACATCCAAGCATTATGGTTGGCATATACATAGTAACATAGTAAGTATGTTTAGGAACTCATAGGAACCCACTATTTTTATATGCATAACCAGCATCTCATCACTTTAGTAAAAGGTTTTCCCACTATTAGCGTTCCATTTAGCTGCTTATATTATAAATCTCATAAATAAAATATAAGCAGTACAGATACAGCAGGAATATTACTTCAATCGGCCAAAATTGAATCCATCAACTTGATTCTGAGGGTCGTTTTCATCTTCTTCTTCAGAGGCCGTAGGTGCCTCTCCACCTTCTTCCTTGGGCATGGAGTCATCCTGACTCTTGTATTCAGTGCTCTTTAGCTGCAATTCCACGCCGTAGCCTGACAGACGCAGCTTTGGCTTGCCTCTAGGCTGCAAAACCATCAAATTATGATTATGAGAGTAAAATGTTATTGTAACAGTTTAGACCTGGACTGATGACATTGTTAAGATCGCGGGATGTCAGTGGATAGAAGCCCAGAATCATTCTCCCTAGAAATGTATAGGGGAGGCCAATGTCCTGCTTGCAGCAGTGGGCAGCAATGGCAGAAGTGGGCTTCTTCAGGCTGATGATGATTAACAAGTAGATGTTTAAAGAGGAGGCCTATACTCAACAGTGGGTGCAAAGGGACGTAAATGACTCTTTCTACGTAGTTGGGTAAAAAGAAACAAAAAACAGAAATAACAAGAAATCAGATATAGTTTAGGAACATAGTTCCACTGATTGAGTCTTGTCCTTCCACATCCACATCTGAGTCACCATTGGGTCATCTAGAATATTGCTGCCACCAACCCAAAGTCCTTCTCCGCTATTTTAAGTTGGGCTGGCTGGGGTAAGGTTTAGCAGTGCTTAGCAGTGCAGGGACAATGCACAATACACCCCATCGCGGGACATCAGTGCAGATCTTATTCCCCCACAATTAGAATTAGATCATAGTTCCAACAGTCACACAGAATTTTATACAGACCTTCACATTCCACCTGACAACATAGTTGATAGCCCCATTATCTGCATATGCTGCTAAGATCTTATGTTTTGAGCCAAAGTCCTTCGAACCCAATTCTCCATAAAGGATAGCAGTCAGGCTTTTATTGTCACTACTTGGGTACGAGTGATCCAATAGGTAGGTTGCTAAAAGATGCTCTTCCTGAAATTTTAGTTTTTGTTAAGCAATGTTTTTAACACATTTTGTAGAATGTACGTGTACTCAAATCAAAACATAATAAAATAAAATAAAAAAAGCCTTTTATTTCTTGCGATTAGGTACAAATGTCTTAAACAAGGTAAGTAAGTAGGTACATATTATTACTAATTTACTTAGCTACGAAAAATACTTTAATGAGGTTAGTTAACAAAATAAATTTTACTTAATATTAAATGTTAGTATGTATGTATGCAGATAGGTGTCTTTATATTATTTATTTAGCCTCATCCTTGATTGCAAGAACCCTTTTACAGATCAAAACATACCGCTTTAAAATCGTTATAGTTTTTGAGCAAGTCTTTCAGTGCATCATCATCACACACTTTCTGCGATCCAATAGCCACAAATGTGTTGCACTGCACCTCTTTGGCATTGTTTTGAGTAGCTACTTGGTCAAACATACGGACTGCAGGTGACATAGTGTGCATGGACAATGATAGCTTGGCCAGTCGCAGCTGTGCTGGAGCCAAAAGAGTGCTTGCAACTCCAATACAAGCATCATAGACTTCTTTATCGGTTTCTGAAATGATAAGTAGTGTCAGAAATCTTTCAAGGCCTCAAAGAACACCTGAACACAGCACTTAATTATTGTGGAACTTACTTAGACTATCTAAACTGGATTTTAACGAGTTTATTCCATCAACAAAGGACCAGAACAGGTCGGTGCTTTCGCCAGCAAGGTACTCTGCCAGCTCCAAAACAATCGGTGTTGTCTCCCATTTGGCGCTGACGAACGATGTAACAGACTTGGATTTTCTCTCATACGGACTGGAATGATCATTGCTGGTAGCTAAACTCACTAAACAAGCCAAAACAACTAAAATATTCTTGATGCCGGTGGGTTTCATTGTTCACGTCAGCTGTACTGACCAGCTACAATTTGATTTTAAACAAAAACGACTAGTTATCGACACATATACGATACGTAATTCACCATAGTATTTTAATGTATTTCCAGTACAAATAGCAGAAATTCTTGTTTTCAGCAATTAAAACTCATCCTGCCTGAAAAGCAACAAAGTTACAAACCGCCAATGACAGCGGAACACGGCACATTTGACGTTTTCCAGGAGTACTGAAATCCTATTGGTTATGCTAACCTGTCATTCGCCTGGTAGCCAATTAAAATCGAGCTTTGATTCCAGGGGTGGGGGCGGTGGGACCATGGCCATCTTGGAGGAAGTAATACGTAATACTGTCAAAGAAAAACCGAATCAAGTCAACCAGTCAATTCATTTTTCTCAGATATGTCAAGAAAAAGCCGATCTGACGTACCAAACTGACTTTGACACTAGAAACAGTACGTCAAAAGTTGAGCAGAAAAAAAAAGTAAAAATTCTTGTCGAAAAGTCAAAAAATATTGCATTGTACTGTACATTTTTAACTGTAAAAATTAAATTAAATAATCAACCAAATGGATTAACTGGCTGTAACGACTTTACCGCGTATGTATGTTTTAGTACTTTAAAAGGTCTAGGTCTTTTTTAGCCATAAGTAAGGTCTTGTAATGCCTTAGCGGAGCTCATGTCCTGGATGCTATTACCCCTTATGACTAAGGTTTATCATCGCACACGTACGATACCCGCATCGCAAACTTACTAAATACGTGCAGATCATTGGAACTATGGAACTTCTAAAATATAATTTAAATTCTCAATAATGTTTTACAGGTTTAACACTAATTCACAATGCAGTATCCATCTGAAGAAACATACACTCGGCTCATCAGCCACAACATGACTGTGCCACAAAGGATCAAGGTAAGTTGCTTTTGGTGCCTGCCTGCAGATTTTTTGTAATCTTATGCCTGTAATCTATAATGTACCTAAAAACTGACTTTCAGGCAACAGGAGATGTTATGGATGATGATGGTTCACCAAATGGAGTTGGCTGGGATTATGCTAATGAAAAATTTGATATGAAAGTCCCTGAAAGAATACTTGTGGTGGGACAAGATCAGCATATGGGTGAGTATAAAAATATCCACGGAACCCTCTCCTAAAGATATTTAATTCTTTCAAAGGTAAATGTTTTTTGGATGTCACTTTGGTGAATGTCTATAGAGGTAGCTTTTGATAATTTCAGGAACAAAAGCAACCCCAAGAGAAATTCAGCTCGACAATGCAGTGCTGCCAACTGACCCTGGCATGATTCGTGTCAGTACACCACCTCGTGTGATTACTTTGGACCAACACTATTTTCCATCAGCTGATGACTTTCCACGTGGAATGCCTAACTCCCCTCCAAAACATGTGCGCAGTTACCGATCCCAGGGGGATGGAGCTCGTTCCACTACTCCTCGTCCTGATAACTTTAATGAATCCACCATGACAGAATCACGCTTGGTATTGAGGTATGTAGTATTTTTTATAAAAGCTGTTAATCCATCTTTTTACAGGTGAAAGATGATAGTGTTTTGTAATTGGCAGAGATCCGACCCCTCCAATGGGAATTGCTGAAGGCCTTTCTGCTGCAGAAGAGCTAGTGCATTTACGGCGTCAGATAGTTAAACTGAATCGCCGTGTGATGTCTATAGAGGCTGACCAGTTGCAGAGACAACAAAAAGAGAAAATTGCGTATGCTATCGGTATAGCTTACCTGCTCTTCAAAGTTATTTCTTGGCTCAACAGAAACTAACCAAATAGTAGAAAAGCGTAACTTATTAATAAGATGAAGTTATTGTATTAGGTAATTTTGACTTCATGAAATGTCTTATTTCTAAACGACATGTACCTAGTAAAAATGTCATGTCCTGGTTGTAGTAAAGCAAGAAGTGTATAGTTCATGAATGATTATTTCTTAGCATTTAGGAAACCTTTTTTTATGCCCATGTAATATTTTGCAACATCTTGTATGTACAGTGATTCAGGAAATGTTTGGTTTAAACTTTTCTTCATCTACTTTTATGAATTATTGTTAAAAACTTGAATGACTCTTTATAGTGTATAGTGATGTGTAAGGGTCATTAACTTCAAATAAACTGTAGTCACATTATTTTTTTATCTTTTAAAATAAACCTAATTCCCAGATTATAAAAATAATACACATGTATTCAGGTTCTAGAGATGATTTATGAAAATTTTCATCCAGATTAGTACCAGCCGGCAAATAAGCATTGAATGTTGGGGGTAATAAACATGAAATGCAGATAACACTCAATATATTTCAAAAATTTCTTTAGTATGATCAATCAATACAGGTTGGTGGAGCATTCTAAAAACTGAAATGCTTCTGATTGGTTCTAGTAAGTAATCAAAAGATTTATGGCTTAAAAATCCTAATAGAATACTGGGACAGTCAGATGTGGTTGCAAGTTTAGTTTATTGAGGGGTGGGTTTATCTTCATAAATGAATATTACTGAAAATAGAGGACCTCCAAGTCGCTGTGCTAGCCATGCGTTTTTGACCACTGCTAGTTTCAAAGAGTCCACAGCAAGACGAGCATTTAGGTTTGTATGTAGAGATCTTCCCATTCCTTCTAATATTATTAAATCAACTCCTCTGACTTTCATTTCTGTGCAAAGACCTGAAAAAATAAAGTAAAAAAATTGTGCTCCTTCCAAACTGTTTTCAGTCTACTGAAATAATATTGTCATACATAATGCCCTCACCTACGCTAATAGTCCTAAGGTCGAGACATGGTCCTCTTTGCCCACTTGATCTTACTACTAAATCTCCAGTTGTGAGAGCTGCAGCTATGACCGGGCAAATGTGAGAAGCACGCTGAAGTATTTCCTCCAACTCCACATTGGTAACATCATTCAGAGCCGGCCATTCATTAGCACAGAGGATCACAGCAGTACCTCTCAACAGCAGTGCTCTAACAAAAGGTAAGATACCAAGAACTATATCCACTCCACTGTTGTCAACGAATATAGCAGCACAATGATGAACTGTTTTCTGAAAGAAAAAAAACATGGTATTAATATTATTCAAATGAATAATACATACTACAGTTTAATGTGGGATAGTATAACTTACCTGCAGTTTTTCAAGCCATTTTTCTAAGCCATCATACAGCCAAGGCCTTTGTTGAATTTTTTCTAATGCTTCATATAAACCACAGTCTAGGATTTCAGTTACAGCTTGAGCTCCCCAGTCAAACATATTACCTAAAAATATCAATAACTTTTATGAAGTTGTGAATGGGTTGTGTAATTTTTGTGATTGGTCATCTTTGTATTTGACTGGGAAAAGGTTTTTTCTAAATGCAAAATGTTTTTCACAACTTTGATCCCAGGGGTTGTAGATCACAGAACCAACTCAAGATTCTGCAAGGATGTTTAAGGGGATCCAGAGGTGCATCCTAGAAATATAATATATTTCAAACTTTACCTGCTAATACTCCTCTACACAGTTCGACCCATCGAAGTTGATCATCAGGCATAGCATCAATCTCCGCTAGTCTTGACCTAAGCACTGCCAGAGCACCTTCATTTTCAAACTTTTTACGTTGTTTCCACAAATCAAAGAATCCCTGAGAACGAAGGCATGTTTCGTTGATGTCAAGAAGCAACCGTATGGTTAACTGCCCATGAGCACTAGAAATTGTAAATATTGTTTTTGTTAATTTTGCTTGTTCCGTGTTCTTTAAAAAAATATAAGAATCAAAAACTTGGCAACGTCTGGCTCAGTGAAGCCTAAAAATAACTCAAATAGAATGGCTTTTACGCAGAGCATGGCTTGGCTAATAGTGAAATATTATATTGATGATGTATACTTACAGTGGTTTTATTCTTAGCTCTTTGAGTGCTTCAACATAGCAAGTTTTGAATTTAAGAGCTCTAATTTCTACAGTCGGATCGTCAGTACTGTTGGCAAGGGCAAAATTTACATATTTTTCGACTAGTTTTTCACAAGTATTGAGCCAGTACTCTCTAGCTTCCTCGTCAGCCAATAAATCCAAAGTGTCCGGATTATATTTTTCGGGCTCGAGCAAAATGTGAGATAGCCCAAAATGCTCCATTCTTCAGATGTATATTGTAATTCAATGATACAATATAACAACCGATTCCTCAGCGCTTTATTTTAGCCCATTGCATTGATCAAATAATATCACTGAGCTAATATGTATTCCTAACAATTTTATCTTATCTACAGCTCTGTTTCTGGTCTTATCTTTTCAGTTTTCTTTCAAAATATTATAATTAACAACACAGCCAGCACAGTGCAATACGCACAGTTTTGTATTTTATCTTTGAATGAATGAACCTTTCTTTCAGTGTTGTTTGATAATTTTGATCCCTCCCTCTTCCCTGGTAAATCCATGCTCTAGTGGTGGGTCGTTAACGATTTTTGGGTTAACGCAACGAAGCCGTTAAATTCATCATGTTAACCTGTTAAAAAAGCCGTTAACATTATTAACAGGTTTTCATTTATTTAGCTGGTTTTGCGTTAGCAGCTTCAGATTACGTTAGCGACTTTTCGTTGAGATAATAAAACAAGCGCATTGCCAAAATCGTTGAATGACACAGTTGATAGATTTAACAGGTTTTCATTAATTTAGCTGGTTTTGCGTTAGCAGTTTCAGATTTCGTTAGCGACTTTTGAATACCTTTTCGTTGAGATAATAAAAAAAGCGCATTGCCAAAATCGTTGAATGACACAGTTGATAGATTTAGCGGGTTTTGCAGTAAACAAAAAGCTGTTAATTCGTTAGCATTAGATTAACAGTTAAAAAAAGCCGTTCGTTGAATTAATGCCCACTCCTATGCTCTTCCTTTTGATTTTGCTTGCTTGCTGCGAGCGAGTGAATATGAAGAAATGAAGATTATGAAACGTCTACGCGTGAAGCGAATGAAAACTTCAACGTGTGCGAATGTCAACTTCAATGATACAGTCAAGTCATTTGACATGCAAGACACTTTATTCTACCATCTATGGTCTCACTCGGGATCAGACAATGTACAGCCAAAATAGATAAACGAAATAAACCTTGCAAAACTAATGGAAACATTGCGCCTATCCCGCGTTGGCTCTTGCAGACTATAACTTGAATGGAATTGAAATACCTATTTGCTTGAAATAGATGCGACATTCATATACTTAATATATTATTTACTCTTAAAACGCTTTCTAAAACTGATGGCATTCAAACACAATTTAAAATTGGTCGGACAGAGACAGGAACACAATAAAATGTGTGGAAACGATATGCTTCTGATGTATCCCACTGTACGTGGCTGTATGTTTAACGTAGACCTTTCCCAAGGTCCGAGCACGCAACGTGACACATGAGACTGGGCTGCAGTAATTTTTTTTTAAATAATGCATGCTTTAAGTAGCAGATTTTGGAATTTAAATGAATTATAAATAATATGTGAATCTAATTTTAATTAAACTTAGTCATAGAACAGCCACGCGAGCTCTGCTAAAGGCCTGCGCACACCTAGTTCGCTGGCGGTAGCGATCAGTGAAATGCTGTCAAATATCGCTGTCAGATTTGAGAATTGACAGCGATATTTGACAGCGTTTCACTGATCGCTACCGCCAGCGAACTAGGTGTGCGCAGGCCTTAACTCACTCCTCTGAAATTTGTCCAAAACGTGCACAAACCACCATCCACACTCTCAGGCTAAAGCTAGATTTTCATTACAGCAGACCCGTGTGTTTTTCGAGTTGCGACGCGCCGCCGCCCGTATGTCTGTGTTTAGTTTAGTTTATTGCAAAAAATCCTAAGTAACATTACAGAGATATCCAATACGTCTTATAGAGCTATGTACATGTACACATAAAAATATATAAAATTTACTTAGGTATGTGAGACCTACATAAAACTAAAATAATAAATCTAGAAAATAATAACAAAAGAGATCAAGTCTAGTATGGAGAAGGAAGAGACGGGGACGTAGGCCCACGCATTTATCCCCGTCTTTTGGGGTTGGTTGGTTTGGTTGGAAAGTTGGACTGCTCTGCTTTAAAATAATAAGGTTGGACCTTCCCTGGGTTGGACGTTCTTGTACTAGTCTATGGATGGCTTGTTCGCTTGCTTGCTTGGCTTGCTTGACGACGTTGACGTTGACGAGCGAGACAGCGCGAAGCGAGACGAAGCGCTTTTTACATTACAAAATCTCTCTGCCACTGCAGTGCTGTTTTTTTGTTGAAATTAT
Organism: Thera obeliscata; assembly: GCA_947578465.1. NCBI lineage: Eukaryota > Metazoa > Arthropoda > Insecta > Lepidoptera > Geometridae > Thera > Thera obeliscata. The sequence continues at coordinate 6,217,608 of OX387926.1, forward strand.
GTGTCTCGAGTGGCCGAAATTATCTATTTTTGAAAAAGACTGAGGATTCTTCATAGTGTTTATTGATTTATCATGGGCATAATGGGCTTACTGGAATCAGTGTTGTGATTTTGATGATTGATGTAACGAACCAGTGTACGGCAAGATGGACGAATTGTCTAGGGGCATGACACAAACAGGAAGCACCGCTACAACTGACAAAATTCAAGAAAATGATGGTAAATATTTGAATTGTATTTGCGATGCTTACTTTATTCGGTTCCCATTCGTTTACAGAGGAATCGTCTGATAATTCTCATAAATTTATGAGAGTTTGGACAGGTAAACAATCACAACGATTTATTTTCTATCAGATTTTTTGTTCGGTTATCAGTGTTAAAGAAATTGCAATGATCTCTGAACAATCAGTTTCCTGCAGGCAAAAATATAATTAGATTCTGCTTTAATAAAACCACTACATTTAGAAACTTGAATGTTAAATTTTAGCCCTCGAAGAAGAACCCTTTTCCCTCTTTCATGTAAAATCCACCCTAAAATATTGCAGTTACACATTCATTTACAATACAGGATCAAAAAAACCTACCTGTATTGTAAGGGAATGTAGCATGTTTGCTTTATAGATCTAACTTGTGTTGACAATTTTCTGTAAACTTACAGATAATTTTTGTGGTAGTACTTCCTTGGAAGAAGTCTGCTTCTAGCTATTCTTGTTATAAATTATAACTCATAGGTCTAAATAGAGACCTGTATACCTACTTTTATTATCTATGAATTTTGTATTTAGGTCATGTGAATGGTGTGATCACTTCATCCATCATCACTCCATTATTCACATCCAATCATAATGATGATGGGATCAAATTTAAAAAAAAACATGTACCATACTTATAAATGAATAAATAATTCATGTGGACAATTCACACAACACTATCTAGCCCCAAACTAAGAAGAGCTTGTTATGGAAACGTAATAGCTAATACAATATATAAATACACATTAATTTGTAAATACATACTTATAATACAATATAACACCCAGACAGAGAACAAACATCTGTGTTCACCACACAAATATTTGTTCTCGGCCGGGATCAAACCAAGGGCGGATCCAGGGGGGGGGTCATGGGGGTCATGACCCCCCCCTGAGCTGGTTCCAGGACTTAGGTGGATTTCGTATTAAAGTATGTATATTTTGTCACCATACAGATTTTATGTAACTACAAACCTTCAATATTTAATTATTTTAATCTAAATATATGAAACTCTTACGCTACTGACTGACTGACAATCAACGCACAGCCTAGGCCGTTAGTCCTAGAAGCATGAAACTTGGAGGGTGTGTTCCTTTTATAGTTTAGATTTAGAAGTTCACTAAGAAAGGAAATTGGTAAATTATTTCGCTAAAAGGAGAAACATGGTTTTAAGAAAAATGATGATTGTAAAAATCAAAGCAAAGTTAGAAGCATGAAACTTGGACAATAATACATAAATATATGTAGGAGCACAGTGTGAAAAAAATCAGGAAAAAAAAAAAAACTAATCTGTTTTTTTGGTTTAACATGACCAACTGCTAGTTACCTTAGTTAATTTCGTTTAAGAGGAACACACCCTTTCCACCAGGGGGACTGGAGGGGACCAGAGGGACTAAATTTCATGCTTCTAGGACTAACGGCTTATGCTGTGCGTTGATTGTTGGTCAGTCAGTCGACAGTGAGTAACGTAAGAGTTTTATATAATATTTAGACTAATAGTTATACAGGGTGGCCAGAACATTCACGTCAAAAAAAAAAAATTTGTTCCCTCGTATCGTGGGGAATCTGAATTACCCCCATGTATGTTCCGCGATTTTGTATAGTTTTCTAGTTATGAATTTTTACCTGAATTTACGGGAAATTTCGACACGACAAACTTAAAAATAAAATAAAAAAAATTAGAAGACGTTTTAGTAATCTTTTTTCAACTGAATCCTCATGAGTTGAACTTTTATGCATAAAGCATTTTTGTTACTTTGATGAAAGTTATGAAAATGATGATCCAAAGTGAGCAATTTACGTTCGGTGAATTATGACCCTTTTCAACTTTAAATTAATAATGTAAACAGGTGATTTCATGGTTCCTAAGTAGATGGTTCCGAAAAAATGCGCCATACTTTCTGCTTTCAAATCATTAAAAAAAAATAGTACTTAAGGGCCTACTTTTGCTATAATCGGGCTTCAAACACAGCAAGATGGAACATTTTTCTGAAAGGCTTATTTGATTTAAACTATTTTTTTGCCCATTTTTCCATTCTTAAGGCTAACTATATTGATAGAGAATACTGGAAACTAACCAACAAATAGCTTCAGAGGTTTAGTAAGAAAAGTTTTAAGTAAGAAGTGGTATTGTTAATTAAACACAAATAAAATAAAATAAATGATAATGTGAAAAAAACATTTAAGTAAAAATTTGACGATTGAAAGACAAGTTCTTGCGTAGGTTTAGAATGTGTATTGCTGCTGGAGGTGGCCACTTTGAAAATCTTCTGTAAATTTTAAGTAAATATTTTTTTACATTATCATTTATGGTTTATTAAAAATACCACTTCTTATTTAAAACTTTTCTTACCAAACCTCTGAAGCTATTTGTTGGTTAATTTCCAGTATTTTATATAAATAGTTAACCTTATGAATGATAAAATGGGCAAAAAAATTGTTTAAATCAAATTGACCTTTCATAAGAATGTTCCATCTTGCTGTCTTTGAAGCCCGATTTTAGCAAAAGTAGCCAATTAAGTACTGTTTTTTTAATGATTATGGAAGCTGAAAGTATGGCGCATTTTTTAAAGCTACTTAGGAATCATGAAATTACCTGTTTAGATTTTTAATTTAAAGTTGAAAATTTGTACCACCAAACAGTTTATAGTTTGGGTCATCATTTTCATAACTTTCTTTAAAGTAACTAATTGTTTTATGCATAAAATAACAACTTATGAGAATTCAGTTGCAAAAAAAAATTACCAAAATGTCTTCTACTTTTTTTATAGAAATTTTTAAATGGTCATTTCGAAATTTCTCATAAATTCAGAAAAAAATTCATAACTCGAAAACTATACAAAATCGCGGAACATACATGGGGATGATTCGGATACCCTACGATACGCGGGACCAAAATTTTTATTTTGGACGTCTATGTTCCGGCCACCCTATACAGGGTTTCCCAGAAATGGTGGATAATCCTGCACGTGCGTGTGCGGGGTGGGGGAGGGGGGGACCCACACCCCATAAAAAAAACTATTCCCAACAGTCCGCGGTCTACGAATTTTTTTGGAAAATTTAGAAATTTCCCAGTTTTCCTCACATTTGTGGGTATCACGTCCGCTACATGAGGCCTAGTTCGGATTTTTTTCTATTAACGTATCCCCTAATAATGGTATTCCTAAATTACCTTTAAAAAAACGCAACTACATAGGATAGTAGTTAACTAGTAGTCCCCAAACATGATTTTTGTTTCTGAAATTTATTTTACTGCTAAGTTTGAGCACCTGTGGTGTAAAAAAAATGTATTAGAGTTTTATAGCCAACCACATTAAAAAATTACCTACATCATAAGGATTCTAAAACAGTAGCATAAGCATCTACTTTAATGGTAAAATTACTGAGCTATAGCGACTAATGTGTAAAAGTAGGCGTTTCATTACAAAATTGCAACAGAAAAAAATAAAACAAGTAATGACCAAAAAAGTATTTACTATAAAAATAATTATAGTAAATGTTCAAATTGGGCTCCCCCTGCCCTTATGCAAGCTCTACACCTTTTTATAAAAGATCTTTGTAATCTGTTATTATAATTTTTTGATGATATAATTCTGGCTGCTTCGGCGACGCGAAGTCGAAGTTCTTCTAATGAGTTTATGGGTTTCTTGTAAACCTGCTCCTTCAAAGAGCCCCAATAAAAAAAATCCAGAAATCCACCATTTCTGGGAAACCCTGTATATTTATATAAAATATAGGCTGCCTCATTCCGTGCGTGATAGTGCTCCTCGGGATGTATCTATTGTTATCAAAATTAAATTATAAGTTCTTGACTTGACCACGACTATGTGACCCCCTCCTGGCGCCAAAGCTGGATCCGCCCTTGGATCAAACCCACAACCTATGGCGCAGAAGGCTGAGCTACTACCAACTGAGCTGAGAGGCCAGTCTTAAAGGAAAGAACTTTTGAAAATCAAACTGGTATATCTTGATCTGTATTTGGCTTGACCAAGCTTAAATGCTTGAGCTTAGAGTGCAGGGATTCCTTTCTAGTAGCAGTGCAAGACTACTCCAGTCAAAATGAATGTTCAATGTTACGTACCTGGTAGTACACAACCTAGAAATTACTTTGGTGCTGTTGTTCTTTTAACAGAATTGGCAGTCTAAAATCAAAATCAAATCTAAAGTGTATCCTTTACAAATCAAAACTTTTTGTTTTGAGATCTGGCCTACAATTTTGAACTACGCCTACAAATATTTTTTAAACTTAACAACGAAAGGAGCCTCTTTGAGGCACACTTAAAATCTTTTCACCACACTTTGCAAAAAAGAACCAGTGACACATAATAATAAGAAGAACACCAAATACAGAATTAATTTTGTTGTTTTTTTTAACATTTGACATCTTTGTTTAGCTTGGGTGTACATCTCTAATAATTTAGTATGTATATAACCTTACCTAATAAATGAAGGGTGCACCCTCCATGTAATATACTACATTATGCCCTTAGTTATTAACCTACTATTAGTATCAAAGTTGCACAAGTATGCATGTAAAAATAACATTTGAAACAAGGTCAGTTGCAAACCTTCTTACTTCAAATCAATGTCATTTGATAATTTTTAATTCATCTAGGTTTTTTAGTCCACTGGAACATTAATGCATCAACCCAAGGTTCTACTATGCTATTTTAAAGAGTTGGGCTGGCTGGGGTGAGGTTAGCAGGAGGACAATGCACAATACACCCCATCGCGGGACGTCAGTGCGGACCTTATTCCCCGAACTCAAATTAGAATTAGGTTCTTTTATGTACCTAACTTTATAGTTTGTTTTGGGCAGTGATATCAAAATCGTACAGAGGGAAAATATCGGTAATTCCCTCTGATCTCACATCATATACAGTATCGATTCTCTATGTAGAGTGGCTTCTTTCAACACTTTTGTTAGACTAGCTTAAATATGAATTTTCAGATCCCTAACTTGAAGAAATTAATCAAATCTCTTGGGGTTGTTGAAATGCATCTGATAATAATAAGATTTAGACTTAGATTAAGGCCTATTCAACAATTATGTTCATATCAGCAACTATCTAGCTGTCAAGATCCTTACAGATAGACAGCAGATCATCAACTTTGCTTAGACAAACAAGACACCAATTTGTCCAAGCTGTTTGAAATATCTCTGCTTGCTCAATCAGTAACCTAGACATGTAAAGTGTTTATTGAATATTTATCTAAGAAACAATTTTATTAGGCTTTGATGACCTTAGCACTACTACAGATTGATAATTTAACTTGATAACCCAGGTCATTTGATGTTAGCGTCATCATCATAAATAGCAGTAGATATAATCGTTGAATTTTATAGATCAATACCTACCTTTGTAGAGTACAAATTAAACATAAAAATCTAAGATAAAATCTTGCAGTGATTTACTAGTACATATTCACAACTTTTCTTTTTAATAAAATCCAGCATCTCAATATAATAAAATGAACTTCAAGTTCATAATTATCAAAATCACGTCATTACATTCATACGCTCACTTCGTGTATTCTTTCAATACTTTTGTATACACGTGTGATAGAATCTAATCTAGATACCAATTGTGATGACGAAGTTATAGCGGAGTAAACACAAAATACGTCATTTTGAAAGTTAATTGAAAATGTTCTTTGTGTAGGTAACTGCATACCATTTGACTACCTTATTTTATAATACCAGATCATTGATAATAAAAAACATAGTACCTAAAGTCATAACTTTTTGCAGTTACTTCAATGCCAGCCACTAAAATCATGCATGTTGTTTTTCTAATATTGTATGCGGTGTGACACTTTATTAGAATATGCATTGGAGTCAGCCAGACAACTCATTATTGTGGATCACAATGAACATGAGATTTTAAGAGTTGCTGCTTTTGCAGATGGCGTAAAGCGTGGTTATCATCACGCACGCCAGCCATGTTAGCGTTGGTAGAACAACTGCGGTCATACCTCGGTGGAGGATGTGAGTGTGTATGGGTGTTGAAGCATGGCATGCATCCAGAGATACATACCCCAAAAAACTTTCATCAGTTTTCTTCAGAACTTGCCCATTCGTTTCTAATTACGTAACACATGGTCCTAATATCAGTTCCCATCAACATCATTGGGTGTTTTTCTATAGTTTAATTAAAAGTAAACCTAACACTCCATGATTAGCTATGAGGTTAATTCGTGTTCGCGAAAGCTCTTCTATCCTAACAGGTTCCTTTTGGCCTTAGGTATACCTAATGCCTTCTCTACAAATTGGTGTCTTAGTAATTTTATTGCATAGGCAAAGCACTTGCCTGCCACCTTACAGGATGGAAAGTGACAATGCGGTCGAGGATGGATGAAACTGGTTTGCCTTGGAAATACGTAACTCACTCTTCACTTAATGAAAACGTTGGGTAGGAGTTACCGACTACGGTTAGGGAAACACGTATTGTTGTAAAATAAGTTCAGAGGCACTTTAATATATCACAATGTACCTATTGATAATAATATTGATAACCAAATCTGAAGATGTCAATCATAGAATACTTGTGCGTTGTTTGGAGATAAAAGCTGCGCTACACCCAACCTATCTGTTGGCATCAGCACCTTGCTAATGTTTCGTGGAGTGTTATGCCAAGGAAGCCGGGTGTTCCCTATGTCGCAAGCGTGAGTCAGCGACCCTGAACCATTAACGTGGGAGAACGCATCCTAACAGGTCACACTTTACTTTTTTGGTAAAACCATACCTTATTAATTGTATTTTACTTTACGCTACCTATCAATCGAGGCCCTCTGACCTTCATATTTGAAATAAATATTGGTAGACATTGCTCACAAGGCTTGTATCTACTGTGGGAACCAGATAGGCAAAGTTATATCAACTCTCATAGGGTAGGTGTTTTTGTAATGACCTAAGCCCAGGTGTAACTTAGATGTCATTCTGATTAACACTGTAGGTAATCTTCCATACGCGGAAGATAAGTCGGTTGATTGATGTCATTCTGAGAGTGCGAGTAACAAGGTAGATGCTACCTATTCTTGAATTGTTTAATAAATGAAATCCATAAATTACCTGAGGTTGGCTTGTAAATTGCGACCGAAATAACAATAATGTGTGCCGATGACCGATGTTTACAAGAGTTTGAAGTCGAACTGCATACCACTGTCTGTAGCGAGTTCTTGAAGGATCAAAGGATGCGCTGGATGCCAGCGTCTGTTTCTTTTCAAGGGGAGTTGTCGTAATCAGATAAATCGTGTTTATCGCGCACGACTTCCTTACGCGAAATGTACTAAATACCCTTCTTTGGGATCAGACGGTTCTTTGGTTGTACTTAATTATAGAGTTATAATTCCATGTAATTTTCACGCTGTTATCATATCATCTGCATCGGTAAACAAACACTTCGCTTCGCACAATCATGCAGGAAGTGTAATCTCAAGCAGTGTAGACGTGATGCCCATAGCAAATCGGATGTGCCTCTACATTTTGCTCAATTTGGACATCCATTGCTGTGAAGTAACGATAGAAACGTACTTTTGCTGTAAAGTATAACGATCCATGGTTTTCAATAGGTTATTCAAAGAATCGCAATTCAAAAAATCGCGAAAAAAATTTCAAACTACTTGCTGAATCGAACTAAATTAATGAACCCATTGGATCCGGCGATATTCGAAAATTAAATTTATTCGTACTGATTATGTGGTTCGGCCGTACGAATGAATGGTACCAATGCCTTTAGAATTAAACCGTGTGGCAGACTGAACTAGCGGTATCTCTACTCTTACTATACCTACTCAACTACCGTACATAAGATACAGCAGGCTAAACAAATGCCTCATAATGGCCTTTCTGATGATCACATTAGCATTTAAATTACACATATAATGTGCTTCTACTGGTCTGAATGCACACCAGTAATTTACCTACAACGTGCCTTTTTATTTTTCTCGACGTCTTCTGAAATATGGAATACAAATTACTCGTACATTTAACTTATACGACCTGATAGACTACCTTCTACACTTCTCAATCCGAGCGCATTATTTTTAAACCTTGTAAATATTTTCGCTGTTGAGTGATTGCAGATAATTAGATGTTTTTGAAGGAGTGTGTTTGTCACTGACTTTATGTTTGTAACCCCTGAATTTCCTTTTTGTGACTTAATGTTATAAAATAGCTCGGTCTACTGCACTAGTCTGTCCTGCTGAATAAACTGTACAAGGAATTGCTCATGTGTGATCTCGTCTTCTTTCAACAATCCTATCATCTCAGCCTTATGCAAATGAGAACCTAGTTTCTGAGGTTTGTTCAAATATTTGTCAATTTATGAAGCAGATGTTCAAAGCATACCACCACCGATGCACATAACCACCTATAATATTCTGCTAATTTGATGTTCTCCACCAGGCTCGTCGAACCCAATAGTGTACGTAAATGAGTCGTGCCTGGAATGCGAGCGGGTTCGGGCGGCATGCGAACGACTGGGTGCGGTCGCGCCCGCTCCGAACCCCGAAGCACTGCCCTCCGCCCAGCAACCGCCATCGCCACCTGCCTACCTCATCACATCACCCTTTGAAGGCGACCTATTCGACACCGCACACAGGGCCAAATACAGGTAACACTAGCTGATGTTTTCAGGTGCTTCCAGTTAAATTTTGTAAAAATCGAGTGGACCTAAGGTTATTGTTTATTAACTGACTCGAGATACTCAAGTCCGGTGTGATTCAGGTAGATATAACAACATAGGGATTTGAGAAATTATTGCTTCCATTCCGTGGACATACAGTATACAATTATTACGTCCTTCTCCGCCTTGGTTTGCCAAGATGTCAAGTAGTTTTCTTTCCAGGTGGTTTAGCTCATAACGCTGGCGTAGGAATTTCGAAATATATAAGCCTAACTTAACTGCCTTTGGATTCACCCACACCTACTATACTAACATGAATGTATTTTTTTGGCCGATGGATGGAAGAATTCTCTTTTTGCCTCAATCACTTCATTACAGCTGAATTGTAACCTGGATGGTTCGCCAATTGCTATGGACCACTCTTATAAATTTATCTCTGGATGAATACATTATTTGTATCATTTGCCGAGCTCAATGCCTATTTCCTGTACCTAAATTTGCAGTGACGTGGTTTGCTTCCACAGCTCATTTGGCATGCGTGCCCAATCTCGAAACGCGTACATGAACCGATCTTTGTCAGTTAAAACTTGAAGGACGTTGGCGGTGATTTCGTGTACAATGGGAATGAGAAAAGAGTACCTATGTATTGTAAAACATGCAAAAGTTTGCTAACGAGACGTTATTGACATTAATTTTGGCAAGTCCATGGCTGCTTGGCTACTAACGAGCTCGGCTGATGCTTTGTTGCGCGTTTACATTAACGCAATTCAGCTTCGGCCTCACCTACGCTGCCGTGTCCAAGTAGAAACAGCCGCACGTCTCTGGTGACGTTCAGTCATTCTAAAATAGTGCTCATTAAGATGAACCGCTCCGATAAATCACGCTTTAGACTTGGTATTATAATGAATCAGCTTAGTATATTATGCATTGACGGAATTTTCGGTAAGAAAATAAGCATCAATCGGGAAACTATTGCATTGGGATCATTGGTCTATGTTAGCAATGCGTTGAGAGAAGTCTGATTGCTAGTATGGCGTTTTAATATTCCGAAAACTAGAGCGGATATTATTTAATCAGCGATCCAGAACAATGGCCTGGGCCTGTTAGTGCCATTTATTTATTGAGTGAATAACGATAGTTTCTGATTCAAATGGTTCAGTTGAAATTAAAATAAAGGTAATTGAAGAAAAGTCCAGAGTATGTCTTACAATTTGAGCGCTGCGCTTTACAACAGATGTGTGGTTTTTGCATCGAAAATATACATTTTCTAGAACATAATTAAACGCAAAACCAATTTTTTTTTGGTGATATCACCGTTACGATAAGTATTTAGATTTCTGTGAAAGTTGATTCGGGTTTATTTAGAGGGAATACTAGAAATGCGCATGACTCAGTGGTTGTAACGATTGCCTGTAGGCGAGAAGTAGGTAGCCGCTTGACGAATTCGTAGCGAGCGTGTCGTGGAATGCCAACAAAAGTTGGGTGCCATGGCGCACCGTGCTGAATGCTGGGCTTATTGCCGATTTACGACTTCTACTTCTAACAACACTTTTATCGCCTTTTCTTACTTCGCACTTATAATAATTATTATAACGTAGGAAATACTGCAATTTTATACAAACTTGATTGATTTTGCGTAAAAATGGAATTCTCATTGTCTACGATAGCCTTAGTTCATGAACCTAGGTAGGTTATTTTGATTTTCTTTGTCAGTAGCATGTTCATTACAGAAACTATACGATCATATGCGTATGATTTATGAGCAGCAATTTGGCTGCCCCTTATCGTTGACCGTGTTCATTTGCGTTCGTTAAATATGTGAATGTGTGTTCAGTGTACATCTGAAAACGGCCGCTGGAATATTTCTTGTAGCAGCAATTCACCAGAATTCGACGTGCGTTCCATTCCATTGCGTTTGAAGTGGTGCAGTCGGTGCATCATATTGTTTAAGATGCCCTGATGAGATTTAATTGTTTATTGTTTTATACGTCCCATGAGCCAGCTTGTTTACTCTGCGAAAATTAAACTTTGTGGAAGTTACTTATCACTGTTCTGGGTAACGCTGACTCATTGTTTCATTTTGAATGCTGGTTAATTCAAGTACTTATTAAACCGCAATACTTTCTCTGAATATCAAGTAATTTGGGGCATTGAACCTATTTTTCTTTTAATTTTCAAAATTTATATTAAACAAGCCAATGCTAACAGTTTACCATACGGATGGTATGGCTTACTCACAATGTAAGGGAAGACAATATGTTATTTCATATTATTTCAGTATAGTGTATTTTAGGAATTTTTTAATAATTTGTGACAAATTCTAAAACACCGTATACACGAGCTACACCTCACCCTGAACGTCAAGTACGCAGGGTTGTTTATGCTTACGGTACCTTCCACTCATAAAACGTTCGTATGTTTGGTAACTGTAGTTCATGGAAGCATAGATGTAAATAAGGGTGTGTATTGTGTACGCTACATGGGGCGCGGACCGCGGAAAGATCGCGCCGATATGTTGCGCTGCTGGGGCGGGCGGCGCGTGTCGGGCGGGCGCGGGCGGTGACGGCGCGGTGTAGCGCGAGGGTCGCCCTTGTGGCCGCGCGACGCTCCTCGCTATTTTCGGCCTCACATTCCTCTCGACTGTTTTTCAATCTAACGTGAAACGCATAACGCGCGTGCCGTATGTGCTTTTGTTTTCTCCGCTGCTACGATCGACTGTCAAACAGTTTAATCTCGAATTTAATCGATTTTGTAACGACCGATAATATACCGCGAAATATCACTTCGATCCTAGGATACTGTTATAACTGTGTGTGCAGTGAAACCGGCGTCATTCATTACAATGTTTAGCTTGAGTGCGTGGATGTCTAGTGTCATGAGTGTGTTGAAAGCGCGCCGGACTAGTGCCTGACTGGCAGTGAGTGTGATCCCGATGGGGCCCACGCGGTTACCTCCTACGCCTGAAGAGGAAGAACTTCCTCAAGATATTTCTTTACGACCTGAGCCAAAAACACCGGATGCAGTCCAGTCAAAATGTGAACTGTAAGATCTTTACCATAATGTAAATAAACGTAGTTATGTCTAAGGAAACACAGTAATTAATTAAAATTCGATCGCTTCCAAACAAACACATGGCCAAAAGTTCAACTAATAGTGGCGATAACATGCGTATGTTATGAAGGTTTTTCTAACCATACAGTTGCTAGTAGCAGTACTAAAACAAAATGCTGCCAGAATTTTTTCATGAAATTAAATGTTTTATTGAATTCGAATGTCTTAAAGCTACTTAATAATAATACAATGAATAATAATATACCTAACACAAAATTCAAATCATCTCTTTTGTATATCGCTTATGTTGCCTATTGAAAGCTCAATAAAAGCACAATAATAATTGTTTTAAATATTATGATTTAATTCGACTCGACGATTTCGGCACGTCTAACCAATTCGGACCACAAGCACAGACTGACTGGACCACCTCTTGTGGTCCATTATAAGAAAGAAAGAAAGAAGAACAACAAAACTACCAGTTCAGCATTTTTACTCTAACAGTTCGGCCATTCTGACAATATCGATGTCCTCATCGCATCTTTCACCTCAATCTAGCATTATTTATGATGATGAATTAACAAAATATGTTATGAAACTGTAATTAATGTTTTTGTGATAAAACGTAATTTTTTTTCATCGCGGTATGTTTTACTTAGTTCAAATTCATAGGAAGTAAAAATATAACTAGTTTCTATATTCAGGTAGGTATGTAATAAATACTTCATTAACACTACCAACCAATATTAACTACCTTAACAATAATTTGTTTGCTTTTATCCTTTTGATATTTTATTCAACAATTATTATAATACTGTTTGTTTTTTCCGAATAAAATTTAATGTAGGAAAACTGATAAATTTAGAGGAAATTAACGCGAATTACGTATATAACTGGTCAAAAGACGTACAACGCCAATTAACCCGTGAGAAGGCGCGCTATGAGCAATTTGCTCACACAAAAATTAATTGTGAAAGTTTTTGGTGTTCCTGACCTCATAGCGTCCCGGGCGCCTAGGTACCTTCCTAACTATTCAACCCCTTTCCCATTGTGCAACTTGCGCATTGCTCAGCCCCACTGTGACTGCGCAGTGAAGCACTTGTAGAAGTCCCATACCATCGCGCGGCAATTTGCTTATTGCGCGCCTATCCGCGCAAGTTTTATTTTTCACATCAGAAATAGTTAAGATGTTTTTTTTTGTATAATATTATGTAAATTAATATTAAATTGATTTTTTATTGGTTAATTACTCTAAAGACATACATGAATGCTTATATTTTTCGTTCTATCTACAGATTAGGTGAAAAGTAGGTGATCTGAATAATGCACTACATTTTCAAATTTCTTCGGTTTTTGAAGAGGATTTCGATAATTTGCTAGCAGATCCAGAGAATGGGGTACAAAATCGTGCTGACAATACGTGCGGATTCTGTGCGATATGTCCTAGATGTAAAAATAGGAGGTCCAAAAAAGCATGCACTTCATGCAAGCAATTACTCTAAACCGAGCACACAAAGTATGTATGTATAATGTGTTTCGAGAGGCACATTTGTCCTGAACTCATGGTAGAGTGACGTTTTTAAAACTTAACTGCAAATTTTTTTTTATCGATAATTTTTTGAAGACTACCAAAAATAGGAGGTTCAAAATGGCTTAATTATTTATTTGTGGTAGAAGTTGCATTTATTTTTCATAGTTTTGATGAAAACTCTGGTTTTCATATTAAATAAATGTTGTTTTATTCATTATGGACCCATTTAAAGCCAAAACTACTAATATTGTAGAAATATAAGCACTTAAAGTAGTGTGAGCAATTAACTCGTGCGCGCCTATCCATGTTACAATAGTCGGCGCGCCTTCTCACGGGTTAATAACGGAAAATTCAAAGATACTTTTCATAAAATTAAAAATAAGGTGATTGCTATTTGAATCGCGGCCGTCTGTTTATACATGTGTGGAATCCGATGTAACTCATCAACTATTTCTATAGCGACACGTAGGTTCAGTGGCTGCTATGCGGTATCCTGTGACGTCGACCGAGCGGACCGGCTTCAATCGCGTCGTTGATTTACTTTTGTCACACTAAAACTAAACAAACGCGTTTTCGACAGTCTCTGTTGTGAACGTCACAGGCGGCGGCGGTGGCGCAGCGCCCAGCTTCCCCTTCTAATATTTCCTGCAACAAAAACTTTGCCCCACGTAAAATAATAAACAACAACGGCTGTCGTAATTTTCCTGTCCTTATCCTTGGTGTTTTTTTTATTTCCTTATAATTAACGGCCAAACAACGTACTAAAATAGGATTGCCTAAGATTACGTATGAAATACAGAAATACTCTCCTGCCGTTTTTATTACTCAATAATATTTTTGATATATCCATATATCAATAATATCCAAAATTGAATTAAAATATAAGCAAAAAATAACAACGCAACGCATCGCATGCCTATAAAGATCAATAGACTTGACGAGATGTGACGTATTTCTAGATTTCTACGTAACGAGTTACACTATTGATCACTATCATAATGCTACGTCTACCAAAGTAAACCATACGATTTACTTTACACACACACACACGCACACACATACACTCACAGGAATACTCCTGTGGCCAAGAATATATCAAAAGTAAATATGTATTTAACATTTTTATTTGCTTCTTTATATAAATAAGTGTAAAAACCTATATCGCAGTAGGTACTAACTTAATCTACCACCGCAGGTAGATACACTCGTGATAGCATTGTTATGTTCTTGAACCGCAGAATAATGGTACACTTGAAGCAAGTACAATTCAAGGCGTAGGCACAGTACTCGAACGATTGTCTTTTGCCTTGTTTTGCGTAAGATCGCGTGTGTGCCCTGACTCATTTTATGTTTTCGCAGGTGGTAGTTTACGTGAATTGTATGACACGGTTTAATTTTTACTGCAACTGAATTAATCGGTACAAGGCACAATATTTTTTTTAGTTTCACAAATTATTAGTTTCACTGTCTCCTTGTCAGCAGATAATAAAAAGACAGATTTTTCCTGACATTTTATAGCGACTCTGAAATATTCTTTTCATTTTCACTTTCATGTCAGGGAAGGTGGCAACAGATTTACCGACTAGTTTAGCTAATGGAGCTTTCCTCAGCGACCATTAAAGAAAAACGATTAGGGACATCAAAACAGCTCTTGAGAATATTTTTAATAGTGTCTGGAAGTAGAAACTGATAGAAATCAATCATAGAACAGTGTAGTATCATACCAGCTGTTATGATTCTCGCACTGTTTTACTTTACGTGATTTATGAGCATCTTGAATGGCAGTTGCGTCAAAATATCCGCAATTCAAACAGGCAATATGTACTTTATCTGCATTTGAATTGATTGTTTTATTACCTACCTAATACATTTTTTGGCTATTGAACGTAAACATAAAAAGCAGCCAAGTGCGAGTCGGACTCGCCCATGAAGGGTTCCGTAGCATTAATTAACATAATATAAAGGTTTTTGTAGTTCGTCGAAAGGTAAATTGCGGTTTACGATTTATGACGTATAAAAAAAAAACTACTGACTAGATCTCGTTCAAACCAAATATCGTTGGAAGTTTGCATAGTAATGTACAACATATATTTTTTTGGATTTATCATTCTCTTATTTTAGAAGTTAGAGGGGGGGGACCAACTTTTTCCCACTTTGGAAGTGTCTCTCGCGCAAACTATTCAGTTTAGAAAAAAACGATATTAGAAACCTCAACATCATTTTTGAAGACCTATCCATAGATACCCCACACGCATGGGTTCGATGAAAAAAAATTTTTTGAGTTTCAGTTTCAAGTATGGGGACCCCCAAAATTTATAGTTTTTTTTCTATTTTTGTGAAAAAACCTTAATGCGGTTCACAGAATACATCTACTCACCAAGTTTCATCAGTCTAGCTCTAATGGTTTCGGAGAAAAATGGCTGTGACACGGCCGGACAGACAGACAGACAGACAGACAGACATGACGAATCTATAAGGGTTCCGTTTTTGCCATTTGGCTACGGAACCCTAAAAATAGAAGATGTTTGTAGACATAAAATAAAATCAAAGGGAATGTCTAGTCTAAGAGTCAATAGACGTTTCACGAATGAGCTTAGGGGGGGGGTTACATTTTCAAACTAAGACAATCGTTCACATTGTTGGCCAGGATTCAGGGTATCCCCCCTTTAATTAAACACTGGAACAATTTGGACCTTGATTATGATATATCTAGTCCGAATCCCTGATCGTTGCTTTTAGCATACAATGAAAAAAACCGCGTGTTTGTAAAATATTATGCACATTGCTTTAGTGATAGTTAGCCTGCTCGCTCGATGATATCCTCATGTAAACGCGAAGCAAACGAGCGTGAATTTCCGCCTTAACTACAGTTTTTAATTGCATTTTGAATTTATAATCGCTCGAACTTCCCCCGCCAGTCCTCACGGCGATTACAGCTGAGGCATTTTGGCCTGTACCCCCACTTCTGATCAAAACTATGAATACGACTCTTAGCCATAAGGTTGTTTATGATAATGATGGTGTGTGATACGTTGCGGTATGATGATAAAGGTTGATGACGGTACCCGGCCATTGTAATAAATTCTGTGTTCTATGATTATAATGGTTGATGACTGGTGTCCAGGGTGCTTGGTCCGACGGCGTTGCTGCAGCTGGCAGAGCGCGATGAACCGCCGCCCGCCAGCTCGCGGCCGCTCTACTCGCTGGCGATGCGCGGCGCCGTCATATGCTTCTCCGGATTCCGCAAGAAGGATGAACTTGTGAGTATCAACTTTTGCTGCATCTTCTTCTTCTTATCGTGTTCCTAGTTCTGTCAAACCGAGTGTGGTAAAAAGAATTTTAGTGCTCTGTCATGCTGGTTTCTTCACGATGATTTCCTTCACCGTTTGAGAGTACTGGCATAATGCATATTAATTTTTGGACGGAAAAGGTCATACAAGTGGTACTCTACTGAATTTGAACCCTAAGACCTTAGGGTCGAAAGGCGGAGCCCTTACCACTAAGCCACTATTCCAGCATCAGTTCTTAGGTTATGGGGACTAGCTAATCGGTCTTGATGGGTTATTGAATGCTGCCTCCAAGCAATAGTGAACGAGCATTACTGTAAAATACGAACTCGGCGTATGTCCGATAACTTTACTCTTATTGCAAGCGTCTATTATAAATTGTAATATCCAAAGGGCTGATTCTTCAAACATAATTTAATCCATAATCATAATTGTTAATAACTTAATTACCGTGACGCGATTTCTGAAGAATAAGCCAAATAATATATGATCTGCAATTTTCATGAAGGATCCCGCTCTGTTTATGGTGTAGTAGCCGGTGTAGTTGCTTTGACCTTGACTTATGACTATTCGTAGTACGAGAAATAAACTCTTAGTCACTACGCTACATTTATTTATGACCATTGATCCACTCCACTACATTCATAACAAATAGTTGCCCTATTGGTGGGTATGTTTCATAAACAAATAACTTTGGCATAGATAGAGCATGTTGAAAAGGTCATGTCTAAGGGACCAAATCGAATTCAAAATCGGTTCAAAGACTTCCATATTGACTACGGTGCTTGCTTATAACCGACTACCCATCTAGATGATATGCGGCTATCGCTAGTTGGGCGGCCTCCAAGAAATCGACTATCAACAACGGCACATGCGTTCATTCATGAAAAATTCTAATACGTATGCATGCCGTAAATATGTTTCGTCCATCTCAAATAAATAGCATTGCAATTACGAAACCAAGCATTTCGAATGCTCGTTTCATATTCTTTTAACACCTCGTTTTCTTTGAAACTATGTATCAATTCGCATGATTGTACATGTACATTATTATTTAGTCAGCTCCGCACGTATTGACCATGTCTTTCCTGTGGATAAGGAAGCTGCCAAGATGGTATAGGTGCTGGGCAAGCCTATTCCATCTAAAATCCTGTCCCAGGCACTATAGCGTCCTTACCTCTGACGCCAAAAATTCGGCAAATTTTTATCATCCGCACTTGGTTTTTCGCAAGTAGGCCGCTGGCGGGCCCTTTTTGCGTGACCCTTGACACGTGTTGCTCGAACTTTTTTAGGTTCTACGACACGCCGGTTTCCTTACGATGTTTTCCTTCACCATTTTGAGAGTACTGGCATAGTGCAGTACTCTCAAAACGGTGAAGACCTCTGACGCCATATAAATAGATGCAAAGGCCTGATTACTTTTTTACTTTTACATGTACATTCAAAAACGGAAGTGTAGCGTTTACACAATTTCCAGTGAATCGATTTCAAGTGTGAATGTTCGTTCACCAGACGTACCTGATAACATTGATACACTACATGGGTGGGTCGATCCGCAAAGACATGTCGAGTAAGGTGACGCACCTGATAGCGGCCGCGGCCACGGGTGACAAGTACCGTTACGCGTCCGGCTTCGGGCTTCCCGTGCTGGCGCGCTCGTGGGTTGACGCCTGCTGGGAGCGCCGCGACGACCCCGCTTGCCTCGCCACTGAGGACGCTGTCATCGTAAGTATTTCTCACCTTGGATTTAGATTTGCACTCCGAACTAGTTTTTAATTTGTGTTCCATCATACAGTTCTGCACGCACCATAATTATGATCTTCAATTTTTATTTTATACATCTCAGAATTAGGAAGTTTATGTGAATACATGGAACTGACAACCGCTAGGGAATGAATATTCTCGAATGGCGACCGAACCGGAATACCAAAGTAATAGTTGGATGGATCTATTCAGCAAAGGCGATTTGGTCACCCGCGTTACATCTCCACTATTTTTAAGGAAATCATTAATGTTATAACTAGCGGCACGTAACTTAAGCGCTGAGCGATACGCGGAGGGGATAGCTGCGCATACGTCGTAGTGTGCCCATGTCGCGCACACTTGATGTGTGGATGTGTGCAGAGTGTCATATTGGTACAGAGAGGGGAGTGCGACTGGAGAGCCAATCGGCGCTACGCATGGCCGCTCTTCATACCGCGAGCCCCCCTCAGGTACCTTATTTTTGACTTCTGCGCAATAACGGTCAGCGCTAAAGTTATGTGCCGCTACCTATATGAGAGGTGTATTGTATCATGCAATTGGATTTTACTAGAAAGTCAAAAGACAGACTAATAATTGTGACTTGTTCAATTAGTCATTGGTTTTATTGAAAGCACTTCGCCATTATATAGTTTCTTCGAAACAGCTAAACATCCAAATATAAACGCAACATCAATATGTGAATAACCGTCGTGCACCTCCAATATACGGTGGAGTGTCAAACCATAACGCTAATTCATATTTCCTGTATCCGTAGCGGGAACCGAAGGAAGTTGCCAAATTAGATAGAATACATCGTCAGATAAGGATCTGTTCAATTTGTCAAATAAATAGTCTTTAGGTTTTAAATCGATTTGCCAACCGTGAACTGGTAAAAATGACCACGAAAAATAATAGTCTATTTTTGTTTCGCAGTCATTAGTATGAATTGAACATATTACAATGCGAGACGTTGTAAAAGTCAATTAGTCTTGTACAGTGTGAGTAAAACAAAATTCGAATAAGATATTTAATATTGTAATGTGTTTTACAGAAAGATCACAAACTGAAAGTGTTCGCTGGCGCTCGAGTTTGCTTCGTCGGCTTCCCTGAAGATGAGACGCAACATATGGCGGAGGTGCTCGTCAGCAATGGCGGCGGCACCTGCCCTCTCGACGACCCCGACTGTACACATGTCGTAAGTAACAATATCACATTACACGGCAAATCACAATAAAACGTACCGTTCACAGAATAGACAGATAGACCTTGGCCGTTACGTAACTAGCGTAACAAACATGTAAACATCGAATTTTAAATCGAATGTGTTACGTCTGTAACATGTTGACGCGAAACACGTGTGCCTAACCGCAGGAATAGTCAATCATACAAAGAAAGTAACTCGACGTCCTACGGTACTTCAACAGAACGTTTACCTCTGAATACTTCACATATTTCGTTTATTTATACACTACTTGCCACATTATGCATATTTAGATACTAATTATAGCAATATGAAGTCAGCATGCACGTAGTTATACCCTTGGGAACACAAATCACTCTTAGTTGCTACTTTGTAGACACAATGATTAGTTGCTGGTATATTAGGTGGTTATTGAACATTCGTGTATGCTCTGCTCTACCTCTAATTTCTTCCGATGCCTGCATTAGTTAGCAATACATGCCTTCAATGTCAGATGTTGCTTGTTTAGCAATTTACGAAAGCAAACAATGATTGCCAGTCTTGTGGCGACTCAATGTCAGTAGCGTTTTTACGTTAAAAAATAACCAAACAAGGGATGTGACGTAGTACTCATTCTCGCGCGTATTCTTTACTTTTATTTGCAATTGAATAGCCATTTTCTTTATTAGTTACTTGTAGATTATTCTTCGTATGCACAGTACTTTGTAAGTACTGGTGGTACAAAATGGGCATAGCGTTATGCGCTCAAACCGCACCCCGCCACGTCCTATTCCATACGACACAAAGTCAACCCATTGTTTGTCCGTTTGCTTATGTTTCATGTACCTATTTGTTTTAAAATTAGTGCTTTTCAATCAGTTCACTATTCCATCAAATCACGGATTTCATTCGGCTTGTGCGAAATGTACTCGCACCACTTAACATCATTCTAGTATTGTTTACATTTCATCGTGTCATATGTTGTGTAATGTATCAGTTAGCTTTGTAAAATATCTGCTCTAGTTGCACTCTCTTTAGCACCACTTATCTTTAAAGTAGGTTTATAAACTCAATCAAATACATACTTCTTCTAATTACATACCTCTTTGAAAGCCACAATGCTCACTTTAGACGCTGACTACTTTCTGAACAATTGGCATCTACATATACCGGTAGGAAGTACACCCATGGTAGGCAATCTGCTTCTCTGTGTCTAACTGCCTCTATCTCGATAATAATAAGTTATCGTTATGCATGTCTGTATTGGAATGGCTTCATTACATCATTGCGTGGTGTGTTCACCCATGTTTCAGGTAATGGCCAATGGGGAGACTTTCGGTCGTTCGCTTATCCTATCACCCCACCCGAGTACCCCCAACTCTGTGAAGGCATCCCGCCCTACTCCCAACCGCTCCCAATCTACTCCCAAGAGCTCTCTCTACCGTAGACTGTCAGCGCGACTGTCGGGTTGCCGCTCGAGCCCCTCTAAGCAAATCGATGACGCTAGTGCCCAACTAGCTAGAGACGAAAGAGAAAATCTTCTACAATTAGCGCGCAATAGCCTCAGGGATAACCACAACCTTTCCAAAGATCAATTCCATGACTTCAGTATTAGCTGCGTAGGAAAGTCTATGATGGATGATTTTAATAATAGCAAAAGCCCCTCGCGTACTGAACAGGTGGAGCTCCGGAAGTGTAAAATGAATGACAAAGAAAACAAAGAAATGGCTCAAATCCTTATAGGGTCTGTTAGAGTAAACAGTAAAGACAAAAGGGAAGTTTTTAGAAATAAGTCTATGAATGTATTCAATTTAGTCGATTGTCTGACAGAGGCAGGATCTCTGCATTCGTCTTTAACGAAAAGTTTATGCGACCTAGATGCTAAAGATGAGCCGGACTTTCTACTGCCTGATACCACTAGAAACAAGGAATTGCAACAGTCAACGACTACCATTTCGTCGGGAAAGAAAAGAAGTCGGAATTCGACAGATTCTAATTTCCAGATCAGCTCTATCGATGTCAACATTTCCCCTGATAAAAGCGAGGAGAGCAACTGGAAATCGATCAAAAGATTGAAAATAAAAGATTCGTTCAAATTCAAAAATAGGCCAACAATATTCAAGAAGACAAAAAAAGAGCCCGCTTCGAAAACTGCCGGAGAAATAGTTGTGGAGCCGGTAACCCCCGAGGCGAGCAAGCCGACAGATCCCGCAGGAGAATTCGTAGCTTCAACATCTTCGCCTATCCAGGAGGACGACAATGCTTCAAATTGCTCAATGAACACGAGCAAGCAATCAGGGTTCTTCGACACATCATTCGCCTCGAAAACGGCAAAATCGGCGTCAAAATTGCGAAGAAGCGTCAAATCCTTCACAGCGTCATTCAGAAGCGAAAGGAAAAAGAAGTACGAGAAGAGAGCCGAGCGCAACACCGTCGAGGTAGACGCTTGCCATCTGCCGTCGGGGCTCAAGAACATATCCACGCCGAAGAGGGAGCTCGACGGGATGCACCTGGACATATCGCCAGTGCAAGTGGATACTGTAGATAGTACGAACCTGGCGACGCCAGTTCAAGAGCCCGATGTGGACGAGTTGGATGATTCGGCAGTGTTCAAGACGCCACAGAGTGTGTGGTTGAGGGCGCATCGGCACTCGATCTGTGGCGGCGCTGAGATTCGCGGGAGCAGTGCGCCTTCCCCTCGGCACGTTGCCCCTCTGCCTTCCCCCTCCCCCTCCCCCGCTACCTCCCTCCGGCCCGCGCGCGACCCGCCGCCGCCCGCTACGACGCCCCCCATCCGTGACGTCCGCGCCATATCGCAATGCCATGGAATATCGCTGCCGGTACTAACACCATTTTATTCAGTAATACTAAACTAGTTTATTACGAACTCTAGACGGTCATCTTCTTACTTTAGTGAATAGCTCGAAAAGTCACTGGTTCCCCCGAAATTGTCTTGAATGCATGCTATGATAGTACACGAGATCGGTAGGTGCTTGTTAGGGCGCGCACCCGAGAATGTGATGCTATTCTATCGCACGTATGTAAAGTGCTTAGGATCGCCTTTAAGGTGGAGGGCATTATTTGTTGAGAACGGTTGCAAATGTTTTGTTTACAAATCAGGTTGTCGACGAGCACAACACCGGCGTGGCGCCGGAGTGTTCCGCGCGGGTGCACGTCGTCAAAGCCGAGTGGTTCTGGGCCTCCGTGCAGAACGAGGAAGCTCAAGACGAGAGGGATTATCTTTTTAAAGACGTAAGTATCCACACTTCTTTCGACCACCAATATTACATTATCCTACTTGAACAGCTGATAAATGCTGGAAAAAAACTCTTTAGCCACTGTCTCAATAAAACTCTATCGTAGTACTTAGACGAGGTATCACGCCGGTCATCAGTCGGCGGTCCCGCGGTCGGCACTCCCTGCACAGACGAGGCCGGGCCGAGTGTGGGCGCAGCGGGCAGCACACCGGCGCAGCTGCAAAGGCTGCGGAAACGGAAGCTGAGAGGAGGCGAGTCTGCGCTGCATAAACGAAGATCATCGGTTGGAGATGCCGTGTTATTGAGTCTGTCGGGGAACCTTCTGGATTGTACGCCCTCGCCGGATGGCAAGAACTTGCTGGAAGGTGGGTTACTCAAATTGAATGAAGTTTTGCATCAATCGAAGTTGTTCAAAAAATGTGAACCTTATCACATTTTTGAGAAGTTGGTTTACGCAATACATTTTATCTAGAGCAAGAGGTTCAAATTTGTTCACTATTTTATTATGCCCCTAATTGAATAGGGTTTACGGCACCAAATCCAGTTGGGAGATTCCTCTTTGCTTCAAATTTTAATGAGAATAGATTAATTATTGTGTGATGAAAATAAACCTCAGCCTCTTGTGTACGAAAGTTATAACAATATGGTGATTATTTCTGTGTAGAATCAGAGGTGCCCGACAATGTGGTCCGAAAACTTATGTCCCCTCGGCAACAAGTATTCATGGAACTACTACAGACGGAGTCAAATTACGTCGGGATTTTACATACCATTGTTATGGTAAGCAATCACTCATATTTAATTTCAGAGTTTGTAGTTTATGAATTCTTGTTCTCTAATAGTTCATTGTTTAAAAACAACAACACCAAGTTTTTTAGATACAATAGATACAAAAGCCTGATTACTCAGATAAGAATACGAAGCAATATGTACGCAGGTGGCGCACACTTTTTTTTATCATTTATGCATGCATTCATACCGCCTGATATTTCTAATGTCTCATTTGCGGTTAACGGGGCTGATTACACTCTAAGAACTACTTAGTACCTTCTAATTTTTTTGTTACATGTGACTGCAATTGTTTGTTGTCCTAAATAAAAACTGTAAAACTATTGTTTGCAGATGTTCAAACAACCGCTAGAAGAAATGGCTGATACTGAGGAGGACAACAGTAATGGCAAAATTCAAGCGTTGCTCAATAATACAGAACTCAAAATTATTTTTGGAAACTTACCGCCTATTTATGAATTACATCAGTGAGTATGACTTATCATTTATACTTGTATATGAAAATGATGTAATATAAATATTGCATATCCTGGTTGCCTACTTTAGGGATACGGTAAAACAGGTTTATGACACAATCTCATTTAAAACGAAAAAAAATATTGTGGATAATTCACGATTAGTTAAATTCACGCTTAGTTTGGGGCAAGGTGGTATTGTAAAGTACAATATAATATAACTCCCAGACAGAGAACAAACATCTGTGTTCACCACACAAATATTTCTTCTCGGTGGGGATCGAACCCACGGTCCATCACATGTCCCAAAATCAGTCGACATAATACTGACTAAGCCGTTACTTTCAGACGAATGTTAGAAGACCTGCGCTACACGCAAGCGCATTGGAGCGAGGAGATGAGCATAGGGCGGCTCGTGCTGCGGTACACTCCCGACATGGTGAAGGCATATCCGCCGTTCGTCAACTTCTTCGAGAACACCAAGGAAATGCTGCAACAGTGTGATCGTGAGAACCCAAGGTACAAAATGACAACATTTTATCATCCGCACTTGGTGTGCGGGCTGGTTTTTCCGCAAGTAAGCCGCTGGCGGGCCCTTTTTGCGTGACCCTTGACACGTGTTGCTCGAACTTTTTTAGGTTCTACGACACGCCGGTTTCCTCACGATGTTTTCCTTCACTGTTTTGAGAGTACTGGCATAGTGCACATAATTTTTTCGACAGAAAAGCTCATTGGTACACGACTGGATTTGAACCCACGACCTACCACTAGACCACCAATGCTCTCGAACCCAAGGTACTTATAACTAAGAAAAATAAATATCAACTGATAACTGGACAAAATTACTAATTGTTGGATCTTTGCTCATCTTTAGAGGGTAGATAATTTGTGTTATGTCACATTTATAAACATTTGAATTTAGAATTCATGTTTTATTCTAAACTAGCGGCCGCCCGCGGCTTCGCTCGCCCCATTCCCGGTTCCGTTACTTCTTCGGGATAAAAAGTATCCTATGTCCTGCTCCTGGTACTAATCTACCTTCCCATCAATTTTCAGGCTAATCGGTTCAGACGTTCTTGAGTTATAAATAGTGTAACTAACACAACTTTCTTTTATATCTAAAGATATAATAGAAGTTAAATTATTGAAATACCTTCCTTTTCTTATGTTTTCAAATAAACTGTCTCGTCCCTTTCCTTTGTAGTTCTATGCTAAAATAAACACGCAGTAGCAGGTCGTTCATTATAACAATTTATTTAATTACTTCAATGTAACTTTGTATTTTTGTTTTCAGATTTCATGCATTCCTGAAAATCTGCCAAACAAAGCCAGAATGTGGCAGACAGAGTTTACAGGAACTTTTAATAAGACCTGTGCAGCGATTACCTAGTATAAGTTTATTACTTGATGGTGAGTTTATTTTTACTGGTTGGGATCATATTAATATGAACCTATATTTTTGGCATAGAGTTTGTATGTGTTCAGGAGATATCTACCACGTCTCGAGATTAATCATAATAATAAATATGGACAATCCACATAATAGTATCTAGTCCTAAACTAAGCAGAGCTTATACTATGGGAATCAGATAGCTGATATAATACTTATTATATATTTTTTTGTAAATACATGCTTAATACAATATATAGATAGTGCAATCCACGAAGACGCGCCCCACTATTCCTCCTAACCGTTTATAGTATATGTGTGCAAGCTTCCGTCAATGTTGAGTGTTATCGGTACACACTAATTACCTATGAGTGCACACGCACACTACAATGAATAGACTACGGTTCGCGACTGCCGCTCGGAGCAAACTCTCCGCACCCCGCGAGGGGCGCGTCTTCGTGAATTGCACTATCTATAACACCCAGACAGAGAACAAAAATCTACGTTCACCACACAAATATTTGTTCTCTTTGAGGATTGAACCCACGACCTACGGTGCAGAAAGCAGAACTACCAACTGAGCTGAGAGGCCTGTCCAGATTTAATGTCATACGCCTATTCACCGTACTGAGAGTATATATATTTTTAAATTTCAACAGACATTTTAAAGCATACGAATAAGAACAACCCGGATCACTCGGCGCTGGTCGCAGCGCTCGCGGGGCTGCGAGAAGTCATGTCTCACATCAACGAAGACAAGCGCAAGACGGAAGGACAACTGCAAATGTTTGACATCTACAACGATATTGACCAGTGCCCGGTAACTACTCATCTCCAATAATATTATGGCCATCAAAATATGTGAAAGCACGAAAAAAGGCTTTTTATGGTGCACTTAAAATCACTGTTTGGAAAGAACTAGTTACACGAAAGAGAGAGCATTATCGCGTATAATTAGAAAGGAAGAAAACTTATTTAAAAAGAAAACTTATATATTTCTGGTCCCTCACTATGATAAAAACGGTCAGGACAACATTGGACGACTTTGATGACGCCTAATTAAGTGATGCACGAGCTCTTAACAAATCGACTCAACGAACCGCGACGGCAAAAGGCGGTGGAAGCAACTGTTCTTTTTTTCTAACCTTGTCCCACTGCTGGGCAAAGGTCTCTTCCAAAATTTTCTTTAAAGAAAGAAAGAGAACTTGTTTATATGACCCACAAACACGTTTAGCAAATTAGTAGGTCTACTTCTACTCGTGTTGAAGGAGTTAAGGCGGTCTTGCCAACGTTTTCTCAGGTAGCCGCGACATCTAAGCAACTATTATCATTTTTAATGATCTTTTCCATTTCCAGGCACATCTTGTTTCCTCACATCGATCGTTCGTCTCGCGCTGCGAGGTAGTGGAACTATCGAAAGAACTATCGGGGAGAGGAGACCACCTTGTATTGTTTCTGTTCACTGACACTATGGAGGTTTGCAAGAAAAGATCTAAGGTAAAACATATACCACCTGTAGGCAACAAATATTGCACATCGGCTAATTTCGGCTTCATAGAGCGTAGTGTGTGTCAGAAAGAGATAGCGCTCTACGAAAGCAGAAAAGACGATGTGCAATATAATTGCCTACAACCGTATTAAGATTTTATTCCAATGAAAACGCTCTTCAAGATTGACTATTATACTACGATGTGTCGTTACCTTAAATGCGGTTTATCGTATTTCAGGCTTTCAACAGTAAAAGCCCTACGAACGGAACTGGCACGATGCGGATAGGATCGAGTAAGCCCTACAGACATATATCGCTAATGCCGCTTAGCACAGTCAAACGTGTCGTCGATATACGAGAGGCTGAAGGTACGTTTTATACAAATTCTTCTCTCTTTCATTTGCAACCAATTTTTCGCTCAAAATCTCGACCAAAATATTGTTGTCCTCCTCAGGATGAATCCCACTATCCACTAATATTATAGATGTGTAAGTTTGGATGGATGTTTGTTACGGCTGAAAGGATCTGTATGAAATTTGGCACAGAGATAGAGTATAGTCTGAAATAGCACATAGGCTACTTTTTATCCCAATAAAATAGTTCCCGTGGGATGAATATGTTTTTAATTTATGTGTATAAAAGAAAGTCGTGTTAGTTGCACTATTTATAACTCAAGAACGGCTGAAACGATTTGGCTGAAAATTCGTGGGGAGGTAGCTTAGAACCAGTACTTTTTATCCCGAAAGTAACGGGAACGGGGCGAGTGATGTCGCGGGCGGCGTACTCAATAATTTATATTGTAAGTAATAGCATGATTATTCATATTCCAGATTGCCACAATGTGTTCGCTCTAATGTGTCGGAGTAATCAAGAGCTTAAAGAGAAGCTGTACTCGTTCATGATCACGGATGAGACAGTGGATAAGTCTTACTTCCTTCGGCAGTTGTGCAGGCAAATGGCCAATACCGTCTGTAAGGCTGATGCGGTAAGTGTCTTACTACCTTATCTTTCCGAATTCTTCTGGCATACACACTATTATAGTTCGCGTCACGTAAAAACGAGAACTAAGAACCAAGGTGGTGGGCATAGCTCAAAGGATAAGTAAGCTGAAGCGGCAGTGGGCCGGTCATGTTTGTCGTAGAACAGACAATAGATGGAGCTAACGAATACTAGAGTAGAGAGCGCGTTTAGGTAAGCGTAGTATAGGACGCCCGCCGGCAAGGTGGGGCGACGATCTGTAAATTGTAGCTGGCAAGCACTGGCGGCGAAGTGCCGAAGACCGGGCTAAGTGGCACGTCTCGGGAGAGACCTACGTCCAGCAGTGCACTGATATAGGTTGATGATGATGAAAAACGAAATGGCAATGAGACGCAGCGAAAGTACCCTCACTCATACCACGAATTGACTTTTAAATCGCCTACTGAGGTTTGTTTACGCGAAGCGATCAGCACCCGTAGTCTGAGTTTCACTCGATCAGTTTGAACTATTCGTTCCGCCTACGTGTCTTTCTCTTTTGTATGGAGAAAAGATGGGACAACAACTATACGTAACGTAGAAACTTAGTAACGAGCTGTCTCATTATTTCTCCATACAAAAGAAAGAGACACGTAGGCGAAACGAAATCAGGCTGCTACAGTAGGCTGGGGCAGCTAGATAGTTTTTCTTTACAAACTTCTTATCATATATATTTTTATTTCCAGGACAAATTCTTAGCGTGTCTGGAGTCGCATCAGCTCGATATCGACACGAGCGATCTAGCGCTCAGCACGCTCTCAAAAGTATCCAAATTCGCAGCTAGAACAAGAATCAAGGTATGCTTGTCTTCAATATTATTTTATTTGTAAATAATAAAGCATTCAATTAAATTTGTATACAAAAATAAATTAAGAAAAGGACAGCATGCAATAAATAAGAAACGTAGATGTAGCTTAGCTTTAAATATGGAAATAACTAAAAAAATTATCAAACATGGTCGGGTTGCATACTTATACATAGCAAGTTTATAGTATTGGTATTTTTAAACTAGAATTCGCTAATATTATTAGCTTGTTTTATACTTTCTATGCAATTCGGCCTAGTTTATTAGTATGTTGTAAAGGTCTCTTCATACTGTTAGCACGATCTGTGTAATTATAGCATGAAAATATCTGTACTGTTTTGCAAAAACTATGTCCTTAACAAAACTATCAATCAGACATTGATAACAATCACACGGGTTACAATACCAGTACCCCGTAGTCTGAGATTTACCCGATCAATTTGAATATTTCGTTTCGCCTCTTTCTTTTGTGTGGAGAAATAATGAGACAACAACACGTTTCGATCGTTTCAACAAAGTTTCTACGTTACGTATTGCTGTTCTCTCATCTTTTCTCCATACAAAAGAGAGAGAGACAATCATAGGCGAAACGAAATGTTCAAACTAATCGAGTAAACTAAGACTATACGGGTACAGGGGTCGACAATTGTTGCTGGAAAAACCAAACAAATGCACTGACATAGCATTATTTAGATTTTGTGGGTTTCAAATAACACTATCGAGAAAAGCACCTAATCCTTTCCAGCAATAATTATTGATGGCATATTTTTGTAGATTAGATAAGGTGATATCAATATAAAAAATATGTAGGTATTTGAATTGGGAAGGAATTCGGAAGTAAAATTATATGTAAATATTATGAATAGAGGGGTATAAGCACACCGGAACCGTATAATGTAACTGATACTAATGCGGAACTATCAAACCAATCTATGCAAATGTTTTGATGGTGACCGACCGACGACCGTGAAATATAACATCAAGATAACATTTTGACGTGCGAGGTTACATCGCGATCCATCAAAATCAAACAAATATTTGTATCACCAAATTCTGTAATTTTTATAAACTTTTGTAGTAGGTAATAAACTTGATTTTTGAGAATTCGTTAAATCTTCGCCAAATACTGCTTTTGTAAAGGCCTCTTACAGCTTTTTCTAATATTCAGTCAATTTGTTATTTTGCCCTTCTGCATCATAGAAAAGTCTGTCTATCTGACATTTTATTCAGCATTAAAATGTTAGATTGACAAAGTTTTCTATCCTCAGTAGGGCGAAAACAAGAGTTCGATTGAATATTGGGAACAGCCGTTAGAAATGCTATAAACAGCAAATGAGCATAATTTTTAGAGTCCTAGCAATGATATTCTCTTCGAAAGGATGCGGTGATTTGTAATACATAACATAATCAGAAAGGTCGTAGTTTTACTCGATCAATTTGAACAATTCGTTTCGCCGACGTGTCTTTCTTTTGCATGGAGAAAAGATGAGACTACAACAATACGTAACGTAGAAACGAACGAAACGAGTTGTTGTTTCATCATTTCTCCATACAAATGAGAGAGACAAGTATGCGAAACGAATAGTTAAAACTGATCGAGTAAGACCCAGACTAGGCACAGGCACAGGAGTGTATGCTTTACGTATCGTAGTTTGGAAAGTTGGCCGGAGGTTAAACCTGTACTAAATGAATAGGTAAGGGTTTTGAGTGAGCGATGTAGTGGAGCGGTGGTTGTGTTGTAGCTGGAGGCGATCGCCGGCGTGGGAGGCTGGCTGCGCGCCGAGCCGGGCGCCGGGTTGCTAGACACATGGGTATTGCGCGCTCACTTACTCGCAGTCGCACAGGTCTGACGCGGCTCTGACCCAACTCTCTTTCTGTCTCTCTCTCTCGCACACTCCGCCCACTTTCCCCGCCCATCGGTGACCCATTGGCGAATCATTCTTCAACCATATTGTGCTATGCTGCTTGTGGATATTATGAATCGAATATGCAAAATTTCAGACAAATGGGCTATTTAGTGGCGGAATCTTTGATGAATGGCACGGGATTAAATATTATTACTTATTATTATGGAGTCGAGATATCTAGAATACTTTTAACGGCGACAAGTGTTTTCAGGCATCGAAAAATTTTCCGTCTTTGGCTATGTCGAAAAATCTATATATCATCAGCGTATTCTTATTCGCCTATGGATCACCCTTTACGGATTGCGCTTCCTGAATTCAAACCTTCTTTTATCTACCTTACCTTCGCTCTACCGCTATTACACCAGTTTCTACTAACCTATCACTGATTCCGTATCATTCTACGTAAGAGTTTCACGTATAGCTTCAATAATCGAATAACTGAGTCAATGTGGCGAAGAAACGAAATGAAATAATTTTCAATGATTGAAAAAGTGGGACGGAGTGATTGCCGAATAATGCTTCGCTTTGAATTCATTTGTGACTAACAGTGTTCCGTGAGCGTGCCATACCTGAGGTTGTGATGTGTCATCGTAAACTAAGTCATTATCGCAGTCTTTTCATTCATTGTATCTTTATGGATATGGGTTCTTGTTTGTATTGTATATTGTAAATATGTTTATTATAAGCTACTAACGTTCACCTGGTTATTGAATAATACATTATGTAAATAGTTTGCCTGTGCAAAAACGGACATAGCATGAATTGCACTTTGTACCCTATTTTTAAAAAGGTTAGATTAAGGAAAACCCCGTTACATTCTCTATTTTGCAAAGGTTTTACCTGTAAGCAGATGAAATGCCTCTGAGTGTTACTACAAATAAACATGCAATGCCTGTAATGTATGAAGAATGTTATGCGAGTGAATGAAGCGAAAGAGGTATGTCAGGATCGTAGCAAGTGGAAATCCGCGATTGCTGCCTACCCCCATGGGAATGAAGCGTAATTTTGTGTTTAAGATTGACACGAATACAAGAATATAAACGTATTCTTCTTCTTTTTTTTATCGTGTCACTAATTCTTTCAAACCAATTATGTATGTAGTAGTTTCAAATTTGATCGGCAGAGACTAAACATCGAAATTCTCCATGTCCAAATGCAAGTAACTTAACTTAAATTGTTCTAATTATGCAGTTCATTGGTAGACAACTTTGCACAGAGAGATTGTTCTAACAGATTTTTATATAACTGTGTTATGTTCAGGTGGGGCGCGCGTTATCATTCAACAAGACGCCATCGAAGTTGAAGCGCGCTATGTCGTCAATGATCTCTCCGTTCGGCTCGCAGTCTAACCTCACGCCCGCATCGCAGCTCGCGCAGATGCGCCTAGCCAGTTGTAATAATATCAACGTAAGTATTCTACCAGATTCGGGTTATGCATGGACATTCAACAAATAAAATTGCTGCCTATTTTATTTAATAAATTTAACATCACAGTAGAGGCAAATTAAGTACAGTACTAGGCAAAAAATATTGCACATCGGTTAATTTCGGCTTCATAGCCGAAGAGGTTTTGAGAGATAGCGCTCAGGTGTGCGTCAGAAAGAGATAGCGCTCTACGAAAGCAGAAAAGCCGATGTGCAATATTTATTGCCTACAACCGTACCTACTACATCAGCTATCTGGTTCCCATAGTACTAGTTTGGGGCTAGACAGTGTTGTTTGGATTGTCCATAATATTTATTTATTTAACTTACTTACCGACTAATACTGGACTAAAGGCCTGCGCATATCTAGGTGATGGCGATGGCGATCAGTGAAACGCTGTCATATTTGACAGCGTTTCACTAATCTTTATTGGTAATCTCTTAGATGTGCGCAAGGCTTTAATCTCTCATCTGCTTTATCATAAGTCTAACTATAAATGTTGCTAATAATAATAGCGTGTCATGGATAACAGCTACCAACCATCTAACATTGTCCTGTAGGTGTAACACGCAGCATGTTGCAGGAGATGGGAGCGAGCGGCGCCGGCGAGGGCGGCTCGGTGCTGGTCGCGCCGCTCTCGGTCCAACCGACGCGGAAGGCGACCGGCGCGGCACTGCGACGCTTGTGACGCGCACACAAGCACAACCCCGTCGCAGCACTGCTTAGCAGTGTCGGTGCAACCGCCGCACACACACATACTATGTGGCTACGGATAGCCCACCGCGGACGTGATAGTGTGCCAACGCAATATGAACCTATCAACACTGGATAGCAGTGACGGTGCAATCGGCACACGTAGCCCACCGCAGACGTGCAAGTGTGCCAACGCAAATAGAACATAACACTGGTTAGCAGTGACGGTGCATTGTGTGATTTGTGCAGCTGTTAGATTACGGCTTGGTGTTTAGTTAAGCTATTTATCCAGTGCTAAGACAGGGATGGTGGCAATTCAAAGTGTTATTGGAACAATGTTGGGCCAGGCTCGGGTGTATTGATATGAAGTGCTAGGGAGTGCCTTTGATAGTATTGAACTGTGAATGAGATGGAATTGATTGCGCAGCTTTAGTAAATTATTGGATAGTATTATTATTTGTTATAATCGATGTCCTATTTGAGAACACTACGATTTTGAGACAAGCATTGAATTAGATGCTATTCAGAAGTATACATTCATGAGTGTACAATATTTGTATTTATCAATATTGGTGTTAATGTATAGCTTGTCCTAGAACCAGTAATTTGAAGTCAATGGCCATTAACTAATCTTGTGATTTTATGAAAATGTTTGGACCTCTTGTTTACTGGTGACCCGGTCACCATTGCCAGTTAGAATGGGTAAGTATGATATATGTTGGTATTATGTAATTAATATTACCCCGGCCTATATGTGTTACACAAGAATTTGATATTATTGATTTAGAATTGAGAATAATTTGTACATATTGTGATATTTTAATTTAAATGTGAAATAGGGTAAAGTAGTTGTATCAATGTTTCCCGTTAGGCCGTTTTTAAAGCGTTCCTATTTTGTATCATCGCTTTTTGGCGGACATATCACTCAAAATGCCTTGTTGTCATTACGAACTGGTGAAGTCAGTATTGTAAATAGTACATCATCTACGCTCATACGAATTCAGTGCGTATTTCTAAGTTGCGTACCTTATAAGTTAATGCGAGTCTCAATACGGCTATTGCGTCTAATCATGTGTACGCATATGAATGCATTGTACAAAGATCTATATTTATAAATATTTTAAAAAAGGATTGATAAAATAAACATTTATTTTCAATCAGTGGACTTTGTTATATTTCAACCAAAACAAAAATTAGACTAGAATTTTACACACAAAACGGCACTTTAGTAGTTAGACATCGTGACGGCACTTTAGTAGTTAGACATCGTGCTATGTCCCGTGTCTCGGAGACGGTCGTAGGAACACGTACGCGTTGTGACAGGCGCGCAGAGGCACCGCTGCAGCCAGCCCTACGAGTGGAGCCAGTGCCAAGTACATAGCTACCTTCGGGAACTCTGCATTCATCAGCAGAAACATTTTTAGTCCGAGCGTCGCCTGAAACAAGGGACACTATAAAATAAATATGATATAAACAAACCGCATCACGCTGAATGAGCGATACACCATTCAATTCAACCAACAGAAGGGCAAGTCCCAGTGCATTTACAACATTTCCTCTACCAAATGTTGTTTTCGTATGAGCACGTGTCTCTCTCTTTAGTATGGAAAATTGGTGAGACAACAACTCGTTTCTACGTAACGAATTTTTGCTGTCATCTTTTCTCCATATTAAAGATATTATAATGGAGAGAGACAAATAAGCGAAACGAAATGTTGAAATTGATCGAGTAAGACTTGCCCTTCAGGTATAAGCAGCCTATGCTTTTATTTTAAGTTTGAGGCATTCGAAGCACCAATAAGAATATTTATCGCCGCCAATCGCTACATCTGTAGGTACAGTTCTGTCTGCATTCCCGGAGGGCTACGATTTTATAAAGTGGATAAAAATTAGGTGCAAGCAAACTCACAAGTGTAACAAACGGTATAATTTGCCACTGTATGCCGATGCGAGTCGAGCACGCGTTCTCTTCTGTTGCGATATTCATGTCAGATACAAAGTCATGGCTGCGATACACGTAGAGCAAGCCGCCGAGTTCGAGGCAACAGACGAACGATACCCCCACGCCCGTCATCACTGAGTCCACGCTCTCGAGGAGAGCTATGCCACCCTGTTGAAACAGCGTGGCCAGAGTGTTACTTTTGTAACACTTTACGTTACTTTTGACCTTCTCATGTTACCTCAATATAAATTAACTTTAAAAATATTTAACAGCAAACAACAAAAAATAGCGTGATACTTTTTAGGTAATAAAGTGCCATACTAAAGGATATGGCGTGGGTTCGATCCCCACCGAAGAAATATTGGTCTGGTGAACATAGATGTTTGTTCTCTGGCTGGGTTATATTGTATACTATGTAAGTATTTACAAAACTACTATGTAAGTATCAGCTATCTGGTTCCCATAGTACAAGCTCTGCTTAGTTTAGGGCTAAAAAAAAACTAACATTCGTGGCAAATAACAAACTTAGTCCAATGCACGATAAAACCAGACCACCAACTACAGCTTGTTCCACGAATCTGCAATGAAATAGAAGTCATTAGGTCTTTAGCTACTTTTTGGCCTACCCTATAAGTTAAAGATAGAATTTTGAACATTTACTAACACAAGTTTCACTTGGTACTCAAATATTGTGTGCAAAGCAGTCTTCAACATAATAAACGCAACCGCCATGTAAGAGAACATAAGGCCTCCGAAAATTAATGCAGACCTGCAACAAAAAGGCAGTACTAAGGCGAACGATAACTATGCATTGAATATAGTTACGGTTGTAAGCAATAAATATTGCACATCGTCTTTTCTGCTTTCGTAGAGCGCTATCTCTTTCTGACGCACACTACGCTCTATTAAGCCGAAATTAGCCGATGTGCAATATTCGTTGCCTCTACTTGTAGAACTCAATAATCTACGTCTACGCATTCCGACGGCATTTTTCTATATCCCCCGACTAGTGATGTGTCTCGTCGCTCGGTCTCAGTAGGGATGTCCTATTCCCAAAACCTAACAGTAGGCTCTACTATGATGGCCCATCATCACCACCATCATAGCCTGAAGAAGTCCACTGCTAGACATAGGGAACTATACATGCCAGGAAAAATGATCCTTCTGAGCCTTCCCCATCCACCGACTTCCCGCGATCTTAACATACTTACACTACTTATAACTACAATCACACAACATCAAAGCAAACCTAAGTGGGTAAATATTTACTTACATAAGATGTGAGTAGTTGCCCATAGATGTGCATTTCGAGTACATGGGTATAATCCACAAAGTACCTGCATTATACAAATAGTTATGTAAAGGTCGGTATAATTGACAACTTTGAAGTCTGAATATATAAATCCCTCCGCCACCAGAGTTGCCTCATAGCTCATGCATACCTACCTTTTTAACATAATTATATTCATCATTATCAACCTTTATTTACTATTGACCTCATAGCCATG
Source organism: Thera obeliscata (assembly GCA_947578465.1). NCBI lineage: Eukaryota > Metazoa > Arthropoda > Insecta > Lepidoptera > Geometridae > Thera > Thera obeliscata. The sequence continues at coordinate 6,253,951 of OX387926.1, forward strand.
TGGCCAGACGGTTTAGAACCCTAAGTAGGTATATTTTTTGAAGATACTAAACTCACTCTCCTGCATATTGTAGACTCCATCAGCATAAGGTTGAATATAATCAGCTAGAGCACACAGAGCTGCTCCGGCAGAATGTAAAGCCGCTAAGAGAACCAACAATCCGGAATGCCAAACATTTTCACCGTTCAGATCGGGATCTATGTGTCCCGAAGCTGTAAGAAAATGATTCAGTTATGTGACTTATCCTATTAAAAAGCTAGTAAGTACTTAATTTTTTTTATATTACTCTTTTCGTCCCGTTACCTACGAACTTACCACTTTTTTAACCTGTTTGTTATAGACTTGCCTAGGAAGCGAGCCGGAAAGATCGGTCAATGTTACATTTTCATGCATACTTATTAAGGCAATAAATATACTGAATACTGCTTATTCCATCAGCTAGGAATACGAAAATACGAATATTTTACGATTAGGTCGTGAAAAAAAGTGAGGTAACTGTTAGTAACCGTAATGATTTAATCCTTTGCCGTGAATGATTTCAGTGCCCACACTGAGTGAATGTATATAGAGAGCTACTTCCAATGCATCTGCTACAGCCTAAACAAAAGTACAAAAGACACGAATGATATCAAAATTTAAAAGAAATACAAGAGTTTAAAGTTATTTAAAGTTACACTTACGGCTACTACCTCTTTGGCACCAATACGAAATACTTTTCTTAACGACCCTTGTATTGTAGACAAGTTGACGGCGCCGGTTAAAGTCAAACATATTACCCAAATCCATGGAATTATTACGAACCAACCGTGTACATTGTTCCAGATGAGCTAAAAAAACAAAGGACGTTATACTCTTACTGGCCATATAATTCACTATTTTTCTATTGGTAAGAAATGGCAACAGTCTAGGCATTGTTTATCTTTTTAATTTTCAACATACCCTACCATATCGAAGACGTTCCACAATCAACATGATCCATACGATTCCCCAAATACAAAAAATGGAAAGTAAGAAAGTCATATTAAAATGTCCGAAGCTATGATCCGAGCGTAACTGAACGACCTCCACACTGAAAAAGTTGGGAAGATAATAAAATAGATTAGATTAGATTAATTTATTGCACACAATAAACAATACAGCCTACTGCATAGTTGCAGTGAATGTATGACACAAATATGTATGAGAAGTCTTACTAGAAAAAGTTGTAGGCAGGAGTACTATACAAAGCAGGATACCCTCCATCATAAGTCTCCAGACACATTGCTATTTGACGTGGACTGCTTGTTCTCATACCCTCATCTCCTTCGCTAAGAAAACCAACTATCAAAATCTTAGGATTTGCAAAAGTAACTAAGTACATGAAGTACAGTAGCTATACTGGAGGGCTAGACGAGGCAGTGCCCCGGGGCCCCAAATTCAGGAGCCCCTCGGACTCTTGAATTACAAATCTGCATGGAATAAGTCGAATTCGGAACATGACGAAACAGTTTAGTTGGGGCCCTAGTTTATTGATTGCTCCAGAGCCTTTGCTTACCTACGCCACTGAGTAAGTACAGCCTTCTTACGTTAGAAACCAACTTACTCAAAATGAGACACATTTCTCCATGCAAGATCGTTCAAACCAACAGTAGTAGTAGGCGTTTCATCTTCCTCGTCAATTAGGCCAGTTTCCAATGAGAATCTAGACTATACACAAATTAATTATTTGCTTTAGGCTACGAGAATAATGTTATCTATAGCTTAAATTTAATTAATAATAAATACGATATACCTCTTGTAACATAATAGTTTTAACATCCTTCATGATCGGTTCATACGTTTTTAGATCGAAGTCACTGAAACGGAATTGAAAAAATAAAATAATAGGATGAACGTATATAGTGACCGAGGCAAATAAGTCGAACTAACGGTCGGTTTGACGGTCATACCGAAAACCCTATAGAACAAGGTTTAATCCAAGGTATAATTTTGTAACAAGAAAAAAGATCATAAAATAAGCTCAAAATACTTGAAAAACCGACTTCATAACCATACTGCTGAAACGATCTTGATGAAATTTATATGGGACAAATCAGGAAAATGAGTTGCTTGACGGTTGTTAGTTTAAATGATCTTAAACCTATGTTTCCATAAATTGACCTTTTATTGGAAGTCGGTGAAAGTAATTAGCAAGTATGCTTTCGCTATAGCTTTCTCAAGAATGGTCATTACCGGCAATAAGTAAAGGGTAGTTTGGCGTCAGCCACCGAATGCACCAAGTATACAGCTGCTATAGCAGCCACGGCGCAACAAGTGATGGCGCGCACTATAGCGTTTATACATATTGCTATGCCAATCCCTGTAAAAAAACAAGCTAATCTTATCCAGGTCTTGCCCGCGATGTTCGTCACACCGTCTGCCTGTCTACGCTTCGGTGTCCAGTTCTTGTACTACATACATAGCTTAAAACACACTCCTATATACGTCGTGTCTAGTCTAAGGCCCGTATTCAGAAACAGTGCTTGAGTCTGAGTCGAGCCTCAAGCATCTACGCTTGAGCCTCGACTCAGAATCAAGCAATATTTCTGAATACGGGCCTAGGCAGATACTTACCTGTCTGTGCCGACTAATACGCTCAGAGGAAGGAGTATTGAACAATACTTTGAACGGATTTAATTCTGGTTTCAATGAATAGTGAATAAGAGCACTACAAAGTCAGGGTTTACCGTCTAACATGGGTATGATTCTGAACGCACGTCCAGGGCCGCTGATACTCCATTGGCCAAGGTACACCTCAAAGTGACGCAGAGGATTGGCAAGTACCGCAACCGCAAGCGTAAGAAACATTACGTATACAACTGAAATAAACATACATTCAAGAAAAAAAGTGGCCACACAGTCCTCATTACTGAACGGTGGTCCACATGTTATGGCTAATAACTCAAGAACCAGACCGGCACAAATTCTGAAACCTATACCAATCTGCGTCACTAATTCGGCACTAAATATTGGCATACCAACCAGGCCTTAAATCGTCTGGCCACATGGTCAAGAGGACAATCAGTATTTAGATACCCAAGTTTTTCCTTTTAAGTTAGCACGCCAATGCCATTCTTATAGCATTATTCCCCCCTTTTGTACATTTATTTTATGTTTTTGAGCAATAAAGAGATGAATAAAATAAATACGAGCATGAGAGAAAAAGTCTAGAGAAGTAGAGAAGTTTACTTACCAAAGCCACCAGTTAGCGCAGAGGCAGTAACTCTACAGTGCATTGTCAATAGCCCTCCTAGAACTAGGGATCCAAGGCGAAGGCGTCGGCGGCCGGCGACTCGCCTGCGAGGCCCGCCGGAGCCTATCGCGTTGTCCATCCCAGGGACTTGCGCGGTCGACCATATTACCGACCATTGACTCTGGACAAAAAACAATCTCAGCCCTTGATCCTCAGTCCTCTCAGCACAGAAACGATTCTTCGAAAGTATTATGGGGTAGTCAATGACTAGACTCTGCTAAATGAGAACGAAACTGTAAAACTTTACAAACGGAGTACCTACGGTCTTAAAATAGGCATACGGTAGGTACTCTGTGATCACCAAACACGGTAGGCATCTCAGGTTTTTTGTAGTGCTTTCACATTTTTTTTTACATGACAGGTTGGAAGCCCATTGCCGCTGCCAGATACCTACTTCCCTTATTACCTTACTGTGTTTTCCATCATTGTAAGAGAGCCACTGCCTTTTATAATGTGACGCCGCCCGTGCTGACGTAACTACGTAAGCGTGCAAGGCAGTGAAGTTTTTGGCAAACATCGTCATTGTCACAATGGCCGGGCTGTCAGAGCTACGACTGCAAAGCAGACGTACGCGAGTTCGAGCCCGGTCCAGCTATGAAGATTTTTGTTCGACATTTTAATGTTACCAGAAAATTCTAGTAGCGGCGAGTGCCTTCTTTAAGGAATTCGAATAAAGAACCGAAAGTTCTGGACTAAAACAAGAAATGATGTAAGAAGGAAAAGACGATCGGAATCCAACAGAAGAAAACGAAAAGACTAACGAAATCCAATAAATGACAATCGAAATTCCGGGTATATAAGGAGCTGCAAGCGCGTCTACGGGGAGTTCAGTGGAAAGTGATCTGAAGAAAGGAACAAGAAGAAAAAGTGAAAAAGTGGAAAAAGTGAACAGTGAAAGTGAATAGTGAAGTGAACAGTGAGTAGTAAAGTGAAGTGCAAAGTGGTGAAGTGCTCCCAGTGGACTGTCAGTGTTTGAAGCACAGCGTTGGACCGTGTAACGCACAGTGCGCGGGGACAGTGTCGGACAGTGCTACGTGTTTCGTGCAGTGCTACGCGTTCAGTGCAGTGTTACGTGTTTGTAGTGCGAATAAATCGCTACTTTCGGTGAAATCAGTCGTTTCCTTCCAATCCCTGTACCCACTTCCGTAACATTTGGTGTCAGAAGTGGGATTGGAAGGTAAAATGCCTGTCATGCCGAGAGAAGGCATGAGTACTCGCGCTAAGACTGCCTCGCAGCAAGCAGGTGGCTCCGGTGCCGAGGCTCCTGATGAAGAAACCCCTGGGCGCCGAGACAACTCCGGTGGAACAACCTCGGAAAGTTCGTCGATGAGGACCCAGGTTGGACCAGACCTTGGCGCCTTGTTTGAGCAACTGCGCGCCATGCAAGCGGACCAGGCTCGCCGGGAGGAGGAACAAGCCCGCCGGCAGGAGGAGCAAGCCCGCCGGCAGGAGGAGCAAGCCCGCCGGCAGGAGGACCAGCTGCGCGTCATCCAGGAGGAGCAAGCTCGCCGCCAAGAAGAGGATGTCCGCCGGCAGGAGGAGCAGCTGCGCGCCATCCAGGAGGAGCAGGCTCGCCGCCAGGAGGAGCAGCTGCGCGCCATCCAGGAAGAGCAGGTCCACCGGCAAGAGGAACAGATGTGCGCATTGCAGAAGAATCTTTTGACTGCTATCACTGACAGCATGCGCAGGGTAGAAGCGGTGGAGGAATCTATACAGAAACATGAGACTCGCCTCTGTTCCATTGAGGAAGGTGTCAAAGCTGTACAACAATACGGGAACCGCCTCTCCTCCGTCGAGGAAGACGTCAGGAAGCTCAAAACAAATGGTATCCCGGGCTCAGCAACCATAGTAAGTGCAACGACTGCAGGCGGAAATTTCAAAGTCCCGCCTTTCGATGGAACCTCTTCCTGGGCGGCTTACAAGCTACAGTTTGAGGCTGTGATGAACCTGAATGGGTGGACCAAGAGCCAGGCTAAAACCGCGCTTACTTTGGGACTACGAGACAAGGCTTTGACCGTGCTGGAGACCTTGGGGAGTGATGCAACCTACGAGCAATTGCTGGAAGCCTTAGAATCGCGCTACGGGGACTCGCACCTGGAGCATGTTTTCCGCGCTCAACTCCGTGATCGATGCCAACGAGCGAACGAGTCATTGCAACAGTGGTCCCTGGAGGTAGAAAAGTTGGTCCGGAAGGCGTACCAGACATCGCCGGCATCGGTCATTGACAGCATGCTTTTGCAGTCGTTTGTCGACGGTATTTTCGACGCGGAAGTAAGAGCTGCCGTGCGCTTGGGTCATCACGGTCACATCAAGGAAGCCGTCGCGCATGCGCTCGAAGTAGAAGCCGTCCGACGAGACCCGAGGAGTGGACGTCTGAGGGAGATTAATTCAACGGAAGTGGAGCGGGTTAACCAACGCAGAGCTTTCGTCCCTAGATGCTACAACTGTGGGGAACGGGGACATCTGAGAAGCGGCTGCCCGAATCGGGTTACAGAGAGACGAGGAACCGATGCTTGTGTACAAGCGTCGGAGAACCAGGAAAACTAATTCCAGCCAGAGCTGAGGGGTGGGCGCTGGCCGGTAGACATGAAGCCCCGAAAATCAAGATTCATCAGAGCACAGATGGCAACAGCTTGACTGTTAATGGATCAGTAAATGGAATTCCGTGCTCATTAACTTTGGATACTGGAGCGTCGCGTACGGTAATTGGGACACAGCTGATAAGAAGAAACGGAAAGATCAACGTTCAGAAGGGAGCTTACCAGCTAACAACGGCTACCGGCCAGCGCATACCAGTATCAGGTGAACAGAAAGTGGCTATCAAGATTGGTGATAAACTTTACTGGCAACAAGCGGTAATAGCTGACATTGTGGATGACTGCATTATTGGCCTGGACTTCTTGAAGGACCATCGGTGCAAGCTCGACATTCACTCCGGCGTCCTGAAGTGTGGAGAAGACGAAATACCGATGAGAGGCGGTGGCGAAGGCAAGGTGTACTGCATTAAGAACACTAAACTGTTGCCAAAATCACAGACGCTAGTTCCAGTAATTTTTCCTGGAAGTAAAAGTTTGAAACAGCGACGGTGGACAATACTAGAAAAAGTGGATAACGAGTCATCGTGGCTGCCAGCACGTACGGTTGTCAATTCATCCACGGAAACAGTGGTACCTGTGTTAAATTTGAGCAATGAAGAACAGGTTTTAAAGAAGGGTACCCTAATAGGACGGAGCGCAGAAATCGTGTGGTTGCGGAATTGTCAAGAAACCAAAAAGGCGGATGCAAGTTCAATCGACGTCAACAGTATACTGGAAGAATGTAAGCAGGATTTGACAACTATTGAATTGCTCAAGGCGAAGAATTTGCTACGTCGGTTCTCCGATATATTTTCGAAGAATGATGGTGATATTGGTAGGACGAGTATGGTACAACATAAAATCAATACCGAAAATGAACAACCTATACGACAACAACCTCGCCGAATTCCTTTTGCCAGAGAAAAGGAGGTAGACGACATGATTCAAGACATGAAGGACAATGAAGTAATTGAACCATCGTCTAGTCCGTGGTGCTCACCAGTAGTTTTGGTAAAGAAGAAGGATGGGTCAACGAGGTTCTGCATAGACTATCGCCGTCTAAACGACGTGACCAAAAAGGACAGTTATCCATTACAAAGGATAGACGACACCTTGAATACTCTCAACGGCATGAAATGGTTTTCTACGCTAGACCTTAAAAGTGGATATTGGCAAGTGGAGTTGGATCCTAAGGATAAGGAGAAGACCGCGTTCTCCACAGGAAAGGGCCTCTGGCAGTTCAGAGTGATGCCGTTTGGGCTGTGCAACGCCCCGGCTACTTTCGAGAGGTTAATGGAACGTGTCCTTGCTGGGTTGCTGGGAGAAACCTGCTTGGTGTATCTCGATGACATTATAATAGTGGGGCGAGAATTTGATGACCATTTGAAGAAGCTGGAATCCGTATTTAACAAGTTGAGAAGTGCAAATCTGAAACTAAGCCAGAAGAAGTGCTCATTCTTCAAACGGCAGGTGAACTATTTGGGACACGTTATTTCGGAAAGCGGCGTCGAAACGGATCCATCAAAAATTTCGGCGGTTAAAGATTGGCCTGTGCCTGCGGACAAAACACAAGTACGGGCGTTTATGGGACTTTGCTCTTATTACCGTCGTTTTGTCAAGAGTTTTTCGGATATAGCGAAGCCATTGCATAGACTAACAGAAGAAAAACGGCCTTTCGTCTGGGACCAACAATGCCAGGCGGCTTTCGAGGAACTTAAGAGCCGGTTATGTGAAACACCAGTACTCGGATATCCGGATCAGTGCAATTAATTTGTAGTTGACACAGATGCAAGTAATACAGGGATAGGAGGAACACTCTCACAAAGAAAAGGAGATCAAGAAGTTGTGATAGCTTATTACAGTAAATCCCTGTCAAAACCAGAGCGGAACTATTGTGTCACTCGAAGGGAGCTACTAGCAGTTGTCAAAACACTTCAGCATTTTAAGAAGTATTTATTGGGTCAGAAATTTCTAGTCAGAACAGATCATGCAGCCTTGAAGTGGCTACTGCAGTTCAAGAATCCTGAAGGACAAGTTGCGCGATGGATTGAACAACTACAGGAGTACGACTTTGTAGTAGAGCATCGCAGTGGGAAGTCTCATGGGAATGCTGATGCTTTGTCAAGACGGCCGTGTTCTGAAGACTGCAAACACTGTGTGAAACAGGAAGATAAAGAAAAATCTATGGTCCGAGTTATAAGAACTGATACAGTAAATGATGATTGGAGCAGCGATGCCATGCGTAAACTACAAGAAAAAGATGAAGACCTTAGACCAATACTGAATTGGGTGAGAGATGGATCTGCACGCCCAGGATGGAGTGAAGTTGCCGGAATGAGTGCAGTAACTAAGAGCTATTGGGCACAATGGAATAGCCTGCTCTTACACAATGGTCTTTTATGTCGAAAATGGGAGAGTGCATCAGGACAAGACAATCATCTTCAGACAGTTGTGCCGAAGTCAAAGATTTCTGATATACTGCGAGCGTATCACGACGGAACATCAGGCGGTCATCTCGGTGTGAAGAGAACTTTGGTGAAAATTCGTCAACGTTATTACTGGTTGCACTGCAAGGAAGATGTCGAAGACTGGTGCAAGAAATGTACGAGTTGTTCTTCTGTCAAAGGACCTCAAACAAGAAGTCGGGGAGCGTTGAAGTTGTACAACGTGGGTGCTCCTTGGGAACGAATAGCTTTGGATGTGGCCGGGCCGTTTCCAATGACGAATAGTGGAAATCGTTACATTTTGGTAATAATGGATTACTTCACAAAGTGGCCAGAAGCGTTCGCATTACCAAATCAAGAAGCTGTTACTGTGGCTAGCAAACTGGTGAATGAAGTTTTCTGCCGATTTGGACTACCCCTTGAAATCCATAGTGACCAAGGCAGGAATTTTGAGTCGCAAGTCTTTCAGGAAACATGCAAGATTATGGGGATACACAAAACTCGGACTACGCCGTATCATCCGCAATCTGATGGAATGGTGGAGAGGTTCAACCAAACTCTGGAGCGGCATCTGGCAAAAGTTGTTGAAAGCCATCCGAACAATTGGGACGAGTACATTTCTCTGTTCCTTCTGTCATATAGAACTGCGGTTCATGAGAGTACCTCTACTACACCGGCCCGAGCGAACTTTGGTAGAGAGCTTCGACTTCCAGCGGATCTTCTCGCGGGTTGTCCTCCAGATACGCCTAGCTGTATTTCGGAATACGCGGAAGATTTGAGAAGGAAAATGGAGGAAGTTCACGGGCATATGAGGGAAGAGAATCTGCGTGCTAGTGAGCGAATGAAAACACGATACGACAGAAGCGTCAACTCCAAGTCCTTTGAAGAAGGTTCTGCTGTTTGGCTTCACAACCCCGTTCGAAGGAAAGGAAAATCTCCAAAACTACAACCGAGTTGGGAAGGCCCTTTTCAAGTAATTACGAGGATCAATGATGTCACATATAGAATTCGGAAAACGCCAAGAAGTCCAGCGAAAGTGGTTCATGTGGACAGGTTGGCACGGTACTACGGCTCTAACGATGCTCGGGACGAGCACGTCTAAGGAGGGGGTAGTGTGACGCCGTGCTGACGTAACTACGTAAGCGTGCAAGGCAGTGAAGTTTTTGGCAAACATCGTCATTGTCACAATGGCCGGGCTGTCAGAGCTACGACTGCAAAGCAGACGTACGCGAGTTCGAGCCCGGTCCAGCTATGAAGATTTTTGTTCGACATTTTAATGCTACCAGAAAATTCTAGTAGCGGCGAGTGCCTTCTTTAAGGAATTCGAATAAAGAACCGAAAGTTCTGGACTAAAACAAGAAATGATGTAAGAAGGAAAAGACGATCGGAATCCAACAGAAGAAAACGAAAAGACTAACGAAATCCAATAAATGACAATCGAAATTCCGGGTATATAAGGAGCTGCAAGCGCGTCTACGGGGAGTTCAGTGGAAAGTGATCTGAAGAAAGGAACAAGAAGAAAAAGTGAAAAAGTGGAAAAAGTGAACAGTGAAAGTGAATAGTGAAGTGAACAGTGAGTAGTAAAGTGAAGTGCAAAGTGGTGAAGTGCTCCCAGTGGACTGTCAGTGTTTGAAGCACAGCGTTGGACCGTGTAACGCACAGTGCGCGGGGACAGTGTCGGACAGTGCTACGTGTTTCGTGCAGTGCTACGCGTTCAGTGCAGTGTTACGTGTTTGTAGTGCGAATAAATCGCTACTTTCGGTGAAATCAGTCGTTTCCTTCCAATCCCTGTACCCACTTCCGTAACAATAATAAAAAAAACCAGCGTTAAATTTTAAAGGTTTTTCGACAGAGACAAAATTCTATGTTTGCGGCGCAGCTCAGACCCATGAAATGATTCTGCCTAAGGCCCTAAATAAAAATATACAAAAAAGTCAGAAACACTTACCATATCTCTATTTTCATAAGTGAGGATGGTTTCTAGAGAGTTGTTTCTGTTTGCGTTTGCAGCCATAACCAATTATGCACTTATAATTTAGAAAAATCGTAAAATACTTTTACGTTTTCGCAGATTATCTGAAGTTGCTCTGTGATTTTACTTGTCAAAATTGATGAATGTCAAAAATCCAGAAATAAGAAATAGGGCAAAGCATAGAGTATAAAATGATCAGAATTAATTCTTTAGCACTCTCTACTCTAAGGCCCGTATTCTGAAACAGTGCTTAGGTCTGAGTCGAGCCTCAAGCACAGATTTTTGACACTTTTCAATGGAGAACTGTCATAAAATCTATGCTTGAGGCTCGACTCAGACTCAAGCGCTGTTTCGGAATACGGGCCTTAGATACCCAAACAGAGAACAACTTATCATCACACAAATATATTTGTTCTCGGTGGGGATCGAACCTGCAACCTACGGCGCAGAGGGCAGAGTTAGGTACTACCAACTGAGCTGAGAGGTCAGTCATGTTACAAAATAGATCACAAAAAATATTTTGAATTCCTCTCCGCTTGCATTTTAATCGATTGCGCTTGAGTACAATTTAGATAAAAATAGATTTAAACCTATGATTTTGCTCTAAAACTAACGAATTCAAAGTCTTAAACAGTTATAATAAACATTTATTAATAAATTACCCTATCTATACTAAGGATACAGAAATCTCAAAATCCAACAGAATAAGAAAAATAAAATTGTTATAACCTACTCCTATAATGATTACATAGCTATAAATTCTGGACCGGTTTTGATAACAATAAGGTTATACAATTAGTCGATTTTCAATTGAATTTCTAAAATCAGTTCAAAAATCTAGAATCATTTAATGTACGATCTTAGTACGAGATATTATAGTGATTTGTACCTGAGGCAGTATTTTTTTGATTTAGTTTTCTTTATTGCGAGCGTTTTTTCTAACGGATTTTGTATAAACTACGATATGACTACTAACATATCCAGTTCCCAGGATACACACCTCATCGTAACTCCATACAAAATCCGTTCGAAAACCCGGCTCGCAGCTCGATCTAAAAACGAAAAAAAAAACTGACTAGAGGCACTGATGAGGCTTGATTTTTGATTGTAAAATGTTAGCGGTAAGAGAAAAAATAACAGTTGATCTAATAATAAACACACAACAAAACTATGCTTACGTAGAAAATATATATCACAACTTCGGGTTATTAAAGTAGGTTCATGATCACAACTCGTCCGTTATTGCAACAATTTCACGATTTACTGGAGTTGTTACGTCACTTTGAACACATCAAAGTTTTCCAATGCTCATTAGAAAATGCACTCACATTTTGATGGCTGCGTTTGCAAATCGCCAGCATCTCATCACAGTTTACAATTAGCCAATGAGATTAAGAACCCTGCCCACGGCGACTTTTTGTAGCGTATCTGTCGCGCGTTTAAGAAACGCTCTACAACGCGCATTAGTCACATTTGCAACGCGCTCAGAAGCGATGCAAACGCGCTACAGCATCGCGATTGTATCGATGCAAACGCGCGACCGTGTCAGACGTGAATCTAAGGTTGCCTCAACGGAGTCCATCTTGCAAATGTGGTATTTTTGTTCCGTTACTGAATCGCGTTTGCATCACGACCGAGGATCGTTCGTGATGTGGGCGAGGGCATAGAGCTAGCGACCGCATCGTGACTGTACATAAAAAGTCAAAAAGTCGTCGTAGGCGAGGGGCCTAAAGGAATCTGACAAACAATGATAAGTAGTGCACTTAGCACACTTTCACGCTCAGTTTTTATCTGCTTCTAGCACTACGGGTGGATTCGACCAAACTTACACGCATTATACTTAGCATTAAACATTTCTGTCTCTACTTTATTCTGTCAAAAACAATGACTGATTTCAATTTATTAGCGTTACTCTGAAATGGTATACCAACCTAAGCACATGTTCACACGAGGGCAATTTTCACAGCGAGACAAAAAAAACGCTCGTGTAAAAATGCACTAAGTGCGACATACAACATCAGTATGTAAAGTCAGTGAAACTGATGGTTTCGTGTCACATGTGTTATGGCGGCGGCGGCGCGGCAGCTTGCGGCGCGTCTTGAGGCAGCGTGAAGTTGGTCAGCAAGTCGCGGACCGCTGGCCAGAGAGTGCATTCCGAGTGCGACTGGTTGAACTCGTTGAAGCTAAAAGAGAAACAGCCTAATGAGATAATACTTTGGCTGGGTTCGAACTCTTTGCAACAGAATGACGTAATTGCCAAGCTGGGTAGGATAAATAAATAAATAAACATTGTGGAACAGCTCTATGTAGCCCCAAATTAAGCAGAGCTTGTACTATGGGAACCAGATAGCTGATTTATAGGTAATACTTATAATTTTTGTTTTTGTAAATACTTAAATAACATCCAGACAGAGAACAAATGTCTGTGTTTACCACACAAATATTTGTGCTCTGTGAGGATCGAACCCACGACCTACAGCGCAGAAGGCAGAGCTACTACCAACTGAGCTGAGAGGCGAGTCTTTGCAACAGAATAAAGTAATTGCCGAGCTGTAAGATAAAAATGAAATGAATTTAGCTATCAAAGTTTCTGTCGCATGCCGGAATACTTGTAGGCTAAAACCACCACAGAGTGGTACCCTGACAAATTAGAGGGCGGGACAAGCTATAAATTAATTTATTTCAATTTACAAGCCTACGAGAAGGACTGCGAATTAAAGCCACGAGATCGTATTAGAGACTGAAATGGGGGGGAGATCTTTGTCCAACAATATACAAGGGTTTAGTAGTAATAGTTCTTACCGTTTAAGATGCAAGCTAACTGCAATAAGATGCGGCTGTGCGTTCTGTTTGTCAGCGAGTTGCGTGACGTTGAGTTGCATGTCGTATACCAGCGGCAGCACCAGCTGTGTGTCGCCTCGCGTCAGGCAGATCTACAAATAACACCATTCATATAAAAACTTGCGCGAGATAATTCGTTTGAAAAATGGTACAAATGTATTTACCATTTTTAACTTTAATACCTTTACCATGTAACATACTAACTGAAATAAATAATATGAGCATAAGTCTACACAAAGTCTGAGGGGTATGATAGGTGGCGCAGCCGGCGGATCCACAGCACTCACTTCGAGTGCGGGTATGTATGTTGTGTAGTGTCAGCTGTATAGTAGTGTACTCACGAAGAACAGTATCTTGTGTTTGGCAAGTAGCACGGCGGGTTGTCCGGCCGGGACGATAGGTGGCGCAGCCGGCGGGATCCTTAGCGCCCACTGCAGCTGAAGCTGTATAGTAGTGTACTCACGAAGAACAGTATCTTGTGTTTGGCGAGTAGTACGGCGGGTTGTCCAGCGGGCACGATGGGTGGCGCAGCCGGCGGGATCCTTAGTGCCCACTGCAGCTGATGCTGTATAGTAATTTACTCACGAAGAACAGTATCTTGTGTTTGGCGAGTAGCACGGCGGGTTGTCCAGTGGGCACGATGGGTGGCGCAGCCGGCGGGATCCTTAGCACCCACTGCAGCTGAAGCTGTATAGTAGTGTACTCACGAAGAACAGTATCTTGTGTTTGGCGAGCAGCACGGCGGGTTGTCCGGCAGGGACTATAGGTGGCGCAGCCGGCGGGATCCTTAGCGCCCACTGCAGCTGCCAGAGCGCCGGCGCGAGCGGGGCGAGGTCGGCGCGCATGAGGGACACGAGCGCAGGGAGCGCGGCCCCGCCGGCGGCGCCCCACGCGCGCCCCCAGCCTTGCAGCGCGGTGGCGCGGTACGGGGGGATTGCGACGCGTTGCTCGAAGAACTTCTCCATAACCTGGGGTTTTTCAAATTAAATCATACGTTATTGCTGGAAATACATGTTTCATAATAAGTTTAAAAAGCTTGAAAAACCGACTTCATGGTCTGACTGCTGAACCGATTTTGATTAAAGAAAAATAAATAAATAATGTGGACGATTCACACAACACTATCTAGCCCCAAACTAAGCAGAGCTTGTACAATGGGAACCAGATGGCTGATACAATAGATAGACAGACAGATAGAAAAACTCATTGGTACACAGCTGGATTTGAAGGTGGGGCCGCTACCACTAGACCACTAGTGCTCTTCATTCACACCTATTGTGTGCTATACCTGCAAGTCATCAGTAGCCCAGGTGTCCTTATGATCCGGCAGCGGCGTGAGGTGTAAGTGCAGCGACTGCATATGTTGCGGATGTAAGGCCACACGCGCCGCTAAGCCCGCGTTGTCACATCGGAAAGTCAGCGAGGTGGCTTCTACTGATACCATTGTTAGCTGAAACGACAAATTATTATAACTCATAATAACTCATATTTTGCGCACAAAATGTGGTTTTTAGGGTGAGGTCATATTATAATTCTAAGGCAGCTCGAACTCGGATAAGTTTAGATGAAAAATAAAAAGAACTCGGGTGAGGAAAAATGTTTGATTAGAAGCGAATGAGACTTCGTTAGATTACCTTATTGGAGGGGCGAGAGCCTTGGTAGTGTCACCAACTTGGACACGGCTGTGGGCTTTTTTTTAACATGACTATCCTTTTGGCTACAATCTTACCTGATGGTAAGCGATGATGTAGCCGGCACCTATTCACTCTTTGCCTTGAAGAGGCCTAGGTTGTAGCGGTCAGGAAAAATAGCCGACGGTAATGGAATTCCCTGGAGGTTTGCATAATTTAGGTGGAGCCAAAACGCTTAGTACGGAATACGGATGGGTGGCATGTCGAAAGGAAAAGGATCATAAAAAACGGTAGGAATTAAGCCGTAGGTAGTTTGTTGCCTGTTCTTGGTCGCGTGGGCACCAAGACTCACCTAGCTTTAAACTCCTCGGACTGTACAAAGCGCTGCAGAGTGCGTTTCATGTAGACGCAGGCGAGAAAGCGCTGCAGCGGCGCTAGAGCCGGGCCGGGCAGCGCGCCCAATGGTAGCTCGCACGGCGTGCATAGTGTCTCCAACTTGGACACGGGAATGGGCGTGGCTACTTACATACTCCTCGGACTGCACAAAGCGCTGCAGAGTGCGTTTCATGTAGACGCAGGCAAGAAAGCGCTGCAGCGGTGCCAGCGCCGGGCCGGGCGGCGCGCCCAATGGCGGCTCGCACGGCGCGCATAGTGTCTCCAACTTGGACACGGGGATAGGCGTGGCTACTTACATACTCCTCGGACTGCACAAAGCGCTGCAGAGTGCGTTTCATGTAGACGCAGGCGAGAAAGCGCTGCAGCGGCGCTAGAGCCGGGCCGGGCGGCGCGCCCAATGGCGGCTCGCACGGCGTGCATAGTGTCTCCAACTTGGACACGGGGATAGGCGTGGCCGTAGCGCCGGCCCAAGCGCGCCCACCCACTAGCACGCGGGATCCACTCGAACTTGACTGCTGACCTATATTGAACACGCTGCTAATCAGTCACAAAGCAAAGGCATTATATAGACATTCCCTGCCGTTCAGTTTATACTTCTTTTTCTCAAATTTAAGAGCTTAGCTCTTGTCGGGGTTTTGATGCAGTTTTCTACAATTAAGTCTTTTGAATATGTATCGCAAAAGTGTTAGGTAGTTACATTTTACCTTTTGAATCAGCGCGTAAAAAGGTTTGACTCGCGGCGAGCAAAACAGATGGCAGAAGGGCAAGTCCCAGTGCATTTACAACATTTCGTCTACAAAATGTTGTTTTCGTGTGAACACGTGTGTCTCTTTTGTTTGGAAAATTTATGAGACATCCACTCGTTTTTATCGTTACTACGTAACGTATTTTTGCTGTCTCATCTCTTCTCCATACAATAGAGAGAGACAAATAGGCGAAACGAAAATAACATTCTACTCCTACTAATTTAACTCCGACTTCGGGTACTGGTATAATACCTTTGTGGTCGACGTGATGCCTCGGTGAGGGATGGTGCGAGGGCGAGGGGCGCGGCAGCGAGGGCGAGGCCGGCCACGTGGTGAAGGGCGAGGTGGGCGGCGGGTGCGGGGAGGCGGCGGGCGCGGCGTGCGGGGAGGGCGCCATGGGGCTCGCGGGGGACGCTACCACGCCGCCCGACGCGCCGCTCGACCCCGGCGGGGACGTCAGGTTGAATGAACCACCGCCCATCTGTTTCGGCAAATTCGACAATTTTTTATCATCCGTACTTGATGTGCGGGCTGGTTTTTTCTCAAGTAGGCCGCTGGCGGGCCCTTTTTGCGTGACACGTGTTGCTCAGACTTTTTTAGGTTCTATGACACGCCGGTTTCCTCACGTGCTTTCCTTCACCGTTTGGAAAGAACTGGCATAGTGCACATAATCCACCCATCTGTTACAATAATAACTATGAATAATCTTTTCTAATATAATATTATAAAGCTGAAGAGTTTGTTTGGTTGAACGCGCTAATCTCAGGAAAGGGTGATCCGAATTGAAAAAATATTTTTGTGTTGGATCGTCCATTTATCGAGGAAGGAGGCTATATACTCGTATCACGCATTACACTACGACTAATACGAACAGCTTCAATGCAAAATATTGCAAATATCTATATCTATCCTTTTAGAACACGTAGGGACTTTTTTAAGTACATCCTTTTCTGTCACATAAGGATTTTTAGATTGACAGCATATCTAAGTTACCCCATTTTTTACATAAGAAATTGTATCAAATAAGTGTGTAAATATAAACCTGATGTTGTGCCGGCGAGGCGGGATGCGGCGTCACGGGCGCGGAATGCGGCGTGTGAGGTTGCGGCGGCGTCAGCGGCGCAGGGAAGCGAAGCCCTCCTAAGTACACACACATTCATACAATTGGTATGTTGAATCATTTTTTTAGTATATCAAAAGATCAAACTCATGTTTTCATACAAAACTATTTTTAGTGCTGATGCAAAGCCAATCCTATACAATAAGAAATATTTGTGTGGTGAACATAAATGTTTGTTCTCTGTCTGGGTGTTATATTGTATTCTAAGTATGTATTTACAAAAAAATAATGTATTCAAGTATTATATCAGCTATCTGGTTCCCATATTACAAGCTCTGCTTAGTTTGGGGCTGGGTAGTGTTGTGTGAATTGTCCACAATATTTATTTATTTATTTTATTTATACCATTATGACGTCACAAATATGGCGACCAATGGTGGTGCGTTTGTGGTCACGTGATTATTTTTAAAACTTTATGAATTTTCAATTGCTTACTTCAGTTTTTCGTATCGAATATCATGATAATTTATGATAAAGTTTTAAAATAAATAATAAAATTACAGTGAAAACAAATAGGGTAAATAATTGTAAAAAATCTGCTTACGTAATACTTGAATGGCCCTTTACCTGGTGGCATCGGAGACATCGGCGACGGCGGGTTGTCATCTTCAGCAAGCAGTCTCGCGTTTATATCGTCCACGTATTTGGATAGGAATGCCTGTGCAACACAAAATATTCATACTATAGGATATTCATACTTTAGGACATATTTGAATCCTCCAAAAACCCAATGACTCGGTATTGCAGGTACAATGGAAAATATTATGGTCTAGAATCTAGATCCTAGAATCTACCGTTGGATCTGCGCTGAGCTATTCTCATTTTGCCTAGCTGTAACACGCACATCATTTCATTTATTTTTTACTTTTTTTTATAGTTAGTTGTATTTTTAGTTTTAATTATGCTTTTGATCTATTTTCCCTGTTATTTCTTTTGTGTGTGTTTACTGTCTTGGCAAATAAATGATTTATCTATCTATCTACCGCGATACCGAAATACCGAGATTCTTACCTCGCGAAATATATGTATTTTTTTATAAGAAATAGCTTTCAGTTTGGTGACTCAATCACTGTGTAACGGCTGGACCGAATTGGATGAAACTTGTTACAGATGCAGTTCACGATTTGGTAAAGCACAAATGTTTTTAGTACGTGAACTGGTAATGCACATATATTTTTTATAATATCCGGATATCAAAAGAAGCCCTAGACAAAGCTAGTAAAATTTGAATTAAAGTCTTACCTTTAGCCCTTGAGCGGGTGCAAATTCGTCAACGACAGAGCTGCGGTCGAACTTGGAGTATGATCCGTCGCGGATGGTGACCATGCCGCCTCCACGGATTCCCACCTCGATGGAATATGCACCCGCGTAGATTATACGGATCTGTTATAGACAAGTTATTGTAAGGGTAGTTTAGTTTGTTGATATTTATGAAAATCAATTCAGTCTGGTTATTTAGTAGTGGTTGTTCCCAAATGCCTGTTTCTTATTTAACTAAAAGACACGCACGAAATAGAAAAAAAATATTGCATTTTTTCTCCTTTACAAAGTAACGGCTGTAGGCAATAAATATTGCACATCGACTTTTCTGATTTCTTAGAGCGCTATCTCTTTCAAACGCTCTGTAGAGGTACAGATACCTATACATATGCCGAAGGGCACAGATGAACCTAGAGGTGGTGCGTGCGGTTGTAATGCAATTCAGCGGTCGCTATGGACTGCCCTACGCTGCCTACCTACTACTGATTCCTACCACTTTTCCTAGCTGAGGGTTCCTATTGGGATTCTAAGTAAAAGGCCAAGTTGCTAACTGAACATAATTTATTAAGAAAATTATCCTTATAATATTTACAATATTTTCACTAAGATTAACACCCATCCACGGAGCATCTGATTTTACTAGCTCCAATAAGAATCCGTTTGGGACGTCTCGCTCTAGTTAGAGCAGGACGGCGCATCTATAAATATTCCGCTCTATTAAGCCGAAATTAACCGATGTGCAATATTTGTTGCCTACTACTTTAGGTAGGTAATGATACAGTAGTACTTAGAGTATGTAGGCACAAGGTACCCATATAGATATTATGTCGGTCCACTTTGCAAGAGACTGGAGCTTGAAAGGGGTTTATTAAAACCTGTCACCAGGTTCGAATACACACAAAGGTTTAGAAAAAAACCGATGATAACCACTAAGACAAAATTGCGGGAAACATCTATCATACTTAAATTAGACACTGCTGAAAAATAAAACAACAGCACTTGCCTTCAAATTCAAATACACTCTAACGTACAAGCTCAAAACTATGGTAACTACAGTTGGTCATATCAAAATAAAAAAAAAGAACTCAAATATCCACGTGGACGAAGTCACGGGCATCAGCTAGTACAATATAATACTTTGTACGATACATTCGATAATTATGTTCGATTCTGTCCATCCAAAGGTTGCCTGGTAGAGATCGCTGTTACCGATAAGGCCGCCCATTGTTTTACTGTGAATATTTATTTTGTAGCTGAATACTGTATTTATGTGTCATGGTAATCAATAAAGAGTTATTTATCTATCTATAATACTCAGGAAATACAGTCACCTTTCTCCAGGAGTGCGCCAATAGAGTGAAGGTCGGTGTCGGCATCTGCGTGCGAACGTGATGCAAGCCGAGCTGCGGCAGCGTCGGCAGCCGACTCAGCGCCAGCAGCGGGGAGTATGTCTCACGCAATACCACGCCCAGAGACACTAGGTCCTTGTTACTGGAATATACAGTGTAATTCTTCATAATGTTAACAAATGAAAATGACGTAAACTTAGCTTAGTTTTTTCGAAGGAAAAAATAGTGAAAAAACTCTGTATATTTTTTTGATTTTAATAAGGTACTTTTAAAAAAATTGTTTGCAAAATATGTCTAAACAAAACGGTGTAACTTTTAAAATGAACGATCTGTTACGATTAAACAAAGTCCGTAATGATTGGAAATAACAGGAGCTCCTTATAAAATTAAAACTAAGATAATAACAGACCTCAATTAAAAGTTATGATGGTTTTTTTAAGAAATCGTTACATACGAAAGTTTGTTAGTATGGATGTTTGTTACTCTTTCACGTAAAAACTATCGAATGGATTTTAATGAAACTTTGCAATAATATAGCTTATACATCACAATAGCACATAGGCTACTATTTATAACGATATTGCAACGTAGAACGGATGTAAGTAACGGGAACGGGCCGAGCGAAGCCGCGGGCGGCTGCTAGTCATGAAATAAATGACAAAAATGAAATGAGTGGAATGAATGACGTGATTTATTGATTAATACTATTTGTTTGACCAAGTGTTACCGTAATGTGATTGGCAAAATTGTATTTAACATTTTCATGTGTGCTATTTCTATTTAACTTTATTGATTATTCCTGTGTTGTTATTTGTTTTTTAGTACTTTATCTATGTGTCCTGTTTTATTTTAGTTTTGATTAGGGTTTTTCTGATTTTATTTAATTTTGTTAAGTTCTCCTAAAACATAAATAAATAAAGAAAACTTGAGAGGTGTCAAGGGACACCCGGATGGAACGAAGTTCCTTTATTATTATTTACAAAAAACCTGTATACACTCAACAAAAATAATCGTTGCGACACCACACTGTTCAATGCGAAATAGAAATGAAAATATCTGGCTTGCTTTCTATAAGGGAGAGAGAGACAGACAGAGAAACATGCGCACGCCGCACAGCTTACAACAGCTTAGTATAGCAAAAAGTGTCGTGACAACTTGTCGTAAGAATTTTTTCCGTCTACCCTCTTTCACAACGCGCGATAAGGAACTTAGTTCCAATAAAACTCACCAGTTGATATAATGATCAAGATGATGATGCAACATATGATGTGCATTAGCAGCGGGCTGATGCGCCGGCGTGGCGAGCGTGTACCGATGCGAGCTCGCACTCCACTGGAGGAGAGCCGTGGCGCGTTGGCCGCCGCCGAAACCCACCACCAGCGAGCGGTACGTATACGAACGGATGCATACGCCTTGCCAAAGGGACTCGCGTTCTGAATGAATAAAATTATAAGATAAAGATTTATAGAACTCAAACTTAAATGTACGAGTATTAAGTGAAACCAGGAATTTAAGGAAAACAAGGAATTACTTTGGGAATCGAGAACCAGCTTGCCCGGGTATAGCGCATCTGGAGTTCCGTGATTGTACAGGTACGTGGGTTTGAATGTTGAAATGAAATTGTTGGTTCGTGTGCTATCTATACCTCGACTCTATCATCGCAATCACTCTGCAATATTCTACTCGAACCTCATCTATAACGTAAATAATTGACCCCTGTTGCATGAAGTGCGATTTTCTAATCCGAGATTGCAACATGGGTTTGATGAAATTACTTTAAGGGACTACCTAAGGACTTGCCTGTCTCATACCTACTTAGGCTAATATTGTTGAAATATAAATACGAAGCTTAAATAAATAAATAATAGGGGTAGCCGGCTACGGTGTTACCTTGCAACGGTCGCAGCGTGAAGTCATAGAGCAAAGTGTGCAAATGCACGATGGCGGCCCAGTCCGCTAGGAAGGCGTCTGCAGTCCGACCGGCGTCAGTACCCAGCTCGTATTGCAGGTACACGCAGCGTCTTTCACCTGACAAAGTAAACAGACCTTTGCAGATGCAAATAGATAGATAAATAATGTTTTTGAATGCTTCTAAATATACATTTATTTACACAAACTTACAATTAAACAAAATACAAAATACACAAGAAACAGTTATCTGCAGACCGGTACAAACGATCTAGAGAAAGCTCAACTGATCCAAATCAGTACCAAACAGAAGCGTCCCCAAGACGCTGGTGACATTGCCACGCTGAATAGCAATGCTAATGCGCTGCGCCAGATTCCCACCAGCCCTTGGATCACGCATCGCTTCGATCAGTCGCCTAGACAAAATTTTGAATACCCGCAAGGCCTCGGCTCCCCACAATAATAAATAGATCTATAGATGGCCAATACGTGCGAAGCTGACTAAGCCGCGGGTCCTCTCACGATGTTTTCCTACACCGGTTGAGAGCACTAGCATCGCACACATACATTTTCGAAGAGAAAAATCCATAGGTGCACCACCGGACGTTTCCCTAATTAGAGATATTATATCTACCGGCTGAGGAATGAACTCGTGTGGTTATTTATTTTCTACGGATAATGTACCTTGCTCTTTAGGATTAGGCGTGCGTACAGGCGAGCCATGGAACACGAATTCCGCCGTCCACACCCTAGCTTGATTCTTAGTGGTGAGTCGCACGGTGGCGGCTAGTAGACGGGATCGTAGCGCAGCGGCGGCGGCTGGCTTGGCACCGGCGGGTAAGGGAAGTGCCACTACGCGCATGGCGAGCGCTGAGCCGCTCCACTCTGGCTGGACCCCGCCGTGGGTGACACCGCGTTGCGCTAGCTGGATCAATGAATATTGGTGGTCATTTTATATCACGTTATCTAGCCCGAAACGATGTTATACTAACACAATTTTAAAACACTATGTACTAGTTCTTTCGACAAAAAATAAATGTATTTATTTAGTAAGATTGCAAGGATCACTTTGAAACGTCTTAAAGCTAGGCGAGTCTAGGTGCCAAGTGTGGTGAAAGGATTATAAATACGCCTCAAAGAGGCTCTTTTCGAAAGTCTTTTCTTATAGAGTGTATTTGACACAATGACATATTTTCGAACTTTTTAGGTTCTACGACATGCCGGTTTCTACACGATGTTTTCCTTCACCGTTTGAGAGCACTGGCACAGTGTACATACAATTTTGGGCAGAAAAACTTATTGGTACACCGACTGGGGATTTGAACCCATCGGAACCAATCGGGTGAGCGGAAGGCGGGGTCGTTCCCACTGGACCGGCCGTGCTCAGACAACTACGACGAAATAGTACTCTACCTCTTGTGCAAGATTGACAAACGGCACCCGCTCGTCTGCCGCCGCGACTACATGCGCCAACTCTGGCAGGAAGTACGCCGGCTGACGGACTCGCACCGCGCGGGCGTTGGCCGCCGATAGCTTACGCTTGCCAGGCTGCATACCTATACACAATAGACCGTATTACAAAGGGTTTGGGTATATTTTTGAATGATTATGAATCTGCTAAAGGAATAATTCTAACTAGCGAGGGATAATAACCTATCTATATCTACATATACTAGTAGCCGTCGGTGGCTTCGCTCGCCCCGTTCCCGTTACTTACATTTGTTCTCCGTTACAATATCTTTATAAATTGTAGCCTATGTGTTATTCTAATGTATAAGCTATATTATTGTAAAGTTAAACATACTTACACACTTTCGCGTTTATAATATTAGTAGGATATAAAATAAAGTCTTGTTAGTTACACTATTTATAACTCAAGAACGGACATTATGAGGCTCGGAATAAGGAGAACTGAAAGTCATCGGGGAGTTTTTTTCCCAGCAGTACATACCCGGTGTATCAAGGGGCGTGAACGGTCCATGCGTGAGTGTGAAGGTGTCTAACTCGACAAGCGAATGGATGCGAAGGTAGGCGCGAGCTGCACCCGCCGGCACCGGCGCTGAACTTGAATGCTGTTGGATATAAATAAATAAATATTATTGACAATCCACACAACACTATCTGGCCCCAAACTAAGCAGAGCTTGTACTAAGGGGACCAGATACTCATATACATATTTTTTTGTAAATATATTACTTACAATACAATATAACACCCAGTCAGCTAACAAACATGCACGTTCACCACACAAATATTGGTTTTCGGTGGGGATCGACCCCACGACCTACGGCGCTGGCAGAGCTACTACCAACTGGAGGCAAATATAATAAGAATATAATACCTCGTCTTCGCACTCGTCGGGCGTGCAGCGACGCGCTCCGGCGAGGTGGAAGGAAAGCGCTACGGAGCACGCGCTACCGCTGTTAGAGGTGTTACTAGTCGTCGCAGTAGAACCCGCTGCTACTTCTTTCATTTCCACTATCTGAGTAAAACATAAAACATAAAGATAAACATTATTGATCTGCATAAACGAGTCGTATATCAAAAGCGACAATCTGAAAAATTTTAAGACTTATTGGTATGGCAATTTAGGGAATTTAAAATAACGCAACAAATTTTCCTCAAACTGTATCAAATATGGCAATATATCATTCAAAATCGACTTTAAAAATCAACATTAGTTTCAAATTCGGCAATCTTTGGTAGTTCCCAGCCTACATAATAAAATGATTTATTGAATTGCTAAAATTCACCCCGAGTGCAGATAACCGTTTTTGATTTTATACGACTCTAAACATCCTACGAGACGGCTGTAGAATATAGCAACAGAGCATTATGTCGACTAAAGAGCACTGGTGGTCTAGTGGTAGCGGCCCCGCCTTCCGATCCTAGATCGTGGGTTCAAATCCAGTCGTGTACCAATGAGTTTTTCTGACGAAAAATGTATGTGCACTATGCCAGTACTCTCAAAACGGTGAAGGAAAACATCGTGAGAAAACCGGCGGGTCGTAGAACCTAAATAAGTACGAGCAACACGTGTCAAGGGTCAAGCAAAAAGGGCCCGCCAGTGGCCTACTTGCGGAAAAACCAGCCCGCACATCAAGTGCGGATGATACAAATTTGGTAAAAAGATGTTTCATACCAATATGTGGTCAGTATGGCGATGCAGAGTGACGTAGAGTCTGTCTGGAGACAGCTTGTTCAGAGGATGATTGGGTCCGTGCAAGAACGGCAGATGTTCGCACACACTCGCCGGCAGATGTTGCAAAGTCTTCTCACAACGGCGTGCTACCAGCCAGAACCTGAAAGAGGATTTACAATCAGTTGGATAAATATTAAACGTCGCCATTTCTACCTCAGTTACCCGAAGGCGGAATTTGCTACCACATTTCGTCTACCAAATGTTGTTTTCGTGTGAGCACGTTTCTCTCTCTTTTGTATGGAAAAATAGATGAGACAAAAACGTTTCGATCGTTTCTACGTAATGTATTTTATTCAGAAACAGTGCTTGAGTCTGTGTGTCGAGCATCAAGCATAGATTTTTGTCATTTTTCATATATTTTTTTAATTTAACTAGCTGATGGAACAAGCATATGGCCCACCTGATGTTAAGTGGTAATCATCGCTTATAACAAAGCAATGCCTCGTAGGTCACGCACGTCAGGAACGTGCCCTACGATGCACTGCCCTGCGTCCATAACCTTTTGGGGATTGGGAGTTACTTCATTTAAACAACCTTTTACATATTTACTCCATTTATTTATGTTCCCACTTTTAGATCACAGCCGCGACGGCCGTCAGCGCGCAGTAACTGACGGTCGCCCATTCGTCCGTCTCACATGCACACTGCAACTGCTGACAT
Source organism: Thera obeliscata (assembly GCA_947578465.1). Taxonomy (NCBI): domain Eukaryota; kingdom Metazoa; phylum Arthropoda; class Insecta; order Lepidoptera; family Geometridae; genus Thera; species Thera obeliscata. The sequence continues at coordinate 6,279,327 of OX387926.1, forward strand.
CCGCACATTCCACATACATACTTACATGTCCCTACAACCTTACACCGGCACCCATACCCTTCAAACCGAAACACAGCAATGCTTCAGGGCAGAAATAGGCATGGTGGTAGTACTTCCCCGGACGAGCCCTTCACAAAGAGCTCTACTACTACTCAAACTTCAATGGAAAACTGACAAAAAATCTATGCTTGAGACTTGACTCACCACCACCATTCACCACCGTTTCTGAACACGCGCCATAATCTCGTATTCGTACCTGAGATGTGTAAGCAGAGTCTTGATGAGCGGTATGTTGGTGGCTGCGAGCGCGTTGGCCAGGTCTGGCATGCGCGGCGTGGCGGGGTAGGCAGGCACGCGCGTGCGCAGTCGCCCGCCGTGCGCGCCCACTGACACCAGGAGTTGCTCCGCGCGCAGGCAGGGAGCCACTACCGAGCATGCTAGCACGCATGGCCAGCCGCCGACGCTACATTCCACCTGAATGGATACAAAAAAGATCTATCATTAAAAGGCGTGCCTACGCACCAATACGCGCTTCCAAAAACGCGCCCAAAAAACTCAAAAACTGCTCTTAGTAACCATGGACGAATGATGAGTTTGGCCTCTCAGGCTGAGAGAACACTCTCATGAGAGTCTCAGCTCAGTTGACAGTAGCGCCATAGGTCGTGGGTTCGATCCCCATCGTGAACAAATATTTATGTGGTGAACACAGATGTTTGTTCTCTGCCTGGGCGTTATTGTATTCTATGTATGTATTTACAAAAAAAAATGTATTTAAGTATTATATCAGCTATCTGGTTTCCATAGTACAAGCTCTGCTTAGTTTGGGGCTAGATAGTGTTGTGTGGCTTGTCGGATTTATTTATTTATTTAATGAATATGTAATAAACAAAATCAATTAGTTTATGTGTGATGTTCTTACCCCAAGATCATTGAGCAGCACTTTAAGATCGTTCAGCCGCTGCCTCGACCGGACGTGCACTGTGTGTGCTAGCAACCGCTCCATAGACGGCGCGTGCGGTGTTAGAGCCGACGCCACTCGCTCGCCGCCCGCCAGCGCTGGGACGTGCCACACGCTGAGGGAATCCGCTTCGGCGCCGATGATCAATCGGTAGCCTAGCTCACAGCCTAGTTCCCTGTGACAATTTGAATAAGAATGAAGTACAAGATTTAGAGGCGGATTAAGAGGCATCAATTGAATGCACATTCCCACATTATGAGAGGTATAAAATCACTGAAACTTATTTATGAAAAACCACAAGCAACAAAGTTGTGTGCAATAAAATTGCACACAGTTCAGCAAAAATATCACTTTGATCTAAGCAAGGTTTCTAACCAAAAAAACTTAACAAATTTTCTTACTTGGTGACAGTGGTAATTGTAAAACAATCCCCAATCCCAACTAGAACAGACCCAAAGCTGAAACTCCTGAATTTTGAATGGCTAGCAATGGCTTAAACCCGCTTATGACCAGGGGCGGAAACCTAACGCATAACTAATGAAGCAAGCGTATTATGAAAGAAGACGGCAGAAAAAACCCTAGGTGGTTCCTTACCTCCAGTAAGACACCTGTAGTTTCTGCCCAGGCACATATCTATCGACTTGCAGATGTCGTGAGAGCCGATCGCGGCACAGTCTCAAGGTTTGCGTGTACAGCAGTTCAAGCGACAACGATCGACAGAAGTATCGCAGGGCAGTGAGAGCTCCGCTGAGACCGGCGGCGGCGAGCCTAGCCTGTGCTACTCCGCGAAGCCATGCCAACTGCGAACTGTGCACTAGAGGTTTGCCTTCTGTAAAATGTATTAAGTAACGGATAACAAATCACATTGGTTTGCTACGATTCTGCAAATAAATAATGAGTGGCCGAAGAGAGAGCACTGGTGGTCTAGTGGTAGCGGTCCCGCCTTCCGATCCTAAGGTCGTGGGTTCAAATCCAATGAGTTTTTCTGTCGAAAAATGTATGTGCACTATGCCAGTACTCTCAAACGGTGAAGGAAAACATCGTGAGGAAACCGGCATGTCGTAGAACCTAAAAAGTTCGAAAAATATGTGTCGAGTGCACGAAAGGAGCCTCGTAGAGGCGCACTTAAAATCCTTTCACCACACTAGGTTCGAAAGAATCAAAGACACGATAAGAAGAAGAAGTGTACCAATAAGTTTTCTGCCAAAACTTTATGTGCACTATGCTAGTACTCTCAAACCGTATGGAAACCGGCGCGGCGTGTCGTAAAACATAAAAAAAAAAAGGACAACACGTGTCAAGCGTCACGCAAAAAGGGCCCACCAGTGTTCTACTTGCAGAACCCAGCCCGCACACCAAGTGATGAATTTAGTACCAGAAGAATTCTATAATGGGGGGTTTTTATATATTCTGGATATAATATTGCGATTTCTGAAGATTGAAGATCCAGCCAATATATTATGTGGTGGTGTAGATAATCAGCAATTTTATCTGAGAATAAAATGTAACTTACCTCCAGTTTCACTATCTTGTATAAGTATAGCAATGTCTAGCAATCTCCAAGGGACATTTGGAGCGTCTCCCATCACTGTTAGAGACACACTGTATTCTTGACCGACTGTGAATGTGGCTCGGCCATTTTCTACCTGTATTTACAATAATTGAAAAATTGTATTGCAACATTTGATTGTGATATGAAGAAATTAATTTTATAATATGGGGAAATGAATAATAAAACAGGTAGCTTTACTTTAGCATCTGTAAAACATCTGAATGGATACCACTTGATTTTAATCTTCTTTTTTTTTCTTTATTTTTTACAGAATTCATATGGGAGTGAAAACTTGAGATTAGTATTTGTTTGTGTCTCGGTGGTAGCCTGTTTTGATATCTTACCTTTAAGTTACGAACATCACTTGGTAAAGATGCAGTGGTGAGTCTCTGTCTTACTACATGTGCCAGTGATTGTAATGTGGTCCGACGTTCCAATGCAGTTAATGTGGGTGGAGGTACTAGACGCTCTCTGACAACAGCTGGTAGCCGACTGTAGGTGCCCAAAGTTAGTACTTCCACTGCAGCAGCCATGTGGAATGTGGGCAGTCTGGTACACAAAAAAATTATTATTATTATTTATAGACAAGTAGCTTTCGCTGATGTGTCTACGTCAAACAGTGTTGAATTATAGTCATTTGATTTAATTGATATTGTCATTGTTATTTTTGGTCTTCTTAAATTCCCTTATATTTTTTAAGAATCATCAGAACATCTAGTAAACGGTTTAGTGAATTATTTGGCTACACATCTAACTTAAGCACTATCTTATGCTAATCTAAGAGAGTCCCACTCTGTAAAGTTAAACTGATTGAAAAAGGCAAATGCATTTCCCAGCAGCAATCATTTTTTAATTAAGTGTTAAAGCTAGTAGTAATAGTAAAGCTTAGCCCTCAAATATTTTTCAGTTCTAACAAGAAACACACCTGGCATGAACAAGTGTTTCTCTAGCCACTCTCGCTAATACATCAGCTGTCTCAACAAACAATAATGCTTGTTTATCCAGAAATGCCATGATGTGAGCGGATCTATCCACTTTGGTAGCGCTGCTGGCCCACTTCACCAAGGCCAGGAGACGCACAAATAGCTGACGTGTGCGAGCACTGAATTTATAAATTTCAATTTTTCGCTCCATATCTGTTTTTCTGGGTAACCTGTAATTTATATTGTTTAATGAAAATCATGATTGGTGATCATAGGGGTAATGATAAATTATTAGAAAAAATATATATCTTACAGTTCAGCCAAGACAGTGAGTTCATCGTAAGTCCTTTGCACTATAAAGTCTATTAGTAACGCAAGTGAAATGGAGCCACCTCGTCCACCACCGCCTTCGGCGCCCTGGGTACATCCTTCGATTGCCACTGGTACCATTGTGGAAGCTGTCTAATTCAGACACTTAAAATTTTAAATGTAAGTCGATCACATTGTCTCTTGTGTGCGTGTGCAATTGAACACGTTAGTTAAATGAATATATCTCAATTAAACCTTTAATCCTAAAAATCTAGAACTCCTGTCTTCTGCACACAAAAGTTGCTTCTTTTTTAATTTCCTTTCCTTCCTTTCAGATACAGTGATGCCAGATTGCGGTTGCACATTCTCCCCAAATCTTACCCGAAGTCCCCCCAAAACTCGGGTTGTAAAGGAAAACCCTTCACAAAATGCAGAATATTTACAAATTAAATACAATAATTTTAGTGGCTTGAGTTCAAATTGAGGTCAAACGGAAAAAGTTTATTTTATTTTATACCATTTCAGCTTGGAGGCAGCAATCACTTCCATTACTCTATCATCTTCACGTCCGTTGGCGTCGACGAGCTCGTCGTCTGCAGTCCCATACATTTTTTCAGAGTTAAACTTGCTTCGCATTTTTATGGTAGGCTTAAAATGAATGCATCTGTCTAGTAATTGATCGAGTGAGCGAAGCGAACGAAGATCTTACAAACAACTTGGGCAATTTGGCATTTTATGTGCGTATGTATGTATTTATGTATGTTTGTCCGACGGTAACTTTCGAACCGGTGATCCGATCTGCATGAAATTTGATGAGTCGATAGCTTGTACTTGAGTTTACTGGTAAGTACATGAGTAGAATCGGATGAAGGGTTGTTAAGATATGGGGGTTTTTCAGGGTGCAAAAATAAAAAAAAAGACAAAAATATCAAGTGACATGTCATATGAAAGGACTTTGGTTGGACATTCCAAAACAGTTTTAATTTTTTTTCTAGGACCCTCAGTTTATGCTATACAAAAAAAAGGTTAAATTAAGACAACCAACGCTCCGAGAGCTCCCATCTCTAAGAATTTCGGTGACATCAAGGTTTTCCTACTGGTCGGTCAATTCGTTTGCTTTTTCTTATTTTTTTTTCTTGAAATAATTTTAAGAGGTAGGTACTAAGTTTTCATAAAATGGTAAAAGCGACCTGTTCTGATGATGGAGCCTAGGTCTGTCTAACGGAACTCTGCCAATTGAGTTAAAACTTATTTACCATACAAAGTTAGTGAAGGATAGTCAGAGGCAAGTTCAAACAGTAAATCTGTACAGAAATGTTTCTCAAAGTAGATAAAACACAATGCGTGATGGTGGCACATTTTTTCTGATTAGGTATTTGTTTAGGTACCTCGATTGTCATCATGCTCTGCATTGTACTTTGCTAGCGAGTGGAGTACAAATCATTTAAATTCTGTTTAGTATACGAAGTTATTTTACTGTATATTAATCCCCAAGTTCCCAGTTCATGCAAACATCCCCCAAACATATTGTCCCTCAAATTATCCCCTTACAGCTATAAAAAACCCCCATGTTTGGGGGGATTACCCCCAATCTGGCATCACTGTTTCCTTTCCGCCTGCCCTTCATTTTTACTGTCTTGTCATTGTCACAATTAATTGATTTGTCAGCTGTCATTGCATAATCTCCACAGACTAAACTGTAATGTCACAGTCCACAGTCCATCAAAGACATGACATGACGCACTGCGAATCCATACAATTAGAAGGTTCCCAGTTCATCAAAATGTTGTTTTCGTTTCACCTGTTTGTCTCTCTCTATTATATGGAGAAAAAATGAGACAGCAAAAAAACATTACGTAGAAACGATTGAAACGAGTTGCTATCCCATCAATTTTCCCTACAAAAGAGAGATTCGTTTCGCCTGTTTGTCTCTCTCTATCATATGGAGAAAAAATGAGACAGCAAAAAAACATTACGTAGAAACGATTGAAACGAGCTGCTATCCCATCAATTTTCCCTACAAAAGAGAGAGACATGTGGTACGACTATACTTTGTCCTATTATCGCGCACCGTATCGCCTAGCGCCTGGAGCAACTTTACTCCAATAAAAAGTATACCTTGTCCAAGACGTAGAACACGAATACAGACACAGAGTATATTGTGTTAAATGTGCTTTCATGATGATTTGACAGGGTTTGACAACGGTTTGACACCATCAAAATAAAGAAGAAGAAGAGCATATTTTTATTTTGTTTTACGTTTTCGCATTTTGCCAATCAAGGTTGTAACAATTCTGAATTCAACAGAAGCATAACGTTGTGAAGAACGTATTGTACATACAAATTTTCCTTTAAATCAACAACCTAAAAGCTGATGTAACAATGTACTCATAGTGGTTCAGTTTTACAGACCACAATCGCATCCGGCTTTCAGATTTACATGAACATTTTCGTAGATATACGATCGTATAAATTTGGTGTAAAATCCGTAAGAAGTTTGTGTAAGTTTCCTTACCGTGTCTTCAAGTTTCCAAAAACCCCAGTAGCCAACATGGGGCTATTGACTGAAGGTAGTCCCCTAACGTGGGAGGAGACGAAGGCATTGGCGGAGCATGTTCGACAACACGGAATAGAACAGTTTCTTAACCTGTACAGGAAGCTTCAGGACCGCACTGGGGATGTGCTTAAATGGGGAGATGAGGTAAGCTTTTTATTAATAAAAAAACATGCTAATGTGGTATAGTTGTACCTCAAACAGGTAACTGTGGATGCTTTTTCTGTAATTCTTCTGTAAAAAAGCTATGATTATCCTTTATTTCATTAAAGTACTAAGCGCAACATTGTGCCATGTGTGCTTTTAAATAAAAACCCCTTAAATATTAAAGGTGGAGTACATAATTGTAAAGTTTGATGATGAACAACAGAGAGCTACAGTCAGTCTTAGAGCCAGTGAACTGTTACCTTTGCTACAAGAAAAGGAACTTGCTGATCCAGAAAGTAAGTCATTATGTAGTCAACTCACACATACAATTTTTAGGTTTTTTATAGGATCACTAGTGGCCGCCCGCGGCTTCGCTCGCCCGTTCCCGTTGCTTTTTCGGTATAAAAAGTATCCTATGTCCTTCTCCCGGTTCTAAGCCACCTCCCTACTAATTTTCTGCCAAATCGGTTCCGCCGTTCTTGAGTTATAAATAGTGTAACTAACACGACTTTCTTTTATAAATATAGATTTCTACACACTTATTTTAAAGAACCAGTGATATGATAAGTAGTTGATATAAGGAAGAAATCCTTTATTCTGTTGTAACACAAGAATTTCAAAAAAATAAAAATCCAACTAAAAAAATGTAAATAAAAAATTAAAAAATAAAATGAATGCTGTTTTGAAATGACATTTCAAAGTTGCAGAATTACCTAAAGGCTTGAACACACCGCCAGCGAACTAGTTCGCTAGCGATGGCGAACTAGCCCCCAAATAATTTGAAGTCTCCGAAATGTACATTGCCATCACAATGGCGCTTTTGGCGCTAGGTCTAGCGCAATTTCAAAGCATTTAACTGCTATTATTTTGTAGGCTAATCTTGGATTAACCTTGGATTTTAAATACGTGTCGCAGTTTGTAGTTCATATAAATTGCCAAGTTAAAAAAAAATTACATTTCTATTGAGTTTTCAAAAAAAAAGATATTTATTGAGCACTGTGACATGCGCACCTATTTTATCGGACAACTTGTGTCTATTCAAAGTATCTAGAAGCATTTAAAGTGTCTAGGTTTATGACTACAATGCTTAATTTAAAAAAAATAAAAATACATTAGTAAAAATAGCCAAACCCTGGAATGGACCTGGCAGCACTGGCCGCAATTTAGACTGTCAAGATATGAAAGATATTTAGCCCAATCAAAACACTTAACTACTGCTAGGCATGGGAAATAATTACCTGCAGTTAATCGGCTCATTTACAACCTTGAGCTTGTTCAGCTCAAACAACTCAGCGGCTCAAACATCATGTAGTTGTTGTAGAAGTGTGGAAGTGCGAGTGCAGAAGTTAAGCCGCTTACAGACCTTCTGGCTTCACTTCGGAATCATTTAGTTAATATAGTTACCTACTTTATTTTTTTTCACTGAAATACCTAACCTACCTACCAAAGTAGCAAGCAGCAAATAAACTGAATAAATAAAGTCTGTTTAAACTATTATCGCCACTGTTTGTTTTGAGCCGTTATTTATTAAAATTAAACTGCTAGCTATGCTAAAGTATAAAATGCTATGATGTGCGGTTTTGGCCCTTACGTATTTATTGCAGAAGCAAATTTTCAACATAGTTTCTATTATTGGCTATGCATACCGTAAACCTTATATCTCTTTGTGCTTCTTCCAGAACGACTTCCAATTTGATCAGGGCGAGCAACGCCAGGCTCCATAGCTCGTCTTAATCTAGGTCTTTACCTATGAAATTGTACATTTGAATATTTTTTATGCCATTAAAATTAGATAGGCGTAAGGCTCCAAACCCCACAGCAAGCTCAGCCGTATAATTAGTTGGTCTAACTCCATCACGGCTAAGCTTGCCGCGGGGTTCCAATTCTTCGGTCCAACTTTTTCACCACTTCTACTATCGTCTTCAATTCAAGGCCTGCGCACACCTATGTGCTCTTTACCGTCGTCAGTATTTTCGAAGCATTACAACCTTGGAATTTTCAAGTCAAGAGTGAACAAGTGAATAATAGCTAAGCGTGCTCCACCTTAGGCTGCATTTTCACTTTCCATCAGGTTTGATGGCAGTCAAACGTTTAGCTATCAACAATAAAAAAAAATACCTATATATGTCGCTGGCCATGGCGATCAGTGAAACGCTGTCAAATTTGAAAGCGATATTTGACATCGTTTCATTGATAGCCATTGCCAGTGACCTAGGTGTACACAGGCCTTCATATCGTTGTTGACAACGGTTGCCAGCCGACCACAAGGCTCGTTTTTCAACTCATAATTTGCAGATTTAAATTTAAGGCTTTGCATGGGTGCAAAATACAAAAGCACATTTTGCCCTCCTTTTTTCTACACTAAGCCTGTGCAAAGCTAAGGCGATTGGCTAGTTATGTACATGGAATACATAGTGAGAGAACTGGCATGTCGTAGAACCTACATAAACCGTAAAACATTGTCAAGTGCACGAAAAGAGCCTCATTGAGGTGCGTTTATAATTCTTTCACCACATTACTTTTGAATAAACTTTTGTCACCATAGTATTAAGTATGTTAAGGCTGCAATGCTTTCTAATAGTATAGGATCCCTAGAAGAAGGACCTTCACCGAGCTGGTTATTTAATGAAACGTATTTTATATTTAATTAAACATGCCAATAAATATATTCTATATGGGTTGCCTATCAAATTTCAGTCCAGGATATGATTAATTAATAATTCAAAAAAATTTATGTTTTTTTAACTTTCCACCGGTTTGTTTATTAGACAAATTCTATACCAATCGAAAGTATAGACCCCATAGAATATGCAAACGTTAGGTTGCCTATTTTTTTCCGGTCACAACTCTCGGGTAGCCAGGTATAAACAGGAAAATCGATACTAGCATTTTGCACCGGTATGTTTATTGAATAAAAATACTGGGGTCTATACTTTCGATTGGTATAGAATTTGTTTAATAAACAAACCAGTGGAAAGTTTAATTTTTTTTTTTAATTATTAATTAATCATAATTATCCTGGACTGAAATTTGATAGGCAACCCATATAGAATATATTTATTGGCATGTTTAATTATATATAAAATACGTTTCATTAAATAACCAGCTCGGTGAAGGTCCTTCTTCTAGGGATCTTAGACTATAAGTGAGAGCTGAAATAAAAAGTTTTGGTTTGATTCAATTTTGGTGTGAGCTACACTGAGCTGCACAAAACGTAGATAATAATGACTCCTTCTGTCTTCGACCATATCACTTTACCAAACTTTGACACAAGAGGTGGGCGTGGCTACGCCGCCGCCACGACCAAAGAAGTAGGAAATATAAAACTTGTTAAACCCATAGAGCAGCAGCATTGTTTTTGACAAAGTCAAACGGCTTCGTAGGTATTGCTTTTACCCAACATGCTGATGCAAACAGGAATGTTATGATATTGACCACTATGTGTGTGTATAAGTATTTTATGATTGCTCATCTGTTCCCCTATATCAAATAAATATAAAAATAGAACTAGTTTATTTTAATTATATGACAGCTGTCAGTTGAAAGCGATTCTATCTAGGACTGAAAAGTATTATTTTCAACCCACTCCTCAGGCAACTTCAGACCTTCTTTCTGAATATGAGTAATGAAAAATATAAAATAAAATGTCAGGAAATTAAAAACAAAAATAAAGTAGAAAATCACACGCAGTTATACATCACGCTCGCAGAATCCCAAGCATTCAGAAATAGTTTTCATCCAGCGATCCTCAAACATCTCACACCCAAGATTAAATGAAATGCGTGGAACAGACATGTTAACATACATAGCATAGGTACATAGCGGTGAAAATCATAACCTTTCCTTTTTTTATTTTCTTCGCCGCAGTCTATGTCTATATCTAGTCGAGTATAAATAGTATAAGGTCGGGCGCGATATAGATTAGATAGATCAGAAAACGTCGAATACAACAATTCAAATTCAATCAGTTTTCAATTTCTAATCCGCACAAGATTTTCGCCGAACACATTTTGTGCTAGACCTAAATGGTAAGAAAGTTGACAGACTGAACAGTATCCTTGGTTCATTAGAATTTTTCTATCAAACGTTTTCTTATGTACTTACTTAAGTACCTACCTATTAAACACCCGGCCTTATACTATTGAATTAGAGCACGGGTAGTCTAGTTTAGAGGGTTGCGAGCAATCCAATCCAAAGATTGACTGGACTCTCAGCTCAGTTGGCAGTAGCTCTGCCTTCTGCGCCGTAGGTCGTGGGTTCAATTCCCACCGAGAACAAATATTTCTTTGGTGAATGCAGATGTTTGTTCTCTGTCTGAGTGTTATATTGTATTCTAACTATGTGTTAACAAAATGATGTGCAGTAAAATGTATGTACTATAGGAATGAGATAGTCTGATCTGATTCCTATAGTACAAGACAAGCTCGGGGATAGACAGTGTTTTGTGGATTGTCTACATTATTAATTTATTTTATAAAGATCTTGGGTTAAAATTTGGTCGTGCACCACCAATGTATACTATTCTGTCAGTTCATCACCTATCTTATTATATAAATAGATATACTGTAGCTGTAGGTTTATCGACAAGATAAACCTAGCTCTAAGACTTCTCAAAGTGATCATTGATATTATGTAATTTTAAAGGTACAATGAATAAAATTAAACATTTTTACTTTACTTTGACTTTCACTTTGAATACTGCTACTCCATTGTAATCTCCATTTGATAACTCTTTGAATTGCTCGAAATCAATTGTCAATTTGAAAAAACGTCAAAACTATAGCGCTTGCAAAACAGGAAAGTATTAAAAACCGGATTATCTCCGGCTTCCGGCCAAAAACCGTTTCCAGGTTTGGTCAACGTAATATTTTTTCATATAGTAGAATTTTAACAAGAAAACAATATTCTAAGATACCTACAAAATCAACTATTAAAAAATTGTACGAAATAGGAATTAGTATCTATGTGAAGTTTAATATTACTTACTTTATTATTGAGTAGTTTATTGTTGAGTAGATTAGTAGTAGTAGTGGAGCTTTTTGTGAAGTGCTCATCCAGGGAAGTACTACCACCATACCTGTTTCTGCCGTGAAGCAGCATTGCTGTATTTCTGTTTGAAGGGTGTGGGTGCCGGTGAAATTACTGGCACTTGAGGCTGAACATCTGTACGCGTGAAGCTGATGGACGCAGGGCAGTGCATCGTAGGGCAAATTCCTGGCGTGTGTGACTTACGAGGCAATGCTTTGTTACAGGCTATAGGTACCACTGTTACCACTTACAGGCCTATACCCGAGTGGGATCCTAGCTAAAGAAAAATAAGAACACAAATGAACAAAAAGTAAAACTGAAAAAAAACTAATAAAAATAAATCTAACATCAAAATATATGTATTAAAAATAAAGTTTAAATTAAATTTAAACAAAATAATGACTATAATGTATGAATGTAAATAATAATGATGATATAATAATAATCGAAATAATAAGTAATAATATGCATGAAATGTAACTTAATGTAGATTATGGAATGAATGGGCTTTTTTAATTATTTTATTTTATAGTTACCACTTAACATCAGGTGGACCATATGCTTGTTCCATCAGCTAGATGTATTAAAAAAAAAGACGCAGTGCAATAATAGAAAAACAAAGTATTGGTTTTATTATGTTTTATCGGTTTTTAGCTATGTATGCTTTTAGACAAAAAAAAATCCATTTATAAAAATAATGCATCTTTTTAGTAATGTTTCAATTACCTGGACATATTAGGGCTAAGAATAAAGTGATGGTGAACTGAACGCGCGAACCTTGTGCAAACAACACCCACACCATTGCCTCCATATTGCCACTGTTATGACTTTTGAGGAACAAGATTTAGCGCAGTTTCAAGACAGTATCTAACACTAATACTAGCTCGCTGCGTACAATGACAGTTCGCGGCGCTGTGTGGGGATGAATGCAAAACCCTACGCTTGAAACTGATCGCCATCGCCATCGCAGTTCGAAACTGTTCGCCGCAATCTTTTCTAAGCTTAATTCATTCACCCGCTAGTCCGGGGTACCTAGGTAGTTTTTGTTCACGGGGATTAAAAACAAAACAATATTTTTGAGGCTCAATCAGTAAGATTTATGTTTCTGATACTAAGGAAAATCGGAATACGTAAAACTTCCCTCACTGTATAGGCATACGCCTATCTATCATTGCGTCCTGAAGTGAGGGTAGTTATTATACCTCCACCTCTCAACGACGATAGCACTCATGTCAATGCTCCAGTCTGCCCACGACCACAGTTATTACAACATAGCCGAAGCGTCGGGGAAAATTATACGCGGTAAACACCCATCATCATCATTATCATCATCATCAACCTATATTAGTCCACTGCTGGATGTAGGTCTTTCGCAAGACGCGCCACTGAGACACCGCGCCGGTCTTCGGTTCTTCTTCTCCAGTGCTTGCCAGCTACATTTCGCAGATCGTCGCCCCACCTTGCCGGAGGGCGTCCTACACTACGCTTACCTAAACGCGGTAAAAATACCCGTGTAACAGTTTAATGTGTGTTATGATCGCAAAAGTTTAAAAAAGTACTATTGATAAATTTTGCTTAGCTGTCCGGCTTTTCGCAAAACCGGAAAACCGGGTTTGCACGCCCTAGTCAGGACGTAATGTCAGATAGGAAACTGATGGGTGGCTGAACTAATGGATGCCCGCGACTTCATCGACTGTCTCCACGGGTGGTGATTATACACTTCCTTGTTTCGATATTATATTTATGCATTCCATCTCTTATAAAAAAGTCCCCAAATATTATAAATACATTCACTTGTTCTGTTTTTTCTCCATCAATCAAAATATTACACGCTGTTAAACATTCATATCGAATACCATAAACTTAGTCTTATGATTGTATTTGTTTTTGTATTTATTGATTATGACGGTTCATTCTAGGTATGTAAATGCCCTTATTTTATTTTTTATTGATATTTGATCTTATTCTAAGCTTCTCTCCATCCAAAATTTGATTGGAAAATACTGATTTGCAGCGATATAACCGCCCATTATGCATTACTATATTTTTAAATAGTTTCAAATAAGATTCTATCCTATTATTATCTTACACAACATCTTTTTTGCTTTTAACGTAGTTAAACAAATATTTTTAGAAGTAATATATTTTTTTTCTATTAAAACTAATAGGAAAAACAATTTCCAGAGTTCAATAATATTAGAACGAATCCTCAATAGTTCTCTTTTTCCAAATTTTAGACTCTACGGGTCGTTTTCACCGATGACTAATCAGTAGATCAAATATTTGACGATTGTTTAATACACAAAATTAAGAAAAATTAAGTAGGGGGTAGTAAAACATTAAATAGGGGATGCTTTGTCTGTCACGATCTGGGAACTTTCGTTTTTATTAGTAGTGATCGCAGCGTGCAACTGTCAAAAGACGCGGCAGTGTGTGCGGATGTATACAATTCCCTATGTTGAAACTGAACGGTTCGCCATCGCGCCCGCCAGCGAACTAGGTGTGTTCGAGCCTTAAGTGTATTAGAAGTAGCTACATGATATATGTTATGTAGCTACTTCTAATACACTTATGTAATTCTAAATGATGACAAATGGCCTTGTAACAAATATTCATAATGATAAAGTGTTACCTAGTTTATGTATATAAATAAGCAACTCAAACCATGACTAGCATATTAATATTTATACAACCATGGCTATCATTTGGCTAGAGGCAATTAAAACATTACCTTTGAAGGAGCACAACTATATAATAAATTGCCTAACAGTATTAAGGAAGCTATAAGTATATTTACATTTAAAAAAATATTAAAGGAACACATCATAAAAAACATTGCTATCTTATAAACTGTAATAATTGTCAATTCTAATGTTAAGTATTTAATATATATCACTGTTACACCACTGGACTCAAACCAGTACACTGTGTACACACTCTCTGTAAAAATGTATTATTCTCTGTAAGTGAATTTATTGTTCTTTGAGAAATAAATATCTTTAAACCGATATTTTATTAATGTTACCAAACAAAAATCTACTTAGGTGTATACCTCAAGCTTGAGTGCAGGGCAGTGTATCCTAGGGCACGTTCCTGAAGTGCGTGACCTACGAGTTAATGCTTGGTTATAGGCGATGGTTACCACTTAACATTAGGTGGACCAATTATGCAAGTTACTAAAAATTAGTCATAACAAAAATGTACACCAAGAGTTATTCTAAACTTTTAGGTACCAATGCTAAATTAGTCATACTAGGTATGAACCATAATTTTGTGATTTGCAAAGTCATTTCAGCTAATGACTACATCCATCTAAAAATACCAATCTATGTTAGCCTCCTGCAACCTAATGGTTCAATTATCAAGTCTGGAACCATATAAATTTAAAAACAAATAAATATTATATTAAAATACACTCATCAGCATTGTCTAGGAATATTCCATTTCAAATTGATTTTCATATTTGCTAGAGAGAGAGAAACTTGATATGGCAAGAATCTTTATTTTGTGTTGTTTTATTAATAACAACTGTTGTGGCGGGCGCGGCGGCAGATCTGGCCGAGGATCTCAAGAGGCGCAAATATGCAGGTCTCGACAGAGCCTACTTATTTGCTCCTCTTGGGGTTGAGACTCTGGGTCCGTGGGGAACCGAGGCCTCGCGGGTCTTCAAAATTTTGTCTAGGCGACTGATCGAAGCGACGCGTGACCCAAGAGCTGGTGGGTATCTGGCGCAGCGTATAAGCATTGCTATTCAGCGTGGTAATGCCGCCAGCGTCTTGGGGACGCTTTCGTCTGGCACTGATTTGGATCAGTTGAGCTATCGCTAGATCGTTTGTAATGATCTGCAGATAGCTCAACTGTTTCTTGTGTATTTTGTACATTTTGTAAATATTTGTTTAATTATAAGTTTCTTTGTGTAAATAAACTTACTGATTAGTAAAAAAAAAAACAACTGTTTGATTTTATTTATGAATAAAAAAAATTAAGTAGGAACAAAATCTCAAAAAATCTGAAATGGAATATCCCTAGACTATTTTGATGTGTGTATAATTACATAGTACAATTGAAGTAATAACAAGTTATTGTCATTGTTCTTGGTACCGCTCAAGTCATAACTTGATCTAACGGTATGAGGAAGTCTTGTATTACAAGTCAAGTCATGTTTGGTAAACTATCCTGTGGGTTACCAAACATAACTCTCTGTAGGTTACATTGTGTACCTACTTATTTTCAAGTACCTACCTATATTTACCAAATTGTAGGTATTTCCCAATTTTTAACAATTTTGAATGTTTCGGGCGTTGAATTGAATTCATAACTGTTGAGCATGTCACATTTTTTTAATACTAATAGCTGATGATAAAGCCCACCTGATGTTAAGTCGTAACCATCACCTATAACAAAGCACTGCCATGTAGGTCACGCATGTAAGAAACATGCCGTATGATACACCGCCCTGCGTCCATCAACTTGAGACATGCTGCACTACAGATCCTATAAGAATATAATAGTGCAAATTCGGCAAATTTTTATAATCCGCTCTTGATGTGCGGGCAGGTTTTTCCGCAAGTAGGCCGCAGGTGGGCCCCTTTTTGTGTGACCCTTGACACGTGTTGCTCGAACTTTTTTAGGTTCTACGACACGCCGGTTTCCTCACGATGTTTTCCTTCACTGTTTTGAGAGTACTGGCATAGTGCACATACATTTTTCGACAGAAAAACTCATTGGTACACGACTGGATTTGAACCCACGACCTTCGGATCAGAAAGCGGGACCACTACCACTAGACCACCAGTGCTCGAATATAATAGTTTAATTGAACTTTTAGATGTGAAATCTCTGTGGCGGCCGGAATATGGTAGTTACATGGTGGAAGGGACACCTGGGAAACCGTATGGAGGTCTGCTAGCCCACTTTAACATTGTAGAAGCCAATATGCAGTACAGAAGAGCTGAGGCTAGCACTTTCTTGAAAGATGGAGAAGTCATTATGAGCATCACAAACTTTCCGAGGTAACTATTGTTAGCCGGTTTTGGGAATAGGACATCTCTCTCTACTGAGACCGGGCGACGAGAAATGTCACTAGTCGGGGATAAGAAAATGGCGTCGGAATGACTGGCCTCTCAGCTCAGTTGGTTGTAGCTCTGCCTTCTACGCCGTAGGTCGTGGGCTCGATCCCCACCGAAAACAAATATTTCTGTAGTGAATGCAGATGTTTGTTCTCTGTCTGGGTGTTATATTGTATTCTAAGTACAAAGAAAATGTATAATTGCGTATTATATCAGCTATCTGGTCTCAATAATACAAGCTCTGCTTAATGTGGGGCTAGATGGTGTTGTGTGGATTGTCCACATTATTTATTATTTTTATTATTTATGCGTAGATAATTGTTTGCCGTATTAGAAAGATAAATAGAGAGAGAGAGAGAGAGTTCTAACTGTATTAAATGGATAGTTTTAGCCTTATTATTACTATGCACAGATTGCATAGTCACTCTGTGCTCAAAAAAATAAATCTAGGTAACATTTTGGTGGGCGCAAATAATACATTAGGTATTTTGGACAAGATAGCTACTGAGCGATAAGCTCGCCTACTGTCCTTTTCCTGTTTAAACTGTATTTTTAAAATAATGTACTATGAGTTAGATCAAAACTAAGCAAAGCCTCTACTGCCTGTACATCTGTCAATTTGGTAACACTTGCAGATTAGGATGTCCAAACTTCACAAGCCCTCCGTATCCACCGACCCCACATGAAGGAGTAACCAAATCTCTGTACTTTCCTGATAATGCTATATTCGAGGCACATCCGCGATTTAAGACGTTGACTTCAAACATTAGACACAGACGAGGGGAGAAAGTTGCTATAAATATACCAGGTAAGCTTTCAGTTAAACATTTTAAATTTCTCAAATTGGCTAAATAACCCTTATTTACACAATAATATTGCCATACACAATAGTTAAAACAAATACAGATTTTAACCTGGATTTGATTATACATGGGTATCTCTTGTACTCCCTACTCAAAAAATTAAAAAAAATATACAGGGTGGAATTTTGTAATGCCACCTGGAGGGAAAGTACTCTTAATACTGCAGATAGAAAATTTTACTCAAAGGAAACATTCCTTTATTTTTGAATAGAAAGCAAACTGCATTCAAAGATTTTCGAAAATTCTCTTCTCCCATACCCGGGAATCGAACCGGCTAAAATGGGAAAAATTATACCCTGTCTTTTATTGCATCGATCTTTAGGGTAAATTATAAGGATGAATAGTATAATATTATGCTGTATAGTAAAAACATTATTCTGCTTTTAAAAATAAGGGTACATGCACAATATTAATCTGTTCCTGTTCCTAATAGATTAACATAATATGCTACTATTTATCCCGATAAAAAAGGTTCGGGAAACACGCGGGCCAAAACGCGGATGGCCGCTGGTTACTAGTAATTGTCGTCTTATTTGATAGTATTCCGCGATGTGAACACAAAGATCCCAGTGGATGACTCCAGCAAGCATGACAAGGCCGCTGACCCCGGCTGCGTGTATATGGACGCTATGGGCTTTGGTATGGGCTGTTGCTGCCTGCAACTCACATTCCAAGCCTGTTGTATCACCGAGGCACGCACGCTGTATGACCAGCTAGCGCCGCTGTGTCCTATCATGGTGAGTTCCATTTAACAAAAAAAGTTATCTATTCATAAACATCACAAAATTAGCCTATAAATAGATAATATTAGTTTAAAAAACTAGAAAAACCGACTGCATGGCCAAACTGTTCAACCGATTTTGACGAAAGTTCAATGGGACCAATCGGGAATGTTTCATATAAAAAAATAATTTACTAAGTCGGTTTATAAATACCGGAGGTATGCAGTAACTAACATTGAAACAAAAAGGCTCAACCGATTTTGATGAAATTACTATAGGACCAATCTGGAAATACTTATTACTTTTAGATTTTACAGATATCTTGTCAAATTGACGAAAGTCTTGATAAATGACGAAGTTATGTGATAACAAACATAAAAAATCCGAATTGAGAACCGACTTTTAATAATCCCCCTTTTTATTTGAAGTCGGTTAAAAAGTGGAATCATCAAAGTCGCTTATTTTGCTGGTCAAGCGATAATCAAAGAAACTTCTTCCTGCCCTTATCCTACTTCATATGGGGTCGACACAACATGTCTTTCTCCTCCATTCCCCTCTGTCAGCCGTCATCTCTGCATTCACTCCTCTCTTATCCATGTCATCTTTCACACAGTTTATCCATCATAATCAAAGAAACTACTTAGTTCAAAAAACCCCGAACGCAGTCTTATCTGGCGCACGCTCTAGTTTGATTGTCTTTTCAGTTAGCATTGTCAGGAGCATCACCCATCTACCGAGGATTCCTCACCGACGTGGATTGCCGTTGGAACGTGATAGCGGCGTCCGTAGATTGCAGGACTCGTGAAGAGAGGGCACTCGAGCCACTTCGGCACAACAAGTTCCGCATACAGAAGTCTAGATACGACTCCATTGATTCTTATCTGTCGCCTGAGCATGAGAAGTAAGTGGTTTATGTTTGAACTTGTGAATCTTAGTACGGTTGTAGGCAATAAATATTGCATATCGGCTTTTCCATAGAGCGCTATCTCTTTCTGACGCACACTACGCTCTAAGAAGCCGAAATTAGCCGATGTAGTCCAATATTTGTTGCCTACTACTTATATATATTATATGTGTATGTTACTATGTGTAGTGTGTAGTATATTTTCTCATAAAATCCAGATCTGCTATATACGTGCTCGTATGTTTTCCTTTTTTTCAGAAACTTATTGATAAAGAAAATATCACCTCCTAGTGCAATTAGCGAAACACATTACGTTGAAACATAAGCGTCTATGTTTTATTTTGAGATAAAATTATGGAACAAGCAGATGGTCAAAAGTGTAGTAAACACTAAAAAAATATAGCAGATAGTCCACCTGATGTTGAGCGGTTACCCTGTCTGTATCAGTCGTATTACCTTCCAAGACACGTCCAATGATGCCACGTACTATGTATTAGGGCACATACCCTTTCTTTTCTATAACAGAAAAGAAAAATAACTTCAATTCTAAATTTCTTGCCAAAATGCGACCTGTCTAATTCAAATTAGTACATTCCATCTATACAGGGTGTCCCAGAAATCAACGTCAAGTGAAAACGGCGTTGGGCCAAGTCATGATAATTATCAGAAAAATATAAAATATATATTTTCACCTTTCGAATTATGAGTATATTTAAAAAAAAAACAAACTGACACCCTGTGGTGATCTTTTAAGTCTTGTGTTGTGACTACAAATATTAACTTTTCGTGAAACTTTTTTTTGTAATGTAACCATGAATAACCCTTCTGTAAAATACAATTCAAAATTAAATCATTACTGCCTGAGTTATAATCAATCAATTTTTGGCCAACAACAAGCAACGTTTACAGCATGTACATTTTTACAGATACAACGACATTCCAATAACCCATGACCCGGCTATCTACCGGCGGCTGCGCGAGGGCGGGATCGATCATCCGCTAGCGATGCACGTCGCACATCTCTTTATACGAGACAGCGTGTCTCTGTTCTCGGAGCGAGTGCACCAAGACGATAAGAACGATACGGACCATTTCGAGGTAGTTAGATAGTTTGAACATATATTTAAGAATACGAGATTATAATATATCTATATACAGGGTGGTTTTTGAAAAGGGCGGTGATGGCCAAGTCCGAAACCACGAGAGTTAGGGAAAAGTCGAGAAAGGAGTCATGCCCTCGATTTATTAAAAAAAACAATAACTGCAAAAAAACAATCCCGGAAATGGACACAAAGAATTTTTCAAAAAAATACACCCTGTATTATTGAAACAATGGATTCTGTTGCTTTGCAAACTAATGTTTGGCTAAAAATGAACGGAAATAGCGAATTTTCACTATTTTATATTTTTACACGGAAGAAACTCGCCTCCTAGTCAAACTTTTAACGTAAAAGAGTAAAAGATTTAGGAAAAAAATAAATATGCATCAGTTATTGATTTCTTATATTAGTTAATTTAAGGCATGATGGACTTTGCAATCACTGCCCTTCTATAAAAACCCTGTATATAAAATTAATAATCCCTTTATCCCTCGGTCACGGCATCACGCGAAAAAAAAACTATTACACGGGTATTTATCGCGTATTTTACGTTATTCATTTTCTTGACGCTATGTTAATTAGCCGTGGTCTCGAGCAGACTGGAGCATTTGACATGAGTGCTACCGTCCGTCGTTAAGAAGTAGAGGTAGCATTACTAACTACCCTCACTTGATTCCTTGTCCATAAAATCCGCGCACGCACTACGACACACAACGCTGATATTATCTACGCACTGTGATAAGGTATCGCGACGCATACACCTCCCAATGATGGGATTCCACGATGGTGAAAGTCTGAAGCCGTCAGTTCAGTTTAGTGTTATTTTCAGAACATCCAGTCGACGAACTGGCAGACGATGCGCTTCAAGCCTCCGCCGCCGAACTCGTCGATCGGCTGGCGCGTGGAGTTCCGTCCGTGCGAGGCGCAGCTCACTGACTTCGAGAACGCGGCCTATGTCTGCTTCGTGGTGCTACTCACGCGCGTTATACTATCCTATAACCTCAACTTCTTAATGCCTATTAGCAAGGTACTCTGTCGACCGAATAATATTTTACGCCGATTGGTGTAATATTGTGGACAATCCAATCCACGCAACACTATCTAGCCCCAAATTAAGTAGAGCTTGTACTAAGGGAACCAGATAGCTGATATAATACAGATATGCATGTTATTTGTAAATACATATGTGCATACTTAGAAAACAATATAACACCCAGACAGAGAACAAGCATGCAGATGCTTGTTCGCAGGTTCACCACACAAATATTTGTTCTCGGTGGGGATCGAACCCACGACCTACGGCACAGGAGGCAGAGCTCCATGTGGTTCCACTTGCTGAAATACCTTATTTTATTGTAGATATTAATTTATTTTATAAAGACCAAAGCTTTTTAAGATAAAATAACTTGGTAGTCTTGCATATCAGATAGCCTAAAATGCGTTTCGCCCTTCATACATTATCAGTCACGAATATAAAGGTTGTCAGATGCTTGTGAATTGAATTCCCAAAACGGCTTTAAAGTTTGTTGTTATATCGTTTTGTTCACATAAAAAGATAAATCACAACACTATTGACAAAGACAATTGCTAATAATGATATTCACGAGAATATAAATTTATGTTAGGATTTATTGTTCATTGTTTCAATAACAAGAAGGAATTAGTGTCAAACACAGTGAATTAATTACTTACTACAACGTCCAATCATTAATTTACGTTAGAATATCATAAGCAAAAACACGTGTTGTGTATGATGGACATAAATGTATTTTCTGCTGTGTTTTGGTGTCATAAATATTATAAGTAATTATGTTTTTAGTCTCTGTAAGTTTCTGTCGTTCAACCTTCGCTTAGCTGTATGAAATGTCTAATTCTTATTTCCACAGGTAGACGAAAATATGCAACGTGCGCAGCGTAGAGGCGCATGCTTGGGCCAGAAGTTTTGGTGGCGACGAGACGTCGGTGCGCCCAGCAGTGTTGCGCCACTTGCTTCTGACGCGTCAGAGGAGTACGCGGAAATGACCATCGATGAGATCGTCAATGGAAAGGTAGTACATCCCGACAGGCTGCGCCATTGCCAGGCTGCGCCAGTTTTTTTTTAAATAGATTCAAGATCAATCGCGTTCGACATTCTTTGAGATCTTTTGGTACTTGTCTAATCTTTTTCGAGGATGCCAGGGGTGTAGTCAACCCAGTCAGAGGCACATGCAAACAGTCCTTTTGGCAGATGCCTATATATTTCACTCTTAGATAGACTGACATTGTTAAGATCGCAGGAAGTCGGTGGATGGAAAGGGCTCAGAATCGTTCTTCCTGGAAATGTGTAGGGAAGACCTATGTCCAGCTGATGATGATGATGATCCGTCACATATGGAATACTTCCATAAATAACAATTTGAACATAAAAGTTTGAAAAATTAAACAAGCCTTTGCCAGATTTATTAATAGAATATCATTGTTACAACAATAATTCTGGTACCCGTAAATGTGAAGTCAATACTTCCAGGACGGTATATTCCCGGGTCTAATTCCTCTGATCGAGTCGTACCTATCGGGCATGGACGTGGATGCTGACACCCACTGCTCCATCCAGCAATATCTGAAGCTCATCCAGCGGCGCGCCTCGGGAGAGATATCCACCATGGCAGCTTGGATGAGGAATTTTGTCACTACGCATGCGGAATACAAGTAAGTTACGACCATACATTACTTAGTTCGAACCCCAGAATAGTTTATGCTTGAAAATGAAGGTACCAAACAAATGAACTTCAATATTACCCAGTCCTTTTATTTGTGCGAGTGGTTTTAAGGCTACACGTTTACCCACTTGTCTTAGTAGTTGTTTTTTTTCGAATATTAAAAATTAAATAATAAAAAAAAATGTTTTGTGGTTGTTCTTATAATATTTAGCTACACTTGCGAGCTTTAAACTGGAATCGCTTCATGGCGGGTTGTTGTGTAATTATGTTAGCTTTCAAGTATCATGAAGATTTAAAATTAATACAATTTCTTACCTAAATTAGGGAATTATTTTATTGCAATAGGTCAAAGATTGTGGGCGTCTAAATGAATAGCCAGTAATATGAAAATATATATGTCGCTTACCGGGAGACATACAGTTTAAAGCTGGCAAGTGTATATAATTCAACCCGATTGAAATGAAAAAAATATAGTAAAAGTTGGATTGAAATAAACGAATCTCATTGTCCTACAGAAAAGACTCAATCGTCACTGAGAAAATCAACTATGATCTACTAAAAACGGCGCACGGTATCCAAACGGGCACTATACCGGCGCCGTCGCTTCTCGGCGGAACCAACGTCTCCAAAACGAACGAGGACATTCCCAAAGCTTTCACTAAAATGATGAATAAGGAGTGCTAGCCATTGCATATTCTACTGCAATGTGTAGTGCCTTTTGTGTGATAAACGCACGGAGCAAGTATTCCTGATTCAGATGGGACGGAACCACAGAAAAAAGTAAAACGGCCGGAAAAGTGTCGCCAAAATACATGAGCATATGCTCCTTTCTCCATACAATGTCAACAGTTTTTCCGGGAGTCGTAAAGTGAAAAATGCCTTGCAGCAGCGCAAGAATTACTTTCCGAACAAGTTCGTAGGGACGTTATAATTTGGGAATTTTCAAGACAAGAGTGAACAGGTAGATTATGGCTAAGCATGCTCCATCTTAGGCTGCATCCTCACTTTCCATCAGGTGTGATGGCAGCCAAATGCCTTGCTATCTATTATAAAAAAAAAAGTTAAGCGACAATTTAAAACAGAAATACTTTCTTAACATCTTCTTTCCTTCTTTTTTCTTAGAATTCTCATATTTAGTGATATTTTTAAATATAATAGTGGAAATGTAAAACTGGCGACATCGGCTCCCATGCAACCGGCGCATGATTGCCTTTCTACTGTATTCAGTATTCTGTGGACGGAACTATAGGCGTGTAAAATACAACACAGACATACCGACAACCAGACAAGGTCTGGTGGCTATGTGAAATATCGTCACTGACAGTGATACAATGTATTTAGCTGCAGATTTATTCTGCATGAATAGCTATGCCGCCGATCTTTTCGTCCTGTCTGAGTGAGACGGGCTCTATGATTTATCATCTAACTCTAGGGCACCGCCTTTTGGTATGGAGCGCAGCTAAGCATTATAATAAAGTTAACAATGTTACATAATTTGAAGAATTGAGCAATAAACCCACCGGCATAAAATGGCGTCGGGAAGGAGTACAGTCCTTATCCTTACTTAATATTATAAATGCGACAGTAACTCTTGTCTGTCTTTCTGTCGCGCTTTTACGACAAACCTACTGAACCAATTTAAATTAACACAGATAGCCTAGAACCTGAGATAGTACATAGGCTATTTTTTTAATAGAAAAAAAAAGAGCTGTAAGGGCTTAAAAAAAGAGATGATAATTTGTATGGAAGTTTTGTCATTTAGAGAGCTAGAAACTTATTTTTTAGGTTCTTGATTCGATATAATAGATTATGATTATGTGTTTAATATTGCGGTATTAAACACGTAAGTCTTATCTAAGTTTCTGTTTAATAATAAAGTATTTGATACATTCAAAAAGTCTACATTACTTCATGGTGCTTAGTTTTGTAGCAATGTGCTTCGCTGCGCTCCACTACTTGCGGATTCGACTAGAGGTTGTTATAGTAGTCAGGGTTGCCTTATGTAGATTGAGATTTAAAGAAAAAATATAGATTATATTAACATAGGATTATGATTGATGATACAGAATCGGTATGGCGCATAGGTTCGTACTTAAAGACTCGAACTGTTAGCATTCCAGTGATATTAGGAAGCATTTTACCAATGTTGTGGAATTGCAGGAACTATTGTAAACAATGCAAATATAGACAGCCCAAGGTTTTCATTTTATATTGTTCTACAGGATTAAGCCCGCCACACACGTAGCTAGAATATACAGGGTGGATACGACAGCTGGGATTTTCTTTAAACCGCCTATGCTAGGCACCATTTTCAAGCTTTTTACGTAGGTACCTAAAATCAATAAAATACAAGCAGTAGTTTAGTCGAAAATTATAATTTTTAAGTTTTTGCCCCGTTTGAACACGATGTATCTTTCCCAACAGCTGATTATGTCTGTACGCATAAATAGGTCATGCACTTCTCGATAACTTACATCAGGCATCATTTGCGACTAAACAACTGCTCCTATTTAATTGATTTTCGGTACAGAGCTTGAAATTGGTGCCTAGTGTAGGTAATCCCATCTGTCGTATCCACCCTGTATATTACGGTATAAGTTGGTGACGTCATAGAAAAAGAATTATTATAGCTGCGTGTACGGTCACTTGAATATTTGTATCGTAATAATGCCTTGCTATAATTTATATTAATATATATTATAGCTACATACGTGTGTGACGGGTTTTATAGCTCAAGAGTTCTAATAATATTAAAAGGCCTGTATAGCTTCAAGCTGTATGTATTTGCACTGTAGTAGTAGTAATTTGGAGTAATCTGCATCTTACCACAATTATTATGAATATAATATTATAGCATTTATCCACAAAGTATTTGATAGACCAGTTCAGATTGTTTTTTTATTTGTATAACAATTCTTAATTTTTAACTCGTTTTATTATACATTTTACAATTCTTTAATATAGTATGTACATTCATAGATAACGTGGCGGGGTTTATACAGACATTGATGAACTTTGAACCGTGACCTATCATAGAAGTAGAGCACCATAGACAAAGAACGTCAATGTTCAATGAATTTATTCATAATAGCAATGATAGTCCAATAATTTCCGTAAAGCATTTTTAGATGCTAAGCTAATTTAGAAATTTGTACACGTGGTCAATCTATAATGATGAACAACAGTACACCCTATGAGTCTTATTAATAATCCTGGCGCAACGCTGGAGTAGTTAAATCGTGTTTTGTCACATTTGTTCGAGTTGACAATTGCATGTCAATGCAAGAGACAAAACACGGATTAACTAGTCCAACGCTACGCCAGGATTATTAATAAGGCCCTATGGGTGTTATTAATAATCCTGGCGTAACGTTGGACTAGTTAATCCGTGTTTTGTCACATTTGCTCGAGTTGACAATTGCATGTCAATGCAAGAGACAAAACACGGATTAACTAGTCCAACGCTACGCCAGGATTATTAATAGGGCCCTAAGGGTCTTATTAATAATCCTGGCGTAGCGTTTTGTCAACTCGAGCAAATGTGACAAAACACGATTTAACTACTCCAGCATTGCGCCAGGATTATTAATAACACCCTTAGGGTGTTATTAATAAACCTGGCGTAGCGTTGGACTAGTTAATCCGTGTTTTGTCACATTTGCTCGAGTTGACAATTGCATGTCAATGCAAGAGACAAAACACGGATTAACTAGTCCAACGCTACGCCAGGATTATTAATAGCACCCTTAAAGTTTAATTCGTAATTTAAGGATATGGAAAATGGCCATGGGTACTCAAAATTATTTAGTTTTACAAACACATCGTCACTATGTGACGTATTCCCAATGTGATACAGGTGTTAGTGATAGTTACTACATTTGCGTAGGATCCACACCAATATCGTATAATTTAAAAGTCTGCAGCTTGCATTACACAAGTATTTTTATCGTAGACTAAGGCGTCTCGTCCTAATTGGCTACGATACGAGCACACGATGCTTTTTTCGATGACCGATATGAATTATACAAATCTTGAGAATGTCCTCAACCTATTCTACTACCGGCGAAGCCGCGGGCGGCCGCTAGTATATAAATATCGTAGCTATATGAATAACAACGAGGCCTGAAGCTAATTATGCATAAGTTGCACTTTTTTATTAATGGCTTAAAGCACTCTATTTTCGAAAATATTATGCCAGTTTTTCATAGCTCTTTAAAAAAAATAAAAAACTATTTTCGTACAAATCTGCATTTTAAACCGATGATACGAAAGAACCATCACATGAGACGTTGAAAACGATGTTTAAATGGAAATAAAAGAAATGTAACATGTTGGTCTTGCTTGCCGAAAAAATTTACAACGTCGTATGAGATACTAATCAACTGATTAAATATTTGACAGCTATTTACATCGATTTTTCTTGCAATTTTGAGATAAACAGTTTTCAAATATTTGATTGATCAATAATAATACGTCTTGTTCTTCTGGCAAAAAAACTGGCATATTTCTACGTATTTTTTAATAATGACTTATGTTTGCTTAATTTATGGGACTATGGGTTTGTAAAATAGTACTTATTTAAGTTTAAAGTTACCTGTAACGAGCACAAATCCTTAGTTGATTGTATAAATATTCAGTTAAAATCACGTGTGGCGGTGTAATCTATGACTGCATTGTTTTAAACTTGTTGTGTATGTTACCTAGTATATTGTTGTGTTATTTTTGGACATTAATTCGATATTCATTCAATAAAGTTATTGTACTGTTTCATTTTAGACTTTTTTTTTAACCCGTACCCTGGCTCTTAATTCTTCGTTAGCAAAATAGGGAATCCTATTTAACCGTTGTTAGCTCGTCAATATACCCTAGGCACACCCCGGAAAAAGCAGCGTTCTAACCCCTGGTTTTAACTACATATTATGAACCTGCTAATGTTGTTTTGAACACGCGCGTCTGTGTGCGGTTCTTACTCAGACACTCATAGAATGACGGGGATTTACACACGGGTGTTTGGAGTGTTCCGTTCGAAAATTTTTGTAACAGCCGTGAGGTAAGGAAGCCCCTTGGTGATTGGTATAGGTTTCAGAATTTGTGACGATCTGGTTCTTGATTTTTGGCCAAAACATCCGCACCACCGTTTATTATTCAGGACTGTGTGGTCAGGGTGTTTTGTTGAATAACTTTTTTCGAGCTAAATATTTTTTGAGGCTAAAGTTTTTTGGGCTCCACGGTGTCGTCCGTTCTAAACGTAGTACATATAGTCATAACTATGGTTTGTGCCATTATGCTAGTTCATAATAAACTTAATTAAAAAAGGTTAGAAAATAAAACAACATCTTTATCAAATCGTAATCATACTTATTTTAATTGGAACCAAATATTAATTTAGTTTACTTCACTAGAACTTATCTACAAGTTGCAAAATATGGTGTTGCTCTTGATGGCGCCATTCTTCACTACCAGCGTCTCCAAGGTTACCCGCGTATTCTGTTGGAGAAAAAAACATGAGTTCTACGATAAGAGTAAAATATGAATAATCGTTGGGAATAAAGGATTTTGAAAGGACAAAACGGAAGGCGAAGCTTGGGACGCCCCCCTCCAATTGCACTGCGCTTTCTAGAGTTCTAGTAGACTTTAGGCTGATGGTGATACTATGAGTTTCACTGTACCACTTTAGATAGATAAAAAAACCACAAAATATTAACAAAGGAATACAGCAAAACATCAAAGTGGAATACAATGGTCGGTCTTATCACTAAAAGCGATCTCTTCCAGACAACCTTGGGATGGACTGGACTTGAAAAGAACGATAGAGGACGATGGTGTAGAAAAAAACTTTAATGCTTACATAGGGAAAGTATGTATCTCTGCATTGTTTTTACGTGGGTTTGACACAGTGTGGCCCTTAGCAAATGAAAGTTAACAGAAGGTATACCTCTCATCACATGCCGAATGATCTTCAAAGATCCACCTCGAAGCGACAAGACTCGTTGCACGCGCTGCTTTACCGCAGGCGGGCCCGCGGTACAGACCTGCAATATTATAATAAACTCTCGTTTTCTAAGTCGGTTACTCCACAGCTTCGCTATATGAAACGGGTCATCTTGAGAAGATGAATTATTATGTCGCTTTATAAAAAATACTTTAAATTCCAGTTTGGATTTGTATGCAGAATTCAATTCAAGGTGTACCTCTAAAATGATCCGGTCGATCAGTTGTAATGTGAATAGTCCTCCTGACAATCGTTTCAAGTATTGCGCATCGTCATCCAAATCTTCGCCTTCTTGCTGGAAAAAGAAAACATCCTTCGTACACCTGTATGGACTTCACATCTTAATAAATTTTAGAATTGGCGATATACGCGATAAATACCCGTGTAACAGTTACAGTATGTGTTATGATCGCGATAGTTTAAAAAATAATATCTAATCTAATAATAAAGTATTGATAAACTAGGCTCTTACCTCCATCTGTTTTTCCGTGCGGTCCACTTTATCCATGTACTTGAAATGCAATTCTAAAAGCCTGTCGACCTTTTCGAGGTCATTTTCTGTGAATTTCGCCAGCAACCTCTGTCTTTGACCACCCTGGCAGTTCCGCAGCATTGACGCTATTATTGACACTACATGCTCTGAAAAAAATCATACCTTTGATTTTTTAAATATGAACAGGCATATGGCACACATGATGTCAAGTGGTAACCATCGCGTATAACAGAGATACACTGCACTGCCTACACAGAATTATAAATATATAATACTGCCTACGATGTAAAATAAATGCATTTTATTATAATTATTAATATAATGCCCTGCGTCCATCAACTTGAAGCATACAGATGTTCATTGTTCAGCCTCACGTGCCAGTAATTTCCCCGGCACCCAGACCCTTGAAACCAAAACACAGCAATGCTACTTCACGGCGGAAATAGGCATGGTGGTATATATAAATATAAATCTGTACCACATTACATAGTAAACTATACCTTCATGTTGATCCACAGTTAATACTCTCTTCCGTTTGGGCGTCTTCATAAAGAGCGGGAAAACAGTGCGCAGGCCTAGAATATCGACGAACTTATTGCAGTTGTCTCGACCGTCAGGGCCCGCTAACGCGTGGTCGAGCACCTTTAGCGAACCATTGCGGGACATTTTCTTTTCCCTGAAATATAACGTGCCTTATCACTTCACCACCCGCCCACACGCCCAACATTTTTAAGATCGCGAGAAGCTATGTTTACAACACAAACATTGGTTCTCGGTGGGGATCGAACACACGCCCTCTAGCGTAAAAGGCAGAGCTACTATCAACTGAGCTGCGAGGGCTAGCTTTGTGTGAGTTGAGTACAGCAAGGTCAAGATCAAAAGTCAAAGATGTCTTTATTCAGTAGTAACACAAGGATCACTTTGAAATATCTAAGCTAAATGAGTTTAGGTGCCAGTTTCACGCGACCAAGCCTATAAGAACTGGCAAACTACGGCTTGGTTCCTTTCGGTTTTTTGTATTATCCTTTTACAAATCAAATCAAGACATAGCGCCGACTCGGTTAATAGCTTTAAAAACAAACTCGGCAACTGGCTACGAACTAGTAAATCAGTGCTTAAATAGTGACCTTAAAGAACAATGACAATATCAATATCCTATGACTCTAATTCAATACTGTTTGACGTAGACACATCAGCGAAAGCTGCTCGTCTATAAATAAATAATAATAATAACTTTATAAGCATGAACAATTAGGTTACAATGGGGATAGAATTCAAATTCAAATGTTTATTCAGTAACTTAATCTATTGTGACATTACATGCGTTTGAGATCTCCTTTTAAGTATATAAATACCTGTGTTTGTAGAATAGTTTAGCTATAGGTAAAAGTTAATACCTCAACATAAGATTCATAAGTTGCAGCCCTTCTCCGCGCAGAAAACGGTCGCGATTCGCGGGCTCCATCAGTGCACAGCATAATGAGTCAAACATGTTTTCCATTGCCTCTTGTTCTTCTGCGCCGGCCGGGTCGTGCCTTTTGTAAAACTGGAACGGGATTATTCAGGGTATGATAATGTAGTTCACAGAGTTCAGTGCACAGAGTTCAGATTGTTTGTGTTTTTAAAACGGTGCTTGTTAGACTATAACAGAAACCAAACCACATTTCACTATGTATTTTGAATTGATTTTTGTCGGTATGAAGTCCCGATACGTGTTCAAAAATTTGGACACTTCAAAAACCCGCTCAAAAACGAGCATGTACGACGAACGACAATGAGCGAAACTCAGAATAAACCAATACATAACTAATAATTGCTAGTTAAATCGACTTACCGCAAGTTGTTGCAAAAGTACATCAATGCCATCCAGCTCTCCCAACAGTTTTCTGTTCTCAGGTGTATGTTGTAGTAATATTGACAAGATTTCTGATGCATATAATTTGTTTCCATCAAATGGAACTTTATACTGCAAATATAATAGGAATAAAAATGATTAAAACCACCCATACAAGAAACATAACTTAAAACTAAGTACCTATGTACATAATTCTTCCCCAGTACCTTCAGTCTTTTCAGTATCCATTGCATGAAACCCTGTTTGGCTACATCTGTACATAGTTCAGGCCTAAACTCTGTGATGTTTTCCACAATACCTGGAACAAAGTTAAAGTCACTAATTAGCGATAAAAAACTTGACTTGAAAGAGATCTGAAGAGGTATCTACCATGGTAGATAGATAGATAGATAACACTTTATTGTACACCACAAGAATAGGACATTACACATAGCGAAGTACAATGGGTGGTTTTATAGCTATGAGCGATCTCTTCCAGACCTACCATGCCTCGGGTTTAAGTCTTATTCTTTTGCTTAAATCCTTTATCTTCAACTAGTGGCCGCCCGCGGCTTCGCTCGCCCGTTCCCGTAACACCCCGTTCCCGTTGCTTTTTCGGGATAAAAAGTATCCTATGTCTTTCTCCCGGTTCTAAGCTACCTCCCCACTAATTTTCTGCCAAATCAGTTCCGCCGTTCTTGAGTTATAACTCAATAAATATAAATAGTGTAACTAACACGACTTTCTTTTATAAATATAGATATTCATTTACCAAGAGTATTGTGAACTGCATCTCTTTCGTCCGGCACTTGCTCGTCCAGTCTTGCCAGGTTGTGTAGAAGCAAAGCTGGTGCTTCAGCCTCGGCCAGTGCATTGATCAAGTCCTCTGCACCCTCTTCACTCTCATGGAGAATGTCTACATCTGTCAACTCCTGGAATTCAAAAAACATGAAAGGGGCTTGTAACATTTTTGAATGGAGCCTGGCCAATCGTCAGCAAACATGATTCTTTTTTAAAACTTCTGCTACATAATAAAACCTACAAATATGGATTGACATTCAAACAAAAATATACATATATATGAATTTATGGTAAAAATAACATAAACAGAGCCAAAATGATACCAAAGTCCGCTCAAGATAGCTCTATGTGGCAGGAAATATTAATATACAACTTGAAAAAAAAACAAACCTGTAAAAGGTTGACAACTTTGGTAGAAATATCAGTGTTGTCGTGGGAAAGCAACTCCAAAAGAGAGTTAACACATTTTAAGTCCACAAGCAGCGGGTATTGATCAGGAACTGTGGCCACTGCACTCAATTCCTAGAATAATAATAAATTAATTATATTGAAAAAAATTGCAGTAAGTGTGTTACAATTAATCATCTCAGTAGTAACAGAACCAGCAAGTTGTAGAGCATACGAAGCTGGAAAACATGTGTCAAGTGCATGATACATTCTTTGGCCTCCTGATCAAAATGTCCAACTTTTGGATATTTTGCTACATAGACCTTTTGATCTGGAGGCATTCTTTGAGGGTAACTTAAAATACTTTCACCACACTGGATCGCCAGTACTAGTGTCAAGAAGAAGGAAAGAAAAAAGGCAGGTTATTTTAGATACCTACCTGTAAAGCTTCATGAAGATCTAGTTCACTATCCATAAACTTTTCAGGTTGGTCAGGGAATTTTATTCTCATCTCTCGGTTCCTCAGAGCTTTTTTCTCAAAATTAAGCACCAGTTTTTTTACAGCCGTATCATCTAAAACTTCACCCTGAGAGAAACAATAATTTAGTAAAGAATTAAAAGCTCAAGTTCGAAAAATGTTACTTACTAAATTTTATGTAAGTAAAGGTACCTGTGTTACTTCGGTCTCTACATATCTGAGGATATCTTCTCGTTCTTTATCAGTTATTGTTGGTTCTTTGACCAGAGACTGGCTTAGTTGCTGCATAGTATGCTCTCCTTTTGGCTGCTTGCTGAGACGGCGCATTTTCATAGCCCTGGATGGCTCTTCGTCGGAGTCATCACTATCATCATCATTTGGTCTTTTGGGTGTTGGAACCGGCTAGTTAGAATACAATTTAAATGAGAAACTTGGAACTAAGTTAACCAGTTTTATTTTGTGGTGTTTGGGTTTGTTATCATTCTTTTCACATTTACCTTAAATGAGAGGAGCTCTCCGACATCCATTTTGGTTCAGTTTTATTAGCTATTAGATTCAGCCACCTATTAAAACCTATAAATTAAAATTCCGTAATCATGAAAATATAGCAACCAAGAAAACAAACAAAACAAGGCTTTGTAGTTTCTATTTCTAGGTTGTTTTTTTTTGACATTGACGTTACAAAATACATGCCAAAAAGATGTCATTGTCATGTTAAATACTTTCCAATCGATTCCTAGATGGCGTTGTACGTAGCAGAAAGCGCAGAACTATTTATAGTTTGCTTTCATTCGATTGACTGATCCGGCAAAAAGATAATGTGCTCGACTTGGCGGAGGCACTACCCGTGCCCCCAGATAATGGTACATCTATGTTCTTCCTCCAAGCAATGCTGTTATATTGTCTGTGGATTGAGATTTGGCGGCAATACTCCAATTTAAAAATAGCGTAACGTAACTGAAATGCCTTTTTTCTTTCATTAACACTTTTACATAATTTACTAATGTGATTCTATTCAACTTGCCTTTTGTAACCAAGCGTTTGCGATGTCTGAATATCAAGAAATAACCCCGTTTTTTCAGAAACCAGAAAGTGTCACAAGACAAAGTTTTGTTCTAAAGGTTGGTCCATTCAATTTCATCGCGTTGCTTTGCCTACCCCATCTATTAGCATGACTTGCCGACAAATGTTTACTTCGGATCGATCATTAGCGACTTAAACCTTACTTTCTTTAAATATCATATCAGTAGCTCCGAAGTCACTTCACCGGACACATTACGATGGAAGTATAATACCTACCTACTAGTTCGGAAGGATATTCTTAATGACCATCAGGGTTAGGTACGGAAACGCAGAAGGATTACAGGTTCATAAGTAAGCAGAGTGCCTAAATTTTTATTTGATTTGCAGGGTATAACTACGTCGTCAACTTGTGCCAAAAAAAAGGAACTAGACAGATTACTAGAACTTCTGAACATTACGAATGATATCACATTCCAACTGAAAGTATTCTCCGCTATATCTGCGTATTTGATGTTCAATGTAAGTGCTATAATCATCAGACCTTCAGTGGGCTTCACCACTAAAGGTCTAATTAAATGGCGCGAGCCCGAAAATGTTCATTGTACTATGAAATAACTTTTAGAAAGGTGCTAACATCAATGTCATCATCAAATGCAACGCAGTGTACGATAAAATCCACAGCGTCTTGTCAACGGGCCTAGCGCGAAAATCCACTGAAGCTTTGAACTTTTTGTCTGCATTGCTGTACATTGACGAGGATGCTGGCACAACAAAGCACACACTGGCTATCTATGCACGAAGCATGACTAGAGTCAGCGGGTGTTTAGCTGCTATGTGTGAAATGTTTACTGAATGCATGCTGGTGAGACTACGTTGGCTGCACAATAATTATTGTTTGCTGCAATCGACATTTACAAGACTTTAACACTATGATATTAAGTTTGCTCTAGTATACCTAAAGGTTTGACGCAACATTTTATTGTTCTTTAAAATCCAAAATAATAAAAAAAAGCAGCCAAGTGCGAGTCGGACTCGCCCATGAAGGGTTCCGTAGCATCAACTAACATAATATAAAGGTTCTTGTAGTTCGTCGAAAGGTAAATTGCGGTTTACGATTTATGACGTATAAAAAAAAACTACTGACTAGATCTCGTTCAAACCAAATAACGTTGAAAGTTTGCATAGTAATGTACAACATATATTTTTTTTAGTTTTATCATTCCCTTATTTTAGAAGTTAGAGGCCCCCCTCTTTTTTCAACTTTGGAAGTGTCTCTCGCGCAAACTATTCAGTTTAGAAAAAACGATATTAGAAACCTCAACATCATTTTTGAAGAACTATTCATAGATACCCCACACGTATGGGTTCGATGAAAAAATTTTTTTTGAGTTTCAGTTTGAAGTATGGGGACCCCCAAAATTCATAGTTTTTTTTCTATTTTTGTGTAAAAATCTTAATGCGGTTTACAGAATACATCTACTCGCCAAGTTTCAGCAGTGTAGCTCTTATGGTTTCGGAGAAAAATGGCTGTGACACGGTCGGACAGACAGACAGACAGACATGACGAATCTATAAGGGTTCCGTTTTTGCCATTTGGCTACGGAACCCTAAAAAGACAGCAGGTGAGATTGCGGTCAAACGCAAGCCTGTAAATTTGTAAAAAGAAAAAAAAAACACTTGAACAATAATATCAAGTTTCCTCTGTAATGTTTAAGTATTGCTATTGTATGTAATTCTTGCATGCAGTATTCGCACTCGACTTTAGGTAGGAGGTACACAAGATCAAGATACACATCAGACTATACACTGCTCACTCTTATCTCTTTGCAGTAAGCGTCATTTTTCTTTATTTTTAACAGACTTTAAATAAAAAAGGAGGAGGTTCTCACTTCGGTTGTATTTTTTTTTAATTATGTAACATAATCTGTATCCTTGTGTACGTCTTGAAAGAGCATCGACCATTTTTTTATAGGAGCCACGATTAGAGGTCCGCCATTTTGAATAATACTGTTGTTTTGACAGCCCGTGACGTGACCAAAGATGTTCGATGTTCGAAGGTTGGGTGCTGGAAGCTGCGACACAGTTTTTACTTTTGTAGTTTTCAGCGTTCACTTCAATATTTTATAACCCTGTACCTACAAGTTCACCAATAAATAAATTTGAAATTTGATGCTCTTAGCGAATTACACATTTTAGTGCAGCTGACTGACTGTACCTTCTAGGTCCCTGCCTCGTTATCCTACACCAGTCCTACACTTTATTAGATTTGTCTGTCGTTCCAGTATCATGACACGTGGAAAGCTCTTTGCCAGTGCCTTGCTGAAGCTTGCAATGGATGCGAAATGAACCAAAGCTACTGCTCACATCTGGTGCCAGTGGTATGCGACAAGAGAACGTATCAATGAACTTTTAAAGCGTTGTACCTATTTTAATTCTAACTCGTTCTTCCGTTGTATTTAAAATTTACTTAACCATTTTTCAGTGTATTCAAAAATGCAGTCAAGTGAACATAGACATACTTTTGGTCCTCCAAAGTTTGTTGCTGAATCATGATAGGAATAATCAAATTTTCCTCGATTGCAACGGAGTCAACATTTTTACCAGGTTTCTAACGTTAAATTCAAATTCAGTCATTTCAGCTAAAGAAACTGATTTCCTTATTGACGATCTCTTGCGACCAAATGCGGCTCCAAATCATCACCCTGAAGTCCACTACTGGTTATAGTCTTCTTCTATTCATTTCCAGAAAGAACGATATCATCTTTAGGCCTTCTATCGTCGTTCGTCGCTTAATATCGTCGTTCCATCGGGTGAGGGATTGTTTCACGCTTCCTCTCTCATTCCCAAATGTTCCCAGATGTTCACCAATATTATTAATTTGTTAATATTTTTTCAATAATATTTATGGATGTTTCAGAGAACTGCTTCATTACGATAAATGTCTGCAGCTTTTGACGACAGTAGTCCAAAATTCAAAAATATCATCACTCATGCAACGGACAAACGTTATGGCAGACTTGCGGGATTTCCTACGCTTGTATGGACCAAATTCTCAGGTATGTAATTTTTATTTAAAATAATTTGGTACTTGTGTGATGAGAAATTACGCAAATCTTTATCATGTTTCCACACACGCAATAATATTGTGCGATTTGATTTGACCGTAAAATGTTATCATTTTTACAGTTGGGTCAAAAGGCAATTATTATTTTGAAACACATAAACTCCAGTGCCAAAGGTTAGTGCGAAGACGGTATTGATAAATAAGTATTTAACTCGAAATTATATATTGCTAATTAGACAATACTGTTCTCAGGAAAGGAGCCTCATAAAAATATTATGGCCACAGAGACTATTTCTTCAAATCAATCGCCCATAGAAATGGACCCTGCCAAGAAAGCTTTGCCTCAAAATGATTTGAATGCAAACACAGACAATGATTTTGAAGAAACAAATGTTTTAGTACAAAACGTTATGAAAGAATTTTTCAATTGGAAGCAAAACGAATTACAAAATTTAAATAAAATTGAATCTAAGTCTGCTCTTATTGCGATGAATAGAGGTATAACGCCGTCGATAACCAGGGAGAAGAAATTTCCCCGTAAAGATAAAGCGCTTCGGAATAAAACAAATAGATTGACACAAAAAAGAACAGACGAAATGCAAATGCTGAAAACAACCAAAAGGAAGTCATTTCATCGTAACACTGCAAACGATCTTACGTTTTCGTTTTTACAAAACGACCACTTCAAAGCCCCGGATAACGATAAAACAAATAGATTGACACAAAAAAGAACAAACGAAGTTAATCAAATGGTGGACACAACTAAAAGGAAGGCATTTCAATGTAACGCTGCAAGCGACGTTTCGTTTTCACAAAACGACCACTTGAAAGCCCCGAAAAGCTATAAAACAAATAGATTGACACAACAAAGAACAAACGAAGTAAACCAAATGATGGACGCAACTAAAAGGAAGGAATTTGAATGTAACACTGCACGCGATGTTTCATTTTCGTTTTCACAAAACGATCACTTCAAAGTCCCAAAAAGCTATAAAACAAATAGATTGACACAACAAAGAACAAACGAAGTAAACCAAATGATGGACACAACTAAAAGGAAGGAATTTCAGTGTAACACGGCAAGCGAACTTTCGTTTTCTTTTTTACAAAACGACGACTTTCAAGTCCCGAAAGGAAAAGACGTAGCTAAACGTTCAAATAAAATGCACAGAAATTACACTCAAACACTAAACATAGATGATACGCAACCGAACGACACTATCTTGGATAGGACAACATCGTACAGCAAACAAGCAATAACAACTTTAAAAGTTTTCAGTCCCATGTTTGCTTCGACGCCAAAACAAATAACTGTTAACTCTATAGCTAAAAATGCAAATAAAACTTCCGAATCACAAGCCAAACAAAATAAATATAACAACTTGAAAAAGATAAGACGGAATGCAAAACAAAAACTGCAAAAGAAAAAAGGCATGAACAATCGTTCACTTAGCGCAAAGTTCTTCGGCGCTATTAACGAGTCCTGTACGACTTTTGTAAAAACATTTAAAAACCTTTTCAAGAAGAAGGAACCTTCCGATTGCTCGCGAAGCTCAAGTTCTAATCACTCAGAAAACACGATATGTAAAGACAAACGGCCAAGCACATACAGCTTCACAAATTATATGAAAAAAAGAGATGCAATCTTGAGAAGCAATTGGATGGAAGGCAAGATCACCGATCGCAGTGAGTTAAGCATTCAAGCGAACGCCTGTAAGACATGCGATGACACTGAGGTATTGAAACATAAACTGACGAAAGATGAATTTCTGAAGCAGACTGTGAAGAAACTGAAGTTGGGAATCAACTTGTTTGGTTGCGACTTCAAGGTACGCTACTTATCACTATAGACAATTTTATATGATGAACTTTTTAGTTGATAAGGAAAGGTTTTTTTTCAGAAAATATCGAAAACAATGTGGCCTCGAGAAACCTACATGACTCCTCTGGTTCTATACAATCTGTATAGAAAGTTGTTATTGAAATAAACAAGACTTACTCATGCCGATCATCCAACTATTTCCTAAGAGTTCCTCTGTAGGAGCTCGGACAAAATACCAACTTGGAACTGACTATAGCCGGAGAGCAGGCAGAAGAGGACCGCGATGAAGTTTAAAGTCTAAAATTAAAAACTGATTTAAAAGAACTTATAATATAAATAGTATTACACTGAAAACAAGAATAATAATAACTTGTACAAAGAAAAATATATACAACCGCTAAGTAGGATCACAATTTGCTGTAGGTTGATTCGTGGCGCACCATGTCTCTGGTGATATCAGCTATTGACGGAGTTCCTGGAACAAAAAATCTTATACGTTAAAGTATATGGCGTTAGGTTATCTTCTACTAAAGCGAATAGGGCAGATATCGTTGCATCCCTAGTATATATATAGATAGTGCAATTCACGAAGACGCGCCCCTCGCGGGGTGTGGGGAGTTTGCTCCGAGCGGCAGTCGCGAACCGTAGTCTATTCATTGTAGTGTGCGTGTGCACTCATAGGTAATTAGTGTGTACCGATAACACACAAACATTGACGGAAGCTTGCACACATATACTATAAACGGTTAGGAGGAATAGTGGGGCGCGCCTTCGTGGATTGCACTATCTATAGCTTACCTTTGAAATTGAAGCTGCCTGTTTAATTAACATACCTGCTATTTGAAAGGTGTATTCAAGTTCAGTTCGGAATATATTGAGCATTTTTTGAACACCAGCCTGGCCGCCTACGGCTAATCCCCACAAAACCGGGCGTCCGACAAAGACCTGAAATATGTAAATTAGTTCAGAGGGCTTATTCCAAGAATTGACAAGCTTTTGGGTGTTAGCTTCACTTTTTACTTCGTGTTCGTGCTACCCTAGGCAAATTGACATGGTGATAAGACGCAAACATTTCGATGTTGGCCGCAATGAATCTAACACGAAGTCTTCTTTTTTAGCAAGTTGTCAACATGGATCGGGCATAGATTCCTCAAAATAAAGACCATAAAGATGACTGCTGGTTCAATTGACTGACAATTCACGATTGTTCAGTATGCCTACCATGAACTCTGTCTGGCTCTGGTTTTGAGTCTGTGTGAGTGCTCACCAGTGCATTATACTGTGTGTATGACGTTTTGAGCTAGGATTTATTTAGTCAACACTCACACAGACTCAAAACCAGAACCAGAGACAGAGCCTGACAGAGCTCATGGTAGGCCTACAGGAGAAGCATTTGAAGTTTTTTTCGTGCCAAATCGTAGGTAACTCTTGTTGTATTCGACTTTTTTAAGATCTGGTTTACCAAAAATCCTTAGAATTCTGCGGGCTTTCAGCATAATATGAATTGAGACGCTATATACTCTATATATATGTTCTGTTCTGATATCCAGAACTACGGATCCCTAAAGACATTTACACTGATGTTATGTAATACTTCACTATCCAGCACCATCACCTCGCCGGCGCTTTTCACCACGGCGTGGTCGCCGCCACCACCGCTCACCAGCACGACGCCGCGCACGAGCAAACTCAGGAGACTTATTTATTAAAACCGATCTGGAGTATAGGGCGTATTTAAATTAAAACTCAAATAAAAAAAAAGAATTTATTCTGCAGTATTACTAAGATCACTTTGAAACGTCTTAAAGCTAAGTGAGTCTAGGTGCCAGTTCCACGCGACCAAGCCTAGAAGAACAGGCAACAAACTACGGCTTCGTTCCTACTTTTTTTGTATGATCTTTTTACAAAACACGCACACGCTACGCTTAGTAATAGTAAAGTACCTACACAGCATATAAAAATAAGATACGAAAATAGTAGGTAGGTACAGACATTGCAAATAATTCACATGTTGGCTTTTGATAACTAGATCTTCTTCGGGATCTGAACAATCAAAATCAAGGCCTAAGTTGAGAAGTACACAACAAGCCTGTATGATCTGTGCACATTTGTTTGGCTTGTAGTGCAAGACCCTATCCTTGCCCAACGCCAACTGTTTTTAACCAGCCAAAAGTGTTTTCTATTGTGACCAAGGCTTTCATATGCTTCTGGTTGTACATTCTTTCTGGGGAGTTGCAGTAACATTTAAGAATGGTGTCATGAGCCAAGGCCACTGTGGGTATCCAGAGTCACCTGAAATGATGTTGATAATTTTTATTACGAAGCTCAAACAAAAATAGGTATCCTCTATGTAAAAATCTAAAGTACTTAAATAGTTACCATATAGTTAGGATGTTTTCCTGAGGGACACCTTTGTACGTACCTACATAAGCAGTAATACCGGGTTGGTAATCTTAGGTGGTAGGTACACATTAATGAAAATAACATAACTCACCTTTAATTCAAAGCTCACGCGCTGCGAAGACTTTAGGTCGTTATGCTGTCGCAACTCTTCGCATAAGAACGCGAAGGCAACCTTGGACAAACGATACCGACGACAAAATATGGTCTCCGGAAGATCTTCGATAGGATTGAAAGCTTTCCGTAAACCAGCCCGCAGTTCCCGTAATTTACGAACCCGGTTTTTCTCGACCATCCGCATTGCAAAATAACATCTTGCAGACATTCTCAAAAGCAATTATTGACTTCAAAAATGCACAAATAAATGTTTGTTTACTAATTCATTTTGATTGATCGATCGTGAAGCTGTCAAATACATTCCGAAACTAAGAATAGCATTTTACACAAAAACCGTCAGAATCGTGAAGCTAACGAAAAGATTTAGTACGATTTTGGTGTTGACGATAGACTATCACCGGTGTTAGCAATAGTAAGTGAAGATACGTAGCAATATTATTTCTCGCAAAGCCCGTCAGAGGCGCTCATCGTTTTTCATACAAAATCGGGATTGTAAAGAGGTTAAAACCTCTTTACAAAACGCTAACACGACACCTTATGTCTTACACGACACCAAAAATGGTGTTGCAAAAGTCAGAATAGCCCCTCAGTTGTCACAATCAA
This sequence comes from Thera obeliscata, assembly GCA_947578465.1. Taxonomy (NCBI): domain Eukaryota; kingdom Metazoa; phylum Arthropoda; class Insecta; order Lepidoptera; family Geometridae; genus Thera; species Thera obeliscata. The sequence continues at coordinate 6,321,169 of OX387926.1, forward strand.
AAAGAATTTAGACGAGATCCACTTTTCAGCAGAAAGAAAGATAACATTAAAAATGACATTTGATAATACATTAGCACAATTTTATTATTCGCCAGCGTGAACGCAATCAAAAATGGATCTTGTTTAGGTTTACCCAAATTATGCAGTTTACTACATTAGACATTGCCTGTGTTTAGCGGCTATGTAGCTTTAGTTATTTGCTTACCATTTTGGCTCCAAGTGCTAACGCTTTGTAAACATCTGTGCCCGTTGTGACCCCACCATCCAAATATACATCAACATTGTAATTTTTAACAGCGTCAATAATTTCGGGCAAAGCTTCAATCTAAAATAAAATTTTAGTTCCTTTAGATAATTTAAGAGTTAATTTCATATCTATACTAATATTATAAGGCTGATTTGAAATATATATATTACTTACAAAGTTTGATTTTTTGTTTGGTTGAACGCGCTAATCTCGGGAACTGCTGGTCCGAATTGAAAAAATATTTTTATGTTGGATAGGCCATTAAATTTATCAAGGAAGGCTATAAGCTATATGACATCACCAAGGATTTTTTAACCAAAACATTACGCTATTTTCTACTAGCGACCCGTGCGAAGCGGGTCGCGATGGGGCGGATCGTTAGTCATTACATTTTTGAATTATATTGCATTATATATTCGGGTTTAATCGCAAATGTTGCTTATCATGTGCTTTAAAAAAACTTTCCAATAAAAAGTAGGTTTACCTACCGTTGCGGGGACACTGTCAAGTTGTCTGGCGCCGTGATTGGACACCAGGATGGCTGAGCAACCAGCTTCTACAGCCTTCAATGCATCATCACCGCGAAGTATTCCTTTAGCTATGATAGGTAACGTCGTTATACTGAAACCATAGGATATAGGTACCTAAGTAAAGTCCAATGGAAATAAAAGAGATGGGCTTTTTGCAACGAATTTTACCTTTTCAACCATTTTACCTCATCCCATGTCAGGTTTTTGTCAAATAAGTTATTCACATAGTTGTTCAACCCACTTCCTTCTCCGGTGCTTTGTATTTTGGTTGAGAGATGACCTTCAAAGTTAGCTAATCTGCAAAGAAAAAATTGATGTTTTAGCCAATAAAAGACGCATAGGTATTTTTTCAGGGCGTGAATCATTTGATACATTCATGTAGGTATATAGGCAGTTATTTTTCAAAGTGTGTTGAGTAGTGATGGGAAAAACGCAAAAGAGCATGCTTTAATACATATCCATCAGTTTTCTAGACTAGGGTCCTATTAGTCATATAATGATGAAAAAAAAATACCTCAAGTGCTGAGGTAGAGTGAATTTGTTGCGAACATCTGCCCTACGAAGACCAAACATTGGAGTGTCGACTGTTAGCGCTATTGCCTTGAAACCCGCCTTTTCAGCTCGTAGCACTAGGTTTTTGGTTACCTCACTGAAAATAAACCATATTTTTGATGTTTAACGTTCCATTTACGACGCGATCACTCAGCGACTTTTTGAGACCAAAAGACATTATTTCCGAGACCATTCATCAAAGCATTCTTAGATTAATTATTATTTATTATATCAGAACTAGTCTTGCTATGCTTACCGATCTTTATAAATGTAGAGCTGAAACCATTTTATTGCATCGGGTGCTGCCTCTGCCACTTCTTCTATAGAACTTGTAGAAATTGTACTCAGCGTGAATATAGTCCCTTCAGCTTGAGCGGCTGTAGATTCGACGAAACAAAGGTAATATTTTTGCATCGTTTAATATAATTCGCTTAGACCGTTATTTATTAAAAAATATACCTTTCAGACTTAAGCAATATTCTGATTAACCTCATAGATATGTGGCCAGATGTATTTGGAGCCTGGCTGGAATATCTATCTTATCTTATCTTATACCTTTAAACGAGAAAATCTTGTATAATATATACAGGGTGTAATCGTTAAGTGTGCACAGGTGATTATTCCGTAACTATTGCAGATATCAAAAAACTTTAAACTGATATCGAAAGTACTTTACCTAATGAGTAAAATGACATTAATAACTTTTTAAAAATAAAACGAGAAATATCAAAAAAAATTACATTAATCACTCCCATACATTTAGTATGAGATAGTAGAAAGGTTTTAGTTTCCTTATTTTAAGTGAAATAGTACCTACTTATTTTACCCTTGTCATTTTATAATTATGTACGATATGAAGGTATTAATGAATTTCAAGTAGATACACGTGTAGATTAATAATACTAATACTATGGGGATTTGTCAAAGACCACGTGTACGCTGAGAGAGTACACAGCCTAGAAGAGTTACAGAATCGTGTACGTCGTGCAATTGCTTTAATTACTCCGCAAATGTTAAGGAAAGTTCATTTAAAAACTGTAAATAGAGCTCGTCATTGTATTGCACAAGGAGGACGTCACTTCGAACATATGCTTTGAACACAAAATTTTGTACTTACTAAGAAATAAAATGTATGGGAGTGATTAATGTAATTTTTTTGGATATTTCTCGTTTTATTTTTAAAAAGTTATTAATGTCATTTTACTCATTAGGTAAAGTACTTTCGATATCAGTTTAAAGTTTTTTGATATCTGCAATAGTTACGGAATAATCGCCTGTGCACACTTAACGATTACACCCTGTATACTAGCAGTTGGTAACCGAGCTTCGCTCGTCGTTTTTTTCGTTAATTTGTATTTTTAGGAAATCATGAGAGTCATATTATCATCTTTACTGGTTTATTCTTACTGAACAACGCCATCTGCTGGACATGCTTGCAGTTAGTTGCTCACAATCGTCAATAGATGGCAGGAGCAGTCACATATTCAGTTTATGTTTAATTATTTAATTCGGAAAGAAATAATCATTTTCTGAAAATGAATCCTAGCTAGATCAATTTATCGCCCCCGAAAACCCCTGTATACTAAATTTCGTGAAAATCGTTGGTGCAGTTTCCGAGATCCTAAATATATATATATATACAAGATTTTCTCGTTTAAAGGTATAAGATATATTTAGGATCTCGGAAATCGCACCAACGATTTTGATGAAATTTAGTATACAGGGGTTCTCGAGGACGATAAATCGATCTAGCTAGGATTTATTTTTAGAAAATGTCGGCGTTCAGAGTTAAAAACAAATAACTTTTTCATAATATCATTACTCCTATCGCCATCTGTTGCTCAGAAGCAAAAACTAAGCTCTGTGAGAACCTGAGAACTCAAGGGTTATGTTTCACAGAGAACGCCATCTATTGTCGAGTTTTGGAACTAAAGGATTACGTAAACACTGTAGACAAGTTTCGGAAGTTTATATCTCATTGCACTCGTGATTATTTTTTTAAATAACCAGTTCTTATTTTTTATTATTAAGTAGTATGTTAGTAAGATCGAAATAAATGATTTCATCATTCATAAGTACGTTATCAAAAAAAAATACCGAGCGAAGCTCGGTCACTTACTGCTAGTGTTGATTTAAATTTACCTCTCACACTGGCTAATTCACCATCAGGATGGGCCATTCTTTGCATTGCAGTCGGTGACAAGCCCAACGGCATGGAAACCTCGCTTCCCAATATATTTGCACGGAGATCGCAGCCAGCAACACCTATAAGACATTTCGGACGAATGCGTAGCCTGTAATTTAATATTGTGTTACCGTTACGTAGTGTGTAATAATTTCAAAAATTAAATATTCGTAATTTACCTTTGAAAAGCTAGTTTGTTTTCTGATAGCGTTTGTTCGTCAGTTGCTCCACTTATGTAGTAATCCCGAGCAGTCCTTGGCAAAACTGCAATCGCAGTTTCTTCTAAATCTTTAACACAGATATACTTCTCCATTTCGACGAATGAGTACGAACTCTTTGGCAATAACTAGTCAACTGAATTTCCAGATGGTAAGCAATAAGTAAGTATAGACAGTTTATAATCAATGATATAATCATGTGCTAGGTCACAGGTCAGGATATCGCACACAACTTAAATAATTTGAAAGCAAACAAAATTATGATGATTTCTTTAATGACCTGAACGTGCAGATGGATGTTTTCAACATAAGGAAGTTTTAGTAAATCATCCCATTGGCCCAATTTCCCATTACGTAAACAAAGAGATGAAAAAAATATATGGATAAACGTGCATATACCTAATTAAGATTAAAATAAAATACATTATGATTTGTTTCATATTTTTATTATCGATTTAGTTATTATAATCTGTTTGGATGCTACATAATTAGCACATTAACATGTTATGTCAATTGCTACATGGTATTTTTGTCATAGAAACGTTTTACAAAATTGTTTTCTTCATTTTTATTTGTCATACATACTGCTGCTAAGGTGATCCAATAAACATACTGTTTATAGTTTACTTTTTACATCACACGGTATGTACAGTGCCACCAACTTATCTGCCCAGACGAGAGGGGCGTCACTTATTAAAAATATTAAAACAAAAGATAGAAACCGCCAATAAAAATAAAAGAGATGACGATAAGATATTTCGTCTATAGTCAACAAGACATAAGTTGGTGGCACTGTAAAGGCTCGAACACACCTAGTTCGCTGGCGGGCGCGGTGGCGAACCGTTCAGTTTCAACATAGGGAATTGTATACATCCGCACACACTGCCGCGTCTTTTGACAGTTGCACGCTGCGATCACTACTAATAAAAACGAAAGTTCCCAGATCGTGACAGACAAAGCATCCCCTATTTAATGTTTTACTACCCCCTACTTAATTTTTCTTAATTTTGTGTATTAAACAATCGTCAAATATTTGATCTACTGATTAGTCATCGGTGAAAACGACCCGTAGAGTCTAAAATTTGGAAAAAGAGAACTATTGAGGATTCGTTCTAATATTATTGAACTCTGGAAATTGTTTTTCCTATTAGTTTTAATAGAAAAAAAATGTATTACTTCTAAAAATATTTGTTTAACTACGTTAAAAGCAAAAAAAGATGTTGTGTAAGATAATAATAGGATTGAATCTTATTTGAAACTATTTAAAAATATAGTAATGCATAATGGGCGGTTATATCGCTGCAAATCAGTATTTTCCAATCAAATTTTGGATGGAGAGAAGCTTAGAATAAGATCAAATATCAATAAAAAATAAAATAAGGGCATTTACATACCTAGAATGAGCCGTCATAATCAAAGTAAATCAATAAATACAAAAACAAATACAATCATAAGGCTAAGTTTATGGTATTCGATATGAATGTTTAACAGCGTGTAATATTTTGATTGATGGAGAAAAAACAGAACAAGTGAATGTATTTATAATATTTGGGGACTTTTTTATAAGAGATGGAATGCATAAATATAATATCGAAACAAGGAAGTGTATAATCACCACCCGTGGAGACAGTCGATGAAGTCGCGGGCATCAATTAGTTCAGCCACCCATCAGTTTCCCATCTGACATTACGTCCTGACTAGGGCGTGCAAACCCGGTTTTCCGGTTTTGCGAAAAGCCGGACAGCTAAGCAAAATTTATCAATAGTACTTTTTTAAACTTTTGCGATCATAACACACATTAAACTGTTACACGGGTATTTTTACCGCGTTTAGGTAAGCGTAGTGTAGGACGCCCTCCGGCAAGGTGGGGCGACGATCTGCGAAATGTAGCTGGCAAGCACTGGAGAAGAAGAGCCGAAGACCGGGCTCAGTGGCGCGTCTTGCGAGAGACCTACGTCCAGCAGTGGACTAATATAGGTTGATGATGATGATAATGATGATGATGGGTGTTTACCGCGTATAATTTTCCCCGACGCTTCGGCTATGTTGTAATAACTGTGGTCGTGGGCAGACTGAAGCATTGACATGAGTGCTATCGTCGTTGAGAGGTGGAGGTATAATAACTACCCTCACTTCAGGACGCAATGATAGATAGGCGTATGCCTATACAGTGAGGGAAGTTTTACGTATTCCGATTTTCCTTAGTATCAGAAACATAAATCTTACTGATTGAGCCTCAAAAATATTGTTTTGTTTTTAATCCCCGTGAACAAAAACTACCTAGGTACCCCGGACTAGCGGGTGAATGAATTAAGCTTAGAAAAGATTGCGGCGAACAGTTTCGAACTGCGATGGCGATGGCGATCAGTTTCAAGCGTAGGGTTTTGCATTCATCCCCACACAGCGCCGCGAACTGTCATTGTACGCAGCGAGCTAGTATTAGTGTTAGATACTGTCTTGAAACTGCGCTAAATCTTGTTCCTCAAAAGTCATAACAGTGGCAATATGGAGGCAATGGTGTGGGTGTTGTTTGCACAAGGTTCGCGCGTTCAGTTCACCATCACTTTATTCTTAGCCCTAATATGTCCAGATAATTGAAACATTACTAAAAAGATGCATTATTTTTATAAATGGATTTTTTTTGTCTAAAAGCATACATAGCTAAAAACCGATAAAATATAATAAAACCAATACTTTGTTTTTCTATTATTGCACTGCGTCTTTTTTTTTAATACATCTAGCTGATGGAACAAGCATATGGTCCACCTGATGTTAAGTGGTAACTATAAAAAAAAAAAAAAAAAAAGCCCATTCATTCCATAACTACATTAAGTTACATTTCATGCATATTATTACTTATTATTTCGATTATTATTATATCATCATTATTATTTACATTCATACATTATAGTCATTATTTTGTTTAAATTTAATTTTAAACTTTATTTTTATGTTAGATTTATTTTTATTAGTTTTTTTTTCAGTTTTACTTTTTGTTCATTTGTGTTCTTATTTTTCTTTAGCTAGGACCCCACTCGGGTATAGGCCTGTAAGTGGTAACAGTGGTACCTATAGCCTGTAACAAAGCATTGCCTCGTAAGTCACACACGCCAGGAATTTGCCCTACGATGCACTGCCCTGCGTCCATCAGCTTCACGCGTACAGATGTTCAGCCTCAAGTGCCAGTAATTTCACCGGCACCCACACCCTTCAAACAGAAACACAGCAATGCTGCTTCACGGCAGAAACAGGTATGGTGGTAGTACTTCCCTGGATGAGCACTTCACAAAAAGCTCCACTACTACTACTAATCTACTCAACAATAAACTACTCAATAATAAAGTAAGTAATATTAAACTTCACTAGATACTAATTCCTATTTCATACAATTTTTTAATAGTTGATTTTGTAGGTATCTTAGAATATTGTTTTCTTGTTAAAATTCTACTAGGTATATGAAAAAATATTACGTTGACCAAACCTGGAAACGGTTTTTGGCCGGAAGCCGGAGATAATCCGGTTTTTAATACTTTCCTGTTTTGCAAGCGCTATAGTTTTGACGTTTTTTCAAATTGACAATTGATTTCGAGCAATTCAAAGAGTTATCAAATGGAGATTACAATGGAGTAGCAGTATTCAAAGTGAAAGTCAAAGTAAAGTAAAAATGTTTAATTTTATTCATTGTACCTTTAAAATTACATAAATATCAATGATCACTTTGAGAAGTCTTAGAGCTAGGTTTATCTTGTCGATAAACCTACAGCTACAGTATATCTATTTATATAATAAGATAGGTGATGAACTGACAGAATAGTATACATTGGTGGTGCACGACCAAATTTTAACCCACGATCTTTATAAAATAAATTAATAATGTAGACAATCCACAAAACACTATCTAACCCCGAGCTTGTCTTGTACTATAGGAATCAGATAGTTGATGTATTACAATCAACTATCTCATTCCTATAGTACATACATTTTACTACACATCATTTTGTTAACACATAGTTAGAATACAATATAACACTCAGACAGAGAACAAACATCTGCATTCACCAAAGAAATATTTGTTCTCGGTGGGAATTGAACCCACGACCTACGGCGCAGAAGGCAGAGCTACTGCCAAATGAGCTGAGAGTCCAGTCAATCTTTGGATTGGACTGCTCGCTACCCTCTAAACTAGACTACCCGTGCTCTAATTCAATAGTATAAGGCCGGGTGTTTAATAGGTAGGTACTTAAGTAAGTACATCAGAAAACGTTTGATAGAAAAATTCTAATGAACCAAGGATACTGTTCAGTCTGTCAACTTTCTTACCATTTAGGTCTAGCACAAAATGTGTTCGGCGAAAATCTTGTGCGGATTAGAAATTTAAAACTGATTGAATTTGAATTGTTGTATTCGACGTTTTCTGATCTATCTAATCTATATCGCGCCCGACCTTATACTATTTATACTCGATTAGATATAGACATAGACTGCGGCGAAGAAAATAAAAAAAGGAAAGGTTATGATTTTCACCGCTATGTACCTATGCTATGTATGTTAACATGTCTGTTCCACGCATTTCATTTAATCTTGGGTGTGAGATGTTTGAGGATCGCTGGATGAAAACTATTTCTGAATGCTTGGGATTCTGCGAGCGTGATGCGTGTGATTTTCTACTTTATTTTTGTTTTTAATTTCCTGACATTTTATTTTATATTTTTCATTACTCATATTCAGAAAGAAGGTCTGAAGTTGCCTGAGGAGTGGGTTGAAAATAATACTTTTCAGCCCTAGATAGAATCGCTTTCAACTGACAGCTGTCATATAATTAAAATAAACTAGTTCTATTTTTATATTTATTTGATATAGGGGAACAGATGAGCAATCATAAAATACTTATACACACACATAGTGGTCAATATCATAACATTCCTGTTTGCATCAGCATGTTGGGTAAAAGCAATACCTACGAAGCCGTTTGACTTTGTCAAAAACAATGCTGCTGCTCTATGGGTTTAACAAGTTTTATATTTCCTACTTCTTTGGTCGTGGCGGCGGCGTAGCCACGCCCACCTCTTGTGTCAAAGTTTGGTAAAGTGATATGGTCGAAGACAGAAGGAGTCATTATTATCTACGTTTTGTGCAGCTCAGTGTAGCTCACACCAAAATTGAATCAAACCAAAACTTTTTATTTCAGCTCTCACTTAGAAAGCATTGCAGCCTTAACATACTTAATACTACGGTGACAAAAGTTCATTCAAAAGTAATGTGATGAAAGAATTATAAACGCACCTCAATGAGGCTCTTCTCGTGCACTTGACAATGTTTTACGGTTTATGTAGGTTCTACGACATGCCAGTTATCTCACTATGTATTCCATGTACATAACTAGCCAATCGCCTTAGCTTTGCACAGGCTTAGTGTAGAAAAAAGCAGCCAAGTGCGAGTCGGACTCGCCCCATGAAGGGTTCCGTAGCATCAAATAACATAATATAAAGGTTTTTGTAGTTCGTCGAAAGGTAAATTGCGGTTTACGATTTATGACGTATAAAAAAAAAACTACTGACCAGATCTCGTTCAAACCAAATATCGTTGGAAGTTTGCATAGTAATGTACAACATATATTTTTTTTAGTTTTATCATGCTCTTATTTTAGAAGTTAGAAGGGGGGGGGCAACTTTTTTCCACTTTGGAAGTGTCTCTCGCGCAAACTATTCAGTTTAGAAAAAAACGATGTTAAAAACCTCAACATCATTTTTAAAGACCTATCCATAGATACCCCACACGTATGGGTTTGATGAAAAAAAATTTTTTGAGTGTCAGTTTCAAGTATGGGGACCCCCAAAATTTATCGTTTTTTTTCTATTTTTCTGTAAAAACCTTAATGCGGTTCACAGAATACATCTACTCACCAAGTTTCATCAGTCTAGCTCTTATGGTTTCGGAGAAAAATGGCTGTGTCTCGGCCGGACAGACAGACAGACAGACAGACAGACATGACGAATCTATAAGGGTTCCGTTTTTGCCATTTGGCTACGGAACCCTAAAAAGGAGGGCAAAATGTGCTTTTGTATTTTGCACCCATGCAAAGCCTTAAATTTAAATCTGCAAATTATGAGTTGAAAAACGAGCCTTGTGGTCGGCTGGCAACCGTTGTCAACAACGATATGAAGGCCTGTGTACACCTAGGTCACTGGCAATGGCTATCAATGAAACGATGTCAAATATCGCTTTCAAATTTGACAGCGTTTCACTGATCGCCATGGCCAGCGACATTAGGTATTTTTTTTTATTGTTGATAGCTAAACGTTTGACTGCCATCAAACCTGATGGAAAGTGAAAATGCAGCCTAAGGTGGAGCACGCTTAGCTATTATTCACTTGTTCACTCTTGACTTGAAAATTCCAAGGTTGTAATGCTTCGAAAATACTGACGACGGTAAAGAGCACATAGGTGTGTGCAGGCCTTGAATTGAAGACGATAGTAGAAGTGGTGAAAAAGTTGGACCGAAGAATTGGAACCCCGCGGCAAGCTTAGCCGTGATGGAGTTAGACCAACTAATTATACGGCTGAGCTTGCTGTGGGGTTTGGAGCCTTACGCCTATCTAATTTTAATGGCATAAAAAATATTCAAATGTACAATTTCATAGGTAAAGACCTAGATTAAGACGAGCTATGGAGCCTGGCGTTGCTCGCCCTGATCAAATTGGAAGTCGTTCTGGAAGAAGCACAAAGAGATATAAGGTTTACGGTATGCATAGCCAATAATAGAAACTATGTTGAAAATTTGCTTCTGCAATAAATACGTAAGGGCCAAAACCGCACATCATAGCATTTTATACTTTAGCATAGCTAGCAGTTTAATTTTAATAAATAACGGCTCAAAACAAACAGTGGCGATAATAGTTTAAACAGACTTTATTTATTCAGTTTATTTGCTGCTTGCTACTTTGGTAGGTAGGTTAGGTATTTCAGTGAAAAAAATTAAAGTAGGTAACTATATTAACTGAATGATTCCGAAGTGAAGCCAGAAGGTCTGTAAGCGGCTTAACTTCTGCACTCGCACTTCCACACTTCTACAACAACTACATGATGTTTGAGCCGCTGAGTTGTTTGAGCTGAACAAGCTCAAGGTTGTAAATGAGCCGATTAACTGCAGGTAATTATTTCCCATGCCTAGCAGTAGTTAAGTGTTTTGATTGGGCTAAATATCTTTCATATCTTGACAGTCTAAATTGCGGCCAGTGCTGCCAGGTCCATTCCAGGGTTTGGCTATTTTTACTAATGTATTTTTATTTTTTTTAAATTAAGCATTGTAGTCATAAACCTAGACACTTTAAATGCTTCTAGATACTTTGAATAGACACAAGTTGTCCGATAAAATAGGTGCGCATGTCACAGTGCTCAATAAATATCTTTTTTTTTTGAAAACTCAATAGAAATGTAATTTTTTTTTAACTTGGCAATTTATATGAACTAAAAAACTGCGACACGTATTTAAAATCCAAGGTTAATCCAAGATTAGCCTACAAAATAATAGCAGTTAAATGCTTTGAAATTGCGCTAGACCTAGCGCCAAAAGCGCCATTGTGATGGCAATGTACATTTCGGAGACTTCAAATTATTTGGGGGCTAGTTCGCCATCGCTAGCGAACTAGTTCGCTGGCGGTGTGTTCAAGCCTTAAGTAATAATCACAAACTGAGGATTTGTCCTTCGAATGTCAAATTCATGTTATCTTCCCTGTCACCAGATTAATACGAGTTTTCTAAGCTTGCACCTTTCGGTTCGCCTTTCGTTTCTCAATTAAACTGTTTAACTCGTATTATGATCCAGTGTTGACTACCCTCATTTCATTTACAAATTTATCATCTTTCTTCTATCTACTCCTTAATTCAATCTATCGTTCCTTCGTGCACGATATCATTGTTTTTTGCAATTTATAAAAGATACAAAATAGTCAATCATAAATTTACATTATGAAAAGGTTCTTCTAACTACTCCATCTTTGGTAATACATTTAACAACAGTCAGTGGTTAGTCGACCAGGGTTTTTATTCACAATTATCGTTCCTGATTCTCTAACAATGTATTAGTGAATTAAGATTTTAATGTTTCTATTTTACAACACATGTGATCGAAGTTTTTTTTGTACAGAAGTATTTTTCGAAGATTTATTTAAATGACAGTAGGTACATGTATTTATTTTAGCCACCATCCATCACTCCAGATCAAAGCTATATTTTAATTTAATGAGAAAGTGAAAATATTATGATGATTTAGCAACTAAGTAGGTAATAAATGTAGGTACGGACTATCAGGTGTAAGCTTTGAGCAAATAAAAACTAAGGCACACGGTCAACAAGACCACACACACAAAACAATCTTAAACGATTACAAAATATTCACAGGTAATTACGGTGGTTTTGCTTGGTGCTATGTACAGAAGGCATACATTGTGTTTTCTGAATTTATTGCATCACAGTGAAACCTGATGGCAACGCGCATCGTTTGATAGCCTGATCAATATAACATTTGAGTTCTTTACAATAGAAAACAATTTACAATAATAATAGCACATAAAAAAATAAATAACGTTTTTATACAAATCAGAACATTGACGAAGTGGCAACATTTTCCTGTCAGACTAGTTGTTGATACCTACCCTAAAATTATATAGTAGTAATACGAACCATAAAAAAACCTTTACATTTGTAGACCAACAAAGTGGCATGACGAAGTTCTGTAATGTATTTAAAAACTGATACAAGGTTGTGAGCAAATAAACAAAACCATCTAATGAGGTGATTTACACTAAAGTACAAAGGAAGGCAGCGCTTGTAATTAATAGATAGCAAAACATATCCCAAGCATTAATGAATTTAATTAGTTAAAAATATTTATCTCAGAATAAGTCTGATATTTTTATAATATTTTAGTATTTTTTACTAATAAGTATCTTACAATAATGTGTTTGTAACGATATAATGTTTTTATATTAGTTATTTTACACGAATTTACGTTACTCAATTAATTTCAGACTAAGCTTTGGTTTCTTCGAGTTTTAACAATATTTTTAGTAAACAAAGCTTCGTCATTATCCCTTAAGTTATTATGTATTTAAAATTGTTATGTTTGCGATTTATTACTAATTTCTTAATTGCTAAAAGTACCAAAAACTATTTATCGAAAAGACTGAATGGTCTAAAATCGCGCATGTCATTATTTTAATAAATATAGTTAATGTACCAATATCAAGTCTCTGAATCGTACAAATAAATAATTTGATGTACATTATGTATACTACGACCATTATCTCAATGTCTATGACAAACAAAACTTAAGTTAAAAGCATTACTACATTGCATTTAAAATATGTACCAGAATAAAGTTAAAGAAAAACTTAACAATAATCTGTAGTTGAAATGCATAATTATTCGATCCAAAATTTTACGTATTGCGAACATACTAAAAAACTTCTAGAATACAATAAAATAATTTATAAGGTTAGTAAAATTAGATGTTCTTAAGCTGTCTACAGTAATCACAATTCTTAACAATTAAATATTTGAAAAGAGTTTGTTGAATTTGATTTTTTTTCTTATGCTGATTGTTAGTCACTGAAATAAGCTTTCAACGGATATTTATTCAAATATGAACCCATCGTCAACTCTGTTACAATAAATATTACTTTGCAAAACAGAGTCCAGTAGTATATAAGTATCTAAAAACGCTGTTATCATTCATCCGCAGCGCTATTACTGTAGACCGTAAGTAACAGACAGTTTGGCCGGGCATTATATTGATAAAGAATGGCACACCTAAACGGCTAATTACGGGCGGCACATTTCCACCCGTCGAACTGTACTTCTGCACGTGAAAGGACAATAAAACCGTTTTAAATTTAACAATTGATTGTATTTTTTTGATAATTTAATTGAATAGATGCTTGTGTTTAATTTTCTACGGTTCTGTGTTGCTTTTGTTAATTTATGATGACTATAAAACAGATTCCAATTTTATTGAATTTGAAATGTAAAAACTTCTGCCTGAGATCACACTTAAATGATAAGTATAACTGTTTATAAAAATTACAGTCGGGTCATTATACCGGCATAATCATAGTTACTTAATAATAAAATATTAAATTACATGCTACATACGCGCAGTTGAATAAATTATTCCGTCGAAAACGTAACATGAATAAAACCTTACTTCGAAAAAATAAATACTATGGTACTTTTAAAGCGAATCGTTAAATTACATAAATAACCGAAAACAAACGAGGGCGAGCTGCGAGTCGCCCGGACGAGGCGCCCGACTAATACTTAACGTAAGCGCCAACGAAAACAAACTACACATATCCTTAGCATCACAGAAAAAAAACTACGACTAAGCGGCGACCCGAGGTCGGGCCCCGGCGGACGCGTCGCGCGCGCGCGCTAGGCGCGGCCGCGGGCGTCGGACTAGAGGGCGCGGCTCATCACTCCGCCGGCACGCAACTCGCAACACGCAACACTCTGCGGAGAGATACACACCACGCATCAAACAACAGTCCATCCTCTCTTCACTTCACTATAGACACCCTCGACCAGCGCTTTTAAAACTTGGGCTCGCGACCACCTGGAGGTGAACTTCTTAGTAGTCAAGTAGGCATTCTAAACATTCTTTGAAAAAAAAAGGTGCAAAAGTAAAAAAACAATGTACTAGGACGAAAAACTCATTTTTTTTACTCGAATAGACTTTTTTCATACAAGGGAATGATAGGGAACTTTCACATTTTGTTTATAACTATGTTCTGAACCATTTTACTAATTTTCTGCTTGTTGGGAGTTTATGCACCTTGGAATGTCTAGTTTGACCGGCCTTTAAAAGCATAAATACGAGTCCGGTTAATATACGGCCAGTTAATGTACGCACTGTTAAAACTATTCTATTCTATTCTAAAACGATGCCACTTTTATTCCACTGGAAAATTGTAAAGGCCCATGCACACTGTTTTATGAAAAATTGTACTAAACAGGCAGCCCCTTTGAGGTTATTGGGAAAAAAACATTCTCTGGCACTGGGGCGGCCGCTACCGCGTCACGCTCGCCTTGTGCGTAATTTTTATATTCTAACATAACCTAACCTATCCAAGTCGGATCCGCCCTATTAAGTATCAAGGACAAGGTATAAGTATCCAGTGCCAGAACAAAAAAGTAAATGATTATGTTTGAATTGCTCCAGTGTGCATGTGGCTTAACTGGCATCGTAATAACAGTGTGTACAATAACATGATGTACATTATCGCCTCCCATACGTACTGTGTGTGTGTGTGGTGTACGTACGTGTCACGTGATGTTGTGTGCGGGTGGGTGTGTTCAGAGCGCGGGCGGCGGCGCGGGCGCGGGGTCGGGCGCGGGCGCGGGCGGCGGCGGCAGGCGGCGCGGCGGCGAGCCCCCCGCCTCCTCCTCCCCCGCGCTGTCGCCGCCCCCCTCCCCGCCGCCCTCGCGCCGCGGCCCCGCCTCGCGCTCGCGCTCGCGTGCCGGTTCCTCTTCTTCCTCCTCCTCGTCGTCGTCGTCCGGACACAGCTGATAGGCCCTGGACGAACACACGTTATTTAGTCAGATGACCGGACGATCCATTGGCCAAAGCACTTGTATGAGATAGAGAAAGTATATAATATAAAGGCAAAAAATATTGTACATCGGCTAATTTCGGCTTCATAGGGCGTAGTGTGCGTCAGAAAGAGATAGCGCTCTACAAAGCCGTAAGTAGTTTATTGGAAGATGAAACTTACTTTTCTAGCGTTTTTCTAGCTGAATTGCTGCGCTCTAGGAAATATCCACTGGAAGTTTCGTTCGAAGTCCCAGGCGGTGACCATGATCCGTAAGATCCGTAGCCGGTAGGACCGTACTGTAAAGCAATACACAAATATTGTTATCATTCAAAAGACAAAAATTTAATCAGGGCGATAAGAGCTTTATATGGTACTAACTAAAATTCTTCCTGCAGGGGGCTAGACATGACAAGAGTCGTGTGATATGATGGAACTTTGATAATGTACTTTAGTTTTCATACCTACGCTCGGCGGTCGCGTTAGGGTTGTCAAATTAGGCATATGCAAAAAAAATACTGTCGTGGTAGAGGCACTCGTATCTAGTTTTAATTTGATTTATTGTTGAGAATGACACAGAAAGAACGAAAATATAAACCATTTAACTAATTCAAACTAGTGAAAAGCGATGTAACAGTAAAGGTTGTGTGTGTGTGTGTGTGCGTGTACTAACTCTGTCGAGTTCGTCCTGCAGCCAGGCGAGCAGCTGGCGCCAGCGTCGGCGCGCGTCGTGGTGCGCGTGCACGGCGCGCACGGCGGGCGGCGCGCGGCACATCACGCTCACCACCAGCTTCACGCACGCGTACGCACGCTTCTGGTAGTGCGAGCGCGCGCGCATCGCCGTCTCCAGCAGCCCCGGACGCTCCTCGGACACACCCTGCAACAAACATTATATTAACCCGGGTACACATTTGCGAAATGTGAAATGGGTGAACCATTGACGAGCTAAAACCGACAAGTGACCGACAACCGACTGTGAGCCAAAAGTATAAACCGCCGATGGAGCACCTAAAAGACCACGTTTTTGTACCTTTGGCTCGCAGGCTTGTGGGATTTAGCTCGCCAATGGATCACCCACTTAACATGCAATGTAACATGGAGCATTTCATAAGTGTGGACGCAGGGCGCGCGTACTCGCATCTGTTTCCAGCATGCGCGGCGAATATAGCTCAGCTTATTTATTTATTTATTTATTTTTACAACTCGTCCACACTGGTGCTGCGTGCACACTGCGCGCCCCTATGACGTTCGGCGAAAAACCGACAAATGGAACCGAAAATCAATGGGAATTCTGTTACATTGCGGCAATGTGGACGTTAAATTATTTCATTGAGTGTGTAACACGCACTGTATTATGCTGTAACAAACATAAACAAACGAATTCCTCCTATTTCATTTGAAGTTGGTTAAAGAAGGAATCATCATACCTTGATAACGTTATGAATTCTGTGGTTCTGCCAACTGTCTTCCATTAATAGGATAGCGGTGAGTGTGTCTGAGTGTCTCCGTAGTTCATGGCAGTAGGCGTACGCCATTTGCCACAGAAGCTCCGCTAACGCGATCCGCGACCAGCCAGCGTTCTCCCAACACATAAACTGGAGTAGGCGAATGGCTTCGTCGCAGCCGCAGCATTCCTCTGTCAGTTTCTTCATGTATCCTCTGCAAATACCCAGATTACACTCTAGAATACTTTTTAACTGTCGTTTGAATAGAAATTCTAGCCAGCAGTTTATTTTTTGGTGAAAAGTTTTCTTCACGAGTTTTAAGGCTTGGTTAACTCCAAGCACCCGCCCCAAGACCCTCAGGGAAAAGGTTGTTCAGACTCTCTCTCACTACTATCAATTCCCCCCCGATTGACAAAAACTGTATCCCCAAGGACTTTACTGATTATTGTGGCTGTGTGTATGGCTGTTTTTTTCTGAATGATGTGAATGTTTGTTTGAATCTAACTTATAACAATATCTGTGTAAGCTTTTAGCTATAAAAATATTAACTATAATATTGTCCTATATTCTTATATTAACCTATCTAAACTTTTCTAGAAAGCCTATTGAAACTATCTGAACTTGTCAACTTGCAAGTGACTTACCCAGCCCGATTGTAGAGCACATCGATAGCCGTCGAGGAGAGCACCGGTCGGTTCGTGGTGACGGCAGTAGCGCTGTGCACAGTGGGCGGGTCGTTGAACGGATTCGGCAGTGGGGCTGTGCCGTCAGCCGCCGTGGCAGACACGTTGCGGGAACTCGTGTCGCAACACCGCACCAGCACGCAAATAACCTAACACAAACTCACCTCTTACAAGACAATGAACAAATATTTGTGTGGTCAACACAGATGTTTGTTCGGAAACAACTCCAACGATTTTCTTGAAATTTAGTATACAGGGGATTTTCAGGGGCGATAAATCGATCTAGCTAAGATTCATTTTTGGAAAATGTTGTTTTATTCCTGTTTTCAACTATCAACTTTTAGCGCCATCTGTTGCTGAAAAGTCGAACTCACAAGTTAGTGTGACAGAGAACGCCATCCCATAGTACAAGCTCTGCTGAGTTTGCGGCTAGATGGTGTTGTGTGGATTTTCTAAATATTTTTATTTATGTATTTATTTTATCAAATTTTTACCTTCTTTCATAAAGCTTGTTGCGTATTGTCACAAAAAGTTAATTCATTCATAATCTTTTTTCGTATACACGTCGCCTTCTTTCTCACAACACTTCCATCTTTCCATGAGTAGATAATGTCTGTAACTTCTTGTGCTTATTTTAGCTTACCTGATGAATTTTCGCAGATTCCGGGTACTGGTATTTACCAACAGAGCTAAGTCCAGATGAATCGTCCATGCAGATCGTGAGAAGGATATCCAATATTTTGAGCTAAAGTAGAAAACAAGAAATTACCGCACGGTACAAATTCATATAGCTCTTGACTAACGCATTATACTAATACTATTTGATTGAACAGCGACTTTGTTTACAGACTTGACTGTTTTTCGTAATATACAAAATTATGTTGGTTTAAGATTATAAATTTATAATTTACCAACATAAGGTAACTAATAGAAATTCACAGGTTACTAAGCAAAATCTAGCTATCGTGTGTATATTGTTATACTACTGTACCCATAGTCTAAGTTTGAACAATTTTTCTCGCCTACGTGTCTCTTTCTTTTCTATGGAGAAATGATGAGACAACATTGATTGTCTCATCGATCTTGATTTGATTGTTTCTACCTGGTTTCTACGTAACGTATTGTTGTTGTCTCATCTTTTCTCCATACAAAAGAGAGAGACACGCAGGCGAAACAAATTGTTCAAACTGATCGAGTAAAACTACGACTTGCCCTTCTGGTTCATAAAATGTACTGACCCGTAACAGCTGATGCTTTTCCGCCAGTCCGAGCGTGGCGTACGTATAAAAGAGATTGAACAGCAATGGTAGATGCCTGTGGACGTGCGAGTCGGCATGTGGCGGCGCTGCCAGCGCTCTGACGCTGCATAGCACTTGGTCTGACAACGTAGTGGCTTCCTCCCGGGTGGTCCACGAACCATAACCACTTGACACTGCGAATAGCATACATACGTTGCTTTAGAAAACTTACGTAGAAATAGTATCATAGTGGCCGGCAAGTAAACTTAACCCTGTTAAGCTAGCTGCAAAATATCTGCGCAACGCCAAGGCTCGTCACGTGATAGTGTTGCATAATTTATTTTATTTGGCACGACGAAGTAGTATCCTTCTCCCGGTTTTAAGCTACCTCCCTACCAATTTTCAGCCAAATCGGTACAGTCGTTCTTGAGTTATAAATAGGGCAACTAACACGAGTTTCTTTTATACATCACTAGCAGCCGCCCGCGGATGCGCTCGCCCCGTTCCTGTTACTTTTTCGGGATAAAAAGTATCCTATGTCCGTTTCCTGGTTCTATGATACCATTCCACAAGTTTCAGGCAATAGTGCAACTAACACGACTTTCTTTTATATAGATAGAAGATCTAGATAAGCAATACACAGTACTTTTACAAAGTATACATCTTACCAGGCTGGTCATTCATTGCGTAGTGTGCCAAGAAAACAATAGTTTTCATGAAAACAATCCGTACTTCCGCAGAGGGGCAAGATAGAAGATAATCACACAACCTGAAAATTATTGACAGATTATTTTTATGTAAAAAGATAGTAGCAGACAACAAATATTGCTAATCGGATGCATCGGCTAATTTCGGCTTCATAAGGCGTAGTGTGTGTCAGAAAGAGACAGCGCTCTACAAAGCCAAAAAGCCGATGTGCTATATTTATTGCCTACAACCGTAGTAAGATAGGTCAGTGACATGATTGTTTACCTGTGAGGATGTAAGAAGAGATCTGTGGCGAACCAAGCTCTAACAGCTTGAGAGCAACGTAAATGCTGGCAAATTATTTCGTGCCTGTAAGAAACGTTCAGATTAAATATTTATTAATTTGTTTTATATTTTGAATGTGTTATGCATAAATTGTATATTATTACCAATCAACGGCAGGACCACGCAACGTTTTTTTCGTTCGGAAACCGACTGAGAATAGGAAACGTGTAGCCAGTTGAACTGTTAACATTGATATCTCCTCGTGTTCTGGGCCCTAAAAACAGACAAAATTAAAAAAAAACATGCATGTAATTAAAATATAATTGATAGTTTTATGAAAAATACATACAAGGCTGCTTTGCGGACCGTGTAGCAATGGTAAACGCATACAGCAAAGTTTCTTCATGAAATTGAAATGCTCTAGACTGAATTGGTCCTGATTGTGTGAAAATGCAATATTTCCGCGTCGCACCGATTGCCAAATAGGTTTAGGTATGGCGCTTTCTCTGCAAATAAAAAAATAAATATATGCACTGTGCCTCTAGTCTGAGTTTTACTCTACTCGTTTGAATAATTCGATTCGCCTACGTTTCTCTCTTTTTGTATGGAGAAATGATGAGCCAACTCGTTTCGATCGTTGATCAACCTGAACGCGTAAAACTCAGACTAAAGGTACAGTGAGGATAATAAATGTAAATATTTTAGAGCGTTATCAGTTTCACACTGGCGTTTACTGAACGTGTTTCCAGCGAGGCGACATTGAAATGCAACCGATGCGTCTTCACAATATTTTTACTCACGCGGGTATAATATTATGTTATGACGTTCACGAAACGCCACTGTGTTCTTAATATTTTCGTTCTACAAACGTACTTTAAACTCAGACTCTTCATTGATGATTCGAGATCGTACGTTTCGACCGATATGGTGTCTCGTCTTGTGTAGAACAGCATATACGCGTTCCACCATCTCTTCTGACGCTTGTATGTCACCCTCTTCAGCATTTGATCGAATACCTTAAACCAGATAAGACATTACCACGCCTCGAAAGTAGACTCGTAAGCCTTCCTGTCTTTGAATGCTTCAAGGATGATTAAGAAAAAACTTACTATTTAGATAAAATGCAGCAATAATATACTTTTTTTAGATTGAAGAAGGGCAAGTCCTAGTGCATTTACAACATTTCGTCTACCAAATGTTGTTTTCGAGTGAGCACGTGTCTTCTCTTTTGTATGGAAAATTGATGAGACAACAACTGGTTTTGATAGTTTCTACGTAACACACAACAGAGGGAGACAAATAGGCAAAACGAAAACAACATTTCATAAACGCAATTTTGTAAATGAAGTGGGACTTGCCCTTCTGACCATTTATATAAATTATACACAACACTGGGTAGTAAAACTTTAAAAAGACAATCCACTTGGAAAGAATATCCTCACCTCGCCCATGTATTCGCCGCCGAAGCACTGAACTTTCATCTCTTCATCGTCGTGCATGCCGCATTCTGATACATCGCCATCGTCCAGTTTGACCCAGCGGCCAGTATCACTGCCATTATCCCTGAAACCACATCCACATTTATCTACCTGTATCAGCCGCCTAAAGAACTGACATTTGCGCCGACATAGATTCTTGGCACTTTAAAAAATGCTAGACTATCTCCTACTACTAGACCTTTGAGTCACTATATCTACAGGTTTTTTGGGAAGGGCGGTGATGGCCAGGTCCGAAACCACGAGAGCTAGGGAAAAGTCGTAAATGGAGTCATGTCCTCGATTTATAAGAAAATATTTGACGGAAACGTTTTCTTCCGTTTAAAATCGAGGGCATGACTCCTTTCACGACTTTTCCCTAACTCGTGGTTTCTGACTTAGTCATAACCGCCCACTCAATAACCCACCGTGTATATTACACGTTCTTATAAAAGTGTATAGAAAAACGTTGCAAGACGAAAATATCGCTTGTAAGATGGATGGTTTCGTCTCGAGAATCTTAGCCTGAGTGAAGTTTACCTAAGTAGAACGTAAGAGTAATAATGTCCCCCCGACGCCTGCCCCGAATGTACAACAATGCCGCTGAGTTGGTAATGCGTCTCTTTTGTGCCTTCTTCTCCTCCTTCCCATAGCGAGTCATCGCCCTCGGCCCGAGCCAGACCCCACGCTGAAACAATGCAAGGCCATAAAACAAATTTCACAAAAATGAGAGTAAATAAAAATATAAGCACTTTTGTGAAAAACGATTAGAATACAGACAACTGGTATTAAAACATAATAAATCGTATTGGTATTTTTTTTATGCATAGATAGACAAACGAGCTTACGGCCCACCTAATGGTAAGCGGTCAAGTTGCAAGATAGAACGTACCTGTGTA
This sequence comes from Thera obeliscata, assembly GCA_947578465.1. Lineage (NCBI taxonomy): Eukaryota > Metazoa > Arthropoda > Insecta > Lepidoptera > Geometridae > Thera > Thera obeliscata. Next base: position 6,343,201 of record OX387926.1, read on the forward strand.
AGGTTCAACATCAAGGTCTCGCGGAAATTCAAAGTAATCATTGAACTTTATAGCGCAAACTTTTTCAAAGTCATACTCGAACCGTTTCAACTGTATCACTAATACTGGAGGTAGTTTATTGAGACATAACCGTTTTACTGTTACCACCTGCAAATAAAGAGTACAATAAAATAAAATTTATTTATTTATTGCACAAAGAAAATTATAAAAATACACACAAAACGGTTATCTTCCTGCCCTTATTCCACTTTAAATAGGGTCGGCACAACATGTTCTCCTTTTCCATTCTCTTCTATCAGCCGTCATCTTTGTATTCACTTCTTTCTCATCCATGTCATCTTTCACACTGTTTATCCATCTTTTCGGTCGGGTTCGGCTGAGCTATATAATTGGTGTAATACATACTTTTTTGTTACATTTATCACAGTGATAAGCGTCGGGGCCTTCCAATAACTCGCCTCGTACATAGGCTTCAAGAGATTCTTGCAAGCGAGACAAATTCCTTATATCTAGAGACACCACGCTAAAAGGCTCTTCCTTGCAATACCTAAAAAAATACAAATTAATTACACACAAAGACTCTCGAGATTAACATGATAAGCACAAGAGAATTACTACCACCAAGCCTATTTCTACCGTAAAGCAGTATTGCTGTTTCGGTTTGAAGAGTGTGGGTGCCGGTGAAATTACTTGCACGTGAGGCTGAATATCTGTATGCCTCAAGTTGGATGCAGGGAAGTGCATCGTAGGGCACGTTCCTGACGTGCGTGACGAGGCAATGCTTCGTTATGGGCGTTCTTTACCTGTGAGGGCATCCTTTACATATTTTCTGATCAGAGTATGTCCCTCCCATAGTTTTTGCCATTAGTTGGTCCTGATTCAATGACTTTAGGGCTTCGTCTAAGGATTCAACCAATGACATAAAAAACTCCACTGCGTCTTGCTGCTCCCGAAGATTAACTGGTTCTCCTTGTAGCCTTAAAACAATTTCAAAAGGTTAGTGAAATAGAAAAGGACAAAGTATGCAATAAATAAATAAATATATGCTTATGCGCTCAGCTATTCCCATTTTGTCTAGCTGTAACACACACACCATTTTATATTTTTTTTAGTTTATATTGTAGTTGTATTTTTAGGTTTCATTGTGCTTAGATATTTTCCTTGTTTTTTGTTTCGTGTGTGTTTATTTTCTAGGCAAATGAATTCTTTATCTATCTATCTTTATATATTTATATATAAAAACTTACTTGAAATGAGCCCACAATCCTCTCGGAATGTAATACTGTAGCTTGCTATAGTGTAAGTGAGCAAATATGGCTTGGACTTGCTTCAAAATCATAATATTGTAGTCAGCGTTATTCTGGAATACAACAAGCACATATTCTTATTTTTTTCTGTACACCATAGAAAATTATACAACCCTGGTTTTTATTACATACTATTTCTCAGTTAAACTAAACTAGTACTCACATCTATGTTATTTTCTATGACGTGATGGTGATGGTGATGATGGTCACCAGAAAAGTCTTCGTCAGGGTCAGTGGCTGCTCCTATAAAGACAAAAATGTTTATTCTTACAGTACTTTATTTTTTGTCTCTTCTGATACTGGAGAGAGAGTAGGTGCAACATTTGTACAACATAAGACAGGCCATTGTAAGAAAATAAGATTTTAGTGACAAGAAAACCTTTGAATTAATTATATTATTTAGACCTTTGGATCTCATGAGCTATATAGATAGTGCAATCTACGAAGGCGCGCCCCACTATTCCTCCTAACCGTTTATAGTATATGTGTGCAAGCTTCTGTCAATGTTTGAGTGTTATCGGTACACACTAATTACCTATGAGTTAACACGCACACTACAATGAATAGACTACGGTTCGCGACTGCCGCTCGGAGCAAACTCCCCGCACCCCGCGAGGGTCTTCGTGAATTGCACTATCTATACTTACATGCTAGTTAAATAAGCCATAAATTATGTATGTATTTTAGATTTTAAGGTATTTGTGATATGGGCCCTGTATTTTTAAGATCTATGTACTATGTTGCCTGAAATAAATGAATAATAATAATAATATACTCCAGCCAAATTAGATTAAGTCTAGTTAAAAAAGCCACATCAATAAAACTTAAATTCTCCATGGGTTATTTTTGCAAAAAAAACTGTAGCCCGGAAACATACCCAAGAACAGTTATGTTCTCTGAACCCGAAGTCCCAGTGCATTTACAACATTTCGTTACCAAATGTTGTTTTCGTTTCGCCTATTTGTCTCTGTCTATTGTATGGAGAAAAGATGTGACAACAACTCTAACTACGTAGCGTATTTTTGCCGTCTCATATTTTCTCCATGCAATAGAGAGAGACAAAAAGGCGAAACGAAAACAACATTTGGTAACGAAATGTGGTAGCAAAACTCCGACTTCGGGTTCTGGAAACAGGTAATTTTTTCACAAAACGATGATTTGTGTAAAGCACTTACCTTGCACAGTGAGTAGTACGTCTCTAATCGCCGGCACACAGTACAACTGCTGCAGTACAGAGTTCATATAGCAGGTGGCGCCCGCGTTCTTCAGCCCCACCAGTCCAGCCGGCTGGCGGGGACCCACGCAAGGCATGTACTCCCATTCAGAGAGTGATGCACTCTTTTCTGTAATACAATATCAATAGGATACATTTAAGATTAGAATACGAAGTCGCTACCACTCAAATTCTTCTTTATTCAGTTGTATGACAAGGATCACTTTGAACCGTTTTAGAGCTAGGTGATTCTAGGTGCCAGTTCCACGAGACCAAATTTAGCACTAGACAGCCAATGCCGCTCTATAATGTCATCATCAACTACCTATAGCAGTCCACTCACTGCTGGACGTAGGTCTCTCCCAAGACGCGCTACTGAGCCTTCCGCTCTTCTCCTCCAGTGCTTGACAGCTAGATTTCGCAGATCGTCGCCCCACCATTCTGGAGGGCGTCCTACACTACGCATACCTAAACGCGGACTCCACTCTAGTATACATTTGCTCCAACGATTGTTCTTTCACTGCCATTTCAGCTTACTAATCCTCTATAATGTACTATGCAATAAACTCACCACTATAAAACATCTTCTCAATAAGTGTGACAAGAGCTGCCATATTCGGCACACAGCCGTGCACCAGAGACAGCACCAGGTCTGAGGCCGCGGAGGCCGAGCCCGGCGACCGGCACAGAGGCGCGGGCGGCTCGGCCTCCACTATGGCATTACCGCTCGTTAGGCTGTCTCCGTCAGATCCCATGCGGCACCATGCCCATGAATACGGCCATAGATATTCCGTTAATATTTCCTGAAACGTCAGATAATAACTACAGTCCGCGCAAACTAGTATACAAGTTACATAAGTGTACTCTGCACGTGATAGATGGTGGAAAATGTAAAAAGTCCCCTTCTTTTTTTTTGTGTTTATACAACTAACTAGCTATAGCCTAACTGATGTTGAGAGCATGGTATCCAATTATCCATCATCTTTAACAAAGCATTGCCTCGTCGATCATGCTCATCCCTGCGTCTATTAACATGAGGCATACAGATATTTAGCCTCACGTGCCAGTAATTTCACCGGCACCCTTCAGCCCGAAACACAGCAATGCTGCTTCACGGCAGAAATAGGCTTCTAATCTCCCAATCACAAATATAACTTGCATTAAGCGCAATGCAAGTTTGATTTCCCCATTCATGTTTGTAACATATATTTCAAGTCAATTCATGTTTTCCACCATCTGTCACGCGCAGAGTTAAGCGGACTCTACCAGATCAGTATGATAAAACAAAGTTAAATGCGACCAAAATAAATACTGCGTACTTTAAAAAAACATCATAGTTATTGTTATTTTACAGCATTTATTAGCGTATTTTGAAAGGATCCCTTTTACGATATAATATTGAAATGAAGCCAGAGTATTTCCATTTCGACATAGTGATGCTTATTACTTACCGTTATCAATCCACTGTCCTTATGGTCGGGATGTGCTCCATACTGATATTTGACTTGTGCAGCGACGTGAGTAAACAGTTCTTTTGTAAGGTTCATATGACCTTCTAATAGCGTATCGTCTAATGTTTCTGGATCCTTTTTTACAGCTCGAAGCCACGCCACCTGAAAACGGCCATACTATATTCACAAGTTCAAAAATGCAGTCAGCCTGAACGAGAAGTGTGTGTTACACCAAATTATCTAAAATACAAAGAAGGTCATGTATATTAGATGATACGCGACAGATGTATGACGGAGACCATGTATAATCATACAAAATAACTAGCCGCCAACGATATCAGAACAGAATTCTAAACTGTAATGAAACATGATATGAGCACAATACCATTAATACAAGCCCTAACTACAGTCCGTTTAGCAGTGTTTGCAACAGTTTATAAACATGGCAGTAGTGTAGAGCAATTATAAAATAATGCAATTAACAACACTACTTCCTTGGGCAACTTCTAAACGAAGACTGGCGTGTGGACAACCTATATTGATTTAAACAAAGTTTCCAGCAGCATTCATGCCGTTCATCAAATAAAAAAATCGGTTGTCTGTAAAGTCGGTTTACTGACGATAGTTGAACGAGACAACGTCATAAGAAAATACACAGATGTCGAACGCTGCCGAACGCGGAGGCCGTTTGTGCCAGTTTTTCGCCCGTTCCGCGCGCGAGGTAACGCCGCATGAGTCATGTTTTTTCGTGCGTGCAGCCGGCTCCATCGAATTATAAGACGTTGTCACGTCAAAGTGTTGCTCAATTGTTGCGAAACAAATTTATTTATTTATTTATTTATACACATTGCCCTATCTTTACAGGTGTACCCTATAATACGATAGCGCAGCCATCATCCTCCGAATTTCAGATTTAATAATTATACAATCACAAACAGTTAATAAATAATAAAAATAATCACAATAACACCCACCGGATCCAATCAATAAGTATTAAAAAAAACACAAAAAAAATAAGCAATATACATGTAAATTTATACAAATTATAACTCTAGGATGAATAAAGAAGCTTTTACTCAAAGTAATTCGCTCAAAGAACATTGAAATATGTCAATATTTTCTGCCACTAAATTCAGTGGCAGAAAATAAAAATTAAATATTTTAATTAAATGTTTCCTTGAATACGAGGCTTTAAGGATAGAGGACTCACTTCAAGCGCTAGATCGTTGAGTGTCCGCGAGGTGGGCCCCGCTAGTGAGACGAGTCGGCACAGGAGCTGTAAGAACTGCTGCGCGTTCCTCGCGTGCCGCTGCAGTCGTGCGCCGCCGGCCGCAATGGCGCCAGCGTCGGCGGGTGCGTCGGCTCCGGCCTCGCCCAGCGCGCGGAGTGCCGCCCGCGCGCCGCCGCCGCCGCCCCAAGCGCACATCGTCAGCACTTGTTCGGCTGATGCTACTCGTACCTAAATAAAATAACAAACACGCATAAATACTATGCTAAGTACTATACTAGCAATTTTTTAATTTGAATTGAGTTGCGCTTGCTCTACCCGAATTCGGAGTTTTGCTACCACATTTCGTCTACCAAATGTTGTTTTCGCGGGACCACGTGTCTCTCTCTTTTGTATGGAAACTTGATGAAAAAAACACTCTAACTACGTAACGTATTTTTGCCGTCTCATCTTTTCACCATACTATAAAGAGAGACAAATAGCGAAACGAAAACATTTCGTAGACGAAATGCTGTAAATGAGTGGGACTTGCCCTTCTGATCCCGTTTTCCACGGTTGTTGTTTGGTGACAGGATAACGATCTTAGTGGGCACGTGGAGTAGCATCGTGTCTCTATACAACAGGGGCTCGCATAGCATGGACGTCAGTAACGCAACTCAATACATACATATGTAAGGCCCGTATTCAGAAACAGCGCTTGAGTCTGAGTCGAGCCTCAAGCACTCTCAAGCATAATATTTTTGATAGATCTCCATTGAAAAATAACTCTACTCTGGGCTAAGCTCGCCTTTGTACATGTCTCTCTATTTCTGTTCTTTTCCAATGTTTTGTATTGTGTGCAATAAAGAATTAAGAATTAAGAAAAATGTCTCGACTCGGACTTAAGCACTGTTTCGGAATACGGGCCTAAGAATAATGTAGATATTACTTTGCAAATCTATTAAATTTACTTAGAAATTAAAGTTTTAAACTTACAGAAGCATTGTTGCAATCGATCATCAAGTATAGCGCTGTTTCTTGCCACCAAGTTTCATGGAGTAGCGTCTCCAATCTGCAGCCGCTTAGCGCCGTGCATATTGTAACTACTTCCATGCATTCTCGGACCACTGCCAAACAAGGTTTTCATGAAAAATATATTGAAAAAAGGTTTTTAGCGAAGGTTTTTTTGACGTCTTATAATTCGATGGAGACGGCTGCACGCACGAAAAATTATAACGTCATGCGGCGTTACCTCGCTTATAAGGCGTTCCGTTTCAACATTGTCACGTTCAACTATCGCCAGTAAACCGACTTTACAGACAACCGATTTTTTGGTTATTAGCAATATTTGTTACAAAGTACTTACATACAACATCGTCGGGGTGAATCATTCCATTGTAATCATTAGGCTGCGCCACCGTGTACGCAAGCGAATACAGAGCTTTAGCTGTATTCGCGGTGGGAACGCGCCAAAACCTATTCAAAGTCGTCTCAGTTTCACGGGTATCAAGTAAAACCTGCACAAGAAGATCCAACGTTAGTGCGTGAATGTAAGTGAGTAATGTTAAAGCTCGAAGAGTCAGATACTAACAATAGCGATTAGAAGACGGCGAATAAATTACCTGTTCGCCCAAAATTGTCGCTAAAGATTCAGCAACACCTTTAAGTAATAACTCATAACTTTGATTTGGCACTGTTTGTAGTGCTTCTCTCAATATTGACACATCTAACCTGAAAATTAAATACTATTACTTTTGTACTCTCTTTAAGTAGTTCAGTGCTTCATGCTTACTGAATTTGATGATACATACCTAAATTCCTGGTTTTCTTCCTCCATAGTTACTGAAATATGGTCGTACAAATGGCCCAGTGTAAATAGTATTAATTTTGCCAACCTTACTAAAGCCAAATAGCAAACCCTGCAAAAAGAAACAATTAAAATGATACCTATTATAGGATAATAGTCTGACGGATAGGATACCTATCCAACTGACTAGTTCATTCGCGGCATTCAACCCTAACATACCTTCTTGTATGAGGAGCGGCGCCTTGCAAGAATTCTGGATCACACAAGCACTTTACTAAAAGTGGTGCTTTTTTCACGCATGCCAATTGAAAGCTGCGATTCCTATCGAGCTTCGAATCCAACGCTGGCATTATAATGCTGTATAGTACCTGCACAAAAAAGCCGTTGATTCATGCACAGCCTAATTTTTTTTTTAAACTCCAAAGTTTCTTGTAATCTGCCCTTACGAGCATTAAGTTAGAGTTTGGTCATTTATCCACTTCTTAGTTGACTTCTGGTGGAGAACGCCTAGTGGTGGTTCTATTTTGTCTGTCCTCTTACGAGCTAAATGAGGCTTGAGGAGCTCTCCTCTTAATTCTTTTGAAAGAAGTGGTCTTCTCTATCCGATGTCTGGCTAGTTCATTTGGATGAATTTCTAGACTTGAGACTAAAAAAAAACATTCTATAATAGAATGATTTTTTCTTTATTATTTTATAACATTTTACCTGCATGTTGTAAGCCACAGTGGGTGGTTCAGGTCCGTATAACAAATCTCTTAATTTAGCATCTTCTTTGCTCAGCAAAGCTTCTGTTAGCCTCTCCACCGTTTGCTTGTGAGGAGGGCATATTTGCGAGAGCAAATGGGCTGCTTCAGTCAATTGTTCATAGTTTTTCGTTATTCCGATATGTTCCAATAACAACACAAATGGCAAGTACCATGATCCTTGGGCGAAAAGCTGAAACCACCAAAATAATAAATAGAAATTGGAAAATCAACTAAATTAAAAATTAAAATTTGTTTTATTCCGATGTCAAAGATCGATCCATACTTAAAGCTAAAACATACAAAATAATAAAATAAAATAAACAGCGAACATTACCAATAGATGCACAGAGTTTTAGGAGTTTAGAGTTCACATAAACAGGTAAGTAAGACGGCCGTTACATTACATAATTTAATATACTTGACTGGCATTGGGATTAATTAAGGCAGCCACCCAGTAGTTTTGTAGTGGGATGTCCCATCTGCCAGCCAATACGCCAAGTATACTATTGGAGCTAGCCAACATCCTGCACTTGACGGAAGCTATTTTATTACGCATTATGGCGTGAAAGTCATTGATAAGGAATAAACCAATTCGCTATGACATCATGTAACAAAGTTTATTGGTAGGGTAACAAGGACCCTGATACTATGGAAAGTGCGTGCGCGATACTTACGACACCAGGCAAAGCGTATTCTGTCACCGCCGACAATGGAGGCGCGGACGTACTTGAGTCACTACTTGTATCATTGGATGACCCGCATCCACCACTGCTACAAACTTGACCATCATACACCTAAAAAAACAATGAAATATAAAACAAGTTAAGTTTAAACAACATGATATTTCATGGCTAAACGTCTGAACCGATTTTGGTGGAATTTCAGATAAAAAAAGATTTAATTAAATCGGCTCACATTAAAAAAACAAACGATTTGAGAACCTCCTTTTTTATTTGAAGGCGGTTAATAAAATCAAATATAGTAAGAAAACACAAATTCAAAAATCAAGAGAAACTAATTGAGTAATTAAAGTTATAAGTACTCAATACTCAATAGATTTATTGTAAACACATGGTAAGTGAGGTGTAAATTTTACAAACAGTGGTAAGTAGCACATGTGAGCCCCTTTAGGACACTACAATAGTAAGAGGTTGGCAGATCGAGGTTTTTAACCGACCGAGGTTTGTAAGTAGTGCATTTACCTTAGCAATAATCACAGACTTATCACGGAGAGGAATTTGCGAGAGTATTTTTCTATCTTGACTAGATTCCAAATGTTCTCCATTTGCGTACAGCTCTAATTTGTTTATAAACATTTCTACTTTAGTTGAGGTCTCTATGATGCTTTTTATCCTGTAATCAGTAAGCAGAATATTAATATTTTTGTATAATAAAATGAATACAAATGATATAGTGATCGTAATTGTATTACCTCCTTTGGATCATATGTCTTAGAGAGTGGAGCGTCTCATTTGAGTGTGAAATGAGCTCGATATCTTCGATTTGCTTCTGGCCAGTCTGGAAGTTCATCCTGACTATAATGACGCATTGCCTGCCTCGCGCTGACCGGTAAACGGGCAGAATCTGCCTGTCCGATGAGTATCTTCTATCACATTCGTTTATGTATTCTTGTATGGCACGAATAACTCGACACATTCTTATGCAACCTTCTGTTCCACCTGAAAATATGTTGTTTAAAATAACAATAATGAAGGGCACGTCCCAGTGCATTTACAACATTTCGTCTTCCAAATGTTGTTTTCTAAATGTCTCTCTCTTTTGTATGAAAAATTTATAAGACAACAACTCGTTTCGATCGTTTCTACGTAACGTATTTTTGCTGTCTCATCTTTTCTCCATACAATAGAGAGAGACAAATAGACGAAATGTTATAAATGAAATGGGACTTGCTTGCCCTTCTGGAATGGCGCATAGCACACTGTCATGTTTAATGTTCATGATACAAAGTATGAAACAAACACGTCGTAAACACCACATGCGTAGGTTTGTGCTCTTGGTTAGTGCCATTGTTGGCAAGGTTCAACAGTAGTAGTTTATTTTATGGCTGAGCGAAGATTGTGCGTAATTGTCCGTTAAAATCCAGGCGTGTGATGGGTAAGCCGGTTTGAAAGAAAATACATTTATTTTGGACACACAACACACATAAACACAGCACAAACAGAGCACATAACACAAAAAGAAAGAAAACAAAATAGTAAACAAACCGAACAAAGAGTAAATACAAATATTTAAGTGGAGCACAAATCCGTCTGTGCGCGTGTCCTTGTGCGCGTGAGCCAAAACCAGTCCCATCTCAGCTATTGCCACCCACTACAAGTGTAGTGAGTGACGCTGGTTTTCAGATGGCAGGATTGGCAAGATGGGGGATTATTCTACTGTAGTAATGTTGTAAATAGATTCGGGCTTTATCACTAGTGATTGCACCTAGACTCATCTAGCTTTAAGACTTTTCAAAATGATCCTTGTGATACCATTGAATAAATACATATCTGACTTTGACTTGCAAGAGCAAAAATGTGATATACCTTCCTGGAGTTCCATTTCTTTCTGCAACCGTTGCATTCGCGCGAAGCACTGCGTCAGAAACGTCTCATAATGGTGCGCGGGCGAAAGCTGCGGCCCAGGACTAGTGCAGACCTCACGCAATAGCTCAATGCCGCGCAATGAAATCTCATCCTCGCATTCAGTTATAACCTTAAATTAACATACAGATTAGAATTATCAAATGAATACTGAAATTAAACATTTGCAATTTAATATTGAACTGTTTGCTCACCCTCCATAAATAATCTAAACCTATGAGATCAGCATCATTGAGTTGAAAACTTCGTCTTTTAGCTTTAAGTTTTCCTTCTTTGGAATTGACAGCCTTGAAAAATCTGTAAAAAAATGAACATAATTATAATAGTGACAAAAACCTAAGAAAAACTGCAGTAAAAGAGGACTTCTCACTTACTTTTCGAAGCACTTGATACCGGAGTGTGTGAGTAAATTCGGCGGTAGCGTCATAATGTTACGCCGAAAGAAATGCAGGTTGACATTGGGATCCAAGTCGGGTTCTTCTCCCATCAGCTTAGCGAACCACCGGAAGCATGCTTCCCGGTCCCCCATATGCGCTGGTTGTTCGGCAAGACAAACCCAGATCTGTTTTGCCTACAATGAATTCAGAACTCAATTTCTTTTAGATTAAAAATACAGGTCAGTTATTTGTTTTCACCACAAACCTGTTCTGCGCATAGCCAGAGCTGCCCATCCTTTAATAAAAACCTCAGAAAACTAAGTCTTTCGTGAACTTGTGCGGCGTGCGGGTACCTGCCATCGGGTAGCCAGGTATCCCAGTCAATTGAACCCTCCTCTGAAAACAATGTACTTATAAAACCAGGTAAAGTATGTAATCGATTACTGGATTATCTACCCATTTAAGAGCAAAGACCCACTGCCAAAATTTTACCTCTTTAAATTGGTGCATCTATTTTTTATTCATTAAGTGGTTTACAAAACCGTGGTTTTGTAGGTTCCATTGGCGGCTCCATTGGCGGTTTATACCTTTAGCTCGCAGGCTCGTCGGTTTTAGCTCGCCAATGGAACGCCCACTTTAATGGTCCTTCAAAAACCAATTCCTTACCAGCCTTCTACAGTCATACTCAACAATAAGGATAAACAAATTGTGATTACCTGCTAGTTTATTACGAACTCCGTCCACATAACAGGTCAAGGAATCTGTGACCAGAATAACGAGGGAATGTTGAGTCTGCAGTCGATCTATGACTTCTTGCCTTGTGACGTGCGGCCGAACGCCCGTGCTCCCACCCGATTCATACAAGCAGCAGATATCTCTCAACATTTTCAGTGCAGGCAATGCCCACTTTTCCCTAGCTTTCAATTCTTCAACACATTTGTCTACCCAGAGGGTTTTCTGGGCATCGCGATCTTGACTGCAGCTGTAGTCTAAGATCTTTACAAGGTTCGACAACGCCATGTCTACGATTTCTGTACAAGCTTCTTCTGAATGAGATAGATTCCAAAATAGCACCAACACCTGAAAGGAAGAGTTGTTTGTAGTCCACCATCATAGCATACCATCCATAGCTATGGTCAAACGTAATCAATACAGATTAATTTAGTTTACCTTATTTGCCATAACACCGTCTTTGTCATCTTCTGCGAGCCTCCTTATAACTTCTAAAAGTTTGTCACTTTGTTTCTTGTTACATGTAGCCCAACTAGCCTGAAAGCAGAAAAAATAATCAGGTACGGTAAGGCCAGGTGTTTAAAACCATTTAGACATAATCAAGCAACTCACTGCTTCATTTAAGGCAGTTTATAAACTGTCGTATTTATTGAACCATTTGCTTAGATGTAGTTCTGTTAATAATTGTAGGTCCTATTTTTTGAGAATAAAAACATGACAATAACTCACTTTGAAGCAGTCAAAAAGATGATCCAGCTGGTCAGGTGTGAAGTCCCACGCGAGTTTCGCCAGCAAATCATGAAGATTCTTGACAATAGCCTCGTGTTTTCCATGCTGAGCTTTCCATATCGCGTCTAAGTCATCTAGTGTGAGCGAATTCTCTTTGATCATAAACCGAAGCATTTTCTCCAATCGGTCTACATACTGAGGTTGGTGGAGTGAATCACGTAGAACGATATCAACGACATTGTTCTCGCGAATCCAGTTCTGGAAGCGAAATTTGCATTTGATCGTCACCGCCAATCTTCTTATGGCCTACGCGGTAAGCAACGGCATGCCAATGACTCCGGCGCTCGTTTTGACATACCGCGGGGTGAGGCGGCGTGGCATGCCGTGGCAAGGCGCGGTATTTAAGCGTAAATAAAGGAGTAGATCTTTGAAGTGTTAAACAAAATAAATGCCTGCCTTTATTATATTTTCCTACACCAACCAATCCCATTAAACCGCGCATAAATTGGATTAGAACCATTCTAATTGGGAAATAAAAAGAAATGAGTCTTAAAAGTTGGACGTCTTACGGTAATGACAGCAGGGGTAAGCCACTCAGGCTTCGGCTGTTGTGAGAAGGTGGCTATAAGTTGATTGATTTCATGCAGAGCTGACATTTTGCCATTGAACGACGCCATTTGAAGTAATCGCAAAATCATCTTTAGCCGGAACATTTCTAGAGCTGTAAATAGGATTACAACATAATTGCACCAAAATAAACAAGAATAATTTGCCGTACGAAGATTAATTTGATGAGTAAACACAATAATTAAAAAATATTAAAAAAGATTAAAATAATAATTGTAAAACACTAACAAAGACACTTTAGTACACATTACAAACTGCTTGGGCGATTGTATAATTCTGTTGCAATCAAAACAATGATACTAACAAGGAACAGCGATCACATTATATGGTGGCCATCATTTACGACCACTATCTGTTGCAATACTAGTTTTACAAAGCAAAGTTACTATTTGCTATCTCATGTTCATTACGTCAACATTCAGTCTTGTTGCAATCAAATGTTGATAAATATTGTTCAAATTATTTTTTGATTGCAATCGAAGCTTAAAATAATGCAAAAACTGACAAACGCGACTAGGTTTTGATTGCAACAAAAGATTAATCACCCCACTGATCACAATAAGCATAACTGAAATACAAGAGCACAAAAAGTGTAGACACACAAATGGTGCAGCATTTGATGATATGGAATGCGGTCACAAACGATGTAGGAGCCGAGAGGCGAAATAACACGCCCCTTGGCAGCTACAGGGTGTGCGACCGATCCGTGGTGAAGCGCCGTCGATCCGCTCGTGCTAACATCGTGACACCACAATAACAATTGCACTTTTTAAAATTAACGCGATCGTTATCGCTCGCCTATATTATGTATTCGTATCTCATCTCGACGGTAACTCCTATGTACTCAAGTTTGCACGTGACCACGGCTGTTGCAACACAGTCGAAACGTCGGGAAATAATAAAGGTAATCGCGATAGATACCCGTATTTTCCATATAACAATAACAATTGACTAAAGTATGCAAGATGAGCCCTATAAGAACATGATTCTCGAAAAATCTCTCCATTTCTTTGTTGTTTTTCAATAACTGGTTAAAACTGGGAGTATTTTCGCGAATCAAGTTGGATTGATATAGCACACAAACACACATAAACATTAGCTAGACTGGATGTTACTTATTATCTCACAATAGGATTTATAAGAATATCTAAAAACACATTTAAACAATTTCCATATTAAAGCACCTACCTATAGAATAAATAGACATGAAAATCCATTTAAATAGATTTTATGAAAATTGGAATGAAATTGTAAAAACAGGCTAGGAGGTAAAAAAAATGAAAAGTACAAAATTCACTCACATTTCAGTAGGCTGTGATAACAAGGCGTCTTTACAGACACGTATTTGCACGCGCGGATCAAACAAGAAACGGTATCAGTCTTATTTTCACTTCCTCGAGCTTCCCTTTTTAACTCTTCGTCAGTTAAACTCTCTAACAATGTTGGTATGCACTCCTAAAACAAAAATGTATGAATAGGATTATAAATAATATGATAATATGAGAATACGATTCCATTTATTGAAAACTAGCTGCCTGTCCCGGCTTCGCACGGGTGGACATTTATTTTTTCTGGTGGGTGAATGTAGCTTTCCAATGGTGAAAAATGTTTGAAATCGGCACTGCAGTTTTTGAGTTTATTCATTGGAATAACACAAAAATAGATCATCAGAATCTTTCCTCTTTATAATATTAGCATAAATGGTTAGTATAGAAGACGAGGGCTTACCAGCACTGGTGACAAGTAAGTGGTGACAGTGTGTGTTGTGAGAAGATCATGAACCATGCCAAGTGGTCGCAAAAGCTGCCAAACTGCCGCCACCCGCGATTCTCCAGTCATAGATTGCTCCATTGATGATGGCTCAGGGCGCAATGGGGTTAGCTGAAATCGTAAAAGTTTGTAAGTATGAATGAGGCTAATCCTAGCAGAACTCTTTTTCAAAATAAAATACTGTGGACACATGACACTATCTAGCTAGCACTGCCTCGTCCCTTTCTTGGAGGCAAAGCAGCATTAATCTGGGTCAGGACCATTTTGGCTCATAAAAAAATGCCTAATTGGATAATATCAGCACCCTTTTCAACATTAGACCTAGGATTATGTGGTGTTTCTTTCGGTTTGATTTCTTGTGTAGCCATACCATATTCATTGTTCTTCTCTTTCTGTTGCTTTGTTTTCTATATAAGTTGTGTTTTTGAGCCGAGGTTATATATCTACTTACATCAACATTTTCTGCAATCACTGGAACACATTCAATAGTCTCAATAGTTTCCGACTTCTCTTCTTCAGATTCTTTTTCTATTACATCAGTCGTGACTTTTTCAATTGAATTAATTGAAGCAGTAAGATCGGGCTTCAAACCTCCCATTATAGCTTCAAATCTCTCCCGCAACCTCACAAATCCACCGTTTTGACCGAATCTGGTGAAACATCAAAATCAAGGTTAAGGTCAAAAGG
This sequence comes from Thera obeliscata, assembly GCA_947578465.1. Taxonomy (NCBI): domain Eukaryota; kingdom Metazoa; phylum Arthropoda; class Insecta; order Lepidoptera; family Geometridae; genus Thera; species Thera obeliscata. The sequence goes on from OX387926.1 coordinate 6,358,457, forward strand.
TCAGACACAAAACGAATATTTATGAAGATGAATATAATCAAATAATTCAGTACAACATTAACAATAATTTCGTAGTTTGTTAATTTGTACTTACATATTAATAAGATGGACCAGCCATCCCCTAGGCGAGCGATGGTCATGAGACCTAGCATATACTTCTTCCTGTGAACCCTGGCCCGTAGGAGAGTTATTTAAGGATGAAGTCAGTGATAGACTTTCTAAAGTACGTGATGCGTTGAACGTGTGAAATCTGAAATAAAAAAATATTGTCAACAATCAACACAGCACTATCTAACCTCAAATTAAGCCGAGCTTGTACTATGGGAACCAGATAGCTATAATACACATTGTATAATACTACATACACACTTAGAATACAATATAAAATCCAGGCAGAGAACAAACATCAGTGTTCGCCACACAAATATATATTCTTGGTGAGGATCGAACCCACACCCTCCAGCACAAAAGGCAGACCTACTACCAACCGAGCTATGAGGGTTGTCAAATAAATCAAAAACCATTACAACTTTCATGAAGGCACTAAAAACTTTAGAGAAGACTTCAAAATTTTGTGTGGAATTTTAACATGGAAATAAATATTTAATTTTTCTTAATTCATCAATTACTTACTTGTTGTTAGGGTTGAGGGCCATTGCAAGTAAATTCAAGAATCTAGAATCATCCATTTTCATAGCACACAGTCGTACAAGCTTCTCACAGTTGGTTCGTACACATTGTTGTATGTTATTCTTCCAAGATGAAACTGCATCATCAGTCAGTATTTTTGTGAAGGATAGTGTGAGGGCCTCATTGTAGAAACGTTGACATGCCAAATGGTTTGCATCTTCGCCTGTTCAGATATTTAATGAATATTAGTTATATCTAAATAAAATACACTTACTGTCAAGTGCCTTATACTCTTCTACAATTTCACAGCATTTGCAAAGGATGCCACAGTATAAGAATATATCTACTAGGAAGTTCAAACCTTTTAAAGCCAGCTCTATGCTGGCAACCAGCAGGGCTTCCAACTCTTGCTCTGGCAACACAGGCACCACCCATCGAGGATGTGATATCTTTTCTTCTAAGGCCTTTAATTTGCCCTCGGGGAAGGCCACCTGAAGGAAATTACATTTACATAAAAATCTAGAAAAAAGGGCAATACTTATGTCTTGCAAGTAATATTCTTACCTCCCCGGGCATTAGGTCTTGTTCTTTCATTGATATAGTCATTATATTAACAAATGATTAATCATTTCCTCTTCTGCAAATAAGCAAACAAAACATATTTAATATTGTAATAAGATCAAACACAAACCATTTGATTTGTGTTATTAAATACACAGCATAGGGATTTCACTGTGCCTACTATAGTGGGAGGTGGAAGTCATTTGATCTGCAGGCTTAGGCTTTATAATGACCACCCCCAGCAAGGTTTCTTTCTACCAAATAAAAAATAATGCCCTTCGTCCATTTCTTTTGCTTGACTGAAATAGGGATAGAAGTAATTTTGAGTCTACTCTTTTGCAGAAATATTGTTGCCTAGGGTGTTCATTTTAAGCTTGCTATTTACAAGAATATACTATGCTGTTGCTTAGTTTGTGATTTAGATGGATATATGGTCAATGTCTACAAATATTCATAGTTGAGAGCAGTGCATACAAATTAATAGGTACAGAATATGTGATGACATGGGCAGATGAATATGATTATGGAGAATTGGTTTAACTACCTACTTCTGATGTTTATGTAATAATTTTGATGGATGTTCAATGGGACTATCAACCCTAAGGAAGATACAAATGTGAGTGTTACATACATTTATTTTGAACAATAAAGCATACTAAATCCTGACCTAGGACCTACTAAATCAGTCATTTCTAAATATACACACTTAGCAATGTGAAGTACCTACAAAGAAATAAAAGGACCAAGATATCAACGGGTCCTGTACCAGCCATAGAATAATAGGCATTATCTAGTACTTTATTTACATTATTTATGACTACTGTAAAATAGCCACTTTGTAAAACACTGGCATGCAGTGGTACTGCATCAAAATCTACTGCTGCAAATGCACAATGCGTCCAATCATTCAAGAATCGTAGAGTACAAAGAAACATATAATTTATTGATACCTAAGATTGACTTGCCAGCATGAACTCTAGATTACAAAAGTATCACTAGGATGCAAGGAACGTTTTCGGCATTTTCGTTGGGTGCGACACAAATCAATCAACATAGGACCAGAACCTATTCGTAACTTCCCATAGTTTGTAAAATACATATTCATACTATAGGTACTATACAACTGTGATAATGTTCTTTACGGACCTATTCTATAAATAAGTAATTACAGCATACCCTACCCACAGAAATTGATCGTAAAATAATAATTCCTAGGATCAGCCGGCGCGACAAAATGGCGTCATTAACCCAAACAAGACAAAGAATTTTTGTAAGATTCTAAGCCATTCATCGTACTAGATATGCACATAATACTCATAATGAAAATCTTCATGTACCTTTGCTTTTATCATAAATTCCGATCCGAGATTAGTTTTTCACAATAATCACAGAAAATAATTTTTAATCACTTTTGACGTAACTTAAAATTACTGACGAATGAATGAAAAATTTAAGCTGAACGAATGTAAGAGTGAAAAAATGATGAAATTAGAGTGGTAGAATGAATGAGGATTTTTGTTTGGAAGTGACTATTTGTACGGGTGCTGGATGAATAAGTTATATTTATTCAATTTTATAATGAGTATATTCATACGGATATCATACTTTTGTGACATAACTCGGGGCACCCCGACTTAAGTCACAAAAGTAACAGTAGGTTGCTAGGTTTTTTTTTTTTTATACCTACTTAATTTCAAGAATGGTGCATGTCAGTGCAGAGAGGACCCCTCCCCCGTCCCTCCTCCTCCCTAACAATACTAAAGCCAACCCAAATTTTAACTTTACTACGCCTTTTAAGTGACTGTAAAGTGTTTTAAAAATCCAGATTCAAACTCGGGGCACTCCGACTTAAGTCACAAAAGTAACAGTAGGTTGTTAGGTTTTTTTTTTTATACCTACTTAATTTCAAGAATGGTGCCCCCCCTTCCCCCCGCAGTACCCGTATTAATAATTATAAATGGTTCGTACGGTAACCGTATTAATAATTATAAATTGTTCGTACAGTACCTGTATTAATAGACTCGGTCTTTTTGTTTTGTTATGGTCGGTTTCTCCTCCTTGGTCGGTTTGGTGTTATCCACAGACTACTCACTCAGATGCACGCACTTGGACTAGCGCATGTCAACACGGTGGCATGGCAACGTGATAGTAAATCCATGATGGCAACACTAAAACATGGGCTTGCTTGGATTGCTTTTGCTCACTCCAAGGTTCACTCAGTCAAGAATTGCTTGCTTGATTGATTGATGCTGGTGTGGTTGATGGTTGATGTGGTTGATGTGATGATTCAATGATGAAATGAAATAGATTTCGTTCGGTGTGTCGTATTTTATGAACAAATCTGGAAATTCCATGGTCTAGATAAACAAGGGCGTGATCAACAATGAGTTTTTCCAGTGACGAGGTCAATTTTCTTGTTTACCGATACCTGCAAGAGTCAGGTATGACTTATTTACAAAATGCGTACAGTTCACTGAACGCTCGCTACATGGTCATGGTCCCCAGAAACCAACCTCCTTCAGGAAAAATGAAGCCTCCAAAACTGTTTTTGTGATTCAATTTGTTCGTCTGTGAAAGATTGTGTGAAGAAAAGTCCCCAGATTTTCATTGGCTATTTTTGATAAATTTATTTTATAATAACTATGTTTATGTATGTATGATAAAACTAGACTACTATTTCAGGTTTTCACCACTCAGCATACACCTTTGGCATAGAATCTCATATTTCACAAAGCAACATCAATACAGCATTAGTACCTCCTGCGGCATTACTAAATATACTACAGAAAGGCTTACAGTACACTGAAGCTGAAATAATAATTGGAGAAGATGGTAACTATTACAATACAATATATAAACAATGAAAAATAGAACTAATCAAATGTTGTGAAAAAAATAAACATTTGAACACATAATGAGCACTGAAATGTATTGTTCCTCTCCAGGTACCGAAACACGTCACACTGAGAGTCTCAGTTTAATTGATGCAGTTACCCCTGACATTGTAGCAGCAAGGCAAAATACTCACAATGCTCAGAAACAAGCTATCAAAGCAGAACCAAGCTCTGGTAGTGAACAAAATGGGGTGGAAGTAAGTGCTAAAGATATGTACCATATTAACTCTATGAATATGTGTTTGAGTATTATTAAAAAAAAGCATATGCCTAATGTAGAGGCTAGCTACGGGTACTAATTGAGCTGACGCAGCTTTTTTTGACTTGGCAGTTGTCGCTCTCCAATCGACACTGTGCAATGATGTAGCATCATTGTGTTTTTTTTTTCGATAGAACATTAATTTATTGTTTAATCACTCCAGGAAATTAGATTATGAAGACATGGGTATTCATTTGTTGAGTCATTTATTTATTCGCCATTTGGAACACAGGGGGCACAAATACATTGTACTTCAGCAACTCTGCATATGTCATGGCAGTTGATGATATATTAAAGTAGGTAAATAATTTTTAAAACAACATTAATGTATTAACAGGCTACAACATGTACTACTACGACATCTGTCACAACTACTCCAACAACCAGTACAACTACTGTCTCAACCACTCCAAGTGCCCCTCCAGAGAACATGGAAGTGGACACTTCTATAGAAATCCCCGCCAGCAAAGCAACCATACTCAGAGGGCATGAGTCCGAAGTGTTCATTTGTGCATGGAATCCCAGCACTGACTTGCTGGCTAGTGGCTCCGGTGATAGCACGGCCAGGTAACTAGTAAAACTTATTTAATTCAACCTCATTAAACCAAATGTTGTGAAAAATATATAAATATATCTTTATGCTATCTTTGTTTTTCAGAATATGGGACATGTCAGACAATCCTGCAACTAATCCCAATCAGTTAGTACTCCGACATTGCATTCAAAGAGGGGGTGCGGAAGTACCCAGTAACAAAGATGTCACATCACTGGACTGGAATGTAAGTTTAACTAAAAGATTTAAATCTCCTCACAGTTCTAGTTGTCCTAGTCAGTTTGCTGAAGGGCAAGTCCCAATGCATTTACAACATTTTGTCTACCAAATGTTGTTTTTGTGTGAGCATGTGTCTCTCTTTTGTATGGAAAATTGATGAGACAACAACTCTAATTACGTAACGTATTTTTGCTGTCTCATCTTTTCTCCATTCAATAAAGAGACAAATAGGCGAAACGAAAACAACATTTCGAAGACAACATGTTGTCAATGAAGTGGGACTTGCCCTTCTAGTACTGACTAGATGCATGTGTGTTTTGAATAGTCAAAAATTAGTGATATCCTCTCCTCTCTTTCAGTGTGATGGCAATCTACTTGCAACAGGATCCTATGACGGATATGCAAGAATTTGGACAACTGATGGCACATTAGCATCCACACTTGGTCAACACAAAGGACCTATTTTTGCATTGAAGTGGAACAAGCGGGGGAATTACATATTGAGTGCAGGGGTATGTACCTATTTAATCACAACAGTTCGTAACACTTTTCTGAAAAACCAGTTTAAATATTAATGTAATTTAAAAATAAACTTCATCAATTTAGAAGAAAGTTTTAAATAACATGTTTTTTTCAACTTGTGCAGGTGGATAAAACAACAATTATCTGGGATGCCTCAACAGGTCAATGCACCCAACAATTCTCCTTCCATTTGGCCCCAGCGCTTGATGTGGACTGGCAGACCAACACATCTTTTGCATCGTGCTCCACTGACCAGAGCATTCATGTATGCAAGTTGCATGCAGACAAACCAATCAAGAGCTTTAAAGGACACACTGTGAGTTGAACATTGTACATTCACTAGCTTAACAACTATAAAATAAGTGCTTTTTAAAGTGTCTTCTCTTCTATCTTTTTAGAATGAAGTTAATGCCATTAAATGGGATCCCCAAGGAAAGCTCCTTGCATCATGCTCTGATGACATGACATTGAAGATTTGGTCCATGAATCAGGACACTTGTGTCCATGACTTGCAAGCACACTCAAAAGAGATTTACACCATCAAGTGGTCACCTACTGGACCGGGAACTCAAAACCCCAATATGAACTTGATCCTGGCAAGTGCCTCCTTTGACTCCACTGTCAGATTGTGGGATGTTGAGAGAGGTGTTTGCATTCACACCCTGACCAAGCACACTGAGCCAGTATACAGTGTGGCATTTTCACCAGATGGAAAGTTTTTGGCAAGTGGTTCTTTTGATAAATGTGTGCATATTTGGTCTACTCAGACCGGAGGCCTTGTGCATTCTTATAAAGGAACAGGTGGCATTTTCGAAGTTTGCTGGAATTCCAGAGGCACTAAGGTCGGTGCCAGTGCAAGTGACGGTAGTGTGTTTGTGTTAGACCTGCGCAAACTCTGAGATTTGTAGACCTTTTTAGTTGGATTTTTTGATTAATTTAATGCAGAAGACAGATAGATGCAGTTTTTTTGCATTGGTCTGCCCCTTATATAGTAAGTCACACTAATTATTGCTGTCTATCTTGTGCCTTACTTTATCCACAATCTTCATGTTTTCCATAGGCACTTGGGAATTCAATAATGGGAATGTAATGTACATTACACACTATTTATTGACACATTATTACGTTATGTACACATTTTTGTTATTTATATTAAAAAAATGACTATTATTGTGTAATCAATATTTTTCCATGGCTCTAATCTCAAGGTAATTTGCAGTTATTTATTATATTATAATCAAGTTTAAGAATTTAATAATAGGATGTAATAAATATTAAATGCATCTGCATGCATTTAGGATAATATACTTAGATAATGGTTTAGTTTTTATAATTCTTATTACTATAATAGTAATATTTTTATGTAGATAAGTAAAGTAAATAAAGTAAGTTGATTTTTGTAAAGCTTATTTAATATTTCCAACCAATCAGCCTTAGATCTTTTTAGTCACAGAACATAAAATAATACTACAACATAGAATGTACCATGTGCACACACTTGTGTGTAAAACATGATTTGCGTTAGACCGGGATTTTTGTATAGGTTTGGTAGTGTCTGCGGTGTGGTTTAGTGCCAGTTTGTAATAATACCAGGGTGTGTTATACCATTGGTCTCTTGTAGGCTAATAAGTCTTCATGTCTATAGAGTGTGTGTAATTTCTCATACATATATTTGAAAAAGTAAAGTAAATTGTCATATTGACCATCATATGGTTTGCAATGTGGATGGTTTTCTTCGTAATGAATTGGGTAATTCTTGGTGAGATCTGATTGGTATTGTTCACTGCAACCCCAAGCACATAAATGCAATTCCAGCAACAGTTGATGCAAAGCCTCCACTGTTGAAAGGTACCATCGGGGACTTCCTTTCTGATGCCTCCAAAATTGAGATGGCCTGTTCTGTAATACTATTTTTGGAATTTTTTGTAGTCTTTCATCAGAATAAATGCTTTTGCTCTGATTCCAAGTACTGTCAATTAGTACTACTCTATCAATTGGTAGATTTTTAACATGAAATATTTGATTTTCATTATTTTTGCTTACAATTTTAGTCCTAAGGGTGCCCACATTATATCCAGCAGGCAGCTGTGATAGCATGAGCTCTGAGTAGGAAGGCTCTTTTATGTTTGTAAACAGTTCTGGTACTGTTTTAGCTTCAGCCCCTGGGTAAAGTAATACAGTTCTTTCGTTTGATTCATAATTAGGGACATCTGGATAAGTGTACACATTTATATCTTGAGGAGCGAGGACTGCTGCATGTGCTGCTGTACTTTTACCGTCTATTTCTTTTCTGTGCTTGATTATATCAACCTTTATTGGTAACTGAAAAAAAGCGTGATTAGCTACATACATAGTTTGAAGTATAAATAAAGTTTGTTTGAGAAATTAGCATTCTTACAGTGCATACTGGAATATGTCCTTGTAGTAAAGATACAGGAATGAAGCAAGTGTAGCAAAAATACATTCGCGATTTGCCGCACCGTGGGCATGGACTTCTACATTTCATCTTTTCAAGTGGTCCTGAACCTTCTATAGCCATGCCTTCAAACGGTTTATCGTCGCGGCTTCTCGCCTCTTCACATTTGGGGTTCATGTGTTATATTGATTGTGTATTTATGGTGTCAGTATAGAAAATCACTCTGTGAGAAAATCTATCTGTCTGACTGAAACTGAATTATATGAACTTTTGAGATTGGGAAGAAAACAATCCAATCCAAATTAATTTGGCAGATCTTATTTTCACGAAAAAAGAAGAAGCAGATTTCTATAGGTGTGCGTAGGTCCATGGTAGAGGCCCAAGAGGGCCCTAACCTAAAGTAGCGATGGGCGATTACTACTATATTTTATCGAATTAGTCGATTGTCCGGTTCAGTCGATAAAAGTCGATGACAATTGAAACTAGTCGATTGTTATCGACTGACGGCGCGTGCGGCGTGCGGCACGCAGCGACAACGACTAGCACCAACACCAACTTTAACTACTATTTGCCGCGCGGTCACGCCACGCAACCACGCAACGCACCTAACTACTATTTTCGTGCGTACTACTGAATCAGTAGTTACAAAAGATGGTGCGTCGGGCGTGCGCTGCGCTACAAATCTATAGATTAAGTCCGTGCGCCGCTACTTAATGCAGTTATTATGCGATTTAAGTTATTACATGAATTAATTTGTTTTAAAGTATAACAATTTACGAATAGAAGGGTAGGTAAAGAGTTTCTAACTAAGGAAAACATAGACTAGAATAAAAATTAAGTAAAAAAGGTACTTGTAGATACTTATTTGAAATATATTTTCTTACAGAAAATCAACATATAGCTAGAAATCTACCTTCTAACATAATTTTGGTAACTATACTTTTTACTTGACGAGGTCAATTTTACATTTCTATAAAATGTATATTCATAATATTAAAATATACTACCTACGTGTTAACATTAAATGCAAGTATTATTACTTAGAAACAATCGACGCAACACCGTCCCGCCCTCGCATGCACCGCCCCGCGTGGCCTCCCGCAGCGCAGTTCACCGCACCGCACGCATACTTACATGTACAGTAGTTAGTAGTTTGTCGATTGTTATTCGAACAATCATGGGGAGGAACTACTAAATCGACAATCGAATGCGCAGTAGCGCAATTTTCGATTTATTCGATTGTTTTTTTTGAAGCAATCGCCCATCGCTAACCTAAAGCTGGGAACTTCACTTCACTTCTTCTTTTTTGGCTACTGCGACTAATATGCCACAATTCTGCCAAAAAAAAAAAAGCCAAAAGCTGGGAACATATTATCGGACGCGGCTGACAGCCGCAACTGATAGAGATAATTAATAAACACTGAATTGTGCAAACTATCGGATGTAAGCCATGGACATAACCTTGTTTCGGACATCCGACAGAAATCTGGCTCGCTGGATGTTTTTGACTTTGGTGAAATTGAAATTGTCTAAGGTGCAGTGTGTAGACATAACAGCCACGTCCGTCAGCCGCGTCCGATAACTTGTTCCCAGCTTTATTCCACCAATAAATTATTCGTCCATGGTCGAGGTGTGAAGCTGGGAACAAATTATCGGACGCGGCTGACAGCCGCGACTGCTAGGTGTGCACAGTTGAACGGGACCTGGCTGGCCAGATTTCTGTCAGACGTCCGAACGCTCAAGGTTACGTTCGCTGCTTACATCCGCTAGTTTGCACAATTTAGTGTATATTCATTAACCATTCAAGCGGCACGGTATGGACTGTGTCACTATAGTACCACGAACTTGTTTCCCGTCACGCGTCCGAGAAAAATCGTGTCACTATAGTGCCACGATTTGCACGGCCGCCAAGCGTCCGTGGTACTGTAGTACCCAAAAAGTTCAAAATGAACTTTTCGAGTTTCTGGTTGTACATTAACTGGCCTGACACCTGCCTCCATGGACTGCAGCCATAAAACGACGTGTTGCCAGTGAAAAAATATTTTAGAATGATTAAATTTGTAAAAAAGTGAAAATTTTCCGTGCGAAAAATGGCTGCGCAAGCGCAATTTCGTGAATTTTCTTTGTTTTGTTTTTGTTTATAATAAATTAATTGAGGGTTGTTTTGGGATTGTTATGCATGTATTTTTTCCTTGGAAATCAGGCTTGATGGTGATCTAAAAAGTTTTTCGTAAAAATAAGAATAGCCGACAAAATCTCAAAAATTGCAAGGTAGCGAAAAAAATCGTTTTAAAATGCTACCCGCCGCTGTTAAATGATTTCTTGTCGGAAAAAAATGTTCTACATGATACCCATACTCTTTTCTAATAGGAAGTGACTGAAATAAGGTAAACAAAGTAGTTTCTTGTTGGGAAAAAGACTTTTTAGTTTCTTTGGCATTAATTCGGGCATGCGCAAGCTTCCGGAAGCGACGTTTTCTGACGTTTCGGACGCGTTTCGGACGCGTTAGTCGCTTTCCAGGTCCAGCAGTGGGACGCGCAAGTGGTTAACTAGATAACTAACAGCCGCGTCCGATAATTTGTTCCCAGCGTGTTGTGTGATAATTTTATTCTTCTTCTTCTTATTTAATGGCATCTGTCCATTTTGAAATAATTTTGCCAGTGTCGAGTGAGGATATATTAATAAAATACTTTTTCGTGAAGTCAGTCAGTCATAGACAAGTCGGCCCTACTTGGCTAGGAAAACAAATGATGGTCGTTTGTTTTCAAAACCATCAAAAACATTTTCGATCAAATCAGAATATCACCAACTGCTAACACTTTGAGCTAAGACCTCAATTATTGTTGGTTAAAATACCACCGAAATTACTCAACAAAACTCAAATAACATCAGAAAAACAATTAAAATCAATAAGCTTTGTGCTTAGACAACTATGTGACTTCCCAAAATGACAGAAAACGAATCCAATTTTATTCTTCCATGGTCGAGGTTTATAAAATTATACATTCGAAAAGGACAGATGCCATTCATTAAGAAGAAAAAGAGCAATCCAAAAATATTGAAATGTCAAAGTCAAAAGTTATCAATTATCATTTTCAATTCAAAACTATTCAAAATATCAAAAGCTGGTTGTTTCCTTTTGGCTAATAAATTAAACTTCTTTTGGTGCCTTTCTTGTTTGTTTCGTGATTTCTCGAGCTTGCTTTGGTTTCCTATGCAAAGAGAATGTAATTCTTAGGGTTCACAGTGGTAAAATGTTGTTTATTGGCAGTGAGCTTCCGCAATGAAAAACCATTCATAACGGCAAAAATTACAATGTTTTGATTTACTATTGCTCAGTAACACCTGCCGTGATTTAAGGGAAAAGGGAATCTAATAATATATCACTAAATGGAGTCTTCGAGTGCTATAGCCGGTCATCTTCGTAAACTGTGTTTGGGATTGTCAGCTGATCCAGGTAGGTAGGTGGAAAAGGTAGGAAGGTAGTGGTTGAAATGGATTTACATCATTTTAGGTTCTTTTTTCAAATACTTTTCAAGTGTTTCAAAATTGAGTGAGTACCAAAAGTTTCTGTCTTTCTGTCATTCAAGTCTAAACAACCTGAATTTATTATTGTTTTCTTTGTTTTTTTGATTTGTTTCTTTTATGCATAACATACAAGATTATTTCAAAGACCTTTTATACAAATACAGAAAAGGTACTTACAAACATATGCTCTGTATTTCCACAGAAAATCAGTAAATTTGCTTAGTCTCTACTACTCACCACATAGGTACTTCCTTTTACCTTTAAAAAAATATATTTGACTGACAATCAATGTAGAGCCTCAACCATAAGTTCTAGGGGTATACTTATAAAGGCAGGTAGCGCCTTACCACCTTGAAAAGAGACAGGACAGAGAAACCTGGCAGAAAATGATGGAGGCAGAATGATGATGATTATTATGAATGAAAGAGATGAAATGAAAAATGAATGTTCCTACCTAAATGTAATTTATTGATATGTGTTGTTGTTTATGTATTAGATGGAGCTTATGAACTGGCAGTTTCATATCTGTCTTCATTTGGAGAGAAGTCTCGCACAGTTCAAGATGAAAAATTGTTGTGTCAAAAGATCCAGACAAGGCTGTCAAGCCAATCGGCTAGAGACACCGACAAATTCAATGAATGCTATTCAAAGTTAAAGAATTCAGTAAGTTGTTATCTTAATGTAACTGCCTTTAGTGTCTCTTAAGAGCTCTGGTGATCTAGCAGTAGCAGTCCCGCCTTGCGAACCTAAGACCGTGGGTTCAAATCCAGGTGTGCACCAATTAGTTTTTCTGGCCAATATTTATGTGCTGTCCTTGTACTGTCAAACGGTAAAGGAAAGGATTCTAAGAGAACGGACATGATGTAAAAAAAGTTTGATAAGTGTCAAGCGTCTTGAAAAAAAGACCCAACAGTGGCCTGCTTGAAGAAACCAGTCTGCTCACCAAGTATTATGAATAGTATCCATAGCCCAAACTGTCACAATGTTGAAAAAAACTTTTGTTTCAGTTTATACTCAAGCAAAGAGTTTCTATCCTGGCTCTGATGCTGGCTTTATCCGAAACACCCCAACAATCTGAGTCAACACAACAGCTTTTTCCTATACCTTTTCTAGCTACAACTGTAAGTATGAAATACATCTCAAATTCACTGGAGCACTGGTGGTCTAGTGGTAGCGGCTCCGCCTTCCGACCCGAAGGTCGTAGGTTCAAATCCAGTTGTGTACCAATTACAAAGAGTTTTTCTGTCGAAAAATTTATGTGCACTATGCCAGTACTCTCAAAACGGTGAAGGAAAACATCGTGACGAAACCGGCTTGTCGCAGAACCTAAAAAAGTTCGAGCAACACGTCGTGTCAAGGGTCACGCAAAAAGGGCCCGCCAGCGGCCTACTTGCGGCAAAACCAGTCCGCACATCAAGTGTGGATGATAATTTTTACATCTCAAATTCATGAACTGATAGAAACACAGATGGTCAGTAAGATAATCTGTATTTTCTTTATCAGAAATCAGCATTGGGTATATCTGAGGCCACTTCAAGTACAAGCAAGAGCACTATGGGCTCAGCAAGCTGGGGTGGCAGCAATGCCGTCAAGCCGCAAGGCTCCAACCAGAGCTTGCCATCTAATAACAGCAACATGGCTATTGTTCTGCAATCTGCTGGTAAGTTTGGTATACTATCCAAGTCACTTTAACCTCGCAATTAATTTTTACCGTCACCATGCAAATAAAATAATAATTAAATTGGCCATTTAAACTCCATTGATGTATGTAGGTATCTGTCAGATATCTGAGACGTAACCCCCATAAAAAGACGTTACTATAATATTGTGCCGTGCCGTAAATCTAAAGGCTTTGGCAAACAGAACGCGGCATAACTTTTAGTTCTAGCGCTGCCTTGTCCTGTGCAATTCTAGTTGTTTTCAAGCGACGCTAAAACGCGTTCTACTTGAAGCGATAAAAGCGCGATTATTTGTGACACAGACAGCAATAAGGAGCGCGCATGTGTGAGAGACGCAGTACTGGCAGCAACGGGCGTGCGAGTGAGAGGTGTCGCCAACTCGTCCCGTCCCGCTCAGGCGCTGCACGCCAGGATTGCGCACCTAGGCTTCTTGCACGACCGACTCAAGGAGTTCATTGATCCTGCGTCTGGCCTCATGCCTCAAGGTAAGGGAGATACAGGGTGTATCGTCATCATCAGCGTGAAGAAGTCCATCTGCTGGAGATAGGCCTCCCCTATTCATTTCCAGGAAGAATTATCTGAGCCCTCTCCATCCACCGGCTTCCCAATAACAATATCGTCGGTCCATCGGATAGGTGGGCGTCTTACGTTTCGTTTCGACAGGACACTTAACCCTTCTTTTTTTTCTGACGCATTATCAGTACCAAGAGATCTGATGATATATTTAAGGAATAGGTTCACGATTTTATTCCCCAGGTACGGTATCAAGGTACCTTGAGTACCGTATTTGCGGAAATATAGTCCTGAATCTATTTTAGTTCTCTTTTTGTTACTGCAGGTCTAATGGGCGAAGGTCTCGTGTCTTCCATACGCGACGAGCTTACTGAATACTATCGGAGTATCGCTATGCTACAGTCACAAGTAAGTAAAACTATTTGTTGTAAAATCATTACGGAAAATCCAACTATGCGCTTTTCTTTGTATGACATCTTTGACCATGCAAACTTATTGCTCCAAACCTTTTCAGCCACTGCTAGAACATTGAAACTTCTTATAATATTTTGGTATAAACAGGTATAAACATTTTATTGGTAATAGGTCGTATTACATGTCATAGAAAAATATAAAATTATAGGTAACAATTATATAAATAGTATAAAAATCTTGTGCCTATACTACTTAACCTTTGTAGTAGGTAATTCATAAAATTCGTCAAAGCTATATAATGTCTTTTCAACGAGCCAGTTTTTGAGCCTGAATTTGGTTGAAGGCTTGTGAAGGCGACGGCGGCGGTGGTACGCTTCGAAGGGTGTGCGTTTGGGCGCAGGAACCATTGCATAGACTCACGTGGCTCGCTAATATTGCACATGCAGCACACCACAAGAAAGGTATTAAATATACACATTTTTACAAAAAGGTTAGTCTATACTGATATTATAAAGAGGAAAAGATTTGTATTTTTGTATGTTGGTAATGAAAAAACTCAAAAACTACTGTGCTGATTTCGAAAATTCTTTCAGAATTGGGAAGCTACATTCACCGAGAGTAATATAGGCTATGTTTATGTGTTTCAAAAATTAATGTGCACCCGTGCAAAGCCGGGATAGGCCGTATCTTAAAATAACAGATATTTCTTCAAATCTATCTTTTAATCTCTCGTTAAAACCTTGAAAATTAATAGGAGGATGTATATTGTATTTTAGGAGGAGAATTGGCGTCGTGCGTACATCGCTTCGTCAGACACGGAGACGAAAGCGTAGCCACGTTAGCGAGGCGCCTACTCACCGCTCTCACATATCCTCTACTGCTTATGCTGACGAGATGGTTGTTACATGGTAATCTTTTTTTGATTTGGAACCGACCAATGGTGTAGAAATATTTGAATTAGATATAGCTCCTGAAACTAGATTGCGAGGCTATATCAAAATCAAAAAATCAAAAGTGTATTTATTCAGTAGAATAGCAAGGATCACTACTGTTGTCCAATAAATGTATGAAAACTACAGGAAATATAGATATTTTTATTAGATTAGATATTAGATATTACTATTTTTAATATAAGTGGCGGCGTTTTGTGGTTGTGGCCGGAGACCTGTGTGCGGGGAGACCTAATAACTAAACACTGTCGTTGGCAAGTGCTGTTCAATGGGAGAAATACGCTCCTCCATTTATCGTCCTCAGCACACGGCACTTCCACAGTGGAGACGTCCAGTTGAATCCAACAATCCTCAAAATGCTGTTGCTACTGCCCCGCGCTCTGCTGATCAGTGCGCACCAGGACATGAAAGCTATCTGTTTATTGCGCAAACATACCTGACGCACTGCTATGGATTCATAAGTGTGCGAAAAAATATTGTAATTGTATGTGAGAAATATCAATAACAGGTTTGTTTCAGGCGAGATTGATGATCCATTCAACGAGTTCTTTATTGAAAGTAGAAGTGGTGTACCAATAGACAGGATGTGGCATGACAAATATAGAGTGAGGTAAGAATAACAACAGTTGTTTGACCAGAAGTGCTTTGCCAACCTATAATAAATCATTTTGATCTACACTCATATTATAAAGATGGTAGTTTTGTAATACATTGTATTTTAAATATTATTCCAGTAACATAAGCTTTATTTATTCTGGTTCCCATAGTACAAGTTCTGATTAGTTTGGGGCTAGATAGTGTAGTGTGGATTATCCATAATATTTTTATTTATTTATTTTCTTTTCTTTCTTCTTTCTATGAAGACGAGTTGTGTGTTGTTGCAGAGAGTGGATGGTGCCGTCGTTCATGTGCCGCGAGCAAGCGGCGCAGATCCTGGCGACCGGCAAGAGTGTCGTGTTCATGCGAGAGGCGTGCGGGGACGAGCCCGGCTCTAGCGACCATGCTCATCACTTGCACGCGCTACTCAAGGCACACACTGGTAACCAACCACAAGACCCTACACACATTCTGCTTTCAGTCACCGCCTGGGTGGCGACGATAGGTCATCGTCCTGTTCTCCGTGGCAATAATTATGCAATATGTCGTAAAGCAATTAACGAAAAAAAATTTTTTGTACAAAAACTTAATTCAGTTTAGGAATTAAATTGATTCGGCCAAACAAATATTCACGACCCAAAAATTTGGCCCTGTCAATTTGTGTAGCTAATAATGAATAACCCTGTATATACGATTCGTGCGGTGTTACCTATTTAAGTAGGTGTAATAAGTTTTTTTTACAAATAAATCTTGTATCGTTAATAAACAAATATATCAATGTCTCATATTGACACAGCCGGTGGTACGGAGGAGGTAGGCGGCACTGCCTGGTGGGAGGCGGAAGGTTTGCGAGCGGGCGTGGAGGCAGCACATGAAGCGGCGTCGCGGCGGCTTCTGGCGGCGTTGTCCACGCATCACCACCTGCTGGACCACCTGGCGGCGCATCGGCGGTATCTACTACTGGCGCAGGGGGACTTCCACCATCATCTCATGACGCTGCTGCAGTACGTATCTACTACTCTACGTGACGAGGCGGCGTCTCCACGCATCACCACCTGCTGGACCACCTGGCGGCGCATCGGCGGTATCTACTACTGGCGCAGGGGGACTTCCACCATCATCTCATGACGCTGCTGCAGTACGTATCTACTACTCTACGTGACGAGGCGGCGTCTCCACGCATCACCACCTGCTGGACCACCTGGCGGCGCATCGGCGGTATCTACTACTGGCGCAGGGGGACTTCCATCATCATCTCATGACGCTGCTGCAGTACGTATCTACTACTCTATGTGACGAGGCGGCGTCTCCACGCATCACCACCTGCTGGACCACCTGGCGGCGCATCGCCGGTATCTACTACTGGCGCAGGGAGACTTCTATCATCATCTCATGACGCTGCTGCAGTACGTATCTACTACTCTATGTGACGAGGCGGCGCCTCCACGCATCACCACCTGCTGGACCACCTGGCGGCGCATCGGCGGTATCTACTACTGGCGCAGGGGGACTTCCATCATCATCTCATGACGCTGCTGCAGTACGTATCTACTACTCTATGTGACGAGGCGGCGCCTCCACGCATCACCACCTGCTGGACCACCTGGCGGCGCATCGGCGGTATCTACTACTGGCGCAGGGGGACTTCCATCATCATCTCATGACGCTGCTGCAGTACGTATTAACAGTTTGCCTTTTCGACCAAGTCGATAAACATTCGCGCGGAATGGTTTATGTCTAGGCTGACATTTCGTTCTTAGATGCTCCATATTTTTCTTGTCCTAATCTCGCTTCATGAGGGGTCGACGCAACAGGTTTTCTCT
Source organism: Thera obeliscata (assembly GCA_947578465.1). NCBI lineage: Eukaryota > Metazoa > Arthropoda > Insecta > Lepidoptera > Geometridae > Thera > Thera obeliscata. The sequence continues at coordinate 6,376,015 of OX387926.1, forward strand.
CCACTATTAGTCGTCATTGCAGCAGGCACTCCTTTCTTACCCATGTCATCCTTCACACAATCCATCCATCTATTCTTTGGCCTCTACTTCTATACCCATCCACATTCATATCTAGCACTCTTCTCGTAACATGACTTTCCTTCGCATTACATGCTCGTACCACGCTAACCTATTGCTCCTCATATTTTCAGTCACTGGCGCCATTTTCTCTATTCGTTCATACGTGTTCTGATTTCGTGATTTCTCTTAGTACATTCTTTTTCAAATTCTCATTGATAAGATAGATAGATAGATAGATAACTTTTTTATTTGGCTCAAAAAAAAAACACAGCTTACCTATAAATAAAATTAAACAACAGAAAGAGAAGAACAGAACATTGAGTAAAGGTACGGCTACACAATAAAAAAACATAATAAGAGAAAAAGAAAACATAGAACACATACAGAAACACATAGAAAGAAATAAGTACCTACACACATAATCCTAGTTCTATTTCTGAAAAAAGGGTGCCGACAGTATCCAATTAGGTAAGGTAAGTATGTGCTTATGAGCCAAAATGCCGCTCCGGGCCACACCGGGCCTTCAGTCCGGTCCGTCCGAACGACTGACCGGCCGACCGCATTATATAATATAATCTGTGCAGCTAAAGTAGAATGCAGAAGACACTTACACTCTATGGCAAAAACAAAAAGAAAAAAGAGAAAAACGTAAAAGAAAATGCTTAGCAGAAAAGAGTTCAACAAAACTACATACAAATTACAATGAAAGTGACAAAAAGGGGAAGATAATTTAGTTTAGTGATAAGTGTAAACTACGTGCAAAAAATATGATCATAGTGCAGACACCCAAGATTAAACCCAGATGGGGATGGGAGAGTTACATGATCAATAACAAAGTAACATACTATTACAGAGAGGAGCTGAACAAACCTGCGTCGTCTCTATACGTGCACAACCTCTCGTGTACGTTGGAAGCGGCGGTTCGCGCCACCAACGCACAGTACGAGCCAGCGCACGTGTTGTCAAGGCTACACGTCAATTTATACCCAAATTGTAAGTTCTTCTTTTTCCTGCTCTTATCTAACTTTATGTGTGGTCGGTACAAGGTATTCTCCTCTTCTTTTCTTCTCTATCAGCCGTCAAGTCTGTATTCACTTCTAAAAATTCTACCCTTTCTAATATTGTAAGTTATTATTATAAATTTCGATTTGTTTTTTCGACTATAATAAAGTTTTGATTTCTATCACTTTAGTTGCACACTAGGAACGCTATTAAGTTGTCCTAGATCCTCTTCACTTTATGCTGGTCATCATCAGACCGCAGGGTATTTTGATATTGCCATGTATAAGTTTTTTAATTATAGATTGTTAAACTTTTTGGGGGCCCCGCACTTGCCTGGCTTGCTGTAACCGTAGCCGTAGAATAGGAGGCCCGCGCAAGCTAGGTCGCAGCTCTTGCAACCTAAATGTAAAACTAGATTAGATAGTTTGTTCATGCAATTAGAGATTAATAAAATAGAAAAATTTGAAAAATGGTTGCCTTAGGCCTCGGGTTTGTGGTCGGTTGACCACAAACCCGAGGCCTAAGGCAACCATTTTTCCAGGCAAAGATTCGAGTATAAACCATCGTTTAAACTTGAAAAAGCAAAAGCTGAATTTACACCCTTTGTACTCGTATCTTTAGTTTATGTTAAGTATAAAAATTTAGTTCTAGGTTTATAATGAGGCAATAAACGTTTTTTTATTTAATTTTATCGTTGTTTAGGTGACGGTCGCGAAGACAGCGGTTGGGATGTGTTCGCGCTCCAGTACCGAGTGGACGGTCCGCTCGGCACGCTGTTCCCGGCGACCGCGGCCGCCAAGTACCGCGCACTCTTCACGCAGCTGTGGCGCATCAAGCGGATAGAGTACAGCTTGCACGAAGCCTGGCGCGAACACACTATCCTGCATAAGCGACTCAAGTATATGCCGGGTATGTTTATTGTACACTTGATTTTTTTCCTAGACAATATCTATTTTGACATAGTAGAGCTGTTTGTAAAAGGCTCGTTCGAGGAAGTACTACCACCATACCTATTTCTGCCATGAACCATGCCTATTTCGGTTTGAAGGATGTGGGTGCCAGTGAAAGCGTGAGGCTGAACATCTGTATGCCTTAAGTTGGTGGACACAGAGCAGCGCAACGTAGGACACATTCCTGACGCGTGACGTACGAAGCAATGCTTTGTTATAGGCGATGGTTGCCACTTAAGATCAGGTGGGACATACGCTTGTTCCATCAACTAGTTGTCTACTGGGGCTTTTAAACGGACCATGTTTTCCTGCAATTTGTGGTTGGCAACTATTGGTGTCTCTTACTCACATGTTAGACTGGGACACAATAGTTGCTGATCTCCTGTGTGTAACTCCTCTGTAAATATAGAAGGTAGAAGTAAACTGAAAAAACAGCATGAATCTCGAACAGGTCGTCTTTTTTCTGGCCGTTTTTAATATTATTTTATCGTCGTATTTACTCAATAAAAAATTCACGAAAGGAAACAAAAATGGAGATATAAATTGCTTTTCTTTCTAACTATTATACAATTCTTGATTCTGTGTGTAGAGGTGGGCAGCCTTCTGCGTCGCGTGTCGTGCCTGCGCGCGGAGGCGATGCGGCTGTGCGGCGCGCTGCAGGAGGCGGGCGGCGTGGGCGCGGAGGGGGCGTGGCGCGCGCTGCTCGCCGCCGCCGCCGCGCGCGAGCACCTCGACGCGCTGCTGCAGCTGCACGCCACCGCGCTCGACAAGCACTCCGTGCACGCCATGATACACCACACCACGCAGGTACCCGCGCCGGGGAGGGGGAGGGGGCGTGGCGCGCGCTGCAGGAGGGGGGAGGGGGAGGAAGGGACTTGGCGCGTGCTGAAGGCGACAGGGAACCGTAGTTTCTGTGTCCTGTAGCGGTGATCAGGCACGGTTTCGACTGCGCAGGGAGTCGATGATTTCATACTGGTTCTATAGAAATAAAATATTAATTTGTTAGCTTGTGTCTGACACCAGACAAAACATTTGCGCCCTGCTGAAAAGTCAATAAATTTTTGATTCTTTTCAATGGAGAACTGTCATAAAATCTATGCTAGAGGCTCGACTCAGACTTAAGCACTGTTTCTTCGGAATACGGGCCTTAGACTTCGTCACGTAAGTAGACTTATAACGCCTATTGTTTACATAGGAGCTCCAGTCGTACCTCGGCAACGTGTTGAATGAGACGTTAGCACTTCGCAGCTTCGAAGCGTCGCTGCACGCCGGCATCCACGCCGAGCTTGAGCGCCGCGACGCCATCGAACAGATGAAGGCGGACAGAGTTGCTAGAGGTATTCAATCATTTCACTGTAGCTTAACCTGACGAGTCTTTCAAGTATTTCTCTTACAGTCAATTTGTTCAGTAAGTAACAGTATTAAAGAACACTGTCATCATCAGCCGCAGCCTGATTGTACGGTCCACATACCGTACAGTTTTGCTGACACTGCATTTTCATGCAAATGCGTGGAAACCGAGAAGGCGCGGCCAGTCGATTTCCAACTCGCGACTCATTAACATAATCTAGCAAAAATGTATAATAAAACATGTGCAAACTACTACATCTTTATACTTTATACATCATGCATCTTTATACATCAATGATCCTTCGAGCCGGATTATTGAAATTTAACTGACATTTGCCCCCATTCAAACAGAACAGAATTTTGTCTACAAATTGGAGACATCATACACTTTCTGTTTGTGGAACAAGCCTGTAGTAAGTTAAAATGTCATTCGTTTTGCGCGCGGCCATTGCTAGCATCTCAGTAGGTTCATATCTTTTGGGCCAATAAAAAGAATAAAAGTTAGATTTAGTTTTTATTAAGGGGGTAAGGCAGAAAATAGTAATAAGTTTTTTTTCCTAGGTGAATACGCATTCACAGCGGCAGACGAAGTGCAAGACAAGGATAAGAGAAAGATCTTCCTTCAGTTCTTAGCCGCGCGGAAAGCAGACCTCAACGTTTGGGCTCGATCTTACAGGTTAATACTATTTGAATTCTTCTACCGTGTCCTTCGAACCAGTTTGGTGAGCAGATTTCTCTGAGATATCTCAGACGGAAGAACAGCGTTCGTTGTAAGCCAACATTATGCTGAGTCAGAGACCGTTTTGCGACGCACAAGCTTCACACAAATGTAGTATTTGGATCTCTTTTTTAGGTTGTTATAAATTAGTGTGAGTGCTTGTTTCGCAAATAATTAACTATTCTATTTTAAGTGCGCCTCAAAGAGACTTCTGTCGTGCATTTGTCTCATGTGTTTCGATTTTTTTAGATTCAACAACATGCTGATTTCTTCAAGATGTTTTCCTTTACCCTTTGAAAATATTGGCATAGTAAACATAAAGTTGGTGGCCTGACCGATAGGAACGATTCGGAGCCCTCTCAATCATCTAATCAATTTTAAGAGTAGTAGAGCTCTTTGTGAAGGGCTCGGCCGAGAAAGTACTACCACCATGCCTATTTCTGCCGTGAAGCAGCATTGCTGTTTCAATTTGAAGGGTGTGGCTGCCGGTGAAATTACTGGCTCGTGAGGCTGAACATCTGTGTGCCTCAAGTTGATGGACGCAGGTGAGGGCATCGAAGGGCACGTTCCTGACGTGCTTGACCTTCGAGGCAATGCTTTGTTATAGGTGATGGTTACCACTTAACATCAGGTGGACCATATGCTTGTTCTATCAGCTAGTTAAATAAAAAACAAAAATAAACAACTGATGACTTTACTTGCTAAATAAAAGATTTTTGATTTTATTACGTCATCAGAAAATTCTCGCACGAACTGGCTAGTTTACTAAGGTATGATAAAACAGTGAGTCATTGATATCAAGGTGCTCAATGAGCAATAAGGTGAGACATTCGCAATTCATTGGTATTTTGTTACCTAGACTGAGTTACTCAACATACAACTGACTCGCCTTTCTTCATTACAAACATACATACAAAAATACAAACTTTTCCTCTTTATAATATTCGTATAGAAGTATAGATTGTATGGTGTTGTCTTACAGAGGTCACGTGACCACTCTGATCCTGAAGCTGGCTCTGCACGCGGAGGTATCTCTGCAGACGCTCGCGTTCCGACTCGACTACAGCGACTTCTACAAGCGAGGGAATGCCAAGCTGCACGAGCCACTCACGTACCAGCACAAACGGCTCAGCGAGATCGGACTCAACTTAGCTAAGGTCCTTAGCTTAGTCTCCAATAATCATAGGACCAAAGGGTTTTAGGGTTAGGTTTTTTGTGTTTAATTGTTATCTAAATAATTATTTAGTGTATGTGTTATAGACCAGGTGATTAATGCGGATATTATTAATAATTTTCGAGCATTATGCATAATGTCTAGCTCTATCGGGCTAAGTGATAAATTCTTCATTATTTATTACATTGCACGGTCATTATCATGACAGTTGGGCAATTTGATAATAAACACTTTGAAGTCGCTTAATAGACGTAAAAAGCCCCTCCTTTTGACAGCAACAGTAGGGAAGCTTCCCTTAAACTCCATTTCCCAAGGGCATAAAAAAAAACCTAACAACCTAACCTATACTCAAGTCGGGGTGCCCCGTGTTTGTCTCCCAAGGATATAAAATAAAACCTAACAACCTAACCTTCTCAAGGCGGGGTGCCCCGTGTTTGAATTCCTAAAGGATATAAAAAAAACCTAACAATTAACCTAACCAACTCAAGTCGGGGTGCCCCGTATGATGGACAATATGTATAATGCTCGGCCCTTCGCCGTCTCTGTACAATTTCTTACAACAAATTTTATGAAGTTTTCTTGCACCATTTATGTTTGGTACTTTTATGTTCATAGCATATCTGTGCTGTGACGCTACAAATCTACAATGCAAAGGTCCCAAGCATAAAAACGAAAATGAAGGTCGTTTGATTTTTTGCGCGAAATAAAAATATTTGTTTTGTCTGGCTGATAAGATTGACACTTGCACAGCAAAATTCAAATAATTCGTGGGCGTAGTAACGTAGCAGAAATTTATCTTTTATCCTAGTAGTGTGCCTAAGGATTTTAGTTTAGACATTTAGAGATTTAGGCCCATATTCAGACTCAAGCACTGTTTCTGAATACGGGCTTTAGTTCATGTTACCCGTTTTTATTCAAATACTTAAATCATTAAAATAATAAACTGCACAGAGTATTTATCTACTGTTGCTATTATCAATATTCATTTTTATATTTTGCCCTTTCTCCAGTGATAACTGTGTTTATAATAACAAATAAGAAAACATTTGTATGTTTTTATATAATTTATTTATCAATGTTTTTGTTACAGAGTAAACTGATCGATCGTTCTAAGAAAAAGTGACAGTTTATATTCGATGAGCCACTCGGAAGCACTTGCGGTTCTTGCGCGTGATATTAATATATCCAATATTAAAATATTGCGTTTGATATTAATATATTAAAATGAATCTAACTTCCACGCCTAATGTCACACACTGTACACCCCATTACAATATAAGGCTTAATATTATTAACAGATTCGAATATGTGCCATCGCTGTTTTTGGTATCAAATAAGCAACTAAAATTTGCAAATCTCGTTGCGCTATGAAATCTTATATTGAAATCTGTTGAATTGTCTTCACAAATGAAACTCAGTGTGATATTCCACGTACTTCCTAATAATATTTGTATGAAATTAATACATACCGCATAAAACCTAATATTGTCAATTGAAGCCATATTTTACCATGACATTTTTGTAATAAATCTATCTCAAATATATTTCTGACTTTTTCTCTCAATATTTCGATAACAGGAGAGTTTTACCATCACAGATTCCGTGATTGAAACACTTCCATAAAATACTTTCGTGATAAATAACTTTGTTTTTGCTCAGTTGGTAGTAGCTCTGCCTTCTGCGCCGTAGGTCGTGGGTTCGATCCCCACCGAGAATAAATATTTGCGTGGTGAACACAGATGTTTGTTCTCTGTCTGGGTGTTATATTGTATCCTAAATATGTATTTTGAAAAAAAGGTACGTAAGTATTATAATCTGGTTCCCATAGTACAAGCTCTGCTTAATTTGGGGCTAGATAGTGTTTGTGGATTGCCCGCATTATTTATTTATTTCAAACTGTACTGTAGGCCTACCAAAAGCTCTGTCTCTGGTTTTAAGTATGCGTGAGTATTGACTATATAAATCTCACGTAGAAACTTCACACACACGTAATACACTGGTGAGCACTCACACAGACTCAAAACCAGAGCCAGACAGTAGGCCTACTAACCAGTTTACTTTTTTGGCCCACCCCCCACCAATCCCCCCCGTTTACTAGGATCCACCTATGCCTCGGTTGCCTGCTATAGTTATCGTAGTATTTAACCAAGGGGTTTTGGTGATTAGCAGCATGTCCCTTGAGGAAAGGGGATTTTGAGAAACTAGAAAGCAGGATCTCTCAAGGAAGTTTGTCTAATTATTTAGTCTCACTGCCCGAACCTAATAAAAGTAAAGGAGTACAATGCATGTAAATAAAAGTGTAAAAACTTTTATAATCTATTTATTTAAAACTTATCATCTAAAAAAATTATTCTATTAAGGTTGTTCGATTCCGATACAAACTGAATTTACACAACTATGGGCAAACAAAGTATAAATGTACACTGAAATAGCTGTAATAGAATTTTACAGTGGTCTTTATTGTCGGCCAGTTATATAAAGTTGGAGAAAACTGTAGGATAACAGAAATATTAATAAAAAACCAAATAAGTATTTTTTTCGTCATTCTTTCTAACGGGTACTCGGCATTGAATACGTGAATGAGAAAACGTAAAAGCCTATTACAGTTATTTCAGTGTACATTAATACTTTATTCGCCCATAGTTGTGTAAATTAAGTTTGTATGGAAATCGTACCCCCTTAAGTATTTTTGGTACAATCTTTGTAGGTTAATTTCAAACGAAGCTCTTTGCCTACAGTTACTATGCATTAATTGGAATGTTGACCATAAAATACTATGAAATAAAATATATTGTTAATTTATCTGAATACTGAAATAAATCTGTACAAAACATTTATAATAAATACTAAAAACATTTTACGCACTAATTAAGTTGCAAATTATTTTGAATTAAACATCATGTGAGTAATTTCAAGAATTGGCAGTTTAGAATTTCAATTGACTAAAGTAATGAGGGTGTAACGAATGGAATGAAGCATTCCTTTCATTGCTATCAAGAGGAGAGTAGGAAGTGGTGGGTGGTAGCCGGGATCTAGCACCGAAAGTAGCACGCGTGATAACAATATAACAACTCACGACCAACTGTTTATTAGTTAAATCCTGTGCAAGCATGTATTTTCGTTTGCTATAAATTTGACGGAACTTTCCGCGCCTGGTTTATTTACCGTAAAACTTAGTTACCTTTTGGACATTTACGTTTTGAGCGGTGCGGGATTCAATTTCAATAAATAAATCTTCGAGGTCACAGGTAGTTGCAGGTGCGTTGTTTAGAGCTCTTCTTTTTGAGCGCGGCTCTGACCGCTTCCTCGAAAACTTGATCCATGTTCAGCCTCTCTAGCGCTGAGCACTCCACAAGCTGGACGGCACTGGAACAGAAACAAATGGGTCTTTATAGAAGAATAGTATATATCTTTATTGTACATGCACCCCACACAAATGCACAAAACAAGAATGCTTCTGTATGCCTCAAGTTGATGAACGCCGGGCAGTGCACCGTAGGGCACTCCCTGAAGTGCGTGACCTACGAGGCAATACTTTGTTATAGGCGTGGTAAGTGGTACCGTCCATACTCGTGCAATATGTTCCATCCATAAGGTTGTCTGGAAGAGATCGCTCTTAGCGTGCTTATTCCATCAGCTAGTTGTATAAAAAACCTGGAGGTGCAGTGGGCGGTCTTATAGCGATCTCTTCGAAGCAACCATTGGATGGAACATATTACACGAGTATGGGCGGTATATTAGCATGGGCAAAGAATAATTAGGATAATAATATTATCCTAATTATTATTTATTTTCTATATTATAGAAACGAGCGTCATTGTCCTGCATTAACGTCATGATTGTTCACCTAATAGGAATCGGGAGTTTTTAAGTATGAAATAGCGTCACAACAGTGATTCATTGACGCAATGCTGACGATAATGTATATGTATATTGTACGTGTCGCTTCAGGATCTCAGTTATAGGTAAAATTCACGCAGTATACCTATACCCTACCTATCAAGTGAAACTTTACGGCGCTCGCAGACATTGGAATGCCCATGTTTATTCGCAGTCACGAAATAACAAACAAGTTTGCAAAATATTGCTTGAGAGCGTGGCAATGTAAACAGTTCTGCATTCTGCTAATTGGGTAGTTGACCGGCATTGTTTAGCAAGTCCCTTTCGTCATATCGGGAGCATTATCACAGCGCTTGAGAGATAACAGATGATAGCGCAGCTGCCGTCGCCCGCGCACGATAACTTGTCACTTTTCACTATAATATTGTAAAAAATGTTATCAGTTCATTGTATTGGCTACAATGGCCTGTTATCCGCTTTAAATCCTGAACTGAATATTTGGGAAGCAATCCAAATCACAGAAAATATTTGTTCTGTGGTCCAAATAAATAATAGGTTGCTCGCGAATTTTTTTGGTTAATAAATTCTACTACCTCTATGGGATTCCATAATTACTCAACTCACATACATTCGCAACCCTAGTGTGAGGAAAAATATCCCAGTAGTTCTGAGCAAGGGTTCTAATTTAGACACAGAACTAGTGATGGGAAAACTTTATCCCAATAAAATTATAAACGAACATTTATTTATATATTTTTCTTATGTAGGTACTGGTACAGTGTGCATGTAGTTATTGTATAGCAACTTACCGAATCTTCTTCTTTAACTTTTTTCCTTCTTGTGTTGTGATAGCTGATTGAGAGTCTGGTGTCCTCAAATCAATTTTTGTAGCTAAAACAATACATAAACAGCAGTTAGACTATTTCGGAGCATGTCTTAAAAAGAGTTTTTGCTCGATGTGGGGCCTTTTCGTAGATATAGCAGGGAATGCTCTTTTAGTATTCGGTAGTGGTATTTTTACACCCTGTAGATATCTCACACGAATTATACATTGGTAACATTTTTTGCTAAAACAAATGAGTCCATCCTCATTAACACGTTCATTTGCCTAATGACTGCTAATTTGGCTACGACGTTTTTACAAATTCTAAAACTGGATTGTGCTAAATTAAGTCTCATCGTGGAGAGCTTGGCGCATGTCGATTAGGTTCAAGCCTGTCGCGCATTTAAACGTTCTGCGGTGGTGATCAGTGAAACACTGTCAAATATACCTGTCATATGTGACAGCCCAGCGTACGGAGCGGAGACGGCAAATCTATGTGATGTGTACAAGTTCGAGGAAGTTCCGGCGACTCGATCTCGACAGAAGGCGAGACGAATTGAAGGCCCGACCACCAGCGGCCATTTTCTACAATTACGTTGGCGGGGTACTGACGGGCCCTGCATGTGAAAATTGGGTACACCAGCCACACTAGGGCACATTAGAGTTCTGCCCTAGAGTTCTGTCATGTTCTGAATGATTAGAAGGCAGAACAACGAAGCCCTCAACATTAAACAATAATATGACCATCCAATTACAGTCACTGTAGCCGAAAACGGCTAGGAAAATCATCATCATCATCATTTGACAGCGTTTCACTAGTCGCCACCGCAGAACGCCTATAATAAGCAATTCTTCAGACATAATGTAATCCTACGGTCAATGGAGATACTAGGTAGGTATCTAATTATGAGATAACTATGGCCTCTGTGGTAGTATTTTTGTAAAAGTATGTTAATTCGTATTGAATGGTAGCGCATTCATAGTGATTTTGGATGGATTAACATGGAAGTTACCTTACCTACTAATACTATTGGTACAGCTTGGCTAAAATGCTTCAGTTCAGGATACCATTTGTGGACTACGTTCTCGAAGGACGATCTGCTGCAGACCGAGTAGCAAACGAGGAAACAATTCGTCTGAAATACAAAACAATTGTGGGTTTTCTTATTGAGGAAAAGGGACTCATGATTCAGGAATCCGAAAGACACAACCTGGTATTGATCAGTACCTAGGAAACAAATAAATATTGATGGACATTCCCTTTCCAAATTATTTGAGCAAGTTATAACATCTATGAGTAGCACCTTCAAAATAGACTAAGGCCCGTATTCAGAAACAAGTGCTTGAGTCTGAGTCGACCCTCAAGCATTCTCAAGCATAGATTTTTTGACAGTTCTCTATTGAAAAATGTCAACAATTGTATGCTCGACTCAGACTCGAGCACTGGTTTTGAATACGGGCCTTAGATCACGCCTACTTGGTTAGGGGGCGTCCACAAATTACGTGAGATGTTTAAGGGGGGGAGGGGGTCGAGTGAAATCTCATCTAATCTTACGTTGGAGAGAGGGGGGGTCTCGGCAAATATCACGCAATTTTTTTTCTGATGGAAACAAAAAAATTATTTTGGTCCTGTTTTGAGTTTTCTATTGTTAAATTTTTTTACACTTATAACTCTCAGCAATATTGATTACTTTTACGCAATTTTTTTTTTCTTTTTACATTAACAATCCAACGTGTTTACGTAAGAAAACATTTTGAAAAATCTCACGTGAGATTGGGGGCTGGGGGAGGGGGTTGAATAAAATCTCACGACATCTCACCAGGGGGGAGGGAGGGACAGAATTTTTTTTTTTAATTTTCTGTCGCCTCGCGTAATTTATGGACGCCCCCTTATTGTAATTTGGGTAGTTGAAAATCGATATAACTAATATGGTTTCTTGATTTCAAGTAGGTATACATATAGATAATAGGAAAAGAGATTTAATTTTGTAAACTCACATGAGTGTATGAGAGCGGCCGCAGTCGTTCATAGTCCTCCTGGCCCGCTGTATCCCACAACGACATTTCAACTTCCTCCCCGTCAACTGTGGTTTTGCCCACATAGTTGTCAAAACTGAAAGAAAAAACAAAATTAAATAAGGACCTAATTAGTTTTAAACTACGATTGTACCTAAACTCTAGCATAAAAAAATGTATTCAAGTATTATATCAACTCTGTGGTTCTCATCGTACAAGCTTTGCTTAGTTTTGGGCACATAGTGCTATTCACCATATTTATTATTATTAATATATTAATACACAAACATGATGATGGGTACCTACTTTTAAAAGTAGCCGCATTTACTGTAGTTTAGTCATATATTTAATAATTTATTATACTTATAATCCGAATGTTCGATGATTGCATTTAATTTTTGGGGGGCCATGCTACTCGCGTCCGTAGGTGATTACCCTCTGAGTCCCTACACGTGTCCCCTGGGTGGTGCCAAAGGAGTAGCACTCTCTGGTGGTAGGTTTCGACCGCGGCTTGTCACCACCCACCGAACAAAGCCGTATCGCCAAACGATCCTTCGTGTTCCGGTGCGTTGTTCGGTGCAGCCACAATTGAGGACGGGTCAGGATAAGTGCACCCAGTACTGCATTACACCACTTATAGATATGATGTCACTGAGCTAATGCTGGGAGGCTAGTCGTGGAGGGTAGCGGGATCCGAAGCACGGTGCTCCGCTGGCCGACCGCAGGTAGTAGGGGGCCCAAGTAGAGAGCCAGCCACTCTTGAAAGGCTGCCCCGCCACCTCGCGAAAAATCCCGGGATGCTCCATCGTGCCGGTTGGCGACCGGATGAGAGGACCCGATGGCCATCTCCGGGGGGGTTCGGGCGTCCCCGCAGTCTCCCGCCTAGTCCCCCGTTAGTGTAGGCGATCTGATATCAGTCTTCAGGTATGCAGCGTGTATTTGTTCTACTGCCGTCCTCTTACCACTCTTCACTCTTCCGTAACCAACAATGAAAATAAACAAATTAAGAAATAAAGTTAAACAGCGTGTGCACGTCCTCTCTCTACAAGTGCACCTGGCAAATATCCGAGGTTTGCACTCAAATATCATTGCAGTTCACCACTATCTCGAGACTGCCAAACCTCATCTGCTTTTTCTTACAGAGACCCAAATCAGATATCCACTAGATGCGGCATACCTCACGTACCCAGGCTACGTGCTTGAACACAACTTCAAGCCTCGTGCTGGCACTTGTGTGTATGTTCGCGCTGACATCTGTTCCAGGCGTCTCAGAAACCTTGAAAATTCTAAATTCTCAGTAATATGGACTCTTGTTGAGACGGGTATGGAGAAGATACTCTACGCTGGAATATATCGATCACATAGTGGGGATCATGAGACAACTCAGCTCTTTAACTACCTCAGTGAAGCTGCGGAGAAGGCCCAACAACGGTACCCTTCGGCCCAACTAGTGTTTCTGGGTGATTTCAACGCTCACCACCAGGATTGGCTGTTTCCTTATCAGCAAACTGACCATGCTGGAAGAGAAGCTCTCAAACTTTCGCTGTCACTGAATCTTACTCAACTGGTACAAGATGCGACTAGAGTCCCTGACGTCGATGGTCACACAGCCAATTGCTTAGACTTAGTCCTAACAACTGACCCCAATAGATACAATGTGTCGATATCATCTCCACTTGGTAGTTCCGACCACTGCGTTGTAAAGGCCGTATCTGCCTATTCCCCACCCGATCCTAGCCCTAGGGGTAGTCGTCGTCTGTGGCGGTACGCTTTGGCGGACTGGGACGAGATGCGGCATTTTTTTGCGTCGTTTCCTTGGCGGCAAACCTGCTTTTCTTCTGGTGATCCGTCGATCTGTGCTGATGCCATCACTGAAGTGTTGAGTCGTGGCATGGAATACTATATTCCATACAAAGACTCCCAACCATCTAACACAGCTCAACCCTGGTTCGGTGCCGAATGCAAAAGTGCAGATGCACTTAAGCATAAGGCTTTCTTATCTTGGGTTGACGCTAGAAACCGCAAAGCACCAGACTTAAGCCAGAAGAAAAGAGCCTATAACAAAGCCGCCAAAGATTGCAAAAAAGTTTTAAAGAGAGCTCGTTTCGACCACATAGGCCGAGTAGGGGCCAAACTGGCTTTACACCCAGCCGGTAGTAAGGCGTTCTGGTCTCTGGCAAAATCCATCGAAACGAATTTCAGCCGCCCTTCGCTTCCACCATTGCTAAAACCGGATGGTTCGCTTGCCCACTCTGCCGTGGAGAAAGCAAATCTCTTTGCTTCTTTGTTTGCCGAATCTTCACGCCTCATCACGGCTGGTGAAGTGCCTCCTTCCGTTCCCTGTTGCACAACAACAATGCCAATCGTCCGCATACACCAAAAGGAGGTGCTTAAAACACTACGTGCTCTGGACGTGAATAAGGCTAGTGGACCTGATGGAATACCTGCAATAGTTCTTAAACATTGCGCCCCTGAGCTGTCACCAATACTGACACGTTTGTTTCGCCTCTCTCTGGAGGCTGGATTAGTTCCACGGGCATGGAAGCTAGCAAACGTGCAGCCAGTGCCTAAGAAAGGGAGTCGTGCAGAGCCTGCAAATTACAGACCCATCTCTGTCACCAGCCTTCTATGCAAAACCATGGAACGGGTTATTAACAACAAGCTCCTGGCGTACCTAGAAGCCAATGACCTCCTCAGTGACCAGCAGTACGGTTTTCGCCGTAAACGGTCTACTGGGGATCTTCTAGCGTACGTCACCCACGTCTGGAGCGAGGCAATAGAGAAGCATGGTGAGGCTCTCGCTGTGTCCCTCGACATTTCCAAAGCCTTCGACAGGGTTTGGCACGATGGTCTTATTAGCAAGCTAACCTCGTTCGGGCTACCTCCGTGCTTGCGCGCGTGGATATCCGACTTTCTGAGGGAACGGTTTATTCGAGTTGTCATTGATGGCTGCTCGTCTGACCAATTGGCTATTAATGCTGGGGTACCTCAGGGGTCGGTTCTTTCAGCAACTCTATTCCTGCTTCACATCAACGATCTGCTTCAGCCCGGTGTCGTGGGGTATGCAGATGATAGCACTATTGTTGAAAGTTACACTTCTGATTCCCGTGCAAGCGCGGATACTATCGAAACTCTAAGAGGGGCGATGGTGGAAAGAGTAAATCGCACCTTAATGAAAGTCTCAGATTGGGGTGTCGCCAATCTAGTCTCTTTCAACGCGACTAAAACACAGGCTTGTCTTTTTTCCGCCAAAAAGAGACCCTTTCTCCTGAATCCCTCTTTCCGAGACGTGTCGGTACCGCTCGCGGATCATCTTGAGCTCCTAGGGGTGAGACTAACATCCAAACTGAACTTTGGCTCGTACATAGAATCTAAGGCTAAAGTGGCTGCTCAAAAACTAGGCATCCTCTCAAAGGTAAGACAGTACTTCTCGCCGGGACAGCTTCTACATCTTTATCAAGCTCAAGTCCGATCGTGCATGGAGTACTGTTGCCACCTGTGGGATGGCTCTGCTAAGTATCAGCTTGAAGCCTTAGATTCTATTGAGCGGCGGGCTAGGAGGCTTGTGGACAATGACCAACTTTTCGATTCCAGGCTCTACAGTCTAGAGCACCGCAGACGAATCGCCTGTTTATCCATATTCTACCGAATACATTTCGGTGAGTGTGCGCAGGAACTACACAATCTGATCCTCCCATCACCCTTTTACCTTCGGACCACCAGGCGTACGGATAAGTGTCACCCCTTCATGGTTGAGATCCCACAACATCGCACAAAGCGCTTCGCTTCTACTTTTTTGGTGCAAACGGCCAAGGAGTGGAACTCTTTACCGTCGTCAGTATTTCCGGAGCACTACAACCTTGGAATTTTCAAGTCAAGAGTGAACAAGTGGATTATAGCTAAGCGTGCTCCACCTTAGGCTGCATTTTCACTTTCCATCAGGTGTGATGGCAGTCAAACGATTAGCTATCAACAATAAAAAAAAAAAAAAAAAAAAATTTTAATAAGTGTTATCAAATTAAATTTCATTTGTATGAGTATTACAATTTTTAGTTTTACTAAATAAAAATTGACTCAAGAGGCCAACTTTTGTAACATGTACTATAGCTAGGACAAACAATAAAATCTATTTCTCTAGTCTTATAAATATATATTTTTATATGTTTTCTTCGAGTTTAACTTATAAGTCGATGGTCCATCGGCTAGGCTACGAAAATGTACCTACATACATCAAATGAGGTATACTTACCTTTTTGGTAAGGAACTGCCGAAGGCAAACAGATTCATAAAGGAAACGTCGATCGTGCAGATACAATACAACAATGCTTGTAGCTATTTGAATTTATAAATACAAAGTGCAATGCCCAATCAATGTGACGCGTTGTAAGAGTCTAATTTAGCAGATAGGCCAATGCCAAATTTTTGTTATGCCTACTGAAGCAAGGATGATCTGTATGTGTATGTGTGTGTATCATCTGTGCTTGTAGGTATAGAATAAGATAGGACCTACCTATCTAAGGCGGCCGTATTCAAAAACAGTGCTTGAGTATGAGTTGAGCCTCAAGTACCTACTAATAAGACGAAAACTCTTCATTGATTATAGCTACAATTCTGTTTAACTTTACGGCAAACGATACCACTCCTCGTAAAGACGCCATATTATCCTACTCCTTCTTCTTTTCCTCTATTAAAGCTGTAACTCTTTGCTTGATTCGATTAGGGATGTCTTATTCCCAAAACTGGTTAACACTACCTAAATTATAGATTTTTGACATTTCTCAATGGAAAATTGTCTAAAAACAATGCTTGAGGATCGACTCAGACTCAAGCACTATTTCTGAATACGGGCCTAGGTAAGTGGTAGCAGTGAGGCTCTGTTAAAATATGTTTTATCTTCATATTCCTACTATAAATAAATGCGAATGTTACGATACTTGGACATTTAAAATTTTGCAAGTTGCGTCGTATTATCGCAAGGCGGCTAGCTAGAATATTTGTAAATAAATATGACCATAAAATATTCAAACAGAGTCTCAAATTAAGGTACTAGGTTCTAGGTACCTAATTTAACACTTTAGTAAAATAATTAAAGTAAATCACGGTTTTTGCGATATTAGAATTACAGGATGAATTTCGCGTCGCACTGCATTCGAGCCATCAGCTTATTGCACTCATCGTCATCATCAGCCTGAAGAATCCCACTGATGGACATTACAGGCCTCCCTTACATTTTCATGAAAAACGATTCTGTGCCCTCGCCACCCACTGACTTCCCGCAACATTTCAGTTGACTGGTATTGACTGGCCTCTCAGCTCAGTTAGTAGTAGTCTTCTGCGCCGTAGGTCGTGGGTTCGATCCCCACCGAGAACAAATTTTTGTGGGTGGTGGATGGTATTCTAAATACGTATGTTTTTACTAAAATAAATGTATATAGGTAAGTATTATATCAGCTATCTGGTTCCCCAAAGTGCATGCTTTGCTTAGTTTGGGGCTCGATAGTGATGTTGTGTGGATTGTCCAAAATTATTAAGTAGTCATTAAAGTACCTATACAAACCTTACCTGTCATGATTTTATGATAAACTGTTTATTAGTCATCAACTTAAGTTTGTAAAGTGACGTAAGTATGTAATAAAATAATGTACCTACCACCTATTGCTTCCTTTTCAATAGTGATGCCTGATGACCAAGGCTAACTAAACTCAAGTTTAACATAAATAAATAAACTTATAGAACTCGTATGTATGTACCTACTCTACTACGTTCAATAACACCACATGACTCAGTTACATGATAACCGGTCGCTTATTGTTTGTGAATTGTAAAGGAAAACAGTAGTGGGTAAAATACATGTAGGTAAACCTACTTACATATAACAGAGACAGTAAATAACATAGGTTGAACGTATAACGACCATGACGACATGAAGTTAATCACTTCGTTTATCACAGAGATGATAATGATAAAGATGTTACCGCATCCGTCCGCTAATCGTGAAGCGAGTGTCTCCGCTGCCCTACTGAACCCAGACGTGTCGCCGACACACCTGCTTATAAGCCACAGGAAACATAACGAACAATTTCCATCGGCCTATAGGTACTTACTAAAAGTTAGAGTGTACTCACACTGTGGGAACGTATTCCTGTGGAAACTCGTTTCTAGTGTACACGTAGAGCAGGCAGGTCTTACCGACCATACCATCGCCAACGACGGTGATCTTCAAACTCTTCGCCGTCCCCATAGTGCGTAGCGCAACATAGATTCACCAATAAACTTAGTAAACTACACAGTATTTCAGCACTGATCGATAAAAGAATCGAAAAACTATTACACTGTAAGTTGATCCTTGGCGATTCTTATCACAGTGATATAATGATGTTATCAATCTTGAAACATTCGCGATATCGAAATGATTTAGTAAATGGCGCGCGCGCGGTTGTGGTGACGCGTGAGTGTGGAATGATCGCGCAATGAATTAGCGACGTTAGCGTCAGCGAGCGGTACGCAAGTGCCAGTCTTGGTTTGGTTGTACCACGGCACCGGATTCTATGTACGTGTACAGAGAACCCTGTAAACTACTAATTAATTCTATGAGCGTACTGTCCGATTCGGCGGACACACGCACTCAATTGTGTTTAACGTCACCTACCACCATCACACAAATCTCTATTGGTAACGAAACGCGTCACAGGAAAATCATCTCGTCAATTAGTTTAACATAAACGAATAGGCAAAGCCATTTAAAAAGATACAGCTAGTGAACAGTTCAGAATAAAAATCTGCATAATTTAAAACTGGTATATTATCAAACTTGTTACTAATGTAAAACAATAACAATTCAGGAACTTGTCTTTTTCATTAAATTAAGGCACAATAGTCATTATTAGCTACCAAACTTAAGCTTACTTATTATATCTTATGGTGTTTGTTAATTCTAAATAAGTTTTAGTCACAACCACAGTTAAGCTTATTCTATAGTTAAAGCATGCAGTTGGATAGTTTCAGGTAACATGTTACAAATATTATCACAAATTATTAGATCTTAATATCTTAGTCATACAATGGCAATAAGTACAATTTCACTTATTCTAAAACAAAAGATAATACTGATTTCAAAATATTAATTAAGTTTAAAATATCAAATCAATTTGGCCCGAACACACCTAGTTCGCTGGCGGTAGCGATCAGTGAAACGCTGTCAAATATCGCTGTCAGATTTGAGATTAGACAGCGAATATTTTTTCTGTAGGTAGGTACTTCAAACTTGATTTGAAAAAAGCTTTCAATACTTTTTTTTTGCTTTGACCTTTTTTTGTCTGCTTATGTTGAGTTCAGTGACACTAGTCGAAAATATCATAAATGCACTTGTTCTGCAATTTTTTAGTCAGTTTAAAAAAGTTGTCACTACACTTGACATTTTTGTCAATTCAAATTAAAAAGTAAAGTAAACAGGCCTTTGCCTTTTTAGATGATTTTTATAGCGTCAGGGGCAACTGGTGATTACTCATTCCCCTACGTTATGGGACGCTTTTTTAAATTATGTAGGTATAGCACTATTATTTCTTAGTAGTTTTTTTAGCATCATCAATTTTATAATGCTGCAATCCTCCCAAAATGATTTCCTCTTTCATAGACAAGACCTCTTTGAGCAAGTCTTGGTTGTTTCTCTGCAGTTTTGCAATAACCACTCTCTGGTGCTTCTCTCTTTCCTTCAGTTGGTGCATGGTCAAGTCACATCCCTCACTGCAGGAAGGTGATTCTGAAACAAAAGAAATGTTAATATTTATGAGAAGTTTTGCCTTTAAAGTATCAAGAAATTCCAACTTACGCCAATTAAAAAATTACTTACAGTGAAATATTGTTTCAAGTAAGCCATGTTATTGTACAATTTTATACTTGTTCTCAGAGGGGTTCGAACCCACAACCTACAGCACAGCTAGTACCAACTGAGCTGAGAGGCGAGTCCATTTCTTTATGAGTTAATTTATCATCATCAGCCTGAAGAAGTTCACTGCTGGACATAGGCCTCCCCTACACATTTCCAGGAAGAACGATTCTGAGCTCTTTCCATCCACCAACTTCCCGCAATCTTAACAATGTCACGAGTTTAATTACTAACTTTTACTCTTAACTCTATCAAACAGTTTTTCATTCTCCATTTTAAGTCTTGTGATTTCATTTTTCATAGCCTTTTCAGTAGTCTCTTTCTGTTTGGTGAGCTGAGTCAATTTTGAGCGGGTTTCAGTCAATTTGTGCAGCATCACATCAGAATTGTCAGCTATCCTTTGAGCAGAGGCTACACAAGCTTTTGACTCATTTTTTTCTAGGTTTAGTTTGCTCTTTATATTGCCAAGCATTGCCTAGAAACAAACATTTAATCAGTTGAAGTAAACTTAAGTAAAGTAAAAAGATTTTTTAGTAGAAGTAGAGCTCTTTGTGTACTCATCCGGGGAAGTACTACCACCATGCCTATTTCTGCCATGAAGCAGCATTGCTGTGTTTTATTTTGAAGGGAGTGGGTGCCGTTGAAATTACTGGCACATGAGGCTGAACATCTGTATGCTCTGTAAAATTGCTGGTGCAACAATGATGCATCTGCATTAGAAACATTAGGATAAATCATTAGAATATAAATATGCTAATACCCAGATTTAGAAACAAGTAACGTCTCTACATATTTCTTAGTTCCAACAAGCAAACTTACTAATACACCCCATAGCAGGACATCAGTGCAGATTTTATTACCCCAACTCAATAAGAAGCAAACTTACAGGTATATTCATAATGGTCATAAAGCAGTCAATGGTATCAATTCTGTTGTTTAGAAATCCTAAAATTTAGCTAATTTCGAGCTAAAATTTCGTAAAATTGTTATTCCTATTCTGTTGGCAGCATCGTAAACTTAAATTTAGAGTGACAGCTCTAAAATTAGGATAGTTACTCAATTTAGTCAAAAAACACGTAAATCCGTCATTTTGCTATTCGGTTGTACAATATTTTAGGTAATTTGCGCTTAATTTTAGAAACGTCAATCTAAATTTAGGCGACACGTTACTAGGTGCTGACTAAAGTTTTGTTGTATGGTTGTTGTGAATTTGTGGACGAAACGCAATCAAACTCAAAAAATCATGGAAGCTGGTTGTAGTGGCTGCAAATATAGAAGCCCCGCCATAGTTTGTACTTAAGTAACTATAACGCCTGCCACTTATGAGCAAGAAACATAGTGGACAATCGGCCGGCTGAAGAAGAAATGTCTGCATCGCCATCGTTGTCTGCATTATTAACCAGAAAAGGCAGCCAAAATTATTATCTCGTGCTGCACTCTATATAATTATGTTTATGGAAGAATTAACAGGTGAATCAAATATAAATAGAACTATGCTTTACCTACCTACTATTCCTTCTCTAATAAGATGTATTCTGTGATTGCAGATAGGGATGAAGACATAGTGCTTGAACAAGATGATGGAGTCGAGGAAGAGGAGCACGACATAGATTTCCTCCATGAAGCACGTATAATACGACAAAGAATAATAAACTCTCACTTTCATATTTTTTTAATCAATACAGGAGCATTAGGCTGGTGGAAACAAATAGGTCATACATCTAATATTAAATCATAGTAACTAATATAACCAAACAACATGCGTTATACATAGAGTATGACAGACAGCGGTGTGGAATCAGATAAAACAGGACCGTATTTTATATCAAGTAGCCACTGGAGGATTTTCTTTATCTTCCTCCGCGAGGTCTGCCCCTGCCGGGCTTCTTACAGTACCATTGAAGCCGGTACCGACCTTCCTGGCCTTACCCTTCACTTTTGCCACCCATATACTCAAAATCTGTGGAAAGAAATATTAGTTTCAATTAGAAGGACAACAAAAGGACAAAAACTGCATAAAAAGTTGGTTTAAAATTAATGGCTTGGTTTAAACGTGGCTTTCTACTGGTAAAAGAATTTTTAAAATCGGTTCAGAACATCCAGAGATAAACACTACAACGCCACAAACTCACAATATTTTTTTACCCCAAGGATTCATATTTTTCAATAGAATAATTTCAATTTAATTTCAATTTCAATTTATTTATTCAGAAACAATAACTTATCGTATTCGAATGTCTACTTAAAAATACACTGACAAATAATAATATAACAAACACAATATGATAACAAACAAATTAATTAAAATTAAAATACTTAGACACTCATTAATAATAATAATAATAATAATAATAATAATAAAAATGTCAGGCTGATTGGTGATTGTGGAGTTTACTATCATAAAACTCTTCAATAGAGTAGAAACATTTCTCCAACAAAAGCTTCTTCAACTGTCTTTTAAAAGCATTAGGGTTGCCGACAGACTTCAACTCAGTAGGCAGAGCATTAAATAATTTGATAGCCTGGTACCGACAGCCGTGCATTGCCACATTTAACCGCGGACACTTAGGGGCTTCAAGGTTCTTTCTTCTCGTATCCAACCTTAGCAATCTATCTTCTACTGATTCATATCTATATGAATGTCGAGCAATGTCCATGAGAACCACTAATATATAAAGGCTGGGAAGGGTCAATATCCTAAGATTTTTAAAATGATCTTTGCACGACTCCCATGGAGGTATTCGCACGATCGTTCTAATAGCACGTTTTTGTAGCACAAAAGCTCTATTCCGGTTGTATTTGTAACTGTTTCCCCAAAATTTCACACTGTACCTGAACTTTGATTCTACTAAAGCGTAGTAAACAGATATTAATTGCTCACGACTGACCTCATCTCTTAAGCTCCTTAAAGCGTAACAAGCAGAGCTAATCGCGTTTTCTAGGGCTTCTAATTCAGTTTTCCAGTTTAATGCCTGATCAATATGCACGCCAAGAAATTTAACGCTATTTGCAAATTCGATTTTTACTCCGCTATTAATAATGTCTACGGTATCATGACTATGTGCTGTAGTTTTGAAAAGAATTGCTTGTGTCTTACTTATATTAAGTTTTAGGTTGTTTGCATAAAACCATTTATTGAAAGTGTCTAGTGCCATGCCAATTTTATGTTCGAGTTCTTGAGCAGATGTGCCTGGGATAATTGCATTCGTATCATCTGCATATATGACTACCCTAATCCCTGGAACAGAATCACTAATGAAGTTAATGAGGTCATTAAGAAATATTACAAAGAATATAGGCCCTAAAATGGACCCCTGGGGGACCCCGCGTTTTATAGTCAGTACCTTGGATTTTGTCACGACTTCTTGTCGGTCCAAAACATTTTTAATTTCAACGAATTGTTTTCTGTCGCTTAGATAAGATCTGACAAGACTAAGAGAATTTCCCCTTACTCCGTAGTACTCCAGCTTGGCAATTAATATCTCATGATCCACGGTATCAAAGGCAGAGGAAAGATCTAAGAAAAGACCCGCTACCTTCATTTTACTTTCTAGGTATCCTATCGATTCACTAATTAACAAGTCAACCGCGTCGAGAGTGCCCACTCCCATCTGGTAGCCGAATTGGCGTTGATTTAATATTTTATTTAAATTTAGGTGCGACACAATTCGATCCTTGATAAGTTTTTCAAATAGCTTCGAAAAGATCGGCAGTAACGAAATAGGCCTAAAGTTTCTTGGATCAGACTTTTCACCTTTTTTATGGACCGGCAAAACCCTAGCAATCTTCAACTGGTCAGGAAATATTCCTAAGTTTATGCATTTATTAAATGCATTTGCTAATGGCTCAGCTACAACATCAATGTTTTCTTTGATTACTGCAATAGGTATTTCGTCAAATCCGTAGGAGCGTTTATTTTCCATCCTTTTCACTATAAATTTAATCTCATTTCTGTTTGTTTCCTCAAATTCCATGTCAATCTGAACTTTATTAGAGTGTTCTGTCATATAATTTAGTGCTAGTTTTTTTTTCTCATTATTATTAGGGTCATCAGAACTATAATCAAATTGATTGACAAATATGTCTACTATGTCTGGGCTATTCTCAATAATTTTATCATTTATTTTAAGTTTATAATTGTCATATGTTCTAATATTATTTTTATTTCTATGTCTATTAACAATATTCCAAATTTGTTTCGTGCTATTTTTTGCTGCAGCCACTTCATTAATAACCGCCATTTTCTTTGATGCAGCTATAACCTTTTTGTATAGTTTTATATAATTTTTTTGGTAGGTAACTATAGTGTGATGACTATTTATCTTACTACCAGAATTTAAAAATCTTTTCATTTTACTAGCGGTCCTGATTCCCTTAGACACCCAGTTGTTTTGTTTTAGGTTATTTACCTTTATCATAATGTCTTTCTCTTTAAAAGAAGCAGTAAAAAGATTATGAAAGCAGCTAAAGAAATCATTACAGTTCACAAAATCATACTCTAACAAGCTTTGCCTAAAATGATCCCTATTACGATCAGAGAAAATTCTTTGTTTTGACCTATATGATTCCGTTTCTTGCCTGCAATTTGTGGTTTCCATATTCAAACTACATAACAGAGCAGCATGGCCATCTCCTATTCCATTATGATCAACAGTAGTGCCAGCTATATTACCGTCTGGAAGATTAGTGAGA
The DNA here is from genome assembly GCA_947578465.1 of Thera obeliscata. NCBI lineage: Eukaryota > Metazoa > Arthropoda > Insecta > Lepidoptera > Geometridae > Thera > Thera obeliscata. The sequence continues at coordinate 6,400,525 of OX387926.1, forward strand.
ATGTTATCAATGCACGACTCGTGCTCGTTTCGAGAAAAAGTTATCGATTCCACCAGATGCTTGAAGTTGAAGCAATTGAGAAGGGTTACCAATGCATTTTTATTATCACTATCCTTTAAAAAATCAACATTAAAATCTCCAAAGACAATGCACTTTTTGTTGAAGAAATGCTCCAATAGAGCTTCGAGTCTAATAATAAAGTCACTGAAGTTCTTATCATCAGGGATTCTATAAATACAACAAATATTCAAATTCAGGATTGTGTCTCTTACTCCACATATCTCAAAACTGTCAATTTTATACAACTTTTTACAGATTTTTAGTTCTTCAGTGATAGTATTACTGCTACATAAAATTAAAGAACCACCCCTCTTCTTATTTACTCTAAAGTTAAAGGAGGCCATTTTATAGTTGTCAAAATTAAAAACACATACATTTTGTTTGTTAAGAAAATGCTCCGCAATACAAATATAGTCAATACCAGGTTTTATGTCACTTAAATATATTTTTAAAAAGTCTTTTTTATTAGATACTCCACACAAGTTTTGATAAAAGAAATTTACATTCGACAATTCAGCCAAAGATTTATTTTTGTCTAGTTTATCAATACATACTTCACTGTTGCTCACGAAAAAATATTTCATTTTCATTCAGCGCACTATGGTCCGCTTGTGAGCCTACCTGCTTAGATTCACAAACAATGTTTAGACCAGCACTGCTTTCCTGAGAGGTTGTTTGTGTGGAGGCATCCTTACAAATTTTTTGGGTATTGATAAGCTTGATTTTTTCTAGACAGCTATCTAGGTACTCATTTCTATAGCACATCTGCAAGATGTCTTTTAGAATAAATCTACACACAAATTTCTTATCATAGGCATATACATTTCTTCTATAATTTATTTCATAGTAGGTATCCCACTCTAATATTCTCGCATTTTTGAAATGAGATGTGACCAGGCGTAGTAATTTATTAACATTATGTACATTTAGATGCCCATTTCTGAGTACAGTACCAAGCAGGACATTTGTGTTAATGAGCTCACACATGCCGCAATAAAGACAAGACTGTAGTTCCAGTGGATTAGAATCATTAGATCCAGTTAGTAGAATAACAAAGTCCTGTCTAGTAAAGTCTCTACAATGAGTTTTGCATAACTCCAAGACTTGTTTCGTAGACGCATATGACTTTATAAACGAGAATACCTGAAATTTGTCCCCTAGTAGTTTCTGCAAAAATACGCTAAGGTTTCTACCATTTTCATCAGCTAAAATCAGTACACGCCTAGATGGTTTGCTATTATTTTTTGGGAAGGGGCTACGTCGTGGACGGGGTTTCTCCATTATAGGGACGTTTGTAGTTTGCTCGCCGACGGGGGGGATGGCTTTCGACTGCTGACTTTTCTTTTCAGCCAATCTGGAGGTTTCAACGAGAATATCCTCCACTTCCTCACACACTTGAGGCACCACACACTTTCCGCTCTCAGTTGAGGCTGGCGAGGCCGATTGTGGTAATTCAGAAGATTGTGTAGATTGCTCCTCTTGGGTTCTCGATTCAGCAGCCAAGTTCTTAACTGGGCTCCTTTTTCCTGCGGTACCAAAAGTCAGTGTAAGAGGGCTGTTTATAAAACTGTCAGTCAAACGTCGCTTAGCACTCTTTTTGCCTGTTGAGGAAACATTTCTTCTGAGTGAGGAAACTGGACTCCTGCAGATTTGTTTCAAAATTTCCACTTCCTGCGCCAGTACTGTGATCTGTTTCTTTAGTCCATTATTTTCTAGTATCACATTTTCCAGTTCACTTTGTGTGCTAGATAAGTTAGTTCTTAAGTTACTTATCTCTATTTTCATATCTTCTATATTGCTGGTCATAGCTTGGGTGGAAAGGTCAAGACTCTTGCCCATTACATCCCCTGACAGGGAAGAGGTGGATGAACTACTATCATCGATTTCTTCCAAGGACTTGGCTCTTTTTAGTGGTGCCTTTCGCCTAGTAATATTGTCCATTTTGTATAGCAGTAAATATAGGCATACGGATTCTATTCGCAACCTTATCTCGGTATTAAATTTGGTCCCTCTGCTCTTTGGGCCACGTACGCCTTCAATTATTCGACGAAATTATGAATTGGGTGCTATGCTGTGTACCAAGCAGCAAAAAATCATTAGCGGTCGGTCCAAAGGTCACTATTTGAATAGACACGACAATAACAATGTTTGTCACCAACCGTTTTTATATGCCGCAGAATTGTTATGATATTTCTTGCACTTATTATCACTGTTTCGTACTCACGGGGCGTTGTTTTACTGCCGTGTTGAGTTCGGCACTATAAAACACTGTTTTGTACGACGGGGCACAGTAAATAACAGCTGTCTTGGTCACTTTATTTCACGTTTTGTTTATCCTGTTTTCTTAGTTTTCACCTTAAGTATATTAACTTAAAACACTCATACGTGTAGATTGTCACTGTTTAAGGGATTAATTAATACTGTACGATCTTAAATCGTGCGTTTTCCATTATTACGATTTTGTTTTACACGGAGCTGTTTGTTTACAAAGCGCGTGAAGAAGAAGATAGGGGATATAATATAGCCTATAGGCAAGTACACACACTGTTACATGCTCTATGAGCATACTTAATCCAAGCTATGGCTATCTACAAACATGCTCGACCCTGCGTCTACACTTTAAAGCTTGCTCGAAGAGTTTAGGTGTGCGTTGAAAACGCACACCTAAACTCTTCGAGCAATGGACAGTGGGGTTACCGCTAGTTTCGGTGTGCAGGTGCCTGACGCCTCACGCCTATCGTATGCCACAGTTTTGTATGGAGAAACCAAGCTTTTCAAAGAATTCGCTAGGGGCACTTTTGGTTACCGCGGTAACCCCACAGTTCGTTTATGGGTTTTGTTGGATATCACTTGCTAGATTTACTATCGGAAAACAAACAATCAAATCTTTCCTCTTTATAATATTAGTAGGTAGATGAAAAAACTTACATGCTGCCACTCTTCAGCAGTCCGGCTTCAGCCAAAAGCATTCAGCTCCCCCGCCAGCATCCCCTAATATTCTATTATTGCTCTATCAGCTTGGTTACCTGAAAACCGGACATACAACAATCAAATCACTGAAGTGTGTAGCTAGGTAAGTATAAATCATTAATTATACCTATTTCAGAACCAATAAAACATAAATCCTACGTACCTCGTGCAATCAACTTATTAGCCAAAAGCCGTTCCTGGTGGAACGGCCATCCTTTTTGTCTAGTATTTGTTCTTTTTCGGGATCGGGGGCGGTCAGTAGGCTGCTGCATTTTGTAATTTTTCTTCTTTGAGAAAAGTTGAGTTGTTGAATTTATTTTTATGTCGATGCTTTGAAGTTTAGCTGTTTGCTGTTTGCACCCACAGATACAAAAAACCCGTAAAAATAGTGTAAATAGAGCGCCACCTAGCGTCGAGTAGTGCCAAGATGCATGAAATGACAAATGTTTATGTTATCTGTGAACTTAATTTAGAACAAGTTTAGAGGTGTCATAGACACCTTTTAAATTTAGTAAAATGCGATAACAGAATAGCTTATAAGATTTTCCTAACTAAATTAGAAAATTTTAGGCTAGTTTAGCTAGACAGATTGTAAACAACAGAATTGATACCATTGACTGACTGAAAAGTCTGTTGTCATCTCTATTTGTTGTTATAAAAGTGACAAGAGACTTTTAGCAAGCTGTTTAAAATGCTCCGCAATTCAGTGGGGGTTAGTGTGTAGGTAGATGTTAACTTACTACAGCAGAGCAATTTATTAGAGGTGTGTAGGTACTTACATTCAATTGTTTGTTGTTTTGTTCAAGGATGTGGTTCTGCTCCATTAAATTCTCAGACTTCTCCGATAGGTTTTTGTAATGATGTAGCAACGTCCAGATGGCATTAATCAGTTTAACAAGAGCATCTGGTTGTAAAACATTATCATCTAAATCAATGTGTGGATTGAACACATAGCTTATATTGAGAAGGCCCAATTCCTGGAAGAATAGGACTTTATTAGAAATACATACAATGTCTTGCATCACTTTACTCCAATCAGTATTAGCATGGACAAATTATATAAATTTGTCCATGGTATTAGGTACACCTAGGTACACATACTCAGTACCTATGTACTTACTTCATTCAAGCCAATTAGGCATTCTTTGAAGTTTTTCATTGTGCACGGCTCATAAGTTGTAGCTTTTTTATGTTTGTAGTTTTGTATGAGTTCCCTTACTTCTTCATCCAGAGATTCAAGCTCATTGAATAGAGACATGTTTTCTATGTATGTTGTTAGTTAAAACCGTGAAATAGAAATACTTCACTGAAGCAAGAGGTTATGTACGTAAATGTAACGAAACACAATCATGTAGTATGTAATTATGTTCTGTGACACAATCAACGAATTAAATTAACACAAAGCAATGACATTTAAAGAAGGACATTAGTTTAATTTGATCAAAAACAATACACAACCAACAAAAATCCAAAATCGAAATAAAACAGAAAAGAAAACAACTGACTGACTGACTGACTGAACTGAATGAATGAAGGAAAACAAAACGAAACTGAGCTGCCTGCAGGCTCTGACTGATAGCCTCACATAAAGCCCCCAGTACACAATTGCCTGTGATGGGCCACGCTCCGCAATGCACAATTGTAGACCACGATCACTTGGTGTTCACACACTGGCGCATGGCTCATTGCTGCCTGCAAACCAATTGCGATGGACGTCGAAGTAATTACAGCTGCGGCTATTTACTTTGAACGATCAGATTTGATTCAAACTTTGCACACCTGTCAAAGGTCGATGACAATACAATAATATAAAAAAAAATATGCATATATAGTTTAAAAAACTAAAAAAAAAACGCTTTTATAACTAATTGAACTAAAAAGTTAAAAATAAAACTGTAATAATCAGTTGAAAAATTTATATTATTGTACAAAAAGCGTGGGGGGCTTGATTTTGATTATTGTAAATATTTTATCAATAATTTATATTATATCTGAAATTATTATAAAAAGCACCCCACGCTTTTTTGTACAATAATATAAATTTTTCAATTGATTATTACAGTTTTATTTTTAACTTTTTAGTTCAATTAGTTATAAAAGCGTTTTTTTTTAGTTTTTAAACTATAATTTATTGTATACTGTATTACAGAACGCAACACAAAAGTGTTCTATCCCGGTCAGCGGCCGGTGACGAACTGAACAATGGCCGATTGTGTAAACACCACAGGCCAGGCTACGCCACGATTCCTTTGAAGTGTGCCCAAAAAACCGACAACTCCCCGATTGCGCGTCATGCTTGACAATTGTCCGCCATCATATACCATTGCCCCCTGTACACATTGGCGATGGCCTGTAGTGGGCCAGCATGGGCAATTGTGTACTGAGGGGCTATTCTGACTTTTGCAACACCATTTTTGGTGTCGTGTAAGACATAAGGTGTCGTGTTAGCGTTTTGTAAAGAGGTTTTAACCTCTTTACAATCCCGATTTTGTATGAAAAACGATGAGCGCCTCTGACGGGCTTTGCGAGAAATAATATTGCTACGTATCTTCACTTACTATTGCTAACACCGGTGATAGTCTATCGTCAACACCAAAATCGTACTAAATCTTTTCGTTAGCTTCACGATTCTGACGGTTTTTGTGTAAAATGCTATTCTTAGTTTCGGAATGTATTTGACAGCTTCACGATCGATCAATCAAAATGAATTAGTAAACAAACATTTATTTGTGCATTTTTGAAGTCAATAATTGCTTTTGAGAATGTCTGCAAGATGTTATTTTGCAATGCGGATGGTCGAGAAAAACCGGGTTCGTAAATTACGGGAACTGCGGGCTGGTTTACGGAAAGCTTTCAATCCTATCGAAGATCTTCCGGAGACCATATTTTGTCGTCGGTATCGTTTGTCCAAGGTTGCCTTCGCGTTCTTATGCGTAGAGTTGCGACAGCCTATCGACCTAAAGTCTTCGCAGCGCGTGAGCTTTGAATTAAAGGTGAGTTATGTTATTTTCATTAATGTGTACCTACCACCTAAGATTACCAACCCGGTATTACTGCTTATGTAGGTACGTACAAAGGTGTCCCTCAGGAAAACATCCTAACTATATGGTAACTATTTAAGTACTTTAGATTTTTACATAGAAGATACCTATTTTTGTTTGAGCTTCGTAATAAAAATTATCAACATCATTTCAGGTGACTCTGGATACCCACAGTGGCCTTGGCTCATGACACCATTCTTAAATGTTACTGCAACTCCCCAGAAAGAATGTACAACCAGAAGCATATGAAAGCCTTGGTCACAATAGAAAACACTTTTGGCTGGTTAAAAACAGTTGGCGTTGGGCAAGGATAGGGTCTTGCACTACAAGCCAAACAAATGTGCACAGATCATACAGGCTTGTTGTGTACTTCTCAACTTAGGCCTTGATTTTGATTGTTCAGATCCCGAAGAAGATCTAGTTATCAAAAGCCAACATGTGAATTATTTGCAATGTCTGTACCTACCTACTATTTTCGTATCTTATTTTTATATGCTGTGTAGGTACTTTACTATTACTAAGCGTAGCGTGTGCGTGTTTTGTAAAAAGATCATACAAAAAAAGTAGGAACGAAGCCGTAGTTTGTTGCCTGTTCTTCTAGGCTTGGTCGCGTGGAACTGGCACCTAGACTCACTTAGCTTTAAGACGTTTCAAAGTGATCTTAGTAATACTGCAGAATAAATTCTTTTTTTTTATTTGAGTTTTAATTTAAATACGCCCTATACTCCAGATCGGTTTTAATAAATAAGTCTCCTGAGTTTGCTCGTGCGCGGCGTCGTGCTGGTGAGCGGTGGTGGCGGCGACCACGCCGTGGTGAAAAGCGCCGGCGAGGTGATGGTGCTGGATAGTGAAGTATTACATAACATCAGTGTAAATGTCTTTAGGGATCCGTAGTTCTGGATATCAGAACAGAACATATATATAGAGTATATAGCGTCTCAATTCATATTATGCTGAAAGCCCGCAGAATTCTAAGGATTTTTGGTAAACCAGATCTTAAAAAAGTCGAATACAACAAGAGTTACCTACGATTTGGCACGAAAAAAACTTCAAATGCTTCTCCTGTAGGCCTACCATGAGCTCTGTCAGGCTCTGTCTCTGGTTCTGGTTTTGAGTCTGTGTGAGTGTTGACTAAATAAATCCTAGCTCAAAACGTCATACACACAGTATAATGCACTGGTGAGCACTCACACAGACTCAAAACCAGAGCCAGACAGAGTTCATGGTAGGCTTACTGAACAATCGTGAATTGTCAGTCAATTGAACCAGCAGTCATCTCTATGGTCTTTATTTTGAGGAATCTATGCCCGATCCATGTTGACAACTTGCTAAAAAAGAAGACTTCGTGTTAGATTCATTGCGGCCAACATCGAAATGTTTGCGTCTTATTTATCACCATGTCAATTTGCCTAGGGTAGCACGAACACGAAGTAAAAAGTGAAGCTAACACCCAAAAGCTTGTCAATTCTTGGAATAAGCCCTCTGGAGCCTTGACATTATTTTCCGTGGACCTTTCACCGGCACCCGCACCATAGAGACCGAAAAAACAAAGCTGATTCATGGCAGAACTATGCATGATAGTGCACTATGGTACATCCTGCCCAGACGAGCCCTTCACGAAGAGCTCTACTACTACTAAAATACTGTCTAGCAAGCTAGCTGCTACTGCTAGCCAGTACAAGCAAGCGGAATATCCTCATTTGACAGTATGAGACTAGTCGAATAATATCATTGTCAGTTTTGACAGTTGATTGATTAGAAGTCCGCCATTTTATGCGTAAAAATAGCTGGCCAGTGGGTGGACTGAATTTGTGCTCTGTTGGTTTGGTTGTTGTTGAGTTTGTACTTTGTTGATTTGGATATTAGTGTGCGTGCGTGTCTTGCGATGCTGCTGTTCGGTTTCTGATTCCGAGTTATAGCAGATTTTGTTCCATTTACGTGGGCTCTCGGAAATCGTGATATATCCTGACATTTGAAGCACACAAAATGAAGCGGTCATTTGATGCTATGAACTCTTCGATAGAAATTAGTTCCTATCGTGATCAACATTTCAAGGTACAAACAAGCACAATATTTGTAGATCTTCGTAATATCGTACTCTTGTATTGTTTTACTTTTTCTTTGTTAACTGCTTTTTAAAACTATTTGAAACCTGCTTATGATCTATGAATAAAAAGTATTTTGCCAGCTGCTTTTCCCTATGTACACACCCATCAATGTATTGTACACACTTTCCACTCACACAGGCTCTTTCTTCACACTATGTTATACTTTCAGGGTTCTAGAAATGAACAAGAGAAACTATTACGAGGAACATCAACCCTGTATATTGGTAATATGTCATTTTACACCACTGAAGAGCAAATTTATGAATTATTTTCAAGGACTGGAGACATACGAAGAGTTATAATGGGTTTAGACAAATACAAGAAAACACCTTGTGGATTTTGCTTTCTAGAATATTATACGAGAGAAGATGCAGAAAACTGTATGAGGTATGTATATCCATAGGCATAGTTTTAATATATACAATTAAGACCAGGTTAATATATTTCATATAAATCTGTTTCAGATACATAAATGGTACAAGATTAGATGATAGAATAATAAGATGCGACTGGGATGCTGGCTTTATTGAAGGCCGGCAGTATGGACGTGGAAAAACCGGTGGACAGGTATGTATAACAATTATGTAAACAGTCTGCGGCTAATATAACATTATTCTTGTTCCACCTACTAAGAACTGCATTTTGTACTCATACTCATATTATTCATTGCAATTATTATGTTACATGGTAAGGTCTTAAAGTAAAAAATGGTGAATACATAATAGGCCTTTATCTTTAGGGCATAGTAATATTTGTTATTTATTCTCAACCAGAAAGGCTACACAATTTGCACTTTTGGTTGAGAATAGTTTGTTTAAAAGAATACTTTACCTAATTTTATTATCTTCATTGTTACAGGTGAGAGATGAATACAGAACTGACTATGACGGAGGCCGTGGTGGCTATGGAAAAATAATCGCTCAGAAGATTGTTCCCAATACAGTTTAACGGAGTGCAAATTTTTATCAATTACCTATTATTATAAGTGTGAGATGTAATGGTGTTGATTCTGATAACAACAAACTTATTTTGATCGCTCTTAAAATATGACTTCTTTCATACAAGTTGGAACAATAAGGATGGTCATAGTCTCATGCTCTCCTTTTTAAGTTTGTTTAGCTAATGCAAAATCAGAATCAACATCAACGTAATTTATACTGATATCAATTCAACTATCAGACTTTACATTAAGTAAACTTAAATTCAAACATGATGCATTCTGTCCAAAAGTTTTACAACTTTTAGGATATGTATAAGAATAAAAAACAAACATGTTTCTAACATTTAATACATAATAAAAAGCAATATAAAATTATAACAAATCTTTTATTTAAACTTAAAATAATAGAAGATAAATGCTTAAACATCATAGGAATTAAATACTGATGTTTTATTTGATCCGCATGGATCGAACTTTGTGCATGAACAATGAATCAATATGAAAGCATATTTATAAATCAACAAACATTTGTAAATTAATAAATGTATATAATTTTTGTATAACAATAGATTTGTCTACTAAGTTTAGTTTTAACAGTTTTTCATAAGAATCTCATCAGAATATACATCAAAAAAGTTTTATTCATAAAAGGCCACATAACGCATTTCATAAATTTTGCGCCTAGCTAGATAAACATTATATAAAACTTAACAGCTTTTGTAACCATGTCCAGTGTCTTGAAGATTTACATCCACTATCATAAGTTATAAACATCAGATCATTTATGGCAAATGCTATCAGATCCATAAACATGTTAGGTCAATAAATAAAGATCATAAGTACCACAGCGCATATTACTATAACATGGAAATTAGTTAACTGGTGCTTCTGGCATGAGGTCAAACCACAGAGTCTTTGCTTCACGGAATTCATATTGGTTTAGTTGCACAACAACCTGAAATAATAAAAACAAATTAAATGTTAAGGTGGCTCGATTTTCATACGGGTTTCTTCCACTCACTCTTATTCACATTTCATTCTTCTTATTGAGTAGTTCTTCGAACCAAGTGTGGTGTAAGAATTTTAAGTTCGCCCTCAAAGAGGCTGCTTTCATGCACTTGACACATGTGTTCGAGTTTTCGAGGTTCTTCGCCATGCGAGTTTTCGATGTTTTCCTTCACAGTTTAATTGGATTGGCATAGTGCACATACATTTTTGAACAGAAAAACTCCTTGGTACACGACTGGATTGAACCCACGACCTTAGAATCGGAAGACAAGGCCACTGCCACTAGGAAACCAGTGCTCTAATTTCAATTTGCATACCTGTCCGATGATAGGGCTGCCGCCGAGGAAGCCCTTATGCGTGCAGACGGTGATCTCGACCTGCCGCGAATGGAGCTCTGCGTGCGGGATCACCCACTCGAACTGCTCATCGTACTCCGGCTGGCAGCTGTCCTTTATCACCTGCAAATTCGGCAATTTTTTATCATCTGCACTTGATGTGCGGGCTGGTTTTTCCGCAAGTAGGCCGCTGGCGAACTCTTTTTGCGTGACCCTTGACTCGTGTTGCTCGAACTTTTTTAGGTTCTACGACATGCCCCGGTTTCCTCACGATGTTTTTCCTTCACCGTTTTGAGAGTACTGGCCTAGTGCACATACATTTTTCGACAGAAAAACTCATTGGTCTGGATTTGAACCCACGACCTTCTACTTGCTTTGGCTACACGCCTTGAAAAAAATTTGTAGCTGATTGGTTGGAATCAGAAGTTGTGTGTGCTTGCTAAACTTCACCGCACTTAGCGGTAAGGCTGCCGCTCCGGATGTGCACGGTTCAAAAAATTTTAAGGATTTGTCTTTTTTTTTGTAAAAAAGAAAGCCTATGTAGTAATAAAGCCTGAAATAATTTTTGAATTCTATCTATCCAGTAGTTTTAGAGTTTATTCGTTACAGTAATAGAAATCTTTCCTCTTTATAATATTAGCATCACAGTGCAGTGCGTCGATTCCAGCAACGCTGTGTGTGAAAGTGATCGCTGAATCCGCGTTCCATTTTCAAATTTTTCAAACAAAAATCGACAACTCCTACGATTTGCGCGATCACTTTAGTGATTTGTGTTACTGGAATCGACGTCTTGGCGTGTTGGGTTGGATGTAGTACATGTTCCAGACTGATCCAATTTACCACTACACGCCTATTTATTCGATTTACTTACCACTGTTTTGCGTTTGGAGTCCTTCGAGCGCCCAGGCAGTAAATACAACTTTACATAGGGATCAGGCACATTGGTAGGGTCCTTCAGAGGTATGTTCCTGAGAAAATGACATTTTTTTCACAAAATGTTACCAAGTTCAATAATGAAGAAGATTTCGTTCTTAACTAATTGGAGATTCAAGTCGCGCGCCCCTCTGTTATTGAATAATAGAAGTTACGTCTTAGATCTTCGGCAATACATCTTTTCAGATGATAATTCAGAGATGATATGTCAGACATATAACTTATATTATCATCTGAAAAGATGTAGACGCATTCGATTTAGATTTAAGTATAATTTGCGAATTTACTTACATAATTTTGTGAACCACAACAAACAAGGTTTGGTTTTGCATGCTGTAGCGCAGCGACAGTAATAGCCGACCCAGACCAGCTTCACCGGCGGAACTGTAAAACACAAGTTTAATTAAATTTGACAGTACAAAGTTCGGCGATTTTACAGGTAGGCTGCTGGCGGGCCCTTTTTTTGCGTGACGCACTATATTCGATTTTTTTAAGGTTTACGACTTGTCGGTTTTCTCAAGAAGTTTTCCTTTCCTGTGAACTTTGAACCCGCGACTTAAGGATCGTCAGGCGGAGCCGCTACCACTAGACCTGCAGTGCTCTCCAATGACCAATCACATCAACACATCAATGGTTTAAGTCTTATTTAGATAAACGTGAACAAATTGTTGAAATAGAAAACTTTGATGAAAAGAGCGGAGAAATTTCTATGGTCAGATCGAAACCAATAAAAATTTATAGCTCAATCCCTCAAGGAAGCGTCCTTGGCTGTATCTTATTTTTAATTTACATAAATGACTTACCAAAATCAATTAATAAATCATGTGTTCTATTTGCTGATGACATCTCCGTTCTTACATCTTGTAAAACAAATATTAATTTAAATGAAAACCTAACTGACATTTTTAACACTATTGGAAATTGGATGACCGACCACAATCTTGACATTAACTATACAAAAACCAAAATAATGCAATTTAGACCGTATCAAAAGCCCCCCCTTGACATTAATTTTATATACAATAATACTAAACTGGAATGCGTAAATACATTTACACTGCTAGGCTTAGAGATTGACTCAAATATTAATTGGAAAAACCATGTCCAAAGGATGACAAAAAAACTATCTAGTTTTACGTATGCACTTAGAGAGTTACGGAAGGCTACAGACATAAAAACAGCTATGTCTGCATACTACGCTTATGCCTACTCCTGGATCCGATACGGAATTATTCTGTGGGGCAACAGTGTCGACGCTCAAAACCTGTTTATAAAACAAAAAAAGTGCATACGTATTCTTAGTAATATAAAAGCTCCAGAGAGCTGTAGACCGTATTTTGGCGAACTAAAAATTATGACCCTTATTTCGATATATATCCTAGAAATCTGCAAGTTTGTGAGGCAGTATCCACAATACTTTAAAAAAAAAAGCGATGAACCGCGGCGCTTTAAAAGTAGGTATGAGCATAACCTAGTGCTACCTACATCTAATTTAAAGATACACAGCTCGGGACCAAATGTTATGGCGGTTAAAATATATAACAAGATTCCGGAAAACATCAAACATCTAGAAAAATACAACATTTTTGAAAAAAAAATTAAAGAGATGCTTTTACAAAAAAATTATTACACACTAGACGAGTTCTTTAACGACGAACAAAAAGACTAACTATAATAATAAATAACCCTTATAACATTTTATACTAAACCTGCTTACAAATCTGCGTGATTATAATCATATCGGCCCGCTTCTCCAGTATTGCAACACCCTTACAGGGTAAATTATGTATTGATTCAAAAATTAGTTCTAAGATCTGACACTGTTATATTTACATACATAATAAGGCAATAAATATACTGAATACTGAATACTGACCAGCATCACCGGGGGAACTTGAAATGCAAGTTTAATAAATAATGAGAATATTGATGAATATGTAGTGTAAAATAGAGTGAACTAGTGAACAACGGGGTATTTACCATGATTACATTTTTGTGAGTTTGCAACTGTGTCGAAATATCGGAAGTCAAAACTCACAAAAATTTAATCATGGTAAATACCCCGTTGTTACATAGAAATAGTGTTAAAAACCATGATAGTTTCAAAAGCTACATACGTGGTAATAGACGACATTCTGTGGACTAGTTTCGGCGTATCATTTTCGGACGGCGGCTGAGATTCTTGAAGGGCGTCTGCAAAAAATAGGCTCTTAAAATCACCAGACCTTTTAGACGATTGGATAAAAGATCAAAATCAATGTTTTGTATGCCACTAAAATAAAAAATCATGGCCAAATAATAGCAGTTTCCTTTGTGTATTAAAATACTTACCAACTTCCTTTTCAATGTGCTCAATTGGGATAGACTTCTGCGACGCGTTGTCCGGGACCAAATCGACAATGTTCTTTAAGTCATTGCTACTTGATTGTAGATCTGAGAATAATGTTATCAGGTCGTTAGATATGAAGAGCATGTTACATAAAAAAAAAGCAAACAGCCTTTGGATGCAGTTTATCTCTTCAAACTTGCTCCTAAAAAAACCCTTGCCAGCTAACCGAATTTGACCAATCACAAACTTCAATTGGCTATTTATATTTACAAATCCTAGGAAAGAGTCATTAAACCTTAGTTTTTGAAATCTACTGTTTCTTAGTGAAAGTCCGACTGACTCAAAAAATGATCCAATTTCAATTTATTTATTTCTCTATGCATGAATACAATGTTACACTACACATGTAGAAAAGTTACGATTTACAAATATAATTTTGATTTCATAATTTCAATGTGTACGAACCAGCCGGAAACGGCGCAAGTGGCGCAGCCGGCGGGATGTTTGCATCTACGTTGTCGGTAGCGACCGGCGCCGGCGCCGATGGCGGTGGTGGCACTAGCGGTACCGGGGGAGGGCTTGGAGCCTGCATTTGCTCCTCAATCTCTTCCACTTCCTCTTCTCTGATGGCTTCTTTGAGGATCTGTAGATTTATAACTTTTGAAACTTTACCATGATTAAATTTTGAGAGTTTATACTCCCGATATTTCGGCACAGTTGCATGGACCATGATCACAGTTCACAGTTGAACTGAAGTCCATGAGTTAAAGAAATGTTATTGACATACAAATCGATCAACTCTCTTTCACACTCTTTTATTGGTTTCGACACTACTAACCAAAACTCACAAAATGTAATCATGGTAAATATCTGTAGTTTTAGCCTCGTTACAGTAAGCGTTTGAAAGATTTGTGGCACCTACACCAAAGAGGCTATGTTCTGTTATAGGCGATGGTTACCACTTAACATCAGGTGTGCCATATGCTTGTTCATATCAGCAACTTGCAAAATGAACTAGCTTTAAGACGTTTCAAAGTTGATCCTCGTGAACCAACTGAATAAACAATGTTTGAATTTGAATTAATATTAGGCTACTCTAGATGAGAACGAGAAAAATTATTGACTAACCTTCAACTGAAGCGAAATGACGATTTTGGATTCTGGTCCGGATCTCTGCAGCATCAGCGGTTGAGTGAGCATCGTGAGGTTCTTTTGCTTCAGCAGGGTAGAGATGCTGTACGTCAGCTGGCCTAAGGGGCTGCTGGTCTTCTGGTCCAATACCTATAGGCAGCGGAGCGTTAGTGTCAATAAGATGTAGAATACGGATTTCTTGGTGCAATTCTTCACTAATGAGGGTCTCACAATGACTTTTTAGGGTCCCGTAGACAAATGGCAAAAAATGGAACCCTTATAGATTCGTCATGTCGGTCTGTTTATCCGTCCGTATGTCACAGCCCCTTTTTTCCGAAACTTCAAGAGACTGTTGAAACTTGTTCTTAATTCTTTCGGCGTTTTAGGGCTTAGGATGGCATTTCAGCAAAAACGAGACTTTGGTCTTTGGGCAGTTTATCATTGACCAAGGGATCTGAGGGTAGTTCTGCTTTGGATAACTGCTAAAAAAAGAAGGGTAGATCGCATTGGAATTTTAAGTGTAGGAGGTTAGACATTACCTTTATCTCAAGATTATCAATTTCAGGGTTCTGGACTAGGTAAGAGTATCCAATCTCGTAGACTGGGGAGTCGGTTCTCATCTGCACTCCAGTGGTATCCGTCTTCTTACCGACTGTTACGGTCATGTAGGGGTCGGGCTTGGATTGTGCGCGCGCATTCTGGAGATATAACATAGTTAGCAGTTTGTATTGAAACTGGGGTACTCAACACTCATGCACTCTGTGAATATTCACAATAGTCATCACCATCATTATTTTTAGACTGAAGAAGTCCACTGGACATAGGCCTCCCCTATACATTTCCAGGAAGAACGATTCTTAGCTCTTTCCATCCATCAACTTCCCGCGATCTTAACAATGTCGTCGGTGCCGATACCTGGGGCGTCCTTCACATTCACAATATTATAACCTACATATTGATGACCTTTGTATTATATTGTGCCAAGTCGAAGCGGCCAAACTGTATGGAAGCATATGAGGTTTGTTTCCAGTACCCGAAGTCGGAGTTTTGCTACCACATTTCGTTACCAAATGTTGTTTTCGTTTCGCCTATTTGTCTCTCTCTATTGTATGGAGAAAATATGAGACGGCAAAAATACGTTACGTAGTTAGAGTTGTTGTCTCATCTTTTCTCCATACAATAGACAGAGACAAATGGGCAAAACGAAAACAACATTTGGTAAAGAAATGTTGTAAATGCACTGGGACTTCGGGCTCTGTTCTATTTTAATTTCATTAATCGGTTCGAAGATTTTTAAATGTGATAAATGTTACAAAGACGTGACGATTCCCGTAACTAAATTACCAAAGTAGCAAGCACAGTTCAATTCAGTATACTGTATGCAGTATGGCTTAAATTTTTGGATTGAAAAAGATAATAATCATCAACTAATTAACAATATTTCAACAGCGATGGTGGTTATTAATTCTGTACTTACCGGCAGTTTCTTGCAAGAGTCAATGTAGACAGATAATACAGCAGAACTGATGTCACCAGTCTTGATTAGCAGCGTCTCAGTCAGAGCCTAAAAAAAAATTATAGTTTCACAGAACAGTATACTTAGTAACTTTGAAGCGTAATTGTTTTTGAATTTGTTATTGATGTTTTATACGTTTTATTTTAAGAAACCCACAATTTTTGCATCCCAGCTATGTAATAGTGAATGTGTGCTAGTTAGGTACTTCATATTTTTTTAACATCTTATGTATGTACTGTACATCGGAACTTTATGGGAGACGATAATGTACATCATGATATTGTTACCACCTTGACCCGCAGAAAATGTTTTTTTTTTGCAATAAAATCTAAGGCGTTATCTTCAGAGCAATTATCCATCGCTAGAAAAAAAGGAATAAGTATTCGGAATATTTATCTGCTACAGTGTACATAGGCCTTAACAATTTCCCATTGGAAAAATGTGGCATCGTTTCAACTGTGTGTGCATTAACTGGCCGTACATGAACCGGACCCCACTTTATTCGCCAATGGTAGAGAATATATCGTAATATATCATCAGGATACTTACTCGGCTTAGCTCAGTCACGTCTGTGGTCAGCCGGTGCCAAGAGAGGCGCATGTGCACTTTTCCATGCTTAGCTTGCTGAAGGGTTTGTATCTAGAAGTAAAATGAACGTTGAGTTCATTACACTTGTTCTATTTGGACTGGCCTGTCAGCTCAGTTGGTAGTAGCTCTGCCTTCTGCGCCTGATAGGTCGTGGGTTCGAAACCAACTGAGAACAAACATTTGTGTGGTGAACACACATGTTTGTTTGTCTGGGTGTTATATTGTATTCTAAGTATGTAGCTCTCTTGTTTCCATAGTACAAGCTTTGCTCAATTTGGAGCTAGAAAGTGTTGTGTGTGATTGTTACAACTGTATACTATTTCAGATGGTGATGACGTCATCTTGAGAATAACACCTCAATACAAAGATAAGGAGGAAAGAGAAACCTTTGCTCTGGGAAACCACATAATATCAAAAAATATTATGTAGATAAATTGTTTTTTTTATAACTTACTGTGTCTAAACGACCGAAGCGCACTACTTGAGCGATATCCAACGAACATCTGAAAGTCATTGCTTTGATATAGGACATTTCCAGTGCTAAATGTATATAATATATTAGGATATACGTATAAACTTCTTTTATATCATGCACATTATATACATCTCCTTTAAATCATTATGTTACTACAAATTCTTTAAATCTATGGGATAGTATGATTGCCGTAAGATTGAAATATTTTTGAATGAAAATTTGTACTCTTTTGCGTCCACTCATAATAGGTGCGGTATTATTACTATTAGCCCGAATCATCCCATCGCTTGGCAAAAGCCTCCCCCCGATCCCGCCACTCTACACTGTGGGCCAAAATCTCTACCTTGTGAAACACGGCCCTGAAACAGCGAAGAGGTGCGGTAATAAAAACGTAAAGACTTAACATGCGAGTTTTTTGAGACTTAAAATTGGAATGGAATTTATATGGGGAATATACTATGGGTTTCCAAAAAATAATAAAATACTCACATCTATTAAACTACTGTGCTATTACAAAACAGTCACACACATACAGTACAAGACACCAAAATATAATACTGTTAAAACCAGAACAGCACAGTTAGAGAAAGCAAAAGCTCCGTTGTCACACACAATTTGTTGCCCAGCAGTGGGACAGTAGGTAGGTAGATAGGTTAGTAAAAAAGTGGTGTTGGCTGAGATTTTAATAATTTTGTGTAATTTTATACAGAGTCAGGAACAGGATTTTGTAAGTTTTTATGCTAAATGATGTTTTTTCTTAATTGGTTATATTTTATAATTTCATTAGAACATTTGTGGAATTATTGACGCAACATGATGAATACTTAAAAAAAAAGACTAGGTACTCTCTACTGTTTGTAATTTGTTTGGTTTGATTTAACTACTTAACTTATACGCTAAAGTTATTCTTATAGTTTCAGATTAGTAGTAATTTCGATACCAATTTTAAGGAGGTATTCATAATTTGTCAGAGCTTAGTATTATAACGTTAGTTATGAGGGTGTAAAAATTGGCAGTCAATGAAGCTTCAGTGCAGTGCAAAGGGTCATTCCGTGTTTTTAAGAATATAGCAGACCAAGTACAGTCATTTGGCGGTAGAATGAGAACCTACAATTCGTAACTTTCAAGTAAGTGTCATAGAATTATAAGTGAACTTATTTCAAATAAAAGTTACAAATTGTATACACTCTACTGCTGCCGACTGTACATTCGTATTGCGGTCATAGTACTGTACCGTGCGTGACAGGCATGGCATTGACCAGTCGAGACTCTTCGGAATATTTATCAATGAGTTCTGAGGATATTTAAAAATACATTTTAATAAAAATGTGTAATAGCGACCAGGCGATTTAATAATTTGATATCAGGAACTTCTTTATTAACTTAGGTTTGCTAGGAACAATATTTTGTGGTGAAGAAGTGAAAAGTAACGGAGAAATTGAGAAGTAATCGGCTAGCGTGGTATGGGCATGTTATGAGGAGAGAAGAATGTCATGTGAGGAAAAGAGTGATAAGCATGAATGTAGATGGGTATAGAGGTAGAGGTAGGTCTAAGAAAAGATGGATAGATTGTGTGAGAGATGATATGTCCAAGAAAGAAGTAAGTACTGAGATGACGAATGATAGGGGAGAATGGAAGAAAAATACATATTGTGCCGATCCCACCTAGTGAGGGCAGGAAGAAGAAGAACAATATTTTGTGGTGAAGAAATGACAGAAAAACAACGATGTGATGAAACTTGAATTCAATTCATTCCGAAGAGGTGGTACTTTTGAACATTCCGGCGCAGTCAAACTAAATAGTGTTTCTCTATTCTATCATACTGTTAGTTGTGTAAACATGTACAGTAATGTAATATACAGGTGTAGTAGTGTACTGTACGGCAGAGACCGACCTGCCCAGGTTTTCATCTCGGCCCGCGCGATCCCAGTCGTATAGTTTGACGTCTACCCTCGTTGCGCTGCGCCGAACCATTGACTGTCACACACCACCGAAATTTACACACACATACATACAAATATATACACCTAGATTAGTACCAAGATATATTAATTCGGTAGATTGTTATTTAGGTCCTATTTACAAAGGATGGGAGAAAGTTTTAGAGATTTGCATTATTGGATATGTTAGTATTATGTGTACAATATTTAGTTAAAAACACGTCACTCTGCATAAGTAATTTGTAAATTTTGTATAGGATATGTTGTGCCGCCGACTTGACCGGATTGTCAAAAACACGCCATAATAAACACAAATAAACACCCAGATGTTAAAATTAGATTTTTCAAATAAAAAATCTTAGTATCACCGTAACAAGCTTGTCATTCAGAGAACTATTCATTTTTGTGATGAGATACCAGTTTTTGCATTCTTTATCGGTGATACTAAAATAATATACAATAAACCAAACAAAATTGTAAATTAAATGTCGCTAGTGTGACCAAGCACATATAACGAAGACGGACCTGCCGAGGAAATCGTCATTAGACATTCCCATTCCTGGGTCCCAGTCCCAGACATCGCACTGGAGCACTTGACTCTTCCTTGAGCTTACTATGGCCTTCGGACAAATCATAAGACATGGACACATTAGTTTTTACTGTAACATAGTACTATGAACTTATGATTGATTTTAAAATTTTGAATGGCGGGCACTTTTCATCATACATATTTTAACCTTGTTTTTACAATATTTACAAAATCAAAAGACAAAAAAGTGATCATAGACTTCATGAATATTGTAAATTAAGGTCAAAAGAGGTAGGTGCTTGAATAATAATAAAGTACACAGTATGGAAGAAGAAGACGTGTGTTGTGTAAGAAATGTGGAAAATGTACTTTGCAAAGTAAACTTACCTTTGAGCAAAGCAAACAAAATGACTAAATCTAAGTGCAGCTACATCTATACATGCATAGAAGCAGTAATGGTTTAAATAAGAGGACTTTATAACACATCCAATATTTAACTTGTGTATCGCTACAACAAAGTTAAGTTCTAGAAGAGAACAGGCAATAAGTCCTTTTATTTTTAGCGAACCAATGACCATATTGGCTGTTGATTATCAACAATTATCCCTGACATGTTATTTAATATCACTTACCGTCCGCTACCAATATATCCAAAGAGTAAATGCCACAGTTACATGAAACTAAGCATCTACTGTCGGGTAAAATCCAAGCGAATATAAACAATCGAAGACTCACAAGCGAATAAGAAAGACATCCTGCGAGTAAGAAAGAGAGAGATAGTCATTGCTTACATTCGTTTGGTGTGCCCGATATACCATGCGCAAGCGTGCGACTACAGATACCGTCACCTTAGCCCCGCCCACAACCCGGTCCAGTCCCTTGCCCCGCCCCTTGCTTCGTGTACGGGACACACTCACCTGCCGAGCTTGTCATCGTCGTTGCCTTCGTCCTTGTCAAGCACTTCGATTTCCAACGCTTGCCCCATAGAGTGCATTATACGCGCCTGTACGCCAAACGTCCCGCGCAAACATAAGTAAAAACAAAAACTTATTCGCAACTACTTGCAGATACAACACAGGGATTAAACTTACACATAGATCGAATCGGCGCGTTTAAGCACACATGTTAACAGTTAAGCGGTAGAAATGTTATTCAAAATTACCTACTTTTGGCAGTGAATAACCAACGCTGTGGTTGCTATTGCCACTTGTAACTGGCACAGCTCTCGTAGGTAGGCTGTAACTTACTGCACACAGGAATCTAAAGCTGTCAGGTTCAGCATAAGGATGCAATCTTAAAATGCGCATACGCCTCTTTTGGAACTAAGTTTCAAAAGCTAGCCATATCTGCCTATGGCAGACAACCAGAGTACATTTTTCGGTTCTAGATATTTGTTAGTCATTCAATAAAATTGACATCACTATTAATTTTACTAAAACAACGTTCAAAAACTTTACTTACAAAGAATGCTTACCACTCCAAATCACATAATGTAATAATTTTATTAAAAAAAATACGGGTTGCACTCCGGGAGTGCCGGCAGAAGTGAAAACTTGATTATTAACGTAGGAACCCTAAAAGTTGTTTATTTTATCAAGTTCCTCAATGTAGTAAAACCCCAATCAAAGTCCTAAGGAACCCTAAAAATTTTAGCATTATCAAGCTCCTAAGTGTAGTTGAAATTCCAATCAAAGTGCTAAGGAACCCTAAAATTGTTTACATAATCAAGGTCCTAAGTGTAGTTGAAAGTCCAATTAAAGGCCTAAGGAACCCTAAAAGTTGTTTATTTTATCAAGTTCCTCAATGTAGTAAAACCCCAATCAAAGTCCTAAGGAACCCTAAAAATTTTAGCATTATCAAGCTCCTAAGTGTAGTTGAAATTCCAATCAAAGTCCTAAGGAACCCTAAAAATGTTAACATTATCAAGCTCCTAAGTGTAGTTGAAACTCCAATCAAAGTCCTAAGGAACCCTAAAAGTTGACCACTTAATCAAATTCCTCAATGTAGTAAAACCCCAATCAAAGTCCTAAGGAACCCTAAAAATTTTAACATTATCAAGCTTCTAAGTGTAGTTGAAACTCCAATCAAAGTCCTAAGGAACCCTAAAAGTCGACCATTTAATCAAATTCCTCAATATAGTATAACCCCAATCAAAACCCTATACGGAACCCTAAATTTTACGTAAAGCCAAATCTTCAACGGGTCGGAACCGCTAGAAGGGACCTTGTCGCGCGACCTACAAGTAGGTCCTAAATGAAGTAAAACGGCAGACATAGGAGGAGGGGGTTCTGGGGGGCTAAGGGGGGTCACAGAAAGGCTCGCTTCGCTCGCCGCGCTGTTCCCCGTGGTCGCGTGGCGGCTCGCTTCGCTCGCCGCGACGCTCCCCCCGGGTTCAGGAAGAGGGGGTTCTGGGGGGCTTAGGGGGGTAACAGCACGGCTCGCTTCACTCGCCACGCTGTTCCCCGTGATCGCGTGGCGGCTCGCTTCGCTCGCCGCGACGCTCCCCCCGGGTTTCGGAGGAGGGGGTTCTGGGGGGCTTAGGGGGGGTCACAGCACGGCTCGCTTCGCTCGCCGCGCTGTTTCCCGTGGTCACGTGGCGGCTCGCTTCGCTCGCCGCGACGCTCCCCCCGGGTTCAGGAGGAGGGGGTTCTGGGGGGCTTGGGGGGAGTCACAGCACGGCTCGCTTCGCTCGCCGCGCTGTTCCCATGGTCGCATGGCGGCTCGCTTCGCTCGCCGCAATGCTCCACTCGAAAAATAAATACAGTAGATCTATAAAATCATGTACCAATGACCACTACTACCTGCCGCGGGCGGCCGCTAGTTCATAAAATCTATAATAGGTATGTACCTATACCTACTACAGTCACGAAAAACGCCTTGGTATGCTTGCTACTAACTATTATCTATTCTGTGACGTTACCGTGTCATAGTAACTACTAGCGTATCTGTAGCGTCTTACGCTTTTTTTCGATTTTTATTATGAACTCTACGTTGTAGTCTTAGGGTACATTTCTGCAAAAAATCCGTCCTACGCTTTTTCGATCAGGGTCACGTGATCCTGACGCGAGTTTAAGATTTTATCCCCATTCAGAAAGTGCTCAACGCCGCTAAAGAAGTTTTCACTTCAAAAAAAAACATTAATGCAGACAAAAAGAGAGAAAAAAATATTGAAAAACTATCATCAAAACTATAGAGTCGTAAGCAAACTTAAAAAAAAATGACAGATGCTTGAACGCGCATGCTCATTCCTGATAACAATAGTGGAATGGAGTAGCAAAACTAAAAACATTCGTTTTAAAAGACTAAAATCAAATGAAGCCATTGCAATGATGGTAGTTCCCATTTCATTGAGTAACTAAAAGCATTCAATAAAAAAAACTAAATCATATCAGAAATGAGCTTAAAATTCAAACATTGACTTACCGGTAGACTCCAAAACCCTTACTTTCAATATAACAAGCAAGCGTTCAGAATATTGAATATAAGTGCTAAAATAATCTTACATAATTAGTAAAACTAAATACTGTTAAGTTAAAAAATACGACAATTCGTAGCGACTCGATCTGCTAAAGACTATCTATCTCATTTGAAATGAATTTTGTTGGCGATACTGCTGTAGAGAAATCTTCACTTGGTCGAATGCATTATTTCTTGATTGAGAGCTCTATTCTTGAAGTGAGTTTGTTTTTATCCAATAATCGCAAGTTTGTGTTGGGGGCAACAAGGCCAAACAAATTAGACAACACATTTTTTGACCTTTCAAATGAAATATATAATCTTTAGAGCTTTGATGCAGTCGCTATACGAATCCCAACTTACATAGGTCGTGCTGCCTTAGTGAGGTAACAAAATGACGAAAGAGATATATGGACATCATCAGTCATCTTACAAAATGTAACAAATTATACCGTATAGGGCTCCTAATAAACTCTCAAAGCTTCTGCTTTATTGCTAAATCTTAAGTATATTGCTAGTTATCAAAAATGATACCCATAGTTGCGTCATCGTCATTTTGTTACCACAATGGATGAGTTGTGGGCTTACCTCGCACCAGAAGTCCCAGCGCGGGTTAACATTGTTATCGATGTGTTTCGTCTTCCATTGCTGCGCGCCGACCGTTATGATGGCGTACGGGTCCGACTTACCCTTACCTGTAATAAAAAATTATTGACGCCCAAAAACACTCTAACTTTTACTTCTACTGTCCGTATATCACTTTAAAACTCCCGAAAAGCTGTTGAATTTGAATGAAGAAAGGAGCATATCTCATGTATTTTGGCGACACTTTTCCCGTTCTACTTTGTTCTGTGGGTAAGAGGTGACATGCACTGGATTTGGTGGCATCAAAAACCAAGCTAGGTTGAAAAACCTGTGTTGTGGTTTTGTGATAGAAGTGATGTAATACCTAGCATGGAGACATCTTTCTTCATGAGATTCTCTCCCTTGACGAGGTGTATCCTGAGCACGCCTTCCGGCTCGGGCATGCGTAAGTCGACGGTGGGTATCTCATCGCTCAGCTTGATCGGTAGCTTATTGGGTAGCACCATCATGTTGGCGATCTGTTCCACTATGCAGCGCCGCAGGAGGTCACTGGAATATAACACATTGCGATTACATACATATATATATATATATATATCTAACGAGCCATGGAGAGAGCTATGCTGGGAGTTTCACTACGTGCTAGAATCATGAGGATATCCGTAGAAGAACCAAGGTCACCGATATAGCTCGTAGAATTAGTTAGTTGAAGTGGCAATGTGTAGGCATATAGCTCAAGGAACCGACAACCGTTAGGGAATAAAGGTTCTCGAATGGCGACCACGAATTGGAAGACGAAACGTAGGGCCACCCACCAGATGGACCGACAACATTGTTAAGATCGCGGGAAGTCGATGGATGGAGAGACCTCAGAATCGTCCTTCCTGTAAATGTGTTAGGGAGGCCTATGTTCAGGCTGATAATGAGAATGATGATGATGATCTAACTGTTCTAACTAATAGTAATAAAAATGATGGCAACTTGATATGATCGCTGTTCCTTGTTAGTGTCATTTATTTGTTAGTATCAAACTTTTGATTACAACAGCATTACACAATCACCCAGCTGTTACCACCATTGTAGATCATTCATAATATTCTCACACAGAAAATACTTATGTTCACAGTTGACCGAACCATTCTAACATACTCGGGGTAGGTCTACTAGTCTATACAGGGTGTTACAAAACTACCCGTATAAAAATGAATCCCTATTTTGCTGAAAATTGGTGGGGAGGTAGCTTAGAACTCGGAGACGGACACTTTTCATCCCAAAAAGTAACGGGAACGGGACGCAACGGGACCGAAGCGAGCGAACCCGCTAGTTTCAAACAAATGTTACCTGAATCCAGGCATATCAAGAACGTCAGCGACTCCGACCAAGTTGAAGTCGATGGACGGGTTATTGAGGAAGAAGATCTGTAGCCCTCCGACCAGCGGCATCTTGGAGATGAGAGGCTTCATCACGACACGCAGCATGCCGTGGATCTGGAATATGGAATATGCTAATCACCCATCCGAAAGATCGTCCCGAGCATTGTTTACTAACATCTAAAACTTTGAGTCTATAAAAGTAGATGACTATATTCTTTTATTTTGCAATATTTCTTCTTATGACGTAGGTACCTAATACCTAGAGAGTAGAGCTCTTTATGAAGGGCTCGTCCGGGGAAGTACTACCAACATCCAATTTCTGCCGTGAAGCAGCATTGCTTGAAGGGTGTGGGTGCCGGTGAGATTACTGGCACGTGAGGCTGAACCTGTAAGCCTCAAGATGATAGACGCAGGGCAGTACATCGTAGGGCACGTTACTGACGTGCGTCAACTACGAGGCAATGCTTTGTTAAACGATGGTTACCACATAACATCAGGTGGGCCATATGCTTGTTCCATCAGCTAGTTGTATAAAAAAACTACACATCATATTATACTTACGCAGGCGTTAACAGTCAGTTCTCGCTTGCATGTATCACAACATGTTTGAAGATCATAAAATCACTAAATCTAGTCTCACTGAGTTATAAAAAATTCCAAAACAAGGTTCAGGAAAAATGAAATTTTGATGCAAGCAAGTTTTCCTTTTCATTCATAAATATGTTTCTTTCTTTCGGTAGAAAACTTCTCCATCATAATGAATGCCTCTAGCTCTAGTGAATCGAATGAAAATTACCATAAATGAAACGAATTATGAATCACTAGTACCTAGTATGTTTTTCATTTTACCTGCAGATCTTTGATGCCTCCTCTGATACGTTGAAGGACGAATGAAATGTCACAATCACCGGCGTAGCTAGAAGAAGGAAGGCGGTATTTACACACGTAGTTTAGCACCAAAAACCACAAAATAACCAACCACCAGTTTAAAATACAAAATGTTTTGTTTTAGTTAGTGATAAAGTATAGCCCGACCAAGCTAAGTTTGCACCTCTCGTCGATTACAAAAATTTGTCGTCCTTCAAAAATTAATTTGCTATAACTTTAAAAAACTATACGAAATATCTTTGTTAGATTTTACTTCGCATTTATTGTTTTTAACATTAAATTATACAGTACATTAAAATATACACAAAAAGCGAGGTGCAAACTTAGCTCGGTGGGGTTCTAAGTACCTACCCATCGTTTTAGCACATAAAACTTTAAATCGATAGTTTATTAATAATTGCAAATGAATTAAAAATTTAGGCCCGTATTCCGAAACAGCGCTTGAGTCTGAGTCGAGCCTCAAGCATAGATTTTATGACAGTTCTCCATTGAAAAGTGTCAAAAATCTGTGCTTGAGGCTCGACTCAGACCTAAGCACTGTTTCAGAATACGGGCCTTAGATACAGTTGACACGATTCGAAACTGATCCAGTGTCTAAACACTCATTTGTCACGCATTGTCCGCGAGTACAGAGGTCAATATGCCCTTAGACCGTATACTATAGATGGTTTTTGAGAAGGGTGGTGATAGCCAAGTCCGAAACTACGAGAGTTAGGGACAATTCGTGAAAGGAGTCATGCCCTCGATTTATTAGAAACCAATAACTGCACATTTATTTTTTTAAATCCATATCTTGATTTTCTTTCGGTACTCACAATAAATCCACATCCATGATGATTTCATCCCTAGAAAGGTTCTTGTCGTAGACCTTCACGCCGCCGACCCGGGGAGCCTGAAAGCGGAACATTCCACTGCCATTAAGCGGTTATCGCATCGTAAACCGATGGCGACATCAAGATTACGAACAAGTATTAATGAGAGTGCACTCATGTGTAATAGCAGACCATTAAAAGTATGAACCTATTCCATCTTTCACAGCAAAAAGTAATGGCTAAAATCTTAAATGGAGAAAAAAAATGCTACATATTATACTACAATTGTTTTTTATTGACGTGGGCGAAATTGTGGAGCTGTAAAAGAAATCTTCCCATCTCTACTCGCGCAACCCTGGAGTAATAGTTAATCTAACTAAATGGTTTCCAAGTCACCATGTACATTCAAAGTTTCATAAAAATGCGTTGAGCTGTAACGGATTAAAGTGGGTAACAACTCCTCGGATTTAAATCATTTGATCGTTCAGTGTTCATCCAATTATTTTTAAATTAGTTAACTGACCAACGCATACTTACAATAGTTCCTAGGATCATCCTCTCGAACTTGAATCCACTGAGCTTGTAGTTAGCGAGGCTCTCCGCCACGGCCGGCTCGATCGTGTCCTTCAGAAGGCTGCGGGCGAAGTGGTTCACATTGGGCCACACTTGCAGCAGAATCTGTTACAACAAACGAGTTATTTTTTACAACGTCTTTCATATTTATTTTCGACCTACTAATGCGAAAGCGATATGGTGTTTGTGGCTAAATCACGCCTGATTTAGATGAATTTGTCAGTAAATAGTTTATAACATAGATTAGCATATAAACTATCTCTTATCCTGAAAAAATAACAGGAACAGCCAAAAATAACGTTCCATATTGAATTTGTTATTGGAGATATTTTATATCCGTTCTGTCTTTGAGGGGCGCTTTTTAAAAATAACGTTAGTTTTTGACCAATAAATTAAGTTCATTTACTGTGGACAATGTTTACCTTCCAACATTTTTGTGTGTATACTATAATTGGTTCATGTTAGCATTGTAATAATTATCAAATTAGAGACTACACAATGTAACACATGGTAAATAGAATTACGCAGTGAGATAACCCAACAAAAAGAAAATGCAAACATTTGAAGTGTAAAATACTGTGGGTGAATCATTCGCCCACTTTCATGAAGACTTGTTTGATTGTTTCTTAGGTGTTTCTAGTGTTTGCTGAATTTTCTTTCAACCTTGGGCTAACTAGACATAAAACATTATTTATTTACTAAAATAACAAATATTACTTCGAAATTAATCGACAGCTACTTGTACTTACCCTATTCAACCATTCAGCACGTTCCACATCAGGAAAGAAAACCTGTGAAAGAAAAACAGTAGGTATAAAATTAGATCTCCCTTGCATAAACGGTTTTGATAAAAAATGTAGCATCATGTCATATGAACCCATATTATATCATAGTAATAAAGCATGGTATAAAAAATATGAAAAGCAAATATAAATAAATAAACAGGCCTTTGCATCTATTCTAGATGATATATCTATTCTAGATGATATATCTATTCTAGATGATATATCTATATAAATCATCTACAATAGATGCAAAGGTCCGTTGCGTCAGGGGCAACTGGTGATTACTCATGCCCCTACTTACGGGACGCTTTAGTGCTTGGGGACAGGATTTTAGATGGCTTGCCCAGCACCTATACCATCCTGACAGCTCAGTCAGCCTTCTCCACAGAAAAGACATGGTCAATACGTGCGGAGCTGATTAAGCCGCGGGTTTCCTCACGATGTTTTCCTTCACCGTTTGAGAGCACTAGCATTGCGTACAAAAATTTTACCTTCGTATCTATGCAAAAACGACAGTCGAGACATTATGGTTAGAAACAGAAGCATATCAGAAACCTTACCCAAGCAGGCAAGTCATCCAGCTTAGCGAGGACGACATCTTTCTCGGAGGAAAGCGCGGCGGACTTGGCCAGGTTGCGACGGTATTCGCTTTCTTTCCGCCATTGGTCGCGCATCACGGACAGAATGACGGGAGTGATCAGCCATGCCACGCTCCATTGCATGTAGCCCACGAGGTATACCACGCCGACTACGGATACCTGCAGAAATTGATGACGACTCATTAGGTAGGACGTGTTCTTTCGTGGTGGTATAATTATAATGTGTTCTTTCTTAATTATCATGACACGGTTTGGAACGGAACGGACGGTTTAAAAAAAAGAATGTCAAGTAATAGACGAAGTACATAGGTGTCATTCTGAGAGTTGATCTAGGATTTTAAGACTGCAAGGCTCAATTATCAAAAGTGGGATGAGGTAGTTTAAGCTGGTGAATTTGACATTATTAAACTGAAAATTCTTACTGAGAATTTATTCATCTACTACTTCAGTTTAGCTATAGAATGTATTGAATATAAATAGTGCTAAATATGCACGAGGCTTCTTCAAAGTAAGTAATTGCATTGCATGCATTATATTTGCATTAATTTAATTTACTGACGCCACAGAAAATTTGGAAAGTGACTGTTCTAAGTTCTAACATACCTTTACAAGCCACTCAAATCGCATATCTGATAATAAAATCTACTATCACCCAAATTATCAAGATCATGTGCAGAGGATCAAGTATGAAAACTAAACCTTTATAGGTATAAAGGTTTAGTTTCTTAATTTTTGGTTACACTATAGTCACTAACTTGACAACGCATCTACTTTTCAAAACCATAAAATAAGGTGTGTGTATACTGGTACTACGATTGGCTGATACCCTATGCCAGAAATTGATAAGAGATAACAGTCCATAGATATTGGGTATACACTATACATTGGTAAAATGATAGCGCCGATTTCAGTGGCTGCTCAATAAAAATAAAAAGTGTTAGTACCTATTTCAGCTTAGGATTTTCGCTACTTAGAACAAAACCCACCAATAAATGTGTAGGTAAGTGCATGATAAATAATGTTTTTAGGCAAATGAATTGTTAAAACTGGCAGTAGTGTGAGAACTAGCTTACGTTCGCCTATTTCAAAGTGATGCTTTTTATGTAACTAGATAAAATACATTAATTCGAGGCATGACCCAACCAGAAGCACGGATGCATGAATTTTAACGATGTCAGAGAGATCAATAACTTTTCAACAGATTTTGCTCAAATTGTTCACCAATATCACGTCAATTGCATCATCTATAATATTTTCCTTCCTACGCCAAAACCGCAATTTTTTGATTTCCTGTGGGAATATAATTTAGCGCGCATGATGTCATTGTTATCAGCGCGCCGAATACATTAGCATGCCATGCCTACCTTTTAGTCATCAGTATTCTGTATACTTGCCAGTCTATGAAGTAATTCGACTACAAATTGCTACTGGTATGATAAGGCTTACCTCATAATCGATTTCCTCCTTTGTGTTACATCAGTAGAGTAGTGTTGGTAGGAAGGTATTCAAATTGCCTTCTATTATGCAAAGTACATCATCCAAGAATAAGCAAACCAAGTAAATACCATAACTACCTGGATTGTTATATTGAAAATAACAAATATTTAAGAGCAAAGACCTATGAGTTGTTGAAAAAAGGCTGTCTCTTTTTGAACTTTGTCCAGAAGAGGGATAAAAATCCAGGACTATAAACTCACACATATCCCTACAGATATTTTTGTACTTTCTCAGTAGGTACCGTACCCACTAAAAATCCCTTAGTGAAGGCGGTTTTTATATTAAAACCAGTTCAGATAGTATAATTGTAAATAAACTTGATACAATGATAATATCAAAACATCAGAAGGTCAAATACCCTTCCTATGATTCAGAAGGTACCTACAAGGTCAAACTTGACTGACATGCTTGCTAACGTTTGGCTTATGATAATGCATCATTGTTTGCCTTCCAAAAGAATTATGTATGTGTTCGCTAGATGCAAGCATAAATACCTAAGCGTTGAAGTCTGTTTTTTATGCCTATCACTATAAAGTCACATGTAGCTTTCTTTTAAGAGAGAAGAGAAGAAGGTACTTAGTATTTACCAGCTATCTGGTTCCCATAGTAAAAGCTCTGCTTAGTTTGGGGCTAGATGGTGTTGTGTGAATTGTCTATAATATTATATTATTTATTTATTTTAATAGGAGAACCTGAAACCTTGGAGTCTTTCAGTAGAATCCTGTCCTATTCATAAATATTCATATATAGGACAGGATTCTATACACATCTTAAAAGGCAGGTTCTTACCTTCTTTAAGGGTCCTTACCTTCTTAAAGAACCTGTAGATCATGGTCAGAACGCTACCATTATCATCACTGCTCGGAGGGAGAGCAGTCTTGCTTGAGGACACCATCTTGTCCCCGTCCTAGAAAACAGTACAGGTGTTAAGAGACAGTTTTAGGTTCATCTTCTTCTTACGAAATGTTTTATTATAGTAACATATGTTACAAAACAATGTTTATTTTCTAAAAATAGCATCTTTATTTCTTTTCAGAAGCATAATCTCTTGACAATACTTTTTTATTTAATACTTTATAATTATATTTATCTGGCGGTTTAAGCAGGCCATCTTAAAAATGCAAATTAGTTACCCTTGCAGCTCTGGTTTTCAGTGGCACCTTATTAAAATAATAATAATTTCAGTAGAGCTATCTATGTTAAGAAAAGATATATAATAGCGTTTGATATCGAACTAATTCAGGTGCCATATCAATGTTATTCTCCAGTAGTTCACGAAATGCGGTCACTTTTATTTATAGATTCACTACAGTTGGTCAAGGATCTTACCGGTACATAGGTAGGTACCTAGTTCCTATACTAAATAACATAATCTGATCTTTAAAAGAAATAATATATCAAGTGCATAAAAATAAAAACGTACCATGTTTCAAGCAAGAGTATTGCCGCAATAATACTGCGGCGCGGCCAGCGTGGGTGGAGGAGCGAAATGAAAAGCGAACAACAACTACGTCAGCTACTCAGCTACAAACAGGTACATGAAACAAGATAATTTACCGAGAGCTAATTTCCGGATGAGTGTTAATCAATCAAATAGAGTATTGCAAATCGATCCACTCGTGATCAGCTGTTTTTACAAGTTTGGTGGAGATAGATCGCTGTGTTTTGTATAGCTGTAGCTGAAAAAGTATTTTTTGATTTCATCGGCTCTTCGGCTCAATCAAATTGTAAAAAACCAAAAAAACAACAAAACAAACAAACGTCAAACCAACTGTACTGTCACTCTGTCACTGTCAGACAGTCAGACGTCCTTAGAAGATCTGTCTCAGACAGACAACAGCCTGACGGTACGTTTCCACCTTAGACAAGTTTCCACAAACGTTACATGTGCGTTTCTTTCTACTGTCGCATCAAGTTTCGCAACTTGTCAATGAAGATGTTTCCACCATATTATGTGTTTCGCAACATTTTGACATGAACTCCACACAATTTACTTCAAAATCTTTCGCTAACCCCTGACTGATTGACTACTAGGGTAAACCATACTATTCTTGGCGCCCCCCCAATGATTGGCACTCTTGCATAAAAACCCATGAAATATGAGTTTCGAGCAATTTTTTTAAGTGACAATAATTTATTTTGGTAATATTTAATTTTCTTAAAGGTAACATTCATTTTATGCTTAGAATGTCCGCCATCCAAACTTTTCACCCAATCCTAACTTTTTAGGGTTCCGTAGCCAAATGGCAAAAACGGAACCCTTATAGATTCGTCATGTCTGTCTGTCTGTCTGTCCGTCCATATTTTATAACTTTTTACTCGGTTGTCTCATCCTTGTTAAACACATGTTTGGAAACAGCTGTGAAAGGAATATGGCAGACATTCTAAGCATAAAATGAATGTTACCTTTATGAAAATTAAATATCCTACCAAAATAAATTATTGTCACTTAAAAAAAATTGCTCGAAACTCTTATTTCATGGGTTTTTATGCAAGAGTGCCAATCATTGGGGGGGTGCCAAGAATAGTATGGTTTACCCTACTATGTTTTCAACCTGTACGCAGGATGTTTCCACCATATTATGTGTTTCGCAACATTTTGACATGAACTCCACACAATTTACTTCAAAATCTTTCGCCAACCCCTGACTGATTGACTACTACTACTATGTTTTCAACCTGTACGCAGTGCTTACTGCATTATTAAATATGCCAAACATAATGTTGGTCGTGCCTCTGACCACCCCCCTTGCACTTTGCGTCCTAATTGTTTAACGCTATCGTAAGTAAATTTTTTACTCACCTCCGCAACGGCTGAACTAACTTGGAACTTGAAATACCTATGTACTGTTGTAATATCCCCAGTCCATTCTTAGTAAGGTAAAGTTTTACCGCCATTGTCAATGATGGGTGAAAGCAGAGGGGTTAGTTAGAGCAATAAGCTTGCATTAAGCAAACCTTGTTTCTGGCCTACCTACACGATTGATGTTAGGGATATTTTAATAAATAAAAACAGATTCGTGTAAATTAAAATATATAAGTAATCAAAACTAATTAAATTTATATTAACTTATTTCTGTTGACAAATGGTACATGTTAAATACAGAATCGATAATATGGTAGATTTCTAAAGTAAGCGCTGGAAGCAGAAATCCTGAAACATACGCGGTAACTTAGGCCGAGATTCATAGACGTGACTTTGCTTTACAGCAAAGGAGTCTTCGCAAAGTAAGCTTTGTTTATCGAAATTTACCTTCAACATCTATATTTATAAAAGAAAGTCGTGTTAGTTACACTATTTATAACTCAAGAACGGCGGAACCGATTTGGCAGAAAATTAGTGGGGAGGTAGCTTAGAACCGGGAGAAGGACATAGGATAATTTTTATCCCGAAAAAGCAACGGGAACAGGGTGTTACGGGAACGGGCGAGCGAAGCCGCGGGCGGCCACTAGTTTTGAATAAAGAAGAGCTTGACAGAACTATGAAATATATTTTTGGTTGAAAGTTGAACTTTCCATCAAAGTAAAGTCAAAGTTCGGTCTATGAATCTCAGCCTTAGACAATTTATTGCGGCAGGGAAGGCCGCGTAAATGAAAAAATGTATGCTGCTTCTAGTGCTTACTTCAATCACAATTTTCTTAGAATAAAACTCTAGCTATCTAATTATTAATGTACTTTAAATAAATTGATATGTGGAATGAAATCACAAAATGTAACAACAAGATGCTATTCAATCTATAATTGTTTTTTTCAACCAAATATACTAACTAATCTTTCTTTTCAACAAGTGTTCTTATTTTCGACTTCTCTTTTTGATATTACAATCAAAACAAACGAGAAGACTTAAAAACACAAATGTTCGTTGCAGTTACCGTAGTAAATGACTACTATTCATTAAAAATCTCAATGACCAGAAATGGAATGTGACGGCAAAACTAACGTGTTCGATCGTACATTATCTAAGACTTGTTTCATTTATAAACATGCTCAACATTTTTTACAAATCTCTTTTATAATATAAATAGCTACAAAATGAAAACTAATTCTCATTTTCAAATTCACATTACACTGGTGTTACGTCGTTACAATGCACAAATTATGAAGAATCATTGCTATTTTATAAGTACCTATGTCTTGGTCATAACATTATCCAAATCTCTATAATTTCATTCCAATTAATTCTATTTTACGCACGATATTTTAAAGGCACCAATATATCAATAATCCTGATTCAGTCTCACAAAAAACATTCATCTCATAGTTCATTATCTATCTATAACTACTTATAATCTAACAACGCGATGTACTTATTCTATAGTTTGTATAAAAATAAATATCATTAGGTGCCTATCCTGTTCTGTAAATCACGATAAAAAAAAAACGACAAGCTTCGCAGCTTAGTTGGTAGTAGCTCTACTTTCTACACTACAGGTTGTGGGTTCGATCCCCAGTGAGGACAAAACATATTATCTGATGAACATAGATATGATGTACATATGTATGTATTTACAAAAAAAATATTAAACCCTGGGTCTTATTAATAATCCTAGCGCAGCGTTGGACTGGTTGATCCGTGTTTTGTCTCTTGCATTGACATGCAATTGTCAACTCGAACAAATGTGACAAAACCCGTATTAACTACTCCAGCGTTGCGCCAGGATTATTAATAATAATACCCTAACAGTTATACAAGCCTACCCTGTACAAGCATTGCTTATAGTTCGAGACTTATTCTATTCGTGGCACTAGATCTTTCGAACCAGTGTGATGAAAGGATTTTTAAGTGCGCCCAAGTGGTTTGGTAGTAGATAGCGCTGAGTGCAATGCTCACATACATATTAATTTATAACATGCAGTGTTGCCATTACAACTTGGCCAATATTCTGAACTTAGCTCTAAGCTCCTCTGCAGAGCCAAACATCTAACTTTAAGTCCACTAAGCCACAGCTGTAGTTATGATGTAGATAAGTCATCTAATGGCTAATTTATCAATCTACAGATTAATTTATCGTTCAGGTAAAAATATCCATGTCTTTTTTTAGGCTTGTAAGGGCTGAATTTTTTTAATTGACAAGTATCGTTATTCCGTAGAAGGAAAAATAGCTCTTGATGGCGTAAATTACACAGAAAGATGTTTGACACGTTCTAATAATGCATCACACGTCTTCTTAGCGTCTCCTAGTAACATAGCTGTATTCGGGTTGTAGAATATTGGGTTATCTACCGCAGCGTATCCCACGCCCATTGATCGTTTCATTACAACCACCTGAAAAATAAATCATTTTTTACAACAATGAAAAAATTGCCTGTCTAAGGCCGTATTCAGAAACAGTGCTTGCGTCTGTAGAGCCTCATATTTGACAGCCATAGATTTTTGACAGTTTTCAATGGAGAACTGTCAAAAAATCTATGCTTGAGAGTGCTTGAGGCTCGAATTATTGCACAATAAATATGGCAACATTTAAATCACATCATCTGCATGCGATTCTATTGCTCGATTCATAGCGAGGATTAGTTGAATTTCCTGCTTTCATTTCTTGACGTTCCTATACATTTTTTTTTTGTATTTTATACGCTTATGCAATAAAGCAGTTTATTTAGTTTATTTGTTTTATTTCTATGAATAACTCACCTGATTAGACTTCCAAACTTTAAGTACAGGCATTCCGGCGATGGGCGAGTTGGGATCATCTTCCGCAGCGCTGTTTACAGTATCGTTCGCTCCTGGGAACAGGAAAAAACATTTTTACCAAACCTGTACATGATTATCAGTAATTTATATTTTACAGACAGAAATAACACTATAGGTAGGTCCTACAAAAGCATTATAAAATAATGTGGCAATATTAAATACATACTAGCTATCCATTCGCGATTCTCTCGTTACTACCTACCCCGTTAAAAGGTAGCTCGATTCTGATAAAGTTCTGATGAGGTTCTGATTCTGATGAATTTTGGAAATTTTAGATTTCGTCAATATTTTAGATGAAGCTTTGAGATTTTAGTTTCTAATTCCTTTCCAGCTGTTACGGAGATGAGTGTTCATAAGCAAACATATACGCATAATATTAGTATGATTTACCAATGACTAGAACAAGGTCTGTGTCAGGGAATTCATCGTTGATTTCCTCCATCTCGAACACATCGTCGTAGGGCACTCCCGCCTCAGCGAGAAGCACATTCAGTTGTCCCGGCATACGCCCTGGAAACACCATAAAATTACTTATAACTTACTTACTTATTACTTACCTACCGTTTTTTTTAAGTACTTATAAAAAAAACGGTTTGTGACGGGAGATAGTCCGATTCCCTCCAAAAACAAGAAAGAAATCCTTTTGATGTTTTTTACTAGGTATGGTCTTAGATAAATAATTTTATTTAAATTTTGATGTGTATTTAGCTTTAAAGTAAACAATGTGCCCATTTACCTGTTGTCTTTATCGTGATTGCAATTTGCATGCTAGGTTTTGGTGAATCTATATCTACCTATATTAAAGTTCTAAAATTTACCATGCTTCAAGCAAATAAATTATTTCATTTACTCAGCTAAAGGCTAAAGCTAATTTTCCCCAGTTTTTCTCCGTATATTGTATCTTACCTGCAACTGGGTGGATGGCAAAGCGAACTTTCTTGCCAGCTTTCTTCAATACATCCACCAACTCAGCGATGGGGTATTGTGCTTTCGCAACGCAGAGACCGTATCCTGAAATATAAAGAAGTTTCAGGAAATGTGTTTACTCATACATAATTAAGAAATCTGTTAACAGGTTATTCAAAGTGACTTAAATTTGAACACAAAATGACAAACTCTAAAAAACATTGAGGTAGGTAAGAATCATGAAAGGAATTTGAGATTTCAAGAACATTTTGTTTTTAGGGTTCCGTACTCAAAGGGTAAAACGGGACCCTATGCTGCCCGTCTGTCACCAGGCTGTATCCTAAGAACCATATATGGTTCATAAGATACAGCCAATTGTCTAACTATAGTTAGACAATTTAAATTTTCACAGATGATGTATTTATGTTGCCGCTATAACAACAAATACAAAAAAACTTAATAAAAAAAAATACGGGTTGCACTCCGGGAGTGCCGGCAGAAGTGAAAACTTGATTATTAACGTAGGAACCCTAAAAGTTGTTTATTTTATCAAGTTCCTCAATGTAGTAAAACCCCAATCAAAGTCCTAAGGAACCCTAAAAATTTTAGCATTATCAAGCTCCTAAGTGTAGTTGAAATTCCAATCAAAGTGCTAAGGAACCCTAAAATTGTTTACATAATCAAGGTCCTAAGTGTAGTTGAAAGTCCAATTAAAGGCCTAAGGAACCCTAAAAGTTGTTTATTTTATCAAGTTCCTCAATGTAGTAAAACCCCAATCAAAGTCCTAAGGAACCCTAAAAATTTTAGCATTATCAAGCTCCTAAGTGTAGTTGAAATTCCAATCAAAGTCCTAAGGAACCCTAAAAATGTTAACATTATCAAGCTCCTAAGTGTAGTTGAAACTCCAATCAAAGTCCTAAGGAACCCTAAAAGTTGACCACTTAATCAAATTCCTCAATGTAGTAAAACCCCAATCAAAGTCCTAAGGAACCCTAAAAATTTTAACATTATCAAGCTTCTAAGTGTAGTTGAAACTCCAATCAAAGTCCTAAGGAACCCTAAAAGTCGACCATTTAATCAAATTCCTCAATATAGTATAACCCCAATCAAAACCCTATACGGAACCCTAAATTTTACGTAAAGCCAAATCCTCAACGGGTCGGAACCGCTAGAAGGGACCTTGTCGCGCGACCTACAAGTAGGTCCTAAATGAAGTAAAACGGCAGACATAGGAGGAGGAGGTTCTGGGGGGCTAAGGGGGGTCACAGCACGGCTCGCTTCGCTCGCCGCGCTGTTCCCCGTGGTCGCGTGGCGGCTCGCTTCGCTCGCCGCGACGCTCCCCCCGGGTTCAGGAAGAGGGGGTTCTGGGGGGCTTAGGGGGGTAACAGCACGGCTCGCTTCACTCGCCACGCTGTTCCCCGTGATCGCGTGGCGGCTCGCTTCGCTCGCCGCGACGCTTCCCCCGGGTTTCGGAGGAGGGGGTTCTGGGGGGCTTAGGGGGGGTCACAGCACGGCTCGCTTCGCTCGCCGCGCTGTTCCCCGTGGTCACGTGGCGGCTCGCTTCGCTCGCCGCGACGCTCCCCCCGGGTTCAGGAGGAGGGGGTTCTGGGGGGCTTAGGGGGGGTCACAGCACGGCTCGCTTCGCTCGCCGCGCTGTTCCCCATGGTCGCATGGCGGCTCGCTTCGCTCGCCGCAATGCTCCACTCGAAAAATAAATACAGTAGATCTATAAAATCATGTACCAATGACCACTACTACCTGCCACGGGCGGCCGCTAGTTCATAAAATCTATAATAGGTATGTACCTATACCTACTACAGTCACGAAAAACGCCTTGGTATGCTTGCTACTAACTATTATCTATTCTGTGACGTTACTGTGTCATAGTAACTACTAGCGTATCTGTAGCGTCTTACGCTTTTTTTCGATTTTTATTATGAACTCTACGTTGTAGTCTTAGGGTACATTTCTGCAAAAAATCCGTCCTACGCTTTTTCGATCAGGGTCACGTGATCCTGACGCGAGTTTAAGATTTTATCCCCATTCAGAAAGTGCTCAACGCCGCTAAAGAAGTTTTCACTTCAATAAATATTTAAGGGAGCTCGCGTACCACAAACTGCGTGGAAGTGGTACGCGACCCCACGTTTCAAAGTGATCTTTGTGATACCATTGATTAAAGACATATTTGACTTTGACAACCGTGATTTCTTTGCTTTTTTATAGATTATGGTACGAAACCCTTCGTGCGTTAGTCTGACTCGCACTTGGCCGTTTAATTAAAGGCATATTTAATACAGGCATACGATTTAGAAGAAAATTGGCTTGCAGCAATATTATATCCTGAACGCTCAATAAAAGCTTTATATTGAGAAGGCGACATCCGTTTCCGGCGAATTACTACCAGTTTTCATACTTTTATACAGTCTACATCCGGTCAAGTGGCGCCACCTGGCGGCCGCGCGCAATTTTACTTCGTAAAACATGCAGCGCCATATTGAACTCATTGGCGTTTTGTTTTCCGTCGAAGCAACACGTGTCCAGCAGCTATCTCTGCGACGACCGTGGTTGCTAATAATATTTTAAATCTTTGTTCTTACAAAAGTGAATAAATAATTAATTTTATTTAGTGAAGTGTTCTTCTTTGAGCAGTGCAAGGAGGGAAAACCGTGAGTACCCTCATAATAATAAAAAAATTAACGTGATTAATTTTTTTAACGAATTTTTCGTTTGGATCACGTTCTTATAGTTTAAAAAATCCAGTTTATTTATATAGTTAAGTTTCATTTTCAGTAGTACATTTTATTGTGCACATAAGCTGTGGTAGGTATACGTGCCGTTCTTTGAGGCAAAAGCCGGTACCGCTGCCATAGCTATAAAATGAACAAATAGGCAGGACGTCGTTTGAACGTATTTTTAGAAATGTTTTCCAAACAATTTGCTAATATTTATTTTTCATAGTAGTTCTGCCTTCTGTGTGATCGTGGGTTCGATCCCCACCGAAATACGTGTAATGAACATGGGTCTTTGTTCTGAGGTTACAATGTTTTTCCGAGGAGGTTAAATCAAAATCGTAGAAGGAATAGTTATTTATTAAACCCTTAATTGAATATTATCATTCATTCATTGCTTCATGTTGACTGCTATTTTGATATCCAGTGCATTTTGCTTAAAGTCCTATACCCTAATATACTCCAGGTTTCATAGACTTGGAAACAAACAAAGAGGGGTAAAACGTATGATACCTGACGTCATCGGGCCATACCTACCTATACGGTTAAGCTTACTGCATGGTAAAAATAATATTAAATTTTATTTTGTTTTGATAAAAATTATGCCTACCTTCCCAAAGCAGAAATAATATTTGTTACAGTCCGGCAAGTATAACTTGGCGGGTCTGAAGCTAGCCGTTTGGTCAATCTTCCATCAGTCATTGGCCATTAACGATCGAACAGCTCACTTCAGACCCGCCAAGTTATACTTGCCGGACTGTATATTCTCTCTTGGGTTTATTATACGAATACTTTTACTTCTAGAAAAATCTTAAGAAACTTTTTTCTTAATACCCACTTTATTATTTTAAAACTATGTTCATCACACCATCGCTTTCAATCAGTTTACTGGTCACCGACTCGAAGGTTTATCGTAAAGTTTTCAAGTAAAATGGCGTACTTTATTAGCAGCAAAGTATTTTTGGTCTTAAGAACCTACCAGCCACCCCTCGCGGGGGTAAGGCGTTTGTGAACTAACTGCGTTCTATGGAATGGAACTCTATAGACGTCCAGTGAAACTGGCCTGTTCCTGTTAAATCTGAAAAGAGAAACTCAATCAACCTAACGACCGCCCCTCGCGGGGGTTAGGCGTTTGTAAACTATGTTCTATCGAGTTGAACTCTCTAAACTTCTAGTGAAACTTTCTCGCTAAATAATATAGATTCTCGCAAGAGAACCTCTATCAACTTAACAGCCACCCCTCGCGGGGGTTAGGCGTAAAGCGAAAATGTGTTCCATCGCGTGGAACTCTGTGAACTACAGGTAAGTGAATCTAGTCTCTGAAATGTGGTGGTTCTCACAAGAGAAAATCAATCATACAACTGCCTCTCGCGGGGGTTAAGTGTTTTAACTGTGTTCCATCATACAGATTTGATACAATTTTAGCAAACCTGCCCTCTCAAATTATGTGCCTGTATCAAGTACAGCCTCGCGGGGTGAAAATTTTAGCCACATTGAAACTCGCACAGGGGTCAACCCTCGAATGTGCAATATACGAACTGTGTTTTTACAATGGGAAAGGTAAGTAACGAGTCGCGACTCGAAAGTGAAGATTATAATGACCTCGAGTGCTGGCTTAGGCATATATAAAATAAAAATAAATATAACACTATCTAGCCCCAAACTAAGCAGAGCTTGTACGATGGGAACCAGATAGCTGATATAGTACATAGATACTTAAATAAAAGAAATATACTCAAGGTAAGGAAAGCCAGTTACACACTTCCATCCAATAAAGTGTTTTACATCAAAAGCCTAGTCTTGTTTGATCTAATGAAAAATGGCTCTTATAAATCCACTGAATTCCTTATCATAGTGTAATTAGACCCTTGTCTGCTTTTGGACCCAAACCTGAAAGTGCAACCCTTAAAGTATTTGCCAAAGATAGGAAGTTCTTAATTTCCGAGTTAACCTAAACCGAACCTTACTCGTAGATTTAAACTGTACTGTGTTTTTTGCAAGTATTTGCAGGCTAAGCACGCTTTTTTAAACAAATATTTTTTGTGAATCTCTACGATCACTTGTCTTGAATGGGACAAAACAAAGACATTCTTTGCAAACATTTTCAAGCCTACCCGCTTAAAAGCTTCAGACTTTTAGACTTTGCCAGCCTTGTAGTTCACCATGGTGCTAAATTAATGTTTATACATTTATTAAAACTAGCAAAGACCTACCCTACCTAAGGATGCCTTAAAACGCATCACTAAGTTCACATCACAACTCTCGAATCATTTTTCTAATAGATGTGTTAAAAATCAGGGTTTAGGAACAATTAAAATGAAATGAATGTTTAAAAAAAAAAAAAAAAAAAAAAATTCATGCGATCATTTTTACGCATTGAGAAAAGATACCAAGGAGGACCATGTTTTTCCTAGCAAGACAGAGTGTCTTTTGACGTTTCAGTATTTGACAAAGTCGTACCAATTTGTACCTTATTTGTACTTTACCGTTTGGTTTTTGACACTAATAAACCGGTCATTAGTGGCGCGTGGTACACGCACA
This sequence comes from Thera obeliscata, assembly GCA_947578465.1. Classification (NCBI taxonomy): domain Eukaryota; kingdom Metazoa; phylum Arthropoda; class Insecta; order Lepidoptera; family Geometridae; genus Thera; species Thera obeliscata. Next base: position 6,442,866 of record OX387926.1, read on the forward strand.
AAAAATGCATTACTGCCGGTCTATCTGCGCGAGCAGGGGCCTTATTCGCTATTACATGTGGCGGCCAACTTATGCTACTATAATGCTTGTAAAGTAGGGAACTTCGGTTTTTGACCTGTTTGTCTCTGAAATCGCACGTGAAGTCTTTAGTCAAGAAAATATTTTTTGAGAGTCGTTGATTTGCGGTCTACCTGCAATTATTTTAGTAAGGAACCGTCAAGGTTTACAACGCGGTCACTATACTATGAAACTACCCACACATGCTCGTGGATGTATCTACCATCTTAAGTACACACTCCCCAAAGTGTGTATGCTATTGTTTCCTAGCGAAAAACTGTAGTTTGCCGAAATAATTTCTTTATATAAATAAATAGAATACGGACCAATACCGATGTTTAAAAGGTACGTTGCGTTGATAATTGTTACCGTTGCTTGATAAAAATTTGCTTAAGTATGTAATAACGTGTGGTTCGTAACCATCTTTAGTGTAGCACTAAAAGCTACTTTTGGGGTCACAACTAATAGTGATGACCACATTTTCTATGTGATTTACACTTGATTAGCGCTAGCACATAGATCCATATTTCCTATGTTATGAAGCAAACACTGTCTTTGTGTTTTTTATGCTCGACTTTTTGTATTTTGTTCAATACAATACAACACTAATGCTAATTACGATGAATGTTCTCATGTAAGTGACCTAGTATTATGTCTTTTTGAGAATAAATATCTTAAACCAGAATAAGCATTAAGTTCACCTGTGTCGCTGTGTGTTCGCATTTTATTGTCCAATAAATAATTTTCTTATCTTATCTTAACAGTCATATAAATTCGTACTTCCTATGACGCAGACACTGTCTTTTTGTCTTTCATGTTTTACTTTTGGTATATTCTATACAATACGACACTAACGCATGAATCTGTACTCCTACGTTATAATGCAGACACTGTCTTGTCTGTTATGCTCTAAGTCCTGAATATTCTTGAGTCAATGATGATGGTTTAGACTTTTGACAAAACCGAGTTTCCGATGGGACGTTAGCAAAAGTAATTCACTAAGATACTGCTAGAATAAGTATAAGAATAAAGAATAAGCTTTATTATATACTACTATTGATAGGTATAGGTACTGCTGATAGTACATTGCAGTAATATTCTTAGCTCATTAAGGCCCTTACAGGATAAGTCCTTATTCACCACAGATCTTATTAGCATTTGATTTTATTCTGGGTTAGATCTAGATACTAAGTAGTAACTATTTTATCCAAGTATACCTAGTTAGAAACTGACTGCAGTTATTATTTATGCAATAATAATAATATACTACATATTATCAGTATTTACTGATCACAATTTTCTTGACATGAATTTATAATTAGAGTACATAGGTAACATAGCCTTACATACCTTTTAATTTATTTTTTACAATAAAACAGTAAAATATTAAGCTTAACTCGTTTTGCGCAACGTCATAGCAGACGATCTAAATGTTTATTAAGGAGGCTGTTATTACAGCACTGCAAGGTAGCATTTCAGCTACGATTTATTGTTCTAAGCATTGTTTTAAAAATAACTTGTCGATATCTACAGGAAGTAAATAATGGTTGAGCTTGATTGTCGCTATCTATCATTCTTTACACTAGCTACATAGCATTTGACAAAGTTACGCGACCAGTAGATACACACAATTAGGTATAGAGTTTAACCAGGCCTATCGCGCGGCTTGTTTGAATGCATTCAATTAACATGGCATTATGATAATTTCATCATTATGATCAGCCTAAAGAAGTCCATAGCTGGACTTAAGCCAGGAACTTGGGGTGGTTTGTCTGTTACCATGCTTAGCAGATTTTTTAAGATTACTTACAATCTCTTATATAATTTAAGATTATAGTAATGTCTGATAGAATGAAAATAATCATGTTATTATTAATAATATAATATAGTCGGGTACTATTATGTGCGTAATTGATTAAAATACGGTTTTATTTACTATTGTAGGCAAACTTACCTACATTATGAGTAAAAAATATAACATCACATTGGCGCTAGAGTAACCCAGATCTTACAAGTGGCGTCACCAGGCGATAACAAACAGGTCTCAATATAAAGCTTTTATTGAGCGTTCAGGATATAATAGCAGCGTTTTACCTGAAATAAAACGCACATTATATACTTACCTCAATAAAAGCTTTCACTTTAATTGCTGCCTGGTGAAATAAAAAAGCCAATGAGTTCAATATGGCGCTGCATGTTTTACGAAGTAAAATTGCGCGCGGCCGCCAGGTGGCGCCACTTGACCGGATGTAGACTGTATAAAAGTATGAAAACTGGTAGTAATTCGCCGGAAACGGATGTCGCCTTCTCAATATAAAGCTTTTATTGAGGTAAGTATATAATGTGCGTTTTATTTCAGGTAAAACGCTGCTATTATTTCTCTATTACTAACCTTCTTATTCTTATCATGTCCATAACCAGTGTGGTACAATGATTAGTTACCTGGAGTGATGATAATGTTGGATGCACGATGGATAAGGTCAGCGACGGAGTCAACGTTCATTTCTGTGTGCACCGCGTCAGTGGGGCGAGCAGAGCCGCTTGATACTACGCCGTAACCTCCCAGTATCACGTTCGGAAGAGATCGGTTCATTGCCTAGAACACCCACATTTTGTCCCATAAAGTATACAAATTCATATGTAAAAAAATAAAACTAAACAAGGTTTGAAACAACGGGATATTTACCATGATTAAATCTTGTGAGTTTTAGTAGTGTCGAAACCGATAAAAGATTGCGAAAGAGGGTAGATCGATTTGTTCTGCCAATAACATTTTTTTAACTCGTGGACTTCAGATCAACCGTGATCATGGTGCATGCAACTGTATCGAAATATCGGGACTCAAAACTCACAAAATGAAATCATGTTAAATATCCCGTTGTTCATAAAAATGGTGTTAAAACCCATGATTTCAAACTTATATAGTAAAGTTTGGTCCAACACTAAATTACCATAGTACTCAATCAATAATATATTATATCCAAGAATATCCTTACCTTGCACATAATATAGGAGAGGATAGCTCCTGAGCTGCCGATGAGTGCGCCGACAATGGTCATGAGCGAGTTATTGAGCATGAAGCCCTCAGCGCACAGCGCCCAGCCTGAGTAGCTGTTCAGCACTGTGATCACGACGGGCATGTCGGCACCTGTGCATCAATCACTACAGTTAAATATAAATTATAAGTTAACTTTACTAGACCTTTTTACCGGGATTTTTAATGAAAAGTTCATAATATTTTCAGTAAATTATTTCGGCACGACGGTATAAAGACGTATACAGGAATGTAAAACATATTCCCAAAGAAGAAATAACTTTCAAGGCTTGGTTTTAGTTCTATAACCATCACAACTTGTTTTTGGGTATGTCAACTTTTCCTCATTACTCGTGTCTTTCAAATCACACTCGAAGAGAAACGCTTTTAGTGTAAAGTTTAAACATTTTAAGAAATGCTTTTTTACGCAATTTTAATTCCTCAATAAAAAAATCATTCGTCCACTTTGTGACTCCTGGCTCCTTATTTCTATTTAGCTAAGAATGAAGGATATACGTTTAATAATACAATCAAACAAACCTCCGATAGCCGCCGTCAGCGTCAGGCCTTGGATGCCAGAGAGCACGGCAGCAGCGCCGAGGAGCGGCAAACCAGGCGCCTCGGGGAAGGCCAGTAATGCGCCGCCGCAGCCGAGCGAGCCGGCCAGCAGACTCGCGTTGATGGCGTGACGCCCCGGCAGCATGAGAGGCGCGGATGATAGGGAACCTTGCAGCTTGCCGTACGCTACTAGAGACCCCCTATAAGAAAGTAATATTTTCAACGGATAAGGAGCTAACTTTACCCATCGACATACATAATATGTATAGACGGCACATCTCTAACTGGCATAGTGGAACACAGCGGGTAAGCCCACTGGCGTACTCTCACTCACACGAAGCTATAGGCACTCGATGTGACAACACGCGCTTACGTCTGTAAAAACTTGAGTAAAACGAAAGCACATTCGAAGCAATCTAATGCTGCATATATTTAGCTTAGTTAGACGATCTAACCACGTAAAGCGCTGTATCAAACCTAACTTAAAAATGGAAAAGACTTTTGTTCCGAATAGCTTCTCTAGTACGCAGTACATAGTAACTCGGTGGTTTTACCTTGTTTAAAAAATCGTAAAAAATGCTTCTCACTTATTATGCAGACTTTTGCAACTAGAATGTATACGTACGTGAAAGTAATTCCCCCGATGTAAGTGCCGAGGAAGAGAGCAGTCTTGAGCGTAGCGGCGGTGGGGTCGAGCGCCATGGCCGGGAAGTCATGCATGTATGTAGCTAGGCACGTCAGGACAGCTGCCATTCCTACCAAACTGGTGACAAAGTTTTTTTTATACTACTTGCATATGGAACAAGCATATAGCATAGCATATAGCCCACCTGATATTTAGTGGAAACTTTAAAATAACAAAGCATTAATTCGTCGGCTACGATGCCCTACGATGCACTGCCATGGTTCTATCAACGTCAAAGTCATACTGGCGTTAAAACTCATGTGTCAGTAATTTCACCGGCACCCAAATCCTTCAAACCGAAACATTGCATTTGCTTGGCGGCAGAATAGGCATGGTGGTAGTACTTCCCCAGACGAGCCCTTCACAAAGAGCTGCCAAAACAGTTCCCAGGTGAGCAAGTATGATGAATTGAACACCAATTAAGATTGAAGAAACACGAAAGTTTTATGTAAAAGGACGGCCAGAAGAGCAGTAACAACACACAAAGGCCTTAAACTTATAACATTTTCATTTATAACGTTTTAGTCGTAAGCTATAAATACCTGTGGAAACCAGCCACAAGCTGCGGCAAATCAGTGATGTCAATCTTCTTAGCAATAGTCCCTCCAAGAAGACCTCCAATCCCGGCCACTCCGATCATTTGGGCCAAGACTTCTGTACTAGGCGTTAGCGAACCAAGGGTCGCTGCTATACCCCCAGCCACACCAATCTGAGGGATTCAGACCATATTACAAAGGACACTGGGACGAAATTCGTGTGGGTTAAGTTATGATTGCAACCTCATATTACTAAAGTGTCATCAAGATTGTAGTGACGAGCTGAACCCAAGTTGCCTCGTTGTTTGGTTTATGTGCAATATAAACAGTACACTGTTGTTGCCTTTACCAACTAGTGTGTAACACGTCATTATTAAACTGAACAGGACAAAGTTACTGCATTTAGATTGTAATAGAACTAGCAAAAATATGCGAACTTATTTTCAAAACAAACAATATTTGAAAACGTAAATGGAGTAACTTTGTTTCTATATTCAATGTTGTCTCAATGCCTTTACAATGGTCAAAAGATCAAAACTTGTGCCATCAAGATTACAATGAGCGGGTCTTGGATCGAGTCTATAGCTACGTGCACTTTATCGTAACTTTATGCATGCCTTTCTAATCATCAGTTGCAAACCCTCATGTTACAAAACTAACTGATAACATCCCAAGTCATATTCAGTTAACTTTGTAAGTACATACAGTGAAATTTTAGTCACAGTTTATTCTAGAAAAACCTAGAAAAGTCGGTGCATCTGGAACTCCATGAAGTTAACGACTACTCCAAAAAGACAGCTATGGCGCTTTAAGTTGCTGCCTGTTCTTCTAGGCTTGGTCGCCTGCAACTGGCACCTAGACTCACCTAGCTTTAAGACGTTTCAAAGTGATCCTTGCGATTCTACTGAATAAATACACTTAGAACTTAGATTTTTTGGATTCGAGATGATTCTAGAAAAACATTGACTAAAATTTCACCGCATATAAAGAGGGGAATATTCTTACCATTCCAAGATAGTTTCCTTTCCGTGCTGTGGTCTGTGAAGCCAATCCTGCCAGTGCTCCGACGCAGCACAGAGATGAAGCCAGGTACGCGATTTGATGGACTTCAGGGTAACCCTAAAGAGACAGTGAAAATTATATCATTTTGACACGACTCACTACTCTGTTTGCCTTGGTTAGCTTTGCCTAGTCGTGTAGAATTTTCTTTGGCTGACCTCTTACTTCAAAACTGTGGTCAAAACACACCACATCCGATCATTATAATTATACTCTTCGTAATGCTCCTACTACTATCATCATCAGCCTGAATAAGTCCACTGCTGGACGTAGGCCTACTCAGGACACGTTTCCTGATGTAATTCCTGATGTCTTCTGTGTAAGTTTAAAAAAAATATTCAATTTCGTGTAATTTAGCTTCAGAACAATATGAAAACCGAAGACGTTATTTTTTACAGGAGCAAAGAACCATTTCCACATAAAACTAGAAGACGAGGTACCTCGCAGTATACGAATCTGAACCCTCCCCATTCTTTATCCCGCCTCTATGATGTTGTCAGTCCCTGATGGATAGGAAACATGCCTAGATTAATTTATATTTAAATGTTAAAACAAAGTCAAAGTATAGTTACCGCGGCAGCAGTGGCTAGGTATCCGCCCATCAGAGCGGCGGCTGGGATGGCGTACAGATATCCATGTTCTGGTGGGTCATCAGGCCTTCAAAATATAACAAAAGCTTTAAATATCAAAACATCAAAGCGGCAAGGAGTGGAATTCCTTGCCGGCGTCTGTTTGGATGTTTTTAAGAGTAGAGTGAACAGGTATCTTCTAGGTTAGCGAGTTACACTGTAAAACGCATCATCACTTAACAGCAGAGTGGGTGAGATTGCGGTCAAACGCAAGCCTATATTATGTAAAAAAAAAATATCATATTATACCAACGAAATGGGTCAATCGTGGGGATATTCAGAATATAAGCTTCAACATTGTCCTGTACGAGACCTCGCGTAAAAGAACCTCAGAACAACGTGTAGAGTTCCGTCAGCGCATGCTGATCCCTAAATTCCAGAAACGGGATTTTAAAGTTCACTTTAACAAAACATTGCCTCGTAGGTCACAAACGTCAGGAAAGTGCCCTACGATGCATGCAACCCTGCTTGCTCAGATTTTTCTCAAAAGTTTTTTGTTATAGTATTCTGCGATTAATACTTTACCTCTTGAACATATCCAGCATCCGCTGAGTCACGAGAAATCCGCCAAAAACGTTGACGAATGAAATGAGGGCCGCAGTGCTTGCCAGCCACTGTAAACAAAACATTATTTATTACATAATTATGTACTTACATGCAACGGAGTCTCATATTTTATTATTATACTAGCGGATCCGACAGACGTTGTGCTGCATGATTATTAATTTATTATTTTTATTATTTTAAATCAATTTGTAAATTTAAACCTACATATTGGCGGAGGGTAGAGTCTTGACTCGATAAGAAGGAGGAAAAGCAGCTTTTTTTGTGTCCCTCCCGGGTACTACTAAGAAAAAAAAACATTTATTTGTAATGGGGGTTATTTGTAGGGGGGGGGGGAAGTATTTCTTTGTTTCTAAACATAACAGCATGTTACCTGCACAGGCGTCTCCGGTACATAGCCTCCGCCCATGAGTAGAAGGCCTCCCACCGCCGTGATCCCGGACACGGCGTTAGTGACAGACATCAGCGGCGAGTGTAGCGCCGGCACCACGCCCCAAACCGTGTGGTATCCCACCACACCTGAACACAATCACATGTTATTATTATTGTAAATGAGCAGCCGACCGTGGCTTCCTTCGCCCTGTTCCCGTTACTTTAAAGTATCCTATGTCCGTCTCTTGTACCCCAAGTCCCACTTCATTTACAACATTTCGGCTACGAAATGTTGTTTTCGTTTCACCTATTTGTCTCTCTCTATCGTATTCAGAAAAGATGAAACAGCAAAAATAAATTACGTAGTTAGAGTTGTTGTCTCATCAATTTTCAATACAAAATAGAGAGACACGTGCTCACACGAAAACAACATTTGGTAGACGAAATGTGTTAGCAAAACTCCGACTTCGGGTACTGGTTCTAAGCTAATTTGGCTGAAAATGGGTGTAGGTACTTTAAAAAAGCGGTTCAGTTGTTCAAGAGTGTGAAAGAAGAAATGGATGAGAAAAATATGAATACAGAGATGACGGCTGATAGAAGACAATGATAGAGAACATGTTGTGCCAATCCCACATAAGTAGGATAAGAGCAGGAAGAGTTAGCTGATGGAACAAGTAATTATAGTCCACCAGCTACTGAGTAGGTCACGCACGTCATGAAAGTATCTCTTCGCGATAAAAGGATAAAAAGGACGATAAACTGCTGCAAATCCTGCCCGCTAATGTTTTTGACAAGCTGTTGAATATTTTTATATTTGTTTTATTTACCTGATAATGCTAATGTGGTGGTCATGGTTGTAAACGCCGGATTAGGCGAAGCAATGCCCAGTCCGATCAATGACGCTAAACCTGAAACAAGAAACAATCAAAGCAGTGAGAGCCTTATTTTTATTTTTTTATAGTCTCTATAGAGCCTCAATAAAACACAAATGGACGCTCTACTGTATTTCTATCTATCTATTTATTTAGCCCGTATGCACCCACTGCTGGGTATAGGCCTCCTCCCTAAAACGCCACCTACCTGCTGTGTTTACAAAAAAAAATCTAAAAGTTGCCATAAAAAAAAGCTTTGTTTGATTTTACGCGAGAAAAAGACACAATTTACCTGTTGAATACAAGAAAGCATCCTTCAAAGTCTCATTGAAGGGGTTGGGCGGCTCAGGCTTAGCGACCGCGGTCGGCTTAACCGCAGTCTGAGCGACCGCCATACTTGGCGGCGGTGGTGCCGGCCATAGCAACTCGCCGGCCTTTAGGACTATAGCACCGCGAGTCACCTCGTCTTCTAGGTTGATGTGGAAATGGTCATTTGTACCTGGGAAAAACAACGTCTTAATTTCATTTTGTTCTAAAGCTTCGAAGAAATGCGGACAATCCACAGACCACTATCTAGCCCCAAACTAAGCAGAGCATTTACTATGGGAACTAGATAGCTGATATAATACTTGCATATTGTTTTTGTAAATATTTAGAATACAATATAACACCCAGACAGAGAACAAACATCTACATTCACCACACAAAATATTGGTTCTCGGTGGGGATCGAACCCACGCCCTACAGCGCAAAAGACAGAGCTAATACCAACTAAGCTGTGAAGGCAGTCTGATTATCATTAACCATACACAAAATTCTTGAAAGTTTGGTAAAGTACCACACACTTCTCATAATTTGGTTTGGTTTGGTTAATTTAAAACTTTTGAAATAATCTGTAGTAAAAACGGTGTTGGTACCACAATAAATAAAATTTAGATACTGTTTGTTTACCCAAACATTAAAAAAAGTGTTTTTTCTTACTTACCTAAGCTCAACAAGAATCCAGATATATTGTTAGCGTAAAGCGTAGAGGCGTGCGCCGGCATCCGACTCGGCAGGTCTGTCAGACCGACGTGAGTGACTCCATGCACTTTCGTGATAACTCCCTTCTGTGTCGTCTGAATGTTCCCTCCCATCTCCGCGGCTAAGTCGACGATCACACTTCCAGGGGCCATGTCTCGGACTGCATCCTGGATTCAAACAAAGATGATTGCTATTTGTGTAAAATATGATTCGTTCCAAACTTCTTAAATTTAAGCTTAGCTCTTGTCGGGGTTTTGATACAGTTTTCTCCAATTAAGTCTTTCGAATGCGGCCTCCTTGACTTCTTTATACGACATGACAGCGACCTTTTCTTTTATCTGGCTCATGCAACTTATTCTTGTTCCAAACTTACTTAGCAATAAAAAAATGTACTACGGAAGAGCGAGACTGTAACACAGGTATTTCCATACTATAAAGAGAGTCCCAAACCCATGAAATGTACGTTTACTGTAAATAAATTATTGTATTGTATTGTAAAACACAACACTGAATTTCGGATATCGGGGACGGATATACTAGTGATGTGATGATTATGGAACTAGGTCTTATTCGCTAACTTAGTAAGCAAAGCAAAAGCATCTTAGATATATGTTTAGATATATACATATATCTAAGATGCTTTTGCTCAGATAGATCCCCAGGCATGGTAGATATCTCTTCAGATATCTTAGTACCAAGTTATAACCAAAGATTATTTGTGGATGTCTAAGGAGAAAGTCAAACAAACTTCCAAATACACCAAAAAGTACACCCAAATCATATTGGCGCATATTGTCACTCCTTGGGTGCCTGAGGACGGGAGACGAGGACGGGGCCGGCCGAGAAGACGTTGGCGAGATAATTTCGACGGTCAGAGGAAAGTGGGAGGCCGCTAAGGAACGAGATGAGTGGAAAGTTTTGTTGGAGACCTTTGCCCAGCATTGGGGCAATGTAGGTTAAAAATAAAAGCAGCCAAGTGCGAGTCAGACTCGCCCATGAAGGGTTCCGTAGCACGACGAACTACAAGAACCTTTATATTATGTTACTTGATGTAACTTATTAAGGTTCTTGTAGTTCGTCTAAAGGTAAATTGCGGTTTACGGTTTATGACGTATAAAAAAAACTACTCACTAGATCTCGTTCAAACCAAATATCGTTGGAAGTTTGCATAGTAATGTACAACATATATTTTATTTAGTATTATCATTCTCTTACTTTAGAAGTTAGAGGGGGGGGGACCAACTTTTTTCCACTTTGGAAGTGTCTCTCGCGCAAACTATTAAGTTTAGAAAAAAACGATATTAGAAACCTCAACATCATTTAAGACCTATTCATAGATACCCCACACGTATGGGTTCGTTGAAAAAAAAATTTAACTTTCAGTTTAAAGTATGGGGACCCCCGATTTTTCTAGTTTTTTTTTATTTTTATGTAAAAATCTTTATGCGGTTCACAAAATACATTTACTCGCCAAGTTTCATCAGTCTAGCTCATATGGGTTCGGAGAAAAATGGCTGTGACATACGGACGGACAGACAGACAGACATGACGAATCTATAAGGGTTCCGTTTTTGCCATTTGGCTACGGAACCCTAAAAAAGACCCTTAGTCTGCGAGTGAGTCACTGAGCCATTTTTTATAATAACAGTTGCATGTTTTGTTAAAGTATCGCCCCCAAAACGATAAGACAAGGCGCAATCTAGACATTGCATACTGTGCAGACTGTCACACACGATCCACTATCTATAAAAAAACAATAATTTACTATACCCAAGTATCTCTATCGCTGTCGATTATTTACAAACGGCTACGCCCAAAAACACGTGAACATTTCACATGGGCCTTAAAACGAGTTGTGAACGTTTTTTGTTATGATGTCAATGATCTCAGGTCAAGATAAGTTATTCAGTGTGATATCATTCACATAAGCAAATAAAACCAGCACATGTGCCTTGAACCGAAACTATTAGGGCGCTTGTACACGCTAAGAAAAAACGCCGGGCCTACCCAAGAATTCGTGTCGTAACAAGAAAATTACTGTGTACACGGCTCGCAGCGGTGCACGAAAAAAATCTTATCTGCGCAAGACAAGAATTTTGTCTTTTCCACACACGAAAACGCAACAACGTTCGCCGCGTCGTGTCTTGCGCAGATAAGATTTTTTTCGTGCACCGCTGCGAGCAGTGTACACAGTTATTTTCTAGTTACGACAAGAATTCTTGGGTAGACCCGGCATTTTTTCTTAGCGTGTACAAGCGCCCTAACGCATCAATTGATGTGCTATTTCTCGCACCCGAAATAATATAGTACCTACTCATTGGATATTATTATTCGATACGCGTTTCAAGTGTTTCAATTTGAGATAACTGACTTGTTTTGAAATGTTTCTCATCTACCATGGAGCTAGGAATAATATGACTTGCGGTTTATGAAATAATACCTATGCTTGTGATTGTCATATTGTTGTTTTTATACATGCCAGACTAACATCCTCATAGATCATTCCATGTTTGATGAGCCTTAAACCCTAAAATTCTGATTGGTTGAGGTGCAATCAGTGATTTGCCGTATTCGTATGAAATCTCCGAAGAACTTTATATGATCATGATCAGCGAAATAACCTGAAAGTCATACTTATATAACTTTTACTTTTGTGTACAACGAATTTACTCGCAACTCAAACAGCTGACTTTGTCTCTCACTAGCAAGAAATAGGTACCAATAGTTTAGTTAATAAGATTTCATATTATCCCAAAAGTTATGAGCCGTGTGAGATTTGAACCCACGAGAATATAACATCTTTATGAAGGCAAACAATATAATCAATAAAAAAGTTTAATCATTGTTTATCTTCAAACATAATTTCATAATTAGGTTTACTAAAACCTAAGGTAAGGTAAAATACGCAATAAATACACGAGTAATAGTTTCAATAGGTCTACTAAATATTACAAACTTGAAGTATAGTTCTCTTCACGTAAAAAGAACGCTGGAAAAAGGTGAAGACCTCATACCTCAGACCTCATACCACCTCGCACCACCCGTATCTATTTGGAGGTATGAGGTCCACCTTTTTCCAAACTTCTTTCGTGACGATATCTATACCTATCTTAAACTATAAGTTACCTCTAAAATAAGAACAGGCGCAGGTTTCCCAGGAATGAGGGCAGTGCTGATGATAACATCTGACGTCCTCGCCTCTCTGCCGAGAAGCGCTCTCTCTGCGTTCAAGAACTCGTCACTCATCTCTTTGGCGTAGCCGCCGGAACCCGAACCTTCTTCCTGTTTCAAAAAGAATACATTATAACTAAGTATGCAGAAAACTTATAGATGAGAGATGAGATTTGTGCTCCGTTTGATTGGTATCAAAGTATGCCAAAATGTATATTAGAACTACGCAAGACAATAGATATTCTACTATCTGGAATCTCGGTATGCAACAAATTATTTGGACTATACACTAATTTTCTGAACCGAATGAGTTTTAGATATTACGGCGTGGCAGAACCATAAAAACAAATTTTTCTAGGTCTCATTCAAGGTTCTCGAACGTTTTAACAATAAATTAGATCTACAATCATCTAATATCATGAGCGGTTTGTTTTGTTATTTACAGAACGTGTTTGCAAATCAGAGACGCTCGTCTTGTCATAGTCGTATGTAAATTATAACATAAATAATAAAGAATCAATATGAACAAGAAACGTGGCCTTGTAAATATTAGAAGTAACGAGAAAGAAAAGCAAATGTTATTTACAAAGTTATCTGTATGTAATCTAGCTAAGATAATAAAATTATCTTGATTAAATACTGTGATTAAATGTTACGTAAAAAGTTATGAAAGGCACCTACAAAACCACAAGGTGACAAAAATGGAGCATTATTAATAAAGATTTGTATAATGTCCAAGTTATGAGCTGAGCGGGCCTTGGTACGGGGCTGCGCTGAGTTGACTGTAAGGTCAAACCTGTAGATGGAGCCACGCTCGCGTTACAGTCACTATGAGTTATTTGTCAAGGGTCAGCGCAACCCCGTACCAAGGGAAAGGGGGTTCAAATCCCGTTCGGCTCTTAACTTTTGGGACATTTTCAAAATCAAGACAAAAACGTGATAAAGATTTTAGATGCATCAAAATGATTTAATTTCCCTTCCAACGGAAGATCAGCGTTGTGTTGCCAACACCAAGCTGAGTTTGATATAATTGTGTGACGTCTTCACGTGGTACTGAGATACTCTCTTCAATGTCTCTCTAAGCACTACCAGCACTATGTATTCTTCTTCCATCAATTATTTTGTTCGTTATGTATCTAAAACAATCGTGCTTCTCTTATCTACCATGTGTCTTTCATATATGTGATGTCTTTAGTCTATTCCATTCATATCAAATTATGGAACAGTTTAGCGCGTGCGTGGTAACTAACTCTGTAAAGTGTAAATGATACAAATAAACTGAGCGCGCTTGTGATCTAACTAAGTCTAAAAGTAGGTTACACTAATGGTTTTATCTAGAAAATTACCATTGGCGAGCTGCCAAGGCGATGGTATCTGCACCCCAACCACTAGGATTAGGGCACACCCACCTCTGAAAAGCAAAAGTTTTATACACAGACTTTCATTCAACAAATAATTTACGCTTTATCTGTCCTCCATTGCATAATAAAGTAAGGAGATACAATCTTAACAGTGCACGAAAGGGCGCACTTAGAGCGGTTTCAGACTAGCGTTTTATACGCGCGTATGAGTTCGTTTTTGGAAGCGCGTATAGGCGCGCCTTTTGTCACACGCTTGACTCGTACGAGCGTCGACGCGCTTCTAAGCTCGTAAAAGTGTCAGAATCCATGTTGATACCATGGACTAATTATATAAATAGACTCACAATCTTGAACAAAAAATCGTAACTCTCAAAAAGCTCAAAATCCCGTATTATGCCTAGATGGCCCTGACTCATAGCCTGAAAACCTTGCTAGCAGCCGGTGAAACCAAGAAACTTAACTAATTTCTTCTTTGAAAACCATTAAAAACAATCTAGTATTTTAGGAATGTGTAATAATGATCATAATAATAAATTTCTTAGTTTTATTTCACATCGACTATTTTACCTGTTGTTCATGTATAATAATAGATGGCGCTGTGATAAAAATGAAAGCTTATAAACTAACGCATCATTTTACTACTAGATGGAGCTATTATTATTATTTTCAAACTAATGGCGATTTACTCTGAGCAAAAAAATCGCATGAAATAGTACCCTAGCAGTAGTTTACTAATAAATGTGAGTATCTAAACTATAAATGTACTAATAATTGGACAGCGAAAGAAAGGTTTGCTTGCTTTGTTTCACAGACTAGGTAGGTATGCTTTGTTTGCTGAGCAAACCATAAACAAACAGCTAGGGATGGAGAGAACTGGTCTGTTAGCGATAACTTTATCGGTAAGATTTCGATTTATTACGATTAATTATAAAAAAAACTACTCCAGCGCGCATGTAACCAAGGCTACATAAAATATCCAAGTAAGGTGAGCGCGCATTGACTTATTGACGTGATAACGTCTTGTAAATCGATGGAGCCGGCCGGCGGCGTCGTTCCATCAGTATTTTCTTATGACGTTGTCACGTTCAACTATCGTCAGTAAACCGACTTTACAGTCAACCAATTTTTAGGGTTCCGTAGCCAAATGGCAAAAACGGAACCCTTATAGATTCGTCATGTCTGTCTGTTTGTCTGTCTGTCTGTCCGCCCGTATGTCACAGCCATTTTTCTCTTTTTATCAATATTTCCACTGGACGTTGAGCGGTACTCTGTTTCTTGAGCTCCAGAAAAATAAAAAATAAAAATGTTTTGTTTACATTTTTTCAAGTCCTTTAACCAATATTCCCACCGGACGTTGAGTGGTAGCAGTTTTTTGAGCTCCAGATAAATAAAGAACAAAAATATTTTATGAACTTTTTTAGTCTTTTTATCATTATTTCCACCTGACGTTTAGCGGTAGGTACTCTGTTTTTTCAGCTCCATATAAATAAAGAATAAAAATATTTCTTAATCTTTTTATCAATATTTCCACCTGACGTTGAGTGGTAGCAGTTTTTTGAGCTCCAAATAAATAAAGAAAAAAAAATATTTTTTTGAAATTTTTCTTAATCCTTTTATCAATATTTCCACCGGACGTTGAGCGGTAGTTGGTTTTTTGAGCTCCAGAAAAATAAAAAAATAAAAGTGTTTTTATCAATATTTCCACCTGATGATGAGCGGTAGCTCCACATAAATTAACAAAAAAAAAAATTGTTGATATTAATGATTTATAAGATTTTTTAGTCGAAATGTTGGCTATGTGTTTTTTTCAAAATTTCGGCAGCCTCTTTGACCTAGTACTGCACCTTGATATCGTTAACCCAACCTACAACCTACCTAGGTACTTAGTACTTCCCATCTTCACTTAGTACCCTTCCTAAACTAACCTATCAAATATCTAAGCATTATTCTTTATGCCAGTGTAGGTATTTAACTAGTCCAAAGCCCGAGCGATTCACACACACAACCGAAGTGTCCCGTCTGCTTCAAGCGTCTCCTCCCCCTGCACCCCGCAAAAATATTTTGTCAAAAATTTTTAACATTTCTGGCAATTTGTTGAATAGAATGTAAACTCAAAAAATCACACACACAACCGAAGTGTCCCTTTCACATTCACATAACATTTCTGGGGCCTAATTCTCGGGCCGACCGAGATTTTCAATGTCCCCTAAATACACATTGGCATTGCACAGCCCCGCACTTTTTCTACGTTTTCCGTATATCATAGCTGTCGAGGCTTCTACGATGAGGTCGTCGATGAATTTCTCAAGAAAATCATCTATTCTCTCTTCGAAAAGAAGCAATAAAATAAAATTGCAAAATGATCCGAGATGAGCCGAGAATAAGGCCCCTGGCAATTTGTTGAATAGAATCTAAACTCAAAAAATCATGGCTAGCTAGCTTTTACACACGGCAGAGCGGCAACATCGCGCGGGCAGGTTACAACGGGGCACGTCTATGAGCTGGCAACGCCACGCGCTTCATGACAGACTGACGCTTTGCTACATTTGGAAATAGCGCCATCTTGCGTTTTTATTCGTACTTCTAAATGTGGTGGTAAAGAAATGGTTCAAACAAATTTATGCAGCATTTAATAACATCGATTCGAAACACGTAACGCCATCTCACGCCTTCACAGGTAATTAATTATCGAAACACGAATTTTTGTTCGAGATTGTAAGTCTATTATATAATTAGTCCATGTTGATACTGACACGACACCACACCGGTTCGAGCGAACACGCTGAAATATGCCCGTTTACGCGAGTATGGTTTTTAGAAGCGCGTAATGCAGCGCGCGTATCAGCGCGTATGCTAAAACGACCGTATATACGCGCAAAAAAATACGCTAGTCTGAAATCGCTCTTATAAATCCATTCAACACACTGGTTTTAAAGAACCAAGTGACACTATAAAAAGATGAGTCATAACATTAAGGGGATAACTACAAATTATGTAGGTATCAGATACTTTGTTATGCAAAAGAAATAACTGAAACTAGGATGAAAAGCAATACATTGGTCATATGGTGGCGTAATAGAAATATGATAGGAACCAGGATGCACATCGTAAAGCCATGAAACACAAAACCTAAACATCGACGCAGTTACATAATGGAATATGCTATATCAATATCTAATATCTAATATCAAGCTATGCTGCAGTTCTAACATAATATGTTAGAACTGCAGCATGAACTAGATGAGCCTTGTATCTTTTGTGGAACATGACGCCTAGACCTGACCTGCATTAATGCAGAAATTCGAGCTGAATAAAGCAGCATACACATTCACACTCTGGACTGACACCCATACTAATTTATAAATTATACAAAAATGTATCTGTCTGTTTGATATCCTCACGGTTATCCGCCCAACTGATCTCAATATTTTTTTTAAACTCAACTTGATAATGGAACATGCATATGGCCCACTTGATGTCAAGCAGTAACCACCGCCTATAACAAAGCTTTGCATCATAGGTCACACACGTCAGGAACGTGCCCTACCCACTGGCCATTTTCGCACACGGCTGCGGCCTAGTTTGGGAAAGTTCACTGAGCATAGACAATTCCTGATTCAAACCAACCAGTTTCAAATTTTTCAAGGCTTGCAGTCTAGTTGGAATCTGGACTTGTATATACTCGGTGACCTTCACTAAACTTGGAGGTAAGCCCCTATTGCACACAATACTACGCAAATCTAAGATACCAGACGGTTTAGCCTCTATAAATTTGTATTATGGCAGTCTCTCTGAGACTAAAACCGTCGGGTATCGAACATTAGTAGTAGAGCTCTTTGTGAAGGGTTCCGTGTCCGGGGAAGTGCTTCCACCATGCCAATTTCTGCGTGAAGCAGCATTGCTGTTTCGGTTTGAGGGGTGTGGGTGCCGGTGGAATTACTGGCACGTGAGGCTGAAAAACTGTATGCCTCAAGTTGGTGGACGCAGGAAAGTGCATCCCTGACCTACGAGGCAATGCTTTGTTTTAGGCGATAGTGACAATGATTCAAACAATAGGGTCCGGTTAATGTACGTCCAGTTATTGTACAGCATGTTATTGTACACCATGTTAAAACGAAACCTTTCTTCGTTTTTTGGATTCGTTTTAACCTGCCGTACAATAACTGGCTGCGAATTAACTGGGTGCACAAAATTGTCACGTGATGTTATTGTACAGCATGTTAATTGGATGCCATTAGGGCCCGTGCACACTGAGGCAATTCAAATATTTCTTATTTTTTGTAGGCAATGGATACTGCTCCTTAAGAGAATAGCCCCTTTGGGGTAAATGTAAAAAACATTTTCTGGCACTGCGGCGGCCGCTGCCACGGCACGCTCGCTTTGCTCGCTCGCCTTGTGCGTTATTTATATGTTCTAACATAACCTAACCTATCCAAGTCGGATCCGCCCTATAAAGTCTCAAGGACAAGTACAAATATCCGCTGCCAGAACAAAACAGCAAAAATCAATATTGAATTGCTACAGTGTGCACGAAGCTTAACTGGCATCGTAATAACGGGGCGTTCAATAACAACAAGTGACGACATTGTACAGCATGTTATTTCGCGACCTATTATTGTACGCCGCGTTAATCCAAACCCTGGCATCGTAATAACGGTGTGTACATTAACCTGCTGTACATTATCCTGCTGTGCAATAACGGGTCGTACATTATTGCCTCCCAAACAATACACTACAGTCCTGACCTTCATGTCCATAGTTATGAACTGCGCACCGAGGCTCTCGATCTGTTCGCGCACAGCGGGGCGCGTGTCAAAGGCGCGGACGGCAGCGCCCATACAGCGAGCCTGCGCGGCCGCCGCCAGTCCTGCTACGCCACCGCCGATCACCAGCACTCGGCATGGCGGCACACGACCAGCCGCCGTCATCTGACCTGCACGACCAAACATCAGCATCAAAACACAACAACACCAGTCCCGACACTGATCACCAGCATCTGACCTGCACGACCAAACATCAGCATCAACACACAACAACAACACCATTCCCGCCACCGATCACCAGCACGCGGCATGGCGGCACACGACCAGCTGCCGTCATCTGACCTGCCTCACCAAACGTTAGCATTAACACTCAACCACCGACAATACTCGACCGACTGATATTATTGCATACACATGTTTTAGTTTGACATGCATTGTTAGGTGTAAATCAGTATCACATGGTATCACACCCTGTCTATGGTATAGCAACATGGAGGTATGTCGAGTTTTTAGAGGTGTAGGTAAGTACTTATTTAGATAGCATAATAGCGTTGTTATAGTTATAGATTAATAAGCTTTCTACCACGAAACGGAAGGCGAAATGTGGATGCCCGCCCACCCGATAGACCGACGACATTTTTAGGATCGGAAGTCGGTGAATGGAGAGGGCTCAGAATCGTTCTTCCTGGAAATGTATGGCGAGACCTATGTCCAGCAGTGGAATAAAGATCATCGTAGTCTTCACATCACAATGGGAGGGTGTCATATATCAGTGTAGCCGTTATTGTGCTATAGTGAAAATCGGGAGTAGTCAGTTGATGGAGAAAATCTCAAAGGTTCAAAGTTCTCTCCTCTGTGACATCTTAAGAATGATGATGTAGATTAGGAATCGTATATCCGTGAGCACCAAGTAGGTACCATAACCTTCGAGTGACCTACAAGATCAGTGAAAAGTCCAGTCAGATTATAACATTGATAGTGCGTGATGTATGACTCAGACGAGAAGATGAGCCTATGCATTGATACTGTTATTTGAATTAGTTGGTACTTACGTGCTAACAAAAATGTCCTTGTAACATGACATTGACCTTCTAATTGTGAGCAAAACAGGTCTTACAAGGCACTTAATATGACAAGTAGAAAAATTCGAAACAAGTTATTTATTCGTCCATTAAATTGCGTTGCAGACTTACCCGAGAAGAATCTTGGGAAATTGGCAGCGGCTTCGATAACGGCTCTATAACCCGCCACGTTAGCCATTGAGCTTAGGGCGTCAAACGCCTGAGCGCGGCTTATTCGAGGAATGCAGTCCATTGCTGGAATACAATAAAACCATCAAGCCATATTTTCAACAAAAGGTCGTTCCCTGTACAACACTTTGTTTGGAAACAATACGTTTGAAAAACAACCAAGAGAAGTTTGACGTAAAAAAAAGGTTAGTTTATTGCTTACCAAATGCATCGACTTTCTTAGCCGCCAACTTTTTTATCAATTCTTGATTTTGTGCTGGATACAAGAACGATATAAGCGCGCCTTCATCTCTTACGAGTGGAACCTCGTTTTCTGCTACTGGACGGACTTTTAGAATAATATCTGAAATAAATTACGTATTTAATAAACGTGCCCTGCCAAGTTGATGAATAAACCGGCTCAGTAACTTAAACGAGAAAGCGTCTGCGTCTACAAACTGGCTGTCTGTATATGTGCCATTTACGGGCTTAATTAGCAAGACATTTTAATCTCTTTGTTCTTTGAATGTTCTTTTTATATTGCATTTAAGAAACCATAAAACTAAACTTTTAACAAGGCATTAATTTAGACTTACTGGATTGGAATGTATCTTTCAGGCTGGTTATTTTGGCTCCAGCTTCCTCGTACGTTTTATTTGGAAAATTCGCTAGTGCTCCGGCATTTTCTTCTATATTAACACTGAAGCCTTTCTTCACTAATTTGCTAACTACAGCTGGTACTATGGAGACTCTAAAAATAATACATAAGAGCATTGATCTCATTCGTGTCGGAAATTAAGGTCCTTTGGTTAGTTTTGTGGTATTTGATATAAATGACATAAAAACCTATGCAAAAAAAGTAAGCATGTGTGTAGGACCTTTGCTTAGTTTTGTGGTATTTGAAATAAATGAACCTATGCAAAAAAAGTAAGCATGTGTGTTGTTTGAACACATCCCAGACTATCCCCACTGAACCGTGCATGTCCAGGCATCACTCATTTCATATTAGGAAGTTGGGTTTAAAATAGGATTTCAAATTAGTTTTTGCTCACCTTCGTTCACCCTGCCAAATCTCCTTCGGCACTCCTATGCTAAGATTGGTGTACGGCACTCCAGGAGTTGGCGGGCCGGTAGCCGAGCTTGAAAGACGGCAATGCCATTGTCGACGTAATGGCTTCGAAGCGCGCAAGATACGCACGCAACCGCACATGTTGATTTATCTACAAACTGTAAATAAAATATCCTTATCAAATGGGAATTTAGGTACAGAAACCTTTAGTTTATTAGGGTCTTATCGGCGCTAGATATGCATTGGTTGTGCTGAATATTTGGCCTTGCGATCTTACGTCGCTTTATTGATAGTAGTACTCGTAAAAATAATTCTAGCCGCCATCTAGTCATAGTCGTTTAAACTAAACTGTATTTTGAATAAGTTGGAACGCTCATAAATTTAAATTCGGTAACAAGTAAATTTATGTTTGCTCGAAGGCGTAGGTGAATAAACGCTTTATTGACTTCAATTAACTATTATTAAAAGGAAGAGAGAACGAAAAATGCGAAACATGAACTCAACCACTATACCTACAAGACCGCACTCTGTGGTACTGCATGTGTTTTATGAAATAGGGTATGCCGTGGTATTTTCAGATGCAGACAATTTGCAATAGTGCATATACAAAACTGTGCAATTTTGCCAGTCTGGTTAAAGTTATAGGCTCATATTCATAATGTTCCTAAATAAGCCGTTATTCAGTAGACCGATGTCTGTTGCCATCTCTATTTGTTGATACGAAAGTGATAGTGACAAGACTAATGGCTGTTTTATACGAGGTAAGTAACTGGCGCCGAAATCGAGACAAGTCAGCGCTGACCTGCCACTGCCATCGTGTAAATCGATTTTGAAGACAGCGCAGTACTGTCGGACAGCGCTGTCTTCAATATTCCCGCTTCATATTTTTCGGCGCAAGTCCGCTCCCCCCGCGACCCGCGCCAGCGCCACTGTTCTCGTGTAAACGCCGAAGCCAGTCACTGTCGGTGTATTGTATGGTGACTACGCTGCATCGCTCCGCGATACGATGACGAAAAAACTGAACGAAGCCGAAAACATAAAGCTCGTACAACTATACAGGGAACATGAGTGCCTGTGGGATAACAAATCTATACATTATAGAAATAAGGATATGCGTGCAACCGCATTGCAGAGTATTGCACAAGAATTGAGTATAGAAGAGATTGGCCCTTCCGAGGTAAAAAATAAAATTAAAAGTTTGAGGGCATCACAAAGGTTATTTTTCTTAAACAATTATTCACTTTCGTTTTTTGTAGTTTTCGATTATTCATTTTACGAACGTGTGTGCACCAAACAAAATATCCTCGACGACTGGCCTCGTGTAAACGGTGGGCGACAGTTTTTGGCGCCAGCGCTGTCTCGGCACTGGCGTCAGTTACTTACCTCGTATAAAACAGCCTTTATAGCGGAGCCACTAAAGTGTCCAGTATTGTGAATGAGGGGAAGAAGAACAGAGGTTTAAGAAACAGACCCCTGTTTCTTGGATAAGTACGTCACGCACGTTACTATCATAACCTGTTTTTATTGTGACATTGGGAACAAGGTACGGTTACATGAAAAAACAATAATCTACTAATTATAATAATATATGTTTTACTTTTAAATTGTGTTTATACTATAGCCAGATGGTAAGATGTAGGTTAAGCATGGGTACCAGTGTGAAATGACCACTCTCTCAAGCCTTCTATCTTTTAAGTGTTACCTACTAAGATGTTATAAATCTATAGCCTATTTTTATCTAGCTACAGCTATGTGGACGTGAAGACAGACGACCTATTTAATAAACGTAATTACTAAGACCTATCTTTTAAACCGACTTTGACATGGTGGTTAACGTTACACACACACATGGGTAGGTAGTTAGGTACCTAAACAATTTGGATAAAGAACACTATTGAAATGATATTTCATACGTATGAATATAAGTAGGTACTTTTCGTTCTTCTAATTATTTAACTCAAACTGCATCCAGATGGTATGTTAAAATAGCCATTATTTGGAGCAGGCATTTATTTTTACACTATACCTACTTAGCACGGCAGTGAACTTTTGTGAAAAAAATCTGTTTCGGAGGACGATGCGGTCTACGACCGGGAAGTCAAGTCAAGATACATGTTGGATAACCCGTTGCGATGTCGATGTACGACAGACGAACGATGTGGCGGCGGTGGCGGTGGCGCGCACCAGCAGGGTTGAGAGAACCACTGAAGATTATATGATGTTGCGGGTAGGATATCGGGTAGCTCCGTCCAAGCGATTTGTGGTTTGCAAAACCACAAAGCAGAATAAATAAATTGACTCACCTATTAGCGATAATCCCGGCCGTTGTGGCCGGCTACACTGCACACAACACAGATCCAACACACACACGCAAGTGTACCGGCAGCCGGCCGGCGAAGACGAGTGGGTGGGTTGGGTTATCTCGGGTGGGGAGGGAAGGGGGTCGACGTAGCGGGCGGGGGAGCACAGCCAGACGCAACGCAGGTCAAAGCCACAGTCTAAATAAACCAGAAGTGGGATGCTATGAGGACTGAAGCAGGTTGGTTGGGAAGAAGGATTCCCACAAAGTGCGGAGGTGCTATCCCTGCCCGCATCGGCTATTACTCTGCGTTTCGACATCGAAATGTACCTACATGTTCAAAAACATGTAGTACACTTGTTTCTTGCGACTAGCTTTTTCACAGTCACAAAAACGATGTCTGTATAGTAAGTAAAGTGATTTGTTTA
The DNA here is from genome assembly GCA_947578465.1 of Thera obeliscata. Classification (NCBI taxonomy): domain Eukaryota; kingdom Metazoa; phylum Arthropoda; class Insecta; order Lepidoptera; family Geometridae; genus Thera; species Thera obeliscata. The sequence goes on from OX387926.1 coordinate 6,466,575, forward strand.
ATTTTGACAAGTTGCGAAACGCCTACAATGTTTAACGCAAGATTAGACCACGTTTAAAACAAATAGATTCAAGGTTGAGTTTATTAATGGCAGTTTCAATGTCGAGGATCAATGACCTTTCAACGAATGAACTGAACAGTCATTGACCCGAACCAAAAAGTTTAGGGGGGAACAGCCACAGTATGCGCAATGGAGTGAGTGCAATGTGATTTGCTACTGACGTTTGCCTACTGATCTATTTCTACACTGTGTGCGAGTATGGTTTTGAATTTGACAAAGAAAGGCACGGGTATAAGATATAAGAGAATCGATTAAGGAAGCTCGATAGAATCGAGTAGAAATACTTAGTAGCCCTACCACAAACAATACCCACGCAACCTAGCAAGATATAACACCATAGGTACCATAATGAATATAATCACCGCCACCTAGTATGATACACAGTTAGAGGGCCTTGATAACAAAAATCATCAATTTATATGCGGATCTGGTTTAAAAAAGCTTGGAAAAAACCTATCTCCAATGAAACCTACACACAAACAAGTAGGTACCCCTAGTATACCTTAGTTGTGTGACGCATAATTTGCTTTTAATAACAACAAATTTAGAGAAACTCTACTAAAACAAATCGATTAAAAAAACGACAACGAATCGATGTTCGCGTTGAAGCACATCACTAAGTTTTTAAAATTCGCGTTCTCTATTTCCGTCACTCTCACCCAGTAACCTCTCGCTTCATCAAGCTGGCCGCAGCTGATCCATCCTACGGCACTTGCTTGAGTTGAGCGAGTATTGCCGTGAATGGTTGATTGTTGTGTGTGCGGAATAAATTAGTATATCGCCACGTTAGCTCGAAACATGTCCGGGAACAACGCCAGACAGTTATTAAAAAGTGTGACTGAAATCGGTCTCCTAAAAAGAAATTGTAAGTGAAACTTCTATTCTTTTATTGGTTAGGTAACTGCTCTTATCATTTTTCTAATCATACCTTAACATCTAACGGTCTCAACACGACTAACTTGTTGAGCAAATTGATCACAATTAAATGCGTTCTGTGAAGAGTAAATTGCTATTAATTCCCCGTTCAAAGTCCATGCTTTAAATAAAACTATGTTTCACTCATTACATAGTATTTTAAAATATAATTATTTTGTTGATAAGTTGGGGGGAAATGTGTATAGATAGGTAGCTTTTATTCTACCTATACTAAGAACTTTGAAAAATAATTTAACTCTATACCTACATTAAACATATACTAACCGCAAAACTGGTATACCGCGGCTCGTGTTATTTTATTAATTTCCTACCTATTGAATAACAAACTCATTCTTGGGTATCTCTACCCACAAAGATTAACCTACTTCTACCACTACATACTGCGTTACGCATAGTAAGACCTACCTCCTAGAAGTTTTTTGAATCAAGATGAATATACAATAGGAGTTTCAAGATAGCAATAATTGCTAGGGTAGTTGGGCATAGTAAGCAGTGTAAGCCTACCTACAAGAGTCAATTATTTTGTTTTAATTGAAAAAAAGTTGTTGGTAGGTAGGTATTTGCCGTATTGGACGTCGAAATAAAAGACCGGGCCGAACTCGTTAATTATAAGCTCCCAGAGTTCAACCAACCTGTTTTTCAAGATTGTCAGCCTTGTGCTAAAATACGAGACAACTTATTGAAACCCACGAGACTCTTGAATAGGCAACTACTGTAGTTAAGTACCTATTAATAATTTTTTTTACCATCACGATGGAAGAGGCGTGTGTATAGGTTGGAGCCTTTGCGTGCCAGGTTTCAGGCTGTTTGTGGTTTCGTAGCTCCGAAACGAAAGTTCAGATTTTGATGCGGGTTCTTTGTTAGAAAAATCATCTAAATGAGATGTTTCTTCTTATGCTTCTTATGCGTGTCCATGTTTTGAGGATATTCAACACATTTTTATTAGACACTTATCTGATGGAACAAGCTTAGGGCCCACCCGATGTTAATATTGGATGGTTGGTAACCATCGTCTAACAAAGCATTGCCTCGTAGGTCACGCACTTCAAGGGCGTTCCGTCGGGAACGCCCTTGAAGTGCACTGCCCTGCGTCCACTAACTTGAGGCATACAGTTTTTCAGCCTCACGTGCCAGTACTTTCACCGACACCCACACCCTTCAAACCAAAACACAGCGATACTGCGACACGGCAGAAATAGGCATGGGATGGGCTCGTCCGGGGAAGTACTACCAGTACTTCCCCGGACGAGCCCCTAACAAACAGCTATACCTACTACTGCTGAAATCTGGGTTTGGATTTTACAAGTATTGTGATTACTTGCATTTTTTCTGTAGATGGATCAGCCAAAAGAGTTGTGGCTTCAAAGCCCATTGTGGAGATGGACGGAGACGAGATGACTCGCATCATTTGGGCCAAGATCAAGGAGAGACTCATATTTCCTTACGTCAAGGTAAATATTTGTTCAAGGTAATTTTGATTATCGATCAATCAAACAGGTTAAAATATAAATAATGCAAATATTTTGCATTAGCAGTCAATTAAAGGGCATTCTGCAATCGCGTACGATTGTAGAGTTTAATGCTTGCAATGGGTTATCGTAAACTACTATTCCTCTGCTTATCAACACTCTAATTAGGCCAATGGTATTTCATAGGCATCTATTACCTATTGAGTACTGTGCTAAGCTTAGATACGAGTTTATTTGCATTACCTAGTGTACTATTTACACCGATTTATGTGGCTATTTATCTAGTTTATTTCCCAATTATATTGTTTTCATAATTGTTATTCGCAGTACGAATTTCGCACATCTTTGAGTTCATCTATGAACTGACTAAATTAATACTACTGCGCGGCGGCCACCAAAGTGCCTGCCAAACGTGGTGATAATGGCCCTTAAATATAAAGGACCTCTATTTGTCCAGGACTTATTTAGGCTGATGACGATGAATGTTTTAGAGTTGTATTGACTTCCCTACATAAGTATAGGTACCTAGCTACTTAGCAACCCTGTTAGCAAATTCTTATAACTGACCTGGTATTCCGCCAGCTCGACTGCCTTTACTTCGACTTGGGCCTGCCTCACCGCGATGCCACAGACGATCAGGTGACGATCGACGCTGCCAATGCGATGCTGAAGCACAACGTTGGCGTCAAGTGCGCCACCATCACCCCTGATGAGCAGAGAGTTGAAGGTAACATACTACTGCTCTTTCCATTGCTTTGCGGATGAGAGAGATCCTTCGCACTCCAAATCACGCTGATGCTTATTGGTGCATACTTTGGTTTGAGCAATAAATGCACGAGAAATGATGTATTGAAATTAGTTTATCTTCCGTAGAGTTCAAACTGAAGAAAATGTGGCTAAGTCCGAACGGAACCATCCGTAACATTCTCGGGGGCACCGTGTTTCGGGAACCGATCCTATGCAAGACCATTCCCCGGCTAGTCCCTGGATGGACGCAGCCGATGGTGATCGGACGTCACGCGCATGGGGACCAATATAAAGCACAGGATATAGTGATTTCTAAACCTGGAAAGGTATGACAGAAGTAGATTTAATGTCTATGTAATGTGTGAATTAAAAAGGTCCTAGAAGAGGCCCTTGAGGTAGCCTCTGTTTTTAAAATCAATAGATTCTTATTTCGATGACGCTGTTTCAAATTCAGATAACAACTTTGTAAAAATAGTCGTTAAAAAGGTCAAAATTAAATAAAGAATGTAAGTCAACGATAAAACAGAAACAATAAAACTTATCAAAGGCAGTTGACGTGACTAGTGACTACATAAAGATAAAATTGACTTGAGACAAACAAATGTGTCTACTCTCTTGATAACAAATGTTTTTTTACAAACAGGTGGAATTAGTTTATACGGCGCAAGATGGATCGGTGGAGAATCGCCTAATATACGATTTCAAGACACCTGGTGTGGTCATGGGCATGTACAATACAGACGAATCTATCCGTGCATTTGCACACTCTAGTTTCCAGGTAAGAAACTATCACACTATTATTAAAGCACAGTTTACTCAGGTACAAATTTGCGAAGTGCATTTTAGTGAAATAGTCATAACAATAGTGTATTTATACAGGTTGCGCTGCAAAAGAAATGGCCGCTGTACTTGTCTACAAAGAACACAATTCTAAAGAGATACGATGGTCGTTTCAAGGACATCTTCGAAGAAATATATCAGAGGTCAGTAAACCAACCCAAGAACAGGTAAACCCGCATTACAAAATTGCAGTTGAGGCAAACCTCTTTCTGTTCGAAATCCTACCTGCGGAATAAAAGGGCAAGATGGAGATTCCACATAGCGTTTAACAATGACTTGTAAAAGAGACTACTTAACTACGTAGGTAGTAACTGATTGTACGCCTACTGTACCTACTACGATAAGAGCCCACAAACATATCCGATGAATGGAATTTCCATTTCATCATTCGAAATTCCAATATTTTTTCCGTTATCAACAGAAGAGAGAGAACAGAAAGTTATCAACAGGCAGCTACAATTATTATAGACATTTCGACATAACTATGAAATCTTTGGGAGAACAGACTAGAAGATGCATTTTTGTTCCAGTGATTACAAGAGCCAGTTCGAAACCAACAAGATATGGTACGAACACCGACTCATCGACGACATGGTCGCGCAAGCAATGAAAAGCTCCGGAGGGTTTGTATGGGCGTGCAAGAATTATGACGGAGATGTACAATCTGATGTCGTTGCCCAGGTATTAATTAACTTACTCCTGAATGAAATTATTTAATCGAAAAGTACATTGGCCCATCATAATAGGGTTTGCATAAATGTTAGGGTTTGGGGGTAGGGTAGAGGCATGTCCAACATATTATGGAACAACGTTGTCCAACGCTGGAACATATTATTATTAAACAATCGGTAAATTTCCCCGCCAGGGTTACGGGTCATTGGGAATGATGACGTCAGTCCTGATGTGCCCTGACGGTCGCACGGTGGAGTCGGAAGCGGCCCATGGGACTGTCACCCGTCACTACCGCATGCACCAACAAGGCAAGCCCACGTCAACCAACCCCGTGGCTTCCATCTACGCGTGGACGAGAGGACTCATCCACCGCGCTAAGCTGGACAACACACCAGAATTGGACCGCTTCGCTAATGCTCTTGAGGAGGTGGGTCAAATTGATTGAATTACATTTAAGTTTGAATTAATTTTGATTCGCTTTTTGGAAATAATTACTTCGATAGCGTCGTCAATAGCAGTTGGAAATTAAACATTTGTATCGGAACATCAGTAGGTGTGGTATTTAATCACGTACCTTACCTACCTTTATCATCTCATAATCAACTGGCAGGGGATTTAAGCAGCAAAAAAACTTTGATTAATTAGTTGATGCGCGATAATAAGTAAGTTATTGTCGGAAAATGTATACTAGGTAATCCGTATCTTGAGTTGATAAATTTGATTACAGGCCTGCGTCGAATGCATCGATAGCGGCAAAATGACCAAGGATTTGGTGATTTGCATCCACGGAATGAAAAATACAAAAGAGGGAATGTACTTACACACCGAAGATTTCCTCGAGGCGATTGCTGATCAACTAGAGCGCAAACTCTCAAAGTAGATTAATTTATTTAAGTTTCATGCAGATTACTAAGGAAATCTGCAATTTGTAAATGTCTACATTATTTTATAGCGCATTTTTACACCAACCCAACTACACTTACACTATTCCGATGAATCGGAATTCCAAGGCAATTTTGGATTTATTTAGCCACCTTGTTGGCTTATTTTAAATCACGGAAGCTGCGAAGATTTGTAGACTCTAGAGCCTTCGCATTAGATCATTGTCCTCAATATTTCGAAATGTGATAGGTCGGATCAGATTAATAAGAGATCACTCGTCTCGTCCATTTGATTTAAAATATTATAACTTTCGAAGTGACTAATGTAGCTTTAACATAAGTAACATTTTAAAGACTATTACGAGTTGAAAGCCTTGGCTATAACTCAGACCCGTTCCTTTTTCATAGTAAGATTTACTTTCTGTGATAACATTTCCCATTTTGAAGTAATATCTAATAACATTCACTCACTATAAACTACCATGTTTGGTGTTTTATATTTTCCGTAATGTTTGCATTTGGTATGTTTGTTTTGAAAGGCTGTTTCAGTGCACACTATTTATTATGTAAACAGGATGTGCACGATATTGAGACTGAAAAGGAAAGAGCTGTGTAATTACTATAGGTGTGACAATACCTACTTACCGAAACTTAAAATATTCCCAGTATTTCTAAATAAGTTTGTTTGGAATGTCATTGATTTGATTGAAGCTACTTGAGATTTTTAAATATTACATTTTATAATTAATAAAATATTTTTTCTATGTACATTCTAGTTTATTTCTTTTGAAAACCTACCTATTTACTCAAAACAAAAGGGGTTATGTCTAATTGAGCTTGGTTAGTAGGTACTTTATTACGATCATTTCTACTTCATATAATGCAAAAATACTTTAAATAAATAAATATTGTAGACAATTCACACAATACTATCTAGCCCCAAACTAACTTTACAACACATACATTAGATAATAACGCCTGTTTCCAAAAGGGGTAGGCAGAGATCGCGGCTTTCAACTTTATAACTATACATAATATATGTATAATAAAAAGGTAACAGATTTAAAATCAGGCTAGAGCTCACGTACTTTTAAGTCATATTTTATCATAATTAGATTTTTGTCCCTCACCACATCATACTTCAAAAGTTTAGCGTAGGTTTTCAGTAGCCTTCGCCAATAACACATCACGTCATTCTCTGTGAGATTCTCCCAGATATGCATAAATCCTCGGTCTACTATCTCCTTGGCTTCAGCATCATGATCTTTGAAGTACATTATGATGCTTTTAATTTCATCCTTTGTTGCTGTAGCACTGATCGGGACGTAATGCACCCAAGGCTTCAGTGAGGGGTAGAAGAATTCGAGCCATGTATCACCCACGTGGAATACTAAAGACTTGCATAAGAATAGGTGTTTGAATCTAAAACTGGCAGCCACTCCTCTGTAGTTGAATAGATATTTATATTGACAGTGGTCTTCAAAGGACACCTCAGATGCTGGTGGTTCAAACAGAGTATCCTAAAAAACAATAACAAGTTGTAAAACAATGAAAGCGACTACATTTTTAATTTATTATAACAAATAAGCACTCACAGCATCAGATTTCCAAGCCTGGTTTTTAGTGTACTTGGCATCAACAAGGTTAGGGTCTGATCGAGACAAGTATATTAGAGGATCTCTCTCTTGACTGGTTCTTGAACCTCGGAAGAAAGCTTTAGATTGCTTCTCATGCCAAGGCCATCTGAAAAAATAATAGCAAAATTAAACCAAGTGCAGTGCACTAACAGGGATATACAAAACTTAACAAAATAAATCAATTGTACTAAAAGTACTAGCAACTCACCCGGTTTTGCCTGGGTAGAAAAATTCAAGGCTTTTTTTAAACTAAATTACATCTGTGAGAAGTAAAAATGTAATCTATGGTAGGTACTAAGTAATCATGTAAAATTCTAAACTTTTTCAACCCAGGCATCATTTTGAGTTTATTAATGACAAATATACGAAAACACAACTCTTTCCTCTTTATAATATCAGTATGATTACTATTCTACTCACTTCTCAGCTGCTGCAGATATGCTGATGCGATGCTCATCCCACCGGCCAATGCCTGTTGGATACAAGGATATGGCAGGGCCTCCCTCCCAGAAACTCCATGCAGGATACATTACATCATAGTAATCAAGAGTCTGGAATGGCAAAGGTTAAAATAAGCCTATGGTTCAAGACACTTCACATTTAAATCGAATGGAAATATAGAGTAGAGATTTTGTGAATAATGAGAGAAAATTGTGATAAAAACCTTACTAAAAGACAGCACTGGAGCCTTTACATGACCCCATTCTCGATTAAGTTGTGGCCAATCTCTGGTGTTGATGGCGAGCTCTATATTGGGCAGCTTGGGGGCCAATGCAGTAAGATAGTGTTCTATTCCAGCACATCTTGCTGGGAAATGACAATCTTTTTCTCTATAAAGTTGTCCATCAATTATCTAAAAATAACAAAAACTTTTAGTAGAAAATATAATTTTGGCATGATGCAGACTCTGCTAAAATTACTCTTCCTAATATCACTAACACTAGTTTCAAATAGACCATTCGAGTCGATGTATATTTTGCACATTTTAACAAGAATGCACAAAACGATTACATCCACTATGATTGTCGTTCATTTTGGCACAAAACAAAAATTCAAAACTTTTGCCAACAGCGTCTCGAACGGGATGTAAGTTACATTATTACTAACAAAATTATGGATGGATTAATGTCTGGAACAAATATTATTTGATTTGATATACAGAGTGTTCATGTTGGCCTTGATCAAACCACCTACAGCACAGAAAGCAGAACTACTACCCACTGCACAGCTCAGTTCGAATAAAATCTGCTTAATCGGTATTTTTCTGCACGCCCGCTTTGAATAATGACAATATTAATCTACTCTTACCTGATATGTTGTCCCTTTACTCTGTGCAATCTTGAATTGTTCTCTTGTTATGCCATCCTTGAATGGTGCGAAGTCCTTGGCGATCACTGGTTTATGGCATCTGCTGTTACCTTTATCACAGGGAATATATTGTTCCTGAGCAGAGGTTATTTCAGATGATATTCGGTTAGATTCTGAAATTGAGGGAATCGGGGTTTTATGATCAGAGCGAGGAACCATTGATACATTTTAGACAAGGTTTACCTATTTATTTTCTACTCTTTTATTGTTGTATGTAGCATTACCTTTGCTGTAAACATCATGCATCAAAGGCGCCGGACAAGATCCTTCTTCTTCAGAGCAGGATCGTCTACATAAATGAGTAGGAATCAATGATAAACACACAAGAACCGATACATAACCGCCAACCATGACGTGTTTCTCGTAAAACCGTTTGTATGTGTATGTTACCGGTGCCAGTGAATCCAAATTCCAAACAGACACTGCTGGCTATTGGCTTGGATATATACTGCTTGGATAACAAGGAAACCCAATTTCCTAGCTTGTATGCTATTGTACCATGTTATTTTGGTTTCTTTCTACTTTCGCAGCAACAATCACTTGTTTTTTTTCACAGCACTTTTTTAGCATCAACCAACATCAGGATCAAACAGTGCTGCCAGATGAAAAAATCTAATCAGCGCTGACAGCGGTGCAATAAGCGCTAGATTCGAATATATTCACGAGCCAATAAAGCGCTAAATCGGCTCAAACGGGTCAATAAAGCGCTAAATTCGAAATTTTAACTAAGGCGCTTTTTAGACGATCAGTGTGATTAAATAAATCTCCCATACTAAACAAAACATGGGCTTTAACCATAAGCTCTTATAACAATTCTGATAAATTATTTTTATGAAACAACGGGATATTTACCATGATTAAATTTTTTGATGAGTTGATCCGATATTTCGGCACAGTTGCATGCACCATGATCACGGTTGAACTGAAGTCCACGAGTAAAAGAAATGTTATTGGCAGATAAATCGATCTACCCTCTTTCGCACTCTTTTATTGGTTTCGAGACTACTATTGGTTCCATTCTCACTATTTTGTCGATTTCGACACACAACACTGACGGTATCGGGACGCGTAGTGGATGACACACTTTTTGGTGGTTTGCACATTCGTACCACCGGGTTCCAGACTCCAGATAACTGGAAACCATCTTCACGGTTGAAGTTCTTGTGTTTGGTGATTTCAATTGCCTCTTGAACCAATCTCGGTATGTAGTGGCGCTCGGTTGAAATCACCTGCGGGTTGTGTAGCTCGATCCAATGGTTTGATCCGGAGTCCAAAAGATGTTCTGCAATGGCAGACTTATGTGTCTCAATGTTTTTAACCGCCCTAATGTGTTCTTTTATACGACAGGCAATGGTGCGTTTTGTTTGGTAAATATCCCGTTGTTTCATAAAAATAGTGTTAAAAACCATGATAGTTTCAAAAGTTAATTCTGATAAAGTTTTGGAAGCGAGACGCTGATTGTGACTTGTTTAAACGCATCTCGTTTACGGCTCCGTTGTTTTGCTCTATGTGTTTAGTATGGTAGATTGTGTAATCACATTGATCTTCTTTTGATGAACTGAATCACAATGTCTCTGGCCATCACATAACTTGGCAAGAAAGTCCTTCCTACAATACAAACACATTGCCCTTGTATCATCTCCAGACACAGGTTTCAACCATTGTTTAAAGTTGGGCGATTTCTCCCATTCGACTGTAGGTATATCTTTGTTTGTACACAGTTTTTTTTGATAATGGCACATCCATTTCAAAAAAGATAACCAACACAACACGATGGAACACTTACAAAAGTAACTAATAAAATCAGTGCTTAAAACGTTATTTCTAAACTTGAACTTCAGTGCGTTCACGTAGACAGAATGAAAATGAAAGAAGCTTAGTCAATCAAACATGAAACAAACCGTAACTAATGTTCATGGGATTCCTCGTGCTCTATTGCCATATTATAACCCAGCTGGCAAAGAGCACAAAATTGAAAAAAGCGCTAAATTATCCGTTAGGCGCTAAAATTATCAAATGCCCGCTGAACATAGCAAAAAAGCGCTAGATCTAGCGCCGAAAGCGCTAAAATGGCAGCACTGGGATCAAAACAATGTAGGGATGCCCGTTACGATACGATATATCGGAATATCGATACAGGAGCTCAATTCTAGACTTTTAGAGATTTACGCTCGAAATAGAGATTTGAAATGTCGCGAAAGCAGTGTCATATCACCAAATTTGTCGAAGATAATATCGAACCGCGATAAAATGCGTATTCTAGCCACCGTTAGACTTTTACGTTAGACTTTTACATTAGAGATGTCAGAAAGAAGGTTCATTCCTTAAACTTCCACAGACTATCCCGTTGTTGTTCATGTTTATCTACGTTCCGTTTCTATCGATAGAATAGTTCGATAGCACTAACTTTATTATTGTCTTCAAATAAACACATTTCCTATTAAACGGCGTTTATAATGCGTTCTTGTTGTTGTTTATAGTAGATTCATTTTCATTATATAGTAATCAATGGACTTTTCGCACAAAATGTTAGTTACAATAATTAATTCCGGAAACACACGGAACGATAAGTACCATAAAACTGTGAACTTTGTTGTTTGTAATCTATGGTCAGTGGTCTATGAAGTGTTGTAGATGTGTCATTGTCAGGATCATTATTAGGATATGTTATTGTCAGGATCATTATACTCAAGAGAAGGACTCCGATGACTTGAATTTTTAATTCAAAGGTTAACAACTAGATGGCCATTCCATGCCAAAAGAATATTTCTCTCGAAGCTTGAACCCCGGATACAAGTATAGACGTTGACTGTCTGTTTGACTGCTCTTCTAACTGCGCCATTGAATAATTACTAAGTACGAGCTAAATTCAATCACTCCTCACTTATTGTAGGTTTATGAGAAAGCATTATTCGCGTTCTCGCTCCCAACTTGTATACCCTACAAACAAGTAAACATCATTGACTTTTTATCAAAAAGTAAGACTAGGTGGTATGGTCTTGGTACTCTAGTCTGCTCCAAGGACCGAAAGAAAAACAAAGCCCAAAGTCACCCAAAGTATATTAGAGATGTCAATGTCGACTACTACTCACCACTCGACACATATCTAACGGCCTTCGCTCGATAAATGTCTATAGTGATATTGCTGGAATACGATATCTATTGAAAATGTCATGTCTATTTAAATTTGACAGTTCTTGTGATATATATCTACCGTGACAAAAAAGTCACTGGTCTAGAATTGCCCCCCAGCACTATACGATATAGCGATATTTGATGCGATATTTTGACCATACGATACGCTTCGATACATCGCATTCTTATAAAAATATCGCATTACTGTATCGTTCTTTCTGAACGCCTGTTTTCTTTAGCTGGACACACACTTTCCGAAAGCCGTAATAGGTTAAATCCACAGCACTTATCAAAATTATTATTTTTGCGTTGTTTAAGTGCTGGCATGGCAATTGTGTTTTTTTTTTGTTGAATAAAACTATTTTAAATACACATAATTATTTGTTTCTTTTAAAAAAATAAAATAATATAGTAAAACTACTAAAAAGGTAACCCTTTGCACGATATATACTCATTATATCCCATATTAATTAAAAGGCATGCGATACGGTTACGATACGATATATCGATACAAAGGAAAACGATAATATAGCGTATCGATACAACCAAGTTCGATACAGTTACGATGCGATATATCGATACAATACACTTTTTTGGGCATCCCTAGAACAATGCAGTAAAACTTATCTTTTTTTTGTTCACTTTTCTCAGAACTGGCTTGGCTAAAGTCATAACACCATACTACCTCGTCTTTCCTTTTAACACTCGGAGCTGCGCGCTGAATGAGGATATCTCTCGTCTCGACCCGCTACCGCGCCGCGTGTCTAGTTAAATCGGTCTCGTCTTGGTGCTTGTAGTAGGAGGAAAAGGGAAGGAGTCAGAATAAAGACGTTTTCACACAGGCATTATTCTTCAGCATTATTCTTCAGCATTATTCTTCAGCATTATTCTTCTAGCAGTCGGGCAAGGAATATAATACTCTCTACGAGAGAAGAACCACAACTCCATACATAAAAAGTGTAGACGAAATATCGCATAGACGCTAACGCCATCTATTAGGGATCCCACAGTAACTGCGAGTGCTGGCGAGTTGGCGGGTAGTTTGACATTAGTACCTACCTACGCCCTACTGTTATTGCAATACTATAGGTAGGTATAAAATAAAACGAAATCATCATGATGCTTCGTTTATTGGTCTAAAATCTAAATACATAAATTGTTGTATAACAAACAGAAGTACAATTACTATAATATTATTAACACAGCCAAATTCAACGTGAAGTATTTGTCAATAACCGCAACAATATAATCGTAAATTCACTTTTTGTTTTTATTTATGAAATAGTAATAACTATCAGGATTGAACATTGTAGGCAAGATCTCAAATCAACCATAATAAATATATTTGGACAAGAACAGATTTTTTATTTGTTTTCTCTTCAGAACTGTTCTCACACAAGGTCACTATATTATTTCTCACTTTTTTACTAACTAGTCTCAACCACAGTGTTGTTGCTTCAAGCAAACAGATACGACGGGGAGAAGATAAGCTTTCATCACAAACTCTAGAAAAACTGAAAAACTCGAACAACAAAACAAAAACTTTGTTTGATTTCAGATGAAGTTAACATTTTGTTAAAATTAGGGTTGCCATCCAACAAATCTATCAAAATATTGATCTCGATTCTTGATATCCCACTTTGTTGAAAATGATCGATTATTTTAAATATTGAGCTTATTAATGTGTAGGTTTTTCATAAACTAATAAATAAACTTTTCATTTAGTAATTTATTAATTAAAATAAGTGTAAACATATAATTTACATGTAAATTTAACTATAGAAAATAAAGTTAGTATCGATATTAATAATCGTTTTCATCGATTGTTGATATTCATCACAAGGCTTTTGTATAATGGTAACTTTTTCTTGTTCTGTCTCGTTTCCTCTTGCATATTCAATATCTTCTCCCTCACTCACTTCGATTCCATATTTTGTAGTCTTCACAGCTTCAAACAAAGTTATATGACCTTGGCAGTCGGGTAACGACTGCCCGAAAGAAGAATAATGCCTGTGTGTGTGAGTTTGGAGGAAGAATACTAAACCGTCTGGATTCGGGTTATGAACTTTCGGGAGATAAGTCGCTGTCATACTGTAAATAAAGAAAAAGTCAACGTCAATCTGAAATACGACATTGACAACATTACAATTTCCTTGATCAATCAGTCAATGTCAAAATTACGATCGATTTTCGTGACTGGGAAAAGATTTGTTTGTCTCGGAAAGTAAGAATTTACGTTCTTCTGAATTCCCGTTTCAATTAGTTGTTTGTTAACACCACACACAAAATGGGAGCAGTTCTGGGACTGTGTTCAGCAGCGCAGGTAAAGTTTACGAATTCTTACAGGGCTCCGTAGTCTTTATGCCATGGCGAACAAAGAAAGTTATTTTTTAGAATACACTGGAGTTGGCTGCTGATGACCAGCTAGACATAGAAATAATGTGGAGCATGCAGCTTATGAGATCCAATACCAGGGTCGGCCCCAATCGGGCCCGTGCTTGACCTTGGTTGAAATTTTCATATTTTTCATAGCCCATCCAACACGTAATTATCAGTTTACAAACATCTGAATCTTCATGTACATTAAAGTGTTATCTATCTATCTTCGTAAGTTTCTATGGCATTAAATTGCGGAGTTCCAAAACAATTATTATGAGAAAGCCATATAAAAAAATCACGTTCTGTGAAACCTCACAAGTTTCGTGTATACCTTCATGTACCTATTATCTAATGCAGTATGTCTGCTAGTATTTCCATTCCATTAGAACATATAGATCCCTTATACTCCAAAGAAGCACTGCTGATTGTATTGCTAATGAACACAATTCAATAAAAAAAATGTTAAAAGGTTGAATGTTTTTTTTTTTTTTTTTTTTTTTTTTTTTTTTTTTATTTATTTATTGGTGAACTTAAACATGTGAATAAAATATTAAAGTGAACGCTGAAAACTACAAAAGTAAAAACTGTGTCGCAGCTTTCAGCACCCAACCTTTGGCTAAAGGGAGACAGGCGTTCACAATGTTAATAAAGTGCAGGTAATTATTACAAAAGAAAAAACTTAAAACTAAAAGAAAAACTAAGCAAACATACCAATGGGAAACAGAAACTAGACAAAATTGCTATTGATACCTTATTATGTGTAGGGTATTTTGTGTGACAGTGAGAGTGTGTTATGTAGGTGTTGCATGTGGGTGTGTGTAAGCGGAGTATGGGGTATGTGAGTGTGTTAAGGCTACCCTGATGCACCAGTCTCTTAAGAGTCTGGGTAACAGGACGTTCCGGCGTGGCGTGTGTAAGTGAGTTTAGTGTGTGAAATGGTGTTTGTGTGTATAATGATGTGAGTGAGAAGAAATGTGTGTGGTGTTTGTGGGCGCGGCGAATGTGTGTTTGCAATGAATATTGTAGTGCTGATATCACATAGTATAGGAAAAGATGCAGATGTAGAAATGATAATGATTTACTTAAGTCATTGTGCATTTACCATGCTGCTATTTGGCCCTTTCTTTCCATAGATTATTCACCTTATTCTTAGCTTCTTAGAAATAACTATATTTCTGACTACCACCTTTAGATATTCTCAGAGATTCTTGTGTTGGTATTATGTACTAAGTAAAAGACAGTTCTTTTACTCAGGTGGTATCACATACCTGGGGATCAAATTCATGATTATGTTTCAGTTTCTTGACAAAGATAGGATACTATATCTATCTGTTCTTCTTCCTGCCCTTATCCCACTTTGTTATATTTCTATATCTATCAATGATACAAAATAAGATAGCCCACATAGCTCAGTTGGTCAGTTGTAGTTTTTCTGTCGAAAAATTTATGTGCACTATGCCAGTACTCTCAAAACGGTGAAGGAAAACATCGTGACGAAACCGGCGTGTTGTAGAACCTTAAAAAGTTCGAGCAACACCTGTCAAGGGTCATGCAAAAAGGGCCCACCAACGGTCTAATTGCAGAAAAACCTGCCCGCACATCAAGTGCGCATGATAAACTTGCCAGTTGGCAAGTTTATCATGCGCACTTGATGATAAACTTGCCAACTGAATTTGATGATAAACTTGATGATTTTAGCTCAGTTGCTAGTAGCTCTGTCTTCTGTGCTGGAGGGTGTGGGTTGGATCCCCACCGAAAGCAAATACATTTATATACAGATATTTGGTCTCGGCCTTTGTGTTAAATTGTACTAGGTGTTTATTTAAATTAAAATGTATTCAGCTGTCTGGTTCTCATTGAACAAATCTGCTTACTTTGGGAATAGATAGTGTAAAGGATGTGCACAATGAGAATGCAGCTTTTTCCATAATAGGTAGGATTAGAAGAGAGGCAAACATGACCACGCAACAATATTTGTAAAGACCACTGGCACCCAACCAGGCATTTATTGAAATAAAACGACAAATAAGTACACAGCTAAGTAGGTATAGTTAGCGGCACATAACTCTAGTGCTGACCATTATTGCGCAGAAGTCAAAAATAAGGTACCTAAGGGGGGCTTGCGGTATGAAGGGGGGGGCGTGCGTAGCGCTGATTGTCTCTCCGGTCGCACTCCGCTCTCCGTACCAATAGGACACTCTGCACACATCCAGTGTGCGCGACATAGCACACTACGACGCATGCGCAGCGCATAACGGTCACCGCTAGAGTTATATGCCGCTAGTTATATGTTACGTTGACACATCGCCTACAGATAGTGTTGTGTGGATTGTCCACAATGTTTTTAAATATTTGACAGCTGGCATGTTGCTGTGGCAGTGCAGCATGCTCACTATGCTGCTCGGCTTGCCCGTCGTGTGCCAACTCCACATCCACCCGACTCATGTACGCTGTGATGTTGCTACTGGTAATGGTGACCGCCAGCATCACACTTGCTCCCGGACTGGAAGGTGAACTAAAAAAGGTAATTGACTGATAGACAAGTCACATTGTCCTTATCTTGTTTTTATGAACTGGTTTTGTTTATGTGAGGTATTTTGATGCAAAGGGAAAAGTACTTACTTTTATGAATCAATCCTGTTCTTTCTTTTCTTTATCAACTATTGTTTGCATTACATAAAAATAACGCCAGTAAAAGGCGGAAAGTGTGTCTGCACATGCAAAACCTGCACCTAATACCACTAAATAGGTGTGGGCTTAGTATGCGCTAACTCATTCCTCCAGCATTATTTTTACGTAATGTGAACATAGTTTCAGCACTTATTTATATTATATCTAGCGGCCGCCTGCGGCTTCGCTCGCCCCGTTCCTGTTACCTTTTCGGGATAAAAAGTCATACAGTAATCCTATGTCTGTCTCCTGGTTCTAAGCTACCTCCACACCAATTTACAGCCAAATCGATTCAGCTGTTCTTGAGTTATAAACAGTGTAACTAACACGATTTTCTTTTATATAATTAAGATACAGGGATATAGGTACATACCTATATCTTAAATATATAAAAGATAATATGTAATAGTGTAAACCTAAATAAATAAATAAACCTAATATTGAAATAGACCATTTTAACTTATGTCATATTTCAGGTACCATTTTGTCAAAATTCAACTGCACTAGTGCCGGGTTCCCTCAAAGTGGACTGTAACCAAGCTGTTGGCTTTTTGGCAGTTTACCGGTAATCAATAATTACATACCAACATATTACAGTTCAAACAGCAGATATAGTAAGAGTAATTATTCTAAAAATGTTTGTTTTCAGTATTTGTTTTGCAACATGTCTTTTCTTCGTGCTAATGGCGCTGCTTACTATAGGCGTAAAGTCTTCTAAGGACCCGCGGGCTGGCATACAAAATGGGTAAGTTTTGGTCTCACATTTTCTAATACAGACAAATGTGAAGGTTTAAGACTTGTTTGTAGCTCAGTCACACTATTATCGGACGTAGCACACCTCTTTTGCCGTTAAAGCGGCACCGCTAGATGAATTTCGTTGCGATCAAGTGAAAAAATGCGGCGGCCATGAGTGCGGAAGTGTGGTGTCGGAGCAGATCGACGAAACCGCGCGGAGAAAGAGATGGAATATAGTCAAATCATACGCGTTAGAACAGGCAGTTTCGCTAGTGATACGCATCTCCTACACGAGACACGACATGACAAAATTTCTGCGCTACCGCTGTAACGGTTCCGCAGCGCCACAAGGCCATTCCAGCTCACTCCTGGGACTCGCTCATTCTTAAGGGACCCGTAGTACATCTGGAATAGCATAATATGGTCAGTTTTATCTGTCTAGCAAGCAATAAATAAATAAATAAATATTATGGACAATCCACACAACACTATCTAACCCTAAATTAAGCAGAGCTTGTGCTATGGAAACCAGATAGCTGATATAATACCTTAATGCTTTTTTTTGTAAATACATACTTAGAATACAATATAACACCCAGACAGAGAACAAACATCTGTGTCATGATCCGTGCTGTGCTGATAAAAGTATTTCTTTCAGTTTCTGGGGCATCAAGTATATGCTAGTCATCGGCGGTATCATCGGAGCCTTCTTTATCCCTGAAGGGACCTTCGCATCCACCTGGATGGTGTTTGGCATGATTGGTGGATTCTGTTTTATTATCATACAACTGATTCTGATCATCGATTTTGCTCACACCTGGTCCGAGAATTGGGTTTGTAAGTATACATTCAAAATTAAAATAAAGGCAAATATGAAACGAATGCGAAAATACCGTATGTAAAACACGTCACTTTTGCTAATTATGTAAGGCGCGAGATTTGTTGCGTGACTAATAAATGAATCATCTCTTGTTTTGCGACAATATTGTTATAATATCGCAGTAAGTAAGCACGTTTAATTGACTTTATAAATATTTGGGCGAGACTTTTGCCCAGCAGAGAGAAAATATGGGTTGAGAATGAAAACAAAAGAAAATTTAAATTTATAATTTTAAATTGATAAAGATATTGTTTTATTCTAGTGTATGTTGAATAGGTCAGATCGGGATGGAATTAAACTTGGGGTTTATTATACGTGTTTGTAGCTACGAGTGAAGGTTCTACATACATACATACACATAAAATCACGCCTCATTCCCATGGGGGTAAGCAGAGATCACGGATTTCACACCTCTTTCGCTTCATACATGCTCGTCGGTTTAGGGTACTCCTAACCTGGCCTTTCTCCAAAACGTCTGTGGTCTGATCGAGATACATGTGCTAGGTCTTCCCTTCCAGCAGTTCCATTCACACTCACCTGATGCAATTGTTTTGTAAATCTCCTTTCATCCATTCTCTCTACAATCTATATAATAGTTAAAAAAAATAAAATATTTTTATTCAGATGTCATTGATAGAAATAGAAATAATCTATTTTGCGTCAACTTAAATAAGGTACATGTATTTAACTTAGATTACATGACGGCAAAAAAGGTAGACCACTCAGCATTTGCTACAAGGGCACGGTAACCCTTGTAGCGCTGGTTTTCAGTGGCACCATAATATTATAATAATAAAACTAACGCTAAATAATAATAATGATATACCTAACACGAAATAAAACAATATTTGTTACCCAAAAACCCACAGAAATATCAATTTAAAAAAATTTTGATCTACAGATACTTACAGCTAACACATACAAAATAATAATAGTTTAGGTTCTAATGATAGTTTATGTTGTCGACAGCTAAATATGAGGAGTCTGAGTCACGCGGCTGGTACGCTGCGCTGCTTCTCGCTATGCTGTCGTGCTTCGCGCTCGCGCTTGTTGGAATTGTGCTACTTTACGTTTACTACACCAAAGTAAGTAGAAGATTATATGGAAAAAACGGGTATTTATCGCGATTACCTTTATTATTTCCTGTCGTTTCGACCGTGTCGCAACAGTGTCAGTCTGCCCGTGACCACGGCTGTTGCAACATGGTCGAAACGTCGGGAAATAATAAAGGTAATCGAGATAAATACCCGTTTTTGCCATATAATTATGCATAACGATCGCGTTAATTAAAAAAGTGCTAAGTAGAAGATATATCTATATCCGTCGTTTAGCATCTCAGCTTGTCTTCTCGGCAAAGGGTAGTCAGTACAGTGTTTAGCTATAGTACTTTTTAAACTTTCGCGATCATAACACATACTGAATATAAAATGTAAGGTAATTAACGCGATAAATATCTGTGTAACAGATTTAATCATCAGTGTTTTGCTCTTGAGCAATATTATGCGCTGAGCTATTACCTTCTTGTCTGCTTTTATAAGACAGTTGAAGAAGCTTTTGTTGAAGAAATGTTTCTATTCCATTGAAGAGTTTTATGATACTGCACAATCAGCAATCAGCCTGACATTTATTTATTATTAATTGTCTATGTAAATTTGAATTCATTTTTTTTAATCATGTTATTATTTTTCATCATTAAATATTATTGTTCTTGAATAAATCAATTAAGGTGGAGCCTCGTGGTCCGCTAGGCGCATCAGTGTCAAGAGATGGCGTAGATGTTCTAATTTCATCATTTTATTTATTTTTTAAATGAAAACGTGTATTTTATTTTGTAGTAGTATGTGGCCCGTTTATAGCGAATTATTTATTATGTCCCTAGCTATAATTCGTGTTTATTTTGGTCTGAAAAGTACTTATATTTGGAAAAATCAAAATCGCAGGGATTGAAGCAGACTAATTACGCACACAGACAAGCATTTTGTTGTTTTCAAACTATAAGCTAATTTCAACATACTGACATCGCTCAAATTGGACCAGTGGCTAGGCCCCTCGGCTGCAGAGCTACGGTACCGAGTTCAATTCTTGTCTACCAATGACTTTTTTGGCTCAAATTTTTCATTTTGCAAAATGATTTATTCTAGTTGTTATATTCCTTCTGCAGAATATCCAGCTTTGATCGGGTTTCGAAATTAGGTTACCTATATTTTTTATGTTTTCAATAAAAGACCTTATATACCTATTGGTCGTCATAATTTCACGTAAAAATGATGTACATACTCTGTAAGTCAATATTTTATTTTTTAGATACCTATTATTATTATGTACACATGTAACTTATTTATTTCTCAACCACAAAACTTTTATTGACATACACTTGCATCCACTGGGCTAAACAAGACTACACAATAAAAAAACAAAATATGTATCGAAATATATAGAACTAGCGGCCTGTCCGGCTTCGCACGGGTGGACATTTATTTTCAAAACACATAAATATAGCCTATGTTACTCAGGGTGAATGAAGTTTTTCAATGGTGAAAGAATTTTTGAAATCGGCACCACTGGGTTTTGTGTTTATTCATTACAAACTTATTTTTTTTTACTTATAGATGAAAAGCAAGTGTGTGTACAGGGTTTTCTCTATCACCGCCGATTAGGATCTACTCCCCGTTGTGGGTGGTGGATTGGAATCGTCTGTTTTCATCTTTTTGCACCACACTTCTGGGGCATCATTCTCGCGCCGACCGGGATTATTTTTCGGTGGAGATGTCGTCATAGGTCGGTCAAAAAGTCGTGACAACCATCTTGGCGTATTCTCACGATTTCTTCCTTCAATTTTCTCGGTCGAAGTTCATGCGAGACGCAACGTCTAGTCCGGACTAGCCGAGACAGAACGCAGTATTCGAGATCTCTTGAATTTGATAGTGGTTTGACAAAACACAATATTATTTTCAGCAAAATTTTATTTTATTGCTTCTTTTCGAAGAGAGAATGGATTAAATCCTTGAGCAATTTGTAGACGACCTCATTGTAGAAGCCTCGACAGCTATACGATATTTGGAAAACGCAGAAAAAGTGCGGGGTTGTGCAATGCCTTTGAGCTCTCCGTTTATGCTTATAAAAATCACTATAAGCTAAGTAAAGCATTGGCCTGGGAACTCATCGAAGATATTGTGCTGTCCCTACTTGCAGCAGAGAAAGATTTCCACTAAATCAAAGGTATAATGTGGTAACCTAACCTCTTACCAACCAAATATAATTCAATGGTGAGGAACCTTTGGTGGATATGATATGCCTCATAACAGCATAATAAGACAAGTCCCTACCTATAAGGCCTTACCGAAAATAATAAGTTAAATTAGTACACTGTTCTGCCATTGTGGATTGCAAACTAAGTATTATTTTATGTCAATTACATTATTTTTCTAGGTCTTCATCACATTATACTTCTTGGCACAGGGAGCTAGTCGGTACCGGCTATGGCTGAGCATCCTAATGGATCTGTCATATCTTCAGTATCAAGAGAATTCAAAAAATGGGTACACTTCCCAACGACCCCCGTTGAGGCAGTATCTAAAGATTGGGGAAGGTTTTTCAAGAGTTACCGGCACAACAGTCAACTCATAATATGATGAATAAAAGTGCAGTAATATATTAAATCAATGCTCTGATAAAAGCTTGTCTTTTTAATCATTATCATTTAAATACAAGAGATTTCATTACAATTCTTACCATACTGTTACCATAATTGGACTAGAGAACTTACATACAATCAAAATCAAAAATTACCTACATTATTAGAAAAACATCATAAGACTGATGGTTTCCAAACAGTCTCTACCTAAAAGAGAAATAAATAATATTTGTATACCTACTAAACTTTATATACCTACTATAGGAAAAAAATTAATAGACTGAATAAAAACCACATCTTTATTTACAAACATATAATTACAAAATTCACATGAAACCGTTGGGCTATTCGCAGACTGATTGCAAATAATGCTTCAAGCTCGATGGTTTGTACAGATAGACGAAGCAAAGTAAGTAAATAAGTCCTGCGTGCAGTGGTAGACGGTCAATATTGTTGCCTGATAGTACTTATATAATTTCCAGCACTATTTTTAGTCAACCATAACAGTGCTTTGCAGTAAATTCTCTTTTGGCTTCGCCAACCTTTCCATAATCAGATGTTCCTGCAACAAAATAAATAAATACAAATATGAATAAAAGCATTTATATATAGGCCTTTGCATCTATTGTAGATGATATAAATAGGCGTCAGGGGCAACTGATGATTACTCAAGCCCTACTCGAGGAACACTATAGTGCCTGGAACAGGATTTCAAAGTGATTCTTGCAATTTAACTGAATAAAGACAATTTTGATTTGATTTTAGATGGAATAGGCTTGCCCAGCACCTATACCAAGTAAATAGGTCTGTAATGCATCAAAACATCAAAACTAAAGATTTGGACAATTAAATAATAGTATTCAATGAGACAATGAATAATTATTATGATTGACAGGGATTTACACGAGTCTTTTAGTAAAATTTAACAGTGTACGTCTACTGCTGTTTGTTTATACTAGTCTCATCTGCTGTTTGAGTAGAAAAACCTCTATTCAGTTTTATTCGGTAATTTTCCAGCTTGGTAGGTAGGTACAGTTCCAAACATCTCATTAACACTTTGTAAATAACCCATTGAGCCCTACTGCTTATAGTTTTGTCCTTAATGCTAATATTTAGGGGATAAAATCATTTATTTACTTTACAAAAAACACAAACAAATTTTTCTTCTTCTTCTGAGATTCTGGTTTGAGTGTTGCCCGCTAGTGAAATGTATTTCAGTTAGTTCAATCAAAAAAATAGAAAATTATTAACCGCGTTTGTTTTTTCTGTTCTGTAAAAGCTGTTGTAAGTTTATCAGTAGACAAATAGATATAAAATAGTTGCTACACATATTATTTTTCATTGGGTGGATGAAAATTTATCATCATGATTTTCTTGTCCTTGTCCCATTATTATGGCCAAGGTTTTAAAAAAAAACAAAAAGACTAGCTTTTTGACCCTTAAGTCTTTGCAGCTCATTTTTGTGTTTGGCATTGAATATTATATCGATCTTTCTTCTCTTATTTCCTTCAAATAACATATTATTGAATAAAGCTTTTTTTTACACAAAGAAACTTACAAATAAACAAATATTTACAAAATGTACAAAATACACAAGAAACAGTTGAGCTATCTGCAGATCGTTACAAACGATCTAGAGAACATATTATTGTATTTGTGATATGATGATTTATTACGCTTTATGTACATAGACCGAAGAGTATAGTATGTGCACGTCTGTATAATAATGCCGTGTCCGTTTCCCTTCCGATGCAAAGTGTGTTGAATTTTGCGCCTGAGTATACAGACATTTTGAGAACCTGACGTTTTGCTACCTAGACGTTCTGCTATACAGACCATCTGATAGTTGGACGTTTTGCTACTTGGTCATTTTGCTAATTAGTCTTACTGCTCATTAGACCTTTTGCTCTGTTGGACATTTTGCTACTTGGACCTTTTGATCAGGA
Organism: Thera obeliscata; assembly: GCA_947578465.1. NCBI lineage: Eukaryota > Metazoa > Arthropoda > Insecta > Lepidoptera > Geometridae > Thera > Thera obeliscata. Next base: position 6,490,564 of record OX387926.1, read on the forward strand.
GGCAAAAAATACACCACTACTTACCACTTTGGAAGTGTCTCTCGCACAAACTATTCTGTTTAGAAAAAATGATATTACAAACCTCAACATAATTTTTGAAGACCTATTCACCCTTAAATGCCACACGTATGGGGACGATAACGAACACTATTTTCTATTCTACACTTCGACTGAAAAAAATTGTCGGTGAGAGTAAGTAATCCAACCGCTAGATCTAACGCCAAGACATAAGAATCAAATGCAAACACTACTACGTTGAAATGCCCGCTTACGTTCCGTTATTGGTCAGTTTGATACAATAAACTTGAATTTTGACATAAAAACTCAATTTTTCCCAACATTTTAGCTTTACTTATACGTAATTCACTTGAAGTAACAAATTGAAATATCATTTGATAGATAATTGAACAAAACACTAGAATAGTAGTAAATAATCGATCGATTAATCGTTCGATTATTGGATAAGCGTGTAACGTAACGCATCTCGGTTGAAAAATATGCCATCAACCGGGATAAAATGTCCTATTTCAGTGAGAATTGGCTTTTTGAGTATAGACAGACATTTTTCACTCGGGATAGCTTATGTTTGTCAGAGATCAATAGGCCGAGATCTTTTAGGGACATTGAAAATCCCGGTCGGCCCGAGAATCATGCCCCTGTTCGCCTGCAACAAGTCATAGAGAGTTTTTGATAGTTAGCCGTAAGTTCAATAATCTGCGATAGGAAAGCACATACTTACGTAAAAACGTATCTTCATGACATCGTTTTATTTGTCCCAGACTTCGCTAGCGACTTTTCCTGGGACCAGAGTATAGATGTTTTTCGTAATCTTTTATCGAAGTTCGTGGCTCCATGGAGCCACGAATGAAAAAAAATATCCGATTTAGATAGAAGATAGCACTCTTTTTTTCACAGCAAACCAATGAAATAATAAAGTAGGTACCAATGACAACACAATGACAACATTGTGTTTTGCAAGGGAGGGCACAACACGAAATAAAGAAGTAATGGAACTAGTATGTAGACGACCTTCTCACGCTTCAAATACGCGCAGTACCACGACTTCAAGCCCTCCTTTGTTTAGTCGTGTTTGAAGTCTGTCAGAAGAAACGTAACTAAGAAAAATACAAAAAAATAAAAAAATGCCGTATTGTGCGGTTTTGGAGTGCAAAAACGATAGCCGAACCAAAAATTTAACTAATGGGGGCATATCGTATCACCGGTAAGCAATATTTTATTATTTTATAGCGGTTTTGCTTGGTTTTTTAACATGAAAAACCGTCAAGCAAAAATAGACTGTGAACGATATTTGTTAAGGTCGCGTTTCTAAAAATCTCATCTTCGCTACTCAATTAGAGCTGTACCCCAATAAACTGATGAACGTGTTATCGAATACTTTATTGGTTATGTAAATATGTAGTTACTGTATGGCATTGATTTTTTTTATGCTATAGTGGTGATTTCATTCTGAATGTATTTATAATTCTACTTCTTTATTCTTATTCAATGCCTATGGTGCCTGCCCAGATAGTCAGATAGATAGATTACAGAAATATTTTGAAGAAATTACATAATATCTTCTGGTTTCAGTTTTCCCAAGGCACCAGATATAAAAAATCAATGGATAAATGCAACCGGAAAACAAAATTGGTTTCCTTCAAAATCAAGCACCATTTGCTCAGAGCACTTTAGGGACGAAGATTTTATGACAAAAAAAGTGGATATAAATATATTGTTGCCACTGCCATACCAACTCTAAAAATTTTGTGTTTTCTGGTTATTATGGTGTTTGTTATATTAATGACGTTAAAGATTATGTAAAATTGAAATATAGTGAAACGTATCTAAACTAGTGGATGCCCACGGCTTCGCCCGCGTAGACTACCTACTACTTTTTATACCACGGTTAACATTCATTTTTTGGTTCATTTTTTGGAATAAATTTAGCCTATGTCCAGCCCTCCAACTATCATTAATAAAATATAATTTAAATATAATTTTAAACCTTTGATTGTGTAAATAAAGAAAGAAAGATAAGAAAAGCTTTTTATTTCGACCACCACAAATATAACCTGACGCGCTACCGATCGTTACACATCAGTAGGTAGGAGCGCTGGTGAGTAGAGCGCTGGTGGCCTAGTGGTAGCGGCCCCACCTTCCGATCCTAAGGTCGTGGGTTCGAATCCAGTCGTGTACCAATGAGTTTTTCTGCCCAAAAATTTATGTACACTATGCCAGTGCTCTCAAACGGTGAAGGAAAACATCGTGAGGAAACCGGCATATCGTAGAACCTAAAAAGTTCGAAAATATGTGTCAAGTGCACGAAGCCTCTTCGAGGCGCACTTAAAATCCTTTCACCACACTTGGTTCGAAAGAATCAGTGACACGATAAGAAGAAGAAGTAGGTAGGTAATCATCGATGTCGATACATTCGTCTTGCATCCGCATTGGCACATCACTAAGTGAGTGGCTATGTCAAGTAATAGCCATTGTATTATGAATCTTATACCTTGTGGATAAAGACTAACAGAATTGTTTTCTATAACGCCATCTAGCGTCAAGTAGCTTTGTTTTGTTGTCAATCAAGTAACAGCCATTGTATTATCAATCTTATTACAATTAGATAGAGACTAAAAGAAAAAAATACTGAATGAAAGCTGCCATCTGTTGGTAAGTAGAATTTCATTTTAGCACTGTTTATTTTATTAAGTTTAGAACCATGTCACGATAGCTTTAAGGTTTATTATCAATTAAATTATTTTTTTGGTTTTAGGTCCTTTTTTTTCGACCAATCATAACTTTTATTTCCATGTGTGTTTGTTTTTACGTGTATGAGTTTGGCGACACTGGTTCTCTTAGTAATAAGTCATCATGCTCCCTCTATTTTGCGTAAGCAAAAGCGTGTTTGGTGCTCTGTGGGGCACAAGGAGCTTGGAAACTGACAGCAAGGAGATTAAAAAGTATTGTTTCTATGACGTGCTGCTGGCATAGACTTTCAAACTCCTTGCTGTCTCAGGAATATAATATACTTAGGGGATAGGTGGCTAACCCCCGAATACTGAAACGCAACTCAGATTTAAGCACGTCTCAAGCGACGAATATTTGACAGTTTTCAATGAAAATCTGTCAAATATTCGTCGCTTGAGACGTGCTTAAATCTGAGTTGCGTTTCAGTATTCGGGGGAAAGTGGGCTAGCGGGTAAGACACAGTTCAAATTATATTATTTATCAATCACGCTCGTTCATTCATCGTTTATCGCTTATACTACCCAATAATAAGGTAAAAATTGTGTTTCTGATTATTGGCTGTTTTTTTTTAACTTTTTTTTGTAAAATGGCTTTGCAGGCGAGATAGGGTAACCGTTGGGGATCCTAGGCAACCTGTTTTTTCTGTGTCTAAAGAGAATGAGCTTTGTGTTTATTTATTAGAAATGGAAGAAAGGTTATTATGGACTTGCCGTTAAAGATCTAAATGCATTGGTATAGGTATAGGTTCATCTGAAGATGAGCATCACTCCATGAATGTATTGTGAGGAAGTATATTCCATTTCCATTGTAGAGTGGATATCATGCTTATTATGTGGAAGGTGGGCTCGTAATAGCTGCGCAGGAATATATTATGATGATGATGACGAAGTCTGCGAGTTCTGCCAGATCAAACGAGTCACAGTGTGACTGGATCTGGTGTGACTCGTTGGGAACCCACCTCAAATAATCATCTCATCACCCCTTAACCCCATCATTTTACTTCAGGGGGGTATCTCATCTTACCAGCACCATTGGGCAAGACGGAGAAACTGACCTGTTTTATTTTTTTTATCTTAAATGTGTTGCCAAAAGTTTCTAATGACACCAAATATTAGAATAATAATAATTAGTTGTTAATTAAAAAATAAATATGATTGTTTCATTATGTTATTTTTTATATTATTGACCTTTAAAGCTGACCCTATCTTTGCACCTTTTCCTCTACTTGTAATGGTCCTTGGATGATTGTCATTATACGGTACGAATATAGGCCTGCATACATCAAGGCGATGGCGATGGTGATCAGTGAAACGCTGCCAAATATCGCTGTCATATTTCTCAGCGTTGGCTGATCGCCATCGCAGATCACTAAGATGTGTGCAGGGCTTAAACTTAGCAAAATATAAAATAATTGAGCCGAGTGAATTATGAAAAGACTGGGAAGTATGGCAACAGTGCGGATGCGTATGTCGCGAGCTGGCAACGTCTCGCTCCAACATAATTGCAATGACGTCAGAGCCGTCAGCCACTATCCGTGTTTACTCATACATTGACAAAAATTAACTAAATTTTGATGTTATTTTCACTGTAAATCGACAGTTTTCTTCAACCAAATATGTTTCCACGTTTATAAAGACCTATAATAAAAACCAACCACTGTTCTTTCAGTCTACAACTGTACTCTCACGCCCATAGTTGTGTATTTCAATTTGTATGGGAATCGAGCGACCTTAAAATTGCATTGGAAATTGATTAAAGTTTCAACTGACGTAATGTATTTTTTTTTATTTCAAACACAGTCAAGCGGATGCGATCTCTCCAAGTTCTTCATATCCATCAACCTGATTCTCGTGGTGGTCGCAAGCGGGATATCCATTCTGCCCTCAGTTCAGGAGCATCAACCTCGCTCCGGGCTACTGCAGTCTTCTGTCGTGTCGCTATACGTCATATTCCTCACCTGGTCCGCACTATCGAATGCGGACTCTGAGTGCAATGGCATCACTGGAGGAACCAAACAGGTGAGCTTTCTATATTTTAATACAGTCAACTTTATTTGAGATGAAACCAGATGAATTTTAATGATTGTTCGTAAATGCTTTACCAGGAAACGAATGAAGCCAAGTATTGGGTATGTGAATATTATGCAAGTTTAACATAATATTGTTTCATCTTTAAAGATTTCACGGTTTTTTTTCTGCTTGCGTCTTTGTATTACTATCACCGCCTGAAACACAATACCTAGTGTTAAATACTACTCAAATTTTATGATTTTCTTAAACTCCATGTCATGTTTTCTCTGTTTGGTTGTTTAGAAAGTAATAAATTTTACCCGAATGAGTTACTGTAGCCATCTGTTGTTAATATCCGTTTTGTATAAATCAGCATGGATTTGAACCCAAAAAACACAATATATTTTCATGATACACTCAATAAAACAACACAGGGTAATGAACAATCATCATCATCTTCCTGCGGTTGTTCCAGTGTATGTGGAGTCGGCATGATTTGTTCTATCTTTCATTCCTTTCAGTCAGCTATCATTTCAAAAGAGACAAAAAAGAAAATTATTATAATTTCCCCCTCCAGTCTTTTTTACAGGCCAATGAGCAATCGTCATCATCATCCTGTGATTTAGCCACTTTGTGGGATCAACACAACATGTTCTCTTTCTGAAAAACTATCATTATTTTTTAACATTATTTTTATGAACAACTGGATATTTACCATGATTTAATTTTATGAGTTTTGACTCCCGACCGTTCGGCACAGTTAAGTGCACCCGTGATCACGGTTGAACTGAAGTCCACGAGAAAATGAATGTTGCAGACAAAACGATCTACCCTCTTTCGCACTACTATTGGTTCCATTCTCACATTTTGCTCGATTTCGACAAAAAACACTAACGGTATCGGGACGCGTAAAGGCCTGCGCACACCTAGGTCGCTGGCGATGGCGATCAATGAAACGCTGTCAAATATCGCTGCCAAATCTGACAGCGTTTCACTGATCGCAATCGCCAGTAACTAAGATCTTCGCTGGCCTTAATCGATGCCACACTTTTTGAAACTTTAATCATGGTATCCCGTTGTTCATAAAAATAATGTTCTTTATTACCTTCTGTCGGCAATCATCTCAAGATAAGTACTCATAGTATAATTTACGTTTCCCCGGTCCAGGCTTCCTTCGATAAGCAGTCGATCATCGGGCTGGTCATTTGGGCGTGCAGCGTTATGTACTCTAGCATCCGCACCGCCTCCTCATCATCCAAGATCACCATGTCGGAACACATCCTCGCCAAGGAAGGCTCTGGAGGTGAATATCGTTTTGATTATGCTCTTAGTCTGCGACTGATGTGATGAGATATCATTTTTTTTTAGAAATGATAGAGCGCAGAGGGGATTCATAAATGAGTTTTACACAAAATGCACAATAAAATGAGCGACTGCGGCTAAATTGAGGAAAACAGTATACCTACGTATTCCAATTTGTTAATGCTAATAAACTTTCTATGGAGGCATATTACGAACCATGCAAAATTCCTGGTATATCATAAAATTATAATTAAAATTTACTCCTAATAAGCTTTATAACATAGTATTGTTTGTTAAGGAACCGTTTTAGAATTTATATTACACTGAAACAGTCTCATCACATTAAGCACAGACAGTTCTTGGATTAGATATAAATTACAGTTTGAATGATTTATTTTTGTTATTTTGAACACCATTAATTAATTTTATGTACACGTTTACACAATAAACTAACCCGATTATGCATTCCTTGCGGGCGAAACGCGCGGCGTCGACTCTGCGTAAGGACCTGGAGGTCTTATTGCTAATGAAGGTATGATACAGCTGCGCATAACATTACTAACGATCATGCGGTAGTGTTGGGAGAGCATTGGTGACTGCCATTTTAGCATCGACTTACATTGCCATCAAGTTATCTGTTCAGGCGCCACCATCACAGTTAGGAAACAAAATAACTGTCAGGGAAGCGAAATAGAATGGAATCATAAGTTCCTGGTACATATAAGTTGGTGGCACTGTACATTCTCTATACTCTACATTTCCGCATTCGAAATTTAGTGCTATTTTGAGAAATAGAGGAGCTAGTTTTTGTAAATAAACAAGATCTTGGACAAATGAAATGCTAGAATTTGCGCAGCCAAAATGAAAAGTACATTATAACTTTAGAAAATTTAGACCACTTGTTCAATCGACCACGAGACTAACCCAGTATTATATAACTGTAGTTTCATACCTTGCTAGCATCCTTTGAGCCTCTGGGTCTTGATTCACATAGTTTCTACACCGATAAATTAGCCTGTGCTCTGTATCATTCAAAATAAACTTTTTATCTGAGGAATATACCAAAAAATAACGCACCTTAAAATAGCGCTTAATTTTTTGATACCAACTTTTGTAGATTCTAGCTGGCATCTGTATTTTTCAGCGGTGAAACAAACTCCAAGTACCATCTCCAAGAAAAAGTCAGGTTCAATTAAAAATCCCGTCTTTTTTTTTGACGTGATAACGTCTTATAAATCGATGGAGCCGGCTGCACGCACGAAAAAACATGACTCATGCGTCGTTACGTCGTTTCGTCGTTCCATTTACCTGAGCCCGAGCCCGGGTCGGGTAATGTGTAAGGGTAAATGAGGGTAAGGGTTAATGAGGGTAAGGGTAAGGGTTCGGTCGGGTTCCGGGTCCAGGTCCGAGAGTTTGAGTCCGAGTCCGAGTCCGAGTCCGAGTCCGAGTCCGAGTCCGCGAGTCCGCGAGTCCACGAGTCCGCGAGTCCACGAGTCCGCGAGTCACAAATATTAATTAAAATTCTTTTGAAAAATGCAACCATTTCATCAGTATTTTCTTATGACGTTATCGCGTTCAACTATCGTCAGTAAACCGACTTTACAGACAACCGTTTTTTTTAATTATTCTTGTTATTTGATTAAATAATCATTGATTGATTTGATCTTGGTTGTGTCATTCACATAGAGCGTTCACTATTTTTGGTACATTATTTTTGATTTCTTTTTTTACTTACATTTAATGTTAACACCCATTATTATACATACCTACCATTGTGTATTGTATAATTGGGGCTATTTTTTTCATCTACAGCGTTTATTGGCATGTCATAAAATAAAGAAGAGTCATAGTTTTTCGTAGAAAAAAAAATTCAATGTCAGTCTTTAATACTCCGTCGTATCTATCGTATCTCCGAATACTTACTCCGTAGATGGAAAAATCAGTCCTTTAAATCATAGTGCTTAGAACCAGTGAACGCAAACGGCTTAGTTCGTCCGAAGTAGATGCATCGCATCGACCCAGGCAGGACCACACTGACGTAAAAGACAATGAATTCCATTCCATGTTTGGTGTGCGTTCACTGGTTGGAAATTGTTTTATAATGGATATCCCATTCATATAAAACATTTCAACTAAGTATCTAGTTAAAGTTTACCGTCGCATCATAACCGCGTAACGTCTTTGCAGTTCTAAACTAACAACAAACACTATATGGCCCGTATGCAGAAACAATGCTTGAGTCGAGCCTCAAGCACAGGTTATTGTCACTTTTCAATGGAGAACTGTCAAAAAATCTATGCTTGAGGCTCGACTCAGACTCAAGCACTGTACCTGCATACGGGCCTATAACTTAGACCTTCTTTTGCCTAATAAATTTACTTTGCAAATTCTTTACTTACTTCCTCTTGTTTGGCGTTCGATTCAAGCCAAACGATCGCCCGTCTGACCTAGTGCATGGAAGCAAAAGGCTCAAACATCTTATTAAATACTAATTTTATTTCGGTGGAGTCGCCATGTTAGATTAGAACTTTTATTGACGATACTGATGATTGTGATTGTCTGCCGGCCGATTGTGATTTGATTGGTTGCCCACTATTTTCCCCTAACTTCCCTGGTGCCTATGTTTCTTTCTATTTGATATAAATAAAATAATTAAACTAGTATTTCAACTGCCAGGTAATCATGTTGTCAGTTAATACTCCCTGGCAGCCAAATGGCCTTTCACGATTGTCCAATGGGTTTGTGCGTGCGTTGAAATGCAAGCCAGTTTCATAATTGCAGTTGCGATGTGGTTTTTGTGCAGTTGACATAGCACTCCCACCTTCTGTGTCATCTGTTAGCATTTTATAATTCGAACTTCCTAGTACGAACTGCACCACGTAAAGTCTTGCAGCTAGTGAGCATTCAGTTTTTTGTGGAATTTTTTTTATGCAGTTTTGTCAACTGCACAATGACCGCATCTAGTCTGTAATTTTGTAACTGGCTTATGTAAATGCAACAATGTTAATTCTTGCATGCATGGCTCGTACTGAGCGCAGGCTATGGTTCCATAGAAGGCGCCGATGGTGGCGAGGCGGGCGGCAATAAGGAAACCAAGGTCTTCGACAACGAAAGCGAAGGCACGGCTTACTCCTGGTGCTTCTTCCATTGCGTGTTCGCCTTGGCTACACTGTACATTATGATGACACTGACCAATTGGTACAAGTAAGTACTTTAGTATTAAAAATTAAGTTTTATTGCCGTGGGTTCCCGGCATCGAGCTTATCTCCCGTGGATTTCGTAAGAGGGAACGCACGCGAGGAAAATCACTCTCTCTCCCAACCATATGGGGGAAGTCCATGTCCAGTAATAAATAAATAAATAAATAAAAAGCTTTATTTCCCTTATTCTAACTAGTTAACATTCTTATATTATTAACTTATATTTAAATTCCTTTTTACTTATGGTTTAACTATTCAATTTATAAATAAGGACCGCCTAGAGCGGTAAAAGCCTCCTCCATTTGCCTCCATCTCGTTCTGTCCCTAGCTTCTCTACTCCAAGCGCTACCTGCTATTTTTACGATGTCGTCACTCCATCGTTTTCGGGGTCTGCCTGGTCTACGCTTTTTATCAAGGGGGTACCAATTCGTTACCGTTTTGGACCACCTGTCTTCTGCCATTCGTTGCACATGTCCAGCCCATTTCCATTTCAGGTGTAGAATTTTTCTAGTGGCATCTTGTGCTTTGGTCCTTTTTCTTATGACGCTATTCTTGATCTTGTCTTTTAATTTGTGTCCTGTGTAGCTTCTTTCTATTCCTCTTTGGCACACTCTTATTCTATCTAAGCTCTTCTTTGTGAGTGCCCATGTTTGACATGCGTATGTGAGGCATGGAAGCAGACACATCTCCATAGCTTTTGTTTTTAGTTTGATTGGCAGCTTGTTTTTGAAAATTTCTTTCATCGCCCAGTATTTGTTCCATGTACTCTTAGTTCTTCGCTCTATTTCTGTTTCAGTACACGTTTTAAAAGTGATCAAGTGCCCCAGGTAGATATAATTCTCGACATACTCTAGATTGGAAGATAGGATGGTCATAGGAGCCTTTTGTCTATTTGTCATTAATTTTGTCTTGTCCCAGTTAACTTCCAGTCGCACCTTTCTGCTTTCTTTGCCGAGTTCCTCTATGCAAGTTTGCATCTCTTGTGGGTCCTCTGAAAGCAAAACAATATCATCTGCAAAGCGTAAATGCGATAAGTATTTACCGTGTAAATTTAAACCCTTGTTGTCCCAGTCTAGTTTTCTAAATATTTCTTCAAGTACAGCGATGAAAAGCTTTGGTGAGAGGGGATCTCCTTGTTTTACTCCTCTTTCAATTTTGAAACTAGGCCCTGGTTTTTCTAAAGTGATTTGTGACGTGCTGTTCTTGTAAATTTCTTGCACCAAGTCGATGTACTCTTTATTTACCCCTTGTACCGATAGAGCGTGCCATATGGAGCTGTGAGATATTGTGTCAAACGCTTTGCTGTAGTCAATGAAGCAGAGGTAGAGAGGTTTATCGTATTCGCAATATTTTTCTATGATTATTTTTAAGGTGTGGATGTGATCTACTGTAGAGAAGTTTTTAACAAATCCAGCTTGCTCTACCGGCTGGTTTTCATCTATAATTTTGGTCAAACGTCTCAATAGAGTAGTAGAGAAATGCCATGTCCAGTAGAAACCTGAATCAACAATGACTTCTACTACCTATGATTTACTTAATACATATAATCCACAAAAATCCCAGAGCCATGGGCGTAAGAACATCAGTTGCGGTACTCGTATTTATTGTGATTATTCCTAGCAGCCAATTTTCTAAAAGGGGTTACTTTATAATGACTGTCTTCTACTACAGCCCGAGTTCGCAGCTGACGAAGGAGAACGTTGCCTCGATGTGGATCAAGATCTCATCCTCTTGGCTGTGCGTCGGTCTCTACGTGTGGACCCTGGTCGCGCCCGCTGTGTTCCCAGATCGGGATTTCAACTAATTCATTAAACAACACGCCATGGTATCGTGATCAAACGTATGCGTTGCATCTGCAGCCTTACCGCCAATTTTGGTGAAGTTCACCATAGTCAATTCCTGATTCCAACAAATCAGCATCAAATCTTTTGTCGAGGCTTGCAGCCAATTGAGTCGGTAAGGTGTAAAATTTGGCGGTAAGGTTGGTCCAGTCCAAGTATGAGTCCTTCGAGAAATTGACAGATGCAGGGATCGTTTACCAATTGAACTATGACGTGTTGCTTTATTCTTACTAAATTCTTTCATTCATGTATTTTAAAACGCATGGTTAGTCAGTGTGAGTAAAGCGCCTAGTGTTTAGCAGACGTTAATGTGCAATTTATGTATGTTCTTGCATCTTTATTCTTCTACTTTCACTTTAAAATCTCAATCTGTATATTTATTAACTGATTATTTCTTGTGCTAGTTATTCTAGTTGCCTTTTTTACTAAAATTAAATTGTTAGCGATTATCTAAGACTTGTGTAAAAATGATTATTATTTTAATAAGTTTACCTATTCTAAGTTATGTTTAATACACAAATTCTTAAACGAGATTATTTTGTTTATAATAATTAAGGCTAGCTTGCACTCCCTTATATCGGTACCAAAGTACCTTGCTACAAATAATAAAAGGTATGAAAATAAAATCATGAAATGGAATTTAGGCTAGGCGGTTAGGCTACCCTCGACTCTGAGAAACCTAGGAAGTTTGACCAAATCATTAGTCTGAGTTTGATGAGAGGGAATCTTCTGATGCTGGGGTAACACCAATAATTAATGCCACTATTTGTCAACGTCAATTGACATTAAATTTGGCGTTAATGTTCCATGACGAGCAAGATGGACGTGGACCAGGCAAAGCCATATATCAGGGAAGAGCCATTTACATACGTGGAAGTGGGTTTCTCATACCTCATTTCGAGTAGTAATTATATTCTCTTTGCAAACCATCATCCAATCAACTTCCTTGCTACGTTTTTCGACTCCAAGACTTCGAGCATTCCTCTGAGCCTGTCAAAGATCGGAAGTCCCTATTGGAAGACCCTTTAGAAATAATACAACTGCGATTCTAATATTTGAAATATATTTTCAAGACACACAAAATTCATACTAAACTTATTGAGGTATAATATTTCAGGCAAATAGAACTACTTCAAGTAGCGTATAATAAAATAATAACATTTTCTCTTTTATATTTCAATAAACTGTTTATTCATATTTTTCGAGTAGGTAGGTACACAGTTACAAACATGCACAGTCAAATTTCGTTCGCAATGAAATGCAATGTTATATTTTATTAATAGTACATTAGAGAGCTCAAGATACGCGATGTATACCTAAGGCTGGTACATAAAAGTGATGCTTGTTGCGTTAATTCGATTCCTTCATTGTTTAATCACGGTGATAAATTTTACTTTTACAATTTCATACTTTAACATTAACAAAAAACGTTTCAATAAAATTGTAATATTCAAAATCAAATATTTGGAACACATCAGGGGCCTAATTCTCGGGCCGATCTCGATCATTTTGCAATTTTATTTTATTGCTTCTTTTCACAACCCCGCACTTTTTCTACGTTTTCCGTATATCGTAGCTGTCGAGGCTTCTACGATGAGGTCGTTGATGAATTACTGAAGCAAATCTGCCATTCTCTCTTTGAAAAGAAGCAATAAAATAAAACTGCAAAATGATCGAGATCGGCCCGAGAATTAGGCCCCTGGACCTTTCCATTGATTCATAAACATTATAAAATAATATCATCTATTCTACGTCAATTTATGTTCTACTAAAACATAATTCTATCTTCATATAATTATATATTTAAAAGTAGGTATAAATAAATAAAAAAATGAATTATTAATATCACAGTAGAATAACTGCCAGCATTTTTCTACCACAAGATACCTAAAGGTTGTTTTTTATAAGGTTATGTACACACACACCTATGCGAGATACATATTTTTCAAATGTGATGAATGTAAACTTAGAGAACAAAGTAAAAGCTGACAGTTTCGGTAAAAAACTGCTGTGATATTGACAATAAATACACAGAATTTATATAATCAAAATCAACACAAAGTTTGATCGTGTTTTAATCTTAAATCTATTGGTAACTATTAAAACCAACACGACATCAACTCTTTCTGCATTCAACAGTAGCTAGTTAAATGATCAAGTCTGATGATTCTCTAACTACCCACCTACTGGTTCTATCAAAGCACTGAGTAGGTAAGTATCCGCTTAGGTACTAGGAAGGTACATAAACAAACTTACCTAAATGTATAATGCTAGGTTTTAAAAGCCAAGCCAAACAAGTCAGATTTAATTCAGTATACAAGGTGTATCTAAATATGTGTACTATGCGAAGGTGGGGGGTTTCAGACCACAATGGTGATCAGTTGTGGAGGGGAGATAATTAAAAATTCCTATTTTCAGTTTCCCATACAAAAATATTTAATTTCATAATGCCTAAATAAATTGACAACCCTATCCTTGTAACTCACCTACCCCTTGACCTACTACCTCTGTAGGTCTACTACTACTACCTACTACCTCTGTAGGTCTACTACTACTACCTACTACCTCTGTAGCTGATTTTAGGGTTGTCACTTTGTTTAAAGTCAGCTGTTAATGTTGAAACTTCGTTGCAGTTTTTTTCAGAGATACCAATCGAAGTTCGAAAAGTCGTTGAACAAAAGTTGTTCCCCGGGGGGTGGAAATTCACCCCCCTTCAGGATAGTACACATATTTTGATACACGTTGTATAACGTGTAATTAGGTTCAAACCTACTTAGGGTAAACATGCAAACTCTTTTTACATAATGAGGCTTAATTTTTAGATCTAGGTGTTGGCTACACTGTACTTGCTAGATGTTTGCTTATTATTTTGTGAGAAAAAAATTGAAAGTATTTGACGGGTGTTGATCATTAACATAGGTATCTATAATACGATTAGACACATTATCTTAAAAAATAAATATACAATAATCATTATTGCAATACATTTATTGCAAATACATATTTTCGTGGTCATCAATTAACAGCGACAACTACAATAAAATAATGCCTATTTTGGTATCTACATAACTGTAACCAGGAGACATATTTTTAATATGATAATTGCCCACATATAATATAATAATTATTCTTAGATCACGTATGAAAATTCAAATTATAGCACACAATATTGTGGAGCAGCAAACTAAGTTCAATATTAAATTATTATATACAGTGCATTAGGTATTATATTATTTCAACTTACTAGTACAGTCCTAAGTGTAATATTATTAGAGATGGATGTAAAACAATAAGGTAAACGTAATAAATATAATTAGCGAAGCCTGTGTCACGTTTATTTTTATAAGGAGAATAAAATGATCTAGTTTATGCAACTAATGTAAGTACAACAGCGTAGAAATATAGGCATGTCACAATTTGACGGTAGCAGGAAAGGCTAATAGGTAAAGAAGATAGATTCTCCTAAGTACAATATATTATTTACAAGGCATTAACAACATATTGCGTTCTCCTAGCTCTAGTAGAAGATGTCCGAAAGTGACAGGCCTCTATATCAATATTATACAAGGTGCTTTAAAACATGTATATCTCAAAGATTTCAAAACATTTGCATTGAGTACCGAACATTATGCAGTGTTTTTTCGAGTCATAGCACAGTGACGAACAACATTATTCTGAAGCACCCTGTATACTATTCTTAATTATATTCTTATCTACCTAACTACTATATTAACTCGATCGATTAACAACTATTTTTCGGTGTTATTGGCAGAATTTAGGGTAGATTTTTACAACAAGTAACTCGTGATTATAATAAGTATTTATTTTTTTCAAAACTGGACCGAAATAGTTAAAATAATGTACCTATATATTTGTTTAATTGATTTTTACATCCAATAAAGCGAAGTAGTTACACTCGATTATAATAACTAACTGCTGATAATATATGAAACGATATAATCATCTGGTTTCGGTGAGTTAATTGATATCACCTTTTATAAATGAAAGAAAAAGCACAAAAAAATAGTTTGCAATTCATGGCTTTTGCAATTCATTCTTCATTATGCCATTTGTCACAAATTATGCATTTTGTTAGTTTGCAATTCATGGCTTTTGCAATTCATTCTTCATTATGCCATTTGTCACAAATTATGCATTTTGTACTGATATGTAATCATTTGTTTAGTATTATGACTTTGGTGTTGATTGAATACAAAAAATTGAGCAAAATTTTGGCTATAAAATTAACATTACGGTTCGTAATAAATATACGGTATGTACATTTTGATTACTAAAAATAATGTCTTTATTAAAAATAAAAAATAAATATAATTTATTACAAATAAAATAAAATAAACTACGAAATGTTAGCATTCACATCCATCACATTACTCGTATTATCTAATAGCTTCAAAATAATGTATTTGAGATCGGTATCGTGTTGTATGTAAGAAATATGTTTTTGTAACATTAAAATGTAATGTTTTGTGGCATATAACATTTAAAAAAATATTGGTATTCGAAATTACTTTCATCCTAGATTATTTATTATTTTGAATAACCAACCATATCAAAAATAGTACCCTAATGGCTTACAGAGATGAATGATGATGAGATAGGGTACTGCCGAATGCAGAAGCTGTCTAAGGGTAGGTTTCATACGAACGATGAGTTTTTGCTAAATAATCAGAATCAGTTTCTAGTTTTTGTGATTGTTTCCTATATTTTTTGTTTCATGTTTTGAACATACAGAAGTACGTTATCGGTATATTTGTTTTTACTTACCTAAAAATAGCAGCCAAGACATGGAGCTCATTCAGTATCATTTTGGTCATAATATCATAGTATTTTTCTATATTGTTTCTATGTCATAAAATATAGTGGCTACATTTGAAAATAAATTTCAAATGAGTTGACAGTTTAATAAATACCTAACATTGCTTAGTTAGATTACCTACACATTAATCAACTTCGCCAAATTTTTTGAAGTTCGACAAACATGCATAGGTTATAACATTAATAAACTTAAAAATAACACTTTGTATTGTACCTTACGTTACTAAATACTATCATTATGACTTGAAATATTATATAACTAAGCTACAAAAATGTAAGCCACAGTTACATTTAGCTAGATACTTACAATATGGCAGTTGTCACTAAAGTTAGCTGAGTTGTCTCATCTCTTACATCTACCTTAGCATTTGGTATGGAGTGCGGAGTTTAATGTTTCAGACAGAGTAGTTAATGACAACTTCACGATGCATAGCACAACCATTATTGCAATGAAAATTTATATTTGGTAATGTTTATAGGTTCCTAATCTGCAAGGATATTACGCTTATAAAGAAAATGGTGTCAGCACCATTCTAACAAAAGAAATTGGCAAGATAAAAATCTCCGTTACGAATGTACTTTTAGCTAGGTATAAAATATACAAAATGTTGTTAATAATTTTTTATAGTTAATATACAATTTTGATCTGTATAAAGCCTCAATACGCACGTAACTGGCACATACGCAGTAGGAGAGTTGAGTAAAGGATATTATCGTAAATGGTTTTGTTCCTAAAGTACCTCTCACTATTTGAAAAGGCGGAGTATTAAACCTTCGAAATTCTACAGTCTCCAAAATCTAGAATCCTGGTACTTCTTGCAAAAATAAAATTGATATTTTACGATTGGCACTTTATTTAAGAATGTACCTATGAAACATTAAGAAATATATTTTATACAATAAGGTACCCATACTTCTAGTTAGGTTTTAATCTGTATGAAAAATAAATTATTTGTGTTATATAATGTTTTGGATACCTATACATATTTGGGTTGCGTGTATGATGTTTGAACTTACCAAGGCAAGGGTAAGTTCGTTTAATATTATTAATATCTTTGTTCAATTTAAAATATTTAATGTATTATTTATATTATATATGCAGCGGAGCTTATATTTTTAGCTACCAAATAACATTTTAGAAAATACACTTTTTATGTAACTTCAAAATGATAAAAGAGGTTTTGTTACACATTTTGAAACTTTATAATAATTATTATTTCATTTAACTTACACATATCATTAAAAATTCATTATGTCACAGTATATTTTTTCGATTTAACTATAATATTTTAAGTAACAATATAAGGTAAGTATAACATTTTCTTAAACAATAAAATATTTACACACCCAAAAATTGCTTATCATCAATAATATAAGGTACTTATGTTATGAATAAAGTGTATATAATTTACTATTTATTTAATAAAAGATTAAGTATTTACAATTCAATCATTAATACTTAGCCTTAATAATAATATTGCAGCTCGCAATCGCCTTCACGTACTTTTCTTGCCTCGTCCAATAGTCTCTCTATAACTTCCCTTACCTGCCCCGGAAGAGCCAAGTCGATGGAGGCCGTGCGGTCTTTGATTTCATTACCCATATATGTATTAAATCACCATGATTCTGGAATAGGTTTTATTCTTCAGGGTAAATTTTATCGACCTTTGTTGGCGTTCCTCGTAAAAAGGGGTATCGTTTTGTCCTGCCCTTGTTAGCAACACTGTCGCAGTGCGCCTCGACGTCGATTGGTTCATTTCGTCTGCTCTTGAGCCTCCGACAAGTTCACAATCCCTCGCTGTCATAGCCATCTCTATACCCGCTCGATCGGTTTCGCGAGAACTCCTGAGTATTATCTCCTTGTTCTTCTAACACCACTTTTGTATACGACGCAGATATGTCAATAAAAATTTAAAATCTAAACATGTTTATAGTCTTTTAGTCGAATCAGAGATAGCTTACAAGTCTAATTTCATATATTACGTGGTTTTCTTCTATTATCTAGTTATTCAGTCGATACGCGATTAATTTTTAGTGATGAATATCACCGAAGACTTTCAACTGGAATTAACATAAATTAATCTTTGTTAATCCAGTTGATTTTTATATTTATGTCACATAAGACTTTCTTTTCATTTTGGTTACATACTCGTTGAAGTTTATATGCATCAGTGTGAAATCATTTTTGCAGTTTTTCCATTAAAATATTGCACATTCGAAAATGTGGACGGAATAAGTGTTCATAGTAAACTGCTGTAGGTACGTCAAATTTATGTTAGAGTATCAAACGTGTATTCAACCCTGCTCTAACAATTCAATCGAGTTTAACTTATAGGCAGCACATCAAATTTGACTCCAATACCTAAGTGCGTAGATACTACGTATTGTCAGAACATAAAAGTAAATATAATGGAATACAGCAATCGCAATGATTTCACACCGCTTATGTCAGTCTATCTTAAAGCTACCTATTCAACTTACAACTAATATTCACAGTCTCCGACTGACATAGTCGCAATCTGCATACAACTTGCATGTTGTGTCACAGTAAAGGCGAATCTACTGCGCTACAAAAATACGTGGGCAATGTCTATGTAGTCAAAATACCAGCCACATTTAAAGAGCAAAAATATGTCTCCTTTTAAATGTATAAATCATAATGCCTACCTTAAATAGAACTCTCATCCATATATATCTCTATAAAATCTATGCTTATCACTCACGGGCCGCACTGAACACGGGAACAGTTCTCGCACGGTGCGAATGTTTCGTGAAGTCTGTTAGCGAACAGTATGTAGATGCTATATTGATATAGCGAGTGTTTATTTGTTTAGCAGAGCACGCGCGGCGGCGCTGGGCCGGCGCGTGCGCTAGTCGCCGAAGCGAGTGCACGCTTTCTTCCACTTGCACTGGGTGCACCAGAGGTCACGCTGGTCCATGCCGTACACCTTGCGGCACTTCTTGTTGTCGGAGCGCGGCCGCCGGCCCGGGCTGCTGGGCGAGCCGCCGCCAGCGCCGTTCGTCAGGCGCATGTGCTTCTGCAAAATACAAACCTCCTTAGAATTTTCCTTACAGCATACTATTTTGGCTATTCAATCAGGTGAGCCATATATATCTAAACATTTGGAAATAAGCCACGTACCGGTGAGTGTGAAGTCGTCCAGGAATGCGATACAGGAATGCTTATTGGCCTCGCTGTTCCATTTTGCATTAGCAGCCCTTGCCTGTGAAATAAGACATGATATTATAGTAGGTAGACGTCCATAATTCTGATATGGATGATTGGAAGATGGGCGAGAAACGAGACTGGCTGATGATAGAGGTAAATGGTAGAAGATCTAAATGTCATGCACACTCCACATAATTTAGGTTGAATGCAAGAAAATTATAAAACATTATTTTGTGCTAAGAGGGTAGTTTCTGAGAAAGTCTTGTACAATACGACCAGCGGATCTTGGCGAGTCTGCCGTCAGTTATCGGCCGTTTTCGCCCAAATGGCTCACTTCAAAACCGCCAAGACGCGCCTGCTTTATTGTTGCGGTAGTGTTGTACCTGTAGGAGCCAACGAGCTGACGTTGGTACTCGGGGTCTTCGTGAGGAGGCCGACACATGTCTCGGTGGGACAGCGTGGGCGGAGGCGCCGGAGCCATCACCTCACGCTCCGTGTAGTAGAACTCTTCTTCATGGTCACTGTCGCCCTCTTTCTTTGGCCTGAAACAATACAAACTCATCTTATTAACCATATCTTTAGTATTTTCTTCTTTTTGACCTGGTTTTCTCGTAGCTGTGAAGTGTGAACAGAATTTATAGGAGTTCTTCATCGTACTTGATCCCTTCAACCCGGTTTATTGTTGAGCAATTGATCATTGAATGCATATCAACTTTATTTATGCTTCCGTATCTCCCTACAGCGTAATTGAATCAACCTACTGAACTCATTTATTGTTGGATTCCTGAGTTTGAGAGTCCATGATCTTGTTACCTTGTACAGGGTACCAATCCCAAGTAGAGATCCAAGGGGCATGGTTTAAACACCGGGCGCATACTACCTAGAACAGTTACGTTTGGATTTTAAATTGGGTGCGTCAATTCTGAGAATTTAAAAAATTGCGTAAAAAATATAGTGCATCTGCCACTTAGCCTTTGCTTAGCATTGCATGATTAATGAAAACCATACTGTCTATTCTATGTTCTCATGGCTCTGTTTTGATGGGGCAGAACCAACCTTCAAAGGTAGGTGTGTGTCTAGAAATTGTAATGCTATTTTTACGAGAAGTTGCAGGTTAAAAGGTCACGTCAGCCTTCTCCCGTTTTTAATTTAGTATAGGTAATACTTGTATGGTTCATCATCGATATTAAAAGACTGTAGGGCAGATTACGTAAGCCGGGCGGAGTGGCCTTGTAGTGGCGTCGTCAGTGCGCGGCGCGCGGCATGCGCGGGGAGCGAAGCGAGCCACCCGCGCGAGCTGCAACCTTGTCGCGACGCGCGAGCCCGCTTCCGGGTCACAAGGGCCGGCCTTTCAGCGTTCTAAGTTAACTACCAACAATCCCTATAAATACATTTAATTTCTGACGACAATTACCTCCCGTGTTAAGATCACGGTTTTTATTGCACTTGATTTGCCAACTATTTTGTTTCACATCGATTTTATCACGAATGATGACATGGGCATGATTTTTTTATTTTTGCAAAGGGTGTATTTCTGACATTTGGGTTAAAATGCACACCATTGGATCATACATAGATAGCGTTAGCATTGAACAAGGCCAAAAACGTTTCTTCGAATAACGTTAGATTCCGTCGCGTTGCAATTAAACGTATTCCAGTGATTTAGGCATAAAACTTCTGGGTGCGATCATAAAACAGTTAGCTATAACAATAACTTTCTTTATTGATGCAGGAAATTAGATGTTTGCAGTGCATGCGAGCTGTAACCTTGCCAGCTGGCTGCTATTGCGCAATTGTTGTTGGTAGGTGCACTTACACGTGTCGCCCCACTCACACGTGGCTAGAATACACGTGACCAATGCATTAGGTAAGTGCGCTATTTGTCGAGTTATCTACTAACATCCTTGATCTCCAATATAGTTATGATATATATCGTCAACGCAGAAAAGTACGAGACTAAACGTTACTCGTGATGGAAGTCATATTGGGACTTACCCTAGGTGCGTGTTTCTTATGTGTGCTTCAATGGATGGACATGTGTTGGTGTTGTATCCGCATCCTCTCCAAGTGCATTCGAACACAAGGCTGTTCATCTGAAACAAGCAAAAAGATAATAATTAATATCAAGGATCAAGATTTATATTCACTTCTTATCTAGTCAACTTGACTTCTTTGACATTATAAATAACAAAAATCCGTCGCCTTGAATTAAACTATTGCTACTCTACTCCTGTCGTACCATTTACAGACGGGTACTAACGTTTAAAACTTGACTTTAAACCTAGCTAAGGTATTCCAGAGAACTTTCCAGCAACGTCCTAGGATCTTCATTGACACCGAAATTAAATGCATATTTGTGTTATTTAAACATAATCTAATTTATATTAGAATCAAACCTTTATAACGTTCCATTGTAGCTGAATAGTCAAATCTATTATCAGGTGTGATGTACGAGTAGTACCTAGAATTGACGGCCAGAATATTTGATACATGGAGGTAAACGAACGTAACAAAACGTCGCAAATGCATTTAGGCTAACGCCGCGCCTCGGTAGATGCGGCTGCCAAAGATTCTGCATTGACCTTCTCCTCAATGCCACATCATTTCAAAGCTGAGGCGCACACATCTGCGAGCTGTGTATATTCTCTGCATGTTACCCTGAGGCTGGGCTAATATTAGCTGTTTTCGCTGGTTAAACCTTGTCATGTTATCATAAAATCTTCAAATGTATTTAGGTGGAGTAAATGAGAAGTTTTTACATATTTTATTGATTGCTGATGCCTCTAGCGCCGCAGCCTGAAATCCGAGGCTATACCTATATCAAGTGCATTTGGAAGTGGGTCAGGTCACGGGAAAACGAGGCAGCGGGTGTTGGTGTGGTGGAGAGGGGGAATAAAGGCCGCGAACTAGGTCGCAGCACCACGGCCAAGGGTGGTCCACGAAGGTTGCGCTCCTTTGTCTTTGTCGAGAGCCACTTCTCGTAAAATTTAATTGCAACACACGTGGATAGTTATTTGACACAAATCCTTAAAATCTGAGAAGATCATTTAAATTAGGGTGACATAGTAGCCAACCAGAGGATGCCAGCAAACGTGGTCCCAGTACCTACTCGTCTACGCCCTGCGTCGCATCGTGCCGTAGTGGTCATCGCCGCACCATAATGACTTCATGCAATTAATAGGTAAAGGGCTGCGGTAATTTGTCCCGATTGTAGGTATTGGGTTGGGCCAACATTTTCAATTACCACCTAATTAAATGTCAATAAAATATGTGAAGCCGGGCAAAATGAATAACGGTACCTGCCCACGTATTAAATGAATCATAATTGGTAAATGGTTAAGGATATGACGCCATAAAGTTAACAGGAAATTTGTACTTGGGGTATTACCAGGAAAATACAGAATCAATTCCAGAAGCTCTTGGCTGTTACGTAAATTTCTAGAAACTCCGAGTTGATTTCTTATTAGAAAATTGAATAACAAGTGGCTATTGTGTTGAAAGGCTTTACTTGAACTTAGCGAACTTGTCCCTTCGGAATTCCGTGTCCTTCAATTCTTGTCGGAAACATCGATCGATACTGCGGCAATGTCGCTAAGTGCTGTTTGCTCGCGGTCGAATATAAGAATTACCAAGGTGCAAGTAAAACATCCGAATGGAAGAACAGAGAAAAGAATTCGCTGCAACCAGTAGACACACATCCACAAAAAAATAATATCTTTTGGATGAATAATATTTGAGGAAATATCGATATTGTCTGGTCATTAAAATGCACAGTCTCAAAGATTTCGAATTATAATTCAATGGGTTATAAACATATTTTAATGTTCAAATTCCGCTTGATCGCTACTAACATCAATATATTCTATTGAACACACACACAATTAATAGAACAAATCTCAATTAATAATGCCTAGCCTAATAGGTTTAGTTTCGTTTTTTTATTAATAATTAAATTAGTTTAGTAATCATAGTTTTAGTTCTCAAAGCGATTTCAGACCAACAGGCAGACATCGGGTGAGGTGTGGTCCGTTTGTCCGTAAAGTTGTCCGTTTTTCCAAAACTGTACCGGACCACTAAAAATTAATTTCGAGAACCATTTAGGTGCCTTTGTGTGTGTAGGCTCGGTAGTGGGAATTCCAGTTTGCAACATTTTAGCGATCTTTAATTTTTCAGTAATTTTTATTTTGTTACAAAAGGTTGCATAGTTTTTTGTTTTAAAGCCTGTTCTGTCTTACATGCTTATTTTTCCTTCTACTTACCTACATCGATAATAGTAGGTGGTACTTAGCTTACCTAAGTAAAATTTCAGTTGTTTTAAATCTAACTTTAGAGCAGGCATCGACTGATACAATTTTCAATTTTATCTACCGATCCTGCTTAGCGTATTTTACTTTAGATAACCAACAATTTGATGAGTTAATTCGCTATCCCCGTTATTATTCAGGGAGGATGGAGGGGGACGTAGCCTGGCTTCAGGAGGGTTACCCCTCCCTCCACTGCACCGTTGACCTACATTCTGCCTCCTATAAACTTTATCAATGTACTCTTGCCTATGTAGGTTCGTAACGTAGCTATGCGGGATATTTACCGGCAATTATTTCGGAAAGCTCTAACTTTTATTAGTGTTTAAAATAAATCACACAGATAGATTTGAAGACAAAAAGAACAAAACCATTGGAAATACAAGTACTTCTCAAAAAATTAAACATTATCACATGTTTACCTTACTAACGGCTCGCTGCATTTCCATATGCATGTGAACAAATTATAATGTGAACTGAATAGGTCGGTAAATCGTGGCAGGATCGAAACGATAGTACAATATAACTAGGTACAGTGAACATGCCTCTTTGTGCTTGGGTGAGTGGGTGCTGTGTATACAGCTTACACGTGCCGGTTTCTGGCTCTGTGTGCAATGCAGTCGCTCCATACCAGTGTGCAGCGGTTATTTGTGCATTCGGGAATATACGTAGATTACTAATGCACTGACTGACACAGAGGCCATAATAATAATATTCTCCCCTTCATTATAAAGCTATTAGGTAACTTATTCTCATCAAGATAGGAACTGCAACTAATAAACCACCTAGCTAATGAGTTTTAGATATTTAATCTATCGTAGAAAAACAAGCGCGTTCATGTTTTTTTGATAAGGCACGGACCTTGTTCTTTGCTTTGCATACAATTACATTCTCATAATAATATGCACCTACAACATAGGCTTTTCTGGGAAACCTTAACGCTTTTCGTCCTCAGCACTTTACTTAAGCCTAGAGCTCCGAAACCATGCATAAAATATAACTTTTGGTATGGCACTTGTTTTTGTAGCGGGCACCAAATAGAAATGGGTTAGTTTGTGCAGAGGGGGGCAATGGGAGTCCACACGTGTCGCAGTGGGGGATACTGACACGAGGAAATAAGGTACCTACAGTAGAGGGAAGGGGAGTTGGTAATTTGTATTGTGTTTTGTTACACTGCAGTATGGCTACGAATCGAAATAACCTTAAAATTTAAAATAAATTTTTACCAGTTGTGGGGTTTGCACATGAGTACAAATGCGAGTTAGGTATAGCGAAGCCAAACAAATCTATCTTGCCAACCAAATCAAATTGGTCCGTAATTTTCTATTTTTCTTAAAGAAAAATATAATATTTTTTTTTTTTAAGAAAACCATATAAGTAAATACTTACTTGAACCACTAACGTAAATTCCTACATAATGGAGATTTATATCTAAATATTCTTAGTTACTTTATTATTATTTTTATCAATGAAAACTAAATAAAATATCAATGAAAAAGTAAAACGAATGACAGGTAGGGTAGAGTTTACATGGGTAGCGGGATAGATAAGCCTACCGAGTATTTTACACGGTAATACACACCTTTTCATACTTGCCCCGCCACCATGCCAACATAAAGAGTATCAAAGACTGTACAACCTACCTAACCGGAGCGGTCTTCGTTCAAATATGTAAACAGGTACAGTCTAATCCAAATTATATCTAAGGCGTAGGCGTTAAGAGTTCATAGTCGAATGGAGAGCATGTTTTTAAAACGGACCGGCACAAAATGCCGGTTTGTTGTTGCGCTATCTCGCTCTACTGCAAACCGTGTCGAGATGATATTGATTTGTTTTCATTGCGTCTCTCTTTTGCCCATGAGCGCACATGATATGTCGGTTTCGCCCGCGTGACCTTACTTATTCACACATATACAGTATTCCTCACTCACACAAGCGTTACCGGATAAGTTGTTTTTCCGTCATCTCCTAGCGCTAAGAAAGAACGAGGAAGCCACGACTGGCCGGTACTTTTATGCGCAGCGCACATACTTTAGTTAGTAATCTCTTAGTAAGTAGGCCAATGCACGACACATACAGAAAATCCATTTAAAAAAAATTAAACGGTTTTTTTACTTACATTTTATGAATATGCATCGGGATTCTTGTACCTACAACTTTTATGATTTTCATTCCGTAGATATCTTATAGGTACTTATGTAGTAGCTATCTACGGAAATGAAAATCAAAAAAGTTGTAGGTAAATAATACCCATGCATATTCATATGCTCTGTTTCGACTTTCTAGAATGAAGTAGGTAGGTAGGTATATCAATAAAAATAAGTTTGTATTAATAATATGTATTTACAGCTAAGACGTAGTGTGAGAGGTACACGTGACCAGTCATGCCGGCTATGTTTCTAAACATGCTTTTTCAACTAGCAACATGTTTACAAACAAAGAACCTCTAATGGCGAGCTGAGTTTTGCATTAACCTTCCGGAAAAGATATGGGTCGCTTGTTTACCTAAACTAGCACAAAGTGCGTCCAATATACCTGTGTATTTACCAAAATAAAAAAGCTTAGCATTTTACTACAATTTGACCAAGGTATCTAAGCTTGTCAAACAAAGAAATTAGATGAGATAGCATGATGCATCGAGCGAGAGGGCGGCAAGTGCGCCATGCGGCGTGCACCCCATGAAGCCAAGGGACTTTGTAGGTCACTGAACTTTCGATAGATCAACCCCTCGCACCTCAAAGTTTGTAAAATGCCATTAAGTAAGCTTCCTGTTGAGATTCTCAATGGAGCGATCTTTTTGCTTATTTTTCCTGTTGTGTTTGAAGGTTTCTTATCAAAATAGGCAATCGTGAAACAAACATTCTTCAAAACATAATTTAAGTATTTTTAACCGTAGGTAAAACGAGTTTTATCTAGAACTTTGTTCATCTTATTTTGATTCAAATCACATCCACAAAGTGGCGTGGTAAAAAAATGCAGTGAACCCAGGTCCGAAACATATCGAGGTCTGTTCCCGCGCTTCCCCTGCCTCGCGGGCGGCGCGGCGCGGTTCACCCTCATCACTTGACGTTTTTCTCCTAACCTTTACGCCGCACCGCCGACTCACACAAACAACCCACAATGTGGACTTAACACATGAAAAATACCCGGTGGGTGGTGGCAAGAAACTACGCAGCGTTCGTTCGCCTCTCATCTTGCTGTGAGAAGTGAGCTGCGTTGGCCATTGTTTGTTAGTTACTTTACTACAACATGCATGCCATCGTAATAATCATAAATATCTAGGTTGGCTCTCAAAAATAGCAGTGGTAGTAGATAAAAGGGAAAAACGTAAGTGCCTAGAGAGTTTTATGGTGACACTCTACCGGACTAATGGACAGAAAAACTGTAATCAGATAGCTACAGATACTAAGAATAACGCCTTAAGAATGTCTGGTCTGGTTTGGCTCTCGGTATATCGTCATAGTAAAGAACAAGTGGTGCAACCATAATTTCTATTTATGAGCTTATATAAACAGATCTAAGGAATGTCATGATTTGAGTCATGAACACTATCAGAACTGGACGAAAGAATCATGCCTCAATGATTAGATTTCGTACAACATTGGGGATTGATTAAATTAAAGCACCGCAATTTAAGACAAATGCATGCACGTGACGAGTCAAAGGTGACTAGCGTCACTACTGCCTAAGCCAAGTGCAATTACGTGTTTGTGAAACTGCGTCACCCATCACCAACTATTACGCTGCAAATAGGTCGAGATTGTTTTGTTATAGTAAAAGATTACCTTTCGGCGGCTAAATGAATTAATGTTTGATATGACGATGACAATCACAAAGTGAGTTCCATAACTATGAGTCACTGGCTCGAGTGGCTGGCGGCAACGATCTCGGAAGGTGGTTAGGTTAGATGACGAATCGGACGAGTCGCGTGGGGCAGTCCAGTCGCCGTTTGCCGGAGTCGGGGTGGAACGCCGGCTCTTGGTCACCGACCTCTACAGGTTCCAACTTGTTACAATTTCACTTTTTCTTTCTACCCGCCAGGATAAAGTTACTGGTATCAGGCGTCCCTCTCACTCAACGTTGGAAATTTAGATTTTGTAGCCGAATTTATTCCAGAGTTTAGGAATACTTTGTGCTGTTACACAAAAACAAGTTTGAGAGACCAATAAATGGGTGTTAAACGCTTTAGAATTTAAACGTAGGAAGGTTGGTACCCAATAGCAGAGAAGTTATGATGTTGCGAAGATATTTGGCAATGTCTCAACGTGTGCAAAAGACATCTTGAATCGTAATAAACGAGGCACACGAGGAATTTGCCGTTACAGTTTCAGCGTCTGACATTGCAATAAACATGATTTCGTAAAATGGGGAGTTTATTGAACCCGCGGGACTACTCATTATCGCGACTGATGAACTCGTCACTACCATTGTTCCAGTCTGCCATACTTACATGGTAATACCTTTTCGATAACTAGGTAAGTACTCGTACGTCACGTATTCAATTCAGTCAGACAGATATTTTATTCAGACAGAAGCTGTAGTAATGAATAGTTGAATTATGGGATTTGTCAATGGAGCCGAAAACACATGATTATTGATAACATACGAATGGGTACCTCGCATCGATAATTTATTTAAATCCGTGTCACGGCTCCATACGCGACGTCAATACACTCCTGATTTGGAGCGATCTGAAGTGAAAAGCAAAAGATCCTCTACTTTTATATGTAAACAGTTGAACTGTCAAGAACGGGCAGTGAACCGGGCTCGGAGTCATTGCCCTGCCAATGCCGGTTAAAAAAACGCATTGCCTCCTTCTATCTAACCGGCGACGATGACGCGATGCGTTTATAATAATATCAAGAAAAACTGTTGCCAATACTACTTTTCTCTTGTGTAATAAAATGCTTGGTAATTCGTGCTGTTTATATGCTAATAAATAATCAAAAGCGAGCAGCGAAACAAATTGATTTGTTTAAAAACAAAAATGATGACTAACATTAATTTTAAAAACTGATTACTTACATAAAATAAAAAAATCCAAATTTTAGCTAATATTGGTAAAATACTAAAACCTTTATTCAAATTGCCATTGCCACCCATAGCTTGTCGTGTGACACGCAAAACGGTAACTATAGTGCTTCCTTTGTTCATATTTAATTGTGCAAGGTAGTAGAAGTAATTGCCCAATGTGGTTACACATCCATAATGACCGTAACCGCATCTGGTACCGTCCCACAGCTCCATGCTGGTCAATGTCTCCTCGGACGGTGCTTTTGACCGCACCAAGGCCGTCAGGATAGGGGTACGTGAACTTTATGACGTCCTCTTCATTTTTTTGCCTATTTTTCAAAAACACGGCCTGTTTCATTATATTGTCTTGTATAAAAACTTCTTCATTTACAACAAAGCATGTGTTAGGTTATAGTATCATAATAAGGTATGGACTAAAGACTTTTTTTTAATGTAAGTTAGGTAGGGAATCACATACCTAAAATTTCCTTATACACCTTAGTTCATGATGAAATAGCAATGGTAATTTCGGTTGCGGTTTTAAACTGATAATGAACTTGTTCCAAAAACCTGTCAGTCTGTTTTGGACCTAATTAGAATTGAAACATAGCCTTTTATTAGCAGCAACGATAAAATAACCTACTGTATATAAAGGGTTATTAGAACGAGGTACATGAGTGGTGCGAGGGCTATGACCTGTAGAAAGAGACAGAACGACAACAACTGTGAAGTTCGTACGGTTCTCTAGCCGGAGACAAAAGATTTCGTTTTCTTTAAGTTTTACTTTAGGCAAGTAAATGAATAATCGCATTATTCTAGAATGGGCTTTAGCTCTATTTGTTTGGTTCTATTCTATGCAAAAACAACAAATGATGCAATCTTGTAGATTTACGAAGCCTCATAAACGTCTCTTGTTATGATAATGTTACCTTAGTGATCATTTTAATGAAACACAATGTCAGGACAAACTAAAAACTTCTTTTAATTTGATACTAAGTAACGTTTATAAATGGGGATCGTTTTGAATCCTAACAATAAGAACCAAACCAGTTGCTGACTAGTGTTCAACGAGTACTCAAGTTAGTGCCTAGTGCCTACTCAGATGCAAGTAGGTCGTCCGTGGCTGCAAGTAGGCATACGAGTTTAACCTATTTCGCTTGTTGCACAACGCTATCCTCGAGTATGATATTACATTCGTAGTTGGATGATAGGTAAGTATAATGCCCTAGTTGTTCATTTGATCAATACTAATAGAGCGGTTGATTTAAATTAAACCTGCCCCAATTCATTTATTCTTTATCGTACATAAGGAAAATATATTTTGATTACGATTATGAAACCTTGAGCATAGATTGAAATTAGAGGGAAAGGTTAGAGGACTTCCATACAAAAGACTACAATGCAATGTTCTAATTTTGGCATAACCTGAAAATAAGATTTAGTTTGTTGTGGTAGTCTCTGAAACGTATGTTAAATGAAGTCATTAATGATCTGCTTGGCATCTCATGTTACGATTTCTTTGTAATTTGAGAAGCAAACATCACAACAAACACATAAAATTAACCTACGTCCACGAGTATTATGATTATTTTTAGTGTTACTTACATAATATTAAGGTTAAAGAAAAAGTTTATTCTCATAAAAACTAAAGTTTACTTATTCGTTTAAAGAGATTCGGCCTTACTTACAAGCCATTTTTAAACCACTCTTAGGAGTTAAGAGACGTTTAAGCAAAAGCTTAGCTAAATTCTAACCTACAAGCCATTTTTAAAGTTAATTTGCGACTAAGCAACTGTCAAAACTAAACAGTGCAGCGACGGTTTAAAGACTTGAGAGGTGCCTAAGAGACAAGATGGCGGGTGTTATTTATGCCAGCTGATCGAATTGAAGTTTTGATATGCCATTGTAAAAAGTTGTTTACATGAATTAAAAAGCTACATAAAAGTAAATTCAAAATGGATTTCGATGATATCGTAAATATCCTTCCAAATTATGAACATGACGTTGAAGAAATAAATAGTCTTGGAGGACTGGAGACGGGCAGAACACCAAGGGCTTGCACCAAGCACCAGAGCTCACCTGAATTCACTTCAGGATTTGTCTGAAGTAGGTTTACCAATGAAGTCGACCGCACAACAACAAAATTACAACTACCAGCATATACGAACACGTAACGTAGTTGAAACATGCTTCGGAGTCTTGAAACAACACGGTTTCGAATATTGCTGGAGGTGATGCGAGGTTCATATACTTACTACCATCGAAACCACAATTGTCGTCTGTTGTGTAGTGCTCCTTAGTTTAGCAATTATCTTCAATGAAAGACAACATATATAGCACAACAAGAAGTTGAAGAAAATGATGACGATGATGCTATTATTGAAGATGGTGATGTGGCACGAAGAGCCAGAAACATTTATATTGAATCTCACTGATTATTTACAAACTTGAGACTGAATAAAACACACAAAATTATTTAATTTTTATTTAATTTTAAGGCGAACATCTCCTTCAACCATATACATAATATAAGTGATATTTTATTTTCATGCACTTGTTGTTCTCAATGGATTGCCTCTTTTCTTGCTCTTACAGCGATCATGAACAACTGGTGTCCATGGGTTTGTTTGCAGTCGCATTCAGATGAAGGTTCTGTAATAAAAAAACTCAGTAGGCATTGTATTCTGTAAATTGTTCCTATGTGGCTTATGACCGTTCTGAGCACTTTCTAAAAAGCATAATTGATGTTATGCAAGCATAATATAGGGCTTATAAATAATAATCAGTTGCATTCAGATATTTTGGTAGTGTGCTGGTAAGTACATAAAATAATGATAAATAGGTACCTTCTGCTGATCACTCCAATAGCTCCAGCGCATTCTGTTTTCCATTACAAACAGTTCATAATGTTCGGCTATGCGAAGTAAAATAAAGTTTTCATCAAAATTCAAAACAAATAAATAATATTGTACAATGAAATTATGACACTTTCCCCCGAATACTGAAACGCAACTCAGATTTAAGCACGTCTTAAGCGACGAATATTTGACAGATTTTCATTGAAAACTGTCAAATATTCGTCGCTTGAGACGTGCTTAAATCTGAGTTGCGTTTCAGTATTCGGGGGTAAGTTTGAAAAACCCACAGAGTACATGAAAAATCTTTGTTTGACAACTATCTTCGTGTATTGAATACTTTCTCCAAGTACTTTATTCGATTTTTTGGTTACTAATTTAGTAGACCGCAGGGATCGGTGGAGATCCCTGACATATTCAAACTCTATGCTCGTTTTTTAGCTGATACACACTTAAGCAAGGCTTGTAGGTAAAGAAAAGTTAAACGTTACTTAGCGACTTGACAGTGTTTTCGCTAAACAACGTCTAAGCAAAGTTTTAAAATTTTCTTGTAAGTTAAGGCTGACAGTTTTTAACAAAAGTTTAAGTATCATAAATATAATAATGTTAACGCAAACGTCGCAAACAAGTCTCTACATTCATTTGACAGCCCCCACAGCTCAGTTGGTATTAGTAGCTCTGCCTTCTGTGCAAGAGGGCGTGGGTTCGATTCCCAAAGAGAACAAATATTTGTGTGTTGAACATATCTCTCTGGTTTGTTCTCTGCCTAGATGTTGTATTCTAAGAAAGTATTTACAAAAAAAAGTATGATTGTAATGTATTATATCAGCTATTTGGTTCCCGTCGCACAAGCTCTACTTAGATTGGGGCTAGATAGTGTTGTGTGGATTGTTCAAAATATTTATTTTGAGGTTTCATTATAACCCGTGCTTTGACAGTGTATTTAACCCGTGCATAGCCAAGGCGTGCCCAGTCCACTAGTTCGTTAATTATGTCCCTAAAGGAAGTCACCTCATACCTCTAATAATGACTTGATAGGAACGGTTCTGTCCTATCAAGTGTGTTTGACACTGCGTGACCTACATTATGCGACACAATTTGATACTGTAATCGCTCTCGTAGTCTCGTGCTCTATTTTTTTGAAGCCAACCAACCAATAAGGTATCTTTATAGGTTACTATTCCGCCTGCGGTTTCGTTCGCGTGGTACTTGGTTATTCGAGAATACTTGTTTTAAGTTTTATCAAAATCTGTCCAGCTATTACAGCGTGTTTGAGTCACAAACATTTAACTGACAAATTAATCACGTGTTTAATTACAATGTAATGATAATAAGTTTAATTTTAATATGTTTTCAATTTTGTTATAGCTTAAAAAATTGAGGAAGTGTGTAAAACATTCAAAGAATGTGACGTAATTTAATGTTAGATAACAATCGCGCTACACGTTCCGGTCCACGATAATACGTCTGTTGTTTATCGATCGCTTTGTATTGCGTAACGCGTAAATTGACGTCTAATTTTATTGGCTGACAAACGGCTGACCCATTCGCTAACCCTGCGCGTGCTCCTTCCTTGAGGGGACGGCGGATCACTGACCACAACTCCCGTTACCCACACGCATGAAAACTGTTTTTATAGATACAAGGAAATTTATTTTAGTCTCACCTATAGTAAAAACAAATAAGCGTTCGTAAATAAAAGGTAGAATATTAATGTAGAGTCACCGCACCGCGTTGAGAGCCAGTTGCTATCCGGCTCAAAGGATCATCAACGTTTTATAATTTTATAGCTCATTAAATCGAAGCAGTTGACGAGTGGATGGAGGTCATAATAGAATCCACAAGGTCTAGTCGAGTGGCCAAGCTCGTCGGGTTACATCCAGCTAGAGCCCTCCACAGTTGCTATTTACAAGCCTAAACAGAGTAACTGTTCAGTGCGGAGAGCTCTACGCTTCTAGCGCTGCGGTGCCTTCCGCGTTTTAAAATAGAAACACGAAGGTCGTGCCATTATTTGTGTTGAAACTTACCGCTATCATTTAATACAACATAAACCTTGAGGCGAAACGTACACGCGCGTAAACAAAATATCATTTAGGTATCTACATATTTTTTACAACTGGAAAAATAACGGGGCAGTCTTTAAAATGTAGCTTTGAATAGGTTGGGTTATTGTTTTGGTTTTTGGTATATCATGAATATGCTGAGATGGGCGTGAGTTGGCGCTGTGTTTAGTAGTCACGTTGCGCACGCGCTGTGTGCGCGATAATCTTAACTCACGTGAGTTGTCGAGTTTTGATTGTAAGGCGCCAAACTGCAGTATTGATACTTTATGAAATCGCTTAAATTAGAGATAAATCACGAACACTTATGTACATATGGCAACAATATGTATGGCAACAATATTAAATTGCTTATCAATTTTATTTGGCGGATTTTGAGTCTGAAACCCGAAATTGATCTGCGTGGCTTTCTTTTTCTATTTGGCATTTGATTTTAGTTTATCATCGCGTATTTCTTGTTTCTAGGATTATACAGTTTCGGCTTTCACTGTCATAACGTCACAGTTTTTATGCAAGTTTAGAAGACTTGTAAAGTTGCCATTACAATAACATCTTAATTGATGAAACCGCACAGTGACGCGGTACCGAGTAGGTACCTACTACCTACCTACTGTAATTACAGTGACCGTGAGTACGCGGAAGTATCTATGCCGCCTCGCAGATAGCGTTTGCCGTACTTTATCAGCGGTGAGCGATGGCCTTCGTATAACACGTACTTGTTTCTGGCACAATGTCACTGAGCAAGTTTAATAATGAGATTCATTTTGAGACTTTAGCACCCGGTTAGATGACTAACATTTTAAAAGGTTATACTATTTTAGGAACTAAATAATATTCTTACTTTTTAAGTCAACTTAAATAGGTGTTTGGATTTGAATAAAAGGGAATATGAATAAAAGCAGTTCTTATATTCGCTATCACGTAATGACATAAAACATTGGTGTCCCTTTCATGCCAGTTATAAGAGATGGCAACTAATTTTGCGGCCATTTTAGCTAGTGGAGGACTCAGTGACCATTATAATTTGTTAGATATATCAGAAAAATGAACAGAAGGAACGCTTGGGTATCATGAGAATTTAAACAAAATACGATATTGTGATAAACGCAGCACAGCTCTGCTGTTGAATTGTCTTGTCTAAACAATCTTCTTGTTTATAAAAGCAATCGGCAGCGGTGGTATTGTTCAAACGACGAACTAATAATGATAACTGATTTGATTGATTTAATACGCAGCAAAATGCCTAGAGAACGGCGTTATGAAGGTATAAAAACTAGCAAGAAACAGTTGAGTGGCGTGAAGCCGTTTTACTTTAGAGTTTATTAGAAACATTCCCAGCCCAGCCTATGGTTGCTGAAGCATGATCTATTTCACCGCTATCCGGACTTACACGCATCGCTTTGTTCCGCTAAAACGTATGGTAGCTTTCCGCTCATTGAGTCCCTCTAGCCAGCAGGCATCTCGCTATTGCTATGGGGATCTATTACGTGATCTGGAGGTTACACGTGTGCACGATAACGCCATTCGTGCTGTTTTAAATGTTGAATTCACTGCAATATCTTGATTTACCTTATCAGCAATATGTCTCGGTACTGACTTTTTACGGTAAATGCGCTCGGCAACGGCCGCCGTGTGGTGACATTTCCGTAATAATGTGATAATGCAAGGTTGCAGTATGACAGAGCGTAATTTTTATATTTTAAATCTGCCTTCAAATCAGTTTTAAATAACGTACTTTACCGTCGTTTATGGAAATAAAAACGTTCACCTTCACATTTTGTGCTTGGTACTGCATTTTAAAAGGGCAATATTATAAATAGTACCTGATATAACTGTTGGCAAGTGAGTTCAGGTGAGTAATAAACGATGTATTGGTAAAGTAGATTATGCAAGGGCCTGCACTCTGAGTAGGTATCTACTGTACGCATGAGCCGTGCCGTGATGCAACTCATAGGTATTGTTAGCCTGGTAACCAGTAATGACGTCATTACCCGGCTGGCATCACACTAGCTCCAAGAATGCCACACTGCCCTCAAAAGGTATGAAGTTATGAACTCGTTATTAATGACGGTACTGATAACAAACGACGCGCGTTATCTTCTGATGCCTGTTGAGTGTCCAATTGTCCATCACCTATCAGACGCCCATTCCGATTCATATATAGCTTGGACATTCAAATCAAACGAAAAAAACTGCACGTTAGTGTAATAAGATGACAATCAAATGCATTTATAATGGGCGCAACTAATAATAGCTGCGAATTGCGTTGCAGCAGTTGCGCCAGGCCGGCCGGCGCGATGGCGGCATGGCAACTCGTTCTTGGAAAGAATTATTGAAGCTAGGAACGAACGGCGCGACGCACGGCCGTGCGGGCGGTAGGCTGCTCACATCACGACCCGACAAACACAGTCCAGCATTATTGCAGTACTATTGCTTTGCAGTTTTACGCAGAACAAAGGGCTCCTGGGAACTATTACCGCGCCTGACATATTATTGCAAAGACTGTTGCCACCGCTAATTACATCTATGCACGTGCATTGTTTGCTTTATGACTATCAACGCAACGATTTAAATGTTACACAGTGGAATGTTTGCTTAGTGCTACCAGTTAAAACCAGCTGGCTGGATATAGCTATAGGTGCCATAATGAGTGTTTGGATGCGGATATACGAACTGAATGCGCACATATTTGCATCGCATGTAGGCAGAGTGCTGGCAAGGCCTCGCTTCGCTCTAATAGCTGTGTCCTCAGCCAAGGTTTGCGAGCTGACGTCAGGCATCTACGCTCGGTAACAAGAGATTTGCACCTACATTATAAAGAGTACTGTATGCATTTGTTGCTAACTAACACGGGCTATAAACGGCACGGAGCGGCGCGGCTTGAGTAAATGATGAACGCGACGTGTGGATGGGAAACGTGATATAATATGGATCGGGCAGGTAGAGCGATGGCGCTGGCTGGTTGGCGTAAGTGGTGCGCAGGAACAGGTTCCGCGAGGAACACATGTGGGCAGGTCGCCGACCTCAGGGACGATAATCCGAGCCGGCACCGCCACGCCAGCCGGCCGGCCGGTCGCTGCCCAGTGCACATTCAACCCAACAGGGATAATTAATTTATCAGTGCAAAAAACCCAAATCGCTATTTAGCATTTACCCTGCTTGTAAAATGCATGAATATTTATAAAGTTCGAATATATAAATGACAACACGTAGAGCAAGGTTAAGATTTTTGATCTGAACAAAGAGACTCCCATTTCCGTTAAAAATTCAAGTACGTGTCGTGAAAAATTTTGCAACTCAGAGTTTATTTTAGGTCATGATCTTGAAACTGAAAGCGTTGATTGACGGGTTGTAAATGAATAAGTATAATTGCTTTAGTTTTGGCCAGCGCTGTGCAAAAAAGTTCGAACAGTTGGCAACGTAACGTGATTACCTATCTAGTCCGGCGACATAGTGTCTGGGGCATACCATTGTGTTTTGCTGCACCAATAATACTCGGCGAGCAAAGTCAAACATTTGCGTGGGCGGCAGACACCGGTGCAAGCTTAGATAATACTAAACCGATAGCAGGTAGTAGGGCTCTTGGTATCACGACGTGAAAGCTCCGGAGCCTTATCATCGGTCCTGTTATTCATGCAAATCTACATTTTATTGTACATAATTTTAATTTTGATGTGGCCTACATTAAAATTAAATAATGACCAGACAAAGTTTGTCAAAAGCAATTTTAAACAATGTCGATTTTGTGAAAAAGTGATCATCTTCTGATACTGACTGTACCTAATTAATATTTTCTTTTTATTTGTCATCCACTCCTTACCTTCTCTTTTGTCAGCAACAAAGACTTTTGTCAAGAACAAAGACTTAGGAAGTTTATACTGGAAATGTTAGTCTTATTGACTCGTATTTAAGCCTCATTTCGTTTGACGGCCACATGCACATCTATAAAAAATACCCCGGCTGCAACAATAATGCAAAAACCAGTAACTGTAATTTATTTGCCGGCTCTTAGATATCGAACTATTAGGAACTTGATTTTTCTACTCTACAATCTAGAGCTACGTAGCACGGAGCCTCGTAGCACTCGTAGCCCTTTCGTAGCACTTCTACACGTACAATCGCTGGAATTCGGAAAAACATATTTTGACAAGAGCATTCTTCTTGTCTTGTAAGAAAAAGAATAGTTTGCAAGTACTCATTACTGAAATAGGTGTTGCGTAATATGTAACAGTGAGAAGAAACTCCGGTCCGCCCACAGCACAGCGGCATCGCAATCGCGTGGCCGCCAACATCGTCTACAAGGTTACATCTATTCACAGATTACATAAAATTTACTCCACGCGTGGGCTTGCCAACACAACAATACAATACATATTAGCAAGTTGTTATTTTGTAAACGTATTCGGTGTGTCATTCAGAAAATTAGAATGTAAACTAAAGTTTTATTTGTTGTAAAACATGGATAAAATGATGCCAGTATGTTTACCGACTGACGCACTTTATTTGCATGACAGAAAGTGATAATACGAACTTAATGAAGTGATACTTTGTAAGAGACCATTTTTTTAGTACAGTGGAAAGTGAGCGTTAACCATAGGTCTGATAGTTAATGAAATAGAATGTATGCTCCCAGATATTGCGATGCTAAATTAATACCAAGGATTCAATTGTTCTTCATGGTCGGTAGGGCTGCGTGGCGTGAGAGTGTAGGCGTGTGGCACACAACAACACCCGGCCTTTTCCACGACGCAATACCAATGCTAGTTATTCCTGAAGGGCAAGTCCCACTTCATTTACAACATTTCGTCTACGAAATGTTATTTACGTTTCGCCTATTTTGTCTCTCTCTATTGTATGGAGAAAAGATGAGACAGCAAAAATACGTTACGTAGAAATAGTCGAAACGAGTTGTTGTCTCATAAATTTTCCATACAAAAGAGAGAGACACGTGCTCACACGAAAACAACACTTGGTAGTCGAAATGTGGTAGCAAAGCTTCGACTTCGGGTACTGCTTATAAATACCGCTCTAGTGTCATTCGGCGACCGAGGTGTCAACTTCAATCCAGAACACAAGAACCGTGAGTCCGTGATACTTATTTAAAACGAACCTGTTTCTATTTAATTATCATGTGGCGAACGTGTGACTGGCTAATGAGTTAGTAACGATAGGTGTCATAGTATCTGTGGAGCTGTTTGCTGTGGCTGTCGATAACTCACGCAGCAATAAACACATTTATGTCAATTTTACAATGGTGTTGCATAACCGGCCGCTGCGCTGCGCCTTGACATTGTACGACACACTGAACTGCGCACGTGGATCGTAAA
Source organism: Thera obeliscata (assembly GCA_947578465.1). Taxonomy (NCBI): domain Eukaryota; kingdom Metazoa; phylum Arthropoda; class Insecta; order Lepidoptera; family Geometridae; genus Thera; species Thera obeliscata. The sequence goes on from OX387926.1 coordinate 6,529,225, forward strand.
TCATAATATTATGTGCACACGCGTGAACGCAATTTATCTGTGTTTTAGCGAGACCAAGCTACGACACTTAACTGCTCCGCTCAGTGTATATGTATACCTTATCAAAGAATTTGATCTCAAGTCCAGTATACAACCATCTTTATTCTGAACTAACTTCTGTTGTGATATGTTATTGTAGGTAGTTAAAATGTACTTCTATGTACTTAATGCAATTTATCTGTGTTTTAGAGAGACCAAGCTACGACACTTAACTGCTCCGCTCAGTGGGCACCTTATCAGAGAATTTGATCTCGAGTCCATTGTACAACCATCTTTATTCTGAACTAACTTCTGTTGTGATATGTTATTGTAGGTAGTTAAAATGTACTTCTATGTACTTAATGCAATTTATCTGTGTTTTAGCGAGACCAAGCTACGACACTTAACTGCTCCGCCGAGAATTTGATCTCGAGTCCATTGTACAACCATCTTTATTCTGAACTAACTTCTGTTGTGATTAGAGATGGGCGGGTGGGTAAAAATTGGAAGGGTAAAAACGGAAAGGGAAGGGAGGAATTGTTAAAAATTAAAAATACCCATTTATACCGGGTAAATTGTATTAATACCGGGTAAAAATTCGGCCTGCATTTTTGTAATCCTAGAAAATCTAAATACTTTAAAAAGTACTAACAATGTATTTATCATCTTATTAAACCTTAATGATACATGCTTTGACAAATAAAACCAATGACAGAAGATAAATTAGTGTGCTATTTGATCCAGTATAAATAAATAGCGCACTAATTATCGTTTTATCATCTTATTACACCTTTATGATACATGCTTTGACAAATAAAACCAATGACAGAAGATAAATTAGTGTGCTATTTGATCCAGTATAAATAAATAGCGCACTAATTATCGTTTTATCATCTTATTACACCTTTATGATACATGCTTTGACAAATAAAACCAATGACAGAAGATAAATTAGTGTGCTATTTGATCCAGTATAAATAAATAGCGCACTAATTATCGTTTCAGTTAAGTGCTCATCAATGAAACTCATCACAATAACTAGTAGTTCGCCCCGAACTGAGATTTCGTGAATCGATCCAAATGATCCTGTCCATCCAAAGGTTGCCTGAAAGAGATCGCTCATAGCGGTAAGACCGCCCATTGCCAAAAGCCCAAATTACCCACAAAAAGAAAATCACGAAAAACATGTTTACAAAATACGCAAAAAAACATTAAAAAAATTTCAGCTACCGTAGCATCTGTCACCAGGTTTGAACATACACAAAGGTTAACAAAAAAACCGATGATAACCACTAAGACAACATCACGGAAAACACCTATCATCATACCGAAGCTAAGCACCGCTGAAAAAAATCAGCTACAATAGCACATGCCTCCAAATTCAAATACACTCTAAATTACAAGCTCAAAACTATGGTAACTAGCAGTTGGTCATGTCAAATAAAAACACCAGATTCGATTATACACCAACAAATACGATAGCCCAAATTACCCAATAGAAGAAAATCACGAAAAAGATCTTTATAAAATACGCAAAAAAACATTTAAAAAAAATCAGCTGCCGCAGCATCTGTCACCAGGTTTGAATACACACAAAGGTTAACAAAAAAACCGATGATAACCACTAAGACAAAATCGCGGGAAACATCTATCATACTTAAACTAGCACTCGCCTTCAAATTCAAATACACTCTAAGTACAAGCTCAAAACAATGGTAACTAGCAGTTGGTCATGTCAAACTAAAAAAAAGCGGCCAAGCGCGAGTCGGACTCGCCCATGAAGGGTTCCGTAGCGACAAGTAACATAATATAAAAGTTCTTGTAGTTCGTCGAAAGGTAAAGTAAATTGCGGTTTGCGATTTATAACGTATAAAAAAAACTACTCACTAGATCTCATTCAAAACAAATATCGTTGAAAGTTTGCTTATTAGTACATACGTTACTACGTACGTAGTACATCATATTTTTTTTTAGATTTTTCATTCTCTTATTTTAGAAGTTAGAGGGGGGGGGGGGATCAACTTTTTACCACTTGGAAAAAAACGGTATCAGAAACCTCAATATCATTTTTAAAGACCTATTCATAGATTAGATACCCCACACGTACCGGTTTGATGGAAAATGTTGATGAAATATGTAAAAATATTGATGCGGTTTATAGAATACATCTACTCGCCAAGTTTCATCAGTCTAGCTTTTATAGTTTCGGAGAAAAATGGCTGTGACATACACGGACAGACAGAGATCACTGGTGGTCTAGTGGTAGTGGCCCCGCCTTCCGATCCGAAGGTCGTGGGTTCAAACCCACTCGTGTACCAATGAGTTTTTCTGTCGAAAAATGTATGTGCACTATGCCAGTACTCTCAAAACGGTGAGGGAAAACATCGTGAGGAAACCGGCGGCGTGTTGTAGAACCTAAAAAAGTTCGAGCAACACGTGTCAAGGGTCACGCAAAAAGGGCCCACCAGCGGCCTACTTGCGGAAAAACCTGCCCGCACATCAAGTGCGCATGATAAACTTGCCGAACTTACACGGACAGACAGACAGACAGACAGACAGACATGACGAATCTATAAGGGTTCCGATTTTGCCATTTGGCTATGGAACCCTAAAAACGAATTCAAATATCCACGCGGACGAAGTCGCGGGTAACAGCTAGTTAGGTGATGATCACAAACAATCGATCTTTTAATCAAAGATGGAGTTCATTTTACCCAATATGGTGATATTGGGTAAAATGAACTCCATCTTTGATTAAAAGATCGATAAATGTGGTGAAGACATTATGGATATTACATTCATTTGATTTAAGTTTGAAAATAGGTCCTTTAACTGTTTCCAAAATTGCAATGCAATCTTCTATCATACTCCAAAAATCTTCATCCAGAAGTGTAGACTTAGTTTCTGAAAGCAATAGTATCGTGGTTTCGTGTATAGCTAGGGCCATTAAGGCTGTTTTTGTATTTTTTAGACTTTTTAGTGCGGTTATATGACTACCCCACCGTGTCTTTACCAGCAACTTTAACGTTTCGCCACTTTTCTTTTCTCTTACAATTTCGTTCATTAAGTCGGGTTATTTGAAAGATCTCAAAAATATGTTTTTAATTAAAATTATCTCAACTTAACATAACCAAGCCTACGTAAACATAATTACCTACATAATATTATACTCTTGGAAGAGACTAGCCACCCACAACACAGGGAATCCTAGTGTGGGGGCTAGTGAACTATCGTTTACCTATCTAAAATTCACTGTACTATGTAATGTATCTATTTTTCGTATTAATTGCATTATTGAAGATGACCTACCTGCTATGTAGAAGTAGCAGTAGAAGATGTACCTTGGAAGCTATACCTAATATTATTATGTGCTGTAGTAATAGTTACCTACACTGGTGAAATGTATTTTTTTTGGTTTATTTTACGTTTAATACTAAATCATTGTAGATCAGAATGAATACTAACCAATAAAAACATAATATTCCTACTAAAACTAAACTTCATTAATAGAAATGTTGTTTTGAATTTTTACCCGGTATTAATTCAAAATGGGTGGGTAAAATTAGGTATAAATGGGTAAATACCCAAAGTTCGGGTTTTTACCGGGTAAGCGCCCATCTCTAGTTGTGATTTATTTGTTGCATATAGTTAGTATTTTATGTAAATGTATTGAAACTACCTTTCCATATAAATAAATAAATATTGTGAAAAATCTACACAGCACTATCTAGCTTCAAACTAGCAGAGCTTGTACGATGAGAGATAGCTGATAAAATACGAATGTACAAATCGATGCATTTGTCTTGTATTTAGTGTATTTACCTACACCTTGCACTAACAATACAAAACGAAGTTTATTAAACTCTAGTTCGCTTTGTTCACAACAAATGATAATTAAGCACATTTACAATAACCATCTGAGTAGGTATGTCATTCGTAAGCAAACGTTTTTGTTTAAAAAGCTGCAATACATACCAATACTACAAAGTGGTAAGTTTTATCACTATTGTCACGCGTTGCAAACATAGGTAAACGTAAGCAATACTTGTTATCAATAAGTGCATAATATGTCAGTGACTCCTTATCTGTCCACGACTTTTGAATTAATAGACAAAGTGGATATAAACAGCGCACATTATTAAAAAAAATACAACTCATTTAGTACAGTCAATATCAAAGTAGATTGACCATTTCGGTTATTAAATTCCTTTTTTATCTGGATTTGTCAAACGGATGGCAACTTCTTAAGTTTGCAAATAGTTGTGGCTCAAAGCTGATCTTCAAATAAAGTTGAAAACTGGTATAAGTTCAAGCTGGTTTAAGAAATATTCGAACTTTACAAAACAGTAATACCAATCTATTTTGATACTGATTGTACTCTACTAATAGCGACATGAGCTCTACACTTTTCAATCTCTACATATCAGAACGAGAATCAGAATAAATTATTGACAAAGAAAATATTTTGCTATGTGTAACAAAACCTTGACTCGTCAAGCGTGATTTATTACAATTTTAGAGACATACGAACTTAATACTTTAACAGGTTGGTACATAAACTCTTTAAGGAAACCATATCCTGAGGTATGTAAGCAAATACGTAAATATGATGGCAAGATAGCTATTAGATATCCTGCATTAGCTAGTCCAAGTCGTGATGTAATAGCATCAGCGGGACGTACACGGGTATTACCAACGAACACCTGTTGCGAGAGAAAGTTGCACCAAACGACCATTCTAGAAATATCTCGCCGAAGGCAAGTTAATACTCTATCTCAAAAGGAAACTGAACAAAGGAAACTGATACGTAATTACCGGTTGCAAGTTTGCAACACAATAGATTATCAGCTAAATGCCAGGACTCAGCGCTTTGATGTGCATCTGTGGATTGAGTCATGCATGCGTCACAAAGAGTTTATAGGGTCACCCACCATCGAACAAAGCTGACATGCAGGGTTTCAGAGATTATTCAATGCGCACTTGATGTACCAACTTAATTTCGTCTGAAGTAATTTCCAGTTAATATTCATAAATCATTCTCACACAACGCATAACTTGTACCGTTATGTTGGACCGGTTAGGTTCCTTTATTAATTGAAAGTGCGGTTTCATGATTCCTCATTAGAATGACCTAAAAGACTTGAAACCACAATGGAAACTGCTAGATGCAAATATGGTAGTGAGTTGAGCACGAGCCGCCTGCTTGCTATATACGAAAGCGAGGACAAAGCGTATCACGGTCTGATTGAAGTTCTGACCGGCCACGTTCCGCGAACACTTTTATACAATTCAAACCTAATTATAATTACTATCTCTTACTACCTACATTGAAGGCACGCTATAACGATTATATAAATTGTTAGTTATTATCCACTACGAATTTCCATAAAGGTCTTTGTTCACTGCTTGCTGGAAACTTCGCAGTTTCCGTGTTTTTGTTGTAACCTTGCAAAGCTTATTTTAGCGCATTTGAATCTTCTATGTACATAAATCGTTACTTTACCGGCTGCCTGTCAGTCAGTGGACTGCACAGGGCACACACCCTTACAACCTAATAGAAACATGCAATCAAGAGGTGCGGAAAAGGAACTCCGAAAAGGTATAGCTCTGCGAAGAAGTTTATCCCAAAACGATCAAATTTGTTTCCAGTCACCTTCAGAACTGATCCTCCGAAGCTGTACCGATGTTTTTATATTTCTAAGAATAAAATGTTTAGTAAGTAAAAAGTGCGGTGGTGTACGTACAAACAGACTTACCCGCTTCTTGCGCGGGTGGAGGTCCTCGTAGTCCATAGCGATGCCTTCGTCGCTGAAGGAGGAGGAAGCAGGCGGGGGGGAGGGGGTGCCGGACCGCCATGACGAGCCGGAACTGCTGCTGGCGCCCGGAGACACTGACGAGCGACCACCCCAGCCAGCACCTTAACAAACAATCAATCTTAATACTTTTTGCAAACTTGTATGCCATATTTTCAAAATAAAAACCCTATTTTCTTATGCAAACTTATGTTTTATGCGCTTTTTCTCTAGATCAACACAAAGATTTGGAACAAACTGGTGATTTCCTTTTATCTATTAACATTTCGGACACAATAACCATAGTTGAATTTCTTATTTTTTGATTTGGCATCCAAAAATAATTGTGATAATGTCGTCGAACCTTTAAATTCTCGTAGAGACATACTTCACAACAATAAACCTGACCCCTAGCCTTGATCGAGACACAATAGTATTTTTATTATGTCTGGAATCGGCGCTAAAAAGGTTTGGGAATCGACGAACACCAGAAAGGTTCTTAGGTTTTCTTCGTCCTTTTATATTATGTACTATCTTATCTGTGCATAAGGGTACTTTAAAGCTTTAAAGATGTAAATTTAAATGTCTTATACCATATGAAATGAAACAATGACTACAATTTGTTTTCGTTTTCTGAGAGCACGCGAGTTTATTATTGTATTGTCTCTAAGAGTAAAGTACCTACTCGTAAAATTGAAAGTATGAAAGCGGTTATTCAAATTAATGCTAGTGCATGCTTTAAAAACGGTAAGCGTGGATTATTTCGACCAAAATAATGAACTGTATGAATTAAATGTTATAAATACCGAAGCGGAACTATGGGGCACTTTCACTGAGATGGAGCTATTTTCTAGCGCACATGTGTACGCAGAATCAACAGTGGCACTTCTCAAGAGGAATCGTTAAGTTTTGTGGAGGCATGAACCGCCAAAGCTCTGCATTACGATTGCGTAATCTGTGGGCTTGCATTGCATCTAAATTAGGCCTGTGATTAATTCAAGGAAGCAGTCAATTAGCTATAGCTAGCTACCATGGTGTTTATATGACGCCTACGGAAAAATACGATGCATAGGGCATACGAATTTGCAAATACTTGTCTAAGCATTACGAGATTCGGAGATATTTATAATAAATAGGTCTTCATACTTCCAAACTACATGGTAACCAGAGTATAAAGAAAGTCAGCAATAACAATGGAACCATCAAATACAAAAATAGAGTAAACTGCTTCAAATATGCTAGTCAAGCAAGAGAACATTTCGATAGGTGCTCATCATGAGAACAGTGTTACGCCAAATACCTGTCTAGACTGTGGCTAGACGTCTCGTCTAGACGCTATACACATTTTGCAGATTGAACATGAACACAAGCATAGTGGCTGTTTTAATAAAATGCATTCCCTTAGCGTTACAGCCATTAAATCCCAGACAGGTGATATAAAATTAAAGTAATAAGACGAAACTAGAAATTCATTGTTTTAATTATGAAAGTGCGGTGCCAGACTGTTGGGCGAAGTATTATACGGACGCATAACATAGCATGACGTGACATATTGGCAGTGATGAAATAACAATGCTTGTGAATGAGGGAACGAGGAAAGAACCGGTGGTGATACTGCTGCCAGGTTCGAGAAACAGGTAAGTGGTTCCTCGAAGCAATAAGAGGCGATATGCGAGAGATGTTGATTTTTCCTCCCGGAGACAATTAGAACCGGTCAAGGTTACCTCACTGCACACTTATTAAATCTTTATGAGGATAACAATACTAAAGGTTAAACAACTTGAAAACCGGCTTCACAATTAAAAAAAGATTACCATACTGAAAATACTGTTTCGGGGAATCCTGATTCTAAGAACTGCCCGCTTTTAAGTACAGTTGTAATAAATAAAACCTACTCATAAATGAGACTCATTATAATGGCAAACCACGCTACACTACTGTGAAAGTCTCCATCAAAATAGAACAAGTCATTCTGAAATAATCGGAGTCTGTACTCTGTACTAAATTAATAAAATATTTATGATACGAATACGCCTTATGCCTTTTTTTTTTAAGTCTGGTAACAAGTACAATAGTCTTTTAGGTAGACATTTTCTCAGCAGTGGGACGAAATAGGTTAAACTAAAAAAAAGTAAGTTCAAGTTGGGACTGGGCGAGTATTCACTTACTAGGACGCGGTGAGTTGGGTGAGCAGCTAAGCGACATGAGGACTAGAGCTGCATTGCACTCGTTCATCTGGTCGTTCGGCTCGCCGTAGCCCAAGTCGCAAGAGCTGCTCGGACCTCGCTTGCGGGATCTGCAACAAAATGTGCTATCAGGATCACTTTGAAACGTCGTACAGCTAGGTCTAGGTGCCAGTTCCAGGCAATCAAGACTGGAAGAACAATAACAAACCATGGCTTGGTTCCTACCTGATTGGGTAGTGATATACATAATCGTATGCACCGCATAATCTCGTAAAAAAAGTTACTAAAATAAATACAGTGTCATCAAGTAGACAGTGGATCATCAATTGAATTGACGAGGGTAAATTTATCATCTCTCAGTACGAAAAATCCTAAAATCAAAAAATTCAAATTTCGCGCGTCGTAAACTAAAGTTTAATTAAAAACAAAATTTATATGCCCGAGTAGGGATAGAGAAATACACATTTTTCATTTTTTTTAACAAAATATAAATTCACCAAGCTACTTGTTGTAAGCATGCTAGATTGATAAAAATGTTTATAGAGATATAGCTACCGCATACAAACTTAATATAGATTTAAATTTTGTTCTACAGAATTCAAAATTACTCGTAGCCAAGTATTACAATTTACGCGTATACTATAATTTTTAATGACATCAATAATAGTAGAGATGAAAAGGCAACCGGACTGGAAATAAAAAAAGAAAATAAACGCGAAGATGTTTACTTAAAATAAAGAAGAATCGTTTTTGGAATCCGCTTAGACGAAACTGGGAATACTGTAGTCGCCAGACAGGGCGATCGATTCTTCCGAGAACGCATTATGAACCTTTCTGAGAATAATCAATAATAAATTTGGTTTGGTTTTTTCTCCTGATTCTCAGACAATGAATAAATACTGGCAACAAAAAGAAAAAGCTTCTTCAAGATTCAAAGAAGTATAAATATAGAAAAATTGTTTTGTATTTCAGAGTAAAAATGTGACACAATCAACAAGTCTAGACTAGGTCTAAACTCGTTTGTTGACCCTACCCTAAGGTAGGTATAAAGTTTTAGGAGGCTCGGAGCGAAGGGTGGATTCCAGGGAGGGTGCGTTAGGCAGTTGCGCAACGCGGCGACGACGACCTAAACCGAGTGATTCTATCAAGTCACATAAGGACGAAGGCTTTGCCCGGAGCGATCACCCTTGCACCACCTTCTACAAGGAGGTTCGTTCAACTCGCGAGATTGTTGAACGACCTACCCCAGTACAGGTTATGTATAGTCTAGCCGTTTAAGCCATAGCTTTTCTGAGTGGGAACCGACTGGCAGGCCAAATGTATGGTTCACACGCAGTTCGTATTATCCAAATAACACAAGCAATATTTTAATCTTTGCGATAACTATTTGTTGATATCGATAAAAACCAATACGTAGGTTGTTTCTGTCATAATCTTAAAATATGTACACATTGCTACCTTTTTAAATTTAGCTTTCTTTTAGCATCAAACGTTTGGAAGAAAACTATTTTTAGAGTTAAGCTTGTCTATGTACATGTCCTTTGTTATTACTTATTTGTAAATGTTTCCGTGTGCATTAAAATATTAAAGAGTAGGTATTTAGAAAAAAGGTCAATGACTAGACACTCTGAAAAGATTTAAACGCGCACCGATTCTAATGATCGTTATTTGTGTGACTTTCATGAAGCAAGCTGCATTTAGATAGTGTCGGCCAGTCAATATACTCATGTCTAAACAAATACGTATGAGTAGGTAGTATTCAGTAGGTAAGTAGTATACAAGGTAGAGTTGTAAAGAAAAATATTACTACCAGGTTGTTATAAATAAAATAAAATAAGCATTTATAGAAACATACCAAACTTATCAGATAATAAAGAACAACAGGTAGTAGGTTATGTGGGTATGTTATGTACGTTACCTACTAGTAGTTGTTTGAGATGCAAATAAGTTTACAGATGACGTGAGTTTATTTTCTATGACGTATCAACACCTTAGATAATTGCCTAGAAAGTAGGTTATAAAACGTTAAAAGCTGTGTAATCGTTTAATTCAGTTGATATGACGTTTTACAGAAGATACCTTGCCTATACAGTAAAACGTGGTAGCACTGCTAGCTTCAATAAATCTAATTCTTAGAACTCCAATATTTATGAATTTGTACACAATCAGCATACATTTAAGGGACCTAATTTAATTTTGTGTTTAATACATATAGGTTTTCCGTTTATAAAATCGATGCATAACTAGAATGCGAATAACTTGTATGGCATGCATTGACCGAGGGTGTGACGACACGCACAGGCTTTGAACTCGATTTTGTTGAGCTCGTAGGCAAAGTTCGGGAGAGAGGGAACGCGTCAGAGCCGGCCGGCGCGCCTGCCCCCCAAGCCAATGACTTCAGCCTTCTGCGACCTAACGTTCTTCTCACCTCAGTCAACTTAACAATTAAAATAAACCAAATTGAAAGAATCTATGGAGATGCCTATGTCCAGCAGCACTTCTTATAAATGCTATAGATATTTTGTACAGGTCATTATTGCGTCTTACACAAGTCTTACATACCTATACGATGCACGAGCAATAAACACTCAAATCCCAGAGAATTAATTTTAAAAATAAAGTGCTGAAAACCAGTTATCATTGGTTTGACAATGTTCAACGTGGTTGATTTGGCTTTTGACCAAGCAATTCAAACTTGCAATGTAACAAAATTCGTGTTAATTCCGCGAGACGGCCGAGCAGGAATCCGATTAAATTAAAAAAAAACGCTACACAGTCGACCTACGAACGCACCCTAGATACAAAGTGTATTCACCCCGAGCCGCTTTGACCTTCCACCAGGTTCGTTATCCGATCTCAAATACATAGGTAGACGATAATTATGCTAGAGTGTAGTCATCGTAGTAGGTCGTCTATTCTGTTCACTCTTACCATCTGTATCGCAACAATAGATATTCGTTTTAATTTATTTACAGGTTAATCACCGATTTACAAATGAAACGCTCCGTTTCGAGCGTTTGCATGACCGGACGCAGTGTCCTGTTAACCAAATCATTTTGCTTCGGGCTCTTATACATTATGCATCCATTGAAAGATACGTCCAGTCGCTGAACCGTTTATCTACCTTTGGTAGAGCCGTATTATCTTATCTGTGGTAGAGCTAAGAAGAGAATTGAAATCGTTTCCAGTGATCGGTGGTTACAAACGTTCTGCCCATAGAGCGGGAGGTGAAGTGAAGCGGCGGGGTCGTTTCTGAGCCGAGTGCCAGTGGACTAACGACTTGGCTCTCGGAGGTGACTTTGCTTTTTGTACGCGATAATAGGGATGCTCAGCTCGCGCCGCCGCCTTCGGCCGCCGGCCGGCCGGCCGGTGCTACGCGCCCGTCACACAAATAGCGTTCTGACGTAACTCAGCGCTGATGACGTAACGCAGCAGGTACATCAAGCACATACTACGTTGCAGAACAATCGAGGGTTGCAGTAGATTGCTCATGAAAACTGTTTATTTTTCTTTTGATATTAACTCGTACTTTGTCAGGGAGGGCCTGATGACGTGAGTTTGGAAAATGGGTTGTCGCGGGTTGTAGGTATGAAATTATGTGATTTTTGTGTTTTTTATACGACACAATCGGCAGGCTGTGATATGTTTCGCCACGGTCACTGGCCGGCGCCGGCGCGCCATCCATAGCCCCGGCGCAGTACCAGCTGCGCACACACTTGCCACACGCTGGCTGTGTCGTAGTACACTACACGCGTAACATTGAGAACGGCCTTGCCGCTGATTACTGGCTTCGAAAACGACATTGTACATGTACGCCCGTTGCAAAAAGATTTCTATAGTAAAACAAAACCGTTCAAGTACGAGGCGACTCGTTCACTAAGAGTTTCGCACCGCAACTGTAACTTTACCACCATCATAGACAGAATCCCATTGCGTGAGATTCCAAATTCTGCGTTGGCTCGGAACTCCTACTAATCTAAAATATTTAACAAAAATCTTGCAAATTTTTGTTAGAAGTAGTAATAGAATTGAAAAGCTAGGAAGTAATCCGTCTACTAATCACTCTTATAGCTCAGAGACGTTTAATTACTCATCGCTTCTCGAAGTGTTCACTGTAATATGTTTAAACGGGGTAATTTATAGTAAATAATCCCCATTACACAGGTAATGATGTCTTGATGGTTCCAATATGGTCGAAGCGAACGGAACCTAATGGCGATTTCTCTTCCCAACGTCCGCTTTCGTAGATTTTCTTTTACACCACGCTCTGTGCATACACGTTGTCGTTTTAATGTAGAGTCATCATAAAATATTATACTGCAAACATTCCACGTCTTATGTAACTTGCGGACGTAGCAAAGATAAGATGCAGACGCAGTTTCACAAACATAATACCTCAACGTGATTCGTTCTAAATGAGAACTGCCGCTAATAGCTCACCAATTTACATCAGTATTCCCAACCGGCATTACATAATGTAATACAAACGCTTCCTCGTCGACTCAATGTCATACTATGATAATGAAATTGAAAAATAACCTGAAGACCTTCAGCAGTCTATTGTTCGTGCAAGTTGTTTGTCAATGCTGGTGATTGTAGTTTTGCTCGGACTCAGAGCTAATGTCTTTTTTGCTGAGTTGATGTAGGTCGGGAGTGCTATTGCGCTGTAAAAAATGAGATTCGCTGTACCTAATCGACCTCAAGCCTCATGCCTCAAGCTCGTCTCCTTCCGCGGATGACATCACCCTGCTCTTATAGGTGGTATTCATTTCGCAGTTAATAATTTAAAGTTGTTTTTATATTCCACGTGGATTGCTAGCCATGGAACGGCCCATGATGGTATTTAACTTGTTGTTGACATTTTAAACTTCTTTTGCGTCATTATGATACGCACTTACATTTAAATGCGAGCTTCAAGCTTTGTTTAAAACAACAATAATTAATACACAAAAAGACCGAGAGTTAAAAAATAACCCATACCGAGGTAGAGGTTGAGGTGACCCATAATAAGCCCGGCCGGTGCGGGCATGAAAACGATATTGGATTGGCGTTATTAGTACTTGTCATACCGTGACGTACGAACACAATGAAACAGCGATTAACGTACAACACGACTCAATTCTCTGAAAATTGAAGTTCAACAGTTTTTGTTCCCGTGAACCGGTGGAATAACCTGCAGGTAGGTTGGCGCAAAGTCAGATGGGCGGCGAACGATCCGGTGAGTAATAGCTCCCGGTAAATGACGAGCACGCGTCCAACTTCTTTGTTCAATGCCAAATTCTTTTTGGCAAACCAGATTTGACGTCGACAACTTATCAACTCTCTCTTCAACTTCTCATAATGACGACGTTAATTTGAGGACCGAATAGAGCTTAAACATTATTAAACTGTTGCATAATGTTGAAACCATTTTTGTAACACTTTCCCAAGGTAGCGGCACCTGCCAAATGAGATAACGGGCCTCCATAGCGGCAACGAAAGCAAACGTATACTCAACGAGAAAGTGGCACCCCACCACTGCCCGCGGCCAACCCGTCGTAGCGCGCCTTCTCTTTGCATGTTGCGCAAACGCATGCGGAATGTAATTCAATGTCTTTTAGCTTTATTTATTTTCATGCAAAATAATTTGCTTAAACTATGCCGCTCTCGTTTTAATAGCGTTAGTCAGTATAGCAGACGAAATCAAGTTCAGTATACATAGTTTACTTATGGTTGTAATACATTATTACTAAGTCACCATGGCCGTCCGTGACACTGGAATAAGTACCTCATTACAATACAACGAATTTGCATTCAATAATCAGTAACTAAATCTCGACTCAGTCCCCAAAACAAATGTTCATCATAAAAGGTCCATCGACGGATTAGTTATTCTATACATGTCTAGATATCATTAGATAATGTGATCTTTACCTGGACAAATCTTTTGATTCATTCATTCAAATTTGAAATGCTAAATGCTGATCATTATCAGTTATGCTCGAGTAATGTTCTGGACAGATACGCGCTGGCGGCGGCGCTGAGCTGACATTGAGTTATCGATCAAAGTCTTAAAGGTGTTGCTAGCTAGCTGCTTGCGAGTCTTGCGACATCAAAATGCGAGTCGTGATGCCGCCCTACTGCCCGACTCAGGATGCTGCCTCACCGTTCTATTAAGAATCCATTCACGTAGATACTTGTTGTTACTTAAATCTGTATCTGGAACTACTTAATAATTCCAATATCCTTCTTCATTTCAATTCGAACCTTCAAAATCTGTTCTATTTACATCTTCAATTGATTACCCAAATTAGGTGTTGCTTTGGTATGGCGTTTGCGGGTATCATTGTAAGTATGCGGTATTTTCTAGTGTGTGTGCCGTTCCATTTCGAAACTAGGTTACCGTGTCACATGGCGGCCGCGCCAAGTACCAGCCGAATGCGACGCCATCTTTGTGTTTGGTTGATTCATGGTCCTATCGAAATATGTTAGAAACTAAACCTTGGGCATGCAAAGCTCACGTAACAATTGAAGTATTTGGTATTTATAAAAGTCAAATGGAAATAATTAAAATAAAAGTTAGTCGGCAGCAAACAGCTAAAAGAAAACGAATACTTGCAAACTTTCACTTTGCTATGGTCCGGCCCCGTGATTGCGAAATTTGTTCCAATCGCTGCGATGGTATCTTTATCGAATCGACATCCAAGAAAGCAACTCTGCAAGTTATTAGGTACTTATTCTTAGTACAATGCATCCTATCCATAGTTTATTTGGGCTAAGCCAACTTGGCATTAATATTTTCAAGCAATTTTTCACTGGCTGCAATATAAATATGCAAATTAAGGCAAATACTTATGCCAATCATAATCAGGTTAACCATACGTAATGATATTGAAATTAGCTAGTAGGTAGGGAGGTTACTGCTTATATTTTTCACACATTTTCGAGACGGTGACCTTTATTTGAGATAAGGTACATTGTCGTTCCTCTATGACTATAGGATTTTGGTTTGTTTTCCCCCTACCTGGGACACCTGTTTTATTTCATAAAATGCACAGCAAGAAAGAGCGATTGGAATGTTTCATACCGTCAAAATGTAGAGTCTTGTACAGATAACACTAAACTTGACGCTAAAATCGTCTTTCGACGCTTACCAAATATTCTCATCGGCAAATTAGAAAGTATGTAACGTTGAAGAAGTAAAAATAGCGATGTTTACTGTGATCTGAAAGCAGATAACTCCTTTAAGCGTCTGTTTCGTTGGTTGTTGTGAAATTTGGACCGTGAGCGGAGGCCTCGCCTCTCACCTCGGCGTGATCACGATGAAAAGTGAAACTGCAGCGTCGACAGGCGTCACGTCTCTGCCACTTGATGCCGTTCGTTCCGGTTCTACTGCATTAGTACATTATTATGTTTCTTTCACCTACGTTTGCCAAGCTGTTTTTATTTCTTTTATATGTGTATACCAGGCCTATGGCAAATGTTTGCTGCAGCTTCGCCATATATTGGTATTAATGTAATCTACAATTTTTTTGTATAGTTCTTACAATAATGTTGCATTGTCTGTCCCTGTTCGTGGGAGGGAGAGGGGTGAGCGGCGCGGGCGGTGGGCTCCGGCCGCAGAATGTAGGCAAGTGTGACAAGGACACGCCCGTACTCTGCGCTAACACTTCCATCCAGTTTCTAACGTGCTCGGTGCGCGTTTCGCAACGCTCGCCCGCGCCCGCGCCGAGCCGAGCCCCACTTCGCCCGATGCACACACTGCACACTCGTGAGCGATTACTCCAACCTACAAGGTAACAGCCGCAATACCACCTCAAGTGAGTCTTTGCGTACTGTTCAGACCACCTAAAACTCAACTACGCAAATACCGGTAGTTGTAGATAAACACGGTCACCAGCTGTTTTAACGAGCAGTGGCTCTAATAAGGTGAGGTCTCATGAGGTTTACCTTGTCAAAGTAGAACTATTCGACGTCCTATTTCCTGTTGATGTGGCAAACTGCTAAGTTGCTAGTTTCCAGAAAGATTTTGCAAGGCAGCGAGCGGGCATTAGAAATGCGATGGCCTTCCTTTGAGCTCCGGCGAGGTGAGCCACTAGCTCAAGGCGAAATAGCGTTGATATTTTGTTAATTAAGCTCACTATTCTTCTGGCTTTAAGGTTTAGCCAATATTCGTGACTATGGTACCTTTATTTTTGTAAGTGATATAAGCTTTCATTCATAGTCAATCTCTATCAATATTCATTAAAGTTGCTTAATCATCAGGTGAAGACTTAGAGAAAATCAATATAGAGCGGGAGGACCACTGACTACGGATGACACTTTTAGGATATAGGATTTATTTTAAGACTTACACTTGTATGTGATGTGTAGGTGCTGGTGGTACTTCAATGGTGGCGGAGGCACGGCGTCTGTCGCCGGCCATGTCCGCGAGTCGGGCAAAATCTGTATCCACGTCTGCAAGCCTGGCAGATTTGCGTGACTCCAACAACCTTATCTCATCCAGCCGTTTCTTCAACTCGATGGGGGCCTGGAGACAAAAAAGAAAGAGGCTTAAGATATTTACAAACTTATTCAAGGTTTCTTTTACAAAAATGTTACCGTGAATTGTAACAAAAGGTAGGTATCAAAGCCGTTTGTGCAGTTGTGCTAGTGACATACTTATCGAAATTTCGCCAAAGACCTTGCGTTAACTTTATAGGTATTTCTATTTCGGTATGTGCAATTTGGTGTATGTTTCATGCATGGCAACAATGGCCGGAGATCAATATGGAGCGACCTTCGAAGCGGTCCGTGGTTGGGTGGACATGACGTCATACTGGGTGGAAATGGAGCGAGTTGCAAGCCGTGTCAGGGACTCGGCACTTTGTGCGCTGCTCCCTAGGTGTACCACCGCTCAATACGTAACATAGCCGCCGATTTCATTTTCCAAGTGACCGGGTGATATTAAATTATTATATCGATGTAAATTCATAATATCTGTCCACCCAAGTACAGGAAACGCTTACCGATAAATAGCTGGTTGGTAGAAGCAAACTAGTTCATTTCAAAGTAGCACATTAGCTAGAACGTGTTTATAATTTTGCATCGGTGTGTGGAAATGAAACACAGCCTTTCCGCATAAAATGACGTCATGTTTACTAAAGGTCAGGCTTCTACATATGGATAATTTTATATCAGTAAAGGAGGTACCTAAAGGAATATTTTGTTTGGCATTAGGCATTACGGTATAGCACAAAGACCAGCATGATTCCAATTGTATCTATCTACTAGGAATATGAATTAACAAAGTAATCATTTTTTTTAGGTTAGGTGGTGTTTTAAAACTTACCTACACTACTTTGATTTTAGGGAATGAATACAATTATTGCACATTATACGAAACTTTCGGATTTCATAAAAACGATTTCAGTTATGATGTTATAACCATAACACTCAGTGAACTTGAAAGGCTTATGAAACTCGTGCGTATGACGCATAATGTAACACATATCACACCGGTTAGGTTGTTCCGACCGCGGTCGCTCTCGCGGTCAATTATGAGAGCAGTCGACATTGGCTGCCTTTTCGTCAGCTTCCTTCTGCAGATACCTTCGCGTGATTGACAAGTTACAGACATATCTGCAACTTTGTTACGCCAGTAACCTTGTACTGTTTAGCGCTACTTTAAAAGGTGATGATTGTTTCTTGGCTGGTTTACTACCGTCAATAAACCCATTGTTTTCATGACCGGCCAATTTGAACCTTTAAAAGAGAGACAAAACATCTTCAATGAAGATTTTCGAAATCTAACTGCTGTGCAGTAGTAGGTACACTAGATAAGGTACCATACCTATCAGGATCTTAATGTGCCCTAATGGACCGTATTTAACCTCCTTTGCTAACGCGCGCATTGAGTTCTGATGACCCTATTCTGGATTATTAACCTTAATCTTTTACCCCGTCGTCTTTTGAATTTCTATGATATACTTCCCGTTCATAGAACGGTATTTAAGTAAATTCCTTAATTTTGGAAGGTTGAATTTTAAGATGGTATGCGTTGTAAACCGAATGTTCAGATTTTAAGAGAAAACATACCGAAGGTCCCGTAAGCAGCTACAATAGCAGTTGATCGCTGAGTAGCTGATCACATCATACTTTCACTTTTACGTGATTTCGTGCAAGTGTGGCCGGTAGAGACGATTGACGTCGGCACCTCACTCGCACCGGAACAATGAAAGTTGCTAAATGAGGATACTTGTGATTGTGACCATTGTCTGACACACATTCGCCTTTCGTTAATTATGTGCATAATAATGACTGGTTTTTGTCTAAGTTCAGGTACTAGTACTATTGTTTCATATGTGGGCAGGGCTTTTGCTATGAGACGAAGTCAAAGTCAAATTCCGTAGATTCTTGGCCCAGCAGGAAGTGGAAACGTACGATAAAAAGTCATAAAACAAATAATGTTATAGGTTTTGTACGTGCCTTCAACTTTAGTCATCTTCAAGGTGTCGTGATCTTTAAGAGCAGAACGTAGAGAGAACTAAGAGAGCCTTTGAGGATATCTACGCTCCTTGTGAACTTATAGATTCGGAAGTTCACAATACAGGTGTTGTCCAGCTGTAATGCTAATATCTATTGCTATCGCTTCTCGGACCCGACAACAAGTTATGTAAAAAGCGACAACCATTGCACAATTGCTTTATTCGATGGCGAAACGGCCGCTTTGAAATGCCAGTGAAAGTCACCAAGTGACTTTGGCACGCAGCGATAATGCAGTCACCGATATTTTTATTGTAGGTGCCTAACGTTTGGTAGATGTTTCGATTGCTGCTGTAACGGTTGCAGTATCGTTTAATAAACATTAGTGCCAACTAAAGTTATTATAATAAAATGTATTTATTAGTATGTACCTATTTCAGTTACTACTATAGTAGAATTTGTGTAATGAAAAAAATTAGGATCGTTACGGCAATTGTTATTCGGTCATTTGTGCAGTCATTATAGCGGACAAAAGAATGTCGTTTCATCTGTTTCTGGTTTTAGTAACCGGAATTTGACAGGACTCTATTCAGCACTGCAGTGCGGGTTGTTATAAGTGTGTTGCGAAAACGATCGCTCTGGTGCGCATCAGAGTTGCCGTACCGCGCAAAATGGATTCTCTCCACTTCTCGCCTTCTCTATGTTGAAACTGAATCCATACATCTTGTCAATGCCGACTCATAAGATTATAGAAGCGATTTCTCGTGAGCTGAGTCGAAATTATCTTCGATTATCTATGGACAGCCAGATTCTGACAAGTTGGCCAATTCAATGCCTAACGTTAAAAGTTCTCTCAAATAAATTCTGCGTACTAACTTATTGATTGAACATTGTGGCATTGACTGGCGGGGTGTCAATGACAGGAGTTTTATGGCATTTGGGGAGGCGTAGGCGGTGTGGGGTTGAATCAGTTGAGATCAAAGACGCGTGTCACGTTATTAAAAACGGTTTCAAATACTTATACCTACACCTAGTACCTAGAATAAACCTAGTAGGTAACTACATTATTTCAACAACAGTGGCTAGTTTTCTTTATTTGTGTATTATTAATCATTGTTCAAATCAATGTTTTTCTTTCAATTTGTATTTTCTATATAAGGGGAAAAATACGAGTTCTCAATACGTTATCAGGTTCAAAAGACGACCTGGTTTGGTTAATAGTTTAAGCAAATGTGTTGCCTACTTTACAAATAGCCTGTCTATTGCCTACGTAAGTAATTGCAACTCGACTCCACAACCGTCGCAGTACGAAGTTGGAGAGAAATCGTTGCGCAGCTCACTTATCGCCCGAACAGGACACCACTCTATGGCAGGACAATGCACTTAGAATAAATTAACTTTACCTTGTAGCAGAGAAAACAATAGTCCACTCTACATCCATTATCATTCATCCATTTAGTGTTCCAGTCTATCAGTCACCGCTTCAGATTATATATAAACTCGAGCGCCAAAGGCTTCAAATTTCGTATACCTCTTATTACGTATATTATTATGTAGTATGTTAGAACCAAACCTCACGTGGAGAGCTGAGAATATTTTTTTTACATTATTTAGGGGCACCTTACCTAAAGCTTTAACACTAAAATTACATTATTTTAATCTAGTGTATTTAGTTTAGTTTATTTGTATGCACGAATCACTTTCAGCGATAAAAACGTTAGTGTGTAATATTTGTGACCATCCTCTATCAGGCTCTAGTCTGTCTGATGAATATATGGATATACCGACTTCACTGCGTTCTATCCGTTCTATCCATAAAACGTGTTTTTTGGAGAACGTGGATAATAATAACTTCATGGTCAAAAATCTACGATCCGACTGAGAAGCTGAAAATAGATGCGTGGGTAGTTCTGAGCAAGTCACACGTATAGCAGACGGATCTACACAAATACCTTTCTGATCTAGCCCTAAACAAATATATAATCAAGACTATTATTTCGTGAAGGTTTTAGTGTATTTCTAACCGCCTCGGCATACTTGTGCGTGCAATTTACAAGATTGAGTAGGGTCTTCTCGTTGGCCTAGGTAGGTAGATAAAGATGGTCTGTCAGAGACGATGATGTAGCGCCACGCTGACGCGTGCATGCAACTCGTCAGATATCGTCAGCACTGACGTTGCTCAGCCTTGATCAACCAGTACCAAATAGTCTTATAAAAAATACCGCAAATGAATACATTTTCGCGTATTGACGGCCAGTGTGTACTACAAAATTTTCTTTTAGGACAAATAGGTAACCGGTATTATAGGTACATTAGGTTTCTAATGTATAATTTGAAATAAGTTGGGGCTTTCAATTATGTTTAATAGCGTAACCACGCACTCAATATTTAGTTAGACCGATCGTTTAAATAGTACTAGCCATTCCAATCGGATGTGTGCGGTTAGGCTGGTCAATCAGTCGGCACGGCTCGCGGCCTTGTATGATTAGTGAATACAAACAGCGAGTTGCAAAGCGGATGCAGTGGAAGCAGGGCAAGCCACGCGAGCAAGACCCGCGCAGTTGCTCACTACTAGCCAGCCGGCATTACCACAGCAACTAACCTTGCTCCAAAAATCTGTAACCTACATTTGCACGTCAAAATTCAGCAAGCGTTTTTATTGCGGCCATTCTCCTTCCATTAAATGTGGAGCTTTACTTTTATAAGTACAGAGAAGTCAGGCCGCGGTTATCGAAACATTCACTAGTTTCACTGTTAATGCTGACTCTGCGACTTCATTATTGTAAGTGGGTTGTGCTCATCGATTGCACAGGACCAAGTAGCGGCCTAGTTGGCCTAGTTGGCGAGCGCAAGGCACGGGTCGCGATCCTCCGATCTAGGCGCCCTGCATTCGCTGCCCGGGTAACCACACTGTGCTCTATTTCTAAATCTTGCACTCGGCGTCCATTGTTGTTGCTAGGTTTACTTACATAATTCTCATATCGAATTAAGTATTTAATTAGAGGTACATGCCTAAACAAATCATAATTGGCGTATGAGTAAAGAAGCAGTAGTATGAAGGCAAGGCATAGGTATATGATATACCTATTAGGGCATTGATGGTATGTATAATGATGTAGTAAAGGCAACGTCAGAGATGTGATTAAAGTTTTATAAGCGGTGACGTCATTTGCGTCGGCGTAGAATAGTCGGCGTAGGCGCGACGCGACAGTGACGTCACGGGCAAAATGCTACGCTTCGTCAAGCCGAATGCGAGGGCGGGCGGCGCGCGGGGCGCGAGTAGGCGGATGCGCGTAGCTTAGCGCTCACGTAAATAATATCGTGCTTCATCATTACGTAATTGAACGTGAAATCTGCACAAGGACGCTGCTAGCGGGCGGCGCTCATATTTCGACATTGGCGTCGACACCCGTCGCTATGCCATAATGATTGTTAGCGTGCAACGCTTAGAAAAGAGAGCGTTTTACCTTGAGAGATCTGCAGCCTCGGTCGTCTCTCTATTATTGGACTCCGAATCACCGCCGAACCGGCTTGGAGGAGGACGCCGAGCACGCAGGCGTCATGACCCAGCCTGACCCAAAAACGGAGTGCGACCCACCGCGCCCTACTCACCGGTGATAACGGATACAGGAACCTGTTCGCTACGATACGCGGACGAACATACGCATAGCCAATAGGCAACCATTTACCGTTACTCCGGTGAAGAGTCCTAACATTGACTTGTCGATATGCTATTGACCTTCTGAGGTTAATAAAATTTAATTATCATGTCCTAAATAGTTAAAATTGGCTTGTAGCGTTATAAATTGCAATCATCTAACTTCATCTGCGGAAGGAACATAGAGAACAGAAGCAGAATAAAATAAGAGGAAAACGCTAGTGGAGGTCGGATTTCGAATACGGGCTGTGCGTCGTCACCGGTTCAATATCAGCGTTTCTGGGTCAGTGGGTCACCGTGTCGCGCGGCCGCTCCCCGCACCTCTCGCGTGCTTGCAATTAGACTCGCTCTTTATATGAATATGTCGCGTTGGCCGGCGACCGGCGAATGCATCGGCGAGACGACGGCCGAGGCAGCAGACTCATTGCATTGACTTGCATCAACCATTTCACAGTCGGCACACTGCTTGAGATTTCCGCGAGGAACAAGTCCGAAACTAACATCAATACGGACGCGGAGATTTTGCGAAATCAAGTCACACGGTCCGCCTCAACTTTGACCAAAACATGAAGAGGTTAAAATATCTTACCTATTGTTTACCAAATCGTGATTGACCTTTGTTCAAGAACAGAATGAGCGATGCGTTGTTAGCCTCTTTGGCATACAAATAAGGAGGATGGCGATGTGTAATCGTAGCTCAGCGAGTGTGGCCCACGCAGTAACGGTCACGGTGTGTTACTGTTACCTCAAAACAGAAAACAAGTTATTTTGCGTTACTGAGTCAGCCCGCAACACTTGGGCATGCGTGACGCTGCACACCGAATGGAACCTAAGCCACTAAGGGGGCGTCCATAAATTACGTGAGGTGTTTTTTTAAATTTTCTGTCCCTTCCTCCCCCCCTGGTGAGATGTCGTGAGATTTTATTCAACCCCCTCCCCCAATCCCCAATATCACGTGAGATTTTTCAAAATGTGGGTTTCTTACGTAAATGCGTTGGATTTTTATTGTAAAAAGAAAAAAAATGCTTCGTGCAAATTTACGAGACAGATTAACAAAATTAAGAAATATTCAATTATGTGGAAACAGTAAAAGAAATGACCTTAAAACGGGTTCAAAATAGTTTTTTTTTTGTTTCAATAAAAAAAAATTGCGTGATATTTGCCGAGACCCCCCTCTCTCCAACGTAAGATTAGATGAGATTTGACTCGACCCCCTCCCCCCCTTAAACAACTCACGTAATTTATGGACGCCCCCTAACTTAATTACAATTTCAGTAATTCCTTTATATTCTTTGGATTTTTTACTTTGGAGTTGGGATGAAATCACCTATTCTAAGCATGGAATAAATAATATCAGCGAGAATTCCGCTAAGACATTTTGCACTTAATGAACTGAAGCAGATGCGTCCTAATTCTAACAGAGCATTGAGTTTCACGCCTCATTCCGCCAGCTGTTTAGATAGGAGGCTTATAAATCATGTAACTATTCCAAGGCGAATGCAATGAGGTCAGTCACAAAGGGCCTTGCCTTCACAGCCGGCTTGTAGGAGGGAGGATAGATACCAACTTCTAAATACAAATCACTGAAAGGCTTTTATATAGTAGGAAAACATTTTTATACCTACAAAAATTCAACGAGATCAGCCAATAAATATATTAAAGTTATACTTGACTTACTATTGACGGTAGTCATCAAATTTTTACCGTATACAATAAATCAAAATTAGGAGTTTCCATTACTACGCCTTTCATCTGTAGGTATAAGGAGGTATGGATGATTTGTAAAAGAGGTAAAATAAAACAGAGCAACTTTTACAGCAAAAACAATACTACCTACTTCGGAATCAGCAACGGTTTCTGACGACATTAAATGGTCAATCATCTCTATGTTTCGGTGTTGAATTTAGGTCGAATCTATTAGTCACACTGTTTTATAACCAAGCAGGGGATTTGCTTGTTGAATGTTTACAAGCAAGACATATAGGGTGTTATTAATAATCCTGGCGCAACGTTGGACTAGTTAATCCGTGTTTTGTCTCTTGCATTGACATGCAATTGTCAACTCGAACAAATGTGACAAAACATGATTTAACTACTCCAGCGTTGCGCCAGGATTATTAATAACACCCATAGAGATGAATTGACACGACTTATTGAGCGTACAGAAACCACGCTCAAAGTTGTTTACAAAAGTTAACAGTTCAATATGCTAAAAAGGGTCACGACTTGAGCATGCTTGATGCTTTTAGGCATCTACATACATAAAAAACCCTATTAAGATCGGAATTTACATAACAAAGTTAACATGCGCTCAAATAATGTTTACACAGAAGCACCGTTATATTTTCAAGCCATCCAGCTATATTTGAGGCCAAACGTTTAATGGAATCTCAAACTTGCTGTTACACTGTAAGTGATAGAGCTATTGAATTTATGCAATACCTTTATAGGAGTCCGAAAAAATGCTTACTGATTGAAAGACTGTCGATTTACTTAGGTAATGACTCATTGTTCGAGCTCTTGTATAGCGCAATAAATTAAATCTATGATCAAATAGGCATTTTATCAAATCTATTATTCAACATAAAATAATTGCAATTGTGACAGTGAGCGGGATAAATAACACGAGGCGGGGCGTTTCAATCCTTTTCAGAAATGGACCGCAGTGGGTTTACCTATCTGCGCAAATAATTTGTATAGTTTATCATCAAGATAATGCGAAATATGGTTGTGTTGTAGGCTTGCAACCTACATCAGATTCTAAGGTAGGTGCAGTAATCTTAGTAAAGCATATCTTGTTGCGTTGTCTCCAACAAAGTAATCTGTATCAACTCTGACAACCTTGATTTACAAATGTCTCAACGTATAATTTGCAGATAGATTGCTAATTTAAAACAGTTTGTCAATGAAATAAGATGATGTAAAAAAGAAAATGAGCAGGCAAGCACGCTACGCATAAACGTGTTAGCGTTAGCGCATAGCAGGGGCTTGGGTGGCGATTTCTCTTCCCATGGTTTCTATGCTTTGACAAAGTGCTTGATAAATTAATAAATCCAGAAGATTTATTTAATTTCATTACATTATTATTGTTTTTTTGACTGGCCTCTAGCTCAGTTGGTAGTAGCTCTGCTTTCTGCGCTGTAGGTCGTGGGTTCGATCCCCACCGAGAACAAATATTTGTGTGGTGAACATAAATGTTTGTTCTCTGTCTGGGTGTTATATTGTATTCTAAGTATGTATTTACGAAAAAAAAATGTATTCAAGTATTATATCAGCTATCTGGTTCCCATATTACAAGCTCTGCTTAGTTTGGGGCTGGGTAGTGTTGTGTGAATTGGCCACAGTTTTTTTTTTTTATTAATAAATCTTCTATATTCAAGGAACGAATTCAAATCTTCGAAACAAAGTCTACAAAGGTAATTAGCAAAATTATTCATTATTAACTTACTTTTGTTTGAAAAACTTATAGCTGCAATCAAGGAAAACATAAATTCGAACCATGCGTATACTAGTATAACTTTATTGGCAAAGTGAAATTTGCGTTGATCACGCTATCGCTCCACGCAACGCTAAGCGCCATAGACATTCAAGTGTCTTCAGTGCATCGGAAAAAACTTAACTGGACTGGAAAATCTGGCTAACGCACTTTGATAATTTGCTTTAGAATCGTAAATACTTTCGCCGGCATTGCTAGTTATGTGATATTAATTAAAAAGTTGGCAAGTTGTTATTGCTTGCCTCCACGAGTATAAAGTATGCTTATTGTCCGAGCACGCGCGATAAGTTTCTTAATGGTTTTGAGCATGTAATAATTTACTGCAAACCCGGCAATCAATGTTTATGCACTTTCCATGCCTCACTTATATTATTGCCGATAGCGACTAGGTTATTTTACTTTATTTATTAGTTTACTTTAATGTTTTTTCGTATAATAATTTTTCGTCGATAAGTGGGTACGGACTGTACGGAGGTATACTCACTCCACAGAAGACATCACTTCCCGTGGAATTTGCAAGAGCTAAATAAGGATACACCAGGGGGATACATCAACATCTCCCGAGTACTTAACACCAACACTGCAATCAGTAACAGCAGGAGTGGACTCTGCTGATAGAGTCCATGTATAACGTGTGAGTGTATGATGACAATTGGAAAATTTAAGTTTGTTTCCAAATAGAGAGGTATGAACTAGGGCATGCCCTAGGTTTCGCTGGCGAAAATTAGCCGATTACCGATAATTTATCGATTATCGGTTGGCATGCGCTATGAACTAACTGAAAAACTAAGCAGCTGCACGCTGGAATTCTCTTCAATGTTCCCATTGTTTAGGTCTTCGTGCAGCTCCAAAGCATTGTTAAAATAAAGTGAGTCTGAAACCGTTACCAATGTTACCATAGCTGTAACTTTGTACACGGACAACACAGACCGTGTGAGTAGAGTGGCACTTTCACACTCCACGCGGGTGTAACTCGTGTTCGCGTCACGTCGACCGATATCACAGATTAAGTATGTACTACGTAATAACTACTACGGTGAAATCATGTCAAATGTTCGTCGTCGTAGGAATTATGCTAGCATCGCGTCATCATCACGCTTGTGATCAATTCAACCAATTACGACTTCACTCAAAGAAATACATTTTGCTACACGAGAGAAATCGTATGTGCTATTTACCTCTACAAGTTAGAGAACTTTGTTTTGTAAGACACTCTCGCATTACTAGTGTTCTTCTGTTGCAGCTACAGTAACGGATTGTGCTTTCCTTAGGTTGTTGCGATGTCCCACTTGGAGAACGAGTCCGGCGCGGTCAGGTTAGCCGGGCTACCCCATCGGCGTCGCCACCGACCGGCTAACGGTACGCCTGGCACTCGGCCCCGCGCCGCGCCCCTCACGCGCCGCGCATTGCACGTGAAAATAATTCTTGACGCGATTTTGTAACGAATACCGTTACTCGGTTCCGGGCCTGCCGGTGACCTTATTTCTCACCGAGCACTCTTTATTTTTATATCTTATTGCCTGACATCATTATGGCTGACTGCTTCGAAATAAAACTTAGCAGCACGTTGATTTTGGTGTCATCTACTGGACATATCAGATTTGAACCTTGCTTATTTTCGTGAAAATTTAAATGCTTAGTTGGTAGTCTTGGTTAAAGCTCACAACGCATTATTCGCTTTGTGAGGTGTCGTTCATTTTACATCACCTACTGGGTATTACGTAAATTATCCTCTTTTTCTGGAATAGATTATCTAAATATTGTTTATACCGGCGAGTTATGTTATGAGTCAGCGAGTGGATTGGATCTGATTCCAAGCGCAGTGGATTTGCCGAGTCCATTGAACGAATAAATAAAGTGTGACGCCATTCAGTAGTGGGTAAGCACTAAGCACCTACCTCGTCAATATATCTTTCGAACGGGAAAAATCTACCACGCGTCATGTTTCTGGTGAAACATTTTACGCTTTATGGGGAATACCATGTTTTTCAGTGATTGTTATGCTCAATTTTGCTAAATACCCATGCAAGTATACCTACTACAATCTAGATCAATTCTGTTTGTTTCATGAATTAACAGACAGTTGTTTTCCTTAGGTACTCGGTATACATTACCTACGTACGCAATGTTATCTTATTTGTTTTGATGAAGTGCGCAAGCCTGAGTAACATCGTATTCAATGCAAAAATGTTTGTTGTCGGTGAAGATACGTAGCAACAGATACACTTACAGAATGATATCACTGAATAGTGGAACCAATCACGAACTACCTACCAGAATTGTACCTATGCATGATGAAAACACGAATCTTCCCTTTTTGGTATTGGAGAATTCAGCATCATCATAAATAATCAAACATTCATAAAAGTAGCACAATTGGTAGGTAGAGTAGAGATATCAAGCTCGATATTAGGCGGCGTCACGATAGTACCGCGTGCTACGTCACAATCTACGCACAAAGAATGGCACAAGGCCTGCGCACGCGCCCGTTTCCTTATTGTGATACGCATAACTAAAGACTTGATTATTTCAGATTTTACAAATAATGCAGATGAATACTCGGTAACGTAGGTAAGTTGATCAGAAACCTCGTGAGATGAATGCTGCGATGCGGTCTTTTGTATCAGAAAACTTTTAACTCTAGAAGGCTCTATGCTAATATAGCAACCGTTTCCTTGTCGGGATGGTAGATGTTCAACAGCTATAGTTTGAAAGAGCGGGCAGGGCATGGTGTAATCGTCGATGACGCATGTTTAGCCAGCGACGACGCTGCCGGTCGCCACCGTCACGACGCGTTTGCGCGCGCAGGCAAGCCGGCCGGCCGGCGTCCGCCATTATGACAACAAGAACAGTCGATGCGAGTAGTCGCTCAATCTTACTCACATGAACATGAACACAGAGCACACTGTGGTACAGGTACCCGGCTACTAGGAAAAACAATTTTAGAACCAACCTCGGTGATTATTGTAATCTTCGCTCCGCTCCGGCTACTTGTTACATCGAACACAGTTATATGTAGCATAACGGTGCGGCCGGATTTATAAAATTTAGCGCATGCGTGTAACCCACGACAAGCGACGAAGCCAAGACGTGCGCCGCATGATGCGCTTTCAACTTATGCAAATAGTAACAATATACACCTAAATAGATTAATCAAGCACACACTACACGTGTCCATTGTTTATCTAGCTGCCTGCACTTGCTCCATGCAATTATATTTAACGGGCTCATGGTCCACTCACCGGTAGCTCCGTTTATCTAATCTGAATTGTACCAAGTAAAATACGCACGTTTTTGAGTAGTTACTTATATCCGAAGATAATTACGACATTGCTTTGTCTGTATAGCTCACATCACACACATACACACACACAGGTAGGTATGCATTATAGCCGCTTTCGATAATGTTATCGGTGCCCTTGATGCTAAGCTATTTTGATTTCCATTTATTAACAAACAGCCAACAACGCTGTTACAGTTACATGGACTTTTCTGCTTTAAATAAAACCTTTCCTGTTTGGCTAATGACATTGATAAGCCTGTTGTCTGTTTATTAGAAAAAAACATTATTAATGATGACGCACACGGCACAACCAACATAGAGCCATGATGAAAACAAGTCGGAGTAAATATTGTTCCGGTATTGACTAGTAGAGTGTGCGGCCAGGAGCAGATCCAGGATTTCAATTTGGGGCTTGCGTCGTCTCTTGTTTTGTTTTTAACGAAATAATGAACAAAATGGCGAACATAGCAAGCCGCAAAAATGCTTGTGTATTTTCACAATAAATATGAGTAGGTTAAGGTAAGTTACTTGGTTGGGCGACATACGGGAGTGAAAAAACAGTGAACAAATTGGAGAGCAGCAAACTAGCGATGCAACTACCTACCTATAGAAGAAAACAAAACATAGAACAAAGCGAACCACAAACAAAAAACAAATTGAATTACTTACTCCACTCCAGAAATAATTTCCACAGAGAACCGGCTTTTCTCGGTACTAGACATGGTTTAGGGAGGGGGAGATCTGCCCCCTCCCTAGATCCGCTTTTGAGTGCGGTGTTTGTTACTTTCCGCATGCACAAATGCATGATGCTATCAAAGATAATAGCAGCGACTATCAGAAATTAATCAAAGTGCATCGAGAGGTCACCGTCACCGCGTAGAGGGCAGTGGAATCGCAGAGAGCGATGTGGTGGCGATAAGTGCTGTGTGGTGCAGAAAACAAGGACACGGATAGTTTTCCCCAACAAAACAATGCACGATAAGTCTGTGTCTAGTGTAATGCGCGATACCTACCTAGTTTATGATGCGCCGGGCTTGCAAGCCGCACACTGCACGTGGAGGGGTCAATAGCTCACAACATTACACAACAAGCCTTTGTTTGCCTCAACGCGCTGATTCAGATCAACTTTGATATATTTGTCGGTAAAAGACACCAGGTCCCATATTCTTTCAGCTAAATTTATAATACCGGCCACCGGCTCTACAAAAAGCCGGTCTCAGAGTGAAGTAGACGAGCCTCTAAAAAAAGTGCGCGTCGAAGTCTTTTGTATGGATATGAAATGGCTCCTGCAAAAAAGCTTGACGCCCGGCTTTTTTTTTTCGTCGTAAGTTTGTTCGAAGGGTACGACTGGATTCGGGGCTTTGTCCCTTTGTTCGTGAATGTCTCTGACTGACAGAGGGATAATAATATGTATGGTATGTAGGTACGGTACTAACCTCAGCGGCGGGCGCGTGGACGTGCACTTGCAGCTCATCGGTGAGGTGGTCGTGCGCTTGCACGTCGGCGCGCACCTCGCGGCCGTTGTACGTGAGGAAGACGCGCTGCGCGGGCTGCAGCTTGACGCCCTGCATGCCGCGGAAGCCGGGGCCGATCAGCTCGGCGTCGCGGTACTCGCGCGTGCTCTTGCCACCGTCGAAGCGCACCGTGTAGCGCGTGTTCGGCGTCAGGTTGATGCAGTTGTTGTTCTCCGGGAAAGGAGCCGGCGTCTTCACCGCCTGGATCATCCCCGAGTAATAGAGTCCATCGTCACCGAGCGCCGCCACCCGCGTGCCGATGATGGAGCGCTTCGCTAGACGCTTGCCGGTCGACATTATCACGCTTTCGTCCTCGTTTCTAACCTTAAACACACCGGCGGGCGTCCGTGGCCCGCTCCGTGAACTATTCTCACTAAGTTTCACTGAAGAATTTCAAATCGCCCGGCGAACTCGCTTCGCGGGATAACCGTCACAGAACTTGGGAAAATTAGGAGAATTACGACGCGATTCCGTGCGCTGAACGCGGTCCGGCTTCTCAATAGGCCGGGGCTGATTGCAGCACTCACGCGGAAACATAATACGATGGCAGGTCCTCAAAGATCGGGACGAAGGAGAATCCTTTCGAGGTACTCAACTTCGCAGAGTTCGCGGCGGACGACCTCGATACGCGCGGTCTCGAAGAGAACTAAGCTAACTGGCGCAAACGAATGATTCGCGGAGCGCGGCGGCGGGCGACGCAACCGGCGACACCGGCCGGCCGGCGAGCGAGAGCGGTGATCGTCGGTCTCGCTCCTTTGTTTTGATACTCAGCTGTTCGAGCGAGCGAGAGAAGCAGGGTAAGCCGGGCGCGAGTGAGCAAGAGGTTAGCTCGGTCATTGTCGGGTTGACGCTGGTACCTAGTTCGGGTGGACTCGCTATTTCGAGCGGGCGGTCGGGCGGGCGGGCGGCGAAGGGCGGCCGGCCGCCCACGGGCGACATTGAGGCGCGCCGGCTTCGCACGTGGAGCGCTAACGGGATTGCACAACGCACCGCCCGGCGGTACCCGGCTCGGTTGCTGCTGTGCTGCTTTATACGTGACACAGTTTCTATTCGGATTCGGGGTCGATTCAAATGTCAAGCAGATGCACCCACTTATGCAACGGCCGTCTTGATAGGTAGTAGGTAATTACATCTAAATGACGAAGGTGCAAACGATCATTTATACAATAAAAACTGAACAACAAAACAATTCAACAGATTTCTAGGCAACGCTTTACCTGTCGCTACGAAAACGTAGTGTGAAAGATTAGCATGACCTAGACACTTAGGTAACCTACTTTGCACTACTACTAGGCACTTTCCTGCATTTACCCATGGGACGCTATAGTAGCCTACATTGTAGTTCAATATGGTGTTTGAATAAGGAACAGTTATGGTGACCGATCTTTTTAAACTCCATTCTTACCTTTTTGCATAGCATCCATTTGAACCAAACGTTTTGGTTCCACGTCAGTTTCTCCCCGTCAATAGAACATGGAATTCTTAAATGTCATGTCTTTTATATAACATTCTGCTCCATCTTTCCATTATTACTTGGCCGGCTAGATAACGCTTGCGGATCTCCCAAAAAAATTCTAAAAAAATCCCTCTGGATTCAATATTTCGACCTGGAGAAAACGTTTTAATAACAATGTATATTATCTATAGATGAATTTATGTACACAATGCCAGTGCTTTTAAGCGGAGAAGGAAAACATCGTGAGAAAACCGGCATGTCGTAGAACCTAAAAAGTTCTAAAATATGTGTCAAGTACTCAATACTCAATACTCAATATATTTATTGCTTTACACATGGTTAAGTTTGTACATACATAGTTTTTAGGTGTAAGTAGGTATCACATGGACCCTGCATAGGGTATAGCAAACATGGAGGCAGGCCGAGGTTTTAAGGTAAGTAGGTACTTTCGATTATAGTGATGTACCTTATCTTGGTAGGTAGTTATTGTGCCGGTTATTGTCTAGTTTTTGATGTCAAAATTTTATGCAGGTATCATGTCAAAGTTGGATTATATAATTAGAGGAAATGTCAAGTTTTTATTCTAAATAGTCTTTGATGTCATAATAGCATTTGTCAATTAAAAACGACTTTAGGGATCTGGTGAATAGGGAGCTTTTTTGTATGTTCTTTATTTCAAGAGGAAGTTTGTTATATATTTTGATTGACATTATATAGGGGCCGTCACTACGCATCTTTAGCTGGGATGGTGGTCGTATTATCTTATTCCTACCTGGCCTTAATTCGTATCGTCGGGGTAAGTCGTCCAGGTTAGAGTAGAAATTGGGATATTTTTTAACAAATTTGCATAATTCTAGTATGTATATGGAAGGTAATGTCAATATCTTAAGGTCTCGGAAGTGTGGTTTGCAACTTTCTGGTATTCTTATATTTGCAAGGATACGAACACACTTTTTCTGTAATATAAATAGGTCTTGTGCATCTGAGCTGTTACCCCATAACACAATAGAATTTAATAGGTGAGTATACACGTAGGCATAGTAGGCTGATAAAGCGCTAGGAAGATCAGTCGTCTTTTTAAGTTCGCGCAAGGCATACGTAAAACTCGATACCTTAGATTTTAGTTTTTGTATGTGGGGTTTGAAATTCAGATGTGTGTCAATATTGATTCCAAGGAGTGAAAAGGTATCAACTTGTTCTAGGGGGATATTGTTAAATGTCGCTTGTACGTTAAGAGCCGGTTTTTGGCGGGGCCGAAATTCCATCACCTTTGTTTTAGTGTAGTTTATTTCTAAGTTGTGGTTTGACATCCAGTTCGCGACTTCGGAAAGAGTGCTTTGTATATTTTCGGCTGCGTTATCGGTGCGGGCGCATGGCATTATTAATGAGATGTCATCGGCGAAGAGAACACTCTGTGTGTTTATATATTTCGGTAAGTCGTTTATGTAAATTAAGAACAATAGGCATCCGAGTACACTACCTTGTGGAATGGAGCTGGTCACGTGATGCGGGTCAGATCTTATATTTTGTATGTACCCGCTTTTCGAGTTGTAGTTTTCTACTTCAACGTATTGCACTCGGTTATGTAAGTACGACTCAAACCACTTATATGCTAGTCCTCGGATACCTATGTCTTGCAGTTTTTTTAATAGGATTCCGTGTTGTACTTTGTCATAGGCCTTTGACATATCTAAAAGTAAGCCAACCGCATAATCTTTTTTATCTAAAATACCTAATATTTTTTCTATGTATTTATAAACGGCTAGGGTAGTAGAATGATTTTTCCTAAATCCGCACTGCGCTTCGTCAAATAATTTATATTTTTCACAGTAAGAATAGACACGAGTACCCATTGCTTTTTCAAATATTTTAGACGAGGTGGGCAGTAATGATATGGGACGGTAGTTGTTTGGATCACACTTTGAATGTTTTTTATGAATAGGTTTTACGATCGATATTTTTAGTGAGTCAGGGAAACTTCCTTCCAGAAAAGATTGGTTAACTAATAGGTAATACGGGAAGGTCAGTTCATCGGCACAAAATTTTATTAGTTTTGGTGGTATTTCGTCTACTCCGCAGCTTTGTTTATTTTTTAGGTTTTGAATAATTTGATTTATTTCTTTTTGCGACACTTGGCCTAAGTACATACTATTTGTTTTACGTGCAGAAGTAGGCATGTAGGCCGGCGCCGGCGGCGTGCTGGATCCTGTTTGACCTACTGAAGCGAAGAACTTATTAAATTCGTTTGCAATTTTGTTAGGTTCCGTAATACTTGTACTATTTATTTTTAATTCGATATTTTCTTTTACTTTTCTTGTTATTTTATTTGTCCGTTCTTTTATGATCTTCCACATACATTTAATAATATTGTCCGATTTTTTTATCCGTTCTATAAAATTTATTTTTTTTGCGTTGTTTACGGCATGTTTTAAAACTTTACTGTACTGTTTGCTATATTTTTTAAGTATTTTGTTTTTGGAAGTATTAGTGTGGATTCTTAGAAGTCGTTTATTAATGCAAGATATTCTTAACCCACGAGTAAGCCACCGATTTTTATTTGCTTGATTTAATTTTATAGTTTTGTTTGGAATACATTTATTTAGTAGCGATTGCAAGGTCTCGTAAAATGAATTGTAATTTTTATTTATGTCATTGTT
The DNA here is from genome assembly GCA_947578465.1 of Thera obeliscata. Lineage (NCBI taxonomy): Eukaryota > Metazoa > Arthropoda > Insecta > Lepidoptera > Geometridae > Thera > Thera obeliscata. Next base: position 6,563,728 of record OX387926.1, read on the forward strand.
TATATTAATTATTGTAGTCCAGTCTTTGGTTTGTAATTCCGATTTAAAATAATTTAGGCTTTGTACGTCAAAGCAGCGTTTTATAGTTTTCCACGTTACCGTCCTATGAAAAGGTGCGTCAAGGTAGATAGTGATAGCTTTATGGTCTGAAAAACCTAGATTTTGGACATTGGCATTAATGTTGTTTGCGGCTAAATTAATGTAAACATGATCTATGCATGTGCGGCTATGTGATGTTTCCCGTGTAGGTAGTTTAATTATTTGCATGAAATTAAATTCGGACATGGTATTTAGAAGCATATTTGTTTTACAATCTTTTTTTAAAATGTTTACGTTAAAATCTCCTCCTATTATAATTTTATTTTTGTTAAATTTCTTTGTTATGTACTCTAAGGTTAACCTCATCTGCTTATAGAAAACGTCGGCCTCTCTTCCGTTCCAATAAACGTTTAGTACTAAAGTCTCTATTTCAGGTATAATAAGTGAACGAAAGGAGCCTCTTTGAGACAGGAAAGTCAGTCAGTGGTGAAAGGATTAAAATCCTTTCATCAAACTGGGTTCGAGAAAACCAGTGGCACGATCAGAAGAATCGTTTACGCAATGTATTTCGTTTTGCGAAGGTCAATGTTTATCTAACGGGTGTGAAATAATGCTATAATTTATAGATGAAAACGCACTTCCGTACGATTTACAGAAATCTTATCTTTCAAATACGACATAAATTTACTGATTAAACATGATAATTGCTGACATAAAAATAATTTGAAACCCTGTGTAGAAAGGTTGGAAATACCTCAGTTATGGGTTTAGTAATAAAAATGTAATTTAATTTAAAGAACGCACGTCCACATAAAAGGCACGTTCATGAAATTAATATGCAATAAAATCACGTTTGATAAAATGTGGAGCTCAGGCACGTGTTACCTACTAATTAACTAATTTCAAATGGCTTCACATTTGAAAAGGGTTGCGATATCTTGAACCCCTCCCCCGACTTTGGCGAAGTTTGTCAATCTTCGCCGAAGAGGTGTTGGTTATGTGTCAGTGTCGCTATTTCACTAGGGTTTTTCACTAGGGTTTTTCACCTCAAAAATGCTCAAGCCCGCCCTAAGAAGTTTTCTCTTCAAAAATGTTCCTGTTACTGTGTCGTACTACTGGAATCTACTTTTGTCATTGTTTTAAATATTTTTTTATAAGCAACGGGATATTTACCAAGATTACATTTTATGAGTTTTGACTCGCGATATTTTGGCAGAGTTGCATGCACCATGATCGCTGGTTGAACTCACAAAACACATAAAATTAAATCATGGTAAATTTCCTGTTCTTCATAAAAATAGTCTCATACAGCCATATTAATAAACGCAATTTAAATTTAGTAATGGTTTAAAGTTAGCCCTGTCACTTTTTGCCATTACCCAGTGGTAAGAGATGGCAATAGTCTAAGCACAGCTTATATTTTGACATATTTTTATTAATAGGGCTAATAGTAATAGGGTTTATTATGATGAAGTCTTTACGTGCACTGCGTTAGTGTTTCGAAGTGCTTAGTTGGTGCCCTTATGTACAGCGATAGCCAAGAATGTCAGAATAAAACCATATTATACAAAGCGATGAATATATCAAACGCTAGAGGTCTCAATGTATCGTACGAGTCTATTTGTTTACCAAGACTGTATAACATAATAATTGGCAATCGAGCGTTTTAAACCATACGATGTGAATGTCCATGACTTTATTGCTTGAAATAAATTAGTCGTTAAAACGTTTTAAAATTTCGCAGTGTTTATGATACTGACCTCAATACGTTATTGAACAATAATATTATTCATAGCCGGTATTAACAGAGTAGGTATAGTTAATCTTTATTCTGTGGTGAAGCCGGTGAAGTTACAACCAAATAATGAACGTATTGATTGCTTTCAAAGACCAAACAATAAAACATAAAGATTGATGACGTATTACGTACACCTTCTACGCAATAAATCGAAAAATAATTGATTATTGTTTCAAACTGTTGCAAACTTTACCTGATAAAATGAATTGATTGTTCAACGTTGACATCATTCCGTTGTAGTTTAGAAATACGCAATAAGATATGGGCAAATAACTTTTACTTGACGTACGCGTATGTCGTATAGGAAAGTGCTACGACAATGGTATTCATGTGACGTATGGATCTTACTCTGCGTAATACTAGATTGATAAGTTTGACTTTTCTGCTTTGAGAAATTCTAGAATAATCCTTCTTAAATATTTTTCGATTTCTTTGTACTTGTAATGCTCTCTTGTTAGTGCTGTCAAATGTATTTGGTTCACCAAAAGATAAATGAATAGTATACCTACCTACCTAATTACCAGAGAGCATAATAACTTGCTAATTACGGCAAATTACCTAATTCAGATTAAACTCGGAACAATTAACCTACATTCTTTCTTTTCGCGAATTATTATTTTTTATGAAACCGGAACTTACAACCTCGAATTTAACAAGATAAACAAGCCTATCAGCCCATACTTCGCTTGTTTCGGGAATAAAAACACCTGAATCTATATGTTCTAACTACGTAGAAAAATTGGTCTTGTTATGCGTGCTAATAAAAATAATGAAGATGATGACCAGGGTAAAGTATGGTGCTTGAAATATAACCAAGTAAACTGAGCTTAGAAGGCATATGGCCTAAACTTTATTCAACTATCTTCATGAAGCACGTTTGGAGCTTCAAAATGTGTATTCTACGAGGTAACTTTTTTTAATAGCCCGCGGGGGATCAAACTAGTTTCGAGGGGTGATTTGGACCAATCAGAGACCATAATGTAGCGTGGATTTGATGTCCGGATCAGCTGTTCGGAGAATGTAAACAAAAAACATCAACAAACCTGCGCCGGTACAGACCCTCGCCAGGTAAGAGCAGTATAATAATATACTTCAATGGAATTCCCTGTTACAATGGGAGCTTATTGTAGGGTGAAATGTTGAGGAACAAAATATTATTGAAGATGATGCGATTTGAGTGCGGCTAGTTGAAACTAAACTCGAAACAAAGTAGTAGAGGTACCGAGAACGAAGATAACGTTACGGTGTAGGTACTTTTTGCTTTAAGCCGATCTTTGGGAGTTGAAAAGAGGTATCCTTAAACGTTAGGAAAACTAGCATTCGTAGCGTTAAACCAACCAATGCTCTTTTTTTATTGGAAGGGTGAGTTGTAAAAGTTGTAAACTTTTCATACTATTATAATAAACCATTTGAGTATCTTGGCAATGGATACGTCATATTTATTTATATACTAACTAGCTGTGCCCGCGACTTCGTCCGCGTGGTATAGTGTCTATGGGTAGCATTTTTAATTTGCAGCGGAAGAAAACAGTAATTAAATAACAACGTCATATTCGCGTGCACGTGACACAGTCGTCTGCCCTCTTACTAAACTTAGACATATGGCGTCGTACTACGCCACACTTTCATCCCCCCCGCATTCCTCTCCGAACTCCCCCCACACTCCCCCCACTCTCCTCAACACCCCCCCACATTCCCCCGCACTCCCCCCAGACTCCCCTCCACAATCCCCCTGTACTCCCCCCGCACCTCCCCTCCACACTCCCCCCTGTACTCCCCTCCACACTCCCCCCTGTACTCCCCTATGTACTCCCCCCGCACCTCCCCTTCACACTCCCCCTGTACTCCCCTCCACACTCCCCCCTGTACTCCCCTCCACACTCCCCCCAAACCTCCTCTCCACACTCCCCCTGTACTCCCCTCCACACTCCCCCCAAACCTCCTCTCCACACTCCCCCTGTACTCCCCTCCACACTCCCCCTGTTTTCTCCTCCACACTCCCCCCGCACCTCCCCTCCACACTCCCCCCGCACCTCCCCCCGAACCTCCCCTCCACACTCCCCCTGTACTCCCCTCCACACTCCCCCCTGTACTCCCCTCCCTCTACCCCCCCAGCACAAACTTTGAATGTCATATTTTTTTATATCAAATCAACAGACTATAAAATAAGTTTTAAGTTTCTAGCTCTAAAAATGACGATACTTCCATACAACTTTCAACCCCTTACAACCCCTTTTTTCGCAATAAAAAGCCTAATATGTTCCCAGCTTAAATATCGATCTTTTCAATCCATCGACGCTTATGACTATCTGCCACTGGCAACACTGGTCGGCAATCAGTCAGTCATAAGGACTTGGCGAAAAGACTTTGCATCCCCGCCAGCACAAAAAAAAAGACAGTCAGTCACCTACACAAACAGAAATTTCTCGATCGAAAGCCGTCGCAATTGTACAAAAAAGTGTAATTCTCATGAAAAATGGTGTTTTCAATAAGTGTTTTGCAATAATAAGTTGCATAAATGTCCTTTCTAATGATTTAACCTATCTGTGTACCAAATTTCATTGCAATTGGTGATTGGTGATCGTCGGAGTGTTTTGGAGTCAGAGTGAGACAGAAACATCAATGTGATTGCTCTTTATAACGTTTTAAAAGGTTTGTAAACCTTTTTTCACAATAAAAAGTAGCCTATGTCCTTCCTTAGGCCCTCAACTATCTGTGTACCAAATTACATTTCAATCGGTTCAGTAGTTTTGGCGTGAAAGCCACACAGACAGACAGAGTTACAAACGCATTTATAATATTAGTATGGATAAGACATCCAACATACAACTAAGGAGAATAACAAATAACTAACAAAACGTCATAAAACTGGGACATGCTCTAACTGGAGGGACACACGTCCCTCCAGTTAGAGCATGCACTAAAAATATCAACTCAACTAAGCAGATAATAAGTATTAGGCAAGTATAAGTTACCTAGAACTCAACTATAGATAACATACAAACTTCTAAAAATCTCAATTATAAAAATCAGCTTTGTCGTGACGTGACTGACGGACATACACAACGTTAACCGCTGATCGTAGATACATGTCAGAGTGTGCTTGGGTTGATCGCTTGCTAATCCTACCTTAGGTAATTACGTTATTAATTTTTAAGTGGCTAAAATTATGAAATATCGTCGTATTAGATAATTTACGACCGAACTTAGCTGAATGGTTATCTTTGTTTTGAGTATTACATATGTATTTTTTTATAATCCAGTATTGCTAATAATATTATGATATTTAAATGTAGTATAATTTCTAAAACTTTTTTAAAGCAGAATTTGTAACATATTTTACTGTTATCAAATGATTTACTGCAGTTCACACACTAAAAGGTTATGAGAAACGCGATAGAAACAACGGCGTAAAGACTGTAAAGTATGCTTTGAAAACCGCATTGAGATAACACAATGACGCGAACTAGCAACACGAGAAACCGCGATAAAAATCTATACATAACATCCGGCACCTTGATAACTGACCTGACGATTCACGGTAATATTTTTTTACCACACTAGCAACCGCAAAACCACATCTCATGATAATTTTTCTTAAACATGCGCGGAAATATTGTCATTACTTTTGAATAAAGAACACGCGAAGTATCATATTTACGTAGACTGAAAAACCAAAATCACTTCCCGGCGCGTTCTCGCTCCGGCAATGTTGTATGAAACGGTGTGCTGTTTGAATTTAGAACTCTTTCATCTATCGTACACATTGCGTTCTCGTGGCTGTATAGCCACAGATGCGTTTACCTTTCGGCAAAAAATGAAAAATAAAATAAAAATTGGCGGTAAAGCGGAGTTCGTTGATAATTGGTTAATAAAATAGTTATTTGTTATACAAGAGTGCAAAGCTGCTTTTTAACCGCGTGCTCAATTTTGATGACTGAGCAAGCGCAGGATTCTGAAGTTTAACCACGAGCGTAGCGAGTGGTTTAAAAGTAAGAATCCTAAGCGTTGGCGAAGGAATCAAAAGAGCACAAGGTGAAAAATCTTTGCACTCGAGTGCAACACGTAACTTTTCATCCCACCTCAGCGAGGAAATGACTAAATGCAAAAAAGAACATGGCGCGACTAAAAGTAGCACACCAAGAAGGTTCCGGGTATGAGTTATTAACAAATTTAATAAGGTTGTATTATAAATTCGGCAGCATGCAGGTAAAAGTAAATAGGTTTAATGGTGTTTTGAATTTACAAATACACCAAGAAGGTTACGAGTGCGAGTTTTTAACAAAATAAAAAAGGTTGTATGATAAGTTCGGCACCATGGAGGTAGAAGTAAATAGGTTGTGTATTCACAAACTTAGTGAACACGATATTCTAAATTCAAATTTACTTTATCCTCTAGAGGATAAAAACGGCTTTTCCAGTCAGATATTGAACAGCAAAAACACACTTTCAGAGCTGGTGGGATGAAAAATAAATTTATTGTGTACTTATTTTTTTTTATTTCCTTGCATTTTTTTAAGAAAAGCACTATATATGCCTCGGCCGAAATGGCAATTGCCTGTCTCGTATCATTGAAGTCCTCGCCTGCGGCTCGGCCTTCAAACTCATACTCGACCTGCAATTGCCTATTTCGCTGCCTTTGCAATAATGTACTATTATCTTTATTCTTTATCGTAGGTAAAAATTATGTAGCGATAACATTGTAGTACAAGCCTTTGCATCTATTATAGATGATTTATATAGCGTCAGGGGCAACTGGTGATAACTCATGCCCCTACTTACGGGACGCTATAGTGCCTGGGACAGGATTTTTAAACGGAACAGGCTTGCACCTATACCATCCTTACAGCTTAGTCGACCTAATCCACAGGAAAGACATAGTCAATACGTGCGGAGCTGACTAAGCCGCGGGTCTCCTCACGATGTTTAACATTGTAGGCCGGGCGCATATCTTCTACTATATAAAAATAAGTCGGGTTTTCCTTCCTGACGCTATAACTCGATAACGGCTGGACCGACTTGGCTGATTTTGGTCTTGAATGATTTGTGGAGGTCCAGAGAAGGTTTAAAAGGTTTTTTTTTTCAACGGGAACGGTAATGGCAAGCGAAGCCGCGGGCGGCTGCTAGTTATCAATAAACGAATCCAATCAAGAAAATTGTTTGGTCCATCGATTTTCTTACCATCTACGGAGTCTGTACAAAATGTATGTGGCGAAGACCTTCCGATGAAGATTACACATTTTATTTTAAACGTATTCTGAAGATATGTGTGCCCGGCAGTACCACGGTAAAGTTTTTTTATGATAAACGAGCAATGTATAATAAAATATGAGTCCAAAACGATATTCATTGGAGGCGCCGGGTATCGATCCCGGTACCTCTCGCATGCTAAGCGAGCGCTCTACCATCTGAGCTACGCCCCCGACGACGGATTCATCGAATTTACTAGCTGGTTTATCTACTATACTAAAATATTATTATGTTTGGCAATTTACGACTAAGCAATTTATGCTTCGATTTATTTCGTTTAGTTACATGATTATAATACCAGTCTAAGCAGGATTTTTAACATTTCCTCATTGATGAAATGAACTTTATCATCACGCGTTTGGAATATTCAGCATTTTTCTATGAAAAAACAAAATAACTGAATTAAAATATAACTTTTTAAACTATCATGGTTTAAACACATTTTTTATGAAACAATGGGATATATACCATGATTAAATTTTGAGTTTACACTTCCAACATTTCAGCATAGTAAATAATAGAATCATGGTAAATATCTCGTTGATTCATAAAATTAGTGATTCAAATATGTACGTAAAAGCAAGGTTTATACACTCATTGCAAAACATTTAAAAGTTTAAAAACATTATTTTATTTAACAATTCGTAAAACAGTAGGTACTTAAAATAAATACAAACAACCATTATTATTAATATTTCATCGATCCTTACTCCTAAACTTATTCAATAATTGAGGCAGAATCATCGGCATTAATTTATTTAAGACTAAGATGTAAAAATAAATTTTATGCAGCATGCATCCAATATAAATAGTAGATAAATAATATATTTTTTTATACAACTTTAGTGAAATTGAATTGCAGGCAAGATTTACTAATACAATGAAATGCATAATTTGAACTTATAATAACTGCGTACGATTAGGTATGATGTACTCATATTTTAACTTATATAATATTGGTCCTTTGTCATTTGAAACATTTTGTATTTAACCTCGCGTTTCCACCATAAAACAAAATTGTACCACCATAAAACATTTCAAATATATCGCAAAAATTCAATACGGTTTGCTACAAACGTTCTGGGGCCTAATTCTCGGGCCGATCTCGATCATTTTGCAATTTTATTATATTGCTTCTTTTCGAAGAAAGAATCGCAGATTTCCTTGAGTAATTCATCAACGACCTCATCGTAAAAGCCGCGACAGCTACGATATACGGAAAACGGTGAAAAAGTGCGGGGTTGTGAAAAGAAGCAATAAAATATAGGTAATTGCAAAATGATCGAGATCGGCCCGAGAATTTGGCCCCTGATCAAATGTTTCGCCAACTTGTACACAAAATGTTTTGTTGTAGGTGTTTCGATGGTCGAAACGCACGGTTAGACGAAAATATTTGTAAAATATATAAAAATGCAGACTATGAATGGTAACAAAAATGGAATGACTATCTACAGTAAATATATTAACTATCACCTTCCAGCAATATTACGTGTGCCCCCTTTCCCACAGCATCTCCGAGTTTGAAAGGAGCTAGATTCGCAACAACGCCATCTCTTGGCGAACGCACGACGTATTCCATTTTCATAGCTATCACCACGAATAGGGGTTGTCCTTTCACGACCTGGAGAAATGTTTCATAAATAACTTTATATAGGTAGCCTATTTCACAATCTCTGTACCAGAAGTGGTGTCATCTTTGTTTTTTAGGGGTAGACTAACGTAAAGTCAGAAATGTTTTCATCTGACGGATAGCGTTACTGAGAGATTGTGAAATAGACCCTATAGTTCGGCCGTTCAGAGAATGCGTTCCTGACACGTCGCGATTGAACTGACGACGTAACTTTGTAATGGCGTTGCAGTTACGATAAAAATATGTTTGCTGGTTGTTTACCGTTTTAACAATTGATGAGCATTAAAACAACATTATTATATCAATAATCAATGAATTTTATAATTTTGTGCCAAACTGAGTGTCAAATAACTTGTTATACAATATTTTTCTAAATCTATACTGCGCTATTACAAGGTTATGTCAGCGCTTTATATTTGTAGTGGTGTACTAACTATGTGACTAACTGATCAAACTGTCAAACGCATTCTCAATGACTGGCCTCTAGCTCAGTTGGTAGTAGCTCTGCCATCTGCGCCGTAGGTCGTGGGTTCGATCCCCACTGAGAACAAATATTTGTGTGGTGAACGCAGATGTTTGTTCTCTGTCTGGGTGTTATATTGTATTCTAAGTATGTATTTACAAAAAAAAAAAATGTATTCAAGTACCTATTATGTCAGCTATCTGGTTCCCATATTACAAGCTCTGCTTAGTTTGGGGCTGGGTAGTGCTGTGTGAATTGTCCATAATATTTATTTATTTATTTATTTATTTATTCTCTGAACGGCCGAACTATAATAATATATATTTTACTTTCACTCCAAACTAAGTTTTTTTTATACATCTAGCCGATGGAACAAGCTTATGGCCCAACTTATGTTAAGTGGTAACCATCGCCTATAACAAAGCATTGCCTCGTAGGTCACGCACGTCAGGAACGCGCCCTACGATACACTGCCCTGCGTCCATCAATTTGAGGCATACAGATGTTCAGCCTCACGTGCCAGTAATTTCACCGGCACTTCCCCCTTCAAACCGAAACACAGCAATGCTGCTTGACGGCAGAAAAAGGAATGGTGGTAGTAGTTATCTTCTACTTTATAAAAATAAGTCGGGCTTTCCTTCCTGACGCTATAACTTCAGAACGCACGAACCGATTTCCACGGTTTTGCATTCGTTGGAAAGGTCTCGGGCTCCGTGAGGTTAATAGCAAAGAAAATTCAGGAAAAATTCAGGACAAACCAACATCTGGCGGCGAAACGGAGTTCGCCGGGTTTGCTAGTCGTTTATAAACAAACATTCTATATCCAACTTTGCTGAAGTATAGTTCAATCTATGTATTTGGGCTACTCTACTAGTAAATACCAGCTTATTTGCTTAGGAGAAACTTACTTTATCTCCTTTGTTGACAAGAACGCGCTCCAGAATACCATGCGTGGGCGACGACGCACTATTAGCCGCCGCAGTGTCGTCTACCGCACTCGCTGCTTGGTATTTAGCTTTGGGGATCTCCACTATCGTTTGACCTGACTGGAGAATTACAATTATCAAATTCAAAGTATATGAAATAAATAAATATTATAGACAATCCGCACAACACTATCTAGCCCCAAACTAAGCAGAGCTTGTACTATGGGAACCAGAAAGCAGTTATCTCTTATTTATACATTTTTTTGTAAATCAAAAACATCTGTGTTAACCACACAAATATTTGTCCTCGGTGGGGATCGAACCCACGGCCTACGGCGCAGAAGGCAGAGCTACTACCAACTGAGCTGAGAGGCCAGATGTATTTGCTCGTTTTTTTTAGATGACTAGATTTGACTAGATTTGAATTGACTAGATTTATTTAATTGGCATGCAAAAATAATATTATAAACGATTTAAACTATATTATAAAGATTAAAATAATCATAGGTAATACAAATAGTTATGAGAAAGTCAAATGTCCAAAGATTAAAATAATTATAGATAAGAATACGAATTACAGAAATGCTAGAGCCACTGTTTTATTGACACGATAAAATAGTAATAGTACCAGATGATATGAAATTATCATAGTAACTAGTAAAATTATACAACTAGGGAACGGGAGATAATTATGGAAACAAAGTTTAAAGATCCAAAGAATATTGACAGAAAAGCAAATTATTGCTAATTATCATACAAAAACGTAAAGCAAGCATAATCCAGAACAGCCACGCCAGTAGTTAAATTGTACCATAGCACATGCACATTAAAACAAACCAAGGAAAAAAAGCAAAATAATGCATAAAAGTAATAGAGAACTTTTTTATTCTATATATTTTATCTTTCAGATAAAATTATATCATGTCTTTTTGCTTGTCAAAAACAAGGTCCGATACTTTTTATTTGATAAATAGCGTTATTCCGTAGATGGATAGATAATCAGCGTTCAAACATGAACAGTGCGGTGATTGCGTATCTTTTGCAATCTGTTGCAATAAAAACCTGGTCGCATCTGTCAGTTTTTACATTATTTTGAGCTTTGATTGCAATTAATAACGAATTGAAACAAAACCTATCTTTGACAAGGAACGATTGCAACACGACTGAATAAACATGAGATAGCGAATCGGAACTTTGCTAGTGATCGAAAAAGGATGGCAACAATATATGTGATTACTGTTCCTTGTTCGTATCAAACTTTTGATTGCAACATAAATTACACATGCATGAAAAGTAAGAGCCATACCTTACCTCATCATAAACGTGGACTTGATTCTCATGCGTCAGCAGTCCGACGTTGGTTCTCTTGTCTTCTATCGCTGCTATCAGTCGCAAGCCCAGGGGAGAATACTTCAATTCGGCTTCTACGCTACGCCATTCACCTTCGTTGACTTTCACGCTGTATGTGTTGGGCGAGCTTTCGTATTTCACGGTCACTTTTAGATCTATAAACAAGTTTATTTCCCAAATTAAAAAAGCCGATAGAGTTGATGAATGTCTTCTGAAGATGGAGACGGATGCATGGTTCTATTAAACATGGATAAGATACATCTCAGATCTTTCTCTAAAATACGCATTCAAATATAATAAGGCGAAAACTACCCATTGAATACCTACAGTTAGAACTCGGTTTAACTTTATAACACAGAAAACAATAAGCTACGCATTACGACGCCATCTTTTTTTTATTCCCCGACTAGTGATGTGTCTCGTTGCCGGGTCGCTAGTGATGTTCCCAAAACCGGCTAACAAATAGAAGCATTCGTTTCGGTACTAGGAGACCTCAGATGACCTATGGGCGTTTCCATTTAAAATTAGGTGGGCCATATTATGCTCGTTCCATCAGCCAGTTATAAAATACCTTTCTCATCAAATCTAAGCGGTATTGTCTTCTGCATATTATAGTTAGGTCTCCACGCCGTCAGCTCTACAGATATTCCCTTCCACGTGTCGTTTGCGGAGCTTTCACTTTTACTGACCAGCAACTGTAATAAAAGTTGTGTCATTGATTAACGATTCACGGCGTAAAGTTCTAAGTAATTGCTGCTGTTTATTGATTTATTGGACGCTGATTGGCTATTATTTATTATTCTGACACTAAGGCTTATTTTTATTGCATATTTTTATAATAGAACAATTCATCAAAATTTATCGACGCATAACGAGGACGGTACGTTTTCTTAAGCAGCCCTAATTGCAGTTATTTGTACTAGAAATGATCGCTGGAATTTAAATGATAAAGAAATTGAATTTTGTACAGAAAATAGCTTATAAAACAATAAAAATATATTGTATTTACAACAGCAAGATCGATAACTTGCCTTCCGAAGTTCTAGGCTTGGTCGCGTGGAACTGGCACCTAGACTCACTTAGCTTTAAGACGTTTCAAAGTGATCCTTGTGATACATTTATGAATTTGACTTGATTTTTCACCCTGTTGAAGTCTGTGTCAGGGATCCTGGTGTTTAAAAGAGTTATTGGACTGAGTAAGCTAGATACGGCAGAATTTTGACTGGCCTATCAGCTTAGTTGGTAGTAGCTCTGCCTTCTGCGTTGTTGGTCGTGGGTTTGATCCCCACCAAGAACAAATATTTATGTCGTGAACATTTATGTTGGTTCTCTGTATGTATTTACAAAAAAATATTATAGTGTAAGTATTATACCAGCTATCTAGTTCCCATAGCACAAGCTCTGCCTTATTTGGGCCTAGATAGTGTTGTGTGGATTGTCTACAATATTTGTTTATTTATGAATTGTCCTTGTTATACTAATACTTACGTGTCCTAAGGCCGCTTGGATCGCGCGATGTTCGGTGAGCACAGAGTCTGATTTCGGAAATAGTTCCGCCTCATGTTGTGGTATGAACGAGGTGTGAACATCTCCCGATACGAATGCGCTCGCTCCGCTCAGTCGTAGAAGGAAGTTCACGTTGGTCTCCAGTCCAGCCACCTGAAGACAACGTAGATTGTTCATGCCCTCACCATGGAAAAGCCATTCGCTTCCAGTTTCTCAAGTGATTTGTAGTAAATCAGTACACATGATTGCCTTGTGCCACAGTTTCAAGGACGACTTTTCATGAATATGTATTTCTATCTAACAGGCGCTGTCCATTTGCTTAATTAAAGAAATAGAAAATCATTTAAAATAAGGATATGCCTAGTGTGGCTGTAACGGGGGCCGTACAGCCGCCGCATCGGTTTCTGTCTGCTATATGTCTTTCTTTTTCATTATCATAGTCTTCAACTTATCAGTCCACTGCTGGATGTAGGTCTCCCCAAGACGCGTCACTGAGCCCGGTCTTCGGCTCTTCTCCAGTGCTTGCCATCTATATGTTTCGCAGATCGTCGCCCCACCATTACGGCGTCTTACACAACTCGCTCGTCAAAATGCTAATTTAGCGTAAAAGGATTTATCTAGGACCGTTAATTGGTGTAATGTATTAATATAACTTAGGTAAACTTACTTGACCACGGCGAAGATGGACGGACGAATCAGATACGTACCTTAAGGGGCCGGCGGAGTGCGAATTTTCATACAAACGTAATACCAAAATGATTACTAATTTAAGCAGATTTTCACTATATTATTGTAATAATTGTATTTGTATTGTATTTATCTAGGTTCCTAAACAGTTTTTATTTTAAATTACTTACCTCAAATGAAATAACCGCCAATCACATTTTGCAATGAAAAAAATGTGTAAAATGCGATTGGTGATTATTTCATTTGAGGTAAGTAATTTGAACTAAAAACTGTTCAGAAACCTAGATAAGTACTATATGAATACCGTTATTACAATAATATAGTGAAAATCTGCTTAAACTAGTAATTATTTTGGTATTACGTTTGTATGAAAATTCACCCTCCGTCGGCCTCTTAAGGATTGGTCCACAGTAGCCCAAATAAGAATTGAATGGAGAGAAGGACACAACAGGATATTAATAATAACAAATAATGTAACCTTACTTGGTATTCCTGAAGCTTCGTCCTAGTCTTGGCGAGTGCTTCGTTGCGGTCGCGGCCCCACACCACCAGCTTGGCTATCATGGGATCGTAATGCACTGACACGTCTTGCCCTTCTCTAACACCAGTTTCAACCTACAATGTGGGATAACATTAAGTTATTTTTTTCGTCAATGGAATTCTATTTGATTCTTCATTAGTTTTTTTTCAATCTGTATTTTATAACTTTTTATTCACCGTGTAAGTTGGACATCATAAAAAATATGTTTTTTATAAAAAGCATCAGACAGAAGAGATAATATCTATAAGGTTTTAAAGAAGTGAATAATAGAAGCCGTCGAACCTTTTACAAATATAAAATTGCTCCTCTCTTCTAACAGTGTTCTGTTTCATAATCTAAGAACCTTCAAATCTTCTTTCTAAGGCAAGCAAAAGAAACCGAGTACCGACTTACCCTAACAAACTCTTCAGGTAATGGCTGGGTAAGTCTATGTAGAGTGCCCGCGCGCGGCAAGAATCCCGCGCTAGGCTCTTCAGCGTAAATTCTACATTCGACGGCGTGACCGCGACGAATGATCTCATCTTGAGACAATGGCAACAGCTCGCCGGCCGACACTCGTAGCTGCCATTCTACCAGATCAGTACCTGGAAAACATTAGATACGGATTTTGAAACTGTCTTCTATTCTTATGTCAGCTCCACACGATTGTACATCGGTAAGCCTCAAGTTGATGGACGCAGGGCAGTGCATCGTAGGGCACGTTCCGGATGTGCCTGACCTACGAGGCAATGCTTTGTTAAATCTTTGGCGATGATTACCGCTTAACATCAGGTGGGCCATAATGCTTGATCCATCAGCTAGTAGTATAAAAAAAAACTGACCATGTCTTTCCTGTGGATTAGGCCGACTAAGCTGGCAAGAGGGTATAGATGCTGGGCAAGCCTATTTCATCTAAAATCCTGTCCCCAGGCACTATGGCGTCCCGCAAGTAGGGGCATGAATAAACACTTCCCCTGACGCTATATAAATAATCTACAATAGATGCAAAGGCCTGTTTACTTTTTTTTATTGTGGTGAATAATGATGATGATGACGTGGTAAAATAAGGCGGACAAAGATAAGATTGTGAAACAGAACATTTTGTTGATCAAGCCAGCATCTGGAATAACTTGAACTAATTGGTGTAACCTGTTACAGTTTTCTTGACTTTGTTTGGTGTTCATAAGCTTGATGGCGGACATCACAAAATCTCAGGTCGGAGCGAACCGTTAGTAAGCACCGCGAGATAAATGCTTTTTTTCTTATCTTTGAAAAATAATAAGAAGAAACAATACGTCAATCGGCTCTCTACGGCCCGAAACGAAGTTTTCTAGCCAGCAATTTCCAACATATCAATCATATTTACTGCAATACTCAATTCTCACCTGTGATCATCTCAGTGATGGGATGTTCGACTTGCAACCTTGTGTTCATCTCCATAAAGTGGAATTCGTGTGTGGTCCGGTGTAGGATGAACTCTACAGTGCCAGCGCCGACGTAGCCCACGGCACGAGCGGCCCTCACTGCGGCATCACCCAGTGATGTACGAGTTTCTTCAGATAGTCCTGGCTAGGAAATTAATGCTGTTTAGTTTCCAATTATCAGAACAATTATGGTTGTAGTTAGTGTCAGAATTTTATAAATTTTTAGTATTACGATATATTTTTAACATTAATTGGTGCTGAATAGCACACATTATTTTACTAGAATGCTAATCAAAACAAAAATAATTTGTTTTGATTAGCATTCTAGACCATTCGAACCAGCAGTTTCCGAGTTTAACGCGTTCAACCAAACAATCATAAAATTAAACAAACTCTTCAGCTTTATAATACTAGTAGGTACTTATAGATTTAAACTATTTGAGTTGAAGAAAAATTAAATATTGTAATAGGAGAAAAGATTTGTTATTCCATGAACAACTTGCCTATGTTTTCTTGAGGTATGTATAGACCTGCAAAATAATCACAATCATCTAAGTAGGTATACATCAAAATATCACTGGTAAAACAGCATTGGAAAGTTTTCATTCATTGATAGACAAATTCGTTTTTTTTTTCTTGCAATTTAGATCAAGAACTTTGGTGCTGAATAGCACACATTATTTTACTAGAATGCTAATCAAAACAAAAATAATTTTGAATTTGGACCAGCAGTTTCCGAGTTTAGCGCGTTCAACCAAACAATCATAAAATTAAACAAACTCTTCAGCTTTATAATACTAGTAGGTACTTATAGATTTAAACTATTTGAGTTGAAGAAAAATTAAATATTGTAATAGGAGAAAAGATTAGGTTAAAAGATTTGTTATTCCATGAACAACTTGCCTATGTTTTCTTGAGGTATGTATAGACCTGCAAAATAATCACAATCATCTAAGTAGGTATACATCAAAATATCACTGGTAAAACAGCATTGGAAAGTTTTCATTCATTGATTAGACAAATTCGTTTTTTTTTCTTGCAATTTAGATTAAGAACTTTCAGAGTCGTTAAAGGTTTCAACAGAAAAAAAAATGATTAAAACAAAATCAATTCTTTCGTTTGGAGGCTATAGAGCCACACATCTTACACATTTTAAACTGTATAACAGCCTGCATCGTGGGTTAAAAATACTTACAGCTGGTGCTTCTTCAATAATTTTCTGATGGCGTCTTTGAACAGAGCAATCTCTTTCGAAGAGATGTACTGCATTTCCATGCATATCTGCAAACACCTGGAACAGTTGAAAACCATCATTATCAGTCTGAAGACTACTGTATACAACTGTTTTTTTTTAATGATGTTTGTGACATTACAGTGCCGGAAAAAAAATAACCTTTCATTCCTTCATCTTCATTTCCTCCATGAGATAAAAAGTTTTTTTTTTGTCTAATTATTTACCTGAACTTCCACATGTCTTGGGTCTGTAATATACTGTTCTAATAGCATGTTATCATCACCAAATGACTTTAGAGATTCTCTTTTTGCTGATTCCAACTGAGGAAGGAAGTCGGCTTTGGTCATTGCAATCCTCATTCCCTGAAAAAATAACATCATTATATAATAAACATGTAGTTCCTTTTTTTTTAAATATATTTAATAATTTTATTTATTTACAAATAAACACAAACTTTTTTTAATACAAATCAACTTGTAAAAAAAATATTTTATTCCAAAATTTAAGAAATGCTTTTTTATCCTTGCTGGTAATCAGTTCAACAGGCTATTGGTGTTGCCAGTTTGAACACAAAATTTTGTGACCAGCTTTGGTAAAATCATGCATACCTTTCCACCACCACCTCGGACTGCTTTGATCATGAGAGGAAATCCAATTTTTTGTGCTTCAGCTTGCAGCCTCTCAATGCTTTGCTCTTCTCCATGATATCCTTTCACTATGGGTACTCCCGCTGCCGACATAATGGCTTTCGATGTGCTGAAAATAAGATTCAATTTATTTATTACATTTCATAAACACCTAATTTGTTCTATTTTTATGAACACCTTTGACTGTCCTTTTCTTTTAGAGTCTTTTGAGTCAAAACTCGCAAAATTAAGTCATGTTAAATATCCCATTGTTCATAAGAATTGTGTTAAAAACCATAATAGTCGGCACTTTGTGCTTCTGGTTGTTAAATCCTTGTTTACCTCTTGATACCCATGTCTCTAATAGCTGCAGGTGGCGGTCCAATAAATATGACACCTTCCTGAGCACACTTTTCACAGAACTCCACATTTTCTGAGAGGAAACCGTAGCCAGGATGTACTGCATGGCTGTTAGACTGCTTTGCCACATCTAGTATTTTCTCTGCATTTAGGTAGCTCTGGGTGGCTGGTGCTGGGCCAATGTGGTAAGCTTCATCGGCCTGAAAGGGAAAGAAAGTGATGGTGAATTCAAATATATTAGATGGTATTTCTCAGGTTTATTTTGAGCCTTATGGAAATGTTTGAGTACATTTTTCAAACCTAATGCTATTGAAATTTATGTGCTACCTAGTACCTACATAAAAACCTATGTAATATAATCTTCAAATCAAGATCAAAATCTATTTCAGTTAGCTGATATTAATAAGTAAAATAAATGTATTGAGGTACAATACTGATAGGGGCAGTATTGTAGTATTGTACCTCAAGCAACCTATACATACCATTTCAACATGCATGGCATGCTTGTCAGCATCAGAGAACACAGCAACAGTTCTGATGCCAAGCTTCTTAGCAGTTCTCATCACTCTGCATGCTATCTCTCCACGGTTGGCTATTAGCACTTTGCCGATCTGCCTATGCTTAACATCTTCTTTGATATTTTGTGCATGTTTGAACCTTGCAGAGATGGGAAGGTTTGGACAAATGCTAGAAAGGATTAAATAATTATTAAAGATCCTGCTTTGCAAGTACCTAGAATGAATCTCTAAATGTAATCTTCTTTATAAACTAAAGAATTAGTTGCTTTGTAGCTTACCATATAACTAGTCTTAGTTACTTACCATGGCCGGGAAATATGTCTTAGAAACGACATTCTGGTCAACGCGTAGCTGATACTGTCGAGTTTATGTACTAATAGAATCAACAGCGCCAGTTAAATAAAGCAACTGATATGGTATTCTGTGCCCTGTAGTGATAAGTGTTATTTTTACTTGATTTGATAAGCGCTGACAAATAGAGATTACATTTACGTCAGACTATCGCCTCCCCAAACCCCCAGTTGGTTGTTTCAATCATGAATTTTAATAGGTACCTACCGTACCGATAACAATGAATAATTTATCAGTAATTTTGACAAAAAGTTACGACGAGCTAGGAGACGCTTGGCAAAGTTTATTTTGTTGATCTACACACTAACTAAAGTTCCAACGGTTCTTTTCTTTCCTTCCACAGACTACTAGTAGATGCTGTTTCCTTCATATATGCTGCTGCTCACGGTGAAAATCACCAAACCTGTATTTTAAAATTGATTTAATTTGGCCAATTTTGGTCGCATCGCCCGGCTTTTTATTTTTTCTTGCAAAATCTATAGATACTTCTTCTTTTTCCTCTTTTGATCATTGGCTTGTCTGTCATTTCGACAAACAATCTTGACAGTGCTAATGTCAAATGTCATGCAAAATTTTAGCACTAAGCCAGCTCGATTCTTGCCCTAACTTCACTTAGAGATTATGGTCGAAGTGTAGATGCAGATGACTCAAATAAGTTATTTGAAATAACCATACTGAAACCAGCAGCTTAAAAACAGTACCTACTCAATAGAAGAAGCAGGCTCTAGGAAACGCTGACATAATTGATTATGTATCTTTTGAGGAAAGTTATGTTGGCAAGACATGATCGCTAACTCATATTAGCCTCATAAGTACACAAGCTCAAAGTCGTGCAACAAGTATGGAGAGAGCTAAGCTGGGAGTTTCAATACGTGTTATAATAAGAAATGAGGATATCCGTAGCGTAAAGGAACCAAAGTCACTGACATAGCTCGTAAAATGAGTAAGTTCAAGTGGCAATGGGCAAGTCATATAGCTCGAAGAACCAACAACCATTGGGGAATAAAAGGGAATAAAGGTTCTCCAATAGCGACCACGAACCGGAAGACGAAACGAAGGGCACCCATCCACCAGATGGACCGACGACATTAAGATCGCAAGAAGTCAGTGGCTGCAAAGGGCTCAGAATCGTTCTTCTTGGAAATCTGTAGAGGAGGCCTGTATGTCCAGCAGTTGACTTCTGATGCTGAGGCTGATGATGAGGATGAACTGTCGCCTGTCGGTAGATGGACGAGGCAGTATGGTAAAAACTTTAGCCTTAACCGCTAAGCTCGGCAAAAGCAAAACAAAACAAAAGCAAACAAACAAACAACAAAACGAAAAAGCCGTTTTTTGGTGTCAACTCAACTTTTGAATTTTGAAAATAAAGTTTAATTTTACTGCAAAATTTTATTTTATTACAGCTTACAGAATTAGCTATTGTGAAGAACTTAGAACAAGTGTTATGGGTATAAAAGGCCTATGGACTGTTCTTACGCCATTTAGTGAAAAGAAATCATTACATGAAGTAAGTAAAACAAAGTTATAACAGTGTGCATGATGACGGGACGGAGGACCACTGATCCGCATTGATTTACAGCTATTAGGTAGAGCTATCTAAGCACTTTCGTGAGCTTTTTTCAAACAACTATTGATCCTGGCAGTCATACTTTTACTATATGCCACTGCTGAGAATTTTTCGTTAAGGGCAGTGTAGGTACCTATATACGTTGGTACTTGTTACAAAATATCGTAACGGATATTTGTACATAACTAAGATTTTGGCTTGCGAATAGACCGACAACATTGGGAAGATCGCGGGAAGGCGATAGATGGAGAGGGCTCAGAATCGTTCTTGCTAGAAATGTTTAGGGAAGGCCCTAAGCCAGCAATGAATTTCTTCAGGCTGATGTCTATTATGATTATTTGCATACCTACCAGTTTCGCATGTAGTCAACTTCCTCATCCACAAAAATATAATGCTGTAAAATATAGAACCACCCTGGTGCATCAGAGTAATAATTCATCCAAACTGTAATACAAAACAAATGAAATCATTTTTTCACCGATTTTCTAGCTAATTGTTTTTCAGGTCAGAGGAGAAACACTTGCTGTAGACCTCTCTGGCTGGGTGTGTGATAGTCAAAATGTTACAGAATACTTCATCCAACCTAAATTATACCTTAGGTAAATTATCTACAACCATTGCTCTAAATGGGCCATAGTTTGTGACATTGAACACAAATTCAATGAAACAAAAACTGTTCTAGAAACCTGTTCTTCAGGACAATTTACTTGCTCCTGGCTGATATAACTCCTATATTTGTGCTGGAAGGGGAAGCACCTCAGCTGAAGCAAAATGTAATGGTTGCCCGCAACGCTATACAGTTTCGAGGGGCTGCACCTAAAAGTGTCAATAATGCAACAAAGAAACCTGATGTGACTAGAAGGCGATTTGGAGGTGTTCTTAGAGAAGTGTGCATGTTCTACTTAATTCTTTAGGGCCATTTGTTCAGTCATCATTAAATTTAAATTTCAGAGGTACCAAGAATACATAAAAGCTACTTTATTCCAATGAGACTACCGCCATCTCATACAAACTGATAATGTTAAATAATAATAATTTATTATTATTTAAAATATCGCCATCTTTTACTAACTGATAATGTTATAATTCAGTGTCTATTTTATAACTATTCAACCCATTCTAGTATTATTTTATGTGCTGCGGCCATGTTTAAGTTCATACAAAATTTTGGTAGGTAGGTATTTTGATTCTATACAGGTTGGCATCACATGCATTTTGTTTAATGTTTTCAGTGTGAAACTCTCCTAACATGTATGGGTGTTACCTGCATAAAGGGGCGAGGGGAGGCTGAGGCGACCTGCGCCGAGCTCAATACACAAGGTGTTTGTATTTATTTATTTTATTGATACAGCCTATAATACTAGCTTTCTACGCTGGAGGTTGTGGGTTGGATTATTACCCAAGACAAATATTTTTGTCGTAAGTATTGGTTTTGACCAGCTGGCGCTGCTATGTGAAAGGCTAATCAGAGCGCATGCTATGACGAACGTGAATTCAGTCATTTGCTTGATACTTTGGTGCGGTTTTGCCTAAATTGGACCCAACAATCTTTCAGTAGGTAGTACTGTACACCAATAGAAAATGCGTTCACCAATCCGCCCGCCAAGCATGGTGACTATGATTGCCTGAAATGACTGTGGTTTAGAATTATGAGAGAGGCCAGTGTCCAGCACCCTACAGGCTGATGATATTTTTGTACTATTCTGTGGAAGGCTACTACAACATTTGGCCAACAGTTGGTAGATGCAGTGATATCCCAGGATTCTGATTGCTTCGCGTACGGAGCTCGTCGCGTGTACCGTAACTTCAGCGTGTCGAGTGCAGCCGGCGGCGGCGCTATGCAGGGCTCTGTCGACTGCTACGATGCTGATAAGATGTACCAAAATAATGGTAAGGGGATGCTTGAAGCTGTACCCGAAGTCGGAGTTTTGCTACCACATTTCGTCCACCAAATGTTGTTTTCGTGTGAGCACGTGTCTCTCTTTTGTATGAAAAAACGATGAGACTACCAACTCTAACTACGTAACGTTTTTTTGCTATCTCATCTTATCTCCATACAATAGAGAGAGGGACAAACAGGCGAAACGAAAACAATATTTCGTAGACGAAATGTTGTAATTGAAGTGGGACTTGCCCTTCTGGTGCTATTTCGCTCGCACATTTAAGTGGCTTGCAACCGTCAAAAAAGTTTTCATTATGGCCGTAGCACACCTTCGCTCCGGAACCGTTACAGCGGTACCGCAGAAATTTTGTCATGTCTTGTCCCGTGTAGGAGATGTGGATCATTAGCGAAACTGCCTAATCGCGTAGATTTGACTATATACCATCTCTTTCTCTCTTTCAATATTGTTGCACACGACTTTGTCGTGTTTGCGTGTTTTTTTAATAAGTTGGGAGATTTTATCGCTTTCAAAATGTAGAAATGTGGAAGAGAGGAGTTTTTGAAAAGCCAAACTTAATTTCGTACATAGATGTAATATTATTTATGTAGCAACTTTGGATTGCAGATAATTTATGGCTCAGAGCGTAAAATATTTTTGAACTTTTTAGGTTCTACGACATGCCGGTTTTCTCACCATGTTTTCCTTCACCGACTGAGAGCGCTGACATAGTGTATGTATATTTTTGGGCAGAAAAACTCATTGGTACACGACTGAATTTGAACCCACAATCTTAGGATCGGGAGGCGGGGCCACGACCACTAGGCCACCAGCGCTCTCAATGATTTTATCAATGTGAGTATTCAATTAAAGGTTTCGGGCGTAAAAAAATGGTGGCATTGGCGCTTCTCTGTGGATGTGATTACGGCGTAGGCGCATGCGGGACGGCTATCAACACAGTGGTAACGTTTCTGCATACTGTATCTGAGGATGACGTCATACCCAGGTAACACTAGAAATTGTATAACCATCATAATTGACTGGCCTCTCAGCTCAGTTGGTAGTAGCTCTGCCTTCTGCGCCCTAGGTAGGTCTTGGGTTTAGGTAGGTCGTCCCTAGGTAGCTACGTAGGTCTTGGGTTCGTTCCCGCCAAGATCAAATATTTGTGTTGTGAACACAGATGTTTGTTCTCTGTCTGGGTGTTATATTGTATTCAAAGTACTCATATGTATTAACATAAAAAAGTATTTAAGTATTATATCAGCTATCTAGTTCTCAAAGTACAAGCTCTGTTTAATTTGGGGCTAGATATTGTTGTGTGTAATGTCCACAATATTTATTTATAATGGACGTATTTAACTATTTAAGAAACTATTTAAAACTTATTTATTAAAAACGATTTTAGATTTGTTCACTGCTACTTTGTACTATTTCGTTGAAGAAATTTTATTGGTTTATATTTTCTTATATGTTATTTCTTAAATGTTTATTGTACCTACTGTTTGCTTCCCAAGTATTTTTTTTTATTTATTATAGGTTTGCGTTTGACCGCAATGTCACCTGCTGTTAGGTTGTAAAATAAAATGAATGCAAAACAAATATGTATAACTAGCTGATACCCACGACTTCGTCCGCGTGGATATTTGAGTTCGTTTTTTTTAGTTTGATATGACCAACTGCTAGTTACCATAGATTTTAGCTTGTACTTTAGAGTGTATTTGAATTTTAAGGTGAGTGCTGTTGGAGCAGATTTTTTTCAACAGTGTTTAGTTTAAGTATGATAGATGTTTCCCGCTATTTTGTCGTAGTGGTTATCATCGGTTTGTTTGTGAACCTTTGTGTGTAATCGAACCTGGTGCCAGATGATGCGGTAGCTGAAATTTTTTTAATGTTTTTTTTGCGTATTTTGTAAAGCTATTTTTTGTGATTTTATGTTATATTAGTGGCTAATTTGGGGTTTCGTAGGCATGTTGGTGTATAATCGAATCAGATTTTTTTAATTTGACATGACCAGCTGGTTACCATAGTTTTGAGCATGTACCTTAGCCGTTTTTTGAAGCGGTGTTTCGGTATGATAGGTGTTTTCCGCGATTTTGTCTTAGTGGTCACGGTGGGCTTTATGTAAACTTTTGTGTGTATTTAAATTTGGTGACAGATGCTGCGGTAGCAGAATTTTTTTTGCTGTTTTTTTTTGCGTATTTTGTAAAACAATTTTTTGTGAATTTTTTTCAAACTGTTTTTCCCTATTTTCTTCTTTTGGGGAAAGAATTTTCCTATTTTCTTTCATAGTGCACCTTTGCTCTATAAGACCAACAAATCTTCCAAGTTTCATGCTTCTAGGACTAATGGTTTAGGCTGTGCGTTGATTTTTCTTTAAACCATTTTGTTTAAGTATGATAGATGATTCCCGCGATTTGTCTTGGTGGTTATCATCGGTTTTTTTGTAAACATTTGTGTGTATTAAAACCTGGTGACAAATGCTGCGGTAGCTGAAAATTTTTTAATAGTTTTTTTTGCGTATTTTGTAAAGCAATTTCTTGTGATTTTATGTTATATTAGTGGCTAATTTAGGGTTTCGTCTGCGTGTTGGTGTATAATCGAATCAGATTTTTTTAATTTGACATGACCAGCTGGTTACCATAGTTTTGAGCATGTACTTTAGCCGTTTTTTGAAGCTGTGCGGTGTTTAGTTTCGGTATGATAGGTGTTTTCCGCGATTTTGTCTTCGTGGTTACGGTGGGGTTTGTGTAAACTTTTGTGTGTATTCAAATTTGGTGACAGATGCTGCAGTAGCAGAATTTTTTTTACTGTTTTTTTGCGTATTTTGTAAAGCAATTTTTTTGTGAATTTTCATGAAACTTTTTTCTTTTTTTTTCTTCTTTTAGGGAAATAATTTTCCGATTTTCTTTCTTAATGCACCTTTGCTCTATAAGAGCAACACATCTTCCAAGTTTCATGCTTCTAGGACTAATGGTTTAGGTTGTGCGTTGATTTTTCTTTAAACCGTTTTTCCCCTTTTTCTCCTCTTCGGGAAATAATTTTTCAATTTCCTTTCTTAGTACACCTCTACGTTATACGACGAACATACCCTCCAAGTTTCATGCTTCTAGGACTAATGGTTTAGGCTGTGCGTTGATTTTTCTTTAAACCATTTTTCCCCTTTTTCTCCTCTTCGGGAAATAATTTTCCAATTTCCTTTCTTAGTACACCTCTACGTTATAAGAGGAACATACCCTCCAAGTTTCATGCTTCTAGGACTAACGGTTTAGGCTGTGCGTTGATTGTCAGTCAGTCAGTCAGTCAGTCAGTCAGTCAGTCAGTCAGTCAGTAACGAAAGAGTTTTATATATTTAGATAATTAGCAAGTACAAAATGTAGTACTGCACTGCTTCGCAACAGAAGAAGCGAGGTCCAAGACAGGGCTCAGGGAACTTATTGAGTATTGTCCCTCCACATCCACATCCGTGTCACCATCCGGTTCACTAGAACATTGCTGCCACCAACCCAAAGTCCTTCTCCGTTATTTTAAGGAGTTGGGCTGGCTGGGGTGAGGTTTGGCAGGGGGACAATGCACAATACACCCCATCGCGGGACGTCAGTGCAGATCTTGTTCCTCCAAATCAATTAGAAATTAGATAAAGTGTACAAAATGTGACATGTGTGTTTGTAAAAGCTAAAACCCTATCAGGCTACTATCGTGGGTGACAGATGTGGATCATTTCGAGGAGCGAACCCGATGGGCTGCTGCGCCGGGGCGATGCGACCGCTGCGGGCACGTCGGCCGCACGCATCTCAAGAAAGGCTGTCCCGTGTGCGCCACACATAAAGGATGCAATGATTATGGGCACAAGTAAGCTCTACTTAGTTCACGTCACGTGGTACACACGTTATAGGGGAATGTACCTAGGCTTGTGCGTATTTTTAACCGACTTCCGATCAAAAAGGAGGAGGTTCTCAATTCGGCTGTTTTTTTTTTGTTTGTTGTTGTTTGTGTTGTATGTTTGTTACCGCAAAACTTCATCATTTGTGAGCCGATTTGAAAAAATATTTTTTTATCTGAAAGGTACTGCTTCCAGATTGGTCCCATTTTAATTTTATTAAAATCGGTGTTGCCATTTTTTTTTTTTCATAATTTTGTTGATGTTTGTAACTGCATGCCTCCGTCATTTATGAACCGATTTAGAAAATATTTTTTTTATTTGGAAGGTTATTCTTACGTCCAGATTGTCCCAAACAAATTTCATTAAAATCGGTTTAGTCGTTTGGCAATGAAGTCGGTTTCTCTAGGTTTTTAAACTTATAATTATTTATTTATAAATAAAAAATACCCACGGTCTGCAGAGTAGGTATAATAGGCCTCCGTATATTACGGTCTCATCTCTTTCCGGTCTCATAATATTAATTCCCAGCGCCAACTACAAGTTCCTAATTTGAGGAAAGACAAACGAAAATTAGTAGTAGGCAACAAATATTGCACATCGGTTAATTTCGGCTTCATAGAGCGTAGTGTGCGTCAGAAAGAGATAGCGCTCTACGAAAGAAAAAGAAATATTTATTGCCTACAACCGTTCCGTAGTTTTTAGTTTTTCGAAATCACAAACTCACCCATTAACTTGACTGAAGTTTTTACCCTCACATCAGAATAAATAAAAACACCTTTGGTAAAAACAAGTTATAATCATGTTCTTATTAATAGGGCAAAGGTAGCGGAAGTGAAGCGTGAACTAACCCTACGTTCCCGAGCTCTAACATGCGGCACGCTGTTCCCTGAACCCAAAGTTATGAAGGAGTTCCTGAACGCTACTCCGGAGTGTATCGACTTGCATAGCTTGAAGAAACCCACGCCGAGCTTGATCCAGTTTGTGGTTAGTTAATTCTTTAAATAACTGCTCTAAACAGCTTTGAAGGGCAAGTCCCAGTACAACATTTCGTCTACGTTTTCGTGTGAAAACAACATTTGGTACTCTCTTTTGTATGGAAAATTTATGAGACAACAACTCGTTTCGATCGTTTCTATATGTAACGTAATTTTGCTGTCTCATCCTTTCTCCATACAATAGAGATAGACAAATATAACTGCAACTTGCCTTTCTGAACTAGCAAACATATAAACGCATGGTAAATAAAAAGTCGAAATTAGCATTGTTTTTATTGTAATTTTACTCATATTACTTTCAAAATATCATATTAATGTAATTGGTGTGTAACCGTTTTAATTAATAAAATAAATAAATAAATAAATATTAGTTTAAAAGATTCAGATTGCTTAGATCTTTTGCCTTTTCTGGTGTAGGACGAGTCCGGAGTTTCTCTAACGATGGACCAACAATAATTATTAAATCTCGAGTGTTCCGCCGTGTCCTATCTAGGGCCATCATCACATAGATGGGTGTCAAAGTCCAAGATTTCTTTATTCAGTAGTAACTCAAGGATTACTTTGTAACGTCTTAAAGCTAGGTGAGTCTAGGTGCCAGTTCCACGCAACCACTAGGGTTTCCGTGTTTCGGAGGGCTCGTTCAGCTGTCACCAGGAATTTGCTACTAGCTCATACTCGTACACTTCTGTAAAAGAATAAAAACTTTAAAAACAAAAGTTCAATTTTTGCTCTCAAGTGAACTACGCAAGACCCGACAAACTTTGAAGACAAGAAGTTTATATCAAGTCAAAGAAAAGTTAATAAAGTACTTGCATGCACTTATACAAAAGGATAAGTTAGTTTTAGGTTTTCAAAGGCTATTAAAAATATAAAATGATGAACTGGTTGTATTTCTCTTTTAAACCTATAACTGTTAAAAACAATGCATCGTTTTCAGAAAGTTATGTCTAACAAGTTGGATTGGTCAGAGCGTTATTGCGTCGAAAAATTCTTGCCGTTGCTGACGAAATGGCATCTGCAGGAAAAGGTTCCTTGTAGAACTATCAAACCGATTGCTATCAAGAAGAAGAGGAATCCTAAAGGT
This sequence comes from Thera obeliscata, assembly GCA_947578465.1. Taxonomy (NCBI): domain Eukaryota; kingdom Metazoa; phylum Arthropoda; class Insecta; order Lepidoptera; family Geometridae; genus Thera; species Thera obeliscata. Next base: position 6,591,816 of record OX387926.1, read on the forward strand.
GAGACTTGTAGTTGAATAGTTTACGACGCAATCGTTAACAATTAAAATCCACCGAAGCCACCTATTTCAGCAAACATACACAATAAGACCATTAATTTTTATAAAACTCTCAAGCTAGAATGAATCTAAAATTGCAGTTAGAAACACCATAAAAAAATAAAACGATAAAATCGAGTGCTGATAGGTTTACACTTTTTAAGTTTTCTAACCTTACAGGGGTCCCAAGCTTTGAAGTCGTGTGGGCAGATATTGATGGACAATACGATGCATTGATTCCCGATGATCAATATGAAGGTGACTTATTAAATTTGTACTTTTGTTTTTGATATAGCATCCTTTAGCTCCTAGATTCTTACTTTATTGGTACTTGATACTAAGAGATGGAGCTAAGAGAGGTCATCTATCTTGCCTCGGGTAATTTATATAGGTTCTAAATGTGTGTGTATTTTTAGACGGCGAGGAACGATCAGTGCCGTGGACATCAATAGAGCGCCAAGACCTAATGCGACAACACTATTCAGAACTAGTTCAAACCTACGAAGATTCTATCAAAAAACCACCTAAAGAGAAGAAAACAAGAGGCAAGAAGAACAAAGATGACAATCCTGACAAACCGAAGCGAAAATATAACAGGAAGCCTAAGATAGTTGACGTTGATCATATAAATGAGTCTCTAAAAGTTCTGGAGTTGAACTCCAGTAAAACAAATGTTAGTGTTAGTGTGAATAAACTCAAAAGAAAAATTAAGAATACAAAGAAAGGCACACAGAAGACGATTGACAGTTTTGTAGCCAAAAGAAAAAAATCTCTCGTTGACCCCTTAGTATCCCTAAGACGAAGTCTTGCAAATATGTCATTGGTGGAAATTAACCCAAAAAATAACTTCGAAAATCAAGAAAACGAAATATCGACAGACAAATGGCTTAGTATTTTAGGTAAAAGCGTAGACGAAAACGAAAGCGATTTATCAGACGTTATCGAAAAAATTGTGAAAAAGCCATCCACCACAAAAACCGTAAAAGTAGACAACAAGCTAGTCCGACTTGTATTTGACAACTATTCGACTCCAAAAAAGCTACGGAAAAGTGTATTGACCGAAATCCACAATCATTGCTCAACGCCCAAAGATAGCCCGAGGCGAAAGTCCGTGTTGAATTTAAAATCAGGAACAAACAGTTTGAATAACTCTGTGATTTCCAACGTAAATACTAGTTTCTTCTTTGGTAAGTTGACAGAGGATCGCGACGCGTTTGAATTGTCTTTAGGGCACAAAAGTGCTGTTATGAACATTGATTCGACTGTCGATTACAGCTTGCCTGATGTTTGTTTGTAATATGAATGATAGCAAAACAATTATATATATTTTGAATTTAAACTTTTTATTTTTTATTTGATTTATCTCGATCAGACAGGATACGTTTTAGAAAAAAGTCTTCAAGGCCGAATGAAGTAGAAGAAGTAGGTATCTGAGGATCGCAAGTAGTAAATCTGTTATCTGCCTAATAATCACGCTTGTCCAGGAGGCGTGTTGCAAGGTGTTCCAAGGCTAGTGTGAGAGGGATAGATTCAAATCGAATTCTAGATCGAATTTACAAAAGTATAATAGTAGGCAATAAATATTGCACATCGGCTAATTCCGGATTCATAGAGCGTAGTGTGCGTCAGAAAAAGATAGCGCTCTACGAAAGCAGTAGAACCTTTATTTTTCTTTATAAGTAATTTTTTTTTATACAACTACCTAGCTGATGGTTCAAGCATTATGGCCCACCTGATGTTATACTTAACATCAGGTGGGTCATATGTTGCATAGTGAGCATTGCCTCGTAAGTCACGCATGTCAGGAACGTGCCCTAAGATACTCTTCACTGCGTCCATCAACTTAGGCAATAGAACACTTAATTGTTTTTGAAACAATTTGAACTGATATTGATAACATTGTAGAATCTTGTTCGCTTATTTTGCACCTCTATAATATTCTAAAATGTAAGCAGACGCCAGGCTGTTAATCTTGCAAACTTTGTGAATAACTACTCACTATTGCTTTTAGTTGTGGTTTGGCTCACCGCAAATCCATTGGAAATGCTGATTGCTGAAAGCTGGAAACCGCGGCGGGCGTCTCAATTCGCACCCGGCATAGTTAATTCATGTTATACTATTATTATTTCTATAAGCGTGCCAAATATTCAGAGTAACTACACTGACACCATTTTACAAAGAGATTTGTTTTTGTTTTCTTTTTAACCGACTTCCAATCAAAAAGGAGGAGGTTCTCAATTCGGTTGTATGTTTTTTTTTTTTTATTTTTTTTTTTATTTTTTTTTTTATTTTTTTTTTTAATGTTTGTTACCGCATAACTTCGTCATTTGTGAGCCGATTTGAAAAATTATTTTTTTATCTGAAAGGTACTGCTTCCAGATTGGTCCCATTTTAATTTTATTAAAATCGGTGTTGCCATTTTTTTTTAAGAATTTTTTTAATGTTTGTAACTGCATGCCTCCGTCATTTATGAACCGATTTAGAAAATTATTTTTTTATTTGGAAGGTTATTCTTACGTCCAGATTGTCCCAAACAAATTTGATTAAAATCGGTTTAGCCGTTTGACAATGAAGTCGGTTTCTCAAGTTTTTTAAACTTAAATTATTCTCTCAAGTTTTTGTGCTGGAATATGAGACATTTTAATGTTTTATAGCCAACATGTTTGATTGAAACGGTTTAGGAAAACATCATGAGGAAGTTAGTAGTCTTTTTAGCCTGTATGTAATACCCTACGACTGTAAAATGTAAATATATGCCAAATCAAATATTTAGCCGTACCTCTGACTACCACCCATTTTATCCTCATAGAATCTTGAGAGGTACTAAATGCTTTGAGTATCTTCATAAGTGAGGGCTAGCTTGCTACTCAAATATTTATAAACATTTATTTTTTTAAATTTTATTGGCTATATTACGACTTTACAATCCATTCAGTAGTTTTTACGTGAAAGAGTAACAAACATCCATCCATCCATCCATTCATACTTTCGCGTTCATAATATTAGTAGGATTGAGTGATGTACAAGCTTACCTAGAAGATACCTGTTCACTCTGCTCTCAAAAACATCCGAGTTATAGGTGTTAAGTTATAGGGAAATTGAAAAGTTACCTAGAAACGCTGTAAGAAAATATGTACGAGAAAGTCGGGACGCCTCTCAACTATTCGTTTGTCATCCTACAGAAAATCTAGTTTGTGTCGGTTCTCGCCGACAACCCGGCCCTTCAGTGAGTCACAGAAATGCGAAGTATGCGTACATTGTAACTGAATTGAAACGGACGGGACCTTTCTGCTCTCTACAAAGGTATGCAAAATCACCATGAATCTTGTAAGATGTTGTTTCAAGTTTACTGCGTTCGGTAGACAAGGAAAAGGTCAGCAGATTTTAATTAAAGAAAACTCGGGGGCGAATGTGGCGGTTTTCAGTTATTTTATGTTTGAATTACATTTTTTTCCTAGGAGTACAGATAGAAAATAAAAACCAGTGCAGTTAAAAGTAACTTGTATTTATTTACAAAAATTTGTTACACTATGCCAGTACTCTCAAACGAAGAAAAACATCGTGAGGAAACCGGCATGAAGAACGGCGTAGAACCTAGAAAGTACGAAAATATATGTGTCAAGTGCACGAAAAGAGCCTCTTTGAGGCGCACTTAAAATCCTTTCACCACTCTTGGTTCGAAAGAATCAGTGACACGATAAGAAGACGAAGAAGTAACTTGTAGAATACACATGCTCATCCATATCGAGTACGCTCTTATCTGTGCTTTGCTAGTACCCTATGAACCTTTGTCCTCTCACATGACTTAAAATTTGGAGGGATTATGTATTTCTTTGTCCGTAGGGGTATACTAAGAAAGGAATTCATGAAATTTTACCCCTAAAAGGGTGCAGTGGGGGTTAAAGTTTCTATGAAAATAGCTTTACTTGAGCTTAGTCGCTCGTGATTACACAAAGCTCAAGGGTAAGAGCTACTCTGAATATATTTGTTTAGCAAAATATGTATTTCCGAATAAAAGCACAGATCGCAGGAAGCCGTTGGGTGGATAGAATCACCAATCAGAATCTCAGAATCGTTTTTGTGTGGACTTCTACAGGCTGATGATGATGGTGAATGACAGTTAATTATAATTTAGTATTCGAAGTAAACGATTACGAAATAAAAAATTCTGCGCTCCGTCAAGTCGGTAGCAACCAAGTGCTACGAAACCGTAGCCCCTCTACGCTCTTTGGAGTCGTAGCCATGACCAACTAATATTGTGGGTTATGCTCCACGAAGTTGTCATAAAACTCACTGTAAGATTACACTGTTATATCATAGCGTCTACAATTCTACATTATACGAGGCCGTAGCAGTCTCTGAATGCTACGAAGTTTCACTACGACTATCGTGGTCTACGTCTTACGTGGTTGTTGCTGTTTCTAAATTCTACTAAGTTGTAGTTTCTACGCTCCTATAGAGACGTAGCAATCTTTAAATGTTACGAGGTTAATTGTAGCTTGGCTTAAGCTCTATAAAGTCGAAGCAATGACGAGTTTACTACGAAATAGTAGCTTTTTCTGCTCTCAACAAAGACGTAGCAGTCTCTAAATGCTACGAAATTGTAGCTGGTCTACGCTCTACGTAATCGTAGCCAAATCATCTCTTTTTCTCTCTCTGTCGTTCTCTCTCTCTCTCTCTCTCTCTGAGCTCTTGTTTTGATGCAGTTTTCTCCAATTGTGTCTTTCGAATGCTGCCTCCTTGACTTCCTTAATACTACATGACAGAGACCTTTTCTTTTATCTGGCTCACGTAACTTATTCTTGATCTTCCTCGTCCTTGTTTTCCTTCAACCTGTAACTTATGTTTTCTACGCTATAAAACGCCTTAGCCTTCCCTAAGTAGGTACTACGTAGTCTAAGCTTTGTCTATGATCTACGAGGCCGTAGCAATCTCTAAATGCTACTAAGTTGTAGGTTGGTCTACGCTTTACTAAGTCGTAGCAACGCGGTCTAATTGCTACGAAAGCGTAGCTTGATCTACGCTCTACAAAGTCGTAGCTTTGTCTACGGTCTACAAATTCGTTGATAGTTTAACGCCACAAGCTGTGTAAAGGGTTGAAAACTAAGTACATAACTTCTAATTAGTAATCTTAAACGTAAAGTTCGAGTGTCTAAAAATATCAATTTATTATCGACTAGGATCTCGCCAACTAATAACCCACTTCAGCGTGTCAAAAATTGATTGCATCTACATAAACTATAACCTATTTTTAATAAGTGTGGTCGCAACGGAGTCTTACGGTGGTTTTCTTCGAAATGCCCTATTCAATGTTTGAAGACCTAATATGAATCATAATAATTCCCGTAATATTTTTTCAAAGAAAACATTTTCATTGTGTTACAGGAACTCTGATGTTTCTCTTTGGTTCAATTATATTTTGGTTCTCTTTGTTTCGTATTGCGAGATTTTAGCATTCGTGGCGTGTCTGAGTCGTCTCAACATTCGGTTATATTTTTCAATCGCATTAATGCTGCATGAAAAAGCACTTGAAGTGTGCTTATAAAAACGTGGAGCAATTTGTAAGAGTGAAGCTCCGCAAAGGCCGGCAAGCGCGCGCGAGCCGGAGCCGGCACAATGCCCATGTTATTACTGGAGAGCGGGCGCCGCGTCACCTGCCGCTTTCCCAGGAATATCAATTTGCGCCATTTTAATCGTTTTCAGACACTTTTATTGATAAGAATTTAAACTGTTCCAATTACTCGTCCTATTGAAAAACGTTGGTAAATTTAAATACCCGCAAAAGGTTTTGAACTTTGTTACTAGGTACTCCTGACGCAGAAATAAACTTCACGGCTTGCAGCACTGAGTCTAGTCCAGCGTCTAATATATATTTCGTTTGGGATCTGTGCATGAAGTCTAGTCTAACTCGATATTAAAGCAATGAAAGCTACTTTACAGTAGGTAGGTTAGACATGCGGCGGCGCGTCAGGGTTGCGATACCGGCCACATTTTAAAGGCGTCTTTTAGTTTCGGAACTCGCACAGACCACTCAAATTCAAGATCTATTTTCAAAGTGTACAATACAGAAGACGATCGAACCGTAAAATTCTACGAGTAAGTCCAAATCCTTTTTAACCTCATCACAGTGTTAGAAGGAGAAGCGTGGCGGGTTTGTTCACCCCGCAGTCGTGAGATATCGAGGAGGGTCGGGGAGATTCGGGAGGCTGCGACGCAGAGCGCGCGCGCGTGCCCGGCCGTTTCGTCATTGCGACGGAGGCTGTCGTGTGTCGGCGCTGGCCCGTGCGAGCGCCTGTCCCGAGCGCGCCGCTGCCTCCGAACGAGCCGTGCCCGTGCCCGCGTGCCCGAACCCGCGTGCCCGACCGTGCGTCACCCGCGCCGCGCCATCAGCACGCCGCGCCGCGCCGCGCCCGCTACCTACCCGCGCGCATCCATCCAGTGCTTGTGCCCTCTCTCTGTGACAACTCCCCCTGGACCGGTGATTGTGGCGCGATGTAAAGGACCCGCGACCGTGAATTCATGTGTAAGTGGGTGCGTTCATTTTTATATACGATACCCGCATGGCATCGCTCTTCGGTTAAATACGCTTTACGGCTAACGGCTTTGGTAGATGCCATTCGGAATAAAAATGAATGAATTACGAAGCAGCCTGGGACACAGCCGTTGTATTTTAACCTCTACCCGCAGGGGATAGAGTCGCGCACGTGCGCCGTTGTGTTCCATCTAAATGAGTTGGTACCTACGCTTTACGGCGCTCTCATTCCGACGAACAATAAATATTTCGAAGTAATTAGTTCTTCAGATAGCAAGTCCATTCGAACAGTAACGCACCGCTATGTAACAGGTGTTCAAACCGATGTGAAGTTTGACATTGAATCTCAGAGTTATTTTCATAAAATCAATATAATTTCATTACCTATACAGACCGAGTCTTGAGAGAGAGATACTAACTTGTAATGTATTGCCAAATCGGTATAAGGGAGAGGCACTAAGAATATTAAATAAGACTACCACCAGTCGCCCCATTGATTATCCCGATTTCTTTTTGTCTCTTATTAAATTACATCTTTAGTACTCCCTTGTTCGTTTGCCGAGCACGAGTCGAGTGGAGCACAAATTGATGTCCTTACTCTTTGTAATTTGAGTTCGTAAGATGTTTGGAAGCTTTTAAACACGCTGGTGTGATGTTTTTTTGTAGCCTAATATTCTTTATGTCCTAGCCTAATTTTCTCATAGAAATACATCTTTTAAAAGCTTAAAATAAGACGCATGAGGCTTTCAGTCACAAGATGTAATACAATACCGCTGAGCTCCCCTACAGAAATAGGCGAGCGTCGGATGAAGTTTCAGTTACCCACGTGATATCTTGTAACATATCCATGGATCTAATTCAGCTATCTGAGCCATCTTGGATATAGTTTACTATAGTTTTGATATATTTATTAAACTATTCTCGTGAAAATATCTTCGTATTCCTAGATTTGACTATTGAAGCGCTTGCGCTGGTAGCTATAATCTCCTGTTATGAGTTTAGAGTGAATGATTCCAAAATACGTTCGCTGACCGGTTTTATCATGTCTAAGTAACACTCTCCTAAAAATATGTACGTCTCTACCTATAGTATAGATTTGTCAAAAACAAATTATCAGATGACAATAATATTTAAGCATGCATTTGGTCTACTGAAAATGGCTTAAACTGAAAACGGCCGTTTTTTGTTTTATATAAAGTGGTCTTACACGCAGGTCTGCGATATCATTGGTCAAGTGATGGCCAAACTAAAGTTTCTATAATGTCTTTGGGGATGGGGTAAGGACCCGATTATCTTCGCCTAGCAACATTAAATAGCCACATCTTTACTGAGGTTGTACGCAGGTTTGTCTATTATCTTATGATTATAGAAGCTTTATAAAGGGTAATTCGAAAACTAGCAACTGTTAGCCCGTATTCAGAAGGCTCTCAAGCATAGATTTTTGCCATTTTCCTATGGAGAGTTGTCAAAAAATCTGTGCTTGAGGCTCGACTCACACTCAAGAATTGTTTCTGCATATATACACTTAAGAGTTAGAAGGAGGGGTCGCTATTACTGGATCACCTTCATCTATCCATCTTTCTAAAAACTAAAGAATAAGAGTTATCATCGGTTTAGATCGCTGTGGTTAAAGATAAATATATTAATTTATTTTTCATTACTCATACTCTGAAAGTAGGACTGAAGTTGCCTGAGGGGCCTAATTGAAAGTAAAACTTTCAGCCCTGGGGAGAATCGCTTTCTACTGACAGCTGTCAAATTATAAAAAAAAACAAGTTCTATTTTATTCAACCATGTTCCAACTTTCTAAAGTCTTTCTAACTGCAAGGAGGTCGTTGAACCAAATTCCAACTTTTTATTCAGCAAGTAGGTTGGAAACCCATTACAACGGTAAGAAGTTAGAAAGTCTAATTAGAGCACAATGTAAAATTTAAATTTAAATAACATAAAGATAGTATTAAATAATTAATATATCTTCTAAATTACTTGATTAATATATAGCTTCAACTATTTATTTAAAATAACATAGATTTGAGCAAACAATTTACCATTTTTTGAATTATGAGAATGAAAATAATGGCTGAATAATGCTGGCGAGCCGTAGCCAAAGGCCCGCCAGAGAAAAAAAAAAAAACCGGGAAGGCGGCAATTCAATCTTAATTTTCACTAATTTTTCTTTCATGTTTTTATTTTTACTTTCCTTGTATTCGTAATGAAAAGCACAGTGTTTACCTCGGGTGAAAGTCTTTTAAGTCCCTCAAGCTCCATTGGCGCCCTCGCTACGCTCTGGCGCCAAACCCGTCTCGGGACTCAAAAAACGTGACTTTCAACACTCAGGTAACAATGTACTATATCGTTTCATTTTGGTTTTATAAATCAATAAGCTCTAGCAGGACTAATGCTAAGCAATAAAAAGCGCTGATTTGATAAATGTTTTTAAAAACTCCGTAAAAGCTTTGAAAGTGGCTTGCAAAAGCATACACAGGTAAAATCTTATTACATCCTGTATAGTTGGTAAAATAAGTAAGCTTTACTGCAAACCGATAAAGGTGGATATAACCCTTCATATCTGCAAGTATGAAACAGAGTCCCCCAGCTCGTCTATCTGTATTATGTGGGTTAGGTTAGGGTTAGGGTTAGGTTAGGTTTCGGAGCAGAAGATACTTTGATCTTGGTACTAAGAAATGTGAGTACCTACACTTGACAGGTTAAATATAATGGAGCTGAGTTGGACTTTTTGGGCTGGTTTAGTCTCTTCCCACTCTGGGTCCAACAAGCAAAATACAAGGTTATACAGGGTTGTGGCCTCGTTTCTAAAAATTATTTCATATTTATGCAGGTTATTGCAAAAGCATTAAGCTTGTATAATAGAAATGAATATAAAATACAAATGGTCCAGTCTATTATCAGCGTTAAATGATACCGTAATAACATTTCAAATAGACAATTACGCCGAAATAAAACGATGAGGAAAAAAGCCCACGAAGAAAATGTTTGAAGAGAGTCGTGAGAGGTGAAATCAAATGAATTTTCCAAGGGAAATGAAAAAACATCACTGAATAGCGCATGCCAGAAGTATTCTCCAACGAATCTTGTGTGTATTTGCCCGTATTCTCGCTTGAAGAATAAATAAATGTGTTATTGGATCTTGCATGTTTTGACATGATATCACTGTGGGATTTTAAACCGCCTACGGTAAATTCAATAAGCTGGAATGTACCTGTCAGCAAATATCAATAACTGCCGATACTGATGCAGGTTGTTGAAGAACTATCCCGCTCAGCATCATCCACTTTACTCTTCAATTACCGTCGCTCTGTCTGTTACGAACTTTATTGGATACAACAAAATATATGATGCTTTGAGCGAAAAGCGTTCAGTTGCTAGGTACATCCTGCTGTATCGTTCGGTTAGTAGATTGTAGAAAAAAAGCTTTTAGCGAAACCCTGTTGGGGTGCCTCGGCTATCGCATAAGCTTGTACCTACCAGTAAATATATGGCTAAATGTAATATTGGTAAACGTGCAGATCAGCTATTTATAGATCGTAGCAGCGCGCCTCTATGCCTCCTCGATACTCGCGTAGGTATTTCATAATGTCGCGTAATAACATTCTTTGAAGTCCGCAACGGTCATTACCTTTGAAACTTATGGTGCCGACATTACCGCCATAAATATGAAGAGGTTTGTGGTGCGACACAAATAGATTTCCTAATTTTACAGCGACTACGAGAATGGCATTTAATAAACGGAACCAAGAGCTGTGAAATGGTAATGCGAAACGAACGTTATTTTCGAGACCATTGCCGTACATTAAGAAGAATGGCACAATGGGAGCAGTCAAAGAAATGACAGTGGGAATGCTCGCCAGTTCGCTAGGCTGGAAAGGTTTGGAGCACGGTCGGCATTTGAAACGTACATTGGGAAGTGTGAAGTCCGTATCTGCCGCGGGCGACGCGCGACGGAGGAATGTGACATATATCAGCGCTCTCGACGTTTCAGCCTCGGCTGAACAACGAAAACATTTGGAGAATGAGTCTGTACCAGTTTCGGTTTTAATAAATGGCGTGTGTTTAATATATTACTGCAACAACGGAATTATAGAGGTCTTAATTCTAATTATTCAATTTACTCATGTAATAAGATCTTATTCACTAACACGCGTTTGTGTTATTGCAAGCGTCAGTTATGGCGAAGAGTTGGGGGGGTTAAAAATAATGGCTTTATTTAGCTCCATTCAAAGGTTTTGTTTGAAATCCTGAGGCTTACCGACGACGGCGACGTCTCCGTCCGGAAGTGGTAGATATTTTTAGGGTTGCAAGCCTTGTGCTATGTTTGATTGCAAAAAAACTTTTTAGTACTTTCTTAATGAAAACATCTAAGTCAGATAACTTCACCGCACTGATGAGGTGAATGCCCTCCTTTCTGAATACAACATTCCTATTCATACACCGCGCATATAAATACCTGACTCGTATACCTTATACATGGGTAAATATGAATTCTCTTGTATCCCTTTGGATCATCAAATATGATTACCTAGAGAATTTCATGTTACCATTAATATTTCTAAATAAGTATAGTAGGTATCAAGCCATGCATAACAGAACAAAGAGAAGTTCTAATAGGACTTTTTGAATTGGAAAATGCTAATAGTCAAGCGATATTTTATAGCTGCGTGTAGGTTTGCTTGGAAACGTTCATAAAAAATATCTCGTCTCAGTAATAAACGGCAAGGGGACATAACTGTAAGCTCGCGGAAGACCGTAATAAAAGTTAAGAGAAGTATTCGCGCTATATTACATTTACCTGTTACCTTCCTATTTTCAAGTTGAATGATGAATTTACTTTTTCCTTAGTCTCGTTGAACACGGAAGAATTTCTCAATAATATTTTCTTTACTGCCTACGCTATGAGACTTATGACTGTTATGCTTTATGCTCTCTGTAAAGAAGATTAGACTCTTCTTCTTCTTTTTCTTTTTCCTGCCCTTATCCCACTTAATAGGGGGTTGGCACAACATGTCTTCCTCCTCCATTCCCCAAAGTAGTAAAGAAGATTAGAGTGATTGAATTTCCCATATAACTTAGCATTTGCTACGTGGAGTGATTTGTTGAAGGCTGGAATATCTACATTTACTTTGTTAATAATCAATACTACCTAATGCATGTTTTCTGATCTTACTAAGTAATATTGATAATGTGGCTTGATCACGCCGCAATTGCCGCGTTAAAAGGATTTTAATAAAACTTGGAACACACGTAGTTCGTAACCTTGATAAGCTATTTTTTATCACAAAATGTATAAGAATGCAAGGAAGAACGACGGGACCTTGAAACAAGGTATTGAGCCCCGCCTTTTTATAATATCGTAAAATTTACAAAATAAGTAAATCTTGCCTGAAAATACCTATGTAGTAAAAGGTAAGGTTAACAGGGCACACCTACGTGGTAACAGCAGCACATCCTGCTTGACTCGTGAGCTTACTAATTGCTTGTTATTTCTGTCTCGTCTCTCACAGTACATTCCTATTAGCGGATGGGGAAAGTGTGTATTTCCTGTTAGACACAATGCTTTGTAAAAATAGATTTGCTGGGTTCTTTGCTTCTACACCTTGCAGTCACTTTGTTTATATATTATTTCGTAGAGTATTAGGTAAATAGAAAAATTGCTAAAATGGTGATTATTTCCTGATATTCTAAAGCGATCTCCAAGTTAAGTAGTTTTAACATGGTTTATTAGTAGCAGGAAAACTCCACCGTCAATAATTGACTTCCGCCTGCAATATATTTATTGCATTCCAATCTCAAGTCACGTAGTTGTTATTCTAAACATTTACTATTATTGGCTTTCGATCCAGTCTTCCTTGATCATATCATCTCGATAGAGTGCAAACAATCGTTCGACTTCTATAAACAAAAGGCATGGAATATGAATGAGTTATCGGCACACAAAGTTCCTCCTACCGCATGTTTCACCACAATGCCCGCAGCTTATGGAAGCGGGCAGCTCGCTCAATCGAGTCAGGTTTTACGCTTGAATGTGCATTCGTGTACGAGTGTCTATATACTCTGTATTCGCTACTCAGTCGGTCGTACTCCACCACCCATTAGTTCAGCTCCTCGTCGTTGCTTTATTTTTCTGTTTGATCTCATTTTCTGGTGCTTTTAGGATTTGAAAGAAAAAAAACACATTTATTTTGGATTTATTGCAATACTGTCTTTCTTTAGAATGAAAGCTGAAGATAAAAAAGGTTATTTAAGTCTAATTAACTAAGATAATAATGTAGAAGTCACTGATATACCAAAAATACTGTTCATCTCACCTTCTTTCTCCGTCACATCTTCACTTCACCTTCGTGTGAAGGTACCTATATATGACGCGTATGATCATGAGATGGGCATAGTCATTTGTTTTTCCTAAAAATCCACGGTCCTATATAGTCTTTTAGGACGTTTTTTTCCACATGGCGTTGGTAAGCTATACAAAAGTTGCTTTGATGCAAAAACTAAATATTTGTAGAAAACACAGTGCGATATGGACGAATGAACTAGCTCTTCCTCTGAGCCGTGACGGGACCGCGGTAACGTGTCAGTGTGATCTGTGAACTTTACCTATTTCCTTTTCCACCTGCATGAGCTCGGTAGTAAAATCTATTTGCTGTTATAATTGAATTCAGTTCACGTCTGCTAGTGATTAATGAAAGTAGCTTTGCTAATCTCTAAAAGGTTGTAAAGACAAAATCTTGTGATGATCTAAAACAGCGTGAGCCGTAGGTACACATATCGTCTGTTGTCCATTAATAAAGAATAGATCGATCCGGTGACCCTCCTGTTTTAGATGACATGCATTCGAAATGGTCCGCATGTATTTTTGAAACTGCCTCCCGTGCGCTATTTTGTTTTAATTTATTTTCAGCTGCAGTATGAAGTAAATTTTGTCTCTTTTTTTGTTGGTAATAGAATAGCTTCTATCTGACCCATAATTTTTACGAGTATTTTCTTTTATTATTCGAATAGAGTTTGTTTATCGTTGATACAATACAGAAATATTTTTTCATAGGACGTTCGATAGTATAAATTGAAAGAAGTGATTTTCATTTACTGTGTAAAAAAAAACTACACAATTTTTGGCCGTTCTTCACTAGTTTTATTGCTGCGTAAATAACCAAATGTTATTACCTCGTATAGTGAAATCGAAAAATCTTTAAACCGATAATATACATTTTAGGGTAATAAAAGCTCTACAATAGTACATTGTTACCTGAGTGTTGAAAGTCGCGTTTTTTGAGTCCCGAGACGGGTTTGGCGCCAGAGCGTAGCGAGGGCGCCAATGGAGCTTGAGGGACTTAAAAGACTTTCACCCGAGGTAAACACTGTGCTTTTCATTACGAATACAAGGAAAGTAAAAATAAAAATATGAAAGAAAAATTAGTGAAAATGAAGATTGAATTGCCGCCTTCCTGGTTTTTTTTCTTTTTCTCTGGCGGGCCTTTGTCTACGGTTCTCCAGCATTATACAGCCATTATTTTCATTTTCATAATTTAAAAAATGGTAAATTGTTTGCTCAAATCTATGTTATTTTAAATAAATAGTTGAAGCTATATATTAATCAAGTAATTTAGAAGATATATTAATTATTTAATACTATCTTTATGTTATTTAAATTTAAATTTTACATTGCGCTCTAATTAGACTTTTTAAACTTTTTACCGTTGTAATGGGTTTCCAACCTACTTGCTGAATAAAAAGTTGGAATTTGGTTCAACGACCTCCTTGCAGTTAGAAAGACTTCAGAAAGTCGAAACATGGTTGAATAAAATAGAACTTGTTTTTTTTATAATTTGACAGCTATCAGTAGAAAGCGATTCTCCCTAGGGCTGAAAGTTTTACTTTCAATTAGGCCCCTCAGGCAACTTCAGACCTACTTTCAGAGTATGAGTAATGAAAAATATTAAATTTAACAATAGGAGGCAAAAATATTGGATAACAAATTTTTCAAGATAATGTACGTTATTGTCCGATCAAAACCTTTTGCAAATCTAAAGCCGACATTTTCGTCGTTGTATTTCAGTTGCAGCATTCCCGCCTCCATTTCACGCGTTGAAATAGGATTCTTTTTATTTGATACCCGGATTGCAATGACTATAGACCGTTAATGCCTCTCCGCTTAGAACATAAATGTTTGCATCGGAATTGTAAAAATGTGCATAAACTTTGACTGTTTCGGTATTGGGTATATCTACTGCTTTAAAATCGAATATATATTTTTAAGGGCGAGATTTCCAAACGGGAACTCATGACAACGTATAGATAGACGTGTGTGATCTTATCTTATGTCAGAAAGTATTAGTAAAAATGAATCTTTGAGAAAGTATTAGTTTTGCAAGTTGTTTCTAAACGTGTTTTTCATTGGAAAAGATAAGGGTAAAGAGAGCAAGTAATCAGAGGACGTCGATTTTGTCAGGAAATATTAAAGAAATAAGCTCACATTTCTGACAATTGGGGTAGCCAGAATCTCGCCCAAACCATCGTGCCGCTTTTTATAGCAGTAACCGATGGCACATCGAATTGTACAGTGCACTTTTGTCGGTTTTCGCAGACCAGTGAGTGGGAGCGTGCGCCGACGGTATGCCGTCACTACCGCTTGTATAGTAACTAACCGAAGACACATCGACTTGTTAATTCTAGGGTAAGGAGTCTCACGTTGAAAGTTGTAGGATTTGGAGCACATTTTGTCTATTTTCGCAGACGCAGTGCGGTGAGAGGGAGCGTGCGCCGGCGGTATGGCTGCGCCGGCCAGCTGATAGCATGCGGGCGGCGGCGCGCCTGCCCGCCCCGACCTAGCCGATCCCACCACGAGCGACGTATCCACGGGTAAGTACTATACTGTGTAACGGGCCTTTAATCATATAGTTGGGCCCGGTTAATGTACGCCAGGTAATGTACACACTGTTAAAACGATGCCACTTTTTTTTCCACTGGGAAATCGTTAAAGCCCGTGTACACTGGAGCAGATGGATATTTCGATTATTAATTTTGTTTATCTAGCGATGTATAATAATTGCTATAAGGAGGATAACGCCTTTGATTTCATTGAAAAAAAAAAAAACAATTTCTGGCACTGCGGCGGCCGCTGCCGCGGCACGCTCGCTCTGCTCGCTCGCCTTGTGCGTAATTTTTATGTTCTAACATAACCAATCCTAGTCGGATCCGTTCTTTGGTGATAAGTCTAAATAATGACGCCAAGGAACTATATAAAGACTTATACTTTCTACTTATAGTTTCTTTTGAAAATAGGCAGGCCAATTTTGATTTCCCTATACTCTCAACTTAGAAAAACATATTCAATTAAAATATTGAAAAATCCATTTATACTTGTGCTAAAATATTTGTAGGAAGTGGATGCACGGCCAAAAACACTTGTTCTAAAGGCAACAGAGCTGTTGTTTTTTATACTACTTATTGACCTACTACTTATTGCGACGTCAAGCTATATACCTACTTCAGGAAATTGACGATGCATTGACCGACGCGGGCATATTTGGGTACCAACAAACTTTATAAAAGGCCGTTTTTAGAACATTTCATTTAGAAACAGAAGTTCGCCTGTAACTTTAAATCAAAGCCTTGAACGCATTGTAGAAAATTAAAAAGAAACAATAACCAGGCTCTTTTAATAGAGTTTGAAAAAGGAATGTGATTTTGTTTGTTTTAATTTTGTAGTCAGTTCGGTATTCAATTTGTAAAAAGCAGACATTATTCTCTATTACTATTAAATTCAAAGTTGTGTTAGTCGCTGATAGTGCAAAAGCAGAAGAAATTTCTATTTTAATTAAAATTTTCATACAATCCGCTGCATCACAATGTCAAATTAGAATAAGGTGTACATAAACAAAGAGGTCGTACTTCGTAAAAGTTATTATTAACATAGACATTGGCATGATTCAGGAAACGACGGCCAACGCATCCTCTATTTTATTGATTACTTCAGGCGGCTCTTTCCTTTGTTGCCAGGAATTCTCAGAGTTGACCTTAGTTATTTGATTATAAAGTTTACTCATTGCTTTTTCCAAGTCTTTGATTGCGTTATCGCGAAGGATAGTTGCCCAAAGGGATATTTATGATCTTAAGCTCGCCGGTTCTCGACGTATGACAGATTGCTCTAATTTACAAACTAAGTTATAAGGGTCGTCGCAGCTATCGAGTTGTAGCCGCAAACTTAGGCCCCGCTGTAGCTCCAGGCGGACGAAGGTATGCTTCAGGGAGCCTTTATCGGAAACATAACTTGCGTTAATACAATAAACTCACTTTCGGGATGTGGATTTGGTAATCAATTCTAAAGTTTGCACATTAAAAGTACTTTCTACGGAATGGGTGTATCTAATGCTTCATTCGCGAATATCATAAACAAAATCTAATTTGTTTATATAATTTATTCAAAAATTATAACCTTGACTTGTATAGTAAAGCCACAATCTCAATCGTCGGATTATCCCGAAGTTTTAAATGTATGTGGGCTAAAAATCGATAGCTAAAACGTTCAAACTCTTCGTCCACCGGTCTCGTCAAGGCTCATGGGAAATTGTCGAATTCTGTCGATGTTTAACAATTTATGTATGTATGTATATAGTGTTAACACAGCCTTGCTCGCACACTCGGTAAAAATAAAACAGTGAGAGACGGGTCGACCGGACCCGGGGGAAATTGACGATCATTTATGTTGGCGGACTCGTCTCGTCTCCACATCGATACACGTGTCACTTAATACTGCCTTTTTGATTGAAGCCATTTGCTTCAATAAACAACTATCAAACACCCAGCTATATAAAACCACAGCAAATATTCAGCACAAAACTTTCTTTTCATTTGTGCAAAATGTACAACCGTCACACAGAACGCATTCATTCGCAAAAACAAGCGTTGCACAAGAAATACATAATGCATAGTCTCTCGCTGTTTCAAAGTGGTTGCTTTGCTGGAATAGAAACATATATTATCCTTGTTTAACGTTTCAAACACGCATACGATCTTGCCAGCATATTTGATGTTTGAATATTCAATCTTAAGGAGCTCAAGTTAGCTAACACAGCAGAAACATAAACCCCTGAACCGAAACAAATACTTGTCTTAGAACACCAAATATTTACTCGGAAAGAGGAATTGAATTGGAACCCTCTGCATGTAAAGTATCCTTGTCTCATGCGGCGGCAACCTACCTTGTAATTTAGTGTTGTTAAGTGCACCTTATCGCAGTCAAAGGCGATTGCGATCTGTTGGAAATTATAATGTTTACGTTCAAAGACCAGCAACGCTTGGAAATCATTAATTATGTTGTCAGACAATTTGTCTAGCAATTTGTAAAGGAGTTCCTCTTTCTCATTACACTCAGCCTCTCATTAACGTCCATCGGTGAGAGCCGGGCGATGCTTATTAATTTTTCTAATGAAACGGCTCATGCTCTAATTAGAACGGGCGTTGTACAAACTGCCTACTGAGTAAAGTTTGGAACGTTCCCATGACGGGTCCTGCCTGTGTCAAGTGCAATTTAACACAGGCATGTATAAAACAAAAAGTAATCCACCCTCTAGAGAGGCTGTGCGTGTGAACTGCGTATACTGTTTTAATTCCAATTTACGTTTCATTACCTATGTCAAGGTGATAAATTGTTTTTCGTCCCTTTGTTAATAAGCTTACGGTATTCACAACGGCAGGGGTCTTACATCATGAACTCATACTTGAATTCATTTCAAAACAGGCTTAATAAACGTGAAAGCAAATTCGAAACTAGATCAATACTTTTTTTTTTTTATTAATTTTATAGTGTTTACTACACTTAAGGAAATCACAAAGATTTTTATAATGTCCCAAAAGTTAAGAGCCGAGCGGGATTTGAAACCGCGACCTTCCCCTCGGTACGGGGCTGCGCTGACCACTGCGCCATCGGATCCTAATCACACTCGACGAATAACTCTTAGGGACTGTTCGGCACTAACGCGACCGTGGCTCCATCTACAGTTTTGACGTTATAGTCAACTAACCTGCTCGATAACCGAAGTTGCATTCAGTTGAATCGACGAGAGATGTCACCTTGCGTTTTTCATATTTTTTTATTAATTTACAGCCCCGTACCGAGGGGAAGGTCGCGGGTTCAAATCCCGCTCGGCTCTTAACTTTTGGGACATTATAAAAATCTTTGTAGATCAATACTGTTCGAATTAATATTCTGAAGGCACTTTTGAAAACTCTTTAGGCAAAGGGCATGCACGAGCGCACCACACCAAACGACAAGCCACCCTTACAACAAGCGTACAACACGCATGAATAAGTTAAAGCTCTAGTCGAAGAAAATGAGGGATTTGCCGGCAGTTCAGTTGAAAGCAGTTCACAAGTAGTGCGACTTATGTTTGTAGAGGACAGGGAATAGCCTCACATCTGTAATGTGACATTGTTAACTATTTGCACACGAGCGCGACCCTTTTCGGAAAATTAAAACGCTACGCAAAAGTATGTGAAACGCTTCCGATATGGACATTATTTCAAAGTTTTACGTAACCTTTTTTATAAGTGGGTCCTTGGCGGAGAATGTAATTAAATCCACGTTGCTCCTTTGTTTGCAAAGGTCTTAGACGATAATGTAAAAGTAAATATATTTACAACCCTTTCACTCGACGTGGCGTGTAATTTTGTGCAGGTATCCACCGTGCACCATTACTTTGAATGTTTCCATATTAAGCATAAAATTTTACTCATATGATTTCAATCACCAATTTAGTAAACTGGGCTTTATTTGAGCTCATATTTCAATTAAGATCAGGTTTGTACGTAAATAATGGTGCAGGGCTTGAAAATTAATTTGCTTCCTTTTGATTTCTCACTTTTTGAACATTATGATTAACATGAAGTTATACGCTTTGTAAAATATGTTTACTATAATATGGCGGAAACATGTATAGTAAAATATTGCCGAGCATTAATATTGCATATGTGTGTTTAATATTGCACTTCTTCGAATCATAATTTCTCAAAAATATAAGAACCTAATTGCGGTGCTCCTTGAAAATAACAAAGAATACATGTCATTATAAAATCCACAACTATAAAAACTGAATATTATATAGAAGGAAAAAGGTTTTGTAACTAATGAAATTCTACTTGCGAACTAAGTATAAAGTAACGATGAGAAAACTCATTGAATAATAAAATGTTTATACGTGCAAGTAAGAGTATAAATCTCTGCTTTACATTAGGTAACGTGTTTAATAATATAGCGTTACAAGGGAAGCTGCGAACCTTACTGTTTCACAAAGGTGCGACGGTTTTAATGATGCCTAAATTATGCGAGCTCCAATTCGAGAAAGTACCTACTCCTAGACTAAATATGTCATGTAAAATAGCGTACGGAATGGAATATTACATTATACAATATTTTTTGCTAGCTTAATATTTAAAAAGATCAAAGAATGTAGTACTTATGCAAATTTTATTTCTTTTATTTTTTGGACTAAAATAATGTCTACCATCTGCACATTAAAATCCGTTTCATTTATTATTTTCATAATTTAATTTCTTATTATTAAAATATTTGCTTTGGTGCACGTCAACTATTTCTTATATTTTCAAGTTTATTCTTACAATTTTTTATCATTGCGTACGCTGCATGTTGAGAAGTAATCGTGTGCTAGTGCTCGTGTGTAGGTTCTAAGATATGTGACAATCAGAGAATATATTTATGACTGCAGCTCGCACTAAGAGGCACACACCCGGATGTATAGTATAACATACACCACTCCTCGTAAACTACACATGTTTACGACTGTACGAGTACATTCACTCGTAAAATGGAAATAGGCCCGCTTGATTATGCGTTACCAAATGCCTTTTTCAACAATTGTTCGGATGTAATTGAAAATGCGGCGTGAAACTACACCGTGGATTACCGTGTATAACTGGATGTAGGCTATCAACGGCGTGTAATGCTGCCATTGAGAGTACACCTGCCGCTAAAATGTTACTAGTTCGTAACTTCGTTCAAGTTTCACAAAAGCTAGAGTTTTTTTAATAATTATGCTGGTTAGATGGTGTATACAATCCCAGCGATTCACGATCTGAATTTATTGTGTTTAAATTTATGTTCGCAATTACCTTGCTGTCTAAGTCACTCAGAACTTTGACGGCTCATGCACAAGGCCCGTTGCAACTGTAATTCTGTCAAGTCTAGAAAGAACATGACGCGACCTTACGTGATATTGTATTGTGCTCGATCTCTTTAGGAAAAGGTGCATATGTAAACAGGTTTGTGGAAAAATACATTAGGTACTTACGGACCAGGCTAGAAGGCTTAAAAGATTTTGTAATAGTGAACTGCTCATACTACATGCTTTTGCTCGTATCTCAACCCATGAAAGTGTTCATGAATGAACATAAAACCCAGCATGGAATCTCCAGAAAGCAGGCATGGTTCCACTTATCTGGACCCAAACAGCTGAAAATGTCGCCGTTGCGCGTTGATCGCGGTCCCTTTGTCAGTTCACCCCGCCCACACTTTACCTCCCCTGGGCCGAGTTGAAATAAAGGATGGCAATGATAAAATCAGGACAAAAAGCTACGACAGTAATCTCAATAAAAACATACGTGCGAGATATTAGATAACTTTGAAAGTCGTCATTTATTTTTATTCTTGAAGAAACAGCCTCTCCTTATCGTTAGGTCGAATAGTTCATCGACTTTTATAAACGAAATTCTCTAAATTGCGTAGCTAGCTACGATACAAATGCTACGAGCTAAGATATTTTGTATGCATTGGCTTAGCTTCAGACGTTGTATGTGAGTGATGAGATTGCTTTGTGTTCTGGGTAGAATCGTTACGAATTTACTTTTGTTTGCTAAATTGCTGGCTTTTAAATAAATCACTTTTGCCAATCACTTGCTCGATGCAAAATGGTGCAGTATAGATATAACCTTTTTCACTACGTAAGCATGCTCGTAGTTCATGCTTAAAATGTACAACACAATTAAACAAAACGGTGTATTTTTGTTATTTCTTTAAAAGCTTTGAGTATTGCATGAAACATTGTGCCCTATAACATTCTGTTTGAATAGGAGAGCGTGAATAAGTTTGTCTAATATTGCGGTTGTCCAATGATACAGCACTCGGTGTCAGCGCTCGGCGTCACATGTGCGTCAGAGGAGCACGTGACGTGGCGACCTTCCTATTTATTCAGAGCACTGCACCAACCGGCAAATGGTACTCGGATACCAGAATATATTATTTCGGCTGATAAAATGCTAGTTTTTGATCAGAATTTACAATAATATTATATTTTTATACTAAGTTTGGGTCTAGATAGTATTGTGTGAATTGTCTACAATATTTATTTATATCTTTGCTTCCTTAAAATTTAAAAATACACGATGTCTTATCGCGACTTACGAGTTGAAGAACGTGCGTTTTGCGATGCGCTTAGTAACTTCATACTTAGTCATATTTGAATATAACTTTTATTTATTGAAAAGTAGCTGATTCATATTGGTATAGGTATTAGGAAGCCAATCATGAGATTTTACTTTTTTTGTCGTAGAAATGCAGTATTATTTATGCAAATTACTAAAATGAAAAAATACGAATTTGTAGGGAATCTGGCTTTGGAATAGCCTAATGCTACTAACGTCGAAATACTGCGTTATTACAAAGCACAGAGTGGTATATAAAAGGTCCAAAGCCTTTGAGCCACACAGCACCAAGTGTTTTATATTATAAAAGGTCCATGAGCCTCCGAGCCACTCTTCACGTCACGTGTGCGTCAGGGGGAATACGTGACGTAGTCGACGTTGCTCCCTCGCTATTTATCAGGTCTCTGCAGCAATTTTCCAATGCTTGCTTATGTCATTAACTCGTTTGAATTTTCACGGATATGGTTTTGTTCAGAACATATAAAAATGAATTCAGTTTTCCTTCAAAATCGAAATGGAATGTTTGTGAATTCATTTGTGTGTGTGTGTGTGCTCTGTCCGTGTTCTATAACGGCGTTCAAACAAATGATCTTATAGACGAGATGCTTGTTACCGTACGTGTAGGTATCCTAAGTGGTTAGGTACATAGGAGCAGTAAAGATAAAACTAAGTTCTTTTTATAAACCTGTTCAAAAATACTTTGTCTTGGTTATGTATGTAAGTATGTTACCAGAGGGATAAATCTGGAAACGGTTTTAACAAAAATAAACATAACTAGTCATTCACAGTCCATTCATGTAGGTGTGTCATGAAATGAACTTTTTGATAGTAAAAGTTTGTTAGGACGTATATTCGAACTTCGTCTTCGATACGTGTAAAACTTTTTTCGATCCCCTATGAATAAAGGTTCTTCACACGATACACTGTTCGGAAAATGGTTTAAGAATGGCGTAATAGGTTGAAAATAGGGTTTAAGGTGCCCATATTCTATGGGATAAGATAATAAATAGTTATTTTCGATATTCTACACCGCACTATCTAGCCCCACACTAAGCAGAGCTTCTACTGCATGTGGGAACCAGATTTTTTTGTTAATACATACTTAGAATACAATATAACACGCAGTCAGAGAAGAAACATCTACGTTCAGCAAACAAATATTTGTTCTCGCTGGATACCAATCCTACGCACTCTAGCATTGAAGGCAGATCTATTACCAACTGAGCTGTGAAGGCTGACTAATATAATATTATAATAAATAACGGCTGTTTATTTTTGAATTATACTTAGTTAAATATATACCGGGACTCAAAACTCACAAAATATAATCATGGTAAATATCCCATAAAAATAGTAGTTAAATATTTGTTACTTATTAATTCGGTCAGTTTCATAGCAAGTTCAGCTCAACAATTTTAATTGAGTAAAAATAACATGGTGCCACAAGAAATGATTGGCGGTTTTCGAACTAGCGATCCCTGAAGCTTCTTCTCGAAGGTTCTGGTTCAGTGATTCGGGAGACGCGATAAGTGACGTCACTGGAGGTGCAGGTTAATGGGTTCGCTTTCAGAGGCTTCGGTGAGACGGTTCGAGACGTTTCGGTACACCCGGATGGATCAGTCGCAGTGATGTTGTGTAATCTTTCGCGGAGCTGTCATGATGGCAACATTTTGACCTTTCATTCAAACTCAAAATAGAAACAATAGCGTTTTTCTTATCGTTAAATTCACTTTTTCAGAATGTCTGAAAATGTTGTATTTCATGAGTATTTTTCTTAGAATTCAAGTTAATCTAGCAGTGCATCTGATGCCCAATATCCGTTTAATTAAATGCCAGCGTAGCGGCCAATGAAGAGGTCAATCCACTAACGTAGCTTCAGGTAATGTAGCTACCGTCTGAATATACGACGGTACATAAGATAGCGTTAGGTATTGAGCACTTGGCAGTGATGGGTCGGATATATGGAAGGCTGATATGGATAAGAATACATAATTTGATGTCTTGTAATTTTCAGTTTAAGTTTGCAGTGGCGTCTGTAAAATAATAGTAATATTCACGTGTGTAAAATCACAATGGTTTTTGGATCAATAAGTATACGTATTCAATGCGTATTTCCGTTTGACCTCTTCGCAATGGCCACAATTAAGTGAATAAAAAAAGCGGCCAAGTGCGAGTCGGACTCGCCCATGAAGGGTTCCGTAGCAACAAGTAATATAATATAAAAGTTCTTGTAGTTCGTCGCAAGGTAAATTGTGGTTTACGATTTATGACGTATAAAAAAAACTACTCACTAGATCTCGTTCAAACCAAATTTCGTTGAAAGTTTTTATAGTAATGTACATCATATATTTTTTTTAGATTTATCATTTTGTTATTTTAGAAGTTAGAGGGGGGGAGGGACCAACATTTTACCACTTTGGAAGTCTCTCTCGCAAAAACTATTCAGTTCACAAACAAACTATAAGTATTAGAAACCTTAACATTATTTTTGAAGACCTATTCATAAATACCACTATGGGGACCGACAGACAGACAGACATGACGAATCTATAAGGCTTCCGTTTTTGCCATTTGGCTACGGAACCCTAAAAAACCTCAATCACTTAATTTAGCATTAAAGGAATTCGAATTGAATAAGAGAAATCCGGATAATCAGATCGAATATAAATTAGTTCGGCCGAGGCGAGCGACCGGAAGTAAACCTTCGTCACTCCAATCGACTATCATTGGAAAGTAAACGCTATTGCGCTGTATTTAAATTTGTTTTGCTAGCGGCTGGAACTCTTTACTAGTTTTTCAATTTTGTAAAAGGATCATTTTATAAAAGAAATTATACAAAAAGATGGAACCGAGCCGTAACTGTCTTGTCTGTTTTTCTAGGCTTGAAGGAGGAGCTGGCACCTAGACTCACCTAGCTTTAAGGCGTTTCATTGTGATTCAAACCACTTTTACCTTTTTGGACGTTCTAAATAAGTTTAGCCGTTGCAAAGATAATCCTGTGTAACGACTTATTTGAATAAAACTTGGAGTATACGTAGTTAGTGACCTGGAATAACATGATACTAGGCTATTTTTTATCCGAGTAAACCATGCGAGCGGAGCGTGGGCGGATGCTTTAATCCATAAATACCACTTTCTATACTTTGCCGTAGATTTTCACATCGTTTGCACGCTCAAGGTCCTTTATAAAACTTGTAGTTATTTACTAATTTTAAACTTCGTGATCATAACTCATATTAAAACTATTACAAATAAGGTTAATTATACGCAATGAATATCCGTGTAATCGTTTTAATTTGTAGTTATTTGTAAGATAGAATTCATTCTAAGCTATGTACGATAAAGATAAAGATAAAGATAAAGATTATTTATTTGCATAAACATGTGTTATAGTGAAGATGGTGAACAAATGTGTGGTACAAACATGTTTTACCAATGTCGGTGCACAAATATGGAGATGGCACTAAAATAATGTCAATGTAAACGACAATCCAAAAATATGTAGGTAAATATAAACAGAAAAAAAATTAAAAATTATACATGTCAAAAAAAAAAAAAATAGTACATTCATAATTAATCATAATTTGTCGTTTAAGAACTCGTCAATACTATAATAACATTTTTGAATTAATAGTTGTTTAAATTTTATCCTAAATAAATTTGTATTGAGATCCTTATAAAACCTAGGGATTTTGTTGTAGATATTAGGAGCCATGCATACAACACTTTTTTTCAACAAAGCGGTTTTGCTAATATGCCTACGGAGTCTGTCTTCACGTCTATTTCTAATGACAGTGTCACACATACGTGGAAACAAGTGGGGGTTATTTCTTACAAATAGTGCTACTTCAATTATGTACAACGACGGAAGTGTTAGAATTTTATGCTTCTGGAATAACGGTGCACAACTATCAGTCATTTTAATTTTAAACATAGCACGCAGGCAGCGCTTTTGCAGCTTAAATATAGTTTGCTTATCGGTGGAATTACCCCAGAATATGATGCCGTACCTGAGTGTAGACTCTACCAAGCCATAGTACGCTGTAAGTAGTTGATGCGAGTGCATTCATGCGAGTGATATCAATACTACCTAAAAAGTTCGGAAACATATGTCGAGTGCAAGAAAAGAGCCTTTCCTAGTCTCACTTAAAAACCTTTCACCTCACTGGCATTGGTTTGAAAGGACCAGTGACACGAGAGGAAAAAAGGGATAAAGTCGCTGTTTCGGCTTTTTTTGAAAGTGGTTAGTGAAACTCTGGAACATTCATGCTAGTTATGATATCTTCTGTGTCAAAACATTATTTTAGGATCTGCGCTTATTGAAACATTCTATTTTAATGTTGCAGCCAGAATTATTTAGGAGGGAAGCAGTTCAATGTATTTGTAACTTGGAAATGCGGTTTGATGAAAATAGAGTAGATCATGCATTCGTTATGTGGAATAGTAGGTACTCTTAGTGAATTATTAAGATATGTCTTCTGCTTCCATTCCTTTAGTGTAGACGGTCTCGATTGTTACTGATTTGGATCATGTAAAAAATAAAAAATATTTTCAATTATTTATTTCAGTAAAATAAACTTTTGAGTAGCGTTTTGATCGAAACTACTTGGATATATACGTTAGTCTCAAAGTTTGAAACAAGAATCACTTAATCGCTTTATAAACTTATGAGTATTCAAGCCAGTTCCACGGGACCGAGCTTACATAAACTGGCAAGAAACATGTACGTCTTGGTACCCCAAAACTACGTACTAGTTTGCAATTACTTAACAGGCCGTAATACTAAATGTGTTTGGGTGTAATCCGGCTTTCTTGGCACGCGGTGAGTGCATCTGACTTGTAATTTATACTTTAATCAACAGCCTCCGTCCCACTCCGGATATGATTGACGTCCGCTTCGAAAGCGCCAATTCATTTAAATTCCTATTAAAATTTAAAATTGCTTTTCAAGTTTAGGTATATGATGTAGCAATTTATTTATAAAATACTGCTGGTATAAGAATATTCTGGTTTACAACCGTTAAGTGGACTTAAATAGTAGATTGTTATACAAGGGCAGTAAGTGAGCTTTTGCAGAACAAGATCCTTTTTGGCGCCCGTGCGAGCGCGGCTCGCAAAGGGCGCTAATGGATCGAGTGTACCCGAGATATTTAGATGCCCGAGCGAGCAAAGCGAGCGAGGGCAAATATAGTTCGAGGGTGCAATAGCTACTTATGACCGAGGTAAGCATTCTACTTTACATCATTCATGCGAGGTAAATTTTTAACTAGCTGATGGAACAAACATATGGCCCACCTGATGTTAAGTGGTAACCATTGCCTATAGCAAAGCATTGCCTCGTAGGTCAAGTTGTTCAGTCTCACGTGTCAGTGTTTCACCGGCACCCATACCCTTCAACTCGAAACACAGCAATGCTGCTTTTCGGCAGAAATAGGCTTACAATACAACAATAACACAACATTTATACGGGTTTATTTATGACAAAATGTAATTTTTATTTGAGAAAAATGAACTTACAATAATATTATTAATTTTATTAAAATTAATAGTAAAATATTTGTACCGGTAGGTATCTGCTAAAACAGTCGTAGACGCACACTTATGCACACATCTGTGAGCTATATCTTTTCAGTAAAAAGTTTTCATATCATTTTGTAAGAAAAGAGATTGTTTCACCAAGGAGGTTTGCATAGCTCTTGAACTGTAATGAACCATCACCAAGGAGGTTTGCATAGCTCTTGAACTTTAATGAACCATTACGTATCAAGCATAGTGTGACGGTAAAAGTAATTTGAAAATGGAACGCATTTACAATGTACTGGGCTGCACACGCCTACTTACACAGCCTCTTTGCGTTAAAGTAAATCCTATTTACTGAGCATGTATGATGTAAAGGCTTTTATACCATACCCCCTCTAAAAAGCTTATTTTATTCACTGGAAACAGTGAATAAAAAGCTCTTTTAATCACTGTTTTGGTGTTTGAATTTGGAACACACGAATAAGGTCAACGTCCATCTCAATACCTTACAACCTCCTTGCGTCATAAATACTCTCGATTTGATTGGTCGAAATTTTTGACAAGGAGTTTAGCATTGGATTAAAAACTGTTTTGTGTTCTTTGTTGTCATTGTCATACATAAGTAAATTGGCGCTATTTTGAATACTGTTCTTAGTAAGTTATGCAGCAAAAAGTTCGATAATAGTAAATCGATTGAAAATGCATTCTAGGAATGAAAAAGATGTGCTGAGTTGTTTGTTGTTCAATTGAGTTGTAGAGTTCATGAAAGAGAAGTAGGTATAGTAGAAAACTTGCATTAATTTATCCTTCTTTATTTACAAATCAAATCAAAATCTAAAATCATTTGTTTTATGTCATATAAGAATAGTATAAACAAAGTTCATAGCTTTTAATCCTGTTTCGCTTAAATCTTTCTTTTTCTCGAAGTCATGGTATAAAGTATAGTATGCAACTCTTGAATAAAACGGATTAATATCGAGGGCCATGAATCACTCGCGTCGTTTAGGATTCTAACACTTGAATCACTCGCTACGCTCGTGATTCAATCATCATGAATCACTCCCTACGGTCGTGATTCAGTCGTTAGATTCCTGCACTTGCTCGTGATTCATCTTTGGTCCTCGATTTAAATCCGTCTTTTATTCACTAGTTGCATAATATACTATTTTCTTTGCAACCATTCACCCCCTACCGGTGTTCGATCGACTAATAACACGATTTCATATTAGAAACGCAAAGTTTGCTGGAAAATGGTTTTATTAGTAAAAAAAAAAGTAGGTACATTACAGCACAAGGCAAGCCTTTTTCCGTAATCATCATAAGAATACAGATACTTAGGAAATATGATGAGAATGATAACAGTCAGAGTATTTTTTTACAAGACTGCGTTCTTGCAAGTAAGATACTCCATATACGATATTAAGTTCTTATAACGACTGTTGGCTCGATTCCAACAAGAAATTTAGGGTATGAAACTTTGTAGTCACTAATCAACCGCCTTCCTTATTCTCATGTCTTACGATAGTGTTTTACCAGATATACCACATAATAAGGCAACTCAGTTATTCTTGTTCACATATTCTTAATCCATTAAAGTTAGTTTGTTGTATGATTTTTATTGTGTTGGTTATGATAATGCGATCTTATTTTTGTGAAGTATTCGTATTACTTCATCACATATCGACCTGATTGCATCTTAATACTAGCAAGTGTTTTAACGGCTTGTAAAAAATGAATTATTTTTAATAATATGGATTAAACGGGTATTTATCGCCGACTACCTTTATTATCACCGACATAGCTTGTAGAGTTAGTAAGTTGATGTGGCAATGGGCAGGCCATATAGCTCGAAGAACTGGCAACCGTTGGGGAATAAAGGTTCTCGAATGGCGACCACGTACCGGAAGACGAAGCGTATAGGGCCCACCAGATGGACCAACGACATTGTTAAGATCGTGGGAAGTCGATGGATGGAAAGGTCTCAGAATCGTTCTTCCTGGAAATGTGTAGGGGAGGCCTATGTCCAGCAGTGGCCTTCTTCAAGCTGATAATGATGATGATGACCTTTATTATTTCGCAACGTCTCAACCGTGTTAGGTAACCGCGATAAATACCCGCCGTTTCTTCCATATCATTATGCATAACGATCGCGTTAATTTAAAAAGTGCTATGAATTATTTTATTTAGTCCATTGGACATCTTTTAAACACACATATAGGGAAACAAAGCTTAAATCATTTGATTAAAAACATATTTAGTGTCTTCGCACATTGAAGTTTACGTCGACTTTGCGCATCACTAGTAAAGTTAGTAAGTTGTGTATTTGCTGGTATGAAATGTTAATGGTTTGAGTGGTGAGATAAATCATAAGAAAGCTTTTGTTTTCATTCATACCGAGTAAATTGGGTGTTTTGTTCGTTCTATCTGAGACTGTAAAAACAAACAAAATTAATTGACATAACCAGCACACATTCAAAGATTAATGCAATTTATAGCGGTAATAGTAAGCCACTCTTTCGTACACATACAAAATAAGAAAAGGTTTCAATTTCAGCAGCTAAGCACAGCTGATTTTTAATCTCAAAAATAATAAGATTGTAGGTTAACTTTACTTTCCTTACCACTAGTTCTTTCAATATTATAACCGAGTTCCTTTTTAACATGATCCTTGATATCCTCATAAGAAACAATGGAAGAACTCAGAATCATACTTCGTATGCGGAAGATAAAATTCCTTGTTATATTTATTTTTCATCTTCGACCGTTTTGCGGTCAGTAGCTCTAAGTAGAACATTGGTGTGAGTGACGTCACCGCAGAAATGCCACCCCACAGGACCATTGCTAGGAAGACACGAACGAAGCGTATCGTCTCAGAAGCAGCCCGAAGTGGCCCATTTTCCAACTCGCGTTCAACTTTTGCTATTAACTTGTATATTTTCTCAACGCTTCAAAATATTTGAAAAGGGACCATTGCACCTTCCGCCATTATAATATACGACATTTAAACTGAAGGTTTAGCAATACACAACAACAATACTTATCATCGTATCGAAAGCTTCATAGATAAATAGGTACATTATAAAAACTTTACAGGGTTCTTAAAGAATCGTTTAAGAGCAATATTGTATGACTGGATTGACTGGCCTCTCTATGTTAATGTTACCTATATACTAAAAAAGTAAATATTGTAGAGAATCCATACTACACTATTCTGGGCCCAAATTAAGCAGAGCTTAATGCAATGGGAAATTATTATGAAATTAAACTACATTTTATTTCACGAAACGTCAGTTATAGTTGGTAGCAGGGAAAAATCTATGCTTACCTATAGTAGTAGTGTTATAGTTACTTATAGAAACTATAATATAATAGTAACTAAATTTGACTCGATAGGCACTAAACTCGATAGGTAGGTAGAATAGGCAGACACCCAGGTAGGTAGATAGGTGTAGGTAATGTTACCTACACCTGATTTCGTGTCATCAAAAAACACGCTGTGTTGAAAGACCTTGTGTTGTGGATATTATTATGTACTTTTTAAATTGGATCACGATGAGTATAATATCTGACTTAAATAAAATGGTTGTTAATATGAATCAGGGGAAGATTAGTTCCTTACAAATCTCCATCCATTTTACGCAAGATCTATAAATCCTACTTACTACTTTACTTCCACTTTCTTATCCAACTCCATGTTCAGCTAAATCACAAGTTCGAAATATATGTAGTATTTATACAAAAGAATAAACCCAATTTTTCTTTATTATCCTAACAATGTCGTTACTCCAACATTTCACGGTTATTCATAGACTATTCTCTGCAGCTTGTTACAGTAACGTTTCTTCTAAAAAATACACAGTTTTAAGGATATTCACTCGTTTCGACATAAAATGTTACGAAGGTTTTTGCTAGAATTTGCGTCCCTTTAACGGCCGTGTTTTTTTCACGAATCACAAAGCTGAAAATAAAATCAGTGACGAACGCTGAATATTCAAAGTCGGCTAAACGTTTCAACTACATTCACTTTATTTTGCATTTTTATCGAGCTTTTCATTACGTAGTAACAGATAATTATTACCGACTGTTCTATGTAACAGTGACTACACTACTTGGTCCTAAAAATAATCTATGTAAAATCAATATACATTTCTGAATCAT
Source organism: Thera obeliscata (assembly GCA_947578465.1). Classification (NCBI taxonomy): domain Eukaryota; kingdom Metazoa; phylum Arthropoda; class Insecta; order Lepidoptera; family Geometridae; genus Thera; species Thera obeliscata. Next base: position 6,623,512 of record OX387926.1, read on the forward strand.
CTCGGATTCCAAGTAACGATGTTGATGCTTTAAAACGTATACCTAAAACAATATTAGCTCGGAAATGTAAATTCACACTGTACTTTTATCCCTATTATGTTTTCCAATAATGTAACTGAAATTGAAACGTTCACCTCACTCCTTCTAATTAAATGAGTGAACATAAATTGTTTTATGTGGTTTTTAATTAATTGAACAAAGGCAAGTACGTGCTTAGAGTTATAAGGGCGAATACAATGGCGCTATAAACGGGCACCCAGTAAATACGTATAAAAGGAATGATTTCGTACATGTGTTACCCCGCTATAAAAAACATTCATAAAAATATTCTCAAATACAGCTGAAACAATGGCCAAGGAAAAATTACTGCTATAAATTTACTTAACATGGTTCATAAAAGTAATAAGAATGTATTGTACTGTATAGTACGGCTGTCAATTTTTCATAGTACCTACTGGCCCCTATTTAATAAAGCTGACAATTCGACATAAATGTCAAAAAGCGACAAAATTGTAGAATTGTCGCGCTTTTGTGACATATTTGCCACTTTTATCAATAGCCTAAGCGTGACAATTCCACAAATTTGCCGCTTTGTGACACATAATTATGTCGAATTGTCAGCTTAATTAAACAGGGCCCTGGTCAGCTATATGTATAAAATGCATTAATGATTTTATCTATTCATGTTTTTGGACAAGAAAAATAATGCGAGTAAGTATTTATTCCCTACATCCATGCGTTTTGGTTTTGCTATAGTAGGTACCAACCAATGCAAACGAATCTGAAACGTATGAGAAGAAAATTATTTTGGACACGCAACACAGCTCAAACAAATCAGCCAACAAACTCTTGAACGGGATTCCGATCACAATTTTAAGTTTTGACGGAATTCTGACAGAAAACCCATAGGATTTCAAACGCATCATATTCATAGAACGGTATACGAACCAAAACCGATGCGGTCAAACGTCAAAGTTATTTATAAAATAGAGCCACGATAGAGCTCCATGTTTTTCCAAATAATAAATTATATTTCAAACTTCATATCCATAAAGCAGATTCATATGTGAATTGTCCACAATATTTATTTATTTATTTATATACAGGTTGTTACTTTGAGAAAGGCGGTGATGGCCAAGTCCAAAACAAAGAGAGTTATAGGAAAAAATCGTGAAAGGAGTCATATGCCCTCGATTATTAAGGAAACAAAACCGCATATTGATATTTTTCAAAAATCTTTTGCTTAAAAATCACCCTGTATAATTGCCAGCTATATGCATTTTGTCTTCCATTTGCGTGTGTGCGACAAATCGTTACATTAGAGGGCATAAAGCAAGGAGACGACTCCCCAATGGCCCGTTTGAACACGTTCGAACGTCCGCCATATCCCGAGCCCTTATCACCGACACGTTATTGGAAACCTAAAAAGCCTATCGATATCCTGCTTTATTTCTGTCAACACATGAGTGGTTAGATGATATGTAATAAGTTAGTGTTATTTAAAAAAAACACAAAGTATCTCAAATCGTTTTAAACTTAGAGTTTGTCCTCGTGTCGTCTCGAGTATTCGATTAGTAACAAATTTGTTTAACCTAAATTTGCAAAAATATGCTGATAGCTAAACAGTTTCATGTGTATTTTGTAAATTAAAAAAAAATTACTGAATAATTACGCAATCGTTCTGTAATTAAGTTAATCTTGTTAAGGTTGTTCGATTCCGATACAAACTGAATTTACACAACTATGGACAAACAAAGTATAAATGTACACAGTTATATAAAGTTGGAGAAAACTGTAGGATAACAGAAATATTAATAAAAACCAAAAAAGTAATTTTTTCGTCATTCTTTCTAACGAGTACTCGGCATTGAATACGTGAATGAGCTTAAAACATATGTCTCAAAATAGTTGTAAAAGTCTGTTAGTTCTTTTTCTGAAGCCCCGACTGCCACGACCAACGGCTGACACTCCAACTTTATATAACTGGCCGGTAATAAGGACCACTATAGAAGCCTATTACAGCTATTTCAGTGTACATTAATACTTTATTCGCCCATAGTTGGGTAAATTAAGTTTGTATGGAAATCGTGCCCCCTTAATAGTTTTAATTTTTTTTATACTTAAGATATGCAACCCTATGTTATTACGTATAAATTTTACCATTATGCAAATAATAATTCGTATAGGTTTACAACATAAATATATGTCAATCAGATTAATTACAGCGTTATTTTCTTTATAAAAAAACCGTCAATAGAGATTGAGTGCCTAAATAGTAGAAACGTGACAATTGATAGCAGTTTGCTTATTTGTAAGACAGAAATTATTATTTATTTGATGTGGGACGACATTTATTGACATGGATACTATAGCTCTACCTTTCTTTTTAGCGAAGAAGTCTTCAACCGAATAATAAAATACTATATTGTGTAACTAAATGCTGTTGGAAATATAATATTCACATTTCACCGTAAAACGTAAAAATAAGTCATGGAATTTGTGAAAAGGAGTTTTGTTTTGTGAAATGGAGTGGAAGGGTTTCAATAGAATTGTAATGTAGACGTTGGTTAGTCTCAACGCGCACAAGATCTTTTTAATGCTTTCCAACCAATATCAAAGGTATAATTCATGCGCTGACCGAAAAAATTTAGCCTCATTTTCCCTGTAATATCACTTTTTTGTTACTAACGAAGTTTATCGATTTGGAATGACCAAGCAAGATAAGCTGAGAGCGCTCTGATGTTGAAAAAAAAAAATGGTATCGATTAATACCGTGGAACGCACTAGAAGATAAGTAGCTAGGGTATATAATGACTTATTTCAATGATGACAAAGCGTTTTGATAATATCCGCGTACAGTGTAGGCAATAAATATTGCACATCGGCTTATTTCGGCTTCACAGAGCGTAGTGTGCGTCAGAAAGAGATAGCGCTCTACGAAAGCAGAAAAGCCAATGTGAAATATTTATTGCTTACAAACGTACTAACTAATCTTAACTCTCGACTGCAAAGTTTATGTGTTGAAAAACTGTTAGTTCTAAGATTCCAAGGATATTAATCACGACAAACCAGTCTGGGTTTTTTTAAATTGTCCTTTTTTTAAAGTATTTAATGTGTTGTTTTGTTATTAGGCGCGCTGGAGGGCGGCGCGCTGGGCGGCGGCGGCGGCGGCGCGCTGCGAGCGCCCGGCTCGCCGCCCGCGCAGAGCCTCGGCGCCAGCCGGCACAGCCTCATAGGTAAGGAACAACCACCATCGCTTCATCATGACGACCATCGAAGATGGTACCATAGAATAAGACATCGAACACAGAACATTGAGTTCACCTATGAGTGTAAAACAAAAGATACTAAGTAATCTTTATCTATCAATCAATGTTTATATTTATCCATCCATATTCAAGCGTATCGGTATTTTCGTCACATAACGTCGACCGTTTATTTTTGTCTGAACTTATCTATAGCTGTTTGCGTTATCGCTGATTACAATTGATTTGTTATGCCATATAGGTATGCATAAGAATAAACAACGTACATAAAAATATAGACTTGCTAATTAATGTTGACGTTCACCGCTCCCACAAAATTCCTCACTTAGTTGGCAATACAAATATATTTGTAGTAAATTATTTCAATACTACTCGTATACCTAAATACCACGACCGCTGTTTCGGGCTTCAGGTGAATTTGTAACAGCAATGTTGGAGGATTTATAATATCCGGCTGCATAGCTTTGGCACATACTTGTTAGCCATACTCGGCATAATTTATTCATTCGAGTTAGATCGGACGAGTGTGATGCGAATACTTTCCGGAGTCGGGAAAACCGCGATATTCCGCGTTTAATTCGGTGGCATAGTTTAATTAACAGGATTCCGAGTTGTATGTCCTGGGGAAATTGATGAGTTGTGTTGTGCGATCACGGCGCGGTGCGGCGGCGGTGGCGGGAGGGAGCGAGGAGCGCGGGGGGAACATCGAGGTTCCTCGTAAATCTGCGCTTCGTGGGTTGCCCTACTTGATTAATTTATTTCCCTAGAATCCGTGTAACTCATCTGAAAAGCGCTATTTAGGTATTCTTGCCGTCTCACCCTCATTCCTCGCCTCGTATTCAGTCACAGAAAAGTCATCGGTAAATGGATACGGCCGTATAATTATACGAGTGACTTGTTAAAGTCTCCAATATGAATTTATGATTCGCGCTAATGAATATATATGGATATGGTAATTTGATTATTCCGGCACACCTTTTCCATCACTTATACGTTATGATGCGTCGGTAATATTCAATTTGGATTCATTAAACTGTTAACTTTAGGCAAGCTTAAGCAATTCCAAATCAGCGAAGATAAAATATTTTCATTAGTACTTACTTACTATAATAAGTTTAGCAGCATGGTCCGTCCATTTTAGCATAAATAAATGATTGTTTATCTATAAATACTTTATGATCTTTGGTCTCATCTCTGCGTCTGTCAATTCTCAATAATGTGCTTACCACAATAATAATTAAGATTTGTCGCTCTATCACAACAAATCGAGTAACAGTGTTGATACTTATGTATAAAATATCCACCTAAATATATGAAGTACAACGATAAGTATAAACTTATCGTTGTACTTCATATATTTATGTGGATATTTTCTATACTATAAACTTATCGTTGTACTGTTAACCTATTTTGTATAAGAATGTAAACCTTTCAATCTCAAGTGCGTCCGCCCTTCGGGCTAAGTTCAAAAGGCATTTCTAATTACACGGGCCAAGTTCTCTCAACAAAGGACGAATAGACGTACAGATGTAAGTACTTCTTTTACACGTCCGTCGCTAATTGAACCACCCGTATTCGCTTTTTGTAACTCTTTGTTATAGGTAACAGAGAGCCTGTAAAAACAGCCGTCACAAAGAATACTTTATTGGGTGGGCAGGTGGAGGGGAGGGGGTATTTCGAATTTATGACGGCATTGAATTCAAAAGCTTCTGAAGTATTTAAAAATACGTTGCGTTTTTTCTGGGTAATTTACCTACTTCTGGTTTATTTGTAGGGCTTATGTTTTCTTTGTTTTGTCAATTAGTTTTTTGCGAGTTACGATGAGAATACAAATTACTTGAAATGTTTCTGTTTTTGTCTGTTTTATTCCAAGTCAGTATTTGTAAATTTTATTAAAGCCCAACCTTTTTATAATGTGAAATATTAGTTTAGAGCAATTGGATTCATGAGCGTTTAGATTATATTTGTTTATAAAGCAAATATTTCTTAATCGCTCTTCTGAACCCAATTTCGCCGCTCTTAATAATTTTGTTTATTTATTCCCTAACAAAGGTTCACTGAAGAGGTTTTAATACTTAGTAAAAATTTCATCGTTGTCGTTAGCGAAATCGTTTTAGAGTTCCGTAGTCCAGAGGACCTCCTTTCTGTTGGTCGTTCGATTCATAGTCAACATTTATGAATCGCAAGGATCGTTATGAAGATTCTTACAGCTAGGTAAGTGTCAGTTCTAGTTTCTAAATTGCCTGAGCAAACCAAACATTCGTTGTAGTTTAGTGATAGCGATGCAACGTTTTATTGCTGTTGAGTCTTTTTTAGAATGTGAAAAAGAAACTGAAATATGACTGTTTGAACCCAAAGCGTAAACGGACACGCACTTGACCTTTTTTTTTTAAATAAAATTTTGTTCATATTCCAAGCAATCACTGGGCTTTCATGTAAAATTGCTTTACCAGAATGAAGCCAGAATGTGATTACTGTTGTAATTTCCCGACGTCATAACGGCGTTTGACAAGTTATCGTGAATGCGCCACACGGTCCTTATTCATGGATATTTTTGACAGCGAAACGCCACGGCCAGCGGCGTTATGCGATAATGCCGTGTTAAAACTTGTCATTACTGCGACGGTTTTACAAAATCACCGGTAATTATTGAGTTTCCATTTATCGCGCTGTTGATAGGGACGCAAACAATGCGCGAACCGGAGTACCTATTGATTCATTGTTCGCAGCGCTCTTTTTATAAAATCAACCGCAGTTTATCACGCAAATTACCCCTTGTTCATATTTTGTTTCGGCAAATACACGCAGTTTCCTAAAACATATTCGAGTGTGTTTGTATTTGTATACCGAAAGTTGTGTTTAACGAGTTCGTTACGAAAACGTAGATTTAGAACTAAATTTGTATACGTTTTAAATATGGTTTGGTTTTAGTTTATATCCATTAGTCAAAAGCATCATTAGCGGAGTTTTCAAATAATTTAGGCCCTTAGCACAGATAAAATTATAATTTAATCTGTTACAATGATCGTATTTTGATCTCCGCTCGCTGGGTCGTATCGAGTAGTATTTTATCGTTCAATATGTTGGTTTTGGTGATTAATTATGACATATCAGTGAGTGATTAATTGGACTGGATGTTTTCCTGAATCATCTTCTACTTAATGTAAGAGTAACATGAATTTGTTAGTGCCTATATTTTTATAAATAAAAGAAAGTTGTGTTAGTTACACTATCTAAAACGCAAGAACGGCAAACCGGATTACGCTGAAAATTGATAGACATAGGATTTTTTATCCCGAAAAAGTATAACAGGGCGAGTAAAAACAAGGGCGGCCGCTAGTAAATTAATAAAGAAATAGAGTAAATATAAACTGTTTAACTGTTTGGTGCCTCTCAGATGGCAAAATTAAAAAAATGGTACGTTTAAAACACTTAAAACCCACCTGTAGAGACTGGCAAATACTTCTAAGAGCATTGGATTATAATAGCGTCTTGGAAAACACATTTAAATATTGCTATTCCATGCACGACAATATCATGTTTGCTATTTGCGCGATAAAAGTATTCTAGTTTATCCGTTGACATTCCAACTTTAAAAATATCTAGCTACAATTTTTCTATAAAATCTTGAAAGTCGCAAAGTGTTACCACTTCGTGGCACTCAGGTACGTTTTGAAATGCGATAAGAATCTAAATCTTGGCGAGAGGTGTTGTGTGGCTCGTTGAGGACACGTGTCGCTCGCACAGCGCAGTGCCGGAATCAGCATAATGTGCTACGGATAGCCGACGTGTGGCTACACTGGCTACGTGGCGTCGCTCCATGTCTCAATATGCGCTCGTTATGTGCCACTCGTGGAACATATCTCGCGTATTCTTGGTAAATGTAAGCAGTGCGGTATCGGAATTCGTTATCCTGTTGACTTTCTGTACGAGTGTATTTTGGATGTTATTGGGCGGTTGATTAGGTACAGAATTTATTACTTCGAGGAAAAGATATTTTCTCTCCGTTTTCACGTACCTATTGAGTTTTGTGCACCGTAACGCCTCGTGGAAAGTATTGCTCTGTGACATTAATAGGTCTTTTAATTAACGACGTGTACGGGCTTATCACTACTTGTATAAACACGGTCCATTATTGGTTCAATCGTTTTAAGTCTAGAAATTTTGAGTTGAAGACTGAACTTCGTGGCTGACTGGTAACCATTGTCGACAACGATGAATTGAAGGCGATAGTGGAAGTGGATCCAACTCTGAGACCAACCCCTCCGAATCTACCGCTGAGCTTGCGGTGGCCGCTGCGGGCTTTGGCGTTAGTGTAAAACCACATGAAGCAAAAAGTCAAAGCGGAAAGATAAAAAGGCTAGATGATAAGTGGGTTTACACAAACTAAGTGACCAACATAACTGAATTGGCATAGATACGAGGGAATTGTTAAATGAATTGTTACCAGCGATAAAAAGTGGATCCCGTACGACGCCTGTAAGCGTTTTTCAAATCATTGAATAGTTCCAGCTCTCAAACTGACTTGAATAATAAGAAAATGAATTCTAGAAAATAAACGCTTTTAGTACGTACAAACCTAATATGGATCTCGGTCTGAAATAAAGGTTTTTATTTTATTCAAGCCATCGTAAGTAAGGACGTAATCTGATCGACGAGTTCTGATCGGTGGAGTATTACATCATAATGTAATACTCCACCGATCAGAACTCGACTTATTTCCCGGCATCGAGAATCAATTAACCCCTTAAATACGACGGAATGGTTTTAAGCGGATAAATTGTGGCCCAAATTGTCGTCAATGATTGATCGCGTGAGTGTTGGCAATGGTTCGCAACCCAGCTGTCACTCGCTGTCACCTCCTGTCACGTGAGACTGTCTGCGATCGCCACAATACACGAACGGATTCCAATATTGATACTAATGCGACAAATAGAATTGATATTTGCGCTATCATACAGAAAATAACGCGAAATGGAAACGTTTTACCAATAATAGATCTCGTCGCTTGGCAACAACAGTGGATAATGAAATGTTCTCTATTTCTGAAGACATTTTTCTAGTACTATTCATTGAGGTTGGGGGGGAGGCATGGGACTGATTCGTAAATCATTATGTTCTTTTGAATACCTTATTTGATTACTTTTATAATTTTTGCAGTAAGCTATCAATGGTTGCTTCTATTTTGTTACAAATAACGAATTAATTTTATTACTTGAGGTTTTTCCATAACCAAATGCGTAAATATAAAGTGCCTGCTTTTATAAATTGGAAAACTGCTGCCTCATAAATTCAAACACACAATTTTATACAAACACAACATGGAAAAATTGTTGTCATAACTCAAAATCGCATTACCGCCTAAATAAGCCTCTTTAAAACGTTGACGTAGGACCTGAAAAGGATTCAGGTGGGTAAGGGCCCTTCCCGCCAAATTGAACAAACACCTCCAGATCGGATTTGTAGATTTGCCTGCAGAATGTTTTCGAGTTTGCGGGAATAACTATAAACACTCAAGTTTCTTGAATTAATATTTACATCACACCAACGTATAGTTCAGCTATGCAGGTAGGAACTAATTTTATGCGTGCTTGCAAGGCAATTATTTTGTAAGAATAATTAGAAAATAGAAGTTATAACAATGCCAGAAAATGTTATCACACAAATTTGTTTGTCGAGAAATAAACTGGTACAAACACAAAAACAAGTTAATACACTGGAACGAAGTTCATCATACGCATTGAAAGGGTGATGGAAATGTCCGTTACGAGTTTAATAAAAGCCAACGGTGTCGACCCATTCAATGAAATATGACGTCCGTGTAATAGGTGCACGGGCAAGGACGTAAAAGTTTCATGGCTCTTCCCAGGGCGGGCTTAAGAGTTTACCTTGGGGCAATAACAGTGTATGGACACCTATAACAATACATCAACATAATGTTATCCAGTCCCAGCTGCAGCAAGAATCAGTTAGTGGAAGGAGAAAAACCCCCCTCCTCCTGACTTTATACCACCTCAAGAACAACTTCCCCCAGGTCATGATCTACCGTGGCTGGTCTGGAAGTCCATCAATCGACTCCGAACCCAAGTGGGCCGTTGCAGAGAGAACCTCTGCAAGTGGGGAATGAGGGACCCCTCCTTGACTGGCTGCGACTGTGGAGCTCAGATTCAGTCCATGTCGCATTTACTGAACTGTCCCTTGTGCCCAAACACCTCCACAAGAGACGATCTTATCAACGCCACGGGCCATGCAGTAGAGGTGGCAAAATACTACTTGAAAATTGTCTAGTGTTCCATTGACACGATAGAAGAAGAAGAACATAATGTTATGTGGTCTGTTGGCAAAGGTTGTTTTTATTTCTAGTAACAGCAGCGCGGAATACGTAATAAATAAGTTTCCATCACTGGCCTCATACCCAAATAAAAAGTATCTTAATTGGTAGATCAGTCCGCGCGGCAGATCACCATGGAAATAGCATGAGGATCTAGATGTGCATCAACGAGACTAGGCCAATCTAGCAATGGACAGAAAAAGCTAGGATAAAGGTGGGTAGGTTTTTGGCCTGCAGTGGGATAAGATACAACCCTTTCAATCAACCAACGGTTACGGATGAAAATATATTGGAACAATATTAGCGAAACCATAGAGATAGTAAGCTAGTATCCTTTGATCTATCAACGACGGCTTGCAAGCTCAATTTAAACAGATATTGTTTATGACCCAAGACAAGCAAAATACTCTTAACTTTCGCATTTGTAATTTTACAAGGACGTGCCCTGGCACATGACGATGATGATAATGGTATGATAGGACTGGGTAGGTAAAGAAAATGAAACGACTTCTTGCCGCCGAAAAGTATTTGCAACTGTTTATTTAATAATATTGAAGTGCTAACTATGCTCAATGCTTAAAATGATGAATGTGCAGGTTTGGGCCGTATGGCCACTGAATGGTGATCGTTCGATCGATTGCTATCTCGGTATTTTCAGTAAGGCGATTCTGGATGAGACTAGTTCGGGATTGCATTGAATAGCAGGGAATAAATATTTGCATTTCCTCTTTTGTGATTGGGCCCGCGTTGCCTCCTTGATCCGGCCACGGCCCCCAATATCCGGCTGGATGTTGCCTCGCGTTGGGACGTGGTCGGCTGTATTTGTGACCGCAACTCGGCACGCGTTTGAACCGTCTTTTATCTGGTAATTTTTCAACTTAACTGGAAACTAGGAGTTACTTTTTTAGGGTTCCGTAGCCAAATGGCAAAAACGGAACCCTTGTAGATTCGTCTATCTGTCCGTCCGTATGTCGCAGCCATTTTTCTCCGAAACTATAAAAGCTAGACTGATGAAACTCGGCGAGTAAATGTATTCTGTGAACCGCATTAAGATTTTTACACAAAAGTAGAAAAAAAATAAAAAATTTGGGGGGTGATGAAAAAAAACTTGAAACTGAATCTCAATTTTTTTTTCATCAAACCCATACGTGTGGGGAATTGGTTTTCAAAAATGATGTTGAGGTTTCTAATATCGTTATTTTCTAAACTGAATAGTTTGCGCGAGAGGCACTTCCAAAGTGGTAAAAAGTTGGTCCCCCCCTCTACTTTCTAAAATAAGAGTATGATAAAACTAAAAAAAATATATGATGTACCTTACTATGCAAACTTCCAACAAAATTGTTTTCTACACATGCATAGACGGATCTATGCATGTGTAGAATACTAGACCATAATTAATTTGCCAAGATATAGCATGTTCATAATTCATGTATTTGAAACAAACAGGTATTTATCGCGATAAATATTTATTCCATATAGTTATGCATAACGATCGCGTTAATTTAAAAAGTGCTATGCCTATTTCATGTTATGCTGACCCCACGTAAAGTCATTTTGTTTTTAAATTAGCCAAAATGAAAACGTAGAGTACTTAGCCACGGTGCCTAGATTGAATACATAGACTCTATTAAAGTGCACTTACCTGATAGAATAATGTTCACTTCAAAAAGCGAGCGGTTTTAATTTGACTGAGCCGTAAAGCCGCGTTCTCGCAAATCCCTATACATTAGTTAAGAACTTTGGTCGCAAGGAGGATAGAGTAGAGATTCACGATCACATACTTGAGTTTACTTTTTACTACGTTCTAAGGAAGTTTTTTTGACACGGCGTGTAACGAATGTTAGTATTTTATAGTCTCTATAGGGACACGCAATCAAGGTAAATTCAATGAGTAACCGAGACGTAATTATTGTGACAGTTATTTTGATGGTGCAGAATAATGCCAGCATCAATAGTCGGGCGCCGTCAGGTCAAAGGCAAAGAAATCGGTTTTGATAAGTTAGTTAATTCATCCTTATGTAGAACGCCTCCCACATGAATTGACGCGAATAAATATTTGAACTGGATTCTTTATTTAGTAGATTCGCTTCATGAAGTTCACCAAGTTATACTTATCAGTTTGTTGTTTCAAAGTTTCTGTAGAAGATCGTCAGAACACTTCAGCTGTTTAAATATGGAAAGAAAGAGTTTATGGATATGCTTGTGCCTTTATAGTTCTTGGTTGTTTGGCTTAGTTCTTACTGGCTACCGTCCGCGACTTGCTTCGTAGCATTCGTTAGATTTGAGCAGTATTTTTCATAATCTCATTATAGTTTGTATAACGATTACCCGAAAGAGGAAAACAAAACAAAACATTACTGCCCGGATAAAAAGCCTGTTAGCTTATCCTGGCTTTGAACTAGTTAGGTTTTTTCTCAAATTCCATTCAAATCAGTTCAGCATTCACGGTTTAATGGAGTCTCAATTTTTTTTAATAATATTTATTTTTATCCGTCTATGTTTTTTCATCAATACTTATGCATAGTTTAATCACATAAAGTACACTATTTAGTGTTTAGTTTGCCTCTTCCGAGCTATTGTATTTATCAGGTAATGAAAACTACTGCTCAAATTCTTCTTTAAATCCGTTTAAATGATGCCTTATAGGTAACAAATAAGTGGTAATTTCCACTGGATATATCTCAGGCCAGGAATATCCAGTGAAAAGTTATATCTATATCCGAGCAACCGCGCTAGTGAGTTATGAGGGCCGTGTAACAGGTGTAGGGTATATGTGGACCGACTATTTCGACTTTTTGCGACTTCACCTTTGCCCTGGATGAATAAGTTGGGCAATTTTTTTATACCATTTATCATGAATACCAAATGATGCTTCCATATTAGATGGTACAACTTTATCCCTTAGTGGGGAGTTATGTATTATAATAACCTATTTTATTCTCCATAATATTTTTTATCATGCTATTATCAGTCTGCCTTAGAAAGGCCCTGTGGTACAGTGTGAGCACCTGATCCTTTGTGCAGATTCGATGCAGGATGGGCAACGGTTTTTTTTAATAATAGGTATTTGTGTGCGTGATAAATAAAATAAATAAATAAATAATGTATTCAAACGGAAATGGAAAATATCGCGAGGAAACCAGTTAGTATTTTAGCAGCGGCTAGCAACCTGTCATGTATGGAAAACCAACCACTGCGAGGTAAAGGAATGTGCCAAATGTATTATTTGGCTGTTTCTCTGATTATCTTCAATCATTCGCAAAGCATCTTCCATGGGTCCTCGTTACTAAGAGATCTGGAGAGCATATTTTAATCGCATTTTCTTAGCAACTGTGTTTGAAGATAGCAGCTTATACAATATGATTTCTATTTATTTGATTCATTTTCCATCCAATTGGTTTATTCGCATTTGTTTCGTTGCTTGTGTCCACTACAATGAATTTCCACATTACAAATTCTTAGAACTATTTCATTTTCAACTACCTACATTTTCAGTACAAAAATACTTAATTATACTCCGGTCATTATATGTTAGTTCATTAGGTAATTACTGTCACCGTTCATTATCCCAGGTCAATGGTTCCGAATTACGAGTATGTTAAGTTGTAACAGTACGTACCTACTTACCTGCATGTAAGAGCAGTCGTACACTGTTCCAGAGGGTAGAACAACAAGCTAAGAGTGGAATGATTGGTCAAAATTTATATTGATTTTTGTTACAATGCAAACCTTATACGTCATTGGAACACCACTTAAAAATTTCCTCGTTTACCGATGATTTCATGTTTGACAAGTTATTGTAAAACATTAAACCATCGATAAACCTGCAAAGCTGCACCTTCACATTGCTGCACTCTGGACTACCAGCCAGTGAAGTGTCGGCTGTAGTCAGTAGATCGTTATTGTTCTTACAAATGCCCCGTTTCATAGTGTACGTTTAGCTTTATGTTGGCGTTATCGACTTGGACGTACACAGTTATGTTGCTTTAGTTCTGCACGGCACCTCAGCCTTGTACAATTAATCAGTTATCGAGATTAACGACATACCGATAGTGTCAATATGAGACAACCTAGATCCATTAGCATGATAGTAAATTATAGGTCAATAAACGACTAGGCAATCCATTGAGTTTTTGTATAGTCTCATGTTAATCATAATTTCTAACTACGTTACCATGCGACTGAGACAAACAAAGAAATGTGGACGGACAAAAGCCAGTCATTCGTAATAGCGTTTTTGTGGGATAAAATCGAACGCTCATAAACTTTTATTACAGCTGGAGTGTCCTCAAAGCACCTTCTGTCTGGTTGAACAAGGAACTGCAAGACTTTCTACAAAGGTTTTCTACCTTACCTAAGATGAAAGAAGCCATTGTTCCAACAGTCGCCTTTACCATCATTAAAGTGCCCTTAATAATAACGTTGGGTTTCTATTTCATCTCTCAGTTGAGTTTAGCTTTTATTCAGGATACGTAAAATAGTATATGCAATTATTGAATAATAGACGGGTTTTAAGCAAGGGTTATAGATGAATCGAAAGCAAGTCAAGGGTTTTATCGACTGAACTATGACCGTAGTGATTCATGATGGTTCCTTGTCGAAAATGTCGACCTATCAAATCTTGAGGAGTTATTTACGCAAGATTTTAATTGGCTCTCTAAATCTAATTTGTTGTTAAATCTTCTTTATTTATAAAGCTGTTAGTTCTCCAATAAATATAAAAATATAAGGAGTTTATTGTATCGAGTAGGTATTTTTTGCTTTGAGATTAATGTCGCTCATAATTGGTGTGTTCTAAATTCATAGGGGTATTGGTATAAACGAAGTTATCTATAGCAAGGAGATTATTGATATGTTTTAAACTTAATATTATGACGTTGGAAGTTGCTTCTTTAATTTATTATGACGCAGATCAAAGCTTGAACGATTCTCGCCGCTATCGATAAAACGCTCCGCTTGAAGTGGAAAAGTAATTTTATTTTTATTATCGCCGGCTGATGAGCGATCGGCTGCCGGCGGAGGATCGTCCCGCATGCCTCTGGGGAGCGATCTGACGTTTACGTGAAAAATACACAAAGTTCCAGTGGTTGATTATGTGCACGTGTCGCGAGCGAAATGTGCCGCGCGGCGCACATATCTTCCGCCAGCTCGCCTCCCGGAGGTGCCACTTTCTCAACACTCTCATTGTGGATGATTGAAAACGTTTCGCACTCCGAACGTTTATACAGTTTTCATTTTTCAATGTTTTCAAACAACTTCGAAAGAAACATTAGGAAAGAATTGATGTGATGGTGGTTACATTTCCGTTAGCTGCAAAAGCGTTTTCAAAGAGCGAGCGTCTGTTTCAAATTCTGCGGGCTTATTTTCTTTAGCGGTTGGAGAGTTAATTGAAACAATGAAATGATATTTCAGGTTTCGCTGTGCAAAAAGGCAAATATCGTTGGGGCAGGCGCGGCAACGGTTATTGTAGGCATAATAATGAAAATCGCCGTGATAGTAGGTACCGAGAGACGCAGGACCGTGGGCGGAGGCGGGGCTGGCGACTGCCGGGACGCGGACGCGTATCTACTAATTGAATCTGAGAACTCGCTGAGAACTTTCCGAACTTGCGCGAAATTTGATTAGCTCGTCATCTTTCTTTGAGTCGAGTAAGTTTTTTTTAACTCCGGATTACCTTCCATCTCAGATGAATCATGACGTCGCCTAATCGCGTAAAATGTCACAAGTTTGGACCATTTTTGTGCCGAATGGCGCAAGTTGGGCGTATTTTAATATTTAAACAACATTGTTATTAAAATTTATACTTATTGTACTCCGTTTTTGTAATGGGAAAAGTAGGTAACTAAAATTCTTTCTTTTATTTAACCGACTGCCGGCCCAGAATATGCGTATATGCTGGTATTGTTATCTTTGTCATTCATTGCGATCTACCTAAAAAAACTAGTGAGTTTTACCTTGTTCATGTTTTCAGAAGATTGTATAGAAAGCTAATGATTTCTCTAGTAGCCTTATTTATATGATGCCTATGTATTTACAAGAAGTTGTAAACAATGATATAATAAGAGTTCCAAAGCCGATTTGCCCTGTCCGATCGTGTGTGAACCGATTAGTTGCGTATATCACCCGTACTGATAACCCAAAGCCAGAAAGCGGTATTAGCTAAAATTTCGTCTCCATTCTTGTCTTTATGGTTCTATAGATCGGAAATCTAGATTATATACAAGGTGTTCATAGAGACTGTACAAAAGAAAAGGATTTTTTTTCCTGGGAACCATGCCGTCGATTTTAGAGAAGCGAAAATCTGTGTTTATTCATCTGTTTCCAACTTTCCCCAAACCAAACGGTCTCGATGAATCCCCCTGTATAATTCCATTTATAAGGAAAATATCTATTATCATTATGAAAAATATTTGTTTTTCTGCGAACGTTACAAAAAATACCTCAGACAATGAATTGTCGCTGAATGTTTTTGAGATTATTGACAATCAATCACGAAGTTCGTCCATCACCGCTATACCAGTCTAAAGTTTAAGTCCTTTATGTAATTTATTTTAGTGAAATGCCTAGTAGAATAAAATAATGGGCTAGGCATCAATAAAGCTACAAAAATGTTATATTGACCCAAACAATTAAGCACATTAAATCAATAGAGTTGCCAACCATTTCAGAAACCAACTTTACGAATTCCCTGAACAGATAAATACATTTTAGCTACAAACTTCATCATGATCATTTTACATGCTTCATGATAGAGATACAGGATTTAGCCACCATGTAAACGTATGTGAATATAGATCTGACCCGATATTGGCTAAAACGGCAGCAGTACAAGATATTGTTTGTTCCAATCCATTCACCCAGTGTGTACGATTGTAGCTATCGATTACCTTATCTTTCAAGAAACGCTATTTGCCTTCCGTATGAGAGGAAGTTGATAACCAGATACCATTTACACTGCGGATGAATTCCGGTCGTAACGTTATTTACGAGTGTATCTCGCACTCTCGAATACTTACAGATTCTTGATATAAAGTAAAAAGAAAACATGAATTTACTGGAGGCACTTCTATAGTAATTTATTTTAAAAGTACAGCTTTTTATCAGTCATTTTTCCCAGATAAAAAAATATTGGCGGACATTTAGCACAACGCCATCTAGTCCTGAATGATGCTAAGCTTGTACTATTTACTTTGGGAAATTGGGATACTTGTATAGAAACTTTTTTGTACGTTGTACGTTGAGTTAGAGTGCCTGTTCCCTAGTGGTGCTCCCGTCTTCTCTGAGCCTACACGGTCTATGTTTGGACCCAAACTTTTCAGGAATCATAATGTGCTGTAAATTCATCATGTCTATTTTTAGACTAACATCATCGTCTTAGTAGTGAAATTACTGGAGCGTTAGGCTAAACATGTGTATGCCTCAAGTTGTTGTTCCATCAGCTAGTTGTATAAAAATAAGTCAGTTTGCGTCACAATAGTTCATTTGCTTTGTGAACATGTCCGTAAAAAGAATTAATACTTTGGCCGCGTGCACGCTCTTCACAATTGGTATGCCAGCCAAGCCACCGTTCGTTAGATTCAGCCAGAAAATTGCTTGAAAAACATCAGGGGTTAAAACTACTGTAACTGCTATTAAGTGCTATTTTTCTTACCATTTATCATTATTAATTGACTTTATCCAAATGCAATAGCTTCTAATTTTAAACCTTTCTATAACTCTTGGTTTATCGGATTTATCTGTTTGCGCATCTTCATTGCTCTACCAAAACATTGCTAAAACTTCATCAATTTTATCTTCTACTAGTAAGCCTGGTATACTAAAATCATCATCATTTTCCTGCCCTTATCCCTCGCTAAGTGGGATCGGCACAACAAGTTTTCTTCTTCCACTCACCTCTATCATTCATCTCAGTGCTCACTCTTTTCTTGCTCATGTCACCTTTGGCGCAGTCCATCCATATTTTCTTTAGTCTACCTCTTCTTCTATAACCACCATCCACAGCCTGGTTTACTAAAATGTTTAATGTAAATCAAAATTAATAAGAGGTGGGCTGGGCACATGTACTATGGCATTAGTTTCATAGAGCTATTTTTGTTACATTGACTAACTGCGAGTAAGTTACATTTACACAAGTTGCACCTAACATACAATAAGTTATCGTGTATTATCTCGGTTTTCGAGCTTCATTTCCCGGGCAAGATATGTACAGCCGTTATTCGTTGCGCCAAGACATAAGTTGTTTAAATTTATGTTCTTCTCTCTGAATTATTGATCGTCGTCTCCGTCTTTAATTGCCTACAGAACTCGTTTCACGAAAACGATAACAATAAAATTGATGCTCCATTCGGAAGGTTCCTTGAAATATTTCTAATTAGCACGCTGTATAAAGCTTGCATTACAGTCTGCATAATAAATGGATTTACATCCGCATTTGTTATTAAATAGCACAAAAATGTTTTCTTTGGTGGGAATTCTTCATGAAGCTTACCCACCGCTCATATTTTATTCAAATAGACTTGCGGTCTGGGAAATGTAGGTGAGAAGAAGTTTGGGTGTGAGTAATCGCATCAAAACCCTCTGAAACAACGATCAATTTTCGACTTTAAAAGTCTTGCCAATAGCAGTTTTATAGTTCAAAAAGCGCAGTATGTTATGTTTTATTTCTTGCAGAGGTTGGATCATTACACCTGAATAAATCGAGTTGGTTGCCAAGAAAAGCTTTTGTAAAGTTTTATCCCCCTTTTTGTATTTAAAACGGCAAGATTTGTTCAAGATATTCATAGCAGTTTAAATAAAAAACAAAAAAGACGAGTTCAGACGAAATTTAAAAAAAAAGGGTTGCAACCATGATGTCTCAAATATTAGTTTTGAAATTATTTCTAGATTTTATATGAACTTTTATTTAAACTATTTGCAGTTTTGAAACTATGCTCTTGCTGGTTTGAAGTTTTGGAGTGGAGTGCCAGTCTGCGTTAGTGTTGGTTCTAAAGTAGGAAAGTGCAATGGACTGAATCGAATGCTTCAAGTTCCCGACTTACTTTGCCGAACTTTTCTTTTGGCAACAGGTTCTAAAGTATAAAGACGACATTATAACCTCATTTTGAACTACCAATTATTGTTTTAACTTTTCATAATTATTAAAATTTTCTGTTTTCATATTCTGATAAGGAGTAAGTACTCCTAAAGATGGTCGGACTAGGCAATGTGTCATTGGTTCTAAAATTGGATGGTTCCTCCTACCGTGTAAACCACTAAAATTGAATTTGTTTGAGCTAGTGGTTACCCTGATGACGGCGGAGTTTTAAGCCGCAGTAAAGTGATGGTTTTACGACTGCTAAAGCCTGAACCGCAAATAGCTTACCGCGCCATCAAAAGCACGGAATCTAATTCATTTAATAAAAGATGAGCGTTCCAAAATAAACAAACTTCGAACTAAGATTATAGCAGAGAATCATTTCGCAGACAGTTGAAAACGACGAAGTTGGTTTACGCGCCATCGCTCACAAGACACTCCGCTACGTTTTGTCGATTCATTCTACCGATAAAACTATTGAGATCCATTTAACCCGGAAGTTCGATCATATTTTCTTACGTCATTTTTATTTATTGAAACACGAAGGGCAGCTTGCACTGAAATGCTTATAAATAATTTTTAACCATATTTTGATGTCTGGAAGGTTATACTTTCAAATTAGTCTCTTAGAGAATCAAAATCGGTTTTCTCAAGTTTTTAATTTTTTTTCTCAAAATCATAACACTTTTGCACAAATATACACACTAAGGTGAAGTAGAAGCCTTCAGTCTTCCTACTTTGGTGGATTCGAATCCGTTTGATTACTCTGGTACTGCAAGTGATGCAGAAAAAATCTGTACCGAAACCGGTTTATTTCTAGCAGAGACGATGAATTTGCACTTAAAGTTTCATTATAAACTTTAAAACTATGTGTTCTGTATAAATACAGCTTAAACAGGCCCTGGCTACATGAAATTTGAAGGGTAGCATCGTTTCATGGAATTTAACGAATTCGACCCTTAGCAAGTATAAGTAGGTATAGAGGAGAGTTCTGTTTATAAATGAACTTGAAAGCGATTTGCTAGAGTAGTTTACTCCGTAGTAGTAGTAGTAGCCTCAAAAGCCGTATTAAATGTACGCCACATTTAATACGGCTTTTGAAGCCGTAATCAATATTGTTAAACAGATACCGCATCCATATCGCCAAAATATTATGGTGCTCTCTAAATTCTTCAGCGTCGAGGGTATTAAGACTCAAGAAAGAAGCCACTGACCTTTGAGCTGTGAACGAAAAAATACTGCTTTTTCGCCGATAACCAGACGTCGAGATTAACTATATACTGCACTGTGGTTACCCTACCCTGTCCTTTCCCCGCCTCAGCGTCCCTGAATTTATACGGGAATTTTATTTTGTCTGTGATATAACGCGTTACTCTCGCTTTTTTAAGGCGAAACAACTTTTATCGCTCCAAGCCGAAAAAACATGTGAGGTAAAACAGGAAACTTTTGGCTATATGCAGTTTGGCGTAAGTTTTGAAGGCCCAAGTTATTAGGGCTTTATCGGCTGTTCTACTTTGCGTGTTTATTGTTTGTGTAGATATATTTCTTTGAATGCTTTTGTTTACACAAGAAAAGAAGGGGCTAAAGTTGAAGGTTTCTTAGCTATTTTTGTTAGCTTTAAAACGTGACACAACTGTCTCGTTATTTGTGGTATTAATTAGCTATAACTCCTAGTTTTGGAGAAATCTCGCATAACTGCAGAAAAGTATATAGCATATAGTATATGCACATAGCTACGCTTTGTGGTATATACTACTATTTATAAATCATACTATTATGTTAGGTGTGCATTTACGAGTTGAACTGAGAATCGTATTGAAAGGGTAAAGTTTTATAGAGCCATAGAGTATGAAACGCTCGTTAAGAAACTAGGATCAAACTAAAAGAGGACATTAAACGCAACGGAGCCGTTATGATGCAGTTATAATTTCTTCGTGCTTTGACATAATTCAAGCCCTTTTTAGTGCAAATGTGGAACGAAAGGAAATTATTACTCCTACCTTTGCTTGTGGACTGTATTCACCAACATCATATCAAAGTCATAAATTAGAGCAAAGCCATACGAGACGCGGCACGTTCTTGTAATTAGCGAAAAGAGCGAGCCTCTGATATAAATCACTCCTCTATGCAGACGTGTCCTTACCGCCACTTACTCGTGCCTACATTTCAACCCTGTGTTACGGCACAAATACCTTACGAATTTAGAGTTCGTTTTTATTTTAAATGTTAATATCTATCAATAATCACGTCACACTGACGAGACGTATTAACACAATAATGTTATCAATATTGAGATAACAAAAAAATTTGTTAAGCATTTAAGAGAAACATTCTTGTTGCTATTTATTTAATCCGGTAAATCTTACACATACATACATATTGTAGTAAATTGTAATGTGTCGCGAGTCACGACGCACTGCGGCGCGCCCCGGGCGAAGAATTATGTACGGTAGAGCCGCCTGACGGCACTTTGAAATAGGCCTGCAGCGATCCGAGTTCCACTCCAAACAACAACAAAATATCGAAAACAGTCAGCACTTTTTAATCTGAACTAGTTCATTCATCAACATGCGAAGTTAACAACTAGCGTGAAAATATGTTCGCTGCCAACGATGATATTTTTATGGCTGTTATCGAACCACAAGCGAATTTGTGCGCGGTATTTCAGAAATTCTAATATTGAAATCGAGGAAGCCATCTGCCAGCTCGTCAAAAACGCAAATAAAAGAAACGGTGTGTAGACGAAAGCTTTGAATCTGTAACAGATTAGCAATAAACTTTGCATACAAAAGCTATTCAAATCCTCCCCGCATTTGAATCCTTATGAAACCTAGAACTACTGACGTGTAAAGTTACAAAAGAATTTTCACCAAACATCCGCGCCCATATTTTTCTGCAGGATTTAGAGAATTATTTCGACGTGGGGAAGTGCGCTGTTGCTTCAGAACTGACATTGTCTGAGTGGCGTTCGTGCGTGAGATGCTTTTGAGCGAGTTTTTCAGGCTAAGGCCCATTCTATGTGATATTCCCCGTGAAGTTACCAAAGCTTTTTTCAAAAGTGTTTTGTATGGAAATGTTTGTTTCCAGGTTTTAGCTATCTATTTTTGTACACACTAATGTCTATTTATCTGTTTCAAAAATAATGTTTGCGTTTCTGTTTTTGTGATTGTACGAGTCTCTAAACTTAGAACTATTATAATAAATTTCATCAAAGCTCGTTTTTTCGTACTGTCCCAATTAATTAACTAATTAAACTCTTCAATACAATCGCAATCTGAATAAATAAGGAATCGCTTTGTTAAAGCAATTCGTGTAATGGAACGTGATTGCTCATAATTACATAGCGATTAATCGAACGACGACACGACAAGCTTATTCATGAGGAGCCAATTCATGCAGTTTTAATGACGTTTATGGCAATGTTGATTGTTAATCAGACACGTGAAAACATTGATGAAAATTAGTTAGCTTTGCCCATCTCTTTACCAATAATTTTGTGTTCAAATCTATAGACGGGATTAAAAAGTTGTCTTGGACGCTCTTTATTTTTTTATGGTGACGTGCTCCATATCATTGAGATTAACAACATACTACGGTAAAAAGACAGCCTATTAAAAGTTTGATGCAAATACCAAGAAAGGTGAATCGTTTAGTTTCGTGAGATTGAAATAAAACCTGCAACTCTGGCCTTTGTTCTCTGCACTCTAAATGCTTCTCGACTTTATTTACCGACGCTCTTGTTCCCGAGAATTGTACAAATTGAACCAAAGTAAAATACTGAATACGCCAATTTTTTTCTCAGTATAAATTCTATAAATAAACCAGTATAACGGTGAACCCAAAATGTAGGTACTTAATGTTTTAGGTGTTAAGCTCATGTCTCAGAATGAGTATCAGTTGAATAAATAAATTCAAATCAAATTTACGTGTGTAAACACGTGAGAACGTCTAAAGCCTATTACTTGAATAAACATGATAAGCAGATTCACCAACAAGATTCAGGATACCGCACTGCGCAACATAGAGAGTAGGTACCTATCATTAAAATTTACCAAAACCAGTGTACCAGAAACAATCCACGTGAGTTGTATTTACATAAAACAATAGCTTTACGTTTCGGTGACGTAGTTCGGTAAGCTACTCCCTCTCACCGTAAGTACCGATAAATTAATTGCATATTTGCACCCAATTCCGCCGGTCGTTACCACAGCAACGGTAATTACCAGCTCGGCGCGGGATGGGCCTATTTCTGTATGCCGTTGTTGCGCCGCGCCGCCACCGCCGCAGCCACCGCACTGGACCGGATTGCAGCGGAATTTAATTTAATTTTTAGTTCGTTAGGTAAGTTCGGAAAGTACGTCGGAGTTTTCTTTCGAAATTCGTAATTTGGACCGGAACTTTCGGGAAGTGGGCGCCTCATTGAGCAAAATCGTGGTCGGCGGTTTATAAAAAGGAGGTCCGCAACAATGGGCTCATTCGATTTACGCTTTATTCATTTTGTTCTCTTTTAGAGATGGTTCCGTTTATTATCATTATTGTTTTCTCCTTTGTTCGACGACTGGCTGGCCCTTTCATATTGAGGGAAACGAACTTGTAATACTACAGTGTTATCTTCGTAATTGGTTTTATTGTGCAGCCCTTTATATGCGGCAGGCCATGTTTTGTTTGTGATAAAATCACAGAGAGACAAAATGGCAGAGATTGCAGGAGCCTGTATACATTATATGTGTCCTACTGCCTGAGACATTAATTACTTAGTGGACTTACGAATAAAACACAATTTTACCTCAGGCAGTTTCTTCGTTGCACTCAAGTTCTATTAGAAAACTGTGTACGCTTCAATAAACTCTTTTAACCTTTGTGATACCAATACTTACCGAGCCGCAATTTCCTTTGACTTTTTACATGAATATCATTATCGTCGTCAGCCTGATTTCATCCACTGCTGATAGGCTTCCCTTGTTCATGGATTCCGAAGATCTATTCATAAAAAGGTCGATTACATCCGCATCTAAGAAATAAATCATCGTTTACAGAACGCCGATGCAAACACCATTATAACGAAACACAGAAGCTAATGCAGTCTTGAAGATGCTTCTGATTGGCACTGAATAGGACCAGTTGAGCTATCTCTAGATCGTTTTTTTATTTTTATATAAATAGCTAAGCATTACAAACGGGAGTTTCCATCAAACCTGATGAAAATTCTCGTTTAACGGCCTGCCGATAGCTCAACTGTTTCATGTTTTGGTCTACCATTTTGTAAATACTTGTATTAATTATTGTAAGTTTCTTTGTAAATAAATAGTATGAAACGAATTGTTTTGTTTAGAAATGATGACGTGCCGGCTGGGGTCGCGGCGACTCGGCGGTTCTCGCGGCTCTCTGCAGGGCGGTGCGTCCGCCGCCAGCGAACTAGACCTCTCCTCGCGCTCCCGCCGCGCTCACAAAGCACGGTATGTACGGTTAATTTTTATAAAATAAATGTTAACTCCACTTTTATCATGCTATTAGTATTTGTACGCTTCCGAATATATATTACATAGTTTTTTCCAATACAGACTTCTGGTAAAAAGTTTTGGAATGCCAATTAATTTTAGTGACGTTTTCACTGAACTACCATTTTGTACGCAGCATAAAACGATTTTTAAAAATCGTACTCTCCAGTTTATACGGTCATGTAGCTGTTATATTACCTATGTAGGTTTTTTCTTTTAGAGAGAAAAGTAAAGGTGGCTGGTGGGGCGTTATAACCCCCCTAGTACTTTATTCAAAGTTACAAATGATCACAAGCGCGTTGAAGTCTTTCACTAAAAGCTAAGTACGACGTCGTAGCGCTGTCTACGGCGTAGACGAAATTGCTACGTCATAATGTAGCGAGCGCGCATGCAACTAATCATAATACCAATTTTTATATTATTCTGTAGAATCTCTTGATGTTTATCACCAGATTTCTTTAGCATTCAGCTTTTAAGTAACAAAGAAGAGCTCTTCATAGTTTGACTTAGTTATAAAAAAAGTTGTTTTATTACGGTTTGACACACGTCCCAATTGATATACAAAACATGTATCTCGTTAATCAGACGCGTTTGCAACTATACCTTTATTTCTTTTACTCGTTTAAACTATTGGCGGTTAGCACAATAATTATTATTCTGCTAGTGAACCAGGTTTTTGTCCAATTCACAAAAGTGTTAGCTTTTGTATCAAGTATTGTTATCCGTTCCTCATTCATTTATTTCTATTCTTTGGTTACATTTTTAATACACAAAGCTATAAAAGAGTGAACGTTTAGTTATTATTTTATTTTGCATTGATTCTATATTATTTATTTATATACGTGTCGTATTCGGGCTGACAACACTGTCAGTCATCCATCATCAAACCATTCGTACGGGACGCCAGTGCCATCAGTTGGCGCTTGACGGAGTCTACGAGGACAAGCGACCGTGTGCGAGCACATGGACATTCTGGATTCTGGCTTCGGTGGTCGCACACCTAGTCTTGTAGAAACCGTCCGCGTTCCGTATACTTAACTACCTAGCTATACGTTTAATCGCCAAGCTATCCTGTTTGCTAAGATGTGTGATATAAAGTTGATTCGGTTTGGAACATTTTCTTCTCATTGTTTTACAACCGACCCCTACCCTCAATACGCCCACTGAGTAGCTTCATAATGCCAGGCTACGGCGATGAAAATAGGATACCGACGACATACGTTTATTCAATATTTAAATAGGCATTCATCAGAAAAAACAATATCATGAAGAGTAATTGCCGTTTGTTCGGTGGAGGCAAATCGTACCAATCATATCAGTTCAGCAAATATGTCATTCGTTATTTGATCACGATGAAATATTATTCTATGGCATAATCAATAACACTCAAAATACCTTGGGAATATTTGCCATGCCTAAGTGTTATAATCGTGAAAGATTCTGGTTTTTTATTAGAAAATTCCTACGCGTCTTTGTTCCCATGCAACTAGAAGTATTTTCATAGAAGTTCTAGCATAAGAAATACCTGCGTTATAAATATTTTATGTTATTGATCCTGAAAATGTTCTTCCTCAAGATCCCAAAAAATATTAAATATTAAAATATTATTCATAAAATTCCTAAAACAGCTCATTTCACGGAATAAGTCAGAAAAACCGTCAAATAGCAGAAGCCTGAAGACATCTTATTTCCGTCTGTCGCTCAAGCATAGCGAGCTTGTTGATGTGTCACATGATAGCATAAAGTATTTTTACTTATTTAAGGCTAAGTGCCTTATTCACCATCTCTGAGTAATGCTATACTTAAAAATATTTCCTTCTCGTCAAAAACAATGATGGAAATATTTTTAGACGAAGATACTTAGAAAGGGCGAAAAAGCTGTTAAGGTATTTTTGGTGTTCCCTGTCTTTAGAGTTTGTTTTGTCTAGCTATCTTAAGACTTTTTTTAATGGTTTTATGGTATTTAATAGGTACACTTAAGAGTTATTTGTCGAGTGTGATTAGGCGATGGCGCAGCGGTCAGCACAGCCCAATACCAAGAGGCAGGTTGTGGGTTCTAATACCGCTTGGCTCTATCTTTTGGGACATTATAAAAATCTTTGTAGACTTTATTTAAGTCCAATCAAGTTACTGCTTGTTTGCAGATACAGTTTATGCCATGGATATATATATGTTGAGAAATAAATAAAATCAATTTTCATTACTCATACTCTAAAAGTAGGTCTGAAGTTGCCTGAGGGGCCTAATTGAAAGTAAAACTTTCAGCCCTAGGGAGAATCGCTTTCTACTGACAGCTGTCAAATTATAAAAAAAAACAAGTTCTATTTTATTCAACCATGTTCCAACTTTCTAAAGTCTTTCTAACTGCAAGGAGGTCGTTGAACCAAATTCCAACTTTTTATTCAGCAAGTAGGTTGGAAACTCATTACAACAGTAAGAAGTTTAAAAAGTCTAATAAGATAGCGCAATGTAAAATTTAAATTTAAATAACATAGAGATAGTATTAAATAAATAATATATCTTCTAAATTACTTGATTAATATATAGCTTCAACTATTTATTTAAAATAACATAGATTTGACATTTACCATTTTTTTAATTATGAGATTGAAAATAATGGCTGAATAATGCTAGCGAGCCGAAGCCGAAGGCCCGCCAGAGAAAAAGAAAAAAAAAAACCGGGAAGGCGGCAATTCAATCTTCATTTTCACAAATTTTTCTTTCATGTTTTTATTTTTATTTTCCTTGTATTCGTAATGAAAAGCACAGTGTTTACCTCGGGTGAAAGTCTTTTAAGTCCCTCAAGCTCCATTGGCGCCCTCGCTAACGCTCTGGCGCCAAACCCGTCTCGGGACTCAAAAAACGTGACTTTCAACACTCAGGTAACAATGTACTATTTATTACAGCTACAAAAACCTGATTCTTACACACCGCATTCCATTCGATAAAAACATGCCCGTAAGGTTGCGACTCAGCTCATCGTTGATATAGCCTGAGGCGTTTCAGCAGGCAATATTACCCACTTGATACTTCAAACTGGAATCTGTCAAGCCGCACACGATAAAGAAAATATATTGAGATCATAACACTTTCAGCCTCGGTAAGTAAAGGGCGCATTTTCTAACGTCTTCCGACATTAAAATCGTGAGAAACGTTGCGGCATCTATTTTATGAAGCCATAATTAGATACTCTGTCGTCTTTATATTTTACCCCCCATACTTCTAATTGCTTAAAATTTGCTTCGTCGCTTTAGTCAACATTATTTGTTTTAGCGATATATTTTATGATAAGGCCATGATGCTTCAAATAGATTGCAATTTCTCTGCTGTAAATGTGATATTTTTCCTAAAGCCCTACCTTTTTCTACCTTTCAATCGTTCGTCTGTTAAAGCAATGTCCGAAAATACTTAAAAAAAATAATTGTGTTGGTAAACGTGGCGACGCCTCCATTAGGGCGCCGTCGTTAAAGAGGTTCGAGTACCTGTCTCTTGTTTGTCCAGGCACGACGGCGAGAGCCCTTCATGAGTGTCGCTTTAATCACGAGTGTTGACCTCTCGTGTGGGACTAAAAAGACTCTCTTGCTACATTACTAATTATTTTTGACAAAATCTATAAAAGATAACTCAATTGTTCTTTAATCTCTATGGTTGGTAAAACTTACTTTAAAATCTTATGCGTACTGCTCAAAGACGTGTATAAATTTTGACAAAATATTCAAAAAAAACTCGCGAAAAGCTAAGAAAGAATAAAGTTGATTTCTTGTCAGCTTTATGGTTTCCCGCTAAACGCTCCTAAACCAAAAGAGATTATGTGGGTTAGGCACCTATCGGTTCATTTTAATAGGGATGTCTCTTACGCGCCAATAAGAAAAACATATCGTTTGCTCCTGATGTACATGGTTGCCTTTATATCAAACTTCGCATTGTTAAGGAAATTCAGAGCACAAACAATATCCGTTTTCGGTAATATGATAATCACCTTAATAATAAACAAACCACCAAGCGATATTGTCAAACTCAAGTCAGTATTAAGTTCGTATTAGGCGACAGCCCTGATCGCACAGTGCTATGTAGTGAGCGTTCGGCGGCGCACCGCAATGGAACCGATCGCGTTTTCTGAGCGGTTTATATCTCATTTTACGGTACGACAGCTCTGTGTGAGAACCTTACTGTAGCCCTGCCTCCTGCCTCACCCCACGAGATCGCATTCCAAAACCAATTTCTACCGGTAGCCGTTCGTGTGCTACTAAGTCGATTGGGAATCATACGATTTTGCCCTTTTCTGCAAAAAAATCCATATCTACATAATTTTCCCGATCACGGATCTTCGTGTTTCAATTTTCAAATGGAGTTCAACGGTTTTATTAGGATGTCTGAATTTTTTTGCCGAATAAATATCATCGGCAATCTGTTTTTACCCTACTATAAATAGAGTTGAATCAATTCTATGAAGGTTTGATCATTTATGGTATGAAATAGGATCTATCACAGCTTTATTACACGGAACACTTTAGTTTATCTGAAAAGAGATAAACTAACACTAAAATTACAGTAAACTCGGTGCTTTTACTACCGGTGTCACGGGAGAGCGTCTGCGGTTTATGAATTATGTGACATTCTGACCATTACTCTTATCTTTGCTAATTAAAATTAAATTGGATGTTTTCATGTCTTCGTGAAAAAAAAAGTTGCAACTAATTGGAATTAACCTAGACTCTCAAACTACATTTACCGCTGGCACAACCAACCAACTTCATTAAAATAACATACCATTTACCACAGTCAGCCACAAGCTCATACGAAGTTACTTACAAACTGTTTGCCAATACTGCTACTGAGTGGAACTCGGGATGGTAAGACGAGACGTCTAAACAGGTAGTGACGGGACCTTTTAGCGACCAGTGAAAGGCATTATCGTGAATGTTACAAAATGAATAAATGTGAGTGAATGGGTTTGTCTGTGAGAGCGTTTCGTGAGTGGGCTTCCATGATTCTCCCAGTCTCATAAGAGTCTGGTTAGCACAGAGGAAATCCTGTCCCAAGAGGTGTGTGTTTGTGTGAACAATTTGTTCAAGTTTTAGGTTTATCAATGGAATTCTGCAAAGTCACGCCTGAATCAATTTATCATCATCCCCTGAAGAAAAAAACCTGAAAAAGTCCACTGCTGGCCTCCCTTACACATTACCAGAAAAAACGATTCTGAGCTCTTTCCATCCGCCGACTTCCCGCGATCTTAACAATATCGTCGGTCCATCTGGTCGGTGGACGCCAAGGATTTTTGTGGACGCCCTACTTTTCGTCTTCCGGTTCATGGTCGCCATCTCATAAGCGCTGTGAGCATGAATCAATTAATGATATTTTCTTATTTTGTTTGTGTAGGTTAAAACTCCTGGGCGCGAGTGGAGAGGCGCCCCTCCTGACTGGGTGGCGTAGTACTCCGCACACGCCGCACGCGCCGGCCACGCCCGCTCCGCACCAATCACAGAACCACCTCGCACCTTCGCACTGCAACGGAACTGATAGGTAATACTCATTATGCGAATCTCCAGGGAATGGAACTCATTGTCACTCTGTTTTTCCTGACCTGACTACGATAATAAAAGTAATAAGTTGTTTATTTTTCCTTCACATTATAAGTTTTATAGGTCTAGAAAACCAGTTCTTAAATGTTAACATTATGATGAACTGGGGCCTTATTCGCTATGACATAGGAGATTCCGTGCCCAAAACGTGTTACGTCACAACGTGATCTAAATGCAAACGCGCCTTGGTGTGGAATCGAAAAATGGTATTCTGTATGCCACAAGACTATGCCCCACTTTTGATTTTTTGGTTATTTCACATGATTCGCTCAAAATATTACATTTGATCCACTCGTAAAATTATCGGTTTGTATATAAATCAAATAATAAACATTTTCAACTCAAATAATAAACATTTTGAATTATAAACATGCTAAACCATTAGTTGTTCAGCTCACAAAATTTAAAAGCGCTTTGAAAATTTAGAACTTAAAAATATTGATATAATATAACATTCCAGTCATACGCTTGAATAGTTTCGGAACGAATAGTTTTGATTGCTTGTAAATAGTATACTTCATCCAAGTAAATAAAGATCTAAACTTTGAAAAAGCAAAAAAATAAAATGGATGTTATTCTGCGAAAACGAGTGACGAAGAAGTACAAAACTTTGAAATGAAAAAAAACACATAATTAGCATAACATTATAGCACGGATGTTCACATATTCAACCCGATGTTACCAAATTATTTATACGTCTACTCTTTACCTGTACTGATAATAATGGCTGCCATTTAGCATTTATTATATCTCCCTATTGTGCGATACACATAATGGATATAATAGCCGTTATCGTCCTATTATTATCCAGTTGAGCATTGCCACAGCTTTTAACAAAAAGGCTAGATTACACGCCACCGAAACCATGGTATTCCGTTTACAATAAATACTGTTCAATATAAAAATATTATGGATAATCCACACAACACTGTTTATCCCAAACTAAGCAAAGCTTGTGCGATAAGAACCAAATAAATGATATAATACTGACAATAATTGAATATGATAAATATTTTTTTTTGTAAATACACACTAAGAATACATATAACACCCATACAGAGCACAAACATTTGTTCTCGGTGGGGATCGAAACCACGGCCTGAGTTCACGGTGCAGAAGGCTTCTATACCAACTAGAGATGGGTTTTTGCCTGGGCATTTATGGACGTATTGAGTAAATGCCGAGTAAGCGTCCATTTACGCCCAGTAAACGTCCCAAAACAGGGCGGATATATTTTTATTGTAAAATATCGCAAAATTCACAAATTATTACACAATGCTAAGTTCTAATGACTAAAAAGGTTTTTTTAAGTTAATCTATAATCATCATCAGGCTGAAGAAGGCCACTGCTGGACATAGGCCTCCCCTACACATTTCCAGGAAGAACGATTCTGAGCTCTTTCCATCCACCGGCTTCCCGCGCTCTTAACAATGTCGTCGGTCCATCTAGTGGGTGGGTGCCCTACTTTTCGTCTTCCGGTTTGTGGTCGCCATTCGAGAACCTTTATTCCCCAACGGTTGTCGGTTCTTCGAGCTATATGACCTGCCCATTGCCACTTCAATTTACTAATTCTAAGAGCTATGTAGGTGACCTTGGTTCTTCTACGGATATCCTCATTTCTGATTCTATCACGTAGTGAAACTCCCAGCATAGCTCTCTCTATATATAGCTCGTTGTGCGACTTTGAGCTTGTGTACGAGGCCAATAGTTAGCGACCACGTCTCAGTTCCGTAAGTCATCACTGGCAACAAGCAGTGATTAAAGACTTTTGTCTTGAGGCTTTGCGGCACCTGCGATGAGAAGATGTGGCGCAATTTCCCGACGAACGACTTTTGTCGAAGTTGGCTCTACCTAATTGGATCGTCTGACCCAAATTAACATGAGCATTAGACATGGTTTTTGTCTTGCTCATGTTCATTTTTAGACCCACCTGTTGGGAGACAATATAAAGGTCTCTGAGCATTGTGCCTAAATCTTCCAGTGACTCCGCCATTATGACTACTTAGTCATAATGGCCAGTCGTCGGCAAATCGAAGGTGAGTGATGAATTCGCCGTTGATGTTAATGCCATACCTTGTCCGTCCTGGACACGAGCTTGAAAATATTCTCCAGTGCCGAGGTGAACAGTTTCGGAGATATGACATCTCCCTGTCTCACCCCTTTTTGCATGTGGATTGGATTTGTACTCTGATCCTGAAGTTGGATAGACATTGCGGCATTCCTGTTGATACATATCAACACTTTGATATATAGATAGCCAATTTGACACCGCTAGAGCGACTGTAGCACTGCCCAGGTTTCGACTGAATCGAAGGCTTTCTCATAGTCTACAAACGCTAAGCAAAGTGGCCGATTAAATTCCTCAGTCTTCTGTATAATCTGCCGTAGCATGTGGATGTGGTCTATGGTGCTAAAGCCTGTCTGAAACCCGGCTTGTTCGGGAGGCTGAAAGTCGTCGAACCATCGAGCGAGACGATTGGTAACTACTCTCGAAAACAGCTTATAGACGTGGCTAAGCAGAGAGATTGGCCTATAGTTCTTTAAGAGGGTGTTATTACCCTTCTTGGAGAAGAGCACCACTACGCTCCTGTCCCACGCTTCAGGCATCGTACCCTCAAGGATGACAGAATTAAAAAGTGTGGTGCCGGGGATGAGGGGAGTGAAATATATTATGAAACACGTGTTGACAGGTAGAGCGTCGTATATTGACTAATTGTATTCTCTTACATAGATACTAATATAGTTACTAGTACATCACCACAAAAGCTTCTGAAGAACCTCAAGTATCGGCGTTCCACCCGCTTTCAGAAGTTCTGTCGTTATTCCGACTTCCCGCGGTGCCTTTTTACTCTTAAGCTGCTTGAGAGCCGTTCGGATCTCGTATAGGCTGACGAAAGTAGCGACTTCCTAATTCAACTGAATAGCGGCTGTGCAAAAGCTTTTTGTGGATGGGAAGAGATATCACTTTTCTGATATCAATAGGAAGAGTGTTCCAAATACAGATAGCTTGTACAGTGAATAAGTGCTTATAGAAAGAATAAGAGTGGACAGGAAGTTGTAGAGTTTCAGAAGACCGTAAAGTACGACAGTTAGAAAGATTTAGGTAGGTATTCAAAGCGTTGAGATTAGTTTAGCTTTTAGATAAGGGGGGTATTCCTGCAAAAACGAATAGGCAACCACTTAAGCTTATTACAAAAATCGGAAATGTGGTCATATTTGCGTAAACCAAATATGAACCTAATAGAGAAGCAAAGGTCAAGCATCAACTTCTACATCCAGAATATTTGAATTTGTCCCGACTTTATTATGATAGTACAGTATGGAGTTAAGAAAGAGAATTCAGCTGGGTTGGGCGGTATTTGGGAAACTTCGTCAGATCTTCTAGTAACCCATCCCACAGTGCTCAAAAACGAAAGCCAGTGCGTCCTACCAGTTATAATAACACGTGGACACTGACGGGTCCATAAATTAAAAGTCGCTCAAAAAGCTATGGTTAAGGCTATGCTCGGAGTCTCTCTCATCAGAGACAGAATCTGGAACGAGGTCATTCGATAGAGGACCAAAGTTGTCAACATAGCCCAAAGAACTAGCAAGCTCAAGTGGCAGTGGGCCGGTCATGATTCGAAGAACCAATAATGTGAAGACCACGTTTAGACAAACGTAGTGTAGGATGCCTCAGATTAGATGGAGCGACGACTTATGCAGAGTGGCGGGCAGCAACTTGATAGGAAGAGCCAAACCGAACCCTGGGCTCAGTGGCGCGCCATGAGAGTGACCTATGTCCAGCAGTGGACTGCAAAAGGTTGATGAAGATTACGCTAGTGACAGCGATTAGCAGGCACGAATCACGAATACCGTGTGCGGTAAAATGTTGATTTAAATAATACCGACCGACTGTGATTCTGCTGATAATTCTGTAATTTGGCCACAAATACATTTTTTATTTTCAGTAAGATCCTCCTTTTTGGTCAATTACTATTTGTTCTAATATTAAAATGGTTTAAACAGGTACATCTTACGAATACTCAATGAAAAAGTCTGATTTTGACTAATTAGAGTTTCCGCCCTGATTTTGGACATTTAAAAGGACGTTAATTCGTTTTTGCCCTATTTGTCCAGTTTATGGCCTTTTTGCCCAACTGGGTTTAAACCCTCTGCCCATCTCTAATACCAACTGAGCCGTACCGCCTGTCAAACTTGTCATATACATAGGTTGCTTTGAAACCATTTTGTTTGTAGGAACTTCTGAAAAGTCAATCTATTTACTCACAACGCTCTGCTGATAATCCATTATTAAGTTTATCCACTGTAAATTCCAGGCTGATTACTCGAAAAGGTCCTAGTTAGCCCTAGTTCTATCAAGGTAAGTATACCAAGAGATCCGAAAGGATATCACTATACCTACTGTCACTGTCGTAAGACATTTTTTTTTTATTTCTAGTTAGGGCACGCTTGTCTATTGACTGACTTGACTAAAAACGATTTCATTTATGTAATATATCCTCAGTCTACACTGGTAAAATAGATTCGAAATGGACAGGTGCCATAATTACCGGCTTACCGGGCTCTTATGAGGTTGCCAAGATGCTGCAGCGCGTCGAGCATGTTTTCCGAGGCGGGGGTACCTGATTTCTTCGCTATAATAAGAACCCGTGTAGCGGCATTTTGGAATCGGTTAGGTCGCTCCAACAACACTATCCTGAGGGCTGTGTCTGACTATCTAGCCAACCCCATTTTTAAGAAATGGATTTCCATGCACATGGATCCTAACAGAAAGTGATAGTTAGTAGTTAGTGTTAGTTAGTTTAAGACAGAAGGTAGGTTTACCTACCAGTGTTATTTTGTGTGTGTATTGTTTTTTTTTTTTTATTACTGTAATTTTTATGTGATATGGGTCTATCGTGCCTGAATTAAACAACTTTTATTTTTATTTATTTATTTATTATTTATAATTAAGAAGAAGAAGAAGACCCGTACTTAATGTTGGCACGGCGCCGGCGCAATTTAGTTTATTAAATTAATGAGTATAATTGGCCTATCTATTCCGCGTTTAAGCTGTGGTTTTACCAGAATATTACCAAGCATTGTACTAAGGCGTAGTGAGGTTTCGTTAATTCACTCTGCATTTCCACATCCAATATTCACGTAGCTAAACCGAAATGACAATACACCACAGATTGATGCATACTTACTCCACAAATAGTGTTCACAATAGTGCCGTTCTGTGACGCAATCGTTTTATTATTCTTTAGTACTCGGCAAAATTATTTAGTTAGCTTATAAGACTTGTACAAAGGCGAGCTTATATAACCTTAAAAAGAGTTCTCCTTCTGCTCAGTCATGTATGAAATACTTGTGCAAAAGATAATTCTGATTGTTCATTATGTGTTTTTTTATAGTTGCTCTTTTGCTGGCTCATAAAAACTCCGAAATGTGCTTCGCATCAAGAATTATAAATTCATTTCTGACTTTGGCCATATCTCGTAAATATTTGTGTTTTCAATTCAAAATCAAGCGTCATGTTACGTCGAAATTCTCAGGACGTTGCATTGGTAAAGTTAAGTTCAGGATGTGGTTGAAAGTTAGCCGCCAAGTTTCCAGTACACACAGGCTAGCACACTGGCGGTGTTTATTTGGAACTCAATCACTTTGCAATTAGGAAGTGTTTCGGCAAATTGTGCCAAATTCATTCGATTGGAAGTTTATGTGTAGAGAAATTGTTGAACTACCAATATTCTGTGTTTTCATGACAACAAGCAAATGGCCTACCTGATGTTGTTCGGTTACTACCTTGAATAATCTCACCCACGTGCCCTATGTGGCATTGAATTACGTCCATCACTGTATTTAATCAAACCTCGAATCAAACAAAACATTTCAAATGCAAATGAAATCATGTAACTTTTCTAAGCTTATTTAAAACGAACAAGTTAAACAGAGATCTTAATTAAACCCCTAGCAATACAAACCTTTCAGCACACGTTTATAATTGAATAAACGTAGGTAAATATTATTCCTAGAGTTTGTTTGCCTTTGTGTTGTAACAACTATTGCTTGATTCTCGTTGGTTGACAACATCTAGCTACCATATTTTTCTTTACTTCCTCGCTGACCTAAAATACGGTGTAAATTGCGCGTTTTCTTAAATTCCCCGAATATAAAATTACAAAGGTAATAGCCGAAATTACAGCTGAATGGGTCCCATGGTGGTAAACGACATCGCAGTAGCCCAGATTGAGGTGGCAGGGAGGGATGTATTGAATACGTTTTTTTTAGGAAAAATACGCTTTTTGTAGGTAAACAAATCGATTATCAGTATAATATAAGATAATATAATATAATATAAGATATAATATAATATAAGTTTAACATATCAGTATAATATATTATTATACTAATAGTAAAAGCGATGAAAGGAAAATGTAAAAAATAAACTCCCAATCGCAAATAATATGTGAATGATGATGAATGGACTTGCATTATATGCATCGGAATGCAAGTTCGATTTTCTTACTCAATATTACTATTCGGAAGATATATTTATTATCTTTCACGGACTCTAGCCCCAAAATATCAGTTTATAAGGCCAAATTCTGATTTAAGAATAGAACAAATTATATTCGCTTGAATAATGTGACACGAGCACAAGGCCATTTTACTGGTGGGATTTATAAAAAAATATAAAAGAGGTGACATTTTTAAACGTGAGCCGCAGGCTAGGATTCATCTTTTTATTCATTTTCCTTCGTATTAAGTCTACCTCATTTTATTTTCTTCATATGAAATTATAATAAAAAGGAAACACGGTACTTAAGCAGTTATGCTAACTGGCAGCTAATTTTTGTGTCATTGTTCTTTTTTTATTGTTAACAATTTATTTATAGGTACTGTTCTTGTGTGACATCAAATAAATAACTTTTGATTTGATATGATTTGAAACAAGCAAGGGGTGCTTGTATCCTTTTTCATTGGACTTGAAGCAATTAAAAACAAACGGAAAAGAATAGATTTTGGTGCTTATTATAATCGTGTCAGTCTTACTCTATACCTACTCAAAATATTATTGCCATCACATTGGTAGATACGAGTTTATATAATATTATGGCAATTATAATTAACAATTTAGTTTCTCAATGCTTTGAACCCATTTCTCGTCACTCGTTGGTTTTCGATTGTATGCATCGACGAGTAAGTTTAGCGTCTACTTTAGCTATACAAGAGCAACTCCACTAATTGGCTTGTTCCGTTATTGGTACTAGTTTACAAGTTAACACCTCGGGCGGGTCGCGTGGCCTCGTTGCAACTGTTACGATTGAAGCTGTATTACTGTAGGTTTTTTTCCTAATGGTGAAAGAAAGAAAGAAAACCTAGCGGCAGGTAACTAAATCTAACTTGAGGGAATAAGGTCTGCACTGACGTTCCGCGATGGAGTGTATTGTTCCAAACATTTATACTTTAGCAAAATTGATAAGACTTTACCATCGTCATATTTTCTAGAAAAGAGATGACTTTGTACGGCCTTCCAGTTTTAGTCTGTATAAAATATCCACTTACTCCAGTAAAACTACGCTGTAAACTATTCAAAGTTTATTTGTAACTGGGGAACGATAAAACTGTGCAAACTTTGTTGTTGATCCCAAGAAATTTGGGAAGGTGATGCTTATTTACGTAAAGTTTAAAGCCTATTATTTTTGTTAGGTTTCATTAAGAAAGTTTGCGGAGCTTTAGTTCGGTGACCGGATTGGTGACTTTTGCCAGTTTCGGTAGTACAGTAATGGAACACAAACATCTTTGTATCCCCTATTTTATTTATTCAGCCATTCATTAGTACCTAGTATGAGGGTTTTTTACAGTAAAGTTTTTTTATTTCTTTTCCTTTTTTAAGCTTTGACAATGTGCTTTGTTCATTCAATAAGCACACACAATACCTACTTACCTTGCCATTTGCTTACCACCCCTTCTCCGTTAGTACAGTCGAACCGTCTTTCACTTTATCTGATACCACAGAATTCTATGTGTATATCATACATATTATACGTTTTTCTTAAGAGTTATGACCTATAGGCCTTCTCTCCAAGTACCTAAGGCAAGGTACAGTATTAGTTTCTGAAGACGCTCTATCCACGTCTGTCCAAGATAATGAATCTGACATTGTTGAGACCGCAATGGCTTACCATTGGATATCCGGCCAGCTAGTTCAGTTGCGGTACGTTTATGTTGCAACGAGGTGGGAACGATTTAGACCAGAAGATGAAGTGTAAAGTAAACCTTAATGCAATACGCATAGATAACATTTTTCCACAAAAAAGCGTCATCAGTCTTCCCTAAAACTCTTATGTCATTTACTGAAAATCAACGCACAGCCTTAGTAAGAGTATGCTATTTGAAGGGCATTGTGCATAATGCACTAAGAAAAAAAGATATCTTCTCTCTCTTCTTAGACTCTTCTCTTCTGAAACTCCAACCTAAAGGGTGCAGCGAGGATTGAAGTTTGTATGGAAAAAACTTAGGTACCGCAAACAAAGTCCCGTGCGATTCTGCAAGTCATCTAAAAATCATAATAGTCAGTTTCATCTCTGTGTGAAATAGAATTTATTGTAAACTAACTTGAGTTCCGTACCAAGTTTGTCGTAGTATCAGTAGTCCTTTAATTAAATTTACATCGGTATCCTTGCGGTTGCCAGGTTGTGAGCGTGATATCCAATTACTGCGGTGGAATCACACACCTCCAGAGTTTCCTCGGTCAATCAGTTAACAAACAATCAACTAATGCAAACATAACATACTGATGGCTAAAGGAACTTGCACCCTGGGGAAAAAAAACTATAGAAATTTAAATGAATCGCCGAAATGTATGTACTCGTATAACTTCCGAATGACTGCACCAAATTGGATAGTTGTTTTGAGTAGGTTATTCAGGAAAGATTCGTAATAAATATCTATACTTATTAGTATAGATATTTATTCCTCTTTATAATATTTTTAAAGAGGAAAGATTTGTATTTTTGTGTGTATGTTTGTAATGAATAAACTCAAAAACTATACTGAGCCGATTTCAAAAATTCTTTCACCGTTCGAAAGCTACTTTCGCCCTGAGTAACATTTTTCTTGCACAAGCGATAAGAAAGAAAGAAAAAATATTTATTTGCTAAGCAAAACTCACACTTACAATTTTACAACTTATCACTAAACTACAGAGGTAAGCTTTAGGCGTCGCAAACAAACAAAAATAACAAACTTTAAAACTTTCAAAGTGATCCGTTTTAACTTTCAAAGTGATCCTTGTGATTCAACTGAATAAATATATATTTGATTTGATTTATTGACAAGAACTGCAGAAACTGGAGTTTATATTTAACAAGCATACATACAAATTACACGAAAGCGAAATTCTGAGTATTTCGATACAATTTTGCGGTGCGCCAAACTGAACTAGTAAACCACAACTTGACATCACTCCTCTCACATTTCTAATTAATTAACTCAATGCTGATCTTTGTTTCAAACCATCGACTATGACCATTTTCTTTTCCAGTATTCCATCTGAGCAATACTTCTGAATTGATTTAAGAACTTGCCGTGCTATATTTCTGAAGTGACCATTCATAAGCTCGCTTATTCTTATTTATTTATCTATCAAATCGCGATATACCTACCCATGCATTGCTAAAATTGGCTTGAACCCGCCCGCGAATCCCGACGTAAATTCAACATGAAAGACCCTTTACCAGCATCCAATTTGACCGTGCGTTTGTAAACTGTGTTTAGCATATGTACCTTATGTAAACGAATTGGCTACCTATAGCTTGTATGTTATATTGATTTGGGTTTGGATACTCCCATTTCTGGATTGTACAGCCACTATTCAATTAGATAGACCATATGCGAAATTCCTGAATTAATTCCGTGAAAAGATTATATTATGGTCGCAATCTATGAGTTTGTGTTTAGATTTCTGGTTCACATCTTATAAGCTTTAATTAGTGTGGGCTAGTCTGTCCTATTTGGAACGCCCACCAGTATTTCGTCATTTATTTGGTTTATCACAACTTGACCAAAGTTCGTAAAGACTGTAAAAAATGTTTACCTAGTTTATGTGTTTAACCAACGGTCGTGGAAACTTCGTCCGCGCGGACTTTGTTTTCTGATGATACACATCGTAACCCGTAAGTACAGAAATGTTACCCTAGCCCTATGCAGTTATGTTTTAAATTACCATTAAAAAGTGCAAACAAACGACCTCTTTATAACAGTTCACTGTAAAGTTCAGTAACCTCAAACTGACGTCATTATCCTTAAAATTCTAGTCGTAATATATTCTAGTTTCTCGACATCATTAAAAAAATATTTTCAAGATAGCGTTGGAAATTTGAAGTAATACACAGGATCAGGGTGTTATAAAACATGTAATATAAACTATTTCTATCAAAATATCGTATTTATATAAACTGCCCTTGCCACAAATTCTATTGGAATGGAATCATCGATAATCTAGATACATTTCAAATTACTTCGCCATTCTATTTTCATAGCAATCCCTAGAAACTCAATCTATAGTTATGTATCAAATAAAGGTGCTTTCGATAGTCAACATTTCATATACATTTAAAATCCCAGTATCGTTATTCTGGTAACTTGATAACAAAGTAAAGAGCACAATATTTTCCTTTGTACTAAAGTATTTCGGTGCAAAGAAAACATAAAATGTAGCAGTTCTGGACTTTACCCACTCTCCTCAATCTTTCGTAAACTGTACCTCTCACTGTTAAAGAAGTTTAAGTCATCTTAAATGCAATAACCCAGATTCTCGTGGTTACCATGATAAGCTATCGGCATTCCAAGATTTCACACCACAATGTTAACTAGGCTCAAAATGCTTAACATTTCAGTTAACCTTTGAAACAATAAATCCCTCTGAAAAGCTCTTTGTCGAGCTTTCAATAGATAATAAGCCTTTATAACTTTGATCTACGAAATTATCTTTACTGTACAAATCAAATGAACTCACGGCACACTATTTACGGATTGAGGCAAAACATTCGATATCATTACTAAGAGAAAACCCTTTAAGCGGCCGCCTACTATTCCCCTGATGCTCCTACAAAATAATATTCAAATAGTCAACATTTTGTTGTTGTGATTTTGAATTTGTGTTGTTAGGACTAATACTATGCAGAAACTCATTCCCAGCGTTTCATTTTATCGCATGCTTCAGCAAAGTGGCGGACTGTTTATAAACACATTTCAAAAGTGTTGTTTATAAAGCCATTACAGCTAACAGCAGC
Organism: Thera obeliscata; assembly: GCA_947578465.1. Lineage (NCBI taxonomy): Eukaryota > Metazoa > Arthropoda > Insecta > Lepidoptera > Geometridae > Thera > Thera obeliscata. Next base: position 6,664,548 of record OX387926.1, read on the forward strand.
AAATGGTCCTCTTAGTTCTGTTTACAAGTTCGTTCTTGCGCTAAATCATACATATTTTTATATTAAGAGGTACGTAAATAAAGAAAAATCTTTTTGTATTTTGGAGGTTTTCGTTTTGAGCGTTAAAACCTCCTGAACCTTAAAACCTTAATTCTATCGGTTCAATAGATGAATTTAGAATTCATGGAAAATTTTACCTAGGAATGATATTTTTTTTATGATCGGATTCATCTTGTAGCGGTCGTATGTGCCACGAATCCACGATAGACAGAACGTACAGTGTTTTGAACTTCCACGCGTGAAGTTTGAAATTTCACGCATGGTGATGCTAATCTAAAGGAATTTCTTCCCTAATGACGTTAGAGCACGTCCGGTTGTGATCATGCGCGGAGTGAATGGCATTAAATATACACAACGGTTCGGGTCGGTGCTGCTGTAAGTACATGTGATGTAGTTTGACCACCTTGTTAACAAACCAAATGGAAATAACTTGGACTTGGACACACAATAGATTTATTTTTTGTAATTATAAATCACTTTTTATATTTATGTTGTCGATGAATTTTCTTGTATAGATTTCAAATGAATGTTTTTACGGACCGTCATCTAAGTTATTGTTAATAATGCTATGTAAAAAATTCCAACAATACTTATTAACGAAATATGTTTTGAAGTAGGCTTCTGGCAGAAAAATTCAAAACATATTTTTCAGACCCGACTTCAGGAACAGAGTGAGTAAATAATTTAGTCCAGACTTTAATCCAATCAACTTCGGCGCTCGAACAATCTACTAGCGATGTTACACTTTGGCAATATAGCGTGTACCTATAAAATTTATGCCTGAAAATATTTTATTAAATCAATGCATCCCCCGATAGCAAAATGTTGGACGCTGTTTTTTCTTACTCTGTAAAATAGCCTGATATTTTAAATATAAAATAATTATTTATTGACGGCCATTTCATACAGTGCCATCCAGCTCCAAACTAAGCAATGTTCGTAAAATGTGAACTGTTCCAATTATTTTGTCTACTTACTGGAATATTATTTTCAAACATACAAAGCACCAAGAAAATTCAATTTCTCATCTCACAACATGTTTACTGGTCATTGAAATAGATTTCTTAACTTAAAGCACAGAAGGCAGAGCTTCTATCAACTGATCTGAAAAAAGCTGTGTTGTATTGTGCAAATAAGTAAATACTAAATAAGTCAGACAATCCCGATAAAAACCCGTTTCTTCCATATAATTGGACGCTGTTTAAACAGCTTCCAATTATACAAATAACTAAACTTTGATATTTGCTGACCCTGACATGATAAAACTTCTTCCACAGTAGTAGCAGAGGAGGTCTAAGAAGACGGTCGACGTACGCAAGCGGGCGGCTACGCACGGGCCCCAAGTGGTCCTTCGTGTTCGACCCTGCGGGGAGACTGTGCTACTACTGGTCCATGGTCGTCTCGCTAGCCTTCCTCTACAACCTCTGGGTCATAGTCTATAGGTTCGCCTTTCAAGAAATCAATGGTAAGTCATCAAAGTTACTCTTTTCGTATGGCTCAAACTTTCTTATAAACAATTTCTGTTTTTGAACAGGCTAAGGACATTAGCCTGTTCAAAAAATATTGCCTCGACTAAACTGACTCGTCTTTCGATGTGGCTTTACATTGAACAATCCGTCAATAGATAAACATTGTTAGATGTTAGATATATGAGAAGCAGTGTGCGTATTTTAGGCGGTGTTTTAAATAATATTTAGTAGTAGGCTTAGTGTATTCACATTTACGGTTTAATTAAGGAACTTTCTCCTCCTCAGCCCTCTAGGACACTCAGAATAAGCTCAAGTTTCAGTAAATACGGGTTTATTTATAGTCCTGGAATCGTCTTGGGTCTCATTTCTTTTTAGACAAAGGTTTCTATATCGGGCGTTTACAAACATACCAAGTTTCAAAGAATCTAATGACGCCACTACATAAGAACTAGTCCACACCGACTTTCCATTTTGTATTTTTTTTCCTAGAGTAGAGTTTTCCACTTGCTAATGGAAAACACTTTAAACCGAAACAGTAGTGCTGCTAATAATGATTGCCTTTTACCATGACAGTTCCGTGTGTATGTGCCTCAAATAAGCCTACTTCACTCAACTCTAAACACAATCGAATCTACTTCGCCCGCTTCGAATATGAAAGGAGGTGCTTAAAAGGATAAAAATCCAATTTTGGCTGAGAATTTTGCAAAAGACGTCTCCATTTAGATAGCGAGTGAGATTAGCGGCTACGATCGACTCTGCGCCGTCTTAGCTCGCATAGTTTCTGCAAACTTGCACCGACGAGAATTACCTTATACTATAATAGCTTTCTGGGAATTTCTAGACATTGTTATAGTTTGGTGAACGTCTATGTAACGAGACGTCAATTTAACAGGCATTCATTATTTATCTAGCCGTGTTTTTTTACTCGGCATTGAGTCATGATACGACATGGCTTAAACACTACTGTAGAACTGTACTGTGTGTACTGTACTGTATGTCCAATGGATGCTGAATGTGAAAAGTTCAAGACAAAGTTGCTAGATTGTTTTTTGTTCTCGTGGTTGTCACTAGCCAACTAGTGATCACTTTGGGATATTTGAATTTGATTCAGGCTGTGAGACAAACAAATGTGAGATCAACAGAACAGCAAAATAATAATGGTTATTAGTTACTATGAGTTGATCCATCAACTTATACCAGCAGCCTGAGGTATAAAAAAGTATTTGGGGACTATCGAACCGCTGACCGTGAACTTGAGCGCAAAACATTTCGTTGAATTTGTACAACGCCGAAGACAATGTATCATCTTTGCAAAGATAAGTTCCGATGTTTTGCCGGATTGGTTTCCAGTAGTTTCGATTCCATTACCTTTCTCCAGCTCCGATGAGTTTTACTGTTGGCTACGTAATTGTATTTCTTCAAGTTCTGCTTGCACTCTTCGTTTTACTGCAACAAGAACTTTGTAAGATCAAATCGTTTCGTTTGAGTTTTAATTAAATTTTGCGGATGGTCAACCGAATAACTTTGAAAGTAAGGTAAATTAACTACTAATATCCTGATGCAATTTTGCTCGGGGTTTAATTTATTCATTGTTGTTTTTGAAATCGGTGAATGTAATGGTTTTCGTTGTTTAATTTGATGAATTTGAACTAAGGTAATTCATTGATTGAATTTGTACTAGTCAGTAATGGGTCATTAATATATGTACAAGGCAATCTTTAAAATGTAATTTTCGTATAGAAATAATGGGGTATATTATAAAGAATGCACTGAATACTATTTTATTTTTATTGTCATCATAAAATGCAAACTATATAGATCAGTAACGAATGTGTTTTGTTTCAGGCGAAACGATAATAGTGTGGTTCTGCCTGGACTACTTGACGGATTTCCTCTACCTAGCAGACATACTATTTCACTTCCGAACGGGGTACTTAGAAGACGGAGTGCTTCAGACGGACTCGGCGAAGCTACGGACACATTACATGAATTCAACCATTTTCTACATAGACTGCCTCTGTCTACTTCCGCTGGACTTTTTGTACCTATCCATCGGATTCAACTCCATACTGCGGTCGTTCCGCTTAGTGAAAATATACCGGTTTTGGGCATTCATGGATCGCACGGAGCGACACACAAACTATCCAAATCTGTTTAGATCTACAAGTTTAATACATTATTTGTTAGTGATATTCCATTGGAATGGGTGCTTGTACCATATTATATATAAAAACAATGGGTTCGGTAGTAAAAACTGGGTGTACCATGACACTGAGACAGCTGATGTGGTGAAACAATATTTGCAAAGTTATTATTGGTGTACGTTGGCGTTAACTACGATAGGTGAGTGTTTTTCTATTCTTAATTTTATTAGAATATGTTCATTACTGTACTATTATGTTTCATATCATAATGATCACCTACATAATTATGTCTTGAATAACAAAGCCATTCATAATTCACATATCCATCGTGATCATTAGCTTTTTGGGTAAATATTTTCCTCGTTCCTGCCAGCATACTCGGTCCTATGCGCCATTTTAAACCGAGAACAAACATGTGGTTTTGTTTAATAGGTTGTAGTTACACTCTCTATGTAGGTTATGTGTAGCTGTTTAAAACTTTAGCTGCTGCATTTTTCTGTGAAAATCTGTTATTCGGACTTTCATAAAAACATATGGTCGCGTGCACACAACTGTTTTCAATTATTTATGGGCATCACGTGTGACTGTTAAAACTATTTCATTAAACATTCGTGAACAAAGCTACATTGTAATAAAATGTAGTCTCTGTGCCAAAAGTGTATTAGTATTCAGCGTTGTACTTCCGCAAGCTCAGATTTTCAATTAATTGCTATAGCCGAGAAATGTTCCGTTCCTTTGCGCAATTTTTCTAAAATAGGTCATTTTATATTTTTTGAAGCAATAACAGCTTACTTGATTTCATACAAAATTTTGATGCTACTCTACTCATCTTTGATCATAGAAAGATTCAATAATGGTGGAGGCGCCAACAAAAAGTTTTTTTACTGACTGTATTATAATTAATACGAGCGTTAGAGTTATCTGTATCAAATAAAACCGCAAAAAAATCTGACCGTCAGATCTTAAAGTGGGTCCAAACCAGCCCAAAGAAGACGGTTTCAAAGATACAGGTGAAACTAATACAAAGCGCGTAAAAAGATGTCTTTTCGGAAACTCAGGACTCTTTTACAAAAGCGCATCGGAGTCTTCGCTAAAGCGGCGACAATATTACGAAACTTCCTCATTCGAGTGGCCATTGTTCTGCTCAAGAAACTCTATTAACCACTCAGGGCTTCTTATCAGTCTAGTGAGCAACTGTGAATATTTTTATTTTTGGCAGCGATCGCGGGTACTAAAACGTTTGTGGCTTGAGGTTTGCAGCTATCTCGCAGATCCTGATTAGTCAATCAAAATATATTGCATATTATTGTTGTACAGACAAAATCATAATGGATAGTAAAAGTTTTACTAACTTGCCCGTTCCCAACGACGACGGTTAGAATAAGATGAGATTGGGTACGTTAAAATGGCATAATAGAAAATTGGCAACCAATAAGTACAAAAAACCAAAATCGATTGTCAAGGTAAATCCAGTAGTACAAACAACGAGCAAAGCAAAAAGTCACTTTAAATCATAATCGTCGAAAAATAGCTTAATCAATTCTCAACGGATATAAAATGGAATGGATGGAAGTAGAAACCAAACAAACTCCAATCATAAATAACAATCTTGAGGTTTTCTGGTAGAAACAATTATGAGTTGAATTGCTTTGATAACCTACGGTATTTGAGATGTCGGAGTTACAATTACAAATCATTTATTAATAATAACTCTTAGTTACAAGCCAGTTAGATGAATAGCGTCGGTAGTTTGGAAGCAAAATAATCGATCTTCTCGTGATTTCTGCCTATATCTAAGATCCTTTTCAACGTACAAACTCAGATTTTTAAAACGGGGTTTTTTTGTGAAATGGCTTTTCTCTAGAAGATAATATTCTGATGTTGCAGTGATAATAATATTATTTAGTTTAACCTGCTCAAATGCGCGTATTTTTCACAGGTATTTTGGTCTAATAATATACAACATATTTAGAGTTACTCATTGTTTTTGTTATGATGGCTGTTTCTATTATCTTAGCAGAATTAAAACGAGTTTTTCACAGAAATAAACAATTTTCTTTAGTTCGGTTTGGGTATAATACGACTAGCCTCTCAGCTCAGTTGGTAATACCTCTGCTTTCTGCGCCCTAAGACGTAGGTTGGATCCCCACTAACGCAGATGTTTGTTCACTGTCTAGTATTCTTAGTATATGTATATTTACAAAAAAATGAATGTAAGTTATTTTATTATCAGCCATCTGGTTCCTTTATTACAAGCTCTGCTTAATTTGGGGCTAAATATCGTTGTGTTTATTGTCCACTATATTTATTTATTTCATTTATTTAAATCTCTCACAAGATTATGAAGTCAATTTACCCCAGGCCTAATTGGATAAACTTGATAAACTAATCAATTCAAAGGTATGTTCGAGCTCGTCAGAACACGCACAACTAATTCAACCTCAATATTAACGTTTGACTTGCAATTATGATATTCCCGTCCCAAATATTATTTAGTAAGCGTTCTGTGATGAAATACAGTTTGCCAAAGTTTTGAGTAACAAGATGAGTGCTGATGACTTCTGTGCTGGAAGGTACGAACCTCTGAGCAATTTGCGATTTTCGTTTCTCTTTCAAGAGCTTTATATGGTATTCATAATAATTGCGCAACTAGCCTTTGTCTAGGGTTAAATGTTACTTTTATAAAATAAGTATTATAAATAAATAAATATTGTGGACAATCCACACAAGAGATCTCTTTTGTTTTGTTTACTAGGACTAGGTTTTTCTAGTAAATAAAGTAATTGCCAGATAAATATATTATTTAGATTCACACAGTCGGTAGCTTGGTTTCCGTACTCCGTCCTAATAATGAATTCGCTACAACAAGTCACTAACAGTTTGTCAACTCACAGACAAGTTCAAATGGTATTGAATAGCTGAAACTAATAACAAGTATTCGAGAAACGAAACTTCTACTAGATCATAGTTTACAAATGGACGGTATAAGAACTGTTTTATTTATACTATCATAGTAACCGTTTGCTTACTTTTCGACTTTTTGTTAAATTTGGATCCAGTTTAGGGCAGGCGCGGCTTCGCTCTCCCCGTTACCGTTCCCGTTATTTTTTCGGGATAAAAAGTATCTTATTCCGTATCCTGGTTCTAAGCTACCTCCCCACCAAATTTCATCTAAATCGGCCGTTCTTGAGTTATAAATAGTGTAACTAACACGACTTTCTTTTTTGTACAGATTGTAACGTACTGGTCAATGTTAGCAACGTAGATATGAAGACTCCCTGTGTTTATATGATAATGAAATGAACATTATAATAAAGGTTTACGGTTCAAAATTAACCCTAACTAATATTGCTCCCTTGGAAGATATCAAAATGTTCTCGAATGCTCGTTCGAATGAATACCTTTCCATTGTGTACAAGTCTTTGTTATTTTTAATACCTACAACTAGCTGCTGGAACAAGGATAACCTGACTGACTACCTGACGCTAAATAAAAGTCCTGATTACTGAACGGTGGTCCACATGTTTTGGCCAATAACTCAAGAACCAGATCGTTACAAATTTTGAAACCTATACCAATCTGCGTCACTAATTCGTCACTAAATATTGGCATACCAGCCAGGCTCAATTTCTTCTGGCCACAGGGTTATGAAGTCTGTAAATAATTATCTAAAAATCATCTTACAATAGGATACGCATCAGACTATAAACTGCTAGCTTTTATGTCCTTGCAGTAAGCGTAATTTTTCTTTGTTTTTAGGTAACTTGAGCTGTATCCTGCTGTATACATACTAAAAACAAAATAAATGTTTGCTATGTGCTTTGTTTTCTTATGTATATTTTTATACTATGTGGGTATTAAAATAAATAACGACGAACACGCGTATGCCGGTGAAGAATCCCATTTAAAAAGCATAAAAACTTTATTCCAATTATCCCATTAAAATTGTGATGATACTCTGTAAAAATATTCCGCTAAGGGCATCCATAGCGGCATATATACCTTTGTCGGTCGTGTAAATACCACCAGTTTATAAAGCTCTCTAGGTAACTTATTATTCTGACTGGCCTTCTGTGCCGTAGGTCGTGGGTTCGATCCCCACCGGAAAAAATACTTGTGTGGTGAACACAGGTGTTTGATCTCTGTCTGGGTGTTATATTGTATTCTACGTTTGTATTTACAAAAAAAATATAGGTATCAGCTATTGGGACTAGATAGTGTTGTGTGGATATATTTCTTTATTATATTTATTATTCAGGATAATAATAAGTTATCTAGAGAGCGCGCCAACGACCGCGCCTGATATCAAGTCAAGTGTTGAACGACGAACGAGAGCTTGTTAGTATTATTATATCGTTGCTTTTTGGAGTATACTTTTGGGGATTTTCTTTCTTTTTCTTACTTTCTGGTGAAACCTGCAAAAAACTATATAGTATTACAAAGTGCGAATTCTAAATCGCGGTACTTAACCATTAATGTTATTTGAATTGTATTCAAATGTATCATTGTAGGCCTTTTGTTTTTTCATTGACTTTATGTGCTGTAGGTATATGAAAACAAAAATATTCTAAAAATATTATGGGATAACAGATTTAACTATAGCATGTAACAAAATTTTTTTAATTTATAAAGGCCACTTATAATGTGCGCAAATTTCAACCACAGCTGAACAGTATACCGTTCATACTAATAGGAGACGTGTGCAAAATTGTTATTTCTCTTAAAGCTCGATTTATATTCATCATAATCCCCCGTAAATTGCATGCACGGCAAAATACGCAGCTCCCGCCGAATACAATTATAGCAGGATTTTAATATATACATTTTTAATATGCATTCAATTTTACAATGTATGGATATAATTATTTAATTGAGAGGGTTTGTGGGATTTCATGTATTGTTTATTATTCAAATAACATATTATTGCAACATTTATACACATTATATGCATAAAAACATGGATGAATTCATTACCCTACGTCAATAAAGTAGTCGAGCATAATACGAACAAAGATAAAAATATTGAGGTTCAAAAGTCCCTCGAGTCGAGCGTCATCGAGTTGAAGTATCTACGTGCACTCCGTGAGAGTGGAGCCCGTCTCGAACCCCGCCAATCGGTGATTCGCAAGAAAAGAGCTCAATTTTCTACAATCTATCAAATCATATTTACAACAAACCACTCAAACATTTAGATACATTTTTCTAATAATTATTAGAAAAATGAATCCAAGTGTTTGAGCTATTAGATATTTTTCATTTTTATAAAGCCTCTCAAGCTAACAAAAAACGTTTTAAATCGTCAGTCATCATTACTGTAAAAGTAGCTTGCTTACATAATCTGACTTTTTCATAAAAATACTTACCGTCGTGCTTAAGTGTCTCTGCACTCCGCAAGAGATCCTCTCTCGAGATGATCGCGGGATAGTTGAGACATACTTGAATTAATTGGAAAATCGGTAAAAAGTGTCAAAGACAATTAGTTTAATCGGTTTTCATTGTGGCCGTTCTTGGAAACGGAATTCTTTGAGATTTTCCGGAAATTGCTTGACTCCTGGGGACAATGCTTTCGCAGAAATTATCTTGTCCCTGGCTGAAACTTGTTCGTAAGTATTTGTCGAAACGCGACTGTCTTTTCTCTGTGAATATTTTGTCAGTACTCTAGTTCGTCTGCAGGAAATTTCCGAAATCAATCGAATGCAATTCAATGTAGAGCACAAATGCAGTGCAGAGTACTATTTGAAACCTACACATGTGGTCTCTCTGCGGCTAATTCCGAAGTAAGTTAATAAAAACTTAACACAACTTCCAATTCAGTGAGTTTCTTAACCGACTCCGGGCCCAGGTAGGCCGCTGCAGAAAAAACCTGGCTAAGTGGGGAATCATCGACCCGACCAGGGTACCGTGCAACTGCGGGGCCCCCATACAGGACATGCCACACTTACTTTCATGTCCGCTGTGCACGACCACCTGCACCATGAACGATCTTAACATGGCATCGAGTGGAGCTATTGAGGTGGCGACATATTGGTCGAGGAGGGTTTAGAGTCTTGACTCGATAAGAAGAAGAAGTGAGTTTCAAACACGAAAAGTACCAAGCGAAACATTTTTCAATAGCGGAACAGCAACGCATAATAAGTTTTAATTAACCCTTTTCTCTTCAGTATATCGTGTTTCCAACTCATAATGATTAGTCGGTTTAATAATACGGTGAAATGAAAGCTCTGCCGGACTAGGGTTGGCAGTTAGACGTCTATTTAGATAAGCCTTTTAAAAAAACTCAATGCTATTCATGGATTTGCAGTGGATTCCATTGGACTATTATTTTGTTGTTTCAATTAATTTCACATCTGGTGGGCCATAACCTTGTTTTATTTAATACAACTACCTGTTGGAACAAGCATATGGCCCACCTGATGTTAAGTGGTAACCGTCGCCTATAACAAAGCATTGCCTCGTAGAAACGCACGTCAGGAACGTGCCCTACGATGCACTGCCCTGCGTCCATCAACTTGAGGCAGCCTCAAGTGCCAGTAATTGTATTGTGTTCCATCAGATAGTTGAAAAAAAAACAAATTATCCCCTTTCTCCATAGTTTGCGGGCATATTTTGCTTTCGTAAAAAAAAATACGAGTCATCAAGTTTTCCGAAAGCCACAATTTTGGGTTGCCTGCTTGCCAGCTTGCATATTTTATCCGGCAAAAAACATTACTATGGCAAGACGTTTTACGGCATAGTATAATCAGAGTGTTTTTTTATTAATCTGTAAGCTTTTTCCTGCGATTTAGATTATATCTGGCAGCCCTATCTAGAACAGAGGCACAACTTCCCGGGGTTGACACTTTCCGCTCATAAATAGGGAGATAATTGCAGGAAAGATACGCCGGTTTATATCGTTAATACGGTTTACATTATACGAGGGATTCAGTGAAAAAGGGATTTACTGAGCGGAGAGGATTTGATCTATAAATTAAAATACCTACTGTATTAGATTATAACTCATAATCAAGAATCATAATTAAAAACTTTATCTACACTATACAAATTCGGTTAAAACCCTTTCTAAACTTCTCGCCTTGGATTTTCTTTCGAGTTGGATTTTATTTCGAGGTGAGAACCACAATTTTGGTTATATTTTTACCATTTTAGCAATACTTACCCAATTTTTATAAGTTATAGCTATCGCTATGTTATAACATAGCAATGGCCGTCAAAGTTTTGATCCCATTCCCATTTCAGTTTCTCAGTTAGGCAGCTGCGAGATTAGCAACAGTCTGATAACCTGAAGCTCGGAGCTAGCAATTAGCCTTTTAATTTGCTGAAGTGTCTGTATTTGAATTGAAATTATGTAGAAAAGGATTTAAGTCTCATTCATTCTTGCATTTACTCGTAAAATACAGATTAAATTAATACAGAACCCAATTATTCAATCATAACATAGTCTTTTATAGCGTCCTTCATAGTTCAAGGTCGCATCTTTATTATATTAAACTTGATCAATATAATTATTGATTATATCCAGAGCGCGCCCTCATGTTCATTTTCATTTCGACTGGCCTCTCAGCTCAGTTTGCAAATATTTGTGTGGTGGACACAGATGTTTGGTCTCTGCGTCTGGGTGTTATATTGTATTCTAAGTATGTATTTACAAAAAAAATATTTAAGTATTATATCAGCTATCAGATATCTCTAAGCAGAGCTTAGAGGAACCAGGAGGGCTAGATAGTGTTGTGTGGATTGTCTACAATATTTATCATTATTATTATTTATTTAAGACAAAAGTTATGACATTAATCTTGTTCAGAATCTTGAGGCGTAAATTAAAATGGCTACAATTCGTGATGCCTCTCGAAAAAGGCTTGAAATTAACAATTCTAATTGTAATTTATGTTGCGATGACTTAGATGAAGAAAATTTTATCTTTACGCCAGAGAGTTCGTGCTATCTTGAAAGCTAAAAATCCAAATTAAAATAATCCTTTTTAATTTATTGTTATCTTTTAAGCATTCAATTAACGTTCGGACTGATGAAATTTATATGAGGTGATTCATTATAAACCATCAAACGAAACGTGGTATTAAAACACCATTGATACCGAGTACCTATACAGGATGCCACAAACCCGAAATCAAATAACAATATTGCTAACACTGATTCTGCAAGTCTGAACTGGTGATTTAGAATTACTAGGGTTAAAACATGAAAGGTTGAAGAGGCGTTTAAATACTAAAACTTGAAACTGGAAATCAAAACTACTTTCTCAATATATCTAAAATGTCCCGAATCGGCCAAACATTTCAAACCAATTGTGAAAGTCTAGCTCGTTATCTTTGCCGAAGCCAATCCGTGGCCGTATTTAATCTAGCAGAAACTCTGCAGATGTTGCCGACCCAAGCAAAATTCAATTTTGCAGTTGATAAAGTATTTTTTAGTGACCTGTGATAATAAAATTATAGTACGCTCAAGTCAACAACCGGAATAAGTGTATTTCCCTACTTGAATAAATAACTCTTGGTTATTATAATATGGTTTATTGCAAATCGACAAATACGAGTGAAGTTTTGCGAGCCAAGGATTTTGTATTATCTAAATTCTAAACTTACTAACTTAAATTTTCTAGGAAAAAACGTTTAAGAAGCAGGTAAACCCAATTTATTTCTTTTCTAGGTATCAATCCTAATAAATGTGAAGTTATGCATCTCGAGCATTTTCGAAGTGGTTTCTTCCTAGTTTGGAGACGGAAAACTGTGGATGACTAATCGACCAATTAATATTTGACAGACCTTTAACTACATTTTTTATCAAAAATATGGTATTCATTTTGTAATCTGTTAAACCGGGTTTTAGTAAAAAATGCATTTTAATATCATTCTGAAAGTGGTTGGCAACAATATTGGTGCTAGCCGGAAATCTGGTCTGCTGCTTTATTTACAGCTAAACGTAATGCAATTTGTTCACTTAAGTTCAAGAGTGGTTTCTTGAATTGGGGCGCACTATTCTGAAATAAATCTAAGCTCTAGTGGAATTCTCTCTTTATAATACGTGTAAGAGTAACAGTTTTGTAAAACATGCAATATTAGTACGCATACACATAAACATGATGAATTTTACATACATGTATAAGAACAAATAAGTTTAGAAAACCCATCTACTGAAGAATAATGTTCTATAAAATATGAAATAAGAAAAGCCGTGGTCCGTTGTTTTGTTAGGTAAGGTGTGTAGTACACCTTATGTTGTGTAGTTTTTAAACATTTTATTTTATTTTTGGGGTTATTATAATGTTTATTAGGTAAAAAATACTGACGTTATATACATTAAATTCAAAAGATGCGAAGACCTGTTTAATTACTTTAACTTAGAATTTGTTTGGTTTATAGCTTAGGAGTGATTTTAGAAATGGTTCCCGATTATCGTGTGCATGCAAGTACGCACGCAAGTAAGCACGCAAAAAATAACAATACAAATATGTATTTTGGAAATGTGCTTAATAAGCCCGTCCATTTAAACAAGACACTATAGTTTTTTTCTGTTCATCCACTCCAGGACTTCTCCAGGATATCAAAGCACTTAGTGCTTCCTTCATTAGAGTACATAAGTTTAGCATCAAAGTAAAAAAATAACGTATCTCATATTTCTTTTATTCATGAAAGTCAGTTTTTATAACAGTTTTAGAAGTAAGGTAATTTTTTTTAACAGTTTTATGAAACTCGCGAAAAATTGTGAAATATCACAAATCTTAAAGTATTTCCTTTTTTTGTAGCTAAATGATTAATAGATTTTTCATTTAATCTCATCGGTAAAAGAAGACTGAAAGGTTTTGACACATTTCATACTGCAGCTTAGCGTAGCTCCTTCGTTTTTAATCCGCCAGGATTATATCCCAATACTTTTCGTAATGGTTTTTGTTATTTAGAAATATAAAAGTTTATTTAGCAAACGTGATTACTCTGAGTAACTGCGAAATTCACAAACGTATAAGAAACGAGTAAGTAGGTTTTGAAACGCAACGTTTCTGCTAAGTAAAACGTTGTAGAAAGGTTTATTTTCTGTGAAAGCTTATGTGTGCCCTTTGTTGTCAAATATTGGGTCGAGATAACGAGAAAAATACTGGGTCAACCCTTGCCCACAGGCTAGTTTTAAGGGACAAGCCGATAAGCCGAGAAAAATAGCGGTAGTTACGCGATGAGATAATACGTCTCAGGCGGGAATTACTATTCTATTTAAACCCAAGCAAAAAAAATCCTTCATCCACACACAAATACTAGCACATCGAGTTTGCCCTAATACAAAACTTAGATACAAAGCGAAAGCAACACAGGTATTACCTATGTGGTATGAATCTTGTATCTCTAAAATGTTACCCACAATGTACACATGCCTGTCGTGCCGTAAGCCGTATATAGTCGATTTGCACACACTTCGATTAGATGAGCCAGACTACCCGATAGCATTTCCCCGAAGCGAAACCGCATTATTATAACTAAAGCTTAGACAGTAGCGGTCTTACAAGGGATAGTTTGGTGTGAGAAATTGCTTAAAGATAGCCCTGCCACTGCTTGTCATTACCATATGGGTAAGAGATGGCAGTTTATTAAGCTCGTCACACACTTATCTATAATATATATAAATATAAATTATAGCAAGGCATATTGCGATGTATTTTCTATACAAATATTCAAGTGACCGCCGGTCATCTCTTTCTGTTTGTAAAATTTTCACAGCAAATTAATACCTTGCATTATCTAGCTAGATGAACGTAGGACATTTTAATCGCATGAAAATATGTTATTCCTACAAAAAACGCAGTCGCAAAAGCTTAACAAAAAGCTCATTGTAGTTTGACTTAAAAACAAATCTAAATATGATTTTTATAAACTTCACTTAGTGTAACCCACTTGATTATGAAACTTTGCAACAGGGCTGCAGTTGAAGCGTTGCTGTTGGCTCTTTGTATAATTTCTCGACCTCTGACGTTCTTTGTATTTGCTTTGAAGGCGAGAAATTGTTGCACTTTTGTTTAATTTTGGTTTAAAAGTAATTATAGTAGGAATTTCTCTAATGAAATAATTTTTGTGTTGCTGTCTATAAATCCTATAAGCCTTGAAAACATCTAAGCGTTCTGCGGTGGCAATCTGTGAATTCGACTGATCACTGATCGCCACCGCAGAATGTGCGCAAGGCACAAGTTAAGTGTTCTATATTCCGGTGACTGTTTGTCCGTTTGGCTGCCATGACTCCACCATCTAAGCATAACATTTTGAGTGTTTATAGTTTGAATAAATATATCCTATGAATTAAATAAAAAATACACGTTCTTTAATGGCGTTTGAAATAAGGTATCGAAGAATACCAATTCGTTTTTTCCAATTAGTATAAAAAAAACAGGATTTGAAATTTAGATGTGTCACAGTCTCATCGCGATTTTCTTAAAACCTTGTCAAATATATTTTTCTCTAACGATAAAGGTATTTGGACAGAGAATTATATGTTCCATCTGATCTTAGTGATTAGTCATAAAGCGTATGGTGCCCTATTATTGTCTAATAATTCACAGATAGAAAATGTATAGTCGGTAACGTAAAACGCCAAAGCCTCATTAGTTAGGCGCATTGCGGTCAGCCACCAAAGCGTGACTTGTATGTGTACAGTACACCCATTGTCTGTCATGAGCGTTTATTAGAATTGTATCATTTGATATTGCTGAAGGTATTTTGCTAGATTTCGTTTTTTAATTAGTACTTTTTAAATATTAATTTTGATACACCTACACTTAGGAGGTAAACAAGCAACGCATGCCGCAAGCCAATTTTCGTGGGTCCACACTTTCTGTTTAAAATTACAAATGACAATCTGTACCTATTTTATGCATATAACATTCTGATCACATCATCAACTTGCTACTGACTGTGCCACTGCATAAAACAAAGTTTAAAGTGTAAACCGGACCCGTACTTATCGTATCATTGATCCAGCTTAATGCTAACGATGCAACAAAAGGTGTTACAATGTCTTTGAAACTCCCTTTATTGGGTATCATTATCCGAGTTTGCTAATTGTCCTACTTTCGCCCTTGATGGTAAATATTATCTTTGTAATAGCGTGAGCATTACAATAGTAGCCAAGTCTGTGTCGTTAATAGGCATTTTGTGCACCATTCCTTAGTATTGCTTTTACAAAAAATACTTCGTACTTACTACAGCTATTCGTAGCAATCCGTAGCACCTGCTACGAAACGTCTACGAATTCACACGTAGATAATAATCGACATGGTCTCATGAGCGTCGTCTAACTCGGTATAATAACGACGTGGCGGGTATCTGGAAAATGAATTCTTTGTCGTCCCGTATGTCACTGTCATTTCATGAGCGGCAATCCGTCATCCTGGCATGCATATACCTGCTATAATAATATCTTCTTATCGCTCTCGGGTATGCTAAGCTTCCAAACATCCGGAAATTCATATCCATTTCAATATCGAGAGCAAATATTTATCATGCTCTATTTTCAAGAACTCGTTTGCGTATATGGCACTGAAGTTAAAAATGGAGCTGTTTTTAATATTGTTTTACTTGTGACTTGCTTATCTGTGTTTTTCAAGTTTATGTATTAAAACTGATTTGTAATCACATAAATAATGAGCTAAATGATAAACTAACAAACAATTCTGCCATCATGGCAATAAACTTTGTAATTTTATTCTGTATTGTGTTCCCTTTGCGTTTGAAAAAAAACACAGCTATTTGACTGGGCTTTGTTATCAAAACGCAAAGCGTTAAATCGGAATCCAAATTGATCCTTCCGACACGGCTCAAAATCGAAATAACATTTTGATTCAATAAAAGCTTCAATAAAATATGAAATCCTCCCGTCGCGCCATCGAATGAGAGATGTGAAAAGGCACGTGATATATAAACATCTGCGTCAAACGAGCATTAAAATGGTTATTTTTAAAATAAAATTGCGCTTTTATCCTCAGCTCCTCCACACAGGTGGCAGAATAAAGTACTTACACTCGGGGCTTAATCTGACATTGACTCGAACGAAGCAGGGATAAAAGTAAAGCCATCCCTCGCATATTTTTCAAACTCATATTTACCGCGGTAAGCAACCGGATTGGTGACAAATAAACTTTTACCGCATCGAACGTGCACGTATCGTTGATTTAATTATTGAATAGCAATCGGAATTAATGCCTGAAAGGTTCCATCTCTTTGACAAGCGTAACTTGACCGCATCATTATAAAATGTAACGTTTGTCATTTTCATATTCGACATTTATTCAATCACTTTGACGTTGTAAATTCTGTTCATTTGCTAATTTCCGTTTCAATTGATTCATTTAATGAGTCTTATTCAAACTGTTGTCTTTGTAGTTGCAATGATGATAAATATCGCTTGGGAAATACTAGTTAAAAAGTATATTTTATATTTACACACAGCACTACATTTCACATAGAATTAAAATGACATTTATGCCGGCTGTAGGAATAAATGTTGTTTCGTGATATCTGCATATTGCCTACAAGTTAAAACGAATTCTCATTTTTGTAAATTCTGCAAGCAAACTTAAAATAAAATGCCACCTCTAAAATGCACAAATGCTCTTGCGTAAAGTTTCACTATACGCCTAGGTTAGTTTAATTTGCATATTTTCAGTTTGCTTAATGTGTGTATTCATTCGTTTTCTGGAGCTTCGTGGCAATAATCCTAACCATTTATATTATTCTACCAAAATAAGAGAGAAAATACGACATCGTATTGTTGCAGTTCCCAGAAGTTTTGAAATAGCAAACGCTGTTGTATTTTAAACGAAATGAATTTTTGGACTTTAAAATTGCACAGAAAAAACTCACTATGTTTCTGTTTATGGATAATGCTTATTTAATAAATAAATAAATATTATGGACTATACAAACAGCACTATCTAGCCCCAAACTAAGTATAGCTTGTACGATGTGAACGAGCATAGCTGATATAAAACTTTTTATTTTGTTAATACATACTAAGAACACTATAAGTATATACATAAATATAATGAACACCCAGACAGAGAACAAACATCTGTGTTTCACACACTTTGTTTTCGGTGGGGATCAAACCCCCTACGGCGCAAAAGGCAGAGCTACTACTGACTGAGCTGAGAGGCCAGTCCATGTTATGGATCTTTTCTAAACTTAAAGCAAAAATCATATAGGCACTTGAATCGCAAAAGTAATACACTTTGAATTAGCACACACTACTTCTGCTCCATTCGACATCAATCATCATCATTCACCACCCTCATCGGCTATTCGTATATCACTACTAGTTATAAGCCTCCTCCACTTTTCTATTTTTGATTTTTATAGGTATGCCATTTGTACAGTCAGGATCAAAGTAAAGGTCAAAGTTTTAGAAGAGTTTTATGAAAAATAAATAGATTGAGTCAAATCTATATCAAACATTGATTAAAAACTCACTCCTTAAATTAGACAGCGATAAAAAAAGGTATGCCATTGTACATTCAGGATCAAAGTAAAGGTCAAAGTTTTAGAAGATTTTTATGAAAGACAAATAGATTTAGTCAAAATCAAATTTTGATTAAACACTCACTCCTTAAATTAGACAGCGAAAAAAACTGTGTACTATTTACTTTTTTTCTATTATAAATTCACTTTTTTTAAATGTCAAAAAATCTTCTGCTGTCTGTAATTTTTATTAAAAGTAAAGTTTTTTGTTCTAACTATGCAGCAACTGAATATACATGTACATATAACTAAAAGCTCTGCTTATTTTGTAGGTGACTTGCCGCGGCCACGGAGCAAAGGAGAGTACGTATTCGTAATAGCGCAGTTACTGTTCGGGCTACTGCTGTTTGCGACTGTACTCGGCCACGTCGCGAATATCGTCACCTCTGTCAGCACCGCCAGGAAAGAGTTCCAAGGTAACTATTATATTTAAAACGTTTTAAATCAAAGCACATTCTTAAAACAATCCGTTTTGATGCCTTTTGTTATTTTTGATATTGATGACTACTTCAAATTTTCAATTCAAATTCTATTTTCAACGCCCCACTCTTAGCGATGTGTATTGTAGAAACAACCTTGTCTGTCGTCGACTCCCCGTGCCTTCAATGTCATAGGTATACCATTTCCGTTATGCGAGGCCTCGGCTCTCTGCTAAAAATAAACGTGAGAGGAAACAATTTGAAAAAAGTCTCTCCTCACGTTCACTGAGTAAAATTGTTTGTAACGCGAGCCGAAGCATAAGAAACGTAGGTGCAATCTCCGTTAGACATTAGGTAGTTAACACGATAAATCATTGTGAGCGAGTGAGAAGGTTCAAAGAGCTCGGTTGGCGGTAGATGTGGGGTGAGGGAGGGCAGCGTGCCTGTCACATTAGCGTACTAAGCAGGTAGACGTGCCGGCACGCGCGCTACGTGATGCCCGCGCCTGCCGCCCGTCTCGCCCAGCCCACGTCATACGGTATGCCGGCACCGACAAACAACGCTAACTAGGCACCAAATATAACACCTAAACCGGCTCCTTAAAAAAACAGAAAAGGGAAACCTAGAGTATTCCGAAACAGCATTGATCGTCCATAATCAATTCGAAAATGAGACTAGCATTTAAAAAGAGAAGCGGTAAAGTGTCAACAACTTTAATTAGCGCTGCAGCTCGGTTGAAAAGACAATGGCGCCGCGACGGCATAGAGCAGGCTGAATCCGTGACCTTCCTCGGCGGCGCTGCAGCGAAATAGGTCAGCGGCTTGAATGCTATAAATAGCTCGGCGAAAGTCGGGCGCCGCGCCCCATCCCAGCGGGCGAGCGCGTCCTCCCGACATCGATCTAACGCGCCGCCCCGCTGCTGCTTTCGCGAGCTATTCGCCCACTCACGCCTCCGCTTCCGCTGCAACTACCAACACGCCTCTTTCTTGACATCTAAGCGTACACCGGAGCGCTTGCGCAATAATCAGTGCTTCTGCAGTTTCGGTCCAGCTGCAGACGCATACTAAGTTTCATAAAATATTATCCTATACTCAATAACTCAATAGATGGATAGATGATACCACAGTAAATTCGGGCAGCAACTCTTAGCTATCATCGTTCCATTTCATACGAAGGTGCCTCCATCACACTGTCAAATGCTATATCTTGTTAACTGTTAATGATGTTATATGAATGATCTAAATAACTAAAGTTATATTAAAAGTGACGTGGTGCTAGATAACAGTTTCGTTATCTAGTCCGCTTCAGCCGTCGTTCAGTATCGGGCTGCAACTTGTAAACTATCAATGCCGATCGAAGTTTCCGGTCCTTTAATTAAAGAGTTGCTCTCTTAGTCTGCTTGTATTTCAATTCTGCCTCTTGCGGTTTCTGATAGGTATATTATTCTACTTGTATCAGAATTTAATGTCAACTGTTTTTTTTAAAGTTCTCGAGCTTTCGCATATTAAATGTGCATATAAACGTATCGCCTAACAGTAAACAACATTCAAATGGCCTATTTTTTTTTTTTTTATTCCATTTCTGTGATATTATGAAAACTTATTTTGATAAATAAAGAGCACAAATGTTATGCAAACAGATGTTGGAGCGTCAAAAACGGCAAAGTTTGGATTCCCGCAAATCCATTAGGGACAATCTCATTGCACTCACTTCTCACTGGCAGATTAATATTATTCATAAGTTATACCGCTTGCACTGGCTGTGCGAAAGCTATCTAACTCCCAGGAACTCTAATAAGTAGTGAGTTGCCAGGCTGGCAGTCTCGGCTCGACTAATTGCGTACTTACGTCTTGAACTGCATACCTACTACATCAGCTGACGCAAGAGCCTGAATCTTTGCGCACATAATAAAACGTCGACTCTACTCTACTTGCACCTCGGCCTATTCAGACTCCGCTCCACTCAGAGACTTTATACAAAACGCAACACGTATTTTCTTTCAGTTCATCTGACTCAGTGTATATGTTACGGTCTTTTGATACGGAAATAACTTATCAGTCTCGTAAAAATCTTGGGATACTTTTATTACGATCAAACCGTCCATGAAAAATATTTTCCTAAGGTAAATCTGCTATTTTTTTCTTATCGATATGTTATAGTCGTAATATCCTTTCGTAAACAAGTATTATTCTTTGGTACATCCGGTATTTATACATAGGTACTGGATTATTATGTTTAGCCGGGCCAAAATTGTAGTTATGGATTTAATAACGTCAGCCTTTGGTTGTCGGCTGAGACGCGGTAAACAATTCATTGGACTTACCTAGTTTATATTCAAATTGTTGGACGCGCGTTTCTGCTCCAGAGATTTGTGTACGCAGCCACTGACTCAAACTACCGAGGTATTCTGTTTGAGCTTCACATTTTACATTGATGGCTAGAATTACCATAACAATGTTGTCTCCAAGTCGAACGTTCCACAATTTAAAATATTTTCTGCCGTAAAAATAGATTGTCTCCCTTCAGGGCGTATAGCGAACACTGGACGACTTTATATCGCATAAAATGTGCGAGCAATTTAGTCGCATTGTACCTTGTCGACGGGACTGGCCGCAGTTGAGTATTTACAGTATGAAATGAATTTTAAATTCATAAAACGAGGGCAATCTCAGACCGTTCAACTTGTTTTGTCAGTATGTTTCAATGTAAAACTCGTGGCGTGAATGACAAAAATTGCTTGACAATTATTGAAAAGATCATCTCTAAATTATAAAACTCTTACGTTACTGACTGACTGACAATCAACGCTCAGCTTTAGGCTGAGCGTTAAGTCCTAGAAGTCCCGTAAGTCCAAGAAGCATGAACCTTAGAGGGTATGTTCCTTTTATAGCATAGGGGTGCACTAAGAAAGCAAATTGGAAAATTATTTCCCTAAGCGGAGAAATAGAGGAAAAGGGTTTAAAAGAAAAATCAACGGGGATAAACTGCAACGGGACGAGCGAAGCCGCGGGCGGCCGCTAGTTCTGAATAAACGAACCAGCTATGTTTAACTTGTTTCTGGGGAGTGTGTAAAATCGAGACTAATGTAGCGTGGCGCACGTGAACTGGCGTAGCGGCGGCGGCGGTGGGTGGCCGCGTTGCTGCCGACCGCACTCTATTTGAACAAGATTAAATTACTCCAAATGTCGACATGCTAACAAAGGATCGACCATTATTGATCTATTTTGAAGGGTCGACAATATAAATTATGTAATTCAATTCTTGCCCGATGGACAATTTGAACTAACGGACAGCATCATGAATCGCTACTACATTTTCATGGCGGTATCCAAATTTTTTTTTTCCTATGCAGTAACAAATCCATATTTAGATCTAATGCTATCACATAAAAATGAAAAGAAAGGTAGGTGTTTAGCGTGTTTCATTTCAAACGACATCACTGGTAGCTACTTCAACGGCAAAGGGTAAAAGTAAAAGCATTGTTGACTCAACTCGTTTTTATACAGAACGACGTTGTTTTGTAAACAATCTTCCGTCGTCGTCCCTTCATTCGTTGTTCGGATGTCGGACGCTCTGCTCTGGTGGTTTATGCTTCATTTAGCAAATTAAACGGTTCTGTACGCACAGCACACGTTGAATTGTAATTTTGGTTCAGGTTCTGTGACACCGTTGCAGGTCAGTCAGACATGCAACTGTATTTAGGTAGATTTTACTTGAAATTGTCGCCTTAATGTTCTTTTAAATTACACAAAAGTTTTAGCTGTAGTATATGTACATAAATAAATTATTTTATATTAATGATGTTAATTTCTACCGTGTCTGACCATAACAGTCATGACCAGTACTTCATTTGCAAAAGTCATTATGATTTTATGTTAGTCATTGACATGTTGAAATGCGTAAAAACGAGTGAAAGAAATGGAATTTAAATTACACCCAGCGCCAATTTTCCGAAGCTAAAACACGTAATACTTCGACTCGTCGAGGAGACTTTTTACCAAGCTTTTACACAATGCTATGTATTTAGCTGGACGAACTAGTTCTGTCTTCATCTGACCTATATGCAGGCAACATGAATAAACTCGTATGGCCTGTATATCTTACATTCCAAGCTTTTTATCTTTTCCTACTCTATACACTGTATTGTATACTGTATAGTTTGTGAACATGGAATTCTGGATTTTTATTTGTTACTCAATCAAGTCGTGAGAGCACAAGATTGATTTTAATATGTAGATACCTCTTTTTGTTTTTTTTATCAGAGTGCCATCCCGAGTAAACTTGCTAGTGGAGGGTATAAACCTATAAATTATAAAAAAAACTGCAAAAGGTTATCAAACCTTGAGGCCTCAAAAAACTTGAGTGGCTTGATAAAAACGTTGCCAGTTTATTAAGCTATACATAAATAGTGTAATATCACATATAATCAGGCAAAGCGTTATCAACGAGCTCTCGTTATGGTCGCATAATGGTTGCTCCTTTAATGAGTAGATCATTGTACCCGTTATAACATTCTCGTTTAAGCAAAATAGAATTAAAGTATTGTTCGCCGTCAGAGTCAATGTATAAATCTAGACCACAAAATGGCGCGGATTCCGGTTAGAAGGTATTTTACAAATTTTAATATCAAGGCTATTCAAGCGCGTTCACTTATATAATGCCGTAAGTCTACACCAGTCAAAACTCATCAAAACTAAATACTATTTCAAGTATGTTTTCTAGATCGAAATATTATGTGTATTTTTTTCATATGGTTTTCGATGTTTTTGCAAGCTTTCTTCCGCCAGAATATTCGCGTTCTATAAGTTTGTAAACCGTATGTATGTAGCTTAGTTTACTATACAGAAATAGTATTAGAGAAGCAATAAAATTGTGAGCAGCATCTCTGCAGAATAGCTAATTGGCTTCTCGTAATTTGGTTGTTTAACGATCGATCCTCCAATATCCGCGATTAGCGTAAGCCCGCCGAACACTGAGCTACTGTAACCCAAGTGATTAGTTTCGGCTCTTTGTTCAACGGAAACACCTTTTAGGGCTCTTTGTGTGAAATTTCGCCATGATTTTTTGCTTAGTACTTCACTTAAGTCGTGAGGAAATGGCGCTTAGATTAACCTACCTACTTTTTCATCACCATCACCATCATCATCATCTATCTATATCAGTCGACTGCTGGACGTAGGTCTCTCCCAAGACGCGCCATTGAATCTAGTCTAGTTTTTTTACGTTTTAAAGTGATCTCCATGATTACTTCCTTTCGTTTTTCGACTACACAACATTATATGTATTCATCACGTTAAGGTCATAGGTGGGATTGAACCCCAAACTTAAAAACTAGTTTAAATAGCAGATATTATGCCATATAAGCTGGAAGCCAGTTACTAATATAATCTGACAAGCTATGTAAAATAATCTACTCTCGCTTTACGGGGGTGGAAAGTTCGTTTCAACTTTGTTGGTAACCTTTCCGGCGGCTTAACGAAGTTGTGTAATATGTTGCAAGTTTCCGTTAGCTGAACGAGCCGAACGGTTCGCTTTTAGCTACTTTCGATGGTAGCTTCAGGCATGTCCCCTAAACTGATTACACGATCAAACTTGCCTATAAATGTCGCAAGGTAGTTATGATACCCATAGAAGTTATTTTTGAAAACACTTATTCCTATAAATATTTTTATTTCTTCTAATTGATTTAAGGGGTTCGTACCAACCTTCATAAGAATACTTGTTATTGTGACTGAATTATTTTTTTGCTAACTGCGAATTCATCATATTTTGACCTTTACGGCGGTTGTTTGCGGCACAAAAGAGCACGTGTTGTTGAATTTTAATTTAATAACAACATGTAGAGCCAACGTTTCGAAATACTAATCTAAAGAGACTTCTCGTCCTACGTGTATCTCTAAATAATTCTTGATAACTGTTTCAGTAATTGTTGGAAGGATATAAGCTTAAAACATACATCCAACCGCTTTACAGCTTAACACAAAATGTTATTGCATACTGAAAATCTTATTTTACCTACTCTAACCTACTTTTAGGTACTACTTCCTTTATGTGTATTGTTCGTAATTGACACATATATATATTTTGGTGAAATTATTGTAAATTGATACTTATTTAATATTCGTGCGGTTGAAATTCATCGTTCATTACGGGAACCAACCACATAAAACCACACAGGATTGATGTAAAATGCTTGTGAAACCAACACTCTGATTTGTGTTGCCAGCTGCCAGGAATATAAATTATATTCACAAAATATTTAAATAATTGTATTAATCTGCCCTTTTTATTTTTACCTTTTTCTATCATGAGAATTACAATTATTTGTCGTTAAAAATACTTGTAAAATTGCACTATTGGGAGTGAAAAATCCCTGATATCTAGGAAACGCTTTTGAACTTCTCCTTCCACTAATTTCCCGCGTTATTTAGATGTTTGTCGGTCGGTCGACCGATGGGTGAGCCGTTGAAGAGTTGAGTAGACTAAGAGTTATTCCTCTTCGTCTATAGGTTCCTGATCGCCACTTGAGAATCTTTATTCCCCCGCATCTTTAGTGATGTTTCATGAATTTTATCGTCACTTACTTATGAATCAATTTTTTATATAAAGAACAGTTTCTAGGAATGTTGGAGTAGTATGTTTGTACGATCATAGACTACAAGCATGTATTTCACGTCTAATCAAATTATGGTTGAGGGGTATTGGCTGTAATCAATATCGATGGCGTATTAGCAACGCTTATGCAGTGCAATCAACAAACTATTATGAACCAATATATTGGTTTACTGCTGAATCAAGCTTCTTAGCGTTCAACGTTTCAAGAAATTTAGATGAAACTTAATAGGGATGCAGTTGGTGCAATAAGAATATAATCAATTTGTTTTAAATGAATGTTCTAAAACTATATAAGCGTTATTCAAAATTGCCTGCAGGATAGGAACAAGATTCACTTAATTAAGTTCTCTAATAGATACGAATGAGAACGATGTTGGTTAATTTAACATGAAACTTTGCTTGCCACTGCCATTGGAAGCAAGGCCCTAAACTGTTTCGGTAAACTTGAGTTTTTTTTTTTTTTTTTTTTTTTTTTATCTCGTTCCTTTGACGTGTAATGACTCAAAGACTATGTTCTTTATTTCTATCTACGGGTGGGCTTACAGACTTAGCGTACCCTCTCGGGGTCTAAAGGTACTAAACTATATTTATATGTACTTAAGATTAAATTTAAACATTTTGTATTTTACTTATTTTAAAAGCTTACTCTATTTTATTTGCTAACTTATTTTTTACAATATTTATTTTTACTTATGGGGCTATCTTATACTAATTTATTTTATGCTGATCTTACATATTATTCAAAATATGCGTTCACATAATTTCCTTACTTATTTCTATTTCTTACTTTTGTTACAATTTCTATGCAATATTTTATAAAATATTCCCTCATTTCAGTTTTCGACATTATTAAACTTAAGTTATCTATATTTAGCTGTATGTTTAGGACTTGTTCGGCTTCGTATCTTTTAAGGGAAAATACTGGGCAATCTAATAGGACGTGTGTTGCCGTTTCATCTACGCCAGGCTCGCAGACGCACGAGGGGCTCTCCTTACACTTGAACTTGTTCAAGTATGCGGAGAACCCGCCGTGCCCCGTCAGAACCTGGGTCATGATGCTGGTGGGCTCCATTTTGCGGACGGTTTTGAAGGCTTGTACTGCATCCGGGAAAAACGTCTTTGTTGTGCCAGCTGTCGTGCCTTCTTTATAACGCCTGTTCCATTCATCAAGCGTTTGCAGACGGATCTGCCGCTTAATGAATGAGACCGGACAGGAGTCATAGTCAGGCCTTCTTTTATTGTTCAACGCGGCCTCTTTCGCCAACTCATCTGCTCTCTCATTTCCTTCTAATCCCGCGTGGGCTTTGATCCAGAATAGGGATACTTCCTTATTCTGGATTCTACTCGTTCTCAAATTTTCACGAGCCTCCACGGCTAAGGGATGGAGGGAGCCATTGTTGACTATGGTTTGTAGCGCTGATCGGGAGTCACTGTATACGCCAAAAGTTTTCTCGGAGCGCTTTAGGACTTCTTGCGTAGCTCTAAATATTGCCAGGAGTTCTGCCTGATAGACTGTGCAGTACCCTGGCAGCTTGAGCTTGAGGGCTTTGATCTCGGCTTCACCACTCCACAGAGATAAAGCCGCTCCGACCTCGCCCTCAATCTTGCTGCCGTCTGTGTAGATTTGTACTGCCTGAGTGTTGTGGGCGTCCACTTCTTCCTGGTCTATCAGGCTAGCGAAACTGAGGCGCGTGTGTTCTGCCGGATGTACTGTAAGAGCAAATGGTGTGAGCCGTTCCACCTCCCTGTCTCTTAACTCTGGTCGGGGTACTCCCCTCTTTGCCTCATACAGGGCGATTTACAAAACAGTATAAATTCATTTTGTCGCAAGAAACTTCATAGTGAAATGATAAATTGTGTTAAGCTGTACATCCGGTGAAAGGTGTGGACGTTGAAAAATGTAGCTTGGTTGCGAATTTCACGTTGGCTTAGGTTCAAAAGCATTTGGAGTAAAATAAAGTTAATAGTGATACACCATTCGCTGTGTTCTGTTTTTAGTTACTTAAAGCGTTTTATTTTTAGTACTCATAATGTTCCTCGTTGGAGGTGTGCGATAAATAAACGTATTTTTTTCTTATGTGATAAAGGAAATGATGCTGACAGTTGCGTTAAAAGTAATATAAACTATTAGTTCTTTTAGCTTTTAACAGCTTTTACGTAACTTTTGTATGAGCTAGATAGTGGATTCGATGAAGTCAGTTGCACTATTAGTATCGCAGCATTGCAATGAACGATATTGGATCAAAAATTAAGGGAAACAAACGTAAACTTATCAACTTATTTTTAATGATCTTTGCGGTTTTGCCCTGTGAATATCCATTGCAATGAAAAATTGTTACAGTGCACATCACAGAAGAGAAAAAACGCGTACGCAAGGTGCACATGTATACAGTTCGTTAGTAATAGTCAATGTTAAACACTTTGTTTGTTTTAGCTAAACTAGACGGCGTGAAGACATACATGCGTATGCGTCGAGTGCCGTCGCACCTGCAAGTGAAGGTGATCAAGTGGTTCGACTACCTGTGGCTCACGCAGAAGTGTTCGGACGAGGAGAAGGCGGTCTCCTGTCTGCCGGACAAGCTGAAGGCGGAAATAGCTATTAATGTACATTTAGACACTCTAAAAAGGTAAATATGACCAAAGTTAACTTTGTACTTTTTTTAAGCAGATATAAAAAAAAATCGACTGCGTACGCAGTAAAATACACGGAAGATTTTACATAGGTGAGCCTGAATCACTCTCAAAAAATTTTGCGGTGTCATTTTTATCTTTTCACTACCTCGCTGCTAAATAGGACTTTGGAATAAGTTTGAGGTCATAGTATGTTTGTCTTTGACTTTTTCGTCTACAGGGTCGAGCTATATTGGTTTTAAAATACTTTGAGATTAACTAAAGGTCTACAAATTCTGATAATGAACCAGAACTTTGGTGTCAATGAAGCTAAATCTAACTACCATTTTACTTCTACCTTGCCAGAAGCACAGATTTTTATTCAATAAAATCACTTCCGAACGTCGAGTACAAATTAGATCAATCTAGATTCAAGGTTCGCGTGACCCAGGCTGGTAGAAAGAAGGCATGAGCGCCAGTAAAAATGTAATTAGGCCCACGATGATGAAGTAGTTTTTATGAGCAGCCGCTAGATACAAATTATATCGCTCTAGATTTTTATGATTTACGGCTTACATAGAAAATGCAATGCTCTCCGCCGGCCTCGTTGAGAATATCATGTTTATTCCACTTTTATGAAATACATTCCACATTTATGATAACTCTATAAAATATTACCGAATACAAGTAAGTTAACTTACAGTCTAGACTTGGCGAAGGAAGTTTTAGTTTAACAACTTGATTGCTGAAGTTCAAGTTCTTTAGTGCTGGAGAAATTAAGACTATCGGATTCTGTAAATTATGAGATGATTCAACACATTATTAGCAATACGATTCTAGTTACTTTAATATGTTGATTATTGTTGATGATACTGACTATATTATGACTTAACACCCTAATAAAAAAGGGTGGTCGTAAGTTTGAAAGTATGGTGAGTCATTACCTCGTTTCTGTTGTCTTACTATTGTTTCTGGCTTGTATCTCTGAAACAGAGACTCCTAAATAAAGATGCTCCTAATGAGACTCTTCTCAGCCTAGTTTGTGTAAACTCATGAAGCCAAGTTTCCAAGATCATCCGCAGGGTATTGTTCCCTGCGGATGATCTTGGAAACTTGGCTTCATGAGTCAAAGTTTAAAAATATCTTTTTTATTGTGGTCGTGTAGGTCATTTAAGACAATGTACGGTAATACGGATGAATGATATTATAGAATATCTACTTAATTACCTCAATATCGATTTCTATCCATCCAAATTCCATGAAATGCTGACCGATTCAAACACATCGATTACATCCTGCTTCAATTGTTGGTAGAATCATTGGCTACAATGATAGCACGGGCACGGTTGACCAAATATGCTCTTTTATAAGTTGGAAATTGAAAAAACACGAACATTCTGTTTCGAGCCTAGAGACATAATTACATGAAGACTGTAATCACTCGTTATAGCGACAATGATAAAGGACAGACGAAACTTCGAGGACAGTCAACTTTTCAGTGAATCAGACAAATTAGAAGGGCATCCAAACATCTGCTGCTAATGTCATTTACATTTAGTTTAAATTGAAACAATGTTTAAATTTTTTCTAAGGAACTTCTATAACCCGATTTAAATTGCTAAGTACCTAATGGTGATATCAAAAGTTGGGTGTAGAGGAATGCTATCGAAAGAAAAGTAAAACTGCATTTCAGCACGTGTCTGCAATGTAAAATGTCACGTAGCCTAAGTCCATCACAGCGATATTGGAAAGTAAATTGAACTTTATGTGGACCATCTGCCAGCTCGTGACTTATTTCCATAAAAAACTTTTCAAGAGTTTGAGAGTTTGACGGAGGAACTCAATATTCATCAAAACGAAATGCAAATACAAGGAATACTTTCCATTGTTTGTGTATACTTAGTCATTCGGCCACATTAATGCAGCGTGGCAGTTCAAGCTTAATATCCCGTGTTGTATAATTAAAAAGAGAAACATTCGCTTTTTACTTCCATGAATTATGCATAAGTGTTCGTTTATACGATCCGTAAATTTTTGTCGCCAAATGGCTCTTCCGAGTGTTTCTGTTTTTCAGCTGTAGCTTGCTTTTAACGAGCATTTTTGAAAGTGTACAGGTGATACTTAATGTACTTTTAGAATGACCGTCACCGCTGATTCATAAGTAATTTATGGTAAATTTTACAGGGTGGAGATCTTCCAGAACACAGAAGCGGGGTTTTTGTGTGAGTTGGTTCTAAGGCTACGGCCAGTACTGTTCTCGCCTGGGGACTACATCTGTAGGAAAGGTAATACTCTTATTTGAGCATGCATGGATTTTGAATAAGCTTTTAGTTGGTCGTACTCAAAGCGAAATGTGTTTCCCAGGTGAAGTTGGAAAGGAGATGTATATAGTGAACCGAGGCAAACTGCAGGTGGTAGGAGACAACGGCAAGACAGTACTAGCAACATTAAAAGCGGGTTCTTATTTTGGCGAAATTTCAATATTGAACATGGGCACGGCAGGTAAACAACTTGGTAAATATCTCCACGGCCCGAGACGCCACGCCATTATTATTCTATTTTATTTTTCTTGTAAAAGTTTTGAAAAGCAAACATGTCGAGGCGACGCTGCAATCAGGGCCGAGGGGGCGGCCACGACGCCACCAACAGGTTGTGAGACATCATCCTGAACGCGCACCTTACCTACTCGTACCATCCCTCACTCGGCTATAGCTCGCACCTCACTTACCGACTCTACTTCACAATGCGTACAGCTAACTGGCTGAGGGACGGGTAACTGGTTTGTCTTTCATATCATAAGGGAATGCTTGGACATTTCTCTCTGTAACTTTAACAAAATTTCGCCTTTCTAGTCTCTTGTATCAATTTGTTTTACAATTTTCTTCAGACGATTTTTCTTTTTAAACGTAACTCGAACCACCATGATCTCATGGTAAGCTTTGCTTATTATTTCGAGTTACTTCTGTCGCTTGATTTTAGATCCTCTTCCAGGAATCGTAGCGTCTTGAATGTCATGTTATTTTGTTTGCGTTCTGTTTTATCTCCTTTGGATGTATTGAAGGCAGTGTCCCCGATCGCTTTGCATCCTCCCCGAGTATTTCTTGTTATTTGGCGTGACCTCTTGGTGCATGTACCCCTAATTTTAAGCGTCCCCGCGTACTTATTTCTAAGACTCATCGGTTTTTTAATAATTTTCTTTGATTATCTTAATGAATCCCTGCGCTACTTTAACTCGTAGAACTGCTTAGTTCTTTTACAGATTTCTTAACTAAAACTTTAGTAATTCTAGTCTAATTTTATCTACTTTAAAGCTTGATTGGATGATCGATCGCCCCATAGTCATGGCTTCTTATTATTTGACTGAGCGTTTCGTGTTCCCGGTTCGATCCTAGCGTGATGTCTCTCTTTACTAGTTTCGATTAAGAGCTTCTTCGACCTCCTATAAAAAGTGCCATGCCGCCGGTGCTTCGGTCTTCCCCGTAGTAGTACAATGGTTCATTCCGACTCGGCGTATGTTTGCGGATGGCGTTCGAGTCGGAACGGTCCATGCAGTGCAGTGAGCTCAGACCGAGCGCCGGTTGGCACGGAGTGTGTGGATGACACGTCGACAGGCAACCGGCGGACAGCATCGGTGCGTTCCGTCGGCTACTCGGACCTGTTCGTGCTCAGCAAGACGGACATGTGGGACGTGCTCAAGGAGTACCCCGCCGCCAGGGTGCGCCTAGAAGCCATCGCCGTCAAGAGACTTGAGAAGTATAAGAAAGCGCCGCTTGAAAAAGGTTAGTTCCACTTGTGCCTTCGATGTGTGTCAAGTATAAATTAGCGTCACAACAAGTAGTTAGATACATAAAATAACACCTAGTGCTTTAGATGTAAACATGCCTGATGTACAATACTTATATGTTGATAGATTTTCGTGATCCTAGAAAGATCATAGCCTGCATTGTGCAAAAATATTTGACCCAGTTGGAAGTTCTCCCGGGACTCTCGGAAATCCGGCTATAAAAATGGCATTCACTCGGGGGAGGTCGCGTCGCTTCTGATATATGTTTGGTATTCGTCCCGCTTGTATGTTTAGTTTACGTTGCTTTTGTTTTGGGTGCAGTGGCAATGGGTCGCTGCCAGTCGACGCCCGGGCTCGTGGAGACGGCCGGGAAGGTTTCCATCGAGGAGATGGAGCTGCTATCCGCGCCGGCGCCGCCGCCGGTGCACCCCTCACACCCGCCTTCCTTCCGGGACCAGCTATATAGGTAATAGACGCGTGCTATAATACGACACTCCACAGGGCAGAAGACGGAGGAGCTGCGGGCGGCCGTCTCCCCGCGCGCCCGCCCTGCTGCCGCCCGTCCCGCACGCCGGCGCGCCCGAGCCTACTCTCTGGCGTCGCATCCCCTACATCCGCCTCCCTACCACATACATAGGTAACCGATGCTGCTTCATCACACGTAGATGACAACCTGCACGGAACTAGATGTTCCACTCGTACCATAGGTACTAAATCAGGAATTCTGTTAGCAACCTTCATCTGCCACAACCCCAATCAATGGTCATGTTTTCTCTTCATATCTTGTCCTGGTCCTATAAGTTTAGCTTTCGATGTAGCTAGGAGGTAATGGGATGGTGTAGCGAATGTGTTATGGTTGCAGTTCATCAGCGAGTCCGCTCCGCGTGTCGTCTCCCGCGGGCTCGATGGTGTCGAGTGCACGCTCGAGCGCGGTGGGGGGCGGGGCGGCGGCTGGAGGGGTGGGTGGAGTGGCAAGTGGGGCAGCAGGTGGAGCGGCAGGTGGGGCGGCAGGTGGAGCGGCAGGTGGGGCGGCTGGTGGAGTGGTAGTGTGCGCGGAGTGTGGGGGGGTGTGTCCGCGGGGGGTGCCCATGCTGCCGGCCGACCACGAGGCGCTCGTAAACGAGCTCACGTACCTGCGCGAGCGACTCATCACACTCGAGACGGAGAATGTAACCCTGTGTTCCAAGCTCAACCAGCAGCAGTGGGAGGTGGACCAAAGGTGAGCTCATATAACCAAGCTTGAGATCCGTTTTGTATCCACATGCATTTAGATTCTTATGGGTGTATGCCGTACGTTGCGTGGTAACAAGATTAAAGCTCAATTCGGTTAAACTCACCACACGCTGGTTGTATAATAAAATTAGATAAATAGATAGAAAATAATTTATTGCACATCACATAACATTAAAAAAGGAGTACAGAAAAACATCGAAGTGGAATACAATGGGCGGTTTTATCGCTAAAAGTGATCTCTTCCAGACAACCTTGATAAAAAAGACTAGACTTGAAAAGAACGATGTAGGACGAAAATAACTAGAGTTTAACAATTTTTTATTACAACTAGATTATGGTCAAACAATCTAACTTGACCCCAGGAAAGCTGGGATATGATCTCATTGAATGTAACGACTTATCCAACAGACTGCAAGACATCGAGATGCACATATGTGGCGCCAGCTCGGTTAGCTCGCAGGAGGAGAACGAGCGTAACCGCGAGAGCATCATCTAGCAGCGCGCTTCGCTCCCCGCACTGGCCGAGCCGAACCCACTCCAGCATCTCAACAGATTCTCCCTCGTCTACTGATGGTGCATTCCGAATGCCCAAGACTTCACAGTGCTCGGTTCGGTGTTGTGCTAAAGTGGTCACGGTGACTCTGAACTTCGGATGATTAGTGTTTTTACGAATATTATTATGGTATATTTAAATACGAATTAACTTTATCAAATTTATATATACGTAGTATATACGACTCGCTAATATTTGACGAGTGTCGTGGAGTGAGATTAAGAAAAGACAATATTATCTTTAAATTATAAAGAAGTTTAGATACATCGAGTGTTTAGGGAGAGTGGGTGACGAGATTATGTAAAAGTTCACCTTTCAGTTTGCGCATTTCGCCCTGAAAGGGTTTTTAGTTACGTAGCTTGTACCTTAGGTGTAACCTTATCCGTACTACCGATTATGTTCATCGATTCTATGAATTGAAATGTAGAGTATTGTTTGTTCCTTTTGCTGATGTTAACAGAACTTTGAACGGCGTAATGTTTGGTATATGTTGAGATGTGTACAAATTGTTTTCGTTCGTCGTGTATGATCAGTGGGGTAGAGTTACTGATACGATAGTGCCAAATGAACGGTCAAATTGTAATATTCATAAGATTTTTGTTGTGAATTTTTAAATGAGATGGATATTTCCTTATCCATCAAATTTGAGCTTTAATTATCATAATATCCCGGAAGACTTGAACCATTAATTATAATCCATTTTATAATAATATTGTTTACCCATTTTTCTTAGTTTATGGACAGTCTAGGGAATAATAAATTCAATCATAGTTATTTCATACCAAATGTACATTGTATTATTTGTTATCATAGTAATAATTGTGTTCGATACCGGAATACTTCAGCTGGTTTCATGAACGTATCAGTTATAGGAAATTCGTCATTGTTTTAATTAAACTTATTGATCTATAAATGTAAGAATTGTAGAGTAACTCGGGTAATGACGTCATTAGTTAATGAAGTTCACTACTGCCAAATAAGATTTAAGGTTAAGATTGTTCTGATATAAAAGACAATCGTCTAAAATAATGTTTTGTACTTACACCCTTTATATAAAATTATTAATTTTGTGTTCATTTACGAAAATTGGTATATCCCTTACATTAATTGTGTGAGCTTCTTTATGTTTATCAGCCGATGTTGTTTTTTGAATGCGATTAATTTCAATAATATCTACAGTAATTATAAGATTGTACCAAATCGTGAGATGTTAAGAGAAGAAGTAATAATAAGAGAATTGTAAATATTCGAATCTATGATACGTGTTTATAAGCTGTTTTCATTGAAATTATGTTTGTTTTGAAAGCGAGGAGACAGAATGCAGTGTATTGTGAAAGTGGATAGATAGAAGACGTAGGCACTTGTGTTTCATTTCTATACAGATAGCTAGAGACTGTTCAACGTAAATAATAATGAAATAATACAATTAATGAAAGACGCGGGACTGTAGCTTGTTCCGGCTAATGTTCACTCTCGGATGAGTTATAAATTAGTTAGTTTAATCACGCAGTTTGTTTCCTAAACGCCCAAAGAAAATAGATAGGCGATAAAATTTTTGAACTGTAAATAAAATATTTATTTATTGTTATTATAATTCCATAAATTTTCTTCTTACGATTTCTCGAATATAAAACATAAGAGAGATGCATTATGCAATTGAATAATTATATTTATGGAGACGAGACCAGTGCTTTGTACAATATGGGTTTGTGCGACGGCTCGCAAGTGCAGCCGTAGTCGGCGACCAAGCGTTCTAATTCCTTTTGTAACTAACATACATACATACTTAAAATATTATAAGTGCTGTTTCTTTAAGAGTACCTTCAAATGTTGGAGAATGAAAGAGTTGTAATGAGGTTCGATATTAAACTGACACAGGCTTGTGCAGAGATCATCAAATTGGAAACAATTATGTATCGCACACGGTTCATTTTATTGTTAATAAAAAGATAATGATAATACAACACACTGTTTTTTAATACTTTCCTTTCAAATTATTCATACCTATGAATTTAGATTTACTTTACTTATTCATACCTTATCCAAAATCCTTTTTTAAGTTTCTCCGTTTCTGCACGCATACTATAAATGCATATAAATATCTCTGTTTTGCCGTTTTTTCACGGCTACACCGATCTCAGTTTTCGTCACAGAGGTAGCTTACATAAATAGATGGGTACTATTTATAGTACTCTGATGGGTATAAAATAACCAGCATGTCGTAGAATCTAAAAAGTTCGAAAATATCAAGTCCACGAAAAGAGCTCTTAGGCCCGATTTCAGAAACAGTGCTTGAGTCTGGATCGAGCCTCAAGCATAGGTTTTTTGACAGTTCTATGTAGGTGGTAGTAGGTAGTAGTAAAACTCTTTGAAGGGCTCGTTCGGAGAAAAATTACCACCATGCCTATTTCTGCAGTGAAGCAGCATTGCTGTGTTTCAGTTTAAGGGGTGCGTGCCGGTGAAATTACTGGCACGTGAAGCGGAACATCTGTACGCCTCAAGTTGATGGATGCATGACAGTGCATCGTACGGCACAATCCTGACGTGCGTGATCTACGGCTACGAGGCAATGCTTTATTATAGGAGATTACAATACAGTTACCAGCCACTTGTCTATTTAAAGTGGTCTAAAAGGTATCTTCCATAGTCAAATACTCGTGTAATACAACAGTTCAAGTTATTGCAAAACTATTTATTTCCATAGACTGTTCCCTTTTAGCTGCATTATGTTTTATAGTAGAAGGAATGTAGTCTTCTACATAGGGGCTGCAGGACAGGATTGATGAACACTCTTTATTTTATTAATATTTATTCTTCTTTATAACTACTGTAGCCATCTTTTTTTATTACACATTTTGCACACACTACAAACAAACATAGATGGCGCTACGCAAGCTGCGTTCACGAAAAGTCGCGTTCATTAGCGTACTAATTTTATATTCTAACACTCCCCCTCAATTACAAGATTTTTGAGAAAACAGATTGTAATTGCTACAAAAACAATTTACAAAATAAAATTTAAATATTCATACAATTAAAAGTTACTCCCCCTTAAGTTACAATTATTATGAATTTACTTACTGTGTCCCAATGAATTTATTGACCTAAAAGCGTGAACACCAAATATTGCTTATTTACTAACTTATGTAATGAATTAACTTATGTACTAACTTATCTCCCCCTCAATGTTGTTCCTAAATGAACTTAATAACTTCTCTTACATTTATAGTTTTAAGATACTTACATGAATAAAGTTTTATTGTTTTACAAAAATAGTTTTACTTATTTACTACCTTTACCTTGCATTAGCTATAATACTAGATACATATTACTTTTAGTTATGACACATACTATCTACTAGAGAAATAGTTCTTATTTGCTGAAACTTAGTCTATGTTTAGAAATAATTTTACAGAGTTTTTGATATGAATCCAGACTTACATAACATTCAATTTTTTACAAAAGTACACATGTTTGATACTACATAATGCCTTTGTTAATGCATCTGCCACATTATAGTTTGTTGGTACATAACAGAGTTTAATAATATTGTTCCTGATTGCATCTTTTATGTAATGATATTTTATGTCAATGTGTTTGGTGCGTTTGCTATTTTCATTGCATTGAATCATATTAATTGCGCTCTGATTATCTATATTTAGGTATATCTCGATGTTACATTTGTTAAAATCTGCTGATATGCCTTTTATATAAATTATGTCACTCACGGCTTGTGCCCCTGCTACATATTCAGCCTCAGCTGTTGAAAGTGCTACTGTTGTCTGTTTCTTCGTGTACCATGAGACTAGGTTGTTACAATAGAATATGACACAACCACTTGTGCTTTTTCGGTCTCTTCTATCACCAGCCCAATCTGCATCAGAGTATGCTGTTATTTGACACACCTGTGTCTTTGTGTACACTAGTCCCTTGTTAATAGTGCCTTTTAGATAGCGCAGAATCCTCTTACTAGCTTTCCATAGTTCCATAGTGGGCTTGTCTACAAATCGACTCAAAAATGTCACAGCAAATGTTATGTCCGGTCTACTAGTCAGTGAAATGTATAAAAGTGAACCAATTAATTCTCTAAATGGAACCTGAATTACTTCTTGGGTACTATTTACTTCTGTGTTAAAATTGTTCTCCATTGGTGTATCTATTGGTCTACAATCTTGCATATTGAATTTGATTAAAATTTTCTTGATGAGGTCTGTTTGCTTTATCTCCAATCTGTCATTTTTGTGTGTTATTTGCATTCCTAGATATTCTTTGACTTCACCTAACAATTTTGTCTTAAATTCTTTCTTTAACATATTTATTATTGATTTATCATTTCCAACTGTTAAAATATCATCCACAAATAGTAGTAGCCATGTTTTGTCTTTCATATATAAACAAACATCATGTTTTGATTGTTGAAATCCTTGTTCAATCATGAAATCATGAAATTTTTTATTCCAACATTTTGGTGATTCTTTCAGACCATAAAGTGCTTTCTTCAGTTTTAGAACTTTTCCTTGTGGAATCTCGATACCTTGTGGGCATTTTATGTAAACATCAACGTCTAAATCTCCATTTAAGAATGCTGTTGGTACATCCATTTGATTTACTTTCAACTCTTCTTGAACTGCATGACTTAGTAGTAATCTTACCGTAGACATTCTAGCTACTGGCGAATAGCAGTTATAAGTACTTTCCTCTTGAAAACCTTTTGCTACAAGTCTTGCTTTCTTTATATTGTTCTGTTTTGTTGTAAAAATCCATCTAGTGTCAATCGCTTTCTTATTTTCTGGTAAGTCACTTATTTCCCATGTTCCCAATGTTTCATGTGCATGTATTTCTTTCATTATCGGTTCTTTCCATTCATTTTCTCTCTCTATGGCTTGATTATAGTTTTGTGGATCTCCTGTGTACAAGCAATATGCTGAATAAATCTCATAGTCATCAAATCTCTTAGGCATATTTATCTGACGTCTAGTTCTTGTTGTTATAGCCGGTTCTTGAACATCCATAGTATCTTGTTCTTCTCTCAATATATTTTCATTCACTCTCTGTCTTTGTTCATTATCATCTTCATATTCTTCATAATAGGTACCACCCGTTTCATGCTCTGGTTTCTGTAATATTTCTCTGTATACAACATCATTTTCATCAAATCTTACATCTCTTGAGTTTATTATCTCATTTTTTACTGGATCCCATAGTTTATATCCTGTTGCTGTGTATCCAACCATTCTTGTTTCAATTGCTCTTTTCTCAAATTTATCTCTATGTGGTAATGTCACTGCCCATGCCTTTGATCCAAATATTCTCATTTTATTTAATTTGATGTCACCATACATGATTTCAGCAGGTATTTGATAGTTGATTTCTGAAGAAGGACATCTGTTCAATTGGTATGCTGCACACATAACAGCTTCTCCCCATAGGTTTTTTGGTAAGTTCGATTCTATCAACAATGTACGTGCTCTGTCCTTTAAAGTTCTGTTCATTCGTTCTGCGACACCGTTAGACTGAGGAGAGTACGGCTGAGTATATTGCATATTTATACCTTTGTTTTCACAGAATGCTGCTATCTTTTGGTTTTTAAATTCTCCTCCATTGTCAGCTCTAATATTTTTGATTTTTACTTCATAGGTTGTCTCCATTAGTTGAATGTATTTTATCAAATTATCGGTTGCTTCACTTTTGTTTCTTAGCAAATATACAACACATAAGTGTGAGAAATCATCTACTATCACCTGAAAATATCTTTCTCCTCTGATAGATTCATTTTGTGTTGGTCCCGATACGTCGGTGTGTAAAAGCTCTCCTATTTGTCTTGATCTTGGTCTGTCTACTGAAGGAAATGGTAATCTGGTAGCTTTACCTTGCATACATGCTCCGCATTTTGTTTCATTTGGTGTGGGAAGGTTCATTTGTCTGATTCCTCTGTGATTAAGATGTCCCAATCGTCTATGCCATAGATTTTCAGTAGATATGTTACACTGTTCATATAAAGGGCTAATCTGAAATTTTAGAGTAAAAAGTTTAGCATTTCCGCTGCCTATCAATTTTTTCTTTGTCTTTTTATTTATTATCTCTACATGCTCCTCACCAAATTTTACTTCGCAGTTCGTTTCTATAATTTTCTTAACTGAAAGCAGATTACATTGCAGGTTTTCTACAATCACAGCATTCACATTGACATTATATCCCTCATTACTTTTCATACTTAAAATACCTCTCTTTGTGGCTGTTATAAATTGACCATTAGCTAAATAAATTTTCATTTCTTTGGGTAACAACTGTATATCGGTCATTTTTGACATAAATTCAGACCTAACCAAATGTTCAGTGCAGCCAGAATCTACAATCCACTCTATATCATCAATAGTTTCAGGAGTAGTACAACTAAAGTTAAACAAATTAGTACCTGAATAGAAATTAAAGTTCGTTTCATCATCCACTGTCACTGCTGCTCCTTCTGAATAGTTATTGCTGTTTTCTTGCTGCCTTGCACCTGGACGCTGGTTATTGTAGTTCCCTCTGTTGCTGTAGTTTCCTCTGTTGCTGTCGTTTCCTCTGTTGCTGTAGTTTCCTCTGTTATTGTAGTTCCCTCTGTTGTAGCTGTTTCCACCATCACTGTAGTTACCTCTGTTTGTGTTGTTCCCTCTATTACTGTAGTTGTTTTCTTTACCCTTCCTCTTAAAACAATTTTCATATATATGACCAGGCTGTCCACAATAATTGCACTTTCTTGCTCTGCAATCTTTTCTGATATGACCAACTTTACCGCACTTAAAACATTTTGCATCTTTTTGCTGATAGTTATTCTTCTTTGCTACAAATGCTGATGTCATATCCGGTTGGTCGTCTTTGATTCTTTCTTCTTCCACCATTAAACGTGCTGTTACCTCTTGCAATGTCTGTTTTTCTTTTGGTACTGACTCCCAGGCAGAAATAAAGTGTCTGTATTTGTTTGGCAAACTCATCAATATCTTTGTAATTACCATATTGTCCGAAATGTCTTCTTTTTTTATTTTTAACTGACACACAACCTCTTCTATTTTGGATAAAAACTGCGCCATGCTTTCTTTTTCTTCAAATTTTATGTTATAAAACTGTTGTTGTACTAGATGCGCGCCTACACTGCTGTGGCTTTCATATATTGAGGTTAGTTTTTTCCACATGTCCTGAGCGGTTTTGCACATCATAATATGCGACAGGATTTTTTCCTCGACTCTTGTTACGATTATTTCTTGAGCCTTTGCATCTTTATCTTCGCCCGCATCCTTTTCCGTTCCACTTTTTTGGTCCGTCGAAACATTTTTTTCAATTACTCCATAGAGTCCCTTTGATTTCAAAATTATTGAAATTTGAAATTTCCATGTCAACCAGTTTTCGCCATTTAGTATGACAAGGCGATCTACTCTCACTTTTTCCATTTTATAATCCGACGTGGATACTCTCTGTGCAAATTACAACCCCTCACAATGTTGGCCGCGTCTTTTTCGTCTGACTTCCTCCCAAGCCCAGACTTTGTCGTATTTCGTGGAGCCCATAACCTTTTATAATAGAAGGAATGTAGTCTTCTACATAGGGGCTGCAGGACAGGATTGATGAACACTCTTTATTTTATTAATATTTATTCTTCTTTATAACTACTGTAGCCATTTTTTTTTATTACACATTTTGCACACACTACAAACAAACATAGATGGCGCTACGCAAGCTGCGTTCACGAAAAGTCGCGTTCATTAGCGTACTAATTTTATATTCTAACAGCTTCTACTTCATAAAAGGCAAAAAAGAAAGCACGTATTCACTCGCTTGTACCTTGAAAAACCCAATGAACGGATAATAGTATATTATGTAACTAGTGAATAAAAGACTGATTTAAATCGAGGGCCGTAGATGAATCACAAGCAAGTGAAGGATTCTAACGAATGAATCACGACCGTAGGGAGTGATTCATAATGATTGAATCACGAGCGTAGCGAGTGATTCAAGTGTTGGAATCCTAAACGACGCCAGTGATTCATGGCCCTCGATATAAATCCGTTTTATTCAAGAGTTGCATACTATATTTTATACCAAGACTTCGAGAAAAAGAAAGATTTAAGCGAAAAGGGATTAAAAACTATGAACTTTGTTTATACTATTATTAAATGACATAAAACAAATTATTTTTGTTTTTGTTTTATTTGTCAAAAAAGAAGGATAAATAAATTTAAGTTTTCTACTAAAACAGTATATAACCCAACGCTAAACTCCTTGTCAAAAATTCATATCCAAAGTATTTATGGCGCAAGAAGGTTTTAAGGTATTGAGATGGACGTTGACCTTATTAGTGTGTTCCAAATTCAAACACCAAAACAGTGATTAAAAGGGCTTTTTATTCACTGTTTGCAGTGAATAAAATAAGCTTTTTAGAGGGGGTATGGTATAAAAGAAGTTGTGAGACTATTACAGTGGCTTTGTGAGGTTACTGGGATTCCTTTCCTGCTTAAATATTTTATTACGCTCCGACGCGCAATCCGTTTACAAATTACTATGTTTAGAAATAGAAATAATTTATTTTGCGTTTCATTCTTCTTTGTATTTTCATTGCTGACTGCGCTTGATTATTTTGTAAATAATCAAAGACTCGTAGTATTTGAGAAAGTATTTTAGGAAATTATACTAAACTAACCCCCGAATACTGAAACGCAACTCAGATTTAAGCACGTCTCAAGCGACGAATATTTGACAGATTTTCATTGAAAACTGTCAAATATTCGTCGCTTGAGACGTGCTTAAATCTGAGTTGCGTTTCAGTATTCGGGGGTAAAGCAATGATAATGACATAATGATAAATTAGTACTGACTAATTCCAAACTCGAAATATATAGTACCAGTCCTACCACAATGGCATCAAAATTTATGATTAAATCCCCAAACAAAAAGAAGATTTAGAAAAGTATAGGACATTACTTAATAATAAAAAGAGTGTTTTAATTATTGTATTACAATGTAAATGATTTTTTCAATGATACACTGCCTCTGTTATAATTAAATTTAATTCACAATACGATGCGAACAAAACATTTATTTATTTTTTCAAACTTCGGCCCGCTTCCTCTTAAAATGCCTTTAACTTAAGGGCCTATATTTACCATTTTTTACTTTAAAACCTCACTAGATAACATGATAATTGCAATAAATAATATGGTCTATGTATGAGTAAGACATACAAAAAAATTACCAACTCTAGATTTTTGAATATCGTACCTTTTGTAGCATTTTTAAATAAATAGCCAGAA
Source organism: Thera obeliscata (assembly GCA_947578465.1). Lineage (NCBI taxonomy): Eukaryota > Metazoa > Arthropoda > Insecta > Lepidoptera > Geometridae > Thera > Thera obeliscata. The sequence goes on from OX387926.1 coordinate 6,707,226, forward strand.
CGCATTTTTTCAACTGAATCATAAAATCACCATGAAATGTTATAAACTAGGTGCCAGTGTCAGTCAGGTCCACGCGGCCAAGCCTGTGTTTAGAACCTGTATAAAGAGGTATTGATAGCTGCGTCACAGTTTAACGACAGTGCAGCTACTGTTTTTTTGATCCACTAACTATAAGTGTTCCATTATAAATATTTTATTATTTGCACTATTATAACTATTTAATCACTAAAATACACTTCCCTGAAATAATTTCCGTCCGGATAATTTACCTTTAGTTTTTAACACTTGATTTGGGCCACATAATCCACATTCCTTTCATTTTGGTAAAGAGCCCGTATGATGCTCTTTTATTTTTATTGTGATGGTCGGTTTCTTGTCATGAACGGCCGTATTTTTATATTTTCTTTGGGCCTTGCGCACATCCAGCGCTATGGCGATGGCAATAGATGTGCGCAGGCCTTTAGTCTTTCTTTTTTGTATCGTTCCAATTCGAAATACAGAATGGTGCCATTGTCATCGGTGAGACAAAAAAGCTGGACTATTCTCAGCTTACAGAATACTAATGCCGTTTTTTTTATTTTTTTGTATAAAAATATGCTGAAGTAGCATTTGTTATTTTGACCGACTGCAATTCCCCTATCTACCCAGGTCGTTCCCAAATTCCTAATCACTTGCTCTATAGTGGCCGTAAAAAGTTTAGGAGATGGGAGGCCTTTGCCCTGCAGTGGTACAGCAATGGCTAAATTATCATAAATGAAGTAAGCAAATAAATACGTACGTTGTATTTATTACAAATAAAATATAATAATGCGGACAATCCACACAACACTATCTAGCCCCAAACTAAGGGCTATAATAGAAATAATACCCAGACAGAGATCAAACATCTATGTTCACCACACAAATATTTGAGTATGTATACAACAATAATCTTTAATCTGAATTCCGGGGAAGGCACACCTAATTGTTTATTCTCTAGCATGAATATGTATACAGCAACTGCCTTAATCCCGCCTCTGAAGAAATATCATTCGTCTGCATTCCTCTCGCCTCGCTGCACCTATCTGAACCGCAGAGGCTGCGCTGTCGACAACACTCTTCCCATACATTTATGGACATTTTTGGAAGTGCTTTCATGATAGCGCTAATTTCAAATTCAGCTTACGATTTTGCAGACTAGAGCAGTTCTGTTTATAGTTGTTTTTACTTCCAAAATTTGTATAATACTTAGGTAACATGTTTTATGCTTTAAAGTGTATTGGGAGCATCAAATATAAAACATAGACGTGCTTCTGCCTACCTCTCGTAAAAGTAAGGTTACCCAGACATCATTTTCAGTCTCCGAGTTCTACACGTACTACATAAAAAAATATATTTCAGATCCAACTTTGCTGCTCCAATTTCATCGTTAGATAATTAAAACCCCGCTCTGATCTGTATTTTTTGCCGGAATATAAAAGTTTTTTCTGTTCACACCCAACAAGGAAATCCAATTCAAAACTCGTTTGCGAATCCATCAATATTATTCGATAGACGGGATGATAAAATCCTGAAGGTAACTAAAGGCGACGTGGGTCAACCCCTAAGGAAAACGTTCACTATTTTAGATGATCCAATTACTTTAGCTTACTAATTATTTGATTTTTCGATCAGCTTTAACGCTGTCTAGTATCACAGCGATATTTGACAGCGTGCCAACTGATAGCCATGCCCTTGCCTAGATGTGCGCAGACCTTAATACAACGTGATTCAAGTCTTTAAAACACTGATGTACCCCGAGTACCAGTGTGCTTACCTAAAGTATGTCGTTTACCATATTCTGTGGTTTTAGTTTTCCGTTTTTCCACGGCTTTTGTATGGAGATGCGATAAAGACCAGGGCATGCTGAGAACTCTAGCGTCAGCATACAAAATTATAAAATGCGGCTTACGGAAAAACTCAAAGAAAAAGATTTTTTATTTTCTTCCTTTCCTTTTGGAAGAAGAAAAGTTTCTACAATATCTATATTATAATGTTATGTAATGACATATTTTTTTATATTCATATTATCTATATAGAATTCCTTTATTTTTTATACAAAAAATATTTTGAAAGGTTCCCTTTTTTTTTATTTCTGTGTTACTTTGTTCTATATTATGTGTCGTCATAATAATAAATAAATAAGTTACTTTCTTTCTTTCTTTATAAAATACGAAAAAAGCACAGGCAGGGGTGCTTATCAATAAAACTTTAGCTAATGTGAGGATGCAGTTAAAATGGTTTTGCCAACAAATCTCAACCAACCAAACCAACTTTAGAACGAACAGTAAAATTATTTAATACAGTAGATGTGAACTCATCGTTCTCAATACAGGAGGGCATCAGTAATGGAGAACTATTCCAGGAATCTACAGCGAGGTGAATTGGTTTCTAACAAAGGACCGCTAGGTATATCTTCCAATCGTCACGCTTGACGGCAATGGAAAAGTACTGGGCTTCATTTCTTTAAATCTTTGTTATTGTACTAAATCAAAAAAGAGATCTATGCGATGCTTAAAAATATTATCCTAATTTTGCGACCGTTCTCGTAATTTTGTTAAATACCTAGCAAATAACTGAACCATGATCTTCCTTTTCAAGGCAAGGCATTGGAAAACCTTTAATTGAGGTTGAATTGCAAAGACGTACGAATTGAATGCCATCAAAAAGAAATTCCCTTACCTTCGAGCATAAATAATGCGAGAGACTTGTAAGCCTCGTGAGCTTTTATCTCCCGACTGGACATTTTCATCCTCCTGAATTTATGAGCTTAGGCTAGACCTACCTACTTGTGTAACCACCGAACTGTGAATTTAAAGGTCTAAAACTTACTTTATTAATCATAAATTAAGTAGAACAATAAATACATAGTACTAATCCGCTAATCTAATCTAAGAAAGTTAATTTAGATTAGCGGATTAGCACTATATATTTATTGTTCTACTTAATTTATGTTTAACAATGGAATTCCGCAAAGTCACGCCTGAATCTATTACTTTACTTTATTAATTAAAAATAATTTATTTTTATTTTATTTTACATGCAATTTTGATGTCAACAATTCCATTTATTGGGCTTTAGATACATGTATAGAAAAGTATTAAAAAAAATATATAATACAGCTCGTATTATATTTTTTATATCCTGTATGTAATTGTGGTCGTTGAAGAATAAATGGTTTTTCTTCATTTCTTTATTTCTGCTTAGAATATAACTTAATTGTACACAAAAGTGAAAAGATACATATTTTTTTAGACATTTAAGTGGACAAACAAGCGGTTACCGTAGCCTATAGACGCCTGCAATACCAGAGGGATCACAAGCGCGTTCCCAACCCTTTAAAACTTTTAAAACGCTTTTCTTTCAAAACCAAAAGGTACGATGGACGGTCTTATCACTAACGGCGATCTCTTCCAGACAACTTTTTTTTGTACCTTAGGTTCTTTTTACCAGATTTTCTATTTATCAAATTTAAAAATAGCATATTGGCATATTTACCTAAAATATATTTTGAAGGTCAACACAGAAAAGTGACCTGACTTACGCAAGAAAGCAAATTATAAAACGCAAGTGGAAAGTGCCCAACCCCTCCGCGTAGGTCATTTGCCTTTTTCCGCGCTAGCGAGTGGGAATATAATGAACTCTACGGGGCGCTACGAACTGCTACGGGTTTCTACGAAATGCTACGAAACTAAAAACAACATTGAACGCGCCAAAGTAGCCCTTCGGAAAATTTCGGCCAGCAAAGAGAAATGATTTCCGTACCTCTATCTAAAGGCTCATTAGCTTAGTGGAACGTGGAGGCTCTGCGGACAAATCGACGGCACTTACGTCGTGGTAGGCTCACTGCCCGCCAGTGCCCCTCCATAATGGACCGACTTCATATTAAATTGCTCGCTTGCCTTGAAAACACATCCGCGGTCGCAATCTAAAACTCTCGTTTGCAGCTGTTTAATTTACCTAACGTACTAACCGTTATCAAGATTTTAAGATAAACTCTATCATCACAGGTTTTATATGTACGTATTAACTAATATAATTATTTGAGTTAGCATCTAACTTATGAGTAATTTCATTACCTTGAAGAAGTCCACTGTTGGAAATCTATTTCACAGTCTATTTTTATTTAGTAGATAAAATATCGACTTCCCGCGGTTTTGAACCGCACTCACACTTTGCATTTTGGTAACATAATAATCATTTATCTGTTTCAATACCACACGTAATGCGTATTAACAAATAAAAAATCAGTCCATACTATACAGCTAAAACACGATGAAAGCCTGTAGTATCATTCTCAAGTTAAATAATCAAATAAAACTAACTTTTTTATGCCAGACGCTCGAAGTCTGTGATGCGTTTATTTTTAATTGCGATCTTTAAAGTTTTGTCACAAATCTGTTTCGGGTCGCTCGCTACACAAACAAGCACTTTATAAGTCACTTATCATTGCGTTCGTTAGCTAAAAGTTATGCAATAATTGGAGGACTAATGAAAGATCGTATTGTTTATTTTTAAAGGAATAAATTGGAAAGTGCGTGTCAAACTCCTGAATAAAAACTAATAAAACATAATCGTGTCAGATGAATTTGAGAACTTTATCTACGAGTAAAAATTATTAACTTACTTTAAAATTAGTAGAGCTGACTTATCCTACCAATACCTATTATAAATGCGACTGTTGCTTATCACGCCTTTACTACTAGACCGATTTAGAGGTAATTTTCAGCAAATATAGATCCCAAATATATGCATAAATCCAAAAAAAATAACATAACCGGGAATTATCTCTCACGTGGGTGGAGCTGCAGGTGGTAGTAAATTCTACTAGACATTTTAATTCTCGATACTAATTCTACAGCAGATCACAGTGTATGTAACAATTTTATAACCTGTGTTTCACAAATAAAGAATTGAATTAATTATTTTACTTTTATTCCTCATATTTTTATACATTCTTTGTACTTTAAATAACAAAGTTTACTAAAACGCTTAGCTTGAAACCGATAAGACAATCAACGAATATACCATCACGACTTCCGTGTTTATCTCACTGCTATTTTGTTTAAGTACGTAAATATCAGCAATCTGCCCTGTGTTTGCTTTTCCAAGTATATAAATAAAAACATAGCCTATTTATCTCATTCGTGAACAATTTGAATAAAAGCTTCGTGGCTGTAAACACTTTGGTGAAGCCTTAAAGCTGTGTTTATCATTTATCTTTAGGTGTTGAATCGGGGTGCGAGTATGTTACGGGTGTCGGATCTGCCTTATTAGAAGCATTAGTAGTAGTGCTTATTCACCACAAAGCATGCGGGCCGCACTGCGGGCAGCCTGCCTTCACAGCTCAGTTGGTAGCTACTACTAACTGAGCTGCCTTCTGCGCAAATATTTGTGTGGTGTTCTACAAAACAAAACAAAATGTTTCTTCAGCTGTTTGCGCGTTTGAACTTGCACTGAATAACTTTGTGCGTGAATAGTACTAACGACATAATTTTGTTTGGTTAATTTATGCTGGTACAGTGAGCAAGAGAAGTGGATTGATTGCATTTTATTGAAACACTTTTCTTTGCGATGTAGGTAATTGGTATGCCTCGAAAATAGTTAAAGCTAAGGCAAATATTCAAATATAAGCCAAATTTTAGATAAGTACCTACCTATAGTTATTCAAGATTTTAAAATCTCCAAATTTTAATCAATTTACGTTGCTTATGTATGTACTTACTCATCTGTACCTTTGTATAAAGTTAAAATTAATCCATCGGTGAAATGAAACAGGCATGTGAATCTGAACTAATGGGCGGGAATAAAATTCCGATCGTTACTTACTTTATTTGTTCGCTGAAACACCTGACCCGTTCGCGCAGGCTGTAGGTATTGCAATTTATACATAACCAGTACTACACCACATTTTTATATACAAAATTAACACGTTTAACTAGAAGAATGGCTTCATGTAATTCAGGTTTATATAAACTTAAAATTCTAATAATAGTCATCTCCATCAAATATTCGATATAACAGTAATTAAGAATGATAGGTTAACCTTACCTACCCAGTCAAACATTCTGAAGTCTGTTTTATGAAAAAGGAAAACCTTTTGACAAAATCTTTTCGATCTTCATAGCATTTCTCTTCTCCCGTTAAACGAGTAGGTACTTAAACCTTTTTCTTCGATACTACTACAGCTAATAAATCTACGAATTGTGACTGTTTGTATCAAATATTAGTACAACTCAAACTCAAAGAAGAGTCATTCAAAAAAACTGCTAGGTACCCACTCCACCCTTTGGAGTACTTTCACAAATATTTATGAGATAAAAATCAGTGCAAAATATTATACATTGTACCAACCCGACAAAACCTACGTGACAAATTTAATAGCTGTGCCTACTAAGTAATAATTATATTAGTAGTAGGTACCTACAGTTAGAATTGCATTTCACGGTACCGTTGAACTTTGCAATTGAACTGTTAACTGAAACTAACTAAAGCAACGAAATTGTGTCCGAAGTACGTTTCGTCGCGTAGGCTAACAAAGTAACGTTTGTAGCGTTCATTTTGTAGCTTGCCTTACTTGTCTACCACAAACTCTGTCTCGCTCTGGTTTTCAGTCTGTGTGAGTGTTGACTGAATAAATTCTACGTCGAGACGTCACGCACACAGTATAATACACAGACTAAAAACCAGAGCCAGAGACAGAGCCAGACAGGGCTTGTGGTAGGCCTGTACTGACCGCATTGCGCGCGTCACAGGCCCACATTGACGACCGTAGGACGCAACGCTGCACCACAAATTAATAATTTGCTGGACCAAAACTCAAATTGCTATCAGGCAAAGTTGTGTTTCACATGCTTTTCAATGATGGAAAACTACCATAGTTGCCAATAGTACGAGTCTCCCCAGTGAGGCAGCTGCCAAGTTAGGAAGTAAGCTACTTTGCAAAGACCTAGAAAATAAAAAACCTAGTAGCTTTGTATTTTAAAAGTTGTAGATATTTTAATGGGATTATGATAGTCGTAGTTCTATACAGAGTGTCTCCAGTCATGCTACCGCCAAACATTTTTTTTTTTTAGTCCTCAATCTAATTATAATTACCTTTTTTTAGGGTTCCGTAGCCAAATGGCAAAAACGGAACCCTTATAGATTCGTCATGTCTGTCTGTCCGACCGTGTCACAGCCATTTTTCTCCGAAACCATAAAAGCTAGACTGATGAAACTTGGTAAGTAGATGTATTCTGTAAACCGCATTAAGGTTTTTACATAAAAATAGAAAAAAAACTATTAATTTTGGGGGTCCCCGTACTTGAAACTGAAACTCAAAAATTTTTTTTTCATCGAACCCTTATGTGTGGGGTATATATGGATAGGTCTTTAAAAATGATGCTGAGGTTTTTAATATCGTTTTTTTTCTAAACTGAATAGTTTGCGCGAGAGACACTTCCAAAGTGGAAAAAAGTTGGTCCCCCCCCTCTAACTTCTAAAATAAGAGAATAATAAATCCAAAAAAAATATATGTTGTACATTACTATGCAAACTTTCAACGATATTTGGTTTGAACGAGATCTAGTCAGTAGTTTTTTTTTATACGTCATAAATCGTAAACCGCAATTTACCTTTCGACGAACTACAAAAACCTTTATATTATGTTAATTGATGCTACGGAACCCTTCATGGGCGAGTCCGACTCGCACTTGGCTGCTTTTTTAGATTGACTTAGACTTAGACTATACGTTATTTACTTTACAATAAACACTGCGACAGCAATATTTAGGTTTTAGAAACAGAAACTTGGATTGATACGTGAAATTTTCATGTTTTTGGTAGCCAACATTAACAAAATAACAAGAGTAGATAATTTAGATTTAACTGAATAAGTAAGCATACTTACATCTTAAAAAAATTCAAAGACATAAACAGTTTTAGCCCAAAATAACATTAAATTACAAAGGGATAGAATATTCCAATTACAATAATTTACAAATTATTTATGACTAGGTACAACTAATTAACTAGAACAAAAATAAAACAATATTACAAACACAAATTAAATAATTAAATTAAAAACTGTGAATAAACAAATAAAAATAACAATAATAAAATCAAATCATGTCACATTCACAGTACTTTAGACTACCCGCCAGTATTGAGCTCCTTATATCTACGACCAAATCGCAGTCCAATATGGAACTGTAAATGTTCTTGCCTTTGTCACCAAGAATATTAAATAAATAAGAGTAATTACTAATTAAGAATTGGGAGCACTTGAAGAGTGGCGCAAAATCGTGGTATTTCACCACATAATTTTGTCACGAATCTTATTTATGGAAAGTAAATAAATAATTAATAAATAAATCGTTTTTATTACGAAAGACATACAAAATATTTTTGCTCCGTTTGCCGCCCCTAAAATCTACCGTCCTAGGCCTCAGCTTACTCAGCCTATTGTCATAGCATTTTCAAGACGATCGCAATTTTAATATTGTGTAGCATGTCATAGCTACAGCATTCAACAGTGGCTGGTATTGGAAAACGAAAGCTGCCGAAACAGCTCGTTAGAGTCCATCAGATGATTTATAGTCCGCGGTGGCACCTCTTGATTAATTACCAGCCCGTGAGAAAACTATCGCGCTCGCTCGGCTACTTCATTCGATGGTAGGGTACAGTCAGCTGCACTTAAATGTTATTTTCACAGAATACTGAATACAGTAGATCATGCGCCGTTTCTATAGGAGCCGATGTCGCCAGTTTTATATTTCCACTATTATGTTTAAAATATCTCTAAATATGTGGATTCTAAGAAAAAGGAAGGAAGGAAGATGTTAAGACAGTATTTCTATGTATTATATTGTCGCTAAACTTGTTCGGAAAGTAATTCTTGAGCTGCTGCAAGGCATTGTTCACTTTACGACTCCCGAAAAAACTGTTGAGTTTGTATGGAGAAAGGAGCACATGCTCATGTTTTTTGTCGTCATTTTTCCGGCAACATGGCCGTTCTACTTTTTCTGTGGTTATTTTAGTGTCACAGCAGGGCGATGCATATTTGCAGAGCAAATACTCAAAAAAAGGAACGTATAAACTGTTTGCAATGCATTCTAGTGCAGACGACTATACCTACGAAGCTTATTCGAGTATCATATCGTTTTCTTTAGATAAAAGTGGTGTGCACTTTATTTAGATCTGACAAAAATATTGCTGGTTGAATGCAGGTTTGATTATAGAATTTGATAGGCTAAATTTCAGTGATGCGTTGGGTACTCGCGCTGTGATGATTGCTAACATCAATATTTGAGGCACTTTCCTTCCAGGCAGTGAACGTCCGTTAGCTTAGGCACCTATAAAAAGTTCATTTAAATCAGTCCAATCACTGTAACTGGATTGAATTACAAACGTCTAAGTAATTACATAATGATATTAGCAGGATATTTTGTAAGCCATTCAGCTGATGTACTTGCAAGTTTTTTCGTGGTTTAATTTAAAACCCACTTGGTGAGGATGATTAGTGGTCTAAATATACATCAGACATATCTTCCTAGCAGAGACAATCTCAGCAAATGATGGCATTAGAGGATGCGTGCAGCGCGCTACGTAACGAGAGGCTTAGCCCGCTCGTATCAGCGCCTGAATAATACATGAAACTCTCCTTATTGTTTAACAAGGCACCGTGAAAAATCACTGGAACAAGATAGCCGCGTGGCTCTTTCAGCACAATTGATTATACATAAAACAATTGAAACAATAATAGTGATCAAATATTACAAAGGGCCAAGGGAAATCCTATAAGCCGCCTCAATCGAACTTTTACAACTTCGGAAAAGCTATTTCATAAGTCCCAAACTTAATAGAGGCTCTCATGAACCGCGGGCTCATACATATAGGTTGCGTGATCTATTTCACGTATAGGTACGTAGATCTCGTTAGAAACTCTTATCATCGCTGACCATTCTGCTTAAAGTTCGGGTTCAGCCAGAATCACAAAATATATGTGTTCATTTTAATCTCATGGGAAATCGCACAGCCTCGCCGCACCAGCCTTTCCATATTAACAAAACTTTAATCTAACCGGTGAGCCCCGCAGAGGGAGGACGTAGTGTAGCGAAGCAAAATTTTTGTGGCCAGTAAATTTTCTTTAAGTCCTTCTCGTGGCAGACGGCCAACGCTACCCATGTGCTCCTAAAATCTCATTTTATGGCAGCTGGTAACTTTGTTAAATACACATAAGTATCACCTTTATTACCTCCCTTTAGCGAGCGTACGAGTCGAGGGGCACCAGTGTTTGCCCGTTATATTTACAAAACAAACGGAGCTCACTCGCGAAATAACTCATCTTAAATACGAACAATACATCTCCGGCTAACAACGTAGCTCGTTTCAGCTGCAGACAATATGACAAAGTGTATTTCAGCCACTATCAATAACGTTCACTGTGTATCAAAGTATCGTATCGTTTGCAGTTTTGCATTTCCCTTCTTTATTTTCCCTGTGAATAAAAAGCAGTGATGCATGTACGGTAGAACGACCTCTTGACGAATTGCAAACTGCATAGATGTGTGTAGTTTGCGGACGATGCTGGCACCGCAGCGCAGCGCCCGTCTAGACATAACAAGACGACGCGCCTTGCTCAAACTCAAATGTGAATGCACTGTCTTTCTCACTGTGTGCAAAACCCTGACTAGACAAAACAAAAATTCAATAGGACTGCGCTCCCTTTAAATCGGGGACTCACTCACTCTTTTTGGTATATGATACTCAAGGTTTTTGAGTTTGCCTATTGGGCTTTTTTTAAGCTTTTCTAGTTTATATTATTATAGCTCCCAATGCTACGAAGCAATGCTTTATTATAGGCTATGGTTACCACTTAACATCAGGTGGGCCATTCCACGCGTTGTATAAAAATGATTGCGAGCTAGCCTCAAATATTTTTGGGTACTACGTATATTATAATAATACAGGCATATAATTGATAATGCTAAATATACCCAAGCTATTTACTCTCACCAATATTCTTCTAAACATTTGAACATATTACAGAGCCCAAAACCATAAACCTCTACGATATTTCTTACAAAATTGAACACGAAAAAGAATAACCAACCAACCAAAAACACTCTATCGCAAATAGGCATTCGCTCGTGTTTTCGTGTTATCAGTAGTTCCCCACATATGGAAATGTGGCCTTATTTGATTTGCAGGGGTTCCAAAGGCGCTGTAATCCCACAAACGCCTGTCGCGGTAGTTCGGAGCCGCTACCGCCGTCACTTGCCGCAGTAACACCAGATACATCTATTTCTGAATTTTTCACGGTAAGCGTTTTTCATCCATCAGCGTGTCGAAAAGCACATAGGTAACGTTTGTTACTGTTTGTACTATTGCGCAAGTTGGTTGTTTTTCATGTCTACTTCGATGAACTAACCATTTTGTTTTGGCAATGTATTGCAAGGGTCAGGTACAGCTAAATACAAATGCTTACAAGCTTACTTTGGCTGCCAAGTCGTAGTAAAGCCTGATTTACCTACTAACCATGTTTCGTTTCGTGCTTAAGGTGATATCAGACGATTCATTTTTTGTTCATTTTTGCCTTTCATTCGGCACTTTTCACGCGAAATGAAACGTGTGAACACCGAATGAAATATTAGTGAACATGGCATGAAAGAAAAATTAAACATTCACTCGAGTGAACATTCATCCGAGTGAACCGTCTGATATCACCTTTACGTTACTATTGGTTCCGTTCGTAAGTAGCACGTGTTTTAAAACTTCATCGAAATACCGAATCAACGTCGCGTCTCGGTTGAATATGGAAGGCGTCTGAAGACCAATCGAAAAAAAAAACATATTTATAGCATGTATTTTTTTCGATTAGTGTTTCAAAAATTTGAATAGATGCCTCTAAATGTTTAAGAATTTATGTAACATGCATACAATAAGTTCCTCAGTAGGTAGTAGGTATATTATAATAGCGTAAATTTCAATCTTCTTCAGACGCATACTCCAGACAGCGAAAGTAGCTTCTCGAATAGCAAGCTCTCAAGCTCCAGGCGTAGTAATAAAGTAGGATGAGCAAAAAAGTGACACAAAAGTAATCTACGATTTGCGTTTCATTTTTAACTTCCTGGAAAAGTGCCGGCTATCTCTAGATTTGGAGAAGTCTCATTAATTCGAGCGTCCGTCCCGGGCCAACAACTCGCTAAATCCATTATAATGGCCGGGATTGTGATTTTTGCTTCCACTTCCAGCCGCCACCAGCCGCCACCAATCCAAAACTAATTACCGGCTCAAGTGCAACAACCGACTCCAACAAGTTTCCATTTTCGAAACAATTTCCCTCCGGCCAGTTCGCTCGTCGATTGGAACAAAAACTTTCCGTCTGTTTCTTTCTGCAGCAGAGGCTTTTTCACGCGCATCATTTGCTCTTTGAAATCTTTAAAATATCTCGAGCGTTCCGCTCTTCCAAAGTTTTACTGAGCATTACTTATGCAGAGGAGTGGCACACTTTTTCTTTAAAACCCGCTAATTATGTCGTCAAGCTGAAACTTTAGAAGATGACGAGGTGATGAGATAATTTTCTTGTGGTAGTTATCTCGAGTATTGTAGAAGAGATTGATTGTAATAGAAAAATTATGAGATAAGAAGATGTTCCATCGCAAATTGAGCGGTTTCTTCTAGCGTGCTCTACCATGTGCCGCCCTGAGTTCACCGACATGCGACAATCTGGGAATTTTAAGCCTCATATTGATTTCACCGGCATCCACAACTTTTATAACACAACAACTTCCTTAGCTGCTTGGCGGGGTAATAGGCAGGCATGATGGCAGTAATTCGTCGGGCGAGGCATCCATTAAAAGCACTGCTAAGAACTGCAGGTGTACAAGCTTTATACCAAACTTAATTTTCTTTTGAAAATTTAGTTTTTATAAAATTTTCATTAGGCGATGGAAGTATCAGAACTCGACCAATTTAATTAGCGAAACGACGAGAAACGCCGTAAATTTCGGTACCTATAGCTCGAGTGAGTTTCCGTGTCCGTCTAATGACCGCGGGGCCTGTGCCGCCATTCCGCACCAAACCGTAAAAATGTTAATTCCATGCTAAATAAACTCACTCACTCAACAAAGAGCACTCGTAATTATTAATGTACATAATATACAAGGCCCTCCATCCTGCGACGACAAAAGTCGTAGCTGCGTGCGAGCAGTGAGAAAACACTCGGACGTTTCCATCGGTGTGGCATTTCCTCGAGTGTAAATAATTAAAGGTCCAGTGATTTCTTACTATTTAAGGCTACGAACATTCTATTCAAAATAAATGAATAATGTTGTCCGATCTTTGTATGCTATGCTTAAATTATACAGATAATGCCACATACAGTAGCAACAAAGCAAAGAGCTCGGTAGCGCTAACGGAAAAAACTGATTGACCTAATGTTTGCAAAACTGTCTAAAAGCTTATTTCAGGATACCAGTTGCTTCAGTTTAACCACTCGCTGTAGGTTGCTTAAAATAAAAAAGAGCGGTTTGCTCTGTCACACAAGCTTACCAGAAACTGTGATTACTCCACCAGTATTCGTTTAAATTAATGGGTTTTCAATTAAACGTTTTAAATCATTTCGCTAATTTTGTCATGGTTAGGATAACTTGCCTGTCTTACTTGCAACCTAACCAACTAGTGATTTAGCGGATCTTGTGAGTGTATTAGAGTAGAACACGGCACGTAAGCCAGTATTCACTGTGTAGTATACATAAATCTGGAAGTATTTTAGAGTGCCTCTACTTTTCAGATAAAATCAGTCGTAAAATCTATAGTTGCACCCTTTCAAATTACGACAATACGTAACCACGGAAATGCTTAGCTCTCCTATCTTTAAGCCAATCACGTAGCCTCCGAGTGGAAGACAGCTTGTCCCCAGAATGTCTAAGGAGCTAAAGAAGGACAACATACTACACGAACTGGAACAACACTAGTCCTTTTATTTATTTTGTGCTGGCAGGTTTCATTGGAGCAAGTCTTTTCTCAGCTTGAACAACCGCAGTCGACAGAATTACAAATGCCAAAATTGGATTTAGTGCAAGAGAATAATGTTTTGTTTTGTGACATTTTATTGATTAAAAATACAAGTTTTGTTCGGAGATGCTTGTGTTTTTATTCCAAAGCTAACAGACGAGCAGTCGGGCCACCTGATGACAATCAGACACCGTCGCCCATAGATTCCTGCCACACCAAGGTGGTGCTGATGCGCTGCCGGCCTTTTAAAAAGATATATAAGCCCACCTTCTGAAGGAACCCATATTGAAGCTCCGAGGAAAAAATTCATTCCACAACTAACTCGTGCGTGGCAAAAAAGACCGCACAGTTGAGGAAAACCAGGTGGTGACGATGAATGGAATCTGGTTCTGCGGCGTATGGTGCGATGATAAAAAACAGCCGCAGGCACCACACCAAACAGTAAAACTACTTTATTTGTAGAACTTATTTAGTTTCCATTTTCTGAATTCGACATTTGTAGTTCCTAAGATTTGTACCTTATATATTGTTTGTTTTTATTGTGAATTTGTTAAATTTTTCCAAACAGTGGCAGCTCCCAAATCCTATCCACTTAGATGGAGAAAACTACATTTCATCAGCATAAATCAAGTTAATTCGCTAAAGGGTGCGACGTCGACGCCGACGGTACAGACGCTATGCTAATCTTATAAATTATAAATAGCAACAACACAAAAGCAATAAATTGCAATTCACAATTCAGTTACCCGACACGGTAGCGAGAAAGACTATTATAATTAATGCTGATGTAGGATGTCTGGCAACTTTTTTTGAGACAAAGAATATTTACCTTGCTTTATTTTCAAGTTTGCTGTATGTATAATACAGCAATTCATTCTGTAAGTAGACCCTCTAAATTTTAGAAGGTCTACTTTACTTAAGGTTTTATAATTGCTGTGCTTTTAGAGACTAAAAGAAGTATTTTTTATATACTAAGTTCCATGCGAGCAAAGCTGTGGGAAAAACTTGGTGTTTAAAATGGTTAGAAAACGTGATGTCAAAGAATTTGTAAGATTTTAAAGCTCGCATGCGGCATACCGATTCTATTTCTCATTTATTGAAAATTTTTCCTTTGCAGGTTTCACCTGCGTCCTGTTTAGACATGAAAATTCAATTTGAGTTTTACTATTTCCAAGTTATTGCAAGTTTGACACATTGAAACGTCTGTTCAGTTTGGTTCAGTTTCTGTCAGTCTGTAGGTTGGTTTGCTAATAGTATAGGATCCCTAGAAGAAGGACCTTCACCGAGCTGGTTATTTAATGAAACGTATTTTATATATAATTAAACATGCCAATAAATATATTCTGTATGGGTTGCCTATCAAATTTCAGTCCAGGATATGATTAATTAATAATTAAAAAAAATATTTGTTTTTTTTAACTTTCCACCGGTTTAAACAAATTCTATACCAATCGAAAGTATAGACCCCATAGAATATGCAAACGTTAGGTTGCCTATTTTTTTCCGGTCACAACTCTCGGGTAGCCAGGTAAAAACAGGAAAATCGATACTAGCATTTTGCACCGGTATGTTTATTGAATAAAAATACTGGGGTCTATACTTTCGATTGGTATAGAATTTGTTTAATAAACAAACCAGTGGAAAGTTTAAATTTTTTTTTTAAAATATTAATTAATCATAATTATCCTGGACTAAAATTTGATAGGCAACCCATAAAGAATATATTTATTGGCATGTTTAATTATATATAAAATACGTTTCATTAAATAACCAGCTCGGTGAAGGTCCTTCTTCTAGGGATCTTAGACTATAAGAAATGTCGTTACTTCAGTGTAAATTCACGTACCCAAGATCACGTAACCAATTATTATTGATATAACCCTGAAAAATAAACATAATTCATGTGATTATTAAAAAGTAATGAAGTTTAAGTAATAAAATCATATAACAGTATTTTTTTTACCTTCATTTATTTGAAATACCATACCAATAGGCCATAAAATATTAGGTACTTAATATTATTTTTAGGTTACACTTTATGCTCAATGCAAATATTATGTTAATTACTTAGTAAATTTAAAGTAACTTTGTGCTTGTCTTGAGAAAAATAAAACCAATTATTGTAAAATGTCTTTAATCTGAAAATTATAACCAATGATCCGCCAAATTCTTCTGAAGCATTGCAAAATTATTCAATTAAGGTGAATAAAACCCTCATAAAAATGTCACTCGGCCATTCAAAAACGATGAATGTTCCAAAGAATTCCTAATCGACAAAATTCTCTTTAGCATAAAAGGTCTCGCTTGACCACACCCGCATCAAATTAAACCTTGCGTGACCCTTGAATCGGTTTATCTGTTTTGCAGACGGCCAGGGGCCTAATTCTCGGGCCGACCGAGATTTTCTAAGCGATTATTTTATTTTTGGCATTGCACAACCCCGCACTTTTTCTACGTGTTCCGTATATCGTAGCTCTCGAGGCTTCTACGATGAGGTCGTTGATGACTTACTCAAGGAAATTTGCTATTCTCTCTTCGAAAGAAGCAATAAAATAAAATTGCAAAATGATCGAGATCGGCCCGAGAATTAGGAAAAATGAAAGCGTGTATCTTCTTGTTTTATTTAAACCCTTACAGCCAGGAGATCTTGATTTTGATGTTTTTTTTTACTATAAATGCAAAGAGTTAAGAAAAAAATCTATAATCTTTACCGTAAAAACCTATAATCTTTACCGTAGGAACTTTTACCTAAACGTAATAGTATACTATAATTCACTAGACCGTGACAATAAAATAATGTTCCAGAATTGTTTTTTTTTTACATGTTAAAGTTTTGCTAGCTTTGCAGACCCTTTTTCGAACTTATTTGTAAATTGTGTTACAATCTGCACATTTTTCTACCGTCTTCATCAAAAGAAGCAACTACCGATTAACAAACGGATTTAGAAATTTCATAAATCTCTTATTTATCTATGAAATCTCATCTGATAATAAGATCATCATCGATGATAAAACCTACCAAGATTATTGTATCAGTACCTCTAATATTTAATTCTATAGTTTACACTTTTATCTTTTAATGAGTTCAGTAAACATTATTAAACTGATGTCGCTCCGTTTTTCTTTTATGCATACGGAATCCCAGAAACGTGTCCAAATATGGATTCACGTTGAGGACCGAGTTGTATTGATTCATGAAGTAATAATTGTATTCATGTCACTTAGAATATACATGACATAACTATGTTAATATGATCACAGATATTATGATCATTTCCTTATTTAGCCACGCAAATTACTTCTTAGTGGAAGCGGATTCTTTCTGTCAGTAACTACGAATTTTATAAACATCAAGTTGCAAATCGTAGGTAGACAAGTTTAGAATCCGTATAGTAAGTAATCTTGTTTACTAGGTACCATGTTTTATGACCACAAATGACATCCAGACTAATTACTTGCATGAGCTGAGCAACCGTGTATCTAGTGCATGAGGCAGCAATAAAATTGGAATACTTTTCAAGCGGCCTTTGATGTTAAACGCCGCAACATTCCACAGAATCGCCGCAAGCAAGAAAACCATTTGGACGATCTTTATGATTTCCCACACCTTGGCGCGATTCGCCACCTACAATTACGGAATTCCATTGAAAAAACGTTGATCGCGTCGAGCGCAAGACACCATATGGCCGCAGTGGCCGTCAACCATGTCCAAAGACATAAATGGGCACGCTGTCGTCACGTCACAGTCGGAGTGGGCCTGACTGAGCGGGTTGCCTGGTGATGCCGGCACGGCGCGGGCGCAGGCAGCCTTGGCGCGGGCGCGGGGCTTGGGGGGAGAGGCAGGGGCTCCCGCGCAACCTGCCGCGGCTCCGCACCTCCGGCACTCACGCCGCCAGTGCCTCGCCGCGCCTGCGCACTCACGCGCCACTCGCTACCAACACCGACAACACTATCCCGAACAATAACACCAACAGGTGACAGAAGGAACTAGTGAAGTGCCTATAAACGTGTGAATAATAGAACAGTGTGCCGAAAAAGTGGTTGAGTTCAGTGGGGAGTACATCTGATAAGGGCATTCACGAGTTAGCGGATATGCAGTTCGGTTATTATAATGATCGCAATCGAAACTTATGACAATCCTGCGACTAGCAGCTACGGTAAGTAAACAACGCCTTTTTATAGTAATTGCTAGTACCTACCTGTGCATATACCTACAGTTATTTAACAGACATTTTCATAGTATTTAATTGGTAAACAGGTGCAGCTGATTTTGTGAATGATTCTGTTGTAAGCGAAGGACCGGTTGCCTTGCATAACTTGAGTTTATAGAGTAGTATGTCATGGGACCTTATATGAGTAAGTGCGAGTCTCCCGCGCCGAAAGTGACAAAGATTACGAAGTAAAGTAATGACATCACCTGTTATGTGTTCGCACTCCACCCACAGCTACCACACGTGTCTATTGCTAATACTTGTAGATTTATTCATATTTAGCTCTGTTTCTTAAAATAACCTAGGTCACACTTTCCATGGAAGTAAGTAAACAGCAATTATTAGGTAAATGACAAACAGTACACGAGTAGCATTGCTTAAAGTTATGTAACGATTATTGGTTGCTTATATGTATGGGGGCAAGTCACTAGGTAGGCCCAATAGAGATTATAAGAAAACAAAAATGACATTACTATTATGGTCTCAAAAGAAGTTGAGAATTGAACGAGAAAAATAAGCTCTACATTTTTATCTCGATGCTCTACTTGAACAAATGGCTCTAGATTTTATTCAATAAAAATCCGTGGTTTTATTTAACTGAATTGCGTGGTTTTATTAAGCTAGTTTCACGGATTGCTAATCAACCATAAAAATAATTGTTTTTCTCTAATTTTGCAAACAAATTTTTGAGTTAAGCTTTGCGCACATCTAAGCATTCTGCTGCGGCTATCAGTGTAACGCCGTCCAATACCGCTGTCATATTAGAGTTCCACTGATCGCCACTGAAGAATGTTTAGAGATGTGCGCAAGGCTTTAAACATCTGTCATATATTTTAATGGTAATATGTACCTATATAATAATAAGAAACATTTACGCTACATTTCCATCATTTTTCGCGTCAGTATGAATTAGATTGGAGATCTATCTAATATCTTCTAATTTTCATCGAATAAACCCAAATTGTATCGTTTGGGATGTTATTGTTTTCACATGCGCAGTACTTAACTACGCTATCGTTTACTTTTCGTTCCTAATATAATTATTAATACATATGTATTCAGTAACAGGAACATCACCCGGGGTATGATTTTACAAAAAAACATGCCATAGGCTAGAGACCCAGAAGCTAAAAAGCGGAAGGGTAGAGAAACAGATATTTAGATCCCTTTAACCTTCAAGCTCGCATACTTGCCTTGCAGCCTATTCGGCCTTCATCTGCAGGAAAGACATGATCACTACCACTATAATAAAATGATAAAATATTATAATTATACAATGTGATTAGCCGCGGGTTTTCTTACGAAGTTTTCCTGCACCGTTTGACAACACTGACATTGCAAAGTTCGAAGTTACACACGACCTTATTATTGTGTCCTGTAGCACAAGTTTAATTAAAACCTATTTCAGGCACCAGTCTATCGCAAAACAGGTTCACGTAAGGCCTGCGCACACCTAGTTCGCTGGCGGTAGCGATCAGTGAAACGCTGTCAAATATCGCTGTCAGATTTGAGATTTGACAGCGATATTTGACAGCGTTTCACTGATCGCTACCACCAGCGAACTAGGTGTGCGCAGGCCTTTATATGTTATGTATTACACTACGGGAGAAAAAGATCAAGTGTCAAATTATCGTCCCATATCTTTGTTACCGACTCTAACTAAAATCCTCGAGAAGGTGCTAAACCGTCGCCTTGTCAGTTTCTTGGAAAGTCAGACCCTGCTCTCTGAAAATCAATTTGGATTTAGAAGCAAACGTTCTACCTCTGACGCTATCGAAAGCCTTGTAACTGAAATTACTAACAACTTGGCTAAAGGACTGAAATGTGTTGGAGTTTTTCTTGATTTAGCCAAGGCTTTCGATACCGTCTCTATACCGCTGCTGCTTTGTAAACTGGAATCCCTTGGAGTTCGTGGAGTCCCCTTTGAACTGTTTAGAAGTTACCTTAGCGATCGTACGCAGACAGTAAGGATTGGAAAGATACTTAGTGCTAAACAACCAACTGCTTTTGGTGTCCCTCAAGGGTCCGTCCTTGGGCCAACCCTTTTCTTAGCCTACCTTAACGGTTTATGTGATAGTATATTACCGAACGCTAAAATCGTTTCTTTCGCTGATGATACTGCAATCATCTTCAAAGGTAAAACATGGGATGATGTGCAGAAAACCACTGAATATGGTATGCGAATAATTATTGAATGGCTTAACAACAACCTCCTCACACTTAACCTTCATAAAACAAAATACATTCCTTTCTCAATTTATAACAATAACAAACCCAATGATCACTTTTATATCAAAGCCCATACCTGTGCACTTCCCAACCCGAAAGACTGCGACTGCTATGCTCTCTCTGCCACTGACAATATAAAGTACCTAGGACTAACAATTGATAGAAACTTAAACTGGAACAAACATATTAGTAATCTAAAATCTCGTATAAGAAAATTGATCCCAATATATAAAAAAATTAGACACTTAAAAGAAAATAATATAAATAAAACCGTATATTTTACCTTGTGCCAGAGTCTTTTAAGTTATGCCATTACTGCATGGGGTGGTACAGCAAAAACAAATATGTTAAGAATTGAAAGAACACAGCGGTCAATCTTAAAAGTTCTTTACTTTAAACCTTTTAGATTTCCAACAACCGAGCTGTATGGTGAAACTCAAGTGCTAAATGTACGCCAACTATTTATAAAGACGATTGTCCTAAAACAGCATCAATTTCCAGGTCGTATAGATAACACTGATGGTAGAAGAGCACACGAGACTTTTACGGTCCCTGCATGCAGGACTTTTTTTGCTCATCGTTTTTTCTCCTTTTTGGCGCCTTTTATTTACAATCGCATTAACAAAAAACTATTTATAAGAAAAAAATCTAAATTTAATTGTGCACGATCGTTAGACACCTTTTTACGTGAATTAAATTACTCTGAAACTGAAACTCTATTATCTATAACGAAATGAACACGAGAAAATCAAGTAGTTCCTTCTATTCCTAGTATCTATTGTATAAATTCTACAATACTAAGCGCCTCTTTTCTACAAGAAATTTGTTATTTAGTAATTATCTTATATCTATAAGCTAAGTAGTTCTCTTATTATAATATGTTTTAGTTTAAGAATCAAGTACCTGCGTTTGCCAACTTAGTGTACAATTGCTTGTTCAACACTCGTTTTATATTATGTTAAAGTAATTACCCTGCCGTAACACAGAGTAATCTAGCACGGAGGGTAAGATCTGTAACTATTAATTACATAACACATTGAGCTACACTGAAACAGCCCTTAGATATACGCAGAGCATTACTGTTGTGCCTAAACAATCTTTAACATGTAAGGTCTAGTTTTAAGTAGCTTACTGATTAACATATAAGTTTAGCCCTAAGAGTTACAAGAAAGCCGTACTATTTATTAAGGAAATAAATTATGTTTAAATTAAAATGTTTATGTTTTAAAACACTCAAACCTCAACTCAAACCTATAGTGATACTATCATAATATTATACCTTGTGCATTGTTCCTAGAAATTAAGTTTACCTAGTTTTATGAGAGAAAAATAAATCATTTTTTTATTATTATTGTGATAGGTAGTACGGAACCCCCCTAGTTAGACCATGGCTAGCACGTGGCCGATTTTTGTAACATGAAGGATTATGGTCCCGAAGTAAAAAACGACAATTCTTTCCTTGCACATGAAAAATGAGTCATTCTTCTAATGAGATCCAATTAGTTTGAGCACGAAGGTAAGTTTTGCTTACAAAAATCTAGCGTGATACCTTATTATTACATGAAACTATGGCTCGTATGTATGTGCTTCTAATATAATTATTGAATGTTTGCAAGAGAACTAGCTAGCAAAGGTAGGTAATTAGAATTAATTAGCTTAAGAAATTAAATGCATGAACTGTAATTTTGTTTAGGCTGTTGATGAACTGTGACAAAAAGAACAAAATCATGTGTCTGAAAATTTAGTTACTCAGTTTTAATGATTTAACTTTGCAAAATTAAGTTTTAGTACCTTCGTTTAAAATGGGTAAAATTTAATGTGGGCGTCATCGCAGAACGAATAAGTGCATAATACGTACATATACTGAGGAGAGTGCAGAATTTTATAGCGTTTACTCTGAACTAGTAACGTTCTATTTTATGAGACGCTAGCGGCCTGTCCCGGTATATAGGTACTCAGGGTGAATGTAGCTTTCCAATGGTGAAATAATTTTCGAAGTCGGCACAGTAGTTTTTGAGTTTATTCATTACGAACATACAAATCTTTCCTCTTCATAATATTAGTATAGAAGTATAGATTGATATATAGTAAACGTAACCTCCTTAAACCTACACTTACATTATATTTCCCGCATAAAAATAGACACTTTCGTTTTTTAAAAGTCGTAAATTAATCCGCATGAGTGGGTTAAGGCGCTCCTACACAGCGTTTATCTTTTATTGAGTAATGTTTCGCAAGGTGCGCTATGGGTGTTAACCTGCTATCTGCCATTACCTTTGCAATTTTAGCAAAGGTAATGGCAGAATTTTAGCTAAAGCTTCAAACGACTCAGAGCTCTGAATAATGGCCTGCGCACACCTAGGTGAGTTCGAGCCTTAAGTAAACTACTACACATTGGTAACAGTTACTTAAAAGTAGTAACTGGTTTTAAAAATAATCTGCGCTGTTTTCAATTTTTGTAATTTAAAAAATACCTTTGTAGGGCAAAGGCAGATTAGGTACTTTAGTTACCTACATATTTTTAGCATACTGTTTTCTCAGACTCTGAAACTTCTTGGCGTGTTACTTTTATTTTAATTTGGTTTACGCGCTTTACTTTTTTGCATTTTTCATTTCCTCGCTGAGGTGGGATGAAAAGTTACGTGTTGCACTCGAGTGCAAAGATTCATCAAAATTGAGCACGCGGTTAAAAATCAACTGTGCACCCTTGTATATGACGAACTAACTATTTATAAGAAAATAAAATAATACAGCACAAAAACTCTTTATGATAGATGATCGTTTCTACGTGGATGCGGCTCAGATTATTAGAGGCAGCGGAGCACGAAGCACGCTACGCAGACGGTTGTTAAAAATAATATAATTTTACACATCACTTTTATTCATTTTGCACCTTTGTTCATCGCATACCTAGCAACTTATTCAGAATATTTCGTAGACAACTTTAGTATACCTACAGCAGGTACCTGCAATGTAGAAACCGGTTTTATTTTGGCAGTCTGGAGCAACGAACGTGCAACCTTCATTCATTATATGAAACAGACATGGGGTTTTGATTTTGTTTGAAAAATGTTTAAATTCGAATCAGAGTTGTTCTCCTCTGTGTATAATTTAAAAGCGCATATCTAGGCGATAGCGATGGCGATCAGCTGAACCGCTGTCAATAATTATGACAACGATATATTTTGACAGCGTTCCACTGATCGCCATCGCCATCGCGCCAGATGTGCGCAGGCCTTAAGGCGGTTATAGTTTACGGGCATACCGCACCTTCTAAAATTTTTCAAAAAAAAAAACATAATACATATACATAATTAACGATTATACCGCACAGTGTAAAATAAAACAAGATATTCTTTTGGCATAATTAAAAACCTAATTAATTGTCATCACTACTGAATCAAAAGCATAATCAAACAAAAAGGTGCCGTATCAGAACATTGCGAGACAAAAAGCCTCTACCAATCATAAACAAACAATGGCCATGCAAAACCAAGTGCTTAGGCTTACATGTCATCAATCCACGTCGAGCGTAGGCGGTGTGAAGTTCACACACTAAACGAATATCTTCCTGCAATTTGTATTCCATTCCTATACAAACTTATTACCTATACTTATGTATTTCTAATAAGTATGTAACGACAGAAGGGTTATTCTTTCTGTTGAATTCAACGTCATCAAACAAATTAGGCATATCAATAATAATTATACCCAACCAAATGTATAATCTCCAATACAATTACTGAGCAAGCACCTGTTTGTCTGTATTTTTTTATTGTTTTTTAATATAATCTTTGAGTAGCTCAGAACATATATTTGGTATCTAAGCTTGTAAAAGTAAATTAGATAAACATGTCTATTCTATGCATCAATTGTAGATATAATCACGACACCGTCGCTTCGAGGGCCACTTTTTCAGACATGCCCCTGTTTATGGAACGATGTATATTATCTTAGAGTAATGTTGGTTGAATGGTAATGTCCACGCAAGATAACATTGTGCGTGACAGATGGCGGAAAATGTAAAAACCTGACTTTGATAATCTTCCAATCACAAATATAAAGAAAAAGAAATTATTATATCTGCGAAGCAATACTACAGAGATGAGCTTTGTGTGTCGCAAAACGGACTCTACCTCAGCTTTATTCCCCACCGAGAACAAATATTTGTGTGGTGACTATAAATGTTTGTTCTCTGTCTGGGTGTTATTGTATGTATATTTTACGTATGTATTTGTATATTGGTTCCCATACTATAAACTCTGCTTAATTTGGGGATAGATAGTGTTGTGTGGATTGTCTACAGTATTTTTTTATTATTATTATTTATTAATGATTTCGGGCGTCTATCACGCGCAGTCTTATCTTGCGTGAGGTCTAACAACCTGTCAATCTTGAAATAAAAAGGTAAATGGCGAAAGTTGACAACATTATTCATACTATTACTACCTACATGCATACAGCACTAGCTGCTTAGTCACCGTGTATGGTTTAGTAAAATGATGTGTTCTCCGTTAGAATATTACGGTAACGTCAAATGCTCCAGGCTTGAGAGGGAGTATCTTAGCTCATGAAATAATATTGTAGTGCCAGAACATTATGTTCAACGGTAGTTGCGCGTTGTGTTTCCGTATCATGTCGAGAGTGTGTAAGTATAGGTACACAAAACCCACAAACGCTCCATTTAGTTTGAAATGTAATAACTTCGCAGTTTTTAGTCGACTGTAGACTTTACTGTTTAGTGATTTCCATGCATAAATTCGATTGTGAAACTCATTGTTTGCACCACCTTCAATACCATTTCAAATTCAATTCAAACTATGTGATCGCGATATTATTACCCTGTTCAAAGAAGTATTCAAACGGTTCTTCCTGTATTATTTTTTTCAATTATTATTTAGTAACGTAGATTTAAGATAACATTATGTAGAAACCAAATAGTAAGTTGAATGTTCATTTATTTTTCGATCAGCGCCCGAAGATGGCACCTTGGTTTACCTATAACTAATTTCAAAGTGAACCTTGTGAATATGCATAAATACCTTTTCATGACCTTGACTTTGATTGAAATACTAGAAAAACGAGGGTTCCTTGTCAGACTTCGAAACCCTAACAAGTGATCACAACAAAAGTAATTTACCTATTGCTAAGTGGTCGTGAAGGCTTGTGAAGGCAACTGTGTAGAATAGTCGCATCGCATACAAATACGATGCCTATTTGTTTACATCCTAACACATTCCAATGACCATTCAAGTCGCACCTACTAGCTACACCACTCATTATTTTAACAAATGCTTTAGACGTACGTTTTCACACCTACTAGCTATTTATTTAATGACTTCTTTTTATTTCATACCAAACAGTACTTAAATTCTAATTGATAATTTAAAAAACAACTATGGACCATTAAAATGTCTTCGCATAGTGAGACGATTGCAACTTACTTATATTATTAATACCACTCATCCTACATACTTACTATATAGATATATAGATGAATAGTAATCTGGGGCGGATCGCTAGTACTTTTATGAGGTATATTTTTTTCCGTTCATGTTATTTTTCAGGATAAAAATTGGCCTAGCTTATCGGTCCAGTGGTTAGAGCGTGATTGAGCCATAAACATTCATCGTAACTTTCGCATTTATATATTTGACTTTGCCTCTCATCACCTCAGTTGCATGGTATATATAGTATTTCTGCCTTCTAACTACTTCTACGCCGTCGTGGGTTCGATCCTCACTGAGAACGAATATTTGTATAGTGAACGTAGACGTTTGTTCTCTATAAGGGTGCCATATTGTATTCTAATGTATGTATTTACAAAAAAAATACATCAGTTATCTGGTTTTCATACTACAAATACTGCTTAATTTGGGGTGAGTATTGTGTGGATTGTACACAATATTTATTTATTATTATTTATAATATTAATAGAATTTGTACTGATAGAATTGCGCTTGGATGTAACGCCAGTAAGTTATTTGGGAAGATAATTCCCAGCAGTTCAACTGGTAAGACTACTCGGTAAAACTACGGGGAAGGGAACAGCTCATTATTACATAGGCTCATTATCTAAATATATAAAACTCTTACGTTACTGACTGACTGACAATCAACGCACAGCCTAAACCGTAAGTCCTAGAAGCATGAAACTTGGAGGGTATGTTCGTTTTATAGCATAGGGGTGCACTAAGAAAGGAAATTGGAAAATTATTTCCCTAAGCGGAGAAAAAGAGAAAAAGCTTTTAAAAGAAAAATTAACGGGGCTTTACGGCTGCGGGGCGAGCGAAGCCGTGGGCAGCCGCTAGTTACATATATGTAGATAAATTTAATCTGGAATCAGGATGTATCTACGTCGTTGTAACATAGGTACTAGAAGCCATAACATAATTCAAATCAGCTCACTGTGGGAGGCGGTACCTAATCGACACTCAATAACAATCAGCCCACAGGTAGAGTTCCTTACTAAGTACCTACCTAAGGCATACTTAGATATTTATAAGTAAGAAAAACAAGCAAATCTTAAAAAAAATTAGGCCGTTTCATTAAATATGAAGTAAATGTTTGTGTGTAAATATTTGTGGATGGGCAGGTCATATAGCTCGAAGAACCGACAGCCGTTGGGGCATAAATGTTCTCGAATAGCAACCACGAACCGGAAGACGAAACGTAGGGCGCGCACCGACCAGATGAACCGACGACATTGTTAAGCATTATATCAGCTATCTGGTTCTCTTAACATAAACTCTGCTTAATTTGGGGCTAGATAGTGTTGTGTGGATTGTCCAAAACATTTATTTTATTTATTTATTTATCATCAACATCAGCCTGAAGAAGTCCGCTGCTGGACATATGCCTCCCCTATACATTTCCAGGAAGAACGATTCTGAGCCGTTTTGTAAATGCATACTTAGAATACAATATAACTCCCAGACAGAGAATCTCACCACACAAATATTTGTTCTCGGTGGGGATCGAACCAACGACCTACGCCGCAGAAGGCAGAGCTACTACCTGAACTAACTAATTGAGCTAGGCCAGTCAATGATGTTGATGATTTGTGGATAATTTTCCTTCCTACGCTACTTTTTACCGATGCGTAGTGTATACTTATATTTTTATAAGTATAGGAACCTACATCCATCTTCCCATAAACCAAGTGTCCACTTGTAGTGATATAGAGAGACGCTATGACACTATCTCTTGGTAACCCAAGCAATAAAAAATATAGAGTAAATAGATGTAGGGACACAATTTCGTTATACTTACTTAGGTATCTACATAAAAACACTATCCGCGCATAGAGAAGATTGGATAAAACGAAGGAAATTGCCCCGGAAAACAGACCCTGGCGAATGTCGACAAAACATAAAATACCAATGACTTACAAGAAATTGTGTTCTTTTTGCTTAACGTGGGTAAATTTACACATTCCAGTCCCTTGGTAAACCATGCCATCATACTGTTTAAGTACCTAGAAAATTATTAAGTATAATACCTAGAAGACGGAGGATTATTTTCAAAAATATTGGCGTTACATTTATTATCGATACTTCATAGTTACACCTAAAAAATTTCAAAAAATAAAATAAAAAATGGTATATGGGCATCGCAGATTATTTGGTACATGGTGTAACAAATCTTTTATTATGATTATCATTAAATAACTTTTGATTTAATTTGATTAAAGATTTGTTACATCTATAATCAGCAGATAACTAAGTTTGTAACACAAAAACGTGATTCAGAAAACCCGTTCCAAGAACTAAACTCAAAGCCTTGGAAAAGGACATAAATGTACCAGAATGAATCAACTTGCCTAATAGAGAACTCAAGTTAGCCTATTTCAGCACAAATTCCACATTTTATGTATTTTTGTTTACATTTTGACGAAACGTTTGCAAAACGTGACATGATCATATGACCAAGGTTTTAAAATGACGCAAAAGGTGTAAACACAAGCACAGAATACCTAATAATTGTCTTCCTTGATAGTCAATTCAAAGTGCATTAATATAGATAGATGCAAGTACCCATATTTTTTTATGGAAACAGCTGGGTATGGAATAGGTAGCTATTAATACTGTTGTATCGATGCACCAATTTAAAGAGCGACTACCGCCCACGCGATAACCTTCTATTGCTCACGGTACTTACTTCATTCAATTTTATTGTAGTCAGGGCGCTTGTACACGCTAAGAAAAAACGCCGGGCCTACCCAAGAATTCGTGTCGTAACAAGAAAATAACTGTGTACACTGCTCGCAGCGGTGCACGAAAAGAATCTTATCTGCGCAAGACAAGAATTTTGTCTTTTCCACACACGAAAACGCAACAACGTTCGCCGCGTCGTGTCTTGCGCAGATAAGATTTTTTTCGTGCACCGCTGCGAGCAGTGTACACAGTTATTTTCTAGTTACGACACGAATTCTTGGGTAGACCCGGCGTTTTTTCTTAGCGTGTACAAGCGCCCTTAGTGGGTATGCTTACGACGACCAAAGAAACGAGGATTATGTACGTAGAACACACTTGGAGAGATTCAGCGTCTCCAAGTAAAATGCGCCGTAATAATGGCAATTAATTTGGCCACATGTCAAGTGCGCCAAAATGTTCGGTTAGTTCCGATATGCTCGATTCCCGCTATGCTCGGATTTTAAAATACCTAACAAAAAGTCCCGCTATGCTTCGAATATATCAGTTCTTCCCCAAACAATGGAAGGTACAGTTCAATAGAAAATTATTTCTAAAATAATTCTCTTATTATAGCTATCCCAAGCCTACATATTTAAAGGAAAAAAGGTTTGTCAAGTAAAAATCTAATTTCTATTTAAGAATTGCGTGTAATTGTTTTGATAAAATATTTAAAATTAAACGATAAAAAACGTTGGCGAAAAAAATTAAAATTAACGATAGAAACAGTCTAACCGACTACAAACCCACAAAAAATGATAATGGTATTTAATTCATGCTTTTATAATTACTTGCAAGCTAGAATAGCGTACCTACACCAAAAACACCATGAAATTGCATATCGCAATTTTATTGTAGGCCATAAAATTATGATATGCCATTTTGTTGTGCATTTACGTAGCTTGTTATTATAAAATGAAATGGAAT
The DNA here is from genome assembly GCA_947578465.1 of Thera obeliscata. Lineage (NCBI taxonomy): Eukaryota > Metazoa > Arthropoda > Insecta > Lepidoptera > Geometridae > Thera > Thera obeliscata. The sequence continues at coordinate 6,736,804 of OX387926.1, forward strand.
ATTAATTTAGTACCTATCTACAACTTCTACCTAATATAATAAACCCACAAATTTCGAGGTCGAGCTTGAAAATACATTGTAATTGGTATTATGTCTGAAAAAGAGTACCTATATTTTATATAAATAACGTGTAGGTACACATTATTATGTTCATTATTTTATAATAGAAAAAACCCCACACAGGTAATCAAAACCCTCCTAACACAGTGATTTAAGATCCTGCCGAAATCTTGCTTGCAAAGTCTCGAGAGGATTACCAAAGGGATTTAAGTCTCTTCTTTCATTTATTGCTCTGCTTTCTTTTTCAAATAAGTGCGCCTTTGTTTTGCATTCCAGGGATTAGGTTATTTTCCTCGACTCTTTTTTTTAAAGGAAAACGAAAAATGTGTGATTTCATGCCTTTTATTCTTATAGTCTAAGATCCCGCTATAGAAGGACCTTCACCGAGCTGGTTATTTAATGAAACGTATTTTATATATAATTAAACATGCCAATAAATATATTCTATATGGGTTGCCTATCAAATTTCAGTACAGGATAATTATGATTAATTAATAATTACTAAAAAAAACTTTCCACTGGTTTGTTTATTAAACAAATTCTATACCAATCGAAAGTATAGACCCCAGTATTTTTATTCAATAAACATACCGGTGCAAAATGCTAGTATCGATTTACCTGTTTATACCTGGCTACCCGAGAGTTGTGACCGGAAAAAAATAGGCAACCTAACGTTTGCATATTCTATGGGGCCTATACTTTCGATTGGTATAGAATTTGTCTAATAAACAAACCGGTGGAAAGTTAAAAAAACAATTTGGTTTTTTAATTATTAATTAATCATATCCTGGACTGAAATTTGATAGGCAACCCATATAGAATATATTTATTGGCATGTTTAATTAAATATAAAATACGTTTCACTAAATAACCAGCTCGGTGAAGGTCCTTCTATAGCGGGATCCTATACTATTACTAGGACAACATAATAATATCTACCAAGCTAAGCGAAACGAGAATCCTACACAATTATGGTGTGTAATTGACGTTGCGGCCATGCAAAGCACAAATCCTACGATGAGAATACAGTTTAATTTGTCTGCTGTTTTTTGTATTTTTATTCTATACAACAGTCTGTTAAACAGACAAAGAAAGAAAATTAACTTTGTCGTCGAATGTACGGTGCATTCGACGGCACCGTACTTTGAGTATAACTCGTTGGGTAGTCGGGAAACTCATCAATCATGGCAGAAGAGTATACTGTCAGTAATCTGCTCTATACTAAAATGTGAGCACCGATACCACTGCTAGAGAGTTTTCACACGGCTATACCTACAGGGTAGAATTTTGTAATGCCACGGAGGGAAAGTAGTACTATAGTTTAATACTAAGTTACTAAGTTTAATAGTAAGTTAAGTAAGGATATACATATTTCGTTAGTAAGAAAAGTGTTGTTTTTTCACTAGGATAAAGTTTAGTGACTGACACACGTGAACGACGTGACACACTGAACATAATTATGTTTCTTTACAGATGACAACGATGCGTAGTGCCAAAGGAAAAGTGAAAAAACAGACCAGTTGCACAGACAACGCAAGCTCTTGACGAACGCACCATGGAAGGTGTGCGGGTGACGCACCAAGGGCTGAGGCCCCACTCAGCTGAGGGTTCAGCTGGACGGATCACCCAGGCGGGACTGGCTGCCAGGAGTACAGCTGGCACTGCTGCCAAGGGAATGGCAATCAAGGGCCATGAGGACTTATGGGTCGAGATCCAGGCGAATACTTTTAAGAATTGGGTGAACGAAACTTTAAAACCTGTGAATATAAAGGTGAGATTGTAAAACAATAACATGAATTTTACGATATAGGTCAATGCTAATATTTTAATTTGGATATTATATAGGTGGTGGACTTAGTAGAAGATTTATGTGACGGCACAGTGCTCTGCGCGCTGGTGGAAGCGCTCCAAGGCCGCAGACTCAAAGGATGGAGTCCAAACCCCACCAACCAGCACCATAAGTTAGAAAACGTTACCACCGCGCTCCAAGCCATTGAGGATGATGGCGTCAAATTAGTCAATATTGGTAAGACTTTTTTAAACATCTACGTTCTTAGTTTATTATTTATATTTACAGGATTTATCTTTGTTGCACTGTAAGGTGTTATAATGATTTATTGTGGAAAAGAATCACACAAAAAATTGGTGGGAACTGCTGAACTGAACCTAAGTTTTCTTGTCTCGTAGTTTTTATGATATTTTAAAGTAAAATGATTGTACTGCGGTTGTACTTGTGTGGTGTAATGCGGTTTTATTGAATGAGTACAATTGATTTTGACCTACGGTTCCGTCTTGTTGACCTACAATTTATATCCAAACATCTGAAGGATCCTTTATCTCACACAGTCCATCCTTATTTTCTGAAATCGTTTAGGTATACATAATGTACTTCACAATCATTGTTTTTTTCTTAGCTCAAACCAAAAGTTTTTTTTACAGGTAATGTAGACATCGTAAATGGAAACCTGAAGTTGATACTGGGATTGATATGGTCACTTATCGTCCGGTACCAGATTGGAAGAAGCAAGTTCCCGCCGAGGTAACTTTTTCACTTTCAAATTGACTTTCCTAGTCGGTTAGTCTTTACTGGCTTCTTTGAATTAGGTAACATTTGCTAAAAAATCTGCCGATGACAATTAAGGAATTTCAGATGAAAGCATGATACTCCGACAAATCTAACAAAACTTAAGCAGAATTTACGCCAGGGCGTATTCTGCATCTTTCAAACAAAAAATTATCGTTACTTAGGGTCTAATAGGTATGCATTACACGGTTACAATGGTGTAATTTGTGTGGTGTCTACCCACGTAATGCATTGAGCCTTGGATTCAAACCTAACTGTGTTTAAATAGCTACTAAAAACATCTATTTTTAAGGTCAATAATTAGCGATGCTGTGCTGGCACTGATTCATTTAACATGCATTGAACTAAATTGCTAGTAACATTGAAAGATTAGTAATGATTAAGAAGGTTGCTCTTCTAACCTTCTCACCATCACGCAACGCAAAGCGAGGGCCCGATATTCAAAAATATTTCAGTCTTAATTTCTGAAGAGTAATAAATAAAGAGGAACATAGTTTTATTTGATGGATAACGTTTCTCAAGGGATAGTGAACAGGCACTTATATAGGCTTATAACTTTAATCTTCATTAGACTTCCTGGATATCCCCTCAAATCTACTGGGAAAATCTGAGGAATCCTTCAACGGCGCAACAATCATTAGATTCGGCAAAAATCTACATTCAAACGGTTTTGTTCTATAACAGAAAGCTGATGCTATCCTGGCTACAATCAGCTCTACCGGAATGTCGCGTTGGCAACCTGACGACTGACTGGAACACGGGTGTGCTTCTATCGGCTCTGGTAGACTACTGCAAGCCTGGAACATTCCCGGACTGGCGAGAACTAAGTATTTTTTTGTTTTAATATATTCTGCAGGCCAAAGTGGAGTGAAAGATGCCATGGATAAGAAATAAGTGAATACAGAAATAACAAGTGACAGAGTGAGTGGAGAACGGGAACATGTTGTGCACGCAAAATAAGTAGCCTATGAGCAGGAAGATCATGTTTGTTTGTTTTTGTTTGATGCATCATCTTGAAAGTTTTGCAGTGAAGCAATCCAATTAGTTCAAGTTACTACCATGCGATGATTGAAAACAATAAATTACGACTACAAGGGAGAAAAACCCCGCACAAGTTTGAAAAGATATACGATAGATATACTATTTCCATCATATTTTCTAAAAAGTGGTTTTCCGCTTTACTCATCTTGTCTAGACAAACAACGATTCTCCTGACTTTTAAAACGCAAACTTTTATTCTTGGAAAGTTCGAAGCAAACGGTGAATGCACTTCCAGACTTTCACAGGTAGGTAATATACTGACTGTGCTTATGAGAAGTTATTTGCAAGCAACACGATCAAACTTCATATTATGAACTTGTACTCGTAGGAGTCTGCATTAAATGTGTGCATTCGGGCGTGGTATATTAAAAAATGTAGCCTTAGGTTATTTGTTCTGAGATATGAAATGAACGTGTAGCAAGTGATGTGTTATCAAGAAATCGTGTGATCCTGTCCTATAAAAGTAAATGATTTCATATACATATATCTTTTACTGAAACATGAAACCTCGTAGTTTTTTGTGATCCAAACGTTTGATGTCTAAATTGAAGTGCTTTATTTATTATGTCGTCGATAGGTCTACCTCAGTGATGTAATCGAAGTGACTATTTTTATATATCTATCGGACGATCGCCCACAACATTTCTGATGTACTCTTAGTACTGCTATTGTCATAATGGCATTTGCAACGCACATTATAAATTTGCATCGATGCTGTATTTCTCTGTATCGCCATCTTTTTCCCAGATCGCCATGAAGCCGTTGAAAACTGCCGTCGTGCCATGAAATTGGCTCACAGGGAGCTGGACGTTCCCATGGTCTTGGAACCAGAGTACCTGGCTTCCCCCTGGCTGGATGAGCTGTCCGGCATGACATACTTATCTTACTTCATGAAACCAAACTCTTCTGGAGTCAAGTCCACGCTGGAGTGGGTCAATTCAAGACTTGAACGAGCTATCACCAATTTTACGGTAAGTAAGGCGTTTTGAAACAGCCTTAAAACATAAAACTCTGCTAATTATTTACTGAGAAGCTGAGGACATAGTATAAGAACATACTAGGAGGTGGAACTAAAATCGTCATTGCATTTCATTTTCCTGCCAGTTACTTGCTATCTTTGTTATTGTTTCACAATTTTGTGAATGTGGAACCTCTCTCGCCTGAACAGATAAAGCCTTGCGCACTTATAGATCGCCGGTGATGGTGATCAGTGTATCGTTGTCAAAGTTCGCAGTAGTGTGTGATCGCCATCGCAGATGCTAGAATGTGAGCAAGGGTAAGTGTGTGACACTGTTTGTAGATGTATCCGCGAATGAGGTCACTCTCTTTTAGTTGAAACCCTACTTCTGCAAATAGCTGGTATCACCAATATTTTCTATTTATATCCACATTTAAATACGTCACTCGAATATCCATATAAATTCGTAATCAGAGTCGGAAATTCGTGCCTGTATCAACAACCAACGTAGCATTAAACAGTACCGGGGATTTCTAGGAACTCTAACGCCGCCGGCTCAAACCTGTTAGTTATTCAATAATATGCACACGGAAATTGCTAGTCACGGCAAAGGAAATTTTTCAGTTTATTAATCTTTGTCATCAACCAGTGAAATGGAAAAGTAGTTTGAGCTTATATTTTATATTTTAATAAGTTTCATGGACCAACCAGATTTCCTATACATCTGATGTTGAGAGGCTGCCTCTGTCTTTACAAATCAAATTACTTCTACAGAGAACGTCCACCGAAGACAAGCCTTATGAGGCATTGCGTCCACCACCCTAACAAAGTTAGACTTCGGTATTGGACCCAATACTGTAGAGGTCACTATCATCACCATCAAGCTATATCAGTCCACTGCTGGACGTAGGTTTCTCCCAAGACGTGCCATTTAGCCCGGTCTTCGGCTCTTCGCCTCCAGTGCTTGCCAGCTACATTTTGCAGATCGTCGCCCCACCTTGCCGGAGGGCGTCCTACACTACGCTTACCTAAACGCGGTCTCCACTCTAGTAGTCGTTTGCTCCAACGATTGTCTGTTCTACGGCAAACATGACCGGCCCACTGCCACTTCAGCTTACTAATCATTTGAGCTATGTCGGCTACCTTGGTTCTCTGTCGGATAACCTCGATCTGGATTTTATCCTTCAGAGAGACTCCGAGCATAACCCTTTTCATAGCTCGCTGAGCAACTTTTAGTCTGTGGACCAACCCTACTGTTATTAGTGTCCATGTTTCAACAGCATAGGTCATTCAACAGGTAAATCGCACTGGTTGAAGACTTTCGTCTTCAGACATTGTGGAATCGGCCACGAGAAAATCTGACGGAGTTTCCCAAACGCAGCCCGACCCCAGAGGTCACTATACTAGTATTTAAAAAGGTAAATTGTTTCAGACCGATTGGAATGACGGCAGAGTTGGAAACGAGCTGGTCCGGTCATTGGGCGGGCCGGCGCTACCTGCTAGCCGACTAAAGCGGGACCCGGCGCGATGGGAGGAAAACAACCAACATGCCATTGACGCGGCCAAAAAGATTGGTGAGCAGTTGAACCAAATCACTATAGGTTCTTTTTTGTACGGACGTTAAGCGTTTGGCTGGTATCTGACTGAGAAAAGATGAACTAAAGAAAGCGCGCTGGCTAAGTTCTTAAATTTTTCTCTAGCTAGAATAGCTAGAAGATCAGTGGTTTTACTGTTTTACCACCATCAGCACTATCCGCAGCCTAACTTAACAAGTTGGCATAGGTCTCTCTGCTCTTGCCATTTCACACAATCGTGGGCTACCCTCATCCATCTGCGGCACACGATGCAATGTATGTTTGTAACATCCTGCATACCTCCGTCATTTATGAACTGATTTAGTAAAATCATTTTTCTGAAAGGTCCACATTCCAGATTTCAGATTGAAATTTCACTAAAATTGGTTTAAAATTGGAAAATTGGCCATGAAATCGGTTTCTCAAGTTTTTTAAACTTATAATATCTTTTCTCTTGTTGGACCTGCCTGTTAAAAATAATCAAACCCAACTTTTACAATTATAGGGGTTCGACCAGTATTATCAGCAAAGGATATGAGTTCAAGCGATGTTGAGCACCTCGGCGTGATGGCTTGGGCTTCCCAGTTTAGGAACATCCCTCCGAGGCCACCAGTCCATGACATGCTGAGACTAGCTTTAGACTCCACTTCTGGTAGAGTTGGGGAAACCGTAAGTATTCAAAAATTTGTATACTCACATTACTCCCGTCTGTTTCTGTGACGTACCCAAATAAATAGTTTTTTTACATCTAGCATCTGTGCTTGAAACAAGTTCCTACTAAGTAGTAGGTACACAATTGTAGGTATAATATTTTATGCAAAGTTAGTTTGTCTTTCATATTCTTCATACAAATATTTTATATTATTTTTACTAGTTCCAAAGCACTGACAATTTTTATACGAAACAAAGAGTTTTTATTCGAGATCTATGTCCCGATGTAAGAAATCCTTGGTGTACAACGATATTTTTTGTTTATAAATTCCTTGGTAGAGTCTGCGCAATTTATCTTTGCGCATGACAGACGCCGTAAAATGCAAAACAACTGTCTTGAATCACAAATATGAACTTGCATTAAACGCAATGCAAGTTCGATTTCCCCATTCATGATGTGATCGGAAGATATTGGTATTATGTTGCTGTCAAAATAATACACAAATATCTCCTTTACGAGACTTGCTCCCAATAGAGAACAAGCCAAAAGTGAATTCATTATACTCGTAGCATGAAGTGTAAATGCTCGGCAGAGTAAGTTGGGAACAGGAAATTAAATTTTATCTGAAGTTTGCTCAGAAACTAGTAAACTAGCAGGTTTTTAAAAATATACTTCGATTCGATTCCCTCGATGAAAATGCCTTTTCAACCTTAGATTGAAATCAGAAACACTCTCCACCTAGAAAGCATCCATTCACAAAACATATTGTACTCGTTGGTATTATTAAAACGTTTGTGCTCTAGAAGTGGAATTAGGTAAAAAAACTACATTGAAGTTCAGGCAGTTTAATCCATGTTTCAGACATACATCAAAGTGGAGAGCATTTCCAATGACATATCAGTGTCCGACGTAAAGGTGTCGATCGTGAACCCACTCGAACAAGAGTCGCGGCTGGGCGTGGACGCGCGAGGAGCTGGCGAGTTCGTGCCCGAGCACGCCGGAATGCACGAGATCGTGCTCACTGTGGATGACATTCGGTAAGTCTGACAAATGGAGAGCATTCCCAATGACATATCAGTGTCCGACGTGAAGGTGTCCATCGTGAACCCCCTTGAGCAAGAATCGCGGCTGGGCGTGGACGCGCGAGGAGCTGGCGAGTTCGTGCCCGAGCACGCCGAAATGCACGAGATCGTGCTCATTGTTGATGACATTCGGTAAGTCTGACAAATGGAGAGCATCTCAAGTGAAATAAACTTTTTATAGTAACACTATGAAAGTACCAGTATCTGACGTGAATTGTGTCAAGTAGGTACACAAAATGAGTTTCATTTTAAAGCACACTCTATCAGCTTCGTTGAACTAAGGCACTAGGGTCGACCATAAAAGATACATTGACAGATTTTCATAAGGCCGATAATGTATTGGGATAGATGACGTCACTGCTAGGGTGAAAATGCGGTGAGATAGATAAATTCCATCGCAATCGTGTAATTTTCGTCACTTTTGATGTCGTCTTACGAGTATGTAATAACATTTGATGAACGATTCCGAGATTAAACCCCAAAATAGCGTAGAAATAAAATCTCACATTATTTCGTGCAGTATTAGTAAACGCCACGCAGAGAATCTACAAACTTTGCGTTTGTGCCGCCTTTTAGATATACCAAATTGCAATGGGTTTTCAGGTCTTCGCCTTATAACTTAAAAATAAAACTCGTGTCCTACTGTCGTTATAAAATAGCCTCACATACTATATTGGTGACTGAAATAAGGAAAATCTCTTTTCGAATCTACTGAACATGAACAGTGTATTATCATTTTGTTTTAGCCCAAGCCCACAGTAGTAATACAATAGGTATCGAAGCGAGATCAAGCATTTCTTGACGTCACGTAACTTCAAGTTGTTTATAGCTATTCCCCCTGACCCCATTTCGTAACAGATGTCACATAAATAGTACGCTAAATCCACCATTTATGGGGAGTATATAAATCAGGTGGCTAAGCACCTATAATGAAATTATTACCATTGTTATTACAAGAATATGTAGCATAAAATATTGCGGTTTCATACCAATTATAGCTTTCTGTTATCTTTCATGAGCTTTGCTGATTTGCGCGCTGTAATTACCTGCCATAAAGTGGTAATTTTCAAAGTTACGTCGTTCCATTAAATTATGTTGTTATCTTATTATGTGAGTGAAAAACAAAATGTTACCTACAAGTGCTTGCACACGGTTTTATTTTGGCTAACCCCACATGAAGTGGGATAAGGGTAAGACACGATCGTTTAGTTTTAGTAGGTACCTAACTACTTACATAGCTGTTAGGTATAAGGGCAATATTTTTAATTTACAGATTTTATCCGTCAAATAAAAATATATCTATCTCATTCTTAGGTTTGTCAAAAACATGGACATTTTTTTATCGACAATCCATAAATGGAAAAGTTAAGCCTTAGTTGTTGAGTGATAGCAAAATCAAGGCAAGCTAAGGTAGGTATAAAAATACCCCTGGTTTTCACCGGATCCGTATTTAAAAATTAGTATTCATCTAGTCTAGTCAATAATTTATTATTCAATCTGTGTTCATCAGTTCCAACATTTTGTATAAAAATTTTAGTAAAACGGAATGATACGCTCCGTAAAAATCATAAAGGTTCAATGAGCTAATATGGCATTTGAGTGAAAGACGAGCTGATTTTAACACTGAAACGTTCAAGGGTCTACCGCCTCGGAATGAAATTCTGACAGTTTGTTAAATTATACTTTTACTTGGCATCGTGTAAAGTTCTTATCACGGAATATTAAAACATATTCCGTGATTTCCGTGACACTGCTGAGAAGTTCCTGCCACCATCATCTTTTTTCTATAAAATTGTGGTGGATCCTATGTGAATAACAAATTACTAATTACTGGGAGTGTTATATTTATGAGGACTGTTTGTATGTAGTTTTATATGTGCTTACCATTTATTTGAAATGCAGGGTAGATGGAAGATACTTCTTCAGAGTTTTACCGAGGCTCGTTACAGTGCCGCCCCCGGGCATGGCACCTTGCGCCGCCGGGAGCATCGTCGAAGTACTTGTCAGTGCTACAGGTTAGTGATTGGCACGATTATACTGATTCAGACTTTTCCGCTTTTAACAAGAGTTTAATAAATCGAATAAATTCCAATGCTTTTTACTTAAGCTCATTGCAAATAGAGTTGAGTTATTTCAAGCAAAGCTAGGATTAGCTCGCCCGATTCGCAACTATTTTCATGGCTTAAACGCTACCGCAAAAGACGTAGCATTGAACGATTTGAGGTCGCCGTCGGCTCACAGCTTATTCTTTTATCTTCGGTTACCGTAGAGCCCGGCTTATGAATATCGATGACTAGGCTTTATACTACTGAAAGTTAAGGCACCAAAGCGTATAAAAGTGAACTTAAAAAACGCGTACTAAGCCTGAGTAATGTGTAGAAGGGAAGGTGTAAACAATCTGTGTGTGAATATTGTTCAAAAAGTGGTTTATTTCAAATAAAAGCTAAGTTTAAATAATACGTTAAAAACAGGCAATCTACTCCCAACTCAAGAAGAACTAGTCGCATCAGTTTCGCACTAGCGGTCCACGTGCCAAGCGTCAGATCTGCGAACTATTTTCTTTGCGTCTACAGGGGCACCTCGTCGGCAAGACATTGACGTAACAGCCCATTCTCCCAGCGGGCGCGCCACGCCACTGCAGGCTCGGCATCCGCCGCCGTCGGCGCCCGGCACCACGGCCTCTAGTGCCACCTTCCAACCTGACGAGGCGGGCACCTGGACCATTGCTATCACTTACAAGGGAGAGCATATTCAGGTAACATAAAGTAAAATTCCTCAAAGATGCTGAATCAAAAGTGTATTATTCAGCTACAAATTGGAAAGGGGACGCCTCTCCGCCGACAAAAATAGTCTTCCCCTCTAAGACAATGTCTATGGATTTAAATATGTAAGCCTCTTTGTCAAAACTTCACACCGGCTCTCCCAAGCCCCGCCTGAGCCACGCCGCTGTCTGTTTGTAAAAAAAAGAGAAAAAAGAAAGACCTTATATTTTAGATCAGTTCTGAATAGTCTTGTTAGCCAAAAGCCTGAGTTTCATTTTGGGACAGGAGGTAAAACATTCATTTTCTCGTCGTAATAACAAGATGATCGCTAAAGGTCGTCAAACAAAAGGGACTTCAAACTTTTAATTTAAATAAACTGTCGTCACATCCATACCTAACTATGTACCTACCACATAATTGTATCTATACAGAATGTCAATAGAGAATTAAGGAAGATACATAAACGAAAATTACATTACATACAAAATACTCCATCTGCAACTTTTTGAACTAAGTACGAGCGTAGTAATGAAGTTTCCTTTGTCAGTTTCCCATTTTCCAGTTGAGTATTGGCAACGTTGATTAGTTTTGAAGTTTATCTTCACAACCTTTTTGTGACCGATCCAGCGAATGTTGAGCATAAAAATACGGTTATTTTCCACACTGCAGCTGAGAGCTGTGAAGCAAAAATGAACAACGAAAGTACGAAACAAAATAAGAGAGCATTTGTCGCGTCCCGCCTGCGATACTTGCCTATTGAAATGTTATTCAACAATCAATGCAAATTGGAAGCTTGCAAAGTTGAACTTTTTAGTATGTTTTGCGACTGTGGAGATAACTAAAATAGCCAAGCCTGACTGTCGCTTTGAAATTGGGCATAGCGTTTGATAGTGAAAAGTTTTTATACGACAGCACCAATTAAACGCAACCCAATATTTACTCCACTGCTGTTGTACTCGCCATTAGTTTTATGAAACAAAAATTGGAGCGCATTTCCCACAGTTATCTGTAATAATTTGAATGCATTTATTTGTCAATAACATGACAATACCAATTGTTTCTCCAGGGAGGCCCGTTTACTTGCGAGGTTTTCGACCCAGCTGGAGTCCGGCTTAGTCAAGGAGCACTTGATGGTGCAGAGCCCTTGAAGCCTCACTCCTTCGAGCTGGACACCAGCGGCTGCGGCGTCAAGGGAGACTTGCAGCTAGACATTGTCCACGACAAGCGCAGTGTGATGTGCGCCTTAGAAAAATTATCTGCTACGAAGTACCGCGCTACTTTCATGCCCAAAGCACCTGGAAAACATAGGGTGAGCACACAAATTCGTTGTGTAAGAATAAAAAGGTTTGATTCTGTGCAAAATTTAAAACTTGTTTTTAATTTTAATTGACACCGGGTCAATTCACGGATGAATAATCGGCCAATCAATTATTTGGCAGTTGTTTATCTCAAATTTTGCAAGTACCTAAAATTTATGAATAGTTAATTACTAACTCACTCAAAACTCTCATTTTGAAACCTTTAATGAAAGTAACGGATAGTTTAAGTAGTACTTACCTAGTTATACTTTCATATGAAATAAATCAATAGAGGTGCTTGTAGCTCAATCACTGATCGCAACCACAGCTACGAGTTTTCTTTACCAGGAAATGAGCCAATATTTTTGTGTTTTTATTCATAGAACTGTAACGCTGTTGTTAATATTCCAGCTATATATTTACTTTAACGGGTACGATGTCCACGGTTCGCCGCACATGTTTCGAGTGGGGTCGCGGTCTAAGAAGCCCCGTGACAGTTCCAGCCCAGCCCCGGCGTACGCCAGGATTTCTAGCCCAGGTATTATTACCGAAAATGTTTTCTGTTTCGTATATAAATCAAAGTTTTATAAATAACACAATGAAAATATTTTCCGTTCATTTCAGTTACACGGTTGAGATCTGAAAGCCCGATGAATCAGTACAATTTGTACGATTCAAACACAACAAAGCACAACACGAGCTCAATCGATCGACGAGACGAACGACGTGACTCGAGCGATTATTACAAATCCTCCTTCGGTTCCGATATCAAAGATAAAAGTTACGATATCGTCGACTCCGCGTACTCAACCTCGAGAGTCAAAAAGGATACGCTCAATACTAGATATGGTTCGGAAAGTCCTTTGAATAGGACGGCGAGCCCGATAACTACCAAACATTTGGGAAACGGGTCTCGCTTAGACGTCAATAGGTCTTCGAGTCCGTTTAGAGCAACCAGTCCTTACAGAGCAACGAGTCCTTACCGAGCTACCAGTCCAGTGGGGCGGACATCGAGTCCGCTCACTAGAAAAGATAGTCCTTTGAATAGAACAGCGAGTCCAATTAACAGGTACGTTGAAAAGCTGACACGCTGGCTCTGAATTTGTATCGTCACAGAACGCTCTATACATTGGTTGGTCTTAATAATATTTTCCCGGGCGTGAAGAGAAAATGGGCCATGAACGCTTAAATCAATTTTCAATCAAGCTCTCAATAGGGAGTCTATAGCGGGCCTGTGAATGCGAACCTATTTTTGTTTTGATGAGGGATTTTGTGCTCGCAAAGTGCTTAATGCAGGTTTCGAGTACGCTATTCATATTAATTAGCCTTTGTAATATTAATTTAGGAGGCTATTTGGCTTAAGCACATTATGAATACATAGCCACCATAGTACTTAGCTACTTCAATTAAGTGCTTACATCGTTACTAGTACTAGGCTAGGCTTAGTCTAGTTTATATTTTGGATGCACCCTTCTTGTAGTAGCAAAATATGAATGAGAAGTAATTTTAACTGATTAAAACATGACCAAGATAAAAATAAAAAATAATAATATAAAAATAAAAGCCCTCGCTCGACTTTACGTACCTTTATTCGTACGCATTCATTTCGACAGTTCTATGATTTCTATGAACATCATAAACCTTACATTTGGAAACCATAATATCTGATAAAATTCTTAGACATTCAAAAAAATATATTTAATCATAATATAACAACTCTTTATCAAAACACCCATAAACCAAACTAACATTTATTGAACAAACACACACAAATGTCCGTTATCAAAAATGATTTTGATCTAGCGTGTAAAACAACCTAGGTTTTAGAGGCTTAGCGATAAAAATATATTATAATCTTACAGAGTGAGTAGTCCGATAGAGCGGTACAGCCCCGTCACTACAACCAAACGCGTGGTGGAAAAGCGTTCGAACTACAAGTACAGCTCGTTCAGTGGCTCTCAAGACAACCTCGACCAGAGCAGTCCATTGTCTTCGCTAGAAGCTGACCGGGGGACTAGAAGACTAGGAAGTCCCAGTAAGTTTCATCTCGTTAAGATCTGCTTTGATCCATTTCAAAAGGTTCCTATTAAGAACTTCAAATGAAATGCCGAGTTGCCTGCTTTTGACACTGTTTCCATTCAGCAAAAGTTGAATGACTATTTTGAATATTATTTTGTTGAAATTATGCTGAACTTATAATAATTTCACGTTGATATAACGTTGCAGGATGAACTAGACGACATGACAAACATAAACGAATATTATCGGAATTGTTATATATAAATTAATATTATTGAAATTAAATTCCTGAAATCAAATCGAATATTTGCTTCAGATACGGGAGATCCCGGTGGGAAAGCTTTTAGCCCTAGAAGAGATTCATGGGACGCCGTTGAAAAAACCCGGCAAATGATGAGCGTGTAAGTAACTTTTTATCAATTTTCAGATAATAAAGGCAGACAATGCCAATGGGCCGAACATAAACTCATATAATCATTCTATGACACTTTTTAATGGCTTGCTAAAAATGACGTCACTATCATTTCAACAAATCCTGTATAATTTATTTTTATTAGATTTCATCATTTTCATCACTATGGTCCATTTCCATCAAAAGTACAAGATTTTGAAAAAAATAGATGTGCTGTTATTGTTTTCTTATAAATCGAGGGCATGACTCCTTTCACGACTTTTCTCTAACTCTCGTGGTTTCGGACTTGGCCATCACCACCCTTCTCAAAAACCACCCTGTAGATGGCAACCGACTTATCAGTCTGCTAAGCTAAATTACTGCTCTAAGACCATTAATAATATGCCAGTTAATTTTATATTATTTTTGAAATATTATTTTAAGGCTCCGGGTTGGTTTTCCCATCTACGGAATAACGCTATTCGTTGGAAAAAAACAATTAACAATTTCTGTCTTTGTTTTTGACAAGCCTAAAAATGAGATTGCTATATTTTTATTTGACAGATATTTTTGTATGAAGTTTGAAAGATAACTGTAAAAAATAACGATACCATCTGCCTTTTAAGGGGCTAGATAGTGGCATTCTTCACAATGTTTGCTAACATTTATTTATCATGAAACCTATCCGTAGATTGGAGCCCGTCCCGACGGACCGATTCGGGAATACCCTGGAGAGAGAGACGAAAAGGAACACGCAACTGAATAAATTCAGCGATTTGTCGAGAGACTCCTTCAATCGACAGCTGGATCGGTTGGCTGATGACCGAGACTCCGACACTTATACCAGTCGAGTAAGCCTAAAAAATATAGACCAAAAAATAATGCACTTTTTAGACTTCGTACTTTTGTTGTCGCTGCAAGTGTACGAAGTTTGAAGATACTGAGAGATACAGTGCAGCTGTTTTATTTAAAATTTGTTTCAAAACCATTTATTTTTCTTCTAAATAATTATTACGTACATGTCTCGTAGACGTCCTACGACATTCGAGGCCTTCGAGGAGCTCAGTATGGTAGCTTCTGCGGTGTAAGTTGCGGGTTCGATCCCTGTCGAGGACAGTAATTTGTGTGATGAAAATATAAGTTTGTTCTGCACAAGCTTAGTCTAATTAATGCTCTATGAAATGTCCAAAATAGTAATTTATGAGTATAACATACTTCTTAAATTTCGTAGAACATGACTGTTTTGTATAATCTTGTAAATAATATCCAATTAAAATGTATGAGACGATAACGGGAGAAAATATTAATTGGAGTACGTTAGGAACGTGGGTACTTGTTGTCTCAAGGCTTTGCGTAACGAGACTGTTTTGATAGGTAGGTACTTAAGTTTGGTATTTTCTGTAATCTTCAAAATAAGCTTTTATAAGAAAATTAGGCTAACCAGTTCAAGGCAACTTACCACTTATTATTCAGATCAATCTTCTATTTATTGTAGTCGTAAAGCATCTTGTTATAGATAGTAGAAGAGGTTAGTAGATGCTTCTCAGAATATTATGATCACGAACAACTTACATAATGCAATCTCGTGTCACAAAAAAATATGGATTTTTTGTAATATACCTAATAGCTAAACATTTGGCTGCCATAACCCTTGATGAAAAGGGAGGATTGTAACATCCGATTTCTAATAGGTAAACCCCATAGTAACGATCGAATAAACTCATACCTTTTCAAACGTTCCCGCCACTCAATTTGAAGCTTCCTTTCAGCGAGATAGTTTTTATATCATAAGACCGCCACATGAAACGGCTCCGCATTATTTTGTTTTTTTCGGACGGAAACATCAGTCCTTCTGTCACAGTGTCCACAAAACATATTATTTTATTATCACATGAGCTTGAAGACATGATTTTTGTTCGTAGTTATCTTATTAACACCAGCTGGTGGTCTTACACCAGCTGGTGTGAATAGGCGACGTGCGAAAAAAACTAAATAATGCGGAGCCGTTTCATGTGGCGGTCTTATGATATAAAAACTATCTCGCTGAAAGGAAGCTTCAAATTGAGTGGCGGGAACGTTTGAAAAGATATGAGTTTATTCGATCGTTACTATGGGGTTTACCTATTAGAAATCGGATGTTACAGGATGCAGCCTAATTGTTTTTCTATTATCCCAAAAGTGAATTCAAGTGTGATTTAAACCTTCATAATGATACGGAGATGCTCAAAATACAGTATTAGTTCGTATTCAATTAATTCTGTTAGTCCGTTAGAGACCAAAGTTTGCATGTCGCACCAGCTTGTTACACCGTCATCTGGGTCACAAGGCAAGGGCCCTTTGAATGATAACTTGCCAAGAACCGGGAACTATGTAAACTGCAGGGCGTGACTTTCATGGCTGCCGTGATTACGAAAACAGGGCACCACAGGACGTCTTATAACAGACCTTCTTCACGCCTGTTTTCAAACAAGTTTGCAGGGCAAATATTTTTTTATACCATACCCCCTCTAAAAAGCTTATTTTATTCACGGGAAATCGTGAATAAAAAGCTCTTTTAATCACGATTTTGGTGTTTGAATTTGGAACACACCAATAGGGTCGACCTACATATTAATACTATACAACCATGATACAAACTCCTTGCGCCAAAAATACTCTAACTTGATTGGTCGAAATGTTTAACAAGGAGTTTAAGCAATGCTAACCTCCTTGGTTAAATACTGTTTTGTGTTCTTTGTTGTCATTGTCATAAATATCAATAAATTGCAGCTATTTTGAATACAGTGCACGTAAGTTATACAACACAAAGTTTGGTAATAATAAATCGATTGAAAATGCATTCTAGAGATGAAAAAGTTGTGAGTTTTGTTGTTCAATTGAGTTGTTTAGTTTATGAAAGAAAGGTCGGCCAATATAATAGAAAACTTGCATTAATTTAACCTTAAGTTAGTTTCCTTGTTTTCAAATAAAACCAAAATCAAAAGTTATTGGTTTTATGTCACATTAGAATAGAACAAACAAAGTTTTTAATTCTTTTTCGCTTCATCATCATCATCAGCCTGAAGAAGTCCCCTGCTGGACATAGGCCTCCCCTACACGTTTCCAGGAAGAACGATCCCTTTCCATCCACCGACTTCCCTCGTTCTTAACAATGTCGTCGGTTCATCTGGTGGATGGGCAGGACGCACGTTTTTCGCTTAAATCTTTCTTTTTCTCGAAGTCATGGTATAAAGTATAGTATGCAACTCTTGAATAAAACGGATTTGTATCGAGGGCCATGAATTACTCGCGTCGTTTAGGGTTCTAACACTTGAATCACTCGCTACGCTCGTGATTCAATCATTATGAATCACTCCCTACGGTCGTGATTCATTCGTTAGAACCCTTCACTTGCTCGTGATTCATCTATGACCCTCGATTTAAATCCGTCTTTTATTCACTAGTTACATAATATACTATTTAAATTTGGAACACAACAGTGTACAGTGTAGTAATGTGTGATTCTCACTCGAATTGCTGCAAAACTATGACGTCATTTTTTTCTATCTTTTATAATTACCGACTTCCCACCCATCTTAGCAGTTTTGAAACACCTTTTTATACAAAACACACAAATACAGTATTTTTACAAAATTTCCAGCCTGATAACCTCCACCTCCTGCACACATAAATAAGGACCGCTCCATCCTTTTTTGTGCCGCTGCCATTTAGATTTCTTTTATCAGCGTGCGCTGATTACAGTCTATCACTCCCCCATTCGCGGGATGGGACGGCGGAAGTTCCTGTGGACGCACATTGTTTCGCCCATTAGTTTAACGTCCACATACCTAATACTGTGACCCAAATACTTTGTTCCTGTGGTTCACTTTCATCCGTTAGACAAAATAGTTAATGACCCGTTTTATCTTTTAAGTGGTAGAGATTGAAGGTTTGCTATTGTAGAATAGAAAACGATGAAGTTTTCATGATGATTAAAATATTCTCGGCGTAGCATCCAAGACTTGTGGTGGGTAGCAGCAATTATTGAACGTTGCACTATATTTTAATAGTAGTGTGAACTTTTGAACTTGTGAACTTTGTGAAGTAGACGGTATTATTAGTAAAGAGCATGTTAATTATGGCATTGGATACAATAGATACCCAAGATATTACTCGTCTTTAAACCACTTTGTTCAAAATCTCTCTGAAATATCTCAAAGCAGACATAGAACTCAATCGTCCTACTAAATGATATGTTTGTTTGTGACGTGTCTGTAACATTTTTTCTCCACAGCATGAAGTGAAACGCGAAGTTCGAGAGAGCTCGTACATAGTCCGCGACTCTTCATACAGCAGTGTGGAGGAAAGCAAACAACAACAGCAGTCTTTTTTATCCAATAGGCCCCCCCGCGACCCTAACGGGGGGGCCCGCACTGAAACGGACGCAGCACACGAACGTTTCAGGTATAATAACTAAACTAAAGGCCTGCGCACATCTTGGCGATAGCGTTAGCGTCAAAAAGGTAAAGTTTTTAATTTTTTGATCCATAAAGGACTTCTTGTTCTTATTGTGTCACTGGTTCTTTCAAACCAGTGCGGTGAAAGAATTTCAAGTGCAGCTCAGAGAGGCAAAAGGACATAAAGGACTGTATGCTTTTCATCATATCATTATATTGACTGATTCTAGAAAGAAATTTAAAGTGTTCCACATTTTCAATCTCTCAGTTTCAGTAATTTGCCTGAGTGTAGAATAATGGTGAATTCGTACTCTTATCTTTAAGAATGCTCGTAATTTTATTAACGTAATTTAAATGTTACCAGCAAGAATACTATTTAGCCGTTCGATATAACTTAGGTACTCGCAGTCTTGAATAAATTTGTGCGAAATGTGTACCCCGAGACCACATAATTTCCTGATAATAAGTGCAAAAGTGTCTGTGGAAGCGCGGATATTATGTTCAACTCTACTTTTTTAACTCCAGAATGGAGCTTCATCCCGCTATTTTGTTGCAGACCAATGCAAAGGGATAACAATAGAGGTGCCAGAGGAATTATCGTAAAACCCACGTACAAAGGAGTAGTCGGCAAACCTGTGGAGTTTATAGGTAAGTTACGATCTATGCTATGTACTCGTAATTCTATCTTGGAAATAGGTACTAGCAAGTTTAGTGAGAAATGTATTTGCTATCCTGAAATTATACCCTACCTCTATTTCTCCTGTTTCAAGGAATCTCTCCTCGGGTTTACATGGTTATGAATAGGGTTCGTATTTGATACAATTTTGTAAGTTGAGTTGAAGGTCATTTATCTACATACATACGTCTGATATAATTAGATACGAGTAGGTTCTTCAATATTTCTCTGGTTCGGTTTGTAAAGTAAAATGGTCTAAGGGCTGTTTTAAGGATTGCTAATCGACAAATTAAACATACTACAGCTGTTTAACTAAATTTTTTCTTAGTAAAAGTTTGAAACTAGACCTAAGTTGCGTATTTTATTAGATTTGGCTCCTGTTGTGTTTCGTTCTCTTCAATCTTTTCATGACATCATGTCTTATCAGAGGTACAGTAATAAAATCAAAGTCTGTTGATTTTATTCAAATTTAATTATTTATATATTCAATGGTATTGACAAGGATTAGTTTGAAACGTCTCAAAGCTAGGTGAGTCTAGGTGCCAGTTCCACGTGACCAAGCCTATGGAAGAAGAAGAACAGGCAACAAACTACGGCTTGGCTTATGTTTGTTGGTATTTGTTTGAAAGGTTGTCATTTCAATGTGTGTTTCGTTTTGGTAATAGTGGACGGCAGTACAGCTGGGGCCGGTCACTTGGAGCTGGAAGTGTCTGGAGGAAACGGTACCTTGGTCCCGAGCTCAGTGCGGGCACTCGGCGGCCATCGCTACGCAGCCGCGTTTGTACCGAAGATCTCGCGCCCTCACACTGTGCGTGTCACTTTCAACGACGAACATGTGCCAGGTAAGTCTTAAAAATATTGGAAGTATTTGAACTGTAGAGGTGCAGTTCGTTGTAGCTGCTTTGATGAATCGGGACTTCAGTGACAGCGCAACGCGTCACGCGCATATACCTATCGCATGTAACTGCACCTATTGTGTATTTCTAGATGATTTGTAAGTACAGTGTCAAATGTATGTAGGTGGTATCCAAAGACGTATGGACTACGGCGAATATTTGTTCCCACCAAAGTGCTGACTGATTTTGTATGGAGCCATGAGAGTTCTCAACAAATAGTTACTCCATTAAAAACTCGGAAAACGGAGACGCATCATTATTCAAAAAACAGAAGCGCAACTCAAACTTAAACTGTTAATCAAATATTTGTCGCAGATAAAGAAACAATTACAAAACTAAACATTGACGCGATGTTGCTTGTAAAAAGTGGCGTTTAGTCCCTTTAAAGCGCTATCGCGTAATTAAAATCGTGTAATTGCTCCTAAGCGTGCTTTTGCATGTAGTTTCAAAAAGGCTGAACCTCGCAACATTATCTGCGCTTTTCCTCAGCACGCCTCGCTCTTGCAAATTGTATGTGATTGCGAAAACAAAGGCAAGCTTGCTCCACATCGCGATACAAACATCCTCTGAGTTCAGTGCCACAAGTCTGAGGTTTTTAAACCAAAAAAGCGAAGCCTTGCCTTGCGCACATTTAAGTGTTCTGTGGTGGCGATCAGTAAAACGCTGTCAAATATGACAGCAATATTTGACAGTGTTTCACTGATCGCCACCGCAAAACGCTTAGATGTGAGCAATTAAGGCCTTAGTGTGTGCCTCGTAGCTCTGATTTTTGTTATTGTTAGAGAACTCAATATGTGAGAAGAATTTTCTGCACGTTATCGTTTCTATATTCTGAGGATATTCATAACCTCGATCAAGGATTTTTAAATGTTTTATAAACTAACTTGTTTCATCCCGTATTGTGAGTTTTATATGAAGATGGGATAGGTGTTGCCTAACACAACTACAAGGGCGCGTACCACGTGCCCATATTAAAATCGTGGACTCGTAATATGAAAAATTATAACAGGAAAACGATCAAAAAAATCGGACTTGAGGTAAACAAATCAAAATTGAAACTCTGGAATAAAGTATTCCTACACTCGCTGCACTTTAAAGTATCGTTCTTGAGCGTTTTGAAGAGGCTATTATAAGTAAGCTTAGGAGTTGGAGTTTATTTCTGTTTTCTTAGTATAACGCAAACAAACAGGTTCTTTGTCCAGTGAGTAATAATAAAGATTTAATGCAGTTTGGTTTCCATTGTTACTTTTTCAAGTCCGAAATAAGCCTCAAAGTAGTAGAGATTTTTGTGAATGGCTCGCCCGGGGAAGCTCTACCACCTTGCCTATTTCTGCCGTAAAGCAGCGTCACTGTGTTTCGATTTGAAAGTTTTAAAGGCGTAGGTGAATTTACTAGCACGTGAGGCGATATGCCTCAAGTTGATGGGCACAGAGCAGTGCATCGTAGGACACGTTCTGACGTGCGTGACTTTACGAGGCAATGCTCTGTTATAGGCGATGGTTACCACACACATAGGTAACATCAGTTGGGACATACTTATGCTTGTTCCATCAACGAGATGTATAAAAAAAGTGTCACTTTACTTTATTAAATTTTATAATTTTTTGTACACAGGGATACACAGCTTAAGTTACATAAAGACAAAGAAAAAAGCAGCCAAGTGCGAGTCGGACTCGCCCATGAAGGGTTCCGTAGCATCAAATAACATAATATAAAGGTTCTTGTAGTTCTTTGAAAGGTAAATTGCGGTTTAAGATTTATGTCGTATAAAAAAAAAACTATTTACTAGATCTCGTTCAAACCAAATATCGTTGGAAGTTTGCATAGTAATGTACAACATATATTTCGTTTAGCTTTATCATTCTCTTATTTTAGAAGTTAGAGGGGGGGGACCAACTTTTTTCCACTTTGGAAGTGTCTCTCGCGCAAACTGTTCAGTTAAGAAAAAAACTATATTAGAAACCGCAACATAATTTTTGAAGACCTATTCACAGATACCCCACACGTATGGGTTTGATGAACCCCCAAAATTTATAGTTTTTTTTTCTATTTTTGTGTAATCTTAATGCGGTTCACAAAATACATATACTCGCCAAGTTTCATCAGTGTAGCTCTTACGGTTTCGGAGCAAAATGGCTGTGACATACGGACGGACAGACAGACAGACATGACGAATCTATAAGGGTTCCGTTTTTGCCATTTGGCTACGGAACCCTAAAAAAGTGTCACTTTACTTTATTAAATTTTATATTTTTTTTGTACACAAGGATACGGCTCAAGTTACATAAAGACAAAGAAAAATGACGCTCACCACAAAGACATGAGAGCTAGCAGTGTACAGTTTGATGCGTATCCTTGTGTACCTACACCATTGAAGCAAAATAGAAGAATTTATGTTAACAAACAAAGATAACTTTTTACAAGTGCACCAGTGATGACAAACTTCTTCAAAGAAATATGACCGTATAAATGCTTTTTCTCGTCTAATTTAAAATCACTGTCTGCCATTCCGTGTTGCTTTGTATCTCACTCGGAAAATGGCTACAAAAGTTTTATTGCACGACATTTTCACAATTTCAAAGTGGCATCTTCGTTTCTTTAAAATAAAGGTAAAAATTTGCGATTACGATATTGCTTTTAAACTTGACGCAGCTGGTAGGTAATAAAATATAAGAACGGGAAAAAAATACGTAATAGGATAGTATCACTATCGTTTGTATCATACTTACCTAAGTTGTGCACGTCTTCTTATAAACAACTTTCCTAAAAATCCAAAGGCAATGCCATTAATGCACCATAAAATCGTAACACATGGGCATTTCAATCGAATTCTAAGCTTTCGAATTTGAATAGAATTCACTCCTCACTCAATTACACTCGTTCCAAATCCAAACTAGCTTCCTAGCATAATTACCTAACAGCCAGTTTCATTCGTGCGTGGAGATGCGGGAGGTTTATATTTATGTTGTCTCGGCTAGTGCATTAAATGTTATCAACCACAAACATAGTTTAAGCCAGCTTCTTCACTACAGCAAGGTCATTGCAGCAGCACAACCCCCTGGCGTATAGAAAGTGCATTCACGTCGTTATCACGTTGCGTGTAATGCTATGATTGTGAGTAGAAAGAAATTTCATTGGCTCCGGGTTAACCGAGCATGCTCATAAAGTGACAGCAGCCTGTATTTATCTGTAATTTACCTGTAACGTTGCTTTCCAAGATGTAGGACTGAACAACGTGCAACATGCTTTTAAGCCTAAAGTAGGTTTATTTTTATTCAGCTTTATGCTATATCTTGGTACATCTTGAAGGAAAGTTTAAATAACATTGCGTGAATGAAATACTTTAAAATTTATAAACTCATAGAACTATTTTATCGCCGGACCTGTGAAACACCCCTTTCAGTTTTAGGGATATTATGTTACACCCTGTATGATTTGCAAAACTTTTCACGAAAATTTCCAATGGTTAATACATTTTTCATCTGCCTACCGTTCAGCGCGAGTGTGGTGTGTTTTTGGTGCTATAGGAATGGTAATGGTTTTTCTTTGAGAATATAGTGAAAGTTAAATCTGCTATGTATCTTTGCTTTCTTACATAAGATTTGTTAATTTCGTCATTTATATCGTCTCCCTTCTAAAATAACAGTCGTTGTTTTTAAGTTAAAGCATAATTATTTTGTGTTAAACAGTGTGGTTTTAGCCTATTAATCATTACAAATGTGTTCTTACATAAAGGGCCGTATGCAGAAACAAACATATAGTTTTTGGCACTTTCCCTTAGGAGAGCTGTGGAAATATCAATGCTTGAGGCTAGACTCCGACTCAAGCATTGTTTTTAGCATACGACCCTAAAGTAGGATATACAAAAAGAGATTTTCTAGAAAATACGCCTTGAATTATTAACAGCTGACCTAGTTTAGTAATTAAGTTTAATGGGGTGGTACGCTGCCGTGGAAAACATTTTTTCCGCTCGCTTTCTAGCCACAGTTAAACATAATTAAAGTTAATATTAGATAAGTAAATGATTTGTTTTCGGTTAGGTATATCACACGAGAATATTCACAGTTTTTCTAATAAGAGGGTCGGCACTTACAGATAGGCTATAACATGGTTTATAGGTACTACAACACAACATGATACTTACCAAATACTAACTAACATACCTAAAACTGGGATGAAGTAAACTTAATTAGGCTTATGCGAATATCAGAAATCGTGTTGGTGTATTCATAGTTAATGTAGTCAAAACCAACGCAACGTGACTGACTAGCCGACCGCTTTAGCTTCCACTACCAGTATAGTAGGCTCTCAAATTCCACACCGCCATTTTGAATACCACAGTGACGTCACGCAGGTGGGCGCGAGTGACTGCGCCAGCGCACCTCACTGACATTTGTGTCGCGCCCGCGTCCGTTTGAGGCTCTGCCTCCGAGTTACAAAAATGCAATTTCGACGCTTATTCTTCCGCATATGTTGTAAATACTGAAGTAGAGTGTCTCGCTGGTCTTTGGATCAATAAGAACAGTTGAGCCGCTTTACGGCTTCATTTTGTGCAGTGAGTGATATCCGAAAGTGTTATTGTGATTTCTTTTCCCTTGTCTGGTGAAGTGTCCTAGATAGCTGTCACTTTTGGGACACAAGATTGTCTCCGGAGGCCGTATCGCCCTCGTTAAGTGAGTGTATTTGCATACATTGTATTTCCACATCCGGATACTGGTCACCTAGGTACATATAATATTTAATAAGGTGGGCGAGACACGTCATTTGGCTTGCGAAGCCTTTTTTGGCGAGGTGGTTTTAATTTCCGAAACTGGATATCTTCAAACACTGACATATCTACCTTACTTAAACCTATCTGCATAAATTATTTTCCTACGTATTGACAGATAGGGCCTTACCCATATTTATCTAATAATGTCATACCAGTGTGATGATGGCAAATAAATTCCTCGACCAAAAGAAGTTTTTACTTTATCTATACTACGTATTGGCGCATATAATTCTTGGTTTTCGATGAATTATGTTTTGTAATACCTGCTTACAAAACGAATTAGACGATTAGCTAATTAATTAAGTAATGAACTCGTCGGTATAATTCTTCGTATTCTACGAAGCCTAGGTATCAACAATGATTGTGCTATTAGGCAGGTACTTTACGGACATCCTGAATATAGGGTATGGTTTTGCACGACTGACTAACTACACATACAACCCGTGCGTTGAACTCTTTTGTAAGGGCCGCGTCTCACACACACACACCCTCTTTTATAAACACGCTTGGCAAACTAAACTGTACTTTATCACTATGTAGGTTAATGGTTATTATCAAAAATGTAAACTTGCAATGCTCAGCTCAGATAGCGGATATTGTAAGGTTTTTATGGCTCTCATCGCACCCAATCGCCGGTGCCAGACAATATAGCGTGACCAGCACAATAATTGCTGCAAAAATTGAGTCTTAATTTACCTACTAATAATAATACGAAAGTTTAGTAAGATGTTTGTTTGTAGCTCAAGTTGATTTAGATGAAATTCATTTTACATTTTTAACCCATAAAACTGTTGGCTTTGCTGGTCCCAGCAAAAAATAGAACTCCTCCATCTCTTACCGTGGAGATTAATATCATAAGAACCAACTAAGGTTAAATCTGGAAATAGACATCAGGGCGTCAGACAAAATGTCCATGATAGGTTTATGCTCAGCAGTGGGAAATATCAAGCTGATAATAATCATGATCCCAAAAATTTTCGACCATAGTTTTGAAGGAAATTTCTGGTAAGCGAAACCACGGGCATCAACCATGTTTTTTTGTGGTACCTACCTTTATTTGGATCAGGGGATTTCCGGACTTATTGTCCAATATTCCTCTGCCAACACTCGCGGGGTGCGCTAGGAGAATTTCGAAATAAAAAAGGCTGGCTTAGGAATTTGACAAAATTTTAACAACGACATTTCAAAAAAATGTTGGTCCATAAAGATACGGAACCCTCAAAAACGGTAGGTAAGTTAGGTACGTATAAAATAGCAGTTATGGGCCTATACGAGGTTTGGGTTAAGCGAGAAGAACATTAATCAATATGAAATCGACCTACTCTTGCTGTATTGATTAGTTTACAACCAATCTATAGTTAAATGTTAATGAAACCAATAACTTTAAAAGTTAAAAACTGTTTTCTTACGTACTCTTTTCCTTATTAAATTGACAGTATAATAAAATACCTACTAGATAGGATAGGTACAGTCGCTTGCAATACGATCCTTATTAAATAAACATCATAGTGTTGAAACTTATTTTATATAATTCACGCTTATCTTTAATTAACTTAATATTACTTTCGTTCCTACGTCTGGTCCGATGAGCTGCGTACCGGAAATTCATACAAAAGTAACAGAGTACACAACACAACAAGTCAACAGTGGCGCTAAAAGAAAAAAAAGTGATCTTATTACTGGCAACTGTTCGTTATAGCTACTCCCAAACCGTGAATGAAATTATTCTAGGCAGACATCCTATTACTGCGAGATACCAAATTACTCTCCCTGGCTGATCTTTAAATACCTATGGCTTGAATGAAATTTAGGATAGTTCAACATTAGTTATGCAAACAACAGTTTTGTGAGCTTAGCTAATCAAATTATCGCGTTGAAATTATGCAGTGTCAAATTATGATTATTATGTCAAAGGCATTAGAAAATCTCTAAAGTAAAATGGCTCTTGAGAAAGCTCTCGACCGCGGATAGCAGATGGTATTTACTTACTTGCATAAGTAAAATAAACTAACGTGATGTACGTGAACGTAAACTATCACTTTCTTGTTACATAACATGTGGTGATGAAGACGAAACGGTGAAATGTGTAACGACCGACGAATTTGCGGAAAACAGACTATGACGTCAGAATTTGAACTTGGAACGAAATAATATAATAGCAACCACAATTTTAAAATCACAGGGTTTCTGGAATTTTGCTAGGTTTATTTATACTAATATTATAAAGAGGAAAGATTTGTACCTATTTTTGTATGTTTGTAATGAATAAAATTTGAACAATGTAACCGAAGGTGTAGAATGTCTTTCGTCGAATGCGCTGCCGAAACTATTAGCGATAGAACAAAATAATGTACAACAATATTGTCTACCCCGTGCGAAGCCGGGACGGGCTGCTAGTAGTTAATATTTTTACTACCCCTCTTTGAAGTTCTTGAATAGTTTTTTGAAATGATATGTATTTTTCGCTTGAAGTATGGTCCATATTGAAAATCTTATCTTATTAATAATAATAAATAAATAAAAAAATCGAGTTGTCGATCAAATATAAAATAAATAAGTAGGTACCTATGTCAGAGTTAATTCAATTTATACGGTCTACTTTTAAGTCTGCAAAATATAAAAACACAATATTTACAAAATATCATATAGCATTACTAGCTTACTTGATGCGTAGTAACTATGAGTAAAACTATGAGATGAAAGTGTTGCTATGTTAAATTACCCTCCATCCAATATTACCTCCTTAGTTCAAGATTGCACCTTGATAGGAGCTATCATGTTACAACCGCACTACCTCCTTGGGAACTAAACTGACGGTAACATGAATAAGGTTCGATTTATTTACCATCAAAGGTATTAACACTTTAATTTACACTGCGTGACATGAATACAGCAAGAATGCAACTTTGTAACTGCTACCAAGTTACCCCGTAGTGTAAATCTAAATATAAATTCGATCTTTCGTTGATCTTCTAGTAGACGCAGGTTATAAATCTGGCTTCCGCTCGCAGCTTTTCTTGCGTGGCATTAGTAAAAAATAACTCGTACTCCAATTCATGTATTTATTTCTTGACGAAAGATGACGGAAACGAAATAGAATCTGAAAATACTTCCAACGCTTTTACTTTGTAAACTATATTTACACAACTGTCAATAAACGTCAAACTAAGCACAGCTTTGACGTTTGTTTTTATAGTTCGGCCGTTCAGAAAATGCGTTCCTGACACGTCGCGATTGAACTGACGACGTAACTTTGTAATGGCGTTGCAGTTACGATAAAATTATTTTTGCTGGTTGTTTACCGTTTTAACAATTGATGAGCATTAAAAC
The DNA here is from genome assembly GCA_947578465.1 of Thera obeliscata. NCBI lineage: Eukaryota > Metazoa > Arthropoda > Insecta > Lepidoptera > Geometridae > Thera > Thera obeliscata. The sequence goes on from OX387926.1 coordinate 6,765,334, forward strand.
AATATTATTATATCAATAATCAATGAATTATAGAATTTTGTGCCAAACTGAGTGTCAAATAACTTGTTATACAATATTTTTCTAAATCTATACTGCGCTATTACAAGGTTATGTCAGCGCTTTATATTTGTAGTGCTGTACTAACTATGTGACTAACTGATCAAACTGTCAAACGCATTCTCTGAACGGCCGAACTATAGGATAGGATATCGTAGTTTTAGAGGGAAATAGAAATGTCGAATGACTAACGCCATTTCCAGTTGCTGAAAAGGGATACCGCGCGATTTCTTTACGCGAATGAACTCACATGAATTTCCTCTGGTTATGTATAGCATTCGCCATAAACTATTCAAAGTTCCAGCTATTGGTATTAATAATTGAGCATAAACCGGCCTTTCTTCGATTGATTCTGAAACAATCACTCCGTTAAAATCAATGTCTTGGCGAATTCTCACACATTGTTAATAATGTATACCGTCTTATACATCTATAATAAACACTTTCGCAGGCAGTTACACAACCACAGAATACGAACACAGGTACATATATTTATAAGTATTCTATCAGAATTACGTACATGTATTTCTACGAACGTTTCCAAGTGTAATTCGCCATAGGAATGAGTTTCCTGTAGTTCGCAAACTAACTTGAAAGTTCGATCAAAAGTAGGCAACGTGACACCTGCGGAAGCAGGTTAAAAACTGCATTGCATCAGCTTTCGAAACACATGAGAAAAACTAGTTTTTTATGTGCCTTATTCCCTTTTCGTAACTAAAACGCAATTAATGTTGGTAATGTTCAACGGTTTCTAATTCTACAAAACTACGTAATAAATGATACTGTAATTATTATGCTTCACAGATAATGCATTAGATTAGTGCACTAAAGCTAGTGCTGAAGCTGTGTCCTAAGTAATTGTAGATAGATAGAAAAGCGAACTTTGCAAGAAAGCATTCTCTTACATTTGGGTAGTGTAGGTACATTACCTATCTACCTGTATAAATATGAGCAGGTAGACATATACATATATTATCTTTAAAATCTCTTGTACTGAGCTGTGCCCCAGAATTGGTACGGTAACCCGCAAGGGGATTTACCCTACACACTGCGGGATTACTTTTTTAAATTGGGCTTACAGAATATGCAAAAATCTGCTATTTTGGGTTTCACTTTGTTAAAAAGCACCTCTGGTTTGATGTGGTTTTGCATAATAATTATTTTGCACAATGAGAAAATTTTAATCCATCAGTCGATCGCGTGGCACGAATTCCAATTCAAATATAGGTAAGTTTAAGTACGTACCTACATATACACACCTGTAGTAATGAATTCTACTGACAGCGTAGTTATGGATAATTTATCATCATTTAAGTAATTAAAAACGCACATTATTCAATTTAATTATAACATAATGTACCTATTAATATTCCGTGTATATAAGCTATTTCATAATTTTAGGAATTATGACGCCGTAATCTGAGATATCCGTGTGTTTCCGTTTCTTTTTTATGCAAAATTCCTGCACTATCCAAAATGAAGATATTCACAGAAAGCAGTTGATTTGTCTACCTATAGGTTTCGTTATTATGTTTGGATGATACAAGTTGTTTAGCTTCGTTACAAGGTTCGTATAGGCGGTCTATAAATTGCTTAGTCCATACGGATGTAATTGCTACGGTAAATTCCGATTGAATGTAGGTATAGTCGGTAAGTTCTGGATTTATTCTGAGGTCGAACGGAGGCCGCTAGGAATGGCCTACCGAGGACGTCGGGGCCAGTTGTTAAACTAGCCTTTCTACTTGCATGACAAGCGAATGCATACATACCTGTTTACTAACTACCTATTCATTCATTTGGGTATCTTTATAAACTACGAGTATACGAGCGGCCGACCGCAGCTTCACTCGATATATTAGTTTTTATCCCGTTCCTTTTCTTTTTTCAGGAAAAGAAGTAGCATACATGCTAATTGCAGGTAACAAACATACATTTGTTGTAGTTTTTACCCAAATCGGTCCAGTAGTTGTGCTATATTTCTACCAACCAGAATCGCATTGGTCTTATAAGTTGTCACAGATGTGTTATTAACACTGTAGCATTTTTTTTATTATGCTATTTGTATGGAGCCAATGCAATAAGCCAACGTATGAAAACCAGTAAAGTATATTTATTAGCAAACCACGTTCGTTCCTTTTAGCCTCATTGGTAAGGCAAATACAAAGAAATCGTGCCTGCGGAGTGGTTACAAAGAATGTGTGTTGACAAAGGCATCTACTTATTCAAATAACATCATTCTTCGTCTTATTTTATTATAAAAAAGAGCACTAGAAGAAAATTTAATCTTTGTAATCTTAGGTACCTATGCAAGGTTTTTGAGAAACAATAACAAAATATTTTATTGATTTTATAGTGCGGAAATCACAAAGACTTTTTGAATATTTCTAAATCCCTCTCGGCCATTTAATTTTTTTTTTTAAACAATATTTGTATGGCACTGCAAGTGTGAGTGTATGTTTAAAATATATATATGGTTTATAAAAAACAAATATGCCAGTTTTAGTGGCATTTTCGCAAAGCATTGTTTGTGGAATCAGTATAAGCAGGTCACCAGACGAGGTGCGGGCAAAACAATGCTGAATGTTACAATAGGCGATTCGAATTTAATGCAATTGAGTAAAGGCAGGGCTTCAAGCCTTATCACGGTGTTTGGAGCTAGACAAAAGAGGTTTGTCCGAAAAATACATTGATTTACCTGCCTTAGTCGCATAGTACTTACCAACCTGAATAGGATTTGTATCGCTTGGGCGCACGAAAAAATCACTACATTACAACATACTACAACGATTTACAACTACAAAGATTTGTCTGTTTTCAAAGTTGGTTAGTTTGCTGGGCGGAACCATAAATTAAAAATGTTAATATGTATTTTTTTGCATATGAATGAGAATTAAATTAGATGGGTTTTGTTACCGGTTGGTGCACAAAACGAAATACCTAGCAACGATAAAAAACGAAAGTAAATTTTATAATCTTCCGTTTCAACTCGAAAAATGTAGACATAAGAATCTACCAGATAGATTTGATCTCTGACACTTCTAAGTATTGTATGTAGGTACCTATGTTAAGAGAACCACGATATTTCCTTGCCTTAGTCACACCAACGGCTACATAAATGAAGTAGCGAAGCTTATCAATCAGAACACAAGTAAGTTATAAAGCCTTCTCGCTACTCCCAGTATTTGGTACTTAAAACCTAGTTTGATGACCGTATTTTCTTCAATCGAACAGACACATTACACCTGTCCTACACAGTGCAGCCTGGTACAAGAAACATGTACTGTGATTTTTCTTGGTCTTAAGTACAAATGGTGGTAACTACAGCATTCACAAAAAACGCTATAGGTTCTACCACCTGCTTGAAAATCTTGTCCTCGTTCAGAAGTATATTACAACACCTCATAAATATTTTATAATGTTTTTGATGATTCCCATTACCATTGTTTGAGCGTTCACACACATCGAGATGACTGATTGCTCACCTTGAGATAATCTTCATCCTACGTTGTTAGTGAGTGGTACTATGCACTATTGGGTTTCTAAGGAGTTGATATATTTGCATTAAAAAGTAAACAGGCCTTTTCATCCATTGTAGATGATCAAGCCCTACTTGTAAAACGTAGTGCCTGGGGCAAGATTTTAAATGGAAAAGGCTTGCCCATCACCACACGCCACATTACCATCCTGACAGCTTAGCCGGCCTAATCCACACGAAAGACATGGTCAAAACGTGTGGAACTGACTAAGCCGTGGGTTTCCTTAGATGCTTTCTTTCACTGTTTACGAGCATATTATGCATACATTTTTCGAACAGAATATAAAATCAAAATGTACCTAACAGAAACTATTATAGACAAACAATTTCCATAGGGCTAGAAATTATCATCGATAATAATTTTATGATTGTGTGATGAATAACTATGCCGCTTAGCAGAAAATATATTTTAACTCGCATAATTTACATTAGGCAGATATTTTCCATGTCTTCTAAATTTCATTTCATTTCATTCTTTTTTAAACTGATTAAAATTTTCAGGCTTTTGAAATAAAAATATTATTTACCTCTAAGGAGGCCTTTGCCCTACAGTGGGACGATGCAGGCTAAAAATAACAATAATAATTTACCTCTAAGTTCTATTCCATATCGTTTAACTACAAAACGTTTAGGTAATTAGGGTTCCGTAGCCAAATGGCAAAAACGGAACCCCTTTATAGATTCGTCATGTCTGTCTGTCTGTCTGTCTGTCTGTCTGTCCGTCCGTATGTCACAGCCATTTTTCTCCGAAACCGTAAGAGCTAGACTGATGAAACTTGGCGAGTAGATGTATTCTGTGAACCGCATTAAGATTTTTACATAAAAATAAAAAAAAAACTATAAATTTCGGGGGTCCCCATACTTGAAACTGAAACTCAAAAATTTTTTTTTCATCGAACCCATACGTGCCGGGTATCTATGAATAGGTCTTCAAAAATGATGTTGAGGTTTCTAAAATAGTTTTTTTCTAAACTGAATAGTTTGCGCGAGAGACACTTCCAAAGTGGAAAAAAGTTGGTCCCCCCCCCCTCTAACTTCTAAAGTAAGAGAATGATAATACTAAAAAAAATATATGTTGTACATTACTATGCAAACTTCCAACGATATTTGGTTTGAACGAGATCTAGTCAGTAGTTTTTTTTTATACGTCATAAACCGTAAACTGCAATTTACCTTTCGACGAACTACAAGAACCTTATTATGTTACATCAAGTAACATAATATAAAGGTTCTTGTAGTTCGTCGTGCTACGGAACCCTTCATGGGCGAGTCCGACTCGCACTTGGCTGCTTTTTTTTTTTTACAAGTTATAGGCAGACGATCATTAAGTACCGAGTTCGTTGTAGCAGCTTCCTCGAGCGTTAAGATTCCACGATAGGTAATCTCGCAGAATAACTTTCGTTTTGATAACTTTCGTAATAATGGTGTAATCGTGCAAATCGCCTTTCGACTGGGTAGGTAAGTCCGCCATGTTTGGTTACGATGGTTTCCGTTTTTTAACGACTTCACACTGACATAAATATAGAGTCCATTAGAGTACTTCTCGCTCGATAGAGGCAAATTTTTATGTCAATTACAAATATCTGTAATGATTACGCGATCAAATAACATGACTAGTGTTTTGTTTTATATTTATCACATTGTATGCGTAAACTTAACACAACGGATATAATGTGATTAATACGATTGGGTATAGTTGTAGGCGTTCGTGTCCAAACTTTACGCCTGACATAACAATGTTTTGGTTCTCATCTATCTGAGTGTCACGATTCGTTGGTCTTCGAACATAATAATAATGTCGCCTCATTCACATTATGAGACGGAAATTATGAGAGAGCCAGCGTTCCAACGATTTTCTTGTGAATAAATATTTTAAATGTTTGCAAACATTCTAGCACGAGCGCTGGAAACTATCGTCTGCAGCATGCGGTTTTACTATAAATAAAATTGCTTATGCAATTTGCTATTCCTTTTAACTGGCTGGGGAGTTAAGAGCGCACACCCACGAAAGTTTCTCTTGCAGAGATATAGAAACCACTACGATGTATTAATAATTTTCTATAAGTAGGTTAGGTATATTCTCCATTTTTAGGGTTCCGTAGCCAAATGGCAAAAACGGAACCCTTATAGATTCGTCATGTCTGTCTGTCTGTCTGTCTGTCCGACCGTGTCACAGCCATTTTTCTCCGAAATCATAAGAGCTAGACTGATTAAACTTGGCGAGTAGATGTATTCTGTGAACTGCATTAAGATTTTTACACAAAAATAGAAAAAAAACTATAAATTTTGGGGGTCCCCATACTTGAAACTGAAACTCAAAAAGTTTTTTTTCATCGAACCCATACGTGTGGGGTATCTATGAATAGGTCTTCAAAAATGATGTTGAGGTTTCTAATATCGTTTTTTTTTAAACTTAATAGTTTGCGCGAGAGACACTTCCAAAGTGGAAAAAAGTTGGTCCCCCCCCCTCTAACTTCTAAAATAAGAGATAAAACTGAAAAAAATATGTGTTGTACATTACTATGCAAACTTTCAACGATATTGGTTTGAACGAGATCTAGTCAGTAGTTTTTTTTTTATACGTCTTATATCATTAACCGCAATTATTTTTTTTTCTTTCGACGAACTACAATAAGTTAATTACCTTTATATAATGTTACTTGATGCTACGGAACCCTTCATGGGCGAGTCCGACTCGCACTTGGCTGCTTTTCCAACTTGTTTTTGTAAGCCTCATCGGTTGCTACGAAGAGTCTACGTAAAACGGCAGTAGATACCATTTTTTTTTGTATCTAATCTACATTGTCCCACTGCTGGGCAAAGGTCTCCCCCAAAACCTTCCAAAACCAAAAACTCGTCCCGTTCCTTAGCGGTCTCCCACCAATCTTTCCTCTAACCGTCGAGATCATCTCGCCAACGTCTTCTCGGCCGGCCCCGTCCTCGTCTTCTGTCCTCAGGCACCCAAGGAGTGACGATATTTGCCCACTTTTCGGGTTGCATCCTGCTTACATGGCCTGCCCACTCACACACACTAGGTATCTCTCGAGTGGGAGAGATACCTATACTGATATAAAATTTTAGATAAATAGAATCTGCAAATGCAGCTATTTTTGTGAGAAATTTTGATGAAACAAGCTGATGGCTCACCTGCTGTTTTAAATTTTTGAGGATCTTAGTTACTTTCACCAAAATATTAGAAACGAAACATTATGCTAACTATGATGCAGCTAATTAAGTTGATAAATTGCTAATAAACAGGCAAATTGCTGGAACTTCATGCCAAAAGGGTTCAATCAAAGTCGCGTTTGACGCGTCAATCGACCCTCTGCTTTGCGAGTTGTGACCATTCGACCATCCCATTAACGGTATAATAGCGGAAATAATGAACATTCGTTCAGTTATTGCGTGTGCCTACAGTAAGCAGACTGGCTCGTCTAGGCTTATCATCATCAGCACGAAGATGTTCACTGCTTACGACGGTTGCGGCCGTTCCAATAAATATTCTAGGAAAACAATTGTGACACTGACTTCTCGTGATTATCAAAAAGGCATTGGTCCATCTGTTGGATGACTTTTATATAGCCCTTGCCGCTGTGGCTTGGCTGGCTCTTCTCCATCATAGTTATACACCGAGAAGTCCAGCATGCTTTGATAAGCATCTGCAGGTAATTACTTGCGGGAACGTTAGAACTAACCAAGCATGACTTGAAGGACTGCAAGGTTTGTGGATTTTAGATGTTAGGAACCAAGTCGTAGTTCGTTGCTTGTTCTTCTAGGCGGTCACGTGGAACTGACAACTGGTCTCTCCTAGCTTTATGACATTTCAAAGTGATCTTGTGATAAAAATGAATAAGTTAGAGAAATTGTATAACCAACAAACCACATTGCTAATATTCAAGGAATTTTGTGACGTAATTATTTTTTTTACCGGTGTAGGTATATAGGTAATGCCATTTTCCTAGCCCCAAACCAAGCAAGGCTTTCACGGTGTACCTACGAACCAAATAACAGACAAAATCATTTTTTCTAATATATTTAGGTGTTTGTTCTGTATCCCAGATTTATATACTATATAAATCTGGGATACAGAACAAACATTTCTTATCACACTTTGATCTCGGTGGGATCGAACCATTTGGAAAATACCTTTGAACCTGCTCAGAGTATATCATTAGCCGGTAGTCTTTCAGTGCGGGCAATAGTTCGTTCTTATTATGATTAAAGAACTTTAACCTACCCAGCAACAATGTGGAAGTTTATGAAGCTCTCCGTTACTATGTAATAAACTCCATGCACAAACGCTCAATAAATTTACAAACTAACCTGTTCCGTAGGCACTTAGATAAAATTATACCCTTGAAACTAGGTGGCCAAACCAATATAACCAGACCTTATCTATGAAGCGTTTAACTGTTCGCTTACTAGTACAAGCTAATTAGATGTGTACCGTTATACGAAAGGCTACGTTTGAGGTTGACCAAGTAGGCAAACTGCCTGAGAAGCAGGTGTGGAGCATACCACAGACCCGACCAGCCAGTTCATCATTACAGTGAATGGAATTCGATAGCTAATGATAAGCCAAACAATAGGCAACAATAATGGCATTCTTGATCAAAACCGGTTTCTTGAATCATAGAGAAAAAGTTGTTCCTCAAACATCAGCCGTCAGTCATTTTACAGGGCCACCAGTTATGAATGACTGTCTACTAATATCATTTTCATTTCGTTGACAGTTTTATAGTTTCTGTCACGATTTTGTACTTGTGCCTTGAACTTTTATTACTCTACCCTGCCCTAAACAGATAAGTTGGTGACAAATTTCCTCGCCATTTATTCAATGCAAATTCATATTTGATAGATTGGGATGGATAATAATAAAGTGGAACCATCTTTATAAGAGGTGGCTGTACTACACATAGTAGATAGGTACTCCTGCATGACCTACTTAAAGATCAGTCTCATAACAGAAATCAAAAACAATTAACTCAAATGCTTCTGAAAGGTATTAGCGATGTCAAGTTAGAAGGATGACAAATTACTCGTCTTTATTATGCAAATACGGAATATTGGTATTGCCAGGATGGCAAGGCAAGTGGATAAAGTTTCCAAGCGGTGATCAATTACGTTGATAGAACGTTCAGCAAAGTAGGATTGAACCGAAGCCAGATGAACGATAGAATTATTTATTGCTAAACCAATGCAATGGCACATCTTGAGAGTAACAAGTTTACCTACATGATCTGCAAATATTCTAGGAACTTTATATTTATAAACGAATCGAAAACGACTGGGCTTAGACTAGGAGTGAGGCATATATATCGGAACAGGTAAAAACAACAGGTATTTTAAAACAACAGCTTGGAACTGTTGTCTAAACCACTGAAAACCTGTTCCAGTTCCATTCCACAACAGCCCGAATCTGCCGAAACATGCGTCTCTTTATTCTAGCTTATGGAGATTACTTTTTAACCGACTTCCAATCAAAAAGGAGGAGGTTCTCAATTCGGTTGTATGTTTTTTTTTTTTTTTTTTTTTTTTTTTAAATGTTTGTTACCGCATAACTTCGTCATTTGTGAGCCGATTTGAAAAATTATTTTTTTATCTGAAAGGTACTGCTTCCAGATTGGTCCCATTTTAATTTTATTAAAATCGGTGTTGCCATTTTTTTTAAAATATTTTTTTTAATGTTTGTAACTGCATGCCTTCGTCATTTATGAACCGATTTAGAAAATTATTTTTTTATTTGGAAGGTTATTTTTACGTCCAGGCTGTCCCAAACAAATTTCATTAAAATCGGTTTAGCCGTTTGGCAATGAAGTCGGTTTCTCAAGTTTTTTAAACTTATAATTATGTTAGAAGGAGACGCCACGCACGGAACATGTGAGGCATATATATCGGAACATTCGGAACAGATAACAAAAAAACAGGTGTTTTAAAATAACAGCTTGGAACTGTTGTCTAAACCAACCAATGAGAGCCTGTTCCCTGCCTGTTCCAGTTCCAGTTCCATTCCACAACAGCCCGAATCTGCCGAAACATGCGTCTCTTTATTCTAGCTTATGGAGATTACTTTTGTTAGAAGGAGACGCCACGCACGGAACATGCTCTTCTCTATTCTAGCTTACGCATCTTACCTTTGTTAGAACGAGATAGCCTGTTACAAGCAGAGAACAGGTGTTGCGTTCGGAAAATACTATGTTGCATGTAGGGCTTGCTATCCGGATATCCGGATATCCGAATTATCCGAATATCCGCCAATTTTCAAATCCGAATAGTGACAAATAAATTATCCGGATAATTCGGATAATGCGGATAGTATGTAAAATCTAAAATTACAATGTCTTCGCAAGAGTATCCATCCTCACTCTGTCTAAACCACAGTGATTTGACAACAATACAGATAGAAATGGCACTTTTCGACCAAGGAGGCCAAAGAAGCAAGAATTGGAGAGGACATATAATTTTTTGCTGGTAAAAACCCCCACTAGTGTATAGGCAGAACGAGTATTTTCTGCTTTTTATTAATTTTCTAGTTTTTACTACACTTAAGGAAATCACAAAGATTTTTATAATGTCCCAAAAGTAAAGAACCGAGCGGGATTTGAACCCGCGACCTACCCCTTCTAATTCTAATTCTTATTGATTTGGGGGAATAAGATCTGCACTGACGTCCCGCGATGGGGTGCATTGTGCAATGTCCCACTGCCAAACCACACCCCAGCCAGCCCAACTCCTTAAAATAACGGAGAAGGCAGCAATGTTCTAGTGAACTGGATGGTGACACGGATGTGGATGTGGAGGGACAAGACTCAATAAGTTCCCTGAGCCCTGTCTTGGACCTCGCTTCTTCTGTTGCGGAGCAATACAGGACTACATGCCCCACAGTTTCCTTGTCCTGTAGGCAGCCACGACACAGGTTGCTGTCTGTAGCTCCAGTCTTCATGAGGTGGTAGTTGAGGTCGCAATGGCCCGTGATGATTCCTACCATCAGTTTTAAGTCTTCTCTTTTCATCTTGAGTAGGTTTGTTGTGATGTGCTTATCCATCGCTGGAAGCATCGCTTTTGTGTGTTTGCAGTCTGATCTGCGTTCCCATTGCTTTTGATGTGCTCCTTATGGGAGTACATCTTCAGCCTATTCCTTATATCTGCCGATGGGGGCTTGCAGAGACCCAGGTCGTCTATTAGGTGTCTGTTTCGCACCCGCTCTTGCTAGGGAGTCGGCTTCATTGTTTCCTGAACACGAGCCATGACTTTTTGTCCATTTTAAAGAATTGAAAGATGTTGGAGGTTGAGATAGGATCTACCGTGCCTCTTCGGCTTTCTATTTGGTACTTTTTTCCGTCGTGGCTATTCTGTCGGTTCCCTTTATGGCCTCCGGAATGGCTTGTATGGCCTTGTCCAGAATTCTTGAGTGGTTTGTGTACCACTGCTTTTCCACTGGTTCGTGGATCTTATCCTTAACGCTGCTGCCATCGCCTCCTGTTGTCCTGTTGTATCTTGTATGTGGAGATGGAGGGGCGTTAGTCCTAGTATCATATCCAGTCCCGCAGACAGTGTGGATTTTGCGCAACCGCTAATCAGGGCGCACGCGAGCCTTTGTACCTGCTGCAGCTTGCTGATTGTGGTGACTAGGTTTGTTCTGGGCCACCATACCACGGCACCGTAGGTTAGCACCGGCCGTACCATGACCGTGTACATCCAGAGACAAAGCAGGGTTTAAGCCCCCAGTCCTTGCTAACGGCGCGTCTGCACTGCCATAGTTTTTGGCTTTTGTCGTTACGTGTTCTAGTTGTTTGCCCCATAAGAGCTTGATATCTAGCCATATTCCGAGATATTTGACCTCTTTGCTGAGAGCCAGTTTGGTTCCAAAAAGGGAAGGTAGATTTAGATTTGGCAGCTTCAGCTTGCGAGTGAAGAGTACAATGTCTTGCTGGGGTTTACTGTTAAGCTGTGCGTGTGGCACCAGGACTCCACAATACGGAGTGCTTTCTGCATTTTCTCGCATAGGGCCGATTCGAACGATCCCAAAATCATGATTGCGAGATCATCGGCATAGCCTATGGTTTGTAGCCCGTCCTTATTAAGGGAGTCAAGTAACTCGTTGGCTACTAGTACCCACAGGAGATGAGACAGTATGTAGTAGTATTTTTTTTTGTTTTTGTTTCGTTTGTTTTATTCATATTATATGTAATGAATAGAAGAAACTTAGTTTTTTTTTAGTACGTTATAAATGTTTTTGATTTATTCGATTGTTTTAGGACAGAAGTTCAGACATTTTTTGTGATATCGTAAACGTAAACTTGAATTAAAAGTACTCATACATCATTTATTTAGTTTTTCTTAGTTTATTTCAATCATTATCCGAATTATCCGGAAAATCCGGATATCCGAATAGTAGAGTTCACTATTATCCATATTATCCGAATACTAAAATGTGACGGATAATGCAAGCCCTAGTTGCATGCAACACAACCAGCTGTTATTTTGGAACAGGTTTTTGGAACTGTTGTTTTACTGGAACTGGAACAGGCGGAACAGGTTTCTTATTTTACCTGTTCCAACCCACTCCTAGTTTAGACAGACTGGTTTCAGAGATTCATTAAATGGCGCTTATTAAGAAATAATTTCTGAAAATTTATAACCGAAGATGCTTAAAAAAAAAGTGTCACAATAAGGGAGTGTGTTGTTATATTGCTCCCAATCATCTCTGTTACGGTTAAACGGTATTTTGATGAAACTTGGAACGTGCATAGCATGAATAACATGTGATTTTTATAGGGTATAGGGTAGGTAGGTTATAGACAGGCTTCATATGCATATATGAAGCCTGTCTATAATATATTATATTCCATAATTGATAAGTCTGGATGTTTTGTAGTTTCACGTTACCCACGACCCACGCCCACGACACAGAAACCTATTGTGAGGTCAGGGTTATATGTATATGACTATTGAGTTTAGGTATTTGATTAGAGATTAACAATAAGCAATCACAATTGATAGCCTTGACTAGGTTAATTAATTCCTCTCACGAATTCATTCACTGATGACCAAACACCAAGGCATACATAAAAAAATACTTCTCTGATATCCGTTTTGCTCCACTGACATTTTAGTTTCTTAACAGTTTCAAATTAAATAGCTGTAGATACAAACTTTCGTTGACCGTTGAAAATGCGATGACAGGCAACACCAATTATCGTTAGCGATAAATCGATAGGAAGCGATGTCATTAAATCTAAACGGACGTTTGCCATCAATCAAATAAAATAGTAAACCAGTCAATAATCCCAGAAATGGTTTTGCTTCATGCTTATTAGAAATCGGTATTGAAAGTTTTCTCAACGTTATCATAGAAACAAGTCAAAGTCAAAAGTGTATTTATTCAGTAGTATCTTAAAGATCACTTTAAAACGTATTTTGAGCTACATATTAGGTGAGCCTAGGTGCCAGTTCCACGCGACAAGGAAGGAAGTCCATTACTGGGCATAAGCCTCCCCTGTACATTTTCATAAACAAAACCCATTCTTAAAATTTTGTTATTATTGTTGACGGAAAGCGGTATCCACCCATGGACGCTGGCAGCAACAAAATTATCAAAAGCACGGCCCTTTGTACTTTTCAAAACCTCTTTTTAGAAGAACCCCTTGCTAGTCTCAAAAATTAAAAAAAAACGTTGATTGAGCGTAGGAAGTGCTTCTACTTTGAATTTAGTGTATTCATGTTTTTTGCCGACATACCTAATATGCGTTTGATGCTAAAGGTATGAATGTAGGTACTTGCCTCCGTTGCCGTCATAATATAATATGATATAATGACAACGAGTACAGTATGTATAAGACTGAAGAAGTCATAACACGTATTCTAACAATGAGTTATACAGTCCACTAATATTAATCAATATTATATGAGTACACCTACTATGTCAGTGGACAGATGACTATTGATGTGTTCTAAATCATTTGATTTGAGTAAAAATAGTTATAGCCGTCCCATAGTACAAGCTCTTCTCTTCTCTTCTTCTTAGTTTGGGGCTAGATAGTGTTGTGTGGAATGTCCGCATTTTTTTTAACACCATATTCCGACTGAAATTCCACTTTTTCTGGGTTAGGCAAAAATTTTACGAGAACATGTCATGGTCTCTTCTATTCCCCTTATATTCTTCTTATTTCCTTGTGTTGGTCGTCATCTCTGACTTCCTGCATCCTGCTGTTTATTCTATAACATGACATTTGCTGATTGTTTCCAGGGTCTCCGTGGAAGGTCGAGGTAATGGCAGGGCCGGCGGGCGGCGGCGGAGAGCCCACCAGGCTGATACCTGCTCGAGTGCCGGCCGCGTTCGAAATCTCCACCTCACCTGGAGCTGATAACTTTACTAAGACCGATGTAAGTAGCTTATTCATCTTTTTAACATCGCTCTGTTACTTTTGAAGCTATCTTTTCTTTGGACATGTTCTGCGAGGAGAGGCGGGAAACGGTTCCCTCATTCCCCTATTTACGGGACGCTGTAGTGTGTTTATGTAGATAGTAGATTTTATAGAATAATAGGCTTGCTCAGCATTTTATCGGGATGGTTACTAAAAATAGTAACGTTTTATTAAAAGTTACCGGTCTGTGAAATCTTTCTTGGAAAAAGGGTGATTAATGAGTACCTATCTCTTGAAGAACCTTGAGTAAGTACCTAGGTACAGCGGCCACACACAAATCCTAAAAATAAGTTATGATGGTACTTAGTTTACCTACAAATTTCACCGAAGCGCAACTGGATAAGCTTGAGCGCCTCCAAAACTTCTCCATTAGGTTCATATTTGGCTTACGCAAATATGACCATGTTTCCGATTTTCGTAATAAGCTTAAGTGGTTGCCTATTCGTTTTCGCAGGAATACTCATCACCTTTGCCTCTTGTACAGTATCTTATTTAATCCCTCCACCCCCCCTTATCTAAAAGAACGCTTTGAATACCTACATCTCGCCAACTCTCGTACCTTACGATCTTCTGAAACCCTACAACTTAGTACTCCTGTCCACTCTTCTTCTTTCTATAAGCACTCTTTCACTGTACAAGCTACCCGCCTTTGGAACTCTCTTCCTGTTGATATTCGAAAAGCGAAATCCCTTCCCATCTTCAAAAAGCTTTTGCACAGCCACTATTCAGTTGAATTAGGAGGTTCATTATGATTTATCTATGTTATCAGTATAATTATGTATGTTTATATTATTGTTGCTATCTATGTATTCATGTTTATAAACTATAGGTATATGTACTGTGTATGTATATGTATAGGTATAATATGTAATGTTTCTATAGTTCCTACATAAATATATCATAATTTCTCATAATAATATATAGTGTAGAAGCCCTTATGGCACCGCCTTCTCGTTATTCAAATCCTGTCCATCCAAAGGTTGTCTGGAAGAGATCGCTCATAGCGATAAGACCGCCCATTGTGCTTCGCTATAGTTTTAGTTTTTCGCTATGTGTATGTTCCTATTCTTGTGGTGTACAATAAAGTGTTATCTATCTATCTATCTATCTAAATTTGCTAAAAATTTAGAATCCAAATATTTTATGTTGTTTGTTGCCGAAAAAATATTTCGACAAACTGAAGTGGCAGTAAAGTGTTTTTCAGGTGAAATTTTATTGAAACCCGATACATTGCAGTGAACTCTCCGTGGCGCTCAATATTTTACACTTTGAAGCACTTCCTATCAATTTGTTTCGATTAATTAAACTGCTCGATCAAGCTTCGTTCCGAGCACCTACATGTACCTACCTACCTACGTTGATATTGATTTTTCTATCATTAGAAGGATATTTTTGTGTAAAATAGAGTTTTCTAGTTATGTTTCGTTTCATACCGACCTTTAAATACTCAACTAAATTCTACAGCTTTGCTCCAGTACTATTTGAGAAAAAAAAGTTTCATTTAATTTTGTACTTTGGAAATCACACACAAAGAAAATCCTTTTCCAAGTTTCATCCAAATCGGTTCCCGTGTTATCATCATTATCAGCCTAACAAAGCTCACTGCCCGTGGATCTTGTCACTTGGTGATTTTTTTTTTATTTCCCATAAACAGCTCACTTAACTCAAGATTCGCCGGCCATATTGTAAATTCCGACACTTTCGTATTTCCCAGGTTGGAGTGACGGTGACAGCGCCCTCCCGGAGACCGGTGACCGCCCGCGTCCTGGACGTGGCAGAGCGGCCCGGTGCGTACCGGATTGAGTTCACGCCTGATGAAGTGGGCACACACCTGATCGATGTAAGTAAGCTAATCTACGCGCTGAGAGCACAGCTCTTTTAGATTCCCATAGGTTTAAAAAAGTCAATTTTACAATACAAATGCCTTTAGGAATCGAGTTTTCCCCCTTAATTTGCTTATGACAAAAAAAGTCATTCATTTTGATGATATACACACGGTGTCAAGCTTCATTCTGGTTTAAAATGGAACAAAAATCGTAGCAGTGTAACGAGTTCATTTTCGCAGTACTACGCCAGCTTTTCTATCGACCAAATACTGGTTTCACATAATTACAACAACTCCTTACTTAAGTACTTGCTACAGTAGGTAATTATTACTATATAACGATCACCATCTTTATTTCCTCCATCAAAATGCATTTTAAGATCCATAAATTACTATAGGTACTCTACCATCCTTTAGGTAGGTACGCTATTACTGTACTCTGGCTAGGTGTCTACAATGTGCCGAACCGACATTAAAAATATCGACGATACCTACCTACTTTTGTAAGTACTTTACATCACCCGCAGCGGAGATCGTAAATGTCATGAATAGGAAGAACTTTGACCTTCGCAACCTGTACCACGCAGGTTTCTGTCGTAAAGTATCTATCCTGCCAAACTTTTATCTGACGTATACCTATATCTACAGTAGGTAAGTACATAAGTACTAAAACTTATATGCCTACTGTAGGCGTTCAAAGTTCGTAGACAGGAATTTCGGGGTGGTTGGGTGCGGGTAGTAGTTACAACTAGGCTCAATTTATTTTCTGTCTTATTACTAAAGTAACTATACTTAACAAAATACCTATACAAAAACCCACTAAGTACATTTAAAAACCTAAAAATGTTCTACGATATCATAATGTAATAAGTAGGTACTTACAGTCCACGGATTTATTTACTTTTCAGAAACTCAGGACAGGACCTAGAGTTGTCTGGGCCTACAAATAGATTAGAATTTGTCATCACCTTTGTGAAACTTTGATCTGTCTGAATCTATTACACGGATATTTATCGCGTATATTTTTTTATTTTATTTATATTTTCCCTGATTTTCCCGGCGATGCCGCGACGTTGCAATAGCCGGTGTTCCCGACGTTTCAATGTCGTGAAAATTGTCGGGGAAAAAAAATAAGATAGATAATGATAAATAACATACGCGATATTTAAATAAAATACCCGATAAATATCCGTGTAATAGGTTCAGACATAACAAAGTTACACAAATGTGAAGACAAAATCTAATCTATTTGTGGGACCACGACCAGAAAACCCATTTGTTTCTGAAAAGTAATAAAATCGGTGGACTGTACCTACTTATTACATTATGATATCGTAGAATATTTTTAAGGTTTTTAATGTAGCGGGTCTTTGTATAGGACAATCTCTATACCAAGATCCACTAATACGTTCCACATGATCATTGATCAAAGCATTAGTGGCGTATAGATTACATGGCTAAATTAGCATAATAACTCAGTTTGTCTCAAGCAACATAGGTAAGGTAATACAATACTCCGTACACTGCGTAGGCTATTAGTGCCTGCGGTAACATTCAGACAATAATTGCATTAGCTAGTGCTGCTAGTGGATAGATGTTCTGGCTATAGTAGGTTGGTACCGTCACCGATAGAAGAATCTGATTATGGGAGGGTTTTTAAATACACAATTTATTATTAGTACCTACCTACAAGTATTTACAAAATGTAAAAAATACACAAGAAACAGCTGAGCTATCTGCAGACCGGTTACAAACCATCTAGAGATAGCTCAACTGATCCATATCGGTGACAGACGGACGCGTCCCCAAGACGCTGACGGCGGTTTTAACTGATCAAAATTCCATGTTCTTTAACAAACCGGATTGAGAATTAAAAACTGTAGGTAGCTACTGTATGGAGTAATATGAAAAATTATGGTTTGGCAACAAACAATTTCGGAATTCTCACTTTACTTTTACGATAATCATTGATTCCACGTGGAATAGCTGATGAAGCTATATGCTACAATGATATGATAATGTCTAATGTTTTCAGATCACAATCGACGGCGACAAACTAGGCAGCCTATCATCAGCTCCACTGGTGGCCAAGGTGTACGACGCAAGCCTTATCAAAGTAGCGGACGTAGGCAATGCCGCGGTCGGTCAGCAATGCCAGTTCAAAGGTATGGTATGGACGTGTTATGGACTGATTGGACTGATAAAAACTATAATCACAATCTTGGAGGAAAGATCATCAGCATTGTTGTAAGAAAGTGTAGGAACCTACATACTACCAACATAAATGAATTAAATGCGACGCCTATTAACTTTTGTCTTACACGTATTCCTACTAGGAGTGAGGCATATATATCGGAACAGGTAAAAATAACAGGTATTTTAAAACAACAGCTTGGAACTGTTGTCTAAACCACTGAGAACCTGTTCCAGTTCCATTCCACAACAGCCCGAATCTGCCGAAACATGCGTCTCTTTATTCTAGCTTATGGAGATTACTTTTGTTAGAAGGAGACGCCACGCACGGAACATGTGAGGCATATATATCGGAACAGATAACAAAATAACAGGTGTTTTAAAATAACAGCTTGGAACTGTTGTCTAAACCAACCAATGAGAGCCTGTTCCCTGCCTGTTCCAGTTCCAGTTCCATTCCACAACAGCCCGAATCTGCCGAAACATGCGTCTCTTTATTCTAGCATATGGAGATTACTTTTGTTAGAAGGAGACGCCACGCACGGAACATGCTTTTCTCTATTCTGGCTTACGCATCTTACCTTTGTTAGAACGAGATAGCCTGTTACAAGCAGAGAACAGGTGTTGCGTTCGGAAAATACTATGTTGCATGCAACACAACCAGCTGTTATTTTGGAACAGGTTTTTGGAACTGTTGTTTTACTGGAACTGGAACAGGCGGAACAGGTTTCTTATTTTACCTGTTCCAACCCACTCCTAATTCCTACCTCCTGCAACCCCGTTGTACTTCAGCGTTTGTTCACGTTATTCAGCAATTGCCAACATAAAAAAATATGAGTAGTGCCATTCACAGCAGTCCAAAATGTCATTGCATGGAAAGTTGAGCAACAGAGCAATATTGGGCACCTAGTAGGTACCTAGAGTACCTACCAGCCAGAGTAGTTAATTAATTCTTGACAAATGCTGTATTTTTGTTTCAGTTGATGCAAGTGCAGCTGGCGAAGGTCAGTTGGAGATTTCCATCAATGAAGGAGAAGTTCCCAATCACGTTCAGGTACAATCTTAAGGTCTTAAATAAAATAAAAATAGCTAGGTAGGTTTAATAAAAGGTTCATGTTCCTACTGCCTACCTAACCTGACAATTGTTATTCATTAATTCGCCTCGTAGGCGTACCTATCTCTAGGTTAAATACTTCACTCTAACATAAGTACGAAGTAACTGGAGTCTGTCCTATACCTACAAGTAGGTTCTTATTTGTAGTAAGTATTCTTACAAAATAAAACAGGTCAGTTTTCGATTGTTTCAGGTGGTTGGAGGTGGACGATGCTTAGTTTTCTGGCGACCAGAGACGGCTGAGCCTCATCGGGTCGATATCAAGTTCAACGGAGAGCCAGTACCATCTTCTCCTTTCGTGTTCCACGTAGCACCAGCTCAGAGAGTCACCATTGATACTGCTCAAATAGGTTTGTATTATTTACCATGGAGCTACGTAGCCTACTTGTTGGTAATTTTTTGATAAATACTTATTACTAACCACACACTGGCCAGCATACCTGCTCGCAGAGAAATTAAAAGTAAAAAGATTTATTTTTAAATGATGGCGCCATGATTTTTTTGACAAAATCAGCCAGATTTCCGGAAAGAACGTTTTTTTTTACGCTATGGGTTACTAGGTCACCAAAGACATAAATGTCACTGTCTTTTTTGACATATCCGGTTTCAGTTTTGTAATCTATGGACACTTTCTTTTTTGATTTGCTATACAATTTCAATCGTTTCTTGTTTTTTATTATTAGTTTTGTAAACCCTACTGATCCTGTCCCAATCCTTAGTTCCGCGTATTTTATTATTACCTGTTTCCCTAATTTTTTGAACCAAGTAAAACAATCTGTAAATGGCAAATGCATAAACCCATGCGACGCCAAAAAAAAAAAAAAAAAAAAAGTCCTATCGTATTGGATGAAAATGTATTTTCATTTTTCCCAAAGCAAAGCAAATTATTTGCTTGTAAACAAACAAAACACTCGTGGTCGCGAAAAGAAAAAGTTTTAAAAACATGAAACTGAAAGAAACCCTTCCACATTTTAACAGAGCTCATACCCGTCGGCGAAACTGCATCATGTTCGGTGAGAGTAGAGGGCTCGGCTGGTGGAGAGCTGACGGTGACTGTGAGAGGACCGCGAGGCGAAGTCCCCGTGAGACTGACCGGCGATGCAGTCACCGGGCTGGTGGCCAGCTTTACACCGAAGAATGTTGGACCACACACGCTCACCGCGCAATACAACAATCAGCCAGTACCGGTGAGTTCTACTAATCTTTAGTTTGTGTACATGAACCCGTTCTGCCGATGTCAACAACACAGTTTTTATTTTTTTATACTTTTACGTAAGCAAACAAGCGTACTTACGATGTTTGATGGAAAATACTCATTGAAGTCCGCCCTGACAAGGTGATGTTCTTCTCTATACCTTGTTCAGGACTCAGTCCACATTTAGACTTAAGGTGTTCTGTACATTAACTTGATAAATTATTCTCTTATTCAGGGCACACCATTTGTCTGCAAAGCCTATGATGGCAAACTAGTCAGTGTCAATGGAGGTTCATCAGCCCGGGTTGGAGTTCCAGTTCAGTTGGCAGTAGATGCCGCACAGGCTGGAGAAGGAAACCTTGAAATAACAGTATCTGCACGAGGACTAAACATACCTACACAAGTCCATCCATTGGTAAGTTATTTTCTATTACTGTTGGGATTATTATGGAAAGCTCTTTAATTTATATTAGAAGAAGCTGATAGGATAAGGTGTTTTTTTAAGTTTGACTAAATAAAAATAAGTTTTTTTGTTTCAGGGAAATGCAAGATTTACAGTCTCATTCACACCAACTGATGCCTGTGACCACATTGTCAATGTCTCATTCAATAAAGTAAGTTATTCACTATGCTAATAAAACTCAACAAGCAGTGGTCTTGCAAACATCAACTGAAAGTCTTACTTCTGCATAAAAGTACCACAAATACACTTTCAAAGAGACTAAGCTTTGCACTGATGTCCTGCGAAGGGGTGTATTGGGCATAAAAAACAAAAAGTGCTGTTGACACCCACTTTTATACAGCCTTCAGAATCAGACCTGGAGATCTCAGAGAATGTCTACTGTATACATATACCTGGACAAGAGACGCACAGGACAGAGGAGGCTGGCAAAAAATGAAGGAGGCCTATACCCAGCAGTAGGTGATACCGGGCTGAAATGATGATGATGATGACACATATACTTCTCTTTATTCAAACCCTTCAGATTCGAGCACCGGACTGCCCGCTTAACCAAAGTGGCTGCTTCTAACTTCTGAAAGAAATTACTTTGACTAACTGAATGAGAATCTTCATTACCTGAAAATCTGAAAACAAATCTGCAGTATATGAATTCCTCTTTAAACCCCTACAGATGCGAGTCCCCGGCTGTCCACTTGTGATCGAAGTGGCAGAAGGCAGTGGCGGTGGTGCCCGGGTCGTAGTTCCCGGGCCGGCGCCCCTACACCAACCAGCTGCCCTCACCCTCCATCACTCCACCGCCACGCTCGATCAGATTGAAGTCAATGTTGAGGGTAAGTTGAAATACAAACCAACGTGAAGGTTCTGTTGACCTGATGCAAATTTTAAATGAATTGAACAATCCGCCTTTGGCACTGGTACCTTGTAATTTTACCCCTGGCAATATGGACAATTTGGTCTCTATGTCAATATTTAAATAATCAAAGATTTAGTTAATTGTTAATGAAACCTTTCCAGTCTTAATAATAAACCAAGTCTAGCCCAAGAGCTGACTCTTTTTTATTCTTTACATTTAACTTGGGCTGAGCCTGAGTCTGGTTAGTCTTGGACTAAACCTAGTTTCTTGTTATAACAAGTTTTGCTTTTTCATAGTTGCACTACCCAATGATCATGCCCGTTCCTGAGAGCAATTCACTACATAGAAACTCAAATCTATTGTAATGATGCTTGGCTACATAATCCATTATCCACTGAGCTAAATTATAATTGGTCTCAAAATGCCATCTTAATGCATGTTTTATTAAAGCAAGTTTGTGTTTAGTGGGGTAGTTATAACCAATATTTATTTTATGTATCCTCTCTTACAGGGTGGTATAGATGAGCAAATTGCTATTCAAAGGGGTGACTAATCAAGACTCATTATCACTGAATAGAGTTCTTAGGGGGTTAAAAGACAAAGGAGATATTAAAACGAAAAAAAAAAAAGAAAATAACCGTAGCTATAGCACATGCTTTGCTGTACTAACTTTGATTCATGTATTTGTAATATTCAGAAAATAATACACAATTAATAAGTATAAATATAAATAATGCTTAGGTACCATTACTTTTATTGTAGACTTAATAGTTATAAGATCAACTATGTTAATATAGAGACACCTTTAATCAATTTGTGTGATAAGTAGTAGTCTTGGGTAAAACTGTGGAGTATTTTAATTAAAACTAGGATAATATATACTCAATTTCAGAATTAAAAATACTCAATAACTATAATGTAACAATCATTTATTTTATAAAGCTCATCCGCTTCGCCCTAACTTCTAACAACTACATTGAGAGATTAGTGGGGATTAGAAAATAATCAGTTAGAAAATTGAGAAAAATCAAAGAAATAAGTAGTCACTTTGTGAATGTTTAGTAAATTTAGAAAATTCATTAGATTTTTTTTATGAACGAATTGAATCAGAAAATTAAAAATTAGAAGAGAGATTAGAATTTAATGTTATGTATATGTAATAAATGAATGCTACTAGTAGCTTAGAAAAGTTTGAATGTATACTTCTAGCAACTTAGAGACGTTTGAATGATACTAATCATAGCTTGAAATCGTTCGAATGAGTGCTACTCGAAACCAAGTGCACGAAAGGAGCATCTTTGTGCAATTAAATTGCTTTCCCACGCTGGTTTGAACGACTAAGTGACACGATACAAAAAAAAATGAGCCTAGAGAAGTTTTAGTAGTTTATAGAAGTTTGAATGAATGCCACGGCTCAGGCGCTTATATCTGAGAAGTTTGAATGAACGCTACAAGTAGCTTAGTTTGAATGAATGGTACAAGTAGGTAGATTAGAGATGATAGAATAGTCTAGTGTTAAGAGTAGTGGGGGTAGAAGTTAGGGCGTGGCGGTGAGCTGAGCGGTGTACGGGCGCAGGTCCGAACGGCGCCTCAGTCCCGGCGGCCGTGTCGACAGCGAGCGCGGGCGTCTTCCGCGCCGAGTTCGTGCCGAGAGCGGTCGGCGAGCATCGACTGAACGTGCTCATTGACTCGCAGCCGATACCTGCTAGCCCGTTCCATTTGAAGGTCAGTCTACGGTTGTAGACAATAAATATTGCACATCGGCGTTTTGGTTTTGTAGAGCGCTATCTCATTCTGACGTTCACTACGCTCTATGAAGCCAAAATTAGCCGATTTGACATATTTGTTGCCTACTACTATATTTACTATTGCCTTTGTCTTCGAATAAAAGAGTAAAAGCTACCGCTAAATCGAACAAGGGAGTCTCTAAGAAGATCTACGTGGTAGCATCACCTACTTATTAATAAATTTTGCAGGTGTATGATGTCACCGCCATCAGAGTCAAAGATGTTGCGCACGGCACGGTCGGCAAACCTGTTACTTTTTTGGGTAAGTCTAACTTTTACATCATCTTTACATAGTTTAGAAAATAAACTCTGTTCGAGGAATGCAAAGATTGCTATACCAGCGCTCTAACGGTGAAGGAAAACATCGTAGCGTGCTCTTCCTCTCCACATTTGTTATACCTATAGTCAACGCGTCCATAGTTTACCACAGCCTTACAGCTGTCAGGAACTGGATCGTTCTTAGCTCATCCATCCTTAAGTACGGTTACGTCAAGGCTTGATAGCGCTGAGCAAAGTAGCATTATTTAGATAATTTATTATCTAGATAATGATTTCAAATAAATTTATTCGAAGATAAATTCAATCACAAATAGTACTTTTTAAACAATCACAAATAGTGCGTTAACAACTTTTTTAGTTAGATAAATTATCTAGATGGAGATAACCTACCTCGTTTGAAGTAAGCTTATGATAATAAATGTTTACAGAATTTCACGTCCAACGTCCAACCATCACACTGACCACTTCTATTTCTACATGACCGTACTGCTGACATTCATCTTTTATTTAAAATCCCAACTAATTTATCTAGATAAAAATGAAACTGATCTAGATAAATAAAAAAACAAAAATGCAATAAAAAATCACCCTCTGCCACATAAAAATTGTTCTAAGCATTCAAGGTTAGTGCTATTATATTGCGTGACTTTGTGGTGACCATATTTAATTTGTTTAATATCACAGTGGAAACGATGGCCGCTGGTCCCGGTAACCTGGAGGTCACTGTGAACGGCGGCCGGGTTCCGACAGCGGCGGCAGCGCAAGGAGCCCATACATACGCCATCAGTTTCACGCCGAGAGATCCCAGGCCGCATACTGTGGAGCTCAGGTTCAATGGAGATCATGTGCCAGGTAAGGATGAGTAAAGAGATTTATTGTGTTGTCTCCATGCTGTTTTCACTAGGTTGGTAACAGGGTGTTACAAAACTACCCGTAACGCCGAAAGGAGGTTAAATGGGGTCTTATAACGACTCCATTCACAATATTTAAGAACCCGTGTGACTAAGCAGCATACCTGCCAAAATATGCAATAGTCCTATGACCAGCAGTGTACTAAACTTATTCATACAGATTATACATACAGATGATCTAAAAATATTCATAAAATCACCAATCGACAAATTGGTTTGGCTTGGTGTGATCAGGCTGTGTTGAATTATAGAAGAATGCTTCTATAATTCAACACAGCCTGATCACACCAAGCCAAACCAATTTGTCGATTGGCCTCTCAGCTCAGTTGGTAGTAGCTCTGCCTTCTGAGCCGTAGGTCGTGGGTTCGATCCCCACCGAGAACAAATATTTTTGAGGTGAACGCAAGTTTTTGTTCTCTGTCTGGGTGTTATATTGTATTCTAAGTTTGTATTAAAAAAAAAGTAGTATTTCAGCTATCTGTTTCCCATAGTACAAGCTCTGCTTAATTTGGGGCTAGATAGTGTTGTGTGAATTGTTTATAATATTTATATGTATTATTTGTTATGTTCCCCACAGGCAGTCCATTCGTGTGTCATGTATCAGCGCCGGCGCGCGTCATAGGCGCCGGTTCGGGGGAGTCTCCCGATAAGGTGTCAGTCGGCGACGCATACACATTCAGTGTTGATTCGCCCGCGTCTCCGCATGTTGAGGTGTTGGGACCGGCCAGACGACCCGTTTCTGTTCAGGTAATACTCGGTAATTTCATATTGTTGGATGTTTAATACAAAATGTTAAGCCTCATATTCATGGTAAACATTTGTTTCGCAACAATTGAGCAACATTGTTGATGAACAGCAAGAATACTGCTGGAAACTTTGTTTTAAATAATAATAAAAATAAATTAAACATTATAATATTATATCATATTGTTTAAATCATTATAGGTTGTCCACGCGCCAGTCTTCCTTTAAATGTTGCCCGAAGAAATAATGTTGTTGTGTTCTCTGTATCTGCATTATTTTATCATTGCTCCACACTACTGCTATGTTTATAAACTGTTGCAAACACGTTAACACACGTCAACATCAGTTGCTAAACTGATGTTTACGCTCGTCAGGCGAGAGATATCAACACACGCAGTGTTTTCAGCAACATGTTGCCAGCAACTCCGCAACACGTTGAAACACCCAGACAGAGAACGAACATTTATGTAATGTTATTTTATTAATTATCCATCTTATTTTCCAACTACACATGAAAATAAAAATAAAAAATATTATTGAGCTGAGCCATTTGTTACAGGTTTCTGCTGAGGAGACAATTGGTGAAAATGAACCGAGCAAAAGATACACGATATCTTTTGTTCCGGTGGATGTAGGAGATCATAGTATTGAAGTAAGTATAATAGATTATAGAGCTTTAAAATAACGGTGACACGGTAGATTTTTGGTTGAGGGTAGGTTTTTTTTGTATGATCATAACGGAAGAAAAAACTTTAATTTTCTTACTTGCAAAATTGCACTTACTGAACCACAAAGAAAATAAGTTTAGGTATTTTAGCTCTAAACGAACTATCAGATGCCGCTGTGGTTGCCTTCAATGGATAAGCACGGGCAGGATATTTTTTTTGTTCAAACCTAGTTTAAACTTTTGTGTAAGTATTATTTCTTGGTGATCCAAATAAATAAACAGATGATAGTGTTTTTTCTGAACAATTGAAAAATCTGATATTTCTAGGATAGCAGTTTTGTAAAAATCACTTTAACCGCTTTTATTTTTATACAAATAACTTGTTTTTACCATTTTTTTTATATTCAGGTTCGCGCAGGTACGATGGGCGGCCACGTAGAAGGCAGTCCGTTCCTCGTGAAAGCATACAGCGCGGCCCGAGTGAACGTTACGGATATATCGCCGGGAGTCGTCGGCAGACCTGTGTCGTTCACTATCAACGCTTCGCATGCTGGTAATTATTCTTTCCTAGCTTTGATCGAGATTACAATTATACAAAATAAAATAAAAAATTACATTTCATGCAATACTTTTTCGTCCCAAACTAAGCCTTGTAACTATGTATTGAAATAAATAAATATTGTGGACAATCCACACAACACTATCTAGCCCCAAAAAAAATCAAGCGTTCACCACACAAATATTTGGTTACACGGCCCACGACCCACGACCTACGGCGCAGAAGGCAAAGCTACTACCAACTGAGCTGAGAGACCAGTCAGTGAACTAAAATAATACTCTTTTGGAATTGCAATATTATGCACTGTTTTTTTATTATTGACGGCTAAGCAAATGGCCATCCTACCTAGGGCGCAGCCTAAAAATATTTTGTTACTGATGTTTTTTGTTCTTAGGTGCTGGTAACTTGGAAATAATCGTAGCGGTGAACGGAAAAAATGTGCCAAATTATGTACAGAGTGAAGGAAATGCTAGGTTCAAGGTACGTTATAATAAAATACTTTGTGTGTAAATCCCAATCACACAGTATTTAGAAATGTTAAATTATTTAATATGCCCTTTTATCTATATGAAAAAGAACTACTTTTCCTTCACCAATACTAATTTCCTTTCCCTCAGGTAAACTTCAAACCAGTAGAAGCAGCTCCGCACAATTTATCCGTCCGATTCAATGGGCATGCAGTACCCGGGTCCCCTTTCACATGTCCCGTGTCTGCGCCGGCCGCCGCCGCCGACGCTAGAGCTGCGGGCCCTGGTCTCACGTCCACCGCGCGAGGCGAACCTGCAGAGATACATCTAACTGGATTCCACAGTGAGTGTGTAGCAACCTGTGTGTTACATTCAACGGGCACGCAGTACCCGGGTCCCCTTTCACATGTCTCGTGTCTGCGCCGGCCGCCGCCGCCGATGCTAGAGCTGCGGGCCCTGGCTTCACGTCTACCGCGCGAGGCGAGCCTGCAGAGATACATCTAACTGGATTCCACAGTAAGTGTAGAACAACTTGTGTGTTATATTCAACGGGCACGCAGTACCCGGGTCCCCTTTCACATGTCCCGTGTCTGCGCCGGCCGCCGCCGCCGACGCTAGAGCTGCGGGCCCTGGTCTAACGTCCACCGTGCGAGGCGAGCCTGCAGAGATACATCTAACTGGATTCCTTCAGTGAGTTAACGGGCATGCAGTACCCGGGGTTTCTCGTGCCAATGGCCGATAAATTAGCATAGAAAAACTAGGTGCAGTAGGGTCATGGAAGAGGCTTTAGCTTTGGTGGTTTGAAGGAGAGATTTGAATCTGTTTTTGTTTCAGAAACTTTCTTTAGGACTTCATGGGATTCTGCATGTGAAAAGGTGATGCCACAAACATAATGGCCACCTGATGCTAAGGGCTACATAATATCGCTAGTTTATAAACTGTTATGATTTGAACAATTACTCTCGATCTGTAATCATTTACACAACAAAATCATAATCTATTTTGTTTACAAATATTGTTTTAGAATTGGATCATTGTCTAATAACGTTGCTCGCAATAGCACGTGTCTGTTTTTAATAATGGCGTTTTACGTTACATTGTACAAGATAGCTTGCAGACTCAAAACTGCTACTAGTTTAAACTTTTTTCTTACTGAAAGTACGTTCTTATTTTTTTTTTACCTTAAAACTTAAAGAGTTGCGGCGCGCAAAGCTCGCCTCTGTAGTTTAGTAGTTTTGTGATAAGTAGTTAAATTTTAATTTAGTGTGAGATTTGATTGCTTTGCAAATAAATATGTTTTCTTTCTAAAGCATGTTGTAGGAATAAAAACTTAGAGTTTGATCTTATAATCCCGTAACATTTACACATACGTTGCAAAACGACGTTCAATTCTTCACGATTTACTATTTTGGCAGGAAAAAAATGTAGCCACAAAATTGCAAAGCAAAGTTTGTTAGAAAAACTTGATAGTTTTTTTCTATATTTATATTCTTGTTATAGAACATAAACAACTATGATTATTGGCTATTGTTTTTACAAATAGTTTTTAAGTTTTTTATGTGCTATTGTTTGTTTCTAAGTTTTTGTGAACACTAAAGTATTTTCTATCTTTCTATCTATAATTTTTGTTTTAGCTGGCGAACCAACAGTCTTTGTATCGGGTCCGGGTGGTAGCAATGTCCGCGCTCGCGTCACGCCGACCGGGGAAGGAAGGTACACAGCGACGTACACGCCTGAGGCCGTGGGACGTCACAGCGTGCAAGTGAACTGCGCCGGACGTCACGTGCCCGGATCTCCATTCACGTGCAATGTTTATGATGTACACCGTGTGAGAGTCACTGGACTTGGCCCTGGAGGTAACTCGTAATTTTCAAGCAAGACCATTTTTACAGTTTTTCTGTCCAAAAAATTATGTACATTAAGCCAGTGCTCACGAATCTAAAAAGTTCGAAAATAATGTGTCAAGTGCACGAAAGGTGCTCTTAAAATCCTTTCACCGGACTTGGTTTGAAAAAACCAGTTACACGATATGAAGAAGAAGAAGCAAAAAATCTTACCAGGTTTTACTGCCCATGCATACGAAAGCATGCGAAAGATGGTAACCCATCTTTCGGTAATAATCGGTTCGAAGGATCATATGGCCAGGATGCTTTTAGTAGTAGTAGAGCTCTTTGTGAAGGGCTCGTCCGGGGAAGTACAACCACCATGCCTATTTCTGCCGTGAAGCAGCATTGCTGTGTTTCGGTTTGAAGGGTGTGGGTGCCGGTGTAATTACTGGCACGTGAGGCTGAATATCTGTATGCCTCCAGTTGATGGACGCAGAGCAGTGCATCGTAGGGCACGTTCCTGACGTGCGTGACCTACGAGGCATGGCTTTGTTATAGGCGATGGTTACCACTTAACACCAGGTGGGCCATATGCTTGTTCCATCAGCAAGTTACATAAAAAAAAAAAAAAAAATCCTTTCAGATTTTTAAATAAGTAAAATACTTTCACTTTTCTTGCACACTATTGAATCCGAAACAAGTGGCATTTGATATGAGTTTGACAGTTGCATGGACATGATAAATTGATGTTCGGTTTAAGGGTAAGAACAGACTCAAACAGTACCTTATGTATAATATTCTTCAGCCAACGTCACGTTGTCGCAACCTCATGTCGTCTTTTGTTTCAGAGCTCGAAGGCACGTTAGAAGGGCTGAGTCTGGACGATGGATTGGACGAAGAGCGCGGCGTGGAAGTTGGCAAAGCAGTCACGTTCAGCGTGGACGCGGCCGGTGCTGGGGAAGGCACGTTAGAACTAGTCGTGTCCACGCCCTCCACCACTGTCAAAGCTGAGGTAATATCAGCTTGATATTCGTCGGATAGCTATTAAGAAAGTGTTAGATATTAATGTGGATGGTTATCAAAGTCAAAGTCAAAAGTGTATTTATTCAGTAGAATCGCAAGCATCATTTTGAAACGTCTTAAAGCTAGGTGAGTCTAGGTGCCAGTTCCATGCGACCAAGCCTAGAAGAACAAGCAACAAACTACGGCTTGGTTCCCACCGTTTTTAAATATTATCCTTTCTATTAGTTATGCACGAAAAAGTAGACCAAACAAAAGATGGGTGGACTGTGTGTGAAGAAAGGAGCGAGCACTGAGATGACGAATGATAGAGGTGAGTGGAGGAAGAAAACCTGTTGTGCCGACCCTACTTAGTGTGGGATAAGGGCAGATAGTCGTAGTTTGTGGAGGTGCTCAAAAGCACGGTCCCGTTTATGCTCTTACTGATTTATTTTTTCAATTTGTTTTTGTGGTCTTTGCCCAACAACGGAATACAACAATCTATGGCTAATAAAAACTACAAATTATATAGTCAGCCCGTGCAAACGATTTATCAAATAAATTATGTTCTCGACCACTCGTAACTTTACCTCCCCTATAAAAAAAACGGATTTTATGAATGTTGTATGAAAATAATGTTGTTCTAGGTTGTGGCAGTGGCCCGTGGTCTTTACGACGTGACATTTATCCCGGTGTCGCGCGAGCCGCATCGAGTGTCCGTCACATTCAACGAACAACCAGTGCCGGGCAGCCCCTTCATCTGCCGAGTCAGCGAGCCGCATACTTATGTGCAAATTGGTATGTTGCTCGCTTTTTAATCATGATTTTTATATTTCTATTTTTATATATTCAGCCAGTATGCGGTCACATACTGTCTGGATTGACGTCTCAGCTCAGTTGGTAATAGATCTGCCTTCTGTGCCGTAGGTCGTGGTATCGATCCCCACCGAGAACAAATGTTTGTGTGGTGAACGCTTTTAGAAAATAATATATTATGGTTATATTCTATTAGCTATCTGGTTCCCATAGAACAAGCTCTGTTTAATTTTGGGTTAGATAGTGTTGTGTGGATTGTCCATAATATTTATTTATTCATTTCAATGAGTGTGCGCAATTGAAAAATCATATTCTCCCATCGCCCATCGCGATTTACTTTAAGGCTTTTTAATAAATAAATTAGACGTATGGATAAGTGTCCCTTCCTTCATCGTTGATATCCCTCAATATTTCACACAAAGCAAATTGCTTCCACTTTTCTAGTGCAAAGTCTTTATCAACGTTTAGCTATCAGCAATAAAACAAATGTTTATTTTTAGTACCAGGAACTTATACCAAATGCGGCGAAAAAGCTCATGACAAGTTATTTGTTCAACAGGAGGCGTCGCCACTGTAGAAATTGACGAGAGCATAACAGACATCGAAGTCCTATCACCGAACGGAAGCAGAGTGTCCGAGGCAAAGCTTGAAGACACTGGCTTTCTTACATTCCCGGCGACGCAAGTTGGAAGATACGTGGTCCGGAGCTCACGAGGCCCAGTGGCAGAGGTCGAAGCAAACGACGCTTCGGCTGTCAAAGTGCTGTCTATAGGCAACGCGGTGGCGCACAGACCCGCTATACTAACTGGTAAGTTTACTGTGGCATCAGTAAATCTCTTAAAATTTTTGTCTACCCACATTGAAGAAGAAAATATGTATCAGATCTTTCGACTCAATGTGCGAGAGAATTTGCTTGCGAGGCAGGGTAGTTATTTTCAACTACCCTGAAGCGAACACATAATCATAACGTACCTATAGATATTTTTAATCAAGTACTGAAATGCTCGATTAAAAATATCTCTGGATGTCATAACTGAATATCTCTAGATGTAATAAATAAATCAAATATTAACACTATTATTGTCACCGGTAATTCTGACGCGCAGTTGTGAGAGTTTATTGAGAGAGAGAGAGAGAGAGAGAGCGGTGCTATTTAAGATTAGTTTTTGAAACCGGGTTATAACTTACACGTAGTGTGTATTTTATTTACTGGCTTAGTTGATCTATTAGAATCAACAATAACTGCTACAAGTTCTCTTCCTTATATTTTTTGAATCTGCTCAATGAAACGGTAAATTTTCCAAGATATTATTGTCTAACAATTTTGGACCATCCAATTTAAAATTATAATGTTCTACTACAGTAAGCACAACAAACGCCGGCACGGGCCGTCTATCCGGGCGCGTGACATGCGGCGGCAGTACCGTCGCGCATTCGGTGCGAAGGCGCGGTGGTGGCCGCCAGGAACTGGTCTGGCATCCCGCCAGGGCGGCGCCGCATCGACTTACCTTGCTCTGGAGCGCTACGCCGATAGCCAGGGAGCCTTTCCTTGTGGATGTGCTGCCCGTTCATCATGGCCAAGAGGTTCGTTTATCAGTTAATTATATGGAGCAAACGGGTATAGGTAGCGGCACATAACTTTAGCGCTGACCGTTATTGCGCTGAAGTCAAAAATAAGGTACCTGAGGGGGGCTAGCGGTATGAAGGGCTCTCCAGGCGCACTCCGCTTTTTGAACCAATAAGACAATCTGCACACATCCACACATCCAGTGTGCGCGACATGCGCACACTACGACGCATGCACACTTATCCCCTCCGCGTATCGCTCAGCGCTAAAGTTATGTGCCGCTAGTTTTTATTTATCGCGATTACCTTTATAAATTCCCGACCTTTCAACTGTGTGTGTGTTACAACGTGTTTAAATTAAAAGAGTTTGTTTCACCAAAGAGTTCTGCAAAGCTTGAAACGTTTATAACATAACAAGCATAGTGTGTCGATAAAGTGATTTGAAAATGGAACGTATTTACAATGTATCGAGTAGCAAATGCCTACTTACACAGCCTCTGCACAACAGTAAATAATAATAATAATAAATTCTTTATTAATACATTCTTTATTGAGGACTACATAATTGTTCGTAAAGTACAGTAAATCCTACTTACTGAGCATGTAATAGTATGATGTAAAAAATACTATTGCTGTACGTTTCTCTTTGTTTTTTTTTGTTGTTATCGAAGTAAAAAACACTGCCTCCTATTCCCAGGTATCAGCATCAGGCCTAGGTCTATACCAAGCGCAGGTGAATCGAGTAGCATCCTTCAGTATCGACACGCTAGGCCGGCCGGCGAGGGAGTTTGATGTGGTCGTCTCGGGGCCAGGATCTAGAGCGCTACCCGTCCGCTGCTATCAGACCAAGTCGGGGCTACTGCAAGCTGAGTACACTATCACTGACGTCGGACAGAGCACTATAGGTGAGGAAATATAACGAGCAAGGAGGCTAAACATACACATCGGCTAATTTCGGCTTCATAGAGCGTAGTGTGCGTCAGAAAGAGATAGCGCTCTACGAAAGCAGAAAAGCCGATGTGCAATATTTATTGCCTACAACCGTAACTCTTTATTGTTCGCCACTCAGAAACATAATACAGGATTTATGAAGATTTTTAGAAAGAAAGAAGGAAGTAGCCAGTGGAAATCCGTGATCTCTGCCTTCCCTCATGGGAATGAGGTGTGATTTTATGTATCTATGTATATTATGGCGATCTTATCGCTGAGAGTGAACTCTTCCAGGCATCAGATTCCAGACATCAGCATCACATTTTAAGTTGTATGCAGAAACAGTGTTTAAATCTGAGTTGAGTCTCAAGCAGATATTTTAACAGTTATCTATGGACAAGTGTCAAAAATCTATGATTGGGTACATAAACTAGCAGTTCGCTGTGAACAAACGGGATGTCACATTGTCAGTTTCCAGATTTAACATTAAAGTTACAATAATTTCTCGTCTAGAGAAAGAGTTTTTTCATGCGATTTTTTTTTTTATTTAACCAATGACAGAGTTGCTACACGAGTCTTATATTTTTTAATACAAAATGTTTTTCATACTTGCTATTTCAATGCAAACTTCTATTTTCGTATTTTGTTTTCAGAGGTGCTACACCTTTCAAAAGCGATAGCTGGCAGCCCGTACACTTGCGAATCGTTCGACCCAAACCGAGTCATCCTGGCTGGATTACCCACTGGGAACATAGTTGCGCAAACACCTATAAATTTCACAGGTAAGATAGTGTAAAATCCGTATGAAACTAAGTGTTTTTTGTTGATGGCTCGTAGGTCACGCACGTTCAAAATTTATCTGGTTTCGATAGTGAAGAACTAAAGTGTTGGCTTGATTTCACCTTTCAATGAAGGCAGATAATATTTTAAGAAGCGCAGCGACTGTTACTTGTAAAAAAATATTTTAAAAACTGTTAATTCGTAGAAGGAACTCAGCCGCAACGTAAATGTCGATAGTTAGATCTAATCTCCATATTTTTTGTCGGCTGGGAATATAGTAATAATTTTGGAATATATATAATAAGCTGCTGGCAGCTTTACTACCACAGGGGTCCACCGGTCCAGCAAAATTTTGAAAGTGGTCTATGAGAAAAAAATGGTTGGGAACCTCTGTTCATAAATGTATGTTTCTCACTTCGGATTTCTGGCCGCCAGGAATCGTCTATCGTCGCTTTAGGGGTGCGCTAACAAAAAAATCCCCTAAGATTTGATTAGTAATTTTATTTTAATTTATGTATGCGAGTCTCTAAGGTATTTATTACTATGGACCCAAAGTGTTTCATTTTTGTAATGTGTGCATTTTATGTTGTCTGAAATAAACGATATTATTATTATAAATCAATATATTTCATACTTTTAGTGGACACAAAAGAGGCTGGTGTGGGTGAACTGGAGGTGGTATGTGAAGCGATGGGCGAGCAACGAGTCCATCTGCCGGTCGACATCCGGGAAGATGGACACACGTTCAGAGTGCGTCTGCGTCCCTCTATCCCGGCGCATTACAGAATCTACGTCACATATGGAGGTGAGCTATTGATTTAATTTCCATTCTTGTTGTATTTTCCTTACCTTATCAGCCGAGTTTAAATAAAAAAAGAACAGGTCCTCAATTCGGTTGTTTGTTATAGCATAACCGTCATTTATGAGTCGATTTGAAAAAAAACTTTTAAAATCAATTAAAAAATAAGAAAAACCAAGGTGACATTTCTCGATTCGATTCGAACTGAATGCAACTTCGGTTATCGGGCAGGTAAGTAGTTGACTGTAACGCCAAACCTGTAGATGAAACCACGGTCGTGTTAGTGCCGTATTAACAGTCCTTACCGTCGAGTGTGATTAGGATCCGATGGTGCAGAGGTCAGCGCCGCCCCATACTAAGGGGAAGGTCGCGGGTTCAAATCCCACTCCGCTCTTAACTATTGGGACATAAAAATCTTTGTGATTTCCTTAGGCAAACACTATAAAATCAATAAAAAAATATTTTTTAGCAGAAAAGTCTAGAGTTCTGGAGTGAAAGTTTGGTCTCATAGATGTTTCATCAAATACGGTTTAGCCGATTTGTTTTAATTGTTTTTTTATTGATTTCAGGTGCCCCAGTGCCCGGCAGCCCTATATCTCTGGGAGTTCTGAGCACTCGCAGTGGCGGCGCTCGCTGCGTGGGCACGGGGCTCGCCCACGCCCATGTCGGCAAGGAGGCCGCCTTCACTATCCACTGCGCCGAGGACAAGCCGCCTGTTGTTGAGGTCAATCACCTAGCTTTAAGACTTTACGATGTGATCCTTGCGGTTCTTTTTATTAGGCTGATAGAAGAAAATGAAAGCGGAGATCATGTTGTGCCTACCCCACATAAAGGATTAGGGCAGGAAGAAGAAGAAGAGGAAAGGATAGAACCATCTCTCTGTTTCACTTTATAATCCATGCTATTTCGTCTGCTCATCTTATTCTGTAGTAAGTTTTTCGTGTTTTTTTTTCTGTATTTTGATGCCTGGATTTCGAAAACCCTGAAAAAACGGGTGTTTTAAGTTTGAGGTCCCTGGGTTTTGTGGCCTCCTAGCTCCGAAACAAATGCTCCGTTTATTTTTTATTTTTGTTTTGTTAGAATGCAGATAAATCTGAGATAGTTCTTTTAAATATCTTTAGAATATAGAAACATGAAGCAATAACGCGAGTGTTGGTCATGCGAAGCAGTTTCTAAAATGTTAATTTTTCAGGTGGAAAGAATATCCGAAGACAACGACGGTACAATAGACACTGGTCTGCTAGAATGCCGGGTAGTGGCCGGCGCGCCTCGCGAATGGCTCTGCGCTTACATTCCGCTGAACGTCGGCTTATACGAAGTCAGGATATACACCGCCAGTGGACCTTTGCCGGGCAGTCCCTTCTCTGTCAAGGTAACTTATACTAGAGTCTCTTCGTAATAGCTTTATTATAGGCAATTCTTTGTTATAGGCGATGGTTACCACTTCACGCTTCACATCAAACACAATGTGGTGGAGAAAAAATTTAGAGAAACTGACGCCGTGATTCTCTTATAGTTAAGGCGTATATCCTTGTGAACCTACTGAACTATTTCGATTTTAATTCTGTTTAATTTTATCAGACAACGTTAATAAAGTGGTTTTCGGATGAAACGATACATACTTCATGTTTTTTTGTCAGCTGTCCATCTTCGAAAAAAGGCTTTTTGTTATTGTATTGCAGTTTGTGTGTAAACCGTGATGTATAAACTCTCCTAAAATCTCTGAAACGCAATTTAATATTGACAGCAACAATAGAAAATCTTTTACCTAAATTCCCTGTGCTCTATACAAACTAATAGCAACGTTATTCCAGGTCATAGACACGTCGTCTATCATGCCTGTTGGCGGATGGGGCTCCGATAACTCCGGGCGTGTGAGAGCTCCTTCCAAGCTGGTCCTGGACACGAGTAATGCTGGGCCCGGCACACTTGAGTGTCTGTTGGCTGGGAGGCATCAACGTTAGTAATTTGAAGAAATTTGATAGGTGTTCCAAGACATTTGACATATCTAGCGTACTTAGGAAACTGTAAGAGCAGTGATTACATTTATATATTACCTAGGAAATATTAACATTTTACTTTTCTTCTGATTGTATCAAATCAAAAAAAATCCTAGCAATTTTGAAATAATCTCCGGATTGAAATCACATTTCGTTCCACTGATTGGCGAAGTTCTCCCGCAAGTTCTTTGACTCATTTTTATTCTTTGCCATTTTCCATCACTCCCTCGACTTACACTATTTATTTCTCACAGGCGTTGAAACAGTATCCGGCCGCGCAGTGGTCACACTAGTCGCAGCAGAAGGTGTGAGCGGAGATCAAGAGCTAGAACTAACGTACAACGGGGCGTTAGTAGCCGGTGCGCCGCGCAAGGCGTTAGTGGCCTCGGGGAACACAGCCGACCGAGTCACGCTAGCAGGGAGGGGACTAGCTCACGCCGCGCCGCATACTCCCGCCGTGTTTACCATCGGTGAGTGAACAACTAACGTACAACGGGGCGTTGGTAGCCGGCACGCCGCGCAAGGCGTTAGGGCATAAGGTTAGGTAAGGGAATGGGGGAATAAGGTTTGCACTGACGTCCCTCGATTCGGTGTATTGTGCATTGTCTCCCTGCTAACTTCACCCCAGCCAGCCAAACTCTTTCAAATAGCGAAGTTAGGACCTTGGGTTGATGGCAACAATGTTTCAGTGGACCGAATGGTGGCAAAGATGTAGATATGAAGAGACAGTTCCCTGAGCCCTGTCTTGGACTGTCTTTTTATACTGAAACCTTACTATCATAACATGTACAGATATGGCTATGTCGTTAGATATATTTCTGAGTTATGATAGATATTGGTGTATGTTATGAATCTCTTAGCGATAGGACCACCCATTGTACCTCTAGTTTTTTTTTAAGTATTCTTGTAACCTTTCTATTCTATGTATGTTTTAGATGGCAGTGCAGCTGGTCCGGGTGCTCCGGAAGCGTCCCTCACATCTCCCGATGGTGAGACCGTGGCCGTGGGCCTCGCCGCTGCTGGGCCGGGTCTGTGGCGCGCCACTTACACGCCGCGCCGCGCCGGGGACCACCAGCTGAGGGTCTTGTGGGCTGCCAGACTCGTCAAAGGTCAGCCAACTACTAATAGGTACCGGCACATAACGTTAGCGCTGAGCGTTATTGCGCAGAAGTCAAAAATAAGGTACCTGAAGGGGGGCTAGCGGGATTAAGGGCGGGTGTGTGTAGCGCTGATTGGCTCTCCAGTCGCACTCCGTTCTCTGTACTAATAGGACACTCTGCACACATCCACACATCCAGCGTGCGCGACATGCGCACACTACGACACATACGCAGCGATCCCCTCCGCGTATCGCTCAGCGCTAAAGTAATGTGCCGCTAGTTATACTCAGCCTTAATGATTTAACGGCTCGCTGTCTCAATACTCTTGTTCTTTTAATGGTGTCTGTCCATTTGGATCTATTTTGTTAGTGTCAAGTAAGGATATTTACATAAATAAAATAGTTATTAGTCAAGTCAGTCAATAGACAAATTGGCCGGCATTGGCTTTGAAGGAAACGATGGCGTTTTTTATTTTCAAAAATAATATGATATTTATTCGACACTTCTTGTTACAGGTTGCCCGTTAACAGTGAACGTGAACGCGGGCGCGGAAAGCGGTGACGCGTCCCGAGTCGTATGCTCCGGCGCCGGCTTACAGAGCGGAGTGGTGGGCAGAGAGATACGATCTTGGATCGACACGCGACGAGCGGGGCCCGGGGAACTAACGGCACATTGCACGGGACCCAACAAGGTACACCCTCATTGGCCTCCTTGCTCTATTGCAGATGATTGAGGTTGCGTCGTCAGATTAATGTACATTGATCAGTAACAGGACACTTGCGTTCGTTGCTAAAAATATCTATACGAAAATGACAGCCACGGAACAAAGTGCATGGCTCACAGTTTTGGGTCCGGTTAATGAACACCCCGTCAAAACGAATCCACTTTTTCCTGCTGTCAAATTGTTGACGCCTATGTAAACTGTAGCAGTTCAATAATTTAATTGTTACTTTTTTTATCCAGCGATGAATAATGTGTTTAAAAAATAAATGTTTACCCGTGCGAAGCCGGGACAGGCCGTTAGTTTATGCATAAAGTTATTTTTTGTTCCTACTGTATTGTGTATAACGGAAATTAAAATGTGTCTCTATAATGTTTAGGTGGCGTACTGCGAGCTATACGAGCATGGCGATGGCACGTTCACGCTAAACGTGAAGCCGGGTGAAGCGGGCCGACATGTGCTGAGCGTTCAGTTCGCGGCGGAACACGTTCCCGGCTCGCCCTTCGTGCTCAAAGTGGCTGGGGCGCCAGACCCCTCCAAGGTAAGAACATGACACCAGTCGCTTTATTTGTTTTATATTTTTTTTATTATAAGGTTCACAAATTGAAACATGCATCACTTATATCTAAAATATTTCACTGACAACAAAATTCGGCGCAGTTTCTGAAAGCTGTTGACGCTTATATAAAATTATATTTTCTATAAACGGAGTTTACAGTAGGTGTGGGTGTGTTGTGTGTGTGTGTGTGTGTGTGAGAGCGTGTTGGGGTGTGGGCCTCCATGATTCTCCCAGTCTCGTAAGAGTCTGGTATCTTATCTTTTACAACAGTGGTTACTCGGATAATAGTGTCTTTCTCACATATAACTGTACTGAATCGATATAGATCACTATCAATATTTATTGATTTATAATTTCCCAGGTCCGAGTTTACGGTCCGGGCTTAGAGCCGGGCGTGCTCGCGACGTTTCAGTCGCGTTTCTTGTGCGACACACGCGGTGCGGGCGCGGGCCAACTCACAGTGCGCGTGCGAGGACCCAAGGGCGCCTTCCGCGTCGAGATGCAGAGGGAAAGTCAGAAGGACCGCACCATACTTTGCAAGGTAATGCATCTGATTGGGCGAGATTTGATACAGCGCCATCTAGTTTAAACTAAGCAAAAATTGTACGTACGAATGGACCCAAGGTCGCCTTCCGCGTCGAGATTCAGAGTGAGAGCCAGAAGGACCGCACTATACTTTGCAAGGTAATGCACTTGATACAGCGCCATCTAGTTTAAACTAAGCACAAAATTGTACGTATAAATGGACCCAAAGGTACCTACCGCGTCGAGATGCAGAGGGAGAGCCCGAAGGACCGCACTATACTTTGCCATAAAAATCATGATAAGTTTACTTATTTTTTGAGTATTTGTCCTTAAAGTGTCCACTCTTCTTCTTGTCGTGGCACTAGTTCTTCCGAAAAAGTGTGGTGTAAGGATTATGAGGCGCCCTACGTTTTTTTATGTACTTATAAAAAACGGGTAAAAAAAAAAATGGCAATTTTATTTTAATACGAGTCTTATCTAGCTAAAACGCGCACTTCAGTGAATAACACCCGCGATAAATCATCCATACATCATTGATAATTTACTAAATACTTATTGATTTTTAATAATTATTGATTTGTATCTTGTTAGCAACTGATAGTGTAATTATTGATAAGGTTGTTATTACATGCTAAAATAATAAATCTTTTGTTTTCAGTAGTGATTTTCTATGACCTCTTTGTCATCAGTGTGGTGTGATTTATTGATTTTTTATTGTTTTCTACACTTAAAGAAATCACAAAGAAAGAGGCAAAAAAGCCACAAAATTGCTTACGCTTGTGGTGGCTTGCCATGCCTTAGCAAGCGCGAAAACGCGGCTTTAGACTTTGACATTATTATTGTTATTATGAGCCTTCTATGTCCCACTGCTGCGTCAAGGCCTCCCCTAATCCCCTCCACTCTGTGCGGTCCTGTGCTGAGATGTTCCACTGTGGTCTTTGATTATCGAGCTCGTCTCGTCATCTTGTTCTTGGTCTGCCGCGACGCCTTGGCTCTTGTGGGCACCACTCTGTTGTAATTTAGGCCCAGAGCTCGTCATGCATGCGGTAGACATTGCCAGCCCGCTCCCACTTGAGCTTGGCAGCTTTGGTCGCCACATCCAGGACTTTAACATATACAACTTTATATAAATATCGTTCAACAAAGTGATCCTTCGTTCAATGGTACTTCATCTAAATTAGACATGTTTATTTACAGTTTTCTCCGACGGAGCCGGGTGACTACCGTGTGGAAGTGCGATGGGCCGGTCGCCATGTTCCTGGCTCTCCATTCCCCGTTATGATTTTCGACACTCAGGAGGAACTACGTCGGTACATGCAGGCTAACGCTGCTTGAAAACTATGGACCTTGCTTATAAAAATCTGCCAAGAAATTAGGCTTTTATCCGAATCCCGACTATTTTATAACGGCTAGTTTAAATATACTTGTCACTGTCTTTTATATCAGAATGAAATGAGATGGCAACAAACTTATCAGTCATGTTAGGTAAAGGCGCCCTCTTACCAATGGATGATGAGAAAACTAACAGTGAAGCTATCTTTGAGCAATTTTAAGCTTTCTTTATGTACAGCTATCAAAATATTTTACATAGATTTCTGTCTTTATTTTGGTTACCTATTGGTAAGAGTACAGCTGGTAAAAAGATGTTTAACTTTTGGCAGATTAGTATAAGCATAGACTAAGGAAAACAGTTTTCCTTAGTCTATGGTCTAAGGCCTTGGGTACACCAGCATAGATATAGAACAGGGTAGACATAGACGTTTGTCTATGGCCGGGGAATACCCAAAAGCTAAACAGTTTGGCAACAATTTTATTTTGGCAGTTTAACAAAAATAGATGAAAGATGAACGTCAGGGTTTTTAACTAACTGTAATATATTTGAATCTCATTTTGGTATATTCTTAAAATCTTGGGACACTTTCAGATAGGCGATACGTTGTATGGCCCGTATTTAGAAACAGTGCTTGAATCTGAGTCGAGCCTCAAGCATAGATTTCAGTCGTTTGTCAATGGGAAACTTTCTAAAAATCTATATTTGAGGCTCGACTCAGGCGCTTATTCAGAAACAGTGCGTGAGCACTGTTTCTGAATAAGCGCCTTAGACTGGATTTCTGTTGTGTGCTAAGAAGCAAATAAAAGATTGTCTATCTATTTCAAGTCTTGTGAAAGATGACTTAATAATAAAACACGTACTTAATATAAAATACAATTTTATTCAAATACCATACTAACTATAAGTAAACTTATTTAAATGTAACAATTGGAAGACTTTGTGGACAGTAAGATCTGAATGAATCTCGATTTTAGTAGCTACAAGCTCTAAGTTTTGTATACGATTTTAAGAAATCAATGTCAGCGAGGAAGTCGAATGATTTTTATACATTTCAAATACATTCCATCCAAAACTTTAGTCTTAGAAAATGTTGGCACTCAATACAGAGTAACAAAATCTTATGAACGTTTATAAAAAGCATAATAACTTGTTAATATTTATTAATAACAGCGGTTAGAATAAATAAATTAACTTTTGTGACTAACGTAATTGTTATTTGTTATTACATGGTCAATTACTGTTCTATAGCGATAGAAATTGACCATGTAAACTACTGCTGATTTGTTCAGTAAAGTACTAATTTGTTAATAAAGTGATTTTTATTATTTTCATTGTTTTATCTGATACACAAAACTAAAAATACCTCCTTCAAATATGTAGGAAATAGGTACAGTATGACCGAACCTGTAGATACCGAAGTTGTAGTTTGTTGCCTGTTCTTCTAGGCTTGGTCGCGTGGAACTGGAACCTAGTCTCACCTAGCTTTAAGAAGTTTCAAAGTGATCCTTGCGATTCTACTGAATAAATACACTTGATTTTTTTGTTGAAACTAACGTAATAGGTCAATTATAATAATTGAAAACAATACCTAATCAGGTACTTAGGTAAAATCAAAATCTTAATCCTTTGACAAAGTTATGATATCAGTTGATAAAATGTTGTACAGCGTATATCATGTTTTTGTGGAGGAATAAAACCATCAGGCAATGATTATTGAGTAAATGAACCAACGTACTAAACATGATGCCAAGTTAACACTTGGTTGTGTTGGGTCCGGTTATTGTACGACCAGTTAATCGTAGAGCAGAACTTTGTTACTGCAAAGACTGTAGGTACAGTCGCGGTATGAAAATGTTCGTCACCTTAGAGTCGGTTTTCGCTTGCACTAGGGTCTTGATCATGAACACATTTTGACATAATTTGTGACGTGTATTCTGTCTATTCAGTTTCAAAAGGTAGTATGTGATCGCGATCGCGATACGTTGAACAAATCAAGTTGAAAATCGACGAACATTTTAATTCCGCCATTATACATGCACCTCCTCATTCTAATACCGGCAATGACACTTTTTAACGGCTTGCTGTCTGTCACTTTCTGTGTGTAGTCGGTCACTTTCAGGTCAACAAAAAGAGATGGCAACAGACTTATCGTATCGGTCTGCTTAGCTAAATGACTGCTGTAGGATCTCTTATGAATATAATAACTGTGAGACTATCGTAAGTCAGCTAGAAAAAGTTGCATACGGCCGGTTTCACGAATGCCTAATCGCCCGATCAAATATTTGACAGTGGCTTTGTGTCAGCTAAATTCATAATATTTGTTATATTTGCTCTTAGACATAAATCTGCCTATTTTTAGGTTGGTTAGCTTGGCATGTTATGTAAACAGGGCTTTAGATAAGACGATAAGGTAAGCTGCCATACATTATTCATTCCCTTCCAATCTAATCTTATCCCTAGGCTGATCAAAGATGTGTTTAATCAAAATACATGATGATAAGAGCGACCGATGACAATGACCGAGGTTCTAAAGACCTAGGCTAGAGAGCCTAGAGACTCTAAGACCTCGGTCAAGACCCAGACCCCCCAGAACTCTAGGTCCAGAACCCGAAGTCGGAGTTTTGCTACCACATTTCGTTACCAAATGTTGTTTTCGTTTCGCCTTTTTGTCTCTCTCTATTGCATGGAGAAAATATGAGACGGCAAAAATACGTTACGTAGTTAGAGTTGGTGTCTCATCTTTTCTCCATACAATAGACAGAGACGAAACGAAAACAACATTTGGTAACGAAATGTTGTAAATGCACTGGGACTTCGGGTACAGGTCTCGACCTAAAGTTAAGTAGCATTAGGGATAAATGTTCTCACAGCACCTGCGTATCATCGCACAATAACAAGTTCGTGACGAAGTATCGGGCTGCCTTGCGATAGATACTATGAGGCGATGGTTGAACTTCCAGCATCCGCTCTCAACCACTTGAAGGA
The DNA here is from genome assembly GCA_947578465.1 of Thera obeliscata. Classification (NCBI taxonomy): domain Eukaryota; kingdom Metazoa; phylum Arthropoda; class Insecta; order Lepidoptera; family Geometridae; genus Thera; species Thera obeliscata. The sequence goes on from OX387926.1 coordinate 6,809,349, forward strand.
TAGCCTCCAAGGGTTGAGAGTGGTTTTCACATACACCAAAATTATTTAAAAGCACACTCATTTCACAAGTGTACGTCGGACACTATATTACGTACTGCCAACTATGCGCCTGCATTGCCCCCACTTACCATCAAGATGTGTTTTAGCTCAAAGGTATATTAGTTTAACACGAAATTACAGTTACGGAAACTGATGCGCTCCTACCGACCCTTTACAATACATTTTTTCTCCGTGTTCTCAGAAAGTTTTACAATAGAATAGTTTTCCTAGCGTGCCAGAAAAGTTTGAGGTAATTGTGTAAATTATTACGCTTCTGTTCATGAAAAATATAAATCAGTCGGCACCATGTTTATATCTAAACGCCAAAGTGCGTCGATCCGGAAAGCCTGTGTTGGATTCTCCCGACAGTTGCGCTCGCATCGCGTCCAGACTCTGCCATAGCTGCTGCATCTGACCGAAGATAATGAGCTCTAACCGCTGGATTGATGAATGAAGTTCTCCTGAAACAAAATATTTTTTTTTTGTTTCAAACTATAATCCAAAATGACTGGGAAATTACGGTTTTTGTAAACAGGTTATGCAGCTCCGAAATGTTAATGGGGAATCAAATATTTGATGATCAATCTGGGACGTTGACAGTGTATGGAAGGCCGCCCGCCCCCAATTTATGAAAGTGAACTCTAGAGAGTTTAATTCCAAGATGTGCGAGGTCCTTCATATACACACGCGTTGACGGTGTATGCTACCAATGTATGGAAGTGGAAGGTAACACTTGAAGTAACAACTCCATACAGTCTCCTATTGATCGTCGTCTTCCAGTCTTGACGAAGTACTCGCGCGAGGTTCCTCTCATCGGTCCGCTGCCGTGGCATGTGAATCCTCCGAGGTACCTACGCTCTTCTATGGTCTGGGGCGTTGACTGTATATATAAAGGCCCGCGTGCCATGCTACCAATGTATGGAAGTCTTAGGTCTACTCTACTCACTTGAGGTAACAACTCCATGCAGTCTTCTAGTGATGGTAGCATTGGCAGTAGCGTTGACTTCCGCAGTCTTGACGGAGCACATGGCACGAGCTTCCTCTCGGGGCCCACTGCCGTGGTATGTGGCGTTGCGAACCTCAAGATACGCCTTCTTATGGTCTGGCGCGTTGACGGTGTATGAAGGGCCACGCGCTACCAATGTATGGAAATAATTTAGTTATGTTTGGATGTGCCTCTGACTTGACTAGGTACCGAACTTTGAAGATAAACTCATTGGTGCAATACCGGGTTTGAACCCTCGACCTTAGGATTATGGCAGAGCCACAACCACCACACTACCAGTAGGTAGACCAAGACTCTCTTACATCGTGTCGGTGTCAGTGAACCTAGGAACCTACATTAAAATCGACTCTTACCTTTAGTTCAATCATGGACGAATAAATAATTCCTATATTCCACGATGGCAATGCAATCCAATCCGATGGATCGACGACTTTGATATTAAGTCAATGGATGGAAGGGCTTAGGATTGTTTTTTGGATATGAATTCCCAACCGAGGTCGTGGGTTCGTGGTGAACGCAAATGTTTGTTCTCGTCTGGGTATTATAATTATTGTATTCTAAGTACCTATACATATTTCTATTGCTATCTAGTTCCCGTTGTAGGTAAAGCTCTCTTAATCTCGGGCTAGATAGTGTTGTGAGGATTATTCACAATGTGTATTTATTTATTTACCTAGGTAAATACCTACCCGAATATACCTAACATTAAATTGCTTATAGGTAATTCCCAGTGGTTCTATTAATGTTTTAAATTTTAATAATGGAACTACCGAGAACCATTCATTTTTGAAGTGACACCTGTATTAGGTAGATATCTACAGATTGGCGCATTTTTCTATAAATTAACTAAACAAGAAAAAAATTTTGTAATATACTACTCAAGTATTTGTTTATTTATTGGAAAACCAACAGCTTATAATAACTTGATAATATTAGAAGAAGAAGAATATGAGGCCTTTTCCCAGTAGACCCAGCCAGAGTGGTACCCGGAGGGCTCTTAGTAAAAATAATTTACCTAAATATTTTATAACTTACAGTGGTGAAAAACTGGAGAGGTGGTAACATTCGTCACAATCACATAAAACGCAAAACACACAGCAGCAGCTATCCACATCTTTTGAACTTCAAACTTTTCAGACTTATTTATTCACAAGGACCAATCGAACATTTTTTCACTTTGTCTTATTTATGTCTTCAGCTTTATGAAATTAAATTAAATGAAATGAAATGTATTTTCCACATGTCAGTTACATAGTATGTAGGAGTGAATTTTATCTATGCTTAATTTATATAATAACCTAAGATAAATTATGTACTACGTGAGACCATCGTCAAGGTAGGTGAGTACTTTTGGCACAGGTCAACGTATACTGAAGCTCATGGCGCCGAACAGAGAATAAATAGTAGGTACCATGCAGATGAACTGCCGAAATTGGAGTACAGTCACGGGGAAAATATAAAATGCTAGTGGAATCCCACACGACTTCGTTCGCTTTAAGCTTGTTCCATGCAAACTTAATACCTATACATAACATGCACCCCCGCTTAATCCCTTTGGGGGTTGAGTTTCGGAAATCCCTTTCTTAGTGCACCCATAAAATAGTTGTATGCTTCTAAGACTTACGGTTTAGGTTGTGAGTTGATTTTCAGTCAGTCAGTAACGTAAGAAGTTTGTATATTTAGATAAGTCTCATCAAAAAACGAAACACCTCTGAAGTATGGTTTTTTGATAACAATTACGTTTTTTACATAGAAAAAATAATAATAATGCCAGTTAATCGCGGATTTTATATGAGGTATCGTAAAACAAATTTTAATCTTTCAAATTAAAATTGAATGTCTATAAATATCGTGTATTGGTTCAACAAGTTCAGAAACATTAATTGTACACTTTTCGAAACAAACAGATTATCAATTTTCATCTTTTTATTTACTTTGTGTTTAAACTTCCTCCTTGGGCCTGCCCCCATACAGTACCTATACCTACTTAAAGTCAAGTGAGCTGGAGCGGTTTTTTACAACATTATACCCTCCTAGCATGCTGAGACTATTTTTATCTATCACGTAAATCTCGTGGACGAAGGTGGCCACAGAATGGTGGCTAAGGGCTAAGGGGTGTTCAAAGATCTAGAGGCAGATCATCCGCCTGCTGTTCAAACGACATTGGAGTGCTGGAAATCAATGGATAAGACTCGCAAAGGACCGGAATAAAGAGGAGGCTTATAGATTTGCACCCAGTGCTGAGTATGCACAGCAGTGCAGCAAAATCTCAAATTAGTGAAAGAAAATAATAGGAAAATAGCGTACAGACTTTTTTTGGCTTTCGTTATTTTCTATGGTAGGTGACGTCGTTTGTCTGACCCCTCTACTAGCTACAGGCAGTATGTAATCATTTGATTGTTCGGTTCCGTCTAGGGCGCTTTGTGTAAACTATGCTGGTTATTAATAGTTTACTTCTGCCTACGCCTACACCTTGAAAATCGTGTGTGATGTAAAAAGTAAGACCGTGAATAATTGGACGATTTTCAAAATATTATAATTGTGGTTATTTTCATCTAAGAGTATTTTACAAATCTTATGGACCTTTAAAGTTAAAATCAATTACTTAGAAATAATATCCAGAGTTGGTTTCTTCTGGTCATGGACTCATGGTGCTCTACTTGAGAGATCAGTAACCGACCTGACCTGACCTACTAATAAAGCCTAAACATGAGTTTCATATCCCAGTTAATGGTTTTGTCGGTCGAACAAAATATAGGTTATTAATTGATTTACGACGCCAGTCGGGCTTTCAACTCGCTATTAGTAATGGTAGAGTGCCGATGTTGTTTTACGCTTGACATCTGCCTCTGTGGCTCATAAAACTTCTTTAAGGTAATAAATCTTGTGTACTAATGGTAATTGCTGTTCATGAAAATGATCAAAATAATTAAAAGGTTTACATTTAATACAAATAACCACCAGTGGCAGTGCAAACCTTATCTACCTTCCATTCAGCGGTACCTAGGTGCCCGTGCAATAGGTACACCTATTCGAAAACTCCTAAATTCAACCAGTAACAAAAGATGTAGGTTAGGAAAGGATTTATTTTATCCTTGGTAACTAGACCTACCTACTTGCTAATGGAAAAAAACAGAGATACTTTCACGACGAGCCCATAACAAAGAGCCCTGCTAGAAAAAGAGGAGTCTCACGTCATACCAAGTTATGAAATATGTGCCATATTAGTAACTAGGTGGGTAAGGTAGGTACTTTGGCACCTTTTCAGTGAACACAATCGTTTAAATGTCTCGCCTTACCTTTATGGCAATCCATTATGCAATGTCACACGCCACAATGGTGTAATAAATAAAGTCGTAACTAAGATGGGAGTGCCCATAGGGCATAGAGCATGCTCAGGGCTGGATCTAGGATATAACATAGTAGGATGCGTTCATAGAAAGATATCGTGCTGCTAAAAGACATGAAAAAAGTGAAATGATATAATTTATTTGCTTGAAGCATACCAAACTACCAAAGTACTAAAATCTCAGTTGTTCTAATTCCTAAGGTTTTATAAGTTATCTTAAGTTGTCTCTTTTGGGAATTGTTATTATTCTTATTAATAAATGTTTTCTAAACCGAAACCGAGGATGCTTTTCATTTTTCCATCTAATACTTAAATAAGACTCTAATCTAATACTTAATCCTACGTATAAGAATCCCCTAACGGTCCTGAAATATTAATTGAAAATTCTTCGATTGCTTGAAATGCAGTTCCATATACGTCGCTGTGAATACTTTTTCGGCAGGGTGTAAATCGTCATTAAATATTTGGTTTGATCCCAAACAAGAGATCAGAGAGCCTGTTTAATCACTACCATCAAAAAGATTCATTTCGTAACTGTCACTGATAAAAAAAACCTACGCTTCATTCGCAAAAAACAGGGGACAGTTGGTTTCTAGTGTCACCTGTGTCAAATCAAGAACTTTAATTTTTGGAAGGAAGTCACTTGAACCGGTTCTGGACATGATCTAACTTTTGATATGCATTTAATCCGTTTTATTTTCCAAATTGGGCCAAGGACAGTTCATGTTCAGTGGCCCACATGGGAATTCATTCATTCAATTACGAGTTTGGTCATTGCATTGAATAAGCCAATCGTAGGTACCTAATAAAATGCTTATTGATTGTGATAGATACATGCGCTTTGCACTACATTTTTTCGTCAGCAGAATAGAGATGCTACGTAGGAGTATTTATAACCAAATAGGTAAAATTAAATGGATGCAGGTTGAATTTAGTAGAATACAAAGCCTACACGGTATTCAATACTACATCCGATTAGATTCAAGATACTTATTACCTACCTACTTATCTAAATTGATAGACAACAATAAATACCTACCTACTTATCTTTCCCTACCCAGCGCGACGTAGGTTATGTCGCACAAGCTTGCGATGGGATGGGACCATTAGCACTTTTTTACCACCTGTCCCATTATACAGGGTGTAAATAGACCACTCCCTCAAACTACAGGTGCTAAAATTATCCATCAATATGAAATTATGAGGGTTGCATCGTGCTGGATTGCGATGGAACCATTGGCACTTTTTTACCAAATATAATATGAATGCATAAAAAAAATATTTGCAAAGTGGATCGAACTCTTGTTAATTTTTTCCATAAAAAAAGTTATTCATATTGAGGGTACTTTAAAACCCTGAAGTTTTCAGGGGTGGCCTTACACCCTGTACCGAAAATGTTTATCTACTGTACTGTACCTACGGTAGGTATTATTATTATGCATGCTAACTCAACTGTAGGTAGACGCAGTAGGTACATAAAGTAGTAGCTCTTTGACGCAAACGTGAGAAATTTGCCTACCACATTTTAAGGAGTTATTCTGCTCATCATGCCGAAGACTCTTCGTCCCGCCCTATTTTGATGAGAAATTTATTTGTAGGTACAGGGGCCTAATTCTCGGGCCGATCTCGATCATTATGCAATTTTATTTTATTGCTTCTTTTCACAACCCCGCACTTTTTCTACGTTTTCCGTATATCGTAGCTGTCGAGGCTTCTACGATGAGGTCGTTGATGAATTACTCAAGGAAATCTTCCCTTCTCTCTTCGAAAAGAAGCAATAAAATAAATTTGCAAAATGATCGAGATCGGCCCGAGAATTAGGCCCCAGGAACCTAATTCTCGGGCCGACCGAGATATTCAATGTCCCATAAACACATTGGTATTGCACAAGCCCGCACTTTTTCTACGTTTTCTATATCGTAGCTGTCGAGGCTTCTACGATGAGGTCGTCGATGAATAACTCAAGGAAATCATCCATTCTCCCTTCGAAAAGAAACAATAAAAAAAAGTTGCAAAATGATCCGAGATGCGCCGAGAATTAGGCTCCGAATGTTTTCGTGCACGATTTGAACCCACGAACTTAGGATCTGAAGGCTGGGTACCACTAGACCACTAATGCTCAGTAATTATCTACTTAGTTCTATAAATCAAGGGTAGAATAACTCTGATATCAAGTTCAATTAAATCCAAATATCGTTTTTAATCACTTTATCAAAATGTGATTTAGCCAAATCAGTGCTGATTGCTAATCAGATTATTCATTTACAGTTTTTTATACATAATAAGTTATTGTGCGCAAGAAACAACAGTAGCAATTCTACTGTAAAATAATAAGGTAGGTTGATGTTTCAAACTAGTCTCATCTTTATTTTTTATCAAATTGAAATAAAACGTAGAACAGTAGGTTCATAGTTTGATTCCGGAAATGCCTAAAGGGCTATTTCAATTCTGAATATTACGTTATTTTTCAGAATGAAACTGTTACTCGTGTTGATGGTATGCGCGGTGGCCGCAGCAGCACCCAATGTCCAAACAGAGGATTTACTCCAAGCCCATGGTAAGTCTTATCAATCATTATAATAAAGAGATACATTTTTTGTACAATGCCATGACGTATTTTGAACCATTTAAACCTTCCTTCCGCGGCTTACTCTGCTCCGCACGTATTGTTAATGTCTTTTCTGTGGTTAAAGCCGAGTCAGGATGGTATAGTGGAGCAAGATACTTGATCAAAATCCTGTACCAAAAAACCAAATCTGTGTAAATCCATATTATGAGTAAAACCAGTTGCCTTCGACACTATATAATCATCTAAAAGGCAAGACTTGATTACCTACCTTTTACTTACATAGGTAATTAAAAGATGCATTTTCGTCTCAGACCTCCAGGATGATAACGCACAGGCCTCCAGCATTCTAGTAAACACGCTGGTTCGCCAGTTGTTCACGTACTTGCGCTTCGTCATCAGCAATGGATCCGCTTTGTTCGGCATTCCTCCTCTTGACCCCTTGGACCTGGAGCATTTCCACCTGGTCATCCCTGCTGGACTAATCAAGTAAGACGTTCACAATTAAGTACCTACTAGTGGTTCGCCTCGAATGGAGATCTCGGGATGTTCGCTCCAAACTTTTGGACTTGCTTCGGAATAGCCCCGTCTTTCTTAGTATGTTAGCATAGTTTTAACGTATTTGGTAAGTACATGCATATATTTATTTAAGAGCCTTGACTCTACAGGGTTATTCATTATTAACTGCAAATACTCAGGAATTAGGTTCAATAAATAGAATAAAAAATATTTATGAAATGATTTTTTTTAAGTTTTGTTATAAAAATCCCGAGAAAATCGATAAAGAAAATTATTATTCTTCTTTATTAATTATTATTCATTATTAGCTGCAAATGCAGCTAATAATGAATAACCCTGTATATCATCAGAGTTACATGTCAGGACTTGCCCCTGACAGGGGTACTAGCTAATAACTTTAAAAGGACTGATTTGGAATTAATAAGCTGAAACTTAGGTATACTTACCAAATAAGTTTCAGCTTATTGTTTCCAAATCAGTCCTTTATGCAACTGGATAATGCAGGTCTCCCTCAAAATCCTCCAACTATCACGATCTTTGGTGACTTCCCACCAATCCTTCTCTAGAACTTCCTCTTAAAGTCGTTTTAAAATAGTTAAAACATTTCAGCCTGGACTTGGAACTGAAGGATATCCATGTCTCGGGAGTAGGCGACTTCGTGGTCCACACGAGCGACATGAACCTAAGGGACATGACTTTCTACGTCGATATTTCAGTCCCAATCCTTAACATTCGTGCTGGTAAGTTTTTACTCTGATCTAGTACTAGGTCTATATAGGTCTAGGACGATTATTAGTAATACTAGATACACCCCTTAAACACCTCGCCGTGTCTCCATATAAAAACTGAGAAAAAGCCTCGTGACTGGTGGAGATTTCTGGATAAATAATTACAGAAATCCCTACCGTAGCATGCTGGGACGACGATGAAGACAGTGGGAATTCAAAAAATGAATTCCCCACAAACTGAGCTTTCTTAGTGGACATTTCAGGGTATTTTTTTTCTACTCCCAGCACTCATTATTTTGCTTCTTTCAGGTGAATATGACTTGGTTGGTGATGTGTACACCGCCATTCCTCTGTATGGCAAAGGAGGGGCTAGGTAAGTTGATGAGTGGGTTTTACCATCTCAGAGAAACGCTACTCGTCAGATCAATTTTCGTCATGGTTTTTGAAGAGTCTAAAATGGACGGAATTGGTTTCACGGCGTTTGCACAGAGTGCCATATATTATACTCGGCATCAAACTTATAGATCGAGTTGCGAACTCCGAAATCCGAAGACGAACAAAGGTCCAAGACGTTGTAGATAAGATTACGGAGCTCAAATGGAGTTGAGGACACATTGCAAGCACAGGATCGAGGTAGATGGCACAAACTAAGGGAGGCCTTACCCAGCAGTGGATGAAGTCGGGATGTAGAGAAACGCTGAAAAGTCCGTAATTAAGTTAACACTCTAGTAGGTACGTATTTGCCAAAACATTACCAATTTTTTTCAGTTTCGTCGTAGAAGATTTCCGATTCCAAGCTACGTTCTTGCTGAAGCAGTCGGAAGATCTTAACTCCGTACTCGTTGAGCGAGTTGTGGACCCGTCATTCGTTATTCCTTCTCTCAAGGTACTTACTTATTAGATACTTGCATAAAATTTGTCGTGTCATTTACCTCTGAAAAGCTACTGACTTTAATAACAAAAACGTCAGAAATCTTGAAAGACTTCTTCTAAACTGCTGAACCGATTTTGATGAAACTTTCTGGAACAAGCCGGAAGTAAAATTAAATAGAATAATTTGAATATTTTTTTTTTTATCTTTCTTAATTGGATGGTATTTTCATGCTTGTTAAACCGCTAAAAAACTAAAAAAAAAAACCATCGATTGAGAACCTCCTCTTGTTTTGGAAGTCGGATAAAAAAGAGGAGCCCTTTCTAAAGACTTCTACTCTCAATTCAGTTGTATTTTTTATAAATTTGCTACCGCTTTCCGTAATTTTTAGACAAATTTGGTAAAAAAAAAAAATATGTTTGTGTCCTCGTTTCCACGTTCATCACCTCTATCGGGGGTACATTAGGTACATTTTTGTACACCTATCTAAGACGTCTCAGTGATTCGTGGAATTTAACTGAATAAATACACTTATGATTTGATTTGATTTGTAACAATGTCTTGTTTTTAGACCGACCTGAAAGGAGTCCTCGGCGGTGGAGACATGGACTACGTCGTAAACGCTATGGTAGACGAGGTTATCTTCGACTACATCCACCGTTTCCGCGGCGCTATCTCTCTGATCGTCGCCGCAGCCGCCCCCAGTGCTTTGAACCCTCTGCTGGACAGCCTCGACACTTGGAAGTACATCGCCCCACTCATCCCGAGATCATAAAATAGGTGCCTGAATGAACTCACTCAACACCAATACTAATATACCTACCTAAGAATGCCACCTAAGAATACAAAGACGTAATAAACAAAAACTACGCATAATTAAGTATTTAAAATTGAATAAAGTTTTGTGGAGCCTTTTTGTTAGCTTTTTTCAACTCAATTCTTTGACTAAATTGATTAGACCTGCAGATAGAATTAGTGATTTTTATGTTAACACCATCAAATCCACTGGAGCCATTGACCTTTTAGGAAGGGAAGTTTTTGGCATTTTTGGGCAAAAACTCAACAACTATAGATATACTACTATACAAGGTGTATCTAAATATGTGTACTATGCGAAGGTGGGGGGTTTCAGACCACAATGGTGATCAGTTGTGGAGGGGAGATAATTAAAAATTCCTATTTTCAGTTTCCCATACAAAAATATTTAATTTCATAATGCCTAAATAAATTGACAACCCTATCCTTGTAACTCACCTACCCCTTGACCTACTACCTCTGTAGGTCTACTACTACTACCTACTACCTCTGTAGCTGATTTTAGGGTTGTCACTTTGTATAAAGTCAGCTGTTAATGTTGAAACTTCGTTGCAGTTTTTTTCAGAGATACCAATCGAAGTTCGAAAAGTCGTTGAACAAAAGTTGTTCCCCGGGGGGTGGAAATTCACCCCCCTTCAGGATAGTACACATATTTTGATACACGTTGTATATAGAGACAGCCGATGGCTCTTAACCATGTGACCATGCTCCTACTCGCAGGGTCACAATACATGGGTTAAGAGGTCAATAAAAGGTAGACCCATCGAACGTCACTGTTTGAAAATAGCAGGAATGCACACGTACCTATATACACTCACAGGGCTTAAAACGCCAAAGAATAATGCACTTTACCAGCTTAACATATTTGTTTATTAGTCTGCAGTAAGAAGTTACAAAGTTCAAACTAAACTGTCCTTTCACTCAGTTCCAGTCATCGAACCAAACTTCCCTGCAAACACCCACAATATCCTTCTGCTGACCATCAGGGCACTGTTCGTAGTCCAACTCGTACACAGGGGAATCATCGCTGATAGCTGCCTTTATCACTAAGACTGGATAAGGCGTATCAAGATCTTTGTGTGGTAGTACCGCTTGCTCAGATGCCACGATTAGAGCAATGAAAATTATCACAGACTTCATGATGACCAAAAAGAATTTGAGTAGGTAAAGAAAATAGTCAAAGGATCTGTCTGTACTTTGTGCGCCGCAGTGAAACGCTACAAGAGCACTGGGACTCGTAAATCAACGCGGGATGATTAAGGACTTCCTTTAGCGCCCACACGAGGCCAAATTGTCGATGATAGGTTAGTAGATATTATTATAGGGGAAGGGGGGGCATGATGGGGTATATCTAAGGAAATTACCAAAAATACAGTATAATCATTGCGTTTCATATGCTTATTTATTTATGGCACAATGCCTTATTAATCTAACTACAATTTTGCATAGTCTTTGGGAGATGAACATATAGCATTTTTTTTAAATAAATGATTTGATAGGAACCTTCGAAAAACCATCTTGCCCCTTACCATGGGGTAAGATGGGGTAATGAAAATAGGGCAAGATGGGGTAAGCTAATTATTATCACAATAAATACAAATATAAGTTTCTTCGGTGTTTTCATCATCCACACCAGCACAACCATTGTGTGCCCAACGTCCACAAAGCTGGCAGCCTACCCAACCTTCGGATGATTACCCCATACCCAATACCCCGTCTTACCCCAAAGGCTGATTTAGAAAAAAATAATTTCTCAAAAAATAAATATTAAGTGAACTTTTGTCTAAACATTCCACAACAAAGTAAACAACACTAACAACCATATACGAGAAAAGACATAAATTGGGTAGTCATAATTACCTTACAGTAAAGACGTTTTTAACTGCGTAAAATTAGATCGACGAGACACTCAACGTGATTCAACGTGATTTTCGTTTGTAAAAAAAAAACGCGTGCACTCCCACTCACTGTTCTTATCGCGCTGACGGTTGATCGAGTATGGCTTCCTATTGGCTTATTGCTTTCTGTTCGCAAGAGTCTAGTTTCTTGTATGTGTGCATGACCCCGTCATACCTCGCGTCCCCATCATGCCCCCCCTTCCCCTACTTAGGTATCGAGATAAAAAACGGATTATAATGATCCCTGTTTTATTAGCACCGACGGAATAACAAAAAAGGATTTAGTTACCTACACATAACATAACAATTGATTTACCAGGATTTTTTTGTTTTTCAATAATCCCACCAGAACCATTTAACTAGCCAGGGCATTCTTGCACCCTAGACAATCTTCCCTTGGCCGAAAAGTGTGACGACGCTGGTGTAGAGCCCAGACATGATATTTTAGCTCTATTCTTTGATCATGCATGACATTGTATATACTTCCTTAGCATACCTACTTTAAAATATCACCTAAAAAACCCACCTCTAATTTCACATCTAGATATCTATCCTCAAGATTCGCTTTATGATAAATCTTTTTACATTTAAGCTCGCCTTTGTAATGTCATAATACTTAGTTAATTTAAACGTTTTTTTCTGGAAGACTAAAGAACAAAACCATTAACAACTATGTACAAAAAAAAATGATATCATTAGGCAGTTTTATCGTTTGGGTTTGTACCTACCTATAAGGTGGCTAAGGTTTAATATTGGAAATCATTGACAAGTGAGCTGTGTGAGTGTGCCCCGCCTTCAGAACAACAAGAAAAGGATTCTAGAGAGAGACGCATAGAATGACTCATGGAGAGTTGGAGAGAGATGCGGCGAAGAATGACACGGCCGACTCGAGCAGGTAGAAAACGGCGTGGACTCTCGGGCGGGGGGACGTCCGGCGCAGGAGCAAGGGGGGAGGCGGAGTCTTAGCGAATGTCTTGAGGCCCTAGTACACATTTGCCTGTGCTGGGCCAGGCTCCGCCAATGCACAATTGTAGACCACGATCACTTGGTGTTCACACATTGGCGCATGGCTCATTGCTGCCTGGCAAACCAATTGCGACGGACGTCGAAGTAATTACGGCTGCGGCTATTTACTTTGAACGATCAGATTTGATTCAAACTTTGCACACCTGTCAAAGGTCGATGACAATGCAATAATATGAAAAAAAAAATGAAAAAAAAATATATATATACAAACTAAAAAATAACGCTGTTATAACTAATTGAACTAAAAAGTTAAAAATAAAACTGTAATAATCAATTGAAAAATTTATATTATTGTACAAAAAGCGTGGGGGGCTTGATTTTGATTGTTGTAAATATTTTATCAATAGTTTATTATATCTGAAGATATTATAAAAAGCACCCTACGCTTTTTTGTACAATAATATAAATTTTTTCAATTGATTATTACAGTTTTATTTTTAACTTTTTAGTTCAATTAGTTATAAAAGCGTTTTTTTTTTAGTTTTTAAACTATAATTTATTCTATACTGTTTACAAGTATTACAGAACGCAACACAAAAGTGTTCTATCCCGGTCAGCGGCCGGTGACGAACTGAACATTGGCCGATTGTGTAAACACCACAGGCCAGGCTACGCCACGATTCCTTTGAAGTGTGCCCAAAAAACCGACAACTCCCCGATTGCGCGCCATGCTTGCCGCCAACATACACCAATACCCGCCAATGTCCGCCAACATACACCAATACCCCCTGTACACATTGGCGTTGGCCTGTAGTGGGCCAGCATAGGCAAATGTGTAGAGGCCCCTTTGGAGATCGGCGCAAAGGCAGTGGAAGGGATAGTTGGGCCGAAATCGTGGAGCTGGGTAGTCGCGCGCGGAGTGCTATGGTTAAGAATAATGTTTAGTTAGCTTTGGGACGCGGGTCAGTCTAGTCGCGCGAGCGGGAGTGTTAATTTTTAAAAAAAGATAGTGGGATGATAGCTTGGGTTTTTAGCAGTTATCGCGGAAATGTTAAAAATTAGTGTTTCGAGTTAGGAATCGTATAGCATCTTTTACTATCGTTGAGATGTCACGGCAGTGTTTTAAAATATCTCATTAGCTTAATTGTGATTGTCCGTTTAAAAATTAGTCTTTTGTTTTCTTAAATTTGAATAGTTACCTAGGTTATTAAATTATATTTCAGAATAACAAATAAATAAATAAAAATATTAATAAATAGATAAATAATAAATAAATAAGTGGTTCATTTATATTTTAGAGTTTGATTAGTGAATAGTGAAGCGAAGTGGACATCGGCAGAGACTGTGAGTATCTAATTTATAATCACTTTGTAATATGTGCTTTCTTTGTATATAGGAATTCATGATTGCCTAGAATGTTCAACGCAGCGGATAGAGTTTTCCAGCCGGGATTAACCTTTTTTCCGTTTACTGAAATGTTCACAAGAGAGACCATTTACATATTTTTAAAATAAATGTGAATATTTCATTATTCGAGTCTCTTTGATTTTCATTTTTATTTATGTTGTGTTTTCTGTGTTTTTTGTTGCCTCACTCAGTAATTAATAGAACATCACCCGGAATCGATCCTTTGACTGAGGCTGAACCGACAGTTAAATCAATGGATCTTAGGGAAATGCTTTAAATTTAATCCAGTACTGAATTATTATCCGTAAGGGAAAATAATAATTCACGAAATCGAAGTTAGATACAGCTTTAGATTATAATTTAGATTTTAAGTATTCATTAGATTTAAGAAATATACAACAACAAATTACACACCAAGCAGTAATCAAACCTGGAAAGAATGGAGGAATCCATCTAGTTTTTATTTAGATGATTATTTATTTATATATTAATATACACTATTTACATAACACATTTGTAAAAGCACTGGTTCAATTCGTTAGGTTTGAGACTAACAGTAGAAGTCTCCCGTCCTAGTTTTAAGTGATAGCACGAATGGAACCAAGGCTGGAAATCTATTTCCGTAAATATTTTAAATAACAAAGAGTTTTAAATTGAGTGAAGCAACAAACTTTTCAGCTAGTTTTAAGTAGGGAGTAGGGACTTTTGATACTGTGCTACATATTAGTAAACTATTTGCTACCAGCATTCTTTATAATGCAATTTGTTGTGAGCCAACAATGATATAGTACTGCCGAACGGACTCCGTAGTCTAGAATATACTTCTAGGCTGTCTTGGCTGTCGGTAGGACAATCTCATTGCAAAGGAGGTGTACCAATTCCGTTGGATGCCTCGTGTGTTGGCGGCTCTTTTAACTTGGTAAATACTATTCTTGGAAAATGGGCACAGTCGCGGACATCATATTAATTGGTAACTTATTAAAATCACTTGTTCGAAACATTGTCTCGGAGGGCCTCAAAGCCCAAAAGTGGATTGGGAACTCTCTGAGAAAGTGTACCTATAGAAACGGAGCGACAAAACATCAATCAACCTTGTGATTTCTCATTATCGTGCACCGGAAAGCTGCATATTAGTTAGTCTAATATATTTATTCCAGCCTCTACGTGTAGTATTAAGGAAATTCTATCTTAGTTATAAAAATATGCAGTGTCAGTGATGGGCAAGTGAGAAATTGCTTCTCCGTTTCTCGCGATTAAAATCCTTCCAAAGTTGATATGACCTGTCTAGAAATAGATGTTAGGTCTTAAAAATTCAAACCTCGTAATAAAATCCGTAGAGTACTAATCAAGTTCCTTATAGATCCAGGAACTTCTGAGGTGCCGGAGGAGACCTTATGAACCACCATGTACTCCGATTAATTATACAATTTCTTCCAGATACTAATCTAAATTGTACATACAGTCTACTAAAATGAAGTTTTCGATTGACTTCTATGTTTTACGAGAGTTATCTGAAATGTACATACAAGCTAGCAAAAGAGGGCCTTCAATTGGCTCTGCATTATTATGTGGTTAAATTAAGTTGTACTTACTGGCAAGCGACAGAGGACAGAGGAGGACACAGGACAGAGGAGGTTGGCAAGAGGTGAAGGAGGTGTATATCCAGCAGTGGATGATACCGGGCTGAAATGATGATGATGATGATGACTGGTTAGCGAAGCAAAGTCTTCTATCAACTTCTGTATACTATGTGAAATCTTCGAGTGATTTCTGAATTTATAAATGGACAATTAATGATACATAGCACTTTATGTAGGCTTATTTTATTTCAGTTTTTACATGGTGGTTCTAAGGTAAAAGAAGACTACTTGAGGTTGGTTTTATTATTTTACTAGCTGTGCCCGCGACTTCGTTCGCGTGGAATAGTGTCTATGGGTAGCATTTTAAATATGCAGCGAAAAAAAAACAGTAGATACTTATTCGCTGTCACAGTTATCTGCCCTCTTACTAACACTTGGGCATATTTCCCCACCTACACCACTCTCCCCTTCTCACCCTCTGTTAATGTACATTTTTCCATACAAACTTTCATTCCCTATTGTTATTTTATACCCATGGTAATAGAATAATTAAGTGGGGGGCGGGAAGGTTGAGGAGAAAAAATAGAAACAAAATTGTTTTCCAAAGTAACAATAATGTCTATTTAATAATTTTGGGATGTCGGCCAAGATTGATTTACTTATAAGGAGTCCGGTGGCTGTGTTTGACTGGTTTTTATTCTAGTTGTCTCAGTTGGCGTAGTTGGTCTGACTCAGTCTTACACGGACTCGGTATTACAGTTTATTTAAAACAAACTTAAATGTTGGTCTCACTCAGTTTTACAACATGCTTGATCTACCAAAATTTACAGCTGTTGCTTCTAGGAACTCCAGAATCAATAATAGGTATTATGTACTTTCTCTTCAGTATGCCTTTCTCTTCAGTTTGTAATGATTTGTTGTGACGTCTACCACATTTAGTTGTCTATCACCAAGCCTGAGATCTTCAATTTCAATTTCTGCTATGTTGTAATCATCAGGTTTTGTTTGTGAATCTTCTGATGATGATGGTTGTTCCTGATATGCTTGGTTCCATGGGAACACGGACGGGATAGCACTCTTCTTTAATATAATTGTAGTACGATCTATAACTAAAATGAGTACCTACATTAGGATTTCAAAGTATGTAACAAAATACATGGTATTGTAGATAAATAAGTAAGGACTTACCCAATTTTGTCTAGCACAATGGTGTTATAGCAAAATCAGAAATGAGCTGAGCAAATCAGAGAATTGTCTTGCTTCATTTTTGGGTAAACGGAACTATCGTCATGCGTATAATTTGTCTACACAATACTCAACTACTCACGGGGTATTTAACAATGAGTATAAAACGCTACGCTAATAGTATCTAACACTTAGTAGTATTTGTAAACAGAAAATTGTTTATTTTCATGTCACTTGACCTGCACACCATAGAATTTTTTTTTTTTCTTTTCGCTCCTTTCGAAGCAGGCTATAGTACCAAGACTATACCGCCTAGTCTTACGTTTTGGTGACCATAGAATAATGCACTACCACTTCTTTTCTCTTCTTCTTCCTAATGAATGGCATCTGTACTTTTCTGATCAATTTTGCCAGTGTCGAGTAGTAGGTTTATTGAGTTTAATGATGATAAATTACATTCTTCAACTCCGCTCACCAACATCTCGACTGTTGACTGTTGTGTGTAAGTAACAGTTGACACATGTTGACACGTGACAGTGACAATTCAGGTGTAGGCTCGGTGGTAGTGGTGTCCACTTTATAAAGAATCGATATATTTCCTATTCGATAAATCAGAGCTGTACATCTATGCCTTTCGATTTATCGGATGAAAACATTGATATTTTGTACGTATCGAGTACTTTTTAGGGTTCCGTATCCAAAGGGTAAAAACAGAACCCTATTGCTAAGATTTTGCTGTCCGTCTGTCACAACAGGCTGTATTTCATGAACCGTGATATTTATACATTATGACGTTTTCACAGATTATGTTGCCGCTATAAAAACAAACACCAACAAATAAAATTTACAGGTTCAACTCATTCCAACATGGTTTTATTAAAAAAAGTAAGAGAAAGATCTTTAACGTAAGAACTAAAAAAAAACATCCGCATTTACTTAATCTTGAGATCAATAAAAAAATATAAAGGGCTCTCATTTAGTCTGCCTTCGTAAGTAAATAAATAGTTTATCTGAAATATAATGGTCAGATTTCACCGTTTTCCAACTCATGTGGCTTATTTAGTTACGATCTTCTCACAGATTAAAATAATTAAACTGGTCAAAGTTGAGTTCTTATGAAATTGCCGGCTCGATTTCGATGTTTTTCTATTAAAAACCGAAAAAGCATCGATAAATCGAGTATATCAAAAGCATTTCAAAACATCGGGTCGGTTCGATGTATCCCATCCCTAAGCGGCGGTCGGCTGTCAGTCAGTCACTGTGATACTTGAACAAACAAAACATTCTAGAATCGAAGGTCGTCGAATTTCTCCAAAAAAAGCGCAATTCTCATGTAAAATGGTGTTTACAAAAAGTGTTTTGCATTGATAAGTTGCATAAATGACCTTTCTAATGCCTTTGCCTATCTGTGTACCAAATTTCGGTGATCGGCATGTAATCGGCGAAGTGGTCTAGTGTAAGAGCGAGACAGAAAGTGAGACAGAAACATCAAAGAATTGCTCTTTAGAACGTGTTTTATAAGGTTTGTAAAACATTTTTCACAATAAAAAGCAGCCTATGTCCTTCCTCAGGCCCTGAACTATCTGTGTACCAAATTTCATTTCAATAGGTTTAGTAGTTTTGGCGTGAAAGCCAGACAGGAAGACAGACAGACAGACAGACAGACAGAGTTACAAACGCATTTATAATATTAGTATGGATAATAGGCCATTTTGTTCAGATCATGTAGTAATAGTAAACCAGTTTGTTGTTTTCTTAGAATTGAATCTTCTTGACATAATAATAACTTAAGTAAAACCTAACTTATCTTATTCAAATATTCGCAAAGAACAGATCAATATCGAGAATCCTTAAGTTTATCTGTGTGTGATGATCCAACTTGGCAATACCAGTTGTTATAATGGGTGATAAATTTTCACAGTTTTAAGTAAATTAATACATAAATCACTTATTGTACTTCTGATGAACTAGTATCAAATACTGTGTGCTTTTCCAGCTTTTATTTTGTTGTGTTCATTATTTAATATGTTATCTACGAGTCATTTGGGAATTGTAATTTATATATTCTATAATTTTCAGCATTTGTTTCAGCTTTTGAATTTACTTGCCTTTTCCATTTTACCCTTTATGTACAGCTTAAAAGAAATCTAATACTTCCATTGTTTACGATACAACTAAATTACTATGTGTATATTTTCAGCCTTGAACTTTCGGGTGTTTGCAATTTACTTGTTTTAAGTAAATTATTACATAATTCACTTATAGAATCTCTGACGTACCTAATATTAAATACCGAGTGCCTTTCAGCCTTTATTTTGTTATGCTATCATTCAGCATTTTATCTTCAAGCCTTTTGGAAATTGTAAATTATATTAATATTTCTACAATCTTCAACATTTGTTTCAGCTTTTGAATTTACTTGCTATTTTCATCTTACTCTTTATGTACAGCTTACAAGAAATCTAGCACTTCCATTGTTTATGATACAACTAAATCAATACGTGTTTATTTCCAGTCTTGAACTTATGATTATTTGTTATTTACTTTTATAAACAATCTATTACCATGATACTCTTTCATCAATAGGATCACATTGAACTTGCAACTGTTTCTTCCAACTTGAATCTTTGAAATTTATTATTTAATCCTATCGAGTCTAAGGTGTAAATTATTAATCTGCGTTATAGTCATTAAGCCAGTAGGTGGAAGTTTGATATAACCTTATCAAAATATGGCGTAGTTATTAAGGTCTTACCTAAATGAATAAGTAATCATAATAATAATTTTAAATTACTAGATTTACTTGCTGTGCGAGGTACAGGCAGTCCCATCTCGCTAATTACATAATTAGAGACAATGGTGGGATTGTCTAAATTCAATTGTATTCAATAAACTGTGGTAAAAGGTAAACGGAGGTAAAGGTTTTGACCAGGTAAAATTCCTCTAGGTTAGACTAATAATAATTAACCATTCAAGGTTATTAATTGCTGGGTTGCAATGGTCTAAAACATTTTACTCACTATGGGTGTTTTCATAACTAGTATGAGACTGTGTGGAATTGTTGTGCCGTCAAGATCTCACAAACCTTGACGAGCGGAATTATTCTATTGAGTTTGATATTAGTGATTACAGCTCATTGCACGCACAAATACTATACATGCAGCTGATAAATATTCCCCACACTTTACGTAGAGTTAATGAGTGTATGTTCTGTTAGGCCGACAGTTCATCGCTTATTAATTCAACCTTCGACACTATAACCAACCAAAACATAGGTACAGTAGACTATTGTCAAATCAGTAAGTTTGGTTAGATGTTGGAGTCCGGACTTCAACTAGTGTTCCTCCTATCAATCATTTATTATCCCTCCCACTCGTTCCTATATCCTTATAAAGGATTAAAGTAATTGAATTGAAATTAACTAAAACTATTCAGTTTCGATGTGATTGGTGTGATAATAAAGTAATAACTATTACAATCAAAGTTAGTATTTATTCATAACATGAATAATGTTGTAAATACTGATATACAATAAATTCTACTTGACAATCTGGTTTCTAAAGGTGAAACATATGGGGCTTCAGTCTAATCTGTAGCTGGACATCCAGCACTCCTGGATAATCACGAATGTGCTGGGATTACATTCGTGGGACCCCTAGGTGTACCTTCTGGCGCTGTCTAGTATTATGGATGGATCGGGGTCTTGACCATTGATCGCTTGATGGAATCATATAGTTGGGAAAATCCAATATTACAAAGTACCTTATATGGTCAACTTATGGTGATCAACACGATTACTAAATATGGCATAGCCGATCATTACAAACAATGAAAGAACCTTATATGGTCAACTTATGGTGATCAACACGATTACTAAATACGGCATAGCCGATAATTACAAACAATGAAAGAACCTTGTATGGTCAAACTTATGATGAATAACATTTAAAAAAAAAAATAAAGAAGTAAGAAGTAAACGGGGAAGGGGTAAAGGGGAGAATATCAATCACACGGGACTGAGTGGTTATTTGTTTTGATACATATAAAACATAACTCATCTGTCCTACCCTTACCTAATCCCCGGGGGGTGCATACTCTGGATGGCACTCACAGGAGTGGGCGAGGTTGGAGCCTGCTCTTCTCAAACAAAAAAAAATATATCTTAGTTTGTGTTCCTTAACATTCTCTGACTCTAAAAGTTCCAGGGTTACATAGCTCACAACGAAGGTATAGACGATCATCTGGCCTTTTCTTCGTGGATTTCCTTATGCTTGCGGGTGGTTTAGCTACAGGTTGCGGGGGTGGCAAACGTTCGCGTGGCGGCGGCGGCGCGACGCGCTCGCGGGGCGCAGGCGGCGTCTGGCCGGTTGCGCGGCGGGGCTGCGGCGGTGCTTGACGCGTGCGAGGCTCGGGAGGCGCTTTGCGTTCCCGGGGAGCTGGGGGCATCCGCCGCTCACGGTGGTCGGGTGACTTGTCTCCCATTCTGAAATAAGCAATTAGATACAATTGAAATTGAAATTTAATAAAGTATTGACATATGGAATATTAGTCATCTGCTACACCAGCACGGGCTTTGTGCACCACACTGCGAATAATACTTATGTCTCGTTTGGTTTGGCGACCATAGAATGGGCGAAGCGCGCGAAACGTTGCCCGAACAGAGAACAAACAAGATGGCCGCTATCAATCAACTGTCAAAGTTTGGATCGGAAGTCCAAGGAAGACCAACTGGGCGATTGTATAGTTCAGTTGCAATCAAGTTTGTTACTAACAAATAAATGACTCGGGCAAGGAACAGCGATCATGTATATTTTTGCTATCATTTTTCGACCACTATCAGTATCTGTTGCCGTAGGTACTAGTTTTACAAAAAGAAGTTCCTATTCGCTTTCTCATGTCTAAAGTGGGTGACAGACGTACGAGTAAGTACGCGTACTTATGGCTCGCCGACCTTTTTCGCTTGTGTGTCACCGTAAGTACGCGTACTTTAAAACCGCCGCGCAAAATCGTCGGCGATCCAACCGGTCTGAAATCTTGCTCGTAGCTCGTCATGGCTCGAACGTGTGGCAGCATTGCGAGCCGCGAGCCGCGATTTTGTTTCGCCAGTTCGTGGATGCGCACGCTTGTCGTGTTAATTTTTGTTAATTTTAATTCGGAAATTTAAAAATGAGTGATTTCTGAAATATTCGCATATTTTTAAAATGTAATACGATATTATTCCTAAATAACACAAAGCTTCTTCAGTCGACGACATCGCAATACAAAGTGAGTAAGCTTCTCGTGTGTCACTAACGTCGAGCCGAGTAAGTTCGCGATCTTAGAAGCCGCGTACTTTAAGTTCGTACGTCTATCACCCACTTTATACATCGACATAGTGCCTAACCATAACCTATTCTGAGGTCGACACGACATTCAGACTTGTTGCAATCGTTCCTTGTCAAAGATTAGTTATGTTTTAAAATAGTTTTCTAATGCAATCGAAGCTCAAAATAATGACAAAATTGACCGATGCGACTAATTTTTAAACTGTTTTGATTGCAACAAACAAAAAATAGGTAGGTATACGTAAGTAATAACAATCACCACACCTTTATTTATTGCACGCAACAGTTATAAAATTAGCATGTTATGTTAACTAATTTAGTTGAATGCGCTAGACGAAATTGATAGGTAAGTACATACCTACCTACTAATAATTTATTGAAAAATTAAAATGAATGTTTACGAGGACACGAGGAGGCACAGTGTGAACATAATAGAGATCAGTTCAGGTAACAAGTAGCTGGCACTAGTCAGTAAAATATTGCTGGTGCGGAAATAGAGCTACTTTAATTTAACCCATATATGCCCAAGAGCACGAAAACGACCCAAACTTTCTAATCGCGCATGAATGCCTCTAAAATTAAAATTACTTATATAATAAATAGTTTTTAATGCCACCTATCTATTTAGTGATGAAATATCTAATCGCCCAATGTAGTTCACATGTCAACACAGCTCAATTTCGGTTGAATAATTGCAATGCAAGTCGTGGCTTGATTTCTATAGTGAAATTTATGCACCGGCTCCGACAAAAATGTAAGTATTTATTTATTTACAAGAGTTTTGGTTTGTGTTTTTGTATTATTAGCTAAGTAAATATATAATGTAGGTAAAAATAGCAATAAGTTTTGTGTAAAATATGGTTTTCACTACGTTATTTGAACGAATATTTGGATGGGTCACCACCAACCTTCTGGGCAGATATGATACAGAATCTTCACATTTTTCTCAGGTCACCTCGAGTACTATCTATCAATGATATACCAATATCAATGATATAAATGTCTCGGAGAGTTTGGGTGACGAGGAAGGTCTTCAAAATGTTGAAGTCTATTTAGACCCGCTTTGTGATGGAGCGTTATCAGATGGTGATTCGGGAGATGAAAACTGCGGTGATATTGAAAGGTTGAACCAACATCAGCTACTTGCCCCTGCCGAGTTAATTTTACAACATACCCAAGATATCCAAGAGTGCTGAGGCTATTACAACTGCTGTACTCCCACCAGGTCAGTCATCAACAAGACTATCACGGATTCAATCAGCAACTCAAGAAGTAACTACTGATCCAGTCATCCCATCCACATCGAGGCAACCACGAAGTTCTGGATCTCAACCACAACCAAGAGAATGGATCAAGCGGGATTTACATCAGTCAGTGGACAGTTCCTCTACCACGAGCAGAACATACATTCGAGGCAAGAAGTGGTACACGTCAATCCTGACATGGCTGGTTGATGTTATGGTGAACAACTATGCTCTGCTGGCTAGATCAATACCCTAGTAGCAATTTTAGTTGGCAAATTGTTGGGCCATCGTCCACGTTTTGGTTGGCCAACAGTTAGGTTTGTCATCCCTAAAAATAGTAGGTCCAACGGTATTATGACCGTTGGCCCGCGTTGTCGGGCCAATTAATGTTAGCCAACAAAAGGCCAACCAAAGATCATCTGTAGGTATCAATCCACGTGGCTCTACGTTGGGCCTTTCTGTCGGGCCAACTGTTTTTAGGGATGACAAACCTAACCACTGACCAACTATGACGAAGGCCCAACCAACAGCCAACCCTAAATACACTACTGGGGGACTTACTTACTCCACGAAGGCCCTACAAAAGAATAAATACTAAAATGTCAGTCGGTTATGCGTAGAGATGTCTCACGGAGGCCCTACTAATGTATGAATACTATCTACCTACGTTGGGTTTCCTAACAGAGGCCCTACCTTAGTATAAATACTATCTACCTACGTTGGATTTCCTAACGTAGGCCCTACCTAAGTGTAAATACTATCTAACTACGTTGGGTTTCCTAACGGAGGCCCTACCTAAGTATAAATACTATATTATAATATATAAACTTAGGTAGGGCCTCCTAAGAAAAGCCAACATAGGTATACATACCTACGTTGGCTTTTCTTGGTGTGGTACACCAATCGATCGATCGTCGATCGACGGATTGAATCCTGAAACAACACTAAAATAACATACAAAGTTATTCATTTTTATACTTTATTAATCAATTATTAATTAGTGTAATTAATGATACCTACTACAAGGTATCATACATCAATCACACACTACATTTATAAATGATAGAAAAGACCCTGTACGTAGTGTACGTGTATATACATTGAATGTTATTTATCTATTACCTATAGTTAATAATATTGGTAATATAAAAATAGCATATAGGGGATAGTCTTGTGTCCAGTGGCGCCCTCATCGATTTTAAGATTAAAATAAGATGAAAATAAAATATCTACTCAGCGCTATTGGAAAAAGTGGCCACTTTTAGCAAAACTAAAAAACTTGAAGAAACTAAAAAGTACAAAGCAAAACATAGTAAGTAGGTAGTTCAAAAAATACTCCAGCTATTGATTTAAAATATGCGCTGAGTTACATTTTTAATTTTCATTTTATTTTTCCTATAAATAACTAAAATAAAGGAGGGCGCCACTGGACAGAAGATCTCAGCCTTAATGTATACGTACGTTTATCTGTATCTAAATACAGGTACCAAATAATTTACCTGTATTTTTCTCGCGTAATTTTTCTGTGTACTAAAGGATAATTTTTTGTTGTTGTACCCTTGGAAGCTCTTTCTACTATTTGTGTCTCAAGGCCAAAATATACATAGGAGCCCCCAGCACAGCTGACCACGTGAATACAATGCGGTGTCTCTAATAATGTTCTTGCATCCTGCGGCAAAGTAGGATGGTATGATTTTAACGTTTTTAAGAGCAGAATGACTTATGCAATGTTTTTTTGCCCATGATATGAGAGAGGAAGAAATATTCACCGAATCAGAGGTTACATAGTCTGAGCTAGAGAGTTCTCTGGTGTGTATAAAAGAGTTGTCCACTGAATCAGGTGCCAAACAAATATCACTAGCGGGTTCGTTGATGCAGTCAGGACTAGAAACATTACCATCTATACTAGAGATAACTGTACCCTGGTATTGCCCACCATATACATTTCTAGCACCTAACTCATTCTTGATTTGATCTGTTCTTCTCGCCAGGGATCGTTTTTTCGATTGTCTGCTTAACTCTGCGGGCTTCCCTTCCTCCATTGCGGTCTTTAGTAAATCTGAACCAGTTGGATATCACCTCATGTATTTCAGAATCTGTTGCTTTTTCTACAATTTTGTTTTGTCGTACCGCATCTAAAAAAAAAAAAAGACTAATGTTACAAAATAATCCTTTGCTTAATTTCTTCCAGATAGGTAAAATCCACGCAATTCTTTTTATATGAAAATGAATATGAAACCTTTGAACCAGCGACTGCTGCTTGTTATAAATAAATAACAGAAAACTTACCTCTTATAACTTTCATTAGTTTTAAATCCTTCAATGGTTGCTTGTGGTTTTTGCCTGTCCAATTGTATTTTAAAGCCAGTCTGTTTGTAAAAAGTTTCTCTAAAATCCTTCTTATGATGACAGCTAACTTGTTTCCGCCCACAAAACTAAGATAATTTACCTGTAAATACAATAAATCAATAAATAAAATAGCCAAAATACAAGTAAAACATATGTCTAAGTACTGTTCCAAGTGAAATTACTAGTGTGGTGTAGGGCTAAAATATGCAATGCATCACCCACTACTGAACATAAAAGAGAGAGAAAATAAATAGTAATTACCAAATGTATGCCATTTTCATCATCCATTGATATCCATGACTCTATTTTAATCAGTGTTTCTTCATCATCACAAGGTAATGTCATACCCTCTGGAAGAGAGAGTTTTGTACCTGATAGAGGTGTGCTAGAAGTTCTTACTCTTAGTAATATTTCCTGTTGCGTAATTTTTAGTTCCTTTATGTCATTTTCAATGTGCGCCAAGTGTTTTGCAATCACATCTAAAATTTAAAGATATAAATATTACTTATACAGAATAAAGTGAGTTGAAGTGGCAATGAGATGGCCATTATTCATTAACAATTTATCTTACAAATTGTGTCTGGATCTTAACCTAGCTAAAAGTATAAAATAAAAAAAGTAGTATAAAAGCTTTTACCTAAAGCATGTGAGTCAGGGTCAGCCAATTCACTTTGTGTCAGTGTCAAATCCAGTATGCCTTAAAATTAAATTGGCTTTTAATTAATTGATCGAGCAAGCAAATAAATATCCCTGTAAAACTGAACAAATTATGTTAATGAACAAAGTAAAATCTATACAAACAAATTAAACTGAACCTTCTGATTTAGGTAGGTACTCATTGATTATAAGATAAGTCACTGTCTTAAAACAGCCCTCACAGCTCAGTTAGTTGTAGCTCTGCCTTCTGTGCTGAGGTCATTGTTTAGTAACTCCAAACATATTATTACATATTTGCTTACTCAGGTTAGGCAGTGTTATTTCAGCATCGGCAGCAATAAACAGGGGATCAGGTCTTTTGACACTACATTCATCTATGAATGATTCAAAACTGGTGCAATCTGAGGCTGAGGATTTTTCAGCAGTCTTCGCCTGAGGCAAGCCTGTTTCATAAAAAAGTAGGTATGTAAATAAATATCAATTCAATTACAGTAGGCATCTTGTTGGCTTATTGTACCTAAGTTGGCATCCTAACCGAATAATAACTAATAACAGGACTAGGTATAAAGGAGTGTCTGGACTTACTATGTTTTAATTGTGTTTTGTTGAATCCAATTTTGGTTTCAGGTGTTTTTGGGTACTGCAAAACATTCTCTTCATCAGAGTCCCAATCACCGCTGGTATCGCTATCATATATTTTTTTATTTTTTTGCGTTTTCCATCATTAACGGAGTCACTATTAACTTCAGAATCAAATTCGGCTTGTTTTGCTTTAGATCGAGCTTTAGCCAAATTATCTGAAATGAGACAGGGTATCATTAAGCAGTACCTACCAATCAAAATATAGTAATCCCCTAATAGTGCATTCAATGCTGGGTACTGAGTACCTACCAAGTAGCAGTTTATCTACCCAGTAACTGAAGTAGCCTGAATCCAACCAATCAGCAACAACGGGCAGCATGGTATTGGTGCTGCCGCGGATGCGACTCATCAGCGACGCGGTTCTGTTGCGCTTGATCGCGTGAAAGTCGTCGACTTTCGAGTGCCAACACAACATAAACCGTTGTTGTACTGGACCCGTAGAGCGCTGAAGGCTATGTAGTAAGCCCAAATCAATAAATATAATTGATAGACATAGACAGTCATTTATTTGCTACTTCAGCACCAGCACACATTTACATCCAATAGTTAGAGGTTAGGTTACTTATAGAGGTTAGTAGACTTAGGCATAGCAGAAAAATTTACCTGATTTATAAAAAACACGCTTAATTTGGTACAACTCCCACGTTTCATCAGGCACCATGGAACCACTAATGCACTTGTTAAATTTGGAAGAAAGTGTTTTTGGAGGCCACTTGCAGTGTTGTTTCTTTGGAGTCAACCATTCTTCTCTAACAACGCTTAGACCCCCACCTGCCTCTTCTGTGAACTCAACCACACTGTACATTATTGGATTGGGTCTTGGTAATAATAATTACTTACTGGTAGTATAGTATGTATTCGCTGCGTAATATAAATGGCGGACGGGCGGCGTGGAGTGGAGAGTGGAGCGCTCGCACGACTAGTGTTGCCGTGGAAAAAATGCTAAAAAAGTGCTAGATCCGTATGTTAAAATGTTGTCATTCGTATAACGTTCCCGAAGATATATTATAACAGATTATAGGGGATAGAGAGAGAGTCACTTGTGACGCCAATGACTATTGATTCTGAAGATGGCCTATCACCACAACACCATAGATGTGTGGCACATAACTGAATACTGCAGTAGGGCCATTGTTGGCTAATCATCTGTATTTACCGTTTAAAAAACGACCGAGAAATCATGTAGGGCCATTGTTGGGGATTTGTGTAAATAAAAACGTCAGTTGGCTATTTGTTGGCACGCTGTAGAAAATATCATTACTATATCCCAACGTGCTCCCAACCGTTGGACACACAAATTGCTACTAGGGACACAAGACGCACACAAGACTAAGCCGATTGATGGTCCACAAATACTTCTTTGCTTTTCATTTTTTTTTTTGCTTTGCTTTCATTTGTCATTTTATATAGACAAGACTTGGCAGTTGGCATTTTTTTAAGCCCTCACAGCTCGGTTAGTAGTAGCTCCGTCACCTGCGCTGTTGTAGCCGTGGCCGTGGGTTCGATCCCCACCGAGAACAACAACAAACTTTTGCACAGAATAAATATCTTACCGAGGTGTGAATAAAATGTCAATCCATAGAAAGAGTTGCCTGCCATTGTTGGACAATTGTCTATATATTCTGTTGGGGCCCCAACTGAATACTGCAGTAGGGCATTTGTTGGGAACTTGTTTGAGTTTTCGGTTAGGAGTGAAGCTCAAAATTATAGTTGGGCCTTTGTTGGATAATAGTATAGCTCTTCTGTTGGGACCCTAACTGAATACTGCAGTAGGGCATTTGTTGGGAACTTGTTTGAGTTTTCGGTTGGGAGTGAAGCTCAAAATTATAGTTGGGTCTTTGTTGGATAATTGTATAGCTCTTCTGTTGGGACCCTAACTGAATACTGCAGTAGGGCATTTGTTGGGAACTTGTTTGAGTTTTCAGTTGGGAGTGAAGCTGAAAATTATAGTTGGGCCTATGTTGGACAATTGTCTATATTTTCTATTGGGGCCCCAACTGAATACTGCAGTAGGGCATTTGTTGGGAACTTGTTTGAGTTTTCGGTTGGGAGTGAAGCTCAAAATTAAAGTTGGACCTATGTTGGATATTGTATAGATCTTCTGTTGGGACCCTAACTGAATACTGCAGTAGGGCATTTGTTGGGAACTTGTTTGAGTTTTCAGTTGGGAGTGAAGCTGAAAATTATAGTTGTTGGATAGTTGTAAAGATATTCTGTTGAGACCCTAACTGAATACTGCAGTAGGGCATTTGTTGGGAACTAGTTTGAGTTTTCGGTTGGGAGTGAAGCTCATAATTATAGTTGGGCCTTTGTTGGATAATTGTATAGATCTTCTGTTGGGACCCTAACTGAATACTGCAGTAGGGCATTTGTTGGGAACTTGTTTGAGTTTTCAGTTGGGAGTGAAGCTGAAAATTATAGTTGGGCCTATGTTGGACAATTGTCTATATTTTCTGTTGGGGCCCCAACTGAATACTGCAGTAGGGCATTTTTTGGGAACTTGTTTGAGTTCTCAGTTGGGAGTGAAGCTGAAAATTATAGTTGGGCCTTTGTTGGATAATTGTATAGATCTTCTGTTGGGACCCTAACTGAATACTGCAGTAGGGCATTTGTTGGGAACTTGTTTGAGTTTTCAGTTGGGAGTGAAGCTGAAAATTATAGTTGGGCCTATGTTGGACAATTGTCTATATTTTCTGTTGGGGCCCCAACTGAATACTGCAGTAGGGCATTTTTTGGGAACTTGTTTGAGTTTTCGGTTGGGAGTGAAGCTAAAAATTATAGTTGGGCCTATGTTGGATAATTGTATAGATTTTCTGTTGGGACCCTAACTGAATACTGCAGTAGGGCCATTGTTGGCTAATCGTCTGTATTTACCGTTTAAAAAACGACCGACAAATCATGTAGGGCCATTGTTGGGGATTTGTGTAAATATAATCGTAATAATTTATCAGTTGGCTATTTGTTGGCACGCTGTAGAAAATATTACTACTATCTCCCAACGTGCTCCCAACCGTTGGACACCGTTGGCCAACACAAATTGCTACTAGGGTAGGAGCCAGCGTCGATACCCTGGAGTTTCAAGGAAACACGCGGCTAATCATATGATTATGGTTACCCAGAACAGAACACGGTGTGCTGTTTTTAAGAATAAAACGGCAAAAAATTGCAGCACATTTTGTGTTAATCTTCATGACAAATGGTTTGCGAAATTCCATGCATAACCTGATGTTACGTGGTTTTTTATGTGATGATACTTTGGTGCCTTAGCTGCCTAAGTTCCTAATTGTTTAACTTGCTAGTACATTAGTAAAAATATAAAATTTTGTCGTTTAATAATAAATAACATACTGCGTTTAACAGGGAAGAGTAATCACAATGGAAGCCACGATAAGGCGTTGCCGCTCTTACTTAGCTGTGTATAAAGGGGTCTCTACACATTTGCCTATGCTGGCCCACTACAGGCCAACGCCAATGTGTACAGGGGGTATTGGTATATGTTGGCGGACATTTGTCAAGCATGGCGCGCAATCGGGGAGTTGTCGGTTTTTTGGGCACACTTCAAAGGAATCGTGGCGTAGCCTGGCCTGTGGTGTTTACACAATCGGCCAATGTTCAGTTCGTCACCGGCCGCTGACCGGGATAGAACACTTTTGTGTTGCGTTCTGTAATACTTGTAAACAGTAAAGAATAAATTATAGTTTAAAAACTAAAAAAAAAACGCTTTTATAACTAATTGAACTAAAAAGTTAAAAATAAAACTGTAATAATCAATTGAAAAAATTTATATTATTGTACAAAAAAGCGTAGGGTGCTTTTTATAATAACTTCAGATATAATAAACTATTGATAAAATATTTACTACAATCAAAATCAAGCCCCCCACGCTTTTTGTACAATAATATAAATTTTTCAATTGATTATTACAGTTTTATTTTTAACTTTTTAGTTCAATTAGTTATAACAGCGTTATTTTTTAGTTTGTATATATACAGTGGTGGTCATATAATTAAGAACGCTGATATAAAGGGAAGATTTTTTCCAACTAAGATGCAAAACTAATTGTATGCATTTGTTTTTATTTCTCTCGGTATCACAAAACATTTCCATAGTACCACTGTATTCATTGATACACATGATTGGCTAAAAATCAATAGGCAAACATTTTACACTACTTTTAAACAAAGTATTCCTTATTACTGGCTGGTCACGTAATTAAGAACGCTAAGTAGTTTATACCTTTATTCAAATTTAAATAAACACTCAGTCGATTTGTTACTGTTTATATAATTTTGGCGCCATTACGTGCTGTAAAAAATTAAAGATTAAAGGCTTCTTTAGAAAAAACAATGGGAAAAAATAAAAGTTGTGATAAATCTACAAGGGAAGTAATAATAAAACTTCGCCGGAAGAATTGGTCTTATAAAAAGATGCCGACCATCTGCAATGTTCAAAAACGATGGTTTTCCACGCTGTAAAGCATTTTGCTACGTATCAAACTACTTCGAATGTTCCACGTGTACCTAAACAGAGCAAAACAACTCCTCGAGATGACCGAAACACCGTTCGTATGGCAAAACAAAATCCTTTTAAAGGGTCCAATGAGCTTAGAAAAGAATATTTTGGTGAAAACAACCCTTTAGCAATCTCAGCACGCACTATTCGAAGACGTTTGGTAGAAGAAAAATTGCACGGTAGGATAGCAAGAAAGGTACCCATGTTAAAACTTTGCCACAGGCAAGCCCGGCTTGCATTTGCGAGAAAGTATGAAAACTGGACTGTGCAACAGTGGAAAAATGTACTTTTTTCTGACGAGACTAAAATAAACAGAGTATGTTCTGATGGAAAACGATATGTAAGACGTCCCCCGAATACAGCATTCGACCCAAAGTACACGAAAGTTACATTAAAGCACGGTGGTGGAAATGTGAAAATTTAGGGTTGCTTTTCTGGACATGGTGTAGGACCTGTAAAGTTGATAGAAGGTAACATGGATCAGTTCCAATACAAAAATATACTGGAAGAAACAATGTTACCATACGCTGTAGACGTTCTACCGGTCATTTGGACATTCCAGCATGACAATGATCCAAAGCACACTGCACGCACCGTAAAGGAATTTCTTACAGCGCAATTAGTTTCTGTCTTAGACTGGCCTGCTAACAGTCCAGATCTAAACCCAATAGAGAATCTGTGGTTTGAAGTAAAGAAAAAGGTTTCAAATACAAAGTGTGGAAATTTAAGAGAGCTGTATGACGCTTTTTTAGAAGAATGGAACTCTATTTCTCTTGCGAAATGTCAAAAATTAATAGAGTCAATGCCTCGCCGGTGTAAAGCTGTAATTAAAAGCCGTGGATATGCTATTAACTATTAATTTTAGTTAAATATTTATTAAATTTCTTTTTATGTTTCCTGTGCTACATAATATTGTGATTTTTGAAATCTAAGTGTCATACAAAACAATTCCCGAGCAGTTTAATAAATCGTTCTTAATTATTTGTCCAGTTTCAGTACTATTTGAATGTGTTACTTTGATAAAATCAATAAAATGTGCAAAAATAGTTATCGTTCTTAATTATATGACCACAACTGTATATATTTTTTTTCATTTTTTTTTTTTCATATTATTGCATTGTGATCGACCTTTGACAGGTGTGCAAAGTTTGAATCAAATCTGATCGTTCAAAGTAAATAGCCGCAGCCGTAATTACTTCGACGTCCGTCGCAATTGGTTTGCCAGGCAGCAATGAGCCATGCGCCAATGTGTGAACACCAAGTGATCGTGGTCTACAATTGTGCATTGGCGGAGCCTGGCCCAGCACAGGCAAATGTGTACTAGGGCCTTTACACCAGTGATCTTATCTTTGTCTATCCCACGGAACGTAGCTACGAGTAGAAGAGAAAGTAGATGTAAGTTTGGCAACACCTTACTCCTGTGTAAATCGTGTCTGTTGATTTCCGACATGTTGGACAAAACATTGCGGAGCAGTGCTGAGAAAACTCAATAAATTGTGTTAAAAATAAAGCGTTTCTACAAAATCAATTCACCTAGTGAAAAAATGTGTTGTTCTGCTGTGTATTGTTCTTCCAGAACAACAAAAGGAGGTGTAAAAGACCCGGAATAGTCATTTAATACGTAAGTCTTAGTCAATATATTTCATCTTTTTACATGCTAAAAGAGCGAGATTTTTTACCAGAAAAACAGTAATAATTAAATTTTATTTCATGTTAGTCATATTTTCATAAGTGTTATTGATGAAAACTAAGTGTAAAACCATTAATTATTGTAAAATAAAATGTATTGATTTAGGCATCTGTGCTAGTGATGTAGTACACCAGCCAATTTGGCTATATCGATAACATTTTAGTTTCCGTTTTTTATGCATATAACTCAATGCTTTGAATGAGTTTACTGCGGGATAAATGTTTGTAAGATCTGCAAATATTTGTAGCGGGTCACTCGTAGTTCCTGATACCCACGATACGGGTATCCTAGTGTAATCCTACTGGGGGATCATGACTACTAAGTACTCAATACGTTTATTGCTTTACACATGGTTTAGTTTCTGCATACATCGTTTTTAGGTGTAATTAGGTATCACATGGACTCTGCATGGGTATAGAAAACATGGAGGCAGGCCGAGGTTTTAAGGTAAGTTACCTTGATATCTTGATATTAGGATTATGAAGTGACTGTTGTCATCATCATCATCATCATTATCAGCCTGAAGAAGTCCACTGCTGGACATAGGCCTCCCCTACTCGTTTCCAGGAAGAACGATTCTGAGCCCTTTCCATCCATCGACTTCCCGCGATCTTAACAATGTCGTCGGTCCATCTGGTGGGTGGGCGCCCAACGCTTCGTCTTCCGGTTCGTGGTCGCCATTCGAGAACCTTTATTCCCCAACGGTTGTCGGTTCTTCGAGCTATATGGCCTGCCCATTGCCACTTCAACTTACTAACTCTACGAGCTATGTCGGTGACCTTGGTTCTTCTACGGATATCCTCATTTCTGATTCTATCACGTAGTGAAACTCCCAGCATAGCTCTCTCCATAGCTCGTTGCGCGACTTTGAGCTTGTGCACGAGGCCTATAGTTAGCGACCACGTCTCAGTTCCGTATGTCATCACTGGGAACACGCACTGATTAAAGACTTTTGTCTTGAGGCTCTGTGGTATCTGCGACGAGAAGATGTGACGCAGTTTCCCGAATGTTGCCCATCCGAGTTGGATTCGTCGGCTGACCTCTTTGTCGCAGTTGGCTCTACCTAATTGGATCGTTTGACCCAAATAAACATAGTGGTCCACAACTTCGATGATATCGCTCCCAACATGTACCGGCGCGGGTGTGACATGAGCATTAGACATGATTTTTGTCTTGCTCATGTTCATGTTGAGACCCACCTGTTGGGAGACAATATTGAGGTCTCTGAGCATTGTGCCTAAGTCTTCCAGTGATTCCGCCATTATGAGTATGTCGTCGGCAAATCGAAGGTGAGTGATGAATTCGCCGTTGATGTTGATGCCATACCTTGTCCAGGACACGAGCTTGAAAATATCCTCCAGTGCCGAGGTGAACAGTTTCGGAGATATTACATCTCCCTGTCTCACCCCTTTTTGCATGTGGATTGGATTTGTACTCTGGTCCTGAAGTCGAATAGACATTGTGGCATTCCTGTAGAGACATTTCAACACTTCGATATACCGATAGTCAATTTGACACCGCTGGAGCGACTGTAGCACTGCCCAGGTTTCGACTGAATCGAAGGCTTTCTCATAGTCCACAAACGCTAAGCAAAGTGGCCGATTATACTCCTCGGTCTTCTGTATAATCTGCCGTAGCGTGTGGATGTGGTCTATGGTACTGAAGCCTTTCCGGAACCCGGCTTGTTCGGGACGCTGAAAGTCGTCGAACCTACGAGCGAGACGATTAGTAACTACTCTCGAAAACAGCTTATAGACGTGGCTGAGCAAGGAGATCGGCCTATAATTTTTCAAGAGAGTGTTATCACCCTTCTTGAAAAAGAGCACCACTACGCTCCTGCCCCACGCCTCAGGCGTCGTACCCTCGAGGATGACAGAATTAAATAGCTTCTGAAGGACCTTAAGTATCAGCGTTCCGCCCGCTTTCAGAAGCTCTGTCGTTATTCCGTCTTCCCCGGGTGCCTTGTTACTTTTAAGCTGCTTGAGAGCCGTTCGGATCTCGTATAGGCTGACGTCCGGGATATCTTCCGTGTAGTGTCGAGTTAAACGAGCTCTTGCATCGCTAGTCGTGCTTGTAGCAGGACTTTGCGATGAGGTGTACAGTTGTCCATAGAACTTCTCGAGCTCTCTTAAAATTTCCGGCTTCGAGGAAACGATGCTGCCGCTATCGGTCTTCAGTTTCGTCAACTGACTTTGCCCAATAGACAGATCTCTAGCGAACACTTTCGAGCCTTTATTCCGCTCTATTGCCTTTTTAATACAATTAGTATTAAAAAGGCGAAGATCGTGTCGCATGGACTTCGAGATCTGTTTATTGAGCAAGCCATATTTCGACCTGTCCACTGAAGACTGCAACCTCATTTCACTGCGGTCTGCCAGAAGTTTAAGAGTATGCTCAGAGAGTTTCTGAGTTCTATTTTTGCGTTGGGTCTTATAGAACTCTGACCCTACCGCTTGGACAACTTCCACCAGCCCGTTGTTTAGTTCGTCCACTGTTTCGCAATCGGTGAGGCATTGGAAGCGATTTTCGAGCTCCAACTGAAAGCTCTCGGGGTTTTGAATTTGGGCAGGACTTGGGCGAAGAGTAGATTTCACCAAACGAGACCTTTCAAGCTTGACGTTGAGATTCAATGTGCCTCTTACCATGCGGTGATCACTGCCGGTTTTCACCCTGTTGATCACGGAGACATCATTGAATATATGCTTTTTCGTCGTTAAAATGAAATCTATCTCGCGTTTGTGTCCACCGGGGTGCAGCCACGTCCATTTCCTGGACGACCGCTTTTTGAAGAAGGAGTTCATCATGAAGAGTCCCTCCTTCTCCATGAAGTCGGCCAGTCGCTGACCTCGGTGGTTCCGCTGTCCAAATCCGAATTGCCCCACTCTCAGTTCATCGCCGATCCTCACGCCTAACCGCGCGTTGAAGTCCCCCATCACCACCGTAAAGTGTGTTTTCGAAGCTTGCATGGCGATTGAAATATCGTCATACATTGCCTCCACTTCATCGTCCGGGCGTTTCGAGTGAGGGGCGTATACCTGTATGACCTTCAGCGAATACCGACTGGTGATTCTGAGTATAAGGTATATCACCCTGTTCGAAACGCTTTCGATCTTTACGATGTTATTGACGAGGGACTTATGGACGAGAAACCCGACACCATGTTGGGATTGCTGGTCTCCCTCCCGGTAGTAGAGCAAGTTGCCGGAATTTAGGATTATCGTGTCCTCCCCCTCTCTTCGGACTTCTGATAATCCTATCACATCCCAGCGCAACTTACTGACTACTTCTTCCAGCTCAATCAGCTTCTCATCGGTCCTCAGTGTGCGTGCGTTGTAGGTTGCCAGGGCCAAGGGTCTTTGTTGGGATTGGTGGCTGGATCTCTGCCGGAGATTCTTCGCACCCCTTGTTCTGCCGTTACCGTGGCCGCCACCTGCGCCAGGAATAGCAGAACTGCCGGGGACTAGGGGCCGTCTCGTATTCGTGTTCATCATGGGGGGGGGGGTTTGCCATAGTCACCACGCTTGGCAGACGGATTGGTGACCGCAGTGTTGGTGTTATGTACATTTAGGAAATGCTGCTGCCCATTTCCCAGTTGTGTTCCCTTAGTCGCCTTTTACGACATCCACGGGAGGTGATGGAGAGGTCCTATTCTTTGCCGGAACCCCACGGGCTCCGGGCGGGAGTGACTGTTGTAATGTTGTGGAATCATAATAATGTGAAACATCTTTCGTTTCGTTTGTTTTGTACACAATTTTTTTTTTTTAATGCTAAAAAAAACCGCGCACAGTCAAATTGGCGGGAATGAAAATCTGATACCTACCTACCTACTCTGCGCTGTGAATGTTATGTTCTTCTAGGTTTATCACAATTTTATTTTGTTTAATAAATACTAAGTAGGTACTTAGTCGTTGGGTGCTGAATAAGATTTAAAACTCGATTGAGAGACACAGCTGAAGAAGTAAACTTCTGATTCTAGAATTAATTTGTTTTTTGTTTCCAAGCAATTAGAGAATAGTACTAAGTATACAATGCTCGGCTGAAATAGTAATTAACGGCCTCGTTTATTTATCTCATTTATAATTTTTTTTAGATTCCCAAAATGCCCCAGAACGGAAAAAGATGCAAGAAAGTGGTGTGGAAACACAAGACCTTTCTACAACACCCAAGCGAGCAGTGAGAATTTTAAAAGTTTAAACCGTTTCATAAATTTTCATACCGTGAAAATCCCTCATTGTGTATTGAATTATATTATTGTAATTTAGTTGAACAAATCAAAGAGTTTATATCCAACTAGCTGATACCCGCGACTTCGTCCGCGTGGATATTTGAGTTCGTTTGTTTTAGTTTGATATGACCAACTGCTAATTACCATTGTTTTGAGCTTGTACTTTAGAATGTATTTGAATTTAAAGGTGAGTGCTGTTGGAGCTGATTTTTTTCAGCAGTGTTTAGTTTAAGTATTATAGATGTTTCCCGCGATTTTGTCTAAGTGGTTATCATCGGTTTTTTTGTAAACATTTGTGTGTATTAAAACCTGGTGACAAATGCTGCGGTAGCTGGAAATTTTTTAATGTTTTTTTTTCGTATTTTGTAAAGCTACTTTTTGTGATTTTATGGTATATTAGTGGCTAATTTGGGGTTTCGTATGCGTGTTGGTGTATAATCGAATCAGATTTTTTTAATTTGATATGACCAACTGCTAGTTATTATTGTTTTGAGCTTGTACTTTAGAATGTATTTGAATGTGAGTGCTGTTGGAGCTGATTTATTTCAGCAGTGTTTAGTTTAAGTATGATAGATGTTTCCTGCGATTTTGTCTAAGTGGTTATCATCGGTTTTTTTGAAAACATTTGTGTGCATAAAAACCTGGTGACAAATGCTGCGGTAGCTGAAAATTTTTTAATGTTTTTTTTTCGTATTTTGTAAAGCTATTTTTTGTGATTTTATGTTATATGTTTCCCGCGATTTTGTCTTAGTGGTTATCATCGGTTTTTTTGTAAACATTTGTTTGTATTAAAACCTGGTGACAAATGCTGCGATAGCTGAGTGCTGTTGGAGCTGATTTTTTTCAGCAGTGTTTAGTTTAAGTATGATAGATGTTTCCTGCGATTTTGTCAAAGTGGTTATCATCGGTTTTTTTGAAAACATTTGTGTGTATAAAAACCTGGTGACAAATGCTGCGGTAGCTGAAAATTTTTTAATGTTTTTTTTTCGTATTTTGTAAAGCTATTTTTTGTAGTTTTATGTTATATTAGTGGCTAATTTGGGGTTTCGTATGCGTGTTGGTGTTGATTTGTTTGTGAACCTTTGTGTGTAATCGAACCTGGTGCCAGATGCTGCGGTAGCTGATTTTTTTTAATGTTTTTTTGCGTATTTTGTAAAGCTATTTTTTGTGATTTTTCTTAAAATCATTTTCCGTTTTTTCTTCTTTTAGGGAAATAATTTTCCTATTTTCTTTTTTAGTACACCTTTGCTCTATTAGAGGAATACACCTTCTAAGTTTCATGCTTCTAGGGCTAACGGTTTAGGCTGTGCGTTGATTTTTCTTTAAACCATTTTCCCCCTTTTTCTCCTCTTCGGAAAATAATTTTCCATTTTCCTTTCTTAGCGGATGCCTACGTCATAACATCTACCTGCATGCCAAATTTTAGCCCGATCTGTCCAGTGGTTTGGGCTGTGCGTTGATAGATCACTATGTCAGTCAGTCAGTCAGTCACCTTTGAGTTATATATATATAGATTATGACGCCTTTTTCATTGATTTCGGTATTCAATAAATAATGCTGGACAATTCACACAACATTATCTAGCCCTAAAATAAGCAGAACTTGTGTTATGGGTGCTAGATAACTGATATACCTACATAATACAATACAT
Source organism: Thera obeliscata (assembly GCA_947578465.1). Classification (NCBI taxonomy): domain Eukaryota; kingdom Metazoa; phylum Arthropoda; class Insecta; order Lepidoptera; family Geometridae; genus Thera; species Thera obeliscata. Next base: position 6,848,573 of record OX387926.1, read on the forward strand.
TACATGTATAGGTATTTTTTATTTTTATATAGAAAAGACCAGAACACCCGGAATAAATACCTGCAGATCGTACAAATATTTGTTCTAAGGCGGGAATCGAACCCGTCGTTAAATCGTCGTAATTCATCGATAAGTTAGTTAATGTCGTTACTTCTCTAGTCACGCACACTTATACATATCTACAACTGAACACTAACAAAAAACGGACACGCTTTGAAATTTATTTATCCATCCCTAGTAAATAAAACATCCTTGGCGTTTAATTTACCCATACATTTTTCACTCTTGTCAAACTGTTATTTGCCCACGGGGTCGATAACGACCCTTACAAAAAAAATACTTTCAGTTACTGAAACTCAAAATAAAAAATTAAGGGTTTTCTAATTATATTTCATTAGGAACAACATATGCAAAAATCACGAAAATCGGAGACCCAAATCTTTCTGGGCATATACAGGGTGTCCCATAAGTCAACGTCCAACCGAAAACGGGTGATGCGCCAAGTCATGACAGTTATCAGAAAAATATAAAAAAAAATATATGTTATGTAACTTTCGAGTTATGAGTATTAAAAAAAAACAGAAAAAACTGACACCCTGTGATGATCTTTTAAGTCCTATGACTACAAATATCAATTTTTCATGAAACTTTTTTCTGCAACGTAAGCATGAATAACCCTTCTGTAAATTACAATTCAAAATTAAGCCATAACTGCCTCAGTTTTCAATGAAATCGTGGAGTTTTGGCCAACGTTTCATTTCAGATAATTACATCACCCAACTTTAACCGTCTGTACCGCAAAAAATCACGATTGAAGAAATCCTATGATTGAATTTTATTTCAAACTTTCACCTAAAACTAACAAATTACTTGAACACCCATGTTTATTACTCTTTCGACAAGATGGTGGCTCTATCTGTTTACTTGCATTGTCGAAATGGTATTTACTTGTATCTGTAAATTGCGAGCGATTTAAAAACGCAGCGTAGGCATTTAAGTCCATAATTTAAAAGGCACAAACATTTTATCTCATGAAATAAAATTGATTGGAAATCCGGTTTAGTTGAAAAAACATTTTTTATTTCCAAAACCCAGGAGTACTCTAGCAAGTATTATACCATTTTGGAATCCTGGATAAATGCGCCAATTTTTAAAGTTACATGCCATGATAGTGTAGTACATTTTTTTTGCGGTACAGACGGTTAAAGTTGGGTGATGTAATTATCTGAAATGAAACGTTGGCCGAAACTCCACGATTTCATTGAAAACTGAGGCAGTTATGGGTTAATTTTGAATTGTAATTTACAGAAGGGTTATTCATGCTTACGTTGCAGAAAAAAGTTACATGAAAAGTTAATATTTGTAGTCACAGGACTTAAAAGATCATCACAGGGTGTCAGTTTTTCCTGTTTTTTTAAAATACTCATAACTCAAAAGTTACTTAGCAAATATTTTTTTTTATATTTTTCTGATAACTGTCATGACTTGGCGCATCACCCGTTTTCGGCTGAACGTTGACTTATGGGACACCCTGTATATGGGTTAATTGGGACGTTATATTATTATTTTTCGCAACTGTTATAATTCATGATAAATCATTTTCGTTATTGTACACTCAAATCAAAGCCTGACGACGCTAAGAATACGATTTAATTTCGCTCAAAAGTTATCTAACAATAATTAATCTCTTTTGGACTCGTAGTGCCAGCACATGAATTTTTGTTATTTATTGTGTGATGAGATGACTAACAATCAGCCCTTTTTTTGAATAAAAATAACAAGTAGCAGATATTTCGGTGGCAAATAGCTTCGTTACTGATTGACATTTAGGAGCAGGTGATTATTATTGCTATTATTTATTCATGCCTGCATTGCCTGCTAGCCAGTAGGAGTGAGGCATTATATATCGGAACAGATAAAAATAACAGGTTTTTTAAAATAACAGGTTGGAACTGTTGTCTAAACCAATGAGAGCCTGTTCCGCCTGTTCCACCTGTTCCAGTTCCATTCCACAACAGCCCGAATCTGCCGAAACATGCGTCTCTTTATTCTAGCTTATGGAGATTACTTTTGTTAGAAGGAGACGCCACGCACGGAACATGTGAGGCATATACAGGGTTATTCATTATTAGCTGCAAATACTCAGGAATTAGGTTCAACAAATAAAATTTTTAAATTTTGATTTAAGTTTTTGTATCAAAATTTTATTTTTATTAATTTCTTTACGGCTTTTGCATAATGATTGCCACGGAGAACAGGACGATGACCCACCCAGGCGGTCACTGAACGCAGAGTGTCACTCACGGCGCGCGGGTGTGGATCAAAGGTCAAAATAGGTCAGGCGCCAATGATTCCTTTATCGATTTTCTTGGGATTTTCATAACAAAACTTAAAAAAAATCATTTCATAAATATTTTTTATTTTATTTGTTGAACCTAATTCCTGAGTATTTGCAGCTAATAATGAATAACCCTGTATATCGGAACAGATAACAAAATAACAGGTGTTTCAAAATAACAGCTTGGAACTGTTGTCTAAACCAATGAGAGCCTGTTCCAGTTCCATTCCACAACAGCCCGAATCTGCTGAAACATGCGTCTCTTTATTCTAGCTTATGGAGATTACTTTTGTTAGAAGGAGACGCCACGCACGGAACATGCTCTTCTCTATTCTAGCTTACGCATCTTACCTTTGTTAGAACGAGATAGCCTGTTACAAGCAGAGAACAGGTGTTGCGTTCGGAAATGTCAGGCTCATTTCTTACAGAAAAAAAAATTCAATGCGCCAGCTTGATTAGTAAATGTCATGAATTTTGACAAAATTCAAATCTCAAGCTGTCAGTCCTAAGCCTGTTAAGCATGAAGGATGGTTTTCATTTCAGGAACATACACTGAAACTGTTCTTCTCCTCAGCACCTGTTACCTATTTCTACTCATACTATGTTGCATGCAACACAACCACCTGTTATTTAGGAACAGGTTTTTGGAACTGTTATTTTACTGGAACTGGAACAGGCAGAACAGGTTTCTTATTTTACCTGTTACAACCCACTCCTACTAGCCAGGCAGACATAAAGGTCAACATGTCATATGTCTGACATGACATTGACAACTAAGAACTAACTGACAAATTAAGTCAAATGAGATGTTTTTTAATGCGCTGGATACTGTCTTTCTTAATATTCGCTAGTGACGTGAGGAATGGAATCGACCGAATGGATGGGGTCCAATAATAAAAAAAAGGAATTGCATTTCTTCATTTTTTTGACCAAAAAGATTTTCTTCTTCTTTGTTAAATTTTTCATCTGTCCGTCACTGTCCGTCACTGTCCGTCACGTCCGTCATTTCAGCAGACATTCTTTTCTTGCCTGTGCCAACTGACATAAGGAAGAGGTTGCGGAAGGGGCCACAACCCTTCAGGCATAGATTGCCGATCGACGTCGACGTGCTGAAAAAAAGATACTCAAAGTAGCAGGACCACAAAGTAATTTTATTCTAATTCTAAATTACTATAAATTACTGCGCGGCCCTGACGGAAGACCAGCATTAGTTGCTAGTAGTGGTGGGTCGTTAACGATTTTTGGGTTAACGCAACGAAGCCGTTAAATTCATCATGTTAACCTGTTAAAAAAGCCGTTAAGATATCTCTCACTCTTGCTCGTACAATTTTAAGCTAGCGGCGTCTCGCTTGCTCACATAGGCGCCCTCGCGTCCACTTGGCATATTCCGTTTCTATTCTAGTATAGTTCTTTCAACGCAGAAGAAATAGATAATTTTAGATGGTTTTGCGTTAGCAGCTTCAGATTACGTTAGCGACTTTTGAATACCTTTTCGTTGAGATAATAAAAAAAGCGCATTGCCAAAATCGTTGAATGACACAGTTGATAGATTTAGCGGGTTTTGCAGTAAACAAAAAGCTGTTAATTCGTTAACATTAGATTAACAGTTAAAAAAAGCCGTTCGTTGAATTAACGCCCACTCCTAGTTGCTAGCCAACTAACTTCACGCTGAGTCAGGGACCGTTTTGCAGCTCTTGGCTCTTTATATTTCTTGTATGCATGTAAGTATAGCGTAGATATCGTACTTTCAATTGCTAAGTGTTTGCGAATAAATATGTTTTCTTTCTTTCTTCTTTCTTTCTTTCTAATTCCAAAGCAATCAAAAAAAGTAGGGAAATTTGGCCAAAAGTATACCAAAAAATATTATGTTTCTACTACTAGGTTAAGCAATCTGACGCTCGGTTCCCGTACTGTATTATGTTTGAAACTCGATGGGTCGATGGCTAACGATAACGACTAACATCACCTGGTGCCTTGGCCTTAGGGTTTTTCCAGGGTTTTTCCATAGGCAAGTAGAATAAAAATAAAAAAATGATTACAAGCAAAAAATATTATTCTCCAGAGACTGCCTTGGAGGATTTTTTCTAATTGCTCCAAGGAGACTGCGGCAGTGAATGACAATTTAATAACCCAAAACGAAAGAAGAGGTAGAATGTTTAAAAAAATTTTAGCTTGCTCATTGCAGGGTGACGGTGAACAAAAAAAAAATTCAGAACAGAACAAAAACTGCGAAAGAAAAGTGATTTCGGAGTGTAAAATTGAAGGCTTTTCATGTGATTTTGTGAATTTGTGTGTACAAAATTCATTGTAGACTGTGTTTTTACTATATTTTTTGAGAAAAGTTCCCAAAAAAACGTACCGCTTGGTAGTAATATGAGTAATGTTACCAACCAAAATGGAACAGGTCTAGAGCAGCAGGTCAGTACCTCATGTACTACATGCAGTTTGTATCGATTTTTCCATTGTTGCGTGGATTATTAGGCATACTACTCTGTTCAAGATGATTTTCTATATTCAAAGGGTTACAATTTAATTCATAAAATTGCACCTGTTTTCTGTTTTTTCGCAAATACTAGAATCTCAATGCTTTACGTGTCTTGTAATAACCAACATGGCGACTAAATCTTTCCACTTTTACGGTATCTATTTTATTGATTTGTCTAAATATTTCATTTACGTACATTTGGGATAAGCCTGCTGGTCGCTGTATTATTCCGAGCCTGTTGGGTGCGAATGAGGGTCATTGTCACGATATACTTGCGTGTCATGGCGGGAGGAAATTATTCTATCATTTCGTAGATAAAAAAACGATTGATTTCTCTTTGTGAAGAAGTGCTAGCTGCTACACTGTCAATAAACTTTACCAGTCTTTCTATTTCTTTAAGTACTTACGTTTTATTTGCTACTTAGTAGCTGTAGATATATTTGTCACGGTTTATAGTCATGCTTTGGTGTACAATTTTCAATAGATAACCTACAGAAAGTGCAGTTACGGAGTTTATATGTTTTTATTTTCAGCTTGCTGGTCTGGACTTGCAGCCTCAGGCTCCGAAGAGTGCTGGCACTGGTCGCTACATTCCTCCGCACCTGCGTAGGCAGTTGCAAGGCAGCCCTTCTCAAGGTATGGCATAGCTAGTGGTGGCTATCTTACTATGTAGTTTAAGAAGGATCAGCTAATAGACACTAAAATATTCTCATGGCCTATTTGGTTACTCAAAACAAAAACTATGGAATGTTTTTTACTAATTAACTGTCCCTCGAAATAGATACATTAAAGAAAGATACTGTCTAGGTTATTCAATACAGAGAGTATCCTTGTATCAAAATTAGGTTAAAATGATGATTTGGGTGCATTGACATACTTTATTCCACAATATTTATTTATTATTTATTTATTTATCATTTAATTATCTCTGGGTGAATCTCAAATACTTACCCTACACCCTACACCTATCACTTTTTATTCCAGAAACAGTGGTAGGTATTTATTCTAATAAAAGATGGTATCAAAACTGATTAAGTCTTGCCCCTCCAAATCCACATATGTGTCACCATCCGGTCCACTGGAACATTGTTGACAACCCAAGGTCCTACTGTGCTATTTTATGGAGTTGGGCTGGCTGGAGTGAGATTTGGCAGAGGGACACACCTACACCCCATCATGGGATGTCAGTGCCGACCTTATTCCCCCAACTCAATTAGAATTAGAATGGAATCAAAAGTAGTATTTCATAACAAAAAAGTTGCTATGTTCAGAGCTATGTGTATTATTACATGGTTGACCTACTAAGAAATGTAGGTCAAACCTGGCTGTAACACAATACCTATGTAGAGTATCTAGTGTGCAACTGCCTCCTATTTACTGAACTAGGTTTGGCTAGACTCTTGAATGCCGTAAAATATCTGTAGGCCATCATCATCATCAGCCTGAAGAGGTTGCTGGACATAGGCCTCCCCTACACATTTCCAGGAAGAACGATTCTCGAGAACGAACAAGCCATCAACCGGCGTCCCGCGATCTTAATAATGTTGTCGGTCCATCTGGTGGGTGGGCCCTACGTTTCTTCTTCCGGTTCGTGGTCGGCATTCAATAACCTTTATTCCCCAAAGGTTATCTGTTCTTCGATATCTGTAGGTATATTATACCTTTGCTGTGACTCATTTGAGGTTAGCATTATTCATTGATTTATGTTTTGTTGTTTCAAAACTTTCCTTGAATTTAGCTTGTGCAATACCGTGCAAATTTTCGATGGCTTTTAAAACGGTCATCTCTGACTTAGACACACCTTTTAAAGAACCTCAGAGACCAGTCAATATTAATTTTACAAATTGTTCTATTTTCTAGAAAAATTACTTTTACTTTTTTAACCGACTCCAATCAAAAAAGAAGAGGTTCTCAATTCGGTTGTATTTTTTTTTTTTTTTTTTTTTTAATGTTTGTTACCGCATAACTTCGTCATTTGTGAGCCGATTTGAAAAAATATTTTTTTATCTGAAAGGTACTGCTTCCAGATTGGTCCCATTTTAATTTTAAAATATTTTTTTAAATGTTTGTAACTGCATGCCTCCGTCATTTATGAACCGATTTAGAAAATTATTTTTTTATTTGGAAGGTTATTCTTACGTCCAGATTGTCCCAAACAAATTTGATTAAAATCGGTTTAGCCGTTTGACAATGAAGTCGGTTTCTCAAGTTTTTTAAACTTATAATTATTTTATTAAATGTAAGCCTGTGACTCTTAGGGTCACACAACATCTTTCCTTTACTCGCCCTGAATAAACTATTCTTTTCACACTTTATCCTTGCATAATTTATTGATGCGGCATCTTTATGGGATCTTGAGTACTTCCTGGCCACCAAGAGAGGATGTCGACTCTACTATACAAGCTTACAATCATAGGCTGTATTTTCTGTAGCCTTTCTCTAATGATGCCAGTAGTTATAGGTATTGTCCCTTAAAAAGAATGCTGCCCTGTAAAAAGGTGGAGAGTTTTTTTGCGCATGCGAAACTCGCGCTTAGTACCACCAAATAAGTGCGAGTTTTGCATGGGCTTAACTGTTGGGGTGTGCCCCTCCACCTTTTTCCAGCGTTCTCTTTACGTGACGCAAACTATACTTATAACCGGGTTGAAGTTGTACAGCTAACTTGATTTGCAGGGGAAGAGTCTAAGCCTCCAAGCTTAGACGCTCGTCCCAGCGAGTCGCGCGACTCTCGTCCATCATTCGGCAATAACGGCCGTGGAGCTGAGCGCGGGGGTCGCCGCGATGACCGTGACCGAGACTACGACCGCGGCTACGACTCACGTAGCGCACGCAGAGACACTCGCGGTACGATCCTTTTTTTCTTTTTTCTTTTATGTAACTAGCTGAGGGAACAAGCATATGGTCCACTTAAAGTGGTAACCATTGCCTATAACAAAGCAATGCCTCGTAGGTCACGCCCGTCAGGAACGTGCCTTACGATGCACTGCCCTGCGTCCATCAACTGGAGGTATGCAGATATTCAGTCTCACGTGCCAGTAATTACACCGGCACCCATACCCTTCAAACCGAAACACAGCAATACTTCATGGCAGAAATAGGCATGGTGGTAGTACTTCCCCAAACGACTTCCTTTAAAATATACATAGACGCTCATAGGTACATTGTAAGTATCGGACGGATCGTATCAAACATTTTATACATGCAAGCAATCAGTATAGTGTGGATCAGTGGACGCATTATGTGACTTTCTATACAAAGAGTACTATGATCGATTTGATGCGTTGCGTCCGATGCTTCCGATGCGAACATGTGAACGCTAGGCTATATAGCAAGCCGCTAAGTTCTTGGCATCTGTTTTTGTTGGCGTGATAGTGTCAAGAGACTTTTAGCGAGCCGCCAAAAGCATCAGACATGAGGGGGAAAATGTTTTACTTTGCAAGATAAATCTGCGCGTGACAGATTGCGGATACCATGAATAAAATGGACTGGAAATACATCTTTCGATCACAATCATTAATGGGGAAATCGAACTTGCATTAAACGCAATGCAATTTCGATTTGCCCATTCATATTTGTGATGAGGGGATTATTCTAAGTCAGATTTTTTACGTTTTCCGCCATCTATCATGCGCAAAGTTATCTTGCTTGGGGTCTAATGCCGGCAGTGGTCAGCAATCTGTCAAGCCTGGTGACTATGGAGGTGTATGTCTACTAGTGGACTTGTTTGATGATGACAACGATTTTTCAAGCTACATAAAATGCAAGCAATTCTATTATTGTGATAGTGAATGCTATTATTATGACAATTTGTATACCTAAGCTTACCTCAGGCCGAATAAAAAGCCAGTGAAAACTAGTTGTGTGATGATAATTTTTCCTGACATTATTTGCGGAATTGAGATCATTGTACAAATGCAAACATGTATGCTTAATTTATTAGTATAAATAATAAATAATGTCAAATCCTGTGTTACCTTCCTTCTGTGGGTTTTAAGCATTGTTCTACTCCTCAAGCCCGAACACCTACATTTGTGGAATCAATGGTAAGATACTTAGTTAAATCATAATTAACTAGAAAGTATATGTATCTTAGTCCAAGAAAATAAAAAGTGTGCAAACTTGAAACAAAGGCTCCTCTATTTCCAAATATTTTATACTTCCTGTCTTTTCACAAAAAATAATTGTAATTAATCCTTTTATCCGTCAATTAGTGAGTATCATTCCAAACTTGAATACTAACCAAACCGTAACAATTATTTGATAGTGTTTTTGTTTTATTTAGCGGACGACACCCGGGGCGGAGCTGGTGAGTTGCTAACAGCGATGGGAGCCTGGATATCGGTTGTAGACCTTGTCTAGGACAATTATATCGCATTATCGCCAAAACTCCCTTGGGTTGTAGAGGGTCCGGTTAATGTACGGCCAGTTAATGTACGCACTGTTAAAACGGTGTCACTTTTTGCACTGGGAAATTGTAAAGGCCCATGTACACTGTCGCAGATTAATATTTAGATTTTTTTATCTAGTGATGGATAATTGTACTAAACGGGACAGCCCCTTTGAGGGTATTGGGAAAAAACATTTTCTGGCACTGCGGCGGCCGCTATCGCGGCGCGCTCGCCTTGTGCGTAGTTTTTATGTTCTAACATAACATAACTTATCCAAGTCGGATCCGCCCTATAAAGTATCAAGGGCAAGGTATAAGTACCCAGTGCCAGAACAAAAAAGCAAATGATCCAGTGTTTGCTCCAGTGTGCATGTAGCTTAACTGGCATCGTAATAATAGTGTGTACAATTACATGATGTACATTATCCCCTCCCGTTGTAGAAAGTCGTCCTTGTAAAACAAAAAGTCGGAAAATAGTTTGGTGATGGATAAAAATTAATACTAAATTCTGATACTTGAATATTGTATCGCATCTTTCAATAATGGAGCATATCTTATCTTTTGACGTCAGAAGCGATTGCTATCGCGCGCGGTCTGTCTAGCGTATGATGATGTATTTATAGGTGTTGGTGTTAGATAGGATAATGCATGCAATTTGTAATCTCAGTCTGCTCACGCAGGAAACGTATTCAAGGTTTATACTAGGAAATACTTTGGGATTTCAATTCTTATTCTTTCCACTTTATATAAATTCTCGATAATGCTCTTGCTTGCAATTAACATTTTCTTCAATTACTTACGCTTTGGCTTTGGTTATAAGGATTGCAATGTAAGGTAACCCAGTCTAGTTATCTGGTGCATCTATAACACCTTGACCTATTAGAGAGATAAATAAGCGCTATTATTTCACATAAAAAAGGCATATTAAAACATTTAAATATATAGCAAATTTGTAAAGCAAAGAATAAGCATAATAATAATTTTTAACTTTTCGTACACCGTTTATAAGATTTTGTCTTTCCTTGCCATCTGGAAGAAATCTTTTAGCGATAAGGCCGACCGTTTTACTATATATATTTTAGAGTTGTACTAAGGGTATTTATAACCTCTGCTTAGCCGCGATCTTTGGCCGGACTGGTTCATCGAAGAATCTTGCTAAGTAGGCGCGTGTAAGATTCTTCACCGGCCGTATCATCGAAGAAATGTAATGACCTGTTGTTTCGTTACATACGATGCAGCAGGTCGCGACGAGGCGGCGGGCGGCGCGCCGAACGGCGAGTCGGAGCGCTGGGTGGAGCCGGAACGCTGGCCGGAGCGCGAACGGCCGCGCGCCACGCAGCCCTCGCGTGACATCCGCCGGGATGACGACTACGAGCCGCCTGCGCCGCGCAACGACCGCTGGAAGGTACATACATACATATAGATAGTGCAATTCACGAAGACGCGCCCCACCAATTTTTGGTTGAGGGGATCGCGGGGTGCGGGGAGTTTGCTCCGAGCGGCAGTCGCGAACCGTAGTCTATTCATTGTAGTGTGCGTGTGCACTCATAGGTAATTAGTGTGTACCGATAAGACTCAAACATTGACGGAAGCTTGCACACATATACTATAAACGGTTAAGGAGGAATAGTGGGGCGCGCCTTCGTGGATTGCACTATCTATACTAGTAGTTCGCCCCGAACTGAGATCTCGTGATGTGATCCCAATATAGGTAGATGGTAATCACCTATTATGGTAGTTGGTAAGTGCTAGATGGTATTTTTTAATAGCATAAACTGAGCGTCTTAGAAAGAAAGTAAAACCTGTTTTGGAATTTCCAAACAAAGTTCTTTCATTATGACATGTGACTTGTTTTTTTGTGTAACTTTTTTTATTTTTGCACCCTGAAAAAACCCTTTATCTTAATAACCCCTCATCCGATTTCACTCTTATACTTATCAGTAAACTCAAGCACAAACTATCGACTTATCAAATTTCATGCAGATCGGATCAACGGTTCGAGAGTTATCGTCGGACAAACATACATAAATACATACATACATACGCAAATAAAATGCCAAATCGCCCAAGTTGTTTGTAAGATCTTCGTTCGCTTCGCTCACTCGACCAATAATCACGCCTCTTTCCCATAGGGGTAGGCAGAGATCACAGAATTCCACTTGCTACGATCCTGACATACCTCTTTCGCTTCATTCACTCCCTAATATGACTGAACTCTCAGCTCAGTTGGTAGTAGTTCTGCATTCTGCGCCGTAGGTCGTGGGTTAGATCCCCACTGATAACAAATTATAAGGTAAACACAGATATTTGTTCTTTGTCTGGGTGTTATATTGTATTTTGAGTATGTATTTACAAAAAAAAACATGTACTTGTATAAGTATTCTAACAGCTATCTGGTTCCCAAAGTACAAGCTCTGCTTAGTTTGGGTCTAGACAATGTTTTGTGAATTGTCTACAACATTTCTTATTCTTATAATCTTCATACATACTCGTCGATGTAGGTTGCTCTTGACCTGACCTTTTTCTAAAACGTCTACTATCTGATGAAATGATGGAAGATACATATAAAAACTGTTTATTGCAGGTGCAGTAGACAATATAAAATATACATTATGCCTCCACATGTTTCCAGGAAGGCAAATTTTTTTAAAGAAATTTGTAATTGTAATGTTCTAACATACGTCGTGGCACCGCTACCCAAATAAAATTATACCTAATAGATGCCCCCGTTTCATATAATTTTACACCACAAGAACCCGGAATTGTTTATTATTTATAGATACGACGAGCCGCTTTTGCTGATATGTTTATTTCTATGTCACAGTGTTGAAATACAATATGGATAGTATGTATGTCATATACACTCATCAACATTGTCTATAGGATATTCGATTTTGAATTGATTTTCAGATTTTTTGAGATTTTGTTTATCCGTCTTTAATTTTTATAAATAAATTATATCAAACAGTTGTATTTAATTATTATTAATAAACAACACAAAATAAAGTACGGAAACTTAAACTTAAACATAAGATTCTTTCCATACCTAGTTTTTTATTTTTGGTTTTAAAATTTTATTCAGTTTTTGTAGAAATCATTAAAGTTTTGAATACCCCTAGACAATGTTGATGTTTGTAGATCTTTATTATGTTTATTGACCTTTTATCTGATGTTATAGGAGCCAGAGCCACGAACGGACGCGGAACGAAGCAACTCGCGTTGGGCTTCCGATGACGTGCGTCGCACATCCAATCGCAGGGATGAGGTATCGAATGTTTGTAAAAATCTTTATTATTTACCAATGACGAAATGAAAGAGTTTTTGCGGTTGGTGGAGTTTAAACTAACCGTCAAATAAATGGAAACAAAAAAAGAAAAACTACTGCTTAGCGCTGCACAGTAATTTGCCACAAGAGCTAATGCAGCACTGAGTCTGCAGTCTATGAAGTACTTCAATCCAGAACAATCTTTTGATCCTACATACAAGACCTAGTGAGTTTTCGATGCGAAAATGCTTATGCCCGGCTCTTAAACCTACGAGCATACGTTATTAATGTTATTATAATACTGATCATCACTGGTTAGATCATTATTTCAAGATCATAGGCATATAAACTAATGCGTCGACATGTACCTACAATTTGAAACAATGCCAAAACGTTCGTGTTAGGTTAGACTTCACTGTTTATCAAAACATGAACGAACTGTTTAACCTTGAAAATCCTTGCTCGTAATCTTAACCTACGATTACGGTAACCGTCGGCTAGATTGGCGAATACTAACATAGTTAATTCACGGGGGAAATGTTGATATGAGTGGATTTACTTCCGTGCGTGATTGACCCTGAAATACCTAGATTATGCTAATAATATAGTAATTTTCTGCCTAATGGGTGCCGTAACTTTCATAGAATAGCTAATTATAATTTATTGCAATTTTTTGTGAAGCTTTTAAAAAATCATATTCATATCAACATAATATGCCACCAGCTTGCCGTGACGTTTGTTCCACCACAGACCTCACTTGTCGCCGGCTATGCGTGGATTCGTTTAAGGTTGTTCGATTCTGATACAAACTGAATTTACACAACTATGGGCAAACAATGTATAAATGTACACTGAAATAGCTGTAATAGAATTTTTAATACAGTTGCTCAAAAAGTGGCGTATTGCAGGGACGTATAGCGTTCGGGATGTGGGCTATTACACACGCGTGCTTTTTTTTTACCATTCCCGCACTAGTGCTTTTTCTTTCCCAACTGTCAAAATAATGTCTAAAAAGAAAAACCAACCATGAAGTTTTTACTAAAAAAATTCATCGAAGTTTTTATGATTCATGCAAATACGTATTATTTCTAAAAAGAAGCTACTAATTTGTTTCATTAACAGATTTAATGATTTGATTGAATGAGTTATGTTAGGTTTCATTTCATTTCATCTCATTAAATTTCATTTTCAATTCATATCAATAAAAAAAATCTACTGAAGACTTGGCTGTATGGGTATAGTTCCCTTTGCCTTCCAGAATGGGTGAAGAAAAAAAAAAATCTCTGCTTATATTTTACGGTTGGCGTTGGCGCCATTTTTCAGAAATTTTCTTTGCGAGTTTATTTGTTTGTTGCACAAAATGAGTAATTTCGACCCTAGTTTTTTTGAATTAACACCACCGGAACTCAGTATAAATGCACAAAATGCTTCGGAGAACATTTTACCGGAAAAGTCAAAAAGTCGCTACATGCATACATACGACGAACTTATTGCGTGGAGGGAAGAGAAAAAAGCAAATGGTATTTTTGTTATTTTATTAAATTGCTTATTTTTTTCGCAACTGTATTAAAAATAGTCGTTCAGTACACGTGCGGAACCGTCATTGCAACTTGTTCCGACTGTCAACCCTCGCCTTCGGCTCGGGTAGACATTTGTCGGAACTCTTTGCAATGACAGCCTTCCCGCACTTGTAATGAAATATACTATTTACAGTGGTTTTTATTGCCGGCCAGTTATATAAAGTTGGAGAAAACTGTAGGATAACAGAAATATTAATAAAAGACCAAAAAAGTAATTTTTTCGTCATTCTTTTTCTGAAGGCCCGACTGCCACGACCAACGGCTGACACTCCAACTTTATATATCTGGCCGGTAATAAGGACCACTGTAAAAGCCTATTACAGCTATTTCAGTGTACATTAATACTTTATTCGCCCATAGTTGTGTAAATTCAGTTTGTATGGAAATCGTACCCCCTTAAAGCCAAGAATCATTTAATTTTACTCACTGAAGGTCACTTCGAAACGTCTAGAAACCTAAGACCTAGACCCGTCTAAGGCCTGTATCAGAAACAGTGACTGAGTCGAGCCTCAAGCAAAGATTTTTGTAATTTTTCAACGGAAAACTATCAAAAAATCTATGCCTGAGGCTCGTCTGAGACTCAAGCACTGTTTCAAAATACGGACCTAAGTGTCAGTTCTACGCGATCAAGCCCAGAAAAACAGGCGAGAGAGTAACACCTCGGTTCCTATGTTATGTACGATTATTATTGACAATACCGTTGTTAAGTACTATCCTTTTTGACAATAATATTTCTCATAGAATGATTGGACGATTCCGCTACCTCGCGACGAGCGGCAGGAGCTGGAGCTCTTTGGCACCGGCAACACCGGCATTAACTTCTCCAAGTACGAGGACATACCGGTGGAGGCGAGCGGGGACCGCGTACCAGATAACATCACCAGCGTGAGTACCTACCTCATAGTCCCGAGTATTTTTGGTTTTCTGTACCTTGAGTCCGGGTTTTGTATGGATAAGCGATAAGCGTCCCATAATGAGCGTGCTGAGATCTCTCATGTCTCCGCAATACCGAACACAAAGGGCGAAAAAAAAGCGTACTGATAATATAGCCTATTTTGATATTTGGCAGCATTTTGTAGTATAATTAAAATTCGCTTCGTTTTCAAAGGACGAATTGTGCTATTGGGTTTGAATAACTTTATCTCCCTAGTGCAGGTAGTCCAATATCAGCAACTCCACATTGCACCCCTAATCTAATCTCTGCATTTTCAATTCGATGTATTTATTTCAGATTAAATATATCCAATATGTACCTACCACACAAATAAAATCTCAAATAACTAATGTTAGTAAGGGCATTGAAAAGTATTACATATATAAATACGTATATTATGTTAGATTCATGCTTCAACTTTTACTGAAAGAAGATATTATTCACACTGGGCGACCGGTAAAAGTTTGGCTACGCAGATACTGCAGAAGCCTGAATCTTTCCTATCAGCTACCACGGCCAGCATACGTTTTCCTAGAATTTATTTTAAGTTTTTTTTCTCCAGTTTGAGGATGTTAACCTGACGGAAATAATGCGCACGAACATAGCCGCCGCTCGCTACGACAAGCCGACGCCTGTGCAGAAATACGCGATTCCGATAGTGCTCGGGCGCCGCGACGTGATGGCGTGCGCGCAAACCGGCTCCGGCAAGACGGCCGCCTTCCTCGTGCCCATCCTCAACCAGATATACGAGGCTGGACCCGTCAAGCACATGGGGTAATTACATCATACTAATCTATATTATTAAAAGAAAGTCGTGTTAGTTACACTATATACAGGGCGTCCCACGGATATGCCACATGGAGGGCTTGTATATTGTAGATGGAACATTTTACTGAAAGAAGATATTATTTGAATTTAAAAAAAAAATTAAACTGTATTCATATTTTTTTTCTCATCTTGAGCATTTGATAAATAATTGATTAATTTTGTATTAAAAATGTAAAAATTCAAGTTGATGGACGCAGGAAGTGCATCGTAGGGCACGTTCCTGACGTGCGTGACCTATGAGGCAATGTTTTGTTATAGGTGATGGTTACCAATTAACATCAGGTGGGCCATACGCTTGTTCCATCAGCTTGTTAAAGTTACTTAGTAAAAAAAAAGCGGCCCGGCTTCCTATCGCAGGATTATGGGTTCAAATCCGGTCGTGCACCAATGAGTTTTTCTATCCAAAATCGAAATTGGCCATTATGTTGATGAAATTGTACGTTTGCGGTGCAGAAAAAAGTCGTGAGGAACATAAGGTTAATTACTATAATATTTCATTGTAAGTGTATTAATTACGCTTTTATTATGTTGACAGGCCGTACAACAGACGTAAACAGTATCCTCTGGGCTTGGTCCTAGCTCCAACTCGTGAGCTCGCCACCCAGATCTTTGACGAGTCTAGAAAGTTCGCCTACCGCTCGCGAGTGCGTCCTTGTGTCGTGTAAGTAAACCTATTTACTTGTATCTATTTGTTTTACTTTTAGTAACTTACCATGGTGGTCGGAAGAACTCGCGCAGCTGAAGAAAGAGGTGAAAACCAAGAAGAGGAGAATTCGGTGTGCAGCGCCGGTCCGTAGGAAGATGGTTGTCGAACAGTACTTGCAAGTAAAAGAAAAATATGAACAACTAGCAAAACAAGCGCAAATAGAGTTCAGTGGAAAGCAAGACAAAGAAGGGTTCTTGATCAAGGAAGGCAAATCCCAAAGCCCCTATGAGTCTGCTGAAATACTCTCCGAGACAAACCCAGAAGATAGAGAAGAAAATGATAACACAAATCACCAAAAGATCGGGAACGAAAAAACCAAGTAAATGAATCGGGGTATGTTGGTTATCATGAGCCTGCGTTAACCATGGAGGAAGTGAGGACCGCGCTAAATAGTTCCAATCTTAAAAAAGCACCGGGTCAGGATGGATTCACAGCAGATATCTGCAAGACCCTGAAACAAACAAGTGGCATTGGCAAACAAGTGTATAGAATATGGAAACTTTCCCAGTGCATGGAAGGGAGCAAGGGGAAGAAAAGTTACGAAGACTCTAAATCTTACAGACCTATGATTCTTGCTTCCTGTCATGGGCAAGGTTTTTGAGAAAGAAGAGGCCACCAGAATCGTTTCTAAAGGGAGCTCAATTGGAGGTCCTATTCTATGGAACTTGCTCATAGAAACAAGCGATTACTACCAGCCTTTTGCTGATGATGTGGTGTCTTTGACGGACCGCACTGGATATCTAAAGACAGGCGATTGCCGCTCTCGCCTATGTTCGGGAATGGGGCATCAAAAATATGTTAAAGTTGGCTTCATATAAAATAACTGTGATGATTATGATCTGAAAACTTAAATATGATGCGCCACTTCTGAAGATGGGCGGGGTCGACATCGCCATGTCTAAGGAAATCAAGGTTTTGGGGCTTACGATTGACGACAAAATATTAAAATTGAGATAAAATTGAGTTGTAAAAAATACATAAATCACAATTAAAATAAAAAATATATTTTACTTCCTAAAACTCCTGTGTCCTGCGAGGCAATGTTTTGTTATAGACGATGGTTACCAGTCAACATCAGGTGGGTCATCCATTTGCTAGTTGTATAAATAAACTCTCGTTTAGGTTTAAAAAAAAGTTTTAAGTTTTCTAAATTATTGATTATGCTCCCAGGTACGGCGGATCCCCGATTCACGATCAGTTCCGCGAGTTGGAGCGCGGCTGTCACTTGCTAGTGGCAACACCAGGTCGCCTGGTAGACATGCTAGCCAGAGGGCGCGTGGCTCTCGACCATTGCCGGCACTTGGTCCTCGACGAAGCCGACCGCATGTTGGACATGGGTTTCGAACCGCAAATCCGCAAGATCGTCGAATGCCACACGATGCCCAAGACTGGCGAGCGACAAACCCTTATGTTCTCTGCAACCTTCCCCAAGCAGATCCAAGTGTTGGCGCAAGATTTCTTGTACAACTACGTGTTCTTGGCGGTGGGACGCGTGGGATCCACGTCTGAGAATATCACTCAGAAGGTAGGTAATGGCATCATGAATCATCGTCATCAATCATACATTCCTCTCCTCCTTAACTGGCCTCTCAGCTCAGGTAATAAATATTTGTGTGGTGAACACAAATGTTTGTTCTCTGTCTGGGTGTTATATTGTATTCTAAGTATGTATTTACAAAAAAAATGTAGGTATATAAGTATTCATATAAGCTATCTGGTTCTCATCGTACAAGCTATGCTTAGTTTGGGGCTAGGCAGTGTTGTGTGGATTGTCCAAAATATTTATTTATTTTATTCAATCACTGGACTACGACTCATTTAAAAAAAAGTGATGGTACAGTCCAAAACAAATTCCGATACAACTCTTCCAATTTCTCAAAACACGCTTGTTTGATGGCATCATCATTTTGTGAGGCGAACTGACAATCTACTAAACCATACGTCCGAGAAACAGCATTTGGAGGGTCTTAGTAGGCGCATACTACGTTGAAACCTACTCACTGCAATGTCAAAAGTCTAAAGTTATAGTGACAGCGCCACACGGCAAGCACGCAAATAGTTCATATATACAAGTATAGATTTCCCTCAAACACATGACATTTCAGGAGTATACAAAAATGATGTTATCAACAGGTGGTGTGGGTAGAGGAATGCAACAAACGTTCCTACCTGTTGGATTTGCTGAATGCATCCAACCTGCTGCAGCGTTCGCGGCCTGAGGAAGACCAGCTGGTTCTGACCTTTGTTGAGACAAAGAAAGGTATCCTCATAAACCTTCATATATCCTCATCGCTTTCAGCGATAAGGCTGCCCAATGTACTTTATTTATGTAGTTACGTTTAGTTACTGTGATGTAACCTTGTGTATAATAAAGTGTTAGAGATCGTCCAAGCTTAAAATGCACGTCCCGCTACTCCAGTCAGTCAAAGTAAAATTGTTCTTTATCACTTATATTACAAGGATCATTTTAGACTGGTGACCAAAGGGCTGGCGCTTACCTAGGGCAAAGAATTAGCTTAGCTATTCAAAGAGGTAACGTTGCCAGCCTTTTGGGCACATTGCCTGCGGTCGGTGATCTGAACTCTGTTTTCTACCTGTAATACTTTCAGGTGGAAAACAGAGTTCATTATAAAATTTTCTAGTTTCTTATAAAATTTAATTTTTATATTTTCTTTTTAATTATTTCATGTTGTAGGATCATTTTTAACTACTTTGCTGTGAGTCAACGTCAAGGAAACGTGGTGGAATACCTATCTAACTATCTTCCTGCCACGTTTCGCAGAAATCCTTACATTTTGTAGGCTCTTTGTTTTGTACTTACATTGTAACAGACGATTTCATAAAAATCAACAAGTGCAATGCTTTATTCAAATGTTCTTGTCAAGTGCCTAAATACCTGTTTGTACTGAACTGTTTCACAGTTTGAAGGGTTTACGTTTATTATCTAAAATAGATGCTAAAAGGCTGAATACTTATTTTATATGCAGTTCAAATATACAACTCTCGCTTAGTACCTAATCGCAAGACAGAAATAAAAAAATGCATTACATATAAATTTTTGCCTAAGGTTTCTTTTACGCAGTTGAATAACGTTTTGTTGTACAAAGGTGCGGACCAGCTGGAAGAGTACCTGGACCATCAGGGCTACCCGGTGACGTCGATCCACGGCGACCGCTCCCAGCGCGAGCGCGAGGAAGCCTTGCGTCGGTTCCGTACTGGACAGACACCCATTCTTGTGGCCACAGCCGTCGCCGCCAGAGGTAAACTCAGAAAGAAGATATACATTCATACTCAATTCGATGTTTATAAACCGCCGTCGCCGCTAGAGGTAAACTTAGAAAGAAGATGTACATTCATACTCAATTCAATGTTTATAAACAAACCCACAATAAAAAAAAACAATTGTCTTTTTGGTGTGGATGATGAAATTCGGCAAATTTCATCATCCGCACTTGGTGTACGGACTGGTTTCCGCAAGTCGGCCTCTAGCGGGCTCTTTTTGCGTCACGCTTGACACGTGTTGCTCAAACTTTCTTAGTTTCTACGACACGCCGTTTCACGATGTTTTCCTTCACCGTTTTGAGAGTACTGGCATAGTGCACATACATTTTTCGTCACAAAAATTCATTGGTACATGACTGGATTTGAACCCACCACGACCTTAGGTTCGGAAGGCGGGGCCGCTACCACTAGACCACCAGTCTTTTCCAATTCGATGCTTATAAACAGACCACAATAAAATAAATCTCCATTTGTCTTTTTGGTGTCGAGAAATGATTGTAGATACAATTTTAATTGTTATGGCTAATCTGTATTTTGTAAACTCATTTAGGTCTCCCGCGACACAGGCTAGTCCTAGTGCGGGGTCCATTGTATATCTGGATTTTTGTAA
Organism: Thera obeliscata; assembly: GCA_947578465.1. Classification (NCBI taxonomy): domain Eukaryota; kingdom Metazoa; phylum Arthropoda; class Insecta; order Lepidoptera; family Geometridae; genus Thera; species Thera obeliscata. The sequence continues at coordinate 6,868,988 of OX387926.1, forward strand.
AACTGTTTTCTCGAATAAATATTTTTGTATTTTTTTTTGTATAATGAATTATGTATCCATTCCTCAGGATTGGACATCCCGCACGTGCGTCACGTGATAAACTTCGACCTGCCGTCTGACGTGGAGGAATACGTGCATCGTATCGGTCGTACCGGCCGTATGGGTAACCTGGGAGTGGCCACTTCCTTCTTCAATGACTCCAACCGCGGCCTGGCGCGCGATCTTGTCGAACTGCTGGTCGAGGCCAAGCAGGATGTGCCTAGGTTTGTTACTTTTATGTTGACCAATCAACTAGTTTAGTCCAATTTTTAGAAAGAGGTTAGACTGACGAATCCATCTCGGATGAGAATCGTTCGCTCAAAATGAGCCACATCTTTTTTTTACAACTAGTTGATGGAACAAGCATATGCCCCACCTGATGTTAAGTGGTAACCATCGCCTATAACAACTCATTGGTCACGCACGTCAGGAACGTGCCCTACGATACCCAGATGCGTGCCCTGCGTCCATCAACTTGAGCCATAAAGATGTTCAGCCTCACGTGCCAGTAATCTCACCGGCATCCACACCCTTCAAATACCGAAACACTAACTGCCTAATTTGCACTACTAAAACTGCCTAATTTGGGGCTAGATAGTGTTGTGTGGATTGTCCAAAATGCTTATTTTATTTTTTGTTTATGAAAATACCATATTTGTCGCAGTTGGTTGACGAGCACGGCGGCGGATGGTCGCATTGGCGGCGGCGGCAGTCGGCGCACCGGCAGCCGGTCGGGCGGTGGCGGTGGCGGCGGCGGCAGTCGGTTCGGCAGCAACGCGCCCGCGCCCGCTAGCGGCAGCGCGTTTGGCGCCCGGGACTTCCGTACGCAGTCGCGCCAGCCCGCGCGCTCGGCTGGCGCTGGATCTGGTCAGTATACACTTCTCATTGGCCGTTTATGTCTGGGCATGTCCGTGCTTTGGAGAGCTCGTCCAGTGGCTAAGTCTTCTTCTTATCGTGTCACTGATTCTTTCGAACCAAGTGTGCTGAAAGGATTTTATGTGCGCCTCAAAGAAGAGGAGCCTCTTCGTGCATGTGACACATATTTTCGAACTTGTTAGTTCTACGACATGCCGGTTTCCTCGCGATGTTTTCTTTCACCGTTTGAGAGCACTGCCATAGTGTACATAAATTTTTGGGCAGAAAAACTCATTGGTACACGACTGGATTTTAACCCACGACCTTAGAATCAGAAGGTAGGGCCGCTACCACCAGGCCCCCAGCGCCCTCCTGCCTAAGTGTAACAAAACAATCAAAAAACTAATCTTAAATAAGAGCAATGCTCTTCTGGGCGTAATAGTATGTGGTATGTCGTACTAGATGGTAAATCATCTTTCCTCTTTTGTTCTCACCATTTTTGGGAGGAATGGAGGGAAGGAAATTCAATGTTTGACTAATGTGATTATGTTTGGTTAGGATTCGGATATGGCGGCGGTAACTACGGCGGCAACTATGGCGGCTCGTACAGCGGCGGCGGTGGCGGCGGCGGCAGCGGCGGGCCCGACTGGTGGGACTCGTAAGCAGCCTCCGCCCTTCGCACCGCCATCGCCAACGCCATCGAACATCCGACATACTCAACTTAACGACGTATTTTATTTTATACAGTGCTTCCTGAAATTCGTGATAGATTCATGATGGGTATCGATAAACGAGAGTTCGATTTTGAAAATGAATGCTAATGTGTATTCTGAAAAACCTTGATTACTGAACGTATGAAATGTTTTGTATTCTCAAAGTCCACTGAATGAATTTATTTTTATCGATATCCGTAACAGCGACGGATTGTTCAAGAATTTCCGCAGGCGCTTTATAGTTAACTCGACTTGGACTGAAATTACCCTGTGACTATTTAATGTAATTGTACAATAGAGAAGTAGCGGTGCGATTGAGAAGTGGCGAGGGATGCGGCGCTGAATCTCAGGCCCCGGCCGCGATCCCTCGCGGTGTTTCTTTTAAATAATAGATATACAAGCGCTGACAAGCGACCCTAAATATTCGCGAGATAGGTAGCGATTCACTAATGGATAATCGATTAGCAGTAAATTATAACGATATCATACGTTCCGTTGCGTCGAAGTCCTTCATTACCCGACTCGCCGCCTTCTATCATTTTCCAGTTTTGATTATGTGAACGTAGACATAGAAATATTTTTGATGTTCAATCTGTATCGTGATTTCGTAAATGAACGATGTAATTGTGTATTTTCTATTTTCTGATGGTCTCATTGCTGGCTCACCTCCTATCACTGAAATTTTGAAGCATTTATGCACCCTTAATCGATGTAGCTATTGATGTAGATTTAGAAATTGAGAAGTACCGATACAGTATCATAGTGAATACATAAAATATTAATCTAAAATTTGTCTGTAGAAAACCCATCTGTCATCAACATGGTCTATAATTTTAATGTGAATTTACCAATAAAAATAAAGAAACAGATGATCGTCTTTCTTTTTATTACTCCAAAAAGATAGGGTCAACAAAGCATGTTACGGTAACCATACTTTACTACATAACCTATTGATAGGCCGACCCTAAACTGAACACACATTTACAATATACAAAACTGGAGAAAGAGGTACATAATGTATCGTAGTAGTTTGCTGGTGTTTTTTAGATAAAATACGCTGTAGATAAAAGAGTAGTAAAAGTTGATATGATCGATAGTAATCTTTACTGACTGAGTGGGCGAGACTAGACAGGCGCCTCGATTGCGTGACGATCTAAACTCGTGCTTTTCGATCGAAGCTTAGTCTGAGTAGTCACACCGAAAATTTTTCCAGGGTGTAGCACTACCAAAATCATGGAATAGGTACTACTACTATAGGTGCGCAGGTCGCTTGCCATTTTACAAGGCTGATTCAGGAATCGGTGTCACGTTAATGAATTAGAAGTGACGGTAATGACATGGAGTAAATTAAGAAGAATCAGTCGTAAGTAAAACAGCGAGAACATTGATGTTACCGAAATCATTATCCTTCAGAGAGTTTTATCCTTTATCCGTTGGTTTGATAACAGACTGATAAATCTCAGCATGTTCCGTTATAGCTCACTCAACCTTGAGTTATTTTTGCAGCAACTAAGGTCGTGCGTGGTCTAGCATTTCATTTTGCTTATCTTTGGCACTGTTTAATCTCTTGTAAGAATTACTTGCGCTCTAACCTTGTAAGCATAAAATTAATTCTGGTAGATAACTTTTCTTTTCTATTCTATACATAATGCAATTGCATCGTCAATTTCACTCTGATAAAAGTGTCGTTGTCGTCATAAATACCTATGTATGACACAACTGGCCAGAGAGAAGAGGTCAATAATTATGCTAGTTCTAGTTATGGATAGGTTAAAAAACAGATAAGATTACAAGTTAAAAACCACAGTTTTGGTTGTGTGCGTCTTGAGTTTTGTATTAGGAACATGTCAAATATACCCGGCGCCTGCGTCTGTCCATTTCGTCTATACAGATTTCATTATTATTAATTTATCTCATCGATTACGTCCGGTAATGGCCAACGGCTTATTGAATGCGTCTTTTTGTGGCGCCTTTTTATTCGGGGATCGCGTCTAGAGCGGGACCCCGTCGAGATGGCATCCACGGAATGCCTAAAAGGTGACTCGTGGATAAATTACGGACATTTCATCCATTTTAACGATTCCCTTTATTATTTAATTTATTTTTATAGTATGTTACACATTTGGCTTGTAACAATGTTTGTTTTTGGGTCTCATTAGCATAAGGCTCACGCTGAGATAACAAAAAACATTGAAGCGCAGCCATTTTGATTTCCCGATAGATAGTATTTTATCTTAGGACGGTAGATATTTGTAAAAGGGCTCTACGTGTCTAATGAAGGGGATAGCGAGATGGCTCAATTCCGTAGTCATTTGTCGGTTTTATCGCGTCTTGCTTGTGACATAATAAAATAATTAATTTATTATGGCTTTCAGAGATGATTTCGATCAGTTTGATCTGTGGCGCGCGGCGGGACGTTAATAGTTTTATGTAGGTAATATGTAATTTTTATTAATTGGTATTTGATGGAGTAGATAAAAGCTGTTGCAGTAATTATTGTTGACCCATGCGGGATCTGTCATTACATTAACTACACGAATCCTAAGTACCAACTTAAGTTTCATTCTTACATTACAAATTGTGTGGGTTGGTTTTATAGTAGGTACTGATCGTGCAAGGCTTCACAATAATTTGTCTAGGAGTTGAGGTCCCACTTCACTATAATTATGCCAAAAAAACACGGTTCAGCCTAATTTAGGTGGGTACCTACCTACTTGGACAAAAACTGCCACTACTCAATCCAGAAATTTTACTTTTACATCTTGACTGTTACAGAAATAAAGCAACAAAAAGTCTATTGTTTGCAGTAACATTTCCAAAATATGTTGGCAATTAGTAGAAATGCTGTCCGGCCATATGTTTTAATACGGAAATAATGGAGCTCGAAACAATGTTTCCTCCGCGAGAAGAACAATACGGTGGCCCTTTTGTATCATTCGAGGCGGCCGTAAATCATTCGAATACAACATTGCGTAAAAGTAAAAAATGATTTACAATTTGCTTACTCAAAAAGGTACAATACTTGTCTCGTTATTTCTCAAATGCTTGTAGAAAAGTTTGTTAAAAAATAATCAAAATAAAATGTGTGATACTTTGCGGTGTTAATGGAACATTGTTACCTACTATAGGTATTATGTCTGTCGAGACTAGGTACCTACTACCTTCGTAAGACTTCGAGGTAAGTTCACGTAGAAATAAAAACTACATTACTTAGGTATTGATAAAAAATCGTATAATTTATCTTGAATAAATACATAAAGAAATATTCTAGATGATTATTTTAAGTCTAGGTAAGTTGATATATTTTTTTTTAATTTGGTATTTGCTATAGGTATGTACATATTTTAAACATCGGATAAATACACTTACTTCTTATACTTATTACTTTAACATTTTTTCAACCTGGAAAATGCACGTGTGTCCAACAAAATTTAACTACTTAGGAATCTACTACTAACACATACCCATAAAGTACTTTGGTACAGTTATATGAACACAAACGCGACACCATTTATCACAATACGTTACACATAATCATATTTTTATCACATTCAAATAATTTTTTTACAGGTTTTCTAAAGCTATTTTAAAGTAATTAAATACAAAAATACATAAAGTATTTTAAACTAGAGAAACACAGAATACCGCAGAGATATATAAATTTGACAAAATGGTATTTATTTATTTGATAGAATCCGCCAAAGCCTTTATTAACCGACTTCCAATCAAAAAGGAGGAGGTTCTCAATTCGGTTGTATGTTTTTTTTTTTTTTTTTTTTTTTTTTTTATGTCTGTTACCGCATAACTTCGTCATTTGTGAGCCGATTTGAAAAAATATTTTTTTATCTGAAAGGTACTGCTTCCAGATTGGTCCCATTTTAATTTTATTAAAATCGGTGTTGCCATTTTTTTTAAATAATTTTTTTAATGTTTGTAACTGCATGCCTCCGTCATTTATGAACCGATTTAGAAAATTATTTTTTTATTTGGAAGGTTATTCTTACGTCCAGATTGTCCCAAACAAATTTGATTAAAATCGGTTTAGCCGTTTGACAATGAAGTCGGTTTCTCAAGTTTTTTAAACTTAAATTATTTTATGGCCCTTTCAATAGACAGTAAGATCATACTTATTCTAATCTTTGTTAAAAAAATTGTGCCTACCTATTGGTTATGTGTAGGATCATATTTTTAAGCATGCCTACCCTCATCTCATCATACAATTATAGCTACATGTGTGACGAGCTTTACTCTGAAATTAAAAAAATATATTTTATTTTATGCTGTAAATACACCAAAAAAATCATTCAACATTCGGATTCGGAAGCAAAAATCTGATTTTTGCTTCCGTTACCAAAAATGTACTTTTGTATTAAAATTACTAGAAGTTACGAGTATCCTCTTCTGTTCAAATTATAGTAAAAGCCCTTTAGGTCCATAAGCTCTGCATGTGTTCCCTGCTCGGCCACGATTCCGTCTTTCACCACACATATTGCGTCTGCGTCGCGAACTGTACTGAGTCTGTGAGCTATCATCACACACGTGCGACCGGCTTTAGCTGCATCTAACGCTTCTTGTACCACCTGGAGAAAATCACAAAAGTCATAAATTACAGCAAACCGGCTCTCTACCGGCGTCAGTATTTCCGGAACGCTATAATTTGGGAATTTTCAAGAGAAGTGAACAGGTGCATTATGGCTAAGCATGCTCCATCTTAGGCTGCATCCTCACTTTCCATCAGGTGTGATGGCTGCCGAATGCTGCTTTGCTCTTGCCATTCCAAACTATCTTGGAATTAGGTATTTGAAATTTGAAAATCCCCTACGTTTCCCGAACGAAGTTCAGACAATGTCCCGGTTTTTTCGGCACCAACCCTAAATTTCCAGGTTAGACTTGACAAAACGCGATCTTTATTTTTAATTGTATGGAAGAAACAGACAGACATTTCTAGTTCTGAAGACCAACTGCGACTGCCTCCGCTTCTCAACGGTAACTCAAGTGAACTCCAGTCTGCCCGCGACCACGGCTGTTGTAACACGGTCGTAGAGTCGGGAAATAATAAAGGTAATCGCGATAAATACCCGTTTCTTCCATATAATTAGACTTGACAAAGAATTACATAACAGTTATTTTACCTTCTCGCTCTCAGTGTCAAGCGCACTTGTGGCTTCATCAAGCAGCAGCATCTGAGGTTTTCTGATCAAGGCTCTGGCGATGGCTACCCTTTGCTTCTGACCTCCAGACAACTGGGTGCCTTTAGAGCCGATGTTTGTGTCGTATCCCTGAAACGTTAGATCGACTTATTTTTTTTTCCAAATCTGGTTGTAATTGTAATAATATCTGACACTGAAAATTCTTATTGTTTTTAATTTTGAACAGTTTTCTTAAGTTTTAGTTATTTTTTACAAATTGTTCTCGATTTCAACTCTAAACTTAATAAAGACTCAACCTCGGATTTTTATGTAAAAACAAAAAAAAAATGTTAGAAAAAAAGTCTTTCCCTAAATTACAAAAAGCATTTTTTTCAAAATCAGATTAATGTCAGATACGGTACGATAACGTATATCTTTCTTTATTCCGTATATATGGAAAAATCTTCTCTAAAACAATTATGTAGTAAGGTATGTATTTCTGTAGTACGGGCTTAAATAACAGTATAGGTACTTACCAACGGCAAACTCGTGACAAAATTGTGGATATTCGCCTGCTTGGCTGCATCCATAATCTCATTCATGCCAGGCGTAGTCACATTGTTCCCGTACGCTATATTCTCCGCTATAGTTCTGTCGAATAGAATAGGTTCTTGCTGCACGAACCCTATTGACTGTCGAGCGTCTATTAGGCGTAGTCTGATTAATGGAATGCTGTCTTGTGCCTAGAAATAAAACATGCGTTCATGGTACCAGCAATACATCATAATTTTTGATGGTACTACCCGCCACCACTATACTACCAGTACACTCTCCACTGAATATACCTAGCTAGACCGTTTATCTATAAACGGTCGCCCGGTTTTAGTAGAGATGTCCTATTCCCAAAACCGGCTAACACTACCTTATAAGTATCCCTGCATAAACAACCTTTACTACTACTATTACTAAAAAAATATACATGTTGCAAAAAAATCCATTAAACATACTATGCACTTTTGAGAGTTTGACCAAAACATAATTATATGGAACAAATGGGTATTTATCGCGATTACCTTTATTACTACCCGACGTTTCGGCCGTGTTACAACAGCTGTGGTCGCGGGCAGACGTTTGTTTGATCCATATAGTTATAACGATCGCGTTAATTTAAAAGGTGCTATGACCAAAACATGTCTCACCACTATGCCCGCGTCAGGGTCATAATATCTCTCGAGCAGTTGAATGACTGTACTCTTGCCGCAGCCGCTAGTCCCGACCAGCGCGATGGTCTTCCCTCGCAGCACCTCCAAGTCCAGCTTATCAAGGACTTGGATTGTAGGTCGCGTCGGGTACCTGAACTGTACAGCTTGGAGACTCGCTTGTCCTGTACCTCTCTGCAATCGTAGATATATAGATAGAATATTGTACCTTGTTGCACACATAAAAATATGAATGTTTAGGTAGGTATTTTATGTACCTGTGGTTGTAGGCAATAAATATTACACACATTTAAAAAAAAAATGAGTATCCTTGTTTGTTATTTGTGGTGAATGGGGACATGATACACTTGATTCTTGTCTTGTTTCATAGCCCGGTTATGAAATAAGAACCGGTTACGGAGCAGAGACCGACTTAAAAATGGTTACATATTCAAAATAAATTAAAGTAAAGTCAAATAATAGTCAATAAATAATTGTCAATAATAAATTAATTGACAATAACCCTGCACGTAGTCAGAAAAGTTTTTTGTATTTGACGTGTTGATAAAATTAAAATCTTACAAAGTTCTCGACAGCTGGTACAGCGGGGTCCGTGATCTGTGACTGCTTGTTCAGCAGTACGATGACTCGGCCTGCCGCCTTGATTCCCTTCTGGAAATTAGGCGCAAACGACAGCGCCTGCGCCGCTGATGACGCTCCCATCAGCAGGGCTTGCGCTGACCTGGAACATAGGCCTATGTGTAAAGGGATGTATATGGCTCCGGAATGATTTTAGATTGATTCCGGCCTGGCTCTGGGATGACTCCGAGATTCTCACGGGATGAATCCGGGATCCCTACGTGATAGCTCTAGATTTTAATCACGTGTCCCTGTTCTTTAGCGGGGACATGAGAAAGTTTTTTTTTATTTAACCTACATTGTCCCACTGCTGTGGCAAAGGTCTCCCCAAAAACCTTCCAGTCATCTTGTTTCTTAGCGGTTTCCCCCAACCTTTTCTCTGACCGTCGAGATCATCTCGCCAACGTCTTCTCGACCAGCCCCGCCTTCGTCTCCCGTCTTCTGGCACCCAAGGAGTGACAATATTCCCAGTTTTCGGGATGCATCCTGCTGCACTTTAATTAAAGCTTAGCTGTTTTGCTCCCAATGTCGTCCACAATTTTTTAATTATTTTTCTAAAATGTTATGATCTACAGAAACATCAGGAATACACACATTTGTCTAGGAATACTTACTTAAAAACATTAGAATACGGTATGTCATCGTAAACAATGAGAGTGCCGCCATAGTACATAGCCGCAGCGATAATAAAGTTGAAGATACTCCTCGAAAGGCCGTAGACGATGCCTCGCCAGTGGGTCCCTCTCTTAGCGGTTATCAAAGCGGGTTCCAGCTGGTTGGCGTAATCCTTGGTAAATGTCTCTTCTCGGCCGAGTGAGGCTACTGTACGCACGTTTGCTACGGCTTCTACTGCGATCTGAAAAAGTTTGTCGAGCTTGAATAAGCTTGTATTTTTAAGTTTTTTAGAATTCGTTGGCTACTGGAAAGTGCTGCCAGCTTGTCAAAGAATAAATTATAAAACAAAAAATGGCTACTTATAGAGCTTTGATCAACAAGAACACATATAATTACGTTGGTAGTATGAGAACTGCGTGATTTTCTAAGAATTGTGAATGTTAAGGCGCGTAGCACTTTTCGTAGCAGTTCGTAGCAAACAAAACGTAAGCAAACTGAAATGTTTTTTACACAAAATATGGTCAAATAACTTAGCCACTGTTTTTTAGTGATTCTTGTAATTGAACTATTATAAAGACTATTTGGATTGATTGATTGATTCATTTCAGGGCTTCGGTGAAAAAAATCGTTCGAAAAAAAAGAATTTGTAAATTTTAGTCTTACCTTTGAGCTGCTTTCCATAGTTTTAGCAGTTCCGAAAGACTCCATTCGTGCCATTTTATTTTGCTTATAAAGAACAATGGTGAGGATTGGGACGAACGTCAACGAGACCAAACCCACCCGCCATTCGTAAACTAGGGCGAGAACCAATGCTAAGCCGAAAGTTCCAATTGCTTGTAGGACGGAGCCGATGCGTTGACCTGTGGCCTGAAAGTGCATAAATATGCAATTGATTAGAAGCGCTGGTGGCCTAGTGGTAGCAGCCTCGCCTTCCAGTCTTCAGGCCTTGGATTACTCTCAAACGGTAAAGGAAAACATCGTGAGGAAACCGGCATAGTAGAACGTAAAAAATTCGAAGCATAATTATGTCAAGGGCGCGAAAGAAGCCTCTTCGAGGCGCACTTAAAATCCTTACGCCACACTGGCTCAAAAGAACTAGTGACACGAAAGGAAAAATAAAAGATTAGTAGCATAGATACTGTAAAAATATTGCTAACAATCACGGGGGTTATGCACAATTTATTGAAACACAAATTTTCCTGTAAAACCAATGATAACTTACTCCTTGAACGGCCGCGGCTTCCCCAGATAGCTTGCCACACAGTGCTCCGGTAGAGTTTTCTTTGTCATCGAAAAAGGCAACCTCTTGCTGAAGCAATGTTTGGAACATCAGTTTTCGCAAACGCTCCGTCAAATGTTCTCCAGCTAAGGCGTAGAAAAATACCTAAAAGGAATTAAATAATGTATCAGCCAATCAACGGCCATTTGTGATCATTTCGTTGAATGATAGGACGTAGAAGAACTTATAATCTTTTACTTATCTCGTATAAAACGCAAAGCAAAGAAAATACATTGGAGTCATCCTTTTTTTTTAGGAAAGCACTCAAAAGGCATACCATACCTATTCTCAGGATGTTGTGTTGCAAAATTAAACAAGTACCTATGCGGAGACTGACGGCAGCTACAAACATTCGCCTACACTTTTCGCGTTGTTTTTCGCAAAATGACTTTCGATACAGATAAGTTTAATCGTGAAATTGAAAGCCATCGATTGGCTGCTATAACTGGCTGCTCAAATATTCTGGCTGCCGCAGTCTAGCTACGCAGCCAGGCGGAACTTACCATTATGAAGTTAGTTATCCCAGAATATACTCCAACACCAACAAATATCAGTGAGTAAGTTCTGATCTGCCTCTGCACTTCTTCCTCATTGGGATTTGAAAGGACCTGAAATTAATGAACATTTTCAACAATTCATATAATTACTTACTGGGACTTTCAATGTGACCCTTAGAACTTTTCTTAAATCCTGTTTGGACATTCCACTTACTACCCCTTTCAAATTTCTTCAAGCACCTTGAGTATGAATACATACAACACAAAAACTGGAATGTACCTAAATCCACTGTTCGATGTTAAATGTACCTTACTTTCTGTATAATAAATAAATAAATAAATACAGCAGCTGGTGTGGAAATTTCGATTTAAAAATGACCACTAGGTCATATTTTTCGTTCTATTTCATCAACAAAAACCGTATAAACACGTAAGTATGAGTGAATACATACGTCTACAAAATCTCCCAAGATAACAGCGAACAATGGCATAGCGAAGCCGCTGCAGAAGGCACACAGGCTAGCCAAAGTGATAGACTTCCACTCGGGGGCGTTCAGTTTCAGTACTCTCAGGAACGAGATGTCTTCCTCTTGGCTGGCAGCTTTTTCTTCCTGTCGAATGGAGGAGATAAATTGAACTTCTGGATTTGAAAGTGGGTTCAAAAGATAGGCAATTTAAATTTAAATTTGGAGAAAGGAAAAGGAACCTGCAAGAAATGAAACGAAGAAAATATTTAAAATCACGCAAAACAGTTGATAGTTTTGTATTCGAAGTGTCTTGGCATCCCCACGGACCAAGCCTTGATCTTCTTGGGTCAAGATTTGGTCCGTGGGATACCAAATGTTTAGACTCCCGAGACTTGTATACATATTTGTGCCTTTTGAGATCTTCTGTCAAATCTGCTGATTATCAGAAATAAAGACAAATTATGTCTCTAACTGATGACACTCATAATAAGATCATAGTGTAGTGACATGGTTTTAGTATGGAGTTTGGGTCGGTCTTATGAGATGATCTCAATACTTACGGTCGGTATCACAAATTCCTCGTCGTCTTCATCTTTTTCACTCCTTATTGATACTTCTCTAACCAGTTTATCCTTTGAATATTCTGAAAAACACGAATTGTAATTCACGGTATTTCGTGTCATGTCGCAATAAAAAAAATCGGAGAAAATGCTAAATAAAATATAAATTTTCTGCTGTTCCTTTTAAATTTCATAAACTGTTTCATCATAATATTAATTTGAATTAGGATCAGCAACTAACACTCCTATTGTTACGAGAACAATATTTAAATCATACCAAGGAGGTTACAAACCTTTTTCTTCGTTGCCATTTGTCTGCAATACAACCATGTCGTAGTAATGTCCCTTCTTCTTCATCAGCTCTTCGTGATTTCCACTTTCGACTACCCTGCCGTCTTTGAACACGTAGATGACGTCCACATTCCGGATGGTTGAGAGTCTGTGTGCAACGATGATAGTGGTTCGTCCTTCTTGAGCCTACATAAATAAATATCGTTATTATTTTAAAGCTTGGGTCCAAATTGTAACTAAATTTCGTCTCGGTGTATGTCAGTCATTCAGGGCCTTGATTCTTCATTATAAGTATTGTATTCTCTTTCTGCCGCGTATAAGTATTGAACATTTTTTATTTTAGGTACCTTCTTGCCAGTACTTACGTTGTCGTTATCTAGAAGGTCTTATTTTGCCCTTCCTAAAATATTCTTTAACTATGCATTTAGGTACAGAGCACCAGGATGGTAACTGAGAGAACATAATAATTCTTTTTAAACTTTCGCAATCATAACACATACTGAATCTATTATTGTAAGTCTTATTATTTCGAGAAAAATGCAGCGGCATACCCTATCAAGTGCCCTCTGCACTTTAGCTTCAGAGTTGTTGTCCAGCGCGCTGGTGGCTTCATCTAACAGTAGTATTCCTGGATTGCGGATCAGTGCCCTTGCTATAGCAATCCGTTGTTTCTGTCCTCCTGAGAGGGAAGCTCCTTTTTCTCCCACAAGCGTGCTGTAACCCTAAAGGAGATAAAAACTCTGTGGTATTAAATAATGTTCTGTTTGATACACACAAGTTTTATTACTATATCGTCGGTCGGATTCATTACCGGAACATTTCCGAAATCACGTTTTTTGAGATAAATATGCAGAATGGTTGGAAATTGAATACTCTATCCAAATCACTAACGGTATAACTCAAATTTTGGTTCTAGTTGACAGAAAACTAATTATTCCGTTAAAGAAAAGTTCCGTTCCGTTCCGATTTCAAAAACTTTAACCCTCAATTACTCAAAACGTATAATTTTGAGATGTTCCACTAATGATTTTCACCGACGATATTCTAGTGGATGGTTAATTGACATATTGCTCTAAGATTGGTAGACCACCATATTGCATTACTTGATGTTTCTCAAACACATAAGATGTTTCTCGATTAAATCTTCAGTCTCTCGATTCCCATACCAATCTTGATGAGATCCAATCGAGATAGAGACTGGAATCAAATGTCAGTAAAGTCCACGCGCGTCAGATGACGAAAACATAAAAAATGATCTAGAAATATATCTACCGATTACAAACATGAATGGGGTAATCACACTTGCATTGCGTTTTATGCATGTCTATATTTGGGAAATTTTACATTAATCGCCGTCCCAGTATCGACTTTGTTTATGGTGCGCAATAGAGTTTGTCCAATGTCCATCTCAATTCTACTCACATTGGGCAGTTTCATGATAAACTGGTGGGCATTAGCTTGCCTGGCGGCTGCCTCTATCTCGTGGTCTGTAGCGTTTTCTCTTCCATACCGGATGTTTTCTCTTACTGTGGTGTTGAAAAGCACTGGTTCTTGGCCCACCAGACCGATCTGAGCTCGCAGCCACCGGACAGATAGAGAGCGAACATCGTTGTTGTCCACGGAAACCTTAAAAAAACTCTTTAATCAAATTTTCTTTATGGTGGTGGGAGTCGCAAGGTTTTTTATATTTAGATCCTACAGTTTGACTGAGATGGAGGTGTGCAGTGACAAGAATGGATAGGATACGGAATGAGTATATCATGGGAAGTTTAAAAGTAGCGCCAGTGACAGAAAAATTGAGGAGCGATAGGCTGGCGTGGTACGGGCATGTCATGAGGAGGGCTGAAAGTCATGTGACTAGGAGAATGATGAGTATGGATGTGGATGGGTATGTAAGCAGAGGTAGACCAGAGACAACATGGATGACCTGTGTGAAAAATGGCATGGATAAAAGAGGAGTGAATGCAGAGATGACGCTGAGAGAGGGGAATGGAGGAGAGTCATGTTGTGCCGACCCCACATAGAGTAATAAATAATAATAATAAAAGCATTTATTTTTCTTTCACAAAGTAGGTAGCGAACACAATGTATGGTGAAGATGTAATAGGAACAGTAATTAGATGAGATGTGTCCACCCACTTTGCAAGAGACTGGATAAGAGTGGGATAAGGGCAGGAAGAAGGTTTCATTTCTTGATACTTCAAGAACTTTCTAGAAACTTCTAATTTATTACTGATGGATCCGTATTGCTTATGTGTGGGTATACCAGTCAATATCACTCAACATGTCTCTAAATAATGTATGTATATACAGGGTTATTCATTATTAGCTGCAAATACTCAGGAATTAGGTTCAACAAATAAAATAAAAAATATTTATGAAATGATTTTTTTTAAGTTTTGTTATGAAAACCCCGAGAAAATCGATAGAGGAATCATTGGCGCTTGACCTATTTTGACCTTTGATCCGCGCCCGCACGCCGTGAGTGACACTCTGCGTTCAGTCACCGCCTGGGTGGGTCATCGTCCTGTTCTCCATGGCAATCATAATGCAATAGCCGTAAAGAAATTAATAAAAATAAAATTTGGATACAAAAACATATAAAAATATCCAAATTTTAAAAAAATCATTTCATAAATATTTTTTATTTTATTTGTTGAACCTAATTCCTGAGTATTTGCAGCTAATAATGAATAACCCTGTATAATGTAGAGTAAAACTTCGCGATTAGAAGCAAATATAGGTAGGTATTAGGTATGTCTGCATTTGATAAAACTTGATTATCTAAAATTGTATTATTCACCACGTTATCTGCCCGATTATGGTTGCATTGTTTTATATGTTTAAATAATAGTAAGGTATGCATCCTGGAGCTATTTGTAGGACTAAAACATGAGGTATGTGATGAGGTATGGTATATGGGGTTTTTGTGCTATGCCCTTAGTTTGTTGTACTGATTATTAGCAAACAAGAGATTGGCGGTTCAATTACCTTGATTAGATAAAGCAATTAAAACACTAGGCCTACCACAAGTTCTGTCTGGCTCTGTCTCTGGTTCTGGATTGGAGTCTGTGTGAGTGTTGACTAAATCCTACGTCGAAACGCCACACATACAGCATAATACACTGGTGAGCACTAACACAGACTCAAAACCAGAGCCAGAGACAGAGCCAGACAGAGCTTGGGGTAGGCCTAGTACTTCGTTACACTCACTGCTCAAAGTACTCAATGTTCAGTTATCTAAGTACTTACATTATCTTCTAGTATCTAATCAAACCTAAACCATAAAATTGTAATCGCATATGCTTATGCTTAGGTTAGTTTTCACCATGCTTTGTTAATTTAACAAAGGATTAACAGGCCGTTAAATCAAATTTTTGTTGACAAATATTATGAGCATTGATTGAGTATTTTGACATATATGTTTAGAGTTTACGGCCTGCGAATTAGGTAGTAACGATAGCGATGATGAAATCTAACCTAAGCCTTCCTATCACACACTTCTAAACCATTATAAATACAACATGTTTGATGTATGATTAAAAATACAAAGTGTTTATAGCTCAATGAAGGCCTAACTTCTGGACTGGATCGATTTTAATGATCAGCAAATTATAGCTTCCTTTATTTTTTATTGTACACATAGAAAACTATATTTAGAAAACTAAAAATTAAGACGCATGTAAAGGCGAGCTTAACCCTAAAAATTGTTCTCGAAAAAAATAGCAGAATCGGGAAAATAGCACAGGCATAATGACACTGCGGCAGGCGAGTGGTAGAATACGTACAGTTCCTTCAATGACGTCATAATATCTTGAAATTAGCTGAATGATGGTAGACTTCCCGCAGCCAGAGTGCCCGACTAGAGCCGCAGATTGACCTCGCTTGACTGATATGCTGACACCTCTTAGAACCTACAAAAAAAAAAGTATAGTAGTAGGCATCAAATTTTGCACATCGGCTAATTTCGGCTTCATAGAGCGTAGTGTGCGTCAGGAGAGATAGCGCTCTACAAAGCCGAAAAGCCAACGTGCAATATTTATTGCCTACAACCGTACATCTGTCATCAAATCTCCTTCGAGAGTTGAATTCATAAAATAAAATTTGGTTTAATTTTTTTTGAATGGAGTTTTGAGTTTTTATTGAAGTTTTTTCTATTGAAGCATTTCCTTAAATTAAGGTTTCAAAATTATATATCAGATTAGATTAGTTACTGCTACTCATAAAAATACTGTTTTATATACAGTACTGAATAATTAGATTGGCAAAAACTGAACATTTATCACACTGCGTGTTTAGCACGCACTGTAACTCGTGTTATGTAGGAAGTTATACTTATGCATTTAATACCCACCTCAAAAAACGTCTTCGTCTTTCTTTCTTTCTTTAATGTTCGATAAGAATACCTACAAGGTAAATGTACTGCTATTCCTGCAACACGCTTTGTTTGGGTGATCGGTGATCATGATGGTGATAGATAGACGATCGCTGAATTCACTACAAGTTTAAAATTTTTGAAAATCGAACGTAGATACAGACGTTCGATTTTCTAAAATTTTAAACTTGTAGTGAATTCAGCGATCGCCTATCACCATCATGCCTGTCGCACCAATCATATAACTTGACCAACTACATATCTGAGCAAGTAAGTATAGTAAGTATAGACGTGCTGATGTTATCGGATTGGGTTTTTATTAATTGTTGTCTACCGTGATCACGATGTGGTGTCATTATCATGACATCTCTCGTGTTTGTTTTGTAATTTTTACTACAGTACATCATTTAAAGCGAGATTTATTTAGTGGGATAAGGTATGTAATAGGTGGGTTACATATCTTGTCCCACTAAATAAGCTGATAAAACTTTCTATTTTTCCGTGAAAATTATTCGCTCCCTAAAAACGAGCCATTATCATCACTTTAGAAACCAGTATATTATGCCAGTTTCACTAAGTATTGTGAAACTGATGATATAGAGAGATGATAGAGTTCCCTGTAACCTTTTTTATAAAGGTACCTATTCAGTATATATAGGTAGTTAGTGCCTTAGCGAGATCGGATGTGATAAACGCATGCAGCAAATAGACACACTTGCTCATTCGAATAGGTGGGTTATTCTCAAGTTCCAATGTAATATGATACTTACAGGTACATCAGGGCGTGACGGATAGTGAAACTCGACGTCCTTCAGTTCGATGTTTCCATCAATAGAAGGTGGTGTCACTCCCTTGTTCAGCAGAGGATTGATTTTGGGCACGTTGTCTATGAGGTGGAAGATCTGGGCACCAGCACCGCGTGCCACGCCAAACACCTCCATTAAAGTTGAGGATATACCGAAATTGGCAGATGCTGTCATCACTCCGAAAAATACCTAAAATATAATTTTGGTGTCATATTTTGGCTTGTCATATTTTGGAAGAAAATCTTGTATTTCCTCTTTCGAAATAACTTGTATTTTATAGGTGCAAGTTAGCCAAGTCTGTGACTGTTGGGTGAAGTATTGAAGTAATTATAGAAGTAGTAATTATATAAATATATATTGTGGACAATCCACACAACACTATCTAGCAGAGCTTGTAGTAAAGGAACCACATAGCTGATATAATACTGTTATATGTACATATATTTTTGTAAATACATATTTAATTAGAATACAATAAGTATAACACCGTGATAGAAAACAAACATCTGCGTTCACCACACAAATATTTGTTCTAGGCGAGAATCGAACCCACGACCTACAGCGCAGAAGGTAGAGCTACTCCTAACTGAGCTGAGAGGCCAGTCAATTGAAGGTACTTACAGCAATCATGGTGGATACGTCGTAGTTTTCTGGTTCATCAACCATGAGCTTGTAACCAAAGAACATAGAAAGGCCGTAAGCACTGAAAATGCAGAAAAATAGTACACCCATCGCCAGAGCGGTGAAGACACCTGAAATTAAAGATATTTCATTAAAGTCATTTTTGGCTTTTATGTGTTTTATAGCGAAATACAAACTCATTGTGGATTGATGGTTAAAAAACAGTAAATTAAAATCGGTCACTTAAAAAAAAATCTGAGAAAGTGTTGCGCGTGAGTTTTTTGTTGTGTAACTTTCCTTGAAAAAGACATAAACGCGCACGCTCTTTTGTTACTGTTTTTATAATTACTATTACTTTATTTATATACCTAGATCGGTATCATGTAATACATTTACCTTTCAATGTGTTAATCTTTCTCGCTTCCTTTAAAATCACCTGGTATCTATCTATCTCTTTCTCTTGTCCACTGAACGCGTACACGGTGCGGATAGCGGATATTACCTCCTCTGCGATCGACCCTGCTTTTCCGGATACTATGGACTCTTTCTTAGATAATCTTGAGGCTACCTATGTGAAAGATAAATATTTATCTTGATTTTTACACCATCATTTACTTATAAAGTGGCGTAGAGGACACTACGCCAGTGACTTTACTGGTACTGTCAGCCACAAAAAGTAAATGATAATCAGATAAATTAAACTAATCAGAAGTAAACTCATAGTTTGGGGCAACATAAACATTTTAACCGTGAGCCAAAATTTCGTTTCGGGGCAGTGTTAACGATTCCAAAAATATTAAAAAATAAAGGTAAAATCTGATAATAATAGAGCGAGATGTCTGATAGTGCATCAATGATGAGAATAAACTATGGTACAGTAGTAGGCAACAAACATTGCACATCGGCTAATTTCGGCTTCATAGAGCATAGCGTGCGTCAGAAAGAGATAGCGCTCTACGAAAGCAGAAAAGCCGATGTGCATACGTATTGCCTACATCCGTACCATTCCTACCGTACCGTTCCAGGGCAGTTAGAATGTTGCTCGTAATTTTATGTTCTTCTCTGGATTTTTGAAATTTCAAATTGATTCTCAGTAAAAAAAATCGGTTGTCTGTAAAGTCGGTTTACTGACTATAGTTGACGTGACAACGTCATACAGCTGTCCACGCGGACGCATCGCTCACTCAAGTAGGAGTGAGACAGATGTCGAACGCTACCGAACGCGGAGGCCGATTGTGCCTCTTTGTCGGTCGTTCCGCGCTCTGGCTTGCACTTCAAGTATGGAACGCCTCAGAGTGAGGTAACGCCGCATGAGTTATGTTTTTTCGTGCGTGCGGCCGGTTCCATCGAATTATAAGACGTTGTCACGTCAAAAACTTGTATTAAGTATTGCAATCACTTACAATCCCCGAGATCCCGACCAAAGCCAGGGTGATAGGGAAAGACACTAAACAGAGTAAGGCCAACTTCCATCCCTTCACCAGCGCCATGATGAGCGAACTCAAGAATGCTGATTGATAGAATATGAAGATCACTAATTTCTCGCCGATACCATCTTCTAATTTTATTACATCACTGTAAGAAAATAAACATGAAAACAAACTTGGCCATTTGTCAGGTTGGTAGGTACTCTGTGGTGTGAAGCTCAAAGTAGAATTAGAGACCCAATGCAACGCACCGGCAGAGGCTGGACGAAAACGGTCCATGCAAACTACAGCAAAATCGAGATTAGATTTGCAGTTAAATGCTACTATAGGTTGGGTTTCGACTCCCAATTTGTACAGCTGAGTCAAACGCAATTTCACAATATAACGCTAAGCGTTACTCACCTGTTTATTTTCGAAGCAATATCTGCATTCTTTTTAAGGTCAAAATAGGCAAAGTCTTGGTTCAGAGAAGCTTTTAAGTATTGCTGTCGTATTTTAAAAGCCTGAAACAAACATCTTATTTTTTATTGTTTGTGAATTCAGGGGCATTTCGCAAAGAAAGATGATAGATACTAAAAAGTTTATTGCTATATTTTTTTTAATTCCTTGCGGTCACTAACCTGATTATAAGCAGCCATGTTCATTAAAACAGTTGACACATACGACAGTAAAACAATAGATACTCCAATCGCAACATTGTATATTGCAAATATGAACAAATCGTCCAGGAACTTATCACCATCAGGTGCTCCCATGGCTATTGAA
Source organism: Thera obeliscata (assembly GCA_947578465.1). NCBI lineage: Eukaryota > Metazoa > Arthropoda > Insecta > Lepidoptera > Geometridae > Thera > Thera obeliscata. Next base: position 6,889,265 of record OX387926.1, read on the forward strand.
ATACCATAATCGACCATGGCTTCCAGTAAATAGGCCAATAAAAGTGTGTTTAATGGCTGTGATATTGCACTTATCATTGAAAATATGATCGCAACTGATATATAAACTTTGTCCTTTGTGGAGGCGAATCGGAACTGTAATTCAAAAATACATTGTTTTAAAGTCATAGTTATAGGTGGTCACTGCTTGCTGTCTTGATCCAGCGAGTAGGCAGCAGTGAAGGCCAAACAGAGATGGCTGGATGAGCTTGATATTTTCCTGACGGACTGGATAACCAGCATATCCCAGGATCACGAGTAATCGTAATGTGTGGAAGCAAATAATTAAATAAACCGTATACTTTTGCAAACTTCGTAAATAAACATTGTGTGTGAACTTAAATAGTTTAGGTATGTCTCCTTTTTATCACGACATTTCAATCTATATAATGTAAAAAAATAGTTATACAACGTGTATCAAAATATGTGTACTATCCCGAAGGGGGGTGAATTTCCACCCCCCGGGGAACAACTTTTGTTCAACGACTTTTCGAACTTCGATTGGTATCTCTGAAAAAAACTGCAACGAAGTTTCAACATGAACAGCTGACTTTATACAAAGTGACAACCCTAAACTCAGCTACAGAGGTAGTAGGTAGTAGTAGTAGACCTACAGAGGTAGTAGGTCAAGGGGTCAAGGGGTTACAAGGATAGGGTTGTCAATTTATTTAGGCATTATGAAATTTAATATTTTTGTATGGGAAACTGAAAATAGGAATTTTTAATTTTCTCCCCCCCACAACTGATCACCATTGTGGTCTGAAACCCCCCACCTTCGCATAGTACACATATTTAGATACACCTTGTATACATCATCATTTCAATAAGAGGTACTCATAAGATAAATAAAACTGTTGCAAAGTTGACTTACTAGTGTGATAAAGCTAATACTTGGGATCTCATCATTTTCTAGTTCTTCTTCTGAGCCACTGAAATAAATATCATCACTACATTTTACAAGCCTTGATAACTTAGGGTAATGCTAATTTATTAGTTACATTTCTATTATTTTTTGTACAACTTGCTTAGAACAAGCATAATAATCCATCTGATGTTAAGCGGTTGACGCACTACCAGGCTAAGCCTGTTATGTGCCTGTATTTTTATCGGCACCCACACCCTTCAAACAGCAACATAGCAACGTTGCGTGGTTGAGTAGACTAGGGGCTATTTTTTCTATTTATAGATAAATTTAGATAATATTATGCAGTTTTTTAAGGCTTGTCAAAAACAAGGACAAACATTTTTTTATTCGACAAAGCTACTGTTACTGTGAAGATGGAAAAATCAGCCCTATAATAAAGATTAAATAAAAAATAAAATAAAAATTTCAGAGAATATAATAAAATTAACTTATACCTAATAAAAACAAATATCAGTATGGCTTTTCTTAAATTCCAATAACTCCTTTACTTCCTCTTCTGGCAGAGAGGGATCTTGATGGACTTTGGAACCCTCAACAGACATCAACTACCTACAGTATGGAATGGAACAAACCTTTCAGAAGTTTTCTTTTTCGAATCTCCATTAACAACAACATCGTTGATATTGTATTTGTTTTTCGTCCCACGGAACGGCGGGTTCCACTCCGCATCTCCAGAGCCCTTCATTTCAAACAAAACAAATCACTAGTAAATGAATGAAACTATTTCACAACCACTGAAACATTGAAGTGGGATCGATGCGATTGATATTGTGACTGAAGCATTATATCAGATACAGTGTCGTTATCTTTATCATAGAGATAAAGAAATTAGCAGAGTAGAAGCAATCGATTGGCGCTACGTTTTCGCTCATTAGGTTATGTTCTCCGCGCGACTACAGTCGCCGCTACACAGAACATACGTGGAGTGATATTTTTAGAATTCTAACGTAAGGAGAACATTTTTTTGATTGCACAACAGGGACTGATTTGTAATCATGCTTTCGGTCTTAAATATTATCTTTAGTAATATTGTGACGCGTATTCATAAAATATGTCGGTCACATTTTTATCTGTACCTAGAAAGATAATAATTGCTAATATAAATTCACACTGACATCACACGTGAATGTTGAGTGAACTGTGTCATATTTATTAGTCATTTGAACGAAAGTATTTTTAGACCTACAAGTAATCGCTTTCAGCGATAAGGCCGCCCATTGTACCTTATTTAGTTAAGCTTAGTTACTGTGACCTTGTTTTATGTGTCCTTGTGTACAATAAAGTCTTATCTATCTATTTACGAATACAATCGGAAATTTAATTCTTATGAGCTTTAAAAATATATTTTTACATTATGATATGATATTAAATTATGTGCACTATACCAGTACTCTCAAACAGTGAAGGAAAACATCGTGAGGAAACCGGTGTTCGTAGAACCTAAAAGTTCTAAAAACATGAGTCAAGTGCACGAAAGGAGCATCCTTTAGGCACTCTTTAAATCCTTTCACCACACTGGTACCAAGGAACCAGTGTCACGATAAAAAGAAGAAGACATTGTGATCATTTAATTTAATATAATCAATATTTAGTTTAACACCCAGAAACAGAACGAAAACTTATGTTTATCACCGTAGTACCAAACAACGCAGCTAATGGCAGAACTAGTTATAAGTAGGCAACAAATATTGCATATCGGCTAATTTCAGCTAGATAGAGCGTAGTGTGCGTCAGAAAGAGATAGCGCTCTACAAAGCTGAAAAGACGATGTGCAATATTTATTGCCCGCAACCGTACATACTTTATACCAATACTCTGTTAAATTTACATGCATAATAAGGCAATAAATATTCTGGATACTGAATTTTACCAATTGAGTCAGTTACCTGCCAAAAAAGCTACATATCCATCGTTCATCCCAATTCTGACTATCAGTCCTACAATTTACAACGTCATCCTAATTTCTAAGCCATGAGCAGCGCAGGACATTCATTATACTGATTTATGACATTTGTACAGAACCCCGTCACGGTGGGCAATGATTTTCACTCCTTTATTCCACACAAAGTGATGTTTTCTAAACAAGTCGTTGGGCGTCTGACAATGTCCCTTCCTATAATAAGCCCGTAGTTATTGTTAATTACAAAAGACTTACAATGCTACACATTATTTATAGGCGTGACTAATTTTGAAGTGACAGATCTGTTTATCAAAGCTTTCAATTGATTGAATTGTTTTGTTTTTTTAGATTATACTAGTTTCTGAAGTCTTTTGTTTTGATGTTTTTGAAATAATAATTATTGTAGTTTTGTTTTGAGGAGTTTTTTATAAACTGCGGGAACCAGGTAGCTGGTATACGATATACTCGTATTATAAAAATATTATAAAGCTACTTAGTTTGAATTAGGTATTATTGGGTTAATTAAACGTGCTTGAATCCACCTCGTTAAATATTGTCAGAGACTGTACAAAATGCAGCTAAAGCAGTCATCTCCACCTTAAAAATTATTTTCGTGGGGACACAGATGTTTGTTCTCAGTCTGGGTGTTATATTGTATTCAAAGTATGTATTATTAAGAGTATTATATCTGTTATCTGGTTCTCATAGTACAAGCTTTATTTAATTCGGGACAAGATAGTGTTGTGTGGATTGTCCACAGTATTCATTATTATTTAATTCATATTTAAATTGGTAGGGGAAGTATTAGTAAGATTATCGAAAGTTGAAGCTCACCTTCTCTCTGATCAGTATTCCATTTTCAGTGATTAGTTTAATTAAAGCACAATTTTCTTCGAAGACACAGTCCCTTTCTCGTTTCACATAGACAGGCGCGTGTAGTGATTTCCACATTATATTTTCACTTTTATTTTGTAAAATCACACGAAAGACGCGTTCCTTTGCAACCAATTGTTCTTAAATTGAAGCTGGCGCATCAATTTACGGCGTGCCTTGAAACCCGTGGCAGATTCATTAGATTGTAATTACGTAGTATGTTATGAGTAGTATTGATCAAAATGAATTGAGATACGTTGCGTAGGTATACGTACTCTTTGTAAGCTGATAATGTAGTGCGTGATACCCAGTGGCGTAGCTAGGTAAAAAGAAACCCGGGCGCCATCAATAAACTTTGGCCCCAACTAACTATATGTTTAAATTTGTTTTTTCCGTCGTCGCGATCGTAGTTTGTCGTACGGTTGTAGGCAATAAATATTGCACATCGGCTTTTGTTTTCGTAGAGCGCTATCTCTTTCTGACGCACACTACACTCTATGAAGCCGGAATTAGCCAATGTGCAATATTTGTTGCTTACTATACTATACTCCAGATTTGTAAGTCTGAGTCTGAGGGGCCCCAAGCTTGGGGGCCCTGGGGCACTGGCTCATCTAACCGTGTCCAGCCAGTCGCTACGCCTCTTATACCTGAGTATACCAGCAGTTCGCACCTTGATCTGCTAATTGAATTTCCATACTTAACCAACCAAAACAAATATTAGACGTAATTTTTGTACGGTTATTCGTAGTGTGAAAAATGTTGTGACGTAATCAGTAGGTAGAGATACAGTTAGTGACAAAAGCATATTAACAATATCAACGACTTTGAATTGCTTAGCACTTTTTAAATTAACGCGATTCTTATGCATAATTATATGGATGAAACGGGTATTTATCGCGATCACGGCTGTTGTAGCACGGTCGATACGTCGGAAAATAAAAAAGGTGATCGTGATAAATACCCGTTTTATCCGTAACAAATCAAATCAAAAGTGTATTTATTCAGTTCAATTCCAAGAATCACTTTGAAGCGTCTTAGTAATAAATTTTAATAAACATAATTTTGAATTGCTCGTTTTTACTCTATCCACAGAGACACATAGAGACTGCGGTCGTAATGCGTTTGTTGTAGTGTTTTATGTATGCTTGTGAGTTAATGTTATAAGTGTTTGTGTATGGGGGTTGTTGACTTAGCAAAAATATGCCAACTTCGTTTTGCTATCGTATAGTGCGAAAGCGTCATCAAGGCATATCTTCGTAAAACGTTTAAAGCCTTGACCAAAAGGGTGCAGCTTCTTTTGTCGCTGACTGCACCTCCATGGTTCAAGTTCATCAACAAATTCGTTGAATTACTCTATGACGTAATCATTAGAGCGAATGTGTTCAACCTCTGCCTCTAATATATATATTGTAGACAATTCACACAACACTATCTAGCCCCAAACTAAGCAGAACTTTCTTCTGTTTTCTTGCTGTGTAAATCTTATGCAATATTTTTTTCTTTTCTATTTTAAGGGAACTAAAAAAATCTAAACATTCGTAAAAGTTAAATTCTTAGCAAAATCCACATCCTGTTTCCACTTCTATAATAACCGGAACCCAAAACAAGGATTGTTTTTATTAAGCTGTAAGCTTGCTGTGAGTGGAGCCACGGGTCCCCCTGGGCAACGCCGCGTGTGGCATGCCACCGTTGTGGTATTGAACTCTCTCTCTCATATCGTGTCACTGGTTCTTTCGAACCAAGTGCGGTGAAAGGATTTTAAGTGCGCTTCGAACTTTTTAGGTTCTACGATATGCCGATGTTTTCCTTTACCGTTTGAGAGCACTGGCATATTGTACATACATTTTTGGGCAGAAAATTTCATTGGTACACGACTGGATTTGAACCTACGACCTACGAATTGGTAGGCGGGGCCGTTACCACTGGGCCACCAGCACTCTTGGTTCGATTGGTTTTCAGCGATCTTCAACTACAAACTATGATCAAATCTAGTACTTTGCAGCTGTCAGCTCGGATATTTGGAATTTGATTGTTCATAGAACAAAAGTTGGGTACCGTAGACTTAATAGTTCACCTGGATTTTGTAAACTTAATTATTCATAAGTGACTTGAGGAGAATTAAGTACACTAGACTGAAAGTTGACCATAAGTTTTGTACAATTTATGAGCTAGAGCCAATTTTACAGACGACAATCGACCAATCTAATATTTAGCATTTGATCTAAAATTTTACAAGTTGGTCTGCTTTTTGCCTTTATAACGAGTAAATTGTATTTAATCTGCCTGCATGGGACTAACTTTACTTAATTTTTCACACTATTTTTACTTATTAGAACAAACGATTAGTAGGTACTTACTCATAGTTTGTGCATACTAAAATGTTTACCAAAGTTTATCTTTACCTTGATTGGCATAATTAAATAATAATTAAATTGGTTAAATGCTTTTTTACCAATTACATTACTTACTATTAAGTCTAATCAAATATTTTTTATTCTTCATTCATGTGTGTATATAGGATCCAATAATTTAAAAGCAGTGTAAGTATACTGAATACTAGCAGCCCGTCCCGGCTTTGCACGGGGTAGAAACGGGGTACAAATTTTACCAAGGATCTCTAATTTTTTTCAAAATGAAATGTAGCCTATGTCAAATTGGAAGAATGTAGCATTCTATTGGTGAAATAATTTTTTAAAGCGGCCCAGGACTTTTTGAGCCTATTCATTACAAACATACAAAAATAGGTACAAATCTTTCCTCTTTATAATATTAGTATAGATAAATACTTTGGTGATTTTATTCAGAAATAACCGCATGTGTTTAATATTTTGACTCTGGCAATATCATGTTTATTTTATACGAGTACATAATACCAACCCGTATTAGGGACTACAGGTTTTTCGAGAATAAAGAACAAAGCAAAGCCAAAATACCGCCAGAACAGAGACTTGCCGCCTTAATAACAAAATGTGTGTTATTAAGTAATAATAATGGAGGTACTTTGGGTATATAATTGCAAACCAGTTTGAAGTGGGTGTGTCAGAGAAGGAGGGCAGTAACTCGCCACGCCCACATAGCCGCCCACCGCGATGTTATATGTATGACGTCACACTTATTGTATGTACCCATCTACCTATATTACATAAAGTAGTGGTAGGCAAAGCCCTTATTTTATTTATTTATTTACGATGGAATCTTTTTGTAATCCGCTTTTATAGCACGCACTGCCAAGGAGTGGAACTCTCTTCCAGCGTCAAGTATTTCCGAAACGTTAATTTTGGAATTTTTAAGACTAGAGTGAACAGGTGGATCATGGCAAAGCATACTCCATCTTAGGCTGCACGTCCTCAGACACGTTTCCATCAGATGTCATGGCAGCCAAATGCTTAGCTTACTATAATACAAATTATGCATTATCACAAAATGTTAAAATTTAAGTTTGCCGATCATATCCTTTTACTCCTCTATTTTTAATTTAAACTTGTTATTTTCGAATAAATAATTAAGGAAAATGTCAGTAAACCAGCATGTGCTAAAACCGAACATGCAAAACCGAATTCAGATTTCATATTATACTTAGTCACAATATTTTTTATAAACATGGAATATAATTTGATCACATGCAGCTTAAAAAACCTAACATATTTTTCGTAAGGTATAATTAAAACTGAGTTAAGAACAGAAGAGGAAAGATGATTGGGCCATCTTGTACGACATGACAGCAGAAGAGGAAGACGAAGGATAAGCTACATGAGCCAAATAAAAGCAAAGATCGCCGTCATGTCATATAAGAAGGTCAAGGAGGTTGCCCTCAAAAGAAATACCTGGAAAAAAATGCATACATTACGCCGACAAGAGCGTTGCTCTTAAATAAGAAGAAGAAGAAGTTAATTAAAACAAATACACAATATCCCTTCGCACAGGATAGCTTTTTAAAAATATAAATAAAACTAGTTATCGTCTAAATAGCAGTGCTACTCATTGACTTAAGCCTTGGGCACATCTAGCACGATGGCGATGGCGATCAGTGAGACGCTGTCAACTATCGCTGTCATATTTGGCAGTGTTTTGCTGATCGTCATTGCAGATCGCTTAGATGTACGCAAGGTTTAATGCGTCAGTTACCTCCATTGTTTTATATTAAGGCGGGATCGTGGCTGGTGGTAAACTCCTTCCTGTTAGAAACACATTTTTTTATTACATAATATTATGCAGTGGGGAAAAAAGTGCCATCGAAACCTGAGATTGAGTGAGTTCCAAACATAGGAGAAGTTATTGGTGCATCTGCTGTTAAGCCCTGTTATTTTTTTAAACTACTAAACTACTCGTAACATAAGCAACAAACATATGACCCACCACCAGTTCTGACGGGACGCAGTGGCGCGTCTTGGGAGAGACTACGTCCAGCAGTGGATTGATATAGGTTGATGATGATGATGATATGACCCACCTGATATTAAGTGACAAGCATCGCGTATGCTTTGTAAGCATTACCTCGTAGGTCACGCACGTAGTTGCGTTGTGTATCGCTGTAAAATATCACAGCGATAGCTACACTGATTGCCATCGGAGATCGCAACTTGTTGCCTGATGTGTGCAAGGCTTTACAGTTGAGACGCATGGAAGTTCTCAAACTAACGACTTATTTTCATATTTTAGAGCAAAATTCAAATTGAAAGAAATATTAGTTACATAACAGTTTTTATTAAAAATCTGGCCTTAAATCGCCTACCACTCCACAATACACAAATGCTTAAATAAATGTGTAAATGTTCGTACGTCTTTTTTATGCAATAAACAATTTTCTAATCGAATGAAAACTGGTGCCCCGTGGGTGGTAAGTGCTGAAAAGGTAGCAAAGAAACGATCAAATTATTTGTTATCGATTTGTGTCATTGTAGGCGAAGAAAACAATGTCAATTTCCTCACTTTCAAGTGTAATGGCAGCCAAAGGATTAAAAAATGTTAAGATGTGCTGACCATCGACTATACCACCAACCGCAGTTAGTGACTAGTTACCTAAGAAAGAAAGAAAGAAAGAAAATATTTATATTGACACAAATAGGCATGGTACTTAAAAAAAATTTGGTCCCTGATGGCTCAGTATTTGTCACATCGTTTTGGTCACATAAGGTGATTATATATACCATCGCAAAGAAAATATTCGTATAAACATCTCGTATAATATAAGTTTGAAAGTCCATTACAAGAGAAAATAATGTTCAACGCTGTAATAACAAAGTTATAAAAGCAATAATAAAGTAGATTAATCGTGCACTTCGTCGCAGTAGTGCCATTGAACTGCGGAAACTAAACGTTAGTTGCCCCATAAATAATCTACGAATAAGAAAAAAGATACATAACCAAGTAAATACAGAATACTTTAGAGGACCTTTTTAGGCTGACCATGATGATGATACCTTTCTCTATACAAGGATATTCGGTTTAATCCAAATCAGTTGTAGAAAAGCTCTTTCGGCTCTTGGGCTCATCCGGGGAAGTACTACCACCATACCTTTTTCTGCCGTGAAGCAGCATTGCTGTGTTTCGGTTTGAAAGATTTGGGTGCCGGTGAAATTACTGGCGCGTGAAGCTGAACAGCTATATGCCTCTAGTTGATAGACGCAGGGCAGTGCATCGTAGGACACGTTCCTGGCGTGTGTGACCTGCGAGACAATGCTTTGTTATAGGCGATGGTTACTTATTAACATCAGTGAGGTCATATTTTAGTTCCATTATCTAGGTGTCATATATAAACTGGGGATTATGTTGATCGAGTCAGTCACAAACACCAAAACCATCATATTATTTTTTTACAGCAAAGGGATTGCACCGTGAGTTTGCGTGGTTTATTTTATATCTGAAGATTGTTTGTTAACGTTATACGCCATCATTGTTAAAAAAAAAAGAAATAGCCGGCAGAATAATGTATAAGCCTGCTATAAGCTTAAAGCATTTCAAAGTTACCTTATTATCTTATTTTCGTATAACGAAATAATCCCTATCCCTCAAAAATTTTACGAGTTTTCACGAATAAAAAAATTGATTAAAAAAGTAAACACGCGTCGATATCTAGGTATTTGAATTTATTTATATGCAAGGAACCGTTGGTGGCTCCCCGCTGATGCTCGCTGCGTGTGCGCATTTGTCGGGACCACTTTTATAACCACCTAAAAACTAAAATAATTTACTACAACAAGGCGATATTTAGATATGTTTGTGACAAAATCTTTGTTTCTGTGTTTCTGTTGTTTTAACAGCATTTTTAATTTACATTATTGTATACGGTAAAACTGTTTTTATTATAGATTTTCTTTACTACATCATCAAAATAAAAAGTAAATATATGTATACTTAGGCCTTTGCATCTATTGTAGATGATTTATATAGCATCAGGAGCAACTGGTGATTACTCATGCCCCTACTTACGGGACGCTACAGTGTCTGGGACAGGATTTTAGATGGAATAGGCTTGCCCAGCACCTATACCATCCTGACGGCTTAGTCAGCCTAATCCACAGAAAATACATGGTCAATACATGCATAGCTGACTAAACCAAGGGTTTCCTCACGATGTTTTCCTTCACCGTTTGAGAGCACTAGCGTTGTGTACATCAATTTTACGATAGAAAAACTCTTTGGTACACGATTGGCATTGAAATTAGGATTGGAAGACGAGGCCGCTACGAGCAGACCACCACTGTTGCTACTACATTCTTCTACATTCGCTACAGAAAGCTTTTGGTAGAAATAGTCATGAGTCAGTTAATAATGGTTTTCATGAATAAGTATGAGTTGGAAAAGAAACACGGCTATGACCTTGACAACGCCACAGACACGGTCGGACATAACTACGTTTTTATTGATTTTGCGATCGATGCTTTGCTTACCTTACCTTTCGGGACAGCTTATCATAGTCTTTATGAATTAAAGAAACCTAGTGAGAAACATCTCTTAATTTATAAATAGCATTCACATGAAAATACTTCATATAGCAAATCAAAACTCGCAAGTTCGCAAATATAAGTCGAAGCCGCTATAATTTAATTAATATAATTTAATATTCGACTGGCCTCTAGCTCAGTTGGTAGTAGCTCTGCCTTCTGCGCCGTAGGTCGTGGGTTCGATCCCCACCGAGTCTGGGTGTTAATTGTATTCTAAGTATGTATTTACAAAAAAAAAAAAAAAAAAAAAAAAAAAAAAAAAAAAAAAAAAAAAAAAAAAAAAATGTATTCAAGTATTATATCAGCTATCCGGTTCCCATATTACAAGCTCTGCTTAGTTTGGGGCTGGGTAGTGTTGTGTGAATTGTCCACAATATTTATTTTTATTTTTATTTATTATTTAACATGGAAAAATTTAAAAGCATGTGTGGATAGAGTAAGCTTGATGGTTTATGTACTACTGACGGCGACGTTTGAAATAGTGAATTGGGCTGGAGCTTTTGGTTTGTAAAGAATACTTACTGATTTGATTAGCTTCAGGCACAAGCACACACGCGCTACTTTGGTTTCCAGCACGGACGAAGGCACCTCGCCTTTGCGCAGCCGTTGCTGCGCTACGAACATTTTCACAAAGTGTGTTATGATGACGTAAAAGAGAATTAGAACAGTTGTGGATGACAGGGCTTTATCGATGCATGACGTATGAGAAATTGTCCAATTACTTGCATCGTCCTATATCTACTATGACTTGCTATTGTCCTAGGCACAACTTACATCGAATATCATTTTATTGACAAGGTAACATTACAAATTATTGAATCCACTAAATCCCCAACTAATAAAAACTGTGTTTCAGGAACCAGTGGCTTATCCCTTAATATTAACAAAAAATAAAAAGAATAGTTTAAGGAAAATAACAATAATAAAGAGAAAAAAAAACCAGTAAATTATGTAAACACTACGTTTTAGATATAAAGGTTTAGGTAAATGTTTCTAAAGACCTATATTTAAAAAAAATACTCTCCTGCTTACTACATATCAACACACAGAAGGATCCAAATAGAGTCTTCATGTCTCCGTTATCCTGCCTTTTTTGTCAACAACGGAAATTACACACCCATTAAATTCACTCCTATTTTTAGCTTTTCAGAGTCATTGAATAATGACGTTCAAAGGGCAAGAGTCTATTCTTCTCTGACAGTTAAACGGACCATTTGGTGACTCCAGAATGAGAATTAACATGGTGGGTCTTTAGCGGAGTCCTGCAGGGTAAATGGCGGGGTACCGTGGACACCCGCGAGCCACAAACAATGCCTCGCTGTGTCGAGTGACGAGCGAACGCGCGACGCACCGCCATTCACTCTTTACAAATCAAACAAATTATATTTGTTGAAAAAGTGACTGCTAAATTTGGTTTGGTTACTTGGGTGGGTAGTGGTAATTTATACACGGCTGGTGTTATACAATGCCAGTTTAATACAAAGCTGTCTACTGCTTTATTTATTTGCGAAAATGCATGTGCTTATAAAAACGGTAAGTTTTTCAAATCACGTAGCACCTGCGTAGCACATGACGGCCTCTTTGATTGGATAGTTTTGGTTGTATTTTTGGCATCAGTTTTTTTTAAGCTCTCCTGTTCTATGTAGAAGATGGTTTTAAATTTATTCATTAATTTAAATCAACAAAGGATCATCTAATTAGTAAAACTTATAAATCTATTGTTAGTAATTATTTAACCTATACAATATTTGGAGAGGAAATGGTGAGATGAGAAATGGGTAAAATTTGAAATGGTCGATGTGCGGCTTTTGTTGTGGACTCTAGAAAGTTAATCTCTGTGCCATTTTACTTCAGTTTTTTACTCTAATCGTGATCGTAAGTACGCTCCAATTCGCCTCAAGCGGACTTTTCATGCTTCCCTTTTATTGCTTTACCAGTTACCATGCATAATTTAGAACTGTAATAAATAATTATATCGCTACATGCACTCTTCTATTTTCTTCTAAAGTAATTCTTCGTTAGTATTGGAAACTGCGCACGCGACAATACCAACAAAGCTTCAGGAACTCTTGAAAATACAAGTACCTACTTCAGCATCGATTAGTGATTGCAAAGAATCGGAATGATCACACAAGGAGGCATTATAGACGGCTCTTGTGCGCACGTGACGTCACTTGTAGGGGACTTTACCAAGGGAGTGAGTACTTGAAGCTGGAAGGCATATGGAGCGCTTTTTGAGTTTGAAAGGGGTATTGACTTTTATGCACAGATCACTGGGTCTAACGGCTTACACACCTGAGCTAATAAAAAAAATTCGCTGCTGACCTGAAATCGTGGAAGTCCCAATAACACCCTGCTCAAAAACCAGTGCAAAATAACCAGTAAAAAAAGAACCATCAAACCATGGATGACTCCTGGTCTGCTCAGATGCGTTCGCCATCGAGATGAGTTACACAAGAAATTTAAAAGAAGTCCAGAAAACCAAGTAACCAAGGTTTCTTACAAACGCTACAGGAATTATTGTAATAACTTGCTGAAAAGAATAAAACAGGAATATGAGCGTAAACTTTTACAAAAGGCTGGTAAAAACCCTAAGGCTATGTGGAAAGCTATAAGAGATATTGCTTACCTCAATCGTGGAAAATCCTCCTCTTCTAACTTACTGAAACTTGAAAGCACGCCCTCATCATCCGTGAACAAAGTTAACAACTTCTTTGCCAGTATAGGAAAAACATTAGCATCAAAACTAGCTCAATCAAACATCAACGGCTCTTCCAATAACACATTCCCCGATACAAACATACATTCTATGGCTTTGGTTAGTATTGATAACGCTGAACTTGAAACCATTATCCTAAGCCTAAAAGAAAATTGCGCCACTGGATGGGACAACATCCCTACCTCCGTCATAAAATGTGCCAGACATGTTTTAATCCCTGTGCTGCACTATTTATTTAATCTCTGCATATCATCTGGTGTTTTTCCTGACTTCTTCAAAAGAGCGGTAGTTCATCCCATCTATAAGAATGGAGACAGAGACGACGTCACCAACTATAGGCCTATTTCAGTACTGTCTGTATTATCTAAGGTTCTTGAAAAAATTCTAAATAGTAGGCTTATAAGTTTTCTGAAGTCTAACAATATCCTATCCCAAAATCAATACGGATTCAGAAAGGGCTTGTCTACTGAAGACGCCGTCATTGACCTCACTAATAGTATAGTAAAACAACTTGACCAAAAGCGTAAGACTATTGGCATATTTCTTGATCTTTCGAAAGCCTTTGACACCGTCTCTGTCCCCATCCTTATATCAAAACTTGAAAATATTGGCGTTAGGGGTGTGTGCCTAGATATAATGAAGAACTACCTCTCAAATCGGTCTCAGTGTGTCGTAATTGATGGTCATAAAAGCACGGATGAATTCATTGAGTTCGGTGTTCCTCAGGGCAGTGTCCTTGGACCTACCTTGTTTCTAGTTTACATAAATGAGCTGTGTAGGCTCAAACTCTCTAATTGTAAAATTATAACGTATGCAGACGATACAGCTCTACTTGTAGATGGGAGAAACTGGGCTGATGCCTTTGTTCAAGCTGAATCCGCCTTGCGTGCCGTCACGTCTTGGCTAACATCTAATCTTTTAACCCTAAACAGATGTAAAACTAAATTTATTACTTTTTCCGCTAATGCGTCTGGCCAACCTCAATCTTCTCACAACATTTGTATACACACCTGCCTTAATACACAACCGAAACCTTGCTCATGCATACCTCTAGAACGTACATCAAACATCAAGTATCTCGGTGTAACAATAGATAGCTCAATGTCTTGGGATAACCACATACATCAAACAGTATCCCGCACTAGAAAACTTATTTACATTTTTAAAAACCTTCGAACTGTATTAGAACCTAAATCCCTTAGAACGGTCTACTTGGCTTTGGCTCAATCAATCCTCTCTTACTGCATTACTGCTTGGGGTGGATCCTCCAAATCTATCATGATAAGACACGAGCGGGCTCAAAGAGCAGTACTGAAAGTCATGGCTAGGAAACCTTTTCGTTACCCCACTGTTGACCTTTTCGCTCTCAGTAATGTTCTTACAGTAAGGCAACTGTTCATCTTTAACACTATTTTGCGAAAACACTCTCATCTGCCTTATGATCCTATAGTTACTAATACCAAGCGCAGGTTGGATAGGGTCTGTAAAATTGAGTCTCGGAGAACTAAACTAGCCAGTCGACACTATAACATAATTAGTTCAATGCTCTAATAAAATAAAAAAATAAAATAAGCCTTTATTACTGTTTACTCACTAAGTTGTCATGTTATTAACTAAGTTAACTATTTCACTGACGATCGTTTTATGAAACAGCTTGTCCTTCGACAAAGGCCTCCCCTAAAGTCCTCCATCTTTCTCTATCTTTTGCCATTCTTGTCCACTTCGGGCCGGCTACACTTTTTAGGTCGTCTTCCCAGCGTTTCGTTTGTCTGCCTTTACTCCTTTTGCCATCTCTAGGGTACCATTCGGATATTAATTTTGTCCATTTCTCATTTTTCTCCCTCATCATATGACCTGTCCATTTCCATTTTAGTGCTTTACATATTTTACTCGCGTCCTTAAATTTTGTTGCATTTTTTATTTTGTTTAGCCTTATTTTATCAATCCTTTTTACTCCGATTACACTTCTTTCTATTCCGTTTTGGCATACTTTTATTTTGTTCATATATTTTTCTGTCAATGCCCATGTTTGACAACCATAAGTCAAACATGGCAAAATGCACATGTTGTACACTTTTCTTTTCTCCTTGATTGGCATGTCTTTGTTCTTCATCACTTCGCTAAGAGACCAAAATCTTTTCCATGTATTTGCAATTCTCCGATCAATTTCTTTGTGCATTGTCTCACTTGTGGCCATTAGCTGTCCTAGGTATATATATTCTTCTACATAATCTATTTTCTCCGAATTTACGTGGATGTTGTATGTCTGTGAACCATTCGTCATAATTTTGGTCTTAGTTAAGTTCATTGAAAGCCCTGCTTTTGCGCTTTGGTCTGATAATTGTTGAAGCATTTGCTGTAGGTTTTTTGGACACTCTGAGAATATGATTAGGTCGTCTGCGAAACGTAGGTGATTCAGCGTTTCTCCGTTTATGTTGAGTCCATTTTCATGCCATTCTAAATTCCTAAATATCCTCTCGAGAGCCGCTGAGAACAACTTGGGTGAAATCGGGTCACCCTGACGAACGCCCTTTTCTATAGGGAATTCTTCTCCCGTTGTTTCCAGCCTGATTTGGGCTGTGCTTTTTGAGTATATGTTTTTAATTATTCTTATGTATTTTCCGTGTATTCCTTGGGTATGCAGTGCTTCCCAAATGTATTCATGGTCTAAGCTGTCGAAGGCTTTATTATAATCCACAAATCCAAGGTAGTAAGTTTTATTGTATTCCTTATATTTCTGCAGAACTTGTCTTAGAACATGTATATGATCTATGGTTGAATATTTGCTGCGGAAGCCAGCCTGTTCTTTTGGTTGATTTTCATCGAGTATGGATGTGGTTCGAGCCAAAATTATTTTTGAAAATACTTTATAGACGTTAGACATTAAACTGATTGGTCGATAGTTCTCTATTTCTCCTCTATCTCCTTTCTTATGAAGCAGTATTATGGTCGATTTTGTCCAATCTGTGGGAATATTTTCAGTTTCTATTATATCGTTAAATAAATCCGTTAGTGCAGGAGCAATAACCGATATAGTAGCTTTTAGTAGTTCGTTCGTTATTTGATCCGTTCCAGGGGTCTTGTCCTTTTTTTGTGTATTTATTGCTCTTATTGTTTCCATCTCTAATATTTTTGGTATTGGCTCAGATTCTGTTATATTCTTTGCACTTGTTTCTAGTTTTGGGTACTTATTTTGATACAAGTTTCGATAATATTCTGTAGCTATTTTAATTATTTCTGGTCTTTTGTTTGTGTAGTTTCCGTTTATGGTCTTCATCTTTAGTATCCAATCTTTTTTAGAATTCATTTCCTTTATAGCCTTTTTTATTCCTCCAGTTTTTTCGATATGTTTCATCAATGTGGTTTGTCTCTTTAGTTTTCTGTCTTTTCTAATATTTTCATTAATCTTTTTACTAAGTTGTGTTATTTTTGGGCGGTTAGTTTTGTTATCTTTCTTTTTTAGTAGTTCTTTTCTTTCTTGTAGCAGTTGTTTTGTCTCATTAGAAATTATTTGTTTGCTTACTGTAATTGCTTTCTTTGTTTCAGTTTGTAGAATGTTTATCAAATTATCATACTTTTCCTGCATTGGTACAGTTCTTACTTTTTCTTTTTCTATCAATTCTTGTAAGTTAGTCATAAGTTCATCACTATTGCGGGAGCATGTAAGAGCAGAGCTATCATTTTGAAATATTCTTTTTCTATTTATAGGCATGCCTGTTAGTTTAGCGCGAACCATTTTGTGGTCTGAATTAAAATTTAGATTGTGTATGATTGACACATCCTCAAAAGTTCTAGCATTGTTAGACATAATAAAATCGATTTCGTTTTTATATAATCCATTTGGTGAAGTCCATGTCCACTTTTTTGTTTTCTTTTTCTTGTAAAAACTGTTAAGGATCTTAAATTTATTTTCGAGAGCAAATGAGACTAACCTGCCTCCGTTTTTGCTTCTTTTACCTTGTCCATATTTGCCCACTGTGTACTCTTCCCCACTACTATTACGTGTTCCTATTTGTCCATTAAAATCACCCATTACTATAACATTTTTATGGGAATTTACAATAGTCGTTCGCAAGTCTTCGTAGAATTTTTCAATTTTTATTATATCTTCTTTCTTATCTGATTCCGTGGGGGAATATGCTTGGATGATAGACCACTTTTCTTCTTTGTTCAAGGGCAATTTTATGTTCAAGATTGTTATTCTTTCGGATATTCCTTTGATTTCTTCGATTCCCTGTGCAAGTCTCTTTTTTATTAAGAAGCCCACACCATATAGTCCTGGTGTCTCACCTTTGTAGTGTAGGATGTATTCTCCATAATCTTCTATTCCTTCACCATATCTTCTCATCTCACTAATTCCTATTATATCCCATTTTATTTCTGCTATAGCTAGTTCGAGTTCAAGACGCATTTCAGTAGTTCGTAATGATCTGGCATTAAAAGTGGCAATATATATATTTGATGTATTTTTCGATTCTGATGTGTTTAGTTAATTACACTATAACATAATTAGTTCAATGCTCTATAATAAGATAAACAAAGACCTTAATATCTACCCCCTTACACTACATCAATGTAAAATGAAATTGCTTTCTTTTCTTCAACCACTTTCCTACGATCAAACAGAAAACCTCCTGATAGTACTAGTTTAACATTTTAAAGTCACACAATACACCCCTCTTCAACCAAACACTAACTCACCTTTCACACACACACACACACACCCACACCCACACACACACACCCTCACACTGGGAACTATCTATGTAATGACCAGGCTCGGTTGAGACTGGTTCCTACCAGTCTCAACGGAGGCTGTTTCTACAGGATAGCTCTTCACACACATCCTCACACTCCCCTCCACACAGGAACATTCAGGTGTATCACAGGCACTCTCTGTGCTGGAGTGTCTTAGATCCCCGTTACTCTTAATCCCATTAGGCACCTATAATATGTAATGGCTCCTCTGTTAGTTTTATTTTTTTTCTATTAAGTTAAATTCTTAGTTTTATGTTTTTATCTTAATGTTAAATACCTAATTGTTTATGAGAAACAACATTCAGGTCTATGAGGTGGGCGTTGATAGCTGCGTCACAGTTTTAATAACTATTGTGGCTATCATCGTACCCTTCTGTTTATACTCCCCTGTGTTATTTGTTTCCCCAATAAATATTTTGATTTTGATTTTTGATTTTGATTGCTGCCTAATGGGATAGCCCTTTCATCATACACTGTGTGCGAGTAAAGACGGTATAGGTGATGCACATTATGACATAATTACTTGGACATCAGAACATTTATTTATTTATTATTATTTGTTTTGTAAGCCAATCTCACATACGTTTTAAGTTTGTAATTACTAGCAACTATGGTTCAAGTTATCTGTATAAAAAAATATTTTATTTTATTTAATTAGTCTACACTGTAGACTCTGACAATGAGACCTGTAGAGACTACAGTCTACTGTAGTCTTTACTCTACAGTCTCTACAGCGATGGTATATTTTGTCTAACGATTTACTGAAGTGAAACTTTAAAAGAGTTAACTTGTAAAATCATCTAGAGTAGTTCTAAATGCCAACTTATAAACGCAGTAGCTCGTGAGAAGAATTAACCGTCTTCCATTGAGCTCACTCAATACGTTCCAAGTTTAAAGTCAGGGGAAAATGAATAACATATTCTTTGATTTTGCGCAACAATGAAGAATACGCGGATAATTATACCCCTGAACAATGAATCGCGACTTGACTTCAATGCGTCGCCGATAACACAAATGTGCTCATGAGCGTTCTTTGAGCACATTCACATTTAAGTTTTTACTTTTTAAATAAGTGTAGAGCAGCGCGAGCGCAAGAAAATCAACGCATCCCGGGGGTCCACGGACTTCCGTTTGGTTTCGTATTTCGAACAGCGTCATTGTTTTGCGCGTCAAGGGTGGTAGCATTGGAACGAGCACACCTATCGCACATGACTTTACTCTTAATTTTACCACTTTTTGTCGACTTGCTCATTGCGCATCGCATATAAAACTGAATGGGTATTTTTCCAGTAATCAATGTGATTGCTTTTTTCCATGCTCAGTCAATTAATTATTTTTATTTAACTGAGGCTCCTGAGATACCACAAAGTCACACCGAGGTCTTCACAAAGTTGTCTATATTTTAATACAGACAACTCATTACATACAGGATACAGGATTACACACATTTTTTTCATACAGGATCTTGCGAAATTCTTTTTATACAAGCAACAAAAAAATATTTCAATACCAAACCTTGCCTTCACACTTAAAAAACCTTTTCACCACACTGGTTTGAAAGAACCAGTGACACGGCACGGTAACAAGAACGAATGGAATTTTGAATGATATCCGTAGAAAATAATTTTGATAGAAAGTAATGATCAACAATCGTAAAGGAGAATGGTCACAATCACTACGGACTCTGGCCTCGTATTTCTTTTATCAATCTCGATCTCGCATTATGCGGTCCCCTCATCAGTGCTATTGTGCTGTAATAACAGTGATTTGGGAATAATCGCCATTCTCTTAGCGCCGCGTAAGCTGGGGTCACGGCGCTGTACGTCAAAAGCACATTGTTTGAACTTGATACCTGTGAGAAAAGACGTTGAAACTAAACAAGTGTTTTTGGTACTTACCGTTATTTACGTAGACTCACAAGTGGATTACTAGGTACTTAAAAAACATGCATTTGGCAGTGAATGACCTTTCGTAAAATACTGGCACCTTTCTAAGATTGATATTGTTACACAGCTGTAATTTGATTATATATTTTTATTAGGTATATAATTTTAAATTGATTTCAAAAAAATCAATAATGGTGACGAGCCAGGTGAGGAGTAATAGGTTGACATGGAATGGGCATGTCATGCGGAGGGATGAGGGTCATATTACGAGGAAAGTATTGGATATAGATGTGGATGGTGGTTGGTTATAGAAGAAGAGGTAGACCAAAGAAAAGGTGGATGAACTGCGATAGGGATGGCATGAGCAAGAATGTAGTGTTCACTGAGATGACGAATGATAGAGGTGAGTGAAAGAAGAAAACCTGTTGTGCCGACCCCACTTAGCGTGGGATAAGGGCAGGAAAATGATGATGACGATGCCAGTGAAATTATGAAATTATCAGTAAGTATTGAAAAGCCATCAAATATTCCTTACCTACTCAATATGAACTCAGATTCACCTCAGATGTTTTAATATGTCAACTATTTTATGAATAAAAGTAAATAAATCAGCATATTATTATTTCAAATGCTGCATAAATAACGGGCCATATTTTAAATAATATACAAGTTAAGGCTCGTCTTTAATATCCATAGGTGAATTCTTATTAAATTACCTTCAAAAATTATATAGAATTATTTCGTGCTTGCGCGGAGGCGGCTCTACAGGGGGCTGCACTTTTAATTAAACCCTAAATTATTGTTCACCTTCATTAATTCTTGTGCTCCCGGTCGGGCTTACTAATGAGTTTGTACTTTTTGTACTCCCTGTATCGGGACTCGGGACAAACGATTGTTTGCGACTCTCCTTTTGAACAAAGACAATTATGAATTTGGGATTTAAAATCGAAAAATATGATCTCCATCTTCTTAAACAGTAATTCTAAAGTTAGTATATTATGGTCCTATAATATTAAGCATAATTTAATAATATATAATTTTGATTGAGGTTTGATATATAACACATTATTTTTTATTTGAAATAATGTTGATTGTTTTAATTATGTGCCATCTCAAAAGATAAATAAAGCTAAGACTAAGATATAACAAAGATGCTGGGTGTCGCACTTGTAAATTTTTCAAAAAAGAAACGTAACTTCGTTAATTTATGATCCAGGTAAATAATAAATATAAAAAACAAACATGATTTATGAAGGAAAACATAATCCTATTACCTTATGTATCAACAACAAAAGCCCCTAATAATATCCTTGTATTTTCCAAAATTAAGGCAATTTTTCACTATACGATGGGAAAACTCAGCGCAGCACGCGTCGTGGTTGTATATCATTGAATTTTCTTCGGTTATTCATTTATTTATTAAAGGGTCGCGCAATAAATTGCGTTAAGTGGGGGCGGCCGAAGCCCCGCGGGGCTCTACGGGAGACTCCCATAACGCCGGGAAAAACGCGCCTGAGCCATAAGTGCCTTTCTACAACACCAAGGCTATATTACCCGGCTTTAAGACGACAGCGCCCAAAGCCGAAGACATCACTAAACGCTCACAAAATGCTTATCACCTAGACCTCCTAGATCGTGGTTACTTGATAAGCATTTTGTAACCATTTAACCCAAGGTGCCGTGGTCTTTTGATTCGTAGATCGCAGATTTGGATTATTAGATTAAAACTGTTGGAAATTATAGCGAGAAAAAATCCGTATAAATAACTTCATACAAATTCTTCTTCTTCTTAATTAATTGCATCTGTCCATTCCGTCCATTTTGCCAATGTCAAGTGAGGACATATTAAAGTAGTAAAATCGTAGACAGAGGATCTAAGTAAAATAGTATTTAGTCAAGTAAGTCAAAAGAGAAATCGGCCGTCATTGGCTTTGAAGGATTTTTTATTTATTTATCTTCTAAAAAATACATAAACTAATTATTATAAATAGCACTAAAGAAACCACTAAGGTTTGTGGGGTAATGATACTAGAGAGTCAAAAGTCGATAGCTTATAAATAAGTACAGAAAAAAATCTAATAAACAGAAACTAGGTAAGTGCATGTAAGTAATAAGTATTTTGTTATTGGTAGCTTTCTGTTAGTTAAGAAGTGAGATCTTAATGTTTTTAGAATTGATGCTGTTGATTAGGTCAGTGGGCAATTTATTCAAAAGACGAGGAACCATGTAAGCAGCGGTCCTAGCATTATGTATAGCAGCGTGTTTTCTTGAAAACCATCCGAAACATTTTCATTCAAATCAGGATATCACATAATACACTTTCATTCCAACTGCTCACCCTTTTAGCTCAAGTAATTTTGGTTAAAACCCCACCGTTCTGAGTTCTGTCATGTTATTTACACGACAGAACTCAAAATAACAAAGCTAGAGACCCGCAAAAATACTCACATGGCAAGGCAATAGTCCATACCTTTTACCTAATTGATTTGTGTATTGAACGAATATATGAGTAATAAGTATAAATCCTGTGCGCAGCCGCGAAAGGGGGCGTGCGCAGGCGTGGTTGCTCCCTATTATCGCTTCCACGCTTATCAAAAACATATTTTTCTTAATAAACGAACGAACATTAATTAATATAAATTAGTTGTTTGTGGATACTGTGGGAAACAAAGAGATACACAGCATTAAATCATAAAAATACTAAAATTTGAGTAAAGGGTATGTTTTTTAATGAACGCTCTATAAACGCAGATCGAAGAGTATTGATTTAAATATTTTATGTTGCAAGCTTAGTGAAAGGAGTGTTAAGTATAAACATATAAAAGTAGAGGTAGGCCTGTAGGCCTACCATGGGCTGTCTGGCTCTGTCTCTGGTTCTGGTTTTGAGTCTGTGTGAGTGTCTAAATAAATTCTACGTCAAAACGTCACACACACAGTATAATGCACTGATGAGCACTCACACAGACTCGATACCAGAGCCAAAAACAGAGCCAGACAGAGCTCATGGTAGGCCTACTGAGAAAAGATATGATAGGCGATATGCCTAAAAAAGGAGTGGAATTGGAAATTGAACTGGCACCTAAACTCACCTAGCTTTCAATGTGATCTTTGCGATTCTACTGAATAAATACGCTTTTGATTTGATTGGTTTGATTTGAGTGAGTACTAAGATTACGAATGATAGGGGTGAATGGAAGAAAAATACACGTTGTGCCGAGCCCCCTAGTAGGATAAAGACAGAAGGAAGAGTCACAGTGACACAGCACCCCAATCAAATATTTCCACCGATATTTATAGATAGTGAAATAGGTAGTTACGTTTATTCATAATTCCCTGAGCACCTCAATGGCACTGATTGGCCAAATCTTGATAAGCACCCTCGCCCCTTCAGACAATTTGCAAGATCGAATAGATTGGCATTACTCACCTTTGTGGTTGATTATTTCACTTGTTCTGAATAAAAGTAATAATCAGTATAGAATAAAAAAGAGGTTTGTATACTAGCTACCGCCCGTGGTTTTGTTTGCGTGCTGAAGATAATTGCCAACATCAATATTGAAGGCATTTTCCCTCATGGGCCTTTTCGTTTTTCGATTTCGTAGAACCAGTTTATTTTTAGAAAAAAAGCCTGTTTGGTTTACAATTACCTACTATAAAAATATTTGGTAAAGATCGTATTTGTACGGGAATGCTACGTGAACTAAAATACGGGGGTTACGTGCTACAGGATGTCTACAGGATGGCTACGCGACTCAGATCAAATCAAATCAAAAGTGTATTTATTCAGTAGTATTGCAAGAATCACTTTGAAACGTCTTAAAGCTAGGTGAGTCTAGGAGCCAGTTCCACGCGACCATCGGTCCAATAGTGGGCGAGTTTGAGCTACAAAATCCAATCATCTGAGTAGTTTTTTTTACATTTTGTAATATTAAGTAATCTGTTCGTGAAATACTCTTATAGCATCACCAGTTGGATGCAAGTCTCAGTTGAGAAAAGGTAAGATACTTTAAAAGATATGGGTATCACGCCATAAAACGACCAATTAGTCGTGGATTGCTTTCTCGTGATGAGTCTTTTTTGGAACGTTTAGACTATTTTGGTGAGGCAATTTGTCGCCATAGATCGTGGTCGGGCGGTGACTTTGATTAGTTTTTGTTCTGACACAGTGTAAGTACGAGTGGAACGCTGGCGATTGGATGCAGTAAATGGTTGCTAGATAGTTGATTTACTTACTTTTGTATAGTTACTCTATGGTGCTATGGCCTGTAGGTGGAAACAGCTAGAACACTGGAAAAAACGTAGAAGACCGTGACGTAATAACCTCGATACTGAAATGTCAAAGTCAAAATCGTTTATTTGAGTTACTTAAAATAAATATTGTGGACAATTCCAACAACACTATCTTGCTCCAAACTAAGCAGAGCTTATATGATGGGAACCAGATAACTGATATAATACTTGAATACCTATTTTTTTGTAAATATAACAAGCAGAGAGAGAACAACAAACATCTGTGTTCACCACAAAAATATTTGTTCTCGGTGGGGATCGAACCCACGGCCTACGGCATAGAAGGCAGGATGTCTACCAACTGAGCCGTGACGCCTGTCGTTCAGGATCACTTTGGGACGTCGTAAAATTAGGTGAGTCAGGTGCTGAAAAATGTGGACGTGCTGAAAAGAGTCAAGAATTTAATTTTACATAATGCTATCCTTGTGGTTTAGATCAAATCAAATCAAATTATTTATTTTATGCCACACAAGTATTACACAAGGACCATTTACAAGTAACAATGACATAGAAATTGGTAAATAAATGCATAACGGTTTGTTTGAAATTGTTAGACAGAGAGATAGAGATAGAAAATAATAAAGAAGAGAGAGATAGATATAAAAAAGACCTGAAAAGACGATAGTTCCATTTTATATCTGACTGCGTGTGTGGTTAATAAAGCTAACGAGATCAATATGAGAAAAACACTTCAATAAATTAAGGACATTCCGTATCAATATTTATGCCAATCATTGCTTATTGATGAATCAAGAAATAAAAAGCCGATTTGAGGATATCTAGAGACTTGTTTATTTGATCTCGTATTTTTTGCCGTTTTCGGCGTTTGATACCGCAAATAATCAAAAATACGATTCGTAAAGCAAAAAGGGCTTACGGACAAAACTCATCGTTTTACATCGAGTCCGTTTCAAATCGTTCCATTTCATTTCCATTTGAGTTTTTTTGTGCAGCATGTGGCAACACCGGCGCGGCCGCTCTGTCGATCTCTTATTATTAATTACCTTCTTTTATACCGACGTGTAACAATCGATCGTCTTGATTAAAATATCTACCTAAATAATAGATGAACACAATGACTGGTTTCGTGTAAAAAGCCTTTAGTGGCATCGATTTCATGTACTACGTAACCAATCGATAGAATCGTTCAGTTAGACGAAAAAAAAAAATGAAAGGTCTGTCGATGTTCTAAATAAGTCAGTTTTAGACATTATCCTTGTTTATATACAGTAGTTTGGCGTAGGCATCGTGCTTGGGGCAGGTGGATTTTTCGTTGAGTCAATGTTAAATTCTTAGGAGATCATCATCATCATCATTTCAGCCTGGTATCACCCACTGCTGGGTATAGGCCTCCTTCATTTTCTGCCAGCCTCCTCTGTCCTGTGCGTCTCTTGTCCAGGTGTTTCCTGCGACCCTTACGATGTCGTCGACCCATCGCGCTTTCGGGCGCCCCAAATTTCTTCGGCCTGACTTCGGCCACCATTCGGTCAAGGCTTTACTCCACCGGCCATCACCACGTCCAGCCAGGTGTCCTGCCCAACTCCACTTGAGATTTACCGCCTTGTTACCGACGTCGAAGACCTTTGTACGACGACGGATCTCAGTGTTGCGAACTCGATCTAAAAGTGTTATGCCGAGCATGGCTCGCTCCATGGCCCTTTGTGCAACTCGCATATTACTTACTTAGGAGATACTACTGTCCATCTCCTGGTCCGTGCTCAAAGTCAAAGTAAAGGTCAATGTGTCTTTCTTCAGTCGTAACTCAAGGATCACTTTGAAACGTCTCAAAGCTAGGTGAGTCTAGGTGCCAGTTCCACGCGACCAGGCCTAACCACATCCTACTTACATGTACCACATCCAAGACGAAGAAGCCCTTTTTCCCGTCTTCCAGCAAGATTGCCTAAACATTTAATTTTGTGAATGCTTCTTGATTTTAGTAAAGTACCAATTAGTAAATACCAATGAATCTAGTGACAGATGCTGGATATTAGGTCCTCTAATTCCTACTCTTACCCTGTTCTAGTTGACAAAACCCTAGAAAATAATCTTTTCAAACACCTATAGACGTAATTCCTCAGTTTTAATTGTAATAAGCTACCAACATGACTAATTTAATTTTATAAAACAAATTAATTGGTTCTCATAAAATCATTCTGCACAGTAAGAAGCCAATAATATTCGGCTTCTTTATTTAAAGCACGGGTACCAAATGAACTTTCTTGTATCAATAAAACAATACGCAGGCATAATAAATGCAACCGGAGTACCGGCATGCTTACCGCGAAACGAAAATTGGAATGAACATCAACATAATTGGTGGTTTAGTTTATACGTATAGTAGTAGTAAATAATAAAGTAAAGTTTAGATTGTGAGATGATGGGTCCTTTACCATAAAAGCGTAGGCCTCTGTTTCCTCTTTGATTAACGAATCTAGAGAAAATATTGTTATACCATACGATATTTTAGTACCACTGTATGATTTAGCATTTTTACTGTCGTTTTCAGTTTTCCTGTAAAGAATTTTGGCGAATATAAACAATAAAAGGAAAAAATACAGACATATCGGAACGTAACGTTACGTATGCATAAAATCTGTTTGAGCTAATAGCTGTCTGTCTCTATCGCCCTCTTTCGGGTACAGCGCGACAGCTATTTTCAAATTTCTTGCAACCCTCATTTCTTAAAATCATTTGAAGTTCACAAGAGGATCTCTAGTAAATGGGGAGGCCAGTGTTCAGGTGAAATTATGGTGATGACCATGCATATATTTATTTTATATGTGTACAGGCAATATTTATTATATTTTGTTAATAATGCGCACACGCACGGCAAACGGCCAAGTCACGGCCGAGACGCGTATAAATTGCTCAATTTGGTTCGCAGCAAATGGCATATTAAATTATTATTTCTTGTTTATGTATCCAAAAGGGTTCGTCTGTTTGTCAATCCAATGTTTTATGGTAACATGTGGGCCTTTGAGTGCATTTTGATGAACGTATATTTTTTTTAATTATGTGCCGTGCATGTCTGTAAATGTTTGTAGGTTATAGCACAGATTTATTTTATTTTTCTATATTATGATTATGAGTTTAATTCCCACTGATGACAAACATTTGTGAAATGAACATGAAAATGAGGTGTTTGCTCTGTCTGTCGTGTCTGGGTTATAAAATGTAAACCATTAAACAATGTTTTTTTAAAGCATTAAAAAAGTATAACAAATTTAGATACAAGCTTTCGCTGAGCTAGCAGCTAGGAACGCTGTTTAAATGTTCACAAATAATAAATGAGTTGTTGAGTGAAACCACGTGCTGTAGCCTGCATAATGTATTTACGAGTGTGTAACCATTTAGCTTCCTCGGTACGCTTTCATGATAATACCGCAGGGGTTGAATAGATTTCGTGTGCATGCGAATTTATTTATTTAAGACGACCACTTTTCATCAACGTCTTAGAAGGCCGGTGTAGTTCGGCGTAAGGCAGAATTTGCATCAGAAGCAGGCAAAATTGAATTTTATGATAAAAAAATATGATGAGCGATTCATAGTAGGAAATTAGGAAATCTTGTTTGCATCAAGTTATATAATTGCTGAACATTGCAGTCAAATTACCGAAACGGTTGTTGGCTATTTTTAAATTGGCTATTTTGCAAGAGGCTATTTGGCAAGATTTCTTACTTTCTTTTATTTTGTGATTTTTCATAGCTACATCATCAGTGATGTGATCACAAATGTTTAATGTGTGAGCGATAAATTGTGACGGTTGTCTCTGTGCCTAGTTTGTAACAACACAACCACAAAGCGACTTTTAGGACGTCAAATAACTTCTCGGTACCCCAGTAGTGTAGACTTCTACAGGTTGATGGTATTGATGACTAGTATTAGTACCGACAAACGTACCTTCATGAAGAGAAGTTTAAATCATTTAGTCCGAATCAAATTCGATTGGAATGATCGTGACAAAAAGTCGATCGCATTCGATTGTGTCGGCGAGGTAAAGGCGAGATATCAATAGTCATCGCCCGGCGGATTTCTGCTGAGATTCGAATTAATTACTGTACAGTTAGGGCCAGAGGTGAACAGGTGTTTTTTGTTGTTGAATATTTTGACTAATGAAGTTTATTGTCTACGAATACATGGTTTGGTTCAACTTTACACTTGGAATTAACTTATGCACTCAATTTTCTCTGTTATTAGCCAACCAAAAATACACAGTTAATACGCGTAAGCATAGGGTCTTAGTAATAATCATCCTAGCGTAGTGTTGGACTAGTTAATCCGTGTTTTGTCTCTTGCATTGACATGCAATTGTCAACTCGAACAAATGTGACAAAACACGATTTAACTACTCCAGCGTTGCGCCAGGATTATTAATAACACCCATAATAATAGATAGCATGTTCAAAAGATTTAAGAAAATACAAGAAAATGGAAAGCTTAAGGTTCTTATTATATTTTCACTCCATCTTTCTCCTTAAAAGTTTTTTTTTTAATTTTTGTCTGCCAAAAGACGATGAGCCTACCAACCAAAAGAGTCTTTAGTTATCAGTAGAATAATCATGCATAAAAACTTGACTTACGACTGTTTCATAAAAAGAAAACAACATTTTATTTTCTAAATTCTGGGATCTCTTTGGTAGAATGCATGCAATTTGTTGCGGCTACAGAAGAATACCGGAATAGTAGATTGTAAACCTAACAATTTGGTTAAAAGTCCCTGCTAACAATCTACTATTTCGGTATTTTTTTATGAAACTTTTGTCTGTTATAACATAAACGTTCAATGGAACTTAAAACGTAGAACATACTTGTAACTCCATAAGATAAGTATTTTAGAATTACTATTTTATTTGAATTCCACGATATTAAAAATGTATCCTTAGTTAGCGTTTAAACTATAAATACAAATTTAGTTTAAGTTAAAAGGTGCTACGCCGTAGCCGTAGAACTTATTTTACCTAGTATTAGACTCGTTGATGTCTAATACTAGGTAAAATAAGTTCTACGGTAAATGGCAAAAAAGTGAACTTTCTTGTCGACGCAATAGTAATAAATAAATTGTAGACTCAAAATTTATAAAATAAATTAAAACCAGTGTATTTTTTTACAAAATCATAAAAAAAATGGTGAGTATGTAAAAGAAAAAAGTGATTATTAGGCAGTTCCTTCACAGATAAATAAAAAAAAGAGAGGCTTTCCGGTCAAATTAGATATTTAGCCGTAGACTAAACAGAGCGTAGATAAAACTATAGTAGCCATAAATTTTCGCGTACGTTCTGAAATACTTTCATTTCTTTTCTTATTTTTCTTCTTCAAATGACAGCTGTCAATTAGTTTTTGTTCTAACATAAAAAAGCTTTTTTGAAATCTAAATCAAAGATTCGTACTTTATTAATTTGGCCATAATTAAAAGCAATTTTTTAAATTTATTTTGTTTACAAGCAGGGGCGCTCATTCCGCCATCTGCTGGGCTGCACTCAATAATACTGGTGTCCCGCGGAGGCATTGTCCGTGGTAATTTGTAGCTAGCATCACTCCCGAAAAACAGCCGTACAAATAATAACGTTATTTTAATAAAATACCTACATGTGACCCCGCAACATGCTGTCAGGGGTCCTATTGTGGTGCAGTTTAACCTGGATACCTACTGTGCGATTCTATTATTGTTGCTGTATTTGATTATTTCATACCTACCATGTTGAGTTAAAAAATATGGTTTCAGATATCGTCATGGTGATGCGTTTTATTTAACTCGATTGCACAAACTTTGAATTTAAAAATGTTTTTTTTTAAATTTCTTATTAGATTTTGCTTGATTTATTAAAGCACAAAATAAATACAATTAAAAACCGTTGCTGCTATGTTATAG
The DNA here is from genome assembly GCA_947578465.1 of Thera obeliscata. NCBI lineage: Eukaryota > Metazoa > Arthropoda > Insecta > Lepidoptera > Geometridae > Thera > Thera obeliscata. The sequence continues at coordinate 6,919,467 of OX387926.1, forward strand.
CAACGGAAGAATTTTCTAAAACCAATCCCGTTATAGTAAACATCGCAAAAACTGCATTGCGTGAGAAGAGTATCGATAAAAATATATTAAATTAATCACGAACGTTCGTGCTGCGGTTGATAATAATGTTTATAAAATAAAATAAAAAAATGAAGCGTGCGGCCCTCCGCCCCGTCAGTAGAAGCACCGGTGGCCAATAGGTTGCCTTACGAGCGCGGGGCGTGCCATACGGCACAGGAGAAACAACAGTGATAGAGCTAAAAAGTTTCACTCCGAAGTCCGAAACCCACAGAACACATATTATGTATACCCAAGAGGCCGAAACCACTCTGACAGTCAGAGTGGTTTCGGCCTCTTGGGTCTGACTGATGCTGTTTCCATGTTCTGTGGAAACGTGTAGTTTGACAACACTTCCTGATAAAAAGTCAATTGACGAACTAGCGCACACCTCTGCGCTGCTGGCATGATAAATTATTTTAAAATAATTATGTGAATGATTTTTTTTATCAAACTAGACAAAATAAAGTAACGTTCAATAGCAAAACCATTTACGATACTCCGAAGACTTTGAGCATTGTCATTTTTAAATAAGTTAAAATTCTTATAGAATTTCAACATTATCATGCTTTCTTGGTTTACACTGCCCTTTCTCAGTCGTTGTTTAGCCCCACTTACTCACAACACAGTGGTCAGCTATGTCTTTTGTTCTGTAGGTTGTGGATTCGATCCCTACAGAAGACAATCATTGTATGACTATTATAGCACAAGTGCTTCTTCTCAGATTTTTGATCTAGAGATTGGTACATATTTTGTACCAATCTCTAGATCACAAGAACACAAGTGCTTACTAATTAATCAGATTTCCATCATAGCTTTACTTAGTTTGCTCGGTAGGGCTGTGTGAAATGCATTTATTATAATTTCAACAAAATCTAATTAACAAGAAAAAACTCTCTGATTCTCCGATTAATATATGAAATGAAATGTTTATTTGCTTGAAATATGGTTGGAGTTAGTACATAAAGTAATTATGTAGTCAGTTTCACACATTTTACCAAAGTATTTGCATGCAAATTTTAAGTTTATTACAAAAATGATAGGTTGAATAACATTATAATGCGAAGTCTATAATTAACAAATTGTGAATGATTAAATTATGTACCTAAACAAAGCAAGTCAGGTACAAAATCAAAGACATTACATATTATTTAAAAAATAATATATTATATTATAGGCAGAGGCTCAACATCAAGTGAAACAAATGCCTTCTATAAAAAACAAAAACCCTATTTTCACAGTCACACAAGTAGTATTTTATTTGTAGTGACACAAGCCTTTTAAAACTCATAATAGTGCGTGTTATGCACTTATTATGTAAAATAATAATGAGTACACGTCAACTTGGAATTTGAAATTAATTATCTTAATTATGTATAGCGAGTCACTTAGTACGCTTCTAGAATCTTAATTAGCGACGTGTAGATTAAATAGTACAAAGAAGGAGGTAATTAGGGAAAACAAACCTAGAAATTTGGAATTTTAAGCAAATAACTTCTCATAACTTTTCGTTGAATTTATAGTGTTTACTACACTTAGGAAATTACAAAGATCCGCTCGGCTCTTAACTTTTGGGACATTATAAAAATCTTTGAAATACATTTCATTTTTTAGTTGACTCTGCGAAGAAGTGATAAAATGATTTTTTAAAACTACATTAAATAAAAAAAAAAACAAAACCGATTGGTACTAATTCACTTAGCAATAAAAAAAGTATTCTTCTCAATATATCCAATAAATAAATATATCTTAGTTCCAATCGGTTTTTTAAATTTAGTAGATAACACTCATCAGGCTACTTCATCAAGTGTAGAACTTGCTAAGTTCCATAATATATCTACCTAATAGCTAACTACATTACGTTTACTTACGTATATTTTCTAATAAAACTTATAGAAAAATATTTTTCGTAGGGCATGTAAGCGCGACACGGCTCGCAGCGTGACGCGTATTAAATTAAAAGCGACAACATGTGTTTTTCTTCCCACAGGAAAAAACATTAGCAGAAACATTTCCCGGTGGTCTGCCGTCCCTTTCACACCTACGGGAAAGGCTGTACATCAGAAAAGAAGCCTCGATCTGGCGCCCTCAAAAGCTAACAGCGAGCTTTCAACGTAAATCTGATAAAGTGAACACATTACGACACCCATACAGAGATGTTTTCTTCGTTCTTCTCTACACTAGCTCTTTTAAAATCTGTTCTCTCTTTCTTTTGTTCGGCTACAGCTCTCGGTAGAGGGAGACGGTTGGATGTTGCGGCTTGCCGATCGATTGGCCGATTGGGTGTAAAAGTTGGGTGCGTCCCGCCCTTGCCTCGCATGCAGGGCTGCGTTCGCGCCTTTGCCGGCTCCAAAGCGAATATTTTCTAAGAAGCAGTATGTCGGTTGTAGCGAGGGGCGGCAACGCGGGAGCCCGCAGTCATGCTGAGAGTCTCAGCGGAGTCGGAGGACACATGTCGCGAAGTCTTTCAACATTTCGGGAAAAAAATCGTGACATTTATCCCAAAAAACAATCGATGCATCTTCTAAACTGTGAAACTGAAAGACCGTTATAGCGACGTGCCTATCTGTGATAACAAATCATTGCTCTATTTTCATGAGGATACTGTATTATATTTTCGATACGCACCATTTATAGTTCAGTGAAGTGTTTTGATATTTTTCTGTGCTGTCTACAACTGTGTTATTGTGTTTATACAATTTCATCAAGTTGACATCGAAGGCTGACGTTGACTCCTTTTGTGGTAAGCTATACATATAAATAGTATTAGATTAATATATAAGTTATGGTATGGTAGTATGGTATGGTAGTAGGTCTCATGACCTATGGAACATTGAAAACCTACGATGACAATAAAAAGCAAGCTGTAGAATAGCGTTTGATGATGGCTTTTGCCCAGAAAGTTATCCGCGTATTCAGCTTTCCGACGGCCGTCGCAAAATATATATTATATTTACAATTAGTTTCTTGTACAAAAGGAACAATAGATAACCATCAAAAAGACAAATAAATATGTCTTTCCTTGCCATCTAGATAAATAAATAAATAATGCGGACAATCCACACAACACTATCTAGCCCCAAACTAAGCAGAGCTTGTACTATATGGGAACCAGATAGCTGATATAGTACTAACTTGTATAATTTCTTTTTGGATATTTATACTACCAGGTAATACCTATTGCTTTCATTAAAAAAATCAGCATGCAAGTAGTGAAAATAAGAACCTATTTGTACTTACTATTAGCATGTTGGGTTGGCTTCTGGTACTTTCGGCATGTTTTTTTCATCATAATTGATAGTCAACATGCAAAATAAAGTTTACTTACATACTCTGCATAATGATTGTTTACATAGGTTTGTCCAAAGCAGCTGAATCTTCGGAGCATTTCACCGTTCAATAACGGAATGGAAGCCCACGTTTGACTAACCTTTAGCTATCCACTACTACTACATGGTCATCGAACACGTTGATAGCAAAGAGTGTTAAGGCCTGTGTACACCTAGGTCGCTGGCGTCGGCGATCAGTGAAACACTGTCAAACTTTACAGCGATATTTGACAGCGTTTCACTGATCGCTATCACCAGCGACCAAGGTGTGCGCAGGCCTTTAGACAGCAACGCATGACGAATTCACAATAAAAAAGCATAACAATAACGTATCAACGGTTGATACTAAATGAAATGTCAAGTCCACAGCAATTAGAATGTTAAGTTATGTTCCTTAATACGTAAATACTTACAAGCCCTTATAAAAAAAGTAAGAATTATATGCGAGCACAGCTACCAAATTGTAACATTAAAATTAAACAAAAAATTAACCTCATCCTTTAATTGGCCTTTTTCATCTATTGTAGATATTTTTTATAAAAGCCAAGGTTAACCTAGGCTTAAAGCCTGCACCATAGAAATCCGTGGTCACCTTTAAATTATGCACGATCTTTTTTTTAATAGCATATTATTTCATTTAAACAATTTAAAACAATGATGCCAAAATATGAACAACAAAGTCAGAGAGCTTTTGCCACGATATGAAGGTTAAATATTTTAAATGAGTTACCTAGCGCAGCGTGTTTAGCCGAGGTTTTTTTACTTATATTAAAAAAAATATGTACAACTAAGCTTTGTTCAAATGGAGTGATCTGTTACGCCATCCGGTTGATCACGGATGGCACTAGTGTTGCCAGGCGTCCCGATTTGCGCGGGACGTCCCGATTTTCAGGGGACTAGGGACGGGTTCCGTCTCCCGATCAGGTGCAAATTGGGACGCTCCCCCCCTTCCCACGTTTTCCTTTCCTTTTTTTCTTCGTTCTTTTTTTTCTTGTCCCAATGAATGAATTTAATTGAAAACCATCTGATAACCAAAAAATAATATTATGACATAAGTCACAATCGCATCACTTTTGTAAAGTGTTTAAAATCACGCTCATTGCATCAACATAGATTGTTCTCTCACTTTCGCTCAAAGTCGCGTCTTCAGACGTAAATCAAGCCTTTATATAAAAAAAACCATATTTTTCATTTGTTTTGATCTACAACGTTGTAGATCGAAACAAATCTAGTAAGTACTCTAAGGCCCGTATTCAGAAACAGAGCTTGAGTCTGAGTCGAGCCTCAAAGCAAAGATTTTTGTTATTTTTCAATGGAGAACTCTCATAAAATCTATGCAGACTCTAGCACTGTTTCTGACAACGGGCCCAAATCTTGATTTGGTGTACCATCTACGCAGATTTTTATCCAATTGGACCTGGCAACACTAGACGACGCCGTGCGGTCAGGCGGTGCAGTGTATTAACCACAGAACTAAGACTGTGGCTTTACTAATACCCCGTGATACCTTAGCTTGATAGTTACTCCACAAAATAGTTTATTATTTCCTATTTCAGTAAAAGCCTTCTTCTTCTTCTTAATTAGATAGCATCTGTCTTTTCGGTCAGTTTTGCCAGTGACAAGTGAGGATATTAATATAACATAAATAAAATAGGTTTTAGTCAAGTCAATCAGCTTTTAACTTTGGAGAAAAAAATGGCGTTTCTTCAAAACCATTGGAAACATTTTCGTTCAAATTAGGATATCACCTATCACGCTATTATTCCAACTGCTCACACTTTGTGCTAAGACCTCAAGTGATGTTGGTTAAAATACCACCGAAATTACACAACAAAACTCGAAATAACACCAGAAAAACAAATAAAATGAAAAAGCTATGTAGCTTCTCAAAATGTCAGAAATCAAAAGTCAGTCCTTCCCAATATTTCAGACACCTAAAGGCTGATTCACGCTACACGGCACTGCCACGGCCTGGTTCCGACCCGGTGTAGCGTGAATCAGCTTTATTAGCAGTATAAAATTCAGATTGTAATATTTTCTATCTATAGTGTTAGTAAAATTGGGAAAGGCCGATGTTAGATCGACGAACTTTTCTATTACCGAAAAGACAAGAGGGACAAGAGATAGATTGACTGTTGTGGCACGGCTGTTGCCTAGCATAAATGGTCACTAGCGGCTCCAGAATAATATGAAGGATAGATTTAGCGGTCATCGGTCTAAATAGTATAACAATAATTAGCAGTAGTAGCCTAGTGTCACCAACATAACTGCTCATAAGTTCACACCCGGTCTATGGGTTACGAGCCTGTATAGGTATATTAGGTGTATATTTTCTAAGTTTCACCCAAACGCATTTAGCACTTATAAATAATTTTTAGGAGTAACGTTAGATTAGATAGTTTCATGGTGTTGAAACTGTTATGTGAGGCATACCAATTAATATCTGGTAAAGTGTGTATTAATTTTTCAAATTAAGCCCGTTATGGTAAAATATTAGAAGAAAGCTTATAACCGTGCTTATAACTATCCAATTAATAACTGAGTTCATAATCATCTTTACTGCATTTATATTGGAACTAAATTAATTACATTTTTCACTGAATAATGTATTTTATGTTAGTTATTCAATATTTTACGCAACGAAGATAAATTCAAGACATCATTTGCTTGCTTAGACCATCTTGTTGTGTTGTGTTGTAACTTATTTTGTTCTCTTTTAACAACCAAGGAGTTTCCTTAGTTAATCAAAACATTTTTTTGTTCGAAATTCTAACAAACCTCTTTTGCTTGTATTGTGGCCTATTTTGTCAATCAAGGAGTTGCCTTGATTAATAAAAACTTTTTGATTTGCATTAGTTCAAATTTCAAATAGTTATTACCAAGCTATCTATCAGGCAATCAAAAATTAAAAATGGGTAAAAATGAGGCAAAATTAAAATCAAACTGAATTTCCAAGTGAAACAAATTGGCCAAGGTGCATGTTTAACTTAGTTAAAAAACCAGTGTGGTTGTAGAGTATTTTTTTTATTATAATGCATTTTAAATCTAACTGTACCTAAGCCAGAAAGATATAACGTGAGTTACTAAGAATTTTAATGGCGATTCAGTTTAGGTTAGATTGGGCGTCAAATAATTATTATTGGTTTCGTTTTTTCCATAAAGCTATCATGGTATACCAAGTACAGTACAGATAGCGACAAAATACATTTAAAAATACAGTTGGCGACAAAAGCAGGCATAAAAAAATTAAAAGGTATTTTTACTGCATTTGAATTGAAAAATAAATGGTGACTGCGGTTTGTAGCAATCAGCTGAAACGCTATCAAATATCGATGTCATTTTTCGCGTTTCAGCTGACCGCCATCGCCTATTAGATGTGCGCATCGCATGCCTTTACGAGTACGACTTGGTGGATGAATAGAAGCTTGATTTTAATCAAAAGTACCTAATTTTAGTTAGAAGTGTAGATAGAAGTTTCCACAAACACTAAAACGCTACGCTACAATTATTCTAGAGGGATTCCTAAGCAAGATTGTTTTTTACAAGTTTGCACTTTTTACAAGTTAGCACAATTGATAAATATTGTGTAAAGGTCTACCTATTGCAAGTCCATTACAATGCTGTTACCCTGAAAGCTATACGAATTATCTAGGTGCATTCTTTTTATAGGCATTTTTGTATATTATGTCCGTATAGCGATATAATAATTGAACTCATTATTAGCTTGAGACAAAGCTTGTGGAAAGGGGTTGGTGTTTTCCAAAAAAGGAGGTTATTAAAATATTATTTCAATATGAAACAATATTTAAAAACATTCCATCTGCTAACTTAACCAATTTCAACCATTTATCTATTTATTGGTATGTTTGGCACCGACTCCAATTCATCGATAACATCTTACTATTCTACTTCCTACTAATATTATTGATGCAAATGTCATGATGGAAATTTGTAACTCAATCACGCCCTAACTAACCACTGGACCGCCTTGGATGAAACCTAGAACAAATATAAATTGTAAACTGGATAAATATATGGCTGTTACAAGAACTAAAACAAACTCCCGCGCGGACGAAGCCAGAGTCGGCCGCTAGTGTTTTTATATTCATTGAAACTCTAGCAGCATTCAGTTTCATGAAGTCAGTTTTTTTTATAAAAGATTTAACCCTAAAAGACTTACATAGGTTAAAATACTGAACCAAATCGTGTTTTCGAATAAAAAACTGAAAAAAATGCCATCAAACCAAAAAATAAATTTAGTCAGTTCATTGAAGTCACTGAACTATCTCAATTCTTCTGTATTACAGAATTAAAATGCTGTTTTTTTCGTGTTCATGTAACTCATTCTAATATACCACTTTGCCCACAACTTTATACAAAAACCACTGTAAAACCTTTCTCAATAGAACCATCTAATAAGATTACAGATAATTCCTTAAAACTGTAGAAAATGTTTATACGACAGCTGCAAATTTTTAACCAAAAAAGTACAGATGTTCAAATCGTTGATGTGCATTTTTGCGAAGCAACAAGGTTGATAATGCTATGAGTTTTAATTAAAAAATCTGATTTTTGTAATCCTATTGACCGATGACTGCCTGCACAGATCTGTCAACCCGTTGCTTTGTGATGCAGCGGCCGCGCTGCGGGAAGCCGGTAGATAATGTATAGATTAGATGGAAATCTGAAAGGAGACATTGTTTCACCCAGGTAGAGCCTTCGCTCCACGGCACGATGAAGTGTTTTAAACAATATACAAACAACATTATTCGGGTTTAATGCGATTATGTAGACGCCCACAAAAAATGTATAGTTAGCATGATTGACAGTCATGGAAGATTTGCACTAGATGCGGGGTGTGACATAAAAAATGTTTAACAGTTGTCCCAATCCTAAGCACTCGAAGATTGCTATTTTATTAAAAATATTGCTATTTATTTCTTCAGAATAAAGTTTTGGAGAAAAAGTGAAATTACCTACATATTGCCAAAGTGAACCATTGCTTATGCATACCAGTTTATTACCTACTTAAATTATTACTTATACTGCCATGAACATTTATAAATATTTTGTCCCTCCTCAGGATCTAATTTGAAAAATAATGAAGGGAAAATAATGGTGATGGTGCTCAGTATATTTTTGCCAGACCAGGTAGATAGCGCGGTCCAATAAAAGGACGCGAAGTAGCCATAAAGCCCTCGTCCTTCTGTCGCATGGTTCTACGCTCAAACAGGTTTTATCATTCATAAACCTATTTTAATAAATTATCGATGCTAAACCTCGGCCATAAAAGAGATTGGAACCAGCCTAACAAATAAACTAAAATTAAATATACACGAATACAATCGAAATTTTTGTCTCAGCCGTATAAAAGTGTCCTATAAATTTACCCACACTTTAATTTAAAGTCCAAAAGTACCTGGCTCACAATTTTTTTTGTATAAATAAATGTTCATCGTCGGTTATGGCTGCACGAATGCATGTTATTATTATGAAAAATGATTTTGAATTTGTCTCGAATATTCAGCTAAGGTTTTGTATCAACCACAGGTATAAATAATTACCTGCCTACAACGGGATCCAAATAATACTTGAATTTATTTGTTACAGAGTGTGAAGCCACCGATTTCACCAAGATTAAACGTTACACAAGATGTGGAATAGAAGGTGAAACAGACCATAACCGGGATTCGGTATTCGTAGGTGACGGCACAATAGGCGACGACGTTATTCGCGGGCCGCGCCCGCCGCGTGGATGGTGGCGGGCGAATGGGGCTATGCGCCGGCGTCGGCCACCCCCGCCATGAATGCGTTTCTCGAGACGAATCACGCTCATCTCGCCTCGTATGGGTTGAAGATGTCTCCGCAGCCGGGGTGCGGCGTGAGGCCGCAGCACGGAGCCGCCGCGCCGCACCCGCCGCCGCCACCGCACCATCCCTCGCACTACCAGCCGTACCCGCTGCACTCCTACCAGCCGGGGTATCTGCGCGAGTACGGCGGCTGCGGCGAGCTGTTCCCGCAGCAGCCGATCGAGCAGAGCTGGGATTGGCGCGGCGACATGCACTACCAGGGCACAGCGCCGCTGGTGCCCCACAGCCACGCGCACGCGCCTCACGCTTTCCTGCGCTACGTGCGCGCGCCGCCGCGACGCGACATGCGCTGTCAGTGGCAGGACCCCGAGCAGCCACCTCCGAGAAAGCTCTGCAACAAGCTGTTCTCCAGCATGCACGAGATAGTGACGCACCTGACTGTGGAGCATGTTGGCGGGCCGGAGTGCACCACGCATGCCTGCTTCTGGCAGGGCTGCTCGAGGAATGGACGGCCCTTCAAAGCGAAATACAAACTAGTGAATCACATTCGCGTCCATACAGGAGAGAAACCGTTCCCGTGCCCTTTCCCCGGATGCGGAAAAGTGTTTGCAAGATCCGAAAACCTTAAGATTCACAAAAGAACTCATACCGGTAAGTTTTATTACATACCTACTACATAAAAAACCTCTACTTATGCATTTATAAAAATCTAAGTAAAAATGTCACCACTGCCATTGAAACTGGTGAAACATTTCAATCGTCTTTAATCCATAATGAGCAACTGTCCCCCGGTGAGCCTGCTGCGGTCACGCGGATGGCCACTGTTGCGACATATCCGAGCACGCCTCAACAATAACCCATCCGACACAATGACACAAGAAAACAAACTGTTATCAAAGAATATCCTTGTAACACGATCCGCAGCATAAACAAGAGCTAACGGGCGTCCTATAAATGTCCACATCGACTTGTGAAGTCCGTTTCTCAGTAGGCACAGACAAAAACTATTCCAGTCAGAACTCCATATTTCAATTCATTACAAAAGACGAAGATTCATCTTAAATGCTAGAAAAAAATAGATCGTAAATTAAAATGTCCAGTTCCGTCGTCTCGGTTCCTCGCCTTGTCTCTCTCGCACGAGCATTGTTATTGGTAAGGTATTGGTAGGTACTTAACTTTAAATATCGGTTTTCGGGACCAGAAATTCTATGGTCTGGGAGTACATCCAGATGGTTTTATTATATTTTTTCTGACCGTCACTGTTTGGTGCGTTGCGTAGGAACTATTGTCCTGTGCCCCCGTCTGCTATTATTTCATTCTATGGCTTTGAATAGAGGATACCTTTTTTGCGGGCAAGTTTAAGAATTGTTTTATTGGAAGCTATAAATTAACTTCAAAGTTTTGTGAACGGGATCCACTGTCAGTCATTATGACATTAATTGGCTGATAGCAACAGTTTAAACTGACAAAGTTAATTAAAGCTGTTAGGTACTATTAACCGTGGCGTCGTCGTACCCTGACTAAAAAGAGAAGTAGGTAAATAAGCTTGGGGGCCTTCTTCTATATTCAAGCTCTGAGAGAGCTGTGATAATCTGGTTTTTAGCTATGTTTTTTAAGAGACAGCTAGAATTTTTGCTCAGTGAAAATTTGAGATAATTAGCTAATCGACAAATTAAACACTGAAAGAACTACACACTACATTAATGTTTAATAAAAAACTGAAGTCCAAAAAAAATTTTTGCTTAGCAAAAGTTGATAGTGATTTATTTGTCGATTAACAATCCGAGAAACCAAAGCTAAATCTGAATAAAACCTTAATGCTAAGAAACTTTTGTATACATAATCTTAGAAAAATCTTTTTTACATTGGAAGCGAGCCACATGATATTGATATTTTTATTATCCAAGTGTAAGCTGATACTTTCCGCATCGGTAGCGTGCTTTATTATATTTTATTGATAGCGTTTTTGAATAAGCACCTACCTACTATAAAATTAATATATTTTATAGCATTCATTTCTTTCTTATCTTTGTTCAAGATGTCTTATGCTGGTCATAAGGCCTACCTACTACATACATTTCCATAGACGAAAGATTTAGTAGAGCTTTTCTGAAAAACGATGTCTACCGTCACATTTTTTCTACATTTTATTCTGTACATTGGCTATACTCTGTATCTCTCTCTATTTTATAGCTCCAAAGTTTAAAATGGTTAACTATACCTATGTTGAATAACAATTCTTATTTGTAAAAATCCAACGTTTTCAAGAAGCATGTTTTCCGCTTCAAACAAAAGAGTAAAGTAGTCAATCTGACTTCTGTCATTATAACTCGTATGTAAGTAAAACTTAGATTACACTAACATACATATTTTTAGGAAATGAATACATTATCTAAAAAAAAAACACCAACGCCGCACGTTTGATAAACACCGCATAATATGGAAACAATCAGAGTCCCTTCAGGCGTTTTCAATAAAACTGAATAAATTGCCCAACCTGTCCAATACATTATAAATTACGTCGCGGTCAAATCTTTTATTAGCTATTAAAGGTGATTGCGAAATAAACAAGGCAATAACCAAATACCCCGAGGGAGGGCTTAGCGCGCGGCGCGTCAGGCCCGCCGGCGAATCCGCCCACAACACAACAATTACTTTATTCCCACTTATGAACTTATAAAAACATGACACATTACATTAATAGGTCCCAAAATATTATTTGTACTAATTAAAGCTTGTTTTACCATCTATTCCTTCTTCTTATCGAGTCAAGACCAACTCAAACTTTTATAGACCAGTAATATATAATTGTATGTTTAAATAGCTAACCTCAATAGTAGGGTTTTTTTTGCTTTATTCAAGTCCAGATTTCAGGTGGCACTCCAGAGTGCCACCTTGAACAAGAAGAACACTTTATTTACCTACCTTATGATATGAAAGATAAAAAATATGACAGCGATATTTGACAGCGTTTCAGCTTATCGCCATCGCCTAGATGTGCGCAGGCCTTTAGGAAGTAATATTCCGTAACCCGTGCGTTGAAAGAAGTTCTTCTGAAGCCACCATCGCGACGATCCTAGTTTCAAAAAAGTGTGACCATGTCTCTTATAAAATTATAAAATACATATAAACAATGAAAAACAACAAAATAAACTTTTATTATTCAATATAATATTTTTACCTATAGCTATGATTCGTTTCTCATATCATAAGCACCATTTCTGAGAACATCCATCCTCTGAGCGAACGAACGGGTTTTTGATGATGCGGAATTAATTTATATATTATTATAATCAAATGTTAAAACAATATTTCAAGCTCATTCATTCTAAAAATATTTTAAAATTATAATTTCTAAACCATTAAATTTGTAAATAAATTATGTTCATTATAAGTTTGTGTAACATGTCATTTTCTGCTATTTGAGATTTTGAATAGGTCAGTAGGCAAATGGGTACGATCGGATGCACTAGATTTTTTTATATTAATTCATAATTTAGTGGCCTGTATCTAACAACATAAGTGCAATAAATTATTTGAATTTGAATTGGACTGTTGTAGCATGTTAATAGGCAAAATTACAAGGCTATAATACTAAACACGTAAATAGACGAAATTGTTGTGAAAAAAATAAAAAAATGCCTTTTTGTGGCGTCGGCCATCTTGGACCGATTTCATCAAACAGAGCTAAGAACACTCCCGACAAATACACTCCTGAATTCACATTTCAATATAAAAATCAAATAGTTTTGGTCCGTTCAGCAGCTCCAATGCCACAAACACAACATAGGCACGCCATACTAATACCGTTTTTGCGTCGGGGGTTATGTGTGATATTTGAATTTGTAGCCTGTAAAAATGTACATTGGAATTATTAGAAATGCTGCGGCACGGTAGTGCCGCAGCATTTCTAATAATTCCAATGGTAATGAAAATAACGTACTGTGCACATTCTAGTGCAGCTGACTGTACATTCCACACGTTATGCTTGTTAATATTAATTAAACTAAACTGTTGAAATGAAATTATATTAACAAGACATGAGTGAGACAAGACATCACTGTTCTAAAATGGAGTTAGTTCAAAACTATTGTTTGGAGAATCATTTTATTATTCTGAAGAAGAGGCTTGACAGGATTCGTCTCTTTGTCTTATCTGTACCCTTAGGGTGTTATTAATAATCCTGGCGCAACGCTGGAGTAGTTAAATCGTGTTTTGTCGCATTTGTTCGAGTTTCCAATTGCATGTCAATGCAAGAGACAAAACACGGATCAACCAGTCCAACGCTACGCTAGGATTATTAATAAGACCCGTAGAGTCTGAGGCCCGTATTCCGAAACAGCGCTTGAGTCTGAGTCGAGCCTCAAGCATAGATTTTATGACAGTTCTCCATTGAAAAGTGTCAAAAATCATTGCTTGAGACTCGACTCAGAATACGGGCCTGAATTCGATCAGTGTAAAAATTCGTTTTGCCTACGTGTCTTACTCTTTTGTATGGAGAAAAGATGAGACAACAACAATACGTAACGTAGAAACTTGGTAGAAACGATCGGAATGAGTTGTTGTCTTATCATAGGTACCTTGGTACTGTAGTTCAAGACAGGTTTTCTTATAAATCAATATTTTTATATTAGTGTAAATAGACTTGTCATGCTCTAAATCCCCTATTATTTCCAGCATGCTTGGCATGACCGACCTAAACAATATTTCTTTCTCCAGAAGAGAATACAAACCATACCTCGTCCCCTCATTCGTTTGGCAGAAAAATTAACAGAAATAAAATGCGGAAAATTAAAAAAAACTGACTTGGTTTATGTAAGTTCGATTTCTTTATTCATGTATGAGATCTGAAGATATATTTCTAGTCTATTTTTCATGTTTATCTCCATCTGTCACGAACAGACTTATGTTGCGCGAGGTATAGTGTCCAATTTCATAGAAATATTTGCCTATAGGGCGTTTGTACGCCTGCAAGACTTCTCGAGCGCAAAACTGCATCTAAACCGTCATAATATTCATATTGAATATTCAGTGGTCTCATTGTAAGCACTTCAACGCTAGCGTTGGGGCGGCAAACTATCCAGGGGTGTACACAATACCCTAATAATGATACGAATGCACCGGTGAAGACGGGTCCCGACTATCAAACGCACTGCTTGGCTAATATGCCGTATAAAATGACGCTCTCATAATATTTTGCAAACAAAGCAGAACCCTTCTTAGTTCAGAGCCCCGCAGTATTGTGCCGTCGAGTGCAGACCAAACCACATATTAAATAACAGTATTTACGTGTAAAATTATCACTAGCAATCCAAATAACTTATAATATTTTCTGACATCCCGAAAATAAGGAACCCTTTCTGGATACGCCTATCGGTACGATTTACCATCTCTGTTACCATACAGTCAGTCTCAGAGCCTACTTTACACAACGAAGTTCTACCTACTGATTATAGTAGTACTTACTTAAAAAGCATAATATAAATTAGCTTGAATTTTTTTATAAATTGGAATTTTCAGAATCGAACTGATTTTATAAGAAAATATATTTTCTCATTTCTGCTTAAAACTGTACTTAATTAATGAGGTTTATCGGAAACAGATACTTTGAAAGCATTTTCTGCGTGGTCCGCCTCGTGCTTTGTTTCGTCTAAATGTCTGTTAATTACCCCGTATAAAAAAAACTGCTAAAAACTGCCATGTTTGTATCATGTTCGGCCATTTTATCTCCGCTGCATGATAATGTTGTAACCCTATAAAAGTCGGGTGCTTTTCAAAAGGTGTTTATAAGCGACCGACCATCTGCCTGGATTGATAAATTGTATAAAAAATATAGTCGACACAAAAGCATGAATGTGTGCGTTTTATCCTTGGGGGGATCATGTCCTGCATTTCTAAATTTTAAATATTATTAATTTAAGATTCAAAATTGTGAAAAATCTAACTAATCTTATCCAAAAACTCATGCTCACAACTAAACTTATTTTCATGCTAATAGTAAAAAATATATATTTCAAATCTACTTCCAACGGAGACTTAATTTCATATCATTTAAGCTCCAAATACACTGCAGAAATAAAGGGAAATTCCATTTCCAATGACGTCATCACAGACATCAAAATAAATGAGTGAGCAAGTGTAAAAACAAACGATTATTAGATGGGCGTGGTCGAATCGTCACCCGTCAGTAGCAACATTACGACCCTCGCAAGTCTACACATGCACCAAATAATCGCACCAACACATGCACACTTGCCCCCCTATACACACATCTATAGAGATATTGTCGCAACATAGACAATGAGGACGCTAAGCGCTTTATTTTTTACGTTCTTTGTGAACACCCTTCGGATCGACACAGTGCAGCGTTGATAGACTCGATTCACATATGTTTATACCTACTTTGTTGATAGCTATTCAATACGCAGTAAGATCCCATAACAGAAAGTTGAGTACCTGTGGGGTTACTCTCGATGCTCGATTCCAATTTCGATTCAAGAATCAAGTGCCTAGCGAGAGCCGAGAGTAATTCCACCGTCGTTGATTATGGTGAATAACCTCGTACAGTCAATTTCCAGACGCACAAATGTTTTTAAGACTCACGACATAAATGTAAAAGAAACAAAAAAGCCAAAACAGGGCTCTGACACGTTCCAAAATGGGTTTAAATATCCAAGGAAACGCGAAAATGGTTTTTGTGTTACCACCGCAGAATTTCGCTAAACGTTAAAGTAGTGCGAACAGAGGAAAGGAGTGCGTACAAAAACGAACCAGAATCAATTTCGGATCCCGTATCGTCCCAATAGTTTTACAACTCTTGTATCATCGAAAATCTCAACGTCAAGCTTTTCAAACAAAGATGGAATATTTTTTGGAACAATAAAAAGTTCAAAACCTTTTTATTCTAAAAAAATTACTTGTTCTTATATAAAGTTAGGTCGTTGGTGGATGTTTTTTGAAATACTTTAAATGATTCTTCCTGGAAATGTTTGGGATTAGGTCTATGTATAGTTATTAAGTATGCAGTATAAATTAAGTAACATGCACGGTCGCACGGTCGCATATTATAAGTAAAAGTATCCAGACCACCCGACAGAAAAAGTATCACTTCAGAATTTAGATACCCATAATATGGCTCGAACAATTAGTTAATTACAAAGTCTTGGCAACAAAAACGTAGCAATGATTCAAGAGAGCCGATGACATCCGGTCATGATCTATCATAATGTACTAAAGCTATAGCCACATTAACGGGCCTAGAACTAGTTCCACGCTAAAAGGAAATTATTTCTTTTTTGCTGAACACACCCTGAAGCGAGTTTGCCACCCGCGTCGCAGAATTTTAAGTGTTTAGATGTACATTGGCAAAGACAGAAATTCTTACATTCTTCTTACAGTACATCGATTTAAATTTGTAATTATTTCAATGAAAGAAAATTATGAATTCAATCACAAGATGTTTTGTTCGGAGATAAAGATCGCTGGCGTTCAATCAATCAAATAGATTAGTTCAGTAACATCCCACCTGGTTTCGTTCAATCGACCGACTAATCGAGACCATCCCAATTTCTACTAATAAATCGTTCGTCATGCTTATTTGTATTGATCGATTATGAAAACACCTTACGTTTGGCAATTTAATAAATAATGTGTTTTAGGTTTCTATTAACTAACTTGTCATGACCAAAGTCATGTAATAACATAATTTTGTAAAATGCATACGAGTTAGATAAATTTAGTAGGTACTGAAAGAAAAACTTGTTCTCGTAAGAAGAAAAAAAATTCGAACCTAAATACTTATCACATTTTAAAGAGCAGGTAGGTAGGTATCCCAGCACATAGCCATGTGTTCGCAACAAGTCCCTATTGTCCATAAATTGCACAGTTGCAATGTAACAATGGCACATAGTACTCGTGTTTATTCTGTGACTATTAGTCCTCGAATAAAAACCCTCAGGATGCGCGTGCGCCGGTGTAGGCTCAACCTACGCCTCGCCTTCCTATCTTATGACCATCATTTCTCTTGGCACTTTATATTACTACTATTTTATAATGACAGTCGCTTTTGTCTGAAAACCAAGCATATTATTCTACATAAGTAATGTGCCTATTAGTGCTATTGAAATTACAGATATGGCATTGGAAATGGCATCACTGTTTTCATTTACAGAGTTCAAATTGGAGTTCCCTCTCACGATTCGTATTTGTCAAAGAAAATCTGAAAGGGTGAATGCATAGACTTGAAACTCCTTGCTGCGTTTCTAACCTCATTGGGTTGAATGCGACAGGCACTTTCACAGATTCATTCAAGCCTTGCTGGATAAGCTGTTGGTTGAATCGTTAGTAAATGTAGTCGGAGTTAAAAAAAACTAGTTTGAGTGCATTACGATTTATCTGATCTTAGTAGGTATTGCAACGAAAAAACTAGTCCTAGCCTTTAGCAACCGTATCATTAAGGCGCAGCTTGCATTATTTTCAGCGTAACGTAGCATCATGAAATAGGAGGCTCATTAAATTAAATGAGCTATCAGCTGCTTTCAATGCGTCAAGAAAAACTTAGCGCTTTGAGGTTCTTAACTGTGCGAAATTCCATCGTCTTGTAGGGCGACTGCGGTGGGTCTCACTGCATCATTCATGCGTTTTTTCGCCGACACCTTGTCTGTATCAATATGTATGAAAGTGTGTGATATTGCCGACATCGATCTACACACCTACTAGGTGCCGGTTATATATTTTTGGGTGTGACATTAACGCTATGCATATAATATAACAAATTCAAATATGTAGCTGTTCTATGCTTTCATGAATGTGCTACCAAAGAGTTTTTTATGTCAAAACAAGAGGAATTAATCCTTTTTGGTCACCGGGTAGGCAAGAAGGTTCTAAGTCTGGAAAAAGAGTTATCAATAAAAGAATAATTTCAATAACATATTCAATTCACTGTATCCATCCGTCCGGAACATCAGGAAAGTGTGGCTTAACGTGACAAAAGCGCGTCGTTTTTTCGTTGGTTTCAGTGTTAATGGCTTCAGTTGCCTAACAGAGAAAGTTGTAAAAACTTGCATCCTTATACACCATTGTGTTAACAGCGTTTGAATCAGCATTCCGTACACTTTTAAAAACTTTAACACCCAAAAATACCAATGTAAAGCATCTTGGAATTGGAGAACAATCGAAATTTTAACACGAATTCGAACGAGTTGTTCGCCACTAGCAACTTTTGTTATCATATTCGACATTTTATTGGTCCGTGCATAACTGAAATTAGCTTGAAACTGGTTTTATGAGTTATTGTGTTTTTTTTTACATATTAAAAAAAAGCATATCAATTATAAATTTAATACTAAAAAATATTTGCATACTTACTCTTCATTAGTATTTTAAAGAGATTACGGATTTTTTATTCATAATTTACAAACTAGGATCTCAGTTCCCAAAAGAATGTCCGGTATTCGGACAATGTGAACGCGTCTCACAACAAAAATTAAAGACCTAAAATAAAAACAAAACGGGCTATTAATATTCGTTAGAAATATTGGTTTGTCCCAAAATTGTGCCCGGGGGCTGAAACACGATCCAACGCGTGGGTGTTGAGTGGACACGCCGCGCCCGATCCAAATACATAACTTTAACAATTTATTGTATTTTTGTAGGTACGACAGATCGCAAATTTGTAGCATTTTATTGCAATAAGTTAATATCCGTTTAATAATATTATGTAGATTAAAAATTTGCATCGTTTTCGTGTAAAGACTTTTGCGTTTAAAAAAGGCGCTTTTATAATTTGGTCCACTACATTTTTTTTGATGTAGGTAAGTAATTACTTTAAACATTTTAGCAAAACATTTTTAATACAACGCATCATTAAAATTAATGCCTAATATAAAAATTTACACTTTTCTTATATGTACCTACGTATATTATTTGGTATTGGTTTCGGTAAGGGTTTATATTTTAGTTTAACAACACATTACAAGTGCTTGGTAGTGAAGGGCCATAACCTATTTTATTTCAAGTATGTCCATACTCTTGCCGTCGTAACAATGGTTAGATGTCGTGGAACAATATCTGTTTTGGTGAACCCAAATACCGAGAAAATATGATACCAGCCAATGTATAAAACTATTTCGTATCAGTTCAATTTGTTGAAATTGCGCAAAAACATAATAAATTTACTGGACATAACAAGAACATTACATAAATCAATATCTGAATGTGTCTAATAAGCTCGGGTAGGTGCATTGAAGCTTTGAAAACATTGTACGTCATTGTATGTCATTGTAGTATAATGGTATATTGAGTGTGATTTGATTTGAGTGACACAATCTATAGCAGAATACTATGGTTCTTCTTAAAAATTATCATATTTGCCTATTACTTGCTTAAATCAAATTAAAGATACCCATAAAAATTCTAAGACTACAGGGTTAAATTTAGTTAGAATAGGTATAGGTGTCTGTCTATATTATGTTTTGAAAAAGAATTATTTTATAAATTACATTTTTTTGTTGATGCGGGCGATGATGCCGGTTAGGGCTGTCAAAACGCTTGACGTTAGGATTGACGAGCGTGGCCTGCCTGGGTACAAGTCGTTTTGTACCTTTTTCATACACCTGCCTGTACAATATTGTTTATCCACAACGTTGTGGGAACCAACCTTCCATCGACCTACCTCTATACCATTTAAATTTGAGAAACTGAATAATATAGATACACGATTATCGCCAAAACTAAAATAACGAACTTTTTGTGTAATCCCTACGTAGTTAATTACATATTTTCATTGCTCTTGATAAGAAATTTGTTAGTATCCCTTTCGCACGTATCTAGAAGATCGTAATCAGAGCAAGACAGATTGTATTTTCGCGGTTTTTGCCTGAAATATGCGACGGCCACTTTAATTTACTATCCTATGGCTAGACAGGAAAATGTGCTATTATTTCAACGCGTGCACGGGAACGACGTCGTTTGTCAAGTTTAACTATTAATTTTACAACGCACCTATATAGAATACGCATACATTTTTGGCTGTTGGCTGGTGTCAAGAACCTGAATATTCATTTTGTATAGCTTAGCTATAATTTAGCAATGTTTCAAGTGCATGTTTTAATTGCTACAAGTTAACAAACAATCGGGCAAGTGTCAGTGAGTGAATTATGGTAATACGGCATGAAGAGAAGCGGTCTCGCGAGGGATCTATATGAATCACGGCCCCGCCGAGAGGGCGCTGGTATTGAGATTCGTTGCGACAAAAATGTCTTCAAAATGCGGCTCTACGAGCTTCGCCAGGCATTGCTTTGATTATAAACGAGCTAACCTGAGCCTGCATATAAAATTTAATACGAGTTTTAATTTGTTATCGTTCTCCACCGTCTTTTCCCGGTGCACTGTTTCCATTTTAATTTATATTCAACTCGCTGATATGACTGAGCAGTTCGTAGCCCGTGTTGCTACATTTACTATTATATTTTTATTGGGATGCTTTTGTATGAGTTGGCAGATATTTATCGGTTATCGGAACATTATTCGGTGCTCATAATCGTCCGCATAAAGCACCTTGTCACACGGTCGTTGGGCGCCGAATGCGCTCGACCCGAGTATTCTTTTTGTGCCCGGGCCTGTATTCTCGGAGAAGTGGAAAAAATTGAGATATTAATATATCTTTCTAATTCGAAATACGTTACGGATAAAAGGAAGATCATAAATCATTATGGAAGGCACGGGATCTTTTAAATATGCGAGAGAAAATCGATTTTCGGGGAAGTTACGTCATTGTCGTCAATCAGCCTTTGTGTGTTTGTATTGACAGTTCTGAGAGGCTAGCCGTATTCCTTTCTATGAGGCTTCAGTAGTGTGCTCCTCCTCCTAATAAGAAAACTCTTTTATAGTTTTTGTAGTGTATCGTTTAGTTAAATTCTCTAGTATTCTCTTTTGTAGCTCCATAATTTATCGACGCTTATTGGTTGCGTTGTTCCCTATCTGTAGTGAATCAGACAGAACATGGTCTGTGGTCATGTCTGTCCTAATAGCGGTTGTAGCAAACTACAAGTCATTCAGCGCTTATTAAAGTTACGATGGTACAGATTGAATTAACTTATTGTGTTGTGACCTTTTAATTATTCTTAACTAGTGACCGCCTGGATTCACTTGTATTTCCTTCCCATTTATTTATTAATACACTTATTCCGATTTTATTGAAGAAAAATAAATATTGATACAACGTTAATTGGTTGGTATTTGTAAATTATAGCAGTGCTGTGCCCTGAGTTTCTCGCACAGCTCTCTTCTCAAGATAGTTTCTCCCCCATACCTACAAAATTTGGAATGAGCTACCCCTCAACTACAACATGAATAGGTTCAAGAAAAGTTTAAAAAAATTCCTTCAGGGTAGGCAACACAACGTTGGTGTCTACGGGCGACTGTGACCGCCTACCATCAGGTTGGCCATAAGCCCGTTTGTCTATCATTTGCATAAAAAGAAGTAAAATTTGATTTTAAACTAAAATATGTACTGAAATTGAGTACCTTCTTTGTTGAAGTTGTTTTAAAGTGATTGTTCAAAATTCATTATCAAATAAATGTATTGCAAATACACACTTCTGATGGTCCCTACATCAATATTCATACAGACACAGGTGGGCTGATATCAAATATCCAACGGGGTGATGACTGCCAATCTTAGCAGTTGTTAACTATTATTGGCCCATAATAAGTTACATAAAAGGAGTTATTAGCAATCCTACTACCTTAATATTATAAAATGTGAGATGTTTGGATGTCTGTGGCTTGATGTAACTGCTAAACCGATTTAGATTAAACTTGAGATATATAATTCGTGATTCGTTCTTTGTTTTATAATAATATTGTATATTCATACTTTTTATTAAGCAGTATCTGGTTTTTAATGTACCTTAGTAGGTACATAAAAGTGGGTCAATAATGTTATGCTTATGGTTATGGTTAAGGTTATGGTTATCAATTAAGTATTTTATTTTTCGTCGCCTTTTATATAAAGATACTTATTTTATGTTCTGTAGTTACTTTTATAATATCATGAGATAGGTGATGAAAGATTTCATCACCTATCTCATAATATTATAAAAGTCTAGAGTCTAGCTAGCCTTTGAGTCTAGCTTAGTTATATTTCGTATCAGTTTTAGCGATCCTAAAAGAACGGCCATATCTAGGCGATATGCTGGCGATAAGCTGCGATATTTGACATTGATACAGATATCAAATATCTCAACTTGATGCCTTGATGTGGCCGTTCTTAAATAAATAAAACCAAAATTATAATGAATATCTTTATTTTTTTATCTTCTTATATCATCTTCTTTTAATATAAAAATGAATTGCTGTTCGTTAGTCTCGCTAAAACTCGAGAACGGCTGGACACGATTTGGATAATTTTGGTCTTGAATTATTTGTGAAAACCCAGAGAAGGTTTAAAAGGTGAATAAATATGTTTTCTTTACGGGAACGGGGCGAACGAAGCCACGGGCGGCCGCTTGTATTGAAATAAAAATGGGAAACATTGAAATGACGCTGAACGAGCTGTGAGCAATCAAAGTTTCGTATTTTTTAGACGGCCTCCTGCCACGTTTGTTTTCTTTCAAAACTCACCTAAAGCCATTTAACACAGTTTGAGTGCAAAGGCCGAGTCGGTCAGGTTACACCTGGACTGTGCTATTTCCTAAAAGCTTGTTTTTACAGGGAGCACTTAAAGAGACACCGTAACTTGAAACCTCTATGCGCTAGGCGACTTGCCAACTGTTGATTTGTTAAACATAACAAGATGATTTAATTAAGTAGATGAGAAAACTTTTGCAATAATTTAATGGAGGGCGGGAATGTTTTAGTCCCTCTATCTACTTTAAGACAATAGAGCAGTAATAGTGTTACAAATCATTGAAACGGCGTTATTTTTATTTTTATTAAAACCGCGTATTTTTAAACATCAATCCTTTTTCTGGGTTTATTCTTTATTTTTATTTCGGTTCTGTTGCTCCGTTGCTGTAATTTGTTTGGGATAAAAAGTGTTTTCATTTATTATTTATATGTTAAGTTTTATTTGAATCGGTTAGTTAGGGCAAGATTGTGCAAAAATTACAGCAAATTTATATACTTATTAGTATAGACTAGGATAAGTCAAGTAGGTTATGCTTATAATTATAAAGTAAGTAAATAAAACTTCAAATCCTATCTCAGGCACTATAGCGGCCCGTAAAGGGGCAATGAGTAAACACCAGTTGCCCCTCACGTTATATAAATCATCTACAAAAGATGCACAGGCCTGATGTTGTTTACTTTTTTATAATTATAATTTCAATTTCTCAAATATTTTAATTTTTGATATGCTACGTAACCTATACACGATCATCTAAAATACTATTTAACCATAAACATCGATAAAAATACCATTCGATTCGTCAATAGAAAAAAAGCACGAGATCATGTTTCACATCGATAATAACGTTACAAAAAAGTGTCTCCCGTGGGTGATACAGCCGTTTAAGATAACCATCTGACCCTGGGCTCTGCACGCAAGGATTCCAAGCATTTCTTACTCATATTTTCTTTTGCTGACTTGGTCCCGCGAAATAATATGGCAAGAAGCTTCTTATAAAACATTGAGTTCTGAACAGAAAACAATTTTAAATTCGAACTTGATCGAAATTGGTTCGTTGTTACGAAAATACTGCTCTTTTCAGGCAACTCAGCGCGCATCTAAATACTTACCTGCTAAAGTTAGGTATCTGATGTGATCAATTGTTTTGAATGTAGATAAAACAGCGATATTAATCCTAAAGGCAACTAAAATGCTGTCCCATTATAAATAGTAATGGTTGTTTTATTATACCTATTTATTCCACTTGCTCGTCAAGTCAATAAAAAACAATTGAAATTCTGTTATTAAAGGTCAACTCAATTACCATCACAAATAACCCAGGTGCACTAAATTTGAGACGTACGAACGCAATAGGCGCGTGCGCAGTGAACGTGTGTAGCTCTAATAGAGGTTTTCGTTCCTTTTTTGTGACATCCGAAGAGATGAGACGCCCGATTAGTAATTAGACAGGCGACACATGTTTTGGAATCTTTTATCTCCTAAGCTCGTTAAGGACTGAGACGTTTTTATCGTTATGCCACCCTGAATAAAATCATGATAATGTTATACTTTAACTTAAAATACGATGTTTTCGATTTGGGAATGTAAAAGAATCACTGAACCAATTTCTACGTGCCGTGCCGAACCTTGAATGATAGAGGATAATGCACTTTTTTTTAAGATAACGCTGTACGAGAAAGGAAGTATCACTGAATGAAGTGTAAGCCGCGATTCATTGAGAAGGTAGATACTTTCGATACAAATATTGCGGTAAAGGAACGCCTCAAAAGTCCTATTATTGGCACGTTAACAGACACTTGAGATTAGCATCTGTGCTACAAAATCTTCAGATTTCGAACACAATGCGGGATTACAACCGAAGTGGTTTATTTGTAAACAGTACAATGAATACATTGTCGGGGGCTGCGGTCACACCATCCAACGAACCTACTCGTGATACATTTTATTGAATGTTATTCTCATCACATACGTTTCGGTGAACTCGAGGAGAATATTTCAATACACTCGCGGTAGTGTCGATATAAAAAATATTGGAGCAAAAAGTTGGGCTCATTTTCACAAGCCATTGAATATTCTGAACCGTGAAAAAAATGAGATCATTGAAATATTACACTGCTATTATTCTAGCTTTTACGAAATCTTCGATTTTCATACATAAGGTGACAGGATTATGTATGTAGAGCTTTTGTGAATCATGATAGTCTAGATATGATTAGTTTGTTGATTTATTATTTTCAATGCGTATTTTCAGCGTCTGATTAAAACAGTACCTACTACTGTTATGTAAAAAGCAAACCAACAGTTGAAAGAATGATCAAGAGTGTAATAAAATAAGCTATTAAAAAGTTACCAGAAGTAGCAAGACTTTTTCTGAACTTATTGAAACATCAAACCGAAAGTATATCATTTGTCGAGTCATTAGAGTCGAATATCGCTTGAGTATTGTAAGTAAGCTTTGTTACGACGATGTGACAAAGTCGACTTATAAATATGATTTATGGCCGTGTTAAGTATCCCGTGCAATTGTTGTGAATATTTATTTATACTCGTAAACTATAAACAACAAGCAAATCTGGTTATTTATTACGTGATTGGACTTTCGCGTACCTGGTCTTTGAGAATTTGAAACAACTTCGCCTGTAAGAATGTAGAGTTTCTTTTCACTGGCATGCAATACCTTTTTGGTATTATCTTTTTGAGGCTTTAATCAATCCCAGCAAACATCACCTGAGCGACACGGAGTTTTAACTATTACTTCCTGAGTTTAGCATTTATAATAGTAGGTTCCTTCCTACTTGATATTGAAAAACTCAAATTACAAACAGTTTTCTTTTGCCCACAGGTGAAAAACCCTTCAAATGCGAGTACGCTGGTTGCGACCGACGGTTTGCAAACTCTTCAGACAGAAAGAAACACTCGCACGTTCACACATCTGACAAGCCTTACAACTGTCGAGTTCATGGGTGTGACAAGTCATACACCCATCCTTCCTCCCTACGGAAACATATGAAGGTGCATGGAGCAGCGGGAGAGTCGCCGAGATACGACAGCGATGGAGATGACTCTTCTTCCGCTGGTAGCGTCAGTGTCACCGCGGGAGCATCCAGTCCAGCTGCGCCAATACCTCCGCCCCCTCACCATCCACCCCACCACCCGCATCACCATCCATCAATAACGGATAAACTAGAAAGCCTCAACGACAAATACCTCAACCCTCATGACCCCAAACCCTACGACAGACCAATACCACCTCATCACAATCAACCTCCACCGCCGCACTTGACCAATCTAAGCGGTAACGGAATGATGGAGAATAAGACTGGGTTTGGTGGTCATTGGACCCAGTTCCACCAGCCGACACCGAGCATGCCACATGGAGTACCGGACTGGTGGTGTCCGACACAGGAGTCCTACCACCACCACCACTTGATGCACCACTCCGGAGCTGCCGCCGCCTACTGACCGCATCGCGCTTAGGGAACTCTTCATTCGACTGATTTAGGAGTATGTATCCACGAAGAGGAGATAAGACACGATATTCGCCTAATAGCTAAGGGGGATGCTAGGCCAAAGTTATGTAAACCGAAAACAAACCGTTACTTTATTTTTATAATAATAAATTTTAACGGTTATTTTGGTCAGTTACGCATCTCACTGCTTAACTGTGGAAGCTGAGCCGATGAGGAGAGGAAAAAAGTGTTTTTGATAACCAAAGATTATCAAAAAGTGATCACATGGACGTCCAATTTAGTGCGCGCATAAACCAGTTCTCCTACTGTGGAATGAATAGTTCGCTAATGCGCTATCGAGTAATTTTAAGTGTGTTACGCTTAATATTTTAATTAGTATAGCCAGTCCGACCATTTCTACAAATCATCGCCAGAGCAAGCCGTCCGAAATGATGTCCTATGAGGCATAACAAAAGAGAGTTTTGATTCTAAAATGTAACAAAAGAGCCTGATTTCCGAAACTGTTTTCTTTAAAACAACAGGGTTGTTAACAATGACCACCAGCTGAATACTTTATTTACAGCATGTCGTATATTTTCTGTAAACAGTTTTGAGTGTTTGTAAAGGAACGTGTTCCATTATTTTTGGTGAAGATTCTTTATATCATTGTCCGTTGGGTATTGCCGGGGGACACTGCATTCAGCAAAGATTTTGTCAACTGCATTGTTGACAGTGATTTATCACAGCCTTCATAGAATAAGAATTACAAACGAATCTATTGTAAGATTGATTTCTGGCAAATGTTCGAAGCTCTACGCACTTTTGAACGCACTTATCGAATAAAATAACAGATTTTTGCTAAATACCTAGTTAGTAAGTACAGTTTGCATTGTCAAATCAGCATGGCCAAAGCACCGAAGTCTTATAAAACGACGTAGGTTGTAAAGTGTGTAAATTATAACAATAAGATATTGTGTATTATAGTATAAAGTAGTTTTAAGAAAAATGCCCAGTGATAGTAGAGATAAGAATTTGATTTTATTGTATGGATATGTGTCGCTATATGATTTGTGCTATCGATTTCTATAACTTTACTACTACGAGCAAATGTATATTTATATAAAAACATATAGTGTTATTTTTTCACGGATCGATATTGTAGATAGGAGAAGATTCAGTTATTGTACCTACTACTAATATAACTACTGAGCTAAATGACTGAGGGCATGAAACTATCTTCGATTTTAAGTTTTTCCTTTAAGAGATCGTTGTCTTTTCTACAGGCCTGTATATAAAAAGCAAAATAAAAATATGTCAACTACAACTCTGTTTGCATTATTTGAACAACCTATATACCTACAAACTTTTTTTAAGGAAGGTATGCGTATGCAGCTAAGCTAAGCTTATGGAAGCTTCTCACTTCACCATTAAGCGTTAGTTAATCTACAATGTTTTGTTTTTGTATTTTAAAAATGAAACGCGGATACAGTAATTAATATAAGGTATTTAAAAAAAACAGATCACGTAAACAATTCATAATCAAACCTCAAAAGATTGATCGCTCAAGTTGAGAAATCTAAAATGGAAATCCAATTCTCGCGATCATTTCGGTCGAATTCCGATCAAAAAACCGAGCTCCGTGACGATACCCACAATAAAACACCCAACAACAAAACGAGGAACAATCATACTCGAACAGAGAATTGAATTTATCATTGGGAAAGAACGAGAGGAAGAAATGATAAATGATCTCTGAGGCATAAGACAGTGCGAGAGCGAGCAGGATGCCAGAAAACGATCGTATTCGATTCGAATTGTCCAAGGGGATGATTTATCGTTTCTCAACAGGGATTGGCCGATGCAGTACTTAAAAGATTTATAGATCCTTACGGTGCATGCGCGGTAGGAGCGTTTTCTTATTATAAATCCTCACTCCTGCGCATGCACTTGCGAATGCCTCTTTATCTGTCGGTGAAGAAATTAAAAGTACAATGTTAACATATTGCTTTAAGAGAGGAACGACCGAGGCTGGCAGAACACTGCGGGCACTATAATTGGCAAAGTTAATGTGCCTCAGTACGGACCCAATAGGTAGGTTATCTCGACAGTAACCAGTATCGTAATTGATTACAGCGTTAACATGCTCTTGTATTCTTGTCTGACAAAGCTTTTATTATAAAGTGTTATGTCGGTTTTGGCTCTTTTTGGTGGTATACCTACTGAGCTTAGACTAGATTCAAATACTTAACTATATAGGTGATATTCAGTTTCATTAAAGATCCATCATTTATCATTCTTCTTCTTGTCGTGTCGCTATAGTTCTATCGAACCAGTGTGGTGAAAGGATTTCAAGTGCGTCTCAGAGAGGTTTCTTTCTAGTACTTGACAGCGACGAGAAGATGAAACTATGAAGAACTAATATCGTCATTACATTTGATTTTGTTTTCATCACAATCTTTTGTTTTCTTGTGACGGAGGCGCCCCTCTTGTCATAAGTGGTGTCATAGGTTGGTATTGTACTGGCCTACGCATGTCTAGGAAATGGCGATCAGTGAAACGCTGTCAATATCACTGTCATATTTGACAGCCTTTCACTGATCGCCATCGCAGATCGCTTAGATGTGCGCAAGGCTTTTTTTATACAACTAGCTATTGGAACAAGCATATGACCCACCTGATGTTAAGTGGTAACCATCGCCTATAACAAAGCATTGCCTCGTAGGTCACGCACGTCAGGAACGTGCCCTATGATGCACTTTCCTGTGTCCATCAATTTGAGGCATACAGATGTTAAGCCTCACGTCACGTGCTAGTAACTTCAGTGTCACCGAATTTCAAACTGAAACACAGCAATGCTGCTTCACGGGAGAAATAGGCATGGTGGTAGTAGTTGGCTTTAGTCAAACGCAAGCCCCAAACAAAAATGTAATAGCGCGTACCGGCGCCAACAAAGTCGTAGTGGACTATTACCGACTCTGTAACGGTGAGTAAGCGTCGCGGACGTGCATCCCCATTTTAGATAAGATCCGGAGCCTGCGAGTGACACCTGGCCCCGCCTCCCGCAGCCCCCATCATCCCTTTTACATACCCGCGACATAACCATGAATAGACTATTAATGAAGCAGATTATCTTTTTTAATTAGAATATCCGTTTACGACGCTAGTAAAGCCATGTATATTATGAGGTACCAATTCAGGTAACAAAGTATTGACGGCACCTGAATTACTTATAAACGAATTAAGACTTGCATACATATAAGCGTTCTGCGGTGGCGATCAGTAAACGCTGTCACATATAATGTTTTTTTACTGCGTTGGCGATCTCGAATGGAGCGCTGTCAAATATCGCTGTCATAGTTGACAGCATTTCAATGATCGCCACCGCAGAACGATGATGTGCGCAAGGCTTAATTCCTTTCTATATTTTTATTGATATTACCTGAATAAATATTTTGAATATTCCCAGAGCGGCGAAAGAAAATAACCTTAGGGTAAAACAGACGAACGTAAATAGTTATACCTAATAATTTCACTCAAAATGTAGTTTGCTAATGCATTCCGACAAGGTGCAAAAAATAATTTATGGTAAAATTCAATAGAGTTAGAATTCAAATATGCATCCCGGGCGGTCTTTTTTACCTTCTTTATGTATGGTCTGAAATCTTTATTTATAAGTATCGATAAGTTATTATACTTTTGTATTTTAAACTCATCGTTTAGGAAGGATTGACAAACGATAAAAACATACTTAGTTTGAACTACAATTCTTATTAGGCTGTAAAGCTGTAACTTAAAATGAATGAAAGTCTACGCTTCGCTTACTTTTAATATGTTAGTGGATCCAGTTTATTAATTGAATCAACTATGTAAATAACTAATAGGTAAGACTCAGTAAAGGTACAAAGTAAGTGTTTAAGTACCTTTTTAATAAACAAATCTAATCGCATCGTAGTCCAGTCAGTGATTAAAACCAATTTTTATAATTACCTCCATGCTACCAAACTTTTTATCAACATTATGAACTCTTTTGTTTCATAAAAGAAAACTTTTACAACGAAAAAGAACATCTCAATTCGTGTTCTGAATTTAAATTGGGAATTCCGGAAGTGCGATGCAGGCTAACAGTGGGATAGCATTGTTCTGGTGGTAAGGAACAATGTTCCAACGACCGCCTATCGTGATGGTAAATCGCTCTACACCATTTCAGTACACGAAAATGCAATCCAAAACGCTTTTGGTGACAAGTATTAGCATATCTCAAAGTAACATGTTATTTTACTGTTCCATTAGGATATCCTCGCATTCGTATGTGGGCGTTATCAAAGCACTAAAATGTTTACAGTTTTCCTTATTTTCTAATAATGAAAGGTTTTTCCAACCAGATTCCCTTCGAAGACTAGTTTGTTACTTGATTATAAAAAACAATAGAACCTTCAGTCTCCCTATTTTTGTTTTTGACTAAAACTATTTTTTTATTTGGATTTACTTAACTACTTTGTGGTATGAATGTTTCGTAGAATGAAGTATTTGGTCTTTCCCAAAAACATTGTTATTAGACAAAAATATAATAATATACAACGTGTATCAAAATATGTGTACTATCCTGAAGGGGGGTGAATTTCCACCCCCCGGGGAACAACTTTTGTTCAACGACTTTTCAAACTTCGATTGGTATCTCTGAAAAAAACTGCAACGAAGTTTCAACATGAACAGCTGACTTTATACAAAGTGACAACCCTAAACTCAGCTACAGAGGCAGTAGGTAGTAGTAGTAGACCTACAGAGGTAGTAGTAGTAGACCTACAGAGGTAGTAGGTCAAGGGGTCAAGGGGTTACAAGGATAGGGTTGTCAATTTATTTAGGCATTATGAAATTAAATATTTTTGTATGGGCAACTGAAAATAGGAATTTTTAATTTTCTCCCACCCACAACTGATCACCATTGTGGTCTGAAACCCCCAACCTTCGCATAGTACACATATTTAGATACACCTTGTATAGAGACTGATATATCAAGTAAAACATTGTCTTACCTATTCATAATGATGCAACTTCATGCATGTAATATTTACTCAGCGCAAAATTCCTCGTGTACCAAGAGGTATGTCCATAGTTTTAAAGACAGTGTCAATACTTTTTCTTCCCCTTTTGCTTACGCATTGTGTATAATTCACACAAATCTTTGTGTTTCTTTATGCGGGGGTCGCGGCCCCCGTCGCGCCTTGATGATGAGTTACGGGAGAGCAGGCCGGAAGGAAGTCGCCCCTCCTATCCCGAGCAACCCCCCACTTCCGATACCAATCGTAGGCTCTAGCTCATTGCTGGCCGTATTTTATAATTTATTGTCGAATTGCTATACTGCTACGGCCTACGATTGCGTAGCGCCTACGCGGTGCCACCGACAGGCAATTTTGAGTTATTTTCGTAGCGTATCTTGGACTTTATTTACAAGAGTAGAATAGTAGGTGCATTATACTTAATGCTTTTGTAGACTAGGTTGGGTAAATCATAGTAGAATTTTGACGGCAGGATAAATCATACAGTAGAGTTTTTGTCGAAGCCATGTTGGCCAACTCTGACATCGATATGTACTTAAAACCTAATTTAGGAAAATTATTTTATGAGGTAGTGGCTGTTTACATGTTGGTGAAACCTATAGTGGGTGTGCACCAATATGCGCAAATAATTCGTTGCGGCGTCAAAGTCATACGCACGCGGCCCGTCGATGTCGCCACGTGCCGCCTGGGCCCATATCCTATTGTAATATGAGTTATTTATGAATATTGTTTTTCGCACTGTGCACAGGCCATGGCACGCGTCGCTCGATGTTACACGCACTTATGAACACCAGTAAGCTGCGGTTTAGAATAAGTGGAGCTCGTGATTTTATTAATGTGTTTGTTGAGGGAAGGAGTAAGAGGGGTAACCAGTTGGACTGTACTTTTGATGAAATACTTTTAACTGCGAAACCATTGCACTCCAAATCCTTGTGTACGTTTGAAGTACCTACAGTTGTAGGCAACAAATATTGCACATCGGCTAATTTCGGCTTCATAGAGCGAAGTGTGCGTCTGAAAGAGAGAGCGCTCTACGAAAGCAAAAAAGCCGATGTGCAATATTTATTGCATAGACAACTGGTTGCTAATATTCATATCTCAATGTTTATACGTTTTGCTGTTGGATAAAACTTGTTGCATTCTGTTCCGATAGTTTTCTTCATTCTTGTTGGAAAATATACGCTCGCCTATGTAAATATAGCACGCTAGAAATCCACTTAGATTTTATTGTTTTTTATGCTAATGATAGACAAACAGGTATACATGGTAAGCGGTCACCGTCGCCCATAGACACCAACAACTTGGAGGGTGTTGTCGTTGCATTGCCTACCCTGCAGGGCTACCACGAGTTCTATATGGTTATGGCTATGGCTGTCAAAATTGTGTCAACAGTGTCAACACATTCAAACCCAAGAAGAAAGTGAATGTGCGGGTCAGCCAATCTATACACAATTTGACAGCCATAGCCATAACCATATGGAGCTCGTGGTAGCCCTGCTGAAGGAACTTTTCTTCATTTTTCTTGACCCTTCATGTTGAGCTGAGGGGAAAGACCTCTGGTGGTAGCTCATTCCACAATTTCTGAAGATCTCTTGATACTTGGCTTATCCTACATCAATTCCCCATTTACTTATTTACTTGCCAAAAAACAATAAAAGTTACATGAAGAAGATAAGAAAGAATGAATGACACATATGAAGAAACTTACCAATACGTGCCAAGTTTTGCTTGGTGTTCCTAGCAGATCGTATCTCATAATTAGAATGAGGAATATTGATTAGAATACTAATAAGCAGCATCAGCAGACTTATTGACAGGCGTCATGGCTCAGTTGGTAGCAGCCCTGCCTTCTGCGCCGTATTAGGCCGTGGGTTCGATCCTCCCGAGAACAAATATGTTTGTGTGGTGAACACAGATTTCTCTGTCTTGGTGGCATATTGTATATAATTATATACTTAGAATATATTTACAAAAAATATATAAGAATCATTTACCTGATTCCCCTAGTACAAGCTATGCTTAGTTTGGGGCTAGACAGTGTTGTATGGATTGTGAACATGACATTATCTATCGTGAGATGAAATCAAAGCGAAGTAGCTTTAGGTAGTAGGTATAATAAATAATATGAACAATTTTAATTTTTTTTTTAAATTTATGGTCTCAATATTTGATAATCCAACATGCCATTGCAACTTATTTTAGAAAAAAATCTATAATTTAGCATTAGAAAAAAACAAATAACAATTAAATAGGTGATTAAATAAGCACAATATCAACACAGTGTAAATAAGAAACAATAAAAAGACACAAAAAGTTACGACGAGGATGGGATTCGAACCCACGCGTGCAGAGCACATTGGATTAGCAGTCCAACGCCTTAACCACTCGGCCACCTCGTCTTGTGGGTCGCGAGCGAAATTACTAAACCATTTATATTTGAAGACGCTTTGTACCAATTTCGTGTATTGATAATGGTACCTACTCATTATGACGTCAGAATTTTTATCGCACATAGCCGGATGGCCCCACAATGAGTTCATGGAACTTTGAAGGCCACCTTTTCATTCACCAAAATGTCTTGTTTTTGATTTTAACTTTTGGTTTGCGTCTAGCTTAAGACAGGTTATTATGAAGTCATATTAGATACATAACTTCATAATAATCTGTATATTAGCAGTATTGATTAAATAGTAGTATCCAACCTATAGGGATTATTAGTACAATGAACATGAAAAGTAGATTGCCAGTTTCGATCAGTAAATTCCTCTTCTCTCAGGATTTGTCAAAGATTTGGCAACTATTGTATGCAAATAGTTATGGCTCAAAGTAGATCTTCAAAAAATGTTGAAAGTAAAAAAACAAAACATGTTCGAAAGTGTGAAAATATTTACATTTTAGACATCAGAAATGTTAATTTACTTTCGACGCTGACTGTACTATTAGATAAATTAATTAAATTGTTACTAAATTTAAATAGTACTAGCAGTTGGTGCCCGAGCTTCGCTCGGTATTTTTTTTTGGTAAACTGTTGTTGTGTTATAATAATAATAAATTATAATAATAAACTCATAAAAGTTAAAGTTGTTAGTTTATAATAATAAACTCCACTACTCGTCAATAGATGGCGTTCTCTGTCCCACTAACTCATGACTTAATCAACAGATGGCGCTAGGAGTTATGATTTTATGATAAAGTTGATTATTTACTTTACGACATTTCTAAACATTTTCTAAAAATGAATCCTAGCTAGATCGTTTTATCGTCCCCGAAAACCCCTGCATACTTAATTTCATGAAAATCGTTGGCTCAGTTTCCGAGATCCTAAATATATATATATATATACAAGATTTTCTCGTTTAAAGGTATAAGATACATATTAAACTGATGTTAAGAATGTAGGTGTAGATTGTATACCATCATCCAGTTTTGAGGTCGCTACAATAAGTATTCGTCCGTCCGAGCAACGTCGCTTTGTCCTGCATTCAGCGTAGGCCCTTATTGTCAATAACTTGTAACATAATGGTAGAAGGCGCCAGCTCCAGCCGCCGTCTCCTGGATATGACAAATAACGTTAAAAATGAAACTACACGAATACCAACATAAAATAAAAATGTCAAAAATTTAAATTAAGGATTAAAATATTTAAATTTAGTGCGCGCATCCCGATCGCGCCTGTCCGAGTGAGCGAGCGTGTGCTCGCCTCTTGGATGATAAGCTGCTGTGGAGATGGAACTTTTTATAGGCTGCGGTCTGCGGTTAAAAGTTCAATTTCTATCCTCAAATCTCAACACACATACACACCACATACACATATAAATCACACTGTCGAACATTCATTATACACTCTATATTAAAAACTCAGCAGTTACGTCCGAAAAACATTAAATTGTAATTCTTGTTGCCTAGCCGAAACACGGATCCTTCGCGTCTAAACACAAGTTTCATACTTAGAGCGAGTAGTCAATGTATAGATTATACAGTTTACACACAGTACATACATACAGTTTTATATTTTTTTGTATTTTAAGGTGCATCTAAATAACTAGTTAGAAACCCTACATATTATATACCTACTTTTCTTTGAGTACCTTAACTGATATATTGAAATAGCTGTACTTTTGTAAACCTTTTTGTGGAAAATAAATGTTATTATTATTATTATAATTTGTTAGTTTGGGGCTTGATATAGTGCGGTGTGGATTGCCTAGAATATTTATTTATATTGCGGGCCTTGCGCACATTTAGGCGATCTATATATAGATCGCCTAAATGTGCGCAAGGCTTTATTGTAATATTTATTTATGAGATAATATAAATAAATATTCTAGGCAATCCACACCGCACTATATCAAGCCCCAAACTAACAAATTATAATAATAATAATAACATTTATTTTCCACAAAAAGGTTTACAAAAGTACAGCTATTTCAATATATCAGTTAAGGTACTCAAAGAAAAGTAGGTATATATACGATGGTGATGGCAATGGCGATCAGTTTCAGCATAGGGTTTTGCATACATCCACACCCAAATGCCACGAACTTTGACAGAGCGATAAACTTGATCGCCATTGCAGGTGATCTAGATGCGCAAGCCTTTATCCGGTATAAAAACAAATCTTAAGTCCTTCTCCACCCAAACTTAACTTAACCAGAATACTATAAATTAATGGAGTGTACCGTGCCAGAGAATTTTAAATATTTGAAGGCACTGTTTAGAAAAAAATCGAAATCTCACAGGATAATATATTACTCAAAATAAATAATACAATCATGAAGTAGTTATAAATGTAGTGTTTATAAAACGTAATCGAAGTTTTATGGACCATATATTTGGAAGACGGACCATCATGGGACCAGTATTTTGTTTTAATTACTGTGACGGGGTGAGACGGCCTTTCAAATTTCAAGTTAGATGTTTGTTTGTTCAATTAACTAAGGGCCAGTAGGGCCTAAATGTTTTTATCTGACAGATAGTTAAACTTGAGTTGCCATACCAAATTTAGGTACGTCAATTTTAGCAAGGAAAATTATCAAAACTAAAGAAAGAAATAAAGAAAAGAACAAAAAAGAAAAACATTTTATTAACTAATTGCACTAAATAGATAGATAGATAGATAGAAAATTCTTTATTGCACAAAATTAAAAATTACTGTACACAGGCGAACTTAATGCTAGATAGCATTATCTACCAGCTAACCTTTGGGTAATAGGGAGATAGGTTGGGTAGTGCACATATAAGATGAGGGCTTACGTAAATACTAAAATAAAAATAAACACACAGTTAATAAAATAGTAACTAACTAGCGGCCTGTCCTGACTTCGCACGGGTTGAAATTTATTTTTTAATCAAATAAACATAGCCTATGTTACTCAGGGTGAATGTAGCTTTCCAAAAGTGAAAGAATTTTTAAATCGGCAAAAATACAAATGTTTCTAAACTAATATTACAAATCTTTCCTCATTATAATATTAATTTAGGCATGGAGAAAATAAAAATTTTCCATGGTTTAGGTAACTAATTACAATAATTTCGTGTACCTACTGCCCGCGCTTAAAACATAAAACATTATAAAATAAAGTAATTAAAAACAAAGAGACAACTAAATAAAAAATAGGTAACTAATGTGATTTGATAAAATAAGTTTTTAAAAACCTGCTTTGAAGCGATTACAGTTTAAAGCTAGCAATTGTGTAGGTGTATAGGTCCAGCCCGACATAATATAGACATGAGAAATTATTCGATGGAAAATATGATTTGAAGAAAAACAACCCCGATTAGTCCCAGGTATAATCATAGACCAACAGTTCTGCACTTGGCAGGGTATAATTCACCCTCCATCCCTCTGTGAATGTTTGCGACAACCGACCTTTGTGCACTAATAAGTATAAAATACAAGTATAGTTGTCGACCTTATTTCAATAACCATAAGGCTCAAAATCTAACAGATTTATGTGTACTGATGAAACCTGTCCTAAACATAGCAGGAAGAAACGCAATTTCTTTTTGACAGGAATATTAAAAGATCTGATGAATAGAGAAAATTGAGCATTTTGTTAATCGATTAAAATAATGCGATTTGTTTGCATCTACACTTATAAAGGTAAGAATTTTTTTTTAAAGTCCACCGTTATTATGTTTCTTATAATAATGAGATGTAATATATTTTATTTACAACAGAATATACATTATTTACATTTTATAAGAAACTAGAAAATTTTATATGAACTCTGTTTTCCACCTGTAGGTATTACAGGTAGAAAACAGAGTTCAGATCACCGACCGATCTTTATAATAATTGGGTGTTATACAACGTGTATCAAAATATGTGTACTATCCTGAAGGGGGGGGAATTTCCACCCCCCGGGGAACAACTTTTGTTCAACGACTTTTCGAACTTCGATTGGTATCTCTGAAAAAAACTGCAACGAAGTTTCAACATGAACAGCTGACTTTATACAAAGTGACAACCCTAAACTCAGCTACAGAGGTAGTAGTTAGTAGTAGTAGACCTACAGAGGTAGTAGGTCAAGGGGTAGGTGAGTTACAAGGATAGGGTTGTCAATTTATTTAGGCATTATGAAATTAAATATTTTTGTATGGGAAACTGTAAATAGGAATTTGTAATTTTCTCCCACCCACAACTGATCACCATTGTGGTCTGAAACCCCCCACCTTCGCATAGTACACATATTTAGATACACCTTGTATTATTAAAATCTATTTTTTTTTACTTTTTGGTTTGTGAAGGTCTTATATTTTTCAAACAATAATTTGAATTATATTCGAAAAAAACCCCCATAAATTAAATATCTTTAAATCGCAGCTGCTATTTATTTGCAAATACAAAGAAAATGGGCACTAAATAACTGAAATTCGTCGAGTTTCGCCGCAATACAAATGTTATTTAGGTTAAAATGTTCTCATTCCAACCAATCTTTAGCTGTCTGGGAAGGTTTCTTTCGGCGGGTGACGCGGTTGCTAGGCAACGCGACGCCTTTGTAGTAGGTACTTTATATTCTGTGGCATGCCGGTGGGCGGCTGGGCGGCTTATCGATCGGTCACCCTAGCCCTCAACCCCCTACGTTACGCACATGTGCCTACAGGTAAAGCTATATTTTGTCAGATTATACGAGTAGCTATCTATACTTGCCTAATCTAGAATGCCTTCGCAGCTCAGTTAGTAGTGGCTCTGCCTTCGGCGCTGGAGGGCGTGGGTTCGATTCCCACCGAGAACAAATATTTGTGTGGTGAACATATATCGATGTTTGCTCTCTGTCTGGGTGTTATGTTGTATTCTATGTATGTAATTACAAACAAAAAAGTATTTAAGTAAGTACATAATATATATAAGCGATCTGGTTCACATAGTACAAGCTCTGCTTAGTTTGGGGCTAGATAGTGGAGTGGATTGTCCGCATTATTTATTTATTTATTTTATACTTATAGCTAGAAGAACCGACAACTGTTGGGGAATAAAGGTTCTCAAACGGCGACCACGACCCGGAAGACGAAACTTAATAGCCCATTCAACCGTTGGGAACGGCAAAAGTCAGTGGATGATAAAGGCTCAAAATCGGCTTAGAATCCTTCTTTCTGGGGGAGTGTAGGGGAGATCCATGTCCAACATTGAACTTCTTCAAGCTGATTAAGTAAACTTGTAGGATCAGATTCAGATACAGTGCTTGCTAGTCAAAATGCTTCCAATATTAAAGACGTTAATGTTTTACTATTGGAGTAGGTACCTGTAGATGAAATTTTATGGAGTAAGTAAGTATATAGTTACAGGCCATCAACTTGAGGCATACAGATGTTCAGCCTCAAGTATCAGTAATTTCACCGGCACCCATACCCTTCAAACCTAAACACAGGAATGCTGCTTCAGGGCAGAAATAGGCATGGTGGTAGTGTTTCCCGGACGAGCCCTACACAAAGAGCACTACTACTACTAAATTGGACTGGTGCCCATTAAAAGAAAAAAAAGAAAGAAAGAAAAATAATTTATTTGCGAAGCAACCAAAACTCACAAGTCTAAACTACAGCGGTAAGCTTTCATGAGGTGAGACGCTGCACTGGTGAGACGTAAGGTGGTCATTGGTTGGTTCTCGCGCGTCAGGACAATGGCAAAGGAAAACATCGTGAGGAAACCGGCATATCGTAGAACCTAAAAAGTTCGAAAATATGTGTCAAGTGCCCGAAAGGAGCCTCTTTGAGGCGCACTTAAAATCCTTTCACCACACTTGGTTCGAAAGAATCAGTGACACGATAAGAGAAGAAGGATAGCGGTCAATAACACACTGTACACTAAAACAACAATAGTACATTGTTACCTGAGTGTTGAAAGTCACGTTTTTTGAGTCCCGAGACGGGTTTGGCGCCAGAGCGTAAGCGAGGGCGCCAATGGAGCTTGAGGGACTTAAAAGACTTTCACCCGAGGTAAACACTGTGCTTTTCATTACAAATACAAGGAAAGTAAAAATAAAAACATGAAAGAAAAATTAGTGAAAATGAAGATTGAATTGCCGCCTACCCGGTTTTTTTTTCTTTTTCTCTGGCGGGCCTTCGGCTACGGCTCGCCAGCATTATTCAGCCATTGTTTTCATTCTCATAATTTAAAAAATGGTAAATTGTTTGCTCAAATCTCAGTTATTTTAAATAAATAGTTGAAGCTATATATTAAGCAAGTAATTTAGAAGATATATTATTTATTTAATACTATCTTTATGTTATTTAAATTTAAATTTTACATTACGCTCTAATTAGACTTTTTAAACTTCTTACCGTTGTAATGGGTTTCCAACCTACTTGCTGAATAAAAAGTTGGAATTTGGTTCAACGACCTCTTTGCAGTCAGAAAGACTTTAGAAAGTTGGAACATGGTTGAATAAAATAGAACTTGTTTTTTTTTATAATTTGACATCTGTCAGTAGAAAGCGATTCTCCCTAGGGCTGAAAGTTTTACTTTCAATTAGGCCCCTCAGGCAACTTCAGACCTACTTTCAGAGTATGAGTAATGAAAAATGCTTTTATTGGTATATAAAATGAAGGATTGATGATTAATAAAAGCAGTAGGTAGCCACCCTAGCACATTTTATTCATTAGAATCGAAGCAATAAATCTTATTAGATCTTTAAAATTAAATCAACAACAGGCTTGCGAAAACAACGCGTAAAGTTAAAAGTAAGGGGTGCGAAACTTAATTTAGAAACATACCATAATGAATTCGAAGGAAGATTTAATAAACCTACCCTGCAGGAGCCCTTCATAGGGGTTACTACCACAATTTCGTCAAACACTTTTTCACCCCTATCTAATAATGACAGATAAACTCTGTTTTTATTTGTTTGGTATCTTGTTATACGGTGATCAATAGCTGATCAGTGAGTTATATTAGTTTTACAAAAAGCTTGTGAAGCTTTTGGCGTGGGGACTTGTTACCACCTAGTCTCAATACTCTGGTATTCAAACTCTTCAAATCAAATCTTCTTTAATCTGGTTCTTCTTATCGTGTCACTGATTCTTTCGAACCAAGTGTGGTGAAATAATTATTTTTATTTATTCTGGTGTATCACAAAGATCACTTTGAAACGTCCTGAAGGAGTCTAGGTGCCAGTTACTCGCGACCAAGCCTAGAACAGGTAACAAACTACTTGGTTTTGCTTCCTGCAGTTTGTTGCCTGTTTTTCTCTAGCTGTATGTTTTGCATGAAATTTATTTTACCTTTTCAAGTGTTTTATTTGTCAAACTGTTTTAAAAAAACAGTTTGACAAATACATTTTTGTGTTGTTTGTCTGGTAAAAAAAGTTAAGATGAAACCAGGAATATAACGACGGGCAGGCGAGTTTACTTATATATTGCAGCTAAAATATATGACATTACCATGCCTAAAAATACTTTCCAAAAAAACAATTCCTACTCTAATCATAAAACCCGAACACCAAAAAACATGTGTTATTTATTGTTTCTTTATCTGCAAAGATGATCTTTGTCTTTTGTCGTGGTCGGCACTTTTTTACGGTCAAAAAACAGGTCGTTACATCCATTCGATCGGGATAGTTTAGTTGAATCTCTGCCGATTTCCTTGTAGATGGTAATCTTTATAGGTTCGTGATCTTTTGTTTTTGCCGCTTGCTCTCCTTATTTTGTGCGTGAAATAGCGAAAACCAGCGTAAGTATATAAATAAGTGACTTCGAAATATGTGCTAGCTAAGCAATTCTGGTGACGGAGTGGGTCCGGCTAGTTAATGTACCTATATATTTACTCATTTAAAACGAATCCACACATTTTTCCACTGGCGAATTGTGGAGGCGTATGGACTCGGTATTGTAGCAGTTTAATAATTAGTTTTTTGGATAAACGATGGATAACTGTCCCGAGAAAAATGTTTTTTTTTACAATAACCTCAAAGGCCTAAAATGTTATTACTAATAAGTATTTTACTAAATATTCAATTTGCTGTAGTTTTCATTTAGTTTTTTAACTAGTCACAACACAAATGCTTGTCTCTTTTCCAGGAACTTTTCGTAGCGCAATGTTTCATCAAAAATGCAAAACCCCAAAAAAATATTATAATTGAATCAAGTAAATAAACCAAAGGGAAGAATTAATATCTGGTGATATACGACAGAATAAAATAAACATTATTATGATGATAAAAATCTTTCATCCCTCGAAATATATTACACACCTACCTATCTTATTAAAATTATAACCTATAATTTAATTTTCTACTCGTCTATAAAAACTAATGTCGGGTGTTGTCAGGTGAAAAAGGTGGTCCCACATTTGTTTTTTGTATTAACCCGAAGTTTAGTGGCCTGGAAAAGAAAGGTTAGTGTGTTTTCGTAGAAGAGATCATAACTCATAATAATACTTGTCAGATTCCTACTGCTAAAGGCCTGCGCACACCTAGGTCGCTGGCGATGGCGATCAGTGAAACGCTGTCAAATTTGACAGCGATATTTGACAGCGTTTCATTGATCGCTACCGCCAGCGACCTAGGTGTGCGCAGGCCTTTCAAGATTCCAATGGAGGTTTGTATAAGGAGTTTCGTTTGGACTTATACTCAATACAAGGTAAATGTCAGATAGGTCTTATGAAACAAAAGCGAACTTTGATCCTTCCGCTTATGCCTCATGTAATAGTAGTAGGCAACAAATATTGCATATCGGCTAATTCGGCTTCATAGAGCGTATTGTGCATCAGAAAGGGATAGCGCTCTACGAAAGCAGAAAAGCAGTTTTGATGATAAACTCCGTGAAACAACTTATTGCAAACAAAATAGTTGTTCGCGATTTTATTAATAAATTTTGTGATTTTTATCTTTCAACAGGTCAAAGTTTGCGAGCGAGAAGTTGTTTCACGCTTTTCTCTGCTGGCTTAAATAAAAATGCACCTATCTCAAAGCAAATAAAAACTTTCGGCAATTGGATGAAGGTACCTACTATGGTTTTCCCACGAGCTCGGCGCCTCAGCGTGACGGATCGTTCCACGACAGACGCTATCCGTCACCCAGGATTGATCGAAGCAGGCAGGTACCTGATGACGCATTGTGCGAAGGAGGTAAGGTGATTCTGCACACGATTGATTTCATACCGTTTTGTATTATATGTTGTTTCAAAATCTTAGGAGCGAGAGCTTATACGCGTCCTGCTGGCCTACCATGAACTTCATATGGTTATGGTTATGGCTGTCAAAATTGTGTCAACACATTCAACCCCAAGAAGAAAATTAATGTATGGGTCAG
Source organism: Thera obeliscata (assembly GCA_947578465.1). Lineage (NCBI taxonomy): Eukaryota > Metazoa > Arthropoda > Insecta > Lepidoptera > Geometridae > Thera > Thera obeliscata. The sequence goes on from OX387926.1 coordinate 6,962,546, forward strand.
CCAATCTATACACAATTTGACAGCCATAGCCATAACCATATGTAGCCCTGCTGATTAGAAGAACTATTAAGTAGCTAAATGTCCAACAGAGCAAAAGGTCTAATGAACAGTAAGTGTAATTTGCAAAATGTTCATGTTGCAAACTATCAGATGGTCTGCATATTACTTGTTAATAGAACAATCTGATTGTCCACTTCATTTTAAGTCATCATCATCATAGGCAGCCCGTAATAGCCCACTGCTGGGCATAAGCCTTTTCCCTCCGACACTAATCTTGTGGATTAACCTTTGCATCCAGAACTCTTCCTGTACTGCAAAGCTGTCATCATCCACCGGGCTGTTGTTCTGCCAAGACTTCTTATGCCTCTAAACCCCCATTTCTGTCAAGGCCTTACTCCACCTGCCAACAAATCTTGTCAAGTGTTCTGCCCAGCTCCACTTGAGTTTCGTAATACAGTCTCTAGTATCTACCACCTTTGCTCCTATATACCTAACCATAAAGCATACAAAATACAAATACAAAAATATTTATTCGAGAAAACAGTTTTACACTTACTTGGTGTAAAAGCTCTCTACAATCCCTAGTCATATCAGTGGGATAACTTTATTTCTAAATTCGAAGAAATTTATTTTCGCAAATCTAAAAACTGGTTTTTGCAATTTAAGGCGTGTCATGCACGAAGACCGTGATGCACCAAAACCCCTCATTGAAAAGAAAAACATTTAGAAGTTACAGTCCAATTGTTGCTATTAATTTGATTATGTTTTTTATTTCGGGTGAAACGAAGCACAGGTGGCGCGATCAGTTTTTTCAGTTATTCTGCTTTTTATTCAGTTAAAAGGCAGAGGTCCAGTGCAACAATAGCCAATACTCGAGATCTACAAGCCGACACGACAGATGCAACAATGCACCAAAAGAAATGATTAATCTAGCGTTTTAACAATAATATAACATAAATAAAAAACAGAAAAAAACTTTTTTTGCCTTTTGTTTATGCGATGACGCCAACGTGTCTGCACCAGACCGATTCGATTTTCGATGGACGATCATTAATTATATTTTTGTCTTACTCACGCATTCCATTTTCGAAGTCGATGATCTATAGATCCGATCTATGAGTCTATCGATCACGCGCATTGGAATCCATATTTATTCATTTAGTGGCATATTTTTTTGCAGATGATGTTTGACGTATGGACCTATTGATTAATTGTTTGTGCTTAAACCCCAAGTTGTAATTTTAATCAGTGTATCCAATTATATTATACCAAAGCCTTCATTTAATTATTTCACTTGAGTATGTTGAAGTGTTTCAAAAAGTTAGACACAAATATACCCTTGCTTTTTGTGAATATAATAAATGAATTTGAGTTAGATTTTCTAGGCTTATCGCAACAATAAGGCTTTGGAACATCTAAGCGTTCTGCGGTGATGATCAGTGAAACGCTGTCAAATATCGCTGTCGTATTAAGTCTATCAACGAACTACTTTTGTTAGATCATCATGTAAATTTTTTACAGAGTAGTCTCCATCTTATTAGACGAGATATGGTTTTCGTCCTTGCAACCTGCCGTCTCCTCACTGTAGTTGTTTTGTAACCTAGTGTTGGTTCTAATAGTAACGTGATCTTTAATAGTTCCTTAAAAGACTTTATTAACAGATAACTAATTAACTCTAAACAATATTTCATCTTCGTGATTGCATGACGCGAGACAAAAAACGAACGGTCGGAATGACCGCGCCAAAACCAAAATGCTCTGTCCAAAACAAATAAAACTCAAACAAAAAATGAAGCCGGTTAATAAGCTGGATGACATTTGGGAATTCGAAAAATTCATTCAAAGCATTATTAATAGCGCTCTTGAAGCGGGCCCTTCCAAATGGTTATTAAAATGAGAAGACAACATTACTTATCCTTAGACAAAATCCTTTCTGACCATTAATCCATCGGCCGTTTGGACCATGTTATTGTTTTATTGCCGGACAAGCTTCGTAAATGCACCGGTACGTACCGCCTCGTACTCTTGTTCCGTTTAAACGTCGCTTCTTCGTAACAAGTCTCGGATGGCGTGATAGCAAATAATTTTATAAGGACCCTTAACAATATGTCAAGCCAATCTTATTTTTTTTTTTTCGTTTTCAATAAATAATACGTTGCTCATAAGTTTACATTGTTCGATTTGGTCGGTCGCAACCTTACGACGATATTTCTTAAAATTATTTTAACAAAAAAAGTTACAAAGCGGTTCTTTATGCATTTCGGGCCTACATTTGTTATTATGGGAGAATGATAATGTGATTATTGTTTTGCGAGCTTTTGATGATTGATAGTCGATTGTCACGGTTAATGAAGGATGTTGAAGCATGCGATTGTATGCTTTATTCGTTGAGGAAATTAAGTTGCTTTTATGTATTAAATGAAACGGAACTGATGTTAGCTGATTAAATTAATTGTTCACATCGAGTATTAAAATATCTGCATCACAATAGTATATTTCATTACAAGTGCGGGAAGGCTGTCATTGCAAAGAGTTCCGACAAATGTCTACCCGAGCCGAAGGCGAGGGTTGACAGTCGGAACAAGTTGCAATGACGGTTCCGCACGTGTACTGAACGACTATTTTTAATACAGTTGCGAAAAAATGAAGCAATTTAATAAAATAATAAAATACCATTTGCTTTTTAGGGTTCCGTAGCCAAATGGCAAAAACGGAACCCTTATAGATTCGTCATGTCTGTCTGTCTGTCTGTCTGTCTGTCTGTCTGTCCGTCCGTATGTCACAGCCATTTTTCTCCGAAACCGTAAGAGCTAGACTGATGAAACTTGGCGAGTAAATGTATTCTGTGAACCGCATTAAGATTTTTACATAAAAATAAAAAAAAAACTATAAATTTCGGTGGTCCCCATACTTAAAACTGAAACTCAAAAATTTTTTTTTCATTGAACCCATACGTGTGGGGTATCTATGAATAGGTTTTCAAAAATGATGTTGAGGTTTCTAATATCGTTTTTTTCTAAACTGAATAGTTTGCGCGAGAGACACTTCCAAAGTGGAAAAAAGTTGGTCCCCCCCCCTCTAACTTCTAAAGTAAGAGAATGATAATACTAAAAAAATGTATGTTGTACATTGCTATGTAAACTTCCAACGATTTTTGGTTTGAACGAGATCTAGTCAGTAGTTTTTTTTTTATACTTCATAAACCGTAAACCGCAATTTACCTTTCGACGAACTACAAGAACCTTATTATGTTACATCAAGTAACATAATATACAGGTTCTTGTAGTTCGTCGTGCTACGGAACCCTTCATGGGCGAGTCCGACTCGCACTTGGCTGCTTTTTCTCTTCTCTTCTCTCCACGCAATAAGTTCGTCGTATGTATGCATGTAGCGACTTTTTGACTTTTCCGGTAAAATGTTCTCCGAAGCATTTTGTGCAATTATACCGAGTTCCGGTGGTGTTAATTCAAAAAAACTAGGGTCGAAATTACTCATTTTGTGCAACAGACAAATAAACCAAAGGCAAAGAAAATTTCTGAAAAATGGCGCCAACCGTAGATTTTTTTTTCTTCTTTTCGCTCCTTTCGAAGCAAGCTATAGTACCAAGACCATACCGCCTAGTCTTACGTTTTGGTTTTCCCTTGAGTTGGGTTTTTTAAAATTTACCTACGTCTTTCGTAATTTTTCTTTAGGTGAAATCTAAATCAATAATTGAGCCAACCGTAGAATATAAGCAGAGATTTTTTTTTTTCTTCACCCATTCTGGAAGGCAAAGGGAACTATACCCATACAGCCAAGTCTTCAGTAGATTTTTTTTATTGATATGAATTGAAAATGAAATTTAATGACATGAAATGAAATGAAACCTAACATAATTCATTCAATCAAATCATTAAATCTGTTAATGACACAAATTAGTAGCTTCTTTTTAGAAATAATACGTATTTGCATGAATCATAAAAACTTCGATGAATTTTTTTAGTAAAAACTTCATGGTTGGTTTTTCTTTTTAGACATTATTTTGACAGTTGGGAAAGAAAAAGCACTAGTGCGGGAAAGGTAAAAAAAAAGCACGCGTGTGTAATAGCCCACATCCCGAACGCTATACGTCCCTGCAATACGTCACTTTTTGAGCAACTGTATTAAAAATATTTTACCTACATTATTTGAGGAGCAGTAACGCTAATATAATATCTATATACCAACCTTCTATACTGTCTAAAACCCTTGACCTACCTCTATGTTGCTTTACCCTATGCAGGGTCTATATGATACTGACTTACACCAAAGAACAATGTAAGTATGACCTAAACTAAACAATAATATGCAATAAATATATTGAGTACTTAGCAGAGGTTTCATAGCATTGATAGCAATTATAAATACATACATACACACTGAATACATTTTAAATTAATGCAAAAGGTTTTTATTTAGGTGTGTTATTTCAAACACTACAAGCAAACCATAACATTAGGTGAGTATGCGATAGTATAGAAATAATATAAAGATACAAATCAGGTTTTGATTCAATTACAAGCGCCAGTCGTACTGGACAATAGCCTACAAATTAATAAACCATAACAATACCACAGAATACAAGATAACAATTTTTAGTTCTTCAAATGGTACCTACATTTCATTTATTCCATCAATAGCTTTTGTCGGCTTTGGCCGTGGTAAATTGGCTCGAGTGATCGTTCCGTAGATACAGTAAAGATATTGTTCAATCAACTTGAATAAGTAACCATAATTTACCAAATTTAGTATGACGTCTAGAATCACTAGAATTATTTACATTTACCAATTTGGGACGCTATAAATAAATAAATATTTTTTTTGACAATCCACGCAACAGTATATAGCCCCAAATTAAGCAGAGCTTGTACTATGGGAACCAGATAGCTGGTATAATACTTAAATACTTTTTTTTGTAAATACTTATTTAGAATACAATATAACACCCAGAACAAATTTATATTTGTTCTCTGTCTGAGTCTGTGTTTGCATCTGTCTGTTTGTGTAAATATTTATTTTCGGTGGGGATCGAACGCACAACCTACGGCGCAGAAGGCAGAGCTACTACCAACTGAGCCGAGAGGCCAGTCAACTAAGACCAATATTTAATTTATATCCTACTTAAAAAACTTTGGTCAACAAACTGGTGACTACGAGATTATACACTATATTTCTCACAAGAGCCACGAGTAGGTAGAAAAATAAATTAGAAAACCTGCCATTATTCAATGTTTGTATTAAAAATTAATGGGCATTTGTATATTTTTGTGAAATGCAAACGGGTCTTGGACCGTAGGCGTGGCTGCCCCGCCCTGGATCGCCAACCCGCTTATTATCCAATTATCCACATCACTTCTGTATGAAATATCTTATCTACTCTGACGCCAGGTATTTTCTGAGGAATGCCTTTGTTTTAAAGTTACAGCCAGCATTAGCTGAGCAACAAATTAAATGGCGTTTTAATCCATCACTGATAATGACTGAGACAGCAAGCGCAAATCAAGTTTTATTCTGAGTATATTAATCTAATATTCGTATAAATAAATATTGTGAGTCACACAAAACTAACTGAGAGGCTGGTAGAGATCGCTGTTAGCGATAAGACCGCCCATTATACCTACTTACCTAGTGTGTCATTGTAATCAATAGGTAAAGAGTTACCTATCTATCTAACCCTAAACTAAGGAGAGCTATGATGGAAACGATACTTGAATATTTTTAAATACATACATAGAATACAATATAATAACCCAATAATAATAAGTTTAAAAAACTTGAGAAACCGACTTCATTGCCAAACGGCTAAACCGATTTTAATCAAATTTTTTTGGGACAATCTGGACGTAAGAATAACCTTCCAAATAAAAAAATAATTTTCTAAATCGGTTTATAAATGACGGAGGCATGCAGTTACAAACATTAAAAAAATTATTTAAAAAAAAACGGCAACACCGATTTGAATAAAATTAAAATGGGCCAACCTGGAAACAGTACCTTTCAGATAAAAAAATATTTTTTCAAATCGGCTCACAAATGACGAAGTTATGCGATAACAAACATTAAAAATAAAAATAAAAAAAAACATAACCTCCTCCTTTTTGATTGGAAGTCGGTTAAAAAGAGAACAAATATCTGAATTCAGCATAAGCATTTCTTACCTATACTTATTTCTACAGATTTTTCCACAATAAGGCGTTATGAAGATCCGAATAACTTACGCTAAACAAGATTACCAAATAGATAGATCGATATAAACATAAGATAGATCCTGTGGGATTGTAAACAAGTACTTACTTTACTGGGGAGCACGCGCCATGCAGTCATAATTCAATCAATGTGCTCTACATCATTCCCTAGGGAGCTCTTGTGCTGTGGGAATGTTACCAAAATAAACATACATCGTAGCCTTTTCTTTTGGTCAGTGAATTTTTTTATTGGTCTATCATAAAATTAATCTGTGAAAACAGTATGCCTACCACAAGCTCTGTCTGGCTCTGTCTCTGGCTCTGGTTTTGAGTCTGTGTGAGTGATGAGTGATAACTTGCCAAAAAAGAAGTGAAGTGAGTGATGAGGACTAAATAAATCATACGTCGAAACGTCACATCAGTCAGTATAATACACTGGTGAGCACTCACACATACTCAAAACCAGAGCCAGACAGAGCTCGTGGTATGACTACAGGCCTGTAGTGCGACGATCGTCGTAGAAGTGACCAACGATTGCTCTATGTAGTACCTGTATATAATGTTTTGTATAGTTTGATTTAAACTATTTTGAACATAAGATCGTAAAAATCACATAATCAAGTCATCATCGCTGAGCGAAACCTTTAAAACTAATAAAGTCGGCTTACCGTCACCCTGCAATCAACGTCTAATTCCGTCTTCCAGCTTACAATAATGATTAACGACGCAGTTTAATTCGATTAGGATTAGAGATCCGGGGGTAGGTGGAAAAAACGAATAAAAGGAATATCTCATGGAGTAAAGGGATCCGCTTTAGTAGGGTTGGCACTAGTGCCTTGCGCACAGTGGATCGTCTCAATCGATATTTATGACCTCAAAGGCATAACGCATTATCCTTACAATTACACACCAGTGTTGAAGATTTAGTTATTAGAAAAAAAGAAAAAATGCTGTCTGAAAAATAATAGAAGTTTTCAAAATTCGACCGCCATTCCTCCCGCTACACGTCCTCATTATGTGCTCTTCTTTCCTTATAAAGTTATATCTATGATAGGTAAGTAAACCTGATAAAAACGTAGGTTATTTTTACATCGTGGTTGATAGGGTATCATCATGTTTTCATCCACTTTATCTATCCAACCTCAAGAAGCAGCATGGCACTCCTCGTGAAAGATACGAGTACACACGAGAACATTTCATGTCATTTCAAATTTCACTATCTTTTAACGTGTACGCTTTGTGTAGAATCATTATGTTATCTTGGGCAATAAAAATATCAATAGAACTATTGCAAACTCATTTTATTTCTCAGAAATTATGAATAATACGTATGTTATTTTTATAATTAAATCACGATATCGTGCACGTTATGGACCATTTAGTGACGTGTAATAAAGTTTTGCTTAAACATTTCAAAGGAAGATCATTTCAAATAGCTCATAAAATATTTCTTTATTATAAAGTCAATACCTTCAAGTACATGTTTACAAAATGATGTACAAATTAAACATAAAACAGCTGAGCTAACTGCAGACACTTGCAAATAATACCTTTTTATATTAAATGTCTTATTTACTTTCCAATGTAGCCTTTCAAACCACTACTTAATAACTTTTAAGAAACTATTTTTTTATGATTATTCATTCTGGCAACCCTAGCGTTAGTCTCTATGTCAACACGCGGGGAGAAAAGTATATGCTGGGGGATGCACGTTTGTGTTGATTATATCTTTTTATTTAAATTTACTTAACGCAATAATTGTTTGGCTTTACCAAGAACCATTCATCATCATCATCTCAGCCAGTTCACACCCACTGCTGAGTATAGGCCTCCTCTTTATTGCGCCACTCTTTCCGGTCCCTCGCGAGTCTCATCCCCTGATTCCCAGCATTCTCAACAATGTCGTTCGACCAACAGGCGGGTGTTCTGCCTCTAGGTCTTTGAGCATTTCTTGGCCACAAGTCTGTATAAGCCATTCATGAAAACAATATGGGTGTATGCAACTAACAAATAATTAAGCTAAAACCACCATAGGTATCTGAATTACCAAATGCATCGTTCTTTCTGGAAATGCGTTTGGAATTTCAGGAGTGGTATTTTTCAAACTGATGATGATCCTCGGCACGGTAGTTATCGGTTCAGTTCTCTTTGTATTTGTTTCTGTAAAAAGGTAGGTAAATGGAATCTTATCAGAGGTAATACACATGCATTAATTTTTATTACATTATTAAGCTATCGCATGTCGTAGGAGTTACAGTATTTATTTTTTCGTGATCGAATAGGGCCGACATATAAGTTTCAAAGGTAAATATTAAAATAAACTAAGTTGTTTTTAAAACATAAAAAAGAAAACCATCGGTAAGTTATTGATCCGAAATTGTTTACTTACTCATAAGTAAACAAATAAAAAGCGAAGTTGTTTATTGGTGTTCAAAAGTAAATACATACTTTAACTTATTATACTCATTGTATTGGATCTTTGACCAACATTTAATACATACTAAAAAGTCGAACCTACATCATATATGCTGTTATTTTTTAAATATCTTTTATTTTATTCCAATATTTGCTTCAGATCCACAATCATGAACGTCCGGAGCCCTATAATATGGGTGCTGGTGCTGGCATGCATAGGAGCTCTCAGTGGGGTTATCGCTTTCGTAGTGATACGGAACTCAGGCACCACTTCCGACACTATGGACTACGATGCCCAGTTTTGCCAGCCCCTAGTGATCGCTCACAGGGGATCCAGTGGGTATGTTCCAGAGCACACGCTTGGCGCTTACGCACTAGCCGTCACCATGGGGTCAGATTACATAGAACCAGATGTGGTCATGACCAGCGATGGACATATCATAGCCAGACATGACAACGAGCTAGGACTCACGACGAATGTTGCTGAGCACCCGGAGTTTGCATCTCGCTACAGAACTCAAACCGTTGATGGGTTCAACGTATCTGGCTGGTTCACTGAAGATTTTTCTCTGGAAGAGATTAAAACTCTACGGTCGATTGAACGACTCCCACAGTTGAGGTCAGGAAATGCGCGCATGGATGATGCGTTTGATGTTCCCACGATGCAAGACATCATTGACTTGGTCAAAGGTATGGAGATCAGCGAAGGACGACGTATTGGAATCTACCCTGAGATCAAGCATTCTTCTCATTTTCAACGACTGGGCTTGGCGATGGAGCAGCCACTAGTAGATATTTTACATCGCAACGGCTACCTTGGACCTGAAGCGCCAATCTACATTCAGTCCTTCGAGGTTAGCAACTTGAAAAGAGCTGAGCAATTTGACCGATCTGCGTCTGATTCAGCTATTCAGTGGAAGGCAACAAGCACAACCCGTTGACCAAGCTGCTCTCGGTACTACACTTACCTACGGTGATATGGCTACTGCGGAAGGATTACGAGAGATTGCCACCTATGCTTATTCAGTTGGCCCTGATAAGAGCTACATAATACCTCGCGACGATAACAATAGACTCGGAAACCCCACAAGTTTCGTAGCAGACGCTCACGCTGCTGGCTTGAAGGTGCATCCGTACACATTTAGAGCTGAGAATTTTTTTCTACCAGCGGAATTCCAAAGTGTCGGTGCTTTACCTGATGGACTTGGAAACAGTATAGGGGAGCTTAGAGCTTTCCTCGATACCGGAATCGATGGTGCTTTTACCGATCAACCAGATGTGATGGTGCGCGCGCGTGGAACGTGCCGGGTAGGGCATAATTAGATTGTAAGGACTCATTCAGTAGATAATACTAGCCTAACCTATGTCATACAATGTGTTTTCAGTATGTATTTGCTTATGTTGAACTTGGCTCAACATCTTTGATCAATCAAAAAATATTTATTTTATGCCACATATTAAGAGTACCTACCTAATAGACAAAGATGAACAATAATAACTTAATTATGTAAAAGTAACAATGACATAAAAATGTAGTGCTCCAGCTAATTTTCACAGGAATATTTGTAAGTCTGGCTAGATCTGAACATACTTAAAGGGGCTATTTGTCCAGATATTATAACGTACTAAGTATAATATACACTAAGGGTAGGTAGCTGTTTTATCTTCAGATTTATTTGATACCTACTTTTTACACTTTGTATATTAAATAAATTTACGTAAGCTAATGTTTGTGTGTGTTGTGTAGATATAATATGCGAGAGTAATAAAACGACTGACTTGGAACGTAGTTTAATATAGCTCCTACTTACTATCACGCTGATCAGTGATCACGCTATTTTATTATATTTTGAAATAAATCCTAAAATGTATAACTAGCTATGTACAACTAGCTGATAGATGGCGTTATTCGCTATGACATTGGAGTTCCCTGCGTTCATCAACTTGACACGTATATCTACAAATGTTCAGCCTCACGTGCAATTTCAAGGCACCCACCCTTCAAACCGAAACACAGCAAAGCTACTTCACGGCAGAAATAGGCAGCAAGAATAGGTGGGAATAGGTGGTTAAATTAAAAATCGAATAGTTATATGATTAACATAGGCATATATGATAATCGAAATCATGTCATATACATTTGAACCAAAAGAATTGACCCCAAAGCACTATCTTAGGTACAGTCGAACAGACAAAGAATAAACCCTTGAAATCCATTACTACTCAAATTTATTCTTAAACGTACTACTTATAGGAAATAGTAAAATGTGTCCTACATAATTGTATCTGCTATGGAAACAAAGGTACAGTACGCCTTATCGAATCTTATGAGTTACCTAAGTACTTGTTATTTACTGGTATGGGCCTAAATAACTTTTCTTAGCAACAGTACTCGCGTAATATTGATTAAATCTGGGTTCTCATTAGAGAGTTATCATTTAGCCTAGCATAATACCAGCAACTGTTTGTTTTAACGTGTTTAATTATTACCTAAACCTACTCATATTGTACATGACATTACGAACTTATAATTTAAAATAGTGTTTTTAATGTAAAATATCCAAAATGTTAAGTAGAGTCATTAATTTAACCTTCATTATTGCGCTACATACCGTCGTTTCTGCGCCAACTACTGAAATTATAGAGACTACAACTCCGAGGCAGCCTGATCTCTGCAAGCAGGTGGTGATAGCTCACCGCGGCGCCAGTGGATACGTTCCTGAGCATACTCTGGCTGCCTACGCCCTCGCCGTGTTCATGGGTGCGGACTATATAGAACCAGATCTAGTTATGACCAAAGATGGACAGCTAATCACACGGCACGATAACGAACTGGGTTTGACCACCGATGTTGCTAAACGTCCAGAGTACGTTCCGCGCCTCCGAAACCAAACTGTAGACGGAAATAAAATAACTGGCTGGTTCACAGAAGACTTTACATTGCAAGAAATAAAAACACTGCGCGCCGTCGAAAGAATCCCTAACGTCAGACCTGGTAACGCACGCATGGATGGTACATTCACTATACCCACTTTTCAAGAAGTCATCGACCTCGTTAAGGGTTTACAACTGAGTCAAAAGAGAGTCATCGGGATATATCCAGAAATTAAGCACAGCTCTCATTTTCGGAGCCTGGAACTGCCTTTGGAGCAACTTGTGATAGAAACATTCAACTACAATGGGTATAACAAGTCTTCAGATCCTGTTTACATCCAATCGTTTGAAGTGAGCAATTTGGTGGAACTCAAGAAACACAGTGATCTGAAGCTGCTTCAGTTGTATTCTAGTGATAAATCTCAGCAGCCGTTCGATCAGGCGCTAAAAGGGTCGGCCCTTACGTATGGCCACATGGCTACTGTGGAAGGTCTTAGAAATGTTGCAAAGTATGCGTCTGCTGTGGGTCCGGATAAAAGCTACATAATTCCTCGAGATAAAAACAATAGACTGGGAGAAGTCACCAGCTTCGTGACCGATGCCCATGCAGCGGGTCTGAAGGTGCACCCATATACTTTTCGAGCAGAGAATTCGTTCTTACCAACTGAGTTCCGTAGCAACGGCTCGCAAGCAGACATCGGGGACTTTAGTAGCGAGATGAGATCGTTTCTCGCTACAGGCATCGATGGGTTATTCTCGGAACAACCTGATATTTCTGTTCGCGTTCGAGGGCCGTGCTAGATCACGACTTTTCAAAGTTTGATAACTTACCAAATGGTGAAAGAGACATGCATGCGTTGTGATAAATTTACACATAGGTTTAGTGTATGTAATTTTGATACGGTACATAATTATGGTTCACTATCTTATAACGACCAAACATTGCTAAATTGGACAAGGATAAAATACAAAATTGAGTGACAATGAAGTGCTTCAATAATACGAATAATAATCATATCGACAGCAACAACACAAGGGATATCGTTGTCACAAAACTGCCAATATCGGTTACTTCTTACTTTATCTACTGTGCTTGGTACATATGCAAACATAACTATTTAGAATGAAATACTATGTAGCCCCTAGCCAAATACATATTATGTAGCTCTATTGTGTAGGTAATTATAGCACTGATTGTGTTTGTCAGATTTTTATAGTACCTTCATACCTACATAAGGGTGGGTTTCAAGCTTAGGTTTAATTTATACCTTTTAAACGATTTACATTGTAAAATAATACATAATTATAATTTTAAGATACAATAAAATAATCAAGGTCAAAGACCTCATAGATAATTCTAAATGTTTCAGTAAACCTAAAACCCTCTCACCACACTGGCTACTGCAAGCAGTAATAAAACCTAGATCTCCAGAAATATGCACAATATTTTTAGTAGATAGGTAGTAGATAGGTAGGTGGTACTGTTTTCATTCATTTTCACTTGCCTTACTTTTGCAGTGGGTAATCGTATACATAGTATTATTTACAATAAATAGATGCAATAAAAGAATACAGCTAAGTAGGTATTTTTATGATACGTGGATGCAAAGTTGAGTGGCCTCTCAGCCCAGTTGATAGCAGCTCTGCCTTCTGCGCCGTAGGTCGTGGGTCGATCCCCACCGAGAACAAATATTTGTGTGGAGAAAACAGATGTTTGTTCTCTGTCTGGGTGTTTGTATGTAAAATGTCTAAAATGTTATTATTATTTGTCTATCGCGGTTCATGAGATACAGATGACAGACAGATAGACAGTTTTAAGGACAGTGGGCTCTTAGTAATTGGGTTCCGTGTTACTCTTTGGGTACGGAACCCTAAAAACCGAACTTAGGCACGTGTAAAATGTAATACTTATTTAAACTAATATTATTCGTTCATTATTCAATGCAATGATACGAACACTTAAAATAGAAATGTGACTCTTATCTAGCCATGCGAATACAGCATTAATTGTTGTTTATTATACCTTAATTTAAAATTGTCCTAATAGATAGTGGTATAACCGGTTCAGTCGTCTAGAAGGTAGTTTTGTAGGTAATATACAAAGTAATTTTAGTGCTTTCCTACCAAGAAGAAAACAGACGTGACGCGGCTTAGTCAATTCCGCACGTATTGGCCTTTAATTTCCTGTTGATGAGGCCTACTGAAGAACTAATCAATCCCAGGCACTACAAGGTCCCGTGAGTAGGTGTTAAACAAAATGATGCCTCTATATCGTGTAGTAAATTGTTTAAAATATATACAAACATAGAATACAGACGACGGTAGGTATTTCTGAGTTCTGTGGGTATATACAAAGACCACGAACCACTTTCACATTTTATAAATGGTATGGTACTTAGTACATTCTGCAATTATATGCATCTTCAGCTTATATTAACGCATGTCAATTTGGATTAAAAAATTGTCGATTTACGAATAGTACAGTCATTTTGGTCGAAAAAATAAAGGTTACCTGGAAAGTTTTCCGGGAGTCTTGAAAATTGCCAATTTTATAGATTTTAATATGTTCTTTCCAAATTTCAACTTTGCCATCTCGTATGTTTGCCGATCGCGCCGCCATATTTAAAATAAAAAATGGCGCCCAAAATAAGTTTTTTGATAAAATTACTCTATTTATATTTAAAAAAACTGCTTCAAAATCGGTTGCGTAGTTTTAAAGATTTAAGCATACACATAGGGACAGACAACGACAGCCACTTTGTTTTAGTGATAGTGATGTAGTGATAATACATTGAACGTTTAACAACGACAAAAGAAGGAAGTAAAACTCAAATCTCAAAAAGCATAATGTTTTTTATTACAGGAACACCAATGATGAATTCTTTACTCACCCTGTGTGCAGTTCTCGCGATGGGTCTTTTATCAAATTCTAAGGTGATATGCATTTCGAGTTCCGAAAACATCGCGGCCGCCGCCGCTAGACCGAATGAAGACTTATGTAGCCTAGTGGTAATTGGGCACCGTGGTGCCAGCGGCTATATACCTGAACACACCTTGGGATCATATGCACTCGCCATAACAATGGGAGCGGACTATGTGGAGCCAGACCTTGTCATGACTAAGGATGGATGTCTGGTCGCACGGCACGAAAACGAAATCAGTCAGACCACCGACGTTGGGCAACATCCCGAATTCGAATCACGGCACCGCACCAAGACCGTTGATGGTCAGGAGCTGACCGGATGGTTCACAGAGGACTTCACACTTAAAGAGCTGAACACACTTCGCGCCGTAGAACGTATTCCTGAAATAAGACCAGGCAACGCACGCATGAATGGCGCATTCAAAATACCCACCTTTCAAGAAATTATACAACTCGTCAAAAGTATGCAGCGAAGTCAAGGTCGAGTAATCGGTATTTATCCAGAGATAAAACACAGCACTTACTTCAAGAATCTAAATCTCGCCATGGAGTGCCCGGTAGTAGCAACTTTTTTGTCTTACAATTACTGCAGATCCAGTGACCCTGTCTACATTCAATCGTCTGAAGTAAGCAACTTAAAGGAACTGAGGAACATCACAAACTTAAAGCTGCTTCAGCTCTTTGGCATAAAGTCAGCGAAGCCGTTTGATCAGATAGTGAAAGGCTCGGATCTGACTTATGGTGATATGGCTACACCAGAGGGTTTGAAGGAGGTAACGAAGTATGCATCTGCCGTAGGGCCCCCTAAGGGTTACATCATACCTCTGAATGAAAACAACAGACTGGGTGCGGCGACTAGTTTTGTAAAAGATGCCCATGCAGTAGACCTGAAAGTACACCCTTACACATTCCGAGCTGAGAATTACTTCCTCCCGAAAGAGTTCCAGAGCGAAGATGAAGATCCACAGGCGCTCGGAGACTTGGTTGGAGAGGTGAATGCCTATTTCGCTGCCGGGGTGGATGGTATTTTTACGGATCAACCGGATAAAGCAGTTCGAGCTCGTGGAAAGTATCTAAGCTAACACAGTGTGTTGGTTACATTAGTTAGACCATTGATGCCAAATAATTCAGGCAAGGCGTTCGTTGTTATACCGTTGCATTAGAATCTTTTTGGATAATGAATGTATTTAAATAAGAAAAAAGAGTGGAGCAAAAATGAGTTAGATAGCTAGACGAGATAAGGGATACAAACTCTTCAGATCTACGTTTTCAGATGTTTATGTTATGAGGATATAATTATAAAAGTAGCAATGATATAATTTAGTGCTCCAGCTAAGTTTTACAGGACTATTTGTAAGTCTGTCTAGATCTAAACATACACTAGAGGCAAAGCTATTTGTCCATATATTAAGTATTACGTTATGTAGGGGTAGCTGTTCTATCTTCAGATTTATTTGATACCTACTTTGTACACTTCGTATATTAAATAAGTTTACATAAGATAATGTTCGTGTGTGTTGTGTATAATGAGAGAGTAATAAAACTACTGACTTTGTAACGCAGTTTTGTATAGCTCCTACTTTACTATCACGCTGATCACGCTATTTTATTATATTTTAAATCCTATAAGTAATAATTATTTTTATATATAACTAGCTGAAGGAGCAAAAAACATTGACCCGTAAGTCACGTACATATGTCAGGAACGTGCCCTACGACGCACTGCTCTGGGGCTCAATTCTAGACCAGTGACTTTTTTGTCACGGGATCTCTGCAAGCAGGTGGTGATAGCTCACCGCGGCGCCAATGGATACGTTCCTGAGCATACTCTGGCTGCCTACGCCCTCGCCGTGTTCATGGGTGCGGACTATATAGAACCAGATCTAGTTATGACCAAAGATGGACCGCTAATCACACGGTGAACTGTGAACGGTGAACTAAGTCACCAGCTTCGTGACCGATGCCCATGCAGCGGGCCTGAAGGTGCACCCATATACTTTTCGAGCAGAGAATTCGTTCTTACCAGCTGAGTTCCGTAGCAACGGCTCGCAAGCAGACATCGGGGACTTTAGTAGCGAGATGAGATCGTTTCTCGCTACAGGCATCGATGGGTTATTCTCGGAACAACCTGATATTTCTGTTCGCGTTCGAAGGCCGTGTTAGATCACGACTTTTCAAAGTTTGATAACTTACCAAATGGTGAAAGAGACATGCATGCGTTGTGATAAATTTACACATAGGTTTAGTGTATGTTATTTTGATACGGTACATAATTATGGTTCACTATCTTATAACGACCAAAAATTGCAAAATTGGACAAGGATCAAATACAAAATTGAGTGACAATGAAGTGCTTCAATAATACGAATAATAATCACATCGACAGCAACAACACAAGGGATATCGCTGTCACAAAACTGTCAATATCGGTTACTTCTTACTTTATCTACTGTGCTTGGTATTTATTATTATGCAAACATAACTATTTAGAATGAAATACTAGGTATGTAGCCACTAGCCAAATATGTAAATGTTGTTTAGCTAGCTCCATTGTGTAGGTAATTATAGCACTGATTGTGTTTGTCAGATTTTTATAGTACATACCTACATAAAGGCGGGTTTCAAGCTTAGGTTTAATTTATACCTTTTAAACGAGTTATCTACATATTACATATCATTTTAAGATACAATAAAATAATCAAGGTCAAAGACCTCATAGATAATTCTAAATGTTTCAGTAGGTAAACCTAAAATCCTCCCACCACACTGGCTACTGCAAGCAGTAATAAAACCTAGATTTCCAGAAATATGCACAATATTTTTAGTATAGGTAAAGATACTTATCACGATAAAGATAGGTACCTACTGTTTTCATTAATTTTCACTTGCCTTACTTTTGCAGTGTGGGTAATCGTATACATTAGTTACAACTAGTTGGTAACCGAGCTTCGCTCGGAATTTCATATTATTATGTTTACTGGTTTATTCTTACTGAACAACGCCATCTGCTGGACATGCTTGCAGTTAGTTGTTCACAATTGTCAATAGATGGCAGGAGCAGTCACATATTCAGTTTATGTTTTAGTTTTTTTTTAACGAACAGATTCATTTTCTGAAAATGAATCCTAGCTAGATCGATTTATCGCCCCCGAAACCCTCTGTATACATAATTTCATGAAAATCGTTGGCGCAGTTTCCGAGATCCTAAATATATATATATATATATATATGTATATATATACGAGAGTAAAAGATAGATGCAATAAAAGAATACAGCTAAGTAGGTATTTTTATGATATTATGTGGATGCAAAGTTGAGTGGCCTCTCAGCCCAGTTGATAGCAGCTCTACCTTCTGCGCCGTAGGTCGTGGGTCGATCCCCACCGAGAACAAATATTTGTGTGGAGAAAACAGATGTTTGTTCTCTGGTCTGGGTGTTTGTATGTAAAATGTCTAAAATATTTTTATTATTTGTCTATCGCGGTTCAGATAGACAGTTATAGGGACAGTGGGCTCTTAGTAATTGGGTTCCGTGTTACTCTTTGGGTACGGAACCCTAAAAACCGGACCTAGGCACGTGTAAAATGTAATACTTATTTAAACTAATATTATTCGTTCATTATTCAATGCAATGATACGAACACTTAAAATAGAAATGTGACTCTTATCTAGCCATGCGAATACAGCATTAATTGTTGTTTATTATACCTTAATTTAAAATTGTCCTAATAGATAGTGGTATAACCGGTTCAGTCGTCTAGAAGGTAGTTTTGTAGGTAATATACAAAGTAATTTTAGTGCTTTCCAACCAAGAAGAAAACAGACGTGACGCGGCTTAGTCAATACCGCACGTATTGGCCTTTAATTTCCTGTTGATGAGGCCTACTGAAGAACTAATCAATCCCAGGCACTAGAAAGTCCCGAAAGTAGGTGTTAAAAAAATGTTACCTCTATAACATGTAGTAAATTGTTTAAAATATATACAAACATAGAGTATATATATAATGTATATCTAATAATAATATAATAATAAAAATTCTTTATTGAGGACTACATAATTATTCGGGCACCTAAACATTACGATGTATCTAGTCCTACAACCGGTGGTCTTATCGCGCGCAGCGATTTCTTCCGCACAACCGTTTTTCTTAACCTAAAACTTAGAAAAACTTAGAATACAGACGACGGTAGGTATTGTTAAGTTCTGTGGGTATATACAAAGACCTAGATCCACTTTTGCATTTTATAAATGGTATGTTAGTACATTCTGCAATTATATGCATCTTCAGCTTATATTAACACGTGTGAATTTGGATTAAAAAATTGGTCAATTTACGATGTAGAATGACACTATACACTATCAAATATTTCTCAATACCTAATATATTTAATATTAATACTTTAATATTTACTAGCGACCTGCCCCGGCTTCGCACGGGTGCAAATATGCAATGTTGATACTAAATATACCTAATGACTACAGAAAGTCATTTTAGACAACGTTTACCGCTCTTCGTAGAGACGCGCCGACGCGCCGCCGCGCCGCGCCGGTCGGTACCGCCGCGCTGCACTGAAATATTAATTTATATCACATGGTCTAAACAGCCATACCTATTGATCTATATTAAATGCATAATGTATTTAAGGTACTTCATTGAATAAGGATTAATGCTGTTTTGCTTAAAACCACTTCGTAAATAAGCCATTTTTTCCCGTAAAATGTAAAATGGATAAAAATGGTTATTGTGGGTTTTCTTTATGAGATACACATAATATATCATCGCTGACATTTTGGTAGACTTTTTAAAGGTGTCCAATACTGTAGGCCTACCATGAGCTCTATCTGGCTCTATCTCTGGTTCTGGTTTTAAGTCTGTGTGAGCGTTGACTAAATTAATCCTACATCAAAACGCACAGTATAATGCACTGGTGAGCAATCACACAGACTTAAAACCAGAGCCAGAGACAGAGCCAGACAGAACTCATGGTAGGCCTATTGTAGTATATTATTTTGATTTATCCCGTGGGGTTCAGCCAATGTTTGCAATGTCAGCGCAAAAAAACATCACATTAGAAACCTCTAAATGTAATTCTCTGCAATATTATGCACGTACCATTAAACCTTCCTCTTGAATTACATCTATATTTGAAAAACCACTTCAAAATTTTTGCGTAGTTTTAAAGATTTAAGCATACATAGGGACAGACAACGACAGCCACTTTGTTTTAGTGATAGTGATGTAGTGATGATACATTGAACGTTTAACGTGTCAACGCTTGACCTAATTTGTAGCCATCCTCGAAGACTACTACTAAAGGCTCATAGACCTGCATACAGATGTCACGTAGGTGACAAAATAAAGGAAGTAAAACTCAAATCTCAAAAAGCATAATGTTTTTCATTACAGGAACACCAATGATGAATTTTTTTCTCACCCTGTGTGCAGTTCTCTCGATGGGTCTTTTATCAAATTCTAAGGTGATGTCTATTCCGAAATCCGAAAATATCGCTGCCGCTGCCGCTAGTCCCATGATACCGAATGAAGACTTATGTAGCCAAGTGGTAATTGGGCACCGTGGTGCCAGCGGCTATATACCTGAACACACCTTGGGATCATATGCACTCGCCATAACAATGAGAGCTGACTCTGTGGAGCCAGACCTTGTCATGACTAAGGAGGGATGTCTGGTCGTACGCCACGATAATGAAATCAGTCAAACCACCGACGTAGGGCAACATCCCGAATTCAAATCACGGCACCGCACGAAGACCGTTGACGGTCAGGAGGTGACCGGATGGTTCACAGAGGACTTCACACTTAAAGAGCTGAAGACACTGCGCGCTGTAGAACGTATTCCTGTAATAAGACCAGGCAACGCACGTATGAATGGCGCATTCGAAATTCCCACCTTCGTAGAAGTTATACAACTCGTCAAAAGTATGCAGCAAAGTCAAGGTCGAGTGATCGGTATATACCCAACGATAAGACACAGTACTTACTTCAAGAATCTAAATCTCGCCATGGAGTGCCCGGTAGTAGCAACTTTTTTGTCTTACAATTACCGTAGATCCAGTGACCCTGTCTACAATCAATCGTTTGAAGTTAGCAACTTGAAGGAACTGAGTAACATCACAAACTTAAAGCTGCTTCAGCTTTTTTACATAAAGTCAGCGAAGCCGTTTGATCAGATAGTCAAAGGCTCGAATATGACTTATGGTGATATGGCTACACCAGAGGGTTTGAAGGAGGTAGCGAAGTATGCATCTGCCGTAGGGCCCCCTAAGGAGTACATCATACCTCTGGATGAAAACAATAGACTGGGTGCGGCGACTAGTTTTGTGAAAGATGCCCATGCAGTAGACCTGAAAGTACACCCTTACACATTCCGAGCTGAGAATTACTTCCTCCCGAAAGAGTTCCAGAGCGAAGATGAAGATCCACGCGCGCTCGGAAACTTGGTTGGAGAGTTGAATGCCTATTTCGCTGCCGGGGTGGATGGTATTTTTACGGATCAACCGGATAAAGCAGTTCGGGCTCGTGGAAAGTATCTAAGCTAACACAGTGTGTTGGTTACATTTGTGCCGAGGGCCGTGTTAGATAAAAACTTTTCAAAGTTTAGTAGAGATACTAGTATAGTATTATCTTATCTGTGGTAGAGATAACTTACCAAATAGTGAAAGAGACATGCATGTGTTAAAAAGTTGTGATCAAAATGTTCATTAGATAGATTGAATACATACTTAAAATGTACTTTGATACGATAGGATTATTTTGGTTCATTATCTTAGAACGACCAAACATTGCTAAAAATACAAAGTCGAGTGACAATGAAGTGCTTCAATAATAAGAATAATCATCACATCGACAAGGCATATCGTTATCACACAACTGTCAATACCGGATACTTCTTACTTTATCTACTGTGCTTGGTACATATGCAAACAGAACAATTTAGAATAAAATATAGCATACCTATAGATTCTTAACTATGTAGCCAAATACGTAAGTGTTTTTTGTGCTCTATTATGTAGGTAACTTTAATATACACTGATTGTTTTTGACGGCGGGTTTCAAGCTAGATTTAATTAGTACCGGTTAAATGAGTTATATGTATAGTAAACTATTCATAATGTTAAGATACAATAATATAATCAAGGTCAAAGACCTCACAGATTATTCTAAACTTTTAAGTAAACCCTAAAATCCTTTCACCATACTGGTTACGGTAGGTAGAATTAAAACATAAATTGGCATTAAACACACAAATATGGTAATAACCCGCTAAATAGCGGATTAGTACTATAAAGTAGTTTTAGCTAATTTATGTTTAACAATGGAATCCCGCAAAGTCACGCCTGAATGATATTAGAAATAAAACCTAGATCTCCAAATATAATTATGTACAGTATTTTTAGTATAAACATCCATATCAATGTTGACTGCGGCCTCTCAGCCCAGTTGGTAGTAACTCTGCCTTCTGCACCGTAGGTCGTGGGTTCGATCCCCACCGAGAACAAATATTTGTGTGGTGAACATGGATGTTTGTTCTCTGTCTGGGTGTTATATTGTATTATATGTAGGTATGTATTTACAAAAAAAAAGTATTACATCAGCTACTGGTTCCCATAGTACAAGCTCTGCTTAGTTTGGGGCTAAATAGTGTTGTGTGGACTGTCCACATTATTTATTATTATTATTATTATCAAGCTACAGATAATGATGACTTATTATTTAATTTCCACTGGCCTTACTTTTGCAGAGGGTAATCGCATACATTATTTACAATAGATTACAAAAACAGAATTCAGCGACGTAGGTATTTTTGTGATATGTGGATGCAAAGTTGACTGGCCTCTCAGCCCAGTAGTACCTAATAATAATAAATATTTTGGTTCAAACTCTATATAGCCCCAAATTAAGCTGAGCTTGTGTTATGGGACCCAGATAGCTGATATACTACTTATAAGTACATATAATTTTTTTTGTAAGTGCACCCTAGCCAACCATCTTATTATACGCTTCTCTCCATCCAAAGTTTGTCTAGAAGAGATCGCTCTTCAGCGATAAGACCGCCCATTGTATATTAGTGAGTTTGATGTGTTTAATTAATTATTGTTACTTGTTTTTTCCATTGTTAGTTTTAAGGTGTGCAATAAAGAATTCTCTATTCTATTCTATTATCTTATCTGTGATACTATATACTTTTTAAAATAGACTAAGATTATTTGCATAGAAATTCCATTCCGGTATTTCCGACTGTCCGTGATGTGGGCCTTGTCGTTGTTTCCTCAACCAGTTTTCTAGACACTTGTACATAGCTGCTTGAGCTGACAATCTGAATTGAGACTCGTTCAAGAGGTGTAGCGTACTTATTATTACTACACAATATAAAACTTAAAGTAAAGAAGACAGTAAAAATATTTATATTTATTTTAATAGTGGTGATTTTGTCTAACTTTGTGTGTTCATAAGGTAAGAAAAAGTTTCATCCTTAATTATAGTATACTTAAATGTAAAAAAAATCCAGCCAAGTGCGAGTCGGCCTCGCGCACGAAGGGTTCCGTATTATCTGTAAAAACGTCAAAATAATCACGTTTGTTGCATAGGATTAGGCCCCGTAAAGTAGGTATGTATTTTATTCTGTTTTTTAGTATTTGTCTATCAAGGTTCATCATGAGATACATTCTGGTGACAGACAGACAGACGGACAGACGGACGGACAGCGGAGTCTTAGTTAGGTTTATGGTCCCGTTTCACCCTTCAAGTACGGAACCCTAAAAACAAGACCGAGGCATGTGTAAAATGTTATACTTACGTATTTGAACTAATATTCGTTCATGATACGAATAATACAATGCAATCATACGAACATTTAAAATAGAAATGTTCCTGTTATCTCCTAACATTTATTGCTGTTTATTATACCTATATTTAAAATTGTCCTTAGAGAAAGTGGTCTAACCGGTTTTGTCGTCTTAAGGCCTGCGCACACCTAGGTCGCTGCTTAGGTCAAATTTGACAGCGTTTCACTGATCGGCATCGCCAGCGACCTAGGTGTGCGCAGGCTTTTAAGAGGCAGTTTTGTTTATAATGTAAAAATCAGTGTTAATGCTCTCCAACCAAGAAGGTAACAGACGTGACGGGGCTTTGTCAGTTCCGCATGGCCTTTTATTTCCTGTTGATGAGGCCAACTGAAGAGCACTTGAATTATTTTCTGGTTTGAAAGAACTAGTGACGTACTAGTAAAACGTTGCCTATGTAACGTATAATAAATGGTTTAAAAAAAATACCAACATAGAATACCTACAGACGGCAGGTATTTCTGTGTTCTGTAGGCATGTAAAAAGACCTAGACCCACTTTCGCATATTATAAATGGTATAGCAGAGTGTACCATTCTGCAATTATACGCATCCTCTTCTTGTATGAACGCATAATCGATTTGGATAAAAAATGTTTTACCTAAAATTAGTCAATTTACAATGTAGAATTACACTATACACTCTAATATTTTTTGTGCGTGTCAATGCGCTTGAGCTAATTTTTAAACATTCTCGTAGACTAGTAGAGGCTCGTAGACCTACTTATAGGTTTCACGTACACGTAGAACGTGATACCTATAACCCACACACACACAGGGTACAGGGTAGTACGTACTTATAGGTAGCACGTAGGCAATAGGAAGTAAAACTCAATTTTCAGAATGCCTAATGTTTTGCATTACAGGAACACCAATGATGAATTCTTTACTCACGCTGTGTGCAGGTCTCGCGATGGGTCTTCTATCAAATTCTAAGGTGATATCTATTCCGAAATCCGAAAACATCGCTGCCGCCGCCGCTAGTCCCATGATACCGAATGAAGAGTTATGTAGCCAAGTGGTAATCGGGCACCGTGGTGCCAGCGGCTATACACCTGAACACACCTTGGGATCATACGCACTCGCCATAACAATGGGAGCGGACTATGTGGAGCCAGACCTTGTCATAACTAAGGATGGATATCTGGTCGCACGGCACGAAAACGAAATCAGTCAGACCACCGACGTTGGGCAACATCCCGAATTCGAATCACGGCACCGCACGCAGACCGTTGACGGTCAGGAGCTGACCGGATGGTTCACAGAGGACTTCACACTTGAAGAGCTGAAGACACTGCGCGCCGTAGAACGTATTCCTGAAATAAGACCAGGCAACGCACGCATGAATGGTGCATTCGAAATACCCACCTTCCAAGAAATTATACAGCTCGTCAAAAATATGCAGCGAAGTCAAGGTCGAGTGATCGGTATCTATCCAGAGATAAAGCACAGCACTCACTTCAAGAATCTAAGTCTCGCCATGGAGTATCCGGTAGTAGCAACTTTTTTGTGTAACAATTACTGGAGATCCAGTGACCCTGTCTACATTCAGTCGTTTGAAGTAAGCAACTTGAAGGAACTGAGTAACATAACAGACTTGAAGCTGCTTCAGCTTTTTGACATAAAGTCAGCGAAGCCGTTTGATCAGATAGTCAAAGGCTCGGATCTGACTTATGGTGATATGGCTACACCAGAGGGTTTGAAGGAGGTAGCGAAGTATGCATCTGCCGTAGGTCCCCCTAAGGGTTACGTTATACCTCTGGATGAAAACAACAGACTGGGTGCGGCGACTGGTTTTGTGAAAGATGCCCATGCAGTAGACCTGAAAGTACACCCTTACACATTCCGAGCCGAGAATTACTTCCTCCCGAAAGAGTTCCAGAGCGAAGATCCCTCTCCAGACGCGCTCGGAGACTTGCTCGGAGAGTTGAATGCCTATTTCGCTGCCGGGGTGGACGGTCTTTTTACGGATCAACCGGATAAAGCAGTTCGAGCTCGTGGAAAGTGTCAAAGTTAACGCATCAGTGTGTTTGTACCTACATTAGACCGATTGATTGATACCAAATCAAATCTTTGTCAACGCGTTGTTAGCACGTTGCGTTAGAACCTTTTTATGTAACGAATGTTATGAATTAGTTGAGGCAATCTGTATAAATATCTATAGTCTGTATACTTATACTAAAAAGGCATTTGACAGCGTTTCATTGATCGCCATCGCTAGCCACCTAGGTGTGCGCAGGCCATAAATGTAAAATGTGTCTATGATGAAAAATGCTAACGCCTTGCGTAGGTACATCTAAGCGATCTGCGATGGCGATCAGTGTTTCATTGATCTCCATAGCCATCGCCTAGATGTGTGCAGGCCGTAAAAGATACGTTGATTTTTGAAAGTTGGATAGTAGGTTATGTACCTACCTACCAATGTTGTGTAGGTAAGGTAAGCATGAGACGTCCGTGATTTGAACGAACGTTTCTTTATCGTATAACGTAAGAATAACTTAAATCTAGACAAATCAAGTTTTTATCTATCTATCTATCTATCGATCGTCTATCGATCGTACCTACTTACAGGCCTACTTCTAGAAGTAACGAAAACTTTTAAGTCGAACATTAATAGAATCAAAATTACCTATTTTTTTGATAAACTTTGTGCAATGTGAATGTGAGTAATGTGACATGCACAATTGCACATGCGCACACATAAGCTACTCAGGGATAATAAATGGTGATCGGTCCTGTAATTTTTGAGTTTATTCGTACCTACGATAAAAACACAAATTATCAACAAACAATGCAAATCTCTTCTCTTTTTAATATTTTTAATTATTATAGAGACTGCAAACCGGACTTTTCATTTGAATTGATTAGCTTTTGCCACCGTGCCTGCCGATTTGATGTATTTTAACTTTACACTGACACTGACACTGACACTGACGTGATTGTACTTTGAAAAGACGTTAAAACTACATGACAAACAGGGCTCCTGTCACCGCACAGCCATGACTCTGTCATGTCAATTTTATGTCAACGCTCCGCTCATGCAATGCAAGGAAGAAGAAGAGAGAAGAGAGAGATGGTCATCTAAATTTTGAAATTTTGTCATATCGTAAATTTTGTCGATTTTCTTATTTATTCAAATCTTTAAAACAACAGAAATGTAATCAACTAGATACATACGCCCCGCAATGATAAGACAATCTTTAAAATTTAGGAAGACATTAGCTGTCGTTGGCATCGTGTGTGTTGGTAAGTACGAAATTAATTTGATTTGTTTACAAGTTTTGCAACATGACTATTGAGTGTTATTTCGTTAAATGCGAACTAAAACAATATTGTCTAGTTGTTTGATGCACCTGTGTGTGTTTCCAGTAGGTAACAGTTTTCAATTAAATATTTGCAAAAAATCGTATCGTATACGTAGCCTAACATCATAGAAAAAGTAGTTAAAATGAAAATAATATGCATAGCCGGTTTGTTGAACTACATGCCGCGCTGCATAAAATTACAGGCTTTGAAGAATAAAACTCATAACGTCATAAACCAACGAAAAAATACGACTTCTGTGATATGATCTATTAATCTTTTTCCAGTGTTTATTGTGATTTTGGTTCATTCAAGAGAAAACATAGGTGATAAGAAGCATCCTCAAAAAATATCAGATGACTACAGAGACCTGACATACAGAGATAATCTAAAAGAAAATAATTATGCACAATTGATTAAGATGGATAATCACGAAAGCACTAGCCATGAAATTACAAAGAAAGAACTACAAGAAACCAAAGCAAAGTTGGCAGAATTGGAGAAAAAGATGGCTATATTAGAGGGACGTATACCAGAGAAATATCCTGATGTCAAATTTTTAGGTGTTAAAGAAAGAAAAAGGATAATAGTAAGTTTAAACTACTATTCTCATACTAAGACTATTCTGAGGCAATTTAGAGTAGTTAAAAGTACTACTTTCCTCAAACATAGTCTTTGCTTAGCTGTAATAAAATTATCAGCCTGAATTAGTCCACTGCTGCAAAACTGAATAGATCCGTATGGTTTTCATTGGAAAAAGCATCAAAATTAAGCCAAAGGTATATTTAAAAAATATTTTACTGCTGTTTTAAGGTGACTGGAGGAGCAGGATTCGTTGGTTCCCACCTGGTGGATATACTTATGGTGCAAGGCCATGAAGTCATAGTAGTGGACAACTTCTTTACCGGACGCAAACGCAATGTAGAACACTGGTTCGGCCATCGTAACTTTGAAATGATACATCATGACATTGTAAACCCACTTTATGTAGAGGTATGAGCTTGTTTATTAATAATATAACTAACTAGTGGCCGCCCGCGGCTTCGCTCGCCCGTTCCCGTAACACCCCGTTCCCGTTGCTTTTCAGGATAAAAAGTATCCTATGTCCATCTCCCGGTTCTAAGCTACCTCCCCACTTATTTTCTGCCAAATGGGTCCGCCATTCTTGAATTATAAATAGTGTAACTAACATGACTTTCTTTTATAAATATAGATGTCAAATGCACCCTATTGCACACTATAATTTTATAGTATACACTTATTTTAAGAGAAACAGTATTAGACATAGGGTTAGCTAGTTTTGGGAATAGATTTTTGCCATTGCCCGGTCTCAGTATCCCTACTGACACATCACTAGTGGGGAGGGAGAAAAAAATGGCGTCGTATTGCGTAGATGATTGTTTGCCGTGTTATAAAGATGAACAGAGTTCTAGCTATATTTAATGGATAGTTTTCGCTTAGTAAAAGTAAAATTGTCTTCAATTTCAGGCTGATGAAATATACCACTTAGCTAGTCCAGCGAGCCCACCACACTACATGCAAAACCCCGTAAAGACTATTAAAACGAACACTTTGGGAACTATTAATATGCTAGGTAAGAAATAATTATTTAATTCTAAGTAAAAAGATATAGAAGGCTAAGCCAAGAAGAAGACTGTATAAGTAAGTCATTTTAAGCCTATTGAAAATGATTTAACAGTGTGACGGAAAACTTGTATACCCATGCCCTTATTTATGGGACACTGTCGAAAGTTCAGAAAACATTTTTAATTAACTGAAATAATAAGATTTGCCCAGTATTGTACCATCTCAGCTTAATCCACGAAAAGACGTGCGGAACTAAGTCGCAGACCTTTTACGATGTTTCCCTCACCGTTTCAGTGCTGTAGCATTGCGAAATAATATAAAAAAATGATGTGTAATTTCATAAACTTTCAGGTTTAGCTCGCCGAGTTGGAGCAAAAGTTTTGATAGCAAGCACATCAGAAGTGTATGGCGATCCTATGGTCCACCCGCAGCCCGAATCTTACTGGGGCCATGTTAATCCTATAGGTAAATTATTTATCTACTTTACCAGAAACTATTACACGGGTATTTATCGCGTTAATTACCTTATTTTTTGTATTTTCCTGATTTATATTGAGTCTGCCCGCGACCACGGCTTTTGCAACAAAGGCGAAACGTCGGGAAAATAAATAAGGTAATTAACGCGATAAATACCTACCCGTGTAATAGTTTCAGTATGTGTTATGATCACGAAAGTTTATCTACTTTATTTTACTATCATGAATTCATGAGTCATGCTAGCAATAAAAATACTATTATCTCTAAACATGTTATTCTCAAGTGACTACTTCGCGGAATCAGCTATCTACTAATACGAAAATAATGCCACTTTGTTAAATTATGTCTATGATTAATACATTGACTACTTTTAAAATGACCATTCTCAAATCAACTGCAATGAAATCGTTGTCCTACGCTTGTCAATCAAATCCTCTTCATAGCAGTCGCTTCTCTATTTTACATATTTATTATTAGTAATTCTGTCTATTGCAGGTCCAAGAGCATGCTACGACGAAGGCAAAAGAGTGTCGGAAACCTTGGCTTACTCGTACGCGAAACAAGAGAATGTATCGGTGCGGGTAGCGCGGATATTCAACACTTACGGACCGCGGATGCATGTGTCAGATGGACGTGTTGTATCCAACTTCGTTATGCAGGCACTGCAGAATTTAACTATTACTGTAAGTAGGTATTTTTTAGTTAACGCGTGACGTTTAAATCCCCCGCGGCTCTTAACTTTTAATCTCATCTAATCGAGAACGCTGTAGCTGGTAGCGGCCCTGCCTTCCGATCCTAAGGTCATGGGTTCAAATCAAGTTGTGTACCAATGAGTTATTCCTGCCCAAAAATGTATGTACACTATGCGAGTGCTCTCAAACGTTGAAGGAAAATATCGTGAGGAAACCGGCGCGGGGAGATACCGTAGAACCTAAAAAAAAGTTCGAAAATATTTGTCAAATGAACGATAGGAGCATCTTTGAGGCGCTCTTAAAATCCTTTCACCACACTTGGTTCGAAAGAATCACTGACATGAAAAAGAAGATCTCATCTAATAATATTTATTTTTGTTTCAGGTTTATGGCAATGGTAAGCAGACCCGCTCGTTCTGCTACGTCTCGGATCTCGTTGATGGACTGCTAGCTTTAATGGCTTCTAGTTATACCTTACCTGTTAATATTGGGAATCCTGTGGAGCACACTATAGAAGGTTGGTTCTGGAACAATTTATAAAGTATCGTCCATCATCCAACTAACATCATGAACGCGAATGTTTGTGAGAATGGATGTTTGTTTGTAACGGCTAAGCGGATTTAAAATAATTCATAAGCCCCATTTTCAACCCCTCACAACCCTTTTTTCGCAATAAAAAGTAGCCTATGTTCTTCCTCAGTCGCGTGGAACTGGCACCTAGACTCACCTAGCTTTAAGACGTTTCAAAGTGATTCTTGCATCGTACTGAATAAAAAATTATTGACTTTGACTTAGGCTCTACATTATCTGTGTGCCAAATTTCATCAAAATCGGTTGAGAGGTTTAAGCGGGAAAGCGTAACAGACAGACAGACAGAGTTACTTTCGCATTTATAATATTTAGAAGGGATATATGTATACTTAAATTACATTATACAACACCCAGACAGAGAACACACATCCGTGTCCACAACACAAAATTATGTTCTCGGTGGGGATCGAACCTACGGCCTACGGCGCAGAAGACAGAACTACTACCAACTAAGCTGGGGTCAGTCAATATACGGTTTCATAGTTCTCGCTTGCCGCGCAACCACGCTAGACTCGTAATCTGGCCGAGGCCAGAATTTATCATAGACTTCCGCTTCACAATATGTATATCGAAGATAAACAATTATTATTTAATTGACATAATTTACTAATAGGCGATGACTAAATGACAAACATGAATAGGCCTAGTTTATTTGTTTGATTTATTGATTTTACAGTGTTAACACATAAGGAAATCACAAAGATTTTTATAATGTCTAAAAGCCGAGCGGGATTTGAACCCGCCATTGTATCCTATATCCGTATCGAGTGTATACTCGACGAATAACTATTAATACGGCACTAACGCGACCGTGGATCCATATACAGCGACTCTCTTTGCGGGTTCAAATCGGCTTTTATGCTTTCGTAGAGCGCTCTCTTTCTGACGTACACTACGCTCTATGAAGCCGAAATTAGCCGATGTGCAATATTTGTTACTGTAACTTGTGGGTTATAAAAAACTTTATTTGTTCGTTGTTCTAGAATTTGCTGTGATAATAAAGAATCTAGTCCCCGGATGCCGCAGCTTGGTGGCGACCGGCGCGGCGGTGGAGGACGATCCTCAACGTAGGCGGCCCGACATCAGCCTCGCCAGGTCGCAACTCAACTGGGAACCAAAAGTAATGTACCTACACTCATCAACATTCATCATCAACCTATTGCAGTCCACTGCTGGACATAGGTCTCTCCCATGGCGCGCCACTGAGCCCGAAGAGCTTTGGCTCTTCCCATTCAGTGGCTGCCCGCCACCCTGCGCAAGTCGTCGCTCCATCTAGTCTGAGGGCGTCCCACAATATGTTTGCCTAAACGCGGTCTCCACTCCAGAACTCGTTTATCCCAGCGGTTATCGGTTCTTCGGCAAACATGACCGGCCCACTACCACTCAACATTGCCTAGGGATATTCCATTTTGAATTTATTTTCAGATTTTTCAAGATTTTGTCCTACTTTAATTTTTATTAATAAATTATATCAAACAGTTGTATTTCATTATTATTAATAAACAATACAAAATTAAGATTCTTGCCATATATAGTTTTTTAAAGAAATTATTTTCAGTTTTTATAAACATCAACAAAGTTGAATATACTTTAGACAATGTTGATGTGTGGTGTGTATACAAAAATATTAGTAAGTTAGAGTTCGCGTCATGTAAAAAGAACGCAGGAAGGTGGAGAGAGTGTGTTTGCGCATGCAAAACTCGTAGTCCCAAATAGGTGCTCAAACTAAATCTCTCCACGTATTTCCAGCGTTCTTTTTACGTGACGCGAACTCTACCTAAAGTCTGTTTATTAAATTTTGTTTTGCGCTGAGAACTTTACAATACCCAGGCTCGTAATACAGAAAACTAAAAACTTTTGAATCTGACTGGAGGAGGAGACTTAATTTTTTATTATTTCTGTAAATCTACAGGTTTCATCAATTTAATTTAGTTTTCCGTGAGACCAATATGAAAGCCAACTAGTTATTTTAGTGATTATACTGAACTCATCCATATACAGTTAAATCAATTTGTATGTAAATTGAATTACAATTATTATGACAGGATACTCTATTTCTCTATAGTGGGTCACGAGATTACATTCCACTATCTATATTAAAATTATAATATTTACATTTTTCTATTTCAGATAACCTTACAAGAAGGACTTCAGAGAACGATTGACTATTTCAAAGAGGAACTATCTCGAACTACTTTTTATAACAATCAGACTTACATGGATGTGAAGACTAAAAATCACAATTAGTTCCATTTTAAGACTTTTGATGTGATAACAGAGGCAGCGTATCTCTCAGCTTATAAAATTAATTAAAGCAATTGGCGTTATTTTAAAACGAAAGTACTAAGCATTGTGAATGTCGTGATCGTTGTTTTATGTGGCGATTGAGCGCTTTCGTTTTCTAGCTCTACGATTGCTACTTGTCTGAGGGTGCCTGAGATGTTGAATAATTCCAATGCCATTTTTATTGTTGTGGTTTATTTGTTTGTACCATAAAAGGACATTTATATTTTATTTATGCAAATAAAATGATTGTATTTAGGTAATGTTTTCTAATTTGTTTTTGAATGTTATTTGAAATAAAAAAAATCATGCACTGTTTATCGTTCTATTTATTTATTGAAATTGAGAGTAGAAATATTTTTGGTAAGCTGCTGATTATGAGTTGATTTGACCAATTTAGCATAAGACTCGAACTTAAACAGAAAAAAACAGCCTATCACAAGAGGCATCTGGTGACCTACTTGCGGGACGCTATAGTGCCTGGGACAGGATTTTAGATGGAATAGGCTTGCCCAGCTTGACAGCTAAGTCGGCCTTATCCTCAGGAAAGATTATGATCAATACCATGCTCTCAAACTGAAGGAAAACATCGCGAGGAAACTCATGGCTTAGCTCAAATAATTCCGTCTTAAACTATTCAAAACAAAAACGGAAATATTATTATCGTCCTAATAGCTGTGAGTTGGTCAAATCACCCAAACACAGAATTCCCTCATAGATAAAAAGGTTTTGCACGTTACAAGTAATTACGGTTGTAGGCAATAAATATTGCAAATCGGCTTTTCTGCTTCCTTAGAGCGCTATCTCTTTCTGACGCACACTACGCTCTATGAAGCCGATGTGCAATATTTGTTGCCAGCTACTGTACTAACTTTTATAATAACCACGTACTGGGAGCCCCAACAATGGGGCTAAGCAAGGCCAGGTTTATCAGTTGTGATAGGATTACATAAATGCATAAGTATGAGCAATATTAAAACTAAATAACAGTTTGACTAGAAAAACGAACTCTAGCTACACTATCAATACAAAAAATATAATTTACCTACCTAAAAAGTACTAGCTGATGCACTTGGTTTCGCACGAATAAAACTTACAATTACCTATAAGTTACCTACACTAAAACCAATCAAGCCACGCCAAATCACAATGAGCTTGAAGGTCAACAACATATTATTTTTTGCAAAAACGATATACTTGAATAGAACAGAACAAATCACTGGTTATCTGACGCCAGTTGCCTGCAAGTAATAAGCGTTATTAACAGACATCAAAGGAACTAATGCTTATTTATTTTTACTGATTAGAATAAAGATATTATTTACCTACATCACAAATATTTTATATTGTCCCAAAAGTTCTGAGTCGAGTCCCAAAAGTTCTGAGGATTTGTATACATGACCTTCCCCTTGATATGATGCGCTAAGCAACTGCGCCATCGGATCCTAATCCCACTCAACGAAGTACTCAGAGGGACTGTTAATACAGTACTAACGCGACAATGGTGGAACTAATTCTATAAATAATAAAAAAAAAATATTGTGGACAATCCACACAACACTATCTAGCCCCAAATTAATCAGAGCTTGTACTCTGGGTACCAGATAGCTGATATAATACATATAAACACATTTTTTTGCAACTAAATATAACACCCAGACAGAGAAAAAACATCTGTAAGTATTCACCACACGCATATTTGTTCTCGGTGGGGATCGACCTACGTCGCAGAAGGTAGAGCTGCTACCAACTAAGCTGAGAGGCAAACCACTAACAAGTCTTATAGGTAGCAGCACATTACTTTAGCGCTGACCGTTATTGCGCAGAAGGCAAAAATAAGGTACCTGAGGGGGGCTAGCGGAATGTAGGGCGGACGTGCGTACAGCTGATTGGCTCTCCAGTCGCACTCCACTCTTTGTACCAATTTTAGACACTCTGCACACATCCAGTGTGCGCGACATGCGCACACTACGACGCATGCGCAGCTATCCCCTCTGCGTATCGCTCAGCGCTTAAGTTATGTGCCGCTAGTTACATCTGGTAAGGATTTGATTTTCTAATCAGATGTGATCACTTTACAGCATAAACTAGGCATACTAGTCCAGTTATAAAAGTAGAAGTTGTTAACTCCTTCTTGCATACAAAATTGCTTTCCATCGGAGTACTCCAGCATTTCATAGATCATAACCATTGCAGAAGACGATACTTTGTGTCTGACCAACATGTAGTTGGCACAGCCCCTGGATGTTGCAGAGGTGTCAAACCTGAGGTCATGGACTCTGTTGATTCCGTCCAGTGATGCCGTCCACACTCCCATGGATACATCTTCAGAGTTGTAAAGGCTGAAACATAAAAATAAATATCATGACATGATTTTTATTTGATGAAACTGGGCCTATGTACACAGTGCTACGCAAATTTAAATAACCAGACAATTTTAGTCTTTGAACAAATACTGGAATACAAATTCATAGATGTTTGTACACAGGCACGTGCCAACGCGTGTGTATTTAGAGATTGCCAAGAAAAGACGTACTCGACGCGATTCTCTCACACAAAATTTTCTCTTGATACGTGCACTCGCTTTGAAATTCGCACGCGTAAACTGGACGCAACAAGGCGTCTCAAGAATCTTTAAACGGAGTCTGGCAAAACGCGATTTACGGGCGTATTTTGCATACGCGCGATTCTTGTCCACGCGATGTATTGGCATTGGCACAGAGTACCAACTAACGCGCGTATGTATTCGCGCGAAACGATTTCTTTTTGACAAGCTTCTATTAAGGATTCGACAAATTCGCCAAATTTTTATCATCCGCACTTGATGTGCGGGCTGGTTTTTCCGCAAGTAGGCCGCTGGCGGGCCCTTTTTGCGTGGCCCTTGACAATAAATGTTGGTCGAACTTCATTAGATTCTACGACACGCCGGTTTCCTCAAGATGTTTTCCTTCACCGTATAGAGAGTACTGGCATAGTGCACATAAACTCATTGGTACACAACTGGATTTGAACCCACAACCTTAGGATCGGAAGGCGGGGCCGCTGCCACTAGACCACCAGTGCTCTCTTCTACTAGGGATAAATCATAATATTTTTGTAAGTAAGTAGGTACCTGAATTCATCAGCATTCTTAGCAATAAAGTCCACTATATTGCGTGATATAACATAAGCTCCTCCCAAAGCATAAGGTAGGTAGCGATCACATAAGAACCAATTTTTTTCTTCCCATTTTCCACTCTTGAAAACTTTTGCTCTGCCATTGAAATAGCCCCAGTATAGACCTGTATAATGAGGGAGTTCCTGAAAAAAGTAACATTTCAACTGCCAGTAACAATATTAGCCTCAACAGTACATTTAGTAATTTAATTCATTCATGGCATAATGTGATTGGAATATGTAAATAAGTTACTGTAAAGTTGGTGAATGTGATAAAATTTTAAAAAAGGACAAAAGTTTATGTAGTTCAACAAGATAGGTTAGCAACCGATGATTTGTAAAGAGAAAACTTATGAGTTTTAAATAGTTACCCGGTGGTTAACAAATTTTCGTATTTCAGGACCATCCATAGACGGTGCGTAAGCTTCAAGATTTTGTACAATTAAATCAATTCGTAGAAATGAGTCATCATCACATTTTATAAGATACTCCAGTTTTTTCATTCGGTTACTTATCCACTTTAAAGAAACCAACATTTTTGGTGTCAATGCTTTATAACTATCGATGAAATCACCCAATATTAACATGTCCTGGTGCATTTTGTTTTCAGTGTCCAATAGCCGCTTATCATTTTTTCTCAAGCCTCCGGTGCCCACAACAAATAAAAATCTAATAACCGATTTTTCATTGCCCCATGTTTTTTCAATGTCTTTATCTATATTGGTAGCAAATTTCATCCAACTTTTCCTTATGGAGTCTCGTTTTTCATAATTGGTTGGTGCACTCGCTATCAACACTGCATACTTGTATTGATCATATTCAGACGAATCATCTTTATTGCTGAGACTATTTGCTGACCATGTCTCGATGCATGGTTTGGTGGATATAATATTATAGAAAATATAAAATGCTAACATGCCTATGATCCATAATTTTTTATCACGCCTTATAGCTATGACTATGAGTGAGTGCCGCATGTTTAGAGTGGTTGTTATACTATATCTTCACAATTATTCTTCTTATGATCATTCACATTGTTAGGTATACTTAACGTGACCAGACGTCCCGTTTTGAACGGGACTGTCCCTTTTTACAATTACGAGTCCCGGTGTCCCCGAAATGAACTGTGGGACGCAAAATTGTCCCGTTTTCAGAAACCGCGCGAAAATTTGAGTAGCGGACGGAATACAGCCCGCACGCCGCTGCCGCGATGTGACGCTCGCACCCACAGAGCAGCAAACACGCTTTTGCTTACGTTATTGACGATTGTGTTCTCTGGATGTATTAATTAAAAAACAATATATTGACTGTAATAAGGATACTGAAGTTTTTGACGAATTTTCATTAATTTCTAATTACATTACATCGCAAAAAGTGACGGAATGGAATACCTAATTTAAATATTTCCACGGAAACCCGTTGGGTGGAAGTATTCAAGCACTTTCGTGCCAACAATCTTCAGCATGAAAACTTTTCGATTTTAATTGAATATATTTTATATTTGCCTGCTACAAATGCTCCAGTAGAAAGAGTATTTTCGATTATGAACAAATTGTGGACATCTGAAAAAACCCAGTTACAAATTTCAGTTCTAAAGGCGATGTCGATAATTAATGTGAATATAAAAAAAAGCAGCCAAGTGCGAGTCGGACTCGCTCATGAAGGATTCCGTAGTATCAAGTAACATAATATAGGTACCTACATTTTGTGATTCGTAACTTTTAAGCCAACCAATTTTTTCTGATTAAATAACTTTAAAAAAGTGTTTTTTTTTTCATTGACAACCTATTATTTAAGGTTTTTGTTATTATAGTGCGTAAGCCCTCACACTCAAGGTAATCTCTAAGAAATTAAATAATATCCCAAAAAATTACGATTTCGGCGGGACTTGAACCCGCGACCCTCCCCTTAATACGGGGATGCTCTAACCATCTGAGCCACGAAATGAAGTAGTCGAAAATCTTTGGGACCTTCTACGGACTCTAGCGCCGTTAGCTCCACCTACAGGGGAAACATTGAAGTAGGTATCCAATCCTAACCTATTATTTGACCTAAATAAACCGATGTCCCGTTTTGAGTCATAGAATAAATGGTCACGTTAGGTATACTAAGCCACAATAGGCTTGAAATCTATCGCTTAGATGGAATAATGAGTATGGACTAGTGGCGGTGGCTAGTGGGTACATGTGACATGGGTAATCTTGCGTAGTGCTTCACTAAAGATTCCATAAAACTCCAAAGAACTCCAAAGAACTCTAGCAAATACGCCCAGGCATGGCACTTGTAACATCAACAATCAAACACGAAAAACTAAACCGAATTGCACTACACTTGTAGTTGTATGTAAGTAACGAACACAGTTAAATCAATACAATGTAAGAAAAAGGAAAAATGCATGCAAGATTGCAATTTTTCATAATTTTTTACAATCTCGATTCTCAACAATAACAAACTTCCTTGTCTTCTTCTTTGCTATAATAGCCTAATAGGGCTGTCGGCGGATTCCACCTGTCTGTCATGTCGGCAGACAATCTTTCCATTGTCAGTGAGTGACAAGTTATTTCAAAACATAGTTTTTAGAATCTGTCAAAAAGGAAAGTTCTGTGTTCTGAAACCTTATTTTTAATGTCTCTCTGGATTATATGCAATAATTTTCCCACAGCGAAAGTTTGATTCTATAGCCCTGCCTCACTCCATTAGGCATAAAATATAATGCTACTTTTAAGTAATTGGAACGTCGAAAGTTATTATTTTTGGTAACTGATAATTAGTCGTGATTTTTTTTTTCAAAATATAACATTTTTTTTATTAAGTTGTTATATTTCTTCTCGCTCCCAGCATTTTACATTTGCCTTGACTTTTATTTCTATACTAGTAAGGCTCCAGCACGGTAATCTTGGGTGTACTTTTAATGATTATGATATATTTTTTTTTTTATTTAATGATTTTATTTCTGACTGCATGGGCCATGTGGGCATGTGAAATCATTTCACATTCAAAAATAAATATATTTAATAACATTACTAATCAAATCAAAGCCCTAAAGAGCTAAGAATAAGATTAATTCTTGCTTGTACTTTCTAGAACCCACTATGTGATTAATCCCAGCCAAATACTATTGAAAATATGATTCAACTTAACTGTGATGGCACTTTCGTGCACTACGACTCGTAACTTCTGTTATTGAGCTTGCGTATGATGAATAACAATGAATTCGTTCTAGTGCCGTGCCGCTACTATTTTGATAAGAATGCGCCTGGGGCACTCGTGTACCTACCCCAGCCCATTCAGCACGGATGAAAATTGTATCTGATCTATCTCGTGACTGTGGAAATGAATTTGGTGACCTCAATCATAATTATAATACTTGGATGTCCTCAAAATAACTATGAAAAAGATTTCGATTCCTGTCATATTCCTCTTCCTACAAATATCATTGATCTTTTTTCTTCCTTGGATCCTTGTATATATATCATTGTTTGCCATCCTATAATTAGGTAAATAATATACTTAAAAGAATTGTATAAAACAATGAGACGCCAAAAACAAACGATAGAAAGTACAAACACAGAATTGAAAAAAAGAACAGTTGAATATAGTTATTGCTACTCGTTATTTATTCCACCATGCTATTCTACACGACATCACTCAACTATTCTATCTGTAGCAGTCCAAAGACCAAAGAGTGCAGACCTCTTGAGTATATGTGTTCTGTGGTGCAGACAGAGACAGATAGGTACCAGTCTATCTATACTCTGTGCCCGCTGCGCTGCCCGTCCCGTCCCGTCTGATCTGATCTTTCTTTCTTCATCCGCACCCGCAGTCGGCTCATATTTTTCTCTCGGTTTGGTTGTTTGTTGTTGCATTGCTGAGAGACCCCTCGTTCGAAAATAGTTTTTAATTTCAGCATTCCCAAAAACCTTTCAAAGTTCGTATACTTTTCAAAGGCTGTCACCTGTATAATAATACTGTGGCTTTAAATAATGTACGCGCTCGGAATGATCAAGTAAAACATTTAGCTTAAACTTTTTATTCAACGACGTGCCTGTTCTATTCAGGGCTTACATTTAAAATTTCACAGTCCTGAGCAGATAAACTTTTCTACCTATTCAAAGTATTTTTTGCAAAGGGGCAGGTAGTTACGTTTTGTGTGATTTTTTTGTGAGTTAGGTGACTGGTGACCGAGCCGGCGGTGCAGCTGTGTTGGTTGTCATGACACTATTCCAAGACCTATAAACTCGTTTCACCGTCGTCACCCGTCCTTAAACTGCACCAGTAAGTATCGTTTAGTTTAGTGGCTATGTATGTTGCATGGTGCACCTTGCACCCCAAGTGATTATATTTTTTTAATTCCGTTGACCTACTACAGAATATCACTAAGTGGGTAGGCAACTGTATGACAATGGTAATTTTCTAACGTTGTATGCCAATTGAAATATTTCTATGTTGCTAAGGATCTACAACCATGGAATCTCTCAAGAAGAAACCTCAGCCTGCCCACCCAAGGGCAAGGGCGAATCCTCTGTGTGCCCTAACATTTGCGTAAGTACTTTGTTTACCTACCTTCATTTTGTAATATAATACAATTGCAGTTTCAAAATATTGTCTCACCTGTGGGAAATTCATAAAGTCTCCATGCAAATCATTAATTTGGTGTAAGTATAGCACTGTAATGGACAATTACAGAGAAATACTTGAAAAATTCGTGAATATATCAATAGATTCCATGCTCTTTTAGCTTTTGTGCTGTAACCCCTGTTCCCTACAAGCGCTACTTAGGTGTCAGACATTGTTCAAGTTTCCTCTTGCAGTTTTTCATGACCTATTGGTAAGAACTGGTAGTTGCTCATTCTGATAATTTCTTAAGAAACCCCTGTACGTCCCTAACATATAGGCATTCATAATAATAGCTTAGGTTAATATATATCACCATGCTGGGACATAA
This sequence comes from Thera obeliscata, assembly GCA_947578465.1. Taxonomy (NCBI): domain Eukaryota; kingdom Metazoa; phylum Arthropoda; class Insecta; order Lepidoptera; family Geometridae; genus Thera; species Thera obeliscata. The sequence goes on from OX387926.1 coordinate 7,002,856, forward strand.
CTATGACATTACCAATTGTATACATTCTTCCACAGCTGTACCTGGGTACCTAAATTCCCTGATTAATTTTACAAACAAATCTCTGTAATTTGAGGTCAACAGTATAAAAACCCATCCTGAGTTGAGTTATAATAGAAAATACATTATAACACCTGTGTCTTGAAGTCTTTTATGGTTTAAAACTATATATATATACTATAGTATAATATATAGTTAACTATAGTATTATGGTAAACCACACTGCCACAATTTATTTAACATAAATTCCTTTGCAGATGGACATTGCCTATTTTTTGGGGTGGAATAAAAAAAGAAATGGAAGAGCAGGATCTCTATCAACCCCTCGAAGAACATGCGTCTGGTGAGTGAAATAATTCTAGTTTAAGTCATCTAAAAAACCATGCTTTTATAGGTATACCTAATTCATGGTTTATATTGAGTACTAACTTCACTATAACTAGTTACTACATTATAGCATTAATTTAAATCTCACCATATCAAGTGGTAACTAATTTGCAACCCTGCTATGAAGTAAAAAAGCCACATAAAAATTGCAATAGTTCATTGTGTCCTAAGGGACCAACATAATGTATTTAGGTCGAGAGTGATTATTTGAATCCAGAGCAAAGTGAAGGATCCTAGAGTAGATTCTTGAACGTAGCAAGGGATTCAAAGTATGTTGCTCTAGGTTAAAAATGAAGCTACCAAATGTTGTGTAGTTGAAAAAAATAAGGGCCTCCAGAAATACATTCTTTAAAGAATGTTAGATCCATCAATCAAAGTTGGTTATATTCTTGTTGTGTCACTGGATCTTCTGAACCCACTGGACAGTTAGGACAAGAAGAATAGTGAAAGGATTTAAAAGAGTTCTGTTTGACAGGTCCCCTTGGCGACAAGTTCGCGCGGCTATGGGAAGAGGAGGTGGCCCGGGCTGGCAGTGGGAAACGGAAACCAAGTCTGCTCCGTGTCATAATGCGAGCTTACGCGGCGCGGTGTATGCTGTACGGATTCGTACTACTCGTCATGGAGTGTGGGATTCGGTAAGTTTGTACACCATCATCATCAGAAGATATCTGTGTCTAGTAGCCTGGCCCCACTATCACAAACTGAATTTGTGGTAACTTCTATTTTGTAGTGTTTCATATCTTTATTCGGATGGGTGAACAAAATGACATCGAGATGGTCAACGTCCATATTTATTTATTTTTTATTTAATTAATTATTTTGAACGGTCTACAATTAGTCATGGCTGTATTATACCTACTATTATATTTTCTCTATTTTGGCCAACAATAATGTGCAAAGTGAGCAAAAAGTAAGCATAATTCCACAATACCATAATAAAAACTCTCACGTCTTTGCCGTTCGTGTCTCACGTTTAGGTATTACATCGTCAATGTCGCTGGTATAGGTACCTACCTACTACTAATACTAAGGAAGTCAGAAGTATCTTAGTTCATTGCCACCTACCTTCGGTGCACCATGCATAGTAGGTAGTACCTTGTCTTATAATTGGTACTGATATTGACACGTGTAAAGCGTTGTAGCTAGTGTGAGGACCGGTGAAATTACTAGCACGTGAGGCTGAACATCTGTATGCCTCAAGTATTGACTTGAGGCATACAGATGTTCAGCCCCACGATGCATAGCCCTGCGTCCATTGGGACGCAGGGCTATGCATCGTAGGGCACGTTCCTGACGTGCGTGATCTACGAGGAAATACTTTGTAATAGGCGATTCAGGTGGGGCTTTTTGGTCCTCGTTTTTATTTATTTATTTTAACAAAAAATTTAGTTCTAGTAAGACTTAATGCTAATAGCATTGTCTACAGTCTTGGGCGTGCAAAAAAATGGTGCGGCGTAATACCTTCTGTTGGCGGTTTTTTGGATGCGACTCGAATCAGCCTAATTGATTTCATTGCGGAAGTAGGTATGTAGTCATGGTGGAATCCATCCATTGCGTTACCAAGCCCATTGAACCATCGTTTAGTCATACTATGAAGTCTTATTGCGAAATATAGAGTTTTTGACCATCCAAATCCAAGGAATGGAACTCACTGCTTTCGTCTATTTTTCCTAAACAATACAATCTGGGTCTCATAAAGGCTAGAGTGATAAGTGTCTTCTAGACTCCTGCTAATACATCGTCGCTTACCATCAGGTGCCAAAGGATAGTCTATTAAATATATATAAAAACAATATATATAAATTAACCGTATCACGGAGGTATAACACGGTTATCTATTTCATTTGTTTAACAAAAAGTTCAAAAAACTCAATTGTGGCAGTTTGAACACATAATACATAATTCTTGAAGGATCGACTCATTGATACGGGTTGCGCAGTCCATAGAATCCACCATTATTTTCAATGCATTGCAGAATATTCTTCTTAAAAATCCTCAAAGTTATTTAGAACTAAAGGTAAAGACCTTTCATATAATTCCCTAAATAATTAGGGAATTAAAACTATAATACGTGTGGCTCGTGCCTCAAGCCCGTCACACACGTAGCTATAATATATATTAATATAAATTATATGAAGGCTATTATATATTTTCTATTCAAATATTCAAGTGACTGCACACCCAGCTACGAGTATAATACATATTTCTGACGTCACGAACTTATACCGTAGTTTATTATTATCGCATATTTTTTTAGTAGTAGTAGAGCTCCTTGTGAAGGGCTCGTCCGGGGAAGTACTACCACCATGCCTATTTCTGCCGTGAAGCAGCATCGCTGTGTTTCGGTTTGAAAGGCATGGATGCCGGTGTAATTACTGGCACGTGAGGCGAAACGTCTGTAAGCTTCAAATTGATGGACGCAGAGCAGTGCATCGTAGGGCACGATCCAGACGTGCGTGACCTACGAGGTAATGCTTTGTTATAGGCGATGGTTACCGCTTAACATCAGGTGGGCCATATGCTTGTTCCATCAACTAGTAGTATAAAAAAAAATAAGTTGGTGACGTCATAGAAATATATATACACAATTTTGACTGTTCGGTTCATTGATAACAGTGATAATCAGTATTGATATTTCTGTGGTGATAAAAATACAATCGATACTATAATGCAATCGATAGTTCCATAGATAGTCGATGTTATTTAGACATTGTGGAGGTTATCATCTCCAAAACGTCTAAATAACATGTGAAAAAAGTACATTACTAATTAATTTAGTTATACTTTATATTGCAATCCAATTGTTTCAAAGGTTCAATATTCCATTTTCAAATAAAGATGAGGTCAAGGTACAAAATATACATTATTATTTTTATAAGTAAAGATGAGAAAAAGGGGGGAAGCATAATACAGCCAAACAAGGGGGCCACTATAGGCTAGTAATAAATGTGAGTAAGTTAGTACTAAGTAGTGAGTTACCTGACATACCTAGCTACATGTTATGTAAATAGGCATACAAGTGTGCTACACTTTTACAAGTGGTTCGCCCCGATATCTCGTACACTATTACCTACTATGAATTCATTGAAACTAACAAATGAGAGCTCACGTTATACAGGGCGTTGAGCAGAACGTATGTATGGGGGGACGCAGGTAGGACCATTTGCAATATGATACCGGTATTTTGAAGGATTTTTTGTATGGTTGAAACTTGTTGTTATGTCTAGCTAAAGTAACCACTTCAAATATTTTTTGGTTTGTGCCTGTAATGTATGTATGTATGTACTGTAAATACTGTGCTACTAAAATATTTTTGACGTGATAACGTCTTATAAATCGATGGAGCCGGCTGCACGCACGAAAAAACATGACTCATGCGTCGTTACGTCGTTTCGTCGTTCCATTTACCTGAGCCCGAGCCCGGGTCGGGTAATGGGTAAGGGTAAATGAGGGTAAGGGTAAATGAGGGTAAGGGTAAGGGTTCAGTCTGGGTCCGGGTCCGGGTCCGGGTCCAGGTCAGGGTCCGGATTTTCATTCAGTTCCATTCAGTTTCATTCACATTCAATTCAATTCAGTAAAACTAAAATTTTCTTTTGAAAAATGCAACCATTCCATCAGTATTTTCTTATGACGTTATCACGTTCAACTATCGTCAGTAAACCGACTTTACAGACAACCGATTTTTTACTTCAATCATGTCTGATAATCAGGAATTAGTGTAAATACGAACAACCAAAAAGTTGCATCAATGATGCGTCCTGATACCCTTAGGGTGTTATTAATAATCCTGGCGCAACGCTGGAGTAGTTAAATCGTGTTTTGTCACATTTGTTCGAGGGTGTTATTAATAATCCTAGCGTAGCGTTGGACTAGTTGATCCGTGTTTTGTCTCTTGCATTGACATGCAATTGTCAACTCGAACAAATGTGACAAAACACGATTTAGCTACTCCAACGCTACGCCAGGATTATTAATAAGACCCTTAGTGTTTTTTTTGTCGAAATCGAGTAGAATGTGATAATAAAATCAATAGTAGTGTCGAATTCATTATAAGAGTGCGAAAGAGGGTAGATCAATTTGTCTGCCAAAGTGCCAATAACATTTCTTTTACTCGTGAACTATATTTCAACCCGTGATTGTGGTGCATGCAACTGTGTCTTAATATCGGAAGTCAAAACTCGCAAAATAATATCATAGTAAATATTTCGTTGTTCATAAAAATTGTGTTAAAAAGTCAGATCTAACTTCCATTCCCATTAACTTTAACTTTTTAGCTACGAACTCTTCAACTCGTTCCGCTTTATAGTACCTATTGAGTATTCGAACATTCGCACTGTGGTTTACCGTCCGCACTCGTTGGAAAAACTAGGAAATACGAGTACCTTCCAAAATCAATATTTACGAAACCTTTGAAATTTATTGAGCACACAAGTTTGCTACTCGCTAGTATAGGCACAAAAACAAGGTAACTATAGGTAGCAAATGACCTGTGCCCTTGGCTTATCATTATACAACGTTCAGCGTGGTTATTATTTAGAAGGATTGCCCCTAGTAATCATTTTCACCTGAGCTATGGCAAGGTCCCCCGTTAAACTCGTAAAAATAACAAAAAACTATTCATTCGTTAAGTTTGTCTTCAACTGATTAAACCCTGGCCTTGTTTAGAATCTTGAGAGCGTTAGGCACGCCAAATTTAACTCAAGATCTTTGAAATCAACGTTCATAAGTCTTCAAGACGGTATCTTCATTACTTTATGGTGACACTTAACTCGACGCTTTTAGGAATGTATAAATGTGCGAACAGATTGTCTTCATAATCATTTATATTCATTGTTTTATGCCAAACCAAACATGTCTTGACCAAAAGCAGCATAATGTATTCATACTTATTTTTTTAAAGATGGTAGATTTTCCCTACCCTATACGAATGTAGGTATATATGGTTATTCGATATAATGTTTATGGCAATACTTATATTTATAAGTATATTTAGCAGTAATTGCTGTTATAGAGTGACTTTGTTGCAAGTCAATCATGCTCCTTATAGAATACTATCTGGTGCCCTCACGATATTTTCCTTTACCTGTTTGAGATCGTTATTTTGAAGACAGTAATTATTTAGCAACATACCGCTGGGTGTTCAAATCAAATATGAAAAAAAAATTAAGAAAGATATTGTAAAACGATGATATTGTGTGCGAATATCTTATGTTTCTGGGTTTCAAATAAAATAAATGCTAAGATACTTGAATCTAGAAAAGTAAATTTAGAAAGCATTATTTATAACTGTATGTATATATTTTGACTGGCCTCTAGCTCAGTTGGTATTAGCTCTGCCTTCTGCGCCGTAGGTCGTGGGTTCGATCCCCACCGAGAACAAATATTTGTGTGGTTAACATAAATGTTTGTTCTCTGTCTGGGTGTTATATTGTATTCTAAGTATGTATTTACAAAAAAAAATGTATTCAAGTATTATATCAGCTATCCGGTTCCCATATTACAAGCTCTGCTTAGTTTGGGGCTGGGTAGTGTTGTGTGAATTGTCCACAATATTTATTTTATTTTATTTTATTTTTATAATTTTATACTAACAAAATAAACAAAAAATATCGTTTACTTGACCTAGCCTAGACCGATTGCTCTCATGTCACACAGTTCTTATACAAGAGCCGGTCATTCCTCCTTCGACCGTTCTGTAGTCATCAAAGCTAACGAACTGTAATCAGCTTGTTTTTGAGTTGCAAAAACTTGCGCAATTAGATGCAGCAATACAACAACATAATGTCATATTTCTTATATTTAAAAACTAGATTATGTTATCAATAGATGTCTGCAATAGATTATGTTACTCAGGGATAATGCAGCATTATAATGGTGAAATAATTTCTATATTCAGTCTAGTGTTATTCGTTACAAATAAACAAAGCTTTCCTTTTTATATTATTAATTATGATTAAGTATGATAAAGAGAAAAACCATTTAATGAGTAAGGCTTCTAAGTTATAATATTTATAAATTTACACCGGTCTCACATACATATAGTATGGTCTATAAACTCAGACAGGTGGCTATAATGTGTCTCCTTAGCGAGATAAGGTCATTGGTTTGAGTCTCGTCAGATTTATTTTTGAAAACTAAGGGCCGTATTCCGAAACAGAGCTTGAGTCTGAGTCGAGCCTCAAGCATAGGTTTTATGACAGTTCTCCATTGAAAAGTGTCAAAAATCGGTGCCTTAGGCTCGACTCAAACTTAAGCTCTGTTTCGGAATACGGGCTTGTCAATGTTACATTCAAATAAGTATTATTTTTCCATATAAATTGTACTAATTGAATACTATTGGCCTAGTTTGCAAATTTAATGTGACGTAACACTTTGAATGAATCAGAGTGGATGTACCCAACCTTTGTACCAGCCTACCACAATCAGTCGACCTTCCTGTTGCATTCTGTTCGCAATTCTCAGAATGTTTGTTATGGCAGATCATTGTAACGCGAGATCTCATACACTATTCTTCATAGACGTGCAGTGATATTGTAGTACCCAGACATTGTGTGGGAATTAAGGCTTATAAAATACTAAATTCATGTAGTTCTTACTGATAAATTTACGTTACTATTACTTTGAAGGGTAGCGTGTGCTGTCTTTTACAATGCTTTTCTATTATTGCCTACGTCTCACTAAGTGAAGTGGCACCACACTAGAACTTCAATGATTATTGTTATGTTTGTTGACTGTTCTTCTAGGCTTGGTCTCTTGGAAATGCTACCTAGACTCACCTAGTTTTGAGACGTTTCGATGTGATCTTTTTGATACTACTGAACAATGACATCTTTGACTTTAATAAGAGTAGAATATAAAAGTGACCTAGCCCAACAGTCGCCCCCTCAGTCTGAAAAACTAGTTTCGGTGTCTTAGCAGCATAAATTTATTTGTAAATGTTATTTATGACGCAATCAAAGTTATAATTTTGCTTTATAGCCCATTAACATGATAGCATTGACTTCGGTTGCATAAAATGCAATAAACTGAACGATAAGATAGTAAACTTGTAATCGAATAATCTTAATCGTGTTTACATAATTTAAGCTATTTTTATCGATCATGTATTGTGATGATAGTGATGTGTAATAATGATTCATCATATCAATCATTGTATTGATTTTGTATGATTTATACAAATCATTACGCTAAACAGTTCAATCATCTCACCATGAACTGATGTAAATCGTAAAAGACAATGACTTCTTCATGATTTCTTAAATCTCTGTTCTATTCCTAGAGTCTCATATTTTACGCTTAAAATGCACATACTTACTTTTATTATTTTGTTCGTAAAATGTTATTTTTAAAATCTTTAGTTGGATTTTCTTTTATATCTTGTAGTAGTAGAGCATTGCTGTCGGCTTGAAGGGTGGGAGTGCTGGTAAAATTACTGGCTCGTGAGGCTGAACATTTGTGTGCCTCAAATTGATGGACGCAGGGTAGTGCATCGCAGGGCGCGTTCCTGATGTGCGTGACTTACGAGGAAATGCTTTGTTATAGATGATAGTTACCACTTAACATCAGATGGGCCATATGCTTGTTCCATCAGCTAGTTCAATAAAAAGATGCACATACAAGATGTTGAGTACTGCAAGCTGTAGTTCGCCTAGTTCGCCTTAGTTTTGCTAATTTTTGTAACCCGTATAGGATTCAACAACCTCGATTGTTGGGATCTTTCATCGGCTACTTCGGTCAAAACGATAACATGTATATGCATCACCGGCTGGTCGAAATACACAACCGAACCACTGAAGCTCAACGACACTCTGCTTCTCGATTCTCCACTGAACTTAATACTACTGAGATGTGAGCAAATGAGGCTTACCTTCATTTAGATAACGCACGTAGTGAGCCTGGCTTAGTACCTCGAATTATGCTGCTGTTATAATCTAAGCCTGTCTGGTCTGTTGTCAAAGTTTTCTATCTTGAGGCTGTTTTGTTTTATCAGAAAAATCATGCACGCAGAATTAAACTGAATGCAGTATGGTTCGAGAAAGCTGTATATTTATAGCTAGGAAACTAATAAAGACACTGTTTGACCACTTAATTCTCTATTTATAGGAATGCATAAAAACGCGTATTATTTGTAACTACGATTGTTGCTTCTATCCAATTTGCGAAATATTTTGTTAACATTCATTCCTTATAAAGTGGTAATCCAATTTCGGTACATCTAGCTTCAGAGTGAATAATAGTACATTTTTATCGTAATTGTTCAATTCATTTGTATATCAGTATTGTCACAACAAACTTTCCTTTCTATTTTTAAATGTGTAGTATTTCTTGTGTAAGAAATGCACGTCGTTCTTCCAATTCTATGACTTAACCGATTAACAAAAAATATTCGTCTCACTGTTTATGCTCTAAAGACAAATCGATTGTTTTACACACATTGTTACAAAGTATGTATAATTTAAAGAACTATTGTGAATGCATTACTTGTATATATAATAGAGTTATAAAAAACTACGTAGAAGCATTGCTCTCATATTTTCATTTATTTAGTCATCAACTATGTCCGATTTTACTTATCAGCACTTCTGAATACTATCCCCTGTATTCAGAAATCGTGCTTGAGTCGAGCCTCAAGCATAGATTGTTTTCCAATTAATCAATTGAAAAATTTCAAAAATCTATGCTTGAGGCTTGACTCAGACTCATGCAGTGTTTCTGAATACGGGCCTTAGAGTCTACATTTCAAATTTTCAATTAGTTAGATCCACGTTTCCCGTATTGTTTACCTTACCTAGAACGTAATCGTTTTTACTTTGATTTTGATTAATTCTTAGAAACTGTAGATTTTTTTTCGAATTATGCTTATGCCCATTTGATATGTTTTCGCAGGATAGCCCAACCAGTGTTCCTAGGCAAACTGGTCGAATACTACAGCCCGGAACAACACAACATAAAGCCAAACGAGGCATACATGTACGCTGGAGCGGTGATCCTGTGTTCTGCGCTCAATGTCTTCGTAGTACATCCCTACATGATGGCTATCTTACACATGGGAATGAAGTTCAGAGTTGCTTGCTGCTCCCTCATATACAGAAAAGTAAGTGTTCAAAAATGAATCTAAAGGTACAGTAGAACAGCGACTGGTTTTTGCCACTATTCATAGACTTTGTTTTTAAAACAGAGACAAATAAGGTAGAAATATGATAACATTTGCAGAAGTTGTAAACTGTCTCTCGAACATTAACGCCCTTCCCGACATATGGAATTACATACAGTAATATAATTGGTAATAACAAGTACATAGAATAGTCAACTGAATTATAGCAAAATTATTCAGTATTTTTACATTTGTTTTCATAGCATCCAGTAAAAAAATTACAAACAGGCGCCAGTCAGACTTACTACTATTCAGCTCCGGCTAAGTGATATGATTTATTCATCCACTATTACCGTATTAGATGGTTCACCTCGTCATACAGCCGCCAGTCGTCTCATTTTCTTATCGCATCCACATGGACGCTCATCCATTATTCATTCGTTGCATTATTCATTCGTTGTTTATTAATATGATTACCCTCGGACATTTTTATTAAGTTAATTCACTGTATCCGAATTCTCCAGTCACAGTTATTAAATCAATAATAATAGTAAACAATGTAGACAATCCACACAACACTATCTAGCCCCAAATTAATCCGATTAAGTTCTCAAGTCACGGTAAAACATTTGCTTGGGTAGAACTTCTAAAGTGGGTGATCCATTGGCAAGCTAAAACCGACAAGCCTGCGAGCCAAAGGTATAAACCGCCAATAGAGCACCTACAAAACCGCGGCCTTTTAGGTGTTCCATTGGTGGCTTATACTTTTGGCTCGCAGGCTTGTCGGTTTTACTTCGCCGATGGATCACCCACTAGGTTTTATTTTGTACTTATTTTAAGTTATGGTGCTGATAAAATGAACCAGTCCATTAATTGTTCTATTGTTTTATATTCATGAATTTTTGTCTCTCTCAGACGGGATGCTAGATCCTTAGTTAGGTACCTAGCAACTGTAGATATTATAAATAGTCATGCTTCTTCTAAGCGACCTTCGCTCGGTTACACTTCGATGAATTTCCGACAACTGCCAAAACGTCCGATTGCCCTTCCGTGGATTGCTGGGAAATAACCGCTATTGCAACCAGACAAATCGTTTATGCGTGAGTGGGCAAATCCTAGTTCAAAAGTAGGTTCTATTTTCTAAGAAATAGAGTGAAATCCCGCAAGATGTCTTTTGCCTTGAGGTGCGAAACTTTAAAAATAGTTTCTTAGGGCCTACCCTCACAGAGTACCTTCTCCATATTACAAACATCCACGCTATGTTTGGGGGTTTTCGAGGTGAGTAGATGATATTCTTGATTATAATTCAATCGATCGACCACTCACGTCGTATTCCTGCATTAATATTACATTCCAAGCGAGATAAACCGTCATTAGCACGTCTATCTTGGTGTTTACATGCATTGATTCTCTATAATCTGTGATCGAGATAAGATTTGTCACGTTACTAGATTAGATTAGCTATTTTTTTCATCCGGGTTTTGGAAAATCTCTTCAACCTTCAATCTGAAGTCTTCGTGTTGTTGTCAAGCCATCTTTACTAAGCTTCTTCGCTTGAAACTGGCTTACACTCGTTTCGTTTGCACAGTGATTCATTGACACAATTTTAAGCGTATGTATCGCGTATTTACGAATATGATCGCAAAAGTTCAAAAAGTACTACCCTGAATTTGTCTTTCGCTATTGCTTTTTAGTCAGTTATATATATTAGATATTGCTTGAGATTTACAGATATTAAAAAATATCACCCGTCCATCAAAGTGCCCTAGTTTTTGTAGCCTTGGAAAGCAAATATTTGTCGTCCTTTCCTTAAAATGAGACAGTTGACGGGTAGCCCAAATTATCTGCTAACACAATTACGTATGAAGTCGCCTCCGTATGCTAATTTGGTAAAGTGAAACTACGTACCAAAGTATAGTCATGCTTGAAACCACATAACATTATCGTTATGCATAAAAACACCAAAATTCATCATTCTTGGCCTTACTTACAAGCGTTACTTAGGTGTGATGTGACGCACTGCTTAAAGTTCGCCCTGTCACTGTTTGACATTACCGAATGGTAAGAGATGACAGTTGCTTAAACACTGACTATCTTTTGAAAAAAGCTTGTAAGTAATGGCGTCTATGTCTATACTAATATTATAAAGAGGAAAGATTTGTACCTATTATTGTATGTTTGTAATGAATAGGCTCAAAAAGTACTGGGCCTATTTAAAAAATTATTTCACCAATAGAATGCTACATTCTTCCAATTTGACATAGGCTACATTTCATTTTGAAAAAAATTAGGGATCCTTGGTAAAATTTGAACAATGTAACCGAAGGTGTAGAAAAATGAGTCTTAAAATGTCTTTCGTCGAATGCGCTGCCGAAACTATTAGCGATAGAACAAAATAATGTACAATATTGTCTACCCCGTGCGAAGCCGGGACGGGCTGCTAGTATTATATAATGTATGAGTATGAATGTTAAGTGATCTGACATTATTAGATTTTCAGCGTAGATAATAAATAAATACTGTAGACAATCCACACAACACTATCTAACCCCCAAGAAATACCTAGACAGAAAACAAACATCTGTGTTCACCAAACAACTATTTTGTTCTTGTTGGGGATCGAACAAACGACTTAAGGCGCAGAAGGCAGAGCTACTACCGAATGAGCTAAGCCAGTCATAGTACTACCAGATACTGACTAGCCAACAATGTCGAACCTGCCTTACAACAAAGCTAAACAAATTGTATGTATGTACAATTTGTCAAGCACTTTTGACCTTCGTCCGACAGTGGACTAATAAAGGTTGCACGATGCACTTTTGAGATGACCATGAGTTTTGCATGCGCTATTATTAACGGGAAAATTCTGTAAATCATCGTTTATGCAACTGTGATGTTACGTCGGAAACATCTTTTTTTATACAACTAGCTGAACAAGCTATTTTAAATGGTCTTTCTAGTGGATAAGGCCGAATAAGCTGTCAGGATTGTATAGGTGCTGGGCCTTTTCCATCTAAAATCCTGTACCAGGAAGTAGGGCTTGAGTAATCATCAGTTACCCCTGACGCTATATAAACCATCTACAATACTCGTAGATGCAAAGGCCTGTTTACTTTTGTGAAATTAAAAACTTGTTCTTTTACAGTCTCTGCGTCTATCAAAAACGGCTCTCGGAGAGACCACAGTCGGTCAAGTTGTCAACCTTCTATCGAATGACGTGAATCGCTTCGACGTGGCCATAATCTTCCTGCACTATCTGTGGATTGGGCCGCTAGCGACTGTCATCATCACTTACTTCATGTGGCTGGAGATTAGTTGGGCGGCTGTGGTTGGGGTCGGGTTTATGCTGGCTTTTATACCATTACAAGGTAAGTAAATATGGATCTCTGATCTTTTTCATGCGGCTTATAGTAAAATAAAAATAAATATCGCATTTCAAATGTTCATAAATAACCTGAGCGGGAGCTAACAAGCTCAACTCTGCTGTAAATTATATAATATAAAAACTCTTACGTTACTGACTGACTGACTATCAACGCTCAGCCTAAACCGTTATTCCTAGAAGCATGAAACTTGGAGGCTAAGTTCCTTTTATAGCATAGGGATGCACTAAGAAAGGAAATTAGAAAATTATTTCCCTAAGCGCAGAAAAAGGAGAAAAACTTTTTAAAGAAAAGTCTACGGGGCGTAACGGCAACGGGGCGAGCGAAGAACCGGGCGGCCGCTAGTCTATTTAAATTAAAGACATTCGTGTTAGTTACACTATTTATAACTCAAGAACGGCTGAAGCGTTTTAGGTAAAAATTGGTGGGGAGGTAGCTTAAAACTAGGAGATGGACATAGGATATTTACTATCCCGAAAAAGTAAGGGGGACGAGGCGAGCGCAGCCGTGGGCGATCGCTAGTAAATAATTAAAAATAAATGAGTGCTTAATGACCATTTTGGATATAGGATTTTGTACGAGCACTGATTACTAAAAAAATTAGTTTAACGTGCTTTTTATCCTTGTCCTAACACGATTTGATTGTGTATTAATTAACATAATCTGAGAATGGATTGGTAATTTGGTTTGTAATTACTTGGGTTACGATAATCTTGTTAATTGTCCGCCATATTTTTTTTACAATTTATGGGCTAATGTTTGACCGCAATCTCACCGTGTAAATGATTATACGGTCGACGGTGTAGCGCACTCACTAAAAGAAGAACTAGAAAATTCACTATTTCTTTGAAAACGGTTAAATGATCACGGGTCGAAATGAAGTTCGTAGTTCGTGGCGTTTCCTACGGTCTAGTCTAGACTCTAGCTAGAGTCTCTAGACTAGACCTTTTGTACGGCCAAAATAAATTGTCAGAGACTTCTGGTGATTTATTTGATCACTGATAAAAATGCATTAGCTTGTCAGAAAGTAATCTTGTCTAAGACCCCAGTTTAACTCGTGATCAATTCATAAAATGACTGATTGCATAAGATACTGCAATACGATTTTGGTTTGCCTAGGTCGAAACGAGCCAGTATTGGGTTAATAGATGCGATTATACTTACAACGAACTCTGTATTGCTAAGGCTCTAAAATTGAATGCTAACTAGGTTAAATGAAATATAAATGTTTCAACGAGGAAATAATTTATAGTATCAACTTCACCTGTTTATACTTGTAGTTATGAACTGGCTTTGTGAGCTATAGGCCTCGAACACATAATAATAGTGGGCTATTTACTGCATTTTCAGAAGCTATTCTGCTCATCATGTCAAAGATCCTCATCTAATTTTCGCCAATATTTTTAGACCAATTTAACGTTACTAGCTTTCAAATAAAAAAAGAACCATTATAATTGGATCTCATACGGCGGAGATATCCAGTAGCCTTTTTGGAGGATGTACCTCTCCAATAGGCCTCTGGCTCAGTTGGTAGTAGCTCTGCCTTCTGCGCCGTGGGTCGTGGGTTCGATCCCCACCGAGAACAAATATTTGTGTGGTGAACATAAATGTTTGTTCTCTGTCTGGGTGTTATATTGTATTCTAAGTATGTACATATTTACAAAAAAAAAATGTATTCAAGTATTATATCAGCTATCTGGTTCTCATATTACAAGCACTGCTTAGTTTGGGGCTGGGTAGTGTTGTGTGAATTGTACAGAATATTTATTTATTTATTTATTAATAGCTCGATCATATCGTAGAACCTAAAACGTTCGAAAATATGTGTGAAATGCACGAAACGAGCCTCTTTGAGGGGCGCTGAAAATTATTTCACCACACTCTAAAGAATCATTGACACGATAAAAAAAAGTAGAATAGATCGATCCAAAAAGCAAAAATCCCCGACGACAAAAAATTCGACTTCATACAACTTGTGTACCAAGCTTCGTCCAGATCGTTTGAAAATGCGACCTGCAGGCGAGAACAGACAGACAAACAGCCGGACAAAAGCATTTTTGACCAATCTTGAAACTTAATCGCTTCTCTCGCTCGGTCAATAACCTTATCTAATTGAATAGACTGTATTATTTCGACACTACCAACAGATTGTGGTCAAAGAGCAGTATATTTAATATGGTAAAAGTGACCACTGACCAGTATCTTATTTTATTTTTATTTATATTTCATTGTTTTAATATTTAGCTTACCTCGGCAAGCGGACATCGGTATTGCGACTGAAGACAGCACTGAGGACCGACGAGCGAGTCCGTCTCATGAACGAAATTCTGTCGGGCATACAAGTTATCAAGATGTACACGTGGGAGAAACCATTTGCCGATCTAGTCGCGAAAGCTAGGAAGTAAGTCTTTTTATACAACTATCTCAAGGCCCACCTGAGGTGAATATCCGTCTTCTATATCAAAGCATTGCCTCACGTTTGAAACGTGCCATATAAGATGCACTGCCTTGGGCCCGGTAACGTAAGGCATACATTATTTAAGTCTCACGAGCCAGTAATTTCACTGGCACCCACACCCATCGATTCAAACCGAAACACAGCGACGCTTCTTGACGGCAGAAATAGGCATATGATAGTACTTTCCCGGGCGAGCCGTAGTAGTAGTAGAGCCCTTTGTAAACACAAAGGGCTCTACTACTACTACTACCGCAAAACTTGAAAAGAAGAAAGAAAGAAAACTTGTTTATTAAATGCGTAGTGACTACGGCAAGTCTTCTCAATTATGGGGGAGGCCTACGTTTAGCAGTGGATTTATTTAGGTTAATGACTGATGACGACAAACTGCTGTAAGTTTAAACTGACCAGCTAGGCATCAATTGATTACTGAGCGAATAACAACCATGCACGTTGATCTTAATTGGCTGTTGACGCAGTGACCCGTGTTATATTCTATTTCTATGTATCTTGCAAATTGTTCAATGCATTGTCAGCTTGACTGATGCTTTACTGGATCCCAGTCTGTGATCTCACATATCGTGAACCTCAAAAAAAGTTCGAACAATTCGAACTGGCGCGGAAATGGACGGCAATGACGTAGGTACTTTATATGGCAATAGCTAGGAAATATCCTTAGGCTTAATGACCGTCATCAAGTCAAGTATTTTTTTATTCGATTTAATCACAAGGATCTCTTTAACCGACTTCAAATGAAGGAGATTCTTAATTTGTTTTTTTTTTCATGTTTGTAGCATAACTTCGTCATTTATGAGCCGATTTGAAAAATATTTTTTTTATCTGAAAGGTAATTACTTCCAGATTGGTCCCATGAAAATTCCATCAAAATCGGTTCATCCGTTTGGTCATAAAGTCGGTTTCTCAAGTTTTTTAAACCTAGGTTATAACTAGTTGAATCTAGGCCATTTACGTGAATCACGACAGAAAAACAAACAAGAAATTTACGACGTATGATTCATCTTACAGAATAATACTATTAATGCTTATTTTATGTGACTGTCTAGCTTCTTAGTGTTCAAATTTCATGCTAGCTACTAAACGCAAAACTGGTATTTATAAATTAATCGTTTAATGTTTCCACGCTGTTCTACCGAGCTGACTGATTTACTGATATTTTTCTAAATCGGTATAACTCTGCAGAATCATGCTTACTCAATTAAATATTTTTCAAAAACTTCTTATATTTTCACGCACTTACACATTATTGGATTGTCACGGTTTCGTTTGAAAATGTTATGAGATGATGTGACTGTACGTATCAAATCTTTGTTTATATGACGCCCGAAATTGGAGTAGGTATATAATATGAATTGAAAGTAATCAAATTGTAGGATAGATGATTGTTAATTTATTTCAATTACTCAACCTTGTCGTTCATTAATCAGTTTATAGCAGGGTTTTTATATGACCGCGTGATTTGTTTTGCCTAAGGCGTTTTATTAATGTTACATGATGTAACAGAATCTAGCATATTAATTCTCTCATAATCTATTTGATTGAGAGACCGCTTGTTATTCTTCGTTAAAATGAAAGTGACAATAGCAAGAATAGATTAAAAAATAGCGGGGATTATTAGTGAGAAAGTTAGATCGCAGAGTTGTACTTTATGTGCTATGGCAATATTGAATGCTTATAAATTTCGATGTAAATGTGGACACGGCTTATTCGTCGAGTGTGATTAGGATTCGATGGCGCAGCGGCCAGCGCAGCCCCTTACTTCGCGGGCTTATATCCCGCTCGGCTCTTAGCTTTTGGGACATTATAATAATTGTAATTTCTTTAAGTATACACTATAAAATCAATAAAAATAAGTGCCATTAAATTAAAATACCTCTCATTTACCGGTAGGTACTTATGGAAAAAGAATTGGGACGACAAGTATGAACAGATGTTTTAAAAGATGTATTACTATGTGCTAATTTGTTCGTCTGTTATGCAAACCTAGGTTGAGTTCCGAGGTCAGTCAGAGTAATGACTCAAAATAATTGTAAGTTTTCAATGTCACGAGATAAAAGATCAATGAGCCAAGCCTGTGACACGAAGAATAGATAATTTTGCAACTAGAAAGTTACCTACTCGTAGAATAGACGTGACTAATCTTTAGTCTTTTATCTTTGAGTTATCATTTTGCATCTGACAAAATCTGGCATGATTTGATGAAGATTATGTAGGTTTATCATAATATAATCTAGAATTTAATATGTCATGATTGGCTGATATGTAGGTTTATCATTTTTAGGGTTCCGTAGCCAAATGGCAAAAACGGAACCCTTATAGATTCGTCATGTCTGTCTGTCTGTCTGTCCGTCCGTGTCACAGCCATTTTTCTCCGAAACCGTAAGAGCTAGACTGATGAAACTTGGCGAGTAGATGTATTCTGTGAACCGCATTAAGATTTTTACACAAAAATAGAAAAAAAAACTATAAAATTTGGGGGTCCTCATACTTAAATTAAAACTGAAAAACAAAAAAAAAAATTTCATCGAACCCATACGTGTGGTATCTATGAATAGGTCTTCAAAAATGATGTTGAGGTTTCTAATATCGTTTTCTTCTAAACTGAATAGTTTGCGCGAGAGACACTTCCAAAGTGGAAAAAAGCTGGTCCCCCCCCCTCCCCCCCTCTAACTTCTAAAATAAGAGAATGATAAAACTAAAAAAAAAATATTTTGTACATTACTATGCAAACTTTCAACGATATTTGGTTTGAACGAGATCTAGCCCGTAGTTTTTTTTTTATACGTCATAAATCGTAAACCGCAATTTACCTTTCGACGAACTACAAGAACCTTTATATTATGTTACTTGATGCTACGGAACCCTTCATGGGCGAGTCCGACTCGCACTTGGCTGCTTTTTTTATGTTGGTAGATTATTGTTTTAAAAACCAAGAGTAGGTATTCTCAAGAAGATGCGTAGAGCTTTAATAGGCACTTGGTGCACGAAAGGAGTCTCTTTGGGTGCACTTGAAATCCTTTCACCACACTGGTTCGCAAGAACTAGTGACACGAAGAAGGAGAATCAACAACTAAATACTATATAATACTACCTCAGGTTTTGCTTACACAGATAAAACGTAGCCTAATGCCATAATCTTACGAGTGTGCGAGTGTGTCTCGATGGTATTACAGTGTTTGGGTTCGTTTTTCTTAGGCTTTCCCATAACTAATTAAAGTCCTCCTCTATAGTCGGTCTCCCATTGTTGAGTATCGTGACTCTTTCCCATTTTGTGGACAATATTTCTCCATTTGGAGCGGTCGGTGGCTTGATGGAGCGCCTGATGTATCGGCATTTCCAGTCGCTCAGATAATCTAGTCCGAACAGCGCTTGAGGCTAATTCAAAACTATTAATTGAAAACCAGCGCTGCAAGAGCTACCGTGCCCTTGTAGCAAATGCTGAGTAGTTTTACCTTTTTTGCCGTCATTTCATTTAAGTTGAACTGTACCTTTTAATTTTAAGTTGACGCAAAACAAATTATTATTTCTATTTCTATTATATTGGTAATCAATTATGGGAAATTTTTGAATGCTATTATTCTCATTTTATTGAGTAATTAACAAAGAGAAAGTCTCAACTTTTGATTAAAAACATCACTCATTCAAATTATCATAAAGATGTCGTTTATTATATCATCATCATCATCTCAGCCCGTTTGCACCCACTGCTGAGTATAGGCCTCCTCTTTATTGGGCCACTCTTTCCGGTCCCTCGCGAGTTTCATCCACTCATTCCCAGCACTCAACAATGTCGTTCGACCAACGGGCGGGTGGTCTGCTTCTAGATCTTTGATCATCCCTTGGCCACCATTTTGTATGTCTGTATTTTATTATACAGGCTTCTATATACACTGCCGGCCAAAAGTTTGAGACCACCTACATCAAAGTAGAAAAACGAAATAAAACTCAAAACACAAAACAAGAGGTTTTTTTATTTATTCAAATAAATATTTACTTATTCACATACATTTGACACAAAACAAAAAAAAACAGGAAATACCATCCATTTACTTAAAAAATGTCGTTCATCGTAAGCAGATTTTTCGGAAAAAAGCTCTTCTTTGCATTTTATTATTTTTTTACTATTCTAGGTATACAAGCAATCAGTTTTTCGATTGTATTTTGTGAAATATTGTTCCAGCTTTATTGTAAAGCCTTCCACATGTCTTTTTGCGAAGAGGGACAAAAACTGCGATTATTTCTATCAAGCTTTCCCCACAAATTTTCTGGTTTTTGGAAAAAAAAACCATTTCCAAAAACCAGACGGTGCGGCATTTTGCTGTAGTATTCGTTTATACTGCTCCTTTTTATGATTTCTTCAACTCATATCAAATCTCGGGTTCCATTGCCCGAGAAACATCCCCAGACCTTCATGGAACCACCACCATGCTTGACTGCGGGCACCACACAGTCTGGCATCATATTTTCATCGGCGTTGCGTCGTACAAATATTCGTCGTTTTGAACCAAATATTTCAACTTGGATTCATCTGTGCAAAGTTTTTTTTTTCAAGTTTACTCAGACCATTTTCGATGGGTAAGGGCCCACTGCATCTGTTTCTTTTTGTTTTGCGGTCTCAGTAGTGGTTTTTGAACGACAGCGAGCCAAATAACTTGGCATCTCTCAACCGTCTTTTTACTGTAATCAATGACACAGGTTTAGATCGGGATTTTTTTACTTCTGCGAGGATTTCTGGTGCTGTTAGGCGTTTATTCTGCTTGCTGGTAACAACGATGACATTATCCTCGCTAGAACTGGTAGCTCTCGGCCTTCCCGATCGCAAACGGTCTTGATAACTGCTAGTGTCCTTGTATCGGGTTTTTGTGTTATGAACACAAGTCTTCGACAACTTAAGTTGAGAGGCAATTGCATGTTCAGATTTGCCTTCGCTGTATAAAACAACAATGCCAGAAAGAGTTTCACTGCTAATATCGCGCTTTTTTTCTATTTTAAGATGTCTTCGCTGTTCTAACGGAAAGCTCAGACTAACTAAGATAGACAAAGATGAACTTTATGAAAACAAAAGTTCTAAATATGTTTTAGGGAGCGAAAGTTATCCTGAATTTCGTTAGACGAGTAACAAAATCAAATTAATTAGTAATGAGCAGGTCATAATTTTTTTTCAATTGCTTTACGACTTGATCCTTGCGCGTCATTTGTTGATGTTTTGAAACAAAAATCCTTTATAATATTATAACTTAAAAATATGCAAAAAGAATAACTCTTATAAATTCTTTAATAATACTAAGATACGCAGGCGCTCAAATTAGCTCTCTATCATGTGTAATTTTGAAATATTGTGATGGTGACAAAGATTGTTACAGGTGGTCTCAAACTTTTGGCCGGTAGTGTATATATTAATATTTGAACAGAGGCATCGCTGAATACGTAACGACACAATGCATATCATTGCCATAAAAAAACAGTAACGCTTCATAAACTCAGCACTTAGGACTGAATACAACTCCATAAAATATAACATTCTTTCGGCATTTCTTATGTAGGTACGTCTGCAGGAAAATTTCCTTATTCGTGATCGCGAACAGATTTCGTCTTTTGCAGTTTCATAGCTTTGGTTTTGAATATAACATACCGTAAATTGTTTTGAATAATTATAATGATTTACACTGAAGACAAACAACGGCTTACGAGTATTCTGTTGTTTTCATAAGCACACAGAAGCGTGTTTGTTTTCATTCATAGTCTAATATTGATTTCTTTTTGATGAGATGAATGTTGATGATGGAGAGAGCACAGAATCGTTCTTCCTGGAAACGTATAGAGGAGGCCTATGTCCAACATTGGACTTTTTCGGGCTGATGATAATGTTTTGTTGTTGTACGACCGGATTCAAACCTACAATATTACTATCCAAAGGGGAGACACTTACACTACCTACAACACTGTACTAATATTGCGTCTAAATTAACATCAATGTGCCAACAAGAAGTTATTAAAAAACAATAAACCCGCTTGCTAATTGATTCTTGCACGATAAATGTCTGACCTATACAAAAACATACATGTTGCTATGCCAAATTATTTGAGAGTTTATTATAAAGTAGGTGGCCGCGTGAGCAAGCGTTTAAATGAATCAAGTTGAATTTTATAAAAAAACAAAATGGAAATTTATCTAGTTGTTTAGTAAATTACTCTGTATTGAACGTGGTTTTTCCGCTTTGTGTGTGATTACCCTCCTTTGCATTGTGGTTACAACAGATAAGCGCATGCATTATTATTTCACGCAATAACGTAAATAGTAGAAGGCACCGATGTATTAGACAAAGGCAATCATTTATTCGCTTCGTAACACGAAAAATACAAGAGAGTGCAGGGTGAAAGAAAACAATTATAAATAAGTATACATAAGTAATAACAATGTGAATAATTATAAGTTTAAAAAACTTGAGAAACCGACTTCACTGTCAAACGGCTAAACCAATTTTAATCAAATTTGTTTGGGACAATCTGGACGTAAGCATAACCTTCCAAATAAAAAAATAATTTTCTAAATCGGTTCATAAATGACGGAGGCATGCAGTTACAAACATTAAAAAAATTATTTAAAAAAAAATGGCAACACCGATTTTAATAAAATTAAAATGGGACCAATCTGGAAGCAGTACCTTTCAGATAAAAAAATAATTTTTCAAATCGGCTCACAAATGACGAAGTTATGCGGTAACAAACATTAAAAAAAAAAATAAAAAAAAAAATAAAAAAAAAAAAAAAAATACAACCGAATTGAGAACCTCCTCCTTTTTGATTGGAAGTCGGTTAAAAACAGAAGGACAGAAATTAAAAACTAACAAAACAAGGATTTATAAGTTATGACATGAGTTAGATTTAAATAGAATACATTGGACATTAATAAATTTAACAACCAGATTGATGGAACGTCCCGGTCTCAAAAAAGCCAGATATATGCACAAATGTACTTGTCTTCATATTTGAGTGTACACAGTCGAACATAGAACCTCCTTTTTGAAGTCAGTTCAAAAAGGTTCAACGGTCAATGAGTTTTCAGAAAAAGCAGAAAGCATATAGCGAAAAGCTGAGTTGGGTCCTATTTGGCCTATTTTATGTACCATTATCTATTGTTAACGTGTACACCTACATGTGTATGTCAAATAAATGGATTTTCTTTCTTTCTTTAACATGTGAAAGCATGGTCGACCACAGCCAACGTGCGGACGTTTAAAATGCCTCAGTTTCTTTTGACAACTGTTTAAATAACCACCCACCGTAAAAGTAAGGTTTCAGAAGGAGTGTCTTTATTTCGGTAAATAAGATTTATACTGGCACGCAACAATCACCATTGAAAACAGCAATATATTCAAGAAATTATCAAGATAACTTCTTCTGCTTATGAAATTAAACCAAAAGAGGATATGCGGACTGTATGAGAGCTAGCTTGTGTGGTTATTTGGAGTTAACTAGGTGACCCTCTATATTTACGAGCGAGTGTATTTCTTTAGGAAAGCATAGTAAACGCATGTATTTTTTTTCGCGAATAATGCAATAAATGGTGTAATATTACATCGATGGGATAAGGAGCGTATTCTTGACAAAACTGCGATGGCACAATTCAGTATTTTAATTTAACCATATCCGTTTAGAGTTGATCACACGCTCACTTGTTTCTTTACAGGCATGAAATAACGCAGATCCGAGCAACATCCTACATACGAGGAGTTCTGACGTCATTCATTATGTTCACAACGCGAATCTGCCTGTTCTGCTCGATACTCGCGTACGTTCTGGTCCAAAACAGGATATCTGCGAAACAGGTGTTCGTTGTGACCAGCTTCTATAACATATTGAGGCAGACTATGACTGTCTTTTTCCCGCAAGGTGAGTTTATAACTTCTAACATCGAGCTTTTCTGACAAAATGTATCACAGTCAGAGTATCAGATTTGAATGTGAGAGTACATTCGAACAGAGTTTCTTGGCTGGCGCCAACAATATGTTGTTACTGACTGGCATCTCAGCTCAGTTGGTAGTAGCTCTGCCTGCGCCGTAGCCCGTGGGTTCGATTCCTACGAGAACAATTATTTGTGTGGTGGACGCAGATGTTTTTTCTCTGTATGGGTGTTATATTGTATTCTAAATAGATATGTATTTACAAAAAAAATTATACAAGTATTATATCAGCTATCTAGTACCCATAGTACAAGCTACATAGGATTGTGCGAATAGTCTACAATATTTATTAATTTATTTATTTACGATTAAATGCGATGGAAACAAAAGTGAAACGTCCCTTTACTGCCTACAAAATATTTAAGGTTTGTTTTTCAAATGTTGACAGGTATAGCGCAGGTAGCCGAAGCTACGATCTCAATAAAACGCCTTCAAAGTTTCATGCTGTACGAAGATACCAGCAAACCAGTGCCCGGCCTAGCCGAAATACAAACCTCAACTAAAAACAAAGTGAAGAAAGAGGAAACGAGAGAATCGTTATTATCTATCAAGGAAGATATTCCGCCGAAGGAGGATTCAAATAACTCCGGATTGGCCGCTGTGATGATGCCCGCTAAAACTACAAATGTTGAGGCTAAAGGAAATGGTAAGAATATTGTATTTCTAGAAAATGAGATGTTTCATGATGCGCAAGGTCTATTACACTTGTATGAAAAATGCGGTATGTAATGAAGGTTACCATTAAAATGCTAAATTCACAAATTTATAAACAAGTACATTGTACAAAAATGTTCAATAGTGGTTGACTTCTAGGGTTCCGTAGCCAAATGGCAAAAACGGAACCCTTATAGATTCGTCATGTCTGTCTGTCTGTCTGTCTGCCTGTCCGTCCGTATGTCACTACCATTTTTCTCCGAAACCGTAAGAGCTAGACTGATGAAACTTGGCGAGTAGATGTATTTTGTAACTTGAAACTGAAACTCAAAAAAAATTTTTTCATCGAACCCATACGTGTGGGGTATCTATGAATAGGTCTTCAAAAATTATGTTGAGGTTTCTAATATAGTTTTTTTCTAAACGGAATAGTTTGCGCGAGAGACACTTCGAAAGTGGTAAAAAGTTGGTCCCCCCCCTCTAACTTCTAAAATAAGAGAATGATAAAACTTAAAAAAATATATGTTGTACTATGCAAACTTCCAACGATATTTGGTTTGAACGAGATCTAGCCAGTAGTTTTTTTTTATACGTCATACATCGTAAACCGCAACCTTTCGTATTACCTTTCGACGAACTACAAGAACCTTTATATTATGTTACTTGTTGCTACGGAACCCTTCATGGGCGAGTCCGACTCGCACTTGGCTGCTCTTTTTGCAGTAGTGTCCGCCATGTTTTGAGTGTGTTGTGTTGCTCTCTTTGACTAAGAAAATCTCTATGTACACCAAACGAAGTAGAATTGAAGAAAATAACATTTTAAACCGAATTCTACAATACTAAGCTGTATTTAAGATTGGTGTTCAACAACCTGGCATGGGCGCCATAGTTCCTTGAAACATCTCATTAAAATAATTCATTCTCCTTCTTCTTATATTGTCACTGGTTCTTTCGAACCAAGTCTGGTGAAAGGGTTTTAATTAATTGAAAGATAAGATTAAATATATTTATTGTCTTTATATTTTGATTTAAGTGTGGGGTCGTCGAAATGCAAATTGTCAAATTTGAATATTTAATACTAATAAATATAGCCCCTTGACAGCATTATCTTAGGCATGGCACAGTTATTTAAATGTTTTTTTTTCAAAAGAAATGCCTTATCTTTATGATAATTTAAGATTTTATCTGATAGCAGATTTTATCAGATAACAGATTTTATCTGATAGCAGATTTTATCTGATAGCAGATTTTATCTGATAGCAGATTTTATCCGATAGCAGATTTTATCTATAAATAAATTATAGTTCAAAAAACGTTTTTATAACTAATTGAACTAAAAAGTTAAAAATAAAACTGTAATAATCAATTGAAAAATTTATATTATTGTACAAAAAAGCGTGGGGTGCTTTTTATAATAACTTCAGATATAATAAACTATTGATAAAATATTTACTTAATCAAAATCAAGCCCCACGCTTTTTGTACAATAATATAAATTTTTCAATTGATTATTACAGTTTTATTTTTAACTTTTTAGTTCAATTTGTTATAAAAGCGTTTTTGTTTTAGTTTTTAATACTATAATTTATTTTTTACTTTTTAGTTTTTTTTTTTTCATATTATTTCATTGTCATCGACCTTTGACAGGTGTGCAAAGTTTGAATCAAATCTGATCGTTCAAAGTAGGTTTTTTTTTATTATTTTTTTCATATTTTTTTTTTCATATTACGGCATTGTCATCGACCTTTGACAGGTGTGCAAAGTTTGAATCAAATCTGATCGTTCAAAGTAGGACAAAATCGAGCTCAAAGAGGTCGGTTACATACAAACTTACATACAGGTGAAGCTAATAAAAGCGTTATAAAAATCCATATCTCTGATGATGGTTATGCTAATTGAATTCAAAACATGTTTTGTTCCTTAAAAAATATTTAAAAAAATGATCTTAGATATTCCGATAAGTCAAGGCTAGATTTGACCGATAACATCAAGATACAAGCTATTCTACGTTAATTATTTTCTATTTTAAAGTCATTACCATTATTATCAATTTTGTATAAATATGCGAACACGATCTCTAGTTGTTTACCGATTCGTTTTGTTAAGTGGGTGATCCATTGGCGGTTTATACCTTTAGTTCGCAGGCTCGTCGGTGTTAGCTCGCCAATGGACCACTTTAGATAAGTTAATTGACTGGTCTCTCAGCTCAGTTGGTAGTAACTCTGCCTTCTGCGCCGTAGGTCATGGGTTCGCTTTCCACCGAGAACAAATATTTGTGTTTTGAACACAGATGTTTGTTCTCTGTCTGGGTGTTTGTTATATTGTATTCTAAGTATGTATTTATAAAAAAATGTATATAAGTATTATATCAGCTATCTGGTTCTCATAGTCTGCTTAATTTGGGGCTTGATAGTGCTGTGTGAATTCTTCACAATATTTATTTATTGAGACAAGCTAGTAATTTCAAAAGAATAATTACTTTTGGCGCAGTTTGAAGACCAATGAGCTGCATGCCTAAACTATTAAAATTATTTTCTATCTATTCTGTAATAATATTATTGCGAGAATGTTTTTAAAAAGTTTCATGTACCCGAACCTCGCTGCCCTTATACTCTCAACTATCTGAAATTCGAGGTACTTGCACTTTCCAAAGGTACTTGATAAATCGTTACATTGAAGGGCTTTTAGATTGACTACAAGTTATTTATCATTGCGTTATACAGTTGTGCAATGATTATGTTATACATACTGTCCTACTAAGCTGCGCGCTGGTAGGAACAAAAACGTTCGTGTTTACAATATAACTATGGTTGTAGGCAATAAATATTGCACATCGGCTTTTCTGCTTTCGTAGAGCGCTATCTCTTTCTGATGCACATTACGCTCTATGAAGCCGAAAGTAGCCGATGTGCAATATTTGTTGCCTACTACTGTACAATACTTTTACATCATACATGCTCAGTAAATAGGATTTACTTTAGCGCAAAGAGGCTGTGTAAGTAGGCGTGTGCAGCCCAGTGCATTGTAAATGTGTTCCATTTTCAAATCACTTTTACCGTCACATTATGCTTGATACGTAATGGTTCATTAAAGTTCAAGAGCTATGCAAACCTCCTTGGTGATGGTTCATTACAGTTCAAGAGATATGCAAACCTCCTTGGTGAAACAATCTCTTTTCTTACAAAATGATATGAAAACTTTTTACTGAAAAGATATTAGTAGCTCACAGATGTGTGCATAGATGTGCGTCTACGACTGTTTTAGCAGATACCTACCGGTACAAATATTTTACTATTAATTTTAATAAAATTAATAGTATAATTATAATAATACTTATATTATTATTGTAATTTTATTTTTCTCAATTTAAAATTAAATTTTGTCATACCCGTATAAACCCATATAAACGTTGTGTTATTGTTGTATTGTAAGCCTATTTCTGCCGAAAAGCAGCATTGCTGTGTTTCGAGTTGAAGGGTATGGGTGCCGGTGAAATCGCTTGACCTTCGAGGCAATGCTTTACTAAAGGCTATGGTTACCACTTAACATCAGGTGGGCCATATGTTTGTTCCATCAGCTAGTTAAAAATTTACCTCGCATGAATGATGTAAAGTAGAATGCTTACCTCGGTCATAAGTAGCTATTGCACCCTCGAACTATATTTGCCCTCGCTCGCTTTGCTCGCTCGGGCAACTAAATAATCTCGGGTACACTCGATCCATTAGCGCCCTTTGCGAGCTGCGCTCGCACGGGCGCCAAAAAGGATCTTGTTCTGCAAAAGCTCACTTACTGCCCTTGTATAACAATCTACTATTTCGATGTAGGTTTGAAATTCGGTAATTTTTTTGACACTTTTTTCACGCGAATTAAAACTCCCTATAACTTTTTATATTCGTTCTAGGGGTGAAACACACAAAGCTTTTCGTAGATGGCAGCACGAGCGACTGTCTCTTTTTGAATCTATGGAGAATGACAGGTTATGTAGGCTATGTATCTGTCATCTGTCAAATTGACATACGAGTCGGTTAAAGTGAGCAAACGGTAGTTTTTCTAACATTGCAAAAGGTACCTTCAAGAATTCTTTTTTTTTTTCAATTCATAGGCAAACGTTTGACCTCTGTGCCACCTGATCCCATTATTCAAGCAATTTGAACCCTTATTCCAACGCAGGAAACACGAATATCGCGCCGCTAGAATCCGGCGAGGAGGATGACCAGGAGTTGGCAGCGAGAGTTGAAGAAGACGCAAGAGGAGTTCGCTTAAAGCACGCCACTGCCAAGTGGATAGAATCGCATTCAGAGAACACGCTTACTGATCTGTCGCTTACGATAAAACCTGGCAAGTAAGTACTTACTCGTTGTCATGTCACTAGTTTTTGGAACCAGAGTGTGGTGAAAAGATTTTAAGAAGTACTATTTTTTATTTACTTTTCTCACCGCTCAGTCGTTAGCTCTGCGTTCAATAAGTTGAACCATTAACCACGACACACACTTCTCACTTCTTCCACTGATCAAAACAGGCGTTGGGGCAGTTGAAAACGTGATATTATAAAATGGTATTGTTTTTGTCTTATTGTCTGTAATTTTGTACATTTTCACACAATACAAATAACTTCCTGAGATTTATGAGTGGTATTAAAATGACTTTACGACGAAGAATATATTCATTTATTCATATCATAACACAAGACAGTCGCATATTTGCATAGGTATTACAAAAATGTTTCGTCTCTTTAATTTTGTTTTTATTCGCAAGTAAAAAGTGTGTCTAATGACTTTCAGATTGATAGCAGTAATAGGCCCAGTGGGTGCCGGCAAGTCATCGTTACTGCACGTGTTGTTGAAAGAATTACCGCTGCAATCCGGGAGCGTATATTTAGGTGGAACTGTTTCGTACGCCAGTCAAGAACCATGGCTATTTGCAGGTAAATTACGACGTTTTCAAAACATTAATATTTTTGAATTCATTTTATATTTTTAGAAGTCGGTTGAGATATTTAGAAGTCATTTTAAATTCATATTTTATCAATTTCAATCATGGAAAATATTAAAGATAATAATCGTTAATATCTTCCCAAACTGTATTGAATTGAGTAGAACGAATATATTATGATCATATTTCTGTTTCCTTTCACAAAGAGAGAGAAATCACGCTGATACAGCTGATGGCAGCAAGAGCGACTGTTCTTTTTTAAGCTAAAAGTTTTTATTTAATTGTCTTTATATAAACAACAAACATGTGTTTCAAAAAAAATGAAAACGTTGACACTGCAAAAGTTAAAAACTTAGTAGCAGTCAGCGCCCTACTCCGGAACAAAACATGAATAAATGTTCCACAATCTATATAGTTATTGAAACAAAAAGAATTACCTAGAAGTATTTAGATAGTTACAGTTCTTCTTCTTCCTGCTCTTATCCCACTTATGTGGGGTCGGCACAACATGTATTCCTCCTCCATTCCCCTCTGTCAGCCGTCATCTCTGCATTCACTCCTCTCTTATCCATATCATCTTTCACACAGTTCATCCATGTTTTCCTTGGTCTACCTCTGCTCATATATCCATCCACATCCATACTCATCACTCTCCTAAATAGTCACATAGTTACAGTTAAAAGCTTTAAAATTTACGTATCAGCCAATTGCACTTAAGTGCGGTTGCTCTATTTAACAGTCGATGGTGCTGCTATCTAAAGTGAGCAAACGGCAGTTGTTTTTTGATGTTCAAAAGTACTGTATTTCGCAGGAAGCGTCCGTCAGAACATTTTGTTTGGACAAGCCATGGACCGGCCGCGATACAACGCGGTCGTCCGTCGCTGTGCTCTCGACCGCGACTTCTCATTGTTCCCACACGGCGATAAGACGGTGGTGGGGGAGAGAGGGGTCAGTCTTAGTGGAGGTATGTTGCATTTTAAAAGTATAAACCATTGATACTTTACCTGTTAGCTTCTTATTAAGAGCACTGGTGGTCTAGTTGTAGCGGCCCCGCCTTCCGATCCGAAGGTCGTGGGTTCTAATCCAGTAGTGTACCAGTTTTTCTGTCGAAAAATGTATGTGCACTATGCCAGTACTATCAAAACGGTGAAGGAAAACATCGTGAGGAAACCGGCGTCTCATTGAACCTAAAAAAGTTCGAGCAACACGTGTCAAGGGTCACGCAAAAAGAGCCCGCCAGCGGCCTACTTGCGGAAAAACCAGCCCGCACCTCAAGCGCGGATGATAAATTTACCAAAGTGTTTTAGAGTGTGTGAATTATTTAAGAATGCTCTTGTCGGCGGTTGTATGGATTTACTTCCAGATATTTGTGTTGAGGGCCACCTCCTTGACTTTCTTACGGCCTACGCAGACCGGGACGGCATGACAAAGGATTTAAATTTTTGAATGCTTTGTCATGTCCAAACGGCATAACGGCGATCTTCGCTTTTATTTGGCTCTTAAATCTTATCCTTGGTCTTCTCCTTCCTCCCTCCCTTTCCTTCTACATTTCATTCGATGATATTTCTGATAAAGCTGTTGTGTCATACAAGACGGCCAAGCATATTTCCTCTTCTGTTCTCAACATCGTCCTTTCAGAATAGCATCATTTGGATGGGCCAGTGGCGGTCTCTGAGCACTTCCGTGCTGCGAAATCAGTCCCGCCTTTTTAATGTTTATGCCATGAGAAAATCGAAGACATGAAGATTTTGCCATTACCTAATACAAATATACTTTAATCGTATTTTATTTCCGTGTATCTAACAGGTCAACGTGCCCGTATCTCCCTAGCCCGATCAGTTTACAAACGCGCTGACATTTACCTACTCGACGACCCGCTCTCAGCGGTCGACGCTCACGTTGGAAGGCATCTCTTCGAGTCGTGTGTCGTTGGCTATCTGAGGAACACCACGCGGATTCTGGTCACTCATCAGTTGCAGTTCTTGCGAGATGTGGAACAGGTGATTATTATACGTAGATGTATCAAAAATTGTGTAAGAATTCAATAGGCTTTTATCAACTACTAGCGGTCTGTCCCGGCTTCGCACGGGTGGACATTTCTTTTTTAAGCACATAAACATAGCCTATGTTAAGTATTTGTGAGCAATAAAGTATTTTCTATCTTTTATCTATCTATCTATGTCACTCAGGGTGAGTGTAGCTTTCCAATGGTGAAAGAATTTTTGAAATCGGCATATTAGTTTTTGAGTTCATTCATTACAAATTTACACACAAAAATATAAATCTTTGCTCTTTATAATATTAGTAAGTATAAATTCAAAAATGTTCCATAGAAAACTGTTACAAAATCATAACATGGGCCTTTATTTCAGCTTGAGCAATATTCAGAATAAGTACTTCAGTCAATAAAACCGAGTACAAATTTAGATAGTTGATGCGATTCTAAGTGTGAACGTGAATGCAAGTTCTTCTCACTAGATTTCACCACATGACGACATTTGGTGAAATCTAATATGAATATAATCAAAACACGCATGATAATGTAAGTCGATATCTCTAAAGATAATCAGCAGCGTTTGATCTATTGCCTTAGCCTACCTACAGGTAATGAATAGCAAACAGCGACAAAGTGACAACCGAGAATAAAGATTTTGTTATATTCTTTTTGTTTTTTCTTATAGAGTATCTTTTCTTTATCGGTTTTTTTCAAATGTCAGAGTTTTGCTACCACATTTCGTCTACTAAATGTTGTTTTCGTGTGAGCACGTGTATCTCTTTTTAACCGACTTCCAATCAAAAAGGAAGAGGTTCTCAATTCGGTTGTATTTTTTTTTTTTTTTATGTTTGTTACCGCATAACTTCGTCATTTGTGAGCCGATTTGAAAAAATATTTTTTTATCTGAAAGGTACTGCTTCCTTGGTCCCATTTTAATTTTATTAAAATGGGACCGGTGTTGCCATTTTTTTTTAAATAATTTTTTTAATGTTTGTAACTGCATGCCTCCGTCATTTATGAACCGATTTAGAAAATTATTTTTTTATTTGGAAGGTTATTCTTATGTCCAGATTGTCCCAAACAAATTTCATTAAAATCGGTTTAGCCGTTTGGCAATGAAGTCGGTTTCTCAAGTTTATTAAACTTATAATTATTTGTATTTAAAATTGATGACACAACTCGTTCGATTGTTTCTTCGTAACGTATTTTTGCTGTCTCATTTTTTCTCCATACAATAAATAGAGAGAGACAAATTGTAAATGAAGTAGGACTTGCCATTCTGGTCCATGGGCTAACCTATAACCTAACCTAACTGACGCCACCTAAATCATCTGCAATAGATGTTACAGGCCAATGATGATAATGATCTTTTCTTCGATATGATCTTTCTTTGACTGGCCTCTCACCTCAGTTAGTAGTAGCTCTGCCTTCTGCGCCGTATGCCGTGGGTTTGATCCCAACAGAGACCAAATATTTGTGTGGTGAACGTAGATATTTGTTATCTGGGTGTTATATTGTATTCTAAGTATGTATTTGCGAAAAAAAATGTATATAAGTGTTATATCAGCTATCTGGTTCCCATAGTACAAGCTCTGCTTAGTTTGGGGCTAGATAGTATTCTGTGAATAGTCCACAATTTGTTTTTCTTCTAGATCATAATTCTAAAGAACGGTGCGATCGCAGCGGCCGGTAACTTCGACACTCTCAGTGCATCCGGGCTCGACTTCGCGTCGCTTCTCTCGCGCGAGGAACAGGACGATGAGAAGAAACCCACCGTGGACACTTCCTCTCAGGACGCGGAGGAATCTCTGCACGGCAGCTTTAGGAAGCGGCAGATGAGCATACACTCTGTAAGTTACAACTGAATGACAAGATTTTAGTCACTAGGCTCGAGACTAGACTAGGCTCTAGATTAGACTAAGTTCTAGACTAGGCTAGACTGAAAACTAGACTACACTAGACTCCTGACTATATTCTAGACTAGACTCTCAACAAGACTAATCTATACTTGTCTCTAGACAAGACTACTCTAGACTAGTCTCTAGACAAGAATACTCTAGACAAGACTTCTTTAGACTAGGCTCTTTAAAGAATACTCTAGATAAGACTACTCTAGAGCATAATCTATATTTGACTCTAGACTTGATTCTACATTAGACTCTAGTCTGGGCTCTAAACCATACTGCACTCTGGACTAGATTTTTTTAGGGAAGGCAACATATTATTGACATACTAGTGTTGCCAAATATTTTTTTTGAAATATAACTAGCTGGAACAAGCATAATAATAAATAATAATAAATAAATAATGCGGACAATCCACACAACACTATCTAGCCCCAAACTAAGCAGAGCTTGTACTATGGGAACCAGATAGCTGATATAATACTTGAATATTTTTTTTTGTAAATACATACTTAGAATACAATATAACACCCAGACAGAGAACAAACATCTATGTTCGCCACACAAATATTTGTTCTCGGTGGGGATCGAACCCACTGAGCTGTGAAGGCAGTCAATAATATGGCCCATCTGATGTAAGTGGTTACCATCGCCTATAACAAAGCATTGCCTCGTACGTCACGCACGTCAGGAACGTGCCCTACGATGCACTGCCCGGCGTCCCTCAATTTGAGGCACACAGATGTTCAGCCTTACGTGCCAGTAATTTCACCGGCACCCACACCTTCAAACCGAAACACAGCGTCATCAGAGTTGATAGTGGCCAACTCAATGGACATGGACAACTATTATAATGAAATATTTTTCAGGTCAGTTCAGTGGACAACCTGACAGCCACCGCGCCGCCCGAAGGCGGTCGTGAAGAGGCCGAACTCAGGACGGCTGGTGCTGTCTCATCTAAAGTGTATGGCGCGTACTTAGGTGCGAGCGGGCACGCGATACTGGTCGCTTTGATGGTATTCATCGCGGTACTGGCACAGCTACTCGGATCAGGCTCTGACTGGTGGACCAGTTATTGGTGAGTGTTTGGAGATATGCGCTACTAGAAAATGTTGGGGAAAAAATGTTAAACTAAACTCCATATATTACAAAAAATTGTATTTTTAATAAATATTGCTTTAAAAATCTTAGTAGTTTCTGCTCATGAAATAAATTTGTTTTTGTGTATGCAATAAATATATTGAGTATACTAGCTGCCTGTCCCATATTCGCCCGGGTGGACATTTATTTTATAAACACATAAATATATGCCTATGTTACTCAGGGTGAACGTAGCTTTCGAATGGTGAAATAATTTATAAAATCGGCACAGTAGTTTTTGAGTTTATTTATTGCAAACATACCCACAAAAATACAAACTTTTAAAGCTCGAAATCGCCAACCAATCCCTCTGTGAAAAAAGTGTAGGTTTGGTCCGCGGTAGAATCCAAGCGGGACCCCGTGGCTCTGTCAAGTTCCGATCTAATGATGGAAAATTCGTCGGGTAGGAATGATTCGATGATGCACTGACACTGCGGTGCAAAGTGAAGGAACATTTGTGGGTTTTCAGTCCGACTGAGCGACGAGTCACGTCACTAATCGGGAGAAAAGATGGCGTAGATTGTCTGTGTGTTTGCCGTGTAATAAATTGATACGCTATATTCAATGGATAGTTTTCGCCGTAACTGTATATATAACTTTTAGCCTTATTAATAGCTCCTGAGTCTATTTCAGTTGCTATTCTTATTCCAGGGTGAACTTAGAAGAGAAGAATCCCAATCGAAAGCTGGCATCAATGGACCAGTCCAACATAACCGATCCACAAATATTTGCAGCCAACTATACTAATTCACTCATCGACAACGCATCCTTTGATAACGGACTGTCAAGATATGACTGCATTTATATATACAGCGGTGAGTTTTGCTCTTACCATTGGGAAATCATCATCATCATATATTCAAAGATAGGCAGTTATTGTTTTCTTATAAATCGAGACCATGACTTCTTTCACGACTTTTCCCTAACTCTCGTGGTTTCGGAGTTTGCCATCACCGCCCTACTCAACAAACCAACCTGTATAGTATTTTTTTTATACATTACGGGTGTTATTAATAATCCTGGCGCAACGCTGGAGTAGTTAAATCGTGTTTTGTCACATTTGTTCGAGTTGACAATTGCATGTCAATGCAAGAGACAAAACACGGATCAACTAGTCCAACGCTACGCCAGGATTATTAATAAGACCCTACATGCTTAGAATACAATATCTAATACACAAAAATGTCTTTACTAATCTTAAGTAATGAATGATGAACACACTTTTTTAGCAAACAACCAAATCGTAGTTACTAATAAATATCTTTGTCCACAGCCATGGTGATAGCCCTAGTAGTGATCTCCCTTCTCCGTTCGTTCATGTTCTTCTCGATGGCAATGCGTGCGTCTACCAACCTCCACAACACGATGTTTGCGTCCATAACGCGCGCGCCGATGCGATTCTTCCACCTGAACCCGTCGGGACGGATCCTGAACCGGTTCTCTAAGGATATGGGGGCTGTTGATGAAGTACTACCGTCGGCTTTACTTGATGTTTTGCAGGTAATAATATATTATTTTCAATAGAAGTCTATTTCACGTTATTATGCGTATTTAGCGTTTATTTCACAGCATGTAAGTACATCAAGGAATGCTTGAAGCGCTCAAAGAAAAAGACGGTCATGTTATGGAATGCATTATGTGGGTACTAGCGGCCGCCCGCGGCTTCGATCGCTCCGTTCTCGTTACTTACATCCGTTCTCCGTTACAATATCTTTATATATTGTAGCCTATGGGTTATTCTGATGTGTAAGCTATATTATTGTAAAGTTTCATTAAATCCATTTAGTAGTTTTTACGTGAAAGAGTAACAAACATCCATTCATCCATCCATCCATACTTACAAACTTTCGCGTTTATGATATTAGTAGGATATACACAAATATTTGTTCCCGGTGGGGACCGAACCCACGACCTACGGCCCAGATGGCTGAGCTACTACCAGCTGAGCTGAGAGGACAGTCGTATATGCTTGATCCATTAGCTAGTTGTAAAAAACCCTTAACCCCCTAAGGTGTTATTAATAATTCTGGCGTAGCGTTGGACTAGTTAATCCGTGTTTTGTCTCTTGCATTGACATGCAATTGTCAACTCGAGCAAATGTGACAAAACACGGATTAACTAGTCCAACGCTACGCCAGGATTATTAATAAGGCCCTTAGAGGCCGATATTATATTCCAACAAAAGAACATTTTTCGCATTACAAGTGCCACTCTTTCATGGTAGATATTCCACATTCTCGTACAAAGCGCTTTGACTCCACTTTTATAGTACGAACTGCCAAGGAGTGGAACTCTCTTCCGCCGTCAGTATTTCCGGAAAGTTACAATTTGGGAATCTTTAAGACAAGAGTGAACAGGTGGATTATGGCTAAGCATGCTCCATCTTAGGCTGCATCCTCACTTTCCATCAGGTGTGATGGCAGCCAAATGCTTAGCTATCTATATTATTAAAAAATACATATATATATATATATTTTGGTATATTGATAATACAGTAAGATTCAACTTTTATTTCCAGATCGGCCTCTCTCTAATCGGTATCGTAGTAGTGGTCGCGATAGTGAACTACTGGCTGCTCGTCCCGACTGTGGCCATCGGCGTCGTATTCTACGCCCTGAGAATATTCTATCTGTCCTCTTCCCGCAGCATCAAGCGGCTCGAGGGTGTGAGTGAGTCATCCTACGCGCACTGCGCTTCGTTTTTAGTTTCTCTGGTATAACTAGGCCAACTGAAGTGAGATGCAATATTTTACAAGATGCGATTTCTTCAGTGCCACTCGGCGAAAACATTTGGGATCATTTCAAAATCTTTAATATTTTTCTTCATTTTGGTCTTATTATATCAACAGTAATTTAATTTGGCTTTTGCACCGCATGTATCTTGAAACATTACTACGCAATTTGCAACTTCTGCAACGGGTACTTTTTAAATAGACTTGGAATATGAATTTCAAAAGATTAATATGATTTTTATCAATTTTAAAATTTTAAGATCCGATAGTTGTTTCGAAGCTTCAGTGCACAGAAGAGTGTGACCTAGTGAGTCTGTAACAGACAGACAGGCACACTTAGCTTATATCCGCGTTAGTGAATCATCCTTGAAGATAGACACTACGGCATAACTAAAATTATAATGTGCCTCGTTAGATACGGGGTAATCCCTAAGACACAGCCTGTCATCAATGGCTAGTAAGATGTGAAAATCACTGAACTTTTTTATGAAAAATCGCGTTGAGCCAAGCTGAGCCAGATTTGAACCTGCGACTTTCCCCTTAGGTACGGGGCTGCGCTGGCGCTGCGCCATCGGATCCTAATCACACTCGACGAATAAATCTAATGGACTGTTCGGCACTAACGCGCGGGTTCAAATCCCGCTCGGCTCTTAACTTTTTGGGACATTATAAAAAAATCTTTGTTATTTCATTATGTAACACTATAAAAATCAATTATAATAAGTCCAGTGATTTCATATCCTTCAGTAGGTTAAAGTGTTTGGACGCCTTAGCTTGTAATTTCAATAGTACAGTGGTTGCGTCCCCACAGCTCGCAGTCCAGTGTTCTCTCACCTGAACGCGACGCTACAAGGCATCACCACTATCCGTGCGTTCGGAGCGCAAGAGGCCCTCATCAGAGAGTTCGATAACCATCAGGACCTGCATAGTTCAGCTTGGTAAGTACGGACACAAATACGAATCAAGCTCCAATAAAGCGTATGCAGTTTTCTCCAATTAAGTCTTTAGAAAGCAGCCTCCTTGACTAACTTATACGACATGACACCGACCTTTTCTTTTATCCGGCCCTTTTCTCATATTCAACACAGAAGGCAGTGTAAAAAACGAACGGTTAGTAGTTATCGGTTAGTGTATTCCTATCGTACATAGGAATAAAGAAAAAAACTGTCTTTGATTACGTAAGAGGAACGCCGTTGTGCCAATTCACTAACTGTGTTGAATATGAGCAATCTAAAAAAAGGGCCGGATAAAAGAAAGGGTCGGTGTCATGTCGTATAAGTTAGTCAAGGAGACCGCTTTCTAAAGACTTAATTGGAGAAAACTGCATAAGGTTTATTGGAGCATATAGCTTAATTGGAGACAAGAGCTAAACTCTTAAATTTGAGAAGAACAAGATGAAAAATAAAAATTATGGTTCTTTTACTATTGAATAAAATCAATGATTTGTTATTATTGATTGCAGGTACTTGTTTATCGCGAGTTCGCGTGCTTTCGGCTTCTGGCTGGACCTCGTGTGTGTGGCTTACATCGCCGTGGTCACTCTCAGCTTCCTTGTTTTCGGAAATGGTAAGTCTATTACCCTTATAACCGAGTTCCAAGACCAGGGCTCAGGGAACTGGTTGAGTCTTGTCACTCCACATCTATGCCACCATTCGGTCCACTGGAACATTGTTTCCATCAACCCAAGGTCCTTCTCCGCTATTCTAAGGCCCTTCTCCGCTATTCTAAGGTCCTTCTCAGCTCTTAAGGAGTTGAGCTGGCTGGGGTCCGCTATTTTAAGGTTAGCAGGAGGACAATGCACATACACCCCATCGAGGGACGTCAGTGCAGATCTTATTCTCCCAACTCAATTAAAGTTAACCTTATAACCATTTGATACTAAAGCGCTATGGGGAATTTTCTCGCGCACACATTTCAAAATATTGATTGAAAAATAACACTAAACATTTAGGAAAACTCGCAATCAACTAGTTTTTCTTCCGAAAAATTCACGTTCAAAAACAAGAAGCCGACTTAGAAGCTGAAATGTGCGAACTAAAGCTTGTTTGACGGTGCTGGTTTGCTGCTATATTAAAATAGTTATGTATAAGCGGACGGACACGCTATATTGTTAAAACATCGAAGGAAAATGTTGTAGCCGTGAGTGAATTTCAGAGGAATACGGCGGTAACGTTGGTCTGGCTATCACGCAGGCGATGGGTCTCACCGGAATGTTCCAGTGGGGCATGCGACAGTCTACCGAGCTCGAGAACCAAATGACTAGTGTTGAAAGGTAACGTACTTACCACCTAACATCATGCCCTATGCTTTTTCCATCGGGTTTGATAGAAAATTCAATATCGCCCAAATTAAAAGTACTACACAGGCGAGCTTAATTCTAGATAGCATTATATACCAGCTAACCTTTGGGCAATAAGGAGATAGGTTGTGTAGTGCACGTATAAGATGAGGGCATAGGAGTAGTCTAGTGGTAAGGGTAGCCATCCGATCCTAAGGCCTTTTACATCAGTGGGTTCACTTCTAGTCGTGACTTTTTCTGAAACGGTGAAGGAAAACATCGTTAGGAAACCGGGCTTGTCGTAGAACCTAAAAAGTTCGAAAACATGTTTCAAGCTTGCGGTCTACTTCGGGGGCGGTCTACTAAACCAATCCGCACACCGAGTGCGCAGTTTAACAATATCATAAGGTGCTAATGAATTATTCAGTTGTTGGCTCGTTTTACCCAATAATATGGTTGGTTAAAACCAAAACTTGTGAGTATGAGTGTGTTTCTTCTTTTAGTTTCACTTATCTCTTTCGAAACAGTGTGTTGAAAAGATTGTAAGTGCCTAATCTTATATCTTTCAGAATCCAAGAATACTCAACAATAGAATCGGAACCGCCCCTCGTATCATCACCATCCAAGAAGCCGCCGCCATCTTGGCCCGAGGCCGGCCGCATAGAGTTCCGCAATCTGTTCCTGTACTACGCACCGGACGAACCCGCCGTGCTGAAGGATTTGACGCTCGTGGTCGAACCTAAGGAGAAGGTCGGCATTGTTGGCCGGACTGGCGCTGGCAAGTCTTCGCTTATCAACGCTCTGTTCAGGTGAGTCACGTATGGTAAATACCACCATATTATACCGCGCCAGCCTAATGCTCCTCAAAAATAAGTATGTTATAGTTTTATTAGGGAATAATAATAATCATCATCAGCTCGTTTGCATCCACTGTTGAGTATAAACCTCCTCTTTATTGCGCCACACTTTCCGGTCCCTGGCTAGTCTCATTCACTCCTTCCCAGCACTCGCAACAATGTCGTTCGACCACCGGGCGGGTGGTCTTTGAGCATCCCTTGGCCACCATTCTGTAGCCGCCTTCGCCCATCTCCCGTCGTCCCTTGCCAAGTGCCGTACCCATCTCCACTTCAGTTTTGCGATCCGGCGTCTAGTCTCGACATTGGGTACGTGATCCAGAAGTGATATACCGAGAATGGCGCGCTCCATTGCCCGTTGTGCCTTTCAGATCTTATGCATGTGTTCCTTGGTGAGCGGTCATGTCTCGGTTCCAATAATAAAGCTTTTTTTTTTTTTTTTTATATTATTTTTCATTCAGATTGGCCACCATCGAGGGAGACATCATCATAGACGGTCGCGAGACGTCCACTCTCGGTCTGCATGAGCTGCGTAGCCAGGTGTCTATCATTCCTCAAGAGCCAGTGCTCTTCTCCGGGACCATGAGGCACAACCTGGACCCCTTCGATGAGTACCCCGACCAGGTGCTTTGGAGGGCTTTGGAAGAGGTGCGTATAGATTGAGCTAACATTGAAATATTTACAAAAGAAATGCAAGTGACTATATGAGTATTATATGATTTGCTCGGTATTTTTTTTTGGTTAATTGTGTTTTTAGAAACTATACTTATAATACGAATTACATACTGATGAAATGATGAAATATGAATAATATTTTTCGATCTTACTAACAACGCCATCTGCTGCGTGTTTAGTGTTTACATAGTAGTTCAATAGATGGCGTTCTCCGCCACACTAACTCGTAAGTTCGACTCCTCAGCAACAGATGGCGCTAAAAGTTGATAATTGAAAACACGAATAAAACGACATTTTCTAAAATTGAATCCTAGCTAGATCGATTTATCGCCCCCGAAAACCTCTGTATACAAAATTTCATGA
The DNA here is from genome assembly GCA_947578465.1 of Thera obeliscata. Classification (NCBI taxonomy): domain Eukaryota; kingdom Metazoa; phylum Arthropoda; class Insecta; order Lepidoptera; family Geometridae; genus Thera; species Thera obeliscata. The sequence goes on from OX387926.1 coordinate 7,043,702, forward strand.
AAATCGTTGGAACCGTTTCCGAGATTCTCAAGATTTTCTCGTTTAAAGGTATAAGATATTATAGCTCTAATAGTGGCTAATTTCGTGACTGTTTCCAGCTATAAACGTATCAGTAGTTATTTTTTTTTCTGAGCCGTTGTGTAGCGGGACAGATTTGCATTTTTTTCCGAAAAATTGTTATACCATCAATAATCGTTTGCATTTAGAACCTTAGCAGAATTTTAAATGAACGTTGGGGTTAATTTATTGTTATTTTTGCAGGTGGAGCTAAAAGAGGCTGTAATGGAACTGCCCGCGGGTCTCAGTTCCCGCATGTCGGAGGGCGGAGGCAACTTCTCAGTGGGCCAGAGACAGCTGGTGTGCCTCGCGCGAGCCATCGTGCGCCGGAACCGACTGCTTGTGCTCGATGAGGCCACCGCCAACGTAGACCCGCAGTCAGTATTACTAAATAAGTTTTAAGGCATAGACATGCATTTATTAGCTGCTTCGGCACACATAATACACACTACTAAATTAAGAAATAAAAAACAGCAAAGAGAGATAACACAATAAATTACAAAAACATACTAAAGAAACATAACATAAGAAAAACACATATAGGTAACAACATACTAAAAACAACAAAAAGAGATCTGTGTTTGTATGCTACTGCAGCAAATCGGCTCTGGCTCAGCATGATGCTTCACCACCAGCGGCAGCTCAGCGCTGTTATTCTGCCAGAAGCTTGATAAGCTTTAAGACAATAGGGATGGACCATAGACTTTTTAAGCTTTACTGCGCAGGAAAGTAGTAGTAGACTTAGAAATCTTTGTGAAGGGCTCGTCCGGGGAAGAACTACCGCCATGCCTATTTCAGCCGTGAAACAGCATTGCTGTGTTTCGGTTTGAAGGATTTGGGAGCTGGTGAAATTACTGGCGCGTGAGGCCAAACATCTGTATGCATCATGTTGATGAAGACAAGGCAGTGCACCGTAGGGCATGCTATCTAAACTGAGCAAGCGGCAGTTTTCCTTTTCATTACTTTCTGATGCGATGCTGACGGGATGTGTAGTCGATCGAAGGAAAATTCGCTTTCAAATATCAATTTAAATAAATTTCATGATAACAACGTTTTCTGTTTTGTTTCAGGACTGACGCTTTGATTCAAACTACTATTAGGAACAAATTCGCTGATTGCACCGTCCTTACTATCGCTCATCGGCTACATACTGTTATGGACTCGGATAAGGTAAAAAAAATACTAATCTTGCGGTTAGAATTCTGGTTTTTAACTTCATACCAGTCCAAACTTGGTGTGCTTTTTCAAACTTAAAATAAAGTGTACATTATATACATTCTTGAGGATGTCGAGTACTCAGAATTTGTACAGTAGGTTCTTGGGGTTGATTTTTTATTTGTACACTAGTGAGCTTTTTTGGTATTTTAGCATTGTTTTTTTAGTCATGTTTTCTTTATTATATTAAAGGTTTTGGTAATGGACGCCGGTACAATGGTGGAATACGACCATCCCCACATTCTGCTGCAGAATCCCGATGGTGTTCTGCGAAGCATGGTCGACCAGACCGGCCGATCCATGACTGAAACCCTCATCAGAGTTGCACAACAGGTAAATCTCAATATGACAGTCTTGTCTTTCATACTTCGGTCCACCATTTACCTTGAACTGTAGACGCTAGCATTGCAATCAAAAGATTGCAATACTAGATGTATAATTCGCGCGCAAAATGACTCAAGACGTAACTTATAATTGAAAAAGTTTTAAATTCTTTCAAGTTTGTTTCTATTTTATAAAAAAGATTAGCCTTTGTGCATTATCTATGCTAATATTATAAAGAGGAAAGGTTTGTATTTTTGTGTGTATGTTTGTAATGAATAAACTCAAAATATACTGTGCCGATTTCTAAAATTCTCTCACTGTTGGAAAGCTACATTCAACCAGAGTAACATGTATATTTATGTGTTTAAAAAATAAATGTCCACCCGTGCGAAGCCGGGACAGGCCGCTAGTAATAAATACACTTTTTCTTTGTTTCAGGCTTATGAGAAACAACATAAACTGCCGGCAGACACCCCCGGCCCAGTGGAACCCTCAGCTTAAACAATTCTAGAATAATTTTAGGATATGAATTATTAGTGTAACGTTCCTATTGAAATATGTACAAAGGATCTTCTAGAATCTTACGTAATTTTCTCATGCAAGCAAACATCACATTATTTGTCCAATAAGTGAAGTATGTATAATTATTATTTAATCATTATCACAATGCATGTTACGTCACATATGTAATTAGTTTAATTATTAACTATTTTTAAGAATAGTTTACGAACATAATTTAAATGTACTTAGCTGAATTTCGTAAATGACAAGTGAGATTTACATTATTATTAATTGATTCAAAAATGCATGTTTCTAAATTATTATTGTATACCAAAAATAACTCGAATATTATTATTTTATATGAAAACGTCTTAATTTATAAACGAATTGAAAAGGAAACCAAGGTCCAAGAATGTGCTTCAAGCTTTAAGTGTTAAGTTATCGCGAGGTGCCTATATCATAATTAGTATGTACTTAATTATGTATTAAATTACAGGTAATACATAACTAAAACAGACTTAGTTTGTACTTAAAAATGCTTATATTCCAAATCTCATTGTGAAATGTTACCGTCATGCACTGCAAGTGCGTAATTTTGATAACTAATTATTATTTTCGAATATTTTATCCATTTTAATCTTTTTGAATGTGTACTTACTTGTAATATTATTATATTATGAATGAAAATGTGATAAGGAATTATGAAAATGTTGTTTAGTGGCTGTCATTGTAATACGGATAGCACTAAGTAAGCCTTTGTTGTTGTTGCAACAAAAATAAATGTGCGTCAATTTATTTCAGTGTTTTTATTGAACTGCCTCGTTAGTTACCTTATACTGTGACAGCTCTGGTGGTCTAGTGGTAGTTACCTCGCTTCCGATCGCGGATTCGAATCCAGTCGTGTGTCTATGGATTTTTCTGTTCGAAAATGTAATATGTAATCAAATGGTGAAGGAAAATATCGTGAAGAAACCCGCAGCTTAGTCAGCTCCGCACGTATTGGCCCTGTCTTTCCTGTGGATTAGGCCGACTGAGAGATGTCACACGGGCGATGCCACTGCGCTGACGCTACGTAGTTCTACATACAAATCTGCCCGCCATGCCACACGGTGCACTGAAACAACGTGCATCGAATAACGCACGCGCACCGCACAAGGAGTGATCTGGAGACGAGGCGGGAAGGGGTGCTTCGATTCAGGGCAGCGCAGTATTTTTATAACGCTTTTATTAGCTTCACCTGTATGTATGTATGTATGTACCTATGTATGTAACCGACCCCTTTGAGCTCGATTTTGTCCTACTTTGAACGATCAGATTTGATTCAAACTTTGCACACCTGTCAAAGGTCGATGACAATGCAATAATATGAAAAAAAAAAACTTAAAAAGTAAAAAAAAAGTTGTAGCTTAAAAAACTAAAAAAAAAACGCTTTTATATTTAATTGAACTAAAAAGTTAAAAATAAAACTGTAATAATCAATTGAAAATTCATATTATTGTTCAAAAAGCGTGGGGGGCTTGATTTTGATTGTTGTAAATATTTTATCTGAATGAGTTTATTATATCTGAAGTTAAAAGCACCCCACGCTTTTTGTACAATAATATAAATTTTCAATTGATTATTACAGTTTTATTTTTAACTTTTTAGTTCAATTAAATATAAAATCGTTTTTTTTTAGTTTTTTAAGCTATAACTTTTTTTAGAAATCGAATACAATTAAAACACACCTACCTAATTATACCCTATTATATACGATATTTAATGTCTCTAGAGTCTAGAGAGTGCTTGAGTCTCGACTCAGACTCAACTACTGTTTCTGAATACGGGCCTGCGTTCCATAATAAAAAAAAAGTCAATAGGTATTTACTTATTTTTTTTATTTCGCATCTTTCACAAAGAACTTAGATTGTTTTTAATTTTTATGGAATGTAACGCGACAAAATAATACAAAATGTTTAAAATAAACTGCTTAGCTTCTTGAAGTCTTATAACTAATACATGTTGCAAAATACTTTTTTTAACTAATACAATATGTTGCAAAAATACTTTCTAAAATACATATTGTTTCATATTTACACAAATACTAGTAGGTACATCCAATAACACACGCTTATTAAGGTAAGAAACATAAGTTTTGAAGATCTAGCAGTATACAAAGTTACATTAAAACAACAAGTTATCAGATTCGCCCGAGTCCGAGTAATAAAGTCTTTGAACATTTATATACTGCCATGCCTTGTAACAATCCCCACATCTATTTATCACAGAACCCTGATCCTTCTCCGTACTTTCACTCACTTCTGTTCAAACATAAAATACAATGAGAACATAAATAGTTATACGTAACTAACCTAAAAAATAATTCACAGACATGCCCGTATGCGATAAAAAAAATTGATGCTAACCTTATGCCCGACATAAGCTTAGCACATAATATAGTCACAAACATTTCAATACGATACATTAACGACGGAAAAATAATGAACTACCAGTTCTGTAGACATAACTTGGCCTAATCAAGTGTCGAAAGGACCGGCCAAGTTATATAAACACGACAATATTAGAGAGAAGTTAAATAAAATAAATAGATGGATACAACCGTAACATGCTAACTAAGAAACTGTCACGATAGTTTATCTTCGTTTGGCACTAGAGACATGGACAGAAAGATAATAAGTCAGAACAAGAAAAGACGCTGAGATCTTAGGAAACTGCATAGGTACAGATTTGTCGTCTTACATCTAAGGTTACGCTATTTGATAATTGGGTAGGTATTATAAGTAGACTACATCTATTCACAGTCTTGGAACATATTGGCAGCAGAGGCTTACCGGAGGAGGTCCGATGGCGCCGCGGAAAGTCCCAACAGATCAATACTAGTTCAGTACTGGCGCTCAGTGTCACACACTTCACTACCACTAGTATACATATTACACATAACCACAGTACAGTACATAGCTGCCAGCACGATTGCTATCTGTTCACGTTGTGCGAATATACGCCTTAGACAAGCGCAGTGAGACTCCCTGATCGAGAGTTTTTGTTTTCGTCTACTTCAGCTGGGTTGGGTTTTTCCTGAAACAAAGAAGTTGATATAGATACAACCAAAAGCATCAGTTGAGACGGAATTCTAAGGGCGGTTTCAAAAAATATCTTCTTCCTGCTCTTATCCCACACTTTATGTGGGGTCGGCACAATATGTTCTCCTCTAGGGGCTGTGGTAGCTGACACTTTGACTGGCCTCTCAGCTCAGTTGGTAGTAGCTCTGCCTTCTGCGCCGTTAGGTTCGATCCCCACCGAGAACAAATATTTGTGTGGTGAACACAGATGTTAGTTCTCTGTCTGGGTGTTATATTGTATTCTAAGTATGTATTAAATAAAGTATATTAGTACTATATCAGCTATCTGGTACAAGCTCTGCTTAATTTGGGGCTAGATAATGTTGTGTGGATTGTCTATAATATTTATTTATTCTAAACTAGAAGCCACTGCTTTTGCGAATGGTGGGGCGCTGTGGTAGTTAAAACTTTGTGGTTATTTGTTCGATACCATAACATTTATGCTGAGGGACGACCAATTTTTATGTACTCGTTACTTGTTGATCTTTGGTAAAGATCCTTGTATATTACTTGTGTGGCATAAAATAAATATTTTGATTTGATTTGATCGTGTAGTAGTTACAAGCCATTGGGCTTCTCTGCGAATGGGCGGGAGCTTTGGTAGCTGAAACTTTGTGAACCTAAAAATAAAGTCCTAGACAGTAGATACCTGTGTGTCTTGCCGGACGGGCGGCGGGCCGGCGGGCGGCGGCAGCGGCAAGGCGAGGCGCAGCGCCGTCCAGAAGGCGCGCTCGTGCACGTGACGCCACGCGACCAATCGCGTGCCGCGGAGAGTTGACACCAGTCGCGAGCCGCACTCTTTCGCCTCGCGCTTCAACTTTGGCAGATCCTGGAAAACAAACAAGTTAATATTATTATGTAGGTATGGTATTTTATTTTTATTTCTAAGTACGTATACAAACAAGCAAGCTTTGCGAAAAGGAACCTTCTCGTTAAACTTACTGCGGTCACAGTAGTGTTACATTGTATTTACAAAAAAAAGTATTTAAGTATTATATCAGCTATCTGGTTCCCATAATACGAGTTCGGCTTAATTTAGGCCTAGATAGTGTTGTGTGGATTGTCTACAATCCATACTAATATTATAAATGCGTTTGTAACTCTGTCTGTCTGTATGGCTTTCACGCCAAAACTACTGAACCGATTGAAATGAAATTTGGTACACAGATAGTTGAGGGCCTAAGGAAGGACATAGGCTACTTTTTATTGTGAAAAAAGGTTTACAAACCTTTTAAAACGTTATAAAGAGCATCACATTGATGTTTCTGTCTCACTCTGACACCAAAACACTCCGACGATCACCAATCACCAATTGCAATGAAATTTGGTACACAGATAGGTTAAATCATTAGAAAGGACATTTATGCAACTTATTATTGCAAAACACTTATTGAAAACACAATTTTTCATGAGAATTACACTTTTTTGTACAATTGCGACGGCTTTCGATCGTGAAATTTCTGTTTGTGTAGGTGACTGACTGACTTTTTTTTTGTGCTGGCGGGGATGCAAAGTCTTTTCGCCAAGTCCTTATGACTGACTGATTGCCGACCAGTGTTGCCAGTGGCAGATAGTCCGTCGATGGATTGAAAAGATCGATATTTAAGCTGGGAACATGTTAAGCTTTTTATTGCGAAAAAAGGGGTTGTAAGGGGTTGAAAGTTGTATGGAAGTATCGTCATTTTTAGAGCTAGAAACTTAAAACTTATTTTTTAGTCTGTTGATTTGATATAAAAAAATATGACATTCAAAGTTTGTGCTGGGGGGGTAGAGGGAGGGGAGTACAGGGGGGAGTATGGAGGGGAGTACAGGGGGGAGTGTGGAGGGGAGTACAGGGGGAGTGTGGAGGGGAGGTGCCGGGGGGAGTACAGGGGGGAGTTGGAGGGGAGGTGCTGGGGGAGTGTGGAGGGGAGTACAGGGGGAGTGTGGAGGGGAGGTGCGGGGGGAGTGTGGAGGGGAGGTGCGGTGGGAGTGTGGAGGAGAAAACAGGGGGAGTGTGGAGGGGAGTACAGGGGGGAGTGTGGAGGGGAGTACAGGGGGGAGTGTGGAGGGGAGTACAGGAGGAGTGTGAAGGGGAGGTGCGGGGGGAGTGTGGAGGAGAAAACAGGGGGAGTGTGGAGGGGAGTACAGGGGGGAGTGTGGAGGGGAGTACAGGGGGAGTGTGGAGGGGAGGTTTGGGGGGAGTGTGGAGGGGAGTACAGGCGAGTGTGAAGGGGAGGTGCGGGGGGAGTGTGGAGGGGAGTACATAGGGGAGTGTGGAGGGGAGGAGCGAGGGGGGATGTGTTCAAGGGGAGGTGCGCGGGGAGTGTGGAGGGGAGTACAGGGTGGAGTGTGGACGGGAGGTGCGGGGGGAGTGTGGAGGGGAGGTGCGGGGGGAGTACAGGGGGATTGTGGAGGGGAGTCTGGGGGGAGTGCGGGGGGAATGTGGGGGGGTGTTGAGGAGAGTGGGGGGAGTGTGGGGGGAGTTCGGAGAGGAATGCGGGGGGGATGAAAGTGTGGCGTAGTACGACGCCATATGTCTAAGTTTAGTAAGAGGGCAGACGACTGTGTCACGTGCACGCGAATATGACGTTGTTATTTAATTACTGTTTTCTTCCGCTGCAAATTAAAAATGCTACCCATAGACACTATACCACGCGGACGAAGTCGCGGGCACAGCTAGTATTTAAATAAATACAAAAAAAATAATATAAAGTATAATAGAACTAAACTGCGGTGCCACCATTTTAGGAAACCCAATAAAAAATTGTGGTTTTACACGTTTTTTCAACTTCAAAACTTTAATAACATTCAAACTTTGTAGATTTATCATTTTAATATTTTTCAAGTTTAATTTTGCTATGCAAGTTTTTAAGCCGGGGTAGCTTCCCCAATACGTACATTGTACACAGAAGCATTTTAGTTTAATAAACTTTTACAATTTTTTTTTTCCTTGAATCATACACATACCCGATGACATTCTGAAGATTACGGGAAGTATTAGTACCTATGTGGATGGTGAAGGCTCAAAACCGTACACTGAAAATGTATATGGGGTTCTTATTGGCTTATACTCCGATATATAGTGACGATGGATACATACCTGTAGCAACACGACGACGGGCGGCAGCGGCAGCGCTCGCAGCTGATGCAGCGCTGTCAGCAGCTGCTGCGGCGAGTACTGCGCCGGCGACAGCACCGCCACCAGCGAGCGGCAGCGCCCCGCTGACCCTATCAGCTCTTCGTACCCTGACAACAACAAAATCAATCAATATCTACTAAATATTATAATTCTGAAGAGTTTGTTTGGTTAAACGCGCTAATTCCTGACGCGGAAGACCTACGACGCAATGCTTTGTTATAGGCGATGGTTGCCACTTACCATCAGTGGGCCATTATGGTTGTTCCATCAACTAGTTGTTTACTATTAATACGTCCTATACAACGAAAATAGTGAACACTTAAAAACCAAATAAACGTGACTTCATTTTGATTGATATTCAATGATTTCGTATTCCAAGTAAAATTGGTAATTAGTCAGATTGCGGACGGACGAAGTAGTTATTGATCGAGCGAGCGAAATTTCAATACCCAATGTTCATGTAGATATTACCTGAGAATATAAATAAGGTTGCCTAGTAATAGCGATGGCAATTGGAAGATGAATCAGCCGTGATTTATAATATTTAATAACATTTACGCTTTTCCATTGGCCGCCCACCTACCACCCACGCTAAAGTAAAGATGTGATTACCAAGAAAAGAACTTACGGACCAGCGTAAAATTTTTATTAAGTACTAATGGAATCTCGCGCGACTTCGTTCGCGTGATTCTACTATACAAACCTTCAAATCTTTTCTTAACTACTTACTGAGGTGCAAATCTTGATAAAATAGTTTCCTACCTCTCAAATACCTTTTTTTCTCTTTCGATGATTCCGTGATCAAAGAATGAAATAAGTTAATGAAAAAAGTTATGGCCTTCACAGCTCAGCTGGTAGTAGCTTTGCCTTCTGCGCTGGTGGGCATGGGTTCGATCCCCACGGAGAAAACATATTTGCGAGGTGAACATAAGTAGATGTATGTTCTCTGTGTGTTATATTGTATTCTAAGTATGTATTTACAAAAAAAATGTATGCATGTGTTAAACTGTCTGGTTCCCATAGTACAAGCTCTGCTTAGTTTGGAGCTAGATAGTGTTGTGTGGATTGTCCGCATAATTTATTTATTACTAATATCTTCCTCGCAAGATCGAATTAAACGTTCACTGAATCCTTTATACCTACCTTAGCTAAATCAATAATCTCAACATCCGTGTACACACTCACGACGCGTCGGTCGCTCCACTTAATCTTAAGAACTCTAGTATCATAGTCTCGCACAAACAGAAGATCCCACACGCATTTTATGCCCGTAGCACACTTCCGCGGCGGAACCGTTACAGAGCGGTACCGCAGTAATTTCGTCATGTCTTGTCCCGTGTAGAAGAAGCGAAACACTAGCAAAACTGTTTGTTTAAACGCATAGATTTGACTATATTTCATCTCTTTCTCTGCGCAGTTTCCACCGCCAGCCAGACTTCCGCGCTCTGGCCGCCGTTTTTTTTTTTTCACTTGATCCATTCATCTAGCGGTGCCGCTAAGAGGGCATCACACAGGCGACTCTCCATACCAAACGTAGTCCCCTATTTCCTCCCTGGATAATGCCTCTAGAGCAGGGATCCCCAAACTATTTTGGACAAGTGACCCCTTTTCCAAAATGAACAGTTACCTCAGACCCCCCTGACCAAATTACCTAATTTTAAGATCAACCCCCTTATTCACAACGGTCCGCTAACTTAGAACAGCTGCTACATAGTGTTATTTTTCATAGGTCTCTCTCGACTTAGGTCAATAGAAGAAGACAGAGTGAAAATTAGCAATGCTTTAAGTTAGCAGACTTTTATGAATAAGGGGGCTTATCTTTAGTTTTTTTCCTATTGACTCCACCTAGAATCACCTAGCTTTAAGACGTTTCAAAGTGATTCTTGGAATTGAAATGAATACAATTTTATTGAGTTTGAGTTTTAGAATTGATACAAATTACCTAGGTAGGTACTTTGTAAGGTACCAATTAGAAAACTTTGCACTTGGTTAAGTGAGTAAAGTTGACTTCATTTTCTCATCAAAATTTAACAAAATAAACGTACGTTGTACGAACTTGAGACTTTACATTACTACAACAATGCTATTTCCTACGAAAATATTAATTATTCTTAGTACACGTAACACAACATAAACAATACAGAACCTATCTACCTAGAACTTGTGTTAATTTAATAGGGGTCGATTTGTAGACCTCGTCGACCCCCAAAATCAGTTTTCATTTATATCGACCCCTAGGAAACCAATATCGACCCCAAGGGGTCGATATCGACCACTTTGGGAATCCCTGCTCTAGAGTAACCATTTTTTCTCACAAAATCCAGATCTGCTATATACGTGCTAGTATGTTTTCCTTTTATTCAGAAACTTATTGATAAAGAAAATATGACCCTCATATGATTTATATGAAATATGAATTGGAGGTGAAATTTTCTTAATCAATAAGTTTCTGAAAAAAAGGAAAACATACGAGCACGTATATAGCAGATCTGGATTTTATGAGAAAAAATGGTTACTCTAGAGCAGCGGTACTCAAAGTGTGTTCCACGGAACCCTAGGGTTCCGCGCTACCCCTGTAGGGGCTCCACAAGAATTTAGAAAAAAAACAAAATACCTCTCTCTGGTCACTGGTCGAACGTTTTGACTCCGCCCGCCGCGCGTATACTTGTGAGCGCGCAGTCCCTATGATAAAAGCTGCCTCTGAATTAGACGCTATAGTTGTGAACAAGCGACTTTCGGCTCTATCTTCAAAAAAATAAAGTCGAGATTGTTTACAACGCATTTTTTTGTATTTCTATTTTTATTTCCGCTTTTTGTTTATCAAAGGCGCCGACTCAAGTATTTTTGAGAATGTTCGAGTTCCGTCAAGTATTTTGCTTGTCAAAAGGGTTCCGTGACCAAAAAAGTTTGAGAACCGCTGCTCTAGAGGCATTATCCAGGGAGGAAATAGGGGACTACGTTTGTATGGAGAGTCGCCTGTGTGATTCCCTCAGCGGAGGTGTGCTACGGGCGTAAATCAGATCAGTAGACAGGTGAAGTGAAAAATGAAAACTATAGATAACTCTAAGGTTTAGGTACGTACAACTAGGTTGTGTATGCTCGCGATAGCATCAGCACAAACCTTAGTGGTTTTTTTAGATGCTGTTTTTTACAAATTAATATAGGTTAAAGTAGTAAATAACTGAAATCTAAAAAATCTAAAATATTACATACAAAAGCATTTTTTACTCGCTTCTCTTTATACGTTGCGACTTTAAAACCGCTACAATCCTTTTAATTACACTTTCTCTCAAATTTTCCTCCTAATAATCATGAAATAATATTGATTTCATATAAATTATTTGAATCGTTGGAGCGTTATTGAGCAACAAACATCGAAACTTTCGCATTTACATTATAAGGAAGGAAGTAGGTTATGCGAAAACTTCTAAATTGTTTGAAGCCGTATAATAAATTTTATTCGTTCAAGGTCTGTTTGTTTTCCTGAGAAATAAAATAAAAATATATTTAATATTTTCCAGCCACGTTTAGTAGCTTATACAGAAATACATAATGGACTAGGTATTTTATTATGTATATTGACACGGGTAGTTTTCGTGTTATTACCTTATTTTATTTGTTGTCTACTTCTCAACGACGGTACCACTCATGACACTGCCTGCCCGACGGCTGTTCAATAGCCGTCGGGCAGGCAGTGTCGGGAAAATAATGAAAATAATAATGTAACATAAGTTATTACACGTGATAAATACTCGTGTAAAAGTTTCAATATAATTTGTTATGACCGCGAATGATAATAATGATGAGGTACTTTGAAACCGAGCGCTAAAGTAGTACCTACCGTCTGCCCCCATTTCTCAGACGAGGGGGTGAATCGTAGAGAGTGGATGAAACTAATACGAATTAAGTGGGTGCTGTGTACATTAAGTACTTAGATGCCGAAACGTGGATTCACGTGAATCATAATGAACTTAGTACGGTGTCTGGAAGTTCATTATGATTCGTGAATCCACGTTCGCGTCTGGAAGTTACTACAGGTTGGAACTACAACTTTACCCTAGCGACCTGTTTTAATACTACCCCCGCTTCGAATGGTGTGTAATTTAGAAAAAAAGTGAAAAAAGTCACTGCCTTTAAATTTTTCCACCCGTGCAAAAGGTTGTTAGCCTTTTTTGTATACAACTAGCTGAAGGAACAAGCATAATAGGTATATGTTCCAGCTTATGTTAACCTACATACAGCCTTCCAAAAATATTGTATAAATTCGAAACAGTAGCACAGAGCATAATCCAGTAGTTCCTGAGATGCGCTTCGCGTTCAACCAGGCAAACAAACTCTTCAGCATTATAATATACGGTATAGGTTTCCATCCTATTTCATATAAAATATTTCTCAGATAAAATGTTACTTGAAGTTCTAACTCGCTTCATGGTTCGTCGCCTTTCAACGAGACGGTAAGTAGATTACTTGGAAACTTGGGATTTACTCTCTTTTGAGGCAAATAGTTTGGTCGTGTAGGTTTAAACGTGATGAATTTCCATTTAGTTTTATATAAAAGAAAAACAACTTAAGCTGATTGTTTTCATGATAGTTCTGCAAATATAAAACTTTGCATTTATTGTAGACGATTTATATTGCGTCTGGGGCAACTGGTGTTTACTCATGCCCCTACTTACGGGACGCTACAGTAAATATATTGGTTAATTAATTTAGTAATAGTTTTATTATCATTGATTTTTTTATTTTAACTGTGTATCTATCTGTTTGAGTAAATTTGAAAATCAAAACTTTGCATGCCCTTATAGGGCAGAATTACAATGGATATCAAAAACATGTGATTCTGCAAATATATACACTTTGACTATAGAATATAATCAATATTGTGGATAATCCACACAACACTATCTAGCCCCAAATTAAGCAATTAAGCCTTCAATGGGAACCAAGTAGCTAGATAACCAGAAATATTAAGTTGCATACTTTCTTAAAGATTCATTCTGTTTTGGCGGGGTTATAGGTTTTTATTGCTATATAGGCTTGCATCTTATTACGTATGGAATACCAACTACTGCAAAATGATGGGTATGATAAGATTTGACACAAATCTATATTAACCTGCCCCTCTCCCACCTATTCCCCCTTCCCACCCTCTGACAATCTTCAAAGATGTGAGGGTACTTGGTACTAATAGATGAGATTTGAAGGGAAATCCTCCGTTCATGGGGATTCAAGTCGTGAAGGCATTAAAGTGAACGTTTAATGCGTTCGTCGAAAATACAGACGGATATATTTGTCTATGACGTTTGTGGTAAAAGTTCTAATATTTCATAAACCAGTTCACTTTAGATTGAAATTTTTAATTGAACTTTATTTAAAGATACGCTTTAAGCAATAACTATTTAATTGCAAACCGATATTGCCATATCTTTGACAAGTCTATAGAATAGGGAAACTTATATATTTTTTAATTTATTTATCTTCTAAAAAATACATAATCTAATTATTATAATAGCACCAAAGTAAATTGAAATCGCCAATCTACTTTTGATGCTGACTGTACATATCTGAAAAACGTTACTTTTAAATAGAAATAATGTACTCTATAAAACTAGCCACCGCCCGCAGTTTCACTTCGTAGGCCGTTTTGGCCGCAATTTTTTTTGCGTTACTGGATTTTTTTCACTTATGTGAAGCCGTGACAGGCAGCTTGTGCTAAATAAATATGTACTTACATGTGTCAGGCTGTGTGGAAAGCTGAACGGAGTGGACTCGGTACTTGTACTTGAGTGCTAGCGTGGGTAGTAGTGCTCCTCGAACCAACGCGCTATCTACCGCCGTCCAGCAGACTAGCACGTCGAACTCCTTCTCCAATACTGCGGGTTAGAAACAAACTATTACATTTATTATCATTAAAAAACGCAACACTGTTTTTTACATAAACTCCTTCTCCAATACTGCGGGTTATAAACAAACTATTATATTTATTATCATTAAAAAACGCAACACTGTTTTTTACATAAACTCCTTCTCCAATACTGCGGGTTATAAACAAACTATTATATTTATTATCATTAAAAAACGCAACACTGTTTTTTACATAAACTCCTTCTCCAATACTGCGGGTTATAAACAAACTATTATATTTATTATCATTAAAAAACGCAACACTGTTTTTTACATAAACTCTTTCTCCAATACTGCGGGTTAGAAACAAACTATTACATTTATTATCATTAAAAAACGCAACACTGTTTTTTACATAAACTCCTTCTCCAATACTGCGGGTTAGAAACAAACTATTACATTTATTATCATTAAAAAACGCAACACTGTTTTTTACATAAACTCCTTCTCCAATACTGCGGGTTATCATAGACAAAGGAAAACAAGGGGTTATTAACAAACTATTATATTTATTATCATTAAAACCGCAACACGATTTTTTTTACATACATATACCTACAATTAGCTGAAGGAACAAGCCTATCACAGGACAGGCCTCTCAGCTAAGCTGGTAGTAGCTCTGCCTTCTGAGCCTTAGGTCGTGGGTTCGATCCCCACCGAGAACAAATATTTGTGTGGTGAACACATATGTTTGTTCTCTGTCTGGGTGTTATATTGTATTCTAAATATGTATTTAAAAAAAAGTATAATATCAGCTATCTGGTTCCCATAGTACACGACACGACTGCTTAGTTTGGGGCCAGATAGTGTTGTGTGGATTGTCTATAACATTTATTTATTTATATGGCCCATCTGATGTTAAGTGGTCACTATAGCCTATAACAAAGCATTGCCTTGTAGATCACGCACGTCAGGAACGTGCCCTTCGATGCACAGCCCTTCGTCCATCAGCTTGAGGCATACAGATATTCAGCCTCACGTACCAGTAATTTCAGCACCCACACCCTTCAAACCTCAAACACAGCAATGCTGCTTCACGGCAGAAATAAGCATGGTGGTAGTACTTCCCCTGACGAGGCACACACAAAGAGCTCTACTACTACTAAAGTAATGTAAGTAATGCAAGCTTAGTGACAAAATACTTTAAATATTTCCCGGACTTTGACCCTTTGAACTCTTTCACAGAGAAGCCTCCTACTGAGAGGAGATACAGGTTCTAAAAGTAATTTCAACTAACTTCAGAGTTCAAACGAAACATTTCGTAGGTGTATTAGAATTATTATAAACCGTTCTGCCGATTGTTACATTATGTAAAGTTACATGTAATTTTAAAAGTTACCAGGTGGTATTTAAATAATTTCCCCTGCTGTTTTAAAAGGTCACTGGAGTTCCGACACCATTATTTGCAACATACATACATTATGCAATAACTTTAATTTGTTCTGAACTGAACTTTTGAACGGCGGCGGCGCTAACATTATGTTAATTAACTGGCATGACTTTTCTACTGTTTTATTCGAAAACTCTAAGGTTAAATTCAGATATTTCAGAACTTAGGCTACTTTCAACTCAGCAATCTTACTTACTGTAAATAAAAACAGTTTATTAGACACAGCCGCGATATAGCAGTTTATGCGTTTCTGACGCCCCAGCCAGACTTTAGTCAGACCTCCGTGAAACGATAGATTTCGCAGACTAGTGCATAATGTACCAATTTGTTACCTAGGTGTATATAGTCTTACATACTACAAGCTATATAGGTATAGTTTCCCAAGTTCATGCTAGAATACCATAGACTTTTAAACTTGCTACCGTAGGAATGACGACGTAACAATTTTTTGAACGTGCCTTGCATGCTGGAACTAAGTCAAAAACTAATGAGATTTGACAGAAAGTGCTGGAACTTAGTGTCAAAAACCTGAACCACCGAATAAACTTTGCACGCGCGCATTCTTAGTCAAACCAATGACATTTCCTCTCCATTGTAATGGGTTTCCAACCTCTTGGTTTGGTCTCGTGGAACTGGCACTCACTTTTATTTACACGTTTCAAAGTGATCCTTGCGATTCAAGTGAATATCATATATGTGGGGGCTAGGACTACTGTATGGTAATCTGTGGCGGCCGACCGTAGGTTTGCAAGGTCTGCAGTTTTGAGCAGCGTCGGTCGCAAGCCCGAGCTTCTGGCCCACTAGTCGTCGCCCCACCTTTGTATTGAACGGTTCGCACAATAAACGTGGAAAACATTAATATAGGATTTTCTCTTGGCAC
Source organism: Thera obeliscata (assembly GCA_947578465.1). NCBI lineage: Eukaryota > Metazoa > Arthropoda > Insecta > Lepidoptera > Geometridae > Thera > Thera obeliscata. The sequence goes on from OX387926.1 coordinate 7,060,213, forward strand.
ATGGCACACCTGCCACACCCCAGATAGAGACCATAATCCGACAGTGGCTCTTCCCGACAATATATATATGATTTTAGACTTTGACATACCTCTCGCTCTATGCGCCGGCGTGGCTGCTCTGGCCTGCGCGTGCCTCGCAGCTAGCAGTAGCCTCGGAACACAGCGCCGTCGGAACACGGCCGCTGAGACCAGCAGTAAGGCTCCACCAGCCGCCCCTAGCACCAAAGCCCGCCAAGGCACTTGATCGCCGCCGCACCACGCCACGTTACCTGGTCCGCCGCCATCTATGGAAAACATATTAGAATTAACACCCAGAACAGCATGATCCAATAAATCTATTGTTTTTGACTCCATATAGACACACACAACACGGTACACGGTTCAAACAGGTTAATTAATGACCAGTAGAACTCTGAAAATTTAATCGTACTCGTAGGTCATGGGATTCCTAAAAACTAAATAAAGCATTATGTGAAATTGCATGGGCATACAAGTTGTTACGGCGCCATACGAGTGTCCCGATTCCGAATGGAAACAAAATGTCAGACTCGCAATTCAAATCTTTTGACAGCTACATAATCTGTCACTTCGCCTTCAACTTTTTACGACTACGCTTCATACCAACTTTCTAAATCGACATTATAAGTCTTCATAAGTATTTATGTATTTATCCACGCCACGAGAAAAACCCCAACTAAACTGCGCAAACACAAGCATAATATTCATGCAAATTCATTGAATAAAAACACTGAGCGTTATCTTGTTGACTTAAAAAATCCCGGTAATACCACTTTTATATCCTGTTTAGGTTTTTCTTGCACGGTTTTCTGGCGTAATGTATAAAGATTTACAATTAATTTATTCGCCAATTTTGTTAATAATGGTTTAATATACAGATAGCAAGTGAATAAGTGGAATAAGTGAATAAGTAAATAATAGTGGACAAGGATAGCCACCGATTGGCATCCTGACCCAGCGAGAAGGCGACGCGCCAGACCAAAACGGAGATGGCGAGACGAGCTTGATGGTTTTCTGACGGATTGGACAAGCGTAGCCCAGGATCGCGATGTCTGGAGGGAATGGGGGGAGGCCTTTGCCCAGCAGTGGGACCCAGAGGGCACATAATAATAATACAGATATGAAAAAGATAAAAGCTTTCTGATAATTTGAGCAAAACAGTTTTAGTCAGCTAACGTCTTTTTATCTTTCAATCCGGCTAGTCCCTAGTACAATCCGATCATAGTTTTTGTTATAAGTTTGACGACAGATTTCAGGACAAGAAAATACGAGTTTCAAAGGAGGCTCCTTCCTGCCACTCAATATTTCAAAGAAATTGTCGTTCTTGAAAATTACTTTCTTGAAGGTTCAACGCGCGCGTGACAATTCGCAGTAACTTTTTCTTCCACGCGTGCAAAATGAGCTTTCTTGCGATAGTTTTTTTACCCATTTTCACGCATCACCTAGCCGATTGCAAGAATTCCATATACCTATTACCGGATAAAAACTGCTAATACACTTATTGTCGGCAATCACGTTTATTCGGAGAAAAGAAAGCCGCTGGCAAACGAGGCTATTAATGCATCATCTGTTTAATAAAAAAACCCCGTTTCAATTCATCTGAAATACGGTTGACTCACTTAACTAATATTTCCCTTTATTTTGTTTAACTCCAATTTAAATATTTGGGTGCAGGAAAATGTTACGCAAGCTACTACTGTGACCATATCATCTCGGCAATATTTGTGACATCGATATTTCCTCTTACGACACCTGTAGCAAACACCTGTATGCTACAGAATCTGTAGGTGTTTGCTGTAGTATAGATGTCGTAAGAGGAAATAAATACCAGGGAGATAATGGTCACAGTAGCTTTCGTAATTCTTTGTTTATTTTCCTGCACCTTAAAATTTAAAGTAAACAATAGATAACCTTATGTAGGTCATAAGGCATAAGGACCGCAAAGTAACGCCAGAAAATATTAGAACGAATAAGATATTAAGGATCAATAGTTTATTTCTTTATTTATTTTTAAAATCCTCATGATAGTCGTGTTTTAATAATCTATACTTTGACATAGATTATTATTATCTGTATGCCTCAAGTTGATGGACGCAGGGCAGTGCATCGTAGGGCACGTTCTTGACGTGCGTGACCTACGAGGCAATGCTTTGTTATAGGCGATGGGTACCTCTTGATCAGGTGGGCCATATGCTTGCTCCTTCAGCTAGTTGTATCAAAAAAGGATTATTATTATTAAAGTATAACATAAAAAAACTTAAAGAACTATTGGCTTAATATAATGAGCGGTGTTATTCCTAAACAACGATCTCTACCAGACAACTTTTGGACATATTGACACGAACAGAAGAAAAGTAGGTTACAAAGCCTTCCTAAGCCATGTTTTAATAAATTTTTTATTTAAGGCAGTGTGAGTCTGTCTTTAGTTAGCGCGAAAGACGTCGTCTAAATAATACCTACCTTTTGTGTTTGCAATAAAAACATGTATTGTACATTTAATAGGCGACTTCATTTTAATTAAGTGTTAAAGAATGTTGGAAAAACTAAAAATAAATAATTATTCTATATTTTAGGAATCCTGACCATGTTTTGAAAAACGGAGACGTGTTGCTGGAATACGGGTTCAGCCCTGCTATTCCAGCAACACGTCTCCGATTGTTTGATCGCTGAATCGGCGTTCTATTTTCAAATTTTTCACACTAATATTGACAACTCACTTCGAATTCAGCGATCGCTTGATAAAGTGATTTGTATTGCTAGAATTGCACCCCAGGGCGTCTGATCTTGTCTGTCTAAGCTACTATCTGTCACATTGCAACTTACAAGAAAACAAAACAGAGCTGATTTGAAAAAAGAAACCTTATCACAAGAAGCTAGAAAAAAATAAATTAAATTAACATTTATACGAATACGAAGGTATAACTAGGATAATGTGTAGTTTCGACGAGGTGCTTTGCAGACGCTGCTGGTTCTTTCACACGGAACCCTGTTTACGCAAAATTACTATTCTCTTGGTCAATTTATTCTTAATTTAATGATGCTAAGGAATGCTGTGTTGACCTCATATGAAGTGGGATAAGGGCATAGAAAATGATAATAATACTGTTGAAGAGTGTATATTGTAAGTAATACACATAAGATGAAACATAATATATCCATTTTTATCAATTTACTAGCGATCCTCCCCAGCTTGGCACGGGTCGCTAGTAGAAAATAGCGTGATGTTATAATATTGTAGCCTATAGCCTTCCTCGATAGATGGACTATCCAACACAAAATATTTTTCATCCCACCAGCTCAGAAAGTGTGTTTTTGCTGTTCAATATCTGACTGCAAAAGCCGTTTTTATCCTCTAGACTAGAGGATAAAGTAAATTTGAATTTAGAATATCGTGTTCACTAAGTTTGTGAATACACAACTTATTTACTTCTACCTCCATGGTGCTGAATTTGTCATACAGCCTTTTTTAATTTGTTAAAAACTTGCACTCGTGACCTTCTTGGTATATTTGTGAATTCAAAACATCATTTAACCTATTTAACCTGCACGGTGCCGAATTTATCATGCAACCTTTTTAAATTTGTTAAAAACTCATACTCGGAACCTTCTTGGTGTGTTTTAGTCGCGCCATATTCTTTTTTGCATTTGGTCATTTCTTCGCTGAGGTGGGATGAAAAGTTACGTGTTGCACTCGAGTGCAAAGATTTTTCACCTTGTGCTCTTTTGATTCCTTCGCCTTCGCTTAGGATTCTAACTTTTAAACCACTCGCTATACGCTCGTGGTTAAATTTTAGAATCCTTCGCTTGCTCGGTCATCAAAATTGTGCACGCGGTTAAAAAGCAGCTTTGCACTCTTGTATAACAAATAACTATTTTTTATTCGGATCAGCAGCAGTTCAATCAAACAATCAATCAAACTCAGCTTTATTAGTACAGATAGATTAATATGCAAATGTGTTTGTGCTTGTTATGTTTTCGCTGGTAAACCACACAAACGATCGAGAGTAAATTCGGCACAGAGATCGCTTGTATTCATTTATAATTGACTAGTGAAAAGCTTTAGCTTCGCACGGGTAGAAAAATTTAATAGAAGAGTTAACATTTTCACCTTTTTTCCAAATTAAAACCGTGCGAAGCAGGGGCGTGTCGCTAGTATTCAATATAGTTAATGTTACTCCGGGATAATGTGGCATTATAATGGTGAAAGAATTTTAGAAATCGGTCCAGTAGTTTTTGAGTATATTCGTTATAAAATTCAAATCTTTCTTCTGCATAATATTAGCATGATTTATATAACCTCTGAAAAAAACATCATCCATCGCCACACAGTTTGCCGCACATTTTTAGATGAATAATGTATTTTCATTTTGACAGTAACAATGTTTTCCCTTGCTTATCCGGGGCGTATCACTATATTTTATTTAAGTATATAATATATGTATTACGATAGTTTTCTTTTGTTAAATTATTATAATAATCCAGTACTTTTTAATTATGTTTTACCACGCTTCGTGCACCGCCCCGTCCGTTTCTGCCATTTACACTACTTTCCATCTTAAGGTTGCCTGGAAGAAAGTGCTGTCAGCGATAAGGCATTGTACTTTATTTAATTACCCTGTTACTGTGATGTATCCTTGTGTACATTATAGCGTTATCTATCTATCTATATTTTTGACAATGTACTAAGTAATCAAAATAGTTTACGTAGCACATCATTTTTTTTTCGTGCTTATTTTAACATAATACTAGTTAAATAATATAAATAAATTTTCTTTCTTCCTTCTTCTTTTTTTCACATAAAAAACTGTAGGAAAATCTAATAAATCACATTAACGTAGTAAATTCGCGGTAGTGTTTTGTAAAATACACAATAGATCTTCCATTTCGATGAAATCCAATTAAACGGTCGAGTTACTCCTAATATACCTAATGGATCATACACGCTTCCCTTGGCTGAGCACTAACAGGTATTACCTAGAATTATAGATTATGTAGCTGTAGGTAAGAACATTTCCCACAGTCTACACAAGCTTTGGAAGAGTAAACACTGTTATGTACTTAAATAAGCAAAAATAAGTACATATAAGTATACCATAAATAATTATAAGTTCAAAAAACTTGAGAAACCGACTTCATTGTCAAACGGCTAAACTAATTTTAATGAAATAATTTGTTTGGGACAATCTGGACGTAAGAATAACCTTCCAAATAAAAAAATAATTTTCTAAATCGGTTCATAAATGACGGTGGCATGCAGTTACAAACATTAAAAAAAATATTTAAAAAAAAATGGCAACACCGATTTTAATAAAATTAAAATGGGACTAATTTGGAAGCAGTACCTTTCAGATAAAAAAATATTTTTTCAAGTCGGCTCACAAATGACGAAGTTATGCGGTAACAAACATTAAAAAAAAAAAACACAAAGAACCTCCTCCTTTTTGATTGGAAGTCGGTTAAAAATAAATAAATAAATATTCTGGACAATTCACATGGCTATTTAATTACTGGAACATCTCAGTACCAGTAATTAAATAGCCACAGGTATGGTTTTTGAAATCTGAGATACGCTTCACAAGTATGATTTGCGTTCACGAATAATCTATATCTATGTATAATATAAAAGTGATCCCTATTTTCCTTGGTCATGCCATTACGCGTGAACGACTGGACCAGGCTTAGAACTAGGACACGAACATAGGATTTTTATGCCGAAAAAGTAACGGAAACGGGGCGAGCCAAGCCACGGGAGGCCGCTAGTAATGATAAAAAATGTTTAAAATAATGCATTATTACAAAATATGGGGTATATATTACGTACCACTACTGATGTATTTTAGGTTAAATCAAAATAGTCTTTGTTGACGTAAGCTTTGTTCACATTTACCTCTGAGTTCACTTTGTAACTACAGGACTTTACTTTAATATTCGCGAAACAACCGCCGGGTGATTGAGAGCACGGTAAGAGAAACTTTTGACTCAGCTTCGTAGTTCTAGAGAGTAATTTATTGAGGATATTGTAAGATTTCTCTATCTACCTACCTCGTACGTCTTCTCCTACAAAACAGATAGATTGCACCCTTACGGATTGCAATATATGTATGTAATAGGACTTATATCGATTCTGGGATTTTCATTGAACCGCTATTCAACATCATCACTGATATTATACCAATCATCATCTTTACCCAATATCAACAATTTTCTTTTGAAGAATTGATTGGCAATGAAATCATATAAGTATATGTATATAAGAATTCATTAGAATTGTGTCTAAGATCTCGTCTTATCCAAACATGCCTAACAAGAAAACTTAGTTAGCAAAACAAACTGCAGCACACCTGTCTACCTTATTCGCGTCACGGCAGCCTAAGGGCGCTTGTACACGCTAAGAAAAAACGCCGGGTCTACCCAAGAATTCGTGTCGTAACTAGAAAATAACTGTGTACACTGCTCGCAGCGGTGCACGAAAAAAATCTTATCTGCGCAAGACACGACGCGGCGAACGTTGTTGCGTTTTCGTGTGTGGAAAAGACAAAATTCTTGTCTTGCGCAGATAAGATTTTTTTCGTGCACCGCTGCGAGCAGTGTACACAGTTATTTTCTTGTTACGACACGAATTCTTGGGTAGGCCCGGCGTTTTTTCTTAGCGTGTACAAGCGCCCTAAAGCGTATGCACCTAAAAAAACAAAATGAATTCCCGGCCAGACGTAAAACTTCAGCATAAATTGTTTTAAGATAATTATTTTACTGGGTACATAATTACACTACAAAGATGTTTTTTTTGTTGGCATTCATACCGGCGCACCGGCGACAAAAACGCTATTAATCGGTAGTAAGGTATCTGACGATATAATTATGGTTGTGTCTGAATCTTACCCTTTTGCGCTTCGTTTATTTGCCAGATTCTTAAGATTGCTTGGCGTCGTTTTAATGCCTGTAATTTGTTACGACGGATATAGTGAACCAGAAAGAACTTGATTGAAACGGATGCTTAACTAAGTATATTTTTTTGGAATTTGGTATAGTGGAGAATATATTATGTACTTGTGGGACTAGAGATCGGAAATTTAGCACAGGCACTCGCTCATTATTGCTTAAAAATATTTTAAAAAGTTTAAAGTTTTTTTACAAAAATCATCTAAAAATACACCGTCATTATTCTGTTTGTATCGCTGTAAGTAGGGTTTGAGTAATCCCCAGTTGCCCCTGACGTTATATAAATCATCTACAGTAGATGCAAAGGCCCGTTCACTTTATCGTTGTAAGAGGGTTACTCTCTTCCATTACGGAATAGAGCTGATTTTGAGGAAAAGATTTTGATCTATCCTCATAGGTTCGGATTTTGCGGCTACTCAAATAGTATAAGCCAGAAACCTTAGCCTACCTTAACCTTTTAGTAGATCGGGACCGTGTTTTACCGTTTGTAAATTGTCACCCATTGTTGTATATACCTACATAAATAAATCTATAACATATATTATGTAAATTTTTTGGTTTTTATTTTTATGTTTGGTTCGTAGTCGCAAAGATAAATTGTCACGAAATAGCAGGATCTCCTAACATAGGTTCAGGAGATCTCAAACGCATGTACGCATGTATTGTGTCACAATAGATTAAGCTACAGAATAAACATTTGATTTGCTTTGATATATGTATATGTACATATAATATACAAAAATAGAACAGAATGATTATTATTACACTAATATATAATAACTAAATTCTAATTCAAAAGTTACATAACATTTCATCAACAAAATATTGTTGGAATTGAAGCGAACTACCTAATGTGATTAGAAATGATACGTTTCGTGCCGATTCGCCATATCGTATAATAATCCATGAGATGAAAACCGTTCACAAGAAATAAAATAACATTCAAAAGAAAAGTGATACGAAACAAAATGTATTAGTATTGACTTTCTAGAATTTCGTTTAGAAATCCCTCAGGCTTCCTGAGAAAAAGGTTAAATATTACTTTTATAAAAATAATAATAATTCATTTAATGGTTCCGTAGCCAAATGGCAAAAAACGGAACCCTTATGGATTCGTCATGTCTGTCTGTCTGTCCGTCCGTATGTCACAACCACTTTTTCCGAAACTATAAGAACTATACTGTTGAAACTTGGTAAGTAGATGTATTCTGTGAACCGCATTACGATTTTCACACAAAAATTAAAAAAAAAACAATAAATTGTAGGGGTTCTCCATACTGAGAACTGAAACTCAATTTTTATTTTAATCAAACACATACGTGTGGCTCTGTGTATCTAATAGGTATTCAAAAATGATATTGAGGTGTCGAATATATTTTTTTTCTAAACTGAATAGTATGCGCGAGAGATACTTCCAAACAAGTGTGCTATAATTTCTAAAATAAGAGACTGATAAAACTAAAAAAATAAATGATGTACCTACAGTACCATGCAAAATTCCACCGAAAAATGGTTTGAACGAGATCTAGTAAGTAGTTTTTTTTGATTCGCCATACATTTATAAATCATTAGTAAACCGCAATTTACCTTTCATTCAATCAACTAAAATATTAAGTTATATTAAGATACTTGCTGCTATGGAACCCTTCATGGGCGATTCTGAATCGCACTTGGCCGCTTTTTGTTTTGTATTGTGTTCTGCCGTCCACTATCTGTTTCATACCCTACTCATTTTGTTTTTTCTGTGGAAACTTTTAATTGGTCATCGGTGTACATGTAGCAGTATTTACTGTTTAGCTACACATTAAAGTACACATACAGTAAGCTTTTTCAAAACTTTGAAAATAAAATAAAAGTCATTGCAAATAGAAAACGCATAATTAATTTTCCGACCACTAGAATTTAATCTGGTTCTCTGTAATTTCAGGCTCAACATGATATGGAGACCGCACGCTGTGTGTTATTGTGATTAAAAATACCTGCTGTGGCCCGTGGTTTTTCTCTACGTTACCTCTATACAGAATTAGAATAATTTATAAGCAAAAATACTATATGCCTTGGCTATGTAGTATATAATTATATGTTTAAAAAACTTGAGAAACCGACTTCATTGCCAAACGGCTAAACCGATTTTAATGAAATTTGTTTGGGACAATCTGGACGTAAGAATAACCTTCCAAATAAAGAACTAATTTTCTAAATCGGTTCATAAATGACGGAGGCATGCAGTTACAAACATTAAAAAAATTATTTAAAAAAAAAATGGCAACACCGATTTTAATAAAATTAAAATGGGACCAATCTTGAAGCAGTACCTTTCAGATACAAAAATATTTTTTCAAAACGGCTCACAAATGACGAAGTTATGCGGTAACAAACATTAAAAAAAAAAAATACAACCGAATTGAGAGTCTCCTCCTTTTTGATTGGAAGTCGGTTAATAAAAAAGAGAAGCCTATACAGTGAAGTTCTTTATTTATTTGGAAATTCAAAACAATAGGTCATTAAATCTTTTGCACTTTATATCCAATGGTTTCGATTTTTCATTTGACTTCCAATCAATAAATTATAGTTTAAAAAACTAAAAAAAAAACGCTTTTATAACTAATTGAACTAAAAAGTTAAAAATAAAACTGTAATAATCAATTGAAAAATTTATATTATTGTACAAAAAAGCGTGGGGTGCTTTTTATAATAACTTCAGATATAATAAAATATTGATAAAATATCTACAACAATCAAAATCAAGCACCCCACGCTTTTTGTACAATAATATAAATTTTTCAATTGATTATTACAGTTTTATTTTTAACTTTTTAGTTCAATTAGTTATAAAAGCGTTTTTTTTTTAGTTTTTTAAACTATAATTTATTTTTTACTTTTTAGTTTTTTTTTTTTCATGTATTTTTTTTTTCTTATTATTGCATTGTCATCGACCCTTGACAGATGTGCAAAGTTTGAATCAAATCTGATCGTTCAAAGTAGGTTTTTTTTTAAATTTATTTTTATTTCTTTTCATTTTTTTTTTTTTTTTTCATATTATTGCATTGTCATCGACCTTTGACAGGTGTGCAAAGTTTGAATCAAATCTGATCGTTCAAAGTAGGTTTTTTTTTTTAATTAATTTTTATTTCTTTTCATTTTTTTTTATTTTTTTTTCATATTATTGCATTGTCATCGACTTTTGACAGGTGTGCAAAGTTTGAATCAAATCTGATCGTTCAAAGTAGGTTTTTTTTTTTAAAAAATTATTTCTTTTCATTTTTTTTTATTTTTTTTTTCATATTATTGCATTGTCATCGACCTTTGACAGGTGTGCAAAGTTTGAATCAAATCTGATCGTTCAAAGTAGGACAAAATCGAGCTCAAAGGGGTCGGTTACATACATACATACATACATACATACATACATACATACATACAGGTGAAGCTAATAAAAGCGTTATTAAAAAGGAGGAGGTTCTCAAGTCGGTTGTATGTTTTTTTTTTTTTTTTTTTTTTTATGTTTGTTACCGCATAACTTCGTCATTTGTGAGCCGATTTGAAAAATTTTTTTTTTATCTTAAAGGTACTGCTTCCAGATTGGTCCCATTTTAATTTTATTAAAATCGGTGTTGCTATTTTTTTTTAAATAATTTTTTTAATTTTTGTAACTGCATGCCTCCGTCATTTATGAACCGATTTAGAAAATTATTTTTTTATTTGGAAGGTTATTCTTACGTCCAGATTGTCCCAAACAAATTTGATTAAAATCGGTTTAGCCGTTAAACCATGAAGTCGGTTTCTCAAGTTTTTTAAACTTATAATTATTCATTTTCTTAATACAATTGCCTGTTGCAAGACACATAATGCTTCCGTACAAAATACCGTAACTTAGATTATCGAATTTAAGGCGACTGTTACGACGTTGTTGAGCCAAAAACATATTCGTTTCGCCTATTGTCTCTCTCTAATGTATGGAGAAAAGATGAGACAGCAAAAATACCTTGAATAGAAACAATCGAAACGAGTTGATTGAAACGAGTTGTTGTCTCATCAATTTTCCATACATAAGAGAGAGAGACATGTGCTCACACGAAAACAACATGTGGTAGAAAATAAACTAAGTTTTCTAATAAAAAAAAAATCCGCCTTCAGGTACTGTTGCGCAGAAATCCTGATTAACTACGTCCCTTTTCATTATTCAGACAGTGTATATTATGCGAGTAGCTTTTGTTCAGTCATAATGGGCTGTGTACTTTGCTAATTAATTTCTACCTAGTACGAGAAATCGCTGGAATTTGGAATACCAAAAGCGAATCCGGGAAGTACACACACTGTAATCAGAATTGTATTTCACCGGCTTCCCGGAATATTTTCGACAGCAGCGCTTTGACTGGTCAATTCTGTTAGGACTAGAGCAAATCAGTGAACGACATAGTTGAAGCTAACATATCAATTTGCAATGTCTGTACCTACTATTTTCGTATCTTATTTTTATATACTGCGTAGTACTTTTTTATTACTTTGAAGCGTAGCGTCTGCTTTCTTTGAAACTTTTGCTTTTGTATTATTGAAATATTTGACTCTGAGTTTGTCAATGTACGTTTAACCTAACTACGAATATGAATATAAATCTTATAATTTTTGGTAAGTTTCTTTAATTTATTTCAAAATCCGCCTCTTGCGTTGCGACCCATGTGAACTGACAATTCCATGTTAAAATACAACGCGGTGTGGGTGGGGAAATATGATTGAGTGTGACATATGGTATGGTATGGTTGTGACCCGAACGGGCAAACACGTGAGGAAGACGACTGCAAATATTGGTTTTACCGCTGCAAATGAAAAATTCAACCCAAAGACACTATTCCACGTGGACGAAGTCGCGGGCACTGCTAGTAAATAATACTTGATATTACTTACACCTATAATGGACAGTGACGTAGCTTCGAGAGACGACGTCGTTGCTGTGGACAAGACACACGTACGTTCCATAGTCTTGAGCTGACACTCGTTCCACTGTCAGGTATGAGCCGATGATATCTTCTACGTCCTCACTGAAACAATAAACCAATTTAGTCTATATATTTATAGATGGTCTAACCTATAGTCTACTTCACAAAACGATAGACAATGATTTGTATAGCAATTGATTCGAATTTGAAGGGTGTGGGTGCCGGTGAAATTACTGGCACGTGTGGCTGAACATCTGGGTGCCTCAAGTTGATGCATCGTATGGCACGTTTCTGACAATGCTATGTTATAGGCGATGGTTACCTTTTAACATCAGGTGGGCCATATGCTTGTTCTATCAACTAGTTGAATAAAAAATAAACAAATTGCGATGGAACCAGTGTAACGTTATACGTTAAAGATTTATTATGAATGACGCTCATGTATCTCAAATATTTTTTTATTAGGATCTTACTTAATAAAACACTTATTTCATCAAACCTAGGTTTAACTATTCTTATACTAAAATTTAAATTACTGGCGCGTCAATATCTGTGTGTTGCGCGCGACCTTGAATAGAACCGGCTAGGAGCGAGGCTCGCCCGCTGTATGCGTTCGCTCAGTGCACTGCCACCGCCATTCGCTCTGCCGCGACGCTTGCGCAAAGACTAGTGTACTTAACCATTGTTCCAGTTCAACGGATTTGTAAAATACCGATACTGGTTTAGTATCTTTCTTTAAAAAACTATTAAAGTTGTTCAATTAGTGTTTCGTCCCATACTGGGTAAGTTATGCACAGTTTTAAGAACAAATACGTACCTTTTGCACTCGTCACTAACGAACTTTTGAATGTCACCTTGCTACGACCTTTTCTTTGTTTCTTTTCCTCACATCTAGATTTAGTTTGGCTACTTGTAGATTGAACCCTTGTTACTATAATATTACTTAAATGCATTCCTTGTTATCTTATTATCATGCTTTAGACTTTTGCAAAAATATTTTACTTATAAAATATTTTCTTATCCATTGTAAATTCACTTGCCAGCCTACCTATGCTTAATCAAATCTCATCTTATAACGCATTCAATAGCCTTACTCATTTTTTAAATATTTATTTTTTAATCTTAAAATTAAGTTTCAAATTTGTCCTAAGTTCGTAGTTACTCAATTTTTATCATTTACTCTATTTCCACAATACTGCTAGCTGTAGCCTAGGCATGAATATTCCTAAAATTAGTTGAAAGATATGAACAGTATCGCCAGTCCTCTTGCTGGATCTTGGTTTGTCACCCTGCATATTAGCATATTGCTACAGTGAATATTCATGCCTGGTTGTTCTGCACGCTATTTTTTATTCTTCATTTGTATCACTTTTTCGAATGCTTACTTTTATTGTGAGAAGCTTGCATCTTGTGACGACGGCTAATACTACGCTATGCTCCCGGTTTTGCTTCCAAATAATTATTTTCTAAATAATTATTTTACTTTCTTTGCAATTAGTATCGCTCACGAGATGCAATTCTTCACTGCCCTCTGCTACATTGTACCTGGACTGCATCATCATCATCATCAGCTTGCCAAATTGTAAACTCTCTCATCACTCCCTTGCCTTATCATGAGATGCAGTCCGGGTCAGCCGACCTACCTACCATTACTAAGACGGGCAATCTTGGCCCATTCCAGGAGCTACCTCCGGGCTACTCAAGAGCTACCTCCGGGCTACTCAAGAGCTACCTCCGGGCTACACACGCCCCAGCTACCTCCGAGCTATCTACGCCTTAGCTACCTCCGGGCTACCTACGCCTGAGCTACCTCCGGGCTACCTACGCCTCAGCTACCTACGGGCTATCTACACCCCAGCTACCTACGGGTTGTCTACGCCCCAGCTACCTACGGGTTATCTACGCACCAGCTATCTCTGGGCTACACTAGTACCTGCGGACTACCTCAGCCTTATCTGCCCGGGCTCACTTAACGCAACGCAAGGGGAGTGATTTACCTAAAACTAATAGGACTATTTCTTCGTCAGACCAAGACTAGGCTTAGGTACTTACCTCACGACCTCTTATTTAGACCTACTACTTGTTTAACTGTTAATTTGAATATTATAACTTTTTACTTACTTATCTAAATCTTTTATTTGCCACTCCCTAACGTGACAAAATGGCGCCCAATAACGTGGTCTTATAAGTTTTAGTCTTGGTCGACTGAGAAATAATCTTATTTTATTCTTAACGCAATTCTGGTGTTGGTGTGTGCATGTTCCAGATTTAGCACTTAGTTCTTAAGTTTACTGTATATCGTGCCTACTCTTGTACTTGTTTATTAGGTTAGGTTTGGTCGTCTGTGCATAACTTACCTACTCAATTATCGGAAATTTTTTTCTCTCTCTCTATTTTATTGTAAAGATGTCGCGCCAAATTAAATACCTACAACTTACTAAGCCTGAGCTTACATACGAAGTAAGAATACGTGCAGAGGAACCGAAGGAGAGAGTAGAGGATTTAAGACAACAGATTGCGAAACTCTCGATTAAATTTCCTGCTGAAGAAGTTCTTGACTCTTGCTATGAAATCACAGATGATATCGTAGGTATTAAACATACGCTTGCTAAAACGGCAATAAATTTAGCTTCTCTTAAAGACGATCCTCAAAAGGGTTTACTAGAGCGCACTCACACTTACTTGAACCATGTCTATCATAGGCTAAATAGAATTTCTCCCACTGAAACAGCTGATCAATTGGCCTTGTTGAAGGAAACCCAAGAGTTCTACAAAGAACAGTGGTCTAAGCTCCAGGATATTTTGACATCTTTAGGTCGTATCGATCCTGCTCCTAAACCTGAGGGTCCTTTTGACGACCCTAAGGCCACTACTTTTGAACCTAGTATAGAAACACAGCCTGCTGTTTGTGACTTTTCGCACTCTATCAAGGTTACTTGTGATCGCCTTACTTCTGATATTTCTAGGGTAAAGTATGATGGCAAGTCCTGCGTTAGGTCTTTTATCACTCGCGTTGAAGAATTTCGCGTAGCAAAGGATATTTCTGACTCTAAAATGCTCAAACTTGCTACGGAAATTTTCACGGTAGATGCTCTCCATTGGTATCGCAGCGTAAAGGACTCAATAGTATCTTGGAGTAGCTTGCTTGAGTTGCTAAAAGAAGACTTTGATGCAGTAGATTTTGATTACCGTATGCTTAGTGAGATTAGAAACCGCAGTCAAGGCCCTTCAGAAAGCATAACCATATACCTTGCCATCATACATGGAATGTTCAGCAAGCTTAGTAAGAAGTTGAGTGAACAGGATCAGCTAGAAATAATTTTACACAACATTAGGCCCTGCTATTCTAGCGTCCTTGCTACATGCCCTAACTTAACCTCGATAGCTAGTTTGCGTAGCCTGTGTAAGAACTACGAGCAGATTAAGGCACGAACAGATGGTTTTAAAGAGCCACCTTCCGTTTCTACGAGCACGCTTGCTCCTGAATATGCCTATCAGGAAAGAAAGGAAGTAAGTAGGAATATCCCTAAGACACCTCAGACTCAAACAAACTCAAACTTTAACCATCAAAGGCCTACTTACAACCGACGGTATAATGTATCTGCTATCCGAGACGAGGTGTATTGCTACCGCTGCCGCGTAAATACGCACACAATGAGACAGTGTACTGCAGAGCGCACTATTAAATGCTTTCGCTGTGGCCTTAAAGATTATCGTGCGCCTGACTGCCCCAAATGCAACCCACCCAGAGGTAATCCCACCCCATCATCCTCTGCTGAACCACAGCCAAAAAACTAATAAATCGAAATTGTTGCAACGATAAATTCCAACTATCCGACTGGAATAGTTGGCTTTCTACTATAAGACGTTTCTTTGGCACCTACAAGGTTGCAACAATTTTGAATACTAAGCCCACTAATGATCCCCGCCCATATGCTAGAATTACTATTGGTAATATTCCGGACTTGAGTTTATTTGGATTGCTTGACTCTGGATCATCTGTTACTATTCTAGGTAGGGGCATTCACTTACAATTATCTAAATTTGGTCTCATTCTTTTCACTGATGAAAAAATAACAGTAACTGCGGCGGGTGGTCAAAAGATTACTTCTCTTGGTTACTTCCAGCTGCCAGTTGTTTTTGAGAATATGACTCACTTGCTCCAGGCCCACGTCATACCAGCAATTGAATCAGATCTTATCCTTGGAGTTGACTTTTGGAAGAAGTTCCGATTATTCCCTAAGTTTCTCAACAATATTGATTATTTATCCTTGTCTAAGCCTCACTTGTCTGTTATTGCTACTGAATCAACTGACATGCATCTGCACTCTTATTCTAACCTTGATACTTCTCAAAAACTTATTGCAGATAATGTCATTGACCAGTTCAATAACATTTCTTTTGAAACTAAAGGTCTTGGCAAGACCTCTCTTATCTCTCATCGGATCAATACAGGTGACGCTGAGCCAATAAAACAGCGTTACTACCGTTTATCGCCTGAAAAGAAGCGAATCATTGCAGAACAAGTGGATGAGATGCTATCCTTGGGTGTTGTGTCCCCCTGTGAAAGTCCTTGGTCTTCTCCTGTTTTGGTCGTGGGTAAAAAAGATGGTAAGCCTCGTTTTTGCCTGGACAGCCGAAAGCTCAACTCAGTCACCGTCAAGGATGCATATGGCATTCCTTATATTTCGGAAATCCTCGACAATTTGAAGAATGCGAAATATTTATCCAGTCTAGATCTCTCAAAAGCCTTTTGGCAGATACCTATTGTTGAGTCTGACAGAGAGAAAACAGCATTTTATGTGCCTGGCCGAGGGTCCTTCATGTTCAATGTTACTGCATTTGGGCTCACCAACGCTCCTGCGACTCAACAAAGGTTGGTAGATTCCCTCTTTATTCCCGATTTCGAGTTAAAGGTATTCTGCTACCTAGATGACATTATCGTCATAAGTGAAACATTTGATGAACATGTCTCTATCCTTTTACGTGTGCTTGACAAACTCAAAAAAGCAAATTTGACCATTAACTTCGATAAGTGTCAGTTCTTTAGAGACACGCTGAAATATCTTGGCTATGTTGTTGATGTCAGTGGGCTGCGCACGGACCCTGATAAGGTTCAAGCCATTAGTAAATACCCTATTCCGACAAGTAGAAAAGAAATTAAGCGTTTCTTAGGAACCGCATCTTGGTATCGTAGATTTATACCTAATTTCAGCAGTATTGCTGGGCCACTTAACAAACTTACCTCAACTAAGAAGAACGGCCCGCCTTTTGAGTGGACCGCTGATGCTGATAAGGCTTTTACTGAGCTTAAACATCGACTCGTTCAGGCACCAATCCTTGCTTGTCCCAACTTCGGATTGCCTTTTGAAGTGCACACAGATGCAAGTGATTATGGAATAGGTGCAATGCTGTGTCAAATGGTAGACGGAGTTGAACACCCAGTTGCCTTTATGAGCAAGTCCTTGTCCGGTCCCGAACGAAACTATAGTGTTACAGAAAGGGAAGCCTTAGCAGCCATAACAGCTATTGAGCACTGGCGGTGTTACCTCGAAAATGGTCGTACTTTTACACTTTACACTGATCATGCCGCTCTCAAATGGTTTTTGTCTATCACTAATCCAACGGGTCGACTGGCGAGATGGGGTGTTAGGTTCTCGGCGTTTGACTTTGTTATCAAGCACCGTAAAGGCAAAGATAATGTCATTCCCGACAGTCTCTCCAGAATTGTTCCCGTAACAGCTATATCTTCTTCCTCTTCTTCCCCTCCACCTACCAATGATCAGTGGTACTTAAATATATTTAATGGTTGCATAAATTCACCGACTAGCTTCCCTAATTACATGTTGCAGAACGGCAAGCTTTACAGGCACATAACTAACAAAAATATACTGACTACAGAATTTGATTGGAAGGAGGTAGTATACCAAGAAAAGCGACAAGACGTACTTTTTGAATGCCATTGTGAGCCAACTTCAGGTCATTTTGGCATCTATAAAACTTATAAGCGCTTAAGCCTTACTTACTACTGGCCAAAAATGCATGGGGATGTCATGAAGTACGTCTCTAGCTGCGAAAAATGTCTGGCATATAAGGCTTCCACCTATGGAACAATTGGCAAGATGGGTAGGCCTAAGGACTGTTGTAGGCCATTCCAGATGTTGTCAATTGACTTAGTTGGGCCTTTGCCTACTTCTAGGAAGCAACATAGTTATATTTTTGTAATCACGTGTTGTTTTTCAAAATACTGCTTGATCTTTCCTTTACGGCGTGCTACTGCCGACGCCGTATCTAAACTCCTTGAAAATAATGTAATACTAGTGCACGGCGTCCCGCAAACTGTTATACTGGACAACGGGTGTCAGTTTGTGAGTCGCGAATTGGATTCCTTATTTACCAAATACAAGGTACCAAGTATTCACTTCACCCCTAAGTATACCCCACAAATCAATACAGTTGAAAGGTACAACAAAACGATCGTTACAGCGTTGTCAACCTTCGTGAACGAGGATCATAGAGCGTGGGACGTGAACATTCCTAAAATCCAATTCGCGATGAACAACTCGGTAAGCGAGGTGACAGGTTTTACTCCGGCGTTTCTAGTACATGGCCGGGAACTTGTAACTTGCGGGTCACATTACGTGGAGAATGACGACCCAACTGATATAGTTTGTTTGCCTCGAGATGTCTTTGCAGAAAATCTGGGTCACCTATCTAGCATATTTGACAAGGTTCAAGCTGCACTTTGGCATAGTCATCAAAAGAACTCTCAGAGATACAACACTAGAAGGAGACAACTAGAATTTAATGTAGGTGATGTAATCTGGAAACGTACTTACCCACAAAGTGATAAAGATGCCTATTTCAGTAAGAAACTTGCTCCTAAATACCTTAAATGTAGAATCAAAGCCAAGCGATCCTCGCTAGTTTATATCCTGGAAGACATGTCTGGCCGTGACTTGGGAGCCTGGCATGTCAAAGATTTTAAGCCTCACCTCTTAAAATCTTAGCTCGTTGTAACCCTGTGTAGGGACGGGGTAGAATACTTTTTCCTACTGCCGCCGGTAAGCATGACGTAAGAGCCGTCTAACCGAGCAGTTGATTCCTCTTACTCTGGAAAACCTAATGCTAGTCACTTTTCTCATTATGACGCCAGAAATCAACTGTAGCTTTAGTCTTTAGCTTAGTTTAGATTAGTATTTCTTCCTTCTCATTCTTTAATTTTGGTCTGTCTAGGGTCTTATTTGTTTTAAAAAAAAAATAGTTTTTTTTCTTTGTTTTCTGGGGTGGTCACAGGTTAGCCTGTTCTTTTACTTAGTGAATTTACGAAGTCGTTTAGTGTCATAGTTAATTTTTAAAAAAAACCTTAACTTACTTATCACATTTGTTATACTTGAGCGTGTACTTGTTCTCTTAAATCTTATATTGGCTGTAGTCTAAAAATAAAAAAAAACTTAATCTCAAGCCCTCACCAGAGAGAATCTGTCCCTTGAAGGATTCTCTCACTCTGAAGCGGGTGGTGACTTCCTCTCAACAAAGCTGTTAATCTTAAGCCCTCACCAGAGAGAATCTGTCCCTTGAAGGATTCTCTCACTCTGAAGCGGGTGGTGACTTCCTACTTAACAAAGCTTTTAAATCTCAAGCCCTCACCAGAGTTAATCTTTGCCTTGAAGGGTTTTCTCATTCTGAAGCGGGTGGTGACTTCAATTTTTTCAAAATTTATGAACTTATACGTTATTACACTCCTAAAAAGCTACTTGAGTGCTGTGTATACTAAAACACATGTATCTCTCTAATGACAGGGTCTGAATACAGTTTACTGCAGTGTTCAGACAGTATGTTTGATGAAGTATGAATGCGTGGTAAAAGGTTGAATGTAAGAATTGTATGTAAGATGAATTATGAGGTTAGATAATGAAAGCGATAGTGGTTTATTAACATCTTTAGGTCTTCTATCAGGATTTTCCACAGGTAAAATCCTTCTTCTAAGAAACGGTGTACTGTAACGTTATACGTTAAAGATTTATTATGAATGACGCTCATGTATCTCAAATATTTTTTTATTAGGATCTTACTTAATAAAACACTTATTTCATCAAACCTAGGTTTAACTATTCTTATACTAAAATTTAAATTACTGGCGCGTCAATATCTGTGTGTTGCGCGCGACCTTGAATAGAACCGGCTAGGAGCGAGGCTCGCCCGCTGTATGCGTTCGCTCAGTGCACTGCCACCGCCATTCGCTCTGCCGCGACGCTTGCGCAAAGACTAGTGTACTTAACCATTGTTCCAGTTCAACGGATTTGTAAAATACCGATACTGGTTTAGTATCTTTCTTTAAAAAACTATTAAAGTTGTTCAATTAGTGTTTCGTCCCATACTGGGTAAGTTATGCACAGTTTTAAGAACAAATACGTACCTTTTGCACTCGTCACTAACGAACTTTTGAATGTCACCTTGCTACGACCTTTTCTTTGTTTCTTTTCCTCACATCTAGATTTAGTTTGGCTACTTGTAGATTGAACCCTTGTTACTATAATATTACTTAAATGCATTCCTTGTTATCTTATTATCATGCTTTAGACTTTTGCAAAAATATTTTACTTATAAAATATTTTCTTATCCATTGTAAATTCACTTGCCAGCCTACCTATGCTTAATCAAATCTCATCTTATAACGCATTCAATAGCCTTACTCATTTTTTAAATATTTATTTTTTAATCTTAAAATTAAGTTTCAAATTTGTCCTAAGTTCGTAGTTACTCAATTTTTATCATTTACTCTATTTCCACAATACTGCTAGCTGTAGCCTAGGCATGAATATTCCTAAAATTAGTTGAAAGATATGAACAGTATCGCCAGTCCTCTTGCTGGATCTTGGTTTGTCACCCTGCATATTAGCATATTGCTACAGTGAATATTCATGCCTGGTTGTTCTGCACGCTATTTTTTATTCTTCATTTGTATCACTTTTTCGAATGCTTACTTTTATTGTGAGAAGCTTGCATCTTGTGACGACGGCTAATACTACGCTATGCTCCCGGTTTTGCTTCCAAATAATTATTTTCTAAATAATTATTTTACTTTCTTTGCAATTAGTATCGCTCACGAGATGCAATTCTTCACTGCCCTCTGCTACATTGTACCTGGACTGCATCATCATCATCATCAGCTTGCCAAATTGTAAACTCTCTCATCACTCCCTTGCCTTATCATGAGATGCAGTCCGGGTCAGCCGACCTACCTACCATTACTAAGACGGGCAATCTTGGCCCATTCCAGGAGCTACCTCCGGGCTACTCAAGAGCTACCTCCGGGCTACTCAAGAGCTACCTCCGGGCTACTCAAGAGCTACCTCCGGGCTACACACGCCCCAGCTACCTCCGAGCTATCTACGCCTTAGCTACCTCCGGGCTACCTACGCCTGAGCTACCTCCGGGCTACCTACGCCTCAGCTACCTACGGGCTATCTACACCCCAGCTACCTACGGGTTGTCTACGCCCCAGCTACCTACGGGTTATCTACGCACCAGCTATCTCTGGGCTACACTAGTACCTGCGGACTACCTCAGCCTTATCTGCCCGGGCTCACTTAACGCAACGCAAGGGGAGTGATTTACCTAAAACTAATAGGACTATTTCTTCGTCAGACCAAGACTAGGCTTAGGTACTTACCTCACGACCTCTTATTTAGACCTACTACTTGTTTAACTGTTAATTTGAATATTATAACTTTTTACTTACTTATCTAAATCTTTTATTTGCCACTCCCTAACGTGACACCAGGGAAACACAGAATACATGGATTATAGACATAATTAAATTTATATTGTTCCGGACTCCATATCGAATCAGTTCTGAATCGTCTGTCCGTCCGTATGTCACAGCCACTTTTTTCCGAAACTATAAGAGCTATACTGATGAAACTTGGTAAGTAGATATATTCTGTGAACCGCATTAAGATTATCACATAAAAATAGAAAAAAAACATGAATTTGGGGGTCCTCATACTTGGAACTATAACTCAAAATTTTTTTTTTCATCAAACCCCTACGAGTTGGGTATAGGTCTTCAAAAATGATAGATAGATTGATAGAAAATACTTTATTGCACACAACAAATAGTAAAAGAACAGGTAGGTATTATGATGTTGAGGTTTCGAATATAGTTTTTTTCTAATCTGAATAGTTTGCGAGAGAGACACTTCCAAAGTGATAAAATGTGAGTCCCCTCCTGTTACTTCTAAAAAAAAAGATTGACAAAACTAAAAACAATATACCTATAATGTAAACAAATCAAATTCAAACTTTCACCGAAAATTGGATTGCACGAGATCTAGTAAGCAGTTTTTTTTATTCGTCATAAATCGTAAACCGCAATTTACCTTTCGACGAACTACAAGAACTTTTATATTATGTTACTTGTTGCTACGGAACCCTTCATGGGCGAGTCCGACTCGCACTTGGCAGCTTTTTTATTTTCTATGTTTTGTTACTACTTTAAACAAATGTATTGCGATCGGTTCTTGATAGAGCTACAAGAGAAACTTCAAATAAACTAAGTACAATTTCAACAGAAGTCATAGGTACTCTAAAACTTACTCGTACCGGCGAAGTTCAATAAATATTTGCGAATACTCCAAATAAGCAAATTCTAAGGGAAGCCGTGCTAAAACGAATTCCAAGAAATATCCGTTACGATGTGGAAATTATTTTTCCATATTAATATTTTTATACAGTTACAAAGGTAATGGAAAAGTTCCATCGCAAGTTATATACCACATTATGTTTGATATATATATTCAACTGGGTTGAGGTCGTTAACAGCAGACAAAGGTAAGATATAAAAAATATTTTTAGGAGTAGCTTTATTTTTTTTAGATTTGTTTATCATTTTACCGGGATTATGAGAATATCTTCTTGCTATTTTGAGCGTTATTAGAACTGAGGTAGCCCCGATTTTATATGGAGAAACGATGAGACGCCCAGATTTGTTTTAATTTATCATAAAGGGTCAGAACAGTATACTAGCAGACATATTATTATAACTAACAGACACAGTGTCAGGTAGTTTGGGGGTCAGAAAATAATAGGGTAATTTTCATCCCGGAAAATGCACGGTTTCTATGGCATATTATTTTCTCAAGAAATCATGATTAATTTACACAGAAGCGATAAAATTCCTTAAATAAATTTAAAACAAAAACCACCGACGGACATAGAAGAAAAGTACATTATGTACTTTATAATCCCGCACCGCGGGGTGCAGCTAGTATAGTACGACAACAATATTTTGAATTCTTTTCATGTCTTTCTTGCGGAAGAATAGCTGCCTAATCGGATTTGAAATTTCATTTCGTAGCGCGCTGCTACGAGTCGTAGCGCCGAGTATACTGTAATGTGATTTATCGCCTTCGCAAAATCTTGAAACGCGTAGGCGGGCAAACGAACTCTCTTCCATTTTTCCGAGAGAATCTGTAACGCAATTACTTGCGAGGCGAAGAAGACTCAAAATTGTTCTTCCTGGAAGTTCATGGGGGAGGTTTATGTTCAGCAGTACTGTTGAATTTATTCGGGTGAATTTGGATGCTTGGATAAACAGTAGAATAGGCAAAGAGAAAAACAAAAAAGGAATACTAGGTGGAACTAGTGTGGTGAAATGATTTTAAGTGCTATAAAGATAGATGAACAATAACACATAAATACACGCATTGATATAGAATATTACTTAATTGTACACCAAACTCAAGGTAAAAACCAGAACAAGAACAATATTCAAACACTAAGGGCCTTATTAATAATCCTGGCGTAGCGTTGGACTAGTTAATCCGTGTTTTGTCACATTTGTTCGAGTTGACAATTGCATGTCAATGCAAGAGACAAAACACCAGTTCCCAGTAGATTAATCAACAGAATTACTGGGAACAAATGATGTTTCGCACAAAGAGAGAAATTTGTATTCTATTTACCGACCGATTTCGTTATTATTTGGCAAAAAGTTTCAATACCCAATTCTAAACCAGAATTTCGTTTATTTATAACTAGCAGTCGTCCGCGGCTTCACTCACCTATTCCCGTTACTTTTTAGGGATAAAAGTATCCTACGTCCGTCTCCTGGTTATACGCTACCTCCCCACCAATTTACAGCCAAATCGGTTGAGCCGTTCTTAGATAGATAGTAACTAACACGACTTTTTTTATAAACATAGATTTGTGCAAAAAGTCTGTGCTCACGAGGTCTACTGTTCGTCGATGTGCTAGTATCACAATTTTTCAAAGAAAATAAGAATAGTTTCCATTGAAAGCCGATGGCGACTCACCGTGACGTCTTGATTTCAGCCTGCGTGGGCAGCAGGTCACCTTCGGTGCCGTTGGGCCATACTTTCCGCCATCGCAGGTCACTGCGCGCGTCCGCTAGATACGATCGACCTGTTAAATTATACTGGATGAGTCTTTCACATCAATAATTTTCCAACAGTTAATTGTACTTAGGACAATTTCAATATTATTGCATAGTAAAGGAAGTTTGCTGTGTTGCTCCGTATTGCTGCCCAAATCCTACAAACCGACACCTACAAATCCCAGTAGGTATAATGTAGGGAATGACTGCGAATTATTTTTACATTGAGGCAATTAAATTATTTATGATTTTATTTGTATTATTTAATAAATATAACTACAATATTACTAGCGATCCGTCCCAGCTTCACACGGGTCACTAGTAGAAAAAAATATGGCCATAGTTGCAGCGTGATGCGTGTGTAGCCTATGTCATAGCCTTCCTCGAAAAATTGACTATCCATCACAAAAATATTTTTTCAATTCAGACCAGTAGTTCCTGAGATAAGCGCGTTCAACCAAACAAACAATCAATCAAACTCTTCAGCTTTACTGAACTCTACTTTTATAATATTATAGTATAGATATGATACCTCAAAAGTTATGAACCTGTTTTGAAACCTCCCCTTGATACTAACTACGACCAACAGCACCATCGATTCTTAATTCGGTATTCATGCGGCCGTGATTCTTTTGGAATACTTATAACGCTGAACTCTGAAATAACCAACCTTGAAAATTATAAAAACACTGAACTTATTCATCTAAAATCGCGAGCACCTTGTGTGCGATTGATTGATTGTTGTGTGTGAATCAGATTTGATTGCAGATTAAACAAAAAAAATGTTGATCCTAGCTTAAAAAAAAATTATGTACGAAAACCAATTAGGCAAACTTTTCAAAGATTAAACTCACGATTTTCGATCAAAAGTTTAGCGATTTTGTATCTTTTCAAGGGTTAAAATGTGCGAGCGAGAAGTACATCGACGGTCGTTTTAGCCTTAAAAAGACTTTTGGTATTATTAATATGGGAAACCGAAACAAGGAAGAATACATAAAAAAACTCTAAGACGATGTATCCTCTTGTGTAAGGATTAAGCTCGCCTGTGTACAATACATTTTATTAGAGCAATAAAGAATTGTATATCTAGCTATCTGAACATATCCTGAAAACTGAATTTTTCACGTATTTTCAACTTAAATTTTCTTTATGCTTCGAAGAAAAAGAAATCAAGTATTACGCAGAATTCTTTTCGTCTTATTTGGACACTAAAAGCCCAGACGCCGAAACGTAAAAGGAAATAATAATTTCGAATATCTCCGACACACTGCCGTGTTTAGAATTCACTTACAGAAAGCCCATGGAAAACTTATGTCAATATTCTTTTACAAAAAGATTGTGTTTAGTGAACAAAATAAAAAAACGTGGAAAAATTACTTCAAAAAATACTGCTAAACATCTTGTAGCTGCAAGGCCTTTGTGAGTTTCCATTATAGGCGTGTACTCACCGATGAGTGCTTCACAGTAGAGACGTACCTCGCCCCCCTCTTCGACCCACTGATCTTTCGATATGAACATTGTTCTCGGAGCATCCGTAGGTTTTTCTGTGAAACGATATGGCGTTATTGTAACAATGAGTTTCTTCCTCGAATGAAACGTGTGAGGAAATATTTTATTTTTAATACTAAGAGCTGATGGAATAGCATGGTAACCATTACCAATAACAAAGCATAGTATGTATATTATATTATATATCCTGATCGTCAGGAACAGCCCTACGTTGCACTGCCCTGCGTCCATCAACTTGAGGCATACAGATTTTAAGCCTCACGTGCCAGTAATTTTACCGCACCCACATCCTACAAACCGAAACAAAGCGATGCTGCTTCACGGCTGAAATAGGCAATAGTTCCCCGAACGAGCTCTTAGCAAAGAGTTCTAATACTAATAAAAATAATACAGAATGCCGGGAGAAGAACAACCATTAATGCTTACATGGATTTTGTTTGCCTGCAGTATTTTGATTTAAAAATCCCTATGGACATATCACACAACGCCAGAACAATCAACTGAGCTGTGGCGCTTGTAAGGTAATTAAATTGGAAAATAAAATATGCTACACTACAAAAGCTCGTTGTTATAATTTCTCGCTCTGTGTCATCATGGAAAACAAACAAACAAGGTGCAGCCTGCAGCGTATTTGCAGCCAGGTCTGTTATTTCAGAACAAAAATAATGTTTAATTTTGCCGAAACTTTACTATTTTATACAACAACTAGTGGGATCCCCGCGACTACGTTCGCGTGAAGATCGCTTTTTCCATACAAACTTTAAGAACTGTCCAATCTAAAAAATCGAGATGCAATTTTTCAAAAATCATGGTTCAGTGCGTGTTTCTCAAAGAACGCCTTTGAGAAACTGTAAAATTTTGTAAAATTTGCCTTTATGCGTAGAGTAAGTCTAAGAATGGAATTCTTGAAATTCAAGCCATACAGTGATCAAACGGGGGTTGAAGCGTGTGCGCGATTCAACTAACATACAAATTATGATATTATATATACGTAGACTCTTGTCACAAAATTGGTCTTTACAGAGCTTTGTGCTAGTACCTAGTGTTTTATGCAATTTTATAGTCTTACCTAATATATCAAGCCGTACAGTGTGTGTCTCCGTGTGGGTCTCATTGCTGAGCCGACATGTGTAGTTCCCAGAGTCAGCGCGTGCTGCCCTCCGTGTGTATAACGTCTGGTTGGCAGCCTCTGGATACAGGATCAAGTTTGAAACTACAGCGGACCATGGGTACGAAACACCGTCCTTGAACCTGAAACAAACGAAAAACGTTACAACCACTCAACTAAAATGAATTTCGTGGAAAAACCATTTTAAGCTTTCAATATACCTAGTTCCCGGGATTTCAATCCCCTTTTATCCCCCCCAGAGGTTGTTATACCTACCCATGATCCATGTTCAGTAATACATTTTTAAACACAACTTCAGGGTCGAAACCTGCGTCATCTAGGTATACGATGTGAATTCGTTATAGCTTAAATAATTGACTATTCATAGAAATGGCTGTACGAAGAATTACTCATTATTATTCATAGAAATGAGAAAGACTTTTTTGGTCTCTTTATGTAATATTTATTAAGGTCAATTTTAAAACAATAAACAAATTGGTACCGAAATGATTAATAATTAATACTTATCGATCGAAAATAGTTTAATTACGCCAGAGACTGACTTCAATAATTTGGGAGACTGTTAGTCATGTCTCTTCAAAAAAGTGTGCATACGCATACATATCTCATATCAGTATTAGCCGGGATGTACCTAACCATAGACATGCGTGTCTATGTGCAGGAAATTATTCCCGGTAGCGAGTAATGGAACATCATTCCGGGTGGGGAGCGGTCGAGTAATGCAGCTGCTGATGACAACCTCGCTTCCGAGAAACACCGGATTGCATTCGCCTCTCAATGAGGAAATCGTCGGACGGCGGCTTAAACGGCCAGTTTTGCAATCATAAATCGGCCGGGTAAAAATAGCTCAATATCTCGATCACAATTATTAGGATAAGCATTACGCATATTCGGCGATCGGTTGAAAATCCACCAGCTGTCTTTCGTTCGGAGAAACGCGCTTGTGCAAACAAAACGTCGCGCAAAGTAACCGATTCCTACGAACTGTAAAATTTTGCCGGAGCCGTTTTTGAATCGTACGTAAGGAAAACAAACATTAAAGATGGTGTTTCACTGCAACTCAAGGCCATCCTCGGATGGTTTCCGAGAAGCTGCTCCGAAGCAGCCAACGCATAATCTGGAGAACATCTTCAGTTGAATCGAGGATAAATAATTGCAATTCCGAATATCATAACAATCTGGCAGACTTAGCCGATAAGTTATATTTATAGTTGAGGGGGCTAGTAACTGTAAGTCGTTTTAAATGTAAAAGCTTAGTTAGTGGCTGAAAATCATCGTAAAGCCACAACTCTACGCTTTATAAGTCAAAAAACAGGGAGACAGGGAGATACAACGAACGCCCCGAGGAAAAACGCCTCAAATATTGATGTAAGCAATTACCGCCACAACGCAACGCGAGTGACAGCCGAGCGTCGGCAGCTCCTAATTTGTTTCCATTCTAATAACCTATAAGTACAAACATGATAAAAGTAATCATGAATCAATATGAATAAGCTAGATATAACGAATTTGGTCATTCATTGTTATTTATGTGAATTATTCATTGATAAAAATATGTATACCGAGCGTGATTAATTAGTAAGTAAATACGTATGAAATACTGTTATTATTAATTTAGCTAACGAAAATGAAACTTATTGTTTAACGTTCTCTTTGATAAAACAATGATTTTGGTGTATTATAAAAAGAATATGGAATAGCTTGCCAAATAACAGAATAGAATAGAATAGAAAATTCTTTATTGCACACCTTTAAAGTAACAGTGGTAAAACAAGTAACAATAATTTAAAACATACAAATGTACAATGGGCGGTCTTATCGCTGAATAGCGATCTCTTCCAGACAACCTTTGGATGGAGAGAATCGAATAATAAGATGGTTGGCTAGGGTGCACTAAGAATATTTCCTTATGAAAATTGTTCTATGTTGCAAGAATATCAAAATAAAGTGTTACCAATTCGGGGTGATCCGAAGTCTGATTTCAAGTTCTGTAATTAGAAAAACAAGTAAATTCAAAAAAACTTGAGAAACCGACTTTATGGCCAAAGTATTAAACCGATGTTGGTTATTTTTTTAAATCGGTTCATACATGACGATATTGTAATAATAAACATAAAAAATACAACCAAATTGTGAACGTTCTCATTTTTTATTTGAAGTCGGTTAAAAAATGAATTTCGACTTTAAATTCCTTTGCTGTGCCGTCCACCGGTTTGCACTGGCCTTTATCTATACTAATATTATAAAGCTGAAGAGTTTGTTTGGTTGAACGCGCTAATCTCGGGAACTGCTGGTCCGAATTGAAAAAATATTGTTGTGTTGGATAGTCCATTTGTCGAGGAAGGCTAAAGGCTAATAACATCACGCTACGATTAATAGGAACAGCATCAATGCAAAATATTATATAATGTCTATCTTTTTCTAATCCATCCTTTTCTATGTCCACCCTTTTCTATCGCATTAGGATTGTTCTAATAAATCTCGATTTTGATAAAAATAGAATGCTCCTAAACGCCCTAGAATGTTCTTTTTTAACGTTCTGGAATGATTTCGAATAATCAAATTCTCGGGCAACGCCGGGCTTCGCTGACAGTTCTTACATACACGTTCGCGACCATAAAAACTAGTGCTATTTATTTGCACGAACTAATCTTATGACCATTTCCAAGAAAACGTTTCATACGCGTGTTTACCAGTCATCATTCCACTTTCCAGTGTCCCTGGGAGAACGCTTCCAATATTTATATCATTTTCAAGTGAGTATGACTCACGCGACGCTCGCATTATTCATATTAAAAATCCCTACCAGAGTAGGTGATATTATACTGCATTATATTCAAATGCTTGATAAAGTCATTAAGTTATACAGATGTTTATTTTCTGTGGTTATAGCAATTTATAATTTTAAAGTTCGCTCTATGAAAACTAAAAGGTACGTAATCGGATTCTTTGAGTAAAAGGCGAGTAAGAATCGTTCGGGAGCATTTTCGATACCCTTCATCACTATCGAGTGGATCTCATAAAGTTCTCATAGGTTACACCTACAATACTTTTCTTGCTGCAGCAAGCATAACTGAGATCTTGACAGGCACAAAATACGTATTTAATCTTATATTGATTTCTTAGAAAATCCCAAAGGGTTTGGGCAAAAACTGGTAGCGAATCAACTGTATCCATGCAGATAATTAGCCACAAGACATAAATTTAATTTAGTTAGTATCAAGAGCGTAAAAAGACCCACGTAACATGTGGGCATTATCATTATACTAAAGTGTAGTTTTTCTTACTCTCCGCACTTTACTCATAAACGAGTCCTATCTACAGTGTGAGTTCTTTTTATTTATTGCTCAATTTAGCACGCGCTATGGCTCATCGAGTAAATAGCAAAACAAGTTTCGCCGAAACCTTTAGGCGGGAGGTGATTCAAGAAGATGGTATTAGGAAAGGTTAAAATAAAAAGAATTTTTTGATGAGGTCATCTCGGAGGCTCGGCGCGGTCTGTACCCTCCCATGGTCTGTAAAAAGCGACGAAAATTTCCGAAATATCTTGAACCGGTCTTTGACCGTGTCGGGTTGCGTGCAACTCCTTGGCCACAAATCATTCGCGCGCAGCCTCCACTGACAGACGAGCAAAATTGCGGGAACCACAATATGGCGAATCGTCTCATTATAACATGAGGCGCAGAATACGGAGAAATCTGCTCCAATATGTAGTTCTTTTTTCATATCTCTTCTTTCATTCACTGAAGAAAGTTCTCATCGTACCTCGTTTTTTTACAATAATAACTAATTTCGTTAGATGCGATATGACCATATAAATGAAGTAGTGATCTTATTTAAATCAACAGGGGCTTAACGGTTTCATGGCCAGCGCACCTTACGGAACATACGATGCGAAAAAACAAACTATGCAATAAAATACATAGTTTTTACATCAAAAGTGTGTCAGTTCTGATGCCGATGTGCATCGACGCGTATACAGGTAATGTCCGTTTACCGTACTCTTTGAAACAATGTAGTTTTAATTGAAAAGAAGGGGAAACTTTCTCTTGGCCACTCTCGGATGTCAAAATTGATAAACTGCATCTTCTTAACATTTAATGAAATTGCAGGACAGTTCAGAAGCTTAAGAAATAACATTGCAATTTATGTTTATGAGGAAAAATAATATTAGAAGTGATAGTGTAATAGTAAATAGTCATAGTGAAATAGTTGACACGTTATTTTAATGCAATAATAAACCATCGAAACAGACCATATTTCGTAGAAAACTGATTGTAACTCCTAAATGAATACGTGCAGATTTCATAAGAACTCTTTTTTGCCTTTTGAAATAAAATAACCGGTAAGTAGTGGTTAGTTTTTCACAGACCGGCTCACTTCACTCCGCAAATTTGCTCCAAGAAATCTGAAGGAGAAACTGCCACAAAGCATGGAAGGTAGTAAAATTTTTGAAGTGAAAACTTCTTTAGCGGCGTTGAGCACTTTCTGTAATGGGTATAAAATCTTAAACTCGCGTCAGGGCGTCAGGGCGTCAGGATCACGTGACCTTATCGAAAAAGCGTAGGACGGATTTTTTGCAGAAATGTACCCTAAGACTACAACGTAGAGTTCATAATAAAAATCGAAAAAAAGCGTAAGACGCTACAGATACGCTAGTAGTTACTATGACACGGTAACGTCACAGAATAGATAATAGTTAGTAGCAAGCATACCAAGGCGTTTTTCGTGACTGTAGTAGGTATAGGTACATACCTATTATAGATTTTATGAACTAGCGGCCGCCCGCGGCAGGTAGTAGTGGTCATTGGTACATGATTTTATAGATCTACTGTATTTATTTTTCGAGTGGAGCATTGCGGCGAGCGAAGCGAGC
The DNA here is from genome assembly GCA_947578465.1 of Thera obeliscata. Lineage (NCBI taxonomy): Eukaryota > Metazoa > Arthropoda > Insecta > Lepidoptera > Geometridae > Thera > Thera obeliscata. Next base: position 7,092,021 of record OX387926.1, read on the forward strand.
CGCCATGCGACCATGGGAACAGCGCGGCGAGCGAAGCGAGCCGTGCTGTGACTCCCCCCAAGCCCCCCAGAACCCCCTCCTCCTGAACCCGGGGGGAGCGTCGCGGCGAGCGAAGCGAGCCGCCACGTGACCACGGGGAACAGCGCGGCGAGCGAAGCGAGCCGTGCTGTGACCCCCCCTAAGCCCCCAAGAACCCCCTCTTCCTGAACCCGGGGGGAGCGTCGCGGCGAGCGAAGCGAGCCGCCACGCGACCACGGGGAACAGCGCGGCGAGCGAAGCGAGCCGTGCTGTGACCCCCCTTAGCCCCCCAGAACCCCCTCCTCCTATGTCTGCCGTTTTACTTCATTTAGGACCTACTTGTAGGTCGCGCGACAAGGTCCCTTCTAGCGGTTCCGACTCGTTGAGGATTTGGCTTTACGTAAAATTTAGGGTTCCGTATAGGGTTTTGATTAGGGTTATACTATATTGAGGAATTTGATTAAATGGTCGACTTTTAGGGTTCCTTAGGACTTTGATTGGAGTTTCAACTACACTTAGAAGCTTGATAATGTTAAAATTTTTAGGGTTCCTTAGGACTTTGATTGGGGTTTTACTACATTGAGGAATTTGATTAAGTGGTCAACTTTTAGGGTTCCTTAGGACTTTGATTGGAGTTTCAACTACACTTAGGAGCTTGATAATGTTAACATTTTTAGGGTTCCTTAGGACTTTGATTGGAATTTCAACTACACTTAGGAGCTTGATAATGCTAAAATTTTTAGGGTTCCTTAGGACTTTGATTGGGGTTTTACTACATTGAGGAACTTGATAAAATAAACAACTTTTAGGGTTCCTTAGGCCTTTAATTGGACTTTCAACTACACTTAGGACCTTGATTATGTAAACAATTTTAGGGTTCCTTAGCACTTTGATTGGAATTTCAACTACACTTAGGAGCTTGATAATGCTAAAATTTTTAGGGTTCCTTAGGACTTTGATTGGGGTTTTACTACATTGAGGAACTTGATAAAATAAACAACTTTTAGGGTTCCTACGTTAATAATCAAGTTTTCACTTCTGCCGGCACTCCCGGAGTGCAACCCGTATTTTTTTAATTAGATTTTATCCAAGCTCTATAAAAATAGGCATCTATTATTGCTGTTGGTTTATACTCGTAGTATACATCGTGTCCGGGTTTTTGTGAGACACTGATCACGTCATTTCAGTGGAAGTTCGACGCGCAAAAACTCGTAATTATAGCAAATCATCTAAAAAGTAACAACTTCTGTCCGTTTCATGAAACTTTATTTAATCTTTATGAGGTCAGGAAAAATATCTTAATCATGGTAAGATAAGTACGTAGTTTATAGGTTTAGGCTTTTTACCAATTTTAATCGCGAAATGTAAATTCGTTACAGGCTGTCAGTTATAGTAAAAGATACTTTTTTAAACTTCCAAGAGCTGTGGATATTGTTAATATATAAAATAAAGTAAAGCTGACTGTTCACCACCTTCTGTTTATAAGCGAAAGAGTTTATAAACAGAATCTAACAAAAAAGTCTGTTTTTTGTAATTTACAGATTTCGCGAAACGCGAATACACGAATATAATTTAGAAATTTGATAAGAACAGGAGGGGCTGCAAAATTCTCCGTAGAACCAATTAGGTTGAGAAGCGCCCCAAGCAATTATTATTGAAATATCAGGATAATTGCCATATTTTGTCACCGTCGCGTCCGTCCCTGGGGCGATGGTGCTCCGAAGCGTGGCCAGGATCCATTGTTTGAAGTGGCCCTTTGTTGGTGGTTGGCTTGGCCTGTCGTACACGTACCGATATAGCGACTGCTGCGGCTAACTACTGAATTAAATAAAATCAAACGGTTTTTAAAAATAGTTCTTGTAACTAAAGGTACATTCAAAGCTACCCTAGTTCTTGTGACTCTTTATCAAAGCTTTGTCCCAAAGAAAGTGAAATGAAGCCCCTGGTTAGTATGTATGTAAGTTTTATATGTCTGTATGTAATTATTATGGAGGATAGATTATAGTGGTGGGTGGGTGTACAAACACACAGGCATTGGGAAAGGAAAAAAAACGAAAACCAAAAACAAATACTTAATAGAAGTATATATTGAGAATATCACATTTATTTTTTTAGAACTATGTGTAACAAGGTTTGCTGGTAGTAAAATCTATTTAGGGTTAAGCTCGCCTCTGTACATGCCCGCTTAATAATTTTTATTTATCATCTGTATGTGTGTACAATAAAGAATAAAGAAGCCCTAGTAAAGCTACAACTTACTACTGCTAAAAGATACAACATTCGACACTCAGAACGAACTTGAGGATTAAAGACTTGATGAAACGTTTTCATGAAAAAATCTAATATAAGAAAACCTTGGTAGCTTCATTATGGAAATAAGCGCAAACTCAATTGCTGAGACCAGGGAATAAATTACTCCATTTTTAGTTAAATACGAGTATTAAAATGAAGATCATTAAAATTTAATGCCGAATGGAACCAGACTATATCAATTTTCTAAATAATAATAACCCATTATTATGCGTAATAGAAAGCTTATTCATAATTATGAAATTCAATGTTTTACCCAGCGGAAAACCCGTCAAAATCTTAAAAGATTTAGACAAGGTTTTTGAATTTCAATTTATATAATGCAAAAGACAATGGGGTAACAATAGAGGTTTTCAGATTACAGCCCTAATCATCACCATCACCACCAACAGCCTAATGAGAACTAAAATAAGTAAATATAAAGTAAGCACAATGCGAACCTACAACAGTTTAATTGGAAAAGTTAAAACGGAATACCTAACTCATTTAGTAAAACATTCAAGCAACCTGACAAGGGATTCAAAATTAATGAGGTGTAAAATTCTACGAAAACTGAAAATAATGCACTGGGATAACGAAAGGTAAGGAATGTTAAATTTGAATTTAAAATGAATTGTTAAATAAAGTTGCTCGAAACGACTAACAAAGAAAGTATGTACAAATCTTGTTAAAACTTTACCGCACTAGCACAGGCAATATGAGGACTTTTTATTACAAAGCTCTTTGCGAATGCCTCGCTAGGGATAGTACTACCACCACCGTACCTATTTCTCCGCCAAGCAGCGTTGCTATGTTTCAGTTTGTAGGGCGTGGGTGCCGGTCAAATTACAGGCACATGAGGCTACACTCTGTATGCCTCAAGTTGATGGACACAAGGCATGTTTCTAACAATTTGTTTTCAAAACAATTTGTATTTAAAACTATTTGACTTCAGCTGTATGTTTTGATAGGCTGTATCATCGATGTACTTACTAACCATCGTACATCGACGTGATATGCGACACGATTCAATTGAGCCGGAGGCGACAGGCCATAGCGGTATTGAAAGTACAGTGAAGACATAACAATTCGTCGATACGGCGCCCGAGTCGGACGTCTGTGTCACCTGTTCCTACATTTATTAAATTTTAAACTAAGTTATTTAACAGTCCGTACCTACAACGTACCTTAAAACAAAGCAACTAACTATTATTTTTGCGTGGCCGAAAGTGGAGTCTGCCTATCCCAGTCGAACGCCCCTGGTCCTGTGGTGAGTGAACGAGATACACATAACTTACTGCGCGGCTCATCGTCACCTGAATCATCGCTTCGGCCGCCGGACTAGGCAGGGTCCTACCGTGAAAGTAAAAAAGTCGACGTTGCGTATCTATCTACTATGAATATGAAAGATCCTCCGAAATACGGATCTGATCCAGACCTGGCAGGAAACAGCCGACTGACTACAACCCGTAAGAGAAAAGGACTAGACATGGATCACTGCAACTGTGAGTCGTCGATGATTAAATTCCGGCAAGAGTTATTGGAGGTTATTTCTGGTACGATCAAGTCGACGGTGGAAAGTGCCTTAAGTGATAAGTTCGATAAATTTTCATCGGACCTAGACAGTATAAAGACCGAAATGAAAAAGATCACAAATGATAATATCAATATCTCGGTATCTCTCTCGAAGATAAATGGTCGTCTGAATGAGTTCGAGGCATCGAATAGCCTTATTAATAATCGCCAAGACGAATTTGATTCCCGCTTGTCCACAATTGAGCAAAGTGCGCCAACCAACGAACAATATGCGATTGATATCGCTGAGCTACAAAAGAAATATGACTCCATAAGTACTCAGTTGAAAATCAGAGACCAATGGGATAGACTTCTCAACCTTGAGATAATTGGGGTTCCTGAAACGAATAACGAGGACTTGGTGAAAGTTATAACTAAAATCGCCAAATTCGTGGATGTCATTATAATACCAAACGATATCGAGTTCTCCACCAGGATACAACCGATGCAGCCAAAGCCAGGGGTCCCGCGAGCTATCATCACAAAATTCAAAATTCGAGAGACGAAAGACAAAATACTCGCGGGCTTCCGCCGCTTTCGCGGTATCACCCGTAATGACATTGGAATGCAGGGAACTGAACCAATCTTTTTAAATGAACACTTGACGTTAGATAACAAAAATTTGTATAAAAAGTGTCGGGAATTGGCTATCTCAAAGTCATATAAGTATGTATGGATAAGGAACTGTAGAATTTTTGTGAGGAGAGACGACAAGTCACCGAGAATAGTTATAAACAAAGAAAACGATCTCTTAAAAATAAAATGATTTGTCGTCTCCTCATCATAAAACTAGCTTGTAACTTTAGGTACTCAGCGTATCCTTGTTATAAAATTATGTTTTTTGATTTACTTTAACTATTTGCACTACTCGACACTTAAAGGTAACACCACACACACACATATAACACACCACACAACCACAAAACAGATAATATTGCTTTAATACTGGTACCTACAACTTAAACTTTTTGCTGGCATGCTGTCATTTAGACCTCAGGGCATACTCTCGCTGTTAAGTAGGTATGTGTACTAACGATATTCATAATATGCATTCATATAATTCAGTATTAAATGTCTTGGCACTTGCGCTCGAAAACTTTTTACACGTCTACCCACATAGGTCGTCATTTATACAAGTCCGCAACTTTTGATATTATTTTGATGCGTTGGAATGTAGTAGGTATATGACCTTTATTACTATATTTACTACTATACCTACTATATTTATTATCCCTGTGTAGAAACATGGAATATTTGCATATAAAATATACTCACTCACACAAACACACCCGTACCCTTATATTCTTTCTCACTTACACTCATACACATACCCCTCCATACCCCCTCACTTACACACATACACATAGCCCGACATACAACCACAACCGTTCTGAATAGAAAACAAGTACCTAGCTATCCTTAGTATTTCACTTAATTATAGTTGTTGTTGTTACCCTTCTTTATTAACCAACCTTAAAGTAGGTACATTGTATTAAATTTGTAGGATTATTTTTCTGTTATATTGAGAGAGACCTGTTATTGGCTGTCCTAGACTAATGCATATGAAACTCTGTATTATTTTACATTGCTGTTGGTCTTTTCAATAAATAAAAATAAAATAAAATAAAAAAAAATAACGTATCGTTTCTGCACGGAGCACAATAATTATATCTTCAAATATAACTAGTAACTACATGTATGCCTTTGCATTCTTATGTATTAATGACGGAGTAGCTGTAACTAGGATTACGTCGGCAGCGAGTGTAGCAATTCTTTACAGTTAGTGCGGTTTAGGGATGCGCGTTGGGAACAGTTGAACGCGATTAGAAAAACCGCAAGGTACCGGGCGCGAGGCAAAAACTTGATTGCATAACAGGTGAGCGGGAAACCACGAGGCCGACATCTCCTGCCTGTAAGCAGAGACAGCTTGTTCTCTCGTATGGCGTGGAACATATGCTCAATATTTTATTTCATGATGTCAATGCCAATTTGGGAACGAGACAGAGCTTTGTGCACTTCCTGGCACGGGTTGTAAAAATGTATGCATCTATCTAGAGGTATACAGCGTGTAAAAAGACGACTACCGAATACGAAAGGGGGTGAAACAGCACCCCAAAACCTAACTAAAAAAAAATATTTTTGTCCAAAAAAAAAATTATAGCCGGATAAAAACAATGTTTTAAGATTTTTATTTATTTCGGCAGCCAGCAATGTACGCATTCACGTAGGTAAGTTCGCAAGTGCCTACTAATGTAGGTAGGTAGCAAATTGATATTTGGTAGGCAGGTAGGTAGGTACTTACCTAATTCTGCTGTAGCCTTGGTCAAACCAGAAATTGTTCAAACTGAGCTCCACCGCGTTCATGGCACAGCTGAGTTTTCAGCTGAGTTTTATGCGATACTATGGTTCCACGGCCCCTGAGCAACTTCGCTGCAGTTCGCGTTCCTACCCGAGGGTTTCTCCCAACATAATTCAAGACCTGCTCTTCTACCCGAAGATCTACGTCTCTGCCACCTCCGCGCCTTTGGGGCGTAATTCTCTCGTTATTCAGAACCCTCTGATAGGCAGCCGTGATGACTCTAGCATCAGACGGGTGGTGTTGGTTCGGGTACCTATCGCGGTAAATACGCAAGGCTCGTGACGCATTTCCGTAAGCTTCACCATAGCACATAAGCATTTTTGTCCATACTCCCTCGCACTAAACATTATGAATACCTACCTAATTAAACACTGTCACTGTTCTATCTAAATTAATAAATAATCCTCAACACTTCACAAATTAATAAAAAAACGCACACACTAATAAAATTAACTAAATACCTAAACAACTACGTTATTAAAAAAACTACTACTAAAAAAACACTGAAAAGAAAACAAAAAGTCTTTCGCGAAAGATAATGCAATTTGTATGCAACGCGCAAGCTTCCAATACGAGTATTGAACACCAACTAAAAATCAAATCAAAACATTCAAGAAATTAGGTAAGTAGGTAATTCCCCAAATCCTTTGAAAAAAGCCGCAAAAGACACCGCGAATCTTTTTAGACGCGCTGGCGCCCGCTCCGTCATTTATCTTATAAGTGCTCTAATCTAATGCTCATAAGGTTCAGATTTCTATTTAGCTACATTGTCTTTTGACTAAATGCCGCACCACTGGTCATGCCTATTGTAAAATACCTACCGATCAGTGGCTCGGCTCTGTGATCGCGGGTTCAATTTCCGCCACGGGAAAAATGTTTGTATGAACCTTAGATAAGTATGGCTTAGACGCAGGAGGTTGCGGATTCAATTATCACAGCAGGACAAATGTTTATTTGGACTTCAGGTACGAAATTCGTCTCTGGTCGATCTCTGTAGCGCAGTTGATATAGCGGCCGGGTTAGACAACCCTCCTGGGTTGCGGGTTCGATTTCCAGACAAATTGTTGCATAAACTTTAATTAGACTGACCAGTATGGCGTCTAAACGCTGGAGGTAGTACGTTCGATTCCCGGCGCGGGACAAATACTTGTTTGTATGAAAAAATACGTAAATCGTAACACAAATCTAGTAGATGGGTTAGGTACTCTTGCTACTCTTGCCTACTGCGTTTATGTTTGGTTCGAGTGTTCCAAGCTGTAGTAGGTAGTATGATATTAGATATGATTTCATTATACGGCCGCAAATGAAATTAATTGTACACAAGTGCCCAGTAGGTTTTGACTTGCTATTGTTAGTAGCTAATATTACCTACTAACGTTGGTAGATACGTACAAGCAAGATTAGAAGGTAGTAGGTATGTTTTTTTATTTTTTTATTTCAGCTAATGATGAGACGTTCAATAGTCAGTAATAAGTTTTTTAATGACTCAGTGATTTAATTTAGTGCTGGTTGTACCATCTTAGTATGTAGGTAACTACTCAGTCTTTCCCAAAACCTAAGCGTTCGTGACGTAGCTGGCTAAGCAGATCAACGAAGTTAAGCAGAGTTCCGCGTAGTCACCATTTGGATGGGTGACCGCCAGTGGCAAATTCAACTGAGCGCTTCGGATTCAAAGTTGTTAGGCCATGACGGAGGCCTTCGCGTGGCCTAATAACTCCATTACCAGAGTTGGCCACTGACTCGTACGAACTTACTACTTAACTTACAGACAAGTGCTTACTCAAGTGCTCAAGTTAGGGCCTAAGCAATTTAGGTAAGTGAGTACTTAAGTTCTTACCTTATTGTACCTAGGTACCAGGATACTTGCAATTTGTTTAAATTTTGTTGTTTACGCGGTACCTACCTAAGATTCTGTTTTTTGTAGAACCATAGACAAAGGAAAACAAGTCTGTCTATGGTAGAACTAAGGCAGGCTAGCCGTCTAGGTTCTCTAGGACCTAGAGAACCTAGAGTCTAGGTAGTGGCGCAGACGCGGAGTCACGTGACTCGACCGTCGATAGAGCGCGCGCGCTCGGGGCGTGTTGTCACGGGAGTCTCTCGTCTCGCTCGTGCGCTCGATCAATGACCCAGGGCGAGTTCAGCTGTTCGTGCGGGCAGAATCTGCTTACGCGTACATTGCTGTTTTGTTTATTTTATTTGTTTTTTGCTTTTATAAATGAGATAATTAAGTAGATATGGTATTATTATGGTGTACTATGTGTATGTAACTAGAAAAAAAATTAAAAGGACGTACATAAGTCAACATATTTTTCGAGTTTTTTTTTCGCTAAATATCTTCAGAATCATGGTCTGATTGCAACACCTCAGTTTTCGGTAGTAGTCTTTTTACACGCTGTATGAATAATACTTGAATGTCAGTCAGCGTCAGTATTTCTGGAACGTTTTAATTAAGGATTTTATAAGACAAGAGTGAACAGGTGGAGTATGACTAAGAATGCTCCATCTTCGGCTGGATCCTCACTTTCCATCAGGTATGACGGCAGCCAATAAATTAGCTATCTATGATTTAAAAAAAAAGAAAGTTTGGAAGGTCAAGTGGCCAGACCGTCAAGAAACTGATTTTAAAATGATGATGATGATAATTCGCAACAACCCGCAAAATACATAAAGACCGGAGAGTATATATAATGGCGTACTTCAAAGGATGCCAAAGTAGATTATATCTACACGTTATGCTGTGCTACATTTACTGACCTAGCGCAACAAAGGGTTTCTATTAGTTCTATTTTAATTGTAATCGGCTTTTTGTGCGAAAATCAATTAAATATGCATCTAATTGGAATGCATGTACTCATAATAATATCCTTGCATATTATTATCAGTAGATAAGATCAGTTACTTTGTTTAAAAGAATTATACACCATCAAAAACCCTAAGGTCTGTTTTTTTTTGGCTGGAAAAAAGAAACACCGCTGAAGGTAACGATGGAAAGAAAAAGAAACAATGTGTTACTTCTGGTGTAGCGAGAAAGTACTTAGAACTTACGACTGAAGTTGTCTTATTGTAAAGTTACGAGCTTCTTGCTCGTAAGATCCAGTGAAAGAATTGTATCGCTCTTTGAGATTTATTTGGAGGGCTCCATAAACCATTTCAACTAACGCATTTCAAAATGACATGAACAACATGAAAAACCTACTCAGAACATAACTATTTCATAATTACCGAGAATGTTTGTCATGCCTTTATGGCTAGTAACGCGGTAAAAAACCTTAGAGAGGAAGACGGTAGTTTGTATTTGCGTCCTCGATGTTCAGGGAATGTAGTCCCAGGCAGGTAATGACACGTCCCGGAAAAGCCAGGTGGCTCGTCCGCCTGCTTATGGGCAAGGAATGCTGCCGCTGCTGGACATAGCCTGGGAACATGACAGCAACGCCCCAGTCTGCCGCTGCACCAGCTACTGACAACTAACTGTTATCTTATCCTAAGCCGCAAGACATAACAACTAATCAATGATGGTTGCTCTGATGTAAGGGGCAATTGACATCAAATCTAAGGCTATTCTTGTGTGTGTATGACCACTATTTAAATGTTCTGCTAAAGTAGTAAACAAAGCTACGTTCTGATTTTAACACCGGAATATGCTAATTGTAATGAATCTCAATCAACATTTCGAAGCGCAAATTTTAGCAATGTACCAAATATCGATATCACTAACACGATACTCTGTGCTATTGGACTACGTAATAATGCCAAGCGAACCTGCAGCAATCAGTAGATAGGTATTGTATACCAACGTAACATCAAAATATGCATATTTATGGTACCAGCCGTAGCTCCATATTTGGACGCACAATTTCGGGCGGAAGTATATTTGTGTAGACTCTGCCTTTGTATGCAAATGAAGTGAATGTATAGAATAGTCGGAAACAGGAAACATATGCCAATATTGTCGAAACTATCGAATTACTTATAGTATTATGCCTGATAGTATATTGTTTACTTACATCCACGTAAAACATCATTTAAATGACCCGTTACATTATCTTTTCGGTGGATATAGTATTTAAGTTAGATAATGGGTAGGTTAGGTAGGTAGGTATATTCAATAAAACTGGTAAACTCACTTCACCGACACACGCACGTATCATTCACGATTTCACGAAGCTATTTTGTAGTCCTCTTATATTACCATACAAAAGCATCTTAGTTCATAACCCTTAGTAAGTACATGTCTACTCATCGAACAATACCCATTTAACATTCGGTAGCCGATCGCGGTTTCTTGGCACTACGTGAAACTGCAAGTGCACAAGAATGTATTATTACTTTTGGTCACGCGACGAATACTAATAAGGGCTGATGGCAGAGTCGTCTGTGCGTGCTTCGATGTTTAGAGTTTGATTGTGCGAAATATTAAATCATTGGATTCCGTGAATCCACCGGAAATGACTGGCTCATTATGCGCGGCGGGTGCGTGAAATGATCGATTCGGATGGCGTGTCTGTGGACGCATCGGTACATGGCGCTTCCCTTCTCGTAGGCCTGGCCCCACATGTACCGTAACCTAACTGCATCACTGAGTGATGGTTCAGGGCACCTGAAAGCGGCAATTTCGTGCAATCGAGCGCCCGGCTGTTTCCGCCCGATAGAGATCGTTCACAGAACTACCTACAGATCCATTCGCTATTCGTGAGCAGAGCTAGTATTGAAATGTCATACAATTGACGATATGCCTATGTATGAATCTAGCTCTATTTTCCTGATTAGGAAAATAGACTGCAATAACTTCGATATAAAGGAGCTGCCTAATGTATGCAGGTCACCGCAGTCGACGGAGGCGACGGACGACACTCACGACGACGGCATAATAAGTCCGAGTTGGCTATACCTACGAGTCGCGATGCACGTGCGATAACGAATACCAATTTACGAAATAATTATCTTCTATGACATTATGAATTGAAACTTGTACGCGTTGCTACGAGCTTTTGCCACTATGATTACTTACTTATTGTATAGCTAGAAAGCTCGCATGAGTTAGGTATGTGATTGCGTGCGGACACCGCGGCTGGCACCCGCAGCGTCGGCCGTCGGCAGTTCTTAGATGCACGCAAGCATCTTCTCGCTAATCATGCCATATATCGACGGACTCACTCGTGCAATTAGGCTTCTTGGGAGCGGACCGTACCTACTAATGCACGAAATGAAGATGCCGTTTCAAGATAAGTGCGATATCAATGATCCTCATTGATAGATGTAAAACATCATTTGAGGCAGTCCTAATGAATATTATTAAAAACTAGAGGAATCCCGCTCGATTTCGTTGATCGGAAATTTCGAATTAATAAAAAAAACAGATTTTTACAAATAGTATCTAAGCCCCTATACTCAAAGTGTACATAATTATGTCCAGTTACAGACCTCTAGGCAATGTAGTTTTGTTGATTTCGTGATGCATGAGTCAGTAAGAGGATACAGATACACTAAACTAAGCGTCCATTTGAAAATGACATGAATAAAAGATTAAATTCAATAAAAGATTTGACTGGGAAATCCCTAACCACGGACATAGCTACGTACGTTTTCTAATCAATCAACAGAATTATAAAAAAAAATAAAAACAAAAATATTATAACCATTAACAATGATACCGGTTTCTTAAAGTAAGTTATAGCGCTACATGAAAATAATAGTACCATTTAAAATTAATAGAGACTTACTCGGAATATGCGAAAAAGTTCTTTGCATTCACGCGTAGCCTTGAATTAGGATAATTCTCGTGTACAAGCCAGCTAGGACTGACACTTATTACACCGGACAATTACCTACAGCTGCAAGCAAAAAGCTTTATATGTAAATTGCAACACGACATTGTTCGCGATTATTATAAAATAACTATAGTTGGCAATCATAGTAACCAGCATCACAACTGATACAATAACGTCACATGATACATTTTAAAATGATTTATTCAAAACAAGATAATGTTTGGTCAATGGGTGAACGAAGTAAACTAAACCAGTTCCCAAAATGACGACACGAGGTGACTCATTTCATGTGGCTAGCCCGCGACACAGATACCTAAAACGTTAGTTGTCTTAGCTATTTGCATTTACTTTACAATTTCCGAATCTTGACATTATGTTACATCAGAGTCACAACAGGTGAATATCTCTATCAAACCAAACATGATTATTAACATACGTAAATCATTACACGCAGGAGATCACAGGACAGATGGCAGGACGATATTTTCTAATTGGCAGGGAGAGATTGGACGAAGAAAGCGAAGGAGAAGAAAGACTGAGGAGGCCTATACCGGTCGAGGAGTCCATAGTTGATGTATTTTTTTATAAAAATATAGATAAGCAATTTAAAATAAGTATGTCAACTAGGGAATAATAAAAGCTTTTTAATTTTTATTATTTATAAGTTAGTAATACTGAAAAACAATCAGAAAGCACTGTTAACTGAATCAATTTTTTTTTTTTTTTTTTTATATAACAAAGTTAGCAAACAAGCATACGGCCCACCTGATGGAAAGCGGTTACCGTAGCCTATGGACGCTTGCAACACCAGAGGCATCACTCGCCAATCAATCAACAAACATCAATAAACTAATCATCATCAATAACATATCACAAGAAATGAATGAATTTCAAATAATAATTTAGGAACTTAGTGACAAAAAACTATGAACGAAAGTATTGACTTAGTAAGAATGCGACACCACAGCGGAGGTCCCATGACCACGGCCGGCGAGCACAAATTCAATATTTGCTGAAGAGGTGACGAGTCGAGGGCAGGGTCCGGCGTGGCGCGCCATGCGCATTTGCTGGTCGAATGTTAATTTCCACTATGAAGCCATTCGTTGAACGTGCACCGGTGACATAATGAGCCCTCACCATAAATTCTCAAAACCCATTCGTTTGACGACGACTTTGCAATTTCTATTGATGTATGAATTATGCGATGGCAAATTACCGCGTGTTCCGAGCTGTCAGCTTCAAGCGCTTTATAATATTTCAAGGCGCTCAGAAGATGTGGCAAAATATAAGAAAAATAAAAATAAATGTGATATTATCGCAAATGCGAGGCATCAATATGAAGCATTCAATTTATTCTGATAACTTCTGATAATAAAATCGTTTGATATGCATCTCCCCATTCCCGCTTCTCCTGAAGCTTATTGAGTATCAGGTTTCTCATGCGACATTCCTCGCGAACGTCTGACACGGTGGTCTGCAGATTAGATATGTCATGATCATTGTGGTTATAAAAAGTTACCGTGGTGTGACAAAGTTAAGTTCACTTTGAATTTAAAGAATCAGACCATTAATTTCAAGGCGAAAATGAATGTCAAGAAAATAAAGAGCAATAAAAAATTGTCGTCGAACGTCGTAGTCAACGATCTATGCCATGTCAATATTTATATTCTAATAGAAGTACAACGCTGTGTTCATATAGACACCACACCAGCGTGTGAACCGCGAAGCGATGGTCAGCGATCCCGAGCAGCGAAGCCAGCAGCGCGCAGCGGTTCAAATCTCAACAAACTGACATTTCCGTTTGAAATCATTAGCGATCACAGTTTTTCGAAGAATAGTCGTTTGCATTACGCATACTGTCAAAGTCACGCGTTTCTGTTCTACAAATGGACGCGCTCTTGATTTTTTATTTGTTCCAAGAAAATAGGCGATGCATTGCCCAATCATGGAACACCTCGATCATATTACAATTTGAAATTTGATGCATATCATTATAAAAAGAAGTCCCCAGATGTTGAAAATAATATGACAGCGAGAGGGTAAAATAGGACATCAGTGCCATGTATTTAGAAACCTGATAGGTTAGTTATTAAGGGGCCGGCGGAGCGCGAATTTTTTATACAAACGTAATACCAAAATGATTACTAATTTAAGCAGATTTTCACTATATTATTGTAATAATTGTATTTATATTGTATTTATCTAGGTTCCCAAACAGTTTTTATTTTAAATTACTTACCTCAAATGAAATTAACGCCAATCACAATTTTCAATGAAAAAAATGTGTAAAATGCGATTGGTGATTATTTCATTTGAGGTAAGTAATTTAAAATAAAAACTATTCAGGAACCTAAATAAATACTATATGAATACCGTTATTACAATAATATAGTGAAAATCTCCCTAAACTAAGTAATCATTTTGGTATTACGTTTGCATGAAAATGCGCCCTCCGTCGGCCTCATAAGGAAGCACTTTGATGATCGTGAGTTACATAAAATCAGAACAAGACAGAAAGTAAACAATCTGGATATGAAACCAAAGTTGGGAAGATTTTCAGAAACAAGTCAGTCTTGAACTAATAAGGCTAAACTACGAGTATGTATGAATCAGATCGAATTCCCTTCATTACTTGTTTCTTAGTACTTGTTTCAAAAAAATAGGTCTCTTTAATGTATATAATCGAGAAGGATAATCTTGCTTGTAAGTATATGTATGTACTTACATAAAATACTTATATTTTATTTATAAAATTGCTTCAATCAGCAATCTACACTTTACTGTTGTCACTTTTGATAGGTATGTCTACGAAAAGTTTAAGCAAAGGACATTGTGCCCATTATCTGTGATTTTTTATATTTGCATTGTAAGAGTCTACTAAGGTACATAACTAACCAAGAGTTTAATGAATTAAACAGATGTGCAGCTCGGAATGAAATAAAGTTAAATTGTGGCTTCCAACATAAAGTTGTGAAAGGGGCGCGAAACCCTCATTCAGACAATACAAAATAATTGAGTCCCATTGGTCGCATGAGACCTTGTTTCTCACCGTAACAACTGCAATGAAATATGTGAACAAAAAATTATAACAAAAGAATTGTATTCCACACTCAAATCGGGGATAAAGCAGAATAGTAAGCAGTGAAGAGATCAATATGGTAAATAAACAAACGGTCCATTGTGGGGGTTGTGCTGCCGTGCGCGCATGCATCTTGAACGTTCATTGTACCATACCAACTAGCAAATACGATTAAATTATTTGCTTTGTTTTCAATTTTTAACATAATGTAAATAGAATTGGACAAGATACGGAATGAGCATATCAGGGGAAGTAGCACCGGTGACAAAAAAATTGAGGAGCAACGGGTTGGCGTGGTAGGGGCATGTCATGAGGAAGGATGAAAGTCATGTGACTAGGAGAGTGATGAGTATGAATGTAGTTGGGTAGGGGTAGGCCAAAAAGATGGATGAACAGTGTGAAATATGACATGGATAAGAAAGAAGTGAATACAGAGATGACGGCTGATAGAGGAGAATGGAAGAGAACATGTTGTGCCGATCCTACATAAAGTGGGATAAGGGCAGGAAGAAGAAGAAATAGAATTGTCTCAACTTTTAACTTTTTACGATGATAATATACAAAATATTACGAATGAATGACGCAATCGCACGAATTATTTTTAGAGACATTATCAATCATCATTGCCGTTGGATGTGATCCATATTATAACGTTTTATTTGTAGCTAAAAATACAGAAAGCTTTTGTAACAAATAAGCATTCGCATTTATTAGTTAATTGTATTTACGATATTTCCGACTAAAGGTTCTGGCAATGCGTGCAGATGAGTATTATATTGAATACGTTTATCAAAACAGTTAATCGTGGCATAATTTTGCAAGAAACCAGTAAGGTCCCAACCCACGATAAAAATAAAGTCACATTTATATTAAAACCCTCAGTGATTGTAAGATAAGCTAATCAACGAATTTGTAAAACAAAGTGAATTCTTCTACCTGGACAAGGACGTATCTTGAGTGTTTAAAAATAATCAGTTCAACAAATCGAGTCGTTTGAACGTGTCAGGACATGATGTCGGTTTTTATTTGGGCTCAGTGGGATGCCTATGGTTGTTTTGTATATTTTATGGCCACTTCATTAGGAGAATCGAAACAGTCTCTTTTCAATACTTCTATTAACATATCAGCATTATATTGCAACTTCAAAGCTTATTTTTACATATCTGAAATTCAGTAGGTATATCAAGGTTACTTATTGATTATTTGTTGTGGTTTAGAACAATACCTATTGTGTAGATTAAGTATATGTATAAAGAAGTAGGTATTAAATGATAGGTAGATAGATACTTATGTAATATACCACGAAAGTTATTGTTAACCGTTATATTACGCTTCGAGCATACTCATTAAAATGTTATTGGGTATCGATCGCTGCCTGCTCGAGATTTTTAAACGGCATAATAAAAACGAAACCTGAATTCCATTCTCACGGATTCAGACGAGACTACGAAATAAATCTGAACAAAATGTATTATGAAGGCAAGATCACTGCCGCGACGGTAGAAGACATCGTTCCCATAGCAGCAATGCAGTGGAAAAGAACGATGCCGATGCAGGGGGACTGCGGCGCGCAACAAAGAGCCTTCCGGGAACTGCTACAATACAGGTTTGCGGCGACCGACGTGCGATACCTTCGCAGATACCGGCCGCGACCAACCAGGTACAGCCGACAGCCTGCCTGCACCGCGCACCCGGCCCTTTGTCAACCTCACAATGAACAAGCAACGGTAAAATTCAGCTTCTGTCTCAAACAGTTCAAACGGGCTTATCAGCACTAGAAAGAACTAAAAGATTGAGGTGGATGTGCCTACATTGACACGGATAATGCGATGACAACATATCAAGTTATTATTGTATTAACAACAAGAAGCGGACTGCTAATTGATTAAAACACAAGGACAAGTTTGTTATCTTAGAATAAATACAACAAGTTTACAGATCGATATCGACAATCTCAATTAAGCACTGAATTTATTGATTTTATTAAATTATCCCGCATCATGCCATGTCTCGACACGAATCACAGAATCGATCAAGCTGAGTTACTTCATCCTCGATTCTCACTAATCATTATCTAGCTGGGTAAGTACGTTCTGATAACGATCAACGTGACAAAAAAATACCAACATTGAGTTCGCACGGCAGGGCTTACCAGGAATTCCAAGACGTACATCGACGACAACGCGAATAATGATAAGATTCTACAACGAGCAATTGTCACTTATTGAAAACCCATATTTTGGGAGGTCGATCACCTTTTAATTCCAACGTGAGAGACGCGATTTGCACGGTCTGTTTGTAGTGGGTAAAAAGCTCGTAAGTTCGGGCCGAATGGTTGTGAAGCAGTTTAGCATAAAAAGTAAAAGTGGGGTAATAAAATAAAGTTCCCAGGCGGGCCCACTCGTTCCGGCGTGTGCGCCGCTGGCGCTGGATTTATTACAGACAAGAAGATGACCACTCCCGCTCCTACACTGGTACTTGACTGACCGATTTCAACCTTATAAAACCCTAAAAAGGTTCACAACAAGCACAATCATAAAACCATAATTATCGAGAACAGGTGAACTTTTACTTGTTAATGTTCTATCTGAGCCTCAAAAATACCAATGCTGACAGTAGATTTCATAATCACGCAATAAGGTCATTTAAAAATGCGTGTCATTACACATACACGCACATTAACAATTATTTTACAAGTGAATGATAAAATTGCATATACATGCTATTTACATACAAGTTTCTAAGAATTGCCTCTGGTAGGCAACTAGCATGTCGCTGTAGCTAGATAGTTAAAACATTTAGATAACAACACTGACAAAAACACGCAGAGCTTTGAAATTTACTTCTTTTAACCCAATTCCAAATTAATCCGTCGGAACTTTGAATAAAAGTCTTTGTGCCTTCTGCAAATATAATTTTGCAGAAGGCACAAAAACTCAAATATAATATGGTTTCTGAAAATTTCAACATTAAGTTGTACGGCGTCGTGTTTGTATCAAGCAGTTCTAACTTATCAGGACATTTTGAATCTCGAGATAACAATGTATGTGTCATTATTCCGCAATGCCCGATAAAGAACTGCAATAAAATAACAAGAAGAACATTACAATCGCTTGATGCAGATGCAGATAAAAAAAGCAAAACGCTTAGTTTTTGCTCTGTGACGTGTCTCGTATTTTTAAGAAAGATAATATATAGAGAAAAGGTTTTAAATACAGTTATTCGGACTCTATACCCCATTAGTACCCTAGCGTATCCGTCATATAAAAAAATATTGAAAAATAATAATGAAGAATAAATTGTTGTTTTAAGGGGGTACGATTTCCATACAAACTTAATTTACACAACTATGGGCGAATAAAGTATTAATGTACACTGAAATAGCTGTAATAGGCTTTGACAGTGGTCCTTATTACCGGCCAGTTATATAAAGTTGGAGTGTCAGCCGTTGGTCGTGGCAGTCGAGGCTTCAGAAAAAGTACTAACAGACTTTTACGACTATTTTGAGACATATGTTTTAAGCTCATTCAAGTATTCAATGCCGAGTACCCGTTAGAAAGAATGACGAAAAAATTACTTTTTTGGTTTTTTATTAATATTTCTGTTATCCTACAGTTTTCTCCAACTTTATATAACTGGCCGGCAATAAAGACCACTGTAAAATTCTATTACAGCTATTTCAGTGTACATTTATACTTTGTTTGCCCATAGTTGTGTAAATTCAGTTTGTATCGGAATCGAACAACGGTTGTTAAAAATTAAAATTATAAATTACATTATTTTATTTTTTATAAATTTTTCTTCTTCCTTATCAAAACTACAACCTTATGCTTTTTGATAAGTAATGAATTTAAACCGAATTCTGTCTGTCCAAAAACTGTCCAAAAATCTAAAAATATCTGTCTGTCTGTTCAAAAATTAATTGTCTCTGAAATGCCGAAAGGATCTTTTCAGGTTAAGGATCATCAAGGTTACTTCTTACATTCGACCGGGCGGGCATTGACTCCTTTCAACGTGCGGTTTGGCAAAAACGGCCGGCGAACCACTTTCGCATAAGCAACAAAAATCTGTAATTACAGCGGCTGCTGCATCATTTTCTTGGAACTGTTTTCCGTGCGTGATGATTGTTAAGATTTGCTATTTGTACAACAAGTTGAAACAAGTGGATAATGACATAATCCTTTGGAAGGAACGGCCTAGAGTTTCATATCACAAGCGATGTGAGTCACGCAAATGAATTTAGCTTGTTCATTATCGTAACCAATGATTTTGCGAATTTGATCTACGTAAAGCTTTTATCGATACTCATTATTTTGTGAGAATACGGCCTTCAAATAAATATTAACTTACATTAGGCACGACACAAATAAGTCGACGTTGAAGGGATGAGTTGGGACGGTAACTAACTATGTCATATCATAACATAATAAAAATATGTGGTATTCTGTGGTACTAAATGAGCGAGATATAATTATGTATGAAATATTATTTTCAGATTAGAGAATAGAACACTATGTTGTAGACTTCTAGGCCTATATACATTGCATGAGAACAGATTGCCCACTGACGTCAGAGTATGCATTGTGATGTGTGTTCTGAATTTAACTTACCGACGATCGTGTCGTGCGAGCCCATTTTTTCAGCGGTTTTTGTATGGAGACTAGGGCGTGTAAAAACCGGGTTGTTTAAAAAAACCGGTTATCTCGGTTTTTAATTTAAAATAAACGATTAATCGGTTAATCGGTTATTTTTTCCAGTTTTTCATATGGGTGTCTTAGGATAAAAAAAACCCATATTTTTTTATAAAAATGAACTTGTTATTTGAATAAGCAAGCACCAATTAAATTAGCTTGTTAAATTTTTAAAATATTTTAATGTACAGAACTCACTCATGCTAAATAAAGTTGTAAAATTCAACAACATGATAATAGTTGATAATGATTAGTCCTAATAGTTACTTTATTTTTAATAACACAAAGAAACTTGCAAAATACACAAGAAACAGCTGAGCTATCTGCAGACCGTTACAAACGATCTAGAGATAGCTCAACTGGTCCAAGTCAGTGCCAGACGGAAGACAGCCCAAAACGCTAGTGGCATTGCCGTGCTGAATAGCTATGCTAATGCACTGCACCAAATACCCACCAGCCCTTGGGTCACGCATCGCTTCGATCAGACACCTAGGCAAAATTTTGAAGACCCGCAAGGCCTTGGTTCTCCACGGACCCAGAGTCTCAAGAGGCGCAAATAAGTAGGCTCTGACGAGACCTGCATATTTGCGCTTCTTGAGATCCTCGGCCAGATCTGCCGCCGCGCCAGTTACAACGGATATCCTTGCCAAATGAGAAGGCGCAAGTGTGTCGAAACACGTAGCGTCCCACACAATGGGCCTCTCCAACTCCCAAGGAGCAAACGTCATACCATCATCACGCAACGGGCCATTCGGTTCGAGAACGGCTGGTACGTTGATGGTGGTAAAGGTCCGTCTGATGATGTCGTTAAAGCTGGCATGACGAGATATCCGACCGGCGGCCTTAGAACACGATAAACTGTGGCGAGTAACACACTGGCACTGAAGAGGTGCGTAGCACAGTGCACCCAACCGTAGGCCAGTTGCAATACAGAACGTTACGGGATCCATTAAAGTACCAGTGTTATATGAAGGAAGCGCTTTTAACCAATACTCTGACTCCAATTTAGAAAAAACTTGAAGACGAGCACGATTTGCGGAGCTAGAAGCCTAGATCAATTCGTGTTATTTTACAAACTAACTAATACACATACAAACTAATGAATATGTGCATCCTTCCCGTTCTTACTTATGGCTCGCAGACTTGGTCTTTGAAGTCCAAACTCAAGGTTTGCTAGCAGACGATGGAGCGCAGCATTCTTTGGGTAAAATTAATTGACCGCATTTGCAATACCACACTGCGTTTCAAGACTAAACCTGCTGACGTAGAGGAAAAAGCCGCAAGGCTGAAGTGAGACTGGGCTGGCCACGTCTGCCGCATGCCTGACGCACTGTGGGCCTAAATCTCCATTGTAGAGCCCTGAAACAGCGAGGAGGCGTCACGGTAGACTACTCAAGCGATGGTGGGATGAACTGGACGCCTTTGAGACTGGCAATTGATGACACAAGATAGTGATTGGTAGAATGGCGGGATCGGGGGGCGGTCTTTGTCCAATAATGGGACATTTCGGGCTAATAAAAAAAAAATATGATAACCAACAAAGTAGATACTTAGGTATCTAATGCGTTCCAAAGATAAAGTTTTCTGAGGGGTGTTTATTTGTATTTTTTGCAATTTTAATGTATTATGTTGTAATATAATTAGGTGGATCATTATAGCCGTTCTAAATAAAGTTTGCAAGGTGTAGTTTTAAATAAGTTGGCATATTTTACTCATTAAAAAAATAACCGAAAACCGGTTATTTTGGATGGAAAAACCTGATTAAAAACCGACGTAAAATCAGTCGGTTAATCGGTTTTTCGATTAATCGGTTAATCGGTTTACATGCCCTAATGGAGACACGTTACACACGCGCGTGTCAAAAAGTTTCGTGATTTCATTAAAAAGCCGCTCAGAACGCTCACTTTTATCTTATTTGGACTTTTGCAATCATGGTGGCTAGTGACGGGCTCGCATTTTTTCTATACAAAAGCCGTAATTTTTGTATGGAAAAATGCGATCCCACCATTAACCGTAAGTGTGAAAGTCTAAATAGGCACTCAGTGAGTGAAATTCTAAATACACACTCTGTTTGTTGTAGAGGGATAGCGTTAGGGCGATGTGCAATCACCGCTTCTGAGAATCGCACTTGTCGTCACCAGGTGCTCTCATTGTACTTATACGCTGCATTACTGTACTAAATCATATAGTCTAAGATCCCTAGAAGAAGGACCTTCACCGAGCTGGTCATTTAATGAAACGTATTTTATATATAATTAAACATGCCAATAAATATATTCTTTAAGGGTTGCCTATCAAATTTCAGTCCAGGATAATTATGATTAATTAATAATAAAAAAAAAAATATATACTTTCCACTGGTTTGTTTATTAAACAAATTCTATACCAATCGAAAGTATAGACCCCAGTATTTTTATTCAATAAACATACCGGTGCAAAATGCTAGTATCGATTTTCCTGTTTATACCTGGCTACCCGAGAGTTGTGACCGGAAAAAATAGGCAACCTAACGTTTGCATATTCTATGGGGTCTATACTTTCGATTGGTATAGAATTTGTCTAATAAACAAACCGGTGGAAAGTTAAAAAAACATTAATTTTTTTTTAATCATTAATTAATCATATCCTGGACTGAAATTTAATAGGCAACCCATATAGAATATGTTTATTGGCATGTTTAATTAAATATAAAATACGTTTCATTAAATAACCAGCTCGGTGAAGGTCCTTCTTCTAGGGATCCTATACTAATATATGAATATTGGTTGACATGTCAGTGGCATCTAGCCCCAAACTAAGAAAAGCTTGTAGCATGAACTAGTTAATTTCACGAATAGAATACACTAGTTGGTAACCGAGCTTCGCTCGGAATTTTTTTCGTTAATTTGTATTTTTAAGAAATCATAAGAAGCATATTATTATCTTTACTGGTTTATTCTTACTGAACAACGCCATCTACTGGACATGCTTGCAGTTAGTTGCTCACAATCGTCAATAGATGGCAGGAGCAGTCACATATTCAGTTTATGTTTTTAGTTTTTTTTTAACGAACAGACTCATTTTCTGAAAATGAATCCTAGCTAGATCGTTTTATCGTCCCCGAAAACCCCTGTATACTTAATTTCATGAAAATCGTTGGCTCAGTTTCCGAGATCCTAAATATATATATATATGTATATACAAGATTTTCTCATTTAAAGGTATAAGATTATAATGGTAATCCGCACTAATAAGTGGAATAAACAGCACAAATATTTAATTACGAATAAGCCTTTTTCAATGTTAAAAAGCGGCCAAGTGCGAGTCGGACTCGCCCATGAAGGGTTCCGTAGCAACAAGTAACATAATATATAAGTTCTTGTACCTAGTTCGTCGAAAGGTAAATTGCAGTTTACCATTTATGACGTATAAAAAACTACTCACTATAATTATCATATATCTATCACATATATCTAGTTCAAACCAAATATCGTTGGAAGTTTCATTACTATGCAAACTCTCTCACGGACGGACACTCGGACAGACAGACAGACATGACGAATCTATAAGGGTTCCGTTTTTGCCATTTGGCTACGGAACCCTAAAAAGGGAAAAAAAACAACCGGGTAATCTATAATATTAGGCAAATGATCGTAATGTAAGAAACGGAAAGTATAACCCATAAAAGTACGAAAATACAACACAAGGAAGCCCTGGGATTTCCATTATATTTATTAATCTTCCGAGTAAAAAATACTTACTAAGAAAAGCTATTTAATAAGGTAGGTAAGTTGCCTTTTAAGCCTGATCAGAAAATGTTCTCATCACTTATATTAAAATGCTTTTATCGTTTACAACGAATCCATCTTGGTAATTTGATAGGCACTATGGATTAGGTCAAGCGAAATGAAATGCTATCACTTTCAACGGACATTATATGATAGAGCCCATTAACTCTACACTACACGTAGGTTTACCTGGTTACGTAGTTGTTAATGTAACATGAGATAATATTATGAATAACCTCTTAGATCCTACTTAAATAGTGCAAAAGTTTGTGAGTGGGTGTAAGCAGATGCTTATCTTATCATACTATTAATGAATTTATAATATACCTACTAAGATCAAAGTCAAAATATGTTATTCAGTTGTATCACAAGGATCACTCTGAAACTTCTAGATGCCACTTCCACGCGACCAAGCTTGACTGAGATGTATAGAAAAATTCATACATTGCATAAAATAATAGAAAACATTTTATTAGGCATTAGAGCACGTTTAGACGATAATCAAGAGGAAAAAAACAGACAGAAAGAGCGGCGTGAGTCAAACATTGCAATTACTAAAACTGGTATTAGAAGTGATTGCATATTTGAATTTGAAGCACAAAGTAACAATATCGTATGTCCGACAACTAGGTAAGTACTGTCAAAACTATTATTTACACTAATTCAAGAGCCCGTTTATCAATAGTACAATTTTAATCTGTAATTCGAACGAACGTCTAGTCTACGCGTCTGGGGATTATATTAAAGTCGTGAGCTTATTTCATTATTATTTTCATAATGTGCATTCTTAAATTACCTGACAGGGCACGAGAGTCTGTTATCATGGCTATAGTAGTAGGTAGGTAGGTACATACCGACACTGAACAAGAATCATTATTTCTGCGAGCACACCGAGCAGGAATTCCGAGAAGTCTGCTCTTACGAGTATATCGCACACACCTGTCCATGGCTCATCGAGAGCTGCGCTAGCATTTTTTACTAAACAATATTTATTACAGATCATCACTACGTCGACTGCTGCACATTAACCTTTTCTAGCTTTATGGTGGTTACAATGAAATTTATTTTTTTAACAGTAATCCGCGATTTTTGTTCGGTTCAATCTACCGAAAGTTGTAACCGCCTCTTCTTAACAGGTATAAAACTACCTTTTATATTTATCTTAAACTTTATTCTATAAACCTATATATGTGTGTATGATAGCCATCACGAGTATATTCTCCAATAAATCCCTTTTATTGTACTTTACATGTTTTATATTGTAATTGAATTTGTTCTTCTAGTAGTGTAATAAGGAACACTAAAAAAAGCGATAGAAAAATGAAACAATATTGATGCATTCAACAATTTGCCTGCAATACAAAATAAATATAAGCTACATAACTCACCATTCAATGCTCCTGTACCCTTTGACGCAGCAGTGGATGCTCTTGAACTTATCATCGAAGCCGAACTCGAATGGGACGGGTTCCTTAGTGAACTGCATCCATGTGCTGTTCGTCGTGAAGGTGTTGAGGGAACAGTAGCCGGCAGAGAGGGCGCCACTCGCGCTTGCCAGCAGCAGCGCCGCTTGCAACCACATCTTGCTATCGCATCCTGGTAAAGATAATACAAATTGCAGCTTACGGACAGACGCAGCATAGACTAACTTATATGATAGTTATTTGTTAAACAAGAGTGCAAAGTTGCTTTTTAACCGCGTGCTCAATATTGATGACCGATCAAGCGGAGGATTCTATAATTCGAGATGGTGGGATGGAAAAAACATTAGAATTTTGCACCCATAGTTGCGCATTGCACACTATGTTATTGACACTCCACCATTAGTTAGTGTCTGAATCTGAATGAAATCTACTGCACGCGTGATTTTTAGATTATAAGCCGCATCCAAAGAATATTTAAGTACCCTTTTATGAGATTTTATCGTTGGATATTGCTTTTCTCAGAACGACAACACTGCCTCAGGCGGCACCTAGTTCACAAGGCCTTGGGTTTATTCTGATTATAATTTTAGCATTTGCCTCAAAATCAAAATAAAACATCAAAGATAACTCCCCAGTAGCCCCCCTATAAGCGTGTTTTTTTAAATATTTAATTTTTATTAAAACTTACAGTGACATCGAACACACCGCATTCATTATTTTTATACGTTCGAACAATACAGCAATGAAATACTTTCTACCGACTTAGTAAATAATAAATAGCAGCGTTGCCGAGAACCGCCATTAGATATACAATCCTGTTCAGTCTTCTAAGCATATTGTTTTCATAATCTTCGATACCTTGGACTTTCTATAGAACGTCACACCGATTATCTTTAATGTTATTGTTTGAACCGGTTTTGGTGTATTTTACGTTGAATTTCATAAAACAATGGTCGGAGCTCTTTGAGTCGGGTCTTTGCTTTATTCTTACCTACCTGTCTGTCACGATCTTGAAATGTTACTTGTTAACAAACTCTTTGAATCCTTGTCTCAATCCCGCTATTGTAATCTATTCAATATACAGGATATATTTATAATATAAAGTATACAGGATACTCAAGGATAAAAGATACACTATATTTAAGCCCAAAACATTAATTGACTTGAAAAGATAAAACGATGCAAAACTACAATCTAGGTGTGGCAAAAGTGAATAAGGTGTTTTCTTGACCGTGCCTGTTCCAACGGTCACTTGCCTATCATCAAGTAAGATTGTAGCCCCAGGATACTCGTAGTATACATTTCAAAGAACCACAACACACTGAAAAAGTTGTAGTTTCATTAAAATTCTGGTTTGTGTGCGCTTTTTCTACCAAAGTCAACGCCATTATACAGCAAAATGCAGTAAGGCTTTCGTTTTTAGTCCGAATGTATGACAAAATCCAATTTCTACGGTAGCTTGCGGCTTATGGTGATTCTCGGAAATCTAATGTTCTACTCTACATGCTAATGACAATGAGACTTCAACCGCAATTTACCTGGTAGCCAGTCGTTAGTCGGTCCTTCTACTATCCGTTCAAAACACAATACATGACACTTTTGAGTTTAATTTTATTATATTTTAAAGATCGTGCGGTATTTCTCGCGCGTTATATGGATAAAAAATATACTGTTATTACAATCGTGTAGGTACCTTACCTTCTTAATAAAATATTCTTTCAACATTTCATACAAATTGGTAGAACCAAAGAAGCGTGGGTAGAGCTTTCATTGAGGGTTGAACGAATGAACCGCAAACATCTAAGCTTTTAATTAAAACAAGCATTGATAATTATGTTTTTAGGGTTCCGTAGCCAAATGGCAAAAACGGAACCCTTATAGATTCGTCATGTCTGTCTGTCTGTCTGTCTGTCTGTCTGTCTGTCTGTCCGTCCGTATGTCACAGCCATTTTTCTCCGAAACCGTAAGAGCTAGACTGATGAAACTTGGCAAGTAGATGTATTCTGTGAACCGCATTAAGATTTTAACACAAAAATAGAAAAAAAACTATAAATTTTGGGGGTCCCCATACATGAAACTGAAACTCTAATTTTTTTTTTTCATCAAACCCATACGTGTGGGGTATCTATGAATAGGTCTTCAAAAATGATGTTGAGGTTTCTAATATTCTTTTTTTATAAACTGAATAGTTTGCGCGAGAGACACTTCCAAAGTGGAAAAAAGTTGGTCCCCCCCCCTCTAACTTCTAAAATAAGTGACTGATAAAGCTAAAAAAAATATATGTTGTACATTACTATGGAAACTTCCAACGATATTTGGTTTGAACGAGAACTAGTCAGTAGTTTTTTTTTAATCGTCATAAATCGTAAACAGCAATTTACCTTTCGACGAACTACTAGAACTTCTAGAACTCTATATTATATTACTTACTGCTACGGAACCCTTCATGGGCGAGTCCGACTCGCACTTGGCCGCTTTTTATTTATAGAAATATTCCGATCAATTACTTCGTCAACTTTGTAATTAGGTTCATACAAATCTGCGTCTTCAATGGATCAATCAAGAAAAATAAATCAACTTTTGCATTTAGTTTTTATTCAACCTAGAAAGCATACCTAGATAATTCCTATAAAATAAAACATGTTGTGTTATTTATATCAATGGTTTCACAAAATCAATTACTTAGCAAAGAATAAAAATCCGCAATACAGGTAGGTACATACTGAAAAACCGTTAAAAAGCGTTCGCCTGTATAGTAATTATTCTGATATCCCAGAATTGTTTTCAATGCAAATGCTTTGTTGGCGTTATTCCTGGAGATCATACTCGTATATAGTTAATTACTAACATCGAATGCTTCCTTATGATGGCTTTGCAATGTATGGAAATCATACTTAGAAACATAATTGTGCAATGTATTTCCTAGGTCTAGTATAAAAATGTTACGGTCCATAGGTTTTTCATTGTTATCGCCGCTTTCACTAATACCAAGATATTGATTTTAAATAGGTAGGCATTTGTTTTAATAACGGCCGTGTATTTTATTCCATTGTATTTCAGGGAAACAATTTCTGTCTGATGCGTAACACGTTACTCGGAATATGACTAAAGCTCGGTTTAACATTTAGTGCTAAAGCGATTTTTGAACGGTCGAATTGCTTGAAAATGTATGCGAATACCTAGCTCAATGATTTGCTCACACACGTTAGGTAAAAACGTTTTTTTTTCGATTTTCCGGGAGCAGCAAGTTGGGTCCACAAGGGCATCGACATCGGAGGAGTTAGATTGTGAATGAGAGTAAGTATTGTACCTACTAAACCTCGTTTTACAAATTGATATACGACAGTAAAATTTCCATTCAAATTGATTTTACCATTTATGGGCGATGAGAGTTTAATTGAACACTGAAATATTTTGGCCTTCATTTTGGTTCTTTTTTTACGGAAAACTATACTAAGATGCAGTTCGTTACATCCATCGTGATATTTATTTCAACACTGAAGTAGCCACTAGAAATCATGTTTATAATAGCATCATCATTGCTTATTTAAGATAAATGAAATGAAATGAAAATGAAATTAAATTCAATGAAATGAAAAAAGTTTATGATATGATATTATGTCCTATCGAAAACCGAACCGCTGCTAATGAGGTTTGCAACAACGAACAAATCTGATCTTTACTGCGTCCGAGAGTTGCAAAACGGGTATGATACACTTATCATGTCGGCAGCGGTCTCACACGAGTCGTACTTGTAATACAAGGACTATACAAGCTCGTTCCACGGTTGGCGAGTGATTTTTGCAATTACGGACAGGGCGGCACACATATCTGCCGGCAATTTGCCGCTCCTCCCGAGCCGCGGTGATCGGTTTCTCGGAAACCAAGCTGCATCAACCGTGCGCGGAGCTAGTGTGATTAACGCACTAATTACTGCGCAGTACTGACACTGCTATGCAACTCTCGAGTTGATTGCCGTCGCCAACCGAACGACAATGTTGTCGATTCATCGATTTATACTTTTATGTGCTCACGTAGAGCGCCTAGATGCTAGATATTTGTAAGCCGATTGCTTACCTAATTTATTGACATTTGTACATTCCACTACATGGTAGGCAACTATTTAACTCAGCATGTGGGGTTTTTATTTGCTACTGCGCATTTATACCTCTTGCTACATTACATATGGCCCAACTAAATATTCAAAGGCTGTACTATGCTATGACAGGGTGATTGGCCAATGGTACTTGGGTCCCGTGGGCCAGGCTGTACTTCCGCTCGTACACAAAAGCGACCGTTACCTACGTATCCAATCCACTACCTCCGTCTCCGTATGCGGACGATTGAATGTCGCACGAGGATTTTTGATATTTCTCAGATTCTTTGACGGAATCATTAGTAATCCATCCACCCCGTTTCGATAACCGATTTCACAATATTTCGTCAATCAATATACATACCTACCTGCATGGAAGACACGCATACTTTATTATTCGAGCGGTTAATTATAGCAAGATAATATTGAACAGGTACCTAAGGTAGTAATCCTTTATCACCGTAATTATTTCTACCATATACCGCTTTAATTTCGGTGGTAAAAGCAGCCTATGAAATCTAGTTTCGCGAGTTTCGCTAGTAGGACGCTGTCGCAAAATGCATTATTGTGCACATTTCTTTAGCTGTTAGCACAAAGCAATTTTCCACCGGGATGAAATGGATACGAAAAGCAAAACTAACATGAATTCCTAGATATCGAGCCGCTCCAACGGATTTCGATGCTTTTATACATGTTGTATGAATGTCGTATTCTTACCATATCTGTATAAAACAAGGTAGGTAGCACCATGTAGGTATTCCAAGGGATTGGCGCAACGCAAATCGCAATTCACTTAGAATATGTACACAAGGCAACCTTGAGGAGCTGCAATGGTTATTATAAATCTTAATATACTAAGGTGTGGGCTTTGTAGAATACACACTGTGCCACTTTGATTACCTGTGCCAATTCAATATTCCGATTCTAAAGGCCTGCGCACACCTTGTTCGCTGGCGGTAGCGATCAGTGAAACGCTGTCAAATATCGCTGTCAAATTTTACAGCGTTTCACTGATCGCCGATGCCAGCGGCCTAGGTGTGCGCAGGCCTTAATGCATCTGGTAACAATAATGTACTAATAGATTACCAACACTGGTAATCTATGCTGATGCTAAATTTGCACAGCCACTACTCAGTTGAATCCTAATTCAACTGAGTAGTGGCTGTGCAAATTTAACCTTTAGATATTGAACCTCCTAAGGTTCAATATGATTTATCTATGTTATCAGTACATTTATATTTTTATTGCTTCTATGTATTTTTTTTAATACTGTAGGTATATGTACTGTGTATGTGTATAATATATATATTATGTTTCTATAGTTCTTCTACTACTAGAGAGGGAGATTAATTACCACTTCTCCAGGTTAGAGTGAGGACCCCACATAAACATATTCAAGAAAAAAACTCTCAGTTTGTTGAAGCAATGGATCAACATGAAAAAACAATAAAGTTGAAGTGCAGAATGCAGAGTCATGGACGGAGGATGGAGTGACTATATTTTTAAGAAATACTTAACTATCAGTAATTTGGATGTTTTGAGCTAAGAGTGTATAATAATGTATATTATATTCTAGGTGACCGCACTACACCGTTGACTGCATTATCACCTATGACCAGGAGAGATGAGATTATGGTCAATGTTTTACCGCCTATAATTGTAAAAAAAACTTTACGGCTATGGAGAAAATATGACACAGAATCTCATTGCTACCTAGATATGGTTTATTATTTTATTCGCACATGTATTATAGGTATTGTATTGACCTATAAACAATGTGCAAACAAAATAATATTTAGGATAAGTAGGTAGGTAGGTACTTTCTATTGGGCAGTTGCATGAGAATGAGGTGGATTTACTGCAATTTCTCTAATAATAAATTACAAACAATTATCCAGTTGTTTAAACAAAATAAATTTATAACAATCAAATATATTAAGGAAGGTAGATTTTTAAAACTTTCAGTGAGTAGGTTAATAATTACAAACTATTGGCACATAAAGTAGCTTTCTAGTAAAAGTTATTTGTATAGAATAATAATACAACTCGTAACATAAAAATACTTTTACAGTGGATTACTCACCGAATCTCATGAACGACAATCCAACTTTCCGAGAATTGGAAATTTCAAGGAACCTTATTTGTATTGAATTAACCACAGTTCGTTATATACACGTAAGGAGGTAAATGTTCTTTCGTTTTTGTGTCGTGAAATATTAGTTCAACCAACAGTTATCGTTTCAGAGAAAAACTTTTTTAACGAACAGAATAAATAAGATACACAAATCACACCGGCAACTGCACTAGGCGAAAGCGTGCGACTGACTGACTGTAACAGAGCAGAGCAGACTGACAGTGACATGACACTGACAGCTAGACTAGGAACATGAAAAATAATTTGACAGTGACAGCAGAGAAGACCATACTACCAATTTGACGTTGACATAATATGTCAAATATTATTTGACATTAACATAATGCGTTCAGAAACTAGTGGATTGGCAGAATTGTGGCATAAAGTCGCAGTAGCCAAAAAAGAAGAAGTGAACTAGTGGATTTGAAAATAATTTGCTTCTTATATTCATTAAGAAGAAGAAAAACATGGTAGGAAGGAGTAGGAAGGGATCGGAGTTTGGCGATGCGTAATAGAAAGAAATATTATTGCGTTCAGAGATGCGTTTGCCTCTTTTTTAATGAATTATTGTAGTTGCATTAGTATCAGAAAATCAGAATGCCAAGCAACAGAGCCATTCTTATACTTATATAAAAAATACTGGGCAACGTTTAAATTTCATTCCCTCTCAGTTAGCCCCAGCCCGGAGCCTCAAAAGTACCTAGTACTAAAATTCTCAGCGCAGAGCAGTTTTAAATAGTATTTTCATTGCTCATACTCTGAAAGTAGGTCTGAAGTTGCCTGAGGGGCCCAGGGGCCTAATTGAAAGTAATACTTTCAGCCCTAGGGAGAATCGCTTTCTACTGACAGCTGTCAAATTATAAAAAAAACAAGTTCCATTTTATCTTAGACACTTTAACCTAAGGACTTGCCTTGCATCTATTCAGCTTAACAAATTTTTCTGCCATATTTTGAGGGGGACGAGGAAAGCACACACTGAAACGAAAGCGACACACATTCAAACGATCGTAACACACACAACAATTATTTGTGTTGTTATGAACGCACACAAATACAAATCTTTAACACTAGTTCAAGTTTACTGTTTATCCTGTCGTTTGTCAGTCGGCCAGGCCCTGGCTACCTTCAAAATTCACACATTTGCGCACCGGCGAGCTCCTGGCCGATCGCATGCCTCTCAGGGCTCTCAGTATTTGTACGAAATTAACGGCATTAACCTATAGCTGCACTTCTCTAACCTAGTCACTGGCTTCGTTGAAGAATAGAGACAGGTAGCAAATGTTCGTGAAAATACGGCCAACCGAGACAACGTTCCAAAGTTCATTTTATTAAAGCGCACTTTCGCGGCCGGTCATCGTGTAACAAGTTTGTGTTTTGTTGCTGGTTTACAGAGTAAAAAGTGAATTATTTTGTTGTTGGTGCTATTGTAACGATGAACAGGTAAGTTGAAAACTTATCAAAACCGAAACCAATTGAATGTAAAAACATTAAATTGGTTTCGGTTTTGATAAGTTTTCATTCAAAACCTTGCTAATTTCATCAGCCACCTAATTTTTTTCTGCGAAGTTCTCCAACAAAATCTCTTTGTTTAGACTTAAAATCTAACTGTCCTTACTAAAAAACCAGTGGAATAGGTCAACAATACATATTTTTATGTTATTTAAGTGTTATATTGTTAGAATGTAATTAGGTTTCTTCAAAATAGTGAAATAAATACTAGCATTCCATACATGAGCCAGGAGCGGGCCGTTCCGCTGACATTTTTTTTCTGCGAAGTTCTCCAACAAAATCTCTTGTTTAGACTTAAAATCTAACTGTCCGTACTAAAAAACCAGTGGAATAGGTCAACAATACATATTTTTATGTTATTTAAGTGTTATATTGTTAGAATGTAATTAGGTTTCTTCAAAATAGTGAAATAAATACTAGCATTCCATACATGAGCCAGGAGCTGGCCGTTCGAGAAATCCTTTGCACTGTTATCATAAAAAATTGCAAGTTTTTGATTGTTGAATTTCTAAATGTTTTTGTATGGTAATAGATTATTTTTTTATCATGAATCTTTTGTAAATATATTCATGTTTTTGGATATCAATGTTTTTGTCTAACTCATTGAACCTACTTTGTACTACATCACATAAATTCCAAGTGTGTATTTCCATCCGTTTTCTAAATCTTTGACTTCGAGTAGCGAAGTGTACATTTGTAAACAAGTAATAATTATTATTCAATTAGTTAGAATATTTCAAGCTGATTTCAAAGAGGTATAGTAGAAAAATAAAAGAGAATCATCATTCATTTACAAAGCGGCATGCGCGGCCGACCTCTAACGAAAGTAGTGCGCACATCCGCCATTTTTCGTGAATCGTGCTGCGCAGATGAGGGGAATATACAGGTGACACACATTCAAAATACAGAGAACCACAACAGTGATGCCGTATCATCATTTTATTTTACCCTATGTTAAGTATGAAAGAATGTAAGGCTTCCGAAGTCAGTAAGATTTATTTATTAAAATATTCATTCTGAATATTATTTTAGATTTCATGGCACTAATGGTCGTCGGGTATTTATGTTCAAGACAAACAATATAAAAATTACTAGCAGTTGGTGCCCGAGCTTCGCTCGGTATTTTTTGATTGGTAAACTGTTGTTGTGAATTATATTTAAATACGAATTACTTACATACTGATTAAATATTAATATTTTTAGATCTTACCGACATAATAATAAACTCCACTACTCGTCAGTAGATGGCGTTCTCTGTCCCATTAACTCATGACTTAATCAACAGATGGCGCTAGGAGTTATGATTTTATGATAAAGTTGATTATTTACTTTACGGTTATGGAGACATTTTCTAAAAATGAATCCTAGCTAGATCGTTTTATCGTCCCCGCAAACCCCTGTATACTTAATTTCATTCTAACTATATTTATTCAAAACTAGACTAAAGCAGCTTTTGTTGAAAGGGTGTTTTTATTCTACTGATGATTTTATAAATATGGTGTGACATTGCTAGTATTATTTGATAACAATTTCTTTGATAATTATTTAATTTATGATATGACTCATATTATTTTTGCTTATTATGTACTATTTTTCAGACACAAATGTATAATTGTTAATGAATGAAGAAGAACCTATTTTTACCCCAAATCTCGACAAACTACATCTTGATTAAGTTGGCAGCATTACTACTCAAAACTGACACTTTCATAGAGATTGATAAATTTTCTGAGCTTAAAATCAAAGATATCGATGTTTTTATTTGGCCTAAATAAACTTATCATTTTAGAACCAATATGGGGTCAACCTCAGAATAAGAGCGAATAAGCTGGAAACTCGTATACACCGTCATAAAGGTGTTCTAAAAGTTATTTCAAAAATAACATGAAATTCTATGATGACTACGTTAGTTTTTCAAGGTAAAAGGTCACAAAAACTATCCATCTTATAAAAGGTGGGATAAATAAATGTTTGGAACTAAATTTGTGTCAAATGCTATGCTTTTGGATTTCCGAATACGCAAATTGGCAAATTTTATCATCCGCACTTGATGTGCGGGCTGGTTTTTCCACAAGGTATAAAGTTAAAAGTTTTTTAAGT
This sequence comes from Thera obeliscata, assembly GCA_947578465.1. Taxonomy (NCBI): domain Eukaryota; kingdom Metazoa; phylum Arthropoda; class Insecta; order Lepidoptera; family Geometridae; genus Thera; species Thera obeliscata. The sequence goes on from OX387926.1 coordinate 7,126,830, forward strand.
TCCTAAATTGTTCAACAGCTACATTGTTAAATTAAACAAGTAGGCTACGTAATGTTATGTATAAAATAACACGTTACAACTTCAACACAATCCGTTGGTGCACGACTGGAATTGAACCCACAACCAATCAGAAAGCTAAGACAAATCGACTCGCTAGAACACCCGTGCTTTTATCGATATCGATAAAAACTGTGTGTAAACATTTATCCACCTCTAACACTAGTCTCGCTACCGGAGGGCGGGGTTTTGATGTCTCGGGCCTGTCAGGTCTGGAAAAATTCAAAGCCAAATCGACTTAATATCTAAATCAGTAAGGTCAAAAATTCATTTTTGAAATGCCAACTAGTCTCGTGGGGAGTTCATAGGTACGTCATAGGTAGTCTCGTTACAATTTTAAATTTTTGCTAGTGACTAAAATTGCTTGGCAATTAGAGATTATTTCGCAATTATAGTCTATTTCATTTTGTGATAAGGTTGAAAATTAAATGCGGATAATTGACGGCAGGAAACTCGAGGCGATTCGATCTTTTTCGTATAATCGTATACTGAATCGATGTTCTAGAGCTAAACGCCGCACAACAATTTTACATTATTTTAATAGAAAAAAGCATTAACTATGCAAAAAAATAATTACATATGAAATGTTACACCATCCTTTTACAAGCTTGATGTGTATGACTTCCTATTACACACTGCAACTGCACATGTTGGCATTTTTAGAAGAGGTCCTTTCACCGCGATACCGATACTGACACTGATAAAGATCGATTACGAAGTGGTTTTTATAAACGTGCTAGATATGTCAGATTCATTAGTCTTGTACCTTTTGGCAGAGGGGAAGATCCATGCAAGGCAGGTCCTTAGGTTAAATTGTCTAAGCATTTTATTCAACCATGTTCCAACTTTCTAAAGTCTTTCTAACTGCAAGGAGGTTGTTGAACCAAATTCCAACTTTTTATTCAGCAAGAAGATTGGAAACCCATTACAACGGTAAGAAGTTTAAAAAGTCTAATTATAGCGCAATGTAAAATTTAAATTTAAATAACATTAAGATAGTATTAAATAAATAATGTATCTTCTAAATTACTATATAGCTTCAACTATTTCTTTAAAATAACATAGATTTGAGCAAACAATTTACCATTTTTTAAATTATGAAAATGAAAATAATGGCTGAATAATGCTGGCGAACCGAAGCCGAAGGCCCGCCAGAGAAAAAGAAAAAAAACCGGGAAGGCGGCAATTCAATCTCAATCTTCATTTTCACTAATTTTTACCTCGGGTGAAAGTCTTTTAAGTCCCTCAAGCTCCATTGGCGCCCTCGCTATGCTCTGGCGCCAAACCCGTTTCGGGACTCAAAAAACGTGACTTTCAACACTCAGGTAACAATGTACTATTAACGCTGCGCTGCGTTTAATAAGTATTTAATAAATACTCATTGATTCCTTCTGTATAGGGAAGTTAAAAAAATTGCATAATTAAGTTATTATAATGACAAACACAATGTTGTTCAAAAAACCACGCATGTTCAATACAAATATATTTTTTATTATATTTGCAAAATACCGATAAGTGGGTATCATCACCGAGTAGAGCATACTATGCTCAGCATAGGTGGCTGCTGACGACTATCAGGTCAGTTTGTAAATTCAAAATGGCGGGTACGTTCTTTGCAAAATACCTACTGTTAAACTTGGGGGTATTTTCTCTAAAAAATATTTTGCACTATTTTTTCTTTTTAGGAGTTTTCTTGAGATTACGCATGAACCGGAAAGCGCCTAGGCCCCGGCGCACCATAGTACCACGCCACCATGCTTGGATTCTTGTCGCGGATACTCGTATGCGCTCTTCGCGGGCCAAGCGTGCAGCTCTCTCGTGCTTGAACGACAGCCATGAGCGCATCTCGCCCGCGTGCAAATCAAACTGAAAACCACAAATACGCAAAGAGTTACTATGTAGTCTATGTCATCTGCTGGCTTAGACCAGATTTTTAAATGGTTTAAGCTTGCTGGTCATCATCAAACTCTCGATGAAAGTTATCTCTTGAACGAACTACCCCAGGGCTGCTTATTAGCCGGTACAAGTAGGTAAAGCTGACTTTAGTTTGCTGCCATAGGAACTAAATGTTTTATACAAACCATAGTCAGTATATAAGCTGTCTGGAAGAGATTTAGCGATAAGGCTGCCGATTGTTCTCATTATCAGTAGTTTCTGTATCTTATTTTTGTACAATAACGAGTGAATCTATCCATCTATCTATCTACATAGTGATAGAAATACCCTAGATCCTATTCATCCCACGCTAGTAATAAATAGGCCTTGCTACCATAAATTAAATATATACGTATGTAGGATTCTATAGGTGGGATTCTTGCCATGTTCAAAAAGGATTAGATACTTAGGTACCAGTTTCTGCAACTCTTCATGCCTCAGGGCAGCCACTCGGAGTTGTTCAGTTCTTGCAGCCAGCCTAGCGTTCATATCGACGGTGTCGGCGGCATAACGCTGTTCCCACCGAACCAAAGACTCTTCACGTTCCTTTAATCAATATGAAAAATATTACAATGTTCTTGCTCCGCTAGGTATTGCAAGAACCCCTGCAGTTGGAACATACAGTGGAAGATGGAAGCATAGGTCTGTGGGATATGGGAGTCAAAAATAGAATGCAAGTTTAACAATACACACTACCAGCGCGTCATCGGTTCCTGCTTATCAACTCATCATTCTAACCAATCAGCTTCACATCTTTCTTCAAGACTTTTCGACGATTATTTGGAATCAGCTGGCCTACCATGAGCTTCATATGGTTATGGTTATGGCTGTCAAAATTGTGTCAACAGTGTCAACACATTCAAACACAAAAAGAAAATGAATGTGTGGGTCAGCCTATATCTATACACAATTTGACAGCCATAGCCATAACCATATGGAGCTCGTGGTAGCTCTGCTGGAGTTACTGGAAACTCTGTGAACTTCGGTAAGGCTGCTGCATGTTACGAACTTTGCTGACACAGTTAAATTAGTAATATGAATAAGTATAGGGTGTACTGGCACGTGAGGCTGAACATCTGTATGCCTCAAGCTGATGGACACAGAGCAGTGCATCGTAGGGCACGTTCCAGACGTGCGTGACCTACTAGGCAATTCTTTGTTATAGGCGATGGTTACCACTTAACATCAGGTGGGCCATTTGTTCAATCAGCAGTTGTGTACAAAAAAGAACAAAAAATAAATTAGCTTTTTCTGTTTAGATTTTTTACTTGAATTTGCATCTCGAATGCCTTCAGTAGCTCTTGATGCACGCGTTGCTCGTGCTCCATGTTCGGTGGACGGGCTCGTGGTTGCTGGTACTGAAGCTCAAGAGATTCCGCGCGAGCAGCCACCCATTTCTCCGCGTAGACGAGACGCACGTTCGCATTGAGTTGGTCGTCCTGGAAATAGAGGTTGAGTGCTTTAAATATTTGTCGCAAAAAAGCTCATTAAATTTGGTTGGAATGCCAATGAACTGCACCAACCTTGGAGGTAAGGCTGCTGCCCATAAAACAAATCGTTTTGGGGAAAGAAAAAAAATCAATACCTTTACTTAGAATATTTAAAGTTAGTAACTTTCAGAGTAGTGCCGCAGTATTACAATGGATACTGACAGGGTAGCAAATACATATACATATATATAAGATAAAAAAACTCATACAAAATAAATGAACTTCTGAACTGATTTCACGATCTTTAGGTTTTTGCCTAAAATTTTAAAAATTGTATACAGTTTAGTTCAGCCGTCTGTTCAATCGCGGTGTGATTAGTATGTTTTCAAGGTAGACAGATACAAAAAAAACAAACGTTTATCTGGTCTCTAATCATAGCTGTTTTGTGATCTGCACCGCGAAGCAGCTTGACCCACTGGATTCTTTTTTCCTCCAGCTCTTCGACTATTCCATCTCGAGAACTGTGAAAATAAATAAAAAACGATGTTACTGTCAAGAACTAAGATAATGTAATAATTGACTGAGTTCAAGTACGGGCTGAGTGCATCTTACATTATTTTATTTTAGCTTATTAAAGTAGGCATAATTCTAGGTCGAAACTTTCAAAAGCCCAGGCTCAAGAATCCGGATCATTATATTTCAGCTATCATACATTTTTGCCCTCCATGTTATGCAATCTAGGTATGTATATTTTATGTACCTAACCTACCTAAATCCTTAGGGATTTACTGGAATTGTAGCTTAGCCCAATGGGAAACAACAAACAACGTCCACGTGGACCATGTTGCGGGTAAAAGTTTGGATGTAAATAAACACAACTACGCATTTATGTACAAGTACCAACTAAAACCTAAAGTTGTAGTTGGTTGCTAATTTAGTGGCATGAGAGTAGGATAGAAAAGAACAATTATTTATTTGAGAAACAAGCATTTGCACTCATTTATAACCTAAATAAGAAATCCTAATACTCTACTTGTGCGTCGCAAAACGGTCTCTGATTCAGCATAATGTTAGCTTACAACCAACGCTGGCCTTCCGTCAAAGCCAGCGCCAAAGGTGATGCCACGGACAATCTTTCCCCAAAAAAACAAGATATAACAGAAATAAATACACTACATAAAAACTAAATTTTGATCAACTAGGAGTAGAAGTAAAGCTTTGTACAAGAAACCTACTTCAGTAGTTGTTCATATTGTAAACGCACGGAAACAGCAGACGAAGCCCGTTGAATCAGTACATCCACAGATTTCTGCAACGTCGGGCATTGTCCACTATCCGCTATTTCAATGAGAGTTCTGCTTAAAACGTCTTTTACCGTGTTCCTGGAAATACAAAGGTATCATCATAAAATTCAAGGTATTTTGTGTGTGACGTAGCACGTCGTAGGCGGTGCTACGTCCTTGCTACGCCATCATAACGACATAAACGCGTTTTTTATTCTTTTACATCAATTTTGCATAAATTTGAATTATATGACAATTTTTAGTAAATATCTACCAATAACAATAATGTTAGAATAAAATAAAAAATACTATTTCAAGTAAAACGTGGCTAAAAGCGACATCTTTCAATAAACGTTAGAACTAACCGGTCTGCCCCTAGTTTATCTCGCTGAAGTTTTTCACTTTTGTTGCTAATTTTCCAGCATCGTGCTCGGAGTTTAGTGCTGCCCTCTGTAAAGTTCATCATATTCTCAATAGAGGGCATGAAAATATGAATCATAAGAATTCCAAGGTTGATTTAATATTGTGGACAAATTGGGGTAAGAAATTATTTAACCATATTTTATTGAGTACTAGCGGTTGGCCCGCTCCCGTTACTTTTTCGGGTTAAAAAGTATTCTTTGTCCATCTCCCTGGTTCTAAGCTACCTACCCACCAATTTTCAGCCTAAACGGTCCTGCCTTTCACGCGTGATGGCGTGACCAAGGGAATTAGGGATTCATTTACATAATGCAATATTATTAATAAATATTAATTGTGGTAAGATAGCATACCAAGAATTCGAATTTGAAGTAGAGCTACTTCCAAAACTAGTGCAAACAACAGTGCATCCATGTTACTGATCCTGAAAAAACACATAATCATTGAAATTGAGTTAGGCAGGTACTTCTATAATTTTAGGATGTGTCATCAGTTTCTTCATCCCCATCCCTATAAAGATACTGGTACTACAATAGCACACACGATTTAAACGCTGTCAAATATTTAAAGTTAAGGTTGTTCGGTTCCGATACAAACTGAATTTACACAACTATGGGCAAACAAAGTATAAATGTACACTGAAATAGCTGTAATAGAAATTTAAAGTGATCTTTATTGCCGGCCAGTTATATAAAGGGCGCCCACGCCCACCCACCAGATGGACTGACCACATTGTTAAGATCGCAGGAAGTCGGTGGATGGAAAGGGCTCAGAATCGTTCTTCCTGGAAATGTGTAGGGGAGGCCTATGTCCAGCAGAATAAAATAAGATAATAACTAACTCCTAACCATATTTCAAGCAAATAAACATTTCATTTCATTTCATGTATCAACGAAGCGGATGATATTACAGTCTGCTCAGAAATAATAGACATCAATACAGCTTACCCTTCAGTGTCCATCCTTATTTGTATTACTTTATCATATCATTTGTATCGGTAAATACAAATAACAAATACCTTTCGTTACTTCCAATTAGTCACTAACATATCTCTACTGTAGTGTGGTTTTATCAATAAAAGTATCATAGCAACAACTCAATAAAATGTAGTAATGAGTAAGTTAAGTACCTAAAGCTTGCGCTCTCTGCGGTGGCGATCAGTGAAACGCTGTCAATTATGACAGCGATATTTGACAGCGTTTCACTGATCACCATCGCAGAACGTTTAAATGTGCGCAAGGCATAAGCCAGTTTTTGCTTGGCAACCGTTTCACCATCACAAGGCCTTATTCTAAGTTTCCACCATCGTTTTTCGTAGTATTAGCTTAACGCAAAATGACATATCGTTAGCGTAGGCGACCCCGATTTTGTATGGAGAAACGATGAGCACCTCTGTGGGGATAGCGAGATCCTATGTTATTACTTAGGAACGCTATAAAAGAGTTAAAACATGTTGTCGCAATCCCGAAAGAGGCTTTCTTCATTTTTCCATACACAATCGGGGCTAACCACTACGCTAACGATAAGCCATTTTGCGTTGAGCTTACGACAAAAAGACAGAATAAGCCTACAGATCAGTAGGCCTACCACAAGTTTAGTCTGGTTCTATCTCTGGCTTTGGTTTTGAGTCTGTGCGATTATGATTATTATGATTCTAGTGATCGCTTGCTTACGAATATTAATAAAACTAACAACGAACATTTTAATTTGCCAAGATCGAGCTTTAAAATTGAACCAACTCAACTTCATTTTTCTGAAGTTATATTAAAAATCTTCAAAAGGGAAAATATTAATCTGCGTAGCTTTTTATTTCTTTAAATACTTTATTTGCACAAACAAATATTGACCAAGCTATGTTCAAACACCCAGTAGGTTGTTTTTCCCTTGATGAAAGTTTTCAGCAGTAGCTATTTGAGAAGTTTCAAATACTTTCAATAATGTTTACGCAAATACTGTTCTGTAATTTTTTTATACAACTAACCTATGGAACAATAAATGAACAATGAACCTATGGATCAGCAAATTGAGTAGTAACCATCGCTTATAACAAAGCATTGCCTTACAGGTCACGCACGCGCCCTCTGAGGGCAAAATCTAAACGGCTTTAGTTACGAGTTGTTAGAGTTATTAGTCAGGAGCTTTTTGTATCTATTTATTTACACAAAGAAACTTACATTAAACAAATATTTACAAAATGTACAAAATACACAAGAAACAGTTGAGCTATCTGCAGATCGTTACAAACGATCTAGAGATAGCTCAACTGATCTAAATCAGTGCCAGACGGAAGCGTCCCCAAGACGCTGGCGGCATTGCCACGCTGAATAGCAATGCTTATACGTTGCGCCAGATACCCACCAGCTCTTGGGTCACGCGTCGCTTCGATCAGTCGCCTAGACAAAATTTTGAAGACCCGCGAGGCCTCGATTCCCCACTAGATTATGTATTATAATACACTTGACAGAAGTTGTGTAACACACAACTTGTTGTTGGACCAGTTTTATCTTACAAAATGCAAAGGATCAGAAAGCAGCTGAGGCAATTCATAAAAATATCTAACTAACTGTATTGTTTCCTGGAAAATTCAATTTGTAAACCTACCACAAGCTCTGCCTGGCTCTGTCTCTAGCTCTGATTTTGAGTCTGTGTGAGTGTTAACTTAATAAATCCTAAGTCGAAACGTCACACACACACTGTATAAAACACTGGTTAGCACTCTCACAGACTCAAATCCAGAGCCAGAGACTGAGCCAGACCGAGCTTGTGGTAGGTCTACTGGTCTGGAAACAACTTTACAAAACTTTTTTTTGAGTTGATTCCTCAGCACATCAAATACACACACTCACCTACTTTTGTCAAATACTCAATTTGACCAATTGAGTAATTGAAAAGGGTACAGGTACCACACACTTGGAGAATTCTGTTTATTTTTGGTGGATAAATAAAAACTAATTAATGCTCGTCAAAGGGTGGGACCTGAGTTAGGGAATTTGATTGGATTCTTTATTTGCGCGGTATCTTTTTATTTCTACGGGACGGGAACGATACGGGCAACTTACTTACCACAACAAAATGTAACTTACTTACCACAAACTTCATTGAAGAGGGTCGGCCTTTGGTTATATTTGAATTTACTTTCTGTAACTCACTGTTATACGGTGGTCAAGTGGCAGAAACCCTCCGAAACCAAGTATTTCAATCCTCAGGTCGCGGGTCGGGTACCTATATAGATTTTTCTATTCGAAAAATGTATGTGGATTTAATGCTGTCAAACTGTGAAGGAAAACATCGTGAGGAAACTATTTGCTTACCAGTTTTTCCACCACCACCGCTATTTCTTTCCTCTTGATTAGGTCTGTAGTAGTAGAGCTCTTTGTGAAGGGCTCGTCCGGGAAGTACTAGCACCATGCCTAACTTTACCGTGAAGCAGTTTTTTTTTTTTATACAACTAAGTTGACAAACAAGCATACGGCCCACCTGATGGGAAGCGGTTACCGTAGCCTATGGACACCTGCAATACCAGCGGCATCACAAGCGCGTTGCCGACCCTTTAAAACTTTGCTGCGTGTTTCGGTTTGAAGGTTGTGGGTGCTGGTGAAATTACTGGCACGTAAGGCTGAACATCAATATGTCTCAAGTTGATGGATGCAGGGAAGTGCATCGTAGGGCACGTTCCTGACGTGCGTGACCTACGAGGCAATGCTTTGTTATAAGCGATGGGCCATATGCTTGTTCCATCTGCTGGTTGTATAGAAGAAAAGTTATCAGTATAGCCTTCCTGCTGGCAAGCCTATAGCTCTATCAACCATTCCTAGGTGTCACCCGTTGAGTAGCATCATTTAGACTCCGTGATTTCAGTGTAGACCTCGGTCTGCCTTCCGTCTCGTAGACACATGAAAAGCTCTGTCGCTTGGACTGGTTCACTTAAAAACCTCCAAAACAGAGGCCTTAATTTTCTCATTGAAACTTGTTTTCAACAGCGGCTTCGTTCGGAAAATGAATCTCGTTTTCAATAGGTTTTATAGTTTGCAGCGGGGCCTTTAATGAAACACTAATCAAACTTATGAAAGTGTTAACTATAGTCAAATTTGTTTTCCATCAGTATGATTAGTTAGGAGTCTGCAAGTTGAATGGGTTGTAAAACACGGTCAGATTTTAGATCACACTTAAAATACTTTCGGTCCAATTTTTATCGATGTCGATTTATAATATCGATCCTATAGTTGATTCTTATTTTCTCACACTTCAAAGAGTTTTCTTGATCTAACCTATGAACATGGGCGGTAAATAAAAAACAAATGAATAAGTAACGTTTTTATTGAACGTAATTTATATTCACTGCATCTGCTCTAATTCACTAGATAATTACATACATAGATCAATAAGATAACATAAAATAACACGTAGGTACGATAAATACTAGCATAAATCTATCTGTACAATCAAATGACATAAGATACTATAACTAATAGGCGTAGTTTATGTATAATTAATTAACATGGAAAAAACTAGCGGGACACAGAAGCGAAAGTACATCAACTATATAAAAATAATAATCTATTTGGCTTGTGTTCATTGTCAATTAACCGCGCCAAAGCACCTTTTGTACTCACCGGGCTTTGACTGTGATACCTAGCTTAGTTTTTTTGCTGAAACAAATCTTGTTCGTCATATTATATTTATTTTAAACCACTTGTGGATGGAACAAGTACCTATCACTATCGCCTATAATTTCATATGGCTACGGCACGGTTAAACGGAGAACACTTTTCTCTTTGGCACAAACTCTAAGTACTTGTACAAAGACAAGTAGGAATCTTTACAATTTACTAGAGTTATAAGTTTAAATATCTAATTTTCTGTAAGAATGTAGATTTCTAAAGAAACTGCGATCTACGTAACAGTTTACAAGCATAGAAATAACGATTAGCAAGTTCAACGGGTATAAGCATTGTTCACCACAATCATGACAAGGTATTACATCAAAAAGGGGATTAGGTATGTTGAGCTGGATAACATACCTTACCTACCACTATTACGAACAAAGTTACTCTAGCATAATTATATTTTTTGAGAAATTATTCACTATTCAAAATACATTACCATAGTTTTTGGGAAACCTTAAAGTTTGAAAAAACTTGTAAGTTCAATCTTATAGCCAACGATTTCAAGCACCTATGTAAAAATATAAATTATATTTTTTTAAGCGTAGATGCCATTCGGTTGTTGATTTAAAATACCTATGACGCACACAATTACATTGTTTTCAATTTAACTAATTCATGATTTAGGACATCATTGTTATGGCCATATTTCTATATTACATTCCAGAATAGTATTAAAAAATTAAAACTGTTTTGAAGTAACACCTTGCCTCCAGCCAGGTAGTGACCAAGGTAGTGACAGCTCTCAGTAACAGAAAATAAGTGGCCAGGATTGGATTCTAGTTGTCGTAGCGGGCTGGAGCAGGATTGGCCCAGAAACCTGTAAAAAAGAATCATGAATAACAAAGAGTTCTTCCTTATTTCTATTTTCATCTTAAAAATTGCGTGTTTTATTAGAAATTTGATGAATGACTGGCTTTTGGGGTTTTTTTAAACCGTAATTGCCAAGCAATGGATAGAAAGATTAATTACTCAACGTCCGTCTTGTTTTGCTTAAATACCTACGGCCTATTTGAATTTATGATAGATACGGGATGCTGCATAAATTAATCTGAAGTTTCAATCTGTTGTGTATAGTGAAGGGCAAAGTTCTACTTTGGTAAACAGTTTGCGTAACTCATAGCTCGAAGTTCGAAGAATTGAAATATATAAGAAATATCATTTACCTACGAGTGTATAGATAAATAGACATTGCCTTGCAGTGAAGAGTTGAGAGTAAATAACCTGAAATTAGTTTATCGCAACAGTTATCTAAGCACGAGTCTCTTGCTGACTGAAATCAGATAAAACGCGAAAACGTTACAGCTACACAGCTATACAGTTTGACGGGTAGAGGCGTACATTGCAATCTTGCTGAAGCCAAAATATGTTAGTTATTTGGTAAATGTTATCCAGTTGGTCAAGAAAGAAAAATTGCAAAACTTTTTCTGCAAACTTGCATTGATTTTAATCTGTTTGCTTACGCCAAATATGAGCAATGGTTAGCAGACCATGCGTAGGCGATTCACTTCTATAAATTATTCTGTTTATACAATCTACCCTCAGTTCCTAAGCTTAATGCCCCGTGTTGCTTTCTCGGCGACCCAGTTACATTTGCAGTTTGAAATAAAGATTAGTGCTCTATTGTTTTACTTGGGCCGGGTCGTATCGGACTGCAATAAACTTGATTTTCATTTCTCTGGTCTATTTTATGTCCGCCCTTTCTGTTTTATTTATCCACCATTCGTTCTTAGAATGAAGTTATCTCTAGCTTCTATAGATTTTCTTCTTTTCAGGTAGTGGTTGTACCTTATGGTGTAAAAGCCTGGGTAAGTGACGAAGGTGCTGGCCTTCATAACATTCTGTGACGAACTACATTAAAACTAGATCTCGTCCTTCAAATAATTTGTAATAGTTGAGATTCTCCAGTATCTTGCTTCTTAATTTAATGTAAAAGAAAATAATACTTTTTTATTTAAATAATATGCATAATCATTATTAATACAAGCTGTGGTTACTTTGTTCGGCAGAGGGCATTGGTATACCATATCACTGGGTAATTCTTGTTTGGGTACCATTGTTATCCCACCAGGAAATTTACATTGTAAGCTGTTACCTAACTGTATAATAATTTTGCTGTAATATTTGTTAATACTCGTATCCAATAAATTTCATTTTATTTTAACATGGACAAGAAAATAATGATAATGTTTGACTGGCCTCTTAGATCAGTTGGCAGTAGCTCTGCCTTCTGCACCGCAGGTCGTGGGTTTGATCCCCACCGAGAACAAGTATTTGTGTGGTGAACACAGTTTGTTCTCTGTCTGGGTGTTATATATTGGTATTCTATGTATTTACAAAAAAAAAGTATTTAAGTATTATATCAGATATCTGGTTCCCATAGTACAAGCTTTGCTTAGTTTGGGGCTAGATAGTGTTGTGTGCATTGTCCGCATTATTTATTATTATTTATTAATGGTGGTTTTAGTATGAAGAAAATGGTTGATCATTTCTTCTTAGCGCTCTCCTCACCTCGCTTGCCCACATTTTGCAGGAACACTCGGTTAGCCATGGCTTGCCGCTGGTTTGCCTCGCGCATCTGCTTGCGAGCCACCTCCAACAGCAGCCGCTGCCGCAGCACTTCCATCGGGTTGCTGATCGACAGCGAAGGCATCTTGCGCTTTGATCGGTGCCCATCGCGTTCCGGCACTCTCTGTGGTGATCCCAACATCTGTAGGTACAAAAGAATGAGAAGAAGAGAACATTAAAACTGTAGCAGCTTTAAATTTTTCTTGCTCTATCGTCGGTCGGATTCATTACCGGAACATTTCCGAAATCACGTTTTTTGAGATAAATATGCAGAATGGTTGGAAATTGAATACTCTATCCAAATCACTAACGGTACAACTCAAACTTTGGTTCTAGTTGACAGAAAACTACTTAATCTGTTAAAGAAAAGTTCCGTTCCGTTCCGTTTTCAAAAACTTTAACCCTCAATTACTCAAAACGTATAATTGTGAGATGTTCCACTAATGATTCTCACCGACGAATATATTGCACAGTCCCCTTGTAAATATCATAAGTCCATTCCATCCAAAGGTTGTCTGGTAGAGATCGCTCGTTTAGCAATAAGACCGCCTATTGTATGAGGCAAATAGTTTTAAGTATTTTTATGTACCTGTACTTTTAGAATTTGTTGTGTGCAATAAAGCATTCTCTATCTATCTATCTATCTATATATTAATCTATACTGTTGTTAATTAATAGATAAGGTTCGGCAGGTTAGATTTTATAAAAAAACATAGTAACCTTTTGGAATACAATTCTGATTTTATAAAAAAAACATGAGAACTTTTAGAAAAATAATATAGTACCTACAGCTAATTTACAACGCAAAATTGTTTTTCTCCGCGTCATGATATCGATATGGCTAATTATCTAAAAATTGCGAGGTAGGTCTTTAAAATATCCGAAACAAATACTTAGCTAAGAAATTTATCTACTCTCACACCTTCGAATACTTTACCGAAATAAGAATACAAAGGTGAGTCAGCTCCGTAGAAGCACTCATGAAGGTGCTATTATACTTATTGAATTACGCTACCCTCCTTAGAACTGATAGAAATGGGTGCGATCCATCCCTTGAGAAAGGGGTAAAATGCTTATATGAGTCGCCAACTTTGTACAAATATTTTCGTACTAAAAATGGCATTGTTTTTGCTAGGCTTGTAGATATTTCTAACTCTTTCTTTGGAAGCTCATCAAATCGTCATGAAACTATCTTGATAGATTCCTTTGAATCTATTTGTAGTACGAAATATAAGATATAGATAGATATTTGATTTAATAATCTACCACTTATGACGTACTAACCTACTGCAAATATAGACATAATAAATATGGCCAATTAAGATTACGTTTAATAATGTTTCTGACTATAATATGCCCTTAGATATCCACAAAGATTTTGGGTACATCTCTATTCTATTCGTGAGCCTATTTCTTTTTACCCATTTTATTTTGTTTTTAGACAAGGAAACGAAATGTTGAAATGTAGCAGTCCGAAGATAAAGGCTTACAAAAAGACCCAAATAAATCTTATTATTCCTGTATCGGGTACATAAGTTTCTTCTTGACATCCAAACGCTGGCTGATAGATATCACTAGGTTGGCATAAGACCATCCACTGTTTACTCTATTAACGTTGGTTTACCTACACTTGTTAGTGCATGCATAGCTCTTTAGTAGTAAAACTCATTGAGAAGGGCTCGTCCGGGGAAGTACTAGCACCATGCCTATTTCTGAAACAACATTGCTGTGTTTCGGTTTGAAGGGTGTGGGTGCCGGTGAAATTACTGGCACGTGAGGCTAAAACATCTGTATGACTGAAGTTAATAGATGCAGGGCAGTGCATCATAGGGCACGTTCCTGACGTGACCTACGAGGCAATGCTTTGTTATATTGGTAATGGTTACCACTTAACATCAGGTGGGCTATGCTTGTTCCATCAGCTAGATCTAGCAAACTATGCATTAAAAAAATGTATTGGTGTGGGTTCAATTTCTAAGTACTAAATGGGTGAGAGAGACTAAATAGATAAATTAATACAAGAGTAAATTTAGTAAATGTTTATTCTGTTCAGATGTAGTATTAGCTTATTTAACCCAACTATAAAATAATAGATACAAGTTTTACTATTGTTCGTAGTAGACTAACAATAATCAATGTTATAAATTTGTTTTTATAAGTACAACCAAATCGTAATCAGCGCCATTGAAAGAAAAACAACAAATCTAATTTATGAGAAAAATAATTAAATAAATTATAGATACCACTAATTACTGCCTCTACATATATTTAGTTAAAACATACATATGGTAATAGATTTGTCTAATAACACTAATTTGTACTTGACTACATAAAAATCAATAATATTTTCTAAGTACCTATAAAATGTAAATTTTTCTACTAGCTAAAAATACAATGAGTTTTTATACATTTCATAATGAAAATAATTTAGCTATAATGTCACATATCTGTGAAATTTGGGATCTGCTTAGCGTATTGTAATATCTTCAGTACTTTTCTGGGTTTGTGAACCACTGCTGGTATCCTGTAAACATAATTATAAGTTTAAAAAACTTGAGAAACCGACTTCATTGTCAAACGGCTAAACCGATTTTAATCAAATTTTTTTGGGACAATCTGGATGTAAGCATAACCTTCCAAATAAAAAAATAATTTTCTAAATCGGTTCATAAATGACGGAGGCATGCAGTTACAAACATTAAAAAAATTATTTAAAAAAAAATGGCAAAACCGATTTTAATAAAATTAAAATGGGACCAATCTGGAAGCAGTACCTTTCAGATAAAAAAATATTTTTTCAAATCGGCTCACAAATGACGAAGTTATGCGGTAAAAAACATTTAAAAAAAAAATTAAAAAAAAATTAAATAAAAAAAAAAAAACATACAACCGAATTGAGAACCTCCTCCTTTTTGATTGGAAGTCGGTTAAAAATAGTATAATTTATTAACCAGAAATCAACGTTCCTACTCTTCTTTCTGTCAATGTTTTTGTGGATGGATTTGAGATGTAGACGAAAATGTTTTTTACTAAGAAAAATGTACATCAAACAAGGAAGTATAGGTTCCTATTTCTTACAGAAGTTTTGAGAAAC
Organism: Thera obeliscata; assembly: GCA_947578465.1. Classification (NCBI taxonomy): domain Eukaryota; kingdom Metazoa; phylum Arthropoda; class Insecta; order Lepidoptera; family Geometridae; genus Thera; species Thera obeliscata. Next base: position 7,142,281 of record OX387926.1, read on the forward strand.
ACTCCACCTTTGACTTCAAAGTTCTAATTGTGAAAAGCAAATTTTTCTTTGTAGGAATCTACATAATACTGATGCCATTTCTTCATTTATTTTTATTCGTGTTTTGCTTTTCTTTTTTATTTATTAAAACGTGTAGGGATCAAATTAACTTGTACTTAATGCATAATAATTATGATTTGAAAGTTTCACTATGTACATTTTGTTAAAATAAAACTTTGTTTTTTTTTTATGAGAAATAGATGGTAAAAACCATAGTAAAGTGAAATATAAAATGTTTTCCGCTAAACAAAATATGGTGGAACTTCTTGCATAATAAATGTTTAAATAAACATATTGATTGTATTGTATTTAATGTGGAATTTATATAAATTGATTTAATTTAAATATTTAAGCGCACAGGGTTTTATTTTACCGGAGTTAACTCACCTCGTTTGCCAATGTCGTTCAAGAAGTTCCTGTTGGCTGCGTATCCAAGGGCCTGCGCCTGCCTTTCCTTTTCCAGACTGAGTTTCTGACGCAGCACTGACATCGGCATGTCGATGGATAGGGAAGGCATGCGTCGCTTAGCGCGCCCACTGTTGGTCTTTGTATCAAGAAAATTATACTAGAGTCTGTTCAGAAAGAGAGCCGTCGTGGCCAAATTGTGAACTAACGTTTTGATTTTTATATGGCAGCTCATCCCTTTCTTTCGGTCAGCATTTTGCATCATAAAAATTAAATAAAGGAATAGTACACTAGTTGTGATAGGATCAAAACGCAACAGACGCGCTATTGTTTTGCCCACTAAACAAAAAAGGTAATTAAGCACATCAGCGCCCTCCAATCCCACAACGGCTCTCTTTCTGAACAGAGTCTACAACTCTTATAAAAATTTGACTTGACTATGCAACTTTTTTATATGTATACGTTGCAACTTTATTTCATACTAGCAGCCTGTCCCGGCCTCGCACGGGTGGCCATTTATTTTTATTTAAACACATAAATAAAGCCTATGTTACTCAGGGTGAATGTAGCTTTCCAACGGTGAAATAATTTTTCAAATCGGTCCAGCAGTGTTAGTTTATTCATTTCAAACATACAAAAATACAAAGCTTTCCTCTTTATAATATTATAAAAGTATGGATAAATCGAAGTTCAATGTCAAATGTGAGTGTTGACTTATTAAAGCCTACGTCAAAATTTATTAGCCGATTATTAGTCCCTCATCATTCATACTTGGCACCATATTATGTTTGTTGTTGATAATTAATTGCTCCCTCGCGGGAAGTCCTGACATCCTTTCCTTCCTCAGTAATAAGGAAAGTCTTCGCTCCAGTATCACATATTCTTCTAGCATCCGGCGATAACTTTGTTCACGTGATAACAGAGAAAAAAACAATGTTAAATTCTCCCGGACTCTTCTACATTCGTGAAAATAGTCTTCCTTGATTGTTTTTCTGGATTATTGGAACCTACTTACTAATACTAATACATATATCTGTATATAGGTTTTAAACTGTTGTTGTAAAACTTAGTGTGGAAATGTTCATCCAGAAATGTAGGAACTACTCTTGTATTTGCAAGCAATGCTGTTTTCTGATTTGATGATTAACAGTGGCGATGCGTGAAATTTAATAAAAAGTCTTGATCAAATTATCAACTTTATTCATTAATCACACAAACAATATATAATAAATGCCTTAATGTTATAGAATATTATAGTTATAGAAAATTTTAGTTATACGTATAAGAGTGATTTCCAAATTCATAATTAAAAGGGAGATCAGCTAATATTTTGTGTGACTTTCATTTTTCAGTGTGTGCAGGACCACTTCATCGTCCTAGAAAAACAAATATCAGTTAGTCTAATATTAAATTTTACTTCACAATTCTACAAGTTTCATGCAAAACACTAATTTTATTGGTATTAAAAAGATTAAGCAAGTCTCTTTAGAATACAAGCTAGGCTACGCGATGAAGGATGAATAAAATTGGAAAATGTATATGGTAAATTAAATGGTGGCAATGCCTTTGACACTTCTCAAAAAAAGTAGTTCATTTAAAAATGATTTTTCTTTTGCATTGCCATAATTGTGATTATTATTAAATGGGCATGTTTTTAAATCTCTTAAATCTAATTAGACAAATTGAAAAACTTTAGCGGCATTCAAATTCAAAATTCAATTGATAATTTTACTATGTGGAAAATGTACGGTACTTTGAATACGGTACACCTGAGTTCGACAACGGTATTCGTGCACCTATTTACGAGAGGTACAATTTATAAGCAGAGTTTCTACGAAGGGTTAAAAAGATTACTATAGCTCTTGAGTTTTCATTTACTGACCTCTTTTCCCGATTCGGTTCAAATAGTCCCGGTTATCCTGTGCGACTTGACTCATGTAGTTGAGCAAGGCGTTTCTCTGCAGATGTTCTACCGGGGCGTTCACGGTGAAAGAACGTCGATGCCGGCTCCACCTTTCTCTGTCAGCTGACGGCTGTTCCTGGACAGACGTCTCTTTCTGCGATGGTCTTGCTTCGGTCGTCACCTTCGTGAGTACCTTATGTAGCAACACTGAATGTAGACACTTCAGGGGACATTGCCCGATACAAAAATGCTTACTTATCGAAAGAATTACGAAGAGGCGTGGTCAAATCAGATTAAATCACAATTATAGTTCAGCCGTATAAATGCTGGCGAAAAGATATTTTTATGGTATTCTGGGTTGGTCATCAAAAACAAATAAACAGATAGGATTATTTCAGAATGTTTGATACCGTTAATAGGTAATTATTTATTAAATAATACAAAACACCTCGCGATTACTACTAAACATCTCTGGAGTAACTCCGAGGTCTCAAATGGACTCTGTTATTAATTTAACTAATTACAGGGACCTTTCAACCCTTTGCTTTACAAAAAGTTCTCTTAAATTCTCAAGTAAATAAAAGACCCGTCAACAAACCGCCGCGCTGCCAACAAATGTTGAATCCAATATAAATAAAATTATATCAATCACGAGGAAAACATTTCGGTGAAATTAATTTTGCAGACGGCCCTCGTTGATATTGTTGTTTTGAAATATAATAAATTAGAATCACACAGTCCAACCGTTCGAGCAGCTACAAGCTACGCCGTAGCTGTAGAACAGTGCTACGTCGATCTACGCATTTTGTATCATGACTACGAAGGTCTTTACTGGCTTTATTAGATATTTTTTATTTATTTTCTTACCTGTGATTCATGTGGCATATCGGAAAGAAAGTAGAGCCAGGGAGCCGATGCATAACGTCCCCCCATCGCCAGTGGTTGCACAGCATACATGTTTTCCTATAAAACAAACGCCAAAAAATTATAAAATAAATATTTTCAATAAATTAAACTTAAGTATTGAAAATGGCCTCTAAAGGGCTTATCCTGTTAATAAGGGCAGTTAACTTCGGCTTAAAACCGACGCGAGTCAGGGTTTTTGGCCCGATCCCGAATTATTATAAAACATATTATCACATTCACCTATGTTGGGTCCTACGCACACAGTACTGTCTACCCACATTCTACATCGTTTTATACTCAGATGTGATCAGCGATCGGAGTTAGTATCCAGATGTTCAATTATTTTTGCTATTATATAAATATTGCAAAATTGATATTGCATATCCCATGCTACGATGAAATGGCGCGAGGAAACTATTGAACCAGTAACAGTACTAAAATTGAGGCATACAGATTACCAATAAAAATAGTGTTGGTGGCTTTAGTTAGAAAATACTATATAGAAGTTACTTAGAACTTCATGTGAGGTTAAGAAATGAACCAGTCAACCGAATAACGGTACCGTATTTGGAGGCAGACGTTTCTTTGTTTGCATTTTTCCGTCCCAATGGCACTTTCAATTTTCCAGCTTGCGAGTACCAAAAACCTAATATGGTATTATTATTTATTTGTATATTCAAAGTAAGTTTAAATTGTAAGTTTTTTATTTTGAGAAAAAGGCGTAGACGTCACTCAGAGAACAATGGGGCTGTCATACCACTCAACGCACGTGCATTGACGGAACAGTGTGTATTTTGTAATATTTTCCGTATCACACGACTGTAACTGGCCTCTCAGCTCGGTTGGTAGCCCTACCTTCTGCGCCGTAGGTCGTGAGTTCGATCCCCACTGAGAATAAATAGTTGTGTCATGAACGTAAATGTTGGTTCTCAGTCTGGGTGTTATATTGTATTGGCATGCATTTACAAAAAAATATATATAAATATTATATCAGCTAACTGGTACACAAGGATACGCATCAGACTATACACTGCTAGCTCTTATGTCGTTGCAGTAAGCGTCATTTTTCTTTGTTTTTAGGTAACTTGGATAGTACAAGGTCTGCTCAGTTTGGAACTAGATAGTGTTGTGTGGATTGTCCAAAATATTTATTTATTTACTCTGTCTACAAATGATAGGAATCTTGCGGAGTGATCATAGGGAGCACTCACGTCATCAAGCGCAGATGGATCGAGCTGGAGCATGTCCGTGTTGAGAGAATCGGAAGCGGGCGCGGCTACCACCACTGAGCTGCCGACCAGCACTGCGGCACACCACATAGCCCACCACATCTGCAACGAGGAACACAACATTATAAAAAACGGTTTTTTAATAAATAACCCGCGTTTTATGCACCGAGTGGCATTTGAACTCTGAACCCAGGGTGGGGTAATAAGCCCTATGATACTATGACTGTTAACTTAGGTGACCATATCACCATCTAGGTCCTACATATTTATCCTTAACATTTTTTAGCAGCCTTCAGAAGTCCCACTGCTGGACATAGCAACCCCCAGTTTACTAACGGAAATTTTCTTTGTAAATGAATTTATTTTGCATTAACGATCATAATAAAACGCAAGTACATTTAAGTAAGTTTACCGATTAAAAGGTGTCAAGGGTAGAACGTTGAACGCTTTCCCACGAAAAAACATCCCCTTCGAATGTATGAATATTAATACTTTTTGTAGCCGTTTTTTCTGTGTACTTTGTGTAAAGTTCCACATTTCTGAAGAAATAGGTATAACCATAGGGTAGGTAGGGTATCGTTGGAGTAGGCTGAAAACCAGCCCAGTGTATCATCTATAATTGTTGCACAGAATTAGTGCTGAGTACTCTTATTGTCAAACTGCTAAATTTGTGTCTTCTTTTTATGTGTCTTCTCTTTATGTTAATGCAACAAATTATTTTGCATTTGCTTAAACTTGTTTTTAAAGCGCGAACAAACATCTACAGATAGATTTATCTGTCAGATAAAAATATACCACCCATCTCTTGTTCAGCCTTGTCAAAAACAAGGACTCACCTTTTTTATCCGACGAATATAGCCTAATTCCGTAGATAGAAAAATCAGACCTAAATTGTACAAAATGTGGTTTGACATACGGCGAACAATTCTGAACATTATGTACGAGACTGACACCCTTCTTCTCGCATGAATGGAATGTCAGATATTTCCAAGAACAAACCCAAACGTGTCAAGCATCTCACAAAGGCACGAAACATCGATATACGTTTCGCTGATATTCAAAATATGTAAGGTAAGTTACTTGTTTTAAAAATCCATCAGAGTATTTTAGTACTTGTAAAAATTTCGAAGTTCATTTTACTTTGAAGAGTTTTGTTAATTAACTTCCTTATATTTTGCATCTGTTACCCGTTAATTATTCAAATAAATCCATTATTGAGCACCTGGGAAAAGGTTCTGCTTTCGGGAATTTGCACTGTACTTAACAACTGTACTTAAAATTTAAGCACAGAGCCTAACTTTAGGATGAAAATCGTCGTAGGGGAATTTGGTTTCAACAGTTTAGGTTGAACATTTAGGCAATTTGGGAACGCTTGGTACATTCGAGTATAAACATGGGCTATAAGTAGATAATACCTACTTTCTTACCAGAAAATGAACTGAATGCAGCCGCTTTGCGTAATGTCGCTGGAAAAATTTCGATGCATGCCAACCACCCAAAAATCAAAACACAGACCAGCAATCCGAACGAGTAATTATTAAAAAAAAAACAGTTATTCTTTAAACTGTTTAGTTGATTCTATATTACGAAAAAAATATTCCCCGTTGGCTTACACAAAAATACCTTGTTCAAAGTATTCCCTAAAAACGGAGTGCCATTAAAAACCTCATTTGTTCGTGTGTCCGCTCAGTCGTACAACGCAATAACTATCGACCGACTGAGTTTGAAATGAGAATCTCCTTTAAATTGCCTGCGGATTGGGAAAAAAGATTTGATTATGACCTAGTGCTTACTAAGGTCAAGAAAAACAGCAATAAGACTTAGTATTTTTTTGACAGGTAGGTACCATAAATTATATTGATTTGGCCCAATCAATCAAAAATATCAAGTGTGAGCAATATGAGTGAGCTTCTTCTTAGTAATCAAAATAATAAATCAATAAATAATTATTGCTAGTGATTGAAGTGTGTATATGCATAAGATCTTAGTTTCATATTCACTTGAACTAAGATCTATTTGGAACCGCGGTTGAAAATTATCAAGATTACGTGATTATTAAATTTCGAATTCACTCTAAAATTAGATTCAATAGAACAAATTCAAATTAATCTACAGTATAAATAAACCATTTGTCTTTAGTGTCTGCAATTTCTCAATGGCTTTGCTAAGGCATTTGTCTTACGCTAAAGGGTTTCAACTAAGGGTGCCTTATTTGTACAGGTTCGCCAACATTTCAACAAACTTTGTTTATGTTCCACCTGTCTTCGAGTGATAAACACTCTACTAAAGACCACTTGTAATATAATTACGATGTTCGTAAACTAAGAGCAAAGAATATCTAAGGGCTAGTTTATCGCACATGACATTCCGAAAATCTTTGAGAATTACGAGTTTGTTGAAAGTGCACTCAAAGTAGCCCATCTTGAATACAACTCAACACTAACCAAACTCCAAGGTGACAGCAGTGAGACACTTCAACATTTTTGAAGATAATAAAATCAGTTAATTTTAAAAGCTCGTAAGCAAGAAAGTCACAGAGGGTAACGTTGTAATCAGCAAAGTTGTAAAGTCCAGCAAAAATATTATTTTGATCCAAGCTTGTTTATGTTTTTTTATTTTTTTAGAAAAAACCCTTGTTTTACTGATTGTGCTGCCCTGACCCAAACATTGGCCGTGGTAGCAAGTTACGGGCAAAAACTAGTAGATTAAAGATAAAAGAAGAGAAGTAAGATTAAAATCAGAAACATGTTACCTATAGATAAACTTCAAAATGTACCTGCACTATGCTTAGTATTTTTCAAAGTGTTACAAAATACTACTTAGTAGTAGTATTTGTAACACTTTGATCATAGAGTACGGAAGCTCGTTTGTGAGAAAGAGACAAACCAGGTGCGTCATTGTCGTTTGCAGACCGTGAGGGCTAAGCAAAGTTTTTGTAATCACCTCACTTTGTTGTCACAATTCAAATTTAATTATGAACATGGAGTTAATTATAGCAAAACGTATCAAGTGTGTTTGTTCACTTACAAAATTAGTTAATGTAGCTAAAATAATAAACCAAAATTGTTTGGGCAAATCAAGATTATACACAGGCTGTCCGTAGTTAATGCTAGTGCTTTACTACTACTCAAGTATAATCAAGTTAATTAAACTTATTGGAAGATTTTGTTGTGATTTATTTCAATATTTCTGAACTTGTAGTTGTATTATTTAAGAGACCAATGTCTAGAAAAGAGACGAAAATAGAGACTATAAGTTAGGCAAACCACGTAAAACACTTGCCTTCTGGGGTATAGCGCTTGATCACTTTCAATAAACCGCCCACCCCAGCCTAGGATGGGCGCTTTGAAAGTGTTCTGATCACTTTGGTACTACAGGTTTATTGATGATGATGACTTTATGATTTGATCAGCTAAATATTATGTATTTACAGTTAAGTAACCCAAAATGCTAAGTGTATTAAAAATTTAAGATAAAAAAACAGAAAAAAAACAGGAATACGTTGCCAGGTATACACTAAATAATCTAACTTTTTTGTTCCTTTCAAAAATGAAAGAATTACCTACTCAAAAAATTTTCTGATAAGAGAAAAACAAACCCTCTGAAATGATGGCTCAATAAGTACAAAAGCTCTTGTGAAATAATGAAATCTTTTTCGAAACAGTCCATCATGAAAACAATATGACGGCTATCTAAAACTTGTATTGTTCATTGTACCTCCTGTAGGCACCTCCATCAATGAAAGATACGCAAATAAAAAAAACTTCACCGAAGTGATCGATGGATGGATACTTTGTATTTTGTTGAAAGAAATGTACCTATAAGTACACGCATGTAATTTTCCTCGTTTTTTGAAATAAACTGTAAAAATAATAAATTTAGAAATTGTGTTACAAATGTAACACAATTTCTAAATTTAGTATTTTTACACTTTATTTATAGTTGTAACTAGGATTTCATGAGTAATAGCCAAATCGGGATGACCATTGTTATGAAGCCAGGTACAATAAAGCAGAAAATTATCGCGGGCCGTGGGCATTCGATACCATAGCCACGGAAGCGTGCGGCCCAACCAGCGCCCACAATAGACCCCCTCATACGAACCAGCATTGTTCAAGATTCATTCCGTGTTCCTAATATCCGCTAAAGCCTGCTCTGCTAGGTAGATCCTAGTGGAACCGGTTACGAGCCGATTGCACAACAACAACTTTAGGGAGATACCGCAAAATTTACCCGATCAAAATAGAAGTTTTGTGGAATTAATAAGTTGGTGAGTTGGCCCTCAATTTTAATTGAAAAATAAACCTTGTTGAATCTATTGTTAATTTTATGAACCAATGACAAAATATTGTTTGATAATAACAACCAATTAGTAAAAAGTGGCATATTTTACGATTATCCTGCGGCTGAAAGAGACTCTGTTTTAAGTAGTAGTACCTACTTTTAACATCAGAAATGGTTCATAATAAGTATACATGTAGCACTTGCATTTCTTAGCACGGCAGTGAATGCACATCGAAACAATAGAGAGTTTACTTTGGGTGTGCTGTTACTTAGATGTTCTTCAGTGAATCAACCACGCTAGCAAACAATGAACAAAATAAGCACAAAAATGTGGAGTGAGATCTAATTATTCAATCGATAGATAAGTTTATCAAATTCTTATAATAATTATAAGTACTTATAAGAATTATTTCAAACATGTTTGCAACTTTTTCCAGTGCTTTCACAAAACAGAACAGAGTAAAAAATAAAACAAGCTCGTGAAACCAGGAGTACTTACCATTTTCGTTTAAGGATTGTGAAATTGGCCAAATCTGTAACAAAAATAAATAAGATTAGAATACATTTTATATAGATGATCATGATAAGTACAGATACGGTTGGACAAAAATATACACGATTATATAGTAACTCTAGCAGTTTCTCAGCAATAAGAAAGCAACAAGTGATTAATTTTAAGAGCTTTAAAAATACACAAATTATAACTTGGTGACAATGGGGCTATCTCGGGAGAATACCTTTTCAAGACAAAAATATCATAGAAGCTACTCTTTCTTAAGTCGGCTAATAACGAAAAGGTCAGAAGAAATCAAAATAAGTGGTAAAGATAAACTATATTGTTCATCCAGCCATCATAAATATGTTGAAATAGATGACGACATTGCATGCCTCGCTTATGTCATCAATGCCATTCCGGAAATACCCAAATTCATCTTTGAATAGGTATAACTTATTCACTAGCCAAAACAAAACTAATGCGAGGGGAGGGCAAAGCAAACATTCATATGGCCAAATGAATAGATGAGAGAAATTCTCAAAAGGCTTTCGAGTAAAAATTCGGGGAATTGCATATTTCTAAAGAATTTCCGCTGTAAGATTTCTGAGTGTGCGTAGTCGGTGCGGTATTTTATGTGCTATAAACATGAGCGCTCACATATAACTAAAAAGTTTTCGTGAAATTTAAACAAACGTCCTTATGAAAATCGTCATCGTCAGATTATGAAACATAGCTATGATAACTGGCGAATTAATAATTAGCATTAATTTAAACGGTCGTATAGGTATACTATAATATAAAAGTTTAGTTGCAAACCACTTTAAAATGAATTGTGCACCTAATTTTACCTATCTAGACTTAGTTTTTCTATAGACCACTTTGTAAACCTCTTAAGAAAATAAATATTATTATTATTATTATTATTATTACTTACTTATAAATATTATCAGATAAATTAAGTATAAATTATTAACTCACATTATTATATCTGCCTATGGTCTCGAACAACGTATTTGTAACTTATTTCGGCAACTCAAATACAAATAATATTGAATTATCACATCTTATTTTATTTTAAGAATCACAATCGAATATTAGAGTAGACAATGAAGATTAAATGAGACATGCGCTATTTATATTCTTAAACTGTGCCACGGATTTTGCTTATCTTATGAGCATAATTATTTTATCATATTGTTTGGTCAATGACTATGCCAAGTTTTAATTACTTTACAAAGGTATTCGGTGTGGGTAATTTTGAAAGAGTATGATAAATCATAAATAATGCTAATTATATACATCTTTTTTCATTACTCATACTCGGAAGTACATCTGAAGTTGCCTGAGGAGCGGGTTGAAGAGTATTTTTTTCACTGATAAGTTTCTAATTCCTCCAAGCTGATAAGTGTCAAAATATATTAAAAAAACTATTTTTAAAATTCTATTGAACCGTGTTCTCTATAATATAGCTACCAATTACAGCGAGATGTAAAATTGCAATAACATAAAATTGACTGACTTTATCTATTTCTTTAACATGACATGGATTTGTGAAAAAGTGGCAATCCGAACTTCATTTGTTGATATTCCTTATTCGTAGAGTTGAGTGAAGACACGTGTATTCCACTAATCTGAATAGTAAGCACTAAATTAATAGTTATAATACACTTACCAAGTATTTCGTTTCCGAGATGCGAAGGGCTTGCCTTTGAGGGCAGAAATCCAGAAATAGTTTGGCAAAGTTAATTGCTGCGAGTAACATTTATTTATTAAAGTATGCTTTGTGAACGGAACTTGATAAATATTAAATTTTAGAGCATAAAGTTCACCTTTGTGGTGTTTATGTAGGAAACACCCACAAAGGAATATGTTGACCCATTTAAATTATATTTTGGACGTAATTGCAAACCAAAGAGTCTTCCTTTCAAAACAAAATCCTTATCAATACCAATCGGTAACATCCACGCTGACGCTGACAATGACATGATTAGTTTGTTTTATGTTCATAGAAGATCCTTAAAATTACCTAGTTAAGGTGGAGCCTCGTGGTCCGCTAGGCGCATCAGTGTCAAGAGATGGCGTAGATGTATTTTTTTTCATTCGTGGCTCCATGGAGCCACGAATGAAAAAAAATATCCGATTTAGATAGAAGATAGCACTCTTTTTTTCACAGCAAACCAATGAAATAATAAAGTAGGTACCAATGACAACACAATGACAACATTGTGTTTTGCAAGGGAGGGCACAAGGAGATTGGAAACTGACAGCAAGGAGATTAAAAAGTATTGTTTCTATGACGTGCTGCTGGCATAGACTTTCAAACTCCTTGCTGTCTCAGGAATATAATATACTTAGGGGATAGGTGGCAAAGTGGGCTAGCGGGTAAGAAATAGTTCAAATTATATTATTTATCAATCACGCTCGTTCATTCATCGTTTATCGCTTATACTACCCAATAATAAGGTAAAAATTGTGTTTCTGATTATTGGCTGTTTTATTTTAACTTTTTTTTGTAAAATGGCTTTGCAGGCGAGATAGGGTAACCGTTGGGGATCTAAAGAGAATGAGCTTTGTGTTTATTTATTAGAAATGGAAGAAAGGTTATTATGGACTTGTGGTTAAAGATCTAAATGCATTCGTATAGGTATAGGTTCATCTGAAGATGAGCATCACTCCATGAATGTATTGTGAGGAAGTATATTCCATTTCCATTGTAGAGTGGATATCATGCTTATTATGTGGAAGATGAGCTCGTAATAGCTGCGCAGGAATATATTATGATGATGATGACGAAGTCTGCGAGTTCTGCCAGATCAAATAATCATCTCATCACCCCTTAACCCCATCATCTTACTTCAGGGGGGTATCTCATCTTACCAGCACCATTGGGCAAGACGGAGAAACTGACCTGTTTTATTTTTTATTTTTTTTATCTTAAATGTGTTGCCAAAAGTTTCTAATGACACCAAATATTAGAATAATAATAATTAGTTGTTAATTAAAAAATAAATATGATTGTTTCATTATGTTCTTTTTTATATTTTTGACCTTTAAAGCTGACCCTATCTTTGCACCTTTTCCTCTACTTGTAATGGTCCTTGGATGATTGTCATTATACGGTACGAATATAGGCATGCATACATCAAGGCGATGGCGATGGTGATCAGTGAAACGCTGCCAAATATCGCTGTCATATTTCTCAGCGTCAGCTGATCGCCATCGCAGATCACTAAGATGTGTGCAGGGCTTAAACTTAGCAAAATATAAAATAATTGAGCCGGGTGAATTATGAAAAGACTGGGAAGTATGGCAACAGTGCGGATGCGTATGTCGCGAGCTGGCAACGTCTCGCTCCAACATAATTGCAATGACGTCAGAGCCGTCAGCCACTATCCGTGTTTACTCATACATTGACAAAAATTAACTAAATTTTGATGTTATTTTCACTGTAAATCGACAGTTTTCTTCAACCAAATATGTTTCCACGTTTATAAAGACCTATAATAAAAACCAACCACTGTTCTTTCAGTCTACAACTGTACTCTCACGCCCATAGTTGTGTATTTCAATTTGTATGGGAATCGAGCGACCTTAAAATAAGCTGCCTTATTTTGGTGTCCTTCACGCTAGAGCGGTGCGAAATACGGGTAGTTTATTGTTGTAAAGTAACTAAATCAGTCTCATGATTAATTAGTTTTACCACAACACTGTTAAGTCGGATAACCAATGGTAATACGATATCCTGAAGTTGCATTGTTCCGATAATCAGGTTCTGATGGAGCTCACTCGAGCTGATTGCATTTACTCATGACACCGCAATTATGCGTGTGTGTTATTGACTTACATGATGACGTGATTATACTCGTAACCCACGACTTTCTTTATACGGCTCAGAACCGCAAATATTTTAAGTGGATATAGCAAATAATGGCCAAGCACGTGTCACACGCACAAGTTTCCGAAGTCAGCACATCTTCTATACCCAAGTGTTTTACTATATTAAAATAAGCAATGTTTATGTGTTAGTCTGTAATGTTACTCTAGATTTTTCACAATCTATTGATCACAATAAGCTAAACCAAACTTTCTCAGGTAAGTAAGCACCTATCAACTTACATCATGTTTCGAAAAAGAGGTAAACAATAAAAAAAGTTAGATTGTATATGTAAATGCACGGAAAACCGCTTTGGAAGTGGAAACTCATCTAACTCCGACGAGCTATGGTAACACAGAACTTTAATATTGACCGGTATTGTTTTTTTTAATCTGTAGCCCTATAGCCTGATTTTACTCAATCCGTTTGAACAATTCGTTTTGCTTTCGTGTCTGTCTCTTTTTTATGGAGTAATGATGTGACAACAACTGCGTAACGTATTGTCGTTGTCTTATTAGTCTAAGATCCCGCTATAGAAGGACCTTCACCGAGCTGGTTATTTAATTAAACGTATTTTATATATAACTAGCAGTTGGTGCCCGAGCTTCGCTCGGTATTTTTTTTTGGTAAACTGTTGTTGTGTTATAATAATAATAAATTATAATAATAAACTCATAAAAGTTAAAGTTGTTAGTTTATAATAATAAACTCCACTACTCGTCAATAGATGGTGTTCTCTGTCCAACTAACTCATGACTTAATCAACAGATGGCGCTAGGAGTTATGATTTTATGATAAAGTTGATTATTTACTTTACGACATTTCTAAACAATTTTCTAAAAATGAATCCTAGCTCGATAGTTTTATCGTCCCCGAAAACCCCTGTATACTTAATTTCATGAAAATCGTTGGCTCAGTTTCCGAGATCCTAAATATATATATATATATATACAAGATTTTCTCGTTTAAAGGTATAAGATTAAACATGCCAATAAATATATTCTATATGGGTTGCCTATCAAATTTCAGTCCAGGATAATTATGATTAATTAATAATTAAAAAAAAAAATTAAACTTTCCACTGGTTTGTTTATTAAACAAATTCTATACCAATCGAAAGCAAAGGCCCCAGTATTTTTATTCAATAAACATACCGGTGCAAAATGCTAGTATCGATTTACCTGTTTAAACCTGGCTACCCGAGAGTTGTGACCGGAAAAAAATAGGCAACCTAACGTTTGCATATTCTATGGGGTCTATACTTTCCATTGGTATAGAATTTGTCTAATAAACAAACCGGTGGAAAGCTAAAAAAACAATTTAGTTTTTTAATTATTAATTAATCATATCCTGGACTGAAATTTGATAGGCAACCCATATTGAATATATTTATTGGCATGTTTAATTAAATATAAAATACGTTTCATTAAATAACCAGCTCGGTGAAGGTCCTCCTATACTATATCTTTTCTCCATACAAAAGAGTGATACGCCAGCGGACCGAATTGTTCAAACCGATCGAGTAAAGGCGATTGCGATGGCGATCAGCTGAAACGCTGTCAAACATTACTGTCATATTTGACATCGTTTAAGCTGATCGCCATCGCCTAGATGTGCGCAGGCCTTAAAACTGTGACTTGCCATTTTGGTCTTGTAGGTATTAGTGTTAAGTTACTTAATGCTAAACCTAAATTGCTTAGTTAAAGTAAAAACCAGGTGTAATTTTTCTTACTGATTGATTTAATTCGTTTGTGTAAATTAGAAAAAGCTGAAAAAAAACATGAATAAAGCTCAAATTTCGAATTCTCGAGTTGTATTGTATTGTTATGAATACTTACTGTTGTTTCAAAACAAAACAAATTAATAAATAATAAGCCTTTCCAATTGTCATAGTAAACTTAGTACAATAGAATCACTAATTATCGGATGGCCTACGTGCTCAGAATCAAGTGGGAGTACAATGGACTATCCTGATTTGTTGTAGTACGTGCCCTTTCTACCAAACAGATTCTATAGTTTGTTTCGTAATTTCAATAACAAGCTCTCGAACATGTGAATGAAAGATTTTTAAAATGATTTTGATACATAGAGCAACTTTTCAAAGCTTAAAATAAAAAATTAAATCTGGTTTTGTGGTATGAAAGCTTTAATAAAAAAAATACAACCGAACTGAGAACCTCCTCCTTTTTGATTGGAAGTCGGTTAACAAGACAATACGTACGTATGTTTGTAGTATGGTGCTCATATGGTCTTTGTTAAACATTGTAACTAAGTATCGCAAAATATCATAATTTCTCCTCTCTGACTAAAATATATATTAAATTCTGTTGACTATGTCAAAGGTGGCCTAAATAGAGAAAGCTCGAAGCGCTTTTGTAAAGCATGCCATTGTGGCTCATGGATTCCGATATTCATACTGACGCAGCAGGAAGAAATTATGAACTGGCATCTACAGTCAGATTACTTTGTACCAAAGAGCTTGTAATCAGACTGAAACGACTGCCTTCAATTTGGTCCGCTAACTGTTTTTTCTAAAAGAAGCAACAAGATTTTCTCAGGTGGCAACTCTAATTTTCTGTAAAAGCCTAAGTTAGGCTTTTGTGATTTTGTCGCAAGGTAATTTGGTAGTAAAATTGTACTTAAATCTTGTTTTTAAATGTACTGAAACAGAAATGAACTAAGTCGAAATTATTACATTCATTAAAAAAGCCTTTCTGCCAAGAGCTCCACTTGACCAAAAATAGATGCTAACTATTGTTTCGAGAATTTGTTTTTTTAAAGTCGATCCGCCAATACACAGTAGGCCTTGCGCACATCTAAACGAAAGCGATCAGCTGAAACGCTGTCAAATATCGCTGTCACATCTGACAGCGTTTCAGCTGATCGCCAACCCCATCGATGCACAGGGCCTAAGATGTTAAGACTGGACCTAGGTAAAATGTTTTTTTGTTAATCAAACAGTAGATAGGTATTTCTAGCAAGTATAACTTAAGTATGAGCAGCAAAGAAAGTTTTTATTTTAACGAACTCATACAGTGCAAGGGCTGGAAATAAAAATGAAAACGTATACTGATTGTCTGTCTGGTTATCCAACAACCACCTACAAAGCAGACATGAACGTCATTCGTTATATGCAGCAATTTTTTTACATCACTACCCACGCAAACTTTTTTGTGTCTCGTTCATGCAAATATTCTACATCGCATTATGTTTCCACGGCTGTGCTTATAGTTTTATGAATAAAAAACAAGCCTGGATGAATTGTAACGGTTTGGAATAACATCATACCATACCGATTAGCTCCTTAAAAAAACAGTTTTTAAATTATTAAAAATTATCCTGAATGCTTTATACTTTTTTGGTACTAATTGTACATAACCTACCTTATCTACTGTTATATTTTGTTTTAGCTTAGTTTTAGTTTTAAATATGTAATATATTAAATTTGCTTGTCAAAAAAAAATATCTGACGAAAATAGAAATTCCGTAGATGGAAAAATCTGCCCTTTGTAACAATGTGTTAAAAAATTAATTTAATTTAGGTGTATTAATCATCTCCAAACCAACGATTTTTTTTCGATTTGTTAAGTTTACTTGGGTATTGATAGTCAAGGTTAAAAACGTATACCAAAGCTATGTTTGTATTTGATTTGGGTTAATTAAGTATTTTGTTGGGGCAAACACTATGCATAAACATTTTGGGTTCGCATAGTTAGCTTTAGTTTTGGGTTTTCACTGAAGGATATTTAACTATTTCCATTGCAATTTTACTTGGGACAGCTGAATATGTGGGTACGATGAAAACATGCTTTTTATTGTGCTTTATTAAATTATTTGGTATTTTCCAGTCTACCTCTGACCAAGTTTTATTACTAAACTTTTTTCTAAATACGAGCTTATGGCCTTACAAGCGTAACTTAGATGTGACACACTGCTTCAAATTCACCTTGTCACTATTTGTGACCTGATTGTTAGAGGCGTGTCACACCGGTGGTAAGAGATGGCTGTTTTTAAACTTAACAGTTTATCAAATAAAATTATCTCTTAAAAACGCTTGGTAGTAATTTGGCTAGTGTGTTATATTTTAAAATAATTCAACTACAAATAATAATCAAATGAAACTAGTTGTAGCATGTCACGTGTGGTTTTATTTTATCATACACTAAACACTGAGTTATTGAAGAGTTACTACGATAAAGAAGAATTAATAAAACATTCGGAACTACGCGTACATAAAACGCATTTTAAAAATATTTTTTATTATTATATAACAATAGTAATATACCCCATACTACAGACTATTATGTGACACTGATTACGCGTCTGTTCTTTTAATCCTATTATGTTTTACCGTCTCAGGTCTGCAAACACCCAGTCCCTCCGTGACACGAGCTGTACCTGACATTTCAGGGAAAAAATGGAATTTTTACTTTATTGTATTCAACGAAAGTTAGATAAACTGACTGATGTATTTTGTATACAAGGATTTATGTTTCACGTCTACTTTTGTCGTTGGTAAACATGAGGATAAGGTAAAAAATAATTTAGCTAAAAATAAAAGAATAGGTAATAAAAATCTTATTTTATCTTACCTAAGCACATCTAAAGTAGTTTTCAAACACCATGGTCTTCTAAAAATTTAATTAAGAGCCATGGTTTCTTTTCAAGTAAAAAATAAAAATAAAAATAGGTAACCTAGCTCATACTGTTATGGATAAATATAGTACCTAGTTACACAGCTCGAAAAAAATACTATTGCAAAATACTAGCGGATGTTAAACGTCTGAAATGGAAGTTGAAAAATGGATCTGTACCAAAGCGTTGCTTCTAATAGGATGTTGTGCACATTGCATGGCATGGCACTCGGTACTGTTCAACTGTCAACAGCGATAACAAAATGTTCGCTCTCCGTATCTCCTAGTCTCTGTATTTTTGCGTACAAAGCGAATTTCATTACACCAGTCTCGTAGCAAAGTCGTAGCTCATGTCGTAGCGCTATCTCGTAGCAAACTAACTTCCTGTTTACAGTTAAACTACACATCATCGCACCCTTGACTCTACGCGGATGATGTTTTATGTAATAAAAAAAAATCGGTTGTCTGTAAAGTCGGTTTACTGACGATAGTTGAACGTGATAACGTCATAAGAAAATACTGATGGAATGGTTGCATTTTTCAAAAGAATTTTAATTAATATTTGTTTGATAGATATTTTGTATGGATATAATATAGATAAGGACTCGCGGACTCGCGGACTCGGACTCGGACTCGGACCCGGAACCCGACCGAACCCTTACCCTTACCCTCATTTACCCTTACCCTCATTTACCCCTACCCATTACCCGACCCGGGCTCGGGCTCAGGTAAATGGAACGACGAAACGACGTAACGACGCATGAGTCATGTTTTTTCGTGCGTGCAGCCGGTTCCATCGATTTATAAGACGTTATCACGTCAAAAATTGTCGTAAATAAAATACTAAATCATCTTCACCAGCCTGGAAAAACATAAGCCCCCGGCCTCCGGTTACCGGGTACGTCATAGACGTTGTCATTCAAGAACCTATAATATCCAGCGGTTGTCGGTTTTATGAGCTATATGGCTTGCCCATTGCCATTTCAACTTACTAATTCTGCATATATTGGTTTATGCAGAATTGCTTTTCTACGGAATTTCTTATAACTGATTCGCACGTAGTGAAACTAAATGCAATTTTGAATTTATCATAAATCTGACGCATTGTTCCTACACGTATTTTGTTCAATCAAATATTTTTCAAATCTTTATCTGATGCTTGATAAATACATTTGACCTAGTGCTCGTGTTGTGCTAAAAGTAATAATGAAGCTTACGAGCACTTGTAGTTCGACCCCACCTCTCATCACTACGAAAATTCTCAATTTCAAAGTCTTTGACACGCCAGAAATGCTTTTGCTCTTTAAACGGTTTTTAGCTTATAAAATCTTTGTAATGCTTCGTCTAAAAGTAGCAAATTTTTTTCCAAAAATCAGACATTTTGTGTAGTTTTCTTTAACCCATATGGATTACTACACTAAGATTTTTATAATGTCCCAAAATTTAAGAGCGGAGCAGGATTGGAACCCGCGACCTTCCCCTTGGTACGGGGCTGCGCTGACCACTGTGCCATCGGATCCTTATCACACTCGACGAATAATTCTTACGGACTGTTCGGCACTAACAAAACTATAGGAAAGTAGTAATAGCAAACACTATAAAATCAATAAAAAAAATACTACTACACCACTAAAATGCTTTACTACTATGTATGTATACACACTACTATGTATACACACTACTATGGGTAGAACGATTTAGAGCATCTTTCCATCCACTGACCTTCAGCAGACCTCACATACTCGTATATCGTCGTTCCATCGCAGCGGGTGGTTATCAAAGGGCCTCCTATGGAAATTTTTGTTGATTGAAATTTAAGTTGAGTTTTTAATCAATTCCTATTATACGCTTCGTATTATTTTACTGCACAACTTGTCGGCAAATTTCTATAAAAGGTTAACACATTTTAACATACCGTAAAATCACAGTCAAAAGCAAAATCACTTTTCAACTTTCAAATATTTTATAAATTAAAAATGAGCCAGATGGTAAAGCAATAAGTTTGGCCTTTACTGGAAGGTAGCTAATATTTTTTTTTTGTAAATACATTTTTAGAATACAATATAACACCCAGACTTGGTGGGGATCGAATCCACGACTTACGGAGCAGAAGACAGAGGTACTACTTACCTACAGAGCTGAGAGGCCAGTCTGGCTGAGAGTGGGAGTTTTAAATAAATACGGGGTTTCCTTTCATAAGAGCGTTTTGCGCTATCGCTACTGCTATTTCAATTTGTTGTAGCCATGCAGTCATCAATCGGAAATGATGCGTACATTGTTGAGGCGTGAACGAGTTAATGCTAAACGATATAGTAATTAAACCTCAATTAATCACCTGAACAATTCGTTCAATAACTCCTAACGATGCACAGAATACAGAAGACTAACTACGTCGACTTAATGGAAGGTAAGACGTACTCGTAGTTGAGATATTGGCTTCATTATCTTTCTGCAACAGATATTGGTTCACCATGAAACTTCAGGTAATTAATATAATAATGTATTTTACAGTGGCAGTGGTAGTTTCACGTTTAAAAACGTCTCAAACATTTTACTATAGGTCACCTTAGTTTTCTTCTTAGTAAGGCCTAAAATAAAACCTAGTGGAACGTTAGATTAGTAAAGAGGTGTTGCCAATGAAAACAAATAATTAGATAAAGCGCAAGACAATATTGTTTTTGCAACATTATTTTTTTAGAATTGAATTGACTTTCCATCCAGTTTGGCAAATTCGATTTGTTTTTGGGTCGACTAGCCGTATTAAAGTAAATGATTTTATGACAAACTATGAGTTGCATAATGTCATGATTCTAAAAGTAATCAATAAAACATCATGGTATGGGACCAGGCGCTACCTTTATTCGGGCATTTAACTTCACGGATGGTTTCGAATAAATCAGCACTGGACTAGGATTGATTAAAGTCTGATGACTGGCAAGCGGTTGATTAATAGATTTCTTTAGATAAGCGAAGGAGCCAGAATACTTTGATTTACGAGTACTTCTGTAGAGTAAGTAAGGGAAAACTTAAGAACATTTCAAGAATCAGATTGTAAAAACTAGATAAATTGGGCAAAGCTGGTTTTTAAGCATTAGCAAACGTAAATTATTACCTATTGATAGTTAATAAGCACATACGTACTAGGTACACAGGTAGTATGAATTCAAGCAGCAGGATATAATCATGTTATTTAGGATAGGATTAGGTTTGCTCTTGTTGTAATTCTACAGTAAAAACATGTACATGGTGTGAGAATTTTATTTTGAGTGATCAATAAGACGTACAACAAAAAATAACATACATTTCAAAATTCAAATCGTTGTTCCATCTTAAAGAGAGTATTTAATGATTCTATAAAATAGGTATAACAACATCCGCCCTCAATAAAAACTCTCTAAAGAAAAAAAAATATCACATTCTCAAAGATAAAATCTAAAACGTCCCAAAGCTAAACCAACCCTAAACCTTCCAGACACCCTTCATGTAGAATGCGCCCCAGTGGCTTAGTTAGCATGTCAGCAAAATTGACGTTCGATCTGACAAATTTTACACATATAATTCCGTCAGATACCATTTCTCTGATAAAATGATATTTAGTATCAATATGCTTAGTCCGCTCGCGGTGGACCGGGCCGTGCACCAAACTCTGTGCACTCTGACCATCGCTGAACATAGTAACAGTGTTAGTCTTACCAGTTACTTCGAAAATAAACCATTTGAGGCAACATGCCTCCCCGGCCGCCGCCGTGAGTGCCATGTACTCAGCCTCAGTAGATGACAGAGCTACTGTTTGTTGCTTTTTAGCCTGCCACGTTACAGGTCCTCCAGCCAACGTAAAATAGTATCTCGTACAAGACCCACGATCGATACCACAGTTCGCCCAATCCGCATCTGTACAGCCTTCAAGAATTTTTCCCGTCTTCCTTTATTTCACCATTATCACTACTATCGATATTCAGTCCAAGATAATATTTCAATTCTCCAAGGTCTTTCATGGAAAATATTTTCCAAGATCATGCTTGACAATGTCAAATGTCATGTCACTCTGGCAAAAGACAATGAGATCATCAACATAAACTGCCATTATAAACAACTCTTTACCAAAAAGTTTCTTATAAACGCATGGTTCCGAAAGAGTTTTATCAAAACCTAATTTCATCAAAGTTTTATCCAACATCTTGTTCCATGCTCGTTCTTTGGTTCAGGAATTTCTTCATCAGTTACCATAGAGGTATAGAAGTCCGGTTGCCTACGAGTCCTAGCAGGATACCTACTTGCCTGCTGTTCCACAACTGGTTCTACTCGTTCTGGACTTACAGAACCTTCCGATTCAGCTGAACCACAGTTGTTTTCGTCATCATCACAGATAAGAAAGAGTTTCTTGAATTGCCACATTTCTACATGTTACATTCTAATATTCTAACATGTTCTAATGTTACATTTCTATGTTCTGATATTCATTCAGCGAGATTCTTCGTCCCATACCTTTATCTTCCTAAGCATCTTGTAATGTTTTCCAAGCTTCAAGGGCAGTCTTAGCACACCTAACGTGCGTAATCGCAGGGCCATCTACTGTCAGACATATCTAAGCTTGAATTGCCATATTTCTACATGTTACATTCTAATATTCTAACATGTTCTAATGTTACATTTCTATGTTCTGATATTCATTCAGTGAGAGTCTGTACCGAAAAGAGTTTCTTGAATTGCCACATTTCTACATGTTACATTCTAATATTCTAACATGTTCTAATGTTACATTTCTATGTTCTCTTATTCATTCAGCGAGATTCTTCGTCCCATACCTTTATCTTCCTAAGCATCTTGTAATGCTTTCCAAGCTTCAAGGGCAGTCTTAGCACACCTATCGTGCGTAATCGCAGGGCCATCTACTGTCAGACATATCTAAGCTAGAGCTCTCTTATCATTTTATCAACTTAACTTGCACATTGTAATATTCATTCAGCGAGAGTCTGTACAGCTTTCTTTCTAATGTTAGTCTTATTCATTCAGCGAGATTCTTCGTCCCATACCTTTATCTTCCTAAGCATCTTGTAATGCTTTCCAAGCTTCAAGGGCAGTCTTAGCACACCTAATGTGCATAATCGCAGGGCCATCTACTGTCAGACATATCTTAGCTAGAGCTCTCTTATTCAACTTAACTTGCACATTGTAATATTCATTCAGCGAGAGTCTGTACAGCTTTCTTTCTAATGTTAGTCTTATTCATTCAGCGAGATTCTTCGTCCCATACCTTTATCTTCCTAAGCATCTTGTAATGCTTTCCAAGCTTCAAGGGCAGTCTAAGCACACCTAATGTGCGTAATCGCAGGGCCATCTACTGTCAGACATATCTTAGCTAGAGCTCTCTTATCATTTATCAACTTAACTTGCACAGTAGTGATGTCCGGTTCATCGTACCCATCTATTGTGCACCATATCCATCTCTATTAGATAGCAGGAGCGAGGGTATAGTCGACGACATCTCCACATGACATTTTGCAAGGATTTTTTCGACACAAAATACAAAATTGAATACTTTCACACTATTAATATATACACACTGCGAATTCTACTAAACAACTCGTGCTGATAACGTTTTTTGTTGTAATTCTACAGTAAAAACATGTACATGGTGTGAGAATTTTATTTTGAGTGATCAATAAGACGTACAACAAAAAATAACATACATTTCAAAATTCAAATCGTTGTTCCATCTTAAAGAGAGTATTTAATGATTCTATAAAATAGGTATAACAACAGCTCTTTATTCTCTTTGCTAGGCAAGTAGAATCGATAACCGCCAGGAAAACTATTTGGTCTGCCCCTTGCCAGTTTAGCTATGTCTGTCAGTGGGAATAAGAAAAAAAACTATTACTTTAATAAATGAAGCCTTAAATAAAAAAAGTACTCTGAAATTATGAGTTTTGTTCTTCACTGTACCTAAAAGCGAAACGTCATAGTTTGTGAGGGTGTATTATAACAACGACCATGCGACATGTAAACTTATGTTTACATGTCGCATTTCTATGTTAATTTTATAGTAATGTTCTTAAAGTCGGGTAAAAGTGCAAATAATCTGAGCTGGGGTCTAGATGATGGTGTCGCCATGTTTATTGAGCCCACAAAACACGCGTTAGCATAATTCTTGCATTTGGTTTACATTGAATGGAAAATACCAAAGCGGGTGAATGAAAACTTGTTGCTGGGAAGTGGAAAGTATCGCGGCATGCATGTATTCCTTGATGACGACTTGCGCCAGAATTCATAAAAAAACGGTACATCTTATTTACTTTAGAATTCTGAAATTCGACATTTGAAAGGGATCCTCATAATCGTAGGTATGGTTACAGATTATGGTTTGGTTCGTGATCGCCATTCGAGAACCTTTATTGTAGTGGATGTGGGTTCTACGAGCTATAATGTCCCATGGCATTTCAAAATTCAATTCTGCGAGCCATGTCGGTGACCTCGGTCTATCTACTATTTTTAATTTCTGTTTACTACTCTGTGCATGTTCCAGCACGATGTTTGAAATCTAAGATTCAATAAGCACACCTGTGATTGACTCAATTTGATCAATGATAGCGAAATTAACAGTTAAAGCCTATAATAGCCCATTGCGATACAGCGATACTGTCATTAGCAGACGCATTCAAAGCTATCATGCGGGGCTATCTAAACAGCTTCCAAACAGATCAAACCACGGCTGATAGACAACAGGAAATAAACAACTGTGACCCAGTTGTCATGTCACATGCCTGTGAGCTCGTTTTACAGCGAGAAAGCAATATGAGCCCAGTTTAAGCAATTTGCACTGAGCTCAATAGCTACTGATAGATTCGTACTGAGCCGCGGGGCTTAGGTCTAAGCAGTGAGCTCTGCTATACCCAGCCTATAAAAAATAACGAGTATCAGAATCTCTTACAGCCAGAGACAGACACAGCCAGAGACAGAGCCAGACAGAGTTTGTGGTAGGCCTACTGTAGTAAGTAATTCTAAATTGATTTTATTAATATATTTTATGAATTTACACCGTTGCACTCTATGTTCACAATGTTGCAGAGTAAATCCATAGATAGGTAATGAGTTCAGTACAGTTAAAATCCGAGTTCCATAGTTACTTTGTTGAGCAATAACTATCTAACACGGATGGAATCAGAGTCAGCTGGACCCGCATGAAAACTGTTCAAAGCAAAAACTCTCTTGTAATTCAACAATTGCTCTTATTCAAGTGAATGGTCCTATTTAGGTAATAGACCATAATGTTTGATACTTTCCTGACGGAATGTTCTAATAAAATCGTAACGTTCTTCCAGAGAAGCTACACAATGTTACGTTTACTCCTAGTACCTATTGCCGGTTTTATCACAGGTACTTATGTTCTAATATTTATTGAAAATGTATTTTTATAGCTTATAAAATGCGTCTGTTTTATAAAGCGATGCTGCAATGAATTAAGCAGCCACTATTTCAGATAGAAACATTGGTTTATTTTTATCTTCTACCATACAACGTACTTTGGTGAAACTTCTCTAGTAAAGAAATGCTTAAATAAATGCGAAAAGATGCTTTCAAATTTTTCAAATATTTCAAACCTGCCTCGCTTTGACAATTTGAAGGGGTAAGATATAAAAATACTGTGACTAAGCTTTACAAGTTAAAAAGCACGAAGAGTTTTTCTAAGCCATCTTAGTTATTATCCTGCAAAAGACATTTATCACCCGACTCAAAGACACTGATCCCATAATACTCTAAGGGCTGCTCAAAGCGCTTAGAAGAATGATGTTCATAACGTTTAACTTCACGACATGATGTCGTGTCGTTGAAAATATTAATGGCGGTAATGTCGTTTAGTAATTTCGCAGGCAGTTGAAATCTTTGATTAAACTCCACCCCCACGGTTGTATGTTTTTTCTACCCCCAAGATTGTATGGGATTTCATAAAATTCATAGGTATATAGTGGTCTGTAAACATTTACATGTAAAAATGCTTTCAAATATGAAATAAAAGTAGGCTGAGTGCAATTTATTGAATGTTCTAAATCATGCAAAACTTGAAAGATAATTTATTATGTAGCTATACCTGCTATCCCCAGGTGTGAGTCTTTGAACAGTTGAACATATCTTTGGATTTACGAAACTGTAGGACATTCAATTTGTCAAAACAACTTCTCTCCCGGGAGCACAATGGCATTTATTGTCTTGTATCCCAACGTCAACATCGGTGTTTCTGCATTTGACTGAAATTATTCTTTGGCTCAGTGCACACTTCGCTATCATTGGCTCTTTCTTCGTCATCCGCTGTCAAATCAGTGTCAATCATGACCTCGACAGTACTTCGTGACAGATCGAAAAACGTGTGTATGAATTTTACTCTTTTTTACCAATCATTTATTCCGAGCCTATTTCTTTTGAGAAAGTTATTCGCAATTTTAAAATATTTTAAGAGTAACGCTTTGCAATCGCTTAGTTACGGTAAATAAATTAGCTTGCTTCTTGTTCAGTGTTCAGAGTATTTTAATTTAAAAGAATGCAGTCATTTTGAGAAAAATTGCAATCGTTAAAATAATATCTTTTTTTAAAAGATTTGCGTTTATTGTTGAAAAGGTGTCGTGAATTTCAAAATGTTTTTCATTGCTCATACTCTGAAAGTAGGTTTGAAGTTGCCTGAGGGGCCTAATTGAAAGTAATACTTTCAGCCCTAGGGAGAATCACTTTCTACTGACAGCTGTCAAATTATAAAAAAAAACAAGTTCTATTTTATTCAACCATGTTCCAACTTTCTAAACTGCATGGAGGTTGAACCAAATTCCAACTTTTTATTCAGCAAGTAGGTTGGAAACCCATTACAACGGTAAGAAGTTTAAAAACTCTAATTTGAGCGCAATGTAAAATTTAAATAACATAAAGATAGTATTAAATAAATAATATATCTTCTAAATTACTTGATCAATATATAACTTCAACTATTTATTTAAAATAACATAGATTTGAGCAAACAATTTACCATTTTTTAAATTATGAAAATGAAAATAATGGCTGAATAATGCTGGCGAGCCGTAGCCGAAGGCCCGCCAGAGAAAAAGAAAAAAAAAACCGGGAAGGCGGCAATTCAATCTTCATTTTCCCAAATTTTTCATTCATGTTTTTATTTTTACTTTCCTTGTATTCGTAATGAAAAGCACAGTGTTTACCTCGGGTGAAAGTCTTTTAAGTCCCTCAAGCTCCATTGGCGCCCTCGCTAACGCTCTGGCGCCAAACCCGTCTCGGGACTCAAAAAACGTGACTTTCAACACTCGGGTAACAATGTACTATTCCACATCTGCTCCTGAAATGCAATCTGAAATTCACCGAAACCGGGTTCCTCTTACCGGATATCGAAAGAGCTTGAACGATATTGAAAACACATAAAAACTCTTGAAAAGTATAGAATTAAAAGAAAGTGTACTTACTTAAGTAACCTAACCCACCTACTTTAAGAGGTGAGTTTCAATTAAAAAAGAATTATCTAAAAGTACTACCTACTTAATAGTTAAAAAGGTTATTTTAATTAAAATGCAGAACGGCAAACCAGCTCAATTTTAATACAAAGAAGCTTTTAACCTCTTCAGAAGTTTTGTGTAAGAGTGAGTAAGTACTCTTTCATAAGCTCTGGAAATTATATAACGTAAAAAAACACTTTCCTAGATGGTCGTGCTCAACGACTTTTAGTGTTAACTAGGTACTTACATAAAAATTGATTTAAACAAATTATAGAGTTCCCTCTCTTATCAAATCTCTATATTCTCACTAAAGAACATGCGTCCCTAATTTTTTTGAATTATCTACAGAGGTGTGGGTGTGCAAGACGACGTACTATTATTCACATCTTTATGCAACAGCCAGACATAAATCTTTGCATGCAAAATAATCATGTTCCAGCGCCATTATTGATCAAAATGACAAAATAGTTGAAGTTGAAGCCATTTTTGTCTGTTGGTTGGAAAAAAATCAAGAGAAAGGCGTGATACCGCTTATAAAACAGCATTTTAGATTAATGTGTCCAAATAAAATACGACTTAGCAAATCAAGAACCGTGTATTATTAGTCTGTCCCTGACAAGAAGCATGACGAGAATGAATATATACCTTCGACCAAGAAGTAATAAAATCGTCGAGGATATGGTTAGTACGACGGTCGAACTAATGAAACTATTATTGAAGGTAAAAATTTAAATAGAAACGCAGAAAAAGAACAAAGGAGCGGAGGTTTAATTTGCTCCAGTTATCTGCGAGTGAGAGACAGAGACAAGACTGATATGCTAACAAGCGGCTCCGTACAAAGGACTTTACATATTGTGAGATTGTCGCACCAGACACACTTTATTCAGAAAATAAAAACGTGAAACATCTTCTAAAAACTACTTCATTATTTAAGTAGTACTTACTTCAGAGCGCATTTATAAATTGCAAGTGGGGCAGGTTGATAATGAAAAGTGATGTGATGGAAATAAATTAATAGAATGCGGAAAGCAGAATAATTATGTTTTTTTTCTAACTTATTCACAACTTAATTTGATTATAATCGACTTTTTCTATACTCATGATAAGTTTGTAGATGCCCTTAATTTGTTTCACAGTCTGCCTCCCCACTTGTTGAGTTAAAACTGTCCTGAGACTGATTTAGGTCAGTGTTCCGTCGAGCTGCAGGATACTCGTTATCGGTTACTTATGTGCATTTATAGGGTGTATGAATGAATACTTATTTGTAGTTTGTTATATGTAAGTTCGTAGATCACTCCCTCAGAGATGACTCTGGAGACGGTAATTTAGGCTACCCTCCTGATCTTGCTGTCACCTATAGCCGTATAGAACTTGTTTCGATCGCTTATAGCAAGCTACAAGCTACACAAAATTTAACTCGTGACCTAACTACATCAAACAAATAAAGTCAACTTGACCTTTTTCATGTTTGGATCAGAAGATAAAGGTAAATGGTCACCTTCGGATGAACAATAGGTATAGGTCTGAACCCCAAACTGTGCCAAAATGCAAGTCATAAAAGGTAGTGCCAAGCCGTTTTCACGTGGAAGCGATCAGCCAAATGTAGGTTCTCGGTGACTAATGGTTTCATAAAAAAACATTTGTGTTTGATATCAGATATACGATTTTATTACTTGACGGTATTATTCTATTTTTTCAGTTTTCATGACGCCTTGAATATTTTTTCTAGGTTTTTTTTCAACGAAAACCAGGATTCAAGTTTAAGTTTGAATTAAAATAGTTCATATTCTAATGACTTTAGTTGTACTTGCATATACTTATGTATACAAAGCTGTATTGAAACATATAATAGTTTAATAATCCACTTACTCATTACCGATTGATAGATTTTGCTGATAAATAGAAGAAGTCAAGGAAAACAAAAATTAATAATGTACTTTCAAAAGCAATAGAAATAAGCAACCTTAAGGAATTCTTTGTGCGCTCAAACAAAACATTCACTTTTATGGCTGTAAGTATTTAATTACAGTTCATTGCGAATGGGACTTCAAATGTTGAGGTAACGGAAGAAATTACGTAGGTACAGAAATAAGCTATAGGTATCGAAAATATTTACAGGTTACAGGTGTTGGGGGCAGAGATACTTTTGGGGAAACACTACCTCTTGGTCATCAAAAGGCCGTAAAAACAGTGTAAAAGCATGAAAACACATCACTTCTCCATTTATATGAGTACTTGCATAGTCGGTGTGACATATGATAGTGGCTAGATAGAGACCAGTTCGTTGGAATAGAACTTTTAAAGGGTCGGTCACACCACGGCGAACCAGTGAAGTGTTCGTACGAACCATGTGCGAACAGCACCCGCACACACAACTGCAATCAGCTGATGCGTTTACGATGATCCGCGATCATCATCATCGATATGAAGCAAAATAGTTCACACGATCAGTTTGCCATCGCAGTTCGCAACTGTTCGCCGCGTTGTGGCCTGCGCACACCTAGTTCGCTGGCGGACTAGCTGTCTGTCTGAGCTGTCAGATTTAAGATTTGACAGCGATATTTGACAGCGTTTCACTGATCGCTACCGTCAGCGAACTAGGTGTGTTCGAGCCTTTAGTCGTTCAAATAATACGAAAATGTAAAATCCAAATAAAAAAGAAAATATCTGAACGCATGAAAATAAAATAGGTATAAAACTGCCTTCCGCAGAGCCGCCCACTACTCTCCATCCGACATTTCAGTGTCATCGCTATTGTTTGAATATAAAAATAACAGAAAATCTTCTTAGATAATCTGCTTACATAAAGATCCCTCAAAGTGCGTAAGTAAAATGAACTATACAAATGATACATCTTTGTTCAGACGGATTTGCTTGTTTTCTCAATAACAAAAACTGAAAAAGTTCTGATTCCCAAATGTTTATACTTAAACAATTCTCACATTACATTACATTATGGATGGATGGATATTGTTAAATTATGTAAACGTTAGTCAATCACTTAATGGCTGAAGCAATTAAAATAGGATAACCATGACCTGGGTTCAAATTAATCATTTATTTCGGTATCACTAGAGAATCCAAAAATGCGAGAACCCTATATTTTTGACCCAAATAATTCGGGAGCATATGAAAATTATATATGCCAGCAGAGCGGTAACAACAAATGTTATAGCGAACAAATGCCCCGACCCGTGTGGGTCCACAAGACCGGTGGTGATTACTTTCCAGTAGTTAGATACGTCCACAAACAAGGCTCAACTATCAATAAAAACTGGCATGCGATCGGAAACTGGAATAAATCAATAGAAGCCTGATTCATAACAGAATAAGCAGCTATAACTCATACTTTCCGTCCTACCACTAGCTTTATGATTTACTTTTTACAATTGTGATACAAGTGTATTTTTATCAGGAGAGATATTTACGATTGTAGCTGGTAAAACCAAACCTTTACAAGTCTGTCGATTCTTGTCTACTACAAGATAAGAATCGATGTTTTAGTGTCGTACTTTAGAACTAGCGAATTATTTTATTCGTAAGCTGTGAACTGTGTCTGTGAATGATGAAATAACTTTTCTTCAACAATGTTAATGTCACATGTTCACATGGTACATTTAGCGTCAAACTTAGATTGGCGTTTCTGGTTAAACCAGCTCACTTTAGATTGAAATTTTGAACTTTAGTTAAAGATCCACTTTGAGCCACCATTGTTTTTAACTGAAGTTGCCATACCTTTGACAAATCCAGCGAATAGTGGAATTTAATAACTGAAATTGTCAATCTACTTTGATGCTGACTGTACACTTAAATTATTAACTCTCACAATGGCTAATTGATTTCTAAGGTATAGTACTTTAGCTAAGTGCTTTTATTGAACTTCCAAACCGCATCAAAGATCCACTCAACCGAATGCATCATGTAATGAAGCCATCACATGATTCGAGGGATTTTTTAAATATAAAACTGCAACTTATGAAATAAAATTGTACTTATTAATGAATAACCAAGTTTGAAGCTCAAGATCGCGAAGCTGTAATAAAGTAAATGTAACTCAAGGCTCCTGTATTTTTTGATCTTACTAAGGTTTAAAGTCATCAACTCCTACGTATATTATTGATATAAAACAGAAGGTGTAGGAGGCAGAGGTTTTGTTATTTATTATTACTTGGGTGAGTTTAGTGATTAATGGCCTTACTTATAAAACTATGCCAAAAGATAAACAGTGTTTAAACTATTGCCATCTCTTACCACTGGGTAATGACAAACAGAGACAGGCATAATTTTAAGCAATGATTAAATTTAAATTGCGTTTATAAGTATGGCTGTTAGTTACTGTTATAAGATCGCAAAGGTTTGTTAGATCATATATCACCAACAACATGATGAGTCTTATAATCTCCCATTTAGAGTTGTAAAGGCCTGCGCACATCTAGGTGATGGGGATCACCTGAAACGCTGTCAAATATGACAGCGATATTTGACAGCTGAAACGCTGTCAAATATCGCTGATCAACATCGTCATCGCCAATGTGTGCAGGCCTCAAGTCATTGCTAGAAAAAAATATGATTGTGAAAAACGCTGCTAAAGTATTAATAAAATAGAGGTGCTTCGTTGGGAAAAATGTTAAAGCCAAACAATAAAAAAATAACTGCGTTAAATTCTTAGTAAAATATCCACTCAAAGGAAACCAAATGCGCGTATCAAACAACTTTACATTTTTTGTAAGCCTTTGAAAACCGAAACTGGAAATTCTTCATGGTTTTACATTGTGTTTTATTAATATTATATTTCCAATAAATTTGTGAATTTAATATGCAGGCAAGCTTAAAATAAATAGCGAACTAAATAGTATTAGGTGGAGGAGACAACGATAATGAGGTTGACGAAAATACCGTATTTTCGTGTATAAGCGTAGGGCACTGCATCCGAGGAGATCCGAGGTAATTGCCGACCAGACCTTAACTTCATTCTGGTAATATTATCAGCCGCGGGCTGAGAGCACCTTCGTGGGCGATGCTTGCCATCGGCCTTACTAACAAGCGCTGGGAGACAGCGTACTTCCTACTAATATTATAAACGCGAAAGTTTGTAATATGGATGGATGGAAACTTAACAATAATACAGCTTTACATCAGAATAACACAGGCTACAATTTATTAAAATATTGTAACGGAGAACGGATGTAAGTAACGGGAACGGGGCGAGCGAAGCCGCGGGCGGCCGCTAGATGCTTATAAAGTTAGCCCTGTCACTGTTTGTTATTACCTGCCTAGTGTTATAAGAGATGGAAGTTGCTATCTTTTAGAAACACTTCTATGTAAGAGAGAAGAATGCTTCACAAACAAGATTTTAAAAAATATGAACGACAAGCAGAGATTTGATTCAAAATATCAACTATACAAACAAACATATCGTCGTTGTGGTGCGAGAAGTAATTAAGTGCAAAAAGCTAGTCTCGAGATAATCGCGTTTTAAAGTTTTTTAACCGACTTCCAATCAAAAAGGAGGAGGTTCTCAATTCGGTTGTATGTTTTTTTTTTTTTTTTTTTTTTTTTTATGTTTGTTACCGCATAACTTCGTCATTTGTGAGCCGATTTGAAAAATTATTTTTTTATCTGAAAGGTACTGCTTCCAGATTGGTCCCATTTTAATTTTATTAAAATCGGTGTTGCCATTTTTTTTTAATAATTTTTTTAATGTTTGTAACTGCATGCCTCCGTCATTTATGAACCGATTTAGAAAATTATTTTTTTATTTGGAAGGTTATTCTTACGTCCAGATTGTCCCAAACAAATTTGATTAAAATCGGTGTAGCCGTTTGACAATGAAGTCGGTTTCTCAAGTTTTTTAAACTTAAATTATTTGTTTTTAAAATGAGTGTAACTTATCAACACTTATAGTTACAAAAGAGGTTTCTTCATATAAAATATAGATAATTTTACCTTACACACTAACTTTCAACAAATTAATGTAAGTAATTATATGGTTACTGAGATACATAACAAAAAGTAAGTTAATTAATTGTGGCATACACATTAACGTAATACCTTGACTAAATATTACTTAATTATGATCTGTTGATGACTCTTACCGACAACAGAATTTCATTTCATTCAATAGCGTTTTATCTGCAAGAAATCACTAAGTGACTTTAGTGAGCAGTGAAACCCCAACACTTGAAGAATATTGTAAGTAAAGTGATTGAATTAAACTACTTAAGATCCCTTAGATGATTTTTGTAGACAGATTTTTGCCTCTACGGGTAGTTATGCACTTCTGACATTCTTGTATTTTCTATAATTTAAGTAAAATCTACTCTTTTACATTCTGAGAAGGTACATAATGGGTTTCAAAACACTTTGGCGTCAATAACTCATTTTGGCAAAAAATGTCACTTAGTGACTTCTCGCACCACAACGACGATATTTGCAGTATTGGTATGTTACAAGAACGATAAAGGTACCTATTCCAGTGTGTGGAGACAGAACAGGAAGTCGGTATGTATGTACAATATGTACATTATGTACGTAGGTACCTACGTGATTGTGGTAAGCACTATAACTTTTACACATCAAATGATGTCACATTCAATTTCCCCCTCCAACTTTGGGAAGTTTTGTTTTTTGTCCATTGGTTTTTACCCACCTCAAAAAATACTCAAGCCCGCCTGAAGAAGTTTTCCCTTCTGAAATATCAGGACTAGGTAATAAAGAAGGTCTATGGTAGCTACTGAGCTATTGGTTAATCAAGCAGTCAAGTCAAGCTTTAGTAGTAACATGATGAAAATAACGAGTACAAAAGCCAATCTTTTGTCAACGGAAACTAATCAGAAAGAGTTACGAAGGTTGAGTTATTAGGTAACCTAATCATTATAATATAACTATGGCTTCTGACATACTGAAATCTGCCAAAGCGTTATTCGATATTTTCGGAGCAGTATTCATAACAACAGGGTAAGTTACCTTTAGTAAGGAGCCTCTCTAAGAAAAAACTAGTGACACGATAAGAGAGAAGAAGTGGTAACGTTTTTTGGCAAAGGTTAGAGTTGATGTCATTTTTTATATGCAGCTCATCATCGTTATAGGGCGTTCCCCATAAATTTCCAGGAATATTTGGAGCATTCTCTAACAATGTCGAGGCCCTACGATTTTGGAACCACCACCACGTGGAACACACCTTTTAGCTTCTCCTCTATAGTTGTCATCTGAGATCCTTCATTCTATAGCGGCTTTCCGTTCTACGAGTAGGTATAGGATCACAAAGTTCTGAATATTCTGTGTATAAATTAAACCAATGGTCACTATAACTAACTTTGAGACCGAGACTTTGCATCGTTAACCAGCAATATTAATATAAAGTTAATCAAATGTGTTAATCCTTTGTTTTGTTTTTTAAACCTAGATTGCTGTTTTTTTGAGTTTCCAGTATCGCACACTCCAGAACGGATGGCAAGGCTGTGTTAATTAAAAATGCAATAAAATTGCCGGATTTATGTGCGAGCATGTCTAATGAGTAACAGCTGTGATTGTCCACTGACTGATATTAAAAACCTACTCGTTGCTTTTTTGACGCAATTTTCTACTCAAATTTACGTTATAGATAGGTAGGTACAATATAAATGGAATGTTTTTAGTTCTTCCTCATACTTTGGTACAAGTCGAGTGTTTAGTGTGAGTTGGTGGTCGAGGGTATACCGTAGGTAGAAAATACATAATTTTCCTCGAAATTCTCGTGACGACCACCAAATCGGCCATTTCAATTTCATGCAAATAGCTCCTTCTGGGTAAATAAATTCCTATTTCTGGATGATGGGACGATTTAATTGGCAATTTATGTACCTGCAGAGAAATAGTAAATTCAATACAAAGCAAAACAAAACCACAGGTTTGTGCTCAAACTATTTGAATAATGTTGTTGTTAGTTCGATCAATTGGACCCTGTGAGAACCTTTCACATGTATTCAACCACAGAATACAACTGTTATCTACTAATAACAAGTAAATCTTAAACATTTTTAGGGGGTTAGAGTTGCCCGCGTCCGTAGGAGAGTACTCTCGCTACCCTACACGTGACCCCCGGGTAGTGCCAAATGGGTAACAACCTTTCTGGTGGTAGGCTTCGGCCGTGGCTTGTCACCACCCACCGAGTGAAACCATTCCGTGAAGCGATCATCTCGTGTTTCGGAATGCTGCTCGGTGTAGCCAGCGACACAAAGTGGACGTGACAGGTCTGAGCAGTTCTTGCGTGGAAACAGGTTTAAGCGTTTTTGGCTACCCAGCAATGCAAATGCGCCGGATGGCTAGATTTGGAGGGTAGCGGGATCCGAAGCACGGTTCTCCGCTGGCCGACCGCAGGTTGTAGGGGGCCCAATTAGCGAGCAGCCACTCGTGAAAGGCTGCCCCGCCGCCTCGCGAAAAATCCCAGAGTGCTCCATCGTGCCGGTTGGCGACCGGAAGAGAGGATCCGATGGCCACTCTTAGGGGGGTTCGGGCGTCCCCGCAGTCTCCAGTCTAGTCCCCCATATGTGCAGAAGCTTGCTGAGTGCCGCCGAGCTTGCCTGTTTCACGCCTCGCTCAACTACTGTCTTTCCCCAAACCTAAAACACTCACCCATCATAATGAAAAAGACCAAAAATAATAAGTTGTGCTTACAGCGGAAGCACGTCCTCTCACTTCAAGTGCACTTCTCCAACATTCGAGGATTACACTCTAATCTCGATCCGGTCCACCACTATCTCGAGACCAATAAGCCGCACTTATTATTCCTTACGGAGACGCAGATTCAGTGCCCTTCAGACACAGCTTACCTTACATACCCGGGCTATGCACTCGAGCATAACTTCAAGCCTAAATCTGGTATCTGTTTATTTGCTCGGGACGAAATTTGCTGTCTGCGTCTGCGTGACCTTGAAGAGCCCGATTTTTCAGTCATTTGGGTTATGGTGGATACCGGCCTAGATAAAATTATCTACGCTGGTTTATATAGATCACATACTGGAGACTTCGAGACAACTAGGTTATTTGACTACATCAGTGAAGCGGCGGATGTGGCCCTAAGACGGTACCCTGTTGCTCAACTTGTACTACTTGGCGATTTCAACGCCCACCACCAACAGTGGCTGTTCCCCTATCAAGTCACTGACCATGCAGGAATAGAGGCTTATAAACTGGGTCTAACCTTGAACCTCACACAGCTGGTCGGTGAAGCAACAAGGGTACCAGACGTCGAGAGCCACACAGCCAACTGCTTGGATCTTCTGCTGACGAATGAACCGGATCGTCACACAGTGTCAGTGTTGCCTCCTTTGGGTACTTCAGACCACTGTGTGGTGAGGTCTGTGTCGTCATACTCGCCACCGGACCCCTCGCCTAGAGGACGTAGACGAATATGGCGATACAAGTCAGCAGACTGGGATGAGATGCGTCATTTCTTTGCGTCTTATCCTTGGCGGCAAACCTGCTTTTCTTCTTGCGATTCTACGAGCTGTGCTAACGCCGTAACGGAGGTGATCCAAAGAGCAATGGAATACTTTATTCCATTCTCTGACGCTTCACCTTCGACAAGTGCTCGCCCCTGGTTTGGTCCTGCATGCGCTAGCGCAGAAGCGCAAAAACATGTAGCTTACCTTGCCTGGGTTGATGCACGAAACGGCAAAGCCTCTGACACGCTACAGAAGAAGAAAGCCTACAACAAAGCCGCCAAATCCTGCAAAAAGGTGATAAGGAAGTCTCGTTTTGATCGGATTGGCCGAATGGGAGCTAAGCTTGCCGCATACCCCACGGGAAGTAAAGCTTTCTGGTCTCTGGCCAAATCGGTCGAAGCGAACTTCAGCCGTCCTTCACTTCCACCAATGTTGAAGCCAGATGGATCACTGGCTCACACCGCGATTGAGAAAGCAAATCTATTTGTTACTCAATTTGCGGAAAATTCACGTCTAGACACCACAGGCGAAACTCCACCTAGCCTTCCGCGATGCGAAGCATCGATGCCGGAATTCCGTATCCAGCAAAAGGAAGTGCTCAAAACGCTACGTGGTCTTGACGTGAATAAAGCTAGTGGACCTGATGGTATTCCAGCCATTGTGTTAAAAACCTGCGCACCTGAGTTGTCTCCAATACTTACACGGCTTTTCCGCCTATCTCTTGAAACTGGTATAGTCCCCAAGTCTTGGAAGCTAGCCAATGTGCAGCCTGTGCCCAAAAAAGGTAGTCGCGCCGACCCGTCAAACTACCGACCTATTTCGGTCACCTCCATACTTTGTAAATGTATGGAGCGTGTACTGAACGGTAAGCTCCTCGCATACCTTGAAGACAATCCCCTCAGTGACCGCCAGTACGGATTCCGCCGAAACCGGTCTACTGGGGATCTTCTTGTGTATGCCACGCACCTCTGGAGTGAAGCCATAGAGAAATGCGGTGAAGCACTAGCGGTTTCACTTGACATTTCAAAGGCATTTGACAGGGTCTGGCATGCTAGCCTTATTGGCAAGCTTTCAGCATACGGACTTCCAGCCCAATTCTGTTCCTGGCTTGAAGACTTTCTGAGGGAACGATCCATTCGAGTAGTTATCGATGGCTGCTCGTCGGATCAATTGGCTATTAATGCCGGTGTACCTCAGGGGTCAGTACTATCTGCCACTCTGTTTTTGCTGCACATTAACGACCTGCTCATACCCGGTATCATGGGATATGCAGACGACAGCACAGTTGTGGAAAGATATACTTCCAATGCTCAGGCCAAACAGAATGTGGTTCAGCAAGAGAGAGAGGCAATGCTGCAGCGCTTGAATATGAAACTCAAATTGGTGTCTGACTGGGGTGACGCCAATTTGGTCAAATTCAATGCATCCAAAACGCAAGCTTGCCTGTTCTCAGCAAAGAAAAGTCAGTTTCCCCACGCTCCTGTTTTCCGAGATGTACCTATAGCGATACGGGATCACCTTGAGCTCCTTGGTGCTTCGCTTACGCCTGCTCTCAACTTTGGGTCGTATATCGAGTCTAGGGCTAAAACAGCCTCCATGAAGCTTGGCATCCTAAACAGGGTAAGGCGGTACTTCACACCAGGGCAGCTGCTTAGCCTCTACAAAGCACAAGTCCGGTCTGGTATGGAGTACTGCTGTCACCTGTGGGACGGCTCTGCCAAACACCAGCTTGCTGCCTTAGACTCGATTGAGCGAAGAGCTTTTAGGCTGATAGGTGAGCAACACATGGCGCAGACTAAAATCCAGAGTCTGGCACATCGTCGCAAAGTTGCTTGCCTATCGATTTTCTATAGGTTACATTTTGGGGAATGTAGTGAGGAACTGCATGATCTTATACCACCATCTCCCTTCCACCATAGGACTAGCAGACGCACGGCTCAGTACCATCCATACCTGGTTAGCATACCACCCATTCGCACTAAGCGTTTTGGCTCCACCTTCTCATGGAACTCATTGCCGGCGGCTGTTTTTCCTGACCACTACAATCTGGGCCTCTTCAAGGCAAGAGTGAATAGGTGTCTTCTAGACCATCCTGCTCCATCGTCGGCTACATCGTCACTTACCACCAGGTGAGATTGTAGCCAAAGGCTGGTCTATATCATGTAAAAAAAAAAAAAAAAAAAAAAACCTTGTCTAAACAGTCATGCTACTAAAACGCAACTATGTAACCATCAAGTTGAATGACAATTCTTAAATTGCATTAGCTATAAGCGCACAACCTACTGAAATATTTGAGACCGTACTAACTGTTCGTCTACCTAAGTGTGCAAAAAATCCTAAAGTAATAAAAATAACTTAACATAATTATAAGTTTAAAAAACTTGAGAAACCGACTTCACTGTCAAACGGCTAAACCGATTTTAATCATATTTGTTTGGGACAATCTGGACGTAAGAATAACCAAATAAAAAAAATAATTTTCTAAATCGGTTCATAAATGATGGATGCATGCAGTTACTAACATTAAAAAAATTATTTAAAAAAAATGGCAACACCGATTTTAATAAAATTAAAATGGGACCAATCTGGAAGCAGTACCTTTCAGATAAAAAAATATTTTTTCAAATCGGCTCACAAATGACGAAGTTATGCGGTAACAAACATTAAAAAAAAAAATAAAAAAAAAAATAAAAAAAAAAAAAAAAAACATACAACCGAATTGAGAACCTCCTCCTTTTTGATTGGAAGTCGGTTAAAAATAACTTATATTTAAAAACGTAAAGAAAGGCAGTCCTTAAATTCACAAACATAAGAGATATGATCTAAATTTGCTTGCATTAAAAAGTTATTCACGCTCGGTTTCTTATATACAAAGTTCGTTGTTTTAAAAGTACAAATGAAACTTTGTAAACAAACAACTTCAGTAAACGCTAAGCCAAGACGTGTGAGGAAGAATTAAGAAATCGTTGCAAAATCCCGTCTCTACGTGAAAGCATCAACAAGACAAATCTTACGCGCGCGATCCCAGCCATTGCAGTAATCCCATGGATGAAAAAATAAAGAACTGTGAAACGGTTAAGTGGGCTATCCATTGGCGAG
The DNA here is from genome assembly GCA_947578465.1 of Thera obeliscata. Lineage (NCBI taxonomy): Eukaryota > Metazoa > Arthropoda > Insecta > Lepidoptera > Geometridae > Thera > Thera obeliscata. Next base: position 7,182,060 of record OX387926.1, read on the forward strand.
CTAAAACCGTCGAGCTAGCGAGCCAAAGGTTACATACGGACTTGCGAGAATTACTGCATGGCATGACCATGACATTCTCTAATATTGGATATACATTGTGCATCATATCCACAGAGCAGCCAATACGCTTTTGCTTACGCAAATCATATCCGACTAATATGATCGGCCCAATAATAATACACCTATAAGTTATGACAGGTCTAACTTTGAGCAATGTGTCAAGTTGAGTAAATTTTTATAAATGATTTCGAAGCGGAGTGCCGACTTTCGCACTTTGCCGACTTTTTCAGTTTTCAATACAGGGTGTCGATTCTGAAAACACAAATCACTCAAGCGATCGCGTAAATCGATGTGAGTTGTCAATTTTTGTTTGAAAAATTTGAAAATGGAACGTGGATTCAGCGATCACTCGATGATCACTCAATCGAACCGTGTTGCTGGAATTGACGCCCTGGTAATAGCGGAGTGTCGACAAGACAATTTCTATGTAGTTATTCGCTTATTGACAACTTTTAATACATCATTCAACCGCATTTTATTCTTATTGAACTTCCCAATTTTCCTAACGTAGGCATGTATTTTATTTATAGCCCAAGATCGAGGTGAATCGCAAGAGCAAAGAGAGGCCAATACCCAGCAGTGGGTTTAGTCGGATTGCGGATGATGATGATGAGGTATTTTCACTACTGCATAAGGTATGCTGCTTTTCTGATTCCAAAACTGTGCTAATACTTCAAATAAGTGAGGCATCAACTGAATTTCTTCCTCAATCGACTGCAATCTTTTGTACAGATGCTTAGATGTTTCCATATTTATTTGGATTGCTTTGCTTCCGTTCTGTTTTTTTTTCCTTTGAGCCGAATTGAACCGAAAAGGCTGTATTATTGGAATCGGGAGTCACATATGATGAATAATGATATAAAGAGAGCGGATTTATTATTTTTTGTTCATCTAGATAAAAATACTTTTCCACCCTACACCCTACTTGCGTTGGTACTTCTTTTTCAGACGAACTCTTTCACAGAGAGTTCAGCTTTTCATCCCAATTTAAAGCTCTAAAACTTTTTTAAGCTTTTGGAGATTAATTTGTCCGTTCATAACAAACAATAAATGATGGGTACTTTAACCAAATTCTCCTCAAAACAACAAGTTCAATTGTTCTCTTGTCCGTCCAATTATAAGTCAATCAGATAAAAGCCGTTGATAGCAAGTTTGTTCTGCGGGAGGTTGTGATAACAGGAGAATAGCCGGCCGTGTTCCGACTAGCAGTAATTATTCAAACCCCGACAGAACTCAGAAGTCCAGCCATTGTCCCATCCGTTCCCACTTACCGACCGTTTGTTTCGCCGCATTTGTTCCCAACTTACAGTTGTGGTTATTGTTTTAGATCACGAATTTCCTTTGGCAAAGCAAAATTTAGATAAACACCAAGTGAAAGAGCTGTTTTCTTCGTTTTCGAACACATTACGCCAACATTTCTTATTATAAAATGTAGAAAGTTTCAATGTATAAAAACGACCAATCAGAAACATCGCAATTCGTTTCTTTAGAATAAATTATAATGTCTTACATGCACTGCCTTCATCAGAAAAGCCTTTATTACGTCTTAGGTTAGCACGTCATATAATATACCCCTTTGAGATTGTGTACCAAGGAAATGAGGATAATGATATCTTTTGTTAGTTATGCGTTGCGCTGATACACGCAAGAAACATGTATTTTATTTAATATCATCTTGCTACAATGTAGGTACCTATCTCTTGAAAATGTTGCACCCCATTGAAGCTGCAGAAACTCATTTAAGTTTTACTTTACTCGTTACCCTTAATTGTTTACAGTTAACACATACAGACCAAACACTGAAAGTTTTCAGGCCATTTGAATTTGAGCACGTAGGCATACAATATTACTTTTATGAATGTACTTTTGCACTTTTGAATATTAAACTTTGGCTTGCGTTAAATATTTTGTTTTGCAACTTTCATTGTTGGTAATATTTATTAAAGACAACAGTTTGCTTTATTGCTAATATCGCTATCATATTTGACAGTTGATTACAATCGCCATCGCCTAATGCGCAAGGCGCAGGCCTTTACTGCGTTGTTCTCTAAAGCTAAAATAATCATTTAGCATTGCTCACGCACCTCGAGCCAACATAGGGTAGGTAGGGTAGGGTAGGGTATAGTTCCTTAGTCGTTGGTAAAAGATTGAGTTTTGGGCTAGTTTCAACTGATAATTTATATGTAATTAAAAAGTTTCGTAAAGTTCAAATTACTGGTTAAATAAAGGATAGATTATATATTTTATAGGTACTACAGTACCATGAGGTGATCTGATATTTTTAATTATTTCCCATTTGCGATTAATAGCATCAAAGCCGTCTTGAGCAATCTAAAATACTTATTAATAAAATGAAGATTGATATTGAGACAAGATCTTCAAAATTAATAGACGCTTTCTTCATTTTGTGTACGTGGAAAATAGGCAGTTGAAGCAATTTCAAATTTAATCATAAAGATGTTAAATAATTATCTAGAATTTTATTGGTCTGTACAATTTTTAAACTATGCTGGCATCTGTAGGTTTGTATATTTCATAATATTTCATAACACATCATAACAAACACACATAACACATCATATTGATGTGTTGTTACAGATTGGGTAATTCCTAGACATGATAGCTTATGTAAGCATAGTCGTAGTGGGAGAATGTTTTGTTTGTAAAACACATCGTAGTTTGCCTATAATAGTCGAATTTCGGGTGGCACTAAAACGTGACGCATACAAACTCGTCACAACTAGAGACTTATTATAGACAAATGCTGATACGAGTGACTTGTATGCGAAATTTCAGCCGACTTCAAATAAAAAAGGTCAATTCGGTTGTATTTTTTTTATGTTTGTTAAAAATTTTCAAATCGGGTCGTACTTAATATTACGAAGTTATGCGATAATAACTTCGTAATATTAGGTATATGAGCCGATTGAATTTTTTTTTTATCTGTAAGATTATATTTTCAGTTTGGTCTCATAGAAATTTAAGCAGGAACTTGGCCATGAAATCGATTTCTCAAGTTTTTTAAACTTCTTTTTTTTTAATTGTAATACTTACTATACTTACTGCTATTGATCGTCTGATGGCAAATACAGCGCCACTGAAAGAGGTGTGCGACTAGCCTCACATCTAAAGCTAAGAATACAGGTTTGGTGGTCTAGCTAAGCCATATCAGGAAAGCCTGCATTGAACGGCCTATAGAATTCCTTCACCAGGGTTGGCTAATTTTGGTTAAAATTACGGACAAAATAATTAAATTAGAAGTAAGTTGGATCCTGGATATCAAAACCAGAAAAGGCAAAGGTAATTATGTACATAAGCTCCATAAATGCTAGCACACCTTGAGATTCTACTGAATAAATACATTTTTGATTTGATTTGATTTGACTTGACCTTACCTGCTTAGGGCTAAATCTTGTAGAGTCCCCCTAAACTATGCTTATTATCTTTTGAGTTACGTTTTTTGCTTTACTTTGTGAAAATAAAATAGCCATAGCCTCTGAAGTATTATAAAAATGATTTGAACTAAGCTCATTTTCCCCGTAGATATGACAGTAACAAGGAAAGTTATCAAATTGCGACGGATCATACCTACCACTCTATACACCTTGTTTCATAACGCCTCTAACCCAATTTGCTGTTTCGTATTTTGTACGCTAGAATAAGCAAATAGGATAATACCTAAACCTACCGTTAGGTTTAGATATTATCGTATTATATAATAACTTATTTTTGTGGGTACAGTCTGAAACAAGTTGATACCGATAGACAATAATTATTTTTCCAAAAATCCAGAGGAAATCTTCTGGATTTTCCAGAATTCCATCTCTTATTGGAAAAAGGAATTCAGGAAAATTATTCATCGATTTTTCTCGCATGATATAACTGCGTACCCGTAGATATGAAGTTATACTTGTAAATTTAAATTGCTTTTTTTGATCACATGTAGGTAGTTTCTTGACTAAATAATTCTTACAGAAGAAATAATAAAAGCAGGTTAGTACATAGTCTATTGTTATATATATGCATAGTTATATTTATTTGCATTACTCCATTTGCAGATGGAACAAGTATATTTAATTAATTCATCTACTAACAAAATGGTAGAGAAATACTAACTTAGCGCGTAGAAGGGAATTATAAACCTTTGGTAAGCAATTTTTGCATAATGTACCTAAGCACATTTTTTTTTAGAAAAAAAATCCTTAGAACTTTTCTAACAACTAATGGGTCAAATGTGCGTATTTAATGAGTAATAAATTAAAATAACCTTTAAATTATAACGTCACTTACCTCGGAACACAGCAAGTTGTGCGGCGCCGCCAAAAACTTCCGAACAACTAACTGAAAGTTCGCGGAAAATGTTCAGGGGACTCAATACGCGTGCACTCCACACAACTCGGTCACAACTCAGCACTCCACACAACTTACTAGCCGGAATTTATGTGAATTTTGAAAAAAAATGAGATTGTGTGTATGGTGCTTGAACGCCTTCTCGGATGGTTTAGGCGCGCTAAAGTTGTGTGGCAATGGTTTCGGACTCCGTGCTTATATCTTGCTGAGAGCTGGCCTTGCACGCATGCGCCAACACCATTCATATTACTTTTTGAATGACCGCCTCTTTGCCGCCTTCGCAACCGTCATCATCTTCAATTTTTACATCAATTTTTATGCTATCGAGTGCCATCTACATTTACAGCATGAGATTTACGCAATCCCCAAATCAGGAGAAGTATAAAATTAAATACATTCTCAACAAAACATTGTTGAGAAGATGCTTTTACTGGACAATAAATAATTCTATTTCATTTGAAATAGTGGAACTCAATCACGGACTGACCTATGCTGAAGAAGGCCCGCAAATCGACCTCTCGAAAATTCCTTGGTTTTAAATACATTTATGCTACTTTACATTAGTAAGTGAAGTGCATAACCACCTCTAGGAATTCTGATTATCATTTTAACCGACTTCAAATAACAAAAAAGGAGGTTCTCAATACAAATTGTATTTTATTTTGGTTTCGCATAACTTTGTCATTTATAAAAAGACTTCAAGATTTTTTTTTTCTGATATGTAGTACCTACTTCCAGATTGGTTCAATAGAAATTTCATCAAAATCGGTTCAGCAGTTTGGCCAGGAAGGTTTCTCAAGTGTTTTAAACTTCACTTGCTACAGTTTATTTCATCTAAAGGTACCTTTCTACCTACTATAATAAATTACACAGACCCGTCTCAAAGAAAAGGTTCCAGATCGCCATATAATCTGTTCTTCTCGCACTAGATAACAGACTGCCCTGCCATGTACAGTGAAGGTCCATAAAAGTATCGGGAACAATTGCGATAAAAGTGATTTACATCACAAGTTAAAAGCTTACCTTCGTTACTGAAGTGGAGATTTATTTCTGGTTTTCTTGAGATAAATCATAGTTTAGACTGATACAGGCTTATCGAAAACTGCTGAGCGATGTGGGAGAAGAGGGCCATTACTTTAGACCTTTAGAGAACCTATATTTTAAGTAGGCGAGGTACCTTTACTACTCTACCATTGCTAGATATGTAGTAATTTTACTTCTTCTAGTTTGAGTATTACAAACGGTGATATAAATGCTTGCTTTTTTTCGAATGGACTAAATGCTGGTGATCGTCTGATGATTCTTACAGCGCTACCGGACAATAATAAATACTTGCCTGTACCTGCAAAGTTTTTACATTTAATCCTATACATCGAATACGACGTGCAGAAACGTTGTTTTAATAAAATTATTGCGAATAAAATAAATACTCCTGCTAAAGTTCAGTTCGTGTTCTTCGTTCTTCGCATAAAATAAATACCGCTCTTTAACTTTACAGCTACGAGCACGGCGCTTGAGCAAATGAAAACGTTCATAAACATAAACATTAGAATAAAATGAGTTTATTTACCTATCTCACTTAATTATTATTACAGTTCTATATGCAAACATGAGAATGTGACGTCTTTTATATGCTGGTAGGTAAGTAACTATTTGGTGCCGTTTCTTTTATGTTGAGTCAGCGGAAATTCCTGCTTGTCTAGCAAACTACCACAAGCTCTGTCTGGCTCTGTCTCTGGCTCTGGTTTTGAGTCTGTGTGAGTTTTGACTAAATAAATCCTACGTCGAAACGTCACGCGCACAGAATAATACAATGCAGGCCAATCAATTAGTCAATTTATGAAATAATACGTGTTCGCAAATTGACAGTATCAATAAGATTTTGATTGAAACCATTGCAACAAAAGTTACATGATCAGCCTGTGTCTCAAAACCAGAGCCAGAGACAGAGCCAAACAGAGCTTGTGGTAGGCCGGCTGGTTATTTCGAAACTCAACTATTGATTCTTTCATATGTTACAAAAATTACATTCATCAACAATTATTATTGTAAAATTGGACAATCGGCCGTTTCCTTGATTCTTTTCTAGGCAAGTAAGTAGGTACTAATGTTTTCCACATGACTTAGTAGATAGGTATGTTGACGGTGTGTCTATGAGGTAATGATTATCGATCATTAGTCGACAATGACCTGTCAAGGCCTAGGCTGTGCGTCTGAGCACGTGACCCACCGGCGCCCAAACGAACGACTCTTCCTGAAAGTATTGTACGATATAGGACGGCACCTAAGTGGTATCATGTTACACTTTTTTCCTATCACAAGCGTGCTTAAGAGGGAATCACACAGGCGACTCTCCATACAAACGTAGTCCCCTATTTCCTCCCTGGATAATGCCTCTAGCTAGAGTAACCATTTTGTCTCATAAAATCCAGATCTGCTATAAGTATACGTGCTCGTATGTTTTCCTTTTTTTCAGAAACTTATTGATAAAGAAAATATGACCCTCATAAGATTTATATGAAATATGAATTGGATGTTATCCAGGGAGGAAATAGGGGACTACGTTTGTATGGAGAGTCGCCTGTGTGATTCCCTCTTAACTACCTGCTCAAGCTACCTGCCAAGAGTTTGGTTTGGAAGGATACCTTAGTGATACTTATGGTTCCGGGTAAAACTAGTACATTCTTACAAACGTGCCTATACCTTTCATTATGTATGTTATATATTATGTACACTGTTTTGTATTGTACGTCTCATCTGAAAAATGATTGAAATATTTTGTACGCCCATGCAGGATCTAGTATTGTATATACTTTATAATGTACTAGCGGCCGCCCGCTGCTTCGCTCGCCCCGTTCCCGGACGCCCGGTTCCCGTTACTTGCATAAGTTCTCCGTAACAATATCTTTAAAAATTGTAACCTATGTGTTATTCTGATGCATAAGCTATATTATTGTAAAGTTTCATTAAAATCCATTCAAACGTTTTTACGTGAAAGAGTAACAAACATCCATCAATCCATCCATACTTACAAACTTTCGCATTTATAATATTACTAGTGGCCGCCCGCGGCTTCGCTCGCCAGTTCCTGTTACGCCCCGTTTTCGGAATTAAAAGTAGCCTATGTACTATTCCATAATCCATATCTGTGCCAAATTTCATCCAAATCTGTTCAGTTGTTTAAGAGTTATTGAGTAACAAACATCCATCCTTACAAACTTTTACATATTTTATAATATTAATGTGATAAGTAGGATATTGTAGTCTCTTTAGAGAAAATGATATTACTTTCTTCTTTATCTTGGGATCTTTCAAAATCACCAAGAAAAGCGAAGTCGTTTTAGAAATATTGATCAAAACGAAGTGCAAATATTGAGATAAAAACCCTATTAATTATTTCCCAAACAAATTATTATTTTCTTTGATTGCGATCTTATCTTTGAGGTTTTATCTCAAAGGATTGATAAACGTTAAACACCGCATAAGGATAATAAATAAGTTGAAATAATATACGTAGCTAGCTACTAACTTAGCTACAGGGATATTCTTTTCGAAGTTTCACTCCAACGAACTAACACTATAAAACTACTGGAGATAAATAAATATTGCAAACCACACTATCTAGCACCAAACTTACAAGCGTCCATAGCTACGGTAACCGTTTTCCATCAGGTGGGTCGTATGCTTGTTTGCTAGCTAAGTTATATATATACACATATAAAAACAAACTAGTCAAAGCTTGTATGGTGGTACTATGCAGATCACAAATATATTATTTATATACGTACGAACTATACTCATACATATAACAAAACACCCGAAATACATCTTCGTCTCATGCAGCCCGCTTTCAAAACACCATATTTAATTTTGAAACAAATGTAAATCCAACGTCATGTTTGCATACCAAACTGATTCGAATTGAAACGATAGTCGCTTTGAAGCTCATTTAATCCTATGAGAAAATATACCTACCTTCCGACTATGAGTTAAATTATTGAATATTTAAGCGAACTACATGATTATCCACGATACCACATTACAGGTGTCTAATGTCAGAGACCCCTAAAGACCTGTTAAAAATTCAGAAAATAATTTGAGACTTCAAAGACGAAGGTAGATTAATGAGAAAGAGGCTACACAAGTTTTTCTATCCTCTTATTAATAAAAACTGTTTATTTTTCTCTTTTCTAATTAAACCTTGACGTACAGATGTTCAGTTAAACTCTGCATCAAACTACAATAAAAGATTATCATCCTTCTCGTTCCTCTGAATGGCTCATACATTTCTGAGTGAGAACCTAAGGTATATTGTAATATTTATGCAAATTATGATTAAACTTTACAACTTTATTTTATGTAAATTATTTTCTCTTGTACATTTTCAACAATATTCTTGCGGCGTTTATTTATTTAGTAGGTATCCAGGAACATAAAAACTTGACAAATGTGAGATTTTTAATTATGGTGCTTTTTTTTATACAACTAGCTGATGGAACAAGCATAATGGCCCACCTGATGTTAAGGGGTAACCATCGCCTATAACAAAGCATTGCCTCGTAGGTCACGCACGTCAGGAAAGTGTCCTACAATGCACTTCCCTGCGTCCATCAAATTGAGACACACAGATGTTCAGCCTCACGTGCCAGTAATTTCACCGGCACCTACACTCTTCAAACCGAAACATAGCAATGCTGCTTCACGGCAGAAATTGGCATAGTGGTAGTACTTCCCTAATGTTTGTTCGTGGTCCACCGTGGGACACTCAGAAGTGCAGATAACAAATGTTGACTGCACTATTTTCTCTGCTTGCCATCGCCGTTTCTAAGTCCCTGGAACCTCGTCCTTCAGAATCATAAAATCCTCCTTTGTTATTATTTAACAGTCGAGAGTAACAGTTTGACCTCTCAGTAGCGTTACGCTGCCGAGTGCTTGACTACGGCCGATCTTTCTTTGTGTAACACAATTATTAGGAACCCGTTTCATTCTATCCCATGCCGATATAGTACATTGTTACCTGAGTGTTGAAAGTCACGTTTTTTGAGTCCCGAGACGGGTTTGGCGCCAGAGCGTTAGCGAGGGCGCCAATGGAGCTTGAGGGACTTAAAAGACTTTCACCCGAGGTAAACACTGTGCTTTTCATTACGAATACAAGGAAAGTAAAAATAAAAACATGAAAGAAAAATTTGTGAAAATGAAGATTGAATTGCCGCCTTCCCGGTTTTTTATTTCTTTTTCTCTGGCGGGCCTTCGGCTACGGCTCGCCAGCATTATTCAGCCATTATTTTCATTCTCATAATTTAAAAAATGGTAAATTGTTTGCTCAAGTCTATGTTATTTTAAATAAATAGTTGAAGCTATATATTAATCAAGTAATTTAGAAGATATATTATTTATTTAATACTATCTTTATGTTATTTAAATTTAAATTTTACATTGCGCTATCTTATTAGACTTTTTAAACTTCTTACCGTTGTAATGGGTTTCCAACCTACTTGCTGAATAAAAAGTTGGAATTTGGTTCAAGGACCTCCTTGCAGTTAGAAAGACTTTAGAAAGTTGGAACATGGTTGAATAAAATAGAACTTGTTTTTTTTTATAGTTTGACAGCTGTCAGTAGAAAGTGATTCTCCCTAGGGCTGAAAGTTTTACTTTCAATTAGGCCCCTCAGGCAACTTCAGACCTACTTTCAGAGTATGAGTAATGAAAAATCAATTTAAAATATGGTTATTCAATTATTAACGTTCGAAAAGCTTCATTTTTAACTGTTGGGATCGAAAAGTTTGATAATATTACCTCTTACTCATGGCTTATATTTTTCTTCCTCACTATGTTCAAATGATGTGCCGTGTGCGTGTGCAGAATAACCCAGTCAAAAAGGGGCAAATCTGTAAAAAAAGTAGCAATTCTCCTCCGGAATTCGTTGATCAGGGGTTACTGGCAGTCTAAATTTTGTTTCGCGTGGTACATAATCCGTTGCTTCATCCGCCATCTTGATTTTGAGGGACAATTTTTGTTTATTGAATAACTCATTTATCTTCAATTTCACACGAAAAGTAGTCTTGACAAAAATTGTTTAGAATTAAATTTTGTACAATTTCGGTTCGAATTTTTTTTCCTAGGATCGTTATTTTTCTGGGGGATTGATTTCCTTTTAATTTTATTCTGCACTTACATAATAGTAAGGTTACGTAGTCTATAGATAGTAGTAGGTACCTAGTCGTCTCTCCTGAATTGTTTACGAGGTGAGACAGCAATTAATATTTTTATTGAGAATCACCGTCTCATTAATATTAAAAGGCTGATCTTCCTTTAGGTCATTATTATCCGGTGATCGGCTATAATCCCAACGGAAATTTCCTTTACTTTGATGGTGCGAACATTCTCGTACGCTTTAAAGATATCCGACCAAGGATCAAACACCTATTTAAATTTTCTGCAGGAAAATGACGGTGGGTAAAGTCGACGACCGGTCCTGAGGGACACGTCCAAGTGAAACTGATTGAAAGCTGATGAGTGATTGAGTTAAGCCTTGCGCACATCTAAGCGTTCTGCGGTGGTAATCAGTGAAACGCTTTCAAATATCGATGGCATATTTGACAGCGTTTAACTGATCACCACCGCAGAACACTTAGATGTGCGGTATACTTTATTTAAAAAGATAGGAATATTCCTAGTTCTAAAAAAGGGCTTTTCTCTATCATAGAGTAGAAGAATAGAATATTACTTTATTGTACACCAAAATTAAAAGGTAAAACATGGACTAAAAGAATATGTAAAAACTAGAGGGCGGTCTTATCGCTAGTAGGGATTTAGTAGTAGAGTAGTATTATAAAAAGGAAGTCTCTATCTAGTAGCACCCCACTCAGCAAGCTTTTTACATTTCACATTGTATAGCCATGTACCTACCTATGTGCTACGCAGCTATTAGGAACGTAGCCTCCATAAAATTAATAAAAAAAATTCAAGACGTAATAAAAATACCTCTAAAACTATAAAATAGATTTTGTTTGTTTCTTACTTGAACAAAAATACACTGATCGCTCAAAATTAGATGTTTTATAATGGGTGAGCTGTTTACGTAGATTATAATAATTCTCTCATTCATCTTGCTGTATTGTAAAGAATAATTTTAATAAGTCCCGAGACCCTTCTCTCCGAGTAGGTACCTTTCTACCTAATGCTAATATTTATAAGTAGGTACCTATATCTACACAAAATTTACGTATTAACAAAGGGACTATGAATAAATAATTTAGATAAAGGAAAGTATATCATTAATCCAGTTGGTTTACAAAGAGCCTAGTATATAACACGGGTTTAGTTATGTAGGACAAAATGAGTCTAAACGTTATCTTGGAAACCCAAAGATTTATCTTTGCGTAAACTACGTAACTCTTGTACTATCGACGGCAAAACCCAACTGGCGACGTATCGTATCGTAAAATCCCAAATAAATCTGTAACATTGGACAGATATTAATAACTAAACAGTTAATATTTTTCTTTAATCTTCTTCGTTTACTACAGAATATACATTACAAAAACTATTAGTATACATTATACATTAAATTATTAAAATAAAAAATTACATCTAATAAGAAAAATTAACTAGAAAATTTAATAATGCCTAAAAGCCTGGCAACGTTATCTCTTTGAATAGCTAAGCTAATTCTTTGTCCTAGGTAAGCGACAGCCCTTTGGTCACCAGTCTCATCCACCAGCCTCTAGGTCTAGAGTCTTTGAATAGAAGCCACGCCCCTAGACCCATGGGGTCTTATTAATAATCCTGGCGTAGCGTTGGACTAGTTAATCCGTGTTTTGTCTCTTGCATCGACATGCAATTGTCAACTCGAGCAAATGTGACAAAACACGATTTAACTACTCCAGCGTTGCGCCAGGATTATTAATAACACCCATTGTGTATATGTGGTGGTGGCCATGACGTTCAACTGAGCTGCCACCGTGACACTGATGGGGTTCATTGGTGGTGGCTCCAATTCTAATGCTGACTGCTAAAGAAAAAGTGTTACCCAAGAGTGTTCCTTTGGCAAGAGGCAGCGCATGGAGCCAGAAACCAGATTCCTGAGCGCCAAGAGGCAATGAGACGAGCCCTTTCCGCTAGAGTAAAAGCCGACTCCAAAAGTTCCTCTCCTCTTGCAGCATCTTGCATATAGGCTCATCCCATTGCCTCTGATAAGGTTTCTCGGGAGTGGTTTCAGCAGGGCAAACTAAAGTTCAGGCGTTTTTAGCCTTATACATGGAATTTATTTGAATATTGTTTCGAGATGGAAAAATATTTTTTGAAAAAAATTTACCTGTAGGTACATACTATGAACCGAGGATAAAAATGCCGGGAGGAGGTATTCCCTGAACAAAATAATGAATAACTAAATAATTAATTTTGTTGCACGGGATTCGGGATTTTCTGACATTTTGGGAAGTCACTTAGCTTTGTTATTTTAATCGTTTTTCTTTCTCTTTATGCCCTGCCTGGCTAGCACACGGGGAGGACAAATTATCCCCGGGAAAGGATAAAAACTTATTCCCCGCTGTCAGTTTTATCCGACCTCCGAGCTGGGCGTCTCGATTCTAGCAACACATCGCGTAAATCGATGCGAGTTGTAAATTTTTGTTTGAAAATTTTGAAAATGGAACTCGGATTACTCAATTGAGCCGTGTTGCTGGAATCGACAGGCTGACTTCGCCAGTGGATAGCGTATCCACGGGGAAAGGCGGTGGGAATAGCGTTTCGAAGGTTTCCTATTTTATTGTTGCATTATAAGAAATTAATCATTATTGTCGCATCAACCATCAATATAATTCGTTCTTTTTATGGCTATTTTAAATCTATGTTGTGGAAATGTTGTATGTTGTTATATTGTTGTTGTTGTTTGTTGTTTTAATTCACTTGAAAAATTATGGTGCTGTTCACCGCAGTGGCTGCCTTTGTTTGTACTCCGGCGTCACGGACCAGCGTTATACCTAGTAGGTAGTGCACCTATGTAGGATTACTAGCATCTCTTAAAGCCCTCCTATGTAATCTTCTTTGATGTTTTTCCATTTGTTCGGACAAACGAAAATTATAAAATGCTAGCGACATATTGTAAACGAGGAAATAGACTTTATACCCACCTTCAAAGTTAGGTGATAGTTATTCTCTGTCTTACGTCAAAAGGAGAGGATTTTATCCACGTTTTCCCTAGTCCATGCTATGAAGCGGGAATAGCGATACATAATGTCCACGATAAACGTCAAGTGGAAACATTTTATCCCTGTTGCCGTGCTATGTAAGGTGGATAGGAGAATTATTTCTACTGTCAAGTAGATAAAAAAGGTGGAAAGACAACTTATCCTCCCCGTGTGCTAGCCCTCCAGGGTGTTACTTTGAGTTCTGTTGTGTAATTGCGGTGGTATTTTAACCAACATTGCTTGAGGTCTTGTTCAATGCGCGTGAGCAGTTGGAATGAAAGTGTATGAGACAGGGAAGAGTTATAAAGTAAAAAGTATGTTGAAGTTGGTGTGATGGTGTGATGTCTTGATTTGACTGAAAACATTTATTTTTAATTTTGAATTTTTGGTTTTTGAAAGCCAATGATAGCCGACTTTTCTATTGACTGACTTGACTAAAAACTATTTTATTTTTATGTATCCTCACTTGACATTGGCAAATTATCCGAATGGCCAGATGCCATTTAATTAAGAAGAAGAAGAAATATGGGTCCCTGTTTCAACTAAATTTATGCAATACAGCATCAAACGAGGAGTGTGATGCTACGCTGGTTTTCGAACAGAGCCTAATGTGAGCTCACGAACATCGGCAAGAAACACAGGTTATATTTATCAATACGTATGCGTAAGTACTTAGGCAAGGGAAGTAAAGTTTTCAATAGGGACGATGACACTCACAACCTATGCGTGTATTCCGTTAAACGTGCGTCGACATGCCAGTCGATTCGAGGATAGGAGTCTCGAAGAATGTATTACTGGCTGACCCAAACTGCAACATATGGGCTCACCTCTTCAAGCCCTCGTATACGTATTTGGCGTAGAATCGCACGAGCATGAGCGAGCTGATAATACGCTCAATCTATGATAGACCCAACGGAAATTCCCGTTGCTAAGCCAGAGCTGAAAGGTAGACTATATTTTATGTGTTCTGAAGATTCACTGAGTTCCAGTGTAGTTCATAAGTGCTTTAATTATCCATCCATTATCCTTTGAGATGAGAATGGCGGTCGTCAGCTGATGAAAGCAATATAGGGCATCATGCATACATGGTAAAATCTAACATGTGTCTACATAGTAGATACCTACCGAGAAGGGTTAAACTCACAACCAAAAAGGGGTGCTTTGTTCAAAAAAAAATGTGTGCAGCAACTCTCGGCTCTAGCTCAATATAATTCACCACCAGCGGCAGCTCAGCACTGTTATTATGCCAAAACTGCTGATCAGAACCATTTTACCCTGTGAGCAAACATTAATAAACTATTCTCCTCTGCTTTTTAGGGTTCCGTAGCCAAATGGCAAAAACGGAACCCTTATAGATTCGTCATGTCTGTCTGTCTGTCTGTCTGTCCGGCCGTGTCACAGCCATTTTTCTCCGAAACCATAAAAGCTAGGCTGATGAAACTTGGTGAGTAGATGTATTCTGTGAACCGCATTAAGGTTTTTACACAAAAATAGAGAAAAAAATATAAATTTTGGGGGTCCCCATACTTGAAACTGAAACTCAAAAAATTTTTTTTCATTGAACCCATACGTGTGGGGTATTTATGAATAGGTCTTTAAAAATGATGTTGAGGTTTCTAATATAGTTTTTTTCTAAACTGAATAGTTTGCGCGAGAGACACTTCCAAAGTGGAAAAAAGTAGGTCCCCCCCCCCCTCTAACTTCTAAAGTAAGAGAATGATAATACTAAAAAAAATATATGTTGTACATTACTATGTAAACTTTCAACGATATTTGGTTTGAACGAGATCTAGTCAGTAGTTTTTTTTTTATACGTCATAAACGGAAACTCAAAAAATTTTTTTTCATCGAACCCATACGTGTGGGGTATCTATGAATAGGTCTTCAAAAATGATGTTGAGGTTTCTAATGTAGTTTTTTTCTAAACTGAGTAGTTTGCGCGAGAGACACTTCCAAAGTGGAAAAAAGTTGGTCCTCCCCCCTCTAACTTCTAAAGTAAGAGAATGATAATACTAAAAAAAATATATGTTGTACATTACTATGTAAACTTTCAACGATATTTGGTTTGAACGAGATCTAGTCAGTAGTTTTTTTTTTATACGTCATAAACCGTAAACCGCAATTTACCTTTCAACGAACTACATGAACCTTATTATGTTACATCAAGTAACATATATAAAGGTTCTTGTAGTTCGTCGTGCTACGGAACCCTTCATGGGCGAGTCCGACTCGCACTTGGCTGCTTTTTTGTATTTAAAGTCCAGTTAAAAAACGCATGCAATAGAAAATCAGTATTGCTTCGACACACAGGTTGCACACTGCTACGCGCTAGCGCTACGCAACAGCAAGCAACGCGGTAGTGCTACGTGCAATGCTACGCATGAGTATGCTACGTGATAGAGAGGTCACAAAGTTATATTTTGATGAACGTTAGAAGAGATTTAAAAAAGGTACATAAAGTATCGCGAACTTTGAACCAATATCCTTTCTGACTACGTTCCTGGAACACCTATGACGCGCGGCCTACTGATGGAGACCACGCAAATTAACATTTTAATTGTGAACGCCACAGCCTTTTCGGTACACCAATGTGGTCGTGGTGACAGCACCCAATCCCGTGGAAAATCACATTTCAACGTTTGACATCCAATCGACCGTATGACGAGATCATAATGGGTTATTATAATTTTCCACAAACCTAACGAATGCATTAAATAAACGTACGTTCATTAATATAGGGTTAAAAGCTTGTCCAAAAAGTGGCACTTCAATTAAGCTTACACCGTTTGCCCGGTAGCTAAACAACACACTCAAGTAATTAATGTTTATTTGTATGTAGGTACGTCCTCTTCTTCCTTAGAGTGTAAGGATTTTTAAGTGCGCCTCAAAGAGCCTCCTTTCGTGCACTTGACACACCTTTTTCGGACTTTATAAGTTCTTGGACATGCCCGTTTCCTCACGATGTTTTCTTTCATCGTTTGAGAGTATTCTTATTGCACATACCTACAGTTTTGGACGGAATAACTCATTGCTATACGACCGGATTTGAACCCACAACCTTAGGATCGGATGGCGGGGCCTGGAATGGGAGGCTATACCAGTTGTGGACTGATAATGATGATGAGATACACCAACATAAACTAGAACCTTTTTTGTCCTTAGGATTCCTCAACAAATCCCTTTCAATCTTCAAAAATGTCATCCCAGAAATTACCCTTTATAGGGACAGTGAGGGAATTAAATGAGTTTCGTAATTTCTTGGCGATCTGCACTGCGGTGGCTTTAGCGCTCCTCCTGGCTTTGTACATTAGCAGTGGGGATTGGAAGCAGTTCTTCGTTCTAGAACCTGAGGAAACGGATCTGGGCTCGCTGCACGGCATGACAAAAGCCGGACGACGGCATCGCCGGACCTTGAATCTTCATCCTAGGATTATTTGAAGAGGTATATTATTTTAAATAATTATGTTCTAAAATCTTATTTTTTTACAACTATAGCTGATGGAACAGTGCCAACCATCGGCTATAACAATGCATGATCACGCTCGTCAGGAACGTGCCCTACGATGCGCTGCCCTGCGTCCATAACCTTGAGGCATACAGATGTTCAGCCTCACGTACCACAGTGATTTCACCTGCACCCACACCCTTCAAACCGAAACGCAGCAATGCTACTTCATGGCATAAATAGGCATGGACGACCCCCGGACGAGCCCTTCACAAGAGCTCTATTAAAATGACAATCTATATAAAAAAAAGGAAAACAAAAGAGAATTTTTATTACGTAGGTCTACTGGTGCTTTTTTTTCCTTTCCCGTGCCTATGGGGAATAAAGTCGTAAATAACTTTTTTGGTAGATATTCCCTCAGATCTTTTACAGCACGTGAAAGAGCGTCTGTGTAATAGACGGACAGACACACACTTGAGTGGGACTACGTACTACGTAGCATTCCCTGTAGCCATAGCCGATTTATACCTTTAGATAAAAACGTAACTGTAAGTAAATAACTTAGTAAATGCGGTTAAAATCATACTTTAATTGCAGCATCTAAATCTTTCAGCTGACTCCTCACGATATTCAAATCAGCAAAGCACGCTACTTTATTTCTACCCGAGGAATGCACACTCGTCGCAGCCAATCCAAATAAGGCCCCATTCTGCACCAGAAGGTCCCCAACCCCAACTGGACACTGAGCCAGGTCCTTCACGCAAATCATATTACCAACGTTTAAATTCTTCATACCGCCTGAAGCCATAAACTTCTTCCCGGCCAACGTAACCAGCTGACGCGATAAAGTCCTGCCGATGCTCAAAGGCCTTCCGATTATATGAACTTTCAGTTGCCAATCCAAGGAAGTGCCGATGTGGATAACGTGGGTGCATTGTTTCATGTTCTCGAAACTTGATAACAGGACCAGTTTTTGGGATACGACGCCATCGTGGATAACTGGCTCGACGGTGTCGATTGTGAACCCTTTCTTGCAGTACGGACTAAAACCAGAAATATAAAATACCTGTGTTGTACCTCCGATTACCCATGATCTTTTTATTTAAGTATGTTATGGTTGACCTTACTCTGTAGGACTTCCTATAAGAACTCGAATTGGTCCAGACTTCACGCAGATTCCACTAGCTAAAATGGAAGTCTGGCTAACTACAGCACCCACGCAAAGTAACTCCTTGGATGATACAGAATGGATTCTTGCCACATATCGATATTCCTCTATTTTCACTCTGAAGCAGCTCATTTCGGTGTGATCCATGTTGCTATTCGGGACCCTTCTGTGATGCATAACGAAGCTGTTGGCGACGCATGCCATTGTCGCAATGAAAATAGTGACAAGCAAAGCTACAATTCCAACTTTGCTTTTATTGGAACGGTCATCCCAAGGAGTGTTAATAAAATTGTATTTGAATTCGAATTTCTCGGAATCACCGTGGCTTTCCAAAATTTTGTTAGAGACAACATTATCCTCCATTTTTGCAAATCAATAACAAAGAAATTACAAAATACATATTTTTACATAGAAATCATTAATCGAGTAGGATTCACCATTGGTACCTACCTATTTTGCTTCCTACGATAGGTCGGAAAGATCGTAGTCAAGGTAGACTGAAAGGTTTATAATAAAATCCTATCATCAGGAAGGGTATAGTATAGGTTACCTATATCCTACTTGCTACAAAGAGAAAAATAATACTTTCCTATCAATCTCAATTCCTCACCGTCATCACCTCAGATACTGCCCTCGAACCTCGAAGAGTCTATTAATAATAAAGAGGGAAACTGTCCTCTAAAAACTGAAGGTAGCCAGACTGTAGGCCCTAGCTCGCAGCTGAGCTTTCTTGGGATCAGTCAACATCAATCAAAAGCGTTTGCTTGTAAATGTCAATGGTCACAATCGACTGTCATGTGAATTGTACGTCATTCTCAATTTTCCACGGTGTATTGATTTGGCATCGGTGTTTTTTCGATTTCACTTTTCCAGTAATTTTTCTCGTCTTATGACTCCTTTGTGAAAGTATACGTATCAAAATGCCTACTTTATTATTGCTCGATATGTCGCTGTCGATGTTGCGGCCAGTTCCTTTACCCGATTCTACTGAAAGCCATACAAGGCACACGATTGCATCTGCTGCAATAAACTCCTTTTTGGATCACTTGAATGTGCATGCTAAGTTGGAGTATGTTGCATTGATGACATTTTCTTCTGGATACGAAGGTATGTTCTCTTAAAATTAATCGGGGTATAACTTTTTATAGTATTAGAATTTCTAAATGTAGTCCTAATATTTCTGCTCTAAAAGATTCAAACTGTAGTTTCTGATGTACTAACATAAACCATTTCCGTTTCAGTTGTCGTTCCATTCACTAGGGATTATGATAGCATAAGAAATAAACTACCACACTTAGAAGAAGGGGATAAAACATCCATTGAGAATGCATTGCTTGGAGTCAATCAAGTTATTTTGAATGAATGGGGATATCAAACCCCAGTACAAATAATCCTGGTAAGATGTACTTTGTGCTCATTCATCTATTTTTTATGTGCATGTACTTCCATCTAATTTGGTAAACTGTATTTTTACTATCACTTCAAATAAAAAGAGAAGCTCATATTGGTTGTATTTTTTTATGTTTGTTATCACTTAGCTTTGACAAAATTAGGAACCAATTTCAAAAATATTTATTTTATCTGAAAAGTTCCACTTTAAGATAAGTCCCATAGAATTTTCATCAATATTGGCTCAGCAGTTTGGCATTGAAGTTGGTTACTCATTTTTTCAAACTTCACTTGTGTTTATCATCCTCATAATAGTGAAGTTTTATTGTCTAATTGTGACTGGTTTATAAATTGAAATGATTGTCTAATTGCGACTGGTTGAAGCGATGCTTGACCCAAGGGCTGGTTTATTTATTATTTATTTAAAACTTTCACACAAATTTAGTGCTAGGAGGACTTAATGCTAATAGCATTGTCTGCCAGTCTTCCTGGGCGTGCAGAAAGATGGTGTGGCGTGATTTTTACGATGAATACCTATAGGTGTGAAACTATTATAATTGCTTAAATAGAATACATAATATAATAATAATTATAACTACTTAAATAAAATACATAATATATAACAGTTATAAATAATAGTAATAAACATACTTATTATATTGTAAATTTGTAACTAAATAGTGTAGGTAGCAAAATTATTCTAGATAGGTGTGAAGCAGTTTAGTTTAGGTTGTTGAGAAGATGCTCTCGTACCAATCTCTTGAACGAATCTCTGGACTCAGCTTGTTTAATAGATAGCGGCAGTTTATTCCAGAGCTTAACCGCCACTACTGAAAAAGAGTTGGACATACATGAGGTGTGGTGAAGTGGGGTAGACAGGCAAAGATTATTGGCAGACCTAAGCTGTCTGTCGTGTGTATCGGTTAAAAATTTAAAACGGTTCTTTAAGTAGCTAGGGGTGTGCGGATCATTAAGAACAGAGAAGAGCAAACACATGATTCGCAGATTCCTACGCTCACGAATGGGCAACCATTTGAGTTTAGCGCGAAACTCGCTGACGTGATCATACTTTCGTAGATTAAAGATGAAGCGTATGCAGGTGTTGAGGAGACGATCGAGTTTATTGAGAAGTTCCTCAGTCAGATCCAAAAAGGCGACGTCGGCATAGTCTAAAATAGGGATGAGAAGTGAGTTGGCAAGTGATACTTTAGTAGAGGTGGGAAGGAAGTTTTTGAGTCTTAAGATGGAGTGCAGAGTGGCATAGAACCTTCTAGATAACTCTTTTACATGAGGTGTCCAGCTTAAGTTGCTATCGAAGATGACTCCGAGGTTCTTAACCGTTGGTGAGAGAGGGAATCTGGTTGGTATCTGACAATGCCAACAGTGTCTTGGGGATGCTTCCATCTGGCATCTGGCAATGATTTGGATCAATTGAGCTATCTCCAGATCGTTTGTAACGGCCTGCAGATAGCTCAACTGTTTCTTGTGTATTTTGTGATTGTATGTTTGTGTAAATATTGTCTAATAGATTACAGATGGCAGTATTGGTGTTGGTCCGATAGGGAGGGGTCGTATTGTCCAAGCTCTGCCATTACCACCTTCATACCCTGCCAAGATACACATTCTGCCTATAGTATCACCACATGACTCATGTCTCCAACAAGGTAACTCAATATAATTAATTTTAACATAGTTATAAATAAATAAAATAAATTAATATTTTAGGACAATCCATACAATACCATCTAGCCCCAAACTAAGCAGAGCTTGAGCGGCCTAACTAAGCAGAGCTCATTATTTAGCATACAACAATACACCCAGACAGAGAACAAACATTATTGTTCACCACTCAAATATTTGTTCTTGGTGGGGATCGAATCCATGGCCTCTCTGTGCAGAAAGCAGAGCTACTACTAACCTTTGGAAAGAAACGTTCTTATTCTTATACGCTTTAGTGAATAAACTCAAAAATTGATGTTAAATATATTTTCCAGCTATGCCATTATACCAGAAGATTATTGATTTGTCCACAAATACAAATGGTAATACAAGTACTGCAGTTATGCGGGGCACTATTTACTGTCCCGATCAGTTATCTGTGCCTGGTGTAAGTATGATGAATTTAACTACAAACAAACTATAAAAACATAGATTTATCAGAGACATACATAGAGTGGTGAAGGAAACCCGTGGCTTAGTCAGCCCTGCACGTATTGACCATGTCTTTCCTGTGGATTACAGGCCAACTGAGCTGTCAGGATGGTATAGGTGCTGGGCAACCGTATTCCATCTACAATCCTGTCCAGGCACTATAGCGTCCTGCTAGTAGAGCATGAGTAATCACCAGTTGCTCCTGACCCTAAATAAATCATCTACAATAGATGCAAAGGTCTTTTTTTACCATATTGCATGAAAACCAAGCGTATCATACAACTATATCACTAAACTAGCAGCCCGTCCCGGCTTCGCACGGGGTAGACAATATTGTTGTACATTATTTTGTTCTATCGCTAATAGTTTCGGCAGCGCATTCGACGAAAGACATTTTAAGACTCATTTTTCTACATCTTCGGTTACATTGTTCAAATTTTACATTTTAAAAAATTAGGGATCCTAGATCCCTAATTTTTTTCAAAATTAATGAATGTAGCATTCTATTGGTGAAAGATTTTTTTAAATCGGCCCAGTACTTTGAACCTATTCATTACAAACATACAAAAATAGGTACAAATCTTTCCTCTTTATAATATTAGTATAGATTAATCAGCTTACAAGTAAGCACATTGCACTCAGTTGAGGGGTAAATAAGTGGCATGTAAACAGTGTATGTCTGCACTGTAAGCAGGGCAAAGCAATGCTAAACAGCGCTTGTACGTAGGGGTAAGTATTCTTTATTGAATTTACAGGCTTTATCAGCAATGGCAAAGCTATGTGAACAGCAGTACCAAGAGTTCTGGTGCTCTCTCAAATGCGGGCAGCTGGAGAGTCACGTGCAGCTGTTTCCACCGCCGCAGCCGATACCCGATGAGAACCGCACTGAGTCACATTCCCTGGCCAGCCAGATACATGTTGTTGGATTTGTCACGCAACAAGAATTAGGTATGTTGCACACAAAAATTATCAAAAATGATAACTTGCGGGGATAATTTTTGCTTGCTAATTAGTAGTTCTTACTTTTATCAAATCGAGCCCATGACTCTGTACAATACTCAATACTCAATACATATAATGCTTTACGCATGGTTTAATTTGTACATACATAGTTTTTAAGTGTAAGTTAGTATCACATGGACCCTGCATAGGGTATAGCAAACATGGAGGCAGGCCGAGGTTTTAAGGTAAGTAGGTACATTCGATTAAATTATAAATAGTTACGTAGCTTGGATATTTATGATTGTGATGTTCCTTATCTTGGTAGGTAGTTATCGTGCCGGTTATTGTCTAGTTGTTGTTGATGTCAAAATTTTATGCAGGTATCATGTCAAAGTTCGATTATAATATATAATTAGAGGAACATTTCTCCATAACTGTAGTTATGTAGATTAATAATTATTTCCTCAGTGTGGACTGGACCGATAAACCCCAAAATCTATACTTTATATTTTACAGGTACACCTATAGCAGTAAGCAAACACCTTATCATACCTCAAGTCCAAATAGGCAATTCAACTAACAGAGAAAATTTCGAGCCAAAAACTCCTACAAAGGTTAGTCATAATTTGATCATCATAACTTAATGAAATCCGGCATTGATTGCTCTCCTAGTCACAAAGCCTCACGCTTGTAGGTTTTGTATCGAAAAACTGATTTGTTTTTTTGTTGCAAGGATGGCTCCAGTACAGACGGATCTACAAATGAAGAAGACATCACAGATCCAAGTAAAGTGCCAAGTTTCACTGTCCTTCTACATGGAGCACTCAAGGTAGAAAATTCCATAGATATGAGCCTTAGACAATCTAGATCAGGACCCGCCTTGCATGGATCTTCCCCTCTGCCAAAAGGTACAAGACTAATGAATCTGACATATCTAGCACGTTTATAAAAACCACTTCGTAATCGATCTTTATCAGTGTCAGTATCGGTATCGCGGTGAAAGGACCTCTTCTAAAAAGGCCAACATGTGCAGTTGCAGTGTGTAATAGGAAGTCCAACACATCAAGCTTGTAAAAGGATGGTGTAACATTTCATATGTGATTATTTTTTTGCATAGTTAATGCTTTTTTCTATTAAAATAATGTAAAATTGTTGTGCGGCGTTTAGCTCTAGAACATCGATTCAGTATACGATTATACGAAAAAGATCGAATCGCCTCGAGTTTCCTGCCGTCAATTATCCGCATTTAATTTTCAACCTTATCACAAAATGAAATAGACTATAATTGCAAAATAATCTATAATTGCCAAGCAATTTTAGTCACTAATAAAAATTTAAAATTGTAACGAGACTACCTAGAACTCCCTACGAGACTAGTTGGCATTTCAAAAATGAATTTTTGACCTTACAGATTTAGATATTAAGTCGATTTGGCTTTGAATTTTTCCAGACCTGACAGGCCCGAGACATCAAAGCCCCGCCCTCCGGTAGCGAGACTAGTGATAGAGGTGGATAAATGTTTACACACAGTTTTTTATCGATATCGATAAAAGCACGGCTGTTCTAGCGAGTAGATTTATCTTAGCTTTCTGATTGATTGTGGGTTCAAATCCAGTCGTGCACCAACGGATTGTGTTGAAGTTGTAACGTGTTATTTTATACATAACATTACGTAGCCTACATGTTTAATTTAACAATGTAGCTGTTGAACAATTTAGGAACTTAAAAAACTTTTAACTTTATACCTTGTGGAAAAACCAGCCCGCACATCAAGTGCGGATGATAAAATTTGCCAATTTGCGTATTCGGACATCCAAAAGCATAGCATTTGACACAAATTTAGTTCCAAACATTTATTCATCCCACCTTTTATAAGATGGTTAGTTTTTGTGACCTTTTACCTTGAGAAACTAACGTAGTCAACATAGAATTTCATGTTATTTTTGAAAGAACTTTTAGAACACCTTTATGACGGTGTATACGAGTTTTCAGCTTATTCGCTCTTATTCTGAGGTTGACCCTATATTGGTTCTAAAATGATAAGTTTATTTAGGCCAAATAAAAACATCGATATCTTTGATTCTAAGCTCAGAAAATTTATCAATCTCTATGTAAGTGTCAGTTTTGAGTAGTAATGCTGCCAACTTAATCAAGATGTAGTTTGTCGAGATTTGGGGTAAAAATAGGTTCTTAGTGCAAGTAATGAGTAACATACAATAAAGGATTTGTCCCTCATGGCATCCTAGAGAGCTGGCTGTAGTTTTAGTGTTGTCCAGACCAGATCAATTGAACGAAATGAACTAGTCTGCCTGTGATATTCATTCATTAACAATTATACATTTGTGTCTGAAAAATAGTACATAATAAGCAAAAATAATATGAGTCATATCATAAATTAAATAATTATCAAAGAAATTGTTATCAAATAATACTAGCAATGTCACTTCATATTTATAAAATCAGTAGAATAAAAACACTCTTTCAACAAAAGCTGCTTTAGTCTAGTTTTGAATAAATGTAGACTGTCTATTATTTTAATGTCAATACGTAAATAATAATATAATTAAATGGCCTGATATCTATAAGATCATTAAGGAACATGCCAAAAAATATTGGTAACTGCCCCGGATTCTGTAACAACTTCTTGTTTACCAAAAATGCTTCTTATCTCTACGAATTGTTTTATATTCGTAAGGTATTTACTTACTTAAACAGATTAAGTACTTTACCACTGATATCGTAGTGTTCTAGCTTAGCAATCAGTAATTTATGATTTATAGTATCGAAAGCAGAAAAAAGATCTAAAAACAAGCCTGCTACTTTCATTTTATTATTAAGATTTGTAACAACATCGTTCACCAAATAGTCGATAGCATCTACCGTACCTACATTCACCTGGTAGCCAAACTGTCGTTCATATAGAGTTAATTTTTAAATGTGATAGGTACTAACCTATCTCTGATAAGTTTTTCAAAAACTTTAGAAACAATAGGTAGCAACGAGACAGGCCTATAATTTTTATATTGTTTGTCTTGAACATTAATACCCGACGACCATTAGTGCCATGAAGTCTAAAATAATATTCAGAATGAATATTTAATAAATAAATCTTACTGACTTCGGAAGCCTTACATTCTTTCATACTTAACATAGGGTAAAATAAAATGATGATACGGTATCACTGTTGTGGTTCTCTGTATTTTGAATGTGTGTCACCTGTATATACAGTAAACTTGAACTAGTGTTAAAGATTTGTATTTGTGTGCGTTTATAACAACACAAATAATTGTTGTGTGTGTTACGATCGTTTGAATGTGTGTCGCTTTCGTTTCAGTGTGTGCTTTCCTCGTCCCCCTCAAAATATGGCAGAAAAATTTGTTAGGCTGAATAGATGCAAGGCAAGTCCTTAGGTTAGATTGTCTAAGATATGAGCAGTATTTCATTGCCCAAAACTTAAAAAAAAAAAAAAATACGGGTTGCACTCCGGGAGTGCCGGCAGAAGTGAAAACTTGATTATTAACGTAGGAACCCTAAAAGTTGTTTATTTTATCAAGTTCCTCAATGTAGTAAAACCCCAATCAAAGTCCTAAGGAACCCTAAAAATTTTAGCATTATCAAGCTCCTAAGTGTAGTTGAAATTCCAATCAAAGTGCTAAGGAACCCTAAAATTGTTTACATAATCAAGGTCCTAAGTGTAGTTGAAAGTCCAATTAAAGGCCTAAGGAACCCTAAAAGTTGTTTATTTTATCAAGTTCCTCAATGTAGTAAAACCCCAATCAAAGTCCTAAGGAACCCTAAAAATTTTAGCATTATCAAGCTCCTAAGTGTAGTTGAAATTCCAATCAAAGTCCTAAGGAACCCTAAAAATGTTAACATTATCAAGCTCCTAAGTGTAGTTGAAACTCCAATCAAAGTCCTAAGGAACCCTAAAAGTTGACCACTTAATCAAATTCCTCAATGTAGTAAAACCCCAATCAAAGTCCTAAGGAACCCTAAAAATTTTAACATTATCAAGCTTCTAAGTGTAGGTAGTTGAAACTCCAATCAAAGTCCTAAGGAACCCTAAAAGTTGACCATTTAATCAAATTCCTCAATATAGTATAACCCTAATCAAAACCCTATACGGAACTAAATTTTACGTAAAGCCAAATCCTCAACGGGTCGGAACCGCTAGAAGGGACCTTGTCGCGCGACCTACAAGTAGGTCCTAAATGAAGTAAAACGGCAGACATAGGAGGAGGGGGTTCTGGGGGGCTAAGGGGGGTCACAGCACGGCTCGCTTCGCTCGCCGCGCTGTTCCCCGTGGTCGCGTGGCGGCTCGCTTCGCTCGCCGCGACGCTCCCCCCGGGTTCAGGAAGAGGGGGTTCTTGGGGGCTTAGGGGGGTAACAGCACGGCTCGCTTCACTCGCCACGCTGTTCCCCGTGATCGCGTGGCGGCTCGCTTCGCTCGCCGCGACGCTCCCCCCGGGTTTCGGAGGAGGGGGTTCTGGGGGGCTTAGGGGGGGTCACAGCACGGCTCGCTTCGCTCGCCGCGCTGTTCCCCGTGGTCACGTGGCGGCTCGCTTCGCTCGCCGCAATGCTCCACTCGAAAAATAAATACAGTAGATCTATAAAATCATGTACCAATGACCACTACTACCTGCCGCGGGCGGCCGCTAGTTCATAAAATCTATAATAGGTATGTACCTATACCTACTACAGTCACGAAAAACGCCTTGGTATGCTTGCTACTAACTATTATCTATTCTGTGACGTTACCGTGTCATAGTAACTACTAGCGTATCTGTAGCGTCTTACGCTTTTTTTCGATTTTTATTATGAACTCTACGTTGTAGTCTTAGGGTACATTTCTGCAAAAAATCCGTCCTACGCTTTTTCGATAAGGTCACGTGATCCTGACGCCCTGACGCCCTGACGCGAGTTTAAGATTTTATACCCATTACAGAAAGTGCTCAACGCCGCTAAAGAAGTTTTCACTTCAAAAATCTTAAAGAAATCAATACCATCTAAATTAAAAAAACTGACAAAAATTAAATAAATATTATGGACAGTCCACACAACTCTAACTAGTCCCGAACTAAGTAGAGCTTGTAATAAGGGAACCAGATAGCTGATATAATACTTGTATTTTTTTGTAAATACATACTTAGAATACAATATCTCATCTACATTCACCACACAAATATTTGTTCTCGGTGGCGATTGAACCCACGACCTGCGGCGCAGAAAGCAAAATATAAGATTCCAAAATACTGTTTTTTTTTATTAGGTGGAAGGAATGGCAGCAATAGTGCTACTAGGGTCCGACTGGTGGGGCACTCTGTCCGCTTGGTGCGAGGCAACGCGCGCTCGGCGCTCGTGCCTTCTGCTCAGCGTGATGAGGCCGGGAGCCGCCGCCGCGCCCTGGCTCGGACCCCTCGACCAGCTGGGGCCTGCGGACGAAGGCAACGCAGAAGGTACCAGCTTGCACACGTCACTAGCCTACTAGTGGGGCCGACTAGCCTCCCTTCCTTACTCGCGCGGCAAGAAGCAGACCATGATAGCGTGACTAGTTGTGGAATCTGAAGGGCAAGTCCCACTTCACTTACAACATTTCGTCTGCGAAATGTTTTTGTTTCGCCTATTTGTCTCTCTCTATTGTATGGAGAAAACATGAGACTGCAAAAATACGTTCGTACGATTGAAACGAATTTTTGTCTCATCAATTATCAATACATAATTATAAGTTTAAAAAACTTGAGAAACCGACTTCATTGCCAAACGGCTAAGCCGATTTTAATGAAATTTGTTTGGGACAGTCTGGACGTAAAAATAACCTTCCAAATAAAAAAAAAAAATTCTAAATCGGTTCATAAATGACGAAGGCATGCAGTTACAAACATTAAAAAAATTATGTAAAAAAAAATGGCAACACTGATTTTAATAAAATTAAAATGGGACCAATCTGGAAGCAGTACCTTTCAGATAAAAAAATTATTTTTCAAATCGGCTCACAAATGACGAAGTTATGCGGTAACAAACAAACATACAACCGAATTGAGAACCTCCTCCTTTTTGATTGGAAGTCGGTTAAAAAGAGAGTCATTATGTGCTCACATGAAAACATTTGGTTGACGAAATGGTGTAAAAACACTGAGACTTGCCCTTTAGAGGGCTTTACCAATACCAATTTATTTCTGTCTAGGGAGACAGTTGCACCAAAGAAAAATGTTAATTTCAGTGGAATCATTCCCGGTGCGTTCGTGGCGGTCGTACAGCGGCGGCGGCGGCGGCTGCGCCTGGGCACACACGCACGCGCTGCTCGCCGACGTTCAGAAAGTGCTGCGCCACGCGCGTAAACTGCCTGACAAGACGCAGCATCTATTCAAGGTAACATACCACTTTGAAATAACCACAGAATACAGTAGAAAGGCGATCATGCGCCGCTAAATATGAGGATTCTAAGATGTTAGGAAAGTATATCCATGTTTTATCTTGTCGCTTAACTTATTCGGAAAGTAATTCTTGCGCTGCTGCAAGGCATTTTTAATATTACGACTCCCGAAATAACTGTTGAATTTGTATGGAGAAAGGAGCATTTGTTCATGTATTTTGGCGATACTTTTCCAGCCACATGGCCGTTCTACTTTGTTCTGTGGTAATGACACTGCAGTTAAATACAGATTAGTCGTAAAAGCGGCACCCTGGTATCAAGGACTGTCGTGTATTCCAATATCCCGTTCTTTATTACTATGGGATGCTATAGAAATCTTTGTTTTAGGAACTGAACCGGCTCCGGCGCGCAGCCATCTCTCTCGGCTTCTCCGAGCTGCTGACGTCAGTGGGGGCGGCATTAGAGCGGGAACTGACCGCATTGCCGTCGAACGCCGCGCCGGAATGCGCATTGCAACTATCGCATGCCGCCGCATCCTTACGCGACCCTCGCACCGCCCTAGACATCAAGCACACGCTGCAGCCACTGGCAGCCAACTTCACAGTGACAGTGCCGCACTGACGAATGTCGCCTTACTCGCATGCTCTCGCCCCTCAAAGCGTTAGGCCATGGCGTCTTAGAGCGCGAGAGATGCCGGTGACTTACCCGTTTCTCAGAGAAGCCCTAACCCGCTCAGGCCCTGCTTTACAATGGGACACAATTGGGCAATAGTCCAGGGCACTCAAATCTCTGTCTCCTATGTGTATAATCTTAAACGATAACCGATAATTATTTGGAAAAAATCAAACGATAATGACGGACTTACATACTTGCATATTATTAGCTGTATGTAAGTCAGTAAGTCAGCTGTTGCAAATGTCAGTGTTTTGAAATTATCTGCATATAAATAAATATAAACAGTAGCATTGATTTAGCCCAAAGTTAGCAATAAATAATAAATATCTACCTAGGTTATCATTTTAATAATCTAATTATTTTGAAGAAATAAATCAAAGTTTAATTCGATAAATTTATGGACTGGCCTCTCAACTCGGTTGGCAGTAGTAGCTCGGCCTTCTGCGCCGTAAGTCGTGGGTTGATCCCCACCGAGAACAAATATTTGTGTGCGTGGCTGTAGATGTTTGTTCACTGTCTGGGTGTTATATTGTATTCTAAGTATGTATGTATTTACATAAAATAATGTAAACGTAATTGTAATTATATCAGCTCTTCCATAGTACACACTCTACTTAATTTGGGGGACTAGATATGATTGTGTAGATTGTCCACAATATTTATTTATTTTACTTAAAAATGATACATAGCTCATAAAACTTACGTTATGAGTTATGAATATGGAATTAAAATAAATGTTAAGAAATCAGTGCATTTTCTATTATTTTTATTTCTAAGTTTAAATTTGATTTAGAAAACTTTTCACTGTTATTCAATACTATTTTTTCTGCAAGCTTTTGAGGTTTTGTAACGCACTTCTAAAAGTAGGATCGATCTTCAATGCGTTTTCATACATTTTCTGGGCTAACTTGTACTTCTTCCAGCGATGATACAGCACACCTGCGAAAATTTAAGATGCTATTGCATTGGAAAGAAAATGAAAGAGTTTCTTATGCCCTGAGGCAATTCATGGTCAAACTAACGTAGCTGATTACGATAGATAATGCACGAATTCAATGACTAATCGACCCGCTAAGTGCGGTTTAATTGACCTCTTAACCATGGGGCCAGACGAGTTGGAGCCTTAGTAATATGCCAATATATAGTGATGAATAAGTGACGCAGATTAGTATAAGTTTCGAAATTTGTGACGATCTGGTTCTTGAGTTTTTGGCCAAAATCTGGACCGACGTTCAGTAAACTGGACTCAACCTTCTTAATTAATTGCATCTGACCATTTTGGATCAATTTTGCCAGTGTCGCGTGAGGCCTAGATAAAATAGTTTTTTGGTTAAGTCCGTCAATAGACAATAGCAATAGACGCATCTGTCAGTTTTGAAAATATTAAAAAAATAATTTTTAAAACGATTTCAAGCCAAACGTATCTTTGACAAGGAACAATTTCATCAAGACTGACGTAATAAACATGAGATAGCAAAAAGGAACTTCGCTTTGTAAAACTTGCATGACAATAGATAGATAGTGATTGAAAAATGATGGCAACAAGATATTATGTGATCGCTATTTCTTGTTAGTATCACACTTTTGATTACAACAGAACTACACAATCGCCCAGCTAGTCTAATAAATATGTCCTTACCCAAGTTAGAATAATGTATCGGTTGTACTTTATTCTTGAACAGATCTATAGCTTCCAGGAAATGTTTTTCTGCGTCTTCATAGCGCTCCATTTTTCCGTAAATATTAGCGATAGCAAAGTTTACTGACGGCGAATCTCGCAACTCCGCTAAAGCTTTTGGTACCACTTCCATTGCTATACCAAATTGACCTGAAAATAATTAGATCCATTTTAAAATGAGTACAACGACAGTTCATAATATAAATAAGATAGCAGAACAATTATTAAGACATGAGGTACATATTAACAACCACTATTTTAACAGGCGTCATAACTCAGTTGGTAGTAACCCAGTAACCCTGACTTCTGCGCCGTGGGTTAATTGTCCTCTTAACTCTGTGGCCAGAAGATCTGGAGCCTGGCTGGTATGCCAATATTTAGTGATGAATTACTGACGCAGTTTGGTATACTACTCTTGAGTTTTTGACCAAAACATCTGGACCACCCTTCATTAATCAGGACTGTAGCCAGGTATTTTGTTGAATAATTTTTATATCTAATGCAACACATGGATCCAACATTTTTATATGTTCAAATATTCTCCGTCACAGAATATTGACAAGCAAAATGAGCTTCCTAGACTATCCATCCTACTAATTTAATGTCATTATCGTTATTTAGCTAATATTTAAATAAAGTTATAATTGTATTGCGTGCGCGACAACATACATGCGCGGATCCTCCGCCTATCGCTCAGCGCTAGACTTACGTGCCGCTAGTTATACCTACTTGTGTTGTCTAGTAGTGCCAGTAAGTTTGTCCAAGCTAGATTATGCTTCGGTTTTAGCCTGATTGCTTCGAACCAGTTATCCATTGCCATTTCGGTATGGTTTAACTCCAAATCCTAAAAAAACACATGATAAATCAGCATAGGTAAAGTGATTCCACTAACGGCAATAATTAATTTTTAAATTATTCTTACCAAATTTCCCAAATTATAATAGCAGTCTGGATATTTCTTTCGATATTTGAGCGCCATGTGATAGGCGTTACGAGACTCGTCATATCGTTTTGTGTTGGCCAAAACTATTCCCAAATTCATCCAGGCCGCAGGAAAGTCCACCCTAACAGCAAAAAAGTATAATACAGGGTGTGGCGTAAAGAGTGGATAATCCTTTACCTACGGGTCGGGGGCATCACAACTGTTCAGAAAATAAAAACATGTACCCAGTAAAAGTCCCACGGTTTTCGAGTTATTAAATATTTTCGAAATTTTCATTATTTTGTACTTCTGTCCACACTTTTCGATGCCAAGATCACAAATCAAGGAATTTTCTCCATCTGTTTTTTTTATAGCATTCTTAGATAACTGTTCTATCAAATGATAACTGCCATTGGTATATCAAAGGTACAGTTTTTTTTTTAGAATTTTTTTTAGATATAGAATAGCTCAAAATGCGCGCAAGATAAAGCGTTCTTTTATTAGAAGATGCAGGGCTTGCATAAAAGCAAGTGGAAGCCATTTTGAGCACTTGTTGTAAGAAATTTTAATGTAATAAATGTATTTTAAATATCTAATTTGTTTTATTTTCTGTTTTTAGTAAATTCGATTGCTATGTAAAATCTTACTTGTAATTTGAAAAAATTACCCTTACCCTTTTTTAACACAAATATTCTTTGCATTGAAAGTTGGAACTAGCAAGTGCTATACCATTTCGGAATCTCAATGAAGTAGGCAAGTTATTTATTAGTTGGTCACTCAGGGTGACCATACATTTTTTTTAAACCACAGGAGGTCAAACTTTTGGAAAAAATTGGCAAATCACATTTTTATTTCTAAAAAAAATTCTAAAAAAAAAACTGTAACTTTGACATACCAATGGCAGTTATCATTTGATAGAACAGTTATCTAAGAATGCTATAAAAAAAACAGATGGAGAAAATTCCTTGATTTGTGATCTTGGCATCGAAAAGTATGGACAGAAGTACAAAATAATGAAAATTTCGAAAATGTTTAATAACTCGAAAACCGTGGGACTTTTACTGGGTACATGTTTTTATTTTCTGAACAGTTGTGATGCCCCCGACCCGTAGGTAAAGGATTATCCACTCTTTACGCCACACCCTGTATGTATTAGAAGAAAGAACAATGACCATTTCAACCTTGGAATTTTTAAGTCAAGACAAGAGTGAACAAGTGGATTATAGATAAGCGGGTTCCACTTTAGGCTGCATTTTCCATCAGGTGTGATGGCAGTCAAATGTTTCATAATAAAAAAATAAAAAAGTTAGAAGACTCCGATCATAGAAGCCCGAGGCTATGAAATTCCCGAAAAACCTTAAGAAGTCCATTGATGAAGAACAATTTTGAGCTTTATTTTTTATATTATATATAATATATTAAGCCTAAAATGGTCCACTGCAGAGCAAATGACTCCCTAACTTTTTTGAAAGTTCCCTCGATTTGCTAAATTAATACTAACTTGTGACGAATAGCATCCCGCAAGTATAATTCGGCATCAGAATATTGTTTTAAATTTTTCAGTATATTCGCCAAGTTGTTCATTGCTTGATAATATTCGGGGTACAATCTGAAATATAACGCATTTGATGAATTCGTATTAATCACCGACTTTTTTATTTTACGAGGTTTTTTTATTAATTTATAAAAAAATACTGACCACTGTATAGTTGACATTTCAATGTACTTATAAAGTCTCTTCGTCAATAATCTTACTAGTAATACTTAAAGAAGTTATTTGTTACTAGCGGGCTCCCGCAGCTTCACCCGCGTGCTAGTATTTTTCCTGTTCCTGTTATATTTTTTTTTTATAAAAAGTAGCCAATATGCTTATCCAAGTTACAAACTTAAGTTAGTAGGATATTTTATAGGTATGTACCTACCTACCTTATAGCTTCTTTGTATTCTTCTATCGCCCAAGCAGTCTGTTGCCTCGCGTCCGCAGCTTTAGCGACATTATAATGCGCCTTCGCATTCAACGGGCATACAGACAAAGCGCTCGTGAACAACTCGAATTCATTTCGCCATTCCAAAGATCTGTGCCAGCTTTTTAACATGAACACAACGAGTAAAAACCAGTATAGAGATATTCCTATCTGCAACAGAAAATTTTAGCTCTGTAGGTTCCTATAGGAAGTGAGAAGGCCTCGTTAGTGATAGCTTTGTGTCGGCGAATAACTATAAGAGAATATCATGTTATTTATTTTTTACATTCTGAGGTATCATGAAATATTTGAAGATCATGCATGTGTCGTATCTAGTAGATAATGGGGGCTAAAATTTATTCAAAATAATAGATTTACTTTATTCTATAGGTATATTTTTAGAAATAAGTAACAATCTTTATAAGTTTTGAAATGATTGATAAGAAATTGGTTTTTATAAATAGTTTAATTTATTATTTAAATGCTTTTAGAAATCTGTATAAAAATAATAATGATTATTGAAGTAAGAAAGAAGGATAGTCTTTAATGTTTAAAATAAAAAGCTATTTGAGTTTATTTAATTTAAGAACAATGTAGTTGCTTTAAAACGATTTGATAAATAATGTTATATTTTATTATTATTTGTTCGAAATTATTAACAATTTATTATATCAATAAATTGTTAATGGTAGTCAGAAGCTACGCAGAACGGATGACGATATTGCCGATAGGGGGCGCTGTCTATCAACTGTCATGTGGGTCGCCTGACTGAGGCTAGGCGAGGCGGTGGATTATTCTGGGTTTGGGACTCGAAGGAGAAGGTTATCGTTTCGTTCTGTGTACTGTCGATGTTATTCGGCTCTATGTACACCCTTTGATTGTTAAGATAAGTACCTAGTTCGCTATATCTCTTTTGGTAGTTGATATATTTTTACTGTAAGGTAGTTTTGTGTTGAATAACGTGACTAAAGCTATAATTTAGTTAAATAAAGTGTAAATTGTAAAGATATTGGTGTAATTAAATCATTTACTTACTATTCTATAATTTATTTTTAATATAAAGTTACCCTGATCAAATACATGCATTTATCGGGAATCAAACCTGCTCCTATTCAGTCTCAGCTAGTTTCTCCAACTACGTTACAGAGGTCACCATTTAATGTAGAATACTTATATACTATATTACTACGATCTATATGTATACTTTTTCTAGGCGACTGATCGAAGCGACGCGTGACCCAAGGGCGCATTAGCATTGCTATTCAGCGTGGCAATGCCGCCAGAGTCTTGGGGACGCTTACGTCTGGTACTGATTTGGATCAGTTGAGCTATCTCTAGATCGTTTGTAACGGTCTGCGATAGCTCAACTGTTTCTTGTGTATTTTGTACATTTTGTAAATATTTGTTTAATTGTATGTTTCTCTCTACATAATTGTAGGTAGGTACTACAGTTATTAAGTCACTGATATCCGATAAACTATGTAGGGAGCTACACTGATCTATAATTATATACTCGTTTAACGGAGATCAGATCACCAAGTATAAATCCTTACCTTTCTCCATTTTCTCCTTTTAATAATCTTGGCCAGTCCAATCACAATGAGTATGCAGAATCCCGCTGACGGAATGTACAGAACCCTCTCAGCAATTACGAAACCCACTGGGTAAAAGATATTTGCTGCCGGTAGAAATGGTACTACTATTAGTGACACGGCTAATATGATATGCCTGTAATGTTTTAAAAAAATATGTAGTTATTGTTTTCTTATAAATCGAGGGCATGACTTCTTTCATGACTTTTCCCTAACTCTCGTGGCTTTAGACTTGGCCATCACCGCTCTTCTCAAAAAACCACCCTGTATACTCGTGAACACAGATGTTTGTCTTCTCTCTGGGTGTTAAGGCCTGCGCTCATCTTGGCATCAGCTGAAATGCTGTCAAATATCGAATATGTTATCCCGCGCCATTATAGAAACAAAATTCCCCGTAAATAGCACTACTAGAACATTTTCTCTTTTTCTACATTATTGCTAACAATAGTGTGCGATTAAGGGGCCGGCGGAGGGCGAGTTTTCATACAAACGTAATACCGAAATGACTACTAATTTAAGCAGATTTTCACTATATTATTGTAATAATTGTATTTGTTTAATATTTATCTAGGTTCCTAAACAGTTTTTATTTTAAATTACTTACCTCAAATGAAATTAACGCCAATCACATTTTGCAATGAAAAAAATGTGTAAAATGCGATTTGTGTTGTGGTTGTGTTTATTTCATTTGAAGTAATTTAAAATAAAAATTATTCAGGAACCTTGATAAACGAATACAGTTATTAAAATAATATAGTGAAAATTTGCCTAAACTTGTAATAATTTTGGTATAACGTTTGTATGAAAATTCACCCTCCGCCGGCCTCTTAAGAGGTAACGATTCGCGTCGCCGCCATTTTGAGTTTTCTTATATCTGGCTCTGACTTACATAGTTTAGGCGCCATTAATAAATATAAGTTAAACGTACCTGTTCGTAGGTTCCATATTTCTTCTCAATATTCGTAAAATAAGGGCTCCATAAATACACATAAGTGCTACAAATACTATTCTGAAATCATCCCACTCCTTGATAAGTGGGACGCATCCCATGGACCAGTCATAGCAAAGCCACTGAGGCCAAATTAGTAACAAAGCATTTAGAAAATAAATGTAACTGAATGTTAAAACCTGAAAAGATTTTTTTTAATTGTATTGTCATTTCCTGTATCTTATAGCTAGAAGTCACACTCAAATACTGGAATACTACTCAGATTTAATTAGTTGTGATATATGGAACATGATATGGAACATGATATTGAAGAATAGTACCACCTTAAATAGTAGTTATTAGTCTTTAAAAAAAAGGTAGCATTTTGAGTATGACAAAAGGCCTGGTTATAAAATATATATAATTTTTTAGTAATTAATGCCTTTATTCAATTCTTTAGTTCTACAGAAAATGCAATGTAAAATAATAAATGAGAAACATTCTTTAAAAAAAAGATTTGTTTCTCAGAGGCCTTTATCTAAATGATTCAAATAGTAAATCCAGTAGGTATCCAGATCAATTGATTTCCAGCATCTAGGAATTGATTGGGAAGTGTTAATAATATTGAAGAATATTTCTAATTATTAATACCTTTGTAAACATGTTATCAGCAAAAGCAGCTGGATTATCAATTTCTTTAAACTTTGGTTTTGTTCCACCCATTATGAGCCATCTGCCATACACCATAGATAAGGCTGCGGTCAGTAAGAAAGTAATTCTTCCCACAGTCCTCATTGAACAACTACGAACACCAGCTTTTGATCTATTTACTACTTCATAGATGATGCAGAATCCCTGGGAAATAAAAAAAATGTGAATTATTGGTGATGTCTTGTTAATGAAGAAGCAAAGTACAGTAAGACCTCTTTAATCCGAACCCCTTCTAATCCGAACGCCCCCATCTCCACCCGCTTTCACACCCCTGGGCTGACCAAGTCAACATTCCTTTACCAGAAAAAATGCTTTTACGTAAATTACGAGACAAAGCTTTTTATATGTCATTAAATAACTCCCGACAAACAAAAATATTGAATTTCATTAAAAAAGTTTAATAAATAACGATTTCACGATACGATTAGTTTTATTTCATAAAAAATATGCTTTAAATTCTGTGTACTATAATCCGAACGCTCCATAAATCCGAACAGGGGGTAAATTTTCAGGGTTTGGATTAAAGAGGTGATACTGTAATCCATTTACATACCAATACAGTTATCCCATTTTCTTTGCATAGCATGGACACTCCAGACAGCATTACAGTACTTATTAGGTATACCATATGGCTTGTCTTTGTTGAAGAAATAATTGCTCTGTGATACATTAAAAATGCAAGAAAAAAAAGAATAGCTGCAAGTACATCAGCTCTTCCAACTATACCTGATACTGACTCTATGTGTATTGGATGAACACTAAAGAGTAATGCTGCAAGATATGCTTTGTTCTTCCAAAACTTTGTTTCAGTTTTAGATGAATTAATAACATCACAAAATATAACTCGGAATGCAAGCCAGACAACTAAACAGCATAGTGTATGGCAAAAGAGATTTGTAATTTTAAAATGTGATGCAACCAGACTTTGTCCACTTAGGAAGTAGTTGAGCCTGAAATAATGGTACAATATTAAGTTCATGATTTTTAATTAAAAAAATCTGTAGCATTTATGAGCATGATGGTTTTATAGTAGTAGCCTCCACTGTTCATCCTGTGGTTGTTTGACTATTTTTCTACTGTCTTTTCTGTGCTGTGCCAATGCTCAAATGGATCAGAAAAACAAATCATGAGGAAATCGTCTGACTTAGCATGACCTATAGGCCAGATAAGATTTTCATGATGGTATAGGTGCCAGGCAAGCATACTACATCCAATTAATATCCCGGGCGCTATCTATAGCGACCCGCAAATAAGGGCATTTCTGTATAAGTTCCCAGTTCCCAAGTTGCTGTTTAAACCAACTTGAATAGATCTATTACCTGAAAGTTAGTGTTGTAACTGGCCTATATGATTTATGGCTCAGATTACTGCTAATACTTGATCCCCAAAAATCATTAGAAAAAGTTTTAGCCCAAAGTTTGCCGTAAACATCATTATTTCCCACTACTGCTTCTGAATCATCAAACACAAAATCACCATTCAAACTAAACAAAAGCGGTAGGCTAGAGAAACCTATAATACTGATTATGCTATACATAATTTCTTTGGTGAGTACGATTTTAAACGGAAATTGCAAGCAAATATCAGCGTAATCTGGTAACATGGACGAAGGACTAGGTATATTATATTAAAACTTTGTTTGGTAATTTGTATTTTGTTTTGTTTTGACTGTTTTTTTTTCTTTTTCTCTCCTTTCGAAGCAGGCTATAGTACCAAGACCATACCGCCTCGTCTTACGTTTTGTTTTTTCCCTTGAGTTGGGTTTGAAAGCTGGGAAAAGGCTGGGAACCTTCTGTCTGGGAACTTAATAGGCGGACGCGGCTGACGGACGCGGCTGACAGCCACGACTGATAGTTAGCTAGCTAATGAATGTGAAGTGTGCAAACTATCGGATGTAAGCTTGGAGGATTCCTCCAAGGATGTAAGCCGTGGACGCAACCTTGTGCTGACCTTGAGCGTTCGGACGTCCGATAGATATCTGGCTCGCTGGATGTTTTTGTCATCCGAAAACGTCCGCGGACGGTATGCATGGGGTACGGGACGCGTCGTCAGTGCGTCAGAGAAGGACGCGGACTATGCGAGAGCTTGCACGTGTGTATCGTAAAAATTGATGAACTAGAGGTGGGTAACTCCGGTGGTACTGATCGCCGGTTCCGAACGCAGATCCGGAAACCTTATTGACTCCTCACAATCCTTATCGGCACCGCGGTACCAAATGAATCCGGTCCCGAGAGACGGAGCGGCGGAGCGGCGGGAGCGCAGGTTCGGACTCGTTCACTTATCACTACTCGCTCACTCGCTCACTCAATTCAAAATGTGCCAAATGATCCAAAGTATTCCAAAGATCCGAATGAATAAAATGCTCTGGTCGAACCGCGGAACCAAAATAACCGAGTGAGTCCCGGTGCCAAACGGAACCGAAGGAGCCGATAAGGTGAACCGGTACCGGAGTCGGAGTCGGAATAAGTGAATCAATTCACTTGTCGGAATAAAGATTACCCATCTCTATGATGAACGAATTATCGAGTGTGTTCGCATCAAGGAATTACTGTATAATCATAAACTAAAGGATTACAAAAATGCTTCAAAAAAACAAGAAGCTTGCTTTTTTATTTTCTTCCTGGGTGGACAACATAAAGCAGCCGCCGCTAATTCGAGAAAATCTTCCTCACTTTCACTACTCGATATGTTTCTTCGTCTACAGTTCTTTGTGGAATGACGATACGAGTCTGTGGAATGACGTTGTTGCGCGTCCGCAAGCTAGGTCCCGTTCGACTGTGCACTGCACACTAACTATCAGTCGCTGCTGTAAGCCGCGTCCGCTAATATGTTCCCAGCTTTAGAATTTATGTCTTTCGTTTGTTTTTACTGTTTTTGTTAGTACAGCGAGTGAGTGCGTGGCGTTGAAGACAAGATCTTTTTGCCAAGTGTTCATCGCTATAGTCTCATGTTTAGAGACGACCTTGAATGAAAGTAATGGCAATAACAATAAGAATAATGAAAAATCTCTTTCTTTGCATAACAAAACGCAAATCACATTTCATCATCATCAGCATAAGAAGTCCACAGCTGGACATTAAGCTGGACATAGATAGGCTTCCCCTGGGTATTCATTTCAAGGAAGAACTAGTCTGAGGCCTCTCCATCTACTGACACCGAATTCCCACGATCCTAACAATGTCGTCAGTCCATTGGGTAAGTTGGGGTCCTTCGTTTCCGTTGTCCTATTTTGTCGGATAGAGACGGGTAGGAGATGGGATGGATATGGGACGGAGACGGGATGGGGATGGGATGGAGACGGGAGTGAGGCGGGACGGAAACGGGAGGAAGGCGGGACGGAGACCGGATGGAGGCGGGACCTAGACAGGACCAAGACGGGGATGAGCTAGACCAAGACGTGATTGAGACGGGATAGAGATGCGACGAAGTTGGGACGGAGACGGGATGGAGTCATGACGGAGACGAGACGGAGACGGGATGGCGACAGGATGGAGACGCGACGAAGATGCGACGGAGATGGGATGGAGACGAGACGAACTTCTTTGTTTTCTTGTGTTCTTTGTCTAGTAGAAATGACATTTTGAAAACTAACGCTGTCAATTAGCATGACACTGACACTTATTTGTGTCAGTCACTGCAATAAAACTGTCAAGTAGCTGTCAAATGGCATGACACTGACACTTATTGTGTCAATCACTGCGGTAAAACTGTCATTTTATCGTGAAAATGTTACTTTTTGAGCTGTCTCATGCAGTGCTGCCATTTTAGCGCTTTCGGCGCTAGATCTAGCGCTTTTTTGCTATGTTCAGCGGGCACTTGATAATTTTAGCGCCTAACGGATAATCTAGCGCTTTTTTCAATTAAGTGCTCTATGCCAGCTAGGTTTTTATATGGCAATAGAGCACGACGGGGAATCCCATGAACATTAATTACGGTTTGTTTCATGTTTGATTGACTATGCTTCTTTCATTTTCATTCTGTTTAGGTGAACGCACTGAAGTTCAAGTTTAGAAATAACGTTTTAAGCACTGATTTTATTAGTTACTTTTGTAAGTGTTCCATCGTGTTGTGTTGGATAACTCTTTTGAAATGGTTGTACCATTATAAAAAAAAACTGTGTACAAACAAAGATATACAGTCGAATGGGAGAAATCGCCCAACTTTAAACAATGGTTGAAACCTGTGTCTGGAGATGATACAAGGGCAATGTGTTTGTATTGTAGGAAGGATTTTCTTGCAAAAAAAAAAATATGCGATATCCAGAGACATTGTGATTCAGTTCATCACAAGAAGATTAATGTGATTACACAATCTACCATACTAAATACATAGAGCAAAACAACGGAGCCGTAAACGAGATGCGTTTATACAAGTCGCAATCTGCATCTCGCTTCCAAAACTTTATCAGAATTGTTATAAGAGCTTATGGTTATAGCCCATGTTTTGTTTATTATGGGAGATTTATTTAATCACACTGATCGTCTAAAAAGCGCCTTAATTAAAAGTTCGAATTTAGCGCTTTATTGACCCGTTTGAGCCGATTTAGCGCTTTAATGGCTCGTGAATATATTCGAATCTAGCGCTTAGTGCACCGCTGTCAGCGCTGATTAGATTTTTTCATCTGGCAGCACTGGTCTCATGGTAAATTTGACTATCTGTCACTGGCAACACTCTCTGAAACTGCTGAAAGTGAAAACTGAAAACTGAAAATACGTTCGTTCGATCCGACGTGGATCCGACAAAAGAAAACAAATAATTTTATGAGTATTGCTAAGTTCTAAAAATGAATTTCACACCCGAGCTATCTCATTTTCAAGGAGCTCTGCTGTCTGCGGATAACATTCAATCATTTTCAGAGCTTTCAGCAAAAGGCGGTAACTATCAATGTATTTTTCAATACTGTTGTATTTAGGCCTCTGAAAAATTACTATTTACCTATAACAGAGCATGTACTTTAAATTACAGGAAATGAAGAGAAAATTACTTTGGTTATTGAAAACATATCAAAGTTTCTGGATAATGGAGGCT
This sequence comes from Thera obeliscata, assembly GCA_947578465.1. NCBI lineage: Eukaryota > Metazoa > Arthropoda > Insecta > Lepidoptera > Geometridae > Thera > Thera obeliscata. The sequence continues at coordinate 7,224,627 of OX387926.1, forward strand.
ACACTAATGAAAAGAACACTTTAGCAATGAGAAAATTTGCATTTTACATAGTCCTGAATGCAGATTTGCCTGTTTTGAGCGAAATGCTGGAACTAAATGGAATCGACTCAGCAATTTGGACTGTTACTACAATACCACAATGCCTCATGTGTGAACTGATGTGGAATCTAAACATGGACCAGTACATTCAAGAAATAATATCCTACACATATCCTCAATTAGCAGTTCAAGTATCCGACGCATTTTTAAATAACTTTAATTACTTAAATCCCCATGAATGCTTAGACAAGTTGAAGGTGCTGTCGACCGCTTGCTACAATACTATCACTCGACTACATGTATTGAATTCTAATGCTGATAGTATTAAAAGAATGTCAAGAAAAGCTTTTACAAATTTCCAAAAATGCATACGATATTTCAAATGTCCTCCAAATTTGCTCAAGCTAAAGGTCCTTACTAGAAATGGTCTATGTAAATATTATGGGAAAAGGCTTCATGCAATGTTACTTTTGATATCAACTTGTACCAAATGCTTTGTCAACAAATTAGAAAAAATCTTTCCTGGCTTTGATGTGTATTTGCTAACATACGAAGATGGCACATTGAAAACAGAAATCCCAAATGTTGATGTCTGCAACATTGAAGATAATGTTCTGAAAGAATGTCTGAGTGAGTGTCACACTGAGATGTTAGACATATGCAAAGCACTTATCATGGATGTCAGTGTTGATATATTTTGTAGTTGGAGTGAAATGGAAGAGAATGGTAAAACCATGCAACAAACCATCGGGGAACTCTGTTACAAAGTGCGTAGTCATTTGCTAACAATTGCCACACTGTCCGAACACCCAGTCCTAGCTATGTTGGAACAAATTGCTAGAAAACCTGAGGGAATGGAAGACATCATAAATGCAACTGAAGATGACATCATATTACAGAAAGTAGATGATCAAAATGGGAACAGAAACATATGGATCCAATCCCTAATACACAAGGAGAAACTATGCCACAACTTACACTTTCTCCAGGTTATATCTGATAATTTGAAGGTGTTTGATCAAGAGCAGTGTCATAAACTCTACACAATGTTAGATGAATATGTGAAGCTCAAGTTGGAAAACCAGGATTATGCGGAGTCACTCATGATCAAAGTATTCCATCAATGTAGCTTATCAAATAAATACAGGATCCTCGATAAACATTTCAACAACAATAACTTGGTGGATATGAAGCAGATGCCAGATTTTGAAGACTCAATGACTAAAACATTTAACAAGTTCATCGCTACTCCCGATTCTGATCTTTCAGATGTACTGACCCTGTTCTTGCAAAATCCTCAAGAGGTTTACACAAAAATATTTATGCTTGCCACTGAAAACACACTTCAGGCAGATGTGATGCTGAAAGTTATGAAGATGTTTGAAAAGTACTCCAACTTCTATTACAATTCGGAAATGGAGCCCTGCATTATAAAAATAACCCAAGATACCATTCATAATCAACTTGACACAACAGCAAAAGAGAACAATGCTGTGAAATTTATTAGTGGCCTGAAGGATGCTGGTATTATACCAGGGTCCAAGTTGCTGTTGCTTATCATAATGACAAATATGCATCAGGCACTCATAACTAAAGATGTCAAGAGTATTAATTTCCACATAAAACTGCTGAGCGAGGCTTACAGGCTGGAAGAACTACATCCGTACCGAGCACCAATGCTAGCAATGACAGGCAAAATTCTGGATATCTTGCGATGGAGAATTAATACATTTACTGTGAATGCAGTGGTTGCTCTCAATGCAACAATAGAGTTCCAGAACATGCTATTTAATACATACCATGATGGTATTATACCTGGTAAATCACTATCTATCTATACTAATCTTATAAAGAGGAAAGATTTGTACCTATTTTTGTATGTTTGTAATGAATAGGCTCAAAAAGTACTGGGCCGATTTAAAAAATTCTTTCACCAATAGAATGCTACATTCTTCCACTTTGACATAGGCTACATTTCATTTTGAAAAAAATTAGGGATCCTTGGTAATATTGTCTACCCCGTGCGAAGCCGGGATGGGCTGCTAGTAAATAATGTAATAATGTCATTTATTTCAGACAAACATAAAATGCACATTTCAAAAATGGACCTAAGGTGGTCCATAGTACCTTTGAGACTAACATACATAAAATAAAATAAAATTACTGATCAAATCTTAGGGGCTTTTATAAACTGACTAAACTAGACTTGTTGGCTTAATTTTAAAGTTTCTAATTATAGATTATCTCTGTTCTAGAAAAAGAAAGCGATTGGTTAAAGAGCAAATTAGGAAACCTACATCCATTGAATATGTATTACTACAGAGCTTTATGGCACACGCCCAGTGCTAACTATTTAGATGCTGTTAGTGGATCTGCCAGCACTATGAGCAAAGATGCATTGTCACTATGGATGTCCCAGGTAAGCTTTTTAAAAACAAGTCATTTTACAATAAAATAATCCTATCCTACTAATATTATAAAAAACAAGCGGCCGAAATGCGTTCCGTCGTTCTAAGAGTTATTGAATACCTAACAAACATCCATCCATCTGTACTTTCGATTCAGCAGCGTCGCTGTGTTTTGGTTTGAAGGGTGGGGTGTGGTGCCGGTAAAATTACTGGTACGTGAGGCTTAACATCTGTATGCCTCAAGTTGATGGACACAAGGCAATGCATCGTGGGGCATGTTTATTACGTGCGTGACCTGCAAGACAATGCTTTGCTATAGACATTGGTTACTACAGCAAAGATTGTAATTAACCAGCATTAGGGTGGGCTATTTTTTATCTCGATAAATTAAAAAGAACGGTAAAAAAAATTACCACGTGGGCAAAGACGCGAGTGGCCTAAATAAATAACTATTGTGGACAATCCACATCCACACACTATCTTCCCCCAAATTAAGCAGATCTAGTATTTTACCAGCTATCTGAATTTTTGACTGGCCTCTCAGCTCAGTTGGTAGTAGCTCTGCCTTCTGCGCTGTAGGTCGTGGGTTCGATCCCCACCGAGAACAAGTATTTGTGGGGTGACACAGATCAGATGTTTGTTCTCTTGTCTGTTTTCTTGTATTCTAAGTATGTATTTACAAAAAAAAATACATATGTATTTAAAAAAATCGGTTGTTTGAGACGGTTTACTGATGATAGTTGAACGTGACAACCTCATAAGAAAATACACAGAAATGTCGAACGCTGCCGAACGCAGAGGCCGATTGTGTCTCTTTGTCGCTCGATCCGCGCTCTCGCTTGCACTTCAAGCCTTAAATGGAACGCCTCAGAGTGAGGTAACGCCGCATGAGTCATGTTTTTTCGTACGTGCAGCCGGCTCCATAGAATTATAAGACGTTGTCACGTCAAAAAATTATATAAGCATTATATCAGCATCTGGTTCCCATAGGACAAGCTCTGCTTAATTTGGGGCTAGATAGTGCTATGTGGATGGTCTACAATATTTATTAATTTTAATAAATTTTTCACAATGCAACCTTTTTCTATAGGTTATTGGAGCATGCACACAGCAAGAGTGGTGTTACATATGGGATAGCCAGGATGTTGAAGAATCTGTAAAATTGGAAACATTTCATGATGCTCTTGGCACGATGACGCTAGCAGAACGCCACAATCGAACCGATAACAGCTTCGCGTGCCTGTTGTATTGCTATAGAAATTTTGTTTACATAATCAGGGTAAGAAAGCGTCTGACTTGTATCATAAGGCTGTTACAGCCATTCACAATATTGAATCTACACTCGTGAGCAGACAAGTCGACTCAAGCTGCACGCTTGCGTTCAAAATCTCTGACCCAAAATCTAAAGCTCTGATTTTATTTTTTTAGGGCTCTAACTTTCATTGAAGGGCTTTGTCATTTAGCAACTTTACTGCCTTCTAAAAAGTAATAATAACACCAAGAAAATTAACCCTAAAGAAGTCAAGAACGTGTACAACGAAATATTTACAATGATTTCATTTTGCGAGTATAGCCCGTGATCATGGTGCATGCAATTGTGTCGAAATATCAAAACTCACATACAGCCAACACCCAGACAGGGAACAGACATCTGCGTTCACCACACAAATATTTGCTCTCTGTGAAGATCGAACCCACGACCTGCGGCGCAGAAGGCAGAGCTACCAACTGAGCTGAAAGGCCAGTCTATTAAGTTATTACATTTCGTTTTCAGTATAAATACTTCAAGGAGCCACTAACAGACGGCCAAGTATGCAATGCCATCAACCACATAGCAGCAATCGTCGAACTAATAAAGGAGGACTTCTTAGACGAATTCACAACATATATAATACCGCTTTTTGCGTATCTATCCGAGAAGCAAACGGATCACAACATTAACTATTCTGATTTCTTGGATCAAAAAATGAAAGACTCAACGCTGACTTCGGTAGTCAAAAAAAGGCTTAACAATGGCACAGTTTAAAGCCTGATTGAACCAATGACAGAGAAGAAACTGTTCTATTTTTGAAATGGATTGCTTGAACCTAATTTCTAGAGCGACCATAACTTCCACGCGAAGAGCAAGTCCCAGTGTATTTAATTATAACATTTCGTACCAAATGTTGTTTTCGTGTGAGCACGTGTCTCTGTCTTTTGTATGGAAAATTTATGAGACAACAACTTTTTCAACGTTTCATATACAAAATTAACAAAACAAAACAAACAAAGTCAAGTCGTAATCTTTTCTCCATACAATAGAGAGAGACAAATAGGCGGAAAGAAAACAACATTTCGTGGACGAAAAGTGGAAGCAAAACTCCGACTCGGGGTACAGAATGTTCTAGTGTATTATAAATGCATTTGTAATATTTTCTTATTAACTTAGGACCTCGATTGGTACAACAAATACCGCTGGGGATATCACCTGCGAACAATAGCGATAGTATTAAATGAATCGTTATCACTAAGGTAATAATACCCTGCGTTTGTAAGTAACAAACGTCGATCGTAGTAGAATTCCGATCGTATGCGTAAGTCATAGAATGTTATATAATATTCTGTTCAAAGACCTATACATAATTATGTACGGTTGTAGGCAATAAATTTTGCACTTCGGCTTTTGGGCTTTGTAGAGGGCGCTCTAAGAAGCCGAAATGAGCCTATGTTTACTATTTGTTGTCTGCATAATTTCTGTATTTGTGATTTCTATGTACCCACCTGTTGTCTTAGTCAATCATATCTACTTTATTCCTGTTTACTTTACATTTGAAACAATTAACACGGGTAAAATAATATAAATATTTCATTTCAATCAATTTCAGTTTCTTATTTATTAATTTTAAATTCTTATCTAAAATGCAGCGTAGTAGGTATATCCCACTGTCCTAATACAAAAAATTAGATAGTACAAATGTGTAGTGTATGCAATTTTTTGAATAATGGTTTGTATGTCCATGAAGGAAAAGTACTACTATAATACTACTTACTACTCGGTACCTACTAAAACTAGCTAGCAGTACTAGAGTGGTATTACTAGTGTTTAAATATGGGATTAACGTAGTTTTCCGCAGTAATAACCGAGTTCCATACACATTTGGCATAGCTCCTTTGGATGGTCCTGCTTATCTCCTCGATCGCGGCTGATGTCGCCGGGACGTAGTTCTCTCTGAAAAAGCAAGTGTTCTTGTGAATAGTAATGTTAGTGGCCGGTTACCAGCTTATATTGGCCCTTAAAATTCAATTATCAGAGTTGACCACTAGCAAACCTACCAATGTAGGTAGGTAGGTGCCCGCTTTACATAATACTCAACTTCTTTAAAATTAGCGTAGCGGTAGCGTTTGATTTTAGAGTAAATTTTTGTCAAAACTTGATACCCAAAGTTTTGGCGGAGTTTGCCGAAGACACTTAACTTTACAGTCACGTAACCAACACTGTTACGTGACTGTAAACCTACTAGGTAGGTAACTCCTGACAGAGGAATAATCATCCTGGTAAAAGCTTTGAAAGTAAGCGCAAACATTGGTTTACCTGCGTGTGTGCGTAAACTTTTGTTCGACAACGTTTACAAATCTGATAGCGAGCTGGCCAGGACCTGCGGCTCACCCATTTACGTCCACACGTGCACCGAAACTCGCCAAACTGTTGACGAAGTGGTATAGTGGGGCGTACCACAGAAGCCGGCCTGTAGTCTGGGCGTACCACAGAAGCAGGCCTGTAGTCTAATGCAGCCTGTAGAAGCAGGTTAGGTATTACTTATGGTGGTTCGATATCCATACTTTATTTTTTACGCAGTTTTGGGCGATGAGAGTATAATTGTTCTAAAGTAACTGTGGTGGGCTATAATATTGGTCTTTAATTGCGACAAACGATACATTTATTTATGGATTTACCGCAGGCTATTATGGCAGCATTTCACACACACACACCAGAACTCTGCGTATTGTGTTATTAACACTGTATTTGTGTCTTTTTTATTGTTTTATGTCTTGTCGTGTACAGTTTGTAATAGTTTGTATAAATAAACGATTTTCTTTCTTTCTTTCTTAATATTGGATCGTTGCCTACTTTGTAAAAAAAAATGTTTCCAGTTGTAATAATTTTATATTGATGGTTACTGTAAACAATTATTTGTTTCCCTATTTCAATGGTACATAGTGTGTGTGTAAGTGTAGTGTGAAAAATCAGCCCATATTTTATCGCAATTGTACAAGTTTAATTTAAAAGCCAACCGTATTTATTGCAGTAAGTATACAATTATACTCAATTGCCCAATACTGAAATGGTAAAATCAATTTGCTTGGGTAGGGGGTAGACAGATGAAGTATTTTGTGTAGGTAACTATAGGTAGCCTTTATCTTATCTTATACCTTTAAACGAGAAAATCTTATATATTATATTTATACAGGGTGTCCCATAAGTCAACGTCCAGCCGAAAACGGGTGATGCGCCAAATCATGACAGTTATCAGAAAAATATAAAAAATAATATTTGTTATGTAACTTTCGAGTTATGAGTATTTTAAAAAAACAGAAAAAACTGACACCCTGTGATGATCTTTTAAGTCTTGTGACTACAAATATTAACTTTTCATGAAACTTTTTTCTGCAACGTAAGCATGAATAACCCTTCTGTAAATAACAATTCAAAATTAAGCCATAACTGCCTCAGTTTTTAATGAAATCGTGGAGTTTTGGCCAACGTTTCAACATTATTTTGGTTATTACATCACCAAACTTTAACCGTCTGTACCGCAAAAAAAATGTACTATACTATCATGGCATGTAACTTTAAAAATTGGCGCATTTATCCAGGATTCCAAAATGATATAATACTTGCTAGAGTACTCCTTAGTTTTGGAAATAAAAAATGTTTTTTCAACTAAACCGGATTTCCAATCAATTTTATTTCAATAGATAAAATGTTTGTACCCTTTAAATGATGGACTTAAAATGCCTACTCTGTGTTTTTAAGTGACTCACAATTCACAGGTACAAGTAAATACCATTTCGACAATCATATGCAAGTAAACAGATAGATCCACCATCTTGTCGAAAGAGTAATAACCATGGGTAATAAAATTCAATCATAGGATTACTTCAATCGTGATTTTAATCTAAAGTTTGCCTTCGCCCGTCGCCGGTCTTATTACATGGTTATTGACCTGACAACGTCTTATAATTCGATGGAGCCGGCTGCTCGTACGAAAAAACATGACTCATGCGGCGTTACCTCGCTCTGAGGCGTTCCATTTAATACTTGAAGTGCAAGTGAGAGCGCGGAACGAGCGACAAAGAGGCACAATCGGCCTCCGCGTTCGGCAGCGTTCGACATCTGTCTCTCTCCTACTTGAGTGAGCGATGCGTCCGCGTGGACAGCTGTATGACGTTGTCACGTTCAACTGCCGTCAGTTAACTGACTTTACAGAGAGCTGATTTTTTTTAAGGAAATGTAGAGCTTGCATTACTGCTGAAGGCTAACAGTTTGAACATTTGCTTTAAATCCTTGATGTAGTTAAATTAAAATCACGATTGAAGAAATCCTATGATTGAATTTTATTTGAAACTTTCACCTAAAACTAACAAATTACTTGAACACCATGGGTGTTCATTCGTCTCTTTCCCCATGGTTTCATGGACTCTTTCGACAAGATTGTGGCTCTATCTGTTTACTTGCATTGTCGAAATGGTATTTACTTGTACCTGTAAATTGTGAGCGATTTAAAAACGCAGCGTAACATTTTATCTCATGAAATAAAATTAATTGGAAATCCGGTTTAGTTGGAAAAACATTTTTTATTTCCAAAACTAAGGAGTACTCAAGCAAGTATTATACCATTTTGGAATCCTGGATAAATGCGCCAATTTTTAAAGTTACATGCCATGATAGTGTAGTACTTTTTTTTTGCGGTACAGACGGTTAAAGTTGGGTGATGTAATTATCTGAAATGAAACGTTGGCAAACCTCCACGATTTCATTTAGAACTGAGGCAGTTATGGCTTAATTTTGAATTGTAATTTACAGAAAGGTTATTCATGCTTACGTTGCAGAAAAAAGTTTCATGAAAAGTTAATATTTGTAGTCACAGGACTTAAAAGATCATCACAGGGTGTCAGTTTTTCCTGTTTTTTTAAAATACTCATAACTCGAAAGTTACATAACAAATATTTTTTTTAATATTTTTCTGATAACTGTCATGACTTGGCGCATCACCCGTTTTCCGCTGGACGTTGACTTATGGGACACCCTGTATATGTTTATGTACATAATTATATAAAAGCCTCAGGTGAGAAGTTATTTTAATAATAAAAAAATTTAGCGCCATCTGTTGTTGAGTAGTCGAAATCACGAGTTAGTGTCACAGAGAACGCCATCTATTGAACTTCTACATAAACACTCGAGACAAGAGTTCAGGAGATTTTCATGAAAATTTGTATATACACAAGTTTTCGGGGGCGCTAAATCGATTTATATTCGAGGTAATTCGTATTTAAATATAATTTCTAAAAACACAATTTACAAAAAATAAATACCGAGCAAAGCTCGGTCATACCAGCTCGTGAGAACTTACGCGACGACGTGCAATTTGTTGGCAGTATTCACATACATTGTCTACTATAACCAAATTGTTAACAGCTTTTCTATTGCATTGCTGGCATCGATCTGAACCCTGTAAGCAGCACGCAAATATATAAAACAAAAGTTAGGTATGAAGAAAGGTGAGGAACTGTCAGGTGGGCTAGAATGTATACCTAAATACAATTCGTAAGTTACATGGAAGCGTCACGCACATACAGCTTATCAGTGGATATTTCAGGAGAAAACTTAATTACGATCATGAAGCCAGTAGTTTTTATCTAATACTAGTGGCCGCCCGCGGCTTCGCTCGCCCGTTCTATGTCTTTCTCCTGGTTCTAAGCTACCTCCCAACCAATTTTCAGCCAAATCGGTTCAGCCGTTCTTGAGTTATAAGTGGAGTAACTAACACGACTTTCTTTTATATATGAGTGGATACGACAGATGGGCATTAAATTACACTACGTACACTATACGTGTTAAGTATTAAATCGATACGGTATAAAAATAAAAAGCTACAAAAATGAGATTTTTTTTATTTCAAACAAACTAAATAGCTTACCGATCCGAGTAAAACGCAAACACCCTTGATAGTAAAACGGCAACGTCGTGCGCTTGCCGGAGCGCGACATGCCAAGGCAGGCGCGGCGGCGCGGCGCGGCGGCCGGGGCGATGACCTGGCGCGACGCGAGTGGAGGCCTGAGCCGCCTTTGAATTGGGTAGGTACGATCACAACAAACACTAAATTTATAAGTAGTACTTTTGTATAGTGCGGGCGTTTCTAGAGCAACTGCGGCTGTCACCAAACCTTTCTCTGTATGTTCGTAGAGCCAAAGATGCGTTTCCACGGCATTCGCCGTAAATAAAAATCATGTCAGTGTATTCTGACGCCGTGTAAGTTACACGAGGCATTGTTGAACACACAAAACCAAATTTTAATAACGTGTCTTCATCACATCACAATAAAAAACAGTCAATCACAATAAAAACACTCTCACTAAATAATAATAATCCCAAGTTACGTATCCTGTCACAATAGAGAAAAGAAATACTGTCCTAAACTTATGTAGTGTCCTATCACAAATTGCCTGTTTTCGTCGTTTCAATTCGTAAAAATAAAAACGTAAGCTTCCGTGTTCCGGTAGGTAGGCACATCCGTTCCGAACGGTCAGCGGTCGCGAACTGAAGTTGAAAGTAGTTAGGTAGCAATAAGAAAGAACGCACTGACCTATGTCTATTTCTTTTACCCGCGGGATTTTTGCTATGTCATTGTCTCTCTCTATGTCACTCTCGTAGTGAAAATGCGAGTCTGTGTGTGTATTACTTGCGTCGGAGTGGCAAAATCGCTTCGTAGGTATAGGTAATCATCTGCTATGAAAAATACATCGTGTTCTAAATGTGAAAAAACTTGAAAAATTATTTGCGGCTAAACTACTGCTCCTAATAAAAAGATTTTTGGTACAGAGCTTGAAAATGGTGCCTAGTATATGCAGTTTATTTTTTGTCTCATCAGTCGTATCCACCCTGTAGATATATATATAGACTTGTCCTGCAAAGGCTGCAAATGTTCACAGAGACGCTACCATAAATGTTAGGTACGAAGTAGGTATACTATACGCAGTATTAGGTAGGTAGTAGTAACTCGATGGGTACGACGAACTGTTTGTTGTAGGTCTAAGTGCTGTGCTGAGGTAGGTAGGTACATTTTTAGCGCAGCCACAGAAAGCAGATTATGTATTATAAAGACGATCATGAACCGTTTGTTTTGGAGCTGCTGCTGTCGCCAGTTTTACATTTTCACTATTTTATTGAAAACACATATGGCAAAATAAGAGGATTTTAAGAAAAAGTACGATATAAAAAGAGCATTTCTGTGTTCACACCTGTTTGTTTCTTGATTGGAAAGTACCTAGGTAATTAATAATTATGCATTTTTTAGTTTACGTTTAGGACTCCAGAAAAAAGGAGCACATACCTACTCATTGAGCGCAGCCGACTGTAGTTAGGAGAGTTACGAGTAAGTAGGTAGGTACATATGTATGCCATTATTTCCTTTCGTAAAAGCAAACTATGATTAAACTTACCCCCTCGCAGGACCAGAAACAACCCATTTTCAAAAGCGTTTGTATACCGACCGTAGATACACTAAATGGTTGTATTCTAATGAATTGTAATAATTGTATACTTATTACAAAATATTGCACACTGTCACTCAGAGTAGGTGTCGTTCATGTCGAATGCTACGCTGTTTTAATATAACACAAGCAAAAACGAGCAGACACATTAATGGGTCAGTTACACGTGCAAGCAATTAAAATATTTTAAAACAAAAAAATGTCGAACAAAGAAATTAAACAATACAATCTTAGACGTGAAGTAGGTAAACAATAAGACAGAGACCATGGACAATCTTATGCAAAGTTTCCACTACCTAGCAATATTATTAGAAATTGACTTGCGTAAAGTGTAAACGCAAGCGCAAGTGGACTTGAATTTTAGTGCTCCGAACTTGCTGCAAGTCCCACCCACGCACGCAGAACACCATCTAAGTAGGTAGCTACTCGTATCATTATGGTGCATAACATTAGCTGATTTGTAACTTTGCTTGTTACACCATGCCGTAAGTTTCCACCAAACCATTTAGTAGCTAGCTCAGTCATTGACATCAATCACACTCACAGTCATGACGTCATGACCACATGAACCAACCACGAACGATTCTAAGCAAGCGGGACATTCCCTTCAAAAACTATCAGTGCTGCCATTAAAAAAAACCTCTGACGTATGAAATGTATGGCCATACCAACCTACCATACTAATTTAAATTCCTTGCTTGCAACTGCTTGTATTGTAAGGATTTGTACGTTTACTTCCTAAACTAAACTCATAATCTATTATCTAACTAAATAAATAATAAAAACATTGTGGACAATCCACACAACTTTATCAAGCCCCAAACTAAGCAGAGCTTGTACTTTGGGAATCAGCTATATTACATGTACCCATGTACCTATATTTTTTTTGTAAATTCTTTAAGAATATTACATACCTACCTATAACACCCAGACAGAATTCAAACATCAAGTTCACCGCACAAATATTTGTTCTCGTTAGGGATCGAACCCACGCCCTCCAGCGCAGAAGGCAGAGCTACTACCAACTGAGCTGTGAAGGCAGTCAGCAGGAATAATAATAAATAACCCTAAACTATGCGTTATTAATTTAAAGTTTTCTTCAACTTAGCATAGTTTTGAGTAAATAAATACCAATACAAAATCTAACCCCGTTAGGTACATCAGTGAAAAATTGTAGGTACCCGCCCATGCCTAAATGTTAAAAATCTATTTGTATGGAAATCAAACCCCCATAAGTTCGTTGCACAGGTACACTGTACCCCCCTACTCTGTACAACAAACACAATCATACTCTTCCTTCTTGCATTCTATGCACAGAGTACTTTGTAATATAATGTATGTCAGTTGCTGTTTGTCAGCAAAATTTGTCGCAAAAATTACCAGTTTTATCAATGTTCCTGTCCATGTTTTCATTCTGTAATTGTGATGAACCAGAACGCAAGTACCATTTTGATGATGATACCTTTCCCAGCATTGATCAGATTTGGGGAATGGTAGGAACGGTAGTAACCACTCTCGCATGTTGGCTCATCTATTCCAGGGTAATTTTATATATCATGTTAAATTTTACTAGCACATGGCCCACCTGATGTTTTGAGGTAACCATCGCCTATAACAAAGCATTGCCTCGTGGGTCACGCACGTCAGGAACGTGCCCTACGATGTATTGCCCTGCGTCCATCAACTTGAGGAATACAGATATTTAGCCTCACCTGACTGTAATTTCACCGGCACCCTTCAACCGAAACAGGAATGCTGCTTCACGGCAGAAATAGGCATGGATGGTATACTTCCCCGGGAGAGGCCTTCAAAAGAGCTTTACTACGACTAAAGTGCGCCTCGGAGAGGCTCCTTTCGTCCACGCGACATTTGTTTTCTCGAACTTTATTCTACGACATGCCGTTTTCCCCTTTTTGAGAGTAGGTACTGCATAGTGCACATCAAAAAAAATTACAGAAAAACTCCTCAAGCAAACAGTATTAGTCCAAAAAAATATTTTATACTATAAATAATGTAATGTAAGTAAGTAATGTTTAAGTAATGATATGAATATACGCTGAATATTTTATGTATTTTTAATTAGCATCCTCTATTTTTTCCTATAAATCTCCAAGACTAAGATTTTAGCTCTAAAGAAAAAACAACTTTCAGGTAAAGAGAAGATCAGCCAGACCTTCCCCAGCCAGTTCCTCTGAACAGCGTAATATAAGAGCAGAAGATGACTCAGCTCATCACCAGTATCATCACAAAGCCAAGGTATCCAATGTGCGCCGAACACACTTGCAAATAAGACCAGATTTACGTAAAATATAAAATTTAATTCAATAAAGGTTATATCATTATAATAATATGGCATTTTCAATTCATCTTATTTAAAACGCTAATAAAGTATGATTTAAAATATTTTGATTCTATAACAATATTAAATGCATCTCGCGCCAATAAAGAAACGAAACTTCTAAAATGGCAGCGCTAAGTATACTCTTTCGCACGAGTGGCAACAGTGTATTATTTAGCACAACAAAATATATGGATTCATTTCTGTAGGTGCTAGTTAGTCCACTGAAACGTTACAATTTGAGGTCCAAATATTGCATTTTTTAGAGGACGCAATTTTATTTTTGGGACATGTGTTGGAGGGTTAATAGAAGCTTAACCCCAAGTTTGTGGAGTTGCCGCTCTTGTCACTCGGCCGCCAAGAGAAAAAGGGGTGCAAACACTTTTCTAGTGATATATCGGAAACTATGCGTCTTACAAAGAATTCTTCCCCACACATGTCCCAAAAATAAAATTGCGTCCTCTAGCAAATGTAACATTTCAATGGACTAAGTTATAATAATATAATTTGATTTAAATACTTTCTAACTTAGTAGGTACTCGGTATGTCCCAAATATCTAGTCATTGTCCATAAAACATCACATCAATAATAAATCCAAACAAAAAAATCCGGTCTAAAATGGCAATTGCGAGTACCTACATACTTGTATTATTTAATTATTTTATAAAAATAAAAGCAGTCAAACCCTCACCCATAATTATTAAGAATTGTGGCCGGCATGGAAGTTGAACTGAAACTAGTGTTTTGAGTCTCAACATTTTTTCGGAGCATTGATGCTGGATAGACCACTCTTGCGGCTAGCTTCAGATAACAACTTCCATGCGGGCATACTGTGCTATCATAAAATATTAAATTCAACTAAAATTTATTTAAACTTACTAATAACAAGGTGAAAGGAAAGGCTGGCCGAAAGCTTACAATTAATTCCGGAATTTTCATTCAGTCAGGTGCACTAAAATCTATTAAATTGTGTGGCAAAAACTTGAAAACGAATATGAAATCAGTTCATAAATTCTCTTACTTTTTCAGCATTCACTGGGTTTTTCAATCCAATGCTGCGAGGCTATCATGAAAGTTACGAATTGTATACATTCTAGCGACGCTGACTGTACATTTAGAAAATAACGAAGACGCCCACGCATGGTAGACATTTCTTCAGGACATTATGACATAATAATATCACTTACATACAAAAAGTAGCGATATATCGTTTTTCATTTAAAAAATTTAACGTCTTTCGCAGAATAAGCTATTCAGGTGGCAGTTTCAGGCAGGTGGGTTTTTTGTAATTTAATAAAAATATTGTGAACAATCCACACAGCGCTTATCTAGTCCCAAACTAAGCCAAGCTTGTACGATGGGAACCAGACAGCTGATATAATATTTATATACTTTTTTTTGTAAATTTTACATAATATAATATAATATATAATATATTTTAATATTTATTCAAAAAAAGTAAGTTTATTTTTTTGTAAATACATACTTAGAATACAATATAACACTCAGACAGAGAACAAACATCTGTATTCACCACACAAATATTTGTTCTCTGTGAGGATCGAACCCAAAGCCTACGGCGCATTAGGCAGGTCTACTACCCACTGAGCCATGACGCCTGTCATTAAATTCAATTACCTAGGTACAATAGGCAACACATATTGCACATCGGCTAACTTCATAGAGCGTAGCGCGCGTCAGAAAGAGATAGCGCTCTACGACAGCAGAAAAGCCGACGTGCAATATTTATTGCCTACAACCGTATACTTGTTGTACTTGTGTGTATAGCAGCAACATGTACTCTTCGTTGCAGATCAGTCAAATCGTTAACATGTATTATTGAGCAAGTAGTTATTCTCAGTGGAATACATTTTGCAATCCTGTAGCAAGTACTTTCTCTCGTCTTCAACTTTCCCGCGTTTCAGTAGATATACCAGGATGTACTGGTACGGGAGAACCGGAACGTTGTGACGCGAAAAGAACTTGAGTTTTACTCTTTCGATTACTTTCATGTCGACAAAGCAATAATCCGCGGTGCAACAGCTGCCGGGTGTCCTGTTAAATAAAACAAGGATTATAAAATTTACATTCAACCACATCAAAGGTGTATTTTACACATACTGTTAGCCGGTTTTGGGATTAGGACATCCTTACTACGACCGGGCGACGAGACACATCACTAGTCGGGAAAAATAACATGGCGTCGTAATGTGTAGATTATTGTTTTCCGTGAAAAATAGACAAGTAAACAGAGTTCTGTCTATATTCAATGGATAGTTTTTGCCTCAATAACACAATATTTTTCTGACCCAAGGTTTCTGTGTTGCAGTTGTCATTTCGAAGTATGTACCATATACAAATTCTTTCCTATCTATTTGATACCGAATAAAACCTTAAAATGCTTAAATTCCACCAGCACTTGGTTTTGTGGATTTGTGTAAAAAAAATCAAAAAAACTTTATTTACCTGGGGTCATAAGTAACTGGTTTCGCTTTTAGCGTCTTGAATATCATATGATAATATTGCCTGTATTTTTTCTTCATAATGAGTACGATCTGCTTGCCTTCAAAAGGGAACCTTGCATTCAGAGCTTGTAGCTCAAGGTGCCAGTATACTGCGGCCTTTGCCACCTCCACACTTGTGGTGTCTATTTCTATAATCTTCGGGTTCTTCAGCCATTCGTATAGGTACTCCTGAAAACATACTTATTTTCAAAGAGTTTGTTTAATATAAAAAGCATTCAAATCGTTTCAGAGCTAGTAAGCCACAGACGAACAAACACACACACAAAGGCATCAAATTATTCATCCGCACTTGATGTGCGGACTGGTTTTCCGCAAGTAGGCCGCTGGCGGGCCCTTTTTGCGTAACGCTTGACACGTGTTGCTTGGACTTTTTTAGGTTCTACGACACGCACACTTTCCTCATGATGTTTTCCTTCACCGTTTTGAGAGTACTGGCATAGTGCACGTACATTTTTCGACAGAAAGTCTCATTGGAACACAACTGGATTTGAACCCACGACCTTCATCAGAAGGCGAGGCCGCTACCACTAGACCACCAGTGCTCTCCACACTAAGGCATCAAACTTATACCTAATACCCCCTTTCCACTCGTGTACCAATGAGTTTTTCTGTCGAAAAACTTATGTGCACTATACCAGTACTCTCAAAACGGTGAAGGAAAACATCGTGAGGAAACCGGCGTGTTGTAGAACCTCAAAAAGTTCGAGCAACACGTGTCAAGGGTCACGCAAAATGGGCCCGCTAGCGGCCTACTTGCGGAAAAAACCTGCCCGCATATCAAGTGCGGATGATAAAACTTGCCAACTTGCCAACCCCCTTTCCAGTCGGAAGTAGTAAATAGTGTAACGCGAACGATGCTGCGGGAATTATACCTGTTCCTATATACTTGGTACCTAGACTCACCAAGCTTTAAGGTTTCAAAATGATCCTATTATATAGTGATGCAAAGGAACAAACGATTTTTGATTTTTAACTTGATACAAACCTGAAGAAACTTCTTGCATCTGAAACTGTCGTAAACAAAACTGACAGTTAGCAGCCACTTTCCCGTGGCGAGGGCGCACACCATCATTCCTGTTAGCGTGTCATTTGGCAGAACAGAGATGAAATGTGTCGCCATCATTTCCATTTTGGTATTTTCAGCCACCACGCCTCCAAGCTCGTTTATCATCGCTATTATTCTGTCGCGATCCTACAAAATAGAAGCTCTTTTTATGATTCTACTGATAGTAAATCTTATTTGGGGAGAGCTATCAAAATTACATTTTTAAAAGATTCTGGCGCGGTTTAAGCCTAGGTACTTACGCTAATAGATTCTGAGAGCATGAATACTTTTTTGTCGCATGCGCATATCAGATTCTGCTTCAGTCTCCAAGACTCCTCTGATGTTCCACTGGGAGAGTTGTAATCACTATCTAAAAAAACAAAAACTTACATACATACAAACAATTTTTAAGGGCTATATTTTGAATGCATTATAATAATTTAAAAACGTTTAAAAAATAAAAAATTTTATATATGACTTTGAGTAAATAAAGCTTACTCAATGACCAATATATGCAGATAGTATGCTGACGCTAAAGTTTAGGTTACTATAGTAAGGTACCTGAAATAACTTCTGCAGGTAGGCTAGCTCTTATTTTCGAGGTAACTTGCAGCTGCCCTTTGATAGGGCTGTAACCATTAGCCTTTTTCTTTTGTTTATAACTCTGTATGTACTTCTGGAAGGGCAGGTACACAGCAGTCTTGGCTTTACCATTCTCAATGAATTTTCTGAAGCTTACTCTCTTTGGAGTACTTTGCCTGGAAGACCTGAAATAAAAAATATTAGTTTCAGAGTTTAAAAACAATGTTAGATGAAAAGATGATTCAATAAAAAAATAGAGAGAGTAGCCTGTACGGTTGTAGGCAATAAATATTGCACATCGGCTTTTCTGCTTTCGTAGAGCGCTATCTCTTTCTGACGCACACAACGCTCTCTGAAGCCGAAATTAGCCAATGTGCAATATTTGTTGTACACTGATTTGTCTTTAAGGCTGAAACAGAAGAGAAGGAAGTAGCTTCAAAGCATTTCCCATTACAAGGTATAAGCTCCTTAGGTTTATTGTTAGTGGTATTTAAGCATAGTTGCCCCCATGCTTACACTGAAATATCAACTCACTCACTCCCCAATTTTGAAAAGAAGTTTTTTAGGGGACTTGATGTAGGGGTTTCTTTCTCAAAAAAGCTATGAGATATGCTGGATGCAGGAGAGAGCTCCTTTTTCTCTTCTACTTTCTTACAGTCAATTTCTTGATAAATATCTTCAATGGACCAACCTATCTGACGTCTTACAGTTTTAGGTCTCCTGGTTTTCTCAATTGTCGGAACAAAATCAACACAGTCCAAGCCGGTAGGTGTGGCCGGCTTGAAATGCACCATTTTCAGATGCTCCAAGTAAGCCAACTTATTCATATGCATCTCATGACACACGGGGCACACAAAGTGGTGCAACTTCACATTAGTGGTACATTTGTTTATGTGTATCACATAATCCTCATAATGATCATATTTTTCATCGCACAATACACAAGAAACACTTACAGAAGAGGGCTGGTCCGGGATAGGGGGGACGGGCCTGGTGGAATGTACGATAGGTGACAGATCAGATGCCACTAGAGTTTCATTGCTACTGGAGCGCTGTAGCTGGTTATGCTCTATTGTGCATTGCACACGGCAAGTGTGAGCTCCCACAGTACTGTAAGACTCATTGCAACACACACATTTGACGGAATCCATATCGCTGTCAGTCTCATCACTGGTTTCATGCACCCAACCCATTCTTATTTCCCTCTGTGGTTCAATGGTAGTGTCTTTAACAATATTTTGATTGTTATCTCCTTCGATGCAACCGTCATCATACTCTGTATGCTGATGGAACTCTTTGTGAAAAAAATCATTGTAATCCTCCAGTGCAGGCTGGTTTATGTTGGTATCTGTGTGTATTAGTATTTTTGTATTAGCTTTTCCAATACATGATAGAAATAAAAAAGCTACTTCCAGTTTATTGGATGGCTTTTTTGTAGGACGATGACTGGCAGAACTAACAGAACTAACAACAACCACTTATCTCACAAA
Organism: Thera obeliscata; assembly: GCA_947578465.1. Lineage (NCBI taxonomy): Eukaryota > Metazoa > Arthropoda > Insecta > Lepidoptera > Geometridae > Thera > Thera obeliscata. Next base: position 7,243,806 of record OX387926.1, read on the forward strand.
ACAGGCTAGTGTTACCATGTTGCTTTTTTTATACAACTAGGTGATGGAACAAGCATATGCCCCACCTGATGGTAGTGGTAACCATCGACTATAACAAAGCATTGCCTTGTAGGTCATGCACGTCAGGAACGTGCCCTACGATGCACTGCCCTGCGTCCATCAACTTGAGGCATACAGATGTTCAGTCTCACACGCCAGTAATTTTACCAGCACCCACACCCTTCGAACCAAAACAGCAATGCTGCTTCACGGCAGAAATAGAGATGGTAGTAGTACTTCTCATGACAAGCCTTTCACAAAGAGCTCTACTACTACTAAACTACTGCTTCCTTATATTTTAGGTATAGACATGGGTAAGAAGTATTTACTGAGATTATGGTTACAAAAAAAGTGAAGTTGAAAACAATTTTGTGCAACATTATATAGTGGGATAAAGGCAGGGTGATAATGGTTGCTTAAGAGAACATACCTGGAGCTTTCCTCAACATGCTATCAATCCTTTCACATTGCTGCTTGAACAGATAAGCTGTGCTAAGGTTTTCAATACAAGACGTACACACGCGATCAGTCAGGCCATCACCTTCATAGATCTGCAAAAAGCATCAAAGTTAGCAGTCTTCATGTCAGCCCTATCTTTGAGTTGTCTATCATGCTATTTACAAAGCTACTGCTGCTGCTTTTTACCTCAATGTTCGTAAATGCCATGACCATTTCTGATAGCTTGATTGAATCATCTTGTTCATAAATGGAGCAGAAGTCACCAAGTTTTAGACACAGTCGACACTTTTGAAAAGTGGAACTCATTTTTCATCGATTTTTCCATCGATTCACCTCTAGCAGAGAGCGCAAAAATTCCTTGACATCCTATGGCTTAGATTCTAAAATTTTCATATTGCGAAACCAAAGAATGAGAAACTAGGCACACACACAGCACAGAAACAACTCGCTTGAAAGAAATGAAATAAAAAAAGTAAACAAAATTTTAAAAATTGTCAGACGCCAACCGAAAAGTCCACGTCATGGTATTTTTTGTCTTTTTTCATGCGTTGAATACTGTTCTTTACACAATTCGCCCAAGCTATAAGCGTGCGTCCATCCAAGGCAATTCAGAATCCAAGATAACTCTGTTAATTAATTTCACTGGTATCCCAAAAAGATTTGTATTGTATGTACATGGTAATTTGACTATCTGCCTCTGGCACACTGTAGCCGTGCGTGCTGTACAGTCCGGCAAGTACAAACCTTGATAATACTACATGCGGATCTATAATATTGTAGTTTTCAGTAGTCTTGTAGTGTTTATATTAAGTAATAGTATTGTTAGTGTAGTATGTCTTATAATGTGTATAATAAGATAAGTAAGTAATAGTATTATTGTTAGTCTAGCAGAGTGAAATATTGATTTTTTAAAATTTGTGATAGTGTTATCGTTTTGGCTAGCTGTTAAGATAACATCTATAGTAAGTAAATAAATAAATAAATAAATAAATAAACTTGGCGGGTCTGAAGCTAACCGTTTGGCCAATCTTCCATCAGTCATTGGCCAATAACGATCGAACAGCTCACTTCAGACCCGCCAAGTTATACTTGCCGGACTGTACGGAATGGTATCAAAAAAAATCTGATAAGCCTAAAGGACTTGGCGGAAGGACTTTGAATACAAGCCAGCACAAAAAAAAAAAAAAAGTGTAAACACCATCAAAACAAAATAACTTTTCTTCAATTTGCAGGCTCTAGGCTCAATAACAATTAATATTTATTATACCCCATGAATTAAATTTGTATGGCTTGCATTGTGCTTACGAGCATTGAGATAAAGGTGGTTCTTGAGTGCGGTCTATCTGCTAAGTTAGTTGTTACCAAAAAACTTTTTATTCCTGTGATTAATGTTTATTTACTTTAATACATGGACTTACTATCACACCTTTAATACATTAAGCTGTTTTTCATACAGACTGTGTTTTAGCAGATAATTATGCAGCCAGAACTTCATGTCGAAAGCAATATTTATGCAGGGTCCTTCCCCCGTTTCGACCGTCCCAAAATAATAGGATTCATTGGCTTGGAGAACATTAAATTCGCTCGAACAGTGCATGAAGGCCAGGTGCGGTATGACTTAAATCTCCACTACGATAGAGCTGTACACAAACCAGATGACCGAGATGTAAAACTAACCGACTTACTGAGATTCTTATTGCACAATGAAGCCCGACTGAACTATCCTCGGGAAAGCAGCCTAAACAACTGTCAGTTTTTCTGTTATCGTGGTCTTATGACTTGTGTGGCCTGTACCCCTTATGAGAATCGGGAACCATGGAACATTGTGGCTATACTACATAAAGGCAACATTTATCTATGTGCTCGTGATACTGAAGAAAAGAAGCAGAGGATACGATATATGACAGAACAAGAAAAACTATTCACTTCATGGGGTTACAAGTTTGAACAATATATGCTATCTGGTGCGTGAACCTAAGATAATGTTATTTATGATGTACAAGAAAAGACTTTGCACTATTTCTTAATGTACATGCTGTTTTTGATAAATATAATTGTTTCTTTTTAGATAAGCCAGACACAGAACCCAACCCAAACGAGCCAGTCGATGAAAATGAGGAATTTTCACTTGTTTTTACAACCCATTTGAATAAACACAGAATTGTTTATGGAGCAGAAATGGATGGTATCAGATGTGACAAGGAGCAGGTTTCGGAACCCCCGAGCCAAGATCAAGGAGCTCAACCAATTGTAGATTATTTGTCTTCCAAAGAGTATATTGAGCTGAAGACGAACAGACACATCCAGCATCCTAATCAAGAAAAAAGTTTTAGGTAACGCTTTTATACAGTTTTTTTGCCTCATCAACATACCACAGCATGAGTACCAGATTTCATAAATGAATCAAAAATACACTTCCTTAGAAAGTTATAATACTCACCTCTGAATTTCTTCTATCATCTTCTTTAAATGAAAAAAATATATTTTACAATAAGTTGTATGTATATTTGTTGCAGGAGGTTTAAAACCAAAAAATGGTGGTGCCAGTCATTTCTTGTAGGAATTGATTCAATACTTTGTGGACTCAGAAATGACGATGGCATTGTAGAACAGCTTAAAATATTTAATGTGAAGGAATTAGCCAAAATGTCTCAGGTCAGTATCAGTACCTAACCCAGTCTTTTCTTTGCACATGTTTACAATTTGAAATTAGAAACTTTTACAACTAGCATCTTTGCCCACGTTCAATTGAATTTTTCAGCGCCATCTATTGGTGAGTAGTCTGTACATATAAATTACGTTACACAGCTATGTACAGACTACTCACCGATAGATAGCGCTAAAACTAATGTACAAAAAGTGAACATGCCAGAGCAAAGCCTTATTTTTTTAAATGTCTACTTACTTGATCAAATGCCTCTTTCAGAAATTTTGGAAGCCCGATGTCTGCTTCAACTTTCTGGACAGCTTCCTTACATATGTAAAGCGTTGCCTAGCTCGAAAAATTACCAGAATACATGGAGATCGCGCATTGAACAACTTGCACCCCTTGCCATTAATTACCATTATGTTTGAATGGAACCCCGGCAAGCCAGTTATGGTGAACGAAAACTATGTGTATGACGAGGATCCCATACTGCATGATTGGTTTATTAAAAACTATGACAAGAGTACAGAGTTATGATTTGTGGTGCAAAATTAGGAAAAAGTTATACCTGCAATTTTTTTTATTATTACTTAGGCAAGCCTTGGGCAGGCGGATAAAAATAGCTCAATCTTTACTCTAGGTCTACTCATTTATTAAGCGTAAAGATCATAGACGTGTCCTTGTGAAAAATAAGAACCTCGGAGATATATTTAGCATCAAAACTTGCCATTGAAATCTTAGACCTAATACAGGGTCTGGGTTTTGTAAAACTAAAATCAGTTAAAGATACTATGATACCATTTATTATCACTGAATAGCAAATGGTGTAAATCAACATCCATATAAGACTAATCAACAACATGGATATTTTTCTCTTAAAAAACCATACGCACTAAATCTTATGTATTTTATTACATAATTAAAAATATACTTACAAATAATAACAATTATTAACATAACGATAATGGATTAAAGAATAAGTGAAATGTCATGATTTAATATTTTGTTAACAATGTTTTTATCACATGAAACATTTTTAAAGCGTATTTAGAACAGGCCACAACTGCCTCGGGGTAAAGAATAACTGCTCTAGTGAATATATCATGATAGTCTACTATCTATCCTCTGTTTAGTGTTCTTTCTCGGTCCTTCATATCTTTTGACAGAAAACCGCAAAACTCTGAAGCCTTTGCGCACATCAAATGAAGAGTGGCGATCAGTGAAACGCTGTCATATTTGCTAGCGTTTCACTAATCGCCACCGTAAATCGCTTAGATGTGCGCAAAACTTTAAGGAACAACCCGCGACAAAACTTTGGGAGAAACGCTGAACCGAGATTTTAAAGTCTATTATGATGGTACTGCCGGTATTAAAAAAAATACAAAAAACAACACTGTATTGTCCAGTTTTCATTTGTTTTGATGTTTTAGTAAGGCCAATATTAAAGCATTCGCAAGGGTTAATTCTTCAATCTACAGATACATTTTACCATTAGATAAAAATGACTTGATAATAACAAGTCATTTTTATCTAATAGTTTTTGTTATGGCTTGATAATAACAAGAACTGACATTTTTTATTCGAAGATTAGCGTTGTTCTGTAAATGGAAAAATCAGCCCTCAATTGAATATCTTTGGTGTATGTGTATTTTGAGGGCGTATTTATTTTATCAATTTCAGGAGATGTCTTTACACCCTGTATAACAAGTGATGAGAGATATGAGACCGAATTTTATAAATAACAATTATTATTGTTTGGGAGCATAAGTATATTATGAAGTCCTTTTAGCAGTGTGGCGTTTCTTTTAGATAATTGAAGTTATGTTTATCTACATTATGTACCTGGGCAATATATATTTTAATAAAATTGTGTTGCTTAATGTGAAGCATTTAAAATTGTTATGTATAAATGTAAAAAATGTTATCATGATTTTTATAAAAATACATTACAATAAATATGAAATATTTTTAGTACCCTCATTCGTATATTACTGCCCGATTAGTGTAGGTGTGTTGATTACAAACGAACCCTCCTATTCATATTGTTTGCCGAACGCTCCAATAGCTTACATGGCTGGTCTGTTGCCATCTCTTTTTGTTTTCGTGACAATGACAAAAATATTTTATAGAGCCCTTAAAAGTGTAGGGTAATACAAATATGAGGGTATAATCTACAATTACAAAAGTGTGATCATGAGTCACGTAGAACTCATTCTAATAATTGTTTTTCTGACAAATATATTATTCTATTCTATCTAAACAACACACCTAGCCTGCACAAGAAGTGTATAAAAACAATTATAATTATTGTGTTTTATGTCCACATTGTACACCTATTTTTTTAATTTACATCCATACGTAACTATAACCATATAACTCGATTTTATTTACAAACAACGATGTACTTTAAAAAGACCTACCTACGTCACAATAATTTTATATAAATTGATTTATTGACTTCCACTTGAAAACAAGTACATACAACATTTCTCTGCAATTCCATGACACAGTAGAAAATAATTAATCAACCCAATCTGGGTTTTACTCTTCCGAACTATATCAAAGCATTGCAGAGTGTGTTGGGTTGCATTTTACAGCAATATATTCCTTGATTAATGTTTAAAAACTAATGAAATACATAATTATATAATCCTATACTTTGATTGGAAGAGACATTTCATAATATTCAAAATTTAACTCATTTAAATTATTATAAGATACCATACATAGTTCGGTACAAAATACATATTTTTATCATTTCTTTATCACAAACATACAAACATTTCGTATAAAATGATCACAACACAATGGACATTTCACACTGCTAGTCAAACTAATATGTTCTCTTATTTTGTTAAAATCATACCATTTACAATGAAATTGCACAAAATAAGATAGTAACAATAACATACGACAAATATGTGATTATATGTAAAGTTCTTATACCTAGACAAAAAATGAATGAGAGTTGGTGAGGAATGAAACATTTTATTTACTTACATGTCACAGTAAAATTACTGACTTAAACTATTATATGAGTGTGACGTGCAATATAATTAGATAACTAAGAATTAATAAGGTACTTACTAGATGTATTTGGTAAGTATACCATTGGAATTCAACACTGATATGACTTTGAAGTCATTCTGGCCAGTTCGAGAAGTGATCGCGGGCAATAATAGTTGTGTTCAAAATATCTACAAACCCTATAACAGTCTTCGGTTTCACTTAAATCCTTATTACTTTGATGTATCCCTGTCGAATCAGTGTTTTATTTTGTACTAGCGTTTTTATCATCTACAAAGCTTTACATGTCAGTATATCTATAATAATTCATAATAGGCACAGGTTGAAAAAACTAATACAAATAAACCATTTATCATTGTTGACTACTGTCTACTCAACTTATGTTATCTGAGGTTTTTTGTGAGGCCTCTTATATGTTGTTCCAAGAACTGTATAAGTCACGGGTCTACTTTCCAATACGATTGGCGAAGGTACGAATTGAAATTTTAAGTGCACGGCGTCATGATTTGTTTCTGTGTAGAGTTACACATGATATTACAACCATAAAAAGGCCTCATTCAGAATCATTTAACTGTTTGTCAATCAAGCCCTAAGCTCACGGCAGCCATAACGGCATACTAAATTTTTTATTTCGCATTTAATGCGATTAATGTAAATTTAGTATATCAAGTAAAACGTCCTATGTGATAATAAAATATATTAAATCTTTGTGCTAACTTACAATAAATTCATTTCTCATAGACTATCTATTTTAATAATTTTCTTACGAAAACTCAATATCTAATTATCTAAGCGCGCTTGGCACGCAGCATTGGTCTGGTTAGGTAAATACTAGGGCTACTATTCCTTCGATGTTTATGGAACTGATTACCACGTATCAAGCGTACGACTATAGGTTTAGTATCTCACTATTTTTTTTAAAAGCACAATATAAAATTTCTATGATTCGTTGTGTTTTACGTGTGTTGTTTATCATAGCATTTTTTCACGAGGCACATTACGATAGCCTATAAGGCGATTTATCTTTTACCAAAATTTCTCTATATAATTCTTATGACTGAAATTTGGAAATCGTACTGCTATTTAAGCCTCATTTAAAGTATATTAAAAATAAACAAGACCTTATTGTGATAGTGTTATAAAATCTAATTCAAATGTCTTACGATGTATCAGATTAGTTAACTAGATGATACATTACGGTAAAACCATGCGTTTAGCTGTATATTTTTTGAAAGTGTAGCATAGGTATTCTCTATTATGGTAGTATATTATAGGTATGCCATTACTATTTTATTCTAACGGGTTAATCTCATGAGTATTTGATTAATATTAGGTACATGCATATTATTATATTTTTTTAAAAAAGTGAAGGCCATTCGTTCTTACAAGTAGGCCGGATGCTTTTCCTTTAAAAGCGGAGTACGTATGAGCAATTGACATGTATATGTGATTGATTTACGATTACAGTAAATAAAGAAAAAGGCAGGTACTATAACCAACAAGCACGATAAGCGACCGTGCATTTAGGTACTAAAGTATTATAGAGACTCTTGCATCTCTTGTAGTTGAAGTCACACTTAACAATTTATCACATTATCATGGTGCACGGTATTGACTCAATTTTTGGGAGTGAGAAATCCATAATTATCTAAACGCACGACTTCGCGTTTGCCTTCATTGAAGGCATACTTACGAATATTGTACTCCGTGAAGTTATCCAATATTTCGGTGACTGTACAAATTTATCAAATTACCAGTATTTACATATGTACAGGTGATGATTTATAAAAAAAAATAGGCTGACTAGAGATCGACGTATGGAGCACCGTCCATCTTGTCGAGGTCGGCCAGTAAGGCGGGCGTTAAGGGCTCCGCCAGTATATCTTCACGCAACATGTCGTGCAGCGGAGACGTTAGGCCCGGCTCGCTGTCAACCACCGACTCGTGCATCTGAGCGGAACCACTCACTGAATTGCCATTTATCAGAAAATCTCTATTACTGAAACCGAAAAAGCTTTTTTCATCGACGAACTGCGGCGTGGAGGGTACAGACTTGGAGGATATTCCGTTCGTGATAGTCGAATAACTGTTCTCTGCAGCGAAGAGCTCTCTGGATCGGCGCGAGTCGATCTGCAGATTGGGCGCCGGCCGTTTGTACGGCAAAGGGGTACTCGGCACTGAACGTGAAGTATAATATTTATTTTTGTCGGCTAGGTCGGACATTTCGAACTCCATGCTGTTGGCTCTTTTGAGGAAGTCTTCTACATTGTCTGTTGCCGTGCCGACAGCGAACGATTGGTTGAATTGGCTTCTGTCGAGCAGATCATCGCCGGTCGGGATGAGTGACGAAAGTTGATCGTCGGAGAGCAGCGCTTGCTCCGGCAACGGGTTGCAGCCGTTGCTCAAAGTATCGTCGGCACTCAAGATGTTCGGTACAGCTTCAGCAAGTACATCGTTATTGCTATCGATAGCATTGTAAATTTTGTCAAGCGTCTCACGATTCAGACCAGCTTTCGTGATATCGCATGTGTCCGCCAGAGAGCCGAAGTCGCAGAACTCATTCGGAATGGGTGTGGGGGGCACCGATCCGACCGGAGTGTTGTTATAACTCAGCATCGCTATGTTATTCGTGACGTGCTTCAAGGGCACGGATTGCGATCGAAGCACGTCGTGCCTGCCGTACGCCACAACAGACTCTTGGAAGAATTGGCTGACTTCACTCGATAATGGATCCGCTGAAAGTGGTTGGTCGCCGTTCATGTGGTCTCTGAATGGTTGATTCGGCAAAAAGTTCAAACTTAAATGGTTACCGCCGCCGTTAGGGACAGGGCCGCAATGGTACATTTGATTCTTGTACTGTGAACAGAGTATGTTCGGAGACGGGGGCGCAGACATGGGCTGGCAGTACTTGCCGGGGCCACCTATAGGCGTTTTGCACATGAATTTTTGGTCGTTCGGTACGGCGAATTGTTTAGGATCGGTCATGCCGAGAGATAATATCGGGTTGCGTCGCTTTCTTCCGTTAAGCTTCGGTATGGGTCGCGGGCACAAGCGAGATCGGGGCACGGGAGTGTTCCTGGGACTGACGAAGGGGCTGGCAGCAGTGCTGTGAGAGATAGGCGAAGTCTGCAACGAGCCACCCATTACTACTTGTTTGTTCATTTTTGTGGGACTCTGTCCCCTCGCCCCGAACCCCAGTGGTGATTTAGAGTTGAAGTTTCCGGGAGAGTGACATCCATCTGAGATCGGTACAAAGTCGTATTGCTGAGTCCTACTGGTGGGACTCTGCGGCTCATTGTGACAATGTCCGTTGTAGAGATGAGGTGTTCCGACGCTAGACATCAATTGATTGCTGCTGTTTACGTATGGCACGGAGGAACTCCCGTTCATAACGGGGATGGTACTGTTACAAATTCTATTATTATCTACTGCATTGTGGATCGTACTTGCCGTTCCGTTGAGACCCACCTCGTTCACGTTCATGAGAGGCTTGAAAGCGCCTTCGGATATCGACATCTTGAGATGATCCACGGATTTCTGGACGGGCCCTTGGGGTTCCTGGTTATTCTGGGGAGTGGACCCACTTTGATTTATCAAGTTCTTGGCTAAGAGTTCTCGTAGTTGCGATATCTTTTCATTTTTGCCCTGGCTATGATCATCATGTGGGTCCTGGGTGTCTAAAAAAGCGGATGCGGGGTCCGAGTCAGCGGATGGCGGCGCGGGCGCAGGCGCGGAGGTGGCGGCGGCGGCGGCGGTGGGCGCGGGCGGCGCCTTGTGGAAGTAGTGCGCGAGCTCCTCCTCGTGGTCGGGCGCGGCGCCCTCGTTGAGGTAGCCGTCCAGGTCGTGCTTGTCGATGTTGCAGATGCTGTCGACGCGCTCGCGATTCAGTATCTCGGTGTGCTTCTCCGCGCAGATCATGGCAGTCTTGATGTTGATCCCGGCCAGGCCGCAGCACTGGTCCGGCGACCGCCTAGCGGGGCCCCTGCCCGTCCGCGCCCGGCTCGCCGCCTCCTGTTCCTCCCGGGCCAGCGCCGCGGCGGTGCTTTTGGACCGGCTCGTTAAGTTTTTTGGATCCTCTAAAAAAGCCACCTCGGGACGGACGGAGGGCTCCGACGAGGTGGCGGCGGCCGGTGGAGGCGGGGCCGCGTCCACGCCGGCCGCCGCGAGTCGCGCCGCGGCGAGCTTACCGCCCAGAATCTCGGCGGCTCGCATCTTCTTGGGTAGGTACTCGGTGCGGGGGAACTCCTCTGGCTGCGTCTGAGCGGGCGGCCGTAGGTCCGGGTGCAGCGGGCGCGGTGGCGACTGGGGTCTTATCTCGCTGTGGTACGTCTCGAGGATGAGCTTCTTCCCGGGCAGCGCGTGGCGCGGCGGCGGCGGCGGCTCGGGCGGTCGCCGGCGCTGCCACTCGCCGCGCTCCGTCGCCGTCGACAGGTCGAGCGACGCGTTCGCGCTCAGGTTGATGGGCACGTTGTGCGCGGCGTCGGGCACGCATACCGACAGGTCGCGCGCGTACGACGACGGCAACTCGTACGGATCCTGCCGGTAATCGTGCAGCGGCGGGTGCGGCGCCTGCGACGGGTGCGGCGAATGCGACGGATGCGGCGAGTGAGACGGATGCGGTGAGTGCGACGGATGCGGCGAATGCGACGGATGCGCGCGAGGCGCCGGGTACGTTGGATAGGAAGGCCTGTCGTACATTGGCACATAGGTGTGTTGGTAACCGTAACCTGGTATGTTTTCGGAGGGTATGTTTTCTTCGTGTTTGAGAGGTGGATGGTGACTCACGTATGATGTTGTAGGAGGGGACTCCCCGGCGAGCTCTTGTCCCTTGTTCTTTTTAGGTCGTCCTGGTGTCGCCTGTGTGCCCTAAAAAGATGGTATAGTTTATTTCATATTCAGTTAGAACACTACTATTTTTTCTAAAATGACATGATCAGAGTCCGAAGTCCCAGTGCATTTACAACATTTCGTTACCAAATGTTGTTTTCGTTTTGCCTATCTGTCTCTGTCTATTGTATGGAGAAAAGATGAGACAACAACTCTAACTACGTAACGTATTTTTGCCGTCTCATATTTTCTCCATACAATAGAGAGAGACAAATAGGCGAAACGAAAACAACATTTGGTAACGAAATGTGGTAGCAAAACAGTGCTGTTTATGGTCTCTAAAACGACTTCTTTAGCGCGTCAGTTGACTAATTGGCGGAGACGTGCGAATTATTATCCTCGCGGGTGGATCTTACAATAAAAAACACAGACAGAACAGATATCTTTGTTCGTTACTCAAATGTGTGTTTTGAAAAACAATCATACCACGGATCAAGAAATCCAGGTGTGGTATTACAACTACATAATATTAATACTGTTGGGCGTTATAATAGTGTAGTCACTAAAAGGGTGAAGCCCCATTAGTGCGTTGCGCTGCGTTGCGTCGTCGCAGCGTCGTCGCTGCGTCGGTTTCCATATATTTTTTACGACATGACCCATTAGACCGTAGCGTCGTCGCGCGCGACAATTCAACGGATCGACGGACGAGAGACGAAGCGAGGGGGAGGGGATGCGCTGCGTTGTCGGAGCTCCGCTGCGACGACGGACAGTGATTCACTGCTAGAGGAAGATAGACGAGCGTAACGACTAGCTGCGACGCTCTTGCGCTGCGACATCGTGCGTCGTCGCAACGCAGGTGTGGCATACAATTCGCTGTTCCGTTGCGACGACGCGACGCAACGCAGCGCAACGCACTAATGGGGCCTCGCTCTAATGCCACAGTCAGGTTGGTTCTTCTTATCGTGACACTAGTTCTTTCAAATCATTGTGGTGATAGGATTTTTAGTGCGCCTCAAAGAGGCTCCTTTCGTGCACTTGACACATGTTTTCAAACTTTTTTATTTTTTAAGAGTTGATTTGAAAGTTCAGAGTTGTGTACAGTTTCTCACTTGTATTCGTTCTGAGTCATGGGTTTGTCTGCCCATACTCACCTGCATCTTTCGCTTCATCCGAGGCAACATCTGACGATTAGCTTGCTCTTCCGATAAACCTGAAAAAATACAATTTTTGTTTTATAACCCCATCAAAGGCGTGTTATGAAGGGTTAATTTTTTTTTAATAATATTTTAGAATATTCACTCAACACTATCTAGCCCCAAACTAAGCAGAGCTATGGGAACCAGATAGCTGACATATAGTACTTAAATACATTTTTTTTTGTAAATACATACTTAGAATACAATAATGTTATATATCAGACAGAGAACAAACATCTGTGTTCACCACACAAATATTTGTTCTCGGTGGCGTATAACTAAATAATGTACAATGGGCGGCCTTATCGCTAACAGCGATTTCTTCCACTTCAGGCTCGCTTAAAAAAACCAGCCTGTTTGTTCTTAAAACATATTTCAAAGTGCCTCTTCTGCATTTTTTCACATCCTAGTTTCAAAGTGATCCTCAAATAAATACATTTCTGAGTTTCGCATGCGTTCCGTGACTCGATAACCGTTTTTGAGCGAGATTTGTACGAAGTCCTCATAATAGACTGACAGAGGTACTGAATATGAAATAATAGTATTTCAAAGTGATCCTTGTGCATTCCTTCACATCCCAGTTTCAAAATGATCCTCAAATAAATACATTTCTGGGTTTCGCTTACGTTCCGTGACTCGCATCACCGTTTTTATAACGTTTTTATTAGTTGAGCGAGATTTGTACGAAGTCTCGTATAGAGGTCATCAAAATAGAGGTACTGAATATAATCATAATAGTATTTCAAAGCGATCCTTGTGCATTTCTGCACATCCCAGTTTCAAAATGATCAACGTTGCCAGAATGTTACTTTTGTAACATTTTACGTTACTTTTGACCCTCTCATGTCACACGAGTCACGACTCAAAATAAATTAAGGTTAAAATTATTTTCCAGCATTCAAAAAATATCGTTAAACGGAGCGCATTCAATGTTTTAGGTTTTGTACAATAAAGTGCCATAGTTTTTGTGCAATAAAGTAGTGTGTCGTTTTCCACATAATTTATGGTAATATTCGTAATATCACTTTTGTCGTAAAAATGTTACTTTTTGATCTCACTCATGTTATATTAGACTATCTGCCACTGGCAACACTGAAAATGTTCCAACTGAATGAAAGTTTTGAATTTGAGTACCTGTTGTCGGCGTGAGAGGAGGTGGTGACACGCCCGGTAAGGACGCGCTCGGGACCGCGGTAGTAATACCGCTATGCTGCATACTGCCGGCCAAGTGACGAGCTAACTCCGATATGCTGTCGAACTTCACACCTAGAAACAACAATGGCATTACTGTTTATTAATTTTCGACGAACTTTTAAATCTACAGATAGATAAATGATAAATTTATCTCTTGTATAGGCTTGTCAAAAACCAGGACTGACATTTTTTATACGACGAATAGCGCTATTCCATAGATGGAAATATCAGCACTAATAGTGACTACTACAGTAGGTACACTAACTAGACTTTCGGAAATTTACAAAGGTTCAAATGATATAGACGACCTTCTTTTGCTTCTTCGGGGGTTCCCCGTCATTACGGGGAACCCCCGAAGAAGCAAAAGAAGGTCGTTTGTTCCCACCTAGTTCATGACATTTGGGACAATATAGTCTTTACAATTATTTTTAGTAGTAGCACAGAATCAAAAGTAGTACTATTTAGTGGTAGTAGACCAGGCGCTCCAAACGCTTTTTACGTAAAGAGTAAAAAAAATGAGCTAATTTTGGAACATCTAATCTAAGCCGTTTAGTGCCAAATTACATTTTTTTTTATACGTGAGTAAAGTTGCTTACCCAGTTTAGCTTCCGCCCAATCGCAGACGACTCTCTCTGTTTCCCTCGATGCCACATGAGGTTCCTGAAGTACATACATTAAAAACTATTTAAATAAAATTATTGAGACAGACAAAACCAACAAATTTATTACAAAAATAAATTTCGTATGAGATAGCTCATACCTACGGTAAAATCTAGTTCAATCTGCAATCTGTTTCACACTTATTGGCCTCGTGTCTGCTACTTACTTTGGAAGATGATGACGATGACGCTTCTCCCAAGTCAGGTAGCTGCGGCACTTCCAGTTTAATCTTCTTCCGAAGGCCAGCATAGCAATATCTGTAAAAGATGTTCCTTAGTTAGTGATTAGCCGCTAAATAAACAGACGTCAAATGCAAGCTAGATGAATTAATACCCTTTTAAAAATCGACGGCGACGACTAAAGTGAACGATAAAATAAGTTTTTTTGCAGCTTATAAGTAAAACGATAGACCCTAATCTCATGTGAGGATGCGGTCGAAATAAATAAGCACGCTATAAATTACGCCCATAGGCCTTATTCGAAAAATTTGAATGAATAGATAGCATAGCATATATCCCATAGCATAAAACCGTGTCGCCTTAATTGCTAAGGAAAATAGGACATATTGAACTTTCAAGCCAAATACAGGGACCCTTATCTAAACAGAAAGCGCGTGTAACATTATACAATAAAGTACAATGTATCGGTGATAATCGGAATCTCAGTGACCCGGAACAATAACACACAAACTTGGCAGCGCATGTACCTACCGAGTTATCAACTCAGTTGATCGAAAAGGAACTAATATGCCATATCATTTCACTTCGCTGTCAATCGATATCTTTGTTTCATAATTTTCTATGATGGCGTCCCTTTTTAACTTCAAAAAAGGATAGGTTCTCAGTTTCTTTTAAAGTTTTTTATCGCTTTATTAAATTATTGCTTGTTTATGTAAGAGCCGATTTCAAAAAATCTTTTTTATTTAAAGGTCCAGATTGGTCCCATAGAAGTTTCATCAAAATCGGTTTCTCAAGTTTTTTAAACTTATATTATAACTAAACAGATACGTTTGGGGAAATGAGTAGACTAAATAACACTAGACTAGGCTATGAGTGTGTCAGCTAAGCTTTGAAAAAAATCGGACAAGCCAGCCAGCCAGCGGCAGCGTTTATATTCACACTGCTGCATGCCGCTGAAAATTCTGTATCAAACACCTCTTAGGGTTATATGCACAATAGAATATCTATCACAATAGTCTCAATTTATAAGCCACTTGGTTTCCTGATGGAACTTGGCCACCGTTCAAATTGTTATTCTTTTTATTGGTCGTTTGCACCGAGCTTTCCTCATTTTATGTTCAAGTTTTTGTTGGGTTTATTTAATCACAGATTAGCCAATAAAAATACATTCTACAATCGTGCAAGACATACGTCACTGACATTGTAGGTGGGTATCTACTATCATTTCTACTGTGGTACTGATAACAAGTTCACAGTGTTCTTGATAAAATTGGGCCAATCTGTTAATGGTTTGTAGATAGGGCCGCGTGATTTTTATTATGCTACTCAACGTAAATGCGAAAGTTTAGATATTTGATAATGCTTATGTACGTGATTCCTGAATTTATTCAAAGCTTTTTCAGCTCCTAACGCGGTTTTTCAACTACATAGTACATATAAAACAAAGTCGCCCGCTGTCTGTCTGTCCGTAGGTATGTTTAGATCTTGAAAACTACGCAACGGATTTTATAATACGATTTTTTTAGTGATTCAAGAAGAAATACATTGTGCATATAATATGGATAACAGATCTAAAATGCAAGGGACATAGTGGTTGCTATTCCTACCGGTCTATGTCGCTCTTTCAAGAGTAACCTCTATAGAAAACATGTTTGTGTTGTATAATGACGAAAAAGCTGTGAACGTTGTATGTAAAAGAGCCTTCTCTTGAATGGAATTATCTTCAATAAAACCAATTCTGTAAACAGTAGTATAGAGAATTGTATTAATTCATCACAATCTCACAATTAGGGTTTCAATATACGTAACCACCTTACACCACGCGCCAAATACTTTGACATTCCTAGACATGACAGATGACAGACGACAAACCTGATCACAGAATATAATAGGGTCTAGCTTATTATAATGGTAACGTTACCTATCAAGACATTCTGTAGTATATTTAATATCAGGCATTGCACCCGTGCGAAGTCGGGGCGGGTCGCTAGTAGCATAACATAATTTTATTTTGGGGGAGGCCGTATCCACTGTGTGCATTATCTATGTAGGTTCACACTCGAGATAAGGTGAGTCGTTCCATGATAGATACCCAGGGCCGGATTTAGGGGAGGTCAAACGGGGCGAATGCCCCGGGCCTCCACAAACGGAGGGCTCCCACAACAGAGACTTCGGAAAATAATCATTCAAATTCCGACAAGTTAACACAGGTATAAAGATATTTTCCTTTGATATTCTTTTTTTCGCTATTTTACCTTTACCTACAGTACTTAGTACATACATGATTATTTTATTGTTAATATATCAGGCAATCAGTAAAATATCGAAATCTCAAATGGCTCTCATAAGCACTTGCAATTTACTACCCATCTTGAGGGAGTATCCCAATGACTCAATGGCTGAGTGGGGAAATTGTTCATTTTATTTGGAAAATAAATTGAGGCCAGGGGGCCTCCGCTCCTTTGTTGCCCGAGGCTTCCAAACCTCTAAATCCGGCCCTGTAGATACCTACCTGTAATGTATTAGTTTGGATATGACATAATGGATTTAGCTACCTATGTATTTTGTTTTATCTCCGTGATTACAACTATCCTCAAATAAAGTATATTGGTTATGTAAACAAATTAGTCATAATCATTACAACACAAAGGAAATATATAATTCATTATTTGAATTACCTATATTATTAGGCAGTGTTTATGCAATTTAGATTTACTTGTGCTCGTAGATTACATTTCGGCAGGACTGAATATCTTGAAGTAGATACAGTAAGCACCAAAAGTAGATTGGAAATTTTAGTTATTATTTTAAAAACATGCGTCGAGTGCACAAAAGGGGCACCTCGAGGCGCCCTTAAAATTCTTTCGCCACACTCTGGTTTGAAAAAACCAGTAACACGATAAGAAAAAGAAAAGTTATTCAACGCCCATTTTCTCTGAATTTGTCAAAGCTGTTTTTTTTATGGCATAAAGCAGATTTTCAAACTAGTTCAAAACTTCGATCCAAAGTGCAGCTTTTGATCTTTACACATCAGAAATGCTAATCTACTTTTGACGCTGAATGTATCTTAACTTTCAGCTTATTAGCTCACTGCTCACCGATTAATTCAGAGTACCTACATGATTATTATCTACGAGGAATTATATGACGTAACATTTCTCTTAATTCTTTGCGGAATAATCTCTGAAATTGCCGAGTGGTTTTCATCCAGTTCCCGCATTTCGCGACACAGTTTTCAACTCTTGCGGATATCATCCTTTTCATAATGTATTATTTTTATATCCATATAAAGAAATGTTTATTTTGATTTTTTTAATCGATTGCCTACTTTTCCTCGTGCACAGATGTGATGGGTTGGGTAGTTTTTATAAATTTACTAATCTTTGTCTGATTAATCTAAATGAGACGTGATATCTTATCATCAGCTTCGCTAATAGGTATGGTATATAAATACAGTAAGATTACATTGAACCAATCCTTCCTTTTAGATAGATTCTAAGATAAACTACAAATAAGAAACCAAAGAATTTGGAGTAAATTATTTATGTATGACACTATTTATAACTCGAGAACTGCAGAACCGATCTGGCTGAAAATTGGTAGGGAGGTAGCTTAGGACCAGGAGACGGAAATTGTAAACTTTTTATCCCGAAAAAAGTAACAGGAACGAGGCGAGCGAAGCCGCGGGCGGCCGCTAGTTGTTTAAAATTGAATAACTACAGTTAATAAAGTGAAAGCTTTATTAACTGTAGTAAGCCATTCATTTTGTTTTGTATTTTACATTTTGTTTTGTATTTTAGAGCTACACTCAGAACTCGACACTACATAGATTTTGAGCAGATTTTCTAATCAAAATATTTTTTGAAAACTCATTTATTGAGTTCCGATTATATTTTAGAAAAAACTATGATAATAATGACTTAGAGGTCTCTCTCTCTCTCTCTAGCTAGTTAATCTAGTAATTATTTTATTTGCTTACCTGGAGTTTCCGCGAGTGCCGAGTCGTCTAGGCCGCACAGTTGGGTACACTTGCTTCATCACTTTACCGAAATCCGCTGTTGAAAGAGGTTTTGTATTGCAGCTCATACAATGCGCTCTGTAAAATTAAATTAAACTTTTTACATTTAAGTACACACTTTTTTTTTTTGCTTTTATCATTTGATAGCTTACGCCCACGAATGTATTTACATATTAATAAAAACTATTTACATACGTTTTGAAAAGGAAATATAAGAAATAATGCGAACAATCCATAAAACACTATCTAGCCCTAAACTAAGCTGAGCTTGTACTATGGGAACCAGAAAGCAATAGTTTTTTAACACAATATTGGGCACATAATTATAGATATGGGCCCAATATGTATAATTATTGAGGGTATTCTTTAGCAAAAAATCGTAAACAGGCTTCTGCATATATTGTAAATGACTTATACAGGGTTTCCCAGAAATGGTGGATAATCCTGCACGTGCGTGTGCGGGGTGGGGGAGGTGGGGCCCCACACCCCATAAAAAAAATCTATTCCCAACAGTCCGCGGTCTACGAATTTTTTTGGAAAATTTAGAAATTTCCCAGTTTTCCTCACATTTGTGGGCATTACGTCCGCTACATGAGGCCTAGTTCGGATTTTTTTCTATTAACGTATCCCCTAATAATGGTATTCCTAAATTACCTTTAAAAAAACGCAACTACATAGGATAGTAGTTAACTAGTAGTCCCCAAACATGATTTTTGTTTCTGAAATTTATTTTACTGCTAAGTTTGAGCACCTGTGGTGTAAAAAAAATGTATCGGAGTTTTATAGCCAACCACATAAAAAAAATACCTACATCATAAGGATTCTAAAACAGTAGCATAAGTATCTACTTTAATGGTAAAATTATTGAGCTATAGCTACTAATGTGTAAAAGTAGGCGTTTCATTACAAAATTGCAACAGAAAAAAATAAAACAAGTAATGGCCAAAGAAGTATTTATTATAAAAATAATCATAGTAAATGTTCAAATTGGGCTCCCTGCCCTTATGCAAGCTCTACACCTTTTTATAAAAGATCTTTGTAATCTGTTATTATAAATTTTTGATGATATAATTCTGGCTGCTTCGGCGACGCGAAGTCGAAGTTCTTCTAATGAGTTTATGGGTTTCTTGTAAACCTGCTCCTTCAAACAGCCCCAATAAAAAAAATCCAGAGGATTTAGGTCTGGGGACCGTGGTGGCCACAATATTGACCCCAATCGGCCAATCCATCTGTTGGAATAGGCATCAATCCTCTGCATTTTTTTTATTGGGGCTGTTTGAAGGAGCAGGTTTACAAGAAACCCATAAACTCATTAGAAGAACTTCGACTTCGCGTCGCCGAAGCAGCCAGAATTATATCATCAAAAAATTATAATAACAGATTACAAAGATCTTTTATAAAAAGGTGTAGAGCTTGCATAAGGGCAGGGGGAGCCCAATTTGAACATTTACTATAATTATTTTTATAGTAAATACTTTTTTGGTCATTACTTGTTTTATTTTTTTCTGTTGCAATTTTGTAATGAAACGCCTACTTTTACACATTAGTCGCTATAGCTCAGTAATTTTACCATTAAAGTAGATGCTTATGCTACAGTTTTAGAATCCTTATGATGTGGGTAATTTTTTAATGTGGTTGGCTATAAAACTCCAATACATTTTTTTTACACCACAGGTGCTCAAACTTAGTAGTAAAATAAATTTCAGAAACAAAAATCATGTTTGGGGACTACTAGTTAACTACTATCCTATGTAGTTGCGTTTTTTTAAAGGTAATTTAGGAATACCATTATTAGGGGATACGTTAATAGAAAAAAATCCGAACTAGGCCTCATGTAGCGGACGTGATGCCCACAAATGTGAGGAAAACTGGGAAATTTCTAAATTTTCCAAAAAAATTCGTAGACCGCGGACTGTTGGGAATAGATTTTTTTATGGGGTGTGGGGCCCCACCTCCCCCACCCCGCACACGCACGTACAGGATTATCCACCATTTCTGGGAAACCCTGTATATAGCGTATTAACAAAAGTGATCTTACATATACTCATCATAAACATCTTGCTTGGGCAATGATACATCAGGGTCCACTTCCAAGTGTGTCTGTATCCAAATGACAGTTTGTTGAAGTTCAGCCCTGTAAACAAAGATCATTACTCAAAAAACAGATCCATAAATACACCCCTCTTTTGTAACTTCCAGAAAAAAGTTTAGGACTCATCAGAGGCTACTTCTGATAATAGCACAGTCAGATTTTTTATTTGTTTTATCCAAAAAAAGAACCAATTTCATGGACACTGTACTAGAAAATACTTCTCAAGTCAACCTTGTGTATTTTAGCACCAATATTGTAAAATTATTTTGGCCAAAAACAAACCTCATTATCTTTGTGGTAGATAAAGATTCCTTCACAGTTTTTCGTTTTTTTTTACTTTTTTTAAGAATAAGATTAAAAAGTTTTAACAATTCTATATTTTGTAAGTAGGTTTTGCTAAAACAGTCCAAAATTGTATTCTGGTAGTTACAAAATAGGGCTGTACAGGTAAACCATGCAAGTCTGTCTACTCCATATAAAGCTTACATAGGTGAGGGATGATTTGCAGGGGGTTTCCTGGAAAGCTGGTTGCAGGTGGTAAATTTACCACCTGTGCCCCTATAAACTTCATATGGAGTGCTCTTATTTAAATTCCTATGTTGTTTATTTAAGTCATGCTGCAATTGCAATCTATAAATCTTCATGCATATAATATTTTTTTAGAAAAATAATGTGTAAATGTGCAAAGTTTTTTTTGAACTACATACCTAGATCCCAGAGGGTTCATAGGCTGTTTGAGAGGATCATGAGGTGGCACACCAGTCGGCAGCCTCAAGTAAAGAAGAAGTCTCTCGGCCCCGCTCAGAGCTTCGACAGCTTCAAGCAACTGAGATACTCGTTGTCGACCATCTTGGCTAAAATTGTATTTGAATATTAAATTAAATTTAAGGCCCCCTGTGCCTTTGCTCCTGTACTAGCAGTGATTGGTAACATCAATAATAAAATCGTTTTCTCTAATTAATTTCTGTCATTTTTGCTTATGATTAGACGACGGGTAAAATTCCTTATAATTCTAGGTAACATACAATATTTATCAATTACATTTTTAAGGCATGATTGAGCCAGAAACATTAAAATTTTCAATCTTTTGGATTAATAATATTGCTATACTTAGTGGGTCTTATTAATAATCCTAGCGTAGCGTTGGACTAGTTGATCCGTGTTTTGTCTCTTGCATTGACATGCAATTGTCAACTCGAACAAATGTGACAAAACACGATTTAACTACTCCAGCGTTGCGCCAGGATTATTAATAACACCCAGTAGGATTATCTCAATAATTTGCAGTCTTGCCATAGCACATCCAGGCTGAGTACTCAAGTAAGAACTGTCAATATTAATTTATAATATTAACAGCTACTGAAAAATTATTCACTGATTCTTTGGTATAACAATGTTAACAAAATGTGTGTGTATTGTTTAATAAGAATGATATAAATATTGTATCAAACTATTATGACTATTATCCAATTTACTATGTTTAATTATTCAAAGTTAGTCAGTGTGAGTGTAACACCAGAGTCATAAGTTATATCTGATCTAGACTTCTATAAGATACAATCTGCTAGTGTACATGGACTGATCTTCGTTACCTGAGGGTGTTTTCGACGATTTGCTGCATAGAAGCTACTTTAGAGGAGTCCATTTTGGACTCTTTGCTACGAGACGAGTCGGTGCCGGAGCCCCCCGCACTCGAAGTGCCTGGAGTGAGGCTCGGAGCGGGGACAGTTTCCTTATCATAAGACGCAATTTGCCTATGTTTTGGATGATTGACATTTTCCCTGTGAAGTTTCGCGTCATCCACTAAATCTCTCTCGGATTTCACATTTTTCGCACTATCGTCACTTGCCCAAGGCTGAAATGGACTTGTATTATCCATTCTAGCCCAAGCTTATTAGAAATATAACGTTAATTGACTTCATAATGCCTTTTTTTCTAATCTGAAAATATAAAATGCGTAACAAAACTCCATTTTCTTGACATTTGATCAGCTGTGAAGTGAGGTGGAGTGAACTGAACCAACTGAACGAACAAAATACAAGAATGGAATAGATCGAAGATCGAATGAGTGAGAGATTTTGTTGCCAGCAATTATTCTTTTTGTGCTGCCAGAAGGTTACCCTTGAACCTTACAAGTAGCTTTTGACTCCGTCAGATTTTAGTATTGCAATGCTGGCCAAGTAGCTCAGGCTCAGGCACTAGCTGGGTGCTTATCTAACTCCTTGGTAAAATGCGTAACTTATTATTATTTTTTGTACTTATCTCTTATTTATTCGCTATCAATCACTTTCGTTACGGTACGGCACATATTATGTGCTCAAATCAAAGCCATAATTTTAACTAAGATTATGATCTAATCTACCTGAAAATATTGCTCACTCCACTTAAGTATGTGATTTATAAAAACTTCAGGCAAATCAAAGCCTGAGTATTAATGGTGTACTTATTTGCCTTGTTTTTATTGGTAGGTATTATATGAAGCTGCCTCGCTAAAGATGATACATTATTTTAAGCTCGATAAACACTCGGTATTTGCGTAAATAAAATTAAATCTGGTCACACTGATATTTGTTTTTGTGTGGCATTGGCAAAATAAAAAAGTCTCCAGCGCCAGTACAAAATGCAAAAAAGTAATGCGCGAAGCGTTGCTTAGAGTAGAACTATAGAAAAAGAATAGAGTGCGCTCTTGTGCCAATTTCATGCAGTATGGAAAGTAGTGCGCTCTGGTAATTGAATGACGAAGCTTTGTCCATAGGTACGTGCAGTTCTTAACCCACACATACATAATGTGCCCATAGTACCTATACTATGCTATTGTATTCATTAGAAAAGTGTTAAATATCTTTGAAATTACATTTGATTCTGAAAAACACATTAATATAGCAACAAACATTTTGTCAAGTAGTAAATAAGCATTAAAACAGAATATTTATTTTGAGAAGATTTGTAAACATACATCATTGTAAAGAAATCATTAATCACAAAATTAAAAACTTCATTAAAGCATGTTTTTGTGTTACATTGATATAAATAGGTAGCCGCTTCTCTTCTAATCTTCCCCTTCATACGTCAATTTACCTTGTAGGATTGGAAAACTCAACACTGTGAAATAAGAGAAAGTTAATACCAACAAAAGATAAACGAAAACACATTATACTACAGTAATAAAAACATAGCAATAACTGAGACCTGACTGAAGTCATTTCAGTGGGAGGCAATAATGTTAATCACGTTATTATACACCCCGTTATTATGAGTCCAGTAAGTCACATGCACACTGGAGCATTTCAAATTTCAAACATGGGTTTTTAAATTTTTGTTCTGGCACTCAGTGTTGCCGTTTTCTATTTTGAGAAAATGCTAGAACTTGCTCCAAATAATGCTAAAAAATGCTATTTTTGTATTTAAAAATGCTAAAAAACATGCTAAAATCCTAATTTTGTTATTAAGCTTTCTGTGTACAATTTTTTGGTAGAACAGTAGCCTAACATGTTATTCTAGGCTCTAAAGTATCGTTACGCACCAAATGTTAGCAAAATCCATCATTCATCCGATACGGCATTCAGTGAACGAAAATACTGTATCTACACAATTTGCCACATTTCTGATGTTACTAGGATAAAAAGGACAGGTTAATATTAAAGAACATTTTCGTCGTCTTAATCATTTTAATCAGAATCAAACAATATTCCTAAATCATCGTCATGTTCGTCGGTTTGGGCTTGTGATGCAAAATATGCAATATGCTAAATGCAAAATTTACATGCTAAAGAGTCATGAAATATGCTAAATTTAGCACTAAAAATGCTAAAACGGCAACAGTGCTGGCACTGGATACCTTATACCATAGACAAAGGAAAACGAGTAGACTGCCAATCTCATCCAAGAAAACGTGCATCGATAAATGATTGCCTACAATGACGCTAGATGTCGCTGATCGTTTTGAATCTGATAAAAACGAGTGAAATGGTTTTTACAGTATTCGCAACAATAGGTTAGCTAACTAATTGATATTGTAGTACGACAACAAATAGAGAGATGGCGTTAATCTGAGTGGCGTTACTTAAACTTGCGGCGTTGCCAGCTTTCGATGGAGCAAAAACAGGGTAGAGTGTGACGCGACGTTGTCAGCTAGTGTACGGAGATTTTATTTTGATGTTTTTAGTTTGTTCCAAGGATTAAGGTCATTGCTTAATTGCTAACAAGTTGCGCTGAAGCGTCAAAGTGACACTCAGGCAGGACAGGCAGGACCAACCTGGATTTTTAAAAACATTGGGTTATGTAATAACTTGTTACCTATTTGTAAAATCGTATGCGTAAGTTGTTAGGCAAAGTAAAAAGGCACACCACAATAACGTGTTATTTATTTTGTTGTGTATGCAAATAAGTTTAAAGATTTAGCATGGAGTTTTAGTTGAGTGATGACTATGACATTTAGTAACAACCTACCGTCTACATACCTAAATTGTAGATTGTAGGTACACAATACAAACTGAATGATTTACACACCCATTTTTAGGGTTCCGTAGCCAAATGGCAAAAACGGAACCCTTATAGATTCGTCATGTTTGTCTGTCTGTCTGTCTGTCTGTCTGTCAGTCCGTCCGTATGTCACAGCCATTTTTCTCCAAAACTGTAAAAGCTAGGGTGATGAAACTTGGCGAGTAGATGTATTCTGTGAACCGCATTAAGATTTTGACAAAAAAAAAAAACTATAAATTTTGGAGGTCCCCATACTTGAAACTGAAACTCAAAAAAATGATTTTCATCGGTCCCATACGTGTGGGGTATTTATGAATAGGTCTTTAAAAATGATGTTGAGGTTTCTAATATAGTTTTTTTCTAAACTGAATAGTTTGCGCGAGAGACACTTCCAAAGTGGAAAAAAGTTGGTCCCCCCCTCTAACTTCTAAAATAAGAGAATGATAAAACTAAAAAAATATATGTTGTACATTACTATGCAAACTTTCAACGATATTTGGTTTGAACGAGATCTAGTCAGTAGTTTTTTTTTATACGTCATAAATCGTAAACCGCAATTTACCTTTCGACGAACTACAAAAACCTTTATATTATGTTACTTGATGCTACGGAACCTTCATGGGCGAGTCCGACTCGCACTTGGCTGCTTTTTAAATTGCCCGAAAATTGAGTTTCGTTGTTAGCGTGTTTTCCTCGTGTTTATTGTTTTTAGTTTTTTCCGTTTTTCTTAAGAGGGTACCGAGCAAAATAGTTCAAAACGATAGTCACGGTTAAATCGATATTATGAATAAACTTGCGATAATGAATCTAAAACTATGTATAAAGTACCAGATTGAACGTATTTACAATTATTCCGTCATAAAATTATCGTCATAAATATTAATTGATGTCTAGTTAAATAAACAAAGTTAAGTAAAATTGGCCAAAATCGTATGTCAGCGTTAAATAGAAATGTCATATTAAATAGTCTTTTTTTTTAACACACTTTAATTCGAATTAATCTTAAATGTTTATTTAGTCTACGTCGTCTACAATTACTTTAACTGTGAAAAAAGACAGCCTTCCACCATATACATACTAAAATAATAGTAAATTATTGCAAAGGCAGCGAAATAGGCAATTGCCATTTCGGCCGAGGCATATATACCTAGTGCTTTTCTTAAAAAAATGCAAGGAAATAAAAAAGGGTCTTTTACATAATAAACTTATTTATTATTAACCAAATAACAACGAACTCTGCTTTACCGCCATTTTTTATTTTTATTTTTCAGTTTGTGTCGAAAGGTAAACGCATCTGTGGCTATACAGCCACGAGAACGCAATGTGTACGATAGATGAAAGAGTTCTAAATTCAAACAGCACACCGTTTCATACAACATTGCCGGAGCGAGAACGCGCTGGGAAGTGATTTTGGTTTTTCAGTCTACCTACGTAAATATGATCCTTCGCGTATTCTATATTCAAAAGTAATTACAATATTTCCGCGCATGTTTAAGAAAAATATAGTTATAGAGGTCTTCTAAAGTGCTTTAAGGTTTAATCCTACTAGAATAAAGAAACTAACCAAAGTCGAGGGCGGCAGTTAGTCTACTTGCAATAAAAAAAAATACGGGTTGCACTCCGGGAGTGCCGGCAGAAGTGAAAACTTGATTATTAACGTAGGAACCCTAAAAGTTGTTTATTTTATCAAGTTCCTCAATGTAGTAAAACCCCAATCAAAGTCCTAAGGAACCCTAAAAATTTTAGCATTATCAAGCTCCTAAGTGTAGTTGAAATTCCAATCAAAGTGCTAAGGAACCCTAAAATTGTTTACATAATCAAGGTCCTAAGTGTAGTTGAAAGTCCAATTAAAGGCCTAAGGAACCCTAAAAGTTGTTTATTTTATCAAGTTCCTCAATGTAGTAAAACCCCAATCAAAGTCCTAAGGAACCCTAAAAATTTTAGCATTATCAAGCTCCTAAGTGTAGTTGAAATTCCAATCAAAGTCCTAAGGAACCCTAAAAATGTTAACATTATCAAGCTCCTAAGTGTAGTTGAAACTCCAATCAAAGTCCTAAGGAACCCTAAAAGTTGACCACTTAATCAAATTCCTCAATGTAGTAAAACCCCAATCAAAGTCCTAAGGAACCCTAAAAATTTTAACATTATCAAGCTTCTAAGTGTAGTTGAAACTCCAATCAAAGTCCTAAGGAACCCTAAAAGTCGACCATTTAATCAAATTCCTCAATATAGTATAACCCCAGTCAAAACCCTATACGGAACCCTAAATTTTACGTAAAGCCAAATCCTCAACGGGTCGGAACCGCTAGAAGGGACCTTGTCGCGCGACCTACAAGTAGGTCCTAAATGAAGTAAAACGGCAGACATAGGAGGAGGGGGTTCTGGGGGGCTAAAGGGGGTCACAGCACGGCTCGCTTCGCTCGCCGCGCTGTTCCCCGTGGTCACGTGGCGGCTCGCTTCGCTCGCCGCGACGCTCCCCCCGGGTTCAGGAGGAGGGGGTTCTGGGGGGCTTGGGGGGAGTCACAGCACGGCTCGCTTCGCTCGCCGCGCTGTTCCCATGGTCGCATGGCGGCTCGCTTCGCTCGCCGCAATGCTCCACTCGAAAAATAAATACAGTAGATCTATAAAATCATGTACCAATGACCACTACTACCTGCCGCGGGCGGCCGCTAGTTCATAAAATCTATAATAGGTATGTACCTATACCTACTACAGTCACGAAAAACGCCTTGGTATGCTTGCTACTAACTATTATCTATTCTGTGACGTTACCGTGTCACAGTAACTACTAGCGTATCTGTAGCGTCTTACGCTTTTTTTCGATTTTTATTATGAACTCTACGTTGTAGTCTTAGGGTACATTTCTGCAAAAAATCCGTCCTACGCTTTTTCGATCAGGGTCACGTGATCCTGACGCGAGTTTAAGATTTTATCCCCATTCAGAAAGTGCTCAACGCCGCTAAAGAAGTTTTCACTTCAAAAATATTTTTTCATTAGCGCCATCTATTTTAAAAAAGCACCACTTAGTATGTACCTTACAAAATACCACTACGCCACGCCATCTATCAATAGGTATATGAACATTGAAAATATTGCTCTTGCCAGGCTATTTGCCAGCGCCATCTAGAAATAGCCCGGAATTTTGCCATTTTTTGAGTCACAAAATTTTGTTCTGTATTAGCAGTCTTCTTGTTTTCCTTTGTCTATGCTTATACCTTGTCCTTGATACTGGGTGGATCCGACTTGGAAAGGTAAGTTTAAAGATTAACGTCAAAAATATCTTAGCTTTGTCGGTAGGTGGCGCTGCTTTCCAATCTTTCCATCCAAATGTGCTCCCCTTACAACGTTGAAATAAATAACTTTGCTTGCTGCATGCACGGGGCGGGGCGGACGGAAAGGACGTGCGTGGTGCGTGCGATTACTGATTACTTGTGGTTGTGTGTTGTTGTTCATAAGTTATATGAGCTGGCGTCAATTGAAGATATTTTTAAAGACTACATTGCTAGGCAAATGTTTTCTTTATTGCATTGCGCTTTTGTGCATTACAATCAACATGGAATAAGGACTAACGAGAGACAGTAAGTTAGATCGGAGCCATCGAAGGCTAGACTAAATGATACCAATTATTATAAGTATTATTTGCCATCATTTCCTCTAGCGTTTCATCAAATCGTTTAAAAAGAAATAATTAGGTATTTAAGCCAACCATAAAGCTGTAGGTAGGTATACCTACCTACCTGACCAACAAACAAACAAATGTTATTATGATAAGTCAATAACAAGCATAATACCTCGCCTTATACTCACAGGAGAATCAGTACAATCAGAATCCAAAGTTGATGACTTCAAAAGTAAAACACCATTTACTAGAATCAGAGCAAGATAATTCAGCACATGACAGTGGAAAATGTATAAAAAACTTTATCTAAATACCTAAATGCAATGCAAGTTTAATTTCTTCATTCATGTTTCTGAACAGAAGATATATTTCCAGTCCATTTTTTTAATGTGATCCACCATCTATTGTTTGAAGTATTCTTAAATTTACAATCTATCGAAACTGTTGGTATCATTGATATTATTTTGTGATTATATGAGGCATGTACAGAAATCACAGCAATGGAAGTTGACATGATTTCTTGAACAACTCCAGAACTCATCACTGAATTTAAAGATTGGGTTTTACTTGCTCCGATACCATTGAAGAATTTCAATTTTCAATGAAGTTCCATTTGACAAAAAAAGGATTTAAAAAATCTCAAGCTATTAATTAATGAGCTTCCTTTGCTGACTGATACAAAACATTTATGGGTTAATCTCATCTAAGATAATTCTTCTATGAAACTGAGGATTCCCCCCTAATTTTCTTGTAGCCTAATTCTATATATTTTCCTTGGTACTTATAAGTACTTATTTATTAATTAAAATTGTTGTTTTAGATAATAATGGACTATGAAATTGACATTGAGGAACATGATGTCCTTGATAACCCATTCATCAGAACAGTTTTTCCTGATATTTCTGTCATTAAAAAAGAAATAACCCAGTATTTTGATGGTAAGTAATTTTTTTTTCTAATAAACCAAAAAAATAGTTTCAGTTTTTGATAGAGTTATTGTCAATACCTACTTATCTCAACTATTAAAAAATCTTGTATTTCAGAACCCAGTATAATAAAAGAACCAGAACTTGTGGAAACCCTTAATGATGTTCAATCAAAGTTAAATTCAAAATGTCATCCTACAAGAGTATTTCATGTTTCTGAAAAAGACAAGCACGCTCCTCCAATACAATGTAATAAAATAATCTTAGGCTCAAAACCTAATGTGCTAAATGAAAAAAAAATAGGTTTAAAGCCTGACTGTGATGCACAAGATGACAATGGAGAGCACATTTTAAATACACACAATGCCCTTAGTAAAAAGCTTATATTAGGTTCGAAACCTACCTCAGATACACAAGATAACTATGAGAAAAAGCTTATTTTAGGTTCCAAGCCTAATAAAGTTTTGCAAAGTGATATTGTAAAGGTAAGCGCAAAACATAAAGAGAAATCTAAATTAAAACAAATGAAAGTTATTCTCCAAGATATTAAATCGTACCTAAATCAAAATGGTAGATATTGTAAACTATGTTGCAGATTATTTCTAAGCAAACATGCTCTCGATTATCACAAAAAAATGGACCATCACAAGAAAATTTTCAGAAACAAAAATAATAAAGGAACAAAGAATATTTCTGAAACTCGATACAAATGTAGTATTTGTGGGTCTCATTTTAGTAAAAATTGTAATTTGCATAGGCACTATAGAAATGTCCATCAAAAGAATATAAAGTTTGGAAAAACTAATGCTAAATCCAGAATGGCAAACGTCAAAACAAATTCGTACATTAAAGTGAACGAAATTCAAACAGGAAACGAAAAACAAAAAGACTGCTTAAAAAGAAAAATGCATTCAAACTACACATGCATTATCTGTAGTATTCAATTTGCTTCCTTAAAGAGTTTGAATAGGCACTTAGGCACACATAGCATTGAAAATATTTCAAAAAAAGACAGTTCAGTTAAAGAAGAACAGTTTGAGACAGCACCAGTTACAAAAAAACAAAAGATTAATGGCAATAATAATACAAGTATTGCTCTTAAAACAAATCCAACGCAAGTCGTCAAAATCCATGACAATAAGCTTAAAAATAGAAATGAAACAAAGATTGGCAAAGAAAAACATACCACTGAAAAAACAACAAAGGAAACATCTGTTGAAGAGAACTGTAACTCAAGCTACGTCACTCGTGCGAGAAGCTCTAAATCAAAAGAATCCAATCTTTGTCTACATTGCAATAAAACATTTCCAGATCAGAAATCTTTAATAGAACACATGTATGAAATACTAGAACCGAAAAGGATATCAAATGAGACTATCAGAAATGCTACAAGTGATAAAACAAAAACAAAAGAGGATAAAATATTGTTTGTGTGCCGTCAATGTTCATACTATTTACCAAGCTTTGATGCTTACTACGCGCACTTGATTAGAAACCACAAAACAGTAATATTTATGGATACCAAAAAAGAAGCTTATAACCCTCAATGCAAATACTGTTCTTATAGGAGTTCAAATATAACAACTCATAATAGGCATATCCATTCATATCATATAGATTTAATGTTCATGCGAATAGAAAATGAAGTAGAGAAAGAACAAAGTCAAATTAATGAAAACTTTAATGATAATGCAATGAATGACTTCAGTTCGTTTGCATTAGAATCTGTTCTTTTCAAATGCAGCAAATGTAGTGTTTGCTTTTTGTCTTCAAATATTGCAAGTAATCACAAGCAACATGCATTAATGTTGGGTAATTGGAAATGTTCAATTTGTCATCACGTTTTGAAAGAACGATTCAAGGAATTGCATATAAAGCAGCATTCGTTTTCTCAAACAATGAACGTTCTCAATCTCAATGAAACCACTTTTAGTAATGTTCTGTATAACTGCACAAAATGTGCGATACATTTCAATGAAAAAATGTACCAAGAACACTACTCAAATTGTGGCTCAGATGCAACTGATTCGTTTTATTGTATGGTTTGCGATATACTAGTTGATGAAGTAGAGATGATCCATCATAAAAGTCAGCATAAACACTTGAAAGATATTTCAGACTTCACTATCATTGATTCTAACTTAATTATTGATGATAGTATTACGAATCTGAAAAGGACAGATACGGACATGCTATCTGAAATGAGGTTCAGAAAAAAGCTGTCCGAGCAACATAACTGTTTCACATACTGTCCCACGTGTAAAACTTTTCTTAACGATTTAGGACCAAAGAATAAGAGCCACATCAAAGGAGTTTGCTCTCATATGTACAAATATTCATGTAATGAATGTGGACTTATATTTACCAGTTCGACTATGCAAATACACAAAGAACGCCATGACAAGGACAAAAAATTGCGATTGCGAGATTTCAAATTTTTCGATCTCCAAGGAAATCAGATACGTCCGCCCATACCTGAGTATCCACATTGTAAGATATGCAAGATACATTTTCTCAGAAAAAATGCCATTTCTAGCCACATTTGTGATGAAACAGATTATTTAACATGTGATATTTGCAATATAAAGTTGTCAGAAAAAACTTTTAAATTGCACATGTCGTTTCATTTCTACGTCATACAGAAAACGTCATTTGCTAACGAAAAATGCAGTACTCCAAATCAATCATCCTTTTCCGTTGCTCCGAATTCAACATATCGAACACCCAGAGTTCTGGACAATGAAACAAAATCTAACATAAAATCGCGTTCGCCTTTTAATTCGAAAATAATTACGGAAGCTGAAACAAAATCACATCAGAAACCATCTACAACCGTCACAACAGAGCCTATAGAAGATTTACTTATTGAAATGGAATCTCTACCCAAAACAACAACGAATGAGTTGGTAGAGAATAATAAGATAGTAGTTCAGGAAAGTAACCACACTGATCTAGTTGAGGAACAAACACCAAATGACGATTCCCTAGTAGTCCTATATACTTGTAAAACTTGTGGTGTATCTGTTGAGTCATACGACGAACTAATTGAACATTGTCAAACTCACTATAGCGCTAACCAGAACGAAAACCAGATTGCATCTATGACGAAGTGTAAACGATGTTCATTGAAATTCAATAGTAGCTCGTATTTGGATCACCAACAAAGAATACATTCAAGCGTTTCAAAAATCCATATTCTGAAGTTTGATCCTAGTTATTTTACATCCAAAAATATGATTTGGGTGAAACAAATATTTCAGAATTTTCCCGAAGAAATAGTAAAAAAACTTCTTAAGAATTCTATTTATCAGCATGAGCATAGAATTCGGTTAGAATGTATTCAAAGAGGCTCATCGCTTTTGTATGTCTACAAGTGTGACATGTGTGGAAACTTTATAGATCCAGGCAGTGTGTATATGCATGCTGAGAACCCCTGTAGCAAGGTTCGACAATACCCATGCAATCACTGTGGCTTGCCATTTATATCAGGATTTAGTCGCAACTGTCATGAAAATTTACATAAACAGCAAAGAAAAGGTCTTACCAAGAAATCTTTCAACATAGTACTGTTTAATCAAATTAAAGACAAACCTTTTAATGATCGCATTTTCTGCACCACTAATCAATACCTTTTCTATCAATGTAGAAACTGCGATAGGGTTGTTGAGAAGTCGTTACTTACAGATCATGTCTGTGACAGAAACTCCTTAGTAAAATGTATGA
This sequence comes from Thera obeliscata, assembly GCA_947578465.1. Classification (NCBI taxonomy): domain Eukaryota; kingdom Metazoa; phylum Arthropoda; class Insecta; order Lepidoptera; family Geometridae; genus Thera; species Thera obeliscata. Next base: position 7,276,894 of record OX387926.1, read on the forward strand.
CTTGTGGGCTGTTAATAGGTCATGAGGACTTTAAAGCGCATGTATCTAAGCACACAGATTTAGGGAACTTCTATTCAGAAAATTTCAAGGTAATATTATTTGGATGCAAAACAAACACAAACAAAGTTTTGAAAACACTTTCTCCGTGTTTCAGTGGTACAGTTTATGATTACACATTATATAAATGCGAAATTTGCCAAATGTGTATTAAAAATAGCTATAGCGCTGAAAAACATACTTGCATACCAAACTTTGAGCTAGATAGATCAATGTGTTCTGCGTGTGACTTATATTTCCCTTCAGGTAATCTTAAATATCATACAAAACAACACAGGCTGGACCCAGATTTTTCAAGAGAAAATATGAATATAATTGTTATTAATCATGATTTGGTACAAATTGATGCCGGGGATAGTAATAATGACGACAGAGTCATGGAAAAGAGCATCAGTATTGAGAATGATGATAGACCAAAAGACGATCATAGCAAAGGAAAAGCTAAAAATTCTTATATCGATGGCAAGAAACAAAACGCTGATGGTTTTGAGAATAAGGAAAAAAGCGATGACGATGATAAAGATAAAAGGGTTGATTGTATCAGCGTAGTAACTGATGGCAAGGATGAGACTGTATATGATGCCGCGAATGATGATAAGCTGGAAACACTTTACAAGTGTAATTGTGGATTACACTTCCTAAATAAACTAAAAGTAACGGAGCACTTGGAAGAGTGTCCACCTAGTGGCAAACAATGTAAACAAACTTGTTCCAAGTGTCATTTACTTTTCAAAACGAGTGAATTGTTTGCTCACTTGGTTGTTCATCACAAAAATAAGTCAAAAGTACAACGCTTTAGAGTTATAGAAATAGCTTCAAATGAACTAGGGAGTGATTCGGTCCAATAATACAAGAAGTAGGTAAGGTAAGTATATGATTATGTTGTATACTGTTGATAGGTAAGAAATAATGTTTATATTTACTTACTTAGATTTTATTTTCATGTTGCATAGCAAATAATTATCATTTAACTACTGATTATACAGGGTTATTCATTATTAGCTGCAAATACTCAGGAATTAGATTAAACAAATAAAATAAAAAATATTTATGAAATGATTTATTTAAGTTTTGTTATGAAAATCCCGAGAAAATCGATAAAGGAATCATTGGTGCCTGACCTATTTTGACCTTTGATCCGCGCCCGCGCGCCGTGAGTGACACTCTGCGTTCAGTCACCGCCTGGGTGGGTCATCGTCCTGTTCTCCGTGGCAATCATTATGCAATAGCCGTAAATAAATTAATAAAAATAAAATTTCGATACAAAAACTTAAATCAAAATTAAAAAAAATCATTTCATAAATATTTTTTATATTATTTGTTGAACCTAATTCCTGAGTATTTGCAGCTAATAATGAATAACCCTGTATATAAATTATCTTGGTAAGTAATTACCTAGGTACCTAGTTAGATAGTATTTTAGTAACAAAGTTTTATGTTATGCATTTAAATAGACAGTGCTAAGTAGTTTTGATGCAGCGGTATTGAGTGACCTGATGCGCGGCATTGCTTTGTTATAGGCGATAGTTAAAAAAAACAATAACGTTTTGAAGGATATCAAAAGCACTGAACATATATAAGTACCTAAAAGTATATCGAAAAACACGAGCAACATCTTGTGTGCAAAATGATTGCACATAATTATGTATGTACGTACATACTTACAAAAAAACAAATTGGATCGTTTATAAGAAATCAGCAGCAAGGCATATAAAATGAAATTGGTGATAGGGACTATGTTTGCTAACCTTACATAATAAGTTACTCTCATGTTTAATTTTTTAACTAATTCTTATTCTAACTAGTTTGTAAGTTGTCTCTGAATAAATATTACTCAAGTTAAATTCGGTGTCTAACTTATTGAAGTTGAATCCTTTTTACGAACTTTAATTACGTTTAGTACAAGTTAATGTTTGCGATTGGGCGATTATTTCAAATGCGGTTTCTTACATTTGCCGCCATAGATAGCTTAAGCACGGACTCTACCTCAAGACTCTACCTACTCGTTTGTTTTTAGACTTGGAGGAAATTGCCACGAAGACCGTAAGAAAATAGAAAGATATTCCATAATGATTACAATGACACACAAGGAAAGTAGTACAGTTTTAGCCTAAAAATCACACACATCTACGTCACAGTAATACAATGGGCGGTCTTATCACTGACAGCGATCTCTACCAGGCAACCTTGGGATGGACAGAACTGAACATAAACAAGAGAGGGGGTCTAATCTCTCTTAAATAGTCTCATAAGAAGAGAAAGGGACATTTTTGTAGAGGATAGCTTGCCAATGGTTTATTATTATTTTGATTCCTCTTCCCTGGCGTATATTACCGATGGCGACGTTATGTTCTACGTACGTTCCGGAAAGTCCGGAAATAGTTTCCCCAACCCACTACCGCCATCTGTATGTAGTGAAAGAAACTTTTTCAGTCTTCTTTTGAGCTTGACATGACACTGGCAAGATTAACCGTCGAAATGACATGTTTATTTATGGCAGCTGCTGTCATTTAGCCGCGCAGCTACCTATAAATATAAAGTAAAATTTAAAAAGAAGAAGAGAGAAAAGAAAAGTACATTCCCAAAATTCCTCACTAATTTCAGATTAATTATTTCAGAATTTAGATTTTTGTTTTGTGCTAAAATTGGCGCGGATTCTACTCTTCTGCATAAATGCCTACACGTCGTTTCTCGATTTTATTGGTCTAAGAAACAAGCAAGATCATGTAGTACCTAATGTATTGGTTTTTAAAACTTCATGCAGTCCGAGAAATAAGGCAACCAAAATGTTTGTTTACGATCGTTTCTGCCAGTGGTTGGGGCACATGAAACTGTCTCGCGTGCTGCTGTTGGTGACTGTGATTCTGTTTATGGTTCCTCTTTTTACACATTACTACTTGTCCAAGGTAAGCTTCTTTCAAAATAGGTACTTATTCTGCTAAAGATTACCGTAGCATAGGCCTAAGCTAAATAAGTTTCCTTCTTATCTGCTGTTACACAAGTGCTGATAAAGACAGATGCAGACAAAATAAAATGATTGTTGTTTTTCAAAAGAAGGTAAAGGTTTAACTTGTATATTTATTTTCAGTATGAAACAATGGCAACTACTCTTGGTTCAAGTCCAATTCGACACACTCTGGAGGTTCTAGGAGATGTATCAACAATGACTGCAGCAGATCTAAAAATAAGGATAGAAGAAATGTTAAGAATCAAGGTACCAGCATTTTTTTTGGATTTTTTTTTCTCCAATGCCTGTAACCTGTATTAAATAAAGCTTTTATTCAAATTTAAGGCATCAGTATCAACGGAACTACGAGAGCTCGAAGCGAAACGCGGCCGGCTACAGCGCGAGGCGGCGGCAGCTAGCTCCCGCGCCGACAGCGCTAAGGCCGAGCACGCGAGGGCGGCGGCCGAGTTACAACGTCTGCGGGTATCTGCCGACCAAGCGCGCATCGCCCAGCTAGAAGCCATCCGTCGTGATTCCCCAGAACTAGCCCCACCCATCCCTATCCTACCCTCCAAACCACCACCCATCGTACCTGAACTAAACCCAAGCTCAATACCCCATTGCCGCATGTTTTCATGCTTCGACCATTCCCGCTGTTCTCTAACCTCCGGCTTTCCGGTTTACTTGTACGATCCGGATGTCTATGCACCGCTGGCAGGTGCAGAAGTCGATGGCTTCTTGAAAACGACTTTACGGCAGACTTTTGGGTATAATCCTCATTTGACGCAAGATCCCAATGAAGCGTGTGTGTACCTTGTCATTGTTGGTGAATCTTTCCCATTGGAGAAAAGTACTAGGTGAGTTGATAATTTTTCTCACACAACGCTTCTGTTAAAACTTACATTGCAGTATATTTCGAATGTTTTTTTTTATTTCAGCCCAGTGACAGAAACATACAAGCTGTATCTAAATGAAACAGCTCTGAAAAACTTGCCCTACTGGGGTGGTGACGGGCGTAACCATTTACTGCTGAATTTGGCGCGAAGAGAGCTGTCAGTTGGCTCCGGTGACGCTTTCAGAGGAGCGTCGACTGGGAGAGCCATGATAGCTCAATCCACGTTCACACATGACCAGTTTCGTCCTGGATTTGACATAGTCACACCACCCGCATTGGGACCGCCCGGAGGCGATGTTTGGGCTGATTGCGGACAAATGGCACCCGCTAGAAGACAATACTTGCTCAGGTAACTTACTTCTCTGCTTTCTTGCTTGGTTGATTGGAACGTTTGGGTACGAATTCATAAGCAACATTTAGTTTTCAGGGCTCACAACCACCATTGAAGGGAACTGAAAAAATGAAAAATCATGAACTAATTGGACAACTGCAGAAAATGGTGAAACTAGCTCCAGAAGCCGACTCGTTTCTTTTACAATTTGAATGCGATCCACCGGTTGAACAACGAGCTGTGCTGCCAGCTGGTGATTGGGCGCTCTGCGGGACAGACAGGTCGAGGAAAGCAGTACTGCACTCATCCACTTTTGCCCTTATTTTAGCGCCCGCTGACGTCACTTACACAAGTACAGCTTTAGTGCAAGCGAGGCTGTACGAAGCATTACGTTCGGGCGCTATACCGGTTCTCCTCGGTGGTGATAGAATCAGACTGCCGTTTGATGAAGTGCTGGACTGGAAACGAGCAGCGGTTGCCTTGCCCACAGCGCGCGTAACTGAACTACACTTCCTACTGCGTGCGCTGGGAGACGCAGATTTATTATCGTTGCGGCGACAAGGCCGCGTGCTATGGGAGCGATACCTAAGCTCTGTGCAAACCAGTGTGGACTCTATCCTAGCTGCATTGAGGCAGAGACTGCTCATTCCGCCCCGCCCCGCGCCTGCAATCCCCGCCCCCGCGGCCTTCGACGGTTCGTACACACCGCCGCGATCAGAGCCGCCGGCCGTCGATTCGGAGCCGGAAGAAACATTAGGTCCGTTGGAAGCGCCGTACAACAGCCCATCGTACCGACGCAACTATTCGGTGGGTTTGGTTCACGGGTACGAATCGTGGAACGAGTGGGGAGAGCCGTTTGCGTTGTTTCCGCAGCTGCCTTGGGATCCGCCGGTGACGTCAGAAGCGCGGTTCATGGGATCCGCGGCTGGGTTCCGGCCGGTGGGCGCGGGCGCTGGCGGCTCGGGACGGGAGTTCAGCGAGGCACTTGGAGGAGACCGGCCGAGGGAACAGTTCACCGTTGTTATACTGAGCTATGAAAGGGAAGCGGTGCTGGGCGCTGCTATCGCAAGGCTGCGTAGCTTGCCCTATTTGAACAAGGTACTTTTATCTTTTTTTACCAGTAATCATTCAATAAATACCTAGCAACATAGTGTTAAGCGAAAACTATCCATTGATTAAATAAATAAATAAGTAATAATTTCTAATCCCGACTAGTGATGTGTGACTAGGGATGTCTTATTCCCAAAACCGGCTAACAATAGAGAGTCGCCCTAAGACATCATTGAACCAAATATTTTTAAATCTTTCCATCACGTAACTAGAGCTACATGAATTGAGATCGGAGCAATCATTTAAATTCCCAAGCGTTCGGTTTACTTCTTGCTTTGTCAAAGACCTTGGAACCTTCTAAAAAACCCTAGTTTTTTTATACAACTAGTTGATGGAACAAGCATAATGGCCCAGGTGGGCCGCCCGCCTGATGTTCAGTGGCAACTATCGCCTATAACGAAGCATTGCCTCGTAGGTCACACATGTCAGGAACGTGCCCTACGATGCATGATACGATGCGATGATAGTAAATCGAATCTCATCAATTTTGAATACCATAAATCTGTTTGCAGGTGATAGTAGTCTGGAACGGCCCAACACCTCCTTCCTCGATGGCGTCATGGCCCGAGTCAGGCGCGCCGGTCGCCGTGATCCGCGCTCCTCGCAACTCGCTAAACAACCGGTTCCTACCTTACCATCTTATAGACACGGAGGCCGTGCTCTGTGTGGACGATGATGCCCATCTTAGACACGATGAGATCGTCTTTGCTTTTAGGTAAAGTACTATACATTGGGCACCCAGGCATCGGGGTGACATTTCCAAGTGTACCATGTTAGCTTACTGGAATAAAGAAAAAGGAAAAAAAACTACGAGTAAATGTACCTACATGAAATTACTAGTGTAGTGTAAGTTCCACTGTTCATTCAGTAAAGACAAGTTTCCCTTTTTTTCAGGGTGTGGCGCGAACATCGAGATCGGATCGTGGGATTCCCCGGCCGATATCACGCTTGGGATGTCAACTACAATAATGGTTTTCTCTACAACTCTAATCACAGGTAAATATTGTAAAAATGCACTAACGATCACCTTGTCTTTAAAACTAAGTGAGTTATTGCGCCAGTTCCTGTGCCTGTGGGATATGTTGTTATATATATATAGTATTTGTTGCGATTTTCTTTTTACCCGTCTTTTTGAAGGATTTTGCTAAATACCCGTTTCATCCATATTATTATCCAATCTTTGTTTCCAGCTGTGAACTAAGCATGGTGTTGACTGGCGCAGCCTTCGTGCATCGCTACTATCTGTGGGCGTACTGGCGCACTCTGCCGGCCGCCATCCGCGACTATGTAGACGAGTTCATGAACTGCGAAGACATTGCTATGAACTTCCTTGTAGCGCACATCACGAGGCGACCACCTGTTAAGGTAGTTATTTTGCCTTATATTTTGTGTAGTTGAACAGTTAGATGAGGGTAGCCCAAGATTATAGTGTATGTCAATAGCAAAGAGAGGCCTATGCTCATAAGTTGGGCTGCGGATGATAATGATTATTGAACAGATATAAGTTTAAAAAATTGGAGAAACCGACATCATGGCCAAACTATAAAACCGATTTTGATGAAATTTCAATGGGACAAATCTGGTAGCGTTAAAAAAAATATATTTTTTCAATTATTTAAAAAACAGGTAACACTGATTTTGATGAAATTTCTATTCTATGCAAATATTACGATTAAAAAAAAGGGTTTTCCAAATCGGCTCATAAATGACGAAGTTATGTTACAAACATCATAAAAAAAACAATCGTATTGAGAACCTTCTCATGTTATATTGAAGTCGGTTAAAAAGATGCAAGGCGCCTTAGGACGGTGAGAGAACACAGAGTAACAGACAAGATAGAGACAGTGCTAGTCTGCAGATTCATTTCGTTTTTCATTCATTCAGCTCTGCAGTCTCACGAAAAACATAAGCTTTCAAGTTACCATCCTGTAGTGTAGAAGAGCAACTGATTGTAGATCATACGAAAAACCATTGCCCTTCTAAGCAGACCTATCATGATTCCAACTTTTTAGCAAACTACCCTCCTGTAGAAAGAGCGACTGCTTTATACAGTTCAGCTGGCGTAACTTGGCGGGTCTGAAGCTAGCCGCTTGGCCAATCTTCCATCAGTCATTGGCCATTTACGTTCGAACAGCTCACTTCAGACCCGCCAAGTTACGCCAGCCGAACTGTAGATTCTACGAAAACATTGCTTTTCTATGTAGATTCATAATGATTCCAAACTTACCAAACTACCCTCTTTTTGATAAAAGTTTCGTTGTTGCAGGTAACTTCAAGATGGACATTCAGATGCCCTGGTTGTCCCATCACGCTGTCATCAGACGAAACGCATTTTCACGAACGACATAAATGCATACAATTCTTCTCTCAGGTAAGTTTAAAAACAGCAGGTTTTGTTATTCGAACACATCATTGACTGGATTTTCACTACGACCCCGTGTGTTGCGATTGCGACGGATCAGAAGTTGATTGGGCTCATGCATATTGTGGACATACCCACAAACACTATCTAACCCCAAATTATCTGTTATTTTCAACCATTTTGTATATAGATTATCAATCAGCTATCTGGTTCCCATAGTAAAAGCTCTGCTTAGTTTGGGGCTAGATAGTGTTGTGTGGATTGTCTACAATATTTATTATTTATTTATAGTGAAACTCTAGCGATACCAACACCGGTGGCGAAATCATTTTGAGTTGAAATCATATTTATGTGCAGGTAATGGGCTACACACCACTTCTTACGACTCAGTACCGGGTGGACTCGGTGCTATTCAAAACGCGAATACCACACGACAAGCAGAAATGCTTCAAATTTATATGAACAAACATTATTTATGTAGGTAAAGTGCTTAGAAAGTTTCACCACCAATTTTATGATCTCGTTTCAAATGTTGCCATCTTTTTCGTTCTCGTGTTGTCTAAGGGCAATGATAAGTTTTTTTGATAAAGCTTTTATTTTAATAACAATAATTATAATTTGATCAATGACTATGACTTCAAAAATGGTAATAATATATTGCATAATACCTCCGAAAAATTATAAAAAAATTGGGATGAATGAATTCGAGACAAGTGTCCTTGAAAGAAAGAGACCTTGTCTTTTCGAAAGGTGATATTATTATTGTGTGAGTCTCATTTTTTACATTGTCTAAACTGTGACGTCATTGCATTTACTGTAATTGAAAAAGTTATTTGACCAGTGACTAGTTGTTATACTAAGGTATGACAGTACATAGTTTGTTCTTAATTATACTGTTTTTTACTTTGATAATAAAGTACAGTGAGTACTGTTGTTTTGTGCCTTCTAGTAAGTATTTAATTGTTTAGAGCTAATTTATAAATCTATAGATAAAATTTATCCGTCAGATAGAAATGTACCAATCTATTTTTTAGGCTTGTCAAAAACAAGTCGTAGGTGGAAAATTCAACCCTTATGCCCGGGATATACGAGGCTATCCTGGCTTTTCAAGCCAAGGATAGCAAGATAGTGATAATAAGCTAGAATCCCGCGGTTACGTTAGTTACGTTTGCACCATTCAAATACTATAAAATCTAATACTAGAGCAAATCAATGACGCAAACGTGACGTACCCGAAATCGGAGTTTTGCTACCACATTTCGTTACCAAATGTTGTTTTCGTTTCGCCTATTTGTCTCTCTCTATTGTATGGAAAAAATATGAGACGGCAAAAATACGTTACGTAGTTAGAGTTGTTGTCTCATCTTTTCTCCATACAATAGACAGAGACAAATAGGCAAAACGAAAACAACATTTGGTAACGAAATGTTGTAAATGCACTGGGACTTCGGGCTCTGCTAGCATGCTAACTTACTATCACTATACCTATTGCTAATAGCAATCGAACTAACGAGGCTTTCAAGCTGGATAGCAAATTGCTTTCAAATACTGAATTGATAATTACTGAAATAGATAATTTGTGTGTAATTTTTAGAATAGTTATAAAGTAATAGGGCAACTTAGCTATGGAATTGAACTGTACAGGCAATGTTGTTGCAAGTTTAGATATAAAGATATTTATTGCGTTTAAAAACCATGTTACTGTTATATTGAAATACATACTCTACAATGTAGAACTTTGAGGATTGTTTTTTTTTGAAATAAATAATTATTTCAGTCAGTAGGTACATACTTTATCATTATGTACTTATTTGAATTGATAATCTGTTCTAATACTTTTGATTGTTGGCAAGCTTTAAATTTGACATTGACAGTACTGTACTAACCTAGTCTGTACTTTAACCCCCGAATACTGAAACGCAACTCAGATTTAAGCACGTCTCAAGCGACGAATATTTGACAGTTTTCAATGAAAATCTGTCAAATATTCGTCGCTTGAGACGTGCTTAAATCTGAGTTGCGTTTCAGTATTCGGGGGTAAGACTGATTGATTGAACATCCCAAAAACCTTTGAGAAGTTATCCCTATGTGTAAGCCCTGAGTCATCTATAAGTTTAACTTAAGTTTTTGAAAATTTAATAATAGTGTAGGTACATACATAATGTATGTGATAACGAAATTGGCTATTGCTGTCAGCATTTTCATACATATTTTAACGTGACTTTAAAACCTTGTGCACATTTAGGCGACCAGCTGCGATCTACGATGGCGATCAGTGTACCGCTGTCAAATATCGCTGCGATATTTTCTTATCGGCTAGATGTACAAGGCTTACCTTGAAATACAAAATTTGCCAATTGTGGTTTTAAATACGCATATCAACGCAGAAAAAATAAGGCAGCTTAGTAAGAGCAATGAAAAAAAATTTAATAACGGGTTCATTTATTTAGTCAAACGTCTGTAGTTTCTACTATGATTTGTTGTATACCTTATATTTTGTATAGTCTTTTATTTTAATTTTAATAAATTATACAGAAATATGCAGGTATTTTATTTGTATTTGTTTGGTCTGGTTCGGCAGGTAGCCATTAGCTTGCGAATTACGTAAGTGACACCTACAAATTGATTTTACTCAAACATGCATTGTCATTACTTTCGAAAAAAGAACAAGCGAAATATCGAATTTACGGCTATAGAAAATCAAATTGCAGGGGCGTTTTTTGAATTTGGAACATTGTTGCATGGAACGGCGTGCTGGAGGTTAATAAATGCTCTTTGGTTGGATCTCCTAACATTCTTGGCATACCAAAGTAAGTCTGCTTAGTACAAATTGTGCTCACGTGGCTAGTCAGATGCGTTTGCTTTTCGGCAAAGCTGTGATTCGTCTAGATTTGTTAATTACTTACACACAAAAAATATTGAGATTGCTAAATCTAATAAGCCATCTAAATTATGGGCAATTTGAAATGTATGTTAAAAATGGCATTAACATAAAAAATATAATACCGTATGTTTAATTTCCCTTCATTCTTTTGAGAAAAGCACTTTTTAAATAATATGCCTCGGGGGAAATGGCAATTGCCTGTCTCGTATGTAGTAAGTATATTTTATCATTAAATAAAGTGATGTCCTCGCTTAAACTCTAATTCGACCTGCAATTGCTTTTTAAGGATAAATCGTATTTAATAATGTTGTGCGGTGTAAAGCTGATACCGTGACCACAACCTCGGAGATTCTTGCTACTGTTTGTTGTAGGTTCTAAGTTACCACAAAGCCACAAACACCTACTAAAACTCCGTTTGGTTTGAATGAAACGCTTGATTCATATAATATCATTTATTACATTGAATATAACTAATAAATAACATTAAAAAGTTCAAGAAAATATAAAGTAAGTATGAACACTTTGATCGAAGGTCGTTATAGAAAGACTTAAAAATTACAGTGATTTATTATTCGACGTGGTGATGGTTTTATAGTAATGAGAATATTTTTTTTGTTCCAAATTATTCGAAAGAACTCTATATTTCTACATTTATATACGGGTTTATGAAGTAGTACCAATTATGTCTATCTTTGCCGAGAGAATCTACGGGAATTCACTGGGAAACTAATATTAAAATCGGCTGCGCTAAGTTGTATACGGTTTACGATAATTGCAACTTCCAAAATGGTGCCTCAGCAAATGTAAAACAATATGTGAGCCATCAAAACAATTGTTGCGTGAGTTCATTCTAATGCTGTGATTGTAACATTAACATTTATTTAGAAAATTTTGTCGAACACAAAAGCATTAGGATCTACAATAATTATTATTAACGAGATATTTGGCTAAATACAGAGTAATAATTACACATACATCTTTACAAATTAATTTGTTAAACATTTGTTAAACAGCTGTCAGCGTTTAATATGTCTAAAAACATCCATAATGAAGAAAGTATTTTATTTAAAGCACTAAAAGAATACCTATCATGATATTTAAATAATTGTCTCCTAAACTAAGTACTTACACTAAATAAAATCTCGAATATCGTAGAAAATTTCTTAAGTTTATAAACTCTCTAATAAAAAGATGTGAGACAGAGGTTCTAAGGCATAACTTTTGAATAAGACGTGCCTTTCTCCACTAAAAATAGATGGGAGTTTCGTGAGATTTTTCTTCCGCTATTTACAAAATATTATGTTTCAACATATTCTGTAAATAATAGGAATTGTGGATGTGATGTGCACAATATTATAACTAGGGTAGATACATTTAAAAATACATTTAAGTTCTTAAATTGTTGTGCATTGAAATTATGTAAAGTGATACTAATTTTACGTTTCGTATATCAAACGTATAATATCTTACCTCCTATACTATTAAAAATAGTTTAGGTATGTACTTCGTTATGCTATAATTTTTCACAAAATGTTATGTTCATTATTTGTTCAATTATCCACAATGGGCACTAAAACTCCTACACTAATAGAGAACCAGTCGATAGAAACAGTAAATTTTACGGCCCAGTAAAATGTTATATGTTTGGAATAAAGGCTCATTGACACACAGTAGGATACAGCTCAAGTTACCCAAAAACAAAGAAAAATTACGCTTAGGTACTGCAAGCACACAGTGTACCGCTAGCAGTGTATAGTCTGATGCGTATTCTTGTGTACATTTTTTTGCCATAAGTTATATTAGCTATATCTTATACCTTTAAACGAGAAAATCTTGATTCAGATTATATACCTATGTATATAACCTGAATCTCGGAAACGGTGCCAACGATTTTCACGAAAGTCACTAACTGCTAGTAAATGATAAAGCTTGACTGATTCCCTATTAGTTTAGTTAGTACGTGATAGGCACTATTGTTGTCTGCGTTCACAAGTAGTGGTGGTGGGTGACGGTAGCGAGCCTTGCGGCAGGCTCGGGCGGCCGCCGAAGCCGCCAGTCGCGCTCTCAGGCGAGGTCGTCGATCTTCCCGCCGTCCAGACGCTTCAGCTGTGACGAAAAAAACAATTACTAATATGGACTTTTTACTAGTTCTACAACGTGTATCAAAATATGTGTACTATCCTGAAGGGGGGTGAATTTCCACCCCCCGGGGAACAACTTTTGTTCAACGACTTTTCGAACTTCGATTGGTATCTCTGAAAAAAACTGCAACGAAGTTTCAACATTAACAGCTGACTTTATACAAAGTGACAACCCTAAACTCAGCTACAGAGGTAGTAGGTAGTAGTAGTAGACCTACAGAGGTAGTAGGCCAAGGGGTCAAGGGGTTACAAGGATAGGATTGTCAATTTATTTAGGCATTATTAAATTAAATATTTTTGTATGGGAAACTGAAAATAGGAATTTTTAATTATCTCCCCTCCACAACTGATCACCATTGTGGTCTGAAACCCCCCACCTTCGCATAGTACACATATTTAGATACACCTTGTATAACTAGCGGCACATAACTTTAGCGTTGAGCGATACGCGGAGGGGGCAGCTGCGCATGCGTCGTAGTGTGTGCATGTCGCGCACACTGGATGTGTGGATGTGTGCAGAGTGTCTTATTGGTACAGAGAGCGGAGTGCTGCTGGAGAGCCAATCAGCGCTACGCACACCCGCCCTTCATTCCGCTAGCCCCCCTCAGGTACCTTATTTTTGACTTCTGCGCAATAACGGTCACCGCTTAAGTTATGTGCCGCTACCTATACCATGTGCTACATAATAATGCCTAATACAGGGTCCATGTGATATACTGACTTACAACTAAGAACTATGTATGTAAGTACCTAAACTAAACCATATTACATAAAATTAATATATTGAGTATTGTATTGCCCACTGGCGACTAATGCTGCCCGTTCACATGTCCGTATCGTTCGAGCAATCCGTACTGTGCGGATCAATCAAGGAGGTTGGAAACTCATTACAATGGAGAGGAACTGTCATTGGTTAGACTACTTATATTATGATGCGCGTTTGCCGAGTTTATTTTGTGGTCTGGCCCGGCCTTTCCTGCGGCAGGCAGGTGTTTGAAATGTCTAAGATATCAATTGATTCATTTGTATAAGTTTCTATACAAAGAAAACTACGATTCGCTTGGTGCGATGCGTCTGATAGCAGTCCGGACATGTGGACGGTCGGCATAACTACTACAAATTAGTGCTTATTACTAGGTACAACGTGAACTATCAAAATAATGCTTACGCCTTGATCAACAGTCCAAGCAGTCTGTGCTAGACGTCCAGTACGCTTGTAAGAAATCAACATTATTATTATCTAGATCCTACGTCTCAAGAACGAAATACCTACCGTGCGCATGCGCTTTGGCGATAGGACTACTTACATTGCAATGCAGATGCACCTCTAAGTGGTTACTTAGCAATTCAACCATTGTTTTACTTCTATATATCTAAATTTACAGCTTGCTCTTGCATAACTATCAGAACAGAAGCTGAAGGTCCTATAAATTAAGTGTAGTGTAGGAGAGACTACGACGATTACAAATTACAAACGTACTTTGTGTGTAAAACTGTTGCTACTCTGGCGGAACATTTTGGGAATGAATCTTTTCCGGATGCTCTCTTCACTTCTTCTTCATTTTGGGAATGAATCTATTTCAAAATTCAAATTGGGCATCCCATTTGAATTTTGAAATACACTCGTTAGAATCTGTCTCCTCATCTCCTTATGCCGCCGACGTTACTTACCTCCCTAAGTTTAGTAAGTAAGTAGATTAATGTGTAGCAAGTAGTTTAACTTTTAGGCCCAAGTTACGTTAGTTAAACGCTATTTATTCTGACAGTTAGTTTCCCCGTTAAACAAAACAGCTAGGCAGTTATTTTAACTGTGAATTAAGCTGTGAACTCCAACCAGCGGGGTACCGCCAAATTTCGTTGAAGTTTACCGAGCATAGACAACTCCTGACTCCAACCAATCAGCGACAAGCCTTGAAAGCTTTGAAGCTGATTAGTTTGTCTATGCTCGGTGAACTTCACCAGGCGGTTAAGAGGCTGTCCGATGCGATGACTGAAAACCAAAGCCTTGTAAACGCTGTGAAAACGACACAAACCTATTTACACTCTCGTTACCTCCTTCTCGTCGCTGGCGACGCTGCGGTACCGCGGCGGCGTGGCCTCAGTCGGTGGCGCGGAGAAGCCGTGCACGTAGAGAAGAGCGGCGGCCACGCCACCGGCTATCGGCCCGGCCCAGTAGATCTGTACAAATAGTAAGCTAGATTAAAGGTCCACACTGATAAAACATTTGAATTCACGCGCCATATTTGGCGTGCTCGCAGCTACCCGCAGACGCCAAGCTTGGTGAAGATTATTGAGCATAGACAATTATTCCTGATTCCAACCAATCGGCTGCAAGCCTTGACGCGAAGATTTAAAGTGGGAGGAATTGTCTATGCTCAATGGGTCTTATTAATAATCCTAGCGTAGCGTTGGACTAGTTAATCCGTGTTTTTGCATTGACATGCAATTGTCAACTCGAGCAAATGTGACAAAACACGATTTAACTACTCCAGCGTTGCGCCAGGATTATTAATAGCACCCAATGGGTTTTACCAAACATGGCGGCCAGCCTACCGGCTCTCAATAATTTATGAGTATCCTTTGAATCGACTTCGGATAACGTTATATTCAGTAATAGTAATATCCATTAAACATAGTTCCTTCTATTGAGTATCCCAGGAAGTAAACATTCGCTGAAAGCCTTACCCAATGATTAGTCCAATCGTTAGCGATAAGAGCGGAGCCGAATGATCGAGCGGGGTTCATGGCGGAGCCGGTGTAGTCCACGGCTAGCAGATGGCCGAGAGTCACAGTCAGACCAATGGCGAGGGGGGCAGTCGCTTTGCTGTCGTGCTTGTTGGGATCGCAAACCTGTAAACGCAAACAAGTTTTAGAACTTCGTTGCAAAGAACTAGGTTAGGTTAGCATGAGTTACCATTAGCTCTACCTACCACAGGGCTTGAAAAACATCACGAAGATTCAATAGCAATAGTATTTATTGGCTTCATTACGAAACATTCAAAAAGTCAGCTTCGGTTGACTAAAAAAATCGCCTCTACCAAATCACTTAATTTTTTTTTGTAATCAAATCACTCGTTTTGCTACTCACCACTAGATGGCGTTTGTCGAGTATACGATTTTATTTGGATTGGCTGGATCGTAGTGCATATCGTGTAGGTACAATTTGATAAGAATGTAAATAAAATTATTCGGTCAAGTGCAAGTAAATTATTTCCACACCACACGGCTACTGGTGATAAGATAACTTTGTTAGCTCAGGTAAATGTTGATCTATCATCAGCGTTTAGCAGAAATATCTCAAGGAAAGGGCACTCAAAAAAATACAATCAATGAAACTAGATTTCATACTTTGAGTGTGTAGGTAGTAGATTACGTTTTGAGTAGATACCTACAAAAAATGTTCATAAAAATCTGCTTCAAATCTCAATAGTATATTCGCTAACCTGCGTATCTAACTATCGATTTATGTTAATCTTGGGCCATTTCGTTTTGCGAGCAAAATTCTGAATTCCGTCACGCGATGTGGTTTCAATGTTGTTTGATCCTACAGAGTTTCTTTTTTCTAATATTTTATTCTCCTAATTCAACATGTCTTGGCAAAATCCAAGATCCCATCATACTATTCATCATCGTCGACAACTTATTTTATTGTAGTGTACACTACCTACCTACTCACACTCACACCTGCACATAGGTCTCTCCGATGGCGCCGCGCACTGAACCCGATATTTGGCCCTTTCCCGCTTTTTTTGTAAGAATGTCAATGTCAAAATAAGAACTGCTCAACTCAAATAATATAGGTTCTATTTCTATGTATTTTTCCGTACTGACTCAGTTTTTGTTTTAATACAGTGCACTACATGGCGTGTATGTAATTCATAAGTAACATGTCGACTAGAGCGTATGCGTACCTAATTATTGTATAATACCACAATACTTTGTAAAATCTACTAAGTAGGTACTTTGTAAGGACATCGGCATTTATTTACCAGAGTGACATTGAATAATTACCTAGCCAGATGCCGACCAGATTACGTGACTGATTACGTTAAATTCATCGACTGAAGAATTTATTGTAATTAATGGGTTTATGGTAAAATACTCGAGGCAAGAAGTATTTAGCTAATTCCTTAGAAGGAAGTCTTTACTCGTATTTACTACATTTTTAGTATACTTACCAAGGACTGTTTCACGGATGTCTCATCCACCAATCCAATATTTGACAGTTGTTTAACTCAAATGCTTGCTTAATACTTATTAAACAGCGTCAAATATTTAATCGATCGATAGTCCACAATAATAATTTACAGTCTATATAATGACTCTAAAAGCTTTCTATAAAAAGCTCAAAGTAGAACTTAATTTTAGTTTAAGCACCGACCCTCATAAATATTTGATTTGGAAGATAATACCTAGATTGCACGGTTTTTACATCGATTTCCGCTAATAACAGCTTGTCACGAAACTGTTTCAATATAATAATGGCAATTCAATTGGAATTGAATTGGGATTCGGTACTAACCGGTCCTAATAGCAAAGCAAATTGATTGGTGCTTTACCATTTCTTGACAGTTGTTTGTGAGATAAAGGCAAGCAAAATGTAAAATAAACAACAGTAAAATTTTTGACTGGTCAATTAGCAATTCGTGGCACCAGCCCTTAGTTAGATAATCTGTGTCAGTAGTAGGTACCTTTAGATCGTTTAGAGTAATACGACACAATAAAAGAAAAAAAGAGATAAGCGAACTACTTACACCGCAGATGACGAAGATGAGAACGAATCCAAGGAAGAATTCTATTCCGAATCCTTGTAGTGGCGTGACGTCAGTTCCCAGTCCAGTGGCTCCCAGATTGCCGGCCACTCGATCAGGTGTCAGTGCTTTGAGAAGACCAGAACCGGCGGCTGCGCCTGCGCACTGGGCGATGATGTAGAGAACTGCTCGCAAGGGCTTCACCAGACCGGTTGCTGCCAATCCTATTGTGACTGCTGGGTTCACGTGCCCGCCTGATACGTGACCTATCGCCTGATGAACAAATATTATAGATAAACTATGAGAAGCGAAATGTATTGGAGGCATTTTCTTTTCACATTTCCAAACTATGATATCCGTTTGAAAATGTATTATGAAAAGTTGCTTCCTAAGCTATTCTGCGGTACCTACTTGAAATATCGAATTCGAATTTCGAAAAAAGAAAGTGTTTTTTTGAAAACGTGGGATTTATCAACAGTCAGAAGGGTATTAATTAACAAAACATGGATGCGTAATTTAGCGCCATACAGATAAGCTTAGCTCACAACGAAAAAAAGCGGCCAAGTGCGAGTCGGACTCGCCCATGAAGGGTTCCGTAGCAGTAAGTAATATAACATAGAGTTCTAGTAGTTCGTCGAAAGGTAAATTGCGGTTTACGATTTATGACGTATAAAAAAATAACTACTGACTAGATCTCGTTCAAACCAAATATCGTTGGAAGTTTTAATAGTAATGTACAACATATATTTTTTTTAGCTTTATCAGTCACTTATTTTAGAAGTTAGAGGGGGGGGGACCAACTTTTTTCCACTTTGGAAGTGTCTCTCGCGCAAACTATTCAGTTTAGAAAAAAACAATATTAGAAACCTCAACATCATTTTTGAAGACCTATTCATAGATACCCCACACGTATGGGTTTGATGAAAAAAAAATTTTTGAGTTTCAGTTTCAAGTATGGGGACCCCCAAAATTTATAGTTTTTTTTCTATTTTTGTGTATTAATCTTAATGCGGTTTACAGAATACATCTACTTGCCAAGTTTCATCAGTCTAGCTTTTACGGTTTTGGAGAAAAATGGCTGTGACATACGGACGGACAGACAGACAGACAGACAGACAGACATGACGAATCTATAAGGGTTCCGTTTTTGCCATTTGGCTACGGAACCCTAAAAAGATAGCGCTTATCTGCAATGGTTGATATAGGGGTATCGTGGGCAAATAATGTGAGTCAGATACTACTACAATTAGAAACGTTTCGTTTTCACTTATTCCATGCAATCGATAATAACGAAATACCTACTCATTCTAACTCGAAAGTCCTTGCAGATAAAAATCTGACTTATTTGCAATGTCGCAACAGAAAACAAATGAGTGGAACTGATTCTCAATAAAGATCAACAGTTCCAATGAGGTGAAAACACTTCTTATCCCTTGCAAAGACGCAAGGGTGCGATCACAGTTGTTGACTTCTTGCCTTGACATTATTGTTCAAATGTTTTTCAATTCAAATACAAAGCTTACAAGATTATAATAATTAAGACAGGATAGTGAAAAAATGCCATGAAATCATTAATTTCTTCGGAGGAGGCCTATAATAGCTGGTCATTGCTACTAGGGAAACAGTTTGCCGCTCAACAGTGTGCTCTTACCTAAGAGGCTGGCTGGAGTAGCAAACAGTTTGCCACTCAGCAGTGTGCTTTTACCAAGGAGGCTGGAGTAGCAAACAGTTTGCCACTCAGCAGTGTGCTTTTACCAAGGAGGCTGGAGTAGCAAACAGTTTTCCACTCAGCAGTGTGCTCTTACCATGGAGGCTGGAGTATCAAGGAGTTTCCCCAGTCTCTGGCTCTTACCTACTGTGTTCCGATTTGAAAAGGGCATTGGCTGGTAGGGACTCGGGACCTTCAACTTAACCTTTACCTTCGTATCAGAGTGGCGCAGTGTGTTGATTATAGTCTATCTCAATCAACGCAGTAGTACCTACAGAGAGCTCTTTGTGAAGGGCTCGTCCAGGGAAGTATCAACTCCACCACCATGCCTTTATCATGCTTTGCTGTGTTTCGGTTGGTTGTGAGTGCCGATAGAATTATTGGGACGTAAGGCTTAACTAATACATCAAAGAGATAGACGTCGGTCAGTGTACCGTAGGGCACGTTTCTGATTGCAGGTCCTGCGAGGCAAATGCTTTGATATAAGCAATGGATAACACTTACATCTGGTCCATAAGCTGTAGTATGAAAAAAAAACGAAGGTAACTTACGGAGACTATGGCGAAGACTGACAGACCAAAGGCCAGCGCGATAAGGACGATATCTCCGGGAGCCGAGGCATTGGCGATGTTGATGCAAGCGCCGCATCCGAACAGGTTCAAGAGAAGGTTACCTGTGGTCAAAGAAATTTGAACACCTTAAAAGCAGTAACATAAGGTGCTTCGATTCCTATATAAATTGATTTTACGATTTTTAGGTGGTGAGAGTATATCTAATGGTGCACTGAAATGATTGTGGTTGGCGTTTATATTGGCTTTTATTTGCGGTAAACCATATTAAGTCAAAGAAAACCGTAGATTAACAGTAATAAATGTTCAAAATTCATGTGCATGGAAATCAAACCACCTTAAATAAAAAAAGTTAACGTAGGGTAGTAGTATTAGGAAAACTTAGGTTTGTAGTGACAACGAAAACATAAATTGAAAATCTTCGATGAATTTTCTAAAAAGCTTTCTATGAAAATGACAATTACACCCACAATCATATATATATGAATGATATATGATATAAATGATATGTGATTATTTCTCACTATACGCACTAGACAAGCTAGCTAGAGCATCATTATTATTAGGTACAGTCAGTTACAAAAGTAGATTCTGGACAGAGACATTTCTGGTTTTAAGCCCACAAATATTTCTACAACCACGAGCTTTCGACTGCGGAAATTTATATGGGAAGTAATATAACTTTCGGATAAATAAATAATCTTTAAATCGGTATATAAGCTTGCTGTTATGCGGCAAAAAGCATGAAGAAACAAAAAATACAGGCGAATACTCCTTTTTTCTGAAGTAGGTTTAAAATCCCATGACAAAAGCTCTACTTTTTTAATTTGGGGCTTGACAGTGTTATGTGGAATGCTTAATACAAATACAACGTGTACCAAAATATGTGTACTATCCTGAAGGGGGGTGAATTTCCACCCCCCGGGGAACAACTTTTGTTCAACGACTTTTCGAACTTCGATTGGTATCTCTGAAAAAAACGGCAACGAAGTTTCAACATGAACAGCTGACTTTATACAAAGTGGCAACCCTAAACTCAGCTACAGAGGTAGTAGGGTAGTAGTAGTAGACCTACAGAGGTAGTAGGTCAAGGGGTCAAGGGGTTACAAGGATAGGGTTGTCAATTTATTTAGGCATTATGAAATTAAATATTTTTGTATGGGAAACTGAAAATAGGAATTTTTAATAATCTCCCCCCCACAACTGATCACCATTGTGGTCTGAAACCCCCCACCTTCGCATAGTACACATATTTAGATACACCTTGTATATTTATTTATTAAAAAAATTGAATCCTTTATTGTAGTACGTGACTACATGACTGTACTTATGGTAGGTAGATATTCTATTTGAGTTGGTGTGACAGTAATGGACTTACCTATGAACTCTGCGAGGAGTGCCCTGCTGATGCCAGCCGCGCCCCCGGCTAGCTCGTCGAGACCCAACTTGTTACCTAGTTCACCCATGGTTCTGGAACAATAACACATCTATGAAAACTGAAATTATAGAAGAAATGGATAGAGAGCTTTTGCTGTTTTAAGTTGGTTTATTATCAGGCTGCATTTTCACTTTACATCAGGTGGCATGGCAGTTAAACGTTTTGCGATAAGTAATTAAAAAAAAAAAAGTTGAACAAACACACACTCTGGGGTTATTTTATTTTAGCCTTCGCGAGGACATTTATTTTATTTAGTTAAAAGAAAAAATGTATAAACGAGACAAGATGCCATCAACAACGAGAGAACGAAAATTTTAAATAGTAACGGTTTTTAAGGCAACTTTTTCAACTCACAATATTCTGTCGTGAACGTTTGCCTTCGAGTACGCACGCAACCTTACTGAATAAAGTCACATCCTCAATGGGATAATTAATAATGTCAACTTGAGGAAATATAACTAATATGCAAATGATTATTACTCATTGCATTTTTCATTGAAAATCAGCATCATTTGTTCATTTGTAGTAAACAATTATACATCATACCTGGCCATAGTAGATAGTAAAGTTATTTTATAAAATAAATGGCTGTGTGAAGAGGTTTTATCTCAGTAGTGTAAAGTCCATCCGGCAAGGCATATCGGCAAATAACTAAATCCTTGCGCACATCTTAAGCGTTCTACGGTGGCGATCATCATCATCCGGTCATCTACAATTCGCTCTCCATTGGAGTTGAAGGTAAGGGCATCAGGTGTGTGTGTGACCCATCACCCTGGCTTCTAATCGCAGGGACATCGATCCCTGGGTCGCGGGGCTCATGCAGCCATTGGTGGCGATCAGTGAGACGCTGTCAGATTTAAATAAATAAAAATTGTGGACGATGCACACAACACTATCTAGCCCCAAATTAAGCAGAGCTTGTACTATGGGAACCATATAGCTGATCTAATACTTTGATGCATTTAATTATAAATACATAAGAACCTACTTAGAATACAATATTACACCCAGACAGAGAACAAACATCTGATATTCACCACACATATATTTGTTCTCGGTGGGTATCGAGCCCACGACCTACGGCGCAGAAGGCAGAGCTACTACCAAATGAGCTGAGAGGCCAGCCAAATATGACAGCGTTTCAAGCGCGGACTCTCAACAAGAACCCCATTTAGTACAAATCTAAATTAGAAGTTTTTGTTATATGTACATTGATGGTTCAGTTCACATTGTTGGTCAACCACCGATTTCTTTATCTACTAGCTCATGTATTCGGAATTAAGACAAAGAGATCCCCAAATCCCAAACTAATCTTACAAACTATGTAGGTAGGTAAGTGCACAAGTGTTTTCAAGCACTGTTATCATTTGACATAATTTTATGAGTCATTGCTTATTTTGAAAGCTTTCTCATTTTTTAAGCTCCTTTGTTACCAAAAGCAACGGTTTCCAATCAATACGCTATAAAACATTTGACACCTTAACTTACGGTGTTAAATGTAAATGAAAGGGCCCGAATGGCCCCTTGATTTTCAAAATAACTCATTTACTACGCTTGTGATTCCGGATGCGAATAATAGTAATTAGCAGGACGGAAGGTGACGGTCCAATTGCCACCGGTCCTCTGTGTCAAACAGAGGTAAATTGGGAAAAATAACATCCGACCATTACAATCAAATTATTGCCTTTTATGGTCGCATGTATGCATAGCTGCATTCCAACGGTATAGTATTTGCTTTTTAACCTGTTTAGTAAAAATTCTACCAAAAAGTTTCCGATAGTAGAAAGAGGCTTTATGTATGTAAGTGTGTCATGTGTTTATGTGTGTGTATGGTCAGCAAATATTTGTATTTTCTTCTTGGAGATTTTCTTGGATGATAGTCTAAGCACACAATACAAGAAGTAGGTTTTTGTTTTGATAAAACCATTATACCAAATAGATGATGCAAAGCGCTGTAAACTACTTGCATCTTGTACCGATTCCAATAAACATGATACCCGAAATCAGATAGATTACCGACATGCTATAATTCGCATCGAAATGCGACCCTGACGGTCAAGTGGGGCATGTAAAATGCCGTTAAATATGGAATGCTCTCTTTATTGCTTATCTCGACAGCTGCATAATGCAATTTACATTAAAACTCTTGGCAGCGATCCACGCTACTTTAGGGTCTGCGAGGGCATCCTCACAAGGTCTAGTTTACCATGACCGTTTCCAACTTCGCCTTACTGGATACGTTAAGGCTTTATTCTTGACATTACTTGAATGTCATTACAAGTTTAATTAAATAACTATTGGTGGATATTTCACTCAGTGCTATCTAGCCCCAGACTTAGCAACGCTTCGACTGAAGAAATAAAATTGTTTGGCTGTTTTTACTTATTTTTATTAAAACTATTATTACGAACTAGTATGCTTTTTAATGTCATGCAAAGAATAATTTCACTTACTTAGGTATAAATAAATCATTATGCGTGTGAATAAAAACAGAAGTAAGTGAAGAAAAGTGCAAGGTGGACTTAAGTGGTCAATTAAAAGGGGCATATATTTTCGCTTAGCCGTATAGGTTTGTGAAATATTTAGCACTAACCAAGTATATTACTAACCCAGATAAAAGTACCTAGCATGGTATTAGGGCAACCTACAAACTTAAAATAAAACGGTAAAGAGCTGGTAATATTCAGACCAAATGCATGAATTCTGCAGTTATATTCATAATTTTTAATCTGCATCCGTTTTAGACCATATTTTTCCACTGTGATAAATCAGTTGACTGAACATTGAAGCAAGTTAGTTCTTCTTAGTGCATTTATTTTTATTACTGGCAAGAATTAGCTCTAGCTTTCTCAATTTGATAGTCACGCTTAGTGACGTATCGTAGCATGTCTGATAAAGTATTTAGTAGGTAACTGTGTGGCAGGTTTAAGAGACACATGTTTGCTTATGATTTAAGTACGAGTACCTAATAGAGTTTGAACACTGACATGCTAATATTTTAAGATAACAAATGGCTAGTTGCTTGTGTCGTCAAGTTGCACAAAGACGGCCATGTTAAACTTTTACATTTTTATGTTCAGAATTTTATCTTTTCGTTTTAACTCGGCTTCTTTACCTACACACATATACAGAACAAAGATTTACGTGTTCCTGCCTATTTCCTCTGCAATTTGGTCTAAAGATAATTAAACAAGTATCTTCCTTTGTATTTCAGTGAGTAGGTACATCATCTATCTAAGTTACAAAAAGTTATCATGGTTAAATTATAGAAAACGATGTTATTTCGTGTTACGGCATCATTCATTACTGCGTATCACGCATCATTGTAATGCCGGTACAAACTAAATAAAACAAGCAAGTTTTACGACTTTCAACATTTTACGGACAATGCTCATTCTATCTCTCAATTCCATCTCTCCCCATGTCAAAACTTTGGTCTGAATACGGCATAAGATGAAAATGTCTTATAAACAGTATGAAGTCCGAAGCTTTCCAAAGCCTACTAACAATTATTTGGTTCCCATAGTACAAGCTTTGCTTAGTTTGGGGCTAGATAGTGTGGTGTGCATTGTCCACAATATTTATTTATTATTATTATTTATTAAATTAAGGTACCTTAACTACCCAATGGGTAATGTCGACCTTCAACTTGACACTTTACCAAAATGATCGTTACCACCTTTATGTGCCTATCTACCTACAGTACCTACCTAAGTAATTACCAACCAAAACACTATGATTATCAACAGGTAGGTGAAACAGACAGTGCTGACATGACAGAGAAATTACCGATAAAAGTTCAAGGTGCGTAAATAGTTGTGTGACCCCGGGTGCCCGCCCATATAATAATGTACTTATTAGGTATTACTGTTAATTGTAATGCAACTAGTTTATCTACTGATACCATTCAGTGATTAGCGTTTGCCTTCGGTTCCGCACTCACGGTTCTTGAATAAAAAACAATCAATTGGCAATGCAGTTGCCATCTTTACAGCCACTGCACTGTTTTAACTGGCGCCAATAAAGAAACGATATTCATAGAAGAAACAAATCTAAAATGACAGCTTTAGCTTGAGTTGACAGAAAGTAGAGTCAGCAAAAAAAACACCCTAGTATCATAAGGTCGGATGTAGAGTGTGGACTTACGAACACGAAGTTTCCGAAGCTCAGTTGCATGCGTAAATTAAATCATCACGGGAAATCTATCAATTTTCTTTCTATCTATCTATCACCAGTTTTCAGAATACTTTAATTATTGTGTTATTCCAATGTTCAAAAATCACAATTACCTAGTTGTTTTAAGCAAATGAATCAAGTCGTAGGTCCATACAGTATTATTTTATGTTCTGTGGTATTACTATACAAAAATTGATCGATTAGCCGGCCATTGTGTTGGTGAACATTGGCCTTAAGAAACCATTATACTTACGACATCACCGAATATTTGAACAGGTTGATGATGTACCTACTTATTTGGGATTTCGAACAATGCTGTCAATTTGACAAACACAAACACACACACACAAACTACCAACATTAAAATGACATGCACGTTTTTGAATAAAGTATCCCGGGCATGGACTACCAAATTATACGTATTGGTCGCCAACCAGTCGCAGTTCGCAGACAGTCTACAATGAATTTACAAAATCGCAAACAGTAGGTAGGTAGGTAGAAAAATTACAGAAGTATGAAGGTGCACTACATATGATAAAAACTAGTTTGGCTATTATAATATTGAAAACCTTCCGTTTCCAAAGCATTCTTGCCTGGTGAGACACAGATTTTACATAACCTAACTGTTAAACCAAGTTTCCTAGGTATTTAATTTTTTCTTAGGAATATTGCGATGAAGGTACGGTAAGGTAAAGAACCTATGCATAGGTACTTAAGTACTTATAGGTACTTATAGGTATAGCGCGATGTCTGGCATTGGCTTTAGTAAAAACTTGAATAAAAACTGTTACAAGGTTTTTGCTTAATTTCGCACACTAGTGACTTGTTAAATATGTTCGCTTCCTCAAGAAAGTCAAAGACCTTCACAGCTTTCGTAGAAGTTATACCTACAACTTGTTCGTAAAAAAAAATAAAAGCCCGACGGACTCCTCTAAACGTCAGAACATGGAAATGGAGCACCAGTTTCGGATCTACGAGACAGACACACTTACAAACAAACATACACACATACCAGGTGGGTTCATATTATGCTTGTACCATCAAAGAAAATAACCGATATACCATCAATTAAAAAAAAATACCAACGCCTCAAACGTATAACAGCCATAGCTCTTTTTGATTAATCAAACTCAAAATTGATGAATAATCTAGATCACACAAAACATTTTAGATGTTGAATTTATAATTTATACCCCAACAGACTCCAAATTCGTTCACATTTATTATTATGCGATTCTTACTGAAAAATCACAATTTCATTTTTTCCAGGAAAAATTTAATTCTCAAATAAAAAAAAACCTGTTTGTGTCGTTCTATTGGGCGGGTGTAAAAAACACCTTATTCACGAAATTTATATATAGCGGCCTATTAATATATAATACACCCTACCTATTTTGTAAGGTAAGGTCCAATATTCGTTTTCTGTGTTTGAGTGTGATTTACATAAGCAGTTAGATATCAACGTCACAAGTAAATTCAAAGATTTACAGTTTCGTTGCCTTGAAGCTAAATATTATGGTAATCCACTTATCAAAATATGTTTATTTTCTTGACAGGTTATTCAAAGTTTTCCAAAGCCATTGCAAAAATCGTTACATTTTTTTTATGCCTTAGCTAGCCTTAGGTATATTAAAATTTCTTCTAGTTTATTATAATAACTCCGTGTCAATTGGGGTGTTTGTGGCCTTATGCTTTTATTTTTTACTGCAATGTCCTTAGGCCCTATTATAGTACTTTAATCAAAAGACAACCTCCCAAAGAATCCTAACTAGGCGAAGAAAAATTTAGAACTTGATTAGAATAACCTTTACCTTTGTCTACGAATCGGTTAAGTAAGATAACTGGATTGTAAATAAACCTAAGATTACGCTAGCATGGTCTTATCTTTTATCACAATTTTATCATGATGGAATTCAGATGGTATAATCTTTTGGTAAAACGCCGCCGTCACACGTTTATTTGAGGCAAATGTTTTCATTGACGTCATTTTGTGTAAAGAAAGCCCTGTTTGTATTTTCTCTGCAAGGTTTTTTTATTGTTAGCTTCCGTCATGCATATGCAGATAATAAGCATGGTAGTTGTGTTGTTACATTGACTTTCCAAGGTGAGTTCAGCGTTAGTATTCAGCTACCAAAGGTCCCTAGGGGCGAAACGTTGCTTGAGCGCTTGTAATGCAACCTTCATCTTCCCTAATCAGATGGTCAGTTATACCGATTGGGAGTCACAAATGCGGTCTCTGTCTTGTTGTTGCAACCGGAGCCTTCACCGATCGGAAACTTATAAAACGTAAAACTTGTAATTACAATCTAGAGAAAAAAATATGACTCACTTTACCGGATACAATTCAATTGCTACAATGGAAATTATCACGGCTAGTTCTGATTAATCGAGTCGGCATCTGATAAATTAAATTACCAGCAATGTAATATAAAAAGAAACAACTCAGATGTTTCCATGTAAAGTACCTTTATAAACCAATTATTTATTTATTATTTATCTTTATCGTTTGTTTCGGTCTGCTGATAGCTCAACTGTTTCTTGTGTATTTTGTACATTTTGTAAATATTAATTGTATTTTTCTTTGTTTCATTATTTATTATAATGATTACAATGCGCTATCGTAGGTTTAGAGCAGAGGTTCCCAACCTTTTTATTCACATAGACCACTTTCAAAATTTTGCTGGTTCCGGGAACCCCCGGCCTTGCAGCTATATTTTTACTATATTCCCAGTCGGCAAAAATATGGAGATCAAATCTAACTATGGATATTAGCGTTGCGGCTGAGTTTCTACCACGAATTAACAGTTTTGAGAAAAAGTTTTTATAAGTCACAGTCGCTAAGCTTCTTAAAATATTAACTGCCTCCATCGATAGGTGAAGACAAGCCAACATTTTAGTTCTTCACTATTGAAACCAGTTAAACTTTCGTGGACCCACGCTTACGAATCGTGATCCCCCAGTTTTTTGTCACGCCATCGTAGACCCCCGCCGAGTCTACAGTGGACCCCTGGGGGTCCACCTGGACCACGTTGGTAATCAGTGGTTTAGAGAAATAAATACAAGAAGCAGTACCCGCAGGTGATTATTAGCGTCATTCTTCTCTTCGGAGAATTGCATTGCCGATATTATGAGATCATGAAATTAATGAGCATGTATATACTTTACAATAATACCTAAGTAAATATTTATTGGAACGCAATCGCAACTATAGGAACAATGACCTGAGATTAACTCTTGGAATAACAAAATGTAAGGAAATAACAGACATTTATTGCTAAGATTTTTGAGGAGCTTGGGTAAAATCATGCCAGAGAATTCACCTTGCTTTGTTTAGGATATTTTTATTCATCTAGGTAGGTACACTAAGCAAGTCGGTTCCTAGTCATTTTGTAAGTAGGAGCTCCTGTATCAGTGATCGTACAAGATCTTCGCACAATAATAAATTTATAACAAATATTTTCCAATGGCATGTTTGTTGTTAGTATTGCATGCTGTTTTCAATTAGCTTTCCAGCAGACGATTGGAGACAATGTTAGGTAGGTTTGTATATAAGTCAGATATGTGCGTGGACGATTTAATTAGCATTGTCTATGGACATTAAAAAAATGGAATGGAATGTCAGAAAAATTATGGAAAGTGAAAGAAAAGGAATGTTGACTTTATAGAGACATGTGTTTTTTAAACAAAGAATAACAATAATTACATTTAACCCTTATTTATTTTATTTGTTTTGTTTATATTTTAATTGAAATAAGCGAAAAAAACAACTTGAAAAACTATTTTTTATGCAGACCTTATTTTATTAATATTGAATCCGTGACTTTAAATACGTTTCTCCATAACTTCATAAGCTATTGGACGGTATAAAAACACCCTGTATGTTAATAAAATGTTTAATGATTTATTAGATACTTATGCCATTTTTTTAGGGAAGTGCGATTGCCATTGTAATACGTCTAGTGCTAAGAATATTAATACAAGGCCTTGTTATGGGTGTAGATGGGAATGAGGTAATCGTTGGTTTCCCTCGGGGCGGCGCGCCCGTGTCGTGACTGCCGACTGACAGTTTATTACTGTTCTGTTCTAAGAAGCTCATTTTACTTATTGCCAATTCTATTAGTTTATAGGTCATGGAGAATCCAGTTAAAATTATTACTATGTTGGTCTTCTTCTTCTTATCGTATCACTAGTTCGTTCGAACCAGTGTGGTGAAAGGTTTTTAAGCGCGCCTTAAAGAGGTGGTGTTCTAAGAAGCTCATTTTACTTATTGCCAATTCTATTAGTTTATAGGCCATGGAGAAGCCAGTTAAAATTATTATTATGTAGGTCTTCTTCTTATCGTGTCACTAATTCGCTTGAACCAGTGGGATGAAAGGATTTTAAGTGCGCCAAAAAAGCACGTGGCACGTTTTTTGAACTTTTGTGCCCAACGACATGCCGGTTTCCTCACGAGTACTTACTGGCATAGTACACATACATTTTGGATAGAAAAACTTATAGGTATATGATTGGATTTGAACCCACGACCTTAGGGTCAGAAGGCGGGGCCGGTACCACAAGCTCTCATTATTATGTGGGTAGGTACTAGGTATACAGAGCTGACCTGTGTGTCTAAGAATAAACTTTTAATTTGTTATCGAGATAAATCTTTAAGAATGGTCGTTTCGTGGGCCATAATTTATGGTTAGAAAACAAGTTGGCAAGGCATCACGCACAATTCGTCTGAATTCTAACGAATGCGAATTTTCGTTTATTCGATTTATTGTTATCTCGAAAGTATAAAATACTCCAACATTATAATTTTCCCCGTCTTGTCTCAGGGTTCGAGGATCTGATACGGGTTGGTACGATTGTCACCCTAACCATTTATTTATTCATTACTTCTATTAATATCCTCGCTAAACCTTTGTATGCACGGTAGCGGACAATTACGTTAAATGTTTAAACTTCTACGTAATAAAATAAGTGTAGTTACTATAGTAAAAACACACTGCATGTGCATATACTAGGTGAAAAAAAGTATTCAGTTTTCGAGTCATAAGTTTAGAAACTGCATTAAAAAAGAGGAAATTTATATATTTTTGAGAAATTGACCACGATAGTCCACGACGACCGTCTATTTAAAAAAAAATACGTTGAACGTGCGGTCAATTCCTGCTAAGCGCTCGGGAGATGATGATTGTGACTTAGTTATTGCTAGACTCATTTTAATATAACTATCCTGAAGCTACCACGTGAAAGGACCCGCAAGCGGAAGCTAGTAGGTCTCATCATCAACCTAATTGCTGTCCACTACTGGACACAGGCCTCTTCCATGGCGCGCCATTGAGCCCGCGGTCTTTGGTTCTTCCCATCCAGTTGCTGCCCGCCACCCGGCGTGAGTCTCCTACACTTCGTTTGCCTAAGCGCGGTCTCCACTCCAGAACTCGTTTAGTGTAGTTAGTAGGCATTCATTCTAAATCATGATCCAATTATTGTAATGAGTGTTCTGTTACAACAGGCACTGGCCGATGAAATGAAAAGGTAATTTAAGTCTTCACGCGCCACTTACAACCTTGGCTAATGGATAGCAGAGGTGGTCGTGGAGTTCAATGACTCCAGTTGAATTTTATGGTACAGCAATGATTGCCTCGTGCAACTGCCTTTCTGCCTTACTAGAGTATTATTGGTACTTCCATACATAAAGTCTCAGTAAACCCAGCCTCTATCAGGGAGAGGGCAAAACAAGACCTTACTAATTTACCGCTGTACTCTAAGCTTTTCTCCAAGTAAATGCTTATAAACACAAGATACAGCGTACTATTTTTAGGGAATTTAGCATTTAGGGAACCTAAGTTGCAGACGACATTTCTTTCCTTGATTTAGGTAGGTACTTTACCGACTGACGTCACACGAGTACCCATTGGGGTTTTTCTGACCAATTTCGAAAGTTTTACCACTCACTTTATTCTTCGAAGTTTTAAAATTGGCTGGAAAAAACTGAATCTCAACGTGTATGAGTCAGTGTAAAACAACTTAATCATTTAATTAAAGCAGTGTTGAGCCCCGTTACATTTACATGTACCTACTCATTATTTTGAAGAACATTATTACTCTATCAACATTGTAAAAGTAAATATGTGCTTAATAGTGTCGGTAACATAGAATCGAGTAGCATAGGCACACAAAACTTGCAGCCGGACGCTGTTGCCGTAGGCTCTCAATTATCTAAGGTAGATAGGGTAGACTGACCTAATTTTGGCACCGCACTAATTATTGGCACTTCTGTGTTTAAGCCTCTAAAATAAGAATCTACCTAATATCACGGTGTTGAAACATATTTAAATAGAGTAGTACAGTCCTGAGCCACCAAACTGGCAACACATTAAAAAAAGAAATGTCAACACGGCGTCGGAGCGATAACAACAGCTGAACGTGGCTCTACTTGATCGGTGAAAATATTTTTTTGCTAAGGTAAGAGCTTTTTTAAAATCATTTTTAATATTAGTTATCAAGTATTTATAATGTAGTTATGATTTAAAGCAAATTCAGTACGTATTATTCCACATAACTGACAGTTTATTTCCAAGAATTGCATTGTTTTTATTATTTTATCACAGTGCCAACATTTAGTATCTAAAAATGTCCGTATTCTAATTTATTGGCCCTGATGACAATAATTGGTTTTTTAGAGTTGTTGTTTTTAGGTGTTTGTTTTGTGCATTTATATACTAGTGGACCACCTAATTTTGTATGATTAATAAATAAAAGTAAAAAACACAACGGTTCCAAATCTTAGCCCCCGTGCCAACCGCAAAATATCTAATTATTGACACTAGGGCCAATAATTAGGCATAAGTATGGTAATAATTGGTGTCAACTAATCTATGATTTTATTTAGACTACCTAGGTACCTACCCGATTTATCTAAACATGAAACCAAAAACTAAAACTAAGAGCAAGAAAAAAACCCAAGAAACACAAGAAAAACAAGAGGATAAAGAAAATGACATCAACTATACCAGTTTGATACCTGATAATAAGGATAAAAAACAAAACAAGAAATTATACTCTGATGCTGAAATAGAGAAGTTTTTGACTGGCTTTGATCCCTCTTAGGATTAAGTAATTGTGTAGTGATAAGTGAAACTTTATGATTGTTTTTTCTTTTTCTAAAAGTTTACTGAATACTGATTTTATATTGTATGAACCAACTGTTTGCTAAGGAGGTTGCACTGATTGTATTGTTTTCATTATTAAGTAGCTACATAGGTAATTAATAAAAGTTATTATAAACTAGCCTTTTTTACTTTATCCTTATCCTCTGTAAACAATTTTCTTTTAATCACTAATTAATCAGAAATGCCAATAAATGGGACTAGGCCTATGCAGATAATTGGCCAAAGTATGCCAGTAATTGGGAAAATCGTGTTATTTGGAATAGGTATAAACAAATAAATAAAAATGATGAAATAGTTGACATTCCATTTAATTAAAACAAAAAATAGCTCTTGTTCTGTAATTTTAATAAATTTATTTTACTGGCAACCCTCCATAAAGATAGTTTTCGTGATCTATGTAGAAAGTGATGCTTAAAGTGCCAATAATTGGGTACTTTACCCTAGGTGGTTTTTTATGATTCCCTCAGTTAATAATAGCTTCGGAGTGCTCCGAGCCTCGAATCTCCGAGCCGAATATAATTGTATTCCACGAATTGAGAAGGAAAACGATAGGGGTTTACGCTCTGTAACTTCCAAAGACGCAGCTTACATCTCTTTCTGTCATCGAAACATCGAAAGGGATAGTGCATCGATATCCATTAACTTTTTTTAGTAGACACGCTTTCATTGTTACCGTTCCTACGACACCCACATAAGAAATTACATTTTTTTAATAATGTAATGCCTTCGTGGAATGTTCTGGGGTTTTTGTTCCACCTTTGAGATTTTGACGTCAGACTGAAATGATAACCATAATGCCGGTATCATTATCATGTAGCGTGCGGCTATAAAAAAGGAGGAATTTTTAACAGACTTCAAATACCCATAGAAATTTCATCAAAATCGGTTCAGCAGCCATGGAGTCGGTTCCTAAAGTTTTTTAAACTAAATAATTATAAAAAAAAAATTACAATTTATATTAAACTAATAATTTGCTAACGTCCAAAGTTTGGTACTTATATGTTTGGTCTGAACCATTTATTGCTGGAAAACGGTAATGTCGAGTCCAGTGCAATGATTGTCGAGAATTATACCTAGACAAGTATTATCTGAGGATTTATTTACTTTACAGCTACTCGTACTAATAGCTACTGTTGATTGTGCTAAGTAAATGATTAACAATGGGTAGTAGGTAGTTGCATTATCTAACATGAGAACGCTTATTAATTGTCTACTTGAATAAACATGATTATGCATCTAGACTCGCCAGCGCTATTCATAATCACAAAATCACAATAATGGTAGGAAATATTACTTCATCGAAATCAAATACAAATATGTACTTGTTTATTGATATTATAGTGTTTACTACACTTAAGGAAACACTACACTTTACACTTTTACACTTTTAAAACTTTTTTTAAAACTTTTTTTTTTTTTACACTTTTGGGACATTATAAAAATATGTACTTTATCGTTAACACTAAGTTACAAGTCAATCTATTCATAGCGCTTCTAATATAGTAAAATACAATGTGAATATCCAGATATATACATTGCATCTATTATTGTACTTAGGTTTATAATAGACCTTCGTAAACTGCATTAGAATTTTCAAGATTATCTGTTACCTACATTAATATGAACTTGAAAATATTAATGCATTTGGCTGGATGTAGTTAGATTACCCAGTTAACAAATCGGTCTAGAGTCTATTCGTCTATCGTATGCGTGCATATATTTTAATAATTCTATTTCATTTTTATTTCTTAGGAAAACAATCAGTACTTCCATCTCGTACTGGTTTGGATCTTTTTAGCTATCTCTAGACCGTTTGTAACGGTCTGCAGATAACTCAACTGTTTCTTGTGTGTTTTGTAATTATTTGTTTAGTTGTAAGGTTCTTGTAAGGTTACTTCATCAGTACATACTTATATTCTAATTGTACTTATAATATAAGTGAAAAATTTAAAACTAATTTAAAAAACCACTATTGACCATTAACAGATTTCGTATAGTGAAACTATAGGAACATACCTGCTTGTTAATTTTGCATGAACCAGAAAATACAACGATAGTGCGACGAGAGATTAAGGTAGACAGACAGATATAGGCGTTCAAATTATATAAAAAACATTGCATAAAAACTATAAAAAAATACTCTAAATAAAGGCATTTATTCAGCACCCTTTATCTTTGTTATTGTTGCAAATGTAATTAACCTAGTAAATACAAGGAAAACGTGAATTGAGATTGTAGCAATAATAATATAACCACATGAAAAATAAACGCTATTGGGCTGAAGGTTCGTTCAAGATATAGGTATACCTTGTGGGTTCAACCAACACGGATTGAGCTCATTTCCAATAATAATATTATTAAGTTTTTATTGTTGTATGCCGTCAGATCTTGCGTCACACACCTGGGGCGTCATTCTCGCGCTGAGCGGGATTATTTTATGATATTTATATTGTGTCATACCTAACAAGTTATTATATTTCTAAGATCATCTCATTATTATGCTGTGACTTCATTGCTACCGTCACGTCTCGCCGTACCAAACCATTACCGTAATAGGGTCGATCTGTTCTTCTCTATGTTCAGGTTTTGATGCCCCAAAGTTACGTATAAAAATACATAATATTTTGAAATACTACTATCTGATACAAATTAGTTTCGCAATAAATTAATCTTCACCATCGTAGGCAGCTCGTAATAACTCACTAATGGACACAATAAATTCAGAGACATATTAAAACAAAAGTTTAAATCTAAAATACTATAAACACATATAAACGGTATTCGCGTTTTGTGTATTTTTTATTTTACTATTATTTAAGAAAAGGTTTATTTTATGCCAATATGAGTACATTTATTATTAGGTATTTCTTCTTTAATAGTAGGGTCCTCTCAGGCTTTGGCATACGCCCTCGCTACTTCAGCGCAAGGAAAAGGTGAATCATGCTTTTGTAATTACGTGTCTCTGATTTTTTGCCTCCGGTAGGCAAACCAGTTCTGATTTCAATGTCACGACTTATGGAACAAATCTGTTAGTTACATCTGACTTCAATCAATTACTTGGACATTTAAATAAAATTCTAAAAGGCCCGTTTACGAATCATTTTCTTATTGTGACAGATACAGATATACCTACGAAATTAGATTAGAAATGTTTGGTATGCAAAATTGCCAAAAAAATATGCTCAGACATACAGCTATCTAGGCAGTCATTGGTTTTATAAATAAATATTATACATTCTCTGACTATTCCAACACCTTTAATATACCTACTTACATTGTGGTACGGTCGGTTTGTATACGTACTTAGTCAGGGGTAGAAAATGAGAAAGAAAGAAAGAAAGGAAAATATTTATTTGCGAAGCAAAACTCACATTTACAATAACAATAAACTTAACAACTTATGACTAAAGAGGTGAATTTGTGCGTCGCAAAACGGACTCTGGCTCAGCATATGTTGATTGGCTAACAACCAACGCTGGTCTTCCGACAGAGCCGGTTCGGCGATGTCACGGACTCTGCCACTAGACATAGATATAGACAAAAGTGCAAACGAACACAGATGTAAGTAATTTCTAAAAT
Organism: Thera obeliscata; assembly: GCA_947578465.1. Classification (NCBI taxonomy): domain Eukaryota; kingdom Metazoa; phylum Arthropoda; class Insecta; order Lepidoptera; family Geometridae; genus Thera; species Thera obeliscata. The sequence continues at coordinate 7,313,002 of OX387926.1, forward strand.
AATTAAAATTCGACACAAGGATGATAAATAAAATGCTAATTTGGACAAAATAAATTACTATAAATACGGCGATAAAGATGAGTTCAAGAGCAACACGATACCTACCTACATAGAAAAACGGCAGAACATAAATAGAACAAAGGCATGAGCTATGCAAATTAACTAATACTATGCGGTCTACTAATTATTTCGTCTGTGCCACGGTGCATGTTTCAATAAACTCACAAAATTACATATTCATGAAAGAAATGAGGTTCAAGGTCTAGCTTTTATAATTATTAGCGGTGTTCACATACATCGCCGGATATCCGGTCCGCATTTCCTTAGTGGCTCTGTTGGGCGGGCGGAAATGACCCGCCTACTCCGATGGTTCTAGGGTCATTAAAATAACTAATTTATTTTTCGCCCCCCAACTACTGTGAAATTTGCAAGGACATAAATAAAACGAAATTAACGACTTCGTTTATTTCTATTAACTACTAGGTACTGAATATACCTATCCGCCAACCGTTTTAACGAACTTGTTCTATTTCCGAATGGTTTTTTTCAGTTGAAATATTTTTTGGGGCCAATTAATTTGATGGTGTCTGAATCGACGGTAAAAAAATCATAATTAAAAGTGTCAGTTGGGATACTGTGTCCTAATAAATTTTGTCCGTAGGTGTCGTTAGCAACTCAAATATTTTGAGTCCAGTTTCTGCTAAGAGACTTTTAATTATAACCATACCTCGTAGCAGAGCTATAGGTATATGACTCTGGTGAAGCCCTTGTAAAACGATATTTTGTCCAAGATTCACATCACCAATAGTGATGTTCTTTATATTAAAGGCATGAACTTACTTACTTACTTAGGTTTACTTGTTAAACCCAGAGCTTTCTAATGTTTTCGAAAAAGAATCACAACATCGCCTTCAGTTTTTCGGGCCGTTTTTATTAACTTTACTGTTCCTACATTGTATTACACTTGATTGTTTATCTTCATACTTATTTATAGAATTTACAATCCACTGTAAAAAATATAAGCTCATCAAATCATTATACCATAAAATGACGCTTGGAGATTAAAAATGAGGAGTGCCTTATGCAAAGTTTTCACTGTGATTTTTTTCAACAAATATTTACGCTATCCTATCTGACACTATCACGACACTGCTTCAGACTGACATCTTACATTTAACACTTCTAAAGCAACACTTACTACAAATTCAATTATCTGCTGATCTGTGACTAAAACATTGGAGGCCTAATGCTAGCGCCCCGTTATAGATCCGTAAGAAATAAAGTACATAGATGATAAAAAAACGACAAAAAAAAATATTGCATTACCTACTTACGTATGTACTATAACTACTATTCTCTAAGTACCTACTAAGTATAATATACTTGCCAATTAGGTGTGATCAATTATCCCCAGTCTCCTCTATAATGTCCATGTATAAAACCCACGTGATTTTATTGCAGATGAATATAGAACTTGCCAGTTCGTGGTTATAAGATAGAGGACGAGTAGGAGAGGTACGGTAGAATAATCAGAATCAGTTTCGAAATACTCTAAATTTTACTCAAGTCAGTGCCTGGGAAATCCATGTCGAAACGACTCGTCAATTATTTTGCAGTTTATAATAATATAATGACTGACAAGGTGACCGTTGCCGGTGTAGATTAGATAAATGGATTTATAAAGTCCTACGTTAGTTCCACGAGCTATGTTGTACCTATACCTACATTTTCTACCTATCTTCAGTCAGCTGTCCGTTCTGTGTGTATTTTTCTTATACGTGTGCGCCTTTATTATTTCAAATATAAATGTATTTCATCTTTTCTTTATTTCTATGGAGAGGGCTATGCTGGAAAAACCCGAAACGAAAGAAGGGAAATGGCAGTGGGCCGGTCATGTTGCCAGAATACAGGAGAGATATTTTTTTTCCTGACAGATACATGGTTATTTCAAAATAATTTATTTTCTTGGCTGATAACTAACATAACTTTAAACAGTGTAAGTACCTCTACAGAGTATATTGTTTTGTAATTTAGAAACAAAATAAATAAAATCTATTTTAAAAACGTTTCTAGGCTTACAAAATCTAACCACGTTTTGCATTAGGAAATAATATTTACAAATCATTAATAGTAGATACCTATCCACGTATAACCAATGAGTGACTGACAACTGGACGTGACTATTTTTTAAAAACATTGTTCTTATGGTAAACTTACGAACCAATGATTTATATATACAGGGTGTAATAGGACTACTGCTAAAAACTTCAGGCGCTATGGTATGAGCTTGAAATACGATCAGCTCCTCCGCAAATAAGTTCAATATACTGAAAAAAAAAATGGGAAAAGGAACATTTTTTTCACGCTTGCTATTATTGGTTTTATGAAAAGTTATGAGAAAAAAAAACCTAGGGTTATTTAACCCCCTATAGTTTTTTGGAGTAGTCTTAAGACACCCTGTTTATTATGCAACATATTGCTCATAAAACTTAAATAAACTGTACGCTTATTATTACAATAAATAGCACCATACCATGTACAATTTGTTTGGGTGATTGAACTTTGTAGGTACCTAAAAGTAATCTAGAAGTCGAACTCAACATCGAGAAACCGGCTGCAAACCATTTTCCAAATAGTCATGTGGAGGGGAGTGTAACCAGTTCTGCTATAGATTGCGATGACGATGCTACCATCAAAAGGTAAAGTAGATAAATATGTAAATAAGAACTATTAAACAATTCAGTCGATATCACTAAGACTACTGACGTCTTTGATTATCTACTCTAGATAAAGTTAAAAACTTGAAATTAAAACCACAGAAGAAATCCGAAAGAAATCTCTAGAACTTCAAGATCATCTCGCCAAAGTGAGCAAACATCACAACTCCTTGGATGCCTCAGGACAGAAGGCGACACGGGGCGTGGCCGGCCGAAAAGACGATGGCGAGCAATAATAAAAAAAAACAAATCAGTTTACTGATGCTCGAGTTTGAAGGCAACAATAATAAAAAAATCAGAGAACCTCTTTTTTTTAAAAAAACTTACTTATGATTTTTTAAACCAGTCAGTCACAAAACTATTCAACATTATGTAATTACCGTTGTATGTGTGGTTGTATGTAATTAGTCTGTATAGTCACATCCGTTCCGGAGACGCACATAGTAGCCGCTAATGACAGATCTAGGCGTCTTCTAGACAAAGCTGGCGGTCACGCTTTATCTTGCTTACAGGTTTACTACTCTACTACCACGGTGGTGGAAGGGGCATACTAGAAAACATTCGATAAATCTTGCGCGGTTTCGTTAGCAAGACTGAGAATCGTGCTATTTTCAAACTGGTAGTATACGTTTTTAGTTGCTAATTCTAACAAAAGTGAGAATCAGGCTGAGATTAGTGCTATATTCGAAGCAAACGTTTTTGGTTGCTAGAAGTTCTATGGATTAGTAATATACGGAATGTTATTCTTTTAAATATTAATAAAAAGCTGTTATTTTTTTTGGTTCTAAATAACCCTCAGATTAGTCACATAGAAATTTCATCAAAATTCATTCAGCAGTTTGGTTAATAAAATAAAGTCAGGGTTTAAAACTTGTAATGAAAATCGTTCAAAACATTCCAGTTTAAAACGATCCATACAAAATTTAATCCAACGTCTAACGCACTAATACCTACTAAGCATAATGTAGGAGCCTAATGCCTGTGCTTTTTTTTAGGAAGGTTTAGCATTATTTCTCATAACTTGCATCAGATTATTTTCGTCGTTTTCCTTATGTCAGCTAGCATAGTGACATTTATCGAATGATCCTGAACATAAGTCCCCTGGCTACAAAACAAGCGTGTCACGGCCGACACCCGATAGTACGCAAGCCCGTATTATTGTCGTTAACAATCTACACACATGGTTATCATGAAAGGCTACTGTTCTCGAAGTTAGAACCATTGCAACGGGACACATTAAATCCAAACTGGCTGAAGCTGTAAAATCTGCGTTTTTATGAGGGACCATTTCAAACAAACCGTAGACCTACCTACCACCTATGTATATACCATAATTGCATAAATAAGACATTGTAGGTACCTAATAGGTAAACTGCGCTACTGCTATAACGCCTGCGACAGGATTGTGGATGCATTGTACAAGCAGTTAATATTATAATACTTCGAATACAATAATGATAACACTATTATTTTACTTGTCTTTGGTTTTTAGAACGACCAACCGGAAAACCGCAACTGAAAAGGGTTTGTTTCAGGTTTGCCTCATACTCATTTTTTCTCGATATTGCTAATTTCAAAGAAAATTCGTTATTATTAATTCACTTTAAAATAAATAGGTAAATAAAACAAATAAGGGGGGCTCCCATGCAACAGATTTTTTTGCCGTTTTCATTGATAGGTAATGGTACGCAACCCTTCGTGCGCGAGTCTGAATCGCATTTGGCCACTTTTTTTTTTATTACTGTCGTTGTGTTTAAGTTGAGTGGCATCACAATTTTAGCAACAACGTGATTTTCAATAAATAATTTGACAATAACATTATTTTCTTCAACGAAACAACCGGAAAACCGCAGCTGAAAAAGGGATTGATTACCTACATGTCTTCCATCACGAACTACATAAGTAGATTTTTTATTATTATTAATAGTCATAAGGTGAATAATAAATGATGCATGGGGAAGTTGATGACCTACTTCAGCTAAAAAAGGAATCTACATCTGCCTACACGTTTAAGAGACACTCGTTTAGTCTTATACGAAATGCGTACATCTTCTAATAATAGAATTGATAATCATTGTGGCATTGTTTGTAAAAAGTTGAAATTTAATGGGCGTAGTGGTGTTGGTAAGGGTCTTTCCATACTGTGGTAGGAGTAAAAAAAAGTAAACAGGCCTTTCCAAATTGTAAATGATAAGTAGCGTCAGAGACAACTGGTAGATTGATCATGCCCCCACTTACGGGACGCTATAGTGCCTGGGAGAGGATTTTTGATGGAATAGGCTTGCCCAGCACCTATACCATCCTGACAGGTTAGTCGGCCTGATCCACAGGTACGAAAGGAGCACTTAAAATCCTTTCACACCACTCTGGTTTGAAAGAACCGTTGACACGATGAAAAGAAGACAGGTCAAGTGTTCAAACCACCCTTCAAAATAACATTGGACATTTTAAGTAAAAAATGTACGACAAACCGTTAAAACAATCCTGTTTACAAGTCTGTAGGTAATCGGAATGTTTTGCATAGCAAAGCGTAAGCAATTGTTAACCGGAATTTGTATTAAGTATTTGGACGGTCGCCATGTCCAATCGTTTAGCATGTTTTAGTTACAGCGACACGATAATACGATGCCCACCATTTATGCTTTCGACTGAATCCGGCTGGAATCTTCTGCTTTATTTTCATGTCTCACTAAGGTAATAATTGCACGAGCAAACTTCGAACGGAAAGTTACATCACTCACGATCTTTAAGTTACAAACTGTCCGTTTTATTTGTCTTACGTGTACGCTTTTATGTCAAATAAATGTAAGTATTTATTTCTGTAAGTTCCCAACCTATTTAGAGGGATTAAACCAAGTTTAGCAGTACTTTGATAAAGTAAACATGCCTTTGCATCCGTTTCGGGGCAGTGGTCCAACTGCTCTGTCCAACTAGTTGGACTACGGGTCTTTACTAGGGGCCGTGGTCCAACTATCTTTGCAGTTGGACCACGGCACCATAGTAGAGTTCCCAGGTCCAATTAAAAGAATTTCAAATAATACAACTGCAATTGTAACCACAGCACATTTTTATTAAATAATTAGTTTTATAACGTTTTTAATGTTTTTTTTTCTATTGTAGATGATTTATATAGCGTCAGGGATTACTCAAGCCCTACTTGCGGGACGCCATAGGGATAGGACATAATTTTAGATGGAATAGGCTTGCCCAGCACCTAAACCATCCTGATAGCTTAGTCGGCCTAAGCTACAGGAAAGACATGGTCAACACCGTTTGAGAGCACTATATCATTGTGTACATTTTACAACAGAAAAATCCATAGGTTAAAAAACCTGGACTCGAACCCGCGACCTTAGGATCGGAATGCTTAGAAGTGATGGCTCGAAGGGGTTGCTTACCACTAGGCCACCAGTGCATATTGGTAAAGATGGCAAGTTATAAGATCGTACAGAAGTTTAAACATCGGTTTTTATTCAGTTGAATTGAAAGGAGCACTTGATACGTTTTATAAACTAGGCCAGACCAAATCCTAGAATAGAACGTCAAGAATCTAGAACTAGAAGTGATGTAGAAGTCAAGACAATAGCCCAGTGTGCCACAAGAGATGAGCACAAATTCAAATAAATAATTCAGAAAACAAGTTATGATTATTATTATATTAATTCATTTACTATGTGCCATTACCAAGACAACGTTGGCGGGATGATATTGACACCTTTGAGAGGAGATGGTGGGAGAAGGCTCGAGAGAGAGATAAGTGGAACTCTTTGAGGGACACCTTTGCCCAGCAGAGGGACAAAATTGGTTGACTAAAAAAAAAAACATTTACTGAAATCCACTTAAGGATGTAAAACTTATGAATCTTTAGTAAATTATTAGTAGGTACTTATTTAACCTATACAATATTTGGTGAGAGCCCCGCAGCCTGTAGGTAATACCTACCTAACCTCAGAAAGAAGGCCGGTAAGCATAGCAGGTTGTGCAGCCTATCGATTTGTAGTAATGAAATTGTACATCTATATTTTTTATCTGCGTTTGTGGTATTTATTTATTGGATGAAGAACCGAGAAGCACGATCTTAGTTATTGTTTTATTTATATCTTATTTTTTTATTTAATTTAATTATTAGGTATATAAAATTATGATGGCGTTTTAGTTAATTACAGCGTTTTATTATAAATAATCAGCTATAATTCACTTGATTAGACAAAATATTCAAACATATTGTTTGACCGAACCAAGATGTTAAAACTTTTTTATTAATTTATTTATTATACATGCAACTACATGTTAATAAAATAACATATTACTTTTAGCGATAAGCTGGCGGTGCAAGTGTAGTTAAATTAGATAAGTATGCAGTATCAGTGTTGTAGATAAAAATATGGGTCGTATTTTATTAAGACTTTGAATTCGATTTCTTTCTGTTTAACTATTATTTATATGGTTATTTTACGCGAAATTGTAAGTTTATTGAATATTGTGATCAATGCACATTTTACTATCTAGCCCCAAATTAAGCAGAGCTTGTACTATGGAAACCTGATAGCTGTTATAATTCATACATATTTTTTTGGAAATAGAAATAATTTATTTTGCGTCAATTTAAATACGAACTTAGAATACAATATAACACCCAGACAGAGAACTTCTGCGTTCAAAAATATTTGTTCTCGGCGGGGATCGAACCCACGACCTACAGGGCAGAAGGCAGAGCTACACCAATTCACCTGATAGACCTGTTTAGATTATGTTTTGGTTTTTATTACTATAATCTGCAGTCTCCATATCTTCCATGAGGATAAAATCGCGAGCTACAGTTATTAGTTATTACCAACTTGGTGCTAGAGAGTTATTTTATGGATACCTAAAGGCACCATAAAATCGAATAACATAAAATTATATGCTTCGTTGCGATTAAGTTTTATGGCATGCTGGTTTATTTATTTAAACTATTATACATTCAAACTAATGAAACTTTTTTTCTGCAATTTCTCTATTCTACCCAACACTATGGTTATATTTTTATACTATCCCTAACCTACTTAGACTCAACCTTCTGAACAAATACTAAGTACCTTTTGCCTAAACTCGAAATTTATTTCTCCAGTTAAACGAATTATATCGCTGATTATTTATAATAAAAAACTAAGTAATTAACTCAAAACTAATTATAATTTATTAAAAATATTTTTTTTTAATTTATTAAAAATAAAACTTACCGTAACTTTCAGTAGCGTTGCTTCAGATTCCTTCAGGGCTGTCTATCTCGTCAGGAATTCTAACGGAACACTGCACTATTGTTTTAAAATATTTTACTTATTTGTCACGATAATAAAAAATCGAGTGAAAGTTTCGGGGATCGATTGGTACCACGACCTGTTGTCACGAGGTTTTGATGTCGTTTGATTAGCTTTATTTTGAATGAGCCCGCGTAGCCGCCTCATAGCCTTGATAAAAAAGGGCGGCCTGACAAAGAGATGCTCGCGCCATCTACAGGGTAAACAAACCACCGACTGTCACAAGCTTGGTGCTGCCCCATCTATCGCCGAGTAGGAGAACTAAAAATAAGCTTGTTCGAAAGCTTTCACCTTCGATTCTGCGGATCTTTGCTGATACAGGTTGATTTTTCAAAATACTTGTTACTTTTAGTATTTTTTTATTTGCTGTGTAGTGTAGGTATTTTATTAAAAAAACTACCTTTTTTACATTATGGTCATAGGTATGGTACATTCCTAGCTAACGTAAGCAAAAGCGATTTTGCTTTTCTGTGCTAGCTAAACAAACTTCTGCCAATTCATTTCTGTAATAATCTTTCAAAAGAAGGAACAACTGCTGTTTCATCACTGTTTACTGTTCTAATAAACTTTGTGCTTTTAATTTGCATAGAGCGCTTTGCAAAGCAAGTTACGTTCTAAATAATAAATTGAAAAGACAAAATCTAATTCATGTACTTTTATTTCACTAACAAATAGTGACGCGAAATGCGTAAACTTTGTTTACTACAGAAATAAACACTTATGTATATTTACATAATTTTATACCTACTTAAACGTGCTCGTAGTATTAATTTAACATTGATATTATGAATTATACTATGATTGTGAATAATAAAAAAAACATAACTATTACAACTTTAATTTAAAACTATTTCATGCAGATATTTTAAACTTTTTAGACAAAACATTGTTACAATGCTATACACATAAGCACTATATTTCATCAGCAAAACAAGATCATAAAAACAAAAGTGGAAAGTCAGTATAGTATTTTTTTTACTTATAATTACAATATAGTGTAGTTTATTTACTTAATAATACAAAAATATCTATGTAAAAATGCGAAGTAAAACCAACCTACAGACGTGTCTATTAGATTCTAATGTAATATTATTAAATATTCATTATCCTTGAACTTTTTCTTCGTCTAATTCCAATGGCGTTGGCTTAGCTACCTTTGGAGATTCCTTTTTTTGTTCTGGAAATAAACATAGTTTATTAAAATAAATAAATATCGTGGACAATCCACACAACACTGTCTAGCCCTAAATTAAGCAGAGCTTGTACTATGGGAACTAGGTATGGGATTTTTGTATTTTGTATTTAGATAGCTGATATACCTTTTTTTAAATACATAGTTTGAATACAATATAACACCCAGACACAGAACAAACATCTGTATTCATTCACCACACAAATATTTGTTCTTGAACCCACGGACTACGGCGCAGAAGGCAGAGCTACTACCAACTGGGCTGAGAGATTCTACGTAAGAAAAAAATTGATGTCGGGTTACTTGGAGCAATTTCGGAGAAACATGGAACCAATTTCTATAAAGATCGTGGCATGGAAAAGCAGCTAGCTTTTTATTCGGGTACCACGCGATCTTCATATAGTTTTTTCGAACACAGTGACAAATCACGCGAGAGAAACCGCGGGAGGAAATAAGTTGCAAATAATACTAACCTTATAGGTGTAATAGCAAATGAGTATTATGAGGATAACTATAATTAATATTATGGGCACGTTATGGTTCATATAGGGATGTATCATTTTAGTAACTCACATTTAAAATTATTAAGATATCAGATTTTTACCCCTTGGCAAACCAAAGAATTACCTTCTAACCTTGTTTTAAAATTTTGTAAAAAGGAAGAATAAATAGCTTTTTATTTTGTAACTAGCGGCCGCTCGCGGGTCACTCGCCCCGTTCCCGCTACTTTTTCGGGATAAAAAGTATTCTGTACCGATCTCCTGGTTGTAGCTAACTCCCCACGAAATTTTCAGCCAAATCAGTTCAGCCGTTCTTCAGTTAAAAATAGTGTTATTGTAACAACTTTCTTTTATATAATATATAATATAGATATTATAGGCACCTACGTATCATTTAAAATGAATTTTTTCGTCGTCTAAACTTACCGAACTTAACTACTAACATTGTTTTAAAATTTTGAAATAGAATGAATTTAATAGCTTTTAGTTTTATAATACTAACCTTCGACGGGCGGTTGTGATTTCAAAGTGGCAGCAACTCCGCCGGCGCCTCCGTGTGGTAGCTTTATTCTTTGTTTCAGTATAACTGTACCGTCCTAGAATAGTGCATATTATTAAAATACATACATAGTACAAAAAAATCAACAATAAGTACGACCACCATGCCTATTTCTGCCATGAATCAGCATTGCTGTGTTTCGGTTTAAAAGGTGTGGGTGCCGGGGAAATTACACGTGTGGCATACAGATCATCTGTATGCCTCAAGTGAGGGACGCAGAGAAGTGCATTGTAAGGCACGTTTCTAATGTGCGTGACCTACGAGCCAATACTTTGTTATAGGCAATTATCCACTTAACATGTGGTGGGCCAATTGCGCTTGTTCCATCATTAGTAAAATAAGAATTTGAAAAGCGAGTAGTGCAAGAAACCGATGTTTCTACTAATTCTTGCTATAACTAGATGTAATATTCTAAAGATGGAACAGTATGGTTACCTTCATTTCAACGAGTCCCTGCTTGGTCATAGCTTCGAGTTCCGTCTTCGTCATAACAATCTTGTGCACTTTGACCACTTTCTTTCCTATCTGCATCTCGCAAAGATCTCCACTCGTAATTTCTAAGAGAAAAAAAGTTATACTCGTGCTTAGTCTTCTAGATTAGTACAATTATAATTATTATTTACAATGTAGTTACGCGTAAGCGATACCACTTCAACACTATAGTTTAGAGAATTTGTTTTGACATGAAGTCAACAACGATTCTTTTCCATTAAATTTTTTCCCAGTACCTGCACTCAAGCTACTTTTCCTGCGCTAGGTTCAGGCGATTGCTTCTCATTCGTGTTTTAGTGCTCATCCACTTCACTCATTCGTTCATTCGCACAAAAATTTAAGGTTAAAATCATGCCGAAACGCCGTCGTGATGAAAGTTTGGAATACATAGCAAATAAGTTGCGAAAGTTAGAAAAAGAAGTAAAACGATCGCGCCGCGAAAAATCTAACTGTGTTCCAACAAGTTCGTCATCGTCATCCTCCAGCCGGTCGTCGAGTCCGTCGGATAATTCAAGATCGCGATCACCTTCGCCGAACGTTCTGGATAATCCAGACCGTAAGTACCTAATTAACTACTTTAGCGTACAAATCTCCTGTTGGGCTAAAAGTTATTGCATCAGAGTAGTCTGCGGGACTATCTCGCCGCAATAAAAAAGGACTGCTTGTTTAAAGCTAACCTACCTACCTAGCTTAGGTAAAAAGTGCATCAGAATAGTCTGTGGGACTATCTCGCCGCATTGTATGTACGGCTATAATTATATCGCCTAAATAACATGTTGCATCAGAGTAGTCTGTAGGGCTATCTCGCCGCATAGAATAAAGGGCTATGCCTTGTTTGATTTAATACATCAGGGTAGTCTGAAGGACTAACCCGCAGTATTTAAATCTGGATTACTCAATACTTACCCGGTTTCAATAAATATGTAGGTATACTGTACTACATATATCTGAAATATGGCCTACTTTGTTCCAGACCAGGAAGAAATCACAGTACCTATGGTAAATGTTGATGCCACCGATATCGAGCTACCCCCGTCGGAAAATAATGAACCCACTTATTTGGTACAAAATAAGGAAGTACTTTCAGTACCGGAGAATTCGGTAGAAAACTCGATTGCCATTGCCCCAAGCATTCCGGAAGACACAGAAATTGTAGAAATATTGGGGGCTGACCCATCAGTGCCACAAGAGTACGGACCTGACATCAATAAGGATGTTGCGACCAGATTTACCCACATTGCAACATCTGGATTAGATAAGGAGCTTCGCTAAGACCTCATCACGAGGTACTTAGTACCAAGTAATTGCATAAATATTGCGGCACCACAGCTGAATTTGGAAATAAGAGCAGCTTTGACTGAGCAGGTCATTAAAAGAGACAAAGCTATCGAAAATAGACAAAAACAAATGGCAGCTGGAATTTCGGCGCTTGGAAAAGTTATATCTGACCAACTTTCTACTAAAAATAAAAACAATGATCTGATAAAAGACCTGATGGACATCGGTAGAATGTTCTGCGATATTCAACATTCAGAATCGGAAGCAAGGCGTAACTTTGCACTTTACGCCGTCAAAAAAGATCTGAAGGATCAGTTGTCCACCACAAAAATAGATAAGTTTTTGTTCGGCAGCAACTTTACAGAGACCATAAGAACAGCAAAGGCCGTTTCGAAATCGTCCTCTGATTTGAAACCAGACACTAATAAAGGAACTAAGCCCACTACATCGAATAATAAATATTTAAACTGGAAGGCGAGGACCCCGGCCCGCAGACAGCCGACGGCCCAGGCGCCACGTCACCAGCAGCCTGCCTTGCGGAACGCGCCGCCGCGCGCCAGCTCCTCGAACAGTTACAATTACAAGCAGAGGTCCAAGCCGGCTCGCCGACAATAGATCCGGTAAGCTATGCTGGCAGACTTGCTCAATTCTATGACCAATGGTCCCTCATAACTAACGTGACCATTTATTCTATGACTCAAAACGGGACATCGGTTTATTTAGGTCAAATAATAGGTTAGAATTGGATACTTCAATGTTTCCCCTGTAGGTGGAGCTAACGGCGCTAGAGTCCGTAGAAGGTCCCAAAGATTTTTGACTACTTGATTTCGTGGCTCAGATGGTTAGAGCATCCCCGTATTAAGGGGAGGGTCGCGGGTTCAAGTCCCGCCGAAATCGCAATTTTATTTTTATCGTATTTAATTTCTTAGAGATTACCCTGAGTGTGAGTGGGAGGGCTTACGCACTATAATAACAAAAACCTTAAATAATAGGTTGTCAATGAAAAAAAAACACTTTTTTGAAGTTATTTAATCAGAAAAAGTTACGAATCACAAAATATAGGTACCTACCTACCCAAAATGCGAGCGTCACATCGCGGCAGCGGCGTGCGGGCTGTAAGCCGTCCGCTACTCAAATTTTCGCGCGGTTTCTGAAAACGGGACAATTTTGCGTCCCACAGTTCATTACGGGGACACCGGGACTCGTAATTGTAAAAAGGGACAGTCCCGTTCAAAACGGGACGTCTGGTCACGTTACTCATAACCCAAGACCGTGCTATATTATCATGGATTAAAGGTTATCAAATTAAGTTTGATCGCCCGGTGCATCAATCTTGTTTACCGAAATCGAATCATTTTTCAGATATAGAAAAAGTTCACATAGTAGATGCTTTACAAAATCTAGAATCCATTTGAGCTATTTCCAAGTGTCAACCCTGTTCGGACCAATATATATCACGTGTTTTTTTGATGCCAAAACCCAATGGCAAGATGAGATTGATTCTGAATTTAAAAGGGTTAAATAAGTTCATTAATACGAAACATTTTAAGCTAGAAGATATCCGTACAGCCCTTAAGCTTATATCTATATGCTATATTGCGACTTTGGATTTAAAAGACGCTTATTTTCTTATTAAAATCCACGAGGGGTCAAGAAAATACCTACGATTCATTATAGATGATTCTGTCTATCAATTTAATGTTCTTCCATTTGGAATTTGTACGGCTCCATTTATTTTTACTAAACTTATGAAACCAGTAGTACAATTATTGAGGTCTTGCGGATATATATCATCTATATACTTAGACGATTTATTTCTAACAGGTTATACCTACCAAGAATGTGTGCAAAACGTTGAGGCCACTCAAACGTTATTAAAATCATTGGGCTTTATTATTAACCAAGAAAAAAGTGTAACAATACCCTCTAAGTCTTGCAAATACTTAGGTTATATTATAGACACCCATAAATGGCAGTTAAGTTTGCCCACAGAAAAAAGAAATCGGATTAAATCCGAACTTGAAAACATCAAGAAACTGAAACGTTGCAAAATCAGAAAATTCGCTCAGATTATAGGGTTGTTAGTCTCCGCTTGCCCTGCCATTGAGTACGGATGGCTTTACACCAAGCAACTAGAACGGTGTAAGTTTCTTAACTTAAAGGATACTGAAGATTATGATAAATACATGACGCTACCAAGGTCACTATTACCGGATATAGACTGGTGGCTAAATTCTATTGATCATTCTGTTCATAAAATTAGAAATGATAGATACGCATTAGAAATCTTCTCTGACGCCTCAACGACTGGGTGGGGCGCAGCCTGCAACGAACAAACAGCCAGTGGCCAGTGGTCTAGTAATGAAATAATATTACACATAAACAATCTCGAACTTATAGCCGCCTATTTTGCTCTAAAAGTATTTGCAAAAGAATTTAATAATTGTCAGATACTGCTACGAGTTGATAATACTACTGCTGTTAGCTATATCAACCGTATGGGGGGTATTCAATACCCCCACTTAACCAAAGTAACAAAAAACTTATGGCAGTGGTGCGAAGCCCGAAAAATCTTTGTCGTAGCTTCATACATAAAATCGGCAGAAAATGTTATTGCAGATAAGGAATCTAGGCGAGCCCATCCGGACGCTGAATGGGAACTATCAGAAATAGGGTTCCAAAAGATCATTAATAAATTCATGGTACCTGAGATTGATTTATTTGCTACCCGAATCAATAGGAAATGCCAAAAATTCGTATCTTGGCACAAAGATCCAGAGGCATTTACAATAGATGCCTTCACATTAGACTGGTCTAAACATTCATTTTATGCCTTTCCTCCAGTAGCAGTGGTTCTGAAAACTCTGCGTAAAATAATATCAGATAAAGCTATAGGCATCGTTGTCGTGCCTAATTGGCCAACACAACCGTGGTACCCACTTTTTATGCGACTACTTTCTTCAGATTTATTAAAACTGAAGACTAATGATGTCATAATTCCTAATTGCAGCAACTGGAGCATTCAAAGCCACACTACCCTGGTTGCCGGAGTATTGTCCGGACGGCGATGCTGCAGCGACTAGTCCCGCCCTCCGCCTTAGACATCGTGCTGGCGTCCTTGTCAGACAACACTCTGAAGCAATATGACATCTGTCTCAAAAGATGGTTTATTTTTTGCAATGAAAATAACATAAACATGTACCAACCATCTATACCAATGATCATAGAGTTTCTTACAAAATTGTTTAATGATGGCGGTCAATACGGGTCAATAAATACTCACCGCTGTGCGCTCTCCCTAATCATAGGCACAATCTCAGATGATGATAGAATAACTAGATTTTGTAAGGGTGTTTATAGGTTAAGACCACCGCTGCCACGCTATAACGCCACTTGGGACGCAAGCGTAGTTCTTGATTACTTAGAATCGTTGTATCCGAATGAAACACTTTCCCTCGATCAGCTTTCAAAAAAGTGCGTCACATTACTTGCGCTTGTAACTGCACATAGAATTCAAACACTGTCTAAAATTAAAACTGACCAAATAGTTGTTTTAAACAATCAAATTATTATAAGAATAACAGACTTGATTAAAACTTCGAAAGTAGGTTCTAAACAACCAACATTACACTTGCCCTTCTTTGAAGAAAGACCTGGCATATGCCCTGCAAAGACGCTTACTACTTACATAGATAAAAGTAAAAACATACGAAAGTCTAAGGAACTGTTTATTGCAAGTCGAAAACCACACAACTGTGTCTCATCTCAAACGCTCAGTAGATGGATAAAATCCACCCTAAAAGATAGTGGAGTTGACGTATCTGTATTTTCCTCACACAGCACACGCCACGCTGCAACTTCCAAGGCTTATAAACTAGGAATAAATATAGACGTCCTAAGACAAACTGCAGGGTGGAGCGACAACTCCAGTATCTTTGCCAGATTTTATAATAGGCCTATTATCCACAATGAGGATAACATGGCATTCGCTAGAACAATATGTTCTCATTAATTATGTAAAATAGATACATTGTCACCTATCGGTATCAGTAAACCTCTCGGTTGATTGTTTAACTAAGTGATAATTATTTATGTTTAATAGATATAATATAAATAAGTAAATATATGGTAATGATTATATCATTGGACTTCTTATTTATGATATTTCTTTCACTAGCTCTCAACATCTACATTGTAAATAATAATTATAATTGTACTAATCTAGAAGACTAAGCACGAGTATAATTAATGATTAAACGAACTTACCTGTACGTGAAGTTCTATCATAATTATACGAAGTGCTTAGTCTGAATAGATTAGTACCTAAACCCCACCCCCCCTGAGTAACCCGAGATGTTTCAGAAATATCATAATTCTCTTAACTAAATGAGAAGCAATCGCCTGAACCTAGCGCAGGAAAAGTAGCTTGAGTGCAGGTACTGGGAAAAAATTTAATGGAAAAGAATCGTTGTTGACTTCATGTCAAAACAAATTCTCTAAACTATAGTGTTGAAGTGGTATCGCTTACGCGTAACTACATTGTAAATAATAATTATAATTGTACTAATCTATTCAGACTAAGCACTTCGTATAATTATGATAGAACTTCACGTACAGGTAAGTTCGTTTAATCATTAATTATTTTAGGCATTGTATATGACACTGAGATAAAAATTACAGTCATATAACTTCACCAAGCTAAGTTTGCACTTTGCTTTTTGTGTCTATTTTAATGTAATACGATCTCTCCCATGGAACCCTAAAAAAGTCGTTGCTCCATCTAGTGTGAGGTCGTCCTACAGAACTCGTTTATTTCAGCGGTTATCGGTTCTTCGGCAAACATGACCAACATTATGATGATCAGATAATCCTGAACGCAATGCTTTCAAAAATGTCAATTTAATTAAATTGAATAATTAGTACAAATTGCGGTTTCGATATATTTACGTGTGTTTTGACATGTATTTTTTAAATAACCGCAAAAACTTAGTCACACTAGGAATAACAAATTCCTAATAAAATACTCCTAAAGTGACTATGAATTTAATATAACAGGAAAGTGATTGTTTGTAATGTGTACTTACGTCTTGGAAGCGGCATTGGTTTAACTCCAGGAGGTAACGCTTTGATAGGTACCTGAAAAACCATTTTAATCATCAATTTGGAATTTACTAGCTATTCGTTTTACTTATAGACACATCGTGAGAAAACCCATGGCTTAGTCAGCTCTGCACGTATTGACTATGTCTATAAAAGGCCGACTAAGCTGTCAGGACAGCTGCTATAAGCGCTGGGCAAGGCTATTCCATCTTAAATCCTGTCCCAGGCACTATAACGTCCCGCAAATAAGGCTTGAGTAATCACCAGTTGCCCCCGACACTATGTATAAATAATTTTTCTTAAACATGCGCGGAAATATTGTCATTACTTTTGAATATAGAACACGCGAAGTGTATCATTGAAGTCCTCGCCAACTCATACTCGACCTGCAATTGCCTATTTCGCTGCCTTTGCAATAATGTACTATTACAATAGGGCAACAATTTGCAAAGGGCTGTTTTGTTTACTTTGATGAAAATTTGTTTGCTACGTATTATTACGGCGAAACTCTTCATTGAATATAGCTACAACTCTGATTTACTTTATTACACGGCAAACAATTACCACTACGCAAGACGCCATATTCTCTCTTTCCACTAGTGATGTGTCTCGTCGCTCGGTCCGAATAGGGATGTCATATTCCCAAAACCGGCTAACATATGAAGTAAATAATCATCATCATCAGCCTGAAGAAGTCCACTGCTGGATATAGGCCTCCCCTACACATTTCCAGGAAGAACGATTCTGAGCCCTTTCCACCCGCCACTTCCCGCGATCTTAACAATGTCGTCGGTCCATCTGGTAAATAATGAATACCACAAAATATGAATAGTATTGCTACATACTTTTTTCAATGTCTGTCCACTGGGTGACATGATAATGTCGGACGTCGGATCGGCTGTCTGGCTTGTTGGTGTCGTAGCCTCCTGAAACACATACAGACAGACGATACATTTTTAAAAATAAATTTCAACTTGGCTGTTTTTGTTCTGAACATGTTTCTTGCTTTTTAAATAATATTTTTTCTGTACTAGACCAAGACATTCGTTAGAAAAGGCGCGTGGCGGGAATGATATGTGTCTAGATTCTTGATATTTCCCTTTTTTAGCAGGTCATTCAAGAATTTGGCTTGCGTTTGACCGCAATCTCACCTGCTGCTAAATAATGACGGTCGACGGTGTAACACGCTTACCAGTCACTCTTGTCTTGAAAACGTCCAAGTTGTAGGTGTTCGGAAAGACAAACGCCGTGTATAATTCCCCTCCTTCCATTCATTCATTTCTTTTTGTTCGCTCCGTTATAATAATTATAACAATTTTGTAGGTGAAATACCCGATGATAAAAAAGTAAAATAGTTCTTACCGTTGCTGTTGTGCTCTCATCCGGTAATGTCGGGGTAGGCTCCTCAACAGCTTTGTTATCCTCTTGAGTTTTAGCTGGATTCTTTTCGGGAACTTTATCTTCCGGGATGTTTTCCTGCTCGGCATCTGAATCTTTTTTGCTGACTTTTGGGGGTCTGAAAATGCATTTATATAATTTATATACATATTGCATTTTTATAATTTTTATAAAGGGCGTGAAAAAAGAAATATAAAATAAAATTATGACATTATAAAAACTTAAAAAATTAAGATTTAATTACCGAGCGTTTAAACGTTTGTAACTGGCTAGTAACTAGAGATTCTTAAGTAACTAAAGCGTCAAAAATCATAACATCACAACATAGTATATCCCCTAGTTTCGCAATCATTACATTTTTTATTTCAGGAACCGGTAAAAGTTTTGCAAGGTGAATAATAAAAAAGAAGATTATAATTTTGTAACCCGAGCATATCCAAAAGGTTCAATTTTCCAGCTTCAGTATTTATATTCGCGAAAACTGTTAGGTTTTAGTTGTTTTAAACTTACCACTATGTACCTATTTCTAGTTATATAATGAAAAATGAAATAAAATATAAGTAATAGTGACTTACACCACCGGTGTGATCTTGCGTGGTCTCCCCCGCTTTCTCGGAAAAGCGCCGGGCGTGGCAACGACGACCGATGGTTTCGACAGGGGTTTGCGGCCTCGACGTGGTGTCTACATAACATAACATTTAGATTATAACCTACTCCATGTTAGTTCTGTCCCTGTCATTGCCTAATGGTCATAGTTTAAACACTGATGAGGTTTCGAGACTGTTGTAAGAAGTCTTTACCAAAAATACTTTTTTTGTAAGACTTTTTTTCTACTACTTGTATACCCTATATGAGCAAGATTCTGAGTACACATCCCGCATCCTTCAATAATCGATCGGATTTAGATGAATCTTTGATCTGTTTAACAAACTAAGAGCAACTTTTTACACAGGTAGATAGTAATTGAGGGGAGCTGCGGACAGATGAAAATCATAATTATTAGTTAAATAGTGTGAGGCCTTTATTTATATTGGTCGTCTGGCTCTCAACTTCAGATGGCTGCTTAATCTGAGTTATTCCTGTTTGGTCGCACAAACTAATAGCTCGTTTGGAACCTAACAGTCATTCCTGTTTCGCTTTCTCACCTCACAAGAACATTTTAGCGAATCGATAAATAATGCCAGGTATTATGAATGAGAGAAGTAGGTATATATTCTCACCTCTGTACTTTTTTCTGCTTCCTTAGATTCCTCTAGTTCTTGTTCTTCTTCACTGTATTCTTCATCTTCGTCAGGGCTAAAATTAAATTTTATTTAGTAAAAATATATTATTATAGTCCTAGCTTGTATCGCGAATCGAGACTTCAGGAAAATTTTCGTCAGGGCTAAAAAGAAACTATGTTTAGTAAAAAAAACATACATGATAGCACTAGCCCCTATCGCGAATCAAGACTCACAGATTTTACTGGAGAAAACGAAAGCCTGAAACCACCCCCTCAGACCATGAGCAAGAAGCGAGTGAGTTCTATTTGTTTTGTCATTGGGCTATAAAAATATTTGTATACAATATTTGAAACAATATTTGTTGCCTACTACTCTATATGGACATATCCATAGAGGTAGGCCAAAGAAAAGATTAACAGTGTGAAAGACGACATGGGTAAGAAATAAGTAAATACAGAGATGACGGCTGATAAAGGAGAATGGAAGAGGAGAACATGATAAGCCGACCCCATATAAAGTGGGATAAGGACAGGAAGAAGAATTTATATCTTTTGTTCGCTTGAAAATAGCTAATAGCTAATCAGTTGATCGTGGTTTGATTACCTGTCTCGTATCATCTTAGCGTAGTCTTTTACTTTGGACGGCCTGGTCGATCGCCGCACCGGTTCTTCAGCGGAAGATGGCTCACTTCCACCATTCTTAACCACCTGTTATATAAGCATAGTTAGTTCAGTCACATTTCTACTCACACACACACGCAGGTTTTCATTTTGGATATTTTAAATGATACAAATAACCATGACTGTAATACCAGTGCATGAGAGAACATCCCTGTTAGAGATCCCTCTTCTCTTGTACAAATATAAGATCTTTCAGCACGTCTATTGGTACGTTAGTACGCCCAAACATAGCATAAGAGCCGTCATATCTTATTTCTATACAATGGTTAGTTGCAATTTGCAATCTTAGGCTCGTATTCAGAAACAGTGCTTGATTCTGAGTCGAGCAAGTATGCTTGATTCATTTTTCAATCGAGAACAGTCAAAAAATCTATGCTTGAGAGTGCTTGAGGCTCGATTCAGTCTCAAGCACTATTTCTGAATACGGACCTTAGAATACTGAATGGCCGAACGCCGAATGGAGAATGTTCCAATTTATCAATTCCTTACCTTAGGAGTCTCTTTATCTTTAATATCTTTGGTCTCTTTTTCGTCATTAAGAGGGACCTTAATTTTCTCTTTGGCTTCCTTTTCTTCTCTGTAAACAGTTTTTATTTCCTTGTCTTTAGGGGGACGACCCGGTAGTCTCTTCTCTGGAGGTGGTTTCTCAGTCGTTGATTTTGGTGTTGGTACTTCCAGGTCCCTTTTTAGGCTTTTCTCTACAGGTCTAAAAATACAGGCGTGTTTGGGATTGTGTGTAATTATTTCGTTAAAATTAAAAAATAGAAGATAATAGTGACTTTATTATTCTATTACACATTTTTAAAGTAAAATTAAGGAGCACTGGTGGTCTAGTGGTAGCGGCCCCGCCTTCCGATCCTAAGGTGGTGGGTTTGAATCCAGTCGTGCACCAATGAGTGCTTACACATTGATTGACAGTTGTCCACACATAAACATATTCATACCTTGGTTTTGGCGTGGAAGTATGGATTTGAGATCTTTTGTTCTTGAGAGCATCAGTCGGTTTGGCTGGCGTTTTCGCAACATCATTACGCGGATTTGTCTGGAAAGAACAATTTAATATCATCATCACCTCAGCCCGCTTGCACCCAAATATATGAATATTAATACTAGCTGTGCCCGCGACTTCGTCTGCGTGGAATAGCGTTTTTAATTTGCAACAGAAAAAATCAGTATGTATTCGCATGCATATTCGGCCCATCGGGCAGGCGTACTAAGATTCACTTATACCTTACATATTCCCATACAAACTTTCATCCTCTATTTTTACACCCTTGAGGGTAAAACTTTTACAATCATATAAAAATATAATAAATTGAATGGAATTGTAGATTTTTAATTATTTTTTGGTATTAGGTTTCCGTTTTACCATCTGTGTGTGATCTTTTAATTATTCTGTATAGGCTACACTATAAGCTTGTGAGTGTAGCTAAGTACAGACTACATAACATACCCTTTGGAGATCTTGCAACTCTTTCTCCAGCAGGCGCAGAGACAAGTCACTGGCGCCAGCGACGGTTGTGGTGCTTTCTGCTTTGACAATAGATTTCTCTTTTTTTTCTGTTGAACAAATTTAATTGGAAAAACCAGAAAATGCTTCCTTTACTTATATCCGAGATACATTTACTATTTACGAAACACGAATGCGAGAAGACTAATTTGTATGAGAATAACATTAGTGTAGCGTGAGCAAAAAATGTTATTAACATACAATTTATTTTTCTGCAGACGCGTTCCTCAAACAGAAACACATAGACAGACATACACTGACACAGTGAGTGAGTGAAACAGTGGTTTGAAGAGTGTTGGTGCCGGTGAAATTACTGGCACGTGAGGCTGAACATCTGTGTGCCTCAAGTTGATGGTCGCAGGGGAGTGCATCGTAGGGCACGTTCCTGTCGTGCGTGACCTACGAGGCAACCACCACTTAACATCAGGTGGGCCAAATGCTTGTTCTATCAGCTAGCAGCTAGGAAGTTGATATTGTTCAAGCCTTCAGGCTCCCAGCAAAGACGATACGTTTTCCTCGATTTTTTTACTTATGGTAAAGGTACACACTAAGTAATATTGTACTACACTAAGTACTACAATAAGTAATATTGTAGTTGACTGTAACGTCAAACCTGCCGCACAGTCCCTAAGAGTTATTCGTCGAGTGTGAATAAATCTGATGGCGCAGCGGTCAGTGCCACGTAATATAGTACAAGCTTTGCTTAATTTGGGGCTAGATAGTATTGTGTGAATGGTCCACCATATTTATTTATATTTTTAACAAGGGGGAGTTCGAATCTCGCTTGATGCAAAACCTTGACTTATATTATGTATTTTGATTTATTATGTCTTAATAATGAATTAGGTAAGAATCTTACCCGTTACACTTGGAACTGGTGATAGTTGACGTTGATCAGTTTTACGCTTTATTTCTTCAACTTTCTTCATCATGATTGGAGACTGAAAGAAAAAAAAATATTATCAAATACTTTCCTATTTATTTTCTACATTTAATTGTGGGAAAAACTTGATGCTGTTCAAAGAATACATCTACTTACGAAGTTTCATAAGTATAGCTCTTACAGTTTCGGAGAAAAGTGGCTGTAACAAACGGACAGACAGACAGACATGACGAATCTATGAGGGTTCAGTTTTTGCCATTGGCTACGGAACTCTAAAAATGTCAGTCCTTGTTTTTGACTGTGCTATAAAAGTTCGATTTCGTAGTCGAACAAGAAATATATTTCTGGCGGCTGCCCAAACTATAGTGATAATATCTCTGAAGCTTACCTCTTTACTCGCGGGCGGCTTTGCTACCACTACGTTAGTAACGTTAGTAGCCTTTGGAGAGTTTAATTTAGTTTCAGGAAGATCGAGTCTCGTCATACTAACGCCGGAGTTGCTTTTCATGAAGACGATAGATTTTGCACTTGTCGGTGGTTTAGGCGGCTCTTCTAATTTCACCGGTTGTTTCCCAGTAAGGAGAGGGGCAGTAGCGTCGTTTAATGTCATTTCCAATTCGCTAACTGAAAATAAAATAAAGAATTGGGCAACGGTTAACTATGTTATTCTACCTCTTACACTTAGGGCCGTATGCAGAAGGAATGCTATAATCTGAGTAGAGCCTCAAGCATATAAATTTTGACAGTTATTTTATTGCAAAGCTCAAAAATGTGTGCTTGAGCCTGAGTCGAGCCTCAAGCATACATTTTTTTGACAGTTGTACATTGAAAAATGAATAAAATCTATGCTTGAGGCTCGACTCTAAACAAGTCTCAGACTCGAGCACTGTTTCTGAATACGGGCCTTAGACTGTGAAGAGAGCCAACATCAGTACTCTTATTCTAAGATTTGCGTTTGCTGGAGCGTAACTGAATAAAAATCTCAGAATAGGCCTCCATAAGTTTGTCGCAGAGAGAGATGGACGCAGAGAAGTGCATCGTAGGGCACGTTCCTGACGTGCGTGACCTACGACGCAATGCTTTGTTATTGGCGATGGTTACCACTTAACATCAGGTGGACCATCATATATGCTTGTTCCATCAGATAGTTGTAGTAGATAACAACAACAATTCGTTTCGACTACTGTAAGATACGTTGTCTAAGTATTTTGCGCATACCTACATCTATTCTCATGCTATGCATTCAACTAATTTAGAAACTACTTTCAGGAAATAATACATTGTTTTGAATTTGCGTATGATTATCATAAAACAAGTCGCAAGCTTATTTTGAAAAGGTAAAGCTAGTTTTACACCACCAACTTGCTACTGTAAAATTAAAACCAGTAAAACCACACATGCATTTTTTGCCAACACAAATCAATTTCAATACAGTCTAACCGGCTGAAGCTTATGCTTAGTTTGCGTTTATTAATATGAAGATTAAGCGTGGTAACAAAAACCTCGAATACAATTCATACAGCACACCCAAACACCATTTGAAATCATCTAATAAAAGCACTACAGTAACCGAAGTCAGAGTTTTGCTACCAC
This sequence comes from Thera obeliscata, assembly GCA_947578465.1. NCBI lineage: Eukaryota > Metazoa > Arthropoda > Insecta > Lepidoptera > Geometridae > Thera > Thera obeliscata. Next base: position 7,337,427 of record OX387926.1, read on the forward strand.
ATTTCGTTTATTATGAGCACGTCTTTCTCTTTTGTATGGAAAATTGATGAGACAACAATTCGTTTCGAAAAGTATTCTTGCTGCCTCATTTTTTTTACATACGATAGCAAGAGACAAATAGGCAAAACGGAAACAACATTTGGTACACGAAATGTGGTAGCAAAACTCCCGACTCCGGGTACAGATGACAACAAACCTTGTTTCTATATGAAAGTGACTGCAGTGTGTATAGTAGGCAACAAATATTGCACATCGGCTAATTTCGGCTTCATAGAGCGTAGTGTGGGTCAGAAAGAGACAGCGCTCTACGAAAGCAGAAAAGCCGATGTGCAATATTTATTTCTTACAACCGTGCATGCATGTTCGGTTTAGATCACACGCAAACCAAGCTTTCAGTCGGGAATAGGAAATGCAGGTCCAGAAAATAAAGCCAAAAAAAATGTATATTTTGCAATCAAGAAATTAACTTATAAGCTATAAGAAATAAATAAGTGTGACGTATAATGAGAAGTGTTTGATATTAATATTTACCTTCTGATTGGTCAATAACATTACTTTCCTCTTCATCTTCCATGGGAACAGTATCCGCTAGCTGTAAATTACACACAATCTCAATTTCTTAAAAAATGATTAATTCAAATTAATTAAAAAAATCAAATGACAGCTATATTTGACAGCGTTTCAGCTGATCGCCATCGCCATTGCATAGATGTGCGCTGGCCTTTAGTTCTGTTTAATTTGGGCGTACCAAATTGTTTTCTTACCACATAGTCACCAGCCTTTTTTATTTCCACAACCATCTGGCCGTTTTCTTCTTTCACTGAAAATAACAAAAAATGAATGTTGATCAATTTGAAAAGAGCGTCACTAATATGATAGTATACCTTGATAACTATAAGATGGATTACAATTCATTGAGTTTTCATCGTCATAGCCCTCCGCGTCCATTGAATACTCATCGTCTTCATTTTCTGTCGTTTCCTACAATAAATATAAACATTAGTTTAAAAATAAAAATTTTATATAAACATTATTATTTCCATAATGATGACTACCTTATCATTTAGTTCATTGTCGTGAGAAGCCACCATGTGCGTGTCAAGCTTCTCCTGTGTTGTGAAGATTAGCTCGCAGAAATCGCACATGTACTCAGCACCTGTAAAGTCAGAAAAATATAAGTACTAAGTACGCGTGAAATACATACAAAAAAAACGATAGGAACCAAGCCGGTTTTTTGTCTGTTCTTCTAGGCTTGGTCGCGTGGAACTGGCACTTAGACCACAAAACAGATAGGTACAGAAGTCAATTACATGTATGTGATTCACTTTTCATACCTACGCTCGGCGGTCGCGCTAGGGTTGTCAACTATGGCTCCTGCACAAAAAAAAATCGGTTGTCTGTAAAGTCGGTTTACTGACGATAGTTGAACGTGATAACGTCATAAGAAAATACTCGCAGACTCGGACTCGGACTCGAACTCTCGGACCCTCATTTACCCTTACCCATTACCCGACCCGGGCTCGGGCTCAGGTAAATGGAACGACGAAACGACGTAACGACGCATGAGTCATGTTTTTACGTGCGTGCAGCCGGCTCCATCGATTTATAAGACGTTATCACGTCAAAAACTAAAAAAGTTGAACGACGCGTGTCTCAAGCGGATCGTGTCCGTGAGCCGTGTATGTGTGCGTCGTTCGAGCGCACATTGTTACATACAAAGTGCGCTCTGTAGCTAAAGAGCGCACTTTGTCTGTTCTCTCAAGCAAAAGCGTTTTTGCTTCACTGTGGTTCTCTCTCTCTCTCTCTGTCTCTGTTTTTGCCTTGACTCACCTAGCTTTAATACGTTTCAAAGTGATCCTTGTGATACTACTGAATAAATTTATACATTTGACTTTATTTTTATGAAATAACGGGACATTTACCATGATTAAATTCAACCGTGATCATGGTGCATGCAAATGTGCCGAAATATCGGAAGTCAAAACTCACAAAAATTTAATCATGGTAAATATCCAGTTGCTTCATATAAATAGTGTTAAGAACCGTGACAGTTTCAAAAGTAATATATTTGTCTTGATTCAAACTCACCATTGACATGCGACTTGATATGCGCCGTGACACTATCCACGTCGAGGAACTGTTCCTGGCACAGCGGGCAGGTGAGACTGCGCGTGGCATGCAGCGCGGAGTGGTAGATCAGCTCGTCCTGCGTCTGGAATGTCTCCTCACACTCCGCGCAACGGTAAGCGTCCGCGTCCGTGTAAGAGCCGCTAGGCGCCCGGACTGACTCTTTGTGTTTCACGCGGAGATGTCTGTAAGGTACAAAAAAATCAAATAATTTATTTCAGTTTTTAGTTTCAAACACTCACCCTGTTAAGGCCTGCGCACGCCTAGGCCGCGATAGCGATAGCGATCAGTGAAACGCTGTCAAGTATCGCTGTCAAATTTGACAGCGTTACACTGATCGCCGACGCCAGCTAGTATGCAATACGTAAAAGACTGGATATTGTTTTTTGGTCAGGATGGCAGACACTATTTATAATAAACTAGCGGCTGCCCACGGCCTCGCTCGTCCCGTTCCTATGGACATATCCATATGTACTTTTTATCCCGCAAAAGTAACAGGAGTATTATTAGTCTCGTCCCGCAAAGTCTCCTGGTTTTAAGCTACCAATTTTCAAAATTGGTGGTGAGGTCCCCACCAATTTTCAGCCAAATCGGTTGAGCCGTTCTTGAGTTTTATATGACTTTTTTAAATAATATATAAAAAATATATATGTAATAGACTTTCTCGAAGAGAGTTCCCTCCGTGGACCAACTATAAAACATTTGACCGATTATCTATGAATCTTTTTCAGTTTGTTCAAAAAAGGGACAGTCGCTCGTGCTGCCATCTACAAGCTGTACGTGTTCTACTCAATTTGTTTGCCAGCCCCTCTAAAGGTATGTAGGTATATATTGAGCGTCTTGTTTACCTTGTGTAATGATGAGACTTGAGAAAGCTCTTATCGCAATGTTTGCACGGATACGCCCTCTCACCAGCGTGCGATCGAAGATGTTTCGCCAATTTTGTTACATTTGCAAATCCTAAAATAAAACGTATATTACAAATCATAGAAAAAATAAATATTTTGCGTGTGTTCATAGCTTTTGTTATCATTGAGGGCTTTATATTAACTACAGATAGAGAGAGAATACGTTTGTCCTTCGTAACTCACGCTCAGGACAATAGTTGCATTTGAATTCGGGCTTCTTCTTGTGACTGGTTTCCAAATGTCTGTGCAATGCACCATCTTCGCTGAATCTGAAACAAAGAGTCTCTTGTCACTGTCAGTTTCATGTCAACAAATAGAGATGGCAACATACTTATCGGTCTGCTAAGCTGAATGACTTTTAAAGAACTGAATATACCCGTACAGCCATATTAAAAAACGCAATTTAAATTTAGTCATGGTTTAAAGCCCTGTCACTTTTTGTCATTACCCATACCCAGTGGTAAGAGATGGCAATAGTCTAAGCACAGCTTATCTTTTGACATATTTTTATTAATATGGCTATTAAGGTTTTATAATCCTTTGTGAAATGAGTCGCAAGTCTTCTTCTTATCTTGTCACTGGTTCGTTTGAACCAGTGCCAGTGTGGTGAAAGGATTTTAAGTGCGCCAAAGAGGCTCCTTTCGTGCACTTAACACATACTTTTCGAACTTTTTTTACAATTATTATTATTAACCTAGTAAGATAAATAAATAAATATTGTGGACAATCCACACAACACTATCTACAGGGTGTCCCATAAGTCAACGTCCAGCCGAAAACGGGTGATGCGCCAAGTCATGACAGTTATCAGAAAAATATAAAAAAAAATATTTGTTATGTAACTTTCGAGTTATGAGTATTTTAAAAAAACAGAAAAAACTGACACCCTGTGATGATCTTTTAAGTCCTGTGACTACAAATATTATTTCATGAAACTTTTTTCTACAACGTAAGCATGAATAACCCTTCTGTAAATTACAATTCAAAATTAAACCATAACTGCCTCAGTTTTCAATGAAATCGTGGAGTTTTGGCCAACGTTTCATTTCAGATAATTACATCACCCAACTTTAACCGTCTGTACCGCAAAAAAAATGTACTACACTATCATGGCATGTAACTTTAAAAGTTGGCGCATTTATCCAGGATTCCAAAATGGTATAATACTTGCTAGAGTACTCCTTAGTTTTGGAAATAAAAAATGTTTTTTCAACTAAACCGAATTTCCAATCAATTTTATTTCATGAGATAAAATGTTTGTACCCTTTAAATGATGGACTTAAAATGCCAACGCTGCGTTTTTAAATCGCTCACAATTGACAGCTACAAGAAAATACCATTTCGATAATGCAAGTAAACAGATAGAGCCACCATCTTGTCGAAAGAGTAATAACCATGGGTGTTCAAGTAATTTGTTAGTTTTAGGTGAAAGTTTGAAATAAAATTCAATCATAGGATTTCTTCAATCGTGATTTTAATTTAACTACATCAAGGATTTACTGCAAATGTTCAAACTGTTAGCCTTCAGCAGTAATGCAAGCTCTACATTTCCTTAAAAAAAATCAGCTCTCTGTAAAGTCAATTAACTGACGACATTTGAACGTGACAACGTCATACAGCTGTCCACGCGGACGCATCGCTCACTCAAGTAGGAGAGAGACCGATTTCAAACGCTGCCGAACGCGGAGGCCGATTGTGCCTCTTTGTCGCTCGTTCCGCGCTCTCACTTGCACTTCAAGTATTAAATGGAACGCCTCAGAGCGAGGTAACGCCGCATGAGTCATGTTTTTTCGTACAAGCAGCCGGCTCCATCGAATTATAAGACGTTGTCACGTCAATAACCATGTAATAAGACCGGCGACGGGCGAAGGCAAACTTTAGATTAAAATCATGATTGAAGTAATCTTATGATTGAATTTTATTTCAAACTTTTACCTAAAACTAACGAATTACTTGAAAACCTATGGTTATTACTCTTTGGACAAGATGGTGGATCTATCTGTTTACTTGCATTGTCAAAATGGTATTTACTTGTACCTGTGAATTGTGAGTCACTTAAAAACACAGAGTAGGCATTTTAAGTCCATCATTTAAAGGGTACAAACATTTTATCTATTGAAATAAAATTGATTGGAAATCCGGTTTAGTTGAAAAAACATTTTTTATTTCCAAAACTAAGGAGTACTCTAGCAAGTATTATACCATTTTGGAATCCTGGATAAATGCGCCAATTTTTAAAGTTACATGCCATGATAGTGTAGTACATTTTTTTTGCGGTACAGACGGTTAAAGTTGGGTGATGTAATTATCTGAAATGAAACGTTGGCCAAAACTCCATGATTTCATTAAAAACTGAGGCAGTTATGGCTTAATTTTGAATTGTAATTTACAGAAGGGTTATTCATGCTTACGTTGCAGAAAAAAGTTTCATGAAAAGTTAATATTTGTAGTCACAGGACTTAAAAGATCATCACAGGGTGTCAGTTTTTTCTGTTTTTTTAAATACACATAACTCGAAAGTTGCATAACAAATATTTTTTTTTATATTTTTCTGATAACTGTCATGACTTGGCGCATCACCCGTTTTCGGCTGGACGTTGACTTATGGGACACCCTGTATATCTAGCACCAAATTACGCAGAGCTTGTTCTATGAGAACCAGATAGCTGATATAATACTTATCTAAACTTGTTTTTGTGACTACATACTTCGAATACAATATAACACCAAGACTTCTGTCGTCAACATCTGCGTTCACCACACAAATATTTGTTCTCGGAGGGGATCGAACCCACGACCGCAGAAGACAGAGCTACTACAAACTGAACTTCCTAGACTCCAGTTCAGTATTTATTTATAGTCCTCTATAAATAAATATGAGGAGCGTAACACACAGTGTAAAGATTTCTAGTTACCTTTTATCACACATAGTACATTGGAACCTTCGGGGCGCGTTAGGTTCGTGTTTTGTTTTGTGAGCGTCCAACTCTATTTGTGATAGGAATGTTGCTGGGCATTTCAGGCATTTTATTTGTGGCAGGTCGCTGTGTATTAGCTGAAAAAGATCAATTATTTTACAATTATTATTAAAAAAACTACATGTGACAGCGAATCTTTATGGCAGGATCTAGTTTTTTTTATATAAACAGTTTTAAGTTTACATGGTTCGTCAAGTGTGATAAGGATTCGATGGGGCAGCGGTTAGTGCATCGCAGTACCAAGATCAAAGTCGTGGATTAAAATTCCACTCGGCTCTTAACTTTTGGGACGTTATAAAATTGTTGAGGACCAAGATTGTTATCCACATACATGATCAGACCTCTCAAATTCAAAAGCACAACAAGGATCACTTTGGAACGACAAAGCTAGGTCAGTCTAGGTGCCAGTTCCACGCGACCAAGCCTGGAAGAATCTCTGGAAAGTATTCAGCTGTTACCTTCTCATGCCGCTTCAGTAAAACAAGCCGCTTAAACTTCTTATCGCACGCGACACATTGGAACGCAAACTCAGTCGAGTGCCGTAATTGGTGCGTCAACAAATCATACTTTGAGAAAAACTTGCTGCAAAGAAAAAAATGAATTTTATGACATACTTTTTTAGTTTAAAGGTTGTTCGATTCCGATACAAACTGAATTTACACAACTATGGGCAAACAAAGTATAAATGTACACTGAAATAGCTGTAATAGAATTTTACAGTGGTCTATATTGCCGGCCAGTTTTATAAAGTTGGAGAAAACTGTAGGATAACAGAAATATTAATAAAAAACCAAAAAAGTAATTTTTTCGTCATTCTTTCTAACGGGTACTCGGCATTGAATACGTGAATGAGCTTAAAACATAATGTCTCAAAATAGTCGTAAAAGTCTGTTAGTTCTTTTTCTGAAGCCCTGACTGCCACGACCAACGGCTACCACTACAACTTTATATAACTAGCCGGTAATAAGGACCACTGTAAAAGCCTATTACAGCTATTTTAGTATACATTAATGCTTTATTCACCCATAGTTGTGTAAATTAAGTTTGTATGGAAATCGTACCCCCTTAAGTGTTATGTAAAAAAGGACACAATGAGTACAGCTACTGTATCTATTTCTAATGTTATCGCTGAATTTACAAATGCGTGTAATATTGATAAGCCGCAGCCCACGCGATTGGTCGGTCAATCGTACGCAACTTCATGGCTTAGAAATACAATAACACGGAATATTGTTCTTATTTTCGAATACGACGGGACCTGACTTTTATTTGAGCAATTCCGTGCTTCTATATGCACGTGGGTTATTGGCTGTTATTTACACCATGACGAAGGCCAATGAATAGACCAGTACCCGTAGCCTGAGTTTTACTCGATCAGTTTTCGCCTACATGTCTCTTTCTTTTGTATGGAGAAATTATGAGACAACCACTCGTTTCGATCGTTTTAATGTACGTGCGTGACCTGCGAGGCAGTGCTTGTATAGAGGCGATGGTTGCCACTTAGCTAACATCAGATGGGCCATAAGCTTGTTCCATTAACTAGTTGTATAAATAAAACTCTTTCCGTAGACGGCTTTAAGAAACAAGGATTATATGCTTACGCGTCACATTCCCCGCACTCCACGGTCCTGGCTCTGTGTTTCTGAGCCTTGTGCAGCGTCAGGAGTTGTTCCAGAGGATACGTACACTCGCATTCGTCGCACGGCCAGCATCCTTCACCCAAGATCAGCTGCGTCGGCTCATCTTCTGACTCAACTTCATAATTAACTGCTAAAAAGCCCAAATGCACAAATTATCTAATACTTCACAGGCATTTATCGCATAATAGTATACAGGGATTCCCAGAAATGGTGGTCCCCCACACACGCACGTGCAGGATTATCCACCATTTCTGGTAAACCCTGTATAGGGCTAATCGATAATTACCTGTGAGTTGTTAATTAATGTTCTCTTCTTCTTTCGACTAATCGACCAATCAAATATTTGACGGATGTTCATCACAAAGCTTGCAAGCCATAATTGGAGTTAAGCAACTGTCAAATATTTGATGGGTCGATCAGTCACCCGTGAAACCGACGCTAATTATATACTTATTTTTAATTCATGGAAAGGTTGACGGAAAACGGGGAAAAGGGAAGAATTAGGTGCGTGTGCGACGGGCTATATTTATAGTATTTTTCCCTGTCGTGAAAGCCATCTCTTCTTCTTAATGAACGGTATCTGTCCATTTTTGATCATTTTTGCCAGTGTCGAGTAGTGAGGATATATTACTTATTTAGAATACTTTTTAATCAAGTCGAGTCAGTTATAGACAAGTCGGCCCTAATGGGCTTTGACAAAACATGGAGGCCGGTTTTTTTAAATCAATCAGAAACGTTTTCGATCAAATCAGGATATCACTTTCTGCTTATACATACTTCAGCTGTCACTTTGACAGTCGCCCCATCTTGAGTCAGTTTTCAAAGTGTGTCTAGTGGTACGCCTATATGAATACAAGTGTTTTTTAATGTTTGTTGTTTGTACATACATTATGTACTTCTTAACAGCTCACTCATTATAGAATCGAACTCCAAACTGCAGCGCCCCTTCGTGGTACAAACACTTACACTGTACCATTATTTTTAAGATTTTATGAACATGAAAGCATGCATAAAAATACAAATATAACCTACCTAATAAAAACATTTTCAAATCAGTATCATAAACAAACTTACATTCCAAAATCTTGCTAAAACATGCATTGTTGAGTTCTTCGAGTTAAGCCAATCAACCAGCATAGATATAAATTTTTAGCTGTGCTTACATAATAACAAAGAAAACACCTGCCACACTAAAATACAATAAGTAAATAATGGAATTGCGAAATAGGGGTAACAAAGCTATGAACACACACAAACTCAAAACATAATGTATAATAGAACTATTTGACCATCAAGATCAGACTGGCATGTACGTACTGGCTGTTACATTATGAAAATCAAAGATAGAAAACATTTCTTATTAATATAATACTTTCTTGTTGGTTGAAATAATGCCCCATTTGTAAAGGACTCTGCTATTATGATAGACTTACCTTTCCGGTTGTCTTTGACTGTGTTCTGGTTGTCAACACTTGTGATCACCTTTATGCTCTTTAACCCTTCAGATCCATCTTCTCCAATCTACGGACAACATAGCAATAATATTCATTAATACATTTTTCACTAAAAGGTTTTAGTTGTAAAATTTTGCAGTAAATTAATCTTGCGAGCCCTGATGACCTGTATCACAGGGGTTTTAAACCTATCTCATGCACCAGTCTCTCGCGAAACAGATTTAAACCTTAACTCAATCCACTTTCATGCTAGCTAGAATTATGTACCTTTAAGGTTTGTATTTACCTACTTTGTTTGAGAGAAATGAACAATTTATTCATTTATTTATTTATGCTGAAACTGATCTCCATGACCAACTCAGATCACCTAGATATGCTCAAGGTTTGACACTAGCAAAGTAGCAGCTATAAATCGCTAGATTCCACGCTTCTGTGATATTTTCGGAGTTTAAAAGTAGTGTAGTCGGTAGCCTATATTTAAATCTTGGTTACCAACTGTATTTGTTTCAAATTTCATCCAAATCATTCCAGTGGTTAGGGCGTAATCGAGCTACACATATCCATTGTAGCTTTCTTATACATGATAGTAGTTAGTAGGATTCTAGATTAGCAACTACTTTAAGGCCTATATTCAGAAACAGTGCTTGAGTCTGAGTCGAGCGGCAAGAACTGTCAAGCATAGATTATTTGATAGATCTCCATTAAGAAATTACAAAAATCTGTGCTTGAGGCTCGACACAGACTCAAGCACTGTTTACGAATACGGGCCTTAGAGTTAAAATAGTAGGGTTTGATTACCTTAACACTATAGACATTGTCGTCCTCTCCTTCTTCACTGTCAGACATTTCTTCAGCTGTCACTTTGACAGTTGCCCCATCTTGAGTCACAGTTTTCACAACATCAAATTCAGCTTTTGTATAGGCTTTGAAGACCTAGAAATAATATTATTAAACAAATCATATAAGTGTGGTGATGCCAATAACTATTGATGGAGTAATAATGCTGAACATGTGTTCATGCCCCAAATTTGAAATGTGTGTTGCTCTTAATTAAATCATATTTAAGACAATTGTGTTTTTATTTGGCTTTCCCAATAACTATAAGCAAATGTCTTTCATAGTTTCTTTGTTTCAGTATTCTAGGCATGGTCAACACTGAGATTTAGACGAGACAGACATAACAGCGACAGCTGCTCGTCTACAAATTACCCCCCTCTCTTAATTATTCCTCTTTTGTTTCGTTGCTGCCTGTCCAAAATTTCAGACATACTAATTTGAGTGTAAGGCCTGCATTGACATCCCACAATGGGGTGTATTGTGCATTTTCCCCCTGCTAGCTTCATCCCAGCCAGCCCAACTTCTTAAAATAGCAAAGTAGGACCTTGGGTTGATGGCAACAATGCTCTATTAGACCCGATGGTGACACAGATGTAGAGGGACTTTTAGAAACCCTCAGAAAATGTACTAAATTGGAGATTAACAATCTATTTAATAATCTACAGAACTAGAGTATTCATTATACTCAAAAAATAATAAAGCTTACTTTATTCAGCAAAGAGGGCCAAGTAAGTGGTTCAATAGTTGTTCCGTTTTGAACAAAATGCAAGATGTCATGGTCCGCTTGCCTGCAGATTTGTTTAAACCCAAAGCTCAGGTCCATGAAAAATTTGCAGCGGTTACAAATGTACTGAGGCATTTTATCTGATGGGAAAACCTGAAAAATAATTAAAAAATTGCTTGTTTATCAATACAGTAGCAAAGCAAAGCCTATGTTTACTAGATGTAGATGGCGCTTCTCTCATTCGCTTCGAGCATTTTTTTCATTGAATAACCTTATTTTTAACTATACTTGGTAATAAAAAGCTTTTTAACTGATAGAACATTCAAATAATCTACAATTTATCTTTGTTAAATCTGTAACAAAAATGTAATTGGAAGTGAAATTTTAGAGCACAAGAGGTACTCCCAGCTTAGCTTTTTAGAACCAAATTTAGATTTACCTCGATTGCGACGCATGACAAGATTTTTGTTGAAAGTGTCGCTGAGTTTTTTGGAGCTTTGATTTTCTCGTACAATGATGATAGCGGATCACTGTGTGTCAGACAAAACCGACAAACTTTCAATGCACTAAGGGATTCCTTTCGAGTCTCCATTTTATTCACAAAACTCAAAACAACACATAAACACAAGTATAATTATTTTTACACCAATAACCTCCTAGGAATACCAAAAGTATTGATAAAAATGGAAATTGCAAATCGAGTTTAATACAATAAACTCATTGAAGAACCAGAAGAACACAGAAAACACACTAGCGCTACCACTAGCTTGTGAGGCAAAGTGAAAACTCGAAAAGTAGCACGACGGACGCGACGGACGCTGAATGCGACCGCTGACAACCAGCGCCTCTGGTGGGGAGTAGAGTAAGTACGGTTTGAACAAACAGAATAAAAATAAACTACTCACTCATAGATGTCACTAGTGACCTGATAGTGTTGAATTCACCTATTAGTCCTCATTGCATCATGAAAATGTAACCATTCTTTAACAATCAAGACAGAAATCATAGGATTCGTAGACAGAGATTATCTTTCCTTGGGTACAATAACTTTTCAAAACAAAAGTATCAAACCCTCTGTTGAAGTTGGAAACACGTGCTGTGTTTCCAAATATAATATTTTGAATTCCACTATTTAAAAAAAAATGCAGACTTCAGCTTCAGGCCTGCGCACATTAGGCGATAGCCTTGTACTAGAGCAGAGGATCCAAACTTTATTTTCTCATAGACCACTTTCAAAATTTTCCTGGTTCCGGTGGACGGCGGACCCCCCTGCCCTGCAGCTATATTTTTACTACATTCCCAGTCGAAAAAAAATATGGAGATGGATATTGGCGTCGCAGCTGAGTTCCTGTTCCTACCATGAATTAACAGTTTTGGAATAGTACATTGTTACCTGAGTGTTGAAAGTCACGTTTTTTATAAAATCATGAAAGAAAAATTTGTGAAAATGAAGGTTGCCGCCTTCCCGGTTTTTTTTTTCTTTTTCTCTGGCGGGCCTTCGGCTTCGGCTCGCCAGCATTATTCAGCCATTATTTTCATTCTCATAATTTAAAAAATGGTAAATGTCAAATCTATGTTATTTTAAATAAATAGTTGAAGCTTATATTAATCAAGTAATTTAGAAGATATATTATTTATTTAATACTATCTATAAGTTATTTAAATTTAAATTTTACATTGCGCTATCTTATTAGACTTTTTAAACTTCTTACTGTTGTAATGGGTTTCCAACCTACTTGCTGAATAAAAAGTTGCAATTTGGTTCAACGACCTCCTTGCCGTTAGAAAGACTTTAGAAAGTTGGAACATGGTTGAATAAAATAGAACTTGTTTTTTTTTATAATTTGATAGCTGTCAGTAGAAAGCGATTCTCCCTAGGGCTGAAAGTTTTACTTTCAATTAGGCCCCTCAGGCAATTTCAGACCTACTTTCAGAGTATGAGTAATGAAAAAAAGTTTTTAACAAGTCACAGTCACAGTCGACCTGATAGGTGAAGGACCAGGGGCATGATTCTCGGGCCGACCGGGATTTTCAATGTCCCTAAAAGATCTCGGCCTATTGATCTCTGACAAACATAAGCTATCCCGAGTGAAAAATGTCTGTCTATACTCAAAAAGCCAATTCTCACTGAAATAGGACATTTTATCCCGGTTGATGGCATATTTTTCAACCGAGATGCGTTACGTTACACGCTTATCCAATAATCGAACGATTAATCGATCGATTATTTACTACTATTCTAGTGTTTTGTTCAATTATCTATCAAATGATATTTCAATTTGTTACTTCAAGTGAATTACGTATAAGTAAAGCTAAAATGTTGGGAAAAATTGAGTTTTTATGTCAAAATTCAAGTTTATTGTATCAAACTGACCAATAACGGAACGTAAGCGGGCATTTCAACGTAGTAGTGTTTGCATTTGATTCTTATGTCTTGGCGTTAGATCTAGCGGTTGGATTACTTACTCTCACCGACAATTTTTTTCAGTCGAAGTGTAGAATAGAAAATAGTGTTCGTTATCGTCCCCATACGTGTGGCATTTAAGGGTGAATAGGTCTTCAAAAATTATGTTGAGGTTTGTAATATCATTTTTTCTAAACAGAATAGTTTGTGCGAGAGACACTTCCAAAGTGGTAAGTAGTGGTGTATTTTTTGCCTCCTGATCAAAAGGTCCAAGTAGCAAAATGTCCAACAGAGCAAAAGGTCTAATGAGCAGTAAGACTAATTAGCAAAATGACCAAGTAGCAAAACGTCCAACTATCAGATGGTCTGTATAGCAGAACGTCTAGGTAGCAAAACGTCAGGTTCTCAAAATGTCTGTATACTCAGGCGCAAAATTCAACACACTTTGCATCGGAAGGGAAACGGACACGGCATTATTATACAGACGTGCACATACTATACTCTTCGGTCTATGTACATAAAGCGTAATAAATCATCATATCACAAATACAATAATATGTTCTCTAGATCGTTTGTAACGATCTGCAGATAGCTCAACTGTTTCTTGTGTATTTTGTACATTTTGTAAATATTTGTTTATTTGTAAGTTTCTTTGTGTAAAAAAAAGCTTTATTCAATAATATGTTATTTGAAGGAAATAAGAGAAGAAAGATCGATATAATATTCAATGCCAAACACAAAAATGAGCTGCAAAGACTTAAGGGTCAAAAAGCTAGTCTTTTTGTTTTTTTTTAAAACCTTGGCCATAATAATGGGACAAGGACAAGAAAATCATGATGATAAATTTTCATCCACCCAATGAAAAATAATATGTGTAGCAACTATTTTATATCTATTTGTCTACTGATAAACTTACAACAGCTTTTACAGAACAGAAAAAACAAACGCGGTTAATAATTTTCTATTTTTTTGATTGAACTAACTGAAATACATTTCACTAGCGGGCAACACTCAAACCAGAATCTCAGAAGAAGAAGAAAAATTTGTTTGTGTTTTTTGTAAAGTAAATAAATGATTTTATCCCCTAAATATTAGCATTAAGGACAAAACTATAAGCAGTAGGGCTCAATGGGTTATTTACAAAGTGTTAATGAGATGTTTGGAACTGTACCTACCTACCAAGCTGGAAAATTACCGAATAAAACTGAATAGAGGTTTTTCTACTCAAACAGCAGATGAGACTAGTATAAACAAACAGCAGTAGACGTACACTGTTAAATTTTACTAAAAGACTCGTGTAAATCCCTGTCAATCATAATAATTATTCATTGTCTCATTGAATACTATTATTTAATTGTCCAAATCTTTAGTTTTGATGTTTTGATGCATTACAGACCTATTTACTTGGTATAGGTGCTGGGCAAGCCTATTCCATCTAAAATCAAATCAAAATTGTCTTTATTCAGTTAAATTGCAAGAATCACTTTGAAATCCTGTTCCAGGCACTATAGTGTTCCTCGAGTAGGGCTTGAGTAATCATCAGTTGCCCCTGACGCCTATTTATATCATCTACAATAGATGCAAAGGCCTATATATAAATGCTTTTATTCATATTTGTATTTATTTATTTTGTTGCAGGAACATCTGATTATGGAAAGGTTGGCGAAGCCAAAAGAGAATTTACTGCAAAGCACTGTTATGGTTGACTAAAAATAGTGCTGGAAATTATATAAGTACTATCAGGCAACAATATTGACCGTCTACCACTGCACGCAGGACTTATTTACTTACTTTGCTTCGTCTATCTGTACAAACCATCGAGCTTGAAGCATTATTTGCAATCAGTCTGCGAATAGCCCAACGGTTTCATGTGAATTTTGTAATTATATGTTTGTAAATAAAGATGTGGTTTTTATTCAGTCTATTAATTTTTTTCCTATAGTAGGTATATAAAGTTTAGTAGGTATACAAATATTATTTATTTCTCTTTTAGGTAGAGACTGTTTGGAAACCATCAGTCTTATGATGTTTTTCTAATAATGTAGGTAATTTTTGATTTTGATTGTATGTAAGTTCTCTAGTCCAATTATGGTAACAGTATGGTAAGAATTGTAATGAAATCTCTTGTATTTAAATGATAATGATTAAAAAGACAAGCTTTTATCAGAGCATTGATTTAATATATTACTGCACTTTTATTCATCATATTATGAGTTGACTGTTGTGCCGGTAACTCTTGAAAAACCTTCCCCAATCTTTAGATACTGCCTCAACGGGGGTCGTTGGGAAGTGTACCCATTTTTTGAATTCTCTTGATACTGAAGATATGACAGATCCATTAGGATGCTCAGCCATAGCCGGTACCGACTAGCTCCCTGTGCCAAGAAGTATAATGTGATGAAGACCTAGAAAAATAATGTAATTGACATAAAATAATACTTAGTTTGCAATCCACAATGGCAGAACAGTGTACTAATTTAACTTATTATTTTCGGTAAGGCCTTATAGGTAGGGACTTGTCTTATTATGCTGTTATGAGGCATATCATATCCACCAAAGGTTCCTCACCATTGAATTATATTTGGTTGGTAAGAGGTTAGGTTACCACATTATACCTTTGATTTAGTGGAAATCTTTCTCTGCTGCAAGTAGGGACCGCACAATATCTTCGATGAGTTCCCAGGCCAATGCTTTACTTAGCTTATAGTGATTTTTATAAGCATAAACGGAGAGCTCAAAGGCATTGCACAACCCCGCACTTTTTCTGCGTTTTCCAAATATCGTATAGCTGTCGAGGCTTCTACAATGAGGTCGTCTATAAATTGCTCAAGGATTTAATCCATTCTCTCTTCGAAAAGAAGCAATAAAATAAAATTTTGCTGAAAATAATATTGTGTTTTGTCAAACCACTATCAAATTCAAGAGATCTCGAATACTGCGTTCTGTCTCGGCTAGTCCGGACTAGACGTTGCGTCTCGCATGAACTTCGACCGAGAAAATTGAAGGAAGAAATCGTGAGAATACGCCAAGATGGTTGTCACGACTTTTTGACCGACCTATGACGACATCTCCACCGAAAAATAATCCCGGTCGGCGCGAGAATGATGCCCCAGGGGGCTAATTCTCGCGCTGATCTCGATCATTTTGCAATTTTATTTTATTTCTTTTTTTTCGAAGAGAGAATGGCAGATTTCCTTGAGTAAATCATCAACGACTTCTTCGTAAAAGCCTCGACAGCTACGATATACGGAAAACGGAGAAAAAGTGCGGGGTTGTGAAAAGAAACAATAAAATAAAATTGCAAAATAATCGAGATCGGCCCGAGAATTAGCCCCCAGGGGGCTAATTCTCGGGCCGATCTCGATCATTTTGAATTTTTATTTTATTGCTTCTTTTCGAAGGGGGAATGGATAATTTCCTTGAGTAATTCATAAACGACCTCTTCGTAAAAGCCTCGACAGCTACGATATACGGAAATCGTACAAAAAGTGCTGGGTTGTGAAAAGAAGCAATAAAATAAAATTTCAAAATGATCGAGATCGGCCCGAGAATTAGCCCCCTGCCTCCATTGATAGGTGAAGTCAAGCCAAAATTTTAGTTCTTCACTATCAAAACCAGATAAATCTTCGTGGACCCCCATGCACTTAAGAATTGTGAACCCCCGTTTTTTGTCACGCCATCGTAGACTCCCGTCGAGTCTACCGTGGATCCCTGGAGGTCCACCTGGACCACGTTGGGAATCAATGCCAGAGAGACTATAGAGTAGAAAAAGAAAACTCAACGGCAACTTTTGAATTATTGTCATGCGGCTGTTGGTGGGTTTTGTAGCGTTATATAGGTACTCATTGGGTTTTCTAATGCTGGGTATACCTATTAGTACTAGTGATAGTAAATCCATGTACGGAGCATTAAAAAACCATACATATCGAGTAAAAACCATGGCATGGGCTTTCGTCCACACATTCAGCCTTAATATATTATCTAATCTATCGAGTGACGCGAAATTTCTTCTATTTAATTCCGTTGAGCCGGCTCGATGCAAGCCTTCGAGCTGTGAGTTTGTCTTTATAAAATGACAATAAGGATCGAAGCTTCGAGCTCCGAGCGCGCGGCAAAAGGGATGCGGCGTATTATGAAGCAACTGCGGGAAACCATGAACGCAGATGTTTTAAGTATGAATACGCAAATACGATAACTGCAGAACCGCGTCCTCAAGAACTTTTTGTCCCTGATGACTTCGCCTTCGTGGGAGCAGAAAATTGGATTGGTTTTTTCCGCAAGTAGGCCGCTGGCGGGCCCTTTTTGCGTGACCAGGTGTTGCTCGAAGTTTTTTAGGTTCTACAACACGCCGGTTTCCACACGATGTTTTCCTTCACCGTTTTAAGAGTTTTTCGAGGAAGCACCAACACATTACCTATAATAATGCTTTAGCGATGTAGGCCTTTGCGCTCTTAGAAAAAGAGTTCCATGTACGCACCCCTTAATTTATAAATACCTATTGCATTTTATCATCTATCAAGTTAATCATTTATTAATCATAATCAAGCGCATTTTGTAAACCTACCTATTCCTATACCGTGGGTCGTTATCATTTAATGAGTACCTAAGTATTGATTACAAGTTATTTTATCATATTTTTATGAGATCTCGACGATCAAAACAATGCAGTATGAATCCGTTCAATAATGTTACCGCGCGTTCCATTACTTATAAAAAATAATGAGACCGAAAACCGACGAAGTTCAGTAACAAGTTACGAAAGTGATGAAAATGCTGTTGTTTTTCGAAATAAACCACCAAAACCGAGAATGTAAATATTCATCTTGCTACATTTCTACCTATAAGCATTTAAATTGGTGTGATGAACCCTACCTCTAGGTCCTGTGGATAAAACTGATGATAAAAAATTGTATTAGTGAATCGTTTGTGTAGAACAACCCCCAACCCAATGGACTGACAACATTGTTTAAGATTGTGGAAAGACGGTGGATGGAGACGGCTCAGGGGCTCCATTCTAGACCAGTGACTTTTTTGTCACGGTAGATATATATCACAAGAACTGTCAGTTTCCTTAGTGAATTTGTCAGTTCTTGTGATATATATCTACCGTGACAAAAAAGTCACTGGTCTAGAATGGAGCCCCAGAATCTATCATCCTGGAAATGCAAAGGAGAGGCCTATGTCCAGCAGTGGACTTCTTCTGTATGATGATGATCTAGAAATCGCCTGCCTGCTATCCTAGATAAAGGACTACCAGCCAAAGCCATGGATTAATCGTGAGTCTCATGCTATATTACCAGACCTATCCACCTATTTAACAATTAATTGAAAGCGACCAAATTAAAATGGGACTGGGCCACGTCTGCCGCATGCCGAACGACCTATAGGCCTAAACTATTTACTACTAAGCGGTGTCCTGACCGACACAGCGAGGCAGCGTCGCGGAAGATTTGGCATGAGATGGCGGGACAGACGGCTAAAAAAAAAGGCACAAGATTGCAGAAATGGTATGGGCTAATAGCTAACAGCAGTATTTTTTTATAGATGGCGTCCTAGTTCTTTTGTAAATCTCTTAAACCCATCAAAGAAGAGAGGTAGTTCTCTTTTCGAATCGACACCCTCCCTTGATGGAGAAGATACTGACTCCCAGATAGTCCGAAGTTCTTCGGAAGCAAGTTTGGTAAAGGAAGACCAGTGGGGGATGATAGTGTCTGTGGTGGTTGTGGAAGCTAAAGGTCTTCCGAATGTACCAAGTGATGGAAGTTCTCATGGGCTCTATTGTAAAATTCGGTAAGTCACTTTTTTACAATGTCAGCACGTTTATTGCCAAAATCTAGGTGCTATCTTTACAATATTAAAAAAAAAACGCATTGGTAACTCTTATCTATCTGAAGATTCGGTGTTATTTTGTTGTAATCTAATCTGTTGACCTCATGTTAGTGATAAGGTAAGGTCAACAGATTAGATCCTTGCCTTCTGATTTTAAAGTCGTGGGTTTGGTTTGGGTTTGGTCCTATCGACTTTTTATTCAAAAAATTGACATAATATTTGTGCTCTCAAACCGTGGCTTCTTCAAATTTCCTTTGTATTAGACTCACTATATTGAAGATGGTATTCATGCTATGCAAGCCTATTTAATTTTAAATCCTGTCTGTAAATTTTGAACATAATGTATTTTTTCAGTCTAGGCTCACACACATTGAAATCTAAGTCAGTTCAGAGTTCCCAGCGACCAGTTTGGCAAGAAAGGTTTCAATTCCATCGTTATACAAATCATTTACTGAGAGTTTCATTATGGGACAAGGGAAAACGGAAGAGTTTTATGGGCAGGTAATTATTTTTTATCTTTCCTTCATAAGCGTTTTTGTCATCGACAGCAATCTTTTTTGGTATCTTCAAATACTTATTCTACTTTACTAAATTCATTTTACTTCATTTAAGTCCATACTTACTTACTTTTGAAGTATTTAGGAACCTTGAAACTTAATCGGTATTGCGGAGGACGGCGCGGCGTTGATATTCGCGACACAGTTTTTAACACCTGCGGATATCATCGTTTTTAATTTTATCCTGTATTTGTTAAAAAATACAAATAAAGACATTTTGAATTTGAATTTTTAAATTGGCCGCAAATCAACACGTAGGTTCATGGGTATCCCTTATCTCCCTTATTTTAAGGATGCCATTGCGCTGCTGTCTATCATCATATAATACTGGGGGCTAATTCTCGGGCCGATCTCGATCATTTTCAATTTTATTTTATTGCTTCTTTTCGAAGAGAGAATGGATGATTTCCTTTAGTAATTCATCAACGATCTCATCGTAGAAGCCTCGACAGCTACGATGTACGGAAAACGTAGAAAAAGTGCGGTATTGTGAAAAGAAGCAATAAAATAAAATTGCAAAATGATCGAGATCGGCCCGAGAATTAGCCCCCTGATCCTAACCACTAACCATTTTGGGTCACATTTTCAGCTGCGTTTTAGATCTCTCTCAGCTGGAGAAAGAGCGCACACACGAAGTTTGGCAGCACTTAGACGATGGTTATGGAAAAGTACACCTCACAGTGACCATGTGCAATACTCACAAAAGCGAAACCGATTTTACAATCGATAAAAATATTCAAGAAAAACACGTAAGTAGGTACTTAGCTTTTGACGTACAATAAAGCCTTGCGCACAGAATCGCTGCCGAGATTGGAATCATACCTTTATGAAAGCTAATTCTTTGTTTACACATTATTCTAGTCATTACTAAACTTGCACGACTTGAAAGTGGTCGGAGAGCTTCAAGTCAAGGTTATAGCTGCTAAGGGGTTAAGCGGCAAACCTTATTGTCTCCTGGAGGTCGATAACGAAAGAGTACGAACCCATGCAGTCACTTCTTCTCCTGAGATTTATTGGGACAAGTGCTTCGTGTTGTAAGTATTTTATAAGCACTGCTACAATATCGGATCTTACAGGTCTACCATGAAAAATTATAAGCGAAGTTACGTGTTGGTTGCGCGACGGGAAAACTGTTCGACCGTTGAAATGTCGCCTTGTCGAAACTTCGCTGATTGTTTTTCATGGTAGGTAGGTAATAAGCCAGCTGGTTTGTTTGCGGTATTGGGACCGATATAATAAAATAATACAGTAAAAGTTACTTACAGCGATTCGTACTTTTGGAAGCCAAGTTCTTCAATTTTCAATAGTCAAATCGATTTCATGTCGATAAGATGTCAAGTTACATGTTCATCATATTATGTTTATAATAAAAGTAAGCGGCGTGACCAATGCACAGTTATTACTTCTTTGAATTTGAACAGGGTTTGCAATTAGCAGTTAAGTGTCAATAGGCGCAATCATACAGGCTTAATAAATTAATGATATTGCAGATAGAAATGCACGTTTATGACAATTCGTAGTTTGTTCATGAAATCAGTTTGTTAGTTGTCTTATTTTTTTGTGTATTGTTATGTTGTGACACTACATACACTGAAAGTTACGAATTTGTATACCTACATTCCAGTGCAACCGCTGGATACTAATAAATTGAAAACTACCCATTGAATATAGTTAATCTGTTTATCTTTATAAAACGGAAATCAATTACCTACGCATTGCAACGCCATTTTTCTATCTCCCCTGAATAGTGATGTGTCTCGTTGGCCGGGTGCGTAGTGATGTTCTATTCCCAAAACCGGCTAACAGTTCATACACTATGCATGTATAGGTATTATATTTATTTATTGCATATTATTATTGCATATTATTATGTCTCACATATGCATTGACCGAATGGTGGCCGAAGTCGGGCCGAAGAAATCTTGGACGTCCGAAAGCGCGATGGGTCGACGACATCGTGAAGGTCGCAGGAAACACCTGGACAAGAGACGCGCAGGACAGGGGAGGCTGGCAAAATATGAAGGAGGCCTATACCCAGCAGTGGGTGATACCGGGCTGAAATGATGATGAATGATGATGTCTCACTGAGTGAAATGGCACCACACTGGAACTTCACTGCTATTATTGTAGATTATTTTTGATTTGTAAAAGGATCCAAAAAAACGGTATGAACCAAGCCGTAGTTTGTTTCCTGTTCTTCTAGGCTTAGTCGCGTGGAACACCTATAGACTAACCAATTCTACTGAATCAACGCATTTTTTTTGTATAAATTTTAAATTTTACAGTAATGTGTATGACGTCACGTCAACACTAGATCTCAGAGTATACGACAGCTCTCTGGTGTCAAGTTTACGCAACGACGTCTTAGGGCGAGTGTCCATTCCTCTGCTTCGGATCAACAATGGGGAGTTGCATTGGTACGCCTTGAAGGACAGGTGTAAGAAGAATAGTGCTAAAGGGAACTGTCCTAGAGTGCTGTTGGAAATGTCACTGTATTGGAATCCTGTAAGCATTCTACGTTCTTCAGTATGCTTTAACAAAATATAATACTCTATCCTTCCAATACCTCTAGCTAGTACCTATTTTTTTTTTTTTGTTTACGGAGAGGAAATTCATTTACGAATAGACCGGCTGGGGTGGCCGGAATTATGTCGGACTCGCCGTTGCTACGGAATACCGACTAAAACCTCTCCGGTGCGGTGAACCTCTCTCGCCATTCATGCCAGGCCACGGGAACTAAAACCCATCCGCGACCCGACTGACGATTAAAACCCTCTCATATTGGGCGGCGCGTCTCCTCCCGCATCTCGCATGCGTCAGCCCTCAACCAAATTCACCATTCAACCACCATGTGCGGGGGCCGCTGGCACTCGCACAACCGTGCAAGTGTTACGCGCATCACCCCGCACAATTCCTCCATTCTAATCACCTTCATAACTCATACACCTTCTAGCTAGTACCTACTATCATAACTATCTGACATTCACATACAAAATCTAAAAGTTTCTTAGCTAGTGTATTTTCGCCAAAACTGGTTCGAAAATCAAAAACTGAAATTTAACTTATTTCAGATCAAGGCGTCCCTCAAATTATTCAAGCCAAAGGAAGTGAAATACAGTAAAAAGGATCCGAAGTTTGACATTTCACTCGTGTACAAAAATTTAGAATTTATAAGAGACACATTTGATAGTCTTTTATCACTCGATGAAGGCTACAAGTAAGAAAACCATTTATAATGATAGTGAAAAAATCTTAAAGCTATAGTTAATGCTGTATGTTGTTGCGCTATGACGTTTATATAAAATCACTATGCAAAGGTACCGTCTGGCTTCGCCCTCTCCTTACGGCTTCGCCAGTTTGACTTGTCGGGGGACGCCGGTGAACCTCCAGGGGCCTAATTCTCGGGCCGATCTCGATCATTTTGCAATTTTATTTTATTGCTTCTTTTCACAACCCCGCACTTTTTCTACGTTTTCCGTATATCGTAGCTGTCGATGGCTTCTACGATGAGGTCGTTGTAGAATTACTCAAGGAAATCTGCCATTCTCGCTTGGAAAAGAAGCAATAAAATAAAATTGCAAAATGATCGAGATCGGCCCGAGAATTAGGCCCCAGATGTTTCGATTAATGTGAACCTACCAGTAGCAGCTATCTCGTTCTCATCGTACAAGCTCTGCAAAGTTACTACAAGTTTTTAAATAGTCCTGTGTGGATTGCTCGCAATATTGTTTTTTTTCATGTTTGCAGGCAATTATTTGAATGGGAAAATCGAGAATATGCCAGCATAGCTTTGATTTGTTGGGTAGTTTTTTGGTTCAATTTTCAACCGTGGGCTACACCACTACTGCTGCTGGTACCTTTCTTATATTTTTGGATATTTGGACGAAATCAACGTGAGTGTCTAGGTTATTCTAGATTAAGATACCTAAAACTAAATGGTTTTCCCTGAACTGATATCTCGCGTTATCCGCGATCTAGCTAATATTAAATATTACTTGAACGACGAAGATATTGAAACTTTTAAATACCGCTCACGAAACATTGGTTTTCCTATTAATATTATTACCGTACGTTGAGGTCATCGGAAAACTTAATGCTAAAAACCCCAGGTCATAGCAGCTCTTTTTGCAGCGATTCTTTTGCTGTCCAGGCTGTTCGGCTGTGGAATGCCCTGCCGCTTGAGCTAAAACAATCAGCGTCGCATAACACATCTAAGTTGAAGTTGAAGCAGCACTACTTGTCATCAATTTCCACCTAGCGATTCATGTCCTACGAATTGTTAATAAGTAGTTGTTGTTGAGCATAGTTCATATTTATTTACATTCATAAGTATAATTATAATATTCATATGTATTAGTTTATTATTTTTAGAAATATTATAGTAAGTATTAGAATTGCTTAGATTGTTGTGTTAGGTAGGTTTCTTACCACAGTATCTTAATGTACAACCTAGTTAGTTATCTATCTATATCTATATCTATAAAAAATTCCTGTCCTAATTTGGAACGCGATAAACTCCGAAACTACTGAACGCATTTTGATAAAATTTTGTAACCGTCTATAATATGGTCCAACTTAAAAGATAGGATAGTTTATATTCAATATTTAAGTGTTATTAATTTGTAAGGGGCAAAAGTTTCGAAATCTATGTCTATCCCTTTCTATCACGTAGGGACTTATATATGTCTATCCCTTTCTATCGCTTAGGGATTTTTCAGAAAATTCTCGACTTTGACGAGGAAAGAACGCTCTAGAATGTCTTTGAGGTTCTGGAATGATCAAATTTAATTCGAAGACTGAAATTATTCGGCTAGCATCCGGAATGCATCCAAACGTTATTAATCCAGAATTATCTAGAATACTCAAATATACCCATGCAAATGGTTCTGAATTCTAGATTTGGACAAAATGTTCTAGAAAATAGTGCTCCTAAACGTTATAGAATGTTCTTTCATCATCATCATCAATTGATATCAGTCCACTGCTGGACGTAGGTTCATCTTGAGTAACATAGGCTATATTTATGTGTTTAAAAAATAAATGTCCACCCGTGCGAAGCCGGGACAGGCAGCTAGTAGGTCTTTAATTTTTATTTTCTTTTCCATTTACTTGTGTAACTACACCGCCGTCAATTGATGTTTTGTTTTCTTTTCCATGCAAAGGTTGCCTGGTAGAGATCGCTTAAAGCGATAAGGTCGCCCATTGTTTTGCCAAAAAATCTTCATGAATGTTATTGTATTATGTTTCTGTGAGGTGAACAATAAAGAGCTATCTATCTATCTATCTATCTAATATTTTGACGTATCTAAAACCATACCAAGCCTAATCGGAATAAAAAATAATATTTAAAATCTTTTTATCATATAAGGCTTCCCATATTTGTCTGCGTTTTTGTTTATCAACCTATTGAAAACTTTTTTTATTTTCTTGCAGAAGATAAGTCATTTATGAGGGGTTACGGAATAGTAGAGCATTCATCTGAGAGTACCAGTAAAGATAAGCCTGAACGTAGCCTGACTGGCAGACTGCAGGAGCTTCCAGAAATGACTATTACTATCACAAGCGGCATTGAGTACTTGGCTTCTTTGTCTGAGAAAATGTTCAAGTAAGTTTAATGGGTCAGACCTCAGAGCAGCAAACACGCTTTTGGGTCAGACGGTCAAGCATAACCGTTTACATCATGTTTTTTCCACTAGCCTATACCGTCCAACTGCTGGGTAAAAGTCTTCCCAAAGACATCCAGTTTCCACTATCCCGAGCCTCCTCTCACTATCTCTTTTCAAAGGCTTCCCGATCGTCCCCTTACGCTTTCTTGGCTGACCACGTGGCAATATAGAAAATACATTAAATTGTATACTGCTGTCTTTTGTTTCAGTTTAGCAAGTTTTAAAGTGCCATTCTTGAGCTACTTTACAATGCTATTGCTAGTTGGAGCATCAATGAGCTTGTATCTAATACCATTCAACTACATAATGATTGTTTTCGGTAGGTGCATTTCATTAAATTCTTTAATAGTAATAGTGCGTTGAATTCTTCCCTTCTTCCAGTATCAGACCGTGGCTGTTGTGACACGTTCAAAACGTCGGAAAGTATAATAATAAGGGTAATCGCGATAAATACTCGTTTAATCCATGTAATGGTGCATAAAAAAAGTTCCAGTACATAGGTTGTATTCCAGCGCTGCGTCAGCATTTTTGTGTAACGCAGATATTTTTGAACAAATTCTGTGCGCGCGGCGATGTGGGTGGGTGTGTGTGTGTGTGTGACACGCTGCCGAGCAATTCATGCCGAGGAAATTGCAATAGTATAAGCCTATTCCTATAGGCTTATAACATAACACGGCAACTGCTGGTGCTGTTGAGATAGGAATACAGCCTAAGGGTACTGTATAATGAGCCATTGACAAAGTCGGGACCAAAAAACCCGCCTCGCCATACACGTACCCAAGGCCGTCTTAAACTAGGCTGGGGCCCTTGGGCACACAAGAATTTGGGGCCCTTTTAGAAAGTAATAAAAGCTAATTATAATAACATTTTTTTATTAAGCATAACCATTTATTATAGGTAATCAAATACAGTAGGCTATAATGTCGTAGTATTGTGAAAAAAATGTAATGTGCCCGACAAAAATGTTTTGAGAATGAATGTGCAGAAATTGTCGGTTCTTCGGGGCCCCCTGAGAATGGGGGCCCTGGGCACGGGCCCCGTGTTATGGTAAAGACGGAATAGCACGTAACTCTAGGCTTACATTAGATGTATAAACTCATTTTGAAATCTGGTAGGGTATAATGAGTTTTTCTTTTCAGGTTTGTACAAGTTTTCAAGAAAACATTTTGACCCAGAGCGAACACCAAACAATGATTTAGTGGACTTCCTTTCTAGAATACCCGATACAGAAGAACTGGTAAGGAATAAATAAAACGTTAATTTTCAGTGTTAGGTCTCCATATTTTTATATTAAGCTTAGATCAAAGGTTTGAATATCCTCTAGTCTACTTTACGATAATAACACTGTTCATCTTCAAAGCAAAAATGAATTAATTCTCAGTACAGCATGGTATTGGCTACTAAGTAATAACGCTCTACTTCGTAGGGGAGAGAGCGCGTTCATATCTTTTCTACGAGATCTTGGCTCAACGCTACGAGCTGCTAAGTTTGTGTTGAACTTTCTTTATTTTTTGTTATTTGTCTGGCCATTCAATTATTTGTAGTAAAATAGCTTATATTATTTATTAATCAAAAAAATATTTCAGACTTTAAATTTTTTTAATATATTACAGGACAAATGGAAAGAGTTAAACGTTCCGGAGCCAACAACGCTAATGGTAACTCGTAAACAAGTTGAAAAAGGACAAGAAAATAGCATTCAATTAACCTGAACCAATTGTTTTTAAATTGTTTTTATATATATTTTATGCAACTAAGTTAGCAAACAAGTATACGGCCCACATGATGGAAAGCGGTTACTGTAGCCTATGGATGGACGCTTGCAACACCCGAGGCATCACGCGCGCGTTGTTGACCCTTTAAATATTTAAGCTTTAAGTTTTATATATTTTATTATATATTTATATTAAATGGGTATTATTAAATAAAACGGGCTTTTATGAACTATTTGTGAGTATATATTTATTTTAACAACTAAATTACATCTAAATCACAATTTTAAAGTCTTACAGTAACCTTCGTCCACCTTCATGTACCTACCGCTATATAGGTACAGTCATTGTCAAAAGAGTTTTCTGATAAAAAACTAGTGATGTTTTTCAAACTATACTGAAGAAGTAAAAATCCAGAAATTTGAATAGTATTCGCAAGAAAAATAAATGTATGTTTGGATACAATCGATTTAAAAATTTAATTTTGTTTTTAGAACTTCTGAAAAACCATTAACTTCTGATATTTGACTGTACCTACCTATATTTACAAAATTATCTACTCCTATAAATACTTTGTACAAATTACTGTTTGATGTTTTACATGTCTATCGATGTTCTAGATTCTCAAAGCGTCGAGAAAAAGAAAAAGAAAAACATAAAGTAAGTAATTGAATGGATCCACGCTAAAAATGTTTCTATTTGAAATCATGTTTGTGGTTTGAAATAATTAGAACCATATTATTATAATAAATTATAAATAATTTATAACATAGAACTTAAGTAGTCAAGTACTTACAAAAAATACTAGACTCGAATCTAAAATTGAGTCATTCTTCCATGTCCTTTGAAAAATTCTTATTTTCTAAAAGTCCCTGTAAGTACCCATATTTCTTCAAGGAACAGTGAGCAACAAATATTGTTTTCTAATCCAAATCCTGAGATTTCAAAGGTTAGTAAATTTCTGGATGATGTTCTGTGTACATTCTTGCAGTTTTTTATTATTTCTGATAAATTTTATGACATTTATTCTATACAAAGGCGTCAAAATTATCCACCGGTAGTTTCATCAGTGAAAAATAAAAACTACGTACCTACTTTTTATACAAATCATATAAGTTTAAAAAACTTGAGAAACTGATTTGATGGCAAAACTGTTGAACCGATTTTCAATGAAATTTCCATGGGACCAATCTGAACAAAATATTTCAAAACAAAAATATTTTTTCAAATCGAATCGACGAAATCATCATGACGAAATTATGCGATGACAAACATAAAAAAAAACTACCGAGTTAAAAACCTCCTGCATTTATTTGAAGTCGGTTAATAAATAGGAAGAGATTGTAAAGGCCTGCGCACACCTGGCGTCGGCGATCAGTGAAACGCTGTCAAATTTGACAGCGTTTCACTGATCGCTACCGCCAGCGAACTAGGTGTGCCGAACTATAGTCGGATTTTTAATTAGACGATATCGACTGACAGTAGCTAATGTCACTTTGTAAAATAATGTTGCCATATTTAAAGTAATAGTGCTGCATTCAGTTCTCGTTCAATCAGATGAATGAACAATGAGTGAATAGTTAATCATTTCAAACTATAAAATAATATTGAAATTTGTATAAAAAAATGTATAAAAGTGCTCTGATATGAGTTACTTGTAGTATGTAACTACAATCAGTTCTTTGACGGTTTATTACAAAGCGCGGCGTGGCGACTAGTGCCAACACCGATGAACGCCACGCGCGTCGGTCATCATTTTGTTTGTAATTCGGCTTCTAACCTCTGGTCTGATAGCACGAATGTTTTTTTGCGCTCACGCTGTTTAGTTATTGTTTTTGTTGTTTAGGTAATTGCTGTGTATTTTGTTGCTATATTGTTTCGCGCGAACGATATGGATCCTCAACCAAGCACGTCAAGTCAAGTTCGGCACATTAACTATTCACTAGAAAAACGAGGCAATTTCATTAATTCAGGAGTTTTTTCAATCATTCACTTTGTCACAACACTATTTTTATTTCATCAAAAACTGACAACACAGTAAACGTCAGCTGGCTTCGTCTAATTAAAAATCCGACTATAGGCCTTAAATGATTATGAAGAGGCAATAAAATTAGGCAAATTGCAGAAAGTCGGCATTCAGCTACTAATGGCCAATTTCGAATGACCAATTTCATCGATCAAATATTTGACAATAGTTTATGTCTAACTTTGGCTTAATAAACTACTGTCCAATATTTAATTTTGATCGGTTGATCATAGATCTACCCGTGAAACGGCCTTAGGGCCGTTTTCAGAAATAGTGCTCGAGTCTGAGTCGAGTCTCGAGCATAGTTTTTTTGACAGTTCTCCGTTGAAAAGTGTCAAAAATCTATGCTTGAGGTTCGACTGAGACTCAAGCATTAATTATGAATACGGGCCTAAGACAATCAGAGATTACCTACTTACCACTATTTCTTAAGGTTAGGTTAAGTAAAGTTGTGAGCATATTAACACTATGGCACGTTGTGATGTGGTAGCTTCAACGCCAGCATCCATTTGTTCTATCGTCTTTTCCCTGAATTATTCCGGCTTAGGTTAGGCTCCGGTACTTTCAATTCACGCCATTGCTTCTGCAAAGTCATAGAAAATTACTTAATAAAAGTTAAAACCCATGCATATTTTTTTATTATCTTTAAAACAAAGATGACACGTCATTTTGATCAAGATAACCTAAAAAATAATTATACTGGCAAAATACATCATATTTTTACAGCCACAAACTAAACAAAACTTGTACTATGGGAAATTGACTTACATAATTTTTTTTAGAAATACATTATTTAGTCAAATATACCCAACCCAAACACAGAATACCTAAACACCTAAATTTTGTTATCTATGGGGCTCGAACCCACAACATACAGTCCTGTACCTGTCTGGAAGAGATCGCTCTTAGCGATGAGGCCGCCCATTGTACCTTTTTTTAATGTATTCTTTTGTGTAGAAAAAAGTATTAATCTATCTATCTATCTACCTACAACATTGAAGGCAGGTCTGTCAACCTGAGCCATAAAGCTAGTCACAAAAAAGGTTGACTAGTTCATTAAAATTAATACCCTATTCTTAGCAAACTTTTTTGTTAGTCATGTTTTTGTATATTATTGCCATCGATTACGTCATTGATTGACAATGGTAGGTAAACCCAAGTAGACACTGTACCTACACACATATGTACCTATTAGTAATCGTAATGAGAAATGAAATGTTCTTACCACTATTTCATCATCCGGTACCCTGGATATGAAATCCAAGATATCGTTGTTGGGAACTCTGCTTGGATTGAGTAATTTGCGGCCAAACTTATAAATACCTGCAAAAAATACAACGTTAAGTACTTTTTTCTCATTCTCGTGGTCCGGTAGCGTTGTAAGAATCGTCAGACGATAACCAGCATTTATGGCCCGAACACACCTAGTTCGCTGGCGGTAGCGATCAGTGAAACGCTGTCAAATATCGCTGTCAGATTTGAGATTTGACAGCGAATATTTGACAGCGTTTCACTGATCGCTACCGCCAGCGAACTATGTGTGCGCAGGCCTTATCCATTAAAAAAAAAACAAAAGAACGTTACAAATTTGTGTAATATTATTACATTGAGTGCAGTCAGCGTCAAAAGTAGATTGGAATTTATGGTTTGTAAAGATCAAATGTTTCTTAAAACAATTTACTTGAGGTTAATGTCTTGAACTATATTTAAAGGCCCGCTTTGAGCCATATTTAATTGCAAACCGAAGTTGTCTAATATCTTTGGTAAATCCAGAGAAAAGAGGAATTTACTAGCTTAAGTTACCTATCTACTTTTAATACTGACTGTACCACAATATGGACACAAAACAGCTATCACAGTAAAATACTTCTGACATTGTTTATAGTCTAAATTAGAAAATAAAATACACCCTTAGAGATTTAATAAAAAAATAAGATAAAAACCTTATTCTTTCTGTCTTTCTTTATTTCTTATCTCTATTTATTTATTTCTTAAATGAGACCAATAAAGTAAATGTTAGAAGAAAACTTACCAAATGCCATAAATAAATAGTTAACGGGCATCACATAAAATGCTATAGACAGCAACACCAACGCTGCTAAGGCCAAGTAACTTAAGTACGGTACTGTGAAATTAGCCAAGCTGAAACAAAAACAAGAAGGTAATTATGGAAAGACGCAACGATATTACCTGTGAATGCATAACCTTTAGCCAATTTTTTATAACGCTTTTATTAGCTTCACCCGTATGTATGTATGTATGTAACCGACCTCTTTGAGCTCGATTTTGTCCTACTTTGAACGATCAGATTTGATTCAAACTTTGCACACCTGTCAAAGGTCGATGACAATGCAATAATATGAAAAAAAAATAAAAAAAAAATGAAAAGAAATGAAAAAAATAAAAAAAAACCTACTTAGAACGGTCAGATTTGATCCAAACTTTGCATGAACTAAAAAGTTGAAAATAAAACTGTAATAATCAATTGAAAATTTATATTATTGTACAAAAAGCGTGGGGGGCTTGATTTTGATTGTTGTAAATATTTTATCAATAGTTTATTATATCTGAAGTTATTATAAAAAGCACCCCACGCTTTTGTACAATAATATAAATTTTCAATTGATTATTACAGTTTTATTTTCAACTTTTTAGTTCAATTATTACAACCAAGTTTTATACTTCTTAAGAATCTAATATATTACTACTGCAAAGATTAAACTTACAAGAGATGTTCTTTATAAGGTCACATTGGTCTTCTACGCTTGTTAAAAGTAACATGACTGGCCTCTCAGCTTAGTTGGTTGCTCTGCCTTCTGAGCCGTAGGTCATGGGTTCGATCCCCACCGAGAACAAATATTTGTATGGTGAACACAGATGTTTGTTCTCTGTCTGGGTGTTATATTGTATTCTACGTATGTATGTACAAAAAAATGTACATATGTGTTATATCAGCTAATCTGGTTCCCATAGTACAAGGTCTACTTAGTTTGGGGCTAGATGGTGTTGTGTGGATTGTCCGTAATATTTATTTATTATTATTTATTTATTTAAACTGTAGGCTACAATTAGAAAACAAAATACGCATCTAGAAAAATGCGTATGTCGATTTAATTTTTTTGACCCATGGTTCCATAATTTGATCCATCAAACATTTCTTGGAAATGCGTGACGTAACGTGACTTTTTGGGATGGCATGAGTCAACCCATACATTTTCGAACATTTCCTTATGATTCTAACATTTCCTATGATGTCATAGTATTGAATACGACTCAGGCGGTCGGTACCCAAAGTTTCTACACCCATGGGAGTATCAGTGTGGGGTACAGAGCTATGACCATGTCTATGTATAGGTTTGGTTATAATTATTATGACAAGTCTCACAGCTAAGTCAGTACATAGTTATGGGTTTGATCCCCACCGAGAACAGTGTGCCTTGGTGTTAAACTGTAGGTTTTTTTTAATACGAGTAGCTGTTGGATTTTTAGTTGGTAATAGGTAAATACTTATGTAAAAAATACAAAGAAGTATTTATATTATTAGTTCAATTAGAATACAACGTATAAAGTAAAACGAAATGCTAAAAACTCACTTTATGATCCTTTCAATAAGAGAACAGACAAAATCAATTCCTCTTTTGATAGTAAACGTCATTTCTTGTAGACCATAAATTCTTGTTTTGAGCGTTTTGTCATCCTGTTGGGAAAGTATATAGTTAGAGCAGTGTGTTTTGTAATATCTTCAAATGCACGTGTCTATCTCATATAATATGTAGTGATTCGGACAGCCAGCGGGAGGTTATAAGGTTGGAATAAAATATTACGATGCGTCGTATAAACCTTCTGCACCGCTTATACAAATCGAATTTAGGGAAATATTTTCTAAGTGCTACAAAGAGAAGAGGCCATCTTTTCATGCTTCGACATGAACCATTAGTTTATTAAAATTATGCTGTGGTGCAAGTTGAGTTTTAGTCAATCAGCCTCGTAACGATTTTTAATACCAACAAAATTTGTATGCAAGAGTGCAAAGTATTTTTCATTACTCATACTTTGAAAGTAGGTCTGAAGTTGCCTGAGGGGCCTAATTGAAAGTAAAACTTTCAGCCCTAGGGAGAATCGCTGTCTACTGACAGCTGTCAAATTATAAAAAAAAACAAGTTCTATTTTATTCAACCATGTTCCAACTTTCTAAAGCCTTTCTGACTGCAAAGAGGTCGTTGAACCAAATTCCAACTTTTTATTCAGCAAGTAGGTTGGAAACCCATTACAACGGTAAGAAGTTTAAAAAGTCTAATTAGAGCGCAATGTAAAATTTAAATTTAAATAACATAAAGATAGTATTAAATAAATAATATATCTTCTAAATTACTTGATCAATATATAGCTTCAACTATTTATTTAAAATAACATAGATTTGAGCAAACAATTTACCATTTTTTAAATTATGAGAATGAAAACAATGGCTGAATAATGCTGGCGAGCCGTAGCCGAAGGCCCGCCAGAGAAAAAGAAAAAAAAAACCGGGAAGGCGGCAATTCAATCTTCATTTTCACTAATTTTTCTTTCATGTTTTTATTTTTACTTTCCTTGTATTCGTAATGAAAAGCACAGTGTTTACCTCGGGTGAAAGTCTTTTAAGTCCCTCAAGCTCCATTGGCGCCCTCGCTTACGCTCTGGCGCCAAACCCGTCTCGGGACTCAAAAAACGTGACTTTCAACACTCGGGTAACAATGTACTATTCACCTCGTGCTCTTTTGTTTCCCTCGTTAACGCTAAGGATTCTAATTTTAGAATCCTTCGCTTGCTCGGTCCTCAAAATTGAGCACGCGCCTTGAGTGCAATGCACGTTTTCATCCCACCTCAGCGAGGAACTTACTAAGTTCAAAAAATAAAAAAGCAAATTTAAAAAAAGTTATACACCTACCAAGAAGGTTCCGAGTCTGAGTTTTTAACAAATTAAAAAAGTTTGTATGATAAATTCGGCAACAATCCATATTTACGGGACGCACACACCTAAAGGTCGATTTATATCTACAGACATTGAGTGTGGCAGACACGTGCCGTGACAGACACCGACAGACACCATTTATTTATATCTACAGACATTGAGTGTGGCAGACACGTGCCGTGACAGACACCCCGGATACCGACACCGTCATCGGCGTCCGCTCTCACTGGCAGTTACTGCATAGCTTTAGAAGAAAATAAAAAAGAAAGCACGTGTACGCAGTTCCGATACTCTATTCACACTGCCCGGCAAGGAGCCACAGACACGTACAGACATGAACCGCGCAGACAAAATATTCTTTCCGAGAATACTGGCCGGGCACGACACGTGTCTGTAAGCGTCTGTACGGCCGTGTTACGATAAATATAAATACGTTAATAGTTACTGTATGGAAGAATATCATTTTGTCTGCCACGGCACGTGTCTGCCACACTCAATGTCTGTAGATATAAATCGACCTTTATTCTATTTTTCACAGTCTTTGTAAAGTTTGTGTTTTCTAAATAGGTTAAGAAAAAGTCTTACTTTTGCACACTCGATGTCATCCTCTTCAATTTCTTCATCAGACGATGGAATAGGAACTAGTGCGTTGATACCTGCACATTACGATAACACATTAGTACATACTTACAAATACATAAAAAAATCAAAATCCATAGACAAATTCGGAAGAATTACGAGCTATTTAGATGAGTATCTGATGACATTTTCAAGGATCTTGGCTACCACGACGAGATACTTGAGTGCCTATATTACCGTGGCTGAGAATTTCAGTCGTGCGTGAGATTATTTCCTTTTTAGATGATTGGGTAGTTGGATTGCATGATTAGGCAGTCTGTTCGGTACTTACTATTACTCTGGCTGGCGAACCAGTAATACGCGAATGGCACTGCCAGCAATAACGGAGTCATCCACATTTGGAAGATCATCCAGAACGTCAGCCATACCACCAGCGCCGTCGCCGACAATTCCCGATTGTCCCATTCAAAAAGGTGTCTGAAAATTGGTTTTATTAGGGAGGGTGGATCAATGAATAACTATGTACCAATACGTGTGTTTTGCCATTATCATTTAACCCCTTGGCACCCACTGCTGAGTATAGGCCTCCTTTTTATTGCACCTCCCTTTCCAGTAATTCAGTGTTTTTTGCAAGTAAAAAAAAATCTACTACTTTCATACACACATGTCATAGAATTACTCTCCAATTTTTGTTTTATATAACTAGCTGATGATGGAACAAGAATATGACCCACCTGATGCTAAGTAACCATCGCTTATAACAAAGCTAGTAGGTCAAGAACGTGCCCTACGATGCACTTCTCTACTCCATCAACTTGAGGCATAAAGATAAAGTATGCCCTTATTCTATGCTTGTCCTCGAAACTGGTATTGTTGTTATACCATTATGTAAAATTATTGTGGGACATTTAAATAAACTTAGCGAAGGTACAAGTTTTTAAACTCAAATAAATAGGTACCTTAATCAGGTTTAATGAGCAACTATGTAAAATTAATTTTCTACTTCCTTTATTTTAGAGTAGGTACCTAAATATTTTTTTTGTTCTCAATTAATGACCGACGTTCTGACGTGCTAAAATTTATGTATGTATTTCTGTGTCAAACAAAACATTGAGTTTTGTTTGTTATAGAATATTTATTTCCCCAAACAAGGATTATATATTATTTTTATTTTATTTTAATAAACCAAGTGGGGATTTAAGCACACAACCTTTCTCTTGATAAGAGGATGCACTAACCATTTTTTTATTAGAATTCGATGGCGGACCCTTAATTTGATCCGAATTTATGCAACACTACACAAACTTATAAATTAAATATGGGTTCATTATTAGATTTATGAAAAACGACGCCCATGCAAGGTAACAAACTAAACGTGTTAGACAAATATAATAACAAAGTTAATGCAGCTTTTGAAAACGCATGTAATTTCAGCTCATTTAGTAGTAGCTCTTCTTCAGCCTTCTGTAGGTCGTGGGTTCGATCCCCGCCGAGAACAAATATTTGTGTGGTGAACACAAATGTTTGCTCTGTTGGGTGTTTTATTGTATTATAAGTAAGTAGGTATTTAAAAAAAATGTATACATATATTATGTATAAGTAAGTATTATATCAGCTATCTGGTTCCCATAGGACAAGCTCTGCTTAGTTTAATACTTATATTTATTTGTTTTTGGTTTTAACGTTACAAATAATGATACATGCCCATTTGTGTGTCTTGGTTAATGCTACTGTTGTAAGCCTCTACCTTCTTTCTCTCTCTCTCACTCTCTCTCTGTTTTTTTCTCTCTCTATGTCTCCTCGTTACCACAGATAGTTATGGGTAGAGGTATAAGAATAGGTTAATATTTAGGTATAAGAGGTATAAGTTGGTGTGAGGATTAAACTCTATCAAATAGTTCTGATTTAAATCTAAATGCATTTCAAATGCAAATCAACTACTTACACACAGTGAAGTTATACGGCCCAGTTAGTGAATACCTAACTAATGATTGTTAGGGAACTCATTGCATGTTTACAGCGATTATAAACAGAGGTTAATGACCGAAGACACATAATTTATATGTCAGAGTAATTATTTACATAATGACATAATATTCAAAGGCGTATGTCTAATGTGTAAAGTTACACTCACAAAAAGATTTGCACATCTCACGCTACTGACTGATTGTCCGACAATCAACGCCAAGCCTAAACAAATGGTCCCAGGGGTATGAAAATTGTAGGCTATTCCTGGTGTTGTCTATGAGTGCACTAATAAAAATATTCCCGAAACTCAACCCCTAAAGAGGCGCAAACAAAGTCGCGCGTCATTCCGCTAGTTAAGTTAAGTGTAAAATAACCATTCACATGATTTTGTCAATAAAAAGCTGAGGTTATCGAAACATTTAAGTAGGTAAGTGTTAGTAGGTACACACTGAATGTTCAAAAATAGAAAAAACAAAACTAAAAAATAATTATTTAAAAAAAATAAGCTTATTCTGATGATGGAGTATAAGCGAAAACTAGTTTTCCATTTACACGTTTCAAATAGTGGTTCGTAAAAATGAGATTTTAATATCGTCTACCATTTTGAAAACCAAACCACATTCAGATCTTAATTATCTGGTATAACTGGTCCTTAAAATCGGCAGGTAGACTACTTACTAATCACTTATAATCACTTGTATTCGTATGTGGGAAGTAGGTACAAATACCTATTATATACTAATATGTGTAATTAGGTATATACAAATCAACAAAAAATATATTAAAGAAAAACAACTTACTTAAAATGTTCGTTGCCAATACAAACAGCCGTAAAAATATTCTTTATGAACTTCAAGTTGCTATAAATTAATGGAATGCTAAACTTGTTTGTCTTCGTCAAATCTTTGTACTTTGATTCCTTTGGACTTAAAACACGAAGCGACGCTTTTACCTAAAAAAAAATGTTCACAATTACATTAGCACAAGGATGATATGTATAAAAATACAAAGTGTAAAGTCATGTAGAGTCGAGAAGTGGAACAAAAAAGTCAACAGGTATATTAAGTTGTACCTAGGTATGTTTAAATTAATAGATAGAGGTAGATGTGTATAAAAAACAAAATGAGCAATGTACTAATTTATCCGTAAAACCTTAAGCATGTTGTTTATGTACTAGGCAAACCGGCTACAGAAGAGTAGCTACTCATTTGTTTTTTTTAATCCGTGGCATTGGATGGGTATATGTAAGCTGGCACACAGACGTTTTTGCCTATAGGTTGTTAGTTTATAATGCTATTGATAAATATAATAAAATAAATGAGAAATAAGCGTCACATTGGACCAAACGCGTAAAGACCTGCGCACTGCGCCCATCAGGTGCAAAAAAATGTGCGCGAGGCTTAAAACTTGAAAAACAAAACAAAAACATGTAATTTTGTTCCCGCTTGAAGGCTTTGTAGTAAAAATGAAAGATCGAAGCTTCAAACAAGCTTTCTGTTAACTTGGGGTTTACCGCTATGTCAATTGACTATTAACGGAAACCAGTTGAGTACTATGTTTGAGTAATGCTAATATAATCAACCTAATCACACAAATTATATTGATTTGTGTTGTGGTGGTACACAAGCAAGTTATTTGTTTAGTTTTTTAATTAGCATACCAGTATACAGCGATGTACAACGAAAACGATTATTTCCTTTAGTTCTTGTTTGCATATCTGTGTTCGCCACTTAGGCTTATTAAAAGACAGAAAATACTCACAGGGTTCCAAACCAATGACATTTGCAGCAATATCCGGGGGCAGTTGCCTTTGGCATTTGATTTTTTTGAGCGGTCCTTCAGAGCATACCATCGCTTTTCATCGTTTTCTATCCTCAGCAATGGTATTGAGATTCTCCCTAAATTCTCATTGATCAACGACTCGTCGTAGACTGTAATGTCTAGTGTCGATGTGACGTCATTTACTGCACTGAAAAGATAAAAATTAACTATCTAAAAACACTAGTACCTAGTAGTAGAGCTCTTTGTGAAGGGCTCGTCTGGGGAAGTACTACCACCATGCCTATTTCTGCCGTGAAGCAGCATCGCCGTGTTTCGGTTTGTGGGGTGTGGGTGCCGGTGAAATTACTGGCACGTGAGGCTGAACATCTGTATGCAGGGCAGTGCATTGTAGGGCACGTTCCTGACGTGTGCGACCTACGAGGCAATGCTTTGTTATAATATCAGGTGGGCCATATCCTTGTTCCATCAGATAATTGTAAAAAAAAACACGTGGCGCAGATCTGTAACTTAACATTGAACTTTCGAACCAGTTTGAAAACAACACTGCATAGCTGACCAAACTGGTTTATATCTGATTCTGATACAATAGTTGATACATTGGTGGTTAATGCGGGGAATGCCCACCACGAACAAGCCTTGAGATTTCTCGATACTGTTTGAAAAGTGACAAAGGAAGCTCAAGGTTGGTGGTTGTGGATTTTCCTCACATTGTCAGTATTACGCAGGGTGTTAACTGGAAAAAGATTCAAACGTGTGAAAAATGTGTACCTATAACCGTATCAAGACTGAATAGATTGAATCTGTCCACTGTCAGCAATCTCATAATTTTGCTAAAAAAATATAGCTAAATTTTACCGTTTTTAGAAGCAATTTAGAAATATTGACCAACCAATACCTAATTTGACCATTTATAACAGGCAATAAATATAAGGAGAAAGTAGGTTTCCGTTATATTAGGTTTTCTACAACGACCAACCGAAATGCGAAACTAATTTCTTCTCAAATACTTAATTAGCTTCAGATAAAAAAAAAGTAAACAAGTCTTTGCATCTACTACATATGATTTACACATACAGCGTCAGGGGCAACTGGTGTTAAAACAATCAGCGTCGCATAACACATCTAAGTTGAAGTTGAAGCAGCACTACTTGTCATCAATTTCCACCTAGCGATTCATGTCCTACGAATTGTTAATAAGTAGTTGTTGTTGAGCATAGTTCATATTTATTTACATTCATAAGTATAATTATAATATTCATATGTATTAGTTTATTATTTTTAGAAATATTATAGTAAGTATTAGAATTGCTTAGATTGTTGTGTTAGGTAGGTTTCTTACCACAGTATCTTAATGTACAACCTAGTTAGTTATCTATCTATATCTATATCTATAAAAAATTCCTGTCCTAATTTGGAACGCGATAAACTCCGAAACTACTGAACGCATTTTGATAAAATTTTGTAACCGTCTATAATATGGTCCAACTTAAAAGATAGGATAGTTTATATTCAATATTTAAGTGTTATTAATTTGTAAGGGGCAAAAGTTTCGAAATCTATGTCTATCCCTTTCTATCACGTAGGGACTTATATATGTCTATCCCTTTCTATCGCTTAGGGATTTTTCAGAAAATTCTCGACTTTGACGAGGAAAGAACGCTCTAGAATGTCTTTGAGGTTCTGGAATGATCAAATTTAATTCGAAGACTGAAATTATTCGGCTAGCATCCGGAATGCATCCAAACGTTATTAATCCAGAATTATCTAGAATACTCAAATATACCCATGCAAATGGTTCTGAATTCTAGATTTGGACAAAATGTTCTAGAAAATAGTGCTCCTAAACGTTATAGAATGTTCTTTCATCATCATCATCAATTGATATCAGTCCACTGCTGGACGTAGGTTCATCTTGAGTAACATAGGCTATATTTATGTGTTTAAAAAATAAATGTCCACCCGTGCGAAGCCGGGACAGGCAGCTAGTAGGTCTTTAATTTTTATTTTCTTTTCCATTTACTTGTGTAACTACACCGCCGTCAATTGATGTTTTGTTTTCTTTTCCATGCAAAGGTTGCCTGGTAGAGATCGCTTAAAGCGATAAGGTCGCCCATTGTTTTGCCAAAAAATCTTCATGAATGTTATTGTATTATGTTTCTGTGAGGTGAACAATAAAGAGCTATCTATCTATCTATCTATCTAATATTTTGACGTATCTAAAACCATACCAAGCCTAATCGGAATAAAAAATAATATTTAAAATCTTTTTATCATAAAAGGCTTCCCATATTTGTCTGCGTTTTTGTTTATCAACCTATTGAAAACTTTTTTTATTTTCTTGCAGAAGATAAGTCATTTATGAGGGGTTACGGAATAGTAGAGCATTCATCTGAGAGTACCAGTAAAGATAAGCCTGAACGTAGCCTGACTGGCAGACTGCAGGAGCTTCCAGAAATGACTATTACTATCACAAGCGGCATTGAGTACTTGGCGTCTTTGTCTGAGAAAATGTTCAAGTAAGTTTAATGGGTCAGACGGTCAAGCATAACCGTTTACATCATGTTTTTTCCACTATACCGTCCAACTGCTGGGTAAAAGCCTCCCTAAAGACATCCAGTTTCTTCTATCCCGAGCTAACTCTCACCAGCTCTTTTCGAAAGCGTTCCGATCGTTTTGCTTACGCTTTCTTGGCTGCTCATGTGGCAATATAAAAAGTAGGTTCGTTCAATTTTATACTGCTATCTTTTGTTTCAGTTTAGCAAGTTTTAAAGTGCCATTCTTGAGCTACTTTACAATGCTATTGCTAGTTGGAGCATCAATGAGCTTGTATCTAATACCATTCAACTACATAATGATTGTTTTCGGTAGGTGCATTTCATTAAATTCTTTAATAGTAATAGTGCGTTGAATTCTTCCCTTCTTCCAGTATCAGACCGTGGCTGTTGTGACACGTTCAAAACGTCGGAAAGTATAATAATAAGGGTAATCGCGATAAATACTCGTTTAATCCATGTAATGGTGCATAAAAAAAGTTCCAGTACATAGGTTGTATTCCAGCGCTGCGTCAGCATTTTTGTGTAACGCAGATATTTTTGAACAAATTCTGTGCGCGCGGCGATGTGGGTGGGTGTGTGTGTGTGTGTGACACGCTGCCGAGCAATTCATGCCGAGGAAATTGCAATAGTATAAGCCTATTCCTATAGGCTTATAACATAACACGGCAACTGCTGGTGCTGTTGAGATAGGAATACAGCCTAAGGGTACTGTATAATGAGCCATTGACAAAGTCGGGACCAAAAAACCCGCCTCGCCATACACGTACCCAAGGCCGTCTTAAACTAGGCTGGGGCCCTTGGGCACACAAGAATTTGGGGCCCTTTTAGAAAGTAATAAAAGCTAATTATAATAACATTTTTTTATTAAGCATAACCATTTATTATTGGTAATCAAATACAGTAGGCTATAATGTCGTAGTATTGTGAAAAAAATGTAATGTGCCCGACAAAAATGTTTTGAGAATGAATGTGCAGAAATTGTCGGTTCTTCGGGGCCCCCTGAGAATGGGGGCCCTGGGCACGGGCCCCGTGTTATGGTAAAGACGGAATAGCACGTAACTCTAGGCTTACATTAGATGTATAAACTCATTTTGAAATCTGGTAGGGTATAATGAGTTTTTCTTTTCAGGTTTGTACAAGTTTTCAAGAAAACATTTTGACCCAGAGCGAACACCAAACAATGATTTAGTGGACTTCCTTTCTAGAATACCCGATACAGAAGAACTGGTAAGGAATAAATAAAACGTTAATTTTCAGTGTTAGGTCTCCATATTTTTATATTAAGCTTAGATCAAAGGTTTGAATATCCTCTAGTCTACTTTACGATAATAACACTGTTCATCTTCAAAGCAAAAATGAATTAATTCTCAGTACAGCATGGTATTGGCTACTAAGTAATAACGCTCTACTTCGTAGGGGAGAGAGCGCGTTCATATCTTTTCTACGAGATCTTGGCTCAACGCTACGAGCTGCTAAGTTTGTGTTGAACTTTCTTTATTTTTTGTTATTTGTCTGGCCATTCAATTATTTGTAGTAAAATAGCTTATATTATTTATTAATCAAAAAAATATTTCAGACTTTAAATTTTTTTAATATATTACAGGACAAATGGAAAGAGTTAAACGTTCCGGAGCCAACAACGCTAATGGTAACTCGTAAACAAGTTGAAAAAGGACAAGAAAATAGCATTCAATTAACCTGAACCAATTGTTTTTAAATTGTTTTTATATATATTTTATGCAACTAAGTTAGCAAACAAGTATACGGCCCACATGATGGAAAGCGGTTACTGTAGCCTATGGATGGACGCTTGCAACACCCGAGGCATCACGCGCGCGTTGTTGACCCTTTAAATATTTAAGCTTTAAGTTTTATATATTTTATTATATATTTATATTAAATGGGTATTATTAAATAAAACGGGCTTTTATGAACTATTTGTGAGTATATATTTATTTTAACAACTAAATTACATCTAAATCACAATTTTAAAGTCTTACAGTAACCTTCGTCCACCTTCATGTACCTACCGCTATATAGGTACAGTCATTGTCAAAAGAGTTTTCTGATAAAAAACTAGTGATGTTTTTCAAACTATACTGAAGAAGTAAAAATCCAGAAATTTGAATAGTATTCGCAAGAAAAATAAATGTATGTTTGGATACAATCGATTTAAAAATTTAATTTTGTTTTTAGAACTTCTGAAAAACCATTAACTTCTGATATTTGACTGTACCTACCTATATTTACAAAATTATCTACTCCTATAAATACTTTGTACAAATTACTGTTTGATGTTTTACATGTCTATCGATGTTCTAGATTCTCAAAGCGTCGAGAAAAAGAAAAAGAAAAACATAAAGTAAGTAATTGAATGGATCCACGCTAAAAATGTTTCTATTTGAAATCATGTTTGTGGTTTGAAATAATTAGAACCATATTATTATAATAAATTATAAATAATTTATAACATAGAACTTAAGTAGTCAAGTACTTACAAAAAATACTAGACTCGAATCTAAAATTGAGTCATTCTTCCATGTCCTTTGAAAAATTCTTATTTTCTAAAAGTCCCTGTAAGTACCCATATTTCTTCAAGGAACAGTGAGCAACAAATATTGTTTTCTAATCCAAATCCTGAGATTTCAAAGGTTAGTAAATTTCTGGATGATGTTCTGTGTACATTCTTGCAGTTTTTTATTATTTCTGATAAATTTTATGACATTTATTCTATACAAAGGCGTCAAAATTATCCACCGGTAGTTTCATCAGTGAAAAATAAAAACTACGTACCTACTTTTTATACAAATCATATAAGTTTAAAAAACTTGAGAAACTGATTTGATGGCAAAACTGTTGAACCGATTTTCAATGAAATTTCCATGGGACCAATCTGAACAAAATATTTCAAAACAAAAATATTTTTTCAAATCGAATCGACGAAATCATCATGACGAAATTATGCGATGACAAACATAAAAAAAAACTACCGAGTTAAAAACCTCCTGCATTTATTTGAAGTCGGTTAATAAATAGGAAGAGATTGTAAAGGCCTGCGCACACCTGGCGTCGGCGATCAGTGAAACGCTGTCAAATTTGACAGCGTTTCACTGATCGCTACCGCCAGCGAACTAGGTGTGCCGAACTATAGTCGGATTTTTAATTAGACGATATCGACTGACAGTAGCTAATGTCACTTTGTAAAATAATGTTGCCATATTTAAAGTAATAGTGCTGCATTCAGTTCTCG
Source organism: Thera obeliscata (assembly GCA_947578465.1). Taxonomy (NCBI): domain Eukaryota; kingdom Metazoa; phylum Arthropoda; class Insecta; order Lepidoptera; family Geometridae; genus Thera; species Thera obeliscata. The sequence goes on from OX387926.1 coordinate 7,381,374, forward strand.
TTCAATCAGATGAATGAACAATGAGTGAATAGTTAATCATTTCAAACTATAAAATAATATTGAAATTTGTATAAAAAAATGTATAAAAGTGCTCTGATATGAGTTACTTGTAGTATGTAACTACAATCAGTTCTTTGACGGTTTATTACAAAGCGCGGCGTGGCGACTAGTGCCAACACCGATGAACGCCACGCGCGTCGGTCATCATTTTGTTTGTAATTCGGCTTCTAACCTCTGGTCTGATAGCACGAATGTTTTTTTGCGCTCACGCTGTTTAGTTATTGTTTTTGTTGTTTAGGTAATTGCTGTGTATTTTGTTGCTATATTGTTTCGCGCGAACGATATGGATCCTCAACCAAGCACGTCAAGTCAAGTTCGGCACATTAACTATTCACTAGAAAAACGAGGCAATTTCATTAATTCAGGAGTTTTTTCAATCATTCACTTTGTCACAACACTATTTTTATTTCATCAAAAACTGACAACACAGTAAACGTCAGCTGGCTTCGTCTAATTAAAAATCCGACTATAGGCCTTAAATGATTATGAAGAGGCAATAAAATTAGGCAAATTGCAGAAAGTCGGCATTCAGCTACTAATGGCCAATTTCGAATGACCAATTTCATCGATCAAATATTTGACAATAGTTTATGTCTAACTTTGGCTTAATAAACTACTGTCCAATATTTAATTTTGATCGGTTGATCATAGATCTACCCGTGAAACGGCCTTAGGGCCGTTTTCAGAAATAGTGCTCGAGTCTGAGTCGAGTCTCGAGCATAGTTTTTTTGACAGTTCTCCGTTGAAAAGTGTCAAAAATCTATGCTTGAGGTTCGACTGAGACTCAAGCATTAATTATGAATACGGGCCTAAGACAATCAGAGATTACCTACTTACCACTATTTCTTAAGGTTAGGTTAAGTAAAGTTGTGAGCATATTAACACTATGGCACGTTGTGATGTGGTAGCTTCAACGCCAGCATCCATTTGTTCTATCGTCTTTTCCCTGAATTATTCCGGCTTAGGTTAGGCTCCGGTACTTTCAATTCACGCCATTGCTTCTGCAAAGTCATAGAAAATTACTTAATAAAAGTTAAAACCCATGCATATTTTTTTATTATCTTTAAAACAAAGATGACACGTCATTTTGATCAAGATAACCTAAAAAATAATTATACTGGCAAAATACATCATATTTTTACAGCCACAAACTAAACAAAACTTGTACTATGGGAAATTGACTTACATAATTTTTTTTAGAAATACATTATTTAGTCAAATATACCCAACCCAAACACAGAATACCTAAACACCTAAATTTTGTTATCTATGGGGCTCGAACCCACAACATACAGTCCTGTACCTGTCTGGAAGAGATCGCTCTTAGCGATGAGGCCGCCCATTGTACCTTTTTTTAATGTATTCTTTTGTGTAGAAAAAAGTATTAATCTATCTATCTATCTACCTACAACATTGAAGGCAGGTCTGTCAACCTGAGCCATAAAGCTAGTCACAAAAAAGGTTGACTAGTTCATTAAAATTAATACCCTATTCTTAGCAAACTTTTTTGTTAGTCATGTTTTTGTATATTATTGCCATCGATTACGTCATTGATTGACAATGGTAGGTAAACCCAAGTAGACACTGTACCTACACACATATGTACCTATTAGTAATCGTAATGAGAAATGAAATGTTCTTACCACTATTTCATCATCCGGTACCCTGGATATGAAATCCAAGATATCGTTGTTGGGAACTCTGCTTGGATTGAGTAATTTGCGGCCAAACTTATAAATACCTGCAAAAAATACAACGTTAAGTACTTTTTTCTCATTCTCGTGGTCCGGTAGCGTTGTAAGAATCGTCAGACGATAACCAGCATTTATGGCCCGAACACACCTAGTTCGCTGGCGGTAGCGATCAGTGAAACGCTGTCAAATATCGCTGTCAGATTTGAGATTTGACAGCGAATATTTGGCAGCGTTTCACTGATCGCTACCGCCAGCGAACTATGTGTGCGCAGGCCTTATCCATTAAAAAAAAAACAAAAGAACGTTACAAATTTGTGTAATATTATTACATTGAGTGCAGTCAGCGTCAAAAGTAGATTGGAATTTATGGTTTGTAAAGATCAAATGTTTCTTAAAACAATTTACTTGAGGTTAATGTCTTGAACTATATTTAAAGGCCCGCTTTGAGCCATATTTAATTGCAAACCGAAGTTGTCTAATATCTTTGGTAAATCCAGAGAAAAGAGGAATTTACTAGCTTAAGTTACCTATCTACTTTTAATACTGACTGTACCACAATATGGACACAAAACAGCTATCACAGTAAAATACTTCTGACATTGTTTATAGTCTCTAATAGAAAATAAAATACACCCTTAGAGATTTAATAAAAAATAAGATAAAAGCCTTATTCTTTCTGTCTTTCTTTGTGTGGATTATCCACAGTATTTATTTACCACCAAAGAAATCAAAAAAGAAAATGTTGGAAGAAAACTTACCAAATGCCATAAATAAATAGTTAACGGGCATCACATAAAATGCTATAGACAGCAACACCAACGCTGCTAAGGCCAAGTAACTTAAGTACGGTACTGTGAAATTAGCCAAGCTGAAACAAAAACAAGAAGGTAATTATGGAAAGACGCAACGATATTACCTACCTATTTGGAAAAATTAAAAAGAGAATGACGCACCTTTAGCCAAATTTTTACAACCAAGTTTTTATACTTCTTAAGAATCTAATATATTACTACTACAAAGATTAAACTTACAAGAGATGTTCTTTAGAAGGTCACATTGGTCTTCTACGCTTGTAAAAAGTAACATGACTGGCCTCTCAGCTTAGTTGGTTGCTCTGCCTTCTGAGCCGTAGGTCATGGGTTCGATCCCCACCGAGAACAAATATTTGTATGGTAAACGCAGATGTTTGTTCTCTGTCTAGGTGTTATATTGTATTCTACGTATGTATTTACGAAAAAAAATTTAGGTACATAATATGTGATAAAAGCTAATTTGGTTTTTAGAGTACAAGGTCTACTTAGTTTGGGGCTAGATGGTGTTGTGTGGATTTTCCGTATTATTTATTTATTACTTATTATATTATATTTAAACAGTACGCTATTACGACTAGAAAACAAAACACACATAGAAAAATGCGTATTTCGATTTAATTTTTTTGACCCATGCTTCCATAATTTGATCCATCAAACATTTCCTTATGATTCTAACATTTCCTATGATGTCATAGTATTGAATACGACTCAGGCGGTCGGTACCCAAAGTTTCTACACCCATGGGAGTATCAGTGTGGGGTACAGAGCTATGACCAGACCATGTCTATGTATAGGTGTATGTAACTTTTGGTTATATTATGACAACTCTCACAGCTAAGTCAGTACATAGTTATGGGTTTGATCCCCACCGAGAACAGTGTGCCTTGGTGTTAAACTGTAGGTTTTTTTTAATACGAGTAGCTGTTGGATTTTTAGTTGGTAATAGGTAAATACTTATGTAAAAAATACAAAGAAGTATTTATATTATTAGTTCAATTAGAATACAACCTATAAAGTAAAACGAAATGCTAAAAACTCACTTTATGATCCTTTCAATAAGAGAACAGACAAAATCAATTCCTCTTTTGATAGTAAACGTCATTTCTTGTAGACCATAAATTCTTGTTTTGAGCGTTTTGTCATCCTGTTGGGAAAGTATAAAGTTAGAGCAGTGTGTTTTGTAATATCTTCAAATGCACGGGTCTATCTCATATAATATGTAGTGATTCGGGCAGCCAGCGGGAGGTTATAAGGTTGGAATAAAATATTACGATGCGTCGTATAAACCTTCTGCACCGCTTAAACAAATCGAATTTAGGGAAATATTTTCTAAGTGCTACAAAGAGAAGAGGCCATCTTTTCATGCTTCGACATGAACCATTAGTTTATTAAAATTATGCTGTGGTGCAAGTTGAGTTTTAGTCAATCAGCCTCGTAAAGATTTTTAATACCAACAAAGATGTTAAGATTTGAAGGAAACCGTAAAGAATAAGTAGTTATTTGTATGCAAGAGTGCAAAGATTTTTCACCTCGTGCTCTTTTGTTTCCCTCGTTAACTAATGATTCTAATTTTAGAATCCTTCGCTTGCTCGGTCATCAAAATTGAGCACGCCCCTCGAGTGCAATGCACGTAACTTTTCATCCCACCTCAGCGAGGAAATTACTAAGTTCAAAAAATAAAAATGCGCGCTTAAAGCAAATTAAAAAATAGTTATAAAAGAAGGTTCCGAGTCTGAGTTTTAAACAAATTAAAAAAGTTTGTATGATGAATTCGGCAACAGTCTATAGCACCAGAGTTACTTTAAATAGTTTATTATTATAACACAGTTTACAACAGAGACACAAAACAATAGTTCTAGTTATGAGCTAGGATTTGCTGTATTACGTTTACGTCCGGGGCGCGAACGAACGTGCGCTCAGTGCGAGGCCCAATGGTTCACTGCCGCTCGCAGCGGTGCCGGGTGGCGGCGGTGGCGCTCTTGTCGCGTCGGTCCTGCGCTCGCGCCAATCACATGCGAGGGTTATGTTCCGTTCATTCTAAACGCGCAGAGATGTACTCCAGTGTATTCGCAGCAGGGTGGTATTTAGGACTGTGGAGTATGGAGACTCGCCACATCACCCCCTTCCAGAGACCGTCTAGGGCGATTAAGTTTCATAGTCTCGATAATGCTCTGGAAATCGGACTGATCTTTTTTCTGGAAGAATATATGCGGGTTTCAAGCGGTCGATGGATACAGTCACAGGTTTGCCTTTTATCTGTAGTTTAAATACTTTATCATTCCTTTCTATTACAGGATGTGGACCAGTGTACGCTGGTTGTAAGGAGCTTCTTAGCGCGTCTTCTCTTAAGAACACATGGCTTGTGGTAGCAAGATCTTTGTACACGAAAATAGACTGTCGATTATGTCTCGAGGCAGGCACTGGCTGTAAGTTGTTCGCAAATAGACGAAGGCGTGCTGTGTAGTCTGTAACATCTGTGGTTCCAGCTGTTGTTGGATCGAAAAATTCACCTGGCAAGCGAAGCGGTTCACCATATAAAAGTTCAGCTGGACTAGTGTTCAAATCATCTTTGACAGCACTACGTATCCCGAGCAGGACATGCGGTAGTGCTTCCATCCAATTTTCAGTACCGTGACAAGTAATCGAGGTCTTCAGTTGTCTGTGGAATCTCTCTATGGCTCCATTGCATGCGGGATGATATGCAGTAGTCTTCTTATGTAAGAATCCGGCTGATTTCGAGAGATATTGAAAAAGAGAAGATTCGAATTGTCGTCCACGGTCCGTTACGATAGAGGTAGGGCATCCGAATCTTGATATCCATCCGGCGAGAAGGGCTTTAGCTACGGTTTCAGCTGTTGCATCGGGTATAGGCATTACCTCAGGCCATCTTGTAAAGCGATCGATTGCGGTGAGGCAGTAGCGCATTCCACTGCATATGGGTAGTGGTCCGATAAGATCAATATGCACGTCCATGAATCGTGCTCGAGGAAGCTGGTATGTTCCTAAAGGTGCTGACACGTGTTTGTTTATCTTTGCTCGCTGGCATGCTAAGCAGGCTCGAGTCCACTCTCTGCAGTCTTTCTTAATTCCTGGCCATATGTACCGTTCTGTTACAAGTTTTATAGTGGTGTTGGCTCCAGGATGACTAAGTCCATGCAGGCTTTCGAAGACTTGCTTTCGCATGATAGGTGTGACGTATGGTCTTGGAGTTGGGGAACTGACGTCGCAGTAGAGTTCTGAACGAGTTCCAGGGATTTTGACTTTTTCCAGGCGGAGTGATGTTCCACTCTCAAGCAGTAATTTCAGTTCCGGATCTGAGTCTTGGGATTGAGCTAGTCTGGGGAAGTCAATTGAAAACTCTACTTCTTCCACTCGCGAGAGCGTGTCCGCAACCACATTATTCTTGCCAGAGATATGCTGGATGTCCGTTGTAAATTGGGATATCAGATCGAGATGGCGGAATTGTCTGGGCGAGCACTTATCTTTGCGTGTGTGGAACGCGTAGCACAAAGGTTTATGGTCAGTGAAGATAGTAAAATCTTTCGCTTCCAACATATGACGAAAATACTTGACAGCTTCATAAATAGCCAACAGCTCTCTGTCGTATGGAGAGTATTTCTTTTGAGCTGGAGATATCTTGCGTGAAAAGAAGGCAAGTGGTTGCCATGCATCTTCTTTCATCTGCTGTAAAACCGCCCCTATGGCAGTATCAGACGCGTCAGTGACAAGGGCTAGTTTTGCTTGGCAATCTGGATGTGCAAGTAGTGTGGCTCGACAGAGGCTATCTTTGCATTCCTGAAAAGCTCTCAGTGTATCACCATTCAAGTTTACTGGGTGAGAACCTTTTACAGAACCCGTCAACAGATCATTTAGTGGGGTTTGACATACTGCGGCACCAGGTATGAATCTCCTGTAGAAGTTTATCATTCCTAAGAATCGTCGTAGCTCTCTTACGGTCTTCGGTACTGGGAATGACTTGATTGCTTCTACTATAGAATCGAGAGGCTTGACCCCTTCACTTGATATCGAGTAACCGAGAAATGTGACCTCAGGTACTCCAAAGTGGCATTTGGCGATGTTGATGATGACGCCATAGTCCTTCAGTCTGCTGAATAGCTGTCGGAGATGCTCTTCGTGTTCTCGCTCGTCTTTCGAGAAACATAAAAAATCGTCGACATAAGGGTAGATAAAGTCGAGTCCTCTGGTCATCTCATCTACGAAGCGTTGGAAGGTCTGACAGGCGTTGCGAAGGCCAAAAGTCATATAGGGGAACTCGTAAAGGCCAAACGGAGTCGTTATAGCGCTTTTCTGGATGTCATCAGCGAATATAGGTATTTGGTTAAAAGCTTTTACTAAATCTATTGTAGAAAATACTTTGCATCCTGCTATGTTGTGTGTGAAATCATGCACATGACGTATAGGATATTTATCGGGAATTGTTCTGGCGTTCAGCATCCGATAATCTCCGCAGGGTCTCCACTCGTTTTCCTTCTTCGGGGCTAGATGGAGGGGAGAGGCCCAGGGGCTTTCCGAAGGTCGGGCGGTACCTGATTTAAGCATCGACTCGAATTCTTTCTTCGCTATTTTCAGCTTATCAGGTGCAAGTCGGCGGGGGGAGGAAGAGACTGGTGGGCCTGGCGTCGTTCTTATATAATGTACGGTATTGTGCTTTACCTCCTTATGACATCCGGATGGGTGAGTGATTTCAGGAAATTCACGAAGTATCTCATGGTATCTGGACTCGCCGAGTGGTATCTTGATAGATGATATCGAGGTCGACGAGTGGACAGGTGTACCCATGGCGAAAAGTGTCGTGTTGCTATCCAAAATGCCTAGGCGTTTGTTGCGAATATCGACGATAAGTCCGTAGAATTTTAAAAAATCGGCCCCAATTATCGCCCTGGATACGTCCCCTACTATAAATCGCCAGGGGAAGTCGCGTCGTAATCCAAGGTCTAAATCCAGATGAGCGTATCCATACGTGCATATAGGGGTGCCGTTTGCTGCGGATAATTGAAAATCCGTTTTAGAACGTCGCTGAGGTAATGCGGATCGTGGGTAAACGCATACGTCGCTCCCTGTGTCAATGAGAAACGGTACCTTAGACCGACGATCCGTGACGAACAGGCGACCAGAAGAGGGGGGGCAGTCGTCAGTCGCCATTACTGACCGCCCCTGCAGTTTTCCGCCCTTGATCCGTCCCGGGGATTTTCTACATCAAAGTCGCATGGCTTGACGCATATTTTCGCGTTCTTGCCGTGTTTTGAGTGATACCAACATTCCGGGAACTTTCTATAATTAGATACTGACCGGGTCAATGACCTACCACGGTCACGGCGATGAGTTGAGCGGGATCTTCCCTTCTGTGAGTCGAGTTGCGAAGAAAGATTTTTCAACTGCTTTCGTAGCTCAGCTATTTCTCTTGCCATGGTGTCCATGCTTGATCCGGGTCCACACGACTGAGTTGACGCAACTTGTGGAGAAGGCACGGCGATGTCTTGTATTTTGTCCGCCAAATCTGCATGTACCTCTAGTGATGCGGTGGGCTGGGCGGCGATCACTGTTTGAATGTTTCGCGGTAGCCTACTTGTCCAAATGGTCTTCAAAAAATCTTCGGGCACACTAGGTCCAGCGAGGCTCTGAAGATGGCGTAGAAACTGTGATGGACGGCGATCACCCAACTCTTCATGCATCAGTAGTTGTTTCACTTTCTTTTCATGCGACGCACTCAATCTTTTTATCAGCTCTGACTTTAATTTCTCGTACTTATCTGTCGGAGGGGGGGCCACGATAATATCTTTCACTTCCTTGGAGAACTGATGGTCAAGTTGTCCGATGACGTAGTTAAACTTGGTAGTGTCAGAAGTGATATTCGATATCGCGAACTGGCCCTCGACTTGTGCAAACCATATTTCAGGTTCGTCTGGCCAAAATGGCGGCACCCGAATTCCAACACGGAATAACTCCACGGGCTTCGACTTTTCATCTGCAGGTACGCGCTCTTCGTTCTTTTCCATATTTATATTGCTCGTTTTCAGCGGGAGTCACCAATATAGCACCAGAGTTACTTTAAATAGTTTATTATTATAACACAGTTTACAACAGAGACACAAAACAATAGTTCTAGTTATGAGCTAGGATTTGCTGTATTACGTTTACGTCCGGGGCGCGAACGAACGTGCGCTCAGTGCGAGGCCCAATGGTTCACTGCCGCTCGCAGCGGTGCCGGGTGGCGCTCTTGTCGCGTCGGTCCTGCGCTCGCGCCAATCACATGCGAGGGTTATGTTCCGTTCATTCTAAACGCGCAGAGATGTACTCCAGTGTATTCGCAGCAGGGTGGTATTTAGGACTGTGGAGTATGGAGACTCGCCACAAGTCCATATTTACGGGACGCACACACCTTATTCTACACACCTTATTCTTCACAGTCTTTGTAAAGTTTGTGTTTTCTAAATAGGTCATATTATAAGAAAAAGTCTTACTTTTACACACTCGATGTCATCCTCTTCAATTTCTTCATCAGACGATGGAATAGGAACTAGTGCGTTGATACCTGCACATTACGATAACATATTAGGACATACTTACAAATACATTAAAAAATCAAAATCCATAGACAAGTTCGGAAGAATTACTAGCTATTTAGACGAGTGTCTGATGACATTTTCAAGGATATTGGCTACCAAGACGAGATACTTGAGTGCCTATATTACCGTGGCTGAGAATTTCAGTCGTGCGTGAGATTATTTCCTTTTTAGATGATTGGGTAGTTGGATTGGATGATTAGGTAGTCTATTCATTTCGAATAGCCTCTCAGCTCAGTTGGCTCAGGTCTCTGCCTTCTGCGCCGTAGGTCGTGGGTTCGATCCCCACTAAGAACAAATATTTGTGTGGGGAACACAGCTAAATGTTTGCTCTCTATATGGGTCTTCTTCTTATCGTGTCACTGATTCTTTCTCTATATCTGGGTTATATACTGTATTATTAGTATGTATTTACAAAAAAATATATTTAAGTATTAGCAGCTATCTAGTTCCCATATTCAAGTTCGGCTTAATTTGGGGCTAGATTGTGTGGATTGTCTTCAATATCTATTAATTTATTATTTATTCGGTACTTACTATTACTCTGGCTGGCGAACCAGTAATACGCGAATGGCACTGCTAGCAGTAACGGAGTCATCCACATTTGGAAGATCATCCAGAACGTCAGCCATACCACCAGCGCCGTCGCCGACAATTCCCGATTGTCCCATTCAAAAAGGTGTCTGAAAATTGGTTTTATTAGAGAAGTTGGATCAATTAATAGATGTCTAGGTACAAACACGAACACGTATGTTTTACCATCATCATCATCATGACATTTTGCACCCACTGCATGCTGAGTATAGGCCTTATTTTTATTACGCCTCTATTACCAGTCATTCCGTGTTTTGCCAATAAATAAATCAACTCTACTTTAGACTGTGTGTATTTTCATACACACATGTCATAGCATTACTCTCCAATTTTTATTTTATACAACCAGCTGATGATGGAACAAGCATGTGACCCACCTGATGCTAAGTCGTAACCATCGCTTATAACAAAGCATTACCTAGTAGGTCAAGAACGTGCCCTACGATGCACTTCCCTGCGTCCATCAACTTGCGGCAAAAAAGATAAAGTATGCCCTTATTCTATGCTTGTCCTCGAAACTGGTATTTTTGTTATACCATTATGTAAAATTATTGTTGGACATTAAAATAAACTTAGCGAAGGTATAGGTTTTTAAATAAATAGGTACCTTAATCAGGTTTAATGAGCAACTATGTAAAATTAATTTTCTACTTCCTTTATTTTAGAGTAAATATTTTTTTGTTCTCAATTAATGTAAAGACCGACGTTCTGACGTGCTAAAATTTAATTCTGTGACAAATAAAACATTGATTTTTGTTTGTTACAGAATCTTTATTTCCCTAAACAGTATTTCATATTATTTTTATTTTATTTTAATAAACCGAGTGGGGATTTAAGCACACAACCTTTCTCTTCATAAGGGGATGCACAAACCAACTTTTTATTAAATTCGATGGCGGACTCTTAATTTGATACGGACCTATGCAACACTAAACTTATAAATTAAATATGGGTTAATTATTAGATTTACTAATATAAAAATACGCCCTTGCAAGATATAAAACTGAGCGTGTTTGACAAGTATAAAAAAAAAAGTTAATGCAATTTTTGAAAACGCATGTAATTTCAGCTCATTTGGTAGCTCTGCCTTCTGCGCCGTAGGTCGTGGGTTCGATCCCCACCGAGAACTAATATTTGTGTGGTGAACGCAAATGTTGGTTCTCTGCCTTGGTGTTATATTGTATTCTAACTAAGCATAAAAAATGTATATAAGTATTATAGTTGGTTCCCATAGAAAATCTATCTGCTTAGATTGGGGCTAGCCCCAATTAGTTTTATTTTTATTTTAACGTTACAAATAATGATACATGCACATTTGTATATCTTGGTTATGCTACATATGTAAGTCTCTACGTTCTCTCTCTCTCTCTCTACGTCTCTTCGTAACCACAGATAGTTATGGGTAGAGGTAGGTATAAGAATAGGTTAATTATTTTCAAGCATATTTAATTTTTATGTTGTTGTGAGGATTAAACTCTATTAAGTAGTACTGATTTAAATATAAATGCATTTCAAATGCAAAATAACTACTAACACACAGTGAAGTTATACGGCCCAGTTAGTGAATACCTAACTAATGTTTGTTAGGGAACTCATTGCATGTTTATAGCGATTATAAACAGAGGTTAATGACCGAAGACACATAATTTATATGTCAGTGTAATTATTTACATAATGACATAATAATCAAAGACGTATGTCAGATGTGTAAAGTAACACTCACAAAAAAAATTGCACATCTAACGCTACTGACTGAATGTCCGACAATCAACGCAAAGCCTAAACTAATGGTCCCAGGGGTATGAAATTTGGAGGCTATTCCTGGTGTTGTCTAGGGGTGCACTAATAAAAATATTCCCGAAACTCAACCCCTAAAAAAGGTACAGCGAGGGTTGGAACTCGCGCGGGATTCCGCTAGTTTAAGTGTAAAATAACCATTCACATGATTTTATCGATAAAAAGCTAAGGTTATCGAAACATTTAAGTAGGTAAGAGTAAAGTTTAGATAAAAAAACTATTTTTTTTTATTATTTTTAAAAAATAAGCTTGTTCTGGTGGTGGAGTATAAGCGAAAACTTGTTTGAAATTTATACGTTTCAAAAAGTGGTTCGTAAAAATGAGATTTTAATATCGTCCACCATTTTGAAAACCAAACTACATTCAGCTCTTAATTATCTGGTATAACTGGTCCTTAAAATCGGCAGGTAGACTACTTACTAATCACTTATAATCACTTGTATTCGTATGTGGGAAGTAGGTACAGATACCTATTATATACTAATATGTATAGGTAAGTAATTAGGTATATACAAATCAACAAAAAATATATTAAAGAAAAACAACTTACTTAAAATGTTCGTTGCCAATACAAACAGCCGTAAAAATATTCTTTATGAACTTCAAGTTGCTATAAATTAATGGAATGCTAAACTTGTTTGTCTTCTTCAAATCTTTGTACTTTGATTCCTTTGGACTTAAAACACGAAGCGACGCTTTTACCTAAAAAAAATGTTCACAATTACATTAGCACAAGTATGATATGTATAAAAATACAAAGTGTAAAGTCATGTAGAGTCGAGAAGTGGAACAAAAAAGTCAACAGGTATATTAAGTTGTACCTAGGTATGTTTAAATTAATAGATAGAGGTAGATGTGTATAAAAAACAAAATGAGCAAGGTACTAATTTATCCGTAAAACCTTAAGCATGTTGTTTATGTACTAGGCAAACCGGCTACAGTAGAGTAGCTACTCATTTGTTTTTTTTAATCAATCCGTGGCATTGGATGGGTATATGTAAGCTGGCACACAGACGTTTTTGCCTAGGTTGTTAGTTTGTAATGCTATTGGTATACAGGGTGGAATTTTGTAATGCCACCTGGAGGGAAAGTACTCTTAATACTGCAGATAGAAAATCTTACTTTCATTTAATTTATCATGTTTGTTAGAGAGATTTCATCCTTATAATTGACCCTAACGATCGATGCAATAAAAGTACAGGGTATAATTTTTTCAGATTTTAGCCGGTTCAATTCCCGGGTGTGGGATAAGAGAATTTTCGAAAATCTTTGAATGCAGTTTGCTTTCTATTCAAAAATAAAGGAATGTTTCCTTTGAGTAAAATTTTCTATCTGCAGTATTAGGAGTACTTTCCCTCCAGGTGGCATTACAAAATTCCACCCTGTATAAAATAAAAAAAATGGGAAACAAGCGTCGCACTGTTGAGAGCCGAGCGAATAAAGGCCTGCGCACATCTAGTGCGATGGTGATCAGTGAAACGCTGTCAAATATCGCTGTCATATTTGACAGCGTTTCATTGATCGTCATTTTCGTCGCTGTGCGCATGACTTAAAACATGACATTTTGTTGCCGCTTGAAAGCTTTGGAGTAAAACTGAAAGATCTTCAAAGCTTCAAACAGGCTTTCTATTATTAACTTTGGGTTTACCGGTATGTCAATTGACTATTAACGGAAACCAGTCAAGTACTATGTTTGATTAGTGCTAATATAATCAACCTAATCACACAAATTATATTGATTTGTGTTGTGGTGGTACACAAGCAAGTTATTTGTTTAGTTTTTTAATTAGCATACCATACAGCGATGTACAACGAAAACGATTATTTCTTTTAGCTCTTGTTTGCATATGACTTAACAGGTAATGTTCGCCACTTAGGCTTATTATAAGACAGAAAATACTCACAGGGTTCCAAACCAATGACATTTGCAGCAATATCCGGGGGCAGTTGCCTTTGGCATTTGATTTTTTTGAGCGGTCCTTCAGAGCGTACCATCGCTTTTCATCGTTTTCTATCCTCAGCAATGGTATTGAGATTCTCCCTAAATTCTCATTGATCAACGATTCGTCGTAGACTGTTATGTCTAGTGTCGATGTGACGTCATTTACTGCACTGAAAAGATAAAAATTAACTATCTAAAAACACTAGTACCTACCTAGTAGTAGAGCTCTTTGTGAAGGGCTCGTCTGGGGAAGTACTACCACCATGCCTATTTCTGCCGTGAAGCAGCATCGCCGTGTTTCGGTTTGTAGGGTGTGGGTGCCGGTGAAATTACTGGCACGTGAGGCTGAACATCTGTATGCAGGGCAGTGCATTGTAGGGCACGTTCCTGACGTGTGCGACCTACGAGGCAATGCTTTGTTATAATATCAGGTGGGCCATATCCTTGTTCCATCAGATAATTGTAAAAAAAACACGTGGCGCAGATCTGTAACTTAACATTGAACTTTCGAACCAGTTTGAAAACAACACTGCATAGCTGACCAAACTGGTTTATATCTGATTCTGATACAATAGTTGATACATTGGTGGTTAATGCGGGGAATGCCCACCACGAACAAGCCTTGAGATTTCTCGATACTGTTTGAAAAGTGACAAAGGAAGCTCAAGGTTGGTGGTTGTGGATTTTCCTCACATTGTCAGTATTACGCAGGGTGTTAACTGGAAAAAGATTCAAACGTGTGAAAAATGTGTACCTATAACCGTATCAAGACTGAATAGATTGAATCTGTCCACTGTCAGCAATCTCATAATTTTGCTAAAAAAACATAGCTAAATTTTACCGTTTTTAGAAGCAATTTAGAAATATTGACCAACCAATACCTAATTTGACCATTTTTACGAGGCAATAAATATAAGGAGAAAGTAGGTTTCCGTTATATTACGTTTTCTACATCGAGCAATCAGAATGTGAAACTAATTTCTTCCCAAATATTAGCTTCAGATAAAAAAGTAAACAGGCCTTTGCATCTATTGTTGATGATTTATACATACAGCGTCAGGGGCAACTGGTGTTTACTCATGCCCTTACTTGCAGAACGCTATAGTGCCGGGGACAGGATTTTAGATGGAATAGCTTAAATTACAACTTCTCAAAACCAGTCATGGTATTATATCTATAAGCATTCCAAACGGTAAAAATCCCATTATCAGAGAAAGCCAAAGATTTGTTAAAAATTGTTAAAGTTGGCATCAAGCGTAATAGTTTAAGTGTTAATTCGAAGGTGGCATCTTTAAAAAATAAAGATTTAAAAAAAAACGGCAAAAACGAGCCGTTTGGATGTCTGAAGACATCTACATACATATAGACATATAGACATATAGGCTTAGATTTGTCGCTCGAAACTGGATCTAGATTCGTCTAGACTCTAGACGAATCTAGATCTCTCTAGATTCGTCGACTCTAGAGTTTCCTTGTGATGAAAGTGATCCGTGTGATTCAACTGAATAAATGCTTTTTGACATTGATTCTTAAAGGTCCGATTCGGAATCATACCTTTACATACGAATATATCTACGGCAAAATACGATCAGGGGAGTAATTCCTTTATTTTTCAAAAAGAGAATGAACCCCTTGATCGCACTTTGCCTGTTCAATCTCATACATTTAACACAAATGGTTTCTTTAATTCTATCTTAGTAAGTTTCAAATTTGAAATGACTCGATTCAGTGAATTCCAAATCGATCGTCAGACACACATACGTGAATTACCCCACAGGTTTAAGAAGAATTTTAAAGAAGGGCAAGTGCAGGAAACTGTTTTTCAGCTGTCAAAGTCTACTAAGGTACAGTACTTACAAGGTATAGTTCTTGTCCCAGGTAGGGTCTGCGGTGCCGGACACAGAGTGTGTCTGCACCCGCGAGTTGTCCAGCTCTAGCACGCAGTATGCGTCTGCCTTGCAGCCGATGCCCAGCGTACACAGCCCTCGCGCCCCGTGCACTGTCACCGTCAGCTGGCCCACTTCACTGAGGCCTTTGTTGAGACGATACCATGACTAAAACATTATGTTATCATATTTTTTTTATCAGATGCACAAGGCTGTGTGTGAATGGAGCTGCTGGAAAGAGAAGACCACGGCGCATATATCTCAATCAAATAGCAGACGTTTCAGAGAAAGACCATGTTAAGAGTACCCTAAGCCGACGAGCATATATGAAGAATTTTATGCGAGTGAATGAAGCGGTGAGGTATGTCAGGATCGTAGCAGGTGGAAATCCGCGATCTCTGCCTACCCCCACAGGAAAATTTTATGTATGTATTTAAAAAAAAAAAAGTATGAGCCCCTATTCGATCTCTCATTAGCCATTGAGATTTGAGCAGATCTCTTAAAAAAACAAACTTGTAATGGAACATCTAATGAAACGCCGAGGTAGGAAACTAACTGGTTTATTCATTGAATGCACCTGCGCCACATGCACATCTTTGGGTAGACATCGACGGTACGGCAAATTTAGTAAGAAACCATTTTAAAACTGTGATAGAGTTCCTATAGAGAAGGCATTAACATTCGATTCAGTTTGTAGGTAACACACATGCCGGAAGTATTATTTTTAGTTGGTACTTATATTTTTCGTATTTTATGAAAGCGATTCATGGTGCTATGAATACTAAGGATTAGAAATTATATCGAGCGTATATCGGTAAGTCGATGTTTATTTTGCATAGACTGACCGACAACGTGCAGTATATTAACGTATAGATAAAATTGAAATAATGGCTGAAATGATGATGGCGAAGTTCTGGAGTTCTGGAGAAGGATGGGTGGGAAGTCGCCAAAGATCGTGATAGCTGGAAGATTTTGGGGGAGACCTTTGCTCAGCAGAGGGACAGTGCAGTTTAAAAAATAAAGATTATGCAAAATACCTAGAGCTAAATATGACCAAAACGCGAAACACGTTGAGATGTTTTGGTTTCGACCGCTCTATAAATTAACATATTTTTCAACTAATTTCTTTACCGATGTTGTGTACCCATATGCCTATTTTAATTATACCAGTTTGTGAATATTGGGTGTTCAAAATACTAGATCTATTTTAAAATTTTGTGTGTCTAGTCCATTAGCAAAATTTGGTTTCTTCCGATTTTTATGAGAGATTAGAGAACATAATCATGTAAAATTGAAAAATTACTATGTCTATGAAAACGTAAGCTGTTTTTATCAACTATCTTCCTCATCTGTTAAAATAACGTTATAATAACTCGTTTCAACATAAAGGTTTAGGTAAGTCTACTTTGATTTGAATTTAATTTAGGTACCTACCTACCTGCGTCATTAATAATTGAAGACACATACAACTGTGCCCACTATATCGTTTTGATATAAAAACAGTGTTTTCTAGTAGGAATATTCCAGCGTAGTGGTAATGAAAAGAACCGGATCTCTGTTCAGTGGTCCAAGTCCATGGCGATGCCAAAGGTGAGTCACCCAATCATGCGCGTAAACCTATGAATAATTTGCACTCAGTCTAACGCAGCAAAAACATAATTAGAGAACTAGCTAAAGTTGAGAGAGCATCTTGACGCGTATAATTCAACTACTGACATACATCATTCATTACAAATGAATCAAAGTTCAAAACAATACGCGCGCCGTCTACAAATTCAAAATTGTTTAGAGATATCGTCTCGGATTTCCTAGAAACTTATAGGATGGCTAATTGCCCTTTGGTAGTGATATAGGCACATCCAAATATGTCATTTGGGACATGCTATATTAAATTGTATGAGTTGTTGACTGCGATTAAATAAATGTGATGACATTTCAAACGAAAAAATCAATTGATGCACCACCTATTCGGACTTACACGGCCCTGGGATCAGAAGACGAGGTCTATTACTTCGCCAGCTTACCCAATAGAGAGGACAAAGCAATCCCACTCAATGTAAAAGTAGGCTAATAATCCCAAAGGTTGGTAGTTCCTAAAGGTTGGACAATGACCATCATGACCGTTCACACGCATCGCATACAGATCAGCTACAATAGATTATTGATGATGCATTTTTCCTTATCTTGTTAAGAATCTTGAACTGTCCTCGACGACAAACAAAATCCAAATGAGGTCGTTTGGATTTTGTTTGTTTTATTGATGAATAATTTGAATAGAAAGTTCAATTACGTATGTAAATAATAAAAGTTTGATGGTTTCCTGACGGACTGAACAAGCGTAGCCCAGGATTGCGATGTCTGAAGGGAATGGGGGGAGGCCTTTGCCCAGCAGTGGGACTCGGAGGGCACATAATAATAATAATAATTCCATAAATGTTTTAACTTTTCTATAAACATTGTGCCTGTAAATAAGTAAGTTAAAACTGATAAGTATTGAAGCATTTTATAAATTCAAAAGTAGGAGTAGGTAGGTAAATCAATATTTATTACTTTATACAGATCGTTAGAAGCCACGTAAAATTTTCCACGAAAATAAAAAATATTGATACCAGTTTAGAGGAGTCAAAACATTCAAAATTAAAAACCATACAAATATGTTATTCAACTAACGTTGTTTACCTACCAACGTTGAATTCAAATAGAACAGGACTCTAGGCTGCAGAGCGACACTCAAACTGAACCAGTATCAGCAGGCTGTTTTCATTAAGCTCTATCGAGATGAGGTTTAATTTGACACTTCACTTCAATACTTCATTGTCGGTAATACCTACTTAGGCCCGTATTGAGAAACAGTGCTTGAGTCTAAATCGAGCCTCAAGCATACATTTTATGACAGTTCTCCATTGAAAAATGACAAAAGTTTATGGTTGATACTCGACTCAGACTCAAGCAATGTTTCGGAATACGGGACTCCGTGCAAGATAACTGCTGGTGACTGATACCCGTGGTTACGTTTGCACCATTAATTTGCCCCATTTGATGGTACAGACGAAACTGGTTAGTAATGTTTAGACCATTCAAATTGATACAACTACTAAACTCTATTAAAATATCTATGTTTAGCTAGCTTTGTTTTTGGCAAGACTTTTGCCAGTATAGGTTTTTATATGGACATGAAAAAAGTGGACTGGAAATACATCTTCCGATAAGCGATAACAAACATGAATGGGGAAATCAACCTTGCATTGCATTTATTGCAAGTTCATAATGTGATTGGGAGATTACTTCCAGGCAGGTTTGTTTTCATTTTCCGCCATCCGTCACGCTCAAAGTTATTTTGCGTGGACTCTACCAATGATTATCCCATGACAGATAGCCAGACGAGACAAAAAAAGCGAATGCCTTCAAGTAAATTTATATTTTACAGATTTTCAAGTTGTGTACCCCTCGCTCGTAATGACATATAAAATCCTTGTTGATTTTAGATTCTTGTTTGAAATTAGCATTATCCTAGAATATACCACCTAGATTAAAGTACTTACGAAGTCGTCTGTGGTCGGTGAATAGTGTGCTACCGTGGTGGTAGGTACGCTGTCGACTGCCAGGCTCCGAGCCGAACCACTGACTGTCACCAACATGTGCACGGAACCGAACCCGCACTCGAGCTCTTGCCATATATCGTGTGTTTTCTCTTTTTCCAGCCGGGAGAGATCAATCAAACACCTAGGAGAAACATTTTTTGATAAATAGGTACCTTGCCTAGCCTATAAAATTTTGTTTATTATTTTTGTTTATCCTTGCAATCAATTTATTTTGATTTGGCTTGGACTTCATTCGTTTGAGTTATTAAGTTACAAACGTGATCCCCTGCTTTATCCCAGTCTCAGCGATTCCTAACAAAAATAATCTACACATCAAGTTTAATATGTTGGCCTGGTAGTTTGTGCTTTTTCGCAAACCTTTTTATCAAAGTTTTTTTTGCATGAACTAAAATGCAGAAATGGAACCCTTAACTAAACGGTTCCGTTTCGGGCCGGAACCCTAAAAAGTAAACATCAGGCCTTAGCATCTATTGTAGATGATTTATAGTATAGCGTCAGTGGCAACTGTTTACTAATGGCCCTAATTACGGGAAGCTATAGTTCCTGGGACAGGATTTTAGATGGAATAGGCTTGCCCAGCACCTATACCACCCTGACAGCTTAGTCGGCCTCATCCACAGGAAAGACATGGTCAATACGTGCGGAGCTGACAAGCCGGAACCCTAAAAATATGAAATACTTTGCAATATCAAACTAGTATGACGGCTGAAGGCTATTTTACTACCGGGTTTATTTTAAGAAGAGATATAACTTACATACTTAGTTCCTTATCTAATATATCTTAAAACCGTGCTATGTACCTATACATAGGTAAAAATTATAGGTTACTATAGCATCGAGATGTGATAAACATACCGACCGGTCATGCAGACGCAAAAAAATTACATCTAAGTTGATTTACGTCTGAATTCTATTTTGGAGAGCCTATCAGGGTCAAACTTAATTACTCGTATTTACGGTAAAACAAGAGGTATTCGCATACTACGTTACCTTGCGCAAATCTATCTAGCGTTCAGCGGTAACGATCAGTAAAACGCTGTCAAATACGACAGCGTTTCACTGATCACCGCCGCAGAAAGCTTAAATGTGCGCAAGGCATAGGAGGAACATTGATTGGCCTTTTGGATTTATTGGCAAGAACATTGGCATGTCTCTCAGCTCAGTTTGTAGAAGCTCTGCCTTCTGCGCCATAAGTCGTGGGTACGATCCCCACCTTAAAAAAAATTCTCTGTCTGGGTATTATATTTCATTCTAAGTATGTATTTCCAAGAAATAATCGCATAGTATAAGTATTATAAAGAACGGAATAGGCACCTAAAATTAATAACGTTTCTATAAGTTGTTAAATAGTAGGTAGGTACATAAGGACTGTACATACTTTTAAATATCAGTATTTAAAATAAGACGATCAATGACAGAACAATGAAAGGTGAATAACTTTACTCAGTAGGTTTCTATTTTTTGTAAGATTTAAAGGGACATTTCAGACAACAATATAACAGACAGACAACGAAGAAATTATTTTAATAACCTTTCAAACTAAAAAAACCCACCTACTATTGCCACAAAAAAAGTAAGTTGTAATTTATTTATACACCGTACTTATGGATCAAGCATATAACCCCCTGATATTCAGTGGTAACCATCGCCTGTAACAAAACATGTCTCGCAGGTCACACATGTTAGGAATTACGATTCACTGCCTTGCGTCCATCAACTTGAGGCATACATATGCTTAGCCTCACGGTGTCAGTAATTACACCTTCCTAACCGAAACACAGCGGCAAAAATAGGCATGGTGGTACTTCCCCGGACAAGTCCCTCACTTTAATACTACTACATTTTTTGCTGATATCACTATTATTTCATAAAATTTTCCTCAGCGTTGGGTTCATAAAACTTTGAAGACGTCATTCAGGCTAAAAACCATGTGTAAAAAAAATAAGCGGAGAACAATACTTTTTTGGGTTTATCCTAACAAACTGTAGGTAAGAATACTTTGAACAAATTGCTTGTATCCGTTGGAGAAGATTGATACTTACCTACTTTGGTCTATTGTGTTTGACTAGAGTATTTTTAAGCCATTTTAGCTGATACTGGCCTAGCAACCACCGATGACATTCTCGCCCGCCCATTTTAATAGTATTTTAATCCAATGAGTATAATAACGCTGCGCTGAAAGAAACATGTGAAGCCAAAAAATGACTAAAACATGTTTTCCTACCAAAAAGTTTGCATAAGTTCGAAAACGAGTAGAGCTAACTTTTTGGCAAGAAAACTTGTTTAAATCTATTTTTTTTTTCTAATCTGCGTGCAATGTGATTCCACACAAACCTGTTGCTTGCAATTTTTCGCAAGTTCAGTGTTCATAAGTTTTTATTAACCAATTCAAAATAGTGTCGCTAGTGCCTACATAACTAGATAAAACAATAATTTATTTAGGCTGAAATCCAACAAGGAACCCTTATTAATATTAACACTTTTCTATGGAGAACTGTCAAAAATCAATGCTTGAGGCTCGACTCAGACTCTAGCGTTGTTTCTGCATACGGGCCCATAAACCTACTCCTTTCCTTGAATTGCGCAAGTCATACCAATAAAAAAAATACGGGTTGCACTCCGGGAGTGCCGGCAGAAGTGAAAACTTGATTATTAACGTTGAGCATGTTTGATATTTTGGAATGGTTAGGGGGGGCTTGTTTGTTATTTGGCACGCTGTAACATACACGAACATTCGCGCAAGCGCCCTGCGCTGCCTAAACGAAACAGTAGGCCCAGGCATACATTTTCGCCGCGCCGTAGAGAGGGGATAGCTGTCTACTCTCCATCCGTCTTACGCTTTTTCGATCAGGTCACGTGTCCTGACGCGCTGACGCGAGTTTAAGATTTTATACCCATTACAGAAAAAGTGCTCAACGCCGCTAAAGAAGTTTTCACTTCAATAAGATACCCAGCACCAAACAAGTTTCGATCTTCTTTTGGGCAAAACAAATACTTAAGTAAACTTATCCGATCCATTGTCCCTACCTCGATGACTAACATTACTCAAATAGTTTATTGGAATTAGAGTAAAAATGGATTTAGGTGACACCTATTCCTATTCCGCTCTATTGTTAAACGTTGATTGTATTTTTAATCACAGCACGATTAAAATCAAAATACCTACTGTTACGGCGAAAACTCTTCAGTGATTTTATCTACAACTTTGTTTTACTTTATTACACCGCAAACAATACAACTACACATCACGACGCCAGCTTATCCTTCTTCTTCTCTACTCTAGAGATGTGTCACGCTGCTTGATCCGATTAGGGGTGTCCTATCCTATCCCAAAACTGGTTTACACTACATAAGAGAGACTTGAAATTTTTACGGTATACGTACATTACATACCTACCTATGTTTGTCTTCGCGCGTGTACTAAGAAATAAATTCCTTAAATTTAGCCCTTACTTACGGGAGTTGGAGTTTGTATAAAACAATCTGAAATTCCACTAGCATAACCTAGCATATTCTATGATATATTCCATCTAAATAAATAACGCTGAACCAGAACGCGCGCAACAAAAAATCCCCCCCGCCACTAAAAATTAGTTTAGCGCATTCAAGGTAAGCGCTAATAGACCGTGACCTACCGTACCTATACTAGACGTTATGATTATAAAGTTAATTATATCAGAAGCAGACAGGCATTATAAGAGACTGTATGAGTAGTAAGATAACCTTTTATCGAAAGCGTAGAGCAAAACAACGCGTGCACTGGTGGCCTAGCGGTAATATCCCCGACTTCCGATCCTAAGGTCGCAGATTCGAATCCAGTTTTGTACCTATAAATTTTTCTGTTCGGAAAATTTATGCACACAATGCTCTCAAACGGTGAAGGAAAATATCGCGAGGCTTAGTCAGTTCTGCAAAAGCATGGTCAATTTATGTGACCATGTTTTTCCTGTGGATTAGGCCGACTAAGCTGTCAAGAAGGCAAAGGTGCTGGGCAAGTCAATTCAATCTAAAATCCTGTCCCAGGCACTATAGCGTCCCCCAAGCCAAACACAAATAAATACAATTGAAGGCATGTTAATTTATATAGCAAAGCATGAGTAAATTGGCATAATACTCAAATGCTTTGCTACTCTCTCAATATTTATGTTCTTATTTAAATAACTTAGTGATTTTCCAATACTTTCGTATCTACATCTCATATTTAAAATTATAAAAAGGTTCTTTGACCGACGAGCTAAGGTCAACAAGTTTAAAGTCTTGTCGATTGGTTCGGGAGCACCTGATTAAAAAGCCAGTTTCTGCTGTTGTTTGTCAGCCTTCATAACAGATAAATTATATTATGAACATTAATGCGATTTTAGGCGCCAATTTCTCACGGATTGCTAATAGACCATTCAAATATTTGACGGATGTTTAACTGAAATATTTGCATGCAAAATTTGAGATAAACTGTCCCAAAAGTTAAGAGCCACGGTCGCGTTAGTACCGTATTAACATTCCTTTTGAGTTATTCGTATTAGTTGCGTTATAGTAGCGTGTGGTTAGGATCCGATGGTGCAGCAGTCAGCGCAGCCCCGTAGCATGGGGAAAGCGGTGGGTTCAATTTCCGTAAGTCCGTTTTTACACTTACCTTCCCATAAAGTTCTTCTGTTTTCCTTTATGCCACACTGTGACTTCTAGGCAGTTCTCTTCATAGATGTGGAGGTTGAATTTTTCACACCACATCGGCTTTGACTTCGATATTTGTTTTGATTTGTGGTCTTCATTTCCTAATCTGTAACAAACATAAACGTATTATATTACTAACGTATATTTATTTATATTACAGCATAGGATTCTGCCTTTTTAACCTTTTTACCACCTTTATATAAAAAAAAGGCTGAGAGTACTCTATACTTTTGTGAAGATCTGTGGTAATAACACTTAGCAAAAAAACTACCAGTTCCGTAATTTAATTTTAAAATAAACAATATTTTTTACACTTCTTTTTTTATACGTTTATTAAGACAACATGCGTAATCGATATGATTAAGCATTATTAAGATGGGTAAACATAATAGCATAACGACAGCAAATAAGAAGTTTCTGCGTAACTCTCATCAACTCAACGAATTAATTCAAAAACCGATTTCAAATAAAAAAGGAGGAACAATCATGTTTTTTAACACTATTTTTATTAACAACGGAATATTTAACATAATTAAATTTTGAGAATTTTGACTCCCGATATTTTGGCACGGAAAATAAACTTTCAAGGTACTTATATACATAGAAAGTTTCTAGTTCAAAAAAATTATATGATGCTTGGTGAAGCTCCAGTGTATATACCCACTTGTACCTAGGTGATCTGTATCAAACCAATATCCTTAATTTTCCATTCATCTATTTACTTGTCTAGTCACGACATTGATACATGGAGGTAAAACAGTCAGATAAAATCTCTGATAAATAGCTGATCGGCGAAGTGTCTTTGTCAAGGCAAAACAGCTGGATAGCATACTAAGTTATAAGTAAACAGCCACTGAATATATTACCAACAGTCGAAGGGAACATGCACGCAGGGATTTAAACAAAGGCCTTGAGGAAAGTATTGGAAAATATATATTCTAACCTTCCAAGCGAGAAGACCTATCCAAACGAGGGTCATGAGTTGGAACTTAATAAGAAAATAAGAGTCAAATAATGTAAGTAGGTATTAAGGCTCATATTCAGAAACAATGCTTGAGTCTAAGTCGAGCCTCAGGCACAGATTTTTTCCATTGACTTTTCTCCATTGAAAAGTAGCAAAAACCTATGCTTGAGAATACGGGCCATAGAGTAGCAAAAGCAGCTGCGTTCATAAACGATCCTTAGATAAACCTACATGTTCATCTATTTTTTTTGGTACTTTTTTTTTTTTTTTTTTATGTAAAAGATAGAAAAAAGAGCTTACGGCCCACCTGATGGTAAGCGGTCACCGTCGCCCATAGACACCAACAACACCAAGGGTGCTGTCGTTGCGTTGCCTACCAGGTTTCCAGTAGGTAGTACGTACACATAGAATACGCATCAGATTATACACTGCTAGATCTTGTGTCCTTGCAGTAAGCGTCATTTTTCTTTGTGTTTAAGTAACTTGACCTGTATCGTACCTACGACTGGCTGATTCGATAAAAACGTAGGTGGGTGTGTGTGTGTGTGTGTAGGTACCTAGGGTAATTAAACTTACTTGAATTTACAGTAGAGGTTCCCTGTCGGTCCATCTGGCAAGTCTTTGGCTTCGATTAGCACGACGTTCACTATCGAATTCCAAGATTTCTTCAAAATTTCAAATTTTCGATTTTTCAGGACAAACTGGAAAATAAAACTTCGATGTAACAATTTAATTGGTTACTGAAGTACAAAACGCTTTTAGAGCATTTATTGATCTAGCTTGAACCTAGTCGTACAGTACGCATCAAACGTAGATTAGCAATGTAAAGTTCATATATTTTGAAAGGGGTTCAAAATATATGAACTTTACAAACCGGAAAAGCTAATGTTGACGGTACTTGTAAATCACGTCTGTAAACCGATGACAGTAATAATCTCTTCTCTTGGTACTTAGTACCTAAAGTAACTAACTCAAGTTTTTACACCACTTTGAGCAGATCCTTTGAGGATGTCTCAGGGGGAGTCATAGTTCCGTGTACGATGGCACTTGACGTTAAAGATTGCGTGGGTGTTGGACGAAGTGTTTATTTACCACTTAATGATGTTATTAAATTATGTATTAGCAACTTCTGAATTAATAATATGATACAAAACTTCAATTATCACAAGTATTTGACTGGCCTCTCAGCTCAGTTGGTAGTAGCTCTGCCTTATGTGCCGTAGGTCGTGGGTTCGATCCCCACCGAGAACAAATATTTGTGTGGTTGCTTACCACAACCACAAATGTTTGTTCTCTGTCTGGGTGTTATATTATATTCTAAGTATAATAATACCTAGGTATAATTATACTTTTTTTTTGTAAATAGAGACTTACAAAAAAAGTATAATTATAAGCATTAAATCAGCTGGTTCACACAGAACAAGCTCTGCTTA
Organism: Thera obeliscata; assembly: GCA_947578465.1. NCBI lineage: Eukaryota > Metazoa > Arthropoda > Insecta > Lepidoptera > Geometridae > Thera > Thera obeliscata. The sequence continues at coordinate 7,407,410 of OX387926.1, forward strand.
ATTTGGGGCTAGAAAGTGTTGTTTGAATTATGCTGAATAAAATCTATCTGTGTACCAAGTTTCATGCACATCGGTTGGAAACGTAGATGATTCGCTCGCTTTGCTCGCTCGGTCAATGATCTTTAGAGAAAAAACTATCTGAAAGTTTATTTGGATCAGTTTAACTATCTCTTAATAATTTGCTAATAAATAGTTCTGCTATATTCTTGTGTATTTTGTACTAACTAAGTACTCATATGTTATTAGTTAGGTATAGTAAAAAACACGAACAAAGCAGGTGACTAAGTTACCCATCAAATATTGAACAATACAAGACGTTAATTTAATTAGGATAGTTAGCACATTAAACACGGAGATGAATTTAATGCTTACCTCAAGAATGGGTAACTAACCTACTTATATTTTTTATTGATTTTATAGCGTTTACTACACATAAGGAAATCCACGGTCGCGTTAGTGCCGAAGAGTCATTCGTCGAGTGTTATTAGGATTATGTTGGCGCAGCGGCCAGCGCAGTTCCGAAACAAGGATCGGGATGCGTCTCCTAAATCTGATAAATATAACTCATTTTCAAATACACGATAAAATATATTATAAGTATTAAAGTTCCAAAAATTACAAACTTAAAAATAAATAATTAACAATTATGTAGGTATGTGTAGCACTTTACATACACTACACTGCTTATGTACAAAAAATAGGAGCTCATGCTTACTAATCAAATAGTGCCAGTTTTATTCATTGTCCGTCGAATTTGAACGCGGAAACATAACACAAAAATAGTCATCGTCATCATGCATCATCTGAAAAATACACAGTCCACAGCCTCCCCTAATAACATTACTTGTAACCCCTGTAAGTAAAACCTGGCATACCTTTTGAAATTTTTTCCCATGCTCCCGTAGCAAGGTCAGGCCGCTGCCGATTCGGTCCATGAACTCTGTGGAGACCGCTAGCGCGGTGGGCGCTAATGGGTCCATCACCAGTCCGTCCGGAATCGCGAATGACCTGATGGCACAACAAAACACTCACTTCACAAAGAGCTACAACAACAATATCAAAAAACCGGTTCGACATTCGAATGGGGATGCGGAAAACCGAAAAGCTCGCAGACAAAAAAGTTCTAAATTTTTTCGCGATGCGTATAACACGAGCCTGGCCAAAAAAGTCAACGGAGTTATTTAAAATAAAAAATGCACATCAATAGGCTTTAGTAAAATATGTAAAACTAGGAAGTAAATTTAATAACCCTATGTGCTTCGTCCGTTGGGTGCGTGTATCAAGCGCGACGCATGGCGAGGTACTCAGGCGAACAGCCAGACTTCGATCAGAAATTACGTTTTTTCCGATTCGTCTCCTCTACAGTTTGCGTCAACACTCGAAGCCGCACTTGATTGGATTTAATACATAGTACCAACTAACAACGCAGTCATTAAATATAGTCAATATTTTTTTATTTAAGCTCATACATTTTAGTTAATTTAGAATATTATTTTAGAGCAAGTTTATTGTAATCGCATGCCAAATAAAGTAAAAACACATGCAGTGGTAGTATTACAATAATATATCACTATGACATGTGAGCCCCTTAGACTGACACCGTGAGAATTTAAGTGTTTAATTTGTGTGGATGGCTTGGCATTACAAAAATAGAGACTAGGATATGCATAAATCTTTACACAGAGTAAAAAGGTCTGTGACCTCATAATTAGGTATTGCCGTAAAAATATCAAGCCTCTGTATACCTACTACTTTTCCGTTGAGTTTATAGGCAGGAAAGATGTGGCAGTGAATGTCAAATTTTTGTATAAGTACAGGGGTGATTCTCATTCTGAAAAAGCCAATTCTATTTATACCTTTGACGCAATGTTGTTTTAATACTGTCTTGTCAAGATTCAAATTTGAAATGACTCAATTTAGTTAATTACAAATTGATTGACAAATAAATACCTACGTGGATCTCCCCAGGTACACTCGTAACTATTTGCAAGATTTTTGGGGCGATTTGACTTTGGGGATGGTTAAAATTAAATAAGGTTAGAAAATGACGATTATTGAGTTCGAATTGAGGATGTTTGTAAATATGAATCAAATATGAATTAAGACAGTATGTAAAAGTTGTCGTTGCTATGTAATACAGATCTTTCTATCCTCGTATACACTCCGGTACACTCCTCCTGGGTTCACCAGCTCCGACGAGGGTGTTTTAGAAATTTGGGATTTTTTAATTACTATTATACTATGTCTAAGAACCAAGCATTTAGATTGTGGTCTGTGCTGGTCACATGACACCTAGATTCAGCTAGCTTTGAGACCCTAATAATAGGATAAATGACCTTGACAAGACAACTTTGTGACGTTGTTTTGAATATTTAATTAAATAAACTCTGTTAAAATTATATAAGAAAATCAAACACGACTTACATCTTACTATGAACTTTAAAACGTGAATAGGTCTTGAACATACCTAAAGCGACTCTAGAATGCTTAGAGATATTTTATAATAAACTGAACCGGTTGATCAGTGATCATTTTAAGGTGGTCCTATTCACTACATACCGATTACAGTCAATTAAAAAAGTAGATGAACCTGTCTGGCTTGTCAAACTACTCACGTCGTCGTTTCCCTTGACTCTTTATTTTCTTTGAAAAATCCATAGAAAAGGCGTTTTGAATAAAACTTATACTGTAACACACTTACTTATAACATTTGTATGAATCTATAAAAAAAAAAATATTTTATGTAGTAATAAGGTGTGCCTTAAGTATATATGGGCATCAAAAAACTTTGATGAAAATCACCAAGGAATGTCGGTTACTTAAAAAAATGTTTAATAAAATATAAGGAGCTATTGGAGTAATAATTGTTACCCACGGCTACTCGGAAAACTAAGATTTCATTTTCAATACAAAAGATATAAACGCGCATCGCGAGCGCTACACCCAAATTTCCTTTGTCTAAAAATTACACCCACCAAGAACAAAATATAAATACCAGCATATACCAAAAATAATTACTTACTAAGTATGTCGGTAGTAATTACTTCAATTTTATTTTCTCTACATAATGCTGTCTTAAAACCTGCAAGTAAGGTTCAATAACCAAGCGAACTATTCAGCTTCCGTGAAATAAAAAGCAAAAGATACCAAGGTTGGATTGACTGGCGCAGTAAAACCTACTGTGATGATCACTATGCTCGGTAAAAGCATTGCCCTTGAATTTGTCATGTTTAATACCAATATTTTTTTGTGGACATATCCTGAAAAAGGTATTCTTGTTTCTAACTATAAGATCATAATGCGGGGTTGCTACACCAGACCACCGGTACTCTCATCACCCTGAAGAAGTCCACTGCTATGTGGACTTTTTTAGGGATAGATTGATTTATAGATAGATAGGACAGGGACAGGGATAGATATATAGTATAGAGAAGACCTATGGACATACTCTACATTTACAGGAAATAATGATGACTCTATGCACCGACTTCCCGTGATCTTTCAAATATCGTCGGTCAATCAGTAATCTGCCAATAGGATTTTTATCTTTTCCATTACCTAATGTGGCTAATCGTAAGATCTCAGAGATAACAATTGCATTATTCGGTGTTTGTCAATCGATTTCCAAAGTCTACACCTGTAACCTGTATTTTTATTTTCGTAGTTTAAAGGTTTTCATCCTTTATTAGGTATCGGGTGCATGGGGTCCAAATTGACACACGACATTGTTAAGATCGCGGCGGTGGATGAAAAGGGCTCAGAATCGTTCTTCCTGGAAATGTTTAGTGGAAGCCTACCAGAAGTGGACTTCTTCAGGCTGATGATGACCATGATTCCTTAAAACCTTATTTGGTTTTATTGTAGACAAGATGCGATTGTGACGCTGGTTGACTGTGCCCAACTGCGTAAAATACAAAAATACTCACATCCTATTATTGCTCTGAAGCGGAAACCTGTTTTTATGCCTAATTTACCTATATGAGTGGGCGCCGGTTTTAGATTTGTTTTTGTTCCTACGGGGGTTCAGTTTCCATACGAATAGATCTTTAACATTATGGGCGATAAGAGTATAATTTTACACTGAAATAAAACTATGAATTCCATTTGATTCGACTAAATTAGATTAGGACAAAATAAGTATTTAACCTGAGGTAAACACTGTGCTTTTCATGACGAATGCAAGGTAAGTAAAAATAAAAACATGATTTTTTCAATTTTACATCGCGCTGTTATTGAGTGGCTGTATTGAAAGTTAGAACATGGATAAATAGAAATGTGAATATAGAACTTTTTTATATAATTTGACAGCTGTTGAAAACGATTGTTCCTAGGGCCGAAAAGCATTACTTTCAACCCGCTCCTCAGGCAACTTCACACGTACTTTCCAAGTATGAGTAATGAAAAATCCATGAATTTTCTGTTAAACTAATAAAAAGTAGGTTAATAAGTAATAAATACAGTATGGAGAAATCTTCGTAAAATGTTTTTTTTTAATTTTTATTATTATAACTCGCCCAGGATCGCGATCTCTGGAGGGAATGGGGGGAGGCCTTTGCCCAGCAGTGGGACCCGCAGGGCAAATAATAATAATAATATAATTATTATTATAACTGTTAATCTAGTTTTCTTAAACGCGTAAATCATAAAAGACCATTATAAAAGTCAACCACAGTTATTTCTGGTTATTCTACTAGGTTACTAGGGTAAAATTGAATCTCCTCGTCCATAAATGTTAAAAATAAAATTTATATGGAAATAAAACCACCTTAAGTTCAATTGTGAGCATAGTTTAGTTCGGTAGAGGTTCCAGAAAATCTATAACATAGAACGCACAATTGTTTGTCATTTTCCTAGGTATTTTTGGATTTTCTGCGCTTTTTAAGGCAAGGTCTACCTATCTACTACAAAGCGGAGTGCCAGACACGTTTCCAAACTCACATTTTACTATGAAAGCTACTACAGCTTAACGTTCTCTCTAAACGCTGCACTTCAGTAAAGTCTTTCTTGAGATCGTTATTAGAACTACTCCGTCTGATGTCCTGGCGTTCGACGTCTTGCAACACATTGTCACTGGTCATTTGTTCAGCCGATATTTCACCACTTTCGGTACAAATATCTACAGTTTTTGGAGTAATCGATAAGACAACAATCGGCTCACACTCCGAAGATCCGTTCTCGAAGGTCACTGTCGATATCTTCGTATCACTTCTTAAATTAGTCTTCTGAATGGACATTTCACATTTTTCAAACATTATTAATTGAACAAATCACTGTTTTCACAGCTGTGTCATTAGCAAGACTATTAGGTACTAACTAAACAGTCATGTTTAAGTAAGAATAAGGAAATCCGTGGTTTAATTGCATTATTTGTTAGACAAATGATATCAAAGTTACGGCTACAAAAAACACATCCAATCGGAGTAGGATGTATACTATCAGTTATTGCCAGACGTTGTGTCAAAGGTTACAACATTGTTACAGTACAACTTCGATGTTATCATTACAAAATTCAAGTTCATTGGTATGTCTATTATTATTTAGATAAGTACCTACACCTCTATCTAAGTTTGAAAATCCAGCTCGGGTATCAGCTGGGTAAGGTCTTTGGTATAGGTACCTGTATCTTAAAGTTTGGAAAAACTACCTATATACGGCACCTATTGAGGGACGAACTTGTCTCTGCCTAACCCTACTAACTTGGTGTGATAAACAAGTTTCAACTCAAGGCCTGGGCATGAAATAAATTAAGATCTGTTCCACAGAACTCTCCAGCAAATAAGTATACTTAATACTAAATTGATAGAGGGTAGTCAAAGGCAAGCCCAAACATTGTTGGCATACATAGATGTAAAACTGAGGATGCACTTCGTAAGATCTCAGTTCGGGCGAACCAGGAAGTCCTTAGATCTATAGTTATTTGACCTACCTCGGCCGTAGACAGCAGCCAAGCTAGGAATTTGTCTTTTTTATTCCACTTCACATTTCATATTTATTTCACCGGTTTAATAACAAGTCACAGATCGCGCAGTCACCGCTTGGTCAATCTATTTATTTACTAAAAACAATCTACAAGTGTCGCCGCGACCGCCCTACGATGTTTGACTGACATTACTATTGAAAATGTACCTATCGTTGATCGTAGCGTGGCGTGGGTTATTCAAATTAACATTTTAACGTCATCAACAAAATAAACGTGTTCAATATGTGGATACCTTTAATTCCATGCATGTGTCAAACCACAAGGGCTTGCTTGGGCTTCCTAGGACCAGTTACTTTTGGACTACATAGGTGTGCTGTGTCGAGCAAGATGGAAGCCTCGCCATGGATTTTGGAGGTTGTGACTATCATAAAAAACAGTGATGAAATAGTGGAATCTCCAAGGTGTCTCATTGTAGACTTGTAGGTATGTAAAGGTTCCCTCAGGAACAATCTTGAAGTAAATTATGCAATCGAAAGAAGACCACGAACAGAAATACGAAGCGTATTGAGGAGGCAAGTCCTTCGGCCGCAGGCGATCCACCCGATGGACCGACGATATTGCAAGTAAAGATCACGACGACGAGGTACGAGGTTACGAAGACAATGACGAGACGGTCGACGATAGGTAAATAAAAATCGTTACTCCTGGATATGTATAGGGGAGCTGGATCCAGCTGTAGTCTTAGTCTTCTTTAACATAGTACTTTTTAAACTTTCGCGATCATAAATATATTTATACTATTACACGGGTTTTATCGCGTATATTACCTTTTTTTAAAAAAATAGGCAATAAGTATACGCGATAAATACCCGTGTAATAGTATCAATATCTTTTTGACGTGATAACGTCTTATAAATCGATGGAGCCGGCTGCACGCACGAAAAAACATGACTCATGCGTCGTTACGTCGTTTCGTCGTTCCTTTTACCTGAGCCCGAGCCCGGGTCGGATAATGGGTAAGGGTAAATGAGGGTAAGGGTAAATGAGGGTAAGGGTAAGGGTTCGGTCGAGTTCCGGGTCCGGGTCCGAGAGTTCGAGTCCGAGTCCGAGTCCAAGTCCGCGAGTCCGCGAGTCCGCGAGTCACAAATAATAATTAAAATTCTTTTGAAAAATGCAACCATTCCATCAGTGTTTTCTTATGACGTTATCACGTTCAACTATCGTCAGTAAACCGACTTTACAGACAACCGATTTTTTTAACATAACATACCTAAGTACATAATATAAGTAGGTACCTTAACCTACATGTTGAGTTGAGTTGTACATTAGTAGAAAATATAGCCTTACTAATGCTAAAATAGCAATTTCGAAGGAAACGATTCTTACCGAAATGGTTACGGTCAGGGTTATTTTGCTTGATTGGTATTCCACAAACCAGTTTCGACGTAGGCTTAAACACGGAAACGGTAAGGTATTAAGTACATACCTACCTAATAGGTAAGTCCACGCAAACGCAAATGTATAGGTTAAAATCATCAAAATCGAGGCCGAGAAAAGTTACCTATAGGACATACATTTTGTTCGGCATGAGCGTTAGGTGCCACCTTTCAACTTATGATGGGCAAATTGTTAGGTAAGAGAGTAGGTAGATCAGGTATAAGATCATCATGCCTTTGCAACATCAGCCAATGGACTGGGATCAAGAGAACCTTTAGAACCAACATAATACATATACCTACATAGGCAGATAAGTATTTGATTTCCCTGGTTACGGAAAATGTTAAAAGAGGAGAGGCACTCTTAAAGATGACCAGCAAATCTTGTTAAGACATTTGCAAGGGTAGAAAGTGTAAACACATACACCCCCTATGGTTGATGGCATTTTACTCCCTCTACCTCAACCATGGTGAGTTCAGCGTAGGCAAAAGCCAATGCGTAAATCTTGAGCAATAATTTCAAAACAAAACCGTAGCCCGAAGTCGGTAGAGATTCAGTAGTTAGAACCATTCAGAAATAGCACAATTAGTCCCGATTGGTCCAAGCTGATACTCTTATTTCAATCAGAAATAATATTGTCAACTAAATTAAACCAATTGCAGTAGGTTTCTTGGGATAAAGACAAGAAAATTATGAGGTACCTACAAACCTAAACCACTGCGATTATAAATAAATCAACTACCTACCTACCTATAAAAAGCTAACAGCTAACAGGGTGTACGAAGTACGTCACATTACCGAGTCAAAGAATAAATAATAGTATCATTAATAGTAGGGACATGACTTGTACCTACTGATTACCAGATGGGCATATGACAAATATGCTGTAGGGACTTCTTAGTTCTTTTGCATATTATGACGTGTGCAAATGAAAATTAATTGAATGTGACCCCAAGGGGCAGACAATCAAGAGTCGTGATGACTCTACATACTAATTGTAATTTCTTCATGAAGATTTCTGATAGACAAGAGGGGAGGCGATAATGTACATCAATTCATGTTATTGTACACACTGTTATTACGATGCCAGTTAAGCCACATGCACACTGGAGCAATTCATGATCATTTACTTTTTTGTTCTGGCACTGGATACTTAAACCTTGTCCTTGATACTTTATAGGGCGGATCCGACTTGGATAGGTTAGGATAAGTTAGAAGATAAAAATTACGCACAAGGCGAGCGAGCGTGCCACGGCAAGCGGCCGCCGCAGTGCCAAAGAATGTTTTTTTCCCAATAACCAAAAGGGGCAAATCAAAGGGGCTGCCTGATTAGTACAATTATTAATCGCTAGATAAAATAATAATAATCGAAATATTAATCTGCTACAGTCTATATGGGCCTTTACAATTTTCCAGTGGAGAAAAAGTGGCATCGTTTTAACAGTGCGTACATTAACTGGCCGTACATTAACCGGACTCGACAAGAGCATTAAATTACAGTGAGTACCTTACCTACCTATCTCGGTGGGTAGATAATATAATATTAGACAGATTGTTGGACAATCATATCATATCAAGAAAAAAGAAAAAGTTTATATAATTTTTTTAGAAGTAATTTAAAAGATTTATTTTCCTTGCATACTTAGAAAAACTTAATATTAAACACTATGAACTATACAGTACTGTACACTGTACAGTAAAGAAGAACTTATTCAAAAGTATGAACAGTAACAAACTAAAAAACAAGGTCTATGAATCAAATGAATAATAGTCTACCTAATATAAAAAGCATTCAAAAGCTGTCACTTATTATTATTAAGTTATCAATAAAAGGTACATACTGGTTTTTTTAGCTGCTATTCAGTGTGAGCATCATTTCTAGGTAACACCTAGTTTGTAAAGTATACCTATATACTATGTAAACCTAAGTACTCCGCGGGTAGGTTATACCAAATACTTGTTCGGTTTATTTGTCAGCTTTGTCTTAAAACAAAAGAATATTTATTTTGTCTGAAATCTCAATGGTATAAGGTTAAACATGTTTTGAATGTGCTTTGTATTCTGTGTCGACACCATTTAGAGCTATTGAAACAATAGAAGTAGGTTTCCTGCTTGAACCTAAACACCTTGTCATTTTGCCCTCAATGAGTATTGTGGGCCTCGTTTTAAGTAATATTATATTATGAGAGTTAACTCTTATTAGATGTCTCTATTGTATGTAGTATTTAATGTCTTTCTTACCTATTCTTTTTGTTATGTTACGTTATAAGAAAAGTTCAAAAATAAAAGCTTAATCTAGTTTATTACTAACTAGTGTTAGTTACATTGATATTTTATTACCTAAATTGGTGCATAAAGCAAGCTAAGAATTACTCACTAAATTTATCAAAAATCAGTTGTTATTTTAGTTTAAAAAATTTGTAAAATAAGAATATTACTTAGTTACTTTTATCACTAAATAGTTTGTCCTAAATGCTTGTGCTGTTAGAATTCAGTCTAAAAAAATATTTAATAAAAGGTGTCTTAAATGCTTATGTTATTTCTTAAGATTACTATATAAATAATTACTTATTGTACAATATTTTGAACATCAATTAATTCTATAGCTATAATATCTTACTATTCAATATAGAATTATAAAATGCAAATAAGAGTTACAATATTGTAGATATTTTAAAAATCAGATAAAGTGCCATTGGAATCATAAAAAATCTAGGATTTTACATTCATAGGTTAGTAGTAACTGGTCAAACAAACAACGTCAACTTATAGGCAGCTGCACATACATAGCAGATACATATTAGAATAGTAACAATCAAATATTATCATGTTCTTATTAACTATACACAAAGAAATGTGTGTCATACATGCCACTGAAAGGTAAATGAAAAAAGGTACTAATTTACTTTTTGGATATGTCCAATGCAATTACTTTCCAATGAAAGTCAGTCTTTTGAATGTCTTTGCCAATGAACACAGTCAGACTCGGCCTAAATTCTGTTTAACAGTGTCACATTTTTGTGGTTGCCTCCAGTGAGCGCAGGAGGGGTGCGCGGGCCATATACTAGAAACGATCCTTGGAAGCATGCAGGTCCGGGTTGGTGAGGTACTGCAGCTCCTGAAGCTCCTGGAACTTCTCATGATCTCTGATATGAGCATAGTTAGCAGACAGGCACATCAAGTAGTGCACTAAACTCAGAATCACCAGCACACAGGATACCATCGCCAATATAAACATAAATTCTGCTTTCTCGACATAATCCTTGCAGAACAGCTTCAGTTTGTGAGCTTCACAAATTTTCATATCTTCTTGTTTGACACTCGAAGGGAACATGAAGTCAAATTGTGTAAAATCAATGCATGTTGATAAGTCAACGTTCCTTGGATTCGAGCAGAGTTTCCAGAAGATAGTAAACAGGAATGTCGTAATAACCAGAAATCCTAGTAGCATGATCCATACGAATGTCAGTATGTAGGTGATGATCATAAAGATAGCGCATGATATCCTACCACCGACTCTGGCTCTCCAGGCTCTGTAAACTTTCTGCCGTGTGGCACCTGTTGCCAAGCAACCCAGACAAAGCAGCATGAATCCGAGGGCGGCCATACATGCACTGCCAACCGTAAATATCATCTGCAATGCTTCTATCCATATCAAACGGAAATGAAATACTTCATCGAACATACGGATGGAGAGAGTAGATCCACGAAACATTGTCCCGCAAAACACACCTACGCCTAAACAGCACATAATCGTTGCGACGAGAGTGGCATGAGGAACCCTCGTCAGACAAGATTGGCATCCATCACCCATTGTAACTGTTTATTTCTCACGAGTACAGCGCACTATGTATTTTCGAACTTTAGAATCGAATGTGAATCACAAAAAGAACATAGACTGCAACTGCATAATGCTTACTGCTTATCATTTACGTTACACGAATGAAACGAAAACGTCAATCTGACAAATGACTCATGCCTGTATTTGATTGATTCAAAGAATTAAGATGATTCTTGACTTGACACAGACATAGGCACTCGGCACTCGCCCGTTCGCCTTTGTTGCTTTGCTTTGCTTTGCAATTTTTGACCCTACTGTACACGCGCCAACGCCAACGGCCGCCATGTACTGTTTACTTTAAGCCTGGTTTCCACTGCGAGCGGAACGGACCCATTAATGACTCCGTTGAACTCGCAAACGCAAACTGCATACTTGTATTTCCAGTTTTCCACCAACAAATAGTCGGACGGAAAGAGCCGAGCGTGTAGAAAGAGTAGAAATGAGAAGTCATTAATGGGTCCGTTCCGCTCGCAGTGGAAACCGGGCTTTATTATGGAACTAGGAATGTAGAATGTAGGACAACTTCATTTCCTTTGTAGAAACGTTTAGCGCCATCTAGGAATCGATTGGTAAACATTTTTTTACATGAAAGACTGAAAACATTAGGCCATATAGGGTGGATTTTTCTCTCTTCATTGTTATGACATTGACATCAGCTAGTATTTGTTTGAGGTTGACTGACATACTCCACGTCATTCAAGCACATCAATGTCAGATTTAGTGCTGCCAACTATTTAAAAATACTGCTAGATCAAGCTCAGTGGCTTTACATTCATGCTATGAACAGCTGCTAACAGCGAATGTGAATCGCTTTCACTCCTGAAGGACAAGTTACAGTTTTACTCGATCAGTTTACTTTCAACAATTCGTTTCGCCTTTATTCTCCGAAAAGACTTTGTATTTGCTCCCTCTTCAAAGGGTTTGCGGAGCGTGAGTTTCGTGAGTGAACGTGAAAGCTAGCGCACCTAAGTCGTTAAAACAGCCGCTCAAAGCGTCACGGGTTTATCAATGCCTGTTGTCAGCGTCTTTTCTGAATGAACGCGTGAACTAAAGGCAATGTGAATGATTGCGAGTGTGGCAAAACATGGAGTGAATTCACGCTGCTCTTTTATTTTTGCTATGTTATTGTTATATGCTTCGTTCGTTACGTAGACCTTTTATGAGCCGTCCTTCCCTCACTCACAATATTTGCCATGCAAATCACAAAATGACTAATCTTCTCGCATGCTCTTTCAGCCCATCAGATTCGCTATGATTTAAGTTAATTTGCCATCAAGCACGTCACGTCTCTTATTGGTTGTTCAGTAGGTGATGTGTTAGATTCTCGCCTCAGTCGAACATATATTACGAAGGTTCAAGCAGTGTTTTCTTAGTGCCAAGGTCCACTACTGATAAGAACTGAAAAATTAGGAAAGGCTACTTTTCAGACCAAAAGGCTACATTTTTAATTACTTCAGGACTTTTGACAAAACCCAGCTGGCAGCACTAGGCAGCACTGACATATCAGAAAAAAATTAAAGTGACGAAACAGCAAGTTGTAAATAAATAGTTAAAAAACAGGCTGGAGTACCTGATAATAAGTATTAGAATCGTTTTTAGTTTGCTATAGAGCTTATAAAATTGATAGTTTTAAACTAAATAAAATGGAGGTTTTGTACCATCAGACAAATCAGATAATACGAGAAACATCAGATCTTTTTCATAGGTTGGAAAAAGATCCAAGTAATTATGAAGCGGTAGAATCTGCTATTCAGTCCAAAATTAATTCAATTAACGTGTAAGTACAGAGCTTATTGTATTAAAAATGACCTAACTACTGATATGTACAGTGTTTTGTTCAGTCAGATTCATAAAATAAAAAAGTTTAAAAACTTAAGAACTTTCTTCATGGCCAAACTGCTTAACCGATTTTGATAAAATTTCTTTGGGTTCAATCTGGAAATACTACCTTTCAGATAAAAAAAGAATTTCTCAAATTGGCTCTTAGGTGACAAAGTTATGCAATTGTAAAAGTTTTAAAATTTACAATCAAAACTTTTTTTATCTGGAAGGCTAGAGATTAAGCTTCCAGATTAGTCTCATAGAAGTTTTACCATGAAGTCGGTTTCCCAAGTTTTTATACCTCACTTGATAAATCTTCATTCAAATGAATAGTCTAGGACAGGTTGAAACTTTCCATCAGATAAAAATATTTCCTCAGGAGTGTAAAGTAGAGATACAGTATTTTGATCTGACTGAATGGGAAAAACTGGTACTTAGTAACTATACCTTTTAACTATCCCCATGACTTACAAGGGTTTTTCAAAAAGTAATCAGTGTTTATGCAACTGTCATCTCTTACCATTCGGTAATGTCAAACAGTGACAGGGCGAATTTTAAGCAGTGCGTCACACCTAAGTAACGCTTGTGAGTAAGGCCGTATAATGTTATATTATAAGTGTCCTTTTGTGTAATTCCAGAAATTGTGAAAAGTTGGATATATTTGTATTTAAAACACCAATTAATCAAAGAGCAATGGCAAAGATGAGAGTCGACCAACTGAAATATGACAACAAGCACATACAGGTACATTTTACTTTACTATACAGGACAGTTAAAATTTTTCCAATCGTGCGAAGCCTGGGCAAGTCGCAAGCTCTTTTAAAAAAAATATTTTATTTCTTAAAATCTGTGGCTCAGTCTAGTCACTACTAATAGACCTAGTCTATGAAATATTGAATGATTGCAATTGCAACCTTTCATATCAATCACCTTGAAGAAGTACCTATAGTGTTAGACATACCACTAATACATGTGATAGAATGCATGCAAGATAACTCTGCGTGTGCCTGATGGTGGCAAATGTAGAAAAACTGACTGGAAATATCACCCTATCACAAACTTATACGCATTAAAGGCAATGCATATTTATGTGGAACCCTGAGACAGCGAGGAGGTGTCGCGGTAGACCACGCAGGCAATGGCGGGACGAGCTGGACAACTTTAAGCGGGACCGTCAACTGCTGGCACAAGATTGTGGAGAGTGGCGGGAGGCCTTTGCCCAACAATGGGATGATTCAGGCTAATAGTTAAGTAATAAAGGCAATGTAAGTTCTATATCCCCATTCAGGTTTGTGTATGGAAGATAATATATATTTCCTGTCCATTTTTGTCATGTTTTCCGCCATCAGCCGCGCAGAATTAACTTGCGCGTACTCTACTAAGCAACCACTGCATTTGGGTAAGTGGCAAATCTAATGTTTAGATCTCAAAAATCCTATTTTTATTGATTTTATAGTGTTTAATACACTTAAGAAAATCACAAAGATTTTATAATGTCCCAAACGCAGCAGTCAGCGCAGCCCCGTACCAAGGGGAAGGTCGCGGGCTCAAATCCTGCTCGGCTTTTAACTTTTGGGACATTACATTATAAAAAGAATCAATATAAAAAGGTTGTCAAAGAATTTGAGATACCAGGAAATATTTAAAAAAATAATGTTTTATTTTTCAGTCATCCTTGTCTAATGTCCAGTCCAAAAGACTAAGAAGAGAACAAGAAAAGGCCGATCGCGAGCAGTTACTTACCCGGCGCTTCGGGCACGACCACACAGCCATCAACGTAGATTATTTGGGACAGGAGCAAACATCATTGCAAAATTCGCACAGAAACGTTGATGAAATGATACACACAGGTAGGCAATTAAGAAATTACCGGATTAGGTAAACCAAGTTATCAGTTCAGTTGACGAAATGGAAACTAAAGAAACTATTCGTTTCGCGGTAATTACTATCTTTGGTTTCACAATTTTCGATAGTCTCGACTGAAGAGATAAGTTGCCTGGAATAGATCGCTCTCAGCGATAAGGTCGCCAATTGTTTTACCTAATTGTTTAATTTTATGTCCTGTACTGCATTTTTGTGTGGTGAACAATAAAGGGTTATCTATTTATAAGTTGACCGCGCTAGAAACACCAGGACGCCGAGCGTAACTGGACCTCAAATCCTCAGTTTTTTTAGTTGTTTTTTGAATTTTGGCTGTCTGTGTTGCGAACCCAGGTTTAGTATGGTGTCGGGATAGTTTTCGACACGCTTAAATAAATAAATATTGTGGACAATCCACGCAACCCTATCTAGCCCCAAATTAAGCAGAGCCCGTACTATGGGAACCAGATAGCTGATATAATATTTTTTTTTGTAAATACATAGAATACAATACCTGATAAATAAATACTCAGACAGCTCAGTTTGTATTAGCTATGTAATGTATTTATTTATTTTATAGGACGTAACGTGTTTCCTTAAAAAGTCCGCTGGAAAAAACAGCTGGGAAAAAAAAAATACTCTGGACGTGAGTCAATACTTCCATAATGCCATTTAACAGGCAAAATCACGGGAGCAGGCTTTAGTGGTCCCTAGCTTATACCAACAAATGTGTGGACACAATACTACAAATCTTATTTTACAACTGTGGTAACCATAGCCTATAACAAAGCATTGCCTCGTAGGTCACGCACGTCAGGGACGTGCCCTACGATGCACTTCCCTACGTCCATGAACTTGAGGCATATAGAAGTTCAGCCTCACGTGCCATTCATTTCACCGGCACCTATACCCTTCAAACCGAAACACAGCAATGTTGCTTCACGGTAGACATTGGCGTGGTGGTAGTACTTCCCCGGATGAGCCCTTCACAAAGAGTTCTACTTGTGCTTCTACGAGTACTTCTGCGGTTTTCCCTTAGGGAAAACCTCAGCAGGGAGATCATTCACCCAAGAACCCCATGCTAATGTATGGGGTTCTTAAAAAAAGGCGTTTTAAAAGTTTTCAAGGGTCGGCAACGCGCTTGTGATGCCTCTGGTATTGCAGACGTCCATAGGCTACGGTGATCGCTTCCCATATGGTGGGCCGTATGCTTGTTTGCCAACTTAGTTGTATTAAAAAAAGAGAAAAAAAATGTGAAAAAAATGAGTGTGTATGTTCAAACTTAGTTGTAAACAAAAAAATACACTTGGAATATCACATGTTTGTGCTACTTTGCTGGAGCCGATGGCGGATCCAATTAATTATACTGTGCTTCCTGTGCGAAACAAGATGTGACTCAAACATGTTTCTTCCGTCATCCGCACTCAGTTTTTTAAGACTAATTACCCGTTTAAACAATTGCGTCGAAACGTGGGTACATTATTGTTTTAAAAAACCTAGGAAATGATAATTAGGTAAGGTTTGTAGATAAGTTTCTTGTGTTTTCTGGTCTCAGATTATAAAATTATGTTTTCAGATAATTTAATTTCAATTATCCCTGAACAAACAAGCTTTTACTTTATAATAGTCTGATAAAAATGGCTAAAAATAAACAATGCAATAATATATGTTACTTATTAGCCCCATACTACTTAGCCACATACATTACCACACATGGTTTGTAAATAAGTGAAATACTGACAAAGTAGCAATTTTTGGGATGTATTATATTGGTCCTGTTTGTTTTTAAACTACTCAAATAAAGTTTTAGATAAGTAAGTTTGTAGCGCCGAAAGTTATTGAGTATTGGAGTTTGGACATTGAACCTGCCCTAAGGCAAATCACCCTTTAAGATATAAGTATGGCCATAGTTAAGTGCTCCTACTTTGAAAGTTGTAATATGATTTAAATCAGACATAATAATCATTTTTAAATTATAAATAAATAAATAATGCGGACAATCCACACAACACTATCTAGTCCCAAACTAAGCAGAGCTTATACTATGGGAACCAGATAGCTGATATAATACTTAAATACTTGTTTTTTTAACCGACTTCCAATCAAAAATGAGGAGGTTCTCAATTCGGTTGTATTTTTTTAATGTTTGTTACCGCATAACTTCGTCATTTGTGAGCCGATTTGAAAAAATATTTTTTTATCTGAAAGGTATTGCTTCCAGATTGGTCCCATTTTAATTTTATTAAAATCGGTGTTGCCATTTTTTTTTAAATATTTTTTTTAATGTTTGTAACTGCATGCCTCCGTCATTTATGAACCGATTTAGAAAATTATTTTTTTATTTGGAAGGTTATTCTTACGTCCAGATTATCCCAAACAAATTTGATTAAAATCGGTTCAGCCGTTTGACAATGAAGTCGGTTTCTCAAGTTTTTTAAACTTATAGTTATTTTGTATATACATAAATAGAATACAATATAACACCCAGACATAGAACAAACATTTATGTTCACCACACAAATATTTGTTCTCGGTGGGCATCGAACCCACGACCTATGGCGCAGAAGGCAGAGCTACTGCCCACTGAGCTGAGAGGCCAGTCAGTTTTTCGATTATGTTCATTTATTGTCATTTATTATAAAAGACTTTGCTACAACATAAATGTATACAAGCTAATAGATATAGGCCATAATAGTCTGAATATCTCGGATGCACTCGATCCATTAGCGCCTTTTGCCCCCACAGCTTTGCTCGCACGGGCGCTAAACAGGATCTTGTTCGCAATAGTTCACTTACTGCCCTTGGGTAACAGTCTACTATTTCCATCAGCAAGGTAGTTAAGGTGTCGGTTACATTACAGGTGACGTGACAGTGTCGTGAGTTCATTGTTTTTTCCCACTTTAAAATTACCGAAATTACCTATTATAGTTATTATGCCTACCTACATAAATAACATAACTAGGAAAAAGAAAACCTGTGGTGCCGACGAACCCACTTAGCATGTGATAAGGGCAGGAGAGTGATGATGAAATTAAGCAGTCAATTAATATGAAAAATAAACCAAAGATACTACTTCGGGAGCCATAAGGATCAAATCGATCTATAACGCGCGAAACGCCACAGAATAAATAATAGTGTAGAGCTTAGTAAACAAAAGCCAAGTAAACATTTGTGGTTACTCATAATATTTATGTTGGCCTATAGAAGGAAATACATTGAAATTTGATCAAAAGACAGTTGTGCATCTCTTTTATTATTTTTTAATTTTAGGGACTTATACCTTTATAATAAACCCAGAGTATTAGATACCTTACATAGGGTGACTTGGCCAGTTCACGACCACTTAGTGGACTTGTAATCTTTGAAGTAACATAATTTCTACAAAATAAGTTGTTTTATTTTAAACAATAATTGGAAGTGATAGAAAAAACATCAAATAATAGTATTATCGCAAGTTTTAATATATTTGATGATTATTTGTATTAAATAATTATGAATTTATAAAAAAAGGTTGTTTTCTCAGTTCTCGACCACTTGCGGCCAGTTTACGCCCGACATTTTCGTCAGTTGGCGTCCACTCACCACTGTTGAAAAAAGAGCGTTACACTAATAACCTTAAGGTCGAAAATAAAAACATACATTAAAGGATAATATTTATTTGGTGTTATCACAAAACTGACACGTATAATCATTTGACGCCGCTTCTACATAAGCCAAATCTTTAAAAATAGTACACTTTAGGTGGTACCAACGCACACATTTGTCACAGCCGATATTTTTCTCCAATTCGTCTTCTACATCGCTTATTAAATCTTCGTAACATTGGCTACATTGTAAAGCCGACTTTTTAGACGTGCTCTTCTTTACTGCTTTCTTCTTTCTAGGTATTTTACTTGTCTTCTCTTTAGCCTTTCTTTCTTTTACCTCGGCTCTTAACAGTTGTCTCTGATTCTTTTCTTTAGCGAGGTTTTCTTTCTCTTCATCCTTCTTTTCATAATACTTTCTCCACGAGCTTGAAGATATAGCACTCGGCAATTTAGGACCTTTCTTCTTCTCTTTTGGTGCTGGGGGTTCGGGAAATTGCAAGTGTCTCGCGAAAGGATCATCAAATGAACAGGTCGGAGTGATGTCTTGAAGCACAGGGATTGGTTGACTATGTATATCAGCTGAAACTGTGAAAGAACGACGTTGATTATCAGGTTCAGAAGGATCACTGAGCGGGCTTTTCTGACAAATTTCGATTTCTTCAAGCGGCACTATTGAGATATTGTTCAGTGATATAAACGAACCAGCCTCAGCAAAACTTATATCCTCAATATTTTCTTCAGCTATAAATTGTTGCAGCGTTGCATCGGTTGTTAGATCTGCAGTCAAGATATCGAAGTTCTGACAGGAAGGGATATCAGAAATTTGTGGCAAGGTTAGAGGCTCCTCGAAACTTAAATGTTCTGGTGTGACCGCGGTACCAGCAGTGTGGTCTTCAATTGCAATTTCTTCAGCAAGTATACTGTTGCTCAGGTTAGACGATGCAGAATTCCGCGGCGTCCTGGATTTAGAACGGCGATTTTCAAGGAATTTAGCTTTCGCTTTATCTATTTCACTGAAAATGACGCTCGTGTCAATGTTGTGTTTTGATATACTCTCCCGCAAGAACGTTATAACATTTGCGGCAGTGTCATAGTCCTTCGCAGATGGTGGCTTTTTGTTCTGGTTTGAATTACGAACTTTCCGTAAAGTGTCTTTAACACATTTCGTGTAATCCACAGCTTCTTCATTCAAAGGATATAATCCACATTTTCGGAAACCGTTTATTATTGCATCTTCCAGGTCCATTGTCAAAGTTTCCTTTAATATTTTGCAAAAGTTTACTTTCGTTACGGTTTGGTTTATATTGTCTGCCTGCCAGTTCCTAATCGTTTTCTTCCATTCCTGCTTCAGTGGCTTAAAAACACTCACATCAGCTGGCTGTAGGATATGCGTGGTGTTTGCTGGTAACGCATACAGGATTATTCCATTTTCTTCACAAAATTGACTCAGGGATAAAGTCATATGTGATTTATGTCCGTCAATGAATAGAATGACAGGTCTTTTAATGCCTTGTTGTGTTACCCAAGAGTTAAAGCTATTGCAGACATACTCGTAAAAAACATCGCTTCTCATCCAACCACTCTCTGATCTGCCAAGTACCCAAGACTCTGGCATACTATCCACTAGAGCTTTAGGTGGTCTTATATAAGGAAAAACCACTAAAGGAGGACAAATCTTCCCATTTGCGGTAAACACCACCAATACGGTAATATTTTCTTTTTCGTTATTTTTTTTAATCATATATAAATTCTTGTAACCTTTAGGCCCCAAAACTTTACCACTTTTTGGGCACAAAGAAAATCCTGTCTCGTCACCGTTGAAAATCCTAACTGGGTCTTCAAATATATCTAAGGCATCTATTGATTTTATATATTCCCTCAAGTCATTAAACCAACATCTTATACGAGTCTCAGTGACTGCTGCTCTGGCATTATTGATCCCTTCTGGTACACGAAGACTGACATCAGGGTGTCGCCTTAAAAACGCGTAATACCAGGTGTCTCCGGGTATTCCATCCTTGAAAGGGTTTTTGATTCCACTATCACGAATTATTTTAGATACGCTCTCAAGTAGATCTTTCTTATATATAGGAAATCCACATCTTGCCATATCCAGTACCCAGTTTTTGAGTTTCTTCTCACCTTCATTACCTAAAACGGGATCTGGGCCTACTTTTGGTTTTTTGTTGACAGAAACTTTCCCCGAGAGTCGATCATGGACGGTAGTTTTCGGCACGCCGTAAACTCGACAGGCTTCTCTTATACCCATGTTTTTATTTCTAATTTCTTCTATAGCTTTATTGAGATCTTCTTCTCCGTAATCAAACATACGTCTGCCGGTCTTTTTCTTTGCTACCCCCACCTGTAAAAAGTATTTTTTTGAAATATGGTGCACCTAAGTAGGTAGATATTTTCTAGTAAGTAAGTACATAAAAGGTACTCGTAAGTTACATTTTTATTATTTATGTTTATTAATAATTACTAATTATGTTATTGTGTTAATAAAGTTATGTAGGTACCAATTTATGCTTGTCTCTTCCTTTTTTTTGCGTATGAGGAGCCATCTGTAAAAAAACATGCAATGCAACACCATTACCAAAACCAGCTTTAGCACCCTAAAGCAACATAAGAAACCTAAGATAGGTACTTAAGTTACTAGGTACTTACCTACTCCTACCTACCTACTCCTGACCAGTTTCTAGTGGACGAGAAATAGGCAATTCACGTCCAGAATTTTATTCTTACAACTCGGAAGAAAGAATATGTACGAAAAATGGTTAGCTCACGACCAATAATCTTTTGCTGCTCTTAGCATTGAAAAATTGCATGTTCGTAAACTAGTTAGTTTACGACCACCAAATATGAGATTTTTTCAAGCTTTTTGTATGTGATAATGAAACATGGTCGTTATGTGGCCGATTCCCGACCACCTAAAAATGCTTACTTTTTAGTGTCTGTGTTTTAGATTTATGAACACATTTTGCTGGTCGCAATCTAACGTGTGAATAAACCATACTCTAAAGATCAAAATGGCAAAATACATAATGCCGGATCATGCAGCATAAATTAGAATTTTTTTAAAGAAAATTGGCTAGAATCAGTCATTTGCCGACCATGCGGTCGAGAAACGATGAAAGCGTAATTTTAGTAGGTTAGTTTGCCGAACACCCATTATTTTAGGTAAAAACACAAATTTTAAAATCAAATAATGCTTTCGAGATAAATAAAAGTATTATTTAACATCCCAAGCCACATTTCGACGTGCAAATCTCAATAAAAACTAGTTATACTTACGTTTGAAAATGTGTCCTCTCACTATTTTTTTTGTATTGTTGCACAACAAATTTTGACGCATCTACTACGGCTCTAGTTTCGACGCTCACTGAGGGAAATCACGTATCATAGGGCAAAAAACAATGTCGCGGGGGGGAAGGAATAGACTGATGTTTCGTTCAAAAACCAAACGGACTCGCGCATCACTCAGTTTGGCTATTTATAATGGTTTTACGAAAAAGTGGTCGTGAACCGGTTGTGGTCGGCTATCTAGCACTTTAACCCTATCATAAATAAAACAATCACATCGGCTGCAATTTCTGAAGTAGAAGTGTGTCAACAAATAATGTAGTTAGCTATAGAGGTACCTATTGGTACTTACCACATTTTTAATCCGCAACTATTGGCACGACACTTGACACCTCACTTCTTATTTCAAGACTCTGATTTTGTTAGTTTGTTTCGGACCACAATCTACAGACTCTACCGAGGTGACCTTGTAGACGTTCGACCGGGCATGATCACATTGGATCAAGGCAAGCTAATAAACTTGATAAATGAAATAGGTATAAAAACTAAAACCGGATAGTAGAAATAACTATAATAAAGTAACTTTAGTAAAGACTTGTATCACTTTAGTGTTACTATTATTCACTGACGAGTTACTTTACGAGACTATACTATAGACGATTATGAAGGTACAACAAGGCATGCAGGCCTGACGTTCTGTCGCGGCTATCAAGCGAATAAAACTAGCTTTTAGTCTATTACGGCAGCTAGGCGATGTTAAATTATGTGCTTGACTATAAAAAAAAAATATTATTCGAACTTGATCTATAAGTGCTAAGTATTTCTATTTAAAAATATATTAGTCGAAAAGGGCCGGTAGGTAGGTACCGAACTTGACCCAGTCTCTAACAGAACTTAGTGCAACGACACGTATATTCTGCTCATAAATATTTTTTTAATTTATACACCAATGACCCCACAATAAAACCTACGACTTTATAGAAATTCGATCTGAGTTGAGGAATAAATCTTTTGGATCTTTTGGTATATTAATTAATGTTTAGTTCGAATGTTGAAATCCATAGTTTGAAATAACAAATAAAATTATTAAAATGACTAACCCCCGAATACTGAAACGCAACTCAGATTTAAGCACGTCTCAAGCGACGAATATTTGACAGATTTTCATGAAAATCTGTCAAATATTCGTCGCTTGAGACGTGCTTAAATCTGAGTTGCGTTTCAGTATTCTGGGGTTAAAGTAGTACCTAATTAAGTCGGTCTCTTACGTATTACACAATATTCAACGAAATAGGAAATGACTTTGTTCTATTGTTACCAGCAAACAATGAAAAGTATAACGGCCCGGTTTCTAAGGAGGCTCTAATTCAAGCGATCATTAATATTTTCCACTCGTCTTCTCATCAGCATCCATTATCATAAACAATAATTTAAAACTGGTTTGATAATTTCGTTTTAGATTGCGTACTCGTTTGTTAGTGGTCTTTCGTGGTGGGCTAAATATTGAATTCAGCTCATCAGAAATAAAATTTAGTAGGAACCCGAGGGTTTGAATGATTGAAATAACTTTCCAATGACGTAGAATAGCAAAAGTCAATTTGTGCCCTGGTTTCATCATAAAGAGTTTTTTCTGAGTGGTAATGATGAAAATATCTACATATATGACCCTCTAAGCACGCTTTTAAGATGGCTGGATAAATGAAGGTATTCTAGGCAACTAGTTGATGGAACAAGCATATGGCCCACCTGATAATAAGTGGAAACCATTGCCTATAACAAAGCATCGCCTAGTAGATCACGCACGTCAGGAACGTGCCCTGCGATGCGCTGCTCTGCGTCCATCAACTTGAGGCATACAGATGTTCAGCCTCACGTGCCAGTAATTTCTCCCACAGTTTTCAAACCGAAACAACAATGCTGCTTCACGGCAGAAATAGGCATGGTGGTAGTACATGCCCGGACGAGCCCTTCACAAAGAGCTCTACTACTAAATTTTCTTTACAAAGTTGGATGCAGTCGTAGGTTTTCCATGTAAATGCTCTTTGACCTTTTGCCTTGGAACTAGAGTTAATCAGCGGCTTTTAGAAAGCAATTATTTTTAATTAACCGTGACGTGGTTTTACGTACCTAGTTGTTATAAAACATGGATACTATAAATAACATAGTAGTGTTGAAATTCGTTATTTCACCTACACTCTCAAGATTGTAAAGTCGATCTGTTGTGGTCTACATACACTCCACCCAATATACAATTCGAAATTTCGAGATCGATCAGTATAGGTTAATTGGACAATTAAGCAACTAAAGGCAACTAAGGGCTGATTTTTCTTAAACGGAATAGCGCTATTTGTCGAATAAAAAGTCCAAAGTTTTTTTATAATCTTCATTATAAATTTATTACATGACATTAACTTGCGAATTTAAATATAACATGGTTTTGTCTATTATAATTAAACAGCATCTTTTCAACATGTATTTCAAGTAATAAATGTACTTTGATAAAAAAAAACAGTCTATGTTTTAGACATGCCTAAAAAAGAGATGAATATTATTTTTTTACCGACTTCCAATCAAAAAGGAGGAGGTTCTCAATTCGGTTGTATGTTTTTTTTTTTTTTTTTCTTTAATGTTTGTTACCGCATAACTTCGTCATTTGTGAGCCGATTTGAAAAAATATTTTTTTATCTGAAAGGTACTGCTTCCAGATTGGTCCCATTTTAATTTTATTAAAATCGGTGTTGCCATTTTTTTTTAAATAATTTTTTTAATGTTTGTAACTGCATGCCTCCGTCATTTATGAACCGATTTAGAAAATTGTTTTTTTATTTGGAAGGTTATTCTTACGTCCAGATTGTCCCAAACAAATTTGATTAAAATCGGTTTAGCCGTTTGACAATGAAGTCGGTTTCTCAAGTTTTTTAAACTTAAATTATTATTATTATGTGACGGATTATATTTTGTAGATTGATTTGTTGCCCTAAAAGAGGTAGAGAACTTTGTTCTAAGGAACCATGACGTCAATTTTAGAGTAATAACAACTGCATTCAAAGATGTTCATTATCTTTTAAATACTACCGGGAATTGAACTCATTAAACTAGATAGAAAGCGTAGGTGCAGAGTAAAATGGAGCTCGCTTATAACTATAATCTACTTGTTTGTTTACTCCTGTCTTGTAGATTCGTAAGATCGTAAAAGAATCGTCGATCCGGAAATATTGATGACGCTAGAGTCCCACTCCTTAGCATTTCGCACTAGAAAAGTGAAAGCAAAGCAGATTGTGCTGTGAAAATGTGGGATTTCCCCTATGACGGGGTGGCACTTATCTAGTTCGTCTAGTGGTTCGGGTTGAAGGGTGTCGGGGAAATCAGGGCCGGGTTGCATAATAAACTACATACAAGCTTTGGTTATGCACAGAATAAATAATAGTCCCACTCACAGCTGAGTTGGTAGCCCCTTTGCTTTTTGTGCAGGAGGGCGTGGGTTCGCAACCGAGAACCAATACCTATTTGTGTGGTGAACGTAGATTTTTGTTTTTGGCTGGGTGTTATTTGTATTTTAAGCATGTATGTATTTACAAAAAAAAAATTATTTAAGCATTATATCAGCTACCTGGTTCCCATCGTACAAGCTCTGCTTAGTTTGGGGCCTCGATAGTGTTGTGTGGATTGTCCACAGATTTTTTTTTGTACCATCAGTATTGATTCTTAGTTATTGAGGGGTTTAGTTGTAGCGGCTCCGACTTCCAATTCTAAGGTAGGTACACCAATGACTTTCTCTGTCCGAAAAATGTCTCTTATAACACATTTTAAATTCTTTCACTACCGTCACTCTTACCCTCCTACCTGCAATAGGATTAATTCATAATTAAGAAAAATATTTCGTTACAAGTTATTCAAGCATTTTTTTGTTTATTCCAGGTACAAGTATGCTGGAAACACTAAAGTACAACAGAGAAACCTTAAAAGGAGCCCACAGACGTATAATAGATCTAGCGAACACACTCGGCCTGTCAAACGCAACCATTTCCCTCATAGAGAGGAGAGTGGTCCAGGACAAGTATATTCTGTTTGGAGGAATGTTCGTCACCTTAGCCGTTGTTGTTCTTGTAATCATTTATCTTACGTAGCTTCGGGACTAATGGGAAAATGAGCTATTTCCATACAAAGTGACTGCTACCATTTATGGGTGTTACGCTTCAGCTTCGCACGGGTCGCTGTAGAAAATAGCGTGATGTGATATAGCCTACAGCCTTCCTCGTTAAATAGACTATCCAACACAAAAATATTTTTTAAATTCGGACCAGAACAGTTTCCATGATTAGCGCGTTCAACCAAACAATGAAACTGTTCAGCTTTATATTTTAGTATAAATTAGAGCATTATTGTACACTGAAATAACACTCATACTCTTATCGCCCATGGTAAAATCAATTTGTATGGAAATCGTACTACCTTAACCAATTCCTAGATAGCGTTACGTATACCGTTAAATCTGACAATGACAACGTTATATGCATTTCCTGGTTTTAATCCTACCTCCTATCCTACGGATCACTCCCGTCAAGTCATCTCCGTTTTAATGTGGAAACAAATCTTTTTTTATTAAAAATCTTCATCGTTCAGTATGCATCTATGGACTTTGAATGGCTAACACATAATAATATATTTATAAATATGTAAGTAAAATAGTAGGCAACAAATATTGCACATCGGCTAATTTCGACTTCGTAGTGTGCGTCAGAAAGAGATAGCGCTCTACGAAAGCAGAAAAGCCGGTGTGCAATATTTATTGCCTACAACCGTAACTGCAATTGTGGATAATCATCATAAAAAAAACAACAGTAAAAGTGTTTGGGTTGGTTTTTTATTTTATTTTGTGAAATTATTATAAAAGCATAGTCTAGCTCGTGGCAGCGTTACAACTACTATATATATAGTTGTGGGTTCGAATCCAATAAGCGCAATTTACTTGGGGATTAGGTAATCTACTGTTATTGTTTGGTTGCCTTTGTATTTTATTTTATCATGTGCTATTTTTAAGTATTAAACGTATGTATTAATCTTTTAGCACTCTTGATTTATTACTTTCAACGTTTTGTGCGAACTTTTACACAAATCAATAACCGTATCGTCATAATATTATCGATTCTTACGTAATTTCCATTGTAAGATAAAGTTTGTTAAAATATACCCTGTGAAAAATCTAGTGGCCTAACTATATAAATACCTTCTTTTTCTTGAATTCTTTATTTACGCTAATGAGTAATGGTAATGACAAACCAAGACGGATCTAATTATAAACAGTGTATAAATTTAAGTAATATTGATAAGTATGAGGAAATAATATGACGAATTTGATTCTGTATAATGTATTAGCGGTCTATAAAATATTTATTTCGTTAGTATTATTTTTAATAATGTATAAAAAGCATTCCCATTTTCTTTGTACCTATAAATTAATAAAAAGAAATATATGTGCATTTAGTACGATGGATACACATTATTTTGTAAAAAAAGTTATAGAGAATATACTATGATTGTACCTTGTTAGTTTCTGAATAGTTATTTATAGAAGTAGTACCTACCTATAGTGCCTGGGACCGGATTTTATATATAGCGTCCCGTAAGTAGGGGGATAAGTAATCACCAGCTGCCGCTGACGCTAAATATATAAATCATCTACAATAGATGCAAAGCCCTGGTTTACCTACTTATAATGCTGCACATACCTACCGAATAAAACACCCAAAACAATCCTAGCAAAACAACCAATAAAACTCATTAGTAAGCAAGATATAAAAATCTTTATTTCATCATTAGCAAAATAAATTATAGCGTTCAAATCTACCAGTCAAAGGATGGTGTTCACTAACATTTAGGTACAGTCGCGGTATGAAAATGTTCGTCACCTTAGAGTCGGTTTTCCCTTGCACCAGTGCCTTGATCATGAGCACATTTTGACATAATTTATGACGTTAACTTATCGTTGTATTCTGTCTATTCAGTTTCAAAAGGTAGTATGTGTGATCGTGATACGTTGAACAAATAAACTTGAACACCGACGAACATTTTCATTCCGCCACTATACATGCTAAGAAAACAAATCGAAAATAATTTGGAACAATAATACGAAAAAGCAAACCACATTAGACAGACGTTATCGTATATGACGTTACATAAACTGGAGTTATAAACGAAATGGCAATTTAGGCCTAAAAGGTAGGTATATCAGCAAAACTTCGATTGGAAGTGATTATAATAGTTATTTTGTGAACACAGGGGGTGTTCACAAAATAACTATTCTACCCGACAAATAAGATTAAACTGTGTCAAATTTGTTTGACGCTCACTATAGCAAATTTCAGATTATTTAATTTGCGCAGACCTTACGGCTTGCTTCACAAAGTTCATCTTATTTTCTGGCATAAGTTGAGCCACGGTTTAAAAGCACTGACATGGATTGAACTCAAACTCACTTTTCAATGGGGTGGAACACGCAAAGCTTTTAT
This sequence comes from Thera obeliscata, assembly GCA_947578465.1. NCBI lineage: Eukaryota > Metazoa > Arthropoda > Insecta > Lepidoptera > Geometridae > Thera > Thera obeliscata. The sequence continues at coordinate 7,435,688 of OX387926.1, forward strand.
GGCAGCAGGAGCATATGATTGATAAGTAGAGGAACCAAGCCGCAGTTTGTTGTCTGTTCTTCTAGGCTTGCTCGCGTGGAACTGGCACCTAGACTCACCTTCAAAGTGATCCTTGTGATACTATTACTGAATAAAAAAATACTTGAATTTGTTTAAAGAGTCTGGAAACTACTTTGGATAGCTGTCAGTTGATTGCACGCATGCGCCTCTAAATATCAGTCGATGGTTCTGCCATTCTCATTGCTGGCAGTTTTCCTTCTTTCTTTTTTTTGATTTTGTTGCGAATACCCCCACTTTTTTTAGTCAACACTTTTAAACCATGGCACCACCACATGATAATCATTTCGGTTTATCGGGATTGCAGCCTGGCATTACAGGCTCGACCCTAGGGCACGCGAAGGCCACGTCTTCCTCCTTCCTCGGCGCACAGGGGCCGGTTGCCTCGAGCGGCGGTTGCACGCACTCGTCCACGGTGGGGTGTGGCAGGCGAGGGTATTCCGACATCCGCGCAGCGGCGGGAGAGATGTCGGGAACATCTCGACGAAGCTTCTTCACCTTCTCGTATGCGTCTGGGGAGAGACGCATGTATTCTGGTACCTGGAAAACGAATGAAAATGATTGACTTAGTAGCTGTGCCTCTTGTGCTGTAGGCCATGGGTTCGATTCCCAAGAACCAATATTTGTGTGACAACATTGTTTGTTCTGTCTGGGTGCTATTAAATAAGATTACAATCTATATATAAAAATGAATCCCTATTTCCTTTGGTCACGCCATCACGCGTGAACGGCTGGACCGCTTTGGCTGAAAATTGGTGGGGAGGTAGCTTAGAACCAGGAGACGGACATAGGATACTTTTTTTTATCCTGATTCCTATAAAACAAGCTTTGCTTGGTTTGGGGTGTATAATGTGGAATGTCCACAAATATTTATTTATTAATGGTTGGTTCGCTCTCTGGTAATATTATCTGGGAGAATATCAATTATTAAGTGTTGTCTTGTAGCTATCACTGCTCTTACTATGAGGCACCTAAGCTTTTCTAAAAAGAGGGCATCTAATAATTTAGAACTACAAAATGCTAAAATGACACGACGGACAAGTAGCAAAGATAAGGCGTGTGAGTATGCAAGAAACAAACAGCTTCCTATTTTTTGCTCGTATCAGCAAGGTTATTTGCGATTGCTACTAGGACCAAAATTATCAAGGTCTTATTATGATCAAAGGTCGTTTATAAACAACCCGCGAACCAGTTCAATAAATCGACATTTGACATTTCGGCCCTCACTATTATGAACATTCATTAGGTATGTACCTAATCATGAGGGCCGAAGAAAACATGGATGAACTGTGTGAAAGATGACATGGATAAGCGAGGGGTGAATGCAGACAGAGATGACGGCTGACAGAGGGGAATGAAGGAGGAAGACATGTTGTGCCGACCCCACATAAAGTGGGATAAGGGCAGGAAGAAGAAAAAGATTATTATGAACATACATTCATTCATTACATTCTTCGAGCTTCAACCATGCTCCAAGATTACATTAGGTATTTGGGGTTTCTACGTCACTGGTGACTCCAGTGACGTAGAAACCAAGAAAGCTTTTGCACCTATACGTTCCTGACGTGGTGATCTTGAGGCAATGGTTTGTTATAAGCGAAGGTTACCATTTAACATCAGATGGGCCTTATGCTTATTCTATTTACTTGTTGAATCATTTAAAAGAAACTGGATCGTAGCAAGTGGAAGTCCGTGATCTCTGCCTACCCGGATGGGAACAAGGCGTTATTTTATGCATGTATGAATGTCAATCTGTCATGAATTACCTCTTTGCAATCGACGCCATAAGTGCCGAGGTAGCCGGGTAGTTGCATGCGATCGCCTGAGTCATCGGCGCCCGCACTGGCTACCTGCGCGCTCGGGACTATCTCGTAAGGGCAGATATCATCCGCACGCCGCTCTGCACGTTCCTTTACATCCTGGGAAATCATCATCATTATTAGCCTGAAGAAAACCCCTACTAGGCCCAGCAAGGGTTTCTTCAGGTCATCAGAAGAAGAAGATTCGTCAGAATCGTTCTTCCTGGAAAGAGTTGGGGAAGTCTGTACTTCCCCAACTCTTTCCAGGAAGAACGATTCTGACTTCCATGCATCTACCAACTTACCGCGATCTTCCAAATGTCATCGCTCCATCGGGTGGATGGGCGTCCAATCAATAAGATGATTTATGTGGTGTCAGAGACGGCTGAAGCGTTGGAGGGAACGACCTTCATGTGCTCGATAAGTGTTGGGAGACCGCCAAAGGCCGATGTAGAAGGATTTGAGGAAAGTAGGAAAAACAAATTACGACGCGAGTTCAATACGCTCTTTTGTGTCTCATTTATCGACTTCAAATTGCAGACAGGTCGAGCAACTCTAACATAATATTGCTAATACGTGGACCTATGTAGTGTGCTTTAGTTTATCATTCTATAGATGCTATGGGCAAGAAGGATACAGGTTGCACGATTATTCTGACTTTTCAATGTGAAAATATTGTAACAAGCCCTACATCAGCGCTACGAGTACTACGGCGTAGCACGGGCTACGGGGTGCGTAGATCCGGGATAATCATTCGATACAAACATAGCTGTAAACGATTAAAAGGGGATTTACCAGGATTTACTCTCACTTATTGATACTAATATTAAGTAGGTACACCATATTCCACGCAATTTAATCCAGGCATGCAGCGGAATTTACGAACAACATAAAATTTACTCAATGCACCTTATTTTATTTAGTCGTACGTAACATTGGTCGTTATTCAAATAGTTGGGTAATCAGTTTCAGTTTATACAAATCAATCCGGACTTACCGCAGCTCTAAATCTGTCACAGAAGTCAGGATCGTCCACGAAGTGTGGCTGCTCTCCCGGCGCGTACTCGACCGGTTTCTTCTGGTCTCTGTGCTCGTCGGCCGCGGGGCCACTGAAGCAGACCACCTTCTGGTGGTCGTCGCGAGCTGCGCCTGACTTGAGAATTCCTTTCAGCGGTACGACGCTGTCGCAGGTTGGTTTGCTATGAAGAAAAAAAAAAGTAAAACACGTCAAAAATAAGTAAAACAGCCACGGTAAGGCGATTTATATAGGTTTTCAGGGGTACGCTTTGTTATTTGCATCATCGTTTCTTTAGCGTGATGTTAGTGATAGATTTAAAAAGGCAATGTTATTTAATAGAAAGTTCCTCTATAGGAACAAAACAAACAACAAACTCTGCTTAATTTGGCTTATTAATGTGGCTTATTATTTTTTATCACTGTAAGTTCCGCAACTGACAGTAGAAAGCTATGCTTCATTATTAGCATTCTAACATTTCAGTAAAACATATTATGTTGCATATTGCACAAACATTTTATTCACAAGTAAACCAGCCCGAAGCGAATATGGAAATGAGTTTCTCGTGCCAAGAGTTATTCAGAATAGAATATCCAGTGCAAAACTAAGTAAAATACGTATTTGTCCTCGTGCTTAGCGAGACGCGCAGTTAGTTAATTAACGCTCTTCAAAGTAATTTCCACTATAATGCAACTGACTGAATATTCTTTGAGTCTCAGAACATAAAAACTAGTTTGTGACTTTCCAAAATGGGATCGCGCAACTTCATAAAATCATTAGAAGAGCTTCGACTGGAAACGAGAATTTTTAAACAGGATCGACAGAACCACTCTGCTTGGCAAACTTGTTTATTATTGTTCATTTATTTCAGGCAACATTGCACATAAAAAAACAGGCCTTTGTAGATGATTTATATAGCGTCAGAAGTTAAGTGCCTGGGACAAGATTTTTAGATGGAATAGGCTTGCCTAGCACCTATACCATCCTGACAGCTCAGCTGACCTGTCAGTCAGGATGGTGTAGGTAGATGGTACGGTTACATAGAACATAGATCTTAAAAATACAGGGCCCATATCACAAATACCTCAAAAACCAAAATACATATTATAGGCCTTATTTAACTAGCACGTATCTAGTGATTGCGACGTGGGCGCGACAGTGCTTGGGATCCGACACGGAAACGTCGATAGAATATTCCCTTAGGCCACAGATCTTCCTTCATGATAAAAAATCTTGTTTAGTTATACCGTATGCGTATCGCGTGTTTTTGTTTCCTTAGAATCAATCTTTGATCGGCAGTGCGCGTATTGACTCTCAAACGGTTTGAAATATGTCGGTCTATGTAAAGATACCTACAGCACAAAGAGTCTGTAGTGTGTGATGGGAGATCTTACCTTGCTCGAATAGCTCTTATGGAGTCATCATAGGAAATTCTATCAGTGGTCATGGGTGGCGTTGGCGGGCGCGGTGGTGAAGCACTTCCTTCCACCACATCGAGCGCGGTCAGGCATCGTTGCATGGCGCTTGGCTCGGCGACCGCCGCTTGACCGATCTTGGCTAGTTCAGCTCGCGTGTCGGCAGCTTGTTCTTCTCGGATGGCGGCCTATATTCAATAAACAAACTTTCATAAATCTAACTTGAATGACAGGGTGACCTAGACCGAATAGTAAACAACGTCTTGAGTAAACAACACTGCTGGTAACAGTCCGTTGCGCGTCTCATTTAAAAATCAATGTTTCTCGTTTATTTTGTTGGTATTGGATCACGGGTTAGATCAAAGGTAGAGCTGACTCGACTTTCAGAAGTGATACTGCCCAAGTTGGAGTCGATAAAAACTTAGAGCGTACCTACCTACCAGCAATAAATTTTAAACATTTCCGCTACCAAGTTCCTTGGATTTTATCGTAACATAAAAACTTATGAGTCTCGGGATACATGATCCGATTCAATAAAAACAAGGGGTAGGTAATGGAGTAAACGACTTATTTTAAAATATATAATAACCAAAAAAATATCATTATTAATACTTGGAGCACGTATTTTTATTTATAGATAAAAAATTGTGCTAAAAAGATTAGGTCTTTGAAAACAGGTACCACAACCTGAAAATAGGTACAAGGTTTAGATATAAATACAGGTAGGTTGGTTACCAATACATAACTACCAACCGTTGGTAGTTATGTATGTATGTATGATGCCTGTCAGAGACACAACATGTGAGGCAACATCCATCAATTATGTTTGTACCTAGTGCACCATTGGCATTCCGCTACGACACAAAAGCAAAGTGATCCATCATTTTTAAAAGCATTTATACCTATCAATATTATACACAGTTAGGTACTACCAAGGTATTACCAGGTTGCAGTAAAATGTTGAAATGTTTCAACTGAAGCATGCTGTTTGCTAATCCAAGTCGTCTACTCGTCTCCCGTCAGATTTGCAAGCGGATGAGACTGTTTTAGTTCCACGGCAAAATACGAGGCCAAACTATTGAATACTTAGCGTTTCCAAGATAGAAGACCAAATTAATTTAGAGTTAAGTAAGTGTGTACATTATTTTCGAGTGAATATTTTATTGGGCTGATATTCTTCAAAATGTAAAAAATTATGTCGTTCAACGACTCTGTAAAGGCCTGCGCACATATTATAGGCGATGACAATGGCGATCAGCTAAAAACGCTGTCAAATATGATTGTTTCAGCTGGTCACCATCGCCATCGCTTAGATGTGCGCAGGCCTTTGGCATTGACCGTACACTCTGCGAAAACGTATGCTTGAAAAAACACGGTCAATAATATGTTCCTTCTGTTTTGAGCTTAATTCAGTTTGATTATTTATGGAATGAGTAATGCTGAAAATAGTCGTTGGCAATCAATGTCTGTTCACAAACCTATAAATTTAAAGCTGTGAAGCACTTCATAACTTATCCATAATGCCTTACCTCAAGTTCGTCCTTCAAGTTGCCCTCGCGCATGTGATAGTTGCGCACGTTGTCGATCACTTCTTGCGGGAACTTTTCGGGATTAGCGCTCATGTACCGATACACGAATAGATCACACCCAATTATCCTGAATCGGTGTTTGAAAACCGGTATTATCGCACCTGCAAATAGATGAAGAAAATAATAATAATAAGTACATATTATTTTACCCTATAATAGGTAAGTATGCTTTCATGGTATGAAACAAATTTAAAGCATTTTCCAATACGCTACCAATTCAAAAGTATAGGTATACCATTTTAATTTTCTCGGACATCTTACAAGAAAATCTGAGCAAGACTTGAAAGAAACGGAAATTAATATTTGCGAGTAATATTAAAAGTTAAGATTGCGTCTTCAAGTTTGCCAGGCAGCAAATTTACTTCAAATTGCATCGGATACCATCCCCACTCGCCAAGTTTTATCATCCCATTCTTTCAAAAGATGTTCATTAAAACTACTGGCACGGCATTCGTACCCGTTCCACAAACTTGCAACTGCTGATTTCAGAGAAATTAAAGCTAGTTTTTAACGGTTGTTGTGTTAATTAAATAAATTTCATTGAGTGTATATTTTTTCCTTACTTCAATTTTATTTATCTTTTAATGTACATACCTGCCCATGCAAGAGTTGCAAATTCTCTTGGGCGAGTTACTGGCGTAGAGAGCCGAATCAAAGCACGAAGTTTATCCTAAAGTTCGGAGTTAGAAACAGTGCTTGAGTCTGAGTCGTGCCTCAGGCATAGATTTTTAACATTTTCAAAAGAGAATTGTCAAAAATCTATTTGAGGCTTGACTCAGACGCAAGCACTGTTTCTGAATACGGGCGTTAAGACTCCTAACTTCAGAACAAACATAGATAGATAGATAGATAGAAAATTCTTTATTGCACTAAAACAAAAAAAATTGCATTGTACATAGGCGAACTTAATGCTAGAGAGCATTCTCTTCCAGTTAACCTTTGTGTAATTCGGACATTCTTAGCGGGAACATCGTGCTTTGTTTCGACTCTCTACGCCAGTAACTCGAACTCGCTGAGTCAGAGATCGTTTTGCGACGCAAAAGCTTCACATAAATGCAGAATTCAGGTTATTATAATAAATCAGTGTAGGTAAGTGCTTGTTTCGCAAATAAATAATTATTATATTCTATTCTAACTCACCAATATAGAACTTATCCGGCGTGAAATACGTAGGGAAGTTTGGATCTGACTCCGGCGTCTGCAGGCGCATGGACTTGAGGAATTTGCCCTCCTTGATACCGGAATTGCGGCGTGGCACTTCGCCTATCTTGATAGTGCCATCAGCCAAACTGTACGATACGACGAACCGGCGACCGTTGTCTTCTGGGTGGATCCAGTCAAGCTCACACAAGTAGCGTAAGTACTGTGGATTGATGAATAGAGGGGACAGAGGGTTAATCATGAATAGACCTTATATTACACATTGACGTAAGTGTATTGTATTAACACCGTGCGGCAAGGATTTGCCTCCGGAGTTAGTGCATTGTAATTCAAATCTGAATACATATTATTCTCTTACTACAAATTACACTCATTCGCACTTGCTCCATCTCTCACTCAAACAATTAGACATTATACCAGTCTCCCCAAAATTAATAATATGGCATAATATTTAATGTTATGTTCTACTACTACTTACTATTTTCGGTGCCTATCCAGAGCTATATTTTTTGAAACGATTTATTAGCAACAGTTAAAAGTGTTTCATTGTAAAAGACTATTTAAAGATGGTAATAAATGCCTGACTATTTCCACTTAGAACATAAAACAGAAAGTTCCATTTCATCTCAATCAAAGTAACAAAGTAAAATGCAAATGCGATTGCAAGGAACTCTAGGTCAAGGAGACGACTGGATCGCCTTCGATACTCTTCACCCAGTGACGTCACTAATAAATGTCAGCTATTCACTAATACCAGTGATGGGAAAGGGACGTGACCAGTTAGCGTTCACCTATACGAGTGCAAAAGACTAGAATACATTAATGTATAAAAAAGGCATGACTTTGAATGGACGACTTAGCTGCGTTTCCGATATCATTAATATCTTCATCGTTCTTTGTTCCTACACCTTCAATTTAAAACTGTGGAATAGTTCCTATAGCTGCGGCTAGTTCTAAGAATTACAGTACCTAAATCTACCTGCGTAATATGATTATAACTGAAGAGCTCAACTAGTATGAAGTGCTGTGTAACAGCCAGCACTATTTACCTACCACGTTGAGTAGGTAAGTAGTAGCATCTCAAGATTCTCAAGTTTTACTTCGTAATTCTTAGCGCGGAGCACTCCGCTGCAACTTTAATTGAGTCTGAGGAGACTGCAAACTCAAATATCAAAGAATAATTTGTATTGTTCGATAGAATGAAAATATTCTGTAACTATTGCAAAAGTTTTTATAAAGAGTTCTTGTCCATAAATATTAAGGGTACTGTGTCTGTCATCAGTTTAGATATCATATTTATAATTCGGTTATTTTAGACTCGGTAACTTTTAGAGTTGCTTTAGAGAGTTATGGAGCAAACTTTATGTTTCATTCTAGCCAATTATTAATATGTTCAGGTAGGTACCTATTTAGAACCGAATATAGCACAGTATAGCAATTTCAAACCATCCCCTCTCCTTTCTCCCACCCATCTAACACACGGTAATCTCATTAAACCCACCTAGAAGTTTATTACACCTAACAGACACTGATTTATTCAATTATTGTGCTTGCATTGTTTTATACTATCTTATACCTTTAAACGAGAAAATCTTGTATATATATATATATATATATTTAGGATCTCGGAAACTGCACCAACAATTTTCACGAAATTTAGTATACAGGGGTTTTCGTGGGCGATAAATCGATCTAGCTAGGATTCATTTTTAGAAAATGACGAGAAGTTGGTGTTTTGCAATAATCAAACATAAACTCAATATACGACTGTTCCTGCCATCTATTGGCGATTGTGAGCAACTAACTGCAAGCTAAAAGGCGTTGTTAATTAAAAATAAGCCAATAAAGAGACGACTCTTCCTGACATCTATTGGCAAATAATAATACTATTTTTTTTTAACCCGACCGAAGCTCGGTCATACCGGCTCGTAGTATTATAATGATAATAGAAACATAGCAAATGTTTTTCTTGGCTTCGCCTGTTAATCTATGTTATATGTGTACTCAGGGTGAATGTAGCTTTCCAATGGTGAAATAATTTTTGAAATCGGCTCAGTAGTTTTTGAGTTTATTCTTTACAAACATACACACAAAATACAAATCTTTCCTCTTCATAATATCAGTGTAGATAGTATAGATATATGTAGATATAGATGAGAGGTGATGCGCATGTGACAATTTGAGTATAATAAAAAAACATCATGAATAAAATATTATGCCGGGTTTACATGTCAGGCACTTACCTTATTAGCGTTCAAGTTGTATTTGATGACGTCCTTGTGTGGTGGTTTTGGAACCAATCCGTAGCAGGATTGCAGCGAGTCTTCCGGAGCACCAATACCGATGTGCGGTGGGTATTTCTACGGACACAAACGAAAGTAAACACTCCAGTCTTTTTAGTCACGAATTCATCAACGAACTGAAGATATTCTTACATCGTCATGACTAGACATTCGATGAGCGTTGAAACATTTATCCCAGATGGTGGAAATCACACCACAGCCTCTCATTGTAGAAGTTCACTGGCTTTGAATTTTAGAAATATAAAATAGAATGAAGAAAATACGCGTTCTCACCTTGGGAAACTCTTTTCTAGTCTCTTGATTTACTTCCACGGCCGGTGGCTGCTCTATGTTTAACATGGATCTAGTGAACAGATATACAAACTGGTAGAAGTGATCAAATAAAGTGATGAACTTTTTTTGCAATATGTTCGTAAACAAAAGCGATAGGCTACGAGAGCCGTTGTCGTAGCCGTTTAAAACCGAAGCTTTCATTTTTGCCAGAAATATATTTTCCTTAATGATTATGTTGTTTCGTAGCTGGATTCTCTTTATTTTGCTAAATACCTTGCAATGTGTTACAACCACGGCAAACTTTCATAATCTAGAGGTACTAGAAAAACATGCGTAATTTTTATATATGACTGTGTTATGCCTAGCACAATAATTATTTTAATATCTTTTTTGGACCATTGCCATAGCAAGTTCAGTGGCTGCCACCCACATACTACTTTTAATGTTCTATGAAACATTTTATGAATAGTTCCGTAGGAAAGGGGTTGGAAGTGTTGGTAGGGCGAACGACTGCCGCTATTTTCCATACTATAAGGATAGGCATTTTGGATAGCTGTATATCTGACAAACAATAGATTTTTAGGACCTACACAAATTATTGTGCTTAGTAAATATTTGTGTTTCAGTTAGATAAAAATAATATTGTATAGTATGAAAAACGGTCATGGATAAAATTATATATGTGCCGCCTTTGTTGAATTTCTTCATTCTATGTAAGTACTGTTGCGAGGTAAATGATCAATTAGTTTCCAAGTAGGTATCATCAGTAATAATATAACTTAAGCACAAAGCATTGGATAGATAAGACTGTAATCATTTTTCTAGATAACATGTATTCAGCAATAGCAATAAGCAATTCCCTAATTCTACATTTATAAGCACGAATCTATGCTATATTTTTCTGCAATTTAACGTCACAAAAATGGGCGTACATACGCCGTCATAAAAATATACCAACATCAACATTTAGTTAGCTATATTGATGTTTGGTATACTTTTCTATGACGGCGTATCTACGTATGTTGACCTATACCTTTGATGTGGCCCCAAGGGTTTGACCTTCCAGACAGGACAGACTTTAAGTTTAATTAAATTTTATTTTATTTAAAATAAATAGTAGGAAAGTGGGTATCGTCCGTCTTATGTCCTAAGAGTCAAGTAAGAGAAACAAGTCTATTTAATGGCTTACTAGACTTTCATTACGTAGCATAATAATTTCCGTTATTTTCTACGTAGCAAAATAATCATTGACATCAGAAATTACTTGAGGTAGTTATTTTCTTAGCTACTCCAGGTAGTTATTTACTTAGCTATGCTTAGTTTTCTAACGGTTTTATTTCCAGGAATTACTAGCCAGTTTATCTATGTACCTCGCAATTTGCCATTGTTTTGCTATAAAGCAAAATCAACAATGTTGCGATTCAGTCATTCATACGTCGTACCTAGAAGTCCATAAATACTTGTAGGTTATAAACAGACTGTCAAAAATAACTATAAGAGTGCAAAAAAACTTACATGCTTAATGCAAATTAAATAAAATTAAAAGCGGCGGCAAGTTTAGCAATTTTTTTTCATGAATTATTAATAAACATTTTTTTTTCGTTTCAGTCATAGTTGTAATTAAATAAATAGATAACACTTAAAATTTTGACGTAGCAATCGGTACTAAAATTCTAAGAAGTATTCACCTTCACAATGAAAAACAATTTTAATTGCACCACTACCTCTTCTATAACGAGAGAAGAAGCGTGACAAAACACTAATTTGTGTAATGTGGCAGTCGGTGAGATTGCGATAGAGCAATCTTGGCGTGCTTACTTAGGTCTAACGAGGTAATAATTACTATTGTCTTTGACGAAATAAAGAGTGTAGTAAACTAAAGGGGAAGGAACGGTGAAAAAGAGCTTAGTTCGATAACTTAATATACGTTAGATACTCATTACATACAATTATCGCCGAGAGACATTTTTAAATAAAATCAAATGTTAGCATAAGTTCAGATTAAATAAATGCTATTTGCTCCAAGCCACCTCTCAGCGCTTGTCAATAAAGAAATAAGATTGGCTTTGACGTTTCATTTCATCATGTTTGTTTCCTCTTACTAATGTAAGCAGGATGATTGAGTAGGGTCTTGATATTTATGCCTTAGAAACGAAAGTAAGTAGGTACTTATGGTACACTGGAACTCAAAATATATCTTTATTAATGATCTGACAGGTTCGATAAATAATAATAATAAAAAAATATAGCTATGCGTCCAATTTCAAATTGATTTAGGTAGTGTGTAAAGACGTTTGAGAAGTTTTGATTTTGAGTAGCCGATCCAATGTTTAATTGCGGTTCTGCGCCAAGATGTCTAAACTATAAAGAAAATCTGCAGTGCGTAAGGGCTGCATGTTTGTAGCGCGTAGGTGGCCATCGACTTTTCCAGACGTGCCAAGAATTTTATTACATTCTGACTTAGTTACGCAACGAAATCCAGTGGTGACCGAGAAACGCCAGCCACCCGGTTAATCCTGATTTTATTTTCCCGCTTACGTCCTCGACAAAACAAAGTTAGGGGTTGGTAGGTGCCTGATCTTTTAAATAAAGTTTAACCTCATTTTAACGGCATTAAAACGGCACTATTTTCTACCTAAAGAAATTTAAAAACTAAAGAGTAGTAGTAGGTAAGAGGTAAACTAGCTATTATGATGATAAAAACAAACGTCTTACCTGTAGTATAGCCGTGTGAATTTATCACAGTCACATAGTAAGAACCTGCGACCCAGCACAAACACAGTAGTGCCAACGATGAGGTCTTTCGGAGCGTAATACTCGGTGACCTCTTCTTCGGTGGTTTCCAACACCGTTTGTGGGAACGACACTGAAACAATATGATTTAATAAACTCTTCGTTGGTTGCCATCATGCTTTAACCGGTTCGTCAAAATAATATTGACTTAGGTAAATAAGTAAAAGCCAATCATCACAATCCCAACGCGCAACGTTTCATGTTGTCTGAAAACCTCATAGGGCCAGAGGAAATAATATCTTATAAATCTTCATGATAACTTTTCTGACGCTACCTATAAACCACAATTGCTTTGCGTCAGAACCTGCGAAGGCTCTACCTTTAAATAAAAAAATAGATCATCCTCTCTCAGCAGTAGATCAGTCACAAAGATTCACGGTGATCTCTTATAAAGACACTATGCTAGGCCACAAAATGCGATGCCTCTAGTCGCAATAATTCACAACCTCCTTTCTAAAGAACGTCCAGATGGAGAGACCCGAAAGATCCTCTAACATTCATCGCTTAATCTTCTTAAAAGCGACCTATAAATATATAAGCGAACGCCGTATTTATTCAAGTTAATTACTAGCAAAGTTAAGCATTATTCGAATTTATTATTAACAGCTTGACTCAGTTACTGTTTGATAACTTTTTACTTTACTGAACTTATTACACTGAATATTTATGTCCAGCTCATTCTGAGCATTGCAACCCATTTGATTTCATCGACAACAAGCAGAGGTTATAGGTCTATCAAGCTATTAACGATAACCAACTCTAGTAAATGGATTCAGACACGCTACCGATTCGATTAAACTGAAATTGTGGAGCGTGTGAAGTTCCGATGTCAGTACAATAATCTGATTACTATGCTCTGATGCTGTAGGCACGATACTTGGCTATGCTGCAAAACATATTCTCGTTACCGGTAATTTGTAGGTCAACTCAACATGTATCGGTTTTTAGGTTTGTTTATGAGTACCTAGATGGATAATAAATGTTACAGTGTTACTAACGTACTATAAGGAAGACGCGTTCTAAGAGATGATGGCGTTTCTATAAGCAAGTTTTATTTTAGTTTTATTTTGAACTATTCCCTTGGTATTTTAGTAAAAAGCAGAAGTATCGTTTAGCTGTAGGTACTTCAACTATCCGCCCCTGTAGGGATTAACTAGGCGCACTCGGCCATGCTAACTCCAACAAAGTGGAACATCGAAATGCTATTTGTGAGTTTAAAATGCAAAAATGAACTACTTCGGCGTGTAAATGGAAATGGTTTTTCGTGGAAGTTTGCCGTAAATGTATAATACAAGTACTGCTAATCAATAGAATATTTGTACATCTTATTAAAGATAATAACACAAAAAAAATATAAAGAATAAAGATATCCTTGTAATTTTATCTACGACATAAAATGAGGAAATTTCTTTTGTCAACACAATCTGTTTGAAATCGAATAAGTAAAACGATTACTTGGAACAGGCATTGTTTTTCCTCAATTATTTTTCTCACATACTTTCATCGGCATTTTCGCCAATCGAACACTCTTTAATAACCGTGTAGAGCAACTTACGAAAATGTTTATTAGCCCTATCAGGGGAGTCGGGGAAAGTCTGAAACTATATTATGATATACATACATAAATTTAAGATACGATATCTGCACGTTTTAAAGAAACGGCATTTAAGATTTTGAAAACAATTTCAAGTATTTTTTTCGGCAATTGAAAGTGTAGTTTTTTCTTTGTAAAAGAATTCACCCTGGGAAGTAGGTACTAATACCACATGTATTGAATTCTACAGACACGCTCGTTATTACACGAACTCTGACTGACAGACTCGATGAACACCCTATACTGTACACCTACATATAAATAAATAAATTGAAATGTATCCTATCTTATGACTTTTTCATTTTACTCCGACATCGAACGAATCGACCATTTCGATTAAACTGGTAGCTAGTGGAGCTGGTAGGAGTGGAATAGTGGTCTATTTATTTGATACCCAATTTATATTAAGCTTTAGATTATTGTTACCTAACTTTGATTACCTATGGCAATATCAATATTATTCCTAGACTACTTTTTGCTGAAAATCTGTATAGACTTTCCGACCCTCTGTGTTAGTTTTGGATGAAAACCAATGTAAATGAATAGATTTTTATACTTAGTCACATAATAATGCAGGTACCGTTAGTAACTCGTATGTAGGTATAGAACAGACTGCATTTAGAATTTTCCACAAAGCTCTTTAAAAATATTAGAACGTGGCCACGATAAAATTTTATACTCGTAAATCATAAGCTTCTTGAAATAGAAAATCTTACTCGGTTTCTCTTTCCATTTCTTAGGAAGTTTAGTTTTCTTGAGAAGTAAAGGAAAAGGATCTTTTCCGCCCCGGCCGTCGTGAAGTTCCTGTAAAAAGTGGAAGGTTCAATTACAAGTCGAGAGCCAATACCTTCGATTGGCAAAGCATGCATTAAATCATGCTTTATTTTGATCGACCTAAACGTATTTTGAGGGTGTTTGTCCGCCAGTAGAGGGTCTACGTCCGCTGGATATAAAGGTCATCTACATATATCAGGTTAGGTCAGGAAGCGTCGCCATTGTGAGCACAAAGGCATTTTTATTGAGCCCCTAATTGAAGTGCCCCAGACTCCGGAACCTCGATAAATATTCATCGTTTTGATTTCTGAAACCAGCGTTTGTTCTCAACTTAAACAGAAAACTCTCATCGAAAGTTGTATAACATCAATTATTTCTCAGCAAACTAAATTATCAGTTAATTTGAAAATTATGGCATCTATTAAAAAGTTTTTCCATTTTTATAATGAACTGTCTTCATTTGAAGAATTTTTTTTGTTATTTGCATAGAATTGTGATCGTTATGTAAACGAGAACTTTTACTGTACATTTATGCAATGAATAAATATATTCATAGTCAATGCGACACTAAACTATACAGTACACCTTTAAGTTTTATGAATAAATAACCTTTATGGCGATAGTATCATCTTGAAGAAAGTAGAGTAACTTGTAAGCTTCTAGTTCTCCATTTTCTGCATCACGGTTGTCCCATACCACATTGAACCTGCACATGAATAAAATAAAATGTCACAAATTAGATGGTAGTAGTAAAATTAACAATTACCAGCTTCCTACATATTTTATTACCCCATGAAAACTTGAGTGACCAAATAACAAACTAGAAGTACCTAATAAATGAATGTAAAAAAGTGCAACCATTGCCAATTAAATGAGGCTTGCACCATTTTCTCCATCAAAGCCGTTCAAAGTTCCTTGAACGAAAAACATGTTATATTGCACGATATCGCCTCCTCGTTGCCATAGTGCTATCCAATCTGGTTAAAACAACAACCGATAAATCTCCCTACGTTCTTGCTGTGCAGGCAGAATATAAGAAAGAATGAGAATAAAAAGTTGCTATATCCAGACAAGTGTCCCAGAGGGAGTTGCGGAGCCGTCAGTGATTTATTTACAAAAGTCCGGAGACAACGGCCCGTGTTTATTATTATGACCGGAGATAAGATAACAAGACGTAAATAAATGATGTACCAGTAGGCCTACCACAAGCTCTGTCTAGCTCTGTCTCTGGCTCTGTGTGAGTGCTCACTAATAGTGTATTATACTGTGTGTGACGTTTCGACGTAGGATTTATTTAGTCAACACTCACAGACTCAAAACCAGAGCCAGACCGAGCTTGTGGTAGGCCTACAGCACTGATTGCCTTGAGAACATAGAACGAGGATATTTTTGCAAACTAAACACTAGGCGCTTGCATTTTATTTTGCACTAGCGGCCTGTCCCGGCTTCGTACGTGTTGGTTCGTACAAATATAGCCTATGTTACCCAGGGTGAATGTAACTTTCCAATGGTGAAATATTTTTTGAAATAGAAACAGCAGTTTTTGAGTTTATTCATCACAAAAATACAAATCTTTCCTCTTTATAATATTAGTATAAGTATAGATGTGTAATCATAACTGTTTGTTGGTACTTTTGTTACGCCACAGGAGTTTTTAATTTTCATTCGTTTTACTACTTATACCGCTACCGAAATGAAACTAGTTCTTCGAGTTTTCACCAAAGACAACTTCAAATTGGTTTATAGAGCTATAAACCAATTGAAAGTTATGCGTAGCCCATAAGTTTAAAAGCTATATTGTCTCTGTCTTATTCATACTGATATGGCGCTGAGGGTGAGGGCTCTATTAGCTAATATGACCGATAAGTTTATTGCCATCTCCTTTCGTTGACAGAAAAGTGACAGAGACCAGTATACTTTGTAAAACCGCTTTTATGAAAAAAGTCCTTATTATTTTGTTTCAGCTATAATTTTCGGTAGTCAACGCGTGGAAGAAGGTCACAATTAAATTATTTAAGTCCGTAATTATAATATCTCAGTTATGTAAAAACTATAAAAAGTGATTCAATCATATTTGGAAATTAAGTAAAGACAGATTTTTCCATCTACCGAATAACGCTATTCGACGAATAAAAATGTAAAAACCTAAAAAATCAATGAGCATTGTGTATGAAAAAAATTGCTATAAGTTGAGTTCAAATAAAAAACAGCATGTAATATAAAATTAAAAATCCGTTACCACGAGCAATAAAGTCGGTCTGGTACATAAATATGAACAGCTGGAGCCAACAACGGGGAGACTAACCACCGACGGAGGCATTAGCCGGAAACCACGGCGCCGCCGTCGACGTCAGCCAGGCACAACCGCCATAACCAAATAGAAATCACGTAATGATTACAACCGAAGCACTTCAGCTCAAAAATAAATCACTCGTCAATTTAGCCGATACATTCAAAACAAATCAGAAGAAGTTTCATATGAAATTAAATGTTGATCACCTCGTTTTTACAGCATACAATACAACTGCCAGAATGAATTCACAGTAGAATAACAAAATTATGTCAATATA
This sequence comes from Thera obeliscata, assembly GCA_947578465.1. Lineage (NCBI taxonomy): Eukaryota > Metazoa > Arthropoda > Insecta > Lepidoptera > Geometridae > Thera > Thera obeliscata. The sequence continues at coordinate 7,453,031 of OX387926.1, forward strand.
GTGGAATACTCGACTTTGTTGATACATAAAAGCTTTTTCGTTCGCAATGTATATCCAATTTCAAATTACTGATAGGTCCAATAAAATATAAACTTTCTCAGTTTATTGGGAAAGTTTGTTCAGCGACTCACGACGAACAGCGCGGATACGAAGTCAAAAACCAATACAGAGAAGGATCCATGTATTAAGCACATAAGTATTAACCAAGATTTATTTACAAGTTGAACACAAAGCACAACATTTTGATCGCCGGTCAAGTGCCGGTATTGTGAAAATTCTGTGGAAAGTCGCGGAAAGTCGTTGGAGAGGGCTCAACATCGTTCTTCTAGAAATATAATTATTATATGGGAGACAGCTTTTATGAGACCACTGCCTATATCCTGGCGGTGGTCTTGATTCTGGCTGATGGTGATTTACACATTCGCTTTAGGGCTAGATATACTATGTTGTTGCTCGGTCTTAAATAATAAGAAAGATATTTAGAGTACCTAAGTAATTTAATAATATTATGTGAATAAGTAATTAGGTGCGTTCCATATTTTCATTAAAAGATACTTGATAACATTTATGGCTTGCCTACTCAGAATAAAATCTCTGGAATTGATATAGGCCGCTGTTTATGGATCATAAAAGGCGGCTGCGGCTGGGAGCACGATTGTCAAGTAGGGAGGAAACTTTAGGTAGGCACTTACAATGCTGTATAACGATTCTCGCTTCAAGTATTGAAGGAAATGAGAAGGAACATTTCAGGAATAAAAAAGGTCAGTAAAATGTAAATTACAAAATCCTAAATTGAATAAGAGGAGGTTAGAAACTTTACTCGCACCTTTCTTAAGTTTTCTTTTTCATTGCAAAAATGGTTTGACAAAAACATAAGTAACAAATAAAAATAACTCGAAAAAAAACTTTTTACAGCTCTTACAGCTCAGTAGTAGTCGCTCTTAGGGCTCCCACACAAAACTGCGAATTCGCATCGCATCGCAGAAATCTATGAAGTCATTCATATAAATAGATAGGCGGGTGTCGCAGATTTCTGCGATGCGATGCGAATTCGCAGTTTTGTGTGGGAGCCCTAAGTTGGTAGTAGCTCTGCTTTTGCGCATAGGAGAGCGTGGGTTTTGATGACCCCCGAAAACAAATATTGGTGTCGTTGCAAAGATAGTGGTGAGCAGAACAGATGTTTGTCATTTGTCTGGGTGCTTATTTGTATTCTAAGTATGTATATACAAAAAAATCTACAAAATCCCGCGTTTACGTTTGCACCATTCAAATTGATACAATATAGTTTGTAATTTTTTTTAAGTTTTATGTGTTAGCTATGGTGAAGCAAACGGATGGTTGTACAGACAGACATCGGAGCGAGACCATAGTGACAGTTTTATAAAGAGTGAAGCAAAACACGAAGACAAAACAAAAACAGAAACATTGCAAAATAACATTCGAGTTAAAATTTTACTTACCTTTTGCGTACCTACCCAAAAAAGCTTTGGCGCACTAAAGGATAAAGTCTACCCTTACTATAGCTTAGGGCAAACTGGATCATGACCAAGTTTTAACAGAATTTGCAAACGAATTCAACATTAATGTTTATTCAATTAAGGGGGTACGATTTCCATACAAACTTAATTTACACAACTATGGACGAATAAAGTATAAATGTACACTGAAATAGCTGTAATAGGCTTTTACAGTGGTCCTTATTACCGGCCAGTTATATAAAGTTGGAGTGTCAGCCGTTGGTCGTGGCAGTCGGGGCTTCAGAAAAATAACTAACAGACATTTACGACTATTTTGAGACATATGTTTTAAGCTCATTCACGTATTCAATGCCGAGTACCCGTTAGAAAGAATGACGAAAAAATTACTTTTTTGGTTTTTTATTAATATTTCTGTTATCCTACAGTTTTCTCCAACTTAATATAACTGGCCGGCAATAAAGACCACTGTAAAATTCTATTACAGCTATTTCAGTGTACATTTATACTTGTTTGCTCATAGTTGTGTAAATTCAGTTTGTATCGGAATCGAACAACCTTAAATTACTCAACTCTTGCGTAATTCATTTAGAATACATCATTTAAAAATACAGAGTGTTTATTAAACCTCAGGGGGACTTACAGGGTGTTGTGTTTAGTGATAAATGATGCTGTTGATTAAGGCAAACAAGTTGTCTAGCGATCTGGATGAAATTTTTCATGGTGATAGTTAATATTCTGAAGATGGAAGTACAGAAGAACAGCAATAGTACTTATATTTATACTACAAGAAAATAGTTATTTGTTATACAAGAGTGCAAAGCTGCTTTTTAACCGCGTGCTCAATTTTGATGACTGAGCAAGCGCAGGATTCTAAAGTTTAACCACGAGCGTAGCGAGTGGTTTAAAAGTTAGAATCCTAAGCGTTCGCGAAGGAATCAAAAGAGCACAAGGTGAAAAATCTTTGCACTCGAGTGCAACACGTAACTTTTCATCCCACCTCAGCGAGGAAATGACTATAAATGCAAAAAAGAACATGGCGCGACTAAAAGTAACACACCAAGAAGGTTCCGAGTATGAGTTATTAACAAATTTAAAAAGGTTGTATGATAAATTCGGCACTATGCAGGTAGAAGTAAATAGGTTTAATGGTGTTTTGAATTCACAAATACACCAAGAAGGTTACGAGTGCGAGTTTTTAACAAAATAAAAAAGGTTGCATGATAAGTTCGGCACCATGGAGGTACAAGTGATAGGTTGTGTATTCACAAACTTATTGAACACGATATTCTAAATTCAAATTTACTTTATCCTCTAGCGGATAAAAACGGCTTTTCCAGTCAGAAATTAAACAGCAAAAACACACTTTCAGAGCTGGTGGGATGAAAACAATATTTATTGGCGTAAAATGTAGGCCTCAGAAGAGCAATGTGTATGCCTGACGAATCGTGGTTAAAATTTCAACAATCGAAACAAGAAATCAAAACTTATTCAAACAAGCCCACAACGTGCTTTAATTAAAATCACGTTGTTGCAATAGCACCGCACAATTCTATTTCAGGTTCTCGTGAGCGGTCAGCTTCAATATCCCCATGTTTACCTCCGAGGGGTGAGGTCGAAGGCACGGAGGTGAGAGGGGCGGGAAAACGGTTTCCACGAAAGTAATGGCTCAATTCAGAATATACATGTACCTATCTGCCGGCTCAAAAGATCACTTGAACCCGCGAGATAAGTAGGTTCCGATTTTTATGAATAGCTTACGAATGCACAGACGCATTGTTATAAAATCCAATTTCAAAAGTCTGACTATTCCCTTAGATAGCTATAAAACCAACGCTTCACGGAGAAGGTGCCCTTCTTGTCTGGTGATAATAGTTCGTTGAGTCTTTTTATTTACTCTAAAATAAAAAGTTACAATTTACAAACACGTAGCACGTGTCAGCGTAGCACTGCTACGAATTTTGTATTTTTCAAATTGCATTGGAGTTATGAAAATTACTCGAACCTTTTAAATTAAATAGTTATGCTGGTAATCACTATTGTAAATACCCCAGACAGGGTATATATTACTAGTTAGGTGCACGACTGGGAATCCCCAGGCATATAAAACATTACCCCAGATCCCTTGATAGCTAAGCTACAAACAGTAGCTGTCCAAACATGTCGATGCAAATCTACCTAACAAATGAGTGACACGAGTTTGCTTGGCAATCGTGAGTTGCTTAGAAGTGCCCCCAGAGAGCGCGCTCTCGGGCTTTGTTGGCAGTTTCAACTGAGTTTGAACTGACTTCTAATAAGATTTGGTAAACCAACTTCAATTCAATTATTTAACTACAGTCGAGGACGCAGACAAAGACCGACCAGCACTAAAACGTTACTGTTGATTAATGTTTTTAAGAATCGAAGTTATGTTTGTATCACAGTCAGAACATAACACTATGCGCATTTCTAGGTATGAGTAAGTAAATACTGGGTCTATTTGCTGAAAAAATATTCTAGAAATAGCGTGCAACGGGCTTTAGTCATTAGCTGCAAGTCTGCAACACTGCCACCAAATGGAGCGGTCACGAAATTATTTGGGCAGTTCGAAGCCGCTGTTTGCCATTGGGCATTATGTGGTCGGCTGATCGTTGTACTGTAATTGAATGCAGCTCACTTCTGGCACAGGGTGAATTCATGTTGAACTATGTAAATTCAGCTTTATTAATGTTAAGTCAGGCTGTAGATGGATTGATGAATGAAAATCAGGTAATTTAAGGATTAACGGAACAATTACAACCCAAGTTGATGGTCGTAGGGCACGTTCCTGACGTGCGCGACCTACGTGGCAATGCTTTGTTATAGGCGATGGTTACCACTTAACATTGGGTGGTCCATATGCTTGTTCCATCAGCTAGCTGTATAAAAAAAACCCCTTCATAAGTTGTTGAGAAGAAATGCAACCCTTTAAGCATTACGCTCCTTCTGGGACACAGATGCAAAGATTTAGTAATGACGATCTAAGAACAGATGAAAGACTTACGTAAGAAGCTTTCCGTCGTACTCCAAGTAGCGTCGCAGGCGGTCGTTCTTGGCAGCATTCCGTCTCGGTGGCGGAATGCGCTTCCAATGCTCCTTCTCAGTGTACGAGTCTATGGGCAGATCCTCTGGTTTAGACAGTTCTATGCCTTGAGATTCAAGCCATTCCTGTAATAAAGCAACAGTTTTTAGTTCAAGTTGTGTTCAGCCTGATTAATTTCATTTTTGAACCCTTACAAAGTTGAAAATATAAGCCTGTCGTCAAAGAAATGAAAAACGTAATGTTTCATCATTCATTTGTCTGCCATTATGCCTGATGGAAAGTGAAGGATGCAGACTCAAATGAAGCTTTTTGGTTCTTAAAAATGACATGATTGATCACGCATGTAATTTTTAAAATGGGGCTTAATTTTTAAGATCAACTCACATAGGTAAACTAGATAGATAGATAGAAAATGCTTTATTGCACACAACAAATTATAAAAGTACAGGTACATAAAAATACTTAAAACTATTTGCCTCATACAATGGGCGGTCTTATCGCTAAACGAGCGATCTCTACCAGACAACCTTTGGATGGAATGGACTGAAGGTATTTACAAGGGGACTGTGTGCAAAGAAAGAATAAATAAAGAAGTGCCTTAAAATTTTTGATGTGTAGCTAGCTACATACACACAAAAGAAAGTTAATACATAAGGAGTCTGAAAATACTTATATTATCCATAGAATATTATATTACATACTATACAATTTCACATATACCTACCAATAAATACATACCTATTTAAATACATAAACACATATATACTATATATTATATATACTATATATGTTATAGTCAAAGTCCGATACACAGTCTCTTCGCGGAAGGACTGGTTTATCCTAGGTTTGGCCAAAGCCATCAGGCAATCCCCGAAATACATTTCAATTTCGCCCTTTGCCTGAAGTATTTTTATTCAAACCCAGGAGCTCCCAACTTTTCAGTCAAACGTCGAAAGTAAATTATTCTGTTTCGGTTTTGGCCTAGTCAATCCTAGAAGCGACTGCAAAACTCGGTCAAAAGTAGATAGGTACATACATTAGATTTGTAGCCTGAGTATGTTTTTCAATTAGCGTTAAAAACAAAACAACCAACCTACACGTTTATCGGACATAAAGAATTGTATTACATCAAAGAAAATACAGAAGAGTAGGTATGTGGAACTGAAGTATAAGCAGTTAGTATTGAACTTTGACTATTTTCATGCATTATTTACACAACGTCACAGCGTAGCAAGTGAGGCAGCATAAAATAAGCGATTGAACATGAATCACTCCGGCCGGCCGGCAAGTTGCGTGAAGTTGTTTCCGAACCAACTCTCATTAATAAACCGTAGACCGACCTACCTACCATATTGCCGTGCAGTGAGTGAGCGCTCGTTGTTGTGCTGTGTCGTGTTGCGTGCCAGTAAACCGTTCGAAATGGCTCCCTTATCTTTAGACAACTTAGCCGTGCAGGCGTACATCGTTCACGCCGCGATCTTAGCCGTCAAACTGCTAGCGTTATCGGCGCTGACCGGCATGACCCGCGTCGCGCGAGGTTCATTTGCAAACCCAGAAGACGCGAAAGCATTGAAAGGCAAAGTGAAATTGGACGATCCTGCTGTGGAAAGGCTGCGTAGGGCCCATTTGAATGACTTGGAGAATATACCGGCGTTTTGGGTGCTCGGTGCTTTGTACCTGACGACGGGACCGGCGGTGGCCTGGGCCACTTTACTATTCCGTGCGGTCTCTTTGTTCCGTATAGTTCACACTGTGGTCTACGCTGTTGTTCCTCTACCGCAACCGGCTAGGGGCATTGCCTTCGGAATCCCATACATCATTAACATATACATGGGTATCCAAACCATCCTTTACTATGTAACAGCCTTGTAGAGATAAGTACTGTGATAAAAAAATGTTTTTGTAAGTGACTATATTTTTATAAACTGTTGTTTTTCATCAATATTTTTATAAATAAACTTGTAGAGAAAATGTGTTATTTATTTTTCAAGTTATTTTTTAGGTGCCATGGTTCTAAGTCGCCACTCACGACATCCACGGTTCCATGTCCCAGTGGACTTATCAGGTTGTTGATGATGGTGATGCTGATGATGGTAATAAAATGTTAGTTACATGCCAACAACTATTTATGAGATAGAATAACAAACCGACCTGATGACCCTCTGACATTGAGCAGTTACCTGTCGTTTAGATTCAGTAGGATTATAGCACGCTGTATAATGGAGTGGATTGACTGTCACGTACTTACATGCAAACATTCAGCATGTGTGTGTGTGAAACCACAACTAACACGTAGGTAACTCTCGAGTCAGCATGACATAACAGTAACCGTTTGTATCTGTGTGAGTTAAAAGTCAGTGGCTCTAGTAGATACGCCAGATAGTGTGACAGTGACTACCATACAAACAACATTCAACAGTCACTACGCGAGTTGATAACACCACTGTGCGTGCACGTTACATCATGGCATCAATTTTGGAACAACCTGCTGTGCAATCGTACATCGTGTACTCGGGTATACTAGCACTGAAAGTTTTGGGAACAGCATTTCTAACATCCAAGGCGCGATACTCGAAGAAAGTGTTTGCTAATCCTGAAGACGCTGTATCGGGTAAAGGAAAGGTGAAGCTTGATGACCCTGACGTGGAGCGGGTTCGACGAGCGCATCTCAACGATTTGGAGAATATTCCGGCGTTTTGGATACTCGGTGCGTTGTACCTGACCACGAGTCCCGAGGCTGCGTGGGCGACGCTTCTGTTCAGATTATGCACTGCGGGCCGAGTTCTGCACACGATCGTATACGCTGTCCGTCCTCTGCCACAGCCGGCAAGAGGCATCGCTTTCGGAGTTCCTTACATCATTATGTTGTACATGGGAGCTAAGGTTGTAACGCATTATATCTCTGCGCTGTAATTACTTTGATGTTATTTTTTTATTTTTTATTTCATTATACTGAATGAAGACTGGACCTGTGTAATTATTAATAGTTCATATTTATCGAAAAAACCTACTTTATTTTTATTTCTACAGACAGTCGTCTACAGAGAAAACAACAGAAAACGATGGATGGTTATGATCTAGATAAGTACTTTTTGGTAAACAACTGTAATCTTTGCCAGTGGGCTGCTATGCTGCTAATAATAAAATCAGGTAGGTACCTATAGTTGGATAAGATAAAACATTGTTTTAAAGTAATATGTTTACAGAATATGTCACTTAAGTTTTATGGAGGTTGCTATTTATCTTCTTTAACGGCCGGTTTCACCCAATACTTGCCAATTTTTTTAATCAAAATATGTATGTTTGCAATCAACTGTCAATTATATACCAATCTGTGAAACTGGCCCTAACTAGATTACCTAATAAAATCAGTTCGTAGTCGAGAATATTGCAAATGAACTGGGAATGAAAACAGTCTATTAATTCTGAACGACTCGACTAATAATTGAGTTAGCTAGCTTTTATTTCTTCAAATGAATCCATTATTTTCAGAATGTCTTTATTTTCGGTAATATACAGTCAATAGTCGAAGCTGGGTAAGGACAAAAAGATGATTATTGACAGACTAACTTCGGTGAATTATGTAAACGGCAACTTAAGGTTGTTCGATTCCGATACAAACTGAATTTGTTTTATATTCTTAATGTTAGTATCTTTTATTATATACCTTTGATTCTCTTGTTTTAAATTTTAATTATTGTTATTGTCGTGGATAATTAAAATGTCGTTTGCTCCTATAATTGAGGTGACATTTAGCATACTTACTACATATTGTTTTTAGACCTTAAGATACTGTTGGTGTTCATTTTGTTGGTGCAACTTAATAAATAAAATAAAATAAATAAAATAAATTTAAACAGCTATGGGCAAACAAAGTATAAATGTACACTAAAATAGCTGTAATAGAATTTTACAGTGGTCTTTATTGCCGGCCAGTTATATAAAGTTGGAGAAAACTGTAGGATAACAGAAATATTAATAAAAAACCAAAAAAGTAATTTTTTCGTCATTCTTTCTAACGGGTACTCGGCATTGAATACGTGAATGAGCTTAAAACATATGTCTCAAAATAGTCGTAAAAGTCTGTTAGTTCTTTTTCTGAAGCCCCGACTGCCACAACCAACGGCTACCACTCCAACTTTATATAACTGGCCGGTAATAAGGACCACTGTAAAAGCCTATTACAGCTATTTCAGTGTACATTAATACTTTATTCGCCCATAGTTGTGTAAATTAAGTTTGTATGGAAATCGTACCCCTTTAAAGCAGGAGATCGTAGTGACTGGTGAAAATGGGGGGCCTCCCCCCCCCATTTTCGCCAGTTTGCTACGCCTTTGCCCAACAGTGGGACACTACGGGCTAGTAGTAATAGTGTAAACGGTAACACAATTCACCTTATTAGCGCTGGCCTATAACTGAGTTAGTGCCTGTAACGTACTTAGGTATAGGTACCTATGGGCCTTATTAATAATCCTGGCGTAGCGTTGGACTAGTTAATCCGTGTTTTGTCACATTTGTTCTAGGTGACAATTGCATGTCAATGCAAGAGACAAAACACGGATTAACTAGTCCAACGCTACGCCAGGATTATTAATAACACCCTTAGTGTATATACTCGTATGTGTATAATATAGTTACCACATAAAACGTGTGTTAGTTCATAAAGTGGGTAGTATGGACCTTAGCGGCCTGCTCCACTGTTCCTTCGGCCATAAACACATTTCGTTAAGCCTCCCGACCTTACTTTCAGGTTTATTCGGAAACCCATTCGAAGGTTTTACGGCAGCCATTCGTTTCACATTATTACTTTATTATTACAAAGGGACCACATGAATTTGAAATCTTATAAAAGTGATTCTTTACTGAAATCAACAAGACTGTAACTCAACCGTTTCTTTTATAACTATTATTACTTCGTGATACGTGGCGTTGAACTGGCACCTAGACTCACCTAGCTTTAAGACGTCTCAAAGCGATCCTTGTGAGACATTTCAATAAATAAATTCTGAAATTTAAATGAACCTTGTAGATAGGAACATACATACTACATACATCACGTGGGTAGTAGGTACCTACATTATTGTACAGTCGCGGTATGAAAATGTTCGTCACCTTAGAGTCGGTTTTCGCTTGCACCACAGTCAGTGCCTTGATCATGAACTCGTTTTGACATAATTTGTGACGTTAACTTATCGGTGTATTCTGTCTATTCAGTTTCAAAGGGTTCGTGATACGTTGAGGTAATCAAGTTGAAAATCGACGAACATTTTCATTCCGCCACTATACATCTGAATTTACGATCTATAATATAAATCAAATATAAATAATGTAATAGAATACTAATTATTGTTTTATCAAATTGTAAAATCAAAATACAAAATTTCAATTCAAACTGTAACTTAGCTGTTTCAAAATTTCATGATGACTGGCCGAATCGATATAAGTACTTACTAACAAAATGATAACAGCGCCAAATGACTAACTTCAGTCCAATCAAGATTTCAACAATTTCAAGTTTATTTTTATTTGGGTGACGAAGATTAAAATCGTCGTACAAAATCAATTGGCTGAAAGTAGGCTCACTGGGGCCAATACCTACGCTGATGTGGATAAAAACACTCCCGAGACTGTAATGTCCATCGTGGTCTGGCTTCGACCTTGTGCCACAGACTACTAACAGTTACTACTCGTGCGCCGCATACAGCAAACCTAATAACCTAAAAATAGGACGACGTGCTCGCTTCGTTCCTTGTTTGTTTGTGCTCCAAAACCAACGCTGTATTTCAAAAACCAATATTATACAGGTAAGATTAGATATATATTTACGACGTTACTATTTTGAGCACTGGAAACATCAGATCAAAAATATAGGAATGGTCAATCGATTTGTTTCTCCTAAAAACAGACAGCCGGCACGATTAAAAAAACTGGTTACGTTTGAGAGAGATAGAATGATAATGTCACTGACCTTGTGGAATCTACAGACCAGCGTGAAGTTTTCTCGTATTAATAAGTATCATGCTACCTACTTAGTTATACATATATAGCTAAATAAATTATGACTTGTATAATTATGTTGTAGGATTCAGCTAATATTTGCAACTAACTTGTCAATGTTTTATCAATCGTGTTTATGAACTGACTGGCCTCTCAACTCAGTTGGTAGCACCTCTGCCATCTGCGCCGTAGGTCGTAGGTTAGATCCCCACCGAGAACAAATATTTGTGAGGTGAACACAGATGTTTGTTCTCTGTCTGAATGTCATATTGTATTAACAAAAAATATATATATAAGTAGTATATCAGTGATGTAGTGTTGTGTGGATTGCCTAAGTGTTTATTTATTTTATTTAACTATCGCCTAGCCTAGACCGTCAAACTTCAAAATTATCCTTGTGTAATCTAATGCATGAAGGAGATTGAATCAAACTCAAACTCAATTCTAGCAAGAAACCATGACGTCATATAATTTCTGGCTTCCTCACAACACTCATCTCAATAGAACACCCTGATGTGCTTATATTAAGTCGACGACATTCCATGCCTGTAGAACTTGCCTAACGACTTAGAATGTATATAAAAAGCTAAAACTAAAGGTTCAACGTACCTTGGTGAAGAGATCACATGACACCGTATGGAACACCTTGCCGTAGATACAGATATCTTTGCCGTTGTCAAAGTCCTTCCAGTGCCAGCATTCTCCTAAATCGTTCTTCGGTATCTTTCCTCGTTTTATCATTCTTCCTTGCCATATGCCAGAGTTCTATAACATAAGGAATATTACATTAAGCACGTCTATTTATTTATTGGAATCCCCTAGTTCTTGAATGAAATTGTTTCCATACAAACTTAGACATGAGTTTCTGACATCTTGGAGTGGAAATTTTCTATAAGTGGTAGTTTTTTAGTGAGCTCTTTTTACTTCTGAATCGTTCGTCTGCCTACCAAATTTCAGACTCTGTTGTGATTGAGTTTTTATTTATGAGCAATCAAAAAAAAACATCTACAATGTGCAATAATATTTTTTTCATTGCTCATACTCTGAAAGTAGGTCTGAAGTTGCCTGAGGGGCCTAATTGAAAGTAATACTTTCAGCCCTAGGGAGAATCGCTTTCTACTGATAGCTGTCAAATTATTAAAAAAAAACAAGTTCTATTTTATTCAACCATGTTTCAACTTTCTAAAGTCTTTCTAACTGCAAGGAGGTTGTTAAACCAAATTCCAACTTTTTATTCAGCAAGTAGGTTGGAAACCCATTACAACGGTAAGAAGTATAAAAAGTCTAATTAGAGCGCAATGTAAAATTTAAATTTAAATAACATAAAGATAGTATTAAATAAATAATATATCTTCTAAATAACTTTATTAATATATCATCGATGTCAACAATATTTATAAAAAATATGATAAAAATTAGCACTGCCTACTATCCTCGTGCGTTGATCCCTTATACGGCTTAATTATTATATTCGTACTCGTACGTTCAACTATTTCTTTAAATTAACATACAATTTACCATTTTTTAAATTATGAAAATGAAAATTATGGCTGAATAATGCTGGCGAACCGAAGCCGAAGGCCCGCCAGAGAAAAAGAAAAAAAAAACCGGGAAGGCGGCAATTCAATCTTCATTTTCACTAATTTTTCTTTCATGTTTTTATTTTTACTTTCCTTGTATTCGTAATGAAAAGCACAGTGTTTACCTCGGATGAAAGTCTTTTAAGTCCCTCAAGCTCCATTGGCGCCCTCGCTACGCTCTGGCGCCAAACCCGTCTCGGGACTCAAAAAACGTGACTTTCAACACTCGGGTAACAATGTACTATTTCTTAAACATGCGCGGAAATATTGTCATTACTTTTGAATATAGAACACGCGAAGTATCATATTTACGTAGACTGAAAAACCAAAATCACTTCCCGGCGCGTTGTCGCTCCGGCAATGTTGTATGAAACGGTGTGCTGTTTGAATTTAGAACTATTTCATCTATCGTACACATTGCGTTCTCGTGGCTGTATAGCCACAGATGCGTTTACCTTTCGGCACAAACTGTAAAATCAAAAAATATGTAAAAGTCCCTTTTTTATTTCCTTGCATTTTTAGGGTTCCGTAGCCAAATGGCAAAAACGGAACCCTTATAGATTCGTCATGTCTGTCTGTCTGTCTGTCTGTCTGTCCGGCCGTGTCAGAGCCATTTTTCTCCGAAACCATTAAAACTAGACTGATGAAACTTGGTGAGTAGATGTATTCTGTGAACCGCATTAAGGTTTTTTCACAAAAATAGAAAAAAAACTATAAATTTTGGGGGTCCCCATACTTGAAACTGAAACTCAAAATTTTTTTTTTCATTGAACCCATACGTGTGGGGTATTTATGGAAAGGTCTTCAAAAATTATGTTGAGGTTTCTAATATCGTTTTTTTCTAAACTGAATAGTTTGCGCGAGAGACACTTCCAAAGTAGAAAAAAGTTGGTCCCCCCCCCTCTAACTTCTAAAATAAGAGAATGATAAATCCAAAAAAAATATATGTTGTACATTACTATGCAAACTTCCAACGATATTTGGTTTGAACGAGATCTAGTCAGTAGTTTTTTTTTATACGTTATAAATCGTAAACTGCAATTTACCTTTCGACGAACTACAAAAACCTTTATATTATGTTAATTGATGCTACGGAACCCTTCATGGGCGAGTCCGACTCGCACTTGGTTGCTTTTTTTTTAAGAAAAGCACTATATGTGCCTCGGCCGAAATGGCAATTGCCTGTCTCGTATCATTGAAGTCCTCGCCTGCGGCACGGCCTTCAAACTCATACTCGACCTGCAATTGCCTATTTCGCTGCCTTTGCAATAATGTACTATTGTCTAAATGTATAATGTAATGTTGTAGTCCTACTAGGTTGTCCCTTAGTACATCATGATATGGCTTTGGGTATTAATCAAAATTATAGTAAAACTAATGATTATCGATAACATCAAGACACTCTAGTTAATGTCTGGCTTGTCTGGTAACGATCAAAGCGTTTTGTAACGGTCTCGCGTCGCATTCATGCGAAGATAAACGTATAGTCATTTGCCATCCCCGCATCGGATTCCTGCGCAATTTGTTCCTTGTGTATCTATGGCGGAGTAAATTCATTTACTTAACCGCCTATCGATGTGTGGATGACAGCTATGTATTATAATATAGGCATGACGACTAATTTTCAAAATCTCTTCTATCATATTCAGAAGTATCTATTATGTCTAAAATATATCATATTTCTGTAGAAAATTAAGGTTTTTGTGCAATAAAAGTACATTTAAATTTTCAAATTCACGCCACAACGCTCGCTGGTATCATGGCGTCTGTTATTACGTCACGGGTATGTATATCAACAGTAAACATTGGTGCTTTTGTACTAAATCAGTGACGTTTACAACGCCGTGACGTAATTCGCTCTGACCGGTGTTAAGCTATCATGGCGGATTGTTGTATTTTGTAGATTGATATTACCAAATAAATTATTAATCTCGACATTAATAAGAGAATAAATACATTTTTCAAAATCTTTGAATCCTTTTTCATTAGATCAGATAAATATTTTCGCGATACTTGATTACTGTCTTCATGCCTATTCAGCAGTTGCCGCGCGGCTCCCTAAATTCATAGATATTCACATAGCTTGTCTTCATATTTTTTTTATTACTTCGGCTTCTTAGGTTACCATGCCATGATTTAAGTACCCATAAATTTTAACGCAACGTTTTTCTAGGCACTTTATTGCGAGTAATTTAATTAAAATATTTCGATGTGCTGCGAGCGGTGTCACGCCATCATCATAAATTAAAATCAATTTGCTAATTTTTTTTATCAAGGTGAGATGAAGTAGGTATATCGTTCGATAATATAGTGCAGAGCTAATCAGTCATCATTAAATAAACATAGACCGACAGTTTCCCAAGTAGGCAAAGTGGTCACACATTTATTTTTCAATAGCTCGCTAACCATATTGTCACTAGCACCATTAATCCTACTAAGGATATAAAGTTGCGTCACTTGTACCATCAATGGTACAAACCAATGATACTACTAACGCAGAGGCATTTTCTTCAATAAGTTAAGATACTTAAAATGAATGTCCAAAGTAACTTCCAGAGTTTAAAAATTCAAATTCTCCTAAAAGTTTTTATACTTATTAGAAGTTAAACATTATAACTGAAATACATACTCAAGTATCATCCGCTTCTTAATTCTAACTTATAGTGGGCTTTACTTTACGAGGTCACGAATAAAACCCCTTAAAGACAACGAAGATAGATGATTGATTTCCGAAACCCTCATTTATTCGCAACCAAATCTTTATATGATCCTCCTGTTGCTTTCAGTTTAGGCTTTTTATATAAAAAAATCTGAAAAAGCGTCTATGAGACTTGAATAAGTTTTCTCCCTAAACTGATTATAGGCTTCGTCGTCTTCGTGTGCTGCGTAACCTTAAAACGTCTGAAGATAAGTATAATAATGGTTCATCTCGTTATTGGACGAAGGCCTCTCCGCATTTGTTTCGGCGAGAAAGAAATAAATATAATATAACGGAGTGAGCTGTGAGCGAGTCTCCACAGCCCCCGGCGGTACAGTCAGTAAAGGCCGGGAAAATTGCAAACAGTTTCACTTAATTGAAAATTCAGCAGTATCTAAATTAAGGTAAAATAAACAGACTTATGTTTGTAATCCCTCAGACTTGGTACACATCCCCATAAAGAAAAAGTAAAAAATCCTTCAGAGTAGGCAATGCAACAACAGCACTGTTGGGGTATATGGGCGAAGCTGATAAAAAAAAGATCTTGAGTCTAAAGGGCGTAGTTAGAGACATGTCTTAACATGGCTCTTACAATTACCCACTGTATTCGACACGATAGGTGGTTCTTTCAAATATTTTTTTTACTACTGATCTAAATCTTGTCTAGACTAACTAATGGTGCTAGTCTGTGTGATTTTTGCTCCAACCATACTTACCCACACTCGAGTAGACCTAGAATATACATATATTTTAGCGTCTCGTTATCGCTTCGTCGCTCCGTCATAGATAACCAAAATGTCGAGCAATATGCAAGTGACCTGGGGCCTAATTCTCGGGCCGATCACGATCATTTTGCAATTTTATTTTATTGCTTCTTTTCACAACTCCGCACTTTTTCAACGTTTTCCGTATATCATAGCTGTCGAGGCTTTTACGATGAGGTCGTTGATGAATTACTCAAGGAAATCTGCCATTCTCTCTTCGAAAGAAGCAATAAAATAAAATTGCTAAATGATCGAGATCGGCCCGAGAATTAGGCCCCTGCATCAGGAACCTTTCGATGTAATTACTAGGCATTTGAATTGAATTTTTTACTACACCATTTCTATCATTTTTGTGAAGGGAATCTCTGTGTGAAAAAACCATCAACAGACTAGCTCTGGATCGAGCTGAGACTATTTCCAACAAAAACAAAAGCTGTGTTTATTGTGTCGCTGATATTTGAAACTGCTGTTTATATTTTGCACAATTTAAATTGACCATTAGGGTTATTTGCTCTCAATGAAATTGCGTATAATTGAAAATCGAAAACAAACACCGTAACAGCTGTTGTAATAAGAGCGTTTATGATGCTAAACTCTGTGAAACAACTTCTCGCTCGCACAGTTTGACCTTTTCTAAGATATAAAAACATACTAAGCCTGGTTTTCGTACAAAAGTATTTTTTTAAGTAGATATACGTGTTAGGATATAAATATTTATTCTGCTAAACTGTGAAATCTGATTGCATATAAGATAGTTGCTCGTGATTTTCTATAAATAAGTTCAGTGCTTTTATTTCTTTCAAAGGGCTAAAACATGCGAGCGAGAAGAAAATCGACGATGATCTTTGCCTTAATTCGTTTTTTTAGTAGTCATGCTAATGACATCACCATCATCATCAGCCAAAAGAACTACTGTCTATTGTAAACCTATTTTCAGAAACTTCCCACTTGACAAAATGTGGTGGTTATATCAAATTATAATATTTATTATGATGTTAAAACCGGAGGAAAAAAAGTGTCAAAAGTGTATCTGTGTAAACGCGCACTGTGGATATCGCTTCGTTGTCGCGTGCTTGCAACTCGTTCATAAGGTGCTTACCATTCACCATACTCCACAATAATTCCAATAATTCAGTTGATTGTTTTCAACGCATGTGCAATCACGTTGCTTATTATAAAATATTCAATATTTTTATGAAGGTTGGATTTGATTTACAGATCATTAAATTTAATTCGAGGAGATTGGAAATCGAAAATCTGGGAAAACAAACCCATAAACCAAAATTGTATTTTTATCACATTTTAATAACTTTTAACAGTCTGAATTTTATGCCAGTTAGATAAACTTTAAACTGTCAACAGCAGGTATTTTACCAGCAGTTCCACGCTTTTGTGATGCAATGTTTTTTACACAAATAAAAGTTCAGATAATAATGTTATCGTGTATTTCAGTCATAATATTTTGAAACTATGTTCAGAATAACATGCTATTTTGGTTTATTTAACACAATTGATCTGGTATGTGTTGGTAAACATACACAAAAAGTTGTTCAATAAAAGTATATGCCAAAGCAATTGAAAACCAATAAAGAGATCCTTCGATTTACCCTAAAATTGAATTTGCCGAACTTCGCCGAATTACTTAGTTATTTTTTCAGTTGAAAGCACAGATAGAATAGAGGGACGGGCGAAGAGGATAATATTGTGTTACTCAACACGTAGCAACGGCAATGCCCGCGAATAACAAATAAGCAAAAGAAAATCAATACCTTCGACTAAATAGAGAAGCTTAATTATGTTCTCGTAGGTGTAAACGTTCTATATGAACTTGAGTGGCTTCATAGGAATACTGATCAGTGATACTGACGTATGTAGCAGCACAGTAGCAGTGTGTTCTAACTCTAACCCCCGAATACTGAAACGCAACTCAGATTTAAGCACGTCTCAAGCGACGAATATTTGACAGATTTTCATTGAAAACTGTCAAATATTCGTCGCTTGAGACGTGCTTAAATCTGAGTTGCGTTTCAGTATTCGGGGGTTAGTGTGCTACCATTTTATACATTAACCTTTATGACATGTTCTTGAGGGGGTAAAATTTCCATACAAATTGATTTTACCATTTATAGACGACTAGCGGCCTGTCCCGGCTTTGCGCGCGCGGACATTTTTAAGCACATAAATAAAGCCTATGTTACTAAAGGTGAATGTAACTTTCCAATGCAGAAAGAATTTTTGAAATCGGCACAGTAATTTTTGAGTTTATTCATTACAATCATATAAAAATACAAATTTTTCCTCTTTATAATATTAGTACCATAAAAATGCGAGCATTTTTTATACTCTCATCGCCTATAAACGGTAAAAATAATTCTGTATGGAAATCGATCTACCCTAAGATCCTCCTATCCTATCGATCTTTTTTTTTTCAATTTTCCGTATGTAACTACACCGCCTTTCAATTCGTTATTTCTTTCCATGCAAAGGTTGCCTGGAAGAGATCGCTCTCAGCGATAAGGTCGCCCATTGTTTTACCTAATTGTTAACTTTTTATGTCCTGTACTGTATTTTTGTGTGGTGAACAATAAAGAGTTATCCTATCTATCTAAGCACGAGTCCTATTTAGAAGTCATCCATATTATTATAATTCAAAGGGACCATACCTTCACTCTCGGTTCCATGACAGTAAGCGTGTCGTCCTCTAGAAAATACACGAGGTTGACGACTCGCACTCGATAGTTCTCGTCCGGGTTGTCATATACTGGCTGCTTGAAGAAAGCAGTGAAATTTAAACACCGTTTGTCGTAGTGCACGAAGTGTGGCACCACGGCGGCTATCGCCGGCTGCTTTACTCGCCCGTATGTCAGGGATAGGTCATAGCTGTAAGCGTACATTAATACTTTAAGTAATCCACCAAATCAACATACTGTCATAGTATTTACCGGAATAATGTAAAAAGCCCAATCCAGACAAGCCTTTTATCGAAAATTATCGATGGGATAGAATAGGAAGTTGTCGATAACAGATTCACCACACTATGTATACATAGTGTGGTGAATATGGCCCTGTTTGAGACAGGCAGACAGATGGATGACTTTAGAATAGGGTTCGTTAAAATTGTATACAAACAAAAAAGTTGTATCTAAATAAAAGTAAAAAAATGTACATAAATGTTTAAGTTAAAGGTAGCTTTTTAAATTAGGTCAGTTTTCTCAAATAAACCAGTATCAAAGAATGCCAAACCGCTGAATTTATACCTCGATTTTGACCGATCGGCATCGTATACTTTTTTAATTTAAAAGTTTCACTGGCAGCCATGATCGCTGTGTATATTTCCCATTCATCATTATCGTTCCAGTTGTGAAGAAGGTTGGGCATTGGCATCTCTCACATTTTTAGAAATAACGATTTTGAACCTCCATCCATCGATTTCCCGCGATTTTCACAGTGTGATTGTGTGTGAGTGTGCGATTTAAAGGTAAAATAAACACAAGATTGTGAAACAGAAGATAGAATTGTCAGCGAATTGAAATTAAATGGCACCATTACTTCCTATTCCTACACTAGCTCTATACTCAACTGCTATGTTAGTGGCACTATAATAAATTTTGACGTACGAAACTAACTTATACTGGTTACTTTTGTTCTTAAAATTTCATTTCTTGTACCTACTTTTGCTCCATAAATTACTAAACTCGTAATGAACGAGGCCCGTATGAACAACTTTTAATAGACGGATCACGATCAGCGATGTACGACAAAAGTCCAACCAACGCGTTGGTTGGACTTTTGTCGTACATTTCTAAAACTTGATATTACTTAGATACGATCCCGGAAAATGTTATCGATATGCTGTGGTCTACAGCTTTAACCCATACAGCTACGTTAAAGTTTTGCCAACATATTGTTGTGTTGCAAGGAGCTGCACCATTGAAAATAGTGATATAATATGTATATATTACTGCAATTGTTTTTTAAAATTTTTGCTATCTCACAACTTCGTAATTTAAGAGCCAATTTGAAAAAAAAAATATCTGAAAGGCTTGGAATATTTTTTCAGATTGGTCCCATAGAAATTTCATCAAAATCGGCTTAGCAGTTTGACATGATAGTTTATTATATTCCTTACTTACTTTTCTTTACTTACTTGACTGAATCGTCTGGTAGGGCGAAGGCGTTGCTGTCGACATCAGTGTCCGTGGCTCCAGGCCCTCGCAGCGTGGTATCTGGGAACCGGTGCCCTTGGTAGTATCGGAGCGAGCTCCTCATGTGGAACTGCGTTTTCGTTGGGTCAGAAAATGTCAGGCCCGGCAGTTTTGGCAGACCCCATGCCATCTTGAGCTTTAATTTTTATAAATACATGTAACATACCTACTATACGGCACCTACTATATCATTCTACAGCTACTAAGTATATCTTAATAAGTTTAAAGCACTGACTCTTGACACCTAGTACTTTAACAAATGCATGAAATGTACCATAATTATGTAGTTATGGAATAAATGGGCTTTTGAGTTTTTAATTCATTAATTTATTTTTAACTCTTGACACTATGAATCATCCGTTTACAATTTGTGTATTGTAGAATTGATGTCAAACCCATCTTTCGTTTGGCACAGCTTGTATTGACAATCTTAAAGATCTGAGACTTTCACAGTTACATAATTGACGACTGCTATATAAAGTCGGCCTCTTAAAAAGCCTTGCGCACATCTATGCGATCTACGATGGCGATCAGTGAAACGCTGTCAAATATGACAGTGATATTTGACAGCGTTTCACTGATTGTCATCGCTTTCGCCTAAATGTGCGCAGGTCTTAAATGTATGCTCTTGGCGCTGTCAATAAATGTCACTTTCATTACAAATACAAAACAATATCAGTATTGAATGGAAATATTTGCTCTCGCTCATCACACGATACGCAGGCAAATTACAAAATACTTATACGAATAGTCTGGATGGATCGACAGGATCAAAAAACCACTCAGTTTACAAGGGAACGTTTTTACTTATACTCGTGAGAACACTCGATAACGTATTTATTGTATAGTGAATAACAAAACTAAAGAATATAATTACTTCTGTTGATATTCAAACTGCGACATTCGTATTTGCAGTTGCTAACTGGTTTGCCGAAGTTGCAAATTCCACTTTGAACTGATAAATGTAGGAATTGCTGTTCGAGTAAAGAAGAAAAGGCATTCAAATGCAACGAAGCAACGGCATCCGAATTGTGAAGTTAGTTGTTCGATTCCTGAGTTTAAGAATAAAGTTCGAGAATATCTTCAAAGTAAGAAACATTGTTATGAATACAATTGATTTATCTTCTCCAAAATCTATCACATAAATTGTTGTCCCTACCAAGCCATACACCTGACTTTCATATGCCTATTATAGTTAAAGGTATTTAAGAACAGACACTTACCAAAAAAATAACGTAGGCAATCTGCTGATTTAATGAAGATGTATAAAAGGTTAGGTACTTTACTTTATGAAAACATCACTTGAAAACGTGCGACGTGCACAAATAAAATAAGCAAAGTTAATGTTGACGGTTGTCAAATTAGGTACACAATTGGGACAGATAAACAACGTTGCTAGGTAACAAAGCTGGTTAAGCCGATGCAAAACTTCTTGGTATTATACGGAAGACAAATAAACATGATTAAACTCTCCATGGTGACATCTGGATTGTTTAATTAATGTTCCCAAGGAGGTTAAAACTCGCAGCAAAGAGTTTCTCATGAGTGGTTATTTTTTTAAATAATTGCATGACGAAACTAAAGCAAGTTTCGTTCTGTTTTTTTAATAATGTTATATTTATTATCAAAAGAGTGCAAAATGCAATGATTAAATTAACAGGGTATTCTAGGTCGTTAAGCTTAATGGTGCCACTGCCAGGCTTACAAAAAAAAGAAAAAGTCTATTTACCTGCAAAAATTCACAATTATTAGACACTGAATATTCCTAAAAAACAGTTTCCAATTTCGAAGTTGCCACAAACGAGCTCTACCTAAAATGGTTTCATTTCAAACTCCCAAGTAATTTGAGATAAAAAAATGGCCAGGTATATTTTCTCGACTAACTAGGGACTTGTCGACATTGATTAATGTTAGAGTATGAACCATCCGAGTTTTCATCAAAAGTGTCGAACAACGGTTCACTGCATATCATATAGCACGCCTTTCTTCGTACTTGTGTAACTAATAGACCTGTCAGTTTGAGTTAGTACATAGTAATTGGTAATAGTAGACGACGAGGTTTCATAACGGCATCAGATTGTCTGGCTGAGATGAGAGGTGTGAGAGTACGATCCTAGACACTTTTGACAAATTATGGTGAACCTAGTGGTTTATACCGTTTATATCTGTTTATATGGCGGATAAATCGAACAATAAAAATCGTTTACAGTTGAACGACAACACTTTCATGTTCCTCATTATATTTAGAAACACGAATATTTATAAGGGCTTTATTAAATATTTTCTATTAAGTATCTAATTATAAAATAATCAATTAAAACCATTAAGTATCCGCTATATTCGATGTTAAAAACCCTGTTGTTATTTCAAATACATTTCTGGAACACGTAACTAGGATAATGTTCACGAGCAAACAAATAAAACGTTGAACCAGTTCTAAAGTCGTAATAACAGAACGAGTCAATTTCATGGTCGTAACTACGTGCCGACTAAAGTAAATTGCAACCAACCAGCACCCGCCAACTTGAATCAAAAAGCTCTCTCGCGATTCTACCGAACCGTTCATCTACCAATGTATTTTTAGACCTCGCTAACGAACCCAATCTCATTTTAGATATCGGAATGGCATTTTTACTGAAGTATGCCGTGTCAAAGGGTACTCGATTAATCAGATTTTCACGAAGATACGGCTCATCAACACCAATCGTATTTTCCGACGAAGTTAGTCAAGCAAAGGTGAAAGGTCAAGCAATAGTGGCACTGGAGTCAACTATTATTACTCATGGAATGCCGTACCCTAAAAACATTGAAACTGCAGTGCAAGTCGAAAACATTATCAGGAATCAAGTGAGTACCTACTGAACTTTTCTATTTTTTATCAAGCGCTAAATATTTCGTAGCACTCTCGTAGATCCGCTACGGCGGCGACAGCAGATGCAAATATTGTTAGAAATGGGTAAATTTGTTTACACACAGTTCATGTATGTGCGAAGAAGGTAGACCCCAGAAGATTCATATTTATATGGTTGTAATCTAAACATCCCTAGATCATCATCATCATTATCACTAAGAAGCCCGCTACTGGGCAATAAACATTTCCAGAAGGACAATAATTCTGAGCCGTCTTCATCCACCAACTCCGTGTAGTCTGGTTGTAAACTATCATTTAAAGCCTACACACATCTAGGTGATAGTTATGCGTTTCAGCTTTTCAGCTGATCACCATCGCCATCGCCTAGATGTGCGCAGGCCTTAACTCCAACGGCAACTTCATACTTTGAGACCTACTTAATAAAAAGCCATCTTGTTTTTCTTTACGTCTTAGTGATGGATGCAGTGCAATACCAAATAGGGCACGTTCTTGGTGGACGTGCTCTGTGTCGTAATTATGGATAGATGTTTATGCCCATTCAATTTTCTGGAGTGGTCTTTTATCTTGTCTCGTGTTGAGTTTTTTCGTTCTTGATATCCGTTTTTTTTATTGCGAATCTATTTTGTACCTAGATGCGAAAACTGTGTATTAAGAGGCCGGCGGAGGGCGAATTTTCATACAAACGTAATACCAAAATGATTACTAATTTAAGCAGATTTTCACTATATTATTGTAATTATTGGATTTGTATAGTATTTATCTAGGTTCCTGAATAGTTTTTATTTTAAATTACTTACCTCAAATGAAATTACCACCAATCACATTTTGCAATGAAAAAAATGTGTAAAATGCGATTGGTGTTTATTTCATTTGAGGTAAGTAATTCAAAATTAAAACTGTTCAGGAACCTAGATAAATACTATACAAATACAGTTATTACAATAATATAGTGAAAATCTGCCTAAAATAATAATAATTTAGGTATTACGTCTGTATGAAAATTCACTCTCCGCCGGCCTCTTAATGTCCTGCTTGCGCAGTTTTCGTTTTTTGTTTTTTTTTTATTGCTTCTCCATATAAAACCTGATGAGTTAAATGCCTGCACACATCTAAACGATGGCAATCAGTTGAAACGCTGTCAAAAAGCTTGAAGTATAGGTACTTGTAGTATACGAATTTTCCCGCTAATACCATTCTACTTACTACAATTCCAGGGTGCAATCCCAGCTACAATAGCAATCCTGAAAGGACAACTAACTGTTGGATTAACTCAAGATCAGCTCCAGTATTTGGCTCAGGCCAAAGGTGTGGTGAAAGCTTCAAGAAGAGACCTTGCTCCCGTAGCGGCTGCTAAACTAGATGGAGCTACCACCGTAGCAGGGACTATAATAGCTGCTGAGCTTGCTGATATACCCATCTTTGTTACTGGTGGCATAGGTGAGTACCCTATATTCAAAATTGTTACAGGCAGTTTACTTAGCATTAGGGGGGCAATGACGCTTCTTCTAATTCTAGTGAAAAAAACTAGAGAACGAAAAGAATGGTCTGCAAAGCGCATATCAAATCCTATCTTCCCACTGGTTCTAAAAGAACCAATAACGTGACAAGAAAAATAATGTCCATTTATTAGTAGTAGTACGGTCGGTGACTTAATAAATATTGCTGCTTGTTACAAATGTAAAAAACTTCTGATTATATAAAAACAAAGCAGAGAAAAATGTTCTGGGAATGAGGTCACAAAGAAAAAATAATAAACCCTATCAGTATTCTCTTGAGCGCCAGATTGCTATAAGCATCAAGTATTCAAAAGAACAGTGCAATCCCACGAGCCCTTGAATGCAGAAGTACAGTCAGCACCAAAAGTAATCAACACATTTCAAAAGTTTTTGGAGTGAAAACTTCTTTAGGCGGGCTTGAGCATTTTTTCAGATGGGAGAAAAACAATTATTTCACTGTCATCGGCAAAGATTGTCAAAAATTGCCAAAAGTTAGGGTCTGTCTGCCCGCAGGCAACGAAGGGACATACACACGTAATTTCTTCAAGTTTTGACATTAGTTGGCATTCCCGGAGAGCCAATGTTTTTTTAATTTTTTTTTTAAGTAGTAGACGATTTTACCACCAATTTGACTAGCATCACAGCTCTGCCTTCTGCGCAAATTTTTGTTCTGTCTTTGTAGTATACAAAGACAGAGCAAAAATTTTGAATACAGATTTTCTACCAGCTAAGAATAGGTTTCCTTAACACTTAGTACAAGCATTGATTATCTATTAAGTTAGGAATAATATTTATTATAAAAAGGCAGATTCAATGCATAAGTGGCACCTAGCTTTAAGACGTTTCATAATGATTATTGTAATTACCATTGAATAAAGTAATGTTTGAATTCATCATCATCATCATCCACAGCCCGACTTCACCCATTGCTGGGTATAGGCCTCCCTTAGTTTGTGCCATCTACCTCGATCCTGTGCCAGTCTAAACCATTGCCGCCCGTGAAGAAGAAATGTTTGAATTCAGTTTCTTTTTAATTTTGAATAACACACTATTTCAATAGTGAAATTTCCAGAAAATCAACTTCTGATGCCAACTGTACTTGTGTATATTGCTTTCAGCTGTGTAATGGAAAACAGAGTGCCATTACCCAGTTCCAAGACAACCGACTCGAAGAATGCAAATGTACGCGATGCTGGCTATGTTTTTAATTATCACGCATCCTAGAATGTAGAAGTAAACTGAGTGTTCCTGCTGTATTCTGAACATTCCTAACATATGACATTATGTAAGGAATGTTCATATTATGTTCTTTGACTGGCCCCTCAGCTCAGTTGAGAGGCCAAAAATATCTTTTCATCCCACCAGCTCTGAAAGTGTGTTTTTTCTGTTTAATTTCTGACTGGAAAAGCTGTTTTTATCCGCTAGAGGATAAAGTAAATTTGAATTTAGAATATCGTGTTCAATAAGTTTGTGAATACACAACCTATTTACTTCTACCTCTATGGTGCCGAACTTATCATACAACCTTTTTTATTTTGTTAAAAACTCGCACTCGTAACCTTCTTGGTGTATTTGTGAATTCAAAACACCATTAAACCTATTTACTTCTACCTGCATGGTGCCGAATTTATCATACAACCTTTTTAAATTTGTTAATAACTCATACTCGGAACCTTCTTGGTGTGTTACTTTTAGTCGCGCCATGTTCTTTTTTGCATTAGTCATTTCCTCGCTGAGGTGGGATGAAAAGTTACGTGTTGCACTCGAGTGCAAAAATGGTTAAACTTTAGAATCCTGCGCTTGCTCAGTCATCAAAATTGAACACGCGGTTAAAAAGCAGCTTTGCACTCTTGTATAACAAATAACTATTCTTATTCTACAATTTATAATTACAATTTTAGCGTATTTATTTTGTTAAATGTCATGAAGCAATATCCACTACATCAACTGTTTTCAGAATGTAAATCATTCCATTCCCGTTTTCAGTTCATAATCAGGATTTAGCAAACGCACCGCAAATACTTCAATTAACCCGGTCCATGAGCAACAGAGCGATTTGGATTTAGGCGACGAGCATTTCAGCCAAATCCATCGCTTTCTGTAGCGCATCCAATTAGTAGACCGTACCGTGCGCCGGTGCCGACCGTGCCGAACTCCCGATGTAATTAACAAGAAATGGCGCGCTAAGAAGCGTTTGATCTGTCACCTTTGCGAGGTTATTTTCTAAAACCCAGCAGTAGCAATCCCAGAAGCAAGCAGTAAAATGAGACGTTGAACAGATACTGTTTCTACAAGCAATTAATACCGATACCAGTAGCTGTAATAGTAAATTCTTTATTAATTAAACTTTTCGGATGCAGGGCCAGGCCATTAACGGAAAAGCTCTTTCAAGCGCTACAGTATAGGTATCGATACCGTAATATTAGCAGTATAATGAGTCGTTACAGTTTCGATACAAGGCCTTTACATTTTTGACAGCACGGCCGATAGCTATAATGGAGAGATTGGTTTCTCATCAAGCGACGGCTTATTTTGATGCTATCCTGTATTACCTATGCATCTTGTTTTTGTTAGAAATTTAGTGATGTGAATCGTACCTAACTACATAATTTTTAAGTAGTGTGAACTTGCGTTGGCAGCGCCCGACAGGGTACATGTACTAGCGTAATACTATAGACCTAATCAAAATCAAAATCAAAGCAAATAATTTATTTCGTAAAATAGAGATTAAGTACAAACGAGCAACAAAAACAATATCTTTCTATTCTATTCTAAGTAAATTATTAACACCGTACATACTCAAACTAACCTAACCCTAAACCTTAGCCTACCTAGACCTAAGCTATATACATATATGTATATGTTGGCAATAAATCGAAGTCTACATAATCTGCTTGTGTTTAGTCAGTTAGCCGCTTGCCTCGTCCGCCGTTGCTCTGTTGTCATGGAATTCCTCTGTCTGCTGACCTACTTCGATTACCACTTATCTAATTACGTTGTTCCAGAAAATATCCATATCATTATTAATTACCGGGTTTCTGATGCTCAGCAAAATTATTCAGCGCGTGGGGAGGCCGACGGCGCCTTCTCCAGTCCTATTAATATTATAATTTAGGTGTTTGGATGTTTTTTATGGTTTTGGAAATTATAGAAACATGGGATAGAGTCCGATATCTACCCCCAACTAGCAAAACTGTCCTATAATGTGAGCTCATATCTCTAAAAAGCTGTAAAAACGATTTTAAAAGATTTTAGCAATGACACAGTGTTGTATAAAAGCGTACAAAAACACATGAGAGCATTCTTGTGTTTTTGTACGCTTTTATACAACAACAAATTAAGCTTAATTATTATTTAGCACGAGTGAAATCGAGGGCGGCAGCCCTACAAAGATAATATACAAGCAAAGCGTGCCGCGGCGCGGTCTAAATGTAAATCTTATTCAAAGTCCCGTAACTGCGATTCAAATAATATCCCTCAAAACGACTGGAAATATATTAAATTAAGGAAATCGTCGTCGTATTTTCTCTTTGCATCGATTTAATAAAGCCTTTGGTTTTATTTTAGAATTCATAAAGCGTAGGCATGTGGTATGAGGGGTAAAGTTATATACGTACAGAGATTTAATGCCGGCGTAATAACAAAAAACAATGTATAGAGTGACTACTTTGGTGTTTCGAAAAAAGTAAAAAATTGACAGTTTTTTTTTCTAAGGTGGCGTTCATAGAGGAGGTGAAACAACTTTAGACGTATCGGCTGACTTGAACGAACTTGGTCGCAGCAAGACTTTGGTAGTATGCGGTGGCGTCAAATCCATTCTTGATATTGGGAGAACACTTGAGTACTTAGTAAGTAATATTTTACTATACACAAATTAAATTAAAAATAAATCACTTCTGCCGACTTTTTAACCAACAACGTATCAATGTCGAGGCTCTCGTTGAGCTAAGTGCTTTGGAGCAGAAAGGTGGTGAAAAGGCCTGAAAAGACTACCTACATTGATACCCTTACAGCCCCTCATCAACCTGGCCCATAATTGCGCCCTGGCTGGCTATATCAACAGGGAACAAAGGTCGCAAAGTACATCGTAGGATTCTGTACATTTTAGGAGTGGTAATTTAATCATGGAATCCTTCGGTTTGTCGAGATTTTTTTTGTAGCTATTGCAGATTTGAAAATCTAAAATTATTCGTTCGCTATTTCGCGGCAATGGCTGCAGTAGCTCTGTCTAGCTCTGTCTCTGGCTCTGGTTTTAAGTCTGTGTGAGTGCTCACCAGTGTGTGTGATACTGCGTGTGTGATGTTTCAACGTAGGATTTATTTAGTCAACACTCACTTAGACTCAAAACCAGAACCAGAGACAGAGCCAGACAAAGCTTGTCTTTCTATCCAATTCTAGAGTACAGTAATCTACCTACGTACTACATTTTTATTTTATCTTCTGCTCCCAGGAAACGCAAGGAGTATGTGTATGTGCTTTCGGAAATACAAAGGACTTCCCAGCGTTCTACACTCCACGGTCAGGCCACCATGCTCCGCATCGCGTTGCGAACTCTGCTGAAGCCGCGCAGGTCTTACTAGCCTCGCGAGCACTGGGCCTTAGCTCTGGCATTGTGGTGGCTGTGCCCATACCAGAAGAATATGCTGCAGACAGTAAGATCATTATCAATCAGTCATCATAAAATTCGGCCTAGATACAGAGTATCCACTCTCAAGTCCCAGGACCGTCCCGAGACACTGTAGTGCCACGAGTTTGAAACCCGACAAGCGTCCGAGAAAAAACGTGTCACTACAGTGCCACGTTTTGCACGGCCGCCAAGCGTCCGTGGCACTAAAAGTGCCCAAAAAGTCGACAATGGACTTTTGGAGTGGCTGGTTGTACATTATTCATATTCATATTCATTTATTCATTGTTTCATGTGTATTATAGGTCTTAGGGGGTAATAACGTCCAGAACATGAGCCCCGCTGGGGCATTACAATGGCCTTACGGCAAAATTAAATTAAATTATGTAAATCTAGGTAACACTTCTGTAGAGAATCTAGCTTAACAATAAAATCTTATATCTATGTATGACTATTTGACTTGGACGGCTTGGTAATATTTAGAGGTAGGTAAGGTGTAGTTTTTAAATCTCGTCTTCCATAAATTCCTTAATGCTGTAGTATGATTTATTGATGAGTAGTTTTTTAAATTTTCTTTTAAAAGTGATATTTTCAGCTTCGTTTTTAATTTTATCTGGGATTTTATTAAATATTACTATTGATCTATAGTAGGGACTGTTCTGATTTTTAATCTTCATTAATTTTAATTTAATTAATTATTTTATTATTAAATTAATTAAATATTAATTTAATTAATTTAATTCATTAACTGGCCTGATGCCTGCCTCCATGGACTGCAACCATAAAACTACAGGTTGCCAATGAAAAAATATTTTAGAATGATTAAATTTGTAAAAAAGTGAAAATTTTCCGCGCGAAAAATGGCTGCGCAAGCGCAATTTCGTGAATTTTCGTTGTTTAGTTTTTGTTAATATTCCGAGGCGAGAGTACCTACCTGATTTCGTCGCTATAATAAGAACTCGTATATCGATATTTTGGATTACAACACTATCATGAGGGCTGTGTCTGACTATATCTAATAGCCAACCCCATTATTAAAACTGTACTTTTGGGTCCAAATAAAAAATGATGGGGTTTTTACAGAAGGTAGGTTTACCTACTAATGATATGATGTATCTTTGTACAAATCGTGCCTGAAATAAACAACTTTTTAAATATAATTTTTATTAGACAAGTTAATTAAACAAAAAATAAAAAACCCCATCTAGCCTTTACATTGGTCTTCATTATTCTACTTTAGTCAAACCCTTTCATTTATTAATGAGGGAGCTGTTAAAAAACAGTGGCACTCCGGGAATGCCGACAGAAGTGAAAACAAAAAAGTACCCGTCCTCGTATTCAGATACCTCGTCGTTTTTGCGTCGGGGGTTACAAAATCAAAGTAGGTAGGTATAGTTTACATCCCTATGTAGCCACACCGCATATATTTCGAAGATGAAGCTGATTTGAAAACGTGCCGTATCGACTCTACTGTCGTCTCATCAATTTTAGCGACGTGCGTACAAGTACATCTTATTTTCCTATACTTATATATACACATCTCTGAGACATCTCCATATAACCATGTTTGATCAAACGTATTAAATCCTCTCAAAGTAAATAGAAATAAACAGTCTTCCTAAAATAAGACTACCTACAAAATAACCATATTTTTTTATTGGCTTACCTCTCAGCTCAGTATGCCTTCTGCGCCGTAGGTCGTGGCTTCGATCCTCACCGAGAACTCTCTTTTTTCTATCAAAAGAAGCTGATGGCAAAACAAACAAACTTACCTTTTTCTCATTTTTATAACGGCTTTTATAGGAAGGTACTAATACAAACCAACATTCGCTTTGTTCATTTCATGGACGTGTTGATGTTCGAAGTTTCTATTGCCTTAGGAAATAATAGGTAAGAACTTTGTTTGGAAAGCAGGCACTGAAATGACATAAGTTTATTCCTATAGTGCTGCCTTTTATTTGTATTATCGAGTCCTCATTTATTTCCAACACCGCAGCTGTTCATTTATCATACGTGTATTGAGCCCTCAATACACGTACCTACCTACACTTTATATATTATATTCATACGTGTGTGTCTTCTATCGTTCTTTTTAAGTCCAGTAATAGCCGCTTTTAGTGATTAGACCGCCCATTGTATTCCACTTTGATGTTTTTCTGTATTTTTTTGTTAATTTTATGCGATGTGCAATAGAGTATTTTCTATCTATTGACAATAAAGTCTACGAAAACAAAAAAAAGTAGTTATGCGATGGAAATTATGTTTATATAAGACTATATGTATATTTTTTGCAGAGAGTAAAATAGAGGAAGCCATAAGTAAGGCTTTGGAGGATGCGAAGCAGAAAGGGATTTGCGGCAAAGAAGTGACGCCGTTTATTCTCGCTGCGGTGGCGAAAGCGACCGGCGGAGCCTCCCTTGATGCTAGTATCCTTTTTTATGACATGAAAAAGCTGGAATTTTAGGAGTAATTCACGATTTGCATAATAATGCACCGAACGAGTATGAATGACTGGATTAACGACGTTGGGGTTCAAATGGGACTGACCAGATTGAATCCAATGCATCACGATGAATAGACGAAACTGTTAAACTGGTAATGGAAAGCATGATCGAGGTCGGCCATGAAAATGACGATGGTAATGAGAGTGCCTTTACATTCTCATAAAGTCTATTAAACAAGAGGAATTATTAGTACTTATGTCAAGTCTCTTATTCTCGCTCAATGCGTAGATGGCTACAGAACAATTTCGCACCCATTAAATCCTTAATGAAACCTTGGTCCGCCCGTTGGTACGTAATTCTGTCGTAAATTTAATGTGAAGGAATGCCAACGTATAAATGATGGGTAGTGAAACTAATTTCCACGATTTCTTTCTTAACGACTTACAGACATCGCTCTAATAAAGAACAACGCACGTGTTGGCGCCGACATCGCCGTGCAATATAAGAAACTTGAGAAGGATTCGATGGGGGCGCTCAATATCGGCTTCGGAGTAGGAAAATCCAGTAGTTCGAGGAGATATTTTCACACCTCGTGTGAGAGGCGTTCCGTAGGAGATTGTGTAGGCGATGAAGATATGCCATTGTTGGGCGCTGGTCATGCCAACGGAGACGTGCTCGTGATCGGCGGAGCCAACGTAGACAGGACCTATAGAACCACTGAGACCGTGCACGTGAGTATTTGTGCTAGTTCATGATTACCGGGTGATAATTCTAGTTTATAAGAATCAGTAAAATAAAATAAGACATTTTAACAAACTCTTTATTTAATGCATTTATTATGATAATATTTAGCTCTCAGTCGCCTAGTGCGTACCCTCGGAAAGTTGCAACAACTCTATACATGTCATACAACAACAAACAAACGGTTTGGTTTACCTTGTCCAGCAATCCATAAACAAAATTGAACTGCAGGGCTACCGAGAGCTCCATATGGCTATGCATATGGCTACGGCTGTTAAATTGTGTACAGATCAGCTGACCCACACACATTTCTTTTAGGTTTGAACGTGTGGATCAATTTTGACAGCCATAACCAATAACGATATGAAGCTACCGGTACACCAGCAGGTCGATGAAAGCATTTATTTCGGACAATGCATGCGTGCACGTATTATGTCGTTTACTGAAAAGATAAACGCGACTGGTTGGCTTTGTTTAAGGCCATTAGATAGTCATCGTTCGTTTAAATCACTGTTAGCGATTATATGCTTGATTTAGATTAAAATGAATGATAACTAAAACTGGACGAGGTAAATTACCGGAAGAATTATAGGTAAACAAATTTAGGGTCAATCAAAATAGTTTGATTACAATGGGATTGGGTTTGCCTAACTTAAACGTCAATTTTGGTCTAACATTTTCTACATCATACGACAAAAAGTTATTAAGTTTTGTATTTTAACTTATATTTATGCATGAGTGTCGTATGATCGAATTTATTCGACAAATCCATTGCAGACGAGGCACAGTCTATCAAAAGTATCAAGTTCCTACTCAGGCACCCAAATTATATGCAGCTGTGTAGGCATATGCTGAACTCCTCGTAAGTATACGAACTTTGTGTTCACGTTCTTGCTATCCAAATAGAATGTGCAAATGATTGCACAGTGAAAACTTGTTACTGTGCATCCTCTGTAGGTACAGTTATTTTTAGGTAAACTCTAGTGAAGGTAAAGAAGACATAAGTAGGCAGCACATCAGAGACGAGTTTAACATTTCCATTTTATTTAACCATTAGTTTACGATAAAGTAACATCAGTTATACAATTTTATAAGCCAAGGCACATGTCATTTTATAGTTTGGAAGAAATGCAGGATTGAGATTGGATCCTAACTACAAATTATTCAACTTTCCGAATATAGGTACAATTTTTATAAGATTGGTACATTTATTTATTTATGTGACAACAATATTAAAAAACTATGTTTCTGCATAAATTCACAAAATATTATACCTACTCTAAGCGAACATAACTCCATACTCATCAATACAATACAATCTATAAAGTTACTTCGTAATAAGTACAAATATGTATGTAGGTATTCCAATATTAGGTTTATCATTATCATACTCATACAGCAACTGAATGATTTGAACAACTATAGCTACCTACGATTCCGTCGGCATCGACATCGGCACTGGCCGATCGCGGCGACTACGGCTCCAATATGCGACACCTAGTAGTCCCTGCACACTGCTTCAATAGGTTTCACCTATATATGACACAGCCTTTATTATTTTACCTAAATACGAGTGCATTCATCGTCTTTACTGATTTAAAATGTGCGCTCTGACCGTCGCGCAATCTCTTTGAAACTATTACGGTTGAATTAATATTGGCTAGCTAGTTCTTAGTTTACAAACGGTCGTATTCGTAACTCGTGTGAAAGCTTATTAATTCTGTCTGTATTCACTATACTGTTATAAGCATATAATTGTAGGCACTACGTCAATAAGCTCATATCAGTACTATGTTTGTAAATCTGTCCATGCACGATTACTCGCATACTGCACATGTACAAATTATGTATAATTATTTATATAAAACGAGCCATATTATTAAGCAATTTAAAATAATATAGCCAGTTAGCATTGGTTGTGTCGCCAGCCCCGGAGCTATGCTTTAACATAACAATCTCGGAACATTTTTTAAAAGTTTGCGAAGCAAACTAATATTATGATTTTACTAGACTGACGTGACCAATGCAACCCAATTTTAACAATGGCAATTCATGGATAAAGCACTGATTAACCTAAATACAAAATTAATTACTTACTAAATATTAAAATCAAATCTAAGTCGCGTTTGGGTTGCTAATTAAAGCAATAGTAATAATCTAGAGTACAGCTATGAATACTGTTCAGGATGTATGTGCAATGGAATATAATTAGAATTATTTAAATACGACTACGGGTTCATATTAGAACAGTCTAGTAAAATAATAAATCACATAATTTACCTCTAGTGCTATTGAAGTACTTACGAGCAGATATATAAATCTTATGTAATTCCGCTTTATCAAATTTGAATAAGATTCTATTGTGTTATAAGAGTCTATATGCTCGTCAGGGTTTTTGAAATTAAGAGACTAAGGAACTATTAAAATACGGTCATCAGCTACGAACTCTAACTTAAAAATAATGTAGATGTGCTGGGTTTTTCTGCAAGCATTTGATCTACAATAATATACTATGAAGTTAAGTTAATAACTCAACAACAGCTGTTTAGAAAATTGGTAGGTAAGTATACAATCAAAACTGATCTTCTAACGTTACAAATATCAAAGGAAGTGTATATATTGATTCCCGTTTTCAGTGCTACATACTCTCAATTCTGTGACATCGAGCTCCCCGCACAAGCACGTAGTTCAAATAGTTCAACTGCAGGCATCGACTGTCCTCTGCACCGTAGTCCTTTCTGGCCAATGCACCATCACACGCACACACACTCACGCAGAACGACATAAGATGGTAGGATCATAAAATGAAACAGATTAGAACAAACTCGACTTGTAACCCGTAGGAACTAAACACAAGCCTCGCTCGTGGTAATGATTCACTTCATCGCGTATACGCAAAAATCGTCCGACATGCGAATGTTTACAGTTCACAACAACTATTTAGCTATATCCAACGGCTTCAACTTTAGTTCTATAGAGAATATAAGTTCTCACAATTGACAGTGGTGTTGACCGAGGCGAGGTCGAGCTCACAGCTCGAACTCGGAGCGGGTGTGTCGGCGGTGGTCGAGGTGCACGCGCGCGGCGGTGCGGCGCACGCACACGGGCGCGCCCGCCGGCAGCTCCGGCTCGTAGCCGGGGGCCGGGAACGAGCGCCACCGCCGCCCAAACAGCCGCTCCAGGTAACATCTTAGTCAGATCCGGGTCGCGGCGCTGTCCGCCGCCAGCGGGCGGTACTCGCCGCGCGCCAGCTCGCGCATCTCGCAGTTGTTGTTGCCGTTGATGGTCTTAGGGCCGAGCAGCTCGTCGTGCACACTGCGCCGTGCCCCGCCGCCGCCACCGCCACCACCTCCGTCCGAGACGACGCGCCCCAGCAGTGCCTCGCGTTCCGGACTCCCTCCATGCGCGCGCACGCCGCCATTGGCGTTCACTGCATTTACGATAATCGTCTGCGACAACGGGCCTCCGTGAATGGGACTGCCTTCGAGCAGCTCACCCGCGCTGAGCTCGGTCCGCAGTATTCTTATTTTCTGAATCATCTCCTTTATTTCGTACCGGAGGATGCCGAGGAAGCACAGTTTCAAAAATGCGATGACACAGTATCCTAGAACGAACAGCGCATCCGCAGTTCTCCGCAGCCAGGCTAGTAAGCGCTCCGCACAGGCGGCGGTATGCGGAGCGCAGTGCACCGGAGTGAAGGGAGCGAGTGACGAGGCTGCGGTAGCCGCGGCGCCAAACAGGGCAGGTGCAGAAGCCGGTGAGTGCGCCGGGATCCGGCAGCAGCTCGGTGGAAGCACCGTCCGGTTAAGAGCCGTGTAGTCTGCCGGGCCGTTCACCCCGCAGCACCGCTGCTCTCTCTGGAGACGATCCCAGGCCTCGGAAAATTCAACGTCCGTGTCGTAGTCTTTGGCGAGCCGGAGGCGGAGCTGCGGCCGGAGCTCGCGGCACACGCGCTCAAACCGGAACGCCCAGTACACGCCGATGGCAGCGTCGCCGACGAGCAGCGCGAGCAGCGCCAGCCAGTAAGCGTTGAGCATGCGCTCGGAGAGACGCAATGCGGCGAGGCAGCCGAGTAGCTGTAGCAAGCCCGCCTGCGCTGGAAGCGCTGCGTACCCGTACAGGAAGCCGGGCTGCGCGGCGCCCAGGCCGGGCACCAGCGCGCGCCGGTAGTCCGCGAGCGCGCGCCCCGCCGCGGCGCAGAAGGCGAGCGCACCCAGCAGCAACGCGCCGTTGCACGCGTAGATCCAGATGCGATAGTAGCGCATTGCGCGATGCGCGGCGGGGTGCGCGGGGCGCGCGGGCGGCGGCAGCGTCATGGTGGCGGGCGCCGCGTCATGGCGCCGCCCGCGCCCGCGCCGCCGCCACGCGCCGCGCCCCACGCCTCTGAAACCACATCAACAAAACCCTTCGTTCAATAAGCGGAATAGGTACTCAATTTCGCGTCTTTGGTTGAATTGCAAGAGCGTTTGTGGAATAGGGGTTATCAGCGGCCCCACCTTCCGATCTTAAGGTCATGAGATCAAATCCGGCTGGGCACATACCTACTGTTCTGTCTAAAAATGTACGTGCACTAAGTACTCTTATACGGTGAAGGAAAACAGTTAGAAAATCGGCATGTCGTAGAACTAATATAATTATGTAATTGAAAAACAAACTACACGAAGGTGCACGAAAATGTTCCTATTTTTATATATACTGTAAGCTTCTGTTATTATTCCATGAGTTTTAGATGTTATTTGAAACCTTGTGGTACCTTAATTGACAGGAAGTGTGGACTTTGTTACTAAATTGTTAATAGAAGGTATTATTAATTAATATTAAGATGATTAGGTTCATAAAAATATTATTTGTTTTGTTACCGTTACAAAATACAGAATTATTCAGGGATCAATAAATCAATATGGTAATTGAATTTCCATCGGTTGCTTGAGCTCCAACCTTCAAGCTTCAAGCTTCAAGCTATAAAAATAAAGAGTAGGGATGGTTTGGGTCTGCAAGCAAGCGAATGGTAATTCAAGGAGGCATTCGGTTTTGAACCGTCGACAAGACAAGTCCACTTAGTTCGTCTCGGCGATAGCCATGTACAAGTTTAGCTTAATGTATCTAGATCCATAAAGTACTCAAGTTGTTAATAAAACTGAAGAAAAGGCTATAAAGTGGTTTGAATTCTACATCCTCGGTCTTCTCTGTTAGTGGATCTTTCAAGTCAGAAGTGGGTAGAATCAAGGTACGTAATATTTTTTATATTGTTTCAAAGTAATAGCTGTAATTCTTACAATTATCTGGTAAAAACGCATGTATAGTTTATCGTGTGACACACATGGCCAAGGCTACTCTTTGGTAGTGTTATCACACGATTGCTATAATTTATTTGGTTGAGTAAATGCATTCAGAGGTTATCGTGTGGCACACATGGCCAGGGCTACTCTTTGGTAGTGCTACCACACGATAGCTGTAGTGTATTTTAGTTTTTTTTTTTTAGTAAATACATACACAAGTTGTCGTGTGGCACACATGGCCAAGGCTACTCTTTGGTAGTGCTACCACACGATCGCTGTAGTGTATTTTAGTTTATTAATTACATACCTACGTTGTTGTGTGGCACACATGACCAAGGCTACTCTTTGGTAGTGCTACCACACGATAGCGGTTGTTATTCTAGGAAAGTTAAATGCATGCATAGGTTATCACGTGGCGCACATGCCAAGGATACCCTTGGGTGATGCTACCACATTAAATGTGACTAAGCGCTGCTTGTATTTCTTTTATCTACCATAGATTGTCATAAAAAAGAAATACTGTAGTTGGTTATCGAATAAATCATCCCTTTTATATATTTCTTTTCATGCGACGGCGAGGAGAAACCAATGGAGAATGACGTGTGTCATCCGACCATGGCCGCAATAGAACATGGACCACCCGGACATGGAGCATCAAGAAGATTGGACTCGACACTGGAACGCGACTCAATGCCACTACACCGAAACTGGACTAGCTGGGCGATTGCAAGTTGTAGCCGTTCGTTGCTGTTTCACATCGTGAAGATTGGTTAAGCGCTACCAGCAGAATGAAGTAAACGAAACTGCAAGACATTTCAGTAGAAAATTAACACGTGAGTTCACGTCTCAATTCCCAAAGATTTTTAATATTGGCTCATCAAGTACTAGAGTAGATTCAGCACTGATGCTAAACTGAAACGATATACCTAAATTAAATAATACATGACTTAGGTTAATGGTGTGAACCATGAATGTGTAATGGTCATGTGAGGGTGTGTGTGTGAATGTTGTATCAGAAACTTAATATTCAGATGATAACGATAGAGGGTAAGAAGTGAAATATAAAAAAAAGGAGAGTTCTTATGATTTTGGGTTGCTTACGAGCTTAGCGGTAGATAGGCATTTTTTTTCTCACTTTTGCAAAGAGTATATTTACGGAGTGTAGTGGAAGAATTCTATCGGATTTAATTGGTATTCTATGTATGTACGTATCCCTGGGACATCTTCTGGTCTTCTCCTGTTGGTAGGTGCGTACCTACCCTCAGTTTCTTATCGAGGTTGTTTCTAAAAGTGCGGTTGTGATTAGTATAGATTTATTTGTCCTAAAGGTGGTTTTTAAAATTTTCGATACAGTTTGTCCAAATGGCGAATACTATTCAAGAAAATAGGAGTGATCCAAGGTTCAAATACGTTTCTGGTGAAGATAGGTACCTACGTTGTCAGTTTTTTGTTTTACTTTTATTTATTTATTTGGATATGCAATGGATTACAGCGACCTTGTCTGGGTCATTAGACAGATGATGTGACGTCTGAGGTGGGGGCAAGTTTTATCATTAATATCATTCCAGTAGGTGCCACCGTGAGAACAGTAGCAGGAATATAAGAATAATAGGAAATAGAGGCGCTAAGAAAAATAGTAGATGGTTACTTGTTTGTTTATTTAAATCACCACAAAATTACGCACAAAAAAAAAA
The DNA here is from genome assembly GCA_947578465.1 of Thera obeliscata. Classification (NCBI taxonomy): domain Eukaryota; kingdom Metazoa; phylum Arthropoda; class Insecta; order Lepidoptera; family Geometridae; genus Thera; species Thera obeliscata. The sequence goes on from OX387926.1 coordinate 7,491,961, forward strand.
TATAGGTTCAAACAAACAAAATATTCTCCCTCGTGTTTACTCACTTAAGGTTGCCTTCAGTACTAAACTGGTAAACTGGTATTATAAATAGGAAGGGTAATGAAAATAATTGACGAATATGATATTATAAATAGGAGGGGTAATGAATAAAGACAGGTACAATGATATAGGTAGGAAACCACATCACACACTTAATATTTATTTACTAGTTATCAGGGTTTTCAAAATTGACTTAAAAGTCTAGAAAGGTAAACTAGGTGCACAATTAATCTTAAGGTGGGTACTTTGCAACTAAACGTTTAATAGTCTATGACGTTGACTCCTCGATCTAACTAAGTATAAGAACTTTTATGTAGACGCGAAGGATCTCTGCTTCGGCTGATCACAATACTGGTTTGGCGACAATGACATTCAGTTGAGGTTTGGAATGACTTAAGACTACCATGCTCTTGGTTACGATTGGACAAATGCATAATTATCCAATCCTTCGTAGGAATGAAGGATCGTTTTCAACCTAAAATCGGTTAGTATTAATTATCAGAAAACAAAACAACAGTTTATACTACAAATATTTTGTTAATGCAGTATATTTTTTGTATACCGTGATCTATCCGATTGCAGTATAACTTACTCAACATCGTTCATTATGAAAGGTAAACTGCAGTGGTAGAATCTGCGAAGGGATTAAAAATTAGCCTCAGCAGTTAAAAGTAAATAAGTTAAAATCATGTTCATTTATTATTGATTGTCTAAGGGGTGTTATAATGCCAAAGTGCAGTGTGTCTAGTTCAGATAGATAGATGGATAGATAGATAACACTTTATTGCAAACAAGGATACCTCATTGGAACTAAGCGTACCTAACTAAATAAAGCGTTATTAGCTTGTTACTAAGTATAAATCGTTAGTTCAATGCCTATTAAATCTGTACATAAAGTACTACCTTACAGAATTAAACTTACCTACTACATAAGTTTATGAATCATCGTTTCAATTTTATCCATACCCTTTTCAGGGTGAATTTTGTTATGGGTAGAATTTTTTTTGTGCGTAGGAAGTTGCTATCCAGTGACGTTCAACAAAGGATGAAACCGTCGTTTTGTACGAGCTAGTGGTCAGAAAATATTATAATTGCTCTTTCTTTATGCGTGCGGTTTTCAGGAAAGTAGATAGGTCTGTTAGGCCTTTCAATATTCCATCTTTTAGTGCCTAGCCTATCTGGCTGGTGCTTTTGTTAACAATGCCTAGTCGTATAAAAATAATAATTGAAAAAAAAAAAAGATACGACAAAAAGCTGTTTCTTGCATATGCCTTGCTGGCGTTAGCTATGTCTGTTAAGACGGTAGATGTATTTTATGTTGTGAGTCATCGAGGTACACGTACTGCGTCAGCTGTTGTTAAAACAACGTGTTTTAGATCCTCCTATGTTTCAGTTGTCAAATGTGATGAGTTTCTTATTTCAACGCTGTTGCCTCTGGCATTAGGTTCCAGGTTTCAATTTGGTTCTTGAAACTGGATTTTTGTGTCTTTATTGGTAAAAATGTTTTAAATCAACGGCGACGAGACACATCACTAGTCGAGAATGCAAGATCGAAAAAAAAAGATGACATCGAAATGAGTAGATGGTTGTTCCGCGTGTTTTATAGGAATACGGAGTTCTTAGCTATAAACAAATGGGTAGTTTTCGCTGAAATAGTGAGGAGGTATCATATTGGTTGACATGAGCTCTATCGCATCCATTTTACATCGTTGATGGAGAAGAAAATAGCTGCAAATTTGTCCTGGTCTCCCTTGTGTTAAGCGAATAGATCTAGAATTTCCGATCTGCATAAGTCATTAATCTTAATAGTAATGTTGCGATTTTACTTAATTACGGTTAGAAGAGTATAAAAGTAATTAATGACAGCAAAATTAAAAACCTTTTTATTATTATTATTGCGGATAGCCAAACAAAAAAGTACTAAGTAGAAACTGGTTGATAATCATTAGCTAAAACACAAATGGAACTGGGAAGATAGATTAATGATGACCTTATTAAACTTTAAGTCTGTCTGTCCGTCGCGCTTTCACGCCAGAAATATTGAACTGATTTAAATGACATTAGGTACACAGTGTAGAAATTGAGAAAGGGCATAGACTACTTAAAAATAAAAGGATGGTAAGGGGTTGAAAAGAGGGTTGAAAAGATTTTAAATGAGTGAGCGATGCAAGTATGTGTTATGTTGTGACAATTATTAGTAAGATTCCATTATATAAGTATTAAATCCATTATATATGTAAGTAATAAAATCATATTAAAAGCCTTTATTAATAAATAAAAATAAATGAGACGTGAACCACCAATAGAAAAATGGATGAAATGGATATAGCACTGATGAAATGATTTCCTTTGATCACACTACAAATAAGTGTGCATTAAACAGAAAAATAGATGAAATGGATAGCACTGATTGATTTCTTTTGATCACACTACAAATAAGTGTGCATTAAATTGAAAAATTGATGAAATGGATATAACAATGATGAAATTATAACTTTTGATCACACTACAAATGAGTGTGCATTTGTTGATACATTCAATTACACTTTCTGTCGACTAGCTTAGCTTAGCTTAGCTTAGATTAGCTTAGATTAGCTAGATAAACAATTGAATAAATAATTATTAAACGCAAGTTATTACATGATGTCTTAGTTTCAAGTCAATTATTAGTATTGTTTAAACGATTAACATTGTGTTAACGATTATTTTATTTAAAGAAAAAAGTTTTTAATCATCTATCTAGCTACCATAGCACGAATTCTACTTAATTTGGGGCTAGATAGTGTTGTGTGGATGGTCCACAATAATTATTTATTCAGTATGGTCAGTATAGTCAGTATGGTCAGTATGGTTAGTATGGTTAGTATGGTCAGTATGGTTAGTATGGTCAGTATGGTCAGTATGGTTAGTATTGTAGTATTGTAGTATTGTAGTATTGTAGTATTTTGATTTTGATTTTGATTTTATTTTGATTTTGATTTTGATTTTGATTTTGATTTTGATTTTGATTTTGATTTTGATTTTGATTTTGATTTTGATTTTGATTTTTTACTTTTGTCACTCATGTTTCTCGTGTTACTCATGTTGCTCATGTTACTCATGTGGCTGATGTTACTGACGTTGTAGATGTTACTGAAGTAACTAATTTTAATGATGTTACTGATGTGACTGATTTAAATGAAGTTACTGATGTTACTGATGCTACTGATGTGACCGATGTGTCTGATGTGACTGATGTGACTGATGCTACTGATGTGACTGATGTGACTGATGTGACTGATGTGACTGATGTGACTGATGTGACTGATGTGACTAATGTTGATAATGGTGATAATGTTGATAATGCTGATAATGTTAATAATGTTGATAATGTTGATAATGTTGATAATGTTGATAATGTTGATAATGTTGATAATGTTCATAATGTTGATAATGTTGATAATGTTGATAATGTTGATAATGTTGATAGTATTGTAGTATTTTGATTTTGATTTTGATTTTTTTTACTTTTGTTACTCATGTTTCTCGTGTTACTCATGTTGCTCATGTTACTCATGTTGCTCATGTTACTCATGTGGCTGATGTTACTTATGATACTGATGTTACTCATGAGGCTGATGTTACTGACGTTGTAGATGTTACTGAAGTGACTGATTTTAATGATGTTACTGATGTGACTGATTTAAATGAAGTTACTGATGTTACTGATGCTACTGATGTGACCGATGTGTCTGATGTGACTCATGTGACTGATGTGACTGATGCTACTGATGTGACTGATGTGACTGATGTGACTGATGTGACTGATGTGACTGATGTGACTGATGTGACAGATGTTGATAATGTTGATAATGTTGATAATGTTGATAATGTTGATAATGTTGATAATGTTGATAATGTTGATAATGTTGATAATGTTGATAATGTTGATAATGTTGATAATGTTGATAATGTTGATAATGTTGATAATGTTGATAATGTTGATAATGTTGATAATGTTGATAATGTTGATAATGTTGATAGTGTTGATAATGTTGATAATGTTGATAGCGTTGATAGCGTTGATAGCGTTGATAATGTTGATAGCGTTGATAATGTTGATAATGTTGATAGCGTTGATAGCGTTGATAGCGTTGATAGCGTTGATAGCGTTGATAGCGTTGATAATGTTGATAATGTTGATAGCGTTGATAACGTTGATAACGTTATTAACGTTGTTGATAATGTTTAGAATACTGATAATGATTGTTAATAATTAAAGATATTGATAATAAGAGGTTGATAAAGTTCATGATAATGTTCGTTGATTATGTTCATTGATAATATTCGTGGTTTGTTGATAATTTTCTTTGCATGTTGTTAAGTATTGTTGAATTGATAAAGTTGAATAGTTAATAATATAAAGGTATATAATATATTGATATTGTTAGTATATTGTTCGTATTGGTACCTAGTTGATACAAATGTTTGAAAAAAAATGTGGATGTTTAACAAAATGGTCACTTTGTTTATTGTTTTGATGAATCATTACAAACGTGTTATTTCATAAACTATGTACCTATCACGAGGTCGTGACTGTTTATCAGGATGGACGAACTTGTAAGCTTCTGTTATTATTCCATGAGTTTTAGATGTTATTTGAAACCTTGTGGTACCTTAATTGACAGGAAGTGTGGACTTTGTTACTAAATTGTTAATAGAAGGTATTATTAATTAATATTAAGATGATTAGGTTCATAAAAATATTATTTGTTTTGTTACCGTTACAAAATACAGAATTATTCAGGGATCAATAAATCAATATGGTAATTGAATTTCCATCGGTTGCTTGAGCTCCAACCTTCAAGCTTCAAGCTTCAAGCTATAAAAATAAAGAGTAGGGATGGTTTGGGTCTGCAAGCAAGCGAATGGTAATTCAAGGAGGCATTCGGTTTTGAACCGTCGACAAGACAAGTCCACTTAGTTCGTCTCGGCGATAGCCATGTACAAGTTTAGCTTAATGTATCTAGATCCATAAAGTACTCAAGTTGTTAATAAAACTGAAGAAAAGGCTATAAAGTGGTTTGAATTCTACATCCTCGGTCTTCTCTGTTAGTGGATCTTTCAATACATTCTTTAGCTTGCACTATGATATTTTATCACTCTAGCGCTTTGATAAATTCCTTCATAAAATACGCTTTAGTTAGGCTAACTGGGCACACGGCACTCGGATTAAGGATTTTAATGGTGCTCCCGACATAACTTCACCGGCTCACTAAGCCTCGTTGCTGAGGCCGAGCACAAAGACTGATGCATCATAATAGGATTAGAGCGGCCAACTTAGTTACTTGTCTTTCACTATTTTGTCATAGTTTCTTTAGGTGAGTGAGGATTATTACTATTGCACTACGTCATTTTTTTTTTCATTACGAAAATAGAGACTTGTCTATACTTATATCTTGATCATCGGCATTTAGTAGATAATTAATGCCATATTTTTTTTAATTCTAATTCATTCGCGCATACATTTTTTACTATAACCTACGTATCGTTTCGTTTTTCATCGATTACTTAGTTTAGACGCGTACCTACTTTTTTTTCTGGATCAACGATCAAAGGCTTGTGGAAATTCAAGGAAGTTCAATCGGAATTCCATCAATGCAATGCGATTACACAACAAACAAACAATTCGTATTTTCATCAAAATGTGGCATTGAGTGGGAAAAAAGCGTGGCCATTGGTGGGAGTTAACCCTCGTGATTTCTTTTAATTTTAACAAATTACTAGGTATGTGTGCAGTCTTTGAGTTACTTACCTTCTTCCAGTTTCCAAGAGTAGGTAAGTAAGTACATATAGTGGTTTCAAACTTATTGATAGTGTTATCATAAATAACTATTATAACTTACAATCCGCCGCCCGTAACGTTGACTAAGACCCTGGCTAGTCACAGGAGCGGATGCGCGATGGTCACCAGAACGCCTACCACTCCGGAATGAGCTCTGAAAAAATATATAAATTAAAGCAATGTCTTTGGTTATTATTGCGGAAATGGCTTGATACATAGTAGACACATAACCACCTAGTTATATACATTTTAATTGAAGGATATATTTTTTACCGAAAAGTACCAATAATAACTGTTACTTATCGTTATTTCCACAGATTTGAATGTACAACGGACGATTCCCGCTAAAACTATTGAAATACTGAAACTGACTGAAAACCAATTAAAATTGGCAATACTCCCTAGTGATATCCACGATCGATCCTGACAATAGAAGGTTCAGTAACGCAATCTGCGAGTCTATGTACTGAGATAGATACATTTACATAAGAGCACGTTCACTGAATAGTCTGGACTACAATAAGTCGAGAGAAGCCAGAGCTTTTGTTGTTGGTTACAATATCTGAGCATACAGTGCATTGTCGTGGTTGGAGACACGCGCCAACTCGCGCCTCCGAACCCATTATAATACATTATACGTATGTATATTCTACATGCTACAAACAAATCACGCAAGCTGTACAATATGTCGTTGCTTACGATAGAATTTCCATTCGGCCAAAGTTATTTGGTTATTCTTATTAGCTCGACGTTAAAAGCAACCTACAAAAGATGCCAAAGTCGATTCACTGTTTACAATTTTCTTATCCAATACCCAATGCAACACCTAAATTCTAGACGGCAAGAGCTCATGAGATCATACAAAATTCAGAATCCATTCGCCCTTTGAAAATGTTACTAGTCTCTTGTGAGCATCACTTATTCCATTTTACGCTATCCAATTCGGTCCCGTACGGTATTGTTTCTAGTAGAACTTTATCGAAAACAAACACAATCAACTGTCTAGTTATAGTTCTTGAAAATGTACTAGTAATAATAAACGAAACCACTAGAAAATCTATTTCTTAACTACTGAATAAGAGTTGGAACGCATTCAGTTGGTCACGAAGTTCCTATACCAACATACAATTAGCTAATGCACCAATTTTAATGGTATAGGTGAAATAATGAATTGCGATAACATTTGGAAACTCAGATCCGATGAGAAGAAGCATGAAACAAAATAGATATCGACCTACATGGAGGGAAATCAATTTACCAGCGTAGTGAAATAAATATAACACCTCTTCTTCATCTTTACTGGTTTTGTTTCTTACATAGATTCATATTTCTTGAATCCCCAAAGGCTTTACTTGCATTTTGAGCTTTTGAAATGTTAAAAAGAAAATAATTTTGAACGGCTTACTGTTTTTAGTCTGTGACGTAACAACACACTAATAGCAACCAGAGTAACCTGCTCATGCCATGAGCCTCATGGCCAGTGGCCATGGATTTAAGATACAAGAACCATGGTGGGTTGGTGGCTGGTGGCATGTGGCAGCATCTATGATTATATTTGAATGTCGGAAACATTTACTTACACTACCGAAACGACCACTCGCCGCGGTATTTCTGTGGTTTTTTGTAACAGAACTGGTGGGAAAAATATCCCTGTAGATTGGAAAAAAACTGTTCAACAACAGAACTAATGAGAACAATTACCTACTGATTTTCTTTCTTTCTAACAAAATAATAAAACCTTGTGAGAAATGATAGAATAATGATATCGAACCATAAGTTATAAATTGATTTCTTGAACCGATCGTGGTGAATTATTCAGTAGCTGACGCAGGATTCTTCGGCGGTATTAAATTTACTGTGATAGGTTGCTGAGGTCCTCGTTTTAGCATGACCCGCGTTCGCTGCTGTCCACAGGAAAAACGCGGAGCTCTCTGTAGAGAGTGCCCTTGTATTTTATTACTATTTGATTTCAAACAGCATTAGCATTCAACAGCAGCATTAACACTATGCTTATAAATTATTGTGACAAAACTAAGCTAGTCACAAATAGTTTTGATATCCCGTAATGTTTTTGTAAGACCCTTCCTAGCGTATGACTTCGGTCGTCGTACTAGCAACAAACTTTACATATTGCTCAGCTCATACAATCATGGTGTAACGTAGATACATTTTAGACGTATCTAGTTTCTATTTAATCATAAAATCAGTATTTTAAAGGCACTTTCCTACCTACATACCATTAGGTACCTATGGAAAGTAGCTTCAATTTGAACCAAAATTAAATAATACCAACGTCTGTGCCTCGCAGAATTTGCCTTGCCTGCAAATCTGAGCGCGTCGGGTCGGAGGCACTCGGGCGTGTTCGTATAGCGCGGTGCGCGAGCGCCCCGTCGCTGCCACAACCGCCATTCTCCGGTCGGTCGCGGTTGCTCGTACACGCTTCTGAGCGTGTCGTTTGCCGAGCGCCGCCCGACCGGGAATCACTTTGAGGAACATTAATTCTATTCCTTTTTATCTACGTAATCTTTTCTTACGTAGACATATCACTCTCGTAAGCTATAATGTAGTAAATTCAGTTTTAAACCCGTATATCGGTAGTGTTGAACAACCGTCACAAAAATGTTGTAGGTAGGTTCGTGGCATTTTGCAACGAACTTTTATTTTATGTTTCTTTGTGTAATCTTTCTTCTTTTCAGCTTTAGCTTGTTTTTATTTTAAATAGCTAGGTATCTAATCTTTTATTAGATATCCTATTTCACATTAACTTCACATTTTGTTCATTTCATATCATTTTCATTTTTGTAATTTTAAATTCTTTCCTATTAATTTCATTCATCTCATTTTGTAAACTCCGCTCTGATTGTGACATCACACACCACCTCGTACTCACCTCACCTCACCTCATCATCACGTAATGCTTGCTTCGCACGGTGGTCACAATCAGAGGGTAATGAACCTGGACCTGCTGGTGACACCTACTATGTTACTTTCCAGGGTTCAAAATTGGGACTTCAATGTACGGATTCAAAGTTTGGGATTTCAAGTTGATACTGCAGTATTGGGAGGACTTATTCGTGTTCCCCGAGTCACCCACCGACGTCAACTACGTGTGACCACGAACTCCTTCTGACTCCTTCTGACTCCTTCTCGTACCTCGGCCGCCAAAGCAAGCCGGCCGACGTCTACAAACTTGAGGGGAGTACTTCTCACCTCCTACTTGAAAGCAACCGTCAAATCAGTGACCGGGCAATTGAAGAACCGTTAATAAATTTGTATACTGTTTTATTGCGTTTCTTTTAAAACCAATAGATGTATCAATGGTCACCGTTTAGTAATAGCCTCACCACGAATGAGCATGTTTCTTTATTACCTGCGTAATCGTAAAAGTGGTGCAACCTTTCTAGTTCTCGATACTGGCGTAAAATAAATGAATAAAAAAGTTCTCGTTTACTGTTACTGGTAAACGAGAACTTTTTGAAAACCTGAAAATATTTTGGTAGGTATGAGATGATCTAATAATAGACCATAAAATGTAAAAAAAACGTGTTTTAATTTCAGCCTAGAGAAAGAACCTAGATAAACAGTTAAACGACATACCTACAAACTCTTTATAACCAGCATAATGCAACAATATCCATACATGCTTACTATTTCTAGCACAGGTTTTTTATATTTTTCAATTCTGGCTTTCAGCCATGACTCCGATTTGGGGAAAAGCAGAATACCTACACTGTATCGAGGAAACGTCAAACAACTATTGGAAGAGTTGCGAACTCCACATACAAAATGAAACAAAGTGGTTATGAAGCTCACCGGTGCAAAAATAAACAAAAAAGCGACTGGAGTTATGCGGAAAAACAAAAAGGCAAGAGCATCGATGCCTGTGTTGTGTCACATAACAACTGGATGTTGACAGACTGATTATATCTGTCTGCCAAAGGCTGGATTGCTATTCCAGTTTTTGTTTTGTATTGGTTTCGGTAATATTGTTTCTTGATTGTACCTATACAGGATAAAGCCCGAAGCTAGTTCGATAGGTAGATAAAATACGAAACAACAACTCTCAACTCTCGCGTCTTTACATGACTAGCAATAACGCGCTTAAATGTGTGAGTAACATAACTGTAGTTGGTTTGTTGGTATAGGTAATACCGGCAACCATCTTATTAGCACCATTCGACAGTCGCCGCGCGAGTTGATAACACCACTGTGCGTGCACGTTCATCATGGCATCAATTTTGGAACAACCTGCTGTGCAATCGTATATTGTATACTCGGGTATACTAGCGCTGAAAGTTTTGGGAACGGCATTTCTGACATCCAAGGCGCGATACTCCAAGAAAGTATTCGCTAATCCTGAAGACGCTGTAGCGGTTAAAGGAAAAGTGAAGCTCGATGACCCCGACGTGGAGCGGGTTCGACGAGCGCATCTCAACGATTTGGAGAATATTCCGGCGTTTTGGATACTCGGTGCGTTGTACCTGACCACGAGTCCAGAGGCTGCGTGGGCGACGCTTCTGTTCAGATTATACACTGCGGGTCGAGTTCTGCACACGATCGTATACGCTGTGCGTCCTCTGCCACAGCCGGCAAGAGGCATCGCTTTTGGAGTTCCTTACGCCATTATGTTGTACATGGGAGCAAAGGTTGTAACGCATTATATATCTGCGCTGTAATGAAGTTAGGTATAAAAAACTGATTATATAATAATATGATATTGTAATACAGAGAATTTACTATGTGAGTGATTTTACTGTGCGGGGTGGTATCAATAGTATTTTAGTGGCCAATGTACGTACCTAAATAAAGCAATAAAATAATGATAGGGGTCAATAGGAATATCAAAATATATTTGTTTTCTACCCCATGGAAGGGTAAATATATGTCTAATGAAAGTTGAGAACAATTATGAAAGCAACACTACATACAAGTATTACAATTACCATTACACAAATTTTTCCTTCAAAACTGTCTTGTTTTAATTCGACTGCCCAGAAGGATAGTCTTTTTTATTGTTACTTTTTGCCACCAACAGAAAACTCTGGATGATTATCAAGTACCTACCTACCTAAAAACTGTAACGTACGAAAATAATAAGTGGTATATAACATAATATATAACAAGTCTTTGATTATGATAAAAAATGGATAAGATTATATAACTTATAACTAAATATATAAAACTCTTACGTTACTGACTGACTGACAATCAACGCTCAGCCTAAACCGTTAGTCCTAGAAGCATGAAACTTGGAGGGTATGTTCCTTTTATAGCATAGGGGTGCACTAAGAAAGGAAATTGGAAAATTATTACCCTAAGCGGAGAAAAAGAGGAAAAACTTTTATAAGAAAAATCAACGGGGCGTAACGGCAAAGGGGCGAGCGAAGCCGAGGGCGGCCGCTAGTAATTTATATAATAGTGAACGTATTTTTTTACAGAACGCTTTTAAAGTAACTAAATTTGAATTGACTGTGATAATGTACAGTCGGCTGTATTATAATGTTTACAGATCATTGAAGAAGGAGTAAACTCACAAATGACTACGTAGTGCTGATTGCTAAATTATATATTTTAGGGGCCTTCCTTCCTTCCAGGCCCATTTTTTGCGGTCACTCTTATTAGTTTTCAAAGATCTTTAGTGCACGAAAGGAGCCTCTTTGAGGCGCACTTAAAATCCTTTGACCACACTTGGTTTGAAAGAATCAGTGACACGATAAGAAGAAAGATCTTTAATTTTTTTAGATAAAAGTAATCCAAGTCACGAACTATTTTTATTTAAAGTTGCGCCCAAATCGGCTCAGTGGCGTGGCTGATGAATTTTGCAATCATCGCAGCTGTCATTTGTTATCCAACTAACTTCATGCAGAGTCAGGGTTTCTTTTGAGACTCTTGACTTCATATTTTACCATCGCATTTATGGTATCTAGCTGAGTGTTTGCATCTAAATAGGTTTTCTATTTTAATTTCTGTCTAAAAAATATATGCCCGAAGAGCACTATGGCCCGGTTTTACGGATGACTAAACGACCAATCAAATTTTTAACAGGTCTTTGCTACAAAAAATTTAGTTAAACAGCTGTCAAATATTTGATTGGTCATCCGTGAACCCAGCTTTAACAAAACTGAATGAAACAATAATAATTATTAATCCTATCATGATGAGTGTACAGCAGTAGGCACTATTTTGATTTTGAAATAACTCTCAACTTCAAATATTTTGAAGAGAATCAGTGTAACAATGTTCTTGAGTGGGTGGAGCTGGCAAAGCGCCAGAGTGAGGGTCCTCGCCACGCCATTATAACCTTGCTGATGTTAACCACTCTCAGCTAAATTCCAATGAATTCCACCAAAATGCATTAACGTCTGAAAGGATCAGCTCAATACAATTAGGCTACCCCGGGAAATACGTTTTATTTATTCAACTCTTATCATTCACTGCGAGCAGTTTGGTAATGGCTACTACATTTTGATGGTTTTGATTTGAAGGATTTTTTAAAATACTCTAAAATGTAAACCTCAGATAAATACATACTTCTTCTTCTTATCGTGTCACTGATTCTCTCAAACCAAGGGTGGTGAAAGGATTTTAAGTGCGCCTCAAAGAGGCTCCTTTCGTGCACTTGACACATATTTTTTAGGTTCTACGATATGCCGGTTTCCTCACGATGTTTTCCTTCACCGTTTGAGAGCAATGGCATAGTGTACATAAATGTTGGCCAGAAAAGCTCATTGGTACACGACTGGATTTGAACCCACGATATCTACCACGATACCCACCATACCTATAACATACTATAATTACAATACTTAATAATTATTAGTAACCTGTATTTTCCTTTCAACTCTGACCCTATATGGATTTGGACAAAACACGTCCAAAAATATTATGATTCCCGGCTGGCCAACCGTAAAACGTGATACATAATCACGTTACCCTAAAATAATGTAATTATTGAAATTTTCACGTTTTCGGTCCGCCGTTTGCCTTCCGCAACCGTATGCAAAATGAAAAATATTTTAGCCGGAATAGCGCATACGAGCTGGCGGTTTTTATGGACCACAACCCACGCCCGGCGCTGGAGCCCGAAATTTTTGTTATTTGTGTAAAAGAATTTCATAGCGCGTGCTGTAGGCCATGCAGACTCATAATTATTTCCACTCGGAGTGTATTCAGATTACAGAAAGAGTTTATTTTCCTACATCGCTTATGGTAGTGTACATAATTTATGCGTGTAGGTATCACAATATATTTTTTTTTAATAAAATTTATACGAACAACGGCTTGATTTCTCGCTTTGTGTTCGTAAAAAAAACATTATTTTGTATCATTGAGTGCAGTTCTGGCGCTCACTGGTTTGTTTAGTTATTTTTTAGTGTGTCTGTCTGTCTGTGTATTTTAAATAGCTCAGGATTTGAAAAAAACATAAACACAATTTTAATAAATAGTACGCTGCTGGCCAGTTTATTTTCTGAAAACGTTGCATCATGAAGAACCGAATGTCTTATAGGCGCCCTTTCAAGGAAAATGTAGTGTATAGGTACGAGTAGGTATATAATAATAAGATGACGTCATAAGCTCAACTTTGAACGCAAAGGCGCGGAAAGATTTTACGAGTCACATGCAAATTAGGATGGCCACAGGGCAATGTGTCAAGGCTTTGGTATATGAAAAAGTAAAATGCCCTTCTGAATTATTGCCATGACAAAGTCTATGCTATATCTAGAACAAATTTCTGCCTAATCCAGATCTGGTTTTTATCCCTGACGAGCGTTTCACTACTGTTATTTCTTCTGTGGCTATACAGAGAGGATGAGAGGATGTTTTTTGTAACAAAATGTAGTTTTCGTACAGGAAGTATCGTACCACGATACTAAAACTCTTATAAATTATAATTATTTTCTTCCCTACCTTTTCTAATTAGCAGCAAAGTGAGTATAACGTGATTTAATTAAACATTTAACAGAATTGAGAAGGATGATGATGGATGGTATTTATGTTGCGGGCTGAATTTTGAAGTAAGGTTACATTAATCATGTTATTTGTATAAAGAAATACAGCCCACTTCAGAACCTCTCCTTTTATATAAGCTAATTAAAAATGCTCGAACGCATGGAACATTGAATTTAACGCAAACTCATAAATCATGAATATGGAATCATAATAAAATTAAACCACATTAAAAAACATGTGTTTTATTTCCCATAAAACACATGTTTCTATGCGAGCTACTTACACCCAATTTTCAACAAAAACAAATGCAATTAGTCGTCGAATCAATTCTTAGTCGAACTGAGAGTGCGTGCTTTTATTTTCAATTGCTCCTTTACACATGCATAGTAATTTTATTTTTCACCTCAATATATTCAAAATATTTCGATTGTTCACTTGAAAATCTCTGCCAGCAACCATTATCAAGTCACAGTGATGTATGCAGTGGATTTAAATTAGAATTGTACTATTTTGCATACCATTGTCCAATATGAATAAATATCCCTTATTGGCTAGCTTCCAGTTTGTCCCCAGTCTGGGCTTTGGTCAAATGGCTCTATTTGGGCCAAATGGAGTGACATCCTACTAAATGGTCTTTGTTGAATGCAAGATTTATGGTTATGTTAAATAAATATATTTTCTTTCTTTCTTTTCTTTCTTCAAGATTTAAAGGGTACCTATTACATTACTTACTATTAACTTCAATTCCACTGTATAAAACGTCGGTAACTCCCGGTTGTTCTATGGAACTTGTCATATTATTTTGTGGCATCTCTAACTCTGGCAACCTTGATAAGCTATATATACAGGGTGTAATCGTTAAGTGTGCACAGGCGATTATTCCGTAACTATTGCAGATATCAAAAAACTTTAAACTGATATCGAAAGTACTTTACCTAATGAGTAAAATGACATTAATAACTTTTTAAAAATAAAACGAGAAATATCCAAAAAAATTACATTAATCACTCCCATACATTTAGTATGAGATAGTAGAAAGGTTTTAGTTTCCTTATTTTAAGTGGAATAGTACCTACTCATTTTACCCTTGTCATTTGATAATTATGTACGATATGAAGGTATTAATGAATTTCAAGTAGATACACGTGTAGATTAATTATCTTACCACTTCAAATTTATAATAAACCTTGTTTCAATATTGTATTGATTTGAACTAGCTGAAAAGCAACATACTAAATAAAAACAAAAAGAAAGATACTCTTTGGTGTTCGTTCTAAATTCGAACATATGCTTTGAACACAAAATTTTGTACTTACTAAGAAATAAAATGTATGGGAGTGATTAATGTAATTTTTTTGGATATTTCTCGTTTTATTTTTAAAAAGTTATTAATGTCATTTTACTCATTAGGTAAAGTACTTTCGATATCAGTTTAAAGTTTTTTGATATCTGCAATAGTTACGGAATAATCGCCTGTGCACACTTAACGATTACACCCTGTATATGCAGAACTGATGGTTTCGTTGTTATTCATTGTGTGTATTAAGGACCTTCAAGAAGTGGTCTAGTCTGTGCTTGAGACCCGAATTTCAAAGACGTGTTGTGACTTGTGACTCGTGTCTAATTAAATCATATTATTTAAAACAATTGTGCTTTTATTGACTACATAAGAAAGGCTCTATCGTTCTTTCTTTGTATTCATTTAATCGTATTTTTAATGATTTCTCGAATCATTATTTATTAAAATATTCGATCAAGTGATAGCATTTGATCATAGGTTGGTGTTTCTGGTCACGTTTGAAGTGTCCTTGGATGCCAAAAATAAACGTGGGCGCAATTAATTAGAGCGTCGTCCGCCCTCCGCCCTGGCCTCCAACTTTCACTACCCATGAATGGAATTTATCACTCGATCAGATACCGATATTACCACCTAGCGACCCGTTTCCTGGCTCCGCATATTATGTACCATCGGCTTTCGTTTTCTATGTACTACCAACTAATAATTCCAAATTTAAAAAATGGTTCACCATTTCAACAGTTTAACTTCAGCTTTCTGATATATTAAACGATACCTTAATTTAGATTAGACGATTAAGTCAATTAAAAGCCATGTTACATTAGTGTGGTTTAAATCATCCAACATATCAATAAATGTTTAATAAGATAATTATTAAAAAAAAGTGAACCTGTCGAAAGTTTTCATCAAACTCAAACTCCAAATTGTCTTTATTTAGTTAAATTGCAAGAATCACTTTGAATTTTACATTGCAAATGTCGATGTCGATTTATCTGCCAATAACATTTCTTTTACTCGTGGACTTCAGTTCAACCGTGATCATGGTGCATGCAACTGTGCCGAAATATCGGAAGTCAACTCATGAAAATTTAATCATGGTAAATATCCGTTGTTTCATAAAAATAATATTGCAAATGTGTTTATCTGGGGTCATCATAATCACCGCTAAAGTAGTGCTCAGACTCCAGCATTCTTCCAGAAGCAGGACTCCTTTCAAAACAGTCATTATTAGTCTGTATGTCTTTAGAGATTCTACAGATTCTATTTACACCTTGGACATTAGTTACTATATATAGTTAGGTCAATAATGTATATGTTACTATAGTGTTATAAAAAAAAGATGGATATTTAGCTAGGTTATCCAGCTTATTTTCATGACACTTCCGGGTATGCAGAGTAACAAATAGCTGATTATCTATTTGTTGGAATCGTAAGCAGCTTTAATTTATAACTGAAGCTACTAAGTGAGCTGATGGAATTACGGAAGGGCCTCCCCGCACCCTTATTTCCGAATCGGAAGGGATGATTGAGGTCAAGGATACACTGCATTCCGATAACAGGTATTTATTCCGCGGTGGTCTAGTGTTTCGACCTTGTATTGCGATTCTATATCGTGGTTTCATATTCCACTCGTGTAAACATTGGTAAATAATACTTAATTATATGAATACGGGTATTTATCGCGATTACCTTTATTATTTCCCGACGTTTCGACCGTGTTACAACAGCCGTGGTTGCGAGCATACGGACAGAGGGTGGTGAGTCTGATTCCATATAATTATGCATAACGATCGCTTTAATTTAGAAAGTGGATAATGATTTCAAATGATGAAAAACGGTGAGGCCACCGATGTAATAATAAAAATAACATGGGTTCTCTAAATACCCTCATTGACCTAAGGCACCGTAAAAGGATCTTTCAGTTTCACCAGAAGATCGGAAGGGGATAACGACATCATCCATTAAAGTTTTCGATTTTCCAGTCGTCAAAATGTTCGCCCTACTTCTTCAGTCTATCAAATAAAATGGATAGATAATATCGTTAGGGTTATGTTAGAACCTCTGTGTATCGGTCAAGAAAGGTGGGGAAGAGTCTCGCAGCTTTAGTGCAGAATATTTATACCTGCTATAGGTATGAGCTAGGTTTGTTAGTATAGTAGTAAGCTCCATACTAGTTCTATGCTTCAGTCTACCACAGCCATTTCGATAAGGCGACTTTCATAGTGGCATCGAAAACTCATAATCATAAGTTCTCAAGGTAGGCATACAATAAGATACGCGCTCAGTATCCGAAGTCGGAGTTTCTCTACCACATTTCGTCTTCCAAATATTGTTTTCGTTTCGCCTATTTGTCTCTCGCTACTGTATGGAGAAAAGATGAGACAAAAATACGTTACGTAAACGATCGAAACGAGTTTTTGTCTCATCAATTTTCCGTACAAAGGAGAGAGACACTACGTGCTCACACGAAGACGAAATGTGGTAGCAAAACTCCGAATTCGGGTACTGGTATATCGCTACTTTTCCGCGCGGTAAAGGTGAAGGAGCATGCTCCACTGGCAAAGTACTTAGTAGTTTACCGTCGTTTCTATGTGGTACTAAAACATAAAGAAGCAACAAGTTTCACTCAATGGCACATTACTTTGCATTAAATATAACACAACCTTAATACACTGTTTTATTACGGCAAACACTTTCCTGCTTGCACTCTCATGAATTATAATACTAACTAGAAACCTTATATGCCTTTTTAACAAGCTGCAAGTTAGGTTGTATGTCGAACTAACAAAGTTTCAAGTTGATAAACCCATTATCAATACCAAACAATAGTGAAATCATTTGCAAACATTTGCTAGCCGCGCCAAATAGAATATTATTTTCCATAGCGATTGTAGGTCGTTCAAACATGACGATCTAAATGAAAATCCTTGTTGGCTTACCATAGAGCTGGATCCATTTTTTTTTTCAACACATAAGTATGCGAAAATTAAATGACTTATATTAAAATCTATGAAAGGAAAATGTGCTGGTCGTGTCTATCAGAGATAGCACACATCGACCCCAGCGATTGCTTTGAGCTTCAACAAATTAGTTTTAAACTTGCGAACGAAGTCTCTGTTGGTAACAATCAAACTATAGCCGAATTGCGTCTATATAAATTCTGCCGAAATAATTTAACTGTAGAGTCCTGCGCACATCTAGGCGATGGTGATGGCGATCATTGAAACGCTGTCAAATCTGACAGCGTTTCAGCTGATCGCCATCGCCACGCGCCTCGTAGTTGTACATTACTTATCTGTTGTATTCGAAACAGTATATACGTTTACAATGCAAATTAAATAAATGAATGTCATTTCCAATTCCGAACACTCCGAAGCTATATCTACAACAAATCAAAAACTACAAAAGTTGTTTGTCAAATCATGTTTCAACACAAATTGGGTAATTTGCACGCTTTCCGCATCTTCGTGATGAAACCTTCAGGTAATTTCCAACTCACAGAAATCACGAAGGCAAATTACAAAGTGACACGTGAAGACAGCGCACAAGCCTATGCGGCGGAATAGCGCCTGGCACTGTGTTGCACTGAACTGATTTTTAACTTGCCTTAAACAATTTCAAAGTTTAAACTACTACGATTCAATATTTTCGAAACTTCTTGTTGTTAAGGCCTGCGCACATCTAGCACGATGGCGATGGCGATCAGTGAACTGCCATATATCACTGTCATATTTGACAGCGTTTCAATGATCGCCATTGCCATCGCGTGCGCTAGATGTGCGCAAGGCTTTAGGATGGCTGTAGGATAAGAAAAAAATATTGGATGCTGAAAATTCACTTAGAGCCAATTTAATATGCACTTACATGGTAAGCATATGCAAATAAACAAATCCAAAGCTGTCACTAACACAGGTAGAAAAGGCAAAAAGCGATTTGTATATACAATTCATTTATCCATAAATCTCAGGCAACGTTTGCGAACCAAATTTGATTCCAACACGTTTTTCAGCCCATAAACTGTAATGGGGTCGAAAACTAATTTGATGTGATAAAAGTTGCAGGAAGCCTAATGATCGTAGACACGGAACATACTAATCTACATTAACCCCCACAGCACAAACATTTGCCTGTTTTGGAAGGTTAACGACGAAGACGCTGTGACACCGTGAAGGCATCTTTATTATTCATCCCTAATTACGTAAATGCATAATATAATGTAGGGTAGACAAGGCAATCTTGCCTTTCTTATGTAGGTTTATCCCTGGGCACATCTAAGCAAATATACAACATGTTACAAAATACCCCGTAAGAAATTATCAAAGGCAAAATTGTCAACTCTATAAGCTGTTATGTCAGGGAACCAGATTATTTAACAGAAAGGCCTACGTACCTTTTTCACATAATAATCGTCTACTTTAATAGTTTTTCTATTTATAAATGTTTGTTTTTTTTTGTTTTTTGGGGTATGTTATACAGCGTTACTACGTTTCTTAAATATTGAATGGAAATAGTCTATTTATGAATGGACTCGTTATAAAGCCGCATTTAACCTCCATTCGGCTTTACGAGTAGTTTTATAATGTCAGCTAAGCTATCGCTGACAGCGATAGCTGACAGCGTTTCACTGATCGCAACCATCGCCACCGCAGAACGCTTAGATGTGCGCAAGGCTTTAATGAATTTATTTTGTGTATATATCGAAATATACCGTAATACCGAAGTATTGGCTCAGAAAGTCTAAATATGTAATACTACTAAATATGCAAAATACAGAGTGTGAGTGATGTAATGCGTTGCGTGTTTAGCAAATATCTAAGTAAATCTAATATTGTTTTTATGATACTCCGAAGTTATTCTAGATACAGATGCGCTATAATACAAGTGTCTACAAACGTTTAGCTTACTTAGGTGGCATGCTGACGGTCGGCTACACCTTGCAAATACCCTGTAATAAAACAATACTTTATTGTACAATTTGGGTTAAATCGGACAACTGTGCAAGTACAATAAAATATAGAAATAGAAATAATTTATTTGGTGTCAACTTAAAATAATAGGTATAGTTCAACTAAAAATGTAATGACGGCAAAAAATCCGTGATTATGGTGCATGCAACTTTGCCGAAATATCGGAAGTCAAAACAAACAAAAATTTAATCATCGTAAATATCCCGTTGTTTCATAAAAATAGTTATCTAAAATTGATGTAAAGGCCTGCTTACTAGTAAAACATGATACACCGTTAATAAAAATACATACTATTACTGTTTGTAATGAATTTATAATAGACGTCTGCGTAATAATCACTACACCGATTGATTATATCCATAATGACGTAAGGGAAATCCGCTTATGAGGCATGTGCCGTCATTATCTGTACTAAATAATTCACAAATAGACGTATAGTAGATTTGTGTCATAACGTCACATGCAGGTCGCCATGGAATTGATATTTTATAATTATATGGTATTAGCAACGACCTCTACAAAGCGGACGATTAAAAGACTGAAACACCGGAGGGTTTCGATTCCCATAACTTTACAGAATCAAGTCAAAGTAAAAAAAATGATCAATCGTATCACAAAGATCACTTTGAAACGTCCCAGGGGCCAGTTCCATAACCAAGATAGAAGAAGAAGTTAGTAATAGGTATGTGTAAAAATATTTTTCATTACTCATACTCTGAAAGTAGGTCTGAAGTTGCCTGAGGGGCCTAATTGAAAGTAAAACTTTCAGCCCTAGGGAGAATCGCTTTCTACTGACAGCTGTCAAATTATAAAAAAAACAAGTTCTATTTTATTCAACCATGTTCCAACTTTCTAAAGTCTTTCTGACTGCAAGGAGGTCGTTGAACCAAATTCGAACTTTTTATTCAGCAAGTAGGTTGGAAACCCATTACAACGGTAAGAAGTTTAAAAAGTCTAATTAGAGCGCAATGTAAAATTTAAATTTAAATAACATAAAGATAGTATTAAATAAATAATGTATCTTCTAAATTACTTGATTAATATATAGCTTCAACTATTTATTTAAAATAACATAGATTTGAGCAAACAATTTACCATTTTTTAAATTAGGAGAATGAAAATAATGGCTGAATAATGCTGGCGAGCCGAAGCCGAAGGCCCGCCAGAGAAAAAGAAAAAAAAAACCGGGAAGGCGGCAATTCAATCTTCATTTTCACTAATTTTTCTTTCATGTTTTTATTTTTACTTTCCTTGTATTCGTAATGAAAAGCACAGTGTTTACCTCGGGTGAAAGTCTTTTAAGTCCCTCAAGCTCCATTGGCGCCCTCGCTTACGCTCTGGCGCCAAACCCGTCTCGGGACTCAAAAAACGTGACTTTCAACACTCAGGTAACAATGTACTATTCTCTGCATTTAACGTACCTAGTGTGTGGGTGCTTTTTTTTATTTAGCTACAGTATATTGACTGATGTAAAAATCTTCTTATCGTTTCACTAGTTCTTTCGAACCAAGTGTGGTGAACGGATTTTAAGTGCGCCTCAAACAGGGTCGTGCACTTGACACATAAAGAAAGTTGATGTAAAGATGAGTAGTAAGTATTACTAAAACATGTATGTAGAATTAGCAATAATCGGATTACCCGTTTAAAGTATATTTTCCTGATGTAGGTAACCTTCGATTTTCACACCTCATTACTTTGAGGGTTAGGTCATGATACCGTGCCTGAACTATCATTGAAAGTACTTTTAAAAAACCTTCATCAATTATTTACTGTCAATAGATTAGTAGATCTACTCGTCCACTATAGAATTATTATTTTGTTCACAATCGCGTGTTATAAAAGCATGTTTTCAACCAGCACGATATCACTATGATTTTCGATTACAATTCAACTTTCAATTACAATTCAACTTTCAATTAGCATTTTTTAAGCCTTCTTCCTGCACTAAAGCTTCGCCTCCACTTTAATACTGACACTTGACAGCCAAAGAGTGGAACTCGTTGCCGGCGTCGACCGCATCATCAGTTAATATCAGGTGAGATTACGGTCAAGCCTATAAATTGCAAAAATAAAACAATTTTCATTTCAATTTGCATCTGTGCGTATAAAAAGTTACGCTTTTGTCGAATTTGTTTTTTTAACAATTTGACATTCATTTATGGCTTCTATATGAATTCGCACACGTCGCATGACTCATTACCATGGGAGCCTTCATCAAACCTTGATTATGAATTTCTAATGTGATGGGAAAGATTATTCAAATACTTTTGTGAATTCAAGCTTAGTAGTTGCAGATTATCAGCCATTACTTAGAACGCATTTTAAATGTAATCATTGCTTAAAGTTAGCACTGTCACTGTTTGTCATTACCCAGAGGTACCTACTAGATGACAAAAGTTTAAGCACTAACTTTTTATATTTTTTTATAAGTAAAGCTATATACATGTATGGGTGTAAGACCTATCACATCGTAGTTCCTCGCAAATGTACAAAGCAAGACACAGTCTTAAGGATCTTTAAATGGACAAAATTAATGTTAGAATAAATTACTTATTTGAATCTGCAATAAAACTCAAAACAAACATCTCTAAAGGCCTGCGCACATCTAGGCGATGGCAATGGTGATCAGCTGAAACGCTGTCAAATATGACAGTGTTTTTATTAAATGTCTTGTTAGGTATCTACTCTAAAACTTCATCAAGCTCGAGGCAGAATTTAACTTTCTAACACACCTTTAACCTTTGTTAGAGCCGTTTTAGAAGAGACGCCACTCAAAAGACATTTAATTCAACATTAATTTAATTTACGGAGCAAGCTTTCACGAAACATGACGCTCACTTCAAGTACAATGCAGTAGACGTGGGGTGTTTGTGACTAATAATGAGTACCTACTTTACTTATCAAGCTACCATAAACTAACTGTTTTTCATTCCGACAAAAACAGAGAAGTGATCATATCTAAGCGGCAGCGATCAGCTGAAACGCTGTCAAATATCACCGCTGTCATATTTGACAGCGTTTCAACTGATCGCCATCGCTATCGTCTAGATGTGCGCAGGCCTTTGCATTTTTTACTTTGAAAAGGTACGGCAGTGCTGGTCGATTGTAATCAATTCGATTAGAAAGACTCTCCTACTCTCGGTACAGAGAGAGTATTCGCAGATGTAAAGTAAATAAAGTGTTATTTTTTTATTGTTCAAAAAAAAGAAACACAGGACATAAATGTACATAATTGGGCAAAACAATGGCCACCCTTTTCGCTGAGAGCAAACTCTTCCAGGCAATCGCGAAAGTATTCCATTTCAGTGATATCAGCAGTAAGAGTTACGCCCAATAATACAAGCATCACTAACTCTTATTTTATTACAAGTCTCAATATTTATGTGTTTTGGTATATTGCTATCAAACGTCAACTAATTCCACCCAAAGATAATGGTTGAGATAGGCTGTCGTTTATGTTTTTATGCTTTCGATGTACTTTTTAAGTAAGTTGTTTTATGAGATAAAGAATGTTCTTCTCTCATGGATGAGGTATGGATGAGACAAAAAGGTCGATTTATATCTACAGACATTGAGCGTGGCAGACACGTGCCGTGGCAGACAAAATGATATTCTTCCATACAGTAACTATTAACGTATTTATATCTATCGTAACACGGCCGTACAGACACTTACAGACACGTGTGTAGTTACTGTATGGAAGAATATCATTTTGTCTGCCACGGCACGTGTCTGCCACGCTCAATGTCTGTAGATATAAATCGACCTTAACTCAAATCAAAACGTAAAGACAAGACATGTAACAAATGAATGTTACAGCTACCCAAAACAGCTGAATAAAGGTGACATGAGTATAAACAATGATTAATTATAAACAAAAGACCGTCTGCCAGCAGGTGGCGCTGTAATTAGTGAAATTAATTCTACAGGAGCGTCGCGTTGGGGCGGCTCACCTTTTACGAGTGTCTAATTTTCCTTAAAGTTCGCGCTCTCATAAAATCCAGGGGCTGGCACTCACACAAGATTGTTTGTGAGTATTCATTAAAGTTGCATCGTTGCTCCGACTTTTACCGCCCAGTTTACACTTTTGCCCCCTATTACGTAAGTTGATTAGGTACGTTGATTTGGGTAAGCCTAAACCAAGACAGCTTTTTTAGGCAGACTCTATTTTTAAAAGGGAACTTGCCTTGAATAAATTTTGAGAGAGATTTTATACTGCCCCAAAAAATAAAGCAAAGTGGGATGAATCAGTTAAAAAAAACTATTCTTATTGTAAACCTTCTTGTATTCTAAAGAGGTCTTCTTAAGATTTTTATGCTTCGTCTCGAACCTTTGTGGTGTTTCGTATAATTTGAACTACACATTGAAATGAGGTAAGCAATAGGTAGACTATACAGTTGCATAACGTTATCTGCCGCGCTTATTCAATTTTAATTAAACTGCAAAACTTGAACTTTTATCATATTAGGTATGCTCACTCATGAAACTCCTTAGCTTGACCTAACATTCAAATAAGTATGCCGGGGGTATAAAGGTCAAATGGGTCAAATGCTAAGGGTGTGGGTCGTGGGTGTCATTCTTAATGATGGTATTTCGGCAACGGAGAACCGGTTCTGGACAGAAACGGTGCCAATTCATTAAATGTAATGTTATTGTGCTTATTATGTCCTTCCTCCGGTTTGTAGGTGTCAACATTAAGGGTGTTATTAATAATCCTGGCGCAACGCTGGAGTAGTTAAATCGTGTTTTGTCACATTTGTTCGAGTTGACAATTGCATGTCAATGCAAGAGACAAAACACGGATCAACCAGTCCAACGCTACGCCAGGATTATTAATAAGACCCATAGGGTCTTAGTGCGCAAGTCAAGGGCCTACTGATAGCTCTCTTGATAGACTGCCAAGGGTTCTATAAATCAGAACAACTGTTTTCATTGGGCCAACTTACGACAAATGTGTGCTTTCTATATGTTATTGGCCACGACTCAGTAAAAAAAAAATCATTGTATCAATGCTTGTTTCAACTGTCGACTGAACTGTTGACTTAAAGGAATAATTCGAGCACTCGGCATAAAAAAATTGAAGTCTCTAGCTTGAAAACTCTTCGAGTTAGAAGGCTTTACTAACGTGTTTGCTGGGCAGCTGTTACTGCAGCTGACACATGGTGGTTCTCTAAAATGGCTACAGCTAGAAGGGTGCTTTATATCTCCAGATTTAGAGCAAAACATATGAACGATGTTGCAAATATTTCAAGTGTCTAGGTTCAAAACTCTCTGAATTACAAGCTCTAGGACTGTGTTAGCTGTAGTAAAGTTTGTATGGCACGCACATCCTGAATCTCAGGAACCACAATAGTTACAGATTTGGTTGATGTGTCCAACAAACACCCAACTTACCTATATGTACGTATATATTATATTCATTTTTCAATGCCACCCGTGAAATTGGATTCCGTAGCCACAGTAAACAGGCATGCATGACATACACTACAACATCTTGGAAAGCTTAACTATACAAACATTGAACTGGATTCATCCAAACCGAACTATGAATTGCAGCACTCAACGTCAATGAAGAATATCCTATTCAAATTTTTTGTATACAACATCCTGTATATGTGTATGTACATTTAGCCACATCGCGTGAGTAAATAAGCCATGTTAAATAGGTTGGCATATAACAACAAGGAAGCACATAGGTGAATATTTAACGCCAGCATTATTAATGATCCAGCTTAGCAAAATAAATAAAGTCTAAAATCAGATACACGTACGCATGTGGTTTTTTATTAAAAATAACTACAGGTTCATTAATTAAATGGATGTCGATAAACACCGAAACATTAACTCTTGTTTATTTCGTGCATAAGATAGTGAGTACGTAATTATAGATATTTTATAAACACGGGTTTGAAGGTTCCGATGAGCGTTAGGAGATTTAGAGGATTGTATAAAAATAGATTTTTTTTTAATGTAAAAGCTCCCAAACCCTTCTCCAAGGAAACCCTGTTAGATATGATTTATTCATAAACATGTTCAATGAAGTCAAAAGTGAGTTTAAACAAGAGGTTTTTTGTTTAGACTCCTTAATTAAGGTTCAAATTTAAACAATAAAAAAAGTCAAAATAATGAGTTTTTTCAACCAAAGTTTTGAGGATATTTTAATAACATTTGCCAGTGATAAGAACTTGGGTGACACACGCTGATTTGAACTTTAGACCAATACTCCTTGCGTTCAAACTCCTATGAGGTCGCGTTGAGTGGACACGGCCTCCGCCTGCCAGTCAAGTTTCTAAGAAATTGCTTCAGTGCTCAATCGTCCCGGTCGCCGAGTATCCGGCAGCGAATGTATGTGCTAATCGGACAAATAACGTTGGTACGATGAAAGACATGTTGATGCCCATTCACTTCACCGCCTGGTACCCGGCACTGAAACCGAGACGAGTGAAATGGAACATAAGTAGATGGTACTGTGAGCCGGTAGTAGTAGAGAAAGAAGATTGCTTTTTGATTACGTATAGTGCCGAGAAACGTCAATTGCGAATTAGAGAAGTGCCGATGCCGAGGGCAAGGTCGAAGGGAAGCTGTTTTGTTTTTTCTCACGTCACGCGTTTGCCGCCCTTTTCTCTCGCTCTAATCGTCCTGAAATCCGAAGGTTTTGCTTGTCGACAAGTTCACGAATTGATTAATTTACAACTTACGTTACTGTGTCACGTTAGTACACAGCCCTACACAGGTAGTCGTTTAGTGCAGTCGTTTTCAATAAGATAATTACATCTAATATTCAGAATTATGTAGTGGTAGACCTGGCATTCTTGTTGTATTAGGTCTGGTTGATGCCCCAAATAAATAAAAAAGTAGTAAGTCTACCAAACGATGTATAAACATAATAATTTAGTGATGGAATGTATTAATTTATCATGTATAACGTAGCTTAATCTAAGCTACTGAACAGTACATATAAGTCGAGAATATTTTGTACACCTTCGATCCCAATTCAACCACTGCCAAAATAGAGAATAATAAGAAAAGTTTTCCTGCTAGTAAAGCCGCAAGCCCCAATTAAACAGATTAAATCAAATCGTTTATTTGGGACCCTTAATTATGTTCCCTAAGCCCAGGTAAGCTGAACGTTTGTAGACTTTAGGAATACGGACGCTATTTTCTACCTGCGTTCAAATAAACCCTATTGTTTTTAGATGTGTGGCGAGGCAGCTTCGTCGACGACGCGACAAACGACGAATTTCCGGCGGTGGAATTCTACGGGTATATATAGCTTAATCCAATTACGAAGCCTCTCTGTAGACCGGTACAGTTAGCGAGCTCTTGTTAAATATGCAACTGAATTGTCTTGCATGCAACTAGACGGTACCTCTACGCCGTAGTTTTATGCTTTTTTCGTAGCATCGTCGTAGCACGCACGTATATCCAACTTTTCGCGTGTCCACCACGTGTTAAATACTGTGGGAATGAGATGACTGATAGAACATTTTATTATATTAACCAGCAGAAGGTTTTATCAGTTACCTCTCGTCAGTAAACCTCTTTAAAAAGTGTTTGAAATTGACAAAATAGTATACACCGTGACTTTGTTCGATATAAAAATAATATGACTGTAAAATTTGACTGCGTGTGCCATCAAAAGCTCGTTACACACGTGACAGAGTGAAAGCCACTCTTGACTCACGTAACTCAACTCATTAAGAGAGTACCTCAGGTTGAAATGATGTACATATTCAACTAACCTGTTCACATTTAGCTTAAAATTGAGCATAGTCCCATAATAACCTACCACTTTATAATGTTTTCAGTGACGTGCTGCTGTACAATTATAGGCTTAGATAAAAATATTATGGCACCAGCATTAATGTTAACATCTAAAATTATAGGCACTAAATTTTGATTGAGCTTGATGAACAATTAAATCAATTTATTACACATTAATATATATGTTATGTGCTCTAGCTAAAGTCAAATTAATAATTAATTTACCTGATTTTGCACACTAATTATTGAGCACGCGATATTTCACAAGAAATAATCCACAAAGCTATTTCAATAGTCTCAACGATCCAGTTCTTGCGAACTTAGCCGGTTTCGGCATAACTCGACAAAGTGGTAAATAACGAGGAATACCGAGTGCCTTGGAATCTGTTTGTGCGACATCTTGCCGAGAAGTTTCTCTGAAGATTCTATGAACTATTGCGGGAGCCTCTTGATGTAACGCAAATTAAATTTAGCTCTTTGCACGTGTGGCACTAGTTCGATAGTTTTGTCTCAGCTACCTTCTTAGTTTCGATTTTTCTATTATAATCTTAGTAAACACCGTTTATTTTAGATCAGAATGATAGACAAAAAATTAAGATTAAAAGTTGAATGTATTCGCTATTTTATTTGAAGCTTTTATTCCGAACGAAAAATACATGTAAAATACAAATGATCAATTATACCTACATGAAAGTAAAAAAATATTTTGAAATATTGTTACATAGTGCTTCAATTTATACAACACTATGAACAAGCAAATAAGTAATATCTTTGTTCGAATGTGTTTGTATTTTGGGACTAACCAAAGTATCGTGAAATAAGGTTTCCCTACTTTATCTTCTGAACACGTGTAACATTCCGTGACGTCACAGATTTGTGAAAGAAGCTCGCTCACTTTTTACGTACTCGTACTTCATTAAAAAAATAAAAGTAAGTATTTGTGAGCATTATTATCTTGTTTTCGCATAATATAAACTTTGCCTAGTTTTATGTGAAATATTGTTTTATTGCTTTTATAGTGTTTGAAATCACAAAGATTTTTATAATGACCCAAAAGTTAGGAGCCGAGCGGTATTAGAACCTTCCCCTTGGTACGGAGCTGCGCTGACCACTGCGCCATCGGATCCTAATCACACTCGACGAATAACTCTTAGGGACTTTTGGGACATTATAATAATCTTTTTGATTTATGTGAAATGTCTACGAAAACTTATCATTCTTTGTGTAATATGGATCAGCTCAGAAGGCTATAGAAAAACATGTCATAGCTTTGAGTAAGTAGGTACTCTAACTATTATGGTTGAATTGGGAAGTTCTGTAATAAAATGGAGTGGCTCAACTACTCCACACGTATCTGTGATAACGTTCTATATTGATGTTTGCTCACGGCCTTTATTAATAATTAGTGTGGTAAGCGAGCGTAAAGCATCTCATTAATTTGCCGCCTGTTGGATGTAATATAGATCAAACGCTTATAATAAAAAGATAGTGTCAACAAAATAAACGTTATCGTAATTTGACAATCCATATCACACTATCTAGCTCCAAACTAAGCAGACTTGTACGATATTAATTGCCAAAAACAAAAGCAGGATCAGTCTATAATAATTTAATACATATTTTAAAGAGGAAGCATTTGTATTTTTGTTTGTAACGAATAAACTCAAAAACTACTGAACCGATTTCATTAAATCTTTCACCAATACAAAGTGTAGTTTTCTTAATTTCCTTATTATAGGCTATATTTTTTACTAGCGACCGAGTTATTTACACGGTGTCTTTTAGAAAAAAGAAGATGAACACAAAGTCACTGCTTTTCAATTTTTCCACCGCGCGAAGCTGAATGGATCTATTATGGTTTTTCCTCACACAAAGAAACTTACGATTAAACAAATATTTACAAAATGTATAAAGTACACAATAAACAGTTTAACTATCTGCAGACCATTACAAACGATCTAGAGATAGCTCCAGCTGATCCACATCAGTGCCAGACGGAAGCGTCCCCAATTAGTATGTTATAGAAAGAATACCCTGTTTCTGGGCAGTTAGGTAAAAACTGGGAGACGATGCGTAGTTTGGAAGTAACGTCTCTGTTTTACAACATTGTTATTGTAAACAAAATAAAACAGTTTAATAACAGCTCACAACAACAATGCAATGAAAAGTCGAGTTAAAAATAGCAAACTCTACGTTCACCGAATTACGCAGCTGAAAGGTTAGAATAAGTTAAAAGTACCAAACTAAATATACCTGCTTGTACTCGTGGAGTACTTAATACAATAGCTTTTTACAGAACAAACAATGAAGTAAGGTACTTACTCGTGTTTTATGACAAACTTTAACTTCTAAAAGTTTGTTTTCGTACTTTATCCAAATTAATGCCAGTCTATTTTTTATCAAGCGCCCAAAACAGATATTCAGTAATGCGTTTGTTCATCACAATAAAAAATCTTAATCAATTCGAATAATTCATTCTTCGCCCCTCGTTAACCCAGACAAAGTCAAAGATAGTTCCAGCACAGCCATACCTAATAGAATGTTCTATACCCAATGTTTTTGAATGTGAAATGGGTTCGTTTACCTATGAATAGAGATGGGCGCTTACCCGGTAAAAACCCGAACTTTGGGTATTTACCCATTTATACCTAATTTTACCCACCCATTTTGAATTAATACCGGGTAAAAATTCAAAACAACTTTTCTATTAATGAAGTTTAGTTTTAGTAGGAATATTATGTTTTTATTGGTAAGTATTCATTCTGATCTACAATGGTTTAGTATTAAAGGTAAAATAAACCAAAAAAAATACATAAATTAAGTAGAACAATAAATATATAGTACTAATCCGCTAATCTAATCTAAGTAAGCTAATTTAATGTAGACTTGTGTGTGCACCCCACGCCGCGAAGACTTCTTATAGCCCAGTTGTAAGACTAAGCTGGTTTTAAACAGCCCGTACAGACAAGTGGCAAACAGACGCAATGGCCCAGTTGTACGACTAATGCTGGTTTTAAACAGCCCGTACAGACAAGTGGCAAAAACACTTAATAGCCCAGTTGAAAGACTAAGCTGGTTTTAAACAGCCCGTACAGACAAGTGGCAAACAGACACAACAGCCCAGTTGTAAGACTAATGCTGGTTTTAAACAGCCCGTACAGACAAGTGGCAAAAAAATACTCAATAGCCCAGTTGAAAGACTAAGCTGGTTTTAAACAGCCCGTACAGACAAGTGGCAAACAGACTCAACAGCCCAGTTGTAAGACTAAGCTGGTTTTAAACAGCCCGTACAGACAAGTGGCAAATACAAAGCGAAATAAGGTACACACAACAATTATACCACAAGAAATAAAAAACTTAATAAGATTCGACACGTGTTTCGCCTCTCTACGAAGCATCCTCAGGAAAATCGACTCTCTGTGCACTATTAGGACGTGTTGCCTTGTCGAGCGCTGAGCAGAAAGACTTTCTGCTCACGTGTCGAATCTTATTAAGTTTTTTATTTCTTGTGGTATAATTGTTGTGTGTACCTTATTTCGCTTTGTATTTGCCACTTGTCTGTACGGGCTGTTTAAAACCAGCTTAGTCTTACAACTGGGCTATAAGAAGTCTTCGCGGCGTGGGGTTAACACACAAGTCTACATTAAATTAGCTTACTTAGATTAGATTAGCGGATTAGTACTATATATTTATTGTTCTACTTAATTTATGTTTAACAATGGAATTCCGCAAAGTCACGCCTGAATCTATTAATTAACAAAAAAAATACATTTCACCAGTGTAGGAAACTATTAAAAACATATATTTTTGATGAGGTGTAGTTTTAACTAAGTATATATTATAGATCGAGTGAGCAAAGCGAACGAAGATCTTTCAAACAGCCCGACTTAATGAACAAAATTGTAAGAAAAAAGAAAAGTGGCGAAACGTTAAAGTTGCTGGTAAAGACACGGTGGGGTAGTCATGTAACCGCACTAAAAAGTCTAAAAAATACAAAAACAGCCTTAATGGCCCTAGTTAGACACGAAACCACGGTACTATTGCCTTCAGAAACAAAGTCTACACTTCTGGATGAAGATTTTTGGAGCATGATAGAAGATTAAGATAGAAGAATTTCGGAACCAGTTACAGGACCTATTTTCAAACTTAAATCAAATGAATGTAATAAACACATTTAAAGATATCAAATCAAAGATGGAGTTCATTTTACCCAATATGGTGATATTGGGTAAAATGAACTCCATCTTTGATTAAAAGATCGATTGTTTGTGATCATCACCTAACTAGCTGTTACCCACGACTTCGTCATCGTGGATATTTGAATTCGTTTTTAGGGTTCCGTAGCCAAATGGCAAAAACGGAACCCTTATAGATTCGTCATGTCTGTCTGTCTGTCTGTCCGTGTATGTCACAGCCATTTTTCTCCGAAACTATAAAAGCTAGACCGATGAAACTTAGCGAGTATTTGAGATTATGTATTCTGTAAGCCGCATCAATATTTTTACTCAAAAGTAGAAAAAAACAAAAAATTTGGGGGGTCCCCATACTTGAAAATGAAACTCAATTTTTTTTTTATCAAACCCGTACGTGTGGGGTATCTATGAATAGGTCTTCAAAAATTTTATTGAGGTTTCTGATACCGTTTTTTTCTAAACTGAATAGTTTGCGCGAGAGACACTTCCAAAGTGGTAAAAAGTTGGTCCCCCCCATAACTTCTAAAATAAGAGAATGAAAAATCTAAACAAAATATATGATGTACATTACTATGCAAACTTTCAACGATATTTGGTTTGAACGAGATCTAGTGAGTAGTTTTTTTTTATACGTCATAAATCGCAAACCGTAATTTACCTTTCGACGAACTACAAGAACTTTTATATTATGTTACTTGTTGCTACGGAACCCTTCATGGGCGAGTCCGACTCGCACTTTTTAGTTTGACATGACCAACTGCTAGTTACCATTGTTTTGAGCTTGTACTTAGAGTGTATTTGAATTTGAAGGCGAGTGCTGTTGGAGCGGCCTTTTTTCAGCAGTGTTTAGTTTAAGTATGATAGATGTTTCCCGCGATTTTGTCTTAGTGGTTATCATCGGTTTTTTTGTTAACCTTTGTGTGTATTCAAACCTGGTGACAGATGCTGCGGCAGCTGAAATTTTTTTAATGTTTTTTTTTGCGTATTTTGTAAAGATCTTTTCGTGATTTTCTTCTATTGGGTAATTTGGGTAATATCGTATTCGTTGGTGTATAATCGAATCTGGTTTTTTTATTTGACATGACCAACTGCTAGTTACCATAGTTTTGAGCTTGTACTTTAGAGTGTATTTGAATTTGGAGGCATGTCCTATTGTAGCTGATTTTTTTCAGCGGTGCTTAGTTTCGGTATGATAGGTGTTTTCCGTGATTTTGTCTTAGTGGTTATCATCGGTTTTTTTGTTAACCTTTGTGTGTATTCAAACCTGGTGACAGATGCTACGGTAGCCGAAATTTTTTTAATGTTTTTTTTGCGTATTTTGTAAACATCTTTTTCGTGATTTTCTTTTTGTGGGTAGGTAATTTGGGCTTTTGGCAATGGGCGGTCTTACCGCTATGAGCGATTTCTTCCAGACAACCTTTGGATGGACAGGATCATTTGGATCGATTCACGCAATCTCAGTTCGGGGCGAACTACTAGTTATTGTGATGAGTTTCATTGATGAGCACTTAACTGAAACGATAATTAGTGCGCTATTTATTTATATTGGACCAAATAGCACACTAATTTATCTTCTGTCATTGGTTTTATTTGTCAAAGCATGTATCATAAAGGTTTAATAAGATGATATTTACCATTAAAATACATTGTTAGTACTATTTTAAGTATTTAGATTTTCTATGATTATAAATATGCAGGCCGAATTTTTACCCGGTATTAATAAAATTTACCCGGTATAAATGGGTATTTTTAATTTTTAACATTTCTTCCCTTCCCTTTCCTTTTTTACCCTTCCAATTTTTACCCACCCGCCCATCTCTACCTATGAACCGTGTGGTTTGCACACTTGCATAGATTACGTTTTGCAGAACGGTGTGCAGCAAGCACACACGCCACCGGAAACCCGATAAGGGAGGCGGTGACGTATGAACTATAAATTAGAGCAGCATACTGCACCGTGCATTGTGGTAGGCAGCTGGCGACGTGACTGGCGAATAGTAAAGCTGGGTACTCACTGAGACATAATGAACCAGAGTATACACATGAGCACGTAATGTATGTGTATATGTGTGGTGAACGTAAATGTTTGTTCTCTGTCTGGGTGTTATATCTTATTCGAAGTATGTATCTACAAAAAAAATATAAGTATTACATCAGCCATCTAGTTCCCATAGTACAAGCTCGGCTTATTTTGGGGTTAGATAGTGTTGTGTGGATTGACCACAATATTTATTTATTTATCTTACTATTAACCTAAAAAGATCGAAAAACGTGTCAGGTGCACGAAAGGAGCCTCTTTGGCGCACTTAAAATCCTTTCACCACACTGGTTCAAACGAACCAGTGACAAGATAAGAAGAAGAAGAAGACGTAATGTATCTGGTATAGTGTATCAATCTACTTCCAGGGCAAGCGGCTCAGGCTCACACCTACGTAATCGCTTGATTATAGTTAGCTGACACATTAAGTACGTGTTACGCTACCCCCCTACATGAACACCCTCATGTAAGCTTGAGATGTGAGAGCAGTACAATAGACAGTTCAGTTGGAAGTTTAGTAACGAATAAACAAGTCAGCAAGAAGCACAAGTAAGAAACCGCTGGCTCACTGACTGATTCACTAAACTGTCCCGCAAGCTGGCTTCGTGTCCAGAGGGCATCAAGCACGCCACCTACAATCCAACACGCGATTCACCATAAACTTTACATAAAACCCTCGTAAAGTATACAACATGAATGTTCTATCCGACCTACCTACACCTTATTCCCATGTGAAAATTTAAACAAAACCATACATGACGCCGGCACGGCACCGGGTGCCACAACAAACTTTTCTTGAATTGTTATGGAAGCAAATAAATAGATTCACTATTTATTGCAAAGATAAAATAACTAGGACTCGACAGAATAATATTCGTGTAAAGAGAAAATCAATCAAAACCTACCATCCATCGCTTGGACGCGCCCGACTGTCGAGGAAATTATGAAATGTAGATGGAATACAAGTTATACAACCAGAATAATTTATACAGATTATTGATTTTATAGCTACTTACGGCTAGATTTTATTCAGTCAACTACTTAAGTAGATGTACAATTTAAATGTATATGGTGTTAAAACTCAAAAATTATTAAAGTTAGCTCATATCAAACTTAACATAAAATGGTTATGGCTAAAAGTGTAGTAGTTACTTAGTTATTACTGAAAACAATTCTTCCTGGGATCCTAAATGTATGGGGGTGACTTTAGTCAGCAGTGGGCTTCTTCAGGGTAATAATGATGATGGTGAGTGTTTAAGTTATTGTTCCACATAATGGAAAATTATTATTTCATTTAAAAAATAATAATACGCACCCACTACGTTTCCTTTATTATTACTTACACATATTATGAGTACCTACTACACGACAAATATAATATCGTCGTGTAGCAATTTCGTAGCGTGCTGCTACGAGTTACGCAAGGCCGAACAAGGATAATAATCAAAAGCGGACGTCGCGCGTCGTAGCGCTTATTTTTGCTACGACGTAGCTATTTTTAGGCACTAGAAAAAATATAAATAAACCTCGTACTTATTTCAGATGGTTCATGAAATAGCAGAATCTAAAATTAGCTCAAACGTCAACACTTTTGTGTGGTACAAGTACTAGTGCACACATTAAAGATGAAATAAAGAATAAAAGTTAGGAAATAAATATTTGTTGATGCTATACTACTGCCGTAATGATATGAAGCTGGTGGCTTTTCAAGAAACATTTCTAAAATTTCGAGATAAAACATATTCTCACTAATAAATAAGCAAACCTATACTAATAAGTAGGTTGTACTATGTACGATAACTGTTTTATATTACCAAATCTATTTTAGCTATAAACTATTTCAACTGACTGCTACTATTTTATTAGACATATACGAGTACCATCTGTGTACATGTAGCTACATATAAAACTATTCGCTTCTTCTCGAACCGGTTTTATTGAACCGACATCTCCGAGCAGACATTCAAACGTCATAAGAACTTTGCGGAGCCACGGAACGTAATGTAGGTAAGTGCGCTCGAACGTTCGAGGCCGAGTTGGGATGAGAAGCAATCTTCGATGGAACTCCGTGCCTTATCGACATTCTACATTTTGCTACTCAACTTAAGTTTTGGTCACTTTCGGCTAAGCGACACCTTGTCATCAAAACACCTGTCCCGATACTCGCGAACCTAATAAAGCTAATCTGACGCGAATACTACTTAATCCTCCTGTTATAAGAAGTCGGATTACTGAACGGCTGCTTGAAAGAAAAACCTATAACACAGGCTAATAAATCGATTACTCCAGAAACAGGAAAATGTTACACCATCATCGTATCGTTAGTATATTTTTTTGTTGACTGGCCTCTCAGCTCAGTTGGTAGTAACTCTGCCTTCTGCGCCGTAGGTCGTGGGTTCGAACCCCACCGAGAACAAAATTAAATATTTGTGTGCTTAATTTGGGGCTAGATTGTGTGAGTTGTCCACAATATTTATTCTTATATTATTATTTTATTTTTATGTAACTTTTCGCTAAATGACGGTTAGTTTAACGAAAGGATATGTTTTACGTAAGTTTTAAGTGAGTATTATTAAATCATCCGTAGTGTTTTCAATAAAATACAGTGAGTTATGATGAATTGAAGTACTCAAGCTGTTCAAGGAATCTGTAAGGAAATTGCCGCTATAGTTGGTGGTGCGCTTTTAACTTTACTGGCTGGCAATAAACATCACGGATTGTGATTTAAGGCTAAGCTATAGTGCTGCAAACGAAGCAACAAAAGAAAAACACATTCAAAAATTATTAATTCACTAGCACCCGCCCGCGGCTTCGCTCGTCCCGTTACCGTTACTTACATCCGTTCTCCGTTACAATGTCTTTATAAATAGTAGTATATATGCTATTCTGATGTATAAGCTATATTATAATATAATAAAATATATATATTATAATATAGTAAAATATTAGTAGGACAGTAGGATTATCTTACCCTTGCAGTCAGAACGAGGGATGTTATAAGTGTGAAAACGTCAATCTTTAGCCTCGTCTCGTAGCTAGATTTAAATAAGGCTGTTTTATAAGAATGCTACTCTAGAATCAGGTTTAGCAATTTGAATGAGAATTCGTTGAATGCCACTGCATCTTCCATGTAAGTACTGAGAGTACGATGTGTCTTGGGATTAATTTGTAGTTTTTGAAATATTTTGTTCATATCTAAATCTCAAAGCATGCGGATAACAAAAACTGGAGTACTTGAGGGTCTGACTATCGCCATAATTTGATTGAGGTTTGATTAAATAACATTTCTACTGGAAGTGAATACTTTGAATGAATAAAAATAATGTTTTTGGCCTGATATTGACAGGGTTTCAAGTCAATATCGGGGTTACCTATAAAACAAAACAAATAAAATACGAATAGGTATTTTTATGATAGCAGCTGTACAGAAAATTGCAGTATCTTAACTGTTATTAGTACGTTGAAAGACTGTTATTCATCGTGAGCATGCATTTTAGTGATACTAAAGTAAACTCCTCGTACAGTCATCGTCAAAAGTTGATTGGAATATTTGGTTTGCAAAGTTTGAACTTCACTTTAGATTGAGGATTATTTGATAATCGCTTTATACCACCGATATACTTATGCTAACCGAAGTTGCCGTACCTTTGACTAATCCAGAAAAAAAGGAAATTTAAAAACTGAAATTGCCAATCTACTACTAATGTTGACTGTACCTCGCTCATGACCTGCCACAAAAATATACTTAATATTTTCTTGCCTCTCAGTGAACACGTATAAAGTTATGTTATACTCGTATAGTTGATCTGTGTTAGTCACGTACCAGCATCACTTTTATATTCCATCTGCGGTCGTCAGATTTTTATTAAATCCTTTTCGTTGCGGGGGATCACGAAATCTTTATTCGGAGACCAACTTTAGGCAGCATCAGTACTCAAGGCAAAACAGTAAATCCTTTGACGATTTCCTAGTTCCTGCCTACTTTAAATGTCTTCAAATAAACAAGAGGAGGTAAAAAATGCTTAAAAAGTTATATTACCAGATTAGTTCAATTGAAATTTCATCAAAATCGGTTTAATAGTTTGGCCATGAAGTCGGTTTCCCAAGTTTTTTTTATATTTAATTTATATTGCTCATTTACTTTTAAGAAAAATATTTATATATAAAAATGGCATTACCTCTTAGTTGGATGAGTTGAAACTGGTACAGTGAACCTAGCTCCATTGTTGTGAACAACACGTCCAGTGAATACATCTATTGCCTGGAACGAAGAAAAAAACCGATTAATAAGTTTAATTTCTTAACAACTTATTATTACTATTAGTTATTTTGTGTGTTGACTATGCTGTGTTTATCCATACGACCTACATAACTCGTATAATTTAAGAATCATGCCATCTCTATTTCATTTATTCAGTTAAAGGCTTCAATGTCACTGTAACCTTACTTGGCTTTGGTTCTGTGGCCGCAGGATGGGAAACAGCCCTGCCACGCTCAGATTCATCCCTTCACCTTTCACGCGTCATGCCCCTTAAGCTTTGCGCACATCTAAACGTTCTGCGATCGCGATCAGTGAAACGCTGTCAAACATGACAGCGTTTCACTGATTGCAATCGCCATTGCCTAGATGTGCGCAGGCCTTTAGTAATAGGACATAACTTAGCTGACCTCCTGAATTTTCTTTTTGTAGCGGGTTATTATTGCAATACGATTCGTTCAGGCAATCGCTGAATCTAGTTTTAAAATTCACATTGAGCGATCACTTGAACGAGCCCTGTTGAAGGAATAGGGACAGCCAAAGGGCAAGTTTTTCTAGCTACAGTAAAAATCCGTTAGACATAAATATGTTCGTCTGTTTATTTCTCTTGTCAAAAACAAAGACTCATTTTTTATTCAACGAATAGCGTGGTATATGGAAAAACCAGCCCTAACAGTACCACAAGCTCTGTTTGGCTCTGTCTCTGGCTCTGGTCTTGAGTCTGTATGAGTATGTTGACTAAATAAATCCTACGTTGAAACTCACAGACTCAAAACCAGAGCCAGACAGAGATTGTGGTATGCCTTACAAGTGTGTCGCATAATAAATTAATAAATTTATTTGAGAGGCTTCATCCCAAGTTTTAAGTCAAAGCGGGGCAATATCGGTAACCAACCACAAACGGAGATCATGTACCTACGCGTATAAAGTGGCCCGCGAGTGCTCTCTCGAGTTAATGAATAATTTGAGGAGGGGGGGGCAGAACCCCCTCCCTCCCACTCCCGCGTGAATTAAACTCTGAACATTAGTTCAGTCCTCTTTATTTGCTTTACTCCTCAAACACAATCATTGAATAGTGATGAAATGCGAGGAACGAGATCAAACAAAGCAAATAACAGTAGTAAGGATTGATTCATTCTGGCTCACTCAAAATAGTGTGTGGCGAACGACGGACCTACCATGGCGCCGACTAAAAAAAAAAAAAAAAAAAAAAGTTTGGAGTCTTTTTGTATGTTTTGGCACACGCCCAATCGATTGAGCTAACCCATTTTAACGCATCTCTTTCCATTCAAAAGTTACAAAGCCACTTGTATACTCAATAAATGAACAATAGCCTTATAATGAGGGTTGAGCCATTGTGTCCGGCTTGCGCCGCAGGTAGTAGAGATAGGCGCAGTCCCTAATGCATGTTCACTTCATTTAGGTATTTAATTGAGAACTTATGATAATATGATAATCAATATTTATTATTAGCAATACACCAATATATTTTTATTTTATATGTATATTATTTAATATTGTACGGCCCCCCACGATGCATATAATATGAAATTGTTATTTAATAAGTATGAATTATTTAACTATTATCAATTATTTTTATTATTTAAATAAACTAACCTAACACCTTAACTGTGATGCACTGTTCGACGCCTGATTAACCAGCAGTGGGCATTAATTATAAGCTGTGGATGATGTAATTGCAAATAAAATTTTCGTGAAGTTCATCGTTCAGCGTCATGTTATATTGCGAATCGCTATACATTGAATGCAAATATAAAAAAAAAAGACGGGTTGCACTCCGGGAGTGCCGGCAGAAGTGAAAACTTGCCGCTCGTATTAAAACTTATAAAGTACTCACTCATTTTCTTTCGCTATTCATAATACCTTAATAAATACAGTAGATCTATAAAATCATGTACCAATGACCACTACTACCTGCCGCGGGCGGCCGCTAGTTCATAAAATCTATAATAGGTATGTACCTATACCTACTACAGTCACGAAAAACGCCTTGGTATGCTTGCTACTAACTATTATCTATTCTGTGACGTTACCGTGTCATAGTAACTACTAGCGTATCTGTAGCGTCTTACGCTTTTTCGATCAAGTCACGTGATCCTGACGCCCTGACGCCCGGACGCGAGTTTAAGATTTTATACCCATTACAGAAAAAGTGCTCAACGCCGCTAAAGAAGTTTTCACTTCAAAAATCGATAGATAGTGACCACCCAAAAAGGCATTTTGCTTGTCGAGACATGACGCCAGTTTATTGCTACCTACGCTAAAAGCATGTCAGATTACATCTTAGATAAATCAATGTGAGTTATGTGACGCTGCATACCTGTTGAAACATGTCATCAGTTTTTTGCAATACTTCTCTGCTATAAATGTCCAAAACCCCGAGTTACTGTCACAGTCTTACGCCATTCGTGCATTCGTATTGTTATAACGTGTAATAACATCTGCGTGTATTCTAAAATTATTCGTTACTCAGCACACAGTCTTTGCCACAATAAATAGTGTTTCCGTGTTCTACCGTATAAAATGGTAAGTTCTGATTTCACCTTTGTACTTAAACGCTATCAATACCTATAAGCTAAACCGAGTTCAAGATACCCTTGATGACAAATTGTTGTAGCGCCACTTAAACTTTATTTGAGCTCGATGTGATCTATGATTTTGCATTTATGTTGTATGTCTACTTGTATCTATGTATTTTATAAAAGTAACATGTCGTTACAGGACACGCCAAGTTACTCCCCCGTGGAGCAGGTTGATGAAGACAACACTTTCAAGCAATTCTATTATAATACTATATCTGATGAAGAGGGCATATATATAAAATGAAGAGAAGACGGCCAGAGGAACAAAACCATTTGGAAATACCATCAACATCGCAGGAAGCATTTGACCCAATTTTCGATAATGAATTACTCAATCTTTGTATGGAAGCTGAAACTGTAACTGTAGATTGCACTACCTGCAATTTACCAATAAAAAAGAGGTATTTAAATAGCCATTTCAATAGTAAACAACATAAATATAACTCTGTTAAAATTCAACATTCTTTATCGAATGTTGATCTTATACAATCAGCTTTTGGAAACCGTGTTTATACATACAAAATAACATCTAAAATAGATAAAACGAAAATAGATTTTGAAACTCCTGAGTTATTTGTAGAATCAATCAATGAAATAATTTCAGTTTTAATCAATGAAGCTATTAAAGAACTAATAATTTTTAAAGTTAACTTTATATTGTACGCTGATTTTGTACAACAAACAAAAGAAATAAAAAACTCATTTGACTTTCAAACTAGTAACTTTATAATCATGCAAGGTGATGATTTAGATATATTTTTAAAATCATTAAAGGACACTTTGTCTAACAAAATAAGCGAATTTGAAAAAAAGGATAGTGGTTGGAGTTTATCCAAAATTGTGAGCATTGATATGAATATCAATAAATTTAACCCGCTACGTGGTACATCATACATTGAATTACCACATGATATACAAACAAAAAAAGCAGTAGTAAATGTTAAAAACGCAGACGTTAAATGTTTCCAATGGGCATTACTGTCGGCATTGTATCCAGTTGCAAAAAATGCTGATAGAATTACATCATATGTAAGAAATAAAAATAAATTAATACTTGATGGGGTTTCTTTCCCCGTTAAACTATGTGACATCTCAAAAGTTGAAAAATTAAACAACATTAGTGTGAATGTTTTCGGATTAGAATATGATGATGTTAAAAAACAAAATTCTGTTGTTGGCCCCTTATATTTCACAAAGTGTCGAAAAAGTTGTCACATTAACTTATTATACATAACAAATGGTTCTAATGGTCATTATTGCTATATCAAAAATATGTCACGTTTAATAAGAAGTCAACTCACCTCGCGACACGCCGCAATACATTTATGTGATGGCTGTTTATTGTATTTTCCAAATCACGAGCAGTTATTGCAACATCAAGAGCGAGATTGTAATCAAATTCGTACTGACTTACCTTCCGAAAAACCATGCTTAAAGAATTGGTTCGGTGAAAATGTTTCCAATAATAAGGTTTCATTTGATAAATATCAAAAACAACTCAAGGTTCCGTTCGTTATATATGCAGATTTTGAATCATTTCTGAGACCAATCACATCCTGTTCAAATGATCCAGATTTACCTCATACGGAAAATGTTCAAAGACATGATGTATATAGTTTCGGGTATTACATTAAATGTGCTTATGACGACAGTCTTTCCAAATACAGAACTTATGTGGGTGATGACTGTGCAAAAAAGTTTATGGAAAGCTTACAGAAAGACATTGAAATAATTACCAAAATAAATAATTTTCAAAAATGTCCATTACCTTTAACAGATATGGACAAAGATAAAATAGCTGTAGCTACTACATGCTACATTTGTGGGAGAGATTTAAAATCCCAACAAATAATAGACCACGATTGGTATACAGGCGTTTTTCGAGGTGTTGCTCATGAAATATGTAGCAGTAAATTTAGAAGTCAATGTTTCGTTCCGGTTATCCTGCATAATCTAAGTAATTATGATGCTCATTTTATTGTCCATGCCTTAAATTTTGCTGAAGGTGCAGTGGAAATAATTCCCCAAAACAAAGAGCGTTATATATCTTTTTCAAAATTATTAAAAGTTAATAACCATCGAGTAAGTTTACGGTTTATAGATTCTCTGAAATTTTTGTCATGCAGTTTGGAGACACTAGCAAATAATCTAAACATCAATCAATTCGATGAATTGAGGAAACATTTTCCGAATGAACAGGATTTTAACCGATTAAAAAGAAAAGGTGTATATCCTTATGAATTTATGACCGGACTAGAAAGTCTTAAACAAAAATCTCTTCCTACACAAAACCAATTCTTTAGCTCAATAACGGATACAAACGTTTCAAATGAAGACTATGAACATGCTAAAGATGTTTGGCAGCATTTTAAATGTCGTTCTATGAGTGATTATTCTGATTTGTACTTAAAGACAGATGTTTTATTGCTAAGTGACATTTTTGAAAACTTTAGAACTGTTTGTATGAGTACATATGGTTTGGATCCTGCGCATTACTATACAGCACCAGGTTTAAGTTGGGATGCGATGTTAAAATACACAAAAATAGAATTAGAGTTGCTAACAGATTTTGATAAAATTGCCTTTATTAAATCTGGTATTCGAGGTGGAGTATCACAGTGCAGTCATCGATATGCCAAAGCAAACAACCACTATATGAATAATTACGATGAAAATCGGGCAACATCATTTTTAATATATCTTGATGCTAATAATTTATATGGTTGGGCTATGTCGCAGTATCTCCCCGTTGGAGGTTTCCAGTGGGTTGATATTGAGACTAATTTCAAAGTTGCAATCGATTCTGAAATCGGCTATATTTTAGAAGTAGATTTAGAATATCCTGATAACTTACATGATTTACATTCTGATTTTCCACTCTGTCCAGAAAATGTTTGTATAGGAAATACAAAAGACTTTAAACTGGTTCCAAATCTAAATAATAAAAGTAACTACGTAATACACTACAGAAATTTAATACAATGCTTAAATATGGGGTTAAAACTTAAAAAAATTCATAGAATTTTAAAATTTGATCAAAGTCCATGGTTAAGTAAGTATATAGAATTAAATACAAATCAAAGAACCAAAGCCAAATCCGATTTCGAAAAGGATTTCTATAAGCTTATGAACAATGCAATCTTTGGAAAAACAATGGAAAACATTGAGAAACGGGTAAATGTTAAATTGCTCACTCACTGGGAAAATCGAGGGAAGATTCAAGGGGCTCAAAGTTTAATAGCAAGACCTGAATTTCATAGTCTTTCCATATTTTCAGAAGAATTAGTTGCAATACAACTTCGTAAAACAAAATTGGTTTACAACAAACCCATCTATTTAGGATTGTGTGTTTTAGATATTTCCAAAACTTTGATGTATGATTTCCATTATAATTACATGAAAAATAAATTTCAAACCAATATCAATCTATTATACACAGATACAGACAGTTTGGTTTACCAAATATTTACAAACGATTTTTACAGAGATATTAAAGACGATATTCAAACATACTTCGATACATCTGATTATCCACCAGACAATGTATTTAATTTTTCACTTGTCAACAAAAAAAGAGTAGGGTTATTTAAAGATGAAAATAACGGTAAAATCTTTACAGAGTTTGTGGGCTTACGATCGAAAATGTATGCAATGCTGGTTGAGAATAGAATCATAACAAAGGCTAAAGGAGTCAATAAATGTGTAACTAAAAAACTTACAATGGATAACTATAAGACGTGTCTCTTTGATAAAAATATTCAATTTTCACACATGTATAGATTTAAGTCAATAAAGCATGTCATTTTCACTCAAAAAATTAACAAAACATGTCTTTCACATAATGATACTAAACGTCTTATTTTATCGAAT
The DNA here is from genome assembly GCA_947578465.1 of Thera obeliscata. Classification (NCBI taxonomy): domain Eukaryota; kingdom Metazoa; phylum Arthropoda; class Insecta; order Lepidoptera; family Geometridae; genus Thera; species Thera obeliscata. The sequence goes on from OX387926.1 coordinate 7,536,764, forward strand.
TCTGTAAATACTTTAGCATGGGGGCATTATAGTTTAAGAAACTAAGTTTAAGTAATATTAGAATTTAAGTATCTAGTTAGGTACCTACCTCACCGCACCTTTGTAAAGTACCTAGTTGTTAATGTAATAATATAGTTATACAGTTCCTTTATTTTAAGACAATATAAATTTTAATTCTATTTTAAATTTAAGTTTACATAAATATATATATTTTAAATTTTCGATACATTGTTTCATTATTTTCATTTACCTCATACCAGAAACACGTGTTGGTAGTAAAAAATGTTTCATTTCAATCATCCATTTACTGCAATAGTGGCTGGTCCAAGTGGGTGTGGAAAATCTAATTTTGTTACAAACTTTATAAAATATGTAAAAGAAGTTTGCAGTGTGAATTTTGTTCAAACTACATGGTGTTTTGATGAAATGCAACCGTTGTATAATTTGAGAAACGTAAATTATTTTCAAGGAATACCAGATCTTAGTATGTTCGATGGAAAGGATCCGCAATTAATAATTATTGATGATCTCATGAGGGAATCCGATGGACGCATTGTTGATATTTTTACAAAAGGTAGTCATCACAGAAATTTGAGTGTTTTCTACATAACACAAAACTTATTTCATCAAGGTAAAGGCCAAAGAGACATATCACTGAACTCTAGTTATATCATCTATTTCAAAAATCCTCGTGATAAGACTCAAATTCGATACCTAGCACGACAAGTTTCACCAGAAAATATGAAGTTTATGGAAGATTCTTACAAAGATGCGACTAATGAAGCTCATGGGTACCTAATGATTGATTTAAAACAAGATACTAATGACATGTGTCGTTTTAAGACAAAAATATTCCCTTCAGACGGATATTGTACCGTGTACATCCCAACAAAAGTGTTTAAATATGCTAAAAATCCACAAATTCATATCAGTCATAAATAATGCATCGAAGACTAAAGACGCATACGGATTTACTTAGAGCCCTGCATACACTTAAACCAAAATACATAAAAGCTCTTTTAAAATCGTGTAATGAAGAAGAAATTAATTGTATTTGTGAATGCATTCATAACGTTTTAAAAGGAAAAGTGCCCTTAGAAGAAAAAGCTAGAAAAAAATTGAAAAAATATAAAGACATACTTCGCAAACTAGTAAGTAAAAGTACAAACAAAATTCGCAAAAACATAATCATTCAAAAAGGAGGTGCCTTTTTACCAATGATATTGGGTTCAATTTTAAGTGCATTAGTTGCCTCTCTTGTTTGAAAAATGGAACATGCCAAGAAAATGTTGCTTGTTGATCCAAGTGTAATAGAAAAACTTAATCAGCATAATACGGCTGATAACCCCCTATCACGATTAGATATGGAAATGCAATACATTTTAAAAAGTGATATGGATGAAAGAAAAAAGTGTACTCTATACAATACAAATACAATACAAAATAACTTTATTGACATAAACATGGAACAGTATACATGATTGAATCCATAGGTTCCCGAACTAGTAAAAACTGTGTTTCAGGAACCAGTGGCTTCTCCCTTAATTTTACAGAAATTATGTCAGACAAAAAAAAAAAAAACATTGATATAGGTACTTAGGAAAAAAAAAACAGTAATAATAATAAAGAAAAAAAAACAAACGTTAGGTTATTAATTATGTAAAGGCTACGTTCTTGATATTTAAGTTTTGGTACCTAAGTATTATTAAATTAAAAATAAAAATAAAAATATATTGTATAAATGAAATCATTCAACTACTTTATAATGCTCTTTCCACAAGCTAAAACAACGAATATAATTCAAGAGGTAAGTTTAGGTTTAAATAATAGTAAAATTAAGTCTACGTACAACACGGGAAAAATATGTAAATATATATACTTAGTTATAAGTTATGGGCATTAGTGTAAGAGAATAAAATTGTGATGTTAGTAGATAGGGAAGGTGGACCAGGTGAGTGCATCGATAGTCTATAAATTTTGATAGATTATAGTTTATTTAAAAATGGAATCCGCTGAGCATTTTCTCAACGGATTCATAATCAAATGTTTTAAGCCAGTTGTAAATAATCTTTTTTATTTTGTAGTTACTATAATCTTTGACTTTGTATTCTTTGTTTATTTTATTGTATAAATGTGGAACTAAAACGTTAAATTGCTTTTGGGCGAATGTAGTTCTCACTCTGGGTATGGGGCACTTGTCGACTCTTCGATAGGTGACCGGTAGCAGTGGAACTACTTTACTATGATATCGTCTAAGACACTCATAAATGCACAGTTTTCGTACACTTAAGACATTCGCCTCCTCGTAAACAGCTGTTGTGGGGTACCTATATGGTTTGCAGAGAAGGACCTTTAGTACAGCGCGCTGTGCACGCTCAGCAACAATTAGGTGGGTTTTTGCAGCAGTTCCCCATACACTTATGCAGTACCTAATAATGCACTCGCATAAAGCTTTGTAGGTTTGAATAGCTAGTTTTGATTCGGCAACTGATCTAAGGTTCTTAAAAACATAAATGAGTTTTCTGACTCTTGACGCTAAAGTTGATATGTGTACATTCCACTTGAGTTCTTCATCTATTAATACACCCAGATATTTTATAGAGTGAACTCTTGATAGACTGGCGCACTCGCACTGACGAACAAGGTTCCTGCGGTTACACGGGAAGGTGTGTATCTTAACGCTAAAATCGTTTCCAGGGGCTCCCTTTGCCGTCAAACTGAAACACATGTATTTAGTCTTGGTAGTATTTAGAGATAGGAGACTATTTTCAAGCCAGAGTGTTACCACTGAAAGACAATTCTCAGCCAGTCTTGCAACTTTTTGCCAAGATTTTTCATGGAGGAGCAGCACAGTGTCATCAGCAAACATTAGCAAGTCGAGGCCAGGCAAGGTAGTACAGCATAAACTATTTATGTATATGAGGAAAAGCATAGGACCAAGAGTACTCCCTTGTGGGACACCGAATGTACACACCGCGCTTTCACTCTCATAACCATCAACCCGTACTCGTTGAGTTCTTCCGGTCAGGTAGTCTGAAAACCAGGCCAAAGCTAATCCTCTGATCCCCATATTTTCCAGTCTCACCAGTAGAATTGGAATGGAGACAGTATCGAATGCTTTCTGGAGATCAAGAAAGACTCCTAGGCATTTTTCTCCGCCGTCTAGGTACGAGGTAATTTTTGAAGTAAGAGTCAGTACTGCATCTTCAGTAGATTTGCGGTCCCTAAACCCATATTGGTGCTCACTCAGTAGATTATTTTTTTCAAGATACTGCATCACTCTCTTTTTGACTAATTTTTCTAAGACCTTAGAAAGAGTTGATAGAAGAGAAATTGGCCTGTAATTAGACGGACTATTCTTTTCGCCTGTTTTAAATACTGGACATACTACCGCTGTTTTAAAAACGGCTGGAAAAGTGCCCGTTTCAAAGCTTAAATTGCACAAATATGTGATTGGCTCGGCCAGAAACATTATCAGAGACTTTAGCAGAGTCGTTGTGATTTTATCCCAGCCAGGGGCACAGTGTGATTTCATTCCCAGGATTACACCTTTAACTTCAGCAGGATCAGTAGGGAATAAAATCATAGAGTTTACTGGTTGGTTAGACGATCCACTGAGAAACGCCAGTTCCATTTATCTATATATGCAAGTTTTGCAGCGATATTTACATTTTGCTGAAGAAGGACGTCGACCAATTCAATTAGCCATCGTATCAAATAATGAAGTATCTGATAGGAATAATAGTGGATATGACACAGTTGATAATAAAAACAATGAAATCAGTGTTAAAGATTCAGTTACTGTTCAGTCTCCAAACGAAGGTGAGGAACAGGTAAATATTACTGTTTCTCATGAAAAACCAACTGCTTACACCCCAAAACACATACTCAGCTTGGTGCCTAAAACATATATAAGGAAGGGTGAGAGATTATTGTTTTTGTTGGCCTCGAACAAAAATAAAATTGATTGGGATGCTGATGGTATAATTACTGTAGACAAAGAAAAAATCCCTGGGAGTAATATTGTTGACTTAGTAAATGATTCATTGAGGCCGCTAAAAAGAAGTGCTCCAATAGGATGGGAGAAATTTGCAAAAGCACTGAAAGATATTAAAATACCAATGATTTATATTGGAAATCCACAAAGAGTCGACTATATGCAGCAGCTTCCGATTACACCATATAAAGAATACACATCGCGGAAAGAGGAGGAAGAATTTTCAACACCAGTTACTAGCAAAAACAGACAGAAGATAGATTGGGAAAAATGGAGTCCTTATTAGAAATAAACAATATTTACTATAACCCTTCACACCCAGCGGGATATGCCAGTGTTGATAAACTGGCTAGTGCTATGAAAGGTAAAATGAACAGAGAAGATGTTAAAAGATGGCTACAATCACAAGAAACATACACGCTGCATAAACCGGTTCACAAAAAATTTCCACGAAACAAATATGTCTTATCTAATCTTAATGAACTTTGGCAGGCTGACTTAAGCGACATGAGAACTTATTCAAAATATAATGATGGTTTTAATTACATACTTTGTGTTATTGATGTTTTTACCAAAGTTGCCTATGCTCGATCAATGAAAAATAAAAATTCTGAATCGATTAAAACATGTTTTGAAAGTATATTTCGTGAAGCCGATATAACACCAACCCATATACAATCCGACAAAGGAACCGAATTTGTTTCGAAAGATGTTCAAAAATACTTTAAAACGAAGAATGTCAATTACTATACTACAAACAACCCCGATATTAAGGCTAGTGTAGTTGAAAGATTTCAAAGGACACTCAAAATGAGGATGTGGCGTTACTTTACTCACAAAAATACATATAAATACATTGATATTTTACAGGACTTAATATATTCATATAACCACAGCTACCATTCCAGCATTAAGATGTGTCCTTGTGATGTAAACTCAAAAAATATAATGACAGTGTGGAACAATTTGTATACACGCAAACATGTTCAAAATAATACCAAAACATCTCCAACACTGCCCAAATTTCATATTGGAGACTATGTAAGAATAACAAAATATAAACATATATTTCAAAAAGGATATGAATCTAATTGGAGTGATGAAATATTTGTAATATCTTCAGTGATAGATCGGACTCCATGGATTGTGTACACACTAAGAGATTTACAGCAAGAAAACATTGTTGGAACCTTTTATGAAAAGGAATTGCAAAAAGTGGGGTATGACCCCTCTCTAAATTATAAACTAGATAAAATAATTAGTTCCCGCTATTCTGGTAACAGAAAGCAAGTGTTAGTGAAGTGGAAAGGTTATCCAGATAAATTTAATAGTTGGGTTCTAGTTTCCGATTTAAAACAAATATGAATAAGGAAAGTTTTTATTTAACATTACCTAGTAACAGTTCTATGGAATATTTTCCAGACAATGTTACTACAAGATTTTCAACTAAATTACCAAAAGCCATAAAATTGGAAGGACAATGGACCGTCGGAGTTGTCGAATTTCAATATCCATGTACCATGTTTACTGTTCAAGAACATGAAAATATTATTTACATAACTCAAACGATGATAATGCCTAATATGAAAACACCTTCATTGGTTTATTATAAAAAACACATTCCAGCTACAAATTATGATAACATTAATCATATTTTAACAGCGTTGAATAATATGTATGAAAAAGTAAAATTTCGCTATGATGAAATATCAAAGTTTGTGTCAGTTTCAGTGATGGATGATTCAGTAAAATCGGTGATGCTAAAACCCAAATTGGGTGTTCAACTCGGTTTTGAACCCAATAGAAATCTTGTAGATAATGGTCTTGGAAAATGCCCCGCAAATTTGCATTTAGGGTTGCCATCACAATTATTTATCTATTGTGACATAATCGATCCTCAGATAGTAGGAGATGTTATGTCTCCTCTCCTGAGAATCATTCCTTTAGATCCAGCGAAGTATATATATGGTGCAAATAAAATGCATGTTTTCTCACCTCCTCACTATTTACCAGTAATGCGTAGAGAATTTGATACCATTGAAATAGATATAAGATCCAGCACAGGTCAAAAAATACCATTCCAGTTTGGAACAGTGTGTGTTAAACTTCATTTCAAAAAATTATAATGTATCCCCGTAACAGCATAACTTGTCCATATGAACATTATTATTCTCATCAAGCTGGTTCTGGTATTGGAGTGATTTACAAAGGGGCACCCTACCAACGTGGTCATGGGATCGGTAGCTTTTTAGGAGGGTTGTTTAGATCAGTTTTACCCTTACTTTCTAGTGGCGCTCGCGTAATAGGCAAGGAGGTTCTAAATGCTGGTGTCGGTCTTCTATCAGATATGGCTACTGCCCGCCCCATGGAAGAATCAATTAAAAGCCGATTAAAAGTAGCTACTTCAAACTTGAAAAGAAAAGCTCATGATAAAATTGACGGATTGAATATGTCTGGTTCTGGATATATAACCAAAAGGAAGCGTCTTAGTTCAGTCATTCCACCGTCGGCTGTCAAAGTGAAAGCTCAAAAAAAATTACGAGTTAAAAAATTAATAATCAAAAAGATATATTCTCATAAATAATTTTTAAAATGTCATTCTTGCATAGCCATTCCTGTGAATGTATAAAATCAGAGTTAGATTTATTTGCTCTACCATCCACGCAAACTAGTATAGAAAACGGGTTATGGATACACTACAAACCCATTTCATCTCTAGCTGATGATGGACCCATAGAATTTCAAGTACCTGGAACAGGTGATGACTACATGGATTTATCCCATACATTGCTGCACATAAAAGCCAAGATACAAAACCAGGATGGTACGAAATTAACCGACTCAACTGTTGTAGCTCCAGTAAACAATTGGCTCCATTCTCTTTTCACCCAACTGGATATTTATTTGAATCAAAAGCTAGTATCACCACCAAACAATACATATGCCTATAGAGCTTACATGGAAACTTTATTAAATTATGCTCCTGCAGCTAAGGAATCTCATCTGACTTGCGGTCTTTGGTATCAAGATACGGCTGGGAAAATGGATTCAACTGATGAAAAAAATGAGGGATTTGATAAAAGACGAGAATTAGCATGTGAAAGTAAGGAGATAGAAATGATTGGTCATCTCCATGGCGATATATTTAATCAAGAAAAGTTTTTAATAAATGGTGTTGAAATGAGTGTCAAATTAGTTCGTTCGAGAGAAACATTTAACCTAATGGCTTCAACATCCGACTTGAAATTTAAAGTATGCATTACAGATGCAACACTTATTATACGTAGAGCACGAATCAATCCTACTGTATTACTTGCACATCAAAAAGTTTTAGCCTCTACTACAGCCAAATATCCTATCACTCGAGCTGAAGTCAAAGTTTTAACTATTCCTTCGGGGATTCAGGGTAAGACTCTAGATAATATTTTTTTGGGGCAAGTTCCCAAAAGGTGTATAATCGGATTTGTGAACAATGCAGCTTTTAATGGGGGTCTAACAAAAAATCCATTCAATTTTGAAAACTACAATATAAATACATTTTGTTTATACATTGATGGTCAACAAATACCTTCAAAAGCTTTGCAACCATCATTCGATAATAATATTTACACAGCAGCCTATCACACACTATTTTCAGGGACAGGTATACATTTTTTGAATGAAGGTAATGGTATATCTAGGGAGCAATATGCAAAAGGATATTGCATGTTGGCGTTTGATCTAACAGCTGACCTCAGCTCTAATTCAAACACTCATTGGAATCTTATAAAACATGGTAGCGTTAGACTGGAGGTTCGTTTTGAATCTACTCTGACTCAGACGATAAATTGTATTATTTATGCAGAGTTCGATAATGTTATTGAAATTGATAAGAATCGTAATGTAACTGTAGACTATAGTAGTTAGGATGTAATAAAATTGTATTCCAATTCACGGACTATTAAATTGTATTGTTTTGAATCTTTTCAGACTATAAATTGTATTATTTATGCAAAGTTCGATAATGTTATTGAAATGTGACCCTAGACTATCAATTGTCAAAATTGGATAAAATTGTATTTAGTTAAGTATATAATAAATAAATAAAACATTGATGTATGCATACCTACAAATAGTTTTATTTCCTGAAACCTCTTTTTTTACTTTTTCGCTATAAAAAGTAATTTATAAATTTCCTTGTCTCATTCTTGGTTTGAAGATTGAACTTGATACAGCTTACCTTATTAAGAATAATGGATACAATTGATATTCAAAAATATTTACACTACATTCACCCAGCTTTACACAAAAATGTGTATGCTGCAAACAGGTTACCGCTGCATGTAAAAAAACCGATGTATCTAATAAGTAATTTGGATCCGGACAACAAGCCAGGCTCACATTGGGTGGCCATGCACATAGATAAAAATGGTGTTGGTCAGTATTTTGATTCATATGGACATGCACCTAAAGACTACCACAAAAACTTCTTGCGCAGGAACTCAAGACAGTGGGATTTTAATAGATATAGACTGCAGCACGACCTAACAACAGTGTGTGGAGAATATTGTTTGACATATCTGTATTTCAAGTTTTATGGTAATACTATGACAGATTTTACTGAATTATTTAGTAACAATACCCTCAATAACGATCTATTTTTACACAAGTTGTTTAATGAATGCTTGAAAAATAAAAAAGGACCAGATACCAATAGTTAAAGTTAACTAAATTAACTAAGTTAACTAATCGATAAATGTGGTTAAAAGTGAATCATTATACAAATAAAACAAAGTTTAATGAAATTAAAAAGTTTTTTATTCAAGTATAAAAATAAAAATACCTGGATACACAAGAAAATATTGACAATGACCTATTCTAAAAATAATTATTACATATTTAGTTATTCACCTAAGTTTTATCATGCGCACTTGATGTGCAGGCAGGTTTTTCCGCAAGTAGGCCGCTGGTGGGCCCTTTTTGCGTGACCCTTGACGCGTGTTGCTCGAACTTTTATAGGTTCTACAACACGCCGGTTTCCTCACGATGTTTTCCTTCACCGTTTTGAGAGTACTGGCATAGTGCACATAAATTTTTCGACAGAAAAACTCATTGGTACACGGGTGGATTTGAACCCGCGACCTTCGGATCGGAAGGCGGGGCCACTACCACTAGACCACCAGTGCTCCAAGTTATTCACCTAGTTAGTTAGCTATTGATTTTTGAAAGAAAATATTTTGCTGTCTTCGGATTCCGATATCTCCTTGGTGATTTGATAAACAATTTTTTTCAAATTTTCATAATTTTTGTTATTCAATTCCTTGCAATAATATTTGACACGAACGTCAGCGTGTTTCCAATGTTGGGGAGGAGGAATTTTGCTCAGCTTTTTCACATCAAACACATCAATTTTTATAAGATGTGCTGCATTAACACTGTCGTCTGTGTTTGTTGATATGTATGATGTACCACCCTCTTTGTTCATTCGTCCAACGTTTGATGAGTTTTTTGCTTTCTTCTTTTTTGGCGGCACTTCCGGAAAGAACTCATCTATGTTGCTGAGACTACTGCGGGGGCGCTTACACATAGATTTCTTTGCAAGGTAGTATGGTACGCAATTGGTGGCGTCCTCATCATCAGATATAGTATTATAATAGAATTGCTTGAAAGTGTTGTCTTCATCAACCTGCTCCACGGGGGAGTAACTTGGCGTGTCCTGTAACGACATGTTACTTTTATAAAATACATAGATACAAGTAGACATACAACATAAATGCAAAATCATAGATCACATCGAGCTCAAATAAAGTTTAAGTGGCGCTACAACAATTTGTCATCAAGGGTATCTTGAACTCGGTTTAGCTTATAGGTATTGATAGCGTTTAAGTACAAAGGTGAAATCAGAACTTACCATTTTATACGGTAGAACACGGAAACACTATTTATTGTGGCAAAGACTGTGTGCTGAGTAACGAATAATTTTAGAATACACGCAGATGTTATTACACGTGAAAGATCCACTAACAGAGAAGACCGAGGATGTAGAATTCAAACCACTTTATAGCCTTTTCTTCAGTTTTATTAACAACTTGAGTACTTTATGGATCTAGATACATTAAGCTAAACTTGTACATGGCTATCGCCGAGACGAACTAAGTGGACTTGTCTTATCGACGGTTCAAAACCGAATGCCTGCTTGAATAACCACTCGCTGGCTTGCAAACCCCAACCTTCCCCACCCTTGTTTTTACAGCTTGAAGCTTGATGTTTGAAGGTTGGAGTTCAAGCAACTGATGGAAATCCAACTACAGTATTGATTTATTGATCTCTGAATAATTGTGTATTTTTGTAACGGTAACAAAACAAATAATATTTTTATGAACCTAATCATCTTAATATTAATTAATAATACCTTCTATTAACAATTTAGTAACAAAGTCCACACTTCCTGTCAATTAAGGTACCAAAAGGTTTCAAATAACATTTAAAACTCATGGAATAATAACAGAAGCTTACAAGTTCGTCCATCCTGATAAACAGTCACGACCTCGTGATAGGTACATAGTTTATGAAATAACACGTTTGTAATGATTTATCAAAACAATAAACAAAGTGACCATTTTGACAAAGTTCACATCCACATTTTTTTCAAACATTTGTATCAACTAGGTACCAATACGAACAATATACTAACAATATCAATATATTATATACCTTTATATTATTAACTATTCAACTTTATCAATTCAACAATACTTAACAACATGCAAAGAAAATTATCAACAAACCTTGTCAATTTCGAATATTATCAATGAACATAATCAACGAACATTATCATGAACTTTATCAACCTCTTATTATCAATAGCTTTAATTATTAACAATCATTATCAGTATTCTAAACATTATCAACAACGTTAATAACGTTATCAACGTTATCAACGTTATCAACGCTATCAACATTATCAACGCTATCAACGCTATCAACATTATCAACATTATCAACGCTATCAACGCTATCAACGCTATCAACGCTATCAACGCTATCAACGCTATCAACGCTATCAACGCTATCTACGCTATCAACATTATCAACATTATCATCATTATCAACATTATCAACATTATCAACATTATCAACATTATCAACATTATCAACATTATCAACATTATCAACATTATCAACATTATCAACATTATCAACATTATCAACATTATCAACATTATCAACATTATCAACATTATCAACATTATCAACATTATCAACATTATCAACATTATCAACATTATCAACATTATCAACATTATCAACATTATCAACATTATCAACATTATCAACATTATCAACATTATCAACATTATCAACATTATCAACATTATCAACATTATCAACATTATCAACATTATCAACATTATCAACATCAGTCACATCAGTCACATCAGTCACATCAGTCACATCAGTCACATCAGTCACATCAGTCACATCAGTCACATCAGTCACATCAGTCACATCAGTCACATCAGTCACATCAGTCACATCAGTCACATCAGTCACATCAGTCACATCAGTCACATCAGTCACATCAGTCACATCAGTCACATCAGTCACATCAGTAGCATCAGTCACATCAGTCACATCAGTCACATCAGTCACATCAGACACATCGGTCACATCAGTAGCATCAGTAACATCAGTAACTTCATTTAAATCAGTCACATCAGTAACATCATTAAAATCAGTCACTTCAGTAACATCTACAACTTCAATAACATCAGCCTCATGAGTAACATCAGTATCATAAGTAACATCAGCCACATGAGTAACATGAGCAACATGAGTAACATGAGCAACATGAGTAACACGAGAAACATGAGTAACAAAAGTAAAAAATATCAAAATCAAAATCAAAATACTACAATACTATCAACATTATCAACATTATCAACATTATCAACATTATCAACATTATCAACATTATCAACATTATCAACATTATCAACATTATCAACATTATCAACATTATCAACATTATCAACATTATCAACATTATCAACATTAGTCACATCAGTCACATCAGTCACATCAGTCACATCAGTCACATCAGTAGCATCAGTCACATCAGACACATCGGTCACATCAGTAGCATCAGTAACATCAGTAGCATCAGTAACATCAGTAACTTCATTTAAATCAGTCACATCAGTAACATCATTAAAATTAGTTACTTCAGTAACATCTACAACGTCAGTAACATCAGCCTTATGAGTAACATCAGTATCATAAGTAACATCAGCCACATGAGTAACATGAGCAACATGAGTAACACGAGAAACATGAGTAACAAAAGTAAAAAATCAAAATCAAAATCAAAATCAAAATCAAAATCAAAATCAAAATCAAAATCAAAATCAAAATCAAAATCAAAATCAAAATCAAAATCAAAATCAAAATCAAAATCAAAATCAAAATCAAAATTAAAATACTACAATACTACAATACTACAATACTAACCATACTGACCATACTGACCATACTAACCATACTGACCATACTAACCATACTAACCATACTGACCATACTGACTATACTGACCATACTGAATAAATAATTATTGTGGACCATCCACACAACACTATCTAGCCCCAAATTAAGTAGAATTCGTGCTATGGTAGCTAGATAGATGATTAAAAACTTTTTTCTTTAAATAAAATAATCGTTAACACAATGTTAATCGTTTAAACAATACTAATAATTGACTTGAAACTAAGACATCATGTAATAACTTGCGTTTAATAATTATTTATTCAATTGTTTATCTAGCTAATCTAAGCTAATCTAAGCTAAGCTAAGCTAAGCTAGTCGACAGAAAGTGTAATTGAATGTATCAACAAATGCACACTCATTTGTAGTGTGATCAAAAGTTATAATTTCATCATTGTTATATCCATTTCATCCATTTTTCAATTTAATGCACACTTATTTGTAGTGTGATCAAAGGAAATCATTTCATCAGTGCTGTATCCATTTCATCCATTTTTCTATTGGTGGTTCACGTCTCATTTATTTTTATTTATTAATAAAGGCTTTTAATATGATTTTATTACTTACATATATAATGGATTTAATACTTATATAATGGAATCTTACTAATAATTGTCACAACATAACACATACTTGCATCGCTCACTCATTTAAAATCTTTTCAACCCTCTTTTCAACCCCTTACCATCCTTTTATTTTTAAGTAGTCTATGCCCTTTCTCAATTTCTACACTGTGTACCTAATGTCATTTAAATCAGTTCATTATTTCTGGCGTGAAAGTGCGACGGACAGACAGACTTAAAGTTTAATAAGGTCATCATTAATCTATCTTCCCAGTTCCATTTGTGTTTTAGCTAATGATTATCAACCAGTTTCTACTTAGTACTTTTTTGTTTGGCTATCCGCAATAATAATAATAAAAAGGTTTTTAATTTTGCTGTCATTAATTACTTTTATACTCTTCTAACCGTAATTAAGTAAAATCGCAACATTACTATTAAGATTAATGACTTATGCAGATCGGAAATTCTAGATCTATTCGCTTAACACAAGGGAGACCAGGACAAATTTGCAGCTATTTTCTTCTCCATCAACGATGTAAAATGGATGCGATGGAGCTCATGTCAACCAATATGATACCTCCTCACTATTTCAGCGAAAACTACCCATTTGTTTATAGCTAAGAACTCCGTATTCCTATAAAACACGCGGAACAACCATCTACTCATTTCGATGTCATCTTTTTTTTTTCGATCTTGCATTCTCGACTAGTGATGTGTCTCGTCGCCGTTGATTTAAAACATTTTTACCAATAAAGACACAAAAATCCAGTTTCAAGAACCAAATTGAAACCTGGAACCTAATGCCAGAGGCAACAGCGTTGAAATAAGAAACTCATCACATTTGACAACTGAAACATAGGAGGATCTAAAACACGTTGTTTTAACAACAGCTGACGCAGTACGTGTACCTCGATGACTCACAACATAAAAGACATCTACCGTCTTAACAGACATAGCTAACGCCAGCAAGGCATATGCAAGAAACAGCTTTTTGTCGTATCTTTTTTTTTTTTCAATTATTATTTTTATACGACTAGGCATTGTTAACAAAAGCACCAGCCAGATAGGCTAGGCACTAAAAGATGGAATATTGAAAGGCCTAACAGACCTATCTACTTTCCTGAAAACCGCACGCATAAAGAAAGAGCAATTATAATATTTTCTGACCACTAGCTCGTACAAAACGACGGTTTCATCCTTTGTTGAACGTCACTGGATAGCAACTTCCTACGCACAAAAAAAATTCTACCCATAACAAAATTCACCCTGAAAAGGGTATGGATAAAATTGAAACGATGATTCATAAACTTATGTAGTAGGTAAGTTTAATTCTGTAAGGTAGTACTTTATGTACAGATTTAATAGGCATTGAACTAACGATTTATACTTAGTAACAAGCTAATAACGCTTTATTTAGTTAGGTACGCTTAGTTCCAATGAGGTATCCTTGTTTTCAATAAAGTGTTATCTATCTATCCATCTATCTATCTGAACTAGACACACTGCACTTTGGCATTATAACACCCCTTAGACAATCAATAATAAATGAACATGATTTTAACTTATTTACTTTTAACTGCTGAGGCTAATTTTTAATCCCTTCGCAGATTCTACCACTGCAGTTTACCTTTCATAATGAACGATGTTGAGTAAGTTATACTGCAATCGGATAGATCATGGTATACAAAAAATATACTGCATTAACAAAATATTTGTAGTATAAACTGTTGTTTTGTTTTCTGATAATTAATACTAACCGATTTTAGGTTGAAAACGATCCTTCATTCCTACGAAGGATTGGATAATTATGAATTTGTCCAATCGTAACCAAGAGCATGGTAGTCTTAAGTCATTCCAAACCTCAACTGAATGTCATTGTCGCCAAACCAGTATTGTGATCAGCCGAAGCAGAGATCCTTCGCGTCTACATAAAAGTTCTTATACTTAGTTAGATCGAGGAGTCAACGTCATAGACTATTAAACGTTTAGTTGCAAAGTACCCACCTTAAGATTAATTGTGCACCTAGTTTACCTTTCTAGACTTTTAAGTCAATTTTGAAAACCCTGATAACTAGTAAATAAATATTAAGTGTGTGATGTGGTTTCCTACCTATATCATTGTACCTGTCTTTATTCATTACCCCTCCTATTTATAATATCATATTCGTCAATTATTTTCATTACCCTTCCTATTTATAATACCAGTTTACCAGTTTAGTACTGAAGGCAACCTTCAGTGAGTAAGCACGAGGGAGAATATTTTGTTTGTTTGAACCTATATTTTTTTTTTGTGCGTATTTTTGTGGTGATTTAAATAAACAAACAAGTAACCATCTACTATTTTTCTTAGCGCCTCTATTTCCTATTATTCTTATATTCCTGCTACTGTTCTCACGGTGGCACCTACTGGAATGATATTAATGATAAACTTGCCCCCACCTCAGACGTCACATCATCTGTCTAATGACCCAGACAAGGTCGCTGTAATCCATTGCATATCCAAATAAATAAATAAAAGTAAAACAAAAAACTGACAACGTAGGTACCTATCTTCACCAGAAACGTATTTGAACCTTGGATCACTCCTATTTTCTTGAATAGTATTCGCCATTTGGACAAACTGTATCGAAAATTTTAAAAACCACCTTTAGGACAAATAAATCTATACTAATCACAACCGCACTTTTAGAAACAACCTCGATAAGAAACTGAGGGTAGGTACGCACCTACCAACAGGAGAAGACCAGAAGATGTCCCAGGGATACGTACATACATAGAATACCAATTAAATCCGATAGAATTCTTCCACTACACTCCGTAAATATACTCTTTGCAAAAGTGAGAAAAAAAATGCCTATCTACCGCTAAGCTCGTAAGCAACCCAAAATCATAAGAACTCCCCTTTTTTTTTATATTTCACTTCTTACCCTCTATCGTTATCATCTGAATATTAAGTTTCTGATACAACATTCACACACACACCCTCACATGACCATTACACATTCATGGTTCACACCATTAACCTAAGTCATATATTATTTAATTTAGGTATATCGTTTCAGTTTAGCATCAGTGCTGAATCTACTCTAGTACTTGATGAGCCAATATTAAAAATCTTTGGGAATTGAGACGTGAACTCACGTGTTAATTTTCTACTGAAATGTCTTGCAGTTTCGTTTACTTAATTCTGCTGGTAGCGCTTAACCAATCTTCACGATGTGAAACAGCAACGAACGGCTACAACTTGCAATCGCCCAGCTAGTCCAGTTTCGGTGTAGTGGCATTGAGTCGCGTTCCAGTGTCGAGTCCAATCTTCTTGATGCTCCATGTCCGGGTGGTCCATGTTCTATTGCGGCCATGGTCGGATGACACACGTCATTCTCCGTTGGTTTCTCCTCGCCGTCGCATGAAAAGAAATATATAAAAGGGATGATTTATTCGATAACCAACTACAGTATTTCTTTTTTATGACAATCTATGGTAGATAAAAGAAATACAAGCAGCGCTTAGTCACATTTAATGTGGTAGCATCACCCAAGGGTATCCTTGGCATGTGCGCCACGTGATAACCTATGCATGCATTTAACTTTCCTAGAATAACAACCGCTATCGTGTGGTAGCACTACCAAAGAGTAGCCTTGGCCATGTGTGCCACACAACAACGTAGGTATGTAATTAATAAACTAAAATACACTACAGCGATCGTGTGGTAGCACTACCAAAGAGTAGCCTTGGCCATGTGTGCCACACGACAACTTGTGTATGTATTTACTAAAAAAAAAACCAAAATACACTACAGCTATCGTGTGGTAGCACTACCAAAGAGTAGCCCTGGCCATGTGTGCCACACGACAACTTGTGTATGTATTTACTAAAAAAAAAAAAACTAAAATACACTACAGCTATCGTGTGGTAGCACTACCAAAGAGTAGCCCTGGCCATGTGTGCCACACGATAACCTCTGAATGCATTTACTCAACCAAATAAATTATAGCAATCGTGTGATAACACTACCAAAGAGTAGCCTTGGCCATGTGTGTCACACGATAAACTATACATGCGTTTTTACCAGATAATTGTAAGAATTACAGCTATTACTTTGAAACAATATAAAAAATATTACGTACCTTGATTCTACCCACTTCTGACTTGAAAGATCCACTAACAGAGAAGACCGAGGATGTAGAATTCAAACCACTTTATAGCCTTTTCTTCAGTTTTATTAACAACTTGAGTACTTTATGGATCTAGATACATTAAGCTAAACTTGTACATGGCTATCGCCGAGACGAACTAAGTGGACTTGTCTTATCGACGGTTCAAAACCGAATGCCTGCTTGAATAACCACTCGCTGGCTTGCAAACCCCAACCTTCCCCACCCTTGTTTTTACAGCTTGAAGCTTGATGTTTGAAGGTTGGAGTTCAAGCAACTGATGGAAATCCAACTACAGTATTGATTTATTGATCTCTGAATAATTGTGTATTTTTGTAACGGTAACAAAACAAATAATATTTTTATGAACCTAATCATCTTAATATTAATTAATAATACCTTCTATTAACAATTTAGTAACAAAGTCCACACTTCCTGTCAATTAAGGTACCAAAAGGTTTCAAATAACATTTAAAACTCATGGAATAATAACAGAAGCTTACACACGTTATAACAATACGAATGCACGAATGGCGTAAGACTGTGACAGTAACTCGGGGTTTTGGACATTTATAGCAGAGAAGTATTGCAAAAAACTGATGACATGTTTCAACAGGTATGCAGCGTCACATAACTCACATTGATTTATCTAAGATGTAATCTGACATGCTTTTAGCGTAGGTAGCAATAAACTGGCGTCATGTCTCGACAAGCAAAATGCCTTTTTGGGTGGTCACTATCTATCGATTTTTGAAGTGAAAACTTCTTTAGCGGCGTTGAGCACTTTTTCTGTAATGGGTATAAAATCTTAAACTCGCGTCCGGGCGTCAGGGCGTCAGGATCACGTGACTTGATCGAAAAAGCGTAAGACGCTACAGATACGCTAGTAGTTACTATGACACGGTAACGTCACAGAATAGATAATAGTTAGTAGCAAGCATACCAAGGCGTTTTTCGTGACTGTAGTAGGTATAGGTACATACCTATTATAGATTTTATGAACTAGCGGCCGCCCGCGGCAGGTAGTAGTGGTCATTGGTACATGATTTTATAGATCTACTGTATTTATTAAGGTATTATGAATAGCGAAAGAAAATGAGTGAGTACTTTATAAGTTTTAATACGAGCGGCAAGTTTTCACTTCTGCCGGCACTCCCGGAGTGCAACCCGTCTTTTTTTTTTATATTTGCATTCAATGTATAGCGATTCGCAATATAACATGACGCTGAACGATGAACTTCACGAAAATTTTATTTGCAATTACATCATCCACAGCTTATAATTAATGCCCACTGCTGGTTAATCAGGCGTCGAACAGTGCATCACAGTTAAGGTGTTAGGTTAGTTTATTTAAATAATAAAAATAATTGATAATAGTTAAATAATTCATACTTATTAAATAACAATTTCATATTATATGCATCGTGGGGGGCCGTACAATATTAAATAATATACATATAAAATAAAAATATATTGGTGTATTGCTTTTAATAAATATTGATTATCATATTATCATAAGTTCTCAATTAAATACCTAAATGAAGTGAACATGCATTAGGGACTGCGCCTATCTCTACTACCTGCGGCGCAAGCCGGACACAATGGCTCAACCCTCATTATAAGGCTATTGTTCATTTATTGAGTATACAAGTGGCTTTGTAACTTTTGAATGGAAAGAGATGCGTTAAAATGGGTTAGCTCAATCGATTGGGCGTGTGCCAAAACATACAAAAAGACTCCAAACTTTTTTTTTTTTTTTTTTTTTTAGTCGGCGCCATGGTAGGTCCGTCGTTCGCCACACACTATTTTGAGTGAGCCAGAATGAATCAATCCTTACTACTAATAACTGTCCACTGCGCATACGAGCCAAAGGTATTATTTCCTTTGATTAAATGTTTATAAATAGCAAAGGGTATTTTCGAATGTTGTCACAGTATATATTTTGTACGTTTCGTTTTATATGCGCATAATGACCACTGGTTCCGTTTGTCACATGATTAAAAAGGTACGAGTTATTTTTCTTTTCCATTCCACTTTTCGCAGCAAATGTTTACGCGTGTATATGGACTGCTAGTAACCCATTTTAAGTCTATGAATTCGTATAAATATACCTCTCAAAAGCCTGCGTTTTTTCGAAATCATCAGTTTTTTGCCACTCATAAAGCACCTATCCTTAATCCTTAACTATATATTATAAAAAATCACTAATTCTCAAAAATTTAGTAAACATAACTATTGAAAATAATAAAGTCATCAATCCTATAGACACTGCCCAGTAAGCCAATTTTTGAAGGATTGTATTGCGGTAGTTATGGATTTAAGTTGCTTGCGGAAACGGTTTTAAGTTGCTGGTCCCAGTATTTATTGTCCCAATAGTTTTTTTCTACTAGTGGTAGTAGGTATATTGATGTGACGAGTGGTCGGCCACCGCCGCCTTCCGGCGAGACCTGTGACTCGCACGCAACACAGCCGCCTTTCCGGTCATAAGCCCCCGCAAATATAACTTTTTACGAGCAGCCGGGTTATCATCGTAAATTTTCACCGTAATATCTGTCGCGGTTTTTTCAATGTTTTGTTCAAACGGTTTTAAAAACTTTTTTGTGGCGTGCATGTAACATTTTTATGTAGTAAAATACATTATACCAAATGGATGACTTAAAAAAGGTTCCATAGCACATCCATTGCCTTCGCATCTACCTAGATTATAGATAGATACATATAAATGGCGGTTATCAACAAAATGCTTTGTTCCATATTTAAATATAGGAAATAACGCGGCAGTAAAAGGAAGTACATTTTGGTTTGCCTTTTTCCCGCTACTCCCTTCACGCAACATGGCAGACTTTCCGGCGCTGAAAATCAACATGGCTGAAATATGTCGGCAATAAGAATTAATAGTTTCTTTCGTTTTAGCACCACGAGCCAAGATGCCAAGGTTAATTGCAAAAGGGATGACAAATTTGGTATAAGCATGTAACTAATCCACCCGCACGCATAAGGAAATCCACGAAGAATCGGCCAGATGATCGTCTACACCCTCGTTGTGAGATAATAACCCTGGAACTTTTAGAGTCAGAGAATGTTAAAGGAACACAAACTAAGATATATTTTTTTTTTGTTTGAGAAGAGAAGAGTAGGCTCCAACCTCGCCCACTCCTGTGAGTGCCATCCACAGTAAGCACCCCCCGGGGATTAGGTAAGGGAAGGACAGATGAGTTATGTTTTATATGTATCAAAACAAATAACCACTCAGTCCCGTGTGATTGATATTCTCCCCTTTACCCCTTCCCCGTTTACTTCTTACTTCTTTATTTTTTTTAAAAGTTATTCATCATAAGTTTGACCATACAAGGTTCTTTCATTGTTTGTAATTATCGGCTATGCCGTATTTAGTAATCGTGTTGATCACCATAAGTTGACCATATAAGGTTCTTTGTAATATTGGATTTTCCCAACTATATGATTCCATCAAGCGATCAATGGTCAAGACCCCGATCCATCCATAATACTAGACAGCGCCAGAAGGTACACCCAGGGGTCCCACGAATGTAATCCCAGCACATTCGTGATTATCCAGGAGTGCTGGATGCCCAGCTACAGATTAGACTGAAGCCCCATATGTTTCACCTTTAGAAACCAGATTGTCAAGTAGAATTTATTGTATATCAGTATTTACAACATTATTCATGTTATGAATTAATACTAACTTTGATTGTAATAGTTATTACTTTATTATCACACCAATCACATCGAAGCTGAATAGTTTTAGTTAATTTCAATTCAATTACTTTAATCCTTTATAAGGATATAGGAACGAGTGGGAGGGATAATAAATGATTGATAGGAGGAACACTAGTTGAAGTCCGGACTCCAACATCTAACCAAACTTACTGGTTTGACAATAGTCTACTGTACCTATGTTTTGGTTGGTTATAGTGTCGAAGGTTGAATTAATAAGCGATGAACTGTCGGCCTAACAGAACATACACTCATTAACTCTATGTAAAGTGTGGGGAATATTTATCAGCTGCATGTATAGTATTTGTGCGTGCAATGAGCTGTAATCACTAATATCAAACTCAATAGAACAATTCCGCTCGTCAAGGTTTGTGAGGTCTTGACGCCACAACAATTCCACACAGTCTCATACTAGTTATGATAACACCCATAGTGTGTAAAATGTAGTAGACCATTGCAACCCAGCAATTAATAACCTTGAATGGTTAATTATTATTAGTCTAACCTAGAGGAATTTTACCTGGTCAAAACCTTTACCTGATACCTTTACCTCCGTTTACCTTTTACCACAGTTTATTGAATACAATTGAATTTAGACAATCCCACCATTGTCTCTAATTATGTAATTAGCGAGATGGGACTGCCTGTACCTCGCACAGCAAGTAAATCTAGTAACTTAAAATTTTTATTATAACTACTTATTCATTTGGGTAAGAACTTAATAACTACGTCATATTTTGATAAGGTTATTTCATATTTCCACCTACTGGCTTAATGACTATAATGCAGATTCTGTAAGAAATAATTAACGCCTTAAGACTCGATAGGCTTAAATAATAAATTTCAAAGATTCAAGTTGGAAGAAACAGTTGCAAGTTCAATGTGAACCTATTGATGAAAGAGTATCATGGTAATAGAATGTTTATAAAAGTAAATTATTAACATCTGTAAATTCAAAGCTGAAAATAAACACGTGGTGATCTAGTCGTGTCGTAAACAATGGAAGTATTAGTTTCTTAAAGCTGTACATAAAGGGTAAATAGTAATGGCTAGTAAATTCAAAGCTGAAACAAATGCTGAAAATTAAAGAATATATAAATTACAATTCCCAAATGGCTTGAAGATAAAATGCTGAATGATAGCATAACAAAATAACGGCTGAAAAGCACTCGGTATTTGATATTAGGTACGTCAGAGATTCTATAAGTGAATTATGTAATAATTTACTTTAAACAAGTAAATTAAAAACACCCGAAAGTTCAAGGCTGAAAATATACACATAGTAATTTAGTTGTATCGTAAACAATGGAAGTATTAGATTTCTTTTAAGCTGTACATAAAGGGTAAGATGGAAAAGGCAAGTAAATTCAGAAGCTGAAACAAATGCTGAAAATTATAGAATATATAAATTACAATTTCAAATGACTCGTAGATAACATATTAAATAATGAACACAACAAAATAAAAGCTGGAAAGGCACACAGTATTTGATACTAGTTCTTCAGAAGTACAATAAGTGATTCATGTATTAATTTACTCAAAACTGTGAAAACTTATCACTCATTATAACAACTGGTATTGCCAAATTGGATCATCACACACAGTTAAACTTAAGGATTCTCGATATTAATCTGTTCTTTGCGAATATTTGAATAAGATAAGTTAGGTTTTACCTAAGTTATTATTATGTCAAGGAAATTCAATTCTAAAGAAAACAACAAACCGGTTTTCTATTACTGCATGATCTGATCCAAAATGGCCTATTATAAAATAATAAAACCAACCTCAAGCAGTCTTCTTTTACCTTAGAACCACCATGTAAAACTGAAATAAAATTAGCCTACATAAAGTGCTAGTTATCATTAATTGTCCATTTATAAATTCAGAAATCACTCGAAGATTTCACATAATATACAGAAGTTGATAGAAGACTTTGCTTCGCTAACCAGTCATCATCATCATCATCATTTCAGCCCAGTATCATCCACTGCTAGATATACACCTCCTTCACCTCTTGTTCCTCCTCTGTCCTCTGTCGCTCGCCAGTAAGTACAATTTAAGTTAACCACATAATAATGCAGAGCCAATTGAAGGCCCTCTTTTGCTAGCTTGTATGTACATTTCAGATAACTCTCGTAAAACATAGAAGTCGATCGAAAACTTCATTTCAGTAGACTGTATGTACAATTTAGTTTAGTATCTGGAAGAAATTGTATAATTAATCGGAGTACATGGTGGTTCATAAGGTCTCCTCCGGCACCTCAGAAGTCCCTGGATCTATAAGGAACTTGATTAGTACTCTACGGATTTTATTACGAGGTTTGAATTTTTAAGACCTAACATCTATTTCTAGACAGGTCATATCAACTTTGGAAGGATTTTAATCGCGAGAAACGGAGAAGCAATTTCTCACTTGCCCATCACTGACACTGCATATTTTTATAACTAAGATAGAATTTCCTTAATACTACACGTAGAGGCTGGAATAAATATATTAGACTAACTAATATGCAGCTTTCCGGTGCACGATAATGAGAAATCACAAGGTTGATTGATGTTTTGTCGCTCCGTTTCTATAGATACACTATCTCAGAGAGTTCCCAATCCACTTTTGGGCTTTGAGGCCCTCCGAGACAATGTTTCGAACAAGTGATTTTAATAAGTTACCAATTAATATGTCCGCGACTGTGCTCATTTTCCAAGAATAGTATTTACCAAGTTAAAAGAGCCTCCAACACACGAGGCGTCCAACGAAATTGCTACACCTCCTTTGCAATGAGATTGTCCTACCGACAGCCAAGACAGCCCAGAAGTATATTCTAGACTACGGAGTCCGTTCGGCAGTACTATATCATTGTTGGCTCACAACAAATTGCATTATAAAGAATGCAAATAGCAAATAGTTTACTAATATGTAGCACAGTATCAAAAGTCCCTACTCCCTACTTAAAATTAGCTGAAAAGTTTGTTGCTTCACTCAATTTAAAACTCTTTGTTATTTAAAATATTTACGGAAATAGATTTCCAGCCTTGGTTCCATTCGTGCTATCACTTAAAACTAGGACGGGAGACTTCTACTGTTAGTCTCAAAACTAACGAATTGAACCAGTGCTTTTACAAATGTGTTATGTAAATAGTGTATATTAATATATAAATAAATAATCATCTAAATAAAAATAAGATGGATGTTCTTTCTCCAGGTTCGATTACTGCTTGGTGTGTAATTTGTTGTTCTATATTTCTTAAATCTAATGAATACTTAAAATCTAAATTATAATCTAAAGCTGTATCTAACTTCGATCTCGTGAATTATTATTTTCCCTTACGGATAATAATTCAGTACTGGATTACATGTAAAGCATTTCCCTAAGATCCATTAATTTAACTGACGATTCAGTCTCTGTCAATGGATCAATTCCCGGATGATGTTGTACTATTTACTGAGTGAGGCAACAAAAAACACAGAAAACACAAAAACAAAAATGAAAATCAGAGAGACTCGAATAATGAAATATTCACATTTATTTTAAAAATATGTAATTATTTATCTATGTGAACATTACAATAATCGGAAATAGCTAAATGTCAGCTGGAAGAGTCTCGATCCCCTGCATGGAACAATCTAGGCAATCAAGATTCCCTAGATAAAGCACACATTACAAAGTGATTATAAATTAGAAACTTACAGACTCAGCCGAAGAAAACTTCACTATTCACTAATCAAAACTCTAAAATATAAATGAACCACTTATTTATTTATTATTTATCTATTTATTAATATTTTTATTTATTTATTTGTTATTCTGAAATATAATTTAATAACCTAGGTAACTATTCAAATTTAAGAAAAGACTAATTTTTAACCGGACAATCACAATTAAGCTAATGAGCTATTTTAAACCACTGCCGTGACGTCTCAACGATAATAAAAGATGCTATCCGATTCCTAACTCGAAACACTAATTTTTAACACTTCTGCGATAACTGCTAAAAACCCAAGCTATCATCCCCCTATCTATTAAAAATTAACGCTCTCGTTCGCACAACTAGCTCCATTCGAGAGCCCCGATCCGACCTACTTGACCCGCGTCCAAAGCTAACTAAACATTATTCTTAACCTTATCACTACGCGCGCACGACCATTCAGTTCCGTGATTCCGAGCCGACTCTCCCTTCCCCCTTGCTCCTGCGCTGCTTGCGTCGATACGCTCGAGAGTCCACCTTTTTCTACCTGCTCGAGTTGGCCGTGTGCATTCTTCGCCGCATCTCTCTCCAACTCTCCATGAGCCATACTGTGCGTCTCCCTCATCAAACCCGTCTTGTTGTACCGAGGGCGGGGCTCACACACACAGCACACTTGTGAGTCAACGATTTCCAATATTGAATCTTATTCACATTATAGGTAGGTACATTCACCCCCAAAAATTTTAAAAGGTTCATCCGGTTAAAATTTTTCATCAGAATGAAACATACTGTTATAATATATTATTCATTTATTTATTTCTAAGTGTAAGCTTTCTATAACGAAACGCAAGGATCGAGCATTTTCTTTTTCGTCATTGAGAGCTATATGAAGTGAAGAAAGAAAATAACCAAATTTTTATTTATTACTTGTCTATGATGTGTCTTGTCTATGCTATACGCATTTAAGCTAGTTTACTACTTACTAATACGAGATGTGCATAGTGCTTTTATTACCTGGAGTCAACCTTCCTAAAGACAATGCAATTTTAACAATAACAAAACAAAGCGGTTGTTTACGACTGCTGCAGGTGTCCTTTTATTTCTTGAAATTTCGGCCCTTGAGATATTTATTCAGGGACTTTTATAAAATAGTAATAACAAACATTAGTGCTGAGAAAATATATTTAGTCTAGATCAGTACTTAGGCCCTAAGATAAGTCAATTAAATTAACCTAACTTCTTCTGGCCACAGTCAGAAGACGAAAGGAAAAACATAGAAGTTATTTCAGTAAAATTTTCATCAGACCACCAGATGATCTGGGCTACTTATGAATTTAACCTTAATACTAAAAGAAAGAGAACAAAATTTGGACAAAGAACAGCAATTTTGCGCCAGTGGAAGTAGAATATCTTCACAATAATGAAAGAACAATTCCCTAATATCACATCAGGAGATGTTAACTTATGCTAGGTACCTAGATACAGTTTCAGCCATCAAAAGTTACCTGCAAAACAAAATAAAAAGTTAATATTGTAACTGAAGAAGTAAAAGCAATGATAGAAGAACGAGAAAGCCTGAAAAAACATATCCAAGAACTTAACAAAAACGGAGACTAAAAACACTGCAAAAAAACAACATGATATCAAACAAGAAAACTAAGTTACAAGCACTGGAAATTGGACTAGACAAAAGAAGCTCTACTAAACAAACAAGGAGAATTTAACAGTTTCAAATTATGTTTATGACTGATAATACAATAGGTACCCTACCCAGTATGCTTGATCGAAGACCATCACTTCTGAGAAACAATGCGTCATACTGCACGTGTCCAAGGCAATTAAGGATAACAAAAGCTAGGCCGACCTCGAATGTTTCGGAGCTTCAAAGTCTTTTGTTACCTGTTAACATAACTTAACAATAATACCGATAATAAATATTTACTCTACAAAAATATGAACACATTTCTTCGTAATAGCGAATGGCGTATCGCTATAACGCAAACCAAGTTGGACTCACTTCAACTTTACAGTTAGTTTATTGTTATAAAGGATAACATTATAAAGAGTTTACACTGCACTAACATCTCCGAGCATATTAACACCAGAACAGACGATTCCACCGTTCCTTCCAATAGAATTTAAACGCGACATACTGCAAATGAAAAAAAAGACAACTCTCCAGGTGAAGACGGTGTAACTAAAGATGCTGTTATCGCAATGATAGAACCCTTATCACCACATCTAACTGTCTTATTCAATAAAACTCTACAAGAAGAGATAATCCCTGATGACTGGGGAAACCCGCTTATTACCCTACTCTATAAAAAGAAGACCCTAAATTTATAGATAATATTTACAGACCTATGAGCCTACTACCAATACTGTATAAACCTTTTTCGTCTATTCTTCTATTCAGAATAACGAAAACCTTAGACGAACAGCAGGCGCGGGAACAGGCCGGATTCTGAAATGGAAATTCTACCACTGTCCATATAATTACATTAACACAGCTCATAGGAAAATGCAACGAATATAATAAGGAAATATACCTAGCATTTGTAAGACTACACCAAAGCATTTGACTCCTTTTCACATAATCACCCTGGGGAGAACTTGAAAGAGCAGGGAATTGAAGAAAAATATATCAATATACTCTAAAGAATATATTCACAATCTTATGCTAAAATAAAATTGGAAACGATTGGAAAACCATTTGCAATAAACAGAGAAGTAAGACAAGGAGACCCAATATAGCCAAAACTGTTTGCAACAATACTATAGTCAATGTTCAGAAAACTGGAATGGTCAAACTACGGTATCAATATAAATGGGGAGTATCTAACACACCTTTGCTCTACAGACGATATCGTCATTCTTGCGGAAAAACATGAACACCTACACTACATGTTGGAGACTCTAAGCACGGAAAGCTGTAAAATAGGCTTAGGTTAAAATAGGTTGAATATAAACCTAAGCAAGACTAAAGCGATGACAAACAGTATCCCTAGAACTATACAACTAGAAACCGGTAACGTTGAATATGTAAGCGAATATGTATACCTAGGCCAATGCATATCATTCCGGGAAACTACGCTAAAAGAGGTTAATAATCGAATCGCCATCTCATAGACAAAGTATTGGTCACACAAAAACATATTCAAGAGCAAACCCACGATTCACTTAAAGAATAAGCTTATAGACAAAACCATACTTTCTACATTACTCTACGGATGTCAAAGCTGGCCTCTTACGAAAGACATCATCGCCAAAATTAACACTTTCCAGAGAGCAACAAAACGATCAATGCTCGGACTGAGACTTAGTGATAAAATCAGATGCGACAAAATTCGAAGCATCACTAAAGTAACGAACGCAGTGAGTATGCTCTGCAAACTGAAGTCAAGGTGGGTCACGTATCTAGAATAGAAGATGGGCGATGGAGCGAACGTATCCTACACTGGTACCTAAGAAACATGACACGCTCACGTGGACGACCGAGGAGAAGATGGACCGACGATATTGTAGCGGTGGCTGGAAGGGCATGGACTCGACTAGCGCAAGATCGCCGACAGTGGAATCGCTTGAAGGAGGCCTACACCCTATTCTGGCCAAATAAAACTAATATCATTTAAACCTAATACTAATAATATTATCACAAAATACTACAATGCATAATAATATACCTACTTAATCATAATAATATAATCCTAATAATTTACTATATAAATTGAAATTGAATAGATTAAGTAAATTAATGCAAACTATTTTGGAAATAAAAGCTTTATTTATTTATTTATTTAACTTCTACGTTACGAAACGTCCTACATTCTATCAAACGAAACTAAAATAATTTATACCGTATCTACGTTTTCGTGCCTAAGAACTAATTTTATTCTTACTAACACCCCCATGGACTTTGGGTCCTAGGTAATTCAAATTTAAGCACACCCCCACAGACTTAAGGTCTTAGATTATTTAAATTTAAGCACCCCCACAGACTTAAGGTCTTAGGTAACTCAAATTTAAACAACCGCATAGACTAAAATAAAATCCTAGGTATTTTAAGGTTATTTGGACGCTTATAATCACGTTTGTGTCTTTTCCAAAAACAGCCTCTGGAACTCTTTCCATTTCACGAACATCAATTGTAGGCTATAAAGCCCACTTTAAGTTAAAGAATACTCCAATTATCCTGGTCCGAGGCATCAATTGTAACTAATCCACCCGCACGCATAAGGAAATCCACGAAGAATCGGCCAGATGATCGTCTACACCCTCGTTGTGAGATAATAACCCTGGAACTTTTAGAGTCAGAGAATGTTAAAGGAACACAAACTAAGATATATTTTTTTTTTGTTTGAGAAGAGAAGAGTAGGCTCCAACCTCGCCCACTCCTGTGAGTGCCATCCACAGTAAGCACCCCCCGGGGATTAGGTAAGGGAAGGACAGATGAGTTATGTTTTATATGTATCAAAACAAATAACCACTCAGTCCCGTGTGATTGATATTCTCCCCTTTACCCCTTCCCCGTTTACTTCTTACTTCTTTATTTTTTTTAAAAGTTATTCATCATAAGTTTGACCATACAAGGTTCTTTCATTGTTTGTAATTATCGGCTATGCCGTATTTAGTAATCGTGTTGATCACCATAAGTTGACCATATAAGGTTCTTTGTAATATTGGATTTTCCCAACTATATGATTCCATCAAGCGATCAATGGTCAAGACCCCGATCCATCCATAATACTAGACAGCGCCAGAAGGTACACCCAGGGGTCCCACGAATGTAATCCCAGCACATTCGTGATTATCCAGGAGTGCTGGATGCCCAGCTACAGATTAGACTGAAGCCCCATATGTTTCACCTTTAGAAACCAGATTGTCAAGTAGAATTTATTGTATATCAGTATTTACAACATTATTCATGTTATGAATTAATACTAACTTTGATTGTAATAGTTATTACTTTATTATCACACCAATCACATCGAAGCTGAATAGTTTTAGTTAATTTCAATTCAATTACTTTAATCCTTTATAAGGATATAGGAACGAGTGGGAGGGATAATAAATGATTGATAGGAGGAACACTAGTTGAAGTCCGGACTCCAACATCTAACCAAACTTACTGGTTTGACAATAGTCTACTGTACCTATGTTTTGGTTGGTTATAGTGTCGAAGGTTGAATTAATAAGCGATGAACTGTCGGCCTAACAGAACATACACTCATTAACTCTATGTAAAGTGTGGGGAATATTTATCAGCTGCATGTATAGTATTTGTGCGTGCAATGAGCTGTAATCACTAATATCAAACTCAATAGAACAATTCCGCTCGTCAAGGTTTGTGAGGTCTTGACGCCACAACAATTCCACACAGTCTCATACTAGTTATGATAACACCCATAGTGTGTAAAATGTAGTAGACCATTGCAACCCAGCAATTAATAACCTTGAATGGTTAATTATTATTAGTCTAACCTAGAGGAATTTTACCTGGTCAAAACCTTTACCTGATACCTTTACCTCCGTTTACCTTTTACCACAGTTTATTGAATACAATTGAATTTAGACAATCCCACCATTGTCTCTAATTATGTAATTAGCGAGATGGGACTGCCTGTACCTCGCACAGCAAGTAAATCTAGTAACTTAAAATTTTTATTATAACTACTTATTCATTTGGGTAAGAACTTAATAACTACGTCATATTTTGATAAGGTTATTTCATATTTCCACCTACTGGCTTAATGACTATAATGCAGATTCTGTAAGAAATAATTAACGCCTTAAGACTCGATAGGCTTAAATAATAAATTTCAAAGATTCAAGTTGGAAGAAACAGTTGCAAGTTCAATGTGAACCTATTGATGAAAGAGTATCATGGTAATAGAATGTTTATAAAAGTAAATTATTAACATCTGTAAATTCAAAGCTGAAAATAAACACGTGGTGATCTAGTCGTGTCGTAAACAATGGAAGTATTAGTTTCTTAAAGCTGTACATAAAGGGTAAATAGTAATGGCTAGTAAATTCAAAGCTGAAACAAATGCTGAAAATTAAAGAATATATAAATTACAATTCCCAAATGGCTTGAAGATAAAATGCTGAATGATAGCATAACAAA
Organism: Thera obeliscata; assembly: GCA_947578465.1. Taxonomy (NCBI): domain Eukaryota; kingdom Metazoa; phylum Arthropoda; class Insecta; order Lepidoptera; family Geometridae; genus Thera; species Thera obeliscata. Next base: position 7,567,547 of record OX387926.1, read on the forward strand.
ATAACGGCTGAAAAGCACTCGGTATTTGATATTAGGTACGTCAGAGATTCTATAAGTGAATTATGTAATAATTTACTTTAAACAAGTAAATTAAAAACACCCGAAAGTTCAAGGCTGAAAATATACACATAGTAATTTAGTTGTATCGTAAACAATGGAAGTATTAGATTTCTTTTAAGCTGTACATAAAGGGTAAGATGGAAAAGGCAAGTAAATTCAGAAGCTGAAACAAATGCTGAAAATTATAGAATATATAAATTACAATTTCAAATGACTCGTAGATAACATATTAAATAATGAACACAACAAAATAAAAGCTGGAAAGGCACACAGTATTTGATACTAGTTCTTCAGAAGTACAATAAGTGATTCATGTATTAATTTACTCAAAACTGTGAAAACTTATCACTCATTATAACAACTGGTATTGCCAAATTGGATCATCACACACAGTTAAACTTAAGGATTCTCGATATTAATCTGTTCTTTGCGAATATTTGAATAAGATAAGTTAGGTTTTACCTAAGTTATTATTATGTCAAGGAAATTCAATTCTAAAGAAAACAACAAACCGGTTTTCTATTACTGCATGATCTGATCCAAAATGGCCTATTATAAAATAATAAAACCAACCTCAAGCAGTCTTCTTTTACCTTAGAACCACCATGTAAAACTGAAATAAAATTAGCCTACATAAAGTGCTAGTTATCATTAATTGTCCATTTATAAATTCAGAAATCACTCGAAGATTTCACATAATATACAGAAGTTGATAGAAGACTTTGCTTCGCTAACCAGTCATCATCATCATCATCATTTCAGCCCAGTATCATCCACTGCTAGATATACACCTCCTTCACCTCTTGTTCCTCCTCTGTCCTCTGTCGCTCGCCAGTAAGTACAATTTAAGTTAACCACATAATAATGCAGAGCCAATTGAAGGCCCTCTTTTGCTAGCTTGTATGTACATTTCAGATAACTCTCGTAAAACATAGAAGTCGATCGAAAACTTCATTTCAGTAGACTGTATGTACAATTTAGTTTAGTATCTGGAAGAAATTGTATAATTAATCGGAGTACATGGTGGTTCATAAGGTCTCCTCCGGCACCTCAGAAGTCCCTGGATCTATAAGGAACTTGATTAGTACTCTACGGATTTTATTACGAGGTTTGAATTTTTAAGACCTAACATCTATTTCTAGACAGGTCATATCAACTTTGGAAGGATTTTAATCGCGAGAAACGGAGAAGCAATTTCTCACTTGCCCATCACTGACACTGCATATTTTTATAACTAAGATAGAATTTCCTTAATACTACACGTAGAGGCTGGAATAAATATATTAGACTAACTAATATGCAGCTTTCCGGTGCACGATAATGAGAAATCACAAGGTTGATTGATGTTTTGTCGCTCCGTTTCTATAGATACACTATCTCAGAGAGTTCCCAATCCACTTTTGGGCTTTGAGGCCCTCCGAGACAATGTTTCGAACAAGTGATTTTAATAAGTTACCAATTAATATGTCCGCGACTGTGCTCATTTTCCAAGAATAGTATTTACCAAGTTAAAAGAGCCTCCAACACACGAGGCGTCCAACGAAATTGCTACACCTCCTTTGCAATGAGATTGTCCTACCGACAGCCAAGACAGCCCAGAAGTATATTCTAGACTACGGAGTCCGTTCGGCAGTACTATATCATTGTTGGCTCACAACAAATTGCATTATAAAGAATGCAAATAGCAAATAGTTTACTAATATGTAGCACAGTATCAAAAGTCCCTACTCCCTACTTAAAATTAGCTGAAAAGTTTGTTGCTTCACTCAATTTAAAACTCTTTGTTATTTAAAATATTTACGGAAATAGATTTCCAGCCTTGGTTCCATTCGTGCTATCACTTAAAACTAGGACGGGAGACTTCTACTGTTAGTCTCAAAACTAACGAATTGAACCAGTGCTTTTACAAATGTGTTATGTAAATAGTGTATATTAATATATAAATAAATAATCATCTAAATAAAAATAAGATGGATGTTCTTTCTCCAGGTTCGATTACTGCTTGGTGTGTAATTTGTTGTTCTATATTTCTTAAATCTAATGAATACTTAAAATCTAAATTATAATCTAAAGCTGTATCTAACTTCGATCTCGTGAATTATTATTTTCCCTTACGGATAATAATTCAGTACTGGATTACATGTAAAGCATTTCCCTAAGATCCATTAATTTAACTGACGATTCAGTCTCTGTCAATGGATCAATTCCCGGATGATGTTGTACTATTTACTGAGTGAGGCAACAAAAAACACAGAAAACACAAAAACAAAAATGAAAATCAGAGAGACTCGAATAATGAAATATTCACATTTATTTTAAAAATATGTAATTATTTATCTATGTGAACATTACAATAATCGGAAATAGCTAAATGTCAGCTGGAAGAGTCTCGATCCCCTGCATGGAACAATCTAGGCAATCAAGATTCCCTAGATAAAGCACACATTACAAAGTGATTATAAATTAGAAACTTACAGACTCAGCCGAAGAAAACTTCACTATTCACTAATCAAAACTCTAAAATATAAATGAACCACTTATTTATTTATTATTTATCTATTTATTAATATTTTTATTTATTTATTTGTTATTCTGAAATATAATTTAATAACCTAGGTAACTATTCAAATTTAAGAAAAGACTAATTTTTAACCGGACAATCACAATTAAGCTAATGAGCTATTTTAAACCACTGCCGTGACGTCTCAACGATAATAAAAGATGCTATCCGATTCCTAACTCGAAACACTAATTTTTAACACTTCTGCGATAACTGCTAAAAACCCAAGCTATCATCCCCCTATCTATTAAAAATTAACGCTCTCGTTCGCACAACTAGCTCCATTCGAGAGCCCCGATCCGACCTACTTGACCCGCGTCCAAAGCTAACTAAACATTATTCTTAACCTTATCACTACGCGCGCACGACCATTCAGTTCCGTGATTCCGAGCCGACTCTCCCTTCCCCCTTGCTCCTGCGCTGCTTGCGTCGATACGCTCGAGAGTCCACCTTTTTCTACCTGCTCGAGTTGGCCGTGTGCATTCTTCGCCGCATCTCTCTCCAACTCTCCATGAGCCATACTGTGCGTCTCCCTCATCAAACCCGTCTTGTTGTACCGAGGGCGGGGCTCACACACACAGCACACTTGTGAGTCAACGATTTCCAATATTGAATCTTATTCACATTATAGGTAGGTACAAGCAGCTGGTGTGTCATCAAAATAACGGTGAACGGTGATCACGACGATGGCAGTGGCCACTTCACACAACTTTTGTATACCATGCAGGTTAAATATAAAATTATTTTATATTACTTTAATACATTCAATAAAAAATAAAAATGTAATTCAGCAAATTTGTTATAAGAACTCATCATAACACAAAACATATTTGCAAAGTGTCTCAGGACTAGCCACCTCATTAGAAAGTAGCGCAATTTGTCATACCTATAGCTACTAAGGCATGCTACTAAACAATACTAAAAATAATACAAGTTTAAAGAACTTCAGCTTATATTATCTCTAGAAGCTCTGATGAGCCTAGAAAATAGTAAACACTTGAAAGGTGCGTTAGAAACCAACCGGTTCGAATTTCTAGCCTGCAGTGATTACTCGAGGTTACACAGGGTTATTTTCTAAGAAAAAGCAGTAGCTATAAAATAGATTTCAATTAAAAACCATTTGTCCACTCAGGGACAGTCGAATGACAAGGCGATACGACCAAGGCCCTTAACAGTTAGGCACACAACGCTACGAAAATCTTCGACACCTTATCTATATATATAAATCTTTCGTGTCACAATTTGGAACGCGATAAACTCCGAAACTACTGCACGGATTTCGATAAAATTTTGCAACTGCCTTTAATATGGTCGGACTTAAAATATAGGATAGTTTATATTCAATATTTTGGTGTTATAAATTTATAAAGGGCAAAAGTTTCGAAATCTATGTCTATCCCTTTCTATCAAGTAGGGACTTATATATGTCTATCCCTTTCTATCGCTTAGGGATTTTTCGGAAAATTCTCGACTTTGACGAGGAACGAACGCTCTAGAATGTCTTTGAGGTTCTGGAATGATCAAATTTAATTCGAAGACTGAAATTATTCGGCTAGCATCCGGAATGCATCCAAACGTTAGTAATCCAGAATTATCTAGAATACTCAAATATATTTGGACAAAATGTTCTAGAAAATAGTGCTCCTAAACGTTATAGAATGTTCTTTCATCATCATCATCAATTGATATCAGTCCACTGCTGGACGTAGGTTCACCTTGAGTAACAAAGGCTATATTTGTGTGTTTAAAAAATAAATGTCCACCCGTGCGAGGCCGGGACAGGCAGCTAGTAATCTAAAATATTCAATGAATTTGTGCAAAGGAACTAAAACTAGCCAGATTCATAATCGTCGTCACTTTATAACGACTCTAAAAACATTCTTGGCATCACATTTGGATCAATTTAAGGGTTTTAAAAAAAATAGTTAGGTATCAAACTAGGTAACTTATTATTTCTACTTAGTATTTTCTTAATGCAAAGGTAAGATACTTACGTCTTCTCTTTGCCATAATCGAACGGAGTCTTTCGGGATTATCTGTGAAATTCTCTAGGGATACATTTTCGTTTTACTCTCAGTACGGAAACTTGCCCAACTAATAATAGGATTGGATATAAAACTCTGCTTTTACGTTAAGGAATATAGTTCATCGAAGTCTTTCAAAAACTAAATTCGAAGTCTTTCGCTCTTCGTAAATATAATTTATTTTGTAATACTAGGTGTATTATTTCAAAGTGCTTTCTTCTCTTTAATAATTATGCTTTATCGTGTGTGGCTATCGGCTATGTACCTTTAGGTTTTCATTCAATAAGTGAAATCACCTTTAAATAACATAGATTCGTCTCAATAAATAAATACAACCTTCCTACATTTTAATCTGTATTCAAAGAATAATAAATTATAGTTTAAAAATCTAAAAAGAACGCTTTTATAACTAATTGAACTAAAAAGTTAAAAATAAAACTGTACTAATCAATTGAAAAATTTATATTATTGTACAAAAAAGCGTGGGGTGCTTTTTACAATTACTTCAGATATGTATAATAAACTAACTTTTTAGTTCAATTAGTTATAAAAGCGTTTTTAGTTTTTAAAACTATTTTTTTTTTTCTTTTTTTTTCATATTATTGCATTGTCATCGACCTTTGACAGGTTTGCAAAGTTTGAATCAAATCTGATCGTTCAAAGTAGGACAAAATCGAGCTCAAAGGGGTCGGTTACATAACAAGCTTACATACAAGCTAACATACAAACTTACATACAAACTTACATCCAGGTGAAGCTAATAAAAGCGTTATAAAAATATGCATGCTCATTAAATTTATTAATAAACAACGGTTGGAGGCACACACACAAATCTTTTACTTTAAAATCCAAAGTTCAAATTAATACATCAAAGTTTGTGAAAGTCACCGTATTCTGGCTGATTTCACCTTCAGTAAAGTATCGATTGACAATCACTTAATTCTTCAGCCTGTCTAATGTTATCGGGCAACCCTCGGCTTGCTTGCTATTTATACTTCAACATTGAACTTTGTACCAACTTGATTTCCTTCAGGTTCTCGTCTGTAGAGCCTTGTTTTAGGGACGAGATAATTACCTACTTTTATTCAAATGGCTGCATACTCTCCAATACTTATGAAGAGTATTCTAAATATTTAAAAATAAAAGTCTTGAAACGATTATATTTTCGGTCTGTTTTAATTTGACTTCCACAAACTTTGATGTATAATAGAAAAATAAAGTACAAATGCATGTAATAAAATCTGAATTTTAATCTTAATTATATTTTTTTTTTATGAATATGAATATCAAGGTTAAAACATAGTTGCTTTTAATTACATCGACATATAACCAAATTATTAAATGCAAATCAGAAACGGATACCCTATACGTTAACTAATTTCACGCTATACTGGAACTAGGTTATGCATGTGATCGGTTCCAACTAAAGCCAATTAGAGGTCAATTTTCCTCTATAATTCTCTTTGACGAAAGGTTTTAATCAGTGCGTATTGCCAGTGTAGACTTATAGAACCAAAAACCAAAGGCTTCATATACTTACAAGCATACAAGGTTACGCAAAGGTCTCTAGAGAAAACCCTGCTGGGAGTTTCTCAGTTTTTCAGAGGGGTAATCAGTAGAAGAACCAAGGTCGCCGATAGATGACATGCAGTGGACTTCATCAGGCTGATGGTATTTTCCTTTCATGATCAATTAGCGCCTGTGTAAGAAAGAAATGCCGCAAAAGGTTCAGGACCGTTTAAAAAATCCAGTTACAAAGAATTTTCGTTACAACAACTTTTAACAATTTCAATAAAGAATAAAGTGAAAACCGAATGTCTGCTTTTGAAGATTTTTCCCCAAAATTTAACAAGAGTATTGTTATTCGTTTTTATGTATAATGCTTAGTTACTGACAAAAACCGAGCAAAGTAAAAACGCTGTAACGACTAAAACATGTCTTGGCAAACGGAACGAAGTTTCTTCAAGTCTTTCAAAATCACGTTCCACTCGAGTGTGGAGTTTCGAGTGTCAAGAAACTAGTCTAGTTTTTTGTGGTTGCCAACGAGAGGGAGTCACTAAAAAGTGAAGCAAACTTGCATATTGAGAATTTGAGATACACTGCGCGTCAATGTGACACACACTCAGTCGTGTGCATGTCAATAAAAACATTGTCTACAAAGCATACCCCCTGTTAATTTCTAAAAGTACGGCTACGGATAAGTGACTGTGAAACCTGAATCACTGACAATAATTGCACTAATATTTGACAGCTTGACACTTATCGCAGCCGATAGTCTAGATTTGGCCGTACCGTAACCCACATAATACTGTGCCATTAATGCCAGGTCAATGCCGGTTATCACCAACTGGCAGTGTGATTGTCTTTTGTTCCAGCTTATGTTCGAAGTGAATCAATCACGATAATAGCATTGAATCAGTGGCCGTGCATCCACCACTGGGGCAGCCGCTTGGCTTTACCGCTTTATTTCTATGGCTACTTAGTTTAATCAGTTTTTATATTTCAACTGAATGGAATTGAATAGATAGTAGAAAAAATATCTATTATGTTAGTATTTCTCTATTTATTCTATTTTATTAGAATTTTGAAGCTATATAGAGTTCAGATACCTCTGACAAATTGAAGTTCATAAACTGAAATAGGTGTGGCTCGAAGCAGCGCGTAGCACGCTACGGCACTCGTAGAGCCGAGCTACGCACCTCATAATTGCGAAACTTCTCTTTGCAAAGCTCTCTAGTAGAGTTTTTGCCATGCAAATATTATTATTTATTCAAGCTTATGAGTGAAACCACATGAGCATAAGTTTCTTAATGTCAGATAACGCTGATCTTTATGCATACTACACAGTGAGGCGAGGAGGTCAATAGTGCTATTACCTACCTACTTAGATCGATTGCTTACAAAATATAGATTCAAATTGGTTAATGAACAGTGTAAGTCAAAAATCTAGGAATTCAATAAATGAACAATAATAACGCGATGAGGACGATATTAGTTTTCACTCGTTGGGGAATATTTCGATTCCTTCAAATCTTTTCCAAATTCTTTTTAGGGTTCCGTAGCCTAATGGCAAAAAAAACGGAACTTATAGATTCGTCATGTCTGCCTGTCTGTCCATCCGTTTGTCACAGCCACTTTTCTCTGAATCTGTAAGAGTATACTAATAGATACTAATGAAACTTGGTAAGTATTCTGTGAACCGCATTAAGATTTTCACACATAAATAGAAAAAAAAAACAATACATTGACAACAACTTCGAAGTATGGGGGTCCCCATACTTAGAAGTTGTTGATTTTTCTAATATATTTTTTTTCTAAACTGAATAGTCTGCGCAAGAGACACTTCCAAAGTGGTAAAATGTGTGTAACCCCCGTAACATCTTAAATAAAAGAATAATAAAACTAAAAAAATATATGATATACAATACCATGCAAACTTCTACCGAAAATTGCTTTGGACGAGATCTAGTAAGTAGTTTTTTTTTAATACGTCATAAATCTTAAACCGCAATTTACCTAAGAACTTTTATATTATGTTACTTATTGCTGCTACGGAACCCTTCATGAGCGAGTCCGACTCGCACTTGGCCAATTTTTATTCTATAAAGTAGTAGGTCTTAGAAATAATAATCAAAGCAAGATTAGGCTTTTGTGGTAATTATTTGAACAGTCCGGGAAAAAGCCATTTAGATGAAATTTTGAATATCAAGCGATATTTGACAGCGTTTTTTATATTTGAAATGTGTAGGGGAGGCCTATCTCCAGTAGCGGACTTCTACAGGCTGATGGTGATGATGATGATGATGATGAGCCATCGGACAAAACCTACAGTTTCACAACATCACATTATCTTCTTGCATGGCAGCACATTCCCGCAACATGCAATTTCCTGTTTGAAACGTTGAAAGCGATTTGTGCAAGCATCTATTATATCTCGTGCAGGTTTATAGTTTCAGGTTCATTCGGATTCGAATTATTCCACGAAATCGCTTTCAACTCTGCCCACATATTATACATGTAACGAAAGAGTAGGTATTGTAGATGCACTCCTACTTACCTCACAGGGCATACGAGTTGGTACAAAATTATTCAGATAACAGATAAACCAATTGTTATTGCCCCAGTGAACCTCTTTTGGCATGTATTATTTGAACTTACAGGTATCCAAAATTAAAGCGCATGATTCACTTATACTTATCGTTGTCGTGGAACCTAAAAAGTTGCAATTTCCCTCCCTACGCATGAAAAAACATGTATCATGTGCACGAAATGAGCCTTTTCGAGACGCAGAAAGTCTTTTCACCGCACGTGACACGATAAGAAGACCGCGACGACTTTTTTTTTGTCACTGGTTTTTTCGAACCAGTGCCCAGTAGGTACGGTGAATTAACTTTAAGTGCGTCTCGAAAAAACTCATTTCGTGCACTTGGTACATGTTTTTTTAACTTTTAATGACCTCTTATAGCTTTCTTTTCAACGTTTACGTTAGTTTAAAACATTTCCCTGTGATTTTAGTATTTTTCAAAAAGTTGCGATGTTTACGTCTAGGATGGCCAGATGTGACTAATATCATAGAGAAAATAATAAAATCTGGCATGAATTTATGAATCCGTTTGAGAACCACAGTACATACTTATATTTATAGAGTTCGCAGTGGACGTCACGACGCTAACATTTTATGATCGCGGTGACGCGAGTGCCGTAAAAATCATAAGAAAAATATTCGGATAAATGTATTTGCCACATTTCCAAAAAAACCTAAATAAAGCCGTCGACTGTGAGGTGAAGTGGCGGTGAGTGCGAGTGAACGCGGTGGCACATTGCCAGCCCACATCCATGTTGTCAGTGCTTCGACAATCATTCCGCTCTTCTAGTTCTGGCGAACGACTACAAGAACACACGAGGCAGAATAATCTCTTTTATCCAATTTCATAACATACAAAAAATAAATATAATCAAATTATTGCATGATTCTACGTTTCCTTTCAATTCACTCGACAAAGACCATCCATTTAAAATGCTTTCCATCCTATCTATATTCTAAGAAACTCGGCTTACAAATGATGCAAACTGGCATTGGGAATTGCTTATTGTTGTCGTCTAACACAGCATTGTAGCGACACAATCTTGTTGTTGGCAATAACTTAAGCTACTTAGCAAACTACGCGTTGCAAGTACTTGAATACGGCTACATTATTATTTCTCATATAAGTCTTTGTTATTCCGATTTCTTACTGAAAATAATGATTCAGTTGAACTTGCATTTATTAGGGTCGGCAATCGTCATACCCTTTTCTCATAATAGTACAGGCTCTCCAACGCTCCTATAAATATGATATTTCGGACTACATGATTTATTTGCATGCTGTTTTATTGTGAGCGTCCAGTTATAAGCAATTTTTTATTAATAGCTTGCAACTTTTTATAAGGCTTAGTAGGTCTAGAGGTGTTCTAGGATTTAAAGATTACACTTTAGCAATACCACGTGTCTGCAATAAAGAAATATTATAATGAATAGAAATAGATTTTTAAGAATTGTATGAAAATGATGGCGTCGCCATGTGAAATAATTTCACACAAAACCGCTTCTTGAAATTTCAACCAATATTATTCATTTATTATAGAAACATAATTATGTTAATCATTTTGTTAATCAACACTGCTTCTAGCTGTACCTACAAGTCTGGAAAGATAAGAGTAATGTCTTCTTGGATGAGTTTTGCAAAGTATTCTTTGAATATCTCTTAAATGGGTCAAAGCAGTTATGAATCAAGAAAGGTTCATTCAAAACTGTTCCAGAAAATAGTTTGAGCACACTAACGTGGCTAGGGGCCAAACTACAGCAGGCTTAATGTGGTGTGAATGTTTACGGTGCCAAATAAACTCAAAGAAAACGACCACCTGCCAATGGAATCAATATCTGTAGGCCTACCACAAGCTCTATCTGGCTCTGTCTCTGGCTCTGGTTTTGATCCTGTGTGAGTGCTGTCTAATGCTGTCTAAATCCTACGGCGAAACGTCACACACACACACACACAGTTGAATACACTGGTGGCACTCACACAGACTCAAACCCAGAGCCAGAGACAGAGCCAGACAGAGCTTGTGGTAGGCCTGTTGGGGTGAGGCGTTTTCTGAATTTCAATATCATATGCATAAGAAAGTCACCGCAATAGGCCACTTCGGCTTTCCAGAAATAAACTGACTAATTAACAACTAAAGTATGTGCATGTATACATCTGCTGTCCAAGTGTTAGTATTGTAGGTATACAATTAGCTTCTTTGTAAACATTATTGCTTGATGGTTCAAAATACACATTCTCAGGAATGAAATTGTAACGGGCATTAGTTCTGGTGCTATGGATTATAAGTGTAGTGCGTCACTATAATCAATCAAAACTGTTAATTGGTAAACTGTTAGACAATACACAATTTATATTTTCGGGTAGGTATAATTTCTTCATAACAAAACCCGCCAGCAAATTCATATTTGCGCAAAAACCTATCCTAGAGGACGCTCTAGTAGCGCTCACAGATTGTAATTTTGATCGCAATCTCACCTTCTGTTAAGTGATGATGCGGTCGACGGTGTAGTACGCTTACCTAGAAGATTCACTCTTCTCTTAAAAACATCCAAGTTATATAGGTGATCGGAAAAACAGACGCCGGCCGGCAAGGAATTCCACTCCTTGGCTGTCCGCAACATACAATTTAAAGTGCTTGGTGCGGACAGTTGGAACATCAACCATGTAAGGGTGTCGCATTTCTGTGCGTTTAGTGGTCCAATGAAAACAGAAACAACAGGCATTGGTACAGATGGATTGTTCCCATATTTGAAAACCACACACGGAATCAGCTCAATTTATTTATATTTAGTTCGTCTGGGGTCAGCATAGAACCCTTTGAAACTCATAGCAGTGTCAAGACTTCAGCATTCTTGTGCATACTATTAGAAACTGAGTAGTTGATATTCTTACACTGTGTACTATCAGATATCAACCTGCATAAATATAAACGTCTGACGTCGTTCTTTTTCAGCGAAACCTTTAAAATCCATTTTGTAAGACACGCCACTATCAAGGATTTAAAAAGGTTATAAAAGCTCGTATACCACCTTCACTATCAGGTACTTGCGTCTGTATCAGGCTTAAGGATAGATAGATGCGCAAACTCAATAGGAGGGATACCCAAGATGGGAGTTACATTACATCGCAAGCTAAGCTGATAACGAGCTTTCCCCTCGTCGTTACCCGAGCTACCTACTCTCCTAGATCGTAGGTAAAAGGTGCAAACATCAAAGATTAGATTTATTTGTCGCTGGTGTTTTCTTTTTTCCATCTAAAATCTAGTGTTTCATAAACCTCAAGTTGATAGACGTAATCGTAACTCGTGCATCATAAAGCACGTACTCGAACGAGCAATGCTCTGTTTTACAATCTGGTAGTGCTTTTACTAAGAATATAATATATATGACAAGATACATAATTATAAAAGCTTAACTGTTTCGTGTAGGTATTTTGTACAATTTCCAAAATACTTGCTTACTCACTGTAATTTTCTTTGTAAATATTGTACTAAGTATAATATATAGTCAGATTTTCAAACTACACACATAATATTATTTAGATATACTAATATTATTAACGGCGGGCTAATAAAATTGGCCCGCAGCTTCGCTCGCCCTGTTCCTGTTCTTTTTTCGGGTTAAAAATCCTATGTACTATTGTAGACTATAATCTATATTTTTGCCAAATTTCATCTAGATCCGTTCTGCTGTTCTGGCGTTATTGAGTAACAAACATACATCCATGGTTATAAGAGGAGGGCTGGGTGTAATCACCAGTCAAGCCTATTGCATCTAAAATCCTGTCTCAGGCATTATAGCGTCCCGCAAGTAATCATCAGTTTCCCTGACGCTATATAAATTATCTACAGTAGATGGCAAAGGCCTTTTTACTTTTTTTATGGTTATAAGGGCTTTGGGAAATGTTAATTCTATGCCAATTGCACCTCGCTATAGCTGAAAGGTTTCTCGCTCCTATGAATAAGTAAAGCAAAGGTTTGATTCCTTACTCGACAGCCAACACACTCGGTAACATATGGGCCGTTATGTAACCGTACGTGCTTATTGTTACCTCACAAATAACTAAACAAATATACCCTCGGCTTGTATTTTATTTATATAATGTAATACGCACGAGTGCTGATATAAAACAGTACGAAGTAGTTTCTACTAGTTTTTATGTGGATGTACCTACTACTTATAATATGTGAAAACATTAACTAACTCTTCGTATCAAATATGTGCTTTGCATTTAATGTGACAAATTTAACATAACCAATAGTGTCATACAAATAGTGTGAAGTGTGTAACTGAACGTGTTCTGAAAATAAATAAAATGAAAATTCTTTCTTACAACGTTTTTGAGTCTGTGTAATAAAATTACTATTACAACGATTTGTGTGGACACCAGAGGTTATTATCATGCCTATTTATCACGCATGTGTGAGCCTTTTCAAACATAAGGATGCCGAGATTAAAATCAGGTAAATAAATTCCTATTGAAAATTTACATAACAATACCAAAAACACGAAATTTATTTCTAAATTAAAACGTACACCCGAAACCTGTAATTTATAGAAGGGTGTCGGGCGAGGGACATTGTAAATCATTGCTATATTTGCCCATAAACCTACCGAAAGCCGTTCCCAACATTAATTAGAAAAGGACCTTAGGCCTGTTAGAATTTGCTTTAAATTACTTCATAATTAACTGTTAGCCTTAGCGAGGTTATTCATGGATCCAAATAATAAGCAAAGTTTTTTGATATCCAGTATTTGGTTAAATTATTCATTATGTTTTCACATTATTTAGTAACAAATCATATCACAATGTTTTTTTATTAAAATTCAGTTTTGTGTGAACAGTGAAACGCTGTCAAATATCGCTGCCAAATCTCAAATCTGACAGTGAGATTTGACAGCGTTTCACTGATCGCTACCGCCAGCGAACTAGGTGTGTTCGAGCCTTTACTCGTAATGCATCTTAATTTTGAACCTAGCATTGTACACAAGGTGACAAGCTAAATGAACATTAGATTAAACACTGCTCGCTTTTATATCCATGTACTAAAAAAACAAATAAAGTGTAATTTTTCTTCGTCTTTGTGTAACGTTGAGAGTGAAATCGGCTTGACAGGGCTTGACAGGCCATGAAAACTGTGTTTCACTGCAGAGGAACTTTATAAACAACAAAAAGGGTTTATTGTTTGGAATAAAGGCCTGCGCACATCCAGCGCGATGCCGATGGCGATCAGTGAAACGCTGTCAAATATCAAATCAAATCAAAATATTTATTTTATGCCATGCAAGTATTACATAAGGATCTTTTATTACAAGTAACAATGACATAAAAATTGATCGTCACTCAGCATAATATTACATGGTAACCTTATGGTAACGAGTGCCACTATAACGCTGGTTTTCTGTGACACCAGTAGAGTGCGACATATCGCTGTCATATTTGACAGCGTTTCACTAATCGCCATCGCCATCACGGTAGATGTGCGCAAGGCTTCAGGCTAGCCCTTAAAATTTCTTGCTCGATTTGTTTTCTCATTGGTTTAATGCTAGTACAGTTTGACCTCTAGTGACAGATGCACAAATTAGGAGCTGTGATGAAAACGAATGTAATAATTGGATTATGGTATTTACTGAACAAGATTTATGTACGTAGCGATTTCGTGAATATATTGTTTTCCCGTTCAAAGAAGTGAAAGTTCCTTTTGTCGTTGTTCCGGAATAGGCCCCCAGAGTGGAGGAAACTTTACAACAAGCTTAGTACCACAGTTTGCTGAATTTGTTTTCTTTGTTTTAACGACAAGAAATGGAAATAAATCTAGTTTATGCTAAAACTCTTGTAACTTAAACTCCTTTAATTTGTATGGGTTTGTTGCATGGCTAACAAGATCCTACATATAGTACCTGACTATATAGTCATTGGTGCTAACTGCTAACTAAGCTAACTAAGCACGTCTCAGGTACAAAAGTTCACCAATTTCAAACCCGCGTATAAACAAATGTTTTATTGTTTGTTGTAGTTATTGCGTGCATAGGTAAGTTATTCAGGGTACAAAAGTTTCATCCATCAGCATGCTGAAGAGAATTATAGCTCCTACAATTCAGCTAGTTGAAGCTCATTGAATCAATAATTAATTTACCTACTAGCTGGTACGTTCATCTGTTCATAATCATATTCCTGAAATACGCCAAACAAACAAACCAAAAATCAATACAAACCTTCCTAACCTATTAACTAAATTACAGCGTCAACAGAATTAGCGGCACATCGAAAGCCTACCTACCTATAATAAGTACTTATGTATTTCCTATGTTTTAAGAAGAAATGAAATGTGGTAGGTATAGTTTGCAATCGTCACATGATCACAAAAAATATATATTTACAAACTATGCCTGATTTCATTTCAATAAATATTAATTTTAGGTAATAAATAAAATGTAACATACCAAAAAACATGACGTAGTAGACGTGGCGCCGCCGCTGCCCAATTTATTCAAAACACTTTTCTGGTGTCACATATCATATCATTAATTAACGTCACTATAAATATCAATCTTTTATATCAAATTACTCATACAACATTCACGCGTAATTAGAAAAGTTTGCGAGTTATTCGCGTTCAGGCGGATGATGCACACACGTGCAACGTCGCGATAGATGTGCGTGTGTGCGAACACCGTGGCAAGTAGCGGCGCGATGCGGTGCGGTGCGCCTGGCGTTGGCGTCGTCAGCGACTGGCGGCTGACGGCGGCGGCGGCGGCGGCGGCGGCGGCGCGGGTAGCGGTCTCGGCTCGGGGGTCGTCGGGCGTGCGCGCCGGCCCGCTCCACGGACTCGACTGTAGGGCTTCGTCGTCGTCCCGCTAGGGCGGCGCGCCTACGCTCGATACCCGCCGCCTTCCCAGCGCCCTCCCACATCGCAAAATAATTTTACAAAAAATCAAGTTTATCGCAAAACATGTCGATCACTAACACCTATTTCTCCTTCTTCGCTTGATTTTATCGAGTATTTTTAACTATCTCTGTTCACTCGCTAGACGTACTGGCCGCGTGATAAATTACCAAAGGTAATTATATATAACGCACCGGCTAGAGGCGTGGCTGTGTAATCGGGCGAGTTTATCAGAGGTTTATTTATTTTGGTAAATCTATTTCGGGTTTGAGCTAACGACATTATTTATTCACGTAACCGTTAGCTACAAATAGATACGTATCGTGACAAAAGTTCGGTATCTTTGCCTACGCTTAGTTTCTGTTTAAAGGTACTTCCGCTAAAGCAAATGTGCACTTATAAGTAATCTTCTTCTTCTTATCATGTCACTGGTTCTTTCGAACCAGCGTGGTGAAAGGATTTAACTTATAAGTAATGTTTTAACATAATAATGAGTGATTTTTGACAGCGATACACTGATTGCCATCGCAGATCGTTGCTGATCGTAAGGCTTTATACTTTGTCCAACATTTAAAACAGCTACGGTTAAACAAGCATCATTATTTTAACAAAACTTTTGTTTTAATAATGGTAAATTTAAATAAACCATTAAACTAGCAAAATGAAATAACTAAAACAAACATTCACCAACCCCTCTTACTCTTATCTCGCTACAACAACGTAGATCGTCTACGAAAAATACGTAGCAAATTCGTAGCACGTGTACAGTATTTCCAAATAAGTATTTCTTTAGTTTTCGTTTATTTTTCTGAAAAACTGCTTGACTGAGACAATTATAGACTTAGTGTTCCGTTAAGAAATTGTTCCTACTCTAATTTTTAACTACTTTGTAAGTACTCGACTTTGAATGTGCAGTTTTTTTTTTAATTTTTGTTTAAAATACATTTATTTACACAAAGAAACTTACAGTTCAACAAATATTTACAAAATGTACAAAATACACAAGAAACAGTTGAGCTATCTGCAGACCGTTACGAACGATCTAGAAGTTATTTGTTTATCTCAATTATCTACAGCATGCAAATAAGGGAAGAATTGAATTAGTCATGAATAAAATCATAGTTCAATTTTGTCGTATCCAATCTCGGAGTTTAGCAAGCTATTCTCTAACCTAAACTTTATATATAATATAGCGTGTTTGCTCGGTTTTGTACTCTAAGAGCGAGCGTAACGAACGATGGTCCTATTCGCATATTTTAACATCATTTCAGCATGCTATTTCGGCTATTTCAAAACATTGGGAAACGTTTCCGATTGGAATCTTTAGTTTTTCCTGCTTTTGTTTCGTTTGCTTATTAAACAGATTTCAAAATATTAATTCAGAAAGCCCGAGATTGCACACAATTTATGTTATCCACACGAATTCAGACTTTTGCAGCCTTTTTAAGATCGATCTGTAAGAAAACGCGTTTTTAGAGCACTTCTGATCATATTTAGTTAAAGCCGTTCAGTAACACGATATTCAGCGAGTAAATTAATTACCATTTGAATATCATAAATGACGTCATTAGGCTCATCAATATTCATCATCCATGTGTAATTTAAACCCAGTAATTTATATTACATACTCGTCCCTGTCAACCAGAGCTGCTTTGAATCTGTTTGCCGACAATATCGATTAGGATGTTCTATTATGCAATAGTTATGATATAAATAGTCAATGAGGTTAGGCAGATCGATGGGTATACTATACTCGTAGTAAATATAGGTACTCATTGAATAGGCAAGCTTAACAAGCCAAACCATTGAAAACAGTACCAAGGTACCCAATACATTGAAAACAGATACATGGTACCCATATCCCATCAGAAAGAACATACTATACCTCTGCCCACTGGACGCATCCAAATCAGAATCAGATTGAAGACATTTCAGTTACCCAGTTTCATGGACTTAGGTTTAATCCACAGGAATAATGTAGAATAAAAACTATTCTTGAAAAACTAAGATGCATATAAAAAAGCATAACTATTGATAATCTTAGAAGGTTTTATCATCATTATATTTTGGAAAGGGTGTTCCTGACCGAAATATTGTATTTACAAGAATGCTGGTAAATTCGATGCGCATCTCGAAATATTTATTCCAAAAATTTACTATGTTTACTGGATTCGGTGGCAATCTGTCGAGAAGCATGGTCTTACTAAAAGTTCTATTTAAGTTTTCTGGACCAACTTTTTACACCTTATTATATTTTGCCCTTACCGGTCTGGCACTATACTGACAAATAAATCACAGCCAAGATTTAATATACAGGAAGTGGCACTCTAGCCGCAAAGGCGTCGCAAAACAAGGAATTCATAAACTATTAGATAAAAACGAGATTGTCGGGTTGCGGCGTTGCGGGGTATAAATTCTGTATTTATAGTAGTGCAAAAACGAGTGGTTAGGTAGTGCAGTGGCGTGCTGGCCGATGATACCATCGCTGTGGTCGGAGCTCGCACAGCGCCGCGCCCGCCAGCCCGTAGTAGGTACCCATACCCACTGGCCAAACCTCAAATGCTAGTGGACTCTCCACTCAAACTGGAAGTTCATTTTGCTTTCGGTGCATATAATTTTACCTTCCTAATTATCTAAAACATACCACTGTGGAAGCATCAATACTAATAGTTTTTTTTTTAAGCGAACGTGCTAGTATTGTTGAGTATCTGAGTAAAATTGATATAGCAAACCAACGGATTGTTTCTGTCGGACTGCCAGCCGCATGTCACATGCAACCTTTCATGAAAATAGCCCATTGTTAAAATTCACGTGCAATAAATAATTCCTTTAAAAGCACTTTAACTGTCGTGGTTGCAAACATGATGCAGTACTTTTTTGAATTAATTTTCAAACAAGAAATTATTTTAATAGCGTATATTTTTGGCGTGGAACATGTAACACAATTTCTTGCTAAAATACTTGGAACAAGCCGTGCTTTTTGCTGGTCGAAGACTGAAATGAGGTCAACAGTGGCATTTGTGATTAGGCCAAGTCACTGGTGTCGGCTTTTCCTGAGTGTCATAGATTAAGCTTGCTAAAAAGTTGGGACTTGATAAATCGCCAGCCTTATGTTAAACCAAAGACTTGGTCTAGCTAGATTTTACAGTGTGTACAAAGTTATGTGTGGTTCTGATACTCTATCTATCTTATTTACACTACGAGTGTGTGGTTTGACATTACAGATTAATTTATTGGTAGACAGCCTGACCCACTCAAAAAATAGATGTAGTTAGATTTAGGCTGAAAAGTTCCAGTATCAAATTAATAGATAAGGTTTGCTACGGCGTAGGTGTACGTCTACAACCTATGAGCTACGGCGTAGCTTTACGATATGAACTAAATTGGAATGAATGAAAGCCACACACGCTACGAAACGATATTAGGGAGGAAATGTGCAGTTTTAACTGCACATTTCCTCCCTCTTTTCTTTGTAACATTGAAAATATTCATAGTAACCGTGTGTACAAATTACACACCGCTGCTGTAAAAGCCTAATTCTAATGACTGTTGTAGTTCTCATTAATCGTGGCTTGTAAGATGTTGATCGCGTGGAACGGCTTAAATTCGCCTACTACTGGAATGCCCGTGACTTCGTGTGCGTTTTTATTTTCTTAGATCTTCTTTGTTGCAGTTAGACGGAAGCACCCACCCATGCAAGACCGCTCAATGCGGCGGAGGAGTGGGTCGTAATATTGCAGAGGCGTTGTGGCGGCTGCAAGGAGGACGCGCCCGCTTGCTGACAGCTCTCGGAGACGACGACGACGGGCGATACCTCGCCAACATCGCACCTGGCCTTCTACTAGATGGTATACAAATACTCCTCCAGGACAATATTTCAAAACAATGCCTTGAATATTGAATTATGTGTGTCTGGAGATTGAGAACTTGAGGAACATGTATGACCATCATCCTGAAGAAATACACTGCTGAACATAATATAGGCCTCCCCTATACATTTCCAGAACAATTCTGAGCCCTTTCCATACACTGGCTTCCCGCGATCTTAAAAATTTCTTCGTTAGGTGGGCATCCTACGTTTCCTCTTCTTTCGTTCGTTCGTGGTCGTCATTCGATAACCTTTGGTCCCCAACGGCTGTCAGTTCTTCAAGCTGTGGCTCCGAGCATAGCCCTCTCCATAGCTCGCTGAGCGACTTGCAGTTTGTGGATTGACCCTTATGTTGCTTTCGTGTGGATTTGTACTTAGAATTGTAAGTACGAGTACACCACAAACAGTGAAAGAAAACATCGTGCGGAAACCAGTTAGCATTATAGCAGAGGCGATGTGCTTGGAACATGAAACCTCCCAATGCAATACTAACATGCAATAAATAACTTTTGAAAAACGTATAAGCAGCATGTGCCTACCTAGATAATGTTTAGACATGTTCCTGTCTACCCTTCAGCTGGCCTACCATGAGCTTCATATGGTTATGGTTATGGCTGTCAAAATTGTGTCAACAGTGTCAACACATTCAAACCCAAGAAGAAAATGAATGCGTGGGTCATCCTATATCTATACACAATTCGACAGCCATAGCCATAACCATATGGAGCTCGTGGTAGCCCTGCAGGTTCAAGAAGCTTATGGAGCTAATATAATTGCAACTGATGTCTATAGCAAAGAACTCACTCTGCTTTTTTGACTAATCGACAAAGATTATGATTTCAGGGTGCATTGTTAAAAATGCACGCACAGCGACGTACGCGGCTGTGTTGGACTCGAAAGGGGAGTGCCTAATGGGGCTCGGTGATATGGCTGTGCATGACCACATCACTGTTGACCTGGTAAGTACGCATACATAAAGAAACAATACAAGGGATGGTAATAAAAACTACGGCATATCCTCAGTGCACGTGTTCTGTGAAATCTTTTTTCCTATTTTTTGTGGTTAGATCTTTCGAACCACTGCTGTTTCGAACCAGAGTGTAGTAAAATGATTTTTGTGAGGTGCTGCAATTGTAATAGGCATGGTAGCCGATCAATATCGGGTGGGCCATATTCTTGGCCATATTCGTCGGCAAGGAGCAGCTGGCTCCATCATAACTTATCAATTATCATAGAAAAGTATTAAAAAAATGTTCTATAGGTTCATTTTGTAGCCGATGATTTGTGTGAGAGACACTCAGGTCCCCACAGCAAATGTGGTCAATACAATATCTGCAATAAGTAAGTTGCACTCGTCAATTCCATTAGCTCAACTAGTAAACAATTTTTTCTATTCAGGTGAACAAGCACATGCGCGTGCTTGAAGATTCACCGCTGGTTGTGATCGACGGGAACCTGCCCGAAGCGACGATGGAGTACGTCCTGCAAGTGTGCCATCGCCTTCGGAAGCCCGGTAAGTGTCAGTCATCGCCTCGCTAACACCTCACCGAGTGATAGATCGATGCTTACCCTAATCCCGCCAATACGAATGTCTACGGCAGTCGTGACTGTTTCGACTAGACAGACGCACTGATTATGTAATAATACTTAGGTACGAGTAAAAGGTTCGTCGAATGGGTAGAGTAGAATGGATAGGTCAAAATCGCAACTTTCTTGGTAGCATCGTAGCATTGCAATGGATATTTACAGTGCAACAACTAAAATCAAGTCTGTTATTACTTAGTTCATTTATATTTCGAGTGTTACTGGGAACACTCGAAATTGCCTAATGCGAAATTGTCTTTTGCAATGCTACGGAACTTACGAAAAAATCTCACCATACCAGCACAGAATAGAACTAGGTAAGATACCAACTAATCATAGTAGGTACTCTTTTCTTATATGTAATACAGGTAAGATACCTACTTATCTGTAGTTATGCCATAAGTTGATGGACGCAGGGCAGCGCATCGTAGATGACGTTGCGTTTCAGGGGCTCAATTGTAGACCAGTGACTTTTTTGTCACGGTAGATACCTATATATCACAAAAACTGTCAGTTTCTTTAGTGAGTTTGACAGTTCTTGTGATATATATCTACCGTGACAAAAAAGTCACTGGTCTAGAATTGAGCCCCAGACGTGAATCTCCTGTGAGGCGACGCCTTAATATAGGCGATGATCATCAGGTAGTAAAACACATTAATATTGACTAAAATAATATTTAATTCATCTCATTCAGTACAGTGCTTACAAGTTTAAATGGCTATGCATAGTTTGGACGGAATATGTGAGTTAAATAAGTAAACTTAAAAATAACTTAATTTTATAAGAAATCATTACAAACTTAAATCGAGTGTCATTTAATTTTGTCATGATTAATAACTACAAAAATGAATTATTCCGTAAAAAACTAAAACAAACATGAGTTTCCATATATTTGTAGATTGAATACAAAAAATAGTTAAGTACCTTTTTGAGTCTATTATAAGTTTGATTTAATAAAAATGCATATGGAAAAAGTTATCAGCCGTATGTTATTTTAAATATACTACTACTATGAATACTACTTATAAAAAATACTAAGATTTTGTTGTCATTGCGTTTTATATTAATCTAAGGCACGTTTATTATGTTTATATATAATTAAATTTGAACATGTAAATGCAAAAAGTGTGTTATGTGAGAACCTAATCTATATCGGTTAGTCCCATTAATGCCATATCATCAGAGAATGGAATGCAAAAGCATTATTAAAAACCTTAGATGGTAGCCGCATTCCTCTTTTTCTCATCGTGTCGATTTTCCACTAAATAACTTTTATTAAGTAGGTGGCTACCTTAATAGCGCTTGCTGTGGCTATAAGGAATACCAATAGCTAAAATATATTTACTTTCATAAACCTTAAATCCTAGATCTAAGCTAACTTTCTCCGATTCAGAACTGCACAGCGTCGAATCAAAATATCAGACTTTTTTTCGTCATTTGCGAGTGACTGGAAGCACCGAAGCTGCATTAAAAGTGGAGTTCTTAAATCAGTGCTTTAATATAAATCGAGATTCAAAAAACCATTAAATCGAGCCAGAATTCTGTTTGATTTTGTTCTGATATAAGTATAAGAGCTTTAAATCGCAAATTCTTCTCATTCTCAAGTCTTAGTTACATCAAAATATATGTTTCGTACTTAAAAGGTTGCCTTTTAACATTAAGGCAGTTGGTGTAGTGAGATTCCTCATTTTATATTCGATCGTTATTACGCGCCTACGAGTAGGTACGGTTGTAGGCAATAAATATTGCACACCGGCTTTTCTGCTATCGTAGAACGCATCTCTTTCTGACGCACACTACGCTATAAGAAGCCGACATTAGCCGATGTGCAATATTTGTTGCCTACTACCGTCTAATGCTATTCGCTGATATACTCGTAACATGGTGTGTATTTAGTGGTTCTTCATAATGGCGGCCTACTCGTCTATCCATCCACATCAAAGTGTCAAGTGTAGTATGAACACATGAATGACTGACGATTAGACACCACAAGCTTATATCAATATTATATTATTTCATCGAAGCGTACTACGCTAAACAAGCTTGCTTTAATAATATTGACATAAAGCTATTTTGCCGACGACCTCATAAATTGTTTATATACTTAAAATGAGGCGACTTTCTGTAATATTGTTTTTACGAATAGAAAGGGCCATGGTACAAACTGAAGCACAGTGCCTCCAGTTCAGCTAAAAGGGGCCCTACCATCACAAAATTATGAAACAATAGATGGACAGTCAGCGAAGCTTCTTTTTCTTATCGTGTCACTAATTCTTTCGAACCAAGTGTGGTGAAAGGATTTTAAGTGCGCCTCAAAGAGGCTCCTTTCGTGCACTTGTCAGCGAAGCGAAATGAAGTGACATTAGTTTCTGTATGGAGATAAGTTGTACAATGTATACTTTACGTTCACGAGTAAATGGCCAATGATGGTAGATTGGCCAAACGGCTAGCTTCAGACCCGTCAAGTTACGAAACCCGACCTTAATGATACCATTTCATTTCACTTCTTCGTTTCACAATTTCGTGATGGTGACGCCCCTTCACTTGATATAATTTGGTGGCACTGATTTCTTAAATCAAACGATGGGTAATAGTACAAATCGAAGTAGAAGTAGTGTTGTTACGAGGTTGAAACAAAACGCTTCTGAAACATGATAGTTCAGTAAAAACGAAACATGATGGGTCTCAGTAAACCCACGTCTGAGTTTTACTCTATCAGTTTGAACAAATCGTTTCGCCTATATACGTGTCTCTCTCTTTTGTATGAAGAAATGATGAGATAAAACTCGTTTCGATCGTGTCTACGTAACGTATTGTTGTTGTCTGATTGTTCAAACTGATCGAGTCAAACTGCGACTTGCCCTTCAGGTGTACAATAACTCGTCTACCATCCGTGACGCTGTTGATGTAGCTGATCGCGGAACTGCTGTAATGCATGTTCAGGCTGGCTGTGCTGCATCTGAGCTACTAGATTCTTCGCCTCCGAACGCAGCTCGTACAGCTTGCAAGAATCCAAATACAGTAGAATTGCCGCCAAACCTGACAATAAATAGTATATTTCATTACAAGTGCGGGAAGGCTGTCATTGCAAAGAGTTCCGACAAATGTCTACCCGAGCCGAAGGCGAGGGTTGACAGTCGGAACAAGTTGCAATGACGGTTCCGCACGTGTACTGAACGACTATTTTTAATACAGTTGCGAAAAAATTAAGCAATTTAATAAAATAACAAAAATACCATTTGCTTTTTTCTCTTCTCTCCACGCAATAAGTTCGTCGTATGTATGCATGTAGCGACTTTTTGACTTTTCCGGTAAAATGTTCTCCGAAGCATTTTGTGCAATTATACCTACTGAGTTCCGGTGGTGTTAATTCAAAAAAACTAGGGTCGAAATTACTCATTTTGTGCAACAAACAAATAAACTCGCAAAGAAAATTTCTGAAAAATGGCGCCACCCGTAAAATATAAGCGGAGATTTTTTTTTTTCTTCACCCATTCTGAAAGGCAAAGGGAACCCATACAGCCAAGTCTTCAGAAGATTTTTTTTATTGATATGAATTGAAAATGAAATTTAATGAGATGAAATGAAATGAAACCTAACATAACTCATTCAATCAAATCATTAAATCTGTTAATGAAACAAATTAGTAGCTTCTTTTTAGAAATAATACGTATTTGCATGAATCATAAAAACTTCGATGAATTTTTTTAGTAAAAACTTCATGGTTGGTTTTTCTTTTTAGACATTATTTTGACAGTTGGGAAAGAAAAAGCACTAATGCGGGAATGGTAAAAAAAAAGCACGCGTGTGTAATAGCCCACATCCCGAACGCTATACGTCCCTGCAATACGCCACTTTTTGAGCAACTGCCTGTATTAAAAAATATAACGTCATTATCATCCTGAAGACGTCCGCTGCGAGATATAAGCCTCCCTTAGAGGAAGAACGATTCTGAGCCTTCTCTATGCACTGACTTCCCGTACTTAACAATTTCGTATTATAATTAGACTAATTTAATTGTTAGTAGGAATTTAATGAAATTATATTTTAATTGCATAATGAAATACTTAAAATTTGCATGCCAATAGGTACTTTGGTGAAATATGTGAAATTAATTAAATATAAGAACGAACTAACCATATTTCAAGCAAATAAACATTTCATTTCATCACCAGCATAAAAAAAAACATGAATGCGCCTCTGGTGTTTATAAATAGTTGATTTAAAAAATAAAATACTATTATTCAGCTACTCGTGATAGCACCTGAGATGGCATATGCACTTACCAAATAATATGAATGCTACGACAGCAAAGGCATAGGACCACGAGAGCACATTGAAGGAGGGGTACAGAAGCCAATCACGGCGGTAGCAGTTGCCACCGAAAATGGCGACTGCCAGAAACAGGAATACACCTGAAATTTAACGAATATCTTTCACATAAAAATCTTTCATGAACAACAACATAACAAGCATGGTAATTATTGTAACACAAATTGTCCTATAATAACCCTCTCTCTTCTTCCTGCCCTTATCCCAATTTATGTGGAGTTGGCACAACATGTCTTCCTTCTCCATTCCCCTCTCTCAGCCGACATCTCTGCATTCACTCCTCTCTTGCGCATGTCATCTTTCACACAATAACTACTACTACTTTATTGTAAAATTCTTATTAGAACAGTCCACACACCAAGTGCAGATGATGAATTTGCCTTGTTTTTGCCCTCATTCATAATACCTTTACTTTACCTTGTTCCTGTCATATTCATGCCAACAAATAGCCACAGACTCAGTGGACTGCTAACTTAGTTTGGCAGAATATTTAAGTATTATATCAGCTATCTAGTTCCCATAGTACTAGCTCTGCTTAGTTTGGGGCTAGATAGTGTTGTGTGGATTGTACACATATTTATTTATTTATATTTATTAATATGAGCATTCATCTCTTCCAAGGTGTTATTTCCTTTGTGGGAAAAAATTAAGAATTATCTATCCCACCATATTTAAATACTCACTTGCAGTGGCTACCATTCCAAATGAGAAGGACACAAAAATCCACTCATACCGCAGGACTAGCCTCAATGGCCAGCGCACCACCACACAGGCCAATAACACTTGAGAGGCGAATGAGAGAATCAATGCCAAAGTCACGAAGGATTGCACAGCCATCAACCATCCCGGTAGTAACCACTCTCTGATCATGTAGTACTCCTGAAATCATAAATAAGATTTAAATTTTGAAAGTCATAGTTTTGAGCACTATTTTTAAAACAACAGGATATTTACTATGCTTTGTGAGTTGTGAGTCAATATTCACAAATCATGGTTTATTACATTGTTTATAAAAATGGTACATTAAAATAAGTCTATTAATTATTTTTTTTCTCTTTTTTTATAACCCTGTAACAAGAATATTCCTTGTTTTGTGTCTGCATGTATTTAACATGTATGAACACAAAATGAACATTTAGCTAGCTGGCTCTCAATTTTTCCATATCCATAGCAGCTGCTTTGCTTAGTTTGGTGCTGGATAGTGTTGTGTGATATGACTACTAATAAGTACTTACTCATTTTAAAGTCAGAAACCAGAGACAGTTCACTTACATTGCTGAAAATATAGTGGCAACCATCAAACAACTTATCAAACTGATAGGGTGGGAATCGGAAGCGGTCAAAGCAGTACTCCCACAGGCCCATTCGTTTGAATGAAGAGAACATCTCTGGATATGATTCTATCCAATAAGGGCCAGCAAATGACAGGAGTAGGAACAATCCGGCCAAGTACGTAATGCTGGCACCTATCAATGTGGCATCTGAAAAATAAACAATTCAAATTACTACTACACATACACCTCTACAGAACTTGGCATTCCTATCCTACATTAGTAGACCCATTGATTCAGTTTGTAGAACGAAATAGCAGAAGCTAATAAAAACATGCTCTTAGATTTACTTCTAAATTAAACAAATTTAATTTAAATTAGGTAGACAAATAAAACAAAAATCCAAGATTTCTTATTAGCTAATGGGTGTGTCCTGAAATGTGCCCTATTTACTCACTTGAAGCCTTCGGATATTCATTATCTGCGACCATGGTGATATCTTTTCTTTGATACTTTAGTACCTCATACAATGATTTCAATTAAAGCGACTATGCACTGCAACGTAAAATAAAAATTCTTCAAAATCTAAATTCCGCCGTTTACTTTCCTGCGAAACGAAAGCGAAGCAAAAAGCCAAGCCAAACATTCGTTGGCTGGCCATCCGTCACTCGACAGTCAATGTTGCCAGTGTCAATGTCAAGTCAAGTGGAATATAACTTGGTCACATAGCGTCAAGCCGGGTTCATTTGATTTGGACAAGGAAGAGGAATATCAAATGTTTCGGAGAAAATGGGTTGGTGGCGGTTTCTTCTAAACCTTGAACACTTTTTCACTCCAACTGCTTTACCATGCACATGCACACACTTATAGTTGCACCTTCGTCACCCGATTTTAGAGTCGTTTGATTCCCAATACGACTCTACGACACAGAATGAAGTTCATTCTTCACTGACCAACTCTTCTCTAGCCTGAGATTAAAGCCCACATTAGCCCTCTTTTTGTGAATATAACTTTACTTTTTGTAGCTTTTTGTGCAGAGTTAAATAATAATAAAAATATTTCTACTCATTTACGTTACGTTCGGGTGGTACTTAACCTATTGAATTCTAAAATAAAAGAAGTTAAAGACAATAGAAATAAATTTTATTAAAAATCTTAATTCTAGGGACGGCAGTTACGAGATTCTCTGTTACACCTTTTAAAATATTTGATTAGTTTATGTTAAAAATAATAAAGTATAAAACTTCCTATAACTATAAATACGTTAATTTAAAGACTTGGACGGAAAGAAGATATTGAACTAAGCACAATTTGTGCGTAACATTAGGCCACTTCAATATTATATTGGTCATCCTAAAGTTCGCTAGGGCGGAAAATTTTTGTAAGCATATATTTTGTGCATTACTTTAAACGACACTCTAAAATTTAAATTTTAAATAAAAATTAAATAAATAAAATTTTAGAGTGTACGAATATAAACAAGCTGTAGAAATATTTTTAATAATAATTCCCACCCTTATTTACGACGTAATCACTACAGAATGTTAACATATCAAATCATTATTCATACACACAAAATTCAAAACTAAACAACTAAGTACTCAACATTTATAGAACATCAAGATACAGATCTTTACAATATCCCTATAGTCATGTACAGATACGGTAAGGCGCTTTCCCATTGGTCAATGTTACTATTAGGTACTTATAAATTTACACTTAACTTATAAGTACTTACATGTACCTTCCTATCTATGTTTTAACTTTTGGGATGCAAGTCCTTGAAATTTTATCTATTTGATCACTTAAAATTAAAAAATGAACATAAAGTGATGTAGATGGACATTAATTTGTTATTTTACGTAAACTTACATACAAACATGTAGCTTAAAATATTATATTATATGGGAATAATAACTCTGTTTAAGGTGGAGGTAGTACAAACAATAATAATGATTAATACATAAGAAAGCAATCTAAAAAACATGATCTGGCTCACTTAACTAATAAAACATGTTGAACTTAAAAGTATGGTCAGTGCTTAATTTATAACAGTACAAAAGGCACAATTGGGTAAAAATAATGATACTGTATAGTATACCTAATGTCGATTTAAAAAATACACAATGGACTAAATGTAGGCAAGCAATAATACAAAATAGCTTACTTCGTTGTTTTATGAGGCACCTAAAGCTGCCTTACAAGCTGGTTATAAAATCGTTACCTTCATTTTAATAAGAACCATTGTAACTGTGATCTAAACAACCAAATTATGTATTCAATCAATTCATCTGTCAACAACAAGGGCCAAAATGAACTATCTACGATAAACGTATCTAACTATATACGATAAACGTAAGTTTTAATACATCTTAATATTAAGGCAATCAAACATGAATTGATTAGACAGACCATGCTATTCTTTAAACAAGTCTTATCTTAATGATAATAAATACCTGAAAATTTATTTCTTTAAAACCACTTACAACTTCGATCGTTGGTGTTAAAACTAAGTTATGTATATTGGATACTTATGCTCAGATATTTACAAAAAAATATAGAAAACGACTGTCTACTAAAAGTGCTAAGCAAATATCTAGAATAGTTATATTACGCCTTCGACTCGTACTCCATTTCGAAGCGAGCCTGAGACTCCTTAAGTTTGTTGCGTTTCTTGTGTTGGATGTTGGTCTCCGTCAAGAACAGTGCTGATGCCACGAGGCAAGCTACTGACCCAACCACTCCTAGGCCAAAGGACCAACCTAAAAGTAATCAACAAATAAATATTAGTAGATTTCTCTTGCATAAAAATAACGTATTATAGGTACTTATAACTCTCGCTAGTAAACGACCGAGTCGGTAGTATACTCAAAAGGACGTTATGTAGGTAATCTTAACAATAGTGTACGAGTGAGAGGCAATGTATAGCATTGCCTCTTCCCAGCGTCGGACTGGCTATATAGTCGAAATGGCATTTGCCAGCCTGCGCGGGCCCCCCACGGGCCTGGCTTGCAGGGCAATCAGCAACCGAAGAATAGGAGGCCCGCGCAAACTAAGTCCCAGCTCTTGCTAAAGGTAAAACTAGAATCTAGATCAGATAGTTCGTTCATACAATTAGAGAGAACTGAAATAGAAAAACTCGAGAATTTTTTGCCTCGGGCCCCATAGAGAACCACCCAGGCCCTCCTAGCCCAGTCCAACCCTGCCTCATTGCCACGCACGTTAGGAACGTGCCCTGCGATTGTAGCCGAAGTGTTTATTACTAAAACTCACCTAAGTAATTATTTGGATGATCTGGCATCCATCCTTCTGTGTTTCCAAAGCAAGCAAACACTATGACCGCGATTACTCCACAAATACCTGTAGAATAAAATAGGAAGGAACATAATCAAACCACTGTGTAACATGATAAAAAATATATGATGAAATAGGAGGAATACTAGCTTTACCTGAACCCAGCATAATGAATCCAATACTTCTGATCAATGTTCCATAACGATTTTGATCTGGCCCACAGCATAAGAAGAAAATAAGTACCAATATCGTTGATATCAGAACTCCGAGAAGGCACAAAGTGAAGAAAAATTGAGTCGCTATCATGAATCCTGAAATAGAAAAAATATTAAGCACGCTAAGTCAAAATGTTGAGATTAAAAATCGAAGTTTTGAACATTATTCCACTTACCAGGTAATAGATATCCACGAATCTTATCATATCCAGTTGTGAAGGGATCGTATACCCAGCGACATCCAACGAAGAAGCGTCTTTGATATTGGTCCAATGGATCAGGTAGAGATCGGAAGCAGTGACTCCATAGACCTAGTCTGAAAAGTGCGAAGTATTTTTTAGATTTTTTGGTGCTTTTGTGTCTGCGTCTTTAGGTAATAAAATTATGCACTACGTTTTGATAACCATAATAATACTGTGTACAATCCACAAAATACATCTAGCCCCAAATTTAGCAAAGCTTGTACAATGGGAACCAGATAGCTGATATAATATTAATATAATTTTTTTGGAAACATGTGTGTTTTAGAATGAAATATTTTGTTAGAACACAAATATTTGTACTCGGTGGGGATCGAACCTACGACCTACGGCGCAGAAGGCAGACTGATAGTGTAAAAATAATCAATTATCAACGCATATGACAATATCCGACTCTAGGTATACCTAGAGTCGGATATTGTCATATGCGTTGATAATTGATTATTATAACGTTTATTATAAATACTTTGCGACCTGCAGACCTATAGGTCTGCAGGTCGCAAAGTATTTATAATAAACGTTTAATCATTTCCTTCA
This sequence comes from Thera obeliscata, assembly GCA_947578465.1. Classification (NCBI taxonomy): domain Eukaryota; kingdom Metazoa; phylum Arthropoda; class Insecta; order Lepidoptera; family Geometridae; genus Thera; species Thera obeliscata. The sequence continues at coordinate 7,598,524 of OX387926.1, forward strand.
TCCAAATTGCTCAATGACGTAACGATTTAACCGTAAATTGTTGTTACGTGCATGAGCAAACATCCAAATATCGGAACATCAAATTATCTGAAAATCTCGACTAAATTATTAAAGCAAGCTGTACTATAGGTACCTGTCTAATCTAGCTCCTCGTATTCTTGAGTCACTGACTAACCAGCTAGGCGTGCCGAATGCCAATGCCACAGTAACAAGGGCGATGACAAATACGCCAATGCCACAATTACCGGCTAAGCTCCTATTCTTCATTGTTTCTGAAAAAGTTTTCGTAGGTACATACTCGATTATCATAGCATAAAACATAATATTTTACAGAGATAAATAAAATAAATAATGTGGACAATCCACACAGCACTATCTAGCCCCAAAATAAGCAGAGCTTAGTTGGGAACCAGATAGCTGATATAATACATATATGAATACTTTTTGAAAAATAAATATGTTGTAGTTTTAATTATGATTGTGTTCAATCAAAATATCAAAATCATTTATATGTATACTGCAAGCACGCGTTTCTAAGATGAAACTATACCTACGTAATTTGTGGTATAGTAAGCTTGCTCAATTTTTTCCAGTCACCTCTGTTAAGCGGGATTGTAAAATTAAAAATATCCCTCTATGAGTTTCTAAGTAGATTTTTAAACGTCATGCACGCAGAGGTAATTGAATCAATTGATGCAGCTTCCTGTACTATGTATTTACAACTGAAGTGACATATTATGTACATAACATTCGTAACAATGACATGGTAATTAACTAGCTAATGCAATGACGACTAGTGGCTGGCCAGCGAGTTATGAAACAAACTCTAAAAGGGTACAGTAAGGTACCACAAGGTTATACCTACTTGAGATAAATAGTCAAGGAGAAGCCATGAGCCATGTGAAATGTTTCGCAACATACAGAACTGTACCTACTGTGTGAGTATACTTAGCACATTCACCCAAACACAATGCCAAGAAGTTCACATGCATCAAAACAGGTAGGTACCTACCTTAAAACCGTGGGAATTTAGTTTGGACATTGAATAATTAAAGCGTTTTTATTTTTTAACAGGACGTTACCTCTGTACCTTCCTATTAAATTTTTTACACTTATCTGACGCATTTAATTTTATGTACCTAGGCAAATGTTATAAGTATCGTATAGTTACTGTCGAGTTTGATTGAATGAGGTTTAGAGAGTCATGAGTACATACAGACATAGGATATGGATTTTTATAAAACAATCCACCAAAAACCAAAAAAACTAACACTGTGTGCTGCTTACTTGGCCGTTGATTATGTTTTTCAGTGGTTCACATATAAATAACTAAATCGCAATCAATAAAGTTGTGTGCAATCACATTGCACTAGATCCAGCAAAGTTTAATCGTCATTGAAACTAGTTTTAAGTACATAGTAGGTATTTGTTACCAAAAGTAGAAGAACTACAAATATTTATTTCTACACACTTGAGGAAGGTTTTGATCTATCTAGTACCTTTTTGGGCACCAGGTGGAGATAAGCGTCTTTCTTGAAAATGGAACCTGACTAGAATGGAAACTGAGTACAAAAGTTGTAAAAGGCACCTGGCGTATACAAAAATAGTACAATTTGGGAATACAATGCTTCAATACCACTGTGACTAATAATCTGACTAGCTCGATTAATGAATATCTACCCATATACTAGACTGGTTATGTTGATTTCTGACATAGAGCTACCGAACCATAGGCTATTTATTATTTCTTGTGTGCCACAGGATGGCCTATCTCTATTATCCAAAGTCATGCTTGGTGCATAGAGATTAAGAAAGATATTTAAATAAATAAACAATAATACACATTGTAGACAATTCACACAACACTATCTAGACCCGGTAGACAGTTATTGTAGTTAAGGTTTGAATCAAGGTTCAACTTGAATCTTTAAGTTTAGTTTTGGTTCCAGGAAATAAATATTATTTCTCATCAAAATCTTAAGGGGTTAATACAAATAGATATGAATACAGCTGGAGGAAATCAAAGGTTTAGAATGCAGTAAGGAAGGACAAATTGAAAACTTATTCCAACCAATTTATTACTTACAGTACAAGGAAAACCATACTCTTCAAGTGTGCGTAGCGGCACTTACACAATTAGGTAGCAGACTAGGCTTGGCATAGTAATTAGTTCAATAAGGCTATGGTGCTTTACATGTAGCTAAGTACTCATGAAGGTGTGTTCCACAACATTGTTATTATTGGTAATTATCATGGTTATACAGGTGCATGGTTATGTTTAAGTAGTGAAAATAAGAAAAGCACTTACCTTTTCATAAATCGGTAATGAGTAAAACCCAAAGTGTATCTGTTAAATTATGCCTATTTGTTTTAAAAAGAACAAGTTCGTCGCAGCGAACTTACTCACCAACCAAAACAAAAATAGGTCCTAATTACAAAATAGACACTAGTCGAATAATCACTTTAGGTTACATAAATGCAACGATGGATTATGATTATTGTATTTCTTTAATTATTTTTTGTTGATGCTGCTGAGCGAAATTCCATCCAACAACATTTTCTTCCAACGCCCAAACAAAACCAACCAAACAACCAATCAAGTCAACCAAGCGCCAAGCCCAACCCCAGAAGTGTTGCCATTAACAGATTTTTCAAAATCCGTAACCGTAGGGTAACTCTTGGATAGGCATTATTAATGGGTAACTCGTCTATTTTAATCGAGGATGAGGGAGGCCCTCGTTTCTCCTCGTGAGGCGCCTCACGAGTACCCCTCAATTGAGGAGAGGAGAATTGAAATAGCGTTCGAGGTTTGGTAGGTTGACATAAAGCATGCGCGCCGCTCATCGTTTAATAATAAGTACTACTACCTACCTATAAAAATTAATGTTACCTGTTCTTTATCCACGATATTTATTTATTTTATTTACTTACTTACTCATTATTTACAGTACTAAATAACTTAAAATTACGTTTGAATTTACTACATGCCAATTTAACACGTGTAAAACCTTTATTTATTCACACTTCAATCTTTCAAACACACTCATCACATCAATGAAGATAACACCTCATTTTTTCCTTTCGATAAAATTCCTCATTCCTCAAAGCCTCACCTCACTTCACAGACCTCCCTCAGTATCAGTCCTCACTCGCTCGCCTCACTCATTCAATCCATGACGCACAAAATGGTCACTCACTCTTTACATGTGAGCGAGTGAGCCCAGCCGGCCGCCACCACCAGCCATCCCGCTCGCTCTCATTACACGCGGCGCGCGGCCTGCGTCAGTTCAGTGAGTGAGGAAATGTGTTCTGTGGTGAGGAATTCAATGAGGTGGTTCAAAGTTGAAAAACGAGGAGCTCACTCATTTTGCATTTTGAGGAGCTCAAATCATGAGTGAGGGACACATCACTACATATTAGGCACGGTAATCTCTCCTCAAATATCTTAATAATATTGTAGGTACTGCCTGTACCTGCTAAAAGAAGACTCCTTGAGGATGTTTAGGAAGAGGTAGCTTATTTGAAATGCTACTTGTATACAGTACCTTTTCGTAAATTACAAACTAAATACAAATGTTGCCCACCCACGTATTTATATTCTGTGCTACTTAAGATTTAGGGCATAGGCAGTAAAACTAACAGATTCTTTGAATGTTATTTCTACATGCTATAAGCTTACTAACAATACTCTGGTGTAGCATCGGTGGTCCATCTCATAGGTACTCTGACTGGATGTTGAACCTCAGAATGTTATCATAAAAATCCAGAGGACAAGTGAATTCTTACATTTAAGCTATATTATTTAATGGTTCTGTTTATATTGTTGTTTAGGGAAAGTTCAATGATCTAGTAATAATATTTATTTCTTAGCCAGAGTTATGTTTTATTTACTGACTGCTCTCTTTTTTCCAGTTTTCTTCGAGCCTACAGATAAAAGAAAGGCAGCCAAACTTCTTAAATTCAATCTACCTATAGCTTATTGTTCCCCAAACCTAAATGAACTAAGAGCCATGGCATATTCTCTTAATCCTAATTTTTGTATTGATAAATCAAATGATTTGAATGAAATATTTAAACTGGCTAAGATAGTTTCAAAAGCAGTTTATTTTATTATTGTCACACTTGGAGATACAGGTGTTGTCACCATCAAGACCAGGAGAGATAGCTGTTCTCTTGTTGCAAGATTGTATTCTGTCAAAGCCATTGAAAATGTGGAGAATGTATCAGGGGCTGGAGACTGCTTCACCAGTGGCTTTATAAGTGGCATGCTTTCCCACTTCAAAGAGTCTATTAATGTGCACATTGGTTTTCAGTCAGCTAAATCTGCCTTGCTATGTAAAAACACTGTACCTTCAGATCTGAATAAAGAAAATATTTTAAACAGTGAAGCAGAGTATGAAGCATTTAAAATAGACTGATGTTAGTATAAAAATTTAATTCTAAGTTAGAAAAAATATTAAAAATGTTATAATCTTGCTTAAACAGTAGTTAAATGCACTTTTAAATTGAGTGTCATAAGTAAATCTTATATAACAATGTCAAAAAAACACTTGATTCATGTTGAGATTCACACTAAAAACAAAAATAATTATACATTGTAAGTCTTCAATGGACGGATTAGTTATAAACACAACTAACTTTAAGCTTATCAATATAATAAAAACATAAAAGCAATGGATTTCTTAAATATCAGTGTGCCCACCAGAATATCCCACTTTCCTCTCATGCATTGTATATGATGAGGGATCCCGGCTTTGCATCTCATGCAGCCTCTTGTACTTGTGTACTCTTGCTTCCACCAGGAAGAGTATTCCTGCAGGGAAAAGCAACACCACTCCGATAACACCAAGAGCATAGGCCCACCCTAAATCATTATGTTCCCAATTAGGCATCCAGTCACGTCCATCACCTCTTGCTCCAAATGTTACAACCGATATGAGGCCAGAGATACCTGAAAATGTAATGTCTCATTAGTTAGAACTGTAATTTTTACCAAATGACCAAATTTGTCATACAAACTGTAATATGGTCGCAATTTACCTCCAATAACCAAAACAGTGCCCAAAGTTACCAACAAAGTAAGATACTTGTCATCATCTCTGTCTTTCTTCAGGTAAACAAATGACAATAACATGGATGCTAAAACGCAACACATTGATATTGTGAAGAAAAATTGGGTGGCTACAAAGAATCCAGGCAGTAGAATGTCGTGAATAATGTAGTACTCCTCTTCAAATATCCACCAACACCCAGTAAAAATTGTGTCATACCAGTGATGAATTTCAGAGAACTCATTGAGACAAACCTCCCATAATCCTGCAAACAAGTATATTCATCCATTTCTTTAGAGAGAACAACGAAGAACAGTAAACAAAAGTTACATTAATTATTCAAGTGAACACACCTATTTTAACAAATTTTGGATCTTTCAGTTTACCATCCGTTACCAGCCAGTATGGACTCACAAATGCAATAATGGTAAACATTGAAGCGAAGGTGAAGAATCCAAGCGCAAACAGGCCTGTTTTTGATTTTGCCATTGTATTGAACGATAATTCCGGCGGAACATGAAAAATGAGCACAATCTAGTTTGAATTATTTTTCTAGCTTTGATAATTTTTGTTTTAATTTATTTTTTATTCATCCACCTCTAGGAGCAGGCTAAAGCCCTATCAGCCATACTACCATACCTCGTCTTTCTTCCGTTGAACATGTGATGGGTTAAAAAAACGCCACGGTGACATTGACATGACATGCCTGAGCAAGATTGAACTTACAAAAACCCAAATGTAAACAAAATTGTAGAAATAATCGTTTTCTGTGAAGTGATCTTTTCTTGTACTAAAATCTTTGATTATTTACTCACTACAATGAACATCCAAAGATATGGTTATACGAGGTTTTATTACTGGGGAACTCATTATAGGAACCTATCCTCGAATCTTAATGAAAAGACTTTGAACAATTTGTGTAAATATCTAAATATTTCTGAAAATGTTGCTCATCACTTGATACTCAAACATCCGGCTATAAATAATCTGAAAGAAGATCATCTTAGAAAAATCGTACAGACAGTATGTGAACTCGGGTTTTCAAGAGAAACTTTAGTTGAAGAACCTCAACTATTTGGTGTTTTACCAATCACAATAAGATACAGATTTCAAGTTTTTGAAGAATGTGGCATACAAAATGTATCCCCAGATTTACTAAAATCTTACTTATCAATAGTGAAGCAAAAACGTATCATTGATTTGAAGAAATCGGGACTAATTTCAACAAATGTGAACATAGAAAATAAACTAGCTAAATATATGACCCAGTGGCCTACATCACTAACTAGTGCTATTTGGGAGGATGTAAATGAATTGAGCCTCTTCACACTACGACTGAAAATAATACAACGCTATTTAGAAATACTATTGGAACTTTCTAATGAAGAGTTTTACAGGGGTATACAAACATACCCAACAGTGAAACACCGTCCACTAGAAGTCATCAATGAAAGTCTTACAATACTACAGTCACAAATAATGATACCTACACATAAAATCAAAACAAATATGTATTTGGTTCATGCAGACCCTGAGAATCTTAAAAATATATTATTCAAGTTTCAGTATATTGGTGGAATAGACATAAAAGAAGTCATTAGATTGCATCCAAAGATTGCAATGAAAAATTATGAAACCCTGGTTGAAATAAGAAATATACTTAAAAAATACAACATAAGTGATGAAGCACAGAGAAGGTGTTTTGACATTTACACTCTGAGTAGCAACACTGTAGAGGAGAGGCTACAGAAAGCTAAGAGTATACCAGAGTTTAACACATTCTACCACCACCCAAGATTTCTGAAAATGATCCACTATAATAACACAGCAGTTAGAAGAATGCACAAACTATACAGCACTAATAAAAAGTGCCTTAGCTTAAACATACTTTCAGGCAGCTCAGCTCATTATGAAACATTTGAGAAAGCTCCTGGAGATAGACTTGGAAAAGCTAAAGATTTGCTTTTTTGCATATCGCAATCATTGGGCAAGAAGTATAAAAGCAATGATATTCGTAATGTGTTAAAAAGGCATCCATTTTGGATAAATATTCCTTTAGTGCAAGTGAAGTATGTGTATCAAAAATTATCAAATGAGTTTACTCCGGACGATATATATAAAAACTGTCCAATATTACTTTACCCATGGAGCAAAATTAAGGAAATACTTTGTATGTTTAAAAGTAGTAATATGCAGCGACATACACTATTTCATGAAAACATTAAAATAAGCGAGTTGAATGACTCTCAAAAACTTAGCTTAGTACTTTACATACTTGAAAAGAAACATTATTTTACTGGTAATGGAGTATGGATTGAAGAAAAAAAGAAAACTTGAACTACTTACTGTAAACAACCATGTAAAGTTGTTGAACAGTGGAATATTTTTGTTTGTAATGTTGTGTAGGTAGGTTTACCTACTTAGGGTTGATTTTATACAAGTAAATTATTTTTATGCTAGTAATGTTTCTTCCCTGCCTATGTAGGTAGGTCTAGAGTAGAGTAGTGGAGGCTTAGCCTACACAGACTACTAGGATGCTAATTGCTAAAGCATATAATTATATTTGGTCCATTGACCAATCTATAGGAAAGGCTATTGATGAAATCTAGCAGCTAGCGTTCCGTTGAGATCTAGCTAGGCGGTTTTACCTTAAAAGATTATGTCTCCAGCGCCAACAAAACATAAAAAAACCTCTCCTACACTATTATAGTTACCCAGCGCCAGCGCTGTTTAAAAAAGCTAAATTTGTAACCTTATAATCCATAAGTAACTTTTGACTCTATCACGTTGCTTTTATGCTACACGCCCAATTTCTTGTCGTCTCGATGCTTTACTAAAAACTATTTGCTGGTTAGTTTCAGGGTAATTTATGATTAAAACTGCTTAATTACAGAAAAAAAGAAGTAGGCTACCTAGGGTCAAACTTTTGGCAAGTTATGTAAATATAGAGTTGGCAGCACTGCTCGTACTCATCTATCAATTTGGCAAAAAGACGTTGTTTCCAGCGGCAGTACAAAAAAAAACATTCCAATCAAACAAATCCTATTGAAAAAAAATCAGTCAGTTCGTAAAAATGGCGACTATGCTGCCTCGTTCCCTTGCTCTTGCGGAAAAATTGATTGTAAAAAATGGAAATAAGGTGCGTAGATTTACTTCTACCATTTATAATAAAGGGAAATCTCGTTGTTATATTTGAGCTCCACAGCTTATCATTACTCATTCGACCTATCCAGTTTTAGCTCATATTTAAAATATTCAAGTCTATAGATTGTTATCAAAATTACTAATCATTGTGGAAAATAATCACTACTTCATGCTTTATTTGACAATAATAGTATTCGGTCGAGCACACCCAATAGACCTTGATTGCAAACTTCAAAATTATTTTTAAATTGACCTTGTCGTTTTCAGCTCCCTGATGTCTGTGACCTTACGTCATCAACACTGTAAAAATATACTGTGTGTGTGTCTACTATGAACTTGGAACTAGAAACTGTTTTTTCCTACAGCATAGATCTAACAAGTTCTCCTATAAGATCACTAGTACTATACCAATGTTATCAATCTGTAGAATATGCACGCGTAATGTCGCTGTTTTACTCGGACCCCAAATTCACTGAAACTATGAAATTTATGTCATTTTCTTTTGTAGCTTTTGGCAGCTGTAGCCGCCAATAACATACCAAGCAAGCAGCAAGTCCGCAACCTAAATGTCCATGAATATGTCAGCTACACCCTGTTACGCGATGCAGGCATCCCGGTGCCCCAATTCCATGTGGCCAAGACCAAGGAAGAAGTTGTCAAGTTTGCCACAGACCTCAATTCCAAAGACATGGTACTCAAAGCTCAGGTATGTGATCGAATGATAACCTATTGTTCTGCTGAATCTAAGTAGAGGAGTCCATTTAGTCAATCATCATGATATCTTTAAAACTTCATGGTTAGTGTGAATTGTAGTACAGGCATTCTGAGAGGTGTGTTTGTTTCTTTTCTGATAATTCACATTATATATAGAGGAGCTTTTTAATTTATAGAACGTGAAGTCAGCTAAGAAATTAATATTTTGATTCTTTTATATGGGAAAGGTCCTATCCCCTTAATACTAATACTAAGTTCACATATTAGAAAGATCCAAAAGTCAAAAATAAAAAATATTGTATCTGAAATCTACTAGAGGCTAAACGCTTACATGATTTTAGGTACTGGCTGGTGGTAGAGGAAAGGGAACATTCAAATCAGGGCTAAAAGGTGGTGTCCGTATGGTTGAGACGTAAGTTGATGTTGTTTAATCTTTATTAATATTATAAATGCTTTTGTTACTCTGTCTGGCTTTCACATCAAAACTACTGAACCGATTGAACCGAATTAAATTTGGTACAGAATATATTTCTTCTTCCCGAGAAAGGACATAGGCTACTTTTTAATTTGTAAGGAGTTGAAAGGTAGAATGAAAATCGAAATTTTTAGAGCTAGAATCTTGAAACTTATATTTTAGGCTGTTGATCCAATATAAATAAATATGACATTCAAAGTTTGTAAAAGTTTTATCCTCAAGGGCGTAAAAATAGGGGATGAAAGTTTGTATGGATATTATGTACTGATTTTTTCAGTTGCTTATTAAAAATGTTATCCGAAAACGCTATTCCACGCGGATGAAGTTGCGGGCACAGTAGTTGTATTAAAATACAGTGTATTGTTATACTCCCTTATAAGTCAGAGGTATTTTTCAGACAAAGCTCTTGATCTCTTATGTGTGCCAAGATTTTTGTGAGTTCTGTTATTCTCTGAGTTCACCCATAAAAGTAAAGAAACTGCTGTAAATGAACTAAATATAACTACTTCATGTATAGCTATGTACATTTTGGACGAAAGCTTAAAAGGCAGTTAAAGTAACTAAAGGCAATAAATAAAGAGCCTCAAAATTTATATTCTGATATAGCAAACACTGTTCACCATGACTGACATGGAACACCCCCTTATAAATGTGACCTTATAGGGATATTATGTTACACACTGCATATCAAAATAGTGTAAATACATACATACTGATATTTATTAGAAAATAATATTGTTCGTAGGGGAGGCCTATGTCCAGCAGTGGACTTTTTCAGGCTGATGATTATGATGAATATTGTTCACAATTTCAGGCCTGAGATTGCAGGAGAGCTTGCAAGCAAGATGCTGAAACAACTCTTGGTGACGAAGCAGACTGGTGCTGCGGGCCGTATCTGCAACATGGTCATGGTTACTGAGCGGAAATTTCCTCGTCGTGAGTTCTATATCGCTATCATGATGGAACGCAGTTTCAATGTATGTGGAAAGTGAAACTCCTTTAAAACTGTTATTGAAGCAAATGTATCATGGCTTAACATTTGTTTTTAATGACAGGGTCCTGTGATCATTGCATCCTCACAAGGAGGTGTCAACATTGAGGATGTGGCTGCTGAAAACCCTGAAGCCATCACATATGAACCCATTGATATCGTGAAAGGCATGTCAGATGAGCAGATTTGCCGTGTTATAGAGAAGGTTTATATTTTATTTATCAATACTATGATTTGTTTTACTTCTACTTATTCGTCTGTGAAGTAGTAAGTAATTATAGAAATTGAATATGAATTGATATACATTATTTGTAGATTGGCCTGCAAGAACAATCAGAAGAAGTAGCTGGTATGATTAAAAAGATGTACGCTCTATTCTTAGAGAAAGATGCCCTATTGATTGAAATCAACCCATACGCAGAAGATGCGCGCTCTGGCAAATGTGAGTACAAACATGATTGAATACAATTGAATGTACCTACTTTGTAGTAGTAGGTACTTGTAATTAGCCGAAGCATTCAGTTCCTGTTATGTCTATCTCTGAATGTATAGTTTATTTTGTGTTGTTATGCTGATAATGTTCTTATTTATATATTGAGTGTTTATTCATTATTATCATTACTACTGACTTCCAGTTTTTTTTATGAATACCCTACTGGTATTAATCCTGTCAAAAATATCAAGCTTGATAGGTGGATTGCATAAATTAATTATTTATTTATTTTTTGTGTATTTATTAAGTATTTTTTTTCAGTTTTCTGCCTGGATGCCAAGTTCAGGTTTGATGACAATGCTGAGTTCAGACAGAAGGAACTTTTCGAATACAGAGACATGACTCAAGAAGATCCCAAGGAAATTGAAGCAGCAAAATATAACTTGAACTACATCGCTTTGGATGGTAATATTCAATACTAGCTTGCGACCACGCCTTCGCTCGCCTAGTACCCGTATAATCAGTAACTTATGTTATTACGTCACAATCTATGTCTCAAAGTTTCATTCAAAATGGTCTTGCTGTTGTGATGTGATTGAGTGTGGCAAGATTTTGAAGATTATTATTTAGATTAATATTCTTGTGTGATATGAATACGTTCTTAACGTTCGTCATCTGCGAGCCAATGATTTTATTGTTATGGGCCATGGTTACCACCTAAGATCAGGTTGGTCTAAGCTTGTTTCATCTTCTATAAAAATAAAAGAAACAACAAATGAACAATAAAATGGGTACGTTTAGCCACTCTCGATTATAGGTTCAGGTTTAAATATGTTAGTAATGGTAATGACCACTAGGAAACATCGGATGCATGGTGAATGGTGCTGGACTGGCCATGGCCACTATGGACATCATCAAGCTGTATGGCGGAGACCCGGCCAACTTCCTCGATGTCGGCGGCGGCGCCACTGCCCAAGCTGTGTCGGTAAGTTACTACAAATACAATAATTTATGCCTTAACAATAATATTACTCTGTACAGAGCAAAAAAGGTAAGACAAGCTACAGTAGTAAACATAAGCCCCGCCCCGAGTCTCAAACCTTTTTACCTAATTTATTTTAATTTAGGCTCTAGTAACTTCGAATTTCAAATAGTTTAGTAGAAATCTAGGAAAAAAATATTAAAAGATGTACATATTTTCATTGCAGGAAGCTTTCAAGATAATCTTATCTGATCCGAAAGTGTCTGCTATTATGGTGAACATCTTCGGCGGTATCATGAGGTGTGACGTCATCGCAGAGGGTATCATCAATGCGGCCAAGACCCTCAACATTCAGATCCCTGTCATTGTCCGTCTTCAGGTTAGTAAATAGTTATAAAGGCAGGCATACAATGTTAGATAACTGATAGACAAACGTACTTTATTTAGACAGGCACAACAAAAATCTAAACTCATGATTAATATGTTTATTCTTTGTGTAGGTATCATCCTAAGGCCCGTATTCCAAAACAGTGCTTGAGTCAGAGTCAAGCCTCAATCATATATTTTTGCCAATGGAGAACTGTCATAAAATTTATGCTTGAGGCGCGACTCAGACTCAAGCACTGTTTCGGAATACGGGCCTAATGCTAACGGTAAAACGATTGATTTGTGGTGATAATATTTTATCATAATGTTGAATTTATCAAGATGATATATTGATGGGCTTCATTCCTTACCTTTAAACCGTCATATTTGAACGTATGATCACGATATCGCTAAACAGCGATAAAATACGTGACTGATGGATTTATTGTTGTTAATTTACAGGGCACGAAAGTCACAGAGGCGAGAAAATTGGTTGCTGAATCAGGACTTCGAATCGTTCCTAGGGACGACTTGGACGAGGCTGCAGCGCTTGTTGTTCAACTCTCTGAAATCGTCGCCCTCGCGAAGAAGGCCGGCGTTGAGGTTTCCTTCAACATCCCTAAACCCTTCCTCGAAAAGTAGAAACAGTATTTCTTCTCATTACTCATGTCATTACTACTATCTTAATCGATCATACCAGCTATTGTTTTTCGAATGGATGTACTTTCGAATTTATACCTACTTATATGCACATCGATAGCTGTCATCATCATCTGTATGCACCCTATTATAATCTTCAATGTAATCTGCTTCTTAGGATAGTAGTTATGCACTATAATAATTTAGATAGGTATGTTGTTATTCACTATTCGATTTTATAAGAACGCTGTGAACGTTAATGTGATTTTAGAGTTCATAAAAATGCCGTTACTATGCTATTTATTGTGAAGTATCTAAATATCCCCATATTTCTTTGAATATTCAAGAAATTTGCAAGGGACAATGTTATTTCTGGTTGTACACATCAATTTATGTAGGTAGATTTAGGTTTAACATCATGTTACTATTATTTATTGAATACCATTTAGAATAAGTGACCATTGTAGTTGTTGAGTATGCTAATAAGTTCAAATATTGTGACGCTGCATTCCGTGATTATGTTAGTGATGCATGGAAATGCAGCAAACTTTCGAAGTATTGTTATTGTCGTTAAAATACTGCTTACTTATTATCTGCTTTTTCATGTGTTTATTTTTATATAACTATTAAAGGCGCCATTCGGGGCTGCCTGTATACGTGTATCAATGCAATACATCAAAGTATTCTGTAAAATATGTAATTCATAACCCTTTTCTTTGTAAATAGCTAACTGTTAATGTATATCTATTTTTTATAATTATATATTATTACATTTGCAAGTTATGTACAACAAAGTATGTTATTAGTACGTGTACGTAAAAAATACATACTGCCTATGATTGTGTTATTGAATATGTACCTATTTATTTATTGACTTCTTCAAAAGAGTCATGCCCTAATAAATTATGTTAGATCTGATCCGTAGTTTTGTTGAGTAGTTTAGAACTTCACTCCTAGTTCCTACTTAGGTCCATTACCTGACAGTAGTTAGGTTAGGATTTTTACCTACCTACATAGATTGAGCACAATCAATAGTACGTAGCAATCGTACATCTGACATACCATTACAGAGATAGTAAGTCATAGTTATAAGGGGCTGAACACCGCCATAAAATTCCCAATCGCGCACATTTCTCGACAAATGAATTCAGAATAAGATTTGTTCTCTACTATCAAGGGCTACTTGCCACATGCACCAAGGTCAAACTCATAAATTATAATTAATTATAAATATTCCATTGTTAAAACTAAATGTTATAAAACATTATAGTATAAAAAAGTGATCTTATATTAAAAAAATGTGTGAGCGAGAAATGAGTTGGACGCTTGTCAGCCCCTTAATAAATATAGTATCACCTTTCTATTTTGCTACCTACCTCTTTTTATATTTCTATTGCGTATTGCATTGATGTTGTCATTTGTAGGTAGCTATGTCTTACAAGAAGTCCAGCGGTGGTGGAGGCGGCAAGGGCCCATGTCCTGGCAAATATCGAGGAAGACACAGATAAAATGCCGAATTTAAAGTAACTAAAGTAACCTTTTAGTATTTTTATAAAAATTTTGAATTTAGTTAAAAGTTTTGTTATAAATTATACTAAGTTATTGTTTTAAAAAAATAAAATTCTTACTGTGATAAATATTTTTTAATAAACTGTACATGATTACATTACATAATAATATATATTTTTAGTTTTTAGAGTTAAGACTTAATGGACATGGTTGACTCTGGATGATGGAAATAACGTAACTAAAGCGACCTTACATAATAAAATATAACTAAATTGTTCAAATCAACAATTGCACTGAGATAGCATGAGTTATGTGACAAGACGAAAAATAAGTATTATAATTAATTATAACATTAGGTAGGTATATTTTTATACTATACGACTTCCTTACTAGGCGTAGAAATACCTAACGCTTCTTCATATCCAATTTTTGTCTCGTGTTTATCTGAAACATAAAAACTTAGGTCCATGACTTTTGAATTGCGCTTTAAACAGCACCTAGCTTTTGAAGTACACGCATATTAAATCAAATCAAGTTATTTATTGAAAAAGGAGCACTGGAGCTTGAGCGCGAGCGAGATACATGGAAGAAGTTTACCTCATGAAACAGTGATGAAGAATAAACAAGCAAACAAAACCTACTAAAAAAAATATCGTCATTCAAGATCAAAGATTTTAGAATTGCTTCTAAATCTTTGCTATCGATTTTGTCATCATATCTTGTGAGATATGTATTACAGATATTAATGGTAATCAATCTAGAAGTATTGGCTGAGTGACCATGTAAGTATGGTTTTTAGTGGGTCTTAATTGAAACATACCAGTTTTAGTCGCCTTTTTCTTCTTCAAATCCTTATCATCTGTCTTTTTCTTATGTTTCTTATGTTTATCAGTCTTTGTGACCTTCGTATCTTCTACGGCTTCGTCGGCGACCTTGCTCGACTTGGAACGTTTCTTGCCATTCGATTTAGAATCTACTAATAAAGTATCAGCATCTTTTGCCAATTCTGGTAAAATAAGATCAATCTCCTTGCTTTGTTTTGATTTCTTTTCCTTCTTTTTTTTCTTGCTGGGTTTATCGTCGGTCGCTTTGACAGATTTCTTTTTGGAAACCTTCGGCGTTTCTAGTAAGACCGCATCAGGCGACGGATATTGGCTAATCCTGGTGGCGAGAATTTCTTCTTCGCGTAGAGGTCTGAAACAAACAAATAATAAATGGTCACATTTATCTCATAGTTCTGACCTCACATGAATCCCTGAGCTGGAACTTTACAGACCATGTACACATTTATAATAATAATAATAACAATTGTTTATTGACTTAATAAATAGGTTTCACAAATCTTTTTTGAACCCATAGTCTCCCGAACTAGTTAAAAAACTGTGTTTCAGGAGCCAGTGGCTTCTCCTATGTAATAGGTTCACAAGTCATTATGCGTGCACAAAAGGATACAACACATGCAATCAACAAAAAAAAAAGAATGAATGTACTTAGAAGTACCTACATCAAAATTCAACAACAATGAAAAAAAATGATATAACCCAAACAATTATGTAGGTACTTATCCAAGAAGATTTAGAAAATAAAAGTAAAGTAAGCTAATACAACAAAAAAAAAACTAAACTATGTTATTACGCATGATATAAAATAAAAATATATATAAGTATGTAATAAATAAGCTCTCTCTCTTGACATGAGGACCAACATGTTTGCTACTTATGAAAAATGAATTACACAACATACTTGTATTACACTATGACACAATCTATTATGCATGTACTTCTAACCTATACAGTATTATTAAAACTAATAGAATACGAATAAAAAACACGACGTTAGTATCACTAAAGAAGTAGTACTAATAAAGAATAGGGACAATTCACTAATTTCAGGACAACACACCACAAACATCAAACCACAGAGAAACCAGATAGCATCGATTCAATGCCATCATAGTCAAATTCTTTTAGCCAGGCAAGAATCAACCCTTTAATGCCGTGATTACTTTTCCTTTTAACCTTATGCACTTTGTTGAGCGTATTATACAAATGGGGAACCACGACGTTAAATTGTTTTTGTGCGAATCGCGTTTTGACTCTGGGAACGGGACACCGCTCGATTCTTTTATTTGAGTCTGTAGGAAAGGGACGATTTCTCTATGATAGCGACGAATGCTTTCATAAATAAATAGTTTCCTTACACTTAATACGTTAGTTTTCTCGTATACGTCTGTGGTGGAGTGCCGGAAAGGTAAGTAGAGTATCACTTTAAGAATAGCGCGTTGCGCACGCTCGACGGTGATAATATATGATTTTGCCGCTCTACCCCATGCGCATATGCAGTACCTAAGAATACACTCACACAATGCTTTGTATGTTTGTATAACCAACTTATTTTCAGCTACGCTACGGAGACTTTTGAAGACATAGATAAGCTTTCTTACTCTTGAAGCCAGAGTTTCTATATGAAGGTTCCAGTTCAACTTGTCATCTATTAGCACTCCAAGATATCTAATAGACTCCACTCTGGTCAACTTGGAGCAACCACATACGGCAGGGCGGCTAGCAAGGTTACAAGGGTAGGTGTGTATTTTTAGGTTTGTGTTAGCTCCAGGTACTCCAGGATCTCCAGCTGCCGTTATGCTGTAGCACATGTACTTCGTTTTATTGGTATTTAGCGTGAGAAGGCTATGTTCCAACCATTTAGTGACCAAAGAAAGACAGTCCTCAGCTAACGCTATCACATTTTTCCAGGTTTTGGCATGAAGGAGAAGCACTGTATCGTCAGCAAACATAAGCAAATCCAAGCCAGGCAAGGTAGTATTACATAACTCATTTATGTATATTAGAAAAAGAGTGGGTCCTAGAGTACTACCTTGTGGCACACCATAAGTGCATACAGCACTATCACTTTCATGGTTCTCAACACGCACACGTTGCTTTCTCTGAGTTAAGTAATTTGTAAACCATTTCAGAGCATGGCCCCTGATTCCAACATTCTCCAGCCTTGTCAGCAAGATCGGTATAGAAACAGTGTCAAAAGCCTTCTGAAGGTCCAGAAAGACTCCTATACACTTGTCTCCACCATCAAGATATGTAGTTATAAGGGATGTTAGTTTCAAAACTGCGTCCTCAGTTGACTTTTTTTCTCTAAAGCCGTACTGGTTAGTGCTTAGGAAATTATTTGTTTCTAGGTATCTCATAACTCTCTTCTTTACTACCTTTTCGAGCACTTTCGATAGTGTAGACAGGAGAGAAATAGGCCTATAGTTCGAAGGGTTCTTTTTATCTCCCGCTTTAAAGACTGGACATACAACAGCATTTTTAAAAGCGGTTGGAAACGTACCTGTCTCTAAACTAAGGTTACAAATAAACGCAATGGGTTCAGCTAAAAACATTACGTGGCGCTTCAGTAGCGACGCTGTAATTTTATCCCATCCAGGCGCAGTATGTGATTTCAATCTAAGGATGAGTGCTCTGACTTCATTTGGATCCGTTGGGACTAGTGAAATAGAGTTAAGCGGAGAGTCCATCGTCCTAGCTTGTTCAGCGAGTTCGCTTTCTGTGGCATTAATTTTATGTAGTGTCTCATTTGCAAGCGTCCCACCAACAGTGGTAAAGTAAGTGTTCACCTGATTAAGTGATTGAGATGGCTCATTACATATTCCTAGCAAGTCCCTTGGTGTAATTTATTCTAATTTATTTGTTATCTATCAAAGTCAAAGTCAATAGTTTTTTATTCAGTACGATGCAAGAATCACTTTGAAACATCTTAAAGCTAGGTGAGTCTAGGTGCCAGTTCCAAGCGACCAAGCGTAGAAGAACAGGCAACAAACTACGTCTCGGTTCCTACAGTTTTTTTATATGATCCTTTTACAAATCAAAAATAGTCTAAAATAATAGCAGTGAAGTTCCAGGTGTGTATCAATCATCCCGCACCTCTTCCGTCTTCAATAATATTACTATTACTACGAGCCCATACTGTCATTGTTGGGCAAATACCTCTTCCCCATTCCCCCACTAATCACTGCGATCTTGTGCCTTCAGTCCCCAGTCCCGCTCATAAGCGTCCAGCAATAATAAAATCGAAATGCGATCAAACTCCAGTAGACTTTGATCGCAGTTTAATAAAAGTTATCAAACGCGAATAGGTACAGATTAGATACTGACTGGTCCAAGTCCAGGTCGAGCGCTCTGTGCGGGTCATCGGGCAGCGGCGGAGGTTCCTCGTCGGAGGCGGCCGCACCTTCCGGCAGCTCACCGCCCTCTGCCACCATCGGCCGCGATGACACTTCATCTGTAGAAAATGTATCTTTAGTCTTCTCCGGGCATTTGCAAAATGTTACTTATAGTATAGGATCCCGCTATAGAAGGACCTTCACCGAGCTGGTTATTTAATGAAACGTATTTTATATTTAATTAAACATGCCAATAAATATATTCTATGTGGGTTGCCTATCAAATTTCAGTCCAGGATATGATTAATTAATAATTAAAAAACTAAATTGTTTTTTTAACTTTCCACCGGTTTGTTTATTAAACAAATTCTATACCAATCGAAAGTATAGACCCCATAGAATATGCAAACGTTAGGTTGCCTATTTTTTTCCGGTCACAACTCTCGGGTAGCCAGGTATAAACAGGTAAATCGATACTAGCATTTTGCACCGGTATGTTTATTGAATAAAAATACTGGGGTCTATTCTTTCGATTGGTATAAAATTTGTTTAATAAACAAACCAGTAGAAAGTTTTTTTTTTTTTTTTTTTTAATTAATCATAATTATATATATAGGTATAGATATAGATATAGAATATATTTATTGGCATGTTTAATTATATATAAAATACGTTTCATTAAATAACCAGCTCGGTGAAGGTCCTTCTATAGCGGGATCTGAGACTATTACTACTTATATGATTGGAGTGAAGTACATAAAATAAAATAAAATAAATATTGTGGACAATTCACACAACACTACCCAGCCCCAAACTAAGCAGAGCTTGTAATATGGGAACCGGATAGCTGATATAATACTTGAATACATTTTTTTTTTTGTAAATACATACTTAGAATACAATATAACACCCAGACAGAGAACAAACATTTATGTTAACCACACAAATATTTGTTCTCGGTAGGGATCGAACCCACGACCTACGGCGCAGAAGGCAGAGCTACTACCAACTGAGCTAGAGGCCAGTGCAATCTGTACATTGGATATTGATGAAAATAGTCTCACTCGAATGGAATAATTGATTTGAAACATTTATACAAATCGTTTTTCCATGTATTAATAAGGAAATATTACAAAATAGGCAAAGTGCGAAAGTAGGTATCGTGCGTACAATTTTCGATTTCTGCGAGCAAGCAGGCACGTAGTTGCTCAGGTTAAAGATGTAAAAATGCAAAATGGAACAAGTAACATGTATTTTTCGTCAAAGAGGATAATGAGACTATAGTTCGGCCGTTCAGAGAATGCGTTCCTGACACGTCGCGATTGAACTGACGACGTAACTTTGTAATGGCGTTGCAGTTACGATAAAAATTATTATATCAATAATCAATGAATTTTATAATTTTGTGCCAAACTGAGTGTCAAATAACTTGTTATACAATATTTTTCTAAATCTATACTGCGCTATTACAAGGTTA
The DNA here is from genome assembly GCA_947578465.1 of Thera obeliscata. Taxonomy (NCBI): domain Eukaryota; kingdom Metazoa; phylum Arthropoda; class Insecta; order Lepidoptera; family Geometridae; genus Thera; species Thera obeliscata. Next base: position 7,618,482 of record OX387926.1, read on the forward strand.
TGTCAGCGCTTTATATTTGTAGTGCTGTACTAACTATGTGACTAACTGATCAAACTGTCAAACGCATTCTCTGAACGGCCGAATTAAAAAAGTACCAAAATCCCCTTTGAAGAGGATATCTAAAGGGGATTTTGACACTAACCCGTTTCTACACATCGATTTAGAGGATTTAGAGGATATCTCGATGTTTCTACATTATAACGTTGTATGTAATTTTGTTAAAGAAATAAATTTGTATTGCAAGCGGACACGAAAAATGCGGTCATTAACCTGCGAACATGTAAGGAATGCAAAATAAGTGCAAAAAGTGTAAAATCAGACACCTCAATGGATGAGACATTACGACATTTTCTTTAATGGATAGACACGTAGTAAAGTAAGACAAGTAGTAAAGTAGGATTTTGCAATAAAACGTGTCAATTCGAAACACGCAGATATTAGAGTTACGATAATAGTATATCTTTGCATAAACACAAAGAACAACGTTTTGCCAAATGTTTTCATAACTTGGCAGACAATACTCTCACAAATTCCGCGTTACAAAATAATAAATGTTTAGTGTTACTGTGCCAAAATAAAAAAGTAGTAAAATTGGCTTCGTTGTCTGAAGAAATCCGCGATCATCTAGTAGAAGAGTAAATAAAAAAAAACTGGCTTCCGCCCTCGGTATCACTCGGTCGGATATTATACTATAAGGAAAGGACTGTTTGCAGAAACTTTTTCAAAATATCTAATGCATGAGGCTCCACGTTATTCCTGAACACGAAATATAATATACCAAGATTTATTAAAATCGGCAACTGTCGCAGCTTAAACTTCAAATGTAAACTTAGCAAAGGATCCAATAAGAGTGTGATTTTACCTTCACTATCGGACTCTGAAGTAAACTTATTCTCCTTTTTGCTCTTCCGTTTCTTCGTCTGCCGTTTTTCTTTCTTCTTCTTGGTTGAGCTTTCCCGTGTCAGTAAGTACTTATCAGATCTCTTGGCTGTAATTAGAGTAATATTTCAGCTGGGTGCGAATTGTGCAGACTCGATTTTATATTTGTTAGTGTGAATCCGATTAGGATTAGGACATATTCTGGCTATAATAAAAAGCATAGCTAAAAGTTTGTTAGTTAACTGTTAGCTCTCTTTTAAACTCAGACAAAATCAGGTTACCTGGTTGATTTATACCTAGTATCGCTTGTTAGGCATTTGTGCCAAAAATCTTTATTTTCCCTATGTTGTCTCACTGCTGGGCAAAAGCCTCCCCAAAGAGTCCAATTCTCTCTATCCCGAGCCACCTGCCACCATCCACTTTCAAAGTTCTAATAGTTTTAATAGGCGTACGGCTATACAACTGTGGTTTAGTTACGTACTGTGCACTTGTAGCGGTATTTCAAGTGCGATTTCAGCAATCGGAATATCCTCTTGCTGATAACTGCGCGGCGAGTCGTCCTTCAGATAGTGCGGATTGTTCGCCTGCTCCTGCTTTCTCGCCTCACGTAGCTACAAAAAAACATTTAATTAAGCATACAGATGTCTATGTAATTTTCAATTGATTATTACAGTTTTATTTTTAATTGTTTAGTTCAATTAGTTATAAAAGCGTGTTTTTTTAGTTTTTTAACCTGTTGTATGCGGAGCCTGACGGCGAATTTTTTTCGTTGTATGCGGCAAAATGGCGAAACTTTTGTAGATAAATTTTAGTACTCAGATTTTAAAGAATATTTTTAATAAAATGTTTGGTAGCCACATGGGAAATGTTATTATTTGGTGGTTGGATAACTAATCTATCTATTCACAATCTATTTTATTGTTAAATCATTCATAAAATGTTGTTTATTGACGGGTAAATGTTACAAAAGACGCTGCCTATACCAGTCATGGGAAAAATGAATATTGTCAATATATTCTGAGAAACATGCTGTTTTATTTTTCTACCTCCTATAAATACAATATTCAAGCTATCGAAATAAATATAAACCTTTATAGTTCTAGTAAAACATCACTCTGATAAACTGTTATGAAAATCACGTAGTGAGCACAAACATTCGCCGTGTGGTCATACTTCAACCCAACTTTTATTTCACTTTCCACAAATAAAGAAACAGTATTTTCTTGTAAACATGCGTGTTTTTAGTTGTAAATATATTATTTTCGGCTTGAAAACTGTTATCTACACATAATTAGTAAAATTATCTCGCAATTTCAGTCAAAAACCAAAACAACAAGTGATTTGGCGAGTTTTCACTAAGCGAGTTTTCATTTACAAAAATCGGAATGACTGAGCGATCATACTCTATGGAACGAACTGTGTGATAAAGTATAAAAAACAGGCTTCCGATTGGTCGACACGCAGTTATTCTACCAATAGTGAACAATTTACAAAATGTAAAAGTAAACAGACCAATGTTTGTCAAACATTTTGTTCGCTCAGACTTGTATGTGTGAGTGAGAGTCTTCGCGCATGCGCGCAGCTCGGTTTTCGGACAGCGCGATTGGTCGGTTGCGGGAGCTCTGATCAGGCCACCAATAGCGTTGCTTCAAATGCGCAAGGACGGATCAGCTTTCGTACATGTGAAAGACGCCATCTTGGTTTATGTATGTGTGTATGCAATTGTGCAAAAAACAAAGGGTATAGATAACAAAAGAATACTGAATTCCTATTGGTTTCAATCAACGACTGAGTGTCTCTATGGTTCATTCAATTCGTTCGGAACAGGGAAATAAATAAATATAGACTTTATTTCAATAGTTTAATGTTCAAATCAAGTTGAAATGTTGCACAATGTCAGTGGACTGATCAGGGCTTGCGCATTCGAGCCCGTCAAACTGGGTGGACTGCGCAGAGCTTGCGCATACGACAGGTTAAACTATAATTTTTTTTTTTTTTTACTTTTTAGTTTTTTTTTTTAATTGCATTGTCATCGACCTTTGACAGGCGTGCAAAGTTTGAATCAAATCTGATTGTACAAAGTAGGACAAAATCGAGCTCAAAGGGGTCGGTTACATACAAACATACAGGTGAAGCTAATAAAAGCGTTATAAAAAGAAAAGCTGTTATGCCGACCCCACTTATTTGGGACAAGGGCAGGAAGATGATGATGATAGTGTTACCATGTCGAGTTCCTCCGGCGTGAACTGCGCCGTGGGCCGCGGGTCGTGCTGCGGCGCGAACACAGCGCCGCCCTCGCCTTCGTCTTCCGAGCTCGAGCTCTCAGACGACCAGCTGTCTCGAGACAACCACTTGTCTAGGTTCAAACTGTAACACAACATTTTATGACACTGTATCCTACTATTATTATAAACGCGAAAGTTTCTCGGCTTAATTGGGGCTAGAATCTAGCTCCAATTAAGCCGAGCCTTGCTAAATAGTGTTGTGTAGAATGTCTACAATATTTATTTATTATTATTTTATTACAGGAAATATCTCAATTTTAGCAGTTATACTAAGGTGGAAGCGAATAGACTACAATCTCTTTCTGATTATAGTTGCGCTTAGATACAAGCCTTTATACTAATATTATTGATTCAAGAAAAATAAATTCAGAATAGTATGTTTCTATCAGTAAGTTGGGGATACTCACTCTGCCGGCATAGGCACTTTCTTCTGCGCTTTAGGCGCTACAGGTTTCAGTTCGCCATCAAACATATCTGCGAGCTCGTCGATGAGGCCTCCGCTGAAACCTGGCGAGCCGTTTAAATCCTCTTCCTCGTTCTCATCCAGGCCGTTACTGAAATTACGGATATAAAAAACTATTTCTATTTTTCACAATCAAAAGCGGCTGAGGAATATTTCTATGAATCAGAAAATTATTAAAAACTTTAGGAACCAAACTGAAGAACAACCTTGTGCACATCCAGTGCACAACAGTCCAGTAAACAGATCTAACCCGTTCGGGTGTGAATGAATGTACTATGAATTCATACAAGTCGCGCGCAAAATGCCTTTTGCCGACGATTGCCGATTGCGGCCGATGCTGACGTAGCATGTTCACTTACACATAATAGGCCTGACGACTAATTTTCAAAATCTCTTCTATCATATTCAGAAGTATCTATTATGTCTAAAATATATTATATTTCTGTAGAAAATTAAGGTTTTTGTGCAATAAAAGTACATTTAAATTTAAATTTTCAAATTCTCGCCAAAACGCTCGCTGGTGTCATGGCGTCTGTTATTACGTCACGGTTATAGTATTCAACAGTAAACATTGGTGCTTTTGTACTAAATCAGAATGACATTTATATAGCCGTGACGTAATTCGCTCTGACCGGTGTTTGAGCCATCATGGCGGATTGTTGTATTTTGTAGATTTATATTATCAAATAAATTGACAATCTCGACATTAATAAGAGTATAAATACATTTTTTAAAATCTTTGAATCCTTTTTCATTAGATCAGATAAATATTTTGGCGATACTTGATTACTGTCTTCATGCCTATTATAAATCAGGTTAGTTTACCTTTGATGTGCGACTAGTGTGTCCGTGACGTCATCTATCAGTTCGTCGTCGCAGTTGAGCCGCCGCAGAACTATAGACAGCAAGGCGGATCCGTTGTGCGCCCGCTCTTGCACCTCCATGTCTTCACTGCAGAGGAGCGGCTTCAAGCCCAATATGGTGTTGCGGATTATCTGAAACATATTTTTTATTTACAATTGAAAATTCAGAACGTACCATGTTTGTCTGAGCAAACTAAGCGTCATTGCTTTTTTCTATTCGAGAAAACCTGTTAGTGGATTTGTGATACTAATCTTATAAGCTCACTATATTTTTTGTGCAATTGACTTTCCTACAAGAAAATAAAAAATAATTGCTTTCGAATTGGTACTTTACAAGTCGTATTTTACAACCGATCAAGACAGCTGCGCGGCCGATATCGGCCTCATGGAACGATGTGTTTTCGTCGCCGAACATACATTACTTTAGAGAGTCCTATTTGAAGTTTGAAGTCATCGTACGATGACGCATACGCAGTTTTATCGCACGATGAAATCGCATCGCACAATCGCGCGATCGATGGCCAGTTAGGGCGACCGCTTAGGATTTGCAGTGGAGTTTAGCCGCGCGGTCGATATCGGCCTCAAGGCGCTGAGAGGTTAATGCTATGTACTGTTAGCCAGTTTAGGGATAGGACATCCCTAATCGGATCAAGCAAAGAAGCAGAGGACGGGAGATGGCGTCGTTATGCGTAGTTGTATTGTTTGCCGTGTAATAAAGGAACACTGAGTTGTAGCTATAATCAATGAAGAGTTTTCGTCGTATCAGTACTAACGGGGATGGCAACGGCGATGTTCCCTCCGCTCCGCTCGTGCGCCTGCAGTAGTCGCACGGTGAGCTTGAGCGCGGCGTGTACACACACGGCCCGCGCGCGCATGTGTGCGCCGCCAACACCCGCACACACTAGCAGCGGGGCTATCACCTCGCTCATCACGGTCTCGTCGCTGTGGAGAAACAACATAGTCACACTCAAAATACTTGTAGGGAAACCACATAGTTACAGTCAAAATATTTATTGCATGTTGAAAAAGATGTTAAATTTATAAATGACCAATGTATTCTACTTAAATGTAAGCGTGTAATATTAAAATGAAGTTATAATAACAAAAGTTAATAAAAATGATCATCATCATCCTCAGTCCGACTTAACCCACTGCTGGGCATAAGCCTCTCTTCACGATCTTGAAATTAAAAATGTATTATTTTAAAAATGTATCATTAATCCTCCTCCTATCGTGTAACTAGTTCTTTCAAACCAAAGTGGTGAAAGGTTTTTTATGCACGCCTCAGAAAGGCTACTTTCGTGTATTAGTAATACAGACCGGCTACTATAGACTCACGTGCAATACTCGGCGAGTACAAACGCAGCTGCGTACAACACCTCGCGGGAAGCGGGCCCGGGCGGAGAGGCAGCCGCCTTAGAGACAATCGAGGCGCACTCTCGCGCACAGAATGAACGCACTTCGGCTACGCGGGCACCCACTTCCGTCAACTGACCGGCTATTATTACCCCTGGAATACAACAACGTACACATTAAATAGTAGATTGTGGGGGTACCAAAATAATGTATTTAGGAGGGATTCTACTATAGAGTAGAATCCTGAACGTAGCGAGGGATTCAAAGTACGTCGCTAGAGGTTTAATAACTTGGTATAACTAGCTCCTCGTAAGTCAAGCGGTGAGCGATACGCGGAGGGGATAGCTGCGCATGTGTACTGTCGCCGCATGCAATACAACTGTAACTTTAAGTAATTATTAGCTAAATAACGATTACATTAAATGTAATGTCGAATAGTAAGATGTCCAAAGATTTGTAGTATGTACATAAGACATAATTTTTAACAAGTTTATGAGGAGTAGAAAAAGAAAAACATAATTTTTCAATAACATTACAATTGAGAATGCGAATGTTTACTGGATGTGGTATCGGTGCGGGGAGGGGAGTTCGACCGGAGAGGCACGCCCGCCCTTCATACCGCGAGTAGCGCAATTGTTGTGAATTATATTTAAATTGTCTCTAGTATTCTCTTACCATGTTTAGCACTGGTCTCCATTTCCGTTAGCTCAGCGAGCACAGTGACGTACCACTCGAAGTCAACGACATATTGATAGTTGTTTTGGGAGCAGATCTCTATCATTCTAGTCAGTAGCTCATCGCGGTACAACGTGCCTTCAGCCCGTTCCATGTGTACCATTAGTTTCTTTACTATCTCCATTAAGTTCTTTTTGGAGACCTGTATTATTAAATTTAAATGAGAAATGTTGATGCATTGACATACACACTCATTTATTAAAACATAGCACACATAAACCAGTAAAAACAAGGACACTCAAAGAAGAAAGATACAAAGAGAATATATATCGATACTGGAGAAGTGCGTCTTGTTTCTGTGTGATACAGCAGCAAAAGGGTTTTGACCCAGCATAATGCCTAGCTACTGTAAGGAAGCTATGCGCTGTTATTCTGTCAAGTATAATTATTTCTCTAAACTCAAAGGCATCTTTGTTTCTCGAGTCTGAAGTAGAGACTGAAACACTTTTATTTGTTGGCCCGGCACTGCCCCATAGTTTTCACGGCAATTTTAAGTCTGGCAGTAAAATAAAGAGCATTCGAAAGTCGTACATACCATTCCATACAGCAAGCCCAAGGCTCTCAATCGGATGGATTCATCTTTGTCGTCCAAGCAGGCAAGGACCAAGTCCTTGTGAGCTTGTACCGATTTTGGGTGGGATTTGAGTATTCGAGACATTGCTAGTAGGCCCAGGTACTTCACTGAAATAAAATAGCAATGGTCATCATCTACACTACAGCAGAGTGAGCATAGCGTATTTTTATGAACAGTCGCGGTACGAAAATGTTCGTCACCTTAGAGTCGATTTTCGCTTGCACCAGTGCCTTGATCATGAACACATTTTGACATAATTTGTGACGTTAACTTATCGGTGTATTCTGTCTATTCAGTTTCAAAAGGTAGTATGTGATCGTGAAAATCGACGAACATTTTCATACCGCCACTATACATGTTATTTTGCTATTTTAATGCGCATATTAAAAAGTAACTAGACTTTATTCCAGTGCAACCTATTTGCTGACAAACTGATGTCAGTAAAAGTACTCACGGTTTTGATCGCTGTCTTCAATGAGTATTCTTAGCTTCTGCACGCACAACTGAACGGAAGCGGCGTGTCCTGGCATTCCGCTGCTGATGCTTATCAGCACAGCAATCACTGTGTTGATGCATTCGTACAGCAGGGACATTGCTGACGTGCTGACGGATTTAAGAAAGTGAGACTTTGGTAACGTGAAGTAAACTATGCTTTGCCTAGTAAAAAGTCTAAAGCTGTTGATGGTGCCACGCACAAACTATTGTTCTTTTCAAGCTATGGCTAATAAGATTTCTATAACTCAAATGCTTCTTTCTCTTTTCTAAGTCATCGAGGTGCGGATAAACTACTACTTATTTCTATTTAAGCAACCATTAACTGACAGGACTACTCATGTCCTTCCTACTATCTTTGAGCAGTTTTACATTTGATTATTACATTGCCTACTTCCATAAATTCGGTTTTAATTTAATTGATAGCATATCTGTTAGGGTAAATTTGATTGGTTGAAACTTGTAAGCATTGCTGTGATAAGCTAGGAATACTATCTTTATGTTTGAACCAAGAATAGCATTTTTTCTAGTGCAATATCTTTGGTAGATGTGCTAAGGTGGAAACTAAGCATTTATTTTAAATGAAATTATAAGAAGCTAGGTATTATTATTTATTTTGTGGCTAAGTATAGCATTTCAATAATTAATCGTAATTATTTGGACCAAGAAGTATTATTACTCAGAATTTCTAAATTCGAATTAGTTATTACAAAAAAAAACCGGTGTAATATTGCTTGATTGAGTGTCAATTTGAAGTAATTGACTCACCTATGTATTAGGTTAGTTAATGGTTCTATCAGTTTCTTGCCAAGCCGAGGCTCTAATGGGGTTAAGGCACCAAACTGCAACAAACACAATGACACTACTTAACACTAGCTTATGTGGGAGCAAAAAATATGCAACTTGTTTAATTTTAACTAGTTTAAAAAGAAATTTAAAAGGGAAAACGTCAAACAACTATCTGATGGAATAACTTCCAGTAACTCATTTGTTTTCTTTTACTAGCAGCAAAAATAATATAACTGTGAAATTACTGTGCTATTTTGTGTATTAAAAGATGGAATATTATGGTAATTGAAATAAAATATTCAATGTTCATCAGACCTATCTGTTTTGTTTGGGACCGATGGAGAATCATGTTCCTCACACAACATGCTATATTTATTTTTGAAGTAGATCCAAACTACGGTCTAGAGCGCAGAACGCTGAGCTACTACTGACTTAGCTTTCAGGGATAATGCCAATCAATTGTTTGTGAATCGTAACTAAACTTAAAAACTTTTAAGTAAGTATTGTTTTAAGGTGAGTGAAATTATTACTTTACTTTACTTTATAAAAATTAGAATTTGAACAGCAACTTATTTTACAATTTATAAATTTGCTATTGACCTCAATCTCACTTAATGTTAAGTGATGATGTGGCTGATATAACCGATGAATTAACATAATATTCCAACTCAGTTGTATGCTCAAATATGTAGGTTTGAATATAAACCAGGTATTTAAGTGGTGAAGGTGTTTTAAATGGAGCTAGCAGTATTGACTAGTTGTGTTGTAGGAGGTACCTGCAAATAAGGTCTATGAGGCTTTGAGTGATCTTTCTTCCGATATCTGGTTCATAATGTGTCATTAAACCGAACTGTAGAGAATTTATAAAATATCATGTAAACAAATCAGATTTGTAATTAATGATCATGTAGAAAAATTATTGAACTTGAAAAGTTTTGTCATATTAAAATGTAAATATTTGGACTTTAAAAAGTTATCACCAACTAGTCTGTGAATAAATCTGTTATCAATATATAATTAATACCAAAGGTCAAGGGTAAATCTCTAAAATATAAATTGTACAAGATTAAGACTTACCAGTTTAATGATTTTAATCAGCATCCAGTTATTGGTAGAAGTAGTCATTAGTTTGAAGAAAACTGGGGCCAGTGAGAGATAGTTTTTGGGGTTCTTTCTGGCCAATTCACATACTACATTCACTGCTGCAGATTGAACTCCTGAAATTATTATATTTAAATATATTTTATATTTTTAGCATTATGATACTCATTCTTGAAAACCAAGCTTTGGTGAAAAACGAGTGGTTTTTTTTATACAGTTATATAACTGCTAGTTAGCTGATAGAACAAGCATATGCCCCATCTGATGTTAAGTGGTAACCATTGCCTATAACAAAGCATTGCCTATAGGTCACGCACGTCAGAAACATGCCCTTTGATGCACTGCCCATCTACTACAGTGTAATGAATGGCTAATTGTAGGATGGCAAGAAACCTACAATCAGACTAATCTTATACAGAATTAATTTACCTGGGTCAGGATCTTCCAACTTTTCTTTAAGTTTTGGGAATGCAGGTCTAAGGGCTTCCGGATACCTCAAGAATACTTTGTACATCATCAACACAGCTTTCATCCGCAAATATGGTTTAGTGGAGCTCATCTACATTTACAGAAGAATATTAACATACCAATATCAGGATTTGAAGCAATATGAATAATTCATTAAATGTATACTGACCAAAGTCATTATGTCGTTGGCTAGATCTCTTGCTAGATCGTGTGAAATGAAGCAGCTGAGACCACTTAGAGCTAGTCCTGCTTCATATTGATTCTGAGCATTGAGATCTTTCCGAATCATGTTTGTAGTCAGCATGAGAAGCTCAGAGTCCGCATGAAAGGATTGACTGGCAGCTAAGTACCCAATGCGCTTGTATGTGAACTTGTTTGAGCTCATCACTTCTATTATGTTGAATATAGCCCATGATATATCATAACCTAGCATTTGGAGCTGTAGAAAAAATATTAGTTAATGAATATTCCGGGAAAATGTATTGCACGCTAAAAAAAACAGTTTATGTTAAAAGCAAAGAGATTTTGTAAGGTGAAAAGAGTTTTAAATTAAATGTACTTACATAGGTCAACTTAGCTACTGCATTTGATTTTACAGCAATATTATCCTGCCGCAATTCAACTTTTATCTCTTCCATACATTGTGCTATGTATTTACCCTGGAATTAATTTATATTTGTTTACACAGGTTGTGAATAGCGATCTGACATACTTAGCCAGTAGAAATGTGCTGCTAGAAACATGAGATGCCTTGTTGGCCTGACCAAATCAATAACTGATTGATATTACTGAGCTATTTTGTGAAATATACTATAGTTACGTTTTATAGTAGTTATTAGTTATATTTTTCGTTCAGAGAATGATAGAAATATCGTTTTACCTCATTATCTTTGTTGTTTCTGATCCCACGAACTAAATCAGTCAGATTTTTATCAAACATCCGTTCAAAGTTTCCTTTGACTTTCTTCAAAGCCATATTGATGCACTTTTAACATTTACCATTAGAGTTTAGCCAGAATTGCTATAAATTCTAACAAAATCAAAGAAACATGACAACAAAACTAAAAACTGAAAAAGTCATGAAAAACCCCATCCACGATATTTTGACAACTGAAATGATTGACTTGACTGCCTATCAGTGTCATGTCAGCGCGATGTCATGTTTAGTAAAAAAAAAAAAAAAAAAAAAGTGGTGGGTAGAGCACTGGTGGTCTAGTGGTAGCGGCCCCGCCTTCCGATCCTAAGGTCGTGGGTTCAAACCCAGTCGTGTACCAATGAGTTTTTCTGTCGAAAAATTTAAGTACACAATGCTAGTGCTCTCAAACGGTGAAGGAAAACATCGTGAGGAAACCCGTGGCTTAGTCAGCTCCGCACGTATTGACCATGTCTTTCCATGTTTAGTAATGACATGAGTTAAATGACATTTGACAAACACTATTGTTTGTGTTGTTTCCTTTGAGCATCCTAGATGGCGCTAGTAGACAAGCTGTGGCTGAGGTATTCCAAATGCAATGTCTTTGTGTTCTTTGACCATTTTGTTGTGTTGGAGTTGGACTGGATTGCTTTTTTTTCTAGATCTAGAGAATCGAGATCCACAACCTCGATTTTCTTTTTCTCTCTTTTTTTTTGTAAACCGTTAGAAAATCAGCTATGTCAAAGTCACAACACAACAAAAAGAAGTAGAAGAAGAAATATTTGTAGAAATCCTATCTGAACTGAATCTTAAAGTTTGTGGACTTGTGGTAGAAATAGAAACAAAAACAATAAAATATGAAATGAAACGAAAGTAAAATTGATAAAATCCATTTATTTTCGCCTGAATTGTGCAAGAAAGACTCAAACTTAGGAAAATGATTATTTTTCTAAGTGAGTTGCAAAAGGAACATCTAAATTTATTACATCAATATCCTACACAAGGTTAGTTTCTTACTTTCCAACTAAAATATTTATTTTTCTATTGATGATGTTGGGATAAATTTTACATAGAATTCTGGATACCTACCTACATAAGTTCTCTGGTGTGACTACATACATACATAAAGAATTTCTATATGACAATCCCTGTGTGCTTGTTACAGTTCTCATTGATTTCTGCAAGTTAGCACTGGACTACCTCTCTAATGGTTTCAATGATAAGAAATATAATGTTGCTGCAGGTGCGTATGATAAAAAACGAATGTTACAAAAAATTCTAAAGATGCAGATGGTTGCATGTATGGGGTTTGACAAGTAATTAGAGGTGGTCATTAAAGTAATATGTTGAATATAATAAGTGTGATGAATCATCATCTTCCTGCCTGATCGGCTCAACAGGTTTCTTCTTCCACTCACCTCTATCATTCGTAATATTAGTGCTCACTCCTTTCCTGCTCATGTCACCTTGACGCAGTCCATCTATCTTTTCTGTGGTCGACCTCTTCTATAATAAGTGTGATGAATGAAAAATGCAATAACCTGAATAAAATATAAAAAAAACAGTTAATAGATTGAATTAAGTACTGAATTCGAAAAGCACATTCTGAACTTCATGAATATCTTTTATCTATAAAATCTGTGATGTAGGTACATCATGCTATTGGTTTGTGAATGGAAGCATTGCAACAACACAATCCACACTCAGTCAAGTTATGTTGACAGTGTGACTTTGTGTCAATTAATAGGTTCATGGAAATGTATAGAGACATCCAATACCACAGTCATATTGCTCTGACTGCAGTGTAATGGAGCATGTGGTTATTGTAAATTATAGCCAGCGGCATAAGACGCTAACGAGAAAACAAGGTAGGTAGATACTCAATTGATATGCGTTCATTCCTATAAATAAGTTTTGTGTATACAACAGAAAAATGCAATGAAAACTGGGAAGGATCAAATTGTATGTAGTGCACATGGACATGTGGATATTATTATGTTCTTATATTCTTACTATCCCTAGGATTGTGAGATGAGGGCAGGAAGATGATGATGACCTATAATTCCATAATTACATCGGTTCCTATTTCAAAATCTCATGATTTGAAATCACAGAAGAGAGAAAACGCTTTTGAAATCATTTACGCAAATATTAGACAAATCTTATGACATTGTAGGTTGGTAGGTAAACGCCTACCCTACAAATTTCCAGGAAGAACGATTCTGAGCCCCTTTCATACATCGACTACCCGCGATCTTAGCAATGTCGTCGGTCCATCTTGTAGGTGGACGCCCTACGTTTCGTCTTCCGGTTCGTGGTCGTTTTTCGAGAACTATTACACACATTAGAGCGATATTGGCTTGGTAATGGAAAGTTATTCTAGCTCAATAGACTTTCAAACTCCTTGGTGCGTTTCTTTTCTCAAAGTTCTATAAGCTCTCTCCAAGATAAGCTCTATACTTGTTATCTTGCGCTCTGAAATATGAGATTGCAAGTCATTTGTGATTACCTATTTACTCAATGACGTAGTAATGTGGAAGTTTTCCGTACCCCAAGCATTTGCTTTAGGCTTTTGTTAGTAATTGAGATACTTACCTGTTTATATAGTTTAATAAAGTAGTACCTACTTACACAATAATTTAAATCTTGATCATTTCAGTGCCTATCATTTGAAGCCGTATTGTAGGTTTTGTTGCTTAGTAGCGTTGTTTGAAATAGATCAATAAACTAAGTTATGAAATATTCAGCATGGTCACCATAAAATATATCGATTGCTATCGGGACTACTACGCTCGGTAATCATAACTCGTCTGGGGAAGTACTACCACCATGCCTAGTTCTGCCGTGAAGCAGCATTGCTGTGTTTCGGTGCCGGTGAAATTACTGGCACGCGAGGTTGAACATGTGTATGCCTCAAGTTGATGGACGCAGGGAAGTGCACCGAAGGCACGTTCATGACGTGCGTCACCTACGAGGCAATGCTTCGTTATAGGCGATGGTTACCACTTAACTGATGTTAAGTGGTAACCATATGGTGGGCCTTATGCTTGTTCCATCAGCCAGTTGTATAAAAAAAACGTGTTTCTCGTAAATAATAAACTAAACTACATAAACAGTTCTTTCCAGTTCAATCTATGTTGAGAAAGACCTGTGTATGTGCCCTTACATTACACCCTCCAGAAGTTTGAAGGCCCCCATTCAGGCGGCCTTCAAACTCCGTCACTAGATTACACTTACATATTAGGAATTTCTTCGTGCTTGAAAGAAAGTCATTTCTAAATAGCACCTGAAGGTATTTGTATTTTATTTTTATTTATTTAAAGTTACCTAAACAGAACGGCCACATTGAAAAACATAATGCATAAAATAGACACAAAAAAAGAAAAAAACAAATAATGGAGTAGGTACCTATTCTAGCATCAAAACAAACAACTACTTAGCCACGCCCGTGATAAACGTGTGATACTTTCCAGCCGCGCCACAAGCTCTAATTTCAATGCAAGTTATACCAATGGAAGGTACTACAATTGTTCGTTTTTGTACGTTGATTAAAAAAAATTGTACTACGAAGGTTCAAGAGAAATTTGACGAAGTTGGTGGCGCGGCCAGAAAGTGCTACTCCCCAGCCGCGCCACGCTGTACGCAGTGTTAGACTGATAATTACTAATCTAACTGATTGCTAAGAATTTGTACGATAACTGTTCGTTCTAATAACGATAAGATATAACTACGAAAACGGTTTTTTCCGACTAAAATATTAATAAGAAAATTTTGTACTGCGACGTAAAAACGCCTGATTAAACACTCAAGACATTTGCTATCAAATTAATTTCAGGTGCTTGTATTATTATGCGTAGACACTTCACAGCTCCAGATGCATAAGGTCTGATGTACGTTTTCTTGATTTTCCAAGATAGCCAAAAAAATTACACATTAATCTAGTATAACTCAGAAGTGCAATCAAAGTCGTGAGGCTGCCTCTATTTTTTTCTTTCTTGAAGACTATCTACAAAACTAAAAATTCAAAAATTATATAAGGTGTAATAAAATCACAACAGATTTATAAGTATTTCGCATGTTTGATTTTTGTGTAATACATGTATACAGGGTGTCCCATAAGTCAACGTCCAGCCGAAAACGGGCGATGGACCAAGTCATGACAGCTAACAGAAAAATATAAAAAAAATATATGTCATATAACTTTCGAGTTATGAGTATTTAAAAAAGACAGGAAAAACTGACACCCTATGATGATCTTTTAAGTCCTGTGACTACAAATGTTAACTTTTCTTTAATTTTTTTTTCTGCAATGTAAGCATGAATCTGATAAATCTGTAAATTACAATTCAAAAATAAGCCATAACTGACTCAATTTTCAATGAAATCGTGAAGTTTTGGCCAACATTTCATTTCAGATAATTACATCAACCAACTTTAACCGTCTGTATCGCAAAAAAATTGTACTACACTATCATATAGTGGCAGATAGTCTATCATTTATACAGCGGTAATGAGCACGGAGGCATTCCATGCTTAGTCACGAGAAAAAATGGAAATCAGAAAATTGCGTCAAAAGGCACGTTCCTACGGTTCGTGACCTGCAAAGTAATGCTTTTATACAATGATTTGCTATGGCAATGGTTACCACTTAACATCAGGTGTCATAATAATTATGACCCACCAGATGTTAAGTGGTAACCATTGTACAAAAAAATTTAGTTCATTTTATCGACTAAAACACATGATAAGTAGAACAATATGTTCATCACTCATGGCCACTCATGGCCATGTGTAATACCTTTTCAAAATCCCTATTAAATGCGCCAAATCTTGTAATACAGGGCTACTTTTCAGAAGAGTATTTTAAAAAAATTATAATTTGAGAAAAAAGAAAATCGTAAAACTTATTTATTATCTTCAAAACACCCAATAAACAACCATAAATAGCATGTCTAACGCACGGACTCATCAGTACCAATCAACTGATAATAATAAAAAAAATACAGGATGTAGTTTTTTTTTAATTTTAATAAGAATTAGTTAAAAAAAGTCAATTTTCTTACAAAACACAAAATAACTGATGAACTCCTTTGGGAGGCCTGCCAATGTTGAATATTTTACCTCCTGAAGTTTTTGGAAGTAATTTTATTACACCCTTTTTTCACCAATATTATTATTTTAATATTTTATTTTCAATATTTATTTGATGTTTTCACAAAGAAACTTACAATTAAACAAATATTTACAAAATGTACAAAATACACAAGAAACAGTTGAGCTATCTGCAGATCGTTACAAACGATCTAGAGATAGCTCAACTGATCCAAATCAGTGCCAGACGGAAGCGTCCCCAAGACGCTGGCGGCATTGCCACGCTGAATAGCAATGCTTATGCGCTGCGCCAGATACCCATGTTTGATGTTTTTGGTTAGATAAGCTATTCTCCTCGCAGTCCGTAACCTACTTTGTGTAAACTTTTGAACGCGGCGCATAATATCAAAAACACCTGAAATTAATTTGATAGCAAATGTCTTGAGTGTTTAATCAGGCGTTTTTACGTCGCAGTACAAAATTTTCTTATTAATATTTTAGTCGGAAAAAACCGTTTTCGTAGTTATATCTTATCGTTATTAGAACGAACAGTTATCGTACAAATTCTTAGCAATCAGTTAGATTAGTAATTATCAGTCTAACACTGCGTACAGCGTGGCGCGGCTGGGGAGTAGCACTTTCTGGCCGCGCCACCAACTTCGTCAAATTTCTCTTGAACCTTCGTAGTACAATTTTTTTTAATCAACGAACAATTGTAGTACCTTCCATTGGTATAACTTGCATTGAAATTAGAGCTTGTGGCGCGGCTGGAAAGTATCACACTGATAAACGTTGTTATGACAAATAGGGTCTGAGTCAGCTGTTGCTGCATAGCGGGGAAACTGCGGTCTTTTAAATACATTAAGGTCTGATTCTAATTCCAGAAAAGCTGAACATAACTGTTAGCGATGTACGAAACCTGATACATGCATTGATATATCTGATAGTAGAAGGAAGTAAATACAACGTAAGTTTGCCTATCTAAATATAATTATACTACATATACAATACATAAATCAAATCACGTCTCATTTCCATACATACATAAATAATATTACTAATGCTTAGTAAATAATATACAGGGCGTCCCACGGATGTGCCACATGGAGGGGAAGTACATTGAATATTGTAGATGGAACATTTTACTGAAAGAACACATTATTTGAATAAAAAACTTTGAATATTAATAATTCCATGGTTGAACCGGGAATCGAAACCGTTACACGAGAAAAATAATCACTCTTGTAGTTTTATCATACCGATCGAAAGGCTTTATAGTAAGGATTATTCTTTGCAAAATAACAGTGTTAGAAATAAAAGGAAGACCATGAATTTTTAACATTTTTAATACAAAATTATACAATTATTTATCAAATGTTTAAAAAACGATGAATGCAGTTTAAATTGTTTTTTCAATTCTACAATATTTAAGGTACTCTCCCTCCATGTGTCATATCCGTGGGACGCCCTGTATAAAAAAAATCTCACCATCTAAAATTATCGGATATTTTACAGCTATCAGAATCTGATTTTAAATCTTCACTTGCCATTGCGGGATTCTCCGATGAAAAGCAAGAAGTACTGGTGAAACTACACTCGACAAAGAAACCAGAGTTGTCAGAAGCATTACACTTGTTGCAGCAAAAAGATCCTACCTATCAAGACTTTCATTGGAGATTTGAAATACAGGTATCTACCTGCCTAATAAAACGGCAATACGAACATAATTCAAGCGTCACATAGTTAGGAACGTAGGTAGTAAAATAAAAAAAATATTTCATTAACATAATCTCTTAATAATAAGAATTATAAAACGATCAAGACCACAGTAAGTCTAAAAAAATAAAGATAGGAACTGCAAATTTACCTAGCGCAAACAGCATAAAAAACTTTTTAAATTTCAGATTGCGTCGCGAAACCACATGGAGCAAATAAAACCTATGATAACAATGAATTTTGTAATCATGACGCCCAAAAGTTTTGGGCAATTCAACGTTGATAGAGTTAGCAGTGTTGAACAAATAAATGATGCAAGCGAATCACAAATTTGTGTAAATTCTACAATTCAGGATGCCAAGGCAGCTAGTCACTGCCAGAATATAATTCGCCATGTGATGCTGCAATGTGATCTGCCGAACTTATTACACCTAGCTAACAAACTAGAGCAGGCGCTAAAAGAGTCCAAAAGTCAACATGTCAGGAGAGTGCAAAGAACTTTATAAATGGTGTTTCATAGATAGCTTTAGAAGCTTAAGATTAAGTTACTCTTATTCCTCAGTTAATTGTTCTTCTTATTTAAGAGCAATGCTTGTCGGCGTAATGTATTCATTTTCTCCAGGTATTTCTTTTGAGGGCAAGCTCCTTGACCTCCCTATACGACATGACGGCGATCTTCGCTTTATTTGTCTCATGTAGCTTATCCTTGGTTTCCCTCTTTCTCTCTTTGATTAATAATATTTTTCATAAAGCTGTCATGTCGTACAAGATGGCCAATCATCTTTCCTCTTCTGTTCTCAAAAACTTCTATCAGGGTTCTTTCCTCGTCGACTCTACTTAATACTTCTACGTTCATTACTCTTCTGTCCAGATGATCCAGTTACTTAGGTTAAGTAAAATACCCACTACTAAAATATTACCTGCATAAGGAGAGGTAGGTACTAACTAACCACTGTGATAAGAACTATAGTTAGGATTCCAAATAAGCAATGAAATGGATAAATTGTTTATTTCACTTTCATTATATTCATGTGGTTCTTCAAATAAAATAAATAAAATAGCATGAAAATTAGTTGCACTTTCCATATTAGCATAGCATGTGGCATCACATAAAGTTTATTGTGTTATTGTATAACTATAACTGTATTTATAACTGGTTGAATACAATTTTTAACATATTTAATTGAAGTATTTTTATCATATTTATAGTAAACCCACAGAACATAAAATAAAAAAATATTTAAAACTTTATAAAATCTCATCCCATTAGTCCTAAAATATTTTCCTGTTAACTTCATAGTTCCACATGGCTCTCTCTGGAAGAAACCAGAGGCTTTTACCGCCATTTTTTTTAAACCTTTTTTTAAATATTCCCGGTAGCAGCTAGTAAAGCAACAAGAACTTTATCTCTCACTCTTATCTGTTGCACACTTCTCTTGTTTTAAGTTTACTTATAGTTTATTTGTCATGGGATCGTAACTGTAAGCCATTTGAGTCTGACATTCGTATAGCATAATTTAACCACTATAAGAATAAAAATATGACTGTCTTTTTGTATGTCTTTAGTATTCTTTATGAGTTCCTGGAGTTGTTAAGTTATAGGTCTTCCAGAATCTCATGGCAAATGCAGCAGAAAAATTTGTTGCTTGCAATGCTGGGGAAATTGGATTTAGCGATCTTGATACTATTTAATTTTTATTTATGTCTTTAGTATTTGATTAATTTGAGTTTAATCAATTACTAAAGACAGGTGTTCACAATTGGCGGTGCCATATGAAATTCTCAATTTTTTTATGTCAAGTGATACCGGTAGACCTTAGCGGCGGCGGGCGGTTGAGCTGTCAGGTCAGCAGTATAGCCAGTCTACAATAAAAATACATCTCGCAATTCTCGCATCATGGTCGGTCGTCAACTCGGCACGAAACCAGACGAGGACGAAACGAAATCGACATCGACCGACAGTCAGTACGTCGGCGGCGCCCGCTCGAGCTAATCGCCCGCGGACTTGCATGCCGCTACTATTTATCTATCTGCTTATCGGCGAAGCAAACAAAACGTAATATTTAACACACACGGTCTTTAAATTGTCAGCTTTTGCATATAAAAAAGAAGCCAGTGTCATAAAACAGTAACAGTTTATAGTTGTGAACGTTCCGAGAATAACGTGCTGTGATTCCCGTTTTAAGCGTGTGATGTCAATGACTACCTAATAGCAACAAGAGTTATCTTAAAACAATAACCAAGTTATTACCTACTGGATGGAGTGGTTTATCAAACAATTTATTAAAAAATCTCTAAATAATGAACTATTTTTATATTAAACTTTCATTTGTTTATGTATTAAATAATTAACCTACCGAAAAAAAATACGTAATTATTTTGACGAGTGTTTGTGTTGTGATTATTACCAAGATTTTACCGATCAGTCAACTTCCAACAACAAAGTCAAAGTATCACTTTCACTTATTACATAGTCAAATCTTGTACAAAAATACCGGTTTCCGTTCCTTTTCAAAAATTAAGATACAAAGCTTCAAAATAAAAATACGTAAAAATGGAATCAAAAGTTATTTTGAAAGAAAAAAATCCTTATGAAAGTGCAAACTTTTTGTCTAAAATATTTATAATGTAAGTACATATTATTATATGCCTATACTATAAATACATACACATGCTAATATCATTATTTTCATATATTTTCAAGTAAGATACTAGGACATTGCTTAATAGTTAAAACTTTTAGAATTCGGAATCTGAAGTCTATACTAGTTATATAGCTGAGGGTTCTTTCTTTTGTTTATATAGGTACCTACTAGGTTTAGGTGTACGTGTTTTGTATGGGGCATGTTTCTTAGACATGACTCATTCTCATTTGCTTTCTAGCTGCCCCAGACTAATTGGTGTTACTCAAGGGTGTGGTCTTTGTCCATTGATGTTTATGCCATTTGGTTAATCATTTCCGTATAGCTTTACTTACGTGACCCAGAATACCTTTATGTATTACAAAAAAATAAATTAAAGATCTAAGTAGTGTTTGTTTACTTGGGTCGGTTTATGTCTATAGATCTAGGAAAACATTGCCTGATAAAGATTCACTGAGAAGTTTTTTTTAAATTCAGGGAATAATAAATACAATAAGATAGGTATATTTTTCATCATCTCAAAATATTCTAGAAGGCTTCCGCTAATCAACATAATATCGGTACACTGTCAGTCAAGTCAGCTTTACTGATACGCTTGTGCACAGTTAGTTAGCTCCAATAACAATGTTGTCTCGACAATTGGTAATAATTACTAAGTCGCCACTCCACTTCATTGAAATAGCTTATGATTACGACAGCGATTTAATGTACCTACACCCAAAATGTATAGAAGATCGAACTATTACTATTATTACACAGGTACTCATCGAGATATAAGCGTAGTAGGTACTTATATCTCGATGCAGGTACCTAGCTATTTAGATAACGTTATTCGTGAATGTTTTACATGTTGATCGAGTACAAGTTTCTTAATACCTACCTAAAGTTTTTTAAAACTGGTACAAGTTAGTTTAAAAATAGCAAAGTCATTACAGATTATATCATCATTCATTGATTGTATTCACCAACAGATCAAGTTTTACCTTATTCCGAAGAGGATACAAACAAGGACTGACTATCGAGGATCTATGGCAAGCTCGCGAGAGCGACCACTCCGGACGACTTGGAGACCGTCTGGAGGAAGCATGGGAGAAAGAATTAGAAACAGCTAAAAAAAAAGGCTCAAAGCCGAGCTTTTCCAAAGCACTGATAAGCTCGTTTTGGGTGGAATATATGCTCTGTGGACTTATGTGCGGCTTTTTATTCATCATTTTATGGTTCGTATAACTTTTATATTTGCCACGTAGGAAATAAAAACTACGGAACCCTAAAAATTGAAACATTGCACTTATGTAATCATATTTCTGTTTTCAGGCCCTTAATTCCGTTCTCATTAGGTCTGTTCATACAATATTTCTCTGGGACCAAAACCGAAGAAGAATACAAATATGCCCATGTGTACAATTTCGTTATGAACTTTTTAAGTGTGTGTTCGGCCTTGATGCTAAATCATTTACAGCTCAGTCAAGGTCGTGTGGGAATGAGAGTAAGAATAGCTAGCTGTTCTCTTATGTATAGAAAGGTAACAAATACATATATGATATATAATAAGTAAAATTTCGATTAGTAGTTTGTGTAAAGCAATAGTTATTTCTACATTCCTGAAATGCTATGTATATCTAGTGAAGTCACGACAGTATTCATCTACTCTGACAGTACTTTTCTTTTTTGTATCTAATTCAGTGTTCACATAGTTTTTTGTAGTGTGTGTACTATTATAATAATCATTATTATTATTCTGCGATTGTTAAGGTTTACGATACTACTTGTTTACTTTTAAAGTAGGTATTTTAATTTCCTTAATGCATATTTTTTAGATCTTAAAACTGGATCACACCGGTATGAGTAAAACAGAGCCTGGCCAAGTAATCAATCTGATGTCCAACGATGTGAACCGCTTTGATATGGTGACTTTGTTCCTGAACTACATTTGGGTGATGCCTATCGTGGTACCAGTGGTCTCTTACTTGGTGTGGCAGCATATAGCTTGGGCTACTCTTGCAGCGTTGACAGTTATTTTCCTGCAAACTGTTTTAGTTCAAGGTAAGTAAATGCTTGTCTCTACTCTATGTCGGCAATTTGACAGAAATGCTCATCGACCTATATGTATCTACAATTATACGTAGATGAGCAGTTCTGTCGGTTAGCAATATGGATGTCGGGTAGCATCAAGGAATATAATACTCTCTACGAGAGGGGTAGCATTATCGAAGATCTACACAAATACCAGCACCACATGTTGTATTTTTGGTTTGTTTCTTCTCGCATCAAAAGAACCGTGCGTGAGAAAATTAATGTACCTAATTAATTTAATTTTATGTTGTTAAGTTATAGATAGGTAGTGATAATATTTTTATTTTTTAGCATACTTGAGTAACCGGCAAGGAATCCTTCGTGGTAAAATAGCAAAGCGCACTGACGAAAGAGTGAAAGTGATGAGTGAACTTGTAAATGGTGTTCAAGTCATAAAAATGTACGCCTGGGAAAAGCCTTTCGAGAAATTGGTCGCCAAACTGCGAAAGTAAGTACTCTAACAGC
This sequence comes from Thera obeliscata, assembly GCA_947578465.1. Lineage (NCBI taxonomy): Eukaryota > Metazoa > Arthropoda > Insecta > Lepidoptera > Geometridae > Thera > Thera obeliscata. Next base: position 7,641,387 of record OX387926.1, read on the forward strand.
TTGTTTACGAAATATGAATGAAAGTGGCGCCTAACTAGCGCTTGACCTTGTCGATAGTTCATAGCACAATAACGCTATATATCATCAAACGAACACGATAATTGATGTCCAATGCTCAATGTTGTCCAAAACTGCATGCAAAAAGCAGGTGTTTAAAATAACGATGCCCACTCTATACCTACTATATTGTTGATTCATTTTACAGTCGCATTATAGTGATTACACTTCAAAATCTTAGAGCAGATGACTGTACAAGCAGTTGTTTCTCCAATTCCTGCTCTCACTTACCAAACTTATTTCAGGATGGAAGTAGACTTTATCATGCGGACATCAATGATCAAAGGCTTCTCGACAGCTCTCAGTGTATTTACCGAGCGATTCATCCTTTACTCGGCCGTGGTTGCTTATGTACTACTAGGCGGCGACATCCGAGCTGAAATTACCTTCTCCTTAGTGCAATATTTCAACCTTTTGCAATTGGCCGCCAATATTTTCTTCCCGATGGCTTTGGCTTTTTTGGCTGAGACCAAAGTCTCGGTTAGAAGGATTGAGGTGAGTGGAATTAAATCATCATTTAGTTTTGAACGATGGATTTCCTTGCTGTTTTAGTCAGCTAGATTGAGAGGCCTATATCTAATGATAATTTAATGATTCCTGAGCGAATCCAATTTTGTATGCCCAGTTATTTTACTGAAAAGAGCAAGGCTAGGCATGATAACGTGAAATCAATCACGTACTCTAGTCAGAGCGATAGTGTCAATATTGTGCCAGAGATAGGATTTACTGACGGCCGAAGACGACGCGGGACGTAGGCAAGCACTTCAACATAATGTGGAGAATAGTATGATATTGAATCTACCATTCAAGCAAATAATTACACCCTAAATATCAACCAACAAAAGTTCTTAGTCGAGCTTGAGTATTATTAGGTACATATTCTTAACCCAGTGGGTTGAGTTTTTTATAATGGAATCATTTATTTGGGTACTCTCGTTGGCCTAGTCTCACTGAGCCTTTTAGTCCGTTATATACACATTTCATCTTTTCCAAAAAAATAAATGCTTAACTTCAGTATTATTTTAGGAATTCCTATTGCTAGACGAATTAACACCAGTAAACGCAATTGAATACATCAACACAAAAGCTATATCCAACGGGTCTGAAAAGGTAGAGAAGGAAAGACCAAAGCCGACCGCACTAGTGTTGTCTGGAGTCAGCACCAGCTGGTTGAATGATCCCATCGTACCTACCCTGAGGGATATAAGCATTACGGCGAAGCCTGGGGAGTTTATCGGCATTGCAGGACTTGTTGGAGCAGGAAAGGTAAGGATCGAGTTACCTACTGTATCTATCACAGAACAAAGTAGAACGGCCATGTGACCGGCAAAGTGTCGTCAAAATACATGACCTTATTAAGCTCCTTTCTCCATACAAATTCAACAGTTTTTTTTCGGGTGTCGTAATGTGAAAAATGAATAGAAATACTTTCTTAACATCTTCCTTCCTTCCTTCCTTTTTCTTAGAATCCTCATATTTAGTGATATTTAATAGTGGAAATGTAAAACTGGCGACATCGGCTCCCCTCCTATACAAACGGCGCATGATCGCCTTTCTACTGTATTCTGTGGTATCTTTTATGGTGTCCTTCAGTCTGACTTGCAAACTGACCTAGATACTTAAAGCTTGTTCTGCGAACTTCTTACTTCCTTTCTTTAATCACTTTGGTACGTACTTTTAAAGGTCGATCTTTTTTATCATTTGTCGTTCGAAAACGATTCACGATTTTATTTCATCATCATGAAATATGTTCTTATTTGCAGTAACTTAGCGTGATGTAATATTTTTTTATGATTTTAGTACGTAGGTTAAATAAATCATAAAATTTAATTATCATTCTTTTACTTTTGCGCTATCTACATAATAGCGTAAGCCGAGTTGCTTTTAATAATTGTGATGATTATCTCGGTGACTAGCATTTTACAATATTATAGTGGCCCAATTAACAGTTCTCTTGCTACTAAATTTATGGTAAAAATAATTTTGTATACGTAGGTATGTTTAATACAACCAACATTTCATTGAAATTAATCTTATCGGATAGGAGAATTAACATTATTATAGGGACAGCCCTCCTGCTCAGTTTTCTGTGCTGGAGTGTCTGGGTTCGATGCCCACCGAGAACAAATATTTGTGTGATGAACACAGATGTTTGTTCTCTGCCTGGGTCTTATCTTGTGTTCTTCGTATGTGTTTAAGTACTATCTCAGCTATCTGGTTCCCATAGTACAAGCTCTGCTTAGATTAGGGCTAGATAGTGTTGTGTGGATTGTCCATAATATTTATTTATCTATTGTATGGGGGCTTAGATGTTTGCAGCATTCCTTCCTAATAAAGCGTCTAACTATTGATGTGACCTATTGTTCTTTTTTTTGACAGTCTTCTCTGCTACAATTAATACTTGGAGAGCTACTACCAACGCAAGGGAAGATATCCCTGGGAAACTCACGGATCTCATACGCAAGTCAAGAACCATGGCTGTTTGTCGCGACTATCAGACAGAACATTCTCTTCGGCCTGCCTTACGACAAGTTGCGATACAAGAAGGTGCGTTTCACAAATTATCAGCCTGAAGACTGCAGGACATAGGCCTCCCCAACACATTTCCAGGAAGAACGATTCTGAGCCTTTTCCATCCATCGGCTTCCTGCGATCTTAAGTTATCTTATGTTCCCATTATTGAAATGAAAAATGAAATTATTTAAGCCTTGTTCGGACATCTAGCGCGATGGCGATGGCGATCAGTGAAACGCTTTTATTTTGCCAAAAGAAATATGGTTGTGGGCAGGTCTTATAGCTAATTGAGTTCACACACTTCATCCCTCAACTCGGCATGCAAGCATACATATTAATTAGGAAGTGATTATAATATCGTGGCTTTTATATCTGAAGGTAATGTTAGTAATAACGTTTCGTGTGAATTTGAAGAGAAGTGTGAAGACGAGACATCAAGCGTACCTACCGAGGCTTATCTTTTATACCTAGATACTTTGCTGCAATTATTGTGCAGTTGCCGCTCACAAATAATTCGCGTAACCGCAGGCCGCAATATTTATGACCTATTAGTAAAACCTCTGCGCTGATTTGAAACATATGCATTGGTCTATGCTAGGGTATATTATTTAGACTGTTGTTTATATTTGTATTCGATTCTGTATTAATTTAATTCGTTTAATTCGGTTGGTTGCGTAAGTGTGTTTTAAAGAAAAGTTTTATATTGTCTTCCCTATATTTGAAAAATATATTTTTTATACTAACTTGTTCCACAAAATAGAAATCTGCAGTACTAACTTTTATGCCAAAAAATCTAACTGCCCGTCTTACATAACCCAATGCTAAGCGAGTACTCGTCTCAAAATCTGAGGAGACAGCTAGTATTATTTTCAGAATCGATTATGTTGTAGGCAAGAGTCATTATGTTGACCTTGACTCGCTGGGAACTGGTAATTTGGTTGAGAGCTTTGTTGGTTGGTTAATCGTGTTGAATGAGGTTCTTGTTGAACCAATTTCTTTTTAATTTGTTTGAACTGATTTCATTTCAAATAGGTACGTATTTTGCGCAGAACACAAAAAATATCTTCAGTATTTCCATGCGCACTGCCATGCGTCCATCAACTTGAGGCATACCAGATGTTAAATCTCACGAGCTCGTAATTTCACCACACCCTTCAAACTGAAACACAGCGATGCTGCTTAACGGCAGAAATGGGCCTGGTGGTAGTACTTCCCTAAACGAGCCCTTCACAAAGAGAAAAGAAGACTACTACTGAAAATCAATATCACTACATAATACACAGTCACTCTTTCAAGGGTCAAATCTAAAGAAAACATATTTGTATTGTCCAATGACAGAAAAGCTGTATTATATTTAGTATCGGCATTGTACCCGTGCGAAGACGGAGCGGGTCTCTAGTATATTATAACTAGCAAGTGTTTGTACGAATTTATTTGGTATTCTCTATCACGGCCGACTAGGATCAACACCCTTGTGGTGGTAGACACCCCTCGGTCTCCTGCTGTGAGTTGGCCGGGTGTGATGGAAGTGGGTGATTGTGGAACTTATATTTCGGCAAATTTATCATCTGCACTTGATGTGCGGCCCATTTTTGCATGACACGTGTTGCTCGAACTTTTTTAGGTTCTACGACACGCCGGTTTCCTCACTATGTTTTCCTCACCGTTTTGAGAGTACTGGCATAGTGCACATACATTTTTTGACAAAAAAACTCATTGGTACTGTGGAACTTATATAATGATGTTGTTGAATGTTTGTCAGACCGTGACGGCGTGTGCTCTGCTGCGTGACTTCGAGCTGCTACCGGCGGGAGACTCCACGATGGTGGGCGAGAGAGGCATCAGCCTTAGTGGGGGACAGCGCGCTCGCATCGGCCTTGCACGGGCCTGTTATAGACAGGTATTACTTAATTTTTATCGTTTTTGAATGAATGAATAATTTATTATCCAGCCAACGCTCCAGACTCCTCTTTAAGAGGGCGCCAGACGCCTCCTGACTCCTTATTAATAGTGTAAGTTCTGGTTTCGCATAATAAATTAATATATAAATAATGCGGACAATCCACACAACACTATCTAGCCCCAAATTAAGCAGAGTTAGTACTATGGGAACCAGGAAGCTGTTATAATACTTATACATATACATTAATATACAATTATGAATTTGTAAGTAACAAGTTATTGTACGGTGGAGGGAATTAGTATGTCTTACATATCACAGGGTACCAATCTTATCCCACCAGGAAATGTACACTGGAAGCCTCACAATCAACCTCAAAATCAAAATATTAAAAACTAGCGGCAGCCCTCGGCTTCGCTCGCCTTACTTTCATCCGTTCTCCGTTACAATATCTTTATAAATTGTAGCCTATGTGTTATTCTGGTAGCTATATTATTGTAAAGTTTTATTAAAATCCATTCAGTAGTTTTTACGTGAAAGAGTAATAAACATCCATCTATCCATCCATACTTTCTTTCGCGTTTAAAATATTAGTAGGATTTCTTTATTTTTCTTTATTAGGATCTTTTAACAAATTGTACAGAAACAGATTGAATAACGATGAAAACGTTAAAAACTGTGTCGCGAACATCAACGCCCGCCTCCACAATACCTATTAAGTTTCAAGGTTCCAAAATACTTAGAAGATAAATAGGTACATACTTAAATGAAGTAAAATGAATTTAGATAAGTAAAATAGTTAACTTAATGATGACAAAAATAAGCAATCTAATAATGGTGTAAGTACACAAGGATACAGTTTAAGTTATGTAGCAACAAAGAAATATAACGCTTACTACAAGGATATAAGAGCGAGCATTTCATAGTCTGATATGTTTCTTGTGCACAAAGAAAAAATAATGAACAATCTAGGTAAATAATTAAGAGTAGAAGTGAAGTGGTGTTTGTGGAATGAGTATGTGTGTGTGGTGTTGGAGGGTGTGTGTTTTGAGAGTACTGATAACACAAGTCTCATAAGAGTCAGGAGAACTCACCACTTTACTCACCACTCTCACCACTTTCACGCACATACACTATGAGTAGTGTATGTGCGTGAAAGTGGTGAGTGAGTGTGTTGTGTGAGTTTTGTGTAGTGGTTAGTGGACCTAACCTAACTGTATATAATATAAATAAACTTAAAATACAATATAACACCAAGACAGAGAACAAACATCTATGTTTACTACACAAATCTTTCGGATTTCGGTGGGGATCACAGAATTATAAATATATAGTTTTATAATTCTGTGGTGGGGATCGTACCCACGCCCTCCAGAAGGCAGAGCTATGAGGGTTGTTGTATAGATATATACAGGGTTATTCATTATTAGCTGCAAATACTCTCGTCACCGTAAAAAGAACGCTGGAAGGTAGAGTGCCTCATACCACCGCGTGCAAGTGCGGTTTTGCGTGAGCAAACACATAAGTATGTATGTAAAAAATTTGCTTCAGAATCATAAAAAACGCTGCTAGGACAATTTTAGTGAATTTTGTATGGGATTTATAAGTTTCAAATAAAAAGTGTTAGGTATATGGAATGCCTACGAATATTACGCAATTAACGAATATTTTGCGAAGTCATGTTATTTATATATTTAAAATTATGCTTTAATAATAAGAATATTTGTTAATAACTGATAAGATAGCAATTAGTTAAGTATCTTATTTGTTCATATACCTAACAGATAAATGGTTATTTAATTAGCGATGGTTAGGTACCTTCCTTCGAGTTGATGTTTCGTTTAAAAGGGTATATTAACTGTTAGCACTTTGCAATATCGTCACGTCATGCATCGTTTATTTTAGGCTCAGAACAAAAAGGTTCAAAATGTAATAAGATAGCAGATTATGGATAATTTTTAGCATATGGAAGATTTTTGTTAATGAATAAAACAAAATAATTAACTAAAGTTTTATTTGTGCTGTTTTTTAATATTTTTTACTTACCATAAAGTAACTTTTTTGATCCATAATAAACGACAAAAGTGTATCTGTATTGTTTATTACAATTAGTGACTAGGGTTACTAAATTTGGTCATACATGACGGTGTTATGTTCGTAGACAAGTTAATTTTCCGTAAAATTTAAATGTATCGGGTCAAAACGCTTATCTAAAAACACATTGTGACCTTTATGTTCTGTCGCCGCGAGGCATAACTATAAAAATGTATTCACAACACGACTACAACAAAGTACCATAAAATAAGTTTTTCTGATATATTTATTCTCAGAACCAAACATACAATACCTACTGCATAAAATATGCAGCATTAGTTCGTGGCATATTATTTTTGACGTGGATGCTATATAAAATAAGCATGAATGAATAAATTGTCTCAAGACTATCTATTTATTGTGCTGATAAATGTTACATTATCAGCACAATAAATAGATAGATTAGCTTATCATTTCAATAGAGAACGTTATAAACCTATATCAGCCAGCAAACAAGCTAGCTAGAAAGAAGATTTTTCAGTGGAGTAATACAGAGTTTCATTCAGAGTCTCGTCCTTCTTCCTGCCTTTATCCCACTTTATGTGGGGTCGGCATAACTTGTTCTCCTCTTCCATTCTCCTCTCTCAGGCATAGAGATTATGCCTGAGAATGAAGTACCTGAGTATTCACTTCTTTCATATCCATGTCATCTTTCACACTGTTCGTCCATCTTTTCTTTAGCTTACCTCTACCCAAATATCCATCTCCATACTCATCACTTTCCTAGTCACATGACTTCCATCCTCATGACATGCCCGTACCACGCCAGGGGCTCAATTTTTCTGTCACTGGTGCTACTTTAAGACTTCCCCTGATATACTCATTCCGTATCTTGTCCATTCTTGTCACTTTCCTCATTCACAGAGCGTTATAATATAATATCAATAATTATGTCTCACTATTTGGCCTGTACAGTTGTTTCTGATTTGTTTGCTTCCTACAGGCGGATATCTATCTACTGGACGACCCGCTTTCGGCTGTGGACAGCCATGTTGGAAAGCACCTCATCTCTGAATGCGTCAACGGTTTCCTCCGACGCTCCACCAGAATCCTCGTAACTCATCAACTACACCACTTGAAAACGGCTGACAGTGTCGTCATATTGCGTAATGTGAGTATTGTCATTGTTGCTTTGACGATAAGGCTAGGAGTTGATTTTAATCACGTGTTGTGCAGTGTACTGTGTGATATTGAACCACAGAATATTAAGTAGTACAAAGCACTCGAACATTGTTGGTTCAAAGGAACTTATAAAATCAATACCTATGTATCGAAAGACTGGCAACTGGTGGCACAAGATCGTGGAGAGTGGCGGGAGCGGGATTCAAGGGAGGCCTTTGCCCAACAATGGGATGATTCGGGCTAATACAGTAATAGTAATGTATAAGTCGTGTGCCCAACAATGGGATGGTTCGGGCCAATACAGTAATAGAAATATCAGTCGTGAATCGTTTTCCTTAAAAAAATCTATAGAGTTCAATTTTCAGTTTCAAAGTTCCGTTCTAAGTGACACGCCCCTTCATTTTTTGGTACCATTTGATAAGATATGTTAGTCGTAAAGGATTTTTTATTTTATAAGTAGGTAGGCATCGCCTCTATAAAATTTAAAAGATAGTTATCGTTGTGCACATGATTTTAACGAATAGAGTACTCAACACTGATTTATGATAACAACTAAGCTGTGTTCATAAAATAATAAATATGCATGCGAATGTAATTTCTAGATACCATAAAAATGCAAGTCACTGTCTAATAAGCTGTGCCCACATTTTCACATTTTGAAGTAACCAGTTATGTCTGAGGAATATTTTTTACTGAATGAATATTTTTTACTTATAATAATATTTGCGTTGTCTACCGATATCGTTATCGGCTAAGATTAGTAAATACTAGTTGGTAACCGAGCTTCGCTCGGAATTTTTTTCGTTAATTTGTATTTTTAAGAAATCAATGAAGCATATTATTATCTTTACTGGTTTATTCTTACTGAACAACGCCATCTACTGGACATGCTTGCAGTTAGTTGCTCACAATCGTCAATAGATGGCAGGAACAGTCACATATTCAGTTTATGTTTTTAGTTTTTTTTAACGAACCGACTCTTTTTCTGAAAATGAATCCTAGCTAGATCGTTTTATCGTCCCCGAAAACCCCTGTATACTTAATTTCATGAAAATTGTTGGCTCAGTTTCCGAGATCCTAAATATATATATATATATATACAAGATTTTCTCGTTTAAAGGTATAAGATTGAATAATATTTCCTTTTGGAAACGGATAACCGTTGATATAAAACCTCGTAAATACTTGATTGTTCATTCAATCGGATTTACCTCTCAGTTGGCATATTTTATAGGACTTTATTTAAAGGTATGTATAGGTATATGGACGGCCCATAGAACAAATGTATTAATACTCAAACAGCTAAAGCTTGAACATCGAAAGCGGTTGTTTTCTTTTTGGCCATATTGCCAGCAGAAATACCGATTGTATCGAGAGACTTAGGGCGATTGTGCACTACAAGGAATTTTACTGTCCGAACATCCTATTTTTTACGGTCCGAAGAGGCATGAAAAAAACGGATGATTGCCTTGTCTGTCTTTTTACTCGCAAATACGGCGCAGGAAGGAGGTGAGGTGTCTTCTAGACTGTCCTGCTACATCGTCGGCTACATCGTCGCTTACCATCAGGTGCGATAGTAGCCAAAGGATAGTTTAATATTTATAAAAAAAAGAAAAAAAACGTGGTTATATTGGTTTAATTTCGATATTTCCTCTAACACGACCAAGTAGTTACGTCAACCTTGAACCATGAACTTTTCACTAATGATGATCCATGTTTTTTCATCAAATATTTGTCCAAGAAGATGTGCAGTTTTTTTATATTTTTGTACTAGTTTTGTTTGTTAATAGAATGTATAATATATTTTGGATAAACAAAGACGAAGACATACTTAGAATACAATATCACCCAGACAGAGAACAAACATCTGTGTTCACCACTCAAATATTTGTTCTCGATGGGGATCGAACCCACACTACGACCTACGGCGCAGAAGGCAGAGGGACTACCAACTAAGCTGAGAGGCCAGTCAATTATTTTAAGCATTGTATTCTTAGTATGCTGTTATGTAGTACATGTCCCTCATTTAAACATCGCGATTATACAGTTTTCATTGTCCAGTTTAGTTGAGTTGAATTTTTAGAATAATTTATTCAAAAATTATAAAAACACGTTTTAATTAGTACACCTGTCAACAAAATATTACATGGAGAATATAAATTCCGTGGTGTATTAGTTTAGGGCTAATACTAATCCAAGAATAAAAAGAAGAACAAGAAGTTCGTAAAATGTTAAGACAGCCAGCACTAAAATAAACTTGAGCGTTACTCCGCGTGATGGGTACAATTGGTCACAATTGACTGGATTCTGTTAAACTAGCTCGTAGAATTTAATCATTGCAAAAAGTCTTACTGTAATTGCAATGGAACTAATGATCTGAAGTAACCTATTAGGGTCTTATTAATAATCCTAGCGTAGCGTTGGACTAGTTGATCCGTGTTTTGTCTCTTGCATTGACATGCAATTGTCAACTCGAACAAATATGACAAAACACGATTTAACTACTCCAGCGTTGCGCCAGGATTATTAATAACACCCTTTGGGTATACTGGTTGATTAGTTTGATTGTATAATATACTAGCGGCCTGTCCCGGCTTCGCACGAGTGGACATTTAATTTTTAAACACATCAATATAGCCTGTGCTACTTAGATGAATGTGGCTTTCCAATGGTTAAAGATTTTTTGAAATCGGCTGTGTAGTTTATAGTATAGTCATTACAAACATATATACAAAAATACAATTTTTTCCTGTTTATAATATTAGTGTAGATAAAAAACATAAAGAGATATTTGTAAAATCCGCCTTTATACTTACATACATAAAATCACACCTCATTCCCATGGGGGTAGGCAGAGATCACGGATTTCCACTTGCTACGATCCTGACACACCTCTTTCGCTTCATTCACTCGCATAACATTCTTCATACAATGCTCGTCGGTTTAAGGTACTCCTAACCTGGCCTTTCTCTAAAACGTCTGCGATCTGATCGAGATACATGCGCCTAGGTCTTCCCCTTCCAGCAGTTCCATTCACACTTTCATCGGCCTTTATTACAGGGTGAAATAGAAGCAATTGGCAACTTTGAAGAGGTATCGAAATCGCCACTGTTTGCGGAGCTTGAAGAAGAGGAACAAACTGAAGAACCGATGAAACCGCCCACCAGCCCACGGCAGCGTACCATGTCTACCTTGGTAATAACATTTCCCTTTGACCTCACCTTGCCTGAGGTCGTGGCTTCAAATCCTGTCGGGCACCCGTTGGTTTAACTATCCAATAATTGTGTGTACTCTTAAACGGTGGAGAAAGACATCGTGAGGAAACCGGCATGTCGTTGACCTACGAAAATTCTAAATTATCCGAAATGTACACTTAAAATCCCTTCACCACACTGGCTCGAAAGAACTAGTGACACGATGGGAGAGAGATAAAGAACTCAGGGTTAGGGTCAGGTTTTATTAAACGGTTTTAGTTATTTTTTTTTATGGTTTTTGATTGTTTGTTTTATTGTGTAGTCATTAAAAGATTTTATTTACAGTCTTACGTCAGTACAACGAGTACTATACCCGGGGCTGAATATGAAGGTCTAGAAACCGTGGAAGAGCAACAAGAAGAAGCAGAAATATCAGGAACAGGTATATTGACCTATCATTCTATCGATTATCCTACTTCTAGAAATGCAACAGTTTAACTTTTGAAACTATCATGGTTTTTATCTATTTTTATGAACAACGGGATATTTACCATGATTAAATATTGCGAGTTTTGACTCCCGATATTTCGGCACAGTTGCATGCACCATGATTACGGTTGAACTGAAGTCCACGAGTTAAAGAAACGTTATAATATATAATAATTATAAATCCGTTTATTCAGAAAAAATATTTACCAATGATAAATTTACACTGGTTTAGCAGTAGTTAGTTTATAATTATGTTCTGTGTGCCCTTTGGCATAGGCCTTCTCCAATTCCTTCCATTTTCTTCTATCATTTGCGGTTCGCGGTTCAACCGCAAAGAAACGTTATTGGCAGACAAATCGATCTATCTACCTACCCATGATAAACAATCCGTTGCTCATAAAAATAATGCAATCGTTTGTATGAGAAACCTGGAATACCACATAAACTGTGGTCTGATCGAGTCACAAACAACTAAATTTCGCCATTTATAGTTGTGTTTACGTATAGCCAACAAAACTTTTGACGCGTGAGAACTTACTTGTCAAAACTTCGTCTATTGTGGTAACGAAATAGGTATAATTTTTATTTCCTGTTGCCCTTGCCGAAATTATAAAGTGTTTTACAATTTTTTTTACAATCATACTAATGTATGCCTTATGGGACATTAAAAACTTTTGTTATTTTACAAAGCTATGAGCAGTGTTAACTTATTTATTTTGTAATTTGTAATATCGGATTTTCATTTCACCACGCGTTGAGTACGTACCTCCTCGTACAACATACCCGATAAAAACTTCAAATCTGCTATTAGCCTACACTGTACAGTATAGGCAAGATAAACAGTAAGTAAAACTATTGTGTTATACGTACGACCGATAAAACCTTTGGCATGCTTTAACATTTTTGCACTTTGATGTAGGTACTTTGTGAGATCTTCAAGAATAAACTTACATGATAATGATGTTCCACTTATTATCAAGAATATTTATCAATTAAATCAAAAAAGAGTATTTTTTTATTTACAACAGAATATACATTATTTACAAAAACGATTATTATGAACCATAAAATAAAAAAAAACTCATTTTTGAAACTAGAAAAAAAAAAATACTAAATGGTGAAGGATATGAGAGGACATTTTAATATTTACGAGCCGGTGTGACCGAGCTTCGCTCGGGTTAAAAAAAAATAGTATTATTATTTGCCAATAGATGTCAGGAAGCGTCGTATCTTTATTGGCTTATTTTTAATTAACAACGCCTTCTAGCTTGCAGTTAGTTGCTCACAATCGCCAATAGATGGCAGGAACAGACGTATATTGAGTTTATGTTTGATTATTGCAAAACACCAACTTCTCGTCATTTTCTAAAAATGAATCCTAGCTAGATCGATTTATCGAGTAGCTGACGTTACGGACAAATTTTGGTGGGACACATTGTCCCAAATGACACTTGATTTTAATATTATTTTTGCTGACGTTTCGGACACCATTCAAAATAACTGCATTGTACAGTTACTACCTGAGTTGTTACCTGAGTAAAAAACAGGTTTTTACCGAGACGCGGCGGTGCCGGTGGCGGCATAGCAAGGTGACGAAATAGATTTATTTATTCATTTATTTATTTATTTATTTATTTATATATTTATTTATTTATTTATTTATTGATTTTTTATTTTTTTTAAGTTTAAGTGTGAAAGTGAACGAAATTATGTGGCAGTTTATATTGTTCTTCATGTTTTTTGGGGGTAAAAAAAATCGAAATCCACGATTGATTTCAATGAACACCTCAATATTACTTTGACTGAATTTGAGCAAGGACAAATAAATATTGAATAACGGCTTGTTATATAAAAATAGAAAAAAAACAAAGATAAAAAAGTTTTATTTAAAAAGATAATATAGAAAATAGATGATTTTAAAGTGCTTATTTGGTCAAATATTAGAAGAATATAAGAAAATTTATAATTTTAAAGTTTTTATTAGGTAAAATACTGTGCCAAATGCTGTGTCAATTACTGTGATTGTTCTAGGTTAATGTTTTTATTTATCTTGTTATAGAGGTTTACTGTTTTTTCATTGGATAATAGGTCTTGGAGATGATTAATACTAATAAATAATACGCCTTGCTGATGTTGAAAACAAATAATAAGTAATAATAAGTAATAATTTTAGGTCTGTTTTAGCTATTGATTATTTGTGATTTTTAAACATACTCGTTACTGTCTTAGAATAATAAAAAAACATCTTTGATATATTTTTATGTGATCATACACAAGATATAGGTTTATGCCAAATATACGCTATGTGAATGAGACTTGTTGTTTTTTTTAACTTATAAGTACTTTACCACACGCTCGCAAAGCAATTTGATTAGCTTTATCACATTATCACATTACATTATATTTTGCCTAAACATATTTTACCTGACTGTACTCAAAAGTATTAATCATTTGATGGTGTCCGAAACGTGAGTAAAAATAATATTAAAATCAAAAGTGTCATTTGGGACACTTTGTCCCAGCGAAATTTGTCCGAAACGTCAGCTACTCGATTTATCGCCCCCGAAAACCCCTGTATAGTAAATTTCGTGAAAATTGTTGGTGCAGTTTCCGAGATCCTAAATATATATATAAGATTTTCTCGTTTAAAGATATAAGATTAATCTTTGTTTTTTTGTTCGTTTTAGCTGTGCACGAAATTGTTCCATTACTGACCTATGTACACCAACCTGACTACGCCACATAAATACTCTACAATAGATGAATAAACCAAAGATATTTATTTATATTTTTTGTTTTCTATCAGGTCGCATATCGATGGCAGTCTACGCGCAATACTTCCGCGCCGGGGGAGGTTGGGCATTACTACTGCTCACTGTACTATCCATCTTGGCCGCGCAAATCGTTACTTCTATGAGCGATCTCTGGCTTACTCACTGGTAAGACAATCTTTTTTTGATTATTTGTGGTGCAAAGCAGCCTAAAAATGATAGATTCGTAGATATAACGTACACCGATAGTATCGTAGAAACTTAACTCTTCCTAAATCGAAATCGTAGGCCCGTATTCTGAAACAGTGCTTAGGTCTGAGTCGAGCCTCAAGCACAGATTTTTGACACTTTTCAATGGAGAACTGTTATAAAATCTATGCTTGAGGCTCGACTCAGACTCAAGCGCTGTTTCGGAATACGGGCCGTAGTATAGTAAGGGCGATCAAGCTTCGATTATTCAGTTTCAATAGGTAACTAATAAGGACGTAGAATTGTTTGAAAACAAAAAAAGTCTCAGAGGATATTATTATTTTTTATACAACCAGCTGATGGAACCAGCATATGACCCACCTGATGTTAAGTGGTAACCAACTCCTATAACAAAGTAGCCTCGTAGGTCACGCACGTCAGGAACGTGGCCTATGATGCACTGCCTTGCGTCCATCAACTTGAGGCATACAGATATTCAGCCTCACGTGCCAGTAATTTGACCGGCACCGACACCCTTCAAACCGAAACACAGCCATGCTGCTTCACGGCAGAAATAGGCTTGGTGGTAGTACTTCCCAGGACGAGCCCTTCACAAAGAGCTCTACTACTACTCGGATATTTTGAATAGCTGATTTTTCTTCGTTATGTAACTACAGTTACTTGAATGTGCTAGATCATCATTACGCTTAGTTCTGCAGGAATAAAAAAAGTTGAACTTTGCACCAAAAATAATGGTCAATTTATTTCCTGGTAGCAATAAGCAAGTGGTGAAGCATTACGCTGAGCTAGAGCCGATTTGCTGCAGTGGCACACATACGCTGACCTCTTTTTGTTGTTTTTAGTATGTTTTAGTATGTTTTTTTTCAATGTAATTTTTCTTTAGTACCTAAGTTGTAATTTTTCAATGTCAAAAATGACATTTTTCTTTATATAAGATCCCTAGAAGAAGGACCTTCACCGAGCTGGTTATTTAATTAAACGTATTTTATATATAATTAAACATGCCAATAAATATATTCTATATGGGTTGCCTATCAAATTTCAGTCCAGGATAATTATGATTAATTATTAATTAAAAAAAAAAAAAAATTAAACTTTCCACTGGTTTGTTTATTAAACAAATTCTATACCAATCGAAAGTATAGACCCCAGTATTTTTATTCAATAAAATACCGGTGCAAAATGCTAGTATCGATTTTCCTGTTTATACCTGGCTACCCGAGAGTTGTGACCGGAAAAAAATAGGCAACCCAACGTTTGCATATTCTATGGGGTCTATACTTTCGATTGGTATAGAATTTGTCTAATACACAAACCGGTGGAAAGTTAAAAAAACATTTTTTTTTTTTAATTATTAATTAATCATATCCTGGACTGAAATTTTATAGGCAACCCATATAGAATATATTTATTGTATAATTAAATATAAAATACGTTTCATTAAATAACAAGCTCGGTGAAGGTCCTTCTTCTAGGGATCCTATACTATTAGTACTTCGTTTGTAATATCGTCGTATCTTTCTTTGTTTTTATCTTTTATTATAATAGTGTGTGTGTGCTGAAGCAGTAAATAAATGAATGTCTATGCTAAGTAAAATATTTGAGAAAGTTATTCTTACTCAGTTGTTATCACATTTTAACCTAAATGGGATACTTCATAGCCACCAGTTTGGATTTACGAAAGGTCGATCAACGACTGATGCTGGTATTCTACTCTTAAAGCACATATATGATGCCTGGGAAAACTCACAAGACGCGATTGGGGTATTCTGCGATCTTTCCAAAGCTTTTGACTGTGTAAATCATGCTACATTAATATCTAAACTTAAACATTACGGCATTCTAAATCGCTCCATTGACCTAATACAATCGTACTTGACTGATAGAGTCCTTAAAGTTGATGTGAGCGGTGAGAGATCTTCTGGGTCAGTTATTGACATGGGGGTGCCACAAGGTTCGATATTAGGTCCTTTCTTGTTTCTAGTGTACGTAAATGACCTCCCTTTTTTTGTTAAAAAACTATGTGAAATAGTACTATTTGCTGACGATACCTCATTAATTTTTAAAGTTGATAGATTGAAGGCTAATTACGATGACGTTAACGCATCTCTGTCGCAAATACTTAACTGGTTTAACGTTAATAATCTTTTACTTAATGCTAAGAAAACCAAGTGTATTAAGTTTACCTTACCAAATGTAACTCTCCGGCCAACTAATATTATACTTAATGGAGAGTCACTTAACCTTGTAGATTCTACTATCTTCTTAGGACTTAATCTTGACAAAAAATTGCAGTGGGGACCGCAAATCAAAGCACTTGCTGCCAGACTAAGTTCGGCTGCATATGCAGTTCGGACTATAAGATGGCTCACTGATGAAGCTACAGCTAGGCTAGTTTACTTCAGCTACTTCCATAGTGTTATGTCTTACGGTATCCTTCTCTGGGGGAAAGCAACTGATATTCAAACTATATTCGTTTTACAAAAAAGGGCCATACGTGCCATCTATAAAATGAAATCACGAGACTCATTGAGGGAGCGATTTAAGGAAATTAATATCCTCACAGTAATTTCACAATATATATATGAAAACTTACTGTACACTCACAAACACATCTGTAGCTTTCAGAAAAATTGTGATTCACATAATATTAACACTAGAAATAAAAATAAACTTTATATTCCCAAATTTCGTTTACAGAAGGTAAATGGGTCTTTTATGGGGAACACTGTACGCTTCTACAATAAACTTCCGGAAAATGCAACTAAGCTTCCAATTCGGAAGTTTAAAGCCTATATTAAGAGTAATTTGATAAAGAAAGCGTACTATACTCTAGATAGCTATATGAATGATAAAACTGCGTGGCCCGATGTCCCGGTCACTCTACCCATAGGAAGCTAGCATGTCAATTTGCAATGTCTGTACCTACTATTTAATATCTTATTTTTATATCTGTGTAGATACTTTATTATAACTTTGAAGCGTAGCGTGTGCTGTCTTTGAAACTTTTGCTTTTGTATAATTACATTGCATACGTCTGACTAAGTGAAGTGGCACCACACTGGAACTTCACTGATATTATTTTAGACTATTTTTGATTTGTAAAAGGATCATATAAAAAAACGGTAGGAACCGAGACGTAGTTTGTTGCCTGTTCTTCTACGCTTGGTCGCGTGGAACTGGCACCTAGACTCACCTAGCTTTAAGACGTTTCAAAGTGATTCTTGTATCGTATTGAATAAACGCTTATTGAATCTTGAATCTATGTCAATAGATCTGAAAAATCATGATCTAGCACATTTAAGCCGAAGACAAAGGTCGATGACGTGTAACCGTGTTATGAATAAATGAGTTTTGAACCTAGATGTACTTCTCGCTTGCGCATTTTGTTGGCACTCAAGTTGGCCTAACTGGTTTTAGATAAAGATAGATAAACAATTTATTTGTCTAATATACACGAAACATTGGTTTTCGTTTTCTTGGGTAAAATGTTAAAAATCGGTTGTCTGTAAAGTCGGTTTACTGACGATAGTTGAACGTGACAACGTCATACAGCTGTCCACGCGGACGCATCGCTCACTCAAGTAGGAGAAAGACAGATGTCGAACGCCGCCGAACGCGGAGGCCGATTGTGCCTTTTTTTCGCTCATTCCGCGCTCTCGCTTGCACTTCAAGCCTTAAATGGAACGCGGACTCGGACTCGGACTCGGACTCAAACTCTCGGACCCGGACCCGGAACCCGACCGAACCCTTACCCTTACCCTCATTTACCCTTACCCATTACCCGACCCGGGCTCGGGCTCAGGTAAATGGAACGACAAAACGACGTAACGACGCATGAGTCATGTTTTTTCGTGCGTGCAGCCGGCTCCATCGATTTATAAGACGTTATCACGTCAAAAACAAATAAATTTTTTTCCCCATCGGTTGTCGTCCATACCAATAAAACCATATAAATTTTATATAATTCGTCCATGTAAATACTAATATTTAAACAGAAGTCAAAACTCACAAAATATAATCATGGTAAATATCCCTTTGTTCATAAAAAAAGTAAAAGGTATAATTGCTCGCGATTTTTGATAAATTATTTCTGTGTTTTTGCATATTTCAAAATGTCAAAGTATGTGAGTTCAAAGCTGTATCGCGGTTTTCAGCATCTTAAGGGGGTACGATTTCCATACAAAATTAATTTACACAACTATGGGCGAATAAAGTATTAATGTACACTGAAATAGCTGTAATAGGCTTTTACAGTGGTCCTTATTACCGGCCAGTTATATAAAGTTGGAGTGGTAGCCGTTGGTCGTGGCAGTCGGGGCTTCAGAAAAAGAACTAACAGACTTTTACGACTATTTTGAGACATATGTTTTAAGCTCATTCTCGTATTCAATGCCGAGTACCCGTTAGAAAGAATGACGAAAAAATAACTTTTTTGGTTTTTTATTAATATTTCTGTTATCCTACAGTTTTCTCCAACTTTATATAACGTGGCGGCAATAAAGACCACTGTAAAGTTCTATTACAGCTATTTCAGTGTACATTTATACTTTGTTTGCCCATAGTTGTGTAAATTCAGTTTGTATCGGAATCGAGCAACCTTAAGTTAAATTACTCCTGCGCTCGCTGGAGGGTATTGCCTTACCTAAACTCAGTACTCAGTAAGGATTCCCAAAACCGGCTAACAGTAACAAATAGAATTTACATATTATTCCGATAATGAAATTGGCTTTGTTTTCAGGATGAATAATGTTGAATTGATGTATGTTGTCAATCCGTTGAGTGATATTGGAAACATTACCATCTCGAACCTCACAGCCCTTACCAACGAGACTGATTCAGGAGTTTTGGATAACCTTGATGCCACCACCACCAAACCAAACCACACAATAATCGGCACCATGCTACAAACTGCGAAAACGCTTCAGAACATGACTAATGGAACCACTATAGACACAACTCAAGTTAACAATAGATACTACATCTATATTTGGACCATTGGAATCATTGCCTGCATTCTTCTTACAACTGAAAGGTAAAAATGACGTTTAATGGGCTGAGAATGGAATTTTCTAAGCACAAGACTATATTATCTTAATATCCACGGGAATAAATAAATAATACAGACTATCTACTTAGAAAAGGACACACAACACACATAACAGAGTACATAACACAAAAAGAAAGAAAACAGAATAGTAAACAGAACAAAGAGTAAATACAAATATGTAAGTGGAGCACAAATCCGTCTGTGCGCGTGTCCCTATGCGGGTGAGCCAAAACCGGTTCCATCTCGGTTCGGCTACTTAACACTATCTAGGCCCAAACTAGGCAGAGCTTGTGCTATAAGACCCAGATAGCTAATACATTACTTGTTTACATTTTTTTTATGTACATGTTTAGGCCCGTATTCTGAAACAATGCTTGAGTCTGAGTCGAGCCTCAAGCACTCATAGACACAAGCATAGATTTATTGACATTCACCATTGAAAAATGTCAAAAATCTATACTTGAGTGAATGCTCGACTCAGACTCGAGCACTGATTCTGCCCAGACAGAATAAACGTCTGTGTTAAACACTCAAATTTTGTGTTCTCAGTGGGGATCGATCGAACCCACGCCCTCCAGCGCAGAAGGCAGAGTTACTACCAACTGAACTGTGAAGGCAGTAAAAAAAACAGATGTCTTATTCTTTGACTAGTAATGGGTGTATTCAATATTATGTATCTATTACATGGCTATTTAGCGCGTCATCTTATATATTTTTTATAATACCCGTGTAACAGATATTCATTGTGTAAAGATTGCAAAAGTTTAAAAATAGTGTATTATTTCAGATCAATCCTGTTCCTATGGGTGTGTATGCGCAGTTCGATAAAGCTTCACAACCAGATGTTCGGTAACATAATGGCAGCGACCATGCGTTTCTTTGACACCAACCCGTCAGGTCGCATCCTCAACCGATTCTCCAAGGACATGGGTGTCGTGGACGAAGCTCTACCTAGAATGTTTTTGGACAGTATTCAGGTACAACATTTTTAAGTTCCTACATGTTTATACCTAATGAAAGAACTTTTGACGCACAAAATATTACTTTTAAATTAATTAACAAAGCATTGCGTCCTAGCTCACGTACGTTAGAAACGTGCCCTACGATGCTTAAGCCCAGTCTTGCGTCCGCTGTAGAATAGCTAAAAAGACAAAGAAAATAATCTTATATTAATAATAATTTCAACAATTAAATAAATATTTACAAATAAACAAGTAACAGTTGAGATATCTGCAGACCATTACAAATGATCTAGAGATAGCTCAACTGATCCAAATCAGTACCAGAGGTAAGCGTTCCCAAGACGCTGGCGGCATTGCCACGCTGAATAGCAATGCTAATGCGCTGCGCCCGATATCCACAACCACAAGCCCTTGGATCCCGCGTCGCTTCGATCAGTCGCCGAGACAAAATAATAATTTCAATGTTTTTATTTAGGTAACCATGGTGATGATCGGTATCCTGGTGATGATTGCCATCGTCAATCCATTCATGGTCATCACGACGTTTGTCTGCGGAATCTTCATGTATTTGTGGACTATCATGTATCTCAACACTGCGCAGACTATCAAAAGGTACAACCTACGATACGAATGTATTTTAGGCTATCCTAAAATACGTTCGTATTATAAACAGCCGCAGCTTAACAAGAACCTTAGACTACCCGATTAATGGGGTCACCCTCAAAATGGGGTCTCTTAGAGTGTAAGAGACCCGGAGTTTTAAGGCTTATCCTCATAAATGAGGATTACAGTATAGTGAATAGCTTTTGTGATCGAAGTAGTTTTATCTATTGTTATTTGTTTATTAATATATTTGGTTTTGTTTGCTTAGAGTTGAAGGCGTATCTCGGAGTCCAGTATTCTCCCACGTGTCAGCGACTATGGCAGGCCTGACCACCATTAGGGCGAGCGGCGCGCAACAAATGCTAATATGCCATTTCGATGACAAACAAGACGTCCACACCGCTGCTTGGTAAGCCCACATCGATACCTGATACTCATAATCTTCTTCACACTCATAAACAGTGCTTGAGTCTGAGTCAAGACTCAAGCAATTTTTTGTCATTTTTCAATGGAGAACTGTCAAAAAATCTATGCTTGAGGCTCGACTCAGACTCAAGCACTGTTTCTGAATACGAGCCTAAGTTTAAACAACTAAATTTGTTCTAGTCTTCTATCCGTCGTCTTTAATCATAGACCCTTTTTTATATGTTTTGTTGTATGTAAAAAACTAGAATCCCCGTTACGACCAACAACCTCTAGACATTTCTTAACACTTAAAATCCTTTCACCGCACTTGGTTCGAAAGAATCAGTGACACGATAAGAAGAAGAAGAACAACCTCTAGACTTTGGGGTTTTTTCACAATGTATAAGTACCGCTTCCTAAAAATCATACATCTCTTTCTGTTTAAATGTCACAAAGAAAATTATCCGTCAAGTAAGGTGCTATGCTGAAGGTACAATGTTTGTTTCAGGTACCTTACTCTGATCTCAAACACTGCGTTTTCCATCTGGCTGTGCATGATCTCGGCCTGTTATGTGATTATAGTGGCATACACGTTCCTGCTTCGTGATAATAGTAAGTTTACGTGCTAAGTGTTGTTCGGTTATCCTGTCTTATCTTACTTCATTGGACTGACATACATACATAGAACTAGATTATCTGTATCATTTATTTATACTTTTTTGCACAGAAATACACAATCTGAGTAGGGCTTCATTGTTTTCCACTACATTGATAGAAAGATCGATTATAAAATGTGATTAGATAATTGTTGAGTATAGATTAATTGATGGGTGGAATCGCAATATTAGATTTTCTTGATGAGTATTTTCTGTGGATTCTACACACACGCCGATCAATCATCAAAAGATCTCTCAACAAGATTGATTATATGATTAGATAAAATATTATAGATTGATCGGTTGCCGGAATACCTAGCCATGACTTGAATATGTTGTTATCTGATCTATCTAATCTTTTTGATTAAAATACCACCTTGTCACTACACACACCTACCGTACGTACTAACTGCTAAAACTGCTGATCCGATTAAATGGTACATAAATAATCGAGCTAGAGCCTGAAAAGGGCATAGGCTACTTTTTAATGCGAAAAAGGGTTTAAGAGGTTGAAAGGGGGGATGAAAAGTTGCATGGAATTATCGTCATTTAGCTATATTTAAGAAGCTAGAAGCTTGAAACTGATTTTTTAGGCTGTTGATTCAATATAAATAAATATGACTTTATTTATTTATTTTTTATTATTATTCAAATTATGTTTGTATGTATGTAGCGTCTGGTTTATGAGCATTTCCTGAAGGAGATCTCATCGGACCTTAGCTAATAAGTAGGTACATGTTGTTAATTTTAATATCTAAGCTTTCCTTTATATGTAAGCACGCCAACGCCATTCTCTACCTCTAAGGTTGGCAGGTAGAAAATGCTTATAGCACCTTTTGTACATTAACTTTAAGCTTAGTGCAATAAAAAGTTTTTGTCAGACTTTTTCAATAGAGAACTGTCAAAAAATCTATGCTTGAGGCTCGACTCAGAGTCAAGCATTGTTTCTGTAAGTAAATTATTTATTCCACAGAGTCAACCAGATCGGGAGACGTCGGCCTAGCTATCAGTCAAGGTCTCATTCTGGTAAACATGGTGCAATACGGCATCAAGCAAGCCACCGAGGTGATATCTCAAATGACGAGCGTAGAACGAGTGACGCAGTATACGTCACTACCGCTCGAACAGACGGATGGCCCGTCGCCGCCCGCTGATTGGCCGAGACGCGCTCGCCTTGTCTTCAAGGATCTGTATCTGCGGTATGAGAAGGATGCTGCTCCGGTGCTCAAGAATCTGAATATTGTTATTGAAAGTGGATGGAAGGTGAGATCGGTCAAAACATTTTCTTATTTAAAATTAATCTTCGTACTTTTTAGTAGCTGAGGTAAAATGGTTATACCTATGTACATTGTACTTAAAGTCAAAGTTTTGGGGAGTTTAAAGTCGGCTTGGCTATCGACTTGATAGAAAAATGAGACCCAGGGCATCAGAACCGCAAAGTAATAATTATTGCCTTCCGTGATACAGTCTTGTCCTAGTGCCCCCAGTAATTTGTGTAAACCTTATTTGTATGTTCTTTTGGTAAATACGTATTCCAAATCAATCAGAAAAAGTGGTAAAAGTACCAAAAAACTAACATAAAAATAAGGGGTATTTACGCCTTCTACTTCGGTTACTGTTATCTCGGCTCTCGTAATATTAGTCAACGACTGAGTATAGCGATAGGTAAATTAAATATAAGTAATCATTGAGTGATAATAATAATTTGATATTGCAGGTGGGTGTGGTTGGCCGCACCGGCGCCGGCAAGTCTTCTCTAATCTCGGCGCTGTTCCGTCTGGCGCCCATCGAGGGAGAAGTTCTCATAGACAACATCGAGACCGGCTCTATTGCTTTGAAGGTAACCTACATTACGTAACATTGATTCATCATTCATTCGTTCATCATTTTTAAGTATAACTAGCGGCACATAACTTTAGCGCTGAGCGATACGCGGAGGGGATAGTTGCGCATGCGTCGTAGTGTGCGCATGTCGCGCACGCTGGATGTGTGGATGTGTGCAGAGTGTCCTATTGGTACAGAGAGCGGAGTGCGACTGGAGAACCAATCAGCGCTACGCACGCCCGCCCTTCATCCCGCTAGCCCCCTTCAGGTACCTTATTTTTTACTTCTGCGCAATAACGGTCAGCGCTTAAGTTATGTGCCGCTACCTATAACACACGCCGCAGAACCAGATTCCATCCTCACCACCTGTATTGCTCGTTTTTCGCGGTCCTTTTTGCCGCGTGTGTGTGTGGAATGAATTGCCTTCTGCGGTTTTTCCCCGGAGAGTCGACATGGGGTCCTTCAAAAGGCGGGTCTACCACTCCTGGTGTTGCAGGTGTTTACGGGCGATGGTGACTACTTTCCATGAGGTGGCCCGTCTGCTCGTCTGCCAGCGATGGCATAAAAAAACGTACGGCCTGTGTAACTTGGCGAGTCTGAATTGAGCGAAAATGTAGAACGTCAAAGCCCTGTCATAAAATCCAATATGCTGAGCGGTTATTAAGAATAGAAAATTGTGTTTTTAGGAGCTGCGTTCAAAGATCGCAATCATTCCCCAAGAACCCGTGTTGTTCTCTGCCAGTCTGCGGTACAACATGGATCCCTTCGACAAATACTCGGACGCTGAAATATGGGATGCTTTGGAACAGGTGACCTTTTACTTTACTTTCCCTTAGCTCTTTTCAAAGGATGCAGTTTCCTCCAATCTCTTTGCAATTTACGACATGACTACTTACGCTTTTATGTTTCATGTAATTTATTTTTGGTCTTCCCCTTCCTCACTTTCTTCACGTTCTTTAATTATATTAATAAATATTATAGATAAAACAAACAATGCAAAGACCACGGATTTTCACCTGCTACAATCCTGCCACCTTTTTCTTCATTCACTTATCTGTTAATCTTCATTTGAAAATGTCATCCCTTGTAACGATAAATTGTTATCAGCTAATCAATTTATTTAAATAAAAACACGACTGTACAGATACTTTCAAAGTACTTACTTACTGACTCGAAATTGACTGGCCTCTCAGCTCTGTTGGTAGTAGCTTTGCCTTCTGTGCCGTAGGTCGCGGGTTCGATCCCCACCGAAAACAAATATTTGTGTGGTAAACTCAGATGTTTGTACTCTATCCTGGGTGTTATTGTATTTACAAAAAAAAAAACAAGTATCATAAACATCAACTATCTGGTTTCCATATATTACAAACTCTGCTTAATTTGGGGCTAGATAGTGTTGTGTGGATTCAATTCAATTCAATACAATAAACGTTCATTCAATACGATACAAGAATCACTTTGAAACGTCTTAAAGCTAGGTGAGTCTAGGTGCCAGTTCCACGCGACCAAGCCTAGAAGAACAGGCAACAAACTACGGCTCGGTTCCTACCGTTTTTTTTCAACACTATTGTCAACACTATTTATTTAAATGACCATCGTATTCGCTTTCAGGTGGAGTTGAAACACAGTGTGACGTCACTGTCGTCGGCTGTGGCCGCCGGCGGGTCAAACTACAGCGCGGGTCAGCGTCAGTTGCTGTGTCTGGCGCGCGCTGCGCTCGCTCGCAACAAGCTGCTGGTACTAGACGAGGCCACCGCGAATGTCGACCCTAAGTGAGTAATAAGTGGTCAATCTTAAACTGGACATAGGAATACTTGCAACACTCTGGGTTAGGTATGGTGCATTGAAGGCTGCGTCAAAATGTATCCCTTGTACATCTATTGGTTAAACAACTATAGTATCTGTATTAAAAGTATCGTTTTTTTTTTGTGATAAGCAATAATCTTCAAAATAGACTCTTCATTCAATCATTGATAAATCATCTCAAAATAAAAATTATACCTACATTATTACTAATACACTTATACCTATTATTACACTTGTATGTAGATAATGCACAGAACACACATGTCCACTGTGTGAAATAAATCGACTTGTAATTGAATTGTCTTTTACAGTACGGATGCATTGATCCAGAAATCAATTCGTAAGCACTTCGCGGATTGCACGGTGCTCACTGTAGCTCACAGACTGCATACTGTTGCAGACTCCGATAGAGTTATTGTAAGTATCTTTCTACTAACACAGAATACAACGAATTAATTATATCCTTCCAAATAACGGAGAGACCTATGTCCAGCGATGGTCATAAACAGGCCGATAGTGATCTTGTTAAATGTGAAAAGATTATTATGTGCGCCTCAGAGAGGCGAGCAGATAAAACATTTTTGAATTTTAAGTTCTACGACATACCGGTTTCCTCACGATGTTTTCCTTCACTGTTTGAAAGTGCCGATAGTGATGTCCTTCCCCTTAGGCTCAAAACGCACTAGGCGGCTGGCCGCATGCGGCTTGATTTTCATGTGAAATTGACTGCAACATTGCATTCATGCGATTTCATATACAATCGAAGTGCGGCTAGCCGCCCAGTGCGTTTTGACCCTCATTTGTTGACATAACGCAATTGCTGTCAATATGTCCCAAACTAAATCAAACTACAAAAATGATTTTCAATCAAAAATCCGATTTGCTTACCTCTATGGGAAACAGTGTTGATTGTATCTAGCTGTTTAAAAAAGGTGATGGATTATTCTGGCTATAATGACTGCATTAAGCCGTGTGTGATCAGTAGAACATTCCTGCTCTTATTATGTGTTGTTTACAGGTGATGGAGGCAGGCGAGATCGTAGAAGCCGGTCACCCGCATGAATTATTGCTGAATGAACAGGGCCACTTCTCCCGCATGGTGGAACAACTGGGCCCGGCCTCGGAGCAAAGTCTACGAGAACTCGCCAGTAACGCTTACGCGGAACACATCAAATACGTAGACTCCGATGATAATAACACTCGCCTTTGAAGAACTGTTTTTTAACGAAGTGTAAAAGCTCAACTGCCTCCCTAAAGTTGTATTTTTGTAATATGAATCCGAGATCAGTCTCCTTACCAATGGGTAATGTTTTTAAGAAACCAGTGACAGGGCTAATTTTAAGCAATGTCCAAAATATAATTTACTAGTTAAGATAGTTATATAACATATTCCATCCTGGACTATTCTTAAAACTAACTAACAGGTATTCTGTGCTTAAAAGGTGCTATTATACAGTGTATAGTAGCAATGGTATTTTTATAAAACATGTACTTAGAGCTGATACTTATTTTACTTTTGGACCAAAAATAAGTCACAAATTAACTTTAAATATTTAATTAGCTTTTAAGTACTAAACTATGGTACTTATTTAATAAATAAGGTGCAGTTATTGAAGAATGGAATACATGAAGTTAATATCAATGTTATTGATTTGATAAACTATGTTTTAAATAGGTGATGTGTAATTAAATATTAAATGTTAATATGTTTATGTTTAATTAAATATTAAATTATAGGAACTACTAGAGTTCTTAAATACGTTAACGAGATTCATAGACTACATTGTTGTTTTTATGGCATTAAGGGCAACATATTTTTTTGACAACCCTTATAAGGATTTTAGGGTTGTCAAAATAAGGACCGACATTTTTTTCATGAATCCGTAGATTGAAGAATCTGCC
Organism: Thera obeliscata; assembly: GCA_947578465.1. Classification (NCBI taxonomy): domain Eukaryota; kingdom Metazoa; phylum Arthropoda; class Insecta; order Lepidoptera; family Geometridae; genus Thera; species Thera obeliscata. Next base: position 7,668,946 of record OX387926.1, read on the forward strand.
CTTATATGTTTAATTAAATATTAAATTATAGGAACTACTAGAGTTCTTAAATACGTTAACGAGATTCATAGACTACATTGTTGTTTTTATGGCATTAAGGGCAACATATTTTTTTGACAACCCTTATAAGGATTTTAGGGTTGTCAAAATAAGGACCGACATTTTTTTCATGAATCCGTAGATTGAAGAATCTGCCCTAAAACAACTTGTTTGCATTTAAAACCTCTGTAATGATCTGAATAACAGAACTTTTTAATAAAAGAAGTACTTACAAGGCTACGCAACTTACGTACGTAAAATGGATAAATAATTTAAAAATTACATAATATACCTACACCTAATTCAATAGTTTTAAGATTAAAGTATGGTAGCATTATGTATTTTGTAAAAATGTTTTTATTATCCTATACTAAGTAACGCTAAAGAAATACAATATTTTGAATGTTTGATTTCTTGCTTTTAATTAACACAAACATATCCCTTACATTTAATATGTTACTACATTATTTTTAGTCTTTGTTTAAGGCACAATATAATAATGGCATGCATGCATTGACAATTTTATATTGATATCATGATCAAACTAGTTGAACTTTGCCATTCTTCACTAAATCTGCAATTGGCTTATATTGCAAAATGTGTTGAGTTCCTTCTGTAAAAAAAAATTAAACATGGTTATGCTGATAATTTTGTAAAAAATAAATCTAAAATATCATAAAATAAACAGCACTGGTTTCCTAGTGGTAGCAGCCCCGCCTTTCAATCCTAAGGTTGTGGGTTCAAATCCAATGCGGATGAGATTTTCTCAAAAAATGTTTATGTACACTATGCTAGTACTCTCAAACGGTGATGGAAAACATCGTGGGGAAACCGGCATGTCGAAGAGCTTAAAAAACTGTTCGAAAACATGTATCAAGTTCACGAAAGGCACTTTGAGGCACACTTTCACCATAATAAGGGAAGGATACAATAAATTATATGTTTATTTATCTAATATAACACCCACACTGAGTCATGATGCCTACATAACAAAGCTTGTACTGTGGGAACCAGATAACCAGTTAATTATACATTCATTATTTTGATGGAACTAAGGAAATTATAAGGTACCTTCTAAATCAATTTCTTCATCGTCACCAGTGAGATCCTCAAGTACAACTCCATTTACATTCTCATTAGCCTTCAGGAACACATGGGTTTGTATATTAGGATATTCAGCCATTTTGCTCATTTCAAAAACTTGCATATTAACTGGCATTTTATCTAATACTACCGATTTAAGGTGTGTTTCCATGTTTGATAAATAATCAAGAGCATACTTATACTCCGAGGGGGTGAGATAGTTTGTGCCACTCTCTATCCTTTGCTTCTCTTCATTGACTATTGGTACACAGAACTGTTCTATTTTACTTAGCCTAGTTTTAAGGTAATTGCAAATTATGAACTTAATTCTATTCAACTCCATCCTATGAATAGAAGCTCTCAGGTCGGTCTTGGGTAATTTGTTTATGTTTCGTTCCATGTGTTGTATTTGTCCGAGCATGCATTCCACCATATCATTCTTATGAGGAAGAATTTCAGGAGCTAATCGTTCATTTTGCCAAGAACTTTGAAGTGTTTTTAGAACAGTATCTGCTGTAATTTCTTCCTCTTCTTCGCTGAGTTGTGAGCTGATGTCTTCATTAGAATCCATTGGATGAAGACTGTTAGCTTCAAATACCAGGATCGTAACGTGCGGTGCGATGTTTACTTTCGATGCAGTTATCCTCTAAAAACTTGGGACTTTAAGTATTCTAGCGTTTAAGCGCGCAAATAAGCAAAGTATAGAACTTTATCTGAAACCAATGAAACGGGAAAATAAACATGTAATCACTCTTCAACAGTAAACTATTCTAAAGAGAAATGCAAAAATAAACAAACAGCAGTTCGACTCTATTTCCTAACCCCCAACCAGTGCTGCCAGCGGGGTCTTGTCAAAAGTTACATAAATAAAATTGTTGATAAAGTAGCCTTTTGTAGTGAAAAGTAACCTTTCATTTTTTTATCACTGGTATAGGCAGTTTATACACAATTTTCCTGTTTATCCATTTTTTTAAACAAGCCCTAATTTATTACGAATAAAACTTAATATTATCACATTCACAACAGAGACGAACGCGTGTTGAAGAACAGAATCGTGTTTTTAGAACACCAAATAAACGGATGAAATGAATGAAACTGTAGTACTGTAGGTCAGCAAGGTCTAAAATCTGTTAATCTCCTTAGCTTAGCTCAAAAGCTGGCATCACTGCTGCACAACCTGACAATCCTGACATTGACATTCCTAACTAGTGACGTCCGTGACACAGAAAGAAACTATTTTTTTTCGGCGCTCTTATATTTACGCAATATTCACCACGGCATGTTTATCAAAACTTTTTTTTAATTTTAATTTGAGCTTTCTGGGTTAAAGTTTTCTGTAATATTCCACTATCTTTCTTCATCTTCTTTCTTTATTCTTAATCTGTAAGCTTATTTAAGTTAAATCTTACTGCATTCATATAACATCGATTTTTGATTAAAGCTTTCATCATTTTTTAATAATAAGTTGATGATACACACTAGCAAACATTTAGCAAACATTTTTTTTAAGGAAGTCAAATCTTCTCCTGCCTTGGCTTTTACCGAATGCAACTAGAATGTAAAAAAAAAAGCGGTGTTTCTCACGACATGGATTTTATGATAGTTAGTATGGGATAAGGTTCGGGATAGGGTGATGATGATGTTAGATTTCGTGAATCTAAGATATTTCCGAATTACAGATACGCTAGTAGTTACTATGACACGGGGTGCTTGCTACTAACTATTATCTATTCTGTGACGGTTCACAGAATAGATATTACAGATACGCTAGTAGTTACTATGACACGGGGTGCTTGCTACTAACTATTATCTATTCTGTGACGGTTCACAGAATAGATAATAGTTTGTAGCAAGCATCCCAAGGCGTTTTTCGTGACTGTAGATTTTATGAACTAGCGGTCGCCCGCGGCAGGCTTTGCCCGCGTAGTAGGCCATTGCTAACATCCATCCTGTGGAATGTTTGTTTTATTTACCTACATGATTTTGTAGATCTACTGCATTTAGTTAGGTATTATGAGTAAGGTGGGCACTGATGCAAACGAGCTTACCTGATGGTGGATTCAGAAGCTGAATACCTATATTTAAAATGATTACCAGCTCTTAGGTAGGTAGGAGTTCTGTGTGTAAAATGGGACTTCTCAGCAAATAGATAGATAGACTTGTCTACCTACATAGAGGTACCTTTTCATCATCATCATCATCATTAGGCCTACCTTATTTAGGTACCTACCTATTATGAATAAGGTAGACAAGGCACTGATGCCAACGAGCTGCGGCAAATTCATCATCCACACTTGATGTGCGGGCTGGTTTCCGCAAGGCCTCTAGTGGGCCCTTATTGCGTGGCGCTTGACACGAACGAGTTGCTCGAACTTTTGTAGGTTCTACAACACCCCGGTTTCCTCACGATGTTTTACTGGCATAGTGCACATACATTTTTCTACAGAAAAACTCATTGGTACACGACTGGATTTGAACCCACGACTAAGGATCGGAAGGCGGGTCCGCTACCACTAGACCACCAGTGCTCTCTGCCAACGAGCTTACCTGATGGTGGATTCAGAGGAGCGTGTAATCATAATACTTAATCATATGTATGTATAGGTAGGCGTTCTGTGTGATAATGGGACTTCTCAGCAAATAGGTAGGTATGTACTTATAGGTACTTAGGTAGGTAACATTGTCATCATCATTATTATACAGATTTGTATTTTGTAACAAATAAACTCAAAAACTACTGGACTGATAAATTTCTTTCGCCTCTTTAATGCTGAATTATCCCCGAGTACCATAGTTACATTATATCTAGTTTGAGCAAATGAAACCTACAGGAAATAAGTCTCTTTCACCAATAACTCTGCATCTGTAGTTTAGTAACTACTGAGTAGTTCGACAGTTGGTACAAATAAAATGAAATGAAATATATTTATTTGCAAGAAGTATGGTACAATTATAAGATCATAGGGTATGTAAAAAAGTGGCTCACATACTTCATCGGCGACCAATATACAAAATTCAAACAAAAAGTAGAAAATATAAGTTAAATTAAAATAAATCAGTGTGAGAATAATAACAATAATCAATTCAGAATAATAATTCTTAAAGAAAATATAAAATAATTTAAATGAAATCTTTAACGCTATAAAAACATTTATACAACATTGTAGATTATCTTTAGTAGGTAGTTACTCCATCACACACTTAAAGCAAGTTTCTTCATTCACAATCTGACCTATCACACTTTTGTCAGGGTTATAAACACACATCACACACCCACTAAAGTCGGGTCTACCACCTTCTAGCGCTAAGTTTGACACACATCTTCAGCCCACTGAAGATGAAAGCCCACGAGGTGGTCTGGCATGCGGCAGAGGTGTCCAGCCCTGAAGAATTAAATGTTCTTCTCATTATTGATGACTGCCCAGTTGTAACTATGCGTAGGAGTTGACTATGAGCGGTTGGTTCCCAACGCTGCTGGAGGTATTGGAGTCGTCTGTGCTGTAGGAAATGGTAAATACTCTTCAGATGATAATAATAAGACAGATGATTAATTACCGATGCTGTTGCAGCCATCGCATTTCTGTCTTATTTAATATTCCGTTGGATTTTATTTCGTAAATATTAGCTCGTATCTCGAAATAGCCTAGCAAGAAATATAGAACAGTAGCAAGCAGAAGCAAGCATGACATTGACCTCTTGATATTTGACAGTTTGAGATGTCAGTTTTGACAGTTTAAATATAAGATTTACGCACACAAATGTAGATATACATACGTATACGCACACATACACCATAGAAATCTGCTTCTTCTTTTTTCGTGAAAATAAGATCGGCCATTTTTTTTAGATTGGTTTGGTCTTCATGACCATGAAGACCAAACAAATTAAGACACACGTTAACGTTACGTGAAGACTAAACACGAAAAAGGATTAGAATGATTTTTCCAAAGATAAAAAAGCTTTGGAAATTAAGAAAAAAATAATTAATTATTTCAAGTCTTCTCATTTGGCTTCCTTGCTTTTGTTTCACAATTTTGTGAAGGGGATAATAAACTACCCCTCTACATGTTAGGTCACGGGATGCTGGTGGCGGAGGAGCCAAAATTATTCTTCTTGGAAAATAGGGGAAAATGAATTTTCACTCAAACTTTACACAACATTACACATACGTAGATAGGTACAGTCTTTAGCATGAAGCTTTAGCCAAATCTTCAAGAAGAGAGGTATCTACACCACAGATGTCCCACACTACATGGTAAACATAAAGCAGCCCGTGAGGGTCGCGCCTTCAACTGTTCGAAGATACATAGGTGCCTACCATATTAGATATGTAAATGAATGTAGGTACCTAAGTAGCACTTAGGTACATCTACAACCACGTAGAGCTGTCTTGCTCGACCTGAGCAGTATAATCCTGTTAGTGTAAGGACTAGTACTATAGGAACTTACTTACCTACTTTAGTACGTAGCCTCATAAAAGTAGGCATTGAAAATGCAGGGGTAAATTCAGACAACCGCAATCCATAGCTTCAGTTTGATGTATGTAGTCCATGCATGATCATGCAGTATCATCTGGTATTGCAGGCGTCCATAGGCTAAGGTAACTGCTACCCATCAAATGGGCTGTATGCTTATTGTCTACTTTGTTGTATAAAAAAAAACTATCAACGGTCATACAACAAGAACAACGAACCATCAAGACGCAGTTACTATAGGTACCTACGCGAAATAATAGTGTTTTTAATAATACCTACATATTTGAATCAAATACCTACTTAGTAAGTACAAAAAAGTCTTTTGGTAGAACCAAAGTAAAAACATTCAACTAAGCCATCTACAAGTACCTACATTAGCTATCATTAAAGGTATCGGTATTATCATCAACTCGAGAAGGCAAGGCACACAGAACCTAGAAGAGTCGTCACGTCACCACCATCAGATGTGATTGTAGTCAGTCTCAGTTAGTTATGTAGTAGTATAGTCAGAGAAGATGATGGTCTATTAGTTGAAAAACAATTCTTGTCACTCCGGTAATGCCGATAGAAGTGAACAATTATCCCCCCCACGGCCTTTGAACTCAGATACCGAAGAGCAAAAATACTAGGGGGAGGGGGGATGAAAAACCAATTTTCACTCCATAAAAACCACCGACTTCCCGCGATCGCAAGAATGCATACACAGACACACACAATACATTATGACATTATCTGCATGTGATTACATAATGTCGTCGGTCCATCGGTTGGCGAGCAATCGCGCCCTGAACTTCATATTCTGGTTCGTGGTCGTCATTCGAGGACCAATCAGGTTTTTCTGCGCTATTGAACGTATCTATCAATTCCGCAAACTATGTTTAAGGGTAACTTTTTGGTTCCAAATAGGTCATCATTGGCGACATGCAATTGATTGTAGCCGTATCTATGGTTCTGTGATTAGAACCCCCCCGTAGTATTTCTCTATGGATTAGAAGCGGCCTAGTTTCCCAAACATCGCCTATTTCAGATTGTTTTATGAAACTTCTGCACTAAAAATAAAAGCCAGCCCTGTAAAAAATGATCCGACTAAAGTAGGTAATGTATTCACCTTCTTAGACGCAAGTAGCTCTTAGATCTCATTATGAATATTGATTTTGTTGCTCATGACGTTACTGGTAATCCTTAGTTTTCTTATAAAAGCCGTGGGCAGCAGAGCAAACATCGAGTAGCCTCCACCTGGCGTCCCAACGCACCACGGGATTGGTTAAACACACTGAAGACTGGAGTAGTTCGTGCAACGATTTTCTTCAGTATTTTTGTAATAACCGTCTCAGCGGCCTAGAACCCTGGACTCATAAGTAATAATTCTATCAACATAATAATTTAAAACGTGATTCGTGAATTTATATTAATGGTTTGCCCTCAGGTTATCTCCCTGAAGTGAAGATGACTATTGTAAGCATGGACTCTGGACCGGGAGTGGCTGCTCTACAAGCTTGGAGCGGCCAGATGGCGGCGTACGGCGCTTCCAACCAGACCGTCGTCGACAAAGTGCCACCAGAGTTGCTGCACATGATTGATCCACACTGGTTTGTATATTCCGTTTATATCAAGATATTGTCTATATCGTGCAAGTTTAATCATTTGCACGAATACTAGATTTAACTTTTACATTATCTTCAGGTACCAGTTCCCTCCCATGAATCCACTGTGGCATGCTCTTCTCGGCTTCGTCATCGGCTGTCTTGGATTTGTATCTATCACGGGCAACGGAATGGTCGTCTACATCTTCATGTCTACTAAGGTAAAGTGTTATCTATCTATCTATCTATCTATCTATCTATCTATCTAAGGTTTGATGCATGCCAATATGTTAATGAGTTTGTTTGGTCTAGGATTGTGAGTGAGAAGGTGACTAAATTTGTATCTTCTGGTTTCAGCATCTAAAAACACCATCAAACCTGCTTGTCGTTAACCTTGCCTTCTCTGATTTCTTGATGATGTGCTGCATGTCTCCGGCTATGGTCATTAATTGCTACAACGAAACATGGGTATTCGGTAAGGATCTCTCAGTCTGTGTTGTGATTTGATTGCGGAGTTGTGACTTTTTCTATAATTTTGTTTCTGCCACAGGTGCTTTGGCTTGTGAGATCTACGCATGCTGCGGTTCGCTTTTTGGTTGCGCCTCTATTTGGACGATGACAATGATTGCTTTCGATCGCTACAACGTCATCGTGAAAGGTATCGCTGCTAAGCCCATGTCGATCAATGGAGCTCTTCTGCGAATTCTTGGCATCTGGTTGTTCTCACTCGCCTGGACTCTTGCGCCATTCTTCGGATGGAACAGGTAAAGAAACATATTTTACAGAAAAAGCACTCTTGTTGAATAAATTCGGTCTTGAATATATTTTAAATTTTGCCTGGTATTATAGATATGTACCGGAGGGTAACATGACCGCCTGTGGCACAGACTACTTGAGCAAGGAATGGCTGAGCCGCAGTTATATCCTCATCTACTCCGTGTTTGTCTACTTCTTGCCGCTTTTCCTTATCATCTACTCTTACTTCTTCATTGTGCAGGTAAAGACAACAGAGAGTGAAGTTTTAAATTTTTTGATACGAATTAATCTATTCCACTATTTAAGAATTGTGTATATATATAAATGTGTTCCGTTTAAATGTGAACCTATTGATTTTTTCAGGCCGTAGCAGCTCACGAAAAGGGAATGAGGGAACAGGCTAAGAAAATGAACGTAGCCTCTCTGCGATCATCTGAAGCTGCTAACACGAGCGCTGAATGCAAACTGGCTAAGGTCTGGCAGCATATTTCAGCCATGCGTTAATTTCTTCTTGAAAATTGAAATGAAACCACTTTAGTAAATTATTTGCTATCACAGGTTGCTCTGATGACCATTTCTTTGTGGTTCATGGCGTGGACTCCGTACCTGGTTATCAACTACGCTGGAGTCTTCGAAAGTATGCCCATCAGCCCTCTCGCCACCATCTGGGGATCACTCTTCGCCAAAGCTAATGCTGTTTATAACCCGATTGTATATGGAATCAGGTAATGGCATCATATTTAATGTTTTGTCTAAAATAATCTGAAGTCGTTTGAACTCAGACTGTTCCATCTTGCCATTCTATCGTAAGCAACAGTAAGTTCCTTACAGCTACACTATGAACCGTTATATAAAGAATGTGTTATTTTCAGCCACCCTAAATACCAGCAAGCTTTGTACGCGAGGTTCCCATCCCTGGCCTGCCAGTCAGCTCCCGACGAGAGCGCCTCGGTAGCCTCCGGAGCCACCGCCGTCTCAGAGGAGAAGCCAGCAGCTTAAGCTGTTCTTCCGTCTCTGATAAATTCAAGCTCGACGACCGCGCCACTCACGGAATTCTCGATTCTGCCGAAGCGATTCTCTTTATTATTTTTATACGCAAACATTTACATTGTACAAAGTATAACTCGAGCACAGAGCGTGAGCTAGTGCCAAAATATTCAGTCCACGTATTCGTGCAGACCTGCGTATTTTGAGTTCACGTTTTGTGTAGAGTTGAACCTGCACACTTTTCTTATATCTTGCTTGTAAACATCGGCCGGCGATGCCAAAAAATACAAAAAAAATATATTATAATTCAACGTGTCGCCAGGCTGCCCCTCGCCCATGAGACTGCTCCCAATTTAGTTTTAGGAAATGCGATAGATTATTTACGACGAAACAGGCGCTCTGTAACTTGGACTAATAAAGATTAAAGCAATGTGGTAAACGGCCACAATAAATCTATCTTTTATTTACTTTCCTGCATGTTGAGTTACCTACATTTCAATAAATAGGTAACAAAAAACAATACGCCTACCTATCATTGTGCTCTACTCATTAGGTACTTAAATATCATAGGCACCAACTATATACGTAAGATAAAATAAAGATGGTAGACAAAACCTCGGAACAATAAATACTCGAGGTAGGTAGGTACCTATACAGGGTTATTCATTATTAGCTGCAAATAATCAGGAATTAGGTTCAACAAATAAAATAAAAAATATTTATGAAATTATTTTTTTTAAGTTTTGATTTAAGTTTTTGTATCAAAATTTTATTTTTAATTATTTCTATTCTATTCTATTCTAAAAAAAGGTTTTAGAATAGAATAGAATAGAATAGAAAATACTTTATTGCACACCTTAAAACTAACAATGGAAAAACAAGTAACTATACAGGGTGTCCCGTAAATAATGGATCAAACGTAACGGGTAGGTAGCTTACCTCATTTCCAACAACTAATTTGAACAGTAAAAAATAAACCGATAAGGTAACCAAGATATTTTTTTTTTAGATTTTTACTATTTTCTGTACCAGCATTCAGTGTTTTTAATGCTGTTGCTGCAAATGGTATCATATTTAGGTGTGATTTTTGTCAAACATTTCTGAATAGTTTACTAATGTTATAAAATACCATTTTTTTAAATAACATTTTATTTGCCTTAGAAAAAAAATATTGAATCGAAAAGTTTTGTTTTTACGATGAAAAGACCAGAATTGGAAAAAATTCTCCTGTAAAAAAAATGTATGACACCAAAGTGTACTATTATTTTAAAAACTTGTACAATTACTAAGGTTTGCAAATTGGTATAAAACTTACGTCTAGTCCTTGCGGTTACAAAGATATTGCTATGAATCTGACAGAGATGCCAAATTACGAAATAAAATAAAATTTGAAAAAGTGTGCACAATTCAACTATTTTCTTAAGAATGTCTAGGTAGCTCAGCGTATGAAAAAAATTAGGAGGTTAAATTAAAAAAAAATACAAATAAATCTTTTATTTTGTTTTTACAGTAAATGTTCAAACTGACGTCCCTCTACGAGAATGCAAAGTCTGCACCTCCTAATAAAGGAAGCTCTTATCAGACGGACAAAATGGCTGTTGTTTATTTCTGATACAGCAGATTGGATGCGCTGACGTAATTCTTCTTCCGACGTTATTTGTTGTTTGTAAACTTTGTCTTTTAAACATCCCCAATTAAAAAAAATCTGTTCCGCATCCAATCTGCTGTATCAGAAATAAACAACATCCATTTTGTCCGTCGGATAAGAGCTTCCTTTATTAGGAGGTGCAGACTTTACATTCTCGTAGAGGGACGTCAGTTTGAACATTTACTGTAAAAACAAAATAAAAGATTTATTTGTATTTTTTTTTCATACGCTGAGCTGCCTAAACATTTTTAAGAAAATAGTTGAATTGTGCACACTTTTTCAAATTTTATTTTATTTCGTAATTTGGCACCTCTGTCAGATTCATAGCAATATCTTTGTAACCGCAAGGACTAGACGTAAGTTTTATACCTATTTGCAAACCTTAGTAATTTTACAAGTTTTTAAAATAATGGTACACTTTGGTGTCATACATTTTTTTTACAGGAGAATTTTTCCAATTCTGGTCTTTTCATCGTAAAAACAAAACTTTTCGATTCAAGATTTTTTTTCTAAGGCAAATAAAATGTTATTTAAAAAAATGGTATTTTATAACATTAATAAACTATTCAGAAATGTTTGACAAAAATCACACCTAAATATGATACCATTTGCAGAAACAGCATTAAAAACACTGAATGCTGGTACAGAAAATAGTAAAAATCTAAAAAAAAATATATCTTGGTTACCTTATCGGTTTATTTTTTACTGTTCAAATTAGTTGTTGGAAATGAGGTAAGCTACCTACCCGTTACGTTTGATCCATTATTTACGGGACACCCTGTATATCTCATAAAATCTCACGAGCTTTTTGAAGATATTTTTACAATAGTTCATCCTAACTTACTTAAAACCCTTGCATAATCTTTGATACTTTTTGCTAATGGGGTAATTTCATTGGTAGTTTATTAACTGACTACTGACACAACTACACCGCGCGCCTACTGGTTGCTTAGCAACTGTCTAGCCTCTTTCTAGTAAACAAACAGTTTTTCGAAGCATTCATTTATGTGCCTATTTCCAATTTCCCTACGGACCTACTAAATAAATACAATTGCAAGTCACATGCAGCCAATTTACCTATTAACTGGATATGTAATGTTGTGTACAAAATGGCATGCAAAACTTCATATGAACTTCACCACCATTTCCCTAGACTTGCTGAAGAATCAGGATTTACTTTCAATACACATCGGCCACGGGTACACATTGACTGGAATAAAATAAGTAAGTGTTGAATACACTAGATAATAATAGGCTAGATACCTAGGTACTCGAAAACAACAGCAGTTAATATTGTTTACTTTTTTCAGAACTTATCGACCTAGATAACCTTATAAGAGAAAGAAAGTTTGTCCTCATCGAACAACACCTCAATGATGTAAGAAATCTATCGTACAGAACACCAAATAGAAGGTTGGTAGCTACGTAATTTTGAAGACATGAAAACCTTACTTTAAATTTTCAGATCCTCGATTGTGTTTTCGAGTCAGAGTTCGATGTACGTATCTTAGATGAAGGAGTCATGAAGATGTTTAGGCTAGCACAGTTGGCAGTAGAATACCAGCAGTTTTGTAGACACTATCTCGACCGGAGCGTTTTCGTCTTGAGGGAAGAAATAACTTCACTTGCACAGGTAATTTGTTTATTTTACGTAGACAGGATGTACCTAAGGTAGGCATTAATTCTGTTTCTTAAGTGCCTTCTTACTTACCTATTATTTAACTTTTTGAGGAACTAGATGTTTCTAAGAAACTAGTGCAAGAGAAAGAAGAGGAACTTAGAAAACTTAGAAAGAGAACAAGACAATCTTTCAAAACCTCGCTACCTTATGGCAATGATAACATAGCAGCCATGATTTTAAAAACATTGTCGAACAAGGGCGATATATTTCCCTCTACTGCGAATGCAGGCGCACAATACAATAAATGCAATTATTGTGACAAAGTATTTTTAAATCAATTATATCTGCAAAGTCATATCAGCAGGCGACATGCTAATGTAATAGACACACCTCAAAAAGAAAATCAAGCCAGTGAATCGTGCAATGAAAATGTTAAAATGAACGCAGAAATAATGGAACTTAAAACGAAGCTCAAAGACATGGAACAAATCATACTTAATGCAAATAGTCAAAATAGATCAGTAGACAAAGATTCTGAAAAGAAACCGATTAATGAAGTCGAGAAAAAAGAACTAGAACGTAATGTCAAGGATGCTGAAGTGTCGACTAATAATGAAGAATCATACCTGTTAGATAAATTTGAACACTGGAAAAAAGAGGAACACGAAAAGTACGACAGAGAAATTAAACTATTACGAACTCAAATTTTGGAAACAATCAATGTAATCAAAGAAAAAAAAATACAAGAGCCTGAACCGAAAGATACAAATGCTATTGAACAGCTCCATAGCACTCTAGTACAGCAGGGTGCGGAGTTACTAGCACTCAAACAGGAATTGAGTAACTCTGTAAGTCTAACTGTTTACTCACTCTTTGCGTGTACGTATTTTACTTTGATAGATAACCTTCGACTTATTCTTCTAGAAAATTGTGGCGAACGTAAAAGAAGACAACGCAAGTAACAAAGAGGCTGAAGCACAAATAGCCTTCTGGACTAAGCGTGCTGAAATGCAGTCTAAACAATATGACGCTTTGCTTCAAAAACTAAATGATGTGGCACGGGATGCCAAAGAATCGCGAGCACTAGCTGAAACGGAAAAAGAAAAAGCTGCGCAATTACAAGCGTTGCTTCAGCAAAATCTTCAACGAAGAGCATCTGCGACGATACAAACTTCAACGGAAGATCTATTAGTGGTATGGCCTCATCAAATTATATTTCATAATTGAATCACTTATTACGTGACATGTTTCAACAACGATACCTTACTTATTCAATTTGTTTTTCAGCTTCCAAAAAAACAAGCTACCAATACTTTGATAACCAAGCATGAAAAATCTAATAATAATAAACTAACCAATCGACAAACGCTTGAAAATCTGCACAAAAAGGCGCAAGAACTTCTAAATATTGGCTCTATAAGTACCACTTCATCAGAAGCGTCGAGTTCGTCAGAAGAAAAAGTTGATCCGCCACCACAACTTAGAAAAAATAAGTTGATTGAAAATTCCCCTAGGAAAGCAATAACAAAGGTGCAAAACAAAATAGACCATTCCGTTTCCGTCCATTCAAAGTACAACAGTAGAACAGAAACGAACGCAAAGGATAAAGTTAATTCCATTCATGAAAATGAGGAAGATTCACGAGCAAAGTTTGTAAAGGCTATAATTTCTAAACCCAGAAACAATAAAATAAAATATTGCACAAAGCTATTAAAGGAACCCTCAATGTCCGTTTCAGGAAGGTAAAAGAAAATTATGCGTAGGCGACAATTTTTTCCAGTGCTAAACTACCCTATGTACTTAATAACGTGCATACACTCTTTCAGCCCGATGAGAGTGGTTAGAGCAAAATTAACAGAAGAAGTCAATAATCGTTTGGTATGCTTTGGTGTGGATCCTTTAAAAAGCAGACTACCTCAAACCATATTCCAGAAGCAAAGAATGGAACTGCAGCAATTGAACGAGATCAAATCGAAGGTCTGAATTTTATGTTAAATATTCTCTTCAAGCTACATTTTTCAACTTATGTCGGGTTCTTATGATTACGAAAATTGTTTCGAAAAAATGATGTTTGAACACCCATAGCTTGCGATTGTGGATTTGAAGAGGTGATTTTCGTTTAAATCACGTATTGCCTTCGCTCGTACTAGCTAAGTCGCTAGTCTAGAATACCTACCTTAAATATTCGATAAAATATTATAAGTATTGTAATTTTTTTATTCTTGACACAATCATTATTTTATTTTCTAACTTGATCGATCTTATATTTCAGAAAACTCCATCATATGAAAAAGTAAGATACGGCATCTTAGCTTACTTGGACGCTAACACTGAAGAAGCAGAAAAAAAAATCAACGGTAATAACGAATATGTTTCTCCTAACAAAGTTCACAAGTCATTACGAAGTATATCTTCGGTCATATCCAACGTTAAATCTAAGGCTCTGTCCCTAGTTAAGTTAAACGATGCCAACAAAGAAAAACGAAAACCAATAAATACAGACGTAACTACAAAAGCTATGACTCTTCTTAGAACTCCACCTGACTCAGGACATGAGAGCCCACTGAGTTCAGGACGAAGTCCAAGCAAAACCAAAAGCAAGGACAATATAAATATTACAAAACCAGATCGGAGAAATAAATCAAAGCACAATCGTGAGATTATCACACACACCATTAACGATGACGACATCACGAACAAGGCGAACCTAAAGAAATCAAAAACTGTAGAAATAAATGAAACCGACGATGAATACGATCAAAGCGCATCGTACGATCACAAGTACAACAACACGATGGCTGTAGTATCGAAGGCTTCAAAGTCATTAGAAAATCTCATAAAGTCACCAGCACGACGACCAGCTTCAGCTGATATAAACTCTGTTCACGCAGTACGCAAATATGCGATAGAAAATGGTGACCTCTTTATGCGCACTCAATCTGTAACTAACTTGTCAGAGAATGCCGCACAACCAAACGGCATTACCAGTAAAGCGAATATACCAGTAAACAATGAAAACAGTAGCGATGATGTCGAGTCGCTTCCAGACACATCGCGCAATAAAGCACAGTTTAATGAGAGCGTTCAAAATATAAAACAAACAAAAGGAGTTCTTAAAAATGCGTCCTCAACATCTTCTTTGAACAAGAAGAAAGTTTTGTTTGATATGGATGCTATACAGATGAAATCTGTGAGCGCATCGCCATCGCAAAGCATCACTGAAAAAAGTGATGGCAACGAGAAGTATGAATTGGGATTGGTTAACCTTGATGGTGAAGAGTGGGATATTTCAAGGTAATTGATACCAGTCTTATTTCTCTTCGCAGGGTTAGGTACTGTGTAGTCTCTATCATATCAGATAGGCACTGGATCAAAATACGCGCCCGGTGATATCTTATCCTTTTTATGAGTAAATATCTAAATAAATCTTTAACCAACTTATTTTATCCACAGCATTGAAAACGAACCATTGAAGGATGATACAAAAATTCAAATAAACACTCGCACCAGTCCGAAAATCACAGAGCTGAAGAAAACCATCGAATCCCAGTTGGCCCGAAGAAACCATACCCCCTCTACTGCCATTGTTGGAGGCGTGGACATTCTCTCAGGTCCCTTGGCCAGGCCGACAAGCGCTGCTGGCGGCAGTAACACAAGTCTAGGCAGCTCAATACTAGACGAGTCTGAAACAATTCCACCTGTGAACCACAAGGCATTCGTGAAGCCGAGGAGAGTCGCAGAAAAGGATGATAGTGAATTAGATATTTCGGAATTTAGCATAGATGGAATAGTCATGAACAAAAATGAATCCTTTTAAGTTTTACATTTATCTGTTTTTTGATGGTATTTTAAGTAAAGTTTAATTCCAACAAAACATCAATATAGTAACGATGTTCCGAACTTTGCCCCTTAATCACATTTAAATGAATTTAATGCTTTTTATGGTGTTAACTTATAAATGTTGGTTGCATGCCTACAATTATGTTTTTTTGTACATCCCTAACATACTTTTTGGTTCATGAATATGTAAATTAAATGAGCCGATGTATATGTATGTATATGCCGGTACGGGCTAACTACTACGGTAGCAATCATTTATTATTGTATACATTATTGTGTGGTGTTACCCCGTGGCCTATTTTGATTTGGCCAAGAGGAATTTGGGGCAACTATGGGTAATAGTTTCTAGTCTTATCAAAATACCAAACACAGCTCAGCCAATACATAAACATGGATCCAAAATGTGTTTGGGATAGGTATTCTATAAACTTACCTATGTTATTTACTCTAAAAATTACAAACTGTCAGTGTAGTGTAGCCATATCTTGGAGGTCCATCATGAGCCATAGTCCTGTGTAATCAAGGATTTTATATACAATTTATATATATTTACGAAACAAAATTCACACAACATTTGAGTGAACGTACCTTCGTTCCTATCAGCTGGTAACCCCAGAGTACGAAGTGCTATCCCACCAAACAAAAATAGCCATGTGAAATCGCTTCAAAAACACGAGTAGGGTAAACCATACTATTCTTGGCACCCCCCCAATGATTGGCACTCTAGCATAAAAACCCATGAAATATGAGTTTCGAGCAATTTTTTTTAAGTGACAATAATTTATTTTGGTACTTAGTATATTTAATTTTCTTAAAGGTAACATTCATTTTATGCTTAGAATGTCCGCCATCCAAACTTTTCACCCAATCCTAACTTTTTTTATAACTTTTTACTCGGTTGTCTCATCCTTGCTATAAACATGTTTGGAAACAGCTGTGAAAGGAATATGGCGGACATTCTAAGCATAAAATGAATGTTACCTTTAAGAAAATTAAATATACTACCAAAATAAATTATTAAAAAAAAAGCAGCCAAGTGCGAGTCGGACTCGCCCATGAAGGGTTCCGTAGCATCAAGTAACATAATTTATAGGTTCTTGTAGTTCGTCGAAAGGTAAATTGCGGTTTACGATTTATCACGTATAAAAAAAAACTACTGACTAGATCTCGTTCAAACCAAATATCGTTGAAAGTTTGCATAGTAATGTACAACATATATTTTTTTCAGTTTTATCTTTCTCTTATTTTAGAAGTTAGAGGGGGGGGGACCAACTTTTTTCCACTTTGGAAGTCTCTCGCGCAAACTATTCAGTTTAGAAAAAAACTATATTAGAGACCTCAACATCATTTTTGAAGACCTATTCATAGATACCACACGTACGGGTTCGATGAAATAATTTTTTTTGAGTTTCACATTCAAGTATGGGGACCCCCAAATTTTATAGTTTTTTTCTATTTTTGTGTAAAAATCTTAATGCGGTTCACAGAATACATCTACTCGCCAAGTTTCATCAGTCTAGCTCTTACGGTTTCGGAGAAAAATGGCTGTGACATACGGACGGACAGACAGACAGACATGACGAATCTAAAGGGTTCCGTTTTTGCCATTTGGCGACGGAACCCTAGAAATTGCTCGAAACTCTTATTTCATGGGTTTTTATGCTAGAGTGCCAATCATTGGGGGGGTGCCAAGAATAGTATGGTTTACCCTATACAAGAGCCCTAAGCCAAATAAATACAACTTTGTGGTGTATTAATAAAACTAGATTTTCAGTTAAGATATTTTTATTTAAAAAAAAAAACTAATATAGTTCCATTTGTCACCTGTTATAGGGTAGGGTTGAGAAGTTATGTAGTCACCGACACCAGCACAGCCACCTGAAACGGATTTTTTCAAATTAAACATTTTTTAAACATAATAATTTAGTAGTAGGTACAGTACAACTTCAGAAAGAGCCTCTTGGGTAATCAAAGATGATCAGAGTAGGTAAGTGAAATTCATCATGCTCGTTTATTAGATTACGTATTAATTATTAGGACAATATAAATAACTTTTTTAAGGATCATTATTAAACAGGGTGTAAACTTATACTTCGCCGGAAAACAGGGCATTCATATCGAGAAAACTCTACTACTTTAGAAATTACAATTTTCCAGAATACACTATAATTCACATTCAAAATAGTGTAATACATTTTACATGTTTTTTTTTGGCATTCATTGCATTACATAAAATTCTTACCAATAAGTCTGGACAATCTTGTTTTCAGGACAATCTTGTTGCACAGCGTCCAAAATTGACCACATCCAACCTGTAGAACATACAATGGTATTTTATTTATTGTCAGTAGGTTTTTGATAAATATAGGTAGATTAAGATTCCTTCAGAAAGAGCCTCTTGTGTAATCAAAGGTGATCAGAGTAGGTAAGTAAAATTCATCATATTTTCTTATCATACAGGGTTTAATGGCAAGCAAAGTTTTTTTTAAAGATTTTTATAATTAAGAATTATCTGAATACACTTTAACCAGATCTGTAATAGTGTATACATTTTATACTAGCGGCCACCCACGGTAACGCTCGCGTGGTGATTTTTTTATCCTGTTCCTGATAGGATGGGATTAAGATGGCTTTGGCATTGCATTACAATTCATAAAATCCTCACCAATAACTCTGCTGCGTCTTGCTTTATCACAGCCATGAGTCCAGTTGTTCACCATTGTGCCTGTACAATAAACAATATTATTAAAAATGAGAAGTTGAGCATATTGATAAATATTGATAGGACAAATAATTCCTTCAGAAAGAGCCTCTTGTGTAATCATAGGTGATCAGAGTAGGTAAGTTAAGTTCATCATGTTCATCTGGCCACTACTTAAGGTGCTCCATATCGGGAGAAATGACCAGTAATATAACAGTTCAGATTCGAGCATTACATTTGTGAGGACCTCTAATGGTATAATTGGCAATGATACAGTAGTGAGATGGAGCACCAGTTTGTACACCCTGCTGCAAATGGCACTTGCTCAGAATATAATTTTAGAATGTTACAAGTAAATGCTACCGGTGAGCGCTTTTAAATTCATACACTACATAACTAAATATTACCTTTAAATCATGTTCCTTTCAATGCAATGGGGTCCAATGTTCTCTTTAGCTCCAAATTATGAAAAGAGAATGGCAGGCTTTCCATAAACGCGTTCATCTTTCAATCATTCTTCACTTCAGCCGTCGGCGTAGACCTGGATCTGCTTACCACTATAAGAGCCTGTGGGACATGCATATACATTATCAAATTGTTCTACTGTTGAAGCAGTGTGTGTTCGCCAGGGGCTAAGCCTATGTGTCACGTGCACAACCTTACATATTGTGGCAGATGTCAACTCGCGTAGGGTTCATATCGGGAGTGTGTGAACTGGAGTGACGTGCCTCTTTTAGCTGCTAAAACCGAAACATTTGTCCCCTAGTGAATACACATTTTATATTGTTTCCCAACACAGGTGCGTTATTATGGATTGGAACATAATAACGCGCTCATGTTGGGGAGTTTTAATTAGCAAAATAATACGCACCTTATTACCGATGTTCTAACCCTAATATTCGATTTTTTGCGAATGAAAAAGTAATCAGCATTGATTTTATATATTTTATTTGGAATAAGTTTATGCCTCCTTCTTTGTGTCGGTCTTGCCACCACGAATCCTTCCGGTTCTGCGCGCAGCGATGAGACCGACCTTGCGACCGGCGGATGTTCCTCTCTTGACAGTCGAAGCCTTACCTGGAAAAGAAATAGCATCATTAAAAAACCATAGAAGTATCTTCTGTATTACGAACTTCAATTAAGTACCAGTCTCTCAGAGCAAAGTAAATCTCTTACTGTACCCTGTTTTTGTTTATTTCTAATACTACACTATGCGCAAAACAAACATACGCATCGCCGCTTTTCAATGTTAGCTGACCTTTACAATATAGCACCCAGGCACAGAAAAAGCCTCTCGCAAAAATATTTGTCCTTGTGGGAATCGATTTAACAACCTACAGTGAATAAGGCAGATCTGTAAGATAACAAGAAAATGCAAAATGAGATACTCACCAATATGTTGATGGTTACCACCTCCGTGAGGATGCTCCACGGGGTTCATGGCCACACCTCGTACATAAGGCCAGCAGTTACGCTTCACCTTGTACTTGTGGTATGCACGACCAGCCTTCAGGATGGGCTTGTCGATACGACCACCACCGGCAACAATACCTGTAATATTGATATACAAATAAATGTACCAATATTCTATTGAATAACAATATAAAGTTATTTGAAAGTTCCTCAGAAAGAGCCTCTTGTGTAATCATAACAGATCAGAGTAGGTAAGTGAAAATCATCATGTTTTTTAACTACTAAATTATAAACATTTGAAATCATGTACTGATTTATATTTTATTAACATAGATTCTTGTTCCATACCTAAAAGTTGAGAATAGGATAATTAATCATTTAATTTGTAGCATCGCAATTTAACAATATCTTAAGTTTATTGATGTAGACAGAGTCTACACTAGATCGTAATAACTTGTGTAAAATAAATAATAATAATAAATGTTTCATCTAAATGCTCAACTACTTCACAAAAAAATTGTTGATATGGCATTTGAATTACTCACCAACCATGCCTCTGTTGCTTGAAGGCAGAACTTTCTTAGCGCCTGATGGGAGCTTTACCCTGGTACGCTTAGCATCGGGGTTGTGTCCGATGACAGTGGCGAAGTTACCAGAGGCACGAGCGAGCCGGCCGCGGTCTCCCATCTTCTCTTCCAGGTTGCACACAATGGTACCCTCAGGCATAGCTCCAACCGGCATCACATTTCCTGAAGACAGACATCACAATTACTACAAATAAAAGATGGTCTAATTGTCAATAACACATAGAATCAGTTCTGATTGCCTTTATATTTAAATCAGAGAGGTTTATTTAAATAGGTAGATTTCACTTGAGATACGAGGGGGGAATGCAAGTATATTTTTTGAAAACACAACACTTACCAACTTCAAGGGTGGCCTTCTTTCCACAGTAAACAAACTGGCCAGTGTAGAGCCCCTCAGGAGCAATGAAGAGCTCTTTACGAGTCTTGAACTTGTACGGGTCACGGAAATGGACCACAGCTAGAGGAGCACCTCTACCAGGGTCGTGGATGATGTCCTGGAAAGATGATTAGACATATCATTTGAAACAATGTACTATAGCCGCATAATAATTAGCTCAATCATACAGATAGTTCTTACAAAAGGTAAACAAATAGCACTAGACTACTTGAGAACACAAGCAAGGAAATGTTGTCACTGTAATAAATTTAAATAATTTTGATTAGGTTAGAAAATATTGCTGCTTACCTTCACGACACCCTTGATGTATCCATGACGTTCTGCGTAGTCCAATGAACGTAGTTTAGGTGCTCCTTTCCTTTTCTTAGTGTGTGATACGAACACTGAACCGGCACCTTTACGTTGAGCACGAATAACCCGACCCATGGTTACGTCCCGTTACTGAAATATACAAAACAACCATTCAAAATCTTCTTTCGACTTAATGAACGGTTTATAACTTTCACGTATTTCAATAACTGCATGGCGAAGTTTATCATATACATTTAGATTCATTACGATTAAAACGATCTAAAAATTTACGTACATTTTCGAGACGGTCACTTTTGAAAGAACTAAATCTGGTTAAAGTGTTGCCAAGTCTTTGTTTCATTTTACCCCACGCTTAGCTATCTAAGCTTAAAGTGAATCCACTCTAAAGTGGGTGACTTTGGCATTCTGGCTCGTCGGTTGCGGAATAAAATATATAAATGCATTTTAAATATTTTATGCCATGCTTAAAAGTTAAAACTATACGCGAAGCACCAGACCTGCTAAACCTGCTAGTTCAATTTTACCCTAAATCTTGAGTATATCCTAAGATGGCACCACTGATCGCGACAAGCTGACATTGACATTGGCACTTTTTATTTACTTTTTTCTAGTGCTAGATACATATTTCTTCGGCCAATTATTCTTTGTTTCAGACTGTCACTTTCAAATTTTACTTGTTTGACGTGATGATTGACGTTGGCATTTTTAATGCTTGTTTTAAAGAGGATAATTGTAAAAAAACATTTTTTGGCACTGCGGCGCGGCGCCCGCTGCCGCGGCTCACTCGCTTTACTCACTCGCCTTGTATGTAATTTATATATGTTCTAGCATAACCTAACCTATCCAAGTCAGAACCGCCCTCTAAAGTCTCAACTGTAAAAATATTTTCCCGCAAGCAAATAATTACGAGTTTAATAAAATGGAACAGGAAGCTTATTTTTGTTTTTATGTAATAAAATGCCATTGTAAAGTCTTGTGTTGTTTTCCAACTAATTCATGGTAAGGTTACTTTTTCATGAAAATGTTACCTTTTGAGCGGCCTCATTGTTATGTTTGAATTTGACTATCTGCCACTGGCAGCACTGTCCCTGATTGACAGGACTTGGCGGAAAGACTTTGCATCCAAGCCAGCACAAAATTAAAAAAAAAATGGCTTAATTGGTATTGTTTGTATTGTTTGTTTTGGTTCTCATCAATAGTGTAATAGTCGTGTTAATTAATGTCATAATTACATAACTGAAGAAATGAATTGACTAATGTGCGACGCAGCACCAAATTGCGGATATCTTGCTAGCTAACAATACTTTCGTAATACGAGTAACTTTGATTCGTAAACATGTAAGTATATATGTATACAAATACAAACAAAGCATTTGTCACGTTGTTCGCCTCCTGCTAGCTGGCTCTCGGCACAAATAGATGTATAAGTTCTTCGTACTCTCGCAAGAGTCACGTTGCACGCGGCGTGGACGACTCTGACGTAGGTAGTAGGTACCTTCAGTGTTTCTTGTCAACTTTCTCGTTAAAACCTCTTCTTCCAGTGCTCCAGTGTAACGGCACATAAAAGTAAATAAATAATATATAATCGAGTATGTGAACCTGCTAATGTTTAAATAAAATTTAATAGGACTGAAAATTTAGCCAATGCACCTATGTAGGTACTGGTGATTGTATGATTTTTATTCTCATATTTGGGTAAATTTAATTTTATTTAATTATATAATTCGTTTAAATAATTGCTTGCACCGTATAAATGAATAACTAAAAGCTATCACCAGCTTCAACTTAATTCACAATATAATTTCTCTTAATTTCGAGTGAGCTAAATAACATTTTTAGGGTTCCAAAGTCCCACAATTTTTTAAAGCAGTTTTTTGTTTCCATTTATTTGTCCTTATTTAGACCAATGTAACTCATTTCTTATAACTCGTATTCATCTTAAACCATAGGTCATGGTTGGTGCTGGCCTTAAATGGGCAGAACTCATTTTTAGTTGGAAACTGGGATTTTTGTTGTTCCCTTAGTCCCACTATTTGCTAGGTGCTTTTAAACAGATCCATTAGGTCCGTTGGGACCAGATTACTGTTTTAAATTGTGACTATGTGAAAGTCACTGTGTATTTATTTAAGTAAATGTATGTAGCTCTTAATGGTATTGATTTTGATATCCAGTGTAATTATACCCTATTAATGTAAATCTGTCAAATATGACAGCATTTAAAATGATAAGTAATTAGTAAATTATTCAAATACGGGCGACCCTGTATTTTTTTATTTATTTCATTAGAACGGTCTTGGAACCAATTACACTAATTAACAGGTAAAATACATTTCCTCAGTCTAATACATTAATTTTACAATATTTATGAACATTTATTAAACACTAGCTGATGCCCGCGACTTCGTCCGCGTGGATATTTGAGTTCTTTTTTTTTATTTTGATATGACCAACTGTAGTTACCATAATTTTGAGCTTGTACGTTAGAGTGTATTTGAATTTGAAGGCAAGTGCTGTTGTTTTATTTTTCAGCAGTGTCTAATTTAAGTATGATATCATCGGTTTTTAACCAACTTCCAATCAAAAAGGAGGAGGTTCTCAATTCGGTTGTATTTTTTTTTATTTATTTTTTTAATGTTTGTTACCGCATAACTTCGTCATTTGTGAGGCGATTTGAAAAATTATTTTTTATCTGAAAGGTACTGCTTCCAGATTGGTCCCATTTTAATTTTATTAAAATCGGTGTTGCCATTTTTATTTTAAATAATTTTTTTAATGTTTGTAACTGCATGCCTCCGTCATTTATGAACCGATTTAGAAAATTATTTTTTTATTTGAAAGGTTATGCCTACGTCCAGATTGTCCCAAACAAATTTGATTAAAATCGGTTTAGCCGTTTGACAATGAAGTCGGTTTCTCAAGTTTTTTAAACTTATAATTTTATTTTGTAAACCTTTGTGTGTATTCGAACCTGGTGACAGATGCTGCGGCAGCTGAATTTTTTTTAATGTTTTTTTGCGTATTTTGTAAAGCTCTTTTTCGTGATTTTGTTTAAGTGGCTAATTTGGGCTATCGTATTCGTTGGTGTATAATCGAATCTGGTTTTTTTAGTTTGATATGAACAAATGCTAGTTACCATAGTTTCGAGCTTGTACTTTAGAGTGTATTTGAATTTGAAGGCGAGTGCTGTTGTAGCCGATTTTTTTCAGCGGTGTTTAGTTTAAGTATGATAGATGATTCCCGCAATTTTGTCTTAGTGGTTATCATCGTTTTTTTGAATTTTTTTTGTGTATTCAAACCAGGTGACAGATGCTGCGGTAGCTGGAAATTTTTTAATGTTTTTTTTGCGTATTTTGTAAAGAACTTTCGTGAATTTGTTGAAGTGGCTAATTTGGGCTATCGTATTCGTCGTTGGTGTATAATCGGATCTGTTTTTTTTATTTGACATGACCAACTGCTAGTTACCATAGATTTGAGCCTCCACTTTAGCGTATTTGAATTTTAAGGTGAGTGCTGTTGGAGCCGATTTTTTTCAACAGTGTTTAGTTTAAGTATGATAGATGTTTCCCGCGATTTTGTCGTTGTGGTTATCATCGGTTTGTTTGTGAACCTTTGTGTGTAATCGAACCTGGTGCCAGATAATGCGGTAGCTGAATTTTTTTAAATGTTTTTTTACGTATTTTGTAAAGCTATTTTTTGTGATTTTTCTTAAAATCATTTTCCGTTTTTTCTTCTTTCAGGGAAATAATTTTCCTATCTTCTTTCTTAGCGCACCTCTGCTCTATTAGAGGAACACACCTTCTAAGTTTCATGATTCTAGGGCTAACGGTTTAGGCTGTGCGTTGATTTTTCTTTATACCATTTTTCCCCTTTTTCTCCTCTTCGGTAAATAATTTTCCATTTTCCTTTCTTAGCGGATGCCTACGTCTTAACATCTACCTGCATGCCAAATTTTAGCCCGATCCGTCCAGTGGTTTGGGCTGTGCGTTGATAGATCACTATGTCAGTCAGTCAGTCAGTCAGTCACCTTTGAGTTATATATATATAGAAGATGTATGTACGTAGTACGTACATGTTTAGACATATTATTAGGCAGTAAACATGATAAATATAATTTTTCGTGAAAAAAACCTTAGCAAACAGGTCAAATGACATAAACTGGAGGAAGCGAAGACGAAGCTATGTTCAATATAAGGCCAATATAAGGTAGAACGCTTACTTCACTTGATGGACCAATTCTCATGTTTTCGTGTATATGTCCAGTAGTGGCCTGCTGATTATGATCATGATGAGTATGACCTATGACTTTCCCACTTGACGTCATACCATACCTAAAATCTTTCGAAGTTGCAAATAGAATTTTGAATTTCAAAGGTTTTTCGGCTTCTTATAAAGTTCGTAGTACCGGGACTTTTTATTTCATCATACCTAAACAATACATTTTATTTCAGTAAAGTCACAAGCGTGGTCGATTCCTTTCAAGTGCCAGTCTTTGTCTTGAGTGAGCTTTTTGCGCTACCTTGGCAATTACGCGGAAAGAAATGCCCTTCTTTCTCGACGTAAATCTACGCGTTTGATTTGAATTCAATTTTGGCTAGGTATTTATTATATAATTCCACGGGCCTGCCGCTATTTCATTATAAGTAGAGTATTCTTTACAAAGTCCATAATTTTATTATTCCCTGAGAAATGTTCGGATGTTTTGTATGGAATGGAATTATGTGTAGGAAGTGCCTTAAAATGTATGTGTTGTAAGTTGCACCTAACAGTGATAACATCCAACAGATATAAAATGGGACTGATTACGTAAAGCGATGTCTGCCGCAGCCGAGGTCCTCATAGCGACGAGCGTCTGCTCTCCTCCACCTACGCCTTTACTACTGCCTCCTGCGCAAGTGATACCCCCTGCACCGGCAGTAACCCCCGCTCTTGCATTACCCCCCGAAGCATCAATACCACCCGCAGTATCTCCTGCACCTGCAGAACTCCCCGAATCCTTAGCATCCCCTGAACCCGCAGTATCTTCCGCATCCACAGTACCACCCCAAGTATCCTCTGCACCTGTAGTACCCCCTGAATGCTCTGTATCCCTCCCACCCGCAGTAACTTCTTTATCCATAGTACCCATCGCATCGTCAGTTACCCCCTTATCATCAGTATCCCCCGCATCCTCAGTACCCGTCGCATCCACAGCACCCCCTGCATCCGCAGTATCCCCCGCACCGACAGTATCCCCTGCGCTGGCAGTATCACCCGCACCGGCAGTATCTCCCGCGCCGGCCGTATCACCCGCACCGGCAGTCTCTCCCGCTCCGGCCGTATCACCCGCACCGGCAGTCTCTCCCGCTCCGGTCGGACACACCGTTCACTGGTTCAGAAAAGGCCTCAGACTCCACGACAACCCATCACTGAGGGCAGGACTTGTCAACGCAGCTACATTCCGATGCATCTTTCTAGTCGATCCATGGTTCGCGAGTTCATCCACCGAAGGAATCAATAAATGGAGGTTTGTAAGATCTTACAAATCGCAGACGCTGTTATTTTCATGACCTACTCTTGGGCCGTCATAGTACTTCACTTACCTGACCCACTTTAAACAAATGTGTACCTCACCTTGAACTATACCAACTGCTGCATAACTTGACTGAGCACGCATATAGGTACCTTCCTTTATCTAACCCCCGAATACTGAAACGCAACTCAGATTTAGGCACGTCTCAAGCGACGAATATTTGACAGATTTTCATTGAAAACTGTCAAATATTCGTCGCTTGAGACGTGCTTAAATCTGAGTTGCGTTTCAGTATTCGGGGGTAAGTCTATTGTTTTGATAAATGGTTGGTACATACATTTCTAGTTACAATTTCTAGTTTTATAGCTGAACTGAATCCGCGCCTTTTTCCCTCTTGCTTATTGCCATTGATGCACGCAAAATCTATGTCAACTTATTGTTCTCAGGTTTCTACTCCAGTGCCTCGATGATCTCGACGCTAGTCTCAAGAAACTGAACTCGAGGCTATTCGTGGTACGCGGCCAGCCGGCGGATGTTCTGCCGAAACTGTTAAAAAAATGGGGGACTACCTCGCTTACTTTCGAGGAAGACCCGGAGCCTTACGGCCGTGTGCGGGATCACAACATAACATCAAAATGCCGGGAAATCGGCGTCAAAGTCAAATCGCACGTCTCGCACACACTTTACAAATTGGATTTGTAAGTTGTTTCCATTTATTAGTAGTAAGGTATTTTTAGGGTTCCGTAGCCAAATGGCAAAAACGGAACCCTTATAGATTCGTCATGTCTGTCTGTCTGTCTGTCCGGCCGCGTCACAGCCATTTTTCTCCGAAACCATAAAAGCTAGACTGATGAAACTTGGTGAGTAGATGTATTCTGTGAACCGCATTAAGGTTTTTACATAAAAAAGAAAAAAAAACTATAAATTTTGGGAGTCCCCATACTTGAAACTGAAACTCAAAAATTTTTCTTTCATCGGAGCCATACGTGTGGAGTATCTATGAATAGGTCTTCAAAAATGATGTTGAGGTTTCTAATATAGTTTTTTTCTAAACTGAATAGTTTGCGCGAGAGACACTTCCAAAGTGGAAAAAAGTTGGTCCCCCCCCCCTCTAACTTCTAAAATAAGAAAATGATAAATCCAAAAAAAATATATGTTGTACATTACTATGCAAACTTCCAACGATATTTGGTTTGAACGAGATCTAGTCAGTAGTTTTTTTTTTATACGTCATAAATTGTAAACCGCAATTTACCTTTCGACGAACTACAAAAACCTTTATATTATGTTAATTGATGCTACGGAACCCTTCATGGGCGAGTCCGACTCGCACTTGGCTGCTTTTTTTTTGTTAGCTTATGCCAATGAAAAAGGCAGAAAATGAAAGCAGCGCCGTATTAAAAAACTAATGGCGGACATTCCATACATCACTATCTAGGCCCAAAGCTTGTACTGTTAAAACCCTATAACTAATAATACTGTATATACCTAAGCATAACCTTTGCTTTTTTATGCAAATGTGTACTATAATAATTTCCCAGACAGAGAACAAACATCTGGCCTCTAGCTCAGTTGGTAGTAGCTCTGCCTTCTGCGCCGTAGGTCGTGGGTTCGATCCCCACCGAGAACAAATATTTGTGTGGTTAACATAAATGTTTGTTCTCTGTCTGGGTGTTATATTGTATTCTAAGTATGTATTTACAAAAAAAAAAAAAAAAACAAGTATTATATCAGCTATCCGGTTCCCATATTACAAGCTCTGCTTAGTTTGGTGCTGGGTCACAATATTTATTATTATTATTATTATCTATGTTCACCAAACAATTAGTAAAAAAAACTGATTGCATTGATTGCATATTTTTGTTTAGAATAATCGAGCGCAACGGTGGCCATGCTCCGCTGACATACCACCAGTTCCAAGCCCTCATAGAGTCAATGCCGCCGCCGCCGGTCGCCGAGCCAGCTGTCTGTCTCGAGACACTGAACGGAGCCACCACGCCTGTCGCCGACGACCATAATGACCATTACGGTGTGCCTACCCTCGAGGAACTTGGTAAGACATTTCTTTTAACACGATAGAAACTTTTGGTAGCAGTTTCCTGCTGGGTTTGCCTGTGGAGACGTAGCAGCAGTACCGGTGTAGCGGATAGTTGCGTAAGAAATGAAAACGAATGAAAAAAATATGAGTTTTATCTGTTTGTCAGTCGGTCTTTTCCTATTAGGCTAGCTCTAAAATTAATGTTTCGACTTAAATGCGGTTTTCTTTGTTAGAAAACTGTTCATTCTGAAAAGGTTCTTTGGTATCTATTGGTAAAGAACCGTACAGCCATTTCAATTTTCTGTTTCTGTTCGGTCCGCCATGTTTTTGGTATGTTGTGTTTTTCTCGATGGTCGAGAAAATGTTAATGTGCAAGTGAACGAAGTAAAATTAAAGAAAAATAACAATTTAAACCGAATACTATATTTAATTGAAATATCTCATTTTTTATATCTTCAAATAGGGTTTGAGACAGACCAGCTTAAGCCGCCGGTGTGGGTCGGCGGCGAGAGCGAAGCGCTGGCCCGACTCGAGCGGCACTTAGAGCGCAAGGCGTGGGTCGCCGCCTGTGGCCGCCCTAAGATGAGTCCGCAGTCACTGCTCGCCAGCCCGACAGGCCTCTCGCCCTATCTAAGGTAACGACTGCACAGCGTCTAGACTTCCTGCTACACCTCAACCCTAAATAAATATTGCGGACAATCCACACAACTTTATCTAGCCCTGTACTATGGATACCAGATAGCTGATTTTATACTGATGTACTTTTTGATGAAGGCCTAGAGCTACTACCAACTGAGCTGAGAGGCCAGTCAAATAAACTAGTAGTTATTAGTTGTAATAAACTAGTAGTTACTAGTGTTATTAGTACTTATAATGTGCAATAAAAAAAAACAGAATGGCGGGAAACGCGCAAAGCTTTTTGTAGATGGCAGCACGAGCGAATACCCATTTTGAATCAACGAGAATGACAGAGACGCTGAACTCCGTGAGACAATTTCTCGCTCGCACACTTTAATCTTTTGAAATAACTGGAATAGGTACTGGACTTATTCGTGTAAAATCGCATCTATTTTGTGTGCAATCCAGTTGCGCACAGTTTAGCAAAAAAAAATAACTAGGATCCAAACACGTTTTCCTGCTTAAAAGTTTACTAGAACCAAGTTCGATACCGTCTTAAAATATAGGATCCAGAGAGAATTGCACCTAATGAACTGGATATGCTCAATAAATAAAATGATTTCAGGTTCGGTTGCCTATCAACCAGACTATTCTACTACAAACTGGCGGAGTTATACGAGCGTGTGAAGAAAGTTCCTCCGCCGCTGTCCCTGCACGGGCAGATACTCTTGCGAGAGTTCTTCTACTGCGCAGCGACGCGGAACCCCAACTTCGACCGTATGGAAGGGAACCCTATCTGCGTCCAGATACCGTGGGAGAAGAACTCGGAAGCTCTAAATAAATGGGGAAACGTAAGTACACACCCAACCTACCATATACCTACTCAATTATATGCACTTACCTAGTTTCAGTTTATTAGAAATATTCTGTATTTATTTATAACGACTGGCTTCTCAGCTCAGTTGGTAGTAGCTCTGCCTTCTGCGCCGTAGGTCGTGGGCTCGATCCCCACCGAGAACAAATATTTGTATGGTGAACAGATATTTGTTCTCTGTCTGGTTGTTATATTGTAGGTATTCTAAGTGATGTATTTACAAAAAAAGACTCTAGTAGCATCATCCCTAGTGCCAAACCTTAGTGGTTTTCTTGGTGCTAGTTATCATAATTAGATTATGTACTTTTTAGAAGAAAAAAACAATTTATGATTATGTGATTTTAGATTATGTGTTTTTTCAAGATCAGTCGATCTTGATGATATTTGTAGTTTCATGGCATCTATAAAAGCTATTGAATAGCCACAAAAGTATTGTGAGATCTGATTTCTGATCTGATATTATTGATAACTACAGGGCAAATCAGGTTACCCATGGATAGACGCCATCATGATTCAACTGAGGACTGAAGGCTGGATTCACCACCTGGCGAGGCACGCGGTGGTCTGCTTCTTGACGAGAGGTGACCTCTGGATCTCTTGGGAGGACGGAATGAAGGTAACAACCATCGAGATATAATATTGAGAAGAAAATTCAATCCCTAATCGAGACGCAGTTTGGTGGATGACAGCGAGGGCTGCATAGCTAAAGACGACAAAAATTTAATTAAGCAGGATTTTTTAGTTAAGCAACTAAACAAACTTACAATTGCGGTTAAAAAATATATTGGTGTGCAGAGAGTTATTAGAGGACAAAATTCGTCAGGTTGCCTATAAGAAAGTATTGCCTCGTAGGTCACGCACGTATTGGGTAAAACTGACTGTAAATACATACTTAGAATACAATAGGTATAACACCCAAACAGAGAACAAATATCTATATTCACCACACAAATATTTGTTCTCGGTGGGGAATTGGGGATCGAATCTACGACCTTCGGCGCAGAAGGCAGAGCTACTACCAACTGAGCTGAGAGGCCAGTCAAAATTATAAATGTTATCCGAGAACAAATATTTGTGTGGTGAATATAGATATTTGTTCTCTGTCTGGGTGTTATATTGTATTCTAAGTATGTATTTACAAAAAAAATGTATTCAAGTATTATATCAGCTATCTGGTTCCCATATTACAAGCTTTGCTTAGTTTGGGGCTGGGTAGTGTTGTGTGAATTGTCCACAATATTTATTTTTATAATATTTGTGGCCGTAGGTTTTCGACGAATTCCTCCTGGACGCCGATTGGTCGGTGAACGCCGGGATGTGGATGTGGCTGTCATGCTCCTCCTTCTTCCAGCAATTCTTTCACTGCTACTGCCCCGTGCGTTTCGGACGGAAGACCGACCCGAATGGCGAGTTTATCAGGTACCTGCCTACTATTAGGACGAAACTCTTCATTGAATGTAACTAGAACTCTTTTACTTTAGTTCACGGCAAAACAATACAACTCCGCGTTACGACGCCATCTTCTCTCCTTCTACTATTGATGTGTCTCGTCGCTTGGTCCGAGTAGAGATGTCCTATTCCCAAAACCGGCTAACACTACCCTCAGACACGAAAAGTTTAATCTTCAAAATCATGTATTACAATATTATCTTCTTTTAAAAAGCTTTTCCTATTTTATTTTATGATGATACATTTTGTAATTTCTATTTCAAATAGTTTCCTAATAATATCTCGAAAACTATTTTTCTATACTCCTTCGAGTGTGAGTATGTACCAATTCAAACCTTACGTGGTTTATAAGTAAACTAAAATCTTTAAAAGTACCGTCGGTCACAGGCGAGATCAATGCGATCAAGCGATTTACTCCAGAAAAGTGTCATAAAAAAAATTGCTAAACGCTATGTTATTCAAAATTCACAGAAGATACATTCCAGCGCTTAAAGACTTCCCAACGCAGTACATCCATGAGCCGTGGAAGGCGCCTATTGATGTTCAAACAGCTGCCAAGTGTATTATAGGACTCGACTACCCGATGCCTATAGTGGATCACGCCAAGGCCTCGGAAGTCAACATCGAGCGCATCAAGCAAGTCTACGCGCAGCTAGCCAAGTTCACCCCACAAGGTACAGTCAGCTGCACTAAGTTTATGTCGCAGCCAACTAGTATAATCCGGCATTCAATGAACTGCCTAGTCGTTTAATGCGTTTAACCATTGTCTATTAATGTTGTTAAAAACAAAAATAACAAACTCGTAGCCCTTATGAAACATCAGGTTATTATTAGGTTTTTTTTTTGCCTGATACAGTAGCCGACATTCAGATTGCCTATCGACTTGGTACAAAGATGCGATGCGGGACTAGAAAGTGCTGCATCCTGAACCAACATCAATTTCTAATCCTGCTGAGTTTCATCTTTGTTCCATATTGTAATTTTTTTGTACTTTCGGCTAATTTTCATTTTTTCTTAGCGGTCCTGATGCTATAGGTCTCGTCTTTGTATCAAGTCGATAGGCAATCTGACTGTCAGTTCCCTTACTATAGATAGTGCAATCCACGAAGGCGCGCCCCACTATTCCTCCTACCCGTTTATAGTATATGTGTGCAAGCTTCCGTCAATGTTTGAGTGTTATCGGTACACACTAATTACCTATGAGTGCACACGCACACTACAATGAATAGACTACGGTTCGCGCCTGCCGCTCGGAGGCCTCGGAGCAAACTCTCCGCACCCCGCGATCCCCTCAACCGAAAATTGGTGGGGCGCGTCTTCGTGAATTGCACTATCTATATAGGCGATATTAAAGATTGTCATTTATTTCAGACAACAACAACTATAGTGCCGTTCTAAAGTCCAATGTGATGCTATCATCGCCGAGCCCCACTGCAATAATAGCCAGCGTCAACCAATCGAACTTCCTCAGTAGTCAGTCCGTGCCTGCTCCGCCAGTTTACAACGACTTTGAGATATTCCAGCGGCCAACCAAGCTGGCCCCAAACCATCGCGAGAAACACAAGAACAAAGATATTTTCATGCACATGCACAAAGTACAGAAGGCTAGAATTGGACTGGATAATTTGGCCCAAGGACAAAACACATTTGTGGCTACAAGAAAAATTGATGCCTCAAAAATTCAGCAAGCACGCGTGCTACCGATGCCTCGCAAATCAAAGAATTACCAGTTTAAGAACTTGGCGATTAGTAGCTCTGTTCACAAACCTTCTTCACACGTTAATGGGGTGGTGAACCAAAAACCGAAACCAGGGCGAGTGGTTAAAATAACTAATTTAAATATCGGGAAGAATTGCATCTCTGTTTATCAAGATAAAGTAGCGACTCAAGCAGACACTACGGCCTGTATTTTACCGAGCTCTGTCGGTAACGGCGAAAAAGAAAACGAGAGAAAAAAAGACAAAGACGCAGACGATTTTCAAATAAATGTGGCCAACGAATCTTACACTGTTCCTGCTCATGACAATGATCAAAACAATCTGTCCAATTAATGCTAGAATAAAATAATGTTTAATGTTGTTTGTGATATTGTGTTGGTAAATAAGTGTAATCAATCAGTCTTATGATTCAATGAAGCTGAATTATGAATGTGTAATTTCTTGAATTTAGCTATCTACTTACTACGAGTAAACGCGTTCGTAATTCTAGCATCGCATTTATAGCATTCCATTTTCAACCATTTACTGTAAGCGAGATAGCTGGCAAGAAATTGTGTCGATACAACTAACTCGTCTATAGGCGCCATTATAATAGTTAGCTTCAGAATAATAGTCTAAACAAATTCACAAGTCAATAGAATAGATCAGAATACGGTGAAAATAACCCAAAGCACAGAAGTTGTTACATTATGTTATGTATAGTTAATATAGTTTTGATGATCTGATAGTACAAATCCAATGTAGCACAACAAACCACCACAGCAGTAGTTTTTACATTCTCTGCTGTAGGTTGTGGGTTCGCTTCCCACCCAAGATGTTATGTGATGTGATTATAGATGTTTATGCTATGTTTGAATGTAAAAGAAGTCAGAATTTGAATGTAAAAGAACATATTATCAGTTTATTTAGTAATATTGTTTGTTTTTGTTTGTTTGTTTGTTTAGTAATATTGTTTCCATAGTATATTTTTTGTTATACTATGAGTAATATAGGCTATATTTAATACTAGCGACACGCCCTGGCTTCGCACGGATGTAATTTAGAAAAAAAAGCCGTGCGAAGGCGGGGGAATCGATAGTAATATAGAATAGGTACTGATTATGTGTCCAAATCACCAATGTGTATGTCATAATGTGCATAATAAAATATTTGTGAAAATATTTAATTTTATTTATGATTGAAAATACTAAGCACCTCTAAATATCTAATGAAGCAACAGTTTGCATATGCTGCTGTAACGCTTTCTTGGCCTTTCTAGATTTTTGTACTGGCTTCTTTGGCTCTTCAACTTTGTCATATCCCAGTTCATACCGGATAGTAGCTAACATTGGTATCTGAAACACAGACCAAATGATTTAATAATTGTTTAGTTTCTTGGTACCAAAATTGCTCAAGAAACAGCTTTATTAGCTTTATAGTTCATTATTAATGCTTGATTGCATTAAATTCTTAGATTATCTTGGCTTAGACATTTCAAAAATATTTTTATTGGTTTTAATACATAAGAGGTTCGACTCATAATTTTCCTTGAATAAAAAGGGTTTTTAAGTAGTGGTACCTAATACAGAACCTGATTTTTATCACAAACTAGTGGCCGCGCGCGGCTTTTTCAATCCGTACCGGTTACTTTTTCGGGATAAAAATTATCCTATGTCGTCTCTTGGTTCTAAGCTACCTCCTTACTAATTTTCAGCCAAATAGGTTCCGCCGTTCTTCAGTTAAAAATTGTGTAACACCACTTTATTTATTATAGACTTTTTAAATTCTAGATACTTGCCTCTTCAGGAATATGGACATATCTTATATTTCTGGATTGTATAAACATATTGTCAAATGAGTATTCATTGCCTTGGGGATCACAAAATACAGCATTTGTGAACGAAATGTTCATATAGCTGAAAAAAAAAAAAATTTACAGTCTTAGAAGATTTTTTGCAAAGCTAGAAATCTTGTCAAGAGTGGTACAGCTGAGAGTATTATTTAGGGATATGCTTACCCATCCACAGAACTAATGCAGCCGCAGACATAGGAGTCGTTTCTAAGATCCACAGTAACATTTTTGTTTTGTAAAGCTTTGACCAAGCAAAGTAAGGTATTGTGATACAAAAACTTTTCTTTAGATGTCCCAACAAACATGATTATCTATTTACTAACCTAGAAAAAATAAATAGGTATTGGAAACAAAGTAAGAATCAATTGAGAAATACTAATCAAATGAATAGGTAAGGTAGGTGGGTACCTACCTAAGGAAAATATTTTTATTTAGCTCTGTTTAACAATAACTAGCCTTGAATCAGGTTTTGATTTCAACTCTAACTCGGCTCTGGTCAACTTCCATTCATCGCGCTCTTTTACAGCCCAGAAATAGTAGGTTCCTCTATCCTTTGAACCAGATACTGGTATAGAGAACCTAGCATTATGTCCATCTGAACAGTTATTTTCTGGGTCGGTTATTTTAAAGCCTTTGTCCTTGATAGGTTCTCCCAGGTAATGCACTGCCCCAGGGTGCTGTCGCAGAGTTGTCAAAGCAGTTTTGTAGTAGTCGAAACCCCTGACCCTTTCCACCAGACGATTTTGCAGAAAAAACCCAGTTGTGCTAACTATAACACCACCCCAGGCAGCAATTTTAATAAGAGTTCCATTAGACACCGGCATTACCTTGCTATTCAAAACAAAATAAAGAAATACCTTATGGTACAATAAGATCCCTAATCTAATTTACCGTTACTGGTTATTATTAATAGAAATTATTTTTATTGTTGATAAATCATAATATTAAAATTATTAGGAAATTCAATCCATGGAACCAGTGTTGCCACGTGCCAAGCCAAAATATCTGGATTTCAAAGTCTAAACATCTGTATAAATCTGTATTTGATCGAAAAACACACAGAACTAGTGGTGGGCGTTGAATCAACGAACTTTATAGTAGAATTCAACGTCGACCGGGTGTCGACGCGATGGATCGACGTCGATCGACTATGCGACCCTTGGACTGGCAACTGTTGATCTGGTGGCTTTCTTCAAAATCATCACATCTGCGCATCATTCGATTCTTGAACGATCACACCGTCCTCCACCGTTCTCAGTATTTGTACGAAATTAACGGCATTAACCTATAGCTGCACTTCTCTAACCTAGTCACTGGCTTCGTTGAAGAATAGAGACAGGTAGCAAATGTTCATAAAAATACGGCCAACGGAGACAAAGTTCCAAAGTTCATTTTATTTACGCGCACTTTCGCGGCCGGTCATCGTGTAACAAGTTTGTGTTTAGTTGCTGGTTTACAGGGTAAAAAGTGAATTATTTTGTTGTTGGTGCTATTGTAACGATGAACAGGTAAGTTTTTAATGTTTTTACATTCAATTGGTTTCGGTTTTGATAAGTTTTCATTCAAAACCTTGCTAATTTCATCAGCCACCTAATTTTTTTCTGCGAAGTTCTCCAACAAAATCTCTTTGTTTAGACTTAAAAACTAACTGTCCTTACTAAAAAACCAGTGGAATAGGTCAACAATACATATTTTTATGTTATTTAAGTGTTATATTGTTAGAATGTAATTAGGTTTCTTCAAAATAGTGAAATAAATACTAGCATTCCATACATGAGCCACGAGTGGGCTTTTCCGCAGTCTGAGAAATCCTTGGCACTGTTATCATAGAAAATCTCTTTGTTTAGACTTAAAATCTAACTGTCCTTACTAAAAAACCAGTGGAATAGGTCAACAATACATATTTTTATGTTATTTAAGTGTTATATTGTTAGAATGTAATTAGGTTTCTTCAAAATAGTGAAATAAATACTAGCATTCCATACATGAGCCACGAGTGGGCTTTTCCGCAGTCCGAGAAATCCTTGGCACTGTTATCATAGAAAATCTCTTTGTTTAGACTTAAAATCTAACTGTCCTTACTAAAAAACCAGTGGAATAGGTCAACAATACATATTTTTATGTTATTTAAGTGTTATATTGTTAGAATGTAATTAGGTTTCTTCAAAATAGTGAAATAAATACTAGCATTCCATACATGAGCCACGAGTGGGCTTTTCCGCAGTCCGAGAAATCCACTATGATAACATGGCACTGTTATCATAGAAAATTGCAAGTTTTTGATTGTTGAATTTCCAAATGTTTTTGTATGGTAATAGGTTATTTTTTTATCATGAATCTTTTATAAATATATTCATGTTTTTGGATATCAATGTTTTTGTCTAACTCATTGAACCTACTTTGTACTACATCACATAAATTCCAAGTGTGTATTTCCATCCGTTTTCTAAATCTTTGACTTCGAGTAGCGAAGTGTACATTTGTAAACAAGTAATAATTAATATTCAATTAGTTAGAATATTTCAAGCTGATTTCAAAGAGGTATAATTACTACCGAGTGATAGTAGAAAAATAAAAGAGAATCATCATTCATTTACAAAGCGGCATGCGCGCGCCGACCTCTAACGAAGGTAGTGCGCACATCCGCCATTTTTCGCAAATCGTGGTGCGCAGACGAGGGGTCTTTGAATTCGTAAACGACTAAATTCGGTAGACGAGTTGCACGATTAAGTACCTACACATAGTTCAAACAACCTTCGTTAACTGGTCACTTATTATTTCTCTCGACTAAACGGCAAAATTCGAAAGTCGCATCGTTTGTTGCAAAGAGATACGCGACAATTTAATTATTTAACAATTTTATTAATTTACTTGTGTAAATTATGTAAAAATAGTTGTTTATACATGAACTGTAAATAAAAAGTAGTACCTACCTAGTTAAATGTATACAAATAATATACGCCTGAATAATCCTTTGAGTTTAAATTTATAATAGGTATGTATAGATATTTAGCCAGTCCTAAGCCTGGAAAAAAGTATGAAGGAGAGTTCATTTGAAAAAGTATTCATAAAAGGTATGTATTGTATTATGTGTAGTATAACTAAGACTTTTTGTCAAGAATTAAATTTGAAAAGTAATCTTTACTAATATTAACTATCAACTGATCTGAAACTGATCTGTCGCGCTCGTTTATTATTACACAATCGTTTGTAAAAACGCCAATTGATATTCGTTTACCCGTATTTAACTAGTTAATCGACTAGTTGACGAATGGACGTAAACGGATTCGTTTCGTCGACGGGAAAAACGTCAACGACCCACCTCTACACAGAACATAAAACGAAACATAAAGAACACAGAATAGAACAGAAAATATACAAAAAAAACCGGCCAAGTGTGAGTCGGACTCGCGCACGAAGGGTCCCGTTCTAAAAACATTGGTTATATTTTGTATTTGCTGTTATAACGGCAATATAAATATATCATCTGTGAAAATTTCAAATGTCTAATTAACACGGTTCATGATAATTACAGCCTGGTGACAGACAGACAGCGAAGCCTTAGTAATAGGGTTCCCGTTTTTACCCTAATTATACACAAATATTGAATTTACTTCTAAATTGAATTACTTCTTCATAGACTAAATCAAATTGCAAAAATCTGTATAAAATTATGGTAAAATCTGTATAGGTACTAGCCAAAATTCTGTATACATACACATAAATCTGTATAATTGGCAACAATGCATGGAATATCAATGAAATGAAACTATCAAGGATGTTTTATTTACTAAGGATGGATAAATAAATTTCAAAGCGTGTCCGTTTTTTGTTAGTGTTCAGTTGTAGATATGTATTAGTGTGCGTGACTAGAGAAGTAACGACATTAACTAACCTATCGATGAATTACGACGATTTGACGACCTCTGTGTGTGGTGCAGTGGGCGAATGTCCACCTGCGACGCAAGAGGTTGCGGGTTCGATTCCCGCCTTAGAACAAATATTTGTACGATCTGCAGGTATTTATTCCGGGTGTTCTGGTCTTTTCTATATAAAAATAAAAAATATCTATACATGTAATGTATTGTATTATGTAGGTATATCAGTTATCTAGCACCCATAACACAAGTTCTACTTATTCTAGGGCTAGATAATGTTGTGTGAATTGTCCAGCATTATTTATTGAATACCGAAATCAATGAAAAAGGCGTCATAATTGGATATAAACTCTTTGATTTTTTCAACTAAATTACAATAATATAATTCAATACACACGGTATGAAAATTTATGAAAAGGGTTTAAACTTTTAAAATTCTCACTGCTCGCTTGGGTGTTGTAGAAAGGTCTTGTGTTTCCACACCACTTTCTTGCATCTTTTTCCGTTCTGGGGCATTTTGGGAATCTAAAAAAAATTATAAATGAGATAAATAAACGAGGCCGTTAATTACTATTTCAGCCGAGCATTGTATACTTAGTACTATTCTCTAATTTGCGAGGAAACAAAAAACAAATTAATTCTAGAATCAGAAGTTTACTTCTTCAGCTATGTCTCTCAATCGAGTTTTAAATCTTATTCAGCACCCAACGACTAAGTACCTACTTAGTATTTATTAAACAAAATAAAATTGTGATAAACCTAAGAGAACATAACATCCACAGCGTAGAGTAGGTAGGTAGGTATCAGATTTTCATTCCCGCCAATTTGTCTGTGCGCGGTTTTTTTTAGCATTTAAAAAAAAAATATTGTGTACAAAAGAAACGAAACGAAAGATGTTTCACATTATTATGATTCCACAACATTACAACAGTCACTTCATAATCCTAATATCAAGATATCAAGTTAACTTACCTTAAAACCTCGGCCTGCCTCCATGTTTTCTATACCCATGCAGAGTCCATGTGATACCTAATTACACCTAAAAACGATGTATGCGGAAACTAAACCATGTGTAAAGCAATAAATGTATTGAGTATTGAGTACTTAGTAGTCATGATCCCCCAGTAGGATTACACTAGGATACCCGTATCGTGGGTATCAGGAGCTACGAGTGACCCGCTACAAATATTTGCAGATCTTACAAACATTTATTCCGCAGTAAACTCATTCAAAGCATTGAGTTATATGCATAAAAAACAGAAACTAAAATATTATCGATATAGCCAAATTGGCTATTTTACAATAATTAATGGTTTTACACTTAGTTTTCATCAATAAAACTTATGAATATATGACTAACATGAAATAAAATTTAATTATTACTGTTATTCTGGTGAAAAATCTCGCTCTTTTAGCATGTAAAAAGATGAAATATATTGACTAAGACTTACGTATTAAATGACTATTCCGGGTCTTTTACACCTCCTTTTGTTGTTCTGGAAGAACAATACACAGCAGAACAACACATTTTTTCACTAGGTGAATTGATTTTGTAGAAACGCTTTATTTTTAACAAATTTATTGAGTTTTCTCAGCACTGCACCGCAATGTTTTGTCCAACATGTCGGAAATCAACAGACACGATTTACACAGGAGTAAGGTGTTGCCAAACTTACATCTACTTTCTCTTCTACTCGTAGCTACGTTCCGTGGGATAGACAAAGATAAGATCACTGGTGTAATACACAGCTAAGTAAGAGCGGCAACGCCTTATCGCGGCTTCCACTGTGATTCCTCTTCCCTGGAAACTATCGAACGAAAATTCGAATGAATGAATATATGAATGAAGTGTGTGCACAGAATATATAAACTGATAGGTAATGAGAAATTTCAAATAAGACTTAGCAAAAGAACTATGTTTCCAACGCTATTAAAAAATAAAAAAAGCAGCCAAGTGCGAATTGGACTCGCCCATAAAGGGTTCCGTAATATATAGCAACAAGTAACATAATTTAAAGGTTCTTGTAGTTCGTCGCAAGGTAAATTGCGGCTTACAATTTATGACGTATAAAAAAAACTACTTACTAGATCTCGTTCAAACCAAATATCGTTGGAAGTTTGCATAGTAATGTACATTATATTTTTTTTTTGCCACTTTGGAAGTGTCTCTCCCATTCCAGTATAGAAAAAAATGATATTAAAAACCTCAACATCATTTTCGAAGACCTATTCATAGACACGTATGGATTTGATGGAAAAAAAATAATTGAGTTTCAGTTTCAAGTATGGGGACCCCCAAAATTTATTGTTTTTTTTTCTATTTTTGTGTAAAAATATTAATGCGGTTCACAGAATACATCTACATGCCAAGTTTCATCAGTCTAGCTCTTACAGTTTCGGAGAAAAATGGCTGTGACATACGGACGGACAGACAGACATGACGAATTTATAAGGGTTCCGTTTTTGCCATTGGCTACGGAACCCTAAAAACATGCCTAAAAACGTTTTAGTTTGACTGTCATGCATGTCACATGTCACTGTCAATTCCAGTCGTGGAACAAAAAGCAGAAAGTTAGGTTATGTTATGAATCGCGTCGCGGTTAACCAATTGACCATCGTTCGAGAGAGAAAAAGAAGAGGATTGAATAGAAAAATAGAGCGTAATACAAGAAAATGAGTACCGCTAGAGGTAATGCAAATCGTAATAGACCACAAAAACACCAGAACAGAACTGTGTTCAAAAATGATTTGCACGATTCCAGCCACAAAACGAAACAATTGAATTCGTTGCAAATATCAGGTGTGTGTAAACGCTGTAAAGATATATTGGATTGGAAAATAAAGTACAAGAAATACAAGCCTCTAACTGCTCCTCGTAAATGCGTGGGCTGCGATCAAAAGACTGTTAAACATGCATACCATATGTTGTGTAGGCAGTGTTCTAAAGACAAAAACGTTTGTGCTAAATGTTGTAAAGCTACTGAGGTAAGAAATCGAATAAGTCTTGCATAACAGTGATGTAATTATTTGATTTAATCCTACCTAGTTTTTACTTACAGGATGAAGAAATTATTGAAGATTCCCCAGTCGAAACCAATCAAGAAATCAAAACATTGTTGAAAGGACTACCAGAAAGAAGGCGACGCACTTTGCTAAGGTATGTACTAGATTTGGAAAACTGAACTCTTATGTTCTCACTATGCATTCTAAATTGCCATTATTAATTATTTTAGTTTCGACATTGTAGAAGTTGAGAAAAATTGTGTTTTTTATAGACAACTAGCTGACGGAACAAGTATATGACCAACTTGATGTTAAGTGGTTGCCTCGTAGGTCACGCACGTCAGGAACGTGCCCTACGATACACTGCCCTGCATCAACTTAGGCATACAGATGTTCAGACTCATGTGCCAGTTATTTCACCGGCACCCACACCCTTCAAACCGAATTATAGCAATGCTACTTCACGGCAGAAATAGGCATGGTGGTAGTACCTACCCGAACAAGCCCTTCTCAAAGAGCTCTACTACTACTAAACACACAGTAAGCATACAGTTTTGAATTCTAGTATTCACTATTAATGTAGGATGCAGTGCAGTAGGTCAAAATTACCAATTATTTAACATTATTTTTTCAGATTAATCAATAAGCAGCAAGAAGAAAATGGCGAAATTTCACAAGAGCTGATAACACAAATTGAAGAGATGGTTTTGAATATGGATATGAACTTTGAAAAAGATTTCTCGGGTGATGATTTTAGTGGCTCTGATAATGACACGGTGGAGGACTTATCACCAAAGGAATAATAAGTCTTACATGCCCAATGTGTTTCAATAAAAATATTGAATCGGGCCATACAACATTCAATAAAACACCATAGATGTTGTTATAAATACTTTATTTAGCAATAAAATTATTTAATAAATATTAATTATATTTTTTTATACAACCTATTCCAATTATTATTATTAATGTGTAAAGCATTTGCTATGCCAATCTGCAGGTACTGTAATATTTATCTATTTTATTAACAATGTATTATAACTTACAAAAGTATAAACAGTTACATTTTGTTATTTCTATAGAACATTTTAATTCTTTACAGTTTATAGAATTTATGTAATTGTTGATCAAACACATTGCTTCTTATGGTTAAAAGTAAACCATCAGCCTTACTTATTAGAACTCTGCCAAAAATAGTCAATGCTTACACTAGTACTTTTTAAACTTACGCGATCCTAACACATACTGAATCTAGTACACGGGTATTTATCGCGTTAATTACCTTATTTTGTTTATTTACGTTTCGGCTATGTTGCGATAGCCGTGGTCGCGGGCAGGGTTGAGAAGTGGAGGCAGCATCAATAACTACCACTTGAATTTCTTTTTCCGTAATGTCCGTGCTCCAGTCTGCCCGCGATCACGGCTATTGCAACATAGCCGAAACATCGGGAAAATAAATAAAATAAGGTAATTAACGCGATAAATATACCCGTGTAATAGATTCAGTAAATGCTTACACTCTTACCAATGGGTTAGTCCTACGAATGCCATGCCCATATAAAAATTGGGTAATGTAATAAAAAACAGCAAAAATACAGTTGGCTGCACTAAGAATATTAGCTTTCAAAATATTAATACA
Organism: Thera obeliscata; assembly: GCA_947578465.1. Taxonomy (NCBI): domain Eukaryota; kingdom Metazoa; phylum Arthropoda; class Insecta; order Lepidoptera; family Geometridae; genus Thera; species Thera obeliscata. The sequence goes on from OX387926.1 coordinate 7,712,945, forward strand.
TAGTTACAATAAATTCTTACACTATTAAAACTAAAACATAAAATCAATTTCACTTTATTTATTTAGTTGTAAGTATCTTAATTCTTACTGCAGCCAACTGTCCCAACAATGGTTAAATGAATTATTGCAATATACTAATTAATTATTAAATCTACCTTGGAAAACCTTTAAAAATACTAAAAATACCCTAAATTCAATGGACGTGATTTTATGACTCAAACCCATGCGGCCAGACGCCTAGGAGCCTGGCTGGGGGCCAATTCTAGACTTTTAGAGATTTACGCTCGAAATGGAGATTTGAAATGTCGCGAAAGCAGTGTCATATCACCAAATTTGTCGAAGATAATATCGAACCGCGCTAAAATGCGTATTCTAGCCACCGTTAGACTCTTACGTTAGACTTTTACTTTAGAGATGTCAGAAAGAAGGTTCATTCTTAGAACTTCCACAGACTATCCCGTTGTTGTTCATGTTTATCTACGTTCCGTTTCTATCGATAGAATAGTTCGATAGCACTAACTTTATTAATATCTTCAAATAAACATATTAAACGGCGTTTATAATGCGTTCTTGTTGTTGTATAGATAATAGATTCATTTTCATTAGATAGTAATCAATGGACTTTTCGCACAAAATGTTAGTTACAATAATTAATTCCGGAAACACACGGAACGTTATTATGTACCTTAAAACTGTAAACTTTGTTGTTTGTAATCTATGGTCAGTTGTCTATGAAGTGTAGATATGTCATTGTCAGGATCATTATTAGGATATGTTATTGTCAGGATCATTACACTCAAGAGAAGGACTCCGATGACTTGAATTTTTAATTCAAAGGTTAACAACTAGATGGCCATTCAATGCAAAAAGAATATTTCTCCCGAAGCTTGAACCCCGGATACAAGTATAGACGTTGACTGTCTGATTGACTGCTCTTCTAACTGCGCCATTGAATAATTACTAAGTACGAGCTAAATTCAATCACTCCTCACTTATTGTAGGTTTATGAGAAAGCATTATTCGCGTTCTCGCTCCCAACTTGTATCCCCTACAAACAAGTAAACATCATTGACTTTTTATCAAAAAGTAAGACTAGGTGGTATGGTCTTGGTACTCTAGTCTGCTCCAAGGACCGAAAGAAAAAAAGCCCAAAGTCACCCAAAGTATATTAGAGATGTCAATGTCGACTACTACTCACCACTCGACACATATCTAACGGCGTTCGCTCGATAAATGTCTATAGTGATATTGCTGGAATACGATATCTATTGAAAATGTCATGTCTATTTAAATTTGACAGTTCTTGTGATATATATCTACCGTGACAAAAAAGTCACTGGTCTAGAATTGCCCCCCTGGTATGCCCAACTTTGTTTGATGACTGATGATACAGTGTGATGACTGATGATACAGATTGTAGGTATATTAGTAGTAAAGTACATAATTTTTTCACCACGGGGACTTCTTTCATGATAGAGAAAGGGCTTGAAGGTTAAATTAAAAGAATCTACAGAATGGATTATATTAAAGTTCCAGTCTATTGGTGCATTTTAAGATTTCACAAGAGGTAGCAATGTATTAAGGCCTGCGCACAAGCGCGATAGCGATGGCGATTAGTGAAACACGCGAAAGGCTTTTATATCATTGTGACGTAGCGTGGACTTGGCGCTAAGTCGGGCTATGACATACCGCCTTTCTTTGTTTGTTGATATACATTTTGATAGCACCTTCTAAATTATTTATTTTGCTATTTGTTGAACATTTTCATTTAACCTGAAAATGTACATAATATATTTTTCACTAAAGACTAGGCCCACTTAATTACAAACTTGTGTTTAAAACATAATAATATTATCACTAAAGTAAATGCGCAAAAAACTAATCAAAAAATATTTATTAATATATTGGTTACAAATCCCTACTATAGGTACTCAAAGTAGGTACGTGTTCTTGTTCGTTTTGTTCTTTAAGTTTAGGCTGTATATGTAAACGCCTAGATGTGGCTGTACATTTAAATAATTGATGATCTAGGTTTCATGATTAGTAGTAAGGTTCCCCAATCAAGTGATCGTGCGATAGTAACTAATTGTTTTTGCGTTATTTGTGCGACGCAAAATGTGTCTGTTAGCATTAAATTTACCATCTTTGATAGTTACACACACACTACACAGTACAGGAAAACTTTCTAATTCCTCCAAGAGGAAAACACGGTTAAGTACTGTGTTATGAGTGTTTAGACCCTGACACGCTGCTACGGCAGTGTTCTTTTACAAAACCCACATAGCACACCTCACGCTTAAAGTGACCTGTATGTGAAGGAGCATTTAATTTTTGGTTAAACAGTTACTTGATGATAGCCGAACATTTTGATACCTACCTACTAGTTTATATTAATTAGGAATTATTTAAATCCTATGTATTACCTAAAGAACAATTTTAAATCTTTCAAAAGCGCAGTACATACGTACCTCCCTATATATATATTTAACTAATCTTGATCTATTTCACATCAAATGATTCCAAGTTGCCGCAACTGAAAAAATAAAATATTTTGTAATTACTTTGGTCATGATAATAAATGGTTGAATCTGTTATCTAAACGTCAACAAATGTTATTTTCTGGCTAATTTCTGAAATCAACATTCAAACGACTGTCCTCATTTTGTAAGTAAGCGCCATCTTATCAGCGCGCAGCGATTAGATTACATCAGCGACTTGAAAATGGGATTTATGGTTTGTGAAAGCCAAGGAAAAACATACAACGTCGATTCGTCCAAATTGTTGAGAAATCTCCACGCATTCGATTATAAATTGCATATTTCTTATTTTCAAAATGGTTTTATGTTTTTTGACGTGATAACGTCTTATAAATCGATGGAGCCGGCTGCACGCACGAAAAAACATGACTCATGCGTCGTTACGTCGTTTCGTCGTTCCATTTACCTGAGCCCGAGCCCGGGTCGGGTAATGGGTAAGGGTAAATGAGGGTAAGGGTAAATGAGGGTAGGGGTAAATGAGGGTAAGGGTAAGGGTTCGGTCGGGTTCCGGGTCCGAGTCCGAGTCCGAGTCCGAGTCCGAGTTCTTGTGACGTTGTCACGTTCAACTATCGTCAGTAAACCGGCTTTACAGACCACCGATTTTTTTTTTTATAAATAGGCTTGCGTTTGACCGCAATCTCACTTGCTGAATTATGTGAATGTTATTGTCTAGTCTTTTGTCTATCCTTTTGTATCACGTCTGGTAGATCTATTTAAAGTAGTTACAGAATCTACCACACGTGAACACAATGACTATACACCGTCAAGAATAGTCACTTAAACATTTAGGTAAAATACGTAGTGTTCTAATTAGGTACTTACAAATCCTTGTCTTTCCTTTTCTTTTTGAAGAATCATCTGAGTTTGCATGTCGTCGAATTTTACTATTGCTGCTAACACTTTAGCTAGTGTTAAGGAATGTGTACCTGTTCCAGTAAGGTATTCATATAATATATTTCGTAAATACTCTAGCTCTGTGTTTTCCGATAACGAATGTAAGTGCCTTAAACTCACGAGTGCTTCATCTAATCTCCTTTCCAGTTTCTCATTGGAAAGTTTTAGCTTTTCGTTTTTATCTTGTAGTTGTATAATATTATTATTGACAGATTTATTGATTTGTTCTAAATCCATGTTTTGTTTTTTTATTTCACTAGTATTTTGCAATAAATCATTGTATTTTTCTTTGATATTTTCATTTTCCTTGTGATTATTGTTTACACCTCTAACCATTTCTAGAGGTTTGGTATAGTTTTGGGAATTTAATTGATCCTTTAGCTCTAGGTTCTCTTCAATAAGTATTGAGTTTTCTCTCAACAAGTCATTTATTTTTTCCTTCCCTGTATGAAGTTCATTGTTCAATTGAGTTATATCACTTGATAGCTGAACATTGTCCATGGAATGTTCACTTGTCGCGATCACTTCCCTCAACTTATCGTTTAGAACACTATTTTCCTTAGATATTTTAGTAAGGTATGACTGGAGGCCCTCTATATCTGATTGTAGCCGCCTATTGTCATCTTTCAAAGCGTCGTAATTTATTTTAAGAGCAGTGTATTGCTCAATAATATCTTCCTGTACATTCGTTTTTAAGTTCAACGATGCAGTGTTTGTCATTGCAGACAGTTTATTTTCCAATACCCATTTATTTTCAAACAAAGCTGAGGTTTCATTTATATTTGAATCAACAGGGATATCGTCTTGTTCAGTTTGGGTATCTTTTGTTTGGGTTAAATTAACTTGATCTGCTTCTTTACTTTCTAACTTTTCTATGGTGTCATTTAAACGATCTTTTTCGTATTCTATTTCAGCATGTGACTTTTTGATTTCATAAATTTCCGATTCAAGTTTATTTATATCTGAAGTAAAATTTGCTGCTTCACATTTTAGTTTTATATTTTCTTCTGATAAAACTACACATTTTTTCTCTAGTTCGTTCATTTGTAAATCTTTGTTTTCACAATCCACAGATTTCTTTTCAATGACAGCATTTAATTTGATTGTATCTTTTTCAGCTATTTTATAACGTTCTTTAAGATCCTCCAGTTCACTATGGCTTTTCAAATAGTTATTTTCAATTACCTTAAATTCATTGATCAAGTCATTTTTTTCTTTGACAAGTAGTTCCAACTTATTATTTTCCGATTCATTTTTTCTAATGGTTTCTTCTAATTCAATCATCTTTTCAGTTGTAGCTTGGTATAGCTTATTGAGGTCATCGAGTTGTACTATAAGTTGCGTGTTTTTGATCTCGACATTCTGCAACTTCTCATTCAGGTCATCTTTTGCAATGTTCATCTGTCGTAATATCTCAATAGTGGCATTGTGTTGTTTTTTTTCAGTTTCTAGATTATATTGAATTTGTTTAGTAGCTTCTAACTCTATGACCTCGCCTTTTTTAAGTTCATCGTTTTCTTTGCTTAAAGACTTTACACAATCAACTAAATCATCATGTTTCAGAGTTATGGTTTCCAAATCTTTGTTTGTTTTTTCAAGTTTCTCTTTTAAACTACATACGATAACATTGTACTCTTTTTTGTCGGCTTCTAAAACTCGTAACGACTCTTGTATCATCTGATTTTCAATTTCAACTTCATTTATTTTTTTATTTAATGCTTCATTTACCAATTTCACAGCTTTAATATCTTCTAAAGCCCCTTGATAAGACTTTTTAGTATTTAACAGGTCGTCCTTTAATGCAAATCCTTCAGTATCTAATTTGTTACTAAGTTTACTAATTTTTTCTTCAAGCGCCAATTTATCGGACAAGATTTCTGAATTTCTGGTATAAGATTCTTCTAATTTTCCTTTTAAATTTTCGTATTCTTTTGTAATTTTACTACATTGAGTCGATGTTATATCAATTTTGTTTTGTAAACTCTGCACTGGTTTTTTTATCAAGATGTTTATCTCAGTTACAAAAGAGCATAATGCCTCTTTATTTGACTTAATAAATGTATGCGTTTCTTCGGACGTAAGACGTATCAACTGCCGCAGCTCACTTGCTTCCTGAGATAATTTCCTAACAATACTGGAAATTTTAGTTTTGCATTCTTGCGCACCTTGTTGTACTTTTAAGTTATCAGCTGTAATATTAGCTATCGCTGTGCGGTATTTTACGTTTTGTGTTTGTATAGACTCATGATTAATTAAAAGCTTTTCAATTTCTGTTTGCAACTTAACCAATTCTTCTCTTTCTTCTTGAATTTCTGATTCCAACGTTTCACATTTTTCTTTCCACATATTTAATTCTTTATGCAAATTGGTAGTTTCAGATTCGTCTTTAGCCGAAACTTCAGTTATATCTTTCGATAGTATTTGTAGTTCATTTTTGAGACTAGCTATCTGTGTACTTTTTTTCACGTTTTCATCACTCAACTGTTTGTTTCTACTTTCCAAATACACATTTCTATCAATCATCGCCAACTTTTCTGCAGTTTCTTGCTTAAGTTGCAACTGAAGACATTTATATTCTTCATCTGCCTTGGTTTTTACATGTTCGAGTGATTGACATTTCTTTGATAGATCTTGAAGCTGCAAGTTCATTTCATCAATTTTTACTCTTGTGGTTGTGAGTTCTGTGCAATCTTTATTCAACTTTGCTTTCTCTTCTTCCAATACCAATAAACTATTCTTATAATCATCAAGTACAATTTTCATTGAATTTAGTTCTTGTTTACAATTGTCTAAACTATCTTTGAGGGATTTGATTTCGGATTCCTTACTTTCCAATTCTTTGTGAATACTCAATTTATTTTCAGCAAGTGAAATTGCGTATTCTTCTTCTCTCTTACTAAATACATCAATCTTACTACGTAGCTCCGTTATCTCTTCATTTGCTTTTTGTAAATCCATTTCTAATGTTGATGATTCTTTTATTTTTGTAAAATCATAAGCATTTATTTGATTTTGCAGCTCTTCATTAACATCATTTAACTCTTTAATTTTATTGCTCGCTTCATTTAGTTGCTCTTCTATAACTTTGAACTCTTGAATTTGTTTATTTTTATTATCAATCTCGTTTGATAGAATTTGTAACTCCACGGTTATTTGAGAATTTTTATCTTTGGATGTTTTAAGCAACTCTTTGTACTTGTTTAACAATTGGTCCATTTTCTCGATTTTGTTGTTTAAGCTTGTAATATCTGGCAGAGGAGATTCTTCACTTACTGGTTTTGGAGTACTTTCCGAAGCTAAACTGATTAATTGGACATCATTATCACTAACTTTTTCTTCATCGTTTGTCGTATTTTGTAACAGACTAACTTTTGTATTTAAAGCTTCTATTTTCATGGTTCTTTCTTCAATGTCTATCCTAAGTGCCTTTTCTAGGTGGGCCTGAAACAGTTTTAATTTTGAATGACTGAGCTTTTACATAGATAATATAGTTATACCATATACATACATAGACTGTTATTATAGTTATACATGTCATCACACTAACCTTTGCACTTTGTTCCAATGCACATTGTTCTTTTAACTCTGATATTCTTCTTAGAGCTTTATCTTGAGTTTCAACTAAGACACTCTGAAAAAGTTTAATGCATTTAATTAAATACACAATACTCGTAATATGTACCTAAAAGTATATAAAAGAGAGGCGTGAGTGACTGACATTGTGTACAACGCACAGCCTAAACTTTTAGCCATGGCGACTTGACATTTTGAGGGTGTATTCTCTTTATGAAAAGTATAGGTATTAAAGTAAAGGATTTTAGAAAAACTAATTCCTAAAGGGGTGCAGCAGGGGTTGAAGTTAGTATGGAAAAAGCTTATCGCGAACGCAGTCGCGCGGGATTCCACTAGTATTAGATATTACAATAAACGCTTATGAGTTATGATTATTTATTGTCATGCTGTGACACCATTTTGAATGTTACAAAAGGTTTACATCTTAGTGCTAGACTCCACTTATTACTTTACGAACCGGATGACGAAACGTATGGCGCCCACCCACTAGATAGACCGACGACATTGTTAAGATCGCGGAAAGTAGATGGATGGAAAGGGCTCAGAATTGTTCTTCCTGGAAATGTGTAGGGGAGGCCTATGTTTAGCAGTGGACTTCTTCAGGATGATGATGATTATGACACTTATTATAGTATGTATAAAAACGTTCTAAAAACTCACTCGTGCTTTGGCATTCTCTCTTTCAAGAAGTTTATAATGGCGGGCAAGATCTCCGTATTGGTTTCTATATTTTTTATAGCGCTCTTGTGTCCGCTTGTAAGCTGTATACAGCTGCTCTTTAGTTACTCGATCAAGTGTTGCGGGGCCGCCTGAGAAACCCCTATCATCAGCTTCACTTGCTGATACTTCCATGTCAGACTAAAAGAAAAGGAAGATAGACAATTATTATATCAATAAAAATTAACACTTCCGTCTGGTTCGTCTGGTCCTCCGTGCTGGTTTGGATCAGTTAAGCTATCTCGTTTGTAACAGTCTAAATATGCTGAACTGTTTCTTGTGTATTTGGAAATATTTGTTTAATTATAAGTTTCAATTCATAATAAATTAATTAAAAACCGTATAAATAGAAAAATTTAAAATCTGACTACACCACACATCAAAATATGTGTGTATGTATGTGTAAAATATGTGTAGAGAAATGAAAGAAGATATTTTTCTTATTGTTGATGGGCTCTTAAAAACCTTCACGAGCTAAGGGTGTACAAATAAAGTCAATAAATAGGACATACTTGCAAGTGGTAGGTGGATGGAGTCTCATAGCTTGGTAGCCTGAAGGATACATCACTGGCAAAAGAACTATTGGACAACTTTCTTTGCCTTGGAGTTTCCTGAAATCAAATTATTAAGGTGACATGTCTTTTCTATATTTAACAAGCCTCTGCTATCGTATGCATATCTTTACGAATTTTAAGTACTATGGGAAACTAATATCTGATATAATACTTAGACACCTTTTATTTTTGTAAATACACATACTTAGAATACAATATAACACCCAGATAAAGAACAAATATTTGTTCTTCGTGGAGGTCAAACTCACAACCTACTGCGCAGGAGACAGAGCTACTACCAACTGATCTGAGTGGCAAGTTAATTAGGCTAATTAGTTACCATGTCGTGACTGTAGTTCACTAACTCTGGTGGAGATTGAGTGAGGGAGACATCTTGAAATGTCGTTTGGTGTTTAATCTGCAAGGGTTGAGACCGGCCTGCATTGTTTTGTGGGTTGTCTGGAAAAGACATAATTGCAAATTCATAATCATCCGCACTTGGCGTGTGCGGTTGGGTTTACGCAAGTGTGTTGTAAACTCATCTACACAACTTACCATTATCAGTAATTGAAAAGAGGTCACTGTTAGTGATATCAGAGATACTGCTTGATGCTGAAGTCACCGCAGCCTGCAAATTAATTCAAAATAAAGTTGTAGTTGATGGCCATGAATCAGCAGTAGATGCCTTAGAGCCATAATGATATTGTAAATCAGGTTTTCAGCCTTATTCAATCTTTCTCTTCTCAGTTTAGACAGTGACTGAACAAATTTGGATATAACTTGATATTTCGATACCTAGGTAGCCCATAGCCCATAGACCGTATTAATTAATTCATTCAATAAATCAAATCAATAGCCGAACACCAGGCAAAAGCTAGTGATGAACCAAAGTATAGGAACCCCTATTAGGTGTATTGTACCATAAATCATGAAAGAGGAAATTTGCTATCTTCAAATCCAATAAGTACTATAAAATAGTTTAATTCAAAGATTGAGTAGGTTATCTTCTTCAGAATGGGTAGTACCTACTTAGAAGTACATTTAAATAATTTCTTACTTGTGCTGCCTGGGCAAACTGTTGTATTCTTTGAGGTGAAGATTTCACTTCCTCTGCCAACTTATCCTTGAGCTTTTTAAACATGTTAGCGTAAGGAATACATCAACACTGGATCAAATTGATCGAGGAATAGGACTATGTCCTAGGTTGATATGACTATAGCTAGTCGAAATACTTGAACATTGCGAAAAAGCCAAAATGCATTTTGTGTACCTCGAACCAAGGCCTCGAACACTGATTTTACTCTCTCAAATAGACGTCAGTCACGTCACGTATGAATGATGTCACTGTCATCATTTCGTTATCATTCTTTTTCTTCTTCTTCTTCTTAATGAATGGCATCTGTCCTTTTCAAATCAATTTTGCCAGTGTCGAGTAGTCTAATGAGAATGATATAAAATACTTTCCCGTCCTGTCGAGTCAGTCAAAGTCGAGTCGGCTCTACTATAATTGTCTTAGGAAGAAAGATGGCCGTTTCTTCCAAATCCATCTGAAACATTTTCGATCAAATCAGAATATCACATAATACACTTTCATTCCAACTGCTAACACTTTGAGCTAAGACCTCAAGTAATGTTGGTTAAAATACCACCGAAATTACACAACCAAACTCAAAATAACACCAGAAAAACAATTAAAATCAAAAAGCTAAGTGCCATCCCGAAATGACAGAAAACGAATCCTCGTTAACATTCAAGCCGTAGACAGCTAATAAGCATTTCATTCTGATCCCGTGATTCGCTCTCAAACTTCAAAGTTGAAGTTAGGGACTAGGGTGAAATAGCACCAGCTAGCGGCCTTACCCAAAGCTGTTGAAGCTGCTAAAAACACGAGAGGGGATCGAATGCAAGCACAACATCGTGTTTCGGATGTGTACCGGAGCCGGCTGCTACGTTCAAAATGATGCTATTTCCCGAGACGTGCACGTCCAGCTAATTCTCGGGCCGCCCCCGACCGAGATTCCAAATTCGAGAAATCGAAAAAATTGTTACGTTGTTAAATAAGGTTTTCTAGCATGCTATTGCACGTAGAATGTATGACCGCGCTGACAACGGTTAGCAGTAGTTAGTTTAGTTTATTTTAGTTTATTGCAAAAAATCTTAGGTAACATTACAGACATATCCAATAAGTCACTCCAGTTTAGCGATGGGCGATTACTACTATATTTTATCGAATTAGTCGATTGTTCGGTTCAGTCGATAAAAGTCGATAACAATTGAAACTAGTCGATTGTTATCGACTGACGGCGCGTGCGGCGTGCGGCGCGCGGCGACAACGACTAGTACCAACTTTAACTACTATTTGCCGCGCGGTCACGCCACGCAACCACGCAACGCACCTAACTACTATTTTTGCCGCGCGGTCACGCATTCACGCAACGCACCTAACTACTATTTTTGCCACGTGGTCACGCATTCACGCAACGCACCTAACTACTATTTTCGTGCGTACTACTGAATCAGTAGTTACAAAAGATGGTGCGTCGGGCGTGCGCTGCGCTACAAATCTATAGATTAAGTCCGTGCGCCGCTACTTAATGCAATTATGCGATTTAAGTTATTACATTAATTAATTTGTTTTAAAGTATAACAAATTACGAATAGAAGGGTAGGTAAAGAGTTTCTAACTAAGGAAAACACAGACTAGAATAAAAATTAAGTAAAAAAAGGTACTTATAGATCTTGGAGGAATTAGAAAATATTATAGATGCTTATTTGAAATATATTTTCTTACAGAAAATTAACTTATAGCTAGAAATCTACCTTCTAACATAATTTTGGTAACTATACTTTTTACTTGACAAGGTCAATTTTACATTTCTATAAAATGTATATTCATAATATTAAAATATACTACCTACGTGTTAACATTAAATGCAACCGAAGTATTATTACTTAGAAACAATCGACGCAACACCGTCCCGCCCCCGCATGCAACGCCCCGCGTGGCCTTCCGCAGCGCAGTTCACCGCACCGCACGCATACTTACAGGTATAGTAGTTAGTAGTTTGTCGATTGTTATTCGAATAATCATGGGGAGGAACTACTAAATCGACAATCGAATGCGCAGTAGCGCAATTTTCGATTCATTCGATTGTTTTTTTTGAAGCAATCGCCCATCGCTACTCCAGTTGAACATCTTCATGGTCTTGGCCATTTGACACCCAACGACAAGCCTAGGAAGCGCTTGAAAAGGTAGCCACAAACGGCTATGCCCCACGACCCAGGGATCGATGTCCCTCGCTGCGAGAAGTCAGAGCGATCGATGGGTCACACACCTGGGGCCCCTAACTGCAACTCCCATGGAATAGAGAGCGAGTTGTAGATGACCGGATGATGATGATTAATTCATTCGTTCAGTTTGTCACTGTCATTGTCTGTTTAGTCTACGCTGTCAATCAAGCACTAAGCGACTATTTGCATAATTGCTTTGCCTTGCATTGCATTTCTTCAATTTCATTCATCGGATTGAAAATCCATCCTTTGTCTCTACCGGAATCATAGAATATTATTTTGTTTGTTTCGTCTGTCTGAGGATTTAGTTAAACTAGATTATTGCTCTGTAAGTACAAAAATTGCTCGGGTTTTTTTTCGATCAATACAATGCTAAAGACTGTAACTACACATTAGTTTTTGTAACAAGATCTTGTTGTTTCAGAACCACTAACATGACACCAAATCCAATTAGCATTCCACCATCGGTTTCTTGGGCTCAGAGAAGCTCTCGAGTTTTTATAAAATTCAATGTCGAATGTGAAAAACCCGACATTAGTATTGAAAAGAAAACAGTTTCATTCAAAGGCACATGTGCTCCTGACAACAAACTCCACGAGGTTATCATTCCACTGTATGCCGAGGTTGATCCTGAGAAGAGCAACTTTCGTAATAGAGGCAGATTGATTGAAGTTTACCTCACCAAGGATAAACCTGATGAACCATTCTGGCCCGCCTTAACAAATGACAAGAAAAAACACCACTGGCTCAAAGTGGACTTTGAGCGCTGGCAGGATGAAGATGATGAAGGTAGTGCAGGAGATAACTTTGATGATATGAATGATTTATTTGCTAACAAAATGGAGATAGGCGATGGTGCAGATGATAAGGATGGCTCTGGCTCAAGCGAGGAGGAAGATCTGCCGGATGTGCTCTAGAAGATCTCAAAAGTGTTTAGTGATAGCCAAATACATCAGCTAGTTTAGTGATCTTATATTATTATGGACAAAATTGTGCTTTTATACAAAGAGTAGTGAGCTAGAGTAGCTGTTATTTTAATATTTGGGTTTGGGGTGGTTTTGTAATTTTGATGGCTGAAATATTGAGATTTTAAGCTAACATAGATTTTGCAGTGCATCGTAGAATCAACTTTTAAACTCAACTTCAATCAGTCCATTGGTATTTGTTTGGTTTGCTTAAAGTAAAGAAATGTGGGACTAATATGTTTTGTGGTGAGCGCGTATTTGCAATTTATTTATATTTACCTTATTAAATTTAATCATTCCGTAGGTCCTACCTGTATCAGTTTTACTAAGATATTTGCAAAATCTAAGACTTCTAGTGTAGCTGATATAAACACCATTGTTTGAACGGAGTTCATGCATGTACAAATTCATTTTAAGTTATATTTTGTTTCAGAATCAAGCTAGCCTAAATTTTTGTTTATAAGTTTCTGTTATTATGTAATTAAGTTATAATGAATGGTCATTCCCAGAGTTCAACTTGCATACTTCATTGTCACATCAACCAATGATATTAAGAATAATTTAATTTGGTAGGTACTGTTATGGCGAAAATTAGCCATTGAATATGGCTAGAACTCACATTATGACACCATCTTGATTCCTCGCTCGGTCTCAGTAAGGATGTCCTCTTTCCGAAACCGGCTAACAGTACCAGGCCTAGCCACTTGGTTGTTTCGAATCTAACTAACTAATAAGATTTTTTTGTTCTATTATCTGCAGTCAGTTTTCAGACTATGAGCTGGTTGGTTGAGGTAATCAGGCTTTTAGAATCTGTACTCCAGCGCTTTTCCTAAAATAAGTAATTCTCAAAAGTAGGTAGGTTCCTATTAACTATGTTTTCTAGTTTGGTAAGCATTTAGACTTTGTATTAATCATTGGTTTGTATATGTTAAATTTCTCTATACAAGAAAGAAAATTGTAACTATCATTAATTTTGGTTGAATCATGGCCGGAATGGCCATTCCAAGCTCACATTTAATTTGAAAAAATATAATAGTAGAAAGTATGTAAGTTTACAGGCACATACAGATATGTTTCGTTCACTATCATTGGATAAATGTCATACATAAATAGTATGTAACATATCTGAGTGACTGTTACTCTGGGATTAAATTTAAATCAGCTAGCTAGCTACTATTCGACTGGCCTCTAGCTCAGTTGGTAGTAGCTCTGCCTTCTGCGCCGTAGGTCGTGGGTTCGATCCCCACCGAGAACAAATATTTGTGTGGTGAACATAAATGTTTGTTCTCTGTCTGGGTGTTATATTGTATTCTAAGTATGTATTTACAAAAAAAAATGTATTCAAGTATTATATCAGCTATCTGGTTCCCATATTACAAGCTCTGCTTAGTTTGGGGCTGGGTAGTGTTGTGTGAATTGTCCACAATATTTATTTATTTATTTTATTTAAACATGTATTTTAACTCTTGAAGACATAGTGTTGACTGACTTGGTTGTTCTGTCAATCAAGTTGCATTGTTTGTATTTGGATGGGTGGGCAGTGGCATTTTTAAGTGATTGCCTCCGTGCTGAAGCATGTGGTCACTGGAGCTGACACTCTAACAAACCTTCATTTTTATCTGTGCATTTAATCTTAAATAAAGTACCTTTCTTCTTACAAAATTCATTTGTTTTGTTAATTCCCTTGCTTTAAATTCAACGGTTCTACTGACAATTATCGATGCTAATGTTTTTTCTAAAGCCAGAACCAATTTAAAATTAGTTTGCAGACAAATCCGGCGCAAAAGTGTTGCATCTAGCAGATGGCTCACCTGCTGTTGAACAGTTACCTCTGCCTATTACAATCGCATTACCTACCATAGATACCTATATCGTACATGAAGAGCATCAATGAGCATTACTGCTCGTTGGCGGCAGAAATACAAATGCATACCTATACGTCATATTCGCGGCCAGCGCGGTGACGGTACTTAGGATCTTGCCAGCTAGGTACTTCCTAAGAACTTTTCCACAAAGATTATAGTTACCTACTATGCGTCAACGAGTAACGCGATCCTAGTTGTTTGAAGTCTGCGGATCTAAAAGATTTTTATTATGTCCCAAGTTAAGAGCCGAGCTGGATTTCATCCGACCTGGAAAGGCCAGCTGCGCCATCGGATCCTAATCAAACTCGACGAATAACTCTCAGGGCATGGAACATTATTATCCTGACAACTTGGGGACTGTTCGGCACTACACTAACGCTACCGTGGCTCCATCTACAGGTTTGACGTTACAGCCAACTACTACGAATCATGGACCTACACGAATCTAGTTCATAATCCGACTAGATTTATTTTTGCCAACGGCTGAAGCGGCTCTTTTTCTTCTGGACTTTTTTAAGCCCTTTCAAGCACAAGTAACGTCAGCATTTGGCAATGTCAAAAACAGAAATATACATTGTTCTTTCAAAAATCTTTCCACAAACATATAATTCAAAAACATGGTTTAAATGTTCACGCGCAATGAATAAAAAATATCAAATGGCCTAACCACTAAGGATGGGACTACTGGAAGTTAAATCATCTCCGAAAATGCCTAAAAGCGCCAGCACAACAGTGAAGAAAGCGTCTTCCAGTTCGGGTAAAAAAGGAAAGGGACTCCAGCCAGGCCTTAATTATTCCGACCCTAAAGTATTGGCTATAGTTGGTCTTCTTGCTATACTCGCGTTACTACTACTGTGGTACGGGTACAGAAACGGCTGTTTACGTCGACGACGCCGCAGACGCTCGTCTTGTTAAAGCTTGAGATAGTTGAAATGGGGCAACTAGAAGCAAACTCGTCCGCGGAGATGGTCTATGCAGCAGCTTCTGGTGCAGTAGCGTCTACTAATGGGACTGGTAATTTGAAGGAGTTACTGAACGTTGCTGATCCTAAAGTTCAGGGGATGGTGCTGGTAGTCTTACTGGCGGTGTTGTCGCTGGCGCTTTGGTACGGGTTCTCCGGATGTCTTTGTCGTCGCACCAGAAGACGTCGACGCACGTGCTGTTCTTAATAAATTTCTATTACCCAAGCAACCAAATATCAAAAATATTTTTTGGGTGAGATGATTTTGGAAGTGAACTTTTAAATTGTATTCATACCTACTAAATACACAAAGGAAAATAAATAAAAATCATAACTTGACTGAGGTACTATTTATTAAATGTACCTACTGGAACTTATTTGTCTAACACACCATTATTACCTTATTGTAATTTTTTTCACTTTCAGATTTCACAATTCATACTCAGAACCAGATGATCAATTTACAAAGATAATGGAATTGAAAAAATATAGTTATGATTATTTATTACGTCTGGACGCCGAAGATATTCATTCTGGAACAAAGAAAAACATGGTTTTAAAATAAAAAGTAATAACTAAACATTTCACAGACAGTTATTAATATTAGATAAACAGCAGCCAAGGGTAGGGTATAAGGTATAAAGGGTATAAGATCGCTGCTTCACGGCAGAAATAGGCATGATGGTAGTACTTCCCCGAACGAACCCTTCACAAAGAGCTCTACTACATAAGCGCCTATGTAGCTAAATTATAGACACCAAAACTTCACACAAGTTACTTTCCATAATTAAATCAAAACAATTACCGATTTTCAAAAAAAATTGTTTAGCTTGTCACGATTTACGTTTATAGAATAATGGCCTTGGCCTTACAAATACCTAGCTGTCGAAAGATAAAAAACACGCTATTGGAATCTCTTACCAATTTTGTAGGTAGAAGGTACTTCATTGAAAAACAATAATGGCCAGGGCTAGTATTACGTAGGTGGCGTAAAGTAAGACGCCCACCCACCAGATGCATCGGGTGGGTGGGCGTCTTACGTTATCCATCGCGATGGACCGACGACATTTTTATGATCGCTGGAAGTCAGTGGATGGAGAGGACTAAGAATCGTTCGTCCTGAAAATGTGTAGGTGAGGCCTATTTCGAGCAAAAAAAAAATCAATAGTGGACTTCTTCAGGCTGATGATAGGTAGGTGTACCTACCATGAATGTTAGTTGGTGGTGTGTGCGTCCCATTCGGAGCCGCCGCCAGACGTCCAGTCATCAACTTGCTTCTCATCGGTAGTTCCCTCCATATCCCCCGCATCTACACAGCACATTTTGGTTAAAGTTTCATGTCTCTTACAAGGACAGGATCCTCTTACATTTTTTAATGATTTTATAGTAAATAATACACTAAAGGAAATCACAAAGGTTTTTATAATGTCAGCGTGAATTAAACTTGAACTCGCGACCTTCCCCTTGGTACGGGGCTGCTTAATCAGTAATCAGTAATCACACTTGGTTTGATAAGGCACTGTTAAAACAGCACTAACTAATAACCTACCATGAACCCAACGTGTAGGACGTGTATGTATACGCCGTGCATCATGTTTAAAATCGCGGGCAGTCGTTTGATGGAAAGGCCTCAGAATCGTTCTTCCTGGAAATCTATAAGGTCCAGCAGTGGGCTTCTTGAGGATGATGATGATGGCACCATGTTTTGAGGTAAACCGATGTGAACAAGACAAACAAAACAACTACAACTTCTTTTTTTTAGTACAACTCTATGCCTACAACGAACCATTCTGAGAGTCGCCGTCGTCATCAGCGTCGGCGTCATCTTCTTCTTCTTTTACATCTGTAAAATTAGAAGCAAACAAATCAAACTTTCATTCCACTCAATCGATTTTATATTGGTTCATGGCTTTTGAGAGCTAGTGGGAGTTGAGTGTAAGTCAATTTTTTTTCTTATTCCGAATCAATCAGAAAAAAATGGCAAAGACTTATTATTAGACAGCATTTTAGGGCACATAAAAAACTATCAAAATAATTTTCTTTAACCGTGGCGGCTATTAGGTTAGGTTAGCCATAGAAAACGGACGGACGCGTAGAATTTGTCGTGTCCCCAGTCGTTTCTCCTGCTCCCACTGTGTGAGCCTGTAGCTTTGGTGTAAATAAAGAAGATCAGACGTTCTGTTGATGCATCATCCTCCAGAAAAGTAGTTTATGAAGTTATATTACCGCTGGCTTGATTTTTGTCGGTTTCTCCTTTCATCATTTTGAGGATGTGCTGCTTTTCCTTGGTCAGATGTCTCTTTCCATTCAGATGACTAGTCATTTGCTCCGAGCACGTAACAGTTGTCTGGAATAGATAAATAAATAATATAAAAAAAATTACACCATTAAATTGGAATATTTTTTTGTAAACGTTACTAAAAATAACACCTACCTTACAAATATCGCAAGTTATTTCAGGCGTGGATTTCTTCTCCATGACAAGTGTGTTTACTTCATGGATTGCCGGAACCACCTCTGTATTAATTTTCATATTTTTTTTTTCGCGGCGGATAAGCTGTTCCCTGTTCATAACAAAAAAGCAGAATATTGGGACCTGACTTCTTTTTCATCATAGATTAATAAAAATATTATAAATAGTATATAATTATGAGTATTCGATTAGTCTACTGCAGCCAGCAACACAACAACATTTGCTGGCTGCAGTAGTAATCGAATACTCAAATATTTTTTATAGTGGTAGCGGCCCCGCCTTCCGATTGGTTCGTGGTTTAAAATATTAACTCGAGTACCAATGAGTTTTTCTTCATAAAAATGTATGTGCACTATGCCAGTACTACTGTCAAACGGTGAAGGAAAATATCGTGAGGAAACCGGCGCGGCATGTCGTAGAATCTAAAAAGTTCAAAAAACATGTGTCGAGTGCACGAAAGGAGCCTATCTGAGGCGCACTTAAAATCCTTTCACCACACTGATTTGAAAGAACCAGTGACACGATAAGAAGATAAAGATTTTACCTACAGAGAAGAACGAACGAAGGAAACACCGACCAAACAAACTAGGAAAAGCTTAGTTAAGCGTAGGTTTTCGCCTGTTCTTCCTATAGTACGTCTGTCAACATTAAAAATAAATAAAATAGAGAAAGTAAGAGAACTTACAACCGACCCTCCATTCCCGCTTGGAGTAATAAGGGATTTTTCGGAGCTTTGCGTCCTTCGACGACGCTGTAACAGAGTACAATCAGATTTTTACTTAGCTAGGGCTTAAATCTTCAAGACAATATTTTCTTAAAGACCTTTACAACATTAATAAAGTAAGCCCCGGCGCAGCACCAGGAAACCAAATGTATACTTTTTTTAATTGATTTTATAGTGTTTACTACACTTATGGAAATCACAAAGATTTTTAAAGTGTCCCAAAAGTCAAGGTCGCGGGTTCAAATCGCGCTCGGCTCTTAACTTTTGGGACATAAAAACCAGATGTATATAACTAGCGGCACATAACTTTAGCGATGAGCGATATACAGGGTGTCCCATAAGTCAACGTCCAGCCGAAAACGGGCGATGGGCCAAGTCATGACAACTATCAAAAAAATATAAAAAAAAATATTTGTTATGTAACTTTCGAGTTATGAGTATTTTAAAAAAACAGGAAAAACTGACACCCTGTGATGATCTTTTAAGTCCTGTGACTACATTTATTAACTTTTCATTAAACTTTTTTCTGCAATGTAAGCATGAATAACCCTTCTGTAAATTACAATTCAAAATTAAGCCATAACTGCCTCAGTTTTCAATAAAATCGTGGAGTTTTGGCCAACATTTCATTTCAGATAATTACATCACCCAACTTTAACCGTCTGTACCGCAAAAAAAATGTACTACACTATGATGGCAAGTAACTTTAAAAAAGCGGCCAAGTGCGAGTCGGACTCGCCCATGAAGGGTTCCGTAGCATCAAATAACATAATATAAAGGTTTTTGTAGTTCGTTGAAAGGTAAATTGCGGTTTACGATTTATGACGTATAAAAAAAAAACTACTGACTAGATCTCGTTCAAACCAAATATCGTTGGAAGTTTGCATAGTAATGTACAACATATATTTTTTTTAGTTTTATCATTCTCTTATTTTAGAAGTTAGAGGGGGGGGGGGGGGGCAACTTTTTTTCACTTTGGAAGTGTCTCTCGCGCAAACTATTCAGTTTAAAAAAAAAACGATATTAGAAACCTCAACATCATTTTTAAAGACCTATCCATAGATACCCCACACGTATGGTTCGATGAAAAAAAAATTTTTGAGTTTCAGTTTCAAGTATGGCGACCCCCAAAATTTATAGTTTTTTTTCTATTTTTGTATAAAAACCTTAATGCGGTTCACAGAATACATCTACTCACCAAGGTTCATCAGTCTAGCTCTTATGGTTTCGGAGAAAAATGGCTGTGACACGGCCGGACAGACAGACAGACAGACAGACATGACGAATCTATAAGGGTTCCGTTTTTGCCATTTGGCTACGGAACCCTAAAAATGGCGCATTTATCTAGGATTCCAAAATGGTATGATACTTGCTAGAGTACTTTTTAGTTTTGGAAATAAAAAATGTTTTTTCAACTAAACCGATTTCCAATCAATTTTATTTCATTAGATAAAATGGTTGTACCCTTTAAATCATGGACTTAAAATGCCTATGCTGTGTTTTTTTGTGACTCACAATTCACAGGTACAAGTAAATACCATTTCGAGAATGTTAGTAAACAGATAGAGCCACCATCTTGTCGAAAGAGTAATAACCATGGGTTTTCAAGTAATTTGTTAGTTTTAGGTAAAAGTTTGAAATAAAATTCATAGGATTACTTCAATCGTGATTTTAATCTTGCACACTGGATGTGTGCAGTGTCCTATTGGTACAGAGAGCGGAGTGCGACTGGAGAGTCAATCAGCGCTACGAACGCCCGCCCTTCATCCCGCTCAGGTACCTTATTTTTGACTTCTGCGCAATAACGGTCAGCGCCAAAGTTATGTGCCGCTACCTATACTTACGCGCGGTGGGACTTCCCAGCATAATGGGAATCGGCGTGCGATACAGATGTGATGTGCACACAACAAAGCTCACAGTACAAGTTACGAGCTTTCATTGGAATCTGAAATTTTCATACAGAATAATTTTCGCGTGTTTAGAATTAACACAATTTTACAAAAATACTATCACCGTTAATGGATCAATCATAGTTGTTCCTAAACCTACCTAAAATAATAATACAAAAAAAATGGGTTATATTAATTCTGAATTGGAAATTCTCATCATGTCTTGCATCTATTGGAATTTTCTATGCACATTAAACTGTTTAGTCTCTGATATAATAAACCAAGAGAGCTTACCTAATGAACATGCATAGAATGCCAATAGTACAACATTTTTATAAGGTACATCTCAAACCTCGAGTTTGTATACATAGTAAGACGAAAGGAAAGGCAATTTGATACAATGTAAGGTTCTATTTGATGACAAAGTTCACATATTATTGTTCTGCTTTTGTTATTATTTTCATTTGGTATAAAAAAATATGATCAATTATGTTATTAATAATAAAATTATCGAACAGATTTAAAGAGATTTCTATACCTACCTATAACACTACCTCTACATACATTAAAAAAGTAATAATCTTACAATAAAATAAAATGTATTTTGTTGGTCATATTAGAAGAAAACTGATTATGTGAACTGGTAAAGTCATCAAAATACCTATGGAAAATTACATTGTCAAATTGTCTAATTACCTCAGCGTTGTTACTTTGGATTGGTTTGCGCATTGCCAAGAATTTTTTTTGCGCCTTGTAGTGATTTTTACAATTATAATGAATTTTAGCTGAAAATTAAATATTAAATTAGTACGAAAATGAACACAAATTTAAACGAAATTTCAATATAAAGGATGTCATCATTACTTACCAACAGCAAATGATTCAAGATTCTGTCCACATAAGCCACAAAACTCCGGCTCAATCAAATCCAGAAGATGCTTAGGCAAAGGTTTTATGTAATCAAGTTCAACCTCACATTCTGTAAAACCAAAACAATTCATATTGAAATACACTGTCATTTTTTACACAAGTAGGCACTCAGAGCACAGTCTGAGGCGTACTATAATTATTATAAGAACTTACTTGCCAGGAACCTTGCAGCCCGGTGTACTGGCACTGAGTTACGCCCTGATGGAGGGCCAAATGGTCCATATCCTCTACCTTGCGTTGAACCACCTGATGGATATGGTTGAAACCTCTGGGCTCCAATCCCACCACCTCGTCCAAAGCCCCTGCCTGGTCCAAACCCTCTGCCTGGTCCAAATCCACGTCCTGGACCTTGTCCACCTCCAGAACCGAATCCTCCTCCCGGACCGTATCCACCACCCGGTCCGTAACCACCCCTGTAGTTTCCAAACGCTTCACTGTACTGGGCATCCCTGTGAAAATATTTTAGTGTGTACAATACATTATTATATTGATGGTTTTATTGGTTTAAGGAAGTTCAATAACAAAAATAATAGAGAAAGATAGTCAGCAGCTTAGTCATGGTTGGTCAGGGAACAACTTATCTTTTACTGGTTGTTAAACAGTTTTTAATGTTTGTAAAATCATCAGCATCAGCCTGAACAAGTCTGCTGCTAGACATAAGACACCGTCATAGTTGGATGTTTTATCAGTCACTACAGGCAGATGGATGACTAAATACATGAATTCATATTCAAGTATTCGGAACATGCTGCTACATTGCTTTGTTCACCTCTTACAACATCCACTCTGGTATAGCAGGTTGTTATTCTAAGCAAGTGACTAAAACATTTTTTATAGTAGGTATGTTACTATTTTCAAATCAATACATAGTCAATTTTATTCTTTAAAATTAATAATAATAATAAGATAAAAGAGAAAGGAATATGATAATATTGGTATGCTGGATTTTTCAAAGTTTGAGAACCAAACATTGTATGTATTTCAGTACTTATTATTATTTTTATAAAACTTACATGTTTTTGTCTCTGGGACGCCTTGCATTGAATAAGGGACCGGGAGGGGGCCCTGTGTTGTCCCATTCAACTTGCTCTTCCTCATCATAATCACCTTGATATTCTCCATCAACATCAAGGGAGTATTCGAAATCACTCATCATATTGCTGGCACTACAAAGTCAAATAAATTGATAGAAAACACTCTATTTTTTTATAGATTTTTCTGGAAAATCATTAGGTAGGTAGAACTTGTATGCTTAGTACTAATTTTGGCCGATCTTATTTTCACGAAAAAAGAAGAAGCAGATTTCTATGGAGTATGTGTGCGTATACGTATGTATATCTACATTTGTGTGCGTAAATCTTATATTTCAACTGTCAAAACTGACATCTCAACTGTCAAATGTCAAGAGGTCAATGTCATGCTTGCTTCTGCTTGCTACTGTTCTATAATTCTTGCTAGGCTATTTCGAGACGGCGCTCTTATATTTACGCAATATTCACCACGGCATGTTTATCAAAACTTTTTTTTAATTTTTGATTGTACTTTCTGGGTTAAAGTTTTCTGTAATATTCCACTATCTTTCTTTATTCTTTCTTTGTAAGCTTAATTACGTTTAATCTCACTGCATTTATCTATCATCGAATTTTAATTAAAGCTTTCATCATTTTATAATAATAAGTTGATGATACACACTAGCAAACATTTAGCAAACATTTTTTTTGCGGAACTCAAATCTTCTCCTACCTTGGCTTCAATTATGTAAAAAAATAAAAAATGGGTGGTTCTTACGACAGGGATAGGGTGATGATGATGTTAGATTTCGTGACTCTAAGATATTTTCGAATTACAGATACGCTAGTAGTTACTATGATGACACGGTAACGTCACAGAATAGATAATAGTTAGTATCAAGCATCTTACGGCCGGCGTTTTTCGTGACTGTACTATACATATGTACCTATATCTACCTATATAGATTTTATGAACTAGCGGCCGCCCGCGGCAGGCTTTGCCCGCTTAGTAGTGGTCATTGCTAACATCCATCCTGTGGAATGTTTGTTTTATTTACCTGCATGATTTTGTAGATCTACTGCATTTAGTTAGGTATTATGAATAAGGTAGGCAAGGCACTGAGGGCTGGTTTCCGCAAGGTTTCTAGTTGGCCCTTTTTGCGTGGCGCTTGACACCAACGTGTTGCTCGAACTGTCACGGCGGTTTCCTCACGATGTTTTACTGGCATAGTGCACACACATTTTTCTACAGAAAAACTACTTGGTACACGACTGGATTTGAACCCATGACCTTATGCGGATCGGACGGCGGGTCCGCTACGTCTAGACCACCAGTGCTCTCTGCCAACGAGCTTACCTGATGGTGGATTCAGAGGAGCTGGTAATCATTATAATCATATATGTAGGTAGGCGTTCTGTGGGAAAATGGGACTTCTCAGCAAATAGGTGGGTTACTTATAGGTACTTAGGTAGGTAACTTATCATCATCATTATTATTATTATTAAAAGCCTGTTGTGTCCCACTGCAGAGCAAAGGCCTCCCTCCCTTCTCTCCATTCATCTCTTGTTTGGGCTACTGTGGATCATCATCATTATTATAAATTGTACAGATTTGTATTTTTGTAACGAATAAACTCAAAAACTACTGGACTGATAAACTTCTTTTGCCACTATAATGCTGAATTATCCCCAAATAACATAGTTACATTATACCTAGTTCGAGCAAATGAAACCTACAGGAAATGAGTCTCTTTCACCAATAACTCTGCATTTGCAGTTCAGTAACTACTGAGTAGTTCGACTGGTGGGTGGTACAAGACAAAGGAAATGAAATATATTTATTTGCAAGAAGTATGGTACAACTATTAGATTATAGGGTATGTAAAAAAGCATATACGTATACTTTGTCGGAGAACAATATACAAAATTCAAACAAAAAGTAGAAAATATAAGTTTAATTAAAATGAATCAGTGTGTCAGAATAATAACAATAATCAATTCAGAATAATAATTCATAAAGAAAATAGAAAATAATTTATATGAAATCTTTAACGCTATGAAAACATTGATACAACATTGAAGATATCTTTAGTAGGTAGTTACTTCATCACGCACATCTACCTAATTATACTTCATTCACAATCTGACTTCACACACTTTTGGCAGGGTTTTAAACACACATCACAAACCCACTAAAGTCTGGTCTACCACTTTCTAGCGCTAAGTTTGACACACATCTTCAGCCCACTGAAGATTAAAGCCCACGAGGTGTCTGGCATGTGGCAGAAGTGTCCAGCCCTGAAGAATTAAAAGTTCTTCTCATTAGTGATGACTGCCCAGTTCTATTGCGTAGGAGTTGCTTAGGAGCGGTTGGTTCCCAACGCTGCTGGAGGCATTGGAGTCGTCTGTGCTGTAGGAAATGGTAAATACTCTTCAGATGATAATAATAAGACAGATCATTAATTACCGATGCTGTTGCAGCCATCGCATTTCTGTCCTATTTATTATTCCGGTGGATTTTATTTCGTAAATAGTAGCTCGCATCTCGAAATAGCCTAGCAAGAATTATAGAACAGTAGCAAGCAGAAGCAAGCATGACATTGACCTCTTGACATTTGACAGTTGAGATGTCAGATTTTACAGTTGAAATATAAGATTTACGCACACAAATGTAGATATACATACGTATACGCACACATAAACCATAGAAATCTGCTTCTTCTTTTTTCGTGAAAATAAGATCGGCCATTTCGAGATGCAAGCTACTATTTACGAAATAAAATCCACCGGAATAATAAATAGGACAGAAATGCGATGGCTGCAACAGCATCGGTAATTAATGATCTGTCTTATTATTATCATCTGAAGAGTATTTACCATTTCCTACAGCACAGACGACTCCAATGCCTCCAGCAGCGTTGGGAACCAACTCCTACGCAATAGAACTGGGCAGTCATCACTAATGAGAAGAACTTTTAATTCTTCAGGGCTGGACACTTCTGCCACATGCCAGACACCTCGTGGGCTTTAATCTTCAGTGGGCTGAAGATGTGTGTCAAACTTAGCGCTAGAAAGTGGTAGACCAGACTTTAGTGGGTTTGTGATGTGTGTTTAAAACCCTGCCAAAAGTGTGTGAAGTCAGATTGTGAATGAAGTATAATTAGGTAGATGTGTGTGATGAAGTAACTAGGTACCTACTAATGATATCTTCAATGTTGTATCAATGTTTTCATAGCGTTAAAGATTTCATATAAATTATCTTCTTTAAGAATTATTATTCTGAACTGATTATTGTTATTATTCTGACACACTGATTCATTTTAATTTAACTTGAATTTTGTATATTGTTCTCCGACAAAGTATGTGAGCCGCTTTCTTACATACCCTATGATCTTATGGTTGTACCATACTTCTTGCAAATAAATATATTTCATTTCCTTTGTTTTGTACCACCTGTCGAACTACTCAGTAGTTACTGAATTGCAAATGCAGAGTTATTGGTGAAAGAGACTCATTTCCTGTAGGTTTAATTTGCTCAAACTAGGTATAATGTAACTATGTTATTCGGGGATAATTTAGCATTATAGTGGCAAAAGAAGTTTATCAGTCCAGTAGTTTTTGAGTTTATTCGTTACAAAAATACAAATCTGTACAATTTATAATGATGATGATGATCCACAGTAGCCCAAACAAGAGATGAATGGAGAGAAGGAAGGGAGGCCTTTGCCCTGCAGTGGGACACAACAGGCTTTTAATAATAATAATAATGATGATGATAAGTTACCTTTAAGTACATACCTACCTATTTGCAGAGAAGTCCCATTTTCCCACAGAACGCCTACCTACATTATATGATTATAATGATTACCAGCTCCTCTGAATCCACCATCAGGTAAGCTCGTTGGCAGAGAGCACTGGTGGTCTAGACGTAGCGGACCCGCCGTCCGATCCGCCTAAGGTCGTGGGTTCAAATCCAGTCGTGTAAAGTAGTTTTTCTGTAGAAAAATGTGTGTGCACTATGCCAGTAAAACATCGTGAGGAAACCGGCGTGACAGTTCGAGCAACACGTTGGTGTCAAGCGCCACGCAAAAAGGGCCAACTAGAAGCCTTGCGGAAACCAGCCCTCAGTGCCTTACCTACCTTATTCATAATACCTAACTAAATGCAGTAGATCTACAAAATCATGTAGGTAAATAAAACAAACATTCCACAGGATGGATGTTAGCAATGACCACTACTACGCGGGCAAAGCCTGCCGCGGGCGGCCGCTAGTTCATAAAATCTATAATAGGTATGTATAGTACAGTCACGAAAAACGCCGTAAGATGCTTGATACTAACTATTATCTATTCTGTGACGTTACCGTGTCATCATAGTAACTACTAGCGTATCTGTAATTCGAAAATATCTTAGAGTCACGAAATCTAACATCATCATCACCCTATCCCTGTCGTAAGAACCACCCATTTTTTATTTTTTTACCTAATTGCATCCGGTAGAAGCCAAGGTACGAGAAGATTTGACTTCCGTAAAAAAAATGTTTGCTAAATGTTTGCTAGTGTGTATCATCAACTTATTATTAAAAAATGATGAAAGCTTTTTATTAAAATTCGATTATATATAAATGCAGTGAGATTAAACGTAATTAAGCTTACAAAGAAAGAATAAAGAAAGATAGTGGAATATTACAGAAAACTTTAACCCAGAAAGTACAATCAAAAATTAAAAAAAAGTTTTGCTAAACATGCCGTGGTGAATATTGCGTAATTATAAGAGCGCCGACTAATTTTAGCTCAAAGATTTTTTTCTAACTTATACTATTGTCCCACAGCTGGGCAAAAGTTTCCCCAAGATTTTCCACTTTCCTTGGTACACTGACTGCACCCGCTCGGTGGGTTATTGCAATCATTTATCAATAGATTCGCATTCCAGTTTACCTACTGTAATAGCATTTGGTATTGAAAAGAGCCGACGAAAGCAACGGTGCAGCCGGTAGTGCAGACAGTGCAGTGTTAATGTGAATTTGTTTACTTTATTCTTGTTCTAAACCGTGGTCTGCTTTTTATGGTGAGAAATATAAATTAAGCCTAACCCTTAGAATAGGTAACCATTTTCTAGAGATTTTCAAGCAAACTATATTAGTTGATTTCTTACCTAGTGTTTTAGGCAGCCCGCTGGCAAAAACTCAAAATTACAATAAAAATGTATGTTATCGAGAGAATCACCGTTGCAAACAACACTACCATACCATCAACCATCAAAATTACTATTTTATTTGGCCGATCTTATTTTCACGAAAAAAGAAGAAGCAGATTTCTATGGTGTATGTGTGCGTATACGTATGTATATCTACATTTGTGTGCGTAAATCTTATATTTAAACTGTCAAAACTGACATCTCAAACTGTCAAATATCAAGAGGTCAATGTCATGCTTGCTTCTGCTTGCTACTGTTCTATATTTCTTGCTAGGCTATTTCGAGATACGAGCTAATATTTACGAAATAAAATCCACCGGAATATTAAATAAGACAGAAATGCGATGGCTGCAACAGCATCGGTAATTAATCATCTGTCTTATTATTATCATCTGAAGAGTATTTACCATTTCCTACAGCACAGACGACTCCAATACCTCCAGCAGCGTTGGGAACCAACCGCTCTTATTCAACTCCTACGCATAGTTACAACTGGGCAGTCATCAATAATGAGAAGAACATTTAATTCTTCAGGGCTGGACACCTCTGGCGCATGCCAGACACCTCGTGGGCTTTCATCTTCAGTGGGCTGAAGATGTGTGTCAAACTTAGCGCTAGAAGGTGGTAGACCCGACTTTAGTGGGTGTGTGATGTGTGTTTATAACCCTGCCAAAAGTGTGATAGGTCAGATTGTGAATGAAGAAACTTGCTTTAAGTGTGTGATGGAGTAACTACCTACTAAAGATATCTACAATGTTGTATAAATGTTTTTATAACGTTAAAGATTTCATTTAAATTATTTTATATTTTCTTTAAGAATTATTATTCTGAATTGATTATTGTTATTATTCTCACACTGATTTATTTTAATTTAACTTATATTTTCTACTTTTTGTTTGAATTTTGTATATTGGTCGCCGATGAAGTATGTGAGCCACTTATTTACATACCCTATGATCTTATAATTGTACCATACTTCTTGCAAATAAATATATTTCATTTCATTTTATTTGTACCAACTGTCGAACTACTCAGTAGTTACTAAACTACAGATGCAGAGTTATTGGTGAAACAGACTCATTTCCTGTAGGTTTCATTTGCTCGAACTAGATATAATGTAACTATGCTACTCGGGGATAATTCAGCATTAAAGAGGTGAAAGAAATTTATCAGTCCAGTAGTTTTTGAGTTTATTCGTTACAAAATACAAATCTGTATAATAATGATGATGACAATGTTACCTACCTAAGTACCTATAAGTACATACCTACCTATTTGCTGAGAAGTCCCATTATCACACAGAACGCCTACCTATACATAATATGATTAAGTATTATGATTACACGCTCCTCTGAATCCACCATCAGGTAAGCTCGTTGGCAGAGAGCACTGGTGGTCTAGTGGTAGCGGACCCGCCTTCCGATCCTTAGTCGTGGGTTCAAATCCAGTCGTGTACCAATGAGTTTTTCTGTAGAAAAATGTATGTGCACTATGCCAGTAAAACATCGTGAGGAAACCGGCGTGTTGTAGAACCTACTAAAGTTCGAGCAACTCGTTCGTGTCAAGCGCCACGCAATAAGGGCCCACTAGAGGCCTTGCGGAAACCAGTCCGCACATCAAGTGTGGATGATGAATTTGCCGGAGCTCGTTGGCATCAGTGCCTTGTCTACCTTATTCATAATAGGTAGGTACCTAAATACTTATGATGATGATGATGATGAAAAGGTACCTCTATGTAGGTAGACAAGTCTATCTACCTATTTGCTGAGAAGTCCCATTTTACACACAGAACTCCTACCTACCTAAGAGCTGGTAATCATTTTAAACATAGGTATTCAGCTTCTGAATCCACCATCAGGTAAGCTCGTTGGCATCAGTGCCCACCTTACTCATAATACCTAACTAAATGCAGTAGATCTACAAAATCATGTAGGTAAATAAAACAAACATTCCACAGGATGGATGTTAGCAATGACCTACTACGCGGGCAAAGCCTGCCGCGGGCGGCCGCTAGTTCTAATCTACAGTCACGAAAAACGCCTTGGGATGCTTGCTACTAACTATTATCTATTCTGTGAACCGTCACAGAATAGATAATAGTTAGTAGCAAGCACCCCGTGTCATAGTAACTACTAGCGTATCTGTAATTCGGAAATATCTTAGATTCACGAAATCTAACATCATCATCACCCTATCCTGAACCTTATCCCATACTAACTATCCTTTCTTCCATGTCGTGAGAAACACCGCTTTTTTTTTTTACATTCTAGTTGCATTCGATAAAAGCCAAGGCAGGAGAAGATTTGACTTCCTTAAAAAAAATGTTTGCTAAATGTTTGCTAGTGTGTATCATCAACTTATTATTAAAAAATGATGAAAGCTATAATTAAAAATCGATACTAGATGAATGCAGTAAGATTTAACTTAAATAATCTTACAGAGAAAGAATAAAGAAAGAAGATGAAGAAAGATAGTGGAATATTACAGAAAACTTTAACCCAGAAAGCTCAAATTAAAATTAAAAAAAAGTTTTGATAAACATGCCGTGGTGAATATTGCGTAAATATAAGAGCGCCGATTTTATTTACCAAACCAACTAGGGATGCCCGTTACGATACGATATATCGGAATATCGATACATCACTATACGATATAGCGATATTTGATGCGATATTTTGACCATACGATACGCTTGGATATATCGCATTCTTATAAAAATATCGCATTACCGTATCGTCCCTTCTGAACGCCTGTTTTATTTTGCTGGACACACACTTTCCGAAAGCCGTAATAGGTTAAATCCACAGCGCTTATCAAAACTATTATTTTTGCGTTGTTTAAGTGCTGATCAAAGGCGATTGTGATTTTTTGGTTGAATTAAACTATTTTAAATACATAAAATTATTTGTTTCTTTAAAAAAAATAAAAGAATATAGTAAAACTACTAAAAAGATAACCTTTTGCACGATATATAATCATTATATCGCATATTACCTAATTGAAAAGCATGCGATACGGTTACGATACGATATATCGATACAAAGGAAATCGATAATATCGCGTATCGATACAACCAAGTTCGATACAGTTACGATGCGATATATCGATACAATATGTTGTAATATTGGACCATGTACACCATTCAATCTGAAGTCTATGGATAGTAAACAGATTTCATGAGTAAATCTTTTCATTATCTATTTGTGCAATCATGTCTCCGTGACATTGACAGCTTCCAACTTTCTGCGGTTCACTCATAGACAAAATACTATCTCTTGTTCGATTTGCCTCTCACAATGTAACGTGTTCTATTTAGCTGCCTTTTCTGTATTATCCCAATTTATCCTTGTAATCATAAAGTGTACCTTGTTTAACTTGCTTCAGTGGACAATAATAATTATTGTACTGTCTGATATCTTCGTTTAATTTCCTGCCTGCCTTGGACACCTAACCTCACATCCACTGTGCAGTTATTAGGCCTCCGCATAGCCTAGCGATCTGCTCTACAGGTTCTGAGCCCAAGGTAACTAGTGAGAAGGAAGAAGACTTTACGGGGTGCAGGCAGGCACGGCAGTACCTGGAAGAAGTGCGGATTTTGTATTGTGTGCTATGTCACAGCCGCAAGAAGGTAACGCTGGCGGGCACACGCCTCATGTGTCGTCGTCGGGCTTATACACGTTTGATAAATTAGATGGGATTGGTTCTTACCACAACTGGAAGTTCCAGATGAAAATGGCACTGGTTATGGAAGGCTTATGGGCATGTGTTGATGGTTCCGAGGCTAGCAGCAGCACGGATCAGAAAGCTTTGGCCAGAATTTGCTTGGCAGTAAAACCGAATTGTATCCAGTATTTGCGCGATGCTACGAGCGCTAAACAAGCATGGAAAAGGCTTCAGGATGTATTTGAGGACAAAGGACTTTACCGGAGGGTTGTGCTTTTGAGAAAACTTCATAGATCTGATTACCTGGAATATAATTCAATGGGTGCTTACATAGAAGGTATTATGACGCTAGTACAACAACTTGCAGACATCGGAAGAATCATTGATGATAAAGAAGTCGCAGAAATTTTACTTAGTGGACTACCTCAAGACTTTGATGTTTTAGTTTCTGGTTTGGAAACAGCTAACCTCTCTGGTTCTCTTACGAGCGAAGCAGTGCGAGCTCGACTTCTTCAAGAGGAGTTCCGGAAATCCACAAATAATGGCAAAATAAATGAAGATGTGGTTTTATTGACTAGAAGAAGACCATTGACTTGCCATTACTGTCAGAAGCAAGGGCATATCAAGTCAAAATGTTTTAAAATGAAGAACGACTTGAAGAAACAAAGCGGTAGCGGAGTGAATATAGCTGCGGAGTCTGCGGACACACTGCTTGTGTATGCAGTGTCACTCTTATCTGTCTATGGAAGCGTGGACTGGATAGTGGACTCCGGGTGTACTTCGCACATGTGCTGTGATATGGACCTTTTTAGAGACATTAATATTCAATTTAAGTCTAAAGTTACAGTTGCTAATGGTGAAGCACTGGATTGTCAGGGTCTTGGTGCCGTCTCTTTGAACCTCAATAATAATAGTGATCTAAAGTTATTAACCAATGTTATGTTTGTTCCTAAATTGACTACGAATCTCATTTCAGTTAGTCAACTGACAAAGTCAGGTTTTGGTGTTGTATTCAAACAAAATGGTTGTATGATACTAGATCCTCAAGGCCAGCCTTTTGCTAATGCAACATGTTGTCATGGCATTTATAAGCTTGATTGTGTTTCTAATGATAATTGTATTTCAGAATGTAACGGTGCTACCACAAGTAATAAAGCAGAACAATGTTCAGCGGCTATTTCTAGTGTGCCATTGGAGATATGGCACAAGCGACTTGGGCACTTGAGCTTGCATGGTATGTATGGGATTCGGAATCTTGCAGATGATGTTGTTTTTGAAGACGACTGTCATGGTAAGTTGAAGAATTGTATCTCATGTATTGAGGGGAAGCTTACAATGAAATCTTTCCCTAGGGGCCAGGCAAAGAGAGCTCTTCAGTTATTAGAGTTAGTACACTCTGATGTTTGTGGGCCCATGTCAAATAATAGCTGGGGTGGTGCACGGTATTTTGTTACATTTACTGATGACTTCTCTAGGAAAACTTTTGGTTATCTTATGGGTCATAAGAGTGAAGTCATTAAGTATTTTAGACAATTTAAAACCTTAGTTGAGAAGCAAGTGGGTAAAGCAATCAAGCGACTTCGAACAGATAATGGAGGGGAATACTGTGGTAAAAGCTTCGAAAAGTTTCTGTCTGATGAGGGGATTATTCATGAAACTAGTATTCCTTACAGTCCCCAGCAGAATGGCGTATCTGAGCGCCTTAATAGGACCCTTATAGAAAAAGCCAGATGTATGCTCTCTGAGGCGCGCCTAGACAAGCGTTTTTGGGGTGAAGCTGTTACTACAGCAATTTATCTTAAGAATAGAAGCCCCACAGCGGCTTTGTCTGGCGGCATTCCTGAACAGGTGTGGACAGGATCCAAAGTGACCCTAAGCCACCTGAGAGTATTTGGGTGTAAAGCATTTTCTTTGATACCAGGACATAACCGTCACAAGTTCGATGCAAAGTCTAGAGAATGTATTTTTGTGGGTTATTGTGAAACGTCCAAGGGTTATAGGTTAGTTGATCCTACTGAACCAAAGAAAATAATTAAATCTAGAAGTGTTCATTTTATTGAGTTGACTGAAAATATTGATAGATCTAATATGATGAATAAATCTGACATGAACACTAATTCTAATAAATTGCAATGTGATATAAATTCTAATAATATTATTAAATCTAAAATGATAAATAATAATGAGAATAATTTTAATATGAATGACAAAGTTTCTGTACCAATTTTGAACTGTGATAATAGAATTTATAATGAATTTACACCTCCTTCTGCAATTTCAGGTGGCGAAATGGAGAGTGGATGTGTTGGAAGTGAGGCCCCCAGCGCTACCACGTCTACCGATGCTGATGGGGAGGCATCGCCATTTATGTTCGTTGACTGTGACCAGGTGGAAGAACATGAGCAGTCTTTGGCAGAGGAGGGCGGCTCTATGGTGGAGTCAAGCGGCAATTCGAGCTACGAGGAGGCACAAGAGGTGCCCATTCAACGTGCTGTGAGGAGCACAAGAGGTATCCCACCTAAGAGGTATGGTGACTACGAGTATGATTATTCTCTCTACTCTCATGGGCAGATTACGTTCGACGAACCTGCGACGTATGAGGATGCCATGGCTAGTCCTCTCCACATGAAGTGGCAGGAAGCCATGCAGGCCGAGTATGACTCGTTGATAAGTAATAGTGTCTGGAGGTTAGTGGAGAAACCTCTAAATAAAAACATCGTTAAAAGTAAGTGGGTATATAAGATTAAGCAAGATGCCTCTGGTAATTTTGAAAAGTATAAGGCTCGCCTTGTTGCTCGCGGTTTTAGTCAAAAACCTGGTATTGATTTTGATGAGACTTTCTCCCCAGTAGTCAGACACTCGACAATGCGTATTTTATTTAATTTGGCAAATGAGTTAGATATGGACATAGAGCACATAGATGTGACTACTGCTTTCCTTCATAGTCAGTTAAAGGAAGAAATATTTATGGAACAACCAATAGGTTTTGTACATGATAATAATAAAGTATGTTTGTTACAGAAAAGCATCTATGGGTTGAAACAAGCAAGTAGAGTATGGAATGATACTGTTAATAAATTGCTACTTAGTAATGGTTATGTTCAAACAAAATGTGAACCTTGTGTATATGTAAAAAGAAACTCTACCAACAATGTAACTATTTTAGCTCTATATGTAGATGACTTTTTTCTGTTCAGCAATGATAATGTAGAGAAAAACCAATTATTGTCCATTCTTAATAGTCAATTTAATATTAAAAATTTAGGCCCAATTAAGAATTGTCTTGGTATAAATATTGTAAGAAATAGAGAAAAGGGTACAATAATGTTAAGCCAAAGAGATTATATTAAGAGATTATTATTTCGCTTTGGAATGTCTGAGTGCAAAGGTATTTCAACACCTATGCAATTAAATGAAAAGTTCTATAAATCTGACATTAATGTATCTGATATTGAATATAATTTTAGAGAGTTGATAGGAAGTTTAATGTACTTGAGTGTCTGTACTAGGCCAGATATTACTTATGCATGTAATGTTTTAAGTCAATTTAATAATTGTTATGATAAAAGCCATTGGATAGCGGCAAAAAGGATCCTTCGCTATTTAGCTAAGACAATTGATTTTGGTTTAGTTTTTGTCAAATGTAAAAATTTAGATCTTGTAGCATATGCTGATGCGGATTGGGCGAATGATCCTATTGACCGAAAATCATATACTGGTTATGTTATTAAGCTAGGGTCTAATACTGTCAATTGGGAGAGCAGAAAACAGCGCTGCGTCGCTATGTCAAGTACTGAAGCAGAGTACCTCGCCATTAGTGACGCCTGTAAAGACATTCTATTCATCAAACATTTTTGGTTTGAAATAATGAATAGAAATATTGTATGTAGGTTATTCAATGATAATCAAAGTGCGCAAAGTATGTTAAAGTCTATACATTGTCATAAAAGGACTAAACATATAGATGTACGCTATCACTTTGTAAAGGATTTGATTAATAAGAACTATGTTTCAGTTTCATATATGCCTACTACAGAAATGATAGCTGACATTCTAACAAAAGCTTTGTCTTCATGTAAACATAATGAATTTGTGTGTAAGCTTAATGTAAGAACTCCTTGAAGTTATGTAAAGGAAGTTGGAGTTCCGTTGTATGGTGTAAGGGGAAGTGTTGTAATATTGGACCATGTACACCATTCAACGTATCTGAAGTCTATGGATAGTAAACAGATTTCATGAGTAAATCTTTTCATTATCTATCTGTGCAATCATGTCTCCGTGACATTGACAGCTTCCAACTTTCTGCGGTTCACTCATAGACAAAATACTATCTCTTGTTCGATTTGCCTCTCACAATGTAACGTGTTCTATTTAGCTGCCTTTTCTGTATTATCCCAATTTATCCTTGTAATCATAAAGTGTACCTTGTTTAACTTGCTTCAGTGGACAATAATAATTATTGTACTGTCTGATATCTTCGTTTAATTTCCTGCCTGCCTTGGACACCTAACCTCACATCCACTGTGCAGTTATTAGGCCTCCGCATAGCCTAGCGATCTGCTCTACACAATACACTTTTTTGGGCATCCCTAAAACCAACCAAAACCAGTGTTGCCAACGACGCCGGGACTGATATCGCCATTTTTCACAGCTCAGGTAGCCTAATGTAGCCCAATTTAGGATTCTTTCGCCTAAAAAGGAGCCGAAATATAAAATAAAATAAATTTGTAGTTTAAATTGAACTTTAACTTTATTTATACTACCTACTAACCTTTAAAAAGATTCTGGTTCGTCTGCTAGCAACGATAAAGCACCGTTTTTAGCAGCGTGTTTTCTATGAATGATACAGCATTTTTATCATTCATAGAAAACATCCAGAACACCCGGAACAAATATCTGTAAATCGTACAAACATTCGTCCCAAGGCGAGAATCGAACCCGCAACCTCTGCCTTTGCCCACCGCGCCACCAAGGTCTTCACAGACTGTTCCTAGAGATCATTTTAATGTCATAGAAGTGCTGCTTACGAGAGAAGGACAAGGCCCTTCATCGCGATAATGCTTCACATATTTTCCGTGCTTTCCCATGTTTTTATCACGGAAATAATATTTTACACGGACACGGACACAGTTTGTACACGGACAGGATAAGTTCCAAAGCGAACAAAACTAAAGACAGTGACAAAACATTTTCCTGAACTACGTAGTTAGCCTAGTCTAAATAATTGCGGTAGTCAAGTGGTATCAATTCTGTTGTTTACAATCTGTCTAGCTAAACTAGCCTAAAATTTTCTAATTTAGTTAGGAAAATCTTAGCTATTCTGTTAACGCATTTTACTAAATTTAAAAGGTGTCTATGACACCTCTAAACTTGTTCTAAATTAAGTTCA
The DNA here is from genome assembly GCA_947578465.1 of Thera obeliscata. Taxonomy (NCBI): domain Eukaryota; kingdom Metazoa; phylum Arthropoda; class Insecta; order Lepidoptera; family Geometridae; genus Thera; species Thera obeliscata. The sequence goes on from OX387926.1 coordinate 7,749,576, forward strand.
CAGATAACATAAACATTTGTCATTTCATGCATCTTGGCACTACTCGACGCTAGATGGCGCTCTATTTACACTATTTTTACGGGTTTTTGTATCTGTGGGTGCAAACAGCTAAACTTCAATCATCGACATGTAAATAAATAAATTCAACAACTCAACTTTTCTCATAAAGAAAAATTACAAAATGCAGCCTACTGACCGCCCCCGATCCCGAAAAAGAACAAATACTAGTCAAAAAGATTGGTCGGTGGAACGGCTTTTGTCTAATAAGTTGATGGCACGAGGTACGTACCATTTATGTTTTATTGGTTCTGAAATAGATACCTAGCTACACACTTCAGTGATTTGATTTTTGTATGTCCGGTTTTCAGGTAACCAAGCTGATAGAGCAATAAATGAATTTTAGGGGATGCTGGCGGGGGAGCTGAATGCTCTTGGCTGTAGCCGGACTGCTGAAGAGTGGCAGCATGTAAGTTATTTCATCTACCTACTAATATTATAAAGAGGAAAGATTTGATTGTTTGTTTTCCGATAGTAAATCTAGCAAGTGATATCCAACAAAACCCTTAAACGAACTGTGGGGTTACCGCGGTAACCAAAAGTGCCCCTAGCGAATTCTTTGAAAAGCTTGGTTTCTCCATACAAAATTGTGGCATACGATAGGCGTGAGGCGTCAGGCACCTGCACACCGAAACTAGCGGTAACCCCACTGTCCATTGCTCGAAGAGTTTAGGTGTGCGTTGAAAACGCACACCTAAACTCTTCGAGCAAGCTTTAAAGTGTAGACGCAGGGTCGAGCATGTTTGTAGATAGCCATAGCTTGGATTAAGTATGCTCATAGAGCATGTAACAGTGTGTGTACTTGCCTATAGGCTATATTCTATTAAAAAAATATGAATCCTTGGGGTAAAAAAATATTGTGAGTTTGTGGCGTTGTAGTGTTTATCTCTGGATGTTCTGAACCGATTTTGAAAATTCTTTTACCAGTAGAAAGCCACGTTTAAACCAAGCCATTAATTTTAAACCAACTTTTTATGCAGTTTTTGTCCTTTTGTTGTCCTTCTAATTGAAACTAATATTTTTTTCCACAGATTTGGAGTATATGGGTGGCAAAAGTGAAGGGTAAGGCCAGGAAGGTCGGTACCGGCTTCAATGGTACTGTAAGAAGCCCGGCAGGGGCAGACCTCGCGGAGGAAGATAAGAAAATCCTCCAGTGGCTACTTGATATAAAATACGGTCCTGTTTTATCTGATTCCACACCGCTGTCTGTCATACTCTATGTATAACGCATGTTGTTTGGTTATATTAGTTACTATGATTTAATATTAGATGTTGTATGACCTATTTGTTTCCACCAGCCTAATGCTCCTGTATTGATTAAAAAAATATGAAAGTGAGAGTTTATTATTCTTTGTCGTATTATACGTGCTTCATGGAGGAAATCTATGTCGTGCTCCTTTTCCTCGACTCCATCATCTTGTTCAAGCACTATGTCTTCATCCCTATCTGCAATCATAGAATACATCTTATTAGAGAAGGAATAGTAGGTAGGTAAAGCATAGTTCTATTTATATTTGATTCACCTGTTAATTCTTCCATAAACATAATTATATAGAGTGCAGCACGAGATAATAATTTTGGCTGCCTTTTCTGGTTAATAATGCAGACAACGATGGCGATGCAGACATTTCTTCTTCAGCCGGCCGATTGTCCACTATGTTTCTTGCTCATACGTGGCAGGCGTTATTTGTGATTCCTGTTCCCTGGGCGTTATAGTTACTTAGGTACAAACTATGGCGGGGCTTCTATATTTGCAGCCACTACAACCAGCTTCCATGATTTTTTGAGTTTGATTGCGTTTCGTCTACAAATTCACAACAACCATACAACAAAACTTTAGTCAGCACCTAGTAACGTGTCGCCTAAATTTAGATTGACGTTTCTAAAATTAAGCGCAAATTACCTAAAATATTGTACAACCGAATAGCAAAATGACGGATTTACGTGTTTTTTGACTATATTGAGTAACTATCCTAATTTTAGAGCTGTCACTCTAAATTTAAGTTTACGATGCTGCCAACAGAATAGGAATAACAATTTTACGAAATTTTAGCTCGGAATTAGCTAAATTTTAGGATTTCTAAACAACAGAATTGATGCCACTAACAGCAATACAAGTATATTTCACTTTATTAAATATATATATACCCAGAATTTAGTATATATATATATACTAAATTCTGGGTATTCACACAAGAATGACTGTGATTTTTATGAAAAGCAATTCATTTGCGATTCGGATAATCTAAATGGCTTGTCTCTGAAGTAGCCTAACAGGCGACCAGTCGCCTTTATGATTTTTTCGTCACCGATTTTAGTCCTGAGTAGCCTAAATGGCGATAAATCGCCTACGTTGACCACACTGACCAAAACACAAAAATTCGTGGTCTTTTTCTTCTTCTTCTTAATGAATGGCATCTGTCCTTTTCGGTTCAATTTTGCCAGTGTCGAGTAGTATAATGAGATGAGAATGATATTATATTCATCATCATCATCATCATCAACCTATTGCAGTCCACTGCTGGACATAGGTCTCTCCCATGGCGCGCCACTGAGCCCGGTCTTTGGCTCTTCCCATCCAGTTGCTGCCCGCCACCCGATATTATATTGCATAAATAAAATACTTTTCCGTCGAGTCAGTCAAAGTCGAGTCGGCCCTACCCTAATTATTGTCTTTGGAAACAAGATGGTCGTTATTTCCAAATCCATCTGAAACATTTTCGATCAAATCAGGATATCACCTATTACACTTGAATTCCAACTGCTAACACTTTGAGCTAAGACCTCAAGTTATGTTGGTTAAAATACCACCGAAATTACACAACAGAACTCAAAATAACACCAGAAAAACTATTAAAATTAAAAAGCTATGTAACTTCCCGAAATGACAGAAAACGAATCCCTTCTTCTTCTTAATGAATGGCATGGCATCTGTCCTTTTCGGATCAATTTTGCCAGTGTCGATTAGTTTAATGAGAATGATGATAATATTACAAAGTTAAAATACTTTTCCGTCAAATCGTCAGTCGTCTGTCTGGTCGGCCCTAACCTAATTGTCTTTGGAACAAAAGATGGCCGTTTCTTCCAAAACCATCTGAAACATTTTCGATCAAATCAGAATATCACTTATTATTACACTTTAATTCCAACTGTTAACACTTTGAGCTAAGACCTCAAGTAATGTTGGTTAAAATACCACCGAAATTACACAACAGAACTCAAAATAACACTAGAAAAATAATTAAAATGGAAAAGCTATGAGACAGAAAAAGAATCTAGAGCTAATGTCAGTTAACAGCCAAGAGCCAAGCCAAGCTGTCATGGACCTACTATTCTTCCAAGCAAGCTCATCATCATCAAGCAAGCTGTCGGAGATTAGTTTTCTGTCATTTTGGGCAGTCACATAGCTTTTTGATTTTAATTGTTTTGCTGTTGTTATTTTGAGTTCTGTTGTGTAATTTCGGTGGTATTTTAACCAACATTACTTGAGGTTTTAGCTCAAAGTGTTAGCAGTTGGAATGAAAGTGTATTTAGTGATATTCTGATATGATCGAAAAGGTTTCTGATGGTTTTGAAAACAAACGACCATCATTTGTTTTCAAAGCCAAGTAGGGTCAACTTGTCTATGTCTGACTTGACTTGACGAAAAAGTATTTTTATCTATAATATAACCTCAATAATCGACACTGGCAAAATTGATACGCAATGGACAGATGCCAAGGAGGAGTACATCTGCCAACTATTATGACGTGGAAGTGCGTGACGGAACTGACGGAGGCTAGACGGAGCAGATGTTTTTTTTTGGTTCTGGCGATAGGTCGCAGGATTTTTGCCAATATCATATGGACTTAAAATTACCTATAAATCTCCGATTTTGTATGAAAATCACGAGAGAAAAGATGGGCTCCTCTGGCGGGATTGCGAAAACTAATGTTTTTACGTAACGTTCGATCCTGCCAGGGGCGTAATCGTTTCATTACGCAAAATAACTACCTTTGGTATAACAACTACTAGTAGTTGTTATACCAAAGGTAGTTATTTTGCGCAACAATTTGATTCTTAATAATTAGAACAAGCCCTCAGAAATAACGTATCGAAAGCGTAGCTTTCGTAGAGACATAACGAGGACGTAGTGGTATCGTAGCAGCACCGTAGAGTCATCGTAGCGAGGACGTAGTGGACCGTAGCATGGACGTAGCGGCCCGCCCGCCGCCGTAGAGCTATTGTCGTAGCAACACCGTAGAGTCGTACGTAGCGGTATTGTAGTGAAGACGTAGCGGCACTAAAGGCATCGTCATAGCGGGACGTAGTGATTTCGTAGAAGACCTAACGGCGCCGATAGCAGAGTGATACTTTGAAATTGTATATACGATGTACCTACCAGTTTAATTTCGTAACAATGTACACGTATGCTATGAGTTTGGGTATCCTGAGTGCTCAATTTATATAGGCTGAAGCCTATGTGAATTGAGCACTTTAGTACCAATTCATACAGGTACTTGCCCAAAGATTTTAAGGTAATGAAAATCTTTGCTTGTACATAATATATCAATATCCGAGCATTTTACGTACATTGCATGTACAACACGGTCACAATATCCTGTGATCGGTTTAGCCGGCTCAATGACGTCACATCGACTGTTCACGCGCACACTCACGCGCGTGGCGTGGTGAAGGGACAAAAATATTGTGACCGAGTTGTACCTACTTTCGGGTTAACATCCAGCTCAAACACTGCTCGATCAATGCTGTACTACACGCCTGTTAGTGACACCGCATAATACTCCACATTTTATATTTTATTCCATTATGCTGCGTTATTTAGCGGTCGTTGGTGTGACGAAATAAATGCATAAATAATACTAACAGCCATAAATGGTGTTCGCCCATCTGCTAGTCACCTCCTGCGGTGTGTAGGCGGCGGCAGGCAATCGAAACATATCGGCCCGATTCGCCAGTCAGTTGCTGTCGATGGCGAATCGGGCCGATGCGTGGTTTATTCCCCCCTCTTGGCGCTCGCATACCGCAGGAGGTGACTAGCGTGACTATATCTTTAACATGAATTGGAGTAAGTGGAACTATAAAAAGAAAAAAAAACGAGTTTTTATAGCTCGTGTTTTTATTTACGCGCAGGCAGCCACTGTGGTGGTGTTACAAAATAATTTCCGCTGAAATTTACACATTTTCTTGTTGGTAAATAAATAACAGGCATTGGTACTTATATTATCAGTATCCCTGTCCCTAATTGTTTTATTTTATGCATAAAATCGGTCAAAATCATATTGTCAAGAAATTATACATAATATCAACGAATAACTGCTTACATAGGTATCTAATTGACTTACCCTATCTACCCTAATCACATAAAAAAATACTTAAAAAACATTCTTAAAAAAATGCATATGGATTTGAATGAAATTATGCCACATAGACAAGGATTAGGTAGTTACGTACGGTCTTACGTGTGAAAATCGTCTAAATGTAAGTAAAACTTGCAATTGTAATTAAACTTGTTTCATGGATTGGATACCTACTATCCACCTCGGATTCCTTTATAATATAATTAAATTACTGCCTACAATATTATAATAAGTAGGTACCACTTCACATAAACCTCACTACAACGTTTTTTTATAAGGAGTTCCCTTTAGTACGAAGGCACCTAACCTTATTCCTTAAGGCCTGCGCACACCTAGGTTGCTGGCGATAGCGATCAGTGAAACGCTATCAAATATCGCTGTCAAATATGACAGCGTTTCACTGATCGCCGACGCCAGCGACCTAGGCGTGCGCAGGCCTTTACATAGTACTCAGGTACACATGGATACAGATCAAGTTATACAAGGCCAGAGAAAAATGACGCATTCCCAGGATATAAAAAGCAGCCAAGTGCGAGTCGGACTCGCCCATGAAGGGTTCCGTAGCATCAAGTAACATAATATACAGAAAATAAACAGGAAACAGGTTCTTGTAGTTCGTCGAAAGGTAAATTGCGGTTTACGATTTATGACGTATAAAAAAAAAACTACTTACTAGATCTCGTTCAAACCAAATATCGTTGAAAGTTTGCATAGTAATGTACAACATATATTTTTTTTAGTTTTATCATTCCCTTATTTTAGAAGTTAGAGGGGGGGGACCAACTTTTTTCAACTTTGGAAGTGTCTCTCGCGCAAACTATTCAGTTTAGAAAAAAACGATATTAGAAACCTCAACATCATTTTTGAAGACCTATTCATAGATACCCCACACGTATGGGTTCGACGAAAATTTTTTTTTTGAGTTGCAGTTTAGGTATGGGGACCCCCAAAATTTATAGTTTTTTTTCTATTTTTGTGTAAAAATCTTAATGCGGTTTACAGAATACATCTACTCGCCAAGTTTCATCAGTGTAGCTCTTATAGTTTCGGAGAAAAATGGCTGTGACACGGTCGGACAGACAAACAGACAGACAGACATGACGAATCTATAAGGGTTCCGTTTTTGCCATTTGGCTACGGAACCCTAAAAATTAGAAGTGTTTATTCTGATGTGTATCCTTGTTTACAATCAATTCCGCACTTACGGTACTGGCATTACATTTGCTTGTGACGATTAAAATAAACATTGCTTACTTAATCAATTTTTTCAAAATGTTCAATGTAGGTATTTGCTGATTCTGTGGCACAGAACATAAAATAATCCTATGGGCTCAGTTTTTAGTTAGTATAAATGCCGGTACTCGCTTCATCGTTCATTCCATTTCCATGCATCACTTTACCTTAATACAATGTTATAGTAAATTACATACTTAAACTGTATTATTCTATAACTCCACCATTATTGAGGAAAGTGTTTTTGGCGACTTGATTGAGTTGCGTCGACATTTTATCACTGGTTTCGTTGACCATCTTAGTGAAGTACCCTTCTGGGTTGGCGAGTAGTTTGTAAGGATGGCCGAACTCTACGAGCCGCCCGGAGTCCATTACTATGACGCGGTCGGAATCCATGATGGTGTTTAGTCGATGTGCCACCGTGAGGACCGTGCATTCGGCGAACCGCGTTCTTATTGTTCGCTGGATGAACTCATCCGTTCTGAAATTTTAAAACTTCTTTGTAAAATACATGTAGAGTTGGCCTACTACTTAACTTAGGTATAATAATAATCTAATAATCACTGTAGTTTCTTCCTTTTGGCTTCTACGAAACCAGGTTTCGTAACCAGCTACGTAGAAGGATTTTTTGCTTAGTTGGTATTATATAGCCGGTTTACCAAACAAAAAAAAAGTTCTGTCATTCAGTTCATAACCCGGTTATTACACCCAATAGTTATAAACAAATAAGCTCATGTTCTTGATAGTTAATTGGTGGTTGATTTTCTTGGGATTTTTTTCTTATCTATCAGAATGGCTCATGCACGTAAATGAGGAATGTCATTAAATTATGAGTCATGTTTGCTGTTGCTTGTCATTGTTCTAATTATTGTTCATAATGCTGACGATTGTAAAATTTGATTATTTTTAGATGATGATTATCTGATACAAAAAAGCGTATAAAAAATGGGTATTTTTTATTATGATTGGAATCCCGCCCGAACTCGTTCACGTGAAGTTATTTTCACACAACATGATCTCGGTGGAACCCACAGCGGTTTTTCTGTTTTGTAGGTTCCACCACAGAACAGAAAAAAGATTTAGGGAAAAAAAGCGCAGCAAAAAAAGTTGTGCCCAACTGAGCTGTGAGAGCTGTCAATAAAAATGAAAGGGTCCATGTACTTAGGATCCACATTGGCGGTGGCCTCGTCCAGCACTAGGATGCGGTTCCCGCGCAGAATAGCTCGCGCGAGGCACACTAGCTGGCGCTGACCGAGGGAGAAGTTCGAACCACCTTCCGACACCTTGAAGTCTAGGGCTGGCACCGCGGCTTTTAAATCAACCTGAAATAAATATTGTTTAATGTTTGCATTCTAATGTACACTAATCTAATGTACAGCCATACTTATAAACGCAAAATGTACATTTACAGCCATACTTATTTCAAACGCAATTTAGTTTTAATAATTGCTTAAAGTTAGTCCTGACACTGTTTGAGTTTTACGTGATCGCCATCGCCATAGCCTAAGATGTGCGAAGGCCTTTAGGCCATTAAATAGTTAGCCCACTTTAAAATAGGAGGAATTTCTTAATTCAACCCACTATACTCGATGGGGATGTGTTTATTATACTGTTATTTACTATGCATAATGTCAGATGTTAATTTTAATCATATAAGAATACAAACTCACAGCTTCCAACGCTTTCCAAAGTTGTTCATCATCATAGTTATTGAATGGGTCCAAGTTATATCTCACAGTTTCTGAAAATAGCACTGGTTCTTGAGGGATGATGGAAATTTTGGACCGCAATTCCTGAAAAAAGAAACACGTCAGTTGACTTTGAAATATTAAGTAAACAGGCCTTTGCATCTATTGTAGATGATTAATATAGCGTCAGAGGCAACTGGTGATTACAAAAGCCCTAATAGCAGGACGCTATAGTGCCTGGGACGGGATTTAAGATGGCATAGGCTTGTCTAGCACCTATACCATCCTGACGCTTAGTCGACCTAATCCACAGGAAAGACATGGTCAATACGTGCGGAGCTGACTAAGCCGCGGGTTTCCCCACTATGTTGTTTGAAATACTACAGTATCAATAAACAGTACCCGAAGTCTGAGTTTTGCTACCACATTTCGTTACCAAATGTTGTTTTCGTTTCGCCTACGTGTCTCTGTCTTTTGTATGGAGAAAAGATGCGACAGCAAAAATACGTTACGTAGTTAGAGTTGTTGTCTCATGATTTTTCCATGGAAAAGAGAGAGACATGTAAGCGAAACGAAAACAACATTTGGTAACGAAATGTTGTAAATGCACTGGGACTTTGGGTACAGGCTAGTTTAAACTGTTAGGGGCAGTTACCTGTAGAGCTAAGTATGTGGTATCAATGCCGTCAATTATGACTTCTCCTTCCACGATCGCAAGTCTGAATAATGATGAGATGAGGGAAGATTTGCCAGCGCCAGTGCGTCCCACTATGCCGACCTTCCACCCACTCTCAATGACTAAGTTGAGATTCTTGAGTACAGGTAAATCTTCCGGCGTGTATTTCATGTAGCAGTTACGGAACTCAACGCGTCCTTGGGATGGCCAGCCTTTGGGGATTTCTTGTTCTAAAAAAAATTAAAGGTATATTTTGTAGTGCTTTTTAAACTTTCGCGATCATAACACATACTAAAATAAAATTATAGGTAATCAACGCGATAAATATCCGTGTAATAGATTCAGTATATTTTTAGTGCTTACAATAATGTCAGGCCTAACACAAGCTCTGTCTGCCTCTGGTTTTGAGTTTGTGAGTGCTCACCAGTGTATAATACTGTGTAGTGACGTTTCGACGTAGGCTTTATTTAGTCAACACTCACACAGACTGAAAATCAGAGTCAGAGACTTACCACAAGAACCAGACAGAGCTTGTGGTAAGCCTACAGTTGTGTGAAGCCTGCGATTTGAATATGCTTAGTAAAATAAAAATTTACACATATATTACATGACTTGCAAAATTTTTAATTCAGTTCGTAAATATGTCGACTGATCTACGATAAGCTTCAAATGCTTGACACCATGACATTTCAAATTTCATGGTGTCTTTATTCTTATCATGTTTTATAGTGTTACCAAGAACCAAGGGTAGAAGTGGCCAACGGGAAGGTCATGGGTTCAAATCTCACTCGGCTCGTTACTTTTAGGACAGACACTGTTGCTTACATAAATATGTGATATTAAAACTATTGGCTACTAATGGCTGATAAGATTGTTTGTTTTCACAAAGTGGGTTGTGTTCTGAAGATAGATAGAAAATACTTTAGTTTACACTCTATGAAATTAACAAAGGAATACAGAAAAACATCGAAGTGGAATACAATGGGCGGTCTTATCACTAAAAGCTAAAAAAAAGCTAAAGCTGTAGATATTCTCCATTATGTTCTTGGCATAGAAAAACAAACAGCTTCACGGTTTTTATCCCTTGGTTCATTTTATCCTCACCTCCTTTCTCCCACTTGGGCTCCCGATCAATATGAGTGTATTGAAGTATCCGCTCCACACTAGTCATCTGGGAAATGACTTCAGCGGTTTGTCTGACGCCAAACTGCAGCATTCCGGTTAAAATCAGCGTTTGTGAGATCGCCAAGCCCACGTTTCCGGAGAATATCGTTTCTGTTAAATAATTACCAGTTATTATATTTGAACTGTACCCGAAGTCAGAGTTTTGCCGAAGTGAGAGTGACATTTCGTCTACCAAATGTTTTTTTCGTGTGATCACGTGCCTCTCTCTTTTGTATGGAAAATTGATGAGATAACAACTCTAACTACCTAACGTATTTTTGCTCTCTCATCTTTACTCCATACAATAGAGAGAGACAAATGGACGAAACGAAAATAACATTTCGTAGACGAAATGTTGTAAATGAAGTGGGACTTGCCCTTCTGAAAAAAATACCCCAAAAAACTTGTTATAAGATAAGGTTGGTCGGTATTATTATCAGTAATTGGTTCCAGATAACTTTAATGACTATTTTGAGTCGAAGTTACATCGACTCCGTGGCGCAACGGTAGCGCGTCTGACTCCAGATCAGAAGGTTGCGTGTTCAAATCACGTCGGGGTCAAATTATTTTTGCACTATTTAATTATTATTACACTTATTATATTATTTGACTGGCCTCTCAGCTCGGTTGGTTCTGCGCCGAAGGTCGTGGGTTCGATCCACTCCAAGTACAAATATTTGAGTGTTGACACAGATGCTTGTTCTCTGTCTTGGTGTTATATTGTATTCTATGTATGTTTTCCAAAAGAATGTCCTTATGTAAGTATTCTTTAAATAAGCTATATATAGTACAAGCTCTGCGTAACTTGGGACTTGATAGTATTGTGTGGATTGTCCATCCCACTAATGCGAAAGTTTGTATATGGATGGATGGATGTTTGTAATTCAATTACGCCAGAACGGCTGAATCTATTTGGATGAAATTTGGCACAAATATAGTCTAGAATGGCACTTAGATACTTTTTATCCCGAAAAAGTAACAGGAACGGGGTGAGTGAAGCCGCGGGCAGCCACTTGTGTACTATATTTTTGAAGGTGATAAAATAAAACTTATACCATTATGCTGATGCCATTGCAGTATTCACAATGTTTTAGATACTTACTGCTATCGATGACAAGGAAGGCCACAATCACAATAGCTAAATACAGCACGCAGATGAAATCCAGCCAGAAGCCGAGAGTGACTCCACTTGCAAGGTAGCTACTCCACGTCGACGTGTGAATATCCTGAAATTATACATTTTAGTCATTTTTACGCGTTATATAAGTAATATGCTTCTTCTTCTTCTTCTTATATCGTATCAATGGAACACTAGACAATTCTTAAGTAGTGTTTTGCCACCTCTACTGCATGGCCCGTGGCGTTGATAAGATCGTCTCTAGTAAGTAGTATGCTTCAAGTTGATGGACGAGGGGAGTGAATCGTAGGGCACGCTCATGACGTACGAGACCTAATAGGCCATCGCCTATAACAAAGCATTGCCACCGTTGATGCATTGCATTGTTACCACTTAACATCAGGTGGGCCATATGCTTGTTCCATCGGCTAGTTGTATAAAAAAAGTAGTATCGTAATAAAGAATCAATAAATAGTGTAGACAATCCACACAACACTATCTAGCCCCAAACTAAGCATAGTTTGTACTATGGGAACCAGATAGCTGAATATAATGCTTATATACTTTTTTTTCCAAATACATACTTATAATACAACTAGCTGCCTGTCCCGGCTTCGCACGGGTGGACATTTATTTTTTAAACACATAAATATAGTCTATGTTACTCAAGGTGAACCTACGTCCAGCAGTGGACTAATATCAATTGATGATGATGATGAAAGAACATTCTATAACGTTTAGGAGCACTATTTTCTAGAATATTTTGTCCAAATCTAGAATTCAGAACCGTTTGCATGGGTATATTTGAGTGTTCTAGATAATTCTGGATTACTAACGTCTGGGTGGGAGCATTCCGGATGCTAACCGACTTTAAATTTGATTATTCCAGATCATTCGAGAACCATAAATAACATTCTAGAGCATCTATGTGCATTCTGTTCTCGTCAAAGCCAAGAATTTTCAGAAAAATCCATAAGGTGATAGAATAGGATAGACATAGAGAAGTCCCTACGTGTTAGAAAAGGATAGACATAGATTTTGAAACTTTTGCCTCTTATAAATTAATAACACCTAAATATTGAATATAAACTATCCTATCTTTTAAGTCCGACCATATTATAGGCAGTTGCAAAATTTTATCGAAATCCGTTCAGTAGTTTCGGAGTTTATTGCGTTCCAAATTGTGACACGAAAGATTTATATATATAGATTTAACACCCAGACAGATAACAAACATCTGTGTTTACAACACAAATATTTGTTCTCGGTGCGAATCGAACCCACGACCTACTGACTGTGAGCTGAGAGGCCAGCCGTTGGTTATATTTGCTCGATAATTGTGGATATTTTCAAATAAACGAGTGAATTAAATTACCTGAAATCTATCAAACTCCTTGATAAGCCTTTGTTGCGCTCCGGCTGAGCGAATCGTACTGATTCCATTGAGTGTTGCAGACATGTGGGAGAATACAGGACTTCGGGCTGAAAGAAATACTCGGTGAAAAGACGGTAAAACCGTGAAATTACTGGCACGTGAGGCTGAACAACTACATGCCTCAAGTTGATGGACGCAAAGCAGCGCGTAGGGCACATTCCTGTCAAGCGTGACCTACGAAGCAAAGCTTTGTTCTTTTTTTCGAATGGACTAAATGCTGGTGATCGTCTGACGATTCTTACATGCAATGCAATGCTTTGTTATAGGCTATGGTTGCCACTTAACATCAAGTGGGTCATATGCTTGTTCCATCAACTAGTTGTTTAAACAAATAATACTCGGATGCTCAATATGGAATTTAAGCGGCTCGTAGACGGGCCATATTTTCACTGCAATATGTGGTAGGCAACTATTGGTGTCCCTGTCTAACATGTGAGTAAGATAGGGACACCAATTTATAATAGTTGCTGGTCTCAAATTACAGTAAAACATGGCCGGTTTAGAAGCCCCATTATGCTCAAAGGGTGAAATATAAGCGACATCATCATCAGTCACCGCGATTCCCTGGCTCGTCTACGTAATAAAAATATTTAAAACTAACTTATTTTGTTATTTTATGAAATAATGTATGATGAACTGTTCTTTACTTATTACAAAGACAAAGAGTATTAATTGCATGATACTCGTAGTTACAATAACACCAGCAAATTTAATTACTCTTATTTATCTTTCAAACGGTTTGTTCAGCAGTAGTCTAGTACTTATGGTAGTACAAGAGATCTGATCTCACTTGAAACATATTTTCGAACCTTTGAGGTTTTACGACATGCCGGTTCCTCATGATGTTTTCCTTCACTGTCTTTGAGAGCGCTGGCATAGTGTGCATAAATTTTAGAGCAAAAAAACTCATTGGTTCACGACAGGATTTGAACCCACGACCTTAGGGTCAGAAGGCCGTTACCACTAGGCCACCAGCGCTCTCACTCTCAATAATCACGTTAACAATAACAAAGTACTTACTCGTGCCTTCCAACCGCTTTATAGATTGAGCCGATTTAAGGTAGATCTGAAGAATTTTATAGAAAAGCAGAAGGATGATCGTGGTGGGAAGTAAAGTCCAAATGAGGGCAGCCGCGTTGAGAGCTAAGATGCTAAACATCACGAGGTAGATTTGGATGCATTCTAATAGGAATCTTGGTAGAAGCTCGTCTAATGCACCGATGTCCTTGGAGAATCTGTTCAGAATACGTCCTGGAAAAAACACAACAAGATTAAAAGGGCTCTGTTCTTCATATTCTCTACTAAAAAAATATTTTAATAGGGTATTATTTTATCAATTTTCTTTGAGCAAAGTCGACCTTGCAGCGCTACTCGACAAGGCGCCAGAAAAAATATTTTTGCAGTTATATTTTATTGTTATCAGAACGAACAATTATCGTACTATGCTTTAGTAATCAGTTAGATTACTAATAATCAGTCTAACACTGCATTCGGCGTGGAACGGCTAGAGAGTAGCACTTCCTGGTCGCGCTACCAAGTTCGTCAAATTTCTCTTGAACCTACGTAGTACTTTTTTTTTTTAATCATCGTACAAAAACGAACATTTCTAGTACCATTGGTATAACTTGCATTGTAATTAAAGCTTGTGGCACAGCCAGGAAGTACCACACGAGTTTCCGGAATTTCATTACTGAGTTTGTCGAATTTTGTTTACCAGTTATAGTCGGTTGCAAAAAAAAGTTTTACTCAGAATTTGCAGTTATATTTACAGATTTTATTCAAAATTTGGCTGTATGGATAGGAAGTACAAACCAAGCATCAATCGTTGCCTAATTAAAAAGAAAGCGAGGTGTTTCCCCCCCCCCCCCCTTTAATTTCTAAAATAAGAAAATGATAAAACTAAAAAAATATATGAAGTACATTACTAACAAACTTCCACCGAAATTTGGTTTGAACGAGATCTAGTAAGTAGTTTTTTTTTATACGACATAAATTGTAAACCGCAATTTACCTTTCGATGAACTACAAGAGCTTTTATATTATGTTACTTGTTGCTACGGAACCCTGCATGGGCGAGTTTGACTCACACTTGGCCGCTTTTTTGTATTTTCTATACTGATTTATGAAATTCTAACTACCTACACAATAACGGCTATATTAAGTTACCTGAAGAATTGTTATCGAAGAATCTCATCACTCCTCGCAGCATGGAATGGAACATGTCATTGTGAAGGTTTCTTGAAGCCGTCATGCAAACCTTGAAGAACATAAACGCTCTGGCCGTTATGAAGAAAATACAGCAGACGATCAGCGCTGAGTAAACGTAGAGATACTGCGATGTATCTAGCGGACCGATAAATGCGTGGATATCCATGTCTGCAAACGATATAATCCATGACAAACAATATTGCGCCAAAGTTTATAAATAATAACACAAACTCTAAGCTCAGAATATAATAGAATAAGCATATAATAGAATAAGCATATATTTGCAGCACACAAAAATTATCATAAAACAATCATAAGATAACACAAAAAAACCATTGGCAGAAGGTCTGCCTTATAGATTTATAGAATGGTCTTAGCCGGTAGACGATCCCTACTGACTGCAAATATTTGTTTAGTGAACATGTTTGTTCTCTGTCTGGGTGTTACGAGTTAATTACGAGTATTCTAAGTATTGGAAAAATATATGAATATTTATCAGCTATCTGGTTCCCATAGCACAAGCTCTGCTTAATTTGGGACAAGATAGTCTCTTTACTCCTTATTCGTTGCGTGGATTGTCCACAATATTGAATTAAATTTTATTATTAATAACTTAAAATAAATAATAACTTCTTTTTTAAATTATTATTGCAGATAGTCGGTGAATTAAATGGTTTTAAAAATATTCAGTTGCAACGTTATAATATCTGCAACTGCAAGCAATGTGGTTTCAGTGCTAAATGGGACACTGGCCATGCGGTTTGGCTTTATGAAACAATCAGGCATGCCACATAATTGTTCTGTGGTACTATCATGAGTCCAACGAGAACGTGTAGGACCATCGAGTTCTCTCGAGCGTACAATTGCATTACTTTTTATATGCTTGTATGCAACTAGGACTTTATATAATGACTTCAGGACGCAATACAGACTTCTGCATTTTCACGTAAATTGGGGTCACTGGTAGAACTTGTCTATTAATATGAGTTCCTGTTATTGGTAGTGTACGAGTATGTACTTGCTAGTACCTACGTTCCATTAGACTCGGTATCATCTACAATGAATGGTTATTCAACCATTCACAATTCGTCTGTAATACCATTCATCGTGTCAAGGTTTGTTGTGAGCTATTATGACAGCACGTTGAAAAATAATGTGATTTTTGGTGCTGGCCACTACGGCGGTAGGAAAAGACGCATCGATTTAATAATTTACAGACACTGACCTGGTTTCTGATCGATTCCGGAGAAGTAGCTTGCTATATCGAA
Organism: Thera obeliscata; assembly: GCA_947578465.1. Classification (NCBI taxonomy): domain Eukaryota; kingdom Metazoa; phylum Arthropoda; class Insecta; order Lepidoptera; family Geometridae; genus Thera; species Thera obeliscata. The sequence continues at coordinate 7,765,782 of OX387926.1, forward strand.
TGTACTGTTTCTTGGAGCTTCCTTTGTACTTGGTAACCGGTCATAATCTTTGATTGTGTTGTTGCTTTCCTTCTCTTTAAGTATAGTCACTTCGTTTGTCCTAAAATGATAAGTCTTCATGATTTTTTATGACCTTCGGAAATGAGTAAAATTACACAGCACGGAGTTCTTTGTTTATGAGGATGAAAATAATAAGTCAGCGTTTAAGCGTCTGGTTTATGAGCATTTCCTGAAGCAGATCTCATCGGACGATAACTAATAAGTAGGTACATGTTGTAATTTTAAATACCTAAGTTTTCCCTTATACGAGTACGCTAGCGCGCCAACGCCATTCTCTACCGGATGGCGTAGAGAATGGCGTTGGCGTGCGTAGATTCTATACCTTAAGGTTGGCAAGTAGAAAATGCTTATAGCATTAAGCCCAGCTTTTGTACATATAATTTTTAGTTTATGTGCAATAAAGAGTTACATAAATAATAGATTAAATACCAGAATGTGACCCAGTAGTCGCACAGCGTGGCCGACAGTTGTCCTATGACCAGTAGCAACACCATGAACAGAAGCCTAGGCGTGCGTCCACCAGCTCTTAGATAAGCACTGTAGACCCGCCAGCTCATCGACCCGGTCTCTCGTTCCTCCTCCTCCATCTCTTGAGCCGGGCCTTCGCAGCCGGTCATGGACTCAGTCAAAGAAGGACGGCGAGTTGTGGAAAGCTACAACCGTTGACACATAGTTAGATCTCTTTCACTGTATCGGCAGAAGGCGGAAAAATTGTGACCAAGCTTATTTATATAGGTATAAACTTGCAATTTTTAAAAATTAAATAAATTTTAAATATGTGATGACCGTGTTACAACGACTGTTGTAACACGGTCGAAACGTCGGGAAGTAATAATGGTAATCGCGATAAATACCAGTTTTTGACGTGACCATGTCTTATAATTCAATGGAGCCGACTGCATGAAAAAAAATGGCTCATGCGGCGTTACCTCGCTCTGAGGCGTTCCATTTAAGGCTTGAAGTGCAAGCGAGAGCGCGGATCGAGCGACAAAGAGCCTCCGCGTTCGGCAGCGTTCGACATCTGTCTCTCTCCTACTTGAGTGAGCGATGCGTCCGCGTGGACAGCTGTATGTATTGTCACGTTCAACTATCGTCAGTAAACCGACTTTACAGACAATTGATTTTTATCCATATAATTTTAACACAAGTATTTACAAAATGTACAAAATAAACAAGTTACAAACGATCTAGAGAAAGCTCAACTGATCCAATTTTTAATTGAATAGTAGGGAATGTTCTAAGATTACTCGTATATTCATATTCAATATAATATGTATTAAAACTTTACCCTGGCAGAAGTGCGTCTTGACATTGGAGGCGGTTTCTCAGCTTCAGGGTTTTCATCGTGAGAAGACGACAGTAACTTAGCAAAGTCTTTACCAGACAACATCAACTCTTGGTACGTGCCCTTTGCATCTACTGATCCCTGTATTGGACATAGAATAAAATCAATGCATATTATTAGAATTATAGCAATAAAAGTAATGGGATGGCAAGAGAGAAATAAAAAGAGTCTGTGGAAAGTATTTTAATAATAACTGTTATATTTAACTAATGCCCTAGAGCCAGGTTTAATAATTTTTATTCAATTTACAGATAAATTTATCCGTTAGACGAAAACATATTTAAGCATTTTATTTCGACGATGAAAAATCAGCCCTGACGTTTCAAAGTGATCCTTCTGATAATTAAAAGCGAATTAACGTTTTTTTACTTTGACCTTGATTACAATTAATTTCCTGCAGTAAAATTATTGCTTGCATCAATTAGGGTCAAATAATCCATTTGCTTACAATACAATTATTGTAAAGTACTTAATACTGATGTAGCCATATCAATTATTTATTCATCTTTATGAGGGCATGGTATTACCTAATACCTATGGCATGCAGGTAATACGCTGCCCGTAGTGAATGGTTTGTGAACTGGGATCTCGTGCTGCGGCAACATGAGCCCTATCGATATGGTAATAGACAATTTCCTTGTTGTTCACGTATCTATGACACACATTAGTTGCGCATCGCGTACATAAATCATTTAAGCCGCCAGGGATGGAATTCATAAGCCGCGTTGCTACTTTTTAGCCCTAATATATGTCAGACAGCTTTGCGTACACCAAATAATGTTTTGACCATAAAATGTATTATGCTCAAGACTGTCTGGCGTGGAGCGATTCCCTTGGTACTTAAAAAGCTTGGGGTCCAAACAGCTGTGATAGTCAGATGTTGTGTATCGTAGTATTCCATACAGTAATATGGCGAATAGAATATTTTTCTGGTACCTATAATCTTTATTGATTTTATGTGCTTTTGTTTTGATCATTAATCCAGCAATTACAGAGTTAAATAACAAATTTTATTCATTATTCTTAACTCCCAAGTTCACCCAACTAGGCAGGAAACTATTAAAACCTAAGCCTTTTACTTTTTGTATCATTCTAATATATTATGGCCCGTATTCAAAAACAGTGCTTGAGTCGAGCCTCAAGCATATAATTTTGTCATTTTTCAATGGAGAACTGACAGACTCAAGCACTGTTTCTGAATACGGGCCCAAGGACATTACTACTTAGGTCTATAGACACAGAATACTGTTGAGTCGTAAGTAAATTTTTTATTCGTTTGTCAAATCATTCATCATCACCAACACAAGCAAGAGGCAGAATCTATTCTGATCACAGGCGGAGCATAGGACAGGTTGATAGCTTATTGCCGCTTGGATTTTATCCAAAGGGTGGTAAGCTGCAATCTAACTTGTGTACACCGATTTGTGTGTGCTGTGTTTATACGTACATTCTGCATGATGACGATGTAGTCCGCAGCCTTGAGATAATGCAGCTGGTGCGTGACCAGGACCCTCGTGGTGTGGCGCAGGTACCCGCTGATGCATTCGTCGAACAGCTGACGGCCCACGTGCGCATCCACCGCGGACAGTGGATCGTCCAGAAGGTAAATATCTGCCTAAGCATACAACATATAACCACAATTTAATAGAGACTTAAATCAATAAATAATAAATATTGTGGACAATCCCCACATCGCTATCTATAGCCCCAAATTAAGCAGGGATTGTACTATGGGAACCAGATAGCTGATATAATACTTATACATATACTTAGGTACAGTTTTTTTTGTAAATACTTATTTAGAATACAATAATAACACCCAGACAGAGAACAAACATTTGCTAGCTCAGTTGGTAGTAGCTCTGCATTCGGTGTCGCAGGTTGTGGCCGGGTTCGGTCCCCACCGAGTGCAAATATTTTTGTGTTGAACACAGATGTTTGTTCTCTGTCTGGGTGTTATATTGTATTCTAAGTATGCATTTACAAAAAAAATATTAAGTATGTAATTCTTATAACAGCTATCTGGCTCCCATAGTACTGGATGCTTAATTTGAGGCTAAATAGTGTTGAGTGGATACAATATTATTTATTATAATTATTTCAAATCAATATACAATTGAATAAGGGAGTTATGCGGTAGCACACATAAAAAAATACAACTCAATTGAGACGATGAGAGATCTTCCTATTTTGGAAATTGGTAAAAGTACCGCGGTTAGCAATGATCCGTCATGATATAAAATGCACAAAAACTGCTATCGTATTTGTTATAACACCGCAGTGTGGGAGAACCTAATATTGAAAATGTCTAAAAACCGCAACTGCGGTAGAGAGATAGGCGAGCGACTCGCTACATTGCTGGCAAAATGCCAATAGTGGACGCAACTAATTGTTTTCAATAGATTGAAAATACACATTAACATATTTTAATTACCTGCTTAATTCAATGCATGAACTGCTCAGATTGATATTGCTTTTGTTGTAAATCTAGAGATTCTATGTTCAATCATTGCTGATAAAAATATGAGAAACATAAATAATGATTATAGTGAAATAAGGATTAGTATAAATAAATATTTTAGACAATCCACTCAACACTATCTACCCCGAAACTAAGCATAGCTTGTACTATGGGAACCAGATAGTTGATATAATACTTAGATGTACTTTTTTTTGTAAATACATTACTCAGAATACAATATGACATACAGACAGAACAAACATCTGTGTTCACCACACACATATTTTCTTGGTGGGGATCGAACCCACGACCTATACGGCGCAGAAGGCAGAACTGCTACCAACTAAGCTAAGTGGCTGAGAGTTGAGAAAAGAGTATATGTATAACTTACTTGTCTATAAACAGCTCTTGCAAGATTGATTCGAGCCCGTTGACCTCCAGACAGGGAGGCTCCTCTTTCTCCAACTAATGTCTGGTCTCCATGAGGAAATTGCTGGAAATCTTTTTGTAGGGCACACACTCTAACCACCTGTGGAAAAAACCAATATGTTACGCAAACGTATGGATTTCGCAAGAACCGTTTACGACAGTAAAACATAAGAACGGTTCACTTACCTCTTTATATTTCTTTGCGTTATATGGCAAACCAAAAAGAATGTTTTGACGAACAGTGGTAACGAAAAGCCATGGTTCTTGACAGGCATACGACAGCGGGCCTGACAAGTAAATTCGGCCGTTTGTGGGTCTCAATTCGTTCAGCAGTAGTTGCAAAATTGAACTCTATAATCAAAAGTAAAAGTTATAAATTGCTTGAAACCAAAAACAAAATTAAGAGTATTATCGCGGTACCCACCTTTCCAGCGCCAACAGAACCAATAATAGCGCAAAGTTTTCCTTTAGGTACAGTAAGGTTCAAATTGCGTAGGGCGATGGGCCCATCTTCAATCCAGCTCGCATTTACGTCTTGAAGGAGTATTCCAATATCTGAGCTGACAGGCAAATTGCTGAATGGTTGGCTCACCACACTTCTTTCATTGCAATCAAAACCTTAAACATTGTTACGATAGAATTAGTTTTACACTCTCAATGTATCGAAATAAATAAAACACTTATTTAAATAAAAAAAAAAACATTTTAGAAAAAAATGTCTGTTTATCAGCCTAGAGTTCTCTCCAGGAAAGTGTTCCAGGTAGACTGGTAAAGCTGGTACCAATATTCCCTTCTAATGACTCTTTACCAGGGTTGTAGATGCCTTCCTCGTCGATATTCTTGAAGGTATTGGGCCGGAGTTCCACCTCACTAAGGTTCTTCCTCTTTCGGTTTTCCACACTTTGGACAAGCTTGGCTATATTAACATCCGGGACACTGCGAAGATCCTCCCGTTCATCTGTCATAAACATACAATATCAATCTGTTGTAAAAATAAAGAAGAAGAGCGCTGTTGTAGACAAAAAACAAAAAAAATAGATGAAATATCAGTGTGAAAAGAATGACCCTAAGCCGCAATGCTCTGTTAGGTAATGTCTTGTTTTTTTAGGAAAAGTGGCAAAGAGCGAAACTGAATGACCCAAGCCCAAAAAAGTGCACACATGCTTATAGTTAGTTTAATAAGTCCATGCCAGTTAAGTTAAACAAAAGCTCATAGAACACCAAACCACAACAATTACCAGTGACCGACCACACATGTATAAAAACCTGCGCATATAGGCGACGGCGATAGCGATCAGCTGAATCGCTGTAAAATGTGACAGCGATATTTGACAGCATTTCAGCTAATCGCTATGGCCATCGCCTAGATGTGCGCAGGCTATAAACGCGTTGCATTCTTATAAGTAAAAAAAATAGAAACATTAAGTTCGAAAAAAAATTTTCTCCAAAAACTATGCCAAACAACACTTAATCACACTGCTTATGCATAACTTTTCGTACCCAGGAGCATAAGAGCCTCAATTCGTTGTATAGAAACTAGAGCCTCTGTTAATTGGAGGAGAATTGCCGGCAAACATACGGCCAATGCCGATTGGAGGATATTGAAATTCTGTGCGAGTGGAAATGCCTGTGGAAATTATAGTAGAGAGAGCGATCAATTTATTAAAGCAGATTTATATGCCCTAAACATACTAAACATATAGTATTTATTACACATGGTGTTACATGATTTTGTCACTTTAGACTTCTCACAAACAACCACGGAAATACCTAGTTTAATCTGACGGATAGCCTAGGTACTCGAGTTACTCGAACGTGCTTTTGGTATTCTCGTATTAGGTATCTACGGCCACGGCAATAAGTGACAGTGATACCTGTATCACTGTCAAATAGCGTGGCCGTACCAATAAAAGAGAGACAACAAGAAAGTAAAGAATGGGAAGTATGGGAAGTAAAGTTATTATAGGTGTTGGTAGTTTGAAGAAAAGAGAATGCAAGAGTGTGCGAGACATGCATGGAGTAGGCTCGGTATGAACATGCAGTAGAGTCTCACGTACCGAGTAACATGAACGCTTCAAGGCGTTGCACTGAAATCAGCGCCTCCGCCAAGAAAGAGACAGCATTTGACATTATTATCGAAAGTGTTCCTTGTAGTGTATTGTAGAATTGCGCCAATGGGAACACCTGTAATTTGTGGATTTGTTACGTTACCTAATTAAGATTTATGAGTTGGGAAGTTCCAGCTTCTCTTACATCCCTTTGAATCTCTGCATATATTTGTTACTATAGAAAATAATAGCATAGGACTACCGCAGAATAACAAGAACAGCATTATGTAATCCAGCAAATTCTAGAACTGTAGATTCAGATACTTGATACATTTACGCACTCTGCCCACCAATTTTCTGTAGACCATTGTTACAGCTGCAGTCAATTCATATAATTAGGGAATTGGTACTTACAATATCAGCGGTGACCTGATAACCGAACAGAGAATAAGTCAGCAGAGTAATATACAACGTCAGCCTTTCAGTAAACACCATGAAGCTCAAGTAAACTCCGCGAAGGTAGGACGCTGAGGTGACGCAGTTGATTTCATTCTTCCGGGCCAGAGCTACTACCTGCTCGAACGGTTTCTCCCAAGCATACATTTTGATGACCTACAAGAAAAATAACAGACTTAAATTTTCACCAAGATTCAATACAGGAGCCTGACCATGAGCTATGTAAACAAGACCAAACTGACTCACACATTCATACTTTGACTCACACATTTAAACCTAAGAAGGTATTTATGTGTGGGTTAGCAGACTTGTACACACATTTGTAATTTAACTAACATACATAGGTGATTGTCTTTGGATGTGTACCAAACTTGTTCTACTTCTAGGACTTTTTTTTCGGAAATGTAAGATTTTTTCGATATTCCACGTCCACTCCTTTAGGCCGGTAGTACACACACGTTTTGAATGTGTTTGAACGGCCATGTGGCCGGAAAAGTTTCGTCAAAATACATGAGTCAAAATACTTCTGACGCGACGAAAAGGTTAAATCCTACGTCAAAACGTCACACACACAGTGTAATACACTGTGTTCAGCACTCACACACCAGCTCCATCTGGGCCATATGGAGACATATGGCCTTCATGGTAGCCCTCCAGTTTCAATTTTCACGCACGATATTAGCGACATGAGCAAAGGAAGCAAATCAAACAAGGATGTTTTATGTATTTTAAGGCTAGGTAAAGTATGTTAATGAATTCATAGGTGTTAAGTTGTATTAAACTAAGAACAAGAGCGTTATTACAGTGTACCGCATACCTGCATGCCATTAATAATTTCGTCCATGATTCGCACGCGCTCGTCAGTTCGGCACGCGGTCTTCATACGTAACCTTGCTGCCAATTTGCTCATGTAAGCTGGAATATAAACATCAAATATATATAGGTCCAAGAACAGTTGTATGACCTTGTATTGGTTTTATAAATCAGACAAAGAATTTATTTATCTGTTGATAAGAGGAATTTTGGTCTTAATAGGAGGCAATCTTATGAATTTTCAGCTTGCTTTGCACACCAAACACTGGCGATAAAATACAAATAACAATTACAAATTACAACTCACTGTGGAAACATTACCAGGCAGCATTGATTAGTTGTCAAAACCAGATGTAAAACTTACATTGAACGGGTATTGTCTGTAATACGATGCCAATAACTCCAACGATAGCTGCGTAGCCGATTTTAATGTAAATGAGGTAGCAGACGATGATCACTTGCAGAGGAAGTAACCAGATAAAATGCGTGTAAATGAATGCATAGTCAAATCTGTTGACATCGTTGGAGAGTAGGTTGACCACTTGACCGGCCGTTGTTTGCGCCAGAGCGCCAGAACTCATGCGCATCACCTATTGACAAAAAGTATTATTATTATTCATATTTTAGAAAAAACAATACAGCACTTATGCAAATTAAAAGAGGTCAGCTCTACGGTTAAAGACAGTCCCAATAAAAAGAGTCAAAGCATCGGCTTAGTTCCAAGAATGTATGTTCAATCACGCACAGTTTATATAGATTATCTGAGGTGACTTACTTTTCTGTAAATGAGTGAACAAGCAGCGATTCTTATTTTCATTCCAAACTGTTGCGTTGAATAAGTTCCGTGGTGGTTCAGGAAGGCAATCACCAGTGACATCATGATGACAGCGGTGGCGCAGTACACCGCCTGTTCGTAAGACATGTCCGAGCCCGGCTCCCAATACGCCAACATCATGCTCAGCGCGACTGGTTGGAAAGGTCTGGTAAATCACAGTTTTAATTGATACCACGGCCATCATAGCCCAACGAAACAAGGTGTACTTTCTACTTCTACTTTTTACAATTTTATGTTTACTCAGAAAATGGTGATAAGAACAAAATGGCAAATTACTCTATTAGATAAGCTGTATACGAAATCCTGTAAAATGACCTAGGAAGTCATCAATCTTGCGAGCCATTAAAGTTAAGCACTCCTAGAGGATGTTTTTCAGGTTCACAGAACACCAGAATATTCCTTACTAAACTGCATATCTTCCCACTCAAGCAAAGGTCTGTGTGTGTCATACAAAATGTTCCTATAGCGTGAGCTCGTCAATAAGACTGAACGATTACTCACTTAAGTAGGAGAGCCTGTATGAGAAACATGACTCCAGAAGGTGCGTAACTCATCCAGAATGCCTTTGTCATGGCGCGCAGTAGAGACGGCTTCCGACCTTGCTTGTTCGCCAGTGCAATTTCTTCCAGCCATTTTCTGCAACAAAGAAAATTCATATCTACTTTTTTTGTCGCTTGATGGAACTTAAGCCCTGTAGGAACGACAGCCTAGATACAAAGTAATACGAAGGTTGCTGTTGGTCTTTTAACACAATTTGTGACTTTAAAGTACCAAGCTATTATTAAAATATTCTATTCCATGACATCATCATTGAACTTTGCTGTGAGTACACGCGTCATACAAATACTTGAAAACATTAAAAGTTTTGTGCTCAGTGCTGCGTCGCTTCCTACTGTACTTGAATACTAAAAACCGTTTTACATTTACATTTAAAACAGTTGTATTTAATTGGATAAATGGAAGACTTATATACATACGTCTGAGAACACCTGTGACTGATTATGTCGATCAAACCATGACATTGTGTAGGTTTGTTTGCTTAGCGATAGATGTATGTAGATATACAATTTAGGGAAATTGAAAAAGGTATCCAGATTGTAAAATGTGCGTCATTAGAGGTCGTGCAAATCGTGCAAGCGAGGCGCCGCACCGGGCCTGCTCCGGCGCAAGCTAAATGAGCCCCGGGCGCGTCGTGATGTTGTTTATTAAACAATTCTACGCGAGAATCGTGGGAGATTTACCATTTTACTGTTAACTACAGCTATCTTTAATTACTGTCGTAGTGAGTTATTCAACAGTGATGTTTAATTAACTTGATCTTCATTGAATATTTGTATTCAAATACTTTGAACCATAGTCATAGTAACTGTGGAGCCTCCTACTACGAGTAGCATAGGTAACAGGTTATTACTCGTATAAATGTATTATTCTCATATGATCGTCTAGCCTAGTCTAAAGATAGTACTTTAGATTTTGACCACCGGCACCGTACCTATAGTGGTAGGACTGACCCGCCGTTTTCTCGAGGTCCAACTAGTAGGACCACAAAATAAACCAATTTCTCTTCGTCCTACTATAAAAAAGTGGCCTTATTTGTTATTATTGTAGTATTTTTCTTACACTGCATTATTGTAGTGCGTTTATCAGCTGAGACATTTTACCAACAATTAAGTATGTTTTTCTTTTTGAGATACGAACGGAAGCCTCAAATCAATAGATACTTAATTACTTTATTATGTAAATAAGGTACAAGTGAAAGCGGTCTTGAATATAAGCGATACCGACAGCAGACTGGTATATGTACTTATCCAAGTAGAACTGCAGTGCAAACGGGTATGTTCAACATAGGCCGCCATGCACATATTACTACAAGTACATCCTTACTGCGACAGGCATTTGCACGATTACCTGCACTGAGATCAATACCCCATGGTTATTTTTATACTGGTTTGACTTCTCACGGAGGTTATTTTTGAACCATCTCTGGATGTTGCTACTTCCAAACAAGGTGTGGAGCAGAGCAACATTAGTTCTTAGACATTTTCATCCATTTATGAGAATTCTACAATCAATTTAAGATGGCACACCGTCTCTTTTCTATTATTTTTTAACTGACTTCAAATAAATAAAGAGGTTCTCATTTTAGGTGTATTTTTTTAAAGACTTGAATAAAATTGATTTTTAGGTTTTTTTAAACTTTGTCATTCTTATGCTGATTTTGAAAATTCATTAAACATTGAAGTTGGGTTTTCACCTATGTATACTTATAATGACAAAAAGTCAGGATATAATATATGCCGGCTTACTAACACTGTGAGGTGATGCAGTTTTTATAGTCCGAGTGGATCTATATGTTCCATATACTATAAATAACTATAAAGTAACTTAGTAACAATGTCGTGCTATTTTATCCGTGGTATCGATAGATGACACACACACTGCATCTGCATCATGTGACTTTAGGCAGAGAACATAATAATACTACGCTTTAGGTACACTTCGTTCGGTGGCACTCCTCGGCGCCGCCGGAACTACGGCCTAGGTATTGTTGTTTGACCCTAATAATCAAGGTCGAGAACATTATGCTTGATTCTTACTTTAAATCAACAGTTTCAAGCAGTTTTATCTGGGTTTTGTAAACAAACCAATCCTTGCTCTACGATACGAAAATAGAAAATTATATCGCAACTTGGCGATTGAGCAAGGCAGTCGGTTAAGCTACCGAAGTACTAACTTCGGCATACCATACATCAACTAATGTCATTTCATTCATTTTACAGACGTAAGTATAAATTAATCATTCACTTGGGTCTGATTTATTTACTAAACGTGGTTCTTGTCTAGACAAGAAGAGAAGTACATACACTAAAGTTGGTCCGATGTTTTGATTTGCTCGTATATTAGATAAATATTAGTTCAATGTAAAATGTTATGTACCTAATATGTGCATAAAACTTCAGATAAGTAAATGATTTTTTTGTCTGTGCGTAGATCAAAGAGGTTACAAGGAGCAACAAGAAGTTTAAAGTATATTCTATGGTGTTTATGCATTTGTTTATTGTTATTACCAAAATATTTTGATTCGAGATCAGCTATCCTCCAAACATAATATTACAATTGACCATTTTTTATACACTTGGTTCTTTCTGGTACGAGTCGTATCAAGAAAATTTGTCACATTCAATTTCCTTGAATCGTATTGGTGTGGAGTCAAAGGCAAACAAACGTGATCAGAGACTGTGAATGACACTTATATAAGCTATGCTAATCAACCCAGAAAAATTTAATCATGGTAAATAACCCGTTGTTTCATAAAAATAGTGTTAAAAACCATGATAGTTTCAAAAGTTATATGCTAATCAACCTAAGGTACGGCCACATCTAGGCGATATTCTGGCGATAAACAGCTATGTTTTACGCTATCATCATTATTATCATTATCATCAGCCTGGGAAGTCCCCTGCTGGAGATAGAACTCCCCCCTACATTTCCAGCGATACCTGTGATCAAGATGTTCCAATATGTATCAGTATGTATATAATATCGCAGCTCATCGCCTAGACGTGGCCAATACCTTTACGCTAAGCGCGTATTTCGTTCAACAGTTCAATAAACAAAAAGAAACAGTGTTATGTATTAATTGCGCTAGGTTTACAAATTGAAAATAACATAGTGCGCGTACGCGTTGAAGTCTTTTCTTGAGCGCAGGCGAAAAACAATAGCACCTACCTAATTAGGGTGGTTAGAATTTCATACTTATCTAACCTGCAAACAATCAACCACGTGACTAAATGGAATAAACTGCTGCGCAGAAGACATTTCGTTCTACGCAGATCACGTGGTTCGGCAGTCAGGGGTTACTGGTTTCGAGGCCAATACCCAGATGTACAGTATTAAGAAAAAGGGTTGGTATTTCCAAGCAGGAATTGATCGTTACATTTCTTGACACCCATACTTGGCGTAGGTAAATGCATGGTAATTTTATTTATGTACTTACAGGACATAGAAAATAATACTTAGTTTTTTGTATTCTCTGTTTGAAATCCATGTATTCATAATAAATTCTTTTGAACTATGTGGTGAAAGGATTTTAAGTGCACAAAAAGGCTCTTTTTTAGGGTTCCGTAGCCAAATGGCAAAAAGGAACCCTTATAGATTCGTCATGTCTGTCTGTCCGTCCGTATGTCACAGCCATTTTCTCCGAGACTGTAAGAGCTAGACTGATGAAAATTGGCGAGTATTCTGGGAACCGCATTTTAAGCAAAAATAGAAAAAAAACAATAAGTTTTGGGGGTAATAAATGACACTAAAGCAAAATTTTTTTTTATCAAACCCATACGTATTACATCTATAAATAGCCCCATACATCTATGAATAGGTCTTCAAAAATGATGTTGAGGTTTCTAATATAGTTTTTTTCTAAACTGAATAGTTTGCTCGAGAGACACTTCCAAAGTGGTAAAATGTGTGACTTAACCTTGTAACTTTTAAAATAAGAGAATGTTAAAACTAAAACAAAATATGTGATGTACATTACTATGCAAACTTCCACCAAAATTTGGTTTGAACGAGATCTACTAGTAAGTAGTTTTTTTTTATAAGTCATAAATCGTAAACCACAATTTACCTTGTTGCTACGGAACCCTTCATGGGCAAGTCCGACACGTACTTGGCCACTTTTTTCCTTTATTTTTAGTATTTGTGGTTAAGTAAATCTTATTTTAACGAGAATTTAACTTTTTGAGATTTTTTGTTGTACTTAATATTGGCTTAGTACTAAGAAATTAATTATTTAAATTGTACCCTTATAAAAGAACAGCAATGAAAATAAACTCACGAGAGCGAAGTCGCGTGACCTCTACCATTAATAAATAAATAAATACTTACCATTATTTACGAAATGAATACAATAGAACTTCAATAATAATAGAGTTATGATTTGAAATCAATAGAAATACTGACTTAATTTAGTCGTTTGCCTCTAAGAGATGTAGATATCGTGCTTGAAAATTACTGATGTTGGCCTTGTTATTATTTTTTTTCCATTAGCCAATGTGGCCATAAAGTATCAAACCCCTTTTTTCTTTACCCCATAATTTTGTAGTTCACGAAGATAAATAAATCAATATTGTGAACAATTAACACAACACATAGTACAAGCGCTGCTTAATTTGGAGCTAGATTATAGCTCCAAATTGTGCAGCGCTTGTACTATGGGAACCTGCTGGCCTACCATGAGCTTCATATGGTTATGGTTATGGCTGTCAAAATTGTGTCAACAGTGTCAACACATTCAAACCCAAGAAAAAAAATAATGTGTGCGGGTCAGCCTATCTATACACAATTTAACAGCCATAGCCATAACCATATGGAGCTCGTGGTAGCCCTGCAGATAGCTGATATAATACTAATAATACTTAATATATTAATACTTATATAATATTTGTTTTGCGAATACAAACTTAAAATACAGTATAAAATAGAACAAACATCTGCATTCACCACACAAATATTTGTTCTCGGTGGGGATTGAACCGACAACCTACGGCGCAGAAGGCAAAGCCACTACCTACTGAGCTTAGAGGCTAGTTAAAGATAAACGAATCCATTGGTCTATTGGCCGTCCATTGGCCACCCATTCGTGGGATCTGTTAATATTGTCTTTACTTGGCAAGCAAACAGTGGTAGAGTCTCAAGTGTGTAAACTATTCACACTCATGTTTCTAGGTTAGTAGGTATTGATTGATTATTTCTTAGTGTAGGTGTTAGTACTGAGTTCTGAGTGAAGGTACTGTTAATTGATCGAGCCAGTGAAGATTTCTTTATCTACTTGGACGAGTTCACGTTGTAGATCGTGTGTTTGTCCGAGCATTAGCATAACTGCCGAAGCGTTAATCCAATCCATGGAATTTGGAAGGTCGTGAGCTTGTACTGTAAATATTTGCTGGTAGTTTTACTATTTATTTATTTCGTTTATAAGTTAAGGAGTCATTTTTAACAGTGTGAAAGATAATATGGATAAGTTAATACAGAGATGGCGGCTGACAGAGAAAAATGGAAGAAGAGAACGTGTACCGCCCCCCTCTACATGATGGAAGTAAGAGCAGGAAGAAGAAAAGTTCAGAAACTCCTCCTTTTTCTCTATAACCAGACTCTCAAGAGACTGGCGCATCCGGAGAGCCATCCCGCAATTTAAAAACCTTTCACACTAATACAAACCCATTCACTTACTACACAAAACACAATATCAGTTTTTAAATTACCTATTCGCTTATCTATTTATTATTTACAACATGATATTATTATATTTGGTCGGTGATCTGAACTCTGTTTTCTACCTGTATAATACCTACAGGTGGAAAACAGAGTTCATTATTAAATTTTCTAGTTTTTTATGAAATGTAATTTTTTATTTTAATAATTTCATGTTTTAGTAATAGTTTTTGTATATTCTGTTGTAAATAAATTTAACATTACATGATATACATTATTTACAATAACTTTTATCATCAAACATTAGTTAATTATGTATTTTATTGTTTGTAATACCCTAAGTCGGAGGAGGGCGACACAGTTTATAATTATATAATTTTATCGTGTTTCTACTTTATTTGTGCCATGTATTTACTTCAAAAATAAAAATTTATTTAATTATTTTTTTATTTTAAGTGTTAAAAAACATAGTTGAAGTAAAACAAAATACAAATATAGCATAAGGTAGGAAACTACAGGTTGATGTAGCGACGTTGCAGAATCCATCCGCATTGACCTCAATTGTATGGAAATAACGTTGTGGAAGACTTATTGACTATATCGATATCAAGGCTGTTGATGTATGTTCAGGTTTTTTCTCGTCCGCACGGTCATTTACATAGTTCAGTCGCAATTAGTTTAATTTCGAAATTATAGCTTGTGCGACGGCGCTGCTGTTGAACTAGTTAGTAATTTAGCTATTACCCTTACGAAATAAATACCTCTAGAAGTTATTTTGTAATTATTATGATAGCAGTTCACACCGAGAAACCAATAAGTCTATGCCGCTAACCTATATAAACCTAACCTTTCATCAATTTTATACGACCCGTGTAGAGAGCCTGTCATACATATCATAGTAAGCTCGTTGCTTTGTGACGCAAAAAGCATTTTTATCATTTTATTAAGGGTGCCCCAACATATTTATGCCACAGAATAACTATAACACCATATCTTAATAGACCATACCCATACTCGGTAGTCATAGTAACCTTGTGGCTTTGTGCCGCAAAAAGCAGCTCCCCAACATTCATACCACAGAATACCTATAACACCATATCTTACTATACCTACCTACCCATACCCTGGCAGTATGCAATGCAATCATCAGCAACCTTCAGCGCATCGCATTCATTTCCTGACAACCTTTCGCTAATTATTATCATCTGAGTCCTATTGGATAAACGTTACAATACGACAAACTTGTAAAATAATATCTTAAAACTATAGGTACACCATAAGACACTTGCAGCCAGTTATTTGTAGGTTACAATTAGTAACGTTTTTGTTTACCTATTAAACTGGGCCTTGCCGGAGGACCAACGTACAATTGAATATTCATGACAAAATATCTATAAAACAAACTCAACTATAAACAAACTATGTACCTAACCTACGTTCAAACCGCAGTCTCAAACATACCGCGCCCGGAAGAGTAACCTTAACCACCTTTACCACAGATTAAATCATATGCCTTTACTTATCTGTGCATTCGAGTCTGTAGATCCGTGCTCGTCCCGTTGTATGAGAATACCCTTGAGAAGGGTCAACGGCTAGCGTGTCGAGTGTGCGACTGTGCGTGCTCATTATACATTATAAATTGCTGTATGATCCCACCAACCTGCTATGCTGCAGCAGTAATAAAAATGCAGCCTAACAAAGCCAAGTGTCATACGCGCACGATACAGTTGGCTTCAATACCTTTTTGTGATAAAAACTTCTTTCAACTTCTTTAGTTCTTCACCGTCACGCGTCGTGAAGTGCGTCAAAAGTCGGAGGGTGCATAGCTGAAAGACTGACAGGAGAATCGGGGGGGCAATCGTTCAAGTTTTCACGTCTGTCAGCATTCCCGGAGTGCCACAGTTTTTTTACAGTTTGTGGCAAATCTACCACGTTATCTAAATTACATTAACTTCGTAATTTACCAAGAAAATATACGCCATGTTCAAGCTCATGTTAATCATAATAATATGAAACTAGAAAGAAACATCACATGATAATACCTATATTATTATAGCTCTAAAAATATTCTCTCCAGATCATGCTATTTTACTTACAGACCCTGGAGTCTGGACTTAGTAAAATGGATGTCAAATGTTGATATTATGTACGACAGCTCTTCAACACTGGTGTTCGGGCTGATGAATACAAAAACTGCTCAGTGGCTCTCTACCAAAAAATGGTAAGAATCATGAGTTTTGGTAAAAAAAAAGAACTATTGTGGATCTACTAGGCCTTAATGTACATAAAACACTTCGCTTTTCTTCTGTTTTTGTCTGGCAGCACAGATTAAAAATAACAGTACCCCAAGAGCGGAAATGAAAATTTGGGGTTTATCGTGCCTGGCACCGTGTTAAATTAATTTAACGATGATGTCCGTGACTGAAGTACTCTCACCATGGCGTTGGTGAGAGTACTTATCTACTGTGTTGGTAGGAGGTCAAAACAGTTGGCCAATAATTGTTAATTGATAAGATTTCGTAGTAGATGATGTGTTGACGGGTGGCCTAAAAACTCACCGGAACGGGCCACAAATTTGCTTATTTTAGAACAGAAGGAATCTAATATTCGTATTTGTGTTATTCACTTGCTTAGTTTTCACTTTTCAATAAAAATAACACACTTGATTAAACAAAGTCACAAACTGCAGAACACTATGAATAAATGTTATAACGATATATTTGCATTAAATGAAAACGTCTGTTTTTAAAGCCTTACACACATCTAAGCATTCTGCGGTGACAATCAGTGAAACACTGTCAAATATCGCTGTCATATTTAACAGCGTTTCACTGATTGCCACCACAGAACGCTTAGATGAGCGCAAGGCTTAATAAAGAACACGATTGAGCCATGCAATAGAAGCATGGATAATATGTAAATACGAGTATGTATATCAACACGTGCCTGTATTATGATCAGTTAGTTTAAAAAAACGGTTAAATGTCATAACTTTATTAGACACTAGCGGCCTGTCCCGGCTTCGCGCGGTAGGACATTTATTTTTTAAACACATTAATATGTTTAGTCTATGTTACTCAAGGTGAATGTAGCTTTCCAATAGTGAAAGAGTTTTTGAAATCGGCACAGTAGTTTTTGAGTTTATTCATTACAAACATCAAATTTTTCCTCTTTAAATATTAGCATAATATAGATAAGTATGAGTATAGATATGCATAAACCATTATTATTAGTACTTAGTAAATAAATTTTAGCAAGTATTAGTAATTTTTTTTGAAAAAAAATCACTTATACCTAGGTACTCTTTTATGTCAGGCTCTAAATAAAGCGCAAATATTGTCGCCTAGCATTATTAAAATAGAATAGAATTTCTTTATTTGCTTGAAATAGGTGTAACAGGGTGTTGCAATTTCCTAACAATGTTCCGTTATCGCTATATTTAGCTAATAGCATGCTCAAATATATTATTAAAATTACCTAAATTAGTTGTCTTCGTGCTTGTAAATTATATTTTCTCAAATATGCTCGGAGATTTCAGCATTATTTTGACAAGTTAAATTAAAATGTGTAAATTAATAGGTTCTATTGCCTTATTTATTTATATACTACCCTTTTCTCCCATAGATTATTGTCATTTTTCAATGGAGAACTGTCAAAAAATCTATATGCTTGAGCATGGATTTACTATCTTCCCTGTGCTTGAGACTCGACTCAGACTCAAGCATTTTTTCTGAATTCGGGCCTTTGAGTTTATCTTCTTGTTTAATGGCATCTGCCCATTTTGGAACAATTTTGCCAGTGTCAAGTGAGGATTATTACATAAATAAAATAGTTTTTAGTCAAGGCAGTCAATAGACAAGTCGGCTGTCACTGGCTTTAAAGGAAAAAATGGCGGTTTTTTTTCAAAACCATCGGAAACATTTTCGTTCAAATCAGGATATAGCATATTACACTTTCATTCCAACTACTTGCACTTTGTGCGGACGACCCAAGTAAAGTTGGTTAAAATACCACAGAAATGACACAACAGACTTGTGATTTCCTAATATGACAGAAAACGAATCCGGTCTTTGGGTTAGATCCGGAGCAAATAAAACCCATAGTCGTGCGCCTGTATCGTACTAATAATGTCATGTTTATGACACATGCGTAGATTTGATCCAGCTTTATCACACAATGACACATCCCACTTAACGGGTTCGTTCAGTCAATCTCCTACTTAACGTAACAATAAGATGTGCACACAAAGCGGTGCGTTAACGAGTCACATCACCTTGATTAGTGCTACGAGTACTTCCCTTTCAGATACTAGGTTGTATAGCAACTAGGTAATATAACCACTTATAAAATATATAAGAATAGCAGGGATTTATGATGATAAAATTACTTATATTTAACTAAACTATACATTTTAATACATGGCTTCGGCTCATTAAAAGTACGGCCATGTCTAGACGATCAGCGAGCTAGATGTACCTATAAAACTTAACAAAGTTAAAAAAAAATTGTAGATGATAACCATTTTCAAATATATGCATTTTTATGTATAATATGCAATGGCCAAGCAACAAGGCATCGTATGAATGGGGTTTCATAATATTTGCGGATAAACGAACGGCTCCACTCTCATTGTGCTTTGAATTGGTTAATAACAGCGGAGTTCCTGCATAGTACGAGACATATCGAAGCCGCCGCCGCTGTGGACATTACCCAATGAGGTGGAAGGTACGCTATAATCGCAATTACCGGGACCTGAATGAATTGGACAGGAAACTACAATTACGCTTCTTTTTCCTTTCTTTGACCCCGTTCTTTGAAATGCTTTAACAAATCATCAAGGCGAATAGTTGTAGCGACTAATACTGCTAGAAGAAGTAGTAGTAGTAGAGCTCTTTGTGAAGAGCTCGTCCGGGAAAGTACTACCACCATGTCTATTTCTGCCTTAAAATAACATTGTTGTTTCAGTTTGAAGGGTGTGGGTGCCGGTGAAATTACTGGCACGTGAGGCTGAATATCTGTATTCCTCAATTTGATGGACGTAGATCAGTGCATCGTGCGGTACATTCCTGCCGCGCGTGGCCAACGAAGCAATGATTTGTTTTAGGCGATAGTTGCCACTTAACATCAGGTGGACCATATGCTTGTTCCATCCATTATTAGTTGTATAAAAAAACAGAACTCAGTCTGAAACAGCTCATCTAGACTCAAATTTTAAGTGTATATCGTATGTTTACGTATTTCACCGATTTTGCTTACAGAATAAAAGGTATTATGCAGGAAAGTTTAGTTTTTACGCAGTTGTTTTGTAGGCCTTTTCTAAGAAACGAACTTTGCTTATAACACGAGTATCATTGTTGTATCTTCAAATTACCATTCGGTTGTTAATGTCGCCTACCCAACATGTGTGAAATACTTAGCGCCCACTTAGTCGGACTAAATTTTATGGAGTGTTGATGCCACCAAGCATTGTCAAGACACCGATTGAGATATTGTCTTTTTGTTTCACAGCCACAGCTCATTATTGCTCTATCTATTGCCTATGTCTTTAATTATTGTAATTGGTGTTAACCGTTATAATTAAAGTAAAACAATAAATACAAATACAAATACAAATACAAATCTTCTGAGTGTGAGTTTGATCCTCACCTTGGATGTTTTTGTTTTCTGCTTGGCTGTGTACTTATACAGGATTAGAAAACGCTAAATTCAAAAATGTGCATCCTCTTATTTGTCTTCGCTATGGTAGATTACCATCTATGTAGGTATAAAGGAGACCTTTATCTAGTAGCGGGCTAAAATGATGATAATTAAGTAAATCGATGGTAGTACTAAGCATTAAGTTGCCTTGAAGGGGAATTGTGCATAAAAAATTAATAACATAGTCTCCGCTTTACTACGACCGTCGAAACATGGCAGGTATTCATAAATATTTATCGACTTTGGAATCGTGTTCTTTGTCTCATTAATGCATGTTTTCATGCAGCGTTTTTTTTAAACTAATTAATTAATTTATTTTAAACCATTTCACGCATGCTAGGTAATTCCATGTGCGTTTGTGAAACCCATTAAAAATCCAATTTATTTCAGTGTTATGCGACTAACTTACAATATAAACATAAAATTAATTTTATTTTATTATTTGATTACCTATTAGTTTAGGTTTGTTTACTTTTCGAAAAGAAGTATGAATAAAAAGATATATTAGACATAAGTTAACATCGCAGGCAAGACCTGGATGAGATTGGCACAAGACCGGCAACAGTGGCACATACAGAGAGAGGGTTATACCCAGCAGTGGATGAAGTCGGGCTGTGGATGATGATGATGATGAGACATAAGTTTGACATCCGCTTAATGACAACTAAAGGCCTGCGCACACATATGGCGATAATAGCAATCAGTGAAACGCTGTCAAATTTGACAGCGATATTTGACAGCGTTTCATTGATCGCCATCGCCAGCAACCTAGGTGTGCACAGGCCTTTAAGAAAAAAAAAAGGCTCAACCGTATCGAAACCTCTAAAAATTACCCTATCTGACATATTTCTCCATTTTAGTTCGGTATCGTTATACTTATAATACATTGTTCTAAAAATGGATTTAGATTACATTGCAAACCTTGATTTCCATACAAAACTTTACTTCTTCATATTTCACGTACCTAGCTGAGAGACTTTGAGTGATCTAAGCGTGACTGGGCAGTAATGTATGTATTACCTGATTTTATAGCGTTCTCAGTAACGTAATGTTCGTAATATGTTCTGAGTTTATTGTGCGTCATTCAACCAATGAATGTGATATCCAATTAAACATAATTCTTCAATGGAGCTTTATTTATTTATCACGTTGTATCTATTTCATACAAATTCAAGTTTCAAGATTCAAGACTTATCTTACAAATTCAAGTCATAGACGGGAGGAATTGCCTACTAAGGGCAAACAATATTTTTGAAGAAAGTGCCCTGTCTTATATGTATTTAGACTAATCTACCCCACACTTGAATTCAAAGAACTCTATTTTTGAGAGTAGAAAATTAAATACGCTACTTTGGAAAAATAATAAAAGTGTACTTTTAATAATAGATAAAATGACCCATTATATTATACCAGGTAAGAGTAAATAGAAACCAAGTTTTAATGGGTTTTAAGCGTCGTGTGGTGTGTTACACTCTTACTTTTGCGAGAAAATAATCCAATACCTACAATATAAAAAAATAATCACGGCCACAATCAAATTCAATTTGCAATAAAGAAAAATTCTAGGGATTTCGCGCCAACGCAAGATGTCTTTTCATTATTTATTCTGTAGCCGAGTTTTTTTTATCAACTCTATGGTAGCCGCACGCAACGCATTGCATGCATTTTTTATCTCCGTTTTCAAAAATAAAATGGTGTTTTTTATATGAAACAGTAGTAGGTCGTGTCTTTATTTATGATTATTCTACTTATGGCTAAAGACTTTTTCGTTTTTGTAGGCTCATTGTCATTTGACAGACAAAAATAAAAAAAATCGGTTTCCCATAGAGAAGGAAATGAAATGTATTCGTTACAAAGACGATCTTCTGGAGCAAGATGAGTGAAACATTTTTTTTGGCAAAACGTATACACCTACTTAGCTATTTAAAATATCTTTATACATTGTCGGATCTTATTACATATAAAATACATCGGACATTAGTTGATTACAATAGTTACGCAATTTTTTTTAGCCGAATATTTTGGTCGAATGAACTTTTTCTGAATACTATCTTGTGATCATAAATGTCAATATTTACACTTGAAATAGATAAAATTCAGTGGTCATTAGAAAAGTTTGTATTTATATGCGTAATGTAATGAAAGATTATATTACTACTATTTATTTAGCCGATATGGTGGCAAGTAAGCTTACATCAGATTATAAACTTTATTCCTGGTTTTCATATTATTTATACTTGAGTCCGGTTAGGCGTCGGCTGAGTTAAGAGCCGCGGTTAAGGGTTCTTGCCCACATTCTAGCCCTTGAGAAAAAAGGGAATAACTTGAATCTGCCGAGGATGGCAATGGCCTGAGAAAACGGGATGAGTTCTAAATATAGTCAAACGCTTGCTTTTACTTTGTAACATAAAAAACATACCTACCACCAAGACTTTAATCCCTATTTACAGATCCCCCTCAGCTCTTTTACCAACTTAAGAACCTTTAAAAGGGGTAGTCAGAGGTATGTATGTCCAAATATTACATTTGGAACATGCCTATATTTTGCAATAATTGATTATCCATACGTCATTGGTTTGGTTTAAACATTTATTTTTTCTAAGGACTTTAAATATTCGTTATCATTAGAATATACAATTTATTTTATAGTTATAATTAGGTGATAGTAGGTGTTGGGGGTATGGTGATATAATGTAAGAACACTACAGTAAACACCGTCCTAAATATCGTGCGGGTAGATTATATACGTGACAGGTTGCAAGCCCATCCCCGCTGCTAGAATACCAGCAATATAGATGAAGTTCTTTTTATTTTCAGTTGAATGAGCCCGTAATTATTTATTTTAACAATTTGATTGTGTCTTGCTGGCCCTGAAGCTGCCGTTAAAGCTTTAAATACACACAATAATAATAGAATGTACCTAGGTGCTTACTTATTAATTTTTTGCATATTACCTTGTGGTAAAGGTTAAAATTATTGATCTTTTGTATCGTCATTTCAACGGCTACTGAAAACTACTAGTTTTAGTAATACCATTGTGTAGATGCAAAAGATGCTTTATTAAAATGGCTATAGACTTACGTTACAGAATGGTACCCTATAGAGAAGGGAAAAGTGCCCGAGGTAGACCATTCCGAAGATGGGAAGACGACTTCAAGGTAACAGCTGGCGTACATTGGAGGAGGAAAGTGCGAGATCGACAATTATGGAAAAGTTTTGGGGAGGCCTATGCTGGAAAGCAAAACAACCTTACTACCGATGTCATATAGATTATTAAGTACTTTTTATTTTGTAATTTGGCTATTGAAATTGAAATTGAATAGACTTACGTTTCAAGCCGGTCTCCAAGCTTGTCGGAGAGATGATTATCCTTGGGATAGGTGAGGTCAGCGTCGTAGAGGTCCCGCTTGTATCCCCTCCAGAAGGTAGGCATCATCCAGACAAACCATGTTTTCGAGAAAAAATTTGCACGTTTGTAGTTATTGGTTTTTTTCTCACGATTTTTTGGGGGCACTTTTTTCGGGTCGCTGTTGTCTTTATTTCCACTCACCATTTTGATAAATAAAATAAAGATTTAAGAAAGTAAAAAAATATCAAAAATTGTATATTGGAAATGAAACAGTTAGCTCTAGTGCCTCAGTGCTCTATGGGAATCTTCATTTTGATGAAAAAACGTCGCGTATGATAATCCGTCTAGCGTCGGGACGCGTGCGCAAAGCGCTCGATTAGCAGCGACTCCGATCGAGTGTTATTCGCCCTTCTACTGCGGCGCGCGCGCACCTTGCTGCCTTTAAATATGACTAGCCAATGGCACAGAAGAAGTACTAGTGGCACTTTGCCGTGCGACTGTAAGACTGGGGGTAAGAAACCCCCGCGTAATACCTACATTGATCTAGCAAGTTTTAATACGAGAACCAACCGAATCAGCTCACTGAAAAACTTCTCAATTTTTCGGTAGTTGATAAGAGAAAAAAACCTATTTAACATTTATTTTGATCTGGAAAACTTGCTTTCTCAAAAAACTTTTTAAATAATACTTTTTGGCGAAGTGTTTATTCTCTCAGAAAATAATTAAATTAAGCTATTATTATTATAACGAACCGTAAGATGGAACGTAGGACGCTTGCCAGGCCAATGGACCGATGACATTGTTTAAAATCGGGGGAAATCGGTGGATGGAGAGGGCTCAGAATCGTTCTTCCTGGAAATGTAGGTATAGGGGAGGCCTATGTCCAGTGGTGGACATAGGCCTCCTCATAGGTTTTTTAGGCTGATAATGACTATTATACCTAATGATTTAAGCATAGATCTGAAATAAAAATTATAATAACATTCTTGGCGTACTCTGCGAAGTCTGTCATACCAGTAAATTACTCTAGGACGACTCTAGGACACTAGGAGGACGAACGGACATAGCAACAAGATTTCTCTGTTGGAATTCGGAACCCTTATTGAAGATTCACTCATATTGTATCAAATTCAAATATGTATTTATTCAATGGTATCACAAGGATCACTTTGAAACGTCTTATAGCTAGATGAGTCTAGGTGCCAGTTCCATGCGCAAAGACTATGTGCCTACTTACACTTGCATGTCTTTGTAAGTAGGGTAAGGTTGCTCAAGTCGTACCCCCTAAGGAAATAATACTATTCTTTTCAGTGCAATGAGAATAAAACGAAATATTCTGCATCTACTAAATCTTTATTTATTTGCCTTTAAATCGACAATCATAGAAACTTGAAAATCCTTTATTAAAGTAGGTATATTAACGTTTTTCAAAAACATACCTTCGGTACGATTAAGGCACCTAGTCTCCTAATTCGTACCACCTATTGCTTTAGTCGTACTTGGAAAATTGACTTTATTTAACACGTGTTTAACTATAGAAAAATACTCATTATCTATTCAGAGATCACAATAAACAACTTAAATATAACAAACAATTTAGTCTGATATTAACTTAAAACATTTTTTTTGATAGTTACTAAGACAAAACTAATGACTACCTAAGTAATAACACATAGAATATAAAATCTGAAAAATAATATGATGCTTAGGAACATATCGAGATTGAACACAGATATCACAAACATTTTCTGTAATTTACTTTCAACTCCAGAACATAGGTAATGTACCTATCCAATTTTCACGATCTTCCAGTCGTACCGGTAGGTACGAGTAAGGAATTTTGCGAAGGTACGAATTAAGCAGCTGAGTCTTCAAAGTTCAAAACTAAAACTACTGACAAAACCTTAAACGTTCTACTGTTTGAGTATGCCTAAACGATTGCCAGATAAGTTTTACAAAAACATTTTAACAAAGAAAAAAGGTAAGAATTACATTCCTGCCATAAAAAGCTTACAAATGAGTCAAAAATTTGAATGAAAACTGTATAAAAAACTTACTTTTTCATTATTTTTGCTTCACGAAGACGGACTGCGATCCGCTTGTTTACGTTTGTTGGCTCAACTAAATAGTTCAGGTTAACGATACTAGATGGTGATATTTATACGAATCAGACAAGATATTGATGGGGTACGATTTAGGCGGTAGTACGACTTGAGCAACCTTACCCTACCTAAATAATTACATTTTCAAAAATATAGGACCTTTGAGGTCGGCTTATATTTTTGCACGCAAGTGTAGCTGAAATAGCAAAACAAGGCCAACCAGTCTACTTTAATGTTTTGACTTTCGCGTCGATCAGACAATTTGCGATGATCATCATCAAGGGTACCTAGGTAAGGTGTAAAAAATTATACTCATGATTTTGTAAGTGTGATTTTAATTATATGACATTTCATAGCCTATCTAAAATCCTGATATAGCTCTTATAGCATCCTGTGAATAGAGACATGATTTAAAAAATGCACGTGAGACGCTATAATTTAATTCATAGTAAAAAAAATCTGGATGCCTCGAGTTGATGGACGCAGGGCAGTGCATCGTAGGGCACGTTCCTGACGTGCGTGAGCTACATGGCAATGCTTTGTTACCACTTAACATCCGGTGGGCCATATGCTTGTTCCATCATCTCTAGATGATATAAAAAAAGTGTTCTCCTTATTTTAGCTGCAGTTTTACCCTAAAATAAAAAAACCAAACAAAAGCATACGTTTTATCTATGTTAAGCCAACTGAAATAAGAAAAAGAGAAGAAAAAGGTCCTGGGATACGCCGTCATGTGATCGAAGTGTTTTAGCGTAGGTACAGTGGGGTCATCAGACTGTCTGTGACAATGCTGCATGAATAGCGTTCGAGCCCTATCTGTGGCTCTATTGAGACCGCGTGACGGGCAAGTGACGGCCTCTGACGCACCTTGTTCCTCTGTTGTGGTATCAATCTCTACTAGGCACGGGATTATACAAAGGATGTTGGAAACTGGATGGCTTTGTTTGTTTCCGAGCACTCCGGGGGACCGTAAGCTATGTAGCTGACATAACAACCGGATACGGGTTGGTAATGCTAAGATCGGAAAATGAAAGAAATTATCAGTCGGAAAAACTATGATCACTTTTTGTCAAATATTTTGATTACGAAGCGTATCGAATCCTGTATGCGATGCTTTTTTTGTGAATAATTTAAAGTTACTACCTTTGAAGCCGGGGCGGGTCGCTAGTTTATAAGACACCGACTGCACGGCGCGGCAGCGTTTACTTAATGTCTTCCTAATGGGATGTCCGATTTCAATAATTCAAAAAGTAATGTAGAGGTAGTAAAACAGCCTTGAATACTAAATTATTTATTATAATAAGGGTTAATACAAAGGTATGAATAACTTGGTCTGCATTCGGTTGGCAATTCTATCAACTACCAAAATGTACAAAAGTAGTTGGACGTATGGTATTGCTATAGTTTTTTTTTAATTGACGTTGTTCGTTAATAATGTAAACCATTTATTTGTTCTATCATCAAAAGTTTCCGCAGCGTATTACGCAGCGTACGCGAAGAATGACATTTTATGGCAAAACTTTTTATATTTTGGGGTTACATCATAAAAGTTTTAGTATGTATACCTAATTTCAAACATAATATAGCACACACAGAAATAATGTAGCTACCCGGTGATAACGGTGAAATAATTTTTCAAATCGGTCCAGTAGTTTCGGTGCCTATTCAATGCAAACAAACAAACAAATCTTTCTTCTTTATAATATAATTAATTATTATCATAGCATAGATAGATGTGCCAGTTTAAAAAACCTCCTGTAATTCACCTGACTTTGCAAGGTAGGTATAATACTAGTACTAGAGACACCCCTTCCAGTGTAGAGTCAGGTTACATACCAAAGCCTGCTTCAGTAGCTACGCAGCTGTCATACCATTTATAAAGAACCGGTATTGCAATGGATAACATAATGTAATATCTGCTATCACCCTGTGATAGACTGTTTTTACTTTAGAATAAGACCGAAAGCTAAAGATACGTTACAGAATAAAAGCTTCCATAATCTTCTAGTAATGTTGTAAAACCTGAGAGTAAGTGAAACAAAACACTTCATCGCATCGTGTTGACCTGATGGAAGATCAGCGTTTGTTTGAGTGTTTCAGACACGTGAAGATTATCAGAATGGTTGAGTTGATAAGGTAGCTATTTCTAGAAGTTTTTGCCTTATTAAAGGTAATGCGGGCCGTGGATAGCTTGACTAGTCCAAATAAGTGCCCGTTGGAGCTTTCCCAAAACGCTGATTTCATTACATACGTAGGTAAGCTAAATCGGTACTTTTGCATTGCCCTAAACCAGATATGTACATAATTTACCATTCAAAGCAATGCAGCAACCATCACTCCGCGTTGCTCTTCACTACTACAAATAAATCTTCTTGGATTTCTTTATTGGCTGTCATTCCATAATAAAAAAGCTAATTGTCAATTATGAAAGACATGGAAGTCTTTGACAAAAGTTTAGAAATATTTGAAAGAAAAATAGTGGCAAATTTTTTATTATGTATTTTCAGAAAGAAATTTTGTAATATCCACTGCATTACAAATGCAGCCTCATAATAGCATAAAATAAATTGCTACAGACATTAATAAGACGATGGCAGAAAAACGAAGCTGTCGAAATAAAAAAGCATTAGTAAGTTGCAGGAACATTTAGTCATGGTTATATGGAAATTATACCTTATATAAATTGAGCATTGTTTGGCTGCCGAGAAAATTTCCATTATCTGTTTTGTTGTATTTAATATATTATTTCATGAAGTAAAGGCCAGTCTTACACGTTTTCAGGATCCATCAAATAATAATGAACGAAGCAAAAACATGCCTGAAGTCACAAAACCAACATCACTCAGTTCTCTTATACAGTGGAACATTTCCAAAGCCCTGGAAAAGAATCCTACCATGGACTTAAAGGTAAATTAATCTTGTGCTAATAAACCAGAGTATTATAGGAGTTACGAAAAATAGTAGTGAATTTCACACTGATTAGTTCCAAACTAAACATACTCTGGGAAACATATCCCTGATATGATACTTAAATATCTACTTACCCTTTTTGTGTGATGCTACTAATCAATTAATACCCATATGTCAATATTATTATAAAAAGCAAGTGTGTGTACGTAATGCCCAGAGTTTTCTCTATCACCGCTGGCTGGGATCTTCTTCCCGTTGTGGTGGTAGATACCCCTCGGTTTCCTGGTGTAGGTGAGAAAGTTTGAACGGAAGGAGTTGAAGTGGGTTGTTGTAAGACGCAAAAGTTTCGAAATCTTTGTCTATCCTTTTCTATCACGAAAGGATTTTTCAAAAATTTCCTTATTTTGATACGAATAGAATGCTCCTAAACGTTCTGATATGTTCTTTAACATTCTAGAATGATCTTGAATAATCAAATTCCCCGGCAATGCCGGGCTTCGCTGCTTGTATTCTATAACACCCAGACAAAATGGGGATTGAATCGAGCTTACAGCCTGCAGCACAAAAAAGGAGCTACTACCAACTGAACTGTAGTAGTTACTATTCGTATTGTACGCTTAAAACAAAACTGAACCTGCAAACAATTTACTAAAAATTCGCATTGAAGCGTTAATTTAATATTGACGCAATATTAGGTAGAGTACCTATAAAAATCCAGGAATTTGTGTAAATACTAACACGAACCACTAACATGTCAATGTCATCACCTCCTAAACCTACAAGGCTATACCAGTAAGTATCGGTTTGTGGCTATGGACTTTATGGGGATAATGACGTCATTTTGCTCACCATAATTGATAAAACTATGAGCGAAAAACTGAATGTGTGAAAAATGTTTGATAAAAAATATTCTCGTGAACAATATTATATGGAAAATTTTTGATGCGCAGATGACGTTTGATTTTTAGTGTCTACAGCTGGATATGACCAGATCTAGATTCGAACACATCTTGATCTTGGTAATATCGAAATTGTTAGAAAAATTAGTACATATTATTAGAAGCGAGAGTATTTTTTCGAACTGCGAAGGCTGTGAGACATTTGATTAGACACGCGCTGGATCATTTTTTATTTATTTAAGCTTATCTAAATCATGGACTAGCAGCAATTTCGTCGTCATCTCTACAGCGGCGTACAGCAGCGGCAGAACATGTTCTGTTTTGATCTTGAATTCAACGACGACGATGCGATGGGATGGGTGACGTGAACTCGATAAGCGCCGTCGTGAGTCGACGCAATACTTGTTGTTTTTTTTTTGAAGTACTGTATAATGGTACGACGGTTGCCGGCGGGTTACTTGCATGTCCATGCATCAGCGTTACCGGGCTATGCTAGAATAGGCGACGAAGTACCGCTTTTATTGGTCGGCCCTTTGTGAGCAAATTGAACGCGTCGTCAAGGTGCTAACTTTACCTATGGTGCGCTTTAATAGCTAAAGCAAATTGTTTTTTTTTTATTCTGTGCAAGTAGGGAAATACCTATAGCAGATTTCAACTTCGGTTACCAAACTGAGTATTCTTTGAAATGTTTACTTTGAATATCAGAGAAACTTGATATTTTCGTCGACCATGTAAACAGTTTCTATGTTTTTAAGAATTATTGTTCCAATTAACACAGTCAGGTGGCCATCCTGTGTGTATTATTTGGATGAACTACGAAGCAATCATTGGGCGCGCACTGGAACCACTTGGCAACAATGATGTCCTATTGACGCTTATTACAGAACTGTCGCGAGTTGCGTGATCAGGAGGCGAGACAACAAAAGGGAAAACACACTGAACATATTTTTTGATCCAGAGTGCAGTAAAAGCGGCGCAAGGGCGACTGGACCGTGAGCGAGACGTGAACGCCATGATCCCTGACTCTCCCGAGCAGCGGCATCTTGCCTGCGCCGTGCTCGCCTGGCAACAGCTTGGCCACAGCGATACAGACAGCCTTTGCATGTAAGAATCATATTATGTATTTTTTTCTTTCTTAATATAGGCTTGCGTTTGACCGCAATCTCAACTGCTGTTAACTGATGATGCGGTCGACGAACATTTTTTACATTCCACTGATTACTACTCTAGTTTCATGTTTCGGTAGTGTATGTGTCACAAACTTACAAAACACAACGACCAATGATCATAGAAAATACACTTTACACCGCTTTCATAGCTTTTCTGAAGTGGCTGTGACGTACTTACCAATCATTAGCAACGTTCTTCGCGGTCAACAGAAAAATAAGAGAAGAATGCTAGCAGGCATTTTTATATGGGCACTTTAATGTTAAGCTACCTTCAAACTATCGGTTTTGTAGAGTTAGACTTCGACTTATTGAGTCCAGCACCAGATTTGGGTTCTTTAAGTATATCATACGAGCTTTTAAGCTTGCAATTGAGCGAACGGAAGAGTTGGTCCCATCCATGTCCGAACTCATTTGTTCTCTAAAAACGATCAGGTACTAAGCGCGTGTCGAGAAAGCAACTATAATTCATATTGTATAAGCCTCCATTAACATTCCAAGCTCATAAATTTATTAGAATTAGTTGGCTTTGACTTTGGCTCAAGATAACACGACAAAGCCGAATTCGACTTTCAAGTTCGGCCCAAAACTTTCCAGACCCACCAACCGGTTGCTTTGGACAGCGATTACGTACGTGTAGTCAGACGAAGACAGAAAGCAATGCTTAGAATGCAAACTGAGACGGCTATACATCATAAATTTGTTTACGATGGATATTGCAACAGCTTGCAGTTAGCTCGTATCTCAAATATTACGATGACTTCTCTTTAGTTTGTGTTGTTTTTGTAATTCAAATGACAGACGATCTCTCATCAGAATTTATTAGGAACAACTCGTAAAAGTTTCCAACGATGCCTTAGATATTGGTTAGAAATTTCTGATTGCACTCAAACAAAACTTGCATCGTACAAAGGCGAACTTAATGGCTAGATCATTCTGTTCCGGTTAACGTTTGTGTAATTCTGATGCCTTAGTGTATTTTTTATTTTTCTGATTTTTTAAGTACATATATTTTTAGTAGCAATTACTGTGTAAACGTGTCTACAACAGTCTCTAAATTATTACAAGTTCCTTGTTTTCCTAGTATTTAATAATTATTTGTATGACGGCCAGCATTACGCAAATGCAACTATTAGCAATGGAAATAGATCTCGGAACCCACGCTTAACTCGGAAACTTTAGTACGGAATCTAACATTCTTATTGGTTTACTATCCGTGTCATTGGCAAACTTAACACTAGTTATAAGCAAGAATCACCAAGCGAATGAATCTAAACACGTAAATCAGATTCTTGGAAACATAAGGAATTAATATTTTACAATCATAAACTCATACACATAGGTATACAACAATATCGGTGAACAGATATAATTATTATTATGCTTACTTAGTTAGGAATTTAATAATGTTCCATTGTGTCGTATTATACCATGTGCGTAGGTCCACCAACTTACCCATGCAGGAATATACTTTTTGTATTTATTAGACCCTACTAACAATGTTTTATTCTGTCTAAGGTTCATCGCAAATATAGAAAAAACTCGAGAATGCAGTTCTGCGCTGCCAAACAATAGCTCACCGTTCGAGGTATCTGAGAAAAGTTCACACGAGTCGAAGTACTCAAAAGACGTTCACTCCATGAGCTTTGGTACTAACTCCATCGGACCGGTCGTCAAACTGCCTGTGGAAACCAAAATAGTGATGCGAATGGAGAACTCGCCTAGTGCGCGGCAAACGGCGAAAAAACCAAGAGCGTCTGAAAAGGACACTATGAATAAGATTGAGGCAGTAAGTTTTCTGTATTGGATCATGTTTTCAATGTATTCTAGGTTTTATTGATAACAAAAAAGAAGAGGTGGTTTCTTTGACTAGATCAGATTGTTAAAATGAAATGCATACATTTAACTTTTCAGGCGTGTTGCATAGATTCAGCATGCGCCGCACGATTAGCAAAGATGGACACAGCCACGACAGAGCTGCGCATGCGTGCTGGCACGCTTGCGAAACGGGAAGCTGAAAGAGTAGAGTTACTGGAGCGAGCTGAGGGAGCATGGAGAGACCTGGAATTAGGCTACCAGAGACGGCTGGCCCTCACTGAGGAAAAAGAAGAAGATTTGATGAAACAGGTTAATAATTTATGTGATGAATCTCGGATGGTTTATTTATATTACACTAGCGGCCACCTGCGGCTCCCAAGTTGTAGTGGTGATTGCTAACATTATAAATTAAGGCATTTTCTCGTTTTTGAAGCATGTAATTTTTTCGTTTTACATATTTTTTCAGGGTGAAAATAAAAATTTGCTAACACAGGTTACAAACTATATTCGTTCTTAATTTCATCTAAATTGGTCCAGTAGGTAGTTAATGAGTCACCAAATCCAATAATTTCCGCATTTATAATATCTAATAAGATTAGAGTAAATGCCTTGCCACTTGCCTGCCATAAGCCTTTGAAAATTTCAGATTCAGAAGGCCATTGAAGAACGAAATGGATTTAAGACCGCTTGTACTACATTAGCACTGCAGCTAAAAGAAAAAAGTGATAAAGCTGAGAAGGAGCGCGCTGCTTTGAATCTAGTGGAGAAAGAAGTATGCGAGCGCGCGTGCCTCCGACTGAAACTGAGTGAGGAGTCAGCGCAGACCGACGCTGTGCTGGCTGAGCACCAGTGCAGAGCCGCGCAACTCGAGAGAGATCTGCTGGTGAGCGTTCTGGCCAACGAGATTGGAAACCCTTTACAATGAAGACGAAATTTCATAGGTTTGACTAGCATTATCGCATGCCGAATTTAATTTTTGGTGTCGATAAAAATGTATGAAGATGGTGTCAGTTGCTGGAACTTTTCTGTCAAATCCCATAGGCTTTTGACACTAAGTTAAAAAACCCGTGACTTCATGTCTTTCTTGCGCAGCAAGGAGTTTCCTAAGCCTATGCCTAGCCTCAAATAAAATTATTCTTATGTGCGTGCTAGATAGCCGCGCACATCATTGCATTGCATCCTCCGGCAAGTAAATAGCATCAGAAGCGGACTAATGATCTGGAAAATCTATACCTCGTCGTCTGCGATTTCTATCTAGCACAAACACGTAGATATGTTTTCTTGCGAGCTATAGAACTATCAGGTGCACACCATTGACTTCGATTCAACTTGATTATTATAAGTACTTATCTACTATGTATTTGAGGTATCTAGGTAGATAATCCAGTTATTTGGTTTAGTTCAAAGAGGAACAAGCGCGCCGTAAGCTGTTAAACTTTCAAAGCGAGTTGGAATCATCCCAAACACTCACGCTAGAAACGGAGCGCGCAATGCGCGCGGAGCTCGGAGCCTTGCGAGAACAAATCGCGCAGGTGTCAGAACAACTGCTAGAGGAACACGCCGTCAATGCACGGACTCGAGAGGAGGTGCGTGCTAATCTGTTCTAGTTCTCCATTTTATTTCTTTGACAGAAGATTAATGGCAATCCATTGAATGTTAGAGTCTGTTCAGGAAGAGAGCCGTCGTGGGATTGGAGGGCGCTGCTGTGCCTTTCTTGTGTCACCTTTTTTGTTTAGTGGGCAATACAATAGCGCGTCTGTTGCGTTTTGATCCTATCACAACTAGTGTACTATTCCTTTATTTAGTTTTTATGATGCAAAATGCTGACAGAAAGAAAGGGATGAGCTGCCATATAAAAATCGAAACGTTTGTTCACAATTTGGCGACGACGGCTCTCTTTCTGAACAGACTCTACGTATATTTATTATAGGGTGTAAATATACCATTCCAAAAAAACACAATCCTTTCTATAATAATTACACACGCTCATGTACTCATGAATTTAGTTGAAATTTTTCATATACTTAACTAGCTGATGGAACAAGCTTAAGGCCCACCTGATATTAAGTGGTAGCCATCGTCTATAACAAAGCATTGCCTTGTAAGTCACGCATGTCAGGAACGTGCCCTACGATGCATTGCCCTGCATCCAACAACTTGAGGCGACAGATATTCAGCCTCACGTGCCAATAATTTCACAGGCGCCTTTCGATAAAAATGGACTTTATCTGTATGAAGGTTCAGATAGTGGTAAGTAGTATATTCAAAAGTAGGTCCAGCTGTCTGGAACATTTAACAAGTCAGATTGTGAGAATCTTGGGGGGAAAATTATAAATAATATGAAATTTCGATTTTTGTTAATTGTTTGTGAATAAATGAAATGAATGAATGAATGAATGAAAGCGCTTGAGTCCAGGCACTACCATGAGCTATTTTAAGATTTATAAAATAACAATGGTAATTTGGTGAAATTTGCTGCAGGCGTGTTTACGTAGTAGGTATTTTTATTTTATTTTGGAAGAGCAAATATTTTATCATAACAAGTATTCGTACAGTAACCAGCAACGTTATTCACATAAAAAGATGCCACTAGTTACAAACAGTTTGACCTTTGTAATTATTTTTTAAGGCATGATAAGGTTCACTTCGAAATCAGATAAGATTATTGCTTAAAAGTATTTACAATTTTTTTAATATGAGCAGGTATCACAATTATTATTATCATGGCAATGCTTTGTTATAAGCGATGGCTACCAATTCACATCAGGTAGGCCTTATGCTTATTCCATCAGCTAGTTGAATGAAACAAAAAAAGCAGCCAAGTGCGAGTCGGACTCGCCCATGAAGGGTTCCGTAGCATCTAGTAACATAATATAAAGGTACTTGTAGTAAAGTAATTGTAGTTCGTCGAAAGGTAAATTGCGGTTTACGATTAATGACGTATAAAAAAAAAACTACTGACTAGATCTCGTTCAAACCAAATATCGTTGAAAGTTTGCATAGTAATGTACAACATATATTTTTTTTAGTTTTATGTTTCTCTCATTTTAGAAGTTAGAGGGGGGGGGACCAACTTTTTTCCACTTTGGAAGTGTCTCTCGCGCAAACTATTAAGTTTAGAAAAAAACTATTTTAGAAACCTCAACATCATTTTTAAAGACCTATTCATAAATACCCCACACGTATGGGTTAAATGAAAAAAAATAATTGAGTTTCAGCTTCAAGTATGGGGACCCCCAAAATTTATAGTTTTTTTTTATTTTTGTGTTAAAATCTTAATGCGGTTTACAGAATACATCTACTCACCAAGTTTCATTAGTCTAGCTCTTACGGTTTCGGAGAAAAATGGCCGTGACATACAGACGGACAGGCAGACAGACATGACGAATCTATAAGGGTTCCGTTTTTGCCATTTGGCTACGGAACCCTAAAAAGTATATTCATTAGGGTTCCGTAGCCAAATGGCAAAAACGGAACCCTTATAGATTCGTCATGTCTGTCTGTCTGTCTGTCTGTCTGTCTGTCTGTCCGGCCGTGTCACAGCCATTTTTCTCCGAAACCATAAGAGCTAGACTGATGAAACTTGGTGAGTAGATGTATTTTGTGAACCGCATTAAGGTTTTTACACAAAAATAGAAAAAAAACTATTAATTTTGGGGGTCCCCATACATTAAACTGAAACTCAATTTTTTTTTTTTCATCGAACCCATACTTGTAGGGTATTTATGGATAGGTCTTCAAAAATGATATTGAGGTTTCTAATATCGTTTTTTTCTAAACTGAACAGTTTGCGCGAGAGACACTTCCAAAGTGGAAAAAAGTTGATCCCCCCCCTCTAACTTCTAAAATAAGAGAATGATAAATCCAAAAAAATATATGTTGTACATTACTATGCAAACTTCCAACGATATTTGGTTTGAACGAGATCTAGTCAGTAGTTTTTTTTTAATACATGAAACTGAAACTCAAATTTTTTTTTTCATCGAACCCATACGTGTGGGGTATCTATGGATAGGTCTTCAAAAATGATATTGAGGTTTCTAATATCGTTTTTTTCTAAACTGAATAGTTTGCGCGAGAGACACTTCCAAAGTGGAAAAAAGTTGGTCCCCCCCCTCTAACTTCTAAAATAAGAGAATGATAAATCCAAAAAAAATATATGTTGTACATTACTATGCAAACTTCCAACGATATTTGGTTTGAACGAGATCTAGTCAGTAGTTTTTTTTTATACGTCATAAATCGTCAACCGCAATTTACCTTTCGACGAACTACAAAAACCTTTATACATATTATGTTAATTGATGCTACGGAACCCTTCATGGGCGAGTCCGACTCGCACTTGGCTGCTTTTTTTTTTAATGACACCACTAGTAGTACTGTATTAATAATAATTAATTAATACCTTAGAGACCTTAGATTATACCTTATATTACTGATTATTAGAGCTTTTTTCGTAAGCGCACCTATAAAGCGACGATATAAAATTCCTGGCACCCAGAAATCCGAAGTGAGAAACATGCTTCGCATGCTTGTATTGATTAGAAAATTTTACTGATACTTTTACTTCCAGCTCGAAAGCTTACGTCAAGAGAAAATGGGAATGGTTGAGGATTTAGAAGGTTGCAAAGCTACTTGCGATAGTCACATGCAGCAAAAGGTCGATGAACTGAAAAAGAAGAGAGACCAACTCGCAGCATTGAAAGATAAAGTAATGGAGTGTCGTTGCAAGCTGCCTGTGGATGCCACAGTGGAAGTGAAGAGGACTGCTTCTCTAGCAGCCATGTGTCACTGCACACCCGAACAAAAGATAATGGTACCTAGTAATCTCTGTAATCCTACTCATATTATGGTTAATTTTTGATTAAAGCCTTACCTTTTACCTTCTTTTGGTTATCGAGTTAGATCCGATTTTGTGAAGTTCGAAATCCGTTACGAAATGTGTTTTTTTGTTTACTACTACTAATATACATAGTACATAAGACTGAGTAGAGAGAGTAGATGTCGCGCCTGAACTTGTACGTTTTTAGTTTTCCTACTTTATTTATAAAGTAGTTTTGCTACATCTTCATATTTTTTTCCAGGAGTCATGTTCTTGTTCTTCCTTACGAGGTAGTCTTTTGTCCAACTTGCTGGGAGACTTATTTAGTGGATTGCAATCAGAGATGGGTGGAACAGGCGTCCAGATGCCATGTCAGCTGCTGAAATGTTTAGAGGACAAACATAACTGGGATCGATCCAGTATCGTGAAGACAAACTTAAAGGACTACTTTGCTCAATTGCTGATCGGCGAACTGGATATAGCAATCGCAACGTCCATAGAGAAATATCATGCTAAGGTTGGGCTTGTGCAGTCTTTGTTTTTATTACTTTTATATCTTGTTGAACGTAGAGTATAGATTGGACTTTTATTTATATTTTAGTGGGTGGGTAAGTCATGTGCTGACGCAGCAAGAATGATACCGGATCCAGGCGAGGCTGAAAACGAAGGGTGGCAGGAGCGTGCAATAGAACGCCGAGCGCAGAAGCTCGCAACCAAACTGGCGGAGCAGCTGTTCCAAGAACGTGCTGACCAGCTCACGCAGCGAGCCAAAGACATCGTCGCCTCTGGTCCACCGCCCTGTGCATGCAAACCACAGTCAGGTACTAATTTTCTTTATCACCGAGGACATGACTAATAATCTTATTAAGTACTTAATAATATCATACGAGTACTTCGTTTTTATCAAGTTTGCTGTAAAGAAGACGCTGCAGCGGTATACCCGGTTCTAGTGAAGCCAAGAGCTATGTCGCCGGCTGTGAATGGGCCAACAACTCCTGCTCATACGCCCGCCTACTGGCGGCAGACAATGCAAGACGTCACACAGCTTCGGGTGCAGATAGAAGATCTAAAAAAAGTAGGCTATGTATTCATTTTTGGTAGATTTGGTTGTATTTATGATGAACA
This sequence comes from Thera obeliscata, assembly GCA_947578465.1. Lineage (NCBI taxonomy): Eukaryota > Metazoa > Arthropoda > Insecta > Lepidoptera > Geometridae > Thera > Thera obeliscata. Next base: position 7,804,330 of record OX387926.1, read on the forward strand.
ATAATTATAATAGAGGAGTGATTAGTAAACATTACAACTTATAATAATTACACCTCTCACATGTAATCATTTGTAGGACTCTATAAAAAAAGAAGACTTGAAGTTGATGGAAGAGAAGATTACAAAGATTGTTCAACAAGGATCGGTTAGTAAGTGTAACAATACCCAGCTCCGAAGTTATAAATATTTATCTGTACAGTAATTGTTTATTTTTCCATTTTAGGGCACAGGAAAAATTTATTTTCGTCAAGATGAATTCGTTAGTTCTGATACGCCTAATGATGTTTTTACCAAAAAAGAGCAAAAAAACAACAAAACCTCCAGCCAGTCGAATTATTTCATGAATCTAAATAAATCAACTTCTCATAAGAAAAAACAAATAGAAACAAATAGCTCTCATAAGAAAGTATTAAAACCGAGCTATATTCAAAATAACGGGCCTGAAAAAACCTTCAGGACATACAGAAAACCTGGGCAAACATATGCTATCAATATGTGCATGTGCTCACAAAAAGACCCTAACAAATTAAAAATACAAAACAACATTCCGACAGACGCCGTTATTGAAGAAAAAGGACGACGAGATAAGGATACGATACTTCAAATGACAAGTAGTGTAAAACAGACGAAACCAATCAACGCAAATTTACAATCTCAAGATATCTTAACTCGATCTAAGAGTAAATCATCGGGCCATCAGTGTCAAAGTAATTGCAAATGCTTTCATAAAATTCCTTCAAATACTTCAATAGATAAGCTTTTAGAAACGTTGGCGAAATGGAAATCTATTTTTAACCCATGTGAAACAGAAAAAGAATGTGAAAATGAGATACCCTGTTGTAATTTTTTACCTGGAAGTGAAATAAACACATTAAACAAGGAACACGTGCAAAATGAATCTAATAACCCCTTATGTTGTATAAAGGATGCTGAAAATAAAAATACTTGTATAAATTCAATAGAAACTGTTCAACAAGGAAACATGGTCCTCGGTATTGAAGAAAAATCTAAAAATAATAGCAAAATGTCGACGCGATCAACTTCTTTTGCTGAAAAATCAGACCATATAAAAAATAGTCAAATCCCGAGTTTCGATAAACGAAGTTCGATCAAAGTTAAAAGCTTTGTACAAACACCCAGTGCTCTAAATGAAAACAAAAATCTGATCAATACCAACACGAATGAGAACGTGACTGACTTTGCTTTAAAAGTCTCTGATTATAATTTCAAGAATGGAAACGAAAAATGTAATTTAGGAAAAGATGCTTGTAAGACTCATTCAAAAAATTTTGCCTCCGGTTATATGGCACCAACAGAATCCGAATATATGGGTGCGATAAATTTGGAAAAAAGCAATGAAGATTTTTGTAAATGTGTTAGGACAAATGAAGCAGCCTCAGATTCACCTACTGAGCCGTATAAATGTATGCCCTGCAAATGTAGTTGTAAAAGTTTAAAAACTAAAACAAATGTTATCCAAGATAACAATGATTTTGAAATATCAGGAATTGGAGTACAGAATCAAAACACGAGTCAGAAAATAGCAAATGACACACAAAGAAATGAAATTATTAAAAATTTGCAAAGCAAAAGCGATGGAAGTAAAAAAATAAAATCAGAAGTGTTTCCATGTGACTGTAGATATGATATTCAGTTTTTAGGAGTTACTCTTACTGATGTGATATCCACAAATCAAAAGGAACCTCTGTTTGACAAAAAAGGAGAACAACTAAAGGAAAAAAGAGAAAAAAAGGATGGTAGTTGCAGTTCACACAACCAAATGTCTGATACAAAAAATATTTGTGGTTGTGATGAAAATAACAAATACTCATCTAGTACAAAAAAAAACGATATTAAAACAAGTAATTTGGACAAAAGAAATACAGCAAAAGAAGCTGAACTGTGTAGTGATGAAAATATTGAACATATAACTAGTAGTAAAAACTCGAATAATAATAGAATTGAAGTCAACGTTTCAAACCACGATAACATGGGCTATGATAAAAGTACAACTGTGTTTAAAGAATCAGTTATAGAAACAAACAATGAGACAAATATTACAGACGAAAGTAAAGTTAAATGTGAGAAATGTCAATTGTTTAAAAAAAAGAATTTAAAGGTAGAATCTTGCAAAAGCACACCTTCCTGTGAATGCAAAGTTAACTTTGATGGGTTCAAAAATTATATTGATGGTGCTTTTAAAAACCAACTGACTAATGAGGATAAAGGTCTCGATGTACAAAGTTTTAAAGACAGCAAAATGGAAGAAGAAAGTTGTGTTTGCTGTGTTAAACAACAATTAGTTGAGTCAGAAGATTTAGAAGAAAATACATTTCACTTATTAGAAGAGCATCTAAAGAAAAAACTTGATGAATTCAAAGAATCTTCTTGTAATTCAACATGTATTCTACCTGAAGAGGAAGAAAAGTTATTTGCTACGATACTGAAAAGAGTTAAACAAGTTATTACAGAGAGCACACATAAAATTACATGCAAATGTGCGAATGAAGGCGGAAATACTAAAGGAAGTTGGAATAGAGCTTATGGTTTACTACAAGAATATTTGAAAACAAAAATACAGCGCGTACAATGTGCCTGTGTTTTGACTGAAGAGAATAGTAATAATGACACTTTACTACCTGAAGTATTAGGCAAAGTTTGCAATTTGATAGAAGGCGATTTTCAACGTTTGAAAGATGTTTGTGGATGTAAAAAACTCGACCTAGAAAATAAAGATAATAAACAAGTTTACTTTAAAGATGACATACCTGAAAGAGACAACTATATTTTGAATGTAAATAATAATAATGTGCTCGATAAAAAAATTGACAGCTTTTGTTTTCAAAACCCACAGACATCTTTAGTTCAAGAAAATAATTCTTCGCAAGTACCAGCTTATTTTGGAATGGAATCAAAGTCTTGTAACCCGTTAGAAACATACGTCATAAATAAAACCAATGACTGTAGCTGTTGTGAAAAAAAAATGGACGCTGAGTTATTAGGAACAATAGAAATAGAGAAATTGTCTGAGTCATCTTATAACAATGAAAGTAACATAAACCCTTCTCAATTTTCCAATGTATCTTATATTGCATATGCATCAGAATGTATATGCAAAAGCACAGAATGTCTTAAAACGAATGATCTTAAAAACAATACTTTTAATCAAATTGGAAGAAATGCTGACACCGATTTGCTAGGAGGGATCCACGAAAGCAAAACTAAGCAACCGATAGACGGTGTTGATCCAGGGAAAAAAGCTTGCATGTGTAATTCAAACTCTCTTTGTTGTAAAAAAAATGAAAATGCAAAAGCCGATGGTATAACTAGGGCAAATATAGCTAATTTCCCAAACAAACCTTACATTGGTTACACCATAGACTGTTCATGTGATACTGCTTTGGGTGCGTGCATTTGCACGAAATCAACCGTTCAGGCGGATAATGATGCAATGGATCGTATTATAAAAGCATCTTTGCCGAATGACAAATATTACAAAAAGGTATCTTACATAATGAATAGCAATCCTACAGATAATACTATTTACCACAATGATTTATCTTCTGAAACGACTGGAGATTTATATTTACATAATATTTTAAAACACAAGACGTTTTATGAGGATGATTTAAAACAAGATTGCGAAACAGAAGCTAGTTATTACGACAAAGAAGACATTGTTTTAAAAAACTCAAGAGAGTATTTTGAGATGGCTCATACTACGACAAATACCTTTGATGATAATATAAGCTTGAATACTGATTATTCAAACACCGAAGCACCGCTTGATTGGTGTGAATGCTGCTCACATGTACCACCTCATGAAATTAACAGTGATCTTCTTAGGAAATCACTATATTTTCCAATACCATTGGAACACGACAACCATTTAGAGAGTAATATTAAAAAAAGTACAAGCGAGACATTGCCAAAGACATTACCAAAATATTGTGATTGCGACCTAGTGCCAATTTGCCATGTTAAAATGTTGGTAGAAAATATCGAGAGTAAGTTAGTGAGTTCAAATTGTACATGTGATTCTATGATCCCTAAAGTGTGTCCAATTCATTCCACAAGATTCTAACCCCGTAACATAAAAATGTTTTTGTTCAATGAATTATTTCTGCAATGTTTTTAATGTTTACCAATTGTTTTTTTATATCCTATTTTTATCTTGTTTAGCATTTGAATGAATAAAAATATTTAATAAGTAAAATGCTGTATTAATTAAATTCGATTGGGTTTGAATTCTGAGATAATACCGGTTGAAAGAAAGCTTTGTCTCTAGGGATGTTCTGTTTATGACATTCTCTAAAAGGGTTTTGTTTTCCGATGTAACATTTAGATTGAATTGAATACCTACTCAACTCCCTTCAGGTTTTGGAATTATTCCAGTGATTAATTTTATTTATGTAAACTTTATTTTAGACATTTTAATGATAATTGTGTGAGTGTTTCTTTACTCCGTAGTACTCAGTTGTTCAGTGTCTCGTTGGCGCTTAGTGGAAGCGTATAGACGACACTCTTCAAAATTCTAAGATTGAAATACCTAACTAGCAAAGCACTTCAAACTGAAGCGATTCGATATTCATTCATTTAGTTCCTGATACGTAACTGAAGATACATCGATATTTTTTCCACATTACTGTATTAAATACACAAACCCCTAACGGTCGATTTGCAAAAGATAATCAGGTCATGTTTAAGCAAGTGTCATCTCTTCATGGCGTGTTTGAAAGGTGTAAGACAGAAGCAAGATATAGATGTGGCACACACACCACCAGTCTTATGACTTGAGTATAGTGATCGATGAAAAAGTATGAAATTGACCTGGGTGTCGATTCTAAAGACACAAATCACTCAAGCGATCGCGTAAATCGATGTGAGTTGTCTGTCAATTTTTGTTTGAAAGATTTTAAAATGGAACGCGGATTCAGCGATCACTCGACGATCAATCAATCGAACCGTGTTGCTGGAATTGACGCCCTGGCCTACGCATAGAATGTTCAGTACACCTATAACTTTGATTCTATGGTTTATTTCAGGTTAGGTATATTCAAATTAGACTAACGGAGCTTGCTTGATTGTACGTTAGCTGGAACTACGTATGGGCTAATCTCAATGATAAATTATAGATAACAAATAAATAATCATGCTTAAATGAGGTGTATCAGTTTATTATCGGTTTTATAGACATACCTAGCAGATGATTTGATGTTTAAAGTACTATAATAGACAAATAAATGCTCCTTATTCATTGTTTCTGTGTAAGCGGGATAGGTTGTGTTGGTGACAAGTGAACAAAATTGAGTGCATGGCGGTAGAAACCAGTTAATTAAGAACTTTATAGTAACTATAGCAAGTTTACTCAATAGTGATTAGAATTTAACAAAATGGAAAACGGGACTAAATCTGAAAACAGTTTTGGGGGCACGACGAAAGACACTGTTAAGAAGAAAAATAAACCTAACGTTTTTTCAAGATTTTTTATGTGGTGGGTGTGTCCTGTACTCATAACTGGCAACAGAAGAGACGTGGAAGAGGAAGATCTTATAGTTCCTAGCAAAAAGTACAATTCCGATAAACTTGGAGAGTATTTGGAAGGGTAAGCCAATTCAATGTTTCTAGTAATTGCGTTACCGCCATCAAACTACTCAAATAATATATTTTCATCATTTGAAGTTTTGAAAAAGATTTTTTTACTACTCAAATACAAGGCATGTTTACAATCACTGATTGATATTGATTGGTATTGACAATCACTGAAGGCCCATCAGCTTCCGACCAATCGAGCGTCCGTCGAACTTTGATCATATCGCTAACTAGTAAATGCCACTTCAGATTTGGATATGAATCTCTCGCACATAAAAGTACTCTGTATAAAATTACTTTATTTTGAACCGATTTCAAATAAAAAAGGTGATAGTTCGCAATTTGGTTGTTTTTATTTATTTATTTATAGAAATCCCATCAAAATCGGTTCAGCAGTTTGGCCATGAAGTCGGTTTATTAATGTTAGTTATTTGTTCGTTTATGTTTTCGATTGTGTGAATAAATAGTGGTTCACCACCAACAGAAATCTTGCAATAATCTGCAAACAATCAGTTAGAAACCAGTCATATTTCAACTGCCAATTTCATTGAAACTACGTATAAAGTTCAACAATTTGAAAAAAAAAATCATTCTCTGTTCATAAACTGTTTTTCTAATTTCTTAATTTTCATAAACTATGCATATATCGTTTAGCCCTTAAAAAATCTATGCACTCATAGCTTTTCTTAAAAATTGTAGTTACACTCTTTACTCTTTTTTTTAATTTTATATAGCTCATAACTTCACTAGAAAATCTTGATAAATTTTATTCGATCGAAAGCATACATGAATTCATCACAGTCATGTCATAATTATCTAAATCTTTTAATAACTATATTTTTTTATTTCTGTGTTCACAATGTGTACAGTATAATATTCATTCATGTATTGAAGAAAACTTGAATGTTTTTTTTCACCAATTTATTATTGTACTCCATAGGTATTGGTTAGAAGAATACAAAAATGCAACTAAAGAAAACCGAGAGCCTAAATTATGGAAGGCTATGGCCCGTGCTTACTGGGTGCAATACATGCCTGGAGCATTATACATTCTTGCCATTTCTGTAGCGAGGTAAGAAGGAAAACTATTTAAAATAAAAGTAACAGCTGCAAAGGTGTATGCCAGATGTCATTGGCCGTAGTTTATACATTGTAAACATTAGCAAGCACCTATATCCTTTTTCCTAACTCAAACGTTGCCGAGCACTCGAAAGTTTGATCAGGAATACTTCAGGAAATGTAAAATAAATGTGTGATTTATTTCAGAATATATCAACCTATATTATTCGCGTCACTCCTCTCGTATTGGACTGTAGACTCGGTTATGTCTCGAGAAGAAGCCACGTACTATGCCCTCGCTATGCTTGGACTAAACTTTGTGACAATGATGTGCCAGCACCATAACTCACTGTTTGTTGCCCGTTTCGGTATGAGAGTAAAAATTGCTGCGTCCTCGCTGCTTTACAGAAAGGTTTGTACAAGTAATCTATCTTGTTTATTCATAAACACTAGCAGGAGTTGAGTGGTTTGTTGTTGAGCGTCGAGTGCATTGCTGGCTGACTAACATTTTAGCCAGTCAAATCATCATATCAGCATTTAGGCGAGAGTGGAAGAATGGTTAGACAAAAAATAAGTAAATAATAATTTGGGTTTTGAGTTCAGGTCTTTGCAAAGATAACAAAATTACGTCGTGAGTTGAATATAAAACGCATATTAAAAAGATTAGTTTAGATTACATACACAAGGACGCATCAGTCAGCAATAGTATTTAATACAAGCAATTATTAATAAGGGCAGGAAGAACAAGAAGAAGAAGATACTGAATTTTTTGTAAAATTTATGTATTTCTTATCGAGTTAAAGGTTTTTTCGAACCGAGTGTGGTGAAAGGATTTAGGTAAGTATGTATTGGGGCTATATTGTTTGTATCTTAAATTTCAGCTGCTACGCATGAGTCAAGTGTCATTGGGAGAGGTAGCTGGCGGCAAGTTGGTAAATCTGTTGTCCAATGACGTAGCACGTTTTGACTACGGCTTTATGTTCATGCACTACTTGTGGGTGGTGCCGATTCAAGTGGCTGTAGTGCTCTACTTCCTTTGGGATGTCGCTGGATACGCACCGTTTGTGGGGCTTTTTGGAGTTGTCATCTTGATTCTTCCCATACAAGGTATACCCGTAAAATAAATGCCATGAAACTGGGGTTGAGTTTAAATAAAAAGTAGATATTCACTGGACGATCATAAAAAGTATAGCATAAAAATGTAACGTTTTTTTCCATGCAACTACTTGCTGATAGACTCATTATATGACTCGCCTGGTGTTCTGTTGTAACCATCGCTTATAACAAAACATTGCCTCGCAGGTCACGTACAGTTGAAACTTGCTCTACGATGCACCATCCATCAACTTGAGGTATAGAGATGTAAAGCCACACGGGCCAGTAATTTCATCGTTACCTTCTTCAAACTGAAACACAGAAATACTTGATAGCAGAAATAATCATGGTGGTAGCACTTCTTCGGACGAGCCCTTCACAAAGAGCTCTACTACTACGATATATTTTATAACGTAGGCACTTCTAGCAAAAACTTTTTTATCAGTTTATTGTGTTACCAATGTCGACTCAGGATGAAACGGCAAAAACAATATCGGGCTTTTTACTATACCCGATTAGTGCCAAATGAGTGATTCACTAGTCATCCGAACTAAAAATGCTATTTAGATATTGTCACTACTTTAGAGAATTTCTAAATAACTTTTATTATGGTCTCGCTGTGACTTATTGTTATTGGTTTTCCAATTTTTTCTCACTCGATTTGCTATCTCGGTCAGTTATATGTAGTTTAGATTTAGGTACTTTGTTTGGCTTAGAGAATATTTATTGTCATAAGAAATAATAACATTTCACTAAAAAGACAATTTAAGATAACTTATAAAATAATGTTATACGGTGAGCATGCTAACTAAAGGTACGAACTAATAGCCCTATTAATAAAAATATGTCAAAAGGTAAGCTGTGCTTAAACTATTGCCATCTCTTACCACTGGGTAATGACAAAAAGTGACAGGGCTAACTTTAAACCATGACTAAATTTAAATTGAGTTTATTAATATGGCTGTTAAAGTATTACAAATACAACGTTACATTTTTTTTGTTTTGTACTGTATCTGTACAATTTATTTCAGGTGGCCTTACTAAATTAACTGGTATTGCAAGGCGAGAGACTGCACAAAGAACTGACAAGAGGATTAAATTGATGAGTGAAATTATTAATGGAATTCAGGTATATACGTACGACCACCTATTTCCACTCCATACCTATAAGTAATCTACGGATACCTTATCCAAAACAGCACCTCTAGCAGGATTCAGTATTCGACTCACATTTTGAAAATGTCATTGAACCATCATCAAAAATATTAAATAAAATATTCGAGCAATCCACACAGCACTATCTAGCCCCAAACTATGCAGAGCTTGTATGATGGGAACCAGATATCTGATTATAATACTTATATACATTTTTTCTGTAAATACATACTTAGAATACAATATAACACCCGGACATAGAACAAACATCTGTGTTCCGCACACAAATATTTTTGTCGGTGGGGATCGAACCCACGACCTACGGCGCAGAAGGCAGAGCTACTACCAACTGAGCTGAGAGGCCAGTCATTGAAAGAGATCTGAGGAGATATCTACCAGGGGATCAAAGTCAAGCTCATGGGCTGTTTTTGTTTTTTTACTAATATTTGTTTTGATTTACAGGTGATCAAAATGTACGCCTGGGAAAAACCATTCCAACTGGTTGTAAAGGCTGCTAGAGCGTACGAAATAGTTGCCCTGAGGAAGTCTATTTTAATTCGCAGCATTTTCATGGGATTCATGTTGTTTACTGAAAGAACCATTCTGTTTATGACGTGTTTGGTTCTTGTACTCTCAGGCACAATGGTTACTGCGACATTGGTAAGTAAAATAAGTCACAAGATTTATTTGAATAGTTAAGAAGCGGTTTTATATGAAGACAAGTCAGTAAGGAGAAGACAAGTCGTCTCTTTATTTTAAGATAAAAAGTCTGTAGAACCTTGAAGCTGAAATCACTGTGACGGTGTCTATAATTTTAGGGATCCTACAGCCAAGTAAATTATCTTGGTAAATGCATTAAATAAATAACAACATAACGAATTTGTTATTTTCAGATTTACCCAATCCAACAATACTTCGGTGTAATTCAGATGAATTTGACATTTATTTTACCGTTTGCCATCGCAAATATATCCGAAATGTTGATATCCCTGGAACGTATTCAAAATTTCTTAGTTATGGGTGAGAACGTTTGTTTTAATACATTGTTTATACAGTACATACCTACATATATTTAAAACGATTTAATTTAAATGAAAAAATCGGGTCTTAAATATTGATCTATACATACGTTGATATAGGTTGTTCTTGACGCAGTCGCATAGTGTGTGTATGCGCATCGACTATACTGGGTTATTTATTATTAGCTGCAAATACTCAGGAATTGGGTTCAACAAATAAAATAAAAAATATTTATGAAATTATTTTTTTTAAGTTTTGTTATGAAAATCCCGAGAAAATCGATAAAGGAATCATTGGCGCCTCACTTATTTTGACCTTTGATCCGCGCCCGCGCGCCGTGAGCGACAATCTGCTCAAAATTTAAACAAAATCATTTCATAAATATTTTTTATTTTATTTGTTGTACCTAATTCCTGAGTATTTGCAGCTAATAATGAATAACCCTATAAGTAAAACATGCTGATAGCTGCTGATATTTATACACTTCAGAGAAGCGTACCTAGTTGATTTCCGTAATGGTCACACGTACCGCTTCGTATTACTATGAGGTATTTTTCTCTGAAATTATAATTATTATTGACTTAACAGATACTTATCTAATATATTAATAACCTAGAAAAACATTAAACAGAATTGAAAATATAAAAAAAAAAACAATTGAACACTTAGAAAACACTTAAAACTACTTAACTTTAACAATTACAAAATGTTAGACACACTTTTTTAATGATCTTTCACCCAACCACAAGCAAATCGATCCGAGGATAGTCTGAAGTAATGTATAAAAGAAGATACTGATTTTAACACGAAGAAACACTGGGAACCTTTGTTTCGGTTGCAGATGAACGTGATGATTTGAGTGCTCTGCCCAATGTGAAAGGTAGCTCAAGCCCGACTAAATTCTCCGGAGCCGGCAAAATGGCACTTCCTGAACCTACTTACATAGTACCCCAGAAGTTCTCTCAGAAAGATGATTCTGGCGACGGCTTGTCAGCTGGTAAATTGAAAATATTTTACTGTTCGATAAAGCGTACAACTTTTGTCTGGTCTTCCACTATATTGGTTATTGATTTATTTATTACAATTAATATTACTGTAGTAGCATCAGCATTAGATTAAATATAGAATGTATTCGAAGGTGCTACTTGACTGGCCTCTTACCTAAGCTGGTAGTAGATCTGCCTTCTTCGCCATAGGTCGTGGGTTCGATCCCCACATAGAATAAATATTTGTGTGGTGAACACAGATGTTTGTTCTCTGTCTGGGTGTTATAATGTATTCATAGTGTGTACATATTAAAAAAAAATAGGTATATAAGGATTATTATCAGCTATCTAGTTCCCATAGGACAAGCTCTGTTTAGTTTGGGGCTAGATAGTGTTGTTGTCTAAATTATTTATTTATCATTTTATTTATTGAACAACTATTTTTGAAATAGTAATTAACTTTTTTGGCTCCAAGTTATTTTGTTTGTGAAAACCAAATACACATTTTATTTTAGTAAGGGTCACCGAGGTGTCTTATCATCATATCATAAAATGACCTTGGTTCCGTCTTCTAATCAGTGTTTCTTTAGTTTTAGTGAACCGACGCGTATCAGTCGATGCCGAATACCCCGTCGAATTGTTAAAAGTAAACGCATCTTGGACTGGTTCAAAGGAACCTGCCGATCAAACTCTTAAAAATTTTTCTCTGCGTCTGCGCAAGGAGAAACTATGTGCGGTCATTGGACCTGTTGGATCAGGGAAGGTACACAATAAACTATATTCATCACTATCAGCAGCTTAATGACCACTGCTGGGCATAGCTTAATCCTCCTCCCTCAGACGCCACTCTTGTCGGCAAACTAACACAAACTCTTTAAACTATCTTAGCTTCTTGTTAATACCAGTAACTGTGTATTTATCTAAATATAACATGCACACTTGTTCCATCAGTACCTACGTAGAATATAAATAAATAATATGAGGATATTCGCCAGAAATGTGAGAACCTGTCGCCCGAAGTTCTGGCAAGAGTGATGGAAAATGCCATAATAAATTATAGTTTAAAAAACTAAAAAAAAACGCTTTTATAACAAATTGAACTAAAAAGTTAAAAATAAAACTGTAATAATCAATTGAAAATTTATATTATCGTACAAAAAGCGTGGGGTGCTTTTTATAATAACTTCAGATATAATAAACTATTGATAAAATATTTACAACAATCAAAATCAAGCCCCCCACGCTTTTTGTACAATAATATAAATTTTCAATTGATTATTACAGTTTTATTTTTATCTTTTTAGTTCAATTTGTTATAAAAGCGTTTTTTTTTAGTTTTTTAAACTATAATTTATTTTTTTTACTCTTTAGTTCTTTTTTTTTTTTTCATTTTTTTTTTCATATTATTGCATTGTCATCGACCTTTGACAGGTGTGCAAAGTTTGAATCAAATCTGATCGTTCAAAGTGTGGTTTTTTTTTATTTTTTTTATTTCTTTTCTTTTTTTTATTTTTTTTTTCATATTATTGCATTGTCATCGACCTTTGACAGGTGTGCAAAGTTTGAATCAAATCTGATCGTTCAAAGTAGGACAAAATCGAGCTCAAAGGGGTCGGTTACATACATACATACATACATACATACATACATACAGGTGAAGCTAATAAAAGCGTTATAAAAACGGGTCCGTATCGTCATCAAAACTGGCAGCGACCACTTGATCGATTATCATTTTCTCAACTTGATGGTATAAATTCTAATGGATTGAGTATTCAAATTTCATATTCATATTCATTTATTCATTGTTTCATGTGTATTATATATAGGTCTTAGGGGGTAAATTTCACAAGAAGAACCATCGTTTTTCATTTAAACAAAATATTACAGCAAAATAACATCGGTGATTACGTTCTTCCTTTTCAGTCATCTCTTCTCCAAGTGATATTGAAAGAGCTGCCGATAACTGCAGGAAGTTTGAAATTGAAAGGGAAAATATCTTATTCATGCCAAGAGTCCTGGCTGTTTCCAGCTTCCGTCAGAGAGAACATCTTGTTTGGACTGCCGTATGAGGCGAGCAAATATCTCGAGGTAAAAAATACAAAATTAGAGCGTGTTCAAAAAACTCAGTGATAGATCGATTTATATTCGACTGCATGTATTTTAATTTTTTTTTACTTTACCGTTATAAATTAAATAGATAAATACTGCGGACAATCCACACAACACTATCTAATCAGCCCCAAACTAAGCAGAGCTCGTACTAAGGGAACCAGATAGCTGATATAATACTATTTTTTTTGTAAATATACATATTAAGAATACAATATAACAGCCAGACAGGGAACAAATATCTGTGTTTACTACACAAATATTTGTTCTCGGTGGAGATCGAAACCACTACCTACGGTGCAGAAGGCAGAGCTACTACCAACTGAGCTGAGAGGATGTATTGACCACAAATAACTTTCTACAGGGTTATCAGATTTCGATTAAAGTATTAACTAAATGGTAAAGCTTTTCCAATGGTGGCATGAAATTTATTTACAGGTATGCAAAGCTTGCTGCTTGTTGCCTGACTTCAAGCAATTCCCGTATGGAGACCAGTCACTGGTGGGCGAACGGGGGGTGTCACTTTCTGGAGGTCAAAGAGCCAGAATCAATCTGGCTAGAGCTGTTTATCGCGAGGTAAGTTCAATATTTAAATCACTAGGCATCAGGTATACTCATACACATGTTTTACAAGGCTCCCTTCGTTTTACAAACTACAAGAATAAGTTTGCAGCTGGTTAGAAGGTTATCTGAATTTTATACTTTGTTCCAGGCAGACGTCTATTTACTAGACGACCCTCTATCCGCTGTCGATGCCAATGTAGGAAGGATGCTGTTTGAAGGATGTATCAAGGGATACTTGCGCGGGCGCACCTGCCTTCTTGTCACACATCAAATTCACTATCTAAAATCAGCTGACCTAATTGTAGTTCTCAACGAGGTAATCATGGAAAAAGTTATATGTTTATTGTGTTTTGTACGACGGAATCAGTTCTATAAATTTATATTTTCAGGGTTCAATTGAAAGTATGGGCACTTATGACGAACTGATGAAAACTGGCAAGGAATTTTCACTGTTGCTTGAGCGTCAAGAGAGTAAGACTGAAGATGTTGATCCCAAGGTATGAATTTTACGTATTTGTACGGATTGAACGCGACCAACTAGGCAAACTGAACGCATCGATTTTTGGAACTATTTGAATGAAAAGATATGATTTAGATATTGATGACTAACCTAACCTAACGCTAGTCTTGCGTAAGTTTAATGTCTTGCACCAACTAACTTAATACACACAGAATTAATCCCAAACAATGGTAGCAGTAAAAAAAAGGAACATTTAATATAGATATATCAAGGGGTTGATTCGGACTGGTAGTGCACGGTATTTAGAAAACGGAAAATTAGTTTGTCCATTTCCAGAAAGCACCATTAAGTCGATCCATTTCAAAAATATCAGCCAAAGGTGAAGACAATCTGGATACGGAGAAGACGCAAACCTTGGCATCCGAAGAGAGGTCCTCTGGCAACTTGAAGTTTGATGTTATTTTTCAATGGTTCAAATCAGTACAATCAGTCTTTATTGTTTTCCTGACATTTTTCGCGTTGATCTTGACGCAAGGATCCGCTACTACTGCTGACTACTGGCTCAGTTTATGGTAATTGTATTTTATAATGAAAATATGCTCTAAATAAAAGTTGCTCGAATACGTCATATGCATTGATATGATTTTGCGTAAAGGTATATCAGGTCAAGGTATTGATGAAAAAGTTGACCAAGATAAGATGATCTTTCTAACGAAATCATTAAGAAAAAGATTACTAGTGGTGAGTCAGTTCATGCCCATAAAAAGTGACTTTTGTTTTTTTACAGGACTAATAACGTTAATGAATATGAACAGACACTGGCTGATGGGGAAGTACTTGGTAAGATAATAGCCGTGTATTCAAAAAAATTGAATCTGTAGAGATTTCAAACTATTAAAGGAATTCTATTTTCAGATACTGAATGGGATACTCAAATGGGTCTATTGACGACTGCGCAATATCTGATAGTCTACGGCTCAGTTGTGCTGGCAATAATTATATTTGCTCAATTCAGAATCTTGGCTTTCGTGTCTATGACGATGCGTGCATCTGCCAACATGCACGATATTATCTATAAGAAGCTTATCGTTACTGTCATGAGGTTCTTTGACACCAATCCTTCAGGTGACCTTATTCTTTTTATCTCTCCCTATTTCTGAAGATATTTAAATTATCAGTTGGCAGGGGGTGGAATAAAGACTGGTATAACCCCAAAATTTATTTCCTAGGTCGCGTATTGAACCGATTCTCCAAAGATATGGGTGCAATGGATGAGTTTCTGCCGAGGAGTATGTTGGAAACCGTGCAAATGTACTTGTCCATGGCCAGTATTTTAATTCTGAATGCGGTTGCACTTCCTTGGACCTTGATCCCCACAGCCTTTCTCATGGTGTTATTTATTGTCATGCTGAAGTGGTACTTGAATGCTGCTCAGGCTGTGAAGAGGTTGGAGGGAACCAGTAAGTAGTCCAACGTAGGTCGAAGTTGTACTCGAGTAAAACCATATTACTAAATCATAATATTTGAAACATGAAACATAAAAAATATTTTACTTTCAGCAAAAAGTCCTGTATTTGGAATGATCAATTCTACTATATCAGGTCTTTCTACCATTAGGAGTTCCAGCTCTCAGGATAGACTCCTCGCCAACTTTGATAGTGCTCAGGTACAAACTATATTTAAATACATGAATAACCTGTTTGACAGTTCAGAAATACCTATATTTTCATCTGTAATTTACAGAATCTCCATACAAGCGCATTCTACACCTTTGTGGGTGGATCAACTGCATTTGGATTATACTTGGACGGGCTTTGTCTGGTCTATCTTGGGATAGTCATGGGGCTGTTTATCATTGTTGACTTCAGTAAGTTGTATGAGGTCTTATTACATCTCTTTTCGTTCGTGATCTAAATCTTCTAGATTTTTGTAATAATGATTATTAACATTGCTATTATAATTAAAACAAATGATTACAATACACTAGTTTTGCAGACGAATTTTATCGCACTGCCTTGCAAATATCTTCTCAAATATTTCTGTCAGTCAGTATCGTGCAAAGTGGTCGAAATCGTCGTTTCTACTAATAGCGATATGTATGTTTAGGTTCAATGATCCCTGTGGGCAGCGTCGGTCTCGCTGTGAGTCAATCCATGGCGCTCACTATGCTTCTGCAGATGGCTGCCAGATTCACTGCAGACTTCCTGGGACAGATGACGGCGGTGGAGAGAGTGCTGGAGTACACGAAGCTTCCTATTGAAGATGATATTGATACCGGACGTAAATACACAAATTCAAATGTTTTTTGTGTGTGTACTGTACATAGACATACACACACGCTTTTTTAAATAATGGAACCGTTATTTCGATTTGATTCAAGCTCCAAATTGTGATACTAGCTTATGCCATATTTTGAGTGACGTTGATTTCGCAAATTTTGGGTTAATATGTAGATTTTCAAATGCAGACCCGTGTTCCTAGATCACTATGAAGTATTCAAATGATTTCATTTATTTACCATATTATCACAAAATTAACTGTAATACTAAGCATGTAAATTTTTACAATATTAGTAACTAAAAATCAATTAAAAGTAGGTAGGTAACATACAAGTAGGCAGTCAAACAATATTCCGTTCCAAGCATGAATTATTATCTACATAAATATTAAATAAATAAATATTTTTGGACAATCCACACAACACTATCTAGTCCCAAACTAAGCAGAGCTTGTACTATGGGAACCAGATAGCTGATATAATACTTGAATATTTTTTTTTTTTGTAAATACATACATAGAATACAATATAACACCCAGACAGAGAACAAACATCAATGTTCACCACACAAATGTTTGTTCTCGGTGGGGATCGAACCCACGACCTACGGCGCAGAAGGCAGAGGTACTACCAACTGAGCTGAGAGGCCAGTCACAAAATACATGAAAAACACAAACACACAAACACGATTCAGGCTTCAACGAAAACTAATGCTGCACGGAAACACGGAAATAATAGATGTAGTAGTAGGTAATAATACTGCATTGGGTAAATTATTCCACTCTGCCTTTACCATACTTTCCTGCTTATTTCATTAAAAATATTCCAAAAAATTTTAGATGTTCGAGTGCAAAAATGTGCCTAATAAAAGGCGTTACTTTTTATTGCAGCCACTCAGCCCCCGAAACAATGGCCATCGGATGGAAACATTAAATTTGAAAGTGTGTTCATGAAGTACGGGCCCGAGGACCCTCCGGTACTCAGGGACTTAAACTTCGATATTCAAAGCGGCTGGAAGGTATTGTTATCATCTATATTTCACTTTTTAATAAGTATAGGAGTTGAACAGATTGCAAACATTTCTATGAGTTTATTTTAGTAGATAAAGTATACAGGGCATCCCACGGATATACCACATGGAGGACAAGTACCTTGAATATTGTAGATGGAACATTTCACTGAAAAAAGAGATTACTTGAATTTAAAAAACTATATGAACTGCGTTCATAGATATTAAAGTAATTACATGGTTGAACCGGGAATCAAACCCGTTACATGAGAAAAATAATCATTCTGTAGCTTTATCATACCAATCGAAAGACTTCATCATATGAGTTATTTTTTTTTTTTTTTTTTAATTCAAATAAATTCTTCTATTAGTATAATGGTCCATCTACAATATTTATTGTAGATGTTTGAGTAATTACATGGTTGAACCGGTAATCGAACCCGTTACATGAGAAAAATAATCACCCTGTAGCTCTATCATACCAATCGAAAGGCTTCATCATAAGGATTATTGTACTTAAATTGTTTTTAAATTCAAATAAAGTCTTATTTCAGTATAATCTACAATGTTTATTGTACTTTCCCTCCATGTGGCACGTCTCTCTCCATCCGTGCACGTCCTGTATAGAATCGCACGAAATAAGCCTCTTTGAGCTGCACAATATGTAGTAAGGTTTATGTTATTCAAGGTTGGTGTTGTTGGACGTACCGGCGCAGGAAAGTCATCATTAATATCTGCTCTCTTCCGATTGTACGATATCGATGGTAGCGTCCAGATAGACGGAATTGACACAAAGGGCATCGCCAAAAAGGTAAATGGCTTAGATTTATCGAGTAAGATTATTTGAAACACTATTGTGGGTACTTATTTCAAAATGCACCAATAATTAGCAACAAGGCTCATCACAAATCTTCTAGAAATGAATTAGCCTGAAGAAGTCATGAGGGTTATAAACATTTTGTATTTACTTCTACAGGACTTGAGATCGAAGATATCAATAATTCCACAAGAGCCGGTACTTTTCTCTGCAACTCTGCGGTACAACTTGGATCCGTTTGATGTGTACAGCGACGATGATATTTGGAGAGCTTTGGAACAGGTACAAACTTAAGGCACTGCACGCAGTGAAACAACTTCTCGCATGCACATTTTGACCTTTTAAAAAAATAAAATCACTGAACTTATGAAAAATCGCGATCAACAAGTATATTATATGCAATCAAAGTTTAGCAAAAAATGGGAATTTTGATCCTAGCAAGTTTTCCTACCAAGAAGTTTGCTGCTTTTCTTATTTTTTTCGTACAGGTGTACAGCACACTATGTTCACTACACTATTATTAAACGGTTTTTTCAAAGATCTATTTGAAAACATACATGTGTGAAGTATAAATATATATAGCATAAGTATTAAAGTTTCTCTGTTATTTTAGGTAGAGATGAAGGAATCGGTTCCGGCGCTAGACTCGAAGGTGGCGGAGGGTGGAAGTAACTTCTCGATGGGACAACGCCAGCTGTTGTGCCTCGCGCGTGCCGTCCTGCGCTCCAACAAAGTTCTCGTTATGGACGAGGCGACCGCCAATGTTGACCCGCAGTGAGTTATCTATTCATAAACTTCGGCGCTGCTACCCAAACAACCTATCGCCAATATTGATTCTGCTTGAATTCCTGCCTAACTTATATTTGAATTTAGGTACACCATAACTGATGTATAAATAGGATGTTTGTTTGAGTAATTAAAAATAACGTATTACGAGTGCTACGCCGTAAGACAGCGTTGCATTGTTTTGAGTTATTAAGTAGGTATACAATGTTTCAAGCTATTGTTTAGTTAGAGAAAATTTTACGAACTAAAACCCTGCAAGAGTTTTGCGTTATGCTTACCAAAAATCGGTTCAAGGCAGATAAAATAAAATAAAAGTGCTACGAGTGAACCGCTGTAGCACAATTTTACAGAGCTTTAATGTTGCTCTAGATGCAATTGCTTGGAGAAAACTAAAAATCTTCAAAATATTGAGGTACTTTGGTAAGTACATAAGTTTTTAATATTTTCAGAACGGACGCGCTAATTCAGAAGACTATACGTAGCGAGTTCACCAACTGTACGGTACTCACAATCGCCCATCGACTCAACACGATCATGGATTCAGACCGCGTGCTTGTCATGGACAAGGGCGTGGCAGCTGAGTTTGATCATCCCTACATCTTGCTCCAGAACAAAGAGAGTATCTTCAGCTTTATGGTTCGCGAGACTGGCGAAAGTATGAGCAAAACGCTATTTGACGTTGCTAAGGCGAAGTATGAGAGTCGCAATACTTAGACATCTCTCCCTAACAAAGTGTTTCACTGTTTTAGTTATTTGTACTATGTTTATTGTAAGGCACGGATGAGGTGCATGTTCTGTCTATATAAAATGTGCCGAAAAGTGATGACATGATAATAAACAGCGGCGTTGTGGCAAGAAGCGGGTGACCGCATCCTTGCGCGAACAACGATGAGTGTGTAAAAAACACACACAAAATTAAATCATAGTAAATGTCCCGTTGTTCATAAAAATAATGTGTGTGATGTCCAAATGTCCATAGCATTGTAAAGTTTTTTATTTGGTAGTTTTATTATTAAAATAGAGATTTACGATCAAAGATTTTTATTTCATGAAGTTACGAAGCTGTAGTTTACAAGAAGCTATCTGCACTGAATACATAGGCAGATTTGGTAGCTTGTTTATATAATTACAATCCAATAGATTATGTGATTATTTTTATTATCGCAGTAGCTGTGGCGATTCTAGCTGAAATAAAGAGCAATCTTCAATACAATTGTTTTTCCTATATATATATATACAGGGTTATTCATTATTAACTGCAAATACTCAGGAATTAGGTTCAACAAATAGAATAAAAAATATTTATGAAATTATTTTTTTTAAATTTGGTCAAAATTTTTTTCAAGTTTTTGTATCAAAATTTTATTTTTATTAATTTCTTTACGGCTATTGCATAATGATTGCCACGGAGAACAGGACGATGACCCACCCAGGCGGTGACTGAACGCAGAGTGTCACTCACAGCGCGCGGGCGCGGATCAATGCGTGTGAACTTAGCAGATCATTGTCCAGCAGATCAAAAAAAAAAGTGAGTTCTATTCGCATGCAGCATAGTTCTACAGTTCCTGATACTTTTCAGGAATAGTTCTGGCCTGAAAACCTGAAAAAAAAACAATTGAAAATATGCTCTGCCAACTTCCCGTAGCAGATCATTTTTCACCAATAAAATAAAAAAAAATATTTTCATGTGCCTAAAGCTCTGCTCTACAGTTCCTGATACTTTTCAGATCCATACTAGAGCTACTACCTAGAACTTGAATGAAGTCTGGAACTCACGCAAAAAAACCAGCAGAGCAGGGTTGAAAGTTTAAAATATTTTTTTTATAGTGTTAAGGGGTTCGTAAAAACTAGCACTCTCGCGTTTATCATAGGTCCTTATAAGACCTATTACCTACAAATTGAATCAAGTCTAGAACTCACGCAAAAAAACCAGCAGAGCAGGGTTGAAAATTTAAAATATTTTTTTTATAGTGTTAAGGGGTTCGTAAAAACTAGCACTCTCGCGTTTATCATAGGTCCTTATAAGACCTATTACCTACAAATTGAATCAAGTCTGGAACTCACGCAAAAAAACCAGCAGAGCAGGGTTGAAAGTTTAAAATATTTTTTTTATAGTGTTAAGGGGTTCGTAGAAAATAGCACTCTCGCGTTTATCATAGGTCCTTATAAGCCCTATAACCTACAAATTGAATCAAGTCTGGAACTCACGCAAAACGTTCAGCAGAGCAGGGTTGAAAGTTTAAAATATTTTTTTTATAGTGTTAAGGGGTTCGTAGAAACTAGCACTCTCGCGTTTATCATAGGTCCTTATAAGCCCTATAACCTACAAATTGAATCACGTCTGGAACTCACGCAAAACGTTCAGCAGAGCAGGGTTGAAAGTTTAAAATATTTTTTTTATAGTGTTAAGGGGTTCGTAGAAACTAGCACTCTCAAGTTTATCATAGGTCCTTATAAGCCCTATAACTTACAAATTGAATTACGTCTGGAACTCACGCAAACCGTTCAGCAGAGCAGGGTTGAAAGTTTAAAATATTTTTTTTATAGTGTTAAGGGGTTCGTAGAAGCTTGCACTCTCGCGTTTATCATAGGTCCTTATAAGCCCTATAACCTACAAATTGAATCACGTCTGGAACTCACGCAAAACGTTCAGCAGAGCAGGGTTGAAAGTTTAAAATAATTTTTTTATATTGTTAAGGGGTTCGTAGAAACTAGCACTCTCAAGTTTATCATAGGTCCTTATAAGCCCTATACCCTACAAATTGAATTAAGTCTGGAACTCACGCAAAAAAACCAGCAGAGCAGGGTTGAAAGTTTAAATTATTTTTTTTATAGTGTTAAGGGGTTCGTAGAAACCAGCACTCTCGCGTTTATCATAGGTCCTTATAAGCCCTATAACCTACAAATTGAATCAAGTCTGGAACTCACGCAAACCGTTCAGCAGAGCAGGGTTGAAAGTTTAAAATATTTTTTTTATAGTGTTAAGGGGTTCGTAAAAACTAGCACTCTCGCGTTTATCATAGGTCCTTATAAGCCCTATAACCTACAAATTGAATTAAGTCTGGAACTCACGCAAAAAAACCAGCAGAGCAGGGTTGAAAGTTTAAAATATTTTTTTTATAGTGTTAAGGGGTTCGTAGAAACTAGCACTCTCGCGTTTATCATAGGTCCTTATAAGCCCTATAACCTACAAATTGAATCAAGTCTGGAACTCACGCAAAACAATCAGCAGAGCAGGGTTGAAAGTTTAAAATATTTTTTTTATAGTGTTAAGGGGTTCGTAAAAACTAGCACTCTCGCGTTTATCATAGGTCCTTAAAAGCCCTATAACCTACAAATTGAATTAAATCTGGAACTCACGCAAAACGACCAGCAGAGCAGGGTTGAAAGTTTAAAATATTTTTTTTATAGTGTTAAGGGGTTCGTAGAAACTAGCACTCTCGCGTTTATCATAGGTCCTTATAAGCCCTATAACCTACAAATTGAATCACGTCTGGAACTCACGCAAAACGTTCAGCAGAGCAGGGTTGAAAGTTTAAAATATTTTTTTTATAGTGTTAAGGGGTTCGTAGAAACTAGCACTCTCGCGTTTATCATAGGTCCTTATAAGCCCTATATTATACAAATTGAATTACGTCTGGAACTCACGCAAAACGTTCAGCAGAGCAGGGTTGAAAGTTTAAAATATTTTTTTTATAGTGTTTAGGGGTTCGTAAAAACTAGCACTCTCGCGTTTATCATAGGTCCTTATAAGCCCTATAACCTACAAATTGAATTAAGTCTGGAACTCACGCAAAAAAACCAGCAGAGCAGGGTTGAAAGTTTAAAATATTTTTTTTATAGTGTTAAGGGGTTCGTAGAAACTAGCACTCTCGCGTTTATCATAGTTCCTTATAAGCCCTATAACCTACAAATTGAATCAAGTCTGGAACTCACGCAAAACGTTCAGCAGAGCAGGGTTGAAAGTTTAAAATATTTTTTTTATAGTGTTAAGGGGTTCGTAAAAACTAGCACTCTCGCGTTTATAATAGGTCCTTAAAAGCCCTATAACCTACAAATTGAATTAAATCTGAAACTCACGCAAAACGACCAGCAGAGCAGGGTTGAAAGTTAAAAATATTTTTTTTATAGTGTTAAGGGGTTCGTAGAAACTAGCACTCTCGCGTTTATCATAGGTCCTTATAAGCCCTATAACCTACAAATTGAATCACGTCTGGAACTCACGCAAAACGTTCAGCAGAGCAGGGTTGAAAGTTTAAAATATTTTTTTTATATTGTTAAGGGGTTCGTAGAAACTAGCACTCTCGCGTTTATCATAGGTCCTTATAAGCCCTATAACCTACAAATTGAATCAAGTCTGGAACTCACGCAAAACGACCAGCAGAGCAGGGTTGAAAGTTAAAAATATTTTTTTTATAGTGTTAAGGGGTTCGTAGAAACTAGCACTCTCGCGTTTATCATAGGTCCTTATAAGCCCTATAACCTACAAATTGAATCACGTCTGGAACTCACGCAAAACGTTCAGCAGAGCAGGGTTGAAAGTTTAAATTATTTTTTTTATAGTGTTAAGGGGTTCGTAGAAACTAGCACTCTCGCGTTTATCATAGGTCCTTATAAGCCCTATAACTTACAAATTGAATTACGTCTGGAACTCACGCAATACGTTCAGCAGAGCAGGGTTGAAAGTTTAAATTATTTTTTTTATAGTGTTAAGGGGTTCGTAGAAACTAGCACTCTCGCGTTTATCATAGGTCCTTATAAGCCCTATAACCTACAAATTGAATTAAGTCTGGAACTCACGCAAAACGACCAGCAGAGCAGGGTTGAAAGTTAAAAATATTTTTTTTATAGTGTTAAGGGGTTCGTAGAAACTAGCACTCTCGCGTTTATCATAGGTCCTTATAAGCCCTATAACCTACAAATTAAATCACGTCTGGAACTCACGCAAAACGTTCAGCAGAGCAGGGTTGAAAGTTTAAAATATTTTTTTTATAGTGTTAAGGGGTTCGTAGAAACTAGCACTCTCGCGTTTATCATAGGTCCTTATAAGCCCTATAACCTACAAATTGAATCACGTCTGGAACTCACGCAAAACGTTCAGCAGAGCAGGGTTGAAAGTTTAAAATATTTTTTTTATAATGTAAAGGGGTTCGTAGAAACTAGCACTCTCGCGTTTATCATAGGTCCTTATAAGCCCTATAACTTACAAATTGAATTTCGTCTGGAACTCACGCAAACCGTTCAGCAGAGCAGGGTTGAAAGTTTAAAATATTTTTTTTATAGTGTTAAGGGATTCGTAAAAACTAGCACTCTCGCGTTTATCATAGGTCCTTATAAGCCCTATAACCTACAATTTGAATCAAGTCTGGAACTCTCGCAAAAAAACCAGCAGAGCAGGGTTGAAAGTTTAAAGTATTTTTTTTATAGTGTTAAGGGGTTCGTAAAAACTAGCACTCTCGCGTTTATCATAGATCCTTATAAGACCTATTACCATATATTTGAATCAAGTCTGGAACTCACGCAAAAAAACCAGCAGAGCAGGGTTGAAAGTTTAAAATATTTTTTTATAGTGTTAAGGGGTTCGTATAAACTAGCACTCTCGTGTTTATCATAGGTCCTTATAAGCCCTATAACCTTATATTTGAATCAAGCCTGGAACTCACGCCAAAAAACTAGAACTCAGTATAAAAAAACACAAATAAAAACACTTTAAAAACTTAACTTAACACTATAAAAAAAATATTTTAAACTATTAACCCTGCTCTGCTGGTCGTTTTGCGTGAGTTCCAAAGTGATTCAATTTGTAGGTTATAGGGCTTATAAGGACCTATGATAAACGCGAGAGTGCTAGTTTCTACGAACCCCTTAACACTATAAAAAAAATATTTTAAACTTTCAACCCTGCTCTGCTGAACGTTTTGCGTGAGTTCTAGACGTGATTCAATTTGTAGGTTATAGGGCTTATAAGGACCTATGATAAACGCGAGAGTGCTAGTTTCTACGAACCCCTTAACACTATAAAAAAAATATTTTAAACTTTCAACCCTGCTCTGCTGGTTTTTTTGCGTGAGTTCCAGACTTAATTCAATTTGTAGGTTATAGGGCTTATAAGGACCTATGATAAACGCGAGAGTGCTAGTTTTTACGAACCCCTAAACACTATAAAAAAAATATTTTAAACTTTCAACCCTGCTCTGCTGAACGTTTTGCGTGAGTTCCAGACGTAATTCAATTTGTATAATATAGGGCTTATAAGGACCTATGATAAACGCGAGAGTGCTAGTTTCTACGAACCCCTTAACACTATAAAAAAAATATTTTAAACTTTCAACCCTGCTCTGCTGAACGGTTTGCGTGAGTTCCAGACTTGATTCAATTTGTAGGTTATAGGGCTTATAAGGACCTATGATAAACGCGAGAGTGCTAGTTTCTACGAACCCCTTAACACTATAAAAAAAATAATTTAAACTTTCAACCCTGCTCTGCTGGTTTTTTTGCGTGAGTTCCAGACTTAATTCAATTTGTAGGTTATAGGGCTTATAAGGACCTATGATAAACTTGAGAGTGCTAGTTTCTACGAACCCCTTAACAATATAAAAAAAATATTTTAAACTTTCAACCCTGCTCTGCTGAACGTTTTGCTTGAGTTCCAGACGTGATTCAATTTGTAGGTTATAGGGCTTATAAGGACCTATGATAAACTTGAGAGTGCTAGTTTCTACGAACCCCTTAACAATATAAAAAAATTATTTTAAACTTTCAACCCTGCTCTGCTGAACGTTTTGCGTGAGTTCCAGACGTGATTCAATTTGTAGGTTATAGGGCTTATAAGGACCTATGATAAACGCGAGAGTGCTAGTTTCTACGAATCCCTTAACACTATAAAAAAAATATTTTAAACTTTCAACCCTGCTCTGCTGAACGGTTTGCTTGAGTTCCAGACGAAATTCAATTTGTAAGTTATAGGGCTTATAAGGACCTATGATAAACGCGAGAGTGCTAGTTTTAACGAACCCCTTATCACTATAAAAAAAATATTTTAAACTTTCAACCCTGCTCTGCTGAATGGTTTGCGTGAGTTCCAGACGTAATTCAATTTGTAAGTTACAGGGCTTATAAGGACCTATGATAAACGCGAGAGTGCTAGTTTCTACGAACCCCTTAACAATATAAAAAAAATATTTTAAACTTTCAACCCTGCTCTGCTGGTTTTTTTGCGTGAGTTCCAGACTTAATTCAATTTGTAGGTTATAGGGCTTATAAGGACCTATGATAAACGCGAGAGTGCTAGTTTTTACGAACCCCTAAACACTATAAAAAAAATATTTTAAACTTTCAACCCTGCTCTGCTGAACGTTTTGCGTGAGTTCCAGACGTAATTCAATTTGTATAATATAGGGCTTATAAGGACCTATGATAAACGCGAGAGTGCTAGTTTCTACGAACCCCTTAACACTATAAAAAAAATATTTTAAACTTTCAACCCTGCTCTGCTGAACGTTTTGCGTGAGTTCCAGACGTGATTCAATTTGTAGGTTATAGGGCTTATAAGGACCTATGATAAACTTGAGAGTGCTAGTTTCTACGAACCCCTTAACAATATAAAAAAATTATTTTAAACTTTCAACCCTGCTCTGCTGAACGTTTTGCGTGAGTTCCAGACGTGATTCAATTTGTAGGTTATAGGGCTTATAAGGACCTATGATAAACGCGAGAGTGCTAGTTTCTACGAATCCCTTAACACTATAAAAAAAATATTTTAAACTTTCAACCCTGCTCTGCTGAACGGTTTGCTTGAGTTCCAGACGAAATTCAATTTGTAAGTTACAGGGCTTATAAGGACCTATGATAAACGCGAGAGTGCTAGTTTTTACGAACCCCTTATCACTATAAAAAAAATATTTTAAACTTTCAACCCTGCTCTGCTGAACGGTTTGCGTGAGTTCCAGACGTAATTCAATTTGTAAGTTACAGGGCTTATAAGGACCTATGATAAACGCGAGAGTGCTAGTTTCTACGAACCCCTTAACAATATAAAAAAAATATTTTAAACTTTCAACCCTGCTCTGCTGAACGTTTTGCGTGAGTTCCAGACGTGATTCAATTTGTAGGTTATAGGGCTTATAAGGACCTATGATAAACTTGAGAGTGCTAGTTTCTACGAACCCCTTAACACTATAAAAAAAATATTTTTAACTTTCAACCCTGCTCTGCTGGTCGTTTTGCGTGAGTTTCAGATTTAATTCAATTTGTAGGTTATAGGGCTTTTAAGGACCTATTATAAACGCGAGAATGCTAGTTTTTACGAACCCCTTAACACTATAAAAAAAATATTTTAAACTTTCAACCCTGCTCTGCTGAACGTTTTGCGTGAGTTCCAGACTTGATTCAATTTGTAGGTTATAGGGCTTATAAGGAACTATGATAAACGCGAGAGTGCTAGTTTCTACGAACCCCTTAACACTATAAAAAAAATATTTTAAACTTTCAACCCTGCTCTGCTGGTTTTTTTGCGTGAGTTCCAGACTTAATTCAATTTGTAGGTTATAGGGCTTATAAGGACCTATGATAAACGCGAGAGTGCTAGTTTTTACGAACCCCTAAACACTATAAAAAAAATATTTTAAACTTTCAACCCTGCTCTGCTGAACGTTTTGCGTGAGTTCCAGACGTAATTCAATTTGTATAATATAGGGCTTATAAGGACCTATGATAAACGCGAGAGTGCTAGTTTCTACGAACCCCTTAACACTATAAAAAAAATATTTTAAACTTTCAACCCTGCTCTGCTGAACGTTTTGCGTGAGTTCCAGACGTGATTCAATTTGTAGGTTATAGGGCTTATAAGGACCTATGATAAACGCGAGAGTGCTAGTTTCTACGAACCCCTTAACACTATAAAAAAAATATTTTTAACTTTCAACCCTGCTCTGCTGAACGTTTTGCGTGAGTTCCAGACTTGATTCAATTTGTAGGTTATAGGGCTTATAAGGACCTATGATAAACGCGAGAGTGCTAGTTTCTACGAACCCCTTAACACTATAAAAAAAATATTTTAAACTTTCAACCCTGCTCTGCTGGTTTTTTTGCGTGAGTTCCAGACTTAATTCAATTTGTAGGTTATAGGGCTTATAAGGACCTATGATAAACGCGAGAGTGCTAGTTTTAACGAACCCCTTAACACTATAAAAAAATTATTTTAAACTTTCAACCCTGCTCTGCTGAACGGTTTGCGTGAGTTCCAGACTTGATTCAATTTGTAGGTTATAGGGCTTATAAGGACCTATGATAAACGCGAGAGTGCTAGTTTCTACGAACCCCTTAACACTATAAAAAAAATAATTTAAACTTTCAACCCTGCTCTGCTGGTTTTTTTGTGTGAGTTCCAGACTTAATTCAATTTGTAGGTTATAGGGCTTATAAGGACCTATGATAAACTTGAAAGTGCTAGTTTCTACGAACCCCTTAACAATATAAAAAAAATATTTTAAACTTTCAACCCTGCTCTGCTGAACGTTTTGCGTGAGTTCCAGACGTGATTCAATTTGTAGGTTATAGGGCTTATAAGGACCTATGATAAACGCGAGAGTGCTAGTTTCTACGAACCCCTTAACACTATAAAAAAAATATTTTAAACTTTCAACCCTGCTCTGCTGAACGGTTTGCGTGAGTTCCAGACGTAATTCAATTTGTAAGTTATAGGGCTTATAAGGACCTATGATAAACTTGAGAGTGCTAGTTTCTACGAACCCCTTAACAATATAAAAAAATTATTTTAAACTTTCAACTCTGCTCTGCTGGTCGTTTTGCGTGAGTTCCAGATTTACTTCAATTTGTAGGTTATAGGGCTTTTAAGGACCTATGATAAACGCGAGAGTGCTAGTTTTTACGAACCCCTTAACACTATAAAAAAAATATTTTAAACTTTCAACCCTGCTCTGCTGAACGTTTTGCGTGAGTTCCAGACTTGATTCAATTTGTAGGTTATAGGGCTTATAAGGACCTATGATAAACGCGAGAGTGCTAGTTTCTACGAACCCCTTAACACTATAAAAAAAATATTTTAAACTTTCAACCCTGCTCTGCTGGTTTTTTTGCGTGAGTTCCAGACTTAATTCAATTTGTAGGTTATAGGGCTTATAAGGACCTATGATAAACGCGAGAGTGCTAGTTTTTACAAACCCCTTAACACTATAAAAAAAATATTTTAAACTTTCAACCCTGCTCTGCTGAACGGTTTGCGTGAGTTCCAGACTTGATTCAATTTGTAGGTTATAGGGCTTATAAGGACCTATGATAAACGCGAGAGTGCTAGTTTCTACGAACCCCTTAACACTATAAAAAAAATAATTTAAACTTTCAACCCTGCTCTGCTGGTTTTTTTGCGTGAGTTCCAGACTTAATTCAATTTGTAGGTTATAGGGCTTATAAGGACCTATGATAAACGCGAGAGTGCTAGTTTTTACGAACCCCTTAACACTATAAAAAAAATATTTTAAACTTTCAACCCTGCTCTGCTGAACGTTTTGCGTGAGTTCCAGACGTGA
This sequence comes from Thera obeliscata, assembly GCA_947578465.1. Taxonomy (NCBI): domain Eukaryota; kingdom Metazoa; phylum Arthropoda; class Insecta; order Lepidoptera; family Geometridae; genus Thera; species Thera obeliscata. The sequence continues at coordinate 7,833,807 of OX387926.1, forward strand.
TTCAATTTGTAGGTTATAGGGCTTATAAGGACCTATGATAAACGCGAGAGTGCTAGTTTCTACGAACCCCTTAACATTATAAAAAAAATATTTTAAACTTTCAACCCTGCTCTGCTGGTTTTTTTGCTTGAGTTCCAGACTTAATTCAATTTGTAGGTTATAGGGCTTATAAGGACCTATGATAAACGCGAGAGTGCTAGTTTTTACGAACCCCTTAACACTATAAAAAACATATTTTAAACTTTCAACCCTGCTCTGCTGAACGGTTTGCGTGAGTTCCAGACTTGATTCAATTTGTAGGTTATAGGGCTTATAAGGACCTATGATAAACGCGAGAGTGCTAGTTTCTACGAACCCCTTAACACTATAAAAAAAATAATTTAAACTTTCAACCCTGCTCTGCTGGTTTTTTTGCGTGAGTTCCAGACTTTATTCAATTTGTAGGTTATAGGGCTTATAAGGACCTATGATAAACTTGAGAGTGCTAGTTTCTACGAACCCCTTAACAATATAAAAAAAATATTTTAAACTTTCAACCCTGCTCTGCTGAACGTTTTGCGTGAGTTCCAGACGTGATTCAATTTGTAGGTTATAGGGCTTATAAGGACCTATGATAAACTTGAGAGTGCTAGTTTCTACGAACCCCTTAACAATATAAAAAAATTATTTTAAACTTTCAACCCTGCTCTGCTGAACGTTTTGCGTGAGTTCCAGACGTGATTCAATTTGTAGGTTATAGGGCTTATAAGGACCTATGATAAACGCGAGAGTGCTAGTTTCTACGAACCCCTTAACATTATAAAAAAAATATTTTAAACTTTCAACCCTGCTCTGCTGAACGTTTTGCGTGAGTTCCAGACGTGATTCAATTTGTAGGTTATAGGGCTTATAAGGACCTATGATAAACGCGAGAGTGCTAGTTTCTACGAACCCCTTAACACTATAAAAAAAATATTTTAAACTTTCAACCCTGCTCTGCTGGTTGTTTTGCGTGAGTTCCAGATTTGATTCAATTTGTAGGTTATAGGGCTTTTAAGGACCTATTATAAACGCGAGAGTGCTAGTTTTTACGAACCCCTTAACACTATAAAAAAAATATTTTAAACTTTCAACCCTGCTCTGCTGAACGTTTTGCGTGAGTTCCAGACTTGATTCAATTTGTAGGTTATAGGGCTTATAAGGACCTATGATAAACGCGAGAGTGCTATTTTCTGCGAAGCCCATAACACTATAAAAAAAATATTTTAAACTTTCAACCCTGCTCTGCTGGTTTTTTTGCGTGAGTTCCAGACTTGATTCAATTTGTAGGTAATAGGTCTTTTAAGGACCTATGATAAACGCGAGAGTGCTAGTTTTTACGAACCCCTTAACACTATAAAAAAAATATTTTAAATTTTCAACCCTGCTCTGCTGGTTTTTTTGCGTGAGTTCTAGACTTGATTCAATTTGTAGGTAATAGGTCTTATAAGGACCTATGATAAACGCGAGAGTGCTAGTTTTTACGAACCCCTTAACACTATAAAAAAAATATTTTAAACTTTCAACCCTGCTCTGCTGGTTTTTTTGCGTGAGTTCCAGACTTGATTCAAGTTCTAGGTAGTAGCTCTAGTATGGATCTATGAGAGACGAAAGAGTTCTAGCTCTTGCAAACTGTTTAAAACCATAAAAAAAATATTAATAGTTTTTGTTCAAATCACTTTTTTCAGGTTTTCAGGCCAGAACTATTTCTGAAAAGTATCAGGAACTGTAGAGCAGAGCTTTAGGCACATGAAAATATTTTTTTTTATTTTATTGGTGAAAAATGATCTGCTACGGGAAGTTGGCAGAGCATATTTTCAATTGTTTTTTTTTCAGGTTTTCAGGCCAGAACTATTCCTGAAAAGTATCAGGAACTGTAGAACTATGCTGCATGCGAATAGAACTCACTTTTTTTTTTGATCTGCTGGACAATGATCTGCTAAGTTCACACGCATCGCGGATCAAAGGTCATAATAGGTCAGGCGCCAATGATTCCTTTATCGATTTTCTCGGGATTTTCATAACAAAACTTAAAAAAAATCATTTCATAAATATTTTTTATTTTATTTGTTGAACCTAATTCCTGAGTATTTGCAGCTAATAATGAATAACCCTGTATATACTAGTTTTGGACCAAGAATTATACCTGCTGTCCAGGAGACCGTCCGCGGTTTGACCTGCGTGGTAGTGGTGATAGCATCAACATTTGTATCGTTTTCCCATTTTGGGTGCATTGTTTTTCCCCCGTTCCTGTTATATTTTCGGGATTTGAAGTATCTAGCGGCTATAGATACTGCTAGCCTAGCCTATTTAGTAGTTGCAAGCATTTTTGTAAGGGTACATCAAGGAGGTTGGAAATACTACGCTGCTGCAAGGAGTTATCGAAGTCTATCCATCCGTGTTATTATACTCTTTGGTTTTCATTATTTTTATCTGTGGCTTACATTTTTTACCGTTTTACGTAACAAATTCAAAAGAACCAAAAATAACAAAAACATTAAAATTTCGAGATCCCGCACGACAAATCTTTAAAAATGGACCGTAGTTAATAGGTACAGCACGATCTCTCTAAAATGATCACACAATCATGATTATAGCCACATAATCATTACTTACTGTTACTAGCCAAACATTAACAAACAAAGAGCAACATATTAAACCCCCCTTGCTACCGTTACTCTTGGGGCTATCAGATCCAGAAATGGGTTGCTGTGATGGTGCAGAAAGCGCAGGGTGCTCGGCCAAGTGCTGCGATACTTCGCTTTTCAAGAACCAGCATGTTTTGTATATAGCTCTTTTGCTACTGATGGTCATCGGTTACCTATCTTGGAACCTCTATCAGTGTCAAGTGTGCGGAGCATCTTGATGTACGAAGTCACTCGTATTATACCTATGTAAGTATAACCCTTACCCATTTTTAGGGTTCCGTAGCCAAATGGCAAAAACGGAACCCTTATAGATTCATCATGTCTGTCTGTCTGTCTGTCTGTCTGTCTGTCCGTCCGTATGTCACAGCCATTTTTCTCCGAAACCGTAAGAGCTAGACTGATGAAACTTGGCAAGTAGATGTATTCTGTGAACCGCATTAAGGTTTTTACATAAAAAAAAAAAAAAACTATAAAACTATAAACTGAATAGTTTGCGCGAGAGACACTTCCAAAATGGAAAAAAGTTGGTCCCCCCCCCTCTAACTTCTAAAGTAAGAGAATGATAATACTAAAAAAAATATATGTTGTGCATTACTATGCAAACTTCCAACGATATTTGGTTTGAACGAGATCTAGTCAGTAGTTTTTTTTTATACGTCATAAACCGTAAACCGCAATTTACCTTTCGACGAACTACAAGAACCTTATTATGTTACATCAAGTAACATAATATAAAGGTTCTTGTAGTTCGTCGAGCTACGGAACCCTTCATGGGCGAGTCCGACTCGCACTTGGCTGCTTTTTTTTTATTCTTTTTGTCGTGTCGTGTTTTAAAAGGATTTTAAGTGCGCTTGAAAAAGGCTACTTTCTTGACTCCGCTCGTAGACACACAGGTTTTCATTTTTTTTTGGTTCTATGACATACCGGTTTCATCACGATGTTTTCCTTTACCGTATGAGAGTGCTTGCATAGCGCACATACATTTATGACAGAATTTTTTTACTGGTGCTCGACTGGTTTATTCACGATCTTAAGAGCGCATCGTGCGAAAATTTGAGATTTGAAAATTTGAGCGTTGTCAAATGTATAGTCTACAATTAGTCCTTTTGCGATTTTTAAAATGTCACTTAGTTATTTAGTTATGTTTTTTTTTTTTAAAAACCTCAAATTTTCGCACGATGCGCTCTTAAGGATTGGAAGGCTGGCTGATACCATTAGGCCACCAATGCTCTCACCATCATTTTGCCATTAGGTAACTCTTGACAAGGCATCATGTAGGTACTATAGCAATTCATTCACACGATACTGCAGCAGCACAGACAAAAGAAGCAAAAATGTTTCCTGCCTTTTCGACTGGATGTCTCACTAAATTATTGTTTTTGGCCGTATATTTCTGAAGCAGAAGTCCATTTCTAAGAGTGTTTGTGTAAGGTGTTCATAATAGTGATTAAATAACCTACTAGCATTAGATAATATCTTGGCCATTATTATGCGGAAATTTAGGCAGCAAATTAATCAGTACAACAAATATTTTAACTCAATTCAATCAAAAAAAAACCTTACTTATATATATTTTTATAATATCGCCAAGCGGGATTTGAACTCGCGACCTTCCCCTTGGCAAGGGGCTGCGCTGACCACTGCGCTATCGGATCGGTCGTGGGTTCAAATCCCGCTCGGCTCTTAACTTTTGGAACATTATAAAAAATCTTTGTTAATTCCTTAAAACTATAAAATAAATTTCAAAAAAAATATTAATAAAGTTCCTTAAAAATATGTGTACACTGTCGTACGATATAAAACACGTACTATGTGTACATATTTTTTCCTAATTTTAGTGTGAGTACCTACTGAGCCCGCTAATGTGAAAAAGAACCCAGCTTATCAATGTCGGTCGTGCAATTTCCCATGGGGACTCATTTTACACGTTTTGCGCTGCAACGTACCTTAAGTACGATGTTGGGGCTAAACCTAAACATGCCACACTATTGAGTCTACCTTACCTTTACCAGAATAATTATTTTATTGCCTACATAATATAGATTCAAATTGGTTAATGTATAGAATACATTAACCATACATTAACGAATAGCTTAAGATAAACAATAATGCAACTGTGAGTCAAAGATTAAATAAATGAAATAAATAAACATAAAATAATATTCAAGCAGTGCATAATAGAAACGAAACAGTAACTACTGTTTCGATATTGTGCAATATTCGATTAATTACACTGTATTTTGATAGCGTGGTTGACTTTAATTTTGTGAACAGAGAATCAAAATGGCCAGAGGCTTTCATTACAGGACTGGAAACCGCATTGCAGTGACGTCGTTGAATTACGCACCGCACTATTCTCAATTTAACCGACTGCTAAATTATGTAAACCGACGACAATAATGTTTGCATTTGATGAAATTACTTTTGCTTTTTGTCTTAGGATTAATTATGTACGCCTGCTAATAGCCTAGCCGGGGCAGATCGCTAGTATAAATAAAAAATCATAAATGGACCTTTTTTGGCTAGACCTTTTTAGTGGCGCGGTAGGGCAAGCGGTTAAACGGATAGGTCAGGGTGATGGATGATAGTTCATCTTTCAATAATGTAGGTATTTGTCAATGATTCTTCTGTCAAACCATGTCAAAAACTAGTTCTAAAATTATGGAGTAGATCTGTAATCTTAAATAAATTCAAACGCATTTTTGAGATTAATAATGTAGGCCATGGTTGCAAACATGGGTCTACGGTGCATAATAATGAATCATTCAAGACACTCGTAAGATGGGTTGCTGCCGCGGTGGATGCACTGTTGATAACTTGGAGGTTTTCTACGATAATCACAAAGTTCATGTATTTCTCCTGAGTCTTGTTGTACTTGCGCTTTTCCTGGCCTATCGGCTCTTCCGATGTCGTCATCCAAGGCGACGCTTGCTGTGTTTCTAGCGAGTTATTAAAACAGAAGCTCAAAAGGTGTCTTTTGTGTTTTTTGATCATCTATTATCAGCCTGAAGAAGTCCACTGATGCTGCGCCTAAGCCTCCATTATTATACATTTCCAGAAAGAACGATTCTTAGCTCGGTCCATCCGTAGACTTCACAGCTCAGTTGGTAGTACCTCTGCCTTCTGCGCTGGAGGGCGTGGGTTCGATCCCCACCGAGAACAAATATTTGTGTGGTGAACACAGATGTTTGTTCTCTGTCTGGGTGTTATATTGTATTCTATGTATGTATTTAAAAAAAAGTATTTAAGTATGATATCAGCTATCTGGTTCCCATAGTACAAGCTCTGCTTAGTTTGGGGCTAGATAGTGTTGAGTAAAAAAAAAAAAAAAATATGCAAATCCCCGAAGTATAATGACTTCTCGCAATCTTAACAAAGTAATTGAACCTATGATATATTCAATTACTTTGTTATGATTCAATTATTAAGGTTACTTAAGGTTCAATTACTTTGTTGAACCATCGAGAGGGGCACGACTCCAATAAGTATGAAGATTGATTAATATAGCGTATTGACATTCATAGCGTAAAACGCTTTAGTAAATGTGTGCCAAAAGTGGTACCAAAGTGATTTTTATAAAAAGTGTGACTCGTGCCTTTTTCGAAATGATGAGGTCAATTCTGATGGTTGCCTGCAAGTTATTATTCCAAGGTTTTTTAGCTAAATAATCCACTGTGGATTTAAAAATGGTTATCTGCACCATAGTTCTTATTAGTATCAGCATAAAAGTAAGAAATAGAGATACATTGTTTTCAAATGTTTATATTTTTATAAAAACAGCCTACTCTAATACAACTAGATATCACAAGTAGGTACGAAATTAAATCTAACATGTGTAAAGCAAACTGAATTACGAACATGAAATAAAAAATAAAACACAGTTTTTATGAAACGTGTTTTAGAAACATGTTATAAACATGAAGGCAGTTAAATTGTTTCTTTTACAAGTATTCTTAATTTCTGAAGCGTTTTTATCTAAAGTATATTTAATTTTACTTTGTTTGTCGCATTTATCATAGATTTCATATTCTTGGGTGTAAAATGTCGAGACCATTATTCGCTAGCTATTTTCAGTAGCCAGCTACTTCTTTATTTAAAAGTAGATCCTTATAAAATGCCTATAAACTTTCATGAAATTCACTGAAATGTAAATTACTTATACATATCTATCTTGCGTTTTCTTTCAGATTACGTTGCATGTAAGAGTCTTTGGCGATTTCAAAAAGTCTATCACTGCTCTTCTTACCGGTTTCTCGAACCATCGACGAGAGGTGGCTGTTGGGGTTGGAAAGTAGAACGTACGGATGGTCGTATTCTGCCACATTACCGAAACTCATCACTAGCACTCGGTCTGAGTCCATGATCGTGTTGAGTCGATGAGCGATGGTGAGGACCGTGCAATCAGCGAATTCTCGGCGTATTGTCTCCTGGATGAAGTTATCCGTTCTGTGAGGAGGAATTTATTAAATTAGAATGAAAATTACGATTCAGAGGCGTTTATGAAGAGCCTGTTGTGCACTCACCGTGGATCCACGTTAGCCGTGGCCTCATCCATGATCAATATTCTATTAGAACGTAGCACGGCACGTGCTAGGCACATTAATTGCCGCTGCCCGATCGAGAAGTTAGACCCACCTTCTGTCACCTTAAACTCTAGTGAAGGCACTGCAGATTTCATATCCACCTACAAAGTAATTCAATTTAAAACAATCATGAATAAAAAATAGTAACAGATTGCAAGCTGTTTTCATTCGATTCGTTAGTCAAACCTGTTCAAGAGCTCTCCAAAGGTCATCGTCGCTGTAAATGTCGAATGGATCCAAATTGTATCTTATTGTTGCCGAGAACAAAACCGGCTCTTGTGGGATAATGGATATTTTTGATCGTAGACCCTGAAATAATACGATTTAGATGATAATGTAGGTAAACATTAGATAACAAGGTTCCTAATCGTAGATTCAATTTCCTTATTAAAGATGAAAGATCAACACAAACAACACTCGGTGTCACCACATGGTGATAAGCCTTTGTGCTTCAAGGCAAAAAATAGTTATTTGTTATACAAGAGTGCAAAGCTGCTTTTTAACCGCGTGCTTAATTTTGATGACTAAGCAAGCGCAGGATTCTAAGTTTAACCACGAGCGTAGCGAGTGGTTTAAAAGTTAGAATCCTAAGCGTTGGCGAAGGAATCAAAAGAGCACAAGGTGAAAAATCTTTGCACTCGAGTGCAACACGTAACTTTTCATCCCACCTCAGCGAGGAAATGACTAAATGCAAAAAAAAACATGGCGCGACTAAAAGTAACACACCAAGAAGGTTCCGAGTATGAGTTATTAACAAATTTAAAACGGTTGTATGATAAATTCGGCACCATGCAGGTAGAAGTAAATAGGTTTAATGGTGTTTTGAATTCACAAATACACCAAGAAGGTTACGAGTGCGGGTTTTTAACAAAATAAAAAAGGTTGTATGATAAGTTCGGCACCATGGAGGTAAAAGTAAATAGGTTGTATATTTACAAACTTACTGAACACGATATTCTAAATTCAAATTTACTTTATCCTCTAGCGGATAAAAACGGCTTTTCCAGTCAGAAATTAAACAGCAAAAACAAACTTTCAGAGCTGGTGGGATGAAAATAATATAGAATCAGGATACAGCTGAATGGACAAATTTTGGATATGAATGCTCGGCTATCTGATTCCTATAGTACAAGCTCTTCTTAGTTTAGAGCTAGACAGTATCGTGTGAATTTAAAAAAAAGGGAAAATTTATTTATTTAATTTTTCAGTACCTTACAGTATTTGTCTACAATATTTTTATTTTATTTTATTTATATTAATTTAATCTCAGTGTATGGAATTTAAATTAAAAGTTCATATAATAAAGTACCTGTCTTGATACAAGCGAGGTGTCTATCCCATCAATAGTGATTTGTCCTTCCATGTACGCGAATCTGAACATAGCGGAAATCAACGATGACTTGCCAGCTCCCGTCCTCCCGACTATACCCACCTGCGAACAAGCAATGTTATACTTATAGGTACACTCGCATTTACAGTCAGCTGCAGTAGAATGTATTGACAGGCGTTATGGCTCAGTCAGTAGTAATCCTGCCTTCTGCGCCGTGTATTCTATCCCCACTGAGAACAAATATTTTTGTGGTAGACTGATAGAGTAAAACTGATGAACTGTTGGTTTTGTTGTTATTCGTTGTGTGTTAGAGACCTCACAAAGGTGGTCACGTCAGTCTGTGCGTATGGCCCAAATTAAGACATGTCGCTTCAAAACAATCATGCTTTTATTTAACTTTAAGAATGTAGATGTTTGTTTTCTGTCTGGGTGTTATTTGCACTCTGAAACTGTACTATATTCTCTGACGCAAGAATGCATACCTTCCATCCACTTTCAACAACAATGTTAAGATTCTTCAGCACTGGCTCCTCACTGGGTGCATACCGCATCACAACATTGTTGAATATGATGCGGCCTTCCTGCGGCCATGTCGGTGGCATCGGCACCTCTGTAAAAAAAACAGTTTACTAAACTGAAATACTTGATTGCAGCAATTGCTTCTCGTAGCACAATTCTCTACAGCACTGAATCCTCTGTATCTACACCATGCATTTTTTAACATATGCCATGCTACCTACACGTAGAATTCGTAAGTTGAAGTAGCAATGGGCAGGTCATATAGCTTGAAGAACCGAGAACCGTTGGGGAATAAAGGTTTGCGAATGGCGACCACAAACCAGAAGACGAAACGTAGGGCGCCCACCAACCAGATGGACCGGCGACATCGTTAAGAACGCGGGAAGCCGGTGGATCGCTAGGGGTTAGAAACGTTCTTCCTGGAAATATGTAGGGGAATCCTATGTCCAGCAGTGGACTTCGCCTGATGATGATAATAATGATAATAATATAATGATGATGCAATACCGAATCCGAACCTAAGCGTCGTTCGAATGAAGGCAGGATCGCTACCAATAGACCGTGCTCTCAACTGTGTTAATAAAAAATAAGCAATATAAAAAAGTGGCAACACGGCCGTAAAAATGATTAATTTTTTAGGTTGCGATGAATTGTTGAAAGCGCAATACTGGCCGGTCGTGCAAGCTTTTTATTGGCACAGCAGCTGTTTTTATGAACAAAATATGTATTAAGCTGACTTTATTGCAAAGTGTTATTTTGGCTTTTGTAAAACAAAAATTTTGACGTTACTGGGTGCATTTTAAATTGACACGATATTGGAGCATGTTTGCCTTCGGGTAATAAAAAATCTGTGAAATCATATTACGGAACTCGGGCCTTGCTGATTTTAAGAAATTTGAATATATCTACATTTATTGACACGAAGAACAACATTGCCGGTCCATCTGGTGGGTGGGCGCCCTACGCTTCGTTCTGATCTGTGGTCACCATTCGAGAATATTCCCAAACGGTTGTCGGTTTTTCAAGCTATATGACCATTTCCCATTGCCACTTCAACTTATGAATCCTACGTATAGGTTAGCACGGCATATGTTAAAAAAATTATGGTGTAGAGGTAAAACCAACTTGAGAAATAGAACACCTTCTTGTAAGTTTTGATAGTGATGATGATTCGTTCCGCTAAATGAATATACAGGGTTATTCATAATTAACTGCAAATACTCAGGAATTAGGTTCAACAAATAAAATAAAACATATTTATGAAATGATTTTATTTAAATTTTGATTTAAGTTTTTGTATCAAAATTTTTTTTTTTTTTTTTTTACGGCTATTGCATAATGATTGCCATGGAGAACAGGACGATGACCCACCCAGGCGGTGACTGAACGCAGAGTGTCGCTCACGGCGCGCGGGCGCAGATCAAAGGTCAAAATAGGTCAGGCGCCAATGATTCCAAAGGATATTCTTTATCGATTTTCTCGGGATTTTCATAACAAAACTTAAAAAAAATCATTTTATAAATATTTTTTATTTTATTTGTTGAACCTAATTCCTGAGTATTTGCAGCTAATTATGAATAACCCTGTATTTTATTTGTTACTCACGTCCTTCATACAAGTTCTTCTCAGATTCGATCTTGGTATACTCTAATACTCTCTCGACGCTGGTCAGCTGAGCGAGGAACTCAACCAGCATCCTCGCTCCATGCTGAAGCATTATTGTAAGGTTGAGAGTCTGTGTCACCGCCAGTCCTACGTTGCCTACTGGTATTGCGTTACCTGGAATATAACAAACACATTGAAATAATTACCTTGTTTATACTTCAAAGTGTTCCTTGTAATTTAATTTTGCATCAATAAGTGGCATTCCTTTCCAATAAAATAAATTGTAAATGCGAAATTTATATGAATCCACATGAAGTTTCATGTGGATTGGAACGTTTTAGTTAAACAGCGTCCAATTATGGGACTGTAAAATCCTTTGTTATTTACTCAATTGTAGGCAAACAATATAAAACTAGAGTAAAATATCTAAGGTAATTTCGTTGATAAAATCAAGTTGCCAATAGAGATTGGAATACAATTTTGCATATAGACAAATGTAATAATCCATAGGCTACTTTTATTGGGTTACAAAGCAATAAAGTCGTAAAGTGGAAGCTTTTATTATAAATGTAAAAGTTTTTACTCAATCACGCCATAGTTTGGATATCACATGCAATAGTTAATCAAATGTACCATTATAGCATCAAAGCAATAGGAAAGCTAGGGTTAGTCAGAAAGAAGTCCAAACATTTTATGGTACTAAACAATCAACTGTCACTTTTATAGGCGTGAAAACAGAGGAAAAGCTTCCAGATTCATGTCCACTTATCGAGAAAGAATTGACTTCGTTAAAACAATGTGAACCCTACATATCTTTCGAAAGTGCAGATTCAATTTATTAAATGACTCCCTCTGCGCGCTTAAATGACTAAAGAGTTACGAAAGCCTTCATCAATTTATTGAACAACAGTTTTCCAATCAGTTTGTAATTGGTCAGTTGGGATTTAAATGTATTCTGACCGGCCTACCGTTCGTATTCGCCTTCATTTTTAGGGTTCCGTATTTTTATGCTATAACTGACAGACAAGCTGACGGGCCTCCTAATGGAAAGTAATCACGGTCACCCTACTACTGTTACATTGTATTATTAGGCAACATAGACCTAATAATACAATGTAACACCCAGACAGAAAACAAACATCTGCGTTCATCACACAAATATTTGTTCCCAGTGGGGATTGAATCCACGACCAACGGCGCAGAAGGCAGAGCTAACCAGCTGAACTGAAAAACCAGTCTAAAGTATGTTGTAAACAAAATGGCATAACTTACCAAAATCGATGTATAGGAAGACGAATATTACAGTAGTGAGGTACATGAGACACATCGTATCCAGGTAGAAGCCAAACGTACTGCCTCCGCCTAGATAGCCGTTCCAAGCTGAACTATGTAGATTCTGCATCAAAACATATTAACTACAACAACAACACAACGAGATGAGGAGTACCTAATAGATTAGCATGGTATGGGCTTGTTATGCGGAACGATAAAAGTCATATTATTACGAGAAAAATTACAGAACGCATGTGGATTGTGGTTATAAAAGAAGAGGTAAACCAAAAAAAGATGGATGGACTGTGCCAAAGATGACATGAGCAAGAATAGATTGAGTGAGGTGACGAATGATAGAGGTGATTGGTTTGACAGACCAGACCAGTCTGGAAGCTTTCCGACATTCAGGAGTTGTATTTGTACACCCTGTATGCTGGCCAAAATAGTAAATATAAAATAGCACGCAATGCCCAGATTCATCGCTATTATTATTTTACATCAAATTATTAATACATTATTTTATACAACTACCTGATCGAAAAAGCTTATATCCCACCGAATGTTAAGTTGTAACCACCGCCTATATCAAAGTATTGCCTTACAGGTCACGTCACCGGTTAAATAAGGGATTTTAAACGCCTACGCCCCGCCGTAGAGGCCTACGGCGTAGACCCTTTGTAGTAGTTCTGTATTGATCTACCTACCCTATGTGCTGGTATGCTTACAGAGGGCAATCTTAGAAACTGAACTAATTATAAAACAACTTCTAGGGTGTGTTATTAATAATCCTGGCGTAGCGTTGGACTAGTTAATCCGTGTTTTGTCACATTTGCTCGAGTTGACAATTGCATGTCAATGCAAGAGACAAAACACGGATTAACTAGTCCAGCGTTGCGCCAGGATTATTAATAACACCCCTAAAGTTTATAACTTTTGAAACTATCCTGGTTTTTAACATATTTTTATGAAACAACGGGGTATTTACCATGATTAAATTTTGTCAGCAACTGTGCCGAAATATCGGGAGTCAAAAGTCACAAAATTAAATCATGGTAAATATCCCATTGTAACATAAAAATAGAATTTCTAAATTCTATGTTTAATTCCAATAACATTGGAGAGGTTTACTTTGCGGAATTGCGAAAATGCAATGCATTTATTGTATACAAACCTGATGTTCATCAAACTCGTCAATTAACCGATTCTGAGCGCCACATGATCTGATAGTTGCAATGCCGTTTAGTGATGATGTCACCATGCCAAACACTGGACTTTTTGCTAAAAAATTTAAACATTTTATATCTTAGTAATAGCCTCATTAGCTGTACTGGATATGCCTTCTGTGCATATATGTGTGTGTATATATATGTGTGTTGTGGGTTCGATTACCATTACATACGACAACATGAACATAGCATCATCTATTCTGTCGGACGCATACAGATGTTTCAATATTCAATATATATCACTAAATATAAGAAGTTCTAAGAAAAAAGATGAGTAAGTAAAGAAAGTATGTGGCACAGATAACAAAGAAAATCAGATCCAAAAGCGACTATAAATCGGTGGCTCTCTAGTACCATGGACGTAAGCGGGGTATTACGTTTGATGTACTACAGAGCCACTTGACGTACTAGTTAGTTCCTTTGTTCTAAGTTTTAACTTGTCAAATATCCGAAATTGTATGGAGAAAAGAGCACACGCTCATGCATTTTGGCGACGACAATTTTTAACCACATAGTCTTTCTACTATGTTCTGTATTTATAGTCTAGCACCTTCGTATTTAAGAAGTAAACTTACTTGTGCCTTCCAACCGTTTAACACCTTGAGCAGTCTTCAAGTATACTTTCACGAAGAAAAAGAAAAAAGTCAAGAGAACTGCCGACGGTAACAACGTCCAGTACAAAGCTATTGCGTTCAAGATGAGAATTGTGGTAAGAGTTCCGTATATTTGTAACACGTCTAGGAGAGTTCTTGGGAGGATCTCATCTAATGATCCCATGTCCTTGGTAAAACGGTTCAGGATACGACCTGTAAGTACAAATAAAATTACACCCAACAATGACGTGGTCTTTTCATGTCGTATATGGAGGTCAAGGAGGTTGCCCTCAAAAAATACCTGGAGAAAAATGCATTCATTACGCCGACAAGAGCATTGCTCAGAAGAGGATGACGTGGTACTGATGTCTAGCAAATTAGACGAAAAAATAATAATATAATCCTAGAAATAACACTAAAAAAGTTCTAATAAACATTTTGCTACCCAATCACCACCAGACCTAGAGCCATCCTAGACCTACTCTAAAAATATGGATGGAAGCTAAGAAAAATATAGATTTTAAAAACTAGGGAATAAGTTTAAAAATCTTGAAAAGCCGACTTCATAAACACTGAACCGATTTTGGTAAACGGTAACATCAAAATATTAAAGCTAAATTCAGAAACTCCCCTGTTTTTTCAAATTAGTTGAAAATGAATATCATTTTCAACTCAAAGTTTGGATAGCTCTACAAATTGAGATGGTAAAAATAATAGAATGACGGGTTCTCTTGCCAAGACATACTTTGGATTGCTAGAGCGGGATCCAGATCAATTTCCTATGTTGACTGTAAGATTTCCGTAGCTAAGACAAATCCTTTGATGAAATCGATACTGATATTTTTTTATACCTTGCTCTTGTTGACATCATTCAAACATGATGCAATTACTAAACATTTACAATGCGATTAACGTCTTAGTCCGTAAGATAAAGTATTATATTATAAAGATAGTGCCAATGTCCTATTTAGACAATCTAGATATGAAAGTAGGTATGTACTTCTACCAGTAGAATCTCATGCGGTTTTGTTCACGTGAAGCTATTTTTATAAAATCCCGTTGCCCCTTTTTAAGGCCTGAATTACAGGGATATTTTCTTAGTAAATATACTCCCAAACTCTGTGGTTGTATTTTGCCCGTTTACTGTGCTTGTAAAGGCAAATGTCAGGCTAAAGTTTGATAGTTTTGGATAAAAGTAAGTAACATCAAATGAGATGGCGGTCAAGCGTTTGCTTATAAATTGTAAAAAAAAATTGTTATAGTTGGCACGCATAACTATTTAGTACATACTTCTTTGGCTTTGCTTTTATAGTGTTTTCAGGGTAATTTATCTTGGTGCTCCCTTACTTTCAAGCGTTTCTTAATGCATAAACAACTGCTATCTCTTACCACTATACAAACAGTGACAGAGCGAACTTTAAGTCTCACACTTATGTAACGGTTGTAAGTAGGGCCATTATAGGTAGACGTAATCTATACGTTCATTGAACCTATATCAACAGTCCTTTGATCCATCATCCTCCACTTTGCCGCGTATTTTCTCTCTCAGAAACGATAACATCAGAGAAAAATATGTTTTTATACCGCGCAAACGTCAACAAATTAATGCAGTATTGGCCCAGATGTGGCCATATCCAACACGACGAGTGGGCAGATTCGATTTTGCTCACAAATATGATGTGCATCCACAATTCTAATAATACTGTAACAATTTATATGTACATACAAATAAGGTACAGCATACTGCTGCTGCAGCATACACTGCTCGTATAGACTTGAAATTTTGAGGATATATTTGTCTATGCCTATTTATTTTTGCCTATGGGTTATTCTGATGTATAAACTACACGTAAAAACTACACTACGCACGTAACTACGCTACACGTAAAAACTACTGAATGGATTTTAAAAGATTCATTAAAATCCATTCAGTAGTTTTGCGTGAAAGAGTAACAAACATCCATCCATCCATGCATACTTACAAACTTTCGTATTTATAATATAAGTAGGATAGGATATATTATAATGAAATGCTATTAAGTTACTTTTAAGGTTATATGAAAATTGCTTCAAGGCAACGAAGTTACACTGGATTTTACCTGTTTATACTAAGTATGAAGATATCGCATCATTTAGAGTACTAAGGCAATGTAAATACTAGTATTTACGCAATATAAACTTATATTACACTGAATATACGAATTCAGAATCATACCTAGGTTCCTAATTTGAAGACTGAAGAATATTTATTGTTCGTGAGATTTATAGATCGATATATAGTATTTCGAAATATGAATCAGAAAAGTCAATGACAGACTATTAAACATGATTCTTACCTGAAGAGCTGGTATCGAAAAATCTCATGACTCCCTTGATCATAGTAGAGAACATATTGTTGTGGAGATTGCTTGAGGCTGATACACAAAGCGCGGCGAATGGAAACACTCTGATGTTCGTTAGTAGTATACATGCTATGACAATGCAGCCGTGAATGATGAGGTACTGTCCTGTTGTGAACTGCCCAACCTGAACATCTAGTCCAGTTTCTGAAAAGAAATAGTATAAAGTCTTGCTACAATCTCAAATCTCAATGATTATAGAAAATATACTGTCCCAAAAGCTATGAGCCGAGTGGGATTTGAACCCATGGCCCTCCCCTTGTTACTTTACTTTGACTACGTATACGTATCTACTTTAGTTAGGTAAATCGATAAAAAACCCTTTCATTTTCATTTTACTAAATGTTCTCTTGAAAAAAGTTATACTTAATTGAAAAACATAATTACTACATAATTATACACACACAAAGAAAAGATAAACAAAGAAATATTGAATAAGAACACGGTGGGTACCTATAATGTAAATTTAAAGAAATTGCAAGGATTCCACTGTAAACAACTCTTATGAGTTTTACAATCTAATGAGATTTTAAAGTGATATAGATAAACCAGTTGGCCTACCACAAGCTCTGTCTGGTTTTGTCTCTAGCCCTGGTTTTGAGTCTCTTTTACCTAACATCTATCTATATCTATATATATAAATCTTTCGTGTCACAATTTGGAACGCGATAAACTCCGAAACTACTGAACGGATTTCGGTAAAATTTTGCAACTGCCTAAAATATGCTCGGACTTAAAATATAGGATAGTTTATATTCAATATTTAGGTGTTATTAATTTATAAGGGGCAAAAGTTTCGAAATCTACGTCTATCCCTTTCTATCACGTAGGGACTTATATATGTCTATCCCTTTCTATCGCTTAGGGATTTTTCTGAAAATTCTCGACTTTGACGAGAACAGAATGCACATAGACGCTCTAGAATGATCTGGAATAATCAAATTTAAAGTCGCTTTGCATCCGGAATGCTCCCACCCAAACGTTAGTAATCCAGAATTATCTAGAATACTCAAATATACCCATGCAAACGGTTCTGAATTCTAGATTTGGACAAAATGTTCAAGAAAATAGTGCTCCTAAACGTAATAGAATGTTCTTTCATCATCATCATCAATTGATATCAGTCCACTGCTGGACGTAGGTTCACCTTGAGTAACATAGGCTATATTTATGTGTTTAAAAAATAAATGTCCACCCGTGCGAAGCCGGGACAGGCAGCTAGTAATTATATAAATCTTTCGTGTCACAATTTGGAACGCGATAAACTCCGAAACTACTGAACGGATTTCGATAAAATTTTGCAACTGCCTTTAATATGGTCGGACTTAAAAGATAGGATAGTTTATATTCAATATTTAGGTGTTATTAATTTATAAGGGGCAAAAGTTTCGAAATCTATGTCTATCCCTTTCTACCACGTAGGGACTTATATATGTCTATCCCTTTCTATCGCTTAGGGATTTTTCAGAAAATTCTCGACTTTGACGAGAACAGAATGCACATAGACGCTCTAGAATGATCTGGAATTTAAAGTCGGTTAGCATCCGGAATACCCATGCAAACGGTTCTGAATTCTAGATTTGGACAAAATGTTCTAGAAAATAGTGCTCCTAAACGTTATAGAATGTTCTTTCATCATCATCATCAATTGATATCAGTCCACTGCTGGACGTAGGTTCACCTTGAGTAACATAGGCTATATTTATGTGTTTAAAAAATAAATGTCCACCCGTGCGAAGCCGGGACAGGCAGCTAGTATTATATAAGCATAGGTGTAAATTGAATTAAATTAACTAGAGTGGATTCTGAAAAACACTAGCAAAAGTAATTTTAATCAGAAGATAATTAAACTAGTCCTGCTTATCGTTGCTGCAGGTGATAGTTCCAATGACACGGCTGCATACGATATTAACTTATCACCGCATGAACTACTTCGAAAATCTAATCATATCAGGCTTTACTTACCTAGTTCGGCGCCACCTAATCCCTCTTCGTAAACCGCCATTTGATTGGACCTTTAACAACAATACATTATTAACATATCAGTATTATGTTGATGACATCAGAGTACAGGTGAAAGTACAGTGAGTTATACACTGGAGGACCCACCCAGGTTAAAGCTACGCATCCTTGCCAAAGCAAAATGAAATACACCCGAAACATTGAAAGACTGATCAGGAAGACGTATTAGTTTTTAAAGATGGAAAAACTTATAAATTACTGTAAACAAAAGAAGCAAGTTTTTATTCAGTTTTAAAATAATTATCGCACAAAAGTCAAAAAGGATCCCAATTCGGTGCATAGCTTTTGGGATCATGTTATTATAATTATTATTGAAAAGAAGCAAGTCTTCAAAAGGCAAGCTATCACTTTAGCAAATTCAAATAAATCTTATTAGTAATTTTATGAAATTAAAAAAGGTACAATTATTTATAGATTCAAGCTCCTAAGCCATTTGTCTTGTTAGAAGAAAGTCATACAAGAAATGCTTGATTAGGCTTACGAAATTAGTGTAACATCGTTAAACATGAATCTATGGTGCACAAACTGCCACCGAAAAAAAATAAGAAGTTCAAATCAAGGATGGCAAACTTGGCAGTCAGAGTTCTGGATATTAAGTAAATGAGACCTGGGGACGCAACTTGAAATTGTTTTAAGCACTGCAACTGCTCAACATGATGTAGGCAATCAGCTAGTTCCGTAATTTTCTCTCAGAGCAAAAACTATAATAAAGTTATTTAATCACAGTTGCATCGATAAAAGGCACACAGTTGGCTGAAACCGGCACCGTTCGCGCCAAACTAGTTACGAACTTTGACGTGCTGCGGATTTGCCCAATACTTGCTGTAAAAATGCAACTCCCTATGCTTCATGCAGAGTTATGTACGTACAACTACGTAAACTTAGCTCCACGGCAAAAATACTCTGATAATCTTTATAATTCATAAATGCTATTCCAGAATCCTTTCAGCGGCCACAAAGTATAGAGATGAGTGAGTACCCAAGCACTCATCAGTTTCTGAGTGAGTATTTGGGTACTCATCTCTGTACTTCAAGTAGGTATTATGATAGAGATTAAAATACTTACCAATAACTAACCCAGTAGTCTGCCCCGGCCGCACTGGCAGTCGCCAGTAACACCAGAGTTAAATTGAATATGATGAATAACACACTTCCTCCTGCTCTGAAGTACGCCGCTATCACTTCCCATTTCAAGTTTCCTGATTGTCTTTCTTCATCTGCCATCTTCTGAGCCTCAAACTCAGGCATCTCCTCGCCATCGTTGATACTAGACTGCAGCCTGAGAAGTGCTGGTCTTGCTTTTTCTTCAGTACTCTGAAAATGTCTCATTACCGTTATCTGTACGTACGTGAGTAGTATGTATTTTATTTTATTGAGTTTATTAAACTCTCGTACCATGCGTGCCCATTGTGAAACGGGTAGTTGAGAAGTCTCATGACTACATGCACAAAAAACGAGCTTAAAACGAGCACAAGTACGGCATAAACATTAGTGAGAAAAGTTCTTAGCTGACTGATTTAGATCCACTGCTAGGTAAAGGCCTATGTTGCAAGTCTAGCAACTAAGCCACTTATGACACTGATAAAAAAGAATGTCATCGACCCATCCCACTACTAGATGTTCGACACTTCTTTAACAATTAATTAAGCCAATCTTGATTCCTGAACCTACACCAGATTTTTTTAGGTAATCAGCCACTATAGGTATCTGGTTATATACACTGTTACGGCACTCATACCCGGAAAAACATTAGCTATCCATGCCATTATTTTCCCGCTGCAAATATTTATTAGTTTTATTGCTTATTTCCTTCTAAGGTTACCACATAAAATAACTCGTTTTATTGTTAAATGAATGTATAAGGAATGAAGGCTAAAAAAAATCTTTGACTCTAATTTGACCATGAAATATTTAGGGAGATACAATGATAAATCCTTGCATCCAAATTTAATAGCACTTCGTTCAGTACCAATTAAAAGTTCCCAACTCACGAGAGCACGAACTCACTAAGCTTATCTAAAGTTTGAACTTAAGCACATCTATTTCGAGCGGCTTGTAAGCTTGAGGACTAAATTACATTCTGATGTAGAAACAGGTTCGGTTGCTATAGAAATACTACCATTTGAATAACCTACTTTACGCGAGTGGCTTTTAGAGTAAAAGAAAGACTCGTAAAAGAAAGAAGACATTTTTTCTACAACTTGTACCTGGTGCTTGCTTGTTGTTAAAACTCAATTGGCAGTATTACTATAATGAATATTAAGGTAGCATTAGTATGGTAAACATCGTGAGGAACCCCATGGATTTGTCAGCTCCGCACGTATTGACCATGGTCTTTCATGTTAATTAAGCTATCAGGATTGTATAGATGATGGGCAAGTTTATTCCATCTAAAACCCTGTCCAAGGCACTATAGCGTCCCGTTAGCTTGGGGCCATTGCCCCTAACGTCATATAAATCTACAATAGATGCAACGGTCGGTTTTATTAGTGAGGATTTAACACAAAAGTAATATAATCGTTGAGGTGATTAATTACAAATTTATCTTTGTAATGAAGATAAAATATTTTTTTTCCGAGTCATTGTATAGGTAAGGAAATGATAGTAGGTACTTTTAAATACCGTGTCAAACATTTACAGTCATAAAATAATAAAATACTTATGTATGTATTATAAAAAACTATGTAACTATATAAAAATTTAAGCTAAATAATCATAATGTATGATGAGTATTCATAAATAAATATATCCGCCATATAAATAAACCCATTTAAAGTTTTAATCCTATGCATTTACGCTCATATTTATATAATGGTCTTATAACAGTCATTTAGCTTAACAGGCCGCTTAGTCTGTTGCCATCTCTATTTGTTGATATGAAAGTGACAGACAACTGACTTTTAGCAAGCCGCTAAAAAGTACCCGGCATTAGGAATGAGGAGATTAATTTATATGGTTTCGTTTCTTTATTGCCAGCAATATTCAAAAAACCACTATTGTTTTTTCAATAAATTACGGATAGACTACATGTTTTTTTCCCCTAGCCTATTTCGTCCCACTGCTGGGCAAATGCCTCCCCTAAAGACTTCCAGTTTTCCCTATCCCGAGCCTCCTCTCACCATCTCCTTTCGAAGAACATCCAGGTCGTCACGCCAACGCTTTCTCGGTCGACCACGAGGCCGTCGAATCCATAATTGTTTAAGATAAAAAAATAATTGCTCTTTATTGATATTTATGTCCGCTTAGATCCGTGGGGGATAACGTATAGTTTTGTTGCAATCAAAACCTAGCCGCATCTGTCAGTGTTGACATTCCATTGCAATAAAACAACGATATGAAAGAAAACTTGGGCCTAATTCTCAGGCCGATCTCGATCATTTTGCAATTTTATCTTATTGCTTCTTTTCGAAGAGAGAATGGATGATTTCCTTGAGTAATTCATCGACGATGTCATCGTAGAAGCCTTGATAGCTACGATATACGGAAAACGTAGAAAAAGTTCGGGGTTGTGCAATGCCAATGTGTATTTAAGGGACATTGAAAATCTCGGTCGGCCCTAGAATTAATTAGGCTCTGTCCAATACGTATTGTGCATGCTTCATCAAAATTTAGTCTCCAATAAACCATCGTAAAGAACACTCGCTTTTTTAATTACAAACCTTCCCGCAAACAAAAAGGAACCTTAACGTACTGAACATAATGGTCAAATCGAGCCGGATCGATTAGTGGGAAGGCTTGCGGACTCGGACGGCCGACGCTCGGAGACAATAGGCCGCATTCCTTAGATAAGAACTGAGATTTGTGCATCAAGTTAAAGTGAATTATTTGAACTGTGTTTTAATATTGTTGGATTGATTTGTTACGCGTGTTTCTAAGTGAATGAACTAAAATTTGGATTGCAGTGTATTTAAAGATTTGGACAAGTTGTGCTAAGAATATAGTTTGGACCTGGACTAAAAAACTAGACGAATAGTGTACCATAATACCTACGCTACAGTGTGCACTAGACTATTTTATTGTGTATTTGTGAACTACATGAACTAAGCTTTACCGCCTGGCTTCGTTTGATTTTAGTAGTGGGTTTTGGACTTTATTCAATTAAAAAATAAAAAATAAACTACAATGACGACAGCAACTTCGGAACAGAGTCAATACCTAGCTACGTTAGAAGATGTTGCCAGCATGATACAAAAGGCGCAGATAAATATAAAAAAATGTCCTAAAGCGAGGCTCACGGAAGGTTATATAAGGACCAGATTGAAGACCATAGAAGATTATTGGGCATCTTTCAAAGAGGCTCATAACAAACTCACAAAATGTACGCCGCGAGAACAACGAGGAGTTTTAAGCTATTTCTTGAATGAGGAGTTCTACAAACATGAGGAGATATACATCTGCTTTCAAGCAGATTTAACAGATCATCTGCTAAAACTGGAGGCGCAAAAGAAGATTGAAACTTGGAATATGTCAGGTTCAACCCAAGATAGCAATCCTTCATTTGCCAAACTTCCTCGGATCCAACTTCCCACGTTCTCGGGCAAGTATGAAGAGTGGCCCTCGTACCAAGACTTATTCACGGCACTCGTCCACAACACAGCGATCAGTGACGTACAAAAACTTCATTACCTAAAGACTACGGTTTCTGGCGAAGCGGAAGTACTATTAAGAAACATACAAATAACCGGAAGTAATTATACACAGGCGTGGGAGTTATTGAAAGGACGATTCGGTAACAAACGAATGATTGTAAATTCTCTCTTGAAGAGATTATTTGGGCAGAAAAAGGTGACTAGTCCGTCAGCACCACAAATTAAAGCTGTACTAGATACAACGACAGAATGTATCACGAGCCTTAATAATTTAAAAGTGTGCACCGACTCTTGGGATCCTTTAATAATATTTCTGGTTGGACAGAAGTTGGACACAGAGTCCTTGAAGGACTGGGAAGAACATGCACAGAAGGAAGATGGTGAGGAGATGCCAACCTGGGAGGAGTTGAAGAAGTTTCTCGCATCTAAATTCCGCACTTTAGAGCTTATCGCTCCTATCACCGCTTCTTCTTCGAAAGACAAAGCACTAGCCCACAAGTCTTTCCACGTCACCTCCGAAGATAATATAGAAGAAACCGAAGGAAACTTATTTCAAACCACACACACACACGCCGCCTTTACCAGTTCACAACAGTCACAACCAACATGTACCTATTGTAAAGAGAAAGGACACTACATTCACAGCTGCAAGGGGTTCGGTAATCAATCTGTGGAACAAAGACAGGATTTCGTTAAGAATAACAACCTTTGTTTCAACTGCCTCATACCGAACCACAGCGTATTCAGATGTAAACATAGAATCAATTGCCGAGTCTGCGGAAGAAGACACCATTCCCTTCTTCACAAAGCCATGGAAACCAATCAAGAAGGGAATGTCAAGGAGCAAGAACCAGTAGAAGAAACAGAACACAAGGTTACCAGCGCACACTTCTCTAATGAACAACCCGGTCGTCAAGTTTTATTAGCAACAGCACAAGTAAATGTTAGAACAAGGAATGGTGATACTCATCTCCTTCGTGCTTTGATTGACCAAGGGTCAGAGGCCTCCTTTGTATCGGCAAGAGCCGTGGAACTATTAGGTTTGTCTAAAACTAATATCAATGGAGTCGTCTCTGGAGTAGGAGAAGGAACCACTGTCTCTATAAAACATTTAGTTGACCTGTCGGTAACATCGAGATTTGGTGAAGGTGGAGATGTTCGAGTAAAAGCTTATGTGCTGAAAAGGATCTCGACACAATTACCCTCGACACGCATCACGATGGACCTGACCATGCTTCAAACGTTACCATTGGCTGATCCCACATACTCTACACCGGGAAATATAGATATGTTACTCGGCGCCGAAGTCTTCTGTAAAATTATAGAAGATGGACTCGTGAAAATGCCCGAAGGCGTAGTGGCTCAGAAAACATGTTTAGGATGGATTCTTTCGGGTCAAAGAGAAGAAAAAACAGTTTGCAACCAACACAAAGTTATTACACTTCATGTTACGAGAATGATTTCTGAAGACAATGACATGCTGAAAAGATTCTGGGAAATAGAAACAGAGTTATACAAAAAGAAGAAGTTATTGACAAAGGAAGAAGAAGAATGTGAAAATATATACAAACAAACAACAAAACGAGAAGCCAGTGGGAGATACGTTGTACACTTACCTTTAAAGCAAAGCATTGAAGAAACAGTAAGTTTATGTGGAGATACGAAACAACAAGCAATAAATAGATTCAAACAGTTAGAGAAAAAATTCCAACGAGATCAGAAGCTTAAGACTGAATATACAAAGGTTATCAACGAGTATAAAGATATGGGACACTTAAAAAGGTCTGAAGCGCCAGATGACAAACTTGCAATTTACCTGCCTCACCATGCAGTCATACGCGAAGATAAAGACACTACAAAGGTCAGAGTGGTCTACGATGCATCTGCTAAAGGTTCGAATGGACAATCCTTGAACGATGCCATGATGGTTGGACCTGTTTTGCAGCCAGATCTTAGAAGCCTCATTATAGCTTGGCGAAAACACAAGATATGCATAATTGGAGATATTGTTAAAATGTACAGGATGGTTAATATGACAGAATCACACACAAATCTTCAACGCATCGTCTGGCGGGATGATATAGAGGAAGAAATCGAAAGTTACAACCTAACAACTGTTTCATTCGGTACAGCAGCAGCTCCGTTTTTAAGTGTACGAACGCTAAGCCAACTAGCTGACGACGAAGAACACGACTACCCAGAGACAGCATCTGTAATAAAAAGGTCATTTTATATGGATGATTTGATGGTGGGAAATGAAAATGTAGAAAAAACTAAAAAAATGAGTGAAGAGATAAAAGCTATACTACGAAGAGGAGGATTCGAAATGCAAAAATGGTCGAGTAACTCAGAAGAAGTACTAGAATATTTACAAGGAGAAGTTGAACAAACAAAAGACAAAGTAGATATTAAATTAGATAAGATTATAAAAATTCTGGGATTGACATGGGATAGAAAAGATGATGTATTTAAAATTACTGTGAACTTACCTGAAATGAAGTATCCTATTACAAAGAGATCCATTCTCTCTGATGTCGCTCGTCTGTTTGACCCGTTCGGATGGCTCGCACCTGTAATTATCACTGCAAAAACCTTGATCCAAAAACTGTGGCTATGCAGCTTAGGATGGGATGATGAACTGCCGTCTGACTTGAGTGAAGAATGGACCAAATACAGAGAAGAGTTAATACATCTGCAAAATATAAGGGTACCGCGCTGGCTGCAAACTACTCCAAACAATAAAGATGTACAACTACACGGATTTGCAGATGCATCCACTCAAGCATACGCCGCTGTTACATACCTCAGAGTTGTTGAAGATGACGTAGTTCACGTTACAATGCTTGCATCGCGAACCAAGGTAGCACCTTTGAAGCAAATGACGATTCCAAAACTAGAGCTATGCGCAGCAGCTTTACTTGCGGAGCTAATCAATGACCTGGAAGAACTTCTGAGTATCCCTAAAGATAACATTTTTGCTTGGACGGATTCGATGGTGGTTTTATCATGGCTACAATCACAGCCTAGTCGTTGGAAAACCTTTGTTGCCAATAGGGTCGCTGACATAACACGAATTTTAGATAATTCCCAATGGAGACACGTCCAATCTGCCGACAACGCCGCTGATATCGCCACAAGAGGAATCAATGCCCGAGATCTGGCTGATTCAGAATCATGGTGGACTGGACCACAATGGTTAAAACTAGAGAAAGTAGAATATGTTGGTTGTGATATTCCCAAAACAGAGTTGGAATCGAAAAGAACATTTAATATCACATTACAAGAGGAAGAGCCAATTTGGGAAAGATTTTCTGATGTAACAAGAATGAAAAGAGTGTTAGCATACTGTAGAAGAATGTTGAAGAAAAGAATATCCGAACCCAGAGATGAATACCTAAACTCAAACGAAATGGAAAGAATTTTAGAAGACTGCATCAAATATTATCAAGGCTTAGTATACGGGAAAGAGGTAGAAGATTTAAAGAAAACTGGAAATGTTAAAACTAGAAGTTCCCTCATTACGCTTTCTCCGTTTTTAGATGAGAAAGAAATTATAAGAGTAGGGGGAAGATTACAGAATGCCACAATAGAAGAAACAACAAAACACCCTATCATAATACCTAGCAATCAGCATATCACTAAGCTATTGATTAATGAAGCACATATTAAAACACTCCATGGCGGAATCCAACTTATGATGACTTATATAAGAACAAGATACTGGATGATTAATCTAAAATCAGCTATTAAAAAATGTTTAAGATCGTGCAAAATCTGTATCATCCACAAGGCCAAAACTAAGAACCAGTTTATGGGGCAGCTACCAGCGATGAGGGTGAATCCACATCGAGCATTTTTAAATAGTGGAGTTGACTATGCTGGTCCTATAATGATGAGGACTTCAAAGGGCCGCGGGCATCATGCTACCAAAGGGTACATTTGCTTGTTTGTGTGCATGGCAACCCGTGCTATACATCTAGAAGCTGTTACAGATATGACTTCACAAGCGTTTATAGCCGCTTTTCGAAGATTTGTTGCACGTCGGGGGCATTGTTCGCACTTATGGAGCGACAATGGGACGAACTTCATCGGCGCTGCAAAGGAATTACGCGAGATATTCCAGAAGGGAAATCACAAACTAACAAAAGAAGTTGCTGAATTATTGGCTAGCGACGGAACAACGGCTCACTTTATTCCACCGAGGATGCCGTCATATGGAGGTTTATGGGAAGCAGGAGTTCAGTCAGCAAAAAAGCATTTAGCGAGGGTGAGTAAAGATACTAAGCTAACTTACGAAGAAACGGCTACTTTGCTAGCACAAATAGAAGCATGCCTCAACTCTCGCCCTCTATGTCAAATAGATAACACAACAGAACCATTGACTCCTGGTCATTTCTTAGTAGGCGAGCCTCTAATTGGCGTACCTGATTTAAATTATCAGCACCATAATATTAACCTACTTACCCGATGGCAACTGATTCAGAGGATGACACAAGATTTTTGGCATAGATGGCAGACCGAGTATCTTAATACACTACAGCAGAGGTATAAATGGCAAGTGATGGTACCATCTCCTGCTGTTGGTGATATGGTGGTTGTTAAGGACGAAGATCTACCCCCGACTAAATGGTTGCTTGGAAGAGTAAAACATCTTCATGCAGGAGCAGATGATTTAGTACGAGTGGTAACTATACAATGCAAGGGCAACCACGAATTAAAAAGACCACTCTCCAAATTGATCTTACTCCCGAAAGAAACCGATCAATGACATCTACTTGAACTCTAATATATGAACTTACCTGCTTACATTGTTGATTATGTTTTAAATCCTATATTGAATTCGTTAGTGCAACTTTATCATTAACTATAAAATGTATACAGTCCATTTAGCTATAGTTACTTATATTTATCAATACTTAGTTAAAAACTATTGTTTTTGGCGGGCGATATGTCCAATACGTATTGTGCATGCTTCATCAAAATTTAGTCTCCAATAAACCATCGTAAAGAACACTCGCTTTTTTAATTACAAACCTTCCCGCAAACAAAAAGGAACCTTAACGTACTGAACAGGCTCCTTATCATAAACAAAGTACGATTGTAACAAGAATCGTGACATAATAAACATGAGATAACGAATAGGAACTTGGACGATGGCAACAGATATATAATGGCTGAAAAATGATGGTAACAAGATATGTGATCGTTGTTCCTTGTTACTATCATAATTTGTTAGTATGAAACTTTTGATTGCAACAGAATTACACAATCTCCCAGCTGTTAGTAACACACTCTTCGAGGCGATTATTTGAGGATGTCTGAGGAGGTTAGTTAGATGCATATGTATAGGTAAACAAAATATAAACAGGTTAGTATATAATATGGAGATTATACGCACATTTTGCGGTTTTCAAATCCTCAACCGCAAGTAATATATCGACACCCAAAATGAACAACATTGTAACTCGAGTTACAATGAAATCTAACTATACTACTGGAGAACTTTTTATGACAATTAGAACTATGATTTCGTGAAACATACAAAATGGTATCTTGTCATTTTTTTCACGTTTGGGTCATAAAAATAGAGTATATCAAATTACAAAAAAAATATTTACATATATTCAAGCCGATTCCATTTTAAAATCATTGTAATTAATCGTACGATCCCATGTTATTTTTTTAATTCCAGTTACAATGTTGTTTATACTGAAATGATGATTATTTGGGGATAAAAAAACAGTAAGTAAACGTACAATGAATTAAACTTCAAATTTTTATTTGGTTGTCTGATAAAACCAAATTATATCGCCATTTACAATGATGTTATTGCTGATGTAGCAAAAATATGTTAATGAGTTTGGTGTAGGATAACAGTATGTGTACAGTTGATAACAGTTCTGAAACCCGATGGTTCTACTGATTCCTGAAGAAATTGTACTTAACGAATATAATCTTCCTGTTTGGGAACTACACTCAAGTAGTAGCATTTAGTTGTTAGGTATAATATATATTAGTATGTTTTGTTTTTTGTTTATATAAGTATTAGGATGTTATGTATAAGTTTAGTAGGTTCCTGCAGTTTAAATTATTAAATCGAGAGCGCTGGTGGCCTAGTGGTAGTGGCCCCGCCTTCCGATCCTAAGGTCGTGGATTCGAATCCAGCCGTGTACCAATGAGTTTTTCTGCCCAAAAATTTATGTACACTATGCCAGTGCTCTCAAACGGTGAAGGAAAACATCGTGAGGAAACCGGCATATTGTAGAACCTAAAAAAATCGAAAATATGTGTCAAGTGCACGAAAGGAGCCTCTTCGAGGCGCACTTAAAATCCTTTCACCACACTTGGTTCGAAAGAATCAGTGACACGATAAGAAGAAGAAGAATTATTAAATTGTTATTTTTGCGACACATGTGCACCGCCGTCCGTCACTGCTCTATTCAATTACTTTCCATGCTAAGGTTGCCTGGAAGAAATCGCTTTCAGCGATAAGGCCGCCCATTGTACTTTATTTTTGTTACGCCTAGTTTTTGTAATGTATCCTTGTACAATAAAGTGTTATCTATCTATCTATCTATCTATATCACAGAGTCTGTAAGACAATGTTTATTGAAACTTTTGATGTAACAGACACGTGGATAACTACGTTGTTTAGGAAAATGGATGAAAACAACTCTATAGAGAAGGATTTGAGAGGGCAACATAGCAATAGAGGAAATATTCTTGACGAAATTATGAAGAAGAATCTGTCCGTGACAGTGTTCTTTCAGTACCATGCAAGGAATCGCATTAGGTATGTTAGTAGCAGAACATCAAATGAGTATTTTGATGAAACATTGACATTTCCAAAGTTGAGTTAACAGGCCTTTTCATCTATTGTAGATGATTTATATAGCGTCAGAAGCAACGGTGTTTACTCATGCCCCTACTTGCAGGACGCCTATAGTGCCTGGGGTCAGGATTTTAGATGGAATAAGCTTGCCCAGCACTTATACCATCCTGACAGCTTAGTCGGCCTAGTCCACAGGAAAGATAATTATGGTCAATACGTGCGGAGCTGACTAAGCCGCGGGTTTCCTCACGATGTTTCCCTTCACCGTTTGAGAACACTAGCATGTACGTTGAGTGGATGGCTTCTAATAACCCCGCTCAACAAGCCACCAGATCGATCAGTACAGAAGAATTTTTCATTTGGAATTCCATATTGATTTCTTTTTTCAACATTGAAAATTTTAACCATAATAGCAGCTGCTTGCTTAGACCTACAAAAGATATTGACAACACCTCAGCCAGAAGTGTCAGCGTTCTATTACAAGAGGAGCTTCACGGTATTTGATTTGGGGAAAGCTCAAGGCTACTTACTAAGCTAGGCATGTTTGGGATGAAACCATTGGTAAAGCAGGATCAAACGAAGTAAGAAGTACATTACTAGACTACATCCAGATGAAGTCTGCTGAAGGCATCATTGATTGAAATCCATGATGCCTTCTTGGGTTTTATTCAGATTGCTGTGGGAGATAAAACCGGATCCGTATCATGTTCCTCATGTACGTCTACGCTGCCAATATTTACGGAGTTAACAAAACGGACAACTTCTTCGAAGTAAAGCATTCACAGTCCGAAGGAGACTCAATGTCCACTTTGATTAAAAGAAGGAAGAAACACCAAGTGATTAACATTCCCCAGCAAGGGTGGGTATACGCTACTAAAATGCGCCAAACCATAGGAAACCCCTACGTTGTAGGGAAATGAGTCAGAGCTATATTTATGGTATAAAATCACTTGTGGTAGTTGTACCAAACTGGGAAACCAGCTAGAACAATAAAAAAGTGATGTGGTCCAAGATTCAGCACCTGGAAATCAATGTACAGCATCCAAATCTCTTGAATTTCTAATATGATTTCTATGGAGATAGCTCCCTACAATTGACTTGGAAAACAAAGCATCTAGATCAACGCGAAAGACTAAAAGTGTAAAATCCTTAGAAGCGGTATGGGATAAGATTTTGCCTGCGGCATAATTATTCTGGGTCGCATCCCCTTTCGAAAGTCAAATATCAAGTCTTGATGTCGATGTGTAACAGTGGAGTAATTCCTGAACAATAAATATTTTTTTATACCAGTCTGCTCATTGCTGAAATAGAACTTGCCTTGCATGATCTGTCAGAGAATGAAGAACTGGCTTTGCATTTAATTTGATTACGGTTTTTTTATAAGCTGTTTTACTCAGAACTTTTGTAATTTGTAATCCATTTAACAGCGATGCTTATTTTTGTCTTTTTGAGAAGTTTTTTTTTTACTATCCACTTTAGAAGTCCATAATATATTTAAAGACAATAACGTCTAATTGTTATTAAAAATTTATTGACCTAAGTAACTTCCTCTTGACTTAAATAAAAAATTCTAATTTATTTGCCTAATTTGTTATATTTTTCATTATAATCTTCTGCTACAATAAACAGACAAACTTTTCCTACGAACTTCAGCAAAAGTTCATAGGAAAAGTTTTTTTTACAATGATTATCTTCTAAAATACTGACAATAGTACCTCTATAGATAAGAATACAGTTTTATTCTCCGAACTTTTCCAAAAGAAAATTATTTAATTCAATCGTAAAACTACTTGCGATTTTGTTCTTGTGAAGCCATTACCACGGACGTCATTGTAATATTTCTTACAATTATGTTCTTGTATTGTTTTTCATATCACATAGTAGAACCTCATTGTAACTGTAAATACAATGCTTTTCTTGCCAGGTTGTCGTATTTTTTGACATCGTAACTTGATCAAAATAGCCCTTCCGCTTATACTACGTTCACAGGATTAATGCCAATGAAAATAGAAGGAAAACTATGAAAAAAACTTTTTAAAACGTAAAGATCGACCAATAAACAACCACAGGAGAGCTAAAAAACGGCGCCAAAAAGTTTAAATTCGCTCTCCTGAAAACTAGCAAAAATTGATTACAATGTTGTTCATTTTGGGTGTCGATATTATGTTTAAAAACCTGGCACAGGTATCTCTTTAGATGGCTAGTATAGATAAAATAATACTATACTACTAGGCTACAGGGATCCACCAATAAATTATCTGCCCAAAGTAAAGCTCGCGTCTTTATACATCTTTAAAATATATTCGTATTATCTTTAATAGTTTTAATCAAAGAAAATTACAATAAATGCAAGTATTTACAAATTGTACTAAATACACAAGAAACAGTTGACGACCAAGCGACCTAGAGATAGCTCAACTGATCCAAATCAGCGCCATCAGTTTTCATGTCTAGTACATCTGGCCTCTAGCTCAGTTGGTAGTAGCTCTGCCTTCTGCGCCGTAGGTCGTGGGTTCGATCCCCACCGAGAACAAATATTTGTGTGGCAAACATAAATGTTTGTTCTCTGTCTGGGTGTTGTATTGTATTCTAAGTATGTATTTACAAAAAAAAATGTATTCAAGTATTATATCAGCTATCTGGTTCCCATATTACAAGCTCTGCTTAGTTTGGGGCTGGGTAGTGTTGTGTGAATTGTCCATAAAAAAAAAAAAAAAAAAAAAACTTAAAATTGTAAAAAAAAATCCGTTGTAGTGTACACTATAATATTAATTATGTAGTAATTAAAACCACTTTACCTTTACACTCAAACTATCGCCGTCCTTTTCTTTGCTCTCTTGCAAAGATGAAAGCATCAGCGAGAAGTCTTTACCAGAAGCCGCTAGTTCATCAAAAGTTCCCACGTTTTCAATACGACCCTATAAATAAATAAAAAATCAAAATGATAGTGCTGTCAAGTTTTTTGTAAAGAACAACATTTTGTCTTTCAGATGGCGTCACAGCTACATTTTATCTACAGACTTCAAATAAAAAAGAAGGATCTCAATTTGGTTGTTTTTTTATATTTTATATTTTTTCATCTGAAATGTAGTTCTTCCAAGTTGGTCCTCTAGAAATTATATCAAAATCTGTTTATCAGTTTGCCCATGAAGTCGGTTTCTCATGTGTTTAAAACTTATATTCTTTTAAAATTAAAACAATAAACTTCTTTTATATCTTGTTATCATCATAAAAAATGTGCATATAAATATGCAAATATATGCATCATAATGTACTACAGGTTTTTATTGACTGTTGCCATTTTTCTCGTTCATGAAGACCGGTCGTGAAATTTACATAGGTTTTAAGACTATTTACCTTAAGTACCTATGACTATTGACCTTGACATTTCATTGATAAAATACTAATTCATTCCATTATTTTCGATACATTACCAATAAATTTCAAAACAAATTACCACCGGTTTTTTCTTAGTAACCTTAGGTTTTAGGTGGTTTACCGTCACTTGGCTTCACTAATATTGTAAACAAACACACGTACGATTCAACTAATGCTGTGTTGGTTAGTGACAGTGGCACGCGGCCAAACCAAGGCATATTTACACAGGTTCGCGGTACTTTTGACTAGACAGACAGAGTAATCAATTTACCGCTACACAAGCCGGTATAACGCCCCGGTATCAGAATTTGTTCTTCCCTGGGGAGCTCTTAGAATATGTACACAAATTATCATTTATTCATATGGCATAGACCGCTTAAGCCTCGTGCACATCTAAGCGTTCTGCGGTAGCGATCAGTGAAACGCTGTCAAATATCGCTGTTATATTTGATAGCGTTTCACTGATAGCCACCGTATGGATGCTTAGATGTGAGCAAGGGTTTATTGATTCGCGTGTCTAAATTTTAAGCTACTAGCGATTTGCCCTGGCTTTGTACGGGTAAAAAAACTCAAAGGCAGCAACCCCATGTTTCACCTGCTTTTTCCAAAACCCCACTCGTGCAAAGCCAGCTTAGCAAATAAAAAATATAGCCTAATTTACCCAGAGATAATTTTTGAATATAAAAATACAAATCTTTCTATTTCAATAGATATAAAGTACACATAATGTCTTGACTCAATTGCACCAATAAAAAGAAACACATTATGCCTCAGAATGGTATAGATACCATTCTGAGGCATAACTATTAACGACAAGATCAGTGTTTTGACGTTTATAGTTATGTCACTCATACTCATAGAGGGAGAAGCTATTATTAGCCTTGCCCTACGATTTGTTTCTTTAATGGCGTGCCGTTTGTATTTCAGTGAGGTATGGAATTTAAATCAAAGCCTCTATAAGCTAGGGTCCTCCATGATCTCAATACCACCACAATCAGCTTAATAAATAAGCATAAATAGGTGCGGCTGTTTCCCCGAGGCTCAGAATGTAATAATAATACTGAAAGTAAACAGAGAACACAGATTTTCATTTGCATATCTCTTTTGTTTTATTGTTAGAAGCCAAATTGATGTTTGGCTTCTAAGTTATGTTTAGGTTCTCTCGTAACAAGGACTTTATGAATGTTTTGAACCGGTTTCGACTTATTCAATTTATGGAGTATTTCTGTTTGATGTATAAACAATGAATATTTTTGAAATATGAAACCTCACATTTAATGTTATTGTTCTGTGAGCGAAACGTAAACATGGAGTAGATTCAACGTTTCCTTCGTAGAGCTCTTACAAAACATGGCAGAAATGCGACACGAGATTGACTCAAGCAAACGTAGAAAGACACAGCACCGTGTTTCAGTAAAAGCTCAGATTTGAAATCGTTCCACATTTTACGAGTAGCTACTTTTATTTGTTTTTTCTTGTGTGTTTGTCTGTGTGATTTTAAACAAAGGTACAAACCAATTTTAAACATGATTACAAAGCAGCGTTTTATAAAAAACATACTCAAAAATGTTACATAAAAATAATTTACACTAATAGGTAGGTACCTCTTGATTTTTTTAAATATAATATCACCTTAGGTTTTCCTTCAATGGCACAAGCGCACATCGGACCACGCCTAGAATTTTCATAGTCAGTCTAGGAATGATTATACAATGAATTAGTTAATCCGTACCTCATTCATGACAATAATATAATCCGCTGCCTTCAAGAAGTGGATCTGATGGGTCACTAGAATGCGTGTTTTGCCGCATAGGTAGCCATTGATGCATCCTTCGAACAACTGCCGACCCACGTTGGCGTCTACAGCTGACAGGGGGTCGTCCAGGAGGTATATGTCCATCTAAATAGAAAAATACACATTCAAGTTCTATAGTAATACCAACCTAGGAGGTGACAAGTAAATCAGTGACCAAAGCATTTCGTTTAATGCTACAACAGACTCGCAAAATATCAACTGTAAAAGCATGAATATTCGCTGCATATCCCGACTTCCCGCGGGATGGTTGGGCGTAGTGGATCGGGCGCTAGGTTGCTCTTCAAAGTGGAGGAATAAAGCAAATTGCATGAATGAAGCAAACATGACAGCGATAGTGAGATAGTGATAACGTAGATCGTTGTGATATCGCCTTGATGTGGCCAGGCTTTAAGAGGTACATACAAAGAAATTGAGAGAAGTTTATGACTAACCTAATTTTGTTCGATCTTCAAACCTTGCGATACATTTCATAGAGCCAATGCTTTTATGTAATCTTTCATTCCAAAAAGTTAAAAAAATGTGTAAATCTTTGCAGGACATGGCAATAAATCCAGAAAATGGGCTTATATAAATCACCATAACCAAATTACATAGGGTATGAGAGCGTGACGCGTGCTGTTAATGCTGAAATACAAATCACGCACTGCCGTCAGTCGCTATGTCGGCAAGCGTTGATCATATCTCATCTCAATCAAGCCTAAGTGAATTCTGGGTACAAGATGATATTACTACATTTTTATTTTGACTGGCTTCTCAGCTCAGTTGTTAGTAGCTCTGCCTTCTGAGCTGGAGGGCGTGGGTTCGATCCCCACCGAGAACAAATATTTGTGTTGTGAGCATAGATGTTTGTTCTCTGTCTGGGTGTTATATTGTATGCTATGTACAAAAAAAAGTATTTCAGTATTATACTATCTGGTTCCCATAGTACAAGCTCTGCTTAATTTGGGGCTAGATATTGTTGTGTGAATTGTCCACAATATTTATTATTTACATACATACGAGTATCTTTGAAAATTCATTGATAAGATAAACTGAAGATCAAACCAAAACCTTGTTTATCTTTTCAGTAATCGTGGAAATCTCGGAATATTTTGTTAATTTTTATAAAAACTGAAAATAATGTCTTTAGAAACTAGTAATGGCAAGAATCTTTATTTTGTGTTGTTTATTAATAATAACAAAATACAACTGTTTGATATTATTTCATAATAAAAATTAAAGTAGGAACGTCATCTCGAAAAATCTATTCGAAATGTAATATCCCTAATCAATGTTGATGTGTGTACCTATATAGGTAGAAGTACTCGTAGCTACTCTACCGTCTTCTTCTTTTTCTAGATTGTAAAAACACAATGAGCGAAGTACTCATTACATACGCACTGACCTACATTACGTATGAACTAGTTATTTTGTGTAGAAGTTTTGGTGGTTTCCAACTAATTTAAAACTCACGTAGCACTTTCCAAACTTGTGAGAATTATGCTCTAGAGGAATATTTAAACTTCGAGAGAGAGATAAAGAGAGAGAAGAGTGTATTTTAAAATACCATTGAGGATAAAATAAGTAGGTAGGTACGCTAAAACTCACAAAATCGAAACACGTAGAAATCTTAAGAATTCTTTGTAATTTGTAAAGATATTTGTTACTTTGTACGTAAGCCAAGTCGAGAATTTTAATGGGAGCCTATCTACAGGCTTTGAAAATATGTGTTTCGATTGAAGAATGTTAGATTTTAGAAGTAATGCCCCTAATATTTATTAGAATAAAAACCTTTCATCTTTTCGAGGTCGACTGATACACTCCATAAATGCAAAATTAATATTGAAAAGAGTCTGCATTTTTTTTCCTGTTAACATAAACACATCTCTGTCAGGCTAGACTATTAAGGAAATGTTAGAGGATGGAAACAATATGTAAATAGATAAAAAATAAAACTAATTTCAAAACAATACATTTTACGCAACTAACCTGGAAGGGGCTACTCCACACATTGCTTTTTTGTTTTAAAAAAACCCAAGTAAGGAAAAGTGTCAATCAACTAGATACGATAATGGTTTTTCGTATTTTCAAGGCTAAAGACAAACAGAGTTCATTGAACAACACACTACAAACTACTTCATTCGAACTCTGTTTGTCGTGATAACATGAAACAATTGGATACAATCAAATGTTTTATGTAACATGATAACATTCTTTAAAATGGTTCAAAGTATTTCTACTCTATTAAGTCTATTATGATTTAATACCTAAACAAGCAATAGTGTTTTAGGAGTGAAACTTCTCTAAGCGGGCTTGAGCATTGTTTTATGTGGGAAAAGACCAATGAAATCTCGATACTGTCACGTAGCCGACACCAGTATCTCGGGTGTACTCGATCCATTAGCGCCTTTTGCGAGCTGCGCTCGAACGGGTGCCAAACAGGTTCTTTATTCGCAATAGCTCACTTACTGCCCTCGTGTAACAATCTACTATTACCTACTACCTTTATGCAACACCCTGACTGGGTATAGCATGTGGCATTATCGAATACTTGTTGACATCATCATAATACAAACCAATATGTTTCCCAAGAGATATTAGTATGGCGTGTATGTACAGCAATTGGACATACCTCTCTGTAGACTGCGCGGGCCAAATTGATTCGGGCGCGTTGCCCTCCGGAAAGAGACACCCCTCGCTCCCCCACTAATGTCTGATCTCCGAACGGGAATTGCTTGAAGTCCTTCTCCAATGCAGACACTCGACATACCTGTAAAGTTTTCTCATTATATTACCTATTCCGAAGTTGAGTAAGAAATTAAAAACAGTGACGCAATTGATAAACGGATTTTCAAAGACATGAGGGCTTAGATTAGATAACGCACTACGTTTTCCACCTCATAAAATTCTTTATAGCTTTAGTACATGTAGAAAGTAATATTTTTTTATTACCAAAAAAACATGTAAGGAAAATTTTTAATTGAAAATGTAATCATTGAATAAATGGGGAAAATTTTGCTTTGCTAGCGTGGCTGTATAGCATAGACTTTTTAAACTCCTTGAATGGGTTTTCATTCTCTGCTGTACAGAAAATTAGACTATATATTGTCCATGGTTGGAAAATAAAACTAGTTTTTCATTGCTTATATTCTGAAAGTAGGTCTGAAGTTGCCTGAGGGGCCTAATTGAAAGTAATACTTTCAGCCCTAGGGAGAATCGCTTTCTACTGACAGCTGTCAAATTATTAAAAAAAACAAGTTCTATTTTATTCAACCATGTTCCAACTTCTTTCTAACTGCAAGGAGGTTGTTGAACCAAATTCCAACTTTTTATTCAGCAAGTAGGTTGGAAACCCATTACAATTACAACGGTAAGAAGTTTAAAAAGTCTAATTAGAGCGCAATGTAAAATTTAAATTTAAATAACATAAAGATAGTATTAAATAAATAATATATCTTCTAAATTACTTGATTAATAAATAGCTTCAACTATTTATTTAAAATAACATACATTTGAGCAAACAATTTACCATTTTTTAAATTATGAAAATGAAAATAATGGCTGAATAATGCTGGCGAGCCGAAGCCGAAGGCCCGCCAAAGAAAAAGAAAAAAAAACCGGGATGGCGGCAATTCAATCTTCATTTTCACTAATTTTTCTTTCATGTTTTTATTTTTACTTTCCTTGTATGAACACAAGAACAAAGTTTCATCACAAAGTGTAGAGACTGTAAGAAAAGTG
Source organism: Thera obeliscata (assembly GCA_947578465.1). Lineage (NCBI taxonomy): Eukaryota > Metazoa > Arthropoda > Insecta > Lepidoptera > Geometridae > Thera > Thera obeliscata. Next base: position 7,872,357 of record OX387926.1, read on the forward strand.
CCGATGGACACATTCTTAGTAATATTTTCTTCTATAAAAATAAGTTAAAGCAAAATTGCTCATTAGCCTACTTGGCTAGATTGTAATGTTATTAGGGTACCGCATCAAAGGGGTATACTAATTTAATGAAAAAAAAAAAAAAAAAAGAAAAACTTTCCTTGTATTCGTAATGAAAAGCACAGTGTTTACCTCGGGTGAAAGTCTTTTAAGTCCCTCAAGCTCCATTGGCGCCCTCGCCGGGACTCACAAAACGTGACTTTCAACACTCAGGTAACAATGTACTATTTTTTGCCAGTTGAAACCGATTCTCTCTAGGACTGATAAGTATTACGTTCAACACGCTCCTCGGGAAACTTCGGACCTACTTTCCGAGTATGAGTAGTAAAAATATAATTTCTAGTATGTTATAAAGTCTATGCCGTTCATTCACCATTCATTTGAAGTCAAAGGATTCTATGATAGGTTAAGCGTGTCGATTTAACAAGCGTGTCGCCCAACCCAGGGGAGCGCCCTGTTTATAGAGTAGCACAGCCACAAAACAAATGAAAAATTTCACAAAGATAATGTTTACAATTTACCATTCCACCGCCTAAGCTATTTGCACAAAGTTATTTTATGCAGAGAACAATTTCAGTAATGCTAAGTTCGCCGCGAAGAAAAGTAAACCACAATTCGCATGCAAATAGTTTGAATTTATGTACCTGCTTATATTTTTCCGGATCAAAAGTCAGGCCAAAGAGAATGTTCTCTCGGACGGTACCGGGGAAGAGCCACGCCTCTTGGCAAGCGTACGAGACTTTGCCGTTTATTGAAAATGTGCCAGTGGCCGCAGGCAATTCCTTTAGTAGCAGTTGCAAAATTGAAGACTGAAACAAATACCCATAATAAACCAACATGTTATAAATTGGAAAACATAGAAAATAATCTCTACAAATAAAACATGCACTATGCCAGTACCCTAAATCGGTGAAAGAACACGTCGTCGTGGGGGTTTCCTCCGCCCGGCATGTCGAATAACCTACAAAGTTCTAACTAGTGACACGTATTATTAATACATGTGAAATCCTTTCCCAAATAAATGTTCCTTTCAATTTCTTGGTGCTCCAAGCGTAGATAGAAGTAGGTATACGGCAGCTAACTTCTTACCCAGTAAGTTGAGTTGACACTAAGCTTCAATCCAAGCCATGGCAAATTATTCGGTTGAACATAGCACAACCACTTTACCACAACAGCGCTGTACAAAGTTCATTTTAAAAAGGCCTATTCAAGGTAAATAAAATACTTACTACATAGATGGAAAAAGCTTTTCAGAAACTTGAATTCACAAAAAGAACTGCATTCAAATGAGAAGCCATGGGCAGAACTCATAATCCAATAAAATCCTTTGCACCGGGGCGGGAAAATTAATTAAACAGGTAGGTAAGTTGTTTAGTTCAATCGGAAAGTTTAAGGTAGGCATCTAAGTTTATTGCTTTTGAAATAAAGTTTATATTAAAATAAGTTACTGACCTTTCCAGAGCCGACGGCGCCGATGATTGCGCAAAGTTTCCCTTTACGCAGTCGGAACGAAACGTTCTTCAGTGCCAAGAAATTTGGGTCACCAGTCCAACTGGCGGACACGTCACGCACCACTAGCGCTGTGTCGTCGTGGTGAGACAAACTCCTGCGGAGGCGAGAGTTCCGTGCTCCGGACCCTGTACAATAAACAACATTATAATATTGTTGTTCAAAAAAGAATCATATTTATTAGAAATATCTGCAGCAGATAATTCTCGGTAGATAAAATTAAATGTAAGATTGATCTGTATATAAATTACTATTCCAGTTACGGTGTGGGTTGTTGTGGTTTGTGAAAAGATCCACAATACCTACAGGAAATCTAGTGTGGAGGCGGGAATATTGAGGGTGCTTATTTGTAACAGGTACTCGTAGGTGTTTCAATTATAGCCCTGTAACCACAGTGACATCTTATCATCGGTTAATGACGTTGAAACTTGAGGTAGCTCTGTAATCTGAAGTATTTGTGTGTGGTTGTTCAACATACAGCGATCGATTGCTCCGTCACAAAACTCGCTCAAATTGGAAATCGTACCGCTTTCATTTTCCTCAAAAAGTTTTGCAGGTATAAAATATAGGTTTTGTTTTTCATTTTTGGCTGGAAACTAAGCTGCGATTTGCACGAGCGGATTTCCACTCGAAGTGTTGTTGGCAACACTTTGATAAAATGTACAAGCAGCATACTCAAGAGTCTGAAAAATATGTACTTACTTGACCCAGTTCACACATTATGCGTCTACTCTACGCGATTTATCGTTAGCTATTTTATTCATTTAATGGTTCCTGTGATCAATCCAAAACTGCTCGGTCACTGATTTGTATTGTCAATGATGAGGATGCAAATTTCCTCAAATCGAATAAGGAAATCTGCATTTTTTTATCGTCACACTATCTTAAGCTTGAAGAACTGTATTAGGTAGGGTTTTTTCTCAAACCTCTACATTTGCATTCTGCTTAGTAGAACATAAACAGCATACCTTCAATCAACTTGGCGCTGTATAAATCGTCTGTTTTCTGGATAAAGGACAGAGGTCTGACGGTGTTTTCAGATCCTTCTAAACTTCCAGACTTGTTGCGGAACAAAAGCGGAGATACCTCTTGTCTCTTCCCGGCTAAGTCTGGTCGATCATCTGTGAAATTACCAACTTACAGTATGGAATTTTAGCAAAAATAATCATTATGTATATCCAACAAAATGTGGAAGTGTGGGAAGGAAGGAGGGATGCTCGCATGAATAATTAAAGTATATATGACGTAAGAGGTAATTTTAGCTTGCTCATTTCAACAACAAAAATTAGTAGGTACAAATGACCCTGTCAACAAAAAAATATTATTCTCCGAAAATTGGTTGTTAGCGATTGTGGATAACGTTCAGAGATTTTATAGATCTGTACGAGTGAGAGATATTCTGGCAGTGGTCAGTATCCAGTGACGTTGCCTCTCAGTATAAAGACGAGTCGGCGCTAACACTGTAAAATATTGATATTCAATACACTGCGTCAATTTCTCGCTATCCCGGTGGTTTGGAGATGAATACGTTTACCCAAATGTTTGGCCAATTACCATGTGTTAGCTCGCGTTGTATCGCTGCTCGGCCATGTAAAAACGATAATTTTCATCACTACAATAGTTTTTTTATAATTAGAAAATACAGGGTTTCTTTACTTATCCCTATTATATAAAATTTTAGAACCTGGATTTAGTTATCTGGAAAATTATTATTATTAAGCCTTTATTTACTGAACATATATAAACATATTACATGTTTTATTCTTTCTTTTAAACTTAGTATTATAAGTTTAATGCACATCAGTTTCCATTTCAGTACGTCCATCCGACGCAAAAGCCTTCTCCAGCTGTTTCCATCTCTCCCTGCCCCGTGTCCTGAGTCTGGAAATACTCAGCTGAAATAAACCTAAGTACTCGCTACGTAATAAAGGTCGTCGTCCTGTAGGTTCATTGCTCTCTGGTAAGAATATGAAAAGTAGAGATTTAGAGACCTACAATTTTCACTCGGACGGAATACTAGACAAATTAATAAAAAGAAAAATGGATGAACATCAGACACGCTGAGCCCTCGCTTTGTTATAAGCGATGGTTACCACTAAAAATCAGGTGGGCCATATGTTTGTTCCATCAGCTAGTAACATAAAAAAACGGTGAATTTTCCGCTTACCCAAAGAAAGAAATTCTTGCACCCTTTTCAGGGTAACAAACAGTTCTGCACTGAATGCCAACACCAGGGGTAGTATCAAAGTGATGTTGACTTGTGTTGCATTAATAAATTGCTGCAATGGATATATCTGAAAATGTTAAGTGCGTGAGTTTGCCAACTGCCAAGAATTAAAAGTAATGTGGTTTCCTGCCGGGGTCAGGCAGAATGTACGGAACCGTTTACGAGGTTATCGCATTGCAGAACAAAAATTGTGTAGGTATTGTACATGCCAACTTTGTAGCTATACACCTATAGTTATGAAACAAAGAAAACTGTTACGTAAAGTGGATACTCGTATCTCTGATTACAAGGTAGGTATATAATACTTGCGATTGTATGATCTTAGTTCTCTTGCGGTCAAGCGTTTATTGCACTGTGATACAAACTGGTTTATAATACAATTAACGGTGTAAAAAACCTACCTACCTATACCTGAATGAAACATGCATTAGACCTTATGACCACAGTTCATTAATAACCATGTGAACATCGATAAAGCACCAAATTGGCAGATATTTTGAAAATGTAAAAAAAATATTTATTCAGTTGAATCACAAGGACGCATTACATCAAGGACCAACAAATTTCATTTACACAAAGAAACTTACAATTAAACAAAATATATTTACAAAATGTACAAAATACACAAGAAACAGTTGAGCTATCTGCAGATCGTTACAAACGATCTAGAGATAGCTCGATTGATCCAAATCAGTGCCAGACGGAAGCGTTCCCAAGACGCTGGCGACATTGCCACGCTGAATAGCAATGCTTATACGCTGCGCCAGATACCCACCAGCTCTTGGGTCACGCATCGCTTCGATCAGTCGCCTAGACAAAATTTTAAAGACCCGCGAGGCCTCGGTTTTCCACGGACCCAGAGTCTCAACCCAAAGAGGAGCAAATAAGTAGGCTCTGTCGAGACCTGCATATTTGCGCCTCTTGAAATCCTCGGCCAATCTGCCGCCGCGCCCGCCACAACGGATATCCTTGGCAGATGAGAAGGCGCAAGTGACACACGTAGCATCCCACACAGGTGGCCTCCCCAACTCTCAAGGAACAAGCGTCATACCGTCAGGCCGCTTACCATCGTCACGCAACAGACCATTTGGTTCGAGAACGGCTGGTACGTTGACAGTGATAAAGACCCGCCGGATGACGTCGTTGAGGCTGGCGTGACGAGATATCCGACCGGCGGCCCTAGAACACGATAATCCGTGATGCCCAAGCTGATCGACTGCAGTACCGCACTGGCACTGATGTACACTACAGTGTACATGGGCCTCAATAATTTGACAGTCGAAAAACGTTCATTCGATTTAACGGAGTGTACATTAACTAGCCATACATTAACCGGACCCTGAATTTTTACACTCTGCAAAAACTTAGTTCAATTATAACAGTAAAAATGAAAAGCTGCATGGTGACAGCGGTCCCGGTACAAACGGCGCATGATCGCCTTTCTACTCTTTTCTTTGAATTTTTAATTTGATTTTCTTTGTTCTGTGATTGAGCAGATATTTCTCAAAAAGATAACAATACAAGATAAAAGTACTTACAACAGTTGCACTCATTGCGTTCCCTAAGAGTACATAAGTAAGGATTGTGACGAATATTGCAGATTTCTCGGTAAAAATCTGGAAGCCGATGAATACGGTCCTTATGATAGTAGATTTCAACACTTCCTTCAGCTCGTTGGCTCGCTTCTGTCCGACTATTTTTTGAAATGGAATTTCCCAGGCATACATTTTTATGACCTGAAAATGTTATGCATGTTTAGTGGTGTTTGTGCTGTTGTGTTGGCGCGGCAACGAAAGCCTCGAAAAACTGATTATCGTTGGGAACTTGGAAGAAAGACGGTCTCGCGGTATATCCCCAACTATAGGTGGACTGACCAACTTAAAGAGGGGAACATGGTGGGTTGAAGCCAGTTTTATGATGTGGTGAACATGGCTACTAATAGGACGCGCTCCATCCTTCTACTCTTTACAACAAGGACATCCAAGTGATCACGATCTTCAATCATGAAGTGCCGACCACAGAGAGAGAGTGGTCTTTGTACTAACACAAAACAGGTTATCTTAAACAATTTTAGGCACTAGTCTCTCATTTCATAGTATAAGATGAATTTATAACTGTATTGATGTACCCACTCCTTTTTTTTACTTATGATACCTACCTAAACATATACTACTTAAGAATTGTCTAGTGTTCCATTGACACGATAGAAAAAGATCCGAAGGTGGCTTATTCCTTATTTCTACAGAAATTTAATTATATCATATCTAGGCGATGGCGATCGGTTAAACGCTGTCAAATATCGCTGTCATATTTGTTGGATTACGATCTCTTTAGTTGTAATTATTATTTAAAAGAAAATGTTGTTTTTTGAATTGATATTACCTTCTGACATGTTTTACTTCAACTGAATATATTTAATACTGCACACATTTTATTTTATTTTACTATCCTTTTGTGATTCTCACAATATTTTCACTGATCGCCACCGCAGATCGTGCGCAAGGTCTTATTGAGTAAAATAAATAATTTAAAACTATGACTATGACCAAGCAAGACGTGTTTAGTTTATAAAGCTATTAAACAAATAAGACATACCTGAATTCCGTTGATAACTTCACTCATCAGTTTTATTCGTTCATCAGTTTTTTCAGCTGTATTAAATCTCACTTGTCCAAGAATTCGACCAAGGGTTCCTGCAAAATATGTATTTAACGTACTTGAGAGCACTGGTCGGCCTACTGGTAAAGGGCGCGGCGCGGCGTGGCGGGGCCACTTGATCTGAAGGAAGTGGGTTCAAATGAAGTCGTATACCAACGAGTTTTTATGTCGAAAAATGTAAGTGCACTATGCCAGTACTCATAAACGGGGAAGCAAAACATCGTGAAGAAACCGGCACGTAGTAGAATTTAGCAAGTTCAGTTTAAAACATTGTATAAAGTGCACGAAAGAGTGTGAAAGGATCCTCCTCCATAACTATACTCTTTGAGGATCCTTTTACCACACTGGTTCTTTCAACAATGTACGATATTTTGTTGCACAAAACTATTCTTGTCTACAGATTACATAACCAAAAGGTACTCGATTAATTAATTATGAAAACATGTACATGTACATTGTCGAACCGACCGCTGGGGACCGATGGCCGTGGACAGTCAGTGGTTGGAGAAGGCTTAAATCGTACTTTCAGGAAATGGATAGCATAGGTACCTAGCAATGGATATCTGCCAAACGATGATACCACATGTAATAACATACCTTGAATAGGCAACGCTATTACTATTAGTGCTGCAAATCCAATAAGCGCAGCGTATCCAGCTTGGATATAGCCCAAGTAACAAACAGCAGTCACTTGTAACGGGATGATCCAGACGTAGTGAAGGAACAGGAACGCCATGTCAAATCTTTGAAGATCGTTCGAAAGTAAGTTCACTACTTTCCCAGCTGTAGTATCACCTAGCGCTGCATTGCCCATTCGCATTATCTGAAAGAAATTATGGTTGTTCCTCAGTTTCCTCAGAAGATAGACTAGGGGCCGTGTGCATGTGCATATCTGAGTCGAGCATCAAGCACAGATTTTTGAACTCTTTCAATGGAGAACTGTCAAAAAACCTATGCTTGAGACTCGACTCAGACTCAAGCTACATAACTAGATGCTTGCGTTTTTGAATACGGGGGCCTATCTAAGGCCACGACGTAGACGATCTCGTCTACATGCAAATTCATACGTTTATCTTTGACTCTTCTGAGGAATCATGACACTGATTCTAAAGTAAAAACAGCAATCCTTTATAACTAACGATCATGATAATGGAGCTTCAGCTAGGAACTTCATTAGTTAAGTAGGTATTAAAATAAAAAATTGGCAAATTCTATTGTATTGTTCTAACCCTTTGACATGTAAGTAAATTTTATTTCTACTTCCAACACAAATTCTCAATTGGAGTTGCAGCAAAACATGATTCTCAGTTTTCATTCACAATTATTTTCAGAAAAAAACTGGTTTAAATTCCTGGTTGATCGCAAGCTGATTTCAAAGTTTTTTTTTTGTCAACAATTAGAGTTTGCCATCTCATAGTTATCGGTCTGCTAAATTACTGCTGTAGGACCATTATGAATATACCCGTTTTTAATGTTTTTTTTAGAACGAGCTTCGCAAAGTAAGTATTTTCACAAACCTTCCTGAACATAAGCGAGCTGGTAGCAATTCTGAGCTTCATTCCATACTGCTGGCAGTACAGATTTCCATGATGGTTCATGTAAGCAGAGAGCCAGGTGCATAGGATCATGCTAATGGCGTAGTACATAGCAGTTTCCAGAAGCATAGTGGAATCTGCCGCCCAGTACTGTAGCAGCTGCCCGAATAGCAAAGGTGTAAGTGTCCTGTATGAACAACGTCAATCATTTTTCAAGTCAAGAGTTAATTTGAACTTGAAAATAAATAATTAATTGAAGGCGTGACTTTGCCACTTTATTGTTAAACATAAAACTAGAACAAATATTTCTAGAACAAATTTCAGGAAAATTTACTTGCTGTGTGCCTCGTCGAGCGCTGAGCAAAAGACAAGCAACACGTCCTTTAGTGCACAGCGAGTCAATTTTCCTGAAGATGCTTCGTAGAGAGGCCAACCACGTGTTGAAATCTTATTAAATTTTTATTTTTGTGGAATTTTTGTTGTCTCCCCCCTATTTCCCCCCCAATATACCCCTATTGCAGGATTTGCGGGTGTTGCGTAGGGTGCACACACAAGTCAACATAAAAGTTAACTTATTATAATAGATTAGATTAGCGGATTAGTACTAAATATTGTTCTAGCTTGATGTTGAAAATAAATGCATCTACGCTAGAAATCCTATACGTAACAAAGTCTTACCGCAGTGAAACAAAACTGAGTTGCAAGAGACCACCGGGCAGGAAAGACCATCCAAAACTCCTTATGAGTGCTCTTATAAATGAAGGGTCTCTGCCCTCAGTCTTTGCAGCAGCTTCTTCTTCTATCCAGTTTCTAAAAATGAAGGATGTTTATTAAAACAAAAGTTTTTTTTTTAGACTGATCATATAATATATCATCTAATTAAATGTCAAATGAACAACTAAACTCGAATTATTAACATCATCCGAACCGAATCTTGTTACGTATTTTATCAAAGGTCACGAGTATGAATAAACCAGTCTAAGGTGTCTACCTATTAATACTAATCAAGCAAGGAAAATAGACAAGGATCGTTATAGACGTTGCCAGTATTCACTAATAAGTTAAACAATATATTTTTCTTTACGCACAGATGATAGTAAAAGATTTGAAATCTGATCCATTTCAGAAAGTTGGCATGCTAGAAAATCTGAAAATGGGTTGGAGCCAAATATCTTGAGTGACATTTTCAGATTTTTGTTCTGATAAAAAACTCAAAATGTACAGTACTATTCTGTACTCTGTACAGAAATATGATAAAATATTATGTTTAAATATTTTATTGTTTTTCTATCAAACTATCAGTATTGTTTTCAGCCTTATCGATTGCACAACATCTTCAATATATGAACAAAATTACTTTAAACTACGTCGTAATTTTAACAAACGATTATCTTTTAAAAGATCTACTTGCTATGATTAAGTTCAACTTATAGCTGTAATGAATGCGCTGCTAATACAGCGCATTCATATTGCCATTTTAATAGTGTGGCAATGCAACCAGTTTCTTGGGGATGCATTGATTTGAATAAGTTGAGGGTTAAGCTGTGTATTTTGGAAATTCAGTGAATTTTGTATTCATTGTAATTTTCTTAGTAAATAAATGTTTTAATTATAGCTTATTAACTAACTTATAGTTCGTACTGGCTGATTTTACTTAGTGAGGATTGAGAACGCACACCTTACAATAAAAATAAACAGATTACGGAATACTAATTAACCGATTACATATTTGACAGCTGTTATCAATCATTGCTGTAGCTAGAAGCAGCGATGCTATGATCAAATGAACCTGTAGACCTCGCCAGAACCATTCACATGTAATGTAAGAAACATTGGTAACAATCTAGCGTTTGGCTGTTGTCGTTTGTTATTTTTACGATATCACAAATTTTGTATACTTATAGTAGCGCTCAGTTGACTGTAGCATCACGTTTTAAGGTTCTTCTATTTCCATACAAACAGGTATTTTGCCATTTATGAGCGATAAGAGTATAATTGTTCTTTGAAATAACTGTAGCTGGCTTTCATATTGGTATTTATTTCTGGTTCCAGAAACTAATAAATAAATGATAAAATTTATCTGAATGGAAATCGTACCACCTTAAAGAAAATTCTGTTGAAACGATGAAAAAGTTGAAAAAAATTCTTGCTCTTTAATGAAAGATATAAAATAACTGATTTTATTTATTGCGAGCTACTATTTTGTTCAATCCGATTGCAGATACATAATTTATTTATTTTTTTAAATAGTTTTCAAAAGGTCAAAGTATGCGAGCGATAAGGTCATTGGTGGCAGTCTTCCCCTTAATGACAGATGTTTGAAAGTTTTGCTTTATGTGCGTGTAACTGAATCTTTGATTACACAGCCTTTTGCACCTATATCAACAAATACTTAGTTAAGATCGAAACACATAAAGCAAAACAAACAAAAATTACGAAGTATGAAATTACTCTTACTCTCTATTACATAACAACAAGCTCTGCTTAGTTTGGGGCTTGATAGTTTTGTGTGGATTGTCTATAATATTTATTTATTTATTACATTCATACATTTACAGCAAAAATTCCAACTTTATACATAGCCGAAACGCCGGGAAAATGAATAAAATAAGATAATTAATAAATACCCGTGTGATAGATTCAGTATATATACATGAAGAGCTATTACTTAAAATACTACAAATAAATATAGGTGGGCATTCCACACAACACTAACTAGCCCCAAACGAAGTAAATTCTTGTGTGTATTATGAGAATCCGATAGCTGATAGTGTTACTTATATACTTTTTACGTACCTATATAAGTAACACTATCATACATACTATTTTTATAGACAACGGCTTATTTACAATGCTTTTAAATCTAATCATAATCTATGCTTTTTAATCTTGTGAGTTTTGAAGCGTGATCATAGTTTATGTAACTTTGCCGATATAATATCGGCACAGTTACACACAATTATAAAAACTCGCTAAATTAAATCATTGTATATTATATCCGTTTGTTCATAAAAAAAGTGTTTAAAATCATTTTGGTGTCAATAGTTATATAATACATACATATTTATAATATATAATGACCTCCAGAGATTCATAATGATGAACATCAATGTTCATTACACCAATGGTTTTTCTCGGTGGGGGTCGAAGCCACGCTTGACAGCAATAATCACTAAATCATGATACATAATCTAGATAACCTTTAAGTTTTGATAAAACATATTTGTGTCACCACTGAGCTATTCTTTGCAACTAAATATCTTAAAATTGTATCAAATTTTAATTAATGAATTTACACATTTGGAATTGTTACTATTCTCGTTTTTCGTATTACCTGAGACAACGACAATTAAAATTCACAATTATTATGTGGTGTGTTAATTATTGAAGTAATTTGAGTTTAGATGATCAAAGTGATGTAGCAAGCAGTAGGCCTACCAAAAGCTCTGTCTAGCTCTGTCTCTGGCTCCGGTTTTGATGCTGTGTGAGTACTCACATTATACTGTGTGTGTGACGTTTCAACGTAGGATTTATTTAGTCAACACTCACACAGACTGGAGACCAGAGCCAGATACAGAGCCAGACAGAGCTTGTGGTAGACCTACAGATGGCTTACTCTGAGTTGAGCGAACTTTAGTAAGATTCACTGTGTATATCCACTAAGGATGTGCGTAGTGAGTGAGTAACGACGTCGCTCTAAGACGAAAACTGTTGCCGTATGCCCTGTGGGCACCTACCCTTCAACACGAAGAATAGCACAGTTCAGTTGGTGAGACTACACGGTAAAACTACTGGGAATAAACGAAAGCAACACTGTTTCGCAACTAAGTTCGGTGGTGCTACTAAAACTAGGATAATAGGCGTTGAAATGATTTTCCTTATATTTATACATAACCTCTCAGCTCAGTTGGCAGTAGCTTTGCCTTCTGTGGCGTAGGTCTTGGGTTCAATTCCCACCGAGAACAAATATTTGTGTGGTTAACATAAATTTTTGTTCTCTGTCTGGGTGTTATATTGTATTCTAAGTATGAATTTACAAACTAAAAAAAAAATGTATTCAAGTATTATATCAGCTATCCGGTTCCCATATTACAAGCTCTGCTTAGTTTGGGGCTGGGGTAGTGTTGTGTGAATTGTCCACAATATTTATATTTATATTTATCTGCTTCCCATACAACAAACTGTGCTTAGTTTGAGGCTAGGTAGTGTTGTGTGGATTGTCCGCAGTATTAATTATTTATTACTAAGTATATTGAGTGTTACCAAAACCCATGTATTACATGGATGTTAAGTGGTAACCAAAGCCTTTCAAAGTAGGCCTTAGAAATGTACACGTAAGAAATGTAAAAGTTTAGATTTGAATCCAAATATCCAAGCAACAAAACTTTCGCATGCTGTTACCACCTAACTATACTAACCTATACTATACTATATTATACTGAACCGGTTGGGATGAAACTTGAAATCTAGAATTCGAAATCTAGAATTTAAAAATTCACAGAGAACTACTTCTACAAATGCAAGGATGCCTATTCATTCATAATTTTCGAGTCGAGCCATTTCTAAATCTTATCACACTTACATACACCCACCCTGACAGCTATTTCGTGTGTATTTTGTAATATAAGTATTCATTGTAATTTTCTTTCAAATAATCAAACGTTTTTGACAATTATGTACATAATGCCATAATCTTTACTTTTTATTCACCAAAAGATGATGATGCCCTCGGTTAACAGATTATTAAACTATAACACTATAAATATTTAAACTCACCGTTCCAACACGTCACCGACAATTTTTGATTCATATTGATGTTTAGTAGGCACTAAATCATATTCCTCCAGGTCCCGATGATACCCATTGTAGAAAAGAGGGAACATCCATAAGAACAGGCATCGCGAAAACACACTCGGAATATCCTTCTTTGGTGGTGGAGCCGTACTTTTAGTCTCTTTTGGCTTTCCATTTTTCACACCCATTTTCATTGATGTATTTAAGATTTTTATTAAAATAAGTATCACATCGCAAAACCCTTGCGCACACCAACCACGTTTCTACAAGACTGACACTATCATCGTTTACACGTTTGAATTATTATCAAATATGTGACCACACCACCTGACTTATGTTTATTGCTATACAAATTATACAAATAATCGATACTCGATTAGTAGTCGGATAACTCTTGATGGGTAATGTACCCTATCCGACTATTTAGCCGTATCTAATAATATCTAGCACGGCAACAAATATCAATGTTTTTATTATTCTTTATCTTATTGCACCACATTTTGATTATGAATCATGATTTTATTGGATTTACCAGACTTTGATCGTTTTTTCCGCACTGGAATATTTTGTTGTGTTTCTGCTCAGCCTTAAATGCATAAAATAATCATCATAAAAGTATTAAAATTGGTCAGTATTGTATTTAGTTTGTCGCATAGAAACTTACTTACTTTAATCGGCTACTATGTTTTAAGATGCTAAGTTACTTCCCAGGTAGGAAGGTGCCTCTTCCAAAAAAGCAGTTAAACCAGTAGGACTTGGCCAGTTTTGCCAGTCTCGCGACGTACACAAATGAGATGGAATATAGAACTGGTTTTTCGGCGTATTTATTGTTTCGAACTCGACTCTACACACTAAATTTTAAGGAAAACGTGACTAATACCGCACTTTGTATGTAGGGCATAGAGGAGGCAACCGGTAAACTACAGAAAACACAATAATTAATTATATATATATTGGCACATCGAATATTATGATTCCGTGCAATTTTATAGCATTGCCACTGAAGTCGGTACTTTTATCTATTGTACTTTTAAATTTGTTTCGTGTCTTGATTTTATAGAATAGCATTATGAAGCTTTTTTGCATTATTAGCAGTTATGCACGTCATTAAAATCAAAATAATTATCAATCTGTCATTGACCTAATAAAACCCTTACCGTGTGCTAAAGAGAAATAAATGTAGCCCAAGGTCGTCTGTCAATAATAAATGATGGTATGGTGTTGGGCTGGTGATGGTGAGTGGGGTTGAGTTTGGGATGTACAGTTATCGTCAAAAGTCGATAGTCAAAACTACGATCCTAGTCCACTTATGCTTTGATAAAGTCTGGGTGATTGCAAAAAAATAATTTTTGGGAAAGTTTGTTGAAAAAGATCTTTCAAGTAAATATATTTTTGCCCAACGGATAGCGTCCCGAGCGCGTACCAAAATGCAAAACCGGTAACAAATTGAAACGACTGCATAGAATAAAATAAAGCTATAGAGAATTCAGGAGCTTTTATTTGGTATAAAAAATAGCTTCTTGTTATATAAGTGAAAACCCCAAACTGATAATATTAGCGAAAATCCTAAACAAAGTGAACAAAATTCTAAGAGTTTTTTTTTATTTTTTTAAGAGACTATCCTTTGACCACAATCTCACCTGCTTACTGTACAGGACAGTCAAGAACTATTCACTTCAAAATCAAGTCAAAGATTATTCACTCTTGCCTTAAAGAAGCCCAGATTGTAAGTAAAAAACTCTAATTAAAAAAGAAAGACGGTGGAATCCGCCCCATTGCGGTCGGTTACACATTTCGCCGCATTGCTTCCAAAATTAGTTGTAAAAAAATTCTGCCTTCCTTAACTGAAAAATTTCAGCCCATCCAATTAGGCTTCGGTAGCCGAGGTGGGTGTGAGGCTGCCGTCCATGCTTTGAGAACCTACCTTGACAATGACGCTGGTGAAGTACTGCTGAAGGTGGATGTTAAAAACGCCTTTAACTCAGTCAATAGACTCGAGATTCTTAATGAAATCCAAAATAATTGCCCTGAAATTTTTGATTACCTTTTTCAATGCTATGGTTCTGACACCACGCTCACTTACAAGACTCATCGCATCAGTTCCTCCACTGGTTGCCAGCAGGGAGACCCTCTAGGTCCTGCCATATTCAGTCTTGCCATACATCCCATCATATCGTCATTAAAATCTAAATTAAATATGTGGTATCTTGACGATGGCACCTTAGGAGGCGACGCAGAAACAGTTTTGGCAGATTTGAAAATTTTAACTGATAAGTTCCAAAGCATTGGTTTGGTGCTATACTTTTCAAAATGTGAACTGTTCATCGCTGATTCTGTACCAACAAATCGCAGAAATAATATCATTGACAACTTTAATATTTTGGCTCCAAACATAAAAATTTTAACAAAACAATCCCTCCGTCTTTTAGGTGCCCCCATTTTAAATGAATCGTTTCCTTCTTTCATCACAGAGCAACGTGCAAAGTTCGAGGAGTATACCGAAAGATTAACCAAAATTCACTGTCACATGGCTTTTCATATTATTCGTTTTTGCCTTTTTGTACCACAATTAACGTATATTCTGCGATGTAGCCCAGTCTGGATCTTAAGAGATCATTTAACAAGCTTAGACTCAGCATTACAGAATGTATTAGTAAAAATTCTAAATTGTCCATTGTCTGATGTTTCCTGGTGCCAGGCTTCCCTTCCAATAAGGTTCGGGGGCCTGGGTATTCGAAAAATTTCAAGTGTTTCTCTCCCGGCATTTTTATCCTCGGTTCATAGCACAAATAAATTATTTTCAAAAATTATTTTTCCATCTTTGGGAAATATTAAAATAAATTCAATAGATGAGGCTAAGAGCGCTTGGAGTTTAATTTGCCCTGCAGAAACCATTCCCGAGAAACCCTATCTACAGAGGCAATGGAATGAGCCTATATGCAAGATGCTGCAAGAAGAACTTTTAAAATCGGCTTCTACGCTAGCAGAAAGGGCTCGCCTCATTGCCTCTGGCACTCGGGAATCTGGTTTCTGGCTCCTTGCGCTGCCTTCTGCCAATATTGGAACACTCTTGGATAACACCACATTTTCTTTAGCTGTCAGCATTCGAATTGGAGCCACCACCAATGAACCCCATCAGTGCCACTGCGGCAGCTCCGTTGACCGGCATGGTCACCACGGACTGTCCTGTCGCCGCAGTGCAGGCCGCCAATCCCGTCATGCAAGCCTCAACGACATTATCCGTAGGGCTCTAGCCACCATTCACGTGCCGGCCATTCTTGAGCCGAACGGTATCACACGTGATGATGGAAAGAGACCCGACGGGATGTCGTTGATACCTTGGAGTCGGGGCAGGCCTTTGGTGTGGGACGCTACTTGCGTGGATACGTTGGCTGCCTCACACGTATCGTCCACTTCAAGAGCGGCGGGCGCGGCGGCAACGGCAGCGGAAAACCTCAAAAGGCGGAAATATGCATCAATCGGCGATGGATACATATTTCTGCCTTTTGGGGTGGAAACGCTAGGACCATGGGGTCCAGAGGCGTGGCTTCTATTCGAAGAATTATCCAAGAGGCTGGTGGTTGAGACTGGTGACCAAAGGGCTGGCGCTTACCTAGGGCAAAGAATTAGCTTAGCTATTCAAAGAGGTAACGTTGCCAGCCTTTTGGGCACATTGCCTGCGGTCGGTGATCTGAACTCTGTTTTCTACCTGTAATACCTACAGGTGGAAAACAGAGTTCATATAAAATTTTCTAGTTTCTTATAAAATGTAATTTTTATTTTTTCTTTTTAATTAGGTATTTCATGTTGTTTAGTAATAGTTTTTGTAAATAATGTATATTCTGTTGTAAATAAAATATATTAAGATTGTAAGTGGTCAGGAAACGACAGGAACACGACGGCAGTAAATTCCACTCCTTGGATTTTGGCAAGATAAAAGTAGAGCCAAAACGCTTGGTGCGAATGGGTGGTATACCCGTCTTGTATGGGTGCTAGTGAGCCATGCGTCTGTTCGTCTTATGGTAGAAAATAGTTAGTATACAAATAGATCATGAAGTTCCTGTACCCGAAGTCGGAGTTTTGCTACCACATTTCGTTACCAAATGTTGTTTTCGTTTCGCCTATTTGTCTCTCTCTATTGTATGGAGAAAATATGAGACGGCAAAAATACGTTACGTAGTTAGAGTTTTTGTCTCATCTTTTCTCCATACAATAGACAGAGACAAATAGGCAAAACGAAAACAACATTTGGTAACGAAATGTTGTAAATGCACTGGGACTTCGGGCTCTGATCGCATTTTCTAAAATGCTGTCTATAGAATTGACATGCTTTACGATGTTGTTCTAGACTCTGGATCATAGACTCCGCCATTGTTTCTTATTACTTTGCTGAGAAAAGGTAGGCTTGCTTTTGCATTTGGATGCGTTGAATCAGTTGAGCACTCTTTTATTGACTGGACTAGATAAGTAGTTGGTCAGCCTTGGAATAAACATAGTTTTGTAACCTATATTTTTAAGATAAGGCTACTTTATATCCAGAAAAATACAGGGCCACGAACGGAACCGCGGGCCGCTGCTATTTAGCATATATAGAAAGTAAAATAAATGTAATAATATTAAGAAACCATCGGCCACCCGCGGCTTCGCTCGCCCCATTCCCGTTACTTTTTCAGGATAAAAAGTATCTTATGACCGTCTCCTGGTTCTAAGCCGTTTTTGGGTTATAAATAGTGTAACAAGGCTTTCTTTCATAAATAGATAAATAGATAGATAACTAAATAAATTGATAACTCTTTATTGATTACAATGACACACAAGATAAGTAGGATACAGCTTTTAGCTTAAAAATCACACACATTATAAGTCACAGTATACAGGGTTATTCATTATTAGCTGCAAATACTCAGGAATTAGGTTCAACAAATAAAATAAAAAATATTTATAAAATGACTTTTTTTAAGTTTTGTTATGAAAATCCCGAGAAAATCGATAAAGGAATCATTGGCGCCTGACCTATTTTGACCTTTGATCCGCGCCCGCGCGCTGTTAGCGACACTCTGCGTTCAGTCACCCCCTGGGTGGGTCATTGTCCTGTTCTAAATGGCAATCATTATGCAATAGCCGTAAAGAAATTAATAAAAATAAAATTTTGATACAAAAACTTAAATCAAAATAAAAAAAAAACATTTTTTAACATAAATTATTAACATAAATATTTTTTATTTTATTTGTTGATCCTAATTCCTGAGTATTTGCAGCTAATAATGAATAACCCTGTATATAAATAGATAAACAAATTGTTGGTAGAAGAGTTATTGTGTTGGTGAGCGTACTATGCGGCGAGGAGTGCGCGCCGCGGCGACGTGCCCTGGGCGGCGCGGCGCGGCGGGGCGGCGGCGGCGCGGCGTCGAGCGGCCTGGCCCGCGCCGCAGTATGACGCGGCCCACACGACGCCCGCCCGCGCCGCCGCGCCGCCCGCGACACAACACATCGCTAACACCTCTTACACGCGCCAATTTCATATAAACAATACCACTCTATTGTATGTTCGAATCGTGCCTTCCATTATGATAAAATACCGTCACAATAATTAAATGCACTTTTATCGTGAACGTATACAGAATAAAACGTGACTTAAAATAATGTATGTAATACCAAATCAGAATGCACACGATTGACTATTTATTTCGCAGTGAAGAAAAGTGATTTAGAGGACAAAGCAATGTGTTTACAAAGAAAAGTAACATAGCAACCGATGTTTTTTGTAGTTCTTAAGTATTATATAACTTGATTCTCTTATGAATATTTTGGTTTCAAAATTGTATTCGTAGGTACTTTACTTTTTGAACCGGGCATCTGCAGCGCCGCATTGTAAAGCTACTCTCTGGGGTGAAACGTAACCGAGCTCGCTAAAAACCTACGAGCTTCTATTTTGTTTATTTTATTTGAAATTCGATTTTTTCGTTTCGCTGTTATGAAAATTAGCTCGTTTTTAACGATACAGTAATTTTATACATGTATTGGTTTTTCATGACATTTTATTTGTTCAAAATAGCTCGCTTAGATCTCGTTTCTGTATATATTTTTTTTCATTCAACTTGCTAATGATTTTTTAAATGTAAATTATTTGATTTACGTTTGTATTTGTGTCATTATTTTTACAATGATTTTTTAAATAAAACGAAGATTTACGTTTTTATTTGTTTTTATTTTTACAATTAAACGGGGCCTTAAATGTTGATGCACTAAAAAAACGCTTACAAATTTTAGTAAAAAAAAATTAAGCCAACTCATACTTTTGATGATCTCCTGATGAATCTTTTGTATAAGCAAGGTACTATGGTAACCAGAAACTGATATAATGTGTATATGCTTAAAAGTATTTTTACAAATACATGGTTGTCCCAGGCACAAAACAATGGTTATAGCCAGACGCCATATTATTTATTGGTGAATTGTGGCCTAACTTGACTGCATCTGAAGTTACGCCCGAATGAGAAGACTTATAATTATCAAATAAATATTGTGGATTATATAAATGTGGACAATTAGTGTTAGACAAGAGTATAAGAAGAGAAACCCGACGATCAGTTGTGGTCATGGAAAACGGTGCCTTAAAATATGGGAGCAACAACAATAATGACACTGCTGCGGAGGAGAAAGTGGTGAGTATTCAAGCAACGTAATTGTTTTTATTTTCAGTAAAGTCGGCAGTACTATAAAGAACGGATATTATTATTAAACTATTATGAACCTGTGGTGTCCCACTGAAGGGCAAAGGCCTCCCTTCCTTCTCTCCAATCAGTAGAACGCACACAATTTGGAAATTTCAAGTTGGTGCCGCAGGATTTTAATGGATCTTTACAGGGCGAATCATGAATTTTTTTAAGTATCTTCCTTGTTAAGGTCTGCGCACATCTAGGCGATGGTGATGGTGATCAATGAAACGTTGTCAAATATCGCTTTCACATTGGACAGCATTTCACTGATCGACATTGTAGAACGCCTATAGATGTGCGCAAGGCTTTAAGAGGGCATCACACAGGCGACTCTCCATACAAACGTAGTCCCCTATCCTCCCTGGATAATGCCTCTAGAGCAGCGGTACTCAAAGTGTGTTCCGCGGAACCCTAGGGTTCCGCGCTACCCCTGTAGGGGTTCCGCAAGAATTTAGAAAAAAAAACAAAATAATTAGTAACTGTTACATTGTTCTGTTATTATGCTTCTATAATAAAGAATACACTTTTAAAAACTATTGTTTTATTGTAGAGTTCCATCAAGTATTTTGCTTGTCAAAAGGGTTCCGTGACCAAAAAAGTTTGAGAACCGCTGCTCTAGAGTAACCATTTTTTTTCATAAAATCCAGATCGTACGTGCTCGTATGTTTTCCTTTTTTTCAGAAACTTATTGATAAAGAAAATATGACCCTAATATGATTTATATGAAATATGAATTGGAGGTGATGTCAATTGCAATGCTGCCACACTTCCATGAATGCTATGATTTGATTTCTGTTATTTTCTTATATTTTAAATTGTGTCCAATAAAGAATTGATTCTAGTGCACAAAACTGTTCGCTAATGTGAATATAAAACACACTATACACGAATATCTGAAAATAAAATCGTACCCTTTTTAAATAAATCGAAATAAATCGCCAGGTGACTTTGTTTCCCAAACACCGCTGATATCCTCTAATGTCTCTTAAATCAATAAATAAATAAAGCACGTTCTTCTCACCTCAAGAGAAGAAAAATATTGAAAACTCGACGGATTTTAGGTCAAACGGCATATTACTATGTAGTGCTAGGATTTTTACCCACTAAGGCTACGACCACATCAAGGCGATAATACAACAATCTGCGATAACATGACAGCAATAAAGGTATCGCCATCATTTTATCGCAGATCGCGTTATCGTGTTATCGCCTTGATCGCATCGACGTGGCCTTAAAACAACAGCTTTATAATAGCCTTTTTCAAGACCTAAGCTTTAATTTCTAATATTTGTGCAAATAAAAAATTGAAGTGTTGCGATATTTTGTTATTCTTCCGCATTAAATAATGTGAAACACTTGATCGTGACAACGCTAATTAGTGCTATAATTTGCCCCGTGCTTATCATAGGAGATAAGCAAAATCAATTTGCTGTTCAGCGTCAAGCATGCCTGACCTATTTATCTAATAGCAAGGTAGGCTCTACCAAATAAATGAAATATGTATGTATATCTACGGCGCGTTTTAATGAAGAACGCGGCAACTAGAGCATGCTATCCAAGATCCAATACAAGAATAATTTATAAACGTAACTAAAGTTAAAAGTTTGATAAGAAAAAGGTGAGTTTGACTTTATTTAGACATTCAGACCACGCTTAGATACATTATTTAGAATACCTAACGTAGGTATCTCATCATCAACCTATATTAGTCCACTGCTGGACGTAGGTCTCTCCCAAGACGCGCCACTGAGCCCGGTCTTCGGCTCTTCTCCTCCAGTGCTTGCCAGCTACATTTCGCAGATCGTCGCCCCACCTTGCCGGAGGGCGTCCTACACTACGCTTACCTAAACGCGGTCTCCACTCTAGTATTCGTTTGCTCCAACGATTGTCCGTTCTACGGCAAACATGACCGGCCCACTGCCACTTCAGCTTACTAATCCTTTGAGCTATGTCGACCACCTTGGTTCTCTGTCGGATAACCTCGTTCCGGATTTTATCCTTCAGAGAGACTCCGAGCATAGCCCTTTCCATAGCTCGCTGAGCGACTTTCAGTTTGTGGACCGACCCTACTGTTAGTGTCCACGTTTCGGCAGCATAGGTCATTACAGGTAGGACGCACTGGTTGAAGACTTTTGTCTTCAGACATTGTGGGATCGGCGACGAGAAAACCTGACGGAGTTTCCCAAACGCAGCCCAGCCCAGCTGTATTCTCCGGTTTAGCTCTCTCTCAAAGTTGTGTCTACCTAACCGCAAGGTTTGCCCGAGGTAGACATACTCCTGCACAACTTCGAGAGGCATTCCGGCGACGGTGATTGGCTCTGGGGTGATACGATCATTGAACATGATCTTAGTTTTATCCAAGTTCATGCCCAGGCCGACCCGTCGTGAGGAAACAGCTAGGCTGTTCAGCATCTGTTGTAGGTCCTGCAACGATTCTGCCAATATGACGATGTCATCAGCAAATCGTAAGTGTGAGATGTATTCGCCATTGATATTGATGCCCATTCCAGTCCAACTCAGCGTCTTAAACAAATCTTCCAGCGCGCTTGTGAACAATTTGGGGGATATAACGTCCCCTTGCCTCACTCCGCGGCGCAACTGGATAGGTTTTGACTGCTGGTTCTGGACCTGAACAGACATGGTGGCGTCATTGTAAAGACATCTCAACACTTCGATATATCGCCAGTCAACCTGACATCGCTGCAGGGACTGTAGAACAGCCCAGGTCTCAACAGAGTCAAAGGCCTTCTCATAGTCCACAAACGCTAAGCACAAGGGCTGATTATACTCTTCAGATTTTTGTATAATCTGCCGCACTGTGTGAATGTGGTCTATGGTGCCATATCCTCCTCGAAACCCGGCCTGCTCCGGTGTTTGAAACTCGTCAAGTCTTCGCGCAAGACGGTTCGAAATAACCCTGGAAAACAGTTTGTAGACATGGCTCAAGAGTGAGATCGGTCTATAGTTCCTCAATAAAGCTTTATTGCCTTTCTTGAAGAACAATACCACGACACTCCTGCTCCATGCCCTTGGAGTTCTCCCATGGTTGAGAACGGAATTGAAGACACGTTGGAGTTCCTTCAGAACAGGAGAACTACCTGCTCTTAGGAGCTCTGAAGTGATTCCGTCTTCCCCTGGGGCTTTTCCATTTTTCAACTGCCTCAAGGCTATCTCAATCTCGTCAAGGCTGATCTCTGGGAGATCTTCTGTGTAGTGGCGGGTCAGTGTGGCTCTAGCATCCTCATTACTGGGTTCGGGACAAGATACTTGCGTGGCGTACAACCGGCTATAGAAGTCCTCAATCTCAGCTAAGACTTCCGGCTTAGAAACGACGGTATTCCCCCTCGGTGTTGTGAGCTGCGTCAGATGGCTTCGGCCGAGTTGCTGCACAAACACTTTGGACCCCCGGTTTTGCTCGATTGTTCGCTCAATGCGAAGAGTGTTGGAGCGTCGGAGGTCATAGCGTATGTGCTTCGCGATGGCTTTGTTAAGAGCCTGGTATTCTGGCAGCGTCGCGGGAGAAAGTGGTGTAAGTCGCCGTTTTTCCATAAGCCGAAGAGTCTCGTCCGAGTACTTGGACTGTTTGGTCGTACGTCTTACTTGGCAGAACCTTGTGCCTTCTTCCCTGAGGATATCCACAATGTTGTCTAGGTCCTGATCCACGTCTTCAGTAGTTTCCAAGGTAGCGAATCGGTTCTCAAGCTGAAGTTGGAACTTTTCAGAGCCTAAAGCGGTTTGGAGTAGGTTTGGTCGGAGTGTAGACTTTACCAAGCGAACGCGTTCAAGCTTAAAGTCGATATTCAGAGTGCCTCTGAGCATTCGGTGATCGCTACCGGTATTAAACCTGTTGATCACTGAGACATCTCTGAATATATGCTTTTTATCCGCAATGATAAAGTCTATCTCGTTTTTCGTCACAGCATCGGGGCTTCGCCAGGTCCACTTCCGCTGGGGACTCTTCTTGAAAAAGGAATTCATCAAGAAAAGTCTCTCCTTCTCTAAAAAGTTGACCAGCATTTGCCCCCTGTGGTTCCTACAACCAAAGCCGTGTGGCCCTACCGATGATTCGCTACAAGTCTGTACTCCTACTTTGGCGTTAAAGTCCCCCATGACAATATTAAAGTGCGCCTTTGTGGTGGTGTGCAAGGCCTTAGAAATGTTATCCAGGACGAACTCCACTTCGTCATCCGAGTGTGACGAGGTCGGTGCATACACTTGAACAACTTGTATAAAGTCGTGAGACTATTTATTTTTTATGTTCCTTTTTCTATAAACAGTCATAAAAACAATAACAAGTGATAAATTACCAATAAAAACTACTCATAGAACATGAAACAACCAAATTTGCTAAAATCAATGCACAAGGTTAAAAATAAGGAAAGCCACCGTTATCAAATGACCAATCTGAGTTTTACCTTGAAGTGAAAGTGGTGCAGTATCCACATGTATAAATACAGCTAAGTAGCGTTAGGAAAGTATCGGAGTCTTGGCCGCGATTAGCACGCGATAGTTCAAGGGCGAGGCTCATCCAACAGATGGCTAGGATAGTAAGCTATACATAGATAAACCCTTTTCAATATTGCGTAAACTAAGCGGCTTTCGCCTTCGACTTGATTTCTTACAAAGAAAACCATCTATCATAATTATTATTATATTTATGGATAGTTGTTACCTATACAGGGTGTGGCGTAAAGAGTGGATAATCCTTTACCTACGGGTCGGGGGCATCACAACTGTTCAGAAAATAAAAACATGTACCCAGTAAAAGTCCCACGGTTTTCGAGTTATTAAACATTTTCGAAATTTTCATTATTTTGTACTTCTGTCCATACTTTTCGATGCCAAGATCACAAATCAAGGAATTTTCTCCATCTGTTTTTTTTATAGCATTCTTAGATACCTGTTCTATCAAATGATAACTGCCATTGGTATGTCAAAGGTACAGTTTTTTTTTTAGAATTTTTTTTAGAAATAAAAATGTGATTTGCCAATTTTTTCCAAAAGTTTGACCTCCTGTGGTTTAAAAAAAATGTATGGTCACCCTGAGTGACCAACTAATAAATAACTTGCCTACTTCATTGAGATTCCGAAATGGTATAGCACTTGCTAGTTCCAACTTTCAATGCAAAGAATATTTGTGTTAAAAAAGGGTAAGGGTCATTTTTTCAAATTACAAGTAAGATTTTACATAGCAATCGAATTTACTAAAAACAGAAAATAAAACAAATTAGATATGATAACTGCCATTGGTATGTACCAATGGCAGTTATCATTTGATAGAACAGTTATCTAAGAATGCTATAGAAAAAACAGATGGAGAAAATTCCTTGATTTGTGATCTTGGCATCGAAAAGTATGGACAGAAGTACAAAATAATGAAAATTTCGAAAATGTTTAATAACTCGAAAACCGTGGGACTTTTACTGGGTACATGTTTTTATTTTCTGAACAGTTGTGATGCCCCCGACCCGTAGGTAAAGGATTATCCACTCTTTACGCCACACCCTGTATGTATATATACATACCTATACATCATTAGACGTAAGTTAGGTTCCTTAAAATATTATAAGTATAAGCATGTTGTGGAACAATCTATGCATCAACTTGAAGAAATTAAAAGGGTTAACTAGGCTTTAAATGACCTGCATATAAAGCCTTGCACACATCTAGGCGACCAAATGCGATCTGTGATGACGATCAGTGTATCACAGATCGCAGCTGATCGCCTAGAGGCATGAGCACATCTAAGCGATGGCGATGGCAAATTGCTGAAACGCTGTCAAATATGACAGCAATATTTGACAGTGTTTCAACTGATCGCCATCGCTATCGCACTAGATGTGCACAGGGCTTTAATATGCGCGAGGCTTAAAAGGTATGCTAAAATAAAGCGCTCGCTTACCGAACAATACGACATTGTTTTCGGATATTGGTTAATTTAACCCAAACAACGTTCCTATAGATGTCAAATGCAGTTATAACAAGTCTCTTTTAGATAAATTGTTCGCATTATTTTAGTGTCAGTCAATTATTATTACGTGACGGAGGCCCAAAAATTATGCAACCATAATGAAAAGAGCGGCCAAGTGCGAGTCGGACTCGCCCATGAAGGGTTCCGTAGCAACAAGTAACATAATATAAAGGTTAGTTATAATAGGTTTAGTTCGTCGAAAGGTAAATTGCAGTTTACGATTTAAGACGTATAAAAAAAAAACTACTGACTAGATCTCGTTCAAACCAAATATCGTTGGAAGTTTGCATAGTAATGTACAACATATATTTTTTTTAGTTTTATCATTCTCTTATTTTAGAAGTTAGAGGGGGGGACCAACTTTTTACCACTTTGGAAGTGTCTCTCGCGCAAACTATTCAGTTTAGAAAAAAACGATATTAGAAACCTCAACATCATTTCTGAAGACCTATTTATAGATAACCCACACGTATGGGTTCGATGTTTTTTGAAGTGAAAACTTCTTTAGCGGCGTTGAGCACTTTTTCTGTAATGGGTATAAAATCTTAAACTCGCGTCAGCGCGTCAGGACACGTGACCTGATCGAAAAAGCGTAAGACGGATGGAGAGTAGACAGCTATCCCCTCTCTACGGCGCGGCGAAAATGTATGCCTGGGCCTACTGTTTCGTTTAGGCAGCGCAGGGCGCTTGCGCGAATGTTCGTGTATGTTACAGCGTGCCAAATAACAAACAAGCCCCCCCTAACCATTCCAAAATATCAAACATGCTCAACGTTAATAATCAAGTTTTCACTTCTGCCGGCACTCCCGGAGTGCAACACGTATTTTTTTATTTTTTTGAGTTTCAGTTTCAAGTATACCCTCAAAATTTATAGTTTTTTTCTATTTTTGTGTGAAAATCTTAATGCGGTTTACAGAATACATCTACTCGTTAATTTTAATCAGTCTAGCTCTTACGGTTTCGGAGAAAAATGGCTGTGACATACGGATGGACAGACAGACAGACAGACATGACGAATCTATAAGGGTACCGTTTTTGCCATTTGGCTACGGAACCCTAAAAAAGATGCTCATGTTTGACGTTTGTTTTTACGGGTAGCTTTACGTTCCATGCCCGAAGCACTTGGCATTTACCAAAGTAGAACAAGAACTATATTATATTATACTATACTATTGTAGTATGTTCGGCAAATAAAAAAAAACATTAAATTTCGCTGTGTACGTACGTAGCTGAGCCAATATCTTAATAAGTAACAAACATGATTAAGTTAGAGTGAAAAGTACATAAATGTTAAATAATTGTTGCTCGTCATGCGCAACGAATTCGGATTGTGAAGTTTTGAATGTGAATGGTCAATTCCACATTCCACAGCAGTGCGTAGCAGTTAGCAGCATAATACCAAAAAGCTGAACGATGGGAGTGCGGCAACAATATATCCGGTAGCAACGGCTTGGTATGGCGTATGGCGATGGCGACACCGTGCGTTTCAGCTGAAATGTTCGATGAGTGGAAGGGGAGGGGTTGGGTTGTGCGAGGTCACGCCTGTGCTCGGGGAACTCCGCTGGCGCTCGGGACGCCGCTCGGCTGGGATGCGCGCACAGCGACCTCTTGCGTGCGCCGCTACAGTGGTCCCTCAAGTTTACGTCCAGCGATCACGCTGCGGACCCAGCCGCCTCACACTGCCATCAAATCGTTATCTAAATATTCGTATTAGGCCCCTCGTCTTCGAGAAAGGCCTCGCAATTTACACTGACAAAACGTAAAGCTAAAATATTTTATTTTAAACAGACGCCCTATTCATAAATCGTGTCAAACCAATGTAAATGTGTCGACCGCTCAATCGATCGACTGCATTAAAAAGTTATAGCTGTTACAATCTTTTTGCCGTCGTCTTTTGCAGATTTTGTTGCGCTGTGATAACTGTTCTTCTTTGTTTTGAATAACGAGCGGTCTGTGTCATGACTTTAAAAATAATATAATCTAGATTGTGGATCCGTCCTGTGCTTAGTTCGTTCAGTGAACAGTGCGTCAATTATCCAGAGGTGTTTCCTTCCTTCTTTTGGTTGCAAGCTTGGCTATTTCTATAAATATAAATATATTATATTTATTTATAGCTTGATTTTATAAATTTCGTGGTGAAACGCGACCCATGCTTGGAGTTATGACTACCATGGTATGGTTTCCTTTGTCTACATTATTTAATTTGTATCAGTTCTTAGAAAAGGATTCTTAGTAGTAAATTGCATTGAATTAAATCACCTTAGTGTTACTCAAACATCGGTTTCATGTCATTATTGAATATTCTCTTTTGATATGCTATGTTCTTTCTTGTAGTATAAATAGTATAAAATAGTGTTTCGATTTTGTCATACTGTCTGATGAACTATAAGATATTTCATGCTTTAGAGCTTCAGAATGAAATGAAAATTTGCCAGTAAATAGGTGCTGTTTCGTCCGCAACATTGTTCATTATTATGACAACTAAAAACTAACGGAGAGCATGTAGCCCCTCCCACATCGCTCACGTACCTACTGAACATGAACACCAACGACGTTCAAGCTAATGACCGAAAACGCACTCATAGCTCATTTTAAGACAGTACCAATACAAACACTGCTTTGCATATTACATAGATAACCATAATTTATATTTTTTTGTGAGTTTGAAGAAGCCGGAGAAAATTGAAGTGCAAAACCAAATAAAAAGAAAAAAAAATGTTTATAAGGTTTTAAGTTAGTTTCTTATTTGTTCGTTTTGATGATTGAGAAAATTGCTTAAGGTGTATAAAGGTACATTTTAGATTGTTTTCAAGGCAGTTAGAAAGTTTACAACATTGGCTTTGTCACAAAATTTAGGAAAAAGTTTTGACAATTTTTACTTGGTAAATCGCACCTTTAAAGAAAGGCCTTTACATTATGTTCAAGATGATTCATAAAGCGTCAGGGGTAACTTAAATACATTTTCTTGAATACTTTAAAATTTTGAATAATATAACAAATTGAACATGGGGCTGTACTCGTAGCTTGTGCAACAAAGCTGGTTGTGCTATTGGGCTATTGTGGGTATTGATTTCTCTGTCACTGGCCCGCATGTCTTGTGTCTAGACTACTGTCGACGACCTGAATGTAAAATGATTTCGAACTGAATAAATTTAGGCCAAAAAAGCAGCTGAAAATATTTCATGAAACTTAAAATAATATCTATGTAATACTAACGAATAAAAGTTTACAAGACTAGTCTTTTAAGATCCTTAGCTAGTGGATAAAACCAATGAAATCAGTCAAATTTAGGGAAGTGCAAAATTTTTGCTATTTCACTAAATAGGTAAGGTAGTAGGTAAGTGACGGTGTCAAGACAAAAATTTTTGGAGCTACAACAGGTGCAACGGCGATACTTCACGAGTTGCATTGCGTCCATCGTCACTCAGTGACATGCAGATGAACACTCTGGTGTCTTTCACCGGCATGTTCAATGTTCAAGTGAAACGTCTCGCTCGCGTTCAACTTGCATAAAAAGATGAAAAGAACTACCGCTATTGACACACTGTCTTGAATGAGGCACGGCCTCGTTCTCCGCTTTCAGGCTCTCGTAGCTCTTAGCCTATTAGTTGCGCTCTATTCTCCTAAGCCACATTCTCAGCAAGCATTCTGTGGAGCAGCGTAGTATTTAAATATATATAATATCGTATCGCTATCGCAACAAAATATGTAAAATCATGATACCTAACATTCCAATTTAATTTACTCAGACAATCAATATTAAATTAACTAACGCGATTATACAACTACTAACATAGAAAGAGGCGAGGATTTGGAAGTGTAAGGAGTAGAACGCGCACCTATGCAAAACACGGCGATCGCACTTCTCGAGCGGGTGACGGCTTTCGAGCTTGCAGTGCTGGAATGTGAGCACTCAGATTCATCGGAGTACGGTGGGTTCCGGTGAGGACGTTGGCGCGGCAGCGGCATGGAGGATCGCGGCCCGCCCGAAGCACCGTTGCTAGCACCGCCTACGTGCGCGGGCGGCGGTGGCGGTGGCGGCGGCGCGCTCACCACGTCGCGGCGCGTGGCGTCCGCACGCGGCTCGCGGGATGAGTCGCTGCCGCCCTCCACCTGGCGGTCGTCGGTGCGTGTGCGCGACACCAGTTTCCGCGGCTCGCGCAAGAGCATCGTACGACTAGAACCACCCTGTAATGGCCTCAACGGGCTGCCCGCCATCGGCAAGGAGGTAATGCCTGATTCTCGTAGACCTAAATGTTGTACGTCATACTAATCGAATATTTTCAGACATAATTTGACAAATTATTTACGTACTATATAAATATATAATTGAGTATAAGAGTTCCTTGTGATCAAATATTATGATTATAAAATGTGTTCTATTTATTTAAATTGCCACATATTTTGTGGTTCGTTACAAAATTCATAAATAAAGCTCTCTTATTTGATATGTCAGTGCTGCCACCCAACAGCAATAATTGTATCTTGTTCAGCATTAAATTTTGTTATTGTCTCGAAATTTTACACAGTTGGATTTTTAAAGCATAATAAATAAATACTTTTCAGAAGTTTTAAACTACTCTATGCGCGTTACCAATTTGTATCACCTCGCAAAATTTGAGTACGATCGTAAAAAGCTGAGCAAGGATAGACAGACAGACGGCAGAGTGAAACTATAAGGGTTCCTTGTTGGACTTCGGAACCCTAAAAAGGTGTTAAGTATCTAGTAACTTCAATTTGTGCTTGCAAATTTTGAGATAAATTACCAATCCGTAAAAGCAGTACCTACTTTAGTCAGTTATGTTAGGTACTTACAAAAGCATAAAGCTGAAAAGAAAATCTCATTATAAATAACATGCAAAGAATAACTAAAATATCTAAAGTATAAATTAAATCATGGTAAAACTTGATATAAAAATTTCATAAATCGACTACTCCTATCCGTTTAACTCTAGACGCAAATGCAATAAAATAGGTAAATAAATTACGATTTATTTTTGCGGCGTTTGTTCTTTTATATATGTACATACATACTAAGCGTAATATCGTTGGCACCGCATTGGCTTGAAGTCGTTGTGATAAATATTTCAGCGCCCGCCGTGCGAGTAAGTGAATGATTTATTTATTCACTTGAGTTGTAGTGTGCGACCCGGCGCCTGCCCTACGCATGAACTACGCTGGGGGAATCCAGGACACTCCTGATTACATCAACTTGAGTGATTAAAGCCTGTGTTGGATGCTTCACAAAAGAAAATTTCATTGACTAAAGCCTTTGGCCGTATAAACAGGTTACTGTGTAAGCTTTATCGACACAACAAGGAAGTTACTTTAACTTAAACCCGATATACACAGGTTTTCCTAGGGTGAGAGTTAGCGTACTTACGCATTTAACTCTGTGCAATTTATCATTTTTAGTTTTTAAGTACCTGTTTGTTAAATGTAGTAAGTAACACTTTTGTAATATTGATATACCAAATAAATAAATAAACATAATTTAAACAAATTTATATCATGAAATTTAGAAGAATTCTCGCTTCATAAATATCATTTTAGTGTAGAACTTGCATAAAATAGCTGCATGTCGTTAACCGGAACTTGGTATTTGCCTTGATTTTAACTTGTTGATTCTTTAAAGAAATTACGAATTTAATCTAAACACCAAAACACTAATAAACAAAAAACGCTCCTTTATTGTCATTGAGGTTTAAAGTCTTCTTAACCAACAACAGGGTAACTAAATACTACTCATTAATAAACCGTTACTTAATAACAGACACTGGGAAAGTATCGTCAAGACTTGCACTTGGATTGAACCTTTCAGGTTCTTCCCCTTATAACGAGCACTTGTCTCTAAATTACACTGAACACATTTGTTTAACTGAAAATATCACTAAAAACGAATTACACTTACACATATTCATCTACAGGCTCAACGAATCTTTTATTAGAAACCATTTCATTGTTTTCAGGTACTGTCCCTGGGAGCGACTATTCCTGGTCATAAGGGAACCACGCAACCTTCACACCCTTGCACTATCCTCCACCATTCTCCTTACAAGGTAAGTTGCTATCATCACTTATTTAAAAACTATCCGTTTTAAACAATAGTTATTATTTAGCCATCATGCTAATTGAGTTCATTCAATAAATAAATGTTTTTTGCGCCAAATAGTAGCATAGTATTTAATAATATAATTAGCATCATTGTTAATGTTTTTATATGATCACAATCCTTTGTTTGTACAATAATTTATAAACTTTTTTATGTTTAAAAATATAATATTAATAATATTTTTTTATAATAATTTGGATAATGCACAATTTTTTGTGAACAATTGACTTGTAACTTGAGTTATAAATAAACTATTTAGACTGGCCTCTAGCTCAGTTGGTAGTAGCTCTGCCTTCTGCGCCGTAGGTCGTGGGTTCGATCCCCACCGAGAACAAATATTTGTGTGGTGAACATAAATGTTTGTTCTCTGTCTGGGTGTTATATTGTATTCTAAGTATGTATTTACAAAAAAAAAAAAATGTATTCAAGTATTATATCAGCTATCTGGTTCCCATATTACAAGCTCTGCTTAGTTTGGGGCTGGGTAGTGTTGTGTGAATTGTCCACAATATTTATTTATTTATTTTATTTATTTGTATTTGTATTCATATTTACGAGAGTACATTGTAATAATTGAGTAGATGATAATATTTTTGTAAAAAATGTTTACCGCAATGACCTCGGTCGAGCTCGGCACGCAAAAGCGCAAAACACAAATATTTCTAGGCGCTCACGCTACGGCACTATAAGTTCTTGGTTTGCAGCCCTATTATTTAAAAATGTAAATGTGACTTAGTTAACTATACCTATAAGTAAGCTGATGTTGCAAATAACTCAATAATAATATCTGTTTTATACTTACAGGCCGCTTGGGATTGGTTGATTCTAATACTGGTTATCTACACCGCTATATTTACTCCCTATGTAGCTGCCTTTCAACTAAATGAGCCAGATTTTGATAAAAAGTCCAAAAGGTTCGGTGAAGATCCTATAGTCGTCATCGACATGATCGGTAATAATCATTTTCACTTATCTTTTAGTTTGTCGACATTGTAGTTAGTCTACAATAACGAATTTTGTTGTTTTGCAGTGGATGTTACATTCATAGTGGATATACTGATAAACTTTCGAACAACGTACGTGGACATAGCAGATGAAGTGGAGTCAGACCCTACTAAAATAGCAATGCATTACTTGCGTGGCTGGTTCCTGATCGATCTCGTCGCTGCTATCCCCTTCGACTTGCTACTCTTCGGCACCGATACCGATGAAGTGAGCTGACTTTCTCTCCTTTTATACATTTTCACATAAATATATCAAAAAACGTATAAATTAGGAACTACTTAGATGTCAATAACAATGCAATTTTTTCAAAAATAAAAACTCGGCTGCTGTCCGTGAAATACAAATTTTTCTTGATTTGTGCCTTGAATGGTATACCGAGTGGTAATGGAGATGGGTGAATATAACTATTACGATTTCACATGGGCGATTAAGTAAATTTGTGCTTCACGGTGAATACCCAGATTATCAATTGTCCGAAAATAATAGGTTCACGGTTTATTTAATTGAAAGCCTTATTTTTAAATTAATTGTTTAGTTTAAATATTATATTTAACTGCAACTAAATAAAAATCTAAATAAATGTTAACTAATAAAATTATTAAATAAAGTTAGTAAAAACTGAAGAGGCGTCGCCTGTAGAGGCCATACAATACTACACGATTAAAGGGGTGGAAGCATAATATTACCGCATAGTGATAGGTAAAACAGGTCATAAGATTGTATTAAGAACTAGGTCAAGTAAAAGGGCTCGGCAATAGTCATTTCGAGATGAAAACGCGCAATCTGTGTAGGTATTTATTATACGTAGCTTTCTATTGTCAAGCTCCTATGTGTGCCTTTGTGCAGTACGAGTTTCGGACAAATGAGATTCTGGCTATAGACTTCTTGCAGGACGTACAATCCAATCGTAATGCAGCCGCACCAACATCCGGTTTAACTATATAGTTCGACATATCACAACCAATAATCTCAATCCAAAACAAAAGCTTTGAGTATAAACGTCACTAAAATCTAAAATGCAATATTGACATCATGTATTTACATTTCGAAATAACCCTTCTTTTTCTTTTAATTTGTTTGAACCAGCCGTTTTCGTTATACATTATTTTTGTTTTTTTCATATAACAATATTTATTTGTAATTTTCTTTTGATGTTCATTGTAGGTGTGCAATATGCCCAAAGGTGGGTGCGTATTGAACTCGTAATACCATTTCTTGTTACAGCAGGGGCTGGAAAGTGATGAGGTATACCATCTTTGTGAACTATTTTTATGTTGCTGCCACTATTAACATTTTAGTTGACATATTTTATTCATTAATTTCCACTAGTCATTGAATCCACAAAGTGAATGCGTTAATGGAAGATGTGGACGCTTCCCATGAGCAAACGTTTATCATTTTCAAATTATACACCATTCCGAACATCTAATAAAGCTCACTTGCTAAAATCACGAGCTTGGCTGCAGGGTTAATGGCAAACTTTACGCAAGACCCACTTAGTACCTTCTATAACTATACGAATGCCAAGGTATCCAACCAATAGTCCAACTGCAAACGATATCGAAAAGCTACTAGCATTGCAATCAGCATTAGCACGTAAGCACCAACCTAACGCATATCAAAGTGTTTCGAGAGATTTTTGCGACTGCAAATAGTTATAGTTATAAGTATCGACCTAGGTTGTAGGTACATGCTAAATAATCTTGGAATGATCTTTAGTATTACTTTAACTACATAGTTTTAGCGTTATACATTTAAGCGTACAGATGTACTTTAGATCACTTAAATCGAATTAGAAAATACTAGAATACCAAATATAACTATTTGAATAACTAGAGTACCTATTATTATAGTTAAATATTGACTGGTGTGCAGAGAACACAGTAAGACAGTGTTATCGAATATATAAAATTATTGTGATAACATAATATCATTGGCTTTTTTATACAAAAGGTGCCTTTAAAGGTCACAAATTGCACAGAGCTTGGTAGCATACGCTCACACTTCCCAGATAAACATATTTTGTACCCTCAATTGAAAATACGCCTATTTTCACAACAAAACGCACCAAGTTTTCAACATCTCGTTATACATATTAACTTTTATATGGCACCCACCTTACATTCTACGGATATTCAACAATAATCTTGAATACAAACCACCATAATTAAATATATGAATGTAAAGCTGTGACAAAATTTTTGACGTTGTGTTTGAATTTTATTATCATTTTAACTACAGCAATATCTTCAACATTATTTAATTTTCGTTATTTACTTTTGTACATTTTAATATTAGTTTGTTTTACTTGATACCTAATAAATTATTTGAACCAATTTTTTTCATTATTTTTGTTTTGACCTTTCCTTGAAAGTTATTGAAGAGTAGGTATTTTATCATAAATTCAAACCTAATAATATTTTGAAATATTTCATGGATAAACTTTTTTATTTATGATCAGAGAAAAACAGTGATTATATTAAATTGCAATTCAAAAACTTTTATTTTATAACGCAAGGATGTGTTTTGTTTTTTTTTTCTCATCTTTTTAGCTCGTTAAATGAAAAAAATTCTTCATGCTAGGTAATTAATTATTTTTAATAAATATTTATAAACTACAATTAGAGAATAAACATAAATAGAGGTGTGATGTAAGTATGAACTCATACATAATAGCAAACTCGGTATTATTTAGGTAAGTTTAAATCCAGTTTATTGCAATCTATGTGTGAACACTGTTTATTTGGAGTGAGTCGATGCACAGCATTTCAATATTCACTCGTTATTGCTGTATATAACTTGATAACTATTCGCATCTTGCTACAAGATCAAATAACTGAACATATTCGGTGGCATAACACTCGTCTTTAACTTAATTACCAACTGCAATGAGGTCATAACTTACTTGCTAACTTTACATATATACTTATCTAACATTACCTTTCCAAACAGTTATATGCACCGCATTCTGTACGAAGCCAGCCGCTAATATTAGAATAAAAAAACTGCTTGTAACTCTGCAAAGTACCAAGTATATCAAAGTTTGGTTCGGCTCGAAGGCATATTTCATAGGCAATATCTGCTTAGTTAGCGTGATTTTCGCTGCGAGGCCTCGTTGATGCTAATTTAGTTCTGAGCGAACGATTCCTAAACCGCTTGAGTTGGGTTTGCGGCTACACTTTGCTGATCAATTGCTGGGGAGTTCTGAACTACTGGTATGGTTGCAGACTACAACGCTCATCGGACTCCTGAAGACGGCCCGTCTCCTCCGGTTAGTGCGAGTCGCAAGGAAAATTGATAGATATTCAGAATATGGCACTGCCGTTCTCCTTCTCCTCATGGCAACGTTTGTCCTCTTTGCGCATTGGCTCGCCTGCATATGGTGAGTATTTTTACAATAGTTTTTAGAAACCACCATATATACTTTTTGCAAGCACGTTTTGTTTTCCACAGGTATGCGATTGGAAGCTGGGAGCGTCCTCAGCTTCAGGCCCCTATCGGTTGGTTAGACGCTCTAGCTAATGACGTTCAAGCATCTTATGAGAATGCTACGGGGCCTTCAATGAGGTACCTTTTTACCGAACAAAACGAATGTAACCTTGAATGTAGGTTTGTATCATGTTAAGAATTGATAAATGTTTCAGATCACGTTACATAACCGCTTTGTACTTTACTTGCACCTCGCTAACGAGTGTCGGCTTTGGTAATGTGGCCCCAACCACTGACTTGGAGAAAGGGTTCACGATATTTGTCATGCTTGTAGGATGTGAGTATGTCTTATTTTGGCGCAAGCATTGTCGTATTTTGAATACATGTAAATTACATAATAACATCGTGTTGCAGCTCTAATGTACGCTAGTATTTTTGGTAATGTATCGGCGATCATTCAAAGACTGTATTCGGGCACGGCTCGCTATCATACGCAAATTTTAAGAGTGAGAGAATTTATTCGATTTCACCAGGTGAGGATTTTTGTCTTTTGATGATTTTATGCTAAACGGCATTGTACGATTATAATAAAATAATTATTTTTATAGATTGCAAATCCATTAAGGCAAAGATTAGAAGAATATTTCCAACATGCGTGGAGTTATACAAATGGCATTGATACGTCCAGCCTCCTCAAAGGATTCCCGGAATGCCTTCAAGCTGATATCTGTTTACATTTAAACCGCAATTTACTTGCGAATTGCTCAGCGTTTGAAGGTGCTAGTCCAGGTTGTTTGAGGTAAAGTTAGTAGATAGATAAAAAAATTAAATGTTCTTAAATACGACTAACGTTTATATGTATATTGTTTATATTTCAGAGCCCTTTCCCTTCGATTTAAAACCACACACGCTCCACCCGGAGAAACCTTAGTGCATCGTGGAGATGTACTAACGTCACTGTACTTCGTTTCACGGGGTTCTATAGAAATCCTAAAAGATGACATCGTTATGGCAATTTTAGGTAAGTAATTAAAAATATAGTTCATGTCCAAATTATAAAAATAAAATACACAAATAAGCATTCAAAAGTTACATTATTCTGACTTATTTAACCTGAATTATTTAATTGACAGGTAAAGATGATATTTTTGGAGAAAACCCATGCATCTACCCCACCGTAGGACGCAGCAACTGTCGGGTGCGGGCATTAACTTACTGCGACCTGCACCGAGTGCACAGAGATGACTTGTTGGATGTTTTGGATTTTTACCCCGAGTTCCGCTCCTCGTTTGTCAATAATCTCGAGATCACGTATAGTATGCGATGTGTAAGTACTTATATCTTCTTAAAACATTCTACGTTTCTAACTAGGTATATTTGAATACAGAATATTTTACGCATGAAGGCAATAAACCAATATTATGGTTTTCAGGAAGAACTAAGCGGCATAGAGCCGCGGCGTAGAATGCGCTACGAAAACCCGTGCGACGCACGACTGCTACGCGAGGCCTACGCGCGCACTACGCGCCGTCCACACACGGAAACTTTTGCTGAAAAAGTGGTTAGTTCATTATGCTAGTCATTATGTAGTAGCTTTGGTCGGTAATATTAATTTCGATTCACACTCGTGCATGTAGTACTTATTATTCATATAACGGATACCAAAATAAAATCGATAAAATACGTTTTTTTTTTAATTCCAGGACTCGCAGTGTAGTGATGACGACACCGAGTCGCCAGCCAGCCGCGGTATTCTAGAATTTTCAGCGGAAAAAGCAGGCCAAGATGTCACTCCACTTAATTTTAACTTCAGCAAGCAACGCTCAACAACCCTAAACTCCATTACAGGTAAGCATCTTTCTTCGCATCACGGAATGTTTTTTTTATTTTCTTACGACCTGAGGCCCACGCCTAATAAAATAAAATATAAGTTATGGACTGACATGTGGGCCTCATGGCGTGTCCTATCCTATATATTCATAGAGTAGATGATACACATAGAAATGAATGAGTCAATATAAAATGCATTCCCTTTATAATTATTTCTTTCTTGTAATTTATTTAGTTTTTACCGACTTTGTATATTATTTTGAGGATAAAAAGTTATCAAATCTATTCCTAATTAGGTCAAAACCACTTACAATAAATTGGCAGTATTTCGCCCTAAGAGAATGAATGGAATACATACATGTTTTTTCTTGAAAACAACGCAAAGCTGATTTGTTTGGACTACTAGTGGTCTATTAAATAAAACATTGCAAATATATTCAAGGTTCTGTGTTTACATGAACGTTAAACGAGTTCAGAGATAAAAGCAGCATGAGTTACGCTTGTTTCTTTACTTATTATTATTTTTTCCCTTATGAACGCGACGGACAGGGGTATACGGGGTCCTTTGAATTGATTGGTTTGTTTTTTTATACATTTTAAAAATCGAACATTAAAATATAGTTTAAAATGTAACGGCCCCCTGTACCTCTGAGCTAGTCGCCCGCTCTGAGCGCGGCCCTTGTGTGCAGGCATGCTAGCGCAACTTAAACGGAGCTTCCCAGACCTCTACCATCATAAAACACACCAGCCGCTGCACAACAAGTACTGTAAGTATGCATTCTACTTTATAGTGCATGTTTCCGTTGATAGATTTAATGTTGTCTTAGTTTCATCTGATTAATATCACTAAACAAATATAAATAAAAAATAAATAAATTTGGGCTGAAATTGGAGTCGAGTACCTACAGTTAAATTACAAAAATCATCAAATACAATTACCTAGTGTACAGTGTACCTTCACCCAAAAACAAATCAATAGAAAGTTATTATGCCGATATGGTAAACAAGTTGAAGCCCTTTGACGTGGGCTGCACAGAATGAATTTAAGAAATGCGTTTTATGCAGCGAAGTCAAGAGACTTGTAAGAAATCAACGTGTGCCACGACACATGCCTACGTGATACGCTTTTATAGATATCAATCTCAAAAACATTCCAGCCCAATCCACGCCACAAACATATAGGAGTAGAGCGGGAGTGAGGCGGCAGTCATCGGTAGGTCCTCTGCAGGACACGTCACCGCTGACGGGCGGCGGAGGCGCGGGCGAGCCGGCCGTCAGCACGCCGGCGCACAGCGCCACGCTGCCGGTGTCCAGCCTCAGCACCAACCCCAGCTCGTACTACACGAACGCGACGCCGAGCCCGCCTTGCACGGGCACCGCGCCCGCGCACCAGCACGTCTCCTGCGACGACATCCTCGCGAGCCCCGCGCCGCCGCCCGCGCGCCCCGTCTCCTGCCGCTCTGCACCGCACTCCGCTGTCAACTTGCACCAGGCTGGTCGACCCGCTGCGCTGCCCTTCTCCACGGAAAAAACGCAAAACTCTGCGCCACAGGTAATCGACTACGATCGTCTCGGTGATCAAATAAAAGCACGACTCTTGACCGATCCCCGACGCAACATTTTACAGGATAGCGTCTCGCCCCAATACCAAAACGTCGGGTCGGCGGCTAGCGCGGCTTCGGTAGCGACGGTGCTGACGCGCCTGGACGAACTCAGCAAGAGAGTGGCCGCCCTCGAAACCGGCCTGACATCCGATGTGCGCAGGATCCTGCAGCTCTTGCAGCAACGAGATGGAGGAGCTCAACACAACGTGCCGCAAGTCCATACTCCTTCCACGGTACTGCCAAAAACTTCTCTGTCGGTGCCTCCAGCGAATGACGTGAGTTTTTTTTACTGAATGTACCTACATTGTATCCATAAATGAGACATGTACGCTAATTGTGGTTGTGCTCTTCTTCGATGCAGTGGGAGTGGAACTGGAACGGCGTGGGAGCACGCGGATGGCGCGGCGGCGCCGGGGAGCGCGCCGAGCGAGCCCCGGGCGTGCAGCGCTCGGCGTCGGAGCCGCACGCGCCGCTGCCGCCGGCGCTGCCGCCGCCGCCGCACTCGCACTCCTTCTACAGGTAGTGCGAGGCGAGCGAGACGAGCGCGCTGGCCGCCGCCGCCTCGACGCGCTCGCTCGCGGAGTGCGCGTCCTGCGGCTCGCTGGCGAGCACGGAGCCGCCACCCGCCGCTACGCGCCCTCATCGACCTCGATCGCGTTTCCACTTCTGCCGGCGAATCTCACGCTTCAGGCTCGACGACGACCGAAGTTTCCTATGATGCGGCTCTGACCCGATGCACGGACCAATTTTGTACTTCTGTTACGCCTAAACTGACGTCCTCGCTATCTCGCGAACGGGCGCTTCCACGCGTACCGAGTCCATTTGTATTAAAATATGAAATTCGTGAGTATTATTGCTTTATTGAATAACTAAATGTCCAACGAAAGAAGTCGATGAGAGGGCTCGATACCATTTAGTATAGTGCAAGTAACAGAGTGGTTGAAGAGGCAATAAGTGATGGATTAATTGGGTGCTTGATTTTGTGTAAGTAATTTACAATTCTTATGTGTGAAGTCGTTAATAGGTATAGAGTATGAATACTTACGATGTATCTACAATAGCACTATCTGACATTATTCTTGGAAACAAGAATTTCACAATAACCTTTTAATTTGTTACTAAATGTAGATCATCAATAATTAAATGTATCGTTAGTATACGCCGCTAAATCTGTCGAGGCTTTATAAGACTGAGAGATTACGTAAACCGTAAACTGTATTGCCAGATCAGAGAACATAAACGATAAACGCTTCCTACCCGTCCTTGCTCCTTGCCTTTACATAAGTAGTTGGTAAAGTTTTGTGTGTAACGCTACTATGCGAGTTCATTTATTTCTCCTTGGGAAGTGCGTTTATGAATATCCGCTCGATAAATTATTGTAAGGCTGCATTGTCAACGAAGGCACAATGCTAACTGGCGTTTGAAGTGATTTCATGTTCTAATAAATTATGTTTAATTAATAATGATTTTGCAACACATAAGTTCCTGTTCTTAACATACCTAAATATAAATAAATTGGCTCAAAAGTAAACTTTATGTTGTAAAATGTATCCTAAACAAGGAATAAATGGTATGCCAACAAAAAATATCATTCTAAGCAATAATAAAATACAACAATATTTTAAGAAATATTTGATTCGTGATTATAATTACTAAAAGTAATAAGTTATCACAACCAATAATTTACAAGCTTAAACACATTATATTTTAAGTATTCAGATAGTGCTTCTTTAATATTTAAATTAATTTAAATAAATGGTTGTATTTTTGAAATCATGAAGTGGTAAATGGTAAATAAAAAACTCCGAAATACATAACATAAGTCAGCATTGGCAGCCGGGAAAAAATAATGATAGCGATGGTTTTTAATAATATTGGTATAACACTTATTTATCTCCTCTTTCAGTAAATTTAGTTAAATTTAATACCCTAATAAAAATATGAACATGTTAAACACTGATATATTGATAACAATAAATATTAAAAATAGTTCTGAACATTACTTACAAACTAAAATGATGCTCAAATTCACAAATTGCTACTCTCTAGCTAACGTAATAGTTAGTCTTCATCATGAAACGTCACCGTGAGCCATCATGTACGACCGCTTGCGATAGGAACCTCGGTCTCCGTTGGACACGTGGGTTCCACCAACATTCACTCATTCTATTTAGTAAAACTTACAGGACGCAAAATTTTGTTAATCAGGGCACTGTCGGGTTTACGCACCAACAATAAACAAAAGAAAACACGCTGTAACTTTTGTAATCGATAGATCATGAACGGAAATTTAGTGTAACTTTTGTTCGCAAAGTAGTGGTTGTATATAATAAATGTACGTAGTACTAACTATGTAGTTTAGGTTTGTAATTTGGTCAATTTTCAAATGTACACTTGTTCTTAAAAATCTCTCTAGTTTACTAAATTCATAGCTTTGCTTTTAAATAACTATTGTATGGCCAGCACTCTAGATTTACGGTAGGTGAAATCAATATTGCTTTTGTAGTACTTATTGTACACAGAATGTAGCAAAACAATGGAATTTTACGGACCCTTTTCTTTTGTTGTATCTGTTGATGTTTAAGAAAATCTGGATCGGATTTGAAATTGTCCTGCCTATTAATTTTTTTTCTATAAAAAAGTAGCCTTCTCGTTACCTAATAATAAAATATGAATAGAACAGGTAAAAATAACGGCTTGTCGCTTTGTAAATGTAAAATTTTGTTTCTCGACCCATAATCGTCTTTTTCAATCTGTCCTGGGTCATATTTCTGGCATGGTATCAAATAATCAAAATGCATTTAGCCGTAGTGACAATTGTAATTAATTATAATCATCAAAATCTTGACGAAACACATTTATTCGAGTCGAGACTCATTCGATACATTTTAATTCATATGCATGATCTAAACAGTGTAAGTTTATTATTTTAAGGTTGTCCGATTTCCACACAAACAGATTTTTACCATATATGGGCGAGAGAGTATATTTGTAAGCTGAAATAAATGTGGTTGGCTTTTTTATTGGTCTTTATTTCCGGTTAACTTTATTGAGATTAAGAAAACAGTACATTAACAGTAATAGTAATAAAAAACTAGAGAATGCATTTATTTATATACTGACGAAGACTTTACCATATTGTATTCGGTAAATTGCCCATAAATGATAAAATTAATTTGTATGGATATCGTGTACCACCGAAAGTACCACGTAAGAGAGCGCAAGGAACACACATTTTGTGCGTCTTATCGAATACGCTAGATATAATTTAGAGATTTGACTTTAAGCGCATCAGCACAGGGTGTATTTTGTTCTTAGGTCATAATCGCTAAAGATAATTTAAGGTTCTGATTAAACGTTCTTTGTAATAAACTGTCGGTTCATATCGAACACCTCATTCTCTGTATCTTGTCTGTAATTAACTCCATAAACTATAGCCGTAGCTTTCTGGGCGCTTGGTATGAGGACCGACACTAATGCACCCATCCGTTTTTAACTCAACCCCTAGTTTTGCACTGTCAATTTTGTCAAATACATTTTTCATATTTACAAGACTTGAGCTGGTTTACCGTATTGATAAGTGTTATGTTTAAAGTTGAACTGCCGAAAAAGCAGCTTAGATATATACTTAAGGAAATTAAATCGTAAGATGATAATGATAAATTTAAAACCAACTGATTTTGATTTTTTTTCTCCATAGCTATATGGGACTACTACTGCTGTTTTGTACTGTGGTATAAAACAGTGAGTCGGGAGAGTGGAAAAAATGACTTCCTCATAATTCCCTTTCAATATCTGTCATAGCATTAATCAAATATTAAATAATGCGAATAAATTGTGCAAGCAATTTTTTATCAGAAAAATTGATTTATACTAATGAGAGAGTTTTT
Source organism: Thera obeliscata (assembly GCA_947578465.1). Taxonomy (NCBI): domain Eukaryota; kingdom Metazoa; phylum Arthropoda; class Insecta; order Lepidoptera; family Geometridae; genus Thera; species Thera obeliscata. The sequence goes on from OX387926.1 coordinate 7,915,697, forward strand.
TCTCTAGCAAATTAAATTAATAATGCAAAATTTATGGTTTGCTGGTATCCCCCATTTAAATATTATTAGTCTAAGGGTAGATATGGGACGCCATCTTGCTGAAAGATATTTGCTTAATAATGATGTTGCCTTTTAGTCACCGAAAACTGGTTGTTTCAGCTTCGAATAATCTCACAATTATTATATTAGAGTATTGTAACGATAAGTATTTTATATTTCAACAGCATAAGCGCAAACTTGACGCGTGCATGTATTATGTAATTTTGTCTGTGATCGAAATTTTATATTATTAAGCTGAAAATATAAGCGCATTAGCATCGATCAATTTGAATTTTGATTAGCTGCTGTATTATTTGTACATTCTGTATGCACTAGTAACAGACCAAGCCTTTTATATTTAAGTTGCACCGCATTAGCAAAATAGAAGATATTCGTTCGTTTAAAAGAACGCATTACTTAAATCCTAATTACAAAAGAAAACTAGAAAAAACCGCTAATTTATTTCGTCATTTGTCCCTAAGTGATTATCATATTGATATTATACTTTATTTATGAAGCCTCCACACCCCTTGACAATAATATTCTTAGGCAGGTGTCCTTGAAAATGTAAGATTATGGATACAATGATACCTACACTTACCTTTTAGGCGCGCAAATAAATTAACTAAGCGTTACAGAATGTATGAATATATTGCTTATGTGTAAAAATCTTCTAAAACCTGTTGGTTACATTATAACGTATTGCGCATCTGCAATAAGTGTAATCATTAAAAACTTTGTTTTTTTATTGAAATTTTGTTGTGTTATTCACAAAATAAAGTTCCGAAGCATGTTGCGTGTTTATCGGCGGAATAAATTAATTCTTAAGACTTTTATGAGATGATGTTCATTATTTCAAATAAAATAATTAGATAAAGACTAAATACCTAAAGTGATTCAGTCTGATAATGCAAGATTTAAACTGCAAAAACATATTTAATTTACACAGCACACCGTGAACCAAATAAATGTTGTAAGCTTTCGTAATGGTTTTTATTTTGAATTAAGTTCAGGCTTAAATGTAGGTAAGTACTTAATTCATTATCTGTAATTCTGTAGGTAGGTATAAGTACTTGACTATGTTTTAATAGATCATCAAAAAACTGTAGCGAATTCATACGAAATTGTCCATTTAAACAATTCAAATTTCGTTTACTGTGATGTGCGACAGCCTACAGCCATCTTAAATTACTTAGATTTACACAACTTTTGAACAAAATTACTAAAATATGTTTATAATTATTATACTGATGGGTACTTTCATGTATTCATGTATTTCGTTAGATCATAAACGATAGTCTCACATTATGGTTCAACAACATTACGTTCATGGAACAGCGCAAAATTATTGTCGATTGAGTTTAGTTGAATAAAGTAATATATTATCACGCACATGCAACAGTTGTTTTATTTTACTTGCGAAAGTATATAAACAATCAAATAGGTACCTACCTACTTAAACGACGTGGTGACACAAAATTAAATAAAATAAAAAACACCCTAATATTATGTAGTAAATTTATCTCTGGAATATAATTTCGATTGGTTCAATGAATGGTTACGCGGCGTTACTAGCGTAAAAATCAATTATAATAATTTATAACAATAATCAGTATCAAATACACACTTAAACAAGTAAAAACAATTTCTTCTAAAGTTTGAATTTGCCGCGAAAGCTACTGCTACTTTATTTTGACAGTAACAATACTATCAGTTCTACAACCATTCAACCCTTCGGATCATCGACCCGTTTCATTGGTCATTAATAATCGTCGCTCTTTCTTGTCTATGGGCGTTCATTCATAAATATCTAAACATAACCTTAGGCTTGTTGAAAAAATATCGATACATCGATATATCGATATTATTTTTTCAATATATCGATATTTTTGAGCGATATTTAATAGTTCGATATATCGATGTATCGATATAAAATTCTAAGTATCGAAAAGGTATAAAAACCGATATTTTTTTCAGACCAATAAACATTTATAAGTTTTAAGATTAAAAAATCCCAAAAAGAAAATACTTTTTATATACTAACATCTTTTAACAAATTATATTTTATGTATTTTTTGTTTTTGGTCGACTTGATTTGCTGTTATAAAGTTTGGTTTTTAAGTTGGCAACTCTGTTAGTCAATTTCAATTTCAACAGCACGAATATTCTCTGTCAAGTCAAATCATACCGATATATCGATATATCGATATTTTTTCATAAAAATATCAATATCAATATCGATATTTTCAAAAAACATCGATACGATATATATCGATACTTTATTGCATTTCCGACATCCCTACATAACCTTAAACTATAGGGAAAGAAAATCATTGCCGTGAAGAAAAGATTTGTGTTTTCTAGTTGGCTTGCGTGGAATGCAAACAAAAAACAAATAAAATAAGCTTACTGATCTGTAAAAAATTTAGTTTGCATACAAATGTCAGTGATTACTATATAATTAGGTTTATGCCTTCCTACATAAATAGCAAAGTATTTTTTAGAAATAATCTATTTCTATAGGTGTACCTAAAGTAGATAAAAGAAATAAATGGATACCCCTGGAAGCGGCGTGATAAAATGCCAAAAATGTCGGCATGTTTTAGTCAAGAACTTATCAATCATTCTGAACAGCACCGCTTCCTGTGACCCTCAATTATGTAGCAGTTACAACCTGAACAATTTCGTGTACTTGTCTGAAGATAAACTACCGGATTGGATAAAGACTAAGGTGGAAGAAGAACAATGGACTAAAGGCAAGATAACCTGTGAACAGTGCAAAAGCAAACTCGGCTCCTTCGACTATATTTCAGGGAGAAAATGTGAATGTCAAGAATCTATTTTGCCTCCTGTACATTTGGTTGGCAGTCAAGTGGACAGACCTATCATCATTACTCCTCTAATACAGAAATAAATCTTTACTACTCTAGACGTCCTGTATAAAAGCAACTACAAGTACCTAGACATACCTGAGACCATACCTATTGCATTGGTCTCTAGAATCTAGACTATTATCCCAGCACGAAAAGCCCAGGAGTCAACACTAAAATACCTACTTGAAAATATTTTACCAAAAAGTAGGTTTGGAAAGGATGGGACTGCACAGGTCAACAGTAAAAAAAAGTTTATAATACATAGGTACATTCTTTTATTTCTTTAAAATAGGTTTGGTTACTCAACAGTCATTGCAATAGGTGCTGTTTCCATGACTTCAAGATCCCTGCACAGGGCTGCTTGTAATTCTTTACGTATCTGTAACAAAAATACATTAATACTTTATCAGTTTTTAAAACTCCTTCACTAGTTTGACCACGACGTCATACAAATTTCTGATACCAGCTAAAAATAAAAGTTAAGCACCTCTGCAGTTATGGTTGGGTGTGTCTGTTTTCTGAGTAGCTCTAACAAAGCATCTCTCTGTTCTGTTGAAATGTCAGCTTTGTAGCGTTGGACAAATGTTAGGAGTGCTTGGTGCCACAATACTGGCAAGTTGCGATGGTCTCTCTGGAACCTAGAAAAGAAAACAATTCAAAAGTTAGAACTTTCCATCTCATCAACTGTCAGAGAGCACTGGTGGTCTAGTGGTAGTGGCCCCGCCTTCCGATCCGAAGGTCGTGGCTTCAAATCCACATGTGTACCAATGAGTTTATCTGACGAAAAATTTATGTGCACTATGCCAGTACTCTCAAAACGGTGAAGGAAAACATCGTGAGGAAACCGGCGTGTTGTAGAACCTAAAAAAGTTCGAGCAACTCGTGTCAAGGGTCACGCAAAAAGGGCCCACCAGCGGCTTACTTGCGGAAAAACTTGCCCGCATGCTGCTTCACTCTCATGGTATGTAGGCAAACCGCAGCCTAATAAAAAACTAGGTCTTAGACAAATCATCTAATTCTAATTGAGTTGGGGGAATAAGATCTGCACTGACATCCCGCGATGAAGTGTATTGTGTATGGAAACACATACAAACTAATGTAAGTTTAAACCACCTTCTTTCTCATACTCACTTCTACATCTATTACACTGGTAGGACATAAGTATTTACCTCAAAAAGTGGAAGACTACAGAATCCACGACTCGGTAGGGCAAAGCATATTTCTTATCAAACAGTATGCGGAGAAATATAGAATTTGCTCCTGTGTAGTCCATCTCCGCTATTTTCAGGAGAGCAGCACTGGAATGCAGTACCGGCACAGAGTTCCGCGACAGCACAGACCCCACAATGATAGCCTCACGCAGAGTACAATCTCCAGACTAGAAATAGAAAAATACATAAACAATGGTATAAATATAAAAGCTCCGCAAAGTAACTGCATCATCACTTAACAGCAGTTGAGATTACACATTCCTTATTTCACCACTATTTTATGGACTACTATGGATATTCAAACATATCAGAAACCTACTGCGTGCTAAACGTGCGTGTAGTTAAAAAGTTGTGAGTACAGATACAGGCGCACCAGCTGGGTGATTGTGTAATTTCATTGCAATCAAAGGTAATTCAAATAAATGACATGAACAAGGAACAGCAATCACATAATGTTGTTGCCATCATTTTTGTGACACCTGTGATTGCAATCATTCTTTGTCAAAAATGGGTTTGTATCAGTCCTTTCCCAAACTTTATTTGCAATAAAATAGAGAAAAAAAGATCATGTCAAAACTGACAGATTCAACTAGGTTTCTATTGCAACGAAAGATACTCAATCACCCCATTATGATGCATTATAGCGCATGTCCTGTCCTTATCTTTTGTTCTAAGTAGAATAGGCTAAAAAATGTTAGCAATTACCTCAAGAAGAGGCAGCAAAATACCCTTCATAAATGCACCAGGTTTAAACAGGGACTTTCTCAGAGCTTGGTACAGGTGGAAGTTCAGCCTCTTGTATTCAGCGAGGTCATCACGTATGCGAGGTAACAACACTAAGTTGTAGAAACGCTGAGCCATCTTCTCTTTCAGATTTGAAGCAAATATTCTGGTCGCCTGGAAAAATATATATTATCAAACAAGTTAGATAGATGATAGCACTTTATTGTACACAAGGATACATCATGGTAACACTAGGTGTAACTAAATAAATTACAATGGGCGGCCTTATTGCGAACAGTGATTACATTTCACCTTAAACTAATAATGCATTTTATTGTGACTGAAGACTGGCCTCACTACCAGCCTATTTCCTGTGCATATTTTAACCAGATAGGCATTTCTTGCCAACCAACATCTAAGTTCACTACACAAATATCTTTCAGTGGGGATTGAGCCCACACCTTCCAGTGCAGAAGGCAGAACTACTACCCCAACTAAGCTGTGAGGGAAGTCTAAGAAAATAAATAAGTACCTGATACATCGCAGCAGCAGACCAAGTGGTTGGCTCCGTTAGATACAGAATCTGTTCCCAGTTTTGTAAATTAGGAATCATTTTGAATGCCTTTGGCAACTTTCCTGACCTGTATTTTTTAAGTACGTCTCTCACGCCTTCATACATTGTTTTTATTCTGAAAGTAAACAAATGTAATTATCAAACCCCTCATTCATAACTTATCATGCATAACTTGTCACTTTTTAGTTGCTCGCTAGAAATCTTCACACTGTCACTTTCATGAATGCAAATGATGACATCTAGGGGGCCAATATTGTAGGGAGAACTTCTTTAAGTGGGGGTTAATTCTTCTAATTTTCACTTTTGTCAGCATTCCCGGAGAGCCATTACTTTTTTTTTTAATTACTTATTTCAATCATCTGAGAAAGGATAATAAATACCTTGGATCAATGTTCTGTAACTTTAATGTTTCTACATCTGAAAACTGTGTTTGGAGTTCTGTATGCTTGTCAGTAATTTTGTCTTTGATAATATCAGCAAGGGTTCTTGTTCGTTCTGGTTTTGAAGACATGAACATCCTGAGTGCCTCTTCATCCTCCTCATTTATTTCGATGTTGTCATAGTATGTGTCCGGTTCCAAATCATCTCCATCTGAATCTGATCCAGCATCAGAATCCCCATCTGTAACTAAAATTCAAATAAGAAATAATTAATAATAATTTGGATGTTTTTTTTCTCCTCAGAAGCATGATTCTTGAATGTAAATATCTACCTACCATTAAAAGTGGTTGGAAGGGTAACGTGCTTGGCAGGCGATGGGCCGACCTCATTATCGTCAAACTCAGCCTGTTGCCTTCTAGCAGCTTTCAAAATTTTCTTCGAGAGATCCGAGTTGACGAACTGTAAACAAATATTTATAGGTTAGGAAGTCTTGTTGTTGGAAATTTAGTCTCAATAATACAGTAATACTACTATTATAGTATAACAGTGAGCTCATTGCACTTAAATTAGAAGTAAAATGATTACACAAATGACTAAAACGTACTTCATCGTCGTCGTCATGTCGGTTCCTTTCTTTATTTCTGTTCTTGGCTTTGACTGAATGGGCTGTTTCTATCTGATCAGCAAGTGCAACATTCTTGCCTACTTGCGAAGGCTTCATTTTTTTCACTTTTCCCATTATTTCCTCGTAATTTAAAAGTCAGCGCCAAATGAAACGATTATCCGAACACAACACATCACACACATGGAATTGAACTAATTGAATGGTTTGGTCCAGTGCTGCCATCTTGGTTTTTGAAAAGAGGCAGTCGGACAGGCTAGAAAAGGCTAACTTTAGCAAATTACATGCTAGAAAGAGCTCAAACATAAATACAAACTGCAAATGATTAGAAATTGTTTAGATGAAACGTATTAAGAGAATGTGCAAAATCTAACTATTAAAGTTATTCAACTGTTAAAAATGAGAATGTAGGTACACATTCAGGTCAACAGTGTGAAAGATGACATGGATAAGAAAGATCACTGCTTTCTATATCTATTCATACAGAGATGACGGCTGATAGAGGAGAAGTGATAGTGATAGTGCTGAAAGAGGAGAATAGGTTGTGCCGACCCCACATAAAGTTGGCTAGTGGCAGAAAGAAGAAATTGTTAAAAATCAGATTCTTCATCGAAATCGTCCAAAACCATATCTGCCGAAGCAGAAGAAGTTTGTTACCTACTATTATATTACTGTACTTTCAAAACATTCGCAAACCATAAGTATGAAAACTAAAGACACGATAGTGTTCAGGGGCTCAATTCTAGACCACCAGTGCACTTGTTATTAGTCAGTATAGAATAGACTTAAAATCAACTTGGGGAATTTCCCAGTAAAGAAGCAGAAATTTTACCATAGTAAAACAAATTTTAAACTTACCCAATTAGAATCTATGAGATCATAAAGTGTGAACTGACGAAATCTATGCTACATGGAGCGCATCGTTTCATACCTTGGTAATTAAAACTTTGCACCGCGAGTGCAAAGTTTTCATATCGCCTATAAAGGGCTAGATGCTCTTTTCGGGCATGAAAGATCGATTTTACATAAAGTAAAAAGTGATAGATCTAGCCCAGAAAAGGCTAAGGTGGCAGCACTGGGATGGATGACAGGCAACAGCAACAGTGTCAAATGTGTCAATGTCAACGCTAGTTTTACATGTTTCAAAAATATTGTACTGTCTATGTCACTATGGCAGGAAAAGTACGGCCACCTACCCACCTAACATTCTGCCTTCCTGGCAGTCCACTGCCCGGATCGAATCTTACCCGAACTTCGATGAAGTGCAGACGAGACGACCCAATTGATGAGTTTCAGTCTTTACTTACCTACTGATTCTATTATTATTTTTAATGAGGTAATAGGATAGTTCCGTGAGCTGCGTGCGGCCCAGCAGGCTGGCAGTTAAGGAGAAGGTAGGTACCTACATAAACGAAAGGGGTAACATAGAATTATTCTGAGTGCTTCTTTTTTTGTATTAATTCTCAAGACGCATGATAAGGGTCTATCAAAACTATACTCACTAACACAAAAAACACAGCTAGCGAACTCAGACTTTGGCTATGGCTACTGTACTAAAGCCTGTTTCCACTGCGAGCGGAACGGACCCATTAATGACTCATTTCTCATTTCTACTCTTTCTACACGCTCGGCTCTTTCCGTCCGACTATTTGTTGGTGGAAATACAAGTTAGTATGCAGTTTGCGTTTGCGAGTTCAACGGAGTCATTAATGGGTCCGTTCCGCTCGCAGTGGAAACCGGGCTTTATGAAATGGCCTTTGGTCAGGCCTGTACCTGTAACCGAAGTCGGAGTTTTGCTACCACATTTCGTCTACCAAATGTTGTTTTTATGTGAGCACGTGTTTCTCTCTTTTGGAAAATGAGACAACAACTCGTTTTGACCGTTATCGAACTCTTCAAAGAGGCTCCTTTCGTATGCTCGCGTTTGCTTTACTACACTACTTCGTACTACTTTGTAGAGATAGGTAGGTCACTTTCATTTACCTTTTCACCGTGTGGCCAGACGAGTTGCGAGCCTGTTCTATGCCAACAATTACTGATGAATAATTGTAACGTAGATTGGTATTGGTTTCAGAATTGATGACTGGTTGAAACAGTCAACCCAAGTTTACTGTTTCTTGGTATTGGTTTAGGTAAAATAAAACATCTGGATCACCGTTCAGTAATCAGGACTGTGTAAGTTAGGAATTGTCTAAGAAGAGGGTACATTATAGTAAACTATGTACTCAGGTACCCTATTTGAAATTAATATTACGGACTGCAAACTATTTTTAACTAGTGGCCGCCCTTGGCTTCACTCGCCCGTTTCCGTAAGAGCCAGTCCACACGGCGGCGCGTTGCGTCAGCGTTGCGTCGACGCAGCGCTGCCATTGCGTTGTTTTACATACAAATAACCAAGGTGTTCACACGGCGCGTTGCGTCGTCGCAACGCACACATGACGGACAGCAGCCCCCGAGATGAAGCGAGAGGGGTGTACTCGTACCGACGGAACGTTAAGACTGCGTCGTAACGCTGCGATGGCGCAGCGCCCGTGTGGCCGGCTATGTATGCGTCAAAATATTTGCGACGACGCAACGCAACGCAACGCGCCGTGTGGTCTGGCTCTAACGCCCCGTTCCCGTTGCTTTTTCGGGATAAAAAGTATCCTATGCCCTTCTCCCGGTTCTAAGCTACAAATTCAAAACAAAAAAAAAACCTCCCCACAAATTTTCTGCCAAATCGGTAACTAATCGGTAAATAGTGTAACTAACACGACTTTCTTTTATAAATATAGATTTACATAGGCAAATACAGATTCACAACAAACGTCTCTTTACCTCTTCTATTGTACAAATAATTTTTTTTTTTTTTTTTTTTTTTTGTTGTCGGGGGGAAATCTGCTATCAGACACCTTACCGCATTTAAGGGATGCGGCAAGGTAGTATGAGGTTGACGAACTCGTCGACTCACTAAAACCACCCCGGTGGCCGGCCTCGATGCTTAACAAAGACTCCAGGTCCCCTAAACGGCTTTCGCTGGAGTCCTTATCGCATATTGCCATTTGAAGCACGTCCCGGGAGAATGACACCCACAGTCACGATCCCAGCACTAGCGGTGCTACGGCAGCACATACCACAATGTGCCAGCCGCCCTCCCGGAGTCCGTTATTGACCAGCCGGGCCCCTAACTCCGACCACCCACGGACTACGCTGGACAGAGATAGGTCCTGCCCGATCCTGTCGACCAGAATCCTGCGCTCCTCGCACCACGCTGAGCATTGCTCCAACGTGTGCTGCGCAGAATCACATTCCGATCCACAATGATGACATCGTGGCGTCGGTTCACGTCCGATCCTACTCAGATACTCACCGAAGCATCCATGCCCGGTGAGTACCTGAGTAAGGACAAATAATATACCTACTTTGATTATAGCCGCGGTTTACTCAGCGTTCACCGTTAATGTTTTTGACACTCGTCTAGGCCACAGAAAGATAAGGCTGAGATAATAGTTTTTAGCGTTTACCTAGGTAATATGAATAAGAAATAATATGTTTTAAAAATCATTTATTTGTTAACGAATCTCAGTAATACTAAGAGTAAGTACATCAAAATGGGTTATGGTAGGTAGGTACTTTATACTTACACAATCTGGACCTGATCGGAGAAACCTAGGTAGGTACATAGAGAAACAGGAACAGACAGGATCTCCAAGTGTTATCTTGGAGAACCGGTCTTATGGAGTAACTAAATGGTTACTTAGTAATGAGCGTAGGTTTTTCAAATAGTAAAACCAACGGTACGGGCATTTTATTAGTTTGGTAATGGTAAACAAACCGAAAAAATAACTTGCTCATATCTATGCTATCTGTGACATATGATTTTTAATTTTTTAGTTGAATGAGTTCAAGTAGTACTCCATGATTTTAACTTTCTCGCATTATTTAAGAAAAGTACTATACGAGCCTTGACCACAACTAGGCATTAAAGGACTTACATATTATGTGGTGTGGTGGGCTTACACATTTAGTTCGTCCATCAATGCTTTTTTGCTGGCCGCTGCAGTAATGTACCTACTATACTTTTGCCTTGATAATTTTCTAGTTAAAAGATTCGATGTAACGAACAATATCTTTAACATTAGAGTTGATAAGGGAGATGGCACCCTGGACAGCCGAACGGATGTTGACTTCCACCACTTTGATGATAATGTTGTCAAAGATCTTGACGAATACTCCCATCACGGGGTTCACCAGCCAGTCATACAAGATGTTGCCAGTCAACCGGACGCGGAGGCGGCTGAAACAATAAAAATATATTAAAGTTAACCTTTTTTTGAAGTGAATACTGATAAAAGTGAGTCATGAAAAACTATTATTATAGGCGCAGATATTATTATCATAAGTAGGTATAACAATATAGAAATTAATAATTAAAGAGAAGAAGAGAAAAATGGCGAAATATCGTAAAGCGTGCCACAGCTCCTTATAAAGAGAAATCATAAGATATTCATGACGACCATGACCGATCTGAACAGTTAAGCTACTGAAAAGGTACTAAGCATTTTTTTTAAGTCAGTTATAAAAAATCAGTTCTGGAAAAGAAAGCCACTAACCCGATGTCGGTAAGGGAGAACTCCTGCAGATGGACCTCATCGTTGTTGAAGTCTAATAGAACGTCCACGTTCACTACGAAGCGGTTCAGGGAGCCCCTGATGCCGCCAGTGGGGCCGATGTTCATCACCTTTACCAGGTACTTGTACACGAACTAAAATAATTTAAATCAGTTAAAAAAACTTCAAAAATGAAATCATAGCCAACTTCTGGGGCAGTCTTTGTGATTTCCATAAGCATATTTGACGCTTTAAAATCCATGATATAAAATCATATCTGTTTAAAAATTACGGGATTATACAACATAATTCCGTCATATTTAACAAATAAACGAATATAAAAAAATACAGCTAAATCCTCAATTGTTTTTAAGTTGGTTAAGAAAGTTTTTGACTCATCTCCAGAGCCTCCGGCTGAGTTTCAGCATAATATCAGACCACAAAATAGATAATACTGATTGTCAAGCATTTGGATGGAGGCCATCACACCTGTTGGGAAGTGAAGATCAACCTAAATATACAGGGTGTCCCAGAAAGTATGGTCAAGCGAAATTCCAGAGATAGAACACCCCCATGGGGTACCCGAATCACCCCCATGTATGTTCCGCGATTTCTTATAGTTTTCGAGTTATGAATTTTATTCCGAATTTTAGAAAATTTTCCACTTGAACAACTTAAAAAATTCTAAAAAAAAAAGTTGAAAACTTTCTTAAGATTTTTTTTGCCACTGAATACTGATGAGTGTTTCTTTTACGCATAAAATAATTGGCGACGTAACTTTGATAAAAACTATGAATATGTTGGTGTAAAGTCAGAAAATTACATTCGGTGAATTATGACTTCAATTTTCAACTTTAAATTAAAAATATTAGCAAGTGATTCCATGGTTTTAAAATAAATTTAAAAACTTTTACAAACTCCCAGCTTTCATAATCATTAAAAAAAAATTGTGCTTAATAGGCTACTTTGGCTAAAATCAACCTTCAAAGACGGCGAGGTGGAAAATTCCTAAAATTAGCTATCTGATTAGAAAATAGATTTAGACCATTTTATCATTCCTAGGCTTAATTTGTTTGTTAACTAACCAAAAACGACTGCGAAAAAAGTTATATTTAATTAATATTTGAAGATAATTATGAGTAACATTTATTAACAAAAAAAATTCTTAATGTCGACCTTCTAGGTCGATACAAATCCTACACCGTCATAAAAAGTTTTCCTTTAATCATATGAAAGCTATTCTATTTGCCTTATTTTTTCTTGGGCCTGTCTTAATTCGGCCATATTTCTGGTTTCTTTGGCGTTAACTAATTCTTTGTAGTAACCCCAACACAAATAAATCGATCGGGTTCAAGTCGGGGGACCACGGCGGCCACGCAATAGGTCCTCCACGGCCGATCCACCTGCCTCTGAATCTTTCGTCCAAAAATGTTCTGTGACGATTCTCGCGAAGCGGCATGGAGCGCCGTCGTTTTGAAAATCATGTTTGCTACCTGGTCCATATCTCCTAATAGGCCGTTGAGGTTATTTCGCAAGAAATTCAGGTAGACCTGGACTGGACTTGAACCCAATCGATTTCTTTGTGTTGGAACTATTACAAAGAATTAGATTACGCCAAAGAAATCAGAAATATGGCCGAATTAAGAACAAAATTAAGACAGGCCCAAGAAAAAAATAAGGCAAATAGAATAGCTTTCATACAATTAAAGGAAAACTTTATAAGACGGTGTAGGATTTGTATCGACCTAGAAGGTCGACATTAAGAATTTTTTTGTTAATAAATGTTACTCATATCTTCAAATATTAATTAAATATAACTTTTTTCGCAGTCGTTTTTGGTTAGTTAACAAACAAATTAAGCCTAGGAATGATAAAATGGTCAAAATCTATTTTCTAATCAGATAGCTAATTTTAGAAATTTTCCACCTTGCCGTCTTTGAAGGCTGATTTTAGCCAAAGTAGCCTATTAAGCACAATTTTTTTTTAATGATTATGAAAGCTGGGAGTTTGTAAAAGTTTTTAAATTTATTTTAAAACCATGGAATCACTTGCTAAGATTTTTAATTTAAAGTTGAAAATTGAAGTCATAATTCACCGAATGTAATTTTCTGACTTTACACCAACATATTCATAGTTTTTATCAAAGTTACGTCGCCAATTATTTTATGCGTAAAAGAAACACTCATCAGTATTCAGTGGCAAAAAAAAAATCTTAAGAAAGTTTTCAACTTTTTTTTTTAGAATTTTTTAAGTTGTTCAAGTGGAAAATTTTCTAAAATTCGGAAAAAAATTCATACCTCGATAACTATAAGAAATCGCGGAACATACATGGGGGTGATTCGGGTACCCCAAAGGGTGTTTGTTCTATCTCTGGAATTTAGCTTGACCATACTTTCTGGGACACCCTGTATAATATACAGGGTTATTCATTATTAACTGCAAATACTCAGGAATTAGGTTCAACAAATAGAATAAAAAATATTTATGAAATTGTTTTTTTTAAATTTGATCAAAAATTTTTTCAAGTTTTTGTATCAAAATTTTATTTTTATTAATTTCTTTACGGCTATTGCATAATGATTGCCACGGAGAACAGGACGATGACCCACCCAGGCGGTGACTGAACGCAGAGTGTCACTCACGGCGCGCGGGCGCGGATCAAAGGTCAAAATAGGTCAGGCGCCAATGATTACTTTATCGATTTTCTCGGGATTTTCATAACAAAACTTAAAAAAAATCATTTCATAAATATTTTTTATTTTATTTGTTGAACCTAATTCCTGAGTATTTGCAGCTAATAATGAATAACCCTGTATAATGTGTGTGTGAGTGTTATATACAAGCTCGATTCGAGCTGCAATACCCACCTCAAGGTCAGTGAAGTTGAGAGAGACACGAATGCGCAACATCTTAGCGAAGTAGTCGACTCTCTGGTCACCATTGCGGGCCACGTTCACCAGTCCAGTCATGGATCCATCGTGGATGGTCAACCAAGCGCTGTATGTGATCAGCAACACTTTCTGAAAACAATTGACATGCCTCACTTAAAAGAAAATGAGGATCCCTCCCACGGAAGTCGATGGATGGAGAGGGTTCTGAATTGTTCTTCAGCAGTGGACTTCTCTAGGCTGCTTTTGATGCCTCAAGTGGATTGACACAGGGCCAAGCATCGTAGGGTAAGCTACTAAAATGCGTAACCTGTGAGGCAACGCTTTTTTAGGCGATGTTTACAACATCAGGTGGGACATGCGTCTGTTTCATTAGCTAGTTGTATTTAAAACTCGTATCCGGGAGTGCCGACATGTTAGATTCTACAACATTTTCCTCACGATGTCTTTACCTTTTGAGTACTGGCATAGTGTATATACATTTTTGGTTACAAATTCTGAAACCTGTACCAATCTGCTTCACTAACACATCACTAAATATTGGCATATCAGCCAGGCTCCAATTTTCTGGCCACAGGGATATGAGGTCAATCTCTGTTTTAGCAGTAAGATTACCCACATACCCATTCGGTTTTTGGTATTTACACTGACAGAAAATATCTCTATAATCTGAATAGGCCATGTGCGATGCCAATGTGGCTAAAAAGGTGCTTACGACTTCAAATCCTTCGGTGACGTCGGGTAAGCTCATTGGGTCGAGACCGTTGTTCTGTATGAAAGGCACAACCATTTGAATAGTGTCGTCCACGTACTGGTTTAGAGACGCCGACACGCCAAGTCCGTCCCATTTTTGCCTACGAATGAAAAATAAAATAAGGGTACTACAACCGTTTTTTCTACACTCTAAAATAGCTATTAAAATGTTCAAATTAAGTACACAGTTAAATACATAAACACCGAGCGACGTCACAACATCGTCGTCATCAAAAAACATTAGGCCCGTGCGAATCGAACTAGCACCCTCTTACACCACTGACGTTTTACAGTTCTTCTTTCGTGTCGATATCACAATCATTATAGCTACTTCGGTGGCAACATCCACGGTATTGGCCGAGCCAGAAGTGATATAACCCATTGTGCATGAAGTCTACGCTACTGTAACAATACATTTGGTACTTACTCTGCATCCAAAGCCTTAGAAATGAGTGGATTCTTCAAATTGACTGAGTTAGCCTCAGCGGCTGCCACCAGGACGGCCAACACCAACGCAATATATTTCCTAACCATCTTGATTACCAACTAATTAGTAATTTGGTAATCACTGCTATTTATTATTTTTATATACTCCCCCTGTTCTAAGATAACTCTAATCAGTTCTTACTACTATCATAATAATCCAACTACCCGTTATTACAAATCAATGCTGATAAGAATGAAGATTCAAATCATAATTGATTATTGTGTTTTGCACAAAGGCAACAAATAATCATTAAAAAAAATTTACTAACTACATATTTGAGATCAGTTACTGATCTCAAAGGTACCTACCTCGTGTCAAATTGCTTAATTTTCGGTATTGGGAGTTTTTTTTTAAAGTAGGCAGATATTGTACCGATGGAGTCACGACGAAAGTTCTCTGAACGCCCGATGGGGCGCTTATCGATTGTCCTCATAACCCTGTGGCCAGAAAAATTGTAGCCTGGCTGGTATGCCAATATTTAGTGATGAATTAGTGTCTCCATAGTATGAAGTCTATGTATGTAGTGTGTGGTGTGGTAATCTGCTGGAAAACGGACTCGCAATACAGGTAAATTCAGTTTTAAGAACTTGAAGAAACAACTTCATTCCCCACTGCTAAACAGATTTTATATGGGATCAATGTGAAAGCTAATTTTTTTTATTAATTTTATAGTGTTTACTACACTTAAGGAAATCACAAAGATTTTTATAATGTCCCAAAAGTTAAGAGCCGAGCGGGATTTGAACCCGCGACCTTCCCCTCGGTACGGGGCTGCGCTGACCACTGCGCCATCGGATCCTAATCACACTCGACGAATAACTCTTAGGGACTGTTCGGCACTAACGCGACCGTGGCTCCATCTACAGTTTTGACGTTATAGTCAACTAACCTGCTCGATAACCGAAGTCTCTTAACTTTTGGGACATTATAAAAATCAATGTGAAAGCCTTAACAAAACAAAGCATTTTTAAATTGGTTCCTATACTAACGGAGTTATGGATAATAAACATTAAAACATGCGACCGAATTAAAAACCTCTTCCTTTTTTTAAAGTCGGTTAAATAAGTAAAATACTAACTTGATGTTCTGAGCTCATGTCCTTACTTTGTTCTACTCTATAAATAATCAGGTATAAAAAATACACGTTTTCCGTATAATGTTATTTATTTTATAAACCTTTAAACATCCATATCCCTTATACCCAGCCAAACCACAAATTATAAATTACTAAAAATAATTAAATAGCAGCCGTTACCCTCAATGTTCAGTTGTTCTGTTCAGCTCAAAAATATGTTTACCGGAATTTAAACCTGTCAGACTAGATACAGGAGAAAATAGATGAACTTTCTAAAATTAACACAAAATAGATTGTATTTCATTAACTACTGACTGATCTGTAACTTTATACTCGTTCATCTATTATTCCATCAATTGAATTGAGAAAATAAACCAGTATCATTTTCTTCGTTTTAAAAATAGCTTGTAGAGTAGGTGTACACTGTAACATTGTATACATAGCATGAGAAATAAAATTACCTACAGAAAAATGGCATACCTAGTAGTTACAACTACTATAAAGTATTACCAACCTACTACATTTTTCTGAAGGTAGACAATTAATTATGAAAAAGTTCTTTGGCTTGATTGAATAACAATCAAATAGGTGCTTGTCATAAATTATTTCTAACATTTCACTGTAGCAATAATAACAATTGAGTCAAGTGCGAGTTGATTCGCTCACCAAGGGTTCCGTACCGAAACTATTAAAAAGGATCAAAACATTATTGAATAGTTTCATTAAACTAGTTATCGATTTTTAGTTCACAAATTTATAAGCTAACTTCGTTTTCAATAAAGGATTTAACACAAATATTTTCACAATTCAATACGTATTCGTAGTCAAACCCACGGCTTTCATAATGATTTGGTCAGTTACATTCGAAACAATTCAAAATTGTGGACAATGTACTTAGTAGTTCACTAGTTCATGAAATAATCAACTGTGGCAACGGACGCATGGACGAATCCGCATCATAAGTGTTCTGTTTTACCATTTTGGTTTGGAACCCTAAAAGTATAAAATGTAAGACTGGTTTTTGGTCAGCTAAACTTAACAATAAAATTAAATAATATTATTATTTCATATTTAAACTAGCAGTACCCTTTCCATTGCTATCATTATTTTATCATGCACTAAACCAACAGATCTATAAAAATCTTAATAATTATTAGTATGTAAGTATTTAGTGTAAGTAGTTAGTGTATATTAAAATAAAAAAATATGAGCATATAATTCGATCCAAGGATCGGAAACCTGAATAAAATATCTCCTGAGGGTATTGAACCGTGCCGTGTATGGTAAAATCGTGAGTTGAAATAATTTAATAGCCTCCACAAATAGTTTCAAACCGGTTCTAGGTATTACCATCTCTAAACCGCCCGCCCGTAGGTAATCAAATTGATGCCGATAAACAAAGTAGGTATTGAGAAACAATTATACATAGAGTACATTATTTCTTCGTATTTCGGTTACCGCCTAGCATGAACGAATAACTAATAAGAATAGCTGTTATATAACTGCCTCCTATTTTAAAACAATGAACAATATTAAATTGAAAAAAACGGGAATAAGTTTTTACAAACTTTTAAATAAAATCTGTAAATCTGTGCTTGATTGGCGCCTATGTCGCCTATTATCGAACACAATATTACTTAGTCTTTTTCGCGTCTTTTCCGAGCATCTTTCTTCTTTGAGCGAGCATATGGCCGAATAGAACAGGGAAAAGTGGAATGTACAGGAGCATGTAGAAAATTATGAAGTAATAATAGTTGAAGGCGAAGTTCCATGGATTTGGCATGGAGTACGTGAGCAACTTGTTGTTTGCGATTTCGTCTAACGAGTGGTACATGCAGAGAAGCTCCCCGGTTATCCCGAGTGGGTACAGTGGTAAGAATGTTGAATATCTGAAAATTAAAATAAATAAATAATAATGCGGACAATCCACACAACACTATCTAGCCCTAAACTTCTACGTTTTCGTATATCGTAGCTGTCGAGGCTTCTACGATGAGGTCGTCGAAGAATTACTCAAGGTAATCACCCATTCTCTCTTCGAAAAGAAGCAATAAAATAAAATTGCAAAATGATCCGAGATAAGCCGAGAATGAAGGCTCCTGATATAATATTTAAATACTTTTTTTTTGTAAATACATACATATAGTATAGAATACAATATAACACGCAGACAGAGAACAAACATCTGCGCTCGCCACACAAATATTTGTTCTCGGTGGGGATCGAACCCACGCCTTCCAGCGCAGAAGGCAGAGCAGTCAAATGAAAAGCTTGTTGAGATATCTCTACTCATTCATATTAGGTACTTATAATTAAATTCGAAAAACTAGGGGTCAACTTTTTGAGACGAAACGGACTGATTAGTTACAATCTGCCAAAACCTTAAACGAACTTATGATAATTTTTGAGCCAGGAATTTAAAAAACGATGAGACTGGCAGAAGTCAATATTATAAAAATCGCTCGTATATTATCGGTCGAAGCCGGTCACAGAGATTAGTACCTACATAATAAATAAACTATAATTATAATTCCAATGATAAGATATCGTTTTAAGCAACTGATAGTACTGATAAATATATATCAAAGATGGAATAGATAACTCACCTGAAGAATAATAATGTTTGGGGTACCATATTAACTAGATTAAGTGTGTAGTAGCCATATCGTACAATCTCTGTGATGGACCATGCTAATAGGCATAGAGGCAGTCCAGGACTGGTCTTGGCGCTTTGTGTAAGTAACAGAGTGCCACAAACGAGGAACACTCTAGAGTAGACTTGCATTAGCACCAGCAATGCCCCGGACGGCACCAATCCTATAAAGGCATGGATAACCTAGAATAAAAAAAAATACTTATTAGGAAATTCTTCATACATGGTGACAAACCCTCCAATATTTAGTGTCCTTTGGCAATTGAGGGCGTCAATTTGTTGATGTCATCTGAAGAGCACTGCTGGTCTAGTGGTAGCGGCCCCGCCTTCCGATCCTAGGTCAGGGGTTCAAATCCAGTCGTGTACCAATGAGTTTTTCTGTCGAAATATTATATGCACTTTGCCAGTACCTACTCTCAAAACGGTGAAGGAAAACATCGTGAGGAAGCCGGCGTGTCGTAGAACCTAAAAAAGTTCAAGCAACACGTGTCAAGCGTCACGTAAAAAGGGCCCGCCAGCGGCCTACTTGCGGAAACCAGTACCACACACCAAGTGCGGATGATGAATTTGCCAAGGTCATAAAGATTTTATTTAGCACACATGATGATGACTGTTAGACACGGATTTAAAAGAAAACCTCATGCCCTGAACCTTCTTCCCCATGATAGAAACTCTGCTGAAGAGTATTTAAAACAAACTACTTGATTAATAGTACATTGTTACCTGAGTGTTGAAAGTCACGTTTTTTGAGTCCCGAGACGGGTTTGGCGCCAGAGCGTTAGCGAGGGCGCCAATGGAGCTTGAGGGACTCAAAAGACTTTCACCCGAGGTAAACACTGTGCTTTTCATTACGAATACAAGGAAAGTAAAAATAAAAACATGAAAGAAAAATTAGTGAAAATGAAGATTGAATTGCCGCCTTCCCGGTTTTTTTTTTTCTTTTTCTCTGGCGGGCCTTCGGCTTCGGCTCGCCAGCATTATTCAGCCATTATTTTCATTTTCATAATTTAAATCTATGTTATTTTAAATAAATAGTTGAAGCTATACACTAATCAAGTAATTTAGAAGATACATTATTTATTTAATACTATCTTTATGTTATTTAAATTTAAATATTACATTGCGCTCTAATTAGACTTTTTAAACTTCTTACCGTTGTAATGGGTTTCCAACCTACTTGCTGAATAAAAAGTTGGAATTTGGTTGAACAACCTCCTTGCAGTTAGAAAGACTTTAGAAAGTTGGAACATGGTTGAATAAAATAGAACTTGTTTTTTTTTATAATTTGACAGCTGTCAGTAGAAAGCGATTCTCCCTAGGGCTGAAAGTTTTACTTTCAATTAGGCCCCTCAGGCAACTTCAGACCTACTTTCAGAGTATGAGTAATGAAAACATATTTTACTATTTTAGCTAAGCTTACAACTGAACCAATGGTAAATAGCCCAATTTAAACAAAATACATTCTTTGACTGGAATAGAAAGATGTCTTGCCTGTCATTGAACCTAACCAAATTAACATAGTCAATGAATTAGCATAGTGAATGAATACAGTTGTATTAACTTGTATTTAGTTGCTAGTAGTCTGCAACCCAGGATTTTGAATTCTAAGTCACTTCAAGGCAACATACTTTATAAATGCATCATTTAATTTCCTCAAAATCTACAGACAGAAAAATCAAATTCTATTTTACAATATATGTATGTTATGTCGTATCTATCAAATTGTTATACATATTTATGTGTGCTTATTGCTAAATAAAATTTATTTATCATTATAATATTAAGTTCAGGCAACAATATTTAAATACTACTATACTTTTACTCGAAATAGTCAATGTAGTCTAGTAATACTAGTATTATTTTGCCAATCTTGAACAGAATAAAATAAAGACTTTGACCTCAAAGCCCTAACTCAATATAAGTTTTTTTTTTTTCAATGTTTTGAATAGTGGCAGAATCATATTTACCTCTAATATAGCAGCATTTTGGAATATCACTAATGGCAATCTTATTTCAGGCCATAATGTATCTAATGTGCCTCTATTCAGAAAGTGCGATGAGGCCTGAAAGAGTAGGTATGTCCACCTGTAAGCAAAATAGTTCAGTTGTTACATATAATACAACATTAGGTATTGTTTAAGGCGTAGCTCAGGTTGGTTTACTAGTTCTGCCATTAAAGTCAAAATATTTTTGTGTGATGAACAAAAACAGATGCACTGCTCCGCAACAGAAGAAGCAAGGTCCAAGACAGGGCTCAAGGAACTGATTCGAGTCTTATCCCTCCACATCTACATCTGTGACCATCCGGTCCTCTGAAACATTGCTGCCACCAACCTAAATTCCTACTCTCTTAATTTAAGGAGATGGGCTGGCTGGGGTGAGGTTTGGCAGGGGGACAATGCAATATACACCCCATCACGGGACATCAGTGCAGGCCTTATTCCCCCAACTCAAATTAGAATTAGAACAAAAACAGATGCTTTTTCTATCTTCTATTTTCTATTCTGGGTGCCTAAACCTGAGTTGGTTGGGTTTTACGCAAGCAAAATAAATTGGACATTACTCATTTTATTTGAACATCTTTTTAACATTTTATTTCAATGAGTACAAATATCTACTTATTTATGTAAACTTCCAATCAATAAGTAAGTACCTACATCATTACCATAAGCACAAAGGTCAAGTCCAGCTAATATGAATAGTCAAGAATGACTAGGCTTTTAGAATACATATACTAAGTAAGTAACAAAGGTAAGTATGGGCATGTCATGAGACGGGAGGAAATTCAGGTGATCAGGAGAGTGATGAGTATGAATGCGGATGGATAAGTGAGAGGTAGACCAAAGAAAACATGGATGAACTGTGTGAAAGATGACATGGATAAAAGAGGAGTGAGATGCAGAGATGACGTCTGACAGAGGGGAATGACTGCTAGCCTTCCTAGAGGACATTGGTTGGTTGAACTAGCGACAACCACCAATCTCGCAAAAAGGATTTGCATGCTGCATACTTTCGGAAACCAGACTGTTTACCAAGTATTAAGTTTCAAGAGGAGAATGGAGGAGAAAGACATGTTGTGCTGACCCCACATGGTGTGGAATAGGGGCAGGAAGAAGAAGGTAAGTACAAACCAAGGCAACCAAGAAAAATATAATAAAACCTACCGAGGACCATAGGTATCTAACTCTTCATTAACATTGTACCTAGTTAATAAAAAATAATTAATTAAAATAAATTAAGTATGACTTTTGACTAGGGATATAAAAAAATTAAACCACTCTGCTTTTGCTACAGAACCACAGACAGCCTTGCAGCACTGGTTCTATGCTACACCAACAGGTTCACAAATATGATACCCAGAGCAGAATTATTTACCCACATTATCATTTTGGCTTCAACCAACTATAGTACCTAGTAGGTACCTAACCAGTGCCAATTTTTAAGTGATTGTTTACTATGCTTTAGTTTGAGGTATGATATAAATGAAAACACCAAGAAAGCAACCGGGGAAGAGAAACCACATGATCGAAGAGAAAGTTAAACTACAGTCTAAAACACTAAAGTAATAAAATTTACCCAAATGTTTGTATTCCGTTGTAGGCAATAAGATAAAGCTTTCCAATTGCCGAAGGTCCTGAACTTTTTGCTTTCTTTGCCAGTTTTTCTGACATGGTTTTCTTCAATAATCCACTAGGATAGCAGCTCACTGAACACTTTATTCGTAGTTAACAGGCACCGTGTCAAGCCGTTCCTTGTTGGAAGATTCCTGAGTATGAGCAAAGCGTGAGTGCCTGAGTGGTGAAACTACTGAGTTGTTAAGCGCGTGAGGTTGTGTTGATTGATTTTTTTTTGTTTTGCTTGTAAATAATAATTGGTGTTAAAAAGTCACACATCAGGCAGGCACAGGCACTACATCTAGTCATCTACAAACAAACGGGAAGTAAGAAAAATACGACTACGAAAACCGTACGAAAACCGTACGAAAACTTTCAAAATCAATCTTCATTCTTTTTTATTTTTACTGGCTCTGGAAACATAGTTCTTATGCCAAGTCACTATTTTAAATTTTTCTGGCGCTGGAATTTTGACTTATTGCCAAGTTTTTTTTGCACAAGCGCTGGAAACAACATGTTTTGCCAAGTTCTATTTACTGCATCTAGAGCTGTCACAAGGCTCTGTTGAATTCTCATTTCATCGTATATCGGTAGACGCGGTTGTATGACATCGATATGTAAAAGTCAGTTCCAGTACCTTAGGGATCATACAACCCTATGAACATGCAACATGTTCCTGGTTGTATGATCCGTATGGCCATTTCATTGCACAAAGGGGTACAAAAGTCTACGACACGTCGCGTCGTCGCGTCTCGATCGGCTAGACAGTACGGTAAATGTTAAGTGGAGTTGTATGTACGAGACTCAGAATAAAGATGGTTGGCGTTAGAACATAAAAATAAAAGGTGAGCGAGCAGAGCGAGCGTGCCGTGGCAGCAGCCACCGAAATGTTTTTTTTTCAATTAAATCAAAGGCATTGTGTTCTGTAGAGCAATTATTCATCGCTAGATAAACAAAGTTAATAATCAAAATATTTATCTGCTACAGTGTACACGGACCTTATCAATTTCCCAGTGGAAACAAAGTATAATCGAAAACTGGGTGTACATTTAATGCCCGTACATTAACTGGATCTATTCGTTGAGTTCATTCAACTTCCAAGACTTCATTCATTCACTCATTTTGAATTTCTTTTTGAACAAGTTGTCTTGGTGCAAGGTAGAGATTTTTCACTGATTCCCTAAATTTTAGATATTTGTATTATTTCCGGAGAACTAATCATCATTTATTTATTTCACAGTTCTAACTAGCAAGTTGCTGTAACAACTATCATAATGGTTGCTGCTAAAAAACAGGTGAATAATGGTTTACACGACACGTGGTGATGTAGTTTATGTCTTAGCCAGTAGACTGGATTTTTGTGGCTTCAATGTTCACTTAAAGTATTGAACAATCGCCCTTGAGTCCTATAAAAAAACTGCTTGATAGGCTTGCAAATTCTGTAATTTGTAAGGTTGAAAATGTATTGTGACATAACCTAAAAACATGAAAACATTACAGCAGCGTCCTTCGTTGCAGTGGAATAACGTCAATTCAAATTGCTTCTTTTACAGAAAAAGACCATCGAGTCTATCAACTCCCGCCTGGCTCTAGTTATGAAGTCAGGCAAATTCTGCCTTGGCTACAAACAGACGTTGAAGACCCTGCGTCAGGGCAAGGCTAAACTGGTTATAATTGCCAAGAACGCCCCTCCTCTAAGGTGAGACTACTAAGAAGTAGAGTTTCCCAATTTCTTGTAAAAGGGATGCATATGGAGTCTTAGACAAAGAAGTATGGCTTCCCTCCAGTTGATTCAGTATAGCAGTGTGCAGTTTCCAATTAAATATAAATTGTTGTAAGAAATACTATAGTATGAGTGAGAAGTAAGAGAAAATATTTCTAAATGTGATTCTGTAAATATAACTGCTCTGCTGAGTCACTATGGGAAACCTATGGAGTAGTCTTGGGCCATGGCCATGTGCAGTAATTTGGCAGGTAAGAAAATAATGTTTCGGGTTGAATTTTAGGGATCCGGTAGTTAGCTGTAAAATTGTCTAAAAAGGTAGGCACCCGATAGTAGTGCTGACAGTTCTCTAACTGGTTTTCTCAAGTAGGCTGCTGGTGGGCCCTTTTTTTGTGATGCTTGACATATACAGGGTGTAATCGTTAAGTGTGCACAGGCGATTATTCCGTAACTATTGCAGATATCAAAAAACTTTAAACTGATATCGAAAGTACTTTACCTAATGAGTAAAATGACATTAATAACTTTTTAAAAATAAAACGAGAAATATCCAAAAAAATTACATTAATCACTCCCATACATTTTATTTCTTAGTAAGTACAAAATTTTGTGTTCAAAGCATATGTTCGAAGTGACGTCCTCCTTGTGCAATACAATGACGAGCTCTATTTACAGTTTTTAAATGAACTTTCCTTAACATTTGCGGAGTAATTAAAGCAATTGCACGACGTACACGATTCTGTAACTCTTCTAGGCTGTGTACTCTCTCAGCGTACACGTGGTCTTTGACAAATCCCCATAGTATTAGTATTATTAATCTACACGTGTATCTACTTGAAATTCATTAATACCTTCATATCGTACATAATTATAAAATGACAAGGGTAAAATGAGTAGGTACTATTTCACTTAAAATAAGGAAACTAAAACCTTTCTACTATCTCATACTAAATGTATGGGAGTGATTAATGTAATTTTTTTTGATATTTCTCGTTTTATTTTTAAAAAGTTATTAATGTCATTTTACTCATTAGGTAAAGTACTTTCGATATCAGTTTAAAGTTTTTTGATATCTGCAATAGTTACGGAATAATCACCTGTGCACACTTAACGATTACACCCTGTATGTTTTTGAAGTTTTTACGTTCTACAACATGCTGGTTTCCTCATTATGTTTTCCTTCATCGTGTGTGAAAACTATTTGCATTGGTGCACAACTAAATTTGAACCCACAATCTTAGTTAAGTACACAATAATAACACTAATAATATTATTATTAGTGTTGTGTGGATTTCCACAATCTTTATTTCTTTCTAAAATTTTTTGAAATACATGCATAGAATTTCATCTAAATCGGTCCGTGATCGAGCTACAAACATAGTAACTTTTCGCATTTTGATAATATTAGTATGATGATTTCAAATTATCCTACTAATATTATAAATTTTTAATTTGCCATGAGTAATTGTGTAATGAATTTTCTCTCCTTGCAGAAAATCTGAGATTGAGTACTATGCTCTCTTGGCCAAAACTGGAGTCCACCACTACAGTGGAAACAACATTGAGCTGGGCACTGCATGCGGAAAGTACTACCGAGTGTGCACCCTTGCCATCACGGATCCTGGTGACTCTGACATTATTACGACCCTGCCGGAGGCCCAAGCTTAGACCTAAGATAAATTAAATTTAATCTACAAAACTATTTTTGCATTTTATTTGAATCCATGAGCAATCCCAGAAATAGGCAAACAGGTAGGGGTGTAGCTTGTGTCCTATCTCACTCAACCTCCATAGGGTTGGTAGAGCAGTATCTCTGTCTCTAATTTATGTGCACTATGCCAGTACTCTCAAAACGGTGAAGGAAAACATCGTGAGGAAACCGGCGTGTTGTAGAACCTATAAAAGTTCGAGCAACAAGGGTCACGAAGGGCCCACCAGCGGCCTACTTGCAGAAAAACCTGCCCGCACATAAAGTGCGCATGATAAACTAGCCAACTTGCAGTACCTATCTCTGGCATACTGTTGAGTGAATAAGGCGCTGCGCAAACGTAGACACGCAACGTGTTGCCGACACTGCACACCATCATAAGGAACCGTAGCCCCTCGTCTGCGCACCACGATTTGCGAAAAATGGCGGATATGCGCACTACCTTCGTTAGAGGTCGGCGCGCGCATGCCGCTTTGTAAATGAATGATGATTCTCTTTTATTTTTCTACTATCACTCCGTAGTAATTATACCTCTTTGAAATCAGCTTGAAATATTCTAACTAATTGAATATTAATTATTACTTGTTTACAAATGTACACTTCGCTACTCGAAGTCAAAGATTTAGAAAACGGATGGAAATACACACTTGGAATTTATGTGATGTAGTACAGGTTCAATGAGTTAGACAAAAACATTGATATCCAAAAACATGAATATATTTATAAAAGATTCATGATAAAAAAATAACCTATTACCATACAAAAACATTTAGAAATTCAACAATCAAAAACTTGCAATTTTCTATGATAACAGTGCCATGTTATCATAGTGGATTTCTCGGACTGCGGAACGTCCCACTCGTGGCTCATGTATGGAATGCTAGTATTTATTTCACTATTTTGAAGAAACCTAATTACATTCTAACAATATAACACTTAAATAACATAAAAATATGTATTGTTGACCTATTCCACTGGTTTTTTAGTAAGGACAGTTAGATTTTAAGTCTAAACAAAGAGATTTTGTTGGAGAACTTCGCAGAAAAAAATTAGGTGGCTGATGAAATTAGCAAGGTTTTGAATGAAAACTTATCAAAACCGAAACCAATTGAATGTAAAAACATTAAAAACTTACCTGTTCATAGTTACAATAGCACCAACAACAAAATAATTCACTTTTTACCCTGTAAACCAGCAACAAAACACAAACTTGTTACACGATGACCGGCCGCGAAAGTGCGCGTAAATAAAATGAACTTTGGAACTTTGTCGCCGTTGGCCGTATTTTTATGAACATTTGCTACCTGTCTCTATTCTTCAACGAAGCCAGTGACTAGGTTAGAGAAGTGCAGCTATAGGTTAATGCCGTTAATTTCGTACAAATACTGAGAACGGTGGAGGACGGTGTGATCGTCCAAGAATCGAATGATGCGCAGATGTGATGATTTTGAAGAAAGCCACCAGATCGACAGTTGCCAGTCCAAGTGGTGGGTGTCGTGTAGCGGTACATATGATATGCACAGGGAATGGAAAAATAATATTCATCTGGCAGCTAGTGTCGGACACCACACTCTATGTTCACGTTTTGCGCGCCCTAGACCACGCAACAGCAGCGATAAAGCAGTAAATTATGGTGAAACAGGGACAATTACTTTTCCCTGACTGGTAGCTTGGCTACCTGGTAGCCCATGGTATGATTTTTTTTATTGTATTACCCATTACCTAGCACCCTACTAGTAGGACCTATATTATTATGACCGGGATATAAAAATATCTCAATGGTGCTATTCCAGACTATCTCTGTGCCAAACTTCATCCAGATCCGTTCAGCCGTTCAGGGCCCTGTTTAATAAAGCTGACAATTCGACGAGTCCGACATAATATGTCAAAAAGTGACAATTCGACAATTATTCTGTTTAATAAAACCGACAGGCGACAAAATTTTGATGGTAGTAAATTTACAAATATGTCACATTGTCACGACAATTTGGCCTTTTTCTGTATAATATTTTTATTGAAACGACAAGTGACAGGTGACAATTTGTCGTTGAAAACTTGTCAAATCTTCTTTATAAAACATAAAATTGTCGCGAAATATTGACAAATTTGTAGAATTGTCCTACGATTCTGACAGGAGCTTTACCCTCTGTCGCGAAATCGTATTTTGAAGGTGTTTGTTTAGCTCCGTAAAACAAAATTATGTCAGAAGTCGACAAAATTGTCGCGGCAACCCGACAAATGTCAGAAATGATTTGACTGTAGTTTCATGACATAATTGTCGAGTTTTGACAAATATGTCGTAATACCACGTGTTTGTAACATATTTGTCACTTTTATAAAACAGCTTTATGCACGACAATTCCACAATTTTGTCGCTTTTTCACTTAAATGTCGAATTGTCAGTTTTATTAAACAGGGCCCTGGTGATATTGATTAACTAACATCCATCCATAAATAGAAAAACAAATTTGGTAATAGATCAAAAACTATATAGTCACGATTTATTAATGACAAAACAAAATTAATTAATTTAAAGTGGTTAACACTAGTTCTCATTTGCGCCATCCAGCCAGATCTGTAAATAAAAAATATTGTTTAACACTATACAATAGCACATTTGCTAGCTTTTCTCTCTCTATTAGTCAACCCCAACCTAGATTGCCTAGGGTTTTCCACCTGGCACGCCTGAGTTGGTGTAATTAATTTCACTGGTATCTCCAAAAAGATTGTACATAGTATTATTTTTTAGCAGTCCTTTTGGTGGTATATGAGCTGTCAGACTCATTGCGCCGCGGATATTTTTCCAAAAATATTCATCTTGATGGATAAACCAATAAAAAGTTAAGTGCGTGACCTATGCTATGCTTAATAAATACAAGGATATAATGAAACAAAACGAGGTTGTCCTTCTTACGAGTGTTCACAAGAAATCGAGGAGTTGACTGGATTTTACGAGTAAGATGATCATATGATTTTAGATTATATTAGAATGGTTTTATGGGCTATCGTTCCCACTTAACATCACTTAAAATGTAACCATTTATCATAAGATTGTAGGTACAGTGGCGGTATGAAAATGTTCGTCAGTTTTCAACTTGATTCATTCAACGAATTGCGAGCACATAATTACCTTTTGAAACTGAATAGACAGAATACAATTTTCACCAGTGCCTTGATCAAGTTCATGATCAAGGCACTGGTGCAAGCGAAAACCGACTCTAAGGTGACGAACATTTTCATACCGCGACTGTACAATACAATACTTTTCAAAACAAAAGTATCAAACACTCTTTAGAAGCTGGAAACACATGCAAATATGACAATTATAATTTTTTGACGGATGGACTCTAATTAGGTACAATGCGGAAAGGCAAATAACTTGCGGCAAAAAACCAGCAAAATAATGACAGCTTGTATTACCTAAAAGAGATAGGAAACAACTATTTTTGAAACTCACCTATTACTATAAGTCTTGTAGCCTTGGTCCGGATGGCGCGTTTCAGGACTTGAAATCAGTCACACGGTTGTGACGTGAAACCTTTCACAGTTCAGATTTCTTCAATGTTTTACCCATATCCTGAAAAAATATTGAAAAAATGTTACTTCAGGAAAACTGGTGGTTGCTACAACTGATAGCCTGTTTTGCCCAAAGACATCATCCAGTTTTCATTGTTATTTTGAGTGATAGTAATGATACCTGTACGTACAGTGCCTAGACTTTTAGGGCACTTATGTATAAACTTACTTGCGTATTATAATATATATTTATATTTTTAACAAGTATATTTTTAACAAGTGTACTTATATTTTTAATAAGTATAATAATATAATATTTTATAGACCTAAAGAGTGCCTAGCTTGTAGTTTGTATTGCAACTACGATCATTCGTTAACTTATAATTAAAGCCTTATACAGTACCGTTTGTTTCTTTGCCTTTTCTAGTGTTTTTACACATTGTTTGTGTGTACGGTAATTAATGCTACTTATATTTATTCAGTAACTAAACCAAAACACCCATCAGATTCTATAAATCTTCTAGAATTAATCTATGTAAATTTTGTATATCTATTCAATATTATTGCCAGAACTATGGCATGTATTGCAAGAAACCCTTTTAAGGGTTTTGCATAGGATCAATGCTATATAATGTTGCGTGAATAGGCATGAAGACAGTAATCAAGTATCGCCAAAATATTTATCTGATCTAATGAAAAAGGATTCAAAGATTTTGATATATGTATTTATTCTCTTATTAATGTCGAGATTAACAATTTATTTGTTAAAATAAATCTACAAAATACAACAATCCGCCATGATGGCTCAAACACCGGTCAGAGCGAATTACGTCACGTTTTCGTAAACGTCATTCCGATTTAGTACAAAAGCACCAATTTTACTGTTGATATACTATAACCGTGACGTAATAACAGACGCCATGACACCAACGAGCGTTTTGGCGTGAATATGAAAATTTAAATTTAAATGTGCTTTTATTGCACAAAAACCTTAATTTTCTACAGAAATATGATATATTTTAGACATAATAGATACTTCTGAATATGATAGAAGAGATTTTGAAAATTAGTCGTCAGGCCTATTGTACAAAATATTTATTTATTTATTTATATTTATTTGTTTGTGACTTTTCTTCTATGCAAAACAATATGGTATTACGCTTTTTGTGAGTTCGCCATCATTCGTTTTATTGTCAATTATATACATATTTATATGGGCTTTTAAGAACTATGGTGTATTTCCTGTGGCAAAGGCCGACAAAGCTGTGGTAATAGTGTAGGCGCTGGGCAAGCATAATCCATATAAAACCACGTCATAGGCACTAAAGCTTCTCTTAAAATGAATAGGGGCGCGAGTGATAAGTTGCCCATGAGTCACTCACTGCACATTAACCATGGTAGGCAATAAATATTTGTTGCCTATTACTATAACTGTATAGACCTGGTTTTTCCTATGCCACCGCCCCGAAATTTCATTAATTTATACCTACCTTTATACATACCTAGGTACGATTCTTCAGAATTTGTTCTATAATAATTTTCCCAATAATGCCCGATTTTTTTCATGTTTTAGTCCTTGATTATGTAAGTGGCGAGGTGCACATTATACGTATATGTATGTTTGAGTATTTGTTACGCACGCATAGTCAGTCTACTGGTGCGCTTTTCCTAGGAAGAATTTTGTAACCTGTAGCATAGTTTTTGTATCAGTTTTACCTATGTACATTTAGTGGCTTTTGATTTTAGGATAGCTGTTGTAGAGCGATTGTTTTATTTTAAATATTGTATCTACTAATTAGACTACTTGATGCTTTCGTTACTTCCAATCGAATATCTATATGAACCAATCGCTTTTAAAGGCCACTTAAAATTATAAAATAATAAAGGTTGTTACCTGTTCCATCATATTACTTCACTATTGAACCTTGTTCAAATTATCTTCCATGTAGCTCAGAGAACCAGCAGATGTACGCTGATCGGATGCAGTTGAACCTTATTATTATTACTACCTTATCATAAAATACATCTTTCCTGCTTTATACAAATTCTAAAGGAGATGTTTCATAAATGTGTGCAGCCTGCGCTTGCTCTTTGTACTGTATTAATTGTAAATATAGCTTAGCAACATAGTATTCCGTTTCAGTTGTTCTTATTTTTTTATAATTTTACTTCGTTTAATCCTACTCTGATAGTTGTACATAGATTTTCTTGCCCAAAAGAGAACACGTAATCTGAATACATGGCGGACTAACATAACGTACGTTCAGTACTGAACTCGTTTTAGAACGATCGTATTTGCTTACAAATTAGTGAATTGGTATTATTAACTGGTAATTTACCCGCATTTTTCTACCAGCTGTACAAAGACTTGGCGCAAAATGAAACATCTCCTTTCAATTCTAATTGAATCATCAACTTCTAGTATGATTCTAGTTAAATTAACTATCAAAATAGGAGTCATGATTGTATGCATGCATTATGATTTTAATTCGGTTGTATGCTACATTTACTGCCCTATTTATGTAGGTTTGTTAGAATCTAGTTACTTATTACTACCTTTGCGGCGGCACCAAGGTACCGGTATAAAAATAATGCTGGTAATAACAAAATAATGCTATTCCTAGTACCTATACCTATTTCAAATCGGCCCAGACTTCACACGGCAACGTTGTATTTGCGTCACAAAAACCCAAAAATCTATACTTTCGCAACTTTATTATTTGAGCTGCGATAACGCTTTGGCTCTTTTATTTGCATCCATATCCAAGTCCTATTATTATATTCCTGTTCAGTTCACATGTACAGCTCGCTGTAGCCGAAATCAGCCAGGATGAATCATCATTACCTGTATCTACTGAAATACTTGGGACTCATCCATAAAATTTTGTCAGTAGGTAAGTTTTTTTACCTATTTCTTATCATTTCTAGGCGGATTGTGCTTAAAACTAGTGTAGTGATCCTTTTGCAGTTTCTAATAAGTTGACTGTGCCTTAAAGTTCTGTGACATATTTTAAAAAAATATACTCACATTACCACAGTATGTTCACTTACTATAATAATATAATGTCATAATACCTATCTCCATGAATATAAATTCTTAGTAACTTATGCTATTTACTTGCTACATTAAAGTCTATTGTGTGCATATGAAAATTATGTTAGAAGTGCAAATAATTGTAGCTTTTATACCTTATAAATATATGACCTATCGAATTTAGCAATATTTTAATAATCTCCTCATTACCGTTCATTCCATCCAATCCTACTAGTAGCTCGATTATTTTAATTGTTCATGTTTTTATGATGTAAATTCTATATATTTGCTCTATGAAATTGATATCAAATATTATCTCTCAAATAAATTATACACAATTTACTATTACACTTATAATTTTATTAGAATTAAAACCTTAACTAAAACATGGTACATGCCTATTTATACCATTAACTTATGGTTATGAGCTACATTTAAAAAATACATTCGTTTTGCTATTTGTAATTTAATTAAACATTACTGGAAGTAACAAATGTTAGAGAAAATAAATAAAATGCGGATAAATATATCCTTTTTATATACCAGTCAGAATGTCAGAAGGATTCCTAAAATAAACTATGTCAAATATTTGCACACATTATTTTGTCTACCTTAGCTTATTAGCTAAGGTAGACAAAATAATGTTACAAAATAATGTGACAAAATAACATTTACCTATTGGTAAATGTTGTTTACTAATAAACCCTCCTGGGAGTGGAATAGCTTCATCAAACAATCCATAAAGTTAACTTAAAATGGACTTTAGACGTTAATTTATACTCTGTTATATTGAAACAGATCACCAACTGCCTGGAATACAAACAATTACATCATACATAATATACTCATCAACTTCAGTGTTCATTAAAAGATCTTATTACCTAGAGTCAGAACCAATTTTGGATCGATTCAGTATTTTTATTATCACTTAAAATTTATTATTGTTTCTGCTTACTCAGATTAAGATTTTTCATAAAGTATGTTGTCTATATTTCATTGGTTTTATAACTTATTTTAATACTTTAGTTAAGATTTTTAATAGGCATGTTTTTGCTCATCTTAAAATATTGGTAAATCTCAGGATTATCAATCATCATTATAATCAATCTTGCTAATGCACAGTTCTC
This sequence comes from Thera obeliscata, assembly GCA_947578465.1. NCBI lineage: Eukaryota > Metazoa > Arthropoda > Insecta > Lepidoptera > Geometridae > Thera > Thera obeliscata. The sequence goes on from OX387926.1 coordinate 7,949,287, forward strand.
ACTGCAAAAGCCTAAACTTAACAAATAATGTCAAGGTGCTTCTGAGACACGTTTTTTTGTAATTCCATGACATGCAGCACTATAGGTCTGAATAAATAGACTACTAGACTATTGCTTATAGCTCTTCTTCTCAGTTGCTTCACTCTTGTCAGAGTTATAGCTCTATTCCACGTCTTTTAAATTGTTGCATTTTCCCTTTACTAGAGAACACTCTACTTGTATTGCAATACCATGGTTGATAACATGATAAACTTATCAATTGTCACGCCAGCTGTAGTTAGGCGTTTTCTAGCAATTTACGTTGCTATTTCGTCCTATATTTTGCTTATCATAACAACATTGCATTTTCAATGTTTTTGTTCTTATTAATGAAGTGTGAGTCACACTTTTAATTATAATTCACCTATACTTGGTTTCTTTGAGAAGCCACGTCCTAAATAATTGCTAGTTAGCTCATATTGAACTACTTAGGTAGCGGAGTTTAAAGGCCGTCCGAGGGCATCCTTCATGTCCCGTGTTTACTTAACTTCTAGTATACTAGTTTATAATGACTTACTGTATGAAATTCTGCAATGTTAAAATTTAGTCTAGTCTAAAGCCTAGCGTCCACATGTCCGCATCGTAAGTATCGCATGCATCGTATTACCTCAAACATAATTATATACATTCAAGCGATCCGTATGGTGCCGATCAGTGGATGAACTTGTGTGACTTTCTATACAAAGAATACTATGATATGTTCGATACTTACGGTGCGGACATGTCTGCAGTCTGGAAAAGTATGGAATGTGTTGCCATTATGAATAGTACTTACCATAGTTGTTATTGTATTGCGGTTGCGGATTCTGGTAAGAGTTGTACGACGGCTGTGAATACGAGTCGTAGGAGGGCGCTGCATCGCTGCCGCCATACGCAGGCTCCGCCGTTCCGTAGCCGGCATCACCGGCGCCCCCCGTATTACTGCTAATATAAATAAACATATTATTATAACTGTTGCTATAGCTCATTTGCACCTGGGAGCGCGGAAGCTTCCCCGCTAGGTCAACCCGGCGCACTATGGGTCAAACGCGTAATTATCGTGCCAAAAATCTGTAACTGTCTCAGTTTTTTAAATATCTTTATGAATCTTTCGCAATTACAATCTTAGATATATGGACTATAAATGAAATGAAAAAAAAATAATAAAAATTCTGTATTAGACTAAAAAAATTGCCACTAAACTTAAAAAAAAACAGTATTTTTAGGTTCTCGCGGATTTTAACTAATCCAATGGACATAATTAAAACAAATATCTTCATTGACATAACATAAAATAATACTTAACATTAAAAAAAAAATTGTTTATAGAAAAAAACTTACTTTTTTTGAGTAACAAGTAATAAAAATCCCATTACAAATATTACAAAAGATAAATAGGAAACCAATAAAAATTACTATAACAGAAGTACTTTTATATACTTATACATATAATTAAAAAAAAATAAGTAAAAAAGGACGGTTTTATGGGTTAAAAATCTAAAAGACTTATAGCTTCTTGCCACAGTTCTTTCTGAACAGTTTCGCTTGGTGTCCTATAGGCTAGAGATACATATATGAAATGAATGAAAAACGTCCTCATTTGTAGCTGATCTGGAGCATTTTCTTGAATGGTTTTTTTGTAATTCTTATTTCAGGACTCTTCAGCATCTTGAGACAATTATCCAATTCGTAAAACAGCAAAATGTTCGATTTTATTCTCTCCGTGTATTAAGATCTTGTATACAGAAGAGGGCATGTAATACCACCTATATTCATCAACGTATAATTGTGCAGTACTCTGAGTGTATTCTCAAAAATTTTGAGGGTTAATTGCATGACCATATGCCAAAGTCTGCAAGATGCATTTTCATAGCGGTTTCTTGCACACGTTCCTCGAAATATTTTCCACTGGAAATTAATAACTTATTTATTTCTTTGTGGTTTCTTTGTTATGATAGTAGTGATAGTTATTAAAAATTAATGCAGTTATTCTCTATTTACAGATAAAACAATTATAAAATAGGCACCTTCATTAATTAAGGTAACCATGTTTCCAACGTCAAAAATAATTAAATTTTATTAAAATAAAACAATCAATACTAAAGGTTAGGTCATCAAGTGAATAAAACCCTGGATATTTGCTACTATTTCAAGCAAATTTTCCAAAAAAATGTACTTTCATGATTTTTTCTATTTTCCCATAGTACACATTTTTGCCTCTAAGTCAAATTGGGGCAAATTGGGGCAAAAAATTATTTTAATTCCTGTTAGTATACAGATCAAGGAACGTTATTGTAGTTAAAACTCCTTGTCGGGAGACAGCGGTAAATACGAAAACTCAATTTGAAGTTTTAAAACTGAAAAAATAAAAGGGCTTTCAAAAATTGACTGTAAAAGCTAACTTTCTTAGTCATATAAGAATATGCTTAAATTACGTGGAAAGTGTTAAGTACCACGCTTTTAATTATGTATAATAAGTAATAGTTTATCAACAAATATTGGTCAAAAAGTCGATCTGAAAGTGTCATATCACAAATTTTACTACATCAATCAATCTACTTCCTTGCATTCAAGTTTAAGTTATCCCTATTAAAATATGTTAATAAGGCATATTTTTTGTGGTATATGATAGTTCAACTATCCTACTTCATATATTCACTGAAAAAATTGTAGAAATCTAACTTTTGTAAAATGATTTTTGGCACGATAATAACGCGTTTGACCCATAGTGCGGCGTAAGGATCTCCTATCTTAAATAACAATAATTAATTCAACACACCCACACCTATAAGCATTTGAAAGGCGCTTTTTTCGTCCTCTTAGGTAGTTCCGGTACGAAAAAGAGGTGGTTGTAATAATAAAACACCATTTTACCGCCATAACATGAACTCGAATCCATGATGGGCCATGTAGCATAAGCATAAAAAGTATGTAATGTGACAAAATGATACAGGAATTATTTAGTAGGACCTTAAATAAACAATGACCTACCCATAGCCATCTTGTTCATAGCCGCCCTGGCTGGCGCCGGTGGAGTAGCCATAACCACTTGACCCGTAGTTGTCATTCCCAGAGCTATAGCTTGTGTTCTGCTGATCTGGGACTGGCGTTGAGTAATTATTGCTGTTCTGATAAGATCTGGAAAGACTTGGACCCTCAGTATTTAGGCAATGTTTATTTTTTTATTGCGTAATTCTACTAAAATCAGTATCTAAATTGTCTGCATTTGTGTGTCAGACGGCAATTCCTATCTTTTAGATTTGTCTCATCATGTGTAAAATTTGGGATACAGTAACAGAGTTAAGAGTTACTCAGCGCTGCCGTGTGGCGTGTCTATTTATCTAGGTTGATGGATCTCTCACACTTGTATTCCGCTTCACGTCAGATTACGTGTTGACCTTTCACGACCTTCAATTTGTAGTGAAATGTTGGAGATTGTGAAAGGTCAACACGAAGAAGAATCAACCAGGAATAAAGCTTAAAGCTCACCCTTGTGTGTTGTATTGAGGCTGTGCATAAGGATCAGGCGCCGGCTGCTCATAAGGCTGCTGGTATCCCGAGTTACTGTTCAAATAAAATCAAGGTTACTAAAATAATTTACATTATTCAATCATTGAAGTAGCATGTTTTTTATTCAGATTGTTGGATTATCGTCATGCGTGTATCAGACGGCACATTCCTATCATGATTCCGGATCATCATTATTGTTTAAAAAAATCGGTATAAGTTACGATTTAGTATGGATCACAAAACCCACAGGCATGTGTTTTGAGAAGGTTTGCAGTTTAGTTACTTACGAGTAGCCATTGGATTGTGGTGGCGTGTGCTGCATGGGGGGAGGTTGGTGGTAGCCCCCCTGCTGCTGCTGCGGCGGCGGCCGTCCTCCGCCTCTCGGTCCTTCAAACCTAAGAATTCACTCATTTTAAGACGAGAAAAGGATATTGACCAGTAGAATTTATGTATTGTTATATCAGATCATTGGAGTATCGTCATGCGTGTATCAGACGGCACATTCCTATCATGAATCCGGTTCATCATATTCAAATTTCCAGAGGTTATGTTGCAGATTGAGAGATCTCCCACTGAAAAGCCGTAACTCATTTTTAAAATATTGGAACTCGCCAATCAAACTTTATAATGACAAAGGTGGCTACGGCTTAATAGGCTAACCTGGAACTCGCACTTTTTAACACAGATTTTGTAGTATATTTTGTAGGCTACAAACATATGGGAACCATATGTTTGTAGCCTCAATTTATTAAACTGGGATAACCTATATCACATCTATCAATCAAACATACCTGCCACGTTTAGGGGGCCCTCCTGGCGCGCCATGCGGCGGAGGCCCACCAACTCTTTTGTATGGCGGCACACCTTGAGGGGGAGGCTGTTGATATGTCTGATGCGAGGGAACTGGTCGCACATCCGATGGAGGGATAGAAGGACCTTGGTGAGGCATACCACCTGGTGGGGGCATACCACCTGATGGGGGCATTCCACCACCACCACCATGCCCACCCCGAGGATATCCACGACCTGTTAGAATTTGTATTAAAATAAAACAGTTCAAAAAATTTGATACCTAGTTTTCAAGTTTTCTTTAATTTTTAAATGTTGATGCTCTATTTACGAAGAATTACTTGAGCATATTACAAAGGTAGGTTTAAGACAAATAGTAATGAAGGATGATGGATAGATGATGTACTCCAAAAAAATTGCTTTGATTTTTGAAAGAGCAAAGGGATTGGTTTCATACCTCTCATAGGCATGCCACCCCGCCCACTTCCCCTGTCCCCTCTCTGTCCAAAGTCACCTCTGCCTCTACCACCACGGCCTCGCATGCCTCCAGGACCACCTCTATTAATGAAGCCTCCCCCTGTAGAAACACATTTTCATCTATTATTGCATATTAGCATTAGCGTTTAAATGACAGACACTATGATGTTACATCGCAAAAATAATACATTTTAACTTATTCAATCATGCTAATCATACATAAGAAAGAAAGAAAAACCGCTTATTTTTGACACCTCATATGAGGAACATTTTAAATAGTAAAAATATTAAATTGGGTATCAGTAACTAAAACAGAAAACAAAATAAAAAAGGCAAATGTCCACCCCAAAGGCTTTTTTTTCTATACACTTTCCTCTTGATCTTTGATCCAGTTACCTCTTTATTTCTCAAACAGTACAGAATTTTAGGTTAGAATTTTTCACTCAACCAAATAAAAGTATATTAATAGATAAATATAACTTACTTGATGGAGGTGCTGGCCTAGACTCGATGGTCGGCACTGGGTGCGGGCCGGGTCCCTGCGGGCCAGGCGCGAAGCGGCCGCCTCGGTCACCTCCGCCGCCGCGCATCGGCGCGCCACGGAAGCCTCGGGGTCCACCACGTGGAGGACCTCCTCTCATAGGCCCGCCGCGACCCCTCATGCCGGGACCACCACTAAAACGGGTAAATAAGGGTCCTTCTATCATTTTGTAACCTAAAACTGATCATTTGGTCAATAGCCATGAGGGAAAATAGTAAAGCTAAATTATAAAAATCATTAAATTTACCGTCCACGCATGTCGAATCCACCTCTTCCTCTCATTCCTGGGGGTCCACCACGTCCGCCACCACGAAAACCACGATGTGGCGGGCCATCCATGATGCGATGCAACTACACCTCCGCCCGATTTACTATGAATCCTACTTTACTTCTAATGTTTTCGTCGTTATCGTTCGCTTGATGACCACTTTTACGCAACCCTACTGACTGAGAGTACTGAGACACGAGAATAGGAGTTTGGTTTGAGAACACAGCAGACAGAGCTAAGTTTTTACTGACGATACGGAAGACAACTCGACTCTTTCGACGCAACACAAATCAATCAGCACAGGACTTGAAACACGACTTACACGACACGAATTACGATTCTATTGAATCGCCAGAAAAATGATCAGAAAATGATGAGAAAAATCAAAAGCACAAACAGCTACCAAGCAGCATCAGCATGATAAAATGGCGGATTGGCGACTTGGCGTTGGCGGCTTGGCGGTGGGCGGCGCGGCGCGGCGCGCAACTCAAACGCACGTCAGTCAGTGTGACCAGTTTTTTTTTACCAAAATAGACCGAAAAATACCGTAATTAAAACAAGATACCTAATGATTTTATTAACACATTTTATTTTATAATGTTCATGTTTACTGGCTTGATATATGGTTAGTGGTTACTATGTATTGTCATCATCGCTTATGGAAGGTTGGTTATGTTAGACAAGGACTTTTTTGTTACAAGTGTAATCCTCTATGTTAAACGTGACACTAGAGCAGAACCCACGCGAAGGGTTCTGTAGCAGCAAATAACATGATATAAAAGTTCTCGTAGTTCATCGAAAGGTAATTTGGGGTAAAAATATAAGACATTATATGAAAGTGAAATTACTTACTAGATCGCGTTTGACACTTTAGAAGTGTCTCTCACTCAAACTGTTTCTGAAAAAAGTGGCTGTGACATACGGACAGACAGACAGACGTCTGTCTGACAAATGACTGAAGACAATAATGACGAATCTGTAAGAGTTCCGTTTTTGCCACTTGGCTACGGAACCCTAAAAATACCGAAAATTTATTAAAATATTGAATCTGGCAGCACTGGCAAGCGTCATTTGTTCCCGTTCATTCGGGACTGGAGTCCTCGTTCTTCGCTTTTTTTTATTCTGTTCTGACGCTAAAAACTTTTGTTTTTGCCAAGTCATAGTTTCATGTTCCACACTTCAGACTTTTGTAGATGATCTGATGAGGTTCTGGAGGATGTAAACAGGCGTAGAGCATTCCTTATACATTACAACCTTGGAATTTTCAAGTCAAGAGTGAACAAGTGGATAATAGCTAAGCGTGCTCCACCTTAGACTGCATTTTCACTTTCCATCAGGTGTGATGGCGGTCAAACGTTTAGCTATCAACAATTAAAAAAAAAAAATCCTTCGTTGTTCTTAGTGCGTTCGCAAAGATTCTATGGAATATTCTAAGAATGCTCGCTCGCTTGATGTAAACGGCGCAAGAGCGCGCGAACAGTTGCTTAGAGCGTTCTAGCGTGTTCGGACGTGCTCGCGCCACTGAGCGGTCTCATCAAAGCGTTCTTGTGTTCTAGCTCTAGCTCTTTGTTCGTTTGAAGGTCGATTTACATCAAACGAACACAGAGCTAAAGCTAGAACAAGAGCATTCGTTTGTGGTCTTTTAGTGTAAACGAAAACTTGTATTCAGCGTTTACATCAAACGAACAAAGAGCTAGAGCTAGAACAAGAGCTAGAACACAAGAACGCTTTGATGAGACCGCTCAGTGGCGAGAGCACGTCCGAACACGCTAGAACGCTCTAAGCAACTGTTCGCGCGCTCTTGCGCCGTTTACATCAAGCGAGTGAGCATTCTTAGAATATTCCATAGAATCTTTGCGAACGCACTAAGAACAACGAAGGAATGCTCTACGCCTGTTTACACTAGAAGAATTAGCTGTAGTGGGGATAGAATGAGCATTCGCTCGTTTGATGTAAATCGACCTTGATGTAGACGCTGAATACAAGTTTTCGTTTACACTAAAAGACCACGAACGAATGCTCTTGTTCTAGCTTTAGCTCTGTGTTCGTTTGATGTAAATCGACCTTTATATTGCACACGTATTATTTTATTTTTCTATCCTATTGTGTTCCTCACACTTTCTAGCACCACTTTTGATGACTTTTGCTTAATCTAGCTCTTTCTAGTCTGTCCGGCTGCCACTTTTCAAAAACCAAGGTGGTAGCACTGCCTGTTTTGTTTACCTTTTTTGGATTTCATTCATCATTTTGAACCATTGCTATTCTAGAATACGTAGGTACGATACGATAGTTCCTTTCAAAGATTATAACTATAATCACTATTCCTTTTGCTAAAAGCAAGCAAGAGATACGAACACCTCAAGACCAATGCGTTTCCAGGCAAGCTATCCTATAGCCTAGCTCAGTTTTTGATGAGCAACAGGCAAGTTAGCCAGCTAATCTTCGAACTCTGGGATTAGATAAGCACGTCGGGCGAGCTGGGCATTTGTGGCAGGAACAGGCAACTGGTTCCAGTCACATCGTGGAAGGCTGAAAAGGGGGGGCTGGCTAATAGTGTTAAGTAGTTAGGACTGCCTATTCATATAGAATAAAAGCTCTCTAAATAAATACAACTATAATATTTTTTTTATAGATAACAATTTAGGACTCCTCTCACCTAGTTTTAATTCGTTTCAAAGTGATCCTTGTAAATATAAGAAAAAAACATAAATAAATACATATATTAAATAAATACATTATTTGGCTTTGAATTAATAAGTTTTTGGCATCAAATTTTTTTTAACACTTGTTTTTGATTTTCAGGTATTAAGTATTCTGCAAAAAGTAATACAGAGAAATAATGCAGGACCAAGAAAAAGTTCTGAAGTACCTAGTTTCAGTGGAAAAGTTAGCAGAAGAGATAATATCAGACAAACATGAAATTATAATGTTGGACAAGCGAAGAAACCAAAATCGTGAAGCCTTGCGTGATATTACTAAATCAAGACAACGTAAATGTTGGGTCACTGTTGGATCTGTGCTTATAAAACATAATGTGGAAGCAACAAAATCATTATTAGAAGCAGATCAAAAGCAACTGAGTATTGATATCAATAAATTGCATAGTAATTTAAAAGTGAAAGTCTGTAATCTAAGAGATTTGGAAATGCAGCCACCTGTGCCAGGTTTGATGCTTGTGCCCATGTCTCGCCAAGAGTCTTCAGGGCTAATAAGAGCAGGTCTATTCTCATCTTGAATTACTAACATCGAGAATAAGAACCTACAGTACTGTCACGTGGAATATTTAGGATATGTATCATCATTTTCTAAATATAGTAATTTGTATGGTTATAAAAAATAACAAATCTATTATTTTTATGTTTTTATTAGGCTAATGTTTCATCAAATAAAAAGTCTTCAAATATATATTTTCAATATGCACAGTTACACCTTTATACATGTAAATAATATAGTACATAACAAATAAATAATAAATACTACCAATTTTTTGGATTTGTCCATTATAAAATTGTAGATTGTGTGATAATTTATGATACAAGTGATTTGACTAAATGCCGATTTGGTGAATTTAAACTTATCAAGGAATAAAATTTTACATTTATCTCTACAATAAATGTGTTTTATGATTGACATAAGAACTTAAGAGCTGCACCCATAGGTCCCACTAAAGATAAGGGAATACACCAGTCCACATTAAAAAAATATGGAAATCTATGCTCTCTTAACTTTTATGGGGGACTATGCACATGGTCGTCATCTTTTAGGCATGGCATCAAAAACATAATTGTGTAACCAATTGATCATCACCAAACTACCTTAACATCATCAATATAATATGGCATATATGAATTAATAATGTAGTTTCTTTTCAATTACATTTTCTTAACAAAATAAACATTGCAACATAATATAAAACTAAGCACATTAACTTACTTATGAATAGTTGTCAATATCAAAACATTTTATCCTAGAGGTTATTGCTTAATTAGGTATTATAATGATCCTTATTAGGTAGCTTGTATTGAAACTTTATCAGTACAAAATGCCACAATTACTATTAATTAGTGTTGTCAAATACAAAAACATGAATGCATTATAATATTTTGTGGATTGTCTTTTGAGCATTATATTACAAAATCTGTCACTATCACAAGTCTTTGAATTTCGAATGGCCAAAGCACATGTTTTGTAATGTTTATTGACTATACTACTGGCATTTACTTGTACAATACAAGCTCGTACATGCGTGGAGGACGCCGTTCGTGTCACGATCACAAGTCACGGGCGTGCGTGACGCCTGACTATCTTACAGACACACTACCAGTTGGCCATGCCGGGCTTGTTAAGAGTCATGAAATATATCTGACAAGATGACCCTCCCTTAGCAGATGAAAAGAAAACTTTGTCGTTACGCTCACATAAAAATTTAAGTCGTTGTGCTTTCTTGTGCATAAACACGCCATCAAGGTGTCCGCTTTCCACGGAGCGAATTTCGATAGCTTTGTTGCCCCATCCCATGATTTGTCCTGTCCCAATGTAGGCTACCGAAGTTGGCATTTCACCCCACTAAAAGTAAAGAGAAAAATTAAATTCAAAGCTTAATGAAATGCTTATGAATACTACGGATCGTAAAATATTGTTTGACTTACTTGAAGGACTATATTTTTACTGACGCGTCCATAGGTGTTGACGTAGACTCCCTCATTATCGTAACAAAGTAATAACTGGACGCCATTTGAGTTCGGAAGCGGTACTATGCAATGTGGAATAATTGCGCCCTGGAAAAGTTAAATTATGAGTGTTCATATTCCAACAGTTGCATGACTGTTACTTGTAATTTCAGAGGTTACTTAAAAGAAGTTAAAGTAAAGTAAACAGGCCTTTGAATCTATTGTAGATGATCTATACAGCGTCAAGGAGCAACTGGTGTTTACTCATGCCCCTACTTACAGGGCGCTATAGTGTCTGGGACAGATTTTAGATGGAATTGGCTTGCCCAGCACCTATACCATCCTGACAGTTTAGTCGGCCTAATCCACAGGAAGGGTCAATATGTGCGGAGCTGACAGTTTTACAATAAAACATTTTTATCTTTATCTGACTAAGCCGCGGAATTCCTCAAAATATTTTCCTAATTAAAACTCACATGCTTTGGAATATAGATATCATAAACACTGGCAGTGTCAAGATCTACAGCGTGGAATCCATCTGCTGATCCATAGATTACTTTCAGTCTTGTGCCTTCTTCAATAGTTAGATCAACTAGCAATGGCCTGAAAAACAATAATAACGTTTTAGTGTATTTTTCGCAAGGATTCATGTTGCCGACTGGTTTTTTCTGGTTTTTCTAATCCAGGGTCGGTGTGACCACTATGAAATAAAGAGGCATCAGGGCACTTTTAAGTTTGCCTTAATCAAACTTTCCATATAGTCAAAGTCGCGGGGTTGAAATGAGTTAGACTGGCACAGCATCGAGGTAGATGGCACAAACTAAGGGCTATACCCAGCAGTTGGTGAAGTCGGGCTGTGGATGATTAACTGTTTTTTACCTGTGTTGTAAATCTCCAAAGTTCTTAAAAGCCATGAACTTGTGATATGGCTTAGGAGCCCATGCATAAATTTCAATGGAATCTTTGAGTGCAATCACAAGGAACTTTATCCGCTCGTATTTCACGATGCGGAAATGAACAGCGCCTTGTAGTTCGCCCACGTTAATCCAACCATTTCTTCGCTCAGCTTGCTGTAAACAAAAACAAATCATTCCTTTATAAATGAATAAATTTATTGTAATTCCTAATCTCTTGAAAATTTTAAGCACGCTAGACATTAGTTAGTAATTTTGTAATAACAACAGAATCGTGGATGCCCTGATCTCTCCAATGTTGGCGATTTCAACTCATTGTAATAAGCTGAGCTACGAAGTCAGTGGATCTCTAAACATAGAGTTATTGTACTGGATACTAACATCGCTAAGTCCATCGGTCCGCAGAATCTTGGATTTGAGCCAGCTAAGATAGTAGACACGGACGCGGTTTTTCTTCCCGGAAACCGTCACAAGAATATTCTGTCCTTCCAACACTTCCATCTGCTGGAAACGACGTCGTGAGATCAATTGGTAAACTTTTCCCTGTCCTGAACGATCGAGCAGCATCAAACCGTTTTCGGTGCCGATAAGCAAGTTCACTCCTGAAATAAACACAATCAACATTTCAATAAGTTATACCAACTAATTGAAACTGTTGCATCGTAACGAGATGTTCAATGCACAGTGACGCGCGCGAAACATTATTATCTAATTCTAATTTGAGTTGGAAGAATAAGGTCTGACTGAGGACTGATGTCTCGCGATTGTAGATGTATTGTGCATTGTCCCCCTGCTAACCTCACTCCAGCCAACCAAAATCCTTAAAATTGCCGAGTAAGACCTTGGGTTGATGGCAACAATGTTCCAGTGAACGGGATGGTGACACAGTTGTGGTTGTGGTGGGACAAGACTCAAATCAGTTCCCGAAACCTTGTCTTGGAACTCATTTCTTCTGTTATGGAGCAGTATAATAACTACATGCTCCACATTCATATCTGTAACAGCTATAAATATTATTTACCCCATAAAGCCGCGCACAAAATCTCAGAGTTGAATCTCTTCTTGTATTTGCGTATCTCTGGAGTATCCGAAGAGACATCGTGCCCGGTGGGTGTGACGTTGACATTGACGTGGCTTTCGCGACGCGAGGCGTTTCCTCCCGAGCCAGCCGTGCCACCGCTACCCGTGGAGCCGGCGCCGAATCCGAACGTGAGGAACGAGCGCTGCTTCTGTTGTAACGGAAGGAACTGGTGTTGGGAGCCAACGGACGAGTTGGACGGGGAATGCTGCAGCGGGTGCGGCGACACCGCACTCGCAACGAACGATTTAGAAGGAGTGGATTGGACCGACGACGGTTGAGGAATTGATGGATGGTGGTGATGGGACAAAGGTGCGCCGCCGGCAATCGCTTGCCTGTACTGAAAAAGAAAATAGACTCACTATTTTATTCTGTCGCGGAGATAATCAGCGTACAACTTATTTTGCCTGATCATTTGAACATTAATTGGTGATCGGTTAGTCAAATCCATCTCCCAGTTTATTAGTCATTCCAAATACATTGGAAAGTTATTTGCTTGATGGCGATTATCTACATGGAAGTTACTTCATTCGTGTGTGACACATGAATATGATGCAGGCAATGAATTTATAGTATTTCATAACAGATTCATAATAATTTAAGAAATCATTAGTTAAATCGACATAAATCCACCATAGAACTATTGATTATATTACTCTTACAATTTCATCTAGATTTCAAATATTTGAGTAATCTAGCTAAATGTCTATATACATTTTTCGGCGTAGGTTTACAGCGTTTGATTAGACCCTCCGACCTTATTACGGTTATTGAAGCTTTCTCAACTTGACTACCTTAAAAGCCGAGATATAATATCGATCTGCATTCGATGATCAACAAACTGTTTTACATAATGAAAGCGGCTAGATAATGCATTATAGGAAGAAGATACAACTCTAGCTTTCGAAAAACATTCTATGAGGACCTTTACGTAGTAAGCATGTCTTGTTGCTTGCATCAATTCATTGAATACTTACGCAGCGAGAGCGGTGTCTGCGACCCGGGGGCGTCGCGGCTCCGGCAAGTTTGCATGATTGACAACCATCATTATATTAATAAAATACCAAAAGCTAGACACCACAATGAGCTGTGGAGCTTCCAACAAGATAGCCATTATTTAATCGGGGAATATAATAACAAACTCGACAAGAATAATATCCAAAGGATAAACTTATTGAACACGACATGATTATTGATAAAACTGTGGAGTTATGGCATTGGAAGCTCCGTACGTTACTAATGAACTTATGCAGATAATTATTTTATCAGTGTCATTAAATCCCATGTAAGCACATGTTTGATGATTGCTAATCGCATTTAACTATGAATATGCTAAAAACTAGTGACGTTTCATATTTCGTACGTAACAGTTACATGAAACAGTAGCGGATATTCTAGTTTTAGTAACTGAAGCATTGAACCAAGTGTATGAAGACATACCTAAGCTATAGTATGGCTTAGTATTTTAGAGTATGCCCAATTTATTACGTTCTCAAAAATGCCTTGCAAACAGTTTTTTGAAATATCCAATAAAAGATGCAATGCATCGTTGAAATTTTGTATAAGAGTGATGTATCAAGTAGAAGGCCCACCTGCTGTTGAGCGGTAAACTAAGCTATATAAAAATTGCATCACCTCCACAGATTATATCTTTCTGTGACGTAAAGGTCAAGTATTATACCAATTTCTCAAGTATTTGTAATTCCTGTACATTCTCATGATCCCTTCGAACAGTACGATTTCTATGAATGCTTTTCGCTTATAATAAATACTCTAGTATTACTTTGTCCTACGCGTATCTACGTCGAGTCGGGTCATAATAAAGCCGTTGTAATGATCTTACCTCCTCGCTGGTAGATTTGTCGTGCCGCGGCGGCGTCGTTGGCTGCCCAGCCTGACTCAGCAGATCAGGAAGAACTGAGCTGGTACGCGATCCACTGCCTTCATTAGCACCACTTGATCGACCCTAGATGCGTCAAAATAAATTAACCATCTGAAACATTATTTCTTTTGTAACTCCTACAATTTGGATGTTTTCAAAACAGTGAATCTTCTACGTAAGTTTACACTGCATCTTCAAAGAAAATCCGATTAGATTGCGGTCAAACATTTGGTAAATTTTACAAAATGTACTATTTTCGCTATAGAGAAAAACTAAGAGACTGTTTTGATAAAACTAGTGTACAAATCTGAAACAAGTAGATACAATTAATAACTGAATGTATTAAGAAATACTATTTTAAGTTGATTGATAGAACTAGGTAAGTAATAATATTATCTAAGAAAATTACAAGTAAAAATGTTACAGTGAGTTGATTGAATTAAACAATTTCCAAATCGTTACAAAGTGATAATGGTTATAGTTAATAATAAACACAAACGGTGACAAACAATGACGTAGCTTTAGCATTAATAACAAACTCAAAAACAGAGCGCGACAAACACAAACGGCAGCCAGCATAGCATGCAACACATTCACAAATCAGATGAGTCGGTTCAGCTTCAATGTTCGTTAGCCATTCCTAATGTTAAGTCGTGTCGATGGCACAGTTATGTTCTTTTCTTGGCAGGAAGTCGGTATTCGCGCACAGATAACGAGTGAGTGGTTAGTCAAAACTATGTGTTAGTGGCTGGGGTGAACATGTGGGTTAAAACAACTAAGCTGTATTTACTGCATAAATCTAAATATTATATTTTTTATTATGTTAAAATTATAGCTATTAGTGTAAGTCATGAATTTCATGATGATTCTACCGCTTTGAATACGTTATTGTAATGGATATTACGATAAAGAAGTGTGTAACCATGAAAAGATAAAGAAATCGATGAATAAACTCAGTTGTATCAGAACTTGATCAGGCACTGGCCAACTTTCCTCGCATTACACACGACTTTTTTCTTTTTACTACACAACTACTAAAACTCAACTCAGCTATAAATTTAAATAGATAGATCACGCCAAAATGTAAGACGTGTGAGCAAATTACTATAGTAATAAAGTTAATAACTTTACGTATACATACATGGAAAAAACATCACGTTGTTATGTCACATTCAAAACCTAAAACCATTCCCACGCATATTAAACAATACATACTTATGTTAATATATTACCAGTAACCAATTACTATTTCAATACCATTCCTTTTAATCAAGCATTTACGAATACGGTAATGTAGATGTTAGATTCTATGTTAGAATAGATAGATCCCTCATACCAGATTGTAAGTATAAAAATATTAATCAAACTGTCCTGAGCGGGGAGCAAATTACCTGATCCTGTGCGAGAACCGCTTCCTGCCCACTTGCCAACAGTTCTGAGTGCCGATTGTATTGGGAGTTTCTGCGAAATACTATATCGGATTCAGTCTTTTCTCTGCGAGGTTTCATGTGTACGTTTGCATCTGATGAAGATTGCTCTACCGGATTGTTTTCTAACGTATTAGCGGTCAAATCAGGTGTACCGGCTTTTTCGAAAGTCATGCCACTCGAGAAACAAATGCTTGTAGACAGAGAGTCGCTATTGACGCTGCTTTGCCGGCTTGGACTGTTGCTCTCGCTATCCTGCCTTATCAAAGCAGCCACATTCTTCAAAGCGTCATTAGGATTGTTGGCTTGGATCTTCGTATTCGCAATTTTTTTGTCATTCTTTTTGATCTCGCCCTGGGCCGACATCTTCAAACTATCGTTCATTTTAATGAATTCCGTCAAGATTGGTTCGCCAGATGCCGGTGGCTTTATGATTTGTTTCCGAGAATTGTTAAAAATGCCGCTAGACCTCAACTGCTTCTGTGCTTTTGGACTGTCATGTTTAGGTATGTATATCGCGGAGTGCCGCGTACTAGGTAACGGAAAAAGATCGGAATTCTCTCTTCTGAACCCTCTAAAGAAACGATTTGGAGAATTCGATTCCGCATCTTGTTCCTTTTTGTACTTCATGAGGTCTGCGAGTTTGTCCTGCGTGCTTTTCTCCTTGGGTGTCTGGAAGAGTTGCTTGTGCCGCGCGGGCGGAGTCGCGATGCCTTTGTATTTGGTCCATGCGTCTTCCATTTCTAGGCGGGATTGCCGCTGCAACTGCACTCGTTTCTGCTCAGCCTCTTTAGCTGCCTTCTGTCTTTCCTCCTTGGCTTCGGCGCTCTTCGACGGGAAGAATCTGGCAAAGTCCCAGTCCTTCAGCAGGACCGCCTCGTCAACATCGGATTGCCTCTTATCGCTCTCCGTATTTTCCCTCTGAAGTTTTCATGACCCATACAAAAACACACATAAATAATGTAATCGAAACAAAATGTAACTAACAATGCTCACTAATCTTACTTTGGCGTGAAAATAAAAAGACATGTAACCAATGGCAGGCAGGGCCCGGCAGAGTGCGATCGATAAAAGGATGTCAGCTACATAGTTAGCACAAAACAGCAATGTCGCAAGTATAGATTTAGCTTTACAACCAGCTGAATATATTTCGAATAGCTTAAGTTTTGTGTGAATTCAACTGCTTGTAAAGATATATCTGTACTGTGTGTGTTGAGGAGTCGATGGGGGTAGTTCACTTACCCGTTTCATGACGAGTGTTCTGTCTCCGTGGGCATCGTCGTCGTCCGGCGTCGGAGGCAGCGGTCGCGTGGGTGCTCCGCCGGCACTGTTGGCGGCGACGTCTTCTGACACCGCGCTCAGACCCGGCCTGTAGCAGAACTCGGGACTGACAAGCGAAACCAAACCAAAGGGACGGGAGGGACAACGAAATGGGATGAAAGTAACAAAAAACATGGCAAATAAAAAATAAAAACACATTGACAAGTAAAGATGAAACAAGTTTTGATGTAACGTGGTAGGTCTGAAAGAGTGTTTCTGTTTCGCTGATATACTTTGTCTAAACATGAAATAAAAGGATGAAGATGGCAAGTTGATAAATTGGCCCCATGTTTATATTGCCTATATAAAGTGTCCGTGTCAAATGTCATCTGTAATTTTTGAGATTGTATGATGAGTGAGGCAGTGAGTCGACTTCTCATTCAAAGAGGCCGGGTTGAATTGGAAGAAACAATAACAGAACCCCGTCGTTTCTCAAATCATTCTTATCGGTCCGATCGGCATAGCTCTCGTTCGCCCTCAATTATAAATTAATATTATTTTTTTGGAGACGCGAGATTTATTATCCTGATCCCTGATCACTTCGGAGAAACAATATTTCTCCGAATTTGTTATTGTTCACGTTTATATTATATATTCTCAGTATGTGTGTCACCTGACAACCTGTGGGCCAAAACCCTACCGAGTGGTGCCCTGACACAGCGAGGCGGCTTCGTGGCAGGCCTCGCATGATATGGATCGACGAGCTGGATGCTTATGAGCGGGACTGGCAACTTATAGCAAGATCGTAGTGACTGGCGAAAATGGGGGAGGCCTGTTCCCAACAGTGGGACACTACGGGCTAGTAGTAATAGTAATCATAATATTTCTCAGATTATATGTAAGTGCTGTACTCACAGCGGCTTGGGCGGGTCGCTAGCGAGTAGCGTGCCATCGTTGCGCACGCGGCCGCCGCTCTCCTCCGCGTCGGAGTCTGAGTCAGAGTCCTCGAACGTGGGCTCGGCCGGCGCGCGCTCCGTGCGTTCTACGGGCGGACCTGCTATAGCACACACCCATTTTTATCTTGCTTTCATAATATTGCTGAGGTCAGATAGTTAATTTATTATCACGAATTATAGGTCAGGTACAAAAAAATTATACATTACAATAAATTCAATTCTTCTTTTTCTTATCGAGTCACTGGTTTTTTCGAACCAAATGTGGTGAAAGGATTTTAAGTGCGCCTCAAAGAGGCTCCTTTTGTGCGTTTCCTTACGTCCATTATTAATGTTTCATTGGGTACCAATGACTACCTCATTATGAATAAATTCAATTCATAATGAGGTTATACCTACCACATTGGACTTAAGACACTACATTGACTTACTACATTGGTACCCAATGAAATATTACTAATTGTTATACATAAAAAAATATATCATAAAAGCTCTATATAAAACATTTTTCCACATTATAGAACACCCTCTCAAGGAACGCCGATTTGAGTTTTAATTCACACATACTTTAATATGGGAAATACTACAGGCGTAACGTCTTAGTTGGTAGTAATCCTGCCTTCTGCGTAGGACGTGGGTTCGATCCCCACCGTGAACAAATATTTGTGTGGTGAACATAGATGTTTGTTCTCCATCTGGGTGTTATATTGCATTAAAAAAATATACATATATTGTATAAAAAAAGGCTTCTCGTTTGACCAACAAATATGAAGGGTTTGATTCTGACTTATTTAATTATAAAATGAAAACTTTAGGGTCGCACGTACACAGTATTTTGGATAGATAAGGTGTCAACTCGAACTTAGTTCCACTGGTACCGTACCGCCAGTAGACGTATTTTTTTAAAGACGTTGAACAAAATGTGATTCAATTCATACCTTGTCCATTAGTAGGAGCCCGCGGCGGTCGGTTTGGTGGTTCGTTGCCCGACACTACTCCCAATTCGTTCAGTTGTTGCGCTAACTTATCCAAATCCTGAAACGGAACAATTACATACAATAGTATCAGATACTTTAACTGTTTGCGTGTACATTAGTAAAATATTTATGTCACAGCCAAATAAGTTGATATCTGTTAAACAAGTATCAAATACGCTGCATAGGTTATTACCCTTTGAAGGGTAAGATTGAGGGTGCTACTCTTCCAAAACCACGTTTCAACGAATTGAAGATTACAATATGTTTACTAAATAGTGTTTTGAAACGTACATAAATAAATACTTATTTACGGCGGCTATCTTCCGAGTTCAACTTATTTAGCTAGCTTGTACTAGGTATAAATATTGAGAACAAACCTCTGGCCTTCTCGGTGGAAGCTGCAGTAATCAGGTGTGCAAATAAATGTAAACAGCGTGACATGAAAATAAAAACAAAAAAGCCAATAAATTACATGTTATACTTAGAGCAATAAGGTAGCACAATATTATTATAAAACATTCCAAATCTGAAATAAGTGTTTATATATTTTGCGCGTGATATACTGCTCTGCTTTAATCAACTTCAGGCATAAAGGTTATATGGATCATGTGCCTGTAATTTCACACGCTACTACACCTTTCAAACCGAAACACAGATATGCTGGTTGACGGGAGAAATAGGAATGGTGATAATATTTCATAGGACTCTTTACAAAGAGCTCTACTACTACCGTGTAGTGTAACAGATAGATAGAAAATTATTTATTTTACAAATTAAAAGTAGTGTAAACAGGCGAGCTTAATGCTAGATAGCGTTATCTACCAGCGAACCTTTGGGTAATAAGGAGATAGGATACATACGTTTTACACCAGCAAATGAGATGAGAGATTATTCGTAGGACACGACGCTCGTAAGTTATAGGTTCCTATTACTTACGAGCATCATACTACTACTAGTAATACTACTCGGTGAGCGAGGTATTTGCTAATGCAATTTACGGTTAATTCAAGTCAGTTCACTCCCAGCGAGCTTACAGAGGCGTCTTCCGTAGGTGATTACGTAGAGAGCGGGCGGCGGAAAGCGGGTCCGTTTTTATTTTGGAATGAAAATCCCGAGATCTCAGAAAATGAAGTTGTCTCATTTACATGGTTTACTTATAGTTAAAAGTTATAATAATACGTACCATGGGTTTGAAGAGGTGATGTGGACCACGCTGCGGTGGCTGCGGGCCGCTGGCTGGCGGCGTGCCGTTGTTGGAGCCCGAGCTGTTAGACGATCCTGATGACTTCGGCGTGGGAGGCAAAGGCCTGTCGCGTAAAAGTGGAAATAAAGAGAGTTTTTTTTTTATAATAAACAGTTAAGTTATTATACCTTTTTAAATTAGTTGGCTTATACAAAGTTCAGGGACCACGGGTAAAATAATTCCCGTGGTGCCTTCCAGGGACTATCACAGGGACCATGGGCAACAAAGGAAATCAATATTGGGCGGACATTACCCACAGCACCATCTAATCACATAGCCTCATTCACATCAAACGTATTTTCAGTCACCGATTGTAAGCAGGTTCACTGTTAGACCACTGTTAGATGCGAGCGTTTTCGGTTCGGTGTGTATGTTTGGATGATTTATGGAAAATTACGTTAAATTTTTACTGCTATAGATAAAATTGTAAGTAAAAATTTTGCACAAATATAACTTGTATAACTAATGGGCTTGTATTTTGTAGTCGGAAAAAACACAAATATAACATTTACTCTGTATTTCTGAAATGATGGCATAAAATTTAGCAAACAAATTGAGCTAAACTTTTTGCGATCGTAAGAAGAATATACTATACTTTATGAATGAATATAGTTATGCATCAACATAACTATATTCATTACCTTTGCAATAACCATTTCCTTGCTCCGAAGGGCACGTTAAGCCGTCGGTGTCGGCTCTAGCAGTCACATAATAATTACACTGTGGGAATTACTATGGCAATAATGTCTATGTAATTAGATGAGAAATTTGCAGAAGACAATTGCTGCACATTCACACAGACAAATAACAACAGAAAATTGTATGCATAATCTTAAAAATTAACATATATGGGCTTCTGAGCTGGGTAACCGAAGTTTTTCTATAATAATGTCACAGTTTATGAGATAAAGTTATCATCATCCTGAAGAAGTCCACTGCTGGACATAGGCCTCCCCTACACATTTCCAGGAAGAACGATTCTGAGCCCTTTCCATCCACCGACTTCCCGCGATATTTACAATGTCGTCAGTCCATCTGGTGAGTGGGCGCCCTACGTTTCGTCTTCCGGTTCGTGGTCGCCATTCGAGAACCTTTATTCCCCAATGGTTGTCAGTTCTTCGAGCAATATGACTTGCCCATTGCCACTTTAACTAACTAATTCTACAAGCTATGTCGGTGACCTTGGTTTTTCTACGGATATCCTCATTTCTAATTCTATCACGTAGTGAATCTCCCAGCATAGCTCTCCATAGCTCGCTGCGCGACTTTGAGGTATAGGTTGTATAGTAGATTTACGTAAAACAAGGAAATAGGTTCTCTCACGACTGTTATCCGGTCCATCTCTATTCTATGCAGACCACCACGGACATTTAGTACGTTATTGTGTCAATGCGGGTCAAATCTAGCAGATCAATTAATATTAGTGGCAAAGATCAAGTCCAGCCGGAGCCAGTTAGTATCAAATTCAATATTGTGAACATTACCTATATCTATTGTGCTGTTGCGCCTGTGGATCTGGCACAACTATCAGTCTTTGTGGAATGGTAGGCCTCGCCGGCGGGCCAGGGTCTAGCAAACATCACAACACGTTACACAAAGTCAGGTGTTAAATAATAATACAACCCAGGCTATTGGCAAGTCGCCTGTCTAATCAACGTAGGCAATAAATATTGCACATCGGTAAATTTCGGCTTCATATCGGTATTGTGCGTCAGAAAGAGATAGCGTCTTCTTCTTCTTATCGTGTCACTGGTTTTTTCGAACCAAGTGAGGTGAAAGGATTTTAAGTGCGCCCCAAAGAGGCTAATTCTACTAGATGACTTTGACCAATTCTAGACACGATAATTTCGTAATGTGCTTTTTGCCATTCAGGTCAATTATGTAAAAGCTTTAGACATCGCAAAGTAGCCGATTAAACACTTCAAATTAAAAAACAAACAGATATGAACATTGTTCTAATGCTAGCCATAGATTTTATATACTTGGATAATCCCTTCTCAGATGTGAAGCATCAAACTGATGATTACTCTGGCTAAAATTGTCTGGTGCTGTTCCGAGGCAATGATTTTACACATTCAACCAGAATCATAAATGTTTTTACAAAAAATACGTGATAAATACCCGTATAGGAACTAAGTAAACTTGCCAAGAGTCTGGTTTAGAAAACAAACTATATTAATATTACCTGGAATCTCTTCGCGTTCCTCGCGTTTACTGTTGCGTTTCGGCGGAGGCTGCGGTTGAGGCTCAGCCGGTCTAGTGTTAGATAAATCGTTAATAAATAACATACACAGCAAAAGCTATTACTGAGAGGAGGTCATCGTTGACTTTGGTCACGCAATAAACAACGGTACCTATTGCGTGACTATCCAGTAACAAACACACCACGCCCAAAAGCTAGCAATAATTATGCGATGTATGTAAATTCGCCTACGACTTTTATATGTTTTACGAAAATACATCCTGTGATTGTGTATCTCACGACTGGTTCTTGACAAGTATATATTTTGTCAAACAGTACTTTAATGTATTAAAAAAGAATCATGTATTTTTTCCGATATCGTAAGTGCAATGACCTGTGCGAGTGTGACTCTTATAGCGTTGAAAGAACTTACCCTAATATAAAGCGTTGATTAAAATATCAATCGTCGTCATTATCAATTGGTATGATTGCAATCGTTAGGTATTATTTTATCTTTTCACAGATTTATAACGAGGGGCAAAGTTTATGTTTATATGAAGCTATTTGACGGTACGGCAGTGATGGTAAAGTAGCAGAAACAGAGCACTCCTCCCAGCCGCAGCAACACAGTTAATAGAGCAGTCAGTACTCCACGAGCTATCCACAAACCTGACTCCCTCTTGTATCTGCTGGAAGTTGCGACGCAGCGTGTCGCCGCCTTGATGCGCAGCTGCGTTGTGCACGATCGAAGAAGGTTCTCCAGCGACCGCATTCTCCTCCTCTTCACCCTCGGAGCCAGAGTATTTGTACTCCTCCCGGACAGAGTTGTCCTGCTTTCGCTTCTTGCAGCGATCTATGTGATCTTTGAGCTGTATCCGCACCTGCCGCTCGGTTGGTTGATCTCTGTAAACAACATTTCAATGTGTTTTCTGGTGGAAATGGATGGATTTTAGAGAATGCGATTTGATTCTCTTTTATGGAGTCTGTGTGGCGCACTTAAATCTTTTCGCTACACAGGGTCGTAAGAACTAGTAACACTACAAGAAAATACTCCTTTTGTAATACTTATACAATTCTATGCAAAGCCTCAGCAGTTTCACCACACTAGCTCGATAGTAGTGAAAAGCGCTATAAGTATCTTGTAGTGAAGAATATTTTTCTACAAAAAAAATAACTTCCAAGTTGAAACTTGCAAAAAAAAAAACGTTTTTCATATTATTGATTTTTAAAAACTAAGGTTTAACAATGCGGATTATTGTTTTGAAATTGACATCCTCCAAGTGATGGCGGTTTCTTTCCAGACACTCCTGCATTCGTAACTATTACGAGAGAGCTAAATGCTGGTGAAATTGCTGTAAATTTGTCACTGGACACCCTATATTCTGTGGGTTGGTGATTGATGATTCAAATAACCAAGCTATCTAATTGTTTGATAAAATGCAGTGACTTACGAATTTCAATGCCGGTTTTATCATACCCTATCATCCTGTTATCATTCGTTTGATAAATTAAATAACTCACCTAATGAATGAAAGTTTCAGAAGCTGTTCAGTGTAAGGCCGCTGATGATAATCTTTGACTAGCACAGTTTCAATGAAACCATGGAACTTTTTAGACCACTTTTTGGACTTCAAGCGTGGTGGTGGATTTCTGTAAGAAAAGTATAAAGTTTTTATTAAAGCTATTAATTTATTGATATATTCAAGCGAATTCGATTGCAAGTACCTTGGAATTAGAAACAGAGCTCTCATTGGATGCAGATCACATAATGGTGGTTGGCTCTCAGCCATTTCAAGTGCAGTGATACCGAGAGACCACAAGTCGGAGCGATTATCGTATGTCGCATCGGGATTCTCGTCACAAGCAATGACTTCTGGCGCCATCCAATACGGGGTACCAATGAAGGTGTTCCTTCTACCGATGGTTCGGTCTAACTGTGCTGACACTCCAAAATCAACTGTTGTACAGAAATATAAGATTATACACTGATAAACTTCATGGCATGAGGAACTAGCTCAGTTAGCATTGTGAGTCAATGCATTACCCAGTCTCATTTTCATGAACAAAAAAATAACACCTTGTTATACATCATAATTTGTATTACCAAATCTATTCAGAAGCCTAGGATTAAAAGTTTGATGTTATATATATTCTATTGTAAATATTACTTTTAGAGCCTGACCCCTATAATTAAAATCAAGATTGTTGTTTAAAAGTAATGTGATATACTGACCAAGTTTAACTTCAGCATTGTCTGTAAGCAAGACATTTTGTCCTTTGATATCTCTATGTATAACTTTGTTGGAGTGTAGATAACTCAGACCGCGTAGGATTTCTCTGCAAATGTATGATATCCATTCTTCTTTCAGGGACTGCCCTTTAGTAGACTTTACTAAATCAGTCACAGATCCTATAATAAAAAAAATAATTCTTAGTTTTTTTTCAGTATAGTAAAGGCCTGCGCACACCTAGTTCCCTGGCGGTAGCGATCAGTGAAAAGCTGTCAAATTTGAGATTTGGCAGAGTTTCACTGATCGCTACCGTCAGGGAACTAGGTGTGCGCAGGCCTTAATTGTTTTAAATAAAGCTTTTCACACCATAAACAATAATAAGTATATCAAAACACACACCAGCACCACAATACTCCATAACCAACCAAAGTTGATCATCTTTCCCAGGCGGGCTCTTTTTGATAAAAGCACCATAGTATGTTGCAATATTACGATGATTTGAATACTTCTTTAGCACATTGATTTCAAGCTTTATCTCTTCCTCTTCATCCTGTGTGACATCCATAACTTTGATGGCCGCAAGCTGTCCTGTTTTTGTGTGGCGGCCCTAAAATTGATAAGTATTTTGATAAACAATTCCGTTAAATGAGAAGGAGAGGTAGGTATAATGACTAACTTGACTAAAATACTTAACTGCATTATTCACTATAGAATACTGATTATTTTTTGCTAGTAGCCACATAACAGAAAACCAATATTAATTCCCAATTTTTCTAGGCATGAGTGATTACACATAAACATCTGCATTGCAGTTATTAGGTACAGTAATGTAGTATCATGCATAATGATAAGGCTGGTTACATTGTAATAGAAATTGATAACTTTAGGAAATTACAGTGTATGTAAACATCTATTGTGCTAAATAAAAATAACATACCTACAGTACAGTGAGTGCTGGGTTGTTAATCAATGTATCAAAATGTAGAAAGAAAGAACAGAGTTCATTGACATTGTTCCCTCATCACTCTAATTGATATGTTTTTATTAGAGCTTATTAGACTTAATTTCTTGTAATGGGGAGGCACAGCCAATTACACCCTAGTCATACTTTATTTTCCGCCCACATGCAATACTGTACACTAGCTAGAAGATCGATGGCAGATAGTACCTACTAAATGCATTGGGATGACAGAAAAATTGATAACTTGAATGAATAATTTTGATACTGCTACACATACCTTGTACACCTGTCCATAGGTGCCATTTCCGACTACTTCTATGAGTTCAAAAATACCAGCAGGATCCTGAAAATAGTAAAAATTGTCTGAAATAGAAGCTGTGAAGGCATGTCAATGCAAAGTGAACCTTCAGCTTCACTATGATTCACGCCCTGTGAGATCATTGCCCTTTCGTCAGTCCTCTATCTTTGTAGTCTACAAGTCCTAGGATCCCAGGATAAGAGGATATATTAATAATAACTTATTTCTAAAGTTTACCTTTAGCGCGCTGAGGTCAATGTCGTCTAGTGAACAATTTACAGACGGTGCTAGTTGATGCGCCATTTTGAGTATTGTCACACACGAAGACAAAGCACGAGAACCTCACATCAATAGAAAAAACATAAAAAACCCCTAAACTATAACACTAGCGATAAGATATAAAATTGGTTTATGAATTGTTCACTTTATATTTAAAAAAACTCATTGTTTACACTTAAATTTTGGTAAATTACAAAATACACAAATTGTACGTCGTAGCCCACACGCACACCCGGCAGGGATGCCAGCTAAAAAAGCAGACAAGACATGACAGACAGGCAGGCAAAACTGACAGCGGAAGAAAACAATGCTGCCAGTTGTTTAAAAAAAACAATACAAATTACAAATTATTTATTCACAAAGAAATAACATGACAGATACAGAGTCCAATGGGTTAAATCTAGAAATTAAGATAAACTTATAATATTACACATGAAAACAAGGCCCTAAAACCAAAAATATAAACATTCAGAAGTTACTTACAAGAAATAAAAAATAAGGGCAAAGCCTATAAAACAAAAATAAAAACATACTTAACTCTTATTTTAACGAGAGAATTCTAAATAATTTACTTATATTATATAAAAATCATTACTTGAGTACCTAACACGTTAAGTTACTATATAGTTATTTATGACTTCTGACTAGAGAGTGGCTGAATCGGTAATCATAGACCTTAGACTTAAGCTGGGAACATATTAGGCGGACGCGTCCGACGGACGCGGCTGACAGCCGCGACTGAAGATATCTAGCTAATGAATGTACACTGAAGTGTGCAAACTATCGGATGTAACCCGCGGACGTCGGACGCGTCCGATGGTTTGCACACTTCAGTGTACATTCATTAGCTAGATATCTATCAGTCGAACGGGACCTGGCTTGCCAGATTTCTGTCGGACGTCCGAACGCTCAAGGTTACGTCCGCGGCTTACATCCGATAGTTTGCACAGTTCAGTGTATAATCATTATCTAGATATCTATCAGTCGCGGCTGTCAGCCGCGTCCGTCAGCGGCGTCCGCTAATTTGTTCCCAGCTTGATGGACCGTCAAACGAGCATCAAACGGTTGCATCAAACACAAAGTTTGATTAGGAAATTCCTTGCTGCGCAGTACAGTTCGGCCAGCGTAACTTGGCGGGTCTGAAGTTAGCCGTTTGGCCAATCTTCCATCAGTCATTGGCCATTTACGATCAAACAGCTCACTTCAGACCCGCCAAGTTACGGCTGCCGAACTGTAGTTTCAGCACTTTCAGCATCAATAGCCACAACCCGGCTTAACCAAAGAGGTAAGCAATATTACTTAGCAATCCTAGTTCCAAGGCGCAGGGTGGAGTTCAAATGTCTGGGTGTGGGCCCACTGCTGGCGGGGCATAGCCTCTCATTACTCTTGCCATTTGATTACGATCTTGGACTACCCTCATCCATCTGCGGCCCGCGACGCTGACAAACGTGTTCTCTCTTTTCCAGAAATCATTCCTAAAAATATTTTTAATGTTACCTAGTTTATTTAATACTTCTTGGGTCTTATTAATAATCCTGGCGTAGCGTTGGACTAGTTGATCCGTGTTTTGTCTCTTGCATTGACATGCAATTGTCAACTCGAACAAGTCCAACGCTACGCCAGGATTATTAATAACACCCAAGGGCTGTTATTAATTAATAAGGCGCAACGCTGGAGTAGTTAAATCGTGTTTTGTCACATTTGTTCGAGTTGACAATTGCATGTCAATGCAAGAGACAAAACACGGATCAACTAGTCCAACGCTACGCCAGGATTATTAATAAGACCCCTTGGGTGTTATTAATAATCCTGGCGTAGCGTTGGACTAGTTAATCCGTGTTTTGTCACATTTGCTCGAGTTGACAATTGCATGTCAATGCAAGAGACAAAACACGGATTAACTAGTCCAACGCTACGCCAGGATTATTAATAACACCCCTTGAGTATAATTATTTTTTCTGTGATTTGATAATACTATTCTATGCATTCTATGCCATAAACCTACGTATAGTCGGATTTATAATTAGACGAAGCCAGCTGACGTTTACTGTGTTGTCAGTTTTTGATGAAATAAAAATAGTGTTGTGACAAAGTGAATGATTGAAAAAACTCCTGAATGAATGAAATTGCCTCGATTGTCTAGTAAATAGTTAGTGTGCCGAACTTGACTTGACGTGCTTGGTTGAGGATCCATATCGTTTGCGCGAAACAATATACCAACAAAAAACACAACAATTACCTCAAACACAACGTAACGAAAAACATAACAAACACAATAAATAAACAGCGTGAGCGCAGAAAAAAACATTTATGCTATCAGACCAGAGGTTAGAAGCCGAATTAAAAACAAAATTTTGACCGATGCGCGCGGCGTTCATCGGTGTTGGCACTAGTCGCCGCGCCGCGCTTTGTTATAAACCGCCAAACCACTTATTGAAGTTACATACTACTAGTAACTTATAACAGAGCACTTTTATACAATTTTTTATACAAATTTCAATATTCTTGTATAGTTTGAAATTATTAAATATTCACACTCATTGTTCATTCATCTGATTGAACGAGAACTGAGCGCATCACTATTACTTTAAATAAGGCAACATTATTTTACAAAGTGACATTAGCTCCTGTCAGTCGGTATCGTCTAATTAAAAATCCGAGTATAGTAGTAAATGAATACCTATACATCTTTCACGCTCCTATCATTACTAGCGCCATCTCTACGTCATAAAATAAATTCTATATACGCCTAAATAAATGATCTAGTCAAAAGTTTAATATGTGCCAAATACAGATGGCAGATACGTAGACATACAAAGCCTTTTCAGAGCATGGCACGGTTCTATTCTATCAACTACGTTCCTGAAGGATCAAACTTTTGGTTGGCCGTTCCCAATATTTAATCTCTCTCTGGCCTCCTACCCCCATCTAGATAGAAAAGTCCAAGAAAAAGTCTGTATTCTAGACATTTTATAAGCCGGATTTTCCCTTTTAACAACCCGTGTGATGCGGTGCGTCAGGGTGCGTCAGAAGCATGATCGGCCCCATACATTCGATAGAGGTGAGCACACTGAGCACACTATAGGTAGTGTATACCGCACGGGTATCTCGTTCCTGTCTGCCCAATGCTAAATGGGAGGGGCCGGTATACCTACTACTACTAAGTAGTAAAATATGAAATTTCCTTGCTGTAGATAAATAAGTCTTTGGTGTAGCTACTGATCTCGAAGAAGGTTTTGTAAGGTACACTGGATAGGCTGGGCCACTCATTTGGCAGATAATTTTGTGTGCCAGTTTGAAACGCCAACGATGAGTGACGAGTCCCTAGAACCTATACCTACCAATGCATCAGTAATTGAGTCGTTTATGTAGGTAGGTAATATTAAAGGCGGCAATCTGTAAAATATTACAAAAAGACATACTTATTGGTATGGCAAATTAGGGAATTTAAAATAACGTAACAAATTTTCCGCAAACAAACAACTCAATTTCAGTCTAGTCTTGCGGACTAGGAAAATGACCTTGCTTGGTTCCATCGTCATGGCTTACAGCCCTAAAAAAGGTGATAATCAAATGCGCAAGAATTGAATTTGACATCCTCCTGCAATGTCCAGTTGATTTTAGAGTAAGTATTAGCCTAGCCATGTTTTAGAGCCAAGCAATCGCCATTCTGAGGACAATCTGGGCAGGCGCGTCCGGGGAGGTAGGTAGGTATATACCACCATTCTTAGGAAACCCGTTATATACCCGTTTCATCATAATATTAGGTACGCATAACGATCGCGTAAATTTAAAAAGAGCTACTCCTGCTATTTCTGCCGTCAAGCAGCGTTGGCTGTGTTTTGGTTTGAAGGGCATCTAGGGGTTCCGGTAAAATTACTGGCACCTATGTTAGCCTCACACTAAGAACCTCATGTTGATGGACGCAGGGTAGTGCATCGTAGGGCACTACGAGGCTATGCTTTTTAATGGCTATTGTTAACACTTCTCATCACATGGGTTAAGCTTGATCCATCAGCTACTTACTTGCATAAAAAAAGAGCTGTTGCGTTAATCCGCGCAAAACCAGCGCAGCGTACCGAAAAAAATCTCGTCAAATTAAATTACTGGTCCGAATTGCTTTCGTTTATAGTTAATTTATTTAAATTAAATGCAGCAATTATGGTCTAGTTTAATTTAAGTGCATGAACGCCGTGAAACAATTTCTCACTCGCACACCCTATGAAAGATCTTTCTGACTGAACTTGTTAGTGAAAAATAGTTAATAAATGATATAAAATAGTAGTAAATACGCGATTTTTATCTTTGAAAAGGTCAAAGTGTGCCAGAGATTAAGGTCATCGACAGCGTTTTGTTTAAGATACATGCTGACTTTTAAGTTTACTTCTACCGCCTTTATTTACAGAGGAGATAGCACTGAAAACATGCTTAGTTGGAGGTCCGGAGCGAGTTAGCTCTATAAACGTCCTTAATTAAACCGTCTTTTTACCTATTGTGCAGGTTGCGTGGCGCCCACGGGTGCGGGGTCCCCAAAGAGAGGGCACGAGCGCTCGAGGCTGCTGGAGACATACACATGCTTAAACCTCGTATAGCTTTGGCGCAAAAATAATATGAGTTTAAAAAACTTGGGAAACCGACTTCATGGCCAAACTGTATAAATATTTTTAAATACCAAAGTACCTAAGTACCCAGAATAAAATCAATTTATTAGGACATTATGCAATGCTTTTATTTTTACAGTCGGCGCCAGCATAGGATTGGACCTACCTGGGAGTATTATCTTTTAGATAATAAATAAAAAAGAATTTACTAAATCGGTTTATATTTATGACGGAGGCATGCAGTAACAAACAAAATGGCTACGCCGATTTTGATGAAATTTCTATGGGACCAATTTGGGAATATTACTTTTCAGATAAAAAAAGATTTTTAAATCGACGCATAAATGACGAACGTATGTGATAAAAAATATTAAATAAAAGAATTAAAACAAGACGGCCAAACCGATTTTGATAAAATTTTAATGGAATCAATCTGGAAGAATATAATATAACCAGTCAAATAAAAAAATAAATTTTCAAATCGGTTCATAAAATTAAATGACGAAATTATGCTATAACAAACATTTAAAAAAAAACACTCGTATTGAGAATCACCTCCTCTTTTTTTATTTGAAGTCGGTTAAAAAAATGTCTCGAAGAAGATAATTCATTTATCATGGTTTTAGTAAAGTTTCTCATTAATTACACGAAAATTCTCGCGAGCGCTGGTGGCCTAGTGGTAGCAGCCCGCCTTCCAATGGGTCGCAGGCTCAAATCCAGTCGTGTACCAATAACTTCCAAAAATTCATATGCACTATGCCACTACACTCAAACGGTGAAGGAAAACATTGGAGGAAACCGGCATGTCGTAGAAACATAAAAGTTCGAAAACATGTGTTGCAAAACAGTTGCATGAAAGAAGCTTTGAGATGCACTTAAATTCCTTTCACCACGCTTGGTTCGAAAAAAACATGTGACAATTTGAGACGAAGAAGAATTATTTTTTGTTGAAAAATACGAAAATTGTCGTGGCTTGCTCCGCTCGCCGATATGGTCTTTCAATACCGCATAAAACGTGTCTCTATAATTTAATTATATGGAACAAACGGGTATTTATCTCTATAGTTTGTTGCTCCTAATATTATTAAATTTACAAATTAAAAACAATCCCATATTTTTCGTATCCCTATAGCTAATCAATTAAATACATATGTATATAGGTACTCTAGGTACCAAAGACAGGTTGTTGGGTATACTAATATCCAGACTGAAGATACATTTTGCGCCAGTAGATACTTTGTACTGGTGCCTAGCCCAGATAGTTCGCTCGGCACGACGTGTGTTGTTGCACAAACCCAAACTAAAATTATTGAGTAGACATTATAGAAGTAAGGTATAGCCACAGCGCTACGTGCGGCCGCGCGGCCGCCGTGCATACCGAATCGTAAGATCAAAGCACGCATAGGTAGTTACTTTACCTACTCAACACCCACACTTGTACAGAACACTGTATTGCTATGAGTCTGTGTGCCAAAGAGTCTCCACACAGACGCAATTTCGACGCCACACTACTAAAAGTTTAATAAATGTTAGCAAGACATAAGCGCGGCGTACGGTACTATCCGTTCGGGGGGGAGGTTGGAGGCACTCATACAAGCGAGGGAGAGGCTGTGTTGGCGCTGCCAGCCAGTTTACCGTTGCGAGGCGCGTAGTGCGGCCGGACGCTGGACCGCCACAAGCGCGCCGCCGGCACCCGAATCTCTTAGCTGTCACCATCCACCCCCTGGAGTACCACCCACACGCGGCGACAACAACACCCAACGACTCCTGGACTTCCAGTGCAATACCGCTCTTTACGGTCTTCCCTTGTTCTTGGACTCAGAGACAAAGTGCTCGTGCTTTTAATGCAGTGTTAATCCGATATTTCTGACTTTTTATTGGATCGCTTCTTCGTCGACAAGGTGAGTTCTTGCTGTTTTCACCTAATATTGAAGTACCTATAACTAAATATTTTGACTAAACGAATCCCTTACTTACTTACAAAAACTAACAAAACCAAAACCTCCCCTTCCTACCCACAAATATTTTCAGGAATGTTTTGTAATTTAGCTTGCAATGTTTTGTAAGCTAAAACATATTTATATTGTTTTCATTTTGGAAAATCAACTTACAATGTTTTTACCGTGTGTGAGTGTGTGTGTGTGCTCTCACGCTCTATTTGCATTAGTGATAAAGCTCATCATCATCATCATCATCATCATTATGTACCCATATATTTTCAAAGATGTGATTGCAAGATTGCATTGTAACTTGCCGCAGGTACAGGCACTAGTCTAGTTTGATAAGATCCAATAAGTATCTTATCAGAACGAATAGGAACTTTTTGGTCTTACTCAAGCACACGTGGTTACCAAGTAGGTATACCTGCTTACATTCCAGCAAGCACGTTGTAGGTATAATATCTAGGTTGTTCATGCCAAGAGAAGTAACTCAACTCAACAAAGCGTGCAAGTACAACGTATAAACTTAAGATTGCCACACTGTAATAGCTATATTTGAGCCGAATATTTAAACGGCCTCTAAGCTATATTTAACCTTATGCAGTTGTGTGAAGGTTTAAAAATGTTAGTATCCTATGTCTTATACACAACTAGTTATTATTTTTTCGCAATTGAAAAGTCTAGATACGTCGAACTTTGAAACCGAGTGCGGGCTGACACAGATACCAGACAGGTAAATATTCAATGATATATTGTAAGCTTTTATATGTGATTTCCTCCCGGATGGAGATTAATTATATTCTTGAATATTTTATTGATTTTTTATGTCGTCATTATATGACGGAGGCAATATAAATTGGTATAAAGTCTCTATTTTAGGGCCTTACAACGAATAACTTCCTATTCTGCAGCTAGGTAAAAGGGTTCTCAACCCTTAAACTTTTACCTATGTCTTGGTAATTAGGGCTTGAAGTAGGTAGAGCTTACGAGAGCGTCATATTATGTGATTTTTCAAAACTCTGTAGTGCCTGTATTACGAGTATAGCTACCGAAGCTAAGAAAATTGATATTCTAATGCAAAGAAGTATTTAAAATACCATTGATTCCGTGTACAGCATAGTTCGAAAGAAAAAATTATGTGTTATATATACGTAAACGCTCTATTTTTACAGGTTTTAATCCAAATCTCTGGTAGACACCCTACGGTATTTAATTTTCTTTTTTTGTTCTGAAAATCACCGCTGCATGTCGTAAAGTAAAATTGTAGCACAGATTGTCACCATTTGGTTGCATGCTCAAATAATTCGAAGAATTTTGTTTTCAAAGTCACCTCACCCAACCACACCAAAATGCAAATTCAATCGAGTTCTAACGAATGGCAAACTGAATGACGTGTACCTACATGTATAAGCCAAACCGAGTTTCTTTGAGTGAAAACAGATGCTTTAGCTGGAGGATCACTAGAGTCTAGCCTCAGAATAATACTTTATTATCCTTGCGCATATTTAGATCGTTGCATGACAATCAGTGTATCATTGTCATATATCACACTGACAAAGTTCGCAACGGTGTGTGCGGATGTATGCAAAATCCTATGAAACTGATCGCTTTTGCCATCGCAGATCGCAGCTGATCGCCTAAATGTGCGAAAAGCTTTATAACTTTGAGGGTACCGACTGCAGTGAGCAGCAACGCTACGGGTTTTTATTATGATCACATGATCATAAATATAAAAACCTGTACGTTGTATATATGCTTCTCTAATACGGTAACTACGTATAATAACGTTTAGAGCGTATGCAATCTTACACACGCACCAATTCAATAATACGTCCCAATATAAAATGAACAGCAACAATATCGCAAGGAATAATGGCCTCTCGTTTTCAAAAACCTAATCAATGGTTTTATTATCCAGTCGAATCATTCAGGGGTGTAGCCCAAAAGGAAGAAACCTTGCGCACTTCTAAAAGATCTGCGGTGGCAATCAGTGAAACACTGTCAAATAATGCCCTAATATATTTAAACGATTATACATACTTTTTCAGTGTTATATCATCTAATTTACACGGAAAAAGTATGATCGTCTAAAAAAATGTAATGGAAAGTCCCCAAGAATAAAATAGTTATTTGTTATACAAGAGTGCAAAGCTGCTTTTTAATCGCGTGCTCAATTTTGATGACCGAGCAAGCGAAGGAATCAAAAGAGCACAAGGGGAAAAATCTTTGCACTTGAGTGCAACACGTAACTTTTCATCCCACCTCAGCGAGAAAATGACTAATGGCCTTACTTATAAAAATATGTCAAAAGATAAACAGTGCTTAAACTATTGCCATCTCTTACCGTTGGGTTAATGACAAACAGTGACAGGGCTAGCTTTAAGCAATGATTAAATTTAAATTGCGTTTATTAGTAGGGCTGTTAATGCAAAACTAAAAGTAACACACCAAGAAGGTTCCGTGTATGAGTTTTTAACAAATTTAAAAAGGTTACATGATAAATGCGGCACCATGCAGGTAGAATTAAATAGGTTTAATGATGTTTTGAATTCACAAATACACCAAGAAGATTACGAGTGCGAGTTTTTAGCAAATTAAAAGAGGTTGAATGATAAATTCACCACCATGGAGGTAGAAGCAAATAGGTTGTGTATTCACAAACTTAGTGAACTCGATATTCTACATTCAAATTTACTTTATCCTCTAACGGATAAAAACGGCTTTTCCAGTCAGATATTGAACAGCAAAAACACACTTTTCGAGCTGGTGGGATGAAAAAAACTTTAACATTCAAACATAATGATTATTATAAGTAGGATATCAAAATTGCATGAAAGTAAAATAGCTGAAATTTTAGTTAATAGATGTTAATACCTTTATCTTTGATAGAAGTAGCTCAACAGTGAAGGAAGTTGTTAAAAGCGTCTCGAGTATTGTTCTTAACAAAGGAAGCTGAACATTCGTAGCTCAAGCTGGCATTCTTTGTTTTTAAGCCTCCATAATAAGGCGCCTACATACATAAATTTATCATTCATTTTTTTTACTCTAGGACACAAACACAATGATTTGGTATAATTGGGCGCACAAAATGAAGAAGAATTTTGAAAGTTCTAAACTTTCCAAAATCTCCATCATTTTGAAATTTTAAAAAATTCGTTAACTTTTGATGTTGCATCTAAATAGTAAAATTAAATCAGCCATTTTAAAGTCAGGTTGTGTCAGGACAAATTGTGAGATTACTACAAGTTTACTATTCAATTGTCTTTTAACTTGGTGTATGATGATGGCGCAGCGGCCGCCATTCCAGCCGTGATCTGTTACATTACGCAAGCTCTCGGCACTCACACGCTCGCATCAATGCAACAGTATTCTTGACTCCATGAAATGCGTCACGATTTGTCCTTTTTAATTGTGTTCCAATTCCAATGACAGATAACATCCGAACCGATTGGTATTATTAATCGATCGGTAGATATTGCATGCAATTGCTACGTAAAGTGCTATGTTGAGATCTGTGTTAATTGAGATAACAAAAATTGTGTCATTGTTAGTGAGTATTTACGAAGTAGAGTTGGTGAAAAAGTAGGAAATGTAATTTTAAAAAGTTTTTAAATTAATATGCCATTCTTATAAGACGTCCATATATACAGGGTTATTCATTATTAACTGCAAATACTCAGGAATTAGGTTCAACAAATAGAATAAAAAATATTTATGAAATTATTTTTTTTTAATTTGATCAAAAACTTTTTCAAGTTTTTGTATCAAAATTTTATTTTTATTAATTTCTTTACGGCTATTGCATAATGATTGCCACGGAGAACAGGACGATGACCCACCCAGGCGGTGACTGAACGCAGAGTGTCACTCACGGCGCGCGGGCGCGGATCAAAGGTCAAAATAGGTCAGGCGACAATGATTCCTTTATCGATTTTCTCGGGATTTTCATAACAAAACTTAAAAAAAATCATTTTATAAATATTTTTTATTTTATTTGTTGAACCTAATTCCTGAGTATTTGCAACTAATAATGAATAACCCTGTATATATTATTAATATTGTTACAAGGTCAACAATTACAGATTAATAATAATAATAATAATAATAATAATCTGGAGGAGGCCTTTAAACGAAGAGGGGTTCCTAACCAAACAAATAGAAAGAAGTACCTAGTGTAAATATAAGTACTATAAATAACAGTGATACATTACTAGAATTTCGTATATTAAGTGTAAAATTTAGTTGGTAAGGAAAATAAACGGGCTTTATTATTATTATTATTATTATTATTATAAGACGTCCATGTCCATGGAGTAGTATAGAAACACAACACCACCACTACATTCTATCTAGCTTACTATTATTTTATGGTCAACGTCACGTGTTAAATCGAAAACCAAGAATTTTCAGATTTTTGTCAAATAAGAATTGCTCAAATTGTTATTATTATAAGCCATCAAAAAGTGTGAATATAAATGTACGTGGTTTACTATAAAACAGTGACTCAACATTATTTTATTGATAATTATCGTAGCGCCACGTAGCAAGTAGCGCGTTGAAGTCTTTTGTTCGCCCACACGGAATGAACCGCTACAAAATTAGTGCAAGCACAGTTTTTTAATTTTATATTATTTTAGTACAGTTTTCACAAATTTATTACATCAAAAACCTTTATAAAGAGCTTACAGAGTGAGTAGTAATATTTTAAATTACTTATTAATTCATTTATTAAAATCAACAAGGGATCATTTTGTTAGTAAAACTTATAAATCTATTGTTAGTACTAAATTAACCTATACAATACTAGGAGCGAACCCCGCAGCCTATAAAACACGTCAGTATGTAAATAAGTTACGTCATCATTTTTTTTCAAAACGTAGCGCCACATTAGAGAGTGTGTTGAAGACTTTTGAAAAAAAGAGAAAGCTAAACGATATTTACTTAGTTTCAAAAATCTAGGAGTCTCTTTGAATTGCAAAATGGTAGGCCTCTTTTTCCTCCGTCTTAAACTTCTTTATGACTCATAGCTGGACTCTAAATTAACCAAAATTCAATATTTAGACAAAAATTGTCAAAATAACTTCAATAGAAAAAACTTACAATGTAAACTCATATTTAAATTGGCTATTAGGCCTGCCAATAGCATTTTAATTTTATTAAAATAAACTGCCAATAGGTAATACAAAACGAACCACATTCCTGTGTAATTATTATACGTACTCTACTTCAAAACGAGCATTTAATAAACCTATTATATTTAAAAGCTTTATTTTTAATCGCGCCAAACTCGATCGGTAGGTACAATTGCGCAAGAACACAATTGGGTTTTTGTAACGACAAATATCTTCTCATTATAAAGTAATTACAGCAAGTCTCTTAGACCGTATTTGCGTAAAAAGCAGATTGCGGGCGCCTGTTAACCGGTACACAAGTAAGCGATGGCAGATATTATGTGGCTCATATGATATCTATTGCTAATATTATCCGTTGCCGATGTAACTTAAATAGAAAGGAAACATTAGCAAGTGTCCTGAAAATTTATTAGACCTATCGATGACTGTTTTGTTTAATTATCAATTTTTTATTTGCCTATGTTGTATGATGAAGTACCTACTTCACTAAAGTACAATAGTACGAGAGCAATATCTTTAAACACGGAAGTGCAGCACAAACTTGTCAGTTTGAAACCTTATTAACCTGCTTTGTATGCCACTCCGTCCTGTACTGGGCAAATAAATTGGTTCGAAATGGGCATCGTGGCGCCTTGACCCCTCGCGTGAGGCTTGCGGGCGGCGGCTCTATGCGGAAGGCTGGTGCGCGCTCGAGCGAGACGTATTCCTGCGCAGAAAGTGCTTGTCCTTGAGATGCGACATTGCCACCGTAACCTTTGCCCCTGAAATAAGAAACAACTAGCAGCATTGTTTTGCCAATAAAATAATAAACAGGAGAAAACGTGCTTACAAAGTAATTGAAAGAATTATGTGGTAATTAACTTTTTTGCTTGCTTTTGCTTTACCTTCTTAATAAATTATCATGGGTGCTAGAGATTGCGTCAAAATAAATGGGCTAGCTAATGCACGTTATTATGTACAGGCAACATCAAAAGTAAATGATTATTAAACAACCTTAACATTACCGAATCGCAGCATTTGTAAATAGGTACTGTCTTAAATAAAAGAATATAATCTTTTGATTCTGACTGTACCTATACCTAGTTATTGATTTCACAATACTACACTCAAGTATGTTTCAGCTACACTACGGGTGATTGAGGTACGTAATTTGGTGTGTTAATATTGTATCCGCTTTAAACACATAATTCCATCTTGCACTATAATTTTTATGTGTCAATGTTTGCCAAAGACAGGTATGCGGTGGCGTTGCTTTTTTAAAGGCCAAGGCGTGACTAATCCACAGGCGACATACACTAAAAGTAAACATGCGCAGATATTGGTGTTGTATACGTACGAGCACACATAAAGTGCGGGGAGCGGAGCGGCACCGGCTGTTTTTGTCGAATATTAGTTGAGTCGCGGAGTTGAGAAAACCGCCGAATACCGCTAGCAGAGCCGCTGCCGCCGGTTATTGCTCTCGGATTCCGCAACAAATTAACATGTATTCGGTACGGCTACATTTTGATACCCAGCAATTTTGTTTTCCATATATTTCTTTATTTTTTACTACGAACATTTTTTAGTACAAAACTTCTGCAAACGTAAACTCAAAAATAATACTCAGAAGACTGAAACTACATAATTTGTTTTCTCCTAGGCTTGGGTCTATTTCAAATATTTTAAAAGTAGCTATACGTATACATATGTATATCTACTTAAAAGTATTAAGTAGTGCAGTCAGTATGAAAGTCGATAACTTTTTTAGAATTTTCATACTATTATTTATTTCAAGCTTTTACTTTCATTATAGAAAAAGGTCGTAAATATACGTTTTTAATTCATAAAACATATTCGAAAGTTTGTCCGATCATCATTAATTTTTGATGTTGCCTGTACTTATGAATGCAAAATTTTCTTCAATCTTAAACAGCAATACTTAATAGGTGTTTACACGGCATAGCAACGCCTTCATTATTTCAACCAATCATTAAACATAAGACCAGCTTTGAACCAATCAAAAAAGTTTCACTAATATTCAAACGTATGTAAGAATTATGTCACTATGCCACAGAATAGGCTGACAAGATGGTAGGTATAAGTGATGTTAGGTCCAAATAATCCCGTATGTAAAAAGGGCATAGAAGGTGAAAGCTTTGCGCACATCCCTAGATAGGTGATCTTCTAATCTCCTAGATGTGCTTAACATAAAGTATTTATGTAAAGAGCTGTTATTATGAATCTTTATAAAATTTTTCACGATAAAAACTGCTTTTTATGCTGAGTTTAGACAACAAACAAACGCAAGTTCTTTTTTCCTGGTATTTACTCCATGCAGACATCCATCTGTTTAGTTATAATCATCTCTACCACAAAACTGAATTAAGTTTTAAGCTTCATTAAGTGACGTAGAGCCACCGACAAATAAATATTGCCTAATTTATAGAACAAAAATTAATGATGTGGCAAGACTTTGGGTTGCCGAAAATATAAGTGAGAGAATACTTCATACAATCTTTACACTTTTTACTAAACCTTAGACTAACCCTACTGTTTATCGACATCGTGATCATTTTCATCAACTTATATCAGTTCATGCCATGTTTAGTTCTCTAAGAGATCCACTAAATGTCTCTTCTCATCCAGTGTTTGCCAGCATTTCGTTTATCACCAAAAATCTTCGCCTCACCATGCCAGAGGTTGTCCTACAAGTTGATAAGTGTTATATAAGCTAAGGCGTGTACGATAATTAATCTCCATAGTATAGGAAGATACTCTATAATGTGTTAATTAGTCAGATAACATGCATCAGGTTTAAAATGAAAGCTATTAGAAAAAAATGGTTTATGCACCCACTGATTTGGCGTTTTCTATCTGCAAAATTGTAATTTATTACAAAGCTGACAGTTATTATAATTAATTTGGAATCAATTTCTGTTAGCGTATCTCAGTTTGATAAGCAAATTAATGTTATTCTAGTCTAGCGTGAAAAAAGAGCTAAAAGATTTGTATAAAGAAATTCCAACCACTACTTAACTAGTTAGTCTCAAAAATCAAGAACTGGTTTGTTGATGGAATATCCGATGATAGAGTGTAAGTGAAAGTAATGATCGACGTAGGTACCTACACATAAACAGTTCCGGTTTAACTTAGAATTTTACGTTAATTAGTTGTTTTTGATTGCACAAAAACACATCAAGAGGTTTTTATTTTTTAAACACAATAATAAATCTTTTAGTATTGAAAATACCATGTGACTATGGAAACATAATAATTACAATAAATTCTAAGTGCGTTTTATCGTTCTGTAAATTACTTTAGACATAAAAGTTTTTTGAAATAGTTTTTTAAGTGCGTTAGAAAATCTCCGACCAAGTAGGAAGTTAGATGTCCACTTGTAATATTTGTGCAGTTTCTACTGAGCTTGAGTAACGTACTTGCAAACAGCTAGTGCTATCAGGGTTCCAAAAGCCTAAAAAAAAAATCGTACATTCACATGGCATATGCCATGAAAAAAAATTGTTTATTCGTTGTTGGAGTAGAATAAACCTTCACGTGGAATACAAACATCGTTAGATAGGTATTTCAAAAACATTAAAACTGCCCATTACTACTGCATTAAATAAAAAAAATACGGGTTGCACTCCGGGAGTGCCGGCAGAAGTGAAAACTTGATTATTAACGTTGAGCATGTTTGATATTTTGGAATGGTTAGGGGGGGCTTGTTTGTTATTTGGCACGCTGTAACATACACGAACATTCGCGCAAGCGCCCTGCGCAGCCTAAACGAAACAGTAGGCCCAGGCATACATTTTCGCCGCGCCGTAGAGAGGGGATAGCTGTCTACTCTCCATCCGTCTTACGCTTTTTCGATCAGGTCACGTGTCCTGACGCGCTGACGCGAGTTTAAGATTTTATACCCATTACAGAAAAAGTGCTCAACGCCGCTAAAGAAGTTTTCACTTCAAAAATATAATATAACAGCGATATTTGACAGCGTTTCAGCTGATCGCAATCGCCATCGCCTAGATGTGTGCAGGCCTTAAATAAAATCATTTTTCGATACAAAGATTAATGTTTGATAAATAATAATTTTTGAAGTGAAAACTTCTTTAGCGGCGTTGAGCACTTTTTCTGTAATGGGTATAAAATCTTAAACTCGCGCCAGCGCGTCAGGACACGTGACCTGATCGAAAAAGCGTAAGACGGATGGAGAGTAGACAGCTATCCCCTCTCTACGGCGCGGCGAAAATGTATGCCTGGGCCTACTGTTTCGTTTAGGCAGCGCAGGGCGCTTGCGCGAATGTTCGTGTATGTTACAGCGTGCCAAATAACAAACAAGCCCCCCCCTAACCATTCCAAAATATCAAACATGCTCAACGTTAATAATCAAGTTTTCACTTCTGCCGGCACTCCCGGAGTGCAACCCGTCTTTTTTTTTTTTAAGAGTTGTGTTCTTCTGAAGGCAGTGACGCCTGTCCTGTGAATAATATCAAAACAACAATAATACCAATTTCAAATAAAATTGTAAAGGTCTGAAAAGTTAGAGAGGCCACGGCCTAGCAGTGGCTTAAGACGGGCTAAGGATGATGAGGATTA
The DNA here is from genome assembly GCA_947578465.1 of Thera obeliscata. NCBI lineage: Eukaryota > Metazoa > Arthropoda > Insecta > Lepidoptera > Geometridae > Thera > Thera obeliscata. Next base: position 7,991,496 of record OX387926.1, read on the forward strand.
TGAAAGCAATTTTATTGACGGAAGCAAATAGCTGTCCTGACTTCGGCAGCCTTGCCTGTGTATGGCTCGATACGCTCTTGTCAAGTTTATCACCAGCTTTGGTAGGGAAACTTGCACTATTACCGAAGTATTATTTTATGTTCTGTACTATTACGTAACGTAGAGGGTTTTCATTCGTGTCAATTAAAATAAACTGTAATTTCCATTTTAGAATTACGAAGCGTAAAGGGTTTTCATATATGGTTACTAAAACATTCCTTGACTAAAATAAGCCGTAATTACCATTTTATTACAAAAACAGTTTTATTTACAAAATAAACTCCTGGCTCGATACTAGTATACACGAACTAATTACAAAAGTCCTTCAAATACTGCGATGCGGAAATTAAATGGTCAAATTACTACCTTTATTTAGCCTGCACCGGCCAAACTGTAACACTATCGTGCTTTTAATATTATAGGTCTTTACTTTTATTAAACTCGCGTCAGCGCGTCAGGACACGTGACCTGATCGAAAAAGCGTAAGACGGATGGAGAGTAGACAGCTATCCCCTCTCTACGGCGCGGCGAAAATGTATGCCTGGGCCTACTGTTATGTAGACGTCATGAGTACTTTTATTAAAAGTACTCATGACGTCTACATTTATTTGAGTCGGACGTCGGAGTTTCTGTCTTCATTTGAGTCCCAGCGTCGTAGTTTCTGGCTCATGTCATAGATAAAGTCACAATTAAAATCTAGATTTAAAATTACTAAAATATTTGGTTTTATAGGGCATTATGGATTCTGTAAAAAACAAAAAAAATATTAGATATGTATTTAGTTTTGGAACTGCAACATTCGAAGGTACCTTATACCTTCTTACCATTATTATACCCTTATATGAATTTTGTCTCTCTGACATCATGAGCTCACGTCTATTTTGAACATAATATTCTCATCTGCCGTAATTTATTTTAAAAAACCTAGATTCCTACGTGACTAGAGTTAAAAGTTTCAAAAATATATTTTATAAAATGCAGGTAACGTCGCAGACGTCCTTGAGACTACTTCCTTTACATTTAGGTACTTTAACATTTACACATCATGTTATACTAAATAAGTATGCCCATGAGGATTCGCTATAGTCGCTATGGTGAGTTCGAAATTGTTCGACGTGGAATCAAATGTAAACAATACATGAAAAGTACTAGCCAGCCGGTACACTAAACAAAAACTCCAATAATGTCATTAAATTGAGCTCTCAAGCGTGGGATTACGGGCACAGTTTTAGGTATGAATTAAGTCTTAATTTATCTTGTACTTTTCCAGGCGGTCAGCCTTCAAGTTTATAGATACAATCAGAGCATTTGTCATGAAGGCATTTATTTTACTTTACTATCACAACCATATTTTCCGGTTATATTAAAATTGTATGCAATCTTGAATTGATTTTTCGAATAAGTATTAACATAAATGAGATTATATTTATCTGAGTTACTAATGAACGTCAAGGGATTATGAAAGGAAAAAAGAAAGAAAATAACTTTATTGCCCAAACACAAGGTAACTTAAGTGGTAGGATGAAAAAGGGTAAAAATATAAATAATAAGCACGGGAAAGCAGAAATAGCATCTTCATTAAACGCACACGTACCAGTTGGCAGCTTAGCACACCAATAAATAATAATGCTTTTAAAATCTGAGCTTCAATGAATCTATTCCATCTCAAAGTTCCAAAAACGTGTCCCAGCCCAGATGAATCTGCAAAATAAATAAAACCGCAACAGTGGTATCCAATTAAGTGGATTGCTAATAAAAGTGAAATCGAGTGCAGTGGCCGCGCTGCGGGCGGCTCCGGGCGACGACCACGCCGATACACACTCGTCTCTTGCCTTGTGTGTCTTTGTCTTACTGTACACTTTACCTAACGATGCCTAACGTACCAATTTTACTTTGGGGTAAAAATACGAAATAGATATGCGGCACTGGGGATTTATTGGTGGCTGATTGATTTTATAAAAACAAATTGCATTTTTGTGGATGATCCAGTGAACAGAAATAACACATGAGCGTCTTGGAAACTTCTTGATATTATAGTCAAATGAAGATAACAAAAGTACGTTTTAAAGCCACACTGTGTTTTTGTGCGTATTTGCATTGCGACACTAAACATTTTAAAGATGCTAATAAGCGGTTGTCCCAATTGAACAGCACCATTATGTCGATACAGCTGGCTGATGATTCGTGTGTTTTTACACACGCTATGTAACGTATACTGACGTCAGCAACTGCTTCGCGATGAAGCGTCCGTCTAAAGAAATGGCTGCTCTGCTTGTGTGTAAATATTGATAGTTAGCTACAATATCGCTACTGTCTCAAGACTGAATCGCTTCAAACATACTCAATACATTTATTGCTTTACACATGGTTTAGTTTGAACATATGTACATAGTTTTTATGTGTAAGTAGGTATCACATGGACCCTGCATAGGGTATAGCAAACAGGCCGAGATTTTAAGGTAAGTACGTACGACCGTACGAAACATGCGTTTTGAATAGCTGAAAAAGTTACATTGTATAACATTTTGAGTTAACATAGTCATAGGATCATACCCAAAAACCGGTTAAATCTGCGTCTATTTTCCTTAATTTTGACAATCACGCGAACTATTGGTTGAAATGAAATGAAATATTTGTTTATTGACACAACAGGTACCTACTACATAACAGTCGAAATGAGCACGGGCTATTTACTAATATTACCAAATGCAGGTAAAAATAGTACAGATGGTTGATAGCTCGAACGTGTGTGATTTTTTTCAATACAGTCACATGAATGTCGAATAGAATTTCTTCCGGTGAATCAAAGGGTCAAAAGTATGATAAATACAAGTTTTCAAAACTCAATTGACCCAGATCAGTACGCTTGAGAAACCGTCTCCAAAAAAAAGTCGCATTACTTCCATTATAGACAGACCAGCGTTATTTAAATAAAAATGTGTGTTACTTTGTTCAAATTAATTCTGCATAGTTTCATATAAATTTCAATCTCCACTGCATTCAGGGGTTGAATTTCAGGTATTCCGATCCTACACCCCTACGTACCAAGACAAATATACCTTCATAACTTTAAGTCTCTATGACCAGTGATGATGCTGATGGGCGTGTGTCTATAAGTCAGGATATACAAATATTTTTTTTATAAATCATCTATTATCATGATGGGTACACTTAATCCCCTGTGCGGTGGGTAATATTTATATATATTTCGTTACGTATAGAGTTAGCCATACTAGATAACGTGCCTTGCATGCACTTGCAATAGTTATCTATAACAATTCGAATATTGTTTGGACACTATGAATAAATACTTAAATAAATGGTATCTATATCTACGCGTAGATACGTACCTACATACATAGGTATTTGCCATTTCGAACTCGTGGAAGTGAAACAATATCAAATTGAGCCACGATATTCGTACAATAGATGTTTGAAAGGTCGATATCATGCTGAATTCGAGCCGTATATTTTTTCCATTGGATCTGTTATAATGGCGCTGTTATGACCGGTAGGTCGAGAGAGTTTCTATAGCTAGATTCTTGGGCTGGTTCAGCAGAATCACCGTTTATTCAATTGTGCCTGAAAATAGGCTAAGTGAGTAAGATGATGTCTGCAGCGTGAGCATACTGCAAGGAGTGCGCGGGGCGAGGGGTAAGGCGCGAGGTTCGTTTGCACCATGATTTATCTGTAGCTTAGATCCGGTTCGCGCAAGCACAGCGCTGTGCGCGCCCACGCCTTGTTTTGCTCTATTATCGTGCTAAAATGATCACTTGACACACTGCACCATTTTACGAAGCTGAATTCATTGGTCAGCACAGCACGTTGAAGCAAGGATTTCATAAGTTTTCCATATCTGAAGATTTCACTTCCCTATACTCATACTCATACTCATACTCATATTATTTATTGCAATTATTATGTTACATGGTCTTAAAGTTAAAAATGGTAAATGCATAATAGGCCCTAATGTTCAAGGCATAGCAATATCTGGAGTGGAAGCGGCCCGAAGTCTGAAAAAATAGATAAATTAAAAGCTAGTTGTATACGAAACTTTGAAAATATCCAACGTGGCTTTCCACATTTTTGATGTTTGTTTAATGGCTTACCGGGTATTTGCATACTTTTGGTTTCAATTTTAGTATTAGCAATTCAAGACGCTCCACCACGTGATCGCAGCCGACTAAACAAGTCCGAAAGTAGGTAGGTCAACGGCGCTATTGAGAGAATCTTATTGTGAGAATAAATGTTCTTTGTTGTGGCTGTGGAATCGCCATGTTTACAGTTGGTACCTAAAAATTCAGTTTTTACAGTTTTAATTTTCCCAATTAATTCAAATGTAGCCCCGGTGGAGAAAATAATATTTTGAAATTAAAGTTTCAAAGATAGTTTAATAGTTTGCTTATTTAGCTTTATAAAATCGTGATGGCTCATTTGCTTCAAAATATAGATGCTAGTTTGATGCCGCGCTCTTTCGCCTGAAGTAGAGCCTTTGACGATAATGATTCACTCAATCACAAAGAGGCGAGGGATAGCGTGCATGAAGTATGGCCACGGGCCAGACAACCTGCACTACTATGGTTGGTAGGTATTATATAATACATATTATAGTAACTACCTGGTATATAAACTACTTATATAACTTGAGCCACCCGGCAGTACCACCTCTTCCTTCGATAAGTGTTTTATACAAAGCTATGGCCTTTGTTTTATAGTTTTCATCGTAGTCTTTTATTTTAATATGGTATTAAGGGTCTTTCTGCTTTATGACCTTAAATTTTTTATATAGCAATTATTTTCTAGTTCTACTTACTAGGATCAGAAAACTGCCAAAAACCACACGTTAAAAATCGGTTCAACCTGCTTATCATTAAGCTTAGCGTACTTATACTGGCAGTATTATAATAGTACGGTAAGTATGTCCCTACGTACCTACAACAAGAAGATAATGTCTTCTAATGCATGGAAAGATTTACCTTTGAAGGCGATGTGGGAAACTAAGCAGCCAAGACCGCTTTCATCGTCATTAAATTATGTCGGCTGTTCTTAGTTGCATTGTTCAATCCTGATTCGATGTCTGTATTAAGTTCCTTAGCGTATTGCATAAATGTGCGATTTGCATAAAGCAAAGTTAATAATTATGGTGCTTACTGGATACTCAAGTATCTAGAGCTGACTTTTGGAATTCACAACACATTTAGGTATAATTATAAAACTTTAACCCAACCACTTTGATCCCCACTAATCAGAGTCAGCAAGTAATTCTAGCACTGCCATTTAGTCAAGCCTTGCGCACATCTAGGTAATCTGCAATGGCGATAGCGATCAATTTCGGCATAGGTTTTGGCATACACACACCGCTGTGAGCTTTGACAGTGCAATACAATGATCGCCGGCGTAGCTGATCTATATGTGCGCTAATTTTCAGTACCTATGGTTTTTTTTATGATACTTACTGAGTGACAATCAAAACAGCCCAAACCAAAAGTCAGATGGTAAACTGTTACTAAGAACTCATGAGAGTCAACATTTGAAGAGGTGCGGTGTGTGCTGACGTTTGTATGAAAATAGTTTAGTTAGGATTCCACTAGTTTGCTTATAAATGGCTTAACTTCTGTAAGTTATGCTCTCTGGCTGGTTTATGCAAGCAGAAGTGAGTAACGTTCGGCTTCAAACGCACAATTAAGTTCAAAATTCTCATTAGCCTATACGTGTTGTATTAGCGTAATAGCATCGTCTGTTGGCAACTAATTATCCCCAGTTTGTAGTAATAGAGCTCGGAAGGAGGTCGCGACTGCGGCTATTGCTATTGGTACGGCTCCTATCTAACCTACACTTAAATTACCTTGCCGAAAAGAAAAAGTGTACCAATTGAGCTGTGTAAGAGCCAGACGTAAATCAAATTGAAGATGCCCGATAAAGTGGATAATAATTAGTGGAAGACGTGAAAGCGTTGGGAGAAAAATTCGTGAGAGTTTGTGTTAGTGTGATTGTGCATTTAGCGAGGGATATCCGGTTGTGGTCGGACTGTTGCCACTGAATTACTAAGGAAAGCTTTTTCATGTCTTGATTTGAAGCTGGTAAAGTTAAATTATGAACCTAGTTTAGAAGATACATAAAAACTTAATATTTGTAAATTATTTTATTTGCAAATAAAGCAAGAAATAAAAAAAAAATAAGACTGTGAAGTTACCTATTTTACTCTTAAGAACTGCGTAAGAAAAAACTACATAGTTACCTACCAACTTACGAAAATATGATTCTTCCTTATTTTTATAAGCAACAAAGACCAAAGCTTATATATTATAGGCACCGTTGCCATCTCAACAGCCATAATCTGCTACCTACGCGTATTCATCGCTTTTGTCATCCACTTGTGGTTAGTATTTACCTGATTTTCGTAGTGACTCATCAAGCTTGTCTGAACTAAAAGCTAAATGAAATCCCAATAACGGTGTTATAATGATCTATTATGGGCTTGTACTCATTACAAGCAAGTTTCACAGAGCTATGATGACCATTGAGCATCATTTTTGAGCGAGTATCTAACTGCAAAAACTAAACCAACCATATTTATTAGCAAGCCCGAAAGAAGAGCGTGCGCGTTGATGTCTTTTGTAATGAAAATTAATCACACACGGCGCATTTTTTGTCTATTTTTATACATTTACTTACTTAACTAACCTAATATTTGCTTTATTTCAATCCTATATTGACTTACTTGTAAACCATGTAAAGTTTTACAAAATAACCAGGTAAGTAGACTGAAAATTAGAAAAACAAAGGACTACTCTGAAAAAGAGAATTATGCTTTTTTCCTTTTTTATAGGTTATATTACCAACACGTATTGTGTGAGCTCATACCTGTTTGCGATGCTATTTTATTATGCATCTCAGTTTGAAACCTCACAAGACGCACTAAACGGTTCAAAGATGGAGATGCCACGTAAGTAATTGGGCTTGATTCATTTTTTGCGAAAACATTCATGAATATTTCATTAAATCGACAACATTGATGTCAAGCGCATGCTATAAATGCAATACGTATAAGCACATTTACAACAAACACGTTGCAAAACTGAGTTTTAAGTAAGTATAAGTTTAATTAATTTGTGTTGCGTTAGAAAATTAGTGGAAACGACCATTAAAAAAACCTAAAACGCTTAACGCCACGATATTATATCACTATATGCCTAGTGATCGTAGATTAATTTTGTTTTTAAACTGTTTTGTTTATTTATTTTGTGTTATATTAAAATGTATTTTGGGTAAAGACAATCGGTTTGGTCTACATATTAGGCGTGATTTTAGAAATTATCAATTATTGCGTTCATGCAAGCAGAGCCATGTGGAAAAGCTCACAATATATATATTTTTAATGTGCTAAATTAAATAAGCCTTTTTATTTGATACCCAACACAACATCATAAAATAATATGTTTTAAATTCATTACGCTATGTCTTCTAATAAAGGGCGCCACATTCAATTCAATGTAACAAAACATAGCGTATGACTAGCAAACAACCTAGACCTTAAATTGTCTAAGACCTAGACGCTTCAATCAATACCTCATTTGTCAAATTTTAATAAGCAGTTTACATGTTATAAGGCTACAGCTAAACATACATACATAGTGGTCAAAATCACCCTTCTTTTTGCTTCGCCATAGTCAGGTAAAAACCAATATTATTATTGATATCTTTTCAATTGTTAAAGATAGAACGTTTGTAAATCATGGTCTGAACAACGTTTGCTCTCAAATAATAACGAATATTTCACAATGTAGCAGAATCAAAACATTGAGAGATAGACAGATAATAAATAATGTATTCGTACTTGTCTTGTTATCAGACAAATCAACATACTGCCTCAATGAGTAGGTATGTGTATAGTCACAGAAGAGATGATAGTACTTACCATTTATGGGTACGGAGGTGTGAACGAACCGAAAAGTGAAGAAACTTGAGATGTTGAGATGTTAACGACATGTGATTCATAAGGGTTACTGAATTTTTGTGAATTGACTTCACATAAGGTAACGAGTTGGTAAACCAGGAAGGTTTGAGTGCTATAATACCGGTTTAAAAAAAAAACTATGCAACCTACCGCATGATCTTTTAAGGTTTCAAAGTCCAATAAGGCAAATCGATGTAAGCTTATACTTTTGCAATGTTTGTCTGTCCGGGACACAGAAAAAATTAACGTAGATTGCAGAGCTAACCTTTGCATTGTACCTTATTTCAAAATAAATATACATACATATTTGAAATATACCAAAAAATATGAAAGCTACATTATCCCTGATTAGCCTTGGACATCTAGGCGATCTGCTATGACGATGGCGATGGCGATCACTTTTAGCATATAGGGTTTTGAATACCTACATCCGCACACACTGCCGCGAACTTTAGGCCTGCGCACATCAAGACAATGACAATGGCGATCAGTTAAAACGCTGTCAAATATCGCGTGATTGCCATCGCCATCGCCTAGATGTGCGCAGGCCTTTTGAGAGTGCGATATTTGACAGCAATACACTATACATCTTGATCACCAACGAAGGTGGTCTGGATGTGAACAAGGCTTAAAGCTATATATTTTACTAGCAAAGTGTAGGTATGTGTGGTAATTTGAAGTCACTGCCTGTGATTTTTTCCCCCCGTTCAAAGCTGGGGTGGATCTCTAGAGTTGTATACAGTTGATCTAAAAGCACACTGCATGCATGCACTCAGCCACTGCACGTTTAAAATAAATGCCAGTTACACTTATCTTTATTAATGTTTCTGCGAGTATGTAGGTACATAGAAAGCTAATTGAGTAAAATAAAACCACTTTGTATTACTTAATTCATTTCAGTAAATCGTGAGTGGGTTAAGTGAAATGCAATGAGAGGCAATAATACCTACCCAATTAAGGCTTAAATGATTTTGGTAGCGTATACGTTGGTTGGTGCTACTCAAATCGTTGCAAAGCATGAAGCTTCTGGATAGCAGTGCTAAGATTAGAGCATGATCTCACTCACTTAAACAGTATTTAAAGAAATCAATGAGGTGTTCAATCACGTTCCATGGATGTCAGATATTTATTTGACAACTAACTTCTGTGGCATCTTTCACCCAGCCAAAACCACGTGTGGGCCGGGCAGTCTTACGTCCAACAGCGGAATTATTCAGACTTATAATGATGATATTGAATTTGTAAAAGCAAAACAACATCCAACAACACTCACGGCTACTCTCACTTACATCGGAATTTACCATTGCATTTCGCGTCGATATGGCGAAGGAACGGGTTAGCCGATCAGGCGCCCACACGCGCCTCGCATCGTGTTCTTGTTCTAACATAAGAAAGCATTGCCTATAAATCATAATGAACTACACCTTGTGCGTATACGGTTTTCTTTTAAGCAGTCAATGTGTACTATATTGATAACTAACTCTTATCCGCAGTTTCGCTCGCATGGTGGCCAGATAATAACTTTCCACTGATATTATTTCAATAAAGCACCTTAGTAAGACACTTTATAGAATACTTATTGAAATAAATTGAAAATATAAGCAAATAAACAAACCGCAAATGTTTTCTTTTTGGAAAAAATATTTAATTTGCTTCGCGTGAGATTTTTTATGGCCGGATCTCAGTCAATGGAACAATTTTGGAAATTTAAAGCATTAGAAGTGCTCGTAGAAAAATGAATATGAACACATTTAAATAATTAGAAACTCAACTGAGAAATTCTTCTTTGACAGGTGAAGTTGGTAAAAAATTAGAACCATTGTGCGAAAAAGGTGGTGGCTATTTATATTTGCCTTCTAAATAGTGAACACTAAACTTGCATTAAAGCATTTTCCTTCTAAAAAACAACTTTGCAAGCAATATAAGAATCTTTGGAGTTTAATAACTCTTATTTAACTGACGAACATCTAGGAACATGAAATCCAGAGGGTCTATAATGAAAGATGCGCTAAAATAATAATTCCTGAAACTAAACCCTTTCAGAAGTGCTAAAGTTTATATGAAAAACAGCGAGCGAAACCACACAGGATTCCTCTAGTAATAAATAAAGGTGCAATGTGAATAAAAGTTTCTATAACGGTATAGGAACTGAGTGGGCGCTCCATTTTGCGCTCTCTTGACCTTATAATGGAGGAGCAATTATTATTTAATGTACAGCAGTGCAACTAGTACGTAACGCCCGCGTTGTTGTGGCAGGTACTAACTGCAGCTATTGACGATGGATTATGCAAGAAGGCGGACGCTGCACTGTTTAAGTGCATTTTATTTGTATCGCAAACCGTGGTTTCGTGACTGGTCCGATCCTGATCGTACCTACTCTTGGCGGATGTGTCCGCGTAGCCATGATATATCATCGACAGCCAACCTGAATTTAAATACCAATTGACATTGTTACAATAGCTAGGTAATTGCTTCGAGCGCAACATTGTAAGACTTTGACATTATTAATCAATAATTAATCTATATTTATTCACAAAACTAGAGTTGAAGGAAATGATATAGTGGGTGCCAAGCAATAATAATAATAATAATAATAAATATTCTGGACAATTCACACAACACTACCCAGCCCCAAACTAAGCAGAGCTTAGTTGAGCTTAGCTTAGTTGCTTACTTTCAATAGATATTATCATACTATCATCACTATAGCAATATAGCTGCATACTAACATTCCTGATAACGTTATCCTATACTTTTATTTATACATGAATTAACTAATCTGCCAACTTGAATACGTTGATGGTGACCTATAGCAAGCAAATTCTGAAATCTAGCCTAGATGGTCAAACTTTTTTCGGTTTCTAGTGCCTATTTCATTTGTTATTTATGGTAATAAGCACACCATTATGCTAGGCTTTTTCCATCTTTTATTTACGATTTCCATTTTAAAGAGATTTCTAAAAAATATTGCAGATTTACGACACAAACAAAGATGAGAAATCTATTTTTTATATAGCAATAAATATATTTGTTTTCAAACCCAGGAAATTGCATAATTTTTTTTTCAAACTTTAAAAACAACATTGGTATATACATTGAGCATTTGTTTTATAAGAAATGAACGAATAACAGACGGATATGGCAAAATTCTTGAAGTACTTGTAAAAAAACCGGTACTTACCATAAACCAGTGGGGAAGCCCAGAAATTATTCTGGATCTTATTAATGTTGACAATCAAAATGGTATCGTGCTAGGGTTTGGGAAAACCCACGACCGAGTCTGTGATCTATTTATAGCGTACGTACCGCCGGCCGGCCCATTTTTTCTGTCCTTGTGGATATCCTTGTGGCATTCAACTAGTTCCGGGAAAAAACAGCGATACGGAACTAAATATAACTGTGCACTATTCATACTTACGGACCGAAGGTGTTAGAAATACGTAGGTATGCTAATACTTCACGCTCTTAGGAATTCTTATTAAGATGCTTTCTTTAGAATCGCTAAAAGCAAGCAACACAAGTTAATGAATACATAAAAGAATAGTTCTCAAGTTTTAGTTTTTAACTTTTACAAAATGTTGACAAAGCTGGGGCAGCTGCATCAGCTGGGCGATTGTGTACATCTGTTGCAATCAATAGACTAATATGAGTACTAACAAGGAACAGCGATCACAAATCTTGTTGCCATCATTTTTCGATACGCTGCAATATCTGTTGCCATACTAGTTTTACGTTCCTTGTCAAAGATAAGTTTGGAGACTCGTTTTTTTTCAACCTTATGTCAAAAATTACAGATACGACTAGATTTTCATCGCAACAAAAGATACGCAATCACCCCACAGGTGGCCTACCTGGAACCTAATGAATGTGCTGGTCAGCTGAACTGTAAACAATTTGACAGCCATAGCCATAATCAGACGAAATCCCGGTAGCCATGCAGAACGATACTGCTATTTTTACGCGATATTTGTATACAGCTTGATAAAACGAATTTGCGGGTCATGCAAACCATAGTTAGATTTTTCTGTTTGAGTTTGTTTGACATTGAAGATGTTTTTTTTATATTCCATGGCTGACGATAATTTTGCCAGGAATAATGTTTAGTGAAATGATCTCACTGACGACTCTACTACTTACATAGTAAGTATGTAGGCAGACAGATGTACAGCCTGCATGTTAAATTGCAGTAACTCAAACATGCATGTTGACTCTGTTTTGTTTGACAACGCGGCTACCGTAGCCAAAGCAAGTATAGTAACGTCAGGCAAATATTTAATGTGCTTATATAAATCTACGTGTATATTTGCCATTTGTAACATTTGGGTTTCAGTAGGATTCACATTTGAAATATCCGTGTGTAACAAAGTTGGGAATGAATAATGCCGCACTAATAAAACAATAGGCAATCATCTCATCAAGTAGTGCATAAGTGAAACAAAATCGGACGGAAGGCAAGTTGTCCGAATGATTGACATGACATCTCGCCAAACATTAATCAAAAGTTATTTCATTCTAAACAGTGATCTAAGAAGGTTCGTTTTCTGTCATTTTGGGAAGTTTGGTTCCTTGTGTTATTTTGAGTTCTGCTGTGTAATTTCGGTGGTATTTTAACCAACATTACTTGAGGTCTTAATAGCTCAAAGTGTTAGCAGTTGAAATTAAAGTGTAATGTGATATTCTGATTTGAATAAAACAAGATCACCATTTTTTTCAAAGCTAATTAGGGCCGACTTATCTATTGACTGACTTGACTTGATTAAAAACAATTTTATTTATGTAATTTGTCTTCACTCGACGCTGGAAAAATTGATCCAAAATGCCGCAAAAGAAGAAGATTTAAAAAAATGCTTTAGTCTTTATTCTGAGACAGTGATACTTAATTGAACCACAAAACACACCGAGTACAAAGATAATAATGTTTCATTTCATATTAACTATAACAAAAGTGAATAAGTACTTTGATGCTTGAAGAATTTCCAGTAAATACATATTATTTTAGAACCATCCCAAAACATCTCAACAAGTCTCTTATAAAATTTCTATTGATATATTTGTTGAATTTAAGTGGTACTTATGACTACATACTACGGTTTTTATAACCGTCAACGCAAAAGTGGGTCAATCAAACAAATTGCAAAACCAAATTACTAACAATTTATTACTCTCAATAAAAAGTATTGCCAAAATGATTGTCACAAATGCAGCACAAATGTATTTATTTAGTTATCTTAAATCGTTTTTATGAGTCATTATGTTTAAATGTTATAATGCGCTTGCGTCTCTGTTAAAATCATAAAATTAATCGAAGGATTAAGAGCTAGAAACAACTGAATTGTGAAAGGCGATAAGACGTTTTTCAGGTTTTTATGAATTGACGTGTGCTCTGGAAATATCAGTCACGTCACGTAGTACCCGCTATTAACCCCGCTAATGAAGAGAACCGCTCGAGAAAATGCATAAATAAGAATTACAGAAATTGATCATATTTACGCGTGCTGTGTTCAGAATGCAGAACACTCTTGCCGCGAACAACTTTTAGCAATTGGTACGAACATATTTACTTTATTTAATTGAATTCGAATCACGCTTGCTAAATTTTTAAAAATAAAATTCGCGGGCAGCGGAATTTCGTGCATGGTGCTATTTACATAGCAAATGCGCGTGCGGATAACGTGACTCGTGACTATGATTATAGAGTTGCATTGTATCGTGCGCTTAATGCAACGCTAAGCTGCGTAATGTTCAGACAATGGCTCGCTTCTTACAGTGAAAACAGTCATAGCAATGCGGAAAAGAAATTTGTCTATTCAGATAAAAGAGGACTCGTGCTGACGTATAAAGTTGTCAACGATTGCCATTTGATATGGATTGTATTTGTATCACCGATCGAAAGTAAAGGTGAGTGCGGTCGTGAGGCTGGCTGTGCAGAAGGTGTGCATGTGGAGGCTGTATTGCGGTCGGTTTCACCTCGCACTTGTATCTCGCGATCTCGTCGCAGGGGGCGTTCCATGTGCCTTTTTTGGAATAACTCGAGCAAATTTCGTCGGAAACTTTTATTTCGCTGCGCGAGCTGCACTCGAAAATCGGATTTTTATTTTAATGAGCCCGTTTTGCAGCTACCTCTCGCTCACACTCGCCTGCACTGAATAAATAAATGACTTGCTCTACTTTCTATGAGATCGTTTCTTTGGCCATGCCGAAAACATTCGACGCAGCCCGCACGCCTGTACGAGCCTGGCTTCAATGCAGACGACCTGCACGAGATTGTTACTTTTTTGAAGTCTGTGGTAGGTATAGGTATACCTGTTGTAATCTTATTTGCTATTAAATCCATTTTATGTAATTTATAAGTGTTCGTAGTAGCTAGAGCATTTAAAATGTTATGGGCTCTTGTAATTACATTGAATCAACTAGCAGGTCGGGTAGGTAGTTCGAGTAAGGTAGGTAAATACTGTGTGTTACCTACCGGACATGGAAAAGACTTGTTATTATTAGTGCAATGCACTTGCATGCGTCACTAAGCAAAGGACACGCTTTGTCTGGATCAGGTGGTCGGCAGGCAGAGGCAAGGGGGAAGGGGGGTGGCCGAGGCCGCTTCCTGCCACAGGACTGGTTCTGCGGTTTGAACCACTTTGTGTTGCAGTTTGTACCAGTTTCCAAGCATTAAAAACAAGCAACCTTATTGCTTGAAGCACTTGTTTATACACTATTTCAATATATTATGTTTAAACTCCTTCATCTGAGTTTGCAACTTTTTAACTAATTTAATAACTATTAAAGCGGTTTCTTTTAATTTATGCCTGTGTTGACTTATTTCATATAGATTTTGCTATTAAATTTCCCTGTGAAGCTCTACCAAAATATCACATTGTTCATCAATAAGGAAAAAAATATGAAGGGTTATGATTTTTCGCAATGTAACTTTTATCCAGTTGACACGTGACTTCTAACAAATATCACCATTTTCCTAAGCTTAAACTGACAAGAGAAGAGCTGTTATTTTTATTTTACAGCTATGCCTATTTTAATATGTTTCAAACCAAGGGTGTAATCATTAATACACGCGACTTACAAACTACATATATAGCGAGGAAAAAAACAGATTTGCATTGATAATAATTAACCACACCAAACAAATATTTATGTATGGCCAATAGCGCGCTAGTTTCGTTTTTTCCGCGCGGTCAGCTGGTGACGTCGATGGCGATCAGTGAAACGCTGTCAAATATCGCTTTCATATTTGACAGTGTTTCATTGATCGCCATTGCCATTGCGCTAGATGTCCGCA
Organism: Thera obeliscata; assembly: GCA_947578465.1. Classification (NCBI taxonomy): domain Eukaryota; kingdom Metazoa; phylum Arthropoda; class Insecta; order Lepidoptera; family Geometridae; genus Thera; species Thera obeliscata. Next base: position 8,006,780 of record OX387926.1, read on the forward strand.
AGGCTTTAGGAAACTCCTTGTAATGGGTTTCCGACCTCCTTAGGACAAGCTGTATGGGCTAGATCCAAGGAGTTTGGAAACCTGTGCGGCGTAGCAAAGAGTTTCCCTTCACCTATACGCAGTTTCCCAAACTCCTCGGGTAAACCGAAGGAGTTCCCAAGCAGCCTGCGTCAAGGAGGTTAAAAACCCAATGCAAGGAGTTTCCTCAGTCTATGACCTGCGCCTACTTCCGAATCAATCAGAAAAGGTATCTGACGCAATCTGACGCTCGGCTCTCGTACATAGGTTCGAAACCCGACGGCTAGCAACCATGTGGGTGGGACATTAAGTATGCTACCTACCGTCCTAAGAAAGCTCATTGCCAACCTCCTTGATGCAAACTTTTAGCAGACATCAAAAAATATGGCAAAGTAAAATGTGTAAAAAGCACAGAAAAAAGACACTCGATAAAAACTTGATTCTTATGTAAAAAACCTCTTTCAAAAAGTGAATAAAACTTCAGTGATATATTTTTTTTTTCTTAACGCAAAAGCTTCTATTTTCAATCTTTGTATTATTATGATTCTCCAAAGACTCTATTTTATTGTTACAGAAGAAGCATACGGGCGTAACATCTTCAGCACTGCAAGGCGTCTAAAGGTAAGATATTTATACGATTAATAACTTTGCACTACTTTGCTTTAAGATTCCGCTATGGAGTTGTCAGAAGCTGCATCAAATTACACAGTTTCTGCACACAATATGACGCGACCATTGCATGATTTTGCACCTAAGCGAAGGTGAAAGTCACAGCGGCAAGACATCTCGACTGCATGCACCCTTTGCTTCCGGTAACTACCTGTTCAATGGAATCTTCAATAAATTGAATTAATGAATAGAATAAATGGATTATTAACGTGAAACCAACCGTCTGGCTTTCAACAACATTCCACGTAGTCAACCACAAACCACGTAGAAACCATGCAGTATTTATTGCTACGGCTTCGCGGTTTTCAATTCACCGAACATTTTATAACTCAATTTTTCGGATTCCTTCAAAATTCTCATCAAAGGCATTTAGGTGCGCACGCTACAGTTTAATTATTCTGAATATTTTTAAATATCCCAAATAAATGATTACAGTAACATTTAAACCTACACACACACACGCTACACCTTCATTATAATTATTGTGTTGAAAAACTCTAGTTTTTTTGCAAAACAAGCAATAAAATTTTCATTTTTCATCATAAATTTAATTACAAAGAGATTAAAAATGCTAGTTTTTTGAGTTTTTTTAGTAAGATGCAACAGCATGATCAACATTCTTACTTATAGCTTACATGTTAAGTATTAGCTATTTTATTGTGGTGATTTTTTAGGAAAACGACGTAAGATAGTATATTTAAGACGTACTGAGAAATGGGAAGAACTCGTACTCTGCTACTAACTTTTATACTGTCTTTGTGGATTTATACGTTTCTGAATTTTGAATTGAAAAGCTTTTCACCACATAATTTTTATTTAAGTTATAAAATCCCAAAATCCAAAATCCCAATGTAGCACATACTAATCTTGAAGCTAAAAAGTTCATATTAAAGATGAATTATATTTTTTAAATGGACAATGTACCCGCATTGTTTGAATAGATGTGAATAGATTTTTATTAAAAGTAGGTATAGGTAGTACGATAATGGATGGGATAACAGTGCAATCTTATATGTATTGCGTTCGACAAATTAATTATGTAAATTACTGTTGTACGATTGCTACCGGATAAATATTTAAAGCATCTAATTACATATTGAATTTAATTAAAGATCTCACAATTTTTTCGAATCATTAACATAAATATTACACGGCGAACGAAACAACATCGCGGTGTTTTAGATGTAGGAAGTAAGTGTAGCTCCTTTGCATTTAATAACGCTTTAGCTACATATGTGAAACTTTCTTTTAAAACCGTCTATGATTAAAAATTCTAGATTTTATAACCCGTAAAACAAAAAAATTATAGACTTAAAATTCCCTCCATCTTAGTTTCTATATAAAAACAAGTTTGCAATGTGCTTAGATTGATGCTGCCAAGTTGTTATTAATTAAACCCAATGAAAAATACTATTTAAGTTCTCAAAATAGAGATCAATATTTCAATATAGTAAAGTAAACATGCCTTTACTACTGTCTGTAGATGACTTACCCGTGGGAGGCTATAGTTTCTGGGCAGGATTTTAGGTGGAAAAGGCTTGGCCAGCTCTTATACCATCATGACTAACCTATGGGTTTTCTCACGACGTTTTTCTTCCCCGTTTGAGAGCACTATATAGCATTGTGCACATAAATTTTTCGAACAGAAAAGTCCATAGGCACGACTGGATTCAAACCCTCGACCTTATAGGATCGGAATGCGAGGCACTACCACTAGGCCGCCAATGCACTCATTTCAATATACGGCTACAATAAAAAACACAAAACTATGTCTTTTTGACATGAACTACTGGTTGGCATGTTGCTAAACCAGTTATAGTTTCATGAGGCAGCGTATACGTGGTCACTAAAATTAGCTACCTACCTAGCCATTTTGTTTTAAGCGTACCAACAAAAAGGTAGATAAACAGTGCCTAAATTATTAATTCCTTTTAAAAATATCTGCGTAAAGTACATAATTGTGTATCCCACAGCACAAATACAAATTTACTGAGTTTGGAGCTAGATGGTGCAGTATGAACTGCACTTACACTAATATATTTATTTTTATTAAATTTTTTTGGAAGATAAGCTCACGATAGCTAATTGCAATCGCAGATTTTAAGTGAGTTAAAGATCACCAACGTATGATAAGCCAACAACATATTAAATGGAAATAAAATTTAAAATAACAGGTTTTAAGCAGCATGCATAATGATATTTAAATAACTAATTTTACGATTTCGATATTTTATAGAACAATGTAGCCGTTTCGTATGCAAATGGTTCTGACGAGACCGAATACAATCAAACCGCGCCATCATTGATTTTGTTGTTACGTAATGGCTACTAATGAAACTGATTACATGTATCTTCCTTATTACCTCTGTAAAACACTGCAACACTTAATTTATTACCCTTCGGAAAACTAAAGTTATTTTATGACATGATACTATTATAAGTCTATACTATATATGTATAATAATATGTAGCTTTGAAAACACTGGTGGTCTAGTGACAACGCTTTGAGTTGTAAACTGCAAACTTTAGACTGTGGTATCGTAGTTGAGTCCGGCCGTGCGCTGCCTATAAGTTTTTATTATTCAAAAAATGTGTATCCGCTATGTTAGCGCTTTAAAATGGCGATGTAAATTCCGGCTATATCAATTATAATGAACACTGAGCTATGTTTATGTCACTTGTTTACAACAATTTGTTGCACCCCAAACCTCTTATCCTAATTAGATTCGGTTTCTCTTTTCTAGTAGGCATAGTGTTTATAATAAAATTAAAAAGAGATCAGTTAATTTAAATTAAATCCGCGTGTAGCATAACCGGTACCGAAAACAGCAATGATTCAAGTCGGGAGTGCGCGTTGATGTCTTTTGTATTAAAAAATTCACTGCGTAGTAGTTGAATGGATTTGTTTGTTAAAAGTGTGAGTCGATTGTTTAAAATGTTTAAATGATCTTACACTTATTGCTTCCAATGTGAGTGTTTATGGATTATATACATACAATAATTATAAGTTTAAAAAACTTGAGAAACCGACTTCATTGCCAAACGGCTAAACCGATTTTAATGAAATTTGTTTGGGACAATCTGGACGTAAAAATAACCTTCCAAATAAAAATTTAATTTTCTAAATCGGTTCATAAATGACGGAGGCATGCAGTTACAAACATTAAAAAAATTATTAAAAAAAAATGGCAACACCGATTTTAATAAAATTAAAATGGGACCAATCTGGAAGCAGTACCTATCAGATAAAAAAATAATTTTTCAAATCGGCTCACAAATGACGAAGTTATGCGGTAACAAACATTAAAAAAAAAAAATAAAAAAAAAAATAAAAAAAAAATAAAAAAAAAAAAAAAAAACATACAACCGAATTGAGAACCTCCTCCTTTTTGATTGGAAGTCGGTTAAAAAGCAAGACATAATTAAGACACGATGACAATAGTCGTTTTATTCATATTGATAAAGATAAGATAAAGATATTTATTTCTCAAACTTAACTGAACTAGTACACAGTGCTTATAACTAAGACTTAGACTGGCCTCTCAGCTCAGTTGGTAGTATCTCTGCCTTCTGAGCCGTAGGTCGTGGGTTCGATCCCCACCGAGAACAAATATTTGTGTGGTGAACACAGATATTTGTTCTCTGTCTGGGTGTTATATTGTATTCTAAGTATGTATTTACAAAAAAAAAAGTATATTAGTATTATATCAGCTATCTGGTTCCCATTGTACAAGCTCTGCTTAGTTTGGGGCTAGATAGTGTTGTGTGAATTGTCTATAATATTTATTTATTTATTATAACTAAAGATAAGCTTAACTAAAATTAAGTAAGGCAAAAAAGACAAGTGTATAATGCACTATGCAGTTATATATTAATCAACTTATACATAAGCTTATTTTAGCTATTCCAGCAGATGACGCCGTAAGTAAGATCGAAAAATATTATTAAAAAAAAGCAGCCGAATGCGAGTCGGACTCGCCCATGAAGGGTTCCGTAGCAACAAGTAACATAATAAAAAGGTTCTTGTAGGTCGTCGAAAGGTAAATTGCGGTTTACGATTTATGACGTCTAAAAAAAAACTACTCACTAAATCTCGTTCAAACCAAATATTGTTGGAATTTTGCATAGTAATGTACAACATATATTTTTTTTAGTTTTATCATTCTCTTATTTTAGAAGTTAGAGGGGGGGGGGACCAACTTTTTACCACTTTGGAAGTGTCTCTCGCGCAAACTATTCAGTTTAGAAAACAACGATATTAGAAACCTCAACATCATTTTTGAAGACCTATTCATAAATACCCCACAAGTATGGGTTCGATAAAAAAATTTTTGTTGAGTTTTAGTTTCCAGCATGGGGACCCCCAAAATTTATATTTTTTTTTCTATATTTGAGTCAAAATCTTCATGCGGTTCACAGAATACATCTACTCGCAAAGTTTCATCAGTCTAGCTTTTACGGTTTCGGAGAAAAATGCCTGTGACACGGACGGACAGACAGACAGACAGACGGACATGACGAATCTATAAGGGTTCCGTTTTTGCCATTTGGCTACGGAACCCTAAAAACCGAGCAAAGCTCGGGCATACCAGCTCGTTTAATATTATTATGCCTCAGTAGTTCTGGCAGTTCTTTGTGGTTCTCTGGCATTTATTTTAGCAACAACCAATAATGATTGTGTTATAAATAACTACAAACCGTTTTACGACTCGAAGGAATTATTACTGCACTAAAGTTTTATAAAGCGCGCTCTGAAAGAGATATCTGTTGCAAATTACAAAATATCGATAAACAGTTTTACTTTTAATTTGTTGACCTAAATTTATCTGATTGGTTTAGTTTTCTTGGACCTATAACCAAATAAACATTGACATACTTACTTACTTATTTCATTGTTCATTCATAATAAAAGCCTCATTCTCTAAACTAAAACTAAACTATGCGTACGATTTTAGTTTGTTTTTGTAGCGAATGTTAATGCTACGAGTAGATACAAACTGTTTTCATCCATACCTCTTTTAGACTAGAATATCCAAGCTGTTCCGTAAAGCTATAGAAATAAGGACATATAAAAAAGCTGTAGGTACTCGGAAACTCCATTGGAACAATAATAATATAGTGTCAGTGGTAAAGTGGAACAAGGAACTCGCGTAGTGGTGACTGGTACGTTGAACCTCAAGCCTTTGCGTGTGAGTAAACGCACACAAACAAATCACCTCAGTTACGCACACTGCCGTATGGCAAGACACTATAAATACACGAGATTCCATCGTGTGCGCCTAATAAAATGTGTATTTGTACATTAATCTGATTCATGGTGCGATAGGTAGGTTAGGCGCAAGTTTTGTGTTGCTTATTTTATGATATTGAGGTACAGATTTTGATAATGGTATTATTTGTTCTAGTTTTTGGAGCTACAGTAATAACCTGCGTAGATTGAAAATATAAAAGTAAATTAGACAAAGCAGATGCAGATTGCAACTGCGTTACCAAATTTTTTAATACTTTTTACTCATATTATTTTTGTATAATATTTGCTGTATAATCAAAAACTATACAACCAGATGCACTGGTCTCCACCCGTTCTCGTTTTAATTCAGGTATTTTTACCTTAAGAAGCTATATACAATTTTAATGTTATGCCACATAAAACTTTGCCTACCTATCTATTATTGATGAAACTTGATGAGACCCCATTATCACTGCACATAGCCAATCATTGCGGCATCTCGCGTAGCGGCCGCCGCGCCGTGGCCAGCCATGCTGGCATACGTCCTTGCTATACTGCTTGCCCAACACATACCTACCTACCGCCACATTGCCCACATTAGTTCCATCGCATTAAAAGCTTTTTTTTAGTACGCGTATTAAACTGAAAATAAAAAATACAATTAAGGACTGTTGTAATCTCAGAGTACTAATAAGCAAGTTAAGTGCATACAAGATCATTTGTACCAAACATTGTGTATTGTAAGATCACGAGAAAACTCTTACCTCTCTGTTCATAATTGCTTTGTAGCGTCTTGCTCTAGGTACACGATTCAACGTTTTTTTTTCGATCTGTAGTTCGATAACCAACGTACGCAAAAACTATGCAGACGATCATTCAGACGATAAGGGTACTTTCCTGATTATACGCTACGTTCACTTTCACTAGGTAAAGAATTCTGATACACAAAAATTGTAGTTCGAACACAACACTCGATAAGCCCTTCTATAGCTGGCTTTCTCATATTTGCTCTGTGTTAAAAAGGTTTCACGTTTGTGTTTGACCACGAGCCTCTTGTACTGATCGCTGACCTTTGTAAATTAAAATTTCGTAATTAATTGTATGCGTATACATGCAATGGATATTATGCCTACCGACAATGATACCACTACCAACAGTAAAATCAAGGTTAAGGATAGCGTAGGGGTCCAATTAACCTAACATGAGTGAATGCCAAAAAAACTACATTTAGGCTACTGCGTATAAGATACTTATTCGAAATTTGACGAAAATTATACAAAATTACTGATAAGAGTCTTATTTGACCACATTTCGATGAACCTCTGAAAATATGTCAGTTTTAACTTTTACAACTACCACTTGCCAGTGTGATTGAGTCTTTGAAAGTTCTTAGAAGGATAAAGAAGTTTATAGGTTTAGTTTTTTGATGTTATCATTATCTTCTCTGTAAATAGTGATAGTTATTTGCAAATTCGTAATTTCATGCCTTAGCCATGTCTGTCATATTGTTCTTACCATGTCTGTCATATACTGTCTGTAACGTTTGAGGCATTGTATAAAATACCGGAATGAACACGTTGCAGATAGCACGCATACCGTATTGTTCAAAATACCTAGGCAAGGTACATAGGAATGAATGTCATTGTTCAACTTTTATTGCGCAAGGTCACTAATTCAATCTGTGGATAAAGCCATTGACGTAACAAAAGCACGATTATAATTCGATTAGATTATGTCTTTTAAATGACTAGTCCCGACCCGAGGACTTTAAAAAATAATTAGACTAGATACGCGATACAGTACAGATATGAAGAGCAGTAGAATAGTTATAATAATTTATTTTAGAACTAAATTTGTAGTAAATAATAATAAAAAAAAAAATACGGGTTGCACTCCGGGAGTGCCGGCAGAAGTGAAAACTTGATTATTAACGTTGAGCATGTTTGATATTTTGGAATGGTTATGGGGGGCTTGTTTGTTATTTGGCACGCTGTAACATACACGAACATTCGCGCAAGCGCCCTGCGCTGCCTAAACGAAACGGTAAGCCCAGGCATACATTTTCGCAACGCCGTAGAGAGGGGATAGCTGTCTACTCTCCATCCGTCTTACGATTTTTCGATCAGGTCACGTGTCCTGACGCGCTGACGCGCTGACGCGAGTTTAAGAGGTTATACCCGTTACAGAAAAGTGCTCAACGCCGCTAAAGAAGTTTTCACTTCAAAAAAACAATAGGTGTAGTAAAAGTCAATAACTAACCAGTTTAAATGATGATAATAAATTGTATCAAGTATAAATTGTTCTGAGTAGAGCTTATTCTCATATATCCTTCATTTCATGAAAACAACATAGCACTAACTAACTAATCTAGTATGAAAATAAAGAAATATTCAAACTCTCAAACTCTCAAACTCAAACTCAAACTCAATAATTTTTTATTCATTACGATGCAAATGAATCACTTTGAAACGTCTTATAGCTAGGTGAGTCTAGGTGCCAGTTCCACGCGACCAAGCGTAGAAGAACAGGCAACAAACTACGTCTCGGTTCCTACTGTTTTTTTCAACTCAATGTTTTCTCACTGTTCTCACTGTTTTCTTCAATTATCAACGGTTCAAATTATTGCAATCGCTTGAAGAGCTCAATCCACAGTATGCAGCTCGCATATTAACCTGTGTTAAGACTCGGCCACTGCCTGGTTGTTCAGGCCACGAAGTGTTTGTGAGCTTTTAAAGTTTCCTTGAGTCAAGTGATTAGAAAATAATCAAATGACAACTTCGATAACAGCCATTAATTGCATTATGGTATTTCTAAAGATCAGTATCCTACTTTATGCACCGGTGGTGGTGACTGTCGCACAGACATTTCTCATTGCTACTTGAATTTGAAGCATTTATCTAACATTCCGTAATATCCGTTAGGACTAATCCAATGCACACATTACCGCCGCACACATAGAGCTACTCGTAGTAAAGTAGTAAAGGCGGCAGCATACGGAATGCACACATAGATAGATGAACTAAGACAGGGAGGCACACGTGCGCAGTGGTACCGAATGGGTACCGACGCATAGCGCGGGCGGAACGAGTTCGGAGCGACCGACCTGCTGCAAGAAAGAACTCAGCCAAGGACGCCGCGCCTAACGGTGCGGCCGCGGCGCATGGTCCCGCTACGCGCGTCACACAGGACCCGGGATATCCCTCGCTATGCTATACACTGGTCTATTTTTAAAACCCGACCAATTTTATAAGGGCTGTCTCCTTGTCAGTGAATACATAACCTACAGATCCGCTTCACGGTAGGAATCGGCAATTAATGATGCAATGTACAATTATCAGTGTTGGCCTATAGCGCAAGATATTTTCTTGTTACTACGCCTAACCACAAAGTAAAGTAAGTAATTTTTCACATAGATTAGTTTTTTGCTAGTCCAATTACTAATTCTTTCACTATATGTGTAGTATTTTTTTATAAAAATAGCTGATGAACAGGCCCACTCGATGTTAAGTGGTAATCATCATCTATATGCACATGCACAGCCTTGCAGGTACACAGTAAGTGCAAATTAGCCTTAATGTTAACATTACAAATTTCGAAGAATTGGCCCACGTCATTACGTGATTATGATAGACATGCCCTAAATGAGGCATAATTCTAAAGAAAATCCAATTTTAAGTTCCTTCGCTCGGCCATCGACCCTATAAACCTTATTTTGTATCTCGCTTACGCTCCTCTAGCAAAGTTATTTTGTCTCACAGTCACGAAAACCGCTGTTCTGTCTTTATTTTGTTCCATTACGCGGCCAAGAACAATGAGTATTCGTCGATAGCAGAGCATTCCTATATCTGTTCTTTTCATACACGCTGAAAGTTGTAGAGTCTTGAGCGAGACGAGTAGCATTTAGAAGCGCACGACTGAAGCTAAATGTTTCGGATTCCTATTGGACCGTTTGCGCTGAGAGCTTAAAGATGGCCACGCGAAGACTGTTCTCTCGTTACGATAACCTAATTTTATTCCATTACCTCGGTAGTTGTTCTGCTTAAATTTCAATAAAACAAATCCATTAAGTTCGAATGTGAGGAGGTAAAGAGAGTAAAAAGACACCGACCTCGTGAGCGCATGTTCGCACGCCAAGCCCTCCCTTCCTCTTCTCCGTCCCCTGACGCTGGCAGCGCGGGCGCGGCGGTGGCGGGCGCTGCCACCGCGCCTTGCGTAGCCCCTCTACAGCGCACACGCGGGTGATTCAACTGTGTTCGGAAATATTGAAGGTTTGCCGGACGTCAACTGACACGGAACTACCTTCAGCCCATGCGTATTTCTAGGTATTATTTTAATAGCTGTAATAAGAGTAGGTACTTTTACGTATATAGAGCACATTTACATCGGCTTACTTTTGTATACTTCTATCTGTCAGAGTCATAAATATACAGCTTTAAGCATCTAGCTCGCTACAAACGTAATATGTGTTATGTAAATAGGTATTAATAATATGAATTGTTAAATCTCTAATATATACAACATCAGACTTCGATCGAATGTTTATCTGATTTTATATGCACAATGCAAGTGGTCCTAGGATAATAACTACAGTGGCGATAGATTTGCAACCCGTCGCGTGTGATTTACCAAGAACTACAAAATTTGGGTACCTCATGAAAATGTAGTGTGTAGTGTGTCAGTATGTTAAATTAATAATGACATTTTTGGACGTACACCCTCACTAATCAAAGAACCTAATTCTATTTTATACTTTTGTAAAGCGAGCAATCTTGTCTTATTACATTTCAGGTTCAGTCTAATTTTGTTAAAAAAACGACATTACATGTATTCATACAAAAGACATCAACGCGCTTCATCAATTTGAAGATTTTTGAAGTGAAAACTTCTTTAGCGGCGTTGAGCACTTTTCTGTAATGGGTATAAAATCTTAAACTCGCGTCAGGGCGTCAGGGCGTCAGGATCACGTGACTTGATCGAAAAAGCGTAAGACGCTACAGATACGCTAGTAGTTACTATGACACGGTAACGTCACAGAATAGATAATAGTTAGTAGCAAGCATACCAAGGCGTTTTTCGTGACTGTAGTAGGTATAGGTACATACCTATTATAGATTTTATGAACTAGCGGCCGCCCGCGGCAGGTAGTAGTGGTCATTGGTACATGATTTTATAGATCTACTGTATTTATTTAGGTATTATGAATAAGGTAGGCAAGGCACTGATGCCAACGACGAGCTTCGGCAAAAATATCAAACATGCTCAACGTTAATAATCAAGTTTTCACTTCTGCCGGCACTCCCGGAGTGCAACCCGTCTTTTTTTTTTATAATAATGTATGTATTTTCAAACTTTAAAGAAAGACAAAGTCAAAGGGGTGCAATAGGAAAGGGATTCCCAAAACTTGAGGGTTGCTGCGAGGTTTCTAATGAAAAAGCTTTGAGTGAAGTCGCACGGGATTTTATTAGAACACTATAATTGTGGAGCCAAGAATATTTCTTGTAAAAATCCAGTTTGGTCAAAAGAATAATCACCAATGAACATGGTAATAATTTATCATGATACCAACTTGTCAGGCTGTTGTGAGCCGGAAATCAAAGTCTTCTCAATGCCCACGAGATTTTTTTTGTAAATACATATATGAAACATTTAAATATCTAGACACAGAACAATTAAATTACAGAGAAGACAGGGGTCTTCTCTGTAATTTAATGCATTTCATCATACTCTACTCTGCATGAATGAATGGTGAACAAGAAATTGAGATGAGGCAAATACAGCAAGTTCGATCAGTTGCTTACGGTCGGCTACGAACCGAACGCACGACATACATTTTTTAGGGTTCCGTAGCCAAATGGCAAAAACGGAACCCTTATAGATTCGTCATGTCTGTCTGTCTGTCTGTCTGTCCGGCCGTGTCACAGCCATTTTTCTCCGAAACCATAAAAGCTAGACTGATGAAACTTGGTGAGTAGATGTATTCTGTGAACCGCATTAAGGTTTTTACACAAAAATAGAAAAAAATCTATAAATTTTGGGGGTCCCCATACTTGAAACTGAAACTCAAAAAATTTTTTTTCATCAAACCCATATGTGTCCATCCATCTATGGATAGGTCTTCAAAAATTATGTTGAGGTTTCTAATATCGTTTTTTTCTAAAACTATAAATTTGGGGGTCCCCATACTTGAAACTGAAACTCAACATTTTTTTTTTCATCAAACCCATACGTGTGGGGTATCTATGGATAGGTCTTCAAAAATGATGTTGAGGTTTCTAATATCGTTTTTTTCTAAACTGAATAGTTTGCGCGAGAGACACTTCCAAAGTAGAAAAAAGTTGGTCCCCCCCCCTCTAACTTCTAAAATAAAAGAATGATAAATCCAAAAAATATATATGTTGTACATTACTATGTAAACTTCCAACGATATTTAGTTTGAACGAGATCTAGTCAGTAGTTTTTTTTTTATAGGTCATCAATCGTAAACCGCAATTTACCTTTCGACGAACTACAAAAACCTTTATATTATGTTAATTGATGCTACGGAACCCTTCATGGGCGAGTCCGACTCGCACTTGGCTGCTTTTTTTAATAGTGTAAATTAAGCAAATAAAAAATGCAAAATATATTTTTCTATGTTTCACAGTAATATTGCATAGCGCTGATAATCACGTTTTGCGTCAGTATTATAACATAACATAAACCAGCTATAATATGGAGATTTAATACGTATGGAATTTTCTTGATATTTTTTTTTCTATTTGGTAACCAGTCTGTTGGTCTTTGATATTCTGACTTTACACGTGGTCAATGTTTCTATTTGTCTGTGGCATTTTTACATGATAATTTGGTTTTAGATTAATATAAATCCTGTTTTCTTGACTATAATCTATTACTGGGTTGACCAGTATTTCGCAGAAGATAATGAATATTTAAATGCACTTATGGTAATGCCGTGTTTTAATAACCAAAAATAAATTAATTTAGGTGACAGATACATATTTTATTGAAATCGTTCTTATTGAAACATTCAAAACTTGTTTATTTATTAGGTAGAATATTCTTTTCTTGGTCAAGTAAAAAATATTCTAATGGACGAATAAATGACCCAATGGACCTGAGTAACGCAAATCGTTCCTACCTACTAAATATACCTTTACAATATGATACAAGTACATAATTACCAATACTACAAGTATTTACACAATATACATAATACACAAGAAATTGTGGAGCTATCTGCAGACCGTTGAGGCCTGCGCACATCTAGGCGATGGTGATGGCGATCAGCTGAAACGCTGTCAAATATCGCTGTCATATTTAAGAGGGAATCACACCGGCGACTCTCCATACAAACGTAGTCCCCTATTTCCTCCCTGGAAATCCCCCACTATTTCTTCATAAAATCCAGATCTGCTATAATATACGTGCTCGTATGTTTTCCTTTTTTTCAGAAACTTATTGATAAAGATAATATGACCCTCATTATGATTTATATGAAATATGAATTGGAGGTGATATTTTCTTTATCAATAAGTTTCTGAAAAAAAGGAAAACATACGAGCACGTATACAGGGTTATTCATTATTAGCTGCAAATACTCAGGAATTAGGTTCAACAAATAGAATAAAAAATATTTGTGAAATTATTTTTTTTAAATTTGATAAAAAAAAAAAACAAGTTTTTGTATCAAAATTTTATTTTTATTAATTTCTTTACGGCTATTGCATAATGATTGCCATGGCGAACAACATGTTGCCTCTGGGCGCCTTTGTAAGTGGACGTGTACTCGGTCATTTGTAATAAAATAAATTCTGCATCTACTTAAAATCAACCTTGTTAAAATAGTGTGAAAGTGTGATTTTGAATACTTTAACTTTTATCACTCAAGACGTTTGCTTCTGTACAAGGCAGTGACGACCTCCCACGCGGCTCTCTTCACCCCCTCGAGTAAAGAGCCCCGCTGCCATTTTTTGTTTCATCTGTTGCCGCGCAAAGTGAGCAAACCGAGCCAGCGCAGGTACGAAGCCATTGAAATGAGTTTACTAAGAAATTCGCCCGGTACTACATTGATAAGCGGAAGCGAAATCGCAGGCGGATCAGCACCAAACCTGTCCACGTGTGGGGAGGACTCCCAAATAAAAAAACCTAATTTAAGGAAACGCAAAGAGCGTGCTGAAGAACATGATTACAAAAAAGATTTTGCAAGTTTCCGTGATGACATCATGACGTTCTTGCAAGACTTTGGCAGAACCCAGACAGAAAATCTAAATCAAATTCGAGAAGAGATATCAGAGATAAAAGACGAAATTAAGACCATCAACAAAACTACAGAAATTTTTTCGCAACAATTAGAGCACGTAAATAACGAAATAAAATACATAAAACTGAATAACACTGAAACCAAAAACAAAATCGATAGCATGGAAGCTGAACTATCTCGAATTAAAAAACAACAAAGTTCAGAATGCGCCACTTCCAAATCGCCGCTCCTCGCACCCGAAAACCTAATCCTAGAGTTGAAAGACCGCTGCGACCGCGAGAAAAACATTATAGTTGCGGGTATTTTGGAAAAACCTGACAAAAATTTCACTTCTAGACGGGCTTATGATGATGAGGAAGTCATGACCATCATGACATCACTGGTTTGCCGATTGCCCTAAGCCAGCCCAATCCATAAGACTAGGGAAATACACTCCAAACAAAAGCCGTCTCCTAAAAGTATGTTTTAAAGATACAGACACTCCACGATCCTTATTACAAAACAAGTCAAAGCTGCCAGAAGATATACTCATTTATGCTGACCAAACTCCTTCACAAAAACAATACTGGCAATCCGTCAAGGAAGAACTACAACAGCGTACGGAGAGTGGTGAGAAAGACCTCATCATTAAACATATCAGGGGCATACCTAGAATCGTCGTAAACAAAATTAACCAAAAAAACCTATAAAAAACTTTATACAAGATAAATTACGCACAGAAAAACAAAGTAGGGTAACCACACAACTAGTGGAAAAATATGAAGATATACCACTACACTCGTCGTCCTTACGTTTCTTCTACGCCAACCTACGCAGCATCTGTAAGGCAGGGAAGTTTGATGAACTTAAGTGTATACTGAAGGCGATCCCTACGACCACACATTTATTAATATTTACCGAGACCTGGATAAAATCAGAGAGTGACGCTAAAATATATCAAATACCAAACTACTCACATATATACAATATTAGACCACCTGGCAAAAGGGGTGGTGGGGTATCGATTTATATACATAATACTATAAAATATGAATTGTCGGAGGAGCTACTAGAAAATGGGAACCACTACTTGTGGGTACACATAGATAAGTTATCACTGAATGTTGGAGTAATTTATAAGCCAGGAGAGAGCAATGTGCAGAGTTTTCTGAATGTATTTTCCCCACAATTGGAACAAAGAAAGAGAGCAGTCGTATTTGGTGATTTTAACATCGATCTTCTAAGTAATGAAAGCAATGTTACTCAATACCTAAAAGAAATAAAAGAGAATGGCTATGAAGTACTGAATAAAGTTGACAAACAGTATGGTACTCGGCAAACAAGTACTACAAATACTCTAATTGATCACGTGTGCACAAATATACAAAACCACTCAATGAGTTTATCGATAATCGAATCATCCCTATCCGACCACAAACAGATATACCTTGAAATCAGCAGCTTAAACCCTGAAATAAAGAAAAAAACAATTTATAAAGCACTAGATTACGAGAAATTGTACAATAGTGCTTTAGAGGCTGACTACAGCAACGAGGATAATGACTTTGGATACCTGGAAAGTTTCCTTCTAGAACAATTAGAAAAGAACAAGCTAGTGAAGACTAAAATACAAAATCTCCCCCAGCAAGACTGGATCAGCAAGCATATAATAGATGCAATAAATTACAGAAACAGCCTATGGCATCAAACAAAAATTTATCCAAGAGACGAAAAGATCCTAGCCAACTACATTCAAGAGCGAGACTACGTCAGAAACCAAATAAAATCGAGAAAGAGGAACCACTATTATACCATGTTCTCTGACAGTTCTTCTGATCCAAAGAAAATGTGGGAAATAATTAATAGTTTAGCTTTAAATAGAGTTAAAACCAGCAGTGCTCTCCCCAAACTAATATCAAATAATACAATTATTACTGATGGAAACGATGTTTGCAATTTATTTAACTCATTTTTTTCAACAATCGGGGCCGATCTGGCTAAAAAAATACCTGAAATATATCATTCAAGTACCGGTAATATCTTAATGTACGAGCCAACTTATTCACATAAAAAAACGCTCAGCGAGTTTAATCCCTGTAGTGTTGACGAAATATCTAAAGTCATAGACAAACTGGACAGCAATACTAGTACTGCTTTAGATGGGATCAGTACCAAAGCGATAAAATGCCTAAAAAGCATAATTGTTGAAAGGTTAGTCGATTGTATTAACGAATGCCTAAATCATGGCTTATTTCCTGATTCACTCAAAGTCGCCAAGGTTAGCCCGATCTATAAGTCAGGAAATAAAACAGATGCTAACAATTATAGGCCGGTGTCGGTACTGCCCGTCGTTTCAAAAATCTTTGAAAGGGTCCTGTACAACAGGCTAAATGAGTACCTCACAGATAAAAAATTTCTCATTGATGAACAATATGGGTTTCGCTCCAAATCGAGTACACTAACGGCGGCAGTAGACTTAATAACAAAAATTAAAACTAACATAGACCAGAAAAACATAGCACTCGGGATTTTCATCGACTTAAAAAAAGCGTTCGATACGGTTGACCATCAAAAACTTATACAGAAATTAAACAATATAGGCGTTACGGGTATAGCACTTCAAATGTTTAAATCATACTTGAGTAACAGGAGCCAGGTAGTAAAAATTGAACATTTTACCAGTACTGCACGGAATATATCTTATGGCATTCCACAAGGCTCGATAATTGGTCCTTTATTGTTTTTAATATACGTTAATAATATAAGTAAAATTGGTCTAACTGGTCACTTAACTCTATACGCGGATGACACTTGTCTTTTCTATTTCGATAAATCTATTCACGACATTATTGAAGACGCTCAAAAAGATCTAAATACAATTGATGAATGGTTAAAATATAATTTACTGACAATAAACACGACAAAAACATCATATATGATCTTTTCGGCAAAAAACAACAACGTTCCAGATTTTGCACCACTCACTATTAACAAGGAAATCATCAAGCAATCAACTCTAGAGAAGTATCTCGGGCTGTGGATCGATGACAAACTATCCTGGAAGCCACATATCGAACACATAAAAACAAAATTGGTGGCACTATCTGGAGCTTTGCGTAAAGCTGTAAACTGTATTCCTTTGAAGGCTCGTACTATTATATACAACGCACTAGTTAAATCACATCTCGAATACTTAATAGAAATTTGGGGCGCAGCCGCTGTGACAAATCTCACTCCATTGCAGAGAACCCAAAACAAGATAATAAAAGTACTTTTTAATTATCATTACCTAACACCAACTAAAGAACTCTACGAAAAAACTAAATTATTTAACCTTAAGCAACTATACACATACTCCACCTGCATCCTAATAAAAAAAATAACAACAGACTCAATCCAATCAAACATACAACTAAAATATAAAGAAAATAAACATAACCTAAGAAACAAGCTCAAATTAACTCTTACTAAGTCGCGAACGAATTACGGTAAGAAAACGATTGTGTTTGAGGGAGCACAGCTGTATAACAATTTGCCTGATGATATAAAAGAGTGTCCTAGTGTTAATATATTTAAGGGTAAACTGAAGAAATATTTATATACATTACTAGAATAATCTTTTTTGTAAGGCCCCAGAGGCATTTAGTTAGTTATATTACCTTAATTTTAAAACTGTATCTCATTATAAGTGAACTGTTTAGTTTTTATGAGAATAAACTTCTTTAACCTTAACAGGACGATGACCCACCCAGGCGGTGACTGAACGCAGAGTGTCACTCACGGCGCGCGGGCGCGGATCAAAGGTCAAAATAGGTCAGGCGCCAATGATTCCTTTATCGATTTTCTCGGGATTTTCATAACAAAACTTTAAAAAAATCATTTCATAAATATTTTTTATTTTATTTGTTGAACCTAATTCCTGAGTATTTGCAGCTAATAATGAATAACCCTGTATAGCAGATCTGGATTTTATGAGACAAAATGGTTACTCTAGAGGCATTATCCAGGGAGGAAATAGGGGACTACGTTTGTATGGAGAGTCACCTGTGTGATGCCCTCTTAACAATGTGCGTAGGCCTTTACAAATGATGTAGAGATAGTTCAACTATAGACCCTTAAGCTCAATTTGAGCTAAAACAAAATGTTTATTGGCTGACGCATGGCAATATGCGCATCGCACGCTATGGTACAAAAGCAAACAAGTTCATCTGAACATTTCAATTCAAAAATAAATTTCACTTGAAAATGTTTTTGTTAAACGAATTTCTGTGAATTTTTAGTCACACTCAGATTACCCACCGTGAATTTTTAGTACAGCATTTTTAAGCTATTGCATATAATAAGACTTTCAATTTCTCAAAAGAGAAATCTACTATCGGCTTTATAAATAATGTTGAAGAGCAGATTTGAGATCTTATTTACGTATTGAGTTATCACTGTGGTTTTTTTTTCAATCAACACAGGTACTTACACATTTATCAAAGAAATTCTGAGTTCAATCAACAGGTCAAGTGCTGTTTAGATTTTCTAATCGTATTTTGATATACTGTATTGGTAAGGTACGAGTACATCAACATTGCACTTTCGAGTGGGTGCGGCGGGGCATAAAAAAATCGATTCTACATCCGTATTACTACTTTGAGTGTTACTGCCTTGAATTTAGTCAATTTTAAAGGTGCACTCTATATTTAGTAGGTATTATTTAGAAAAATATGATGATATCTTATTACTGCTCTATGATTGGCCATTTTTTAAAACCTCCAGTAGGGCTACCACAAGCTCTATAATGGTTATGGCTATGGCTGTCAAATTGTGTATATGTAGATAGGCTGACCCACACATTCATTTTCTTGGGTTTTAATGTTTTGACGTTGACACAATTTTGACAGCCATAACCATAACCATATGGAGCTCGTGGTAGGCCAGCAGGAGCAGCTTAGTTCTCGGAAACCTAAACAGGTCCTTCAGATCTTATCCTTGATAGTTTCCTTCCGTAAGTATGAGAATAAAAATAGCCCATGCCTATAAACTATTTAAAATAGAGATGTTGTTCTATTCAAAATTCATGTTTCATATGAAAGCCAATTTTTAGGAAGTTTTGAGTCAATCAATGCCAAAGACCAGATTGTAGCAGCATCAAAAGGTCAAAGCATGCAACATGAATACCCGAAAACATAATTTGCAACAGAATCCTTCAAGAGTAATAAAATATGCAAACTAAAATTAGTATACTCACTCAAAAATAATGCATGGCACATTTTTATAAGATATAATGCTTACCTACCTCTATCGATCTAATTAACTGGCCTCTCGGCTTACTCGTAGCCCTGACTTCTACGCCATAGGGTAGGTTCGATCCCACCGAGAATATATGGTGAACATAGATGTTTGTTCTCTGTCTGGGTGTTAATTGTATTCTTAATAAATAAATAAAAAATAAAAATCGTTTAATTCGGACCACATGAAATCCATACACAAATACAAACACATTTCAAAAAGAATAAATTAAAACAGTTAACATTAAACTAATATGCACTAACAAAAAATATATACAGGGTTATTCATTATTAGCTGCAAATACTCAGGAATTAGGTTCAACAAATAGAATAAAAAATATTTATGAAATTATTTTTTTTAAATTTGATCAAAAAAATTTTCAAGTTTTTGTATCAAAATTTTATTTTTATTAATTTTTTTACGGCTATTGCATAATGATTGCCATGGAGAACAGGACGATGACCCACCCAGGCGGTGACTGAACGCAGAGTGTCACTAACGGCGCGCGGGCGCGGATCAAAGGTCAAAATAGGTCAGGCGCCAATGATTCCTTTATCGATTTTCTCGGGATTTTCATAACAAAACTTAAAAAAAATCATTTCATAAATATTTTTTATTTTATTTGTTGAACCTAATTCCTGAGTATTTGCAGCTAATAATGAATAACCCTGTATATATAAGTATTGTATCAGCCCATAGTACAAGCTATGCTTAATTTGGCGCTAGATAGGGCTGTGTGGATTGTACACAATAACCAGGCTCGGTTTCACGGATGACTAATCGACTAATCAAATATTTAACAATCGTTTCTCAAATCGATCTTCCCGGATCGACCGCCAGCTTCAAGCCATAAATATCTACATGATAGTTTTGTGCCTTCTAAACAAAAATAACTAATAAGACACTGCTGGCATTATGAGCTTAAATTTCCTTGGATTTTCTATTTTATTAAACAATTATTTACGACCAAACGAAAGCGACCAATAGACACTCAATCTATGTTGTTTTTATCTTGTTGTTGTTGTTTTCAAACATGTTTTGGTTGAAAGTGACTGATGGGTTAATTATAGCTAAAATTAAGTAGGTTTGCGGTTGTTATCTTTAGGCACGGTAGTTATCTCTTAGATCTCGTCACATCTACTTACTAACGTACTTTAGCGTGACTTTAGCTAATAAATATCCATTGCTTAAAATTAGCCCTGTCACTGTTTGTTATATCCATTGGTAAGAGATATCTATAGCTAAAACACTGATTATCTTTGACAGATTTTTATAAGGCAGTTCTTAATAATCTACATTTTGCAATTTAATAATAAAAAAATACAAACTGATACTGATCATGTTTTCTGTCACAGTTTCAGCGTACTGGCAATGCGCGCATAAAATTTTGATTTCCTCTAAAGGAAGGACGAGAACATAAAAATAAAATTAACGTCCATTGTATTAACGGTTATTGGAATTCTTAAAATTTAAGCTTTTTGTGTAAAAAAATAAGTGATTCGGTAGATTGTTTGCAACAATGGAACGAATTAACACACGCCAAATTCTGATCGTGACCAACTTTAAAAAAACTCAGTTTTACTACGAATAACACTAGTAACCGAGGCCCAAAAATGTTTGCATAGTGACATTTTTTGGTCTCGATATAAAATAACTTTTTCATTACTCATACTCTGAAAGTAGGTCTGAAGTTGCCTGAGGGGCCTAATTGAAAGTAAAACTTTCAGCCCTAGGGAGAATCGCTTTCTACTGACAGCTGTCAAATTATAAAAAAAAACAAGTTCTATTTTATTCAACCATGTTCCAACTTTCTAAAGTCTTTCTAACTGCAAGGAGGTCGTTGAACCAAATTCCAACTTTTTATTCAGCAAGTAGGTTGGAAACCCATTACAACGGTAAGAAGTTTAAAAAGTCTAATAAGATAGCGCAATGTAAAATTTAAATTTAAATAACATAAAGATAGTAAATAATAGTATTAAATAAATAATATATCTTCTAAATTACTTGATTAAAATATAGCTTCAACTATTTATTTAAAATAACATAGATTTGACATTTACCATTTTTTAAATTATGAGAATGAAAATAATGGCTGAATAATGCTGGCGAGCCGAAGCCGAAGGCCCGCCAGAGAAAAAGAAAAAAAAACCGGGAAGGCGGCAATTCAATCTTCATTTTCACAAATTTTTCTTTCATGTTTTTATTTTTACTTTCCTTGTATTCGTAATGAAAAGCACAGTGTTTACCTCGGGTGAAAGTCTTTTAAGTCCCTCAAGCTCCATTGGCGCCCTCGCTAACGCTCTGGCGCCAAACCCGTCTCGGGACTCAAAAAACATGACTTTCAACACTCAGGTAACAATGTACTATTACCTGTGGCTTTGCTCGTGTGCCTCGATAAAAACTAGCCTATCTATCTATCTTATATACAGGGTTATTCATTATTAACTGCAAATACTCAGGAATTAGGTTCAACAAATAGAATAAAAAATATTTATGAAATTATTTTTTTAAAATTTGATCAAAAACTTTTTCAAGTTTTTGTATCAAAATTTTATTTTTATTAATTTCTTTACGGCTATTGCATAATGATTGCCACGGAGAACAGGACGATGACCCACCCAGGCGGTGACTGTACGCAGAGTGTCACTCACGGCACGCGGGCGCGGATCAAAGGTCAAAATAGGTCAGGCGCCAATGATTCCTTTATCGATTTTCTCGGGATTTTCATAACAAAACTTAAAAAAAATCATTTCATAAATATTTTTTATTTTATTTGTTGAACCTAATTCCTGAGTATTTGCAGCTAATAATGAATAACCCTGTATATATAAAAATGTTATGTTGGTTTGTGTACGTTTCAAAAACTCAAAAAGTTCTGCACCGATCGTGCTGTAATTTTAGCATGATTGATCCGCATCAAGGATTGTTTTGTTTTCAATCAAAATGTGCCAGGAAACAGCTACTACATTATATAACATTATGTATCTATTCCAAGTTTAAAATAAAACGGAGCAGTTTCGTGGCATCATTGAGTTACAAACTTCTATAGGTAATTTAGGTAATAGTGAGGTCCATTATTGTTATACTTGTTCTCAAGTTGCATTTATTAATTAGATATGACTCAAACTACATTCGGTTACGTACGAGCACTAAAGGTATAGTATCCAGGTTTATGAAGACATTGCGCTGTTATACGTGCTTTGTGTCAGTCCACTAAATGACTATGCACGCGATGTGGGCATAACTTGATGTACTAATATTTAAGCCAATATATTTTCTCAAGTCTAATCCATTGAGGATTTACGAGGGAACTGGTAAAGTTTCGCAAAACTGATTGCTGTACAGAGCTTTAAGATTAGTTCGCGAGTAAGCCGTGTCTAATTTATCACAAATGCGCATCGGTTTAGGGTGTACTTGTAGTTATATCAACTAGAACGGAGACGTAGGTTTACGATGAAATTGCAGGTTCAATTCATGCACATTTATAACATTATGTGACTTCTTACCTAATTAATTGATACAGGCGTGACTTTGAAGAATTCCATTGTTAAAATAATGGATCGAGTGTACCCGAGATATTTAGATGCCCGAGCGAGCAAAGCGAGCGAGGGCAAATATAGTTCGAGGGTGCAATAGCTACTTATGACCGAGGTAAGCATTCTACTTTACATCATTCATGTGAGGTAAATTTTTAACTAGCTGATGGAACAAACATATGGCCCACCTGATGTTAAGTGGTAACCATTGCCTATAGCAAAGCATTGCCTCGTAGGTCAAGCACGTCAGGAACGTGCCCTACAATGCACTGCCCTACGACCATCAACTTGAGGCATACGGATGTTCAGCCTCACGTGTCAGTGATATTACCGGCACCCATACCCTTCAACTCGAAACACAGCAATGCTGCTTTTTGGCAGAAATAGGCTTACAATACAACAATAACACAACACTTATACGGGTATGACAAAATGTAATTTTAATTTGAGAAAAATAAAATTACAATAATAATATAAGTATTATCCCTAATTAAACTATTAATTTTATTAAAATTAATAGTAAAATATTTGTACCGGTAGGTATCTGATAAAACAGTCGTAGACGCACACTTATGTACACATCTGTGAGCTACTATATCTTTTCAGTAAAAAGTTTTCATATAATTTGTAAGAAAAGAGATTGTTTCATCGAGGAGGTTTGCATACCTCTTGAACTGTAATGAACCCTCACCAAGGAGGTTTGCATAGCTCTTGAACTGTAATGAACCATTACGTATCAAGCATAGTGTGACGGTGAAGTGATTTGAAAATGGAACGCATTTACAATGCACTGGGCTGCACACGCCTACTTACACAGCCTCTTTGCGTTAAAGTAAATCCTATTTACTGAGCATGTTTGATGTAAAATAATATACTACACCTATATCTGGATGAAAAGGTGTGTTTTGAAGCGTTTTTTTATGATTGTTAGATAATTGGTAGATTAGTTCGAATTTGAGTGTGTTAAAAAAATATACTATTTAACATGACATTCTATTTAAGGTGGAGCCTCGTGGTCCGCTAGGCACATCAGTGTCAAGAGATGGCGTAGATGTTCTAATTTCATCATTTTATTTATTTATTAAATGAAAACGTGTATTTTATTTTGTAGTAGTATGTGGTCCGTTTATAGCGAATTATTTATTATGTCCCTAGCTATAATTCGTGTTTATTTTGGTCTGAAAAGTACTTATAGTTGGAAAAATCAAAATCGCAGGGATTGAAGCAGACTAATTACGCACACAGACAAGCATTTTGTTGTTTTCAAACTTTAGGCTAATTTCAACATACTGACATCGCTTTAATTAGACCAGTGGTTAGGCCCCTCGGCTGCAGAGCTAAGGTACCGAGTTCAATTCCTGTCTACCTATGACTTTTTTTGCTCAAATTTTTCATTTTGCGAAATGATTTATTCTACTTGTAATATTCCTTCTGCAGAATATCCAGCTTTGATCGGGTTTCGAAATTAGGTTACCTATATTTTTTATAATAGACCTTATATACCTATTGTTTGTAATAATTTCACGTAAAAATGATGTACATACTCTGTAAGTCAATATTTTATTTTTTAGATATTATTATTATGTACACATGTTACTTATTTATTTCTCAACCACAAAACTTTTATTGACATACACTTGCATCCACTGGGCTAAACAAGACTACACAATAAAAAAACAAAATATGTATCGAAATATATAGAACTAGCGGCCTGTCCCGGCTTCGCACGGGTGGACATTTATTTTTAAAACACATAAATTATAGCCTATGTTACTCAGGGTGAATGAAGCTTTTCAATGGTGAAAGAATTTTTGAAATCGGCACCACTGGGTTTTGTGTTTATTCATTACAAACTTATTTTTTTTACTTATAGATGAAAAGCAAGTGTGTGTACAGGGTTTTTTCTATCACCGCCGATTAGGATCTACTCCCCGTTGTGGGTGGTGGATTGGAATCGTCTGTTTTCATCTTTTTGCACCACACTTCTGTTCGCCTGAAACAAGTCATAGAGAGTTTTTGATAGTTAGCCGTAAGTTCAATAATCTGCGATAATATGTAAAATACGACAGCAATAATTACTTGCGTACGTAGATAAGCACATACTTACGTTTTTATATCTTCATGACATCGTTTTATTTGTCCCAGACTTCGCTAGCGACTTTTCCTGGGACCAGAGTATAGATGATTTTTGTAATCTTTTACCGAAGTTCGTGGCTCCATGGCGTCACGAATGAAAAAAAATATCCGATTTAGATAGTAGATAGCACTCTTTTTTCACAGCAAACCAACGAAATAATAACTTTATTATTTCGTTGGTTTGCTGTGAAAAAAAGATTCATTGGTACTTACCAATGACAACACAATGACAACATTGTGTTTTTGCAAGGTAGGGCGCAAGGAGGTTGGAAACTGACAGCAAGGAAATTAAAAAGTATTGTTTCTATGACGTGCTGCTGGCATAGACTTTCAAACTCCTTGCTGCCTCAGGAATATAATATACTTAGGGGATAGGTGGCAAGGTGGGCTAGCGGGTAAGACACAGTTCAAATTATATTATTATATTATTTATCAATCACGCTCGTTCATTCATCGTTTATCGCTTAAACTACCCAATAATAAGGTAAAAATTGTGTTTCTGATTATTGGCTGTTTTTTTAACTTTTTTTTGTAAAATGGCTTTGCAGGCGAGATAGGGTAACCGTTGGGGGTCCTAGGCAACCTGTTTTTTCTGTGTCTAAAGAGAATGAGCTTTGTGTTTATTTATTAGAAATGGAAGAAAGGTTATTATGGACTTGCGGTTAAAGATCTAAATGCATTGGTATAGGTATAGGTTCATCTGAAGATGAGCATCACTCCATGAATGTATTGTGAGGAAGTATATTCCATTTCCATTGTAGAGTGGATATCATGCTTATTATGTGGAAGATGGGCTCGTAATAGCTGCGCAGGAATATATTATGATGATGATGACGAAGTCTGCGAGTTCTGCCAGGTCAAATAATCATCTCATCACCCCATCTTACTTCAGGGGGGTATCTCATCTTACCAGCACCATTGGGCAAGTTGGAGAAACTGACCTGTTTTATTTTTTTTATCTTAAATGTGTTGCCAAAAGTTTCTAATGACACCAAATATTAGAATAATAATAATTAGTTGTTAATTAAAAAATAAATATGATTGTTTCATTATGTTATTTTTTATACTATTGACCTTTAAAGCTGACCCCATCTTTGCACCTTTTCCTCTACTTGTAATGGTCCTTGGATGATTGTCATTATACGGTACGAATATAGGCCTGCATACATCAAGGCGATGGCGATGGCGATCAGTGAAACGCTGCCAAATATCGCTGTCATATTTCTCAGCGTCAGCTGATCGCCATCGTAGATCACTAAGATGTGTGCAGGGCTTAAACTTAGCAAAATATAAAATAATTGAGCCAAGTGAATTATGAAAAGACTGGGACGTATGGCAACAGCGCGGGCGTGGATGCCGCGAGCTTGCAACGTCTCGCTCCAACACAATTGCAATGACGTCAGAGCCGTCAGCCACTATCCGTGTTCACTCATACATTGACAAAAATTAACTAAATTTTGATGTTATTTTCAATGTAAATCGACAGTTTTCTTCAACCAAATATGTTTCCACGTTTATAAAGACCTATAATAAAAACCAACCACTGTTCTTTCAGTCTACAACTGTACTCTCTCGCCCATAGTTGTGTATTTCAATTTGTATGGGAATCGAGCGACCTTAACGCTGACATACGATTTTCATTAGCGTTAAATAGAATGTCATGTTAAATAGTATATTTTTTTAACACACTTAAATTCGAATTAATCTCAAATGTATAGTCTACAATTAGTCCTTTTGCGATTTTTAAAATGTCACTTAGTTATTTAGCTATGATTTTTTTTTTAAATCTCAAATTTTCGCACGATGCGCTCTTAATAATGCTCTTACATTTTTTCATTGCTTTCATGTACATACAGTCTTAATATTAGTTGAACAGTTTATTATGTGTAGGTATGGGCAAAGTGCCAATACTGGTAATCTTGTCTCATATGAATACCGTGAGTATATTGTTTTTTTAAAGACGATATAATATAGTGGAATGTCTGACAAATTATACAGTGCCACCGAACAAAGAATAAAATCATCAAGTTATTTTCTTTATTGTTGTGCATAATTAAAGCTTTAAGTGTTCCTATTCCTATTTCAGAGAACGTCTTTAAGTCTTGCGCACGTTTAGGCGATCTGCGATAGCGATGGCGATCACTTTCAGCATAGCGTTTTCCATACATCCGCGCGCCGCGAATTTCAGTGTGATATAACTTTTGAAACTATCATGGTTTTTAACACGAACGAATTTTTATAAACGAAATTTAATCAAGCGTAGTGCTCCCTGCAGCAAGATGGATGTACGACGTAGTCAGGTTCGCAGGTAACAATGGGTTTGACTGGCACAGGATCGAGGTAGATGGCACAAACTAAGGAAGGCTTATACAGTGGGTGAAGTCGGGCTGTGGATGATGATGACGATGAAATTTAATCATGGTAAATATCCCGTCATTCATAAAAATTCAGTGTGATATTTGACTGCGATACACTGATTGCCATCGCAGGCGATCTAAAAGGCTTTATTAGTCTAATAATCTGTCACTTTCAGTGTGCACATAGACTAATAGGATCGTGAACAGTGCATACATAACGTACATTACCAGCAGTGTACACACGACCCGGCACGAAGTCTATCGCACATCGATTACGGTTGCTAGTTATGTGAGAGTTTACATTATGGTAAATCGTTTGGTGATCTCTACAACATGTTAGTAATATTTTATCCCCGCAATGCAATGAGTAAATGAGTATGAGTCTAAATAAACAGGTAATATCTACTTAAATAAATAAATATTGTGGACAATCCACACAACGCTATCAAACCCTAAATTAAGCAGCGCTTGTATTTTGGAAAAACAATAGAATACAATATAACACTGAGACAGAAAACAAACAATTGCGCTCACCACTTAAGTGTTTGTTCTCGGCGGGGATCGAACCCACGAACTACGGCGTAGAAGGTAGAGCTACTACAGGCTGGAAGAACAGAGATTTACAACAAATTTAAAAGGTAGAGAGTTACATTGATTCTTGATCTTTATTCTAAACGCAAAAATGCAATCGAGCTCTTAAATACAATCTTTTTGCATCAAACACATAATAAAAATATCCATGTCAGCTTATTAAATGAATTAAATTTTAATATCTTAAATATTTTAACGTGTAGGTACACCACATCGCATGTTCGATAAATGTCATTATATAGAGCAATATTAAACGAAAGTTAACCAAATAAAATGGGTTTCACTTAAAACCAGCCCCAAATTACCTTGATAAGCGGCTTGAGGAATGAACCCTTCAATTAAAACGTACGAGTCCGGTTTTTCCACAGCCGTATCGGCGGACTTGTCTTTCTTATGAATTGTAATATGGCTATATACATTACGAAAGCGGCTCTGTAAGTGTCACAGATAAAATAACAATTGACATGTCGTTTTAAATCAGCTTTTCCGAGCATCATGCGGAAATAATTCGCGTCTTACTGGACGGCTGTGCGTGTGGTCCGGAGATCTGCGGTCCAGAACTGCCGCAGTAGTCTAATAATACAATATTGCTCGTAGAATATAATCACTTTTATTTTAAAACATGTAAGGTACATAATAGCTTCACTTAAGTTTTAGCCAGCAAAGCTTCTACAGAATCAAAAATTATTTAATTTGCACTTTTGTATAATGTTTTATACTCACATCCCCAGTCATAAGTAGATAATTGGAATTATCACCTTTTAATTAAACAAAGAATACAAATATAGACTAATTATAAAATAATGGCTAACAACACACCCTCAAATGATTGTACTAGTTTAACAAGAGAAGAGCATGGATATTGTAACCAATTAAAGAGAAGCCGTAATCAACAGAATAACGATCTCGTTCGCCGATTTAAATTGCAAAACAGCTCGTCAGTCACATCCCCGGCCGGATTCGGCGTCTTCGTTACTTGACGAGGCTTAATTGGCGAGAATGTCCGGTGTTTTTCAACGGCTAGCGGCCTGGGACTGACTTAACATTTGCCAGTTCAAATATGCCTCACAATAGGCTACTCGGGTAATAAACAGATGGGCACTAAATCTTTCGGTACAGAATGTACAGATCTATGTTAATCGATAGGACGTTAAATCCGATGTCGGTAATGGTCAGTCCTGGGACGGTGTTCAAGGCTGCGCAGTGAAAGGATTCGTCGCGAATCTGGATCATCCCAGCATCCGCGACCTATTGCAAATGCATCGCCGTCGATTTCATATTTTATAGTACTTATGCTGATGATTGTGCGTCTTTTTTGTTTAGCGAATCTTAATAATATTCTTTAACCGAAATGTACTGTACCAGTGGTGCAGTACAATGGTGGTACTTAGTAATTAGTTACTTCTATCTAATTATTTCGAACTGTGACGCTCTGTTTGAGATAACCGCTAAAGTACAAATAAAGTTCTCACGCCGCAGCCGCCCGCACATATTATCCAACTTAGATAAAATGATTTCTGTGAGTACTTATAATTGCAGTGCGAGCGTTCAATGTACGACATGGACCGCATCGACAGCGCACTGAGTATGCAAATGATGCTTAACTACAAGTAGAACGTTACGAAACCAGCCGATACACGAGATAATACCTATAAATAAGGACAAACTATTAACGGTGAAATAAATTGATGCGAGATCACGACTTGAAAATTATTAACCTGAAGTCATTTACGAGTACACTGTGAAAACTAAAGTGCCTGCGGCCGACGCAAATGTGTGAAACTTGCACAGTTGTTTACTTGCTGTAACATGTTCATTTTCTAAGGTTAGTAGACATTATAACCTACCTACCTAGACTTATCTTACCTAGAGGTCAAAGCCCCAAGTGCTGGTCGGACCAGATAACTGAGCGGCTGAAAATGCCGATGGATGCCAAATTCAAATGGAGTGACATTGTCCACAAAATGGGATAGAGTCACGATCCTCAACAATGAAGGATCAACAAATCGCGGAAATATCGCACTGTCAAAGTTCGCGGTAGTGTGTGCGGAAGTATGCAAAACTCTTTGCGGAAAATGATCGCCATCGTCAGATCACCTAGATCGCGAGGCCTTAGAGTTCTGCAGTAAAATAATCTAAATACAAGTTTCATCATCCCTCATACTTTGAGTCTTACACATATTCTTCATCCTCCAGCATCAGAAATATGCTTTGTTGCAGTCATGGGATGGTTTCCACTATAACATCAGGTGGTTCTGCTTGTGCCATGAGTAAGCTGTATAAAAAGAAATAAATCATGATCATGAATTATAAAATGCTTTGACTTCGATTACCTTATGGTAATCGAAGCATGAGCAAAGTAAATATAGGAAGTACATAATAATAAATAACGTATCTCCCAACTCATGCACATACTGGCTTTACACGTAGCTAATTGCACGAAAGTTTAACATATCTACATCTAATATACAACTCGTTATAGGTATTTCCACTTGCTTAATATGGTTTATTATGGAATAATATGATTAACAGTATGATGCATCATAAAATTACCTTAATATGTATGTTTTTAGAATTGAACTTTTGTGTATTAACTAAGCTCTTTCATCTAATTTTATGGTAAATATTTTTAGTGAATATTATAAAAAAGTCATAAATAAAAATAAGTTAACATTATGGACAGGTGGACACCTGGACACCACTCACAACACTATCTAGCTAACTACAAACTAAGCAGAGCTTAAACAAGCTTAGAGATAATTTAAACTAAAATTCGGTTACTGTGTGTGTAGACATACACAAATATATATTATACTTTTATAAAAAGTTAAGCACCACGATTTAATAGGTGGTCTTTTAAAATGCTGATTTTGTAAATTATTTACCTGTAATACCGACAGGTGGAAAACAGTGTTCATTATGAATTTTTCTAACCCATTGTTTTTTTAAAATGTAGTTTGTATTTTATTCACATGATGTTTCATAATAATATTTTTATGTAAATACTATCGGTTGTAAATAAACTACTCGTAAATCGTACTCTTTCATTATTAACATTGTAAATAAAACCCTATGTTTATACATTTAGTTAAGTACAAGCTTTTTACTTATTTATTTATTAATCTGAAACTAAAATGAACGAAACGTTGTGAACAAAATGGGTCGATTGAACTCTTGAATATTTAATTTGATTAGATTTTTGGATATAGTTGATCCTTATAAGGTGATAGATGACCTTTATTGGTTTTTTAAATCAGTAAGGGCGCTTGTACACGCTAAGAAAATTTGCCGTTCCTGCGGCAGACAAGACAAATTCTTCGTGTAGACGACAAGAATTTTGTCTGTTCCACACACGAAAACGCAACAACGTTCGCCGCGTCGTGTCTTGCGCAGATAAGATTTTTTTCGTGCACCGCTGCGAGCAGTGTACACAGTTATTTTCTAGTTACGACACGAATTCTTGGGTAGACCCGGCGTTTTTTCTTAGCGTGTACAAGCGCCCTAAGGTATACTTAATCCAAGATGTAATATAACAAGTGAGTTGCTATTGATAAATAACACAGAACTACGCGCAGCTTAAAACTGAAAGATCATAAGATTATAATGTGTAGTTTTACAAGAACATTAGTATTTATGCATGCCATAATTTTACTTCCCGAATGGCAAATGAATCTACCTACTGGCATGCCGCAATAACTGGAAAGATTTATTTATGATAGATTTAGTACTGAACGAATAATTACATTAACTTTTGTACTTAGTTATTTAAATGCTTCCCTTTAATTGCTGTAAAATACACAGGCAGCCGTTTTGTATTGGCATTATTTCATAGGCTGTTTACTTTATATTCATAAAGCATGTAATTTATTATTTAGCTCAGACAGACGGTCTTAAATCAAAGTGAAATCGGCATAGAATTTGGTGAGAACGTAATATTTTTATACAATGAGTTGTAAACGTTAATGACGCAAATCATTTAACAAAACGTTTATTCAAACTCATTATTAAAACGGTGACTTTCCTTTTCATTCCACATGTCTCATCCGTTTGTGTTCACGTCAAAATATTGAATTCCAATTTATATCTACTAGGAATTAACTAGCACTGACCATATTGAAAAGGCATACCAAATATGCCTTTTTATACTCGTACACCTCTTGCCTTGTTAGTTAGTACAATTAATATAGTCAACACATTTTATTTGACGTCTTAGTTAGCTACCTAAAAATATGCCTGAATGCATCAAAAGTCTATTCAATAGTTGCGAGTTAAATTGTTTGACTAGTGATGACGCCGCAATTTTCACAGTGTGGTGTATATCAAACGTCAAATTACTAGATAGTCAATTAGTTATAACTGCTACTGATTTTAATAGTGCTTAGTTAAATTGGCTGGTTTTAATCATAATTGGTTGGATAAAAGGCTAAAGTGAGTATTTTTAGAGCTCTTCTTACATTTAGATCTTCAATAATGAGGATCAAATTGTAAAAGTTGTTAATAGCTTTTACACGCAACGATGTGAGAGGGCTCTGTGGTAGTTTCCGATGTGGGGCGGGCGGCAACGCACACGAACTCTTCAGAAGCCTTTTAACAATATTTGCTCGACAATGTCAACTTCATCTCGATTATTTATGCTTGTTCAAGCACTTTAAATAACAGTAATTAAAACCCCATGAGTGAAGGTAGGCTCGCACGAAACGAGATCGAACCGGATCCAAATCGGAGGGAGCGTTCTGTAACTGGAGCAGGCGGTCGTCTCGAATATCGCCCCTTGTGTCGATAATAAGATTTTCTTTCGTACGCCGCAATACCGCAGTTTCTCTTTTTTGTGAATGCACCTGCGATGTAGGGCAATCTTGGCTTATTTCGAAACGAAATCGTGATTGACGCATATCGGGCAAATTATTGTGTTACCTTACTGATAATTTGCACATGCTTAACATGCATTGCCTTCGTAAAAACAAAGGATGCAAAGAAATATTCCACATGATTCAGATAAGGAGACAGACCGACAAATTACATTTACCGAGAAGTAAGATCAATCTGAGTCGCAAGTGTGTCTCTGGTCATATGCTTTACCAATCACATTATGTGATTCATTCGTAAAGGGTCAAACACAAATTATATTTGAACGATAATTCAGCGAAGAGTAAATAAATATAAAATATAGTGACCTTCCACTTCAATATGTCAGTAGGTAATATTCGTAGTTGTCGATACATCTTTATCTATACGTGTATCAAATGGTTTTTCAATTTCATAGCAATAAATTGAATTATGTAAGCTCAAACGATGTTCTATTAGATGATCTACAGAGCAATCATGTCGTTTAATCGGTGGCTAGTCGAGTTTGTCAAACCTGTACAACTGGTACCTCACCAAGCTCGCCCAGCACAAAGCCATACTAATATATCTCATTCATTGAATTTTATTCTAGTTGCCTATTATTTGCTTTGCCTAAAAACACAAACATCCAACCAAGATTAAACTTAAAAAAAACCCGTTTTACTAAAATATATCACGCACGCGTGGATTTCCATTATAAATCTTTAAGATTCATGGACATTGGCAATATTTTTACGGATCACCAAATAGAATTTCCATGAGAGATAAGTATTTTAACCGAGATTTGTTTTTTTGAAGTAAGATTAAGCACACATCCACCATACGTTTGTATTTTTATGCCGAAGTCGGTGCCAAAAATCTTTGTTAACAGTTCGAGAGAGAAAATGAGATGAGAGAGACTATGAGGTAGTAGGCTAGTAGGTAAAGTTCCAACGTCGTAAGTCAATGCTATACCTACGTACCTATTATGTGATAGATAATAAATGGGATTATATCGCTAGTCGGCAACTGTTTTGTGCACATACAACAGCAGAGAGACGAAGCCAAATCAAACTCCATTTCCATAGATTTCATGAGTCACGGCTCGGTTGCTGGCGTTATGTGATTTATGTCATAGTTAGCAGTATCTAGTTATATCTTCGTAATATTCTCCAGATAAATGTGAAAATAACGGCTTCGATATTTCCTTATGTTATAATTCGGTATAATAGGAAACAAAATAGCATACAAAATGTTCAAATTTGCATTGGCATTATTTGCAATGACGGCTTACCACGGAGTAGCTCCGTGGGAAACTCTGCTACGACAATGTTTGTTCTATACAAGTATCCAGTGCAATGAATACCTATACTAGAATTGGATACAGTGTAGCTAGGTAATCTATATGTCACGACTAGATTGTGCATCCTTGCAGGCAACGTCCCCTTGCGTCTAGTACTACCATAAATCTTTCTGCGAGCCTGGGCAGTCGACCTGCTTTGCCACTATACGGG
Source organism: Thera obeliscata (assembly GCA_947578465.1). Taxonomy (NCBI): domain Eukaryota; kingdom Metazoa; phylum Arthropoda; class Insecta; order Lepidoptera; family Geometridae; genus Thera; species Thera obeliscata. Next base: position 8,041,171 of record OX387926.1, read on the forward strand.
CCGTTACAGCCGAGGCTTAAATTAGAATTCTATCTTCTTAATTTTATGAACCAGATTTTGTTCATTATTACACCCACTCGCTGAATAAATTGTGAATGTAATTGCATCAAATCTACGATGATACTACAATAAGATAAAATGGTTTATGAGCTGGCTACTGCACTTAAATGCCGATTCTCAGCTAATTTATAATATAAATCATCCAATATTATGAAAACTCAGTGATCTAATACATTTAGTTAGAGTTAGAGCCGTCTAAATGCAATTTCCCCGAGATTCTTCTCGGCGAGTCCTTTAATTGCGTTAACCGCAATTAACCGCATGTCATTCGAGGTATCCGAGAGACGGCTGGCGGTGTAAACTAAGTATTAGACGTTATTATAATTTTCACTTTTACTGCTATCTAACTTGTGTGCATAATAATCTGGCATAAAATTGCATCAGTCAGGTGTATGAGAGAGATCAAAGGCTGTACGCAGCAAACGGTCATCTTCAGTGAAATGTCAAAGGTGAGCTCAAGGCAGCGCGCTGACGCAGGCTGACGGGGCGGAGGCGGCGCGGTGGTCTGGTATGTGCCGGCCAACCTGCCATTTACGGTAACCGAGCAGATTCCGATCGCTATGAAACAGATCACCAATTACTGTACACGTTTCTTGTGTAGTGCTTCTGTGTGTTAACAAACGAAGCTCGCGGTAATTATCCAGGTATGTAGGCATGTCTGCGTGTAGGGTTCAGAGTTCAAATGTCGTATTGTGCAGCTTGGCTTTGGCACCTGTTTGTCTAGCCTTATCTGCATTATTTCCCATAGTTCGTCCCATGCTACACGATCAATATTCATAAGTAAGAACTTTACTGTTTATGAGTATGTTATGCTATTACGCGTTGTAAACCTAGCATTTGATATTTTGTTTTTTGAAAGCATTCAATTGAATCTGTGTAGGTATTTTAAATGATTTCAAATACAAGGCACGTGTAAAATGGAACCAAAACATACCGTTGACAACGTTAGGGTTAGGTACTAAACATGACATTTAAAACCAGCATCTTATTACAGATCTGATCCCCTGCTCGACCCCCGTCCCACCTCCATTATTGAGCGCTAATTGTTCGTTTAGTTTTGTTGTAAATAAAAATGTACCGCAATTGGTAGACATCACCCGATGGTTCTCAAAGATAAAGTCGAGCATTGTAGTTGCATTATTGAGTCCGTTTACTTCACGTTAATTAAAGATAACGAGCTAAATCTATACATACACCGTACATTAATAGAGCTTGTTGGTGCGATCGATAACGATGGAGATACCAAGTTTGTCTTTATTTACAAGTGTTTTTAAGTAGCTGATTCACTATTATTATAAGCTTATAAGCTTAAGTTTTATGGTCTGTCTATAAATCATCCTACAACTATGGTCAAATCAGATTGTTTTGTGTGTGGTATATTAAATTATAGGCATATAAAAGTCACCTGGTGCATATATCAAAATAGAAAATAATGCACCGTTTGATATATTGAAATATTGAATTATGACAGACATAAGGTACGTAGTACCTGCTTAATTGATAATTAGCCTCTGGACATGAGAGCTGCCTAAGGCATTTACCTTCGGTCATATGCAAATTGAAAACTGTGAATTCATATTTGTACTTTAAAAAAAGAGGATATCAAAGTAATAGACATCATGACAGAGTCGTGATCCAATTGGTGAATCGGCGGTATTATGTGCTGGCGCATTCAACGGCGGCGGCGGCGGCGTGGCGCAACCGCTCGTTAACCCACATGCGCCCGCGCAGCCGCGACGCCACGGTGATGCTTGGATGAAAAACCTTGAATTATTTCAATACCTAATATGAGCCACGATGCTAAAGGCAATTCTGGTAGTTCTGGGGGCTCCCAAGATAACACCGATCTCAATCATGGTTAGGTTTTTTTGGTAAAGGTCAAACAACGCAGTTCAATCAAGTTGGCACCTTATAATTTTTAAATTATTATTTTTAAATATTTTTATAAACACTGGTAAAAAAGCTGCTAGGACGAAAATCTTAAATTTGGTGAGATTTTGATATAAACTAGAAACCACTAATTCTACTGCTACTGTACCTAATAGCCCCACTGGGAGTCACTCGCTGTGCCACAGTGGTCGTCGGTGTGGTTCCTAGTCCGAATTCCGTCTGCAAACCAAGCAACGTATACGTTTTCACACAACAAAGTTGAATAGCTTGATAAAGGTATAGTTGCTATAATTTCAACAAAAACCGATCCAAATGCAACCATAATCGTCAGTTATCGGACAAAGTAATGGCTTATAGAGCTATTACAGGTCTTGTTCTCAGAAGAACCACATCGACCTCACCAGGACATTTAACGATAGTGTATCTACTTTACTTATTTCTTCAGATAAGCTGGTTCAAATTACTTGAGGCCTGCACTAATTCCATATACTTACTCATAAATTACGAGCTATATTTGCAAAAATTTAAAAAACTCTGGCTGATGTCAATCGCAAGACATGGAAATCGCTCGGATTTTTTGATTAGATAAAATTCTAATCGGAGCTATCCGCTAACCGCTAAGGTCTGAAACATGTATAACGCAGAACGTAAAGATGTGTGTGTTTTAGTGGTTGAATTTTCATTTTTTTTTTCTGTGTTTAAAATCCTTTCTTAGGCCCGTAGGTATTCCGAAACTCTTGCTTTTCAGTCTAAGCATATAGATTCTAGTCTTTTTTCAATAGAGATCCGTCAAAAATCTATGCTTAAGAGTGCTTGAGGATTGACTCAGACTCGAGCACTGTTTCTGAAAACGGGTACTCTAAAGAACATACCCTCATTTAAATTTTTTAAGAAAAGTCGGTTTGTTGTGTGTCAGTAATTCACGCCAAGCTCTTATAGGCACTGCTATTTTGAAACTACCAAGAAAAAAATAAAGACTCTTCTCATCAGAGGCTTCTTTTTCAGTTTTTATCCAAAAACAAGACCAATTTTATGGACACAGCACTAGAAAATTGTGACCAATTTTTGTAAAATTAGTCCCGTATTTTGGAAATCAAACCTCGATAACTTTGTGGTAGGTAGAGATTAACAAGTTTTGACTTTGCTATTCTTATTCGTGGCATCTGTTAAACATGCCTTAATTATTTATCTGATGGTTACAAAATAGGGGTGTATTGTGATGTGTTTGTGACAAGCTTATTATGAGCTTTTTAGAAAAACCTAACTTTTATTATTGAATCTGCTCACAGATTTCTAAGTATATAGACACTCATAAGTATCAAATGTATGATGTTTTAGGATAAAGTATAAATTTAGTTTTAAATAGCCTCGCGTTGTGCAAAGACTGTAAAGTACTGATTGAATTTAGTATTTTATGAGCTAAAGTCTATTAATACCCTGACATTCTCAACATCGTCATAATAAACTTTGAACAGTAATTTTAATTAACTTTTACAGGCCTGTTTTTAAATAGGCCTGTAAAAGTTAATTAAAGTTACTTAGTATTAGTTAGTATCAGTGTTTACTAACACTAGTTCCAACTATACACTATTTTGTTATTAATAGCCATTTGGCAATCTTTATGTCAACTCAAAGTAATTCTTTGATACTGCTTTTTGCGAACTGTTTGTACGGGTTGAATAGTTTTTGGAAACCATGCTTATAATTATGACAAAAAATAATAATGAAGTAGGTATAAAATATAATATTTCGTCAAATATCAACTAGTTACAATTGTATCAGCTGTCAGGTGTAGGTAACATAATACCATGTTTCGGTCCCTCGCGCTTGCTCCAATTCATCGTGTCGTTTGACAGACCTTTCTCATTTTACATTATGCACGTAGGAATCAAATAAACATGTATTAAAATAATGCACAATCTGAAAATAAACCTCAAGAAAACAAAAAATAATGTTGTGCACAATTTAATCATAATGTAGAAAGTACATAATTGATACTCAGTTGAGTACTTAAAGTCATAAGGCGTGAGTTGCATCTCATTTTGGCTTTCATCTCAATAAAAGTTAACATTTAGTCTGGTTTTCAGCTTTCCACAAAATTAAGTTTGCAAAATAGTTATAGACAAAACTCAAAGTCAATGGTTTAGCTAGTGGGTAGACAAGACAGAGCGCGGCGCAGGCGCAGGCCGCTATGGCTGATAGGCACGACGCGTGACTCGTTCGCCCTGGTTCGGTACAGGATCTACAGACACGACCGAACTAAACTTATTAATTAAACATACAGTCCAAGACACAGCATTATAAACAAAGCAACAATGTTTAATTTTAAATAATCTCAATTAAATAAATAAAATGAGAGATTTCCCAGGTATTTGTAATTTAACATCGAACAAACAAAAATTTGAAAAAACTTTTTCTTCTTTTTCAGACACTGCTGGCACGACCGCTCGTCAAAACGACTTGGAAACATGGAAAATTTCAGTTTCATCGTTCATCTTGGCAGAAGCAACGAGAACTAAAGTCTTCAGGAGCACGGTTTGGGTTGGCGTGAATAATGGGAAAAGGGCACGTACGGATCAAGTTCGCATATTGGATTGGTCCGCCGATAGACTCTCGTACGCCAGGCGCGTCCGAGTAGCACCCTAACCCACGACCCACGCCGCAATATCAGTTACCGACGACGCTCTAGCGACTGCCAATATAGTACAAGTCATTTCGAGTTATCCATTTTAAACTAAGATAATATTTATATAAAGTAGTACAAACAAAGCACAAATACGACGAGCTTGATGAAGCAATACCTGACGCGAGAGAACCAAGTAGTCTTCGGTTGAAATTAAAACGGTAGTCATGACGGCCACTGCCCCAGAACTGTCAAAGTCGGATTTCTTTGATTTCGTTACATCAAACGAGGTTACCGATGCTCAGTACAAACAGCAGATGCGTTCCGTGAACGTGTTCATGGAATCACCTGATTCGCGGTCGAATCCGTTGCTCTCGGAAGAGCCTAAAGAACAGAATAACAATAGCCTGTTGAGTGTGTCGGGTTCGTCAGCCTGCGTGGTGGGCGCCATGGCCGCCGCCACCGCCCCCACCGCACTCGAGAGCTTCGACTCCATATGGAACGTGGACCGAGATCGTGACCGACTCGATTCTGGCATGCTAGAGGACCTCAACAAATATTATTGGAATCAGGATAGCGAAATCAACGGCACACACCCGTGTGCGGACACCACCATCTCTAACAAGCTAATCAATACCGACGGTCAAATATACACACTGACCGTTCTCAACCCAGATATCAGCGAGACGAGCTCGAGCCGCTATTGGGTGAAAGAAGAAGATGTCTCCATTTCTAGCCCAGCGGATATAGAACCACCATCTTTAGACCTTGAGTCCATATTGAATATGAATGGCTTCCCTAACGAATTCAGCCAAGATTTGCCAAAAATAGAAGCCATAATATACGATGACGCCGATTCGGAAAGTCAAAACCCAGATCTGAGCACGAGTAATCTAGTAAAAGTGGAACCGTTCACTTATGATGATAGCGATTTTCAGAATGATAAAAAAGACGACCCTCACAGTCCACCTCTTATTACTACTCCTACACTATTAGAAAGCCAAGTCGAATTCAATAATAACAATAATGACTGGAAGATAACAGATCAAAACACCGAATCAAAGGAATCGTTATTAAAAAGAGCGCTACAAGGGAAAGCTTTTATTAGATATAGTACCATTCAGAAAACTGCAAAAACTGATTCTAACACAGAGTTAAAACGAGTAACAGTTATAAATAATAACAACAAAGCAGACGTTCCTTCAATGTATCAGGATGGCAAAGATGTAAGTCAAGAACTATTGATGGCAATATCACCACAGAGCGGGAACGTCAACATATCGATACTATTAGACAATCAGAACGCAACTGTGATTGCAAATGGGGAAAACCCAACCTCGACACAGACTGTCGACGATATACTATCAAACTATCCCGATGACTACGAAAAACTGAAACGAATAACAACAGAGCTGGGTGAGACAATGCAGCCGTATTGCACTGTGGAAGCGCTGGATCCCACGCGGAGCGTGTACAACATCCACCACGTGAACGGCGAGCTGGTGACTATGATTCCAACGGACGTGCAGCTAAATCAGCATTTGCAGATAATGACCGCGTCACCCACAGTGACGAGCACTAAAACAGTGAGTAAAAAATACAAAAGAATACAGAATAAAAACTCGCCACCGACGATTCAGACGCAGTCGGGAACCAACATTCAGGCGGCTACGTCTACGTCGAACGGCGTGAGGAAGGAGAGATCTCTCCACTACTGCTCCATCTGCTCGAAGGGGTTCAAGGATAAGTACTCAGTGAACGTGCACGTCCGCACGCACACGGGGGAGAAGCCGTTCGCGTGCTCGCTCTGCGGGAAGAGCTTCCGACAGAAGGCGCACCTCGCGAAGCACTACCAGACGCACATCGCGCAGAAGAGCGCCGCCGCCAACGGCGCCGTCAAGCCCAACAAGAGGTAACCGCACACTCGCGCCACCTGTGTCGTTCACTATCATAGTCAAATAAACTTCGTCATGGTGATAAGTTGTTTCAAAATAAGGCTGAAATATCACAGATGATTTTGGTAAGGTGCTAATTTAACAAAGTGGTAATTTTAGGAAAGTATAAGGACGTTACAAATGAATGATGTGAAAGTTCTCAGCCGTATCTTATTTTGTTAATTTGTCTATAATTCCACCCGTTACCGTACTTATTATTAGCGTATAAGCTATTATGATGCTTTTGTTTTAGTACAATACTCAATACCCCATATCCATTAGTCGTTAATTTTGTATAGATATGTTTTACTAATATTTTGTAATTACATGCATTTTAGTACCTGTCAGTGGGTATTTTTGGTTCCTCAGTTTCCAAAATATCGCATGTATTTATCTGTATGGTAGGTATAATTTATATTTTGCTGGATCCTCAGTTGTAATCTTATCTATCTACTAGAAACTTAAAGGTAGCAATTTTAGTAAGAACATGAAAAACCTGTCTTCGTACATGTTATTATCTAATATTTTTTATGGTTATACTGATCATTAGATTAAATAGCCAACAATGATGAGCAGCGCTAGGATTACAACTCGGCGCCAACGTAATTTCTCCCGCAGAGCGACCGACTGAACTTTCTAAAAATAATAAAAAAAACAGAGTAAAAGAACGACCATTCAGAACCACCATCTTTCACCACTCAACTATCAAACCTCTATCTTTCTCCGGTTACTTTTTAGTGTACGAACAATTTTCCTAGAAATCTTCGTGCATACAAAATTACTTTTAAGCGTACTTATGTTTAATAAAAGGATAAATGTTATTTGGTACAATATGTTGTACAAGAAAAGGTACCATTATGTTTGCTGAACTAGAAATTTCAGTGTAGATAATAGCCTGTTTGTAGCAACCACCTCCATTATATGACCATCCATATCAAACAACAGTGAACGGTTTCTCATTCCCAATATTACATCTTTCGCCTGATACAGGGAGAGGCCTGATTGCCCTCAGATTGCTATAAATTAGAAATACAAGTGCTGTTCCAACGGCGGTCTTTAAATAGTGCTCCCTTTCTCGTCTCACAGATTGGCCTTTCTTTGTGTTTATAATACGGGGCCTCACCCAGATATAAAGTTTGATAGATAGGTAGGCAAGGCTTTCAGTCTTTAAGTACCTACTCCTTTCCAACGAACTCTATCTTTAGAAAACAGCAAAATAAACATTTGGTCTTTGTTATTCGATGGTATATTATGAGCAGTGCTGGTCTGGTCTCTATACCTACTAGTTACGATTAAAATCAGTATAGGTACATTAAACGAAACACTGACAATTTATTTCTTGTGACTCATACTGAATTTAGATGATTGCCATTTTTGCTTTCAAAAAAGTAATGAGGCAGGTACTATTGGTCTAAAATATTCTGACCGCAAATACCATGATAAAAGTGAAGAATCGAACAGTAAATAATGAGTGCAAATACATTAGTTTCAAAAGGGGTAAATTTGCTGCTGCATTTTTTGAGACCTTTATCAAACTATGATTGAGATGTAAACTAAAAATAATACTGTACTTAAATTATAATGACGTATTAAGATGAACAATATTAGACAATTTCAAAACTGAAAATTCATTAACTTTTGATACCGACTGTATTGGAAAAAAATGTAGGTACACATTCAAATCAATAGTTTTTTAGCCTATTGATTATTATGACAATAATTTTGTCTTTATCTTTTTACTTTTATTTTAAATAATTTTGCTTGTTACCTAGACAGAGCTAGATATTTTCCTATTGTTCAGCCACCGCTGGGTGGACATAGAAAACTTCTCTATAAAGTTTCGACCCAACATTATAAGCAAGCTTTCTCCTTGTTGTGGTCATTTTTAAAATGAAGCAAAAAGATACATTTAGTTTTATAAATATAGAGAGTTGAACATAAATATACAATGATTTATACGAATTACAGCAGTTACAATTTAATTGGGTTCTGTGATTGAAATCGAAGCAGCATCTAGTGCATCAAGGTCGACATTTCGGCCTCCGCACGTCAAACGCGTATTGATCTCATATCAAAAGCAATGTCGTTTTAAAATGACCTAGTAATTTTGTTTCAATTGTTTTGTTTTCAATTTTTAAACAGGCATTTTTTATATAGCGGAGTCCAGCTAGTTTATCTAGGTACTCTCAGCTAGTGATCAGTAGAGCTATTTCAAGAGAGACTTTCTGAACAAATTTCTCTCTCTCTCTCTCTCTCGATCTTTACTTTTATGTGGCTATGTTTTTTTAAACTGGTTTAATTTGAAGTACCGTAGAGGAGTGCACCTTTTTTATTTAGTTTGAATTCTAAGCAGACCTTATTCTATTGTGATACTAACTTGCCAGCAAAGATTAGAATCATTTGATCAAAATGCGGAAATAGAAAGGCTGCTTGAGCTTTTTATTTTTGCTTCTAGTGGTCGGTGAACATGATTCTTTTGTAATGTTTTATGGAAGGTATTTTTATTACACGTGCAATTCAGTAACTCAATAGCCGCAATAGCCTCTGACAATTTAAAAACATCTTTAACGATAAATACTGATCTGTCAAGTCATTTCCGATAAATAATCAGCTTTGAAGGAACGTCAAATATTCTGAGTGTTAAGTTTATTATACTCTTCGACAACTACAATGTAATTTTAAGTTATAGACTTATCATGGCCGACTTCAGCTTATCTTGCCTGTCTCATACTGAAAATGTTATGATAAACATAACCAATACTAAACATACTGCCTTATTATAAACGTAACTTATAATAAAATTGCTACAAATAAGATTATTTCTACATAGTAAGTAAGGTATTTTCTACATATTTCAAAAAAATTCTGAGGAAAATTCGAGAAGCTTGTTACTGATATTTCTTGTTCTTTAAAAATACTCATTTTCATAGAACCAATAAACAGTAGGCCTACTCTTGTTTGTACATAAATTGTTTTATTTATGGACTTCGAACATCATCCTACTCATGATAAAACTGTACAGATATTTTTAAGTCTGAGGATTTTTTTAACAATACTCATTAATTGTAAATATAATGTCTATAAAACAGATTTTTTATGACAAAACTAAAAATAATTTGAGAAATTTTATACTCTACCACTTGAATCTCATTAGATGGTATTTTATTTAAAAGTTAGCGAATTTATAGAATCTTAAGTAAATAATAAGAATAGTCTTTGAGAGATTTTACCAGTTTACTCTTTAAGTTAATATGGCTACCTTGATAAGTTATTGTGAGTACATACATAAATGGTTGTTAATATATTAACAAAATATGTCGAGATATTAAATACGTTGGTTATTGAGGTCAATATTTCACAAACGATTTGTTACTCAAAAAGTTATGTAGTACATATATTGAACGATTTATTAATGCATTTGTTCCTGAGTTAATTAATAGATTTTATTGATTAAATGTGTCTAATTTTTAAGAAGATTTCACAATTTAAATACTTTATACATGTGTAACATAATTTTATATAGGTTACATTTAGTCCTTAGTATCGAATCGACACAGAAAGACTTTTGCAGACTTTTAAGAACCTGTTAAAATTATATAGTCTTACGGAGTCCTAGACATCTTAGGCGAGCACTGCTCACTAATAACATTCTACACCGTACCTTACTAAGCAAATAACTAGTTTTAATAAATAATCATGAAACTATGTGTCCTTTGCTAAAGTTTCGATGTGTTTATGTGTCAATTTTATACGAACGGGCACTAAGGATATATCGTGGACGACATGGATGTACTCTTTAAAGTACCTATCAAGCCTGTTTTTCTAGACTAGCGGAATTGTAAGCATTGATTTGCAGAAATTATTGAACAAAACCTATTTGTCCACCATTATCCTTAAACCTGAAGCCGTCCTGTACAATAAGTACATTTTAATTATTTATTATAGAAATTAAATAATAAGACGATGAGGAAAACAAAAATATTTTATTTTGATTAACCGGAGCTGTGATTTTTGTATTCTGTGTAAACTGTAAAACGGTGTCACATATGACACGTGTCACATTGTCATGATCAATATAACTCTAGTGTGCCAACTGATACAGCTTTTAAGGCTAAGTTAGGTGCTTATTAAAAAACGTGTGCTAGATGAAAAATAAACCTGTAAAAAACATTCCAAGAAAATATGTAATATTACACCTACACATAGAATATAATTTGAGTAAGTTATACGTGTACAGTTGGATGCAAAAAGGCACATGTCGTGCAAAGTGCATTAGAGCCGATGTATAAGAATAACCCCGTATCTGACGAAGCCTTAGTTGTATGTAGGGACGAGACGCAAACTAGTGGGTGTTGTACTTTTTGCGTAGACTACTTCAATAAAAAATCTTGACATTTAGAACTACATAATGTTTGTTAATGTTTTTGAACTAAATACTGTAATAATTTACGCGATCAGTGGGTGTGGTGGCGCTTTGTTATGAGATGCTAAGAGCAAAGACTTCAATTAAAAAGGTTGCTTTATAGTATAATTAATATATTCATACCCTTAATTACTTCCTCTTATTAAACTACGCAAAGTGTTCGACATTTAAAAGACAAGACTAATTGCTAGTTTTTCTTGCTTTATATACGTACGTACGGACATTTTTTTTTATTATAAGTAAGTCTACGTAAAAGTGTACAAACATCTCGTTCCATTGAATAGCAACTGTTTCAGATTGCCTGGTCATTTTAAATCAGTATCGAACCGAAAGGAATTTAAAATAGAATACCTATAGCTACCATAGTTTTATAAAGATTTACAGTTTTGTAATGAATTTCTTATATTTTTACTTTCCTATGTTAGTTTGCTAATAAAATGTTTTAAATAATGCTGTATTTTTATTGGGATGACTGATACACCCTTAGTTTATTCAACTTGTTCAAGGAAACAAAGAGAAGATACCTAAAGATATAAATTATAAAATTGTATAGATACCTAATCTTCTTGAAAACAGTTTCAATAATATCGTTAATAGGTATTTGATTTTTATGGCTAGAAAGCTCTAGTGGAATGTGGAAAGCTTCATCAACTTTGAAAAAAAAAACATGGCATAATCATAAAGAAATGAGGAAATAGAAGAACGATTCTGAGCTCCACCGACATCCCGCGATCTTTACCATGTCGTCCGTACATCGGGTAGAGGGCTAAGTTAAGGTTAAGTAGGTTATAATAAGTCTACTTTGAATACCAACTGATGAACAAAGGCCCACATCTCAGCTTGAGCACTGGCCATCCACGGGGTGGCTATTGTCTTGTGTTCCGGCGCGCCGACCTAGGTGGTAATTAGTTCCATTGTGGACTAAAGATCGTATCGCCTTCACAAATACTTCCGATGGATTTACGTACCTGCTTTCAACTCATTGTTTGCAAACTGTATTAATCGTTATGTGATGGATCTACCAGAACCTACCTACATATACTATAGGCCTACTTGACGTAAAAATGTAATAAATGCCTATACCTTGGCTTAGTTTAGGTACCGAGGTGGAGTCCTATAAAAATTAGATGGCATTGGTTACCTACCCTAATATTGAAATGTATCGAGGCCGGGAGGCGAGCCTGGAAACCCGATCTACAGGTTTCAATTTGAAACCTACTTGGGTACCAGCTCTCGGTATAGGCTAAGTTTTAAGATTTAATGTTTTAGACCTAATTTTTATCCTTGTCCTTAGTCTAAGTGAGAGAAATAAATAAATATATAAAAATATATAAGTTGCTAGCGGCCTCTCCCTGCTTCACACGGGTGGAAATTTATTTTTGAAACACATAAATATAGCCTACGTTACTCGAGGTGAATGTAGCTTTCCAATGGTGAAAGAATTTTTGAAATCGGCACAGTAGTTTTTGAGTTTGAACGTAGGTACCCATTAATAAGATATTTATATATTTAGGTATCCTAGGCACTCAGCTATATGGCATGAATGTTGATGGATATAAAAGTAGAGGTAGGCCTAAGAAAATATGGATGGATTGTGTGAGAGATGATATGTACAAGAAAGGAGTGAGTACTGAGATGGCGAGTGATATGGGAGAATGGAAGAAAAATACATGTTGTGCCGACCCCACCTAGTGGGATAAGGGCAGGAATAAGAAGAAGGCACTCAGTTTTTCATGTGATAGACCTGCGGTGGCATTTATTATATTTGAAACAATTAAACATTAATAGCTTTGCTTACAATCTTTCTGCGGTGGCGATCAGCTGAAACGCTATCATATATGACAGCGATATTTGACAGCGTTTCAGCTGATCGCCAGCGCCAGCGTCTAGATGTGCGCAGGCCTTACGGAGATAACCAATTCACCATGAAAGTCATAACGTGCAAGAGCACCGTTAATGGGCAGGTACCTAGATATGCGGCTGACCTAGCCATTACCATTTATAACTAACGCAGCTATTCAAATTCGAAACTTGAGATAGGTATTATTCATTTATTAGGGTTCCGTAGCCAAATGGCAAAAACGGAACCCTTATAGATTCGTCATGTCTGTCTGTCTGTCTGTCCGTCCGTGTCACAGCCACTTTTCTCCGAAACTATAAGAGCTACACTGATGAAACTTGGTAAGTAGATGTATTTTGTAAACCGCATTAAGATTTTTTCACAAACATAAAAAAAACAATAAATTTTGGGGGTCCACACTTAGAACTGAAATTCAAAAAAATTTTTTTATCATTATTCATTTATTCATACGTGTGGGGTATTTATGAATAGGTCTTCAAAAATGATGTTGAGGTTTCTTATATCGTTTTTTTCTAAACTAAATAGTTTGCGCGAGAGACACTTCCAAAGTGGAAAAAAGTTGGTCCCCCCCCCCCCTCTAACTTCTAAAATAAGATAAAGATAAAACTAAAAAAATATATATTTCATCACTATGCAAACTTTCAACGATATTTGGTTTGAACGATATCTAGTCAGTAGTTTTTTTTTATACGTCATAAATCGTAAACTGCAATTTAACTTTCGACGAACTACAAAAACCTTTGTATTATGTTACTTGATGCTACGGAACCCTTCATGGGCGAGTCCGACTCGCACTTGGCTGCTTTTTTTTATCTATTGAATATACCAACGGCAGAGTAAAATAAAACACAGTTTAATACGCATTAGTCTAGAATAGCCAATAACAGTAGGCCTACCACAAGCAGCTGTCTGGCTCTGTCTCTGGGTCTGGTTTTAAGTCTGTGTGAGTGCTCACCAGTGTATTATACTGTGTGTGTGACGTTTCGGCGACGGATTTATTTAGACAGCACTCATACAGACTCAAAACCAGAGCCAGAGTCAGACAGAGCTTGTGGCAGGCCTACGGGTCTCTCTAAAGAAAAAAAATAATACTACGAATATCAAATATCAATATTATACACAACAAACAATAATATAGTCGTAAGATAGCACGCAGGCTGCGACCAGACTAACGGAAGTGGGCAGAACCTTCGTTCCGATGGAATTTACCTACGATCACAGCTAATAAAAATGATTAGTTCTATAAATTCAATGGCTACGTCAACTGATCACTTGATATAAAAAGAAAACATGCAAGTTCTTGTAGCATAGTTAATGTAAACAGACATGTGAATATTGTGAGGCACTTTAACTTTCTCCTTGTGATGGGCCGTCAATCATCATAAATTAGAGACGATTTTCCAGTTATCACTTCGCAATATTCACTGCTTAGGTATTATCACTGTAACTATTCGTTTACATCCATGTTTGTATGCATATAGTACCTCAGTACCCACGTGCCATAAAGTTAATAATCGCTACATCATATTAACATAATTATGGTTTTAAAAGGTGAATGACCTGTAAACTTTTGAAGGTGATTTATCACTGGAAAATCTCCATCAATATGAAGCTGTGTTTTTTTTATAGGAATTTTTAATATGATGAATGGTCGGGCATCTAGCTGAAGTGAAAACCACAGGCCGTGTGCGACGTAACCAGACATCATTAGTTGAGCCACCAGCTAAGCTACCTGCTAGAAATAATACATTATGAATGAAAACTCGACAACCTGCATCTCAACTTTTTGTAGAAGTAGAGCTCTTTGTGAAGGGCTCGTTTGGGGAAGTACTGTCACCATGCCTATGTTTGAAGCAGCATTCCTATGTTACGGTTAGAAGAGTGTATTGGTGCCGGTGAAATAACTGGCACCTAAGGCTGAACATCTGTATGCGTAAAGTTGATCGACGCAGGGTATATCGTAAGGCAAGTTACTGATGTACGTGACATGAGGCAATGTTTTGTTATAGGTGGGCCATATGCTTGTTCTATTAGCAAGTTGTTTATAAAAACAACTCTGGCTATTTTTGTCAAAACTATGCATACTTCTTAGCTTCATAAGTTCGAAAATATGTGTCAAGTGCACGAAAGGAGCCTCTTCGAGGCGCACTTAAAATCCTCTCACCACACTTGGTTCGAAAGAATCAGTGACACGATAAGAAGAAGAAGCTTCATACGAGTAGTTTTCGGATGATTGGAAGTTAAAATAAATTTTAACTTAAATTTTGACATGATTTTGAACATTTCATTCAGATGTGACTATGTGATTGCAACAAAAGATATGCAATCACCCCGGGGATCTCTTGCAGATATTATGGTAAGGTAAAATCAGAAACTTTCTGCGTGAATTCTTCATTTCATTTTCATTTCACGCCGATGATTATGCTGATGTTGGAAGAAGACACTGATTTTCATTCATAGCACACGAACGTTCACTAGACCTACCACAAGCTCTGTCTGGTTCTGTCTCTGGCCCTGGTTTTGAGTCTGTGTGAGTGCACACCAGTGTATTAAACTGTGTATGTGTGACTTTTCGACGTAAGATTTATTTAGTAAACACTCACACATACTCAAAATCAGAGCCAGAGACAGAGCCAGACAGAGCTTGTGGTAGGCCTACAGAGCTTAAGCACAGAAAAAAATGGGATAATTGCATAACAATGCAATTATTTCTACTCAGACGGCAAAATAATGAAGGGTGTGTGAGTATATAGGTATTTGCTACTCAATGCAGTGACGAAACGACGGAATGATCTGAGGGTTCACAGACATTTTTTTTATGGAAATAAAAAAATCAGCTAGAGGAAATGACAGCTAGGAGAGCTTTTAATTTTTATATCCAAAAACCCCGTGTACACTGTAAGTGTGCACACACCACACATTCTCAAAAAACTTACGATCAACTCTTGCCCCCTCTTATTTCAAAAGACTTGCTCTGGTTGACTCTCTCTTTTGACTGATTGGTGCCATAAAAGTATAGGGTGTTACTTTTCACATTTTGTGTAGGATATACTCCCAAATGAGACAAGCGTATTTTTAAAAACAGTCGAAAGCGAACAAAAGAAAGAAAGAAGCAGTGGGGTGAAAGGAATTTAACAAAAAAAAAGATTAGATGAGCTCTGATTCTCTGAAGTTTTATTGCACAATTACCTAGGTATTATGTTACACTGGCTGTTACATGTTCTTTTCTTTGGGCTTTTTATTTCTATTCTGTGACTGGCAGTGTGAGAAATATTGTTCTGATTTTTCAAATTAAAACCGGAAGTAGGTATACCTAAATGATAATATTACCGTGAAAATAACAATATCTATTCATCTACATCCACGATACATACAATGCATAATGCATACATAAGTACATAATACAAGAGAAGACAACGCACTGATCACTTAAACTGCAGCGCCTAAAAGGTTTGCAATTCGACTCAGGCAGTCCTAAGGGGGACAGAAGCAATATATGAAAAAAAATGTGTGATATTTTCAATATTTTTAATGATACCATTTCATAAAATAGCGGAGGTGTGTCGAATTTATAGTTCTTGCAATATGTTAACGTTTCTCAACGTTTTATGGGTTGTAACTTGATTATGTATATGATTGAATACTTACGTGATTCAGAGATAACTTCGTAAGTGGAATTACTTTGCTAACAATTACTTACTTGGAAATCTATGTTTAATTTTTATATATATGCCTAGTCTACTGTGTAAGGTATCTATACAAGTTCTATTTTTATATTAAGTACTTAAATGAAAAACTATAATACAACATACAACCTTTATCTTCATAACTTATATTATTCTAAAACTTAGTCTAATCTAAATTAATCTAAGAAAACCTGGCTTTAATATAAAAATAAATAACTAAGCATAGTTCTACTACATAATTAAAAACTTATTATATTTGACCTTTTCTAGAGTTCTAAAATATTGTATTGATAGCTGTTATGTGTTATTGTGGTTGCGACCACAAAGTGAATACAATAGTTGGTGCATTTGTAGAGAGTTTACTCTGATGGCGTCGGGGTCACCAAGGAATGTCCTTGACATCGCTAACTATAACATACGAGGGGTTTAAAAAGATATTCAGCAATATGGACCAATTTATAGATGAGGGAGACTGAATCATAATGCCTGGCGGAGCGCTTATTGAAAGTTGAAACCGGCAATGAAATCAAGATCTACATTGATAATGCACATTGACACATCCGCTTTGATTCATTTCAGAGGTTTTTGTATTTATAGGAGAAAGTCTTGTCACGATTTTTTGGATTGCCTATTATTTTACTGAGCAAAACCGTTTCCGTATTTTTTTGCTAAATGAGGTTGTATTTGTAGCATTAATAATGTAACAAACTAGGTTTTATATTCAGGGGTTGTAAGATTTTGTGGCACAAAACTTAATAGCCGTGTAGCTCCAACACCAAAATCTACCCCTTTAGGGAATGTAACATACGTTTTATTTTAATATAAAAAGTCACTGTAATATTCAACTATGAGTCGATTTTCTTTTGCCATAGATAACTTAAATCACTGTATTTTTTTGTGTTTTACTTCTTTGTATTTAAACGTGTTGTTGTGTTTTTTACTAAACTATGAGTTTACTTCTTAGGGTCTCTGTAGACTCCCATGAATAGGATAGAGTTGGTAGGGCGCTCGTAGATGACATAGACAAAGGGGAAGTTAGCTATAAACCTCGTCGGCTCTGAAGGGCGGGATGAGCGGAAACCGAATATAGCGGTAGAGGCAGCTGCTACGGTACCTGGAAAATATACAATAATTATTAGAAAATATACTTGTTGTGAGGTCCAGAGGTGAGGGTATGAGTAACGTTATTCATTTGATAAAAATAATTATCAATCGACAGTTTTCGAATCGCTACTGTGACCTATGACAGCATAGGAATGGTGGATATTGGTAAGTAGCTCTATCTTGGTATTAAGTATTAGGTACATAACATTTGGAATATTAAAACAATTTTGAAATTAATGGCACGTGCGGCTGAGCCTCAAGTATCAATCAAGGTTTATCTACTGGTCGGTATTCTTTGGCATATTCTCATTTTTTTTTGTTGAAATAAATTAAGGAGGTACTCTGCTGACATAAAATGGTCAAAGCGACCTGGTCTGATGATGGAGCCAAGTTCTTTCCAAAGGAACTCTTCAATCAATTGGCCAAATTAGTTAATACTTGTTTACCATACAAAGTTAGTGAGGGATAGTCCTCAAAATAATATAATCCTTCTCAAAATAGATAAAACACAATGTATGATGGTGTCACATTTTTTCTGATTAGGTATTTATTTAGATACCTATGCACTTAACTTTTCGGAGCATTTGGATCGCATCACAAGATCTCAATTCGGGGCGAACTACTAGTTTAAAATGTACCTTCTTCATCAACTTGTATCTTCGCTTTGTGGACTGCGTCGTCAAACTGGATGCCAGACTGAGCGGTCAGAGTGCTGAAGTCTGCGGACACGTTGAACAGATCACCGACACCAAGCTTCTCCAATATCTGTAAAAAAAACAACGTTGTAAAACTTAAAATAAAAAATAAACGTGAGCTAAATAATAGTAGATTGATCAATTTTTATACTTGCTTGCTTGTTTTGAATAAATATTGAAAATTTATTTCATTATTTATTCGAAGCAAGTTGCAAGATTGATAAACAAAACATAGCCGGTATATGAAATAAATTGAGAAAAATAAATTCGAATGATTTCGCGACAACGCAACGTCTTGTTTTTTTTCTCCTGTCTGTAGCCGCAACGCATTGCTAAAGCGTTTTTGCTGCCCTGTGCATTGCATGCATTCTACCAAGGAGAGTTCCATTTTCAAAAATAAAATGTTGTACGGTTTTTCCTTACGTAATTATATGGAAACAAACGGGTTTTTGATCGCGATTACCTTTATTAATTCCCGACGTTTCGGCTGTGTTGCAACAACCGTGGTCACGGGTTGACTGGAGTTCATTGGAGTTACTGTCGAGAAGCGGTGGCAGTTTTATTTGCAACTACCCTCACTTGGTCTTCAGAATTAGAAATGTCCGCGTTCATATTACGACACACCACACTAACTGTATCTACACACTGCGCTGATCTTTCGCGACGGATACACTTAACGAAAACAGGATTCCAAGACGAAGAAAGTTTATAGCCGTCTTCACGATTGAAATTGGGGTACTTTTTTATTTCTATCGCTTCCCGGACCATTCTTCTATGGTAAAAACGTTCACTGGACAGAACTTTAGGGTCATGTAGTTCAATCCAGTGATTCGGTCCCGAGTCCACCAAATGCTCCGCCACGGCAGATTTATACACCTGACGATTTTTGACGGCTGCTATATGCTCCTTGACGCGTTCGGCTATAGTTCTCTTTGTTTGCCCAATGTAAGAACGACCACAACTACAGTCTATATTATAAACGCCAGGCATCTGCAGAGGTATCACATCCTTAGGAGTCCGTAACTGCTTAGCCACTTTAGAAAAAGGTGTAAACACTGACTTAATTGATAACTTCTTCAAAACGTTACCAATTTTATCTGTCACACCCTTTACATAAGGCAAAAACATGGGCTGCCTATTTACCTCAAGAGGCTTCTTCTTGTTAGCATGTTTCCGGTTCCATCGTCCACCTACATATCCGTTACATTTTAGCACCTCCTGAACATGTGTCAACTCACTGTCTAAATGCTCAGGGTCACAGAGGTCGTATGCTCTGTTTGTTAACGACGAGACCACTGACTGCAGGTGGCGAGGATGGTGGTGTGAGGCAGCGTTAAGATACCTATCAGTGTGTGTTGGTTTTCTATAAACAGAGTGCGCCAATGACCCATCGGATTTCACCATCACCTTGACATCGAGAAAAGCCAACGTCCTGCCTTCCTCCAATTCATTAGTGAAACGAATCTTCGTGTGTATGGAGTTCAAATATGATGTAAATTGTTCTACTTCCTGTTTTTTACCCTTCATTATGCAGAAAACATCATCAACATATCTCTTCCATAACTTTACACCGTTGGCCACAAGATCTAACTTACTTTCGAAATGCTCCATCCAGATATTGGCTAAAACTGGAGCCACCGGACTTCCCATGGCCACTCCGTCAATCTGGAGGATATTCGTTTCACTAATGAATTGGAGGAAGGCAGGACGTTGGCTTTTCTCGATGTCAAGGTGATGGTGAAATCCGATGGGTCATTGGCGCACTCTGTTTATAGAAAACCAACACACACTGATAGGTATCTTAACGCTGCCTCACACCACCATCCTCGCCACCTGCAGTCAGTGGTCTCGTCGTTAACAAACAGAGCATACGACCTCTGTGACCCTGAGCATTTAGACAGTGAGTTGACACATGTTCAGGAGGTGCTAAAATGTAACGGATATGTAGGTGGACGATGGAACCGGAAACATGCTAACAAGAAGAAGCCTCTTGAGGTAAATAGGCAGCCCATGTTTTTGCCTTATGTAAAGGGTGTGACAGATAAAATTGGTAACGTTTTGAAGAAGTTATCAATTAAGTCAGTGTTTACACCTTTTTCTAAAGTGGCTAAGCAGTTACGGACTCCTAAGGATGTGATACCTCTGCAGATGCCTGGCGTTTATAAGATAGACTGTAGTTGTGGTCGTTCTTACATTGGGCAAACAAAGAGAACTATAGCCGAACGCGTCAAGGAGCATATAGCAGCCGTCAAAAATCGTCAGGTGTATAAATCTGCCGTGGCGGAGCATTTGGTGGACTCGGGACCGAATCACTGGATTGAACTACATGACCCTAAAGTTCTGTCCAGTGAACGTTTTTACCATAGAAGAATGGTCCGGGAAGCGATAGAAATAAAAAAGTACCCCAATTTCAATCGTGAAGACGGCTATAAACTTTCTTCGTCTTGGAATCCTGTTTTCGTTAAGTGTATCCGTCGCGAAAGATCAGCGCAGTGTGTAGATACAGTTAGTGTGGTGTGTCGTAATATGAACGCGGACATTTCTAATTCTGAAGACCAAGTGAGGGTAGTTGCAAATAAAACTGCCACCGCTTCTCGACAGTAACTCCAATGAACTCCAGTCAACCCGTGACCACGGTTGTTGCAACACAGCCGAAACGTCGGGAATTAATAAAGGTAATCGCGATCAAAAACCCGTTTGTTTCCATATAATTATGCATAACGATCGTGTTAATTTAAAAAGTACTATTGCTAACCGGTACGGGCCGGAAGTTGTAAACAAAGTGCGACGTCTAGAATTTCTGCGGAAGAAAAGTGTTAAACTTTCTACATCATTGTCATTTTTAACTAAATGTCGTGATTGGGACTTGGTACCTACGTGTGTTCGTATTAAACCGCGTAGGGATATTGAACTATCCGACAGAATTCTAGGGAATGCGAGTGTCTATCTGTTGAAACAATTGATTAGAAATAACTACCGTTATTTAAATGGAGTGCAGTGAAGTGTTATCTTATAGTGATTTTGACTTATGTGACCGGATAACATACAATCAAGCGCAGCGTACGTTTGATTTTTGTACAGAGAAGCAGGACAAGAAATTTGAAAAATTGCGTGGTAGACATGGCATCCTACAACACCAGGTACAGTCCGTGACGAAAAAACGTGATACCGTCATTAATTTGTCAAGCGCTAATTTGGATGAGACAACACTAAACATTCTGGAGAAAGGTTTGAACTTTGCACCGACTCCTAAACGGATTCCATATGAGGACATCATTAGTAGTGTTGAGGAGACAATTATTCGTAACAAGATACCACCTACTGACGCTGAAACGCTGAGACAAGATGTTGCAATAATTTTACGTAAGTCCCGGCTACCTAAGTCTAATGTGACTACGGAAGAGCGTCTAGCCCTCAGATCCTTGCGAGAAAACCAAAATATTTTGGTGCTCAAGGCGGATAAGGGCAACGCCACTGTGGTTATGAACACTACTGACTACGATGATAAGATGCAAAGTTTATTGGATGATGACAGTGTGTACAAGCCTGTATCATATAACCCAACCGCTAGAGTGACAAGGCGTATTCGAGCTCTGATTTTGGAATTTAAAGATCTTTTCATAGAAGATGTGTTCACACATTTACATAAGCCTATAATAGTGCAGTCGCCTAAATTGTATGGATTACCGAAAGTACACAAGATGAATGTGCCCCTACGTCCTATAGTGAGTCAGATTGATTCGCCAACTTATTTTCTTGCAAAACATGTTGCCTCAATCTTGCAACCTCTCGTAGGGAAAACGTCATCTTTTGTGAAAGATTCCCGCCATTTTGTGGATATTATCAGTAGTTTGAAATTGGAGCCAGAGGACATCATGGTAAGCTTTGATGTGGAGTCACTCTTCACCAATGTTCCAATAAAGGATTGCTTGGATGTCGTAAAAGAGAAGCTGAAGGATAACGTATTGCCTGACCAGTATATTGTTTTACTTGAACACTGTTTGGATGGAAACTTCTTTTTATACCGTGGACAACATTACCTCCAGATTGACGGAGTGGCCATGGGAAGTCCGGTGGCTCCAGTTTTAGCCAATATCTGGATGGAGCATTTCGAAAGTAAGTTAGATCTTGTGGCCAACGGTGTAAAGTTATGGAAGAGATATGTTGATGATGTTTTCTGCATAATGAAGGGTAAAAAACAGGAAGTAGAACAATTTACATCATATTTGAACTCCATACACACGAAGATTCGTTTCACTAATGAATTGGAGGAAGGCAGGACGTTGGCTTTTCTCGATGTCAAGGTGATGGTGAAATCCGATGGGTCATTGGCGCACTCTGTTTATAGAAAACCAACACACACTGATAGGTATCTTAACGCTGCCTCACACCACCATCCTCGCCACCTGCAGTCAGTGGTCTCGTCGTTAACAAACAGAGCATACGACCTCTGTGACCCTGAGCATTTAGACAGTGAGTTGACACATGTTCAGGAGGTGCTAAAATGTAACGGATATGTAGGTGGACGATGGAACCGGAAACATGCTAACAAGAAGAAGCCTCTTGAGGTAAATAGGCAGCCCATGTTTTTGCCTTATGTAAAGGGTGTGACAGATAAAATTGGTAACGTTTTGAAGAAGTTATCAATTAAGTCAGTGTTTACACCTTTTTCTAAAGTGGCTAAGCAGTTACGGACTCCTAAGGATGTGATACCTCTGCAGATGCCTGGCGTTTATAATATAGACTGTAGTTGTGGTCGTTCTTACATTGGGCAAACAAAGAGAACTATAGCCGAACGCGTCAAGGAGCATATAGCAGCCGTCAAAAATCGTCAGGTGTATAAATCTGCCGTGGCGGAGCATTTGGTGGACTCGGGACCGAATCACTGGATTGAACTACATGACCCTAAAGTTCTGTCCAGTGAACGTTTTTACCATAGAAGAATGGTCCGGGAAGCGATAGAAATAAAAAAGTACCCCAATTTCAATCGTGAAGACGGCTATAAACTTTCTTCGTCTTGGAATCCTGTTTTCGTTAAGTGTATCCGTCGCGAAAGATCAGCGCAGTGTGTAGATACAGTTAGTGTGGTGTGTCGTAATATGAACGCGGACATTTCTAATTCTGAAGACCAAGTGAGGGTAGTTGCAAATAAAACTGCCACCGCTTCTCGACAGTAACTCCAATGAACTCCAGTCAACCCGTGACCACGGTTGTTGCAACACAGCCGAAACGTCGGGAATTAATAAAGGTAATCGCGATCAAAAACCCGTTTGTTTCCATATAATTATGCATAACGATCGTGTTAATTTAAAAAGTACTTTTCCTTACGTTTCTGAGCGGCAATGACTTCTCGACGGTAAACTTGGGTATTTCGACGACCACCTCGCGGCCCATGTAGCTCTCTTCCACCACAGCGGCCAAGCGCTCTGGTGTTAGGTTGGCTATTATGTTTTTCACTCCTGGAAAAGCAATTTCATTGTAGATATCGGCTGATAGAAGACAGCTGGAAGAGGAAAACATGTTGTGCTGACCCCACATAAAGTGGGATAAAGGCAGGAAGAAGAAGAAGAAAACCCGTTTTATTGTCTTTGATATCTAAACTACATAATAAGGACACAAAAAAATGTGTGGAATGTGTTAATTTGTTAAAGCAGTAATTAAAGTTTTTACACATTTCAAAAAAGTGATCTTTGTCTTTCAGGGCATCTACAGATAAAAATATACTTATACAACTCATTTTAGGTTTGTCAAAAACAACAAATGTATTTTTTTTCGACACTTAGCTGAATAAATCTGTTTAAGAGGGTACGATTTCCATACAAACATAATTTACACAACTATGGGCGAATAAAGTATAAATGTACACTGAAATAGTTGTAATAGAATTTTACAGTGGTCTTTATTGCCGGCCAGTTATATAAAGTTGGAGAAAACTAGGATAACAGAAATATTAATAAAAAACCAAAAAAGTATTTTTTTCGTCATTCTTTCTAACGGGTACTCGGCATTGAATACGTGAGTGAGCTTAAAATATATGTCTCGAAATAGTCGTAAAAGTCTGATAATTCTTTTTCTGAAGCCCGACTGCCACGACCAACGGCTACCACTCCAACTTTATATAACTGGCCGGTAATAAGGACCACTGTAAAAGCCTATTACAGCTATTTCAGTGTACATTAATACTTTATTCGCCCATAGTTGTGTAAATTCAGTTTGTATCGGAATCGAACTAAACTTTAGGATCGTTGCTTTCTGTTGTGGTAAGTATGCGTTTTTTGAAAGAACTTCTTGAAATGCAAGTGCAAACAAAATATACTCAATTCAACATTATACAGTAAAATAACTACTTAAATATAAATCTAGGCATACCTCAGTTCACATGGGTTCATCCTCATTGATAACTCATGTGGTTATTGTAATTTTTGGAAGAGTCATAAACTTTTGAACTTTTTGATCGCGAGTAGGTAATTCGTATTTACCTTCCTTCATGGAGTAGGGAGGCAGTAGAATGTACATGCTGATATCCTCGCCCTTGTACGGCAGTTCCAAGATCTGAGCTCCTAGTTCATCACTGGCCACTGCAACCGAAATAGAAGTCCATTTAATAAATATTTATTACTTTATTCGTTTGACATCTCATAATGCCATCGATTTCCAGATAGACCCACTATAGCTCTCCATTCACCGATTTCTGTCAATAGGATGATCATGAGAAGATGATTTTCTTTGTTGTAAAAGGGAAATAATGTTCGTATGAGTTATCGGCCAACTCTGGTGTCTGTAATTGTAGATCACCGCTTCCCAAAGGCGTATATGTAATGGCCTTGTAGACTTGTATCTAACCTAATGGCTTGTATTGTAAACCAACATCAAATTCAGAATGTTTATAGCAGTTGGTAAAAATTTCAATTTCAAAAATGAGCCTTGTTCCTGAAATACGTAAACACGCCTTTACACCACTTACCACCTTGATCACTTGATCAGCATTCATTACGTGTGTATTATAAAGAATAAACTCACTAAAATGGAAAGTTCCCTTTTGTTTCATGAAAGGCACCAAGGTCTGGCGAGTTTCTGACACAAAGAAAGGCTCCTTCTTCGTCCTCTCAGCGGGGAACTTGGAGGCCCATACTCCTTTGAAGTAGGCTGCGTTGGCTAGCACTAGTTTAGTAGCTTGGGAGACTGCGTCTTCAGGCAATAAGTCCTTGATGTTGTCTTTTGTGATTCGGGAAACCCAGTTGTTGATGTAATCGCGGGCGGCCTCAGGGTTTTCCTTGTAATTCTGAAAACAAATATTGAGCATGAGTTTTTTGGACTTTTTGCTATTGTTTATTTTGTACCTACAAAAGGTAAATCGTCATCCTAGAGGCCATCGATTTATTTATTGGTTTTTTGGCTTCTCAAAAAACCACCCTGTATATAATAGTTTACCTACAAACAGTAATATTTTTCATACCAGAGCCTCGATGTCTTCGGCGAAGATGTCCAGCATGCACTGCCGCACCTCCAGCTCGTTGGCGACGAACATCTTGTTGGCGCTCGTGAACTCGTAACTGTCGCTGTTGTTGTTGCTAGCTCGCGACCGCTTGTCCTTTTTGTAAGCCGTCATAAGGTTTACTTTGTCCTGAAAATTATTAATAAATTATATGAAAACACTTCATCTTTATCTTAGGCATTTAAAGCAGGTATTGAAATTAACTTTTCACACTACAGCGATCACTCTCACACGGTGGAGGATCTTGTAGAAAACCAGCATATCGTAGAACCTACGAGGCAATGCTTTTAAAAAGACGATGGTTACCACTTAACATCAGGTGGGCCATAGCCCACCTGATTTTTGTACCATTAGATAGATAGATAGATAAAACTTTATTGTACACCACAAGAATAGGACACATTTAACGAAAATACTTGAACTAAAGCGATGTACAGTGGGCGGCCTTATTGCTATGAGCGATCTCTTCCAGACAACCTTTGGACCATTAGCTAGTTGTATAAAAAAAGAACCTAAAAAAGATCTGACCAACTGGGTTAAAACAAGGGACACTACGAGATGAAGAATTAGTGATAAGTATTTTTCAGGCAAACACCGGATAATTACATGAGACAAATGTTTGTCTTAGTTGGGAATCGAACCCACATCTATACAGCACTAGAGGCAAGGCGAATGAACTGAGCTGTGAAGACAAAGGTATTTAAACCTGCTCCTTTGCGCGTCATTCGGTCAGCCACCAGGACTGTCTCTCAAATGAAGCATACCACTCACCATATTCTCCGCAATCTGTAGTGATCTCTTCAGTGACTTCTCAGTTTGTTCCCCGGTCGCGAAATAAGCTAGCAACAACGCATGATACACGGAGAAGGGTGAGAAGAAGATATTATCGTCGGGCACCGCTTCATTGATGGAGTTGAAGAGGTTCAGAGTGAACGTCAGCTGTCCCTGGTATAAGGAGGTTCGAGCCTCCGGATTCAACTTTTTAGAGGAGTCATCTTTGTAGAAGCACTGGCTGTTCACCGTCGATAGAAACAGGAACACCACCCCGGCGAATTTAAGCATATTGGCGGCTGGAAACAGAAATATATTTTTATAATACTCGTAGCTAATTTATAGACAGGTACCTTATATAGTACGGTGAAGGAAAACGTCGATAGGAAACCCGCGGCTTAGTCAGCTCCGCATGTTTTGACAGCGTTTTTCCTGTGGATTAGGTCGACTAAGCCGTCAGGAGGATTATAGGTGCTGGGCAAGCCTTTTTCATAAAGGCTTGCGCACACCGACGCCAGCGACCTAGGTGTGCGCAGGCCTTTACTCCTGCCAAGCACTAATAGCGTCCCGCAAGTACCTTGCCCCTGACGCTATATAAATTATCTACAATAGATGCAAAGGCCTGTTTACTTTACTTGATAATTAGTAAGCAACTAAATGATAATCGGTCGAGATTTTGAGTGACGACTACTTTTTTTATACTTAATATTTATAATTGGAGAGCAGATATCCTCGTAAAGACATCGTAAGATCGCGGGAAGTCGGTGGATGGAGAGGGCTCAAAATATTTCTTTCTAGAAAGAAAGAGCCATTTTTTTTTATTTTGAAGTTATAAGCATGTATAGATATAAGACCTAGGTAGAGTTCGAGGTCACCAACACCAAACATGTCTAACATTCAATGGCAGATTGCTGCGTCACCGACATGAGCCACTTTCTCCTCGCGTCTCGGCTGGCCACTGAACTGACAGACTTTTTACATTCGTTATTTATTTATACGCCATCTTATGACATTCATAGATAGATAGTAGTGACTACATTATATCTTTCACTTAAGAGATAGACTATCTCTACAAAAGCCACACGTCCTTCGTGAACAAAAATAGTTTATAGGTTGGGTAAATTTAGTGACATGGTCTGCAAATATTTTATTTATAATGGTACAGGGTAGGCTTATGTACAGCAGTGGACTTCTCTAAGCTGGTGATAATGATATCTAACGATGGGGTTTCATAGTGCGTCAAGAGAAAAGGTTGAATTTTCGGGAGTAGTTTTCAAACATACTGTATAAGTATCTCAATGGTAGCATGACGCGGAGCTAGCTTGGTCGTTCCCCTTTTGAATTGCACTGTTAGTTGCATTTTAAATTTAGTGCTCTGTGCTTCAGGATGCATGTTATGCCATTGGTTCCGGCAGACATAAAGCCAATCAGAATTCGTTGTCGGCTACCAAATAATGTACAGCCAAAAGTAAACTAAACTACTTTATTATGAGCTGATTATTCCAATTATGGAATAACGCTATTCGTCGAATAAACGTGTTAAGCCTTACGCACATCTAAGCGTTTTGCGGTGGCAATCAGGGAAACGCTGTCAAATATTGTTGTCATATTTTCATACTACGTCTATTTTTTTAACAGCTTACTAGCGTAGGTTATCATTAGACCATTTAAGCTTGCGCTGTGAAGTCTAAAATGTGAGTAAAGGCTTGCGCACATAATATAAGCATTCTGCCACCGCAGAACTCTTAGGCTCGTATTCCGAAACAGTGCTTGAGTCTGAGTCAAGCCTCAAGCACAGATATTTGTCATTTTTCAATGGAGACTGTCATAAAATCTATGCTTGAGGCTCGACTCAGACAAAGCATTGTTTCTGAATACGAGCCTAGGCCCGTATTCAGAAACAGTACTTGAGTCTGATGAGATTTAATGACAGATCTCCATTGAAAAGTGTCAAAAATCTGTGCTTTAGGCTCGACTCGACTCAAGCACTGTTTCGGAATATGGGCCTTAGATGCTTAAGCGCCCAGATGGCAGCAGATGGAAGCATATTATTTGCATGTGTGTGTGATAGTATTTTACGGGCGTGATTTAAAATTGCACATGTCGAGATACTAGTCTGATGGCATTACACAGATGGGGTCTTTTAATAATGAGGTACACTTTGTAATTGTGGGCCGCTGTCGCTCATGCTTGAGTCATAATTAGGTCTAATCATTATCCAACTTTCCTTGCAGCAACACTCATCAACGTTACAGTCGGGTTAAAACTCATGAGCTAATTACTTCACTGACAAAGCCTTTAAACCAAAGATATCCTTGCTCTTTTCTTATTACGTCAATTTTGCAAAAGAAAGGAATGGTAAACCACTCAGTCAGAAATTGGTAATTATTTAAAAACCGGTCGTAAGTCCATCTTTCAACAACGGAAATGCCATGAATCATGTGACGTCGCCAATAGTTGAGCAATTTAAAAAAGTGAAGTTTTTAGTGATGAGGGCAGGTGTACCGTACTTGTGATCATACAATGAAACACAATGCGTGCCGGTATACCTACGGTTTTACAAGGCTGATTGCAGCGAGCAGGAACTGTGTTATACTGTGAAGGGAAAACCCAGCCGTGCTCATTGTTTGCTAATGACACTCTCGCATTGGTTAACACAACAATCAATATCAGAATTACTGTAGAAAAAACAGACTTTATGAGAGCGCAAGTCCTCTGTCGATTTCCACGAAATTATAAAATATTGTCATCAGCAGGTCTTCTTCTTGTCGTGTAACTAGTTCTTTGGAACCAGTGTGGTGAAAGGATTTTAAGTGCATCTCAAAGGCTCTTTCCGTGCACTTGTCACAAGCTTTCGAACCGTTTAGATTCTAGTACAGGCCGGTTTCCTCACTATGTTCCCTTCGCCGTTTGAGAGTACTTACTGGCATACCTAGTGCGCATAATTTTTGGACAGAAAAACTTATCGGTGCACGCCTGGATTCAAACCCACGACCTGAGGATCAGCAAGCGGGGCTGCAACTACTGGGCCATCAGTACTCTCAGGGTAAGAAGTTAGTAAATAAATAATATGTAAGCGATTTTTCATTTGTTTTCAAACAGACGTCTACTGTTCAAAATTTAGCCAAATAAAACCCGCTCAGTCCTCCTGCATCGATAATTCTTTAAAACCATTGTGAATATTATTGTAAGTACTTATGTTACTTACAATTTATATTGCTGTATATCAACGTGGAGAATGAACCGGTATTTAAATAAATGCATAAAGCAAGGCCAGCATTTATTTTACCAATAACAGCGCTTAAAATACAAGTGGAATAAACGGCGATTATCAAGTCCCGCGCGTCATAGGGAAGCCCTGATTTCGAAGCATGACCTTCTTTTCGTTAGCCGGTTTTATGTTAAAAAAACGTTCGACTTAAAGATGACATAAAAAAATTATATCTCCGTTATGTGAAATGTATGTTTTCATCAATGCCAATGGTGTTCTAATTAAGTACCTATAATTACCATGAACTTTGTATTGGATGTGTACTAAAATAAGAACGATAACGGTGCATATTTTTTATTTTATTGTACCTAGGTACATACCTACTGCTTGATAAGAAAACCTATTTGAAGGCCTCGTTAGATTTAAATACAGCAATGCATTCCGCAAATAATGTAAACTTTTCAAAGGTTTTTGAAATTATTGACACACTAAAGGAACTAAGTTTTGGCCAAAATGTGATCTCTCCCTATGGCAATGGTCGAACGTTTCCGAGCATAAAGCCCCAGATGGCATTGCGCAGCGGCTCATAACCCGGGTTTCCTAGGCCGGCGTTGCGTGGGGAGTCAGCGAAAGCCGCCACACGTCATCCTCGACACAGTTGTTACACAAGAGCCGGACAAGGGTGTCAATAACGACTCATCAAAGCAACAATAGGATGCAAAACAGCTGCTGCTTTTTCAGGGTTTTTTATTGTTGATCGAAGGTTTTTACACTTGTCTTACTCGCTGACGAGTTTGTCATGGCAACATGAAGATCCTGGATTAAGTAAAATAAAATGAGGTAAATTTAGTAGGTAAGTTCGTATTAGCCATACTCTGGTGATGAAATTTTTAGGCCCCCTGAAAGTCTCGGTCATGGCTAAACGACTGTCGAAGTCCTAATTACGGAATCTCAGATGAAAATGCTCATGCGATACCCATCAAATGGTGACCCCGCAAAAAGCCGCTTACTATGCTCTAGTTTTTCTAACATGGTGGGGACGGAAGTAATGTCATTGTAATACTCACTATATTCGCACGTGTTGAATTAACAGGATTTCCAGTAACACAAATCGCATCTCACAACCGGATGCCACCCGTTTCGATGCTCAAATTATTTCACTACAGCATAACGGTATTATGTGCGCTTACAGTTTACTCTTGCATACATTTTGCCGTACGATAATTGAGGATACTTACCTACCTACTTCGCCAACAAAGGAAACATTTCACAAAGCATCTGAGGTTATTTAAAAATATTCCGTATTGATTTGGCCGAATTTTCAACGGCCTCGGAATGCAGTTGGTATGTATTGTATGGTCCGTTTTTCAGAAATATAGAGGTTATTGAGGACAAACGCTGCTGAGTACCGACGACGTAACGTTTGCATAAGAATCTCGCCATGAAGCGCTACCGCACTAGAATGCCAAATAGTGAACACATAATGATTGTAAAAATATCGACCGATTGTCTCTAAAAACTTCGAAAAAGCGTAGGTAAATTGAGTAATAATTCCTTAGCAAAATTCATAAGATTTTCTTATTATGTAGGTATTTTAAAAATATTTAGGACAAAGTAAACGTCAAAGTATGAAACGAAAAACTAAGTGTCTTACTGTTCCTGAGCCTAGAGGAGTGTCTTGTTATGTGACTTTTAAGAGCCTTCTACCACTATGGTTACTTATCTGATTCCAAATTGATAAATATCGAAAAATTGCTGGATATTTAGGTAATTTCAGTCAATTGTTACTTTAAATAATTATGAGTAGTAGTTTAAAGTAAAATGCTCAGATAAGCATAATCGTAGAAGTAATTATAACCTATCGAAGATAGAGTGCTAACTAACCTAGAAAAATGGTCGCTATTATAATAATACTGCACAAAATGTTACCTACTAGTATAATTTACCGATTAGGTAGTGTTTAAAATAGCATTCTGTTTCATTGTTCACTGTATGATTTAATAAAAATTGCCATAACAGCTGATGCTGGCACTCACCTAGCTATATGACTTTTAAAGTAATCCTTGTAGTATTACAAGGATTACTGAAGGATTAGCTGAATTAAAGAATTTAATTTGTTGGCAATGTAGATGCAGCCTAAGGTCACATCGAAAGTGGAGATCGCTTAGCTTAGCTATTAATCCAAAGTTTGATCTGAATATATGTAAAAAATATACTTATCCCTGATGAGGTAATGGACTTCGTTTGCCATAGAAAAAATCTTGAAAAGTGCTTGAAAAATGCCACACTATACCCCGGAGCGGGGTGGCTGTTTAGTAAGTTATAGGCCTATAGGTCTATTAAAGATTACGGGGAAACCCTATCGGAACATATGCGGTAAATAAATAGATAGGTACTTTCCTAGGTTATCTAAATAACAGAGATAAGTTATAATTATACAGGGTGTAAAAGTACTTTTGCTGAAAGCTCGAGGTGTTCGCAGCTTATCAAGACAGGATTGCTTTATCGTATCGTAGACGGCAACAGACGCTCAGTTTTAGTAGTTCTAACTTCTAATTGATATATACAATCCACGTTCTCGGTTAACCATAGATGTTCAGATTATAATTGGGCCTGCTCTAAAATAAGCTGTTCCAAATATAATTTTACCGAGTCAGGTAGCCGGAATTGCCAAACCATATTGGATTTAACTATTCACTGACCTGTTTTCCGGCTATAATCGATAGAAAAGCCTGATCTAAAGGTCCTGTTCAAATTTACGAGAGTAGCTTATTTACACCCTATGTTTGTAATTTGTTTTGATACAAACACCAGAAAAAAATATACTGACATCATATTGCAATGTGCATGGAATTAATCTGATAAAACTATACTTATAGCAACGTACGTTCCTCTACTTGTTACGAAAATTCGTCATAGTAAATTAGAAAGCGTAAACGATGCAGGTTTTTTGTTGTTTTATGACTCAATGAATGTTATTCAACACAAATACTTCGATCACTTCCAGTAGTTTAGAAATTTTTCATCTCAAACTCATTGTGTAAAAGACAGATACCTAGTATAGAAGCGGCTCACAGGTAGAGAAATCCTCGGCTTGTCGATTGAGACTAAATTGTGCACGTCGCGAGCAAAAATGTATTCTATCTTACAGAAAATAACGATCAATCCTTAACCGGTACTTTTAAGTGGATAATCACAGATGCTACAAACAAAACAAATAACTTACAGATTTCTATGCTGAATCAAAAATCCTTTTCGGCTTTGGTTTTCTTATCCCTGAGCTTGAAGAATCGATGACACAGAAATATTAAAGATAGCTCTGGCAACAAATATTGAAAAGTATTCGTAACGTGAGCTGCGCTGCAGCGACAGTCACAGACTGAATGAACGCTGATCCGATCATACCCCCTTTATGTTGATCTACTGTGGGCAGGTATTGACACTGCGACGACCAACAAAATAAAGGCTTTCGTCTATAAAAATGTGTCAATCTTATATTATTTAGGTGCTCATGTATGTATCAGATACCTACATAATGAATAATGTAGAGAAGCTTACGTGCTTGGAATAATGTAGGTGTTCTGTCTGACAAAAACGAGTTTTTTAATAAGTAGGTAGGTTTGTACCTCCTAACATTTATTCGTGTTTGTAACATAACCTACCATTTATCTACCTGTATTGAACTTGGTCGTGTAGCAAAAACAAATTTATTTAAGTTCATTTCATCTATCTGGTTCCCATCGTACAAGCTCTGCTTAATTTGGGGCTAAGTTGTTGTGTGGATTATCCACAATATTTATTATTTTATTTATAGTACCTACTCAGTAGTTTGTACTTCC
Source organism: Thera obeliscata (assembly GCA_947578465.1). Taxonomy (NCBI): domain Eukaryota; kingdom Metazoa; phylum Arthropoda; class Insecta; order Lepidoptera; family Geometridae; genus Thera; species Thera obeliscata. Next base: position 8,074,763 of record OX387926.1, read on the forward strand.
TACAACCCTGGGTATTTCTGTCACCTAGTACATACTGATAATGATGATGATTATTCCGATTTGAGGATTTTTGGTGTCTCGGTGCAATTACAGACACGATACTAAAACTTTTCATAGGGCACGACCTCGGTGGACGTGCTCGGTAATGCAATTGTTAAAGTCAGAGGTACCCCTCAACATTAGGTGGGACATCTTCTGAAAAACGTACGTAAAGTACAGAAAGAAGTAAAGAACAGAACGTAGTACAGAACGAAATACAGAACAGGTAAATACCTAATAAGTTTGAGATCGTTACCAGTTAGTATAATAGTGAATAAAAATAAATATATATAGAAATAAATATCCATACAACACTATCTAGCCCCAAACTAAGCAGAGTTGGTACTATGGGAACCAGATAGCTGATATAATATTTACGAGCTGGTATGCCCGAGCTTTGCTCGGTTTTTTAATAATATTTTTCGATCTTACTAACAGCGCTATCTTATTCTTTATATCTTACTAATCTCCGGAATTTTTGTGTCGAGTGTTTACGTAGAAGTTAAATAGATGGCGTTCTCCGTGACACTAATTCGAGATTTCGACTACTCGGCAAGAGATGGCGCTGCTAAATTTTTTTATAATTAAAATAACTTTTAACCAGAGTCTTTTCTGAAAATGAAACCTAGCTAGATCGATTTATCGCCCCCGAAACCCTTTGTATACTTAATTTCATGAAAATCGTTGGCTCAGTTTCCGAGATCCTAAATATATATATATATATATATATATATATACAAGATTTTCTCGTTTAAAGGTATAAGATATACTTTCTATAATATTTATTACCTACGAAACCTACAGTATTACACCAAAACAGAGAACAAACACCTGTGTTCACCACACAAATATTTGTTCTCGGTAGGGATCGAACCCACTATACCAGTATTTAGCCATTAGTAGGTACCTACTTAGGAAGTTTGGTAGAATATGACACCCAATAGAATAGGTAAATGTTTTTTAAAACAAGTTTAGCTACCATAAGCAGGTGAACAGTGAAAGTATATTAAATGAAATGGTACCAATACCAACCAATTCTCCTTACTTACTTTGCTAAAACATCGCATTACTTAAGGGTGTAAGGACGCTACTGCCGAAAACCATACTGTTCGAAATCGAACATTATGGTTTTCGGCAGTAGCGCAGTTATTAGTTACAAATTTCAGGATAGTTTATATAAACTATACTGACATTTTGTAACTAAAAACTATCATAGAGAACTATGAACTATTTAAGGGACAGACCGCCGTCGATGACCATAGCACTCGCACAATTTTACCTTTCGAAAGATAATTAAGATTTAGAGAAAGAGGTATGTCAGATGTAAGTGGAAATCCGGGGTCTCTGCCTACCCCCATAGGAATGAGGCGTGATTTTATGTATGTATACCTAAGCGGATTTATATAGATACGTATACGTATACGGATTGCACAAAAACAGGTAGTTGCTCGCGATTTTTCATTGATATGTTCAGTAATATTTTATCTTTCAAAAGGTAAAAGCGTGCGCGTGAAAAGTTGTTTCACGGTGTTCATCGTCTTAATTGGCTTTCCTATGTGCGGTAAACTTCGAAATTTCTTTACACGTAGTTTTAAAGATACCTATCTTTTCTTTTATCGCTATCCCCTTCCCTAGGATACACATCCCAGGAAAAGAATTCCATAAGATGTAAATTTAAAAAAATCAGTAAGTCTCTACGGAGTCTGTCTGTTATCGCCCTTCTTTTCTATTGAATGCTCTACTATTTTGTATTAGTTTACTTATTGTACTACTACTACATCCTATGATCTAGCCACAATATAAGCTAATAAGTAATTTTGTGCGGACAAGATTCTTAGATTGATATTCCAAGAATGTGTCCAATTAAGTGTGTTAAATTTTGCTAAAAAAGTGATAAATAAAATAGACATACTTGTGGCGAATTGATCTTTTTACACCTCGTATGTCCAATTGACTCTGCGCTATTGACCTACTGAGTATATTCCAATGCATATTCCATTCGATCAATCAGATGCCACGCCTAGTACATAGCATTCTGATTGTAAAACAATGTTATGGAAAATACGGGGTCATTTGTTCCACTTTCAATATTATATCCTTAATAAATGACGTCATAAGATATAAGTATGTAACTAGCGGCCAACCGCGTCGAGTTTTTACCCATTCCTGCTATATTCTTTCGAAGTAGAAATTTGTGATAAAAAATGGATTATAGTACCTACAGGTGTACAGTAAGCTCTTCTTCTGTTTTAGAAAACATCAAAGCTCTTAAGAAGACTCTTATCTTATAAATAAATGCATGCGATTTGCCTACAGTCATCATCATCATCAGCCTGATAAAGTCCACTGCTGGACAAAGGCCTCCCCTACATATTTCCAGGAAGAACGATTCTGAGCCCTTTCCATTCAGGCTTAATCGGCATACGATCTTAACAATGTCGAAGTCCATCGTGATTGGGCGCCCTACGTTTCGTCTTCTGGTTCGTGGTCACCATTCGAACACCTTTACTCCTCAACGGTTGTCGGTTGTTCGAGCTATATGACCTGCCCATGACTACGAATAGGAAGGGTTCAATAAAACCAATGAAAAGATATTGACCCAATTTTTATTATAACCATTTTGAAACGAAAAACAGGACTAAATAATTTTAACATGATACCTAAGACGCGAACAAAATAATAAAAAATACTTTTTCAAAATACTTATTGAATAGTCGATCGTGAAAAAAATGCCAAGTATTTAAAATGCATTTGTATAAGCTCATATCAGTCAAAATATTTATCCCAATACTTATAACAGTTAATTAAAGAGAATTGCTTAAAATTAGCCCTGTCACATTTAGCCATTATTGGTTCGCAAAAGTTAGGCGTTGCTTATAATTATCATGACAGATTTTCACAAGGCCACAATATAACATAAAAAGTAAAAATAAGGCACCGTAAAGATATTATTATGACGCTATTATGCACGGAATATAGTTGTACTTAAAGAACGAGGTTAAAAGGAATGTTCCCTTAAATCCTAAAGTATTAGAAGTGGTATTTACTTTGAGCAACATTCAAATCTGTCGTAGTCTTCTAGGGAAGCTTGGATACCTCTAACATGTAGGCAGCAAACAGCTTGATCTGTGAAAAAAAAACTTATTTATCGAAGGGAATTTGGTTTATCATTTTTATGATAAATAATTTTATAGCAATCTTTAAAAACTATCGGCACTTATTAGGAGTCAGGAAAAATACAAAAAATACTTAATGGAATCATAATATATTTTAAGGGTCAAGGTATATTTTTAAAGAATACAATATTATATTTATTTCAACATGATGATTTGCTGGGGTGAGAGATTATAAGATCACTGAGAAAACACCACAAAATTCACAGAAAACAAGCATTACTAACGTGTTGCGTCTCCTCACGAAAATGTTTTATTATTTTATTTTTTGTTTGACAAAAGGTTTACGTGATAATTTCGAGAACACTTTGAAATCTCACAAGGTTTGTGTTGATTTTGAGACTGATGCAATGTGTAAGCAAATAATATGATTTAAAAATAACTTGTGGCTCAATCAGGTCTTTGTGTGGAAGCACGTCCTTAGTAATGTAAGAATTTTTTACCTTAGTCATGGTTTCAATTTCGACGACCGCGTTTATTTTAAAAGGAAAATAAAAAAAATAAAGCTTGAATTCAAGAAAAAATTCTGAGTGAATTTATGCATCATTTATACAAAGCGAGAAAAAAATAATTAAAGTGTATTTCTGAGTTATGAACCATTATTAATATGATCCTAAAAATGTCATGTTCATGAATAATCTTCTTGTAAAAAATACAACCTCCTTTTTGTAAGTGGGTTAAATCGGGGTGTTGTGTAACTTAATGTACTGTTCACCACTCACTCATTGCCTGTTTTTATTACTACAGCGGCCGGGCAACGAGACATCACTATTCGGAAGTCTCTTTTGTATGGAAAAATTGATGAGACAACAACTCGTTTCGACCGTTTCTACGTAACGTATTTTTGCGGTCTCATCTTTTCTCCATACAAAAGAGAGAGAGAGACAAAAAGGCGAAACGAAAACAACATTTCATAGACGAAATGTTGTAAATGAGTGGGACTTGCCCATCAGTACTCACTCCTTCGATGTAGTTCCGCACATTCAGCTTCTCATTCTGTGAGTGCGCCATGTCGTCTCCAGCGCCCATCGGCAACAATAGCACATTCCGCTCGGATGCTTCCTGCAGCGTGATCGTCACCGGGATAGAGCCTCCCTCACGAGTCATGTCTGGCTCCGTCTACAAATATGTACATTAGACATAAAAAAATATATTGGTATAATTATAAAGTCACAAACTTTTTGGTTGATCATGAATTTATATAGAAACTAATAAGGGGCTCGAAGCACGATTTAGTTATCTACATAGGGATAAAGTTGTAGAGTATAATTCGATGGTTATTATTATTTCAATTATTTTTATGTGTACCGTAATAAGATGGCCGTTTGATGTTTACATCTTATTCTAACCCATCATGTTAAAAAAACTATAAGTCGGCTGGTAGCTCTTGCCAATTTGTGTTTTTACCGCTTATTAATAGATCGAGTTGACTGTACAAGTGAGCGATCACACATAATCTAGATAACCTATAAACATATGAATCACAATGGAAAACAATGATTGTCGATCGATCTTTTATTACTTTTAAAAAACTATTCAGTAAAAATGCTCGAGTCTGAGTCGAGCATTCTTTCTGCATACGGGCCTAAGAATAGCATCGTATTCTCCTGTAATGAGTAGCGGTCATTTGACTATAAGTAGAGAATAGAAAATTATTTATTGCACACCTATACAATTATCAACTGTAAACTGCACTAGTGTATAATAGTGAGCATCAAAAACATATCTAGTTTATTATTTGTGTACCTAATAGAATTAGTAAGCAATTTGCAAAAAAGCGACACTTTTACGCATTACATTTGGCACCTTAGTTGGCTCCAAGTTGGCTCCAGAAAAAATATTTAACTGTGCAAACTAGCACATGTGCAATATAAATAGTCCTAACCTGGTACACGAGTTTAGTGGCGCGCGCAGCGGCTTGGTAGTGCGGATGGTGCGGGTTCTCGGTCCAACTGCGACCGCTCTGAGCACTCAGCTTCAACTTGTTAGGAGATCCACGCTCTGCCCACTGCAACAAACGTATAAGATGATTTGTTAAAAAAGTATATTTCATTTAAACTAACACACCAATTACTTTCGTTCAATTTCAAAACACGTGATTTTTTTATTCAGTAGTAAGAGAGATGCTACTTTATGAATTATAGTAGCAGGCAACAAATATTGCACATTGGCTAATTTCGGCTTCATAGAGCGTAGTCGTACGTGCGTCAGAAAGAGATAGCGCTCTACGAAAGTAGAAAAGCCGATGTGCAATATTTATTGCCTGCAACCGTACAACTAACCTTCTTATTCAAGAAATCAAATGTGAGTTTTTCCACTTCTTCAGGCGTTTGGTCCGGAACTATGCGAATGGAGAACTTTCCAATTACTTTGCCGGGGATAACAGTTTTCGCGCCCGGCTGGAAAGCGGCACCTATAAATTCATAAAATTTATAATCAAATAAAACGAGGAAGTAAAAAACCTATAACCTCTTATTGTATATTTTTTTAATGTTATAGCTGTTACCGTGCGCTTCCATTAAAAAAACATGTATTTTGTAGTAGTTGATTCGCAACGTCAAGAAGTGGGATTTGTTGTTCTGTGGGTGGAAACAGAGAGATTGGGTGGAGATTGTTTCGCCACAATTTGTTGCGAAAACGAAAACAAAAACAACATGGTTTTGAGTATATGTTTAGGTAGTGAAAACGCACGGTAATGTACGCAAATGTACCTTCAATTCCATGAAGCGAAAGACTAGGAAACCTCCATCTGTGCATCAAAATTTGTTCCTTGTCACCGTTGAACGCTAATCGGGAAGCGCCAATCCCGTCTCTGTAAGAATATTAAAGGAATCAATGTATTATCCATAATACTCATATTAAAACTGTGGAAGTACATAAAGTTACGCGAAAACTATTCATTAAATATAGCTGGAACTGTTTTACTTTATAACATGGCTAATAACAATACATTCTACGAATTATGACGCCATCTTTTTCCATCCCGACATCTAGAGTGTCTCTTCTTTCGGTCTCAGTAGGGATGTCCTATCCAAAACTCGCTAACAATACAATATTTTTTTATTTTTCCGAAAACAACTGCCCACTCGAAGGATTTAATAAAAAACAGAAGGAGATTGAATGCTGGCATATTAAATCAACATACCTGTATGCATTTGTATCAAAGTCGATAGAAGAATACAGTTGTTTCTCTGTCTCATCCACAGCCGGAACAGACTTGTAAATGTCTGGGATAAGGATCTTTCCATTCTTGTCTACCAACTGATCGAGGAGGTAAATCAGATCTGACATGGCTGAAAGGAGACACAATCATTAATGTTTCGTCTCCGTGGCAAGCAGATGGAGGCGAGGTCGGGGTCGGCCAAGAAAGCGTTGGGGGGACGGTCTCGAGCGAGGATGGTGGGATGAAGCGATGGATAGAGACGGTTGGAAAGATTTGGGGAGACCCTTGGTTAGGTAAAAAAAATGGTTTGTAAGAACCAGTACCATGATAAGAAGAAGAATGTTTCATATGAGATCTTTTATGATATCCACATAGTCATCTATCTGACCAGCTAACACCCAGCACCCCTCTAGTACCCACTGTTGGTTAAGGCTACCCCTCGTCACTTTTATAATAGACAATTTTATAATAGTTTATTAGTTGGGGCCCTAGTTTATTTATTGCCCCAGGGCTTTTAGTTACCTACATAGCTACGCCACGGCCTCTGCATAAGATTTTTTATTTGTTTCTTATGTGCTAATAATTTAGGTTTATGAAAACCTACATAATGTTTATGAAAACGTTGAATTAATGTGCTGGGTTTTCTGGCGAAGTATGTAAATCTACATTTACCTATATTTAAGTTATTCTTCTTTATTTTATTTAGTACTAAGTACTTCATTTGTAGTTGTTGCATTGAGTTGGAGTTAGATCAATCTCCAGAAATGTTATCATTTGTATAATCCAATAGGTTCTTAAGTAGCTTTACTTCGATTTTATCGTCATGTTCTATGATTAGATAATTTAGGAACCTATCTACGTCACTACATTCATTTAGACTCAATAGCGAGACATCTCACGGTCAATTCAATTGAAGTCTATTGATAGAGCACTTGATGACACTCTAAAAGACTAAAACTACACACGCAACTTAAATTATTCGAGGTATACTTTAAGCCTGGGATACACTATGGAACATTTTGTCCCGCAACATGACGCGACGCGCAACACTTAATTTACGTGACGCTAGAACGTTGCATTTATTCCCGAGAATGGATACGCCGCGCATAATTTGTTTTTTAAGTAGGTACTAGGACAAATGACGATACGTACTGAACAAATAACTGAACCGAGTCAAGTTTAGTTGTGAATATCCAGTAGCCGGAAGACGCAAAACGACGAATGATGATATGATGCTCCAGTAGCTCAGTTAGCTCATTGGAACATTTTATTTTGTACCTTCGGGTTTATACCTACCTATAAGCACAGTGCTGTCTCTATAGGTACATACTAATACACTAATAGCAAAACATACAAAACGCACATGAAAAAAGTACTCAGTAACTCAGATATCTCATTACAATACCTATCTAAAATACAATATCTACATTCCATTATTACGATAAGGCACGAAACAGATTGCTTTGTATGCAATGGCTAACTGATAATTTTATAATTAACATAATTTGCTTATAATTGTGACTTCTAGGGTACCTACTGACGAACAACCGAGACGCGATGGGTGCAGGCTCAATGCCAACGGTGGACAAATTTTTATCTCATCATCATCATCAGCCTGAGGAAGACCACGGCTGGACATAGGCTTCTCCTATACATTTCCAGAAAAACGATTTTGAGCACTTTCTAACCACTGACTTACCGCGATCTTAATCGTAAAAAATGCCGTCGGCTCAAAAGTTTAAAAAAACTGAAAATTTTACCTCAGCTTACAAATATTTTTTTTAAGTTTTATTTAAAGACTCAATAATCTATAGGATCACAGAGCCATTTCTAGTACAACGAGATTAATGAGCCTAAGCACTAAGCATTTATAGTACATACAAAGACTCAGTTTTTCTGTTGAGGTGCTAAAACCTAAATATGGTTGAATGATTACCTTCATGAACAGTGCCGCCATAGACACCGCTATGCAGATCCATGGTGGCGCATTCAACCTCCACAAAATAGTAACTAATGCCTCTCAGACCATAAGTAAGACAGGGCTTTGTAGTACCCAACCAGTAGTTATCGGATATGCAGACATAGTCCACAGTCTTGAAGAATCCTTCAGGCTTCAGGTGATTCAGAAGCAGGTCATCAAGTCCTTCTGAGCCCGACTCTTCCATGCATTCAAATACAAACTTTAGATTTACTGGCAGCTGCAACAAGTATTTGCGATTAAAGTTTATCAGACAATGTAGTTACAAATTCCATTTCCATAAATAGAACAGCACAAATGAGTCATTGTTGAGTAAACTAAGAAATAACCCAATACATCTATGTAATGTTAAGTAGATGTCCAAATAAGATAAAACACTTTAAGTACTAAATACTCAACTCACTCTCAGTAATCTTATTGTCATGTCACTAGATCTTTCATACCAGTGTGGTGAAAGGATTTTCCTTCAGCCTCAAAGAGACTTCTTTCATACTCTCTCAGTAATATGGATATAATAACCATTGCACAAAATAAAATGATGATAGATGTTTGTTCTCTATCTGGGTGTTATATTGTATTGTATTCTAAGTATGTATTTACAAAAAAAATATTATTCATACAATTGGTTGCCATCATACAAGCTTTGCTTAGTTTGGGGCTTGATAGTGTTGTGAATTGTCCACAATATTTATATAATAAATTTTATTTATTTATGATCTATCAAAAATTACAACCAATTTTTTGTTGAGAAAGGGCTTACCTACCTAAATAGGTACCTAATCTAAATCCACAACAAAGTGTATTAATTTAACTAAAAAACATCAACTCACCTCAGCACCAACACCCTTGAAAGCGTTGATGGCATTCAGCCAACCAAGCACTGGGCCTTTGTCATCAGTGGAGCCGCGGCCAAACAGCTTACCATCCTTTTCAACTAGTTCAAAAGGCTCTGTGGCCCAACCATCACTTTTCAGAGCAGGCTGGACATCCAAGTGACCATAGAGACAAATAGTTTTCTTCTTACTATCCTATGAAAGATAAAAAAAATGAGACAGCTATCAACAAGACAGGATGAAGACCTAACCATTGCAGAAATTCTAACACAATCATCATTATATATAAACACTTACGTTTCCCAAGACACCAACAAGAACAGGAGGGAGTTTCACTTGTAGTCCATCAATAGTTTGGAAGCCAACTTCTCTGAGTTCAGTAGTGGCCCCAACTTCTTTCAGCTTCTCCTGAGTCCAGTGCACCATTCGAACGCAATCATCGCGGTACGTTATATCACAAGATACCGATGGAATTGCTACTGCTTCTTTTAGAAGTTCTTTAAAAGCCTTTGTATTCTGGTCCACATACTTGAAAACTTCAGGCAACGTTGCCATTTTCTTGGGAGCTGTTACTGGAGTTCCTGTGTAACCACGACGGGAAAACCGATGGAAGTTATTAGCGCCGGATGCTGCTGCTGATGCCGCTCCTAATCTAGAAGTATTACAATTTACACAATAGCGAATAGCACCGGTTAGCAAGGGCAATGAACGATTCATTATTTTTATTTTATTGGTTGGAACCTTGGAGGGTGGAAGGAGGGAGAGAAGAGTGACAGACTGACTGACATTGACAGTGATTGATCTGACAGTGGCTGTAAGTATCCTAAAATAGAATTTCAATAGGGCAACATTTTGGAACAGAAATAGCTAAAAAAATATCGTTTCCGGATTTCATTTTCATCAAGTTTATTTCTTTTTGGGTTTCTTCCAAACTTCTCCAAATCTCCTTGATTCTCTCAGCATCCTTCCGTTCTACAGGGACAGTTTCGCTGAAATTCATGCCGCATGGTATATGTATACCGTGTGCGCGAGCGTATTCGCGAGATGAATATTGATATGTAAATTGTTATCAGAGCAAGGGTCAATTTGACTTCCATCCTTGAATGAAGATGAAGACCTCTTTTCTATAACTGCCTGCGTCTTTTTACGAAATTGTCAATGCCATACCATTAATTTTTTTGTTTAGGTAAATAAAACACAAAAAATCTAAAATCCCAATAAAATTGTTAATTATGATATTGCTCAGTGTCTAAAATGTGTAAGTAGTACTTTCAGTTTCAAAGATTTAGAAACACCGGAAATGTAATTCCATTATAACTATTGGTTTCTTTGACTTCAACAGTACCTACCTTAACTACCACTTATTTAATAGAGAAAAACTTAAATTTTTACCAACTTAAACAATTTATATAATTAACATTTATACCTACTAATTAACCAAAATATATTAATTTACTTACGTTATGTAGGCGCGAGAGTATGAATAGAGAGGGCTCGTTATTCCTGGAAATATATAGGAGAGGCCTAATGCTTTGCAGTGGACTATTTAGGCTGATGATGATGAATAACCGCCACCTTCTCCACTTGCGCTCTGCCGTGCTGACCCTGAGCTAATGTTGGTAGGAGGTAATAAGGCCTTATATAGACGCATTGATACCACTTGGTAATAAGCAAGTCTAGACATTTGATCTTGGGGTGGGATTTTTAAAGATTTTAAATAGGTACTAGACTTTAGATTAGAAATACTCACGGTTAGAACTCACTTTCACAACACTTATAATATGTTACTATAATCATACTTCATTATCAGCGACAGCCAGACGCTCGGTATAGGCCCACTGCTCGGTATAGGTCTCCTATAACTGCGCTATCTACAACGATCTTAAGCCAGTGTAACCCATCTATAACCTGCGACTAAGTAGGTAAATATTCACAGGTCACTTACATAATCACTTCATCATCACTTACATAATACCTACCCTTGTTTTCAGGACGATTTAGTACTACTGAGTACTCTCCTGGTGGTGTACGCGACATTCCTCACAAACACTTTAAACGAATCGTCAAAATGAAGACTTTCAGCGTGCACAATACCAACAAATATTCTAAGCGCAACAAAAAAAGGCGTAATGCGATGAAAAATACAGTTTCTAGAGACAGAATTTCTTCACAGATATTCGGTACTCATGATAGAATCAAAAATTACGATGTCGTAAGAATCAGTAACAATAAGATTATGTGTCCTATGAATGGGCAGAAAACTGACTACCACCGGGACGATTTAGCTCCTTATTTTTCAACGAAAACAAAGCCTGTTCAGCTTTGTTGTGAAATGATGACTTTACTACCGTATAAAAATAATAATCAGAGCTGTCATGGTGGTAAAAACAAAATTATCCGAAATTCTTCATTTTTGGCAAGACTTACTATGAATGCGCTTGCTGCATCTGAAACAGACATAACTTCCATACTGGAACTAATGGAAACAATGTATAGTTCAATACAGATAATGCTACAGGAGGTTAAACAGCAACAGCTAATGTATAAACCATCAGGAAATAAAGGGCAACAGTGTATGCCCAAACCAAAATACGGTATAAGAATTGACTTGAAAAAGTTTATAAAATACCTCAATGAACCGTACATTCGAAGCCACGCAGAAATAGATCCACAAACTCGAAATAACCAAGAACATGCTGTGCAACCTTACGTGAAGCAACCCAGTTTGAGCCGCCGAACAAATAAATGCAAATCATTCAACATTATTCTAAAACCCAGATGTATGTGTTTCAGCATTTCAGTGTGCAAATTCAATTCATGTTCTATGGATTTCTTCCAGCAATTAATAACTTTTTACAACTCGTGTAATATGACATACAACGCAAGGAGAAAAGATGTACCATCGGTTTTCATTCGAGATTGGCATTTCAAAAATGTATCACAAGGATATTTGCTATCGGCATTGTTAAGGCACAACAATGTCATATCACTGAATGTAATGCGAAAATTATACTTTGTAATTATAACCAGCGTCACTCCAAATCTCACTATAGAGATAAACTTCAAGTTAGCGAATGGAATATTCGTCATGACCTACGATCCGCCACCCTTTGAGAAGTTCCCCCTAAAAGTTATCCACTGGAACGATAGACATCAAAACGTGTTAGAAAGTTCTTCGAAAATACTATGCATGCCCGCGTTTACATACAATACTTCACACAGAGATGACGATTTGAAATACGATATGAAACGAGACACTAAGTCAGAAAATACCATACGTAACAGAAACTCATCAGATTCCAGCTCAACACTCAAATACGAGTCTTTTTCAGAGTATGAAGGATCAGATTATTTTATCAGAAGCACTTACCGTTCAACATCTGGATTTTTGGATCTTAAATCAACAGAGAGCAGCACAAACTTGACTTTGCGAGAGAGCGTGAAAACCTTAACTATATCGCTCGACGAAAGCTATCATGTTCTACTTAGCAACAGAAAAGATTGTGGTGACATGAATTTTACAAACATTTTTCAAGAGCAATACAACTCTACAATACATCATAGTAGAACATGGATGAGCAAAGTTTTCAGAGAGACATCTAAATTAAAATCTGACGTAGTAATGCCTTATTTGAATTCTGTGATGAATGAAACCGTTTTCGATAGAGTAACAGTATCGTTGGAGGACTACGGTTCTGCACTCACTAAATATTGTGCGGGCTTTGGATCTAGAGATTTTTGTAAAATTATTTTTAAAGATTTAGGAAGTTATTTAGTACACGCGCTCTTTTTGTCCATTCTTTACCACTAACTGAATAAAAGCTGAGTTAGCATTTTATTTTAATTTTATTATTATTTTACGCATTTAACCTAAGAACTACATAAATTAATGAATAATTTAAAACAGATTGTCATAAAGAATATTTACAGATTATTTTAATTTTTAGTGAAATACTTTTGGCTAAGTTTAACTGGTATTAGTTCAATTGAAGCTTATGTTATCTAATTTGAGTGGTGGAATGCTTATGTCAATAGTCAGTGCAAGCTGCATCCAGTCTTTCTGTAAAATCTCTTCGACTGCACTCGGTCAACAGTTCACTGTCCTCAGGATACTGAAAAAGATAAGATAGATTTTTTTATTACAAATAATATTTTCTTGCCACTATAACTCCCAAGGCTCAACGGGACCTCAGAAGCACGAAAGCGCTCAGATGTAGATACCACAGCGGTCATCCATCCAAACGGTGGACGCACAAAACGTTCCATAACGTAGTCGATCAGTTACCATTAAGCAACCAAGAAGCTATGCCACAAGCTTTTCTTAGCGTTGTTCTCGCTGCTTCAAAGAAAGCTTTGATTGACGGATGTTTTAAGCCGAAATACACTTGAGCAATGATCTCGGGTCACTGCACTTGCCTTGGTATTTTTGGAGGTTAGAAGTACTATGAGGCTAATGTTTCATAAAGCACCGTAGCCGAAACGCGTATTCGGGATTATAGAGTTGAACTTATCGATACCTTATCCTTTCTTTTTTTTATACAACTAGCTGATGGTACAAGCATGTGGCCCATCTGATGTTTAGTAGTACCAAAGCATTCGAAGGCAGTCATCAGAAATAGATCCTCATACTGGAAGTAACCAAGAATATGCTGTGCACGTGAGTCGTGTTTACGTAAGTATTTTCGTCGTGACACCACTTTTTTTCGATCCTGTGTGGTGAAAGGATTTTAAGTACGAAATTCAGTTCATTTGACGAATGTTTTTCGAATTTTTTAGGTTCTTACCCCGAAGTAGCTTCGTCCGGCGGCGCGATTTCATTCGGGTACACGATATCCCTATGTTTCTTCATCCAGGCTGTTAAGATAAACGCGAAGAAAACAGAACAGATTCCATAGATGAGAGCCGACGTGGCACCCGCGCCGCTGGATTTCACGAACAAACGCGCTGACATCTTGCTCCACACAGATTCCGTCCATGTCGAGTACAAGCCCGATTTGAGGTCGTAATCTGAAACGAGAGAACAATACTTTATTTAACTTTTGAAACTATCATGGTTTTTGCACTATTTTTGAAAGTGAGAGTGGAACCAATAGTAGTGTCGAAATCAATAAAAGAGTGCGAAAGAGGGTAGAGCGTTTTGTCTGCCAGTAACATTTCTTTTACTCGTGGACTTCAGTTCAACAGTAATCATGGTGCATGTAACTGTGCAAAAATATTGGAAGTCAAAACTCTCAAAAATTTTATCATGAAATATCCCGCTGTTTCATAAAAATAAGATTTTACACAGATATTTAAAAGCTCGTCGGTTTAGGGTACTCCTAACCTGGCCTTTCTCTAAAACGTCTGCGATCTGATCGAGATACATGCAACCGACGAGCATGTATGAAGAATGTTATGAGAGTGAATGAAGCGAAAGAGGTGTGTCAGGATCGTAGCAAGTGGAAATCCGTGATCTTTGCCTACCCCCATGGAAAAAGGCGTGATTTTATGTATGTATGTATTTAAAAGCTAAGTTTGCACCCACTACTGAGTATAAGCCTTCTTTTTATTTCCCCACTCTTCGGTCGTTCACTCACAATGTCTTTCGACCAATCAGACTGTCTCGTGGTAGACCACCACCAGATAATTGATAGAAAAAAAACATAGCATCGCAGACACAGAATTAACATCTACGATCATCAGTTTAAATTAAATGATTGTCCTCGATATGGATCACATTCACACACAACAACGCTTGTGACCAAGTTTTATATAAATATTGTCCGTTAGTAACTGACCTTCAATAATAAACGCAGGACTGAGAGCGTCACTAAAATTCACCGTGGTCTGGATACAAACACCGGTATGATTCCACCCCTGTAGCCAGTAATTTAAATATTCCTGGAAATTAATTAACATTATAAGTATTTGTCAGTTTGTATTTGTACATTCTCTGAGTGATGCACACAGTGTACCACAAAGGGTCAAAGGGTACTCGGTCAACGTGCTCAATAAGAGTGTGCAATTATTATTCTAGGTCTAAGAACTTGTGAAGTTTTTCACCTCTGACTTATTAATGAGTTGGGCTATGTTGTTCTTGTTGCATCAGTTTTTCTCATATGTTAATGCCTTGCTATAATATATATTTCTATGACGTCACCAAATTTTACCACCAGCTTACTATAATATATATTATAGCACAGCATATTAATATATGTTATAGCTACGTGTGTTACGGTTTCTATGTCATTTGTTTTACTCACAGGCTTTTCAATTTCGAAGCAAGCAGTATGGTTGGCCTGCAGGTAAGTGCCGGTGAGCAACACAATCAGTTGTCTCGTCAATAGGTCCGGGTTCTGGGAATACTGCGCGACGCCTGAGTACATATAAGGCGTTTCTACACTCAGCGGGCCTAGGTCTCGGTTCCCGTACCGCGCCGCCCGCATTAGCGAGCAAGCCTGGTTCCGCATATAGCAGTACAGCATTTCGTCAACCTGAAAAAAAGACAAGTTATACTAATATTATAAAATAGAGTAAAAAATTTTTTTTGTATGTATCTATGTATGTGACGAAAAAACTCAAAAAATACTAAACCAATCGCAAAAATTGGTTCACCATTAGAATGCTACATTATTCCTGAGTAACATACACTATATTTATTACTGCTGCGGCTTTAAAGCGAGGGGTCGTGGGTACGAATGCCACTCGGATCACAACTTTAAAGATATTAAAATTATTATAAGTAGAGTGAACAGGCATCTTCTAGGTAAGCGTGCTACACCGTCGACCGCATCATCACTTGACAGCAGGTGAGATTGCGGTCAAACGCAAGCCTATAATATGTAAAAAAAAAAAAAAAATGAAACGATCTGGGAATATAAAAAATCGATCTGGGAATATGACGCGTGCCCTGGTGTCGCGCACGCATAGATCGACAGAATTAATTAACTGTCAGCAATTAGCGAAGTAATTAGGTAAGTGAGAAGTGGTTCAGCTGTTCAATCACAGATGGAATTTAACATAAGCATATCTATACAATAATATAGTAAATAATAATGCAGCACATACCAAATGCGCAGAAACAGTGAGATTGCCTTCATAGTCCGCGCCCACCACTATCTTGTACAGAGTGCGCGTCAGAGCAGTGGCCAGGCGAGATATCTTCACTTGCATGTCTGTTTCGTTCATTAGGCCTTTACTTATCAGCTCATCCGTAGGCACGACTGGAAAGGCACAAAATGGATACTCAAAACATACTTCATACAAAACTATGATTTAATTTTATAGCGATAACCGTGAGAATTGGCGATAACGAATCGTAAGACAAACAAAAGAACTTTTCAATAATAAGTATAGTTAGATTTTATTGTAAAATATGTTTTCTATACCCCTAGTCCGAGTTTTGCCCGATCAGTTAAGTAATTCGTTTTGCCTACGCGCTTCTCTCTTTTTTTTATGAAGTTGAGACAACAACAATACGCTAAGTAGAAACAATCGAAACGAGTTGTTATCACATCATTTCTCCACACAAGAGACGCGCGAAACGAATTGTTCAAACTGATCAAGTAAAACTGCGACTTGCCCTTCTGATCATATTTGATCGGTCTATTTGGAGGTTAGCTGGTAGGTAATACAATTTAGCATTAAGTTCGCCTAATTACATTACTATAAGTTGAGCAATGCTACTACTGGCCTCTCAGCTCAGATGGTAGTAGCTCTGCCTTCTGCGCTGTAGTTCGTGGGTTCGATCCCCACCGATAACAAATATTTGTGTGGTGAACATAGATGTTTGTTCTCTGTCTGGGTGTTATATTGTATTATAAGTGTGTATTTACACAAAAAAATGTATATAAGTAATACAGCTCTCTGCTTCCCATAGTACAAGCTCTGCATAATTTGGGGCTAGATAGTGTTGTGTGGATTTTCCGGAATATTTATTGTTTATTTAATAAAATTTATATCTATCTGTCATTGGAAACGTCAAAAAATACTCACAAGTCCCATTAATATCGCTACTGATATTCTTATAGGTATACCCAAGTTGATAGTATTCGTCCAAAGCAGAGTTGTAATACATATTGGTAAACTCTTCCTCATGGTCTACTAGTACTATCTCAGGTAGAGTGACGTTCTTCAGGATGCGTCGGAACGAGTGGATCGACGATGGCGGCAAATTCTTTGTGAACTTGGGAAGCATACTCTCGTTGAAACGGTCGTACTCATTTGACAGTTCATTTATGAATTCGGTTACCTGAAAAAAAACAAGACAATGGTTTAACCTTCACAATTTTCAAAATTTGATAAATACGCCTACCAGGAGTATATGCAGAAGTAATGACGGTATTGTAAACTTAGTAAGTTAAATAAATTGGATTTTTATTTATTACTAACGGCTCCACTCGCCCCGTTCCCGTTACGTTTTGTGAATAAAATTCTATGTTCGTTTCCTTGTTCTAAGCTATAGATAGTGCAATTCACGAAGACGCGCCCCTCGCGGGGTGCGGGGAGTTTGCTCCGAGCGGCAGTCGCCAACCGTAGTCTATTAATTGTAGTGTGCGTGTGCACTCATAGGTAATTAGTGTGTACCGATAACACTCAAACATTGACGGAAGCTTGCACACATATACTATAAACGGTTAGGAGGAATAGTGGGGCGCGCCTTCGTGGGTTGCACTATCTATACCTCCCCACCAATTTTCAGCCAAATCGGTTCAGCCGTTCTTGATTTATAAATAACTAAGATGACTTTCTTTTATATTATAGATTCATGATCTTTAGACTAAAATGATTTCTGACACTTTTATCGTCAAACAAAAAAGGGACAATTAATGATTTGTCCTCTCTTCCTGGCAATCATAAACTACAAAAATACTAACACCTGAGTCCAACTGGTCGTTTGGCGTGAACCCATACATAGGCCACTTCACGTTAGGAGTTCCGTTGCTTTGGTCTTGCAGTGAGCCGCCTATCTGTCCCACTTCGACGTGTAACTTGATGTCTTCTGGCGAAAGAGGCCTGCCCTCGGGCCATTGACCTCTGTTCAAGTCGTAGGCTACGCGCTGCGAACCGATGTAGTCGAACGCCTCTCCGTTGAAGAGTGTAAATATGACGTTGTTATCTGAAGAACAAGATAAATACAAACATAAATTAACTAGAACAAATATATAGTACCTATTAATCCGCTTATCTAATCTATGTAAACTAAATATATGGAAGAAACGGGTATTTATCGCGATTACCTTTATTATTCCCGCTCGGACCACAGCTCGGACAGCGGAAGACTGCCCGCGACTACGGCTATTGTAACACGGTCGAAACGTCGGGAAATAATAAAGGTAATCGCGATAAAACCCATTTCTTACATATAATTATGCATAAATTAACTTCTTTACATAGTACTTTTTAAATGGTTCTTTCGAACCAGTAGTGTGCTGAAAGTATTTTAAGTGCGCCTCAAGAAGGCTCCTTTCGTGCACATAAACTTGTTTTCGAACTTTTTAGGTTCTACGACATGCCGGTTTCTTCACGATGTTTTCCTTTACCATTTGAGAGCACTGGCTTAGTGCACATACATTTTTGGACAGAAAAACTCATTGGTACACAACTGGATTTGAAACCACGACCTTAGGATCGGAAAGCAGGGCTGTTACCACTAAACCACCAGTCAAGTAAATAAGTTATAGTAAGTGGTGAAGTAATAAAGTTGGTCAGTTCTAATCAGTTTTCTCACCATATTTATTCGCATCAGTCTCTGGAATCAACTTGGACAGAAAGATGGCCGTTGAGACCAATGTTACCATTCCCACCACAGAACTAGAAGCACCGGGAGACACATCTGGGAATATACGACAAACATATTAATCTATATATTAACCGACGAGCATGTATGAAGAATGTTATGAGAGTGAATGAAGCGAAAGAGGTGTGTCAGGATCGTAGCAAGTGGAAATCCGTGATCTCTGCCTACCCCCACGGGAATAAGGCGTGATTTTATGTATGTACGTATGTATATTAATCTAATGGGCTTCCGACCATAACCACAAAACGCCGCCACTGGCATATTTGCTGTAGTTTTCATACATTTTATATAGCGACGATTTGTAGCGTGTGGCCGCTAACGGCGCCGTGTGCGGAGAGTCCATATAAAATGTATGAAAACTACAGGAAATAGGCCCGTCTGCACCGACGATTATTACAGCTATATCACAAGGATACATTTGAAAAGTCTTCAAGCTAGGGTTATCTAGGCGTCAGTTCCACGCGACCATTGGGATCCTATTATAAACGGCTGGGCCCATAACATGTGTTAGTATTCTCGATTTAGTCAGTCTGTGTGGGATAAAAGCTTTAGTAAGCAACAAATATTGCAAATCGGTTTATTTCGGCTTCATAGAGTGTAGCGTGCGTCAGAAAAAAATGGCGCTCTACAAAGCCGAAGGGCCGATATGCAATATTTATTGCCTACAATCGTAAATATAATTTTAAAATATCTTACTCTCAAATAATGATACAGAATCAACTCTGGCCGTTACCAATGTAATATTCTCTTTTCTGTTTTCTTTTTTCTGTAACAAAAAGAAGCATTTAAATAAATATTGTGTTTATGTCACTTAAGAATAGTATAACCGTAGTGTTACCAATAAAGAAAGAACTATGCCATACAAATTGGCTGCCACTCAGCCAATTTCCAAATCCATTAAGGATCACTTTAAAACGTCTTAAGGCTATAGTTCGGCCGTTCAGAGAATGCGTTTGACAGTTTGATCAGTTATTCACAGTTAGTCACATAGTTAGTACAGCACTACAAATATAAAGCGCTGACATAACCTTGTAATAGCGCAGTATAGATTTAGAAAAATATTGTATAACAAGTTATTTGACACTCAGTTTGGCACAAAATTATAAAATTCTTTGTTATTGATATAATAATGTTGTTTTAATGCTCATCAATTGTTAAAACGGTAAACAACCAGCAAAAATATTTTTATCGTAACTGCAACGCCATAACAAAGTTACGTCGTCAGATCAATCGCGACGTGTCAGGAACGCATTCTTCTTCGCAAGAAGGAAGTAGGAACCAAGTAAGATGGTAAGAACCAGTCATACTTAACCACTCAATTGATCTGTTCTGTGGGTTGTCTATTGTGGGTTCGATTCCCACGTAACACACGCCACTCAGTTGATCTGTTCTGCATTGCTCTCTCAGTTCAGTTAACAAGTACAAGCTTTGCTTTGTTTGGGGCTAAATTCCGCTGTGCAAACTGTTCACAGACTATTGTTATTATAAATTATGTCAAATCAAATTAGATATATTTAAATACAAACCTGGATACGAGTAAATAGTGGGTAGTACATATTGTAGCCTCCAAGAGGATCACACATTTTAGTTGGAGGCAGAAAAGAAGAGGACATCGATCTAAAAAAAAATTGGTTACAGAAAAGTTTTTAGAATCAGCAAGTACAGTAGTCGCATAGGGATTTTTTTAATGTAAAAGATAGACAAACGAGCGAACAGCCCACCTGATGGTAAGCAGTCACCCATAGACACCAACAGCACCAAAGATACTGTCTTGTTGCGTTGCTTACACTAGAGGATTTTTTTATCGTTTGCTTTATTTGCTTGTGGATTATCTGGCCTCACAGCTCAGCTGGCAATAGGTCTACCTTCTGTGCTATAGGTTGTTGGTTCAATCCCCCTTAATAGAGAGCACTGGTGGTCTAGTAGTAGTGGCCCCGCCTTCCGATCCGAAGGTCGTGGGGTTCAAATCCACTCGTGTACCAATGAGTTTTTCTGTCGAAACATTTATGTGCCAGTACTCTCAAAACGGTGAAGGAAAACATCGTGAGGAAACCAGCGTGTTGTAGAACCTAAACAAGTTCGAGCAACACGTGTCAAGGGTCACGCAAAAAGGGCCCACCAGCGGCCTACTTGCAGAAAAACCTGCCCGCACATCAAGTGCGCATGATAAAAACTTGCCGAAACTTCCCCCTTAATACGAACATAAATGTTTTTTCTTCACAAAACTAAAACAAAACTCATAGTTTTTTAGATACGATTATTTTAATTATAATTATTTAATGAAGTTAAAAGCAATAGTACTTTTTAAACTTTACCGATTTATTCAGTAGGTAGTCTGAATAAATCGGTAAAGATTCAGGATAATTTAAAAAGCGTGTCGCAAAGGAACACTGCACAAGTAAGGACTACATTCTAATCTCCTCTCAGCTCAGTGGCTAGTAGTTCTGCCTTCTGCGCTGTAGGTCGCGGGTTCTCCCATAGTACAAGCTCTGCTTAATTTGGGGCCAAATAGTGTTGTGTGGATTGTCCGTAATATTTATTTCTGTATATACTTTACACACATGACTTCGTTTTATTTTTATTTACCTTCTCATGCAAATCTCACTATTTGCTGCTGCATACATAAATGAAGTAATTTCTAACGAACACAATGGATTGCCGACTTGGTTGCCTTTGTCCATATTGAACCTGTAAAGAGATTTTCATATTAATTGAATAAACTCGTGAATTAAGCAAAGATTTTTGGCAACTTGCTTTATGTTTGTAATTTTTTTAAATAACTTTTGAAATTGTTTAACCGATCTTCATGGATTTATGTAGAACAACATGATGTTTGATTAATAATTACTTAAATAATATACACGTAATTTCACCCCCACCCTTCGAACCGAAACACAGCAATGCTGTTTGACGGCAGAAATAGGCATGGTGTTAGTACTTCCCCAGACGAGCCTTGCACAAGAGCTCTACTACTAAATTCTTTGCTCTGCACTTGGTGTGGAGATTGATTTCCACAAGTAGGTCGCTGGCGGGCCGTTTTTGCGTGACGCTTGGCACATTTTTTAGAACTTTTCAGGTTCTACGTCACGCCGGTTTCTTCACGATGTTATCCTTCACAGTTCAAGTACTGGCATAGTGCACATCAATTTCCGGACAGAAAAACTCATTAGTGCACATTTGAACCCACAACCTTAGGATCAGAAGGCGGAGCCGCTACCACTAGACCACCAGTGCTCCGAACTCTACTACTACTTCAATAGAAGACAGTTACTTGTGCTGCTGTTTACAAAGAGCTTTGCGTGTTCCACCCCTTTGATGGGTTGTTTTACATAAAAATTACTAAGCACCTTTCATAACATTTTTGGATCTTCTCAACATCCCCAAAATGCTCTAAAGAAGAGAACAGTATAGGGAAAGGGATATCTCTCCGCAGAAGTCCCGACCCCTTTTTATTCCATACAATGCCACCAGGTGTGTTTGAGGAGCACTGACTTTCTTGATCCGAGGCATACTCATTTGGACATTGTGAATCAAGTGAAAAGGACGTTGCTCTGAAAAAAATATGTTAAAATTATGTAGTACGACATTATTTATAGAGAATATGTCTGAATAATTTGCAAGAAAGTCATTGGCAAGAAAGTCAATTCAATATTACAGCAAGACTATTGTTTAGTACTGAACTAACTTTCTTGGCCTTGAATTTCTATTCCAAAAGTTTCTGCTAATTCTTTGGCTCACAGTAATCACTAGAAAAAAAATCACTCACCCGTTTATTTTTTCATCAAAAACCAAAATTCCAGCAATATTTTCTGGTTTTTCCATAAACAGTTCAATAACATTGATAAATAATGAAGTGTTCACAATAGCCATGTATGGGCCAGCTGCGGCTTCCGTAACAATCCACTTGGCATCATCTGCCTCATACACCATCTGGACTGCTCCCACAGCACCGTTCATAGCAGCTGTTGACATAGTAATTATACAATTATTTCACAAATTATGCAACAAAAGCAGATATTTTTTTTACTAATTAGTCATTCAATGCCTTCAGTATTCAATAATCATAAAGAAAGATTTTTATAATGTCCCAAAAGTTAAGAGCCGAGCGGGATTTGAACCCGCGACCTTCCCCTCGGTACAAGGCTGCACTGACCACTGCACTATCAGATCCTAATCACACTCAACGAATAACTCTTAGGGACTGTTCGGCACTAACGCGACTGTGGTTCCATCTACAGGTTTGACGTTACAGTCAACTAACCAATCTTTGTGATTTCCATAAGTGTAGTAAACACTATAAAATCAATAAAAAATCATGAAGAAGAATTCAAAGATGGCATGAGTAAGAAAAGAGGGACTGCATGATAAGATAAGAGAAAAAAATCGAATGTGCCACAAAAAATATCCCAGGAAGACAATGTTGAATACTTATTGCAGGTGTGTAGGCCTTAAATAGCACTGCCTCGGTCAAAAGTTGGCTAGATTGTGCTGTATTGAATATTTACCAATATTTCTTGTCACCTATTCGATCTTTACTTCAGTGTTTAACAAAGGAATCCTAATCCTAAGTATGTTATAAATTCATAAAGAGGAATAAATTATGAGCTACTTACATGAACATCCTGCTTGATGTGTACCATTCAGTCTTCTGAAACAAGCCGTTGTTGCACTAATAGATGCGTAAATCTGTTCATGGAGTCTTTCGCAGTGTGTTGCTGAAATTTGACAAACAAATTTTGTAGCTTACTCGCACTATATCCACAATAAATATTTGTTATAGGAACACTTACGAGATATCCAGTACAAAAAGAGGGAAACATAAATAGCGAAAATCATTTTAGAGCACCACTGCGCTGCTGGGTAGAAAACCCACAAACTGATTGCAGCGCGATGCAGCGCAGGAACAAAGGACACCTTTTATTTCTGAACAGTAAACATTTAATCCAAATTGTATTATCCAATATTAAATATGATGCAAAATTATTAGATCAGATCAATACAACAAGCAAGCAACAAGACAAAACCATGACCATGACAAAACTATAAAAAGATAAAAACCTTCTGTCTGTCAGTTCTGTCTGTCTTTATTTTGAGGTGTCAAAAAACAGCTGAGCAGTGTGACCATACTATATTTTACAATAATACCGAGGAACCTTAATAATACCGGCTTAAACAGGGCAATCTATATATATAAAAAATTCCTATCCTAATTTGGAACGCGATAAACTCCGAAACTACTGAACGGATTTCGATAAAATTTTGTAACCGTCTATAATATGGTCCAACTTAAAAGATAGGATAGTTTATATTCAATATTTAAGTGTTATTTTATAAGGGGCAAAAGTTTCGAAATCTATGTCTATCCCTTTCTATCACGTAGGGACTTATATATGTCTATCCCTTTCTATCGCTTAGGGATTTTTCAGAAAATTCTCGACTTTGATGAGGAAAGTACGCTCTAGAATGTCTTTGAGGTTCTGGAATGATCAAATTTAATTCGAAGACTGAAATTATTCGGCTAGCATCCGGAATGCATCCAAACGTTAGTAATCCAGAATTATCTAGAATACTCAAATATACCCATGCAAACGGTTTTGAATTCTAGATTTGGACAAAATGTTCTAGAAAATAGTGCCCCTAAACGTTATAGAATGTTCTTTCATCATCATCATCAATTGATATCAGTCCACTGCTGGACGTAGGTTCACCTTGAGTAACATAGGCTATATATTTATGTGTTTTAAAAATAAATGTCCACCCGTGCGAAGCCGGGACAGGCAGCTAGTCTATCTATAAAAATATTATACTGATTCTCAACGCCCAGACAGAGAACAAACACCTGCGTTCACCACACAAATATTTGTTCTCGGTGGGGATCGAACCCACGACCTACGCTCAGAAGGCAAAGCTACTACCAACTGAGCTGAGAGGCCAGCCAGTCACGTTTTATTTAAAAATCATCATCGCAATAATGAATGTTAGGTGATCCATTGGCGAGCTAGGACTACTCGGACGTCAGATATGCCTGCGAGCTAAAGGTATAAACCGCCAATGGAGCACCTACAAAAGCGCGGTTTTGGAGATTTACAGGGAGGAGTATAACATTATTCTGCGCAAGTTTCTTGATACTTCATAAGGTCACGATCACACGCATTTCACTTTTTTTAAGTGAATATGATGTTATTTCATTGTGAATAAATCATTCGTAATAATAATTATATGTACTATGTGAAAAAATACTGGTGTTCAAAACTAAAAAATACCGAAAAAGTATCAAAGTAATGAATTTGGTCACACTGTGGTGAAGTGATGTGCTAAATGACAGTGACAAAACGAAATAAACGTATACATGACGTTTACATTTTACATTTCTACATTTCTTCTTCTTCTTAATGAATGGCACCTGTCCATTTTGATTCAATTTTGCCAGTGTCGAGTAAAGCTGGGAACATGTTAGGCGGACGCGTCCGACGGATGCGGCTGACAGCCGCGACTGAAGATATCTAGCTAATGAATGTACACTGAAGTGTGCAAACTATCGGATGTAAGCCGCGGACGTCGGACGCGTCCGATAGTTTGCACACTTCAGTGTACATTCATTAGTTAAATATCTATCAGTCGCGGCTGTCAGCCGCGTCCGTTGGACGCGTCCGCCTAATATGTTCCCAGCTTTGCGACTGATAGATATTTATCTAATGAATGTACACTGAAGTGTGCAAACTATCGGACGCGTCCGACGTCCGCGGCTTACATCGCCTAATATGTTCCCAGCTTAAATCTGGGAACATATTAGGCGGATGCGTCCGACGGACGCGGCTGACAGCCGCGACTGAAGATATCTAGCTAATGAATGTACACTGAAGTGTGCAAACTATCGGATCTAAGCCGCGGACGTAACCTTGAGTGTTCGGACGTCCGACAGAAATCTGGCAAGCCAGGTCCCGTTCGACTGTGCACACAGTCATTGTCAGCATTACTTAGTTGGCTTTGAAAGCAAAATGATGGTCGTTTGTTTTCAAAACCATCTCTAACATTTTCGATCAAATCAGAATATCACATAATACACTTTAATTCCAACTGCTAACACTTTGAGCTAAGACCTCAAGTAATGTTGGTTAAAATACCACCGAAATTACACAACAGAACTCAAAATAACACCAAAAAAACAATTAAAATCAAAAAGCTAAGTGATTTCCCAAAATGACAAAAAACGAATCGTAGTTTACATCTTATTATATTTATATAAAAGAAAGTCGTGTTAGTTACACTATTTATAACTCAAGGACGGCGGAACCGATTTGGCAGATAATTAGTGGGGAGGTAGCTTAGAACCGGGAATAGGATATAGGATACCTACTTTTTATCCCAAAAAAGCAACGGGAACGGGGTGTTACGGGAACGGGCGAGCGAAGCCGCGGGCGGCCACCAGTTTACAATAGATTTTTTGAGCGGCCAACTTACAGAAAAAATGGATGGATTGTGTGAAGGATGACATGGGTAAGAAACGAGTGACTGCTGAAATGACGGCTACGAGAGGAGAGTGGAGAACGAAAAAAGGACAAGAAAATGATGAGGAAGAGTGGGGAATCACAGGGGAATCAAATAATTGCATCTTTGTCTCACAAACTCACAATGCATTTTTGACA
Source organism: Thera obeliscata (assembly GCA_947578465.1). Taxonomy (NCBI): domain Eukaryota; kingdom Metazoa; phylum Arthropoda; class Insecta; order Lepidoptera; family Geometridae; genus Thera; species Thera obeliscata. Next base: position 8,101,373 of record OX387926.1, read on the forward strand.
GTCCGCTGAACTGACTCAAGCTGGGAACATATTAGGCGGACGCGTCCGACGGACGCTGCTGACAGCCGCGACTGATAGATATCTAGCTAATGAATGTACACTGAAGTGTGCAAACTAGACGGTCGCGTCCGACGTCCGCGGCTTACATCCGATAGTTTGCACACTTCAGTGTACATTCATTAGTTAGATATCTTCAGTCGCGTTGAGTATATGTGTTCTGTGGTCGCGGCTGTCAGCCGCGTCCGTCGGACGCGTCCGCCTAATATGTTCCCAGCTTCAGACGTATTAAATATTTTACTTCTGTAGTGTTGCCAAGTAACATCATTACGCCTTAAATCTTCTAGCCTGGCAGCACTGTGTACCAATGACGCCATTTGTTTCTTCGCCAGCTGTGCGATTTCTATTGCGTGCGTATTTTAGAAATTTAGAGAACTTTACTCTAGATAATTTAGTTGTTAATCAAACAATTCACGAAGTTATTGCCAATGACGGAAAAAGCTGTAAGCAAGGTATGTATTTCCCAATAAACAGAAACAAGATTGTAAAAATTTTCTTCCATTGTTCTGCAGCCTAGAGAATCTTGAATCGATTTAGCTTAAAATAATATTTTGATTCATTGTTGTCTATCTTTCCTTTAGCGTAAACCTTGATAAAGTCTGTTGCTTAGTTCGTCTTTTGGAAATCGATACGCCTAGAAATTGTAGGCCTCCCTTTTTAGTACCTACCTACTTTAATTCACGACTTCTAGGTATTTGAAGGTAACTCCGAACGGTTTTAATTTCGGAAAATCTAAATTCTATAATGCATGCGCAAACCAAGCAATTTGCTGCAATTAGGAACTCTGACAGACGACGGGACATCCGAAATTACAAATTCAATAAAATTAACACGCGCAACAGCAATATTCAAAATTTTAACAGCATCACAGTCCTTTTTATCCACGTGTTGATTTTTACGCCTTTCTGTCTGTTTTATATGTACGCTAGGGCTCTCGCGTGGTACCTACCTGAATTATAAAAAAATATCCTCAATGTTATTCTAGGCCATGAACTCTGTTTAAATTCAAAGTTTCGCCCGAATTCATTATGTCATTACATTACAGAGTTGAGAAACAAACCTACACTCCCCCAAAAATTACATATTTTTTAATTATAATTTAGTTAGCTCGGTCTCAAACTTGCCTCAGGTATTTTTAAAATAAGGTCTATGTAATTTTATTACTTTTTACATTACTTTGTTACTACACTCATTCATTTCATTTCATCTTCAAACTAAGTAAAACTTGCACTTTAAACACCAGTTACACCTTACTTAGTATGTACATAAAACATAATTATTGTGTAATAGAAGTATTGAACACCCAGACATATAAATACCCTACTTTTGGTGGGTATTTATCAAACATGCTTACCTACAGCTACAGCTTTGCAGCCGGTTCAAAAATGTATTTATATTTTGTAGGCTGATGCCTTGCCAGATCTGGATGACCTGCTACAGTGTCCTGTATGCTATGAAATACCCACGGGTCAGATCTTTCAATGCAATGAAGGGCACCATGTCTGCGGCCGGTGCAAGGTGCGCCTGGATGTCTGTCCAGTTTGCCGAGCATTCTTCTTTGGGACAAGGAACTATGCAATGGAAGAACTCATTGCTAATATTCGGAAATTGCGTGCTTTTGTAAGTAAAGACAGTTTTAACATGGAATAAAAACATTAATGCATATAATCCAGTCCTTATAGTCCTGCATTACATAATAGATGGATAAAAATTATGAAGGCTCCAATGCCATTTTAAAATTACAGAAATTAGGTGGTAAAATTACCACGGGTAGCGTAACACCAGAGCAACAAATTGAACCAAAGGAGTCTACCTCTGAAGAAAACGATTCTGCTAACGAAGATGATGCAGCTTCAAGAGAAAGTGTCAGTGTAAGTACTTTATTGACAGGAAATACATTACACCTCACCATTTGACATGAGACTATTAATTAACAAGCATTTTATAAATATCCAAATTATTTCATCTTGAAATAATAATGTTTTTTCTTCTAGTCTCAGTTTCTTATGACTAAAATACTTTATGGATATTTAGGTTTATGAAAATTTTGTGTAATCTGTTTCTGCAGCAATCATTACTGGAACCTCCAAGACCATGTAGTGGACTCTTCCGCTGCCTTTGCTGTAAAACCAACCCAGAAAGACTTCCTTCTGCTCGTTTGCTCAACCATCTGCGATATTATCACTCTCCGGATCTCATTGAGGTGAACAATAATGTTTGACTTGACTGGCCTTTCAGCTCAGTTGGTAGCTCTGCTTTCTGCGCCGTTAGTCGTGGGTTCTATCCCCACCAAGAACAAATATTTCTGTGGTGAACACAGATGTTTGTTCTCTGTCTGGGTGTTATATTTAATTCTAAGTATGTATTTACAAAAAAAATATATTAAAAGTATTATATCAGCTATCTGGTTCCCATAGTACAAGCTTAGCTTAGTTTGGGGTTAGATAGTGTCAGGTGGATTGCCTACAATATATTTATAACTAAGAATTTGTTTACAAACTGATAATAACAAGACACATAGGTGTGGTATTTTAGAATTAAGATGAATAAATAATTTATGGATTACAACTGTCATCTTTCAGGGTCGTTCTGATGAGAATGGGGAATACCTGCAAGCTTGGGAGTTTGGCACTGACATAGGCCGGATTGTCACTGCCGTTCGCATCGCCAGTATGGGCCTGTTCTTCCTAGTAATAGAGATAACCAGTAAGTTTTCAATCAATATTACTTTCACTACAACTTTTGTTGGGTACCAAACTAACTTGTAATTACTATTTTTCCTGTTAGAATTTTATTACTGACTATCCAGTCAGTAATACAGTATATGTTTACAGTATATATTAGGGTGGAGCGAAAATTAAAAAAAACGTTTGTGAGTGTTCTAATAGTGAAAAGTTGGTGCCATTTTGACTCAAAATAAACCATGCAAAATATTATTGGTTTTCATTTACGGTAACAGCCTCCGCAAGGTCATTGAACTTTTGAAAAAAGTTGGTTCCTAGACTCCATTTTAGCGACATGCAAATGTATGAAATTTGAATAAACAAGCCTAGTTTAGTCCTTGAAATTATTAAAAGTACAGTTTATTTTCGATACAAAACAAAAATAACGCGTTTACTCCACATGAATGAACTTTCTCTGAGGCACTTTTTTCTTAATCTTGACGGGGGTACTTTGGATCCTAAATCTTACACTAGAACTTTGGGGAAAGCACTTGAGAGTTGTAAACCTGCTGTGAGAGGAAAATGCCTTCCAGAAATGGCTCAAGATTTCAGTACAGATCAACAGTACTTGCACAAGAGTGTCTCAGTGGTACTTTCAGGTGATTTCCCAGAAAATCTGGCAAACAAATATCTCCAGGCAAAATATCTCATGCCCGTTGGCTCACACGTGCCAACCGGATACTATGTTTGTATGTTACAACAGAAACACAATCGGAAAACTTGACAACTTTGGCTACATTTGTTGTAAAAGCTTACGACCATCATGATTCTATATTAAAATAAACCTTCATGCAAAGATGGCGCGTGACATCTTTTACATATGATAAAGGCCTACAGGTACTTGCCAGTGGATCTAAAGAAGGTTATCGATCCTGTCATTCAACGCAGTAGCTATTTTGCACATCCCGAGAGCATTCTCCCTGCAATGATAACGAATAACAGGAGGCATATTCGGAACTAGCAGCCCGGTGCATATTAAAGGCACGCAGGATGCCTCAACCTTCAACAACTGGGATGTTTCAAGTACCGTCTTTAAATTTCGATGCCTTAACATGTATTGATTTAATAAATTGGTAGGAGATATTAACTGAACCACTTATTAAGAAAAAAATCCCGACCAAGAAACTCTGTCCATCGTTGAATCAGATGGTGAGGGTGAAGTTTTGTTTATAAGGCTTCCATGCCAAACTCAAGCTGTTTTACCGAGCTGTAAAAGTAACAACGGAAGCTGCCACTTCTCAATGCTCAAGAAAGTCAAGATTAGGTGCGACAAAGGCTAAATTAGCATCACGTAACTTAATACCTAAATTTGAGACAAAAAAGATTTCCGTGCTTGTTAATAGTTTATCTTTTTAAATGTTTTAATAAATTATTGCACTGGTTTAATTAAAAAATAATAAAGATATATTTAAATACTACTACTGTGTACCAGTTATTACCTATTTAACGTTAAATGAAGCTGAATATTTGGCCATAACTGTACTAGACTTTTTCCATTAAATTTATTTTTTTGTGGTCAATGCGGAGGCAGAAGATAATCATCAATCTGATTGAAAAATGGTATGTATTTTAACTTTAATATAACGCACCAATCCCCCTCTATTACATCTGAAAATCTCAAAAAAAATAAAATCTCATACATTCGCGCTCCACCCTAGTATATATTTTATGAATCTTTTTTGCAGATAATTCCATCTGCACATGGTTAGTCATGGCGGCATCGCCCAGGGTGGCTGAGGAGTTCAGTTACACCTACACCTTATCTGGAAATGACCGAGAAGCTATATTTTCTGACTGTGTGAGTATAATTTTTATATTGTGCAAGTGATTCCAAATTTTATCTAAATTGGTCTACTAGATATTGCGGCGTTATTGATTTGTTTTTTTTATCCTCCATTTGAATTCCACTTGGATATTAACCTTGTTACATTACACAACCTTATACCAATTATTACATCTTTGTGTCTTGGATTTGGATGAATTGGTGACCTCGCTATGTTTTCAAAAGTGTGTAACTGGGCTATGACAGCAGCAAGTCGATACAATACTGTATGCCCAAACTTGCAGCATTAAACTTGAACATTATGTAATGTTTCCCTTCCGACGGCAGGTATGGTCGGTGCGCACGTGCGAGGGTTTCCTGAAGAAGCGCGAGCGTGTGCTGTGCGTGCGGGGCAGTGACGCGCATGCGCTGCTGTCACCCGCGACGATGAGCGCCAAGCTGCGATTGCGGCGAGTCGCGCACGATGCAGGCTCGCAGCACGTGCAGCCGCGTGCCGTGCTGCGCGTCGCCAACCGGAGCGAGCCGGCGCGCGACGCCGTCTCCGAAGAGCTGGAGCCCTTCCTCCAGGACCTGCAGAACGACGTCGCCCGTCTCTCGCGCGCCTTCGCCACGCTCGGCCGCGAGGCCAACGCGCTCGTCGAAGCGGAGATGCGCTCCCGCCTCGACGAACCCGACGACGAACCTGCCGCACCCCCGCCCCAGCCACCGCCCAGGGCCAATACGACCCCCGAGGACCAACCGCAGGCTCTTTCGCGCAGCGCCCGCAGGCGAATGAGACAGCGCCTGCTGCATGCGCTCGATGAGAACATCACCGCTGACGCGCCTCCGGTACCCGCCCCGGTGCCAGCCCCCAGACCCGATGCTGATGCGAGACGAAATAACGGCAGAAACCCTAATAATAGAATTACAAACGACACGTCTACTCTCCAGCCCAACAGTCAAGCGGAGCGTAATAGTAGCAGCACCGCTAATTCGGAGTTGAATGTGGCTAATACTCGTAGAAGTAACAACCACGGCGACAATGCTAATAATAACCAACACAGAGAGAATAGCGCGCGACCTATCAGAGCTGGTAGTCCGGTCCATGGCGCGGGCGCGGCGACGGAGCCAGCGCCAGCGCCCGTGCTGGCCGCGCCGCCGCCGCCCGTTGCTCCGCCCTCCGCCGCCAACGGAAACGGCGGACGCAACAAAAAGAAACGTAGTCGTCAACGTAGATAATGCGGTAAACATTAAATTACTTGACTAGTTATAAATGTAACTCCATGTGTAAGGCAATATGATCATTATAGCTACTGCATACAGAGTTATTGTCTGGGTAAATACCATGTATGTGAGTGAATTTTACTTTGTACATAATTTGATCTATTGACAAGCAGTCTTAGAAGTGCTGTGATAAAAAGTTGCATAGTTGATGCAATCTGTATGCTATACAATTAGTAATGACCTACCCAGAGACAATTGAGGTTGTAAAAATACAAACTGTACTGTACTAGTAAAGGCCTGCGCACACCTAGTTTGCTGGCGGTAGCGATCAGTGAAACGCTGTCAAATCTCAAATCTGACAGCGTTTCACTGATCGCTACCGCCAGCGAACTAGGTGTGCGCAGGCCTTAAGTAATACATTTATTAAGTTCACTAGCAGTTGGTAACTGAGCTTCGATCGGAATTTTTTTCGTTAATTTGTATTTTTAAGAAATCAGAAGAGTCATATTATCATCTTTACTGGTTTATTCTTACTGAACAACGCCATCTGCTGGACGTGCTTGCAGTTAGTTGCTCACAATCGTCAATAGATGGCAGAAGCAGTCACATATTCAGTTTATGTTTAATTATTGAACTCTGAAAGAAATAATCATTTTCTGAAAATGAATTCTATCTAGATCAATTTGCTAGGTGCAGTTTCCGAGATCCTAAATATATATATATATATATATATATATATATATACAAGATTTTCTCGTTTAAAGGTATAAGATTAGATATGCATCGTTGGATTAAAATTGAATTAATACGGTATTGGTCTTTACAATGTGCAGCATAATCATTAAAATGAAACTAATTATTTTATAAATATGCTAAATTTAATGTTATCGTGGATTCTGTTGTAGATGTATAATTAAGATAACTGTAATCTTTGATGATAGTTGTATGAATAAACTATGAAATCTCCAATTAGTTTCTTATTTATTTCTATTATGTGGCTGCTTACTCAAATACAGGGTTATTCATTATTAGCTGCAAATACTCCGGAATTAGGTTCAACAAATAAAATAAAAAATATTAATGAAAATATTTTTTTTAAATTTTGATTTAGGTTTTTGTATCAAAATTTTATTTATATTAATTTCTTTACGGCTATTGCATAATGATTGCCATGGAGAACAGGACGATGACCCACCCAGGCGGTGACTGAACGCAGAGTGTCTCACGGCGCGCGGGCGCGGATCAAAGGTCATAATCGGTCAGGCGCCAATGATTCCTTTATCGATTTTCTCGGGATTTTCACAACAAAACTTTAAAAAAATCATTTCATAAATATTTTTTATTTTATTTGTTGAACCTATTTCCTGAGTATTTGCAGCTAATAATGAATAACCCTGTATAAGTAATTGTAGCTCTTTGTAAAGGGGAAGTACTACCATAAACAAAGGATTCCTTTGTCTATGGTACTACTATACCCTATATTTCTGTTTGACAAGGTCTCAGGAAATACCTGGACAAGAGACGCACAAGACAGTGATACTTCCTAGCCTCGCCACGAGCTCTAATTTCAATGCAAGTTATACCAACGGAAAGTACTAGAATTTGTTCGTTTTAGTACGTGATTAAAAAAATGTACTACGAAGGTTCAAGAGAAATTTGACGAAGTTGGTGGCGCCGCCAGAAAGTAGCAGCTCCCTAGCCGCTCCACGCTGTCCGCAGTGTTAGACGGATTATTATCTACTAGCTGTGCCCGCGACTTCGTCCGCGTGGTATAGTGTCTATGGGTAGCATTTTTAATTTGCAGCGGAAGAAAACAGTAATTAAATAACAACGTCATATTCGCGTGCACGTGACACAGTCGTCTGCCCTCTTACTAAACTTAGAATTATGGCGTCGTACTACGCCACACTTTCATCCACCCCGCATTCCTCTCCGAACTCCCCCCACTCTCCTCAACACCCCCCCACATTCCCCCCGCACTCCCCCCAGACTCCCCTCCACAATCCCCCTGTACTCCCCCCGCACCTCCCCTCCACACTCCCCCCTGTACTCCCCTCCACACTCCTCCTGTACTCCCCCCGCATCCCCCCTCGCTCCTTCCCTCCACACTCCCCCCTGTACTCCCCCCGCACCTTCCCTCCACACTCCCCCCGCACCACCCCTCCACACTCCCCCCTGTACTCCCCTCCACACTCCCCCCGCACCTCCCCTCCACACTCCCCCTGTACTCCCCTCCACACTCCCCCCGCACCTCCCCTCCAACTCCCCCCTGTACTCCCCTCCACACTCCCCTCCACACTCCCCTCCACACTCCACCCGCACCTCCCCTCCACACTCCCCCTGTACTCCCCTCCCTCTACCCCCCAACCACAAACTTTGAATGTCATATTTTTTTATATCAAATCAACAGACTAAAAAATAAGTTTTAAGTTTCTAGCTCTAAAAATGACGATACTTCCATACAACTTTCAACCCCTATTTTCAACCCCTTACAAAACCTTTTTCGCAATAAAAAGTAGCCTATGTCCATCCCCAGGCCCTCAACTATCTGTGTACCAAATTTCATTTCAATCGGTTCAGTAGTTTTGGCGTGAAAGCCAGACAGGAAGACAGACAGACAGACAGACAGAGTTACAAACGCATTTATAATATTAGTATGGATAAGGATAAGGATCTAACTGATTGATAGAGCATGGTACGAGTATGTACGATAATTGTCCGTTCTAATAACAGTAAAATAAAACTGCGAAAACGGTTTTATCCAACTGAAATATTAAAATTAAAATTTGATACCTACTGCGATAGCTAAACGTTGTAACTCTCAAGTTTGCTATCAAACAAATTTCAGGTGCTTGTAATTTTTTTGTTGTCGGTGAAATTACTGGCACGTGAGGCTGAACATCTGTATGCCTCAAGTTGATGGATGCAGGGAAGTGCATCGCAGGGCACGTTCTTGACGTGCGTAACCTACGAGGCAATGCTTTAAGGAAAAATCGAATCATTAATAATCGATTTTTTTATGCTTCATAGTAAATCGATTTAGTAGGTAGTAAAATTAATAGTAATGTGTGTGTATTTACAAAATAAATCAATAGATAAGTAATCAATAGTACAGCTATCTGGTTCCCATAGTACAAGTTCTGCCTAATTTGGTGCTAGATAAAGTTGTGCAAAAAAATAGTTAAAAAACGGCCTACGCAGAGCGCAGCGGGCACCGCGCTAAATGAACATCTAATAAAATAGCAACCCTTCTCGGCTTCGCACGGTAGAGACTACATTCTATCTCAATTACACCCGCGCGAAACTGGGGCGATTTGCTAGTCGTAGTAGTAGTTTAGTATTATCATAACTGTGGTACCTAGTATTCGATGTCCGATGGTGGTAGTAGTGTGCCGTAGAGTTGGTCTCTGCGGCACACTAACGCCATCTAGAACGCATCTATGACACCATCGTTCTTCTATAGAATAGATGATAATGTCAATGAGAGTAATGATGGAAATTCGAAGTGCAGTATTACCACTGCACTTTTGTAACCATATTATTATCATACAATTTATCCATCGCTAGATAAAAACATTAAAAAAACAATATGTCATCGCCATCTGTCACTGCGCTAAGTCGCGAAGAGTGGAAAGAGGCAAGGGAGGCCTTTGTCCTGCAGTGGGACAAAAATGGCTGAATAATAATATTAGATAAAAACATTCTAATTGAAATATTAATCTGCGACAGTGTATGGCCTTTACAATTTCTCAGTAGAAAAAAAAGTGGCATCGTTTTAACGGTGCGTACATTAACTGGCCGTACATTAACCGGACCCCATATATTACTTGAATCTACCACAGATGGCACTATGAAAAAGTATAATTTTGACACCGGTTGCTAACAGTGCTATCTATCTACACGAGCCAGTGCAATAATGATGAGTATGTTGACATTGTAGCTGAGTGAAGTTGCAAACAGCGCCATCTGTTTTCTTTATATTATATATAAAAAGTATAGTATGAGAGCGCCATCTATGCAATAAATAACCAAATCATTGTATTTTAATAATGCTACTCGTCGCTAGATGACTCTATAATAAATCAACTACATTGGAACATTCTAGAATAATACAATTTGTTTCCGGTCAACACATTACCAAATCGCGATTACAGTCTTTATGCAATATATTGATGTTATTTACGTAGTTTTTAAGATTTTGTTATAAAAAAAAAACTAGCAACAAACATGCGTTGGCATTCTTTTCAACCATATTACAAGTTATAATTTAAAAGTAATAGCATGACTAAAGTAGGAAATGTTTATTTTTAATACAGTTGCTCAAAAAGTGGCGTATTGCAGGGACGTATAGCGTTCGGGATGTGGGCACATACACACACGTGCTTTTTTTTTACCATTCCCGCACAAGTGCTTTTTCTTTCCCAACTGTCAAAATAATGTCTAAAAAGAAAAACCAACCATGAAGTTTTTACTAAAAAAATTCATCGAAGTTTTTATGATTCATGCAAATACGTATTATTTTCTAAAAAGAAGCTACTAATTTGTTTCATTAACAGATTTAATGATTTGATTGAATGAGTTATGTTAGGTTTCATTTCATTTCATCTCATTAAATTTCATTTTCAATTCATATCAATAAAAAAAATCTACTGAAGACTTGGCTGTATGGGTATAGTTCCCTTTGCCTTCCAGAATGGGTGAAGAAAAAAAAAATCTCTGCATAAATTTTACGGTTGGCGCTTGGCGCCATTTTTCAGAAATTTTCTTTGCGAGTTTATTTGTTTGTTGCACAAAATGAGTAATTTCGACCCTAGTTTTTTTGAATTAACACCACCGGAACTCAGTATAATTGCACAAAATGCTTCGGAGAACATTTTACCGGAAAAGTCAAAAAGTCGCTACATGCATACATACGACGAACTTATTGCGTGGAGAGAAGAGAAAAAAGCAAATGGTATTTTTATTATTTTATTAAATTGCTTAATTTTTTCGCAACTGTATTAAAAATAGTCGTTCCGTTCAGTACACGTGCGGAAACGTCATTGCAACTTGTTCCGACTGTCAACCCTCGCCTTCGGCTCGGGTAGACATTTGTCGGAACTCTTTGCAATGACAGCCTTCCCGCACTTGTAATGAAATATACTAATGTAGCTCCTGTCTGTATGTTTGTCGCACTTTCACGCCAAAACTATTGAACGGATTAAATTTAACTAGAGAAAGGGCTAGGTACTTTTATTGCGACAAAAGGGGTTTGTAAGGTGTTGAAAGGGAGCGATGAAAAGTTGTATGGAAGTGTCGTCTTTTTAAGAGCTAGAAGCTTGAGCTTGAGCTTTATTTTTATGTGTTGAGTCGATATTACTGCTGTAGCTCGGTAGGTACATAATAATTATTAGTTCAGTTAAACAACTGAACAAATACTGGATGATGATCATAATACGTTTGAAAAAAGGTTTGAAAAATTACGTTGACGATGATAGCACTAAAACCAATGCCATGTACAAAATATCTTATTGGGGATACCAGTGTAATTAATTCGCTAAATTTTCGGAGTCCGGTACGCACTGTTAAAACGATGCCACTTTTTTCCACTGGCCCATGTACACTGTCACAGATTAAGATTTCGATTATTATTATTTTTATCTAGCGATGAATAATTCCACTAAACGGGCAGCCCCCTTAAGATGATTGGTAAAAAACATTCTCTGGCACTGCGGCGGCCGCTTCCGTGGCACGCTCGCTCTGCTCGCTCGCCTTGTGCGTAATTTTTATGTTTTAACATTTTTTTTTTGTTTGCGCTGGGGAAATGTGTTACGCATCCCCCCCTAATGGAGGGTGGGAGGGGTATGTGGGACTCTCCGATCTCCGGCATAGGTACCTACTAAAACCCCAGCGGTGCTCCAGCTTCGTCTATGTGGAAGGAGACTGGGAAACCAGCAGAGCCTTGACATCCAGTCTCCCGCCGACGACTACCCACCTTTACAGTGGGGTCCGCACGTCCCGCCCTTTTATGGAGGGGCCCAGGAGCAACTTCCCGTCCAACGGGGATGATGAAAGTGTGCAATGCAAGAGAGGGGGCCTCCACGCCACTCTCCTGCCATTCACCACCACATGAGGAGAAGGTAGGCGACTTTACAGTCACCTTCTCCTGCCCCTTCTCTGCCTGCAGAGGGGTGCGTGAGGGACTTCCTCGCGCGCGCGCTCTGTTGCCTCTTTTTGCGGCATCACAACCTCACAAAAGTAGGTGACCGCTGCCCAGCTTCTCTCGTCAGCCAGCATGGAGTTGACCACACCGGGAAGAGAGAGGTCTGGCCCGACAACCGCAATTAGATCGCGGCGCGGTTCAAACCACGACGGGCACACCTCGAGGGTGTGCTGCGCCGTGTCCTCCGCCGCATGTTCTAACATACATAACCTAACCTATCCAAGTCGGATCCGCCCTATAAAGTATCAACGACAAGGTATAGGTATCCAGTGCCAGAACAAAAAAATGATCATGATTGAATTATTATTATTATTATTATTTTTTGGCGTCGCATGGGTTTTGAATTAATTGCTCCACATAACTGGCATCGAAATAACAGTGTGTACAATAACATGATGTACATTATCACCTCCCAATTTTCGACCAAGAGATGTCGCTTCAGCGTGTGCATTGCATTGGACTTTTACTGGTTTTTGTTTTGAAGTTTGAACTTACTCCATTTCCATTTAGGATTATTTTCGTCTTTCTTTCTCGGTTTTTAAACTTGGTCCTAGGATCCTCGCTAGGTCACAAGGACGCCATCTGGTTTCCTGACAGGCATTATGTACACTATTCTATTCGTCGCTAGAGTGCACTACTAGCTGAACTGAACTTTGAAAATTCTACTGCTCAATAGAGTGCGCTTTAATCAATCAATGATTTTATTTTATCCCCACCACGAAAAAATGTGACAGACAGACATAACACGAGAGGAGGATAAATTTCTGTACGTTTCGCAAAATAAAAGTATACGTGTTACTTTCCATGAAACAACATTAACGTTCATATTTTGTTGTGATTTCTCAGCTGTTGTTTGCTATAATGGGAAATTGTGAATGAAGTGATAGATATTTTCTTGTAAACGCCTGCGGTTTCGTGCCTACAGTGATTAGTGAAATGTATGTAAGTTAATACCACCATAGTCTTTCCCTGTAGGAAGAAATATTCGTCTCTTGTTGTATTCTCGGCTTCTGCATGAGATATACCTACAACATACACGTTGACGAGCGAATGTACACTGTATGTTTCGAAACGAGTAGTCGCCAGGTCGCCACATCATGGCGGGAAGTACGAATGTTTTTGAAAAAAGCGCACTTGGGCTTAGAATACTATGAATATAATAACTGTTGAAGGTCATATCTTACCTCTAAACTTCATGGTGCTGATACTTAGCTCAAAATAAGTCCAATTTAATCCTACTGAAGGTATTGTCAATTTTAGATTTATTTACTCACTGGTCTTTCTATCTGTGATGTGATGATGGTTACCTTCAATTCTCTCGTTTATAATCTTCATAAATAAATAGGTACATACTAATAAATGAAGATAATGGTACTAAAATGGTATGTCTACAAACGGAACCTGCTGTTCATATCGTTTAAAAATGTGATAGAAATAAGAATTATTAACATTGCTGTACCTACCCAATAACATGTCTGGAAGAGATCACTCATAGTGATATGACCACCCATTGTGCTTCGCTATAGTTTTCGTATTTTCATTCAATATGTAATGTCTGTTTCAGAAAAACTAGCAACAAAATATGATAGAAGTAGATCCAAGGCTCTTCATAAAATGCCGGCTATGTCTGGAGGATTCCGGCACCTATCAGATAGATCCATCTATCCGCCTACAGATTTGCTATTGTTTTGACATCAATGTAAGTAGGTATAGCTAAGTTTTCTGAGCCTAGTCTATGTCATACTATTATTGGTTAAAGGCCTCTGTCAGACTTTCAGTTCTCTCTATCTGAAGCCTTCTCCCACCATCTCCTTTCTAAGGCACCCACTTTGTCCTGCCAAAATTTATAACACTGTTAAATGCCATGTTTTCTTGCACAGTTTCTATAAATATTTCCTTGTCCAATAAGTTTGTGGCACAAAAGATTTTTTGCCAGGATAAGGTTTTTATATGTAGGTGTTAATAACTGTCATGTAATTTTTATTATTCAAGTATTAATATTTTTTATTTGTATGTATTCCAGATAGAGCCCTATGATGGTTTGCCGCAGCTTATTTGTAAAAAGTGTCAATCCATTCTCTCAGAGTATGCTAAGACAAAGAGATCTTTTATTGTAAAGCAGGAAGAGTTGAAGAAAAGAATACAAGGAAATAATGTAAGTATTTAAAAACTCTGTCTGCCATTGAGTACCTACTACATAATTACTCGTTTAAACATATTTTAATCCTTGAAGCAAAGAATAAATTTCTACAATATAAATTCAAAATAAGTTGAAGGCTGGATGGGACTCCTCCATACATTTCCAGGACAAATTTCTTTGAGCTTTTTCTTTCTTTCTCCATCAACAGCGAGAAGTCGGTCGGATCATTATTATGTTGTCAGTTCATTGGGTAGCCTATCCGTCATAGAACTTTTATCACTAAATAAATAAATATTTTGGACAATCCACACAACACTATCTAGTCCCAAACTATGCAGAGCTTGTACTATGGGAACCAGATAGCTGATATAATACTTGAATACTTTTTTTGTAAATACATACATAGAATACAATACAACACCCAGACAGAGAACAAACATCGATGTTCACGACACAATTGTTTGTTCTCGGTGGGGATCGAACCCACGACCTACAGCGCAGAAGGCAGAGGCACTACCAACTGAGCTGAGAGGCCATTTAATTACTAACCATACCGCTTGTCGGTTCTACGAGCTATAAGGCCTGCTCATTGCCACTTCTGCTTGTTTAATGGAGAGCTTTGACTTGGTACCACTCCCGTGCTAGCCTGGTTCAGATGACAATCAAATCAGCCGATGTATCGGTTTATAGCTCTGATCAAAAAAATTGGGAATATTTGCATCTCCCTCTGTCACTAGTTCTGCGCATTCAAGGTCAGCGTTATTAAACCTTGCCCACTTAATATGGGAGCAGGTTCTTCCATGGTTAATGTTTGGTGATGCAGCAATGCGCAAATCGTACTCCAAGCTCGTTGAAATGAAATGAAAAAAGTTTATTGAATGAACACAAACATAAAAAAAAGTATAACCTTACATGCAAACATGGTATAGGTAGGTACAGGGTGAAAGTTTTGAGATCAAACGGAATATATAAAAAAATAAAAAATTGGCTAACCTATCAGAGCTATATTATGTTCGTTCCCTTCTACTTCTGCCCCCATATACCTAGGCGAATTCTGGTATTCATAACTGATAAGTAACGCATATACTGCAGTGAAAGTGCTTCTATTCTATATCTTTAGGCAAAAATGTTTCTTTCAGTTGCAGGCAAATAATAGTCCAGAAAAGGACTTAAAACCAGTCACTAAAAAAAAAACTTTGGATTCAGTTGGTAAACTAGAAAACTCCGATGTTGATGCTGAGTATGAAATCAAAACACCACGGATAAGCGAGTCATCACGCTCTTCTCTTGGATCGGTACGTAGCCATAAGTCTAAAAATCAAATAGTGACTGAGGAAACAATTGGAAAACATGACTGGAAAAATGAATACCGTAAAACATTTGTATGCAGAATGTGTAATTCACATTTGTTCTCATTGGAAGCGGCAGAAAAACACATGCGCAAACATAGATATCTCAAGTCCAAACATGCAGGTGTACTCCGCGATTACTGCGTTGTAGAGCTACCGATAATAGACGACACTCCTAATATAACGGGCTCTATGGATCAGGTTGTTATTAGCAAAGACAAAATTATTGCTAAAGGCAATGCCGATTATTACATAGCATATATTGGAAAAAGTTACAACAACACGGAGAATGAAAATGTGGCTAAAATTGAAGATTGTAATTTGGAAGATTCTGATTCAGCCTTTTTAAATAATGTTACGGAAAAAAGACATAAAGAAAATCTGAATAAAAATAAAGATTGTGATGAAGAAGATTCTGATTCATCGTTTTTAAACAATGTTATGAAAAAAAGTCAACGCCGCAAGCGAAGAAGAATATGTTCTAGAAGCTCAAATGAAACTGTAGTTCTTGAAGACAAATCGATGGTAAAATCCCAAGAAAACGAGTGTATAAGCATTGACGACACGGATAGTGATGACGTTTCAAAGAAAAATCAAAAAAGACATGTAACTAATAAGAATTCGGTAAAAGCAAAAACTGTCGCAGTTGAAAAGTTGATTGCTCTGACTCACAATAGATATCTTAAAAAATACGAAAAACCAGAAAGGCCATCATTAGAACAACTGAAGCGCAAGATTATAAGCATCGGGAGACAAATTATTAACAAACGTAATTTTAACAGCACTCGTGTGATGAGATATATGGAACACCTGAATCTGAACGTTATCTGGCTGTCGAGGTCTCCGCTCACAATAACAAATAATTCAAACTATTTTAAAATAATACCAAGGCTTCGATATTCCAATGAAAAAAACAATAACGATTTCGCTGGTTACCATAAACAATATGACAAACCAATAGAACTTAATAAAACCATTGAAGCGACCTTAGTACCAAGCACAAGTTTTACAAATAAACCAAGAGTAGTTGGAGAAACTAGCGCAGTGGTTCAACCTGTCGTAGTTAGAAAATCAGTCTTAGTTGGAGTAACCAGCTTAGCTGAGGAATCTAAACTAGCTGAAGATGGTAACGCAGTTGAAAAACCTAGCGTAGACGTGTCATCCAAAGTACTTGAAGAATCTACCGCAGGAAGGGAATGTACCTTAGTAACAGCAGCCTCCAGCGTAGAACGACAATATACCGAAGAAATACATACAGTTAGCATAAAAGCAAACCCTAAACGGGGATCGAACGATCCACCAGGCTCAAACTATGGATTGTTTGCGTCAGGAGAAACCATGACGAAACTTTTGAATTCTACTCCCGTGGCTAATCCTAGACAACTTCCTAAGAAATTTACTAGTGTTGCACAGAAGGAAAAAGCCAAGTATGCTAACATGCCTACTTTAGAGATCAATGTCGACGATCTCTCAGAGGTGACCTCTTCAGGAGTGAATAACATGCAAATGCCAATAATAACATTTACCACGTCATTAGCGGTTTCTCAGGACCAAAATATACTAAATAATGATAGTTCCACTAATCTCGTCGTGGATACTGTTTCTAGCACACCGGTCAATTCTATCAGTGAAATCTCAAAGCCAGCGCCTAGAATAAAAGTGAAGTCTGTAACGGAGCTCATGTCGACGGAAACTCTGAACCGAATGAACCAGCCTTGTGCGCCTCAAACACTGAACGAACAGATGCTGCAAAACGGTCCCGCATCTAATGTTCAAATTGCTAATGTTATGAGCAGAAGCCCGCCCGCATATAATTGCGTGATCCAGCCTTGCACGCCCCAAACACTGAACGAACAGATGCTGCAAAACGGTTCCTCATCTAATGTTCAAAGTACTAATGTTATGAGTATAAGTTCGCCGGAATATAATTGCGATGATTATGTTATACTGGACACAGTAGAATTGCCAAATTACAAAACAAGTTCACCATTTAATTACTTCCGAACCCTGTTGCAGGTTCACAATCTCCATTTGCTGGATACAGATGTTACTCTATCGGCAGACTTCAACGCCCTTATAAAATTCAAAGTACTTTATAAACAAGACAACAAGGATCAACCGGTCGTCCTGTGTTTGTCATTATTTTGCTCAGAAAATACTTTTTGCATGAAAATAAAAGACAGAAACGAAGACAACATCAATATCGCAAAGATATCTGCTAATTGGCAATGGGAGATCTTAAAAATCTATCGAGGGGATCTCACAAATAAACTGTTAAATAACGCTCAAAAAATTAGTCCAGAGGTAAGAGAATACACAAATAGGTTCTTGTGTTTGTTAAAATCTTTAAATAGATTGTCCTGATGGTGATGTTTTTGAGAAACAATAAAGTCTAATATGGACATAAAATATGGCCTAACATAGGTAGACAAAACATAAATTTGTAGGCGTCACGTATCCGAATTAAATGAAGGTGGAACTCTGTTTCAATTAAGAGGCCGACTACCGCCAATGATGTTCTCATTCAGAATGCCAACGTTTTAACAGTTATAAAAAAGCTGCTAAGTGCGAGTCGGACTCGCCCATGAAGGGTTCCGTAGCAACAAGTAACATAATATAAAAGTTCTTGTAGTTCGTGAAAGGTAAATTGCGGTTTACGATTTATGACGTATAAAAAAAAACTACTCACTAGATCTCGTTCAAACCAAATACATCATATATTTTTTTAGTTGTATCGTTCTCTTATTTTAGAAGTTACAGGGGGGGACATACACATTTTACCACTTTGGAAGTGTCTTTCGTTTTTTTCTTAACTATTCAATTTAGAAAAAAACTATATTAGAAACCTCAACATCATTTTTGAAGACCTATCCATAGATACCCCACACGTATGGGTTTAATGAAAAAAAAAATGAGTTTCAGTTTCAAGTATGGGGACCTTCATAATGGGGGGTTCCGTTTTTGCCATTTGGCTACGGAACCCTAAAAACTTCTGCGTTTTTGAGGTGGGAAAAAAACCAATAAACTCGTGACCGTCACGCAAAACTTCCTCGGCAAAGATCGACGAACTTCGGCAAAAGTTTGGGGTAATTGTTCAAGTTTTCACTTCAATTGGCATTCCCGGGGTGCAACCATTTTTTTTACTAGTTTTTTTACTAGTTTGTGAAGTGTCTCTCGCGCAAACCATTAAGTTTAGAAAAAAACGATATTAGAAACCTCAACATCATTTTTGATGACCTATTCATAGATACCCCACACGTATGGGTTCGATGAAAAAAAAAATTTGAATTTCAGTTTCAAGTATGGGGATTCCCAAAATTTATAGTATTTTTTCTATTTTTGTGTAAAAATCTTAATGCGGTTCACAAAATACATCTACTCACCAAGTTTCATCAGTCTAGCTCATACGGTTTCGGAGAAAAATGGCTGTGACATACGGACGGACAGACAGACATGACGAATCTATAAGGGTTCCGTTTTTGCCATTTGGCTACGGAACCCTAAAAATGTGCAATCGAGAATGTCATCCACGGTAGTCTGCCCCTTAACTAGTGAGATGTGCAAGTGCCTGCACAATTCATTTTTTTTAATGTTAGAATCATTTTTCATATGTACCGCTTTAGAATAGGATTGCATAATTATACATTAATTACATTTTGTTTGTATACTTTCGTATAGATTATGTGCATAGCATGTTATGTTTCGTCAGACAAGTTCTGGCCTGAGGGAAGGTAAACATTTTGACGTGGAAACTTGTCTTATAATATAAAAATGTTGATTACCCCTTTTGTACTGAAATAGCTGTAGTACTATTTAATGTAAATACTTAAGAGATAAATATTAATCGATCTTTAATGTATAGCCTTTCATGTGTCCAAATACAATCCAGCCTAGTATGCTGGTTTTCTGTAATTTTAAGTCATCATTTCTAGGTATTGATATTCTTACCAAGGTATTTCTATTTTTCTATTAGGTTTATATCTGAGTATCTAACGCTTATCTGTCAGGTACAAATACTTCAGCCTCGATTTTCATCTTAAAAAAATACTAATAATTACATTTTCGTCTGAAAATGTTTTTTACCTTGCTTATTATCTGAAGGCATATAAAATCAGGTTGATTTTGATTATTAAATACAATGTTGTATGTAATACAAGTTTACTTTAATTTTAAAACAATAAATATTTTCAACCTAGAGTCCATATTGTTTCAATGTCTAAAAGTACATCTTCAGGGGCTGAATGTTTATGAAACATAAAATACCCTTGTATTTGTGCGGGGCTGACTGCTTTCTTCGCGTTCAACACCCTGAAAAAAGGAAAAATGTCTTCTATCATTTCCACATCATCGTCATCAGCGTAAAGAAGTCCACTGCTGGAAATTGACAATTACATGTCAAAGATCGTGATTGTAAAAAAACACTTCCACTGCTGGATATAGGCCATATGCCTCCCCGATACATTTCCAGGAAGAACGATTCTGAGCCCTCTCCATCCAGACTTCATCGGCTGGGTGGGCGACCTATGTTTCGTCGTCATTTCCACGGCAGGCTCGAAAAGTGTTCAATTTATCATTCTGTCAGCATGCCCTCGAGGGCTTGAAGAGTTCGGCCGTCGTCCGATCAACTTTACAAACTGTATCTCATTTTTATTATACTTTGAGGATTCTCTATAGTAAAGTTACGTAAGTTAGTTCATCAAATGCGAGATGAAGAAAAGGGTTACTATCGAGTATTTTTTGTGTTTGGCTTTAGGCGATTGAATTGAATCTATCATCATTTTTCTGCCAATATCCCATTTTACGTGGGATAAGCGAGAAACTGGTTCAGGTGGAAGTCAATTCAACATCAACAAGCATAGAATATTTGAATTTAAATTGTCTTTTTCTGCTTTTGACGCTGACTGTACCCACTTAATTGAAATAAAGATATATAAGGGGATATCAACCGTGCCTCGAGGATCAAAGTCGGTGAGGCTGTGTCTGCTTTATTTTTAGCTCGTAGGGTAGGGACTTACTTTTTTGCAAATATTTTCGAATGCTCCGCAGCCTTTTCGCCTTTATAAAATCTTAGAAACATGAGTTCAATTTGTCCTTCATCACAGAATCCAACATATTCTTTCATATCTACACGACCTGGCCTTATCAAAGCTGGATCCAACCTGAAAATATAACATTTTATATAAGCCCGACAAGTTTTTGATCCTTTTGTACGCGAGTTATGCTCATTCATATCTTTTTAATGCCTGGCGAAGCGTGAGAAAAACTGCACTCAGAGGAGATTTGATATGATGGAACAAATAGATGACGTAATATGTCTATCAAAGATGAAAGAAGACAAAGAATTGCCTCTTACATCGCGCACGTTGGGAAAGTGCCCTACGATGCACAAACCCTGCTTACTAGATTGCCTGTGAAATCAGACTGTGAATGATTATGTGTTCAAGCCCGCGACTTTACGGGAAAGCTAGCGCCGTTCAGCCCCCAATCAGACGAATAACTTATTAGACTTGCTCTTTTTTATTAAAGTATTTACCTTTCTAGATAGTTAGTGGTCATAAACACTATCCTGGCTTCTGTTGACGCCACACCATCCAGACAATTCAACAGTCCACTAAATGTAACTCGATTGAGCCCTTCATAGGCTGCCTTTTGACTAGGAGTATCTTCTCTTGATAGAAAGGCTGCATCTATGTCTTCAAGGAGTATTATTGATTGCTGGGGTGCAACACTGGTAAAAAACAATACTATTTAGAATACCTAGATTATAAATTCTATACCTATCTATCATATTATATCATTTATAAAATAAATATATTGTGACGCCGCACAGTGGGGCAAGATGACTTAATTCTATACATTAAATAGAAATAACAAATTCTACGCTAGCAGGTAGCTTTGTGTGCTACAACATAATCCTATAGCTGTAGTACAACACCGCAAGTAAACAGGCGCGACCCGCCCAACCCTCACTCCGTACCATACCACTCAGTCTGAGCCGATCTCTCGTGAAACGTACAAGTGTTAATCGTGCGCCAGCGCAACTTTGGAGTGTACCTAGTTTTATTTTAAATACACGTCTTCTAGACCGAAAAAAAATATGGAAGCGTCAAGTTCAGGTACGTAACCTATTGTTGAAAACTATATATATACATTTTAATGTTTGTTTGGATGGATAAAACGATGAATAAATGATTGCGTGAAAAAGGAAGTCAGAATTAAAAACACGATGAAACTACTAGAGAATTAGTTATGTTCCGTGGCTGTCCGGGCTTACCTTCGGTTTTTTTTTGCAGTACCAACTATTACAGATTACGATTGTATTTTAAATTATTGCCCATGTTTGCCCGAATTAAAATAAATATCAATTTAAAATTAATCGTTCTTATTATTAAAATACTTATTATTTATTTTTTACACAGGTACGGCCTCCGATGCCTTATTTATGACAAGACGTGAGTTGTTTATGATAATGAAGAACTCTGGACATACGAAACTTCAAGATCAAATAGACTCGCTTCAAAAGGAAATTGTTAAAAGGACGGGATGTGTCGGTGACTTTCGGACAGCTATTTCGCAAACGATAAATCGTTTTAAATCAGACTATAAGTCACGATGGGAAGCAGCGCACCGCATGGAAAGTAGATTTTGCGACAAAAATAACACGTGGCTAGACTCATCACTTGCCTTTCCTACACGTAAAATAAAACGAAGCATTCCCGGTCGTCCAGCAATACTTTTTGAGGAGAGCACCGAGAGGATAAAGCGACAAAGGACTCAAGATTTGAGAAAATCTATGCCTCTACCTGAGCTCATTTATGCCACACAAATGAAATTGAAAGCTTCGGGACAGGGCGCGGCTTCCAAAATAATCAAAGATATTTTATCCGATCCATTAAAACCTTCTGAATATTCTAAAGCCTATCAACAGTCACTTGAGACAGTTACGATGATGTCAGGAGAGGATGCTGTAGCACTCTTAGTGGAAGCGAATTTATCTCGTCATCAATACAATATATTGAGATCAAAATCTCCAAAAATCTACCCGTCTTATAAAATCGTACAGGCTGCAAAAAAACAATGTTACCCGGAGCCTAATCAAATCAGTGTTAGCGAAACTTCTGTACACGTGGATTTACAGATAATGCTTGACCTTACCACTAAACGTTTGGCTTTGGTACAGAGAGAAGTGTTGCGTAGCCTGAATAGTGAAGAGTTAGAAAATATGTGTTTATTTTCAAAATGGGGATTTGATGGCAGTAGCGGCCATAGCTCTTATAAACAAGCTTTTTATGGTTCTGAAGCCAGTGATGCAGCTGTTTTTATAACATGTTATGTACCCCTACGTTTGACATCTGGGTCGAAGGTTATTTGGCAAAACCCTAGACCAAGTTCGACTAGGTATTGCATACCTTTAAAAATAGAATTTGTCAAAGAAAGCGCCGCAGTTTCAGTGGAAGAAAAAAAAAGGATAGACGATCAAATAA
This sequence comes from Thera obeliscata, assembly GCA_947578465.1. Taxonomy (NCBI): domain Eukaryota; kingdom Metazoa; phylum Arthropoda; class Insecta; order Lepidoptera; family Geometridae; genus Thera; species Thera obeliscata. The sequence goes on from OX387926.1 coordinate 8,124,314, forward strand.
GAAATCTTGAACCCAGTATCGTACAACTAGCTGAACACAATATGAAAGTTAATCATACCTTGATTTTTGCGATGATTGATGGGAAAGTCTGCAATGCGGTCACGAACACAACTTCAACACAGAAGTGCTACATATGTGGAGCTACAACCAAAGACTTCAATGATATAGCTAAAGTGCTTTCTAGACCTATCCAAACAGAAAATTTGGAATTCGGCATTTCAGTTTTACACGGATGGATACGTTTTTTTGAATGTCTCTTGCATCTGGCATACAGACTTCCTATAAAAAAAAAACAGGCTCGGAAAAACAAGAAAAATGTAGCAGGGGTTTCAGATAAAGAAAAGGTTGAAGAAACCAAGAGAAAAATTCAGACTCAGTTCAAAGAAAGGTTGGGCTTGATAGTGGACAAGCCCAAACCAGGATTTGGAAATTCGAATGATGGGAACACAGCGAGACGCTTTTTTAAAAATGCCGCTGTGTCTGCGGAAATTACAAACCTGGATTTACAATTAATAAAAAAAATGCACAATATATTAATTGCCATGTCATCTGGCTATGATATTAATGTGGAAAAATTCCGCACGTATGCAACTGACACTGCCAAATACTTTGTGCAAAAGTACCCGTGGTTTGATATGCCGCCCACTGTTCACAAGTTTTTTATTCACGGGCCAGAAATAATAAAGAATGCGCTTTTGCCGATAGGCCAATTAACGGAAGAGGCCCAAGAAGCCCGGAACAAGGACTTTAAAAAATTCAGGGAACATCATTCTAGAAAATGCAGTCGCGAGAAATCTAACGCTGATATTTTCAACCTCTTGCTGTTGTCATCAGACCCTGTGATAACAAGTAAAAGGAAACTGCCAAAAAAAAAGTTAACTTCACTTCCCCAAGAAGTTCTAAATCTTCTGATACCTCCATCAATACAGCCAAGTGAAGAATCTACGGATGATGACACTCAAATTAATTCTGAATATGATGAGGATACTGATTGTAGCGATGAAAGTGATTAGGGTAGTTATAATTTAAGATGTAATAGACATAAAAATATCATATTGTTTATACTTATATAATATTATGTAAATAAAGTTGATAACATACTTATACCTACCTTTTTTTGATAAACCTATCTCGTCATATTGAAACGTCCACTCTAAAATATAATTATGAATTAACGACACTTTTTAAGAATCTTGCCCCACTGTGCGCCGTGCTGACGTAACTACGTGAAGATTTTTGTTCGACATTTAAATGTTACCAGATAATTCTAGTAGCGGCGAGTGCCTTCTTTAAGGAATTCAAATAAAGAACCGAAGAACCAGTTGCTCAAACAAGGCGCCCAGGTCTGGTCCAACCTGGGTCCTCGTCGACGCACTTGCAGTAGTTGCCCCTCCGGAGTTGTCTTGGCGTCCAGGGGTTTCTTCTTCAGGAGCCTCGGCGCCAGAGCCACTGGCTTGCTGCGAGCCAGTCTTAGCGCGAGTGCTCACGCCTTCCCTCGGCATGACAGGCATTTTACCTTCCAATCCCACTTCTGACACCAAATGTTACGGAAGTGGGTACAGGGATTGGAAGGAAACGAACGTTTACCGAAAGTAGCGATTTATTCGCACTACGAACACGTAACACTGCACTTTACGCGTAGCACTGCACGAAACGCGTAGCACTGTCCGACACTGTCCCCGCGCACTGTGCGTTACACGGTTCAACGCTGTGCTCCGAACACTGACAGTCCACTGGGAGCACTTCACCACTTTGCACTTCACTTCACTGTTCACTTCACTATTCACTTTCACTGTTCACTTTTCCACTTTTTCACTTTTTCTTCTTGTTCCTTTCTTCAGATCACTTTCCACTGAACTGCCCGTAGACGCGCCTGCAGCTCCTTATATACCCGGAATTTCGATTGTCCTTTATTAAATTTCGATCGTCATTTATTTAATTTCGATAGTCATTTCGTTTTCTTCTGTTGGATTCCGATCGTCTTTCCCTACCTGTATCATTTCTTGTTTTTGTCCAGAACTTTCGGTTCTTTATTTGAATTCCTTAAAGAAGGCACTCGCCGCTACTAGAATTTTCTGGTAACATTTAAATGTCGAACAAAAATCTTCACGTAGTTACGTCAGCACGGCGTCACAATATATTTAATTTATAGTAGTTCAAATACCTACCCAACTTAAAAGCACATACCTGAGTAGATGATTGAGTCTGTCATCTGTTAGTCCTCTTTCTGATAGGTTCAAAACGCAAATATTGTACTCCAATTCACCAGCTAGTGCCATGATAAATGATGACTTGCCACACCCAGGGGGACCATATAATAAATACCCTGAAATTATTGTTTAAGAAATTTTAAACCAAATGAATTGGCAACAGCTTAAATCATTATCATCCACAGCCTGACTTCACTCATTGCTGGGTATAAGTCTTTGTAGTGGCCTCAATGAGTTTTTCTGTCGAAAAATTTATGTGCACTATGCCAGTACTCTCAAAACGGTGAAGGAAGACATCGTGAGGAAACCGGCGTGTTGTAGAACCTAAAAAAGTTCGAGCAACACGTGTCAAGGGTCACGCAAAAAGGGCCCACCAGCGGCCTACTTGCGGAAAAACCTGCCCGCACATCAAGTGCGCATGATAAATTTGCCGAATTTTTATACTACAATGTAGACAAACAAGCATACGGCCCACCCACCTGATGGAGACCCACTACCTAGATTTAGCATCATCATTCACAACCTGATTTAACTCACTGCTGGGCATAGGCCTCTCTTTGCTCTTGCCATTCCACACAATCTTGGGCTACCCTCATCCACCTGTGGCCTACAACACCGACAATGTCCTCAAATCTATCATGTAGATCACTCACTTTTTGGCAATTGAAATAGGAATACTGGACAGGAGGCTTGCAGGAGATACTTGAAAAACAAATGAGTCTAAAATAATGGTACCTCGTCTATAAGGTATCCCTCGCTCAGTATACCATTGAGGGTTATTGATAAAGTCCAGGCAGTCTGTTTTAATCTTTTCTGTCAAGCCTGATCGAAGTACTACACTCTCGATTGGGCGGCGCTTCCGTGGGTGTCCAAACTGCCGCCAATCAGAGCCCATGGCGGTGTACATCAGTGTCATTCCTTCATGTTGCTTCAGAGCCATAGTCCTCGCTGTAAATACAGATGTTTTAGCAAAACACCCCTAAAACCCAATAATATTTTTTTGTACATTGTATTTTTCCTTATAAGCGACCATGAATCTAATTTAATTAGTAATACCTGTTGTATTTCCAAAATGTTGTATCATATTTTTTACTTATTCTTATTGTGTCACTGGTTTTTTCGCACAAATGTGGTGAACATATTTTAAGCACGCCTCAGAGAAGCTTGAAGCTTGAAGAGCCTTCCTTCACTCGACACATTTTTTACTCATGCATTTTGATCGAAGAAAGCTCATAATTATGTCTAAAAATAATTTTCTTACTAAGAGCACATTAATTTTGCTGCCTCTGCAGGTTTCTAATTACCATCTTCAAGGATATCATAGTACAGTTGCTTGTTACGTCCAAATGCTGTTAGAGTGACAGTCTCCCACGGAACTCCCATATGCAAATCCAAAGTATGTTGTTCTCTTACTCTATCTACCTTTATCCATGATCCAGCATAGCTGTAAAAGGTTGAAAAGGATGAATAACATTTTGAAAATCCGCAATTACACAACAATTTTTACCTAAAATTACCTACTTAAAAAAATGTTGACCAACACTTGGGATGAAGTCATATTTTGTTTTTATTTGCCCTGTATCTTTTTGCTGAAAGGATGTTTCTACACTAAGATGTTGAGTGTGTTTTGCTCCCTTTTGAGTGATCCATTGTAACAACCACTGATACGATTTATCCCGGCAAGGAACTTCGAGTGTGATCATGCAATGCCTTCTAAACAGAAGCACAGAGGTTTGAAATCCTTTTCGGAGCATAGCTGCGCCAGCTCCAATTCCAAAGAGACCAAAACCAGCTCCAAAATAAGGGTTTCCTGCCAACGACGACACATATTCTGTAATAGGCATGATTTATTTTGTTTTGTAAGGACGAAAATCGTCTTACAGCAAAGCAATCAGCTGTTTCTTCTTGTTTCTTAATTTTTCTATTATGGACAAGGCTAAAGTGTTTAAAACATACTACTTCATCTTTTTTATTCTAGTTGTCAACAATCAGCTGACTTAAGTTTTTTAATTTTATTTTGGCGCTGGATACTTGTGTCTTGTTAACAATCAGCTGGGGCTGTTACAGCCTTGGAGGATTTCTAATTCCTCCAAGCTTTTCAGTGGAGGGGTCACGAAATAAAGAAGTAATGGAACTAGTATGTAGACGACCTTCTCACGCTCCAAGTTTGCGGAGTACCACGACTTCAAGCCTTCCTTTGTTTAGTCGTGTTTGAAGTCTGTCAGAAGAAACGTAACTGAGAAAAACACGAAAAAATATAAAAATGCCGTATTGTGCTGTTTTGCAGTGCTAAAACGATAGCCGAACCAATAATTTAACAAAAGGGGGCATATCGTATCACAGGTTAGTATTATTTTATTGCTTAAATTGGTTTTGTTTAGAATGCAAAACCATCAAACAAAAATAGACTGTGAATGATATTCGTTAAGGTCGCGTTTCTATAAATCTCAACTTTCGCTACTCATTTAGGGCTGTACCCCAATAAAGTGCTGAATGTGCTATCGAATACTTTATTAGTTCTGATCATAATTATATATAGTTAGGTTTAGGGAGCTGACTTTTTTTTGCTTTAGTGATGATTTTATTCTGAATGTATTATTCTGTTATTATTCTGATTCTTTTCTTATTCTTATAGCCCACAGTGGCTGGGTAAGATGAAAATTACAGAAATATTTTGAAGAAATAACATAATAATTCTGGTTTCAGTTTTCCGATATTCAAAATAAATGTATCGATGCAACAGGAAAAAGAAAACACAAGAAGAAAAAGAAACAATATTTGAAACAGTTAAGTATACAATTTTACGAGTTGTAAACATTTGATTGGGTAAATAAAGAAAGATAGATAAGAAAAGCATTTTATTTCGACCACCATAAATATAACCTGACGTGCTACCGATCGTTATACATCAGTAGGTAGGTGAGAGCGCTGGTGGGCTAGTGGTAGCGGCCCCGCCTTCCGATCCTTAGGTCGTGGGCTTAAATCCAGTCGTGTACCAATGAGGTTTACTGCCCAAAAATTAATTTACACTATGCCAGTGCTCTTAAACGGTGAAGAAAAACATCGTGAGGAAACCGGGCATGCCATAGAACTTAAAAACGTTCGAAAATATGTGTAAAATAAGTGCACGAAAGGAGCCTCTTTGAGGCGCACTTAAAATCCTTTCACCTCACTTGGTTTGAAAAAACCAGTGACACGATAAGAAGAAGTAGGTAGGTAATCATCGATGTCGATGCATTTGTCTTGTATCCGCATTGGCACATCACTAAGTGAGTGGCTATGTCAAGTAATAGCCATTGTATTATGAATCTTATACCTTGTGGATAAAGACTAACAGAATTATTTTCTATAACGCCATCTAGCGTCAAGTAGCTTTGTTTTGTTGTCAATCAAGTAACAGCCATTGTATTAACAATCTTATTACAACTAGATAGAGACTAAAAGAAAAAAATACTGAATGAAAGCTGCCATCTCTTGATAAGTAGAATTTCATTTTAGCACTGTTTATTTTATTAAGTTTAGAACCATGTCACGATAGCTTTAAGGTTTATTATCAATTAAATTATTTTTTTGGTTTTAGGTCCTTTTTAACGTTTTTTTTCGACCAATCATAACTTTTATTTCTATGTGTGTTTGTTTTTACGTGTATGAGTTTGGCCACGAAATAAAGAAGTAATGGAACTAGTATGTAGACGACCTTCTCACGCTTCAATTACGCGGAGTACCACGACTTCAAGCCCTCCTTTGTTTAGTCGTGTTTGAAGTCTGTCAGAAGAAACGTAACTAAGAAAAATACAAAAAAATAAAAAAATGCCGTATTGTGCGGTTTTGGAGTGCAAAAACGATAGCCGAACCAAAAATTTAACTAATGGGGGCATATCGTATCACCGGTAAGCAATATTTTATTACTAGCTGTGCCCGCGACTTCGTCCGCGTGGTATAGTGTCTATGGGTAGCATTTTTAATTTGCAGCGGAAGAAAACAGTAATTAAATAACAACGTCATATTCGCGTGCACGTGACACAGTCGTCTGCCCTCTTACTAAACTTAGACATATGGCGTCGTACTACGCCACACTTTCATCCCCCCCGCATTCCTCTCCGAACTCCCCTCACTCTCCTCAACACCCCCCCACATTCCCCCCGCACTCCCCCCAGACTCCCCTCCACAATCCCCCTGTACTCCCCCCGCACCTCCCCTCCACACTCCCCCCTGTACTCCCCTCCACACTCCCCCCTGTACTCCCCTCCACACTCCCCCCTGTACTCCCCTCCACACTCCCCCCTGTACTCCCCTCCACACTCCTCCTGTACTCCCCCCGCATCCCCCCTCGCTCCTTCCCTCCACACTCCTCCCTGTACTCCCCTCCCTCGACCCCCCCAGCACAAACTTTGAATGTCATATTTTTTTATATCAAATCAACAGACTAAAAAATAAGTTTTAAGTTTCTAGCTCTAAAAATGACGATACTTCCATACAACTTTCAACCCCTATTTTCAACCCCTTACAACCCCTTTTTCGCAATAAAAAGTAGCCTATGTCCTTCCCCAGGCCCTCAACTATCTGTGTACCAAATTTCATTTCAATCGGTTCAGTAGTTTTGGCGTGAAAGCCAGACAGGAAGACAGACAGACAGACAGACAGAGTTACAAACGCATTTATAATATTAGTATGGATTTTATAGCGGTTTTGCTTGGTTTTTTAACATGAAAAACCGTCAAGCAAAAATAGACTGTGAACGATATTTGTTAAGGTCGCGTTTCTAAAAATCTCATCTTCGCTACTCAATTAGAGCTGTACCCCAATAAACTGATGAACGTGTTATCGAATACTTTATTGGTTATGTAAATATGTAGTTACTGTATGGCATTGATTTTTTTTATGCTATAGTGGTGATTTCATTCTGAATGTATTTATAATTCTACTTCTTTATTCTTATTCAATGCCTATGGTGCCTGCCCAGATAGTCAGATAGATAGATTACAGAAATATTTTGAAGAAATTACATAATATCTTCTGGTTTCAGTTTTCCCAAGGCACCAGATATAAAAAATCAATGGATAAATGCAACCGGAAAACAAAATTGGTTTCCTTCAAAATCAAGCACCATTTGCTCAGAGCACTTTAGGGACGAAGATTTTATGACAAAAAAAAGTGGATATAAATATATTGTTGCCACTGCCATACCAACTCTAAAAATTTTGTGTTTTCTGGTTATTATGGTGTTTGTTATATTAATGACGTTAAAGATTATGTAAAATTGAAATATAGTGAAACGTATCTAAACTAGTGGATGGTATAAATATATATACTATATTAGTATTATATATATTATTATATATATTATATATATTATATATATTATATATATTATTATATATATTACTATATTAATATATATATACAAGTATATATATATATACTTCCGCCCGCGGCTTCACTCGGGTGAGACCTGGATAGAAAGAAGCATAATTATGTCCTATTCCCAGTCATTATCTATTCCTTATTTTAAATTTCAGCCAAATCGATTAAGTGGTTGTTGAGCGGAACAAAATAGTATATCTAAACATTCATCCATCCAAACATTCAAAATTTTGCATTTTATTATAGGTAATATGTTAATATTAGTGTGATTATAATCAATAAATTTGATAAAATTAATGAACAAAATTGCCTAACTTACCAATAAGATCTTCGCTCGCTTGATTGTTAATATTTTTCAAGTATTTACAATAGAATATAATTTTAAACCTTTGATTGTGTAAATAAAGAAAGAAAGATAAGAAAAGCTTTTTATTTCGACCACCACAAATATAACCTGACGCGCTACCGATCGTTACACATCAGTAGGTAGGAGCGCTGGTGAGTAGAGCGCTGGTGGCCTAGTGGTAGCGGCCCCACCTTCCGATCCTAAGGTCGTGGGTTCGAATCCAGTCGTGTACCAATGAGTTTTTCTGCCCAAAAATTTATGTACACTATGCCAGTGCTCTCAAACGGTGAAGGAAAACATCGTGAGGAAACCGGCATATCGTAGAACCTAAAAAGTTCGAAAATATGTGTCAAGTGCACGAAGCCTCTTCGAGGCGCACTTAAAATCCTTTCACCACACTTGGTTCGAAAGAATCAGTGACACGATAAGAAGAAGAAGTAGGTAGGTAATCATCGATGTCGATACATTCGTCTTGCATCCGCATTGGCACATCACTAAGTGAGTGGCTATGTCAAGTAATAGCCATTGTATTATGAATCTTATACCTTGTGGATAAAGACTAACAGAATTGTTTTCTATAACGCCATCTAGCGTCAAGTAGCTTTGTTTTGTTGTCAATCAAGTAACAGCCATTGTATAATCAATCTTATTACAATTAGATAGAGACTAAAAGAAAAAAATACTGAATGAAAGCTGCCATCTGTTGGTAAGTAGAATTTCATTTTAGCACTGTTTATTTTATTAAGTTTAGAACCATGTTGCGATAGCTTTAAGGTTTATTATCAATTAAATTATTTTTTTGGTTTTAGGTCCTTTTTAACGTTTTTTTCGACCAATCATAACTTTTATTTCCATGTGTGTTTGTTTTTACGTGTATGAGTTTGGCGACACTGGTTCTCTTAGTAATAAGTCATCATGCTCCCTCTACTTTGCGTAAGCAAAAGCGTGTTTGGTGCTCTGTGAGTTTGGCGACACTGGTTCTCTTACTAATAAGTCATCATGCTCCCTCTACTTTGCGTAAGCAAAAGCGTGTTTGGTGCTCTGTGGGAGGGGTTGCCACGAATTTGCCAATGTCGAGTTGTTGGCGATGTCGAGTTAGATTTAAAACAAAAAGGGCGGAGATCCGAGTATAGTTAGGACGCTATATAATGAATGACTGACACAAAATAATGAAGAACACTCTAAAAATATGAAACTGAATTGTGGAGTCTGCCCCGGAAGCCAACGCCATCTAGGAATAGGTTTGTTTGTATTTTGAAAATATGATGAATGTCCTCAGAAGAATAAAATCCAAGTCGCTTCCTAGATGGCACTGGCTTTGACTGCAAAAAGTTTCCTGTGGCTCTTCACCATCATCTCGGATGCCAATCTTTATTTTTTAATATTTTTATTAAAATAATTATTATTAGTGCCTTGTTTTTCAAAAAGATATACCTTTTTGAAAAACAAGGCAATAATAATCATTATTTTATTGAAAATCTATTGAGCGTACAGTCATGTACATGCATATTTTTTTGGACTAAGTACCTACCTACTATGTTTGGATTTTTTTTAAAGTCCGATCAATGGTTGTGGAGGTAAATACATAATAGGGTAAACAGGGTCTCATTTCCCTTTCCGTGTGCTCTGCCTGCCGTAATGCCCGCACTTCCCTTATTGTAGGTACCTACCTACCTCCTTACCTTACCTAACTTATTTTTTCAAACTAATATTTTCCTCTACCACATTTCTAATTCCTCCAAGACCACAGCATATAAATAAGTAGATAATATGCCTAATACATATCAAAAAAGCTCTGATAAAAGCTGCGCTGCGTGCGGGTCACGCGACCCCTATCGTTGACCCTACTTCAATACTGTTCCACGATGGTAGGTACTTGGTATCTCATCATAAACTAACTAGTTACAAAAATACAAAAGTATATTATCAATCACAATTTTGCAAAGAATAGGTACCTACTCATTTACAGTTGAAACTTATTCTAACTAGGGAGGTAATACCTATAGTCTGGTTTATTGCCAACTTAAAAGAACCTACTTATGTACCTAGGTCTAAAACTACAAACTGGATGGTCGTGATTATAAAAATCAATAGTATGATTTTCTACAACTTGCTGTTGGCAATAGTAACGTTGAGCCGTGGCATCGTCACAATCGACGTCAAGAAACTGTTCTATGAAAAGGATCTGTCGGAGTACTGCAACCGAAGAGTGATACCGTCCATCTTCCTTGGGAGCAATGTAGTGGAAGCCAGTTCCTTCATACTGCATTTCACGAAACTGAATCTGCCGTATAGCTGCTTTATAAGTGTTAGGTTGATTTGCCTTTTATTATTTTTCACTAGCGACTCGCCCCGGCTTCGCACATGTGTAGAATTTTAAAAGTAGTGACTTCATGTTTTCACCTAGGTCCTTTTTCTAAACTACAACCGAGCCGGGGCTAGTAAAAAATATAGCCTACTCGTATGTTATTCAGCGAAAGGATTCTAATCGTGAAATAATTCTTGGAATCGGTCCAGCAGTTTTTGAGTTTATTCATTGCAAATATACAAATCTTACCTTTCTATAATTTAAGTATGATGGAACCGAACCCACGCGCCACGGTTCTTTTCGATCAAGGGCTTTGAAAATGTCCTATCATTCCTAGTACTTATTGTCCAATGTAATTTGAGAGCAACGAGACTGGTTGCTTGCTGAATACTTGCAAAGCTACATACCTACTACGTTGTTCGTTTCATTTTATAACGTCGATCTGAAAATTCTCAAGATACCTTATAGTCGTTTTATGAGTGAACTGAAGAAGTGAAGTAGGTACCATTATCATCCTGAAGATGCCTACTGCTGGACATAGGGCATCCACTATACCTTTATAAGAAGAACGATCTAAGCCGTCTCCAATAACCGCCTTCTCCGTGAGCTTTACAATGTCGATCTATCCTAAGGATCTTACCTTCATCATAATCATAATCAACCCGGTATTGCGTACCTACACCTGGATTTTCTGGTTAGCTTCCTTCAACTAGCAGCTCTATTTGTCGTGTATGTCTCTTGTTTGTCTGGACCCGGCGTACAATATCTTATTTAAAATATTTTCAAGAGAGTTTTGCACTCTGATTGTTTCAAACCAAGGTCAGAAACAGGCAGCAACATGATCATGGTGATCAAGCTACCTGCCTCCGGTGACGCCGTTCTGAGGGCCTCCTGCGCCACGAACAACCCTCAGCTCCTGGTGTATGAAATGGGGGAGACATTCGGTGGGTACTGGGGTATGATGCCCGAAGTTATGCTGAAGCCGAACCCTCCAGGAACCAAGTACTACACGCTAAGAACCACTCAGCCTACTACAGAGCCAACTGAGCCGAGGCAAGTACCTAATACCTTCCCACCTTTTCTTTTTTTATGTACACTTACTTTTTTATGACTGTATCTATACTGGGAGACCATGGCTTTTTGTCATAATGTGTCTGAGTTGTTTACTTGTTTCGCTCCTATAGATTATTCACACCGACTCCAAAGATTTATAGATTAGGGTGGGCGACTTCGATTACGCCGAAGAAGTCGGCTTCGATTCCCTGAACGTGACAACTGTTTGAATAATCTGAATATTTTGTGCTGGGTCCTGTCTACAAATACAAGCCATGGTTCCATAGTAGGAATTCGTATTTTTTGATGCAACTTTTTCATTCCAAGACAATTTAGTGGATGTCTCTTCGATTAGGCGGCATTAAAAATGCCAGATTTAAATACGTATTACTTACATTACTTACGTTACCACTTAACATCAGGTGGGCCATATGCAGTCCCTCAGTTAGTCGTAGGTATAAAATAAAACAAAAAACTTTATTTATTTTTTTCGTCATCACCATTCTACTGCACTTTTTCTTGTACTTATACAGCACAGAAGAACACATAGAATCCACGTCACGCACGCCAACTCCATACATCAAACCGAGAGAAACCCAGGAGTATGTGAGAGTGGAGGTCCCGATCGTGGAAGTGTCCGCGGCGCTGGTGCCAGGCACTGAGCAGCCGACCCAGGCTTTCGACTTTGAAGAAGCTTTTGACTATCAATATGATGTTACACCAATGTTAGTTACTATCTATTAGAACCACTTTTTCGTGTTGTGTCACTAGTTCCATGAAGCTAGTGTGGTGATAGGGTTTTACCACTAAAACCCTATCACCACACTATAACTAGGTAACTATACTATACTGGCTATGAGTAGGTAATGGATTTGACTGGTATTACTTGGACTAGTTCTATTTACACAAGCCTAGGAAGATTAATAAGTAATCACTTACCATTATATCGGCTAAATGGCTGGCCGGCTACGAAAAAAACAAAATAGGTGGAATTATAATATAACTATGTAACCCATCACAAGCGCGTTGCCGACCCTTTAAAACACCCTTTTTGAAGAACCCCAAGCTATAGTCCTTAGGGAAAACCTCAGCAGAGAGATCATTCATCATCATAGCTTTGTTTCCGTATATTTTAATAACCTCATTTAACAAATAATGACATTGTATTACAAGTATATTTTAGACCAGGAGTAAAGTACGACACTAGTATGCTGCCTCTGGTTCAGTTTTCTGTGAGGAAGCAGACCGATGACGGCAGACGAAGGTTTGGTCAAGAGCCTCGGTATGATCTGGATGTCGTGGAACAATTCACCCCAGATCCTAGGTAAAATCAACATGTCCAACTGAATTTATACATGAAAATATTTTGTTATGCTGACGTAAGTCTATTAGATATTTCTATAAATAATAAATACGAGTAAGAACACGAAAAATATTCACACAAGCATTGTTAAATAAAATTGGCTTTTAAATTCTAGAGCTAAATAAAAGGTTTTTATGGAAAATATGCACAGGCTTATAGGTGGTAAACATGCCATAAAAGACTACAAAACAATAAAAAATATTGTGTTTTAAAAAAATATAATTTTGAAATCATCAAATCCGTTGAGCTATCTCTAGATCATTTATAACGGTCTGCAGATTACTCAACTGTTTCTTGTGTATTTTGTAAAAACTTATATTTAATGTAATTTTCTTTGTAAATGTTGTTCAAACAATCATTATCAAACAATATAAATCAAACTTTATTTTTTTTTTAGATTAAAACTACCCACTTATACTGAAAGACACAGAACGAATGTTAACAGAAGACTAAGTTTTGGGAGAAACAAAGCTACAAAAGTTAAATTTTACAAGTAAGTATCACAACAATCTTTAGGTGTAAGCAAATATTTGCAGCAGTTATTAATATTTTATACAGACTAGGCCTCTTAGCTCAGTTGGTAGTAGCTCTGCCCTCTACGCCGTGGGTCGTGGGTTCGATTCCCACCGATAACAAATATTTGTGTGGTGAACGCAGATGTTCGTTCTATGTCTGGGTGTTATATTGCATTCTAAGAATGCATTTACAAAATCAAAATGTATATAAGTATTATATAAGCTATGCACAATAAAATATGGCTACAATAGATCTCTACAAAGAAAGCGGAGTTCTAACAGTCAGGCAGTTATACCTACGTAACCTAATTCTTAACCTCCACTCACGTACACCATATGAAACTTCAAACAAACGTAGACAGCACAAAATTTGCAAAATTATAAATTTTCGGACTAAATTTACTAAAACACAACACTGCTTTTTGGCACCCTACCTTTACAACAAATTAAATAAAACGTTGAACCATCACCCCCTCAATAAAATAAAGTGCAAAATGAGAATAAGTACATGGCTACTGGAATTAGATTACATAGAAACGGAAAAGATACTTAAAATTCAATGCTAAACAAAACTCCAGACAATTAAACCAACATTCAGCACATATACACAACATACCATTTTAACCTCAAACAATACAACACACACACACTCCTGCTGACACGCACCCTCATACGACACTCACACACACATATGGATTATCCGGTACCTAATTAACCAGACTTGTAAAATACTGGGAGGCATAGGATAATATGCCTTCAACACTACTTACACATAATACCAAAGTACTAATCATATTATTATTAGGTAATAAGTACCACAATTCTATTGTTTACATCACTGATACCTACTTATGATTAACTTATTCTTATTTACTCCTAGCTTCTTTATTTACTAACCCTTACCGCATAATATTTTGTTAACCTAAACTTATGTTAGTCTTACATTGTTTCATGACCTTTTTTGTGATCTATTTTTTAAGAGGGGCGGGCGCTGAGGATCGGGAAACAGATTTTCTAGTCTGATCCTCAGAGTACCAAACCATAGTTGTCGTTCAGTTTATACTTTGTAGATGTTACGACATTTTTGTTCCTTTTTCTTTTGCAAAGTAAACATTATTACATTATTACAATATCAGAAACTCTGCCTGATGGTGTTGTATGGATTGTCCACAATATATAAATATGCCCCGGCCTCGGCCCGTCCCGGTTCCATACAAAAACATTGCTATCCTTTTAAAAAATGGCCATTTTCTTATAGAATTCGTAGAATTACAACGAAAAGGAACAGATTTACAAAATATGTATTTCCAACAACAATGAGATCCATTATAAAACCCAAATTGAATCACGGAAACAACTCTTGGGATATCATCGATAAATTAATGGAATCACTAAAAAATTATAAGGGTTATGACGAAATAAATGATGATAATTATAGTAAAAATACATTAAACATTGCAGAAAATATTTCAAATATGAAACATAATTCTAGCAGTAAGTTCTTAAATCTAGATTTAATTTTTCATAATTAATCCTTTTCTGATAGTGTTGGTTAGTTAAATAATAATGCTACGTAATTTGCATTTAGTATCGCTGGTTCTTTCAAACCAAGTGTGGTGAAAGGATTTTAAGTGCACCTCGAATAAGCTCCTTTCATGCACTCGACACACATATTTTCAAACTGTAGATGTAATATCAGTTTCCAATACTTATTACCAATTGAAACGGACTCCAAAAAAGTACCGTAATTGACCGATAGATTTTCAGTCACGATATTTTTTGAAATTTTACAGTTTACCTAGCGTCAAACCTATCGGTATACAATGATGACAAACTGATATCAAGTAACTTATTACCGTTTACAACCCAACAGACGATCGCTCTTTTGTCTCGAAGTACCATAGGTCCCGCCAAGTCAGTACCTATATACCTTCTTATATTAAACTTATTTCATGAACATGTATTGTAGAAATGTACTGTATATGACTGGCTACTAAGCTCTGATGTAATTATCTAGTATATTTGCCTTCTGCGCCTCAGGCCGTGCGTGGGTTCGATCTCCACCGAGAATAAATATTTGCGTGTTGAACACAAATATTTGTTCTCTGTCTGGGTCATAATGTATTTTCAGTAAGTACCATGTATAAATAAGTATTATGTCAGCTATCTGGTTCCCATAGTACAAGCTCTGTTTAATTTGGGGCTAGATAGTGTTGCGTGGATTGTCCACAATATTCTGTATACTTATAATCTTACAACTCCGTTCGCGTGAAATTATGACACCTTTTTCCACCTTTCTATCGTCTTGAGGTAAGCATAAAGAGTGCTTGTGAGTTTCAGACCTCAAGGCCCTGTATATAGTTTCGTAATGGTGATGAGTAATTGGAATTCTCGTTTGGAAATATCAGAAGTAGATTATTTATAAAATAAACTAATGAAGAAAAGTTTATGAACTGCATTTTTCACAGAAAACAAACGAGTAAAAAGTACGACACCATACCAATAACAAGAAACCAAACCCAAAAAATAAAAAGTATTCAACTCGTTTCAAAACATAAAATAACAGAAAATAGTTTTATGAGTACGATAGCAAGCACTTCAATGCCTAGACAGTCATCTGAATCTATACCAAGTAAGACTAACGTATTATTGACGCTTTAGATTTGAGTAATTGAAAATTAACAATTTTAGTTGATCACTGTCCTTTTTTACCCAAATGCAGAACGAAGAGTGTTATACTATGTCGTTTCTGCAACGCAATGCCAATTTTTTTCTGATAGTAGATCAATAACATTATTCCCACAAAATAAATGTAAATTATCAATTATCTTTATCATTTTATTTCAGAACACATCACTAAAGAAAGACGTATCGTTGAATTGGTCTCACAAAGGAACGGAACTACCAGAGAATCATCCATTGAAGTCAACTCTAATGACATGCTCAAGTAGGTATATAACTAAACTCTACATAATAAATAAGTCGGTTTCAGACTGTCTGTGATCCCCAGGTGACTAAATAAATAGTCTTGTATTACTCGCTATGTATTATTACTGAAGACCCCAATGTCTTAGCAGTTAGTTAGAGGTGGCGTCCAATCTTTGTCCAACTTGTACAAACTGTAGCCTTAAGCTCTTGTAACTTGTAGCGCATCAACGCTCTATACTCTTATTCCTAACACCCAGTATATACAATGGTTACTCTTGATGTTTTGTATTTTTTTTTATTAAATAGTATGGTTTTGTTCCAAACTTGTAGGGGAACTGTGCCACCAATTTCGTTAGTAAACCACGAGTCTTGGGAGAACATAGTACAAGCAGCGCCCGGCATGGCTATACTCCTGAACACAAGTGTTCCGTACAATGTTGTGAATAAACGCGACGGAGACTGGTCATCGCTTAATGAAACATATAGGAAGGAGCTGTAAGTATCCGTGCAGTTGATGAGTAATCAAATATTTCATGGAATAACATTACATACTCGCGGATATACAGTCACACGCTTCATGAAAGTGTAATGGATCTGCTTATAGGTGTGAAATGAAGCTGTACCATCAAATAAACGGTTTAGTTTTATCAGTATCAGCCTAAAGAAATGAACTGCTCGTCACAAGCCTATTTTACCCGTATCATACCGTATCAGCGTGTAGGTTTATTTTTAGTAAATTGAGTTTGTTTAGTGCTGATATTTTATTTTCAAATATATTGTGGACAATCCACTCGACATTATCTAGCACATAATTAAGCAGAGCTTATACTATGGGAACCAGATATCTGATACCCAATTTTTTTTTTGTAAATACATACTTTGGATTCAATAAACATCCAGACAGAGAACAAACATCTGTGGTCACCACACGAATAGGTATTTGTTCTCGGTGTGGATCGTGCCCACGACCTACGGCGCAGAAGGAGAGGCCAGTTAATTTTGATACCAAGATACTTCCGCACTTGCCTAAAAGTACTCCATAATGGTCAATTACGTAAGAGTTCATTTAAATTTTAGATCAAAGCGCAAGAAAAGAGCAATCCAGGCGATAGCGATAGACAGTGGCCGACCACACACGATGTCGACAAATACGAAAGAGTCAACCACCACAAAGGGATCATACAACTTGGGAGATATGCAGGAGTTTGCGAGGCTGGTCGAGTTGCAGGATGACGATGTAATCAAATTGTTATTACTTCAATATTCGATAATCTGTAATAGTAGCAATGACGATTTGAAGACGCGAAACGTGTTTTTATCATAAAAAATAAGATTGGGCAATTTAGACATGCTATGCCATGCAGATGAGGCTATTTCGTAAATTTATATTTCTTAATTCAAAACTATCGACGATTTTATAACCGTTTTCAAATAAAAGAAAGAGGAGGTTCTTAATTCGGTTGTTTTTAGGGTTCCGTAGCCAAATGGCAAAAACGGAACCCTTATAGATTCGTCATGTCTGTCTGTCTGTCCGTCCGTATGTCACAGCCATTTTTCTCCGAAACTGTAAGAGCTAGACTGATGAAACTTGGCGAGTAGATGTATTCTGTGAACCGCATTAAGATTTTTACACAAAAATAGAAAAAAAACTATAAATTTTGGGTGTCCCCATACTTGAAACTGAAACTCCAAAATTTTTTTTTCATTGAACCCATACGTGTGGCGTATCTATGATAGGTCTTCAAAAATGATGTTGAGGTTTCTAATATCGTTTTGAATAGTTTGCGCGAGAGACACTTCCTAAGTGTTAAAAAGTTGCCCCCCTCTAACTTCTAAAATAAGAGAATGATAAAACAAAAAAAATATATGTTGTACATTACTATGCAAACTTCCAACGATATTTGGTTTGAACGAGATCTAGTCAGTAGTTAGTTTTCGTTTTATTAGTTCTACCATGGAACTAAAAGGATAAAAAAGTATTAAAAGTTCTATGACGTCACAGTCCTATAGAACAAATGGGAGTTACCGGTTTTTTTTTCACAATTTACCTTTCGACGAACTACAAGAACCTTTATATTATGTTAATTGTTGCTACGGAACCCTTCATGGGCGAGTCCGACTCGCACTTGGCTGCTTTTTTTTAATTTTGATTAATGTTTGTCATCGCCTAACTTCGCCATTTATGAGCAGATTTGCAAAAAACTTGTGTGAGAAAAAATGAAAATGAGTTTATTATGACTTATTCCTTAGATACACGGTCGCGTAGCACTTCGCTACCTGAAGAAGTACGTAGGCCCTGCTATATACAATATCTGCGAAGAAGCCATGCCTTTCAACCGACATGTCTTCTTGTTCAACTCGTCTCGGATAGTCCTGTCTTTTAGCAATTTTACCGTGAGTGCACCTGCTATTTAAAAGTTGGGCTACGGGTACAATGTTCCGTATGTAACAAGCTTATATCTTAGTCTTAGTTAGTAAATGTCTTAGGCAGCAGTCGTATCCAACTAGCTTTTTTTAAAAAAATTACAGACTGTTGGGTTTTTGATCTTTGAATCTTTGTAATGTCATTCTCCGCCACTAAGTTATTTCAGCAAGTTTTACATCAAAAATGGGGTTGATGAGGGTTGATCAGGGGTTTAAGTATTAGTTTAAAATACGTAAATAATGTGAACAATTCATACAACACTATTTAGCCCCATTCTAAGCAGAGCTTGTACTATGGGAATCAGATACATAGCTGATATAAAATACTCATATATACACATTTTTTTGTAGATTCATACTATAACTTATAGTTTATACGATGAGGTTCAGTCCGAATTGTTGATACCTACATGTACCTAATGATCTTCTGTAATGTCGTAATGATCACTTCTATTAATGAAGATTGATGATGATAGTGTTACTTCCTACCGATTGATATGAATGATGGTATACGAGATATCACTGACTTATCAGATCATACGTATCAACACGGCGCGGCGTCACGGCTCTGTTGGTACTAACCTTACCTTCTACGCCGTAGGCCTGGGGTCGATACCCACCGAGAACAAATATTTGTGTGGTGAACACAGATATATGTTTGTTCTCTGTATTTTGTATTCTAGTGCAATGTAAATAAATATTGTATCAGCTATCTGGTTCCCATCGCACAAGCCCTGCTTAGTTTAAGGCTAGAAAGTGTTGTTCAAAATGAAGTGATGATGACGAACTTACGTAGATGCTCTTCTTCAGTAAAAGTCCTTCATGGCTTCACAGTTAAGCAGCATATCAGTGATAATAACTGGCGCAAGAACGTTGCTGAGTAATGAGCTGCAATGTCCTAGTTCGATGCTGGAGTGCCAAGTATCCGGGGCCCGCGTTTGCGTGGATACCTTGTCGGCCTGCGATGGAGTGCCTAACTGTGGTTCTTATGGTATGCTCCAATGATCATTTTGTCTACGGAAAATTTGGCTTTTTTCTTTTTTTTGTAGAAAGGACTATACAAAAAAACGGTAGAAACCAAGGCGTGTTTCTTGCTTCTTCCCATAGAGGCGTAGAGAACCTATGCAGTAGAGTTTATGGAGTTGTACTTAGTTCTAATTCCTGATTGAATTATTTATATTTAGGACAACGAACAGCTGAGGACTTTATTCCTCAGGCAATTTAGGTATCAGAAAAGCAAACAAGCGCAAAGTGGATATGAAACATGAAAGAAAAAAAACCATTTTGTTGTTTGTTTAATAAATGGGTTTTGGCATCTATTGTAAATGATTTATACAGCGTCTGGGACAACTGGTTTTTCTCATGCACCTATTTACGGGACGCTATAGTGCCTGAGACAGGATTTTTAGATGGAGTAGCCTTGCCCATCACCGTTCCTTCACCGTTTGAGAGCACTAGCATTGGGGACACACATTTTTCGAAGAGAATAATCCTTGTGTAGGTGCACGACCGGATTTGAACCCGTTACCTTAGTATTTGAGAGCGGGGTTGCTACCTCTAGACCACTAGTGGTGCTCTAGTGTTTTGTTTATTGTATGTCTACAACTTGATTTATTTCTTTTATTTTTTTAGATATCTACGACGAGGACCGGTTAATGTGCGGAGCCGGTAAAAGCCTCCAGCACAACGTGTATCTAGCAGCTGTCACGTTCCTAGCCTTCATGCTGACTTCGTTCTACACGGTGCACTACTGGCTGAAGCGATGTGTTCCTAAAGTGGCGGAGGCTTTCTTTGTCTACATGGATGGTGCTGAGAACATGTTAGTACTCTGTTTATAATAATAATAATAATAATAATATCGTTTATTTCAGACCAACAAATGCACACATTACAAAAATGAAACACTTTGGGTCCATAGTAATAAATACCTTAGAGACTAACATACATAAAATAAAATAAAATTACTAATCAAATCTTCAAATCTTAGGGGATTTTTTCTTTAGCGCACCCCTAAAGCGACGAAAGACGATTCCTGGCGGCCAGAAATCCGAAGTGAGAAACATGTCCCCATGCTTCGCAGGCACCTGGAGCACGTACGATTTGAAGGCCGTGTCTCTCACTCCCGATGGCTCTAGCCGCTGCAGATGTAGCTGTATTGGTGGCGGGTCCTTGATCCAGAAACGGATTCTCTCCTTTACATAGCGAAGGACCTCATCACCAGAAGTATTCGGGTCCAATCTCGAGAGGTAAAGGAGGATGGTCGGGTCCACAGCACGCAGGGTGACTTCTGTTGCTATGACGCTGGCGGTACCACGTTTATTTCGTGATGGTTTCTGTTTTTTCTCCACCAGGGTGAAACCATCTTTATCTACTTTTTTTGATGTCCCAACGGGGATCTTCGGTTGTGCCTTCTGCCTCAAAACAGCGCAAGGCACTGGCGATGGTTGAGGCTGGCCGGAAGCTTGCGCATAACTTTTCTTCTTCGCCGGTTGACGAGCTGGCGGAGTAGGAAGAGATGTTTGCTTCAAAGGCTGCGGTGTTGGCAAGGCCGGGGCAATCGGGCGGTCAATAACCTGCACATCGGTGTCACATGTCGCGCTGCTGACGGGTGACGTTTGGGATCGGGTGACACCACGCTGCACACATACGTTACGTGCTGACGCGGGCGAAATCACTGCTTCGGTATTTTTATTGCACAATCCTTCGACTTGCGTCTTCAATTCGGTGACAATTTTCTCCGAATTGTCCAACTTTGTCTTAAGATCTGTGACATCAGTCCTTAGCAGCATGATGTCCTTAAGCAACCTCGTAACATCGACATGGTCAAAGGTCACGGGGGGCAGCTTGTGGAGGTCTCGTGCTACGTAGGTGGGCACATCATCCGGGTCGGTTTCTAAGAACACCTTGAAAATGTCCTGCAGGTCCTTCTTGCCGCGTCCATCTCTCTGCCTAGTTATTAAGCGGATGGTGGTCACAGCTGTGTCGGCAAGCACCCTCTTCGCTTCCAGAATCTGGTCCTCGGTGAAGCTGGACACGAGAATTTGTTCCAGAGAAACCTGGTCCATAACGTCCAGCTTTTGTTGGACGAAGGCCAGGAATTCCTGCACTAGGATAGTGTCGGAGCGCTTGGGTGATTGCGCCATTGCGAATTAAATTTCGCAAACTCGCGGAAATTAAGTGGGTCAACTCACGAGCAACCTTAACATAACGACCGCTCTGTACGGTGTCAGCGACGCGAATCCAAAACATTAATGTTCTCGCAGTGCCGACGGACTTGTATAGTTTCACGTATGGCCCTTGACGCGTAGCAGGCATATGCACAAAATATATATGTTTCGACTTTCAACGTGCCCTTTCTGACTACCCCTTAGATAGTCTTTATTATCTAAAGTAGAGATGTGAAGGAATATTATAGTTCATTATTTGCATAATGTTACAGATTCTAGCCTATTTTTAACCGACTTCAAATAAAAAAGGTTCTCAAGTAGGTTGTATTAATTAATTTACTAGCTGAATTTAGTATTTTTTTATACATAATACAGGGTTTAAACAGTACTGCTCTAGTAATGTGCTTTCAAAATGTTCTTCTGATTGCAGACTATACTTGAACTCAATAATGCGCCCACCGGGAGACTCCGACGATATTGGTTCGCGAATGTACTATCGAGGAAGCATGTATACCGTGGGAACAACAAATGAAGAATTTACTGATATTTTACCAAAAACAAAGTGTGCAAGACTTTTGAAAAAATGCTTTTCATGTTTTTGTTTTTGGAAGAAGGAAGAAAAAGAAGAGGATTGTAATGAACATGAAAACGATACATTGATGCATGGACAGAGACAAACATATTCATTCACGCAAATGGCACTCAGTAACTTGCTAGTCAGACCGACAGTAGAAACTTCTGTACAAACGGGATATAGTTTAGAGATGGCAATATTCGAAGATAAAAATAAAACTCAGATAACGACGAATAAGCAAACTGTAGATTATAAAAACGAGAATGAGAAAGGTGTCAAAACCAAAAGCTCTCCCAGGATAATCAGAGATTCCCTTTTAACATTAGATGAGCCTCTCCCTGAAGATGAACTCAGTCTTATGAAATTTTTAAGAGATTCCAGATCAGATTCTAGTGATTCTATTAAAATGAGAGAACCCCCAAGAACTATGCTAGATTTCAGCGCTGGTGCCGGGCTGGGACCGGGCTTGGAGAAAGAAATATCAAATATTATTTACGATGGAGGAATAAGGATGAATCCAGGACCATCTGGAGTGAACCAAAAACCAAAGGCAAAGATAAAGACTATGGTAACCAGTCGTTCTCGCAAGCGAATACGGTTTGAGGAAGCTACGACGATGATTCCTGTACCAGATTTGTCTGATGATGTTGAGGAAGATACACCTAAGGGCCAACAACAAGTGCTGTCATTAGCAAAACCAAGGTCCCGGCGGAATCAGCATTTAAGCCCGATTAAAGAAGACGTTGAATCTGGAAGCAGACACCGACACTTTTGGGAGAGTAAAGGGAAGAAAACATCGAAGACACGCAAAGTCTCTTTACGGCATAGCGGTCAGGCAAAGGACCAAAGATCCAATTATACACTGCGCGAGTGAATTATGAAACTTTATTTTTCGTGATTGTTATCTAAATGAGACGGTCATGGCAGGTCCCCCGCACCGCGCCGCTATTTCCTAATTAAGTCCAATTGTACACCGGATAGGACACGTGCCAAAATGTGTCGCGTCTTTTAACAAGCGTACACCGTCATTGTGTACATTTGCAATCAGAATAAATTGCTTCATTTTTGAATTATGCGTTTTATTGTCCTGAGCCTGGAATTACTAAAGAGAATTTTGTTATTAGTAACAAAATTGCCAGCAAAATTAACACCTCACTTCTGCATCGAATTAATACGTACATACCTACATTAAAATAGCACTTTTTAAACAATACATAGCAATATTTGTCTAAAATGAGCTCGACCTGTTTTTTCCAAGTCGAAATAGAGAAGTAGGATATAAAACTACTACATAGCTAATCGCAATTCACTATCATTCTGCGTGCATAATATTACTTTTAACACATTCGAAGAAACAAGTAAAAAGTTATATCAGCAACTATCTGGTTCCCATAGTACAAGCTCTGCTTAATTTGGGGCAGTGTGAATTGTCCACAATATTTATGATTTATCAAACATTGATTTTGCTTGATAGTTAGTTTGAGAAAAAAGATTATAATTTTGGTTAGTTATACTGTTAGTAGTTACTGTTTCAATTTTGTCTATAAATTCAAATAGTAGAGTAGGTACAAACACCAGTGGGCAGTTTTATTAGGAGCAATGAATTTTATCTTAGCTTTTATGTCAGCTCCAAAAAAGATAGATGTAAAAGTGTCAGGCTAGAGCGGGAGTTGAGCCGGTACGCGAGGTCATTTCAATTGAAGTCAATTAAAGGCAATTGAGATCAATTGAGCGGGCGGCAGATTCTGCGTCGCGCTGCCGTCGCCGAGAGATTTTATGTGAAGCGCCTACGCGGGTTATCACATGACTCACTACCTATACATACAACTTATGTTTCAACATCATACAGGAATGTAAACTGATGGTTTAACTACTTGTTATGTAGTCAACGTGCTACAGACTAACTGGACTTTCGAAAAAAAAGGACTTTGCATTTATTGTAGATGATTTATGTAGCGTCAGAGGCAACTGGTTTTTTTACTCATGCCCACAAAAACACTAAAGACATAAAAACACTAGTTCAGAAGTCCTAAGCTTAAAAGCTAAAATTCTGTCCCAGGTCAGCGTCCCGTAAATAGTTACGGGACGCTGTAGTGCCTGGGACGGAATTTTAGATGGAATAGGCTTGCCTATAGCATCCTGACAGCTTAGACGGATAGGACTTAGCTTAGGACTTCTGAACTAGTGTTTTTATGTCCCTTATGCATATTATTATTTGGTTAAAAGAATTTCTAGAATTTAGATAAACTGGTCAGTATTACCACAAAGGTTAGTTACTACGCAAAATAGTCAGTTACAAATAAAAAAAAAATGCTGTGTAACATTAAAAATACCTACATCGGAATACAGACTGTGCTTCTATATAAATATTTATAATCGAAACGTAAAGTTAAGAGTCCGAAGGAAGTCCTTGCGATCCAAAGCAAAGCGCTGCGTTTGATGCTCGGGAAGGTTGAGTATGATGCATACATTATTAGTACGGGAGCCGGCAGTCAGACTGCTTATTGACTTGATACAAAGATGAGACACGACAGTAGAGGGCTAGGCAGCAAACCACTAATCACAAACACGAATCGATCAGAAAATAAATTGGCCGAAAGTACCAAAAAAATGCACAATTCATGCAATAAAGCAGTATGACAACAAAGTGATGTTGATTCCGAATCAATCAGAATAATTTAAGTTTAAAAAACTTGAGAAACCGACTTCATGGCCAAACTATTAAACCGATTTTGGCAAACTTTCAATGGGACCAATCTGAAAATTACTTTTCAGACAAAAAAAATAATCGGTTTATAAATAACAAACATAAAAGAAAATACAACCGAATTAAGAACCTTTTTATTTGAAATCGGTTAAAATTTAGTAAAAAATGGCAGAAAGCACCAGAAACGGCAGCACCAGGCAGCACCAGAAACGATTTCCGGTAAAAAAGTAATGGCATTACATCGGTTTTTGGTACTTTCTGTTTTATACGGTCTATTTTTCTAATTGATTTGGAAGCAGCATGATTTTAGCGGTCCTGCTACCATAGGTCATATCTTTTTGACCAGTTGATAGGCAATCTGACTGTCGGCTCCCGTACTATATCACTGAGATGGCCAACAGACAGACGCGGCATCAGTCCCGGCGACTACGGTATGTATTACCCATTGTATTTCAATTATCTAATTTAAGAGTTTGTAAGAAAAACTTTGAAAGAGCGCTAACCAGGTCGAAACTAAGAAAGCATGTTTTGAGAGTCAGATACCTGACAAATCATTTTTTATTATAAACCTGTCTTGTGTACACATGTATACCAACTTTCTCCTCACGAATGTTTATTATTGCTGAGAACCGAACCCAGAACCTAAAGCGCCGGTGGGCAAGTTACTACCAACTGAGCTGTGGGGCCTCTGTCAATATAACTAACACAGGTATATATATACCAACACATATAATAAGTATGTATTGAAACTGTCAGGGCAAAAAATTTTCGTACACATGCTGGTTTTAATTAGGATAGTTTGATATTAACTTCCATAAAATAAAGCAAAATGACCTAAACAAATCGATCTATTGAAAGTTCTTCTTCCTTCGTGGCCAGACCACGTGGAGTTTAAACCTATATTTACAAGTATGCAGTACTTTTAAAACTATAGATGATCAGCCCCGAAAAAGTTAGTGCATATTATTATCTTAAAATAAACATATGTTAGAAGATTCTTTGTATACATAATATATTAGTATACATTAACATTTTCTTGGTCTGTGTACTAAAACAATAAATGTCACAATCAATAGAGCTTAATGTCTTTTTACAATGGCAATTTATTTTAATATTCGTTTCGGGATGGTGGCTGACTACACAATGCTACTTTAATAAAACTCACTTCTTTTCGTAAAATAGGCTGTAATAATTACTCCACGTTACACTTTAATATTTCTCAAACTATACATAAAGACTACACTTTTAAGTTCTATTCCGTACTCGTACCAACGACCGACTGACCCCAATCCTTCGCTCCCTGCCATCGCCAACCGTCTATCCCCACTACTTTACCAACCAACGTCAAGGAGGGAGGGAGTCAGTCAGTGTTGCCAACGGCATTTCTATGAAGTTGACAGACAATTTCACAAACAAATATGACAAGTGTCATCAAATATCATAATAGTAATTTCTATGAAACCATTAAAATTAGAACTATTATTGAAATTCATCACATTCGGCCATCCGACACTGTGCTTACTCTGGAAGCACATGGTAAGTGCACAATATAATAATATGAAAACTTAATAAACAAAGCCTGAATTCAAAACAAATAATGAGAAAAGATGACCATTCAAACACTATCCAAAAAAAAAAATTGAATGTCTAAAAACAAAACTTGAATTTAAAACAAATACTTAATAAGAAAAGATGACCATTCAAATACAATCTAAAAAAAAAAATTGAATGTGTAACAACAAAACTTGAATTAAAACACAGATACTTAATGAGAAAGGATGACCATACAAATACAATCTAAAAACAATCTAATGTCTATCAAATTCGGCCATCCGACAGTGTGCTTACTCTGGAAGCACATGCTAAGAGCATAATGATAACATGATAACTATGTATATGTATGACTAAACAAAACTTGAAACTTGAATGACTACCAAAATTCAGACAACTAATAAGAACAAATTAAAACAAATCCAAAATTACAATATAAAACTTGTAAACAAAATGAAATTATTAAGTAGAAGATACGAAGACACCCAAATAAATCTTAGTCATTTCTAAGAATAAACAGATATTAAAAATATAATTCTATCTAAAAATAATTACAGTTAGATATCCCGTTTACCATATTCAAAGCCTGTATGCAAAAAAAATTTAACTAAATGAAATTTCTAAGATAATATAACAGTTTTGTATCAGAAAAGTCTTCGCATCCCAGCCATAAACAATGCATTCGGGTAAAATGTTATTTAGAGGTAAATTAAATACTCCTATAGCATAAATTATACTCCGATTGTGATAGGAAGACATCTCCATGGTTAAAAATACAGTCAAACAGTTAATTGTTTTTAAAAGTCAAATAGTATTTTGGTCTCCCTACTACAATATTCACGTTGACCGGATTGAGAGGGTCCAGAAAAAGTTTCTGAATATTTTAAGTTACAGATGTGGTCTTAATAGGAAATTGCCTAACTATACTGCAAAGCTCCATCATTTTCATTTAATGTTATTAGAAAATATCGTCGCAAATATCATGATCTACTGTATAATTTCAAAATTACTCACTCGCATATCGACTCTCCTTGCTTACTTTATCTTATTAATCTAAATATAAAGCCTAGACCTCGGCAACTCTTTCAGAACACTTTCGCCTTACAAGTCCATTCAAACAACGCCTCTTATTATAACCCCGTTGTCAGAATGTGTCGCCTATTTAACGATTTATTGATTAAATACAGTGATAAAATTCATATCTTTAACAATAATCTAAATAAATTCAAGAATGCATCTTTGGCCACTCTTTCATTAGAGTGTGCCGAAAACTCAAATTAGTTATTTAATTAATTCTGCACTCTCTTCGAGTCTTAACTCGAAGTGTGTGCACTTACTGTAATAAAATAATTGTATGAGTACACCTAAGTTCCAAGTAAATGTTAACTTTAATCACCTACTACTAGTTAAGCCTGGTTACACGCTATTTACTAACTTTCCTGTTCTATGCATTCTGTGTACGCATGTTTTGGGGTACTGTCTAGCTCATAACTTAATAGTATTTATGCCTGTAAATTATCGATTGTACTCTGTTTTGTGTACCTAATAAACAAATAAAATAAAATATAAAACAAAATAAAATTGTGGTAATAAACTACATAATTCTTCTCCTTGCTACGTAACTCGCGGCTCAGCCTGTTACTACGGCACCTTCAGAGGCGCGTCATGGCTCAAGCTGCTGATGTGGTGCCTTCCGTGGCGCATCATGGCTCAGACCACTGATGCGGCGCCTTCCGTGGCGCATCACGACTCAGGCCGCTGGTGCGGCGCCCTCCATGGCGCATCACGGCTCAGGCCACTGGTGCGGCGCCTTCCATGGCGCATCATGGCTCAGGCCGCTGGTGCAGTGCATCACGGCTGTGTCCTGTGGCACCTTCTGCGGTGCATCGCTACTAACTTTGCCTGGAGTTTTAAGGATCTGAAACTCGTCATAAAATTTACAGATCTGCAAGCACACTGTGAATAAATCTATTATCATTCATCTGCTTTATATCTAGTTGAAATGAATAGGATTTCCAATTGTGAAATAATTAAAAAGTAACAATATATTCCAAAAATATAAAACACTAAATGTGCACTATCCACGGCATTTAGACGAGTTCTCTGTACTTAGTCTTGCGCTTTAAATACTACAAAAGATACGTTTAACTTAGCTCAGTAAATGCATGGAAACGCCATCATTAAATCTGACAGCGAAGAACTTATCAACTTGAATTTCTCCATGCCATGCCCTGCCATGGCACTGCAGGCATGTACTAGTAATGTCATCTCCTCATTGTTCTTGCTGAAATGCAAACATCTTCTCGACAGTGACTGTTTCGGTAAGTAAACAATCTAGTGGTTCAGGTTTACGACGCACTAACTTCAATTAGAATCTTTGTCCAATTTTTATTTAAAACTGTGATTCAGTTGTAAAACTGAACTGTTAAACTGTAATTGAACACCTAAAACTGTAATTCATCTTTTTAGTAAGTAGTAAGTCTTTTATACATCGCTAATCTTTAATTTATAAAAAATTCACATTTATTTTATCTTAAATTCATATTTAATTCATATTAAATTCATTTTAAATTCATATTTAATTCATATTTAATTCATATTTAATTCATATTTAATTCATATTTAATTCATATTTAATTCATATTTAATTCATATTTAATTCATATTTAATTCATATTTAATTCATATTTAATTCATCTTAAATTCATCTTAACTTCATCTTAAATTCATCTTAAATTCATCTTAAATTCATCTTAAATTCATCTTAAATTCATCTTAAATTCATCTTAAATTCATCTTAGATTCATCTTAGATTCATCTTAGATTCATCTTAGATTCATCTTAGATTCATCTTAGATTCATCTTAGATTCATCTTAGATTCATCTGAAATTCATCTTAAATTCATCTTAAATTCATCTTAAATTCATCTTAAATTCATCTTTAATTCATCTTTAATTCATCTTAAATTCATCTTTTATTTATCTTTAATTCATCTTTAATTCATCATTTATTCATCATTTATTCATCTTTAATTCATCATTAATTCATTTTTAATTCATAATTAATTCATCGTCCTTTCATTAAAACTCGAAAAACTTATATAATCTTAACCCAAAATCTTTACTTATAATCCAAATCCAAAACCGATCTTTTTTAACAACTCTACACGACTTTAAATTACTTAACTTAAAATTTTTGAAACATTTGCGCCTTTTGAGACTTTTAGAACATTTTGAACTTTTTGAACATTTTGAACATTTTGAACATTTTGAACATTTTGAACTTTTTGAACTTTTTGAACATTTTGAACTTTTTGAACATTTTGAACTTTTTGAACTTTTTGAACTTTTTGAACATTTTGAACTTTTTGAACATTTTGAACATTTTGAACTTTTTGAACTTTTTGAACTTTTTGAACTTTTTGAACTTTTTGAACTTTTTGAACTTTTTGAACTTTTTGAACTTTTTGAACTTTTTGAACTTTTTGAACTTTTTGAACTTTTTGAACTTTTTGAACTTTTTGAACTTTTTGAACTTTTTGAACTTTTTGAACTTTTTGAACTTTTTGAACTTTTTGAACTTTTTGAACTTTTTGAACTTTTTGAACTTTTTGAACTTTTTGAACTTTTTGAACTTTTTGAACTTTTTGAACTTTTTGAACTTTTTGAACTTTTTGAACTTTTTGAACTTTTTGAACTTTTTGAACTTTTTGAACTTTTTGAACTTTTTGAACTTTTTGAACTTTTTGAACTTTTTGAACTTTTTGAACTTTTTGAACTTTTTGAACTTTTTGAACTTTTTGAACTTTTTGAACTTTTTGACATTTTTGAAGTTTTTGAACTTTTTGAAGTTTTTGAACTTTTTGAACTTTTTTACTTTGACCAAACAGATCTCGCATGGTTAATTAATTTCAACTTCTAGGCGTACATAGTCAAACTGAACTCACTTGGTTTCAAAATCAATTTCGACTTTTATGGCGAACATAGTCAAACTGAACTCACTTGGTTTCAAAATCAATTTCATCTTTTAAGGCGTACATTGCCAAAATGAACTCACTTGGTTCCAAAATCAATTTCATCTTATAAGGCGAAAATGCCAAACTGTACTCACTTTGTTCTAAAATTTTATTAATCTTTACTTCTATGGCGTACTTAGCCAAACACAGATCCCAAAACTCTTTCTTTAGACGAGCATTAATTACGTTCAATGGCCTGGTTAACGTCCCCAAACTAGATCTGTTTGCTCAAAACCACCAAGAATTGCTACTTACATTTTGTCAAAATGCTGTTTCGAGGAGACTCCCCAGGTTCCCTAGGTTTTTTTTTTTTTTTATTGTACTTTTTGTTTTTCTGTTTTAATTGTAATTTGTTAAAAAAAAATTGTCTCCAATAGTCTCACTATGTGAAACCGGTTTATTGGACCCTAGTAACAGTTGTCGTTTTAAATTATCAATTAGAATATAAGTATCTACTGATTGTTTACCTAAGAAATAATAATAAATAAATAGTCTACAATTTTGATAAGTTTAGCTCACTATACTTCAAAAACTCGCTTTAGAGGGTAGGCTTGATCATGATCATTAACTTACTTATTTTAAATCCAGCATGGTTAGACATTTGCGGTTAGAGGCTACTCAAACTATACTGAGCTGCTATGGTATTAGCAGTACATGAACAGTTTTAGCACTATCGGATAGCCCCTGTATCAACTTTATGGTTAGGCCCGGTGCACGACAAAGACCGTACCGGCTTTTATGAAATTTAAGATTGTGCTCGGTCTTTGCTATTTACGGCCACTTTATTATGAAACTTTATTCGATCACTCATTTTTGATGTTAAGTAAATTATAAGAAATAAATATAACTTTACAAATAATCATTTCAACATAACCCAGCCAATAACACTCTGCTTATGCCAACAGATATTCTAATTTATTTAAGGGTATTTATTTAATTTTGTACATTATGCTACATCGGCACAATGGCGACTAATAGCATGGACATAAAAATGTTTGTTTATGGGTCTAGACAGGAAAGTAGGCCTTTCCTAAGTACCCTACAGTTCTGCATATCAAAAAGTAACAAGAATGCTACAGAGGACTGACTTGCTTTTAACACTCAAGCTCAAACTCAAGCTTGTTTTTTACACTCAAGTACCTTCACTTAATTTCATACACGGTAACACGAGTCATGTGTTTTCAGAGGGTAACCAATAAAATGATCATCGTAATGCATAATAATGTAAAACTATTTGCTGTTATTAAGTTCGTTAATATTTTTAAAATATCTTTCGGTAAACTTAGCGTATATTCCAAAAATTAAGGGAATGTCAATTGTTTGAAATGGAACAGCTTAACTAAGCAGTCAAAGTCGTTAAATATTAGGTTCAGGCCATTTCATGTTCGGATGAGCGGCTAATATCAAATTTCATATGAGACCACACACATTTTAGGGTAGGCATAATATCAGGCATTTCAGACAATCAAAATTAAAACTTGTTGAAAGGTGTCAGCATTACCGGATAGTCTCTGTGCAATACAGACCAGTGCGCATGAACAACGAATCAACATACTAATTCAAACTTGGTTTCTATACCTACCCTACAACGTTAGGATGCGAACGATCAGATTAAAACTCGAATGATTTCACCCACTTAAGTAAAAATAAAATCATTAAATTATAACATTTAGGTAAGTACCCGTTATTGTTCATAAGTTCGATCGAAAAAGCTAGCACAAACGGATAATCTCGAGGCAATCTCGACCGATTCATGCTCGCAAAATCTTTCGTACCCTTGAACTTTTAGTCAAATTAAATAATTTTCTACTCAACCCAAGAAAAATAATTACTTGGCGGGTGGAATCATATTAAAATCCCTAAGAAATATTTTACATACCGTAAGTTCTTGTCACTTCTGAGATTTAATAAAACTCACTTCTTTTCGTAAAATAGGCTGTAATAATTACTCCACGTTACACTTTAATATTTCTCAAACTATACATAAAGACTACACTTTTAAGTTCTATTCCGTACTCGTACCAACGACCGACTGACCCCAATCCTTCGCTCCCTGCCATCGCCAACCGTCTATCCCCACTACTTTACCAACCAACGTCAAGGAGGGAGGGAGTCAGTCAGTGTTGCCAACGGCATTTCTATGAAGTTGACAGACAATTTCACAAACAAATATGACAAGTGTCATCAAATATCATAATAGTAATTTCTATGAAACCATTAAAATTAGAACTATTATTGAAATTCATCACACTACGAACTTACATGACTATGAGCTACGAGAGGCTACGAGTGCCTACTAGCCCAAGGTAGCGAGACACGCGAGCTTCTCCAAATATACACACGCAACCACCAAACCACTGCTTACGTATCACTTCAAGAACTCAACCACTTTATTGCCCAAACTTGCTGTATCACATCACAATCACTTTTTAAACACAGATCCAAGCAGGTAGATGATCTCCAAAACATGGTTTAGTGTAACCGATTCGCAAGATGCCGCCAAAGGGCAAATGCGGCTTGAAGTGCATCAAACGAGTGCAATTCGTGTTGTCTGAAAGTCTCCAATAAGCCCAATGAAGCAGGATCCCGCTGGCGAGCCAGCACCAACCTAAATAGACTCTGATCATCTAAATTGACTTCAATTAAATAACAACCGAAATTGTTGAAATGCGCCATTACTCCCTCGACGCTAATCTAAGTGCCAATAGCCAGGGCGAATGTTTTATTAATAATCTGGGCAATAACTGTTAATTAATAATTAAGTGATCGTTGCGTCAATCGACAGCGGCAGTGCGCCTGCGCCGGCCGCAAGCTGGCTGCGCACGCGGTTGCAGCTGTATTTTGATACTCTTATGCTCTTATTGTCGGTATTACCTACTTATGATATTGTTGTGCTATTAATAAATACGCATATTCAGATGTGTGGTGAGGTCTTTGATGAGTAACTATAGTCAAGAACGGATGGTTACAGCAGACATCAGGAAGATATGGCGAAGCGATATGGATAAGACTTCAGTGGTTTGGGTGATATTTTACCTACCTATCGTTACTATGCGATACTAGTTTTTGGCAGAACTATTTCCCACGGCTATAAATCATGAAGCAGACATATGAGTGGTGTTGATACGGATTTACAATAAAGCGTTATGGACTTTCACTATAATGATGTGGGCGGTGGGGCAATACAATGCCATCGAGACAAACAAAATATCGGGTGAGTCCGTGAGAGTCCCGCATAGTGCGCGGCGTGCGCCGGCCACCAGACCCGCAGCACCGTCGCTGAAGGGAGCCACCGCCGGGGAAAGGGGGGAGGGGCGTGGTCTCATCGGACACGCCATTGGCTAGCCCGCATCGAACATCAATGTCCTAAGCGCCAGCCTAACTCCATCCATTTTCTCCCCTCCGCTCGCCGGCTACAGACCAGAATCCCATTCGCAACCCCACTCTCGCCACACTCGCATCCGCGGCATTGGCTCCCAAAGCGTGCCGAGCGTCGTATTATGGAAATATAAATTGACCAACCGCGGGGTGAACTCCGTTAGTTCGTTAAAGCTGATTAAAGCCATTTAACCGGGACGGACACGAGGATACGAACGAGCGCGAACGTTCATCGATCCCGAGGGATCTAAATTAATAAGTGGATAAATAGCGAGTCGGGGTGTCGGGGTATAGCAGCGGCTGCGTCGAGACGGAGCCGAGCGAGTCAGGCGCGGCGCTAGCGGGCTCGCACCCGCCGCCCGCTGGCTACATGTACGTGTGCGGAGAGGCCGCAGGGCCCGCCGGCGCCGCCAGGTACGAGTGCGCGTACGAGCCCGCCATGGAGCACCCGCCCTTCGAGGACCACATGTTCGGTGACTACAAGGACCGCCACGTGCAGGTCGTGGTCGGGGACCTGCAATTCCGGGACGACCTGCCCGTGTTCGCGACCGACAAGCGGAAGGACGAGCCGCTGATGCTGCAGGCGGTGGAGGCCCCGCCGTCACATCCCCCGCCACCGCCGCCAACAACTACCAAGAAAAGCGAGAAGAAGAAGAGCGACAATAACGGCATCAAGAAGAAGAAAACCAGGTTCGACTTTACTTTTTTAAAAGAATTAAAGCATAAACATGGCTTTGTATAAACAATGACCGTTATTTAAATTTTATTAGCTACCGCACATTTAAAAGCGATCTTACTACAGGGAGTTTACTATAGGAAAATCGTAACGATTTCGACAAAATGCTACGCGTCTACGAAAAGCGTAGCTAAGACGTTTCTTCGTAGAGCGTCTACGTAGCTCATAGCACCGGGAGCCGATGCCGTAGCAAGACAGCGTAGCAACGCTAGGAACTGATCAGAAATTTTCTTCTGAGTTTTTTCTTCATCACTTATTATTTTTGTCATATAAACGGCACCCGCGGCTTCGTTTGCATGGTAGCTGTTCAACTCTGGCGAATAGCTTTTTATTGATTTTGTGTTTATTAATTACACTTAAGGAAATCACAAATCCGAACTGGGTCAAAATAAAACGTTAGTTAGAGCAGAGCTATAAATGTGCTTTTCGAATCATGGAAACGCTCAGATTTAAACGCCACTAGCCATCGCCTGTATCACTGCTTGGTTTAGAGAAAGCTACGCCATGAGAAAAAAAAACAGCATACATACAGGAGGATAAGCTACGGAGCTACGAGACCACAGACTAGAAAACAGACAAGAGCCCTAAAACTCGTAACCCCCCACTTTTTGGTGGAATTAAAGAGTCTCCTTAGCGACTGTTGCAGAATTAGATATACTCTGGTTGTAAGGCTTAGTAAGTGATCTATGACACTGTATCTCTGTAGTCTCTCAAATATAAAACGCTTGTTCATAATTAAAAACCCTCCAACTTAAAATAAAACATACCTATCACACCTCTAAATCATCTTGCGAAGTGTTCACACTCCATATGTTGTTATAACATTTAAAATGTCATCGTATTAGTTATGCAAATAATAAGCTAGGGGTGCGCAAGCGATCCAAATTCCTATACTGACAAAATGAGGGTGCGCCCCTAAACAACACCTGTGCTTTCAACATTCTGTGAAGTACTGGCACGTGGCGATTCGTAATTCGATTATTATTTGTAATAATAGGTTTTTATATTCATTAGTTTTGATAATACCGTGAATAGTTCAATCTATAAAGACCTTCTTCGCTATGACCCGTATGTCTTGCGAATAATTTTGCGTTAATAATTTCCCGACTCAAAAAAATCTCTTTGGGAAATCATAAAATCTTTTGGGAAATCTTGCGATCGTAAAAATACGATTGTGTAGTTTAAGTTAGTTTTCTTCTTCAATACAAGAAAAAGGGTTACATTAGGATTCTACTAAAATTAGCACTATGCCTAAGATCTCGATAGTTTGAGCCCAAAAATCGGAACACAATGTAATGAGTTTTTTTCATGCAATGTCGGTTTAAAGCGAAACTTCCTGATATCACCTTAAAAGTTTTAAGTATATACCTTTGAATCTATGCTCAATCGAATGCAAGTCCTACCACTCCGCAATAAAGATCAATCGAACCCACCTTGGAGTTTTAAGTAACCATTATTTTAGGTAAACTATTTTCAAACAGTAACGGTTTAAAATAAAATCCTTTCAGTTTGCATTGTTAGTTTATTTTATCAAGCTACGAATCTGCTATCTGAACGAAATTAAACCTTACTGTCCCAGAATAAGAGCCAATCATACCCACCAGGGAGTCTTGTAACAAAACACTTGATGCAGGCGCCTCCAGTTATTGTATGAAGACGGTTAATATTCGCTTAGATTAATTACCCGTATGACTACAGGGAGTCAATTGGCTTATCGCCGGTGCCATCTCCGACCACTGACCGGGGCACAGATTAATTTATAATTAGTACACTCATAAGGGTTGGGTACTTGTTAACAGCATCTTTATTGTGATCGCGTGAAGGTAATTGCTTGTGAAATATAAGGGCTATGAAATAAAAATTATAAAACTGTGCAGATGTTTTCACACAAGTCATGATGGCAGCTGCGAGTTAAGCCTTGGTCGAAGTCTTGGCACTTGACAGAACAGTCACTACGATACCCACATTATCACTTTGTTGTTTAGCATGTTATTTTTTTACATAAGTCAATTACCGATACCCTACCTGTGGGGCAACTGTCGTAAGCATAAAGTGAGTTAGGTTAATGCAGGGACTTGCTACTTTTTAAGTTTTATTTTATTACGGAGTAGTAAATTGCGGTAAAACAATTAAAATTCCCGCACCATGAATGGAAAGTAGATTGGCAGGCAATTAGTAGGGTGGTGGCGCAACAGGGGTGAATTTAGTTTCACGCTCAATAAATTTCAGCGCGTGCAACTTTTACCCGCAGCCATATTGCACGCGTCAGATGGCATATACGCATCTGATATTTCGGATGATACACTAGATGCCGTCTACGTTCATCACAATATATCCTATGTGGGGATCGAACCCATAACTGCTGAGCAGAAAGCACAGCTAACCAAGTGAACTTTGAACCTGTCGAAATATCACTTACCTTTTGGGATAGGTATTATTGGAAAAACCCGTATCCCTGATATAATTCGGTCTGAAATACCTACAATATTTCAGAACTAATTATATCAAGGGAAGATGGTGACGCAGTGAGGGTGAATTTATTTTCACGCTCAATCAATTTCTGCGCATGCGCCCGCAGCCATATTGCACGCGTCAGATGGCGCTCGCGTGCGCATCTGATAAGAACATTTGAATGTTTAATTCGGAATATCAATTGAAGTAATAGAGTACATTTGATGGAGTCTAATAGCGGGTGCAATTTGGAACATTGAGATTGGTAACTTGTGGAACAAGTCTATAAAATATCTATGCAATAGAGATTGACTTTAGAAGTTTTAAGATATCTAGCTAATCAAATAGTGTTTGATATCCTTGATGATTAGCTCATTGAGCGGCATTGGGTATGTTACCACTTCTCCATTATAAAGATTTCATTTTCTTTGTTCTCAGGACGACATTTACCGCATATCAACTGGAAGAGTTGGAGCGGGCGTTTGAACGTGCACCTTATCCCGATGTGTTCGCAAGAGAAGAACTGGCTCTCAAGCTCAACTTATCTGAATCACGAGTACAAGTACGTATAATGTTCTATCATGTTCTAGAGAAATATTTACTTGGATATAAATATAGTTCTTCAATAACAAGTGCTCTATTTATTTTTTCATCATAGGTTTGGTTTCAAAACAGAAGAGCGAAGTGGCGGAAACGCGAACCTCCTCGGAAAACAGGCTACATCGGTTCCAGTTCTCCAAGCTCTACAACTCTAGCAGGCGGCTTCTCAGGTATCGGCGGCAATCTCCCCGCGTTCCCACAAAACGGACTACCAGCACCGGCCGACTCTTGGTCGTACCAACATTCGTACGAACTCTCCTCCCATCACTTACTGTCATCCAGCACTCCCGGCGGTTACCCAGCGTTCAACACTCAGCCGGCTTACTCGTACACGACCGTTTTGAACGGCCACGACGGACAGATGTTCGCGCCGAGACATTCCTACGAGTACGGCGAAGGCAGTCCACCGCCTTTGGGAGTAAGGGATTACCCGATGATGGCCGCGCATTCGCCGCAGATGGAAGGTCACCCACACGACGACAAGCTCGAATACAGATCGCACGAGCACGAGGATAAGTATTCGGCTTGTGCCTTACAGGAGGAGCCACCTCGCTATTCCGCCCCTCCCGAAGAGTACGACAAGTGCGCGATGGTCCCTCACGACAAACATTACGAGATGGAGAGACACCCGGACGGGATGACGCAACCCGTGGTCGTGAAAATGGAACCGAGCACTGGACAGGCTTACACAACCCTGCCCCCTTTTTTGAATTGAAATACTCCTTTTCGAAATTATCTTAAGGTAGAGGGTAATTTGGAAAAGGAGTATTAGCATCGTATAGCGCGTGTTAGTTTTCGTTTCGTGTTTAGTTGGGAACTATTCAAAATGTTGATTTGAATATTTTATTAATTTTATAGCAATAAGTTTATAGAATAGTATCGGGAATAAAAAGATATCGTCGTGAATTTTTTATTCACAAGTTATGCAATAACAATAATGTAAATAATATTTTATTTAGATACTTATTCGAAATATTTAAATTAGTTATTGTTCGGTACTTTAAATACTCAGCATTTTATAATAGGTTAGGATTTTTATACAGATCTTGTATTTAGATAGTAGGTATAATAGATATTACATTATTTTTAAGAGAGCTCTTTCTTCTCGTGCATTCCTTGTGCCTTATATTGACATAGGTAAGTAAGAACACAAATATTTAACCAAATATAAAATGAATGGAGTTCGTTCATGTTTTATAGTTATTGTGCATGTGTGGTTTTTCTATATAATATGTAGGTATATTTAAATAGCCGCGGTTCTTTCGCATGTTCACTACAATTATTATTTACTAACATCAATATTCAAGTTATTAACCGACAATATTGTACCCTGCCTATTTTAATAGCTCGGGATACAAATACTGTATATTCTACGTCAACAAGCTAGCATTCCATGGACATTCTAAATCTGTGCAGCCGTCCTGGCCACAAACATAATTTTTGAACTATTCTTTCCCATTTATAATATTATTGAATAATCTAGCTAGCATCATTTTTAGATATCATTTTTAGTATTTTCGAACTAAAATAAATAAAATGTATCTCAAGCCATAGCATTTGCACTCGTCTGGTGTACAAGACGTAGATTTGTATTAATTTTATTTCGAGATTATATTTCCTTCCGTTCTTTCATCAATATTTTAGATTAGGTTTATTTTTAGTAAAATGTACATACACCAAGTGAAGCTAATGTGCCAAATTTTAACCTAGTTATAAGTCTGCAATCCAGCTTTCAGGGCGGATATGTGGTTAAGGTAAGGTATTTTGTAACTTTTGTATTTGGTAGCTTTTTCATGAACCAATGTTTTGGCTCGTATTCGAGAACAACGTATAAGAATAATTTGAACAATCACTTATTTTTTTTTAACTGGCAAGTCTTTTCATTTAGAAGTGTTGAAAGTTACGTGAATCTCGATTTATGCTCTCTCTCAGCTCTTGTTTTGGGCATTATGGTACAATCAGAAGTTAATGAGTCTTTCAGATTTTACAATTCATTTAGTTTAGAAGACACGTGTTGTGAATTTATAACTATACTACACTAATGTTAAACATTTTCAACTTTACGATTTTTTATTCGGCTGAAAGAATTTTGATTCCAAAATTGAATTCTGCCTGAAGTGTACTTGAAATCCTTGAGCGTAGTATAATATAATTATTTAACTTTTTTACTATTTCTACTGCATGTTTGTTTTAGTTAATTACGTTTCGTGTTAAGTTTTGAAAGCAATAAGCTGGATATTTCATAAATACTAGAGAATAAGTGGAAAATTAAACCATGTGCTTAAATTTTGCATTTTATTTTATTCTGTATCATTTAACTTTGTTCTTCACTATATACAATTATACATATACATTTTCGATAAATAGCACCACTTTATACACAGACTGAAGCTTCATAACCTTGGCTTTAAAGTCTAGGAACTCTACGATTGATTCTAGAAGAGGAAACTCTTGCTCTATTGTTTCGTAATTCGTAAACGTAGTGGCCGTTTTGTTGATAGATTAATGAGCGTTATACGCCTAGCAGTTATAAGCATTATATTAGAAGGCTAGCACAAGGAATTGCTCACTGAAAAGTCGCCAACAATGAATACTGTGTGTGTCTTTGAAACTTTTGCTTTTGTATTATTGCCTAAGTGTCACTAAGTTGCGGTGGCAACTGATGCGTGTGTCTTTAAAACTTTTGCTTTTGTATTATTATCCACGTCTAAGTTGCAGTTGCACCACACTGGAATTTCTCTGCTATTGTTATTATTTTAATTTGTAAAAGGATCATACAAAAAAAAAAGGTAATAACCAAGCCGTAGTTTGTTGCCTGTTCTTCTAGGCTTGGTCGCGTGGAGCTGGCACCTAGACTTACCTAGCTTTAAGACGTTACAAAGTGATCTTTGTGATACCATTGAATAAAGAAATATTTTATTTAATTGATTGAAATATTGGTGACATTAAGAACATCTTCGGCCCGCCCTTTCAAGAACATCAGAAAAAGTTCAAAAACCGACGCTTATTTCAATTCGTATGCTTGTGATTTTCGAACACGATACAATAACTTTAACGTGATACAGGTGTTGTTGCGAAGCTCCAATTTTTATCTATTACCTACTTCATCATCAGATTAAAACTTTTACATGATACCAAACTGCAGAAACATGTCTATTATCCTAATTAAACTAAATAAATATATAATTATACGGGTATATATCGCGATTACCTTTTTTATACACCTTCCAAACGATAAAAAGTGCCAAACAAATATAGAAATAAATAAATAAAATAAATAGGTGATCAGTAGACATTCCGCACTTATTTCGAAAGTAAACTTATACCTACCCATATCTAAAACTCGTATCTAATCAGTTCCCTCACAGCTGCGTTTCCTTTTTAGGTAGTCATTATTTCCGGTCCTTCGTCTATTGAACCCAGTGTGCTTCTCTCACTGCCCATCATACTATCATCCAACCATTTGACTGGTGGTTAGTCCTATTGAATAAAAGAAACAATAAATACATCTACAATCCACCTTCTTCAAAGGCGTCTAGTCTCCTCTCTCAACTTCAAGATCGTCCTAGCAACGCTTTTTAGATCGCCATAGCGAGTACTATATTTTTTAAATACATTTAAATGTTACCTTTGTAGGTACATGTCTTAATTTTAAGTTTTCGAATTGTCATCTATGTGTGTGCAATAAAGAATAAAGAAATGCCATGCCTATTTCTGCCGTGAAGCAGCATTGCTGTGTTTCGGTTCGAAGGCAAATTACTGGCACGTGAGGCTGAACATCGGTATGCCTCAAGTTGATGGACGCAGGGAGGTGCATCGAAGGGCACGTTCCTGACGTGCGTGACCTACGAGGCAATGCTTTGTTATAGGCGATGGTTACCTCTTAACAGCAGGTGGGTCATTATGCTCGTTCCATCAGCAAGTTTTATAAAAAAAAAGAAAGAAAGAAAAATATGTTTTTTTGAACTTACTGCATTCAGTTCCTAGCCACTCCTTCGTTTTTGTTGCCTTCTAGTCTTGTCCAAATACCGTCTCCACTGAAATGGTACTTCTTCTCTATCTCATACAGCACAAGGCTTAGTATCTGGTCGTCAGTGAACTTTTCACGGTTCAGATTGTGGTAGATGATGTCCATTTCTGTGTCGCGCCAATTTTGGTGGCGACGCATTTTTAGGAATATGTCAATGTACCGATCAATTTCAGATCTGAAAGTAAGTCAAATAACATAATATACACTGGCGGTCTATACATGCGTCACCGACATAGCACGTAGAGTTAGTAAGTTGAAGTGGCAATGGTCAGGCCATATAGACCACCAGTGCCCCAACACAAGATACTATATTGTACTCGTTTGTCTACACTACATACGAGGAAAATTTAACGTCATGTGCTTTCATCATCATCACTCAGCCCGGTATCACCCACTGCTGGGTATAGGCTTCCCTTTATTTTATGCAACTTGCTGATGGAACAGGGATATGTCCCACCTGATGTTAAGTGGTAACCATCGCCTATAAAAAAGGCATTTAGGTCACGCACGTCAAGAACGTGCCCTACGATACACTGCCTTCCGCCCATCAACTTAAGGTACACAGCTGTTCAGCCTCACGTGCCAGTAATTTTACCGGCACCCACACCCTTCAAACCGAAACACAGCGATGCTGCTTCACGGGAGAAATAGGCGTGGTGGTAGTACTTCCCCGGACGAGTCCTTCACAAAGAGTTCTACTACTGTTTTTCTGCCAGCCTCTTTTGTCCTGTGCGTCTCTTCTCCAGGTGTTTCCTGCGACCTTTACGATGCCATCAAACCATCGCGCTTTCATTTTATTTTTTATTTTATTTTATTAACGCAGAAAACACATTACAACCACAAAATAACTAAAAAATTACATTTTTGACCTTGATTATAACGTAACACATGCGCGTACAGAAAAGTTATAACTTATATATATTTCATGTACTTAAGTAGAAAAAAATAATTACTCGTACTAAGTTAGTAAAAATATGATTTAAAATAAACTTACACTGGATATAACAGAAGCTGACTATTATTTAAAATAACTGAATCATCAAAATACTTTTTCAGTAATTGTATGTTTTCATCAACAGTATTCAATGAGACATGCAGCCAATATTTGTGTTTCCTTAGCTGGTTTAGCACCACCTTGTGTTCGACTCCTTGCGATTGGTTCGCGTTTAAAGTTGAGTTGATGAGTATTCCGATATCTCGGCCGCAGACTTTGCTTCCGAAGTTGCTGATGTAGCTAAAATAATAGGACGGTAAGCGGTTGGTTGTTTTTAGGGTTCCGTAGCCAAATGGCAAAAACGGAACCCTTATAGATTCGTCATGTCTGTCTGTCTGTCTGTCTGTCTGTCTGTCCGGCCGTGTCACAGCCATTTTTCTCCGAAACCATAAGAGCTAGACTGATTAAACTTGGTGAGTAAATGTATTTTTTGAACCGCATTAAGGTTTTTACACAAAAATAGAAAAAAAACTATAAATTTTGGGGGTCCCCATACTTGAAACAGAAACTCAAAAATTTTTTTTTCATCGAACCCATACGTGTGGGGTATCTATGGATAGGTCTTCAAAAATTATGTTGAGGTTTCTAATATCGTTTTTTTCTAAAACTATAAATTTTGGGGATCCCCATACTTGAAACTGAAACTCAAAATTTTTTTTTCATCGAATACATACGTGTATCTATGGATAGGTCTTCAAAAATGATGTTGAGGTTTCTAATATCGTTTTTTTCAAAACTGAATTGTTTGCGCGAGAGACACTTCCAAAGTGGAAAAAAGTTGGTCCCCCCCCCTCTAACTTCTAAAATAAGAGAATGATAAATCCAAAAAAAATATATGTTGTACATTACTATGCAAACTTCCAACGATATTTGGTTTGAACGAGATCTAGTCAGTAGTTTTTTTTTTATCCGTGATAAATCGTAAACCGCAATTTACCTTTCGACGAACTACAAAAACCTTTATATTAAATTAATTAATTGATGCTACGGAACCCTTCATGGGCGAGTCCGACTCGCACTTGGCTGCTTTTTTTTTATGGACACGGGGAAAACCCCTTTGGCGAGCGTGTTGAGAAGTCTGCGGTCTCCATACGCAATCGCACAGAAATAATGGGAAAAAATCCCAGTAGTTCTGACAACAGAACTACTCATCAGAACAGTATAAACTAATCGGGCCCGCACGTTACCGAAGTCTTTAGGACGCGCGCGTTCACGCTAAATGTAGGGTTAGTCGCCAATTGAGATTTAAGCAGAACGCTGTTAACTGCTAGTCAACTTTTCATTTACACCAAACCAGTACGCTCACGTTTTCAGAGAGGCTACCTTTTTAACCGACCTAAAATAAAAAAGAAGGAGGTCGGTTTTTTTTAAGTTTTTTATCGTTTTACTTTTTGATTTGTGAGCCGATTTGAAAAAAAAAAATCACCTGGAAGGTTATACTTTCAGATTGATCCCATAGACATTTTATCAAAATCGGTTTAACCGTTTAGCCATGAAGTCGGTTTCTCAAGTTGTTTTAACTTATTCTGCACTAATTTAAAATTTTAGACGCAAAGTAGAAAATGCTGTTAGCATTAAGTCCTCCTAGCACATAAGTTTGTGTTTAAAGTTTTAAATAAATAAATAAATAAATAACGTAAACTATTTATATTCTATTAAAAATAATCATTCACTTTTGCCGCTGCCTGTGCTTATACAGGCAGTGACAAAAGTGAAGTTATAGTACAAGCATACATACTTACTTGTTGAACACTTTGCTTGATGCAATCAGATGATTCAGGCTGTAGCACTGTTTTTTCGCCGTTTGTATTTTAATAATTCTGTTCATCATTTTCTTCTTATGAACAACCATCGTTAGGACCTGAAGAAACAAGACGTACAGAATGTTTTATGCAACAATTGATTGAGGCAATTGACAATAAATATCTGTCAATTAATTATTCACTTGAAAACTGAATAGCAGTTTGTGACACGTAATTGTATGTACTTAGGTCATCAGAACACTGGTGGTCTAGTGGTACCGGGTCTGTCTCCCGATGTTAGGTCGTGGGTCCAAAACCTGTCGTGCGCCAATGAGTTTATCTGACCGAATAAATATGGAACAAGCGATGTCCCATCTGGTATTGAGGTGTTTGTTACTTCTATAAGAATTGATTTACTTCA
This sequence comes from Thera obeliscata, assembly GCA_947578465.1. NCBI lineage: Eukaryota > Metazoa > Arthropoda > Insecta > Lepidoptera > Geometridae > Thera > Thera obeliscata. The sequence continues at coordinate 8,169,192 of OX387926.1, forward strand.
TCGTTTCACTGCGTCCATCACTCAAGTGTGGTTTAGTTAGTAAGTGGTAAGTGTGGTGGTAGTGGCACCAAGTAGGTACTCTTCGGAGTCGGTAGAACCTATCAATGCTAACCAATGTCTGGAGACGAGGTAGTGAAATGAAAAATCTAGTGAATTCTAGTAGTAGTTATACTTAGTAGTAGTAGAGCTCTATGTGAAGGGGTCGTCCGGGGAAATACTAATACCATGCCTATTTCTGACGTGAAGCAGCATTGCTGTGTTTCAGTTTGTGGGTGCCGGTGAAATTACTGGCACGTGAGTCTGAACATCTGAATGCCTCAAATTGATGGACGAAGGTCAGTGCATCGTAGGGCACGTTCCTGACGAGCATGACCTACGAGGCAATGCTTTGTTATAGGCGATGGTTACCACTTATCATCAGGTAGGCCATAAATATGGTTGCTCTATCAGCTAGTTGTATAAAAAAAAAGTGTAGCGTAAACCTATAAAGCTTACTCTGGGATTAGTAGACAAAACCCTGTACTCCTTCAATTTTGTAAGTTCATCCAGGCGTTCCTTCACTGTGTCAGGACGCATACAGTAAGCCCGTAGGCAACGACTTTGGAATGCCTCGGGTATTCTATACTCCTGAAATAAAAATAATACTATACAAGGTGTATCTAAATATGTGTACTATGCGAAGGTGGGGGGTTTCAGACCACAATGGTGATCAGTTGTGGGGGGGAGATAATTAAAAATTCCTATTTTCAGTTTCCCATACAAAAATATTTAATTTCATAATGCCTAAATAAATTGACAACCCTATCCTACCCTACCCTTGACCCCTTGACCTACTACCTCTGTAGGTCTACTACTACTACCTACTACCTCTGTAGCTGAGTTTAGGGTTGTCACTTTGTATAAAGTCAGCTGTTCGTGTTGAGACTTCGTTGCAGTTTTTATTATCAGAAGGTATACTTATATTGTAGTTTGACTCCTGTATCCGAATTTATATTTAGACTCTAAAAACTCTCTCCTTTAAGCTTATGCAGTAGGTATTAAACACGATAATAAAATTAAGTGGTTGAATTTTGAATGTTTTTTTGTTTTAACTTCTTGTTTACTAGCAGCGAAGCCCGGCGTTGCCTGGCATTCCAGAATGTTAAAGAACATTCTAGAACGTTTAGGAGCATTCTTTTATAGAACGATTAGTCGTAGCGTGATGGTATATAGCCTATAGCCTTCTTTGATAAATGGACTATCCAACACAAAAAGAATTATTCAATTCGGACTAACACGTTCAACCAAACAAACTCTTCAGCTTTAGTATAGATTTGCTGTTTCTGTATGATTACCTCTAATATACTTCTTATTTCTAGCAGTGAATTGTAGTTGTTCTTCATAATGGCAGGTTCCAGTCTAATTGCTTCTCTCACATCCAGTCCAGCTATAGTACCGACATTTTCCAACGTCAATTTTGTACTGGTAGGGTCAGCGGCCACAATAAATCCATTTCTTCTTATGGCCTTCGCGTCAAATTTAATTTCCTCTTGAGCCAAGTCCAATGCTTCTTTGATATCAGCCATAGGTTTGTGACGTAAAGGTAGATAATTACGTAGGTACTTCTCGAATTCCTCTGTTGTTATTGAAAGTCTCCATTTTAGGTATCGTTCTAGCACACTGGTGCGTATGGTCACTGCAATTGTAATAAACGTAAAATTATGCACTAAAATATTATTAGGGCATTATATATCATAAACTTTTTAATGTGGTGTGTCAATACTGGTTTCAAAAATTATCTGTTAGAATTTGTACATAAATTTATTTTCAAGTTTGTTTTCCTAAGAAATCTTATACCTTTAAACGAGAAAATCTTGTATATATATATATATATACATATTTAGGATCTCGGAAATGGCACCAACGATTTTCATGAAATTTAGTATACAGGGGTTTTTGGGGACGATAAATCGATCTAGCTAGGATTTATTTTTAGAAAATATCGGCGTTCGGAGTTAAGAACAAACAACTTTTCCATAATATCATTACCCCTAGCGCCATCTGTTGCTCAGCTCAGCAAAAACTAAGCTCTGTGAGAACCTGAGAACTCAAGGGTTATGTTTCACAGAGAACGCCATCTATTGTCGAGTTTTGGTACTAAAGGACTACGTAAACACAAGTTCAGAAAGTTTCTATCTCATTGCACTCGTGATTTTTTTTTAAATAACCAGTCCTTATTTTTTATTATTATGTAGTATGTTAAGAAGATCGAAATATATGATTTCATCATTCATAAGTATGTTATCAAAAAAATACCGGTTACTTACTGCTAGTAAAAATAAATCAATCAATCATTTGTTCGCCTCAATTAAATGAAAGGTCATAAAAATTAATAAAATAAGTGTCATTCATTCTCCATAACTTGCAACTTGTTTTACAACAAGTCCTAATTTGATCCTAACCAATACACACAAACATTTACATCCAAACATTTGCCATTTGTGAGGACCGCTTATTGGCTACTTGATAACCTAGACTAGAATAATTAGTTATTAAGTTTTATAAAGCTGTTGGTCTTCCTAAAACAAATAAATAATTTAATAAAAAAACAGAAAGAAGGATATTGTCAAACTTCTAAAGCTCCTCCTTTCACTTGGAACTGAATTTACAGGGATAGATTGAAGCCAGATACTTACAGATAGAAGAGTTTGATTCAGGGAACCCAATAAGTGTCTTGTCCTCAGCTGGCCATTCCTGGAAGGAAGCAAGCAAAGTTTCTTCTAACTCAACATCCTCTCTCATTATGCCTTGCTTCTTCAAGCTAGCTATAGTGCTGTGTTTTGCAATGGTGTGATATCTGAAAGGAAATACTCCTTAATTACAAATACAAATACAAATATTTATTTTCTTTAAACTTAATTTATAGTACATTAGCATAGGTTTGGGACCCTCTTTTAAGTATAAAAATACCTGTGTTAGAGGGTCCCGCTCTTCTGTAATATAATTGTTTTGACTTAAAACTATGTAAATGATAAAAAACTTTTTTTTTTTTTTAATTTATATACGGAGCTTACATTAGGTGCGAGGTGCGTGAGTGTGTGTGAGGGTATGTTGTGCGTGTAAGGGTGTGTTGAGTATGTGTGTGTGTGTGTGTGAGCGCGTTGGGGGTAGGCCTCCATGATTCTCCCAGTCTCTTGAGAGTCTGGTTAGCACAGAGGGAAGCCTACCCCGGGGTGTGCATGGGTGTGTGTGAGTGTGTGTGTATGTGTGTGCGTCACGAAACAATTTCTAGTAGTTTTTCTGATTCCTCGTAGCTTAGTGTCAATAGCCATTCACTAAGACATTTTTTGCATTTATATTTATTCAACGGGTAGATATTCAAAATTTTATTTATATTGTTGTAAAGGTAGGAAGATTGAGTGGCATACTGCCGCGATGCAAACTGGGACCGAGCAGTATTTATAGAAGCTACTTTATACTTAATTAGGTAGATATCTATAATAGAAGATATAAAAGACTGGAGTGGTAGACTCAGGAAAAGATGAGACTTTTATGGGTGCATGACAGGTAACAATAATAGTCAACTCAAGCATTGATGCATGAACAAAATCAAGTAGGTAATTACGTTAAACTGTAGTTATTTTGCTTACTTTATAATATGTTTAGGCAGTATGCTGATAAACCCACATTCTTTTAGTATTTCTCCGTAATTGTCAACAGTGATAGGGTTCATGCTGAAAACATGAAGATTTTGGCAAGCTTCAAATGGGGTGATGCCAAACTTTTGAAGAATCTGCAGCGCACATTGTAGTCTGTGATGATCCACCTTTTCTATGTTAGGATGTTTCTTTTTCAGTAATGGTATTTCACTTTCAGGAATTCGTTTACCTGAAAAAAAAAATATTATGGATCACACAACGCTTTCTAGCCCCAATCTAAACAGAGCTTATCTATGATAGTATCTATTAGGTATTTGTTTAACGAAATTACTTACCCATCGTTCGATGGTAAAAATCAAAAATAGGCATCTGACTAGAATAACCTCGGTATATTGTAAAAACTGGTACATAAATACGGTTATGTTTAGGTAACAGTATAGATGTAAAAATGCTACTCATTATTCAATATTGTTTTCAATTCTTACAAAAAGATTATCTCGTAAAGATTCGAATTTGTAGGAATTTGTATTTCGAATGTAAACATAAACATAACCTAAAAAGATTTTGCTGTCAATGACACTGACACTGACTTATCGTTTGTTATCCCGCGGGTTCGTGGGCTTCTAAAGCTCTTACCCAAGCTTTCCAATGGTCGAACCAAGGATGTTATATTTACTAGGGATGGATAAATAAATTTCAGAGCGTGTCCGTTTTTTGTTAGTGTTCAGTTGTAGATATGTGTTAGTGTGCGTGACTAGAGAAGTAACGACATTAATTACTAACCTATCGATGAATTACGACGATTTGACGACCTCTGTGGTGCAGTGGGCGAATGTCCACCTACGACGCAAGAGGTTGCGGGTTCGATTCCCGCCTTAGAACAAATATTTGTACGATCTGCAGGTATTTATTCCGGGTGTTCTGGTCTTTTCTATATAAAAATAAAAAATACCTATACATGTAATGTATTGTATTATGTAGGTATATCAGTTATCTAGCACCCATAACACAAGTTCTGCTTATTCTAGGGCTAGATAATGTTGTGTGACTTGTCCAGCATTATTTATTGAATACCGAAATCAATGAAAAAGCCGTCATAATTGGATATAAACTCTTTGATTTGTTCAACTAAATTACAATAATATAATTCAATACACAATGAGGGATTTTCACGGTATGAAAATTTATGAAACGGTTTAAACTTTTAAAATTCTCACTGCTCGCTTGGGTGTTGTAGAAAGGTCTTGTGTTTCCACACCACTTTCTTGCATTTTTTTCCGTCCTGGGGCATTTTGGGAAACTAAAAAAAATTATAAATGAGATAAATAAACGAGGCCGTTAATTACCATTTCAGCCGAGCATTGTATACTTAGTACTATTCTCTAATTTGCGAGGAAACAAAAAACAAATTAATTCTAGAATCAGAAGTTTACTTCTTCAGCTATGTCTCTCAATCGAGTTTTAAATCTTATTCAGCACCCAACGACTAAGTACCTACTTAGTATTTATTAAACAAAATAAAATTGTGATAAACCTAAGAGAACATAACATCCACAGCGCAGAGTAGATAGGTAGGTATCAGATTTTCATTCCCGCCAATTTGACTGTGCGCGGTTTTTTTTAGCATTTAAAAAAAAATATTGTGTACAAAAAAAAACGAAACGAAAGATGTTTCACATTATTATGATTCCACAACATTACAACAGTCACTTCATAATCCTAATATCAAGATATCAAGCTAACTTACCTTAAAACCTCGGCCTGCCTCCATGTTTTCTATACCCATGCAGAGTCCATGTGATACCTAATTACACCTAAAAACGATGCATGCAGAAACTAAACCATGTGTAAAGCAATAAATGTATTGAGTATTGAGTACTTAGTAGTCATGATCCCCCAGTAGGATTACACTAGGATACCCGTATCGTGGGTATCAGGAACTACGAGTGACCCGCTACAAATATTTGCAGATCTTACAAACATTTATCCCGCAGTAAACTCATTCAAAGTCATATGCATAAAAAACGGAAACTAAAATATTATCGATATAGCCAAATTGGCTGGTGTAGTACATCACTAGCACAGATGCCTAAATCAATACATTTTATTTTACAATAATTAATGGTTTTACACTTAGTTTTCATCAATAACACTTATGGATATATGACTAACATGAAATAAAATTTAGGCTGAGTCTATTAATACAGGTACTGTACGAACAATTTATAATTATTAATACGGTTACCGTACGAATAATTTGTAATTATTAATACGGGTACTGCGGGGGGAAGGAGGGGGCACCATTCTTGAAATTAAGTAGGTATAAAAAAAAAAAAAAAAACCCTAACAACCTACTGTTACTTTTGTGACTTATGTCGGAGTGCCCCGAGTTTGAATCTGGATTTTTAAAACACTTTACAGTCGCTTAAAAGGCGTAGTAAAGTTAAAATTTGGGTTGGCTTTAGTATTGTTAGGGAGGAGGAGGGACGGGGGAGGGGTCCTCTCTGCACTGACATGCACCATTCTTGAAATTAAGTAGGTATAAAAAAAAAAAACCTAATAACCTACTGTTACTTTTGTGACATAGGTCGGGGTGCCCCAAGTTTGAATAATATCCGTACGAATAAATATAATTTATTCATCCAGCACCCGTACAAATAGTCACTTCCTAAAATTTAATTATAACTGTTTTTCTGGTAAAAAATCTCGCTCTCTAAGCATGTAAAAAGATGAAATATGTTGACTAAGACTTACTTATTAAATGACTATTCCGGGTCTTTTACACCTCCTTTTGTTGTTCTGGAAGAACAATACACAGCAGAACAACACATTTTTTCACTAGGTGAATTGATTTTGTAGAAACGTTTTATTTTTAACACAATTTATTGAGTTTTCTCAGCACAACAAGACAATGTTTTGTCCAACATGTCGGAAATCAACAGACACGATTTACACAGGAGTAAGGTGTTGCCAAACTTACATCTACTTTCTCTTCTACTCGTAGCTACGTTCCGTGGGATAGACAAAGATAAGATCACTGGTGTAATACACAGCTAAGTAAGAGCGGCAACGCCTTATCGCGGATTCCATTGTGATTACTCTTCCCTGGGTCGAACGAAGAGAAAAAGCAGGAAAGGGGTTGGTCATCAGATGATAGATGAAGCGGTATGTTTTCAGAACTGTAGTCATGTAGTCTGTCTGCGAAGTTCGCAGACAGACTACATACATTCGCAGTGCGAACAGAAAAAGCAATAAAAAATAAAATAATCTCTTGGCTGCAGGGCTGCATCTTCTGATTCTTTTTCCAGGAAATTAAATAAACCTTGATAGAAGAAGGCTATCTTTATCTAGAAACTGCAGATTCACGAAAATAACGCACATAAAAGTAAAGTGGTTGACAAGGAACAAAAACCAATATTCTAAGCTAAGACCTAAAACAGAACAGCGGCTGTATAAGCTTTCCTGACACTTTCAGATGGATTGGGAGGCTGTCAGAAATCAATTCAAACAATCCTGGCTAACCACACTGCTCAGTTTAGTTCTGTTTACTGGTGTGACATATTTCCTCATATGGGCTGAGGTTTGTACCTATCAATTAACCGGCATTTTTTCTACTTTCCGAACCTGGTACCAAGAAGTTCGGAAGTTTAAACTACGTACATAATATTTCAGGGTAAAACTATAGAAAGTAATCTGATGTTGGAAGAACTAGTAACAGCTGCGGAAAGTATAGATGTGCACACTGGTGATGGAGCTGCAAGGTATGAGGGCAAAGTTGTGCACATTGTAGGGCCGCTGCGTGTACTTGAACCCATTTCTGAACCGGACTACAATATCCATGTGCAGGCTGTGAAGCTACGAAAGCGAGTGCAAATGTACCAGTGGATTGAGGAAGCTACGTAAGTTATTCAAGGAGTAAAAAAGTGATTATTGTGGTTTGGTAATGTTTTTTCATTTGATCTATTGTAATAGTCTTTGGGGGTAGACACAGGCTAGGGAAAAAAATAGTTGATTTTTTTTAGTCTACTTGAAGGTCACTTTTCGACACATATTTGTATAGGTTAGACCAAAGTCTTGGGCTCCTGATATTGATTGTTCCATTCTCATTGACAGAGAGCAAGAAAATTTCCTAAGCGAACCAGCAGAAGAGTCACAGAAGACATACTGGTACCACAAAGACTGGAGAGATTATGTGGTAGATTCAGCACTGTTCTACATAAGGCCAGGACATCACAACCCCACTTCAATACCCATGTTCAGTGAAACACATATTGCTGAGAGTGTGAAAATTGGGTGGATGCATTTAGGTAACAATTTTGTAAGAATATAACACAGAATAGTTTTTTTTTATATGAATGCGATCATCCCTTAGCTAGAATCTCACCTAATGTAGGCACCAATGTAGCGGGCGATGGAGCAGGATGGTCTATAAGACACCTATTCACTCTTGCCTTGAAGAGGCCTAGATTGTAGTGGTCAGGAAAATCAGCCGATGGCAAAGAGTCCCATTCCCTGGAGGTTCGCATAATGAAGGTGGAGCCAAAACGCTTAGTGCGAATGCGTGGTATGCTAACCAGTGAATATGACTTGGGTATGCTGTATGTTGAATTAAGTACTTTCTTGCAAGATAGTATTTACATCCTAAAGAGTAGGCAAGTCTTTAAAAAGTGGAAAATTGAAGTAAAGATAACCATAGAATGAATTTGTATACCTTGAGCTGACCTTTGTTGGTGGTATTAATTTAATAAGGCGAGGTTGTTTGGTTTCAGGTTTAGATATTAAGCGCAAGGTTAATGATTACTATGAAATATGGTCAGACTCAAGACCGGAGAGAAATGACATCAAGCTACACTCCGGTTTCTACTATCATGGTGATAGTGCTTTGGAACACAAGATTGGCGATTTACGAATTCATTTTTCATATGCGGGTAGGGAAGATGATATTGTAAGTGAAACTGTTATTCTGATAAGGTACTGTACCTGTCTCTGTTTTCTTCTACAGTGCCTTTGTTTTGCACTTTACGCCATTTTGTTTTAGTTCATCAACTAATCATTTAAAAAAAAAAACATTGTATAAGTCCACTTCAAATGCTGGCATTGTCCTACTGTGCTTTGATCAGTGTTGCTAGGATCAAAATACTCCAAACTGAGTTTCATAATAACAGGGTAGCTTATGAGTTGTTTTTTTTTTCAGTACACTGCAATCGGCGTAGTTGAATCAGAGATACTACAACCATACAGCCCTCAATACTTCCCCACTGCTGACCCTATATCGCTGTTCCGTAAAGGGTCCTACAGTCTCAAGCAACTTTATGACTTGGAGAAGCGAGATGCTAATACCCACACTTGGAAGTACAGGCTGCTGGGTTTTGTACAAGTCTTCGCTTCCGCTATGACTTTGCATCCAGAGTGGGTGACATTGTGTAAGTTCATATTATTATCATTTTTTATATGCGCTTCAAGTTGTTGGACGCAGGGCAATACATCGTATCGTAGGGCATTTTCCTAACGTGCGTGACCTGCGAAATAATGCTTTAATGTAAGCAATGGCTACCACTTAACGTCAGGTTAGCCATAAATATGCTTGTTCCTTTACTAGATGTAGAAAAATTATATTATTGTTTTGTTTCAGTTCTTCAATTTCAATGGATTGCAAGCAATTTGAGAAGGTGCACAAGAGTTTGGGTGAACTTTGTACTGGCATTTTCTTATACATTGCTTGTCATATCCATTCCATGGTGAGTTTATTTGTTTTATTTATGATGATGCCGGCCGCCCCATAAATTACATAATTATAAGTATAATACCAGCTATCTGGTTCCCATAGTACAAGCTCTGCTTAATTTGGGGCTAGATAGTGTTATGTGGATTGTCCGCAATATATGTATTTATATTTATTTATGAGAAACTAGTGGCCGCCCGCGGCTTCGCTCGCCCCGTACTCGTAACGCCCCGTTTCTGTTACTTTTTCGGGATAAAAAGTATCCTATGTGCTATTTTACACCATAATATATCTTTGTGCCAAATTTATCCAGATCCGTTCAGTCGTTCTGGCGTTATTGGGTAACAAACATCCATCCATCCATACAAACTTTCGCATTTATAATATTAGTGGGATTTATAAGACATCCTCAAAGAATTAAGTTGGTTATTGTTTTTTGGCACTTGTAAACTGTCATGGCTAATTATAGATAGTGCAATTCACGAAGACGCGCCCCTCGCGTGCGGGGTGCGAGGAGTTTGCTCCGAGCGGCAGTCGCGAACCGTAGTCTATTCATTGTAGTGTGCGTGTGCACTCATAGGTAATTAGTGTGTACCGTTAACACTCAAACATTGACGGAAGCTTGCACACATATACTACTAGCTGTGCCCGCGACTTCGTCCGCGTGGTATAGTGTCTATGGGTAGCATTTTTAATTTGCAGCGGAAGAAAACAGTAATTAAATAACAACGTCATATTCGCGTGCACGTGACACAGTCGTCTGCCCTCTTACTAAACTTAGACATATGGCGTCGTACTACGCCACACTTTCATCCCCCCCGCATTCCTCTCCGAACTCCCCCCACACTCCCCCCACTCTCCTCAACACCCCCCCACATTCCCCCCGCACTCCCCTCCACAATCCCTCTGTACTCCTCCCGCACCTCCCTTCCACACTCCCCCCGCACCTCCCCTCCACACACCCCCTGTACTCCCCCCGCATCCCCCCTCGCTCCTCCCCTCCACACTCCCCCCTGTACTCCCCTCCACACTCCCCCCGCACCTCCCCTCCACACTCCCCCCTGTACTTCCCCTCCACACTCCCCCCTGTACTCCCCTCCACACTCCCCCCGCACCTCCCCTCCACACTCCCCCTGTACTCTCCTCCACACTCCCCCCGCACCTCCCCTCCACACTCCCCCTGTACTCCCCTCCACACTCCCCCCGCACCTACCCTCCAACTCCCCCCTGTACTCTCCTCCACACTCCCCCCGCACCTCCCCTCCACACTCCCCCCTGTACTCCCCTCCACACTCCCCCCGCACCTCCCCTCCACACTCCCCCCTGTACTCCCCTCCACACTCCCCCCTGTACTCCCCTCCCTCTACCCCCCCAGCACAAACTTTGAATGTCATATTTTTTTATATCAAATCAACAGACTAATAAATAAGTTTTAAGTTCTAGCTCTAAAAATGACGATACTTCCATACAACTTTCAACCCCTATTTTCAACCCCTTACAACCCTTTTTTCGCAATAAAAAGTAGCCTATGTCCTTCCTCAGGCCCTCAACTATCTGTGTACCAAATTTCATTTCAATCGGTTCAGTAGTTTTGGCGTGAAAGCCGGACAGGAGGACAGACAGACAGACAGACAGACAGAGTTACAAACGCATTTATAATATTAATAAGGATAAACGGTTAGGAGGAATAGTGGGGCGCGCCTTCGTGGATTGCACTATCTATATATACTTCTCAGATGGATTTTACCCATGTTTGGTAGAAATCTCTGCAGCCGTTTCCAAGTTCTGACGATTCATCAACTGTGTCGGGGTTTTCTTATGTAAAGTTACCTTGTTTACTGTACTTACATCTTATGCTTCCAGGCTAGTCCACAAGCCGTCATTCGGAGCATTAGTCCTCGGCATTGGGTTACTGCCAGTGCTGCATTACTCCACACTACTCGGCCGACGTGATTCTCTCGAGCCGCCGCCCTACACGCGATGGAACGATCGCGACCGATGATTGAATATCCTACCCAATCCTTCTTCCTAGAGGTGACAGAATCCTCCTATTTGTATAAACTAGCATCTAACAGATTGTTATCATGAAGTATCTTAACTATTCCTGGTTACGAACTTTAACTATAGCTTTTTTTAAATATATTTATTCAAATCGGCCCAGCCGATACAGCATTCGCATTTATGATGTTTCTAGGATACCGGCTTATTCTTAAGTACAAACTTGAAAATACTTGATTCCTCTGTTGTGAACCGTCAATCTCTCTCTGATGTAAAATCTACCGTCAACCAATACCCAACATCAGTAATCTATGTATCCCAAAATAATATACTAAAATTAACCATCTTCCAGTACCAAACATTAATAATCTGTCTATCTATACCTACTAATACAAAAATCAAACATCTTCCAATACTCAACATCAAAAAAAATTATTGAATAATTTTAAACAATCATATTTTTTTTAAACTATTCGAGTATGTATGTGCTTATATTAATAAAAAATTAATGCAAACTAGTCTTTAGTTAGTAAGAGTTAAATAAACTTATTTTAGTGGAAGTACCAAAACTAGAAAACTACTTAAAATGTAATACTTACTTACCTAGTAGTGCCTAGTAGGTAAGTATTTTATCGTGTTTATTATTTTTAATTTGTGAAAAGATCATACAAAAATACGGTAGGAGCCAAGCCGTAGTTTGTGGCCTGTTCTTCTAGGCTTGGTCGCGTGGATCTGACACCTAGACTTAATAGCTTTAAGACGTATCAAAGTGATCCTTGTGATACAACTGAATAAATACATCTTTGACTTTTGATTTTGAATAGGCCTATTACCTACCAAGAAATCTGAGAGGATATGTCTACCGTGCTTGTGGATTTAGCCGTGAGTTTTTTTTCAATGCATGTGATTGATGGGGTAACCTACGTATGTCAGGTTCTTAGCAATTGAATATCCATGGGCTCTGCTAACTCCGAGAAAGGGTGTATCTTTTGTTTGTATGCTCTAAAAGTTAAATTAAAAAAAAAACGTTGGTACAAAATATAAAGAAAGCTTTAAGATTTTGAAAAGTACCTATACCTACCAAATTAAAACAAAAATCCGACTAATATGTATGTGTCTAATAGCTGTAAGATTAATACAATATAGCGTATTCATATCAATAAGTATTTCAAAGGTGCACAAACGAACCAAATAGCATTTATATAGAAAATTGTAGAGATCATCATTATTTTGTAGCCTTATTAGCTTCAACGTAGTTTATGTATAGTACTTAGGTAATAAGCCCTGGTTGTGAAAATCCACTAACATTTTTATAATAAAACGTATAAAATTACAAAAATATTTTTATAATGTCCCAAAAGTTACGAGCCGTTAGGCCCCCTTCGTTAATAATTTCCTAAGTATAGTAAAAAAAGGGTAGTGAGTGTGAATTCACGTTCACGTAATTACCTAACTGAGAAAATGCACTTTAACCTTCTTTATTTTGAGTTGCAAGCGAATTACTCATTATCGGCGTATAGGCAAAATTAAAATTCATAATTTTTATGACACAAACGAGCTTTACTCTAATATTGATTGAAACAAAGCAAAGCATGTTTATCGGAGCAGTGGTAGTGTTGTTTTGCAGCATCTTTCACGCAGGCGCAGTCCGGGTTTACAATCAGCTGATCGCATGTCGCCCTTTTACATCTATCTCCTCAATATTGCTGCATTTTAATACGGTTGTGACTTTTACTCATAGTTTCAGGTAGATTTTGTTATGCTTCCTAAGAAACGTGTTCCTAATTTAAAGTGTGAAAGATAGTACCTAAATTTAAATCGATAGAATGAAAGACACCGCGACGTCTGTTTGGATTTTCCTTAACATCCTGTGTCTAGGAATGTGTGTATACTTGTACCTAATCTGGTCACAATACTGGATGCATATTGAAAAGCAGAGACTCTTCAATAGTCCAACAGAAATACCTTCGCACAAAACGGCGCCCTTACAAAGTACGGACAGACATTCCAAATCTCCTTACAACTCGACGCTGTTTGTTCACAAAAACAGGAGATCGGCTATTGGGGCTGCTCGGAGTGGGTCCAGCAAGTCTGGTTCCCTTCATACGTCTTCCAATGTTGTGATACGACATAACCACGGAGGCCCAAGGTTTCCCAACATACACAAGCCTTTACTAGAGTTTGATAGTGAAAAGTATGTTTGCGATGATTTTTTAACAGCAGAGTGCGAAGAGAAGAACAGGGAATTCAGAGAGCTGTTGATAAAAGAGTTTCATAGAGTGCTTATGGGTGATAGTAAAGTGTTCCGCTCCGGTTTGGATTCTCAAAATATATACGACGTGAAATACGAGAGTGGTAATAAAGAAGATGCGACGAAGGAAGAAGTTATGTGTGCGCTTAAACAAGTTCAGTTTAAGACTGTGACAGCTAATGATGAGCCGTTTAGGAGACTGGGCTTCAAAATCCCAGAGGCACCTTTACAAGAGCGTCGTAGTTTCAATACCTGTGCCGTTGTCACGAGTGCTGGGGCTTTGTTGGGATCGAGGCTCGGAGAGTTTATTGGTAAGTTCATTACCTTTTTAAACTAAAAGTACTAAGGCTCAATTTCACGGATGACTAATCGCCCAATACATTTTTGCTTGAAGAATTAGATATAAAGAACTGTGAAATATTTGATCGGCCGATTAGAAATCCGTGAAATTGACCATAATTATGTTAAACATACATTGTTCGTTAGGGTGTCCCGAGATTTTTTTTTTTGGTTTCTGTTAACGCAAGACCTCTCAAAAGTTGTGCATTTGATCATAGATTACGAACTTATTTTTTTAAACATTATAAAACTATGTCTTTAGGGCTCTACCGATCTTTAAAGTTTTGAAAAAAAATAATTTTATGATAATCTTTAATTTAGGTTCCTGAATAGTATAATAATGAATATTTACTTTTTGTTACCTAAAGGTGTAATAAATAGACGACATTTCGATTTGCATGTAAGGACATGTTACCAGCGACTTAGGATTTGATAGGTTTCAACTTGCTTACACCGTCAAGTTTCAACTCGCTTCGACGACTTTCTTGACTTGACTCGCGAGTGTTTTCTTCATAGGCAAAGTGATTTTTATGCTATAAAAGTACAGTTTCAGTATTAAAGGGTTTCAGTATTTCAGTTTTCAGTATTATTTAATTTTGTATTATTTTATGTTATATAGAAAAGTTCTGTAAAATCGTAAAATTTTCAAAACTTAAAAGTGTGGTAGAGGCCTCAGGATGGCATATAATTCTATTATTTTTACCTTTTTCGTAATCTGTGTAAAACTACACAAGTTTCGATACCTCTTGCGTTAGTCTACCTTGAAAAAAAAAAATCTCATACATGGACGGGACACCCTATTGTTCGTTAACCATGTTCATGCATTCTTAAATGTATTCTTACAAATAATAATAACATACTGAAATGCTTGTGCGTTCCTTATTAGAAAAAGCAGCCAAGTGCGAGTCGGACTCGCCCATGAAGGGTTCCGTAGCATCAATTAACATAATATAAAGGTTTTTGTAGTTCGTCGAAAGGTAAATTGCAATTTACTATTTATGACGTATAAAAAAAAACTACTGACTAGATCTCGTTCAAACCAAATATCGTTGGAAGTTTGCATAGTAATGTAAAACATATATTTTTTTTAGTTTTATCATTCTCTTATTTTAGAAGTTAGAGGGGGGGGACCAACTTTTTTCCACTTTGGAAGTGTCTCTCGCGCAAACTATTTAGTTTAGAAAAAAACGATATTAGAAACATCAACATCATTTTTGAAGAATCCATAGATACCCCACACGAATGGGTTCGATAAAAAAAAAATTTTTGAGTCTCAGTTTCAAGTATGGGGACCCCCAAAATTTATAGTTTTAGAAAAAAACGATATTAGAAACCTCAACATAATTTTTGAAGACCTATCCATAGATACGCCACACGTATGGGTTCAATGAAAAAAAAAAATTTAAGTTTCTGTTTCAAAATTTATAGTTTTTTTTTTATTTTTGTGTAAAAACCTTAATGCGGTTCACAGAATACATCTACTCACCAAGTTTCATCAGTCTAGCTCTTATGGTTTCGGAGAAAAATGGCTGTGACACGGCCGGACAGACAGACAGACAGACAGACATGACGAATCTATAAAAATGGCAATTTTACTTTTTTGTTTGGGAAATTACCTTTAAAAAAGTATTTCCATGCTGAGGTGGCAACAGGAAAAAAAGCATTTGTATAATTTATACCTATTGTATAGGTATTTCTTACTTGGTTTTCTAGAAAGTGTATGTTTCTTTACACTATCCTATTTAGGAATTGCTTTGTGCTTGACCCAATGTAAAATCACTTAGAATAATAAAAGTCATAAAACCACAAGACTATCTCTCGATCAGAACGGCGCTCTTCACGAATTGCGCGCAGTGATTCACTTGCTGTTTGAGCCTACGGTTTAGGATCCTACTCGTTGAGGAAGTAGCCAAAGACGTCTTCAATGATTAATACTTTCTTTAACAATTATGTAACGTATAATAAATTAAAGAGATGATAAAGTACAATTTTTAAAAATGTGTGCGTTGCAACGGAGAAAACGAATGCAGTGTGATATCAAGTTGAAGCGAGTGAATGAAGTGAAGCTTGCTGTGGGTCTTCATCTTCCTTTGACGTGACGCTGACGTATGACGTGACGTTTGACAGTGACAGCTTGGTCTTTTGACATCTCGTGGTGCTGCCACTGTCGTCGTTGTTGACGTCGGTCGCTGGATGGCGCTAGCAGTAGATAACTTCCTGAACATACCGGCCGCCTTGGAAGTACCAGGTAGAAATGCTTCCAACATGAAGGACTCGATGAGCTGCTGCTTACTGGCTTCACGTTTTCGGTAGGCTGCCTTGGGTGACGACGTTCCTGTCGTCCTCTGGTTCTTGCTCTCTGTAGCGCGGCTGATACGCGGTAGGTAGGTACGAGTAGGTTGGGCGATCTGTGCCATACAGGTGCAGTCGGGATAGCTCCATCCGGTAGTAGCACCCCAGTTGTGAAAGGGTGGCCATTGTAGGGTTCTCGCAGGTTGAAGCTAACGGTTGGTCGATCAGGGAAGGCGCCAGATTCAGTGGTGAGGTTTGTATCTGAGGACAGAGGGGACAAAGTACGGGAAATCGGGACGGTTTCAATTTGCGTTTGTACCGTTCCGATCTCCTCGCACGTTAGCACTGTGTTGCCCAGCAGACACCCTGACCAGTACTTACAGGACCTGACTCCTGCCTCCCATAACCCGCCAAAATAAGGACTAAAGAGGGAAGAACGAATTAAACGAATATGATAAATATAGTTATTATTAAAATTAAAATATTTGAAAATTATGGATTGAAAATTGAAAACAAAATTATTAAGATTATTTAATAAAATCTGAGGCTTGCTACGATGTGATATAAGAGTATTCAACGTTATAAGAAAATCCTGTGTCGCTCGAATAGTGAAACAAATAAATAAACATACGTCAAATTTTATTATTTGAGCACCTTTTCCTTCGAAGTTCACGATGAGCATTCGAATATGGAACACCCACCACCTTTCACGCATGGAATACACTAGAAACTGCGATACTGCATGAAACAATCGTCCATGTTCATGCGCGTACAACAACCTATCAAAACGGTATTTACCACAACACAGCACAGGATTTTTTATCTGATTAAAACGAAAGTTAGTCGCATTACACAACCTACCACCAACGCAAATAATGCCATTTAGATTTAAGGTCTTACAGTATTTCAAGTTCAATAACGGCAAACAAATTTTATGGTTAGGATACTCATTACAAAGCGATTGATGATGCACTGCGCGTGTCAACATAGTAAGCGAGCGCTCGAATGCCTCCCCGGATATCAAACCGGTTCTGGAGCCTCGGCTACAACAGCTGAGCGCCGCTTTTCGTGCAATATTTGATGAATGCAATAAAAAATGTGCACACGACTGAGGTATACGAATAGATAAATGATAAGGTTCTTTGACAATTACCTGTTTATATTGAAGTGAACTATTTGAATTATTTTCTACGGCCATGCACCGATCGTTCGGCATGGTTGCGAAGGATTCCCCCAAGGAATATGATGATTCCTTGACGGTTAGTTCCTCTGATTCCCAACATCCACGCAATTGAGAATTGACCTGAACTAAATTGCATTGAACTCGGTCAATGTTAAACGAATAATTACAACGAATAGGGCCAGATATGATCCACCCGAGTTTCGACTCGGTGAGGTGTGGACCAGAGCTGAGTTTGATTTTAGCATCCCCAAGTAGGTCCCAAAATATATCCGCACCTAAAAGCATATCTACATCGGACGAGATACTAAACGTAGGATCAGCAAGAGAGATATGGCTAGGTATACGGATACCTTCGCAGTTAACGGCTAACGAAGGTAACTTTGTTGTAATACAAGGAAGAACTAAACATTGGATTTCCGTATGGAAATCACTTATTTTAGAACGAATGATTGTTCTGCAGGTGTGAGCACTTTGAGAAAGGTTTTGTCCCACACCAGAAATATGAAGAGTGGACTGTATAATTGGCAAACGAAAACGATTAACTAACGATTCTGTTATAAAACAGCTTTGACTTCCGCTGTCAAGAAGTGCCCTAACGGTATGTAAACGATTATTTGAATCAGGTACGTCTATGAGTGCGGTGGATAACAACACCGGCTGTACTGCAGCATGACAGGTCAGTACATTGCGCTCGGTGCCTACCTGCGTATCAGCTGATTGGTGTAGGCTAGGTATTGGAAGCGAGGTATGCGTAGACGCGTCCGTACCTAAACCTTCATTTGAACGAATATTATTGTTATGAAGCAACGTATTATGCTTGGCTTGGCATAGTTTGCATGGGCCAAACGAACATTCATTTGATGAATGATTATTCGAACGAAAACAATTTTGACACACCTTTTTATTTTGAATAAACTGATACCTATTTTCTACAGACATATTTAAGAATTTTGCACATGAATACAAAAAGTGATCGTTCCCACAAAGTACACAAGAACGTTTTTGTGTGTTATTGTCAGAAACGGGTTTCTGTGACGCATATGAGTGCGTAAGAAGTAGCGGGTTCGACTTCGAATCATAGTGACTAGTGGAAGAGTAACATAATTGTTGAGTTGGATTTGACCTACTTGATGCAGTATGCGGACATGAAGCTGTACGTTTATTGCTATTCGGTTTTATCATATCCAGCATATCAGCACGGTTCCTAAGGAAAACAATTAAATCATCTAATGTAATTCTATTGTTTGCATCGGTTGCGACATCAAATTTCTTTGTAACGAGTAACCCTTTATGCGTTTCCCACTCACGTTCTGTGGACGGGTCCAGCTTTGACACAACTAAATATATTATAAGCGTGTCCCATGAATCAGTGGGTTCATTTAACGATTGAAGGGCACGTAGGTTGCGTAATGTCGAATCTATTAGCTTCCTAATCTGTGCAGGCGACTCAGTCTGTAACGAATGTGTGGCAAATAACGATTTGACATGATTTTGTACTAACAAACGATTATTATGAAACCTGCTTTCTAGCAAATCCCAAGCGTGAGCGTAGTTAGGAGCAGTAAATTCCAACGCACTGATCACATGAGAAGCAGTACCACTAAGTGAAGATTTAAGATAGTGAAACTTCTGTATTGAATCTAAATCTTCACGGTTGTGAATCATGGTTAGATACAAGTTCCTATATTCGAGCCAATGATCATATGAACCGTCGAAGGCAGGTAATTTAATTTCTGGCAGCTTAATCGACACAGGCTTACCGGAACCAAAAGACACTTGTCTTTGTTCACTTACGTTAATACACTTCGCGGCAGCCATCAGAGAAAAATACTGAGCTTCAAATGCTTCCCTGTATTCTAATTGAAATAGAAGGTCAGATTCTTTCGATGACTGTTCAATTTCATCTTGAACTTTATTGAAATTTTCGAAAATAACGGTTTGACATTGCATACGTAAATCAATTTCTGCAATGTGGGTAGCAGTTAGTTCTATTGTATCGTTTTGAAACTTGCTCAGATATTTTTGAAACAGCTTCAACCTACTTTGAATGCTACCTCGCTGCTTTATAAGTTCAGTGAGGCGGCTTTGAGCTACTGTGTTAGCTTGTAACCGGGGGGACAAGGGCCTATCTACTCTGATTTTAACGGAATCAAGAGACGTAGCTACTTGAAAAACCTCTTCGTCTATCATTTTGGCTGATTAAAAAAGGCACAAGTACTTACAGTTTCCTTTTGGTAGTGGTTCAGCCGACGCAAGGCACACAGCAACGCACGACTGAAATACGAAAACGGCACAATTAACGCAAATAGTGTATTGGGAGAGGTTAGGATGGGTGAGATGACCAGACCGTTTATGCTTGCCGCTGCTCCAAATCCTCTTCTCCTCTTCCAATGATCCAGGACTCCAACGGGACTCTGGATTGACGTGGCTACAGCTGTCCGTTTCTTTGTTCGGCTCGTAAGGACCAATGTTTGAGCCTACGGTTTAGGATCCTACTCGTTGAGGAAGTAGCCAAAGACGTCTTCAATGATTAATACTTTCTTTAACAATTATGTAACGTATAATAAATTAAAGAGATGATAAAGTACAATTTTTAAAAATGTGTGCGTTGCAACGGAGAAAACGAATGCAGTGTGATATCAAGTTGAAGCGAGTGAATGAAGTGAAGCTTGCTGTGGGTCTTCATCTTCCTTTGACGTGACGCTGACGTATGACGTGACGTTTGACAGTGACAGCTTGGTCTTTTGACATCTCGTGGTGCTGCCACTGTCGTCGTTGTTGACGTCGGTCGCTGGATGGCGCTAGCAGTAGATAACTTCCTGAACACTTGCATATGAGCTGGCAAGGAACTCCAATCAGTGTTCCGCGAACCTGTACTACGTGTTACACATTTGCATTTTGTGAAATAAAATATTGTAAAAGCTTAGCAAAATAAAATAAAACCTGTTTTTGTAAGTAAGTTTTTGTATTAATATTCAACCCGTAGTAGTAATATACAATCCCATGTGTGGTAGTCATTCTCAGATCAGCTGTGTCAAAGATATGATTAAATCTTAGTTTATTAGAGGAAGAACTTGGATTTGAATGTCATTTTCACGACTATACTCTGTCCAGTTGATAATCTATCCAGCTGCTAATAAGTCTAGATGAGAATCTGTCCAGCTGCGAACTGTCCAGTTGCTCCCGAGGCTTGTATGCGATCGCTTGCAAATGTTATCCTATACTAAAACGCTTCTAATTAGAAGCGTTATACAAATAACAAATAAAAAAAGTACAACAAGTAAAGTAGCGTAGCTCAAATTTGTGGGATGACAACCACAAAGGTGATTGCATACGGGCGTATGTAGCCGCACTTAATCTTTACAGTTACCGTCCCAAATGCTATTGGTTACTAAGCTTTATTATTTGTTTTCGTTTAGTTTTGTGTCATAGGCCAACAACCGGTATGACATACTTGTAACCTATAGTCAAATGTGACCGTAAGAGTTTTCAATAACAATGTAGATTTGTTCGGCTAGCCGTTTAACTCGCGTGATACCCCGTTAAAAAGTAACCATTTCTAACACAAAAACTATATTTTTTAGAAGTTTTATCAAAATCGAACAAGCCTTTGCAGAATGATTGAAACATATACATCAAAAATATGTAGTTAGATTAGTTGGGTTAAAATTTAACTGATTAATAAACTACTCTAATAAAATAAGACAAAACATATTTTTAAATACACGTTATTATTTTTAATTATAGTATACGTATTTCTATAACGACATCGGTAAAGCATGTTTGTCACAAATCATTTGTTCACCGTCTTAATTTTAACATGTTGCAAATAAATAATCTTTACATTTCAACTTTATCTTTAAAACTTTTTGTTTGAAGATGTAAATAGTAAATCAGGATGAAAAATGTGTGAACAGTTAGATTTATTACATTGATCGTAATAAATGGTGTTGTATAAGCCGTAACTTACAATAACAAGTAATGGGGAGTGGACGCGGGTGATCGACCGAGTATTGTGGCGCTATCGCATCGGATCTCAGCTTTGTTGCGCATTGTCATGCGCGGGATGCCCTCTTCGGCGGACGGCCTAAATCGAATGCGAATTCAACGAAATTGCTTAGTTTATTGTACTTCACATTAAATGTGAAGTACAATAAACTGTTTATTATATTATTATTAGTTTATTGTACTTCACATTAAATGTGAAGTACAATAAACTAAGCTAAGCTAAGCTTTATTTATCATTGGTTGTCTAGTCCTGAAGAGAAACAACTGGATAAGGCTGCCTGGAAGAAATCGCTTTCAGCGATAAGGTCGCCCATTGAACTTTATTTTGTTACGCCTAGTTTTTATAATGTATCCTTGTGTACAATAATGTGTTATATATCACATATGCTATGGCTATGGTTTTGAGTCTGTGTGAGTGCTCACCAGTGTATTATGTGACCACTGTGTGTGTGACATTTCGACGTAGGATTTATTTAGTCGACACTCACACAGACTGAAAACCAGATGCAGAGACAGAGCCAGACAGAGCTTGTGGTAAGCCTACTGCATGGTCATCCATCAGTTACAACGACAAAGGTCTTGCTTTTAAATTAGAAGCCCAGTAACTAGTTTCTAAAAAGTCTTAACTAATTTAAAATGAAATAGTAGGTACATTCATTCACACTGGACATTCACAGGGATTACCAATTTTTGTAAAATTAAAAATATTAGCAATACCTAGTGCGTTTTCGCGGTGATGGCAGATGACTGGCCGCTTTAGAGCCGTTTTGATCTTCAATGCAATAAAGTCCACGGGACTTTTTAATTACTCACTGCAAATTCAATCACAGGATAACTGACATTATATTAATGGTTTGTGGTCGCAGCTATTATAATTTGGTTAGTGGTTACAATTAGGTACCTAACGTAGGTATATAACCTGGCTAATAAAGCCATAAACGAAAATGCCTACAGTAGGTATGTAATGTACGCAAATTACCGATAGAGGTCAATTGTTCAGTTTTATTGTTTGTTGAATTGTTGTAGTCATGATGAAACGCGAATTCTGTAATAGGTGATATTGGTAAAAAAAACTGTCAAAAAAGCTAGAATTAACAGCTTTGTTGAAATTTCGGCAATGGTTTAACAGCAAAAGGTATAATAACAGAACATGAAAGAAAAAACAAAAATTACTGCACTCAGATTCTTTCCATCCTAAACCTGTAAGCTTAAGGCCCACCTGGGCTCACTTAAGACGTTTCAAAATGATCTTTGTGATACAAGTGAATAATTTTTGATTTTTAATTATATTTGAATATCTATTTTCTTTAGTTTACCGGTTTCTGCTTTCTAAGAGATCACAATAGAAAAGTAAAAAGTTGTTTATTTGAACTTCACAAAATACATAATTATTTCTCTGGAAATATTTGTTGTCTAAAACACAAAAAATCTGATTTATATTGTTTTCAACGGATCGCCAATGAAACTAATTGTTAATCCATGTTCTAAGGCAATCTTACACAGCAAGCGGAGTTGGAATAGACGATAGTGTGGGTGGCGCGGACAAAAAACATATTAGGATAGGATATGAAAAGTGCATGGATGATTCACACTAAAACAATAATTATTCGTATTTTATTCCTACTATGTTAGTCATTCTATAACCACAGGCCATGTCTTTGTCCTTTCTCGAAATGCTGATAAGTTTATAGCCCAGACGTGGAAAGACATGACACATGCTTCCGACTGAGGTGTAAGGACATCTTTTATTTCAGAAGGACTATGTTTCTTTGCGAACATTTTCTGTTAAAACTGGCTATAGGTAATATGAGTGATTGATGACTGACTTTTCGTTATGTTTTGTTCAAACCACAATGCGTAGACGCCTGCAATTTGTGTTAAAATAAAACTACATTGAAAAGTCCTGTAAATATTTGTCCTTATGACCAAACTGATTGAGAAGGTAGTTTTTTATTTTTATTTCAGAAGGACTATGTTTCTTTGCGAACATTTTCTGTTAAAACTGGCTATAGGTATTATGAGTGATTGATGACTGACTTTCCGGTATGTTTTGTTCAAACCACAATGCGTAGACGCCTGCAATTTGTGTTAAAATAAAACTACATTGAAAAGTCCTGTAAATATTTGTCCTTATGACCAAACTGATTGAGAAGGTAGTTTTTTCCCATTTGACTCAGAATATAAGTCTGAATCACGAGTACTAACGTCATATTATGACGTTCACAACAAAATTGATATTGAATCCAAAAATAGTTTTATAAAGTATAGTAAGTATGTATTACCTACTTACTAATAAAATTGTTTTAGTTGTAGGGTTAGGTATTAATATTTGTTTTGGGCTTTCCACTGACTAAAAATAGCCACAAACCAAACAAAACGTATTAAGTACACAGCTACTGCTTATTTATTAAAACTTTGATGATAAAACAGACTCTCAACACTTCCTTTCACAAGTGGCAAAAGCTTTAAGCTCGCAACTGTCAGTACTTAAGTTTATTATCATAAAAACTTGTCTTACATCATAAAACGGCTTCTTAGGGTAAATAAATTCGCGCTAATCAAAAACGAGTTATCTCCTTCGCACTTAAAACAACGGGACGCAGATACAAGATGCAAATCGTTTTGTTTCAAGTTTACGAGAAAAGATTCCTCAAAGCACACGACCGTAGGAAGTATAGGTAAGGTAGGTATAGGATAGAGAATAAACGTATCAACATAAATTCATATTTATGCTAATTGAAAGAGGTTCTGCAGGACTCGGGTATTGTTTGCCGAGCAGGCTGCGACTGCAGTGTCAACAACCGGCTTCTAAGGGCCCCGTGCATAATTCATGTGCCATTGTGCGTATCGCACGGCCGTGACAATGCCGTGCTTGTAGTGAACACGACCCAATATTTTGATATCCATTTACAAAAACATGCCTTTTGAATTATTTTTTAAGGTCTTACAATAAAAAGTCTGCGTTTGAAGATATAAGTAAATGGCCTATCTTTCTAATATTTAGGTTTGTATAAAACAAGGGCTGACATTTATTTGACGATGAGAAAATCAGCCCTTAGTTTGAATTGAAGGTTTGCCTATTATTATGCAATTGGTTGTTACTCGTATTGTTTGAAACTAGTTACCGTTAGGATGAGACTATGGCCCTTGGGTGAGGGCTCTTTTTAACCGACTTCCAATCAAAAAGGAGGAGGTTCTCAATTCGGTTGTATGTTTTTTTTTTTTTTTTTTTTTTTTTTTTATGTTTGTTACCGCATAACTTCGTCATTTGTGAGCCGATTTGAAAAATTATTTTTTTATCTGAAAGGTACTGCTTCCAGATTGGTCCCATTTTAATTTTAATAAAATCGGTGTTGCCATTTTTTTTAAATAATTTTTTTAATGTTTGTAACTGCATGCCTCCGTCATTTATGAACCGATTTAGAAAATTATTTTTTTTATTTGGTTATTCTCACGTCCAGATTGTCCCAAACAAATTTGATTAAAATCGGTTTAGCCGTTTGACAATGAAGTCGGTTTCTCAAGTTTTTTAAACTTATAATTATTATAGATCTATTATTGGTATTTTTATTGTTACATTTATACAATGGAATAACCACACATCATCATCACACTATTTTATATATTGTACCTCCCTACTCAAGAAAAATATAGGTAGGTACATACTCGTAAGTGCTAAATCATTGTTTAAAATAAATCTTTAAAAGAAATAATAAAGTGTCGTTAGATTATGTAAGCACTTGCTAGATAATAAGCAAACAATAGCACGAACTTCCATAAATGTATGGAAGTTCGTGCTATGGAAAATAAAACTGTTTAATAATGATTAAACAGTTTTATTTTCCATTGCATTGATGAAATGTCTATTTTCTGCTCTGAAGTTGCAAAACGTGATGCGAATCCGTTCATGCTTTAAGACTAATTTAACCGTGTGAAATTTACACAGTTTTAGTGATCAACTAAAACTGGTCTAAATGACCATTACGATTTACGCCACGACGACATCGGGTTTTAAGAAGATAGTCTTCTTCTTTGACTATTATTTAAAACATGGCGATAAAACTAAATGGACACGACTTATGTACCTAAATAACACCAAAGAGGTATTTTCAGCATATACGGGTGCTTTGTGCAAATACTCATAAGTAATAGCATTCTTAATCGAATAATTACAATGTACCTGCAAAAAACTATAACGTATTAACCTTTTCTTTATCTCTGGAAAGAATAGAAGACTGAACACTTTATGGTGTCATCGCAATTTGTGGAGGTAAAACCGTAAACTGGTAACCCCAGGTCCATAAATCGAAATAGCGACATAAAATACGTTTACTCTACTATAAGAAGACGTAATTATCTGGGTTGTTATGTGTAATCATGTTGTT
This sequence comes from Thera obeliscata, assembly GCA_947578465.1. Lineage (NCBI taxonomy): Eukaryota > Metazoa > Arthropoda > Insecta > Lepidoptera > Geometridae > Thera > Thera obeliscata. The sequence continues at coordinate 8,195,008 of OX387926.1, forward strand.
GACTGCCATTGTTCAGCTTTCTTACCCGGATCACAGATTAGGTGATAGCTAGTGTGCTCCGCAAACAGAGTAACTTTTAGTTTCCAGTTGTGGTAACGAGCAACGCGCAACTAGCAACTATTCATATAAATTTGAGAAACTGTACAACGACGCAATAACTCTGATGGCGAGTTTCGGTGATCGCTACAGTTTTCAATTGCTGCAATCGGTGACAAAACCAATTCCAAATTGCCGCTAGCATCTGAAAAACTTGTGACATTTGTGTCAAGTTGCTGGTTTCCCTAAATGGCAGTGCCAAGAGATAAAGCGCCATTTTATATCACTTTTTAAAAGTAAGTATGGTCGACTAAAGTTGCTCGTCTGCGGAGTCGTGCGGAAGATTGTTCGTAGCCCTTTTCCTCTCGAAAGAATAATTATCAGCATTATGTCATGTCATGATAAATCTCTATAATTAAATTAACACCTGTGTATTGTCACTTTCCTGGAACGTGTTTCGCAATTTATAGATTTCGATATAGAGATATAGCTGGTACAAGGTTATTTCCTGCAGCATGACCTAGAACCTACTCAGGTTACCCATAACTCAGGCTAATTAAGTAGAAAAAACCTAAATCCTTATAAATTAATTGTATAATTAATAAATTTATAAATAACGTATATTTATTTTTTACTTCTAATATTATTCATATCTTCTGATATTTTGTATTTTGATCCGCAATATCATGTTCCTTTGTATCTGTGAAAAGAATCGTAAGATTTCGTTTCGTTTGATCAATTTTACGTGCCTCCACGACACGTGTTCTTACAATATGTTCTTAAAATGTGGGGAATTAAATTAATTTGTTTCCACAAACGATTTGTCCCTTTCTTTATAAATAATCTAAATAGAGCGGAAACATTGGTCTCAAGGTTTCATAGTTTTATTATTATAGATACGAACTTCGCAATAAATTGTATTCCTAGATGAGAGTCAAGCGCTAGGGCCTTGTACGAATTATGACTTATGAAATTAGCAGATCGTCACGATTGAAAGGTTTTGGCTTAGGCTTTCTAGAGTTTTTGGTTGAATTGATTGACCGACAGCTTCTGGCAAAATGATCACGTAAGTTAGAAAAACTGAGATACTTACCCACATTACAATAACGCCAGCTTATTTTAGCTAGGTGCATCCTTATAGTTTTTAGCTAACTATTATTTAAATATAAGTTATATTGTAGGTACGCCCGAAATGGATAGGCTGTTGAAACTAAATGACTGTAGATCTTTTTATACAGTTTTACAATAGATTATTATTATAGGAGAAAGCCTACAAAGGATTGAAAAATGACATTGATACGAAATAAGTGAATACAGAGATGACGGCTGATAGAAGAGAATGGAAGAGGAGAACATGTTGTGCCTACCCCACATAAAGTGGGATAAGGGCAGGAAAAAGAAGCTGTATATAGAGAAACCTTTCGATATTCATGTTTTTTTCCTTTTCACAGATTCCCATGATATGGTACTAAGGTTCAACAACGCTCCCACTGTGAACTACACTGCGGATGTCGGTTCAAAAACAACTATTCGAATTTTAAATTCACAGGTAACATAAACTTAACTTATAATACGTCATGAGGATCTTTAGAACGATGTAAGAGCATAATGCCGTTAAAACTCATTCTAAAAAAAAATCACCAAGGACAGATCTAATGTTTAAAATGTGTCAGAGGCGCATGAAAATGTGTCTCTCATCGTGTTCTTTGCACATGCAAATCAAGTTATTGATATTGTAAAAAATATAAAATCAATAATAAATAAATAGTGTGAACAATCCACACATCACTAACTAGCCCCAAATGAAGTAGTACTTAAGTACATTTTTATACTTAGAATACAATATAACACCCAGACAGAGAACAAACATCTGTGTTCACCAAAAAAAATGAACAGCCCAAAAACAATCCCCATGCAGGCACGATATATTGTGATACTAAGTAATACCATTATAATAAGTTATAATAATGTATTATTCCATTCTAGGTTGTAACGAAGCCTGAATTCAAATTTCTAGAGGATCCTCTCTATAAATCAGCGTCTATTTTGATATGGGATCCGGCGAACTTCTCCTCGACTTTAGAAGACTGGTACGACCACCCGGATTACCCTCTGTTCTCGGTTTATAAAACGTAAGTTATAATCAAATTAACTCAACAAATGAATATAAAGGCGTTAATTGGGTATGGCAGAAAAAACATCAGAGCAGAGTGAATGCAGTAGAAATGAGAGCGTTACGTAGTATGTGTGGTGTAAAGTTGAGTGATAGTGTGAAAAACAGTGTGATAAGAGAGGAATGCGGTGTGAAAGAAGACGTAGTGATGAGAGTAGAGAAAGGTATGCTAAGATGGTTTGGACATGTAGAGAGAATGGATGAAAGGAGATTAACAAAACAATTGCATCAGGCGAGCGTGAATGGAACTGCTGGAAGGGGAAGGCCTAGCCGCATGTATCTCGATCAGATCGCAGACGTTTTAGAGAAAGGCCAGGTTAGGAGTACCCTAAACCGACGAGCATGTATGAAGAATGTTATGAGAGTGAATGAAGCGAAAGAGGTGTGTCAGGATCGTAGCAAGTGGAAATCCGTGATCTCTGCCTACCCCCATGGGAATAAGGCGTGATTTTATGTATGTATGTAAAAAACATTACCAAAACATTATTTGAGGAAATCACAAAGATTTTAAAATGTCCCAAAACTTTCTCCTAAGGACTGTTCGGCACCAACGCGACCGTGGCTCCATCTACAGGTTTGATGTTACAGTGAACTACTTACCTTTATTATTTGAGGAACCTGAGAAATAAACATTCTTATCACTTGGATATCCAGTGTCAACAGACGTGCCTTGTAGTCGGAAACATTTGATTAGTAGCTTTGAGAAAGATACGAGTCTTCATCTTCCTGCCCTTATCCCACTTAATATGGGTTCGGCACAACATGTTCTCTTCCATTCTCTTAGATCAGCCGTCATCTCTATTTTCACTTCTTTCTTATCCATGTCATCATTCACACTGTTAACCCATCTTTTCTTTGGCCTACCTATATCCACATATCAATCTACATTCATACTCATCACTCTCCTAGTCGCATGATTCTCATTTCTCATGACATGCCCGTACAGTTACGGTGGTAAACAAAAAATATTGCACATCGACTTTTCTGCTTTCATAGAGCGCTATCTCTTTCTGACGCACACTACGCTCTACGAAGCCGAAATTAGCCGATGTGCAATATTTGTTGCCTACTTCCATAGTTACGAGTACCATACAAAAATCATCCGTCTGCCAACGACAACTCAGTAGGTACTATGACGGTAAGCTATTATTAGAACCAATGGTATTTGAAAAGACAAACACAGAAAAAACCTACCTCAACCCGGTCATTGACCTAGCGCATGACCAAGACAAACTAACTCTCGCTCAAACATGCTTTATTGTCTGTGTTTGCTTAAGTTGTGCACCAAGAAGCAATCAATTGTTTTATTCTGAATGCCGGAACAATAAAATCAACACAGCACTAGTTTCCGTCCAACGTGGCTTGAGTGACGAATAGAATACATACTTGGTATTTTATTTAGGCCGATGCGATGTGGTTAGGTGTCTGTATGAGTCTTCTATTGACTAAATGTCACTATAGTTTATTGCACTTCAGTATGTCACATTGTTAGTACTGTTGCACTAGTCCTTGTTTATTGAAATATTAGTGGAATCACGCGCGACTTCATTCGCATGAAGCTATTTACATGAATCTTTGACATCCCTTTAAACCCCTTGGGGTGTAAATTCTCTAACCAAATCAAAATGAGCTATACCTCTCAAATAGTGGATGGGCAGCATTTCAGACTATTTCGCGATGAGTAAGCCAGTATGTGGATGGACTTCACCTTTATGTATTGAGAATACAAAACTGTTGCGCGACTGAATCTAAGCCATACATTTTGGAAGATCTTCATTTAGGGAACCAAGAAAAGAAATACCCAAAATCAAGGTCTAAAAATGTAGCAAATGATTTAAATTGTACTAAAGCGAGCAAAGTTATGAACAATCATCTAGTATAGAAGTAGGCAACAAATACTGCACATCGACTTATCTCGGCTTCATAGAGCCGTGTGTGCGTCAGAAAGAGATAGCGCTCTACGCAGATAGCGCTCTACGCAAGCAGTAAAGCTGTTTTGCAATATTTATTGCCTACAACCGTAAGTGTCTAAATGATGACCTTGATAGTACTAGGTCACTAGCACTGATGACAATGCTCTCACTTGATATTGATAAATCCCAACGAGACAAAATATAAAGAGCGAACGAGCAGCTATCTCTTTCTAACCCATAGCAGTAGAGAGGAACAAATGATATGAGATTGGACGATTAATTTTGTTACAGGTTGTTGGAACAAAGGCCTGACGCAGACGTTCATTTGCTAAACCCTCAAGTCCTGTGGGGGTTGTGGGCAGTTCTGCAGGACACGTCGCCTTATCGACTACGGAAGAACCCTCCATCTTCAGGCTTTTTAGGTAAAACCACTATTTTGATCTATTGATCTTTCATGAAATTACAAGAATCGTGTTATAAGTTGTGTTATACTAAGTTAGTAAATAAGAAAAGTCAATTCTCGACGAAGAGCCTTTGTGCCCTACGATGCACAGCAATCCTACAGTCCATCAACTTGAGGCATACAAATTTTCAGCCTCAAGTGCCAGTAATTTCATCGGCACCCGAACCCCCCCCGAACCCTTCAAACCGAAACAGCAATGCTGCGTCACGGCAGAAATAGGCATGGTGGTAGTACTTCCCCGGATGAGCTCTTCACAAAGAGCTCTACTACCACAGACAACTACTATTTATCACGACAATACATACAATGACGTATAGGATAGGCATCGCGCGTCTGGATAAAACACATCAGAAGGGCATGTCCCACTTCATTTACAACATTTCGTCTCGAAATGTTGTTTTCGTTTCGCCTATTTGTCTATCTCTACTGTATGGAGAAAAGATGAGACGGCAAAAATACGTTACGTAGAAACGATCGAAACGAGTTGTTGTCTCATCCATATTCCATACAAAAGAAAGAGACACGTGCTCACACTAAAGCAACATTTGGTAGACGAAATGTGGTAGCAAAACTCCGACTTCGGGCATTGATGTTCTCCCAAACACGTTCCTAGTGCATTTCTGAAGCTTGTACGGCTTCAGTGGGATTGCACTTCCACAAAGAGCTCTACTACTACTTTCTATTTTCCTTCCTCAGGGCTATGGTTCTCACTGCACCGTTGCAAACGCGTCCGTGTTTTCGAATACGTACCATCGGCGCACGCTAGTCGTCGCTGCCACTACTACATCAATGTGGAGAATACGGCGTGTACGCTTGGCGCTTGGCACCCTTTAGCGCAAGAAAAAGCCTTAGCGGAAAGACTGCGAGACAACCCTAACATAGACGTGTTCCAGAGAGGATTCATTGATGTGCCAGGGTTCGTAAATGTCAATTGTTAACTTTGTATAGAGTCAATGTTCTCTTTTCGGGAAAATCCTTTGCGATAAGCCAAATGTGACAATAAATATTCTGACTTCCCCCCCCTCAGACACTTATCTAAAGGTCTGCTTAAAAATAAAATGGTAAAACCCAAGATATTATAGTAAATAGATTGTCATAGTGTGTGTTCAGGCTTTACCCTAGAGTTATTAATACGTTAAGCCAAATGTGTCAAAAACTTATGACTTCCCCCCCCAGACACTCAAAAGATCTGCTTAAAAATAAAGTGGTCTAAATAGAACCAGATATTATAGTAAATCGATTGTCATAGTGTGTTCAGACTTTGGTATACCTACCCTAGAAATATATTCTTAGGTAGGTATAACTTTAAATTTACCAAATTATAACATTTGAAGTACAATAATTAAGTATGTAAGTAGGAACACGAATGTAATTTTCACAAATAAAAAGATTTTTTATAATTCAACTAAAATACTTTTATTTTTTATATAGGGTTTTCTACACTTAAATCACAAAGGTTTTTATAATCTCGCAAAAACAAAGAGCCGAGTGGGATTTGAACCCACGACCTTCTCCTTGGTATGGGCTCCAAATCCCGCTCGGGTCTTAACTTTTGGGACATTATAAAAAACTAAAAATACGTTTGTTACATGGCGTAGGTAAATACTAAAGCTACTTGTAATGGCGACTGTCTAGTAGTTTCACTACTTTTTATGGCAAAACAGACATGACCTGATTAATAAAACTTTAATGTACATATCGGTCTATTTTACTATGTAAATAGCAACCTATCTCACTTGGCATCAGTCTTCAGTCTTCCAGTTTTATGTATGTGCTTAGATAGCTCTTGTACGAAAATAGACTCCAGACAAATGGTTAAAACCTACACTGAGAACCTGTGGAAGATCTAAATATATAAAACTCTTACGTTACTGACTGACTGACTGACAATCAACGCTCAGCCTAAACCATAAGTCCTAGAAGCATGAAACTTGGAGGGTATGTTTCTTTTATAGCATAGGGGTGCACTAAGAAAGGAAATTGGAAAATTATTTCCATAGGCGGAGAAAAAAAGAAAAACTTTTAAAAGAAAAATCAACGGGGCGTAACGGCAAAAGAGCGAGAGAAGCCGCGGGCGTCCGCTAGTATATTATAAAGTTACATATATAAATTAGGGTTGAGCGCTGGTGGCCTTGCGGTAGCGGCCCCGCCTTCCAATCCTAAGGTCCAGCGTTCAAATCCAGTCGTGTACCAATGGGTTTTTCTGCCCAAAAAAATATGTGCCAGGGCCTATTTATAGCAGTAGCTCTCAGACGGTGGAGGAAAACATCATGATTAAACCGGCATGACGAAGAACCTAAAAAGTTCGAAAATATGCATGTGTCAAGTGCACGAAAAAGGAGCTTCTTTGAGGCGCACTTAAAATCCTTTTACCACACTTGGTTCGAAAGAACCAGTGACACGATAAGAAGAAGAAGTAAGGGTTACAATATTAGCACGGTGTATCTGAAAGCTATGCCTCATATTTTGGTAACGCGGGTAAAAGGAACAATATGAAGCGGACACCAGTTTTTTCAGTCCAAGTTGAGGTATCTAATTTTAGCGCGTTCGTCCTGTTTTGTTCGTTCAGTTCCACAGTTCAAATCAAATCAAATCTAACTATTTTTTTATGCCACACAAGTATTACACAAGGATCTTTTACAAGTAACAATGGCATAATAAAAATTGAAAAATTGGTTTACCTACTGGTTTGTTCTGTTTTATATAGTCGACTAGCAAACCCGGCGAACTCCGTTTCGCCACCAGATGCTACTTAAAATGTTGGTTTGTTCTGAGTTTTCTTTGCTATAAACCTCACGGACCCGAGACCTTACCAACGAATGCAAAACCGTGGAATCGGTTTGTGTGTTCTGGAGTTATAGCGTCAGGAAGGAAAACCCGACTTATTTTTATATGTAGATGACCACTTGTCTAATGGGACAGTTCCTTCAGGAAGTGAACATAATAGTGATTTACCACTTTATGTGATTCAGGTAAGGTCATGTAAGCCATGATGTGCCCTTGTTCTGTATTTTTAGCTTTTTGCTGGCACATAACCACTTGCTGGTAGAATACTGATATTGTCGAGCGTACAACTAACTACCTACTAGCGATTAGGAATTCTGTGCGGGTGTACGGAATTAGCGCGATGTCCGAGACACTACGCAGCCGAGCCTACCTGACAGAAGAAACATTACAACAAAAGTACGAGTACATTATAACGAGCTAGCTTTTCAAGTTTTCACGCAGCCCAGATGCTCGTGGTTTACGTATCCCTAGTCCCTAGTTCTGATTTTATCGCCCTAAGTCAGCTTTTTCCATGTCCTACCATCTTTAATTTGCTTTTAAATTATAGTAATAATTGACTTCTTCCTTTCCTTTATTTTCACATCATGAAGTACGGGAAACACCGTTGAATAGTAGTAGGCAACAAATATTGCACATCGGCTAATTTCGGCTTCATAGAGCGTAGCGTGCGTCAGGAAGAGATAGAGCTCTAAGATAGTAAACAAGTCGATCTGCAATATTTATTGCCTGCAACCGTATATACCTACCGGCTCTGATGGAAGACCAGCGTTGGTTGTAAACCAACCATGCAGTGTCTAGTTTTGCGATGCATAGGCCACATATAAATTTAGTATTAGGAATTTTAGTTGCTATTATTAGTATAAGTTCTGTTTCGCAAAATAAATCATTCATTCAAATATATTATAGGTAGGTACGTGCAGAACCTTAAACAATTATATAAATGGTCTAAGTGCAGAACACGGAATTTCTTTCACACATTATGATTATGACTCTGACTGTCCAGTAAGAAAGAGTTCCGTTGTTTTGTCAATGCCGAAACAGGTGCATTGACTCTACGATTGTCCACGATGCATCGGCTGACGATGTGGTCATCCGCTTACCTTTTTATGTACAGCACGTGTCTCATCCCAACTTCCTACTTCTTTGTATCTCTTGACCATAGGCGCGATCCGTTTTAAGGCTATCATTGTGAAATCGGTATTGGCCGCACGTTTTAAGCCAAATGGCACATAATTTGACTTCATGAATACTGGTCTAAATGTTTTTTGGGCAGCAGCGAGCGCTGTTCGTGGTTGCTACCCTGAAACATTTTATTTTCATATTGGAATAGCTTTGGTTGAGGAACTGAACCCGGATTATGAGATAGTCTTGGCATCATACAAACTCGCACGGCATTGTAAAAAAATCGGGAAACGTCAGTTTTAGGTCCATATTCAGAAACGGTGCTGGAGTCTGAGTCGAGCCTCAAACATATCGATTTTTGTCATTTTTCAATGGAGAACTTTCAAAAAAATATATGCTTGAGAGTGCTTGAGGCTCGACTTGCTTGGTTTCGAATTTCTTTTGCATAGGACAAACCAAACAAGAAAGATAAATTTTCCGAATGCTGAAAAATTGCCATTCACTAACAAATAAGAATTATCTCTTGCCACATCAAAAGCCGTGTACTGTACTCACGGGCATTCTTTAGCTAATTAAAATTATCGGCATGAGCGGAACTCGTTTTCCTCGTGGACTTTGTTTTTGATTTTCTGAAAAAGTAGGGTCGATGTCTCGTGAGTTTTTTTCGTGGAATAGGTCAACAATGCGCGTGCATACACCGAGCGAGATAGTACGGTATTTACAAACGCTATCGAATGCAACTGACTGATTCAGAACCACTTACACTTAAAGCCTGTATAAAATAAAATAAAAATTAATATTTTGGATAATCTACAACACTATTAAGAATCCGGTGAACTCCACTCTCCACTTATTTGGATTTATTCAAAGAGTAACGAAAAGTTAATTAATAGAAGTGTAGTTGTATTACAATAGTTAGAATAAAAGAGTAATTAATAGTTATTTAGAGAACATAACAATAACGTAGGCAAAGTGGTGTTATCCTTCTATACCTACTTTTTTTTTTTTTTTATATTAATCTATTTTGTCCCACTGCTGGGCAAAGGTCTCCCCCAAAGACTTCCACTTATCTCTCTCTCGAGCCTCCTTCCACCATCTCCTCTCAAAGGTGTCGATATCGTCCCGCCAACGTTTTCTTGGGCGGCCCCGTGACCGCCGCCCGTCAGGGACCCAAGATGTACTGATGGTCGCCCACCTATCGGGAGTCGGGAGGCATCCGGCTGACATGCCCTGCCCAATCCCACTTCAGCCGGGCAGCCTTAGCCCCTACATCGGCAATGCCCGTTAGTGAACGCAGCATGGTGTTCCGTACTCGGTCAACGCGCTTAAACCCGAGTATGCTGCGTTCCATGGCTCTCTGGCAAATCTTGAGCTTGGACTACTGCAACTCGGTCAGTGACCATGTCTGCGCACCGTAGGTTAGGATGGGCAGAATACACATGTCGATGAGTTTGCGCTTTAGTGTTAGAGGAAGGTCTCCCTTCATGTGTGCTTTCATGAACCAGTAGCTCTTCCAGGCGTTCTCGATGCGGCGACCGATTTCCTTATCTTGCCTGTTTTCGAAGCTTGCTAACCTACTATTAATTCTATTCTAATCTATACCTACCAATAATTTATATTATAAATTGAATTAATATGAATGAAATTAATATTTTGTGCTTTTTAATTAGCCGAAGAACAGCCAGAATCGATCAACTAAACGAGAAGAATAGATTTTTGAGTTTTACCATTATTTTCTGTGGTCTTAGGTTTCCATTTGGATTTCTTATTTTTCTTCCCAGTTACCTACGTGATTCACATTCGGTACATGTGAATTAATCGTCTTTTATTTAAATGTAAGTATTACGTTAGCAAGCCTATTAAAAGTTGTACCTAAAAGTGTTTCCTGTGTCTATGGACTTTCAATAAAAAAAGGAAGTTTCTCAATTTGGTTGTTTTTTTTATGGTTGTTATTGCATAGCTCCGTGATGATGTGCCGGTTTGTGATATGGGTCTATGTATTATTGTACAAATCCTGCCTGAAATAAGCAACTTTTTTATTTTTATTTTACTATAATATTGTTATTTATTCATGTTGTTCAGCAATTTATTGTAATGACTGCATATCCTAACTGTACCGAGGCACTAGGTATTCAGTGAACATGAAGGTAATGCAGTCAGTGTACTAGGAAGCGCTGGATATGTGCCTATTGTATCCCATCCTTGGCTCCTGTCCAGATCATAAATATCTAAGTAAATCTATACCATTCGATTATGTTGGCAGAAATGCTGACAACATTGGCCGTAACATGCATGGATAGCGATATAGTATATTTCATTACAAGTGCGGGAAGGCTGTGATTGCAAAGAGTTCCGACAAATGTCTACCCGAGCCGAAGGCGAGGGTTGACAGTCGGAACAAGTTGCAATGACGGTTCCGCACGTGTACTGAACGACTATTTTTAATACAGTTGCGAAAAAATTAAGCAATTTAATAAAACAATAAAAATACCATTTGCTTTTTTCTCTTCTCTCCACGCAATAAGTTCGTCGAATGTACCTATGCATGTAGCGACTTTTTGACTTTTCCGGTAAAATGTTCTCCGAAGCATTTTGTGCAATTATACTGAGTTCCGGTGGTGTTAATTCAAAAAAACTAGGGTCGTAATTACTCATTTTGTGCAACAAACAAATAAACTCGCAAAGAAAATTTCTGAAAAATGGCGCCAACCGTAAAATATAAGCAGAGATTTTTTTTTCTTCACCCATTCTGGAAGGCAAAGGGAACTATACCCATACAGCCAAGTCTTCAGTAGATTTTTTTTATTGATATGAATTGAAAATGAAATTTAATGAGATGAAATGAAATGAAACCTTACATAACTCATTCAATCAAATCATTAAATCTGTTAATGAAACAAATTAGTAGCTTCTTTTTAGAAATAATACGTATTTGCATGAATCATAAAAACTTCGATGAACTTCATGGTTGGTTTTTCTTTTTAGACATTATTTTGACAGTTGGGAAAGAAAAAGCACTAGTGCGGGAATGGTAAAAAAAAAGCACGCGTGTGTAATAGCCCACATCCCGAACGCTATACGTCCCTGCAATACGCCACTTTTTGAGCAACTGTATTAAAAAATAACTTCCTATATTTATTAACCAACTTTAAAAAAGAGGTTCTCAATTCGACTATTTTCCAGAAAAAAAACCTCACACGGTTATCATACGCAGAAGTGAGATAGCAGCAAAAATGTGACATTAGTCAATCAAATGGACTAAGCTTGATATTCCTAAATATCTTGAACGCCAAGACATCTTTTTTTATACTTTATAGCTGTCGGAACTAGCATATGACCCACTTGATGTTAAGTGGTAACCATCGCCTATAGCAAAGGATCTGCAAGGATGCCTTGGTTCGTGGTGACTATAGTGGAAATCATGAGACATTTTTTTTATTTTAGATCATGTGAAACAGATGGCAATAGCTAGTTAGCTATCATTTCATGCATGCGCTGCAGGCTGCGGAAATAAAATTAATTATAATAAAGTACTCATGTAGTACCTACTATTAGTTCCATCTGCCCTTGCCAATAAGCGAAGGTCCTAAGGTAGCTCTCAAGCTTTGTTTTGCCAAAGCATCTTATTATGCCTAATCGGGCGCTACAATCAACTTGTGGAAATAAGCGATGCGTCATAATAAAAATCTGATGATGGAATTATGGAAGCCCCTTTCGATACCTTGTTTGATCATAATTTTATTTGGAAGTCAATTAGGGACAAGTATGTTTGTATTGTTTGATTACTTGGTGCAGAACAGTGACAATATTTCTTTAGGATGCCTTCCCTCCCTTCTATGAAAATTTACGTTAGTTTAGAGGAGGTATATAGTCACATTAAAAAAGTAGAGTAGTGTCTTTCGGTTTGAAGGGTGTGGGTGCTGGTGAAATTACTGGCACGTGAGGCTAAATATCTGTAGGTATGCTTCAAGTTGATGGACAGTGCATCGTAGGGCACGTTCCTGACGTGCGTCACCTATAAGGCAATGCTTTGTTATAGGCGATGGTTACCACTTAACATCAGGTTAGCCTTACGCATTTGTACTTATATAATAAACAGTTGAATATACAAAACAAAGTCCAAAAGCGTAATTCGACTATCCTACACTAGACTGTAAAGTCGCAAATACCACTTAGGTACTGCATGTTTGGATTTATTAATTTCTTTTTAAACGTTTTATTTATTAAGCATACTTTTAAACAAATAAATAAAATTATAATATAAAGGCCAATGGCGTGGTAATCATTCTATAAAAAAATTAATTAGTCGAAGAAAAACCTGGATTCCCTAAACGGGAAACCAAAAAGGTATTTAAGTACTAAATCTGGTTACCAATTATTTTATGGCTCTGACCACATTTTAAATGATTCACAAGTTTATTCAAAAGCTCTGATTCACAAATTACAAGCATTACTTTCGTATTGACGCAAGTGTCAACTACAGTCCAATCATTCTTCATAGCGGTTTTTAGTGAGATGGATTTGTGACCTACTAAAGCGTCATTCGCACTTCGGCTTATAACCACAAGACGTAATTCAATTAACTATACCATAGTTTTAAATTAATAAACAATTATAATACTTGTTGATGTTTTCCTCATTAGTTTATTTATAATCTCTTTTGGATAAAGGAAGACGTCTGTTACTTTCCTTATTTAGCGTGAGCTTAGTTTGTAGGAAAAGTAAATAAACTAAATATAAACAAGCATAAAAAAAAACTGAAAAAGTTTCAATATCAGATGTTGAATACACGCTAGGTTTTTCGGCACATTGCGTTTGCATATCGGCTGGAATTTCTTGTTTTGCGCTAGATAGTATTGTGTGGAATGTCCGCAAATATTCATTATTATTATGCATTCGATTTAAAGGTATTTCACGAAGCTTTATATCACGCCGGCCGGCAGACGACGCCGGTTTTCCCACGACCACAAACCGCACCGACCAGTGACCATGTGCCGTCAATGAACTTGTCAATGAAACTATCTAACGGTCATCCATTTGGCTTTTATCATCTATTTACAACTTATTTTTAAACGCCGACCAAACCAAGCGTAATATTCTCAATCGGTAAAGAAAACATTGTGAGAAAACCAGTTCTAGCAGTGGGATGCGCTACTATACCTGTCATGCATGACATACCAACTTTGAGTGTAGGTATCTACATAGGTGCAAAAATATTTGAATGCGCTTCTGATAACCCCCTTAGTCATCCTTAAATAATCTTCAGCTGTGGTAGTAATAATTGCATATTTACCGTGGCTAGGAAGGACTTCTGTGCGTATATTTATCTACTGCTGCTTGTATCTGTGTATCTCCGTAAATTTCTATGCAGATTTGTTTGTAAGAAAGTTCATATTTGATGAAAGGCGGCCATGCGCCGTTTGTAATGGGAGCATTTTGGCGAAACGTTTCCGTCCACATGGCCGTCCTAATACTCAACGCATTAAAAGGCCTGAAGGTTCAGTTGGTAGTAGCTTTGCCTTCGGCGCTGAAATTGTGGGTTCTATCCCCGCCAAGAACCACCATTTGTGTGATGAACATGGATATTTTAATGTCAAGAAGAGGGTATACTCAGTTTAAAGATGAGTAATATGTCGTGCCTGGTTATCTTCACTGCAGCGGAGACAGTGTACCCAATTTGGGGCTCCGGGAATAGGCACTTAGACTGGAAGAATGATGGCAAGATGAATGGCCGTGCGTGACTCACCGGTAGAATTTAATAGAGTCCCAACTCTATTTGATTCTACCGGTGAGTCATTTGAGCTTTTCGGAACTCATATTCCTTTACTATAAAATCATTTCATCTGTTTTCTGTGGTATATGCAAAGTTTATCTTGATTTTTCGACTATGTTGGAGGAGTTTTGCAGTACCTAGGTAAAGGTTCTGCTGTCTTTTACGTAAATTAGACATCCATGTCTTTTAACTATATATCTATTATATATACTGACTGACGCAAATATGAATCTTAAATGCATAAGTATCGTACAAAGAGTCGGTCGTCTTGCGGCTAAATGGGCAGACGATGTGGCGAACATCGCGGGCAAGACCTGGATGAAATTAGCACAAGACCGGCATCAGTTGCACATACTGAGAGAGGCCTGTACCCAGTAGATGTGGATGATGATGATCATGATGCGTAAGTATCGTAGAAAGAAAACCACGAATGAAACAATAAAGATAAGCTTCTGGCTAGCGAGCGCTGGGTTAGTTTCAGGAAACTAAACTATGTCGCTCAGCTTATGAATCATTCTTATAAAAGTGGGTGAGATGAACATGTGGAGGCTTAAATAAGCTGAGTTGCGGTTATGACTGTTTTAAACTCACAAAAGTGGGTGTGGGTGTGTGCTGGACACGAGAGAAAAACAAATCTGGAATTGAGGAGGTAAGGCCTCCTCAATTCCAGATTTGTTTTTCTCTCGTGCTCCAGAGATGGATGTTATATGATATCTTTATTGGGCTTTACAAAAATGTAACCTAACAAATAATCCATGTATTTGTACATGGTACATCTATGCAGCTATCTAAAACCTCCCATAATTTAACACACCACCAAAATTCACAATCATAACTTACATTAGTAGGTGTAAGTATAAGTTACACATCTTAGAGATAAGTCTTGACTCATGCAGGCACAGTGGTATTCGGCAGGTACGTAGGTAGATAGGTAGTATCATCATGGAAATAAAAAAATTACGAGCACATGGCTGAGCTCTAACTCCTAAGTTTCCTTGTGTTAAGGATATCAGTACCCCTTCTTGTTACTGGTCAGTTCAATTACAGACTGCCTCTAGGACTATACAAGGTGTATCTAAATATGTGTACTATGCGAAGGTGGGGGGTTTCAGACCACAATGGTGATCAGTTGTGGGGGGGAGATAATTAAAAATTCTTATTTTCAGTTTCCCATACAAAAATATTTAATTTCATAATGCCTAAATAAATTGACAACCCTATCCTTGGAACCCCTTGACCCCTTGACCTACTACCTCTGTAGGTCTACTACTACTACCTACTACCTCTGTAGCTGAGTTTAGGGTTGTCACTTTGTATAAAGTCAGCTGTTCATGTTGAAACTTCGTTGCAGTTTTTTTCAGAGATACCAATCGAAGTTCGAAAAGTCGTTGAACAAAAGTTGTTCCCCGGGGGGTGGAAGTTCACCCCCCTTCAGGATAGTACACATATTTTGATACACGTTGTATAGTAGTAAGTCGTACCAAACATAGGCTAATTAATGCGAACGGCAATCGTAGATCATAGCGTCGAAGTACCTACCTCCTATAACATCACCCTAACTTTATACCTACTCATATACCAATCGTCACTATCAGGCGAGGTTCTGGTCAAAGGTTATTCTATTACCTCCAAAGTTGAGTTCCATCAGGATATTCTATGTTACCTACATAGCTTAACAAAATATGGGGGGCCATCTTATTAAAAATATTGATAACTTTCTCATATAGCTGCAGCTTTATGTGAATTTCTGTGAATATATCGCAATTAAACGCATTTTACATTCTTGGTAGAGCCATCAGATGTAAAGATTTGACACGTTTTTCCTTGCGACATTCTTAGAAGGGGGCTTTGAAGGAAAATCGCAATGTCCATCAAAAGTAGTGGGTACGTGTCCGAAGTATGACAAAAGTGCAAAGTGTACACACTAAGGCTGAGATTCATAGACCGCACTTTGCTTTACAGCAAAGCAGTCTTCGCAAAGTAAGCTTTGTTTATCGAAGTTTCCTATCAATATTTTGAATAAAGAAGAGTTTGACAAAACTATGAAATATAATTTTGGTTGAAAGTTGAACTTTCCATCAAAGTAAAGTCAAAGTTCGGTCTATGAATCTCGGCCTAAGTCACTCACTAAGACCTTTCGATTTTGAACGCACGACAAGGAAGTTCTGTAGATATCGAAGGAAATCTCTGATGTATTGTACTAAAACGCGTTATTTGGGAAATAGACTACATTTCCATGTCAGGTATTTTAGTAACTAAAGTCTAAAAAAAATTGCATTTGCACTATGGGTCGTCGTTCGTCGTTTATGAGACTGATAACCGTTAAGCAACTTCTCGCAGCACTTCAGCACATAGCAACGTATTTTTTTTATATTTATTCAGCTTTATAAAAATAATTTATAATATAAGGAGTCGAAACCGGCCAAGTTTTGCATAATCAATTATAACATTAGGTACAAAGATTCAGCAAAAATATTATTTTGATCCAAACAAGTTTTTTCTACCAGAAAATCCTAGAAGAACACTTTTTTTTGAGGTTCGCAATTTTTCAGAAGGTAATAAATAAAAGATGGAGAAAGGGGAATGATAAAATTTATTTTCCTATCATTAGTCACTGTTCATTCCGGAATTAGTTGCAAATTCACTTGATTTATATTCCGTGTATCGAATCTAAGCCATGGAAATTCAAGAAACGATGTTGGTATATGTGGGCGTGGTGACGATGTCAGGTAGGTTTTACCATGACGTCTTGTTCGATCTTAAAATGCCCGGAATACAAGTCTTGTTTTGTTCTTATGATCGAAAACAGGAAACTAGCTTTGGCTTTACTAGGAGGTAACTACTTGACTATGCTGTAGTGTAGCGTATTTACAGTCGTTGTAGGTAGGTACAGGTACTTACTATATACTACATTATGTATAATTCATTAATTAATCATAATAAATAAAAAATAAATGAATAATACGGACAATCCACACAACATAATTAATAACACAATTAATCGTAAAGACTTGTCTTACTTTCCCACTGCCATAAGTTTTAGAATTTCAGCACATTTTTCTCTTTACCTACACTTCCTACACATTTTATCGTTTGAGCGATCTTATTGATCAACAATTTCGATGAGTCATCGATGGATGGGAGCACATCTTTATGAGCTCCAAATAAGTTACTTTCTCTCAAAGTCAACGTACTTACTTCGTGTAGGTGTTCATATTTAGTAACGGTCAATATGATTCACCGACTGGCCTAAGTGTTCAAATTCATTATTCGCTGATTTATGTAACGCGACTGTTACAAAATTTACAGCTACTTTTTGTAGCATAAACACGGTTCTATTGTTCTCAGCGCGTAGAAACTGTATCAGAAGGGCAAGTCCCACTCTACGAAATGTTGTTTTCGTTTCGCCTATTTGTCTCTCTCTATCATATAGAGAAAAGATGAGACAGCAAAAATATTTTACGTAGAAACGATCGAAGCAAGTTTTTGTTACATCAATTTTCCATACAAGAGAGAGACACGTGCTCATTGAAAACAATATTTGGTAGACGAAATGAAAAAAACTGGGACTCGGGATACAGGAAAACGTCATTTTGCGTTGAAAATATGGAGATTGCAGGCTACTTAGACCTACACGATAATAGTTATTTGTTATACAAGAGTGCAAAGCTGCTTTTTAACCGCGTGCTCAATTTTGATGACTGAGCTAGCGCAGGATTCTAAAGTTTAACCACGAGCGTAGCGAGTGGTTTAAAAGTTAGAATCCTAAGCGTTGGCGAAGGAATCAAAAGAGCACAAGGTGAAAAATCTTTGCACTCGAGTACAACACGTAACTTTTCATCCCACCTCAGCGAGGAAATGATTAATGCAAAAAAGAACATGGCGCGACCAAAAGTAACACACCAAGAAGGTTCCGAGTATGAGTTATTAACAAATTTAAAAATGTTGTATGATAAATTCGGCACCATGCAGGTAGAAGTAAATAGGTTTAATGGTGTTTTGAATTCACAAATACACCAAGAAGGTTACGAGTGCGAGTTTTTAACAAAATAAAAAAAGTTGTATGATAAGTTCGAAACCATGGAGGTAGAAGTAAATAGGTTGTGTATTCACAAACATAGTGAACACGATTCTAAATTCAAATTTACTTTATCCTCTAGCGGATAAAAACGGCTTTTCCAGTCAGAAATTAAACAGCAAAAACACACTTTCAGAGCTGGTGGGATGAAAAATAATTTGTAGCTTGAACCCAAAATCCTATGTATACGAGGTCGTGATGAAAATTAATATTACAGATCGTAACGGGTGACATCTGCACTACCCTCGTAAAACGCGCTTTGAGAATTTTCGTGTATAATGAAAATGAATCATTTTGCGTAAGCTACTACCCACCAACATAAAGAGGTACTAAGTGGATGGACACACGTGGTCTAAGAAAAAAATCTAGTGAGTATTTTATTTGTAAACAACAGTTTAGGTGACACATGTTCGTGGGTTTTATATTTTTATTGAACGTGGATTTATTATACACACACGCGCACCAGAAAAAAAGAGCTTATGGTACTAAGGTACCATATGTAGCCTGTCCAGATGGAGCGTTTTACGCGCGAGTGCCCTCGCGCGTTTCAATTTATATTGCGTCCAGATGCCGCGTTTTACGCGCGCTCCTACCAAATAGTTGCTCGCGTTTTACGCGCGATTGAGGAATCGCACGGCAGCGTCTGGACGGGTTGTATAGCGCTCTAGTATCTGGAGAACGCGCGAATGTTTACGCGCGAGGACACTCGCGCTTAAAACGCCCCATCTGGACAGGCTCTTAACTTAACATACCTTCTGCTCTTTTTTCTGGTGCGCGTGTACCTAATTTATGTCGTAGATCATTCGTATTGCTTTGACATAAGTGATATCAGATTGGTCAATTTGGTAATGTGTATAGCAGGAGATACCATAATAGTAAGTTATAATATTTATTTAGCTTTCACTTGAAATCGTTGTTACTAAAGTGAATGATAATAGGACAAAGTTTTAAAAGAGTTTACGATTGTAAACTAGCCTATGTTTTTATGATTTTAAACTGCTTCAGAACTGAAATCAATTTGCGAATAGTATATAAAGTACTAACATGAAACACAATCCGCAGAGACAATAAACAAATACTTCAAAACTTAAAAAAAAAATCTATTCATCATGCTGACTGTATAGAAAGAAGAAAATCCCAGTATTTCAAGAATTCAGCACGAGCCCGCTTATAATTCGTATCGTAAGTCGGTGCATTTGCTATCAACCGCACATGCAAGGAAATATACACTGGCATTCGGAAAACGGCTGGAATGTTTGCGCACGTGATATATTTCAATAAAACATTACTTATCAAGTTTATTAAATGAATACATCGGAGGGTCTAGCAGGAGTTCATCGTAGGTTTTTTTTAGCAGTGTATGTTTGGTGTTGGTTTCATAGAAAAAGTAATTCATGCTGATTGAAATAGAAATAGAAATAGAAATAGAAATATTTATTTAACGTCACAAAACATCATGGTACGCACAAAAAAATATACAACAAGCAATAACAATAGTGACGAAAAAAAGGCTTCCACTCAGCATTTGCCGTAAAAGCGCAAGAGCTTAATACGGCGCTGGTTTTCAGTGGTGCCGAGAGCCATTTTGTACAAGATAGTTAGTTACTAACTAAATATAGCGAGCCTTATCTAAAGAAAATACATAATTTAAAATACACGAATATGTACTAAAACAAAATCTTTACAAAAATCTCAACTTAGAAGTAAAACAAACAAGCCTTATAAATTTTAATTTCAAAACAAACACAAAAAATAAAATTCTAATTAACATAATTATAAATCTAATTCAACTATATAAGTATCTATTACACATACGATGATTAGAGACTATCTATCAAGAGACCAAGAACGACCACTTAAGGAATGGATTTTTGTAAATTTAACAGATATTTCTTAAGGGAGCTTTTAAATGAGTAAATATTTGGTGATTGGTACTTTAACGCCTCAAGCTGATGGACACAGGGCAGTGCATCGAAGAGCACGTTCCTGACGTGTGTAGACCTACGAGGCAATGCTTTGATAGAGGCGATGGTTACCACTTTACATCAGGTGAGCCATTTGCTTGTTCCATCAGCTAAATGTATAAATAAACGCATTATGTAGGAATTTGGCCCTTTTTGATTTAGTTTGCAGATCCATTACGTCGTAGGTAGGTTTACTTAATTGTTTAATAGTTTATTCGTTTTCGTTTGTGAGATTACTGTGAAATCTTTGAGCATCTAATTTAACAACAGTGTAATAAATAAACAATTGCAGCATTAAATATCTCACTCATTAAGTAAACGTTAATCGAATTGCACCGCAAGAATCAATAAATTCATTAAAATTGTCTTGCAATAAATACAAATTACTCAATTTATTCGCTCTTAAATTGTATTATTGATGATAGAAAGTCAGTTTAATATACCTTCTCTTTGTTCTTTCAGATAGTAACAATTATTTGCCTTTTGGGATGTAAATTATAAATTAATCTCACTCAAGACGACAGATACGAGTACCTAGTATTACTCTAGATGGCTCTTAGTGTTATGACCACAGAGCACCAAACACGCTTTTGCTTACGCAAAGTAGAGAGAGTATGATGACGTATTACTAAGAGAACCAGTGTCGCCAAACTCATACAAGTAAAAACAAACACACATAGAAATAAAAGTTATGATTGGTCGAAAAAAAACGTTAAAAAGGACCTAAAACCAAAAAAATAAATTAAATGATAATAAACCTTAAAGCTATCGTGACATGGTTCTAAACTTAATAAAATAAACAGTGCTAAAATAAAATTCTATTTGCCAAGAGATGGCACTTCTCATTCAGTATTTTTTTCTTTTAGTCTCTATTTAGTTATAATAAGATTGATAATACAATGGCTGTTACTTTATTGACAACAAAACAAAGCTACTTGACGCTAGATGGCGTTATAGAAAACAATTCTGTTAGTCTTTATCCACAAGGCATAAGATTCATAATACAATGGCTATTACTTGACATAGCCACTCACTTAGTGATGTGCCAAGGTGGATACAAGACAAATGTATCGACATCGATGATTACCTACCTACTTCTTATCGTGTCACTGGTTTTTTCGAACCAAGTGAGGTGAAAGGATTTTAAGTGCGCCCCAAAGAGGCTCCTTTCGTGCACTTATTTAACACATATTTTCGAACTTTTTAAGTTCTATGGCATGCCCGGTTTCCTCACGATGTTTTTCTTCACCGTTTAAGAGCACTGGCATAGTGTAAATTAATTTTTGGGCAGTAAACCTCATTGGTTGGACTGGATTTCAGCCCACGACCTAAGGATCAGAAGGCGAAGCCGCTACCACTAGCCCACCAGCGCTCTCACCTACCTACTGATGTATAACGATCGGTAGCACGTCAGGTTATATAATATATGGTGGTCGAAATAAAAAGCTTTTCTTATCTATCTTTCTTTATTTACCCAATCAAATGTTTACAACTCGTAAAATTGTATACTTAACTGTTTTAAATATTGTTTCTTTTTCTTCTTGTGTTTTCTTTTTCCTGTTGCATCGATACATTTATTTTGAATATCGGAAAACTGAAACCAGAATTATTATGTTATTTCTTCAAAATATTTCTGTAATTTTCATCTTACCCAGCCACTGTGGGCTATAAGAATAAGAAAAGAATCAGAATAATAACAGAATAATACATAAGGAATAAAATCATCGATAAAGCAAAAAAAAAGTCAGCTCCCTAAACCTAACTATTTATATGATCAGAACTAATAAAGTATTCGATAGCACATTCATCACTTTATTGGGGTAGGTACAGCCCTAATTGAGTAGCGAAAGTTGAGATTTATAGAAACGCGACCTTAACTAATATCATTCACAGTCTATTTTTGTTTGATGGTTTTGCATTCTAAACAAAACCAATTTAAGCAATAAAATAATACTAACCCGTGATACGATATGCCCCTTTTGTTAAATTATTGGTTCGGCTATCGTTTTAGCACTGCAAAACAGCACAATACGGCATTTTTATATTTTTTCGTGTTTTTCTCAGTTACGTTTCTTCTGACAGACTTCAAACACGACTAAACAAAGGAGGGCTTGAAGTCTGCTGTACTGCGCGTACTTGGAGCGTGAGAAGGTCGTCTACATACTAGTTCCATTACTTCTTTATTTCGTGGTTATGACGGTCTAAAATATGAAATAATCCGCATATGGGTCCTCTATTAGGGTATAAAAAAAAAGTACTATTTTAAACCTTTGTGTTCATTTTATTTACGGGATGGGCTGCGGGCAGTTTTATTTATAAAGCGCATCAGAATCTGTCAAGTCTTGAGTGATGCTTCAAAATAATTAAAAAATATAGAGCCTATGTGCGAGTTCAGGATGATTTCCGGTTCGCAATAAGAATAACAAAGAGTTTGCAAGCGTTTATTTTAATTCGAATGTTGTTTTATAATCATTAGGAAGGCGGGTAAGATGTGTTTTTAATTCAGTAAAAACTACAATTATTATTATCCCACTCGATTGCAAGACTCTAAGAGAGATGTTTCCTATAAATAAGGATGTGTCTGGGGGGCACCAGTGACACGCGATTTGTCCATATTAAAACACTGTTATTATCGACTTATAGTAACTCACAGTAGGTAATTATAAGCTTAACCTAATCGTTCCAGCCAATTAAATACTTATGTTTTTATCTTGACAATTAAACTGGGATGAGCGTAGACAAGACAGACAAGAACTGTCTTGTGTGTCAGTGGAACCAGGAAACTAAACTTTGCACTCAGAACTTTGGTATTGACTGTTGGGTTATTTTTGAAGTAATTTATCGAAGTATTTAAATATCATTAAAATAATAGCAGGTGATCACATAGTTTCATATCAGGTCCTCTATGAGTAACCATTTCATAGGACCTAGGTACCTAGCGTTGTGAAATAAAATAATAGAGGGTAGGGGTGGATTGAATCACCGACCTTCACCTACTTGATAGGTCGATGCTTGCTAGCCAGGCAACAGATTTCGTAGAAAGTTCACTATAAAATCTACTTATTCTAAATGTTTTCATGAATTTCATGGTTAGTCACAGTAATCGTTCCACTGAATTTGATAAATATCAATCAGACAGGTACCTCCTGATTATGTTAACATTTTTATATCAAGGGCATAGATAAGTAATGGTAGAAAGTTCTTATTGTTGCGTAATAATTTGCATCTTTTTCATATCAATCAGCAATCCTTCCAAAAAATCGAACTAAGCTTTTACGATGTATTTAATTTTGTTTTGATGCTTGGTGGTTGACGGCAGTTTAAACTAGTTGCACGAACCACTCAGTATCTACTACTGATAGAATTTTCATTAAAGTTTTCTGTTAACTTAGCTTGGGTGCTACTCGTACACTTCCCTATTTACAAAGCTCATACAATTGGAAGTTGTTTAAAAGCATGATACGTGTATGTTGGTATTTCTTCAAGTCAGCACATGGCCACCGAAGGCCAGACGACTCATAAGCATAAAACAGCTGACCTCGACCTCGTGGTGACCTCACTGCTGGTAGTACCACTTTGGTTCAAGCCACCACCGCCCAGCTTTTCACGGTTGCCAACTTGTCTTCGTGTTTAGTTAGATCTAGCGCCTTTTCATGTACCAAACATTTTGGTCAAGACTCAAGACACAAACAATCAAGTGAACAGACACTGAAGTGAAAACGTTCACGACCATAAAATAATTTGAAAATTAATATTATCTCAATCTTTTACAGAGTAATCTTTTCAATCTTTTCTTTCTACCATCCCGTTAGATCTGTGCTCCTGCTCTATATTTATGATCGATATGGATGTCTAAAGACAGTCCTCACATTTAGCACTGCCAAATTTTTT
Source organism: Thera obeliscata (assembly GCA_947578465.1). Classification (NCBI taxonomy): domain Eukaryota; kingdom Metazoa; phylum Arthropoda; class Insecta; order Lepidoptera; family Geometridae; genus Thera; species Thera obeliscata. The sequence goes on from OX387926.1 coordinate 8,219,208, forward strand.
AATTGCAATTCAATTTCGTACGTAAGGGAACTTCACATAGTTCGGTATTACATACGTGACGTGATGCTTCACCGTTTGAAAGTTCACTTGAAATAGAAAAAACCAGTGGTACATTCCAACAAACTTAGAATAAGTATTTGGGGGTCTCCCATTAGACTAGTACTAGATTCGTTTTATTTATTTTTACCTATGTTTTAATTACATAAAGCTCAATTGACTCACGCATCGCATGACAGTTTTCAGTGTCCAGCAATGAAGCCTTAAATAGCTGGCAACTCCAATCTACTGCAGTGTTCGGCAACTCAGAAAAGCCACCCTGAGCTTTAGTCACCGGAACCACAGTACTACCACAGACAATGGCTTTGTCACTTGTTTCTACGAAGGTTTGAAGCATGTTCGGGTCACAATGACGGTAGGTAGGTTACCTTTGATGTCTGCGGTACCTGTACTAACCGGGTACCTACCTACTACTCAGGTCTGTAAAAAGTGAGTATGGTTATTCGATGACCGATTTAAAAAAAGGGTACAAAAAAATATTTAGGAACCAAATAGCGAAAAGGTAAAGTAGTATAGATAGTTAGATTAATTAGATATTAAGTTTTAGAAAACTGTTGCTGCCTAAAACAAAAAAAAAGCTGCGAAAACTATGCTTAGTTTGGGAAAATTGTGAAGTTTGCAGCCATTTTTTTCCGTAGTAACTTTTTATTATTCAAGCTCTTTGTTCTAAGGCCACTTTGACCAGAAACATACACGGCCTTGTGTCCACTTTGCATGAGTGGAACACGACGGACACGCAAACTCATGTGGAGTGGACTGCACCTGGGACACTACATTGATACTTATGTGGTACTTTCCTTTTTGCAGATGGAACTCTTTTATTTTTTATTATCATAAATTGTTTAATTATTTTGACTATTCCAAGTGTACCATCTTCTTACTGGAATAAAATTAATGAATCTGAATCTTATCGATTATTATCACACACAATTTCGAAATCAATCTAATATGGATTCGTGCATATAAAAGTGTTTTCAAGCTGAAATAATTTATTTCTTTCTTTCTTGCACCGCGTACAAAAGAAGTCTGACCTAAAATTTAAAGATATTGTTAAATCCCCTTCTTGTACACGTACCCACCTCTATTTACACATATATCTATCCTTAAAGGTTTGCTGGAAGAGAGCTCTTTTTAGGGTTAAGCTCGCCTTTGTACATGTCTTTACTTTATGTTTTATAAATACTGTCTATATGTGTGTGCAATAAAGAATAAAGAGAATAAAGAGAAAGATTCTTTGAAAAATAAGGAGGTTCCCGACGTGAACCCGAAGTCCCATGCAACCAAATATAGGCAGAAAATGTTAAACAGTTTTAAAATTCTGATAATATCATCAATTCTGATGTACCTACCTAACCAAGTTATTTAGTACCTAATCAAGTTTCTATTTTTATTTTTAAGGATTTTAAAGGGCTAAGTAGTCAAATTCTAATATTTTATTTTGGGATAGGTTCCCTCCACATTTAATGGTTGGTATTCCATACGTGATGACGAGTGACGTCTTAAGATTATAGGAGGAAATAATACAAATTGTATTATACCTACTTAGTTAATAACAAGTTAGGTATATAGGTAAGCTACTGCGAAGAAGCAAGAATGCAGTATAACTATGTTAGTATACAGTATACAGAGCATCAACCTACATAACATAAATAATGGGTTCGACAAGATTGTTTCAAATTATCGAGCGTAATAACGATTTTCAGAAAATGATTACAAGTAATTTATTCGCCCATTTGCCAATAGGTTCCTTGTTTGTCATATTGAAATTCAAGGAACACTGTAGTGGAAATACCTAAGGTAAAGCGATCAAATATTTTCCGCTCCTACGTATGTATTCTCAGACACCATAGATAATCAAACGTCAGGTTCAAAGTTTATTTATGTATCAGAGACACAGAAATTGCTACCTAAAAGTAATCTCGACCTAGAAGGCAGTAGGTATTAGCAGTCTGCCCTATCTATATTATTCATCCCTATTTCATTTCCCGTTACTAGATTTGACATGACGCGAGATAATTAAATAATGATTAGTTATGGATCGGTACCTAAACAAAACAAGTAATACCTAAGTTTAAAAACTTTAAAACTGACGTCATAACCAAACTTTTCAACCGATTTCGATGGGATGGGATGGGAAATTTACATGGGGCTGATCTGAATCTGGAATTACCCTTCGGATTAGAAAGAATAGAACTTTTAAAATCGGTTTCATTTCCATCATAATAATCTCTTGCTCTCCTGAAAAGAAAAACAAATTACATAAAAACGCAAAATCATGTAAAGTTGCAAAGAAATGAAAGGCAATAAATACGCTATTTAGTGAGTTTTGTTTTTCGGCACTAGATTAAATAAGTAATCCTTATGTGCAGAAAAAATGATTAACATAGGTACCTATTAAAAGTTTGTGGTGAAAAGTGCGTGTGTCGGGGCGGGCGGAGGCTTCTCGGGCCGGGTGTTGGGTACGTAGCCGGCCGGTAGGTGGGCGGCCGGAGGGGGCACACATGTTATAAGCGGCGACCGGCGGCGCGGCGCACACTCATCCAAACACGCGCACTGCGATAGGTCGCGCCACACGAGGGCGCAACGATCGCAGTCCTTCCCGCCACGCGATCTAACACATTTTCTTTGAAATTTCGTGCAATTGCAGAGAAAAGTGAAAACGCGGGACAATCGGTGACTGAAAGTGTCTGTGATTTACCAATCTTATACACATCGAACTCTATATTTTGTCGTTACGAAAAATTTCGGTAGTTATAGATCCTCTTCGTGTTCTACTAGTGAGGCGTAAACAGCGTTTCAAGTAGTGAGGATTGCGTAAATTGTCAACTGGGATACTTCAACAGGTGAGTGCTATCCCGAGACTACGAACAACGACCACAAACTACCGACCAATCAACCATTTTAAGAGGGTTTGATACTTAACGAAACTTTTTAATATGTAAAGAAAACGGGTTTTCTTTGCAAATCGTTACATCAAGATAGTAAACATATTTAGCCAGAAAATTACAAAAAACACAATTTCTCTTCATTGATTGATTGATTGTTGCAAAAGTTTTTCTTCATTGTCCATCAAGAAAATTACAATTTATGCATTTCCACATCAATAATAACGTTTCCATAGAAATAAACACTCGATTGTAATGCAACTTTATGACATACCAAGTGTTGATTTTAATTGTTATGTACTCTGTCTTACTTACCTTTGATATCTGTTAATATAGAAATATCAGCGTCTACCTCGAAACGAAAGCCCCAATGAAACTTAACCGTAGTAAACTTATAAATTATCAACATTGGAAAATCTGCGCAATAATCGAAATCTGTCCAGCTCATTATATCTGTTTTTTACTTATAGAAATATCAGCGTCTACCTCGAAACGAAAGCCCAATGAAACTTAACCGTAGTAAACTTATCAACATTGGAAAATCTGCGCAATAATCGAAATTTGTCCAGCTCATTGGTGGTTTGGTGTCATGGCCACCGTATTCTGACATTGTCGTAACCTGTTCCGGTAGACTAGTTCAGCGCGGTCTACCAAAACTAGGTAGGTATATATTAGCATGGCATCTGCCTATCTGCTATGTGCAAAATCTTAACATACTCGTACCTTTACTGAAACAATGGCAACGATGTCTAATAAGTGCCTACAGTATTTAGACAGTGTAAACATGAACAAAACGATTGTACTCTAAAAGAAAAGCGATGCCAACGCGTCGTATCCAGTTATCAGATAAAGTCGGATAAGAACATTATCTCACTGATAACAACTGATCTAGATGTGAACTCATTCTTTGTGAATTCCTTCGTACAATCACGAGTACTGTTTTTAACGTGCTAGGGCTATATTGCTTATACATAATGTGGTCAAGTCCTTGAAGCGCTTTAGAACTTATTTGTCGAATTTAACACATCTATCGTAGACCCTCCAAACCGGTTCTAAACAAGTTTTAAGGAAATCGTGTTTAACACTTGTGATATCAATACCAATACTCGATATTTAAAATTCAGTTGCTTTTGAGAACTCATGTGTGTGTCTTCGAAGACAACATTTCAAAGGGAATAATGGTCATAAATCATGCTATCAAATTCCAGTCGTACATTTTTTAAGGTAAGAGTAATCGTATGTAGATCTTTAGTGTTTGATTTGTTATGCAAATAGCAGTTGTCAGGTCATAAGTAATAACGTAAACAAACAGAGGTGTGCTTTGACCACTAAGTTATGTGATTCATCGATTGCCGTAGCGGACGCGTAGCCCGAACTTGAATTTAGTTAAACCATTGTTTGCGCCTCTACGGTTATAGGTTTTCGTTAGTTGTACAAGACAAGTCATCTCAAACATTATAGTGCGTAAATTCTGGAACCCAGCAGAAAATTTGTTTTTATAAATTCAAGTTGCAATTGATAAAGAGACTACGTCTGAAGAAATTAGTAGGATATACCTACAACACAGAAGTATGATGACGTCCAAAGCAACGTGGGCCTTCAAGATGTTTTAATGTATAAATAATATTCTGGCTCACCTCAAAATTCATGGAAGACTTGAATATTGTGATGATTACCTATTGACTGGAAAATAATATATGAAAAATACCGAAGTCATCTCATCAACATCACCAATGGTCATTATGTGGTAGACAGGTTGTTGATTAGTATTGCCCCCGCGGATCCGGAAGCAGGAAGGCAGTCCAGGGTCGCTGGCTGCGAAACAGTCTGCACACGTAACCCTCACGAGAGCAGACGCTTCATTTGGATGCGTATCAGTCCTAGCTCGAACACAGCATGGACAATGAACGTATGATGTCAGTCTATAAGTTTAAGGGCACCCCTGGCTTTATGTAACTTAATCATCTGAAATTCCTAAATGATCAGTCAAATGAGATGTTCATCATAGAAACAGTCCTAGATAAAGCATGGTAGGCCTCTGATTTGTATGTCTCAACCAATTTGGGCTGTAAAAGTTTTTTGTGGCGATCACCGAAAATCAGTAACGCTAGCCAAGGTAGTCACAGATCAGATTGGTTTCTAGTTTAATTAACCAATTCGATAAAGTATTTAGTTATGGAGTCTAGACATGCGGATGCCACAAATTTATGATTATATTCTACTTTCATTAATTAAATTCAATTTAACTAGAGTTGTTATGAAATAGCATTAGGTACACCCAGGTTACAGCAAAGTTTATCTACAAAGGAAGGCCACCATGGCAACTAAATACCTGCGCGAACCTCGCTACGCTTGGGAGAGCATAAAATTGCTAGCGGCACTTTGTTTGACTTGCATTTTCTCGAAAAACATTGATGACAAATATTGGGAGTCTAAATCAAACTTGAAACAAGAACTCAACTTTTTTTTAGTATGTGGATACCAGGTAGGATTCACCCTGAGATGATAGAGGGAATTCAATGGTTTCTTAGTCAGTTTCCAATGTCTCATTAGCATAAGCATCTGGTAGAGAGTTCGACATTCCCCTATAAATGTCCCCAAGTGGGAGGGGATGCGTAAAGCATTTTCCATCGTGAAAAAAGATAGATCCCGTTCCCCTTGTACAATTTGTTGTAAAACACGTGCAGGTCTGAAATTTGACAATCTGAACTTACTACCAAAATATTTATTAATGTAAGAGACTAAAGTAATAGAATGTAAATAGCCTTTTCAGAACCAATAAATGCTGGTTCTTTACTTACGTTGCCTAGTGTGTTAAAACTATTTATCATTTAGAGATAGTGGATGAGTATTGACAACGTACCTCACTTCGTAAATATGTAGGTCACCACTCAATGCTCGTAGTCAATAAACACTGGCTCAAAAATTAGTTCTCATTTATATTTAGGTTACTGGAACAAATATATGACGATGATTTAGATAACTCAAATCAATGATTCCGTTTATGAATTAATTTATGTAATATTGCAAACAAACAAACTAAAATATTTATGAAATTATATTTACTATTTGCGTACATACCTATTATGAACTAAAATCCAATACTTGATGTCCCCTCCTCGCCAGAATCGTTTTTTTAATTGATATTGTAGGTACATAACCTTCTTCATGAAGAATATTTTAGTCATTATTATACTAATTTATAACGTAGATATATTGGTATTACTAAATGATAGAAAGACGGAACTTCAATCAAAGCAGATGAATCTGCGTATGAATCATCAAAACAAAGATATTACAGATGACGTGTCATGATGACCCTTCACATGTAAATATAATTGAATCTTACCGACTTTTTATTTCTACAAACATTATCTAAACAGCAAGCTGATAACATTATAATTATATTAAGTATTCGAAGCCTTCAATCTGTACCTCCTAATTCTGTAATTTAGGTGCTTTTAACATAAACAACAAAGTGAAATAAATTACTTGAATTTGAATTTAAAGAAGTTCCCAAACTTTTGCTTCTAAGCCATGAATTCCAGTAATAAATTAATATTAAACTTCATCATTGTAAACTGTGGCTCTTTCAATCTTATTTAATGGGTCAATTGGAGTAGGACTATTGGGATTGCCGAGCAGTTAGGACCTGGAAGGCTTGACAATATTGCTATTTTCCATGGCCTAGTAAATGCGAGCAAAACTATTATAATAAACAAAATATAATAAATAAATAAACAATAAATATTGCGGATAATCCACACAACACTATCTAGCCCCAAACTAAGCGGAGCTTGTAATATGGAAACCAGATAGATGATATTTACTTAACTATATATATTTTTGTAAATATAACACCCAGACAGAGAACAAACATCTATGTTTACCACACAAATATTTATTCTCGGGGATCGAACCCACGACCTACGGCTCAGAAGGCAGAGCTACTACCAACTGAGCTGAGAGGCCAGTAAAATTAATCTTTTTTGTTAAAATAACCCATTTTGTTTCAGATTCAGTATCTTCGTGGGTTGTGCTCGAACATATCAATGAAATCAATGTTTATTCACCAAGACTGCATCAGATTTGGTTAAGAGAAACATTAGTCTAAGCATAGAGTAATGATTAGTCCGTCCTTGAGATATTTTTGATATAAATATTTGGGATCATCAATGAGCTTAGTAAGAAGAACAGTATTATCAACAAGAAGCATGGCGTTCGTTAGTTATAGAAGTACGTTAAGGATATTATGGACGTCGGTGGCCGCTCTAGTTCTGCTGACGAGGAGTAGCGCCGCGCCAGCCTTTGGAAGCACCGATAAAGCAATGGTGAGTGCACTTTATTTATCACTATCGTAAAACAAATAATTGACTAAGATTGCAACATGAAACTATATTTTTTTAAAGTGTCATTGAGATGGATTTATCGTAGTATCAAGTGTTTGTTCAAAGTACAGCTTCTGCAACGTGATAAATTTATCAGATACCCGATTGATCAACGCTATCACAAGAATCGGAAGCACCTTGTTCGCGTATAGTTCGCTCAAGAGCTGAGTCAATATTTCTGAGAATGGTCGGGCGTGGAGCGGAACCAAATTAAATACGGTATCCATGTGAGGTTGTAATCCGGCTCGTAGGTGCTACGGTATCATTCATTCATAAACCCACTTTATATACCGCCAAGATAAGTAACACTCTTTTCGCAATAACACAAGAGCGTTTTGTTTGCCTTCTTGTTTAGTTTGCGTAACATATGATTCATACACATTAATGAACATATGTTTATAGAGTAGGTAGGATATTGGTCATTAGTTTTTTCAATGGGCGTTACGTCATTTGTGTAGTGTTTATTGCATAATTAAGCAAAAATTTAGTTAGAATAGGTTTTCATACTGCACTAGAGACACATTAATTGTCCAATTATATCATTGCATCTGAAAATATGATGAGTATGCCATGTGTCTATAGTTAACAAACAACATTATCCAACATTATCTTTCAGAAAATTGCTCACTCAATTAGTAAATAATTTGGAGTAGGTATTTAATTTAGTGATTTATGAGTAGGCATTTCTTGATTTCATATACGAGCGTCGCTATCTGCCAGCACTACACGAGTGAGTCATATAAATTGTATCCTAGGGGTATAGAGAAGAAGCAAAGGCAATAAAATCCATCGTTTCTTGGAATCCAGCGGTGATTCACCAACCAGTTGGCAAACTCGATGGCTTACCGTCAAGTTCTAGGTCATAGAGCTAAAGTAGGCACCGAGGTAAGCCACTCATATATTAAATGTCATGTTAATTGAACACTAATTAAACAAAAACATGGTGCTATTTTATGGAAAAATCGGTAAATCACATTCTTAAACGATCCTTCAAATATCTAGTGAAGCTACGTGAAGTATGTTATTCATTTATTCTTGTAGTACGTTGGTAGACCTGAGATGTACAGTTAAAAATACATTAATCATAATTGCTTGAAGAAGTACACTTGCCTAGGCCTCACTGGTTTACGTTTAGGTGCGTCTGAGGTAAATATCTAACATGTTTGAAAGTTAAGCTATGAAAATGCTTTGATAATTCAATTTATTGTATTTCTTCACGAAAACATAAAAAACCTCAGTGAAAAGACTTTTTGAATTTGCATGTCAAGGTAGGCTTCGTTTCCAATGACCTAATTGAAAAGTTTTTGTAACAAATCAATAAAATCTACACAATAACTCTAATAAACTTAACGCTAAAATAATGATGCATTAACAGCATACAAAATGGTGTTGTAAGAACGTTGTTTCTTATTGAATTTTGTATTTTTAGCTTGTGTACGTAGGTACCTAATCTGATTGATAGTAAAAAACAAAAACCGGTCGACTTGGGATTACCACCAGAGCGCCCCGGAGACCGGTTCAAAACCTGTGATTAGGAAATGAACGGTGACGAGAATTAATCGACAGAAAATGACAATACATTACAAGGAAAAACCTTACATTATCTTAGAAGATATCAAACAAAAAAGGAACACAGAAGACATTGTTTGAAGATTGTGATAGTATCAATTAGATCTAGCTTGAGTAGTGTATATATTATATAAACTCAGTTACATAGGCATAAAAATCAAGTTGAAGCGTCAAATTAAATCGGTAGAAGCGAAGTATTGAAATGCTGAAAGCGTTACTAGGCTACGCATGGTGGAAGCGATTGTCGTGCAAAGCGCATTGGTTGCGGTCACGACATCATATTTTGTGCCTGCAACGGCACGGGGCATACAGAACAAGTTTGTTGATACACATTTATTTGTGGGTCATTGTACCTGCGAGTCACGTGTCAAACACATGTAAGGCATTGTCACTGGCAAGGCATTTCCTGCATTTCAAAACAGGTACTGTTATGATATAACGAACCCTTAAAATACGGGTCATTCTCCTCACAAAAATATCCGAACGAAGAACAATAGGCAGCCAGAAAGCGCCATTAAGCTCTTTGTTTTCATCGTTGTTACCTGTATCGATAATAAGTTATAAAAATTCGTCGCATGTCCCATCAATCGGATTCGTGTGGACATCTCTCGTAAACATTTCCTCTGACTATGTCGAACAATGAACCTGTGGATGTACTAGCCCTCCGGGTATTCACCCTCCCGTACACCTGCAAATAAATCAACTTAAATGATCACTTGGGGACTCTAGATTGTTGCCTGAGCTCTTTCAATAACATAGGTTAATAACATTCGCAGGCTAGGCCGTCTTATCTTCTCTACTATTTCAATGAATAGTAACTACATTCATAACTGTCAACGAGATGTGTTGTCTGCTTTTGGTAAACTCGTATCTTCAGATCGCTGCCTGAGGTCTTGAGATGATGAAAGACTTAATATTCTAGCGAAAAATGCCACTGACCGGGCTTTAGGTTTTTGAACACTGGTCACGATTCGTAATCCCGGGAAATATTATGTTTTCGCAAAATTTCGGAGAAGATAAAAAAATGTCACGCCTACAAGACCTTTGATTATATCTATGACAACGTTAGTGACTCGTGCACACAGTTACAAGCAGGAGAGCTATCTCTACCAAAAAATACCTACGAGCGAGAAAAAGATCTTATCTAAAACTCTGACAGTTCATTTGGAACACAGGACGGCGGTATCTCGACAAAGAGAAAATGTCGGATAATCAAAGATAATTCAAAGGGCCAACACTTCAACAGCACCAATAGACAGTTACAGAGTTGTAGAAATAAAAACGACGTGGATGGTCTGATTGTTCCCACGTCGTCGTGTTGGTGATGGCTGGAGGCAGCACTTTGTACATGCTCGTCACGCACGCAGGAAGCGCTGGCGAGTGGCGACCTTCAACACGCGTCACGGCCGTCGTCCTCTGATCATCGCCATTGCTTATTGTTCATCACCGTGTATCGGTCATAATATAATACATGTTTCAATAAACAGTAGAGCAAGAGCGCTTTCTTGGCGTTTATATTTGAACACCGCCGCGCTGCAACGTTATTTCATCAATTCGAGATGCCGTTACAGATTGAAAAATGTATAAAGTTCAAATTAAGTTTAGTATACATACTATGGATTTATAAAGTTGATCCTGGTCCTGTCTGTGGTTGAAACCTGATCAAACCGTTTGTCTAAACTTTTACCATACTGATTTATTTAAGCGTTGTATCATACTTGTAAGTAAAGTTTTTCCTAAAGCCTGGGATGTTTGATTTATCGGCAGTATGAAGAGACATATTTATTACGTCTTTGTTACGTCCCGATAATAAAATATAATCTTCGATTATTAATCTTCACAGCTTGTTACACGTGTAGACTGAAGATCCATAGATGATTGGCAAGCAATCAGCAGGTCAAAGTCGATTATATCTGAAAGTTGAAGAAACAATGTGCTGCGGCGGTGCACGTGACACACGTGAGTCTGACAAAGGGCCGGCTCCACTCCAGATACTGCAAAAAGCATTTTTATACATTCTACTGCGGAAAAGTGGTGTTTCACACGCGATAGATTCTATTTTAATCTTTTGACAATCACAATATAATTGAAACTAATTATGGGAGCAATTATCCTATTGCCTGCGAGTCCGTCATCCGCCGCAGACATCGCTAACTGCGCTTAGCGGCTTATCATTCTACCAAGATTTGTTTAATCTTAACGCTTTGCAATAATATGAGGTAAATATACGCAATAAAAAATGTTATTGTATGTACTGCAATGTGAAATAATAAAAATGCAAGACCGAACTTTAATGTAGACAATTAGCATAAAAGATGGCACACGCAGACCGACAAACATATCGATACCTAATAATTAATAGACGCCAGTTACGATTAGATATTCATTTTGAGTATGTATCGCAGTAAATTATGGGCATAGATTTACTTATTTTTATAAAAATGCATAGAGGCGTCTTCATGTCGTGTTGCATCGCATTCCTGAAACGGGTCACGTTGCGAAGTTCATAAACATCGATGTAATTAACATGGCGACGTGCTCAGTGAAGAGGCTTTAATAACGCACAAAAGCTTCAACAACAGTTTTAACATAATGTCTGAATAAAATAGAACTTGATTTTTCCTGCATAAAACATTTTTTTTACAAAATGCTAGTTTTAGTAGCAAACATAATGGCTGTCCTGCTGATTTTCTGAATAACGGATGCATACATAACCTAATGTAACAGATTGGACTTCCTAAAATGATATAAAACAACGCTGCTTCGCACAAAAAGCTCTTTCGTCTTTTCCAAAATAAGCCTTATTATTATGCAATCTTACGAACATAAAAATTTATTTCCTTCCTTTTTACGCTTATTAAAAGACACGTCAAATATATATTTATTCAGTAGTACATTACAAGGATCACTTTGAAACGTCCTAAAGCTAGGTGAGTCTATTTATCGTATGTAGGTTATTTGTTGCATATTATTAGTTACGACAAAGAATTTACTGAATAAATTGACCCTTGTGTTTACAAAAAAAACTATGATCTCCTATATTATACCTTCCACGTTCTATGAATAATCAATGAACCAATTAAATTTCGATGTGCGCAGCACCATGGCACGATCCCCGTGTAGTTAAATTATCTGTAGTAAATACTATTGATATGTTCTTATTACATAAATAAACACTTTTTAAATACTAATTAATCTAGTCCACGCGTCAGGAGTGGCGCAGCGAAATGCATGTATTACCTTATTACCTATAGTCATCCCATCGGTATGTACTGAACGTGTGAGTAATTTCTGGTGCTCTATGCAACTGCGTGATACGAATACCATCAACAACCATGCTGTAGTTCAATTAAAGTCAATGTATAAGTACCTAATTAATGACGCATTCATATGAAAAATATTTTTAGTTGCGACCGGCACACTAAAATTATTTTTCATCAATATTATTTTGGAAAATAGTTTTTTGTCTGTCCGTCATACATCACCTCCCAGATATTACACAGCTAATCTGATGACCATGTGATATATGAGAGGCGTTTTCCTAATACACGAGATGGTATATAAGCTTTTTATTCAATATCGCCTTGTAACTTTTTGTAATTTGGCTTTTAACCTCTCTGGTTTGTCACGTCCATTTGTAATAACATTAGCAGATGCCTTGGAGTTGCAAAAGTTGCGTGTGGGTGCACAGAGTGGGTCGTTAGCATTGTACTTGCAGCTCTAATACACGCAACTATAGTTCAATGCGGCCATGATCAATCTACCCATAATTTCCCGACTGTACTATAAGGAAGAGGCAATCTTTCCACGTGTAATATTTACCAACGAAGTTTTTTGATACCAGAATTGATGAACGGTGTGATGTAAAGAAATGGTTGCGGAGATCTACTCGTCTAGATTAAGCTCAATGAACCAGCAATAAAAAAATGCTGTTTCGTCTGTTTTAAGCATACCTGCACGTGGTTGTTCCTAGTAAGGCATATCGGTGGGATCGAGGACAGATGCACTTCCTAGAAGCTAGCGTGACATCTTTGCAATCATACTTTAAGACCTATAAGTACTTCACTGATATCCCACTGGTCAGCTCTACCGGTTTCCTAAGGACGCAAGTTACTTATAAGATATCTACACATGGTTAATAAGATATAAATTATACTGTTTTGAAGGTTTTTATTTACACCTTTAGCTTTCGGTAGCCAACTATTTCAGCTAAGTATTGTTAACCAGTTTTGGGAATAGGACATCCCTAATCGAATCAAGCAAAGAGTTACATCTCTAGTGTAGAGAAAAAAAAAGAGAAGAAGATGGAGATTATGGCGTCGTTCTATGGAGGTGTATTATCTGAAGTGTAATAAAGATTAACAGAGTTGTAGCTATAATCAATGAAGAGTTTTCGTCTTATTAGTATAAAACAAAACGATTTTCAGTAACCATTGTTAGAAGGCGATTTAAGTGTGACCGGAAGGTTGAATCAGATACGATTTCCAGGTAAACGTTCCAATGTCAGTTATTTAACAATGATGGTGAGCAATGTACCAACGCAATCATTCTAAGCTGTCATTAAATGCCCGCATGGCTTGCATGTAATAGCTTAACTATTGATAATCGCCCCACAGAGTAATGGTATTATGCTACACATGTGAACTTATTGCGCATTTTTTGTTACGCGTGGATGCATGCATAATATGTAGGTAAGTTCAATTACAACCATAAAAATGAAGGTTGCATATTTGCGCAATATAACCGCGTTAAGTAAATCAAAGCAGGAGCAATGTATTAAGATTGATGTCTGATTGGTACAATTAAAACAATAATCTCATGTAACTGATATTGATGGATCATAACAACATAAATAACTCTGGAAATGATGAAGTGTTTCATTTTATATTTTTCTCAAGATAATTTAAATAAGTTCGCACTCCGTAACTTTTTGTTCTTTTGCACCGTCGTTTTGTAAAGTGTGTACAACTCTACCATTTTATTTGTCATTTATTAGCGACGCGTAAACCAATTAACACCCCATACGTACATTGCCAATACGAAATGTAGCATTGTTTGTATTTCTTAGAAAATGAATCAAGTCTGGCCCTGAAAGCTCAGCGGAGAGGTCATTGACAGGTACCGTTAGGTACTTCCACATGATAAATGCAAAGTTTTGATTCAGCACTTACGCATCTTAAATACGCCCTGCCCGCAAATTAACATTATAAGCTGACACACACAGAAATGCGGCATCATCAAAGTATGCATAGTGGAACAAATAAATTAATGTATTTAGGTAACTGTTACCGGATTGTCATAATGCGACTAAGTAAGCAAATAGACACAGGTGTTTTGGATGACAAGTACTCAAATGCATTATTGACTGAAACTTTGTTCGTTGAACAAAATGTTCCATATATGAAAATAGAGTAAAATGTTATTTCACTTTTACGGTTGTCGTAACACATGATTTAACCTGGTTTTCATATTGCTATTTTAGTTTTATTTCCTGATCGTGTGCGCGAGCTGAGTAAGATGCTTTTACCCCATTTCAAAAGCTATTCTAGGAGTTATGAGGTCTGTTTGTTTTTACTTTGCTTTGGTACCTATTTACTTTTATTTTTCGGTATAGTGTTTAAAAGTGATATAGCGGCGAAGTTTTTTATAGGATCCATACCAAGATGTTTTAACGATCCATACAATACAGAAATTGTTATATGTAATGATGGATTAATTCAACGTTGCGTTGCGACTAATCCAAGTACCATCTTGGATTCTGGACAGTGAATTCCTTAAACATAAAGTTACTAGCAGCTATCATTATAATTCAAATGTACATCGTACACATCTATAGTACCTAAAAATTGATATAGGTTTCATAAAGTTTTTAACTAGTCTTTAGTAATCAAATATTATCTTTGAGTCAATAGTGACAGAAGGTCGTTCACACTCATCGAACCTTGCAAGGTTGTGCTGTATGCCATTCAAAGCTCGTCACCGTCTGACCGTATCACACTGGCTCACTGACACCACGTGTGTTTTGAGCATTTTCTTTCAGTAGGTATTATACATTTACGAGATTAATTAGATTAATTGCCTTTAATTGAATTATGACGGTTTCTGCATTATGTAAATAATATTGCGGCGAAGATAATTTATGGCTAACTACTGGACAAGATATTCATACAATGAAATAAACTGCGACTTGCTTGGCTTAAGCAGAAATATTTATTTGTAAATAAGTGTTGAGCTTTCAAATATTTGCTGAAGCTGTTAATGCTGCAGAGAATCGTTGCGAGGATATTTTTACTAATTAGCATTGTTGTTTTAGCAATGATGCGTGATAAACTGTGCCGTTGGATGTCTTCAGGCAGTCAAATTTGCATGAAATGTGGGTCTTTAGAGCAAGCTTCATCTTGCGCCTGCGGTCCGCGCCGTCTCCGACAGACGCCCGTTACTCACGGAACACACTGACCCCGATACGCTTGTACGAATTTATTACTTATCGCCCACCATAGTTCGATAATTCGGCTTCGTTTCGGTATAACCGACGATTTAGCTCATTCTCTTCCAGTGTAACATGTCCCAGTTCCTTTGTTTGAATCGCTAAATTTCGCGGTCACGGAGCGTTTTATGATGTGCATGTCTCCAGCTTCCTCATATGGAAATTGCGAATTCTGAAAACGCCAACATTTAAAGCATAATTGGAGCAATCATTGATTTGAAGGAAAATTTAGCAGCAAAAAAAACAACGACTCTATGAGACTTTATAGGTGTGTTAGCTGGAGAGCGGCTCCACAGCTTCCTCATTCAGTGTGGGCAAACGGCTAACGATAGAGCTATATAGTAAACGCCAAATTTTAGAGCATAATTAGAGCACCCGGCATAAAAAAAATCAAGTCTCTAGCTCGAAAACTCTTTGAGTTAGAAGACTATAACAACGTGTTTGCTGGGAAGCCATTTCTCCAGCTAACACATGTGGATCTCAGGAATGGCTATAGCTAGAAAGTTGCTTGATATCTCCAAATTTAGAGCAAAAAATATCATGGATGCTCCAAATATTTCAAGTGTCTAGGTTCAAAACTCACCGAGTTAGAAGCTTTGATGACTGTGTTAGCTGGAGACACGTTTGTCTGGCACGCACATGCTACATCTGAGGATCTACAATAGCTACAGATTCGGTTGACGTGTCCAAACCGAGCTATGAATTAGAGCACTCGGCTCCAAAATTTTGGACTCTCTAGGACAAGTAGTTTCCTAGTAATGAACAAAAGAACATTTTGCCGCCAGAATTTTCAAATGTATGTTCGCACCCGTAAAAATGCGGCGTTGCCGCTCTGAAAGTTTGGTATCAGCGTAGGAATTTGAACGTTATTCGGTTTATTTTAGATCACGATACGAGTCATTTTCGTATGCGCTTAGCGGTTTTGATTTCTTAAACCTCAAACTCATATTTTCTCTTTTTGTTAGGTTGAGAGCTTTCTCTCTATCTATATGAGAATTATTGTGTGTTGCCCGTTCTTGTTCGTTTTATAGTTTCTTTAGTAATGCGTGTCTTTTAGGTATTCTTAGAAAAAAACTTTATTTGGTTCTGTAAATAGGTACCTGCTAGGCCAGTGTTGATGATTCTACCTACTCTGCCTGTTGTTAGCCGTCTGTTCTCTGTGTTTTACTGTATTCAGTCAGGTTTTTATGAGCGTATCGAGTAAACCAGGCGGACGGAAAATAGGTATTTACTGCGGCTTGCTAGTTGTGTGCGTACTCACGCACACTTGCCCCCTATCACTTGCCATCTCACCAGATGGCAAGTGATAGGGGGGGCATCTCACCATGTTGTGCCGACCCCACCTGGTGGGTAAGGGCAGGAAGAAGAAAAAGCACTTTTTGGGGTTTTTTGTTTCATTTTCAACTATATTCCTATATTGTGAATTGGACATAAGTTTTTGAATCCAAGATGGCGGCTTCATTTTTTTTCTTAAAAAATGGATATGGGTATCGTTTAATAGGTTTTTGGGGGCTCTGGTTGTGAATTCGACAATAATTTTTGAATCCAAGATGGCGGCTTCATTTTTTTTTCTTAAAAAATGGATATGGGTATCGTTTAATAGGTTTTTGGGGGCTCTAATTGTGAATTCGACATTATTTTTTGAATCCAAGATGGCGGCTTCATTTTTTTTCTCAAAAAATGGATATGGGTATCGTTTGATAGGTTTTTGGGGGCTCTGATTGTGAATACGACATTATTTTTTGGATCCAAAATGGCTGCTTCCTTTTTTTTCTCAAAAAATTGATATGGGTATCGTTTAATAGGTTTTTGGGGGCTACAATTGTGAATTCGACATTATTTTTTGAATCCAAGATGGCGGCTTCATTTTTTTTCCCAAAAAATGGATATTAGTATCGTTTAATAGGTTTTTGGGGGCTCTGGTGGTGAATTCGACATTATTTTTTGACTCCAAGATGGCAGCTTCATTTTTTTTCTAAAAAAATGGATATGGGTATCGTTTAATAGGTTTTTGGGGGCTCTGATAATGAATACGACATTATTTTTTGAATCCAAAATGGCTGCTTCATTTTTTTTCTCAAAAAATTGATTATGGGTATCGTTTAATAGGTTTTTGAGGGCTCTAATAATGAATTCGACATTCTTTTTTGAATCCAAGATGGCGGCTTCAATTTTTTCCTTCAAAATGGATATGGGTATCGTTTAAAAGGTTTTTGGGGGCTCTGATTGTGAATTCGACATTATTTTTTGTATCCAAGATGGCGGCTTCATTTTTTTCTCAAAAAAATGGATATGGGTATCGTTTAATAGGTTTTTGGGGGCTCTGGTTGTGAATTCGACAATATTTTTTGAATCCAAGATGGTGGCTTTATTTTTTTCCTTAAAAAATGGATATGGGTATCGTTTAATAGGTTTTTGGGGGCTCTGATTGTGAATACGACATTATTTTTTGAATCCAAAATGGCTGCTTCCTTTTTTTTCTCAAAAAATTGATATGGGTATCGTTTAATAGGTTTTTGGGGGCTACAATTGTGAATTTGACATTATTTTTTGAATCCAAGATGGCGGCTTCATTTTTTTTCCCAAAAAATGGATATTAGTATCGTTTAATAGGTTTTTGGGGGCTCTGGTTGTGAATTCGACATTATTTTTTGACTCCAAGATGGCAGCTTCATTTTTTTTCAAAAAAAATGGATATGGGTATCGTTTAATAGGTTTTTGGGGGCTCTGATAATGAATATGACATTATTTTTTGAATCCAAAATGGCTGCTTCATTTTTTTTCTCAAAAAATTGATTATGGGTATCGTTTAATAGGTTTTTGAGGGCTCTAATAATGAATTCGACATTCTTTTTTGAATCCAAGATGGCGGCTTCATTTTTTTCCTTCAAAATGGATATGGGTATCGTTTAAAAGGTTTTTGGGGGCTCTGATTGTGAATTTGACATTATTTTTTGTATCCAAGATGGCGGCTTAATTTTTTTCTCAAAAAATGGATATGGGTATCGTTTAATAGGTTTTTGGGGGCTCTGGTTGTGAATTCGACAATATTTTTTGAATCTAAGATGGTGGCTTAATTTTTTTTCTTAAAAAATGGATATGGGTATCGTTTTATAGGTTTTAAATGGCTCTGATTGTGAATTCGACATTATTTTTTGTATCCAAGATGGCGGCATCATTTTTTTTCTCAAAAAATGGATATGGGTATCGTTCAATATGTTTTTGGGGGCTCTGATTGTGAATTCGACATTAATTTTTTAATCCAACATGGCGGCTACATTTTTTTTCTTAAAAAAATGGTTTTCTGTATAGTTGGTTTACTGACGATGGTTGAACGAGACAACGTCATACAGCTGTCCACGCGAACGCATCGCTCACTCAAAAAGGAGAAACAGACGTCGAACACTGCCGAACGCTGAGGCCGATTGTGCTTCTTTGGCACTCTTTCCACGCTCTCGTTTGCATTGCGTGCATTTGGCTCTATTGAATTATAAGACTATAAGATATAAATGATATCTATATCCATTTTTTAAGAAAAAAAAAATGAAGCCCACATCTTGGATTCAAAAAATAATGTCGAATTCACAATCAGAGCCCCCAAAAACCTATTAAACGATATCCATAACCATTTTTTAAGAAAAAAAATTAAGCTGCCATCTTTGATTCAAAAAACAATGTCGAATTCACAGTCAGAGCCCTCAAAAACCTATTAAACGATACCCATATCCATTTTTTGAGAAAAAAAATGAAGCAGCCATCTTGGATTCAAAAAATAATGTCGAATTCACAATCAGAGCCCTCAAAAACCTATTAAACGATACCCATATCCATTTTTTGAGAAAAAAAATGAAGCAGCCATTTTGGATTCAAAAAATATTGTCGAATTCACAATCAGAGCCCCCAAAAACCTATTAAACGATACCCATACCCATTTTTTAAGAAAAAAAATGAAGCTGCCATCTTGGATTCAAAAAATAATGTTGAATTTATAATTCGAGCCCCCAAAAACCTATTAAATGATACCCTTAACCATTTTTTTAGAAAAAAAATGAAGCTGCCATCTTTGATTCAAAAAACAATGTTGAATTCACAATTAGAGCCCTCAAAAACCTATAAAACGATGCCCATATCCATTTTTTAAGAAAAAAAATGAAGCAGCCATCTTGGATTCAAAAAATAATGTCAAATTCACAATCAGAGCCCCCAAAAACCTATTAAACGATACCCATACCCATTTTTAAGGAAAAAAATGAAGCCGCCATCTTGGATTCAAAAAATAATGTCGAATTTGTAATTCGAGCCCCCAAAAACCTATTAAACGATACCCATATCAATATATTGTGAAAAAAAATTAAGCTGCCATCTTGGATTGAAAAAATATTGTCGAATTCACAATCAGAGCCCCCAAAAACCTATTAAACGATACCCATACCCATTTCTTAAGGAAAAAAATGTAGCAGCCATTTTGGATTCAAAAAATAATGTCAAATTCACAATCAGAGCCCCCAAAAACCTATTAAACGATACCCATACCCATTTTGTAAGGAAAAAAATTAAGCCGCCATCTTGGATTCAAAAAACAATGTCGAATTTATAATCCGAGCCCCCAAAAACCTATTAAACGACACCCATATCAATATATTGTGAAAAAAAATTAAGCCACCATCTTGGATTGAAAAAATATTGTGGAATTCACAATCAGAGCCCCCAAAAACCTATTAAACGATACCCATACCCATTTTTTAAGGAAAAAAATGAAGCTGCCATCTTGAATTAAAAAATTAATGTTGAATTCACAATCAGAGCCCCCAAAAACCTATTAAACGATACCCATATCCATTTTTTGAGAAAAATATGAAGCCACCATCTTGGATTCAAAAATTAATGTTGAATTCACAATCATAGCCCCCAAAAACCTATTAAACGATACCCATATCACTTTTTTTGAGAAAAAAATGAAGCCACCATCTTGGATTCAAAAATTAATGTTGAATTTACAATCAGAGCCCCCAAAAACCTATTAAACGATACCCATATCCATTTTTTGAGAAAAAAATGAAGCCACCATCTTGGATTCAAAAACTAATGTTGAATTCACAATCAGAGCCCCCAAAACCCTATTAAACGATACCTAAATATCCATTATTTAAGAAAAAAAATGAAGCCACCATCTTGAATTCAAAAATGAATGTCAAATTCACAATTAGAGCCCTAAAAAC
The DNA here is from genome assembly GCA_947578465.1 of Thera obeliscata. Taxonomy (NCBI): domain Eukaryota; kingdom Metazoa; phylum Arthropoda; class Insecta; order Lepidoptera; family Geometridae; genus Thera; species Thera obeliscata. The sequence continues at coordinate 8,239,813 of OX387926.1, forward strand.
CTTTAGAACAATAGGTATATACGTTAACAACTTTTGAAGAAAAAAAATAAAACGTTTTCCGGAATAGAGCCCCCCCCACTTTTCTTCATAATTATTATATTTATAATATTTCCTTTCGCTTTCCCGTGAGTATTTACTGCAGCTCGCTAGTTATGTACGTACTCACAGACACAATGATAGTTTCGCACGATGCCATTTACACCTAGTGTGACAAGAGTAGGTAACTCATGATTTGAAAACATTGTTGGTTAGTTGAGAGACTTAGAGATATAATTTCATGATATTTAAAACTAAAAATAAAAAATCTGAAGTCAGGTTTCTTAATAAATACATATTTAAACTTAAACTAACCATTATAAAACTTTTCTTTGGTGTTTTTTTGTTTCATTTTAACCTATATTCCGCTTCTTGAGCTACGTAATGAGTGTTTAAGACATGAATCCTAGGGTAACTATTTACCAGGCACGGGCAACACACAACTCCATCTGACTAACGTTCAAATTCCTACGCTGATACCATACTTTCAGAGCGGCAACGCCGCATTTTTACGGGTGCGAACATAATATTTGAAAATTCTGGCGGCAAAATGTTCTTTTGTTGATTACTAGGAAACTACTTGTCCTAGAGAGTCCAAAATTTTGGAGCCGAGTGCTCTAATTCATAGCTCGGTTTGGACACGTCAACCGAATCTGTAGCTATTGTAGATCCTCAGATGTAGCATGTGCGTGCCAGACAAACGTGTCTCCAGCTAACACAGTCATCAAAGCTTCTAACTCGGTGAGTTTTGAACCTAGACACTTGAAATATTTGGAGCATCCATGATATTTTTTGCTCTAAATTTGGAGATATCAAGCAACTTTCTAGCTATAGCCATTCCTGAGATCCACATGTGTTAGCTGGAGAAATGGCTTCCCAGCAAACACGTTGTTATAGTCTTCTAACTCAAAGAGTTTTCGAGCTAGAGACTTGATTTTTTTTATGCCGGGTGCTCTAATTATGCTCTAAAATTTGGCGTTTACTATATAGCTCTATCGTTAGCCGTTTGCCCACACTGAATGAGGAAGCTGTGGAGCCGCTCTCCAGCTAACACACCTATAAAGTCTCATAGAGTAGTTGTTTTTTTTGCTGCTAAATTTTCCTTCAAATCAATGATTGCTCCAATTATGCTTTAAATGTTGGCGTTTTCAGAATTCGCAATTTCCATATGAGGAAGCTGGAGAAATGCACATGTTTTATGTGCCCTTAAACGGTAATTCGAAGGAAGTCACACCTATACGAAGAAACTTGTTACTAAAGATTCTGAGACCAGCCTATGACTGTATTGCCAAGTAGGCATACCTTCCGGGGTCGTTGCATTTCGGCATAGGTAAGGTATGCCAAACAATGGCAATGTCAATGTCCGACTCTTGGCTTATAGTGGGTCCCAACACACCTCGATTCTGATTCTCATGCGGTTAGTCATTGAGAGGTTTATTTATTTGTATTCATGTAACGTTGGACGCAGCATGCACACACAAATTCCTCAGTAAACGCCCATTTTGGCGTTTACACCAATTTGATTGATAATGCTTGTTCGAAAGGCAAACTTTGATTGTTTTTCTTACCGAGCTTGCGGAGTCTTGTACCTTGCTGGAATACAAAGTAAAAAGATGCAGTATCCAACAAAAGAAGCTGAAGAACCACCTGCACTGGACTTATGTTTGCAGTAGTGACTTAAACAAATAACAAACATTGGCTGTGTTATGGGAAGGCAGCCAGACAATTCCCTGAGTGATACTGGGTGATAGGAAATAAATAAAAGGCCTATCCGTTGGTGCCAGTCGGAGCTTTGCGCTCGCGCATTTCGATTCCAGGCACGCTACCCGATCTTGCCACCATTCAAGGGCAGATCTCTGTATTCCGTCTACGCCAACCTACAACTACACGAACACGATTTCAACTTTAACGGTGCTTTGGCGAGACAAATACAAAAAAAAAATACTCAAATAAAAATACACATATTTATTCCACTACCTAACGATATAGTTTTAGTAGGTACAGTTATACAAATATTATATTATCAAATCAGCTTTCAGGTATATTTTACTTGGATAAGGAGTTGTAGATATGATTCTTGGTCCACGTATTAATATTATCCTTATCAGGCACGTTGACAATAAACAATGGGTGGGTAACCTTGTAGTCATACGAGATAATACTTATGATGCTAGCTGTTTTAAAAAAGATAAATTAAGAGCTCTGCAAACAGAACCTTATAGCCAGGCGTAAATTATAAGGGGTTTAAATGCCATGGTGAACCTATCAGTTGGCCGTTAGGTCGACTAGGTAAAAATCATATTATTGTAAATTTAAATGGTTGCAGAAGTTTTAAACATATTTTATTTCGTAAAACATCTCAATGTACTTTTTAATTGTAAGTTATTAACATTCACTACATCGGCCGTGCCTTGAAAGTATTGTAGAGCTAGAACTGTGCACTTTACTAAAATAATAGTAGAAGTCGACTGTTGTACTAGTATTATTTTAAAAAGGGCTAAATATTGAATCTAGAGCAGTTATATATAGCGGCTTTGGACTCAGTAGTTTACCCACACAGAAATAAAATACTTGTACCATTTGTATAACAATCTACTGTTGACCCTTAGTTTAGTTCACTTTGTTAGCTTCACTGAGCACATTACCAGCACAGTTCACAATACTTTCAATACTCGACAGATGCCTACCACTCGTGGATACGGCAGTCTAATTACGACGAATACTTCCAGATGTACCTGGCCCAGTATGGTTACTTAAGTCCTTCAGTTCGGAACCCATCGAGTGGACACATAATGGACGAGAGCTCTTGGAGGCGAGCAATCGCTGAGTTCCAGAGCTTCGCTGGTCTAAATGCTACAGGTAAGGTTTCCAGAAGTATTCCCATGGGATCAAGGTTAGGAACTTTAAGATGGTCAAAAAGAGACTTTATCCACAGTTGGATAAAGGCCACTTTTAAAACTTGATAAGAAAAATTTAAGGCCTTGCCCATCCACCGACAGTCAGTGGTTTAAAAAAAAAACAAGTCTATATTGACTGCCACAATGTTTACAACTTTACTGTTTGCGTGGATTTACAAAAGAATTAAAATAAAACCTTTTGAGGCTAAAATATTTAAATTTTACAATGCTGTTGTTGTTTTTTGTTCTAATTTTAGTGAAATGCTAAGTCAATGTTAAACGTATTATATGTATTGTTGTCGGTGTTTTTTATTATAAACTGATAACACTTAAAAGTTTACTGAAGAAGCTTAATAGTTTGAATCATTTAAAATTTGTCTCCCTTTTACTATTGGATTGAACCTTTATTTTGTGATTTAATGACTGAGATTAGCGCTTTAATTTTTTTTATTAAACTTACGCCTTTATTGTAAAAAGTACCTAAATACAAACTTGAAGTTATTCTACATTGGCAAGATTACAAATGGTATAAAGTTAATAGATTAAATAGAAAATTGGTTGCGGTTAGTGAAAGTGGCGATTTTAATTAGATCATTTCGTGGTTGAAGCTATTTCGTAATCTTTCGTAGATTTGCATTTCAAATAAATAAATTGTTGAGTTCGTTGTGCGGGTCAGCTTCAATTCTTTTTTTGAATAGGTAATAAATAAGCCAGGATTTTAATGGGTTTAAGTTTTGATTAAGTCGGTGTTGACTCGAAAAAATAGTCGGCCATAAAAACAATTCCTCAAAGAAAGCAAAAATGAATTAAAATTAACTAATGCATGCCAAAGACAACTAAACAAGCGTACGCACACTAAATTGAATGCAAATCAAGCTCAAAAAATCATGCAACAATCATGATAAACACTGCTTGAGAGAACCAGTCAGAATAGTCCAGGCCAGTCTGGATTCAGTGACGAGTCTTAGGAAATACCTACTTTCAGCAATGGATGATGATATTGATGATGAATCACACATTACATTGAAGTTGAAACCTTCGCAAGAAATCTTTGAATCTCGATTCAAATGATGGTGCATTTCTTAGATTACATAGGTTGACGTATTTAATAATACAATTGCTACATCTCCGATCAAGTGGTGTCCTTGCTGGTAAAGTGATAATCTTCATGAAGATTCCTCTGGTCGTTTCTATATAGATTTTATTACATAGATGGCTTTTATATAAATAATTATAGTTAATAACTTTAATAGAAATACTGTCATACTTTATAACATTATATCTGAATGTGAATCAACTTCCGTTTGTTTATGTCCGGTTTGTTATCGCTTATCTATAAAGTTTTCCTAAGCCTAAGCCTTATCCGGTTGATAAAATGCGCGATGAGAATAGATTATGAATCAAAGTTATATACTTAGGTACCTACTCTGTTTAATAAAGCGACCCAGTGACCGATCGTTAGTTACACGCTCCGCAGTCCAGTAGCCTTGATGCGTTCTCATCACTGCTATTATGAAGCACACATCGACAAAGCAATTTATAAGGCTCTACAATCACAGCCAGCTATTTAAACACTGTAGAATGATGTGGGCAGAGCCTGAATCGTCTTCGTACACGTACGTGCCTTGACACGAGAAGTAGTTTATTGGACTCGGCTATGACTGAACGCAGTTATTATGTAAGCAAATAACGCATCGTGCTCTACGCATTTATACATAATTCATTATCGGTCACTGCACGAGTTGGACCGAGTTTGCTGCGAGCACCATACGACTTGATAAAGGCTCTAATGCCAGTATTATCGCTACTTACATTTTCGTCACGTTTCCATGTCTGCAACATGGCTACAGATAAGGTGGAAAAGTTTCTCACAGCTGTTCGTTATATCTTCCTCCACAAAGAGACAAAGAGTTTCATAATTTGTGACCGATTTTACCTATTTAGAATGATTCCTTTGCATTACAATAATGTTGCTTCGGTTCAATCCTTTGCATAATAATGTGGTAGCAGTGCTACCGCTGTTTTATGAACAGAGATCTGACCACTGGTTTGGTGCTGTGGTCGGACCTTTTGTTTGTAGTTTTCCGCATGCGGTTTAAGTCGGTGTGATTGTGTAATTACTTCCTTGTCATTGCTTGATACAAAAACGTTTTGTTTTTAGAATCTCATTGGTATTTGCCACCATGACCAACAAGACATCGTTTGGTTTCACACATTGTACTAATTGCATTTCGGAGTAGCGCTATATAAAGTTCAGAATGTTATCGATAGTGACCCAAGTTATTTGCCAAATATCTATGAAATAAATTGGAACTAACAAGGTATATCTTGCAGGTGAATTGGACGACGAAACAACAAGCGTGATGTCATTGCCAAGATGCGGAGTGAGAGATAAAGTGGGCTTCGGAGAGAGTCGTGCCAAAAGATACGCTCTTCAGGGTAAGTTAAACCATTCATTCAAAATATACACTTGTTGAAATTGAATTTCTTTTTCGGTCCTAGAACCGTTCTCATGTAGGTAAGTCTGTATAAAAATAGTGTTTAGCGTGCTACATACTATCAAGCTATCCAAAAAACCTTGTGAAATGCGGCTACACCTTCATATTTTATTTCTCTTTTACCACTTCACTTCACATTTACCATAGTTTTTATTTACAGAATAACCTTAGTTTTTATAACCTTCTAGTGAAACCAACGAAATCACTTTAAGGATGAACCATGATATTTATAAATAGCCCTTATGTCTCTCTTGTTTAGGTTCAAGATGGCGAGTAAAGAACCTAACGTATAGGATCGCTAAGTACCCCTCAAGACTGGTAGCCGCCGAGGTGGACACTGAGCTTGCCAAAGCCTTCAATGTGTGGAGCGATTACACGGACCTAACGTTTACTCAGAAAAGGTCCGGACAGGTCCACATAGAAATCAGGTACTAAAATAATATGTCACAAATTACTTGTAAGGTTTACCATCACCGATGGTATGCGTTTGAAATTAGAACTGATATGATATTGATGTCTGATTAAACTTACTTTCAAAAACATTCTAACAGGCAGCTCTATGTACTTAGCTCTGAACTTAACTTTCTATAAATACGTCCCAAAACCTAGTCTCAGAACAAGCAACAAATAATAAGTTGGTGTAACTTTATTTAATAGGAGAACCATAAGAATATTGTCCAGAATATTTAATATTTATTTATATTTGTCTTACGCACAAATTCTGCCCCACTGCCCCAGTCCCCACGTGACCCACCTGCTTTTAGGCAGTATATTTTTGTGTAACATAAATTTTGATGCATACAAAAGAATAATAAAAATTACCGGCGTAATCATAGCACACCAAAATCATTTGTGGCTTGTTCCAACAATGGCTTCCGTCACAACCCATGGGTATCTGTATTGCGTAACTGAATGGTTGTCATTGAACGATTCATGATGATACTTGCGTTGCTACTTTTGGTACCTGGTAAGATAATTCAATGCATTCGCCTCGATTTATTACCTAGTAAAACTGTTTATCTGACCATGCTTAAATTCACCAACGCATTTGTTAATAGCCGGCTTACAAGTATAAGGAATTTAGCCTTATTTAGGCTGTCTTTAAATTCATTTTTGCTCATTAATCAATCCTCTTTGCCCAACTAGATACTGCCTTTAGGCTTAAGTTCTTTGACACGTCTATAGATATAGCTATTTGATCTAGTGATCTCCCATAAATCTCAACTGCACTAATTAGTGGTCTACCAGAAGGTCAAAAATCTGTGTTCTTGGATTAGATATAAAATTCCTTGCAGTTAGCTGTATAGTTACGACGAAGGGTGCTAAAATAATGAGTGCTGTGTTGTTTTTAGGTTTGAAAAGGGAGAGCACGGAGATGGCGATCCTTTTGATGGACCTGGTGGCACCCTTGCCCATGCCTACTTCCCTGTAAGTACTTTTTTTCTAGTCTTCATCTATTCCTGTTGAGCAAAGCTATGAGCTGAGACTTTCTTCACGGCTCCTCACGCAAACTTACCAATATTTGTATGGGAATTACTACTATCATTTCGAATCAGGCCTCTAATTTAAAACATGTTTGTAGATGTAAGTTGTAATAGATAAAATAAATATCATACAATTAACTCCAACAAAGATATCAGTTTGACGAATCGCTGGACCGAAATCAGTTTTGGAATTTTAATTTATTTACTGAACCGCTTTATACAAAATAGATAGACATATTAAAAATATATGAAATAAGTATATTTTGACTTTATCCTCGACATTAATTTGTTAAAAACTCAATAGGTATAGGCTTGCGGTTAAAACACATTGATGAAATCATATTTGCACGTCCAATAAATTTTGTTTTAGGATAAAAATAAAATGTGTAAACTGTATTATAAAATTTACGTTTTGAAGGAAAATATTACAAGCGGATGCACATTGTCACTTAAATAGTGAAAGTATGATAATACGATAATCGTGCATTTCATTGTGGATAAAATATTATGATTTAGTTCCGAGCATTTAGTTTCGCACCATTCTGTTGGGGCTTCAATAAAAGATACCTTTGTGGTTGGGTTGTATTTACCATACAAATGGTGCACTAATACTCTGAACAGACATGCGATCTTGACGTCAATACCTAATTTGATTATTATTGCTAGCCATTTAGGGGAACATTTTGTGCTGTTCAGCTTTATCGATTCAAAATATAATAATATGAGTCTCTGGTCTGCTTTTTTCATTATATTTTACATACTTTTTTTGTTAAAACTACCTGATTGACAAGGCATATGGCATTGCCTTCTGCGCCGAAGGTTCGATCCCCACTGAGAGCAAATGTTTGTGAACTCAGGTGTTTGTTCTCTGTCTGGGTGTATTCTTAGTATGTATTTACGTAAAAAAAGTATTTGAGTATTATATCAGCTATCTGGTTCCCATAGTTTACTATGCTCTTCATAATTTGGGGCTAGCTAGTGTTGTGTAGTATGTCCACTATAGTTATTTATTTGTTTATCTAAATACGAATCCATCTGTTGTTCACCTATTTACCGCAATTAACTTTTCATTATAATTTTTAGGTGTTTTTAGTCAAGGTTCATCCAAAATTAACAACTAACAACCAGAGTTGACCAACTTTTTCAATCAGTTTTACGCAAGCCGTGGATAACCCGAGACTAATACAAGGTGATTATTGGAAACTTGTAATAGTGACGGAAAACATCGTGAAGAAACCAGTTAGTGTTTTAGCAGAAGCGATGGTCTTGTCACGTACAGATAGATTTAAAATAAGGCATTTTTTTTACACACATACATAAAAAATGAAAAGTTAAATTACAAAGAAAAAATAGAATATACCACCCTCTTTGGTAGGTATTTAGCTTCTACCAGTGCATGGTCATACTAAGTATAATAAGGTTGTCTTATTACATTTCGCACATGCTAAATGTAAAAATTTGGACTTGCCACATGCCTTATACGTCATAAAACTGCCTGGGCCAAGAGTTTTGTGGGGATGTCTACCACGACTGGGAGGTACATTTGCTAGCCATTTCATTTACATTGGAACCTTTCAGGTGTACGGTGGAGACGCTCATTTTGACGACGCCGAGGTCTGGTCGATCAACTCGAGGAGGGGAACCAATCTGTTCCAGGTAAATATTTGACCACAGCAAAGACTATAGAAATGTTTTGACATTTGTTGTGTACCTTCATAAATGTGCTGTTGAGCATACGCGACCCCCATCGCAGATTAGACAACATTTTCTCAGGTCCAGCTTCACAGATAACTAATCGACTAATCTAATATTTGACAGCAGATTATCTCCATATTTGCTTGTAAAATTTGAGATAATTAACTGTCAAATATTTTGTTGGTCGCTTAGTCATCCGTGAAATCGGCCTTTAGAGTGACAAGCACACATGAAACGGCTATGTGGACCGTTGCTTTGGTAGTATAAAAATAATTCTAAAATGATTTAATTATCAAAACATTTATGATTGAAAAAAGTTAGTACAATATTTTACAAACAAATCCATAAATACCATATATAATGAAAATGCTTTTAACAAGGTGTTTTCTTATTCGAATAATGAACGAGCAAACAAACAGTTTTGTTTGTTTAGTGCAATCTAATTAGTAAAAGTTTATTGGCTGCGTGTATGTCGTTAGGTAAATGACGGGCACGGGCTTGTTAACATTGTACAGATGATTCATTGTGTACCTCTTTTAAGTTAAGGTACCATATTAGTCACTCGTCGAGACAGATAGTTGGTATGATGTAAAAATCACGTTCGTCAGGTACCACAAAGGGCATTTACGCAGATACACGCAACTATAGATTCCTTACGTCAGTACCTTCTGTGATTTGATTTGTGATAGACTGTTTCTTCTTTTTAAAATGAGGAGTACGAATATATTTACAATGTGTTTCTGCGGATGCACCCAAAAATTTAAGGTAATTATGTTTTGGTGTTATATTTTAGGTGGCAGCTCACGAATTCGGTCATTCACTAGGTTTGTCTCACAGTGATGTCCGATCTGCCCTCATGGCTCCCTTCTATAGAGGATACGACCCTGCTTTCCAACTTGACCAGGATGATGTCCAAGGAATACAGGTACGAGATTTTTGCTAGAATTCTTGTCTTTACCACTTGTTTACAAAGGATTCCCTTTGTTATCCAGTCGGATTAGTATTATTTCTATCATCTTTATTTATATTTAAAATATTTTGCACTGAGTTTTAAAGTCGTGCTCCTTCATTTTACTTTTTGCGGCTCGTTAGAAGTCTCTTGTCGCTGACCCTTTCATGTCAATAAATAGAGATGGCAATAGACTGTTATAGCACCATTATGTATATAAGCATAATTTGAGCCGAATGTACCTAATGACTCGACTGAGTTGCTTTTGATTTCTCACTCTAGCTCAGCTGAAACTTACTCTCACACATTTCAGGCTCTGTACGGGCACAAGACTCAGACCGACATCGGCGGCTCTGTCCCGCGCGCGACCACGCAAGCATCACCCTCTGAAGACCCGGCTCTATGCGCCGACTCCAAGATAGATACCATTTTCAACTCCGCTGACGGCAACACTTTCATCTTCAAAGGTATAGCCTTCTTTGCAGTACCTTCTGTATGGTATTTACTGTGTGAGCACAATGTAAAAGGTTTTACTCTGTCTTCTACCAATGGCAATTTTCACTCTCTGAGTTATAATGTCTGTATGATTCAGTGATGAGTGTTGAGTCAATAAGAGATGAGTAAGTGACTGTCATTTTATTTCCAGTTTGGTAATTTGACTCATTGTTGTCAAGTGACATGTAATGGCGATCTATGATCACATAATATAACATACTAGCTGCCGGCCACGGCTTTGCCCACCTCTTTTACCTTCCAGCTTTCATTATTTTTTTGAATCCAAGTAGCCGCCTATACTAATTCGGGTATACTAGAAAATTAAATAAAAAATAATAAATTAAATATTCAATAATAATAATCTTATTTTTACAATATTAGTAACTAAAAATCGATCTAAGTAATCATGATGTCAAAGCAAAATGTAATACAAAATAGAATTGATAAAAAATTATACGCATACATTTGTCATAGTCATAAATCTCATTTTTATGACGTTGATGGTCAACGTTTATCATGGTATTAGTCATAAACTGAATTGTATATAATAGGCGAAAACTACTGGAAGCTGACGGAAGACGGCGTTGCGTCTGGCTACCCTCGATTGATCTCCCGCGCATGGCCCGGCCTGCCTGGCAACATTGACGCAGCGTTCACCTACAAGAACGGAAAGACTTACTTCTTCAAGGGATCCAAGTACTGGCGGTATAACGGACAGAAGGTCGACGGACAGTATCCTAAGGAAATCAGTGAAGGTAATATTTTTTATGTAATTAGCTGATGAAGTAAGTCAGCTTTTAGCCCAGTTGATGCTATGCGATAAACAAAGCCTGAAACATTAAAATATTCTGACTGTCATAGTTTTGCACTTGTACCGTAGATCATCATCATGGTCAACAGCGGAAAAGTCCACTGCTAGACATAGGCTTTCAAATTTTCACAATGTATAGGGTGATTGAGTTTCTTTCGTCTCCTGGTTTGTAGGCCATTTGATAATCTTTTTCCTAGTAGCCTTTTAAAGCCTAGTAGTTTGTCTGATTTAAGAACTATTTTATTTGTCCTGCCTAACCAACTAACCCATAAAATTAGCATAAATCATAGCTTTCTTAGATTCATAGTAGCTTGTATTAGATTCATACTTCATGAGTATAGGTTTTTTATAGAAATATCCTCGTCTAGTGCAAAATGATAAGAGCTCAAATAGACTTGGATGTACCTTCCTTGATAACGCGATGGTGTTCGAAAAACTAAAATGTTTCTTATCAAGTGACCAATTCAAATGGAATTTCTCAAGGTTTCGTACTAAAAATGGCTGATTTTCTTAAGAATTTATTTAATAGTTCATTTCATACCATAGATAAAAAAAAACTACCTACTATTTGTGTCTTCTTTGTTGTCTTTCATTATGTGTAGCCATCATACTTTATCCCTGTTGCATCCTGTCTGTCCTATTAAAATGCTAAACTTCTTGGATCTCAAGAAAACAACTTACTATAATTAGCTATGGTAAGCTTTCTCATTATATTAATATGTTCTTCCTAGGTTTCACTGGAATCCCCGACAACATCGACGCAGCCCTAGTTTGGTCTGGCAACGGCAAGATCTACTTCTACAAGGGCTCCAAGTTCTGGCGATTTGACCCCGCACAGAGGCCTCCAGTCAAAGCAACATACCCCAAACCTCTGTCAAATTGGGAAGGCATTCCTGACAGTATAGACGCAGCCTTGCAATACACTAATGGGTACACCTACTTCTTCAAAGGAGGGTCGTACTGGCGGTTCAATGATAGAACATTCAGTGTAAGTTGGTTTTGTCATTATTTGCTTATGATAAAGCAACCTTGGTAAGGTTGTGCCCGGAATGACTAAGTTGACCTAACTATATTTGTGTCTAAGCAAAAAGTATCAGAACTAATATGTATAGAGGTAAGTGTTTATGTAAATTACAAAAAGATTGATTGACGATAACTTTTAGTGTGAAGCCAAACGAGCATAATTTTTGGTAGTGAACCGCGTTTTTTGCGTCGCATACCTTACCTACATCAAATTCGGTTTCATCGACAAATGTATACAAAAACTAAATTAAGCAACGCAAAATCCATGACACTACTGGTTTGGCTTCACCCTTCATCATTATAAGTTTAGAGAAGTCCATGACTGGACATAGCATATACGCATTTCTGTAAGAACGATTCTGAGTGGACTAAATGCTAGTGATCGTCTGACGATTCTTACAGCGCTACTGGACAATTCTTATTTTTGTCTCTCTCTACCGACTGACTTTTCGACGATAACGGACTTTCTTAAACAATCCCTCCCTGTGCTATATTTAAAAATACTTGTTTTAGTTCTAGCAGTTCTATGTTTTCTTATTGTTGCGTTTTTTTCGAATGGACTAAATGCTATGATCGTCTGGCGTTCTTTTTTACATCTTACTTTACTTTTTTTTCATTCTTACAACGCTACCGGATAATTCTAATTGTTGTGTGTTCGCAGGTGGACACCGATAACCCCGCATTCCCCCGCTCGCTCGCGTACTGGTGGCTTGGCTGCAGCTCAGCGCCACGCGGCTCTGTCGGAGGTAGTGCACGCATCGCCGCCGCACATGCGGACGATGACGTCGGCGATATACTGTTCGACGCAGGTATGTCACGCGCCAAGGAGTCATAGGTCAGGAGACAATTAAAATAAAATAGTGGTTGCTAGTTCAGAAGACTGTTGAAACAGTAACGATTAAAAACAATGAAAAAGGAAGAAAACAAAATAGAAATGATCTGTTAATTTAAAATAATATGGGGGCTAATAATGATTGCTAGTTCAAAAGGCTGTTGAAACAGTTGCAATTAAAATAAAATAAAAGGGAGAAAAAAGATTTAAACGGAAATGATCCATAAATTGAAAATAATATGGGGGCTAATAGTGGTTGCAAATTCAGAAGACAGTTGGGACAATTACGATTAAAAAAGGGAGAAATAACGATTTAAATTATCAATCAATTAAAAAAATATGATCGAAATATCAATTAAAAATAATTTTAATTACAACAGAATATACATTATTTACAAATGTTATTATTATAAAACATGAAATGATTAAAATAAAAAACTACAATTAAAATCAGAATGATATTTATCTAGGACCATCTAAAATTCAAGAGTGAACAGTCATAGTAAAAAAAGCACTGAATTAATTGACCTTTTCCGTTTATTAAAAACGGTTAAAAGTTTTGAGGGAGAAAAGATACGAAAATTTGAAAGAAAATGTAAACTAATGAACTATTGTCTGGATTAATGTTAGATATTATTATGAAAACAAAGATAATATAAATGATAATATCAGATCATTTCTTAGCATCTGGCGAGATTCCGGTAAACATTAGTCTATAAAAAATGAATAATCATCATTTTGTCTCCTGAACCAAATAGGGTAGCTCTCAACAAAACAAATTCTCAAATTACAAAGCAAATTTCCTCGTAAAGGAAGGCGATGATCGTGGAAATTCTCTTTAATGGGACCACATAAATCAAGTTATTATGAGAGCTTACCCGTTGTGCAAAGGGATTCACCAACTGTCAGCTGTTAAGTGTTAGCTGTCGAGTGTTGCCAACGTATCTCATCTTTGTTTGTGACCTATTAGTTTGTTTTCTCTTCTGTTCTCATTATTGTCTTGTGTTACCTGTTAGATTAGATTTTATTTCATACTCTTTACGTTTTGTACTCCATGTTGTTTCTGTGATTTTATATTTTTGTGTTCTTATTTATTAATCATTCATTAGCATCACCTATTTACTAATAATAGAAACTAACAATCTAAAACAAAACTAATGACTTAATTTGACGTTAACATATGATATCTATTTTTCAGCGATACTAAAATAATGACATGCAAACTTAAATTTTAAACTAACAAAAAAATGCTTGATCTAAGCCAAAAGCTTTAAAATAAAGTTCATGGTTAATTGGCGTTGTGATGGCTTATGGTGGAATGTGTGGCTTATGGGAAAGCTATGGCTTTTATGGAGAAATGGCGGCAGATGGTGAAAGGTTCCTTGCTAAGAAACGACGTGGCTTCTTGGCGCTTCAGGACATACCTGCGTTAAATTGTGGCATAATATCAAAGTTTGTCTTAACTTTTAATGATGCCACATTTTTCAAATAGTGTCACACAAAATTTATCACTGTTTTAAAGTGCAAATTTTGATTTTGTTAAAATGCAAGCACCAGCACTTTGCTAATGAGTAAATTACAAAAAATTGGTTGAAATTTATATCCTTCAAAACTTCATTATAAATCATTTCGATTACCAATCATTATTGCGATAAGAATTTCAGCCAAAATATTTGTTTTGAACGAATTAACTGTTACTGAATGTAACGTCACATTATTGATCGATGTCGCACTGGTTGGCTAACTAGTTTGTTCACATCAGCATAGTTTGTATTCCTGTTCCTCACTACCCAAACACTGCTATGTGACGTACCGGTGCTTGGGCTATTTTCGATGTGTGTTTGTCTGTTTCTAGGTGTAAAATCATCCGCTCCCAGATCATTCTTCTGGTTCAGGAAATAGCTACGGAGGATTCCTGGCCGTTGTATATGGAAAAATTTAAAGAACAAAGACTCATATTTAAGTTACATAGACAATTTAAAAGACCAGTGAGATTATAGAGTAAAGCGGTGATTTTTACCAGCGATCTTGTCACGCCCTTCTTGTACGTTCTATTTCATTACACTTTGCATGTGCATGATAAATATAGGCTTCAGCTTCTAGTGGCATGGTGGTAGATGGTGCGAAGGTGAAGCTTGATGATGCATGTTAGGTGTTTGTTTGTGTAGCAAAAAACATTACATATAAACAAGAAATACCCTTTAATTTACCTTGTGTTTCATACATTTTTGAAAGCTATGATTTTTTATGTCTGATATGATTTGAAGGGTATTTCAGGTCACCTGTAAGGTCAGTTTAAGTAAATATCATATTGTGTCCATTAAAAAATCATGACATAGACAAGCAATTCTTGCATAACATACTGCAAATAACGGTATGTATCGTAAGTATTTATCTTCATAGGTATGAAATGTACGGAGAGTGGCTCATACGTAGATGGGTAAACCGTGTAATTTTTATAAAGCACATTAAACCATATAAAAAATCACCTTTATATATGTCAATCATTTATATTGGGGGCAGGGAAATGTATCTTAAATGAGTATGTATAGTATAAAAGTGCCATAAAATATATCATACGATCACATTGAAACATATTAAATAACATAATTCAAAATAATGATTTATAGGTGAACTACAGAATGCTGTAGACTCGTGGAAGCAAAAAATTAAGGTTTTCCTGATGAATTTCAGAGGAACATCTTCATAATAAACAGCTGAATTTACACCAAAGTAAGAGTGAAATTCATAAAGCACTTTTGGTGGTTTCAAGCACTTCAACACAATTTAATAACGGTGAAAGATTTCATCTTAAATCTGATCACGTGATTCAGTTTTCTTAATATCTAATAGTAGGTGTTCGATTAGTTTGTGTAATACGAGCATGTAACTAACATTTGCAATGCATGAAATTTACTGACTTCTTTGTATTTTATTGGAATAAATACTGACACCAATAATAACTACTACGATATATATATAAATACTTAAAGAATTGAATGCGCAATCATTTGAATTAGTCACCAAAACTTTATTATGTTTATTAATATAACAAAAAGTATTCGTACTAAATTAAAGTGCATGAAAATCACGTATTCAACATTAAAAGTATTTGATTAGTTGTACAAAGTAGTGAGTTGTAGAGTAGTTGTGCACGGTTCGGTAACGATAATAGACGAGTTTAAGCTAAAGAAAATTAATTTTTCAGTGATCAACGTTCAGTCGAATGGAGCTAGACTGTAATATGTCTTAATCGTGGCTCCGAGCCGCTTCGTACATTAGAGGGCCTCATCCTCGGCCGCGACACCACTCACCCGCATCTGTAGGTTTCTTTCTTTTCATTTTTATTTGCTGACGTGAACTTCAACGAAAAACTCCAGCTCACTCCACTCAATATTTCATCTCTGAATATTCAAGAAGCTTGCGGTTACGGTGAAGTTCTCGTTTACATTCGAATTCATTTTGTTTTCGCTGTGTTTTCGTTTCATAAATCATTGTTTATGCACCGTGTATAATTATGTAGTAACAGTGCACTGCACGGTTAGCACGAGGTGGTGTTTTGGTCGCGATAAGCACGCTTCTATTTTGTCAGATGGTCCGGAGTCTTCTGGTGGAAATAACGGTGCAGTTGCGCGCCTTTCGCCGGCGACGGCGGTGCTGGCGGCGCTGGCTGCGCTGGCGGTGCTAGCGACGGCCCGCGCTTAGCGACCGGCCACCTCCTGACGACTCCACCTCGCGGGCCCAGCTCGCCTCTAGCGATCATGTGTGTGCTGTGTCACTGAACCTGGACGCGTTCGGTACACATTGTGAATATCGTGCGCCATTTATGGCATTTTTATACCGTTACAAGAACGATAATTTAAATCGAAGTCATAGTTTTTATACCTAATATAAATAGATGATGTAAGTTCGAGTGTGATATTGAAGTAAGCGAAGATTTTGTATTAAAATATTTAATGTGATTGCAGTGAAGTTTTTATTGAAACCCTCAGGTCAGGGCCTCGTTGGACTTGCCTTTGTGTAATTTATTTATAGGACGAGGAACGAAATGATACTCACATTTGTATTTTTTATCGGTTTATTTAACGTCTTTTTTGTTCACCAATAATTCTTCTTAAGTTAATTACATGTTTATAAGACAATATTTTTCGTTTTTATTTCATTTTCATAAACATATTTTTAATAAACATCTCCACAATTCATCATAACAAGGTCGTGCGACCTACTTACTGTCTCAATCGTTCTAACTCTTAGGAAAATGCAAATTATATTAATCTTCAAAATCTGTCTACGAATATTAGAACGTGATTATTCTTACTTCGATTGTAGAACGACGTCCTACATTACACGAGAGCCGCGCTGGCGGGACCCGCTACAACGCATGGGCTACATCGCCGCTACGCCGCGGCTACGCTGGCCTACGGCGTAGCGGCGTAGCGCCATCCCCATTTGGTGCGTCTCGCCAGCGAGCCCACGTACTAACAGTTTAATCATTTAGAAGGCATAACATAAGACTTATTAGACGATCACTACTCGAGAAACACCTACGACACATCCTAGATCATATCAATATATAAAAGCCTGCGTGGTGTGGCAGTGTTCGCGGCCCGCTCGCCGTCAGGTGCTTACGGCCGTAATCATTATTAGATAACACTTTAAACTACGCTACCTCTCTCACTATGAATTAGGCATTTTAATGATATTTTAAATATATTAAAATTTATCAAGCGAACCTGTAGACAGGTCGACAATTAGTTTTATTCTATTATTTGACAGTGCCAACACTAGTTTATCATCGCACCGATATTTAAAATACAAAATATTATTAACCTCAGATAGTGCTTTTTACCTAATATATTTATATGATCTAGAACTTATTAGGAATAATGAAATCGACGCGACATTAAGAGAATGAGGTGTTCAAATAGAATTCTTTCCATAGCACAGTCTCTGAGTGTAAACGGTACAAAACGTTAAAGGAAATGTTGCTGCGGAGTAACTATGACTTGCGACTGTAACACAGACCATCTACCGTTTGTAACTAGATCAAAATAACGCTATTCAAACGAAAACATTTATATATTATTGGAAATAACACTAATTACATACATTATATTAGCTAACTTATGAACAGCCATACAAATGGAAAAATAAACGTTTACTTGTTATATTAACTGGTTGACGTTAGATGTGACATACTCGTACACATCAGCCGCCACCAACAACTTCCAAATAAACGTTTTACTGAAGTATGCACGTTTTAAGTCAACGTTATTAAAATATACTTGGATATGTACCCTGCTATTGCTAATATCATTTATTTTTGAGTCACAATTTTATTTATTTGTATCCTAAACAATTTTGCAAATTCTTGATTTATTCTCTCATACTTGAAATATTATTCGATTTTCAGTTTGTCTAGCACATATTAATAAGATCGACTTTACGTATTCACCTAACTCTTTAATTTAGTATAGCAGTGACCTTAAACATTCCTACAAAATAACAAAACTGATGACAGTCATGGGCATCGCGTGTAACGATAAAAAGGTGTAGTTAGAAAAATCACGACTTAGTTTTCGATTGAACAAACAATAGTCAAAGTACCTACTTATACTATACGTATCCTACCATTATGAGAATTGCACTCCTTAAACGCGTGTTAAATAACACCTTAAAAGAGAGACTTTCGGGGTTGCAAAAAAATATGGACCTCTTAATGACTTGGCGCGTCAAATAACATACAAATTATTACAAATCTAGTAATTATACTTTAATTCTTCATAAGATTTTTTTATTTAATCTCAAGTGTACTCTTAAAGTTACTAATTTTCACCGACTATAAAATTGAAGGCCATAACGTACCATAGCGTACGTTTCTAATCATCCCACACAAACCATTTCACTAAAGAAATCATCGAACAAGACAGTGATCGTGAAAATACAATAGATTAATAATAGTGTGTAGACTACATTAGTTGGTAAACCTAACAAAAAATACAGCAAATAAACCACAAGCAAATAAATGGATGTTGCATTCGTTGTAGTATTTAGTGTGATAGTTTGTTACTCTAATTTCACAAATAAGAACTCAAGTTAGAGCAGGTACGAGTAATTTTAGAATATTCTTTTGTCATGAATCGGAAATAAACAAAACACTCGTGGCCGCCACTAATGCCTGGTTATTTAGTAGCATTCATTAGTTTACAAAGATTTCATAATGTTATTTATTTTTTGTATTGTAAGGTTCCAATTAGGTTCTTAAATGTTGGGATTTTTGGATTTCCTTTCACTTCTATATAGGTAGCGGTAGCATTATCCAGTGAAAGATTATCATAGATTAGGCTACTAACAAAACGTAATATAATATTAGAAATCAGGCATTAGTGACCAGCCAAGGACACTATTCATACATTTTGTAGTCTGGCTACTGGCCATAGTAAATAAATGAATGCAGGTGGACAATTAGTGGACATTCAGCACAACACTATTTAGCCCCAAAATAAGCAACTATGGGAATTATGGTTGTACTATGGGAACCAGATACCTGCAAATATACACTTTCAAACTTAATATCGTAAAACCCCAACAGAAAACAAACATCTGTGTTCATCACACAAATATTTGTTCTCGTTGAGGTCTAAATCCACGACTTAGCGCAGACGGCAGAGTGACTTGGCAGTCACTCTGCCGCCTGCGCTAAGCCTTGGGCTGAGCTGTGATGGCTGTCTTTACGTTGTTTGTATGGCCAGTATCACATGCACGGAAGCCTTATTTTTATAAATGAACAGCTATGCCCGGGATAGGCGAGGATAGTTTTTTAAGCCAGGATAGCAAGATAAAGCAAGCTGTTTTAAGATTCATGTAAACAGAACTGCTATTTAAAAAATGAAACTAGTTTTGTTTAAACGAAGCTAAAACTGCTAGCTTGCTAGCCTATTAAAACTATCTTGCTATAGTGGTTTAAAATACTAGCGTCGTGTACCCCGGGCATCAGGTATGTAGTAAATTTATTTGTTTGTAAACGCCTGCTCCATTTGATCATGCAATACTTTTTGTAATCATGTACAATTGTGCATGATAGTAGCACAGAGAGAAACACAAGAAAAATACTGCTAAAATGAAATGTTTTTAAGAACTAAACCAGAAAAATATAATGAGCATACCAGCATGTATACCCATGATATTTTTCTTTCTTCTATGGTGTAGATCTTAAAAATGTTTTATTTTAGCAGTATCGGGTATTAAATTGTAACATGAGGAGTTTTGGAAAAGACAATCGGCAAAGGCTTCAAAACAGTAAAAAATATATGAGGCGGAGTTAATACAAATTTAGCAGTGAAATGCCACTCATCGGGGCTTTTAAACCTTTAGCCGATTATGTTCTTTAAACATCTATGTAGGCGAGGTACTGTACTAGTGATCGTAGCACCATTATATAAAACAATTATTAATCTTTACCATTAACATCCAGTAAGTACCTACAGCAGGTAACTGCAAAAAAGAATTTTAGGTAGGTACATCAATACCATAATTTAAGGGCATATAAAAATATCTACTATTAAATTGACATTTGCATCAATTACAGAAGAAGAAGGAAGGGAGACAATACTTGTTCATATTTCATATCTTTCTCAATTCGCATCTTAATATTATAATCGTACATCTAAACATAAGACTTTTTTTCTATTGGCAATGGTGAACAGATTATTATTCATATTATTATTTGTTATTATCTGTATTTTATAAATAGCTACAAACATATATTTTACATACAACTATTTTCGCTTTCGTATATTTTGTCAGTAATTAAGTTGTACGTATGTCAAGGCTACAAATTGGTGTTCTGCTTACATTATACTATTTTGAAGTAAAACCATAAAATAGAGTTCAAAATTTGCACATAAGATGACCCCGAAAGCAACTTCTAAATTAGTTTGTGCGTGTGCGTGACAATTAACTGTGTCGTTGGAAAACATGGTTAAACGAAAGTACTAAAAAAAGTGAAGTTATTGCTTCCAAAGAACATGAAGAACACTAAGAGAGAAATAACAAACAAACTGAGGAAAAAAGAAATAGATCGGAAAAATAATCCCCGAAAATGAAAAAGGTCATAGCAGACAGAGCACAAAAGTACCTACGTTCATAACCCTAATCAAATTCCAGTTAACAGCTAACTATATAATTTCACCACTGCTTGACACAATCAGCAATCTTGTCTTTCATAATAAGGTATTTGTGCGTTAAACATTTACTTTATTTATGTACATCAAAACATACGTATATTACTCAAACTCATAAAACACGCTATCACCAAACGATTAACCAAACATTAAAACACATAGTTAACGTATACTAGATCTAGTAGAATTTACAGTGCTCGGCGCGGGTGCCGTAGTAGATGGGTGGGGAACTGTACTGGCATGCTCTCATTGCCATCAGGGATCGGACGACTCATGGATAATCTTCATAGTTCTATTTGACTTTATCCCTACTTTTTATTGCTAATTTCTTGACTTTATGATGGAATAATCCTTATTAATAATTAATGTAAATTTCGCTCACTATATTATATCAATTTTGTAACTTTATACAAATACTGGACCGCAGGTCTTTCAAATCCGTTTAGGTGATCGCATTTAGTGAAAATGAGACGATGACGGTGTTTGTTAATAATTTGATTCTAACTCGTCGTTTTGGTCTTCAACTATCTACTCTAGTTAGAAAAGCGAACAAGATTTAGAGTAGCGACGTTCAAGAAGAAATGCACGGTCGATGTGTAAGTTTTAACGAGTGCTCGAAATTGGTTTCAATTAATTATGTTCTAGTAATTCAATCACTATTCCTAAAATTTACTATTACTTATAGTATTTAGTTTTTACATAAAGTACAGTTAGATATAGTGTAAGAGCTCTACCTGAATAGAATAAAGTTGTAGTTGTCGTCTGTGCTAAAATGCAGTTTTGTAGTTTTTATATAAAAAAGGCTCATTATCCACCACAACGAGCGAACAAGCATTATGTGACGCTATATAAAAAAGCTTCCTATAGTCTGTGGTATTTGGTGTATGTTTTAATTTTATTCTCGCTCCGCTCAGTTTATCTGACCATCCATGAGCTAGCTAGGTTAGTTAGGTAGTTTAGTTTGATCAATTTTGAAATAAGTTTATCCATGAGTTTAAAACTATTATTTATTCATCTACATTTCAATATAAAAATAGGTAAAACAGACTACTCCGTTGCATTTTAATTACTTAAAATAAATACAAGACTTGTTTGTACCGTGAGCTTTGGTGTCGGTTTAAAATACTGCCATGAAATTACATTGTTTTCATTTAAGTCTAAGATAATTTGACTTTTATGTAAAAAGTGATTCAAATTGATTTAAACTTGCGGTACAAACTATTTTGTTAAGAATTTTGTTTGTTTGCCTTTGGTTTGTTTTACTGTTAATGTGAAGAACCTGTGCGCAATTCAATACATGATAAAATTGGTAAATAACATTCTAACAAACTAAAATACCGCAAACACTTCTGGAATTTCAGGCACTTTATAGGAATCACGAGCAAAGCTCGGCTGACACAATGGCAACCGACTTGCCGCTAGCCTACTATGCAAACGCACCCCTATCATTAACAGATTATAAAAAAATATTCTGAAATGACTTACAGTGCAATAATATAAACAAATGAAATAATAATACCCAGCAATCACATTCATAATCTTAATTTCACATTATGTTCCCGTGTTGTGGTTATCAGAAGCTACATACAGACCCTGACAGCACAACATCCCCAGGCCCGGAAAAAATATTTACAGATTATGCAAACATTTGTTCCTTTGCAAAAATATGCATGAATGTGACTGCTGAGGAAAGGTAAGGACCGCACTAAGCGGGATACCACTTCGTTGCATACAGCAGCAGACAGACAGACCATATCGAAAGACAAATAAAGCCCTTAGAAGCAATAATAGACCTTTAGCACCTTCAGTGGCTTGAAGTAGACTAGGAAGAAAAATAACGCATCTGTAATGACGTCATCATAGACATTAAAAACGTAAAAAATAACTTACTTATATTATTATCATTGGAATACAACAACTACATCCCCGACCGAGGACAATTATTCAACAAATGTTCATTAATAAAGTCTTCATAACTATCAATATTGAGGGTTTGATCACAAAATGTTTAACGACACTTCTACAGTGTAATATTTTATCAAAAACAAGATAAACCAACAAATTCAATGTATCACCTATACCAATACAATGACTGTGACATTACCCTTTAAATGGCGATTGTATTTTATAACAATATTCAATACGATATCATGTATAATAATAAATATTAAAAATCAATTCATATAAAAATCATTTTCAACCATGTTATCTGCATAATATACGTTCATAAGACGGATATACTGCATATAAATTTCATTATATGCATTAGTCACACTTTATTTCTTATAAAACAACAACTACCTTATTCAGCTCTATCTGAATCTTTTATACATAGTAGTAGACCAACTATTTAGGCATCGCAACTCCATCGAGTGGACATCCATCGTGTGAATAGCGCACACCTTATTATTTACACCATTTCGCGTCTCGTACATGATGATACAGCGTTCTGAAGGTGCTCTTCTATTCCACATTAGGGAGCGTTTCGGAACAAAATGAGATTGTGCTTCGTTATTAGAATGTTGCTAGTGTAACAGCGTGCTTCGATACCTCCCCGTCCGCACCGTTTCACAACAATACAAAAATAAGTACCTATCTAACAAACCATCCCCATTTACTCGTACATCTATTGTCACCATGATCAAAAGAGGAAAGACTTCAGATCAGAGTTTAGTAAAATATTTCAATCGCGGCTTGTGTAAAGCTGACATTAGTCTAGCTTAACGATATGAAGTCTTTTCTTTATCACATACCTAAAATGTAGTATTAATTAGTTCTGTTATGGTAAATATATAACTTATTGCATTTGATGTTCTTGTCTCTACATGATAGGTAATTATAATTAGTATTAAATTATGTTGAGTCATCATCACACTGTCCCTAACACAATGTACCTATGCGTATTTACACAATGATAACAGTAATATGTATTATTAAATGTATAGTTTTGTTTTGGTCTAAAATATTGCTTCTATATAATCTAAACAGCAAAATCAACTCAAACCACGTGTCTTATTCATAATAAACTGTAAAACACTATTTAAAATATGGATACACATAACATGTTTACTTATAAAATCATAAATATTCGTAAATTTGGCGTATTTTGCGTATATTTGGGATCAAAATTACAAATCGTACTATTAACATACTGGACAGAACGTCGGCTAACAGCGCTTACTATTTATTATAACAATGTGAATCGGTTTCTTCGGAACATCTTGGTGTTTTTATTTTGTAGCTGCATCGAACAATCAGATACAAATATCAACTTACTGTGTACGTCCACCGCGCAGAGACCGCGGCGTCGCGCGGGACGACCACGCGCCGCCGCGACCCGCGGGCTCATCCGTCTTGCAAACTCGCGTTATTTATTATCATAAGTATAGTTCTAATAGAAGTTCGGACCGCGGTTCGTCTGTCGCGGTTCCTGGGCCGCGGGACCCGTTAACGTAAAACTATAACCGTGAGTCGCGCACTTTCACTAGAGGTGTGGATGCGGTCCGTACTAGCGCGGCTCTCGCCAACAGTAGCAGCCCGAGTGCGGTTGCGAGCAGCGCGCGGCTGGGCGGAGGCGCGGCGCGGACGGCGTGCGCCGGCGCCTGGTACGGCACCGAGCACGCCGGCACGCGCTCCTCGACGGGCGCGCACGCCTCCGCGTCCGGCCGCGCCGACTCCAACAGCCGCGACTCGCACCGGTAGCACAGCCGCCCCTCGCAGTACCAGTAGCAGCACTCGTCCCAACCGTAGTTCGACTTGTTGGCCTGCCCTCCCGTTTCCGGGATGCGTGAGTCTGAAACATGTACCGACACGGTTTAGCGCCTCTTATTTTACAGAACTGAATTACGTTTAATCATCCTTTAGTTTTTTCTAATATGATAAAAGTTGGAGGTGGATGTCTCCCGATATGTGGGCAACCATTTTCACCCCAAGGATTTCTGACGACCGGCGGCCAGGTGGTCGGCAGAGAAAGCGTAAGCGCGTCAATCTGAACGCCCTCGAGCTGGTGGGGAATTCTTTGGGATAGACCTTAACCCAGCAGTGGGATATCATAGGCTAAGTAAAATTGTTTATAAAGCGTGTCACTATTTCAAACAAAGGGCGCAACAATTGGCTAAAATACAGCGCCTAAAGTAAAACAAACGCGCCTGCATTCACCAAAGAAATACTTTCTTTACTTTTGAACGCAGGCCAAGTGCTGGAGATAGCTAATTTTATGAGACATTTTCTTTAAAAGTTGTATGATTTCAACTGCAGTAATATTTTAGTGTTAAATACTTGCTGGGCTTTTGGCAATTTAGACAATGATGTGCTTTTAGTTATTAAGACGACACTTAGGTATACCTAGGCATAATTAATGCACAATTTTTACTATGTATTCATTAAGTTACGTGTTGATAGGTTTTGAAATCTGAGGAAATGAACCCTTGGGGTTTATGGGTGGTAAAATTGATTTGAAACGGCTTCTCAGTAAACTATTATTTACCGAACCAAACAATGATCTTTATTGCATCGCAAATTGTAAAAACACTATGAAATGCCGTTGCTCTGTAGCGTCCTTGATTCGTAGCATCATTTTTCTCCATAATCGTGCAGTTGGACAGGCTTTTGGCGACGTTTTCACCACTGTATTTCTTTATTATATCGTTAAGAACGGATAAAACTGTTTGTTTTTTTGCAATTTTAACTCTGCTGAAAGGCACAGCCTGTTTAAAATGGTATATAAATGCGGCAGTCACAAATATTAATAAAGAGCCGACCCAATTTTAACCCACCTGCTATGACCATTATTTTCTTAATTGCAGTCCATTGCTAGAAATAGGTTTAGACATGGCGCATGCCCATAAACCTGGTCTTTTGCTCGTTTGCTAAAACAGACCTTAAGTTTGAGCTACTGAACGCTTTGAAAGCTTCGTGGAAGCCGAATACCCTTTAACCCTGGCTGTGACTGGTCGAACTATATAATTCCATGTTTCAAATGCACAGAATACGGCGTGACAAACCTAACTTACCGTTAAGGAATGACCAAGACTGCTACGTCTTGCTCATTCCTATACTATATCTGACAGATAGCTTAATAAAAGCATAATTAATTAAAGTAATATGATTTAATTAAAACGTGTCGTTCGTGAATTTTGAATATGGGTCACCGCCCAAGACTGCCGAGACAGTACTACAAAGTTAAAAGGAGTCATTAAACGTAATACACACGCACAAAGAGAATGCCATACTCATCATCAGCATAATTTAACTCACCAGATTGTATGTGCTTATTTTTAAAAGATAGATAGAAAGAAGATGATGATCTCACCGAGACATAGGAACGTAGGCTCTCCTGCGTACTGCGTGGGGTATGCCGGCGCTCGGTCCGCGGGAAGGAAGTATGGGCAGTGTTGCTCGACGAGCTGGCAGACCGAGAGACAGGGCTTGAGGCGTGCCAAGGGCCGACCGGGCCCGGCGGCTGCGGCGCGCACCCAGCGGCCGACCACGCCGCCGCGCCGCCGGTCCAGGTGCCCCACGCGCTCCAGGTGCCGCGCGTGCCAGCGCGCCGCGTGCTCGGCGGGCGCGCGCCGCGATCGCATCCCCCCCTCCTCGCCCCCCTCCGCCTCCCCCTCGCCCTCGCCTTCTTCCGCACCTTCCTCTACCCACAGCGGCACCATGGTGCTGCACGCCCACCTTCTGTATGTTTCCTGAAATAGAGAGTGCCCTGTTATTACCATCATTTTTAAAAGTGTACTTTTGGAACTTCGTTAGGCCATTTTTTTGTAGTTTCATTAGAGATCAGGGATTCAATTAAATTATATGAGAATGTAAAAAAAAATTAAGCAGCGTTTATAATATTATACGTCATGAAAGAATTTCGAAGAAAGGATTAAACGTCTCAAATCTAGGACAATATAAATGTACGTTCGAGATGTCCTGTGCCCTGATATTAGGAAATGCTCTGTGCTCGATTTAGCGTCAGCTGGCGTGACCCTTCTCACTTTTATCGTTATTCAGCATTTTTCACTCTGCGGAAATTACGGTGCTCACTGAGGCAGTGATTAATTAGTTATCAAGCATGGTGGTGGCACACCCGCGGCGCCGCACTACATGCAACATTATATAAGGTTTCATTAGAAGCTAAACGTTATCCTAAGGAATTCATTTGGCTGGTGAATTGGAATTAATCATTGATCATATCATCTGATAGTCATTTGGTTTAGTTGTTTCATGAAAATCGTTGTGGTATCTAAGAATGCCTTTAAATATTGTTCCTAGGGGCTAGGATTAATACACAATATATAAAAATCTGATTGATGCTATCGAGCTGTTTTAAATAAAAAAATAACTTCCTAGCCGCTGCAAAACAGTCTTTATTTGTTCCTACTTATCTGGATCTTTAACTATGGCCGGATCTATAGCAAACTTCTGAGCTTGGCTCTCTCAATAAGGTTTATTAAATTTACACACTTCAGTATCTTTCATTCCAATTATCATAAAAATAAACTTCTTCCCCTAATAGTTACGAAATAAACTGTTAAACTGTTTGCTCGCAACTACCTAAACAAAATAACATGGACTTAGTAAAATGGTGTCAGAGATTATGAAAAACATCTCATTAAAAAATATTGCATTTGTTATCAATGAGCTGAGCAGCGTTGTACTAATTGGGCAATCCCTGTTACGTGCCACCGCCCATGTGATTATACAGGGTTATTCATTATTAGCTGCAAATACTCAGGAATTAGGTTCAACAAATAAAATAAAAAATATTTATGAAATGATTTTTTTAAAGTTTTGTTATGAAAATCCCGAGAAAATCGGTAAAGGAATCATTGGCGCCTGACCTATTTTGACCTTTGATCCGCGCCCGCGCGCCGTGAGCGACACTCTGCGTTCAGTCACCGCCTGGGTGGGTCATCGTCCTGTTCTCCATGGCAATCATTATGCAATAGCCGTAAAGAAATTAATAAAAATAAAATTTTGATACAAAAACTTGAAACATTTTTTGATCAAATTTAAAAAAAATAATTTCATAAATATTTTTTATTCTATTTGTTGAACCTAATTCCTGAGTATTTGCAGCTAATAATGAATAACCCTGTATAATTGGATGCCCGTGTTGTATAATGGAATATCATACGATCTGTTAGGTGTTGCACCTATTCTTATGTATTTTTTTGTGAAATCACCAAAGTTAAAACAGAATCTTCGGCAATTATGACAAAGAGTAATGCCGCCTTCCTACGGTGCGTGATATCACGCACCAGCCCGCACCGCGCACGACGACGCACGGCAACGCACACAGAAAATGCTGCTGTGCTACCGCGCACCTCGGCGCACGAGACCGTTCCCATGGTGTGCCGTGCGTGCTGGTGTTGTGGTAGACGCCAATCCGCCTGCCACGCGTGGTTACAAACCCCCCAAATTATAAGCAAATGTCTGCCACAATAGTATATTATGCAACTAGTGAATAAAAGACGGATTTAAATCGAGGGTCATAGATGATCCACGAGCAAGTGAAGGATTCTAACGAATGAATCACGACCGTAGGGAGTGATTCATAATTATTGAATCACGAGTGTAGCGAGTGATTCAAGTGTTAGAATCCTAAACGACGCGAGTGATTCATGGCCCTCGATACAAATCCGTTTTATTCAAGAGTTGCATACTATACTTTATACCATGACTTCGAGAAAAAGAAAAATATAAGCAAAAAATGTACGTAGGGCGCCCACCCACCAAATGGACTGACGACATTGTTAAGATCGCGGGAAGTCGCTGGATGGAAAGGGCTCAGAATCGTTCTTCCTGGAAACGTGTAGGGGAGGCCTATTTCCAGCAGTGGACTTCTTAAGCCTATGATGGTGATGAAGTGAAAAAGGATTAAAAACTATGAACTTAAACTGTACTATTGTGACATAAAATCAATAACTTTTGATATTGATTTTATTTGAAAACAAGCAAAAGGTTAAATTAATGCAAACAGATTGGCCGACCTCTCTTTCATAAACTAAACAACTCAATTGAACAACAAAACTTACAACTTTTTCATCCCTAGAATGCATTTTCAATCGATTTATTATTACCGAACTTTGTGTTGTTTAACTTACATAGGTACAGTATTCATAATAGCGCCAATTTACTAATATGACAATGACTACTAGTATAGCATTGTCTAAACTCCTTCGACCAATCAAATCAGAGTATTTTTGGCGCAAGGAGGTAATATAGTATTGACAGGACGTCGAGCTTATTTGTGTGTTCCAAATGCAAACACCAAAACAGTAAATAAAAGGGCTTTTTATTCACTGTTTTCAGTGAATAAAATAAGCTTTTTAGAGGGGGTATGTTATAAAAACATTTTAGGGTGCAAAGGTTGGACAAGGAAAATAACCAGTCTTTGAACCACCTCCAAAGAGTGAGGCAAGCCAGCTATTCAAAAACTTTTATTTGAAGTGATGAAATATGAAACCCTTGAAACTCCTGTTTAAGGTATAAATAATCAAAATAAAAGCTGTCAGTAGGTACACAGCATTAATTATAACTTTATGGTGTTGAGTGATGAAAGAACCAGCAATTTCGTCAAATGTGTCACATCATTATTCTAGTTCGATCCTAAGTTCTTATGTCCACGATCTGACAATGTTAAATTTACATGCACAATGGTAAGGAAATAAATATACTGAAATGCTGAAATTTCTCTGGTTACGTGGCCAGAGTTTAATGTAAAGAAATGTTATAGGCTTTGACTATCTACGTTTTAACCTCGGGACACGTATCTAACAGTTGAACTCATCTCAATATCAACATTCATAATAATTATTGTACAGAAACAGTACTAGATGTCGCCACTTTTATATTAGAACGCGCTATCGAAGCGTTTTGGAATCGGAGTCTCCTCAACTTTGCCAAGCTATAACAAATTGAAGTTAAAAACCATACGGTTTCCTCACTATTTGTTGGCTTTCTTGTTTTAAAATTCGTTGATTTGCTTAATCGGATGCGCTTCCGAGCTTCCGATTAGGTTTTTAATTTTTTATCCACAATTTGTTTTAATGACTATAATAAATCATTCTGTTGGTCTCTAGCAGTCTGCATTCATGCAAAAACTGTTAGATTTTATTGCTAGGTTTGATATGTAGTAAAATGGTACTTAGATCGCAACACACCTCTACATCATGCTACACGCAATAAACTATATTATGAGCACATTTATTAGTAGTTACAACTTACTAACCAATGCTTTCTAATCACGTAATGTCGGGTGGTAGTGTGAGGTTGTCTAACAAATCAGAACAAATGAGCATCATGTCAGGCAGGGCAGGGGCGTCTCAGCGGGTCGCTCGTGGGTGGCGGTTTGGTGGCGTGCGATACATCCAATCAATCATAGGTACTTACAGGCCTAGAACCGCGGCTTTGTTTAGTTACACCTCCAATTGACGGCGTGGAATGAAACGTTTATTACTGAGCGTAAATGGCTTGAACCTAATTCTTCAAAAAACCAAAGTTCTATGAAAATGTTTATTTCTCAGTTCAATATTTTATGTTCTTCATATTGTATGGCCATAGTAAAGTAAACAGGCTTTTAGGCATATCTTTCAAGTTGATTTATAAAGCGTCAGGGGCCACTATTTACAGCCATGCCGCTTTTTGGGGAAACTTTAGTGCCTGGGACATTTTTCACACAAATATAACTAACATCACTGCGACTATACATCTACTTATAAATACATACTACATTTTGTATTATAAGGCCCTTATGAAATGGACATAAATTGAACATCCCTAAGGATCAGGCCATTTTGTTTTGATATAGCGTCTACGTGGAAGAAACTGCTCTTCCAGTTTACGGGACCTGTATTTCTATACCCAAGAGCATTCTGGTACATAACTCTGGAATCACAGTGTTGTTTTAATTAAAAAAATGCAAGCCACAATACTTTGTGCAGACGAACAAAAACTCCGCAAATTATTTTCTGTGCAGCTAGTTGACGCTCTAGCCATATAAGTAATTAGGCAACGAAATTGACTGAAGGGAACGTTAAACATGATTATTCTGATTATAAACATATATCTCTTGCGAATATTTGCTGCAATGTGTGGTTGAGGAGAAAAAAGAAAAAAATGTTTGCCTCACTCAGTATAAGCTCACGAGTACATGGAAACGGCCCAACTTGATTACTATAACAACGTTATTATGCTATCTATATTCCTACCTACTACTGTCTATAAACCTCGGCCTACCTCCACGTTGCTTTACCCTATACAGGGTCCATATGATACTGACTTACACCTAAGAACTATGTATGTACCTGAACTAAGCCATTTGTATGCAATAAATATATTGAGTATTGTCTAATGTAAGATAAAAACTGAAATAATCGGGGGAGACAGCTTTACCCAGCATTGAAAAAATATGGTTTGTTGATTAGATGCACTTCTGATAAACATGTCATGTCATTCAGATATGGTGAAAATGTATGTGCGTAATGCTGTGCTCTCAAATACCGGAAGCTAGTTAGTATTCTAGTAGCAGTCGGCATGGACTTGCAACCGGTCACCTATTGAATACCAACTACTGCAAAATTAGCACAGGTTTATATTTAGCTAGCATTATATTTATATACCTAATGTTTCAAAATGCCTTTGACTTGGACGTTGCTACGTGAGAGGGTTTATATCAAGCCTAGGAATTAAAGTTATCTATAAGCCTATTTCATAATTTTATTAAATTTGGTTAAAGAATATCAGAGTTTTCTATTGTTTCATCAGAAAAAATACAAATGTAGTTATTGTTTTCTTATAAATCGAGAGCATAACTCCTTTCACGACTTTTCCCTATAACTCTCGTGGTTTCGGACTTGGCCATCACCACCCTTCTCAAAAATCTACCCTGTATAAATAATTAGGAAATTCTACTTTTACTATAGTTAATAATTTAATGCAATTGAATGTTTGCTCAGATAAATGCATCCGTACTTTATACTATGCATAAATATAATAATATAAAGCAATGCTATATGCATTGCTTTTATAAGCAATGAATGTTTTAACACCTAAATCAGTATGTCGAAGGTAATCTAGTTTGAATGCGAACTATATACTATTATACTATACTATTATATACTATTCGGAAAAATGTGTGCTAAAGGAAAGGCACACATTTCCGAATGAATAACCTCAAATACTGACACACTTATAGCTGTGCATATAGCCCGTAACCACACCATTCCGCAGCACTCTGCGCCCATATTATACCATATCGTGGTAGCAACCACTGGCGTAGCCACACCTAGACCGTAGACACTCGTAGCACACCATACTTATATTTTATGCTGTGCTCGTAATCATACATAAAGTAGTAGAAATTACTTACAAGTATAAACTACTTACACTTGAAAAAAGACGAAAACAGCTTGAAATCATGTTGCTATATGACCTTTACCATAATAGATATGACTGTATTCCTCTTACTAATAAATTATGTTATAGAATTCTTACTAGAACGCACTGCCGTAATCCATGCCAATTATTTGCAACATCTCGCTGTCGCACTAATGCTGGTAAGCGATCTCCTTTGTACCGCTTAGTTCACTCGTTTAATACCAACTTTAACTCTTTAGACATTGCGGTAGCGCGTCCTTGCAGCTTCAAAAAAATGATTCTTGAGAATTTAGTGTAGTACCTTACTACACACTTCTCATAACTTAGGTTAAGTTAACACTTTTGAAATAATCTGTGGTAAACGGTGTTGGTACCACAATTAATAAAACTTAGATATAACATTTACTTTAGCAATATGTATTGTGATACTGTTCGTTTACCCAAATAAATAAAAAAAAAAAAAAAAAAAAAATATTACACATCGGCTAATTTCGGCTTCATAGAGCGTAGTGTGCGTCAGAAACAGATAGCGCTCTACGAAAGCCGATGTGCAATATTTATTGCCTGCAACCGTACGTGGAAGGAGTGAGCACTTGTAGCCTATATACATAAGTATACTGAGCTTATAGCTGTACGTAGAGAAGGTACTAGAATTATGAATCTATGAACATAATCCCACTAATCCCAATAACTCCAGAACTGCTGAACGAAGCTGGATGACATTTGGCAAAGCTGTTTTCAACAACCTGAATAAAAACTATTGTTCATTAGGTTTGATTCAGATGCAAGTTGAGTGAAATTAAATCGGTCAAATGCATGTCGGACTCGCACATATTTTTATTATTAACGTTTGACTTTATAACTTCATTTTTATGTAAATCCTAATATTAATCGGACTAAAGTTAAGTAGCATACATTAGGCATTTATAAATTTAAAATCTTTTTCAACATGTATAATATGCAATAAAACTTTGACTTTGACAGCGAAGACGTACCTACAAACGAAAACAGCTTCGAACCTACGAGTACTACGTACCATGATAGTAAAAAATGTGTTTTCCGTTGCAAACTTCCACCGGAAGCTTTTCGTAACGAGAAAGATTGAGTTTTACTGAGTCGCGGTTACAACTCAAAACCTAATAAACTGTGATAATACGTCTGACTATATTTTTATTTTATTATGTATATCCTGTGGAGTAGGCTGACTAAGCTGTCAGGGTTGTGCTGGGCAAGCCTATCCCATCAAAAAACCCCAGGCACTCAAGCGCCCCGCAAGTAGGGGCATGAGTAACACCAGTTGCCCCTGACGCTATATTAACCATCTACAATTTTTTTTTTTTTTTGCAAAGGCCTTTATTATATTTTTCCAAGTAGGTATTCCCAAAAGGCGTCTTATTTAAAAAAAAAAATCTGTAGAAACTTAAAAAGTATTTTTAATTCTCAATCAATATTTATAAATTATTTTTAGTTGTCATTCCATAAAACCTTTTTGGAGCCTGACCTATCCACGTTTACTTTATATGCTACGCCTACATTGTATCAACACGAATATTCACAAGTTTTGCTAGGCGCTACCCCTAATAAAACGTTAACTGGAAAATGACCGCAGTCCTGACGCCTTCTGATGGATGAAGGTCGAACGTGCAAATGTCGACTCACGCCGATCAAATTATAGGTGAGTATCTCATAACGTGCCGAAAAGTATGCCTATAGTGCCGCTGGAGTTACATCTTGGTTTGAAAAATCTTTTTGGGTTTCATATATGAGAACAAAAAAAATACAGGTAAAACTGGCTCTCCCCTAAGATACGAATACCAAAAAAGGAGCGATTATAGTAAATCAAGACGAGACATATGAAATGAGAACTTATTTTTATCAAGTAAGATGGACTAATCAAATCTAATCAATTCAAAAGTGTATTTATTCAGTAGAATAACAAGGATCACTTTGAAACGTCTTAAAGCTAGGTGAGTTTAGGTGCCAGTTCCCGCGACCAGCCAAGAACAAGCAACAAACTAAGGCTTGGTTCCTATCGTTTTTTATAATGATTCTTTTTCAAATCACAAGTAATCTAAAATAATTTCAGTGAAGTTCCAGTGTTACAGTCCTTCACCCTAAGACCTCAAGTTTTATATAGTTTTTCGGACGGATTCTCTTTAAAAAGTCTAGTAGAGATCATTATTTCATATTTTACACTCCTCTATCACTCCTATCTCAATTTAAAATTCGTTAAATTCAAAAAGGTTACAAAAGTACAGATAATCAAAGCGCAACACGCCAATTTAACTTTGACCGTCTCTAAATATAAACGGTTTGTGAAATCAGTAAAAAAGCAAGCCTCGTTTACGGGAACTACGTTCATAATCGTCTCGAAATAAAGAGCAAAATTAACAAAATAAATAGACGGCAGATGAAGGTAGGTGGCGAGTAATCCTCTTATCGCATCATCCCGCGCGGGCTGATCGCACCACGGTCTCTTCCGGCAGATAAACTGTTTACAACAAATACTGCTGTTTACAACCTGAGCCTATCGACTATCCGCTCATTAATATTACCAGGATAAACTCCTTTATTCTATTTTAAAATTTATTCTTTTATTAACTGGGTGGTTATTTATGAAGCGAATTAAACTGATAACCGCTGAGGAATAAGAGTTTTTGAATGGTGATCGACCATGATCTGAAGATAATAGCTAAACAGTCAGCCGTAGAGGTTTGTAAAGAAAATTTACTTTTAGACAAACTTAAGACATGTTTGATAAATATATCAGTAGAAACATCACAAAAAGAACTAAACAAATCTAGCAATGAAAGTTATCCTTATTTAAAAGTGCACTATCGTTCTTCTAAATCAGAGGTTCCCAACCTTTTTTTTCTCACCGACCACTTTGAAAATTTTGCTGATTCCGGTGGACCCCCAGCCCCTGCATCTACATTTTTACTATATTTCCAGTCGACAAAAAAATATGGAGATTAGATCTAACTATAGAGTTTTCAAATAAAGTAAAAATTGATAGGTTAATTAATTAATTGTCAGGCGAAGGCATCATTTTAGTTCTTCACTTCGAAAACAGATAAATTTTCGTGGCTTACGAATCGTGAACCCCCATTTTTTGTCACGCCATCATAGATCCCCGTCGAGTCTCCCGTAGACCCTAGCCACCTGGACCACGTTGGGTGTCAATGTTCTAAATAATTCATTTTGCATTGGATGAGGCAAGGGAGTCATAACTTTTTCAACACATTAAAACCACGCCTCAGGCTACGATCGTTCTACGAACGAGAGTAGGTACACGGGGAAATCGCACAGATCACGATAAATAACATCAACTGGAGGCCGTTTTACGAAGTTTTATGGCGATTCAATTCCGTGAATTGTTTTCGTTTAAGATTAAATTAAATTCTTCTATAAGGCCGACGTGTTGCGGGCCTCGTGCCTAATATTATTTTATGATAACTAAGCAAAGGTGTATAAGAACATACCCTGACGATATTTTCTTCACTATCACTGTCTTCAGCTATTTCTTTATTGAGCTAGGTTGGCCCTTACTTACATCCAAAAAATGGCATTTAAACTAGTACAAATAAGATTATATTGTCATGTTTGCGGGTCAGTAATTTAAAATAGTACATTAGGAACAGATGCTATCATATTCATGAAATAGGCCTTTTGTTATTCAATCGCTTATTGTCACACTATGCCTTGAATGAGGTCCCACTTCCAGCCGGGCCGAGAACAGCGCTGTTACGTTATTTGTAACAATTTGTCCGCGGCCGAACGAACGGTGCCGGAGGCATGCCGTCTTTGACAAACAATGCATGGGGAATACAGAATTATTTATTGCAATTTCAAACAAAGACCGCAGTAAATAGAATGTATTTATTTGCTGTGGAACTAGAAAGATTGGTTTTCTTTACTTCTTTTTGTCATGTTACTAAGTAGTTCTTTCGAATCATTGTGAAAGGAGTACGCCTATAAGGGACTTATTTTTGCACTTTTTTGAGTTTTTAGGTTTACGATATGCCGGTTTCCTCACGATGTTTTCCTTCAACGTTTGAAAGTACATTAGGCCTACCACAAGCTCTGTCTGGCTCTGTCTCTGGCTCTGGTTTTGAGTCCAGAGCCAGAGACAGAGCCAGACAGAGCTTGTGGTAGGCCTACTGGTAACATGCATAGATGGACAGAGAAAAACTTACTGGTGGACGACTCTGGGGCTGCCACTACGCTCAGTGCATTGTTGTTTTTTTTATGCAGTTGAATAAAATTGATTGAAAGGAAACTTTTGTTGTAGAATACTGCGAGTTATATCCACAAGAAAAAGGCTATCATTCCAATAATATCATAAATGTGAAAGTTTGGATGGATGGATGGATGTTTGTAACGCCAGAACGGCTGCACTGATTTGACTGAAAATTGGTGGGGAGGTAGCTAGGAAACGGACATAGAATACTTATCCCAAAAAGTAGCTCGGACGCGGCGTAACGGGAACGGGGCGTATCGGGAAAAGGGCGAGCGAAGCCGCGGGCGACCGCAAGTCAACTAATAATCAACGCAAGAAACTATGTGCAGTAAAACGTGGCAAGTTCAAACGGGTACTCACATTCCGGTCCACTCAGAGTGACAGCCTCCCAAGTCCCAACTAAAAGCTCCCTTGAATTAATTATAAAGAAAAGCTGGAAAACTGTGTCCTTTGTGAAGTACATGTTTATGCGATGTCTGCGTACGTAGCTGTAGCTATGCTGAGTGTCAAACTCTAACAGTGGAGGCTTTATTAAAATTTCTCGTCCAACTTCAGACGGCGTAGTTTAATAATGCATGAAATTATTTATCAACTCCAACTTAACAAGTTTGTGCTAAATTTCATTCGTAGATGCAGTCAACTTCGTTATGAAACGCGAAATACGAGGTTCCTTGTTGTTTATTAGTTACAAATCATTTTCAAATTATGTAGCTTGTCAATGAAGTAGGTACAGTAGGAAACAGCTCAAGTTACCTAAAAACAAAGAAAAATTACATTTACAGCAACCAGTGTATAGTCTGATGCGTATCCTTGTGTACCTACCCGCAAAAAGTTTTTAAGATAAATGCAATTTTATTGCTTAGAACAACGCGGCAATCATTTACCTACTGATGGTCTCTGCTTTCAGAGCTGTGGGCTGGATTCACAAGATTAAATATTTGTGCCAGTTTGTATTGAGTCTGCATACTATAATTAAAATTTGCTCACTTACGAGCCAAAGCACAAGTTTACCGACAAAAATTTTATTCTATAATATAACACCGGCAGATGAAACGAGTGTGGTGTGTGGTGCGGTTTCAGTGTGATTGCACTTCCACATCCAGTATATCCAAGCTTTGGGGCGAGTTCCCGCGGGCCGGGAAACAATGCACCAAGCACTTCCTCGGAACAGCTTAATTCTGATTAAAACGGCAACATCGATCGGAACTTAGGCGTCGAGTAGTTAAGCACCGCCGCGGGCCGCAGTGGTACAGTCATCGAAGAACTTTATTAACTTTTCATACATTAGAATGTTGCTATGCAGCCCACAGGCTGTGTGTGTAGCACTAAAACGAATGTCTTTCTTTTATAAATAAGTCAATAGACATTTTCGCACCTCAATAAGCATTAAGCAAAGCTTGTACTAATGGAAACCATATTGAAGTATTTATCCTTTAAATAAACACTTACATACTCACTTCTATTATAATTCATAATATACTTTGGAACTTTGTAGGATCGTCGTCTACTTCTGAGGTTGACTGTACCTACCTAAACGTCGGTGTAAATTGTTGATGCGCGCGCCTCGGCTCACATCAAATATGCAACCGTTTATAGAGTGGCCAACTCTGGCTCCTGTGCTACAATACACACCCGAAATGGAATCTCGATGCTAGTTTGACAGCCTGACATAGCCGGCACAACGAGACATGACAACCACTCAGCTAACTCCCAAACTATTTCAGCCCGATTCGTCTGCCACCAACAAAGCGTTGTTGTGTCAAAACGAGATGGAATCTATTTATTTATTTTTAGCCTACCTTGTCCTACTGCAGGGCCCAACCCCACCCTTTTTCCAACTTAATGTTGTTTAATTCTGTAATAAACCAAGTCTATTACTGAATTAAACAGTCTGGAAAACGTACATTTAGCTCATCGATCCTTCTCCGTGGTGGACTGCCGTGTGAACCTCACGGATTGGTAACCCCCAATCTTAGAATGAAAAGCTAAAATCCGTAGCGACTTAAATTGCACAAATAGCTAGAGTCAAATAAATAGATCACTTGAGACCAAATTTAAGTAAAGACAGGATTCTTTTCCCAACAATGGAAGGCAAACAATTTGACTTCGAAATCCCGAAGACAAAGGCATTATTCAATGTCAAACCCTTAATTAAATTCGGTAGTGGCCACATTGTGTGTACACTGTACAGTCGTGTAGTAAATAATAAATGGAGTGGATCGATCGGTGCCACGTGCAGTCTGCAGGCCCGACACAACCCCGGCCCGCAACGTGACAGCCGGCCACGTGAGGCTCGTTACACCGGCCACGGACCAACCAACTTCTACACTCTAGCCTTATATTACATTTGCAAATGTTTACATGTTTGGCTGTTTGTGACTCAATCATACACAATTGAACTTATTTAGCTGAAACTACTGTACGTATTTGTGACCTTATGGGGTTTTTTTTCCGGTTATCACGTGAACGAGTAGGCAAAAGCTAACAGTATTTTAAATTCATCAATTTTGTAGGAACATAAATAAAGTATATAACAAAGTGTTACTTATTAGGACATTGGTCGCGTGGAACTGGCACCTAGACTTACCTAGCTTTAAGACGTTTCAAAGTGATTCTTGCACCCCAACTGAATAAATACAATTTTGATTTGATTGATTGATTGATTGATTAACATAGATAGCAAGGCCGCAAAGTACTTAATTATTTTATATTCTATTTCGTCATTTTGTAATTAATTTATTATTCCCTAATCTGCCATGTTATAGAACACGGCAATTTAGCATTAAAACTTTGAATATTAGTCTCCGACGAAATATGTGGTATACTTACATTATTATTAAGAGGACATTCAATATTTACCATACTTCAAGCGAACATTTCATTTCATTTCATGCAAGTGTTTAATTCAAACTTCAAACCTCCAGTCTAGTGGAACTAGCACCCGAGAACCATTACAATTTGCAAGGCAATTAGCATAGCTTTGCTTCAATGTTTTTCCGCGAGTAAATTGGTGTCCAGGGGTAGCATGTCAACGCTCTGACTCTCCATAGGCTTCTTTTATTCACTTTGTCATCGTTTCCTGGTAACGAAACGATGTTAAACTTTTATCAATGGGTTGATATTTTTGTAGGGTTATTTCGCAAATTTCATGAGTTTATTTACTTTCTTATTACAAGATTGGTTTTTTCAGTGTAGACAATGGTTTGTTGTGCTGAAAGTAATATTTGAGTGTGTTTCTGACTGCTTCCCAGAGATATCCGGAAAAAACTTTTAGGAGTACCAAGAGAAAAGAAGAATTGATTCTGGGCATAAATCGTGAGCAAATTTTATTTTTTATGCTCATGTTATAAGATCGCCGGTACATTCAAATCTCATGTTTTAAAACCAATCATACGTACATTAAAGTTAATATGATAATATGTTATTAGTTACACACTTTAAAAACTACTTAACTACTGGTCTTAATCGTGGATATATTGTGTAAAAAAACACCACAATAGGGCCCATATCAAGACAAAATGACTTTATCTATATTGACGTAAGGATTATTACTATTTTGAAATGGGTCTAGCTGTCTGGAATATCGTATATTTACGAGTACTCATTGAAGTTACCCATTACTGTTAGAAGATATCTAAAATTTTGTTCTTATATTATGACAACTTGCAATCAAAAAACATATATTGATAAAATGTTGAAAACGGGAAATTTAAAAGAAAACTAGTTTGTATGGACTCACTTATACTCGTGCCTACCAGTATAACGCGCTTCTAGTAACTATTTGCGAGTGAGTGGGTGTGTAAGGCAACATTAGAACTTGGGACCATCGAACAAATGGTGACAATTAGTTCACATTGGGCTGAGCTGCCACTAACATCCGCATTGTGATGGAGAAACAATTACAATGCTATCCGTTCATTATATCAGCTGGGATGTATCACATGCGACATGTCACTAAACGATGATTGATGGCCTCTCGTGCATGTCCACTTCAGGACATGTTGACTTTGGAAAGAACCAAGAAAATAGCTCGGGCATCTCGGAATAAATGTATTATATAGTAGAAGTGTTGCTGTAGTCAGGTAAACGAGCAAGAGATCAAAGAAGAAATAAAAGACATGCTGTGTTTTAAAATTAATTCGTGCAAAAAAAGAGCTAAGCAGCAGTAAGTTTTTAGCCCGTTTTTAAGGTTCCGAAGTCCAACAAGGAAACATTATAGTTTCGCTCTGTCCGTCTGTGTGTCTGTCTGCCTGCTCTTCTTCAGAGCCGTTTTACTCGTAGATCATTGATATGATTATATTCATAACTTACAAGGTTATACGAATTGGTAACGGGCATATAGGCATGAAATACATGTAAGGGTTGATTTTTATTTTATGTTTTTACAATTTACTATTAAAAAACCCGTTTGTTAGTTATAAAGCTCTGAAATGGTCATACT
Organism: Thera obeliscata; assembly: GCA_947578465.1. NCBI lineage: Eukaryota > Metazoa > Arthropoda > Insecta > Lepidoptera > Geometridae > Thera > Thera obeliscata. The sequence continues at coordinate 8,280,767 of OX387926.1, forward strand.
ATAGTTACAGTTGCATGTCACTCCCCCCCACCCTTTTTTCAGAACTGAAAAGTATTCAAAATAATTGCCTACTTGTTGAAATTGTCAAGAAAATTGTCTCAGGCTTGAAGGCTTTCTTAGTTTTCGAGTTAGAGCCAATTTTGTGAAGCTCGCGCTATTGATGAGTTCTTACGTATGAACACAGAATAAGTAATCGTTAGTACAAAAATAACAACAAGAACGTCGCGACTTTCGTATGTTTTGATGTATTAGCACACAATTAGGTATTTTTTGGTATTACTATACTAATGTAACTTATATAAACTAGTTGTCAGTTGATAAATAATTTGCTCGCGTTGAACATATATATGAATTGCAAGAAATTTTAATGAATCTACAAGTCATACTGACTTCGGAAGCCTTCCGTGTGTGTGGTCCGACACACACTTTAAAATTCATTCCTGTTTTTGTTTCGAGAAACTAGAGCTTTCAACAAGTTTGTAAGAAGTTTTATGCTTATTTGTTCTTATTTATAAATAAATAAGAAAAAATAAGTTTTATTTTCGGGAACTGAACTCGCACCTACACCTTTATTCTGAAACGTGAGTTCAGAATTCAAGGAAGCGCGCAAAATGAACGAACCAAATACCCTCTTCAACTCGCAATTATGTTTCACACTCGTATTTTAAGTTGGTACCCCGGAGAATTTCAAGCTGTTTCAATAAACATTTGACAGTAATTGCTATAGAAATACTATCACTGCCTCGCCTTACATTGTTACATCTATAATGAGTTCTTCTTTATTTATATTTTCTTTTGCAGAAAATATTCTAAATGATTAATTAGATGGAAAAAACGGGTGTTTATCGCGATTACCTTTATTAAACACCCGTTTTGTTCCATATAATTATGCATAACGATCGTGTTAATTTAAAAAGTGCTATTCTAAATGATGTCCTTATACATGAAGATTAGCACACCAACTTACTGCGAAATGCGGTACTTTAGCGCAGACTCAATCCAATTCGACAAAAAGTCATCAAAATGAAGAGTTTATTTTCTGACAATAACAGCACATTTTGCTGGCTCGCTTTTGTAGAGATAAGCCTGTTATAACTCCGTGTATATTTCAATATAATAACTCCCGTATAAAATGGCACCTCGCCAGCGGAGTGCAAGTATGTGTTGCAAATCCCTACTGACTGGGGCACGTCCAGACCAAATGATGTGATACTGTGCCCGTTAATGCTCGGCGTTTTCGCACAATAACAAAATATTTTTTTCTTTTAGATGCTGTAAACAGGGTATGACCAAATATAATCTAGAAATTTAAGTATTGAGGCGGTTTAAAAACTCTGTCACCAAAGTTGGCTATCTCAAACGACCATAACTCTGTTTTACTTTGGAATTGTCCTCTCAAATGTAAAACTACGTATACATCCAATTCAATTATGAAGTTCAATTAAAATAAATTAATTGTGGAAACGCCTCGATATCTGAAGCCACATGCATAGTTAATAGTCGATTAGCAACCGGCAAATTGTTCCGATCAGGCAATGCGGTGCCGTTCCACATCCCTGATAGTACGTACACCGCACATGCCCCACTCCACATTACGGCATTTCTTTATTTGGAAGCACAGCGCTCCTCGTAAAATGTGGAAAACATAAAAAGATCCTCGCTGAAGTTCAAGCCGCGGCAAGTTGTGCCGCAACATTGTTATACGACGTGCAGGAAAAAGTTACACATAGATACAGACAATCATGTATCATGTATTGTGCTTCTTAGCACACAGCATAATGTTAGGAATTGGAGATTTTTATGAACATTTTTAAGTACCTATAAAATTTTTAGTTTTTTTTTTCATTTCAGCTAATAAAAGTACTGGCCCTAATTATCTATAGAATTTTACCATTTTGATGGCAGTTCGCTTATCCCTTTAATGAAGAAGTCTGCCTGGGGGGCGATGAAGACAGCGAAAGCGTTTTGTTCTGCCTCTTGGATCTTTTTTCCACTTAATCACTCGTAGGGCACTTTTCCACTTGACGTACGTGATCTATAAATAAATGCATGTGTGCTGTTGAGATACACGTGCGTTTCAAAAATGCCTCTCCTGAAATGTGTGAATTTTCTCTGAAATCTCTTTTGTACATAATGGAGCATTATCAAGCATCCCTTATTATATTACAGCAAAATAAGAGTGACCATTTAGTACACAGCTCACTAAAAGATTTTAAGTAAAACTATATTCACTTGAAATAAGATTCCGAATGGCTTGGGAAAATTTCCTCGACTTCACTAGTAAAATTGAGTAAGGGAAACGATGTTTACTCGTTTGGAGTTAAGGTTGATTTTCAACGGATATATTCGAGTATTGTAGGAGGGTGGAGTGAGGCGCGAAGGGCAGGTCAACGGCCCGTCCCCCGCACCCCTGCCGCGACCGCACCGAGAGTGTCGCAGCCTCAGTCGACCAGCCGGGATGCGGGACCATGTGTCGACATCTATTTATTGAAAACTCACATAAAACACCATCCATCCTTGAACCGTTCTATCATTACCGAAACGAAACTGTCTGTAGGTACGGAACTGCCTCAGGAATTCGTAAGGTTTTATTGACAGGGGCACGCAAAAGGGCGCGGAAAATTGGGAATAATATTTTATGCCAGATACTACGACCCGTAAAGAACTGTGTGGTGAATATTCCAATTCGATTCAATCGTAGCTTCCTATGTACGATAACCGTTACAGGCATTGTATTTTCCACATAAAATTGGATCTCGATTAGTTAATGGCATCGAGACAAAATGTGAAAGCAGTTCTAAGAAGGCTAAGGCAAAATCGTTTCGCTGTGCTGCTAACAACATTATTATTTACATAGATGGAGAGGTATTCGTTAATTGCTGCAAGCAGCTGGAACAATGCCAACTATTCAGGACAGTGGCCCATAAGCACTGCTTTTTGGACTATAAAAGCTTGGTTTATTAGCTGAAAAACACTATTATTTCCAGCTAGTTAGGGACATTGCAATACGTGAATTCAGCTCTAGAGTTTTCTATCAACGGTTTTATGGTTACTGTAATTATTGTACTTGCAGTTATTGCCAATGAACCACGAAGTGACTTAAGTTTATTACTGCTGTGGTTATGAGATATGAATTTTAGTGTTTTTGTATCATGGTTCTCGTTATTTTAACACAGAAATCACAGAAGAAATGGATCAACTCTTGCTAGGCCCTTAGTCTGTATACAACGTGTATCAAAATATGTGTACTATCCTGAAGGGGGGTGAATTTCCACCCCCCGGGGAACAACTTTTGTTCAACGACTTTTCGAACTTCGATTGGTATCTCTGAAAAAATCGGCAACGAAGTTTCAACATTAACAGCTGACTTTATACAAAGTGACAACCCTAAACTCAGCTACAGAGGTAGTAGGTAGTAGTAGTAGACCTACAGAGGTAGTAGGTCAAGGGGTCAAGGGGTTACAAGGATAGGGTTGTCAATTTATTTAGGCATTATGAAATTAAATATTTTTGCATGGGAAACTGAAAATAGGAATTTTTAATTATCTCCCCTCCACAACTGATCACCATTGTGGTCTGAAACCCCCCACCTTCGCATAGTACACATATTTAGATACACCTTGTATAGCTACTTGTCTGTTGAACGTCTGTTTTTTGCCTTTACTTAGGACTGACTCGTGACTAAATTCGACCAGAGCAAGGCCCTAGTTAGATAGCCTAAGCGATATCTCGTATCTGAGCTTGGGTCAGCTCGAGGCTGGTTGACACTGCGCTATCGATGCGATCGCTACTGCGCCCCTCTTCACTTCTAGGTCAAGCTGCTATGACCAGTGTCGTCACGGATCCACTTATCATCAACTCGTGTTTTTTACCTACTGCTAAAAAACATACAGGTACTAGATGCTATAATCTCCAAATAATTTGAGTAATAACTGCATAATTTTTATTTGAAAGTGAGGACGTTAAAATAACGGTTATGAAAAGGATGATTAATGCCATTAGCTGATCGAAGTTTTATTTGCCCAAAATTCTGTTAGGTCTGCATGCAGTGTGCCAGGATACAAGTCTTTGAATCCAAAGGCAGAGTCCCCACTAGGCCGCCGCGGGGCCCCACTCCAGCTTCTAGGTCAATCGGATTGCGACCGGTGTAGCTTTCACGGATCACACCACTCGTTTGCACCAATTTATTGAAAGCCTAAACATTTCACAATCGAAATGCACCATTCCGATGCGCTTTTGTTCCTATTGACTGCGTGTTTATGAATTCGGTTTTATTGAAAGCAAATTTGGTTTTATTGAAATGTATTTGGTTTCGCTTCAATCACTTTTTTGTTTGGTTTTTTAGTAAAAACTCACTCTCTTACTCTTTTATGAAAATATGTGGTCGAAGCACTACATATTTATATTTTAAGTTTTTTAGCCACACGAAATAATAAGGTTTGCTTAAAGTTGTTATAGGTACTACCTATGTTTAAATAATGATTCCTTTTTTATGTGCTAAGGTATATGTAAGCGACGCAATCAAATCAGTGCATACCTACTTAAAAATATAATGTTTTTCTATTACAAAAATGTACTAATGCATTCTATGAGTGCAACCCAGGGCGCGTGCGGGGTACGTAAGGGGCGCGGGGAAGGCTCGTTAGCATAGATTTTAAAATTGACAAGATGGTCAGTCGTCGCGAATACGGGCCCGCGTACGTCACACGCACCTTTGGTTTTTTTTTGCCCTAACTTCCCGCGAATATAAGTATTTTCAAGTTTACTTTGTGTTTTGACTTTCGAAAACCTACTGCATATCACCATAACTAACGCCCATCACCAACATTGGTCCTTCGAGCCGATCTTCAATGTTCCAAACGCCTCCGCGTAGTAAAATGGTGAACACCCGCAGTACGGCGCGCAATGAAAGTCAAGTAAAGGACAAAGTGCAAGCGCAGAACAAAATGGAGTCTAGTGAAGTGAATTTAAAAGTGATCGATATCGGAAAACCTGGAACGAGTGCTGGAAGTTTAAAAGTAGATAAAGGAATACCTACCGTGCCGCCGTCCCAAATATCGAAATCAATTAAAACTAAAAGTTCTTCTTCATCATCTGCGATACGGGCACAGAAGAAAAAGCTTGAATTGGAAGCTGCAAAAGAAAAGGCTCGTATTCAAATGGAATTAATCGATAAAAAATTGGCAGCCGATTTGGCAGCTGTCGACGACCAATACAGTCCACACACATCGGAGTGCGGCAGTCAACAAGATGATGGCAAGGATATTGAGCAGTGGCTCGAGCGCAGCCAGCACGAACTGGAGAAACAGAAGACCAACGATCATGGTACATTTAAAGGCCCTCTGTTTCCGCCGCCGGATGTCGACGGCACTAATGGTCCAGTTCAGCAATTGGCCAGCGCACTGAGGGACCTGGTTGCATCAACTGCATCCACCAGCCACAACGCCAACCTACTTAGCCGCATCAGCACACCAAAAGAACTTCCTTTATTTTTTGGTGACCCTATGGAATGGCTGTCGTTTAAGAACGCATATGAGGAATCCACTAAAATATGCAACTTTAGTGGAAATGAAAATTTATGGAGGCTACGTAAGTGCCTACGAGGCTCCGCTAAGGAGGCAGTGTCAGCGCTGCTGATAAGCACTACATCGCCAGACATCGTGATGTCTACTCTGGAGCTACAGTATGGAAACCCGGATGTTATAATATCAAGAATTTTAAATGATGTTAAAAAACTTAATCCTTTGCCACTGGAATATCATAAGGACATAGTGACATTTTCAGTGAAAATTAAAAACTATGTGGCATCGGTACGTGAACTAAAACGTGAAGAGTACCTACACGGTGTAGGTGTCGTGGACATAGTGCTCGCTAAGTTACCTACAGTGCTATTGTCTAAGTGGGCCGACTATAGTTACCCGCACATAATGGAACGGAAGAAGGCTAGACTAGATATCCTATCGGATTTTTTAAGCGAAGAAGCTATAAAGATATCTACATGCAGCGCTAGCCTAATACAAGTACGATGGGACAATAAACGTAAATATAGTGAAAATAACTTTTCTCAAAATCAAACTGTTTTAGTGCAAGCTGAACAATGTAAACAAAGCGATCAAAAGTGCCGTTTTTGTCGCGATACATCTTTACATAAACTAACTGGCTGTAAAAAGTTTAAAAGGTCATTGCGTAAGGACCGCTGGTCCTTTGTGAAGCGCGTAGGTATATGCTTCAAGTGTCTACAATCTCAGCACGATCGAGAGACGTGCCCAGCTGCTGCCTGTGACGTCGACGGGTGCGGTGAACCTCACCACCGCCTCCTGCATTACCCGTCGAGCGCGCGACAAAACAGCAGTGCACCTGCCGCAGTGCTGCCACCACCTGCAACTACAGAATCTGAAAACACAGTGGAAAACATTAATCATGTAAACATCACCCGGAACTGTTCAGTGTTATTGAAAGTGGTACCAATAGTGATTTACGGACCTAACGGAACATTCAACAGCTGTGCGTTACTAGACGACGGCTCCACTGTGTCAATGATTAGTGCGAAACTAGCGACGCGCGCGGGTTTGCGCGGCCGCAAGTTGTCAATGCGAGTGCGCGGTGCTTGGGACAATACGGAAATGTTGTGTGACACGGAACTGTTGGACTTGAACTTTTCAAATAAACAAGGTGATAAATACAGCATCAGTGTACGTAGTGTTAACGAACTAAGTTTGCCTAAACAAGACTTGACTTCAGTGAAATGTGAAAACTATAAATATTTACACAAACTAAGTGGTGAACTGAGTGCCGGTCTCACCAAACCGGAAGTGCTAATCGGACAGGACAATTATCAGTTACTCATACCTTTGGAAGTGATAGTGGGCGGGCCAAGCGAGCCTTGTGCCACCCGCACGCCGCTGGGCTGGAGCCTGCACGGCAAGGTGCCGCACCCAGGTACCATGGTACAAGAGAACCATTCTTCCCTCCTCTTGAGCAACGACAAGGTCAGTCCATCCAAATATGATAATGATGATGATGTCTGTAGCCTCCGTGATCTTCATGATGATGTACGACGTTATTTTTCTATGGAATCTATGGGAGTTTCTGCCTCTAAACCTAGACAGAACTCAGAAGACGAGCGTGCCCGGCAGTACCTGGAACAAACCGCCACGCTCACAGACAGCCGGTGGCAAGTGGGCTTACCTTGGAAGGACAACAATTGCGTAATGCCTGACTCACTACCTATGGCTATGACCCGTCTCAGAGGAGTAGAACATAAAATGAGAAAAAACCCAGAATACGCAAATAGGTACCACGAACGTGTACAACATTTACTACAAAATGGTTATGCAAAAGAATTAGTAAATACCGAATCTACACAAAAAACATGGTACTTACCGCACTTCGGGGTCGATAATCCAAATAAAAAGAAGCTACGATTGGTATTCGACGCTGCGGCGTCAGCTTCAGGGTTATCACTAAATGACTATCTACTCAAAGGGCCGGACCTACTTATGTCGCTATTCGGAATAATGTTACGCTTCAGAGAGAATAGAATAGCGGTCATGGGAGATATAAAAGATATGTTTTTAATTGTCAAAATTTGTCCTCAAGATCAAAACGCCTTACGATTCCTCTACAGAGGCGACCCTATGACAAATTACAGCCCTGAAATGTTACAAGAACCGATAAAAACCTATGTGATGACGTCATTAATATTTGGCGCCAATTGTTCCCCGTTTATCGCTCAATTTGTAAAAAACAAGAACGCTCAACGCTTCGAGTCTACTATGCCTACAGCTGCTGCGGCTATATATACACAGCACTATATGGATGACTATATAAATAGTTTACCGGACGAGCAGACCGCAATCCAATTGATAAAAGAAATAACTCATATTCATTCACAAGGAGGTTTTCAAATACGCAATTGGATAAGTAATAGCGAAGCGGTGCTGGACAGCGTACCTAAAGAGACTCTCGGTGCGTCAGCTGTAAGGTTCAAAATGGGACAGCAATACGACGGAGAACGAACACTCGGCCTTTTATGGCATACTAATGACGATACTTTGAGGTTCGATGTATCATTTAAAAAGGTTCCCGAAAAGATAATTAATGGACAGAAGATACCTACGAAAAGAGAGATGCTACGAGTAGTCATGTCGATTTTCGACGTTTATGGATTTTTATCGCCATTCACCATCAATGGAAAAATTATTTTACAAGAGACATGGCGCCTTGATATCAGCTGGGATGATCCCGTTAACAATGAAATTTATACGAAGTGGCTTAAATGGATTTGTTTACTAAAAACAATAAATGAAGTACGATTGCCTAGGTACTATCCGGCAGCTACTATACCTGTGAGTGAGACGGAGAAAGGAACATACCTGCCGTCGCAGCCGCACTTGATGCACTCACCTATAGATAGTGCTACGCTCGTAGCGGACCCTGACGGTGCTACGAGTTCTACGCGTGCTACGCCGCTGCCGCCGCCTTCTAATAAACCTAACAAGCAACCGCTCACTACTAGAACTGGTTATATTAACCTACAAATGCATATATTTTGCGATGCTTCTACAAAAGCAATCTGCGCTGTCGCTTTCTGGCGGTGGATAGATAACCAGTTTCCGCGCGTAGCGTTTATTGCGAGCAAATGCCGTGTAGCGGGAACCAAACCAATCACAGTGCCGCGTTTGGAATTACAGGCTGCTGTGTTAGCCGCTAGACTGGCAGACACGATAGCTAAGGAGCACACAATGGTCGCAGAACAACGAATATTTTGGAGCGACTCAACGACTGTACTACAATGGATACGAAATGATTCTCGCAGTTACAAAACTTATGTTGCGAACCGTTTGGGTGAAATAGACGATTTAACAAAAATAAATGAATGGCGATATGTGCCCACTAAAGAAAACGTCGCCGACATTGCAACGAGAGAAAGTTATGACTGCTCAGTTTTACAAAACGAATGGTTAAATGGCCCAAATTTTCTACAAAAAGACTGTGATAAATGGCCGCTCGATGTGCTCGAACCTGTAAACAAAGAATCGCAATTAGAAGTTGTAAATATTATAAACATGCAAAATGATGACTTACCTGTACCTGAACCTACCAAATTTTCTTCGTGGCTACGTTTACTTCGAGCAACGTCGCGAGTACTTACCTTTGTTGATAAGGGACTTGAGGCCATACATCGTAAGTTTGGACCGAGGCAATTTACTTACAACTTGAACGATGACGTCATGGACAAGGCCGAGCGTCTACTGCTACAGTACTCGCAAGCTCAATCATTTGGAGAAGAAATTACGCTACTAAGAAATTCTATGGACATACCTACTACGAGTAAACTACTTACCTTGTCACCTTACCTTGATGGTCACGGAGTCCTGCGCGCTGGTGGCCGGATCGATGCTGCCGCCGACGTGCTGCCCGAGGTGAAGAGACCTGCAATTTTAGATGGAAAAAATTATATTACTCGTCTGATAGTGAGACATTATCATGTCAACGCTGCCCATGGAAACCAAGAAATGGTGGTAAACGAAATAAAACAAAAATTTTGGATAATCAGATTACGACCAACTGTAAAAAATGTGGTAACAAAATGTATGTTATGCAGATTGAGAAAATGTAAACCGGAAATACCAAGAATTGGTGACTTACCTCATGCTAGAATGGCTCATCATCAACGTCCATTCACTTTTTGTGGAGTTGATCTGTTCGGCCCGTTGGGGGTCACTGTTGGGAGACGACATGAACAAAGATATGGAGTACTTTTCACGTGTCTCACTGTGAGGGCCATTCATATAGAAGTAGTAGCCACACTAACTACCGATTCCTTCATCATGGCGCTGCGCCGCATGGCCGCACGGCGAGGCTGGCCGCAACAGCTGTTCTCCGATAACGGCACCAATCTGCGAGGTGCGCACGCCGAGCTGAAAAAGTCAATACAAGAATTGAACGAGAACGATCTGACGACCGAGGCTTTGAATCATGGCACTAAATGGACATTTATACCGCCTGCAAGCCCACACTGGGGTGGGGCTTGGGAGCGCCTCATCCGCAGCGTCAAGACGTCACTACGAGTTGTACTCAAAGAGAGATCTCCACGCGATGAGGTTCTGATCACGCTGCTAGCTGAGATAGAGAACATAGTGAACAGCCGACCGCTCACCCATGTGTCTGTAGAACCTGGAAGCGCTGAAACACTCACACCGAAACATTTTTTACTGGGAACATCTTTAGATTCACCGCAGATAGGTAAATTCGATGATTCTGACTTGTACCTAAGAAGACAATGGCGAATTTCTCAGCGACTGGCCGACATGTTCTGGAATAGATGGGTGAAGGAAGTGCTACCTGATCTGATACCTCGAAAAAAGTGGAACCAGGAACAAAGACCCCTGCAAGTGGGTGATCTGGTATATTTAGTTGACCCAAATGGGCCCAGGAATAAGTGGCCGAAAGGTTTGATACAAGAAGTATGCCCTGGAAAAGATAAACGTGTCAGAATGATAAGAGTAAAGACCATGAATGGAGTACTCACCCGATCAGCTGCACGCGTCGCTCGAATCCCGTTGGTTGATGAGTGCTGCTAGCAGCACTGGGTTGGGGCGTGTAAGCGACGCAATCAAATCAGTGCATACCTACTTAAAAATATAATGTTTTTCTATTACAAAAATGTACTAATGCATTCTATGAGTGCAACCCAGGGCGCGTGCGGGGTACGTAAGGGGCGCGGGGAAGGCTCGTTAGCATAGATTTTAAAATTGACAAGATGGTCAGTCGTCGCGAATACGGGCCCGCGTACGTCACACGCACCTTTGGTTTTTTTTTGCCCTAACTTCCCGCGAATATAAGTATTTTCAAGTTTACTTTGTGTTTTGACTTTCGAAAACCTACTGCATATCACCATAACTAACGCCCATCACCAACAGTATAGGTATTAGGTGAGAAGCTCTCACACAAAATAAACTATCTAAAACCTGAATTTAGATTTAGATCATCTTGAAACACCAAAAGGCTGTAAATCAATTCAATAGGTTGTTGACGAATGTTGCAAGCGACTCGAGGCTCGTATCAAAAAAAGGTGAGTTTTACGAATTTCGCGTCGTCAAGTTGTTTGACAAGTAATCCGGCCGCCGCGCGCATTGTTGCCGCCTCAAGAGAACTCCACGGTTATTACGAGCCAAGAGCCTTCCCTGCTTATACTATATTTTCAAAAGTACATTGATGTTACCCACTGCCCAAGTTGCCACTCGACTTTGCTACGTTATAAGGGATACTTTTTATCTGTGTACTTTTAACGGTATGTATCAAAACCTGCAATGAACAAAAACAGTGATGTATCATCTACACTGCGACTTAAAATTAATCCAGATTAATTTTTAATGCAGGATGAGTTACAAAAAATATATAAATACATAATATGTCGTTTCTGTACATATTTTATTATTTTAAAGTTAAAATGTTATTTAGGTTCACATTTTTACCGACTTTGAACCAACCGCGACTTAATAAAACTGCCTAAAACAATACCCTTATGATAGCAAATGTCATATTTGACATTTGAGAGCGAATGTTAGATTGTCAAAAATTTACGCAGAAAATTACAGATTAGCTAGAAATTTTTCTGACAATCTATCATTTGCTGTCAAATCAGGCATTTTTTAAATTTTCTATCGAGCTATGACGGTGATCTATAAACCTGGCTATTCGGCGACGTCTATTAAATACATGACTAAACAAGCCTGGTGTAATAGGCTTGTTTCGAAATAAGTGGATTGTGACAGGATCTAAATATCTAATTGTAATCTTATTTGCATTTAAACCGTTGTTCCATCCGCTTGGTGAGAGCGGCTCCATTTTGCCGCAAATCAGGGCTCCATGAATTTCTTGCTTTATAGAAATTGCTATTGATTCAATTGAATAACGTTTGCTCACTTTCACAATATACCCTTCTTCAAAGGGACCTTTTTTAGTTTTAACATTACTAGCAGAAAGTGACCGAGCGTATTTTTTTGAAAACGTACTTAGGAATTATGAAATCATATATTTCGATCTTATTAACATACTACATATTAATAAAAAATAAGAACTGGTTATTTAAAAAAAAATCACGAGTGCAATGAGATAAAAATTTCTGGAACTTGTCTACTACAGAGTATTTACGTAGTTCTTTAGTTCCAAAACTCGACAATAGATGGCGTTCTCTGTGAAACATAACCCTTGAGTTCTCAGGTTCTCACAGAGCTTAGTTTTTGCTTCTGAGCAATAGATGGCGCTAGGAGTAATGATATTATGAAAAAGTTGTTTGTTCTTAACTCCGGACGCCGATATTTTCTAAAAACAAATCCTAGCTAGATCGATTTATTGTCCCCGAAAACCCCTGTATACTAAATTTCATGAAAATCGTTGGTGCCATTTCCGAGATCCTAAATATATATATATATATATATATATATATATACACCACTACTTTTTAATTACCAGAAAAAAAAATAGGGTAATTTAGTAGGGATAGAACATTATGAATGTGCAATCAGAATTTTTAGTTTCGATAAAATGACAGTACTAGAGAGAAAAAAAAATTACGCTGTTCGGTTCCGCTTGGTATTTAGCGTTTATGAATGAAATGATTTTTGCTTGTTGAATCATTTCTCAATATTTGACTAAAAATTGTGGTTATTTAAAAAGATTTTTTTTGTCTCAAAAAAAATTTTTTTTTTTCGTGGATGTGTTCAGTATCGGCAGCCAATATCGGCATTTTTTTTTGGTAATTAAAAAGTAGGGGTGTATATATATACAAGATTTTCTCGTTTAAAGGTATAAGATAAGATAATAAAACGAATTGATGTAAAAAAATAACTTTTCATCCCACCAGCTCTGAAAGTGTGTTTTTGCTGTTTAATTTCTGACTGGAAAAGCCGTTTTTATCCGCTAGAGGATAAAGTAAATTTGAATTTAGAATATCGTGTTCAATAAGTTTGTGAATACACAACCTATTTACTTCTACCTCCATGGTGCCGAACTTATCATACAACCTTTTTTATTTTGTTAAAAACTCGCACTTGTAACCTTTTTGGTGTATTTGTGAATTCAAAACACCATTAAACCTATTTACTTCTACCTGCATGGTGCCGAATTTATCATACAACCTTTTTAAATTTGATAATAACTCATACTCGGAACCTTCTTGGTGTGTTACTTTTAGCATGGACAAATTATATAAATAGACTGACAATCTTGAACAAAAAACCGTAACTCTTAAAAAGCTCAAAATCCCGTATTATGCCTAGATGGTGCTGACTCATAGCCTGGAAACCTTGCTAGCAGCCGGTGAAACCGAGAAACTCAACTAATTTCTTATTTGAAAACCTTCAAAAACTATCTAGTATTTTTAGAATGTGTAATAATGATCATAATAATAAATTTCTTAGTTTTATTTCCCATCGACTATTTTACCTGTTTTTCATGTATAATGACAGATGGCGCTGTGATAAAAATGAAAGCTTGTAAATTAACGCATCGTTTTACTACTAGATGGAGCTAAACAGTAGTTATTATTATTTGCGAACTAATGACGATTTACTCTGTGCAAAAAAATCGCATGAAATAGTACCCTAGCAGTAGTTTACTAATAAATGTAACAAAACTTGTAATAAATGTAACAAATGGACAGCGAAAGAAAAAAAGGTTTGCTTGCTTTGTTTCACAGACTAGGTAGGTATGCTTTGTTTCTGAGCAAACCATAAACAAACAGCTAGGGATGGAGAGAACTGATCCGTTATCGAAAATTTTATCTAAGATAAATTAAGATAAATTAAAAAAAAACTACTCGAGCGCGCATGTAACCACGGCTACATATTATATCCAAGTGAGGTGAGCGCGCATTGAAATTAAGTGACGTTTTTTTATCAATGTTTCCACCTGATGTTGAGTGGTAGCAGTTTTTTTAGCCCCAGATACATAAAGAAAAAAAATAATTTGTTGAAATTTTTCCAAGTCTTTTTATCAATATTTCCACCTGACGTTGAGCGGTACTCTGTTTTTTGAGCTTTTTTCAGATAAATAAAGAAAAAAAATATTTTGTTGAAAATTTTCAAGTCTTTTTATCAATATTTCCACCTGATGATGAGCACATAAATTAACAAAAACGATATTTTGTTGAAATTAATGGTCCATAATTTTTTTTTTGTCGAAATATTGGCTGTGTTTTTTTCGGCAGCCTTTTTGACCTAGTACTGCACCTTGATTTTGTTAACCCAACCTACAACCTACCTAGGTACTTAGTACTTCCCATCTTCACTTAGTGCCCTTCCTAAACTAACCTATCAAATATCTAAGCATTATGTTTTATGCCAGTTTTAAGGTAGGTAGTTCGAAGTCCGAGCGATTCACCACACACACAACCGAATGTCCCGTCTGCTTCAAGCGTCTTCACCCCCTGTACCCCGCCACCCGCACCGTGCGTGCATTAACATTACTGGCAATTTGTTGAATTGAATGTAAACTCAAAAAATCATGGCTTGAGCTTCTAAACACGGCAGAGCGGCAACATCGCGCGGGCAGGTTACAATATGAGCTGGCAACGCCACGCGCTTCATGACAGACTGACGCTTTGCTACATTTGGAAATAGCGCCATCTAGCGTATTTATTCGTACTTCTAAAAGTGGTGGTAAAGAAATGGTTCAAACAAATTTATGCAGCATTTAATAACATCGATTCGAAACACGTAACGCCATCTCACGCCTTCACAGGTAATTAATTATCGGAGCACGAATTTTTGTTCGAGATTGTAAGTCTATTTTATAATTTGTCCATGCTTTTAGTCACGCCATGTTCTTTTTTGCATTAGTCATTTCCTCGCTGAGGTGGGATGAAAAGTTACGTGTTGCACTCGAGTGCAAAGATGGTTAAACTTTAGAATCCTGCGCTTGCTCAGTCATCAAAATTGAGCACGCGGTTAAAAAGCAGCTTTGCACTCTTGTATAACAAATAACTATTAGTCCCCAAGAACGGTAGGCATTTAATCAGGTTCTTTCAAGTACCAAGTAACCTACACAAAGGTCTACAATAAAAAGATTTTTGTTTAAAATTAGTAATCAATTAGTTTTGTTTACAAAGAAGATTTTTGTATCAGTTAACTAGTTTTCATGCAACGTAAAATTTTTGGCTAGTTTGGGACCTGAAAGAGCTAGAGCTGAGCTGAATCTGAGCTGAAACAAAACTATAGGAGCATGTTCTACATACGTTCACCTTTACGTTTTCCCATCAAAACCTATAGTCGTTAACCGCATTTGTGTTAGAAAACAGATTTTAAAACTAAAGTCGTCAACTGATTCAGGAGAAAAACATCAATTTAAAAAGTTACTCACTGATAAAAGTAAAGAGAGGAAGCCATGCTTAAAGTTGAACGGTAAAGTGTTGGACGACACGAGCAAGTTCGTATCTATAGCTTGATATGACTGCATGTTATTTAAATAAAGGGGAAATACTACTTTGTACTCCACAAAGTTAGTTTTATATTCGACGCGGTTCAGTGCAGTTTATCTTTACTGTGTAGATCTTACTTTTTTTGTTAATTGTTGTTCAAACTAAGGATTGGTAACCATGCAGTAAATTTCTCTAATACATTAAATACTTTTATACAAAAGTCATGAAACAAGTAGAAGGCCCATCTGATGTTGACTTTTGCCTATAACAATCACACAGAACGTACAAAAGACGCATGCACAATTTTTTTTTGTAAAAGAACACCTCTCGGTATTGCTACGATATATGCTACGAATGCTACGGCATACTAAGTCTTGTGAACCCAGCTGATATTAAATAATTGGTAGCACTGTGAAGAGTCCGTCACTTAGAATATTTAAATTATTTACCTATAGGTCACTGACCTGTTTTCTTCATTCAGAATTCTAAGGTAAAAATAGTAATATGCACATACCCAACAGCTGATGCGTTGACGGCAATAAAAATTAAATCCGCAACAAAATGCCTAGGTTACACAAGTTAAGTACTTATTGTTGCAAAAATCGTTACTTATCGTCGTACTAAGATGTGCTAATACGCACTGATTAGTGCAGGTACATAGGCAAGAGAGTGCACGTGAGCATAAGTGACTATAAGCTCGTGTAAACTAGACTTTATTTATTGCCATTTCAATCGTTGTTATTTTCGCCAGTCAACTCACAGTTCATACGTCCCCAATAAACTATTCAAGAAAAATATGATATGCCGTTCGTTGGAGGGTACTACGAATATGTGCTACGGTGGTAGCCATTACTTCCAAACCGAAGCCGGAAAGTGAAGCGGTGCAGAAACACTGATATTGCCCAAAGTCAAAGCAAATATTCGCTTGACTTATCCATATACAAACAGAGGATGAATGACTAAAATATGTACCGTTTACTATCATTTAAATATTTTTGTAAGCATTGTCTATCTCAATAAATACCCTACTTATATTATTAACGCTATGTTTCGACGGCTAAGCCAATTTGGATGAAAAGTCATGTAACGTTTGAAATTTGCACTCTTGATAACTGGGATTGCACAAAAACCTCGATATCAACGAATTTAACTGAACCTATTCAATCAGAAATAGGAATTCAAACAATTTTTTTAGTAAAAAACAATTTTTGGGAGCAATCTAACAGTCTAACGTGTTCAGGGCTTAAAATTAATGTACTTTTTAAATGTACTTTAATGTACTTTTTAAAAAATACGTAAAAAAAAAGTACAGGGATATTACTAAGCCGATGGTAGTTAGATCTTAAATATGTTTCAAAAGTTTATAATGACTTCAGTTCGCTCAGTTTGCGAGGACACAAACAAGGGATTAGTCACGCTTCACTAGTTCAGTCAATAAAATTAACAGGTTACGGCATGGTTCAGCCGGGCTCTGTCACTGTGGATGTTCTAATGTAAAATGAGCTTAATGGCAATGGTATAAGATTCAATATACCCTGCTTCAAGTTTTAAGTAGATCTCTAAAATGATTAATTTGTAAAAATACAAACAGAAACTCTGATTTAAAAAAACTAGTCACGACAAGAAGAAAATGTTAAGGATATTAGTGGAATATTCAAATATACAATTTTATATATCATACGTCCCCAATATTTATTAACGGTCTACAGATAGCTCACTCAACTGTTTCTTTTGTACTTTTCGTTTGTTCTATTTACAAAAAAAAATGTTTAATTGTAAGTTTCTTTGTGTAAATAAATGTAAGAGCTAAGATTCAAAAGGTTAAAACTTGTTAAAGGTGGGTTGTAAAAAAGGTGTGATGACTTTCAAAGCAAAATTTACAAATCACATTGTAGCATAAACAGTTGCGCACATTGTAACGTAGAAAAGCAGTACGGTATACGAAACGCCTAACTTTCATAAAGGGACGCCGTGGTTTACGACGCTGCAGCTTGCCCGACGGCAACTTTTAATTAACCACACTTTTATAAACTGACCTCGTAATACCTTACGGTACAGCGTTCATTCATAATTCCCAAGTCCCACCTGGCTTCAATGAAAAATCAAATAATAATCAATTATTGTAGATAAATAATTTAGATACCTACCTGTACGGACGTATGGCTGTACGTAACTAATATTTATTGATATAAGGCATAGACAATCATTTTTTTGGTACGCCTAACTGCATAATTAAAAAAAACTAAACTATTATAAAGCGAAAAAAGTTACTTGTGGTGGGTTTTATCTTATCAGAGCACACTATCCGTCAAAGAAAAACATTTTTGTCCCTGCTTTAAAAACAAAAATGGCATTACGTATAGTTAATCTGTCGGAATTACGTTTCGTCTTCTGTTTTTGAGAATGACATGTTTGGCGATGTAGTTAATATTCAAATGACATTAACCATTAAACATGAAGCTCTTAAAGGCTCGAACACACCTAGTTCGCTGGCGGTAGCGATCAGTGAAACGCTGTCAAATTTCGCTGTCAGAGCGATATTTGACAGCGTTTCACTGATAGGTGTGCGCAGGCCTTAACTTAATCTTTACAAAGAGAAATATCAAAAGCTGTGATATCCTGCGAGTGAAAAACTACGCTGTATTTTTATAATTAACTGAACAGACCGCCACTTCAGTTAACGAGAGCGGTCGGGATTAATAGTTTGATAAAACGATGGGCGTTTTAATAAAATATTATCCCAGACAAATCCCGTGTTTCATTCAATTTTCAGGTAACTTTTTGAGCATAATTGGATGCAGTGATTTTTAATTGATGAACGGGTTTTAACAGAGTTTTTGTAAAGTGAGCACTAGACTCTTGTTAATTTTGTATCTTTTATGAAAAAACGTATTAGATATGCAACCAAATATGTAAAAAGATATAAAAATTACTGAAACATGATTAAAGTTTTCAATCAGACTCATAAAAACGGCAAAAAATGAAGCACGCTATAATCAACGGGGAGAGTCGGAGATCGTCATGAGAAAACTTGGTAGAGAAGCGTCAAGTTAGCGGGTGTAAGGCGGCGGGGGTGGCGTGCGGGCGACGCGGGACGGGGAGGTCACGGATCAGCTGGGCGGCGGCCATATTGATTCCCCGGCCTGTTTGATCGGCGCCGCGCCCGCGACCCCCCTCCCCCTGCCATGGATTAATAGACGAGAACAACTTTTATGATTTCAACTCAAACAGAACGATGGCCGAATGTATTTAATGTTGCCAATGAAGTGGGAAACTAGACAATGAACGATGCGTCTAGGTATTTTTGGTAAGACAGGTACTCTTTCATGTTGCTCCAATGTTGGGCGATACTATAACAGTCTGAGTTAATAAGCTTATACATATAGATCTTATGCTCTTCTGCATTTCTTATGCTCTTATGAAAAAAATATTTACTTGACCAAATTGAAGTACGACTTATGAATAAATTATTCAGTATCACTTCTAATCTAAACCTTTACCGGAAATAAACCTACATGGATAAACACACAGTTTCATCCAACCGATAAAAACTTATTTTTTTATATATTGTATTTAAAATATTGCTTACATAACAAATTGAATAAAATTAGGTACCTAAATTGAAAATATTATGAAATTTGAACCAAAGCTTTTGTGTGAGTGCGTTAAAATCTTTTGTACGGACACAATACTACGTTATTACAGGGCAGCTAATACAACAGAGGCAGTGTTCGAAACGTGACTAGCCAACTCCACTCTGCGCTAAATTGAACGAGGCCTAAAGTAAAGTAGGCAAGACGAG
The DNA here is from genome assembly GCA_947578465.1 of Thera obeliscata. Classification (NCBI taxonomy): domain Eukaryota; kingdom Metazoa; phylum Arthropoda; class Insecta; order Lepidoptera; family Geometridae; genus Thera; species Thera obeliscata. Next base: position 8,299,993 of record OX387926.1, read on the forward strand.
CGTGCGGCGTAGACGAATTTCAAGAGTTTCTTTTACGGTTAAGAAGTCGCGCGTGCATGAGTAGGGGTGCCCGCGACCCATTCCTACTCCACTAAATCCTATACCTATAGTATTTCCTTGAAAATGTTGAGTTCCTTTTACTAAATTTAAATGAAACTAAACATCGACGTGAATAAAGTTTGTTTTGGAGAAAACTTTTGAAATGGTTACCTTGAAGTTTAAAAAAAAAATCTAACGTACCTAAGTACAATTTATTTATTTTTTATTTTATCCGCCTATGTGTCTTTTTAGCACGAGACCACCATATCCTTCAATGTCATTTTGGACATTCTTGTCACAAAAATGCGGTATGTGTTTCAGGATAATGCCTCCGAAGATTGCAGACAGGCCCGTGGGGTGGGTCAAGATGATCATAGTCTCGTGACGTCATTTTGTATTACGTAGGTTGCCTAGTACTAGAATAGTTGGTTATATTATTCAAAGTGTTTATTGTGATGCAACTGAATAAAGATTTGAATTTATTTTTACTAAAACATATTCGTGATTCATCCCAAAGAAGGATAGACATCGTCAGGAAAGAAGAAGAAAGTATAGCATTTTAATGTCCTAAGAAACTAGATCACTAGTAATTTGGATACTGCCCACCTATAAAAATAATTTCAAATAAAAAGTTACACAAAATAGCAGGTAGATAAGCTTGTGCCGTACATAAGAGTTAAGTACGTATTCGATTGAGTCCATCATAAAAATCTATCAGCAATAAATGCTATTGCATAATGATTGCCATGGAGAACAGGACGATGACCCACCCAGGCGGTGACTGAACGTAGAGTGTCACTCACGGCGCGCGGGCGCGGACCAAAGGTCAAAACAGGTCAGGCGCCAATGATTCCTTTATCGATTTTCTCGGAATTTTCATAACAAAACTTTAAAAAAATCATATCATAAATATTTTTTATTTTATTTGTTGAATCTAATTCCTGAGTATTTGCAGCTTATTATGAATAACCCTGTATAGAGAAGCCGGCAGTAAGCCGATCAGCGCCGTGTGATCAATTATTGGATTAATTGACTAATTGGTCTATTCACTTACGCCATGTACGATTTCAGCGAAGTTTTATTGCAATTGGTGACGTCGACTTCCAATATGAGGTTCCTGTCACGTGTTTCCAGTAGGTGTCTAAGTAATTTAACTTACTGTAGGTACTTCATTTTCAAGTGATGGTATTGTGGTTTGTCTAATCTAAATGGATACCCAGTAGGGTAGCACAGGGCGTCGATTCTAGCAACACAAATTGCTCAAGCGATCGCGAAAATCGATGTGTGTGTGAATTTTGTTTGAAAAATTTGAAAATGGAACGCGAATTCAGTGGTCACTCAATCGAGCCGTGTTGCTGGAATCAACACGCAATACTCTCAAACTCTCAACTTCAAAAATAGTGAAAAATTCAAATAATGTAAACGAAGAAACCATGGCAGAAATAGCCATGGTGGTACTTCCACGGACGAGTCCTCCACAAAGAGCTCTACTGCTACTAAACTACTGTTTCTGTTTGTTTTTGACAAGATACATATTTTTTATTTTCAGATTAATTTGGCAGATAAAAAGATGGTAAAACCGCCTTAGAGACTCAAGTTACCTTAACATGGGTAATGTTACTCGGTTCATAGCTTCTGATATACTTGATAATATCGCTCAGAATTTGCAATAGCCAAATATATTAGAACAATTTGGTATACATGTCGAGTCCCTGAGTGACTAAAGATTGAATATTATTCATAGGTAAACGAAATCATCGTTCATTCAAGACAAACGTTCATCCCATCAATTATACCAAATACCCGAGGAGCAAAACAAACTATATACGATCAGGAAAGATTTGTATAACGGCAGGTCCATAAAACCAAGTAATAAAGACATCGGATTCTTAGTGTTCGGTCAATCGTATATCGTCCGATACAGTTCATGAGCTGGGCCTTTATTCTCCCCTCCCGTTCCCTTCCTCTCGGCCTGCATTCGTGTGCACTTGGCGTGAAGCCAGCACAAACACTAATTCGTTGACGTCGTTACATAATTGCTTCGTTTTTGCCCTAACTGGAGGCTCTTGGGACTACCGAGTAGCAGACAGTGATATTGCCTGCGATATCTCGGATTTTTGGAGAAGATATTCGACGTTGAACTTATAGTACGGAAGATGACAGTGAGATTGCCTATGGAAGTGATACAATGAATTATAGTTTCTAGTTTAAGCAATAGTACAAAAATGAAATCCATGGCAGCAGGACCGTAAAGTGACGCTGATTATGAATCAATCAGAAAAAGTAGTAAAAAGCGTTAGAATGAAACAAAACCGACGTCTGCGTATTTTTATATTCTCCCCCTATTTATTCACCGGAAATTGTTAAATTTCAGGTATTTTCAGGAAAGGAAGTCAAATTAATAATAACAGTTCCTTTTATAGGCTTGTCAAAAACAAGTACTGACATTTTTTATTAGACGAAGAACATTATTTAACGTATGGAAAATTCAGGTCAAAGACATTGTACCACCTTATGTTGCTACTGTGATACGTATCTAATAAGTACTATGAACAAAAGGTGCGTCATGAGCACCTCGCATATAACCTCAACTTTAAATAAAATAGGTAGACAGTGAAGTCATTACCAAGCATACGAGCGTTATGAGCGCTCCGGCCGCCAGAAAGAGGTATTAATTTTCAAGCTACCGCCTTCTAATTATAACGAACAACTTTCGGTAACTAAGCTCGTGTTACATACAGCCGTTAGTCTTTATTCCGGTGTATTTTATCTAAGCTGAGTCTCAGTGAGCAGAGCTTGAGTGTTTACTATGCTTTTTGTGTGAAAAACTTATTTGTTTTATTTCTCAAAGTTAAAATTATACACAGATAGAGCGTTTTTCATCATCATTTTCTGAGAGGTTGATACTCTTCTTCATTATTGGTTACTCAATAATATGAAAATAATTATAAATACTTTTTTTAAACGTCTTAGGTAATGATTATGTAAGCCGCTGTTCGCACATGGTTCGTACGATCGCAGGTTGTTTGGGCCATAAGCACTCCTTTTGATTAAGTGTCAAAGAACTTACACCGAAATCATGTGTACAGATGAAACGAGTACATAATCAAATAACAAACAAGCGACACCGCAATATTAGAGCAGTGACAAAAAACCCATATCTCATAATTTGTTCAACGTGCTTTTGTGTAAAGCTAGACCGCATCGCGACACGTTTTACAGATGCTAATAGACGTTTGCATCAATTTAACCAGTCATTCAAATTCATGCAATCGTGTTATGAATCGATAAAAACGGCATGTACATGTACAAAGCATCGTTACAAATCAAACCTAATAGTTAGTTACGCGTGTGTGTAAAGGTCTTACAGTCATGATGCAGTAACGCTATAGCATTACTGCATCATGACTGTTTTGCTGCAAAAAAATGCAGTGGGTAACTGCTCTTAACAAGTACAGGCAAAGTCCGAAAACACGAGAGTTAGGGAAAAGTCGTGAAAAACGGGAGTCGGGAGTCATACCCTCGAGTTATAAGAAAACAATAACTGCATATTTATTTTTATCAAGTTTTGTTTCTTTTACTTTAAAATTTTGATTAGGAGGTGAGTTGCCTACCGTGTGAAAATATAAAAAAAGTGAAAATTTGCTGTTTACATTCATTTTTAGTAAAACCTTTATTTGTAAAGATTGATGCTTATCAGCATTGGAATCCATTGGTTCAATAATACAGGATGTAATTTTATTTTGAAAAATCATTCGGATCCATTCGTCAAAAGCAAAAGATTCTTGAAAAAAAAACTTATGTAGTTATTGTTTCTCTTCTTATAAACCGAGGGCATGACTTCTTTGACGATTTGGCCATCACCGCCCTTCTCAAAAAACCATCCTGTATACAAGAAAAGCTCTTTAGGTATCCATAATCTTATTTCGTGATAGTACATTAGAGGATTGACGAAAACTACCTAACCGTCGCGTGAATTACGCAGACGTAAGGTCAATGACCCAATTCAATATTGGTAAACATCGATTTCCCGACTGCAAATACTTATATACAAATACTGAACTTGAACTATTTACAAGTACTTATGTCTACGTAGGGGAGACCGGGGCAAGGCCGTATAGCTAAGGATCCAGGCATGTAGTTAATCCATTTCTGAACACAAATATATTAAATCAACATATTTATTTCGTCAGACTCATTAGGTACACACTACAATCAACATATTTCACAAAATTTTAAAATTCGACAACAATTACAATAAAAAGGCAAATCTCTACTTATTCCGGTTTTGCCCCGACCCATGGGTAAAACCGTATACTATGTACGATATTGCCCCGGTAATCACCGTGAGACAAGGCATCTTGTGCAAAAGAAATCATCCAACTCCTCTGTATGATAGCCGGTGCAGCCTTCATGGGCCCAGCCTTGACAGCCCATACATTGCACCCAGCCGGCCCATACATTGCATAGCCGGTTTTACCCCATACGGTTGTGCCCCAAGACTAGTGTAAAACAATAACATCAATCACTCACACATAGTCAATGCAAACTTGTCGGTACCAAACATTGCATTTAAGAGCAAATACATCACCTACAACATAGTTGATTAGTGACTTACCTGTAGCGTATGTACACTTCACAATCATTGCTTCTATATTCACGAAAATAAGATCAGGACTACCGAAAAACAATAAAATAAAGTAATGCAAAATTGCGCGAGCCTGCAGCGACAAGTGTTTGTTGACAAACAGTACTGATTGTTCGGCGCCACTGAGCGGTTTGTGCGCGCGAATTTTGAAATAGTAGCGAAAATACCTACGCTATACGGTTTTACCCAGGTATACGGTTTTGTACAGGTCTCCCCTAATATTGCTGCTGAAATAATTATTGGAGCTTGTTTACGTTACTATAACATGAATTCACCTCCGAATTATTATATAAATAAGCTTATTAAATGTCTTCATGAACAACAACGGGATTGCGAGATTAAATAAAAATTTAGCATTGTAGTAACAACCAGCAATGCAAATAATCATATTATTTGGTCACTAGTTTTATTAAAACCAATTCAATCTGCCAGGTCAAGGTTTTTGTTTATACGCTTATTTTCAGCATAAAATTACGTCATCCCACCATTGTATTTTTCAGAAGTATGATTTGTTTGTATCCATGGTATTATATCATATAATTTCACACAAAAAGTTCCAAGAGCGAGACCAAAAGACATAATATTTCGTTACAGTTCGCTAAAAAACAACATGTGCAGACGAAACCTTTCATTTTAAATTAACAATCAGAGCTAGCGGCGTGAGCACGGTACCATCTCAATATGGAAGCCTTCCAAAGTATTCCACTAAGAGCAAGGCGTGGTAATTTCCCCAACGCTAAACGGGCGTTGCATAAAGTAATTTATGCAGTGCATTAATAAAACATGAGTGTGTGGACGCGTTGACGTAGTGGGCTTGTCCGGTTGACTCGACACCAAATCACGACAAACTCCAAAAAGAACATAAAGCACCACTCACAATGTGCAGTCGTAAAGTTGGAAGGACTCCTCGGCACACTTAACATGATAAGATAGGAGTCATTTTAGAATAAATTGTAAAGCGCGTGCCGGACCACGCACATGGAAAGCTTCCGAAGTCAATACGACTTTAGAACATATAAAAAGTCACGAAATCCTTGTTGTAAAACGAGTTTTTAATACTAACCATTACTTACTCGGTGTTCATACATTATAAAAACTCATTGATAGCACGAGTTTCACAATATTGGCTCTAACTCAAAAACTAATAAATCCCAGAACGTGACATTTTTTCTGATAATTTAAATATACGGGCTGTTATTTTTGATACAATTTAAAAGTTTTAAATTAGCGGTTTAGCCTGCAGGGGAAGGGGCGACATGCAACTATAACGAAAATACCACTTCCAAACTTTAGAACTAGCAAACAAAATGTTTAATTAAAAAAAGACTAATCAAACTATACATTTTTTTTAAGTTATCCAACTATAATAAAAGATAGAACAATAATAGATGTGGTGAAAAAAAAACTAAAAATATCACCCAAAATAAAAACCCTGTAGAAGAGGCACCCTGAAAAAAAAATACTAAATGTTTTATTTCAATACTAATATGCGCATGCACATTACCAATTTATATAACCTTGCAATGTGAGCATGATCGTATCAATGATCTGCGAGTAAAACGGTTGATCTGGTCCCGGTCCGGTCTGAGCAAGGGCAAACATTAGGCAGAACAAAACTATGAGGGTTCCTTGTTGGACTTCGGAACCCTAAAAAGCCAGGTCAAGAGTACCTTAAGATGCGAGCGCGTATGAAAATAAATGTGGTATGGTATACGCCTACGCCTAGCTTTCTGAAACAAAGGTTGTTTTAAGTTTGTATATACAATGCAACGTGTTTTTATAGTTGTTGCAATGAAGCTATTTTTTTATAACTAGTTCATAAATCCCGACTACGACAAATGAAACTAAAATCGATCAAAACAGTTGCATAAGCCCAAGCTATCCTAATTCAGTTTAAGTTTTTCATTCTTAAAAATGTTACAAACAGACTTAGACTTTAGTCATTGCTACGTGCGTAGCAGTGCCGCTACGTCAATGCATCGTAGCCGTAGCCGATCTTAAACCAATAATTTTGAGAGTAGAGATTATAGTTACGTTTATTTCATTATTTCTTTTTGCATTTACACGCAGTTGTAAGAACATCAAAAATACACGGACAGATTATAAACAAAGTGATCTTACAAGGGTTATATTTTTTCTATTTAGGTACGGAACCCCTAAATCCTAGATTACAGCCTTGATAATTCCATTAGCAGATAATATGATCATGGGAGCGCAATTAATTAACACTGCCCTGGTTTATTTAAAAGTATGTTACACCTAGGCAAACAAAAAGACCAAAACTTCATTTTATAAAAACATTTTAGCAGCAAAATCACATTTGAGAGCTTACGGCCGTACTACAAAGCCTCCCAGTTTCCCGGAGTTATTTTGTACGGTTTGTTTTATTTAAATAGTTTCTGGTTGACATTGATCACAAGCATTATTTTGTAGCTTTTTCGCAAAGTCGTGTTAAAAATAGCACAAAAGCTTGGTTCAGAATTTGTTTTGCATGCATAATAATGTATGTTTACTTTTTAGTCTCAAAAAGAATTAGCAAGCTATATTCCGGCCTACAGACTACATTTACTATCATTTTACTATCATTTTTCAATATTTATGCGGGAACTTGAATTCAATTTCAAGTTTTAGCGGTCTATTTGTGTGCCTTCAAGATAACTAATTTGCGAAGTAGTCTTGTGCTCGTGTATGCAAACAAGCCCCAAGAGACTCTTCACTTTATCAAGGCGTAGCTCTTCGCTACTTAGTCAGGTGCATAATGTAGGTACAATATCTTATACAATTTTATAAAACTTGACTTTGTAATATTATGAGCCATTAAACCGTGGCAAAAGTACATATGCTTACATATTTTAACAAACACTTTTGCAGAGTGTCGTGATCTCAGGAATGTTTATTTCTGTGATCTGTTTTGATACTTATATATGATTTATGTGACTATGGCAAATACTAGACACCACCAAAATGATGTTTACTATTGGGACTATTTGGGTAAGGGACTCAATGCAAGTATTCCACCAAAATATATTACGAGACGGAAACCCAAACATAACATAAAATAAACCAATTTATTTGTCAGGTTGTAAGTGTCTAGACTCGGATCGACTATTACTTATGGAGCATTGGCCATCACGGAAGGACTATGGGGTGAAGGGACATCGGCTAGAATGTCGGTAGGGCCGTCAATTTTCCTCAGCGGTTATGGAGGTATGGATTGAAATGTGAAAAGGACGCATATTACAATATTTATTCGAGTAAAGCTCATAGCCAATATCCTCGAGTTTGTGGTTTGCTTTGACGCAACTTATTTTTATAGTTTTTAGCCTTCGAGATATTTACTTGAGACAGTTTCCTTGCAATAGCAAATATCCAAGTTCAATCATTAGATGGATAGATTTATTAATGTGCCTGTAGATTGGTTCTCCAACTGATAAAATTAAACATAAAATAACACATAACAAGAAACATGGTGTGGTGTAGTAGAAATCTTATAATAATGGTAGCCTGCTATTTAACACGTGCGAGAGGAAAAACGAGCACAATTATTATATTTCACAGCCAAGGTAGGTATTCAAAAGATAATTCAAAAATTTGTGAAATCTGATTTTATATTGTAAAAAACACTGACTGGGCTGCTAGCGGAACGGATTATTCCTAACTAACTTACACTGACTCGCCTTCAGCGAGAAATCTTTTTCATTAGAACAGTGCATTTATCATGAAATAGCAGTAGTGAGAGCAAAGCTAAATATGTACTTGACAACGGTTAAGATGACTCGCGTTGAACCATAATATTATTATAGGTAATTCGGAAACAGCTGGAAACATTGACATAGCTGTAGTTGACCCGCACGCAGCCTGCAGTCTGCAGATGGTGTGCTGGAACCTTTATGCCTTCATAATACTGCCATAATACGGGCTTGTTAGTCGTCCATCTCCGGAGGCTCTTCTGGCTGGGTTCCAATCGCGACCGCGCGCCACTGATATCATAAACCCATCGGGCTGCTAAAGCGAGCATTACACTATATTTCGCTAAATTACTAAATATGGCAGTTTCTGCAAAGGCGACATTGGTAACTAGTTGAACTACATTTTCTCATTTATAATCAGTTCCGTGTTAATAAGAAACAATATTAGGACACGTTTCATCACGTTACAAAAACTAACAAATAGACACAATTAATTCCACACCATTTATTTGGTCGCATGCCCAAATGCGCCAAATTCTTCTAAAGAAAAAGCCAAAACGAAATAGGTAAGACAAATGTGCACACAAAAACAGGTACAACGTATTTGTTAGAAAAACGGACCTAATATTGCGCGTGAACTGTTTTCGTAGGGGCTAGTTTGAAGTGAAATATATTCGAGAAATCGCATTTCCCAGGAACGGAGCTTTCCCGGTCCATGGAGTATGAACAAATGAGGGCGCGGTCAATAAGCGCTGAACACGTTTTACGTTTACGCGATATTTCACAGAACTGTTTTGCTCTCAAAGCAATGAACCCTTTATTCTCACTACAGGTGGATAAGCCAAAACCTCCTCCTAAATAAATAATTTGAAAGCTTACATGGTAGAAAAAAACGGATTTTTATAGAACAAAGGCCTTTGCCCTGTAGTGGGACAATAATGGCTAAAAAAATATAACAGTAATTACTAAAAATAGGACAAATTCTGTTAAAATCACCGTAGTGACCTAACGTAGAAATACATTACCGTATATACATTACTAGCGGACGCCCGCGGCTTCGCTCGCCCCTTTGCCGTTACGCCCCGTTGATTTTACTTTTAAAAGTTTTTCCTCTTTTTCTCCGTTTAGGGAAATCATTTTCCAATTTCCTTTCTTAGTGCACCCCTATGCTATAAAAGAAACATACCCTCCAAGTTTCATGCTTCTAGGACTTACGGTTTAGGCTGAGCGTTGATTGTCAGTCAGTCAGTCAGTAACGTAAGGGTTTTATATTATTTAGATTAATGTTTATATTGCCTGAGTTTACCTATTTTAGGGAGACCTTTGCCCAGCAGTGGGACAAAATAGGTTGATAAAAAAAAATTGCCTGAGAACATAGGCAATATTCTGCAGCATGAAAAAACTACTGATGACATGCAAGGATAATGACAAGCATGTGGTCAAATCTTAGAGATAATAAGAAATATTATTCATCATATATAATTAATAAAAAACTACAAGGATATTATCATGCATTTGATCGAATCTAAGTGATAATAAGCAGCATTATTCGTCGATTATCGACTCGAAAGACATAGAGCAAGTATGTAAATAAAGTTAGCCGCTTAGTTAGCGCTGCCACAGTTGTCTCTACTCCGCGGTCTGGCTGGTCTGACACGGGGCGACGACGGCGCCCTGACCTAGTTGCATTACGACCCACATCCACACTTTCGGGAATTTTAATATCACTTGTCATTCAATGAGCCCGATGACAGAGTATCCATGGAGCGGGTTGAAAGAAATACCAACGAGTACACTGATCTAATACATTATAAAAATATTGATGAACATTTTTTTCATTCCACGCAATCTATCTAGCTCTGAACTATAAAAAGTTAGTACTATGGGAACCAGATAGCTCTATCTATTTTTTATTCATACATTCTTACCCAGAGAAAGAACCAGAAAAACATATTTATAAAATTAAATGTCCTTTTTTCTGGTACTTAATATTTTTTTATCTGAAAATAAAGATAATTCGGGAGGGATTCATTCCATATACTTCTAAAAAAAAAAAAAAAAATATATTATAGCTGATACCTTGATATTTTTTCTATGACAATGCTACCTGCGTTTTACGGCTTACAAGATGGATAAAACAAAGTGTTACATGCATAAATCTGGAATGAAAAATGATAGAAAGTGTGCCTAATTACCCAGCGCAGATTGTAATGAAGGATCCGCAAGAATTCTTGGCCTGAAAGGCTTGAGAGAACCGTAATTCCCCTGCCTATTGTTCCCTTTGTCTCGCACCACCACTCGGATTGGTACCTACGTTCTACTAATATTTTGGGACCTCTTTTATCCGCGAATTCGTCATCTTCAGGTATCGGTTTCTTTAAAAAGTCTTTGGAGTAAGTACTTTCCTCCATTCTTCACTTTTTAGGTCGCCGCTGGACATGACGGCTTGACCTAAGGGTCGCTTAATCGCTTAATGACGAAGAAAATTACCAATAATTCATAAATTGTACAGTTTGTGTACCTTCCCCAAACTATTAATAGGTGATTACACAGGGAATTTTTTAATTTTATTTACTAAGAATGTTTTTAAAGTTTCTCCGCATCATATGTTATAGTGAACGAATACAATGTTTTTGTAGTAGAAAATAAAGTTCAAAATGTTGAAAGGTGGATGAAATCATTGCGGACCAGGAGGTCGAGTGCGCATGCGTGGACCGCACGCCTGCGCACCGCCACTTAACCTCAATCCGAGGCGTGTTTTTGAATGAAACTTCATTGCGAGCCGGCCTCAGCTTCACAACCGTACTTTGCTTTTAGTCGATTCCCACACTAGAACTGACTTACCTACTCAAACAGATTTATGGCTCACTTTCGGTCGCTAGAATAATTAGATAAGAGTAGTTGATGATCACCACAAAGATTGAGGTGGACAAAGCAACTGCTTATGGAGATTTTTACGTACAAGTATACATGCAGGAATTTTGCATCATAAGAGGTTCTTAACAAAATATGTAACCATTAAAATATGTCAAATACAAAGTGATGTTAGAAGCAGAAGCGCAATACTGATTAATGCAATTATTTAAGGAAACGTTTAGCAACACAATAGATCGTCGCAAACAATGGTCACGCTCCATAGGGCTGGGGTTTAATACATCTCATTAAGTGAATCCGAGGATAACACCTGCTTTTGTTTTTTTTTGTAACTTTCTTGATTTTAACTTCGGAGCTTTTTGGGGTTCCGTAGCCAAATGGCAAAAACGGAACCCTTATAGATTCGTCATGTCTGTCTGTCTGTCTGTCTGTCCGTCCGTATGTCACAGCCATTTTTCTCCGAAACCGTAAAAGCTAGACTGATGAAACTTGGCGAGTAGATGTATTGTGTAAACCGCATTAAGATTTTTACACAAAAATAGAAAAAAAACTATAAATTTTGGGGGTCCCATATTTGAAACTGAAACTCAAAAATTGTTTTTTCATCGAACCCATACGTATGGGGTATCTATGAATAGGTCTTCAAAAATGATGTTGATGTTTCTAATATCGTTTTTTTCTAAACTGAATAGTTTGCGCGAGAGACACTTCCAAAGTGGAAAAATATTGGTCCCCCCTCTAACTTCTAAAATAAGAGAATGATAAAACTAAAAAAAATATATGCTGTACATTACTATGCAAACTTTCAACGATATTTGGTTTGAACGAGATCTAGTCAGTAGTTTTTTTTCATGCGTCATAAATCGTAAACCGCAATTTACCTTTCCACGAACTACAAGAACCTTTATATTATGTTACGGAACCCTTGATGCTACGGAACCCTTCATGGGCGAGTCCGACTCGCACTTGGCCGCTTTTTTAACTTTGTAATTTTCTTGCTGCATGTATTCGGTTTAGAGAATATTTATTGTCATAAGAAATAATTACATTTCACTAAAAAGACAACTTAAGATAACTTATAAAATAATGTTGAACAGTGATCATGCTAACTATAAGGTTACAAAATAAAAGTATTAAAAACACAAGATTAAATTGTCTACCTGCAAACTAATATAGGAATACTAGTGGCCGCCCGCGGCTTCGCTCGCCCGTTCCCGTAACACCCCGTTCCCGTTGCTTTTTCGGGATAAAAAGTATCCTATGTCCTTCTCCCGGTTCTAAGCTACCTCCCCACTAATTTTCTGCCAAATCGGTTCCGCCGTTCTTGAGTTATAAATAGTGTAACTAACACGACTTTCTTTTATAAATATAGATTAATAAATATAAATTATTACTTTATTTACACAAAGAAACTTACAATTAAACAAATATTTACAAAATGTACAAAATACACAAGAAACAGTTGAGCTATCTGGAGATCGTTACAAACGATCTAGAGATATCTCAACTGATCCAAATCAGTGCCAGACGAAAGCGTCCCCAAGACGCTGGCGGCATTGCCACGCTGAATAGCAATGCTTATGCGCTGCGCCAGATACCCACCAGCTCTTGGGTCACGCGTCGCCTCGATCAGTCGCCTAGACAAAATTTTGAAGACCCGCGAGGCCTCGGTTCCCCACGGACCCAGAGTCTCAACCCCAAGAGGAGCAAATAAGTAGGCTCTGTCGAGACCTGCATATTTGCGCCTCTTGAGATCCTCGGCCAGATCTGCCGCCGCGCCCGCCACAACGGATGTCCTTGGCAGATGAGAAGGCGCAAGTGTGTCGACACACGTAGCATCCCACACAAGTGGCCTCCCCAACTCCCAAGGAACAAGCGTCATACCGTCAGGCCGCTTACCATCGTCACGCAACAGACCATTCGGTTCGAGAACGGCTGGTACGTTGACGGTTGTTAAGGCCCGCCGGATGACGTCGTTAAGGCTGGCGTGACGAGATATCCGACCGGCGGCCCTAGAACACGATAATCCGTGGTGCCCAAGCTGATCGACTGCAGTACCGCACTGGCACCGATGAGGTGCGCAGCACTAAATTATTATATTTTTTATCATCAGAAAAATAGGAAGTAACTTTAGGAAAGCTGAATAAAATAAAATATAACTTTTCTCAAACATATTATTGGAACATTTGAGCATTATTTTTACAACCTTCTTCGAAACAGAAACGCTGTCTATGACAGCTTTTTTGCAATTTTCAGACTTATGTCAATTTGCGTGATACTTATTTAGAACTAAAAAATACAAAACAAAAAAAAGGTCCACCGAAGTCGATTGAAACTTTCTTCTTTTTAAACAGTTTTTTTTTTAATTACTCGCATTATTTGACCAGCAACGAGTATAGTATAGTATTGAGTACTATACAACTAGACAAGCCGTGGTCTGCAATGTCTGCACTGCTGGCCGCGCTAATTTGGCCTGGAGCTAATCTTCACTAGGGTCTTGGCCTTCAAGCTTGCAGGTATCATGGCAGACCTAAAAGGGCTGCCATGATAACCACGCTGTGACGGCCTAGACCTGCGTAACACTGTTTGCCCATCACTAGACAGCGGTCAGCAACACAGTCATTACAGACCACGGCACGGTAATGGACCTATTATTATTAAAAAACTTTTTAGTTTTTTTTAAGAAGTTTAGTACATTATACTTTTATAATTAACCCTGTGGTTAGGGGGTGGGAATAATGCAAATTTTCATCATAATAATTCTAAGACTACATGTTTTATCACATTCATAAGTCTTTTTTATGAATACTAATAAAAATAAGCTTATAAACAAGTCGTATCTTACGTTGCGCTATAAAAATAAATATTGCGTTTGGAAGGGGCTTAGAAGAGAATATTCTAAGCATTGATATAGTTTTCATGCAGTACTTTATCATGAAAAATTGAATATGAATTCATTAAATGTATGCGTATAAGAATATTTTTGGTTATTTTTCACAACCCTATCTTATTCCATAGCAAAACGTATACTATAGGGAGCAGATAAATAATAAAACACTAAAATGCCCTTTTTTGTAAGTAAATATAAACATCCAATTGAAGTAACGCAACAACAATGTTTGGTACCATAACAGTTTAAGTTAACGTTGTGGAAAACGGTTGAAAGCTTTCAGATGTTCAATTAAGATGCAGGTAGGAGAGCAGGAAATGCCTGTGGACATGCCATCTACTGCATCGTGCACTTCTTTTCACTTCACTCCCTTTTATCGTACATTTTTTGGGCTCATAGCACCCTGCTCGCCTGCACACCTCTTAGCTTCCGACACGGAATACGTTGATACGTTAATGATACATACATATTATTTGTGGCTATTCGTGACCTATTTTGTGACTACCAGACAAAACTAAGGACTGTTTCAGCAGAGGCTTCTAATGTTAATAGCACCATCAGAAGAATCTCTATCAACCACAGAGCTATCTCCCAAAATACTTCATGAGTAAACCTCGTTTGCTTGTGAATATTAACAGTGAAGTGTTTCCTAGCACTGTGTCTTTACTAAAAACAACAAAAAAGCTTAGACAACACCATTTCTGACCATGCTTTTATCATAGCCTTTACTGGAACAGACTCAAGTTTTTGTTTTAATGATCACTGTACCTCAGTAGCTAAGAAGTTTTGCTTGTAGGTCTATTCATAATGCAGTGTATAAAATATAGGAAAACCACCAAGATAATTAAAATACGAACTCTTTCACGACATTCACAACCAAGACTCAACACACGAGTAGGTATTTGAGTAAAATAATTGGATACGTTGAATTAAAAAAAAACTGTATGGTATTTTGCATTGCACTGAAGTTTTGGTACGGCTGGAAAGTATGTTTGCTGAACACCGTATTAAGGTAACAAAAACTATACAATATATACAATAATAATAATAATATTTACAATAAGGGTTCAAGAACTAGAAAAGGGCATAAAAGTGATCTCCCTTAAGGGGGTACGATTTCCATACAAACTTAATTTACACAACTATGGGCGAATAAAGTATTAATGTACACTGAAATAGCTGTAATAGGCTTTTACAGTGGTCCTTATTACTGGCCAGTTATATAAAGTTGGAGTGGTAGCCGTTGGTCGTGGCAGTCGAGGCTTCAGAAAAAGAACTAACAGACTTTTACGACTATTTTGAGACATATGTTTTAAGCTCATTCACGTATTCAATGCCGAGTACCCGTTAGAAAGAATGACGAAAAAATTACTTTTTTGGTTTTTTATTAATATTTCTGTTATCCTTCAGTTTTCTCCAATTTTATATAACTGGCCGGCAATAAAGACCACTGTAAAATTTTATTATAGCTATTTCAGTGTACATTTATACTTTGTTTGCCCATAGTTGTGTAAATTCAGTTTGTATCGGAATCGAACAACCTTAAAATACCGTCTTGAATGGATTTGATAGGACTTCAGTAATTTTTTTAGGAGTGTAGAATGTGAGGTGTATATGTTGGTTTTGGTTTCAAGAATAAACCTGTTGTCCCAACCCACTTAGCGTGGTATAAGGGCAGGAAGAAGAAGACAACTTTTATATGTAGGGCACCTATTTATTTATGCTTGAAAATAGCCTGTTAAAATTGTATGATTTTGTATTTCATTTTGGTTGTATAAGACTTAGATTCAAAAATTCAGCCTTATCGTAGATGCCTATTGCCTACGTAGCCTCTACTCTTTCTGACAATAGCTACAGAAATAAGACTGACACTATGCTCATTCACTTGTCATCCCTATTATAGTTCAGACCTGATGAGTCACTGATTGATACTTTGCATAAAAATAGCATGAATGCAAAAGTATTTATAGAAAAGAAGGAAGTATTAAGCGAACCTACGAGCAGTTTAGGTAAGTGAATATAGGTGCACCTATCTTATTATGAAAACCTGGTCACACCTTTTTCTCAGTGTGTTGCCATGAAATAAGAAATATTGAATCATTGTGAGCATAATTATGAATAACGAGTTTCCTTAGCAGTCGTCAGACTAAATTTCAGGGTCTTGGCAGAACCCTGGTCTAATTAGTACCCCGCTTGCTCATAACCAACACGCTTCCAACTTTTCTCACCTAACCACAAGCTGTCCCATAATAATTGTTGTTTCTATAAAGGGCCACAATACGAGTCTATATATTCCATTTTTTTAAGTAGAGGTCATATTACGAGAAAAGTATTAGGTATGGTTGTGGATGGTTGAGGTAGACAGAAGAAAATATGGATGGACTGTGTCAAAGATGGCATGAGCAAGAAAAGAGTGAGCACTAAAATGACGAATAATAGTGGTGAGTGGAAGAACAAAACCTGTTGTGCCTTAGAGTGGAATAAGGGCCGGAAGATGATGATAATGATTTAAGTAGACGTCAAAATGTTACTTGCGGAAACCAGTAATCATGGAAACGGAGAAATGGTGTAAATTGTGTTGTAATTATTTCCAAGTGCGTGTTTTTGTGTAGCCTAGTAGACACTACAACGTAGTAACTATAAACTATTGCTTAGAGAAATAAGTAATTAAGCAAGAGAGGTGTGCCAGAACCGTTACACTGAGTAATGGTCTCTAACAGGTGTGATATTGTTATAAACCATTATTGTTATGGTTTTACGTAGACAGTTGTAGCTGATATCAGCTGTATAAATATGTTGTAGCGTACCCTCTACGAGTTTTGCTACGATCAAGAAAAATGTCCGTTCGCGTAGACTTTCTATGGTAATTATACGATGAACGATTAGTTTATAAAGGGTGTATTATTATCCTACAGCATTGTTTTTTTTGTTTCATCCGATAATATGGATTTGCAAGTAAAGGGGTGTATGGCGGTGGATGGAAATGGTAAGCAACATCTACGATCTAACATAAAGGTATGGACTAAGTTGGCTACTTATCACAACAAGCTGTTTTTTGTCCTAGGCCAATAAGTAAACAGACTTTGTTTCTGATAAATTCAAACAACTATGATTATGTCATGCCCATGCACATCATGCCAACGACAATAACTTAATCAGTGTCGTTGCTAACCGAGTCGGGTAATGTAAAGTGTGCAGTATCGTAGCTGGAAGCTCCTGTCACGCGCACTCGGCTCTGACAAATAGTGGGGCGGTAGATTAGCGGGCGAGGAGAGGATCCATCACCTACACACTGGCACCGCCTCACCAGCCACCGGCTCCACTCGCGTCCGTGTCACTGCCACTACACTAGGTTAAGAAACGTGTCTCACTCACCCGACCGGATCGATACACGCAAATAATATAATCGCAAACCGGTGCGGGTTACGCAGTGGCTTTGGAATGGATATAGGTACGGCTGTTTTCAAATACCACTGTGGTACTCATAATGCATTCAATAGTTATAATGTCCATATCACTGCATTACTGTATTTTGGGTAGAACTTCTGGATCCATTGGTACTCTCAAGGAGTACGCGAAGAACAGTTCGTTAACTTTAATTTACCTTTTATGCACTGATTTTTAACAAATTCCGTTTGAACCAAACTATCAACGTAAGCACTAGGTATGAACTTGATCGGTATGAGCTGGAGAAACATCATGCGCGTGCATATCAGAGCACAGGTGCGTTGCACTCACCTGGCACTCGTCACAGGTGTGTATGGAGTAGGGCTGGTCGCAGTCGTAGCGCGTGAGGATGTCGACAAAGTCGCAGTGCACGCGCGCCACCATGGCGTCGAGCTGGAGCAGCGTGCGCAGCGTGGAGTGGCAGCGCTCGCCGCCGGCTTGCACGTCGGCGCGCGCGCCGCGGTCGAGCGCGGAGGCGGGCGAGCGCTCGCAGCAGGCGCGCAGCCGCAGCTCGGCGAGCCGGCGGGCGCGTGCACCAGCCCCCAGCGCGCACAGATGCGGCACGTCGCGCCCCCTCAGCACATCGGCCGCGCCGCCGCCGCCGCCGCTGCACGCCGCGCCCCCGCACTCTCGCTCGCCGCCCGCTCCCTCCTCTTCCAGGTCGCACGCGCTCAGCCAGGGGTTGAGGCGCGCGAGCGGACTCACGGCCAGGCCCGCGGCCGCCATCAGCAGCAGCAGCAGCAGCGGCGGCGCTCGCATGGCGGGGGCGGCGCCGCTAGCGGGGGCCGGCCCGCCGGGCGCGGCGCTGCCTCATACCGCATCGCGCATGGCGACCTACTCTCGCGGCCAGGGCCGCGGGGCCGCCGCGCGGTGTGGGCGCGCCGCCATGTCGCTCTCTCGCCGCTCGACTGACTCCCCCCGGGCGGGCGAGCATCGATCGCCCCGCGCCCCGCGCCTGCCTGCGCGCGCCACAACCCTCTGCTGCCGTTATGTAACGAGACGCGCGCATTCTCTGTTTTTCCAATGCCTGCGCCCTCTTGTGACAGATCTGATTCCCCGCTGTGAACCAGTCAACAAAACCAGCTAGAACCTTACATGAAATATTATTGAAAACATTCACCAACAGATGGCGTTGATATGAAAATAATAATAAATGTACACATTTTACCATGTCAGCCACCTGTTTCCCAAAGTTCGAGCTTTGCTTAATTTGAGGCTAGATGATGCTACGTCCACAATCATTATTATTAAAAAAAACTGCATTTTTTGATCCCATCCATTCAAAAGGAGGCCCTTTGTTCCTAGCAGGCGAAATGGCTTTTGAATTTGGAACACTAATAAATTTAAAAATTTAGAAGGAATACGCTTCGATAATGTTCTGGCCTGTAGTAAAAAAAGCAAGCCTGCAGCCTATTGATTAACAATTAATTTTGATTAAAAATATTGAAAAAACAAATAGGTACGCTGGGAGTGCTGATTTTTTTTATTACTTTTTATCAAAGTGTGGTATTTTGATAAAAAGTTATTTTAATATAATCGCTCTCGCCCTAAATACATCATTTTGGTCTTCTATGACACAATCTACTATTTTATAGGGTCTAGTACCTAATAGTTGTAGGAGTTGATCGCACTTGGCGATCGATTGGCACTTTTTAAATTAACGCGATCGTTATGCGGTCGTTAGGTGTTATGTGTTGTAACACTGTCGAAACGTCGGGAAATAATAAAGGTAATCGGGATAAATATCCGTTTGATCATAATGGCAAATAAAACCCGACAATAATAGATTTTAAATGCAATTGCTGGTGGCTAAAACTCACCAGCAATGAAATTCCTTACAACTTTGCTGGCGTTTTTTGGAGTAGTACGAGTAATAGTCGACTTTGCTCAAATAAGGTTGTCAAAATAATTACTACAAAGCCATATTACAGTAAAATTATTTAGATCATTTTGGGTGATGTATACGAGATCATAATAATTATTATAATTACAACATGTAAGGACCCCGATTAAGTTACCTATTAAACATAAAAATATCAATCAAGATTCTAGTTACTAACGACTTGCCATAAAGTGCGAATTTATAGCTGCCATTCTTGAAGTAGTTACAACTTGTGTGGTCCAAGAGGATCAATGGTATCCACGTAAGCCATATAAAGTTTTACGATCCATTTGGCGGCGACAATACTTCGGGCATAGACAATAGCCAAGAATACCTGTGCAGTTGCATGCCAAGTTTCAATCCTTACGTGCACTACGGATGAAGTAAGCAGTATAGACTTCATTCCGATTGTTACTCGTAAGTTGTTGCGTACTAATGCTATTGTAATTAGGTGGGAAGCGGGCAAGCTGGTACAACGTAAACAACTATAGTCCCAGAGCTAGTCTTGTACACTTTCACGTCAATTTTTAACATTAAATATTACTTCTTACCAACTATCTACCTTTATACCTGCCAGTTTGATTCATATTCATCATTCTTAAAAGATAGGTACCTTGAGAATGATCGTAGTTTATCTGTAAAAATATATTGCATCAAATAATTCCTCTAGAACTATCGTAGAGTTCAATAGTCGTTTATGGGTCTACTCAGGGCCGGATTATCCATGAGGCAGATTAGGCAACTGCCTAGGGGCCCCATACCCACGGGGGCCCGAGTCAATGCGGGTCATGTAGGTATTAAGAAAGAAAACATGTTTCATTCGTGACATTCCCCATTATTAACATCCGGTAATGTATATGCGGTAGTATTTTTTTTATTAAGTAATAAAAGGGAAAGGAGCCCCCGAGAATTGCATTGCATAGGGGCCCCGATAGGGTTACCTATACCCTGGCTCTACCTCTATGGGATAAAACAAAACAGCTTGGGTGCAAAATGATGTGAGTACCATGTATCCAGCTCTCAGCTTATAAGTATCGTGACGTCTGGAATCGTTTTCTTTGTCTTTATCGCTCGCCGTGACTTGAGCAACTTAGATTGGTGGTCTCGCTCACTCTACCGTGTGACGCAACGCGCCCGCGCACTCACCTCACAGAGTGCATTCACTCTCCGCGTAAACACCGAAAGAGAACGTAAAGTGGAACCATCCAACCACCATCATAGCTAGTTTAGTTTTATAGAATAATAAAAAAAACTAAAAGTGTGTGATAAAGTGCCTGCGAATTAAATATTTGGCAAGTGATTGGGAAATCTGGTTGGAGGTTGAATTTCATCACCCAGAATGGACGCAACAAGTAAGAAAACTGGTTTTGAAATTGATAAAGCTACGTCACGATATTCATCTTGCTGGCACATCTAAACTATTGTTAGGGCTGTTACCTTTGATAGAATTATCAAGATCCAAGACACGATACAGCTTTTTTGTATTGGTCCGGGCTTATTTAGAAAAACGAGATCGAAATAAAATCTTGTAGTAGGTATGACATATTAGAAAATAAATACCCAATTGAATTGAAAGTTAGATCTTATTACAAAAAACAATCTAAAGTTCCCTGAAGAAACCTGTATAGTATCTTATTCAGAATTTTACCACAATTTGTAAATAAAAGATAATTTGAATTTCTTTGGCGTGGATTGTTAATATTATGCGGTTTATAAGTTATATTATATTATAGTTATATTATAAATAAATACGTATATATTTATATTGTTAAGCCTCCGCTATACTCTGGTCTAAAAACAAAACACGACCGGAAAGTTGGAAAAATTTAAAATAAAGATGGCGTTGCCTGACCTGAGCTGTGAATTCATGTATTTGATACCAACTATTACTTATTCTGTGCTTGGGTCTGACATTTGTCACGACATTACAATGTGTTGACTAGAATACGCTTCGTTAGACAAAAACACAGACAGATATTCAGTAAATAAATATAACCCAATTGTTATGTTAGCTGATTCCCGTCGCAGAGTTTCCATTGCATATTTTTCATCCAGGATTGGTGATAACAATGGCAAGCTGTGCGGATTTTTTAAACTACCACGAACGCTACATTTTAAATCTAACTTATATAGTAGTGTAGTAGTAGTAGTCTAATTTATATAGTATAACAAGCAAATAGCCCCAGATTTAATAAAAGAAACCTTCCACCAAGAATAGATTTTCCTCATATTATGCAAAACCAGAGTGAGTTGCAAGTTCATAAATGTCGGTAGTCGGTGAATGAACACTTGTATTTTTTAAAGGTAAAAAACGGAACCCTTATAAATTCGTCATGTCTGTCTGTCTGTCCATCCGTATGTCACAGTCACTTTTTTTCAAAAAAATGAAATGAAATGAAAAGAAATAATTTATTTGCTTGAAGTATGGTACTTACAAAACTGTAAAAGCTATATGTACTGATGAAACTTGGTAAATAGATGTATTCTGTAAACCGCATTAAGATTTTTATACTTAGAACTGACACTCAAAAAATATTTTTTCATAAAACTTATGAGTTTTCTTAACATTAAGTAAAAGATTATTAAACCAGTTAAGTATTTACGACAGAGATGCGTTAACGTCATCGTAATTAGCCTTCTATCTATCGACTTTAAAAATTAATGAGGTATCGTCAGCAAATAGTACTGTTTCACATAGTTTTTTAACCAAAAAAGGAAGGTTATTTATTATTTATTTATTTATCGAACCTTGTGGCACCCCTATGTCAATAACTGACCCAAAAGATCTCTCACCGCCCACATCAACTTTAAGGATTCTATCAGTCAAGTACGATTGTAATAAGTCAATGGAGCGATTTAGAATACCGTAATGTTTAAGTTTAGATATTAAGAGGGTGACGGACGCAGCTCGCAACTTCAATTCGAGGCGCGGGCAAAAATTGCTCCGAATATAGCTATCTCTATTCATTTGATGCGGGCGCCACGGAATATATAATAGTAGTATACACACACAGGCGCTCGTGTGACGCGCTACATCTATACGTGAATCCAACCATAGTGCCGCGCTTGTGCGTGTGCGTCAGCCACTGATAACGATTTTTATGCATTGCCTAATTTCGTCAACGTTACTAAGCGTCAGATAGGCTAGTGGCTAGGGCGTGCGGATTCACACTGAGAGGACGAGGTGGCGGGAGTTCAAATCTGGTCAAAGAGAGTTGACTTTTTGCACCCTACAATTTTATGTTTTTATTTTTTGTGGCTGCATTACCTGACTAACCCCTAAGCTTATTGCTTGCTTGTTTCGCTTTTCTAGTATTCAATAAGCAAGGATTGGTCATGCTCTGAATGCAAGAATAAAGTGAAAAAAAAAACAACATTCCTGAACCGATAAAGAACCTTCAGAGTAGCTATTTACGCACTTAGAAAAGACACCAGGAAATTCTCTAACATGATACGAGTGAGTTTATTCATCAGGTAGGGTTTGTGCGGGTTCTGGACCAAATTGAAGAAGAATAAAGAGAACCATTGACTCCGAGTTGAGTTGAGAGAGCCATTGACCCCGGCGCGGAGCGATGGAGTTGTGGTTGATGACGTTCCAGTAGAGGATGATGGGTGGGAGTCCGCTCAACATCAGGTGTGGTGTGGTTTGCTTGACCTCATTGGCCTAGTGGTTGGAGGGTGCGGGTTCAAAATCAGTGATAACGTTACAGTAATAGATGATGGGTGGGGTCCGCTCTACGTCAGGTGGGGTGTGGTTCGCCAGACCTCATCGGCCTAGCGGTTGGGGGGCGTGGGTTCAAAACCAGTCATGACGTTACAGTTGAAGATCATGGGTGGAGGTCCGCTCAACATCAGGTGGGGTGTGGTTCGCCAGACCTCATCGATCACACACACACAGCAATAAAAAACACGCAAAGCGGCTCACTTACCAAAGTACAGAAAGTCTAATAATGTGACTGCATTTAAAAATATACTTTATTCGTTGAGCAATTAGGTTGCTTTTATTCTGCTTATTTACATTCGCAAAACCAACGATTGCGAACATCGACCTACAATTACATGGACCTCGGCTTTCGCACAAAACTCGCGAAAAAAGTGTACCAAGCTAACCTACTATAGGTGGATACTTATATAATGATTATAAACAAACTGAAAAAAAAATTATTTATGTCTTATCACAATTACTATATAGAACTCAATTTTGATTGCATGAAGCAACTTCTAGTGAACGTTACAGAAATTTTTCCAAGTCTTTTTATCAATATTTCCACCAGACGTTGAGCAGTACTCTGTTTATTGAGCTCCAGTTATATAAAGAAAAACTATTTTGTTAAAGTATTTCTCAGTCTTTTTATCAATATTTCCACCGGACGTTGAGTGGTAGTTTATTTCTTGAGCTCCAGAAAAATAAAACAGAAATATGTTGTTCAAATTTTTACAAGTCTTTTTATCAATATTTCTACCTGACGTTGAGTGGTATCAGTTTTTTTAAGCCCCAGATAAATAAAGAATAAAAATATTTTGTAGCCATTTTTCTTAGTCCTTTTTTCAATATTATAACCTGACGTTGAGCGGTAGTCGGTTGTTTGAGATTCAGATAAATAAAGAAAAAAAATATTTTGCTGAAATTTTTCCAAGTCTTTTTATCAATATTTCCACCTGACGTTGAGTGGTAGCAGTTTTTTTAAGCCCCAGATAAATAAAGACTAAAAATATTTTGTGGCAATTTTTCTTAGTCCTTTCATCAATCTTTCCACCTGACGTTGAGCGGTAGTCGGTTTTTTGAGATCCAGATAAATAAAGAAAAAAAATATTTTGCTGAAATTTTTCCAAGTCTTTTTATCAATATTTCCACCAGACGTTGAGCGGTACTCTGTTTATTGAGCTCCAGTTATATAAAAAAAAAACTATTTTGTTCAAGTATTTCTCAGTCCTTTTATCAATATTTCCACCGGACGTTGAGTGGTAGCAGTTTTTTGAACTACAAATAAATAAAAAAAAAAAAATTTGTTGTAATTTTTCTTAGACCTTTTATCAATACTTCATATACAGGGTGGAATTTTGTAATGCCACCTGGAGGGAAAGTACTCTTAATACTGCAGATAGAAAATTTTACTCACAGGAAACATTCCTTTATTTTTGAATAGAAAGCAAACTGCATTCAAAGTTTTTCGAAAATTCTCTCACACCCGGGAATTGAACCGGCTAAAATCAGAAAAATTATACCTTGTACTTTTATTGCATCGATCGTTAGTCAATTATAAGGATGAAATCTCTCTAACAAACATGATAAATTAAATGAAAGAAAAACCAGGAAATCTTAAATTAATTTAATTATTTACAAAAAATGGTTAACTAACTAGTTACTTGAAATTAGTTGCTTGAAATGGGCTCCATTCTCTTGGATACACAAATTTATTCTTTTAACGAATTCATTTCTTTAAAAGAATAAATTTATTCCTTTCAAAAAAAAAATTAATTTAAAAATTATTTTATTTTTAATTTTAGAAATTGCTTTCTATTCAAAAATAAAGGAATGTTTCCTTTGAGTAAAATTTTCTATCTGCAGTATTAAGAGTACTTTCCCTCCAGGTGGCATTACAAAATTCCACCCTGTATAGAAATTAATGGTTCATAATTTGTTTTAGTCGAAATGTTGGCTTTTTTCGAAATTTCGGCAGACTTTTTGACCTAGTGCTGCACCTTGATTTCGTTTACCCAAC
Source organism: Thera obeliscata (assembly GCA_947578465.1). Classification (NCBI taxonomy): domain Eukaryota; kingdom Metazoa; phylum Arthropoda; class Insecta; order Lepidoptera; family Geometridae; genus Thera; species Thera obeliscata. Next base: position 8,325,185 of record OX387926.1, read on the forward strand.
CTACAACCTACCTAGGTACTTAGTATTTCCCATCTTCACTTAGTACCCTTCCTAAACTAACAATTATCAAATATCTAAGCATTATGTTTTATGCCAGTATAGGTATTTAACTAGTCCGAAGTCCGAGCGATTCACACACACAACCGAAGTGTCCCGTGTGCTTCAAGCGTTTCCTCCCCCTGCACCCCGCCACCCGCACCGTGCGTGCGCGATAGCAATAGTAGCCGTTCGAAAATGCCATGAATTTGATCGTGTTCCGTAATACCAAAAATGATGACTGAAAACTTTTTGTATTCTTCACATAGTATTGTTATTCTGTAACTAGACAATATAAACTAGGTTCCTTAACAAAAAACACGTAAGATATTGTTGTTTTTAGTACGAAACCAATAGGTAGAAAACTTGATAAGTTTAGCATAAAAATGTGCAAAATGCGATTGGTGTTTATTTCATTTTAGGTAAGTATTTATTATTATTTATTAGGTACCTAAGTAATTTGAAATAAAAACTGTTGAGGAACCTAGATAAATACTATTTAAATACAATTATTACAATAATATAGTGTAAATCTGTCTAAATTAGAAATCATTTTGGTATTCCGTTTGTATGAAAATTTTCCATACGTCAGCCCCTTAACTAGTTTTTTCGTGTGCGCGAGCTGCAAGCAGCTCGCGTGTCGGTGTGCTACTCCCAGTTTTACATTACACTTGCACTTGTAAAACCCCAAAAAGTAGTAAAGAAAGTCCTAAGTAACCCTAAAAGTCGATCAGTGAATCAAGTTCCTCAGTGTAGTAAAACCCCAATCAAAGTCCTAAAGAACCCTAAAATTGTTTACATAATCAAGGTCCTAAGTGAAGTAAAATTCCAATTAAAGGCCTAAGGAACCCTAAAAGTTGTTTATTTTATCAAGTTCCTCAATGTAGTAAAACCCCAATCAAAGTCCTAAGGAACCCTAAAAATGTTAACATTATCAAGCTCCTAAGTGTAGTTGAAACTCCAATCAAAGTCCTAAGGAACCCTAAAAGTCGAACACTTAATCAAATTGCTCAATGTAGTAAGACCCCAATCAAAACCTTATACGGAACCCTAAATTGTACGTCAAGCCAAAACCCTTAACGGGTCGAAACCGCTGGAAGGAACCCAAACGTTGACTACCGGGTCGCGTGCATCGCGAGCTGCAAGCAGCTCGCGTCCTCAATGCGTTCCCACAGGGGCGGAACCCTAAACCAAGCGAGCCTGCTGTGACCAACCGTCACAGCAGGCTCGCTTTGCTCGCCGCACTGTTCCCCATGGTTGCATGGCGGCTCGCTTCGCTCGCCGCAATGCTCCACTCGAAAAAAAGGGTCAAAAATAATAAAGGGGTCTAGAGGGGGGAGGGGGGCAAAATTTATTTTGCTTTCAAAATAATCTCACCTTCCCTACATGACCCAAAAAAAAAAGTCTTGCAAGTCACTCCGCTTGGAAGATACGAAAGGGGGGGTTGAAAAAAGGGGCAAGAGGGGGGTGTTTTTTTTGTTTTTTCAATTCAGGAAGAAACCCTCTATACGAAACCCCAATCGAAAACCCCCTATCTCGACGGCATCCGGTAGCACTCACAAAAGGGGGGGTCCTGGGGGGCAAGGGGGGCAATTTTTTTTGTACAATAACATTCTTATCTTTTTTCTTCTCTTTCGTCTTCTCCCTTTTAATCTTTTTTTTTCTGAAAAGTAATATTTCATCAAAATCGGCTTAGCCGTTTTGTTTTATTGTTTGTTACTGCATACCTTCGTCATTTAATTTTATGATCCAATTTAGTAATTTTTTCTTTTATCTAAAAGGTTATACTTCCAGATCTGTATGTAAATCTAGTAAGTATAACTTAGTGCATAGAATTCATGCCTATGGAAATAAATAATAATAATAATAATAATAATGCTGGACAATTCACACAACATGATCTAGCCCCAAGCTAAGCAAAGCTTGTGTTATGGGTGCTAGATAACTGATATACATAATACAATACATTACATGCATAGATAATTTTCATTTCAATTCATAAATGAATTGAAATGGAAATTATTTATGGGTGGCTTTAAGCTTTGCACTCATTTAGGCCTTCGGTGCTCATTGCGGTGGAGATCAGTGAAGCATTGTGAAATAACACTGTCTATTCGACTTATATTATTGTATTTTATCGGCATTTAAAAATATTAGGTATACCAAAGAGTTTCGACAACCCCAACTGACTCTTCAAAGTTCTGTCAAACGCAAAATCTTGGGAAACTCCTTGCTGCGTGTATAGAAATAGGCACATGTATTTTGGTATTTGGGTATTTGAGCGCACCGTGCATGAAGCCTTTGACAGAAAGTTCCAGAATTCGGGACATTACAGACACCTCCAGATTTAAAAGACGGCAATCAAAAATACTCAAAACCCATGATATTATTGTTATGACTGGGCTCTCAGCTCATTTATTAGTAGCTCTGCCTTCTGCGCCATAGGTCGTGGGTTCGATCCCCACCGAGAACAAATATTTGTGTGGTGATCATAGATATTTGTTCTCCATCTGGATGTTATATTGTTTTCCAAGTACCTATGTATTTACAAACAAAATGTATTTAAGTATTACATCAGCTATCTGGTTCCCATAATACTAACTCTGCTTAGTTTAGGGCTAGATAGTGTAGTGTAGATTGTCCATAATATATATATATATATATACTTCCTTTTCATTGTAATGGGCTCCCAAACTCTTTGCAAAATCGACACTATTTTTATAAAGGCCTAAAATCGGCTACTAGTTTTTGAGTCTTCTTCTTGTCATGTCAATAGAAAATTAAAGCTGGTGTGGTGGATTATGAATGTGCCTCAAAAGTTTTGCTACTTCACGTTGGTTTCATTTATTGTTTTCCTTCACCGTTAGAGTGTACTGACATAGTGCACATAGGTTTTTTGGCAGATAAACTAATTTGTGCATGACGGGGTTTGAACACACGCCTTTAGAATCAAAAAGCGGGTCGCTACGACAATATAACCGGTGCTAAGCAACCAGAGCGCCCCTCCACCTAATGGACCGATGACATTCTAAAGATCGTGGGAAATCGGCAAATTGTTTTTTCATGGAAATGTATAAAGGAGGTCTATATCTAGCAGTGGACTTCTACTTACTGATGATGATGACGGAAAGCACTGGGTAGATAGGAAGATAGCTACTTATGCAACTACAAAAATGGAGGTATTTAACAAAAGCATTGCGCTTCGCTGGTCACGCACGATAGGAACGTGCCCTAGAATGTACTAGATAAGTTATATGCTACATAAAATATATACTTCTACAGGCTGATGATGATGTGAATACAGGTTATCGATCATAATGTATGATGAAGATGGTATTATGTCATTTCGTTATACTGTGACAATTTGTTTTATGTTACACTGTGGCAAATTTATAGTACCAGTAGTAGCTATGATTTAATCTAGGGTATATTTTACGTAGTCAGAGATGAAATGTCATGTCGCGAAATTTGACATAGACCTCACCTCGTCGGCCGCGCGGGCTGCACTGAGAAAAGTAGCTAGGAAATCCTACCTATATATATTTTTGAAAATTTCATTTTTTTATAAAAACTACGGCAACTAAGAAAAGTGCAATAACATCAGGTTTTTACGTATTTATTTAGGTATACGGGAACAAAACTTTCATTGCAATGGCTCTAACAGCAACGGAAAAAAACCATTTCAAATCCAAAAAAAATTGAGAGTTTTTGGCAAACTTTGCGTTCAATTTTATCGAACCCAGTGAGTTTAAGAGAATTTCTAGCCCGAACATAATTTTTTTACACCATTTAATTGTTATATTTTACAAAAAAATTAAATGGATTCGTCCATACAACGAAAAAAAATGCTACTTTACATTTTCGGTTTCACCTGATGTAGGCCCTTAAGGTAGCAGATGTAATCTTACAAATGTAGGTAAGCCAAACGCAATACGACTACTGAACTGCCTGCATTTAAAATTAAATTATCACATCCGAGTGATACGCAGTCATTGCAAAAACACAGATAATAGAGGCTCAAGGTATAATCCAGTCGTTACTACTCTCCGCTCATAAAGGCCTACGCACTACTAGGTCGCTGGCGATGGCGATCAGTGAAACGCTGTCAAATTTGACAGCGATATTTGACAGCGTTTCACTGATCGCTATCGCCAGCGACTAAGGTGTGCGCCGGCCTTAAAGCCTTGTTTCACGCCCTGAATATCAAGCGAAGTACATTAACGAAATTTAACACAAAAATGCAGCATCGCTTATAAAATAAGTTGTTCAAATACCGTAGTAGGTACAAGAAGCAAACTTGGTTATATAGTGAAATGAATTACTAAGATAATGAAAACGAGCTCTAAATAATAACAGAGTTTCTTGTTATTTATTGAACTCTATGAATGGATCCTTATATCATGCATCGTAACTATTAGATGTTGATGTACACTAAAGATCTATGTATTAGATAGTAAATAGATTCATTAGTTTATAGTTATTCGAATTTAGCGTTTGTAGCCTATCGTTTTGTTGTAGCGTCCTGTTGTAGCGTCCTGTTTTAACATACCTACACAGGCGTAAATCCGTATCACGTATTCAGAAATATTGCTTGAGTATGAGTCGAGCCAATGAAAAACTGTCAAAAAATCGATGCTTGAGGCTGGACTCATACTCAAGCATTGTTTCTGAATACGGCCTAAGTTGCGTCTCTGAATCTTATTCTAATTCGAATTTATTTGAGGTGGGAGAATAAGGTCTGCACTGACGTCCGCGATGGGGCTTATTGTGTAGGTGTTGTCTCTCGATCTTAGCCTGGCAAATCTTACCTAGAATCTACTTTAGCCAAATGATTCAGAAAAGATCAAGTTTATTTTTATGAGTTTACGTAGCATGTCCGCCGCGATACTTCCTGTTCCTGGTAGAAAAACACATTCAGTTAATCTTTGATTAAATCTAGTGAGTCTGCTATTGTTTAAAACGTAACAATTTCTTACTTAACCTATCTTACCTTTATTTGTTTTAAGAACAAAAAGGAAGTGATGAATATAATGTGGCACAAATTATTTCCGTCAAATTAATGTTTATGTTGTGATTGTGACGTATTGTTTTGCTGGACGTAACTTAGCACTGGGAAAACCTTGGCTCTTACTTTCATAAAATAACGATAAAGTGATTCGGCGGATAAAATAAATAAATATAAATATTGTATTCAGTCCACACTATTTTAGCCCCAAATTAAGCAGAGCTTGTACTATGGGAACCAGATAGCTGATATAAAGGTACATTTTACAAAATAGCTGCATTCATTTGTGTACTAAAGCCTATATATCATTCAAAAAGTGTCTAAAACATCAGTGTCTCACACAAAATGTTTGGAACCCAGATGGGCGAACGCGCGGTAGGTTCGGCCGCAGAAGACGCCACCGCCGTCACCGGCACCAGTCCGAGGAGTCCGAGCCTCCAGCAACACCACCGTCGCCACCAGAGCGATCTGAGTCCTTACCATCGCGCTTTTGCCAATTTGGTAAACATTTTAAATAGTAACACCAGCTTTGCTTTGAGGTTAATGTCATAGAGTCTATACTGTCTATGCCATAGACTCTTGATGCCAACCAATGTTCTGCAAGCTTTACTGAAAAGAATTGATGCGGATTGGTTGGAATGGAGAATTGTCTATGATCATTAACTTCCAAACTTGTTGCTAAGGCTGCTGGTCTCCCTTTTCTGCAGTTTTAAACTTGCTTCGTGTCATAAAGTCCTTCGTGGCATTAGGTTGTGGTCTTCTTTCTTTATAATCCTATTTATACTTACCTATTTTGGCTTTGGATAAATGAGGCAGTTCAGCGCAGCGGTTGAGTTATATTGTATAAGTCATTCTATTGTCTACAATAACCATGCAATAACTACAATTCATCACATGGATGATTTTTACTCACAATTTAATTTTACTTCGTTTAATACTAATCAGTGCTTTTATTTTACTCGTTGTCTTTGAAATTAACTACCTTTAAAATTTAAATTACTCAGGGGTATTTTTTATATTACGTCCGTGTTCTTGGACAAAATAAAATAAAATATAGTTGCTTGAATCTTGATTTTAAACCGTAGAAGTAAACATTGGCTGTAGATACCTATACAAATTCACGCACGACAAAAATACCAAAGTATTTAAATAGCATACACGGATATCGCAAGGTTATCACCGTCATTGAGGTCCTCATTATTATACAAAATAAAGAAGTAGATAACTTAAACTTGTTTATTCTTTGAATTAAATTTTCCTGGCTATGCTTGGAAAAGCAGAATACTCTGCAGTGACTGTTTAACTAAATCATACTTCGTCCATAGCTAAACCATTGAATTTTGCTTAATTATTTAACCCCTTCTTCTTCTTCTTAACGTGTCACTGGTTCTTTCGAACCAAGTGTGGTGAAAAAATTTCAAATGCACCTCAAAGAGGCTCTTTTCGTGCACTTGACATACTTTAACCCCTGGTGTTATATAACAAGCACCAACTTCCTCACAAGGTCTTATAATATACTAGCTGCCTGTCCCGGCTTCGCACGGGTGGACATTTATTTTTTAAACACACAAATATAGCCTATTTTACTCAAGGTGAACCTACGTCCAGCAGTGGACTGATATCAATTGATGATTATGATGAAAGAACATTCTATAACGTTTAGGAGCACTATTTTCTAGAACATTTTGTCCAAATCTAGAATTCAGAACCGTTTGCATGGGTATATTTGAGTATTCTAGATAATTCTGGATTACTAACGTTTGGGTGGGAGCATTCCGGATGCTAACCGACATTAAATTTGAACCATAAATAACATTCTAGAGCGTCTATGTGCATTCTGTTCTCGTCAAAGCCAAGAATTTTCAGAAAAATCCATAAGTGATAGAATAGGATAGTCATAGAGAAGTCGCTACGTGTTAGAAAAGGATAGACATAGATTTCGAAACTTTTGCCCCTTATAAATTAATAACACCAAAATATTGAATATAAACTATCCTATCTTTTAAGTTGGACCATAATAAAGACGGTTACAAAATTTTATCAAATTCCGTTAAGTAGTTTCGGAGTTTATCGCGTTCCAAATTGTGACACAAAAGATTTATATATATAGATGTGTCCTTGTGAGGAAGTTGTGCTTGGAACGTTAATACGTGATTTACTTAGGTAGGTAACATCAAAAAAATTATGGTCCCTACTACATTCTCGCCGAGGTAAATGATTTAGACCTCTTTATAGGTGTTCGTAGAATATTGTGATTGAACCACTCAAATATAGACTGTGTATCACCGTTTCATTAATTATGTAAATTGTTGGTGTGCGGTGTAATGACTCAGTAGCATTCAAAATAGAACACCTAAATAGCCTCTCAGCTCAGTTGGTAGTAGCTTTGCCTTCTGTGCCGTAGGTCGTGGGTTCGATCCCCCGAGAAAAAATATTTGTGTGGTCATCACAGATGTTGGTTCCTATAGTAAACGCTTTTTGTAGGGCTAGATAGCGTTTTGTGGATTGTTCACAATATTTATTTTTTCTTTATTAAAATCTACAACTTGATTAAATAAAATACGGGTAATTTCTATACTCCTACACTTGATTCAAGGCTAAATTATATTAGATAGGTAGAAACTACTAGACACTTGAAGCCAATTTAAAAGGCACAAATGAAGTTATAATTCGATTCGATGAATACCACTTAGATTAATAATAGGGTTCAAAATGTCTATGTCGTTTAAGTGCGTTATGAGGTTATTAACGTTTCAATGAGTAACTCATTTCATTTGGAGATCTTAAGAGTAAACAACGAATACCAACAACGGGAGCCCTACGTGACAGACGCTCTTAATTTTTTTGTACTTAACTGTACAAAACCTATTGTATTTATATTTTTAATAATATTCCATGGGTATTGAGTGCATTTATCAGAAGTGAAGAACAAGTGTCAGAAGTGGGTGTATTGTAACAAATAATCCAAAATTAGTACGGTTTTTTCAGTCTCACTAAAGCCTTGTTTTTTGTTTCAGTGGAAAACAAAATGGGCTTGCCACCACCTTACGAGCAGACTTCCCCCAACCCGGTGCCTCCTCCGTCATATTTCGGCGACAACCCGCCACCAGTAGCCGGGTTCGTGGTCCCAGAAGCTGCTCCCAGAACTACCGTCATCACGAACCCTCCTGCGGCCACAGCGCCCGTGAAACTGGGGCCGGGCCGCACTGGAACGACGTGCACAAATTGCAATAGGACGATCGTGACGAGAGTGGACTTCGTGCCGAACAATAGGACGCATATTGTCTCCGCAGCACTTTGTGTGGTCGCTGGGTAAGTTGATTACTCATCGGATTTGCTTTCTCAGATTTCTCAGAAATAATCCGCATATTATGTCTGAGCAAACACGTCCTTGCTCAGCTGTTATATGTAGAATTGTAGAGCTATTGGTGACGTGCAATAAATATTTGCACCTGAGTCTCTAATTACAACGTCCTGCCTGTCATGTAAATAGTAGTAGTTCTAATAAAATCTTTGGAAAGAATGAATAAAATCTTTTCTATTCTTACAGCTGCAAGGGTATCTATTCAAAAAACAATAATATAATATTTGGAAAGAATGAATAAAGATCTTATCAATTCCTACAGCTGCAGGGGTATTCCAAAAACAAAATGAAATGCATAGGTACTAGGTATATTTGAATACTTACTGAAGCCTGCTGGACGCAGGCTCTAGGGTTTCTCTTAGAATACATTTCCATGGGAAGACTAATGATAAGAATGATTTTGAGCCTCAATCCACTGCGAGTCCCACGATTTGTACAATGTCGTTGGTGGTAAGTATGTGCTCAGTTAAATCTAACATCAATGCTAATAAGTATCAGAGATTAAAATAATATTTTATTTTCAGTTGTATCTGTGGCTGTTTCATCCCGTACTGCATGAAGTCTTGCAAAACAGCCAATCACTATTGCCCCAAGTGCAAAGCCTTTATAGGGGCGTACACACCATCGTGAAGTAATAATAATATTTTTGGATACCTTGGGATGGTGAACACCCTTTTTCGTTGGCAAACTTCAAGACGGCACACCAACCCACTCTAGCATCGTATTTTCATCCATTTAAACGTGTAAACATACTCAAGGAGCAAAGTTAGAGAAAATGTTTTCCACACGATAGATTCTCGATTATTTTGCTGGTAGGCTCCTAATTTTAGTAAGCATGTCACAAACTAAAATTTATAACTTATTTTCAGTAGGGTATAATAGGTTGCTTATTTTGACTGGCCCCTAGCTCAGTTGGTAGTAGCTCTGCCTTCTGCGCCGTAGGTCGTGGGTTCGATCCCCACCGAGAACAAATATTTGTGTGGTTAACATAAATGTTTGTTCTCTGTCTGGGTGTTATATTGTATTCTAAGTATGTATTTACAAAAAAAAAATGTATTCAAGTATTATATCAGCTATCCGGCTCTGCTTAGTTTGGGGCTGGGTAGTGTTGTGTGAATTGTCCACAATATTTACTATTATATTTATATTTGAAATACTTGCAATAATTTGCTTAAATCTAGACTTACAGCTACGTAAATCAAACCTGCTCTTACCCCCGAATACTGAAACGCAACTCAGATTTAAGCACGTCTCAAACGACGAATATTTGACAGATTTTCATTGAAAACTGTCAAATATTCGTCGCTTGAGACGTGCTTAAATCTGAGTTGCGTTTCAGTATTCGGGGGTTAGTGTATCTTAGTTGGCCTCACGTCCGTTGCACAACACAGGTTACTTTACCACGTGTGGTACTTTATAGTAGGTAAGTAAGATAGGTACTCTGCTCATATAAAAACTTGTTCTGCAGCTGTTTTAAATGACTCACAAAAGTTGTATGGTAATATTGATACAATTTTCCCCGTTTTTTGTTAGGTTTATAGTTACTTAAGTCAAAGTCATGTAGCCTAGCAATACCTACTTACCTACTCATAAAATACTGGATAGCTACTTAGGTACCAATTTTAACAGCACAGCTTAGTCCTTATACTATCCTTATAATTATAAATGTGAAAGTACCTCTGTCTGTCTGTCGCGCTTTCACTCCAAAACTAATGAACCGATTTAAATGAAATTTGGTACACAGTGGTCTAAAGCCTGAGAAAAGCCATAGCCTACTTTTTAATGCGAAAAAAGAGTTATAAGAGGTTGAAAGGGGGGATGAAAAGTTGCATGGAAGTATCGTCACTTTTAGAGCTAGAAGCTTGAAACTTATTTTTACCCGCAAGGGTGTAAAATAACAATGCTGATTTTTTGAGCTTCTTATTAAAAATGCTACCCAAAGACACTATTCTACGCGGACGAACTCGCGGGCACAGCTAGTCTATTAAAGATGAGTCAAATGATACAAATTCAAAATAATGGTAAAGGTTAATAACACAACAGTACCTACTTAGTAACCAAGAACTTCGTGATTTGCAATAGTTAAAAATAAATCTTATCAATTGTAATTACTTACACGTAAATATTATACGATACGAGACAGAGATAAGAGATGAATATTTATAAAAAGAAAAAATACTTTGATATAAAATAAACGAGATGTGTTTGGCTTGCGGTAAAATTAATATTGCCAATTGTTTTTACTGTATTTTATATGTAATTTATGTACGAGGTGGTGTGTTTTATGATGACGAATTTATTTTAAGTAAAATTTTTTTTGTACTTTTAAGAAACTCATTTTTAGTTACATACCTATACTTAATTTGTTTTATGGATAAAAAATTACATAAGAGGTAATATTTATGATTAAATACAGTAGAGGTCAGGTAAATTTATAATTATAACCTTTTAAGTAGTTATTATATTCTTCTGTAAACTCTGTGATAGATTTGTATATTGATTTTATTATAAACATTTCAAAATAATAAATAAAATTCTTATTTACATAATGCACTGTGTCATTAGACCTCTCAGCTCAGTTGGTAGTAGCTATGCCTTCTGCGCCGTAGGTCGTGGGTTCGATTCCCATCAAGAACGAATAATTGTGTGGTTAACACAGATTTTAGTTGATCTGGTTTCCATAGTACAAGCTCTGCTTAATTTGGGGCTAGGTATTGCTGTGTGGTTTGTCCATAATATTTATTTATTTTATTTATTACTTAGCTTGTTGGCCTTTTTTTTTATTGCATTTATTAAATATAGGTACAACGCTATTGCATGTGCAGTAGGTAGGTTATTAAAATCAACGAATGCTGCATATTTTGTTTATGAGGAAAAATCTTTGAAAAAAACATAAAACATACTAAATGGCGGTAGTGGGCCGCATTCCTTTAAATGCATTGTTTTATAAAGTTATCATCTAATACAGTATAGTAAAGCCTTTGAAAATAATAATAAATCAATCAATCAATGCAATTTAGGTATTTTATTATATTATAACTATTAATCCACAGTTTTTTTTTTTTTTTCAATTTAAGATTGTTTGTCGCAAATAAAGATCAATAATCTAAACGCAATACAATTATTTTCAGCATACAATCATACTCTAACCACCTTTGGTGTTTTTTTTTTATGGAATAAACGGCCCTATAATCAATCTATCTCTTGTTTGTTCTACTGAAGATAAAAAAGTATTATTCTACATTTTAATCAGTTGTAAATTATCAGATTGAAGAACTTGAGTAAAATTTATACATAATATATCGGCTAATTACGACTGTGGTCGGTTTTAATGAAATAAAATCAAAATAAGGTTCATTAGCTATTCTAAACAATTACTAACAACTTCTTACCTCCATTGAAGGCTTTCATCTATTTAAAATCTTATCTTATATCCATAGCGTCATATCCAAGATTTTCTGGTATAAACTCCCAAAAATCGATTGCAATTGGTACAGTAATGCTCCACATTTTTCCATCTTTTAGTGAAGTAAGGCAGTAAGCAGCAACATAGCCACCTGAAATAAATCAAAAGTAAGTGTTTAACGTTTAGAATGTATTTTTAGGGTTCCGTAGCCAAATGGCAAAAACGGAACCCTTATAGATTCGTCATGTCTGTCTGTCTGTCTGTCTGTCTGTCCGTCCGTATGTCACAGCCATTTTTCTCCGAAACCGTAAGAGCTAGACTGATGAAACTTGGCGAGTAGATGTATTCTGTAAACCGCATTAAGTTTTTACATAAAAATAAAAAAAAACTATAAATTTCGGGGGTCCCCATACTTGAAACTGAAACTCAATTTTTTTTTTTCATCGAACCCATACGTGTGGGGTATCTATGAATAGGTCTTCAAAAATGATGTTGAGGTTTCTAATATCGTTTTTTTCTAAACTGAATAGTTTGCGCGAGAGACACTTCCAAAGTGGAAAAAAGTTGGTCCCCCCCCCTCTAACTTCTAAAGTAAGAGAATGATAAAACTAAAAAAATATATGTTGTACATTACTATGCAAACTTCCAACGATATTTGGTTTGAACGAAATCTAGTCAGTAGTTTTTTTTTTATACGTCATAAACAGTAAACCGCAATTTACCTTTCGACGAACTACAAGAACCTTATTATGTTACATCAAGTAACATAATATAAAGGTTTTTGTAGTTCGTCGTGCTACGGGACCCTTCATGGGCGAGTCCGACTCGTACTTGGCTGCTTTTTTTTAATTTAAATACATAAAACCCATTTACGACCACAAACTTAAGAGTAAGTACCTATAATTGTTCGGAAATGGAATCCAAGATCTTTGCCTACCCCTATGGCAAGGTAAAAGTAAAAAGCTTGTTTATTCTTGGATACTTAGTAGCTAGATACATCATACCGTATTCATAACAACTAAACAATATACTAAGCTTGAAGAGGTGCATATTACGTACCTACCGACTTGGGCTGACATTAAATCTATGTACTGTTACGGCTGCTAACTCCCGCCCAATAAAGTATCATACTTCAACTTCTTTAAGTGATTTAATTTTAATGTATGTATGTCCCTTTGTAAAATCGTACATTTAAACTGAAGCAAGACCTCGCTACGCAGGTGCTACGCACCCGATACGCTATAGAAAAGACATCAACGCGCTCGAGACTTGTTTTTCCAACTATGTACCTACTGCCAAAACAACATGCGTATGCGCCAAATATCAAGTTTATAAAAGTGGATATCTACCGTGCCTAGTTTACCCGTGTTAAAGTAACAAACCAGACGGACTGACTTTGCAATTGTAAATTGATATGAAACATGTAATATGCTATGTTATGGACCTACTATAGACTCACCATAACAGTATTCCAAGCACAATAGCGACGATGTGCGTGCGTGTTGTGTTGGTATACGTCGCCCGCGTCATAATATCTTCTGAGCAATACGGACACCGAATGCCAACGGGTTCCGAACCAACGTTGAGCAAGTCAACCTCTATACACACCTCTGTGCTTTGGTTTATTTGACGATACTCGTTTGCGTCCACTGGAAAATAAAACTCATTGCATTAAAAGGAATCCCTCACCCTTTAAATCTCGCGCCGATAAAGAACCTCAGACGGCGCTAATCATTACTTCTCACTCACACACTACTATTTAAATCATGGAACTAGGCTAAGGTTTAAATTAGTTAACGTTGATTTCTTGTGAGAGTTAAGGCCTGCGCACACCTTGGTCGCTGGCGAAGGCGATCAATGAAACGCCGTCAAATTTGACAGCGTTTCATTGATCGCCATCGCCAGCGACCTAGGTGTGCGCAGGCCTGTCTAAGTTAGCAACGTCATTAGGATTCATTTCTTTAATGAAGTAGGTAGGTTAAGTGCTATAGACCTTCGTGGACTCTAGCCGTCTTGATTTAACGCCATAGAGCAGTTAGGAATAATGGGAAGAAAGTTACAAAACGCACATAATATCCTCGAATAGAAGTTGAGAAGCATTAAACTACAAAGGTACTAGTACATGTCACTAGTTTTATTTTTACATTCATGATAAACCATGTTACATGTATATCGAATTTAATACCTACCTACTTGGCACGTGTTTTTCCTTCACGTAGGCAGGTGTTTTTAGATAAAATATTTATTGAAGATAGTATTTTGTCAAAACACTCGTGAATTTGGAGCCTCTGTACTTATCCTGAGGCCTCAGAAAATAATTTGCAAAATTCAGCATATATAGGTATGTAGTGTAGGGTCCAAAGTTACATAAAACCCCATTTAAAAAGTAGACCGATGCAGAAGAAATCGTCGACATTCCACTAGTGTTTATAATGCTTACTTGTTTTGAACCGGATCGATATTGATAAGGTATCTCAAACAACGTGGAATTCTTCAGAGATGAACGTTTCAGTAGTTGAAACTAAAACTATTATTTTTCAAACACAATCCACACGTGAAGTACCTAGGCCACGTCTGTACCTCGGTACCTACTGAAACTTTTACCATAAAAACAATGTTTTCATATACATATTTAACGTCTATTTTCACAATAATAAAGGTGCACACTACTGAAATATTATGTCCGCACAGCTGCTTCAAGTAGTGAAACACAAGTGGTTGTGGGTTGGGTGATAATGATAACTAACAAAGTACCTACGTACCAACCTACAAACCTATGTAGGTAAGCATGTACCTTCAGAATAGCCTGTAAAGCAGGGAAGTTATTGGTTATCGAACAAAGATAAGACACTAGGTCACATCACACACATACGCGTACTTATTAGATTTAAGAATAAACCTTTATTCGCCTATCTATGTGTTCCCTATCTACAGGTAGGTTAGTAGGTAGGCCTTATATAATTATAGCCCCCTATATTATATCTACTTACCAATTTTTCTAAGAGATTATTTATTTATCACGTTTTATAGCGATCAACCTAGCAGGAGGTATATAAAGGTTTTCTATCTGTCTAAAAATTTATTTATTTGCATTATGAGGGCAGGCATTATCATGTAGGTACCTACATAGGTTAACTCTCCTCGCTAACTCTAAATACCTAAAAAACAAATTAATAAATGAACAACGAAGGGCAGCTATTTATACTTAAATAAAATAAAACCGTAATTTTAATAAAATTATAAATAATCGATAAACCATAAAATCTTGGAAGTCGGATGGAACACTACACTCATTAAATATACAATAAATTTTGTGGTGAATTAATTTAAAAAAAGCAGCCAAGTGCGAGTCGGACTCGCCCATGAAGGGTTCCGTAGCATCAAGTAACATAATATAAAGGTTCTTGTATACAAGAACCGCAATTTATTTTTCGACTATAGTTCGTCGAAAGGTAAATTGCGGTTTACGATTTATGACGTATAAAAAAAAACTACTGACTAGATCTCGTTCAAACCAAATATCGTTGAAAGTTTGCATAGTAATGTACAACATATATTTTTTTTGAATTTATCATTCTCTTATTTTAGAAGTTAGAGGGGGGGGGACCAACTTTTTTCCACTTTGGAAGTGTCTCTCACGCAAACTAT
The DNA here is from genome assembly GCA_947578465.1 of Thera obeliscata. Lineage (NCBI taxonomy): Eukaryota > Metazoa > Arthropoda > Insecta > Lepidoptera > Geometridae > Thera > Thera obeliscata. The sequence continues at coordinate 8,340,644 of OX387926.1, forward strand.
TCAGTTTAGAAAAAAACGATATTAGAAACCTCAACATCATTTTTAAAGACCTACCCATAGATACCCCACACGTATGGGTTCGATGAAAAAAAAAATTGCGGTTTACGATTTATGACGTATAAAAAAAAAACTACTGACTAGATCTCGTTCAAACCAAATATCGTTGAAAGTTTGCATAGTAATGTACAACATATATTTTTTTTGGATTTATCATTCTCTTATTTTAGAAGTTAGAGGGGGGGGACCAACTTTTTTCCACTTTGGAAGTGTCTCTACCAAACTATTCAGTTTAGAAAAAAACGATATTAGAAACCTCAACATCATTTTTAAAGACCTATCCATAGATACCCCACACGTATGGGTTCGATGAAAAAAAAATTTTGAGTTTCAGTTTCAAGTACGGGGACCCCCAAAATTTATAGTTTTTTTTCTATTTTTATGTAAAAACCTTAATGCGGTTCACAGAATACATCTACTCACCAAGTTTCATCAGTCTAGCTTTTATGGTTTTGGAGAAAAATGGCTGTGACACGGTCGGACAGACAGACAGACAGACAGACAGACAGACAGACAGACAGACATGACGAATCTATAAGGGTTCCGTTTTTGCCATTTGGCTACGGAACCCTAAAAACATATTAAAAAACAAGCAGAGCAGGGAAGGGAACAGTGAAGAAGAGAACCATACAGTAGTCCCCATCCCAAGTACCTACCCTACGTACGTTAGTATGTATACCATTATTACTATGAGAACTGCGTACAAACATAGAGAGAGAGAAGCCGTGAGCCGTGTTCTGTGAGCTGGCTGGGGGGCAATTCTAGACCAGTGACTTTTTTGTCACGGTAGATATATATCACAAGAACTGTCAAATTTAAATAGACATGACATTTTCAATAGATATCGTATTCCAGCAATATCACTATAGACATTTATCGAGCGAACGCCGTTAGATATGTGTCGAGTGGTGAGTAGTAGTCGACATTGACATCTCTAATATACTTTGGGTGACTTTGGGCTTTTTTTCTTTCGGTCCTTGGAGCAGACTAGAGTACCAAGACCATACCACCTAGTCTTACTTTTTGATAAAAAGTCAATGATGTTTACTTGTTTGTAGGGGATACAAGTTGGGAGCGAGAACGCGAATAATGCTTTCTCATAAACCTACAATAAGTGAGGAGTGATTGAATTTAGCTCGTACTTAGTAATTATTCAATGGCGCAGTTAGAAGAGCAGTCAATCAGACAGTCAACGTCTATACTTGTATCCGGGGTTCAAGCTTCGGGAGAAATATTCTTTTTGCATTGAATGGCCATCTAGTTGTTAACCTTTGAATTAAAAATTCAAGTCATCGGAGTCCTTCTTTTGAGTGTAATGATCCTGACAATAACATATCCTAATAATGATCCTGACAATGACATATCTACACTTCATAGACAACTGACCATAGATTACAAACAACAAAGTTTACAGTTTTAAGGTACATAATAACGTTCCGTGTGTTTCCGGAATTAATTATTGTAACTAACATTTTGTGCGAAAAGTCCATTGATTACTATCTAATGAAAATGAATCTATTATAAACAACAACAAGAACGCATTATAAACGCCGTTTAATATGTTTATTTGAAGATATTAATAAAGTTAGTGCTATCGAACTATTCTATCGATAGAAACGGAACGTAGATAAACATGAACAACAACGGGATAGTCTGTGGAAGTTCTAAGAATGAACCTTCTTTCTGACATCTCTAAAGTAAAAGTCTAACGTAAGAGTCTAACGGTGGCTAGAATACGCATTTTATCGCGGTTCGATATTATCTTCGACAAATTTGGTGATATGACACTGCTTTCGCGACATTTCAAATCTCCATTTCGAGCGTAAATCTCTAAAAGTCTAGAATTGGCCCCCTGGTCTCCTAGCTAATTGTGTTCCGAGTTTGGCGACTTGTCTATGGACTGACTCAAGGAATTTAGTAGGTACTCTCTGACTAAAAATTATTTGAGTAATATAATTAACAAAATTGACCGAATGAACAGACGCCATCTAATTAAGAAGAAGAAGAGTGAGCTGTGTGTGTGTGTACTAAAAAAAAAGTACTTCACTTCTTCTTTTTTGTAAAAAAAAAAGATAAAGTATTCTTCGCAGTGTGAATTTGATTTTATTTTTTGTGTTGCTCAAATAATGTCTAGCTTAATGTGGTGTTAGTGTTAATAATGCTTCATCTTGGATCCTTGAAAGCATTATTTTAGGCTCACTCACTTCACTCACTGCTAAGATAATGGATGTAGATTTACTAAGACCGGGCACCGTGCCGATATCTCCGGATACTATTCTCTGGTTTGAATTTCTTCTTGATCCAGACCTCCTGAAGAAACACCTCGCAAAGGAAAACCCAGGTAAGCACCATTATTTTATCCAATGGTCATGAAATTCATAATAATATGTTTACAAACATTTGGCACCTTTTGTTGTGCCTACATAGACATTTGACATTAGTTGAAACTTGAAAGTTCGAAATTTGGATGGAAATCGGTCTAACCAAAATATAAAATAAAAAAGATAATTGAGTTACAAAGATCTAAAGTTCTAAACTGTCCTAATTAAGGTAATAAAAGTAGAATGGATCTTTTGAACCTGTATCACGTTATGATCTGATGCTTTTCAGAGCCATCAGCTTGCGAGCTTATAGAGGAATTTCTGTCGGTCGAGAACAAAAATGCCAACTCAAAGCCAGCAAGTGAGCGGGTTGTGGATATCGATGCTCCACCCACGCCTCCCATGTCGGGCTCACCAGCTATACTGCAGTACACCAAGAAACAACTTGCTTTGAAAATACTCGCTCTCAAAGTGGCTGCTTCATTACATTGGAATTTGGGTATGTCTTTCAGCTCTCATGTGTAGCTATTTGTAATATTTCTTCTGGTAACCTACCAATGTAATTACAAAAAGAAGAATTGGTTATCTCTTTCCCGTAGATGTAGCTTGTCTTAGTTAGCTATGTACAGATAGTGTCTGTTTAAATATCCTATTAGTGATGCCTGTTCAATTATTTTGATACTTACTTAAATATTTTATTGGGTACCTATAAGTAATATTGTGAATATTACATTCAACTGGTGTCTCAGCTCAGTTGGTAATAGCTCTGCCTTCTACGCTGTAGGTTGTGAGTTCAATCCCCTCTGCAAAAAAAATGCTTGCTCTGTGTTGGTGAACATAGGTGTTTGTTCTCTGTCTCGCTGTTATATTGTATTTTAAGTATGCAATTACAAAATACAAAATTTGTACAAAATACAATTTATTTTTATTAATTCTTCTCAGATATATTTGAAGAAAAGCTGGCACCCCAAACACAACAGCAACTTATGCAAGATCTAGTCTTCATGGCTACCAATACAGCATTTGCTGTGCCTCCTCAGGTAATTCACTGATAAATTCAATTAAATATTAACCCAAATATTAAAACCAAAAAATCAAAAAGATTAAACACTTTTAAAAAATCCTGATCATTTCCATCATTGGCTTGCTCTATTTAATTATTTATTGCACCAAAACAAGTTTTTACAAAAGGAGGAAGTTTTTTTTAATGCTAGACAGCATTCTCCACCAGCTAACCATGACAGGTGAAAAAATAGTTTTGTTTACAGGAAATACCCCCTGAGCTGCTGAAACTACCACAGGTGCAGTTTGCATTGATCCTGTACCACAGGTGGATGATCCGCTTCCCTGTGAAAACAGCACTATTTGCTAAAGTTAATAAAATGTCTTATATGCATATGTGAGTATCTATAAAGTTATTTCTCTGCCTACAGTCAAGATGAATACACCAGTCATGCTTGACCAATTTTGTATAATAAATTACTACATATAATTCTGAATTAATACACACATCATGCATGATATTACTTTCACAACACTGGTTCGCAGAATTAGAGACACGACAAAAATTACTAAAAATTATACCATTTTGTTGAGTTGAAAGCACTGGTGGTCTAGTGGTAGTGGCCCCGCCTTCCGATCCGAAGGTCTTGGGTTCAAATCCACTCATGTACCAATAAGTTTTTCTGTCGAAAAATTTATGTGCACTATGCCAGTACTCTCGAAACGGTGAAGGAAAACATCGTGAGGAAACCGGCGTGTTGTAGAACCTAAAAAAGTTCGAGCAACACGTGTCAAGGGTCACGCAAAAAGGGCCCACCAGCGGCCTACTTGCGGAAAAACCTGCCCGCACATCAAGTGCGCATGATAAACTTGCCGAACTTACAATTTTGTTATTGCAGGCCTGGTATACCAGGAGACCCTACATACACTCCAATCAATCAAAACTTTGAAAAAATTATACGGCTTAGTGAAGCCAACCGCATGTATAGCCTGAAATTTTTAGAAGACATGCTTTCCTATCATGATTCTACTCCCAGCATGGGCCGTAGAGAGCCGAGGAAAATCCAAATCCCTGTCATGGATACATTCATTCATCTCTCCTATCTAACAGATGATATGAACCACAATTGGAACATAGGTGACACAATCATCAGTCAATATGAACTTGCGATGCAGATACATTTTGACCTTTGCTACAACTATTTCTTCTATGGTCAACATGACCAAGCCAAGAAGAACATTCTCGGCTGCAGAGAGAATTCAAATCTACTAGAAAGAGAGGTTTCGATTTATGGATATGGAAAGAAGAAACAAGTGCCTTGGGGCAACTTTTACTATGCTAGCATGTCTAATGAGGATATCCTAGGCTACATCAGGGCATTGAACTTGGGCTTTGAACTATTGAATGAAGAACCATCACTGCTACAAAAGTTACAAGAGTCTATAGCTAACCATTATACAGGGATTATAGCTGTGCTACAGGCTGACAATCTGAAACGAGAGATTCCAATGATACATAGGCAAGTAGCTGAGTTGGATATACAAGGGTCTGCCTCCAGTGGTGCTTTTACTGTTGCAAGGGATCTGTTAAACCGTGTATCAGCTCTGAATGCCGTTAGATATGCTCTTGAAGGAGGAATCCCTTCTACCCAACCTGACTTCCTCAACAAATTCAAGACTGTGGGAAGTAAATTCTTTGATCTTCTGTTTTGGGCATTAGCGCCTGTCCTCACATCGAAGTTATCAGATGCCGATTGGGACAACCTTAGAATGTTTTTCTTACATCTAGCAACATCTCAATCCCGTCTTCCGATCGCTAAAATAGATGAATACTTGAGGAAGCACGTCGGCGAATCAGCTCTGAAGATACGAAAGCAGTTGATCACGGATCAGCAGCAGCAGATCATCATGAACGATCCCATCAACATGGATGATGAGAGCATGGACATACCAAAGGAACTACTCACTGACGATTGGGAAATAGCTGAATTTGAGCAGAACACCGTGCCGGAGTTAGAAATGGGAAGGCTGAAGAAGAGACTAATTGAAGCATCAACTGCTGATGACATCAGAATGTGCTTGGTAAAGCTGGCAATGACGGCTCCTGCACTGCCTATGTGGAAGCTCAGTCCGTCTTGGAAACCAGCGGGTGGTTTGGGAGGTGCTTTTGTGTCATTACCCAGAGGTTTCTTGCAAGACTTTGGGTTTATCGTGTCTGGAGCGGCAAGGGCGCGAGCTGAATCAGGTTGTCCTCGTACTGCCGTCAATCTCCTTTCAGTATTAGAAGTTGAAGCACGAAATCAGCTCGGTGGGGGCAATGACCCCAACTTGTACCGATTATGCCGACTTCTATCCTGGGAGGTTTTGTTGCTACAAGTTAATGTGATGATAAGTGAATGGCCGCATCATAGACTGAATTTGAAAGCGTTGGCTAATAAATGCAAGTCTTGTATAGCGGCGGTCACTGCGGGCGACGGCATAATTCCTAGGCCTCAGGTGAGAATCTTTTTGATGTAGGTATTTAATCATTCGATCGATTTTAATTTAGATCTTTATCATTTGCCTGAATATGCCTTTATTGGTAGCTTCAAGAATTAGCAAAAAAGGCATATTCGCACACACTGACCTACCCTAAGCATAATAGGGGAATAGGCCTCCCCTAAACATTTCCAGGAAGAACGGTTGTGAGCCCTCTCCATCCATCGAATTCCCAGGATTTTTACAATGTCGTATGTCGGGTGGGAGGGCGACCCACATTTCGTTTATCGTATTCGTTAACGTATAGCCGTTATTCGATAGCACTCATTCCTTTTTATTTATTAGTATGAAACTATAATTGCTACTACATATATGTTTATTTTCCAGGTGGTAGAAGCGTGCTGGTGTGGCCTCATAAACTCTTGCGAGTGGGAAGGGGCTGTGACCGTTGTGAACGGTCCCGGTGAACTAGCCTCTGCGTTGTGCATCGCTTGCTACGACCTGCAAAGGGGCAAAGGCACGAGAAAGTTTCCTCGACCGCTATGGGACTATGGTATGTATAAATAAATTACAAAAATCATAAGGATGTTACAAGTTAAAGTCATATTGCGAGATAAGTGTTAGAACGTGAAAAAAGAAAAGTTGGATTTACTGCGTCAAGGATGACATGCAAAAAGGGAGTGAGCACTTAGATGACGAATGATAGAGGTGAGTGGAAGAAGAAAACTTGTTGTGCCGACTCTACTTAGCGTGGGATAAGGGCTGGAAGATGATTATGATAAGAATTTTACAAAAATACTAGGAACCAAGCTGTAAGTTGGTTTTCTTCTAGGTCTTTCAAAGTGATTGTTCTTGAATAATGTATTATTTTCATGGTCTTTCCAGCACTTTCAGTATACACAATACCGATGAGCGGCACAAAACGAAACGCCAGCGGAATGCCCCACGGCCGCGACCGAGACGGCCCGCACGCTTCCGAAGCGAGGAACTTCTTCAACGCGTTCCTTGCAACACTACGGGAACCAATTGCAGTTGGCGTTATGTTATCACTTCTTGCTAGAATACACAACTTGCTTATAGACGACGCCTCGCTAGAACTAGTTGTCGAGTATACGGGACTCTGGCCAGCAACGATATCTAATATGAATAATTATAGCTGTAAAAATGTGCTGGAATCACTGACGAATCTTTTGGAGAGGAGTTTGAAACTGTACCCTTATAATACACCTTGGTAAGTCTGTGATTACAGTTACAAACTTATTTATTGTGTTTACCTTAGCTTTGTCTCTGCAATTTAGATACTTGTACATGTTCTTAATAGTTTATAGGGCGGAGCCGACTAGGATTGGTTAGGATAGAAATATGTGAATAGGAGGAATAATAATGAAATAAAAGGGACGTAAAAGAATAATAATGTTAGAACATAAAAATCTTGCAATTTTTTTTATATTATAATCAAAGGCGTTATCCTCTTTAGAGCAATTATCCATCGCTAGATAAAAAAAATAGTAAATGAAATATTTATCTGCTACAGTGTACAGGGGTCTTAACAAATTCCCAAAAGAAAAAAGTGGATGCGTTTTAACTGGGTGTACATTAACCGGAGCCATAGTTTCATTATAAACTAGTGGAATCCCGCGCGACTTCATTCGCGTTATGCTTTTTCCATACAAACTTCAACCCCCGCTGCACAGACCTTTAGGGGCTGAGTTTTGGGAATTCCACCAGGAATCTATTCTCCAAATTCCATACTCCTAGGACCATTCGTTTAAGCTGTGCGTTGATTGTCAGTCAGTCAGTAACGTAAGAGTTTTATATATTTAGATTAAGATTATTATACAGGCTGCGACTATACGGCGACGTAGAGATGGTAGAGGGTCGCTGGGGCGGCGCTCTCCGGCGATACCTGTGCGCGCTCGCAGCCGGCTCGTGGCACTTCAGCAAGCGCGCGCCGGACGAGGCGGCCATCGCCCGGCGCGCCGCGCGCTGCTGCCTGGCGCTCAACTCGCCCACGCAAGCCGCGGCGCTTTGTCAGCTACCGGATGACCCGGACTATACTACCGCCTTCAAATGCCTCGCTGAGAAGGTAAATATGCTCAAAAATTACATGTTTCATGGAACTATGGAGCCCACGCCAGTACCCGAAGTCGGAGTTTTGCTACCAAATTTTGTTTTCGATTGGCTTATTTGACTCTCTCTATTGTATATTGAAAATATGAGACGGCAAAAATACGTTACGTAGTTAGAGTTGTTGTCTCATCTTTTCTCCATACAATAGACAGAGACAAATAGGCGAAACGAAAACAACATTTGGTAACGAAATGTTGTAAATGCACTGGGACTTCGGTTACTGGTCTATGTACACCAATTTTAAATACAGCTTAGCAATGTAGAATTCGGTTTACCATGTTATTTTTCTTCAATTCTACTTCGTTTGGTTGTACATAGAGATTTACTTGGTCATAGATAGCAACACAACGCACCCAAAACACGGCGGAGCGATATGACATGGACATGAAAAGTAGTAGAAAGGATATTATTTTGACAACTAACGCTGTCAATTAGCATGGCACTTACAGACTAGAATTGAAAACTATAACATTTTTAAACCAAATTCTGCATTGATAAGCCGTATTTATACACATAGACCTGGCGTGGACATAGTTCCATGAAACATCTCTTTTAATTAATTGTTTAACTTTGATAGTTAGCCCTATATCTAGCAGTTTTTTGTTCCGGCTACTGATAATGATGAAGTATTCACTATTTTTTCCCAGACGAGTAACGCTGCTGATGCAATGGACGGTTACTACGGCTGCCTGTGGGACGGTACACTGCTAGAGGTGGCTGTGGCGTTGCATGCTAGACGCGGCGAGGGCGGCCGCCGAGCGCGCGCGGTCAAAGCAGCCGGCGCACTCGAACTCAACGCGAACAACAGCGAGGAGATACAAAGGGAAGCCGCCACCATACGACGGGCTAGGCTGCTCAGAGCACTCACCAATCAATACGTCGCTTGACAACTTATAACAATCAGGCGTATAGCAATTTGCGTAACAATGTTCCATCATCTTGTACTGAAACTCCCAAGCAAGCAACCATGCACCCAAGCAAGCAACCATAAGCCGCCACCATACGACGGGCTAGGCTGCTCAGAGCACTCGCGAATCAATACGTGTCGCTTGACAACTTATGACTACAGTCCGACGTATTTGCATGATGATAGCATTTGCGTAACAATGTTCCATCATCTTATGCTAAAACTGGCACCCAAGCAAGCAACCCTGAGACGCTACCATACGACGGGCTAGGCTGCTCAGTGCCCTCACCAAACAATACGTTGCTTGAGATACCAATCAGACGTAATTGTAACAATGTTTCATCATCTTGTACTGAAACTAACAGAACGAAGAAAATAACTTCCTTGACCTAAAATCCTTTCACCGCATTGGTTCGAAATAAATAGTAACACGATGAAAATAAGAAGATAGCAATTGCATGGAATAATATAAACTTTAAAGCAGCAGCGAGTTTCTTTTTTTTTACTAAACAGTGCAAATTAATTTCGAGTATCAGGCTGACTAGAAATATACAACATACAGAAATATGTGATTGTCAAAACCTCATTACTACCTGTATAAAACTTTAAAGGGTTGTGCAGGCAACCGTGAATTTGAACAGCAATGAATCAAATATAAGTGCCCTTACGAAGTAGGAAAATGTAATATAAATAGAAGATAATGTTATGAAGCTTGCAAGCAATGTCAATATTTTATAGAAATCTACTTACATAGATTAATGTGTACAAATAGTATTTTATATATGTAAGTAGTTGAAAACCTTTAAAAAATAAAATAAAAAGTATCAAACATACTTTTTGTTATTTAATCACCTAATCCCACTAATATTATAAATACGAAAGTTTGTATGGATGGATGTTTATTAGTCAATAACGCCAGAACGGCTGAACGGATCTGGATGAAAGGCACACGCGATAAAAAAATCGCCTGTTATCGGTTTGTTTATGTGTGTGAGTCCCATTCCGTGCCGCTGAGTGTAGTCTGGAATAGTACAAAGGCTACTTTTCATCCCGGTAAACTGTATGGTTCCCGTGGGATGGATTATTTTGTTTTTAATCTAGATGTCTTAAAGATAGTCGCGACAGTTACATAGTTTAATTATCATGACGCAAGAACGGCTGAACCGATTTGGCTGAAAATTGGTTTGGGGGGTAGCTTAGAACCAGGAAATAGACATGGAACTTTTATCCCGAAAAAGTTACGGGAATTGAGCGTAAGAGGAACGGAGCGTAACCCAGACAGAGAACAAACAACTGTGTTCACCACACAAATATTTGTTCTCGGTGGGGATCGAACCCACGACCTACAGCGCAGAAGGCAGAGCTACTACCAACTGAGCCGAGAGGCCAGTCAAAAGAGAGAAGCCAGTATTTGTTCTGAATTTAATTCAAATCGGTCCTGTAATAAGCCACAAACATCTACCCAATCGGGCGAGTGCCTCTTTTCGCGGTAACGCCTGCGCAAACCGTGGCGCGTCAGCAGTCCCCAATCTGTAGGAGTCAGCGACACTCAATGCCATCACTGCTGCTGGCTGGGATGAGGTAAACACGGGAAAAAAACAATTAAGGATTTCAGTTTCACATTTATTTATGTCTTTAGAATACAGGCGAGGTAGGTATCAGGTATTAAAACTTGAATCAATATGTTAAAAATTAAAATAACAAAAGTCCTAAAGTAGTTCACATCGATTATGTGAAGGTGAATGATACTATCCTTGAATGACAATATCCTTTTAATCCTTTTTGAATACTGTTTAATACAACTGGATACTACTTATCTTATCTTATACCTACCTTTAAACGAGAAAATCTTGTATATATATATATATTTAGGATCTCGGAAACTGCACCAACGATTTTTTATTAAACTGAATATGTGACTGCTCCTGTCATCTATTGACGATTGTGAGCAACTTACTGCAAGCATATCCAGCAGATGGCGTTGTTCAGTAAGAATAAGCCAATAAAGATAATATGACTCGATTTCTTAAAAAAAAAACAAATTGACAATAAAAAATACCAACTGCTAGTTTACATAATATGATGTAGCTTATTTAGGTACCACGATAACGTACAAACGATAACATAATATAACCTTTTAATACACAAAGTTTAAGGCACCTTTTTGTTTTTAATAACCAAACACGGATAGAATATAGTTGTGTAGGTAGTTATTTATAAGATTTAACTTCCTCAATATAATAACTATTTATAATAATGTGTTAGCTGATAGCTGGCTTCGGTGGATGAGCACGGGGCAGGATATTTCATGTTTAAACCTAATTTTAAATTTGAATATTATTTCTTGGTAATCCTAATTAATAGGCAAATATTTTTCCGCGCCTAAATTAACTTCTTTTGTGAGTAGTAGGTAGAATACTTAAAGTCTAGCATACTTACAAAGGACTGCTGCGTTCCATAATAGAACATTGCTTAAGGCCTGCGCACACCTAGTTCGCTGGCGGTAGCGATCAGTGAAACGCTGTCAAAAATCGCTGCCAAATCTCAAATCTGACAGCGATATTTGACAGCGTTTTACTGATCGCTACCGCCAGCGAACTAGGTGTGTTCGAGCCTTTAGAGGACACCATTTGGCTGTCATTAATGTGTTTATTGTTTATGTTCCGAAGTACCTACATTGGAAGCTATTAGAAGATAGATTATGTGTTAGACCATAGAACGAATTATATTTATTCGTCCATGGTTTAGACATAAAGGGGTTTCAAGTACCTATATACTAGTACCTTCGCTGCGTTGACAACAGATCAGACCACAATATTAATTATTTGTAGAGTGAAGGATTGGACGCTACTAGGTACGGATTTAAAGGCCTGCGCACAGTGCGCACATCTAGGTGATGGAGATGGCGATCAGTGTAACGCTGACAAATATCGCTGTCATATTTAACAGCGTTTTACTGATTGCCATCGGAGATCGCTTAGGTGTGCGCAAGGCTTAACGGTGTTGTAATTTACATAGTAGCGGTTTAAAAACTTTTATTTTTTATTTTTTTATGTACCTTACTAGCTGATGGAACAAGCATATGGCCCACCTGATGTTAAGTGGTAACCATCGCCTATAACAAAGCAATGCCTCGCAGGTCACGCACGTCAGGAACGCACCCTACGATGCACTGCCCTGCGTCCATCAACTGGAGTCATACAGATATTCAGCCTCACGTGCCAGTAACTAAAAACAGATTTAAAAAAAAATGCATCATTTGGGAAAAATGCGATTGTTTGTAACGTCTTGATAACATTACTTATGGTATGTGCCCAAATAACGCTGGCATTTGGGGCAGTAGTGGTCAGCATTCTTGGCCGAGTCCGATGAGTACGGAACACAGCATAAACAACTGTAAAGGAAAACAATTAATTGCTAAAGCAATTAGAAAGATACCGGTTAACTTATTAATAAAACATCACGAACAACTAAACTCGCCCGCAATAATAAAGGGTCACAGTTTACTCGAAAAAACTTTGAAACCACACAAGCTAGATGTATCTAGAAGAAACGCACAAAAAAACACGCACGCATAAAATAAACTACAATTCGGGTGCATTCTTATAAAGCCAATAGCATGATTTTGCACAAATTACTCGCATAATTTTTAAAGTTCCTTAGTTAAAATTGAAAAATTATTCTCAATTTGACACCATTCGTTTTTGCTTAAAGTACTTTTTTATGCCACGATAGTAAATAAAAAAAGCAGCCAAGTGCGAGTCGGACTCGCCCATGAAGGGTTCCGTAGCATCAAGTAACATAATATATAAGTTATTGTAGTTCGTCGAAAGGTAAATTGCGGTTTACGATTTATGACGTATAAAAAAAAATACTCACTAGATCCTATTCCGTCTTTACCATAAGGGCACACGGGGCCCGTGCCCAGGGCCCCCATTCTCAGGGGGCCCCGAAGGACCGACAATTGCACATTCATTCTCAAAACATTATTGTCGGGCACATTACATTTTTTTCACAATACTACGCCATTATAGCCTACTGTATTTGATTACCTATAGTAAATGGTTATGCTTAGTAAAAATATGTTATTATAATTAGCTTTTATTACTTTCCAAAAGGGCCCCAAATTCTTGTGTGCCCAAGGGCCCCAGCCTAGTTTAAGACGGCCTTGACTAGATCTCGTTCAAACCAAATATCGTTGGAAGTTTGCATAGTAGGTAATGTACATCATATATTTTTTTAGTTTTATTATTCTTTTATTTTAGAAGTTAGAGGAGGGGGACACACATTTTACCACTTTGGAAGTGTCGAAACGAAACTATAAGAGCTAGACTGATGAAACTTGGCGAGTAGATGTATTCTGTGAACCGCATTAAGATTTTTACACAAAAATAGAAAAAAATAAAAATACTTGAAACTGAAACTCAATTTTTTTTTCATCAAACCCATACGTGTGGGGTACACAAAAATAGAAAAAAAAACTATAAATTTTGGGGGGTCCCAAATTATACTTGAAACTGAAACTCAAAATTTTTTTTTTCATCAAACCCATACGTGTAGGGTAGGTACCTATCTATAAATAGGTCTTCAAAAATGATGTTGGGGTTTCTAAAATAGTTTTGTTCTAAACTAAATTGTTTGCGTGAGAGACACTTCCAAAGTGGTAAAATGTGTCCCCTCCCCCGTGTTATTTTAGAAGTTAGAGAACTTCTAAAATAAGAGCATGATAAAACTAAAAAAAATATATTAAGTATGTACATTGCTATGCAAACTTCCAAACTATTATGATATTTGGTTTGAACGAGATCTAGTAAGTTAGTTTTTGTTTTTTACGTCATAAATCGTAAACCGCAATTTACCTTTCGACGAACTACAAGAACTTTTATATTATGTTACTTGTTGCTACGGAACCCTTCATGGGCGAGTCCAACTCGCACTTGGCCGCTTTTTTATTATTCTTTTTTTTTCCTTACCAAGCCATGCACCACAAGGCTCCTGCAATGTGAGTGCGAGTGTTACTGGTGTACTTGACAGCAGTCCTGATGGACGCCTGGCAGAAGATGCATGTAGTCACGGTGTTTTCTGGTCCCAGAAGTAAATTACCCTAAAAGTAATAGGTTAACGTGTATCCTATTAGCAATCATTTAGCTTAGCAGAATGATACTACGAGTACATTATATCTATTTGATGATGTGAAAGTGACAGCGTCAAGAGACTTTTAGCGAGCCGTAAAGGCCTGCGCACACCTAGGTCGCTGGCGATGGCAATCAGTGAAGAAACGCTGTCTTTTGACAGCGATATTTGGCAGCGTTTCATTGATCGCCATCGCCAGCGACCTAGGTGTGTGCAGGCCTTTTAAAATCGTCGCCTGTTTTTTTATCGTTGACATAGGAAACAAATTCGACTGTTTGAAGAATCTTATTAGTAATAGCATGAACTTTATTCAAAGGGAAAGGGGGAGGTTTCCTAGAAAACCCCCCGATTTAACCTTTTTAACCAACTTCAAATAATAAAGGAGGAGGTTATCAATTCGGTTGTATTTATTTTATGTTTGCTATCATTTATCTTCGTCATTTATGAACCGATTTGAAAATTTTTATCTGAAAAATAATACTTTCAGATTGGTCTCGTAGATATTTCATCAAATCGGTTCAGCAGTTTTCCTTGAAGTCGGTTTCTCAAGTTTTTTAACATTTTCAATTCGATGCGGGTTTCTACTCGAATCCCTAACATAATGAGGATAATGTCCCGGCTTTAAATAAAGCACACTTCTTCTTCTTGCCCTTATCCCATTTTATATGGGGTCGGTACAACACGATCATTTTACAGCGTGTTTGGTCACACACTCGAACAAGCAACCATTAAGCTAATCAAAACAAGTTGAGACAATAGGTAGGTAGGTAGGTACTAAATTATATTTGGTCACTATGCGTAGAGACATAAAAAATAATGATTCCCAAACATTTAGTTGTGCCTATATTGCTGCCATACCTTCAATCGACGTTTACGGTTAGGGAATCTAAGGATTGATATGAAAGATTACGTATATAAAAAAAAATCTATCCTATTCGATTGTTAAAAAGCAGATTATTCTAGAAAGCTTTCTTGTGAGAAACTACGGGCACCAACTTATTGTTGCACGGCTTCGAAGCCACAGACGACAAAACACTATACCCAAGGCCTCAAACCACAGCCTTAAAAATATAACATCCCTTTTTGGGTCGAGGGTTAAAAATGTTAATGCTGTGACATCATTTTTGTAAGTTGCGAATTATTATTGTAGTAGATGCTGTTTACACCCTGCCTAAAACGGTAGAAACCAAGCCGTAGTTTGTTGCCTGTTCTTCTAGGCTTGGTCGCGTGGAACTGGCACCTAGACTCACCTAGCTCAAAGTGATCTTTGCAATCCTACAGAATAAATACACTTTTGTTTATAATTTGATTTATTGATACATTCACTTACCTATAAGTATACCTACCTACCTTACAGCCTCGTATGACGCCTACGCCTGATATTTCAACTTAGCCATGGGTGTGTATGGGACGGGCCACCCGTAGTTATGTATGTGTAAGCAAAATAACGATTCGCCACTGCGCACATTGTGCCTGTTTTGATAATTAATTGCTTAGTTTGTAAGTATAGTTTAGTACCTACTAGTAAAATAATTAACAGCTTTTCAAACAAATTATGTAAGTATATACTAACCTAATTCTGCCTATCTACTCGTACATATAAAGCTATAAGTACCTACCTACCAACCATCGATATTTTTTTTGCAATCGCTAGCAAAAGGATACGCGTCACATTAAACGGAATTCTGATGATAAATCATAAACCATTTATTGTATGTGAATCCAGATGTACCATACAATTGACTTGATATATGTGTCATTTAGAATCTCTCCTTATCATGCAAACATGAATTAATTAGGCGAAGTCAATCAGAATAACAGTTAAA
Organism: Thera obeliscata; assembly: GCA_947578465.1. Taxonomy (NCBI): domain Eukaryota; kingdom Metazoa; phylum Arthropoda; class Insecta; order Lepidoptera; family Geometridae; genus Thera; species Thera obeliscata. The sequence goes on from OX387926.1 coordinate 8,356,498, forward strand.
AATGTAATACAAATAAAGATGCTTAGGTACAGTTATAACAGCTTTAGAATCTACGATTGTCACTTAGACAAATCATTTTATAGAATAGCATATGCTCAAGTAGGATTTAACAAAAAGCGGCCGAGTGCGAATCGGACTAACGCACGAAAGGTTCTGTAGGTACTATCCTTATTAATATTATAAATGCGTTTGTAACTCTGTCTGTCTGTCTTCCTGTCTGGCTTTCACGCCAATACTACTGAACCGATTGAAATGAAATTTGGTACACAGATATTTGAGGGCCTGAGGAAGGACATAGGCTACTTTTTGTTGCGAAAAAAGGGTTGTGAGGGGTTGAAAATAGGGGTTGAAAGTTGTATGGAAGTATCGTCATTTTTAGAGCTAGAAACTTAAAACTTATTTTTTAGTCTGTTGATTTGATATAAAAAAATATGGCATTCAAAGTTTGTACTGGGGGGGTAGAGGGAGGGGAGTACAGGGGGAGTGTGGAGGGGTGCGGGGGGAGTGTGGAGGGGAGTACAGAGGGGAGTTGGAGGGGAGGTGCGGGGGGAATGTGGAGGGGAGTACACAGGGGGGATTGTGGAGGGGAGTACAGGGGGAGTGTGGAGGGGAGGTGCGGGGGAAGTGTGGAGGGGAGTACAGGGGGAAGTGTGGAGGGGAGTACAGGGGGGAGTTGGAGGGCAGGTGCGGGGGGAGTGTGGAGGGGAGTACAGGGGGAGTGTGTAGGGGAGGTGCGGGGGGAGTTTGGAGGGGAGTACGGGGGGGAGTGTGGAGGGGAGGTGTGGGGGGAGTGTGGAGGGGAGGTGCGGAGGGAGTACAGGGGGATTGTGGAGGGGAGTCTGGGGGGAGTGCGGAGGGAACGTGGGGGGTGTTGAGGAGAGTGGGGGGAGTGTGGGGGGAGTTCGGAGAGGAATGCGGGGGGGATGAAAGTGTGGCGTAGTACGACGCCATATGTCTAAGTTTAGTAAGAGGGCAGACGACTGTGTCACGTGCACGCGAATATGACGTTGTTATTTAATTACTGTTTTCTTCCGCTGCAAATTAAAAATGCTACCTACCCATAGACACTATACCACGCGGACGAAGTCGCGGGCACAGCTAGTTATCTATAAAAATGGAAAAAGCTCTGGACCTACTTTAAACGTTTTTCATGTTTTTTCACCCATAGAAACCCACGTTAATTGTGAGTGTCGAAGGCGTGTATTTATTAGCCCGAAAAATGAAGTTTCGTTGTAGCCGCCGCCGCCGCCCGCCCAACGAAAACAGCACAGGTCAGCTAAGTTTACAAATAAAATCGTACTGTCATCGGCAAATATAGTCATGGAATGGTTAGTCACTAGAGGTAAATCTACAGCTACAATAACATTTGTATTTATGTGTTTTAACGAATAAACTCAAAAACTACGAAAATTCTTTCCTCATTATGATGCTAATTATGCCTGAGTAACATAGTCTATATTTTTTAATTTCGACCCCACCCCAGCTTCGTAAGGGTCATTTAGAAAAAAGAATATTAAAAATCTCAAGTCACTGCCTTTGAATTTTTCCATCTGCAAGCAAAGTGGACCTAGAATACGATTCATGCCGCCTATGCCAATAGTGCAAAAATAAGGAAGGTATATACCTTTTTTAATAGGTACCTACTTAGCTGAAATTTCTATGCAGTTGAGCTACAGACATTTTTTTTTTAATTCTTGTAAACTTCACTGGAGTTATCCTAGGAATTCATAAAAAGCCTAATAAAACATCCCAAAAAAAAAAAAACTATGAAAGCGCGAGCTTATTTGAAGGCGATGCCCAAACCACACCCCATGAGCCCGTGGCGTGAATTTAGAGTGATGGGTATAAGTCGGTACCTAGGTACGTCGTGTGTGTGTCAGTGACGTCATTTATAGGCTAATAACTCGCCTGATTCGGTGGCGGCTGTCCGGAGGGACCACCGTGTTGAGGCCTCTCGGAGTTATCCTTCGACATGATCTGTGCCGGGTATGGTTGCGGGTACAGAGGAAGATGATCGCGCTCCATTTTCTACAGAGGGAACAATAGAGTGATAAGTGTGTGATAGTGCTCAAGTTTAGGCTAAAGTAAAAAAGCATATGAAAAGTAAACATCCCTTTGCATCTATTGTAGATGATTTATATAGTGTTAAGGGCAGCTGGTGATTACACAAGCGCCTTTTTCGGAACGCTATAGTGCCTGGGACAGGATTTTATATGGAATAAGCTTGCCCAGCACCTATACCATCCTGACAGCTGAGTCGGCCTAATCCACAGGAAAGACATGGTCTATACGTGCGGAGCTGACTAAGCCGCAGGTTTCCTCACGATGTTTTCCTTCACCGTTTGAGAGCACTAACATTGTGTACATACATTTTTCAACAGAAAAACTCATTGGTACACGACTAGATTCGAACCCACGACCTTAGGATCGAAAGGCGGGGCCGCTACCACTAGACCACCAGTGCTCTCTAAAAAAGCATAGGCATAAAAGTAAAATGCCCAGCAGTGGATTTCTTCAAGCTCGTGATGATGATGAAAAAAATTATTTTTATTTTAGTTTTAATAATTTATTCATAAAGTGGATATAGTAAACTCTAAAACAGTTACCTAATCTAATACCCTATCTTCTTTAAATTTGTTTCTTGGAAAGCCTCGTAATGACAACTTAGGAATACGTGTCCTAGAGATTCACTAAGGTACTTATTTATTTTTTTTGTTTTCAACAAAATATAAAATACGGCCAAACACAGCAACCAGTAGGTATTGCTTTGTCTTACTAATCAGTCTATCGGATACTAACATTCTCACTCTGGTAAATCAGTGTTCGGGCATTTGGTAGTGTAATCTACGGTGTCTCCAGCTGACGTCATCATCGATCTTTATATTTAAAAATGTAAGAAAATAAATAAAACCAGATTTATCGTAATGTCTGGCGAAGGCAACCAAGGTCAACACAGCAACCAGACAATGCACTGATTTGAAAAATTCAAAAATAAGTGCATTTACCTACGTTTAATATATTTTTAAAAGATTAAAAAAAAATGTTATTAAAAACTACTTGCCCACAAATAGTAGATATATTATGTATTTATACTAAGCATGTAATGATGGAGACAAAATTAAACAAAACTAAACACAATTGTTTGAATTCTAGTCAAATAATGACTGGCCTCTAGCTCAGTTGGTAGTAACTCTGCCTTCTGCGCCGTAGGTCGTGGGTTCGATCCCCACCGAGAACAAATATTTGTGTGGTGAACATAACTGTTTGTTCTCTGTCTGGGTGTTAAAATATTGTATTCTAAGTATGTATTTACAAAAAAAAAATGTATTCAAGTATTATATCAGCTATCCGGTTCCCATATTACAAGCTCTGCTTAGTTTGGGGCTGGGTAGTGTTGTGTGAATTGTCCACAATATTTATTTTTTTATTTTTATAATACTTACTAGACGGAGCAGTGGCAAAATATTCCTTGGTTTTTGACGGGCACAACACGCTCGTTCGAAATCTCCAGTGAAATGAATAGTATAGTATACTACTCGTCGTTGACCGGCGCAGCCGGTTGTTTGGTGTTACGCAGATATAATATACATATGTATAACAATTATAGTTATATTATTGGCGGGCGGGGCGCCCCGGAGGTACTCTAGGAGCCCTACCTAGTAACCGCCTGTCCAAGCATCAATTATTCAGGGTTTGAATTAGGCCCAGATTCATAGACCGCACTTTGACTTTACTTTGATGGAAAGTTCTACTTTCAACCAAAAATATATTTCATAGTTCTGTCAAGCTCTTCTTTATTCAAAATGCTGAAAGTAAACTTCGATAAACAAAGCTTACTTTGCGAAGACTCCTTTACTGTAAAGCAAAGTCACACGTTGGCCTGACTTGTTGACTTTTGGTGTAACTTTGGTTACAATGACCACCTCCTTGACAAGTAGAAACGAATCTCGCTATGTTTTATAAAAGCAAATTGTTGCCTGCTGATAGCACCATTTTTTTTGTGCAAAAGCTGTCATTTCTAATAGACAGTATAGTGGGTGGTAAAATTGCCTGTGGATACAAACCCCTAAACAAAATGGGATTATTAATAAAACATCTTATTTTTTTAATTATCTTTATTCAACAACGCCTAAATGTCACCACAGACTAATAGTTCAAGGATCGATAAACTCGTACATTCAAAAGATTTACCTACCTAAACACTGGCCCAAAGTCTCACCTAGTTAGCAAAATTTGGCATGGCAAAAGACCGGACATTTGTGTAGAAGTAATGTTTTGTGAGAAGAGTCCAGCCACACCCAAAACTCCATCAAAAAATAACGACTACCTACATACGCCGTACGCTACGCACGATTCGCGCCACAAGTCCTCCGTTAGACCCATACTATGCATACCAACAAGATAGGTATGTAGATCACTGTCAGGGTTATTGAAGAGCGCTTCGAAATAGAGACGATCGGCCTTGTAATTTATAAGCTCAATTCCCAGTGCGTGTAAAATACTCTTGAAATTGATGATTATGGTAGAGAGAGAGATACTTACTAATTTAGTTTTTGTTTTTACATTAGGTATTGTAGTAACATTTATTTTTCAATCTTGGTAATTCAGTTTTTAATGTGTAGGTACAAAAATAGAATAGGTAGTTGAATAAAATGTATAAATAATGAAAACTTGTAACATAAATTTGTTGGTAGGAAAACGAGTTTTGATCAAAATAATATTTGTGCGACTTGGCGCAACATTATTACACAAAACTTTAGTTTTTTTTTTTTTATAAATACGGTCAGTGATTTGATATCTTCAGAGATATGTAGATGTAGATGGAAAAACGGTCGATAGTATTCAAGTAATTAGAGAGAGTCAGAGGAAAGACCTAACATGTAGGTAAGTCCGTAATCACGAGATCTTAGCTCGTGGCGAACCACTAGTTTAGGGCATCAAAATAGGCACCTCCTACCTAAATGCAGCAAGTAGGTAAGTATAGAAAATACTACGTAAACTTTGGGCCAACGACACAGTGCCATGCTAGTTTTCCTAACATAGTAATTGAGATCAGACGACAAACGCCTCTAAGGCCAACATCGAGAGCGCTGCTATACCAGCCACCACGGGCAACGTCACCACCCACGCGAATATTATATTCCTGAAACAAAAATCACACTTTACCTACGTACTAACAGCTAATTCTAAAGGGGTTTCCGTTGACGATAAGTATTTCCTGAAGTTACAGTAGATAATGATGATGTGAAACGCCCCTAGAAGCAGTCATACCAAAACGTAGGTAAGATAGGTAAAGTGGTTTAGCATTTTTGCAGTTGTAATAATATTTAATAAACTGAGCAGATCACAGGCATCATTCAGTTTTGTCATCAACAGTTCTTAAAGCCTTGAGCAAAGATTAGAAAAAAAAAACCCCGACAGAGAAGTCTAGTAGGAATTAATTAGGAGTCTAAAAAGCCTCAGACTTCGTCACATGAATACGCCGTTCAGCTCCAAATAGAGATGACGCATTCTATTAAAGAATCCCATCAGTATTTTTATTGCGTTCATGCTATAGTAGGTACATTACATACCATTAAATAAAACAAAGGCTTGTAAGGCACATTTGTCGTATTCAAAATATGGTGTCGTCGTATCCAAACATTGGAATCTAAGATCGTCTCGAATCTTGGCTAAGGTTCCTGAATCCAAAACAAAACAAATCTATGTCTCTACCTACTATAGGTACTGCAAATAAAAAAGTTCATAAATCTTTGTAGTTCGGTAGTTACTCAAATTCGAAATTTCTCAAAGAACTTCCCTTGTTTGTTTTTTACTTTGCTCGCTAGATTTAGTACATACCGAAATAAGCTCCAATCCACGGCTTTCTCGGAGAAGTATCCGACGCAGACCACAGAGCCGACCTTGCAGTGCGTGGTCGATACCGGTAGACCTGCCTTACTCGCCACCAACACCGTCAAAGCCGCTCCAAGCTCGATTGTAAACCCACTTTTCGGACAGAAAAAATAACAATATCATAAGTCAAATTAATATATTTCCATTTTTAGTATGTACCATAAGGTTTGCGTTTGATCGCCAATCTCACCTGATGCTAGTGATGATGATAATATGAATCTAATGATGATAATATATGTCTATGTATACCTATAATATATACCTGATTCATCGTTCTCTTAAAAACATCCGGCAATATCCTTGTTATTCATTTGAATAATTAGGATAATCCACAGGAAAGATCCTAAGTCATGGGTTTACCCACGATGTTTTCATAAAATGCCAACTAAGCTGTCAGGATGGTATAAGTATTGAACAACCCTATTCCATCTGAAATCTTGTCCCAGGCACTACATCTTCCCTCAAGTAGGGCTTGAGTAATTACCAGTTGCCCCTAACATTATATAAATCATCTACAATAGATGCAAATACCTAAGGATATCCTTGTATACCTACTAGAACTATAACTTTGTAACGCCTCAAAGCAAGGAGTCTTGCCAACCTGGAAAGTTAAAAAAAAAGATGGGCTTACGGCCCACGTAGGCGTAAAACCCGTAGACCTGTGAAATACGTGTTCTACATGATGATTCCTCTAAATAGGTAACTTACGTGTCAGGTGTGATGCTAGTAAGGTCCTCCCCAACTGTTCGTATGACTCTTCGTCCCCACAGCCACAGGCCAAGTGCAATGCCCACTCCTCCGAACACAAGGATGGCGAGAGGAGTCTCTGCCTTGGCGTGAGCCCCTCCTTCAGAGTAAAGCAGCCACAGCGCTACTAAAGGTCCGATAGCATTGCTGTAAAAAAAAACAAGATTATGTAAATAAAATTGCGCAGTGTTAGTTTTGATCGATGCTACAATAATGTGGTTGGTATTATCACTAGGTCGCAGAATTTAAAAATCAACAGGAAATGGTGTTTTTTTAATCGGCTCTCTTCTCAGTCCAAATGGTAGTACAAAATCAAAACAATCGATCATCATCATCGCATAATACTGTCAGTCACAGTATCAAATTCCTCACCTAACATCGTTACCCCCATGGGCAAAGGCACCAAACGTCGCAGTGAGGACTTGCAGAAATGAGAAGAGCCGGTAAGTGTCTGCCGGTGGTGGCGGTGGCAGTGCTGGGGGAGGGGACGGCGGCCGCAGTAGTGGCGCTGCGCTGGAGTTAGGAGTCATGCCAACCAGCCGGGTGCTAGAGTCACGATCTGTGCTCCACGCAGGACATTCTCTGGCCTGGAAGCAATAATAGATTTGTGCTTAAATACACTGTAATACCAAATGGTGTGAACAGTGTTTCATCAGCCTCAAGATTATTTGTGTAGCTGAAAGTTACCTTTTCAATTCTCGGTGGCGGTGTTTCAAATTCTACTGCAGGTAAAGCTCTCGTCGCTGCAAATTTATCGAACTCGCCTCTCGCTATCGTATCACAAGACCCTCCAAAAAACCCATTCCTTGAATCGTAGCTCTCACCCATTCCCATCAGTTGCGCAGAGTCCAAGCTTTTACAGCAGCTCAAAGTTTCATCGATATATTTCAAGGTGTTGATCTGTGGGTCTGCGTCTATGAGCTGAAGCCTGGACTTGTTGGGAGGGCTTAGGCTCCGCGATAGTATGCTGCAGTCATCCATTGTTGCAAGCAGAGCTCGATTTCTAGCGTTCATGAGTCCAACGGAGACTTTGTCTGCATCACTGAGGGTGACCATCTCAGCGCACTCTTCGATGGCTTCAAGCACTTTGCCGTCTTCTGACAGAAGGGATGTCGGTCGTTGTGGGACACTACTCTTATTCGAGTGGGTCGGAGTATTGGCCGGAGTCGTTTCTGGAACGTCATGCAGATAAGTTATGCTAGAAAGGTGGCGTCTCACTTTACCAACTGCTCATATTCCCAGCGGCTATAGTAAAAAAACTTAGAAAGATTACTTATCTAAAATCTCGATTATATAGAATTTATAGCCTGAAAGCTCTTTAGCAGATCCAACTGTACCGTTAGATACTCCCACAGAGAAGTTGACTGGTGGCTGTCCGAGTTTCTTGCGGTAATGTGGCACTAGGAACAGCCGCACGCAAGCTGCTACTATCGCTCCCAGTGCCACCGAGCCTGCCAAAGCTGCCCATAGTGGTATGTTGTCCATTGCAAGCACTGTTGAAACAAATATATATTCAATTAGATTTCCACTTACGAGTGTAAGAAAAACAAACTTATTTTTCAATATTTAAATTAAAAAGATGTCGACAAATCTTCAAAGAAACTTCATTGATCTTATCCTCGGAAAAATATATTACTCGTGGAATAATACTCACATTTTGGTCCATCATGCATGACGCTCAACACGTTTACCGCCAGAGTGGCTCCGTAAAAGAACGGCAGCGCTTTCAACCCTGCCTTTAGCGGATCCTTCACGCGGAGTATAAACCGACGCACCACCCAGTAAATGAGAGCTGATGCCGTGCCACTCAGGACCGGAGAGATGAACCAGGATGCCACTGGAAACAATTGTAAGTGACACTATAGAAACCAAAAATTTTCTAGCACGAGTAACCTACCTACCTATGGATTGGTACAGTACTTGTACGTTTACATCTGTAACATTCAAACGTAGGTACAATAATAACATCGATAATCGCTATTTGGAATTTAATTTGGCATGGCATGCCCCAGACTCATAAACATTTTAGGCATTGAGCTTACAGTACTTAGACTTACCAGTTATAAAATCTATAAATATCAGCAAGGTTGAAAGGGAAAAGTAATGATGTTCCTTAAAGTATCTAGCAGCGATTAGGTAAAGTTAAATTCTTACCTATGGCGCCAAGTGTTGACCACCTTACACCAACTGGTCCTTTAGCGGTCAGTGTAAAGCCAACTGTCGCTCCAACTACTGAGTGAGTCCCAGATACTGGCAAACGTAAGGCAGTGGCCACTATCAGCCAAGTCGCGCCAGCTATCAGCGCGGCTAGACAACCAGCGGCCAAAAGCTTTTCGCCACCATCGGCATACAAGGATACGTCTAGAATACCCTTACGCATCGTATCTGATACCTTGTACCCTATAAACAAAATAAATCGCATTCAGCCAATGCAGAATACCTACACTTGTTTGTGGACCTAAACTGCATTACCGTTAAAAGGGTTCCACTCACCAATAAGAACAGCGCCAGCTATCTCAAAGATCGTTGCGAGTATGCAGGCCTGGGTGAGAGTTAGCACTTTAGACCCAACACTGGTCCCAAAAGAGTTGGCCACATCGTTAGCTCCAATCCCAAAAGCCAACACAAAAGCCACTATGAATCCACAAACGACCAGCCAAAACAAATCGTCGGAGTACGGTTCCATTGCAAAGCCTGAATATTATTTTCGTCTAGGACATCTTTTCCGTTTCCAAATTCTTTATAGCACCGATTCCAGATTATTTTAACTTTCAACAACAAGCTTTGCTCACATTTTTTTTTTTACATTTAGTAAGTATCACGTTCTAAGATCCTAAGCTATTTTTAAATACTTGGTAGGAATACGTACAAAAATAATTCAAAGAGAAAATATTTAAGCAAGATTAAAACCGTGTAAACCAGGGGTTTTTACTAAGGTATAAGTAATATGAAAATAATGGAAATTATCGTGTCCTAGCTTATGTGCGTCACAAGACGGAGTCCCTTAGTGATGTTTCGTGGAGGCAACGATGTCTTGTTAGCTTCGGCTTCATCATTTCTGGAAGATAAAAGTTTATTTCCATATATTATAGTAGGTATTATAAATTCTCATATCATCTTATTAATGTCTTTAATTAAGCATTGATGTCTTATTATTCTTCTCACGTTATAGCATTATTATAAACGCACATAATTATTATTATCATGGGCGGAGTAGGTATATATTATATAATGTACAGCTAGTCATGATCGTTTGTGAGTAGTTTTCTGTAACCAACCAAACTAGGGCAATTTCTGTTCAATCGGAAAAGTCTCATCCACATGGTAGCAGTTATTGATTCGCCGAATCGCCGCCATTTGACGAACTTTCGCGGTTAAATCTTTAGCACATATAATTTCTAAAAACTCAATCAGATTCCTATCAGAAGTAAACCGTGCTTAGTGTCATATCATAAGCACCTTGATGGTTGATGGAATCAGCTGGGATCTGAATGTGACCGAAGCTGATCGCGTCATTTTAAAACACGTGTCAATAACGATGGGCCTTGAGGGTTTCATCACGCTACAAATTAGGCAAAATACTTACGCACATGGATGCTTAATTTTTATACACATCGGAATTTTTACTCACTTTGATTAAATGTAGGATTTTAAAGTCCTAAATTTCGCTACGGGGAAATGCACGGTATGCCCTGAGATCCTCAGCCGAACACTGAAGTTAGCAAGGGTCAAACTGGTCTCAGACTGAATGGAGCATGCGCAATACAAGGGCAAAGGCACCCCTCTTTAGCTAGCAACCCTCGTAATAAAACGTGATCGTCAATAGTACGGCTTGTACGAGTATAAACGAACCCTTTATTGAAGGTACCGGGCAAGTACCGGGCAGAAGACTAGGTCACATTCACATACAAAGCACGACATAACAAAGCGTGTCGATTCAACCAACAACCTATAAGATACCTAGGGATGTTACTTAGCCATAATGTTTATGTGTGCATAGTGCGAATTAAACCATACGTACATTTAATGGAACAAGCAGTTGTTTTTGGCTCTATGGGTCGGTTAGGTGCCCTATTGTTCTTTCTTCTTTTTTACTCCAGCTAATAATATTGATGACCACTTAGGTTTTTTACTTACCTACCGACAGCCTCACTTAGGTATTTTACTTAGTTAGGTCTCAATCTAAACTTTTTGCTATTGTTTTTTTATGATTTTTCTTTGTTTACTTATGTACCTACCTACTCATAATGATGATCTCAATTTAAGTTTATGATTTTAATTTTGTAAGTATTTTCCTTTGTTTTTGTTTCGTACGTTCCTTTATCATTTTGCTTTAAATTAGAGAAATATAGGTTTTTTTCTGTTGGATGCCATAAATAAATACTTGTACCTATTACGTGTTACAAAATAATATCGTTGAAAGTTTGCATAGTAATGTACAACATATATTTTTTTTAGTTTTATCATTCTCTTATTTTAGAAGTTAGAGGGGGGGAAAAAACAAACCAGTGGAAAGTTTAACTTTTTTCCACTTTGTAAGTGTCTCTCGCGCAAACTATTTAGTTTAGAAAAAAACGATTTATGAAACCTCAACATCATTTTTGAGAACCTATTCATAGATACCCCACACGTATGGGTTTGATGAAAAAAAGTTTTTTCATTACTCATACTCTGAAAGTAGGTCTGAAGTTGCCTGAGGGGCCTAATTGAAAGTAAAACTTTCAGCCCTAGGGAGAATCGCTTTCTACTGACAGCTGTCAAATTATAAAAAAAAACAAGTTCTATTTTATTCAACCATGTTCCAGCTTTCTAAAGTCTTTCTAACTGCAAGGAGGTCGTTGAACCAAATTCCAACTTTTTATTCAGCAAGTAGGTTGGAAACCCATTACAACAGTAAGAAGTTTAAAAAGTCTAATAAGATAGCGCAATGTAAAATTTAAATTTAAATAACATAAAGATAGTATTAAATAAATAATATATCTTCTAAATTACTGATTAATATATAGCTTCAACTATTTATTTAAAATAACATAGATTTGACATTTACCATTTTTTAAATTATGAGAACGAAAATAATGGCTGAATAATGCTGGCGAGCCGAAGCCGAAGGCTCGCCAGAGAAAAAGAAAAAAAAAAACCAGGAAGGCGGCACGGCAATTCAATCTTCATTTTCACAATTTTTTCTTTCATGTTTTTATTTTTACTTTCCTTGTTTTCGTAATGAAAAGCACAGTGTTTACCTCGGGTGAAAGTCTTTTAAGTCCCTCAAGCTCCATTGGCGCCCTCGCTAACGCTCTGGCGCCAAACCCGTCTCGGGACTCAAAAAACGTGACTTTCAACACTCAGGTAACAATGTACTATTTGAATTTCAGTTCTAAGTATGGGGACCCCCAAAATTTATTGTTTTTTTATATGTTTGTGAAAAAATCTTAATGCAGTACCCGACGTCCGAGTTTTGTTACCACATTTCGTTACCAAATGTTGTTTTCGTTTTGCCTATTTGTCTCTCTCTATTGTATGTAGAAAATATGAGACTGCAAAAAAACGTTACGTTGTCAGAGTTGTTGTCTCATAATTTTTCCATGCAAAAGAGAGAGACACGCAGGCGAAACGAAAACAGCATTTCGTAACGAAAAGTTGTAAATGCACTGGGACTTTGGGTACAGTTCACAAAATACATCTACTTACCAAGTTTCATCAGTACTATAGAGTATAGCTCTTATAGTATAGGATCCCGCTATAGAAGGACCTTCACCGAGCTGGTTATTTAATGAAACGTATTTTATATTTAATTAAACATGCCAATAAATATATTCTATATGGGTTGCCTATCAAATTTCAGTCCAGGATATGATTAATTAATAATTAAAAAACTAAATTGTTTTTTTAACTTTCCACCGGTTTGTATAATAGACAAATTCTATACCAATCGAAAGTCTATACCCCATAGAATATGCAAACGTTAGGTTGCCTATTTTTTTCCGGTCACAACTCTCGGGTAGCCAGGTATAAACAGGTAAATCGATACTAGCATTTTGCACCGGTATGTTTATTGAATAAAAATACTGGGGTCTATACTTTCGATTGGTATAGAATTTGTTTAATAAACAAACCAGTGGAAAGTTTAATTTGTTTTTTTTAATTATTAATTAATCTTAATTATCCTGGACTGAAATTTGATAGGCAACCCATATAGAATATATTTATTGGCATGTTTAATTATATATAAAATACGTTTCATTAAATAACCAGCTCGGTGAAGGTCCTTCTATAGCGGGATCTTAGACTAATATAGTTTCGGAGAAAAGTGGCTGTGACACGGACGGACAGACAGATAGACAGACAGGCAGACAGACATGACGAATCTATAAGGGTTCCGTTTTTGCCATTTGGCTACGGAACCCTAAAAAGCAGCCAAGTGCGAGTCGGACTCGCCCATGAAGGGTTCCGTAGCATCAAGTAACATAATATAAAGATTCTTGTAGTTCGTCGAAAGGTAAGTTGCGGTTTACGATTAATGACGTATAAAAAAAAATTTTAGAAGTTAGAGCCCCCCCTCTAACTTCTAAAATAAGAGAAAGATAAAACTCAGGACCAACTTTTTTCCACTTTGGAAGTGTCTCTCGCGCAAACTATTAAGTTTAGAAAAAAACGATATTAGAAACCTCAACATCATCTCTAGATCGTTTGTAACGATCTGCAGATAGCTCAACTGTTTCTTGTGTATTTTGTAAATTTTGTAAATATTTGTTTAATTGTAAGTTTCTTTGTGTAAATAAATTGTTTTTTGAAGATCTATTCTTAAATACACCACACGTATGGGTTCGATGAAAAAAAAATTTTGAGTTTCTGTTTCAAGTATGGGGACCCCCAAAACTTATAGTATTTTTTCAATTTTTGTGTAAAAATCTTAGTGCGGTTCACAGAATACATCTACTCGCCAAGTTTCATCAGTCTAGCTCTTACGGTTTCGGAGAAAAATGGCTGTGACACGGACGGACAGACAGACAGACAGACATGACGAATCTCTATGGGTTCCGTTTTTGCCATCAGGCTACGGAACCCTAAAAACATGTTTTCTGTAGGTTTAAGTATGTTATCTGTTTCTCATAAAACGGAAGTACATAGTTGCATTCCCTAAGGGGTGATAGGTACGTTTGGCGTTTCTGAACGCAAACGCGCGCTGTTCTTCTAAATATTTAGGTAAAACCTAGATTAAGGCAGTAGATCTGTATAGTGGTAGTTCTAACTGATAACCTGTAAGAACTCTCGTGTACTCAAAAGACGTCACGCTAACAATACATACTTACCTACGGAAAACAAAAATGGGAAAAATCTCATACTTGAGCCAGTCGGCAAACTTTACCCACTTTACCTTACCACAATGGCTTGCGCACATCTGGGCGATGGCGATGGCGATCAGCTGTAACCATGGACCTTGATTATTTTTCCAAGGCTGTAACGCTGTCAAGCCCAAGCCTAGATATTGTGTGCAAGCCAAGGAATATAATACTCTCTACGAGAGGCGCAGACCATGGCCGGCCGGCGGCGCAGGGCTTTCTGTTTCTCTGCCCGCGCCGCGCCTTTTATGTCACTGTCAAGTGTCTGTCTGTCGTTATGTTTTCGCAATATGCCATTGTCATAACTTGACAAAGGCAATGTTAGATGTCATGTCATAAACTGCAGTAGACGTAGACAGATAATAAATCTGTCTACGGCAGTAGAAGTGAAGCAAAAAAGAAGAAGTGAAGTGAATTTTGAAATGAAATTTTGTTGAAAATTTTGAAATAACCAAGAAATAGCCAAAGACTTTGATTTACAATTCATTAAACAAATAATGTAACGCAGAAATACAATAAAACAGTAACATGTTCTTTAGAAATGCCTGGGCTGCAGCAGAATTTACTATTTGGTAAGTAGGACGGGTTTTGTTATAGGTTACCTACCTTTATCTAGCCAAAAACAACTGGTTTTTATGATCCCTATATTTGTTGCAGCAAACCTTTGCTTCAAAAGCAAGTTCATGGCCCTGTCAATGGCCGTTACCAGCTTCGTAACTCGCTGCACAATTCAAAAAGAGGCGCCCGACGAACAAAGTCTGAACAGGATCCTTTGGAGCACTTCCACATAAGTTCTGGACCTCTATACGCTAAAGGATTGGTCAGACCACTCTTATTTACAGTCGGGGTAAGGCGAATTTTGTATTCACGGCGACAATAATGCTCAAAATAAACTAGGTAAGTATGTATGTACAGACATTCATATACCCTACAGCTTACAAGATTATTTGTTTATAATATAGACTCCAATAGAGTTTTTGTGTTAACCACAATTGCTTTTTAACTGTACTGTAGCATGCATCAGCATCATTCTCTTCTAAACATGGTGGCCTAATAAAATTACTTTTTAGGTTTCTGCGGCAAGTCTAGGAGGTTGTGTAATCTGGGAGTATGAAAACTTGCGGGCTCATGCCTACACACTGTTCAGGAGGCCTTCAACATGGCTGGGAGCACAACAGAAAAAGATTATAACCCAGTTTGTAAGTTAAAAAATAATATCTAAATTAAAACAAACTTTAATTAAAACTTTTTAATTTCCTCTTCAGAGAAAATCTTCCAGATGTGTAACTAAAGTAATGGAATATCCACCTGATGTAAAAGTACCATTTTGAAAGTTATAAATGATGTTGACCATCTTATTGTGTGATTTTATTATTGATCATACATAGGGTAAACCGACAGTCGTTGGACACCATACTATTATTGGACACTTACAATTTACACGTTAATAATAAGATATCGTTTGAAAAAATGCGCCATCAGTCGATTCCAATAGGGACTGTTGACATTTGTTATTGTAATAGTCCTTAGTGAGTATCACAGATGGCAGCAGTAAAAACACAAAAAAATATTTTCCGGTCGGACATCGTGGCAGGTGGAATTTGAGCGTAAAACTTAAAAAAATCATAAGGATAGAAGTTTGGCTCCAGAGTGATATCAGCGGGTCTGAAGTATTTATGTTTCTAGCTATTGGTTCTATGGTTTTAAATAAAAAGGTGTGCTGTTTTGAGGTTTTTTTGCACTGCCCAATGACTATAATTTTTTTTAAACAAAAATCTAATATTGGACACTGTCCAATATCTATATTTTTTTCAATAAGAAGTTTTAACCATTTTGACACTTCTATAAGTTGGCCATTTGGTTGATAAAGGCGTATTCATATTTTAAGCTTTGTCGGTGGCTTATTTCAGTTATTGGACGGCTGTCCAATGACTGTCATAATAATATTAAGACCGTCATTGGACAGCCGTCCAATATATTATTATATCCAATAAAATTGCTGTTGCAGATAAGTCTTCAAATGATTTGAATTTAGCACTGAAGTAACTAGAAGAATCAGATAAACCAAAGATACGCGAAATAGCTAGAAAATACGGTGTGCCAAAAAATTCGCTGCCTTAGACCCCTGAAAGAATGAATAAAAGAAATGGTACCTAACAAACAAAGTTATTATATTTGATAGATACGGTATAATTTCCTTGATTAAAGTTCGTTATTTTTAATACTGTGTTTTATTAGACTTCCCTTAAACACTCTATTGTAACGAATGCAACACATTTTGGAGAAAAAAGGTATTTTTATAATCTGTCCAATAACTATAAAGCCCTTGTCCAATAATTAAAAAAAATGTCCAATGACTATGATTTCAACAACTTTTTTTTTAAACTCACTTAAAATATAAATAGTCTTCTAAATTATGTATTTTTGAATATTTACATGTTAGTGCATATATTCTAGAATTAGAATCTCATAAAATTACCTAAAAAATGTATAAACTTTTTACAAATATTTGAATCTTGCAAAAATTGATCGTTAGCTGTCCATTAACTGTCGGTTTACCCTAGTTCCAAAACAATTTAAATACATTATATAAATTTTTAAACTGTATTTTATTAGAAACCAATATGTCTTGACAGATACATTTGTCTGCAGAAAAATGAACCTGGTCCCCTGAAGAAATGGTGGAACTCTCTTAACAACAATGAGAAAGTCTTCTATCCAATACTTGCCGCTAATGTGATGGTTTTTGGTGCATGGAGAGTCAAGGCATGGCAGCCGTTTATGGTCAAATACTTCTGCTCAAACCCTTCAGGCAGTAAGTAATGCTTTCCTTATTAAATTACTTCCAAGTGGACTAAAACACAAAGCTGTTTGAGTCAATATATAATTTTCTGTTGTTCTTAAATCACCACAGTCAAAAACTTCCCGCTGCTGCCGAAGAAGTAAAATTTCGTGAATTATTATTTCAAAGTATAAGAAAATGTAACTACATTTTCTGTTTTAGCTAGAACATAGGTTTTCTTATTATATTTATTTTATTGTAATGTCCTACAATGTGTACTGCGTACACAGATTGCTTATTGACTGGTGACGGTCTCGCATTTTCTCCATACAAAAACCGCGAGTACAGCGGCGCTTTGAATTTTTGGTATTGAGAAAATGCAAGCCTATCATCATTGTGATCGAAAAAGCTTGAATAGAGACTCAGGTGTTAAACCACATGTGCCTGTAATATATCTATTAATTACTTTGGCTATTTGTTTTATTTCAGGTGCAGTCTGTTTACCAATGCTGTTGTCAACGTTTAGCCACCACTCTCCTCTGCACTTAGCAGCAAACATGTATGTGCTGTTCAGCTTTATGCCAGGTATACAACCTTATTTAGTTTTTTTAAACAACTTGCATTATGCTTAAAATAGCCCATTTGAGGCTAAGGCATTGCTTGTAACAAAGCATTGCCTTTCATATAGTGAGGAAACTGTGGCACAGTCTTCATAAACCTTTATTTTAAATTTGTAAAAATTATACCCTAACAAACCAGCAAATATATCCTGGTCTGGTAGGGTTTATTGGATTATAAAAAGTTCAACTATTACTGGTAGATATTCCACACTATCTAGCCCCAAACTAAACAAAGCTTGTATTATGTGGACAGCACATCTGATATCATCTGATCTGAGCGATTTTAGCTTTTTTGTTCTGGCACTGGATACTTGCATTCGTCCTTGAGACTTTATAGGGCGGATCCGGCGATGTAAGAGGGTCAACTGGCATCGTAATAACGGGATGTACATTATCCCTCCCCTGTGAACACTGCCAGTATAACCCATCTGTGTATGTTTGTTCTCAGCTGCTGTAGCATCTCTGGGCAAGGAACAATTCACTGCCTTGTACCTGAGCTCTGGCGTGATCAGTAGCTTTGCCAGTTTTCTCTACAAGGTGATGGTGAACCAGCCTGGCCTAAGTCTCGGTGCTGTAAGTCAACGCAACACAAACATTTACATCATACATATTCCTGATTAGATCCGAGATCCACTGATCAGAAAGCGATATTGTAAAGATGGCGGCAATTCGTATGGAGTAGACCATAATACATTTTTCCTGGATTAAGTGTAGCTCAGATGTACAGATAGATAATAGATCGCTTTTTGTATAATCCTTTCACAAAAAAAATGTGTAGCTCATTGTTTTGTGAAAGGATCATACAAAAAAGCGGTAGGAACCAAGCCTTAGCTGGTTGCCTATTCTTATATCTTTGCCGTTGACTACATACAGTACTGTCGCTGCAGGTTTCCTTACGGGGGTGTGTTTGTTTATTCGCAGTTTGAGCACTCGAATATCGCACATTATTTTAATGGCTAAGACTAAGTCTTCTTCTTATTTAAGAGCAATACACTTGTCGGCGTAATGTATGCATTTTTCTCCAGGTATTTCTTTTGAGGGCATCCTTCAAATACGTCATGACGGCGATCTTCGATTTTTTTTGGCTCATGTAGATTATCCTTAGTCTTCCCCTTCCTCTCTTTCCTTCGATTATATTTCTAATAAAGCTGTCAATGTGGTGCAATATTGCCAATCATCTTTCCTCTAAGACTAAGTAATTGACCAAATTAAAAATTTGACAAATCTTTGAACAGCCCAACAGGGCATTAGATACGAGTGTAAGTAAACTAAGAACTATAAGTTGGTGTTAATAGATGGTTTGTAACTAAGAAAATGTGAATAATAGTCAATAATTTGTTCTAGTCGGGAGCAATAATGTCGGTGCTGTCCTACGTTTGCGTGCAGTATCCTGACACCAGGCTGAGCATCATTTTCCTGCCGATGTACACCTTTGCTGCTGGCACGGTAACAACAATAAATATAACTTACAATACAGGCGCGGACCCACCGCTGCGCCCGTAGAGGCTACGCACGTGTATTGAGCTTCGCTTTATAAGAAAATGTATGGGTTTGCAACCCACGGAGAGGCTCTACGCATGAATTGCCATCATTGACACACGCGTGGCTTGCTCGAATAGGCGGTTACATAGCTCAACGCTGTCGACGTGGGTCTACGTTTCCAGTGGAATACACGAATGTGACCCACGACTATGTAAAGCAGCGCAGTTCATCCGTGGATTCTAGTGGCGCGTGCGTAGCTTCTCCGTGCGCCGTGCCACGCTATACATACTACTACTTCGTGTACTCCAGTGGAAACATAGACCCACGTTGTCAAACAAGTTTGTAAACATAGCTAAACTGCCGCGTGCCCGTGTACAACGTGCACCGCAGTGGGCCCGCGCCTTAAGGCTGGTTTTCTTGTTACGCTGATCGATCAAACAATAAGCGACAGCCGTTTGTTATGCACTGAGCTGTCTACATATTTACCAATCAGCGCTGACGATGAGCGTATATCAACGGACAAGAAATCCAGCCTAAGGGTCATCCATATGATATGAAATTCAGTAGTTTACGGAAGGCTCCATGCTATTGATTTCGATCTCTTGTCAGTGACTGACCGGCTGTGGTGGTGCAGGTGATTACCACAGCGCGAGCGTGTCAATTTTATGTAGACCACGAAACGTGAACTTCTGGTTTCGTGAGTACCCAAGTGATGAGCATAAGTATAAGTCTATACAACTATTTGACCCAACATTAAATCACAAAGATCGAAAAGTGACTTTCGAGATCGATTTTAAGTTTGCAGATGATACCTGCCTGGTAGTCGCTGATAAAAATCCCCAATCAGCTTGCCAACGTTTGCAGTCGGACTTAAACGCTCTTGCTAAATGGTGTCACGATGCTGGCTTGGTGCTCAATTCTAATAAAACAAAATTACTAATTATTAAGTCTCCATATAAAGAACCTGCCCCTATTCAACCTTTAATAGCTCACGACCACAGCTGCTTGCACACAGTTAGAACGAGTTGTAGTTGTCCCTCCATAGAGGTGGTTAACAAACAAAAATACCTTGGCCTAATAATAGATCACAAATTCAACTGGAGTCATCATATCGAGCATACCTGTAATAAATTGCGACATTTTCTTGCCAATATTACAATCCTCAAAAACCGCATCCCGTTCAATGTTAGGCTAATATTGTATAATGCATTGGCAGAATCATATACAGAGTGGATACGACAGATGGGCATTAAATTACACTACGTACACTATACGTGTTAAGTATTAAATCGATACGGTATAAAAATAAAAAGCTACAAAAATGAGTTTTTTTTTATTTCAAACAAACTAAATAGCTTACCGATCCGAGTAAAACGCAAACACCCTTGATAGTAAAACGGCAACGTTCGCGCGCTTGCCGGAGCGCGACATGCCCAGGCAGGCGGCGCGGCGGCCGGGGCGATGACCTGGCGCGACGCGAGTGGAGGCCTGAGCCGCCTTTGAATTGGGTAGGTACGATCACAACAACACTCACTTAATTTATAAGTAGTACTTTTGTATAGTGCGGGCGTTTCTAGAGCAACTGCGGCTGTCACCAAACCTCTCTCTGTATGTTCGTAGAGCCAAAGATGCGTTTCCACGGCATTCGCCGTAAATAAAAATCATGTCAGTGTATTCTGACGCCGTGTAAGTTACACGAGGCATTGTTGAACACACAAAACCAAATTTTAATAACGTGTCTTCATCACATTACAATAAAAAACAGTCAATCACAATAAAAACACTAAATAATAATAATCCCAAGTTACGTATCCTGTCACAATAGAGAAAAGAAATACTGTCCTAAACTTATTTAGTGTCCTATCACAAATTGCCTCTCTGCGATTTCAATTCGTAAAAATAAAAACGTAAGCTTCCGTGTTCCGGTAGGTAGGCACATCCGTTCCGAACGGTCAGCGGTCGCGAACTGAAGTTGAAAGTAGTTAGGTAGCAATAAGAAAGAACGCACTGACCTATGTCTATTTCTTTTACCCGCGGGATTTTTGCTATGTCATTGTCTCTCTCTATGTCACTCTCGTAGTGAAAATGCGAGTCTGTGTGTGTATTACTTGCGTCGGAGTAGCAAAACCGCTTCGTAGGTATAGGTAATCATCTGCTATGAAAAATACATCGTGTTCACAATATGAAAAAACTTGAAAAATTATTTGCGGCTAAACTACTGCTCCTAATTAAAAGATTTTTGGTACAGAGCTTGAAAATGGTGCCTAGTATATGCAGTTTATTTTTTGTCTCATCAGTCGTATCCACCCTGTATACAATATGGCCTCAGCAGTTATGGCCGAACTTATAAAACATACCTGGATGACATTTATAAATTACAATTACGAATTCTTAAGACCCTAGTTTCACCCAAAATAAAAAATCTATTTCACGACAATGACAATGGCCTTTTTAATCATTGTAAAGTTTTACCCGTGCATACTCAAGTTAATTTTTTAATACTAAAAGAACAATTTTTTAATAATTCTTCATTAAGCCCGATTGAACACCCTGTATACACTCGAGCCATTTCTAGAAACCAGCTTTGTGTGACTCGCGCGAACAATGCGTACGGCGAGCGTACAACTGATTTTATTGTCGCCCGGCTTATCAATAGCTTACCTTTGGATTTACGCAACAGTTTGACACCAACCAATATAAAAAACAAATTAAAGAAGCATTTTTTGACCGTAATTGGTTTACGACAGTAGGTAATGGTTATTTACATATGCTTGCTGGTGTGAAATAATTACGGTCATAACTACATAACTACCTAGCTCCTCAGTTTAGGTATCTATTTACTAGACAGATAAAATTATGAAAACGATAGAAGGTTTAGGTAGGTTCAACTAGGTTGTTTAAGTATAGATTAAGTAACGCGCTCGTGATAGCATCAGCACAAACCTTAGTGGTTTTTTAGATGCTATTTTTAACAAACTAATGTAATATGAATATGTTAAAATGGTAAATAAATAAATAAAAAAAATAAAAAAAAAAGTTTTAAATGCAATTTTGCAAACAACGAGAGGTAATTCAGTCTGTATGATAATTAGCTTGTTAGACAGTTTTTTTGATCCTACGTTATTGTTTCAGGCTATTAAAGCTATCATGGGCGTGGACCTCGCCGGTATTATATTTGGATGGAAATTCTTCGACCATGCCGCACATCTGGGTGGAGCTCTATTTGGAATGTGAGCATTACTTTCAAATTTTACTGTAGTAAAATTGTGTGCGTTCAACATACGGTGGGCATTTCGCTCGTTTTCATACGCTCAACTACTGGTAGAACGCTCAACTAATGGTCTACAGCAAACTACTGGGCGTTTTTGCAAATAACGCAAAAACGCCCAAGTTACAATAAATCCAGATATAAAATCATCCTGATAAAATCTCACGACGTCATTCAATAAAAAAAACATCGTGATTCGTGATATGACCTATGCCCTAAACTTTTGTTTGTTCTATTTAATTTGAAAAACAATAGTAACAAAGTAGAAGGTTGATAACAGTACCATAGATACAATTTTGCAAAGTTATCTTTGAAGGTTATTGTTTATCTATATCGCCTTTTTATCTCTTCACATTGAATTTGGACTCAAATTGAGGGTAAGGGTCAAGTTACGTAAAGTATTATGCAATGTACGAATTTGTATGCGATTTAATATCGCCTTTTTAGGGTTCCGTAGCCAAATGGCAAAACACTGACACTTCCAAAGTCGTAAAAAGTTGGTCCCCCCCCCCCCCCTCTAACTTCTAAAATAAGAGAATGATAAAACTAACAAAAATATATGTTGTACATTACTATGCAAACTTTCAACGATATTTGGTTTGAACGAGATCTAGTGAGTAGTTTTTTTTTATACGTCATAAATCGTAAACCGCAATTTACCTTTCGACGAACTACAAGAACCTTTATATTATGTTACTTGATGGTACGGAACCTTTCATGGGCGAGTCCGACTCGCACTTGGCTGCTTTTTATTTATCTCCTCACTTTGAATTTGGGCTCTATAACATTTAAATTCAGGGCAGGGGTCAAGTTACGTGAAGTATTATGCAATGTACGAGTTTGTATACGATTTAATCGATCAAGAACCAACAACCAAAGAATAAGAATATAAGTTCTCGAATGGCAGCCACAAACCTGAAGTATAGACCGGAAACATTATAAATGTCGCGGGAGGTCGTTGAATGGAAAGGGCTCAAAAGCGTTAGAAATCATAGAAATTTGTGGAGGCTTGGTAGACCTCCATTCTTAGCCAAAACTATTTTTATCGGGCAATTTTTTATAAAAAGTTTGCTTGGCAACTAAACCAAAATAAATTATTGATTATTATTATTTTATCAATAATGTAGTCACGTACTTTTACGGCCATACTTTTTTTGGCGTCGCATGTTATGACTTAGGTATACATTTTATTATTTATTTGAATTAAAAAAAATAGGGAAACAGTAATAAATAAAGTACGCGGATTCTAAGAACTGGGACATGTTCAATAGGGTCAGGCATACATAAACGCAATTTAAATTTAATCATTGCTTAAAGTTAGCTCTGTCACTGTTTGTCATTACCCAGTGGTAAGAGATGGCAATAGTTTATCTTTTTTATGTAAGGCCCTTTGTATTTACTGTGTCCATTATTTACAGTGCTTGGTGCTATTGGGGCACAAGCCATGTGTGGGGTAACAGAGAAAAGTTCCTGCAGTATTACCACAGCTTCAGGAAAACTGACCCAGGAAGATGAGTGGTGATTTTGTTAGCAAAATGATAATGTTTATTATTAAAGTTTAAAAAAAGTAATTATATTTAGAAAATTATACATAATTTTTATTGAAAGACTGGTAATGTTTAATAAATAACATTTTATTACAAAAGTTATAGTTATAGTTTGAAATGCTATCTGTATTGTATACATTAAAACCAATCGGGCTATCAGGAAAGCATGACATAACACTATGTAGCCCCGAACTAAGCAGAACTTGTACTATGGAAACCCGAAAGCGGATATTAATAATTAAGTATATACATTTTTTTGTAATACATAGAATTCAATATAACACCCAGTCAGAGAACAAACATCTGTGTTCACCATACAAATATTTATAATCGCTGGGGATCGAACCCACGCCCTCCGCGCAGAAGTCAACAACGGACTAACGGTTATTTTCTGGCTTTAACTTGAAAGGATTGAAGCCCAGTGTGCGAAATCGTGAGACTATGGCTGTCAGAAATATTGTATACTTGTTTCACAATTACCTTATGAATTGCATGACCCTGCTAATTCATACACTCACATGTCCGAACGGATTGATTGTGTAGAAGAGTATATAAAATCTAAGCTTTAAGAATTTTAGCGTGGAAACTGATGTGTTCGCCGATGAATGTCGAGATGTAGAAGTATGAATGGTCATAGCCGTCCCTCAAGTTAAGGATGACTGGTACTCCAACAGAACGGCACGCTTCTACCAAGTTCTCAGGTAACAGTTGCTTCTCAATATAGAACTTGTCAGCAGATCCCTGGTAAAATAATAAATATTGTTTATACTCTTTGGTCGAACGACATTGTGTTGTGAGTGCTGGGAATCTCTGGATGAGAGTCGTTAGAGACCTGAAAAAGAGGCCTAATACCTAGCAGTGGGTGCTAACTGCAAATGGACTAAAATGATAATGATGTTTAATTTCACAACAGCATTAAGGAATCTTCTCTCAGGCGCGTGAGGGGAATTAGGATTGTGTGGCTGAGACGAGAGAAGGTTTCGACTCTCGCAGCGGGATAGTTAGCATCATCTAACTTGAGTTACATAGGATACAAAAAATGCAAAAAGCACTGATTGATTTAAAAAATATTTGTTCGAAGTAAATTCTGCCAAAAGCACAGTTAAAGGTTAAGTACCTATCATCTTCTTCCTACCCTTGACCTACTTTGTGTGGGGTCGGCATAATATGTCCTCTTCAATTTCCTTCTGTCCTAAAGTTACCTGATCAATAAACAATGTAAGTGGAGGTCCATTGTATTTCTTGACCAGCTCAGTGGCGTCCCATTCGCTCCATTTACTCTTGTCGTCTCCGATGTAGCCAGAGAAGCCTTTCACTCCCCACGGGCAAGCCATCGGGTTGCAGATAGGGGCGAACGCACTCACTGACTTGTATAACCCAGGGTTCCTCAGAGTCGAAACAAGTGCTCCATGACCTCCCATACTGAAATAACATTTATTGATTTTCTTAAACCAACTAGCACCTAATAAGTAGGTGCTTATAGGTCACTACAAGAAAGATTAAGAGAGTGAATGTTGTAAAAATCGTATTAAATGGAAATTCGTGCTCTGTTTCTGACACTGTTTCAAAATTTTACTTAGATAAACTCACATATTATGTACATACAAAAGCACGCGTCTTTCCCATGGGGGTAGGCAGAAATCTCGGATTCCCACTTGCTACAATCCTAAAATATGTACTTCTTTCGCTTCATGCATTCTCTATCATTCTTCGTACATGCTTGTTGATTTAGGTTCACCTGGCCTTTCTCTAAAACGTTAGCTATCTGATCGAAACATACACTAAGGACTTCCCCTTCAAGCAGTCCCATTCAAACTTGCCAAAGGCAACTGTTTTCCCAAACTTGTTGAAAACGAACCACCAATAAAAATCGCGGGAAGTCCAGCAGTCGACTTCTACAAGCTGATGGTTATGATAATGCACCAATTATAACGGAAATTACAGTTTAACATGTTTTTAATTTTTGGTTACCTGTGTCCCATGATGCCAATTCTGTCTGAATCAACTATATTTCCAAAAGCCTGGATGACCAATTCATAGAGCTCTTTGTTTAGGTAACTGCCCATTCTGTAGTTGGTAGACCACGGCTCCTTCTGGGCATCAAGGTAGAAGCCAGCTGATACACCGAAATCCCAGGATTCGTCATCACCAGGAACCTTGACTCCTCTGGGGGAAGTATCGGGACCAACTACTATAATTCCATGTTCTGCTGCATATCTGTCGAAGAGATGTAATGGATTTGTGGTTGACCCCAAATTGAACTTGAACTGAAATTTGAACATTCGTTAAAACAGTGGAGATTAGCTTATAACTTTTGTAAACATTTCAGAGTCTTTGCCATAAAGTACATGATTTTAATCAATAGTGTTGATAAAATTATTGTACAGTGATATGTTTTAGGTTTTTACTTGTTTATCAATATCAATGAATACCTACTTAATAATTTGAACATTCTGATCAGTAAGCGTGCGGTTGCTTCTACTTACAAAATTCTACCCAGAATAACCAGTAGTATATTCAGCATCAAAATGAAATGGTTATTGTAGGTACAGTTTCAAGTGCTATATATAAGGCAGGGTAAGCAACGCAACAACAGCAGTCAGCACCCATGGTGTATTATGTTGTTGTGTATGAACAACGGTGACTGTTTCTTGGGCCATTAGCTGTTAGTCTATATTTTACGAAAAAAAAACTTGTATTTTGATAACCTATAACAAGTTATTGCAACCATTATTAAACCAATAGTAGTTATTGCAAGAGCTTGAACCAGAATTGTGAAAAGTTATCAATTATTGATGCTGACCGTACATATCTTGGCTCCTGGAAAAGGGATCCTCACCGCATTAAAGTTAGCATTGTATGGTACCTTTGAAAGCCAGATTTTGCGATGAAATTCTGTTCAGTGCACGTAAGTCCTGACAAGTAGTAAATCACTGGAAGTTTGACATCCCCCCCTTCGGCTTGGGGCGGTAGGTAGATGGAGAAGTTCATCTTGCATTTCAACTCTGCTGATTCATGGGAGTATACTTTTTGGTAACCCCCGAAGATTTTGTTTGAAGAAACTTGCTCTAACTTATCCATTTTAAATTAGGTGCTAGAAAGAAACAATTTCATCGGTAGTAGGTAGGTACCTATCCATTGGTAACTATCCTAATTTACATTATAGAACGTAGAAGCAATACCAATAGAGTTAAAGATAATATTATTGTGTGGCCTTGAGCAAGCCGGGTATGTACATAACCAAATTGTTGTTGAAAAGGATTATTTGGGTATGTACGTAGGTACAAAAACTATGAATAACGATACTCACTTCCTGCTCTCTCTATAATTGACGCAGTTTGTTTCGAATAATACTCAGCGCACTCTCGCTGCTCTGTATTTAAAGAATCACTTTGCAAGGAGTTAAAACGCTCCGCTTGACCTGACCGTGACGGCACTGAGCAAGGAATATTAAAATGAAATAAATGAGGCACTGAGTCACAGACGCTGACGCCGCTGACGGCTGGCTGCGGCTGGTGAGACGCTGGTGAGGCTGGCTGATGACTGACACATGACATTGATTGACAGACAGACAAGGCAAGGCAAGGCTGCCAATCAACCAGTGTTGCCAGATGCGAAAGTTGAAAATGCGGTAACGGTACTCCAAAAACGCGGATTTTCAACAAAAAAAGCGGAATTTCCTGTTTTAACGTTAGATCGATTTTTCTCACTCAGTTCATAATCGTATTACAAATCAATGAGTTATGTGAAGTAAACTTCCATTTCATGGCTCATACTCGGAAAGTAGGTCTGAAGTTGCCTGAGGTGCCTAATTGAAAGTAATACTTTCAGCCCTAGGGAGAATCTCTTTCTACTGAAAGCTGTCAAATTATAAAAAAAAACAAGTTTTATTTTATTCAACCATGTTCCAACTTTCTAAAGTCTTTCTAACTGCCAGGAGGTTTTTTTTTTAACCTGCAAAGGCAAAGGCCTCCCCCAAAATCTTCCAACTATCACGATCTTCGGCGACTTTCCACCAATCCTTCTCCAGAGCTTCCAGATCGTCTCGCCATCGTTTTTTTGGGTGGCCACGCCGTGATACAAGATACAAGACTTTTGCCCACTTTTTAGGGTCCATCCTGCTGACGTGGCCCGCCCACTCCCACTTGAGCTTGGCTGTTTTGCTTTCTACATCGGCAATGCCAGTCATTAAACGCAGCATTGTATTTCGCACCCGGTCGATGCGTTTAAGGCCAAGAATGCTGTGTTCCATTGCCCTCTGGCAAATCTGCAGTCTAGACTTCTGTAACTCAGTCAATGACCAAGTCTGGCAAGGAGGTTATTAAACCAAATTCCAACTTTTTATTCAGCAAGCAGGTTGGAAGCCCATTACAACGGTAAGAAGTTTAAAAAGTCTAATAAGAGCGCGATGTGAAATTTAAATTTTAATAACATAAAGAGTATTAAATAAAGAATATATTTTCTAAATGACTTTATTATTATTTAGCTTCAACTATTTCTTTAAAATAACATAGATTTGAGCAAAAAAAATACCATTTTTAAATTATGAAAATGAAAATAAAGGCTGAATAATGCTGGCCAGCCGAAGGCCTGCCAGAGAAAATTAAAAGCTGGAAGGTGGCAATTCAATCATCATTTTCACCATCGAGATCTAGGTACTACGTGATGATTTTCACTAATTTTTCTATCATGTTTTTATTTTTACTTTCCTTGTATTCGGGTGAAAGACTTATTTAAGTCCCTCAAGCTCCATTGGCGCCCTCGCTACGCTCTAGTGCCAAACCCGTCTTGGGACTCAAAAACGTGACTTTCAATCCTCAGGTAACAATGTACTATTACTTCACAGAACAGAAACAGAAGGTGGCTCAGGGAGGCACAAAAGATATCACTCAAGTTCAATCCACATTCTTCACAGTCAGTGAAAAACTTGTAGCTTGATCTGAACTTGCGCGTGTGCAACTTCATAACACTGTGTACCAACATGACAATAGTGATTTGACAACATAAATTTCACGGATAATATGGGACAGCGCTATACTAAGAAAAGAGATACAAGTATTTCTGTCTTGCTTTCTCGTATAGCGCTGTCTCCTACCCAACCTATCTCCCTATTACCCAAAGGTTAGCTGGTAGATAATGCTATCTAGCATTAAGTTCGCCTGTGTACAGTAATTTTTAATTTTGTGCAATAAAGAATTTTCTATCTATCTATCTATCCTATTTGGCGTAGTTTTGGCAGGAATGTAGAGCCCGCTATAGACATTTTTTAGGTTCTTCTATTTGAAAGAGTAAACGGATCGGTGCCCATAAAAATGTCTTTAGTGGGAAGATAATATTTTAATCCTCATGTCCTATCAAAGTCGAAAAAAGTGGAACCCCGCTGGCTAAAAGCGGATGGCGGATCCATTGTCAAAAAGGCGGTGTAAAAAGTGGAAAAGCGGTATGATCTGGCAACGCTGCAATCAACTGCCAATACACCATTTCTTTTTTTTTTTTTTTTCCCTCCTTTCGAAGCAGGCTAAGTACTAAGACCATACCGCCTAGTCTTACGTTTTGTTTTTTCCCTTGAGTTGGGTTTTTTAAAATTTACGTCTTTCGTAATTTTTTTAAAAGTGAAAATATCATCATATAATTATATAGATATATGCCAATACACCAGTAAGACAAACCTAACTTTTTCTTCAAAAAAGCAAATGTTGACAGTTTGTCTGTAATTTTTTTTTTATTAATTCTTAATCTTGTAGTTACACTACACTAATAAAGACAAAACTCTTGTTAATTTAATTGTATTTACTACTAGCGGCTGCCCGCAGAGATTAGATTCAACAGTAGAATGAATTTGATCACTAAGAACTAATTACAATTCTACTATTTTCTATCTAGGGTATGTATGTAGCTACTGGCGCATTCCATTTTTGATTTGTTTAACATTAACATAGCACTCGCGGAAATATATTTTAGAGGTTATACTTGTTGTTTCACTCCTGCAACTTATGCTCTGATTTAACAGCTCAGTGTTTCAAAAGGTACAAACGCGTTTGAATTCGTCTAATTAGAAAATATAGTTTGCCCTGCCCTGTTGTTTATTGAAATCTTGGAACAAATATAGGCATTATTCCTTGTGTGTGTGTAAAAACTGAAAAAACTTTGCATCCAAGCCAGCACAAAAAAAACAATGACTGTTAGATGATAATGACTTTGATTCAATTTTTGACAAAAACTTGGATTGTGGAACAGCCCTCCCCCCTCGTCTGCGCACCACGATTTGCGAAAAATGGCGGATGTGCGCACTACCTTCGTTAGAGGTCGGCGCGCGCATGCCGCTTTGTAAATGAATGATGATTCTCTTTTATTTTTCTACTATCACTCCGTAGTAATTATACCTCTTTGAAATCAACTTGAAATATTCTAACTAATTGAATATTAATTATTACTTGTTTACAAATGTACACTTCGCTACTCGAAGTCAAAGATTTAGAAAACGGATGGAAATACACACTTGGAATTTATGTGATGTAGTAGGTACAAAGTAGGTTCAATGAGTTAGACAAAAACATTGATATCCAAAAACATGAATATATTTATAAAAGATTCATGATAAAAAAATAACCTATTGCCATACAAAAACATTTAGAAATTCAACAATCAAAAACTTGCAATTTTCTATGATAACAGTGCCATGTTATCATAGTGGATTTCTCGGACTGCGGAAAAGCCCACTCGTGGCTCATGCATGGAATGCTAGTATTTTTTTCACTATTTTGAAGAAACCTAATTACATTCTAACAATATAACACTTAAATAACATAAAAATATGTATTGTTGACCTATTCCACTGGTTTTTTAGTAAGGACAGTTAGATTTTAAGTCTAAAC
Organism: Thera obeliscata; assembly: GCA_947578465.1. NCBI lineage: Eukaryota > Metazoa > Arthropoda > Insecta > Lepidoptera > Geometridae > Thera > Thera obeliscata. The sequence goes on from OX387926.1 coordinate 8,387,054, forward strand.
AAAGAGATTTTCTATGATAACAGTGCCAAGGATTTCTCGGACTGCGGAAAAGCCCACTCGTGGCTCATGTATGGAATGCTAGTATTTATTTCACTATTTTGAAGAAACCTAATTACATTCTAACAATATAACACTTAAATAACATAAAAATATGTATTGTTGACCTATTCCACTGGTTTTTTAGTAAGGACAGTTAGATTTTAAGTCTAAACAAAGAGATTTTGTTGGAGAACTTCGCAGAAAAAAATTAGGTGGCTGATGAAATTAGCAAGGTTTTGAATGAAAACTTATCAAAACCGAAACCAATTGAATGTAAAAACATTAAAAACTTACCTGTTCATCGTTACAATAGCACCAACAACAAAATAATTCACTTTTTACCCTGTAAACCAGCAACAAAACACAAACTTGTTACACAATGACCGGCCGCGAAAGTGCGCGTAAATAAAATGAACTTTGGAACTTTGTCTCCGTTGGCCGTATTTTTATGAACATTTGCTACCTGTCTCTATTCTTCAACGAAGCCAGTGACTAGGTTAGAGAAGTGCAGCTATAGGTTAATGCCGTTAATTTCGTACAAATACTGAGAACGGTGGAGGACGGTGTGATCGTCCAAAAATCGAATGATGCGCAGATGTGATGATTTTGAAGAAAGCCACCAGATCAACAGTTGCCAGTCCAAAGGTAATCCTCGGAGGAACCAGGGATAAGCCAGAGTTACACTACTGCAGACCCGTGTGTTGCACTGGTGTGTGAGTGGGCTGTCAGTACTGCGTATGCGTACAGTCACGCGGTCTGCATTAATGTGATCAACTGTTCACCTATTCCTATCTTGATTCCTATTAACAATATGGGGACCCCGATTCGCTTCTGTTCTGATTTTCTGATGCATTACACTCGCAGTCGTACGTACACGAGTAGTGAAATTCTGTTTTTAACCAGGGTCGAACGAACACCTCACACGAGTGACAGTGACATTGACTTTACAGACACGTAAGTCTTTGACTTTTGTTGGGATGGTTTGAACTTTGATTGACAATATTACATACAAGAATAATTGAATTTTTGAATTTTACAATAGAGAAATTGAGATTATACATTTCGTAATCCTAGCGATAACTTGGCGCTATCTAGAGTAGATTAGAGTACCACAACAATAGCGTCATTCAATTTGAAGAAGAATACAGCCCGTATAATAACCATGCACAATGTTTAGGGCTTAAAAGTAGGCGCACGTGGTAAGGTAATCCAATCACCATGGGTCGGGGTTTGGTGAAATTGTATCAAAATGTGCTTTCTCGGAGACCCTACTTAGTTCAAGCAGTACAAACTGGTACCCTAATGGCTGCTGGAGATGCGATTTCACAGACATTTATTGAAAATACATCGATCAAAGATCTAGACTGCAAACGAATGTTCAAGTTTGCTTCCATAGGATTTTTCGTAGGAGTAAGTAACTATGTAGTTTTTACTCAGTTATAAATAATCGCGTGAATTTTGTTAATCTGATTAATTTTGTATATATTCCAGGGTCCAGCTCTGCGAGTTTGGTATGGTGTACTCAATAAACAAATTGGTTCAAAAGGAACAACAGTTGCAATCAAAAAAGTGTTGGTGGATCAATTCATATTTGCACCTACCTTTCTAGGTATGATCCTTGTTACTGTAGGTGCAATGCAAGGCAAAAAATGGGATGTCATAAAACAGGATCTCAATGCTAATTACATGGATGTATTGAAGACTAACTACTTTATCTGGCCTTGGGTGCAGCTTGTAAATTTCTACTATGTGCCCCTTCAGTATCAAGTGTTAGTGGTACAATTTGTGGCATTATTCTGGAACACTTATCTCTCATGGAAAACCAATAGAAAGAGGCTTATTAATTAGAACTCAGTATTTCAATATTGTCTAGTCGTAGATCATAGCTGTCACATGTACAATTTATGGTTAATGCCTATGTTAATGTTTATTATGATTAAATGTCAAATAAAATGTGCTTACAATTACAGTTTAATTTTCAGTTGGTGGTATTGGTGACCATAACCAATGTAGGTAGTGGTTACATTGTCTTTGCGTTACCTACTCGCACATAACATAAGGTCCAAGTCGAAGGTTCACAATAATATTTATCAAAGAAAAAACCTTTGTAACCATCCCCATTTGCTCATAGAATTACAGATGATGATAGCATTATTTCTAAAACCAACTAAATCAAAGAAGACCATAGGAGAACAAATAGCTTCCAGCAGGGGATTAGCATAGCATAATATGCTAGACTAAGAAGAGCCAGAGTTAATTTTTTTCTACCTTTGAAAAATACATTTTGTAGTCTAATCATGCCTTTAATCCACTTTCATGCACATTGCATATTAGAGCAAATAAAAAGAGGGCAAGTCCCTTGCAATAGTTGCAATTTATAGCAAGGTCATTAACTAGGTAGCTAACTTAACTTGTAAGGAATTAAGTCTATTTTTGTTCGGTGTAATAGAGGAACATCGCAGCGTTTTTGGTTTTTGCTTTTCTGTGGCCACTAACGTTATTTTTTTAATCTGTGTTCCGGTTCCCTGAATAAGTTATCTGCTATAATACATTCACTCTCTTAAATTTTATTCACTCACTCATTCGTTACAATCTATCTATATATGTTTGAATGACGGGCCAGAGAATCAGTAAATTGTAATTTGGCTAAAAATTGCTAAAACATCCAAGAAAACCACATCAGTGCCTCTATCACCATGGATAAAAGGAAGTTGTCAACTGCGGGTGATAGCCTCTATCAAATACTTCAAGTTCCAAAAACTGCGACTGCGGACGACGTCAAGAAAAGTTACAGAAAATTAGCGTTAAAATTTCATCCTGACAAAAATCCCAACAACCCAGAAGCTTCTGAGAAGTTCAAAGAAGTAAATCGGGCACACACTATACTCAGTGATGGCACAAAACGCAACATTTACGACAATTATGGCTCACTCGGACTCTACATCGCAGAACAGTTTGGAGAAGAAAACGTCAACGCCTATTTCGTAGTAACAAGCACTTGGTGCAAGGCGCTGTGTATCGTGTGTGGGATCTTGACCGGCTGCTACTTCTGCTGCTGCTTGTGCTGCTGCTGCAACTGCTGCTGCGGCAAGTGTAAGCCGCGCCCTCCGGAGGAGTCGGGTGATTACCACACGCTGGAGCGCGACGACTCTGACGGCGTGCAGACAGTGACGACGCAGCCGGCCGGCGGAGAGGGCCGCCCTAAGGGTGAGCAGGCGCCGCCCATCGCGCTGCCGATGCCCATGCCGACACCGGCGCCCCCGGCCGGGGCCTCTGAGAACACGGGCCTAAACACAGGTGGGGTCAATTATGGAATTTCACAATAATCTATTCCAATTAACATTTACATACATCACTATGTTATCCACTTTAAAAAATTGTATTTATTATATTTGGCAGTACATGAACATTTCCGTTAACCTTATCTGTATGATTATAGGTTGATGATATTCTATGGTTCATTAGAATCAGGATGATATGATTTTTCTACATGTACATAACTTCCTCGTGTGTAGGAAGGAACTGTGATGTAGCTCTGTCATTCAGGCATCTTAAACAAATTAGTTGACCTCTCATTTTTAGGAACATTGTTATATATTTTATAAAGTTATGTATGAATTTAAAAGCTTTTTATGCAATTTAACTTATGAAATACACATTATACAGTGTTGCCTTTTTCAATGTAGTTGTAATCATAAAATGTATATTACTTACTGTTAATAACTCTGAATGTCCACTAAGTTATTCATACAAACCTCTGCCCGTTAGATTTTCATTGTTGTAAAAAACAGTTCTACGAAAAATACTTTTAAGATTTAAAGTTACTAAGTAGTCTAAGGCCAAATGCAGAAACAAATCTCGAGTCTGAAATCGAGCCTGGATCATAGATTTTTGACAATTTTCAATGTAGTACTATAAAAATATATATGCTTGAGGCTGGACTCAGACTCGAGCATTATTTCTGCATACGGCCCTAATACTGATGGAAGCTGGGACATAATATAGTTTTGGGTGTGTTGTTTTGCATCTAGCAACACAAGAGTTTCATACATACATTTTATGTATGTATGAAACTCTTCTGCTTGGTATTTCAGTTTTCTTATCTGTTTTTAATAAAAGTGTGATTCCTAAAGTAACTGATAATGATAACAGTTTTAGTGAATCATGATAATATAATTATCAAAAGTACACATTCATTTGTTAAAACCATGCATATTTGATAACAGTTAATTATTTAATTACTTTATATTAAGTGTATGTGAACTTCTCAGATTTTTATGTACCTATCAATATGGTGTGCCTAATGTATAGCATTTAGACAATAGTTGTTGAAGTTATTATCCAAGTTTGACAAATATTAGTTACCATATTCTTAATTATTGCCATTTTTCTTTGGGCTGATTTTTCCAGATCTAGCGTAACACTATCTGTTGATTAAAACTATTTCCATCCTTGTTTTTTGACAAGCTTAAAGAGGAGAAAAGTATTTTTTTTTCAGATGTACAGAGTTACTCTAGAAATGAATAAATCTGCTCTTAGAATATTTATATACTTCCTCCCATCATATCATAATATAAAAATAACAACCATAGAACATGGGATTGGTAAATAATTCTAACAATATGATAAATTATATTCATAGAAAAATGCATTTGTAATGAATTTCATAGTGACTACATTGCAAATACTACAATTTACCCCAGTAAATTAAACACATTCAATCATATTGATCAACTTAAGTCCAATAATTACATAATGTACCTACCTAATTGGTCAACATTTTGTTGAAGAAGCATGAAGAATAATACCGAAAGTTAGACAACTTTGTATATGTATGTGTATCAAGTCAAAATATTTGAAGAAGGTCACTATAACAAGTTTGACGAGTTTATGTTAATTACTACCTAGTTTCTCTTTGAATACTGTTTCGTTAATTGTTATCAGACCATTATGTACTAAATTAAATTATCCAAGAGGGTAACATTGGTGGAGTAAAAATTATATACTGGCCTATACGTATAGACCCTCACCTCATGTTTAGCTATGCTGAAGCAATGTCTATGAGAAATTCAGTGACAGTGATTTATAATTAGCAGAATTCATCTCAACCTTGGTTGGCCCGGAGGAGCCCCAAGCATGGATTTTTGACACTTTTCAATGAAGAACTATCAAAAAAAATACCTATGCTTGAGGCTCTACTCAGACTCAAGCACTGTTTCTGAATATGGGCCTAAAAGTAGAGATGGTCAAACACCAACTAGGTAGGTATACTCTAGCCAAATTCTAATGTGTGAATGTTTTTAAACAAACCTTAACCGAAAAACCTAAAATTCGATTTTTGGTGTCCAGTTTTAGAAATAATTACTTACCTAGGATCTTGGCAATAAACATTGCCAAGATCCCAAATCCACATGTAATGCCAAATTGATTGGTGAAAATGTTGACGACAAGAAAGTGATTTTTAAGTTAAATAGGTTTGTTTACAAACATTCCACATCTTATTTGGCTGGAGTATAGTACCTATTGATTATTGAGGCAATGTAATTGATTTATGTATTATTTATATTAGTTAGGCTGTTAAATTAGTCATTATTTGCTTAGCAATTTGAGCATTGTACACAATTGCTTTTCAAATATAGTCATAGGTTTTGATTTTGGTAATGTCTAGGTTTTTGAAAAAATGTGGTCTTACCACATCTGATAGTGTAAAACTTCTCTTCTTATCTCTGTTGAGAAAAACCATTGATTGGGTTAATGGTTTTTTTTTCACAGTAGTCAGTTCTGATTTTAATTTATGAATATGAGGTTGAGCTAAGTAATGCCCTTATTTTTGTATTTATGTTAGGTCACATGCTTGTTACTTTTACGTAAGCTGTCCACTTAAAATTAAAGTTAGGTACATTTAAATATTCATTGATACCATCCTAAGGGCGCTTGTACACGCTAAGAAAAAACGCCGGGTCTACCCAAGAATTCGTGTCGTAACTAGAAAATAACTGTGTACACTGCTCGCAGCGGTGCACGAAAAAAATCTTATCTGCGCAAGACACGACGCGGCGAACGTTGTTGCGTTTTCGTGTGTGGAAAAGACAAAATTCTTGTCGTCTACACGAAGAATTTGTCTTGTCTGCCGCAGGAACGACAAATTTTCTTAGCGTGTACAAGCGCCCTAAAGCCTATACTTAGTTAGCTTGTGGGTCAGGAAAACTACGAATTTCCTGGTTTTTGTGAGTTTTCTGAATGTTACCTACTACATTAATGAATTTTACATTCCATTTGTAGCAAAGGAATAATACAAAGTTAGTTTACGCGTCCTATTTGGCATAAGCTAATCTTCCTACGTCGCGTACCCTGACCTGACCTCATTCGCCCCAAGGCTATTCTTTTCCGTTAGCTATAGATTCGTACAAGATGTTTCCTGCTGAAATTATTACACTAAGCACCAAGTCAATGAACTATGAAGGGTTAACGTTTTCGTATCGTGTCATATATAATTTTAGGGAGTAGGTGCCCAATCTAAATAATAGTAATGTGACGCTTTTCCTCTCTTGCTTATTTTGATAGAAGTTACCTAAGTATAAACCTGCTAAGCATTTTATAAGCAATAATAACTGAACAATTCAATCCCAATATTATTTTGTTGTTTATAACAAAACAACACATTTAGCGAGCGGTATTTACTTATAAACTTACTAAAAAGCATTTGTGAAAAAATAATAAGAAGTGCAGTCTACAGTGCCGTCTTAACTACAGTATAATGAATAGTACGCCCCGTCGCCTTGCCTTTTGATAGGATATAATTTTTTTCAGCGATAGTCGATTGAAAAATATATTTACGGCCTGAAATTGATGCTTATATACAGTAGGTAGTCATACTGGGTCTTTGTGGTTCTGAAGTTGCGTGTTGGTCAAATCGTCCCATCGTTCATCGCCCATAAATGATAAAATCTATTTAGATGGAAAGCGAAACACCTTAACACAATGATTCTTTGACACTAACTGTAGCATGCTAACTTTTTAAATGATAAGTTAGTAAGTTATGACAAACCCTAATAGCATTTTGTTTTTGAATGCTTTACAAATTTTACTTTTTGTAAAATGCTTAAGTACCATAATTTATGTAAGGTACATACTTTTTATAAATTAACTAGGCTAGGTTGGTTTTAGGTTTTAATTTATATTCGCCGATGATTGGTGGTTATTATGTAATCAAATATTTTTGTTGTAAAATCAATTAAACTACTTTTCAATGGTTTCAAAAATATATATTTTAGATTAAGTACCAAAATTCAAAAGTGAGTCGTAGGTGTTGACCAAAATTATACTTATGAAATATACTGTAAGCTTGTCAAAGTTATAAAATGTAGATGCTTTAGTTAAAGTGGCTCGATTTTCATACCTACTAATTTATTTTGACCATTAATGGGCAATGAGAGTATAATGTACACTGAAAATTGTCTTTACGAAGACCACCTTAATGTATTCGCTATCTACATCTACAGTTTTTTCAATCTTTAGTTTAACTGAAAAAAAACAAATAAACAGCGAACAAGTAATTATTTTAGTCTACAATTATACTCTCATCGCTCATAAAAATAAATTATATTTTATTTAACAAAGGTTAAATAAATTATATAGTATGAAAATTGAGCCACCTTAAACTCAAAAAACCAATAAAAAGGTTTGCACCTAAACCATGCATTATTTTAATTTGTAAGTTTTTGTGATATGAAATTATTTTTGTCAGTATCTAACGATTTGGGTGTCTTGGTCTGTCTGAAATTTCAGCCGTAAGCCTGTCTATCTTCATCGATTCAATGTTAAACAGGGATCGTTTACTAATTATGTTGACAATGTTTGGGACAGTTATTAGACATAAGTATTAACTGAGTGTATAAGCAGAGATTACATTTGAAGTAGGATTTCTAGTTTAAGTCCACTCTACACTAAAGCTTAGTCAAATTATTATGAACCTAATGTAATTCCACTGTTAAATTTTTACTCATAATTCGTCTAAAAGTGTGTTTATATTGTATTGTAAATTAGTACATATTTACGTAGTCGTTTGAATATTGAAAAAATAAACCATCGATATAATATGAAACAGCTTTAAATATAGCTAAGCTCAAGTAGCAGCTAGCAAGATCCGGTAGCGTCGTTTTCGTATTGTGTATTATAAGCTTTTATGATACTAGTCTTCGAGTTTATACCGACCTGAACGACCGTGTCAACTTATAAGAATGTTTAAATTAATGTAATTACACAAAATCTTTCAATTTAATAAATTCTGCATAAGGAATAAAATAATCTCTTATTGAAACAACCAACGGTCCTTGCACTTTTTATTTTCAAGTTTAAAATGCTTAACGATTTATATCTTATTTTAACAAAAATTTTTTCTTATTTGCAGGAGGCAGTATTCCAAAATACACATGAAGTATTCCACAGCTAGTCTAGTTATTACCTACCTGCCTACATAATGTATTTGTAAGAGAACAACGCATGATTTCTTAAAACCACCAACGTGAAAAATCACTAAGTACAGGTTAAGTCTTAAATTAAGTTATCTACTTATGTAAAATATTTTTTATCTTTTATGTTTTTTAAGAGCTGCTATCACAATATATTTTTTTTATAGAAAAAAATGTTTTAATTGTCAAACTTAAGGTACCAGTAGTAATTCAGTACCTACCTAATAACTGACACAAGGATTATGCTTCGAACCACCTGCCATGATGCGAGTCATTTGGGTCCAATTAAAATTTTAATTTGCTTAAGTGGTACCTATAGTTGGTTGGTTGTAGGAATTCAGCATTTTGTTACACTGAACATTTAACCTAACGTAGTAAAAATAAGAAATTGCACGTACCTATCTATTCTGAATGATTTATACAGCGTCAGATAATTTTTCACACCTGCCTCTATTTATGGAACGCTAGTAGGTATTCTTGTGTGTAATAGACTTTAGATGGAATGGAATAGGCTTTACTTAGCTCTTAATATAAAGGTTTTATTATCTACCTAGGTATGTATTTGGTTACCTCTTACGCCTATCATCTATCCAGGATTCCCCGGAATTGTCCTCGTTAGAGGGGGTTTTTAAAAAAGTGTCCGTTATGGGACTTTCTATCTGGGGAGTCCCGATCGATTGACTGGTATGAGTGAGTAGTTTGTACCTAGTACTAGGTAGTGAAAACGCTGAATAGTCCCAGTGTTTGTATAAGGTTTTACAATAAAGCCCGTCACAGACTTAGCTATAATATATATTTCAAATAAGTAGGTACCTACTTAGGTAATCAAAAACTGACAGCTTAGTTAGTGGTTAGGCTTGTAATTGTTGATTTAGTAATTTGGCAATGTCCGGTAGGTATTTTTAATATTTGGCCCGGCGTCAGTGATTTCGATGATTGCAGACCTATAGGTATTTAATGTTTATCGTGATATAGGTGAATCAAATCTTATCGTCTAATCTCTATCTCGATAAAATATTTGAAACCTATTTACTTGGGTAGTAGGTGATAATTAGAAAAAGAAAAATAGGGCAAGGCCCTAAAATCCTGTCCCAGGCACTATAGCGTCCCGTTAGCAGGGGCATGAGTAATCACCAGTTGCCCCTGACGTTATATAAATCATCTACAATAGATGCAAAGGCCTGTTTACTTACTTTTACTTTTTTAATAGAAAAAACTAAGAGCCTGAACCTAAATTGTACTTATACCTACCTATCTACTAGGTACCTTACCAATACCTACCTACCATAAAACATCATAATACAAAGTTTCCAACCATGAGGTTGATTTTCTTCCATCGCACAAAAAAGGTGTAAGGCCGGTCGATCACAATCTTCATTTGAGAAGGCGCGTCCCATTCCAATCCTATAACAAGAAAAAGTTTTACATGTAGGTTCATATCATACTTACTTAGTTATTAAATTCAGATTACCTACACCTCATAAACTTTTTTGAGTAGATAATTACTATTCAAATCTGTGCGCTATAGTAGTCATTGATTATGTCAATTTGATTAAAATTCGTCTGCCTGCCTAATTGATTGTCGTTCACTCCACTCACCGTCATCTTTATACGCGTTGCGCCCCTCTTCCGCCCAGAACATGATTCGTTGCACTGCTTGCGATATTCGCAGAGAACCATTCTGAGCTCCACTGACGTCCACTATACGGGATATTTTCATCTGCAATGTTTTTTTATGATCGAAATTAAAAAAATATTGGTTGACGAGTTTGCTTCTTGTTGTTTGTAAGGACCAACTTACGGCTTGTAATTTATTGGGCAACAACAAAGTCATCCGTAGAGTGTAGAGTGGCAGTGACACTGCGATTCGGATGTTCTGCATTCTCTCAAAGACAGTCGTTAAGTTGGCGCTGGTCATCTTCTCTGCTAGGAGCTTCAACGAACTGCCTCGGGGCACTATCATCAGCAGGCTCAATCCTTGAGTCAAATATGGCATTTCGATTGCCTGAAATATGATAGGTAACAGTTTTACTTTTAGGCCATTTGAGATTGTATGAATTAATTGCCATCTGTATTTCGTTAAAGTTATCTCTGGGGGCGGATGCTGATATCAGATTTCTATTGAAACGAAACATGGCATCACACAGAAACGATCACATAGTCGACGACCATGATGCGGTTCGCAACGCTCTTGGCACTACTCTACTGCGGCGGCGCCGTGGCAGTCACCGAGGATACCTGGCAGTGCCCCGAAAAAAACGTACCGGAACTCCATAAGGAAGCTCTATTGCACAAGGATTTATTTTGCGCCTACGCTTTCTCCGATATAAGACCCGTGAAAGATCACAAAACATCAATCAAGATAAAGGTTCGGTTCTCACTGAAGTACATCAGCTTTGACGCTCTTGAAGAAACCTTCAACCTGCACAGTTGGGTAGCCTTAGCGTGGGAAGATGAGTTTCTGAAATGGAATCCAGATGATTATGGTGGTATCCAGGAGTTACAAGTTGAAAGTAACGAATTTTGGACGCCGCGCATGGCCTTGTTCAACGCAGATGCCGCCATGTACAACTCGGACTCGATCTACACAACTTGTTTAGTGCAGAAGACCGGCGCTGTCAGTTGTGTGCCGCATATCGTTCATTCTGGAATATGTCGCACGTCGCTACGCAAATGGCCTTACGATGAGCAGAACTGTACCTTATACTTCGGTTCGTGGATGCATACAGGAGAGCAGGTCAATTTTACGTTTTATGATAAAAATCCAGTCATACTTGATAATTACCAAAACGGCCCCGGATGGAAACTTCTGGCCGTACAACACGATCGCTTGCCTGGAAAGTACTCGTATATGAATAGCACTTACCCCATGCTCAAATACACGTTTCAGCTAAGAAGAGTGGCGGCGGGTCCTGCAGCGGTCGTAGTCGTTCCAGCAATCGTAATAATATTGCTTACCTTGATCTCCTTGCTGCTGGATGTGAAAAATAACGTAAGACTCCTGATGATTTGCTTTAGTCTTTTTGGCCATTTCATGTTTTTGACTGAAATCGGATATAACATACCGAAGCACAGCGCGGAAACGCCCATCATTCTGCTGTTTCTGCGTGACTCAATGGTTATTACATTGGCTGGAATTTGTGAGACTTTGTTTTTGATGGCTTTGCGTCGTCGCGTGGAGCCGGCACCGGTGTGGATCATGAGCGTGAACCGCCTGATGAGCAGCGGGCCTGGCAAGTACGCCGTCTTCACAGAGTTCGATCCGAGCGTCGACGTCGAAGAAGTAAAGGCGATCAGCGAAGACCGTTCCGAAGAGAGCGCGCGTGCCATAAACGACTGGATCCAATTCGCTAACATTCTCAACAGTGCTTTGTTTATTGTAGCGGTGTTAACTTACTTGATTCTTATATGTACTTACATACCATACGGTAGTGGAATAAGCGATGATGCCGCCATACATAATTTTTGATCAGGTGAGTAGGGAAACCTACCGTCACCAAACATTGTGCTGGCCCTTCCTTCTCATAAAAATATATAGGTACCTTACCTAGGTACCTAGTTGCGAGGCCCATTTCGCGTATGCAGGTAACCTTAGTACAGTCGGCTGCACTAGAATTGTATAATTGATAACTTTCAAGTTACCTAGTTGTTGCAGTGCTCTCAAAAACTCAAAAATCATTAAATTAGTTTTTAAGTTCACTAAAATTTTCCGCATTTTCCCTGTAAATGTCCATCGCAATGCTGCATCACTAGCGTTGAAAGTTAGGATTTGTTTACATGCTAGCGCAGCTGATTGTACCTGCTTAACTATTTACTGTGAAATCCTTGGTAATGTAGGTACTTAGTGCATATTCGATAGGTAAAACCCAGAATTATTCACTAAAATACAGCACACTCACCTCGGCATCCCATTCAGGGAGATCGATGTATTTCATGACATCGTTTACCCTTATCATTCTGACCGTCTTCGGGGAGGCGTTGCTTGTGAAAAAGTTCCAAGTCCCATTGAGCAGCGTGGGGTCGGAGCGCCAACGAGCTCGGAAGTACAAAGTGGTTATCAGAACTGCTTCTTCGTTCTCCGTTAAATCCTCTGCATCGAACGTATCACTGATGGCTCCGTCAGAGTCCTTTTCTATCTGTCATTGAATACCTAATTATATTGTTTTTTTTAAAGAGCAAGTAAACAGGTAGGTCCTATCCAGTGAAGTGAAAGTAAATAAAACGTGGAAGCATTCCTACCGCTAAAACGCAGATAAGCAAAAGAAATATCAACTTATTAACCGCGGTGCAGTTCATTTTTTCTTAGCAGATAACTATACCAAATGTCGTCAGTTATCTCTGGGGAAAAAAATCTAACGCCAGTTATCTGCAAGGAATGAGCGGTTCTTCCATACAAATTGCCAGATGGGCAGTGGGCGGGCACACTGATATAAAAAGTATCGTAGGCGAGTAATCATTATGATAGCAACTGAAACCCAAATCCAACAGGTTAGGTAAATAATAAGCACGACTTTGTCGACATAAATTAGCGTCGTTTTTTTCTTTGGAAGAATGCTTCCATGTTTTATTTCCGTTTACTAGACCTATCTATTTGTAGTACCTACTTACCAAGAATTTTTGGGGATAGCTACCGTGCCTGGTAGGTATCCTATCTAATTCTTATGAACTCTTTTCATCCCATAAATAAAATGTTCTTAACATCGAGATATAAGTACTACGTACGTTCTTAAGTATTTATTATGTTAGTACTTACACTTATTTAATATTTTTCAATAAAATCATATGCGTATATATGTATATATTATTAAAAGGTATTAAAACTTGTTATTAAATTAAATTAAAATTAAAAATTTGTTTATTCAGATGTCAAAAGATCCATTTTCTTAAAACTAACATAACACATACAAAAAAACTATCAAAATTAAATATTCATAAATAGAGGTGGGTAGTGTACCTACTTAAATAAGGTGTATTTTTTTGTGAATAAATAAATCATGATATAGTTAAAACACTGTTATTTTCCTATAGAAACCTTTCTATAAATAGTTAAGTAAATACCTATTACCTACTTAAGAGGTGAGCGTTATTCAAAAAGTATAAAGATACCTACCTGCTTTGTTTAGTTTGGTATGAGTGAAACGTCCCCAAATATTTGAAGCTAATTAAAAAGTTATTTTTCAGTCAACTAGCTGATGGAACAAGCATAGAGCCCTACCTGATGTTCAGTGGTAACCATCGCCTCTAAAAAAGCCCAACAAAAAAGCTCTAAAATTGCCTCGTAGGTCACGCACGTCAGCAACGTTTGATTGCAATGTCTAGATAGATTAATAAGATGACTATGTAATAGAAGCATTTTGAAAATAATCCCACGTTACCATTGTATTGAGAACTTCTGCCATTGCGTCAGGCGTCTGTGCGTCTTCGAAGTGAGCTATCTCGAGTTGCAGCGCCTCTGCCGTGCGTAAAGTGAACTGCGGACTGAGCTGTAGTGAGGGGCGCAGCACCAGTCGCGATGACCTGTAGTACTTCAGCTCCTTGGACGAGTTTGGGAGTGATAACATCACTTGTTCTATCGTTTCTATTTTTTCCTATGACGGGAATTCGTATGAGTCAAGAGCAACGTAAGATTACCAACATCTTTAATTTTCTTATTTATCCCGGAACGCCCGGAACCCCTTGACATGCATGGAGGCCGGCCACCGGGTGGTTTTTAGTGGGTAATCGGAGTTCGACATCCCCACACACGCTCCCTCAAGCGTGGTTGGATGGTCATAGAACAGAATTTACACCCGTCAAAAAAAAACAAAAGTTTTGAACGGAAAGATTACATTGGTAAGAAAGGAGTGACTTTATGTACTGAAATGAAACACAGCAATGCTGCTGCTTCACGGCAGAAATCGGTAAGTAAGGTAGGTATGATTGAAATAGTACCTATCGAAATATCAGTAGCACCTACACGTACCTACTTACTTTACCGAGAATTAATTTAAATGATTCTTGTTCATTAAAACGTACCGAATCTAAAAGACACATCCCTAAATTCCGATCAATTTCATTCTTAGTATCAACATCGACTTCAGTGGAGAGAGCCATCAGCGACATTCCCAGGAACAAGCCAGACTGGACGAAGCTCATCCCATTGTCGCCATTCGCTGCCGGTGCTAGAGCTAGGAACTTATTGAAGTTTGTCTGAAATATTTAATATTCAAATTGTCATCTAATACAACGTGTATCAAAATATGTGTACTATCCCGAAGGGGGGTGAATTTCCACCCCCCGGGGAACAACTTTTGTTCAACGACTTTTCGAACTTCGATTGGTATCTCTGAAAAAAACTGCAACGAAGTTTCAACATGAACAGCTGACTTTGTACAAAGTGACAACCCTAAACTCAGCTACAGAGGTAGTAGGTAGTAGTAGTAGACCTACAGAGGTAGTAGGTCAAGGGGTTACAAGGATAGGGTTGTCAATTTATTTAGGCATTATGAAATTAAATATTTTTGTATGGGAAACTGAAAATAGGAATTTTTAATTTTCTCCCCCCCACAACTGATCACCATTGTGGTCTGAAACCCCCCACCTTCGCATAGTACACATATTTAGATACACCTTGTATATAGCGAACATCATTAGGACTAAACTAAACCGGTCCAAGCCAATGCTTAGATGTTTCGAGTAGTTAGCTAGGTACCTATAACCACCATACAATTAAGAAAAAAACTAAACCTATGTCGTGGTTCCGGTTAATAATTGTATATAAAAAAAAAATTTAGCCCGGTCACTGCCGCTGGGTAAAGGCCTCCCCTCGTTCCTTCCACTCATCTCGTTCTTGATCCAAAATCGGCCACTCCCTGCAGAACGCGTCGAAATCATCCCGCCAAAGCTTCCTCTGGGTCTGCCTCGGCGGCGATTTCCGTCTGCGGGTCCCTGTACTCTGTGCTGGCTTTGGCCCATCTTTCGGGTTTCATAAAAGGCATAAAAATACCTAGGAATATACCTTTACAAATTTCCAAATTCAATTTATTTATTTTATTACCTAATGCAGGTTAGCAAAGTAGGCACGTACTTAGTAGATATCGTATCGTTTATTAGTCACGCTAATTTACTACACGTAGGTAATTAAATAACTCTGCTGTGCTGATTAAGTTTAAAAAAAAATATCAACTTCAAAATATAAATTTGGATTTATAAATATACCTAACTGCTAAACCAATTTTGATGAAATTTCGCCTCCGGGGCAACTGGACATATTAACAGCTGGGCAGATTAGCAACTGGATAGAAAGTGACAACCCATGACATAATATATGGGGTCGGCCTTTTGAACCTAGCACATTGTCTATACCTACACTACTAGTATAGTATTATCTTATCTGTGCCTACACTATAGCTAAATTAAAAAAATACTACAGGAAAGTGACCAACTACATATTATGCTGTTTGATAATTAAAGAGGCATTCGATACCTATGCTAAAGTAAAATAACTTACCATGTATAGTTTTAATTCGAACTGGTGCAGCGCAGACATAATACTTGCGTTGAAAGTACATTCCTGGTCTGAGTTTGGAATATTGTCTTCCGTCGTAAGAATGTTATTTTCTACAAAATCAGATTCTAACCTTTTAATTATTTCAAACCAAGTATCCACCGTAACTTCGCTTTTAGTAACGTTTTCCATAACGCCAGAGTTTTCAAATGAGTTTTTGTGCGTTTCAGCTTTTTCAGGTGAACTTGATTTTGTTGGCACGTTTTCAGTAGTTTCTTCTTTTTCAAATAATATATCTATAGTATTTGGTTGCCTAGATATGGTTTCCTTAGCCTCTACGGTTTCAGATCTGATCTTTTCAAGAAGCATGGGAAGATATTTTGCAATGTATTTCATGTTAGGTTTTTGTACATTCAACGTATTTTTTTGATGACTTATAGCTTTCAATATTTCCGTTTTACTATGATCCGCATTGTTTTTTTTATGTTTTGGTTTCTCATTGGAATTTATTTTAGATTGGTTTGTGTCAATATTCGTTGCTGATCTTCTCGTGTAAGGAATATTTTGGGAGCTGGTTGGGCAGTTAGTTAATATATTGTTTCTAAAACACCTCTGATTGTGTCGGTGGTCCAACAGCCACCGAGGCCGGTATACTAGTGCAGGAACCGCCTGCCTGAGTTTTTCTACATGGTACACCGACGAAGGTTTGGCTTCCGTATTGGACCAGGTTGCAAATATTACAAAGAAAATCGTGGAATAATTCATGCCTAAAACTGTGTTATTTTCAGTTCTCTTTATGTTATTCAATTTAACTCATGAAATAAAGTGTCTGCAATCAGAACACGATAAATATCACAATCACTTTCTTAGATATTTTATTACGTCGAACTTCGTCGGCGATACCACAGTTCCGATCAATCAATTTCATCAGACTGCATTGCAATTTATGTACCATGAGAAGAAAATACATGCATACCTAAGTAGGTAATTTTCGCATTGTACGCTCTGCAGAAGTAATATATCCATCAATGACTACTAAACTAATTATTATTGTAAGTAAGGAGGCACCTTAGAACAAACGCGTTTAAATCGTCTCAAACAAAGTTATGTCTATTATGACTCGACAAAACCAACCTTTAAGGCCTGCGCACACCTAGGTCGCTGGTAATAGCGATCAATAAAACGCTGTCCAATTGGACAGCGTTTCACTGATCACCATCGCCAGCGACCTAGGTGTGCGCAGGCCTTCACGTCCGTTATTACTATCGTGTGTTTTGTTTGCATTAAGCGGAAAATTGAGTGAGGGGCAAAGTTTGGTTTCTGCATGACAAAGTAAACAAAAAAAGTTGAAAACGTTTTATGAACAAAATTCGTAGTACCTCTACGGCGTAGAGCTTAGTCAATAGCGTAGTAGGGGTATACAAGTCTACGCTGTCAATGTGGAGTAGCCTGTGAAGCAGGTAGTTGAGGGTAGGTGTCACTCATCATTTTATCCAATTAAATTTTTTTTTTTATTGTTATTGAACATTTTATACGCATAAGTACATAAAAAATATAATACCTGAGTAGGAGCCAGTAGAATACATGAAAAGTTACAATACGCCTTTACCTACCTAATTCGTTTACGAGGAATTTATCAAATAGACGGTAGTCCGTTGGCCCGTCAGGAGTCAAGATCATCAGAACCAACCATCGTTATTCGTGTGGAACAATAAATAAATATTATCTATCACCTGATTGGCTGTTGGGCTATCCCAAACTAGCTAGGCTGGCTAGGTTAATAAATGACGGTCTATACCGTCATTTATTAACCTAGGAACCAATCCGATGATGGTATTCGTAATGGCCTGGCGGGACGGTCCAACGTCTATTGGGCGAATTCTCGGCAATTTTGTCCTTTTGAAAGATATAAAATCGCTGAAAGTTTACTTTACTGGTTTTCGTACCAGTATGCAAACTTTATGGAAGAAAAACTTTTGAGGACTAAAATGTTTATTTTGCAAAATTAGCTATGTTATGGAGCAATAGTGTTCAATCATATTGATGCACATAAAACTATTGCTCGTGATTTTATAAATAGTGGATTTTATGTTTCAAAAGGTCAATATGTGCGAGCGAGAAGGTCATTGACGGCAGTATGCGATTTTGTAGTTTAGACTCGATGAGTCGCTTGGAAGTAGACTACGCCATCGATAAGGATCAGAAGGAAGAAAGGCCGGTCAGCTGTGAAGCGCGGCACCGGAGTAAAGTCCACCATAGCCGAACAGAAGGCAATGCCCATCGCTGCAATACAAATAGGAAGACTTATAGCATAAGAACTGGACACAACATTGCCTGGATACAGCTAATTTCGAAATAGAGTACGAACGACGAAGACCACCGTCGATGTAAGTACTTCCCGCTCGAACATTTTGACTTTTTTAAAGATATAAAATCACTGGACTTATAAGTTTTATGTATGAAAACCAGTTAGGCAAACTTTTTAGCAGGAAAACGTGTTAGGATGTTTGTTTTTTATTTACAGGTGCAACCGAATTGCACACAAGAACTCACGGTTTATTATAAATAAGTTCAGTGATTTTATATCTTTCAAAGGGCCACAATTTGCGAGCCTGAAGTACATCGACGGTGGTCGACGCCTTAACATCTACATGCCTCAAGTTGATGGACGCAGTGCATCCCATGGCTTTCCTAATGTAAGTAACTTAGAGGCAATCTTTGTTACAACTTATAATCAGAGGGCATAATGCTTATTCTTCCAGCTAAATTATACAACACCGTATAAACCGCAGACGACACGTGCAGCACGTTTAAAGTTCAGCCCCACAATGTCCTCAATGCAATAGCAATACAATACAGATACAAAGCGAAAAACGAACAAAATACATCACAAACATTATCACACACTAAATTCTGTGCCCGCCATGTTTTTTTCTTTACATAAGTGTAGTATTATTTTGTGTCTTGGTTTTTATAAGATTAAAATAATGAAAAGATTTGTATTTTTAGGGTTCCGTAGCGTTCCGTAACGGAACCCTTATAGATTCGTCATGTCTGTCTGTCTGTCTGTCCGTCCGTGTCACAGCCACTTTTCTCCGAAACTATAAGAGCTACACTGATGAAACGTGATAAGTAGATGTATTTTGTGATCCGCATTAAGATTTTCTCACAAACATATTAAAAAACAATAAATTTTGGAGGTCCCCATACTAAGAACTGAAATTCAAAAAACTTTTTTTCATGAAACCCATACGTGTGTGTTTCATGAAAAAAAGTTATACATCATTAATACATCATTTTCTTATTTTAGAAGTTACAGGGGGGGGGGACCAACATTTCACCACTTTGAAAGTATCTCTCGCAAAAACTATTAAGTTTAGAAAAAAACAATATAAGAAACCTCAACATCATTTTTGAAGACCTATTCATAGATATGCCACACGTAAAGGTTTGATGAAAAAAGTTTTTTGAATTTCAGTTCTAGGTATGGGGACCCTCAAAATGTATTGTTTTTTTTTCTATGTTTGGAAGAAAATCTTAATGCGGTTCACAGAATACATCTACTCGCTAAGTTTCATCAGTCTAGCTCTTATAGTTTCGGAGAAAAACGGCTGTGACATACGGACGGACAGACAGACAGACATACATGACGAATCTATAAGGGTTCCGTTTTTGCCATTTGGCTACGGAACCCTAAAAAGGTGAAAAATGTGAAGGCACTGCCTTTGAGTTTAATATTTATATAGACATACATAACGTATATCTATAGATATAACGTAGGTAGATACGGTAGGTACAAGTCTAAGTTTTCTATTGAATAAAACAACAATGGTAACATTATTTAAAATATTTAATTTCATTATTATGTATGTAACATTTTGTGACAACTAGAAATAAAATAAGTACTGTTTCAGCAGAGGCTATAATTTAATAAAAAAAAATTACAATGTATTAATGTCATGAATATTTAGGACTTAATTATATTTTGATAAATAAATCCTAATAGTACATTGCTACTAGAGTTAAAGTAATAAATAAAATTCAGAAACTATAGTTCGAGGGATTTCACGGGACTAAATAAGTCTTTAACTGCTTTTCATGATAGGTAAGTAAAAACGAAAATATATTTGAACTAAAAAATAGCGTGTTTTTATAACGCTTTTATTAGCTTCACCTGTATGTATGTAACCGACCTCTTTGAGCTCGATTTTGTCCTACTTTGAACGATCAGATTTGATACAAACTTTGCACACCTGTCAAAGGTCGATGACAATGCAATAATATGAAAAAAAAAATGATAAAAATAAAAACTAAAAAGTAAAAAAAAAAATATAGTTTAAAAAACGAAAAAAAAAAGGCTTTTATAACTAATTGAATATAAATTTTTCAATTGATTATTACAGTAACTGTTAACAATAAAACTGTTTTATTGTTAACTTTTTAGTTCAATTAGTTATAAAAGCGTTTTTTTTTAGTTTTTTATACCTTAATTTATTTACATTAATCAACAACTGAAACAAACAAAGATAGGCTTGCCACTTTCCCGCCTATATTTTTTTCTGTTGCCGGCCAGCTATCCAGATATTATTTGTCATTTTCATCATTGAAAAAAGGTTGGTAAGGTAAGGTTGTCTGGAAGAGATCGCTCTTAGTGATAAGGCCGCCCATTGTACTCATTATTTTTGTAATAGTTTCTGTATTTATTTCTTTGCGTACAATAAAGAGTTAATCTAAAAATTTTGCCCAAATACATATTTTTTTTAAAGAAATCGTTGAAATTAAATGATAATAAAGTCAATTAAGAAAATATTTTCTTTAATTAATTCTTAACTATATGTCATTTCAATGTTATTTTCAATTTCGGGTCGCGCTGTAATTGAGAGTAAAAGTTTGAACATGGCTCAATATAAATGTGAAAATAGAACTACTTTTCTTGATAATTTGACAGCTGTCAGTTGAAAATTGTTTTCGAATATTTGCCTAGTATTTACAAGGCCTTGCGCACATCTAGATCACCTGCGATGGCAATCAGTGTATCGCTGTAAATATCGCACTAACAAAGTTCGCGGCAGTGTGTGCGGATGTATGCAAGCCCCTATGCTGAAACTGATCGCCATCACAAATCGCATAGATATGCGCCAGGCTTAAGACAGTGATAGAAAAGTGAATTAAAAAAATATAAATATGAGATTGAGTAAGATTACACTTATTATTAAAATAAACACTTGGTTAGGATTCATCTGGGACGGTAAAGACGGTCTTGCGTGCATTGTGCAGATATAATAATACCATTCTTTAATTAGATACCGTTCGTGAACTTATATAAAAGCAATCATGTTTGAGAAACCTACACTTTTTATCCTAATAAGACACACCAGGGATGGTTCAAAATGGAGTTTAACAAAGTAGCGAAAATGCAGAAAGGCAGAAAGTTATAGTTCCCAGTTTCGCGTTACACGTCTCCTCGGTAGACGCCGATGAAGGTCGGTAAGCTTGCAGCGTCTGCCAGCATGTAGAGGAATGGCCGGTCAGCGAAGAAAGCGGGCGACGGCGGCCGAGCACATCGCATCATCATCACCATGCCTGTTACAGAACTAGGCTTTACACTCACGGTAAACAAGAAAAGTAAAAATTTTAACGCACTATATCTCGCTATCTACGCGTTCGTCTAAGTCTATACCGTAAGGTCCCTCACCCACGACGACTTTTTGTAGCGATACAGTCGCACGTTCGCATCGATACAAGCGCGATGTAAACGCCATACTGTCGCGCTTCCGGCGCGATGCAAACGCGATTCAGTAACGGCCCAAAAATACGGTTCTCCACTCACGCGCTATCCTCCCTCCTCCCTCCGATCTCACCCTGATGACACGGTCGCGCGTTAGCATCGCTTCTATAGCGCGCTGTAAATGCGACTAACGCGCATTAGTAGCGAAGTCTCCGTGGGCAAGGGCCCTAAAACCTCAACAAATATGTTGTTATTTTTGTTACTATGATTTTATCATCAGAATGGACAAGTTTATATATGACACGTTCATAAGTTCAAGTACGAGGCACAGTTATGATAGCTTTCTGGTTCTACTATGCTTACGGGTTTAAAGCTCGTCACGGGGCGAGCCAGTTGGCAGGAACCACGATATCACAGCCGGCTGCCGATCCACCAGCAGGCACCAGAGGGCGGGTCGGTCGGCAGTGAATACCTGCGTCTCGTGGACTGCCAACGAACGACGCGTGCGCACATGCACGGCTGACCCACGAACACAAATGATCACAAACCTTTATAGTGCCACTAACTTATCTGTCCGACTTAAAGAGGTAAAAACCCCAGCTCCAAGCCCCAGCTATAGGAGTTTAAAAGTCTATGTGTGGTCTTACTTTAGTCATACCACGTTTCTTTAGAATAAATGATTTTATTTTATTGTGCTTCGTTGACATTTCAATTTTTGTTACACAATTTTGTGATGGGATCTCGCCTGAACAGATAAGTTGGTGGCGCTGCACTGCACACACATTCTTGCCACATTCCATCATCCATTCAGCCGTATTACATCAAAAGCCATGCATTTGTTTTGTAAACATGAGTATTCTCACGTATTAGTAAGATATTCGATACGTGAGTACACTCGTATTTAAAACAAAATGAACGATAGAGACGGTGCTATGCAGGCAGACCTTATTAATAATACAATAAACAATGGTTCAAAAATGGTTAGCCAAACGCAAGAAAAGCTTTGAACGACAGGAGTCTAATATGAATAATACTTATATCATTAGGCCTCTGTCATTTACAAACATTAGAAGCCAAGCATAGGTTACAAAAGCTATTGCATGGTGTAGTAGGTATCAGTAAAAATCCTATTTGTTTATTCACACGTTTGGAGAAGGTAAGTTTGTAATCAATGATTAAATACACATACTAATCTTATCTCCAATAATATAGAGCGCCAGTTCAATTTAACATGGCACTCGCTGTACGAATGTTTTAAAGTATTTCATTACATCTATACTTCTTTATTTTTTTGTAAGCAAACATTTTTTTTTATAAACGAATAACATGAATTCGAAAGTAGCCCTGTTCGTTTATTTTAGTTACATGCAGATATTATTAAATTTGTAATTGAAATATGTATTTAAAACGTATGAACGTAAAATAATAAGTACAAGAAGCCCTCCCCTTTATGCAATCAAATGTTACATACACATCGAGCACAGAACCCAATATAGAGGACTCGACTCGAGAAAGAATAGGAGGCCGGCGGAGGGTGAATTTTTATACAAACGTAATACCTAAGTTATTATTATTTTAGGCAGATTTTCACTATATAACTGTATTTGTATAGTATTTATCTAGGTTCCTGAACAGTTTCTATTTTGAATTACTTACCTCAAATGAAATAAACACCAATCGCATTTTACACATTTTTTTCATTGCAAAATGTGATTGGTGTTAATTTCATTTGAGGTAAGTAATTATAAATAAAAACTGTTCAGGAACCTAGATAAATACTATACAAATCCAATAATTAGTGAAAATCTGCTTAAATTTGTAAACATTTTGGTATTACGTTTGTATGAAAATTCGTCCTCCGCCGGCCCCTGAAGCACTCGATGTCATCGCCATATCGACAGCAGTAGTATGGAGCGGGCTTTTGTAAAAGACTTCATACAAACCCAGTTTAAAAACGCGCAGGGCTCTAAAACTCTGTCCGAAGTTCCTTCCTATTATGAACCACAACTTCGCAGTGGGTTTAAAAATGCGAATCATTCAGTGGCCAAGTAAACCTGACACTTCGCTAGAAACATTACATACCTGACGAAGTCTCAGGTTAACCTGGCAGAGCAACGATGTTCTAGTTACATTGGACACGCCAGTTGTGCAGTAAAGGCTCGAACACACCTAGTTCGCTGGCGGTAGCGATCAGTGAAACGCTGTCAAATATCGCTGTCAGATTTGAGATTTGACAGCGAATATTTGACAGCGTTTCACTGTTCGCTACCGCCAGCGAACTAGGTGTGTTCGGGCCATAACCGGTTCACTGTATAAAAAATCCCAAACAATTTACTCATTTCATGTGCTACTCAGTTTTTATTGCAGTGTCAACGTTTTCAATTTTTATAAAACCCTTGTTTTTGTTTCAAATATTGACATTTAAGTTTTGTTTTTTTTTTACCAGATATAGACCATCCTTTGGCTACAACTTTGGAGGTTCGCATAATGAAGGTGGAGCCAAATAATTTGAAAGACATTTGGTGTTCCGTTGTAACTACAATATCGTTGAAGAAAAATGTATTGTGAGTACGCACCAGTGGCAGCCGCGGCTTCCGCGCCCTCTTCATTGACTTCAATGAATGCTTTCTGCACCGCTTTGGAGACATACAGTTGTTCACCCGTAGTCAAAATTTTAGTCAGACCCGTGTTTGTCTGATCGAAGATAGCTTTGATGCCAAGCTGGGAAATAGACAAACTTTATAGTAAGAAAGCAAACCCTTTCATGACACCTCACTTCATTTTTAATTTTCAAGTTCTTCTGTACCCTATTCTAATCAACCCACTGCATTGGGTCTCTAAGGACTCAGTAACATTATTCGTTGTCAGTGTCCGTTTAAAAGTCTATCCTCAAACAGTCGTGGCGTGTCAGGGATATTATAATTACATAATTATAAATACAATATGATAACATAATAACGCTCAATGCTCAAGTGTTTGATCTTTATGGGCATTAAACACAGAGCGCAGCAGGCAGAGTTAATATCAACTCAGCTGTGAGAGAAGTTATAATGATGACGGTGAATTGTTTTTACCTTGGGCAGAAGCTCTGTCAAGTCGATTTCAGTTTCAATTTTAAACTTGGGGATGGTGACTTGTACTTTTTGTTTTCTAAGGTTATCGATTTCCTGGATGAGGTCGGTTCCGGAAGCCAGTTTCGTTAGAATGCTATCCAGACCGTCGATTTCGCTTGGTAGGACGATTACCATACTCGCTTCATCGCCTATGTACGGCATTTGCAGTATCTGAAAAGAATACAATAGTTACGACTTTTGCAGAGTTATTAGAACAGTAGGTTAGCTACCTATTTATTTTGTGCAAAAAAATATTCATAAACAAGGGTAGACTGCGCCACACGCAAGCGAACACTGTTTTTTTTCTCTGCAAAATTAAAATGCTATCCAGAGACACTATTCCACGCGGACGAAGTTGCGGAAACAGCTAGTTCGTAGGTATATGATTTTCGTTTTAGATAAGCAATTACTTTTCGAATAGGATTGCATCACTATGAGAATCACGCAAGTAAATTGAGCGTTCCTGCGGATTACTCAATTTAATCTTGCACTTATTGAAACGGCAACCATTCAGCTATAGGTACTTTTGTGTTGTATGTTTTGCGACGACGAAACACATTATTGGTTGGAAAAGAAAAAAAATGGAGATTGATGTTTTTCGAAATTTAAGGATAAAGAGAGTTCTAAATGTATTCAACGGATAGAGATATCTCTTTCAGATTGAACTTTCCTTCATTTAACACCGTAAAGTAGTAGTTTTTCTGCTAAAACTGTATGTGAGACGCAATCAAACTCTTTGGAGCGATCTCAAAAAACTCTGTGGGATCATAAGTGATCTAGATACGTGGCAGCGTGTCAAGCCAAGTTCGAGCAAAGGAACTGGCTAGCCAGCGCTGAGTGTAATATTATAAAACCACTTGGTGCCACTTTTGACCCTTCTATAACTCTAACACATAAAACTACGCGTGTTTAATTATATCCAAGGACATGTAGAAGCCCAAATTTCATGAAGATTGCTCATAACGGTTATAGATATGAAGGTCAAAAAGTCCTACATTTTAGCACTGACTGACGTATCTCCAATCTAAACGGGCGTCAATCAGTCGTAATTACGTGAGGTGTTTTTTTACATTTTCTGTCCCTCCCTCCCCCCACTGGTCAGATGTCGTGAGATTTTATTCAACCTCTTCCCTCATCCCCTAATCTCACATGAGTTTTTTCAAAATGTGGGTTTCTGAAGTAAACGCTGTTGGATTGTTATTGTAAAAATAAAAAAATGCTTCGTGCTTTTATTTACGACTAGTTATGACTAGTAATTAATATTGCTGAGACTTATAAGAGTATTAAAAATGTAACAATAGAACACTTAAATCGTGACTACTGTGACTAAAAAAAAGAATATCTACTCTAATTCAGTCCATAGAGAATCATGCGCGGTCTCAAGAGAGACTATTGGAACCAACATGTCATGTAAATATGATTTTCAGTAAACCAAAAAAGTATTTTTTTTTTGTTCATTCAGAAAAAAAATTGCGTGATATTTGCCGAGACCCCCCTCTCTCTAACGTAAAATTAGATGAGATTTAACTCGACCCTCTCCCCCATTAAACATCTCACGTAATTTATGGACGCCCCCTAACTTACTTCCAGATGAGATGACCTAGATTTTTTATTATCTTCAAAAATAATGTTCTATTTGCGAACGACGTGTTGTCCGGCGGTCATCACTTACCTGAGCGTTGAGCTCCTCACTTTCGCCATACCGGAAGTTGCTTTCCATGTACATCATGGGAACTTGGATTTCTTTGCTTGTTGTCACATGGAACGGGAGGTCACGCGTATGATTTGGTTGGAATTGTTCTTTCCAAGTACCCTGTTGAAAGGAAATATATTTTAAATATAGATAGATAGATAGATAACTCTTTATTGATTACTATGACACATTATAGGAATACAGTATTTTGCTTAAAAATAAAAATTCACAGGAAAACAATGGGCGGCCTTATCGCTAATAGCGATCTCTACCATCATAAATCATCAATAATAATCATCTATTAATGTAATAAAATATATAATTTGATTAAAGTTATTAGGACAGTATCGAAAGTACCGAGAATTACCGGTTCCGAGCCCAGTATCGACCGAAAGTTACCGGTACTGAGAATGCCACCGAGACTTCATGGCCTAGGGCTAGGGGTATAGCGATAAGATCGCCTATTGTTTCTACAATTAAATCATGATTATGTTCAAGAAAGGAGTGAGTACTGAGATGGCGAGTGATAGGGGAGAATGGAAGAAAAATACATGTTGTGCCGACCCCACCTAGTGGAATAAGGGCAGGAAGAAGAAGAAGAATGTGTTTATGTTTCATTGTCTTTATGTTTCATTGTGTTCTTTTGTGAACAATGAAGTATTTTATATCTATCTATCTAGGGCCTAGAGTAGACACAAATAATAATGCGGACAGTCCACACAACACTATCTAGCCCCAAACTAAGCAGAGCTTGTACTATGGGAACCAGAGAGCTGATACTTAAATACTTTTTTTTCTAAATAAATACAAGTTTCAAGGCAAAACTTTTTGGTTGTTTATCCGACCTGCAACTGGTGAGATGATAGGGAATGAAACTATTAAAGAATTCATGACGCAGTTGTTATTGAATTCTAGTTCTGAACTTGTTGCCTATTACGCATTAGCATTACCTTGAAATAGAGCGCATTGACGAGAACCAGTCGAGTGTTTTCATTGAAACTGTCTTCAGAGAGTAGGTCTTTGATGCGTTGGTTGGTTTTTCCTTCCACCTGAAATAATAATAAATTGTTCATGAATTCAATTGGCCGCGAACGTCCGATGTTAGTACTTCCCCCTAAAAAGCATGAGCTAATTAGTTTGATAAAAATAATAAGAGACGGTAGAATAACAACTAAAGACATGTTGCTTAGAAATTATGACAAGCAATGCGCAAAATCAAGTTTTATAAAAAATAACTATCATAAAAGTTAAACTCCATCACTTTGAACTGAAAAAAGATTATTACTTTATTTTTCTGTCTGGCGAAACTAAAAAGTGATGGAATGTTAAAGTTACTAATTTATTAACTTGACTAACATACAATGAACCTTTGTATGTTATTTACCAAAGTAAATAATTATAAGTTTAAAAAACTTGAGAAACCGACTTCATTGTCAAACGGCTAAACCGATTTTAATCAAATTTGTTTGGGACAATCTGGACGTAAGCATAACCTTCCAAATAAAAAAATAATTTTCTAAATCGGTTCATAAATGACGGAGGCATGCAGTTACAAACATTAAAAAAAATATTTAAAAAAAAATGGCAACACCGATTTTAATAAAATTAAAATGGGACCAATCTGGAAGCAGTACCTTTCAGATAAAAAAATAATTTTTCAAATCGGCTCACAAATGACGAAGTTATGCAGTAACAAACATTAAAAAAAAAAATAAAAAAAAAAAATACAACCGAATTGAGAACCTCCTCCTTTTTGATTGGAAGTCGGTTAATAAAAAGTGTTGTATATGTATTTTTGTAATATCTCAGCAAATCTTACCCATTTGTTAATGAGGTTTGCACAATAAGCCCCTTGCTTGAAGTCTAACTTTTCCATACCAGCATCAAACACCTTAATAGCGTCTTCTTTGAGTTGAGGGTTCAGTTCATAAGGACCCTCCATGATGTAGACTTTATTAGCCACATTTAAGGTGACACCCTTTATAGCTTTCAGTTTGTTTGACACCTCTGTGAAAGATGAACGAATCTGAAAAGATAGATAGAGTTAAGTATTAGTGCTCTAAATTATCTGTATTCTGTAATAAAGCATTGCCTTGCAGGTTTAGGTAATGTACATATTAATCACCACTAAAAAGTCGTGTGCGAAGCCGTGGGAAGCTTCTAGTTAACACCTTTTAGAAGACATGCCTAAATAAAAGTTCAATTTTGATGAACAACGGGACGTCAAGGCTCAACCGTGATCATGGTACATGCAACTGTGCCGAAATATCGGAAGTCAAAACTCACATGGTAAATATCCCGTTGTCCATAAAAATTGTGTTAAAAACCATGATAGTTTCAAAAGTGAATAAAAGTAGCTTATAAACAATATTTTTGGACTAAAATGCGGTAGTTTTAGACAGAGTAATTCCTGTAACAGGATGACGTCACAAATATTGCGAACATTATGGTGGCGTTTGTATTCAATTATTTTTCAAATTTTAACAATTTTCAATTGTTTTGAATTCATCGTTTTTTTTGCATCGCATATGATTATAATTTATAATAATAATTATATAAATAAAAATAAATAAATTAAAAATAAATTTATAAAAATAATTTAAGTTTTAAAATAATAGTGTTCTTATTCAAATAAGAAAATTGAAAGAATTTAAGTATTAGATTCAACAGGCCAATTTTTTTTTACTTTTCGAAATTTCAATTTCAACAAAAAAAACAGAAAGAAGCACTTGTTATTTATGATCCCACCCACACACACACACGGAACTGTGAAAAATTCTATTGTTTAGATAAGAACATACTTCAGCAGTGTAAACCAAGTATTTTAGTCCATGAGGCATCTACCCACACCTACATAGCACCATACTTTGTGAGCCTGATAGGTATTATAGGTCTATGTACCTAGTTTCAAGGATATTACTGTGAATTTGTAAAAAAAGTAAACAGGCCTTTGCATGTATTTGTAGATGATTTAAATAGCGTCAGGAGCAACTGGTGATTACTCATGCCCCCACTTACGGGACGCTGCAGTGCCTGGGACAGGATTTTTAGATGGAATAGGTTTGCCCAGCACTTTTACCATCCATACAGCTTAATCGGCGTAATCCACAGGAAAGACAACATGGTCAATACGTGCGGAGCTGACTAAGCAGTGGGTCTCCTCACGATGTTTTCTTTCACCGTTTGAGAGGGGGTATTGTGTACCTTTGTATTACATACATTTTTTGACAGAAAAAGTCATTGGTACACGACTGGATTGGATTGTGGGTTCAAATCCAGTTGTGTACCAATGAGTTACTTACCTTAGGATCGAAAGGCCGCAACCACTAGACCACCAGTGCTCTAGTGTGCATTTGTGCAATTTAGGTAACGCCATACCTATCTTAATTACCACATACACACTTACTAGTAACGATTAAGATTAGATAAAGAACATACCGAGTCATCATCAGGTATGCCAAGTGAGTTCAGCAGTTCAGTGTGGACTGCATCAGTGGACCCTAGAGCTAGCAGGGCCAGCACATACTCGGCAGACAATGGAGATGCCACTACACTCTGCTTTTTATCCAACTCCTGCAAGATAAATTGAGAAACATTGTAGGCATCTCATCTGATGACTAAGATCTTCACATTTCAAAAACACTTTTTGGAATATAGGTACTACTATCATAAGCCAGAATTAAACAGATGTTATAATGGTATGTACTTACATTACAGAATTTGGCAGAGAATTTAGCCACTGCGGAGGAAAGTGCTTTGGCGTCCATAGCTTCTGCTGTAGATTCTTTGACTTGAAATAGCAGAAGTGCGAATAGAGCTGAAAGTACTACCTACTTAATTAACAAATTCATATAAAACAATCAGTATGTTCACTCAAATGGGCAACACCCATACACTGACTGAACAAAAGACAACAAATCCAAAGTTATGACATCATTTTGGGCGTCGATAAGGCGGCAGGTGTAAGTAGGGTTGCCAACAATTTTCCGGGTAAATATAGTAGGTATTATTCAAAATAAGCTATATAAATTTTCGTGTATCAAACTCAAAATTGTCTATATTCAGTTAGATTGCAAGAATCACTTTGAAACGTCTTAAACCTAGATGAGTCTAGGTGCCAGTTCCATGCGACCAAGCCTAGAAGAACAGGCAACAAACTATGGCTCAGTTCTATATTTTGGGGTTTCCTATATTTTTGGCATGTTCTCTATAGATAACATTCCAAAAATATAGGAAAAAAGTTCTCTATATCATGCCAAAACTTTGGGAACCACCCAAAATAATAGAACCGAGCCATAGTTTGTTGTTTGTTGCTTGGTCGCGTAAAAATATAGGGACGGCACAAGAACTCTCTTCGAAATGGCGCCTGCTTAAACCCTGCTCCCGTGCGCACCGCACACCCCCTACACAATAGGTAGACATAGATAATTAGATTAATTAGAGATAATAAGGTAGAATTTTTGCGTGCTATATCTTCAACAGTACGCAACCTCGAAATATAGTACAATACTATAGTACGGTTGGCAGGCAACCCTAGGTGCAAGGTTAGATACCTACGAGTACTTATCGGCCAGCTCACTCAGCGTGTCGCCCCGCGCAGGTGCGCAATATATTGAACTGATACGTAAATAAGTTGATGACTAGCCTCAAGATGTAATAAATATCAAGCATATACACTGGGCATAATGGTAGTCACATAAAAACTAATTCATTCATTAAGAAGTATATGTAGGAAACGCTATCTACGATTATAGATACACTCACAGGTTATGCAGATAAGTCTAAAAATCCGCGAAAACATTTTTAGTATATAGTCAACAGCAGCACATTAATTTCATGTTTCATCGATAAGGTACACTGAAACAATGACGGTAGGTAGCCTTGAATACCGATAGAACCGATAAAATGATTCACATACTGGATTCAGGAATGAAATAAATAAAATATTTACTCTAGCTGCTCTAATAATTTGTATAAATTGTCTCTCAATCCCAAACCTTGTTGGAGCATGGGATTTCAGAGCTAGGTAATGTTTAATACAAGAAATTTTCAGCATAGTAGGTACAGCACTTACCGTTTAAAATAAAAAGTTACATCAGTTGCACTAACGCAATCCAAACACTTTCAAACAAAAGGCACTTCGTCATAACTTTTCAAAGTTTTGTAAACATTGTGTTGGGCTTGGGATTTTGTGTGGTTTTTAGGGTTCCGTAGCCAAATGGCAAAAACGGAACCCTTATAGATTCGTCATGTCTGTCTGTCTGTCTGTCTGTCTGTCTGTCCGGCCGTGTCACAGCCATTTTTCTCCGAAACCATAAAAGCTAGACTGATGAAACTTGGTGAGTAGATGTATTCTGTAAACCGCATTAAGGTTTTTACACAAAAATAGAAAAAAAACTATAAATTTTGGGGGTCCCCATACTTGAAACTGAATCTCAAAATTTTTTTTTTCATCGAACCCATACGTGTGGGGTATCTATGGATAGGTCTTTAAAAATCATGTTGAGGTTTCTAATATCATCATCATCATCATCATCAACCTATATTAGTCCACTGCTGGACGTAGGTCTCTCCCAAGACGCGCCACTGAGCCCGGTCTTCGGCTCTTCTCCTCCAGTGCTTGCCAGCTACATTTCGCAGATCGTCGCCCCACCTTGCCGGAGGGCGTCCTACACTACGCTTACCTAAACGCGGTCTCCACTCTAGTATTCGTTTGCTCCAACGATTGTCCGTTCTACGGCAAACATGACCGGCCCACTGCCACTTCAGCTTACTAATCCTTTGAGCTATGTCGACCACCTTGGTTCTCTGTCGGATAACCTCGTTCCGGATTTTATCCTTCAGAGAGACTCCGAGCATAGCCCTTTCCATAGCTCGCTGAGCGACTTTCAGTTTGTGGACCGACCCTACTGTTAGTGTCCACGTTTCGGCAGCATAGGTCATTACAGGTAGGACGCACTGGTTGAAGACTTTTGTCTTCAGACATTGTGGGATCGTTTCTAATATAGTTTTTTTCTAAAACTATAAATTTTGGGGGTCCCCATACTTGAAACTGAAACTCAAAAATTTTTTTTTCTTCGAACCCATACGTGTGGGGTATTTATGGATAGGTCTTCAAAAATGATGTTGAGGTTTCTAATATCGTTTTTTTCTAAACTGAATAGTTTGCGCGAGAGACACTTCCAAAGTGGAAAAAAGTTGGTCCCCCCCCCTCTAACTTCTAAAATAAGAGAATGATTAATCCAAAAAAAATATATGTTGTACATTACTATGCAAACTTCCAACGATATTTGGTTTGAACGAGATCTAGTCAGTAGTTTTTTTTTTATTCGTCATAAATCGTAAACCACAATTTACCTTTCGACGAACTAAAAATTAATGTTAATTGATGCTACGGAACCCTTCATGGGCGAGTCCGACTCGCACTTGGCTGCTTTTTTAAGTTTAGTACTGGCGCTGGAGACTTCATCTTTTTGCCAGTATCTTTTTGGGCATTGCGTTGTGGCGTGATTGACTTGACATTAATGACAGTAATAGACTTTTTCTTCTTCTTCTTAATTATGGCATCTGCCCGTTTTGGATAAATTTTGCCAGTGTCAAGTGAGGTTTGTATTACAAACATTAATTATAATAGTTTTTAAGGCCTGCGCACACCTAGGCCGCTGGCGAACGCGATCAGTGAAATGCTGTCAAAATTGATCGCGGTCGCCAGCGGCCTAAGTGTGCGCAGGCCTTTAGTCAAGACAAGTCAGTCATTACAGAAGTTGGCCCTAATTGGCTTTGAAAACAATTATTGGTCGTTTTTTTTAAAACCATCAGATACATTTTCGATCAAATCACAATATCACTCAGTACACTTTCATTCCAACTGTTAACACTTTGAGCTAAGACCTCAAGTAATGCTGGTTAAAAAACCACCGAAATTACACAACAGAACTCAAAATAACACCAGAAAAACATGTAAACTGAAAAGCTACGCAACTTCCCAAAATGACAAAAAACGAATCCGACAGTAATTATTATATTATGGCCTTACATATAAAAATATGTCAAAAGTTAAAACACAAACAGTGACAGGGCTAACTTTAAGCAATGATTAAATTTAAATTGCCTTTTTAAGTATGGCAGATAGTCTAAATTAGTTATTCCTATGAGTCGTCCAAGGCGTCTAGGGAATTACTAAACTAAATTATTAGAGGCATCATCATCCGGTATTCTACAACTCGCTCTATAGCTCCATGGGAGTTGCAGGTAAGGGCCTTGGGTGTGTGACCAATCGCCCTGGCTTCTACTCGCAGGGACAACGATCCCTGGGTGGCGTGGCTTAGCCATATTAGTGCCTTCCTTGACAGGCGGCTCCTTCGGCTTTTCGCTTGCTTTTCGTTGGCCAAGATCTTGGCGTGCGTGCACTGATCTGCATCATCTTGACAGTGCGTGGGTATGGGTCATGGACCTGGGTATTCTCTAGAGCAGGGGTGCTTAAACATATATTTTTTTAAATTTATTTGAAGGGCTTTGACTGTCGTGTTTAGCGTCCACATAAATTATATCTGCGATGGCGATTAGTGAACCGCTGTCAAATACGCCATCACCATCGCCTAGATGTGCGCAGGCCTTTAACTGAACGATCTTTTACACCATTTTACACCGAAACATGGCCACCAAGGAGGTAACTTATCAAAGGTTTATTACAAACTGGTTTGCAAAACAAAGCGCTATATGGGTTTGATTTGAAAAGCTGGCTGGCAGAAAAAAACAGGTTCTCCATAGTAGTATTTATCCATAGTAGTATTTATGTACCAAGTATAAAAAGCGGCCAAGTGCGAGTCGGACTCGCCCATGAAGGGTTCCGTTCCGTAGCAACAAGTAACATAATATAAAAGTCCTTGTAGTTCGTCGTAAAAACTACTTACTAGATAAAACATTCACTTATATTAATTAGGTTTAGTTTTAGTTTATTAGTTTAGTTTTAGTTTATTAAGTTAGAGCGGGGGAGGGGAGGATTTTACCACTTTACTTTGGAAGTGTCTTTTCCGAGGGGATATACCCCAAACGATAAAAAAAAATATACTTGGGGTATGTACTTTTTTTCGAATACAAATGACGAATTTTCGATGTCCGATTAAAAAAAAACGATAGTCATAAGTACCTATTACATTTGTGTTTGAGACATGACGAATCTATAAGGGTTCCGTTTTTGCCATATGGCTACGTAACCCTAAAAAAGGAATGAATCTCTTTTTAAGTTCATGAACAAGGTCTGTCAAATATGTCACGTAACATTCCAATATTCCAATATTCAATAAATTCCATAGAAGACAAAAAAAAGTGAAAAATAAAATTCATCAAAATTCTTAAAAAATCATAAAAATATGTTTTCTAGAGCCAACCAGTTTCAAAGATGCAAGAAGTTTCTTACGAAATTACACAGCTTCAAATTTAGAACGGAGAGACCGTATAGCCTGTGTTGTCCACCACGGCCTCCTCCAGGGGAATGTGGATGTCCTAATCCGGTGCCAGGTGGTGGACGGCGAATCGTACCACCATCTAGTTGCCGCCCTGGACCTATTCCTCCCAATCCATGCGTACCAGTGTTCCATCATGGTCATGACACCTGGAAAAAGTACAAATATTTGACGTTTTTCGTATGTTTCCCTTTGATATTCATGCAAGCATTTCATGCTTTGGGGCATGAGCTACCGCACAAAGGAGAGTGTCGAGATTATGAGTACATGCGCCTCCGATCCAAAAGATTCCCTTGGGGAGATGGAGTAAAATCGCTATACCACAATGATCACGTTAACCATCTTCCGGGTGAATGTGTACCACCTCCACTCGACTGTGATTGAATCTGTGACTGAAATGGAAACAAAACGGCAATATCACAAAACGCTAATGCCAAAAAAACCTTACCACACCTCACTTTTTCTACAATAAAGAGACTTGAACGATTCAAATGTTTTATTTGAATTCTCGTAGATAGGTACTTACTAAAGATTTTTATAATGTCCCAAAAGTTAAGAGCCGAGCGGGATTTGAACCCGCGACCTTCCCCTTCAAATCCTGTGTAGTAAACACTATAAAATCAATAAAAAATAGGTACTACTAGATTCACCAACTGCCTCATGTCATGAGCTCAAGTCCTTACCAAAAGTACTAGTATAGTATTATCTTATCTGTGCCAAAAGTAAGTAGTAGTATGGATTATTTTTTTATTTTCCAAATTCGGGGCCAAGCTCAGGCCAAGTCTCTCACAGGATGATGAAGACTAAAAAAATTACAAACCAAATTTCTTTTAAGCTTTTTAGTTCTAGATAATCCAGGTACAATTATGTACATACCGGTACAAAAAAGGCAAAGAAACGATTTTTTATGTACCTTTTCTCTCGGAGAGAGACGCAGTGTAATGCCATAAAGGGAAAGTTGTCTAACTAATTATTTTAAACGCAGAGGTAGCCACGCAACATCAGGTGGACCATCAGCATGTTTAATTGAGTGTTTTCATAAAAAAAAGCAAGCCAGTTCATAGTAATAATATCCTTTCATGAAAGATACCCACGAAAATGCTTCTTAACTTTACTTGCAGTGGAAGTGATGACTTGTGAAGTCTTCGTAGAGGCTCTACGAAAAACCTGAAAACCCTAATTTTCTTCTAGCTAAACTTACCTGCCGTCGGAACAAGCTCAACTTCTGCGTAGACTTACTGAATTATGTTCGCTTACTCCGTAGAGGCTCTACGGAAATGTATCTCTGTAGAGGGTCTACGTCAGTCTACTCACCGACTATCAGCTCTAATGCTCTTCAGTCTTTACTTTCACAACTACTTTGGTAGACGGTCTACGCTACAACATAAACATTTTAGTAAGTTAACGTACAGTTTAGTGTATTTTTGCGGGTTTGAAGTGAGCCGTTTGTGCGAAAATGGGCAATGACTCATGTAAGATCCGCCGAACGGATAAATTCAGGCACCCCGAATTACGTCGGCCATACGCACGACACTCAACATTCACTTTCTTCCTCGCCAGTCGTAGAAGCTCTTAGGCACGTTGATTTGAAAAGTCCTTCGTAGAGGCAATCTTCCACTACGGCAAACGCTACGGCTACGGCGGGTTCTACGGCAATACGTAGAGGGTCTACGTGCGATACTGACTAAACATTCCTTAACTCGCATTTTACGCTGACTTACAACACATTCATGAGACTATTACAGACTAAACTTTGCCTAAATAATTAGTATCCTTAAACATAGTTTCTCAGATACATACGTAGCATGCATTATATTTTACAGGAATGTGTAACAGAAAATAATTCAAACACGAAAATGATTTCGTAGAGGCTCTACGATCGTAGAAGCAAACTAAACTTTAGCTTGACCTGTTTGTGTTTTGCTAGGGTCAAATATTGCAAGCCGAATTTAGAACCACTTATTCTGTTTATCCTATGGAGTTGAAATTTTACTTCGTTCATAATTATGCTATTTTATTTAACAAAAGAAATATTATTCAAGAAACACAAAAACCTACTTAAAGCCATTGCATCAAGGTTTAATTTTGTTTGTCGCTAGTCTATCCTATTTATAGGAAATAATGTGTTGCATCTTGCTGGATTTAATGTATCATAGAAAAAACTACAGATTTCAACGAAAGTGATTTTAATCTGC
This sequence comes from Thera obeliscata, assembly GCA_947578465.1. Taxonomy (NCBI): domain Eukaryota; kingdom Metazoa; phylum Arthropoda; class Insecta; order Lepidoptera; family Geometridae; genus Thera; species Thera obeliscata. The sequence continues at coordinate 8,424,244 of OX387926.1, forward strand.
AAGATCATCAAGCTTTAGAAGCTTAATAGCATTCTCATTCAGCAGCTGCATTCTGTTTTTCCGTGTAACGTTAAGTTATTATTATTATTTGGTGTTATTAGGTGCTATATTGTATTATAACTATGTATTTATAAAAAAAAGTATTACAAGTATTGTATCAGCTATCTTTGATGCCCATAGTACAAGCTGCTTAGTTAATTGCTAGATAGTGTTGTGTGGAATGTCCAAAACATTTATTTATTATAGTGATGTGTCTAGAGCTGGCTGACATTAGTGAGGCAGGGAGCGGAATGCGCACGCAGCGCTCTAGGCTAGGCGCGGGAGGCTTGACGCCGGCGCGTTGGCGGACGGGCGGACAGGCTGCTCGAGTGGCGATCAATAAGGTTGCTGACGTCAGTAGACGGGAGCGCGCCATTGGCCCATCCGGCATTATTAAATAAACCTCCGAGCGGAGTGGCGCGCAAAGTATCGCTTGCGGGTAGAGCACCGCAGCACGCGGCGGGCCCGCGCACCGCCCGCGGCGCGCCGCCGCACGCCATGGCCGACATGCCTGACCTGTCGCACCTGACGCCCGAGGAGCGCGCCATCATCGAGGGCGTTATGATGCGCCAGCGGCAGGAGGAGCAACGCGAGCACGAGATCATGAGGTGCGCCCGCCGCCACCGTCATCGCCACCTTACCCCCCGCACCCACCACTCCCCTCCCGTGACGCCATGTCTTTTCTGCCCTGTAATGCACCATTTGCCGTTGCGATAGTGTCTATCTGGTTTCCTTACCAAGTGATTGGGATATTAGTGTGCCTGCCCTTGGGACAAAACCTCGCCTTTATCGCTTTCTTCGATGCAGCGTCAACGAGAAGGTTCCGTATTTTGATAAGTACATTTATGAAAGGTTTGACGCATTTATATAAGACAGCTGAATTAAAAATTAGAATAGATGTAGATTTGGAGAATAATTTATCCGTTTGAATAATTGGATTTTATCAATAAATTATTAAAAGTGTGTCTTTGTGTGCAAAAGACAAAGTTTGTGAAATCTATTTTGTCGCCCTTATGTTAAAGCCGTAGGCGGTTGGCGCGTTCGTCGCATCAACCACGCAATAACAGCTATCGTGACGCATCACTACTGCATCTATGAATACGGAGGTGTAATGCGATTATTTAATTAAAGTCCATTTACGACTCAAGTTGGCAATCTCTTTAGTGGCTGGAGCTTGTGACCTGTAAACACATTTTATTTTTGAACCAAATATTTTATAGTCTATACCTAAAGGGATATCCCAGGAACATTAATATTTGGTCGTTGTTATCGAAAACGTACTAAGAACACCGTATTTTTCTGGTATTGGGTACGTATAACGCTGAAATATGTTTTTATTTTACTGTTTCTACCTATTTTTGCAAACTTATTACAGAATTTAGATTCAAATTAATTATCGATAAAAATTGCATCTTTGTTGATGCGCTATTCAGAGTTATTTTATCTGACCTACTTTGTGACCTACATACTCGTAGCTGCTGTCGAGTGCTGCCCCAATCTCAAGCCAAATCGCGATGAATTTCGATGACTACTTCAGTACAAAAGAAACACAATTTTTTGTGTTTATATATAAGACAGAATTGATTAATATTCTTTGTATGAGTATGAAAGGTTTTAAACAGCTATGTATTTCATTTTCTCTAATACCGCAGGCGGTTGGCCAATATGCATTACAACAACGGTTTGTTTAGTTAGAAAAGTTCCATCCGCCCTTATTTTAGTCAATGATAGTTTTTTTCACTACAGGAGAAAACAAGACGAAGTCGCTGTTCTGGAGCAAACCATTCGTACCAGAAACGAGCTCCAGCGAGCAGCCGGTGTAGAATTAAATGCAACTTGTCACATCTGCCTCAAAACCAAGTTCGCAGACGGCGTAGGACACTCCTGCCACTATTGCAGAGTGAGGTGCTGTGCCAGATGTGGAGGGAAAGTCACGTTACGATCTAACAAGGTAAGCATCACGTCCAATATTGGCTAGTCTACTCATCTATATTAGCCAAGATATGTGAACCGCATCACATTCATGACGAATTTCAGGTTATATGGGTATGCATTTTGTGCCGAAAAAAACAAGAACTTTTATCAAAAACCGGACAATGGATCAACAAGGGCACCGCACAAGATTCCATGATGTGGCGAATGGAATCTGATTTGCGAGACCTGCCACCGCAGCCCGACGCTTCTCTAGACAAGAGGCCGAAGCTGGAGAGGGCACACAGCGCTGCCGAGAAGGAAAATCTCCCATTACAAAGATCAGGCAGTGCACTCCGGCGTCAATACAGCCAACAGGAACCTAGAACTTACGGCGAACTGGAAGGATTGACAAGGACTCACCCGCATCTCGTACATCCAAGGCAAAAACCTTCATACGGCGTTATGGATGGCGGTGCGCCCCCGGGCTCCCAGCTGATGCCACACGGGATGTCCTCACATCCTCCAATGCCTCCGCGCTCGTCTTCTTCAGACGATGAAGTGCCAGAGTGCATCTCCGACGAGAACGACGAATATCGTGACCGCGGTGAGTCTCTGCACACGCTCACCCCCATCGACCACCGACCCTATCCCACCACTCGTTAACACAAGTATCCTTACTATCCAAACTGGTTTTGTTTATCACCTGACACATCACACAACTTAGCATTTTAATGGCAGCAACCACGAAACAACATTTCTAATTACTCACAATCATTACCATCATCGCATTACGTTTGATAAAGTTAAGGTGTTCCGTGCGAGGTGCTATAGATTAAATAAGAATATTAATTCAGGTAAATCAATATTGTAAGTATGGATATTTTTAACAGAAATGGATAGTGTTGAGCACCTAAACTTGTCTGTTACTTACCTGTTCTCATCAATTCTGCTCATGTTTGTAGTATTCGTGTTGTCTCACTATACATTTTTATTTAGTCTCATGGATTGTTCAGCAACAGTTTTCAGATGGTCAACGAGAGATGGATTCTATTGGTTCGAACCTCGCACAACTGATGAGAGTGAGTGTGTGCCAGGTTTGAAGCTATGTTGGCTCTACTATGTATTTATTGTGTGGGGGTTAGAGTAAGTGTTCATGTTTGCCTTGCTTGTGTGAGCCCAAGTACGCGCCCGGTAGCCTCCCTAAACTTGTAGTGCCTCACTGGTCACGGCATCAACCTTTTCACAGGTACTAATAGAGATAGGAGCGGTTCCGACACCTCCAGGAGCCAGCGTCAAGCGATGTTAAACGAGAAAATGAATAAATTCCTATCGGTGAGGGCGTGTTTTATCGACAATGTTTTTGCGTTGTATAATGCTATAGATGTCTCAGTAGGTAATTTGTTTTCGGCAAACACTTCTTCCTTTGGTCGACTGTGATGGCTGTTTGTAACATTGCGTCCTTTCTCCTTGAAAACAATCAGTATTAACGTCCAACTAAAAGTACATTTACATTACCTGTATTTTTTCGAAGATTCATATTCGATGCAATTATAATACTATTGATGCAAACATTTATTCCAAAAAATCTTTCACACATTCAGCGATGCGTAGGTGTAGGTACGGCCCAAACCAAAAGCTCCGTATTTAAACCAAACAAGCCACATTTAAAATACATAAGTAGGTACATGTTTTTGAAATTTTCTAATTGTGGTACTTGTCAGTTTATGAAACAGATAGGTAATAATCAGCGACCCCATAAAAGCTATTGCAAATACTTTAAATATACCAAAATGAGTTATGTTAATTTAGTTTGTCCCTTAGATGTGTTGGGATGTCCTATTATTAATGTCCGTAGCAAAATATGGGAAATGTGAATGTACTTAAAGTATAACTTTTCTTACGTTTGAACCAGAAATTATATTGTAAAAATGTAAATCAAAATAATAAATACTTAATCGTATTCTTAATTTTCATTATCTTCTTTAATGATCGAAATTATTTGTGGTTCAAACACGACCGCATGCTTGGGCGAAAAGAAGTGCTATTACTTGTTCAAAATCTAAAAGTAATTGTTAGAATTTGTGAGCGTGTAATTTGTTGTACTTCAGTAATTTTTTATCATTGTTGTTTTACTATTTTACTTGGGTAAGTTAATACACATTCTTTCCGCTTTTGCGTGATCACTGCTTTAAGTTGGTTTAATTTCGTTGATGGATTTCATACAAATCAAGGGTATCCTCCCAAATCTCATTAACCATTGGTTTGCACAATTAGCACTGTCGGTGCTGCAGAAGGAAAATATTGAATATACCGGTGCTGGGCGCGTGCGGGCGAAGATCAAACGCAAGCTTGGAATCCCTGACATTTATACCGTATCATTCTTAGGACACCTAGAAACGAGCGCTTCCCTTCGGCATCCGCATCTGCGCAGCGCCACCGTAGCTACAAACAATTATTACAATTTGACTAATCATTCGCCGGGCACTTACGAAGCAGAAGCTCGTGGCGCATTCGACGAGAGAACGGCGCCCGGCGTGAGCGGCGGCCGTAGCTTCGACTCTGTCACGGATTGCCGGTGGCGAGCTCCCGACGACGGCGAAGGCGCTTACCTGCGCCCGTTCGCGCCGGACGAGGGACCGCGCTCCGAGAGAGCCGTTTACAAGAGTGCCTACTTGTGGGAAGACTCCTCCGACAATAGACGTTTTACCGAACGAAGAAAAAAGACAGTTCGATTCGATGGGCACGAGGGTTCGGCGACCTTTCCCCGGGGAGGACGTGATTCCTCAGCAGCTCCCCACGACTGGGCCTCTCTACGCTGGGAGTCAGAGCGGCAGACCAGCCAGGATTCGGCCACCAAAGACTCGGGCATTGATACCTCTAGCACCTTCACGTCGAGTGAAGATTCTAACAGAGGCGATTGCCCAAAGGTTAGCAGTTGTGAGACCTAGTTAAATTGTTATAAACCTATACGAAATAACTATAAATAAGTATACAAATTTGCATTACACTAAAATGACCCCTTCAGAAATAATATTTTAATACCGAACTAAACCGAATTGTATGTAAGTACCGATCTATGTTAAAAGTATTTGTAAGTGGGGATTCCTTATTTTTTTTGATAATTCTCAAATTTACGTAACTTCAAAGCATATTTATTATACGACTTATCTATTTATTCGATTTGACTACTTTGGCTTAGACTCTCCTTGATACTTTGCGTACCTTATGCGATATTAGTACAGTTTTCTGATAACGTGGTCAATACGTCAATGTTTTTGTGTTTGGCTGCAGCATGATTGCATTCGCAGGCATGCACCCCAAATGTACCTACCTACCTACCTATACCTACTGAATGTGCACTTCTGTGTTTAGAGTTACACCCTTTGCTATCTGTCTATGTAAATGTCCGTCTTTCACCCTGCGTGTGCTCATTTCAATACTGCCTGTTTAACTTCAAAGCATTTGGTAAAAGTTCATTGTTTATATGTAACAGTTCCCGCTGAGCTGGCAGGTGTCGGCAGATGGTACAAGAATGATTGGACACATGGTGCTGCGAAAGTCTATTGTGGATGGTGGCTCACACTCTTCAATCCTTGGTTTAAAAGTAGTGGGGGGCAAACTGCTACCCGACGGAACTCGTGGTGCTATAGTGGAAAAAGTGAAAAAGGGTTCTATCGCCGACTTAGAAGGACAACTTCGGATAGGTTAGAAGACTTTTTAGCATTGATGATATTCTTCGAATTTTAAAGTATCCTGTGTACATCATTGAGTATCTATATTTAGGCGATGAAGTGCTGCAGTGGAATGGAGTGCCACTTCAAAGTCGAACTGCGGAAGAAGTGACAACAGTGATCGCTGACAGCAAACACGATTCCCACGTAGAATTGGTTGTGTCCCGACCACTGGCTGCTTCTCGGCCGCCAGCACAGCCTTGGAGAACTCATAAAGGTAAGGGCTTTCTGTCCGCCTCCGTACGCGATAAGTTTGATTGAAATTGTTCATGTATCTAATCCGTTTTATCACAGAAGTGTACACGGAGGTAATGGGCGTCTGCGATAAGCCAAGCGTTCTAGTGACGTCACCAGGCTCCCCTGATGTGCACTCGCGTCGACGACCTCCACGGCCTGGGCAACACAACGTTAATGTCGCTGGACGTATACAGGTTCGATACTTCTAATATTATACCTAGCTTAATGATTTATTTATGATCCATAAAAATATAGTTTGACCATGGCATTTTTTATAGCTAAAAATATACTTCGACATCAGCGTTCTTCAATTGTTAGTGAAAGTCGTATCAGCGACTGGACTGAGTCCTCGATCAGACGGGTCACCTCGGTGTCCATACTGCAAAATATTTCTACTCCCGGATAAAAGTGAAAAGAGCAAACGAAGAACCAAAACCCTAGCAAACACATGCGATCCACGATGGAACCAGACTTTTGTATATTGCGGTGTTCGAATCACTGATATGAAGAAGCGGACACTCGAGGTAAAAAATAAACATTCGCTGAAAATGTACTACGCATAGAGATCGTGTCTTACTAAGTAATAACTTTCAGGTCACAGTTTGGGACCTCAATCGCTACGCAAGAAATGACTTTCTGGGAGAAGTTCTCCTAGATCTCGATACAGTAATGATGAACCACGAACCGAACTGGTACACATTGAAACCGCACGAAGAGACCGGTAGTTTTAGTGCGATAAAAGGCGAACATTGGTATCGAGAGGAAGATGCAGATGGGGAACACTTATCGCCACCCTCGACGTCGACGTCAAGGTTGTCGGATTCCGATACACCCAGCGAAAGCGACCTTCGTCGGCATCACTCGCTCTCCAGCCTCGCATCGAGTTCTAGTCCGCCTCCACCACACGAAGTAAGTATTAGAGTTTATTCAATGAATATTTTTTTTCGTTTTCTTGACTAACAAGCTCCGTCTTTACAGAGGATGGAAATGGATGGAGCACGTTGCAGCAGACGTGATATGTCGCCTGCGGGCAGAGTTCGGGCACAAGGAATATCTAGAGAACGAGTGAGTTTTACAACTATATTACTCTCTCTCTGTCCTATTTAAAAATTCATAAGTATTTCAGCCAGCCTGGTTTTGTCTGAACCCTGTTATAGGCACTGATTTTAAACGCAAATCGATGGGGTCATACGAATAAGTAGATACATGCGTGTTGCTGTGAGATGAAAGCTCTAATGATTATTAAATAGGAAGGACTCACAATGGTATGGTTGGTTCCAGAACGGCGGTTACAGCGTGGCGCGGTCGCAGTCCGCAGCCGGCGTGGCACGGCCGCCGCGTGCTCGCAGCAAGTCTCCGCGCCGCTCGCTGTCTCCTCCAGCAGATCGCGATTGGCGCTACACAGGTGCCGCCGGCGCCCGCTGACTCTACCAACCAATCGGAAACCCCAATCTTTGGGCTTGATTGGTCCGTGGACGTCGAACAGACGGCGGGCCGAGACCCCGCACGGAACACTACCGTTCGAGACACGCACGTTCTCGCGTCGCTCATTACCACTTTACTGCCACTACTGTTTTTACTTCCTCGCTCTAATCCACTCTTTATTTCTCACGCATCTTCCGCTGACCTTGTCCTCTACCTGTGAGCACGCTGTCCACTCTAGATTAGACCGAGTGCTTTGTACCCGTTTTGATAAACTTGCGGGTACGACGCACACGAGATTTGACTCCATTTCATGACTGCATGTCGTACTAATACGAGTTTATCTTCTAGGGCAGCCTCCGTATCCATTCTATTACTTGATTTTCTCATCTTGATGTTCTCAATGTAACTGGAATTAAGTACCAGTTCCAGCTGATCGATAGCAGGAAATATGCTAATAAATTGCAGTTAATGAGGATCGCGGGGACGGGTCGCGGCTGCCGACGCATGCCTATGCGCCGCGTTTCCAGTCGCGATCTGCGACCGCCACGCCGACCACAAGCCCTAAGAAGCGACAGCTGCCGCAAATACCTCCTCATCAGGTGCGTAAACCCTATGTTCTTGAATATTTTTTAATCTTTTCGTGATATTCATCATAATGTTACTTTCAATAACAGAGTGGTCCACGGGCGGTTCGAGCCCAAGTGTCGGCGGATCTCGAGGAACGTAAGTGGATCGGCCCGCATCACATTGGCGCCACACTCACGTACCGCAGCACGCCACAAGGTCATTACACGCAAACACTGCTACAGACGACCCGCCACTTCTTTGTAGTGGCTTAACACAGTTTCAGTTTATAGCGCTCTTCACAAACTTGCTAAAAGACCCTTCACTAGATGAATGAATTAGATGAACTAGTACATTGCCATAGCTATTACAAACAACTCGAAACATATCACAGTTCATGCACTACAAATAGGTGTAGCCGTCTAGATCTAGCAGTAGATATAATATATTATATTTGAAATGTATGATTGACAAATACATATATGATGCCAGGGTGGGAGCGACATTACGCTGGGTTGTCGGATTCGGAACTGGCAGCCCGCAGCAACAACAGCGCATGGGCGCCGCCGCGACGGCGACTCTCCCCCGATGCGGCCGCTGCAGACTCGGACCTCGAGTCAGTCGCGTCTGTCACCTCGAGCGCATTCAGCACTCAATCCGAGCGCCCGCGAACTACGAGGATGCTCAGGTATTCAAAGCAAATACTGTCATAGCATCTTCACTAATTATCACAATATCGATTTGCATGTCAATATTCACTGCAATATAATAATTCGGAAATCTGTGACTGAAGAATTGCCAAGAGATATATGGCTTAATCCAGCCCCCATGTTTTCTTTAACTTTCTGAGCCAAAATCAATAAGTTATGGTGTAGCATAGCATCATTGGCGCACGGCCAGGAATAAGTGGGCTGTAACCAAAGATCTTTAGATCAGAATGCGGAGCGGCCTCTGCTGAAGAGTAGTCCATACGGTGCGGATTATATGAAGAATTAAATTTGTGTTCAAATAATTTTACAGCCGGAGGCGGATCCTCCCTCCATATAGTACATCTTCGTCTTGCGATAGCGCTACCCCAGTTCCTGTACCATATCACCGTTCCGATAGACCTTTCCGCCGTATGTTACCCCCTGTGTGTGTACCTGCGGTGGCAGAACGTGCGGTGCGGCGGAGGTTACGTGCCCGCTACGACAGTGGGCCGGCACCGCTGCCGCCCCGCACGCGAGCCGTCCGCGCGCCGCGTCCGTCCCGTCGTCTTCGTCGGATCCTCCGTAGCCGATCAGACGGATCTAGCACCCGCGATTCTCACAAACAAGCTTACAGCCGTAGCTACAGCTGTCCAGAATACCCAGTCCAATGCAATACGTACAAGATAACGGAAAATGAACGTGAATACATTTTCCAAGTACCCATCTTGCGACCCCCTGTCCCCATGAAGATCCAACAGTTTTCTCATGAACTTAGGACGTTGCCAGCTAACATTTATTTCGGCCCAACACCAAGTTCTTACAATAAAACACCACATAATCGGCAAGTCGTCGCACCGTATGACCGCACAGTTTCATTAGACGCAGATTTTGTGGGTTCTGAAAAGTCGCGAGAAATTAGAAGAAGGAAACTACCGAATATACAACAAGTTTCTTCTCGAACTTTACAAAGATCTCTCCCTCACATTCAATCATTTGATAGGAATAAAATAACCAAACCACCAAACTTAGATACTACAACAAACACGGTACAGAAAAACAAACCTAACATTTTTGAATATCATGGATACGATAGTGAAGGTAGTGACGCTGAGACAACCATTCACGTAAGTATAGATAAACAACACAGTTTTGAACAGTTTAAAAGTAAAGTAGAGTCAACAGATAAAGTTAAACAAGTAAGTGAAAACAATGAAACCACTGTTTACGAGGATAAATACAGCCGTAAAAAGTTTTTATCACTAGATTTGAAATCTAGTTATGAAGGTGGCGGAAGTCCTATTTTGTCTCCTAAGCGATCTCCAGATTTGTCTAAAACTGAAATCAAAAACAACAGTCCTAAACAGCAAATATCTTTGGATGTAGTAATCCCGAAAAAGAAATGCAGTACTCAAAGAAGGTATTCGGAATCCTGTGTTACAATGAAATCTTCGCCGGTTAGTCTACTTCCCACACCAGATAAAACTGAGGATAATATTTTCAAGATGGTTTCGAGAAAATCTATTCCAGGTCCAGCACAAATTGAAAATGACGACGAATCTTCTAAAAAACATGTTAACGTAGTTAGCATCAATGAAATTCCCACATTTCAGGAATACCGCTCACCCAATTCCAATTCGCCTCAATCTAGCATTGATCTATCTTCTATGAAACCTTTGCCATCTATTATTAAAAATACTCGTAGTCGATCATACTCTGTAGCAGCAACCAATCACATAGACCGGGAGTTTAGTTTTGTTGCTAACTATTTGTCTATTGCTCTTTCTCCCCCGACCCTCGGCTCGAATCGTCGTGCGCTCACTCCCGTCGCATCTCACCTGCCTCTCGACGATCATCACAACACACATGACGCTTTGGTTGAAACGCCATCCGTGGAGCAACCACTACTGGTCATCGATGAAATGGAACCACGTCCTCCGAATCGAAAACTACCTACTACGCCTGTGCCCCGACGGGACTCCAAACGCAGCAATGACTATGGCGGTCGAGAAAACGGGCGCAACAACAACCAACCACAACCACTAGAGCGGCGTGAGTCTCGCCGAGGGCAGTTCACTCGAAGTCTGAGCAACGCTGATGTACCGCCTGATGAAAAAGCAGGTAACTGAACAAATCAATTATAAATCAACAATTTAGGTAACAGGTATATCTTACAATTGTATGTATTTGCTTGTCAAAGACGGCAGCCTTAGTGACACAGCACTCGGGACCTGTGAAACAGAGCCAGTCAGCGATGATGCACTCCTCAAAGCAGAACCACGAGACTATTTCGGCCCTGGCATGGGCAAGAAAAGTAACTCCACTTCTCAACTGTCAGCCACAGGTGAAAACTATTACCAATTCAATTCATACCTCATCTCTATCATCTGTCTGTTAGTTTGGATAGAAAGCATGAAAAAACAAATCATGTAGAATGAAAAAACCTACAATCCTGAAAGATGGTTTTCCCAACAAAAGTAAAATAAGAAATTCGACATGTCTAAAACTAATCATCACAATAAGGAGCATGACGCTCTTAATTTGTGTTCAAAAAACATCATCTTTACAATAAAACAGCAACAAATCCCAGTAAATGCTCTAGTTCCACCATGTTGATATGTGTACAATAACCAACAGGACGAAAAAGGAGGTTAGGTTTCGGTAAGCGTGGCAAAAATTCGTTCACGGTGCAACGCAGCGAAGAAGTGGGCCCTGAAATGCGAGGTGTGGGTGGCGTGTCGCGAGCGTCCTCGGCGTCGAGCGAGAACGACGATGACAGGTTGGCGCCAGCAAAAACGCTGACGACAATGAAACAATAGTGCGGCTGGGGCGGTAGACGCGAACTGGAAAACCGTTGTTTAATCATTATCTCACCTATAAAAAGGCAATATAAGAACAATCGGAAGGGAGATAGCGAGCATGCACCATATATAGCAAAATATAGAGCTGCAGTGTCGCTTTTGTAATCCGCTGAATGTAGAGCTTATTCCAGCTTGCACTGGTAAGTTTGGGAAGTGACTGAGGAACGCCTCCTCTGAAATAAGAAGTTATTGTCTTATCCTGACACTCATAAAGATACACCCATTCTGAAGTGACCTACACGTTTCATGTCGCAACTCACCTGTGTCAATAGATGTATTATTTAGATGTGTGTATTATATGTAACAATGTATTGCAAATATGGTGTATGTATTATGGTAACTGAATGTGTGTGTATGGCGGGCGCGTTGCGTAGCGCGTCCGTCTCGCTTTGAAGGATGCGGGGCGCGACGCAAGCGGTCGGGGCCCGCGACGACTACGTTCGCACGCTCCCACGAAGTGCGGTCCGCAAGCCTCGTCTCCATTTCTAGCTCGGAGGGATCCTCGTAAGTCGCTCGCCCGTCCGCTCCGTTCTAAAACCGCAGATCGCAGAATCGTTTCTTGTACATGTGCGCCTCGATGTTGCCCGTCTTCTTTACTGCCCCTCTCTATGTGCCTTTCGTCTTGTACCGCATGTTGCCGACTTCATATTGGTGTTTCTCACTCATTCTCTTTCTGTTCAGCACGCACGAGTCTTCTTTCGCATTTGTCAAGCACCCTCTCGAGCTGTTCGAGAAAGCTACATTTATCTCCGGTGCTAGAAGTTGTTGTTCTGTTTTGTTAAAGACTTTCAGCCGTTACGTTCGCCGAAGAGGAGACGATCATGATCGAGGTCATCATAATTTATATTACGACATAGCCTTGCACGGTTGTTCGACCATAAATATTGCCTGCTCCTATGATGTGTGCACTTTTCCATTACTTTAAATAATAAAAAACGTTTTTAGCAAAATAAATGACACTCCCTGCCTCGAACCATGCATGTTTCACAGAGTTTGATAAAAATGATAAGAATATAAGACACACAATTTTTTTCAGTTCATGATTTTTTTGCCCAATAACTAAAATAAAATTAAAAAAATGAAACAAAACGCAAATGCAGGGTTTTCATGTGTATGATTTAAATAAACAAACTAATTTAAATAATAGTCATAAAGTGTAAATAGATAGAAATCTCTAGGTCTCTGTATCACCTTGTAAATAATAATTACTAGGAATTTCTTCCATGATATATTTTACCCGATTAGATGCAGACCATACTTTAGTGTCTTTCTAGCACCTATTCACAATTCAATTTACTACTAGACAACTATTTTGTAACTTTTCTTACTTCCGATATTCACGTTTTATACCTAACTTTTACTACCGATGCATCCGAAAACTACCGCCCTTTTCTTCACTATTGTATCAATGTTGTTTTTATATTTTAATACTAATTCATTATTTTTCTTTACTGTAGCGAAAATCAAGGTTTGATGAATTTTTTACTATATTGGTTCCTATACTATCCCGAACTTTAATTAGACCTATAACCCGCCCATTGCTTTTCGCTATTCATGCATGACAAACCTTACATAGGAGATTTAAATACATTTCGTTTGAGATACACAAAAATTAAACACCTACTGTATACACACAAACTTTGATAAGCTAACTAATAAAATCAATCTACGTTCAGGCATGTTTCAGAAAAAAGGAGGCACAAAACATCAATAAAGAAATAAAATCAACCCGCTGGCCTGATTAGCAACTGCATTCGTAAATTATGCCTTTATTCTTTGGATTTGACATTATTTGCGTATTGTCAGGAATGTGAGAGATCGCTTCAACATGCATTTAATACGCCAAGCTTGTGTCCTTGCTCGGCTTTTGCATTGTGAGCCTTAGGCTATGGATAGATATTATCGGATGTCCTCTTCCGGTAGATGGTCGCCTGGCATGCGAGGGTCGGGCTCGTCTGACGGGACCGGCATTTCAGACTTCATCGACGGCTTGGGACCGGGACAACTGGTCGGTCGTCAAGTACTCGGATCACCGACATTGGGCGATGTTCAACTCTCAATGTGCTACCAAAAAGGATTTCTTGAGGTAATTTTAACTTAACGGTTTTCTTATTTTTCCCCAATACTTACCAAGGGAAAGGGGTGGTTATTCGACACCTTCCCTTGATACTATTTTTATAAAAACTTATTTCTTTATTTTTTCCCAATATGTATGTACTTACCTAGGGGTTCGAAATTCGAAATTTTCCCTTGATAACATTTTTATAAACACTCACTATATTTTTGTTTTACTTCAGTTATTTTTACTTTATGGTTTTTTATTCTTTTTGTTGTTTTAGTCCAATCTTCCTCTTACTTTTATCTTTCCTTAAAATTAACGTACATAATTTGGCACCTAGACAAGCTGATGACAAATTAAAAACTAAACTGGCGCCTTTGCTAGCCCATAATAAGCTGACCTTTATTTATTTTTTTCGTCTAAAATATTCGATTCCACCAATTATGCTCAGAATGGCATACTCAGAATTCCCAGATTCAGATTGTGTAAGTTTGAGATGAGTCCATCAATGTTTTGGTACATTTTCAAGGTGGAGGTGATCCGAGCTCGAGGCCTTCAAGCTAGACAAGGCAGTCGCACCCTTCCGGCGCCCTACGTGAAGGTGTATCTCGTGAGTGGCAAGCGATGTATCGCTAAAGCCAAGACAGTCACCGCGCGTAGGACTTTGGACCCACTGTACCAACAAACTCTGACGTTCAAAGAGAACTTCAAAGGATGTGTTTTGCAGGTCAGTGTATCTGTAGACCTAGACAGGCCTGTATGACTACCGCAAGCTGTCTCTGGCTCTGGTTTTGAGTCTGTGTAAGTGTTGACTAAATAAATCCCACGTCAAAACGTCACACACAGTATAATAATACTGGTAAGCACTCACACAGACTCAAAACCAGAGCCAAAGACAGAGCCAGACAGAGCTTGTGGTAGACCTACTGTATTGTATGAAAATGGCTTGACAGATGCTCGCGCCAAACTAATGGCATTCTGATGCAACGAACTTATATTTCTGCTAAAGTTTTCCACAAACAGAAACTAGACCTTGTCTAGACTATACCCCTTGATGATGATGATGTCATTTTAGCACACGTGCATTGTGCTTGAATTTACTTGTGTTTATAGAGCTAATTAAGCTAAATAAATACAGTCGAAATGCCCTTCTGCATCATCTTTATTGAAAGTTTTAAACAAAATGTTTTTTGATCGATCGAAATAAAAATATTTATATAAACATTCCAATTTTTTTCGAAAAAATATATTATGTGGCCAGAGTAAAAGAATTAATTAAAACTAGAAAGATTAGGTTCATTACCCTTGTATAAAAGATACAACAAAAGAGAAAAAAAAAATCTAACTCACTTTCATTTTATAGGTGACAGTATGGGGTGACTATGGTCGCATCGAAGGCAAAAAAGTATTCATGGGAGTGGCACAGATAAGTTTAGACGATATAAATCTGTCCAACATCGTTATCGGATGGTACAAACTCTTCGGGACTACTTCTCTTGTAAGTTTTTAATTTATTTTATCTTAATGCGAAAGTTATATGTTTATATTGTATGTTTGAGCATAGCTTAGTTTGGTGTGCAAACGAACCCGCGGGCGGTTGCTAGTAACTCATAATGATTTGTAGCATAATATGTGATAATAACCGTTTTGTTTTCTATCATCAGTGACCTACGGATAGGTTCGGCAAGGTGATTGGAGGAGCTACATAATCACAATAAAATTAACTTGTCCAAACTATAAAATTTAGTGATAATGCTTTAATATCATGGTAAAACGCGAATATCTTTAAGTATAGGAAATTTTCTATAAAACGAAAGATAATATAATAATTATAATAATAATAAAATAATTTGTAATTAATTTTCATTTTTGAATGCCTACCGGAGTTTTGAATAGATAGCATTTTATAGCAATGAAACAAATGTATAGTGTACTCAATAAAATGTAATTAATAGCCAATGTATTAAAAGCCAAATGCAAGTTCTGTAATTTTCTTTTCCTATTTTATTCCTCTTTATAAAGTAACTTTAAACTGTTTTGTATTATAGCTGATTTCAATACATCGACCATGTTAGGATTTAAACAAATATACTGAATTCGTATTACTGTATTTATTTTCCTAGACCATCTTTAAACATGTATAATTATTAAACCTTCCTCAATACATAGATTCATTTCATCAAACTCAGTCAAAATAGGTCGCTACAAAATAACCAAGGGACCATACATATAATTATGATTACATAAAATTATTATGTAACCTCACACATTAGTAATATAATAACATAGGTTTACTAAAGAAAATGTCGGAAAAATAGCCATGAAACAGTCATTATAACATATGAGTACTTTGTATGTACTTAATCAGATTTCATACAGAAAAGTGAACTTATTAGCTAAAAATAAAAATGTAGTTACTAACCATTAACGATTGTCACTCGATAGTCATTTCTATGTAAAAATATCTTCTATGTGAACACCATAGGAACACTCAATGCAGTATTTGCTTAGCTTGTTTAGAAGGTGATGCGCCCGGTAATCTTGCGTCACCCGCTCGTTTGACCGCCGTCGATTTGAGGTCTGGAAAGAAAATGTTTCCATTTGAGATCTAGAAACAACATAAATTGATGCACCTATAGGGCGACCTCTGGCGGCACAGTTGGCGAAACAACTGATTAAACCCCAAGTTCTGTTTCCTGCGGCGTGGCATTGGAATTACCTGTCAATACAAATATTGGTAGGTAGGAGAGTATTGGAATGATGAAAGCACTGGTGGTCTAGCCCACATTCAAATCCTAAGGTCGTCGGTTTGAATCCGGTCTAAAGACAAGAATCAAACTTACGGACTAGTTTTTTGTATGATCTTATATACAAAACTAGTGGGATCCCGCGCGACTTCGCTCGCGTAAAGTTTTTTAGATCCAAACTTCAACCCCCGCTGCACACCTTTAGGGGGATAAGTTTCAGGAATCCCTTTTTAGTGCACCCCTAAAATATACCAGGAATCTACCATCAAATTTCAGAATCTACCTTGAAACTCCTAGTACCACTACTCTAGTCTGTGTGTTGATTAGCAGTGAGTCAGTAACGTAAGCGTTCTATATATTTAGATAGAAGATAAAAATACATAATATGTAAGTATATCATACCTTGGAGCCACCTGACTTGAGTAGCCGGTCCATAGCCCTTTTCATTGCGCGCCGCAATACGAAATATGATAGCGGGTTTCGTGGAAGAGTCAACGTGTGCAGCGTTTAGGGAAGACGATGGTACTACGCAAGTATTTGCTTTACCGCAGTACACGCGAACAAACGCTAACTGAGATTTTGAAGATTCCTGTAAAAAAAACAAATATTATGACTATGTCGTAGATGTCATATGAAAGGACTTTTACATAACAGCAATGAACTCGAACAGAAAGTGCATCTTTTCTAGGCCTCCAAGGTAATAAACGAAGCGCGCCTTTTGATTGCTTTATAAAAAACTACCAGTGCTCAAAGTTTAACATAAAATTCATTGACATAATGTGGAATTACAACTCATAGTCAAAAAAGATTTATTTACTTGAATCCCAAGAGTCACATTGAAACGTCAGAGCTAGGTAAGCCTACGTACAGTTTCACACAATCTACAAAAACAGGCAAGAAACTTGCTTTGTTTCTACTATCTTATGTATGGTCTTTTAACAATATAAAAATAAGTAGACTACCTTTGGCTGGGTGTTGGACCGAACAGCGAGGTACACGGAATACTCAAATATGCCTTCAGCGGCAACCTGAGGCGGCTCCCACGACAGATGCGCGCCTTCCACTGACTTGGATATTTTGATAGCCGATGGGGCACCCGGAAAACCAGGTAAACAAGTCTTGAATGCGGATTCCTGTAAAATTTGCAAAATAAAAACAAATCCCTAAATGTTTGTTTCTTATTCTAGACTGGCCTCTAGCTCAGTTGGTAGTAGCTCTGCCTTCTGCGCCGTAGGTCGTTGGTTCGATCCCCACCGAGAACAAATATTTGTGTGGTGAACGTAAATGTTTGTTCTCTGTCTGGGTGTTATATTGTATTCTAAGTATGTATTTACAAAAAAAAATGTATTCAAGTATTATATCAGCTATCTGGTTCCCATATTATAAGCTCTGCTTAGTTTGGGGCTGGGTAGTGTTGTGTGAATTGTCCACAATATTTATTTATTTATTTATTTATTATTATTTACAAAACTTTACATCCGTAAAATGGTTGAGGGAAATATCGAGAGGAAACTGGTTTACAGCAGAGATTAGGCTAATATCACTGCTTATAATAATCCGTCACATCATTCTACATATCTCCCTTTGATTAGAGCACAGAAGAAATAATAGTAGTAGCGAATAAGGGCACTGCAATTTTAATTGCACCTCAAATAGAAAAGATATTTTTTGTTCTATAACCTACTCTATTTTTTTTTTTTTTTTTTTTTATACTACTAAGTTGACAAACAAGCATACGGCCCACCTGATGGGAAGCGGTTACCGTAGCCTATGGACACCTGCAATACCAGAGGCATCACAAGCACGTTGCCGACCCTTTAAAACTTTTAAAACGCCCTTTTTGAAGAACCCCATGCTATAGTCCTTAGGGAAAACCTCAACAGGGAGATCATTCCATAGCCTGAGTGTTCGCGGGAGGAAGTTCCTCTGAAACCGAACGGTGCGCGACCACCCAGGCTCTAAGGTGTGAGGATGAACTCTCTGCCTATGGCGAGCAGTGCGATGGTAGAATGTAGCTGTTGGCATGATGTCAAACAGTTCTTCAGAGCATATCCCATTATACAAGCGGTAGAACACGCACAATGAGGAGAAGTCTCTCCTCAGACTTAAGGGCTCAATACCGCTTGTGAGCTTGGGATCGTCAACAATTCTCACAGCACGTCTTTGGATCGAATCAAGGGGTCCAAGCTGGTATCCAGGTGCTCCTGCCCAGAGGTGGCAGCAATACTCCATGTGAGGCCGGACTTGCGACTTATAAAGAAGGAGTCGCTGGCCTGCACTGAAGTACAACTTCGCTCTGTTCAGCACACCGAGCTTTTTGGATGCCAGCTTGGCCTTATCTTCCAGATGACGACGGAACTGGACGTCACTGGAGATGTCGATACCCAGGATCCCAATGCTCTTGGAAGTTGTGAGGGGCACGTCTTGGAACTGCGGAGCTATAGCAAATGGGGTTTTTTTAGCGGTGAACGCGCAAACTTGTGTCTTGGATTATACATAATTCAGGCTAATAGGTAATTTGTCACTGACCTAAATTTCTAAAGTAAACTAAGAATGTGTCAACTAACACTTTTCTTACTTTCTCTATTTATGATGACGACCATTGTAATCATTGTGTTCGGAATAGCACACTTCCCACCTTTATTAGGGATATTATAATTTTTTTGCTAGAAGACGAAAATCACGAGGACTCAATTCGGCTCCAATTAAAATAAACTTACTTCACTGAACTCTCCTTTACCGCAAGAGTTGATAGCGGCGACTCTGAATTTATAAGCAGTTCCGTGTTCCAGCGGCGTGGTCGGCAAGCCGGCTAGATCTGGAGCGTTATCCAACGACAGATTCGATAGATCTATTTTAGGATCTGATATATAGTTTTGAACCTGCAATGGAAAAATAAGTATAACACAGCCAAGGTATTACATCTACATATACTCTATGTAGATAAGACTATTTTAAACTTTATATCTGTATGTAGGAAAACAGGAAGTCTTTAGTTTACCCAGCAGTGGAACGATAATACACTAATAAAGTATTTACCGTAAATGAAGCTCCCTTGATAATGCCAACGGTGTACCAAGCGTCTTCATCGTGTTTCGGATCATCTGTTTCGCTCTGAAAAACAATACTAATTTGAATTATAATATAAGCAACTATGCTTAGCATATAAGTATAGGTAAAAAAACCGCCCAAATTATACAAATACAGATCATTTTTTACATCGAAAAACGTACAATGATCTTACGCGGCGATAATACTAACGAGTGGCGAACACGGAATCAGTCATATAGGAAGTGCTACTTGCGATGTCACATTGCCGAAGGAAGACAGCTTATTCACTAGGCAACATTTGAGGCGCAACACCAGACGCTTAAAATGATGGCAACGACCCACAGGACATGCGTCTTTTGCTTGTCTTTGCTCAACGCATGCAACTGAGAATTGAAGACAGTATCAACAACTACCCTCACTTTTTTATTTTTTCATTAATGTCCACACCGATAGAGACTTATTGCGGGTAACAGTTTACTAATCTAGTAGACCATAACTGTGACCTATAACTGTGTCCTATCTTATACCTTTAAACGAGAAAATCTTGTATATATACTAATCTTGTATATATAGTATATGTATTTTTTTGTATAAAACTACGAAAATTCTGTAATTTTCAAAGATTATGGTGAATAGTAGTACTACTTAGGTTGCCGATACAAACAAAAAAACTGAAATATTTGAAAAATTGTGGTCATGGTAGTTAAAAGTGTCATAAGGGGTATACATTTTCGAAGAATTTCTATTTTTTTAAGTAATTTAAAAAAAAGTAGAGGTATTTTTTTTTTCTTTTTTTTTCTCGAATAGTCATTCGTAGGTCCATCCTCTGGTGCCGGCTTATCGTTGAATTTTGGGACATGTTGTATATATATATATATTTAGGATCTCGGAAACTGAGCCAACGATTTTCATGAAATTAAGTATACAGAGGGTTTCGGGGGCGATAAATCGATCTAGCTAAGATTCGTTTTCAGAAAAGACGTAGGAGAGAAGTTATTTAAATAATTAAAAATTTTAGCGCCATCTATTGCTGAGTAGTCAAAATCACGAGTTAATTCTCGTAGAGAGTATTAAATTCTTTGCCGTCACGGAGAACGCCATCTATATTGAGCTTCTACGTAAACACTCGAGACAAAAGTTCCGGAGATTTTCATGAAAATTAGTATATAAAAATACCGAAAAAAATACCGAGCAAAGCTCGGTCATACCGGCTCGTAATGTATAAATTGATTTAGTTACTACCTACGTCTGTGCTTGTTATTTTGTTAAAGAAACTTTACACCACCCCGCTCATACCTGGTCCTGGCGATGGTCTAGTGCGGCGCTGGCGAGGGTGGCAAGCGCGTGCGCCGCGTCGGTGGGTGGTAGCGATGCGCCATTTGAACCCGCCACAGAGCTACTGACAGCGCCGTCACCGTCGCTGGCCGCCGTGCCATCGCCCCCGCTCGCGCCAGACGATGATACTCCAGCGCTGATATCTTCGTCCTCTATGATACGAAACTATTATTACAAGTTGACTGGCCTCTCAGCTCAGTTGGTAGTAGCTATGCTTTCTACACCTTAGGTCGTGGGTTCGATTCCCACCGAGAACAAATATTTGTGTGGTGAACATAGATATTTGTTCTGTCCTTATCCCACGCTAAGTGGAGTCAGCACAACAGGTTTTCTTCTTTCACTCACCTCTATCATTCGTCAGATATTTGTTCTGTCTGGGTGTAATATTACATTCTAAGTATGTATTCATTCACAAAAAAAAACGCAAAACGTATATATACCAACTCTCTGACAAGCTCTGCTTAGTTTGGGGCCAGATAGTGTTGTGAGGATTGTACACAATATTTTTTTATTTTTATTTAATTGAGTAGCCTATAGTGTCCTATTGTTGGACTATGGCATACTCCGATTTCCACCGGTCACTAGGATGAGCCTTGCAGGTCTTATGCATGATCATGATAACTCATCCTATCCGTTTGGATGTTTGTGACTCAATCACGACATTACAGCTGAATAAATTTGGATGAAAAGTAAATAGACGTAGTTCAGCAAGCTACAATGCTTCTTTTGATTAAAAACCGAAGCTTATATTACGTTTTCGTGAGCCGAACTTCGTGATTATCAATCTGGAGAATTCCACTGCGGGCGATAGACCTCCATTTTTTTCTGTAACATCTCCAGCCACTGACTTTCCCCATGTTGAAAATGCTTACTCTGTGTAAATGTAGGTGACATGAGCCCCGATCCGTTAGCTGACATGGTCAGCATAGGCATTGATTCGCTGACAGTCGGCATCGTGTCAGCTGCACCGTCCATCTCCGATGTGTCCGCATCATTGAATCTATAAGAAAAGCTCAAGGTTGTATTTACGGCAGGCATCCTCCTCTCAGAACTATTGAATTTGTTATGGTTTTACTAAAAACCTTTTAAAAGTCTTAAACGAAGTAATATTTATTGTTGTCTTTTGCTGTCTTTATTCAGACTTTTTAGCTAGGATGTAAGATTGGGTGTTTTTTCATCCCCGAGTAACGCTATAAAATATTTCCATCTCCACTTTAAATTAAACATTGGGATGTTATTAATCCGCGAGGGGACCTGGTTCCCGCAAGTAGCTGGCGGGCGACATTTTAACGATGACATTGTTTTCGAACTTTTTTTTGGGCAGAAAAAACTACTAGCTGAGAACTTTCGCAATGCATTCTGAAGGGTGCTTACTCATTGGGTTCATGTTGATGCGGTTCCACAGAGAAGGCGTGGAGTATAGCCGGCCCGTTGGCCGTGGACGTGATGAGAGTCGCCTCGGTCTGGCCGCTGCTGGATATATCCGCGCCCCCTTCCGCTGTACTCGAGCTAAGGGCAATCGATAAATACTGTACAAAACACAATATCGGTACACCACGTTGGAATATATTCAACGTTCGTTTGAGTATGAGCTGCCAATGTGACGTAATTGAGCCGGGTGCACAGATATTGTGACCGCGTTCAAGAGACGAATTTTGATAAAGGTGCAATATAAAACAAAAAGAAACAAAAACAGGTTCATGATTTTGATCCACAAGCTTTGGTAGCATTTCCCTCATAGAAGTCTATGATAAAGCGTTTATAAGTATGGCTGTTAATGTTTAAGGACCTACTCAAGGTTACGTCCAAATATTACATTTGAAACATAATTACCCGGATTTTTCAAGTTGGTATTCAGATTGCAAGCCCATCGCCGCTTTCAGAATACCAACTGGTTTCCTCACGATTACTTCCTTTACTATTTAATAGCACTGGCAATGCGCAAACAAATTCGAAGAGGAAAATCCATCGTTCTACGACCGGATCCAAACCCAGGATCTTAAGAGGCCGGCGGAGGGCGAATTTTCATGCAAACGTAATACCAAAATTATAACTAGTTTAAGCAGATTTTCACTATGTTATTGTAATAACAGTATTCTTATAGTATTTATCTAGGTTCCTGAACAGTTTTTATTTTAAATTACTTACCTCAAATGAAATAAACACCAATCGCATTTTACACATTTTTTTCATTGCAAAATGTGATTGGCGGTAATTTCATTTGAGGTAAGTAATTTAAAATAAAAACTGTTCAGGAACCTAGATAAATACTATACAGATACAATTATTACAATAATATAGTGAAAATCTGCTTAAATTAGTAATCATTTTGGTATTACGTTTGTATGAAAATTCGCCCTCCGCCGGCCCCTTAAGATCAGAAGGCGGGATCACACCTATCATAAACAAACACGACAATTACTTGTAATTTAACTTCCAAATGGCCAGCTTTGCCGTGAGTGCTTGGAAATATTACCTGATGCCAGTACTGAGTGCTTCTTGAGCGGCACTGCTGATATCGTTGACGTCATCACTGCTAGCGACGCCTTCTCCGCCGCCCATGTCTTCGTCCATTGTGCTCGATTCATCTGCAAACGTAAATTAACCTTAGGTTTACATTTTCATTGAATGTAACTGCATGACGTAGGACGCTCTTTCCCCATCCTATGGATCGACGCGATTTTGTAAAGTTGGTGACAGGAAAATTAAGATATTTTTTCAGAGTGAACTTCTTAAGCCTGATGTAGATGATCCAAATTTACCCTCCTGTATTACCGGGATTTGTACACAATGTGAAATAATACTATAACCATACAAAAATACCACAAAGCTCAAACTAAACAGCATGAAGGCTACAAAAACCGTGCAATTCAAATGTGGAAGAAAATAATGCACCCACATTATTTAAAGTACCAATGTACAACCTTAAGTCTTGAGACCCATTTACTTACCGTCTTGGACAATCGGTGTATTTCTATCAACACCACTGTCAGTTGGCATGGCAGAGCTGATCGACTGATCCGGAGACTCTTCTGCAGTACCTTCTAATCCTTCTTCATCATCATCGTCCTTCATCATAGGATCCAACTGGTTCTCATCATTTTGAGGGGAACCATCTTCCGTGTCAGCCTGGTCATCATAATTTAGAATCAGTTTACCAATTCAAAGAATGAATAAGCTATTCTAGAGTGGGTTAGTGTAAAACTGTTATAAAGGGTATCAAAAAAGTACAAAAGTATGTATAACAGACTGTTTTCTGTTCATACTATTTTCTTACACACTTTAGGAGAGAGCACTGGTGGTCTAGTGGTAGTGGTCCCGCCTTCCGATCCGAAGGTCGTGGGTTCAAATCCACTCGTACCAATGAGTTTTTCTGTCGTAAAAAAACATCGTGAGGAAACCAGCGACGTGTTGTAGAACCTAAAAAAACTCGAGCAACACGCGTCAAGGGTCACGCAAAAAGGGCCCACCAGCGGCCTACTTGCGGAAAAACCTGCCCGCACATCAAGTGCGCATGATAAAACTTGCCAACTTGCTTACACATTTATAATCAAAACACAAAATTATGTTTTAGATTTCTTTTGGACTGTATTTAATACAGATGGCAAGATCAACTTAACTTTATTTATTGCTTGATTAATGATATATTCTTAATCTTAGTTCTATTATATGCCTATCAATAATTAGTAGTTAAATAGAATATTATTATGATATATTCTTAATCTTAGTCTTATGTACAACAATGTCTTACTGGAGTTGACAAGCAGTTGTCTCCGATGTAAACCGAGTCATCTGCTGCAGCGTCAGCAGTATCATCAATGTCCATCTCTTCATCACCATCCGCATTGGCTAGAACATCCAGAACATATTTTTAACACTCACATTATTAAAGCTCAATATTCATACATTGAACAAGAGATGAGGTCAAAATTTGTGTACTTTTTAGTTTTACTGACAGACACTTCAATAGTCATGCAGTCTTCTATTGGAGGCCATGTTTAACTTTCAGTTTCTAAGCCAGAAGGATAGGTATACATAGAGCAGGGTTAGTATACAAACCAATCATCCATCAATCACAATAAAAATTAAATGTAACATTACGAGCAGTGCCTATTAATAGCCCCTCTAAAGAGGTAAAACTTGAAAGTAAGATATAAACAAAAGCGCAAGGGCTCATGCACATTGTTCCAAAACAAATACTTAATTTAATTATGGTTTTTTCTAAAAAGATAAATTTAAGTAATGAATTTTAGGACTGTATCCTAGTGTCATACACAGATTACATACAGTGAACTTGAATCCTACTTCTCAAACAATTCTTATAATAATGCTTAAGGAAGAAGCGAGGTGCAAGACAGGGCTCAGGGAACTGATTGAGTCTTGTCCTTCCACATCCACATCTGAGTCACCATTGGGTCATCTAGAACATTGCTGCCACCAACCCAAAGCCTTTCTCCGCTATTTTAAGGAGTTGGGCTGGCTGGCGTAAGGTTAAGCAGGGGGACAATGCACAATACACCCTATCCCGGGCCGTCAGTGCAGATCTTATTCAACACAATTACAATTAGAATTAGAAGCTTAAGGAATAGAAAAAAGAATGTTCAATGATGCACATCTCTATGGCTGTTCAGCAATAATAAAGGCCTTAGGGCGGCCTTTAAATTCCATCACCAAACCATAATTTAAATACTGGCTAAGATCAAAAAACACTTTTTACCTGTTACTCGCTCAAGTAGGGCTTGAGCGTCGACCTCACCCAGGGCTATGTGTAGTTCAGGATGCAATCCATCGCTGGTGCTTGTGGTGCTTGTGGGGTCACCAATCTCAGCTATATTCATAATTATTTTAGTTCTAAACTACTAGCACAACAAACCCTACATGCCCAGTTCAAGAAACACAACTCATGCTCAAACCAGTAGTGTATAGTGATAAAACTAAGTGTAAAAACCAGAGCATGGGATTATATAGTAAGCAGGCAAGAAAATATGCGGCAATAAGGAGCGCTGAATATTAAGGCCTCGGCCTCGAATTTAGCGGGCAGCGGGGCGGCAGCGGCGGCGGCGCGGGAGCGGCAGGATTCTTGTGCGTAAAATCAAATGGACCCCCACGCTCCGCCCCGCTGCAGAGCCGCCGCCGCCCCGCTGCCCGCTAAATTCGAAGCCGAGGCCTTATACATTCTGGATAAAAGACACCTCTTAACGTACAGCAGATATTACTCTGTATATCATGTACATAATGTGGTGTATTGTATCAACTACAATGCCTAAGTACCTACTAAAATAAGAGACAAAACATGATTAATGCTATCTCCCTTTGATATGCTTATTGATTGTGGGTGTGAAAAATTCCCAAACAAATTGGACAAATCTGAGTTGTTTTTGTTTGTGTTTGGACAATTCTAAGTCGTAGCATATCTATAAAACCATGTATTTGGTTTACATAAAATTTAGATTTTCAGGATGGACTTTGATGACTTACTGTGAGTTTAATCAGTAGTAGTAGTATCAGTTGAGTATTCGGGTCCAATAGGAATAAAAAAAGTTTACAAATACTCAAGTAGAAAGTTTTAAGAAAGGCTTGTACATAAATATGTACTTATGCAATTAATTTGTATTATAGGAAACAATGTTTTGAGATATTAGAATCTGATAGAATGAGTGTGAGCTGAGATTCAAAGACTTCATAATCAAGGTAAGATTGGTCTACTTTTTTATAAATAGGGTCTATCTCAAAACCTGAGTTCAGGGCGAACCACAAGGTATGTTCTGATCAAGAGTGCCCTGATAGTGCTCAGTTACTACTGTGCAGTCTGAATACTAAAAGATGCAATGCAATAGTAAAACTTCTACAAAATCACAAGTACCCATTATCTGATGTTCAAATAGGTACCTGATTCGTCAGCAGCAGTAGAGGCGTCTTCATGGCTCGTAACATTGTTTTCGGAGCTATCATCTAATGTATCTGCGGCCTGGTTATCGGCGAGAGGAGAAACTTCCGCGCCATCAGGCCCATCGGCGTTCAGAGATGATTCGGACTCCATAGTACGAAACTAAAGAGGTGAAGATCTTCAAAAGTATTATAAAGCGATGATACCTACGAAAATGACCCTATACTATCGGTAATTTCGGAAAAATACGAAAAGTTTTAAAGTTTTTGAAGACTCGACGAAACACAAATCGCTTGGAATTTGACGTTTGGTTTTGTTTGACTGATCACAAAACCAAAGCCATTAAGCCGTGTTGCCAGATGCCAGACAAAGGAGGGAAAATGGGAGGCGATAATGTACATCATGTTATTGTACACACTGTTATTACGATGCCAGCTAAGCTACATGCACACTGGAGCAATTCAAACCTGATCATCTACTTTTTTGTTCTGGCACTGGATACCTATACCTTGTCCTTGATACTTTAGAGGGCGGATCCGACTTGGATAGGTTAGGTTTATATGTTAGAGCATAAAAATTACGCACAAGGCGAGCGAGCGTGCCACTGTAGCGGCCGCCGCAGTGCCAGAGAACGGTTTTTTCCCAATACCCTTAAAAATAATAATAATCCAAAAAATATGCATTACCATATTTTTTTTGATAATTACATACAGGGTTATTCATTATTAGCTACACAAACTGACAGGGCCTAATTTTTGGGTCGTGAATATTTTGTTTGGCCGAATCAATTTAATTCCTAAACTGATATAGGTTTTTGTATCAAAATTTTATTTTTATTAGTTTCGTTACAACATATTGCATAATTATTGCCATGGAGAACAAGATGTAACAATACGCCAATGGTTCGAAAGGATAATGTTTATCGATTTTCTCGGGATTTTCGTAACAAAACTTTAAAAAATCATTTCAAAAATATTTTTTATTTTATTTGTTGAACCTTATTGCTGAGTATTTGTAGCTAATAATTAATAACCCTGTATAATTGTTTCCTCCTCTCGAAACTTTTACAAAATTACCCCCTGATTAAGGAGGCATACCCCATCTGGCATCATTTCAAAAATCAAGGAGTGGCAGAAAGAATGGTATCCAGCGCAAGAACAAAAATAAAATTGTTTTTAAATGGCGCTGAAGACAAACAGTTTTTTGCCAAGTCAACAATAAAAACATTTTTTCATTTTGTACCGACGCTGGAGACAACATTATTTTGCCAAGTATTTGACAAAAAAAAAACGTCAGTGCTGTGAAGTCCAAAAACTTAAATGCGTGCGTATGGTGATGATGAAATGCAGTTTTACTTGGGTTTCTATAGTTTAGAAAATGACAAAGCCCACACAAAGTAAATTAAAAACTTTTTTTGGCATGATAGGACATTTTATTCCTCCTCCTAGCTTTTGACACTGGAAAAAATGTCTGTTGAAATGACGGATGCACTGATGACAGTGAACATGGCAGTGAGTGAGTGACAGTCTGACACGGTCTGACTACTGACCATGAATCTACATACTTCGATAGTTTATAAAATCCTTGCTACTGACTACCGAATGGGAATGGGATTCGTTTTCTGTCATTTCGGGAAGTTACATAGCTTTTTGATTTTAATTGTTTTTCTGGTGTTATTTTGAGTTCTGTTGTGTAATTTCGGTGGTATTTAACCAACATTACTTGAGGTCTTAGCTCAAAGTGTTAGCAGTTGGAATTAGAGTGTAATAATAAGTGATATCCTGATTTGATCGAAAATGTTTCAGATGGATTTGGAAATAACGACCATCTTGTTTCCAAAGACAATAATTAGGCAAGGGCCGACTCGACTTTGACTGCCTCGACGGAAAAGTATTGTAATTTAATAATCATTCTCATTTCTCATCTCATTTTAATAAACTACTCGACACTGGCAAAATTGATCCGAAAGGACAGATGCCATTCATTAAGAAGAAGAAGAAAACTACCGACTGACTACAGAAATGCTCGAAAGGCTAAAATAAAAATGTGTTCTGTGCCGCATAAGCACAAGGCACAAATTGGTTTGTATTTCTAGTGTTTTGAGTTTGCAGGAAAAATAACTAATGTTTCCATTTACAATTTACCAGATTTTCCGTATTTATACACAAAATAATGGTATATTGTTTTTAGATTAGGCACATACGGGCTTTTCTTTCAACTTCTAATTGTGCGTCATCTCAAAAACAGGACTGAAGTTCTGTCAGACAAATTGCACACACAATGTCTTCTAACGATAAAGAAAAACCAGGAGATGGACTTAGGTCCATGAGATCTACTACCGCGTTTAGAGTAATAAATTTCGAACTGTATGCGAAACCGGTATGTACCCTAGATAATATGCATAATAATATCTATTTGACTCATACTGGTTACCTAACACATCTTACACCGAACCCAACCTAACCTTACCATTATAATGTTTAGTTGTCCTCTACTTAGCTCCTCTACAAAATTTTTGTAAACCAATATTTAGGCTTGAGCTTCTAGTTTAAAATAATCACATCTGGTTTGGTGTTTGTTTCCAGAATATAGTCATCATGAGCATAGGGCTCACATGTTTTGGAGTCACACTTGGATACATAGCATACATGAGACACAAGGCTGAATCTATGGGATACTATTCAGCCATAGATAAAGATGGAAAAGAGATATTTGAAAAGAAAAAATCTAAATGGGATTGATCTATAGGCTAATAAAGTAGCTATATTATTGTACAAAATATACATAGTATAATTTAAGAAGGACATTGATATGCTCCACCAGAGACGTACATAATGTCCTACTCATAATAAATTATCAGCTTTATTTTATGAGAAGTTTACTTTTCTTACTGATAGTGTAGGCTCATCATGCGAAAACAGTTTTTGTTTATATAATTTTAATACAATTGCATACAATTCTTGGTTCGAAAGAATCAGTGACACGATAAGAAGAAGAAGAATACAATTGTAGAATAATCTTTGTGCATGCTGTATGTCATCATGGACAAATTTATATAATTTGTCCATGGTATCATTAAGTAATTTTCTTTTCATCCCACCAGCTCTGAAAGTGTGTTTTTGCTGTTTAATTTCTGACTGGAAAAGCCGTTTTTATCCGCTAGAGGATAAAGTAAATTTGAATTTAGAATATCGTGTTCAATAAGTTTGTGAATACACAACCTATTTACTTCTACCGCCATGGTGCCGAACTTATCATACAACCTTTTTTATTTTGTTAAAAACTCGCATTCGTAACCTTTTTGGTGTATTTGTGAATTCAAAACACCATTAAACCTATTTACTTCTACCTGCATGGTGCCGAATTTATCATACAGCCTTTTTAAATTTGTTAATAACTCATACTCGGAACCTTCTTGGTGTGTTACTTTTAGTCGCGCCATGTTCTTTTTTGCATTAGTCATTTCCTCGCTGAGGTGGGATGAAAAGTTACGTGTTGCAGTTGCACTCGAGTGCAAAGATTTTTCACCTTGTGCTCTTTTGATTCCTTCGTCAACGCTTAGGATTCTAACTTCTAAACCACTCGCTACGCTCGTGGTTAAACTTTAGAATCCTGCGCTTGCTCAGTCATCAAAATTGAGCACGCGGTTAAAAAGCAGCTTTGCACTCTTGTATAACAAATAACTATTTGATAGTTATTAGATGTAAAACTGGGCAGGTCATACCTACGCTTACTAATCCCCTAATTTTTCGTCATGGAAGTGTTTGGGGATGCAATGATGAGATGCCAATGCCAAACTAAACAATGAAGCCTCTACCTACTAAGCAGGTGGGCATTAATTTACCCTTAGGTATGTGTGCATACCTAAGGGAGTGAGATTTTAATTTCAAGCATTTAAATCTCACTAGCAATTATGGCTTTACGTACGAATTAAAAAATAAGCTTTTTCATTGCTCATACTCTGAAAGTAGGTCTGAAGTTGCCTGAGGGGCATAATTGAAAGTAATACTTTCAGTCTTATGGAGAATCGCATTCTGCTGACAGCTGTCAAATTATAAAAAAAATCAAGTTCTATTTTATTCAACCATGTGCCAACTTTCTAAAGTCTTTCTAACTGCAAGGAGGTTGTTCAACCAAATTCCATCTTTTTATTCAGCAAGTAGGTTGGAAACCCATTACAACGGTAAGAAGTTTAAAAAGTCTAATTATAGCGCAATGTAAAAAATAAAATAAAATAACATAAAGATAGTATTCAATAAATAATATATCTTCTAAATTACTTGATTAAGCTTCATCTATTTATTTACCATTTTTTAAATTATGAAAATAAAAATAATGGCTGAATAATGCTGGCGAGCCGTAGCCGAAGGCCCGCCAGAGAAAAAGAAAAAAAAACCGGGAAGGCGGCAATTCAATCTTCATTTTCACTAATTTTGCTTTCATGTTTTTATTTTTCTTTCCTTGTATTCGTAATGAAAAGCACAGTGTTTAACTCGGGTGAAAGTCTTTTAAGTCCCTCAAGCTCCATTGGCGCCCTCGCTACGCTCTGGCGCCAAACCCGTCTCGGGACTCAAAAAACGTGACTTTCAACACTCGGGTAACAATGTACTATTGTCCCTCCTCCCATTTTTCCAAGTTCCTTCAGCTACGGGTAAGGGCCTCTATCTGGCTCTATTTGCCTTAACCTAGCTTCAAATATGGAAGCTAAGGTGTAGTTGTGTATGCTGGCTGACGCAATGTTGTCAACGTCACCGCTAGAGGTATGTCATGCATGTGTAGACAATGACATTATACAAAAAGTGACAGTGACAGTATCTAATCCAGCCAGAGAAAAAATCAAATTCGTGGTGGATCGAATATTCGCAATCAAAAATAAACACTAATTTTGATTTGTATGTACTCTAATGAGTACTGTGTGGTGTGGGTGTATCGTATCGTGGAATGTGTTACTTGTTTCTAATTTATTGTTTAGTACGGAACAGCACATCTTAGGTCTGCCTTCCAGAAAATCTGCCTCCAGACAGTCTGCTTCCAGACACCGCCAAAATAACAATGTTTTCTGCTCTCAAAAAGTTGACACGCAGTGGAGATGATCGATGTCCTGCTCCTATGCCCATGTCTTCATCCCTTCAAAAGAAGTTTTCGAAAGGAGTTCATTTTAACAGTAATGCAATATTTAATCAGTTTATTGTCCAACATTTTCAATTAAGTCAATTACATACATGTTTTAAATTGCAGTGAAAATCTTAATAAAAGGGGATCGAAATGTTGGCAAATCTTGTTTGCTTCAACGACTACAGGGTGGACCATTCATTGAAGATTATGTCCCAACAGAACAAATTCAAGTTGCTCCTATACACTGGGCATATAAGAATACTGATTATATTGTAAAGGTAAGGTCTAAAATGTACAAAAAATATATCCTAACTATATAAAGATAATGGTTGAAGCCTAAGTTCATTTTAAAATCAATTTTAACTCAGGTAGAAGTGTGGGAAGTAGTTGACAAAGGCAGAACAAAGAAAAAGCCCCCACTAGGGCTTAAGTTGGAAAACCAGACAGCAGCAGCCCAGGATGTAGATACCTTTGATACTCCTGTACTTGATGCTACCTTCTTGGATGTATACAAAAATGCTACTGGAGTAATACTGATGCTTGATATTACTAAACCTTGGTAAGTATTGCTGTCTTTCCTCAGATTCGGGTTGGCTTTAGCAGAGTATAGCAGGCGAAAACGGGAGGGGTGGGGAGGGGAGGAAGGGGGGGGGGGTCCCCCTGCCCCCTGGTACCACCGGCATTACAAGAAAATGAGAAAAACCGATTAATGTAACCTAACCTCAAAACACTTTACAGTCGCTTAAAAGGCCTAGTTAAGTTAAAATTTGGGTTGGCTTTAGTATTGTTAGGGAGGAGGAGGGACGAGGGAGGGGTCCTCTCTGCACTGACATGCACCATTCTTGAAATTCACCGAGTCACTTCTTGCTTACCTATGTCATCTTTTACACAGTCCAACCAACCAATCATTTAACAAACTCTTTTCGGTACATTACATCCCATAGTTTAAAAAAATCCACTTTTGGAATATAAAACATCTTTTTTTTATTGATTTGTTAAAAGAGCATTAGTGGTCTAGTGGCAGCGACCCCGCCATCCGATTCGAAGGTCTTGGGTTCAATTCCAGTCGCTACCAATGAGTTTTTCTGTTGAAAAAAATATGTGCACTAAGCCAGCACTCTCTAACAGTGAAGGAAAACATAGGGAGGAAACTAGCGTGTCGTAGTAACTAAAAAAGTTTGAGCTACAAGTGTTAAGCTACACGCAAAAAGGGCTCGCCAGCGGCCTACTTGCGGAAACCAGTCTGCACACCAAGTGCGGATGATGAATTTGCCAATTGATTTTATAGTGTATACTACACATACAAAAAAGTACTTAGTTGACAGTATTAAGAGCCACGGTCGCGTTAGTGCTGTATTCACAGTCCCTAATGGCCTTACTTATGAAAATATGTCAAAAAATAAACAGTGGTTAAACTATTGCCATCTCTTACCACTGGGTAATGACAAACAGTGACAGGGCTAACTTTAAGCAATTATTAAATTTAAATTGCGTTTATAAGTAGGGCTGTTTGAGTTATTCCACAAGTATTAGGATCAAATGGCGCAGTGGCCAGCCCATCCCCATATTGAGGGAAGGTTGTGGGTTTTGGGGTTTTGGCCAATCTGGCTCTTAAATTTAGTGACATTATAAAAACTTTAATGACACTTTATGTCACTTACTAAGCTTGTACATATTTTGAAGTTGTTATGTTTCAGGACATTTGACTATGTAGTAAAGGAGCTGTCTCAAGTTCCGGCTGACTTACCTGTTATCATTCTGGGGAACCACTGTGATATGCAGCACCATAGACAGGTCCAACCGCACCATATCGAAACTGCATTACATCAAGCTAAAATTAATAGGTTAGTATATAAACCAGTACTCAATATTCAAATAGTCCTGACCAAGTTTTCATCAATTAACTAAGTGCCATAGTACCACCTTACAATTATTTGTCCTGAATAAACAATTACTTGTCCTGAATAAAAAGTGCAGGTCTTGCGTTTCTACCGTTACAATAAACTAAAACTCTTTTTGGTTTGCAATTAAAGTTTAGGATCCTTAAATAAAATACTTAATTATTTTTATTTATTATTTAAAGTGCCTCATCACAGCATTTTTATTTATTAACAGTATTTATAACATTATTAGAACAGCGCCAGTCCGTTATGCTGAGAGTTCTATGAGGAATGGGTTTGGACTGCGGTTGCTGCACAAGTTTCTCAGTGTTCCATTCCTGAGGCTGCAAAGGACCAGCTTACTAGAGCAGCTTCAGAGAAACCAAAGGGATATGGAGGAAATCGAAAATGACCTGGATGAATTTCAAGTAAGTATAAAGTTAGCAATGGATGTTTTTAATGGTTAGAGTTTTTTAAAACACTCAATAATATAATCTGTTAAAAATACCAAAGTATTGGACAAAATTTGAAGTCGACATTAGTAATTTCAATTAAACTCCAATAAAAACTTAATTAACATAATTACTATGCTACTTCTATCGTGATATTTCAATAATAATGGTAAGATCGACATTTTTGTATTTAAATGACCCCATGGCGCGACGAGTTAAATGTACCAGGCTCTACCAGGCTGATCTAATGAAGCAATGGAAATGCTTTTTCCATCTTTGAGAAAGCTGGAAGAAAAAAGGGTGGCTTTTGCCCTGTACCTAGTGGGACAGTACCTGAAAATGAGAGTAAATAATAACATTATTATGTTTTCAGAATTCGGAAGAATCTCATTATGATGTATTTGTGGATCGTCTCGCCAACAAGAGGAGACAGAGCACAGTTCAGGAGCCGAGAGTAAACAACGATCGCTCTCCGAGTATCGTTCTTGGCGCGGGGAAGCCTATTATACCGCCTAACGCTAGTAATAATCCACTGGTACGTCCTATCTGCCTTTTGGATATTTTTCCATCTACAATCTGCTCCAACTACGCTTTAAAGCTCGCTACAGATCAGAGTATGTCATAGAAATGCACTATGAAGACTTTGTTTTTAAGAAGTTGAACTTTTACAAATATTTTTGTTTAATAACAAATTGTTCTGCCTATAATAAGTAGGCACAAAAAACATTTATATCATCAGCTTGATGAAAAATTTAACCTTTAGATCTTCACTATGTAGTTACGCCATCTATATATATCATAAAGACCGTCCTGCGTTACCAAAAACATATTGCTCATTTTATAGTACGCCCAAATACTTGGTGCTGTGGTGCAGAGACATATAGAAAAAGACTGTTCTATGTACTTGATCTTTGCTGATATGATTATTGACAAGAATGAAGAGATACCTACATAATTCGATAATTTTCAGCTCGCACAGACTCTTCCTGTCCCGAAAGTAGAGACTTCTATAGCGAAACAACAGTCACAGTATGTAAGCCAGGAGTTGACGCATCCGAAGCACAAAGTCAAAGTGAGCATGGAAATGACGCCTCCCAAGAAACCTCAGATAGATAGGTTAGTTCAGAATAGTTAGTACCCATCCTTTTCACAATCCTTCATGGGGCTCATGTACAATTGTGATAAGGATTTAGATGTAGTCAAATATACGTAGCACAGCCAATTCAGCTATGTTGTGTTTATCAGAAAAACGAATTCTCTAACTGGCCTAAAAGTTGCTAAAAAATGATCCTAAGCTGTACCTAGTTGTCTAAGTTGCATTGTAGCCTCTATTTTCATTATACCCAGCACTCCGTCCGGTAACATATCGATGTCTTCGGGTGCTCTCGACGAGTTCTACGCGGGAACACTCGATAGCAGCTTCCTCGATGATCTCACGCCGATGCCTAATCAAGAGGTGGCCTATGAAACAGATAGGTTGGTACCTAATATAATTTATTATTTATGTACGAAACAAGAAAGTCCGTAGAAGATTCAAGTCTTTATTTGCTTGAAATAGCAAGCTGAAGTGGCAGGGCATTTAGAACCGACAACCGCTGGCAATAAAGGTTCGCGAATGGCAATCATGAAGCCACGAACCCGAAGAAGTGTTTTAAATATCGCGGAAAGCCCCTGAGTGCAGGCTCAAAAACCGTTCTACCTAACGAAGCATGTAAAGGTCATGTTCGGACCGAGAACTACCCACGATAAGACTGCCCATTGTTGTTGCAATTTTATATATCCATATTGAGTCCATTATTAATATTATTATAATTTTATCCGCAGTGACGAAGACAACACGAATCCAAGAGTGATTGTAGCCCAAGACGAACTAGATATCGATATAGAAGCCAGCACCTCAGCCACACTAGATGTCCACAGACCCTTGGAACACATGCCAAGATCCACAGAAGATATAGACAGACTCATGAGCAGAACTTCCTTGAACTTGAGCTATGACGGTGTGTCGAGTGGACCGATTTTCGGAAGGCGCAGTATGGAACTGTCTATGGACAGCGACTTTCCTATTTGGGCGGGCGACTCTAGCGCTAGGAGATCGCCAGAAGGTACTTTTAAACATACAGCACTGATCTCAACCTATAACAGTAGTTTATGATATTTTATATTTATTTATTGAACCATTGCATCACAGTAATATAACATTGGCATATCAATTTTGCCGTAATCATCAATCATTTAGAAGTAATAAAAACATTTTTTGGATGCATAGTTTTTACTAGTGAACATTCTGGAATCAAGTATGGTGGGTAAATCTGTTTAAAGACTAAATTATGAAGTAGTAAAGTTTTATTTCTCTCCTTAGGTGGCGAAGATCCAGTTATTCCTAAGGAACCTGAAAAGGTAAGGATAATGTTCCAGTTTTTATTTCTACCGTATCTGTAGAAGAAAAGAAAGAAAATCATTTATTTATACTTACAAACTGTACACGACAATAAATAAAATGTATGAATGTATCTATCTACACTACAAAGTTCATTCACTTTCTTTATGTTACAAATCACACGTGATCGCATCTGTAACACGATGCCTTTCACTTTTCTCTCGAACGCGTGAAGTAAGACTAGCGCATGGATATATTTTTTTCCAACACGGAGACTACAACTTTCTCGCTTCATGTGAACTTATTTCAAAAAAGATTATTTAAAAAAACCGGCCAAGTGCGAATTGGACTCGCGCACAAAGGGTTCCATACCATAATCTATAACAAAATCATGTCTGTTGTATGTTTATTTTATTTAACAGCGGGTAGTGCGAAAATTTGAGATGCGTTTAAAAAAAATTCATAACTAAATAACGAATTCGAATTTAAGTGTGTTAAAAAAATATACTATCTAACATGACATTCTATTTAACGCTGACATACGATTTTCATTAGCGTTAAATAGAATGTCATGTTAAATAGTATATTTTTTAACACACTTAAATTCGAATTTATCTCAAATGTATAGTCTACAATTAGTCCTTTTGCGATTTTTAAAATGTCACTTAGTTATTTAGTTATGAATTTTTTAAAAACGCATCTCAAATTTTCGCACGACCCGCTCTTAATTATTTGTAAAGTGAATAAACTGAATGTTCTGTAAATATTTCACCTGTTGCCGCTATCAACATCGAAAAAAACTAACAAACAAATCATTTTTTTTTTGCTTGTTTGCACGTTTGTTTAGGGACGTAGTGGTCTTCTCAGGCTGATAATGGTGATGCTATTCTTGGGTGGGTTCTATAAACTAAAAGATTTAAGGGTATATTCACCGTGTCTGGGGATTAAAGTGCACTACTTAACTTACTTATAGCAAATGTAACTTTATTTCAGACTGATAAGAAGAAATCTAAGAAGAAGTCGAAGGACCGAGGAGACTACAGCGAAAAATCGGAACGCAAAGAGAAGAAACAAAAGAAGAAAACATCGAAAGAAAAAACCTCAAATCCACAGCAAGATCTACTTTCACCATCCACTGCCAATTTTGACTATGATGAGTACGATAGCATTTAACAGTGTCTTATTATACTAGCTATATGGCTATGCTACAGAGCAGAGGTCCTAGGCTGGGATACTGCCTCCTCACGCAAACCAACATAAGGATATATTTTTCTTCTTGTCGTGTCATGAGTTCTTTTGAACCAAGTGAAGTTTTTAAAAAATATGCTCAAGTTTAGATCGAGACTTCAGTTTAGTACACCGCGCGATGAGGCAGTAGTCGTCGCCTCGGGCAGAGGCATATTTTATCTCGGTTTTTGCAGTCCGACCGAACCGTGCTTTTAATGTATGGACAGAATACCTACCGCTAGCGATCACCGCGCGTGTAGCTTGTCTTTTGTTAGCCTCAGTTTGCAGCTATTTCAGGTTGCTCGGTCTATAGCTGCTCAACCCTACCTAGTAACATCAAATGGTATGGAAATCGAGCCACCGTAAATAAAGGTTTTTATAATTAGTTCGTTTGACCACATACTGGACACAGATCCAGAATCTTGCGATGTGAACGATGCCTTGTTTGTTTTAAGTTTCCTCTGAATACGTTAGTAAATTTTTATTGTTACGTACATATTTTGTATTTACTGTAATGTAACCCATTATTGTTATAACATAACAAATTTTATCATGTTATTGTTTGTATTATATGCTTGTTGTATTAATAAAGTATTTAATCTTGCATAAATTAAATGACTATAATTTCACACTTTATTTAGCTTTTATACTTTATTTAGCTTAGGTTTATCTGTAAGTGTATTATCATTTGTATGCTGCCTTATGATGATGCCCAGGATATGATAGAGGGTATTTTATAAGATGGGATAACCATAAAATAGAAGGGGTGATAGCATTTCAACAAAAGAAGTTTAATAAATAGAGTACATTCTATTTAAAATGTAAATGTACAACCACATCGATATTTTATTGGTTAGATTATAAAAATTGGACCACCCATGAGTCCATCCAGTAGGTGTAACAATATTACAAACAAAATGTTTTAACAAAACTTATAAATATTAGTCAACTTTATATTATACATATTATAGTACACGATTATTTAACATAATATTTTTGCCTAATATTATTTATACATTCTATGTATAGTTAGATAATTATTTCTCATTTTGTAATAAGTTAATAAAACTATAAAATATTATCTTCAGTTAAACGTTAGGCAATTTTTAAGGCTAATGCAGGTAGTGGAAATTATATTTGGTGATTTTCATGGTTTCGGTTCAATACAACATGAATTTGAATAACTTTGTATTAAGAGTAAATATATTTCATGCAAAGTACTTTGTACTTAGCTTTAATCATTAGATTTTCATTTGAATGCATGATTTTAAAACATTAATTGGGATCACTGTGTACAAACACCTAACAGATTTAGTAGAGCAATATGAAATAAATTATTGTCATTGATTCAGATTGAATTAGATATTTTTTTAAATTTTCAATTTATAGCAGAACTTAATTTACGCACTTGTTCCAGAAAAGACGAGAAGGGTACGGTTTTATACTCCTTTATCTAACCGCAGCACCAAAAAGCTGCGGCTTTTGTGTAAAACCCTATGTATTTGTGAATGTTGGAGCTGAAAAACTGTGCATGCTTACATTTTTGTGCGAAACACTATTTTGTAGGAGATTCTTGCCAGTTTTGCATAAGGTTATTTTAATTTGAGACTCAAAAATTATAAAAAAAAACACGCAAATGCTTTGTATAACAATATTTTGTGCACAGTTTTTTTTAACCAAGATAGTCCGATCAATCAATCACGCTTGATAATGTAGGATAAAGCTAATCAAAAAACAATTAAAATATGTAATTAAAATGCTAGCTGCTCTTATTGTTAGAAATAAATGGATTAGCTGATGCGTGCATTGATGATGAGTACACCCTACATAACAAAAACAGATGACAAACATTACGGTGATGTGAATGAAGAATATTGCTGAGCTTTACAAAAATGATCCTTATTGTAAATATTTTAGTACGAGTTAATTCTTGCTACCTTATTAGAGCAAAAATTTAGTTTAAAACACCAAATTATACTATTTTGCCATGCAGGAATTATATGTTTGATTTTTTATCTCTTTGTAAATTTCTGGATAAGCACGCAAAGCTCAACTATTCTTAATTATTTTTAGGCTAAGGAACCAATGCTTGTTTGGCTGTCGACAGTTGACAAAATAAAAATATGAAATAGAATTCTAATTTCTAGAACAGGACTAAGCAACTGCATTCATAGAAGACATAATTTTCGCACTGTGTCCTTAACCCTACCACCTAGCCTAATGAACCAACAAGGTAATTCATTAATCTGTCAACAATATCTAAAGCTTCTAATAATGCAAGACATTTTTCATAAACAAATACATATATTATAATGGAGATAATCTGAACCCGAGACAATGTAAAAGGAATGTTCAGTTCTATTCTGTTACAACTGCAATGTGAATCTGGTTATTTCCCTAGTTAACAATAGATAATTTTACTGTAGTAACAACCAATTACATTTAACAAATTCATGATATCAATATTGAAATAAATAGTTATTTTGGCCTAAAAAACATTTTGGCATTCAAATTAAAGACTTAACTCATGAGTATAATTAAACAATATCTAACATGATGGATGAATTAACTATTCTTTATAATTATATTAATTTCTTAGATATATTTAATAAACTATATCGACTGCAAAATAATCATAATGCATTTCTAGCTTTTTATCTTATTACTAACTATAGTATCTTATTTACAAAAATTATTTAATAATTGTTCAATCTTAAATACAGCATCACCCTAATTTTCTCCTAGGAGAATTCTTACTTAGACTTTTTAAACTTTGTCCGTCATAATAACACGCACTGCCGTTAAAAACACGTAACAGCGTCCGCAATCGCGAACGTCATTCAACACGAGACGATTCCGTAAAGTCGTCCAGATAACTCTGTAAGGTGTGGCTCGAATGGCCCAGGTGAGGCCTCAGAGACTCGTAGCTAATGTTTTGTTCTACGAACGTGTTGTGCCCTTGGTGAGGTGGTTCCT
Organism: Thera obeliscata; assembly: GCA_947578465.1. Taxonomy (NCBI): domain Eukaryota; kingdom Metazoa; phylum Arthropoda; class Insecta; order Lepidoptera; family Geometridae; genus Thera; species Thera obeliscata. The sequence continues at coordinate 8,464,810 of OX387926.1, forward strand.
CGCGGTACTGGCCTATGCTCCAGGGGTCTCTGAGATCCTGGTTCTGTCGGCGGGTGGTGGCGCCGGTGTCGAAGGGAGGCAGGCCGGGCCACGCCTGCGGCGGCGGCGTGCTCAGCATGGAGGGTAAGCTACCGGCCTGCGCCGCGAGCACCGACGGCTCGCTGGCGAACGAATCCACGCCCCAGTCCAGCGACTCGATTGCCGACTGCGCGGTGTTGCAGATCTGGCTGAACCGGTCGGTGCCCCAATGGCTCGCCGCCGCCTCGGCCGCTGTCGTATTCTGGATTATCTCGGCTGCTTTCGAAACCCTGCCGTACACATCGGACGTCCTCCCCGATATCACGGAGCGAGACGCCACGCCGGCGTCCGGACTAGGCAGGTGGCAGTCCGACCGTATCATGGGGCTGTAGTTGCCCATCCCTGGACTCTTCTTATTACTGAATGTGTTATCCACGCTAGGTCTCGGTGAGTACGGGCTTTGGAGTATGCGATCCTGTCGCGACATAGGACTGTATTGGCCGGGTGTCCTGTTGGGGTTGTTTCGGAGGGAGTCGCCTTTCATCCCCACTCCGGGGTCAGGACTGGTGTGCGTGGATGGGTGGGGAGAGAATGGAGTGTGATGTTTGGGCATAGGACTGTAGTTTCCGGAATTCCAAGCACCTGATTTCTGCAGTTCGGGTTTGACGATTTGGCTGGTGTCGGGACTCGGTTGCGCCGAGTAAGGACTCGGCTGCGACGAGTATGGACTCGGTTGTGTGGAGTACGGGCTCGGCTGAGTCGAGTAGGGACTAGGTTGAGCGGGGCTCGGCTGAGCGGAGTACGGACTCCTTTGAGATGAGAACTGGTTATCCTGACGCGGCATTGGACTGTAATTTCCATAGTTCCAGCTGTTGGGATTCTTTATATCCTGCTTTGTTGTTTCGGGACTACGTTTATTTTCTAAAGAAGTGGTAGGACTGCATTGCTCTATTATTTTACCGTGCTTTAATTTACTATCTAATCTATTGAGAGGACTCGCTTCAGACTTATTATGGGTAGGGGTAGTTTTTTGATGTCCCATGTTCCATGAATTGGATTTGATTACTTCCGAGTGAACATCGGGACTGTTTTGTACTTGACTATCTGGTTTGGGGACGGGACTATAGTGCGGACTGTTGTGATCTAGCTTGGAAGGATCGGATCTTGGCGTTGAGGAAGAATCTGGTCGGGATTGCGGAAGAGGGCTCAGCAGCTTTGGAGTGGTACCTCTGGACCGTTTCCCTTCTGGAGTGGTCTTGCTTGGTTCTGACTTGCTGTCTGGTGATGTTTTTGTATGGTCAGATGATGAGTTTTTGTCTTGGGTTGGTCCCGGACTGACGATGCTCTTAGGTTCTTGAAATAAGAAAGATGATGATTTATCTTGTGATGTTGACTCGATCTTTCCGTCTGTTGATCCTAGAGAGGTGGAATTAGATTCTTTAGCTTCTAATTTCGAATCGGCTTCCGTCTTTTTGACATCTTTGCTTTTTGTGTTAGCATTTTCTTTTTCTGCTTCTTTAGCTTTCACCTTTACTGGGTCTAAGCTATCTTTGAGGTCTTGAAGCTCTTTTCCTGTGTAAAGGCGCTTCATGCCTCTAGGTAGAGCACGGCAAGAGCTTAGGTTAATTGACTCTAACTGTGAGCACTTCAGAAGTACCCGTTTTACCGGTTCCAGGGATACAGACGATCCGCAAAGATTGAGTGTTCTGCAATAAGATAATCTTAGTTAGTTGGATGTACAAAGAATGCAAGCTGTACTTTAAAACGGAGGAACCATACTTACTTCAGTCTACTCGTGCTGCAATCTGCCAGCGCTGATACAGCGTCGTCTAAGACCCTCGCTGCACACGCCCAGGACAGATCCAACTCTATGAGACTGTGCGACCATTTCTCGCAAATTAGCTCCAAGCATGCATTGCGCTGTCGTGTTACGTTGCAACCTGCGAATTAAAATATTATTATTACTTGATATTTTTCAAGTAAAAATTTTGTGTCTTGCGTCAATGTTCAGTGTATTTTATTTAAATGTTTTTAAATTTGGCTTAAAGTGAGGACTCATTTACGCGTTTCGTTTCGAATCTACGCATTGTTTGCCACACCCAGGTCAGGCGCAGCGAGTCAGTGGGTATAATTGTGTTCAATGGAGCTTTAGCTTCAAAGAAGCTGCGACAGCGCAGCGCATTCTGTAGAACCCAATAATCCAACGCGTAACGTGGCAGGTCAATAATGAGGTACATTATGATAAGCCATATTGGTGATTACACCCGAGACAGTATTATTCGCGGGAGCCGAGGGTGTAATCAAAGACAAAGTGAAATATGTATTTATTCAATAGTATCAACAATCACTTTGAAAGGTCTTAAAGCTAGGTGAGTCTAGGTGCGAGTTCCATTCAACCAAGCTTTGAAAAACAAGCAACAAACTACGGCTTGGTTCCTACAGCTTTAATGCATGATCCTTTAATCATAAATGCACACGTATTTGTGTTGTGTGGATTGTCCACAATAATTATCTATTCACACGACGTTTTTCAACACACTTAATTATGTTTTGTAAGGCCAAAAATTAGCTTCGTGTCGCACTAGTCCCCTGTATACAGACAGACACTCACCTCCAAGGAACAAGTGCTGCAGGTCCCAGGCCGGCACCCGCACTAGTCCCGAGTCGGTGAGCCGCTGCAAGCCTCGCAGGTCCAGCAGCCTGAGCCGCGTGGCGCCACGCACCAGCCGCGACAGAGCGTCGTCACCCAGTCGGTAGTCTCCTATCAGTTCCGTCGCCGCTTCGCCGGCTATCGATAGCTCTTCAAGTTGCGACCAACCTTCCACTTCCATCTGAAATTATAATGAAATAAAAACTTACAAAGGGAATTCGTTGTAAAAACTATAACTTTTGAAACGAATTGGGAGGAAAATTGCCGTTTGGTCACTTTAGATAGCTGTCAGTCGGTTGCACGCATGCGCGGTTGCTCTATCTATCAGGCGATGGTGTTGCCATCTATAAAAAACCTCTGCGTGTTCCGCGTAATTTCACAATAATTGATGACATTTCTTACCTGCTGTGCAGTGGTAGCGGAGGCAAGCACCAGTTGTGAGTTAGCCGCTCTGAAAACGCGCATCTTAGGGCATCCTTTCTGCAACGCCTCCAGCGGAATGGCTGCAGGATGCGACGTTGCCAGCGCGCCTGATATATCGAGCACTTCGAGATTCTGACAGTTCGCCTGAAAAACAAAAATTACGTCTTTATTGTGATGAGGTTATAGTTTAAAATCGTTTAACAGCTTTAAAGCTAGCATTAGGCATTAGCCTTGTAGTGGGTACTGGTTGATAGAAGAATGTGACTAAAAGAATAAACTTACCGCAATAGAAGATAATATTTGTGGCAGCGCAGTGTATTTGTTATTGGCAAGCATAAGATGCGTGAGTCGCGCGCCATGATTATCGGCAACGCGGGCCATGGAAGCAGCTGAAAGGCACGTACTGGATCCACCGGTTTCAGACTGAAACATCACATCAATATAGATTAGGCTCCAGCTACCAAGACTAGATACTACGAGCCTAATTTACTCTACTAGCTTAGCAAACTACTAAATCTGTTGCCATCTCTATTTGTTGACATGAAATTGAAAGTGACAAGAATACTTTAGACAGCCGCTTAAAAGTGGCAGGGATTATGGTAAGAGGCAGTCGTTAAACAAGCTAAGACTATGATAAAAATAATAAAATTCATCTATTTTTCGGAAAAATGTTTATTTTAAAAGAACTGCTCCTCGATAAATGCTTTTAAAGGATGTATGCTGAGCTGCAAGTATTACATACCGTAAGAGATAGATCGATCCTCTGCAGTTTAGGCAAGCCTTGCAGCAGATCGTACAGCTGATCCGGTGTGATGCGGCTCCATCCGGCAAGGCTTAGTTCCACGAGGCCGGGACAGTAGTCTACCACGCAAGCCAGCACCCATGATATATTACACACTTTCCACTGAGCTGTAAATTTAAATAGGGTTTTTAAGTGCTTGGTGGGTCTTGGACTACCCTCTTTAAAAATCATAAATCACATGTGTTGGGTCTTGGTGAGAAATATATTTATTCAGTACTGTTTTTAAATTTGTGATACAATGTTAATGAGTTTCTTCATGAAAGAACTCATGGTAGACCTGGTTTGAAGGGTGTGGATGCTGGTGTAATTGCACGTGAGGCGAAACATTTGTAAGCCTCAAGTTGATGGACGCAGGGCAGTGCATCGTAGAGTACTCACCAATATTCAAAGATTGGCATTTGGACAACCTATTCTCTAACAGCCAGACCAGTTTGTAATCCGTTTTGCATTTATCTGTGGTGTATTGCGCGAGGTCTACGTTTTTCCATAGTTCTGGACTACAACTAATGCTACGCCATAACTTGCACACCCTTCCCATCCTGAAATTAAAACAACAATTATGGTAGTCACTCTTGGCAGGTAGATTGTTGACGACTGTGTGGTGCTATGTGTCTCGAATACCACCTAGTTTACAAGAACTAGAGTTGCATCCTCAAAGTTAAAACAGTATTAGAAGAGATAAACAGTACAGCTCAAGGACTAGGACCAACAAAAAAACCACCCCAAACAATTAGTACAGTGACTCACTGAGCCGACATAGGAGACTCCAGCGAAAAGATGTCATGCTTTTGTAACCAATAATTAAGCCTACCTACACATAATGCAGGAGTGTAATTTTGCCCGACACTTCAAAACCATCAAAGACCACATAACCCCAAAAGATAGAAGATTGGCGCTATGCACTCAGTAATGCCAATAATCTGGTGCGCTCTTAGTCGCCTCTTATGACACCCGCGAGTCAGAACATCCTCGAACGACATTTACACACTTTTTACATGAATCATTGTAATAAATCATTCGCTGGTGTTTCAAGTGTCCATAGGCTACGAAAACCGCTTTCGTAGTCACCAAACCACTACGCATTCATCAAAAGTAAAATCCATAATATTACAAAGCAATATCTTTACCTGACCGCAGACGGTAAACTGCCTTGCGAAGACACGACATTTTCAAAAATCTTTAAGAGTATCTCACTAGGCATTTCACTTCCCCATGGACTCTGTGGCCCAATGTCCTCTCTCGCTGCCACACTAACTCTACTTCTTTCAGTCTTTTCACGTTTATCTGTGGAGAGAAACCATTACAAGTTAAGTATTTACTGGTGGAAAATGGAAAGACTTTTATTTTTATAATGTCCCAAAAGTTAAGAGCCGAGCGGGATTTGAACCCGCGACCTTCCCCTCGGTACGGGGCTGCGTTGACCACTGCGCCATCGGATCCTAATCACACTCGACGAATAACTCTTAGGGACTGTTCGGCACTAACGCGACCGTGGCTCCATCTACAGTTTTGACGTTATAGACAACTAACTTTTGGGACATTATAAAAATCTTTGTGATTTCCTTAAGTGTAGTAAACACTATAAATTAATAAACAATAATGGAAAGACTGTTTCTTACTACAAATATTAACACCCATTTTTACTCGAGCCTTTTATAGTGCTTCTTTTTCTTAGTTCATATTCTATGGTCACGGATTCGAATCAGGTTGAATATTCAAGGATTTTTCTATTAGTACTCTAGAAAGGTGAAGGAAAACATCGTAATAAACCGCGACTCTCTCGGCACGTCTTTGGATTAGGCTAATTAAACTGAAAGGGTGGCATTGGTGCTTGCTGGGCAAGCCTACATAATACTCAACCTTAAATCCTGTCCCAGCAATAGAACGCCATTAGCATCCTGGAATAAGCTATTGAAAAATTGCCCCAAAGTGATAAACTATCCACAACACTGATACGATATACCTAGGTATATTTTTTATGAATACATCGACATTTGAATTCAATAATTTATTCCAAGTCTCAATTTACATTTCTAGACTCCTTTTCATTACACATGTTCTACAAAGCTATCTTAAAAAAGTTATCTATCTATCTATCTATCTATCTAAAGCTCAGGGAAGTTTATTCCTAATTTTTATGAACCTAGAAATCGACGAATATTGTCTGGCAAAGCAGGCAGTTCGTGCGTAATAGACATGGCTCAATATCTATTGTCTGTCGCGTGAATGAACTTTCTCTCTGTATGAGGCATAACGTGATAAAAATCAAACTACATCGAAATCTCGGTACCTAAAAGAATATTGTTTTGTATGGAAAAGGATAGCTACGTAAAAAAAAACATAAATATCCAACACCCACTGTAAATAAACTATAGATTGAGCTTTGATTTTTCGGCTTGAAAAATCTGTGAGCTCAACAAACGGTGAAGAAAAACATCGTAAGAAAACACGCTGCTCAGTAAAATTCGCAAGTATTAAACATGTATCATAGGTATCCTTTAGGGAGGACACGTCCTGTCCTCCCTAAAGGATACCTATGATACCTATTCAAGTTTAAGTACTGGGCAAGCCTCAACATCATTACCAGCCTAAAGAAGTTCACTGTTGGACATAGGCCTCCTTAAAGTACATTTCCAGGGAGAACGATTCTGAGCTCTTTCCATCCACACACTTCCCGCAATCATACCAATTTCGCCAGTAGCGTTTCGTGGTCGCCATCTGAAAACCTTTATTCATCAACCGTTGTCAGTTCTTTGAACTATAAGACCAGCCCATTACCACTTCTCCTTAACACCGTTGTCCAGTCTGACGCACTTTAATAGCAACGGGTTCTTTTAACTTTATTTTCAGTGGTTGGTTTCCGCGTCCTAGTCGCAGGATGGTAAGCGTTGGACAAGCCTACTCCATCTAAAATACTGAACGTGTCCCGTCTGACGCACAATTAGCAACAGGATTCTTACCCTTACTCTTAGTGGTCGGTTTCCGCGTCCTAGTCTTCGGATGTCTCGGCTTAGGAGCCGCCACGCTCATCGCGGCAGCAGTATCTCCCCTCGAAGGGTCGTACTCTTCGCCAGAACTCTCGCTGGGCACGGGAGACGCAGCCCTCTTCTTCTTGGATTTCCTCTGACCGAGGTCTGATATGGACGTTGGTACTGGCACAGGTACTAACTGCACTTGGTGTGGGGGTGATACTTGGCTTACCCGATGGTGGCTTCTAGTTCTCTGTAGATGAATATTTAGAGGTATTAGAATATTATTACTTATATAACTCGACTGGCATCTCAGCTCAGATTTCAAAATTTCAAATTTATTTATAGGTGAACTTGTACAGGGGTATAAAATATTGAAGTGAACGCTGAAAAATACAAAAGTAAAAACTGTGTCGCAGCTTCCAGCACCAAACCTTCGGCAAAAGGGAGACAGGCGTTCACAACGTTAATACAGTAGAGGTATTAGTTAATTACAAAAGCAAGAACTTAAAACTAAAAGCTAAAACAAGTGTTTCAACATTTTATCCAAGATGGTAGTAGCTCTACCTTCTGCGCCGTAGATCGTGGGTTCGATTCCCACCGAGAACAAATATATATGTGGTGAACACAGATGTTTGTTCTCTGTCTGTTATAATGCATTCTAAGTATGTATTTAAAAAAAACGTATTTAAGTATTATATCAGCTATCTGGTTCCCATAGCACAAGCTCTGCTTAATTTGGGGCTAGATAGTTTTGTGTGGATTGTCCACAATATTTATTTTTATATTTATTTATGATAGTGGAATCCTGCATTCGCCGTCCTCAACATGCTGACTATGTGGCCTTCTTTGTGATGGTCCAATGTCGTCAAGGCAGTGAAGGTGCTCAACGTCGTATCAACAACAACTCAGGAGTCAGGACAGAGCGACCTGGCGCAGAAGTACTAGGAGGCCCGACTCCAGATGAAATGGGATAGGGGGCAGGGAGAAGAAAAAAAAGAGTAAAAATCCGCGTCAAATCTTTTGCATGATTTTATATTTGTATGGTTTCAGTTTTTAACCCCCTTTGAATTTATGGAATTTATTTCTTAGCATACCCCTAAGCATCATCATCAGTCTATGAGGCCCTGAGGTCTGTGTCTATCTAGCTGGAGGAGGAGATGTATCTCCTCATTTCCATGAAGATTGATTCAGAGCAATGTCCATCGACCACCCTCCAAGCACCAAGTTGACAAATATATCCCTGGATATTACTATCCTTATTCTTAGAATGTCAAGTATCTTTGAGCAGCGGTTAAAGCAGTGCATCCTGTGCATTGTCTTATATTGTGACAAATCTATACTATCTATATCTATACTAATATCATAAAGATTTGTATTTTTGTGTGCATGTTTGTAATGTATAAAGTCAAAAATATTGTCTCCCTGCTAACCTCACACCAGCCAGCCCGAGTATGAGTTTAATAAATTCAACTTGGTGAAATCAGTTGTATAATGATAAGCTATCAGACATATAAATATTACTTACTGTTTCATGGACACCCGTTCTTCTAATCTTAATCTTCATAATGTTTGTATCTACTATCTGGCTCCGATATGTGGCTACGCTCACTTCAGACTTCTTTGACTTCTTTTTACTATGAGAGCAGATATCCAGCATAGAGCGTGGCTTACCACTACATGGAATTATAGCATGAGAGTGTTTCTCTTTAGATTTTTTCTCCTTTTCCTTTTTCCTCTTTTTTGTAGATAATTGACTAAGTTCATGACTGTATGGTTTGCCACTCTGGCGTGGCATATTTATTAAAGGTAACTTTACACTGCACTTAAGAACTTCATCGTCACTACTACTAGGCACCGCTTGTTCCTCTGCTTCCACATCCTCTTCCCTCTCCTCCTCCTCTTCCTCATCATCATCATCATCCTCACCTGGAAATTCACTACTACTCACTAAATTTAAGTTTTTACCACTTTGCACTTTTAAAACCTGTGTACTATTTGAATGAGTTCTACTATGGCGTGAACGCTTTTTCCTTTTTTTCTCAGTGGGAAGACAACCGTTGGCAATTGAACGTTCCGAGTTCTTCCTGGAGCGCTGCTTCCGTTTCTTGTGGCGCGCGCGAGGAGGTGACGACATCATCCCGTTCGCCGTTAGCTGCTGCTTCTTGATGGCGATCTCGTCGATGCTCTGCTCGAAGTCGGTTTCCAGTTTGATGGAGGATATCATCTCGTCGTCGGAGGTGTCGGTGGTGTCGCCCGCCCGCGCCACGCTCGGGAACAGGTCCTTGCGGACGGTCAGCCTCGCGGCCTCGTAGCCGCCGTTGAGGGGGCTCGACCCACCAGACATGCCGCCCGCCACCCTCCCTCCCGCCGCCCTCACCACCGCTTCCACGAACCGCTCACCTGTCCTGTCCGCGAGGTAAACAATCACTTTGACACATCACATTTTCACTTTTGTGACCAAGCAATCCAACAATCATTTCGTGATGGTATGAATAGGTCAATGATTGTTGCTTGACGAGGTATGTAACATCATAATTTCTTCAGTTTACACTTTCTGTGAGTTTGTAACATCTTATATTCTTCACGTATTCGCATTTTAGGTCATCCATGTTCATGTAACGTTGTGATTGCGAAAAACAAAGTACAGATCATTTTCGCGGACACTTCAGGTGGTATTTGAGGTGAAGACGCACAATGAGCACAACAATTGGACGTTCGTACATATTATTACACCTATCTAATTATTCTTGTCTTTACGATACGAGTTGATGAAAACTGTTGACCTTGTTTAGAAGCATAGGTTTCAAATTTTAATCAACAGATGCAGACATTGTCACAAAAAAGTTGTTCTCGTTTTGACGCAGTAACCTTTGATAGGCGTAACTTTTTTGACAAATCATAACTTTCTATTTTCATTACTGACAGTATTTTAATGGTTTTCGCAAAATTACTTCTATAGTGGATAGCATCTTTATAGAATAAGCATTTACAGACTTTTATTGTTTTCCTAGAATCCTTTAGTGTGTTGAGTTACAAGATAAAAACAAGTGAGTGATTAGTACCTCCATACAAACTTAGCAACTGTCAAATTTTGTTTATTACTACGCCAACCACGAAATTGCCATGCTCGCTAAGAGATGGCAGCACTAGTAGAAAATACAGAAACTAAAGATTTTCGTTTCAAGCTTTGTTTGGTTTCTCTTTCTTTCCCTGGCTGTCTGAATTGAAATCGTTCCTTCCACAAACAAATCTCTGTCAAGCAAGTCTACGGGAATTTATTGCAAACATAATATCGCAACAATGACTTTTCCACTAGCATTTTTGTTTCAATCATCCATCCAATCTATGTGAAATACGAATAGTGCGGCACCTGTGTTGTGTGTATTGTTTTGTGTGTGACGTTTTTCATTAGGTAGGAAATAATGATAACCTACACGGTCTCTCCGCTCCGAAGTACGTACATCTGGTGAGTCATAATTATATTTATTAGGTACATTTTGCTGTATGAACTTATCGATGATCTCATAAGTATTATGTAGCTAGTAAGTTAGCTACCTACGTACCTACCTACATAGTAGGTTGGTACCTACCGAAAGGTTTTACGCGATGCGCTTTATTGTATGCAATAATGCAGGTAGGTACCTTACTTGTAGGTATACCATAAACCTAGGTGCTTAAATAGAGATCTAGTACATATTATGTAGGTAATATATTTATAGAGCACTGGTGGTCTTGTGGTAGGTAGCCCCGCCTTCCGATCCTAAAATAGTGGGTTCAAATCCAGTCGTGCGCCAGTGAGTTTTTCTGTGCTAAAATGTACGTGCACTAATGCCAGTAGCCCAGTACTCTCAAACGGCGAAGGAAAACATCGTGATGATAACGGGCATGTCGTAGAATCTTTAGTTCGTAAACATGACATGATTGTGTCAAATGCATGAAAAGAGAAAAGAAGAAGAATACTCTTAGGGACACCTTATAACCTTTCCTTTCACCAGAATGGTTCGAGAGAACAAGTGACACGACAAGAAGAAGATTTTATTAGCCTATCAACCTATTACCCACTAGGTACCCCCCTCATCCCTCTTACAACTCACTGCACTGGTATATTATGTAGGTAAGGTACCTGCAAAAAGGAGAGGTGATAAAACGCCACCCTGCGGAACGCCGCCGTCAGATATTTCATACTGACGGACTGGCCTCTAGCTCAGTTGGTAGTAGCTCTGCCTTCTGCGCCGTAGGTCGTGGGTTCGATCCCCACCGAGAACAAATATTTGTGTGGTAAACATAAATGTTTGTTCTCTGTCTGGGTGTTATATTGTATTCTAAGTATGTATTTACAAAAAAAAAAAAAAATGTATTCAAGTATTATATCAGCTATCTGGTTCCCATAGTACAAGCTCTGCTTAGTTTGGGGCTGGGTAGTGTTGTGTGAATTGTCCACAATATTTATTTTATTTATTATTATTTATACTCTATGAGTATCATCAATACGAAACACTGCTAACAGGCCCGTACAGTTAAATCAGCAACCGAACAGTGACCCGCGCAGACCCAGAGCGGGTCAACTCCTGATTCCTACAACACATTCGTTCAGGCGATCGCTAAATCCGCTGTGATATGAGTTTTAGTTTTTTTTTTTTTTATTGATGTTAACGTTCGATTTTCAATTTTTGTTTCAAAAAAATGAAAATCGAACGCGGATTCAGCGGTCGTTTGTTTTCGCCAAGGTTTTCTCCTGAAAATGCTAAAGGCCTGCGCACATCTAGACTATGGCGATCAGTGCAACGCTGACATAATTATGTAGGTATTTCACAGCGTTTCGACATAAGTGGCATAAGAACTTGGTAGGCGCGAAACATATAATGTTGAGTGCCAAATAAAGTGGGACAATGGCAGAAAAATTATGAGTATGCATTGGGGTGGAACAATATTTCTTGCATGTCAAGGCAAGATATTTAATATTTAAAATATAGAAGACAAAATATTTGAACAGAACAGTGTCAATGTTCTATCTATTCAAAACGCATATTTTATGACTCCATCGAACGCTTGAGATTTGGTGCAATCATCACCTGAGATACTTTACTTAATTTCTCTTGTTTCAGGTGAACTCCTGTGACTTCCGTCTTGCCAAACTTACATCAACTTATTACGTAGCCAAGCTACTCTTAGCTGTATACTACATTAACTAGGTTTGATACTGAAACCTTACACGTTCGTATCGGTATCGTATTGCAAGTAGCAAGCAATCTCAGGTGATCGGGTATCTGTGACTGTACTGTAGTGTGTTGGGGCTGTAGTGAGTTTGTACGTTGTGATGTTGTGGTGGCGGTGAGGTGGCACGACGTGCGAGTGATGCCCATCGCGGTGATGCAGAGGCATGGTAGACGCGGCTGCGGAGCGCCGGCCCACACCCGCCGCCGCGGTCTGCGATGCAGTCTCCAGTATCACCAAGTAAGTCAGTCTGTGTTCATGTATTATCCATGCACATCGATCTAATCAAAATGTCCATGCAACCATTTTGAAAAGGGCACGATTCCAATAAGTTTTGAATGTTTTCACAGAGAACTGGTAATGTAAAACGCTTCAATAAAGTGGAGTCAAAAAATGATTTGGACAAGAAGTGTGACTCGTGTCCTTTTCGAAATGAAACGATTGAGGCTGGCTAATAAAATTAACAATAGGTATTACGTACATAATAATTAACATAAAAGAAAACTTAAAACAAAAATATATGATGTGCATAATCAGCAAGCTTGAAATTAATTAGATTATGCCGAATTTTCTCAAGTCTGATGTGTTTATATCAATACTATTACCATTCCGAAGCAGCTATAAAGGTAAGTTACGAGTTTAATAAAACACTTATTATTATTTGATTCTTTTTAAGTTTAGTTAGCAGCAGAATACACGTCATAAATGTGCTATTTTGTTTTTTGTATCGTTGTGTTTTGATTTAGAAACTGGAAATGTTTATGTTTCTTCTTAGATATCTACGAATTTTAGTTTACAATTTTTATTACCAACAGATGCCACCTTGTCTGCTAAATTGATATCGTAAAATGCTAGTTGCTGCGATATCGAATGCTAACATGGTCTTGGCATGGCATCAATATAAGTCTTTAATTGATTCATTGCGGTTCAGTTCACAAGCCGAGACATTATTGACCGTTGGCATCCCGCTGTTGACCTCCGTGTCTCTGCGATCATTCTATTAAACCTTTACAGATAGGTCGTTTGACAAATTTGATAGATTTTTGCTTGTATTCGTAACCTCTAACAGATCGATTTCGTTGAAAATAGACAAATTGCACGTGTTGTCCGTAAAAGTCACATTTTCTGTCGTCTCTTCGTATTCCAATAACAATCAAAAATGGTTGATTTGCAATAATCTCTGATGAATACCCCAGGAACATTTGTTTTGTTGTTCAATGAATCGAAGTGCAGGCTTATGTTGTGCAGATGCAGAATATTGATTTAGCAATGCGCTAGCCTATGGTACTCGTACTTCTATGGGTGGATGGCACAGCGTGGTAACCATTTCATTGTCATCTCTATCTACCGCGCGGTATAATATCTTTGCTGGATTAGAACTGTTGTTGAGCTAATGTAAGTGCCACCGTTCAGGCAATTGTTTGATTGGATGTAAGAGGAGCTGAGTACGCGATACAAGTTGGATGTTTAATAAGAGCACTGATATGTCTCGTTGAAGCCGTCACGGCTAGCGTTATCAGGGCCGTGGGCGGCTATGTGTGCTGCATCGACAACACACCGAGTTACGCATGTGTGCGCTCATAGTAACGTTTCGAGGAAACGCGAGTATATTTCTCGGAACTGATTGACTGTCGCGCGTGTTTTCAGCAATGAATGGCGTAGCACCACCTTTACGAATATTTAAACAATTTACAGCATGGCCTACCTACCAGCCTGGTTGCACGTGGCGCTTGTTATCTTATCTGTTTGGTAGATGTATGGCCTCGTTACTCGCTGAAGTGTAGATCGCCTCCGCTGGTATTATTTACATAGTTAGCAATAGAGATATTGGTTTGGCCATGATTACGAAAGTTAAATATCGACCGAAAGACGACGTTGAGTGTGCTGGCTTAGCAATCTGATTCGATCGAGGTTTTTTAAAGAGGTAGAATGTACACACCAAGCAGTTAATCTGCAATGGGTTGTGCTGATGTGTGTCTCTACAATACTCTACACCGTGTCATAGTTTCAAATTCAAGCGGTTCATTGTTTGCCGTTTTTAACCGACTTCCAATCAAAAAGGATTCTCAATGAGAGAGGAGGTTCTCAATTCGGTTGTATGTTTTTTTTTTTTTTTTTTTTTTTTTTTTATTTTTTTTTTAAATGTTTGTTACCGCATAACTTCGTCATTTGTGAGCCGATTTGAAAAATTATTTTTTTATCTGAAAGGTACTGCTTCCAGATTGGTCCCATTTTAATTTTATTAAAATCGGTGTTGCCATTTTTTTTTAATAATTTTTTTAATGTTTGTAACTGCATGCCTCCGTCATTTATGAACCGATTAAGAATTTTTTTTTTTATTTGGTTATTCTTACGTCCAGATTGTCCCAAACAAATTTGATTAAAATCGGTTTAGCCGTTTGACAATGAAGTCGGTTTCTCAAGTTTTTTAAACTTATAATTATTATTTACGTTCTACTATGTGAAAATACAATTTTTGACAGGCGTCACGGCTTAGTTAGTGGTGACCGTGCTTTCTGCGCCGTAGGCCGTGGATTCGATCCCTACCGATAACAAATATTTGTGTGGTGAACGAAGAAGTTTGTTCTCTATCTGGGTGTTATATATTTTTTTTTACAACTAACAGCAGCTGTTTGATCTCTGTAATATATTTATTTCTTTTATTACCTTTATCGATTAAAATAACAACCACTGCAGCTAAATATTAATTGAGCGGGGTGGAAAAAAGTCTGTGCTCTGTAATTGGAAGATAGGCTAAAATAAATAAATAAATAAGAAAAACATGAAACTTAAATTTTTATACAACTACTTGGGGGAACAAGCATCCCATCTGATGTTAAGTGTTAACCATCGCCTATAACAAAGCATTACCTCCTAGGTTACGCACGCCAGGAACGTGCCCTACGATGCACTGCCCTGCGTCCATAATCTTGAAGTATAGATGTTCAGCCTCACGTGCCAGTAATTTCACCGTCACCCACACCCTTCAAACCGAAACACAGCAATGCTGCGTCACTGCAGAGATAGGTACGGCGGTAGTATTTCCCTGATGAGCCCTTCACAAAGAGCTATACTACAAATAAAACAGTATTTAAAACAGTCTTTGATTAATTTCTCTCCAAAACATTGATTACTTTCTAAGTTAAATTAATAAAGCTCTGATGGTGTCATTGTGCAATTATTTCCACTACAACGATTAGACACTGCAGTCTTTATTACATGAGACATCGATGAAGCACATGATCGACGTATGTGCCTATTAGCGTGACAAAACCTACAAGAATAATGGTGATCATGCGATGTCGTGCGCTGCGCTAGTGCTAGATGCGCGCATAATTTAATTTGTCTCTATCCTTATTGAGATTATCCATTTTAGACGCCTAAGAAATAACGAAGAAAACGGAAGAGATCACAGTGAAAATTTAAACTACTTCTTCTTCTTATCGTGTCACTGCTTCTTTCGAACCAAGTGTGGCGAAAGGATTTTAAGTGCATCTCAAAAAGGCTATTTAAACTACTACTAAAACGGCATTAGTCTTATATACTTAAAACTATTCTTAGAATTATGAAAGATCGATTGTGCTTATGTTGCTGTCAAAAAATTTATGCACGGGCAGGTCATGGGCTTGGCCTTGCTTTTTCTGTGACTTAGTGAGAGTATTTATATTCTATAGACATTGTAATCGGACCATCATTTGCCCAAACGGGTTTCAAAGTTGGAATCCAACCACATTTCCGATGCTTCATCGTAAGCTTTTCTAAAGTTTCTTTTAAATTGGCGCTATTTGTTAATATTTGAAGAATAGTTAAGTTACCGTATGCAAAATTATAAAATGTATGAAATGTTGTACATGTTAGGTAGATCCTATTTTAGTAAATACTAACGCATAGATATCTGATTTGATAATAAGCTACGGAGCTGCACCTTTAAACATACAAGATTTGTAAAAGTAAAATGCATATTGGTTGAGAGAATAGTAGTGTGTTTGGAGCTCTCTCTCTCAGCTTGCTCCATCTGAAACTCAGGCACTACCTATAGCAGCGTCTCATGAATAGGGGCATTATAGTGAAAAGCTGTTCGGTACGTGGCGCTGTATAGATAAAGACCTGATAAGTACTCTATAGGTACAATGGATCGGAAAGTTGTCAAGAGCATCTGTTTAGAAGGCGGTGGCGGCCGGCGGCGGTACGGTTTGAGGTGCTGGCCGAAGAGCGTCTACGGCTGCTCTTGCTAATTCCGTCGGTGACTGTGAGAGGCCGCGGTCGTGGTGGGGCGGTTACTATTTTCGTCTGGCGGCCACGTTTGGAAAAGGCAAGGTGACGTCACGATCCTCCGCAGCGATGGCATCATCGGGCGCCGCGAGTGCCGCGACACGCACCGCTCGGCTTGCCAAAATATACCATCACGATCCCCACGATGTGCTATGAATGATCAACTTTATTTTGATCATTCTTCCATGATTAATGTTGCTTTTGTTCTGCACCTAATTGACGGCTTGTGTTTGCCAAATCATTCTACAACTCTTATTTGATTTATCTGGGCCAAACTTAAAACTCTATCTACGTTTCTATTAAGTACTATTCACTAGCTTTTGAATCTTTTACAGTATTTACTGCCGTTCTAATGTTGCTTCAGAACAAAACCATGTAAATCACTTGGATGGAAAAACTTGTAACGTCAGGTTACGCTTCGATAAAGCCAATGAAATCCTAAATCGAAAGTGTGATAGGTTTATAAAAAACTGGTAGAGTGAGAACAGATAGCGGTTTATTCATTTAAATTCAGCTGTAATGTAAAGTAAATGGATGAATATTAACTAGAATGGACTATTTATGAAGGTCGTGGACATAGGTAAATCATAAATTTCTGTGCTGCATACAACAAATTTTCATTCAGTGGTTCCACGGTAAAGTAATTAAAAGACGCTCACTGGTATTTTCAGCATTGCACGTTTGTAAAACTCTTTACAATTAAAAGCTTTCTTGTTAGTATAAATAGTTTTTGATTACAGCGGATAAAGAAGCAAAACGAAAGAATAATCACAAGTAAGTTTGCGCTTCAAAATGTTATATTCCATTTTAGTGTAAAAAGTGTGTAGGGGAAAATCTCTTAGTTAGGTACCTAGTAAATTCATAGGAACGCCCTAAAAGGGTTATACAGGAGGTTCATAATACTTAAGTTGCAGGAACGTCATTCATATTAATTGATGTCATGTACACCATACTTACTACACTTTATGGTTTGTTTACTCAGCGAGTATGTTTGCGATCGGAGTCTACAGAGTCTAGTGTAGCTGTTATCAGCGTCGCAGTTTATGGCAGTGTTTATTTACCACGTTTGTTTTCTGTCGCCTGTTAGTATGAAGCGTAGAGTGGTAAGTGTTCGTGGCAAACGGTAATCTAGCGACACAAATACGTGTGTACGTATCGTCGTTGGTTTCGTGGTACGGGGTGTAGGGTCGGATGGCCGCTATCGTTCGCCGGTCACCAGTGCTACGCGATCAGCTCCCGCGTGTGCTGCATACGCGGTCTACAACGGAACCTTTTAGTTTCGTTATTTGAACATACATGCCAGTCTGTTTACGGTGACTTGTGTGAAAAAGTTAAGAATATAAAACTGTCGAAGACCTCTGGTAAAGGTTATATTCTGATAGTGTACCGATAAGAAAATACAAGCTCCTTTCATGATATTGACAGCATATTTATGTCTGATCGTGGAATAACTAACTTAGTACTAGTTATTTCCCCATCCTCGTGTCTATCCTGTTCAAGCGTTATCATATCGACTGTGGATAGGTTTATTGGTCCTCTAATGGACGATGATGTAAGAATGTAGCAAAATATTTATCAGTAAGTACAGTTTGGTTTGTGCTTAGTTGATAAACAGGAAACACAAATGACTGTAGTACCTATTAACTAGCTAGTTTCGCTTTGTTTTGCTTACATCACTCTACCTTAATTTCTGCGTAACTGCGATATTACTTTATTACATCTAGGTATACATACATGCCTGTTATTTATTTCGTAATCACTTTACAATTTGCCAATAACTAGCTGCGTTCCGAATAGAATGCTTCCTGTGCCAATTTGGCTGCCGTTGACGGCATCATCGTTTTCAATAGTACTACTCAAGCATTTACCTATTAGCATATTATGTATCTCTCTGGAGTCTGGATTGTATTTACCAATACTAAACTTACCTATAGGATAGATTAGGCAGGCTCTTCAGCCAAAACTACCTTTATTATCGATCCATGCATCCATTAAAGTTTCAGGAAACATTAAAGTTGAATGCCAGTAAAGATAAAGAAAATGTGTGAAAGACACGTTACTTAGTAACTTCAACGGTTTAATATTATGGTCAAGACAACAAGAACGACCGTATCGTGGCCCGCGATTAACTTCTTACCACGACTTCGACAAATCTTAAACAATTAATTAAGTAATATGATGTTAGCATAAACTGTCTAGGTAATTACTTAATATATATTAGGATAAATTATTGTCTAAGCTTAATATAACAAGTAAATTGGACTATAGTTCACTGTGAAATTGACATACTCCAAGTTGTAGTGCAACAAAGAACTGCAAATCACGTTGGCATCTAAATAAAGTAGAAGACAAACGTAATGTACAATTACAATGCCAAAAAATAATTGGCTATTCGTAGCTTTTGTATCACATTCGCAGTCCTCAATATTTCTAGTTGAACCCACTAGATGATTTTAAACGTAGGTTTTCATCAATTTCTAGTTCTACCTATGAACTTTAATCAGGATCTTATCTTGTTATAATAAAACACCCACACCACACTTTATGGTATTTTTTGTTATATAAACTTTGTTTTTACTATCTATACTTAGTGATTGATGAGGGCCTGGACTGTTGGCGGCTCAAGATGACTTCATAGCTCATCAGCATGCTTTTTGTGATCCTGCAATCATAGCCAGTTAACTTTGGGTGGGACGAATCAATATAGCAAAACAGCTTGTACTTAGATAGTAAGGATTCAGAATGTTAATGTATAATATTATTAAAAAAAACTTTTATTGTACACAACCTGTGATAAAGGTAGTAGGTACCTATGGATACTACCATTTTCAAGTGTATTACCTGATGTACACTTAAACATTAAAGAGGTTGTCATAAGTGGATTTAGAAATCGAGCAAGTTAATTACGTAAATAAAAAAAAATGCATTCAATTATTCATTTTATTATTTGTTAGTCTTCTGTTCTTTTCGAAAGATCCAGTGTGGTGAAAGGGTTTTAGGTGTGCATTAAAGAGGCTCCTTTCGTGCACTTGACACATGTTTTCGATTTTTTTAGGTTTTACGTCATGCCGGTTTCCTCACGATGTTTTCCTTCACCCCTTGACAGTACTAGCATAGTGCACGTACATTTTTGGACATTTGTACCTACCCATGACTATTTAAACCTGTTGAAAGCCAGTGACTGAATATGGAGCCAAAGTAATAGAAATTGCATTGTGTCTGGGATCC
Organism: Thera obeliscata; assembly: GCA_947578465.1. Lineage (NCBI taxonomy): Eukaryota > Metazoa > Arthropoda > Insecta > Lepidoptera > Geometridae > Thera > Thera obeliscata. Next base: position 8,484,389 of record OX387926.1, read on the forward strand.
TGGTGTTCAATTAGTAAATTTATCATTCTCTAATTGTGTTGTGTGTGGTATTAATAGGCAATCTGCGTTATGCGCCAACTTATCTTATACTGGGGAAGATACTTCTTTATTCATTGTATAAATTAATCCAAATTCCAAAGCGTTTGATGAGCTCAGTTCTATATCTACCCCATCTCCATTCCATTGACTTGATCGGAAACCATTGTGTGGTTTCATTCGTGCATACGAAATTAGCACCTAATATTCACAGATAGAACGATGTGACGTTTTTTCTGAGATAAGATTACCAACAATTCTACTAGATTGTAAATTCACATTCTTCGAAGATAATCACGAAGCATTAACGAAATCGATTTGTTACAAATATTAAGAACCTGCATCGCGTAACCGCCTTAAAAGAAAACTTAAATGCCTTGTTTGAATCATGTTAAAGATTGAGTAATAGGTATAGGTACTATAAAAATAAGTGGTTTATTAAGGACCGAAATAACATTAGTTTACATACGTAGTAGCATTCAGCAATCTTATACCTATATGTATACATACATCGATCATTTTGGACTTTAACAGAGGATGTCTTGAGTATTTAATCGGCTCTTTAGATGAGGATACAATCGGCATCTCACAAAAGCACTTAGCCTGACCTCGGTCTTTCATTGTTAACAATCAATGGACAATACCGACTCATACCTCCTCGCGTTTCAGCTACAATCGTTCCTAAATTGTTGGTCACATCCGTGTCCACATCACGAGATGCCGTTAAACCTGTTCAAGCTAGCTAGGTAGTTTAGTTATCATGTGAATTGTTAACGGTGTATAACATTATGTTTTCTTTGAGCGCAATTAAAAGCTTTTCAGACTGTTGACTGATGATTGTCGAATAAAAAGAATGATGTGCGAATGCATAGAATTAAATTGTTGGGCACATCTCGCTAGTCGATTAGCATCGCGTCATGAACTCAACGGCTGGTATACAACAACGCCCACGGAGCTGTCGGCCAGCGACACCGCAGCGCATCCGTCCCGCGCCGTGATTGATAAACCAATTTGACATCATTGCCGTGGGAAATGTAGGCTACGGCTTACGCTGGGAACAAGGGGATAGTCACTAGAGAAAGCTGATTTCAATTTATCATCCCACTGACTGACCCTTCGATCCCATGCGAGATATTCCAGTTCATTAGTTTACATTACATGCTTCATACCGCGAGAAGCACGTTTCACTGATTCTCCTTCATCCGATCCTCTTTGAACTCGATGCGCGCGCTCAAATTCTTTTCAGTCACTGCCATTTTAAATGGTTATCAGCTTCTTAATGAAGCCCACAACCAATTAATGTTAATTGTCATGAAATTAGTTACTAATGTAAGTACCGTGGGCGATACTTAGCCTTGATCTCTCCTTACAAACAGATAATCGATGTTATGGCTACCGATCCAGTTTCCAAACATGGAAGTGAAAATGTTTTGAAGTCGACAACTCAACCTTAGTTTAATATCCAATGGCTTACTTGGCTAATTGTTAAGTATTTCAACGTTGGAGTTGCTAGTATGACAGTAAATCTTCCCGTTCCCGAACAACTTCACATAAATTTACTATGTTCATACATTTCTTGCTGAAAAATTAGGAAAGTTATGTGATTGCATATGCAAGTGAGTTTCGTGGTTAGATGAAAGTCGTCGGTTGTAGGTAACGGTTGATTGGAAGCCCAAAGGCGACGTAGTGGAATAAAATGCAGTTGTCATTGGGAGGGGTTGTGGAGTGGATAGAGGTGCGGGCGCGCAGGCGGTGGTGTCGGCGGGAGGCAGGCAGCAGGCAGGCAGCCGTAGCCGCCGGTGATGTAAGATCGGCTCCGGCGGCGGTGATGTCAGCGCGCCCACGCCTCGCCTCCGCCTCCCCTCACTGACCTGCGGACTACAGTGCCGCAGAGCCTTCCGTGACTACGGCTTTACATTCTTTAAATAAATTAAGAATAAATCTTAGGTGTCTGTTGATATGTAGAGTCACTGAGTACGATGCGCGATGGATGCTGCGTGTTTGTGGTGAAGAAAATAAATCCAAATAAAAGTCTAAATAAAATGAATTGAATGTTGTACTTATTCATTTCAAAGTTCATAAAATTAGATCATTGTTTTAATTTACAATGAGGTCAAGTTGCTCAAGATAATGAATAAAGGTGACGCAGTCCACAGGTGACTTGCAAAATTGAGAGCCAAGCCAAGAAATTTAAAATTTTAATTAGATCGTAAGATTCGATGGTCATTGGTCGTATTTAAATTTTAACTGAATAGCTAATGTATTTATTGAATGTAGTCATTTTGTCGGTATGTGTGCTATAATATGTGTTGTTTGGTTAGTTGCTAGATGTTTTAGCTACTTTCATTTCATTCATGAATGTCTTGATAAGTAGGTAGGTAGGTATCTTATCCACATCAGACATAAGTATCGTCACTATCAAAAAATGCAAAATTTATAACATTAATTTTTTCCATGTATGTAGTTCAGAAATGAACATTGTTACCAACAATTTATCAGAAGAGATAAAGTGGCGTTACTCGGTATATGGAGGTGGTAATTTCAACGAACATTGGTCATCTATCACTGCATCTTTAGACAAAAAGGACTCAAAAATGAGAGCCATCCAGAGTCTAATTGTAATTTTATGAAATAAACTTTGAATTCTGACTTCATACATTGCTGATACCATGGTTTCAAAAACGTAATCTAAAAGTGAAGTGACCAAAAATGGATACGAGCCTTCTCTGAACGAGCGGACAATAAGGCGACGATGGAGGGAGCAGTACTCAGTGTTAACAATAATAACAGATTTCGAACGCATTTGAAGAATGCGGCTAGTGCTATATGCGCTAGAACTCTGCCGAAGCAGAGGCGCAACGAGCCAGCTGCGTCCACCAGTACCCGGCACCACACGTACCCTCGTGCTGCGCCTGCCAAGCGCGCCTCCATACCGTGCCGCATGAAGCCTCTCGTCTGCAACCCCTCACATCATGCAGCCATCTTTGAACCGCTAGAACCCGTCAAGTACGAGCTAATGGATGTTCAGATTCCAAACAAACCAAATGGGACCATTAAGTTGAAAGGAACCTTAGCTAGGTAAGAACAGTTCTTTATATTTATTTTTAGTTCAGACGAAGACCTCTTGCAAAGATCTAGCAGATCAGCCAAATGGATTGTTGTGAATGGGGCAGAGAATAATGAATTTATTCGTTTACTACAGCGTGTACGGAAAAATGAAACAAAATTACGAATGAACTATCTTATTGCAGTCGACTGATCTCTAACAAGGTAGTAAAGTTTAGATTAAGTTACTCCTGATCTATCAGTCAGTCTGTCAGTCTGGGTATAGAATACTCCCAAACAGTTTTTACTATTATATAGGGTGGTTTTTTGAGGCGCGGTGATGGCCGAGTCCGAAACCACGAGAGTTGGAGAGGAAAAGTCGTGAAAGGAGTCAGTCCTGCCCTCGATTGAAAGAAAACAATAACTGAATATTTATTTTTTTCAAGAATCTTAAATCGAGAGATCGTATACCTTACTTTATTGTTGTCATGCTACAAACAAATGATGAAGATAATGACTACGATAAACCGAATTTTATCGGAATAATAACATTTACCTACTAAAGGCCCGGCCACATCAAGGCGATAACACAGCGATGCTTGTATCGCTGTCATAGTATCGTAGAACGCTGTGTTATCGCCTTGATGTGGCCGGGCCTTAAAACAGCTGGATTGGAAGGAGCTTCTTAGTGGTAATCAATCAAATAAAACGAGATATTAGTTTTTATCAATCCTATACGCTATTTCATATTTAATTTCACTTATAAAAATAATGTAATTATTAATGGCTTGTATATCCATCAAATAATGCTGAAGTTTGGTGAGCGTATTTCAGCAATGAAGACCTAAAGAAAATCAGTGAAAAGTGCTTATAACATTCAGACATTTTGATACGGAAACTAAAATACAAGTTTGATTACTATTACTAGTTTAATTTAGTAATCAGCTACATATTTGATTTTCCCTTTGCCATAGTAGATGGTAGATAATGCTATCTAGCATTAAGTTCGCCTGTGTACAGTACTTTTTAATTTTGTGCAATAAAGAATTTTCTATCTATCTACAGTAGTAGGTTTGGTAGTAGGTATACAAGCTTTGCGTAGGTAGTTTATTCACCATTATTTATTTATTTAATTAAAAGAAACCGCACATACCTATTATAATAACCGATCGTAATCAGATTTTTGCGGCGGTCGTCCGTCTTGAAGTTGGGTCAACAACATCAGCATGACATCATGGTGACTTGTTTACCCAGGTCGTAGTGATTATTGTGTATTCTGTGCCGGGGTCGAGGGGTTGAGGTGATGTCGTTCATTAAGCCCCGCTATGCCAATTGTTGATTTAATATGCCAAATTTTTACTAATCACGTTCTATGCCAATACAAAGGAAAAACGTAGTTTTTTGTTCAAGCTATGACGTCCCCTTAATGGTTCTATTTGAGCCGTGACGCCCTCAGTGACCCGCGCGTCAAAGGAGTTTTTGATTTGTCCTAACAAGCTGACGGACATTATGGGGTACAAATTTGTATGAAAGTAGACCCGCCTGGCGGCCTCGTATCTCCATGCAATATGGTTCTTACCTACCATTACAAGTCTTTTCGAAAATTTAAAGATCATAAAATTATGAATTTTCGTATAAATGTATGTATGTTATGTAGATAGGTACCTTGTGTTAAAAATTAATGATTCAAGATTTTTATGGTCCGAAATGAGTAAAAATAGCTCGAGCTTTGTTACAAAAATGTGATTATGTGTAAAATCAGCATCATGATCTGGCAGTTCCAAATGTTTACATTAATAATTTAAATCGTAAATGTCGTCTGTGACTCGCTAAAAAACTTACCTAGGTATATAGACCAGGAAAAAATCTAAGCGGTAAGTTTTAATTCTTACTAATATTATAAATGCGAAAGTAACTCTGTCTGTCGTGCTTTCACGCCAAAACTACTAAACCGATTTAAATGAAATTTGGTGCACAGATAGTCTAGAAGTCTAAGAGTCTGAGAAAGGACATAGGCTACTTTTTAATGGCGCGGCGTGGTACGGCGCTCATTGTTAACGGCGCGTTATTTACTGCAAATGCCTAAATAATTAAAAATGCTACTCAAAGACGTTATTCCACACGGACGAAGTCGCGGGCAGAGCTAGTTATTCATAAAACGCATTTGCTTAGTTTAGATGTTAGGTAAGTAGGCATGAATATGACCTCATACTGACTTTGTCTCATTTTATTTCTTACTTACTACCGCATGCAGAAACAATGCTTGAGTCTGAGTTGATCCTCAAGCATAGATATTTTGTCAGACCCATTAAAAAGAGACAAAAATTATATTTATGTTTGTTTCTGCATCATACAGGCCTATGTTAGGTCGAGCGAGACTGGGAGAGTATCTAAGCCGTTTGAGATTTTGGGTAAATCGGTAATTAGAATACCGTTTTGTACAAGACAGAAATGTCGATCATCGACGTAAATTATGTATGCAATAAAAAAACTAATAAATAAAGACTTATATCGATCATGGAAGTAAATTACTTATTATGTGTAACCTTTGAACTAAACATGACGTAATATATTGAGTGTTAAAACCGAGAAATGACATAATTAAGTTGAGAACACACGAACTAACAGGTCAACCGCTTTTATTGACGTCAAGTACTGTGTAAATGGCTAGCTGTAGAATCGCTTCGCAGGGGTATAAAAAAAAAAGTTAAAAATGTGAAGTCACTGCATTAGGTATATGAAATGATTTTATGGACATTAGAGAAATGCTCTCAAACTAACATAATGTCAAACATAATGTGTGAAGGATTGTTAACTCTTTTTGATTGACTCCAGCTTATATCATTGAAATGTCTCTTCTTCTTGTTCTTCTTCCTGCTCTTACTCCACTTTATGTGGGGTCGGCATAGCATGTTCTCTTCTTCCATTTCCCTCTGTCAGCCGGGATTTTTGTATTTCCTTTTCTTATCCATGTTATACTTCACACAATGTATCCGTCTTTTCTTTGGCCTATCTCTATCAACATGCCCATCAAGTCTAAACGGTTCTGAGAAATTTGAAGTTGGATAAATAACGAATATTCAGGTTACATAAAAAGAAACAAAGCATCATTCTTTTAAATAATAAGCGTCCATTATAATATCTCATTTGGCAAACATGACCTCACACATCGTGGTCGACCAAAATAACAGAGTCTATAGACCGTTATCCACCAGGAAATAGAGCGAGACCATTTTCGATCACGGACGTAGGATTTGATGTTAGAAGTTAATAACCACGTCAATCATCTCTTTATTTTGGCACATACTCCGCTATCGATGACTGATGGTAAATGCCGAATGCACGTTCGAGCTGCGAACATAATCGAATACGAATGGAGTTAATGCACTCGAGTATTTATAAGCGTTCGTGCGAGTGAAAACGCAAAAGCGAGTCTCATTCGCACACCATGATGTCATGGGGTATTTTTGTGGGCATTCGAATGGCTGGGTCGCACGCGCTTTTCGTTTGTAGTACAGGCGGCGTTATCGATACAATGATGTGTGATGCGAAGTTCTTGTTAGCTATGGAAAATAATGAGCGGAGCTTATCTTGCTCTGACTCTGACGTATTTTCAATATGACGATTATTATGTTCTAAGTACCCTAACTTCTTCTATCACCAGATTTAAACCATTATTTTGAAAGGATGCCAAATCTATATGTAAAAGTAAATTATTAGTTTAATTTGTAGTTTTTTTTGTTAACCGTTACCAATAACTGTTACATGAGATTTACGCAGTGAAAGCGCGGAAACATAACAAACAATTATATTTTGTTAATTTTATCTGGATTCAATTTTTCTGCTATTCGCACTTCAATATTTTTTCAGGAATCCTACAACCAACATAGAATAATTTTGTTTATTACTTGCAACTCATCATCAAATATAACATAGTTTTAATATATTGGGTAATTTTATAAATATTACGTGCACAGGATGTTCCCTTATAACTTTAGGCCTCTATAAAACCAAGGAAAAAACTTAAATTATTACATATACTACCTAATTGCAAGGTGTTTGCTGCTTTGTCATAATTCTTTCTCAGAAGTCCCTAACATTGGTTCAAGACCAAAATTTGGATAAAACGAACAGTCACACATATTTCTTAATGTCTTCCGGTTGTCTCAGAGTTGTTTAAACTTCAACAAATAATTATTCTTAATTTTGAATCACTGCCAGGCTGATATCATCACTAATTTGGAGAGAACAATGAAATTTTGTGGTGTTCTACAATGTTTTTATTTAACTTTGTGGTGAGTGTCCTGCTACAGGGCATAAACCTCTCTCACTTCCTTCTCTCCAATCTGGTCACTACTTCGGGTGATCGATGAATCCGCGTTCGATTGAAACAAATAATTAAAACTTACAGTGGAATCAGCGATCGCCTGGATCGCCTGAACGAATATTGTTGCAGGAATAGATCCGCTGATCTGAATTTTTTGTTTATAATATGCCAGGTCAATGAGTCTAGGCGATATTGTACTGTCAAGTTTCAAATCGGTATTTTTTTATCTTTTTGTAATATGGTACCTATATAGGTTTTCATTATCTTCTGATCTTTAGAGTGCTGTTTAGTCACATCCCTAATCTTTGTGACGGGAATACGTAGCTAACTGACTCTTGGACTTACTGATATGACTAACCAGCATGCTGTAGTTATGAGTAGGTTCTTTCTAGAAATTGTATTCTGGAGTGATTTGCGCAGTAGGTAGTTTTGCTGGATACTGAATTTTTATGTTAGGCTTTGACACGTAATATTGTGGCTTTATTTCTAAGTACAAGTGTAAACGTATATCAATAGCTAGGTTTGCATTTTTTTCTTGACAATTTGATATCAGTTACAGCCTCGTATCAGTTTTTTGTATTTGCATCAAGCTCAATTTGAAATCCTAGTGATAGTAAGTACAGAAATAAATGCTGTAAAGGTTATCGTTGGGTTCAAGATCGAGAAGTGCCCTGTCTCGCTTTACTGGCGTCACGTCATACCGATGGCTCATCCAATTACAGTCAACCAACAACTGAATACCAATAGTACTTAATTTATTGACATAGATTCTATACTTACGAATGTACATACAAATGTTTGCGGGCACTTCATCATTGATGTTTGTAGAAGCATCGCTGCTTTCTTGTTTTCTAGTTATGAATATATCAATTCTATTCGCAATCTGCTTTGCTTTCTCAATAAATGCATTGACAATAAACAAGTGTAAAAACTGTGATTATCGCCACATCATTATATCTACATTGTGCAAGTAAGTGAAAAGTTTTATGAATGGTCATCATCGTACGATAAAGTTATGTCTGTTTATCGTCTTCTTTCACGTGGGAATTACTTATCGTCGGCGCGTTCACAAGTAATTTGACTCTGTGTTTGTCTAATACTTTGGAATGTGATTTAGTCTACCTCGGCTGGGAGTAGAGATTACTTTTGCAGTTCTGAACGTCAGCATTATTGAGGAGGTACAGTATGACTGACATCATGTAAATAATACTTTCGTATAACTAACTATTCAGTATGTTTGTGGATGTCTGCTCTCTCCAAAAATATATTTAGTCGATGAACACCGTGAAGAACTTCTCGCCCGCACACTTTGACCTTTAGAAAGATATGAAATCAAACATTTTGTACACAGCAACAATTGTGTATGCAATCGGATTGTACACAAAATAATTGCACGCGATTTTCGAGAAGTAAGTTCAGTTTCGATATGATCTGCCGAGATAGGAATCATATCTTTATTGTAGGTAACTGTGGTAGGTAAGGTTCCCTCTGTGATTAGAAGTTAGGTGGGCGTCTAATGATATAAAGGGTTGGCACTATCTAAAAGTTTTTATTTGTGAAGAAGTGTTTGTAATGTGGACGTCACTGTACTGTGTGATTTGTATTATTCTTTTCGTGATTAGTCATCGTTGTGGTTTAATGTGAGTTTTTATTTAAATAGTTAGATGCTGTTTAAAGTTGGGTTTTATTTATATTTTAACTAGGTAAATACAACCCTTTATCCATATACATATATAGATATTTATGAATTGACTCATTGACATTTTTGAAAACGGATTACCTAGCCTTTGAAATAATCTAAATGATTTGTTACAATACAACTTTGTACTTTAGTCAGTAAGTTATTACATTACTTAAAGTTGCATAGTTCGGTGCAATTTAACATACCTACCCTAAACCCTAGTTAATCATTTTCAAATATTATTAATAGAGTGTATATAAACAAACATCCTTTAACCTCCCAGTTAATATTGTATGTTCCCCCAGCTTAGGGATAACAATCGTATTTGTTAGTGGTTTGGTGGACGGTGTATCACACTAGCATGTGTTATAAAAACTGTCTCCGGCTCTAACGTGGTAAAAGATATTTTTTATTTCACCTGTTCGTTCGCCACTTCTGCCAAAAGCACCCCAAAGCGTGCCCCCAAAGATCTTCCCATCATGATTGATATCTGATGTTTTTGTTATTTCCCGTTTTGATGCTTGCCCAAAAATTCTTCTCTTGAACGTCGAGATCATCACGCTAATTTAGATTTATATTTCTGTGATGCTAACAATGTCCTATCGGCCGGCCTGGTTGTTGCATTACGATCTCTAGTCAAATACTGACCCCTAAAACGCGCAGTCTTTTATTAGAAATATTATTTAAAGTTGTATCATTGTGTGTTGTTTCAGGGAGGTGGCGAACGCCTGGGAGTGCCGAGTGGGGCAGCCCAGCGAGCCAGCCTCCGCCGACAGAGTGCAGAGTCTCTTCAACGACATCGAACTTTATCCTACTAAGACCCAGGGTAAGTACTTTGCTACTGCACGAAAAGAACCTCTTTGAGGAGCACTTAAAATTCATACACCTCACTGATTCGAAGGAACTAGTGACACGAAAGAAAATGAAAATTTATAAGATTAGCGAGACGAACTGGATACTTTTAGGGTACGGACTTGCAACTGGTGGCACAAAACCGTGCTGCTCAAGTCAATAATTGAATCTCAAGGATCACTGCGGTTTTAAAGTCGAAACTAAAACTTAAAGCTAGGTGAATCTAGGAGCCAGTTCCACACCGTTCGCGACCTGGCCTAGAAGAACCGATAGGCGAAGGAAACAAACTAGGGTTAGGTAAAGTGGCGAGATTGGCGAGAAACTTTTGCTATTTTCTCTATTGAAAACTAGGTATTGCTATTGAAAACAGTTTGCTTACAGACAAGTAAACTTACTTAGCACACATAAAATGTAACTTAACTCTAGCAAGTCAGGTAGAGTAGTTCATTGATAAGAAATGTTAATAGTTTAAGCATTGTTTATCTCTACATATCTTGATTCGTTGATTAATCTTGAATCTTGAACTTTTTTAAGGCCTGCGTACATCTAGGCGATGGCGATCAGTGAAACGCTGTCATATTTGATAGCGTTTCACTGATTGCCATCACAGATCGCCTAGATGTGGTCATATTGTTAAACGTGCCCCCACTCCCACACCTAATAAAAGATGATTTATTTTGGAGTCTGAAATAAAACTGTAACAAACATACATACGAGTAATTCTTGCAATTCTTGCTGTAGGTAAATATACTTCTTTCATAATAGTTGACCTTGTAAATGATACTGTTACAAGTGTTGTCGAGCTATATATAATGAGTGACATGACAACATAACGTACGAACTACTAATACACGTGTTTTCGGAAAAAACTATCTAAAATGTAATGCCTTTTTTGTTGTCGTTTGTTTTTTTTGTGCCCTCCCGATAAAGCTGACTGAACCCACTTATTTTTCATAGATTTTCAAACGTGTTAGAGTAGACGAAAATTTATGAGTTGGTTAATAAATCAATAATAATAACCGATGACGTCATCGTCATAGGCTGAATCAACAAAACATTATATCAATATGCCATTAAAATTTTATTGCAGTTCCGCATTTCGCAAACATTAACCACAATAATTAATAGGTACAGTGATGTATGGTATGGAGGGACACTTCGCCTAGAAACTAGACTTCCCTTATCGTAAAAGAACTTATTATACATATAACAACATTATTGAATTTATGATTATTTTAAGATAAATATTTATCTCACTAAAGACCATATTTTTCAAATTTTATGATTATGACATTACTTTTTATTCGTGCATTAAACAGGACATGTGACATTAGGATAGTAGAGCACTAAATGACCAATCAATGACCATGATTAAATTATGAATGTGCATTATTGAAATTAAAGCTTGTAAAACAACACCTTTTTGGAAAACCTCGATTTATTTTGGATCTTTCGATGTTGACTGTACATAAATGTGTGTTCTTAGAGATAATATCAATTTAATGACACATACAATACCTATTGTGACTTGTGAGACTATGATATTGGCTGATTAACCGTGAAACACGCCTTTATATCAAGAATCGTTCAATTTTAAAGTCCTCGTGTTTTTATCGAACGGCATTGATTTTATCTTTTTTATGTGGTCACTACTTAAACAACAATAATTATCTTCACTGTTTACCTACTTATTGGCCCAGATACTGAATATTTCTAGAACATTTTTAAAGACGATTTGATCAGTCATCTGATAATGACAAGTGTTTGATAGAGATCATAACATGATCGTTATTATTTTAGATGTTTTAATCATTTTTTGTCTGGTAGAGATCGCTGCTTAACGGTAAGACCGCCTATTGTTTTTATCTGTTTGTATGTTTTTGTGAGCAATAAGTATTTTATAATATCGGTGGTGAATACACCCTCTCAGCAAAAATATCCTCCTTTTGTAAGTTCGTAGGTCTGTAAGATAGGTAGCTCTTTCTTGGTAGGTGGTGTATTTCAATTGTCTAGTGTAAATGAACGTAACAATCCTTGTGATTTGTAACTTGCACGTGGAGAGGACATCTGGTGAGCGGCAATTTTATCTCAAAGGTACAAAATAACGATGCCACTTAACATCTGTCGTATAAAACAATTTAAGCGCGTGCAACGTTGTGGAGCCCCCTCTGTTTGTATAAAGCTACGTCCGAACTGACGCGTTGAATAAGTGCGATCCACGAGCGATGACGAGCGTCCTTCATTTGCTTGAACTCTATTATTAGTTATACGTCCAATCCAAGAAAATCCCTTAACGTCTTCCGTTCCTGTCCAAACGAAGGTTTTTGCGTCATTCACGGCTGACGCAGATATTCTCGAAGTATAGTTATTGGATCGTCAGTGTGGCTGTAGCTTAATGCCAATAAATCTTAACTAAATGTAGTTAAATAACTCCTAACTGCCATTGCGGAATCTGAAATATCTTCAAAAACAAATAGATTTGTGAAATTCAAAAGTAAAGCAACCGCCCAACCGCACCCAATCATTTATTAACTGATTTCAAATAGAAAAAGAGGAGGTTCTCAATTCGGTTGTATTTTTTGTTGTTGTTTGTTATCGCATACAAAAATACAAATACTTTTTATCTGTGAGTTTATACTTCCAGATTTATTCCATAAGAATTTCATCAATATTCGGCAGTTTGGCCATGAAGGTCGTTTCTCAAGTTTATAAAGCTCTCTTGTTTAGTGTAGTGACACGACAAATTTTCGGCAACGTCTGAAATATGGCTGTTCCCTTCTTTATCTTATGGAGTATACGTATAATATATTCCAGTCAAAAATTGTTTTATTTTTTCTTGTTCCACAACATAATCCTCAACATATTTACCTACATTTTTGAACCAACCCCATTTCACCTTTATTTATCCCCTCGCAATAATGTTAAACTGAATGTTACTCTGATAGGTATTTTGGTAGTTTGTTGATAGGTATTTGGGAAAGTCATGTGACTAGGAGAGTGTTGAGTATGGATGTGGATGGATATGGAGCTGAGGTAGACCTAGGAAAACATGGATGAACTGTGTGAAAGATGACATGGATGAAGGAGTGAATGCAGAGTGACGGCAGACAGAGGGGAATGGAGGAGGAATACATGTTGTGCCGAACCCACATAAGGTGGAATAAGGGCAGTAAGAAGAAGAGGTATTTTGATTGTATTCTTTTAATAGGTAACGTAGCCTTTTTATCGACCTGTATCGCTTAATGACTATCAATACGATTATGTTTAAACGCGAAGCTAATTTAATTAAATCGTGATAGGTGCATATAACATTACGTCACCTTGAAGCGAATGTTCAGTAACTAGGTAAGGTTTAGGTAGATGATCTCAACGTTTTTGTTTGTATTGCGGGCTTATCTCAATCAATTAGCTATCGTTAATGTTTGAATATTTTCCATAGTTTTCAATAAATCTATACTATACAATAGTTATAAAGCTGAATGTTTGTTTGGTTGAACGCGCTAATCTCGGGAATTGCAATTATATTTGTGTTGGATAGTCCATTTATCGAGGAAGGCTATAATAGGCTATAGTATAGGATCCCTAGAAGAAGGACCTTCACCGAGCTGGTTATTTAATGAAACGTATTTTATATATAATTAAACATGCCAATAAATATATTCTGTATGGGTTGCCTATCAAATTTCAGTCCAGGATATGATTAATTAATAATTTAAAAAAATATTTGTTTTTTTAACTTTCCACCGGTTTGTTTATTAAACAAATTCTATACCAATCGAAAGTATAGACCCCATAGAATATGCAAACGTTAGGTTGCCTATTTTTTTCCGGTCACAACTCTCGGGTAGCCAGGTAAAAACAGGAAAATCGATACTAGCATTTTGCACCGGTATGTTTATTGAATAAAAATACTGGGGTCTATACTTTCGATTGGTATAGAATTTGTTTAATAAACAAACCAGTGGAAAGTTTAATTTTTTTTTTTTTAAATATTAATTAATCATAATTATCCTGGACTAAAATTTGATAGGCAACCCATAAAGAATATATTTATTGGCATGTTTAATTATATATAAAATACGTTTCATTAAATAACCAGCTCGGTGAAGGTCTTTCTTCTAGGGATCTTAGACTACTATCATCACCCAATTTTTTTAGCGACCCGTGCGAAGCTGGTCCGTTAAATAACAAACTTGTTTTGTGTTCGATTTGTGTCATAAAATATAATGTTGACAGAGTTTCGTGTTCGTGAACCAAAATAAAATTACGAAGGCTCTCTTTTATTTTAGTCGGTGCAGCTGATGGTACCTTAACTTTTACTTTGGTATTATGCAGGCTTACGTAGATTTTTATTACGTCCAGTTAAAAAAAAAAATATTGTTGGAATACTAGCTTCACTTAACTTGCTTGTGATGTGACCCTTTAACTTTCGAAAAGCTTGAAGCTTTAGATACGTACAAGTACTAGGTACAATGCATTGTTGTTCACATTCAATTCAGGTTGACCTTTTGCCTCTAGCTCTGGTGATTTGATATTGGATCCTGGTTTTCCCACGTTTATAGCTAATGCATAAGTTTTGTCAGAAGCACGAGGAAAAATGCTTATCTCTTTCAAATTTATTTATGCGAAAATATTCTTATTTATTTCATGAATTTTAATGTGTATTATGTTCAGTATGTTAAAGATTTATTTTAAAGATTTATTTTACAATGGCAGATTCATTGGCTGTTGTAGTTTTAAATTGAGAGAGATTTGTCATTATGACTGGTTTTCCGGATATAACGATGGGTCGAGTCGGCTTGGCATTGAAATTGTAGGACCTTATTTACTTTTTCAGGATTAAAAGTATCCTACGTCTCCTGGTTCTAATCTCTACAGTTATAAATCGTAATCTACGTAATTCTGTTATAAATAGTGTTACTAACACGACTTTCTTTATGTATTATACAGGGTGTAATCGTTAAGTGTGCACAGGCGATTATTCCGTAACTATTGCAGATATCAAAAAACTTTAAACTGATATCGAAAGTACTTTACCTAATGAGTAAAATGACATTAATAACTTTTTAAAAATAAAACGAGAAATATCCAAAAAAAATACATTAATCACTCCCATACATTTTATTTCTTAGTAAGTACAAAATTTTGTGTTCAAAGCATTTGTTTTTATTTAGTATGTTGCTTTTCAGCTAGTTCAAATCAATACAATATTGAAACAAGGTTTATTATAAATTTGAAGTGGTAAGATAATTAATCTACACGTGTATCTACCTACTTGAAATTCATTAATACCTTCATATCGTACATAATTATAAAATGACAAGGGTAAAATGAGTAGGTACTATTCCACTTAAAATAAGGAAACTAAAACCTTTCTACTATCTCATATTAAATGTATGGGAGTGATTAATGTAATTTTTTTGGATATTTCTCGTTTTATTTTTAAAAAGTTATTAATGTCATTTTACTCATTAGGTAAAGTACTTTCGATATCAGTTTAAAGTTTTTTGATATCTGCAATAGTTACGGAATAATCGCCTGTGCACACTTAACGATTACACCCTGTATAGAGAGATTTATTTTATATTAAAGCTTACCGCTTTATATCAGTCTGAGCCTTTAGTAAACTTGTAGTATAGAGGTGGGCAATTTGCTTGACCCATCATGTAAATAAAAGCAGCCAAGTGCGAGTCGGACTCGCCCATGAAGGGTTCCGTAGCATCAATTAACATAATATAAAGGTTTTTGTAGTTCGTCGAAAGGTAAATTGCGGTTTACGATTTATGACGTATAAAAAAAAACTACTGACTAGATCTCGTTCAAACCAAATATCGTTGAAAGTTTGCATAGTAATGTACAACATATATTTTTTTTGGATTTATCATTCTCTTATTTTAGAAGTTAGAGGGGGGGGACCAACTTTTTTCCACTTTGGAAGTGTCTCTCGCGCAAACTATTCAGTTTAGAAAAAAACGATATTAGAAACCTCAATATCATTTTTAAAGACCTATCCATAGATACCCCACACGTATGGGTTCGATGAAAAAAAAAATTTTGAGTTTCAGTTTCAAGTACGGGGACCCCCAAAATTTATAGTTTTTTTTTTCTATTTTTATGTAAAAACCTTAATGCGGTTCACAGAATACATCTACTCACCAAGTTTCATCAGTCTAGCTTTTATGGTTTCGGAGAAAAATGGCTGTGACACGGTCGGACAGACAGACATGACGAATCTATAAGGGTTCCGTTTTTGCCATTTGGCTACGGAACCCTAAAAAGGAAGCAAATCCTTCATAATTGCGCGGTACAATTACCGCTAGATATCCACTATGGTCGGCAGGTGGTACACGTGTGTATGATCTCACCGTTATTGCTCACTGATGACCAATTACCACCGAATGAGTTCATGACTCGTACTTTATTACCCATGCCCAATGTTTAGGCCGTTCACGTCCGCATTACCGAAGTCCCGAACTCAAAGCTTTGCGTGCAGTTATTTGATTACGTACCACGAATTCTAATATTCATTGGATCATTGAAAGAAACATAAATTACACTGTTTAAGCTCTTTAATTTTCAAGCGTGTCATACGCTTAAAATAACACACTTATAATAACGGCAACTTCTCGCTTTAACATATTATGTTATTTGATTTTATTAGGTAATCTCTAGGTATAGGTGCTGTATACGAGTATAGGCCCTTGGCAAATAAACAGCTTATATTAACTAAGTGTTTCACCCAGTTTGACTGGCCTCCAGCTCAGTTGGTAGTAGCTCTGCCTTCTGCGCCGTAGGTCGTGGGTTCGATCCCCACCGAGAACAAATATTTGTGAGGTAAACATAAATGTTTGTTCTCTGTCTGGGTGTTCTATTGTATTTCTACTGTATTTATTATTATTATTATTATTATTATTAGTTCAACCGTGGGAGGAAGTTAAAACTATTAGAGACGACGGCACCCATGCCATTCAATTCAAACCAAATACATGCGATCATCACTTTAGTTTGATCAGTTTAACATAAATTTCATGCAGATCGGATACACACAACAAAAGAGTTTAAAAGTTATGTTTGAACAAACACTCTTTGGTTCTCGCTTCGCTCGCTCGATCAATGATTGCATAACCTATAGTGAGGCAATTATAATACATTCATACGTTATTGTTCTTTTTTGCACATTAGCAATCTGGTACGTGCGTATAGTAGTAAGTACTAGTGTGACTCGTTAAAGTGGATAATTGCCTTTGTTATCCTCGTGGATTAACTCGTAAACATCACTTGCTAAGTAATGGCTGCTAACTGAAATAAATCATATTCTATGAGGTGGTAATAGTAGATTGTTATACAAGGGCAGTAAGTGAGCTTTTGCAGAACAAGATCCTTTTTGGCGCCCGTGCGAGCACAGCTCGCAAAGGGCGCTAATGGATCGAGTGTACCCGAGATATTTAGATGCCTGAAGCAAAGCGAGCGAGGGCAAATATAGTTCGAGGGTGCAATAGCTACTTATGACCGAGGTAAGCATTCTACTTTACATCATTCATGCGAGGTAAATTTTTAACTAGCTGATGGAACAAACATATGGCCCACCTGATGTTAAGTGGTAACCATTGCCTATAGCAAAGCATTGCCTCGTAGGTCAAGCACGTCAGGAACGTGCCCTACAACTGCCCTACGACCATCAACTTGAGGCATACGGATGTTCAGCCTCACGTGTCAGTGATATCACCGGCACCCATACCCTTCAACTCGAAACACAACAATGCTGCTTTTCGGCAGAAATAGGCTTACAATACAACAATAACACAACATTTATACGGGTATGACAAAATGTAATTTTAATTTGAGAAAAATAAAATTACAAAAATAATATAAGTATTATTGTAATTAGACTATTAATTTTATTAAAATTAATAGTAAAATATTTGTACCGGTAGGTATCTGCTAAAACAGTCGTAGACGCACACTTATGCACACATCTGTGAGCTACTATATCTTTTCAGTAAAAAGTTTTCATATCATTTTGTAAGAAAAGAGATTGATTCACCAAGGAGGTTTGCATAGCTCTTGAACTGTAATGAACCATTACGTATCAAGCATAGTGTGACGGTAAAAGTGATTATAAAATGGAACGCATTTACAATGCACTGGGCTGCACACGCCTACTTACACAGCCTCTTTGCGCTAAAGAAAATCCAATTTACTGAGCATGTATGATGTAAACAGAATTGCAGTAAAGGCAGCTACCTACAAAGCTAACTATAAAAGTTTCAAATTTTTACCCTGTAAAGTTGTTACTAATAGTTATAAAGAAGATAAAAATGATAAAGTTTATTTACTATCAGCCCGAATCATCCCTTTGTTGGGCAAAGGCCTCCCCCCAATCCTGCTCTCCACGATCTTGTGCCACCAGTTGCCAGTACCTCTCAAAGGCGCCTTATTATATTAGGGAAGTAATCTTAGTTCTCCAGCTTCAAGTTGGTTTTGCGGCCGCAACGCATTATAATGATGATAAATTCAAATTCAAAATTTCTTTATTCAGTTGTATCACAAAGATAACTTTGAACCGTTTTAAAGCTAGGTGAGTCTAGGTGCCACGCGACCAAAGCTAGAAGAATAGGAAACGTAATCCCAAACATATCAGTACGATTGTTATACGGTATTTGGCAACTTGAGTCATGGTTAGATGTTTAAATGAAAAGCATTTGTAGAAAGTTCTATGAGCACTTTAACGGGAATCGTAGCCTGAGCATAACTGGATGATTGGCTGCATGGAACCAAGCTGAATTGCGTTAACTGTGATTTAAATCCCTCACTTCGTTGTAGCTTATCCACAATTATTGGTCTTTGGGTATTTTCAACGTATTAAAATCCTTGTAAAGTTACTCATGGTTTTTTTGTTATTTAAATAGAAATTCTGACTAAATTAATCATCATCTTAAAAAAGCAAAGAGGATTAAAAAAAACAGGAGATATTTTTGAGATTCTATAAAAACTAGAATGTTTTGTGACACTACCACTGTCTTTTATATCTAGTTACCTTAAGTTATTAATTTAATTTGGCCTCTTATAGATCCAAAATCTTTGGAGGAATCTATGTTGTAGACATCTAGATTGCTTGGTTGCGATCAGTTCTGTTGTAATTGTACACTGTACAGTGATTTTGCTGATGTTTATTCTATTTGTTGTTTGTTAATACAAGCGCATCCTGTCTTTACGTTAAATGCAAACCGCTGATGCCACGCGGACGCGCCGAACGCTTTAGTTTGACCTCAGCTTTATAGAGTAATGCGATGTCTGCAACCCGACAATGCCGGGAATGCGGAATTGTCTTGTAACCTTACGGACTTTTGGCGTGCTTTTAGTACAAATTGCCGATGTTGTTATCCTAACGATTCTGTTTTGTTTTAGTGTTCGAAATGCTGGTATGCGCGCGGCAGTGTGCGCGGCGAAAGTCGCTCACGCTCACATTCGGAGAGTTCTGCGTGTTCGCTGCAGAGCTGAGGAGGTGCTCGAGACAAGCTAGGCAGTAAGTTTATATTGATGATGTTTTAAATACAGAGCTGGGCCGTCGATTCTAGCAACACGGCTCGTTTCCCATCGCTGAATCCGCGTTCCATTTTCAAATTTTTCAAACAAAAATTGACATCTCGCACCGATTTACACGATCGCTTGAGTGATTTGTGTTGCTGCAATCGACGCCCTGACCTATAGTGATGAGAAGTGAACAACCTCAACTAAAAAAGACACGGATCACAATAGAAACAAAAACATTACCCACCTTCTGGGCAGTCGGAGAAAAATAAGCATTACAACTTCGTCCAGCTTGATTTCAAAGTATGATAATTAGAAAAAGTAAAAAGTAGAAAAGGGATGGACTCTATAAAAGAAGTCATGATATGAATAAAGACATAAAGAAGGAGTGAGCACTGAGCACCGAGACTGAAATAGATGAGTGGAATAGGAAAAATGTTATGCCAACACTTAGCTTGGAGGACAGGAAGACGATGCTTAGCTTAATTGAATTGGGGCAACATTATATTTTATTCTTTTTATGTATTGATTTGACTAGTTTTGCAATAACGAATCAATGAGCACAACCATTGTCATATTTCACTTTCGGACAACTATGTAAGTTAGTCACAGTTTCTTCGGAACTTGCCTAAACATCCAAGTACTTGTAGGCAAGGTACCTAATTATCCCCCGACCTCAATATCCTTCCGCGCAATGACTGACATGTTCCGGATTCCATTACTTTTCTTTTTAATATTCTCTGCACAAATGAGATACATTTGTATGACTCAAGTCCCTAGTTACCTTGCAGAATAAATATTTATAAAATTATTGTTACCTTCAGTGTAACAACTAACATGACCCTATTATCTTTGATTGTTTTTAACAGTATTTCCCTTATCGTCAATATTAGAGGCACGTTATGAGTATAATTATCTGTTGCAATAAATTATTTGCAGTCATTGATTATCATATTAATCTTGATTCAGAATGAGTTGTCATATTCATCATCATTCTGAATCAATATTATGCTAACAATCCCCTTTCTTATTTAAGTTACTTTATTTTGCTAAATAAATTTTCCTGTTTATTAGCAAATACTTCAAATAAATACTTTATTTTAAATAACACCCGATTTATAAGATTTATTTTAAATTCTAAAATAAATAAGCGCGATGGGTCCACGACATCGTGAAGGTCGCAGGAAACACCTGGACAAGAGACGCGCAAGACAGGGGAGGCTGGCAAAATATGAAGGAGGCCTATACCCGGCAGTGGGTGATACCGGGCTGAAATGATGATGATGATGACTAAAATGATGGGTGTAAGTCAAAGTAGTCTTTATTTGCCGCATTTCTTATAAAAAAATGATTTTGCTGTAAGAAAACTTTTAACCTAGCTGTTCTTAGCCATATTGGGGGTTTTAAAAGCCTTTTAAAATTTACCGATTAAAACATTTTTTTTTTAATAACGTCGACTATTCTATTAGCTAGTTATTTCTCACATAAAATGCGCTATGTGTGCAATCACATTTTTGGAACAATGTAGTACTTAAAGGTCATGGATTCGTGAGAGGAATTACGTCAACTCTACTGTAAGTTATTAGTCAAGTCAAACACGACAAGATCCAAGTCAGATGTGCGAAAGATAAAATAAAATAAACTAGTAATGCTGGTTTTATATAATTATCATGTTGATATAATATTTTAAGCCATTTTTTGCAGTTGGTACCTTATATGTACCTGCGTAATTACATCGGCTATTCTTTATTATGTATAAATTTATACTTACCGTCATTTATTTTAATTTGACTCTGGGGCCGATTTTTCCATGTACGAAATAACGCTATTTGTCCAATCAAAAATTTCAGTCCTTGTTTTTGACCACTAAGATCTGATCATCTTTATTTGACGTAATATCTGTAGATTAAAAAAATAGCCCTAAGATAAATAATATAGCCAGATCATTGACAAATTCTAAGTAATCGTAAATTTATGGCACATTTACGATCAATTGATATTTAACCGATTATATTACTTTGATACTTAATAGGTAGTTAGGTACCTATTCGTTTTGGGCCCGAGTGAAAATGATTTAAAACAAATTAGCAACTAATTGCAGGAAGAGCAGTTGATTAATTGTATTTCTGTCGGTTATTGTGTACTCAATTTCATGGTGCATTTAGTACAATTTTAACGATGACGTAAAAGCTGATCAGTCGCCGTTTACCCGGTCTTGAACCGAGAACTGGTGGCTGCCGCTGACGCGTGCGTTGACCCTTGAATGCCAAACAATGAGATATTTGTCATGCACTGAATCACTACGCACTACACATGACACTAACAACTTACAAGTTTGCCCTTCGTGTAATTTATATGTAGGCATACCATTTAATCTGAGCTTTTGTTCGCAGGACATCAAACAAGCCGGAATCGCCAGTGTGGAACATCGATAAGGAATTTCGCGATAAAGAACTTTGCAAACATGTGAACGGTAAGATTTGATCTTGTTTTGTCCATTGCCCAGATTGACCTCCCGAGCCGACACCGCTGTTAAATTGCCTATAAACTTTTAACTGCTTCTAAATACATATCTGTGTGAAACGTATGGTCATAAATTCTCAAAGTTCGTCTGCTTCTTTATTGTTTGTGGATGTAGAATTGTGTATTGCGGAAGGTCGCCCCAAGACATAGTGCCGCGATCGAACAAATCGTGACTAACTTTCCGCACGGTACTAATCCAGAAATACACATCGGTAGTCCCTCACGATGGCTACACTTCGATATTATGTATATGTGTAGATAATAAAGTTCACTGTCGCTGTTACTTCCCACGCATCGTCTGCCACTTATCTATACGTTGTTTTCAATATTAAGCACCTTTCATTAAAAACACCTCGTTCACTTCTAACGTTAATCCTTGCCCAAATATAAACGTTTCACTGATCGCCACCGAAGAATGTTTAGATGTGCGCAAGGTTTTAGTCATCTAACTTCCTTCTACCTTGACTCTTCGGGATATATCTCAACGTGCTACACTTCTATTTTTATTACGTTATGTAATAGGTCATAAAAGTAGGTATGGTATGTACATATAACGTACACAAACCATCAGTTATATTACGCCATTATTTACCTCACGCTATATTTGTTTTTAAATTACTTGCGAAAGCTTTCGCATGACATCATACTACTAAATGATAAATTTGTTATAATTGATGGTAATTTTCTATAGGAGGCTATTTGCCAGACAGTGGATGACATTAACTGACTTTATTGATCGCTTGCTTATCATTCGCTTATCAGTCCGTCTCATTTCGCCAAGCTATATTAGCACTTACTACACATATTTTTACTATTGATGGCTAAGCATTTGGTTATTTATGAAGAAACTAGTAATTACATTATATGTTTACGAATGTTCACCAATATGTTTAACGGCCATTAACAGTCGACACGCCAGTGCAAACCGGAGCGCAGCATGACAGAAAATTTAAAAATGTTCAATGTAAATTTTATCTTTTCAAACTTTCTATGATCAAAAAACTACCTAGGACTCGTTAGCACCGCGGGGAATTTTCATAAGCCCTTAAAATTATATCATAATTATTAGATATATTATTCCGATTAGATATAAATTGCTTATTGACTAATTTTAAACCTGTACCGCACCGTCCATCATTATGTGCTGGCGTCAGTACGAGTGCTTGCATACTTTGTGTGTACCTACTATATTATACATACATAGTGTATGATTTTATGTTTGTGTATTTGAATTGTTCTACCTCTATGTAATGCTTATAAGATCATCGTTCGTATTTGCACTGGGACTTTGATACGTTGGATTTACGTCAATCCCCGATCGAATGTGTCCGAATCGACACATCTGACTAACAAGTTGATTAGAAGCCACCTAATATTAGAAGATAATCAATGTTCTGATGTGGTCAATTACTTTTCATGGATCTATTTAAATTTCAGAGAAACGCTACTTTTTACAAAATATATTTTTGTTATCCGCCATCGGTTAGCTCGGCGTTTCAGTCCATTTTCCTCTCATTATTTTAAAAGTATTTCAATTCTTAGTCATCGATACAACACATTGATGTTTACAGCAGGTCTTCCTAAACTTGCCTTGAGTATTTGCCACATTTGCGACATTTTTATGTAATTTTTATTATTATATCTTTAGACAGTTTTGAAATCAGTTATAAATGACGAAGTTATGCTATAGCAAATGTAATGAATAATAACCGAATTGAGAACTTCCTCCTTTTTTATTTGAAGTCGGTTAATAACAACAAAACCACTGCTATTTCTTGCTACTCTAATTTATTTTTCTACGGCTATTTTGGACCTGTAGTTCTTATTACTCTCTTTACTGCAGCTGCAGTAAAGAGAAACTGTGTGTAGTGCTAAAAAAAATGAGAGATCAAAATGAAAGATCTAGTTTGCTGGTTCTATCTAATACTATCAATAACATTGCGATCTCGGTCTAGAATTTCCTTGACAAATCGAGTGTTTACACAAGTGCGATAATGTCGAAAAAAATTGCAGAAAGCGGTTCCGTTTAAGATATTATCGTGTCGTGTTAAATTCGAAAAAGGCAAACAAACCATTGCTAAGTAAATTGTGCGTGACCTTCCCAGCTCTTCCGTGCCAACTATAAACGGAGCACGGAAGCGTCTGATGAGATGTGCCCCTAGTCTCTGGTTGTTCGCATCTCAAGGCACCCACGAGACAATTTGGCCGAGCTTTACAAATCTAGGTGACACTTTGGTAAACAAGACAGCATGCAAAAACGTAAAAGTTCTTAAATTGTTTGCTTCGTTTGTTTGCTACTACTAAATACTGGGATACTGTGTTGCTCATCTTTGCCACATGTTGATTCCCGAGTTAACACATATCGGATATTACATTCTAAACGTGCTCTTATATGTATGCATCTTATTTATCTACTGGTATTGAGGAAGACACCGATCTCCCGCTACAGTAATATAAACAAACCGAGTCACGCAAAAACACACTTCCTTATCTTCACGGAAGACTCATTCTTGAACGACAACAATTACTAAACAAAAACAATCTTATATACTTTTGTTATATACTATTATCGTTTATTCTAATGGACATGCACAATGCACATGTGATTAACTTATCAAATGAGGACTAGATGTGTTTGCCTTGTGCTAACATCTGTATACTCTGCGCCTATATCTAGCTTGGGGCCACTGATCAATTTTATGTCTATGTTTAGGAGTACACGTTGCTATCCTATCTTACAATGAAATTGTTGGGATAAATATATGCCACCATTAAGTCATAGTTGTTGGTGGTTGTGTTGTTAAGATTAAGTTATCTGTCATTTAATTAGAATTTGTTGTAATTTTCTAGGAATTTAATTAAGTTTTACAACATTACTTCGAAAAACTAGGTTACAATCGTACGTCATGTCGAATCCTTGGAATCTGTGACTGTGTATACCTGTGACTGTTTGATGACACGCTGATTCTGATCTGACGATTGTCGATCAGATCATATAATAACTGGTTATATGAGTTATGGTATCTAAACACCACCTCGTTGTCTTTGTGGTGGTGTGGAAGTAACGGCATATTAAAATGCGGAATTGGCTAGTGGAGGAGCGTAGTATTGCCGCGGACGGCAGTTGGCTGCCGACCGTTCGCGGGTGGACAGCGTGCACGCCACACCGGCACGATACCTCCGCAGCCATGCCGCCGACCACCATGATAGTACCTTGTGCGTCTCAAACCTTATCACTTTCATTACCTACTTACCTTATTTTAATTCACAAATATTTAGCTCAACAAACCCATTCATAACCGAGTCAAAAAGTCTGAATAACCAAAACAGCTACTTCATCACGCCTACAATGTTTTGATCCAAAAGTTTCCGAGTGTCGTGAATATGAGATGTGCATTTCGGATTGTGCCTGTTGTGTTGAAAAATTCACGTGGTTCTTGTGACAAATCCAGGGACAGCATTCTATTAGGATCATCTGTGTGAGTGTGCGGAGGTCGACGCAGTGTGTTGACTATCAACGCGTGTGTTTACGTTTTGGTTTTGGCATTGAACAAAGATCCCGAATTGGATTGATGTGATGTATTTAGTTGGCTTGGTTTTGTACACTCAACATGAATGAGTAGCTAAAATCCGGTGTCTTAAGTGTTTTCACAAAATATCACAATTATTAAGAAGATGAGTGCGTGGATGTTTACTATTGACTGTGCAGTGTAGAAATTGTAAAGTTTTCATTCATTCAAACATTCAAAAACAATAACATAAGACACCAAGTGTCTCTCATCAAGTTTTTGACAAGTTTTACAACTAGACTTGAATGTCATCCTCCTAATAACAATGATTAAATTTGGTTAACTTTTACATTTTAATAATTTGAGCCGAACAGCTTTAATCCATGTCCATGTATGGTGATCATTAATTTACAAGTGGGTGTCTAAAGTAGTACGGTGGTCGGCCTACATGTTGCAACCTACGCGGTCGATACTCATCAATCATTTACCTACCGAGTACCGATGAACCAAACGTTGTCGGCTACGTCATACACTTTCTTTCAATGAAAAGGTGGTTTTAATATGCTTATTATCAATCTTCTTTTTCCTACTCTTATCCCACTTTATGTGGGGTCGGCACAACATGTCTTCCTCCTCCATTCATCTTTGTTAGCCGTCACCTTTCTTATCCATGTCATCTTTCACACAGTTCATATCAATAGTTTAAATTAATATTCAATCAACGTATCATGATGGGTTATGCATATTATCTGACATCATCATCAATTATCGTTGTTTTAAGAACGTTCTCCGCAATCAACTTCTTTGTATTACCTACAAGGTTCTCCATATCAATTTTATAGATAAAATTTAATTAATTCATATCCTAATTTACATATTTTTCGTCCGTTATAAATTATAATATACATGATGGTTAGTTTAGATTTAGTTCGATAGGCTAGGTACGTATTATCTCATTATACATTTAAAGCAAACTCAAAGTATTCGTCTTTTCAATTATCAAACTGTGGTTTGAGATCATTGGGTGCGTGTCTAACTGCAGTACAATTGTTTACAATTAACAGTAGTTCTTTTGCGTGCCTCCACTTCATCTTAGAAATAGGGTCAACAGTTTCATTTTGTATCACAGGCAAGTGAATTAGAATCATTGAGCGAATAGTTTCGCATCTTTGTTATCT
The DNA here is from genome assembly GCA_947578465.1 of Thera obeliscata. Classification (NCBI taxonomy): domain Eukaryota; kingdom Metazoa; phylum Arthropoda; class Insecta; order Lepidoptera; family Geometridae; genus Thera; species Thera obeliscata. The sequence continues at coordinate 8,511,071 of OX387926.1, forward strand.
GGATTGCTAACTTATTTAAATTTCGTTTACGTTTAGAATACATATGATATATATTACTCAAGGCGTGTATTGACGTGCAAACTACGTTAGACACGGTGTTTGTTACGTCTGAAAGCGTAGGTTTCTTCCTGAGCATGTGATTTGTATATTTTATACACGTACGGAGCCGATACCTACTCACAGATATTCAAATAAGATAAATAATCAAGTAATAATTTTCGAATAGTTTTAAAGATGACCGCACTAAACCCATTAAATTGACAAATACCGATGGAATTATCATAATGTTGCTATTAAGCCGGATTAAGCGGTGCAGAGTGAACCTTGAATGTCCATGTTTGCCATTAATTTAATCGATAGTGATTAAACCAATGTCAGAAAGTTGTACATATAATTATGTGAACCTTTACCTATGTTATCGGGAAACAGGGTGTGAGTGACAATTGTTTGGGTTACTCTATAATTATTTTAGGTATCAAGCAGTAATGTGAGATCTTTGTCCTGCAGTGCAATCGACACCCCAACATGCACAAAGTATAAATTATATAGCTCCTATTTATACAAAAATAATTGCCGAATAATTTAATAACTACCTACTATAATATTCTTAAAACAGCTATTCGTGACCTGTCTTATTACCATTGGGCAAATTAAAACCCAATCAATACAAGTTAAAGCTTTTATTATGGCGTATAAAATTATAGCCTTATCATAATATTTCGGATTTTCTATCTCATTTATCCCACTTCATGGGAGTCTTAGCAGGTTTTTCCTCTGCACTTTCCTCTATCATCCGTCATCTCAGTATAGTCATTCTTGATGAGTAAGGATACTCATATCATTATTTTGCTGTTTGCTAAGTATAGCAAACAAAGAAAATGATATAGAAGAGCAAATAATGTTTATTAAAATTGGTTGATTAGAAGGTAAGTTCAATGTTTGACGTATTCTGTTGCACAGGCAGCGAGGCGTCTCCGCCGCCCGAGGTATTTTTGGGTGGATCCTGCAACCCCACAACATGGAGATCGGACATAGCCATTCCGTTGCTGAAGAAAATGGGCATTACATACTTCAATCCGGTAAGTTGACCTTTATCTATTTGTGTATAAGTTCAACGTTTCAAACATATTTTATAATTAATTACCATAATTCTCTTTTACTGTGTCCGCATTCATAAAGTTCGTCTTTAGCCACACCTTTTTGTTTTAGCCATGTTTCACTGTCTAAATTTCGAAACAAATGTTTGGACTAAACTGATATACTTGTAACTGATTGACCATGTTTGTAATAAGCGGCATTAATTGGACCACACATTTTATTATTTAAACAGTGACAGATAACATAAGTATTTTAAAGTTAAATCCGTTTCTTCATTAATTGTGATAAAACTTGCTTAAAATAAAGACTGACTTATTTAGTTTTTAAAAGAAAGTCCGACGATAAGATAGCAAATATAATGAGTGCGTATATATGCGTATCTCAAGTTATATTCGTTCTTTATGTAATTTGATAATTATTTAGTTATCGGGAAATTAAAACGTAAATGAATGTGATAGTGCATGTTCTTTTGATAGTTTCTTTGAATTGGACGTGCTTTTTAGTATGATTTTGGAAACTTGGATACGACACGTTTTTTTATATTTTCTCAACATCTATGTCAAATTCACCTTGACTGTTTGATCTACTTTCCAAAGCATTACTTCGCGTGATAGAAATAATTCGCTATCTGTATGTTTTTAAATCAGGTGTTTCCGTTCTAATTTTATCAATGCTCATGGGTATCCAGCAATATAAGTGAGGCATTGCTGTCACTCATAATGTGCTTATCATATTTGAGGTCATTTGGGTATTGATTCGGTAAAAGAATGCTCGTTATTCAAAACGTAAAGTTATGTAGATCTATATTAGAGGAAATTACTTTCTGTCGTTGTATCATCAACCTGAAGGTCGTTGTATCATCTACTATTAGACATACGCTGCCCCCACGAACGATTTAATTCACAAGAATCATCATCGTTATCATTCACAGCCCGACTTCACCCACTGCTGGGTTTTCTTTCTCTGTATGGACTCTGTTCCCAGGTGTTGCCCGCAATGCTCGCCACATCGTCTGCCCATCACAAGAATATTAGGCAACAATTATGACGTTTGAATATTCCGTGCGTGGCGATTATTCGTAGGTAGTTTGCTTTGCTATATGTAGCACAATTTACGCCTAGACATTTATTTCTATTGATACCTTTATGACACAATACCTTGTTCGATTTAATTGTTAGTTCATGTCTTGAAAGCAACGCGGGTAATTTTTTTTCTACGAGTATAAATTGAGTGTAATTGAGATAGAAAAATGCGCGCCATTTAATAGACATAGATAATGTATCTCATTACAAACCTGTTGATCGATGACATACAGAACTAGAATAACAGTGAGATGGTTTTCTGAAAATCATGTTTCCTATTTCTCATTCCGGAATGTTGGTTGACTCATGAAGGGCTTCCGGTCCATGTGCAGACTTGGCTGTGGATAGTTAGGAACTACATAGTCAATCGGTATGTAAATGTTTTCTGCGCTTTAGTCAGTACAATAGGATTTATTAGGCACTGAATTGACTAACTAATGAGTATGTGTGTTATCATTTTAAAAAATCCCAGTTTGGAAGAAAATTCTACGAACTTGATTCACTAGGGTTTTTTTATCAATCGAATGCGCATAATTTATTTCTATGTCATCTCACTACTGGGTGAAAACCTTTTATCGTCACTTCTAAATATCACCATTTTGGGTCATGTTTGCCAGTCTTGACTGCACTTCTGTATACAGGGTGCTTCAATTGTATTAATTTCATTAAAAGTTCAACTGTTGTCCAATTCGCATCCAGCAATTACATACCAAAAATTCCAATACCTTCCTGTAGTTTTTGATATGCATAGTTCATGGACTGACCATTTAGGGTCTTATGCGGAAACAATGCTTGAGGCTGAGTCGAGCCTCAAGCATTGGTATTTTGACAGATCATCGACTGCTTGAGGCTCGATTCAGACTTGAGTATTGTTTCTGTCCAACACTTTACCCAACGGAGTTCTATTCATGCTCACTGGAAGTAATTGTACCTTTTGTCCATCAGCAAGTGGACGACTGGTCCATGGAGCTAGTGGAAGTGGAGTACAGAGCGAAAGCGGCTGCGCGTGCGTTGCTCTTCGTGCTAGACAGCGAGACGCGCGCTGTGGGCGCATGCGTTGAAGCGGCGCATTTGGCAGCCGCGCCCAAGGACCTACTGCTTGTACTGAGGCCGTATACCAGGCATCAGACCATCGGCCACGAGACTATCTCAGACCAGTAAGTACTAAACAGTATAGGTTAGGTCACGTCTGTAAACCTTTGTGGTTGAAATATTTGTAAATAGAATGCGAAAACTTTGTTCATAAAGGCACTTATTTCTAACACTTGTTCGTTCTGGATCATTCTACGAATGAATGGATAGGGCTGTTGAGTTAAATGCACCGTTTTCAGTAAATACCCTCCATACCAATGAGGTCAGCTTAACTTCAGTAGCTGATCTCACCCTCTGATTCAATGTCGATTGTCATCATCAGATGACTTACGAAGTTACGACCTCTATGACTGAGTGTTGTGCTCATTAACCACTTTGTTAAAGCATGTAGGAAAACTTTGCGAGGAAATTGACATTTCTTAGAACCTCCTTGTTCTAAGAAGTATTTAATGAATAGGGCTTATTACGACGCGGACTTTAGGTTTGTGGCGTGCATCCTAGAAGGTACATTGTTTATGTACAATCAACGCCCAAGTATAGTACCTACTTTGACGCAATATCAATCGACACTTTGTAGCCGAAAGCCGTTATTGTTAAATTAGTACCTACCTTGGTTAGATATTACAGTGTAGTAAGTACATAAAATACATATAAGTGTGTGTCAATCGCTCAGATCATTACCCGCTTGGAAAATGAACGACAACTACGCAACATGGCGAGATATTTTTTGCGGTGACGCCACTGAATTATCGTGGTACTTTACACAATACTGCCTTCAGTATTTATCAAGGATAGATAAAGTCATATAGGTCGATGAAAATGGAAGACACGATGCATGACGTCACTTTTAATACCTACCTAGCTGAGTCACGACTTTTCTAATGCATATTGTTTTTAAAGTTGATTTCCCTTAATCAGAATGCAATCATCGAAATAGTAAACATTTCCTTACCTATATATCGTAGGGTATCGTAGGGTATTCAAACATTGAAAAACTAATCACAATAATATAAACATAATTTAGGTATAAGTTATCGTTTCTAATCATCAAATTCAGTCATTTGGTGACAAATCGATAAGCTAAGTAAATGGATCGTCATTTTTCCCTATTTCAAAACACAGTATCAACATTAACCTATATCAGACCACTGCTGGACCTAGGCCTCTCCCAAAACGCGACACTGAGCCCGATCGGCTCAGTGTCGCGTCTTGGAAGAGGCCTAGGTTCGGTTAAAGCAAAATTGTAAAACACTGGGTAAAATTTGTATTTTCACAACAGCGAATACGTGGAGCTTTCAAGAGCGCGCGCTACCTTACAAGAAGCGGTGGAGCGTCGTGGACTACCCGCATTTACAGACATCCCGGCGGCTTTGAGATGCGCGAGGGCCGTGCTTCGGGGGGCACGAACTCACCCGAGGCATTCTCTTGGACATACCATCTTGAGGTAACTTACTTTATATTCGTACTTTGCACTATATTTTTTCGCAATGTGCTGCCATTTCAACTGCGAAACCTATAATAATAATAGGAATAAATGAAAATAATAGGATAGGAAAGAAGCAAGCCATAAGTGTCTCGCTTATTCTTTTAGGCTTGGTTGCGTGGGACTTTTGAATTTTTAAAGTGATCATTGATAATATTGAATAAATGGCTTGATTTAGATTTTTTTGCAATAATTGATGAACTCGTGCATTCAATTAATTTATCCTCTAGTTTCAAAGATTCCAGAGAATATTGTTTTCTATTGTTCCTGACTCGATATCGATTTATTGGGTTTCTGGAGAATTCCTTAAAAAATTAAAGAATCTAGAATTTTTGAGTTTTATATATTTGTTTTTACCATAGGTTGAAGCGAGCGTACGACGCGGCTGGTGGTCGAACTACCCGCCTCTCCCGTGCGAAAGCGGTGGACACGTTGCGTGACGTCACACGCGTGCCGCGCGACCTCGCCGATCGTTGCCTACCCACAACCGCTGAAATTGACTTTGAAATGTTCTGTGCGGCGGTCGCTGAATTAGCTGCTGATGCAGGTGTGTTAGATAATTTCATATTTTGTATAGGCTTTAGGGAATGGCTGGTGTATTGAAATATCTTGTAAAATAGCTTAGTACAAAATCTTTGAAAAACGGAAATTCTAGACGCTACAGTACCTTTATATCCTTTCTCTCTGGCTCTCGAGGGAGCAAAGGTTTCAAAGAAGTTATTTATTTTGCTTTAAAGTTTGTAGAATTGTATTTATGAAATTTAATTTAATTTTAATTTAATTGAAATTTAAAATATCAAAGTAAATTAGTTCTTTCTTGCTCGTTTTAGCTGCAAGATACTCGTAGTAAATATATTTTACTAGGTGTTTTAATATATCAGCCTTTCCTCTTAGTTAATTAAGAGTCATTAAGTTTCATTACATTTGTGTTACATTACATTTCTGTTAGTCATATTCTATCCATTTGGTTGTGGTTAACTTGGGACATTTAGGTTTATTTAGTCGAAGATAATCTCTCTGCGTAGTAGTTTTCTCTGCAAAATGTTCTTATCAAATTGAAGGAATTAAGCTTTGTCCAATTTGGGGCTAGATAGTATTGTATGGATTGTTAGCAATATTTATTTATTTTATTTATTATCTTCTATAAAATGTTTGTGGATAACAAATGGTTATCGCCTACACTGGAGGTTATCTTCTCTATAGCCCTTATCGAAATCAGGACAATTTCTATACATAAAAGGTACCTTAGTTGTGGTAACGATTTAGCTAGTTCAAGGTATCCAGTGTTGCCAGTGGCAGATAGTCAAATATAACATGAGACAGCCCAAAAAGTAACATTTTCATGAGAAAAGTAACGTAACATAAGTAAAAACGACGCAATACTTTATTATGGCACTTAAGAACACGAAATTTTTGTGTCCATGAAAGTAACATGAGAGGGTCAAAAGCAAGGCCGTCTTAAACTAGGCTGGGGCCCTTGGGCACACAAGAATTTTGGGCCCTTTTGGAAAGTAATAACAGCAAATATAATATTTATTTTCTAAGTGTTATTTACCATTTATACTTTACCATTTATAGGTAATCAAATACAGTAGGATATAATGACGTAGTATATGCCTTTTATTGTGAAAAAAATGTAGTGTGCCCGACAATTTTTTTTTGAGAATAAATGTGTTAGAGAAATTGTCGGTCCTTCGGGGCCCCCAGAGAATGGGGGCCCTGGGCACGGGCCCCGTGTGCCCTTATGGTAAAGACGGTATTGGTCAAAAGTAACGTTAAATGTTACAAAAGTAACATTCTGGCAACGCTGGAGGTATCATCTCTGTGGTGTCGGTAAGGGCGGGTGTTTGTTGAAGGGTCGGCGGCGGAGGCGCAGTGTGACGTCAGTCCGAGCGAAGGCGTGCTCTCGCGAATGCGCCGCGCGTTGCGCTCGCTTCGGACGTTGTTCGCCCCACCCGCTCCGATCTCTCCCGGTGCGTTCCGCACTCCCGCTTTACCTTACCCCCTTGATGTAGTAACCGGTGAATAAGTTGAACTCTGTGGAACTACTCACAGGTTTAATTATCTAAATATATAAAACTCTTACGTTACTGACTGACTGACTGACAATCAACGCACAGCCTAAACCGTAAGTCCTAGGAGCATGAAACTTGGAGGGTATGTTCGTTTTATAGCATAGGGGTGCACTAAGAAAGGAAATTGGAAAATTATTTCCCTAAGCGGAGAAAAAGAGGGAAACCATTAAAAGAAAAATCAACGGGGCGTAACGGCTACGGGGCGAGCGAAGCCGTGGGCGGCCGCTAGTATTGAATAAACGCCTTAATGTCAGTTGTACCATTGATGGTACAAGTGACACAACTTTGTATCTCAAGTACAATTAAAGAAAAGTATGTATAGAATCCATGTAATTAATATAAATAAAACTTTAATTGGACAAATAAAGCCCTTTTCCAAACTTGAATTACTGTGTAACTTTTTAGTTTCTTGCTTCCCAAAAACTACAGACTGGCAGACATTCAAAACTATAAACAATTCGTCATCTTCCGTAATTTTTTTTTTTCAAAAGTATTTGTAAAGTGTGCATTTCATTTAGTAAATGTAAATAAATTTAATTCACAGTAGCGAATTGCGGAAAATTGGCGTTCATTGACTTTGCGTCTATGTAGTTAGTTTGTTACTAGTTCTTCTAGACTTGGTCGAGAGGCATAGTTTCGTCTTAGTTGTTTATGAGTCGAGTCAAAGTGAGTTTTTTTCTAAATTAACTTGATAATCTTCACTGAGTTCAACTTACTTGCCGGTCACTATACCAGTTTTAAAGCCTTCGGGTGACCAATTGCTCATATCTTTTTTATCATTCAGCGAATCACGCTTCTGCCATATACCTACCATTGATAGCTTCCTAGCTTCGACCTCATGTTATGCTTGGATTCGCCTTTTGTGGTTGCCCTCCATTTATAAATAGTTTTTTTATGTGTGCAATAGAAGTGTTTTAATATGCAGATGCAAGCGATTGCGTCACCATGTCAATCTCTTCTAAAATATATCGAAATATGGATTGGCATTTTAAAGTTTGGCTTCATACTATCCGCTAAGCGTCACGTGTACATAATTATCGGTATTTTTTTCCCAGTAGTTTTGCATTTACAGTACTAGGGTCCACCTGCGGCTTAGCTCGCTATTCCAGGTCATAAACTTTTTGTAATTAACCACAAATATACAGGTTGGTTTTTTTAAAAGGGTGGTGATGGCCAAGTCAGAAACCACGAGAGTTAGGGAAAAGTCGTGAAAGGAATCATGCCCTCGATTTATAACTGCATATTTATTTATTTCAAACATCTTTTTCCCTTCAAAATAACACCCTGTATGCTTTTGAATTTATTTCTTTAAGATACTTAGATGTTTTATGAAAACGTACAGTGGCGCTTACGGTAATAGTTGAAGCCTATTACATATTAATTTAACGCCGAAACGCTATCTTATCTCCAACTCGTTTCAATGAAAGCGTAGTCAGAATTAGTTCTGTGAACGACGTGTTTTTCAGAGTGCGGGCTTGTTTGTTTTATTTATTACTTATTTGTACAGTTTAATAAGTGTGTAAATATTGAATATACTTACTACACTGACAGCATAATGCGTGTGAATGATCCGTACAAGTTGACACATCCGTAATCTATATATTTTATGTATGTATATGTAAAAGAAAGTCGTATTAGTTACACTATTTATGACTCAAGAGCGGCTAAGCCGATTTGGCAGAAAATTAGTGGGGAGGTAGCTTAGAACCGGGAGAAGGACATAGGATCCGGGACTTTTAATCCCGAAAAAGTGACGGGAACGCGGCGAGCGTAGCTGCGGGCGGGTCGCTAGTCCGGCATATAATTTATTTGACAAATTTAGTAGTGTAGTAGTTTTAGTACTAGAAAAGGCCTACTGTTCAGCATAATACTACCATACTTTGTGAATAAATTGGTGAAATATTTTCAGTGCTTTCTGAGATTAGCTCCTTAGTTAGACGTGGAGGGGGACTTTGATTTACACTATGTATTTTGAAATGCTGTTGATATTTTAATGCAGTGTTTATGAGTAGTTTTTGTAGGAATGTTCTATGCAATATAATGTTACATTGCAACGAATTCCAAGAAAACATGGAGCAAGATGAAACACCCACTTGTCATTGTAGTTATCGCAAGTGCGTGTGAAGCTACATCATTATGAAATGGGAATTACACGAAATACAGAAATACAATAATTAATTATTTTTATTGATTTTTAGTGTTTACTACACTTGAGGAAATCACAAAGATTTTTATAATGTCCCAAAAGTTAAGAGCCGAGCGGGATTTGAACCCGCGACCTTCCTCTTGGCACGGGACTGCGCTGACCACTGCGTCATCGGATCCTAATCACATTCGACGAATAACTCCTAGGGACTGTTCGCCACTAACGCGACCGTGGCCGTTATAAAAATCATTGTATACACTATTGGGATTTTTCTCTGTCTGGTATAATGTATTCTAAGTATGTATTTACAAAAAAATGTATTTAATGTGTTGCTATCTGGTTATCATAGTACAAGCTCGGCTTAATTTGGGGCTAGATAGCGTTGTGTGGATTGTCTACGAAATGTATTTATTGTATTAGTACTGACTTGTATCCCATTATTGCAGAAAGCCATCGGAACGGCCCTGAGCCGGCGGCCCCAGCGGGCACCGGCGTGGGTGCTACCTGCGAGAGAGTCTCTGAGAACCCCACGCAACCAAACGGACGACTCAGAGCGTACGGGAGGAAGCTTAGGTTATTTATTCCTAAGGTAATTATGACACACACTGAACTAACTTTTACAAGCTTTTGATTCTCCTTAGTATGTACAATATTATTCAATAAGTGATAAAGACTAGCGAATAATAGGTATGTTTTGAGTTGAAAAAACTTTACTATGTGCTTAAAAGTTATATCAAAATAAAATAGAAGCTATGGTTAAAATAAATGAACTTGTTTTGCGAGAAATCGGTTCCTGAAATAGCATAGCAATGTCCCACACCATAACACTTGTAAATAAAGCCACTTTGGCTTTTTTTTTTTTTATTATAAAAAACGTAATGGTTGTGTTTACTAGCTTCTGCCTACACCCTAGCTCGCGTGGTTTCTGGATAAAAAGTTGCCAATTTTGAGAGCCACATAACATTATTTTATTCTAAACAATGGTAAATTAGGTACATACATTATGTATAATATGCAAGTTATAAATGCAGTCATGATGCCATTTCTTTTCATATCGACATGAAGAGGTGACAAAGTGCCAACTCCAACGCGATGACATAAACCCAGAACCATGTAAGACGTAGGATCGTTGTCACTCAGTCTTTAAAAGGCAATGTCGTAAAATCATGTTCAGAATAGAATTTACTGCATGAAAATTTAGCTGCTAAGCTTTATAAACTTTTAAGGGAAATCGGTCAAGGAAGATTTAAAAAGGAATTACGCATTTTTTATGAATAACTATAACTAGATTGGCTAATTATGAAGGCCAAAGCAAAAACTACGCAAAATCACATCACATAAGTCACTGATATGCAAGGTATCTACAATCCAAACCGTAGCGACTTATAGCGTCGTCGTAGAGGCTTGAAATTTAGAAGTTGTGTTCTTTATAATAAGTGTTGATACACTCAGAAAAGATTCTGAAAATTCAACCCCTAGGTAAAGGGGTGCAGCGGCGGTTGATATTTATGTGGAAAAACCTAAACGGAGTGAAGTCGCGTGGGATTCCACTAGTTTTGAATAAGATCTTTTGGGTTACGCAGTCCATCAAATTTAAATTATCTAAAATTATATTCAAATCCAGTTACTGACTGTTCAGCCGGCTGCATTGGAGTTTATACAATTCGTAATTTTGTAGCTAGGTATAATGATGGTAGTGTTACTTTAGATAAACGCAAGATTATAAAATACGTATATTGAAAATCACTTCGACTGTGTTTGTTATTTATTTATTTTATTTATTCTCTAATTAATCTAGTCTAGGTTATAATAAGGGTAGCCAATTAGCGGTCCTCAGGTATGGCTATGGCTACAGAATGGTTGATAGAATACGTGCAAACACCATTGATAATCAACTGCGTATATGCCATTTCATTACTTCTATACTTACAAGCTCCTTCTATTGCAGAACGGTGGCAGCAGAGTATCAGATCCTTCGGAAGGCAACACCGGTTCAGGAGACTTGGATTCGAGCGTGTTCACGCCGGGAACCGAGCGCGTATTCACGCCGGGCACAGAGCGACGCTTGGAAAGACTTCCCGCGATGCTTGGAGCGCCCACGCATGACGCCTATCTAGCGGGATCCTTTCCTGTAAGCACTTACTTTATATTTGAGTATTAGTTCAAAAGCTATCATAATCACCATGCCTGTTTCTCCCGTGCAGCAGCATTGCTGTGTTTCGGTTTGATGGGTAAGGGTGCCGGTGAAATTACTGGCACGAGAAGCCAGTAATAAGTCTCAAGTTGACGGACGCAGGGCAGTGCATCGTAGGGCACGTTCCTGACGTGCGTGACCTACGAGGTATTGCTTTGTCAACACTTAACATCAGCTGGGCTATAGATAGTGCAATCCACGAAGGCGCGCCCCACTATTCCTCCTAACCGTTTATAGTATGTGTGCAAGCTTCCGTCAATGTTTGAGTGTTATCGGTACACGCTAATTACCTATGAGTGCACACGCACACTACAATGAATAGACTACGGTTCGCGACTGCCGCTCGGAGCAAACTCCCCGCACCCCGCGAGGGGCGCGTCTTCGTGAATTGCACTATCTATTATGCTTGTTCCATCAACTAGTTGTATATATAAAAAAATAATGATAATTATGAGTAGTAGTAGAGCTCTTTGTGAAGAGCTCGTCTGAGGAAGTACTACCACCATTGCTATGCGGCAAAGCAGCGTTGCTGTGTTTCGGTTTGAAGGGTTGTGGACTTGTGGGTGACTGAAGTAACACTTATATTATGTGACCTTTATGCCTAAAGTTGATCAACGTAGAACGTGTTTAGCAATTATGCTTTTCAATGCATACAATATCTGGATCCAAAATAAAACTGGCCGTTGCCTAAACGAGGAAACGATTGATGTAAAATAAACTATAGTAGGCGCTTCAACCAAATTCTAGCAGTCTTTCGGTTGATGATGTCATAAGGAACTTAGGCTAATTGAACCGACACGCCATAATTTCTGTCCGCGTAGATATTTTTTCCTGTAGGATTTAGATATTTTTTACTAAATTAGATGAACAACTCTAGAAATAAAGCTATTTCGGTGTATTTAAGAGCACTGGTGGTAGCGGCCTCGCCTTCCAATCCTAAGGTCGTGGGTTCAAATCCAGTCGTGTACCAATGAGTTTTCCTGTCGAAAAATTTATGTCCACTATGTCAGCATTTTCAAGCGATGAAGAAAAAAACCGGCATGTCGTAGAATATAAAAAGTTCGTCGAAAACTGAGTCGAGTGCACGAAAAGAGCCTTTCTGGGGCGCACTTGAAATTATTTCATCACACTCTGGTTTGAAAGAATCAGTGACACGATAAGAAAAAATGTATTTAGTGAAACGCACTAATGTCTAACCTGAATGAGGGCTACGCATGAAATTGTTGACTATTTCAATGAATAGGATGTTTTCTTTCGTCGAACGCGAATGACGAGTGGGAGGACAGTACAAACAGGAAGTGAGGAACGTCGTGAGACATTCTACGCATTCTTACGCGCAGTACTAAGAACGTGTTAGTGAGGTACCTCAAAGGGTCATAACAACGTAGACAAGTCGCGCTCGCCTCTTAGCGATTCTACTTTTACAGTAGAAAACAATTGGATTCATGCAATTATTACAAAAAATTTAGTTATACACACAATACGCTATGGAGAGATCTACGCTGGGAGTAAACAACGATTTATTTGAAGAAATATTAATACCGATTTCTACAATTTCTCGTCTAGGATATTTGCCGAATACCGATACATTTCTATATACATGCGTCAAATCTCAATCCTCTACATTTTCAGACTTTTCTACGAACGTCATCGTTTGTTATACCTTACGCAAGCAAATACTATTCCCATACGTCGCGATGTTTATTTCAAATTTCTTTCAAATAAGTCCAGTTTTTGAGATCAATAGATCTTTGTTTGAAAACATGGTCTTAGAACGTTTGAAGTTTGTAGGTATGATAACCGTTGAAACGAATATTCCATCTGATTATTACGAGCACGCGATAAGTAGACCTAATAACCAAGACAGCAATTCGTAAATAGCCACACGCAAGCAAAGTCCATTAAAACATCAATAAATAATTGGTTGTTAGGTTGTTACCGTAGTTCAAGCAAAGCTCCTTATTTATTGATCTATGCTAGGTATGATATATTTTGTTTAACTGTTTCGTTTCTCACTAAAAAATCCAGCTTAAAAACTTCTACACATAGTAAAATTGGCATAAGAGGTTCTGACATCTCTTTTCTTTGTCACTTTCACTGCAAAAATCAAAACTCTGTCTCTCTCACTCACTGTCCCTGTAAAAAGGTCAAAATCTACAGATAGGAATTCCTGATTTTCAGTCGCTTCAGCTATAGCGGCATTGAATCCCACGCAAAAGATTTCCATTTTTTTTTATTTAACTAGTTGATTACATATGCATATGGCCTGATGTTAAGTGGTAACCATTTTCAAAAACAAAGCATTGCCTCATAGGTCACACACGTGCCTTACCATGCACTGCCATGAGTCCAGCACCTTGAGGCATACAGATCTATCTTTCCACAGTAACCGCCATTGAACACTTTGTTACAGAGCGGCTCGCGACCCGAAGAGGTGCTCAAACGCGAAGGCTTCACATTCACGATACCGCGGGCCAATGACTACACTCGTATGTTCTCCACCCCCGCGCGTCGAGCCGCCCCCGCGCACCCTGAGTCTCCCCGCCGGGATAAGAAGCCGCGCTCCGATCCCTTGGCGGAGCTGGGGGATGATGTACAGTTCAGGGAGAAAACGCCCAGCTCTGAGAGGACGGACCGACTCAGCGCGTCTGACTTCTATACCGTGACGGAGGATGTTACGCCGCAGCCTTTCAAAGGTAAATATAGATAATTATGTATATAAGTTTAAAAATCTTAGGAATCCGACTTCATGGCCAAACTGACGAAATTATGTGATAAAATAAAAGAATTAAAACAAAACGGCCCAACCGATTTTGATAAAATTTTAATGTGACCAATCTGGATAACCTGTCAAATAAAATAAGTTTTCAAATCGGTTCATAAATTAAGAAGTTATGATATAATAAACATTAAATGTGATAAAAAATATTAAATAAAATAAAAAATAAATTAAAAAAAAACGGCCCAACAGATTTTGATAAAATTTTAATATGATGATTTTCCAATCTGGAAGTAGGTATAACAAGTCAAATTAAAAAAGAATTTTTTTAATCGGTTCATAAATTACAAAGTTATGATATAACAGACACTAAAAAAAATACAACCGAATTGAGAACCTCCTCCTTTTTTATTTGAAGTCGGTTAAATAACGTACATTGTTTTCATCAATCTGGGTAACTGGACTGTTAATTGCTGTGCATCGTCATTAGGCCCGTATTCAGGAACAGTGCTTGTGTCTTAGTCGAGCCTCAAGCACTCTCAAGCATGGACTTTTTGACAGTTCTCCATTGAAAAATAATAAAAATCTATGCTTTAGTCGCCTCTTACGAGACATCCTCAGATCCATGAATATTTGCCAAATAGAATGAACTTGTCTACGACTAGTGACTACTCTCTCACCATCCAACACAAAAAAGAATTGAGTACCTATGAAAGAATTGGCAAACCATTCATATTTATAGCAATATGCAAGTAAGCTTAAGGCAAATGAACTTTCAGTGACATTCAAAACCTCACACGGACCGACACACCGTCTCGTCAAATTAACTCGCAAAAACTTTTCCAAGAAATTGCTTCACCTGTGAATGTCATGTCATAACAAAGCACAAACAAATGCGTCAGACCCTCGTCACGTCCTGATAGGTACTAAGTACTAGCTATTCCGTGCTAACCTACCGTCCATCTTACTTTACGTTTAGGTGCAAAACATGTGCAAAATTATCTAACCACCACCATGTTCGTAATACCTAGCGAATAACAAAACAAATGCGCGTAGACGAGGGACATAAAATTGTTCCACAAAATCTGCTACCTACTACAAAACCTAGTACCTGAGGCCCGTATAAAATAAAATATTGTTACTGGCAGAATTGTTTCTTCTGACTGTAGGTATTTAGAAACAGTGCTTGAGTCTGAGTCGAGCCTCAAGCACTCTCAAGCAGAGATTTTTTGACAGTTCTCCATTGAAAAATGTATATCTATGCTTGAGGCTCGACGACTCAAGCACTGTTTCTGAATACGGTCAGTAAGTAGAAACAATTCTGCCAGTAACAATATTTTATTATCCAGTATTTTTAGATTTGATTGATTTATCTATTACATATTACGAAAACGGCTCTTACTCGCGAGATGGACAAACGACATGGGGAAACTATTACAAACATTGGAATCGTGAAAACGAAACTTGAATTTATGAAAACAAATATCGTAATTATTATTTTAGATTTTAGGGTTTGTTGTTTGAGCACATAGGTACAATACACACCAGTGACGTGAGTCACACTATAAAGAAAATATTGATTGTTATTGTATTTAGGTTTTAAACTGTCTGTGAATGGGCAACGAACTAAATGTAGAATTGTAGATAATATTGAGTTCCGAAGCAACCGATCTCAACCAGCAAGTCACGGAGAAAACGGCTGTGACCTTAGATAAAATATAACCTCGTTCACTAACGATGCGACGCGTGGGAGCTTTCTTCTAACACAGATAACTTTTACTTTGAAAAACGACTATGTTGATCTTGAACCGACTTACATGCAAGTGTCAGAGGCCACTTTCTCTTTTATAAGTACATAGAATAGATGGCTATACAGGACATGTACGTATAGTATACAGCAATCTTTATCTAAGGGACTGTAGCGCTTTGATTGCCAAATTCGAAACCCACGAACATAGGCGATTGAAAGGTGGAGGCGGTTACCGCTAGAAGTGACATACTTGATTACAAAAAAAAAACTACAAATAAAAATCATAATTTATGATGTTATGTTTTTGTCGCCTAATGTAATTCGTGTAGGCGTTGAACCAGCGTAAAACATATTAAATTAGCATTAGTTATTTTGATGTTTATTATTAGTTCACTCCATCGGTTAATTAAAATAAAGCGTTCTACTTGTTGTCATAGTAGTTTGATGTGTGTAGGCAGAGTTGGAATGTTTTAGTGACTACTTTTGGATTATCAACTCTTTAATGTATCACAAAAACAAAGTCGATGACATATTTCGTAATGATTTAAGTATACCTGTGAAGTAAAAAATAACGTGGGCGTAACTATTTAAATTTGGTCTGATCACCTATTTATTATGGCTGTGACTTTGTGTTTTTACTATCCTTCTACTACATTGTGCCTTGCAAAAAATGCCAAATGATCGACGTTCAAAAAGTTAATTCAGAGAGATGATGTCATAAAATACACAAATCACTTGACTGCTATCGATAAACTCGTGTAAATTATCTGCTTTTGCCCGAGAAATGACGTCAACTCTCCAAATGAAATGTGGCGATCGTTCCTAACATATGACCCCAGACTCCGGTTATAATGGGTGAATTCTAGATACAATATCTATTTCAGGAACATATGACGAAGATTTACTCCTGGGTTCCCGCATTCTAGTCTTTTCTATGAGTGCCGAGGCGCCTTGCTTTGCTACCATGGTGCTGGCTGCGCACTATATGGGCCTGCGACCAACGGCGACCGTCCTTTTAGTGCAACCTATGGACCCTATGAAGGTCACCAATGTAAGTATTGCCTTAAAAATTATAAGTCATAGAAAAATATGGATGTATAGAAATACTTACATAGAAAGTAAATATAATATGCTATGATAACGAAAAGGTTTCGCTCAAGATTATGCGTGTTCTTTTACATAGTTACTACTATAGTATTATCTTATCTGTGACATAGTTAAACATCCATCTTCCAAATACAGTCAATGGGTTCGAATTTTATTCGAGACCAAATTGGTCATAAATGTATTTAAATAAAGAAAGGATAGGGAGCTGCAAAATTAAGGTATATTCTTCTCAGAGCGAACATTTTATGATAACCAAAGTTATGAATCGATTGGAATTTGAACCCACGACACCCTATCTTGATACGGTAATGCGTCAACCAACTACGCCATCGGGTCTCAATATCATCCGACGAATGACTAAAATAGGAAAACCCTTCATGACTCACTTCTGGGCATTTGCCCATTCCCTTATAAGTACATCCTTCCCGTTTTCTGAAATATAATAATTGTTTATTTAATTACAGTACAGTGAGTGTGCAGTAAAGGATTACAACCGGGGTCGGCATTACCTCTCTGATCTGGCGCAACGTTCCGGAGTTCCTGTCTTTGACAATGTCAACTCCACGATGGAGTACGTAGTGAATCGACTGCGGACCCCACTATAGCCTGCCATCAAGCAGTCCGGGCTTGTCTAGTGATGAGTTACTCAACGGTACGATACAAAGATACAAACCAGTTGGGGACTTAATGCCGTTCAAATGCCAGCTTGGAAGCACCGCGTGGAAACGACATTGAAACAGCGAATCTCATTTGTGTTTAGTTTCACACTGTCGAACAAGCGGCCCGATCACAAACTTTAAGTAATAAAGACATCACAAACGCTATCCATCATAACTAGTATAATTATAGCGAGGCAGAGTCTCAAGCGTGTACTTACTTATTATTTACCAAGACGTTTAGTTTAGTACAAATAATGTCTCTCTTTTGTTTCATCACTCTCTATTGTATTATATTATGTGTAGACATTGTTTTGAATACGTTTCAAATAGTATGTTAGAGCGAGAGTGGATGGTGACGGTTCAAAGGTTTTCTTGATGAGGAATGATCAGTCTCTGTGATGAAGTCTAGGAAATGAATTTCAATGCATAAGCGTAGATGTAATGTAGGTAGATACATTAAGTATTGTTACGCAGCAGTTGTGGGAGCAGTTACACATGTTTCCATGTTTACTGATGTGTCGGTGTATAAGTTGAACTCTGTGAAGCTAACCGCACGTATAAGCGCAACTTGAAAGTGATACTACTGTAACGTATTTGCGGGTAGTTTTACATAGTTCAACGTACTTGCCGGCTACTATACATAGTTATACAGTCATGCATGACTCACTGACGAAGATATTGGTACATTATCAGTCTAGGGATGTACTTACAGTGGGTCCTTTTAGCCAATTTCTCTCAACTAGATCTAATAATGGCAAAGTGCTTTTATATACTTACATCACTATTGCGAATCAGCTTGAAAGTACAAATACCTTGCTCATGTAGCAATTTTAAGGAATTTTAGTAATTTTACGTGAACAAAATTGTTGTAATTCAAAATAACTTGTTATATTTTAACATTCTTATACTCATTTTATAGTTATAATAAAATTAAATGTTTTAGTAAAATCTAATATAGGTACGAATTAAAATTTCGATACTGCTAAAAAAAGGCGATAGCCTTAATTCCATACAAGTAGGTATAGATATACTATTGGGTGAATAATTTAGATGTTAAACCATTTTGACCCACTGTCACTAAAACAATAAAAAATATTTTTAATTAAACCTCTGCAAATTTTATTTGCAAGACACACTCCCATTAACTTTGGTTAAGTACTTTGTAATTGAGTGATAGTACAAATATCTAATTTATAGAAAAATATTTCACATATTAATTGTAATTTTATGTCATGTACGCTTATTTTAAACTAAAACATATAATATAATGATTTGTTTCGTTTTATTGCTCTTAACAATATGCCACAGCACAATTTCTCAAAACAAGCAACATGTTATAACAAATTATACCTTATCAAACTTAAGTACTACTAAAGTATTTAATATATGATCACTTAAATTACTATGAAAGTTTAAAATACTGTCATTTTCACTTTGTCTTTTCTCTGTTTCTGTTCTCTAGTAATCTGATTCTCTCTTCGTCTGAGCGAGTCTAGTTCTTTATTCTTTTCGGCGATTTGGACCGCAATATTTCTGTACCCGGGTGTACCTGATGGGTACTTTCCCAAAGAACTATTTAATTTTATCACATCCCGTTCCAGTTTCTTCACATCTTCAGTTATTTTGAACTGTTCTATATTTAAATCCTTGTTCGTAGACTGTTTTACATCTATAGAGGGTACTGTTGGGGCTTCTGAATAGTCTC
The DNA here is from genome assembly GCA_947578465.1 of Thera obeliscata. NCBI lineage: Eukaryota > Metazoa > Arthropoda > Insecta > Lepidoptera > Geometridae > Thera > Thera obeliscata. The sequence goes on from OX387926.1 coordinate 8,530,181, forward strand.
CTAAAGTTTGGTTGATGATGTTGAAAACGTTTGTTCTTTCTCGTTCCTTTTCCCTTTCGTATGCCCTTTTGTTTCGCTCTTCTTCTTTCTTTTGCAATCTTTGCAGTCTTTGTTCTACCTGAAACGTTGAATATAGAATGTAAATTATATTAAATGAATTCTGAAGTATAGATACTTATATCAAAGTTTACATGCGTCTTTAAAATGGTTCGATTTCCATTCCATTCACATATATTTTTACCATCTAAGGGCCATGAGAGTATAAATTGTACACTGAAATTTATTTAGACAAAGCAGAAATATGTGTGGTTGGCTTTTATATTGGACTTTGCGGCAAACTACATTTTGTTAAAGAAAACTATATTACAGACGACCCAGCCTTAAAAACTGCCAGAGTAATAAGAGCACAAATGACGTGCTAAACTGCTTCTTTGTGTATTTGAGGACGAAAGTAACCACTGTAACAGTAAAGTTTTAGGGGTGCCTTTCTTTAGGTAAATAGGATTTCTTTCCAATTGAATGGAAACTTTCCATGGTAAACTCGAGACATTTATTCGAGTTGTATGTATATGCAACGCTGATGATGATGGTAACCCGATCTACAGGTTTCAATTTGAAACCTCCTTGGGTACCAGCTCTCGGTTTAGGCTAAGCTTTAAGATTTAATGTTATAGACCTAATTTTATCCTTGTCCTTAGTGTAAGTGAGAGAAATAAATAAATAAATGATGCTGTATCTAGGTTATGTTATGATACACCGATGGGATAACGTATAGATAGCATACCTTCATAGGATCGTTGGCGTGTCGTTCAGATATCGCCATGCACTGGTCGAGACTCTTGCCCACGGGCAGCACTCGCGCCTCAACCGGCATCACGCGGCCATCGCCCGCCGCGCCCAGCCCCGAGCCCGGTATGTAGCCCATGGCCAACATCAGCTTCGAACCAATACCCTGAACAAACATTTATATTTAAAGACAAAAACAAGTCAGGTCGAAGATAACTAGGTCGCCCGAACACTAGGCCAAAGACGCACAGGACAGATGAGGCTGACAGAAAACGAAGGAGGCCTTTAACTAGCAAACACCGGGCTGAGATGATAATGTTTAAAACAAAAATGTAGTGGAGTATAAAATACCCAAAAAGGGAGTACACTGCTTAGCGATTTAAATGTATGGTGGTAGTCCAAACTTTTTTAGCACAATTACTACGGGCGGCGGTGTACCTACTATGGGCAAGATCGACCAACTCAAGACAGAGACAAATATTTACGTCTTTGTTTTCGACAAGTCTAAAGTTTTCAAACCCGCCTTAGATTGAAAGTATTTGGAATAAGAATAATACATACTCACTCTTGTATGGCGTTCCCATCCTCCCATCGCCGCGCCGCTTTTTTCCACAATCAGAGATTGGCTGTCAGTTTCTGTTCTAATAGATTTGTTCTCCGGGTACTCTGTATCACTCAGGCTTCCATCTGATGAGGAGTCTTCATCATCTTCAGCTAAAATATTATGGTCATGTTACTTGCATGTAACATGCTGTCAAACTTAAATACCTAGTTAGTAGTATGGGATACTAGCATTTGTGACGAAGTTCTAAGGTCGCTAACTGGCCTTGACTAACGACTTCTAAAACCTGGAAAAATACGTAATTGAAATACAAATACGTATTTTGTATTTTATATTTCAAATACCTTACATAGATATTTTGTATTTCGCATTTTTTTAAATTTGCGATAAAGTATTTTTTATTTGTATTTCAATTAAATTATGTATTTTGCCCAGCCCTGAAATACCACTGCACTAGTGGTCACCTTTTTAAAAGATGGCGCGCAGAATGTTGCCTGATATAGTTGATTGCGTTTACCAAGCTAGCTACGCCACGGCTTCAGTAAAAAGTTTTAAAATAAAACTATTTTACTAATGAACACCATGATTAGATAGGCAAAAGAAAGTTTTGAAATCTCAAAGAAAATTCGTCTGTAAAATATAACTCACTATTCAAAGGGAAAATGTCTTCGATACAAACATTATATTCTTCTGCGGTTGCTTTTCTCTTATCGCCCGACTTCACTCCATGTTCCAATTTTACTGAGCACACTCTTTTCTCCAAATCAACACTAGTTATTACGGCTCTATGCCATAGGTGGTACTTCTCTGTGCTTTTCTTTGTAAAACTTATATCCTGTAATCCAAAGTACATGTTATATTACGTTTTTCGATCACAGTGTTCAACTCAGATAAGGCATGATTGAGCTCGCTACAGCTTAATCCGCTAAAGCTTGAGAAACACACTACTCAAAGTTTCTAGTCCAGTAGTGCTTTCTAGGACTTCTGTATATAGAGATATATCCGCTGGTTCTGCATCAAAATTACATCACAATATGGACTTCAATAAGAAACATTGCATATGTAGGTAGGTAGGTACTTACTTCATCATCAGGTGGTTTCAACTTCATTAGTATTCGACTTCCAACTTTTATTGCGTCAAAACTAGGTTCTATAGCTTCTTTTAAACTAGATAGAGGTACTATCGCACCATGTGAATATCTAAAACAAAAATTATAGACGTTTACACGCGAAAAAAAAAACTGAACAAAGGCAAAATATAAAATAATTAGAATTAAGAATAAGCCACAAATGTCAGACTCTATTTGCGGCTAATATCAGGTTCAGTCCATTTCAACCTGGAATGAAGCGGGGTGCACCACTTTCCCCTATACTATTTTCAAGCACCCTAGCAGGCGCCTTAAAAACTCTGGCAGCCTCGTAGTGTAATGCAAAAACAGCTCACCAGAAATGAAGAGATTTTTGAAAGATTAAGTCAAAAATATTCCATAAAAACTTACCTACATTGTTCATCACTAAATCTACACTCTCCATCTAGGAAGAAAGGACAGGGCAACATTTCAGGGTGTGTTGGATGAGTAAATAGTACACGAACCTGAAAATTAACCAATTATAAGGTTAATGTGAGCACTCTTACAGTTATTATTGTACTTTGCTTAAGGAAATCACCCGCTCTGCTTTTAACTTTTGGGACATTATAAAAATCTTTGTGATTTAACACATGTTAGTTTTAGAAGTGGTCATGATTCCAAAAGGTCTGGAGTAATACAAACAATTAAGTTACCTGCAGATCTTTGAATTGGTCATCTTCTACTCTTGGGACAACTGAGCTAACCATTGCATTGTGAAGTGACGGCTGTCCCCCCCACTTGTGAGTATGGTATACTGCACACTTCATACCCAGCAGGCTTGCTAACTCGTCCTGAACGACACATAAAATAAGTAAAGGCATGATTCCGATCTAGGCAGCACTAGTTTGTGACACTTTTCTTAAAAATTTGTTCGTAATATACAGCGGCAGCAGTGTTGTGCAGCAGTGCTGCCGATATCGGAATACAACTTTTAGGTTGATTCAAATTGTAGACAAGAAATTTCTTACTCCTTGTGAGTGGACTGGTTTCTTCAAGTAGGCTGCTGGCATGCCCTTTCACTACCACCAGATTAATTTCTTATTTTCAATAGGCCTCTTTTTCTCACAAGACTAGCTTGTTCGCACAGTTCAGTATAAAAGTTACCTCAATATCTTCATTGTTTTCTTCATCATCTTTCTTTTTAGAAGAATCTGTTTCATTATCATTACTGTCAGCTTCATAGGCACCACTCTTAGCCATTTCCTCCTGTAATTTATTGTCAAAAATGATTAATAGATATTCTTAGAGCATACAAGCCAGGAATCACTTATTTTTGTGTCTAAAATACTTTAGCAGTTTTAAAATTAATTATAGATTCACTAGTTTCAATAAATTATCAAATTCAGTTTAGTTGTGACTGGCCTCTCAGTTTAGTTGGTAGTAGCTCTACCTTCTACGTCGTAGGTTGTGGGTTCGATCCCCACCGAGAACAAATATTTGTGTGGTGAACACAGATGTTTGTTCTCTGTCTGGGTGTGTTATATTGTATTCTATGTATGTATTTACAAAAAAAAAATATAAGTAGTTTAGCAGGTATCTGGTTCCCATAGTACAAGCTCTGCTTAGTTTGGGGCTAGATAGTGTTGAGTGGATTGTCTAGAATATTTATTTATTTTATATTTAGTTAATCAGTATAACATTAGAACAGAACATTTCCTAGAATTATGTGGCCATTGAGCTACTGAAGGGTAAAATTTAGGAGATTGATAGAAAATGAAATATGATTTCACCTCACCATAAAAAGGGCATATTCATCATCTAATTCTTTTGGTGCTTCTTTTTGTACTTCTGCATGTGTGCTGCTTGATTCAATAGAATCTAAGTTCTCCTGAGTGAGCTCTATTAATTGCTCTAAGTCTGATTGTAGGGTGACTAAGGATTCACGCTCAATCACATCAGTAACATTTTCAAGAGCTTGATTTACCAACGTAAGCTGAAACAAAAAACATGGGTAGAAAATATAGGTACCCTGCTCTGGACGATAATAAACTTCGGTTTTTGTTTTTGAATCATTTTTATGTGGAACCAATATACTCAATAGCCAAAGTATTTACCTGGTCCTTATACTGATTCAGTGAAGTGTTAAGGTCCTCCATAGCAAAACTTTCGACCACCATAAGGTGTAGAACTTTGAATTATAGGACTACAGACTTCGCTAGTAGGTATCAATGTTCAGTCGTCCTATCCCATCCGGTCAACAACATTTTTACAAGTTTCCTGTTCTTTCATGAGCTGGAACAGCTGCCTCTTCAGAGTTTATGTATTCTGTGATCAGCTGCTCTGCTACACGAAATGCGGAAAAAAACGTATCGATCGAAGCAAAGTCGCCTGCTACGGCTGCTACGCTACGATGGGCGCTGCGCTGGCCGAAGGTTTAGTTTTGTTTGGCAAACTAGCAAGCCAAACAAGGCTGGCAGTGTCAATGTGACAAATGAAATAATACAATTTAACTGTCAGCTTGACAGTAAGTAAGAACTGCCTTTTAAAAGCGAATTTAGTGTAATTTTTACAAATTACAAAGCAAAGGTACAGTATGTTTATCTAACGAGAACTTGGAGGAATTAGAAATTTAGAAATTTCTAATTCCTCCAAGATCGAGAAGGGTAATGTATGGATAATTCGTACTTATGTACGATAGGTATCGGATGTACGTAGGTCGTAGGTATCTTCAAATAACAACATATTGGTCAGTTGGAATAAATATTTAATTATTTGATAAATAAATCTGGCACAGGATCGTGGCAGATGGCACAAACTATCTAATACGCCATACCTAAATATTCACATTATTATTAGCTCATCAATGATATTTACATGAAATATATATGTATTCATTCAGGGTCATTCAGGGCACTAATTGTAACTTTTTTTATGACCATTGCAATTATTTTTTTAATTGATTCACTGGAGTAAGTTTCTCCATTTTCAAAGTTAGTTGCAACAGCTTGGTATGTGTCATTCATTAGAGATTTTATTTTATTTTCAACATTAGTTTTAGCACTTGATTCATTTAATATATTATTTTCTTCTGTTAGATCCTTCAGCACATTTTGTTTTGTACTAAGTTCAGCTTCCAATTGATAGATATTCATTTCTAATTGACTTATTTCAGTGTCCTTTGATTCTTTGAGAATTAGGATTTCATTTTGAATTCTTAAAATCTCATCATCTTTTTCTTTCATGGTTTGTTCAAGTTCTTTAATTCTATTTTTTAATGTTTCTTCATCCTCATTACTAAGAGTGGACTTGTCATTTAGTGATATGGTCGTATTTTGTGGGTTTATGTCAGTTCCCATCTTATTTATGAACTCCTCATAATTTTTTATTTTAGTCTCATACTCTCGTACTAGTTTAAGTAATATCTCAGTGTTTATATCAGCAGTTCCTTCATTTTGTTTTCTCATTTCTAATAGATTAATTTTAGATAATAAATGCTCAAGTTTATCACTCATTCTTCCCATATTTATTCTCAGTTCAGTGTTACTTATTCTTTGTTCTGTAATAAATACATTCATGTCATTTCCATTAGGGCTGTTTATAATACCAGTATTTACCAAAGGTACTAATTGGTCACTTGTAAAAGAACTTATATTTTTGAAATCTGTGTTATTGTGTCCAAATCTTGAGGTTTCTGCACTTGTGTGTATGTCAATGATTTTTTTATAGTCCACTAATGTTTTGTCCACATTGTTCTTTTTTATTATTCCTTTTACTGGTTTGTGCCTTACAGCTTTGATATGATAATCAGTTTCATTAGTGTCTGATGAGTCACTTGTTTTATTAACAGGTACTGCACTGGGTGGAAGAACAGAATGTCCCATATTTGCCATTCTATTTAGGATAGAAACCTTAGTTTTTCGATGTATTGATGTATCAGTATCACTCTCAATTGGTTTGGTTGTGTCTTCCTGTAGGGGCCATTCTTCTTTACTTGGTTTTGGCTCTGGTGGATTAATATCAGTCTCTGTTGATGTGTCAATAACTACATCCAGTGATTTGAGCAATTCAGTTATTGCTTTTATCTCATTTTGGGCTCCATATAAACTCCAATATTTTCTTTGATCATCATAGTATGAAATATAGTTTGTGCTTTTTAAAGTGACTTTAGATTTACTTGATATGCTAACACTTGACAGTGTTGTTTTGTTTGAATCATATAAAATTATATTATGTGTTCCCGTTCTAAGAACTTTTATAAGGGCAAAGCCCAGTTTTCCTTTTTGCAAATAGGTATTGTTGTGCCTGTAAAATAAATAAAAGTAATTACATTAAAATAGTATCACAAATTGACATATAAACTTACAGGCCATGTTAGGATTCCTATTATTGCCGATAAGAGTTATACATTCTGGTATCTGGAAGAGATAAGACTTCTAATTGTATGACATGCCGGTATAATGTTCTGTATTACTTCCATTCTCAATAAAGTTCATTGATACTAAGTTTTATCTATTATTGTTAGGTATCGGTAATAACAACTACCTGCTTACCTACTGCGGCAGAATGTAATTATAGGTATGCATCATAATACCAAGTTGTACAGAGCTACCAGAAAACTAAATTTATAGCTCACCATTCATAAGCCACAAGAACACATGCAAATACACATGATGTTGCTTTTGAGTCCTCAGGTTGCTTATTTAGATTTTGGGGTTTGGGAGCAGTGTACTTCAATGATTCATTCTCTGATTTAGCTTCCATCACAGAAGTTTTTCCAAATATATTGGACAAAGAAGCGCTGTAAAAGTTGAAATAGATAAGGAAGTGACTATTTGTACGGGTGCTGGATGAATAAATTATATTTATTCGTACGGATATTATTCAAACTCAGGGCACCCCGACTGTCTGTCACAAAAGTAACAGTAGGTTGTTAGGTTTTTTTTTTTATACCTACTTAATTTCAAGAATGGTGAATGTCAGTGCAGAGAGGACCCTTCCCCCGTCCCTCCTCCTCCCTAACAATACTAAAGGCAACCCAAATTTTAACTTTACTACGCCTTTTAAGCGACTGTAAAGTGTTTTGCACCTAGACTCACCTAGCTTTAAGACGTTTCAAAGTGATTCTTGCATCGTAATGAATAAAAAATTATTGACTTTGACTTTGACTTTTTAAAAATCCAGATTCAAACTCGGGGCACTCCGTTATAAGTCACTAAAGTAACAGTAGGTTGTTAGGTTTTTTTTTTTATACCTACTTCATTTCAAGAATGGTGCCCCCCCCTCCCCCCGCAGTACCCGTATTAATAATTATAAATTGTTCGTACGGTAACCGTATTAATAATTATAAATTGTTCGTACAGTACCTGTATTAATAGATTCAGCCAATAGATAAGACCGTTTAATTGGCAGCAAAATGAGTGCTTTTGAAGAAAAGCTTACCTGGCAACAGGAGTAAAGTAATCATCATCAACTTCTTCAGTTTCCAACATTTTGTCAATCTTAATAATCGTTTGTCGACTATGTGCGTGACCGCGACGGTTCTTTTAGGAATGCTAGGCTGGGTCCTTCGAGCAAGACTGGGTCAGATCAAGTGCTGGATAGTGGATGGAGATCATTATTTAAGCACCATGAAAAACAGAAAAATAAAAATAAGCACTTTGTTGTAAAATAGCCCAGCGACAGTAGCGGTTAGATCTTCGTTTCGTGCTTATTTACATACTTCTTCTAATCAAATTTAATTCGCACCTCGCAGCACGAAAACAAAAACCCCAAAAACTTTCTAATTTTTCCTTTTTTCTATAGCCTATTTTCGTACAAAAGGCTATACTGATAATTACTCTACAATTCTACATTTCACTTCTGTATGTCATTTCGACGGACAAATTTTACTATTATCAATGTCAAAAGAAGCTATATAACGTCTGTGTCAAATTCAAATAAACTAAATTGTCAATGTCATGATATAACTGTCTTTTCAAAAAACAATGGCCGATCTTATTTTCACGAAAAAAGAAGAAGCAGATTTCTATGGTGTATGTGTGCGTATACGTATGTATATCTACATTTGTGTGCGTAAATCTTATATTTAAACTGTCAAAACTGACATCTCAAAATGTCAAATATCAAGAGGTCAATGTCATGCTTGCTTCTGCTTGCTACTGTTCTATATTTCTTGCTAGGCTATTTCGAGATACGAGCTAATATTTACGAAATAAAATCCACCGGAATATTAAATAAGACAGAAATGCGATGGCTGCAACAGCATCGGTAATTAATCATCTGTCTTATTATTATCATCTGAAGAGTATTTACCATTTCCTACAGCACAGACGACTCCAATACCTCCAGCAGCGTTGGGAACCAACCGCTCATAGTCAACTCCTACGCATAGTTACAACTGGGCAGTCATCAATAATGAGAAGAACATTTAATTCTTCAGGGCTGGACACCTCTGGCGCATGCCAGACACCTCGTGGGCTTTCATCTTCAGTGGGCTGAAGATGTGTGTCAAACTTAGCGCTAGAAGGTGGTAGACCCGACTTTAGTGGGTGTGTGATGTGTGTTTATAACCCTGCCAAAAGTGTGATAGGTCAGATTGTGAATGAAGAAACTTGCTTTATGTGTGTGATGGAGTAACTACCTACTAAAGATATCTACAATGTTGTATAAATGTTTTTATAGCGTTAAAGATTTCATTTAAATTATTTTATATTTTCTTGAACAATTATTATTCTGAATTGATTATTGTTATTATTCTCACACTGATTTATTTTAATTTAACTTATATTTTCTACTTTTTGTTTGAATTTTGTATATTGGTCGCCGATGAAGTATGTGAGCCACTTATTTACATACCCTATGATCTTATAATTGTACCATACTTCTTGCAAATAAATATATTTCATTTCATTTTATTTGTACCAACTGTCGAACTACTCAGTAGTTACTAAACTACAGATGCAGAGTTATTGGTGAAAGAGACTCATTTCCTGTAGGTTTCATTTGCTCGAACTAGATATAATGTAACTATGCTACTCGGGGATAATTCAGCATTAAAGAGGTGAAAGAAATTTATCAGTCCAGTAGTTTTTGAGTTTATTCGTTACAAAATACAAATCTGTATAATAATGATGATGAAATGTTACCTACCTAAGTACCTATAAGTACATACCTACCTATTTGCTGAGAAGTCCCATTATCACACAGAACGCCTACCTATACATAATATGATTAAGTATTATGATTACACGCTCCTCTGAATCCACCATCAGGTAAGCTCGTTGGCAGAGAGCACTGGTGGTCTAGTGGTAGCGGACCCGCCTTCCGATCCTTAGTCGTGGGTTCAAATCCAGTCGTGTACCAATGAGTTTTTCTGTAGAAAAATGTATGTGCACTATGCCAGTAAAACATTGTGAGGAAACCGGCGTGTTGTAGAACCTACAAAAGTTCGAGCAACTCGTTCGTGTCAAGCGCCACGCAATAAGGGCCCACTAGAGGCCTTGCGGAAACCAGCCCGCACATCAAGTGTGGATGATGAATTTGCCGGAGCTCGTTGGCATCAGTGCCTTGTCTACCTTATTCATAATAGGTAGGTACCTAAATAAGGTAGGCTTATGATGATGATGATGAAAAGGTACCTCTATGTAGGTAGACAAGTCTATCTACCTATTTGCTGAGAAGTCCCATTTTACACACAGAACTCCTACCTACCAAAGAGCTGGTAATCATTTTAAACATAGGTATTCAGCTTCTGAATCCACCATCAGAAATAAATAGAATCCAAAGAAAATATAATGCTAGTCACAACACTGATATTTTTACAACTGACCCAATCAAAGAATTAGATATTTTTTCGGATAGCATGTTTACTTTTAAGCAAAAATTAATCTTAATTTTTAATTCTACTGACTCTCTGTAACTTATTGTACATTTTTTGTTTTTAACCAGATTTGCATGTAATTTAATTTACTACTTAATTTATTGACCTTTGTTTTATATTCTTAATGTTAGTATCTTTTATTATATACCTTTGATTCTCTTGTTTTAAATTTTAGTTATTGTTATTGTCGTGGATAATTAAAATGTCGTTTGCTCCTATAATTGAGGTGACATTTAGCATACTTACCTACTACATATTGTTTTTAGACCATAAGATACTGTTGGTGTTCATTTTGTTGGTGCAACTTAATAAATAAAATAAATAAATAAATAAAATCAGGTAAGCTCGTTGGCATCAGTGCCCACCTTACTCATAATACCTAACTAAATGCAGTAGATCTACAAAATCATGTAGGTAAATAAAACAAACATTCCACAGGATGGATGTTAGCAATGACCTACTACGCGGGCAAAGCCTGCCGCGGGCGGCCGCTAGTTCATAAAATCTACAGTCACGAAAAACGCCTTGGGATGCTTGCTACTAACTATTATCTATTCTGTGAACCGTCACAGAATAGATAATAGTTAGTAGCAAGCACCCCGTGTCATAGTAACTACTAGCGTATCTGTAATTCGGAAATATCTTAGATTCACGAAATCTAACATCATCATCACCCTATCCTGAACCTTATCCCATACTAACTATCCTTTATTCCATGTCGTGAGAAACACCGCTTTTTTTTTTTACATTCTAGTTGCATTCGGTAAAAGCCAAGGCAGGAGAAGATTTGACTTCCTTAAAAAAAATGTTTGCTAAATGTTTGCTAGTGTGTATCATCAACTTATTATTAAAAAATGATGAAAGCTTTAATTAAAAATCGATAATAGATGAATGCAGTAAGATTTAACTTAAATAATCTTACAGAGAAAGAATAAAGAAAGAAGATGAAGAAAGATAGTGGAATATTACAGAAAACTTTAACCCAGAAAGCTCAAATTAAAATTAAAAAAAAGTTTTGATAAACATGCCGTGGTGAATATTGCGTAAATATAAGAGCGCCGAAAAACAATCATTCACTTTTATTTTCTTCTGCGGCGCTCTTATATTTACGCAATATTCATCACGGCATGTTTATCAAAACTTTTTTTTAATTTTTGATTGTACTTTCTGGGTTAAAGTTTTCAGTAATATTCCACTATCTTTGTTCATCTTCTTTCTTTATTCTTTCTTTGTAAGCTTAATTACGTTTAATCTCACTGCATTTATATAGCATCGAATTTTAATTAAAGCTTTCATCATTTTATAATAATAAGTTGATGATACACACTAGCAAACATTTAGCAAACATTTTTTTTACGGAAGTCAAATCTTCTCCTACCTTGGCATCTACCGGATGCAATTAGGTAAAAAAATAAAAAATGGGCGGTTCTTACGACAGGGATAGGGTGATGATGATGTTAGATTTCGTGACTCTAAGATATTTTCGAATTACAGATACGCTAGTAGTTACTATGATGACACGGTAACGTCACAGAATAGATAATAGTTAGTATCAAGCATCTTACGGCGTTTTTCGTGACTGTACTATACATACCTATTACAGATTTTATGAACTAGCGGCCGCCCGCGGCAGCCTTTGCCCGCTTAGTAGTGGTCATTGCTAACATCCATCCTGTGGAATGTTTGTTTTATTTACCTACATGATTTTGTAGATCTACTGCATAATTAGTTAGGTATTATGAATAAGGTAGGCAAGGCACTGAGGGCTGGTTTCCGCAAGGCTTCTAGTGGGCCCTTTTTGCGTGGCGCTTGACACCAACGTGTTGCTCGAACTTTCACGCCGGTTTCCTCACGATGTTTTACTGGCATAGTGCACACACATTTTTCTACAGAAAAACTACTTGGTACACGACTGGATTTAAACCCACGACCTTAGGCGGATCGGACGGCGGGTCCACTACGTCTAGACCAGTGCTCTCTGCCAACGAGCTTACCTGATGGTGGATTCAGAGGAGCTGGTAATCATTATAATCATATAATGTAGGTAGGCATTCTGTGTGAAAATGGGACTTCTCAGCAAATAGGTAGGTATGTACTTATAGGTACTTAGGTAGGTAACTTATCATCATCATTATTATTAAAAGCCTGTTGTGTCCCACTGCAGGGCAAAGACCTCTTTTCCTTCTCTCCATTCATCTCTTGTTTGGGCTACTGTGGATCATCATCATTATTATAAATTGTACAGATTTGTATTTATGTAATGAATAAACTCAAAAACTACTGGACTGATAAATTTATTCTGCCACTATAATGCTGAATTATCCCTGAATAACATTATACCTAGTTCAATCAAATTAAACCTACAGGATATGAGTCTCTTTCACCAATAACTCTGCATCTGTACTGTAGTTTAGTAACTACTGAGTAGTTCAACAGGTGGTACAAATGAAATGAAATGAAATATATTTATTTGCAAGAAGTATGGTACAATTATTAGATCCCAGCTTCCTCATCCCCTTTTTGAAGGCGAAGTAGCATTTAAGCTGAGTGAGGACCATTTTGGCTCATAAACAAATACTTATATGTATACCTAATTGGATACTGTCGGCACCCTTTTCAGCAATAGAACTAGGATTATGTGTGTACCTATTTCTTTCTATGTGTTTCTGTACCTATGTGTTCTATGTTTTATTTTATCTTATGATTTCTTGTGTAGCGGTACCTTTACTCAATGTTCTTCTCTTTCTGTGGTTTTATTTTCTTTAGTTGTGTTTTTTGAGCCAAATAAAAAAATTAATAACAATACTCAATTCAGAATAATAATTCTTAAAGAAAATGGAATATAATTTATATGAAATCTTTAACGCTATAAAAACATTGATACAACATTGTAGATATCTTTAGTAGGTAGTTACTTCATCACACACATTTATCTAGTTACTTCATTCACAATCTGACTTCACACACTTTTGGCAGGGTTTTAAACACACATCACAGACCCACTAAAGTCTGGTCTACCACTTTCTTGCGCTAAGTTTGACACATATCTTCAGCCCACTGAAGATGAAAGCCCACGAGGTGGCTGGCAGAGGTGTCCAGCCCTGAAGAATTAAAAGTTCTTCTCATTAGTGATGACTGCCCAGTTCTAACAATGCGTAGGAGTTGCATAGGAGCGGTTGGTTCCCACCGCTGCTGGAGGCGTTGGAGTCGTCTGTGTTGTAGGAAATGGTAAATACTCTTCAAATGATAATAATAAGACAGATCATTAATTACTGATGCTGTTCCAGCCATCGCATTTCTGTCCTATTTAATATTCCGGATGATTTTAGTAGCTCCAGCTCGTATCTCGAAATAGCCTAGCAAGAATTATAGAACAGTAGCAAGCAGAAGCAAGCATGACATTGACCTCTTGACATTTGACAGTTGAGATGTCAGTTTTGACAGTTGAAATATAAGATTTACGCACACAAATGTAGATATACATACATTATACGCACACATAAACCATAGAAATCTGCTTCTTCTTTTTTCGTGAAAATAAGATCGGCCTTTCTTCTGCGCTGCAGCGAGGAGGGAGCTAAATTAGGTTCCCATTTTAGTTTCCACCGATCACCAATCAATACCAGTTTTCCTTTATGCCATTCCATTGTTGAGCAATTTTCCAGTCTGTGATAGATAGGAACTGTGTTTTGTGATCCAGATGATCAGCACAATGACAGATGCCTATACGTGTATAACCTGCCAGGTGATGTTCAAAACGCCTGAATTGCAGCGTGAACACTACAAGTTAGACTGGCACAGGTATAATTTGAAGAGAAAGGTAGCTGGGATACCTCCTGTGACTTTAGAAGAATTTGAGCTTCGAGCTAAGGAGCACCGGGAGTCAACTCAGAATGCGAGTCGTGACGAATCGCAGTTCTGCAAGTATTGCTCAAAATGGTTCAATACGAAGAATGCCTTTAATAATCATTTAAACAGTAAAAAACACAAGCTTCTTGAAGAACAATGTGCTGAAGAGGAGCATAGCGGCCCCTCTAGCACAGATAGCTATGTGAAAGTAGAGGCAGGCAGTGCGCAACCAACAGAGCCTGGCAAATTTGTAGTTGTTGATCCCAATAATGATGGAGATGAAGATATTGAAACAGATTCAGATATTGAGGAGGTGAGTCTCATAGTCACCCAAGTCATTTATTCACATTAAATTTTGCCTTAGGGGAATGGAGGAGAAAGACATGTTGTGCCGAACCCACATAGAGTAGGAAAAGAAGTACTCTTTGATAAGTCTTGCCTTATCAAAGAGTGCTTTGTAACTAACTATTGAACCAATATTTTGTTCCAGCTTGATTCTGACGACTGGGATGAGTGCCGAGTCCCAGGCAGTGATTCACTTATCAAACCCAAACAATGTTTGTTCTGTACCCACAATAGCAAGAATATGGTCAAAAACCTCAAGCACATGTCGGAAGCACATTCATTCTTCATCCCTGATGTCGAGTTCTGTACAGATGTTAAAGGATTATTGTTGTATTTGGGTGAAAAGGTAATTGTATACTTTATTAACCCCCTTATTGTCCCCTCATGTCTTTATCTCTGACCTAATGTTATAGACAATATTTGTGTATTGTATTCTAAGTATGTAATAACAAAAAAAATGTATGTATGTATTATATCAGCTATCTAGTTCCCATAGTACAAGCTCTGCTTAATTTGGGGCTAAATAGTTGTTGTGTGAATTGTCCACAATATTTATTTATTATTTATTATTATTGATTTAATTTGAGTTGCTAAGAGTAAAATCATGAAACCTCTTCCAACATTAGTTACAACCAAAAGTGTAGTGAAGAAGTGAGGTCCTAGACAGGGCTCAGGGAACTGATTGAGTCTGGTCCCTCTACGGACCGGTGGTTGATGGCATCAACCCTACATACTAATACACCCCAAATTCGGCGCCAAATTCATTGATCCGCACTTGGTGTGTGGACAGGTTTCCGCAAGAAGACGGCTAGCAAGCCTTTTCTGCTTGTCACGTGATTTTTATTTTTTTAGGTTGCAACACGCCGGTTTCCTCACGATGTTTTCCTTCACCGTAGTACTGGCATAGTGCATATAAATTTTCGGGCAGAAAAACTTATTTGTGTATGACTAGATTTGAACCCACAACCTTAGGATTGGATTTGAACCTGCAAACTTAGCGGGGCCGTTACAACTAGACCACCAGTCTTCAACCAGTAAAATATCCCATCACATGACGTCAGTGCAGCCCTTATTCCCCCAACTCAAAATAGAATGTGTTACAAAAGAAACAATTTGATTCCAGATATCACAGGGTTACATGTGTCTGTGGTGCAATGAAACTGGCCGCACATTCTACTCCATGGAGGCAGCCCGAGGACACATGGTTTCCAAAGGACACTGTAAAATGCTGCACGAAGGCATCGCTTTGGCAGAATATGCTGATTACTATGATTATAGGTGACTATTTTGTACATGTTTCATAGACTGAACAAGCTATTTTATCCTAGTCTCTGAAGGTTATTTGCAATAAAAATGTTGTACACAACTCACACAACACTATATAGCCCCAAATTAAGCCAAGCTTGTACTATGGGAACCAGATAACTGATATAATACATAAATACGTACTTAGAATACAATATAACACTCAGACAGAGAACAAAGATGTGAAGAGAAGAAAGTGACTGGCCTCTAGCTCAGTTGGTAGTAGCTCTGCCTTCTGCGCCGTAGGTCGTGGGTTCGATCCCCACCGAGAACAAATATTTGTGTGGTGAACATAAATGTTTGTTCTCTGTCTGGGTGTTATATTGTATTCTAAGTATGTATATACAAAAAAAAAATGTATTATATATCAGCTATCTGGTTCCCATATTACAAGCTCTGCTTAGTTTGGGGCTGGGTAATGTTGTGTGAATTGTCCACAATATTTATTTATTTATTTATAAAGATCTGTGTTCACCACACAAATATTTGTTCTCGGTGGGGATCGAACCCACCACCTACAGCGTCTAGTTTCTGGGAATCTTAAAAACGAAGTACAAACACTAGCACAGTCAAACTCAAAAGCTATTCTTCCTCTTTCAGTTACCGCTACTCCTAGGCCACCAGTGCTCTCGAGTGCAAGAGACATGTTTTCAACCGAATCACAAGGATATCTTTGAAATGTCTTATGCTATGTTAACATTATGTGTCAGTTCCCAGAAGCCTAAGGCCGAGATTCATAGACGTGACTTTGCTTTACAGCAAAGGAGTCTTCGCAAAGTAAGCTTTGTTTATCGAAGTTTACTTCAATATCTATATTTATAAAAGAAAGTCGTGTTAGTTACACTATTTATAACTCAAGAACGGCGGAACCGATTTGGCAGAAAATTAGTGGGGAGGTAGCTTAGAACCGGAAGAAGGACATAGGATACTTTTTAATTTTAATTTTAAGAAAAAGCAACGGGAACGGGGTATTACGCGAACGGGCGAGCGAAGCCGCGGGCGGCCACTAGTTTTGAATAAAGAAGAGCTTGACAGAACTATGAAATATATGTTTGATTGAAAGTAGAACTTTCCATCAAAGTAAAGTCAAAGTTTGGTCTATGAATCTCGGCCTAAGAAAAGCCTAGAAGAACAGGCCTAATTACTGAAAAGAAATGAACTTTTGTATGCATGGTTCTCTTGTGCTTGGAGCATAGAAAGCATTTCATTGCAGAATATAGCCCTATAATCAAGCTAATAAAACTCGTTATTAAGAGAAGTAGTGAAAATAACCTCTTGACCTGTTGCTGTTTTTTTTCCAGTACATCATACCCTGATCACAAGGACAGCGACGACAAAGCAATGGATATGGATGAGGAGGTCGAAGGACCCTCAGATCTTCAAAGTGATGACTATCAGCTTGTGCTGCCATCTGGTATAACTGTTGGACATCGTTCTCTTATGAGGTACTTACTAAGGCATTTAATTATACTTGTATGGTTGTAGGCAATAAATATTGCATTTCAGCTTTATAGAGCGCTATCTTTTTTCTGACCCACACTACACTTACTTCTCATTTTCTCCTGGCGCTGTAAGTATAATTTTTCTACAATAGTTATTTACCTAAATTTAGTAAATGACTATCATCATTACGTACTTCATAGCGTAATTGCTAAGCGTTATTTCACTATCATCTCGTGACCTATGATAATTCAAAGTCAAATGTAAATAAAATCAAATTAAGTTGATGGAATAAGCATATCGCCCACCTGATGTTGTGGCAACCATCGTCAATAACAACGTACGTAGTACGTAGTACGTAGTCCACGCGCGTCAGGAATGTGCCCTACGATGCGCTGCCCTGCGTCGATCAACTTGAGGCATATAGGTACCTCACGTGCCAATTATTTCACCGGCACCCATACCCTTCAAACCGAAACACAGCAATGCTTCACGGCAGAAATAGGCATGGTTGTAGTACTTCCCCGGACGAGCCCTTCACAAAGAGCTCTACTACTACTAGATATTATTTATAGCTAGCAAATTAGCAGTTCTAGCTTCGTGTAAACAAAACACATTTTTGAAAAACACACATCCAAACAGAATTATTATTAGTGTTATTCTTTTACAGATACTACAAGCAGAATCTGACTCAGAACAGCGTGGCACTAGTTAAGAAGTCGGATCGGAAGCTGCACCGACTGCTTGGTGTATATCGCGCTCTCGGCTGGGCGCCAAAGGAACAGGCGTTGGCCGCCAAGTAAGTTTGCTAGAACTACATCTCATCATCATCAGCCTGAAGAAGTCCACTGCTGGACATAGGCCTCCCCTACACATTTCCAGGAAGAACGATTCTGAGCCCTTTTCATCCATCGACTTCGCGCGATCTTAACAATGTCGTCGGTCCATCTGGTGGGTACATCTACTACAACTACATCTAAGCTTAGTATAAAGAGGAACCACGAAGAAAAACAAAGATATTTATAAAGTCCCAAAAGTTAAGAGCCACTAAGGTAGTGCCTAAGAGTTATTCGTCGAGTGTTATTAGGATCCGATGGCGCAGAGGTCAGCGCAGCCCCGTACCAAGGGGAAGGTCCCTTATGGAACGTTATAAAAATCTTTGTGATTTCCTTAGGTAGTAAACATTATATGTATAATCATTAAAAAATCACGAAGAAGATTTGTATTTGAATTCTTTATTTCTATGACATTAGATAGATAGAAAATTATTTATTGCATTTAACAAAAATTGCATCGTGCTTAGGCGGCTTAATGCTAGGGAGCATTCTCTTCCAGTTAACTTTTTTGTAATTTGTGTATTTGACACTGTATTTTTACTAATCTTTTCACCACACAGGCACTGGTTCAAAAACTGGCCTCTCAGCTCAGTTGGTAGTAGCTCTGCCTTCTGCGCCGTAGGCCGGGGGTTCGATCCCGACCGTGAACAAATATTTGTGTGGTGGACACAAGTGTTTGTTCTCTGTCTGGGTGTTAGATTGTATTCTAATTATGTATATGTATTTACAAAAAAAAAATAAGTATTAATATCAGCTATCTGGTTCCCATAGTACAAGCTCTGCTTAGTTTGGGGCTAGATAGTGTCGTGTGGATTGACCAAAATATTTATTTATTTAAAAAACTAACTAAACGACTAAAATAACGTGTGTTTTTTTGTTAATTCCTTTCTTGTTTTGTAGGAAAGCACGCGACATTCACTTCTTGAAACGCGTACAAGCCAAGTGGCAGATGAAACTCTCGGTCAAGAGCAATAAGTTCCAGCCCCATTACCGAGCTCAAGTCAACTTCTAAGGTGCTAACCTTCATGTGTATCGTAATAAGGGGTCCGGTTAATGTACGGCCAGTTAATGTACACCCAGTTAAAACGAATCCATTTTTTTTCACCGGGAAATGTTAAGGTCCATTTCACTGTAGCAGATAAATATTTCGCTTATTACTTTTATAACTAGCGATGGATATTTGCTCTGAAGAAGATAACGCCTTTGATTTTATTGTTAAAAAACATTTTCGCGGCACGCTTGCTCTGCTCGCTCGCCTTGTGCGTAATTTATATGTTCTAACATAACCTAACCTATTCAAGTCGGATCCGCTCATCAAGGACAAGTATAAATATACAGTACCAGAACAAAAAAAAAGCAAAAAACCATGTTTGAATTGCTGCAGTGGACATGTGGCTTAACTGGCATCGTAATAACGGGGTGTACAATAACATGATGTACATGATCGCCTCTCGTAATAAAGAGTGCTTTACCCTAATATTTGTTTGTGGTAACCATAATGCACTCTAAGGGCGTGTCGTCACTTGCGGATGACGAAGGTTTGATAAAAGTGTTCGTAGTAATTCCTCCCTTCGAACGTTCGCTCGTGAGACTCGCCTTCATAATAGTAGTTTGTGTAGATAATTTGAGAATTATGTAGTTTGTTGGTGTACTTATTCGTATATGGGATTTTTATGACGTGTCTGATGTATGTCTCTTCACTTTATCATGCAAATGTAAATGTAATAAACTAGGAATCGAATTTTCTATTTCAGAGAGTGACGATTATATATATCAAACTTGATATTTGCGGTAATATTATCTTGACTTGAAATCTCTATGAACCTGAAAAAAAAAAACATTATTTTTCGGTTTGTAAAAACTAACTTTACAAAGTTAAGAGTGTATTTCAGAAAAAAGGCATTTAGTCCTTTTTTTTTGGTCATAAAGTCAGTTTTTATAGATAGTTTTATTTTTATGCAGTTAAACTCAAAAGAATAATCGTTTTTTTTTTACTTTTTTAAAAGTAAATACTACTACTATACTTCTAGGCATGCTAGGAGTAAGCACTAATTACATTCTATACAAAAACGAATTAGAATATTTACTAATCGTGTCGCACAATGTACTCATAACCTGTGTTCATAGATTTCAATGACAAAATATCAATTTATCAACAGTTTCATGTCTCACGTGTATTTATGTAAAAGAGCTTAAAAATAAAGAAAATGGATTCTATGCTGTATTTTTTTTCGACTGACCTCTCAGCTCAGTAGCCTTCTACCTTCTGCGCCGTAGGTCGTGGGTTCGATCCCCCATTGAGAACAAATATTTGTGTGGTGAACACAGATGTTTGTTTGCTGTCTGGGTGTTAAATTGTATTCTATGTATACGTTACGGCGAAAACTATCCATTGAATATAGCTAGAACTCTATAATTTTATTACATTGGCAACCAAATCATCTACGCATTACGACACCATCTTTTTCTATCCCGACTAGTGATGTGTCTCCTCGCCGGTCTCAATAGGGATGTCCTATTTCCAAAACCGACTAACAATACCTCTATATAGTTTTCATTTTGTATATGCAATTAGCTGATGTTAAGTGGTATTATAACAAAGCATTGCCTCGTAGATCACGCACGTCAGGAACATGCCCTACGTTGTACTGCCTTACGCCCATCAACTTGTGGCATACAGATGTTCAGCCTCACGTGCCAGTAATTTCACCGTCATGCACACTCTTCAAACCGAAACACAGCAGTGCTGCTTCACTGCAGAAAAAGACATGGTGGTAGTGACAATGAGATACTTACAAAAGTCTTGATCATGGCTGTATTTTCAAAATACACGCTGTATAAATATCTTAGATCACATAATTGAGTAAGAGCCCTGTAGGTGCCTATAAACTGTTGTAAATGCAAATACTCTCGTCTTTAATCAACAAAGCGATACGCTGATTAACGCTGAATGAAATTACGAATCAACAGTATGACGTACCTAAATTGAAATTGTTTATTTGTAATTAAAATGCGAAAATTCGTGTGGAAAATCGTATTTTAACTTCTTAAAAATACAAAACGGAAAAAACAGCGCACAGACTCTACGAATAATTAAAGACCTGTTTATGAAGATCTTCGAAAAGTAAAATAACTTGTCCTTTCACAGAGGTATAAAAACAGTTAAATAACAAAAATAGCATAAAACTAAATTCTAAACTTTATCAACCATGGGAGGATACACAGGATTCACCCTATAGGTACCCATACACATACAGGCCTTGACTTAGTTTAGGTACCGAGGTGGAGTCCTATAAAAATAAGATGGCATTGGTTACCTACCCTAATATTGAGATGTATCGAGGCCGGGAGACGGGCCTGGTGACCCGATTTACAGGTTTTAATTTGAAACCTCCTTGGGTACCAGCTCTCGGTTTATGCTAAGTTATAAGATGTAATGTTCTAGACCTTATTTTATCCTTGTCCTTAGTCTAAGTGAGATAAATAAACATACACACATGTATGTATGGGTATAGGGTGGGAGGGGGTATGAGAGTATGTTGGGAGCTATGTTTATGAGTGTGTGGATTGTCCTGATAACCCAGCCTCATAGGAGTCTTTCGTCGAGTATTCTAAGAGCTATTTAACTGAAGAAGCATAATAAAACAAAGTTTTAACCGACTCCCTTCTCTAGATTTTAAATGTCTTTATTTGCAAGCGTTACGAGGCTGCAATAAAAAGAAGTTCACTTAACGATAAAAGTAGTTTAACTGGGTTTTACTACCACCGCTCCACATGGTAATAACAAAGTAAACTGGTAATTTATCTCAAAGCTTTTCAAATTGATCATTTAGAATTTTGTTGTTCTGATCAGGCTTTATGGCAAGTTTGTACAGGCAAGTCTAAAATGCCTCTAGGTGCAGTGCCTCGCCTGGAAAACCCTAAGGCAGCCTTCAAGATGCTCATTCCAGCATCGATTGTTCTCTTCCTATCGCTTGCGTCTCCAAGAGCCGGGTTTATCTCTACAAGGTCCACTGCACGCAGTCTGCCCGTTGCATATACGATTTCCATCATATTAATGGCTTCCCGTAGAGTGAGTCCGCCCCTGACTGGAAGAAATTAGCATTTATAGTACGCCTGTAGGTCTGTAGTCTGCAGAAATAGCTGAGCAAATCAGGCGTTCAAATATCTATGCACTTATCTCTAAATAACTATGACTTATTTACACATGAGAACACATGCAAACTGAATAAATAATTATAATACATCTTGTATTATTATGAAGAGGTAGAAAGATGGACTGTGTCAAAAATGATATGAGCAAGAAAGGAGTGAGCACTGAAATGACAAATGATAGAGGTGGGAGTGGAAGAAGAGAAGAAAAGCGTGCTACACCGTCGACCGCATCATCACTTAACAGCAGGTGAGATTGCGGTCAAACGCAAGCCTATAATATGTAAAAAAAAAGTTGAAAGAAAACCTGTTGTGACGACCCCACTTAGTGTGGGATAAGGGCAGGAAGATGATGATGATGTTGTTATTACAAAATAATCGCGTGGATTATCGTTTATATTAAAAAGAATACGATTCTGGTTGCTCATTCACAAGGCTATGAGAATCTATGGATACGATTTAAGTGAGTAGGTCTTTTTGGATAACTATCTACCTGAGTCGTTTAGCAACTTTTGATAAATTACATCTCCCTTGTAGGTGGCTAGGTAGATTTTAAGTATACCGGCAGGGTCGTAAAAAGTAAGTTCTCATTGATAAACCCATTTGGATGCAAATCGAGCTCCAACACTGGCGGTTTTGACTGAACAATATGCGCGGGAGGTTGTTAAAGTTTAATCTTTACGAGTCTTTCCATTTATTAAAAGTGCTATCTGCTACTCATGTTTCTGGTCATTACAATCTTTAAACGCTTAATAGGCTATTAGACAAATATGCATAAGCTGCAGTGAACCGTTGAATGAGATATAAAAAATAATATGCTCATATTTGAAATTCATGAGCATAATATGTACAGCAAACATACTCTTTATTTCATTTTAGAAGAGCTTCATGAGCATAATATATTATGTACAGCAAAGATTCTCTCTATTTCATTCATAAAGAGCTTTCCAGAATTGATTTAAAAATCGTTTTAAATTTGAGTTACGTAGCGCTCGTAGAACCTCGTAGCAATCTAATGTAGCACGTCTTTAGGGTATCATCAATTTTAAATGCGTTTATAGCCCCCTACGGTTCCATAAGAAATTCTTTAGCAGCATAACTTTGCTCACGTCATCATGACGTTCACTGTGGAACTGGGAACATCATTTTCCAGAGCTATAATTCGGCCGTTCAGAGAATGCGTTCCTGACACGTCGCGATTGAACTGACGACGTAACTTTGTAATGGCGTTGCAGTTATGATAAAAATATTTTTGCTGGTTGTTTACCGTTTTAACAATTGATGAGCATTAAAACAACATTATTATATCAATTATACATGAATTTTATAATTTTGTGCCAAACTGAGTCAAATAACTTGTTATACAATATTTTTCTAAATCTATACTGCGCTATTACAAGGTTATGTCAGCGCTTTATATTTGTAGTGCTGTACTAACTATGTGACTAACTGTGACTAACTGATCAAACTGTCAAACGCATTCTCTGAACGGCCGGACTATAGTGATCTCCACTGGACTAAGTCGTCTTTCAATCTATTGGGGCCCGTACTACGCTGCGTTTTCTGGTTCGTGCTAAATTATACGTGTCGTTCTGTGAAATAAACTGCTTTTCGATCATGGTCTCACCTAGCATAAAAACGTTTCAAAGTGTTTCTTGAAATGAATAAAATGTGGAAAAAGTTAATAAAATAAAAACAGTGCTTACAAATGCATGTGTGTTATTTGAATTTCTTAAAGCAGCACATTCTTGGTCTAAGTTTGATCCTTATTTTCTTGGTATTTGTCTTTCCGATCACCTACAACTTGGACGTTTTCTAGTCAAGAGTGAATAGGTATCTTCTAGGTAAGCGTGCTACACCGTCGTCGACCGTATCATCACTTAACAGCAGGTGAGATTGCGGTCAAGCGGAAGTCTATAATTTGTAAAAAAAAAGTTGAAGACCCGCATTGAGTTATGGTTATCTGCTTACCGGAGTTGCTTTTCATTTATAAAATTGCAACAAATGTTGAACAAACCTGGTGTCCCAGTGCTGGGCGCTTCTAGCGCATCTAAAGCGTCGATATCGAAGCTCACGTGGATAGGTTTCTCTTTACAAGGGTCGAGCTTTTGAAGGATGTGATTGATTGAATTTTTGATTCCGTGCCTGTAATATTATTCAATGTTATTATTGTGAAAATATGATCAGTTTGAAGTTTTTATAGTGCGTATAATAATGATATTGAATATAATGTTGAATATCGAAAGCGTTTGTCTTCTATTTGCCTGCACAGAATCCTGAAATACTTTGGCCATATAGTGCTCGCAGAAATACCAATTGTATCGAGACACTGATTATAACAGGCAAAATGGCAAAAGACCTGAAGGCCGAAGTCTTAAGCGTTGGTCGGACCAGATATCTGAGCGGCTGGAAATGCCGATGCATTAGGCATTAGGTCATTAGGCGCTTCATCATGCCGCCGACCGCTCCAAATGGAGAGATATTGTCTACAGAATGGGAAAGAGTCACGATCCTTAAAAATGAGGGTCCGACTATGGAGGAGGAGGATAATTATGATCAAAGCATAGCTAAGTATGGTTCAACAACAGGTTCTACTCACTCTTCAACGTCTTCCATTGCAAATGTAGGAACATCGAACTTCTCTATAGCCAGCCTTTCGTATTTATCTACTGAACGTAGGCCAAGGTAACCTAGATTTTTGATTGAGAATCTGAAAGGAATGGTATCTCAAGGCAAACCCAATTTGGATGAAAGCGTTTTTATGGTTTTCTATGGCATCGAAAATCAATCAAGTAGTAATAGAAATTAGTGCACCCGCTTGCAGCTGACCCATAACTTGTACTACTATATATAGAGAAATCGCTGTTAAATTCAATAGCTTTTGGTATTAGGTTAAAAAAAAGAAAGGCGATGCCTTTATAGAGGTGATAGTTTGATACTTGACATCAGGTGCTCCATTTGCTAGTTCTATCAATCAGTACCTTCCTACCATATAAAAAAATTACCTAGATAATTAAAAAAAAACTTGAGAAACCGACTTCAAGCTGGCCAAACAGCTGAACCAATTTTGTGAAGTTTCTAGGAGACCTATCTGAAAGTACTCAAAGTATATTCGATGTCATCTAAAAAAAAAAACAACCGTATTGGAAACCTCCTTTAGAGGTATATTTATTAGGTACTAGCCGCAAGTCCCGGCGTTGCCCGGGTTTCCAGAATGTTAAAGAACATTGAACGTTTAGGAGCATTCAATTCTTATCAAAATTGAGGATTTTTAGAAAAGTCCTTACGTGATAGAAAATGATAGACATTCAACCAACGCGTTCAACCAAACAAACTCTTCAGCTTTATACAATTAGTATAGATAGCTTTGAAGAGAAGCTACTACTAAACACAAGCCGTCTTCGTCTTGTTACCTAGGAACCTGCCAATCCATGCTAGGCAGATAAGGCCAGTAGTCCGAAAGCTCTTTGACAAGCAACGCCACGGGCATGCCATGCACAGAACCTGAGTCTGAAGTCTTGTTTGTGTTGATATCTGCGTGAGCGTCGACCCAGATAAGAATCATGTCTTCCTGCTCGTTGTAGTGACCGTCCACTGAACCTGAAAGAGACAACAGATATCTTTAGTTGGGTTTGATACAATGGTGGGTTCACTGTTCTCAAAAGACTAAATTACTTGCTTTTCAAGTTATTTAGTCTTTCGAGATCAGTGAACTGATTGGTTTAATAGATACATACTTGGTAAATAGAACCAGATTTTCAGGTATTTCTATAGGCTACCTACATTAAAACGTTATTTTAAGCCGGGCGCCGCCGTATTAGCTAGCAAGTACTATTTATCTTCCCAACATAAAAAAAACAATTGTCAATACATTTTTCTTGCTACCTGTACCAAACTTGCCACAGAATATTAGCAATTTTTGTTTGTATGTAGGCCGCTTCTTGGGTAAAGTAAGGTAAGTTATTGGCTCCGATTATGGTACCTACTTCAAAGGGTTCTTGTTAGTAATATTGCCTTCTTTGAAGAATTTGAACCCCGTCTACTTTTGTTAACCTTTATAATCTTTTGCATAAAGCTTTTGACCTATTTGATCGGACCAGTGGAATTTTTTCATGCTACTTTGATCAGTCTTCCAAATGAATTACGACTTCTGTTACATACTTACCCACGCCAATAGAATGGTCTCCACCTATAGTAACAGCGACCCTACCGTCCTTCAACACTTGAGATACGCGTTGCGATAGTTTTTTGTTGCAAGCTGACACAAGTTGGAGGTGGTTCATGTTTTCCACGTTTACTGCATCTTCGTTTCCGCCTGACGCTATGTCCCCGTAGTCTTTGACGTCTAGCCCATCTGCAAATATTTGTTACAGATAACTAAAAAACATTTTCATAGATTTTTGTTTATTAGATTACTTAATAAAAAAATCATCACTAACGCTGCTCCTGCAATTCCTGCGAATACCTACATAATACCTTATTATGGTTTTTGTATTACATACTCTAGCTCTGAAAATATATTTTTTTTTATACAACTAGCTGATGGAACAAACATAATGGCCCATCCGATGTTAAGTGGTAACCATCGCCTATAACAAAGCATTGCCTCGTAGATCACGCACGTCAAGAACGTGCCCTACAATGCATTATTTGTGAAAGTACCTATTTACCAATTTCTCGAAGTTGTTCAACAAGGCCGGCGTATCTCATAGCTGCCGGTGCAACGCTGACTCCGTACTTTTTCTGACCTTTCTCGAAAGGCACTCCAATAATTCCAACTTTGCGCAATGGCTCCCATTTCTTATTCTGACTCATATTCCTCACGAAAACCCTGATGAAATTCATTTTTACTGTTATGTTGAAACACTGACACCGCACTTAGATCCAAACAACCGTCCGCAGTAGACGTTATGAGATAACTTGCGGGACTAAAATACTATTATGTTATCTCGCCCGCTTTCGGGTCAAAGTTTACGATGTGTTTGTTAAATCTTATTTCTTAAATTACATCATAAAGATATTGATTATGGGACTAAGATAAGTTTTAAGAGCTTGAGTGTAATATTTTAGTTAGGGAGAAAAACAAAGTAATTTACGTTACCAAGTCATTAACTTGAATCATTAAAATGAGTTATTACTTTGTTTGGAGAAGGTAATCTTAATTTATATAAAATGTTGTTCTTTTAGTAGTGAATCATACTTACAGAAATATGCTTAAAATAAAAACCTCACCACTTTTTGTAACACGTTTTTGCCTTCAAAAGCACGAGCGGCTGCAGCCAGCAAAGTTTCAAGAGTCACTCAGACAACATGCAAATATGAATACTCTAAGAGTGGAGGGTCTATCGTGTGCCGATTAATGCTCTCCTTTTCTGGAGCGCTTGTGAAGCAGCGCACATTCGTATTCGCTTATATGAATCGTTCTATAGCTCTTTGTAGTCTATTTATAAACGATGCTGTAGTTCAACGAACGATAAATGCATGGTAATTTTCACATGCATATTGGCGCTATTGACCAAGGATTAGCTTTTAATTTATTTCTAGAATAAAGAAACACTATTGAGATGGCAAAAACAGCGAGTAAGTAACATATTATTTTATTAACAGTAAAACAGAAACCAAATTAACCATTAAATTGCCGTGGTTGCGAAATGCCTCACTTGGCGCACGCATCCTCAATGTCGTGTTAGCATCGACCTTTTCTATCCAAGCAAAATAGGGTCCTATTATGGTGAAGATGTTATATTTGACACCGGTCGTCTTTAGACTTAGTGTGCCGCTAGCGGTTCCCGCTACGCCCACAAGCTCTCTCCCCAAGAAAACAGGAGCTCCATCACCGAAATCCTTTTCATACGTTTTCGATGTTTTGTTTTCCTCAACACCGCAAATACAGTAATACCACCTCGGGTTAGCACACGGCGCTTGATTGTAATTTTCATATTGCAACACTACGATACGCGTACCGCTCAATCCTCCATACCCCACAGTCGTGAGTTCTATATCTTGCAACTCAGAAGCGTAATATTTTCCAATTTCCACTCCTGGAATGTACAGATCTAACATGGGTCGAGCCACAAACACGAGTCCTATATTGCTGTGCATATGAGTGAGGTTTCCTTCCCCCGCTTTTATTTCAAAATTGTAGTCTCCATGCAGCCGGGTGTAATCCACAGGTAATAGAGAGCTTTTACTTGATTTTTTGCTGACCACTGCTACTCCTACTGCCACGTGCTTAGGATTAAAGTTGACACAGCGTCCTGAAGTCAACACTGTTCTTTTGCTGATAACCGTTCCGGTGCAAATATAGTCCAAAGTACGGTTTAGGAGGGCAACGATATACGGATTATCTTCAATAAGCTTCTCAACAGTCTTCCAGTCTTTCGGGCTTGCTATGCATAATGTTGCAATAAATAATGTCATGTAAAAGGTTCTAAGAAACATAGCAAAGCTAATAACTGTGGCATTTCCTAAAAATGTACCACCTATAAGGTGAAAATGAAAATATTGTCAATTTGTTAGATGTCGGAACGGAATATTGATTTTCCTCTTTGCTTAGCCAAGAAGTTTAAATTATACGATACGTTCCAAGAAGTCTCTGTGATAGAAGATAAATCTGATAGTGTAAATAAATTTTACTTTATTTTCGTTCGTTGGTCGGAATCAGATAAATGAAGAATGCTCGCTCGTGCTTCCAGTTCAGCAGGCAACGGAGAGGGTGTGCTTTATCTAGACGATCTTCAATTGAAAACGTCTTACGGTGCACTTCACTTCACCCGATATAAGTTATGATAGGCAAAGTAAATGCTTAGTCAGCTCTCTGTTATCATCTTTTTTATACAAGGTGTATCTAAATATGTGTACTATGCGAAGGTGGGGGGTTTCAGACCACAATGGTGATCAGTTGTGGGGGGGAGATAATTAAAAATTCCTATTTTCAGTTTCCCATACAATAGTACATTGTTACCTGAGTGTTGAAAGTCACGTTTTTTGAGTCCCGAGACGGGTTTGGCGCCAGAGCGTAAGCGAGGGCGCCAATGGAGCTTGAGGGACTTAAAAGACTTTCACCCGAGGTAAACACTGTGCTTTTCATTACGAATACAAGGAAAGTAAAAATAAAAACATGAAAGAAAAATAAGTGAAAATGAAGATTGAATTGCCGCCTTCCCGGTTTTTTTTTTCTTTTTCTCTGGCGGGCCTTCGGCTTCGGTTCACCAGCATTATTCAGCCATTGTTTTCATTCTCATAATTTAAAAAATGGTAAATTGATGCTCAAATCTATGTTATTTCAAATAAATAGTTGAAGCCATATATTAATCAAGTAATTTAGAAGATATATTATTTATTTAATTCTATCTTTATGTTATTTAAATTTAAATTTTACATTGCGCTCTAATTAGACTTTTTAAACTTCTTACCGTTGTAATGGGTTTCCAACCTACTTGCTGAATAAAAAGTTGGAATTTGGTTCAACGACCTCCTTGCAGTTAGAAAGACTTTAGAAAGTTGGAACATGGTTGAATAAAATAGAACTTATTTTTTTTTATAATTTGACAGCTGTCAGTAGAAAGTGATTCTCCCTAGGGCTGAAAGTTTTACTTTCAATTAGGCCCCTCAGACAACTTCAGACCTACTTTCAGAGTATGAGTAATGAAAAAATATTTAATTTCATAATGCCTAAATAAATTGACAACCCTATCCTTGTAACCCCTTGACCCCTTGACCTACTACCTCTGTAGGTCTACTTCTACTACCTACTACCTCTGTAGCTGAGTTTAGGGTTGTCACTTTGTATAAAATCAGCTGTTCATGTTGAAACTTCGTTGCAGTTTTTTTCAGAGATACCAATCGAAGTTCGAAAAGTCGTTGAACAAAAGTTGTTCCCCGGGGGGTGGAAATTCACCCCCCTTCAGGATAGTACACATATTTTGATACACGTTGTATTTACCAGGAAATTTATTCTAAAATTCTTTAAATAATAATTACCTGCTTGACAAGTTCGACACGGAATTCTTAGAGCCTGGAAAGTGAAGCAGCGTTAATTATTTTATGAAGAAACTTTCGGGTCTAATTTGCACAGCTCATTATCAAGTAAACGATTGTTCCTTCCAAGTCGATGCTCCAAGTTGATTTTAATCAAAAACTTTGCTTTATATCGTGGGACTTGAATCTGAAAATATTGATCCGTTCGTAAAATGAAAAATGCTTAGTTCACCACTTTGAGCCATGTCCCGCTTTTCAACTTCGCGTCGGTGTAGCTAAGCGGGAATATGCGCGAGTGACGTTCTGTGTTCCATTTCGATAGTACTCCTGAGTACTCTACAGAAAAATGCTAAAGTTTGAGCACCACTTGCCAGTGCTCTAGCGTTCGCTCCCCATTCTACTTGACACCACTCATAATATTAGCTGGCTTATGAATAGGCACACTTTGTACTTTTGGAACGAACTTCCTCATATTTTGTATTTCAAAACCACTGCAGCTTAGGATAGGTATTAGTGATAAGTATATTGAATACCGGGTTTCTGGAAAAGGTTTTCAAAATTGTTTACTGTGTGAAGAAACCGAAAAGTTTAGGAACGTCCTTTTGACTCAAAGGTTGGGACCATTTCAATTGAAATTATGAAGTGTTTATTGAGGTCACACTCACAACTGACCTTTTCCACCGAGATACTAAAATCCAATTTCTGCGCAAACTTTCAGACGTTTCCGATTGTATTTTTCCTTTGGTTTGTATTCAATCAATTGGAATTTAAAGCAGTAATGAGAGAGAAATGTTCTGCTTTGATGGTTCATGCGATCAAATCGGAGGCAATGGAAAAATGTCCTGTGTAAAGACAAGGCGCGTTTTGATGTCAAAATAAAAAATACAAGGATATTTTATTTATTTTTAGGTATGTATTGAAGAAACATACTTTATAATCTTCTTATTGACCAATAAGAAGCTTCATTCTAGTTTATTTGTGTTTATGTGCCTTGTACAGGGTTTGTATGAGGATAACGTAACTTCAAAAAATAAAGCTAGAAGGATCCAAGAGACGATACAAAGAGTTAGACAAGTGCGGTCTTATTACAAAAACATGACTTAGGCTAGGTTTAAACCGGAACTAAGTAGTCTTTGTTTGTTACGGTATCAAAGTTGGTTCCAGTTTAAAAAAACTGAGAAACCGACCTCATGGCCTTGCTGTTTTCAGCTACAGCGACTGTAAATGGATCGACGTATTATTGTTTAATTAAAAAAAAATTACAACCGCGATGAGAGCCTCCCCGTTTTTATTTGAAGTCGGTTAATTATGTTTACTCGGTGTTCATATTTTCCTGTAGGCTTTCAATTTTCTTTTGCTACGAGCTTGTAATTAATGAAATTTCTAACAAAATTATTTGCATAAATAACTAGTTAAAATAAATGTGCTAATTATGTTCCTAATTAATACAAAAAACTAAGCAAATTCAAATTATAAAATCATTATTTTTTTATGTTTAAAACGCTGAAAACTTTCCTTCTCCAAAGAAAATATATTCCGATATTTTAAGTATTCAAAGGATCCTCGAATTAAAGCAAACACTTAGCGGGCCGGAGGCAAGGCGAGGAAATTTTTACTAATTAGATCTACCAACCTAAACACGTGCCTGTCGGAAAACGAAAGGCAAGCTCGCTTCAGTAGGTACCTACCTACTTAAAGTTCCAGTGTTTGGTTTTTTATTGCGAGTTCGTGTTTTCAGCAGATTTCTATGGAGGCGTGATAAGCGCCTTTTGCATGACATAATAAATGAATATTCTGGATAACTCACACAACACTATCTAACCCCCAAACTTGATGATGCAGATTGTATTATGGGAAACAAATGGCTGATATACATAATTTGCACTTGAATATTTTTATTTTTTGTAAATATGTAATAAGAATACGATACCCAGACACAAATATTTGTTCTCGGTGGGGATCTAACTTACGCGCCTGCGGCGCAGAAGGCCGGGTTACTACCAACTGAGCCATGACGCCATGTGCATTTCTCCAGCTTCCTCATATGGAAATTGCGAATTCTGAAAACGCCAACATTTAAAGCATAATTGGAGCAATCATTGATTTGAAGGAAAATTTAGCAGCAAAAAAAACAACGACTCTATGAGACTTTATAGGTGTGTTAGCTGGAGAGCGGCTCCACAGCTTCCTCATTCAGTGTGGGCAAACGGCTAACGATAGAGCTATATAGTAAACGCCAAATTTTAGAGCATAATTAGAGCACCCGGCATAAAAAAAATCAAGTCTCTAGCTCGAAAACTCTTTGAGTTAGAAGACTATAACAACGTGTTTGCTGGGAAGCCATTTCTCCAGCTAACACATGTGGATCTCAGAAATGGCTATAGCTAGAAAGTTGCTTGATATCTCCAAATTTAGAGCAAAAAATATCATGGATGCTCCAAATATTTCAAGTGTCTAGGTTCAAAACTCACCGAGTTAGAAGCTTTGATGACTGTGTTAGCTGGAGACACGTTTGTCTGGCACGCACATGCTACATCTGAGGATCTACAATAGCTACAGATTCGGTTGACGTGTCCAAACCGAGCTATGAATTAGAGCACTCGGCTCCAAAATTTTGGACTCTCTAGGACAAGTAGTTTCCTAGTAATGAACAAAAGAACATTTTGCCGCCAGAATTTTCAAATGTATGTTCGCACCCGTAAAAATGCGGCGTTGCCGCTCTGAAAGTTTGGTATCAGCGTAGGAATTTGAACGTTATTCGGTTTATTTTAGATCGCGATACGAGTCATTTTCGTATGCGCTTAGCGGTTTTGATTTCTGAAACCTCAAACTCATATTTTCTCTTTTTGTTAGGTTGAGAGCTTTCTCTCTATCTATATGAGAATTGTGTGTTGCCCGTTCTTGTTCGTTTTAAAGTTTCTTTAGTAATGCGTGTCTTTTAGGTATTCTTAGAAAAAAAACTTTATTTGGTTCTGTAAATAGGTACCTGCTAGGCCAGTGTTGATGATTCTACCTACTCTGCCTGTTGTTAGCCGTCTGTTCTCTGTGTTTTACTGTATTCAGTCAGGTTTTTATGAGCGTATCGAGTAAACCAGGCGGACGGAAAATAGGTATTTACTGCGGCTTGCTAGTTGTGTGCGTACTCACGCACACTTGCCCCCTATCACTTGCCATCTCACCAGATGGCAAGTGATAGGGGGGGCATCTCACCATGTTGTGCCAACCCCACCTGGTGGGTAAGGGCAGGAAGAAGAAAAAGCACTTTTTGGGGTTTTTTGTTTCATTTTCAAATATATTCCTATATTGTGAATTGGACATAAGTTTTTGAATCCAAGATGGCGGCTTCATTTTTTTTCTTAAAAAATGGATATGGGTATCGTTTAATAGGTTTTTGGGGGCTCTGGTTGTGAATTCGACAATAATTTTTGAATCCAAGATGGCGGCTTCATTTTTTTTCTTAAAAAATGGATATGGGTATCGTTTAATAGGTTTTTGGGGGCTCTAATTGTGAATTCGACATTATTTTATGAATCCAAGATGGCGGCTTCATTTTTTTTCTCAAAAAATGGATATTAGTATCGTTTAATAGGTTTTTGGGGGCTCTGGTTGTGAATTCGACATTATTTTTTGAATCCAAGATGGCAGCTTCATTTTTTTTCTTAAAAAATGGATATGGGTATCGTTTAATAGGTTTTTGGGGGCTCTGATTGTGAATACGACATTATTTTTTGAATCCAAGATGGTGGCTTCATTTTTTTCCTTAAAAAATGGATATGGGTATCGTTTAATAGGTTTTTGGGGGCTCTGATTGTGAATACGACATTATTTTTTGAATCCAAAATGGCTGCTTCCTTTTTTTTCTCAAAAAATTGATATGGGTATCGTTTAATAGGTTTTTGGGGGCTACAATTGTGAATTCGACATTATTTTTTAAATCCAAGATGGCGGCTTTATTTTTTTACCCAAAAAATGGATATTAGTATAGTTTAATAGGTTTTTGGGGGCTCTGGTTGTGAATTCGACATTATTTTTTGACTCCAAGATGGCAGCTTCATTTTTTTTCTAAAAAAATGGATATGGGTATCGTTTAATAGGTTTTTGGGGGCTCTGATAATGAATACGACATTATTTTTTGAATCCAAAATGGCTGCTTCATTTTTTTTCTCAAAAAATTGATTATGGGTATCGATTAATAGGTTTTTGTGGGCTCTAATAATGAATTCGACATTCTTTTTTGAATCCAAGATGGCGGCTTCATTTTTTTCCTTTAAAATGGATATGGGTATCGTTTAAAAGGTTTTTGGGGGCTCTGATTGTGAATTCGTCATTATTTTTTGTATCCAAGATGGCGGCTTCATTTTTTTCTCAAAAAATGGATATGGGTATCGTTAAATAGGTTTTTGGGGGCTCTGGTTGTGAATTCGACAATATTTTTTGAATCTAAGATGGTGGCTTCATTTTTTTTCTTAAAAAATGGATATTGGTATCGTTTTATAGGTTTTAAATGGCTCTGATTGTGAATTCGACATTATTTTTTGTATCCAAGATGGTGGCATCATTTTTTTTCTCAAAAAATGGATATGGGTATCGTTTAATAGGTCTTTGAGGGCTCTGATTGTGAATTTGACATTATTTTTTTATCAAAGATGGCGGCTTCAGTTTTTTTCTCAAATAATGGATATGGGTATCGTTTAATAAGTTTTTGGGGGCTCTGATTGTAAATTCAACATTAATTTTCGAATCCAAGATGGTGGTTTCATTTTATTTCTTAAAAAATGGATACCTATGGATATCGTTTAATAGGTTTCTGGGGGCTCTGATTGTGAATTCAACATTATTTTTTGAATCCAAGATGGTTGCTTTTTTTTCTCAAATAATGGATATGGGTATCGTTTAATAGGTTTTTGATGGCTCTGATTATGAATTCGACATTATTTTTTTATCAAAGATGGCGGCTTCAGTTTTTTTCTTTAATAATGGATATGGGTATCATTTAATAAGTTTTTGGGGGCTCTGATTGTGAATTCAACATTAATTTTTGAATCCAAGATGGTAGTTTCATTTTATTTCTTAAAAAATGGATATGGATATAGTTTAATAGGTTTTTGGGGGCTCTGATTGTGAATTCAACATTATTTTTTGAATCCAAGATGGTTGCTTTTTTTTCTCAAATAATGGATATGGGTATCGTTTAATAGGTTTTTGATGGCTCTGATTATGAATTCGACATTATTTTTTGAATCCAAGATGGCGGCTTCATTTTTTTCTTTAAAAATGAACATGGGTATCGTTTAATAGGTTTTTGGGGGCCCTGATTGTGAATTCGACATTATTTTTTGAATCCAAGATGGCGGCATCATTTTTTTTCTCAAAAAATGGATATGGGTATCGTTCTATATGTTTTTGGGGGCTCTGATTGTGAATTCGACATTAATTTTTTAATTTAACATGGCGGCTACATTTTTTTTCTTAAAAAAACGGTTTTCTGTATAGTTGGTTTACTTACGATAGTTGAACGAGACAACGTCATACAGCTGTCCACGCGAACGCATCGCTCACTCAAAAAGGAGAAACAGATGTCGAACACTGCCGAACGCTGAGGCCGATTGTGCTTCTTTGGCACTCTTTCCACGCTCTCGTTTGCATTGCGTGCATTTGGCTCTATTGAATTATAAGACTATAAGATATAAATTATATCTATATCCATTGTTTAAGAAAAAAAAAATGAAGCCCACATCTTGGATTCAAAAAATAATGTCGAATTCAGAATCAGAGCCCCCAAAAACCTATTAAACGATATCCATAACCATTTTTTAAGAAAAAAATGAAGCTGCCATCTTTGATTAAAAAAACAATGTCGAATTCACAGTCAGAGCCCTCAAAAACCTATTAAACGATACCCATATCCATTTTTTGAGAAAAAAAATTAAGCAGCCATCTTGGATTCAAAAAATAATGTCGAATTCACAATCAGAGCCCTCAAAAACCTATTAAACGATACCCATATCCATTTTTTGAGAAAAAAAATGAAGCAGCCATTTTGGATTCAAAAAATAATGTCGAATTCACAATCAGAGCCCCCAAAAACCTGTTAAACGATACCCATACCCATTTTTTAAGAAAAAAAATGAAGCTGCCATCTTGGATTCAAAAAAATAATGTCGAATTTATAATTCGAGCCCCCAAAAACCTATTAAATGATACCCTTAACCATTTTTGTAGAAAAAAAATGAAGCTGCCATCTTTGATTCAAAAAACAATGTCGAATTCACAATCAGAGCCCTCAAAAACCTATTAAACGATGCCCATATCCATTTTTTAAGAAAAAAAATGAAGCAGCCATCTTGGATTCAAAAAATAATGTTGAATTCACAATCAGAGCCCCCAAAAACCTATTAAACGATATCCATATCCATTTTTTAAGAAAAAAATGTAGCAGCCATTTTGGATTCAAAAAATAATGTCAAATTCACAATCAGAGCCCCCAAAAACCTATTAAACGATACCCATACCCATTTTTAAGGAAAAAAATGAAGCCGCCATCTTGGATTCAAAAAATAATGTCGAATTTGTAATCCGAGCCCCCAAAAACCTATTAAACGATACCCATATCAATATATTGTGAAAAAAAATTAAGCTGCCATCTTGGATTGAAAAAATATTGTCGAATTCACAATCAGAGCCCCCAAAAACCTATTAAACGATACCCATACCCATTTCTTAAGGAAAAAAATGTAGCAGCCATTTTGGATTCAAAAAATAATGTCAAATTCACAATCAGAGCCCCCAAAAACCTATTAAACGATACCCATACCCATTTTTTAAGGAAAAAAATGAAGCCGCCATCTTGGATTCAAAAAACAATGTCGAATTTATAATCCGAGCCCCCAAAAACCTATTAAACGACACCCATATCAATATATTGTGAAAAAAAATTAAGCCGCCATCTTGGATTGAAAAAATATTGTGGAATTCACAATCAGAGCCCCCAAAAACCTATTAAACGATACCCATACCCATTTTTTAAGGAAAAAAATGAAGCTGCCATCTTGAATTAAAAAATTAATGTTGAATTCACAATCAGAGCCCCCAAAAACCTATTAAACGATACCCATATCCATTTTTTGAGAAAAATATGAAGCCACCATCTTGGATTCAAAAATTAATGTTGAATTCACAATCATAGCCCCAAAAACCTATTAAACGATATCCATATCCATTTTTTGAGAAAAAAATGAATCCACCATCTTGGATTCAAAAATTAATGTTGAATTCACAATCAGAGCCCCCAAAAACCTATTAAACGATACCCATATCCATTTTTTGAGAAAAAAATGAAGCCACCATCTTGGATTCAAAAATTAATGTTGAATTCACAATCAGAGCCCCCAAAAACCTATTAAACGATACCCATATCAAAAAAATGAAGCCACCATCTTGAATTCAAAAATGAATGTCAAATTCACAATTAGAGCCCTAAAAACCTTTAGAACAATAGGTATCTACGTTAACAACTTTTGAAGAAAAAAAATAAAACGTTTTCCGGAATAGAGCCACCCCCCACTTTTCTTCATAATTATTATATTTATAATATTTCCTTTTGCTTTCCCGTGAGTATTTACTGCAGCTCGCTATAGATAGTGCAACCCACGAAGTCGCGCCCCACTATTCCTCCAAACCGTTTATAGTATATATGTGTGCAAGCTTCCGTCAATGTTTGAGTGTTATCGGTACACACTAATTACCTATGAGTGCACACGCACACTACAATTAATAGACTACGGTTGGCGACTGCCGCTCGGAGCAAACTCCCCGCACCCCGCGAGGGGCGCGTCTTCGTGAATTGCACTATCTATAGTTATGTACGTACTCACAGACACAATGATAGTTTCGCACGATGCCATTTACACCTAGTGTGACAAGAGTAGGTAACTCATGATTTGAAAACATTGTTGGTTAGTTGAGAGACTTAGAGATATAATTTCATGATATTTAAAACTAAAAATAAAAAATCTGAAGTCAGGTTTCTTAATAAATACATATTTAAACTTAAACTAACCATTATAAAACTTTTCTTTGGTGTTTTTTTGTTTCATTTTAACCTATATTCCGCTTCTTGAGCTACGTAATGAGTGTTTAAGACATGAATCCTAGGGTAACTATTTACCAGGCACGGGCAACACACAACTCCATCCGACTAACGTTCAAATTCCTACGCTGATACCATACTTTCAGAGCGGCAACGCCGCATTTTTACGGGTGCGAACATAATATTTGAAAATTCTGGCGGCAAAATGTTCTTTTGTTGATTACTAGGAAACTACTTGTCCTAGAGAGTCCAAAATTTTGGAGCCGAGTGCTCTAATTCATAGCTCGGTTTGGACACGTCAACCAAATCTGTAGCTATTGTAGATCCTCAGATGTAGCATGTGCGTGCCAGACAAACGTGTCTCCAGCTAACACAGTCATCAAAGCTTCTAACTCGGTGAGTTTTGAACCTAGACACTTGAAATATTTGGAGCATCCATGATATTTTTTGCTCTAAATTTGGAGATATCAAGCAACTTTCTAGCTATAGCCATTCCTGAGATCCACATGTGTTAGCTGGAGAAATGGCTTCCCAGCAAACACGTTGTTATAGTCTTCTAACTCAAAGAGTTTTCGAGCTAGAGACTTGATTTTTTTTATGCCGGGTGCTCTAATTATGCTCTAAAATTTGGCGTTTACTATATAGCTCTATCGTTAGCCGTTTGCCCACACTGAATGAGGAAGCTGTGGAGCCGCTCTCCAGCTAACACACCTATAAAGTCTCATAGAGTCGTTGTTTTTTTTGCTGCTAAATTTTCCTTCAAATCAATGATTGCTCCAATTATGCTTTAAATGTTGGCGTTTTCAGAATTCGCAATTTCCATATGAGGAAGCTGGAGACATGCACATATGACGCCTGTCACAAGATTGTAAAAGTTAGTTTAGACGCGCCGCCCCATCATAATATTTTTTCCAAAGTATTTGTTGTTACGACAATCACTTGTCTACCGTTGCTTCCATTCTCCATTACCTTGTATTACTTGCGGAATAAATTGCTTATAATATTACGTTAAATTTTCATTTGTTACTTGTATTAAGTTACATCTCTTGTTGTTCCTTCCTGATTTTGAAATCCTTGACTCTCTTCGCTGTGTTTTTGAGCCTTCGTTGAAAATTTATAAAGTAATATAAATAGAATGCGAGTTTATTAAAAAATACAATGAAAGTGAGTAGGTAGGTAACCTAGATAGAAAGATAATGAAATCTCGCGTCTGCGGTCCCTAAAGGCTAACCAAGCAAAAAGTGCTTTTTCTAAAAATATTGTATTTTTGTATTACCATATAACTTTATTCCCTTGCTACTAATACTTCCGGTCTCATCCTCCCCCTGGGAAATAAAACTAAAAAAGAAGCTGGGATTTTACAGAATGTACGGTTTCAGCGCTTAGCTCTAGGGTCTAGGCATTTCCGCCGTTGTGAGCGGCGATGAAGGCTTTAAAACGTGCAGCCCTGCCTTGTTGGAATACAACAAGACAATTCGTTCGGTGATCGCTAAATACACGTTAGATTTAAAAAAATATCAAAAAACTGATAACTCACAGCGGATTCAGGCGATCACCTGAATGAATTATGTTGCAGGTATAGACCCCCAGGTATTGGGTTTTATTTTATTCAAGTTTCAAACGTTCGCACTCCGGGCGATGGAAAACAATAGCGGGATAGTTTAGTCGATATTGCAGAGCGCAATGTGAGGCACACATACCGAACGATCCATAAAATATTGCACTATACAAATATTCTGCGATAGCATCAGCCTACTGGAACAAAATGAATAATAAATAAATTAATATTGTGGACAATCCACACAGCGCCAAACTAAGCAGAGCTTGTACTATGGGAACCTAATAGCTGATATTATACTTATATTTACTTAGAATACAAAAGAAGCATTTATTTCAAGGATATTATAATTATGTACTCCAAAGTTCATCTAAATACGCTCTTAGAGAGGTGTGTGAGAACAAATATACTCGTAAATCAATCTACTCAATCGTTATATAACAATCGTGCATTTATAATAATAGTGTGATCTAGTCGATATTACAAAAACTATTCTACGACACGTTCCAAAAAAAGTATGAATTGAATCACAAGTATGCTCTACCTATCCAAAGAAGCTTTCAAGTTTTGGGTACACAAAAAGAACCTTTTTTTATAGAACACAATAGAACCCAAATCACAAGTGTGGAATCTTGGAAGGACTAGGCTCTCGATTGTTGTCCCACGGGTCGTCCGCAAGATTTTCACAGCTTTATATGGATATAGTCGACTTCCCTCAGGCACCGCTACCCGCTTCCCGAATCGCTCGTCATGTTATAACAACTTCTGCGTCAGACAGGACGTTCTAAAACGGGAAATAACTTACCGACCGATATGTTTATTCATGGAACCTTGCTCTTTTATCTAAATGCAAATTTATTGAGACATTTTGGTCAAATAATGGGGAAAGGGACTCTTATCAGCGCGTCGTAACTAAGGCTGCGTGTGTGTACCGCAACAGGCTATAAAATATTTTGACTTGCGAATAACAAAAGCAGAATACTCTAGCGAATAAGCTGAGAGAAGCGAGCTTCACTCCCGTTACGCTGAGTTTATCTTTTTTCAAGTCAAAAGTTTCAATTTTGCATTCACAGAACCGTGGAAGCCCGGCAGATAGAATCTATTTAATTTACCCAACATTGTGTGCCAGGATTGAGTCTGGATAGTTGGGTTTAAACCTACAATTGAATGGAGAGTTGTCTGGTAAAGGATACCGGGATTAACAGATAGTCATCACCTTAACTGGAACTCGTTAAAGGCAGAAAAAGAGTATATTTATAGAGATGAATGTTTCGTTGCTAAATAATAAATGCGTTTGAACTTTACTAAGTACTTACTGGTACCTATTTCGGAAACTTTTAAAATTTTGGATCTTATGTCTACAGAAATAATGTTGGTAAAATCTAAAATGCCTAAATTTATCTTTTTCAATTTGCAAATTTTTGTTAATTCACAATGGCACGAGCAGTAAAGTTACCCTCAACATCAAAAGGGCAATTTAAGATACATAACAAGACATTGCTACGCTCCGTAGACACTTATTAACTCGTAGCAAACAAATTCTAGCAGGTAATGAGACTTGAAAAACGCACCTGAACATAAAGAGGGCAATATTATCACTGGGTAAATTAACTTCTCGACTTGAGGACTATACAAGGGCTTTATTAGGAGGCTCGACAAGCAGCGCTGCCAGAGGCTACGAACCCGCTACGGCGTAGGCCTCGTTCACTTGAGTTTCTTTTCAAAAGCTACAGCTACAGCTATTTGTAGGCAAAGTTTGTGAAAATTAATTTAGACGTTTCATTTTGGGCCTCTATTGCTAGTATGTTAGAGTTTGAATTAAAAGTAAGTAACGATGACTAGTATATTCCGAAATTGTAGTCAAACTACTAATAGAATATTTTTAATACAGCCAGTTGGCATTGTATTTTGTGATTGCCATGTCACAAACGTTATAGGTGTACTACATGTATTATTTATTGAACACGAAGGACACCCATCCCGGGCTATTTCGCTATGTATGCTACTCATACTGTTATCAATAAAAAGATTGCCAGATAGGAGCGAAATAATATCATGGTAGGTATGTCTTCATTTTCTCATCTAAATGTAAATCAAAGTAAAGCCAAATAAAAACAGCCAACTTTTACAAAGGTTATTCGTGAAAGTAAATAAGGTGGGCGTTGAATTGAAACGAAAATAGCTTCCAGGGTTTTTCCAAGTTCGTCTTTTACCTTAAAAAATGTGAAATCTACAAGCTAAATTAAATCAACATTTAAACGCGTGCTCTATTAGGGCCCTCCTGCGAAGCCTTTGGCAGTACTGCAGGTACTTGGACCCGCTCACTAGTGACTTAATTAAGTGAGATGTATGTGAGCTTGGATACAGGGATTTGCGACTTTGAACTCTATTTTCAGTGCTTCAAGTTCTATGCACAGACGACTGACGCCCGCGTGCCATTAGCATTTGGCTACTGTGAAGTGCCTTTGAGCTTCAGGTTTTTGTCACTTTACATAAGGTGCCGAAATACGAAGCACTCTTCAAGACAATTGGCTGAAGACTAGGTTCACTTTGTTGTAAGTATCTGTACGTTTTTTTATTCAACTCTTCTGCGTAAAGTGTACTGGATTAATTTTTGCATGCACAAAGAGAACTATGCATAGGGCACTATCAGTATTTTTAAATTACGGAAGTAACGTTCTTGTTATTGGAATAGTTTATTTAAAATTTTTTTTTTTTTTTCAGATAATAGTGACATAAGAAATAATAGTGTTGTGTAATCCACACAACACTATCTAATCCCAAATTAAGTACACCTTGTATGTATTAAGGGAATCAGATAGCTGATATAATACTTATGTAGGTAACTTTTTTTATAAAAGTAAATACTTAGAAAGTAAAATTTCGTAGATTTCATAGGTATAGTTCATGCATTTCACGAAGACGCGTCAATTAGAGCATTTTGGCTCTTATTACAACCAGATAAATATCACTGGATGCGTCTTCGTGAAATGCATGAACTATAATAAGAATTTTATTTCATATTTATTTTAAATCAGAAATAATATTTATTACTTACATTGTGTTAAAATGCCTAAATTTATCTTTTTCAATTTGCAAATTTTTGTTAATTCACAATGCATTTCACGAAGACGCGTCAATTAGAGCATTTTGGCTCTTATTACAACCAGATAAATATCACTGGATGCGTCTTCGTGAAATGCATGAACTATAATAAGAATTTTATTTCATATTTATTTTAAATCAGAAATAATATTTATTACTTACATTGTGTATTAATCTCATGCTCGTATTAGTATAGGATCCCGCTATAAAAGGACCTTCACCGAGCTGGTTATTTAATGAAACGTATTTTATATTTAATTAAACATGCCAATAAATATATTCTATATGGGTTGCCTATCAAATTTCAGTCCAGGATATGATTAATTAATAATTAAAAAAAATAATTGTTTTTTTAACTTTCCACCGCACCGGTTTGTTTATTAGACAAATTCTATACCAATCGAAAGTATAGACCCCATAGAATATGCAAACGTTAGGTTGCCTATTTTTTTCACAACTCTCGGGTAGCCAGGTATAAACAGGTAAATCGAAAATATAGGTCTATATCGGTATATAGTAAAATGTCATACGCACGCAATTATACAAACTTTACAATAAACGTTTAGCGCTCACGTCAGTCCGTATATCACCCAAACTCCAGATTCTGATATACGTCCCTTATAAATCACAGAGTGTTTTGCATTTCCATATAAAGTGTGAAAAGGCAGAGAGCTGGTGTTTGCCTACAAGATCTGTCATCCGTGTACGATTTATTGCACATCGTTCCCGGGATTTGCTTGTTCACACTTCTATTGTACATTTTGACGTCACGACTAGTGGATACCTAACTACTATTATTTAAGGCTGCTGGCTTGTGCAGCTTTCCTTCTCAGTCGAAGTTGTAGTAATAAGCGACTGCAATAATTTTCATTATTTCTGCGCTAGCTACGAGTAGCTGTAAAAATTACATACCTATACGTGATTTTAAAATGTACATTTCTTGTCCTCGTTGCATTTTGTTTCTTAAATTTGATGCAACTTTGTAAGAAATAAATAAAAGAAACTAAAATGGTAAAAGTTTTATCAGTGTAGAAAATTGCTGCGACAGCAAAGTGAAACGCGAGCTCCCTGAGACTAACTTATATTGCTTGAAGACACTGTTTCATAAACGTTTCAACTTCGCTGTTTTCTAAACTAAATCTGGAACATAGTTCCAAAGTTGCCTTAAAGGATATCTTTATAAAATCCATGATAATATCCGGATAGGCACCACTTCTTTTAACGCTACTGGTAGGTACCACTTCTCATGAGGTGCGAGCACCTTCCTTCACCTAAAATCATCATCATCATCATATCAGCCCGTTCACATCCACTGCTGAGTAATGAGCCTCCTCTTTATTGCGCCTATCTTTCCAGTTCTTTGTGAGTCTCATTTCAACAATGTCGTGGTTAGGGTGCCTCTAAGTATTTGAGCATCCTTTGACCACCATTCTGTAGCCGCCTTCATCAATCTACCGTGTCGCCCCTTCTTACCAAGTGCTTTTTCCATCATCTCCACTTCAGTTTCCCGTTTCGCGTGCCTAAATTAAACAAAAAAATCTTAGAAAAAAAATGTATATATGCACAAATGTCA
This sequence comes from Thera obeliscata, assembly GCA_947578465.1. Classification (NCBI taxonomy): domain Eukaryota; kingdom Metazoa; phylum Arthropoda; class Insecta; order Lepidoptera; family Geometridae; genus Thera; species Thera obeliscata. The sequence goes on from OX387926.1 coordinate 8,574,710, forward strand.
CATGATTTCTTTCCGCTTCAAAGTTTGTACCCAATCACTTATCTTATCTTCTCATTCGGTTAAAATGTAGTCCATAAAGAAAAAAGCGGCCAAGTGCGAGTCGGACTCACCCATGAAGGGTTCCGTAGCACGATGAACTACAAGAACCTTTCTATTATGTTACTTGATGTAACATAATAAGGTTCTTGTAGTTCGTCGAAAGGTAAATTGCGGTTTACGGTTTATGACGTATAAAAAAAAAAACTACTGACTAGATCTCGTTCAAACCAAATATCGCTGGAAGTTTGCATAGTAATGTACATCATATATTTTTTTTTGTATTATCATTCCCTTACTTTAGAAGTTAGAGGGGGGGGACCAACTTTTTTCCACTTTGGAAGTGTCTCTCGCGCAAACTACTCAGTTTAGAAAAAAACGATGTTGGAAACTTCAACATCATTTTTGAAGACCTATACATAGATACCCCACAAATATGCGTTCGATGAAAAAACAATTTTTGAGTTTCAGTTTCAAGTATGGGGACCCCCGAAATTTATAGTTTTTTTTTTATTTTTATGCAAAAATCTTAATGCGGTTCACAGAATACATCTACTCGCCAAGTTTCATCAGTCTAGCTCTTACGGTTTCGGAGAAAAATGGCTGTGACATACGGACGGACAGACAGACAGACAGACAGACATGACGAATCTATAAGGGTTCCGTTTTTGCCATTTGGCTACGGAACCCTAAAAAGCAAATGTTTATTCATGTATCTGTAATTGAATTCTGCTGCGAGCGGCTCTGGACGCAAATTGAAGTGGAGACGTCCATGGCGGCCGCAAGGGTAAGCTCGTTGCAGTTTGGTCAGGGCTGAACTAGACTTGAAATGCTTTTTAAAGCTTTGGGGGCTAAGCACAGTTGTCTTTCGCTAAACCGATTAATGGCTTGCGTAAAGGCCTGCGCACACCTAGGTCGCTGGCGTCGGCGATCAGTAAAACGCTGTCAAATTTGACAGCGATATTTGACAGCGTTTCACTGATCGCTTTCGCTATTGACCTAGTGTGCTTAAACTTAAAAACGTTATTATTTAAAAAGAAAAAAAAACCTGCTTTGTATGTTAATATAGTTATTTCTAATGAACAGAAGATGTTTATTACTGCGACTATACAACTCTGGGTTGTCTTGGTCCATAGGTCAGAATGTCCAAGGTGGTAAATCCAGATGCTCCGAACTCGACTATAGTCACACGTGGCCTTCAATTTGAACTCTGTAGGTAAGTTCTTATTTGCGAAGTATAAGTAGATAAAAATCTACTAAAAACCACCCCATGTGAAACTTATGTTATGGCAAATACATACTTTTCTCAAGGACCAAGATCAATACCATTAATCCGATTTGCCTTGAAAGTTGGCGACTCGTATCAGCATTATAATTCCACACAACCTTAGAAACTTCCAATGATATGACCTTGATTGGCGCGCCACAGCCCCCTTCGAACTTGCGCCGTCCCTGTCAGTCGCAACTTCATTATTATATCTTCAGATCTTCGTTAATGGTCGGTTTAGTGCACTGCAGATGTGCTGTAATCCCAAGCGAGCGCACAGGCTGATTTTTATTTTATCAGATTCTCATCTAGTCGAAGTCTCCTCTATGGTTGGTATACGATATTATTTTCTTATCTTCTTTCGGCCAAACGACAAACAGGCAAAATGCTCAGAAATAGGTTAGCATATTTCGAGAATTTTGATTCATTCATGTGACCAAATGCGGCATAATATTACTAGGTGTTCTTTTCATCAAGGAATATCTAGAGATCTATTGGGTTTGGCCGTGTGGATGTGATCCTTTTGATTTAGACAGGCTAGACCACCTTCATTCCACACCTCTCCACTCACTTAGATTACTCCACTCCACTTACTCACGTTCCATCAAGTGGGATTAGCCTCCTTTACACGCTTATAAGTTTTTTCCTGCCAGCGTAAGTCTGTATCGGATTGCAGGAAGAACAAAAAACAGGGGTTATCCCGACTGATAAGTGTCATCCGTTCCACTTCAACGAATATAGACGGTCGCTCTTCGCACGATTGTGGTTTCGAGCGTCTTAAACCAAGCGGTAAAGGGTACAAGTATGCTAGTCAGGATGTTACTGAGAACATTACGGCAATTTGTTTGTTAATGGTGCAAGTGCCGCATACTATTTGCCATACAACACACATCGTAAGACGATGTGTGTTGTACTCTATGAATTTGTATTGAGGTGGTCACTTAAAGTCCATTAATTGTTTGTTCATTTTTGCCTTTCATTCGGTATCTTTCACTCGAAATGAAACGTATTGATATTAGACGATAAATTTTTTGTTAATTTTTGCCTTTCATTCAGCACTGAAATGAAACGTGTGAACACCGAATGAAAGAATAGTGCATAATGAACCGATCCAACGATGTTTGATATTTTCATTCGGCATCTTTCACTCGCATTCCGAATGAACCATTAATGAATTCATTTAGCACTATTATTTTATATTCTGTTCATTTCGAGTGAACGGTGCCGAATGAAAAGCAAAAATGAACAAAAAATTTATCGTCTGATATCTTTATAGGTTAAAATCGTTGGGTATCAAAGAGAATGAAGTACCTTACAGTATGTATGGGTTTTAAAAGATGCGTTCTAGATTCTTCAAACAAACCACCCTAGTGAAATTCCAATTGAAGCAGAATTGAACTGCCTTGCAGATTCATCGTTTGGGGTACAACACAATCCAGATGGGATTGATAACGAGACCGCATATATCAATAAATTTGCAATCGGTGAAAGCAATATTTCCAGACGATTCTCTTTGTTGGTTATCGTTGACGATTGAGTATTGTGTTCTGTGATTCCGTCTACTTTTCGAGTCATGATTGTTATCTTGGCTTTAAATGATGTACCTACGTGTATAAGAAGTATGTGTGTAGTTTGTGTTTTCTCTTCAATAAAAAACATTCTGCTCTCATTCAAAGTAAATCCGTTACATATTGAATTTATGGGATCTTTTGTGTGGTAATTTAGTATAAGAAAATTTAACCTGTTGATTATAAGTAAATAAAAAAAATTGGGATATAAAGACCGTCTATTTAATGTACATAATGACCCCAGCCTTTCACCTGTATTTACCCGCGGGCATTGGTTTTCTCTTGAAGCTATCACTAGGTATAGGTACACCTGGCAAGAATATTTTCTTTTAAGCACTCGTATCACGTTGTTCACACAGAAATCACTCTACAAAGAATATGTCTAGAAAAATCATGTGTAAAATATGTAGAAAGGTTTCAAGTCTAGCTCGTAAGCAGATAAGCCGGTCAGAGCCTTTACATTTCTCCTTCGCTCGCTCGCCTCTCGGGCAGAGCCAATGAGTTCCTGTAAGCCGTTGAATTTACTTTGCTTTGTGTACTAAATAATTCTCCTTTGTATTTACTATGTAGGAGGCACCTACTTACTCGTATCTACGTTATAATATTGCATTTGAGGCATTTAGCGTTATACTTGAGTATTATTTGATTAGACATTCAGTTTTTGGAAAACAATATCATCTAAATTCACCTCATTGTGTGATTCTCGTGATGCAATAATTGAATAAACGCTTTTTGACTTCGATTTTTTCTCAATGTGGCATGAATTCGAATTGAAAAAACAAACTGGCAAAAAGGCGAAAAAACCGTTGAAAACGCGGTAGAAAACCGATTGACGTCTACTGTAAAACCGTAAAACTGGCTAAACTCCGGCAACGTAATCCTGGGTTCGCGGGACAGGTGAGGTCGGCACTGCTTTAACTTGAAGGATAGTTTGTAAACAACAACTAAGCCACTGATACAGGTGTTCTTCAGATATAAAAATTTGGCTTTCTATGTTGCCTACTTTTTTATGGTTAACTAACTAAAAAAAGGATTTTTGAGGCGCACTTGGTTCTAAAGAACCAGTGACAAGATGAGAAGTAGAACTTAATCAAGTCGGTTAGGGAGGTACTTCCTTATGAGCGCTTATTATTTAGTGGATATGGGTTAATGGTTAAAATTAAGGTTATATAATCAACTTATTACCTACTCTAGCATTCGCTGATAATTTTTGCTTAGATAAGTAGGTAAAGGCTTTTTATCTAGATAAATAAATAAATAAAAATAGAACAAAGAGAAATGCACGACACCCAGCTTACCGATAGTTTGCATTCTGTTCACAGAGTAGAATATTCTACAGAAGTTGAACATGATATGAAATGCAATTTCACTACAAGCAACCCAGGTGTTGCCAGATGCAAATAATTTGCATAATATCTCGGACTTGGAGTTGGTTTGTTAGTGGCGAAAACTTCTCGTAAGTTGTTGGCTACCCCAAGTGCAAGCTACAACTTTTGTAATACATTATTAGTACTATGAGTAGCAGATGCGAACGTGTTTCCATAAACAACATAAACTATGATTGCATCGTTTTATTAAATTTTATGGCTTTCCATCCAGTTTTCAAAACCAATTTGCTCGTATTGTGCATAGTGAAACATTATCGACACCACAGTAGGCCTACCATGAGCTCTGTCTGGCTCTGTCTGGCTCTGTCTCTGGTTCTGGTTTTGCGTCTGTGTGAGTGTTGACAGCATAAATCCTACGTCAATTGCACTGGTGAGCCCTCACACAGACTCAAAACCAGAACCAGAGCCAGACAGAGCTCATGGAGGCCTACAGGTCAATCTGAACTGGCAGCGCTTCCTCACAATAATGTATTTAACGATTGCAGTTGACATCGTTTGCGGTGAAATTGGAATAATTAAGTCAGAAATCAAACACGCAGTTACCCTGAAATTGTAAATTGGCAATAAATTTATGACGTCAGTTGAATGGTGCGCGTCGCCCAACATCGCTGCGGGGGCTCTGATTTGTAGGAAATCGACTTGCAACTCAGCGAACACAGCCAAATTGTCAATCACTGAAATTATGTACCTTTGATCTAATTGGATATAGGTATTGGGGAGGAAATCATGTTGAGTAAGAATTCAGTTGGGTTCCAATCCGCCAGCGTTTCACTTTTTACGATTCGGAGGAAAAAGACGCCGGATCTGACGTAAAATTATTCAAATCAGCCAATTTAGATGGAACGCGCGTTACCTAATTTTTCACAATTGTCATTGTGTTGCCATACGAACTCATGCTTACTATAAATTCCTTCTTATTATCATTTGGGGCGCTTATCCAGTAACCTACGTCTGCGAGAGTAATGTCATGTAGGTAGGTATGGGTTGTTGGTATACCGACATTTAATTATAAAACAGTTGCATAAGGTTGGTCGTTTTGTCGTAGAGGTCGAGTTTAAGTTGACGTGGAAAAGTTTCAGTTTATTTAGTCTCTCTTGTGTCTTGTTTAAGTATTCTATAAATTCGTAATTAGAGCAGCTTTTAGGGTTATAAATATTGTATACTATGATTAACAATTGTTAATAATTAATATGATATAATAGTATAATACTTAGTTATTATTACATTTCTAAGCAGGTATTTTTTTTACGAACCCAAACAATGTTGAGCTATTTTGAGGTTGAGAACTTCTGTTCTGAAACATTTTCCTATTAGTAAGATACGAATGATGTTATACAGGAAGATTAGGTTAAATATTGTGGACAATGCACACAGCACTATCTAGCTCTAACTTAACAAGAGTTTGTATGATGGGAACCAGACTGCTGATACGCTTTAATTTTTTTTTTGAAAAAATACTTAGTAAACAATATTGCATCCAGACAGAGAACAAACATCTGTGTTCACCACGCAAAATATTATTTGTTCGAGGTGGGGATCAAACCCACGCCCTCCTGCGCAAAAAGTAAAGGTACCTCACAGCTCAGTTGGTAGAAGCTCTCGTCTAGTTTTATTTCGGACTTGAAAAAGCAATAGAACAGGATTTGTTTGCTCAGTTCTATTGAAAATATTTCTCTGCACGTGTTCGCTAGTATTTATTCTCATAAGGTTTTCTGCTTTTATCATAGATTGTGAAGAAACATTTATCTTCTCTAGTTTTATCAGTTTGGTGAACGTGCGATTTTGCTTATTCAAGATGGATTATCCTTCCCCATATTTTCTCCAAATAATTTTATTCTGACCAATTCAACAAAACCAGTGTGCTCTAAAAAATTCAAGCATAGTTCAAGTGTTATACCACTGAGAATGGTGACTGCATATTTTCATAACTTGGTTTGAAAATTACGACCACGTAAACCGCTTACCAGCGTGCAGCGGACGCACCAACGTAAAAAGCAATTTTGAAAATGGAATGCATTATTTTTCTTAGTTACTCGGCCGGTGGATGGAAATGAGAAATAAGTTCTACCTTGGCGCACCGCTTACAAAAAAGAGCATAGTTCGTTACTACCTACGCCGCACCAGGCGGTAAGTAAAATATTGCAGCAAACACCTTACCCCTTTTACGATCAGACATTCTGCTGGTTCGTAAAATACAAAAATAGCGTGTATTTTAGTAAGATCAGCCATAGGTATTTCAATTTTTATGATATCTTGATGTACTTACTTCACTTCAGCTAAAATAGAAACAATAAAAGTAAACAGTCATAAAATTCTAACAAAAAATAACTACTATCTATGCTTATCGCTGGAAACTTTTTATTGGCCGTCAGTGTAATGTAGCATTGCTACATGTTTAATTTTGTAACATATTCCTGTTTTTTGTCAAGTCACAAATGCCGTACGATTATAAGTTATTTACTTATGACAAAATTACTTAAACAATCTATAATATAATATTCATTAGACTAATAATTGGTAACTTGCAAAAGTTTTGTAAACTTCCGTGTAATTACGGTAAATCTTTATGACAAAGTTTTACAAAATTATATGGAAAAAACATTATTTCAATCGTACAGTATAATTAGGAGCATTCGCTATGATTAGTTAGAGTTATTATACATTTATTTGTCCAAGTTTTACCGATAAAGTAAATAATGTTTCATTCACGTCATTGAGCACGAATATCCCAAAGATGACGGACGAGAATATAAATGAAGCTAGGAAAGACATCCACGCAACACTTATAATATGTGATTTCTGTATGGGCAACATGGGAATGTCTCTGATTGATGATATACCCAAACATTTTCGAGGAAAATTGAAGTCGTATTTTCGTTTTTCTATCACGTTTGCGGTTTTAGTTTATATGGTTTTTGGACAGTATTCGTACATTGTTAAGGATATGATGACTTTAGATGGCGTTATGGGCGGACTGATCGGCAGTTATATGCATATCGCTGGCTATGGATTTATGAGTGAGTAGAAGATCGTGTACCTAAAAATGTACCAACAAAAATATGATTAAATATATTTTATTAATCATTAATTAAATATTTTTTAACATTCCAAAAGTAGTGTAACTTAATATCTTGACTATTGGTTTCTTGCTATTCTTCTGTATAATTTGGTTAACTTCATGAAAATAATTGCATTTTTCAGGTTTGGGTAAACTTGTTACAATTTGGATGAAGCGGCACAAATTTCGACAACTTGTAGGCGAACTGGAAGACATCTGGCCGGTTTCAATCCAGGACAAGAGAGAGATTGATATCAAGACCGAGAGCCTCTCTGCTCTTAGAAACAGACAAATTAGTAAGTTGGGGGTTTTCTAATAGACAAGTCTAGATCATGACAAATAGATTGGGATTTAACTTCAAGTCATTCCAAATACTTATAATAGTTAATAGTATGATAGTTCTTACGTGAAAAAGGTAGATGTTAATCTTATAAAAACTATTTATGATAGGTACTAGCAAAGCCAAACAAAACTGTTTCTTAACAAAATTTGATTCATTTGCCTGACTTATATTGGTCCAACAATTGATTAGCCATGACAACAAATAAACATTTTTGAACTCATGCAATAGTATTAAAAAAAAATTGAATGAACACTGAACACAGTCTTCTCTCTCACAGTCACTGTCTTCATCGTCATCAGAAAACCTGATTAAGTTCACTCATGAACCATAAAATTAGTAATAATACACCATAATAGTTAAAGCTAATGAATTTCTTTCTGTATCGGATTAACCTAAAACGCTTTTGTGTGCTTTCAGTGTACACTTTCTGGAACGTTTTCGGTCTTGCATTCTACAACTTGACACCGATCGTTTTACTTATGTACCACAAAGTACGAGGCATGCCTGCCGAGTTGGGCTACGTTTATCAGTTGCTGTACCCTTTCGACAAAACTAAGCCAATTTATCATGGAATTGCGTACACCTTCGAAAGTTCCGGAGGTAAGGTAAAGCCGTGGCAAAGCCTGTGTTACACACCGGGTACTTTTCTAACCTTGCACATGGTAGTATAATTTAAGTTACTCGCACGCCACCTGTTCTCTAAACCTATATTACTTAAGGCCTGGTTCACAGATCCTTACCGATAAAATACCTATTTGACAATGGTTTATTATGTCAAATTATTGTTTGCACAATTTGGGATAAGCTACTATACTGTCTGTTGATCACTAAGTAATAAATCCTTACACACGCACTGGTTCAATAGAACTAGTGACACTATATTATATGGTATCATGTAATAAAATCAAAAGTACTATATGAAATATATAATTATAATATAATATATGTACAGCCGTACCGTTCCAGTTCGTAGCAAGGGTTCTCCACCTCTGTTACGGATGCTATTATTTTTTATACAATACTTTTACATACAAGATACCTTCTTTCCTATCAATTACCTCTATCAAATGAAGTTATCTTTCATGAAGTAAAAAAAACCGCAAGCGCCGAATAACTTCATCGGTCGACCTTTTGTTGCATTTCGCATAAAGTTTGTAATGTCACTGAGGTAACTTGTACCAGCTACTAGTCCGAATAACTGGCATGCTAGTAACTAGCTTTTGTAACACCGGCCTAACTTCTACGTGATAGACGTTTTCCGGGAAGGGCGACAAGCGTGATAAATTAACGTGACGTGGAATACCAATTAATTCCTTCGTAAGAACATCCTTACCTAAGTACACGGATTCATTACTATAGCCCAGATCCCATAGCCATAGCATGGGTTACCCGCACTTCAAGACCGAACAATCTCACAAGCGGTAACCGTTAAGTCTGAGGAGAGACTTCTCCTCACTGTGCGTGTTCTAGCGCTTGTATAATGGGGCATGCTCTGAAGAACTGTTTGACATCATGCCAACAGCCTCATTCTACCATCGCACTGCTCGCCATAGGCAGAGAGTTCCTCCTCACACCTTGGAGCCTGGGTGGTCGCGCACCGTTCGGTTTCAGAGGAACTTCCTACCGCGAAAACTCAGGCTGCGGAATGATCTTCCTGCTTTGGTATTCACTAAGGACTATAGAATGGGAATCTTCAAAAACTACTTATCTACTTTGTTGTTTAAAAAAAACCGATCATGAGTTACATAGGCTACTGCAGCTGTTACTTATTGTCTATTTAACTCGCTGAAACTTATATTATTTGTCTTTCTATTTTAGGCACTTTTTCCGTCTGTGCTATGTTGGCTACCGATCTGCTGTTCATGACAATGGCAAGCCACATCAGCATGCTTCTACGCCTTCTCCAACTGAAGATTAGGAACATAATTAGCGATGACGATGGCCAGAAGGAAAGACCAATCGATTGCTATGAAGATATTATTGCTGTAGTAAAAATACACCAGCGACTTATAAAGTAAGGGCACTCCTTAGCACGAGCAGTGTCAAATAGTCAACATACATTTTAAAATATTTTTTTTTGTTTTAGCTATACCAACGATTTAGAAGATGCATTCTCCGTAGCAAACCTCATTAATGTCCTCATTAGTTCGGTCAACATCTGTTGTTGTGCTTTCAACATTGTGGTAAGTATAATCCGATTTTATGAACACAAAAAGCATTTTTGCATTCATTAGTCAGCAAAAACACCCTCTTTTTATAAAAAGGTCTGCTAAATGAGAGTTTTACCATTAGGCAATTCATTAAGCGACAGTTGATGAACAACATGTTGCTCTTCTTACATTGAAACATTAGTCGTTTACACTTTTGTTGATTTGATATTTGTTCTCTGTCTGGGTGTTATATTCTATTCTACCTATATATTTACAACAAAATGTATTCAAGTATTGTAACAGCTAACTGGTTCCCATAGTACAAGCTCTGCTTAGTTTGGGGCTGGGTAGTGTTGTGTGAAATGTCCACAATATTTATTTATTTTGTTGCGCATCTTTTAGGTATATTAAAAATGCGCGTCATCGAAATTCAACATTTATTTATTCAGTAGTATCTCAAGGATAACTTTGAAACGTCTTCGAGCGAGGTGAGTCTAGGTGCCAGTTCCACGCGACCAATAACCGAGCACTGTTATGTTGCGCTTTAAATTGTTGCTTAATGTTAAACGACACATCTATTTTGTGAGCATCAGCGGCCATAAAATAACACTGTTGTTCTGAGTTTAGTGCCTCGTGGAAGCAAAAACCGAAGCACTAAAAACTTTGTACTCAGCTGTACCTACAACAACACAGAGTAAAAACAACAGCACAGTGTAAAAACATTGGCAAAGCTGTTGATCGCACAAAAACTCATCGGTGCAGGTGTAGTTAGTCGCTGAACAGGAAACAAAAAGATAGTTTCAAAGGCAGCGTTCCGTAATGCACGAATGGCGATACTACAAAACTACAAACACTACACTGTAGTCGAATCTCTTGTTTTTCTGCACTCGCCCAAACAGGAAAGTGGAAGAAAAACAGAGTACATTTGAACAAATGGCTCTATTGTCTGAATTGTATCCGTGCGAACGTATTTTTATAAGAGTTGTACTATATAATCATCACATTTATTTTGGATATATATAATTATAGAGGTTTGGGTAAGCTATATAAAATGTATTTTGATTTCAGTTGTGTTTCACTCTTAGTAAATTATGGAAATAAAAAAATCTAAATTGGAACTTATTCCAATGAATAATAATGTTTGTTTTAATTTCATTCGATCAACACTATTGCCGGATTTTACCAAAGTTTGATAAGAATCACGTTTAGTCACACTATCTATCTGTCTATAGTGTTCTTAGTCAGAACCGTACTCAATTAACAAAATTACTTTTACTCTAGGTATAAACTTCCCTCAGTTAAATTTTAATGAAACAATTTACTAACCAAAAGACGTTTCTCGGAAGCCGAGGCATTAATAAACACAAACACGATGCAACGTAATTCGATCATGCTTAGCTTAACTAAAGTTATTATACAGTAGGCTCATTCTGAGCTTTGATATCATTTTGACGTTAGCTTAACGCAAAATAACGTAGTGGTTAACCCCGATTTTGTCTATAGAAACGATGCCAACTTGAAACTGGCGAGATTGCGAGAACTAATGTTTTTACGTAGCGTTCGAACGTAGTAATACTTTCAAGCAATCTCGCTGGGGGCGTTCGTTTCTCCATACGAAATTGGGGCTAACGACAACGCTAAACATGAGCCATTATGCGTGAAGCTCAACAAATTATGTTGAAAACTCAGCATAAGCTCTCTGTAGAGACCACTCTGGCTAAAATATAAATACTACTAGCTTTTTCAGAATCATCTTTTTATGTTCATTTCTCCAGTACCTAGCCGGTCTAGAAGGCTAAATTAAGAGCACTTTTTAGCATTATGTATTTTTTATGTACTTTTTTCCAGTTTCTCGACTCTTGGATGGAAATGAGCAATAAATTTTTTCTTGGCGCGGCGGTCACTGAAATGGGAATCGTCTGTTGGTATGCAGACGATATTTACAGAGCTGTAAGTTAAAGCTTTTTCTCGTTCACTTTAATGACTGTGGCTTAAGTACTTGAGAATCTCTTTGCAGGCTCGCTTCGACTCTCCGCGTCGTGGGCTTCAAAGTTTTTGAAATGACTCCGAAAGATTTGATTTACATGCTGAAGTGTTTTTTTTTTATTATAATAGTAGTTGAATGGATGTAATGATAATGATAAGAAATGAAATAATACAGTTAAAGAAGACATCTCAGAACGAGAAATAAAAGAAAAGGACATGGCCGAGTATACATAAAGTGTTATAAAGGGTGATGATGATGAATAATGTATAAGTACTGAATTATTACAAGGGTATTTATCGCATAAATTACTTTTTCTTATTTATTTTCCCGTCGTTTCAGCTATGTTGCAAGGGTAGACCGTAGTACCCGTGTAATAGATTCAGTGTGTGTGTTACAATGCAAGAGTATAAAAATTACTTTTCATCTCGGAAAGCGTATTTTTGATCTTCGATATCTGAGTGCAAAATCCGTTTTTATCCGATAGAGGATAAAGTAAAATTGAATTTAGAACATCGTGTGCACTAAGTTTGTGAATTTAAATCAGAAACCTAAGTACCTAGGTATTTACTTCTCCATGGTGCCGAATTTATCATACATCCTTTTTTAATATGTACTCAGATGTAACTCAGAGTCGGAACCTTCTTGGTGTATTACTTTTATTTTAATTTGCTTTAAACGCTTTACGGGCGCCATTTTCTTTTTTGCATTTAGCCATTTCCGCGCTGAGGTGGAATGAAAAAGTTATGTGTTGCACTCGAGTGCAAAGATTTTTCACCTCGTGGTCTTTTGAGTCCTTCGCTTGCTCGGTCATCAAAATTGAGCACGTGGTTAAAAAGCAACTCTGCACTCTTGTATAACAAACAACTATTGTATAACGTAGTTGCTTGAGGTTAAAATAATTGTATTTTTTATGTTTTTCTCTAGACTAAGGCAATGCATACACGTACATGTTTCAGAGTGTAGGTGTATCCGACGCAGTGTATGAGAGTGAATGGTACCGTAGCGACGTGCGTTGCCGCCGGGCACTGCTCGCGGTGCTTCAAAGGTACTTCATTTGCAACGTATGAGCTCATTATGCTAATGAACTTTGCAAGTCCGTTGCAATACAGCGAAGTGGGCATCTTGGAAACTAGCGTTATTAGAAACTTGACGGTTGTAGTCCTCACCGTAGATTATATCCACATATTGTACTGAATACTTGTAGTCGGCATTTGGTACTACTTTTGCTCCGATTGTAGATTCAACTGGCTGTAATTGCTAGTCTTGTCTAACAAGTTTCAGCGAATTTTCCTCTAAGCTATCAAATTCAAATTCAAATATTTCTTTATTCAATGGTATCACACCGATCACTTTAAAACGTCTTAGAGCCAGTTCCACGCGACCAATGTCTTTAAATGATGCCAAAGTTTCAATGTGATTTTTCCAAAAATGTAATATAGTACAGTAACAATGTAACACTGTGGTAATATGTGAATAAGTACACCGTTATTCGAATGTAACCTAATTTGAATTTTATTTTGACATCCTGAAAAGTTCCGCTGTTTGACTAGCCCGGATATTGATACAATTCTAGGAATAACGGCTATGAGTGCTCACAATGTCGTCCATCATGTGACAGCCTCCTACGCTTCGTTCTTCGGTTCGTGGTCACCATTCTACAAACATTTATTACCCTTTTTAGTCACATACTCGACTGAAGTTTAACACAGTTCATTCGACAATTTTATTGGGCATTCGATATACTCGGGTGATTACGTTATCACGTTATTATAAACCTCATTATGTCAAATATTATTCATTGGAATCATTTTGAATTTTGACAAACGAGGGAATGTTTTACTCGCAACGAACTTACTTTTTCTGAATATGTGTAATTTTGCATAGTACTCGTGATTGATCGGTGTATTCTACGTCAGGATATCCTATTTCTATGTAAAGCAGATTTCGCATTCCTTACAGGTCACAGAAGCCTCTATATTTCACCGCCCTGAAATTCAGCCCTATCACAATGTCTACGTACAGCTCGGTGAGTGTTTTTGTCTTTGTTGGTCCCTAAACACAGTACAATAATTGTCAGTACATAGAAAAACTAGCGTCTTAAGTAATCTAAGCTAGGCTATTGTTTATTGCTATTGATGGTAAAAATTAAGTATTCACGGATGGTGTTTTGGATGTAAGTGAATACAAAACTGATGATAACTACACTTTGAAAGTTAATGAAGTCTTCATCTTAGGTGAATGTTATCACATAAGTAAATCACTATAAGAGATTTCAAATGTTACAGGAAAAATAACACACTATAGCGTCCGTTTTGCCATACAAGTCAAACGGTCGACGGGGACGGGTGTCAAACGGTGAAGGAAAACATCGTGAGGAAACTAGCACGTCGTAGAATCCAAAAAGGTCTAAAACATGTCGAGTGCACAAAAGGAGCCTCTCTGAGGTGCTCTTGAAATCCTTTAACCACTTTGAAGACCCAGTGACACGATAATAAAAACTGTCTGACTTTGAAAGGTAATATCACATCTTGGTTATATAGGTATCAAATTAATAATTTTTCTATAGAAAAATTAATAACATTATAACCTTTGTTACTGCGTGGTTATTTTTACTGTGCTACTATAGATGATGTGATATATTACCTTTCAAAGTCAGACAGGACTGAAATCACATACTCAACGTAACAAATAAGTTCTCACCTACACTTTTTTGTATCTTTTGTGTTATTATAGTTCATACTCTGTAAATAAATGTCCTATATCATAAAAATAAGAAAATATCGTATATGAATATTGCGTCTTGGACTTTCTGCGATGTTTTTATAGAGGTAGGAAGTATCGTTTTCTTACAAAAATATAAGATCACGAATATTGACTGGCCTCTAGCTCAGTTGGTAGTAGCTCTGCCTTCTGCGCCGTAGGTCGTGGGTTCGATCCCCACCGAGAACAAATATTTGTGTGGTGAACATAAATGTTTGTTCTCTGTCTGGGTGTTATATTGTATTATAAGTATGTATTTAAAAAAAAAAATATGTATTCAAGTATTATATCAGCTATCTGGTTCCCATATTACAAGCTCTGCATAGTTTGGGGCTGGGTAGTGTTGTGTGAATTGTCCACAATATTTATTATTTTTTATTATTGCTACCTCCAAACCTACAATTTTTTTGTATATAATTTTCGGTTAGTTCCGCTATGCTCGATTCCCGCTATGCTCGGATTCTCAAATACCTAAATAAAAGTGCCGCTATGCTCGGAATCAAATACTTGGACTGTCGAAAAGAAAACTTTTATGTTAAAACTAGCTGACAATTTTTTAATTAAAATTTTTTTAATTTTTTAATGTTTTTTAATGAAAATTCATTAATGTTTTTTTTTGCGTATTTTGTAAAGCTATTTTTTGTTATATTAGTGGCTTATTTGGGGTTTCGTATGCATGTTGGTGTATAATCGAATCTGAATTTTTAATTTGACATGACAAACTGCTGGTTACCATAGTTTTGAGCATGTACTTTAGAGTGTATTTGAATTTGAAGGCGAGTTCTGTTGTAGCTGTTTTTTTTCAGCGGTGTTTAGTTTAAGTATGATAGATGATTCCCGCAATTTTGTCTTGGTGGTTATCATCGGTTTTTTTGTAAACATTTGTGTGTATTAAAACCTGGTGACAAATGCTGCGGGAGCTGAATTTTTTTTAATGTTTTTTTTTGCGTATTTTGTAAAGCTATTTTTTGTGATTTTATGTTATATTAGTGGCTAATTTGGGGTTTCGTATGCGTGTTGGTGTATAATCGAATCAGATTTTTAATTTGACATGACCAACTGCTGGTTACCATAGTTTTGAGCATGTACTTTAGAGTGTATTTGAATTTGAAGACAGGTGCTGTTGTACCCGATTTTTTTTCAGCGGTGTTTAGTTTAAGTATGATAGATGATTCCCGAAATTTTGTCTAAGTGGTTATCATTGGTTTTTTTGTAAACCTTTGTATGTATTTAAACCTGGTGACAGATGCTGCGGTAGCTGAAAATTTTTTAATGGTTTTTTTTGCGTATTTTGTAAAGCAATTTCTTGTGATTTTATGTTATATTAGTGGCTAATTTAGGGTTTCGACTGCGTGTTGGTGTATAATCGAATCAGATTTTTTTAATTTGACATGACCAGCTGGTTACCATAGTTTTGAGCATGTACTTTAGCCGTTTTTTGAAGCGGTGCGGTGTTTAGTTTCGGTACGATAGGTGTTTTCCGCGATTTTGTCTTAGTGGTTACGGTGGGGTTAATGTAAACTTTTGTGTGTATTCAAATTTGGCGACGGATGCTGCGGTAGCAGATTTTTTTTTACTGTTTTTTTGCGTGTTTTGTAAAGCAATTTTTTGTGAGTTTTCATGAAACTTTTTTCCTTTTTTTTCTTCTTTTAGGTAAATAATTTTCCAATTATCTTTCTTAATGCACCTTTGCTCTATAAGAGCAACACATCTTCCAAGTTTCATGCTTCTAGGACTAATGGTTTAGGCTGTGCGTTGATTTTTCTTTGAACCATTTTTCCCCTTTTTCTCCTCTTCGGGAATTAGTTTTCCAATTTCCTTTCTTAGTACACCTCTACGTTATAAGAGGAACATACCCTCCAAGTTTCATGCTTCTAGGACTAACGGTTTAGGCTGTGCGTTGATTGTCAGTCAGTCAGTCAGTCAGTCAGTCAGTCAGTAACGAAAGAGTTTTATATATTTAGAGAAGATATCAAATCTAAAATGTACTACACTTTGTGCTTCTGCTTCTTGAAGGAATTCCATAAAATAAATACTCTCTTCATAGTTTCACTAATTAAAGTAGTTATTAGTGTTCGTTTTAGTCAACAAATACCTATACCGTCAAAACCAAAAAAACAGTTTTTTATGTACCTTAGCGATAACAATAAACCCTTCCGGGAATTTATACCTGGCTATTAACTTCTGCTCCTGAATAGAAGATTGTGGATTTGGTGCATATTTATTTTACTGATAAGTGTAGTTAAGTTAGTACGTTTGCAATTATGTCGGGCGCAAGTTCTTCCTGTGGCCCGGCTAAAAATTATCGATAGTAGACGTGGTGGAAAGACCCTAGTATATGCCGGACACAATTACCACAAGTTAAGAGAAAATAAAAAAAGTGTTGTTTGGCAATGTGTAAATAAAAGAAGTAGTGTTAAATGCAGTGGACGCTTCATTTTGGACTCTCAAAATAAAACGATAGTGAAAGAAGATAAACACAGTAATAAGTGCGTGCCAAGTTTTTCAAATAATGAAGTGTCCCTAGCCATGAGCGAGTGCAAAGAAGAAATAGCTACGAATTTGAAAAAAAGCATCACTCTTGGTGATTTTTTGATGAACATCTCCAAAATAACTTCTTTTTCCAACAAAAAAAAATAAAATAAATTATTTAAGTTCTGTGCCTAAAAAATTGATATTTTGTTTTGATTTATAATTTTGAATTATCCAAGAGGCTGGTGGTTGAGACTGGTGACCAAAGGGTTGGCGCTTACCTAGGGCAAAGAATTAGCTTAGTTATTCAAAGAGGTATCGTTGCCAGCCTTTTGGGCACATTGCCTGCGGTCGGTGATCTGAACTCTGTTTTCTACCTGTAATACCTTAGGTGGAAAACAGAGTTCATTATTAAATTTTCTAGTTTCTTATAAAATGTTTTTTTTTTTAATTATTTCATGTTTTATAATAATAGTTTTTGTAAATAATGTATATTCTGTTGTAAGTAAGTAAAAGAAAGTTACGACTTTCTCATTTTTATTATATTTTTCATAATTATTTATTTACTAATATAAGATACAAAATAATATGTTGATTGAAAAACAAAACATGCAAATACATGTTTTGTTTTAATTTTTAAGCATATACCAATACCAAGCCCAACTGATATAATGTTAAAAACTGTTTTGTTTGTTAAAGTAAATTTGAACTTGTAATTTATTTGATCTATTATCATATCATATTCTATTCTATTATTATATTCTATTTATTTTTAACACTTGCTTACTAAAAATATTTTATTGGATCATTTTAATCAAAATTTTAAGAAGACGTTATTGGTAATTTAATCTTAAAATTATGATTAATCAACTCAATAAGGCCATTTTATGTTCTAGGAGTATAAAGTTAAAATTTTGGTGTTAATATTTTTTGTTGATTTGTATTCATTTTTATTTTTAATAAATATTAAGTACAATTGTTGATTATTTGCATGTTTTATTTTAAATTAGGCAAGCACAAGACGTGATTCTAATGTTAAAAACGTAAGTTTTGTATAGTAAGCGTAAGCGTTAATGTTTTTTGATTAATGTTTTTTATTGTTTAATTTTAATTTTTAAGTTTAATTTTTAAGTTGAAATTAGATTTTTACTTGACAAACCTTTTTTCCTCAGATTATGTAGGCTTAGGCTAGCTATAATAAGAGTATTATTTTAAAAATACTTTTCTATCGAACTGTACCATCCATTGTTTAGGGTAGAACTGATATAATCGTAGCATAGCGGGACTTTTTTTAGGTATTTTAAAATCCGAGCATAGCGGGAATCGAGCATAGAGGAACTAACCGATAATTTTTGCTCAAAATGGAGTGTTACTATATCATTGGCGTAGGATATTTATATTGGTGTGGCTTATTCATGTTTTATTTTTTCAGGTACTTACCACCTCTTATTCGTATTTCACATTGCTGTATACATCTTATACGCGGGATTGAATTTGTTGGTAAACTTCTTGTAAGAACAAATCATTGGAATTTACGGGGAAAACAGCGATAATCTCTCTATAGGATTTCTTTGACCAGCAGTTCTTAGCTCACTCAGCTTTTTAATATTCCTGTCTGGTTTTAAAGGTCTGCGCACACCAAGGTCGCTGACGATGGCAATCAATGAAACGCTGTCAAATATCGCTATCAAATTTGACAGCGCTTCACTGATCGCCATCGCCTGCTACCTAGGTGTGCGCAGGCCTTAGTTATATTTAGTCTTAGTGCAAGCTTGAGAGTAGGTTAGTGTTGTATGATTGATGTAACTAGATGGACTAAAAAATTACAAATTAATTTATAATATTCTAACACTACTTCGTTGCCACGAAAAAAATGTACTTAAGTACTATGTAGCCCTAATAAAAGTACCTAATTTCATGAAAAAAATATGTGTTTTACTTCATAGAATTAGGCACTTCATCTCTGTAATACAACGAGAAAATTTAATAAAATCTGTTTGCATAGAAGCTTTAAAGTTTCTCAGAAAATGGGTCCTGGGGACATTTTCATTTCAAAGGTCATAAATTACGAAGCTTCATTTCACTAAAATGGGATTGGCGACGCCATTTACAAGTATAATAATGGGGATCTTATGTATTGTTAATTACTGACAGGAGAACGGAAGTGAAAGGGAGGTGGAAGTACCTACATCTCCCTTTCAGGTTCTAGGTAATAATAAAAATGAATCCCTATTTCTCTCGGTCACGTCATCACGGCTGGACCGATTTAGCTTTTACTTTAACTTTTTATCCCGAAAAAATAACGGGAACGGGGCGAGCGAAACCGCGGTCGCTATTCTAGCAATAACTTGAGAACAAGATGGCGTTTGCTGATTAAGCATCAAATTAGTTTAATCCAATTAATTGTTATTGCAAATTATTATACACAATTCGTAAACGTTGCAGGAAACATCATATTTTTACAACTGATGGAACAAACATATGGCCCCACCTGATGTTAACCTGATAAAGCATTGCCTCGTAAGACTCGCACGTCTGGAACGTGTCTTATGTATGATACACTGCCCTGCGTCCATCAACTTGAGGCATACAGATGTTCAGCCTCACGTGCCAGTAGCTTCACCGGCACCAAGACCCTTCAAACTGAAACACAGCAATGCTTCACGGCAGGAATAGGCATCTGAACCAGAGACGCACAGGACAGAGAAGGCTAGCAGAAAACGCCTTCATTTAATTTATTTTACCCACTGCCCACTGGGTATACCGAGCAATTAATCACCGGACTGAGATGATGATGATGATAATTAAGCCGCATGAACAAAGGTATTGTCTAATTTGTAAATGTAATGGTTCGAAATCGTTATTGTAGGTTCCTACCTGACGTCCTGGGCCCTAAAATATTGTCCATACCTACACTGCCTCCGCAATACATGCCTGCACGCTCACATTTCAGCAGGCCAGACAGCCTTGGCCGGCTAAGTGTATACTATATTGCCCATTACTACGACTGCGTCCGAGGACAAATTGCAGTAGTTTCCATTCCACCAAATAGGCTCACATTTTACAAGCGTTTCCACTTGTCGCTCGCAAATCACGTTGCATATATACGGTTCACACTTAAGTCTTGTGCACATTTAGACGATCTGCTATGGCGATGACGAAGGCGAACAGTTTTAGCATACAGAGTTTTGCATACATCCGCACACACACTGCCGCGAACTTTAACAGTGTGATACACTCCATCGCAGGATCGAATGGGTGAAAGGCTTTTTAGACCATTAACTCTCTAAATCTATGAGCTCACATTATTTTCTATATTATTGTATGTAAAAGTATAAATTCTAGTAAATACAGGAACGGATTTTGCTGCGTGTAATAATGTTAGTTAGAACAACATAATCACGTGTTTATCTGATCAAGCTTTATCATCAGCCTGACTAAGTCCACAATGGACAATATGCTAGCGAAAAAATATGGGTGAGTCCCACAAATTTGACATAGGTAAATTGATTTAGAATTAGAAATAATGCCATGACGTACTTGAACCTTCCTTTTTCAAAATGTGGTTTTAGTTCCAACGGCGTGGCATAAGGACAGTCACCATCAAAAGTTAAAAGAATATTGCCTCTAGGTTCCTCGTAGCGCTGTAAGAATCTTCAGGCGAGAAGACAATAAAGCAATTGTTCTTGACGTTTCGATTTATGATGTATCTTTGATTTATTTTGTACAATAGTATTATTTATCTCTATCTAGGTCCTCTCTATATATTCTGTAGACCTACCACAAGCTCTGTCTGGCTTCGTCTCAGACTCTGGTTTTGAGTCTGTGTGAGTGTTGACTAAATAAATCCTACGTCGACACACAGTTTATTACACTCGTGAGCACTCACACAGACTCAAAACCAAAGCCAGAGACAGAGCTAGACAGAGCTCGTGGTAGGCCTGGAAGCACGTTTTATCTTGGCAGTGTTTTCGGTCCATTTCACAAGTAACTTGTGTTGGAAGTTTTAGCTTATAATCGACCTACATAAATACAATATCACTATCGTCCGGGCGGCAATCACTCGTCGCTAATGCGGCAGCCTCCAAAGTTAACGTCCTCTCATAAATCAGCCATGTCCTTGCCCATTGCCTTCCACTTCACACGACAGAATAATTTCCAGGCCAGAATCGTTGTCACGCAAAAATATGGTGACCAGAGTTCCTGAGTCTGTGTGAGTGCTCACAAGTGTATTATACTGTATGTGTGACGTTTCGACATATAGGATTTATTAAGTCAACACTGATACAGACTTAAAACCAGAGCCATAGACAGAGCCAGATAGAGCTTGTGGTAGGCCTACAGAGTTCCGTTCTAGAATCCTTTTGCCGCCTGAGAATGAAAATACAGTAGCGTTGAATGGTACAATAAAAATCTCCGCCACTGAAAATTATTTTGTTCAATACTATTTTTTACATAATGCAGGAAACTATAGAAGTCTTTTCCCCATATTACCTCTAAGAGACTCGGATTAAAAGTGTCCATAAAAAACAATAGCAGTAAAAGACGTGTTTATTAAACCTACTTCATAACTGATACAATAATATTTCACGGGTTATAAATACCGATACAAAATTACCCAGAATTTAACCTGACCACGGCTTTGTCGATTCGGTCCAGGAGTTTCGCAGAATAAATGCCATCGCACTAACAACACGCAATTATACTGGAAAAATCCAATAAAATACCCGATCGCAATCGAGAATTTAATTAAATTTTGAACCGTAAATCTCAGAATGTAATTTCAGTATCACGGTTGGAAGGACAGATCATACGAAACCATGGCTGTGTTGACTGTCCTTATATCATGCAAATTGCACGAATCCTCGTCGATATGATTTTTATTCTACTTTTGCAGTGTGAGTAAAAAAATATATTTGGCGCTCGATAGCAGAAATAATTTGGTAGGAATATGTTTGTTTTCGATCATGAAAGCAGGATTGTAATAAACGTGGGGTGAGCTTGAATAAAAGGGAAAACGGAACAGACGTAAAAACACGTCAATACATCAGCATCCTGTACGATCTGTAGGCCTAGCCTACCACAAGCTCTATCTGGCTCTGTCTCTGACTCTGGTTTTGAGTCTGTGTGAGTGCTCACCCGTGTATTATACTGTGTGTGTGACGTTTTGACGTAGGATTTATTTAGTCAACACTCACACAGACACAAAGCCAGAGCCAGACAGAGCTTATGATATGCCTACTGATGTACCAGCAAAGTGTAGGTCTGTCAATGTGTTTTGAACGATATTGATAATGCAGCTTTAGTAGTTGGTGGCATCGTTATGGTTAATACTGATGTCTAGAGTAAACCTCAAGCGACCTCTATGAATGCCAAGGTTGACCTACGATACAGTTACGATAGAGAAGGCCAATATCCCGGTCCCATAATCGCCTATTGCCTTTATTATTGCGTTGCTAATAACAACCCGGTAAATGTACGCCGCCAGGAGGATTAGGGAAAGAGACAAAAACAATTTAGCTATTATTTATGAGGCAAATTGGAAGGAAATACCCAGAAAATATTCGATGCGAACGCTCACGGTGGGTTACCCTAATCTTAGACGTATTTCATCGGCATTGGTATTACATTATTCTACCTGCATGCACTTTATTACTTTTTCCGCATTATGGTATGTTTGGAACGTAAAAAGAAGCTTAATTCATCGCAATATTTCACAAGGCTAATCTAGGTAAAGCCTGCGCACACCTAGTTCGCTGGCGGTAGCGATCAGTAAAACGCTGTCAAATCTCAAATCTGACAGCGATATTTGACAGCGTTTCACTGATCGCTACCGCCAGCGAACTAGGTGTGCGCAGGCCTTAAAGTAGTATAGTACAGTGAAACTTGGTTTAGTGGGACCTGGATAAGTGAGAAACCTCCATAACTGGAACTCATGCTGAGGTCCCGACACATTGGCACTGAAATACCTCTATTAATTAAATAAATTATGCTTATTCATAGTTGTTTATTTACACAAAGTAACTTACAATTAAACAAATATTTACAAAATGTACAAAATACACAAGAAACAGTTGAGCTATCTGCAGATCGTTACAAACGATCTAGAGATTAAATAAATTTATCATTAAATAAATTAATAAATTAGTGGGACGAAGCAAACCTCTATATCTGGGATTCGTTCTTTCGATTTATCATCATAGTTACCTCTATAACTGAAACAGCGAGTAAATTTTACATGCATAAACCTCTGTAACTGAGATAACATGGTTTTGTTTGTTTACTTTTGTTTTCTTTTTCTAGCCGCGAATTCCGCACGCAAGTATTAGGCAACAAATATTGCACATCGCCTAATTTCGGCTTCATAAAGCGTAGCATGCGTCAGACAGAGATAGCGCTCTACCAAGCCGAAAAGCCGATGTGCAATATTTATTGCCTACAACCGTATTTGTTTGTAAGAAAACCTGGCAAAGGAAAGACTGATCAATTGACCAAACAGACATTTGAATGCTGTATAACACGATTGAAAATGCAATTCTAAAGCCAGTGGATTATTCGATAGTGCAATTCAAAATCTGCTTCGTGGTTTTGATAATCTTTCGTAGCTTACTTACTCTAGGATATTAGAACTTCGTAGTAGATTGCCATGATCAATTGTTGTGCCACAAGGGATGTCCTAGATCATTATTGAATACCTCTCTTCTTCTTAAATTTAAGAGCTTAGCTCTTGTCAGGGTTTTGATGCAGTTTTCTCCAATTAAGTCTTATATTGTACCTAGTAAAAGTTTTGGAGAGTTAGGTACCTAGTATCTACCTCTGGAAGCTTGTGCTTCTACCAAGCTAGTCTATTACTCTTCTTTCAGTGACGTCAACTTCTGCGAATGAAAGATGTGAAGATATTAGGTGTTCAAATATCTTTGATCAAGTCTGTGGACAGGCCCGAACGCGAGGCGGTACTGTGATTATTTCGAAATACCAAAATATTTGCCACATGGCCAAAATTCAATGCCGGCTAAAGTCTATATTAGGTAAGTATTTGGTCAAATGTAGCAGTTATATATATATTATATTAATATGGGTTGTCCCACGAATGCCACGTCCATAAAAATGAGAAATCAAATTTTTTATACAGCTAGTCCAAGCCAATGCCATGACGTATTTGAACCTTCCTTTTTCAAATAAAAAGGAATAATATGTTTAATAATATATTTTTTAGTACATGAAGGTGTTCCATGGAAAGCGGTCAATAATAGGAGAAATGTCGATTGTATTCAAATCAAAATGCATTTAGAAAAAAATCACGTCCATGGATTCTAACAAGCAAGATAACTTTGGTTATCTTCGTAATCATTTACCTACCTACTGTTATTTTCAAAACGCAATACTTACCTCAAAAGAAAAATAAACATGCTTTTTGTATTTTATATAGATTATTTATATATAGCGTCAGGCGCAACTGTTTTCTCATGGCCCTATTTACGGGGAACTGAAGTGTTTTAAATACTCATCATCATCTGACTTAATCCACTGTTCGGTGGCTCTTTGCTGTTAAATACTAATAACCTAAAAATATTCTGAAAGAGATCACACAGATACCAGACGAGACTTGTGACATCAGACGCAAACAAAACTACAGTGTTAGTGGGCGTCGTTTGACCGACTTCAGCGTGGTGGGAGCCCACCAGGCCTGCAACCACACGTGCCCTACCTACTGCGTGGACTCGTACGAGCCTGCGTGTGCGCAGATATGGAAGCGAGGCATGAAGGGTTACAACTACAGGCCGATGATTAACCATTGTCATATTGATTTGCTGTCGTGTTCTATTGGTGTTAGTAAGTTACTTTTGTTTATTTGTTTTAGATTGTGGTACAATCGACATTAATATAGTATGAAATATAAGTTAAAAAACTTAAGAAACCGATGTTGAACCGATTTTGATGAAATTTCAAAAGCACTAATCTGAAAATCAAAATCGGCTCATGAATGACGAAGTTATGCTATACAAACATAAAAAAAATGGCACTGAATTGAGAACCTCCTCTTTTTTTATTTGAAGTCGGTTAAAAAGAGACATTTGGTTTGGGGTAACACTGGTAATTTTCGGGATCTTACCGAAAGTGAAGTGCTCATACATGTATTTACCTCTAAGTTAACCTTAAATCGTACCATAAATGGTATAAGCGGTGAACGTGCAAATTAAATCACGAAAGATAAGAAAGACCATTTTAGAAGAACTTTTTCCAAGACATAAAGAGCAGACACCATAAATCCGCAAAACTTTTAAGTTGCAGTAGTTGACGGGACACGTAGTTTAAGTTTGGGAACAGTTTAAGTTCCACGTAGTGAAACAAGTACGGCTCGTAAAGATATCTGCATGGTTTAAGTATCTACGTTTGTTCTTTTTGCTGTGGCTGTGGCGTAGATGGTAAAAATGAAGTTCAAATAAAATAAGTATCATCCAAAACGACGGTGTTAGGATAAAGGGTTTTATTTTTATAAACAACGGGACGGGGTAGGTACCTGATGCTCAAATCTATGATAGATTCAAAGTTATAATGGGTTCTATTTTCAAATTAATACAAACTTGACAGTTTAAAACCATTAAATAAGTATTATTTTGAAAATAGAACCCGTTAACCAACCCCTCTCTAGATACACAATACGGCTGCTGGACACTATAGGTTAAATACGTGTTAAAAAGTTGACAGGAAAGCGAGTCTACTACCACTAGGTCACTACTCCAGAACTAGACACTTGAGATACGTAAATGGTGCAGGTTTTAATTTACATGGAGGAAAAATATTTGCATGCTAGGGACAGGACATCTTGTAATTGTAACAATATAACTAAACATCTTTGCATAATTCCAGACGTGACAATCCAGCCTCTAGGTAAATGCTACCACAACCCATCAGGTCTGCTATTCATGTCGCAAGTCGCCGCTATGAAGTCGCTGCGACTGCTTGACGATATTCCGATGAACCTGAACTACAACACCAAGGTCGGGGGACCTTCAGCGTCTCACAGAAGGTCCAACGATGCTATGGAATGGCAGATACAAAACTTGCTGAGAAAATTAATAAACTGATTATGTCACTAGTATATTCCTCGTTTTACCAGAAAAAGGAGAAAACAGCAACAAAATTATCCATTTTCATCTACTTCTTCTTCTTAGTTTTTCAAGACAGTCAAAAGACATGTCCATATAATAGAGGGACATGTCGGCCGTCATTGGCTTTGAAGAAACTGGTGGCGTTTTCATTCAAAACCATCGGAAATATGCATGAACCTGCTCACACTTTGGGCTAAGACCTCAAGTATTGTTGGTAAATACACCACCAAAATTATACAACAGAACTCAAAATAACGGCAGAAAAACAATTAAAATGAAAAAGCTATGACTTCTAAAAAATCCATCATCCTTTTTTGATTATCAAAGAAACGGTGTTTTACATACGAAATGTCAATGTTATGACAGTGTGTCTTCAACGTGTTATTTATTCTGTCTTCTTGACGTTTATTTTTTGCGACGGGGACAACGCATTACCTGAATGTGTTTTGTTACCAGAGTTTAATCTCCACGGAATAAACGGAAATAGCTTATCGAGTGCGGTAGAAAATAAAACAAGGTGGCTTTATTGTGATAGACAGGCTTGAAAATTGAATTGCGTAAAAACCATTTGGTACGCGAATAAAGGATTTCGCGTTCCATATTTTCTGTATTTTATACGTAAAGCCTTTCATGCTTGAAAAATAACAACAAACATAATCCATTGGTGTGCTATCATCAGTACCTCGTTTTGATGTAGGTACATATTATACGCTGTTGTATAGTGTATCAGTAGGTAGCTAGGTAGCTATATGGACCTACATTGCCTAGTCAGACAAATGTTAGCTCAAGGAACCAAAAGCCAACCAAACCATTTTTCTAAGCGATTACTTATGTCAACATAAGTAATCGCTTAGAAAAATGACAAAAAAAAACATGGGCATTTCTGTGCTGTCGTGTAGTGTTGACTATGGTCAAGCACAAAAATCTAGCCTAAATTGTTGCGGAACCATTACTACAAATCTATCTATCTGTTCAGTTATACTTAAAACTTACGAGTTCCAAAGTGTGATTTAGTCTGATCACATTCCTCATTGTGGCCTAAACAGGGGATTACCCTAAATACGTGTAATCATAGCAATTGGTTTAATTTAGTTTCGGCATTGATATTCCGGATGACCGGCGTTAAATCAGAGAGTGAAGCTTATGGACGCATTTACATACAAAGCAGGAAGCTGTAGTAGCAGGCGTAGTATAAATACGATACTTGCTTGGGCCACTCGCTACAGCCATGCAGTGACTGTTACGCTTCACTTTTCTTACGTGTTGTAGAAGTCCGTCGCATACTAGTCACTGTGCAAAATGCCTATGTTTTGAAAAGTATCTGTTGCCAGCCATTAGTGGCAGTGGCGAGTAAGCTGGTGTGTAAGAAACTTTATACTACACCTGCTTGGAAAGTACCTTGATACTTTATCAAATTTACGGTAGAAAGTACGTCATTGCATATCGAACAAATATGCGGGGAGAAAACGCATCTGAGCGGGAGAGAAAAGTGTATTAAAATCCATTTCTTACGTGGTTTTTATTTTTTATTTTGGGTAAGACTATGCGCCGGTAACCTAAATGTCACAAGCCAAAAAGTTTTTACAGTGAGTTTTTATCTCAAAGTTCGCAAAATGACACTGGCCACTAGCTGTGTGTTGGATGGTGTCGGGCTGGCAGTGCGACCCTGCGGCGGCAGGATAAACAATTTGAAAAAAGAACATGTGAAAATTGCAGACGCCATTTCCAATTTGTGTGTTTGTTTGAGGATTCAGTTTTCGTAGAATTTATTTTCCTTGTAGGCGTAGTATAAAGCACTATGTATCACTCGAGAGAAACTGCGATTCCCGATCTCGGGTGTTTTAAAGCCCGAGCCGTAGGCGAGGGCTTCAAACGACACCCTCAACGGTAATCGGTCACTTTCTCCTCTCGGTGAACAATGTACTATTAGATACTCTTGCGTACAAGAGTCGTCCAGCCGCGGCAACCTGCTTTCTGCGTGAATGAGCCTTTCTCGGCCTCACGTGATTAATGCCTCACTCCGTTTCGATTTACAGCCCGCGGTTTTCAGGCCCAAATTAGCCGTAACTGGCTCGTAAATTCACTAAAGGTGGCCCCTAAATTGTAAAGTTGAAATCCTCGTGTAATAAATTGCATCACAACAAAGCTCAATGCGATCAATATTGATCGTTTGCAACGAGTAAATGTACCCAGTGAGTTATATTTTACAGCCTTTAGATTTCATGTGTTGTGTTCCAAGCATATATGTTGCCAACATAACCACACAAAGTATAACATGAAGGTACAAATTGTCATGAAAGCTATGAAATGAATGCTATGCTAAATATTGCCCTAAGGAACGACTTGTTTAGTTTTAATGGTCCCCCACAATAGTCCCACATCAGTAGTTTATCTTACAGGCTTACAAAAGGAACGTAACGTAATGTGCCTTGTACGGAAAAGTAAGTGGTACGCGATAGGTAACTACATTTTAAAACTTTAAGTAGCTTTTTTGAAGAAGTAGTATATCACAGTAACTATTGATTTCAACTTCAATGGACGCTTAACTTCATGCGGGTCATCAGTCATTTTTTTCATCAAACAATTTTAGTTGAAAAAGCTTTGAATAACCTTTGCAAGTAGTTACTTAATAAAATCAGTAGTTGATGGTTTGTCGAAATAGTGTGTGGGCGTGGTGAGTGACGGATGTTATACTGTGATGGGTACCTACTACCTACTCTGTATTTTGCAATATATTTCATGTTGTTTAGTATTTCTAGCAGTTTTCTCACAAATAGTTCCGATATTAAAAACCGAGTGGCGATTTCATAATTGAGTTAGCTCCAAGCAGTTGGACTACCAGCCAATTCCGAGTTTTAATTAAATTTTCTTGCTAAAATAATAATAAGAAATCCGGAAGACTTTGTGGCCAGTTCTTTTATTAAAAAATAACAGGATGCTATTGATATAAATTAAAGTGTGGTGAATTATATAAACTAAAATAAACAACAAATACCAGAAAATATGCTGGGACGATTTTATCCATTTTGTTTAAACCCTAGTAATGCGTCGCGATAAAAAAGAGTAGGAAAAATTCATTTATTCTTTATTATTGGGTCTATCTATTTACTACACAATCGAAATACCCACATTTCAGTAGTGGGGTTCAATAGGATTCACCCTCTTTGTAAACGTAGAAAAGGGATGACTATTTATTAAACGGCAAGGGTGGTAAAAGGAATTTTCGGAATGAATGGAGGTTATTTCATCGTGGTGGTTACTTTTACGGTCAAGAATGTAAACTATTTTGAACGCATCAAGCCGTTCACAAAAGAATGATGGTGGTGGGGTTTTCACTTGCAGAAATCCTCATAAGGAAGAAAATTCTCTCAGGTGCGTGGGTGGCTGGCAGTGTGATTAGCTGGTAGCAGAAATTAAGGGGAGAGAAATACGTTTATACCTCCAACGAGGTACATCACCTGCGTTCACCACACAAATATTTCGGTGAGGATCGAACCCACGACCTACGGCGCAGAAGGCCAGTCCAGTGAGTATTCATATTCATACAATTAAGAATCGACACATTCGTATAGAAATAAGAAGTATGTGCTACGCCTACACGTGAATACACATACAATACAATATTCCGCGCGGGCGGCTTCAGACGACCCGCATTATTACAACTTCGAAGCCTCGGCAGAGACAAAACTACGAACAAACTATCCGTAAAGTCATCTAACACGTCCTAAACTCTGGTTGTGACGTCACAGGTACAAGTAAGTCTCGGATTTGTCTTTCCTTGTTTTCGTGTGGGAAGATAACAAGGGCAGGAATCCATCAACTAGTTGAGCCGGATGAAACTTTATCTAACTTTGTTTGAACTTCTTGATTTGTTACAGATTTTCCGTGGCGATTGATAAACCAATGGACTTTTACAAACAAAATAAATTCGTGGATTGGCAAACAATATATTTTTATAAAAATGATCAGGGTAGACAAGAGGTAGGTATATCTTGAGAGTAGGCTAATTAATAAGGCACCCACCCACCCGATTGACTGACCGATTGATAAGATCTCGGGAATTCGGTGGATGGAAAGTGCTCAAAATCGTTTTCCTACCAAAAACCTACCTACCTGGAAATACCACTATTTTGTAATTACCAAAAATAAATAACGTTTTTAAGTATGGCTGTGTATCGAAACTAAAAATTCTGATTGCACATTCATAATGTTCTACCCATATACTACATTACCCTATTTTTTTTGGTAGTTACAAAATAGTGGTGTATATGCCTATTTTTTATTGATTTTATAGTGTTTACTTACTTTTATCACAAAGATTTGTATAATGTCCCAAAAGTTTATTGAGCCAAGCAGGCTTTTTTAAATACCCAGCAGTGGAAATACTTCAGGCTAATGATGATGATGAGGTTAATTTATAATACTTAATGCATTAGGTCTCATAGGTTTTTTTGCGAGTGAGTTCGTATTAGCTAGTTAGTGGCCTACTTTTCTAATAAGACTTAAGCCCGCCTAAGTAATTGGAATCACTATTAAAATAATCACATATTATGCTCTCTAAGTCAGTTCCCGAGAGTTACTATAAATATATATTTTATCAGATTCTCCAATAAATGTGTTCAGGCCAGACCATCGGCTACTGAACAATAGGTTGTGTAGGTATGTAGTATGAATGCGAAAGTTTCGCCCATAAAGGCGACCTCGCACAATTTAGTTAGTAGCGACACGGAACAATAATTCTCAATCGGACAATAATCCGACCATTGAGCATCAGCTTTGAGGCTATTATTAGTGGTTATCCTTATCTGGTAGATACTGAAAGTAATATAAATAAAATAAAATAAATAAATAAATATAAATAAATATTGTGGACAATTCACACAACACTACCCAGCCCCAAACTAAGCAGAGCTTGTAATATGGGAACCAGATAGCTGATATAATACTTGAATATATTTTTTTTTTTGTAAATACATACTTAGAATACAATATAACACCCAGACAGAGAACAAACATTTATGTTCACCACACAAATATTTGTTCTCGGTGGGGATCGAACCCACGACCTACGGCGCAGAAGGCAGAGCTACTACCAACTGAGCTAGAGGCCAGTCTACTAATATTTAGGTGTAATATTTCAGATACGAGCGGAATTATCTGCTTTTGTTTGGACAAAGGATTTTTCAAAGTAGATTGACTGGTCTCTCAGCTCAGTTGGTACGCGTAGTAGCTCTGTCTTCTGCGCGGTAAGTCGTGGGTTCTATCCCCACTGACGACAAATATTTGTGTGGTGGTGAACACAGGTACTTGTTCTCTATTATGGTGTCATTTTAAGAATGAAATTACAAGAAAAATTAAAAATGTGTACTGCAGAAATTATAAGAGTATAATAAAGCACTGTTAACTTTAGTTTATTCAGATTTTGGCGTGAGTTCTATATAGTGTGAAACTTGGTTGGAACTAACTTTTCAGGCCTAGATTAAGCGTAGGGCTATAATACTTTCCCTTCGTAAACATTATCATGCCTGAAA
Organism: Thera obeliscata; assembly: GCA_947578465.1. Lineage (NCBI taxonomy): Eukaryota > Metazoa > Arthropoda > Insecta > Lepidoptera > Geometridae > Thera > Thera obeliscata. The sequence continues at coordinate 8,606,383 of OX387926.1, forward strand.
GCATGGAACATGAAAACCTACAAGCATGTTAAATGACTAAAAAGTTATAAACTGCCCCATGGATATTAATTTCATATACGTCAACGTCAAAAAAATGTGTATTGACGGGCTGAAGCTTTTAATATTCTCATTGTCCTCTCCTTCCAGTTCGTTAAAGTAACGAAGTATTCGTAAACACGTATGAATTTGCTGAAAAAGTTTACTGACCAGTATTTTCCATTTCCACCCTTTTAAATTTTATATTACTTTTAGCGTCAAACGCCCACTTCAAACGAGCCCTGCAGTTTTTATAACAAAGGGTTGGCGAGGGTCAAACCACGTAAAACTAATATAACATACATAGTTGAGTGACCACCTGCCACTAACCGCCGGTCTAGCAATATTGTTGAAGAGCTTTTATATGTTATAAAATAACTGAAGCACTTACTTTCAAATGTGGTACTCGTATGCGCTGCAGTTCAATTCGTTTTGGAACGCTTTATCAACATTGGCGTAGCAAAACGCTACGCTGTAGCTACGTCATAGGAGTGCTACGCTATTCTAGATTTCGATTTTGTGTAACTTTATTTGAGCTCAGCTCTACGTACATTACGACTCTTTGGTTAGAACAAGTCAAATATGTGCTTATGTGAACATACTATGTAGATGTTACATAGCGTTGCTTGTGTAACTAATAAACTAATTCGTAGTTGCGGACTGCTTGCCGATTCATGCTTGAGTTTGCATTCTGCGCTCAGTGTTTGCATAACGGATAGAATAGTTAGTCGGCTCCGTGTATTAATTATGAAGTTCAGGATTTCAGGTCCTGTTGTGTGGAGATAAACAATTTACAAGCCCCAGATCGATCTTGTTTGCGAGGCAACAGGCAGTGTACTAACTGAGTGGTACTTTAATAAAGTGCTATCGCTAATTGTGCTACGTTGTGGAAAAGTTTTGATTCTTGGGCACTCATTGGACTATCTTGGCAAAATTGACCGATTTTAGGATAGCGGATTGGTATAGAAAAACAGTTGATGATCTCAAAGACGTTATTTTAAAACGAAATGCCTTTATTGCCTAGGTATACTTCGATGGCTTTATTGCCCCGGCCAAGCTTTTAGGCTTGGTCGAGTGGAACTAGCACCTAGACACATCTAGCTTTAAAGATTTTTAAAGTGATGTCCTTGCATCCCTTCTTTTCATTGTGATTTCCTTAAATGAACAAACTTTGACTTTAACTGAACATATTTTAATATGTCTAGAAACAAAAGACTAAATTATACCTACCTAAGTTACAGCGTCATTAAATCATGTCCTGCATTTATTATCGCAAAAGTTAAGCAAAGTCTGTATTTTCCTAATATTATAACGAGTTTTAGATAAAATATACACCAACTTTTCTCATCAGCGAATTTCAATTTGATCGATCGACGTAAAGTTGTTACATATTCAGGTTTCCGGATGCGCGCCTAATAAGCAACATCGCAGCCTGTCGAATAACTACCGGTATTCGATGCTGCCAACTCAGCCGTATTTTAGTCAGATTCAGCCACTTTTAGTTCTTACTTTCTGGCTACTTGCCACTTTGATATGCTACATAATGCGTTCTAATAGTAATTCATCATTCGTTATTATTCGTAACTATTGAAAAAGTTACTAGAAAAAAAGTGTGCTAAAATAGTGTTTTTCGATGACTCTGTTCCGAAGTATGTGTAAATAATTCATTTGGTTTTTTATTTTTTGGGGAAGATTCAGCAAAAAACCCCTGCCCTACTTATACTAACCAAAACCACCAAAACCAAAGCCAGAGACAGAGCCAGACAGAGCTTGTGGTAGGCCTACTGATCGAGTCAGAAACAGTATAGCAACTGGGTTTTCAAAGATTTCCGCATTGAAGCGTTATGCTCACGGGCTAGTTCGTGCCCCGTATTAATTATCCTCATTGAGGGATCCTAGGGTGCGCTGCTATATCGCTCGTGTTACAATAATTGTAGAGTTGCATTATGTGTATTCAGAAAATCAGAAGCCGAATAATTTATTCGGTGTCTTGCAATGAATTTTTAAGCATTCAGAAAGGTTTTACTAAGTCTTTTTTATTGATAAGCAATCAAATGAGCAAGAGAGACAAATTATGTCATTTTGGATTAGTATAGTTGCTTTTTGCTCTCCTGACTAGTGGTGGTGTTCATCAGTTTTATTTTTATACAACTGTGTTAAGAGCGCATCTTGCGAAAATTTGAGATTTAAAAAAAAAAACACAACTAAATAACTAAGTGACATTTTAAAAATCGCAAAAGGACTAATTGTAGACTATACATTTGAGACTAATTCGACATACGATTTTCATTAGCGTTAAATAGAATGTCATGTTAAATAGTATATTTTTTTACCACACTTAAATTCGAATTAATCTCAAATGTATAGTCTACAATTAGTCCTTTTGCGATTTTTAAAATGTCACTTAGTTATTTAGTTATGAATTTTTTTTTTTTAAATCTCAAATTTTCGCACGGAGTGGTAACCATCGCCTGTAACAAAGCATAACCTCGTAGGTCACGCACGTCAGGAACGAGACGCACGATGCAATGCCTTGTGTCCATCAACTTGATACATACAGATGTTCAGCCTCACGTGCCAGTTATTTCACCAGCACCCACACCCTTCAAACCGAAACATAGCAATGCTGCTTCACGGCAGAGACATGGTGGTAGTACTTCCCCGGACGAGCGACACACAAAAAGTTCTACTACTGCTACTATTGAGGGTTGTTATTACTTCATAGCCATCTTTCCATGCTGTAGAATTTTAAAATCTGTATTAATAGTTCTAGTTATCATAAAATATCAGCATATTTATTTAGATTAGCCAGACGCGATGCGGTCAAATGATAAAAATGCCGAACGCCGAATACTAAGAAGTCAAATACTCCGTGCAACTCTAGTACATTTGCATTTTAACGGCCGGCTACTGTGCAGTGGAGCTGAGCGAGACGTGAGATATTACGTTTAGTGCCCGACATGCATTTAAACTGCCTTATGAAATTTTTAAATTATTATCCCAATTACGCCATTCTCATATTGAATCTGCGCGGTTGCATCGTGTGTTCTCATAATTCGACGATATATATGTATACCTAGTTATTGCAAATTAATTATATTTGTCTGTGATATCGTTGATCAACCTGGGCAAATTTCAGACTATCTATTAAGTAATTAGTAATTTTAATAAGAATTAGTTAACAAAAGTCAATTTTCTCATAAAACACAAAATAAATTATAACTTTGCAGGGGTTGACCTTAAGAACCTCCCGTAGAACAACTTTTTGCAGCTGATGACCCCATCTAACCCCTAGTTGCGTTTGATCCACGACTTTTGGGCCACCCTGTATAGTCGCACTATGGTTGTCAGAAATTACGTGGTTTTTTTCACTAGCCATCAATACACTCGTAGCGATAAAGCAACATATTATATTACTGCAATCCCTCTTCCTAGATTTAAAGCTAAAAACTGTATCCTACTTACCTATTGCGTCATGATAATAAAAAAAATAAAAAAATAAAAGTTGTTTATTTCAGGCACGATAAACCCATATCACATAAAAATTACAGTAATAAAAAACAATACACACACAAAATAACACTGGTAGGTAAACCTGCTACCTTCTGTCTTAAACCTATCACTTTTTATTAGGATCCATGTGCATGGAAATCCATTTCTTAAAAATGGGGTTGGCTAGATAGTCAGACACAGCCCTCAGGATAGTGTTGTTGGAGCGACCTAACCGATTCCAAAATTCCGCTACACGGGTTCTTATTATAGCAAAGAAATCAGGTACCCCTGCTTCGGAAAACATGCTCGACGCGCTGCCACAAAGCCCTGCGCAGGCCTTAAAGAGTTATATATCCATCTATCAATAATACCTGCTGTCATCAAATCAAACACAAGTTAAGTAGTTACGTAAATACCGAGAAGGCTTCACTTCATCCAAGAAAATAACAGGCTAGAGAACTATAATCAAAATCCCATTTAGGTCAACTTCCTGACCGCAAACAATTTAATATCTCCAAGGAAATGAACCTCGCTCCGGCGGTGACACAATAAAGCCTGCACTCCTTTAAAAATACATCCATGGTCTCATCTCAGTAAATCCACTATAAGCCCAAAGGAGAAGATAGGCGGAAACACTTTAAACTTTTTTAATCTGTGACGAAACTTCCGCAGTCGAATAAGCGTGCCTTGAGATTTTTCAGAACAGTAAGCCCAACAACAAGCTCTGTCTGGCGCTGGTTTTGAGTCTGTGTGAGTGCTGACTAGATAAATCGTACGTTGCAACATCATACACACAGTATAATACACTGGTCAGAACCCACAGAACAGAACAGAGACAGAGCCAGACAGAGCTTGTGGTAGGCCTACAGAATTGGTTTACTGAACTTCAATTTTTAACGTTGAAACTGAAAAGACTTTTTGTACGAACAGTAGTTTATCTCTTTATCTGCTTTAAGTATCTCATTGGAGTTTCCTTATTAAGTCAGAAGTTAAGAAGTTTTTGAATAGGTTTAAATTAAACGAACGTAGAAGTTTTACTAACTCTCTTTGGGCAGAACATTGCTGATTTAATTTTTTGAGTAGTATGCAGTCGTGCTATCTTCGGGTGACATTTCTAGCTTCATACCTCCAAGTGAAATCGCTGTATATGACCAAAGTGTGTTAAATATAACAACAAAACACAATTGCGCAATAAATTGCAGATCCGTAAAGTTCCCGTCAGCGACGTAGCTCATCCGTTGCACAGTTGACGCCAGGCACTGTCGGGGGCTAATTAAAGTGTCCCTAGGGGTTTGAGTGCTGTGGCTACCCGCACTGTCACTCACTCTCAACTCGTGATAATGGGACGAGCGTGGTTGCCTCGCTTCAACCAACAGTTTGAACGGTATAGTTGTTGGACCTCGGTAAACTTTAGAGCGTTCGCGTGCAGTTTCAGAACATAACCTCCAATAGATTGTTGGTTAGATATTCTAGGGTTGGCTGGCTCAAAGTCACGGTGAATTAGTTTATTCAATAAATTGACACAATTGGATTGAATCGTATCAAACGTGAACTTCAATTTCTCAATCAAGTTGTAATAGAATGAGAGCCCACAACCAGTTTAGTTTAACCGCGAGTTTTAAACGTACACATTATTAGTGATCTATTATGGTGCGCAGAGATAATGTGACATTCATTAGGAAGTAATTTTAAATGGATTTACCAGAATCTTACTGAAATTACGAATGGTTCATGATAGCTAATTCACTAAATACTCGTACCATAAATACTCAAAGTGTTTTTTTATTTTCAATTTAAAAAAAAAAACATTCTATTTTAAACAACTATAACACACATAGTACTTACTATCTAGCCATAATGAAGAATAAAAGTATTTTAAACACTGACCTAAATAAATTAATGAAAGTAATCTAAGTATACGTACTTATAGGTAAGCTCAGTGAAGAAGTGTTTTCAAATAAGTAATGAAAAAGACGTGTGTGGAGGAACACACGTTAGTGCCAAAGTTCTACGAAAGCATTATCTTCGGTCTGTTGAAGCCATTTCAAGCAGCACGACATTTGAACGTGTGACACCAAAAGCCGGGTGATTTTCATGTTGTTCTTTGTGACAGCCATAGCTTAGGGCAGCTGGGACGCAAGGCCGGTTTGAGCGGACATTATCACGAACGTAGGATAAAGCCTACCCTTTTTAATCATTTTGGTCTTTAGTTGCATAAACTTAGGTTATTTATTCCACAATATTGGAACTAGGTTTGTAGTAGGTCTTAATTATAAAGGAATTAATGCCAGTTAGACATTGCAAGCTCTGCTTAGTTTGGGGCTGGGTAGTGTTGTGTGAATTGTCCACAATATTTATTATTATTATTATTATTATTGCATGGGCTTATATTTGCTTATGAAAATATTCAATCGATTGATGATGTTGTGCTAGTAAGAAGTTGAAAGCGCGCTCTATGTATTGCCTCTCAGCTCAGTTGGTTGAAGCTTTGCCTTCTGCGCCGTAGGTCATGGGTTCGATCCCCACCGAGAATAAATATTTGTGTGGTGAACACAGATTTGTTTGTTCTCTGTCTGGGTGTTAAATTGTGTCTTATAATGTATTTACAAAAAAAAAGTATTAAGTATATCAGCTATCTGGTTACAATATTACGCAGGCTCTGCTTAATTTGGGCTATAGTGCTGTGTTGATTGTCCACAATATTTATTTATTTATTATTATTGCCGTTCTACTATACCATAATACTGACTGGCCTCTAACTCAGTTGGTAGTAGCTCTGCCTTCTGCGCCGTAGGTCGTGGGTTCGATCCCCACCGAGAACAAATATTTGTGTGGTTAACATAAATGTTTGTTCTCTGTCTGGGTGTTATATTGTATTCTAAGTATCTATTTACAAAAAAAAAAAAATGTATTCAAGTATTATATCAGCTATCCGGTTCCCATATTACAAGCTCTGCTTAGTTTGGGGCTGGGTAGTGTTGTGTGAATTGTCCACAATATTTATAAAAAAAAAAAAAAAAAATACATAAAAGTATTAAAAAGAGTAAAAAAACAATGTATATCGTCAAGTAGTACGTACGTACTTACTTCTTTATCTTTTCTTACTCATCTTACGATTCACAGAAATTAACGATTGGGAATATAACCGAGCATTAATTGAAAATGGGGACGCGTTCCCAATATAATAGTATATTATGTAACTAGTGAATAAAAGACGGATTTAAATCGTGGGTCATAGATGAATCACGAGCAAGTGAAGGGTTCTAACGAATGAATCACGACCGTAGGGAGTGATTCATAATGATTGAATCACGAGCGTAGCGAGTGATTCAAGTGTTAGAACCCTAAACGACGCGAGTAATTCATGGCCCTCGATACAAATCCGTTTTATTCAAGAGTTGCATACTATACTTTATACCATGACTTCGAGAAAAAGAAAGATTTAAGCGAAAAACGTGCGTCCTGCCCATCCACCAGATGAACCGACGACATTGTTAAGAACGAGGGAAGTCGGTGGATGGAAAGGGATCGTTCTTCCTGGAAACGTGTAGGGGAGGCCTATGTCCAGCAGGGGACTTCTTCAGGCTGATGATGATGATGAAGCGAAAAAGAATTAAAAACTTTGTTTGTTCTATTCTAATGTGACATAAAACCAATAACTTTTGATTTTGGTTTTATTTGAAAACAAGGAAACTAACTTAAGGTTAAATTAATGCAAGTTTTCTATTATATTGGCCGACCTTTCTTTCATAAACTAAACAACTCAATTGAACAACAAAACTCACAACTTTTTCATCTCTAGAATGCATTTTCAATCGATTTATTATTACCAAACTTTGTGTTGTATAACTTACGTGCACTGTATTCAAAATAGCTGCAATTTATTGATATTTATGACAATGACAACAAAGAACACAAAACAGTATTTAACCAAGGAGGTTAGCATTGCTTAAACTCCTTGTTAAACATTTCGACCAATCAAGTTAGAGTATTTTTGGCGCAAGGAGTTTGTATCATGGTTGTATAGTATTAATATGTAGGTCGACCCTATTGGTGTGTTCCAAATTCAAACACCAAAATCGTGATTAAAAGAGCTTTTTATTCACGATTTCCCGTGAATAAAATAAGCTTTTTAGAGGGGGTATGGTATAAATTATCTTTATTGTTGTCGTTGTACGAAACTGCTATTTTACAGCGCGAGTAATAAAATTCTCGAGGCATTGCGTCATGAAATTAAATTTTTTATATCGTGACTCAAGCAGCATGGTAACAGGTAACCACTAAACGCATATAATTGTACATAGGTAAGGTACAATTATAGTATTGGAAGAAGTAATTCCAATATCACCGCTGTAATTTAAGACTCGTGTGTGTGAGTGAGATGTCTCTCATGAAGTGGTATAAGAGCAGGAAAAATACGATAGAAAGTCTTTTTTTAATTTAAACTTTCACGAAAACAATTAAGTGCTAGGAGGGCTTAATGCTAACAGCATTGTCTACCAGTCTTCCTGGGTGTGCAAAAACATGGTGTGGCGTGTTTTTTTATGAAAATAAAATTGTTTTTTTATGAATGTCAGCCTCAATCTGAAACAAATACTTACTGAAACAAAGATTTCTTCCCGTTAGAACGAAACTGCAAGTTATCCAGAGCCCAGAGGGTCCTCTCTGGGGTCAGGAGCTCTGGAATCTTAATCGATTCTTGTCCCAAAATCGTCATGGAATCCCGCAGAGCAACGCAGCCAGGGACATTAATCACAGTTCAGAGGTACCGATGGATGGCTAATAATTTACCGCTGATTCGAACCTTGCCACTATAAATCCTCGTCAGAAACGGTTCAGAGTACTCATTCGGCTATAATCAACGCAAGTGCCAGTATTTTGTGAATCATTCCGTTTTAATTAATCGAGTAGATTACAGTATTTTCTCAGATGATTGAGTTTATTTATTATTTATTTAACTCTTATTGCACACAAACTCAAAATTATATGTACAAAAGGTGGGCTTTATGCTATATAAGCATTTTCTGCTGGGGAAAAGAATGGCGTTGGCGTGCTAACATAAAAGGGGAAAAACTTAGATATTATAATTAATAAAATGTTAATTATACGTGTATTGTTGTGTTAACCTACATAGAAGTTATCGTCCGATGAGATCTGCTTCAAGAAAGGCTGATAAACCAGACGCATTGATTGAATTGATCCATAACAAATCTGTTATACTTCATCATACTTTCGGCTCTCTTGAAATTATAAGCACTATGGAATTATTTCAAACGTCGAATGAACATGGGATGATCTTTGAGTCAGTCAAAAAACATAATCCTTCTTCGGCTACTGGATAAAGCTAAACACCTTCAATAAATAAAATTTTCCTAAACGAGAAAACGATAACATCTCAGAGGCCCGACCTCTATAAAAAATGGATAAAAGTTATATCGACCTTCATGATAAAAATGGTAAACTTTGCCTAAGAAATTGTTTCTGAGACTTCAAATAAAGTAATTTTAAACCCCTTTACAGAATAGCTCTAAGTTTATTTTCATAATAATTTCTCGCATAAGCTCGGTTGTCTTCAAAGTTTTGAGAGAGTTAGAAATTGCAGTGCACACCAGTCTACTTACAACTTAGCACACGCGGCGGTAAGCTATTAATGTACCTAGGTAGCTATGATCTAGCCTAAATAGTGTAGTAACTTCTAGTGGTATTAACGAAGACTCCGTTTGAAATAGGAGACCGCGTTTGGTTTATGGTTTATAGACTAACGTAAAGCTTTGAGCGTCTTGGGGGTGATTTGCGAGTGCTGCATCTGAGCTAGGAACAATGAATAATACTGGTTTGAGAATGTTGAGAACGACTTCTACGCATTTTAAAACCAAATTAAAAATCTCATTGCGATGCCATTGAGACCTTGTTGTTGTTGTTTGTTGTGAAAAGCAATAGTAGTTGTTTTGTCTTTTGTTTCTAGCAAGGAGACCTTGTTTGAGACATCGATTTCGTCTTAAAGGTAATGTAATTGTGATAGGTCATGTTGGTTAAAACTGTTCTACATCGGGTGGGCCATAAAAACAACACAGCTGAATAGACTATACAAAAAATTTGGAATCGTATTTACGTATAACCTAAATAAATAAATGACTCATAACAATAATTTAAATCTACTCAACTGTTATTGGCAAGAGGGCTGGATTTAGGGTAAAATAGGATTGAGAAAAAAATAACAGCAACCAAAGCTAATCCAAAAATAAAAAAATCTAGAACGCTGCTACGAGCAAGATTGGTTCGCATCCATAATGTTTGATTTTTGATATGAAAATATAAATGTGTTGGCAATAAATAAAACGAATATAAAATTTACTAGAACAAAGCTCAGAGGCAAGATTATTGGTTTCGCATCCATTATGTTACTGCGCAAATATGTTATGTGAATGTACTCGTAATTTATGAACGAGGGCACTATATCAGCATGCAGATGTAGGAAACAAAGAGCATTAATAACGATGTTCCAATATAGGAATGGAGAGCGTGCGATCATACGACTGTTAATAAAAATAAGGATAACTTATTGTTCCATAAATCCTGTTTTGCGAGATGCGGTGATAGTGGTGGCTTGGATACAGATTTCAGTCGAGGATTTCATTTTACAAAATACTCTTATCGTTATATTCACATACGGTAACCAATAGAGAGGAAGAGTTTAGAACAACTCATAATTACTTCAAAATGATTGCGGATATTCGATTAACATTACAACAGTTGAAGCATACGAACGTTATAGTCTGTCTTCCAACATATAAATACGGAAATTTCATGGATACTTTCAACTGGAGAGTGGAATCTTTCAACAATCTCATGTACCTGGACACGTTGACACATGAGCACGCATACATATTTGACTCAAATAAAAAACTAGACTATGACTTTACCATGTTCAATAGATACACTTGCAGGATAAATGACCGTGGAATGAGAGTAATATTTGAAAATCTGAAATTTTTCATACAGGGTGTACAAAAATACAATAACACAAAAATCGATCTAGAACAGCATGACAAAGTAAACATACACCAGGATAGCACCAGCCAAGACTCGTTTGCAGTGGAACAGGACCAGTTTTTTCGAGACTAAGTATTTACATACTCTCCACCAAAATATAGCAGGATTGCTGAACAAAGCTGATTCTCTCATGGTAAATCTGGAAGAACTAAAGGATAAAAATATTGAAGTTGACGTTTTGTGTATCACAGAACATTTCATGAAAACAGAATGCCAGCAACATTTGAATATACAAAATTATTCTCTAGCTGCATGTTATAGCAGGAGCCACCATAAAAGAGGCGGAGCATGCATACTTGTGAAGAACACTCATAAATGGAAAGAAATAGAAGAAGTTAAAAAACTTTCGCTTGTTTATATATTTGAGTGTTGTGCTATTGAATTGACTGAATATGAAATTTTAATTATTTGCATTTATAGAATTCCTAAGGAGAGTAATTTAAACACATTTTTCAATAAATTAGACAAAGTTTTGACATGCATCTCCAAATTAAACTATAAAAATGTTGTTATAGCCGGAGACTTCAATATTGATATGTTGAAAAGCAACTCTGTCACACTTGAATTTGAATGCATATTATTAAACTTCAATATAAAACTAGAATTACAGCAACCAACACGTTTGAAAAGCAAAACGTGTATCGATAACTTTGGACATGATTTTAAAAATAATTGTAAGACTGAAGTGCTTGAATTTGGATTATCAGACCACACAGCTCAGTTAATAAAACTACCAGTAAAAAAAATATTAAAATTAAAATTTTGGCGCAAGCAAATAAGAGACTACAGTACAGAAAATATAGAAAAATTTAAAATGTGCATAAAAAACTTAACATTCTCGGATATGTATAACGCTAAAGACGCCTCTGAAGCATATTCCCATTTTATTGAACAGTTTCTACTGTTCTATGACCTTTGTTTTCCAAAAACGCAAACAATCGTAAGAATAATAACTAAGCCACGATGGATATCACGTGGCATAAAAATTTGTAGCAACAAAAAGAGAAAATTGCTTTGGAATTTTAGAACGAAACCAAACAACACCAATAGATTAAAATACGACGCATATGCTAAACGCTTAAAAAAAATAATATCGCTCACTAAACGAGCTCAGAACAACTTTAAAATTAAAACATCAAACAACGTTTCCAAAACAACATGGGATGTAATAAATAAAACACGATTAAACTTACCTAAAGAGCCTATACGAAAAATTAAAAATCAGAATGGTGAGGTCGTAACAGATCCAACCGACATTGCTAATCTTTTTAATAACTATTTTGTTGACAAAGTTATGCCAATTCCAGGCGCTGGACAGAATGTGACGGAATACATATCTCACCGTGAGAAATCGATGTTCATGGCACCCTGTCTACCTCGCCATGTCAATAAAATTATAAAAAACCTAAAGAATACAAATAGTACGGGATATGATGGAGTTACGACAAAAGTCATTAAATCAGTTGAAGAATACATTTGCCCTCATCTAAGTTACCTAATCAATTTAAGCATAGTCACGGGTACATTTCCACAAGGTCTTAAGATGACTATAGTGAAACCGCTATTTAAAAAAGAAAATAGGGAGCTTATGGAGTACTATAGACCCATTGCTCTCATATCAATTTTTTCAAAGATATTTGAAAAATATTTTTATGGAGAAATAAATGTCTATCTAGAAAAAAACAACATCTTATGCAAGGAGCAAAAAGGCTTCCGTCAAAATAAAACCATCAACATGGCAATTTATGACTTTTTTTATAATGTTATCTGTAATGTTGACAACCGGAATCCCATTTGCGCCATATTCTGCGATATGACACAGGCATTTGATTATGTGGATCATAGTATTCTTATTAAGAAACTTGAAGCGTATGGGATAAGAGGCAATATTCTAGATTTAATAAACTCATATCTTACAGATCGGCAACAAATTACAGAAATATCACGGTTAAATTACAAAACTAAATATGATCACACTTATAAATCTATGGAACGTAGTGTATTACACGGTGTTCCTCAAGGGAGCGTATTAGGACCTCTTTTATTTATAATTTATATAAATGACCTACCAAATGTGATAACACAACCTATGACACTATTTGCTGATGACAGCACAGTGACAATAAAATGTAATGATACCAGCTCCTACGAACTTGACATAAATAATTCTCTTAAATCTATTATTTTATGGCTTGATAATAATAATTTGAAAATCAATTTAAATAAAACAATTATAATGCATTTTAATCAAAGACCTAAAAATATATCTAATAACATTAATTTAATATTCCGCAATAATATACTCCAGCAAGCTGACTTTACTCGGTTCCTAGGGTTACAAATAGACCAAAAACTAAATTGGAAAAAACATATTGAAGTGTTAAGTAAAAAAATAAGCAGTTTAGCTTATGCTCTTTATAAACTATCATCGACGGTGAACACAGATGCACTACTTACAGCGTACTATGGCTTGGTAGAGTCTACACTCAGGTACGGCATCATATTCTGGGGTAATTCCACCGATAAGCAAACTATATTTAAGCTGCAAAAGCGCTGCCTGCGTGCTATGTTTAAAATTAAAATGACTGATAGTTGTGCACCGTTATTCCAGAAGCATAAAATTCTAACACTTCCGTCGTTGTACATAATTGAAGTAGCACTATTTGTAAGAAATAACCCCCACTTGTTTCCACGTATGTGTGACACTGTCATTAGAAATAGACGTGAAGACAGACTCCTTAAGCATATTAGCAAAACCGCTTTGTTGAAAAAAAGTGTTGTATGCATGGCTCCTAATATCTACAACAAAATCCCTAGGTTTTATAAGGATCTCAATACAAATTTATTTAGGATAAAATTTAAACAACTATTAATTCAAAAATGTTATTATAGTATTGACGAGTTCTTAAACGACAAATTATGATTAATTATGACTGTACTATTTTTTTTTTTTTTTGACATGTATAATTTTTAATTTTTTTTCTGTTACTTTTACCTACATATTTTTGGATTGTCGTTTACATTGACATTATTTTAGTGCCATCTCCATATTTGTGCACCGACATTGGTAAAACATGTTTGTACCACACATTTGTACACCATCTTCACTATAACACATGTTTATGCAAATAAATAATCTTTATCTTTTATCTTTATCTTTAAAAATATTTTACAAAGCTCTTATCATGTCACTGGTTTTTTCGAACCAGTGCAGTGTGGTGAACTCTGGAGAGGCTCCTTTCTAGCACTCGACACGTTTACGAATTTTTAGATTCTATGACATGCCGGTTTCCTCACGATGTTTTCCTTTACCGTTTGGGAGTCCTGGCATAGTGCACATACAATTTTCGACAGGAAAACTCATTGGTACACAACTAGATTTGAACCCATGAGCACGATTGAAAGGCAGGGTCACTACCACTAGACCACCAGTGCTCCCGCATTTTTTTTAAAGCTTGTACATCAAGTACCTGCCTATAACTTATCTACTTGAATATTGTAAAGACCTTTGAAAAGGGGAAAATGAACAAAACAACCAAGGTCATGAAATTGGTTCTGAGTTGAAGTGGAAATGGGTAGGACATTTGTATTTATAGCTCGAATAACAACCTCAAGGAAATAAAGGTTCTCGAATGGCGATCACGAACCGGAAGATGAAGCTTGGGAAATCGACGGATGAAAAAGTCCTCTTTGAAAATCTACTGGGAGTTCCCCGTATATGGAGCAGGGGAAGTAAGTATTCTTACTTATTCGTATTAGCTTCTGCTAATGATGGATGAACTTTATACTGCTTTACCTATCTCTATCTACTTATACGAAATCATATAGGTATAGCTGATAGAGCCATATTGCGTACATATTTTCATAACTTCAGACTGGGGAACAAAGGGCTGGCGCTTACTTATTAGCTTAGCTATTCAAAGAGGTAACGTTGCCAGCCTTTTGGGCACATTGCCTGCGGTTGGTGATCTGAACTCTGTTTTCTACCTGTAATACCTACAGGTGGAAAATAGAGTTCATAATGAAATTTGTTGTGAAAATGTTTTATAATAATAGTTTTTGTAAATATTAGACATGTTGTTTGTAAATAAAATAACTTTATGGCGTAAAACAATTTCAACTGAAACACAGTTCAGCAATCCTGGAATACGCACATGGTTGGTAGGTATAGGTACATCAGTATAGAGCCACGCTCGGCTATCAGTGGCGTTTTCACGCTTCGCTGGGCACACTGAAAGGCGTACATTGCAATCTCGCGACCATGGCTGAACACTTCGCTTTGCATTGCGTGAGTATTGTTTTTCAGTGGCAGACTGACAACATAACTCTCAGCTAAGTTGACTGGCCTCTAGCTCAGTTGGTAGTAGCTCTGCCTTCTGCGCCGTAGATCGTGGGTTCGATCCCCACCGAGAACAAATATTTGTGTGGTGAACGCAGATGTTTGTTCTCTGTCTGGCTGTTATTATTGTACTAAAACATTACTATTATTGTATTTCTCTTTTGAATATAGTATTTAAAAACTTTTTGTGCACCGCCGTCTATCCGATTTTTATCTATCCTTTCCATCCAAAGGTTGTCTGGAAGAGATCGCTCTTAGCGATAAGGCCGCCCATTGTACTGAATATTTTTGTAATAGTTTCTATATGTATTTCTTTGTGTACAATAAAGTGTTAATCTATCTATCTATCTATCTTTAAGTACATATTTACAAAAAAAATTATATATAAAGTAGTATATGAGCTATCTAGTTCCATAGTACAAGCTCTGCTTAGTTTGGAGCTAGATAGTGATGAGTGGATTGTCTAGAATATTTATTTTATTTATCTTATACCTTTAAACGAGAAAATCTTGTATATATATATATATTTAGGATCTCGGAAACTGCACCAACAATTTTCACGAAATTTACTATACAGGGGTTTTCGGGGGCGATAAATCGATCTAGCTAGAATTCATTTTTAGAAAATGACGAGAAGTTGGTGTTTTGCAATAATCAAACATAAACTCAATATACGACTGTTCCTGCCATCTATTGGTGATTGTGAGCAACTAACTGCAAGCTAGAAGGCGTTGTTAATTCAAAATAAGCCAATAAAGATACGACTCTTCCTGACATCTATTGGCAAATAATAATACTATTATTTTTTTTTAACCCGAGCGAAGCTCGGTCATACCGGCTCGTTTTATAACTAATAAGCTGATGGAAAGTCTGAAGAGCCGGAACGCTTTCGAGCGTCGAGAATTGACTAAAGCTATGGCTACTCTTCTGGAAAGATGATAAAGCAAGACCTTTTCAACAAAACATGGGATAAATGGCGTAATCAATTACATAAATTATTCAGAACAAACTCATTTTTGTTTACTGGTAGGAAGAAATATGAGACTAATTGTGTGGCCCGGGTGGTCGTGGTCGCCCCACCCTCGCATCAATCCTTCGAAATTAGTTTCGGGCACCGCACACCGCTGACTTACGATTCCGCCTAAACTTATTTTGATGGAAAAAACGTGTGCTTTGACTTTATAGAATAGAAGGAGAGATATTCATAGTGCAGAACCTGCTATAAATAAAATAAATTTTCACTTTCTACAATCTGTGCAATACATAACACGTGAAAACTTTGGTGAAAGTAAATATGAGTTTAGTTTAATCAAGTCATAATGTTTTAAACTTTTTGGGAGTGCAATATTTTACATCAAAATATAGCTAACAAGCTTTGCGTAGGTACATAATACCTACGTGACACCTGAATTATGATTTATTTTGCCTAAATTTTCTTAAGTATAGTGGCGGTATGAAAATGTTCGTCGATTTTCAACTTGATTTGTTCTACGTATCACGATCACATACTACCTTTTGAAACTGAATAGACAGAATACACCGATAAGTTAACGTCACAAATTATGTCAAAATGTGTTCATGATCAAGGCACTGGCACTGGTGCAAGCGAACACCGACTCTAAGGTGACGAACATTTTCATACCGCGACTGTACACTATCTACCTAAATGATTATATTTCCGATCGTAATTTTTCATCTCCAATAAGCATAAATCAGTAAACATACTTATCATGCTCGAGCTATTTACAATCTTAATATTTTCCAAGATTTATACTAAAAGATATCCAGCCGTCACCGTCAGATGTCTCCGGGCTGTTTTTATTCAATATTTGACGATCATATCAATCCTCTGTGATTCTGTAATAAAGTAAACCTAGATATGAAACTCCGTACAACACAGGAAACAGGAACACAGGATTAGCTAGGTAGGAAAATGTAATGATGGTCAGTCTTTTTTCAGGCGAGATAAATTCCAAAGTTTCCCAAAGTTTTCCTAGAAAGACAAAAATGAAAGGCACTTTTTCACAGTGCGCAAAGTAGAAAGCGTACCCGTTTTGGTATAATTTTTTTTAATGAACTAAATGCTGGTGATCGTCTGTCGATTTTTAACGCGCTACCGGACAATTGACAGTACGGATTTTCGTCCTGACCTATTGCTACTGATTGCTGTGTATTTTATTATTTTGTATGTGTTAGCTGTAAGTACCTATAAGTATCAATGACATCTGAATAAAAACATGTTTAATTTAATATAAGCACAGCAATACTCCATGAAACCCTCAAGTGGGTCTGTGAGCGAACAATAAAGCCAGTTTCCAGTTAATGCACAGATGAATTGGGGAACGCTCACCTATAGGAATTCACGGGGAAACGTTCAATGGAAATTCTCCCAATACTGCTATTTTGGCAGCGTGGCATTATTATCGGTTCGAAACCAATACCCAATAAAGAAATGCTTTACTTACGACGTTAGGTCCTTGTTACTGTGGTGAATGATGCAGGCATTAAACATTTTGTCCTGGTATATTGGAATCAATCAATATTCATATTGGAATCATTAGAAATGTGGTTAAATTTACACAATAAACTAACATACAAGTATTTACAAATTGCACAAAAAACAGTTGAGCTATTTGCAGACCGTTACAATCGATCTAGAGATAGCTCAACTGATCCAAATCATTGACATAGGGAAGCGTCCCCAAGACGCTGGTGGCATTGCCACGCTGAATAGCAATGCTAATGCGCTGCGCCAGATACCGAGCTAATAATATACATAATATATAATAAATATAAATCCGTTATCCTTTACAAAGTTGCTCTTTTACAAAACTCAGAAAATTGTGTTGTTATAGAATAATTGAAATCAAACCTTCAAACGAAATCCCAGTTGAAACGTAAGACAATGTTATTTTAAGCTGGGGCTTAATTTATTCGAGCGCCGGGAGGTTGTTTTTGAAAACCTGAGGAAAAATTAATTAATGAAACATCATCCCTTTCTTGTCTAAGAACACAGATATAAAATAAATAAATAGTTAATAAATAGTTATACCCGGTAAACAAATAATCGACTAATCATCTTGAACCAGTAGACTTCGGTAAAATCTCGCGAAAAGAGGCTGACAACCGTCGAACAACTTCGCGTCTATTCGCAGGCAGTCTTATATCAGTTCCTGTCCAAAAAGTAGGTAAGTATTTGTCTATACATTGACTGACTGGCCTCTCAGCTCAGTTGGTGGTAGCTTTGCCTTCTGCGCCGTAGGTCGTGGGTTAGATCACCGAGAACAAATATTTGAGTGGTGAACACAGATATTTGTTCTTTGCCTGGATATTATATCGCATTCTAAGTATGTATTTACAAAATAAATATATTTAAGTATTATGTTTATGTATATCAGCAATCTGGTTTCCATAGTGCAAGCTCTGCTTAGTTCGGGGCCAGATAGTGTGGTGTGGATTGTCTATAATATTTATTTAGAGATTCCTGAGGTACAAAGCCCCTTCGTTGTAAAATGTAAAGTGACTAACCACTACCACTTGAACTTCTGCATTTTGTGATCCTGTCTTGTCATGGTTTCCTTTTATAATCCTTTTATAACTTTTTTTTTTATATCTTGAGGCCTCACGTGTTTTACACGTTTTGATCGGCGCCACGCTGACAACCGGTATTTACGAGAATTTGCCCAAAACACAAAACAAACTTGTATTCTTGGTAGAAGTTGGTTTATAATTTCTGCTCTTTTATCATTATCCGTGGTTTGCTTGGCTTCAATTTGCGTAATTGCTGTGTCGAGAGAAAATTTAAGTCGGAATTTTATTTATTTTCAAATTTGAATGTTCAAAAATGTTCTGGTAGCTGTAACCATTACGATGCTAAAATCCAAGTGGATTTTAGCATGAAGCAAGTTAGAGTGGGTGCTCTAACTTGCTTTTGAGACTGTGTGATACAAACGCATATTCAAGATAGAATAATATGAGACAAAATAATACGAGCGATTGGAGCATAAAAAAAATCTTTTTACCATTTTCAGTTCAATACCAATAATATGAAAAGGTTGGAATCTTTGAATTCAAACAGCGTACCTCCATTTATTTGCACTCAAGCGGATGGAATAAACATGGCTGCACCTGACGTTTCTGGGCAGACCGAAACATAACAAAATAGGTAAGAATATGGGTCGTTGGCACCGACCCAACCTGCAGATGGACACCGAACAAAGCCCTGCCATCTGTCGCTTTAGCCGGGCGAGAAAGAGGTGATGGGCACAATACCTGCGTACATACTACGGTTGTGACTTTGGGCTATAGTAATGTACAAAACTACGACGATGTTGTTTTGTCGTGCAGGTCTTTTTTATTTTATACAACTAGCTGATGGAACAAGCATATGGCCCACCTGATATTTAGCGGTAACCATCGGCTATAATCTATAACAAAGCATTGCCTCGTAAGTTACGCGCGTCACGAACGTAACCTACAATGCACTATCCTACGTCCAGCAACTGACAAGATGTCCAGCCTCACGTGCCAGTAATTTCACCGGCACCCACACCCTTCAAACCGAAACACATCACTGCCTACTTTTCGTCTTTCGGTTCGTGGTCGCCATTCGAGAACCTTTATTCCCCAACGGTGGACGGTACATGCGGTGGCTGGTTTTATTAGTAGTAGAGCTTAACATTAAAAGAATTTGACAATTTTCTGTATCATCACACAACAAAAACTGCGTAAAGTGAAACTAGTACAATATAGGTCAAATCAACTAAACCTTTTTCGCTTTATCATTTCCTGTCCCAAAACCGTAACCGTATATTCCGGGTAAAGGTAACTAACGTCCGCGTGTCTAACCGGCTGGCAGCTAGCTAACATTTAATTCGGAAACAATTACGCGGTATCGGAGCCCGGGGCTATATGGGTCACGGATGTCAAATAAATGAAACCGCTTGCGTCGTTACGCGAAATGCGTCTATAGGCCACCAGTTTTCATCAGGTGGACCGTTAGCGTGTTAGCTAACTTAGTTGTCTAATGAAAAACTTGAGTAACCGACTTCATGGCTAAACTGCTGAACCGATTTTGATGAAATTTCTATTGGACAAATATGGAGCAGATCTTACAGATATAAAAAGTTTTTTTCAAATTGGCTGATTTTTATATAAAGAAAGAAAAGAAGAAAGAAAATACATTTATTTGACATAATAATTATACCTACATAGGTGTAGACTTTCACAACATTATAACAATAACGAACATAATTATGCCAAATAGGCCCCGACTCAGCTTAGTGCTGCCTGACAAGGTATCATCTACCATGCCAAGTAGCGCTGGTTTTCAGGCGGAGCCTTTAGGAAGAGGTGACGTCACACGAAAAATTAAAATTAAAATAAAACAAAAAGGGAAGACTGTCAAAGGAATATATACTTAAACTGTGTATTAAATTATATCGAAATAAAGCGATAACAAACGTAAAAAATACAGCTGAATTCAGAGCCACACCCTTTTTTATTCGAAGTGAGTTATAAACCGAACTTCAAACCGAAGGCAAGAATATCCCAACCGTTCAAGAATATCCAGCGAAACACTATTCAGACAAAACTATTTTTTTTATTCGTTAATGTCCAATTTTGCCTTAGTCAGATATAAATAATATTAATTTAAGTCTCTTATAAATGATATTAATTTAAGTCTAGTACAGGAAAACGTATAATGGGTTTGTGGTTTGATGGGCTTCTGTCATCAAAACGGTTTGATTAGTGTTGACCACAAATAACGGGAGTGATGTCAGTCAATCTATAGTTGTTTATTCCGTTCTTGGTGATTGAACTGTTGTTTGCAATACCAAAACAAAGAAAAAATACGGAATTGTGTTTACTAAATAGTACAATCATACTGCAACGGAACGTGCCTCAAATAAAATTACTACATACAACGAACCACGCTCATTTTTCCCGCGAAGTGTTCATTTGTTTTTTTTTCCAATAAATTTAGCAATTTAGCTAAAATTTAGCAAAAAGTGCGAAATTTAAAAAAAAACATAATAAGTTACCTCTTCAAATTGAGACCTTTATTTTTTTAAAGATGTTTCTTTATAAATAGGAAGAATATTTTTGTGGATATTTGGCAATGTTCGAGCGAGACTACATCATCATTAAAAATATTCGAAAGAGTTTTATCTTCATTTGGAGTATTCGGAATGTTCGGCCAAATCTGCCGATTTATGGTTCTCGTGGGATAACTCTGTCTTCATGTATCACTGGCTTGATAATTATACCGAGCTACTTGGATTTACAGCTGCCATGTTAATATTGACAAATTGAGCACAGATTTTAGGTCATGCACATTGCACGTATAGGGTGAACATCTGAACATCTGTGTGCCTTAAGGGGCCTGCGGAAAATTTTCATACAAACGGAATACCAAAATGATTTCTAATTTAGACAGATTTACACTATATTATTGTAATAATTGTATTTGTATAGTATTTATCTAGGTTCCTCAACAGTTTTTATTTCAAATTATTTACCTAAAATGAAATAAACACCAATCGCATTTTGCACATTTTTATGCTAAAATTATCAAGTTTTCTACCTATTGGTTTCGTAGATGGACACGGGGCAGTGCATTAGAGGGCATCTTCCTGGCGTGTGTGACCTACGAGGCCATGCTTTGTTATAGTAATAATAATAATATAGTTTTTTTATTCAAGACAACTTACATGTTAGAGGTATTTCTTTGAAAATCCTGTTTGAAGTGATTTTTCAAATTATTTTATTTTTACATCTCAAACAAACTCGAACATTTTGTTAGATTGCTTCAGCGCATAACAATGGCTTATTCTATTCTGTTGCAGTTTCTATTTGTTTTCTTTTTCAAATTAAAAAAAAAACATTGCCAAACCAAATATGTAGTACTGTATTGAGAATTGAAGTTTGTATAGAAGCGAAACATTAAGTTGATTAAAATACCAGCATCCACTGTTGTAGAGAAATACTAGAGTTTGGCGCAGAGCCAAATACTCCCAAATAACATTTGGAACTGTACCTAATACAACTAAACCTCGATGAAATTTGAGCCGTTTGCGAGGGTTGATTAAACTCATATTATTTTGATATAAAAGCAAAATCAAAGCTTCATATATATTTATTTTTTATATAAGTAGTTTTTTGAAATAGGCGAGTATAAGAGAACCTGCCTTTAAAAAATAACTTACTATAGTTAAGAATTATTTATATATTTTATATAAATATTCACCAAAATTATAGTATATTTTTATCACAGTTAGTTATTCTATAGATAGAGCTCTATTTAGCAGAGATTTCTATTTAGCATTTCCATGAAATATGAGCAGTCTGCGGTTATATTGTCCGAAATCCACATCTCGATAGGTCATCTACACGAGGTATAATTTCAGTGGTATTATAAAAACATGTCAATAATAAATTATAAGAACCCGTATATCACATTTAATTTTGTGTAACAGTGCTACGAAAAGCTACGCCTTGCTACAAGGTGCTACGCAGTTAATTTATTTTTTCATTTACCAGTTGTAGGTTGTTGAATTCACAAAAAACATGACTGGCAAAAAGTTTATTATGTGGCCCAGTGGACCCAGCTACTGCAACACAGGTTGCGAGATTAATCCCTCAATCTCCGCTGAGCGCGCTCACTCTTCTTGATGGGGTAATAACTACTCTTGAACACGCAAATTTGTACCTTATTTTTCGGAGCCAGTGTTTTTTGTGGCTTCTTTTAAAAGTTTTCTTGTTTCCGCGGTTTGACCCCGAGATGTTGGATTACTGTGACAAATACCGCCGCTTTTGGAAGCTTTTATCTCAGTTGTCGTTGTCGCTACAGTTTGCAGAATTTAAAGATAAAAAATACCTGACGGATTGAGTTTGTTTTGTTTACCTAAGTGAAACCAAACCATGTTTTGTTTTCTCGGAATGATGAATTGTTAGCTATTTTTTGGTTTGAATAATATCTTGGGTTTTTATATTATCAGTCATCCATATATTTTGTTACAGTCACGCTCATAAATAATAATTATATTACTGGTGTAGCCAACTGTACACAACCAATATAAATAACAAACACAATATTTTGATATAACTAGCTGCACAAAAAGAAACAATTTATTTATGTGACAAAGAAACAAAATCTCTGCCCCGAACGTCCGGATGCTAGACTACGCGCGACTCCGACTCTGAAAAACATAAAATATGGAAATATATCTTCCGATCACAAAAATGAATAGGGAAATCGAACTTGCATTGCGTTTAAGGCATGTTAATGTTTGTGTTTGGGAGATTATTTTCGGTCCGGTGTTTACAATTTCCGCTATCAGGCGCACGCAAAGTTATCTTGCGTATACTCTATAACGCGCTTACATAATATCAAATCCAAAAAGTACAAAAGCACACATCCGCTGCTCTTATTCACTGAAACAACACCCTCTTTATTTATTAAGTAACTCAAACAAGCTCTGGAACTGTGTTCAGTTTGTCCCAATCTGCGATAGATAAAAGTTAGACAGGCGATGTGCTGTCCAAGACAAACATTTGCTGAAAACAAATTGAGAAAATCTAAGCTTAGGAACGTTTTTAGCCTTGTCCGCAAAATCATAGATGGAGTTATCATATATTAGCTAATATTTTTGTTGTTATAGATACTATTTCTAATAAAACAATGATACAGACCTTCTTGTAAAAAGTCATGACAATGACAAAAGTACAATTCGCTTGTAAAGACTCAAATGAATTCGTTTTTTGTCATTTTCGGAAGTCGCATAGTTTTTTTCATTTTTATTATATATCTGATGTTATTTTGAGTTCTGCTTAGTAATTTCGGTGGTATTCAAACCAACATTACTTGAGGTCTTAGCTCAAAGTGTGAGTAATTGGAATGAAAGTGTATTATGTGATATTTGCTCGAAAGGTTTCCGATGGTTTTGAAAAAAGCGGCCACCATTTTTTTTAAAGCCCGAATTTTCTATTGATTGTCTTGACTAAAAACTGTTTTATTTATGTAATATATTCTCGCTCGACATTATCAAAATTGTCCTAATGGACAGGTTTCATCTAATAAGGAGGAGGCTCAAATGTTTGGTTTATAAAACCGGCATGCTTGATAAAAAAAAGCAGCCAAGTGCGAGTCGGACTCGCCCATGAAGGGTTCCGTAGCATCAAGTAACATAATATAAAGGTTCTTGTAGTTCGTCGAAGGGTAAATTGCGGTCTACGATTTATGACGTATAAAAAAAAAACTACTGACTAGATCTCGTTCAAACCAAATATCGTTGAAAGTTAGCATAGTAATGTACAACATATATTTTTTCTAGTTTTATCATTCTCTTATTTTAGAAGTTAGAGGGGGGGGGGACCAACTTTTTTCCACTTTGGAAGTGTCTCTCGCGCAAACAAAATAGTTTAGAAAAAAACGATATAAGAAACCTCAACATCATTTTTGAAGACCTATTCACCCCACACGTATGGGTTCGATGAAAAATGTTTTTTTGAGTTTCAGTTTCAAGTATGGGGACCCCCAAAATTCATAGTTTTTTTTCTATTTTTGTGTAAAAACCTTAATGCGGTTTACAGAATACATCTACTCGCCAAGTTTCATCAGTCTAGCTCTTACGGTTTCGGAGTAAAATGGCTGTGACACGGACGGACAGACAGACAGACAGACAGACATGACGAATCTATAAGGGTTCCGTTTTTGCCATTTGGCTACGGAACCCTAAAAAACATCGCAAGTTGAATATCAACTCTCTGAATAATATAATTGAAATTTGGAAGACGTACGAGTACAAGCCAGTACATGTTTTGCTAGAGTGTGTTTGAAAAGATAGATTTAGACCAGTTTGTTTTGGAAGGTGATGTATGAATGTCGGTATGATTAATAGCATCTTGTAGGGATGTCGGAAATGCAATAAAGTATCGATATATATCGTATCGATGTTTTTTGAAAATATCAATATCGATATTGATATTTTTATTAAAAAATATCGATATATCGGTGCCAACTTAAAAACCAAACTATAAAACAGCAAATCAAGTCAACCAAAAACAAAAAATACATAAAATATAATTTGTTAAAAGATGTTAGTATAAAAAAAGTATTTTCTTTTTGAGATTTTTTAATTTTAAAACTTATAAATGTTTATTACAAAAAAAAAAATGTTTATTGGTCTGAAAAAAATATCGGTTTTTATAACTTTTCGATACTTAGAATTTTATATCGATACATCGATATATCGAACTATTAAATATCGCTCAAAAATATCGATACATTGAAAAAATAATATCGATATATCGATGTATCGATATTTTTTCAACAAGCCTAGCATCTTGGTTTGTCCCTTGTTGGGTCAAGACAAGATGTTATATAGATTGGCAGAAGTAGATCTAGCTGGAGAATAAGTTTGTACGAATTTAGATTAGGGTTTCCTTTTTGATAAGATTAGTTTTAGTTGGTATTTTGTTTATAATGTTTTATCATAGGGCAGTGTGTAACAAAGACCTTCAAATAAATTTAAAAAAAAAACTGAAAATGTGGTGTACTTTGACACTGGCTGTACAAGGGTGCAAAATCCACTGATAAAACAACTTTGGCTACACGTTTTTCAGGCATGTTTCTGAAAATTAAAACTCAGTTTAATGATCCTTAGGCAACCAGAAACACAATACTGACGTTTAAAGTATACCAAATCCAAAATAAACGAGCATAAACCAATTACCAAATTGCCAAAGCACCTACCTAAATGCGTTATAGCGCCGAGGGCGTCCCAAATCTACAAAAATAACATTTATGTTGTTTTTCAATTTAAATTGGATTTGATTAAAATAGGTCTTGCTTGTTTGGATTAAACAACCCCGTGAAGGGGTCATCCAATACGATCAATCTCTGTTGGGGAGGTTCATTTTCCGCTATGAAAAGTTATATTTTCCAATGTTATTGTATACGGAGCCTGACGGCGATACAAAGTCAAGTGAGAGAGTAGTCGAGAGGTACTCCTAGTAATACCTAATTCCATGGAATAACATTCTCTACTTGAGAATGTTATTCCATTGAATAACATTCACAAGTAATAAAAATGAAGACCATAACATATTTTAGTTATTTCATTTGATGCAGTAAAGGCCTGCGCACATCTAGGCGATGGCGATGACGATCACGTGAAACGCTGTCAAATTTGACAGCGTTAAAGCCGGTTTACACTTTGCGAAGTGTGAAGTGATAAGTGTTAAGCGTTAACTTAACGCGGTAAGTCTCAAGTGTTAAGTAGTCTTTTCCATCTCCGTTTACACAGTGCTTAGGAAGAAGCTCAAAGTAGCTTCCGTTCATACCTTGATTACTAAACACCTGCACTAATCACCTGCAGTGTTAACTTAACAAAGTGTAAACCGGCTACAGCTGACCTTGCTCTTGAATTTTAAGGGTGCTGCAAGTTGAACGAATGAAATTGATGCTTTTTAAGAAATCTTGTAATGGTATTGTTTGTTGCATTGATTTTACATTTTTGTTTATTTTATTGTCGAGAACTTTAGAACAAAAAATAGCATTGTTCTTTTTTATTCTTACTAAAGTATCAATATGTGTATTTGTGGGCTATAAATAATTGTCTCTATGGCGCATATTCATAATGGTAGCCTTTCAGGCCACTAAGTCTGTTACCATCTTTATTTGTTGGGCATGAAAGTAACGGTGTCAAGAGATTTTCAGTCGTTAAAAAGTTTCAGGTACTAGTAAATTTGAATTTAACAAAGCCTTGCGCTAGTCTAAACGATCTGCGATGGCAATCAGTGAAACGCTATCAAATATGACAGCGGTGGAAAGCGTTTCACTAAATGCCCATCGCCATAGCCCAGATGTGCCCTATGCCTGTAGTAGTCTGATTGATAAAAGTTGCCTTGTATTCAAAGATGTTTTTTTTTATTTGAAATAAATATTTATTTTCATGTAGCAACCATAGTGTAAATATTTCACCGCTTGTGATCCTTTTAGTATAGCAACGCGGTAACGTTCACGAAGTTCTAAGGTCGTCGGTTACCAAAGAGGCAAATTTTTTTCATTAAGATCATTCCAGAACTCGCTTATAGGCATTACCGTCGATATTAAAAACGTTACGTGGATACATTAGGCTTTATTACGTCGGTTTACGAGCTACAAGCGACGCTTCAGACCATCACAGGAGACTCTGAATAGCTTGAATTAAGAGCAAAGCATATGGCACTACCTGCTGACGTCAGTGCGCAATCAAACGGTGCTTTGACAAAACCCATAAAGGTCTATGTCAGGTACGAGGCAGGGAAGTGTTTCGTCAGGAGTCTAAAAAATATCAGTGCATAATTATGTTCATACATAATTATGCACTGATATTTTTTAGACTCGATCGCACACGTCCGTGACCGTGCCGGAAACGAAGCTTCAGTGTCAGGCCACGTCTCTGCCCCGTCCCTGACACGGCTCTGATGTGTGAGGATAGACCTTAAACTGATGGGTACCTACTTACCGAAACGTGTTATAGCAGATCTGCAAGCTGAAATATTTCTAATAAAATTTGCCTTTATTGCTTGCTTAATCTGCCTTTACTAAAAAAAAAACCCTGCGTACCTGGTTATGAAACTCGCGCGCGTATATAGAAGCACTAAAGGAAAATTTGTCAGTTTCCAGATTTGCTGGTGTAATAGAGACGTCCGGTGCACTGATCAACTTTTCTAGCAACACTAAGCAAGCGATCCTGCAAGCCTCCCCGCGTAAAAACTTGTGTGGTGTTCGGCTGACTCGGATTAAGCTGCATTAGGGCCACAAATTAGGGTGCTACGAATGTGGCCATCGCGAGTAGGTAGCCGAAATAATCTTTGTAGTATGTATGGGTGATTAAATAGTATTACTCCAAAACTTAACCTGCGAAGTTATATAACTAGCGGCCGGTCCCGGCTTTGCACGGGTGGACATTTATTTTTTAAGCACATAAATATAGCATTATGCTGCTTAGGGTGAACGTAGCTTTCCAATTGTGAAAGAAGTTATGAAATTGGCACAGTAGTTTTTGACATTATTCATTATAAACATACACAAAAAAATAGAAATGTTTCCTCGTTATAATATTAGCATAGAAGTATAGATAAGGGTCTGAAAAATTTCTAAAATGATTCGTATGGCTTGGTGCGCTTGACTTGGCGGGATTTCGTTTATGACTTACAAGGCCTAAAATTGAGATTAAATAACTTTGCCGACACATTTCTAATTTGAAAACGTGGCGCGGAGATTAGATTTAGCACACGACGTCTTTGCACGTCTTCATTGCTAATGAGAAAGTAATATCGTCTAACGACGCATCTTCTGTAATTTTTTTAGGGCAATTTCAAGCTCACTCGATCTATCCTAAAAACCAATTGTGATGAGAAAATCTGTATGAGTTGAGGAAAATATTATCTACTTTGCCTCCTCACCAATTAAGCCCATCATACATGTAGATATAATATATCCGTGCCGTATATAATATATGCCGTGTGATAATATAAATTGCGGTGTAAGCTAATAGTGACGTCCAAAAATAAATATATATTATAGCTGCGTGTGCAGTCACTTGAATATTTGTCTAGAAAATATATCTTTATATGCCTTGCCTTGCTTTTGAGACTTATCATATATTATAGCTACGAGTGTGACGAGCTTTACAGATTTGTATTCGCTCGTGGTTACATAGTAATTTGAATATTTGGTAATTAGAAAATATTTTTCTTTTACTTGATGATCACTAGTTCTGTTGATCCAATGTGTTGAAATTATTTTAGGCACGCCTCAAAGGGGCTCCTTAAAATATTTAAAAAAGTTATGCAGTAGATTCCTTGAGATCAACCTTCTTTCACAAATATTACGGTTCACATCGTAAAAGTGTCCAGCGGTGGAACCATTCGGGCTAATGATGATGGATTATCCCACGGCTGCCTAAAAGTACTTCCTCTTTATATACCTCTCTGCCCTTCAAGAGGCATTTATTTGCCATTTCCGCTGCTCGAGAAATTTGAGATCAACATGTCATTATCTCCTAAGCTAGCCAGTCGCCTGTTAATATTAATTTATTTGTTTTATGAATATGAATCTAAAAGTAACGTGTTTTGCATGCACGATAACCTCACCTTCCGACCCGACCTTTGACGATTAAAAGCTTTAGATCAGATTGGGCCATTCAAATTTCACATAAGCCACTTTATACTGCATTAGTGTGTGTAAAGGTTATGGATGAGACCTATTTGACAAGGGTCAGGTTGGACCCTGAAGTCTACTCGACATTCGATTCTACCATCCACAGAGAAAAGTATTCAGAGACGAGTTTAAAAGTTAGTAGGATATCGCGCAAATATAGTTATTATAAAACTATAGTCATCAAGTTTTATAATAAATACAGTACGGCCAGTGGATCTTGGCGCGCTTAGAGAATTATTCATCAGCCATTGATCATTTTGCACAAAGGCTCAATCAGACCCGTCCAAATATTGTACTTATTTTCCGATTTCCCAATGTTTTTCCAGATCACCTACGTTATTTTGGTGGTAACCATCACTAACTTATCAAAGCTATCATGGATAATACAAAGCCAATACAATACATTCTATCAAAGTCATAGGCCATCATGTACGTTTAGAAATGTGATCTATGATGCACTGTCCTGTGTCGATCAACTTGAGGTAGATATACTGGTTGAAACGTGTGCCTGTCACCGGCATCCACCGCTTCAAACCAAAACAAAACAAGTAACTTCAACTTCTTAGTTAGATGTCATCTATCCATTCGGTCAATTTTGTCAAGTGAGGATATATTTTATGAGGATACATTTTAAATAAATAAAAACGTTTTTAGTCAAATCAGTTAGTAGACAAGTCGGTCATCATTGGGTTTCAAGGAAAAGATGACGTTTTTCTTCAAAACCATCGGAAACACTTTCGTGAAAATTAGGATATCACATTATAATACTACACTTTCTTTCCAACTGCTCACACTTTTTACTAAGACTTCAAGTAATGTGGGTTAAAATACCACCAAAATTACACACCAGAACTCAAAATAACACCGGAAAAACCATTCAAATGAAAAAGCTATGTGACTTCCCAAAATAACAGAAAACGAATTCAACATAATTATAA
Source organism: Thera obeliscata (assembly GCA_947578465.1). Classification (NCBI taxonomy): domain Eukaryota; kingdom Metazoa; phylum Arthropoda; class Insecta; order Lepidoptera; family Geometridae; genus Thera; species Thera obeliscata. Next base: position 8,636,453 of record OX387926.1, read on the forward strand.
GTTTAAAAAACTTGAGAAACCGACTTCATTGCCAAACGGCTAAACCGATTTTAATGAAATTTGTTTGGGACAATCTGGACATAAGAATAACCTTCCAAATAAAAAAATTATTTTCTAAATCGGTTTATAAATGACGGAGGCATGCAGTTACAAACATTAAAAAAATTATTTAAAAAAAAATGGCAACACCGATTTTAATAAAATTAAAATGGGACCAATCTGGAAGCAGTACCTTTAAGATAAAAAAATATTTTTTCAAATCGGCTCACAAATGACGAAGTTATGCGGTAACAAACATTAAAAAAAAAATAAAAAAAAAATACAACCGAATTGAGAACCTCCTCCTTTTTGATTGGAAGTCGGTTAAAAAGAAGTTCTAACTTGGATTTTTCTTTTCAGTCAGTCAGTTTGGCTGTCAGATTCTTTTTGGTCTATACCAGGGATTCCCAAACTATTTTGGACGAGTGACCCCTTTGCCAAAATGAATAGTTACCTCAGACCCCCATGGCCAAATTACCTACTTTTAAGATCAACCCCCTTATTCACAATGGTCCGCTAACTTAAAACAGCTGCTACAGAGTGTTATTTTTCACAGGTCTCTCTCGATTTAGGTCAATAGAAGAGGACAGAGTGAGAATTAGCAATGCTTTAAGTTAGCAGACTATTATGAATAAGGGGGCTTATCTTTAGTTTTTTCCTATTGATACAAAATACCTAGGTACTAAGGTACCAATTGGAAAACTTTGCACTTGGTTAGGTGATTAAAGTTGACTTCATTTCATCAAAATTTAACAAAATAAACGTACGTTGTACGAACTTGAGAGTTTACATTACTACAACAATGCTATTTCCTACAAAAATATTAATTATTTTTAGTGCACGTAACACAATATAAACAATACAGTACCTATACCTACCTAACTTGAAAGATTGAAATAAGCACTTGTGTTAATTTAATAGGGGCCGATTTTTAGACCTCGTCGACCCCCAAAATTAGTTTTCATTTATGTCGACCCCTAAGAAACCAATATCGACCCCAAGGGGTCGATATCGACCACTTTGGGAATCCCTGGTCTATACTATAGAGTGAAAATAACCATTTATTCTGATTATAATTTCACTCGAATGCCTCGCGACGGTAGTCAAACCGGAATAAGATTATTCGCTAACATTAATGTATAAACCAACATTATTTCAGTCTATTAAACCTAGATAGGTTTTTCAATGTCACAGATTTAATTAAACCTTTACCAGAGAGTAGAATATTGCGTTAAACCTAGAAACGCAATCATCTTTGTGCCTTGAAAATAAAATTGGCGACCTCTCTCGTCATCAATCGTGTACATGCTAACAGACAGATAATGCAGAATAATTTTTTTTATTGCAGAATTCGAGTATCATATCTATCTTTTTATTCTCTGAGGCTCTAGATAGGTAATTTAGATAATGAACTGAAATCGAGTCCGGCGTCGAGGATTATGAAATTGTCTCCCACCTTTTCTGAAAATGCTTTCAAATAAATCTGATTTATTTATTCAAGCTTTGCATAATCTCCAGGGAATTTCCAGCACCTTTTTAACCAGATAAATAAATATAAATAAATTATTATATTCTAAGAGTTGGGCCTAGTTTTTAATATAGCGTTTTCTGTAGAATTAAACGGTGTATTTCCGTGAACCCTGTTAGTAACCTTTGAAAACAGCAGTATATTCAAGAATCTTTTGCTTATGAAAGAGGATATGCGGACTGTGTGCAACCCTTCACCTTTTGTACGGTAAGGGTATAAAAAATACCTGTTTTCATGTTTCAATTCATGTTTCAATTTCGACTTTTTTATTTTTTTTTATTTTTAATAAATATGATGCTTGAAATTGATTTTCCATAGACAATTCGAGTAATTTGTGCAAAATCATACCTTTTTTTGATTTTGAATCAAATTTCAGTTTAGTTTATGCGTACGTTCGTTTACGTGGTGAGTCCCTGTGTCTTGAGTGCTAAGATATTTCTTACGTCAGGCTAGTTTTTTTTCCTACTCTGTTCATCGCAATGAAATTCTATACAATTTTGCTCGCGGCTTTTCGTGTAGCACGGCAAGGTTGGCTTTGCTTAAAGAAGGTTGTCATTACAAGTATCGTCACACAATGGAGAGAGTAACCTCCTCAGTTACTGACCTCTTTGATCCCTTGGTCAAGGAGGTCAGTCGTTTTATAGCAGATGGTGATTTGTCAGTGTCATAGACGACCATTGCGTCAGGCACACCCGATACATTCTACAATTACCACATTGTTTATGAGAAACTGGAGATTCGTTTTCTGTCATTTTGGGAAGTCACATAGCTTTTTCATTGTAATTGTTTTTGTAGTGCTATTTTGAGTTTTGTTGTGTAATTTAGGTGGTATTTTAACCAACATTACTTGATGTCTTAGCTCAAACTGTTAGCAGTTGGAATGAAGGTGTAATTTGTGGTTTCTGATGGTTTTGAAAACAAAGCACCATCATTTTGTTTTCAAAGCCAAGAAGGGCTGACTTGTCTATGAATGACTTGACTTGACGAAAAAGTATTTTATGTAAGTAATATATCCCCAAACAAAGGTCAAAGATGTTGGGAATCGCATAACGGAACTAAAATGGAGTTGGGCAGGACACCTGGCAAGGCGAGGTGATGACAGGTGGAGTAAGGCGATGACTGAATGGCGTCCAAGAACTGGCTATAGAAGCGTTGGTCGCCCTGCAGCAAGATGGGCAGACGATGTGGTTAACATCGCAGGCAAGACCTGGATGAGATTGGCACAAGACCGGCAACAGTGGCACATACAGAGAGAGGCCTATACCCAGCAGTGGGTGAAGTCGGGCTGTGGATGATGATGATGAATATATCCTCACTCGACACTGGCGAAATTGAAGCGAAATGGACAGATGCCATTAAATAAAGAAGAAGAAACATGCTTTTAGATTATATAGATCTAGTTTAAACCTTTGTTTTGGCGTTTCTTTTTTAACTAAACGGGATTTTATTTTTATTTAGCGCATCTGAACGAAACTTTGCCACATGAGGCAAATCTGAACCGCTAGCAAGTGGGTAAGGCTTTCGTAGCTCGCTCCAATCTAATAAATAAGGATGAGACCGGAACGTACGAACACCCTAGAAAGCGGATCCGAGAGATTTTAAAATGTTATCGGTGAGGCGTGATTGACAAAAGTCGAAAGCGCTGGCTTAGCGGAGCCTTTGGTACTCTTCCGGAAAGAATGTGGCTTCCCTTCGATCGTAAAATCCATCGTTACTTCCACGGTAAGGCAGCTGGGACTTTCCCCAAGGCTCTGAGCGAACAGAGTTCAAATTATTGTATGTTTACTTTTTTGATGCATATTGATTGGCTGAGAGGCTGGCCAAGTTATTCGGAGCCTTAAAAGCTATTCGTTACCGAGAATTCGATACCTATCTTTGATCGCACTCTGATTCAATTTGGAATTCGGAAATTAATTTAATGGGTCAAGGGAGTGTTTGTAGAGTTCTAAACGCCCTGGGATTTTCGAGCAACTTGCATAAGTTTGGTTATTAAGAGAGATTTAATCGTTATTTTATAACGCAAACACGCGGAATGAATATAATTATAGTTAGTCGTAGATAATCTTACTATTATAGGTGGACTTGGCGACCTACTATGCGTCCTAATTTAGCGGTTACGTAAATATTTTGATGCATCTAAGAAATTCTTGACCTCTCTATTTCGAAGTATACATCGAAACCCTGATTGCAGCCATCAATCAAGCCAAGCACTCGCAAGGGAAAACGGAGTGTATTTTTGTTAGTTTTAGGGCGGTTACTCACAGAAAAATCGGCGGAGCTAAGGCTGGCAGGAAGCCTCGTTCGAGTCCAAACTTAACAAAGCCTAAATAAAAGAGAGTACAATTTGCATTTTATTTAAATTAAAATGCAAAGTGGAACTCCAATCATGTGTGATGGTGATAATATCACTAAAAATAAAGTCCTTTAAACGATCGGATCTGGTTCCTGGAATCCTTCTTTGTTGGCGTGTTTTCAAATTCATGCTTGATTAATAGTATATTATGCAACTAGTGAATAAAAGACGGATTTAAATCGAGGACCAAAGATGAATCACGAGCAAGTGCAGGAATCTAACGACTGAATCACGACCGTAGGGAGTGATTCATGATGATTGAATCACGAGCGTAGCGAGTGATTCAAGTGTTAGAATCCTAAACGACGCGAGTGATTCATGGCCCTCGATATAAATCCGTTTTATTCAAGAGTTGTATACTATACTTTATACCATGACTTCGAGAAAAAGAAAGATTTAAGCGAAAAAGGATTAAAAACTATGAACTTTGTTTATACTACTCTTATATGACATAAAACAAATAATTTTAGATTTTGATTTGATTTGTAAATATAGAAGGATAAATTAATGCAAGTTTTCTACTATACCTACTTCTCTTTCATGAACTCAACAACTCAATTGAACAAACAAACAACTCAGCACATCTTTTTCATTCCTAGAATGCATTTTCAATCGATTTACTATTATCGAACTTTTTGCTGCATAACTTACTAAGAACAGTATTCAAAATAGCGCCAATTTACTTGTGTATGACAATGACAACAAAGAACACAAAACAGTTTTTAATCCAATGCTAAACTCCTTGTTAAAAATTTCGACCAATCAAATCGAGAGTATTTATGACGCAAGGAGGTTGTAAGGTATTGAGATGGACGTTGACCTTATTCGTGTGTTCCAAATTCAAACATCAAAACAGTGATTAAAAGAGCTTTTTATTCACTGTTTCCAGTGAATAAAATAAGCTTTTTAGAGGGGGTATGGTATAAAAAATTAAAAGTAACAATTTTAGTTCGAAACAACGTTTTCAACAAATAAATTATCTGCATGGACTTTAAAACATTCCATTCACCCAAAAATTTGAAATTTTACATGTTTTAAACAATTTATAGAATCCGTAGCAGGTTGCAGACGTACCTTCCTATATCCGTTCAGAATATATCGTTTTGACCGGATTTTCCAATACCTACTTTTTATTTAAATATTGAGAGGAAAGTGGTTTATAGCAACCTTAGATAAATAATTTTCCCCCGATATTTCAACTATTTTCGTTCCCTTTAGGTGTCTTCTCTCAAAATAGAAAAAACAAATATAATTCTCAAGTAGAAGTCTCAAATTGCTGTTGGATACCGATAGATATGATCCAACAATTTGCTTTGTTTCAGTTTGAAGGGTTTGGGTGCTGGTCATGGACGCAGGGCAGTGCATCGTAGAGCACGTTCTTGATGTGCGTGACCTAAGTAGCAATGCTTTATTATAGGTGATGGTTATACATAACATTAGCTGGGCCATACTCTGGTTCCGTCAGCTGGTTGTATAAAAAATTGGTATGATGTTAGTAAGACTGACGTCACTAGCGGTTGAATTAATTAATCAGTGTGCACCACTTTGGTAGCTACCGGTGACTGAGCGCAATTTCCGCCTCAGCTCATCCGCACTGAATGCATAAAGATACTACGTCGATAGTAGTAGAGAGCGCTGGTGGGCTAGTGGTAGGGGCCCCGCCTTCCGATCCTTAGGTCGTGGGTTCAAATCCAGTCGTGTACCAATGAGTTTTTCTGCCCAAAAATGTATGTACACTATGCCAGTGCTCTCAAACGGTGAAGGAAAACATCGTGAAGAAACCGGCATGTCATAGAACCTAAATAGTTCAAAGACATGTATGGACTGCGCGAAAGGAGGCTCTTTGAGGCGCTTTTAAAATCCTTCTACCACATTTGGTTCGAGAGAACCAGTAACACATTAAGAAGAAGAAGTAGTAGTTGCTCAAAATTCGATTAACACGACTGACTAGGTACTAATGCCTCTTGCAGAGCAGTCAAAGCAATTCCTATTGAACCTATTTTGAAAAAACCGATAATCACTTTTAGTTCGGAAAATTCGGAAGGTGATTCTGTGAATAATCTGGTATAACAAATTGTTAGCCCATGGAGTAATTCTTTTTTTAACGGATAAGCGGAGCTTTTCTATTGAAAAATAACGTATACTTACTTAATCTTTCTGATAACTTTTTTATGTATTTTTTGTTCTGATTTTATAATAAAATTAGGAATTAAGATATTTTTTTGGCTAGAAATGTGATGCTCTGATAAAATCGACATAATAATATGCTAAAATATTATATAGTATAATGTATAGCACCTACCTATATATTTAAACTATTACACGGGTATTTATCTCGTATATTACCTTATTTTATTTATTTTCCCGACGTTTCTGACGCGATAAATACCCGATGTAATAGTTTAAATATGTTTTATGATCGCGAAAGTTTAAAAAGTACACCTAGGTACCTATAGGTAAGTACAGATTTTATGAGTACTAAGATCCTTAGGATACCCCCTTATACATCGCTATGATCTGTCTATAGTAAAGTTGTTAACTATATGCTGACACAATGTTAATTATGCTAATAAAATAGCGTTTATAACTTCAACAGACTGTGGCTCATTCCACAAAATGTCTCCTTTGTACAACGTAAGCACAATAACATTTAATTTTACAAATGAATTCAAAGCCAATTTCCAGAACAAAGCAAATTAATACAGAAATATGTGCATGTCTCCAGCTTCCTCATATGGAAATTGCGAATTCTGAAAACGCCAACATTTAAAGCATAATTGGAGCAATCATTGATTTGAAGGAAAATTTAGCAGCAAAAAAAACAACGACTCTATGAGACTTTATAGGTGTGTTAGCTGGAGAGCGGCTCCACAGCTTCCTCATTCAGTGTGGGCAAACGGCTAACGATAGAGCTATATAGTAAACGCCAAATTTTAGAGCATAATTAGAGCACCCGGCATAAAAAAAATCAAGTCTCTAGCTCGAAAACTCTTTGAGTTAGAAGACTATAACAACGTGTTTGCTGGGAAGCCATTTCTCCAGCTAACACATGTGGATCTCAGGAATGGCTATAGCTAGAAAGTTGCTTGATATCTCCAAATTTAGAGCAAAAAATATCATGGATGCTCCAAATATTTCAAGTGTCTAGGTTCAAAACTCACCGAGTTAGAAGCTTTGATGACTGTGTTAGCTGGAGACACGTTTGTCTGGCACGCACATGCTACATCTGAGGATCTACAATAGCTACAGATTCGGTTGACGTGTCCAAACCGAGCTATGAATTAGAGCACTAGGCTCCAAAATTTTGGACTCTCTAGGACAAGTAGTTTCCTAGTAATCAACAAAAGAACATTATTGACTGGCCTCTAGCTCAGTTGGTAGTAGCTCTGCCTTCTGCGCTGTAGGTCGTGGGTTCGATCCCCACCGAGAACAAATATTTGTGTGGTGAACATAAATGTTTGTTCTCTGTCTGGGTGTTATATTGTATTCTAAGTATGTATTTACAAAAAAAAAAATGTATTCAAGTATTATATCAGCTATCCGGTTCCCATATTACAAGCTCTGCTTAGTTTGGGGCTGGGTAGTGTTGTGTGAATTGTCCACAATATTTATTTATTTATTTATTTATTTATTTATTTTGCCGCCAGAATTTTCAAATATTATGTTCGCACCCGTAAAAATGCGGCGTTGCCGTTCTGAAAGTATGGTATCAGCGTAGGAATTTGAACGTTAGTCAGATGGAGTTGTGTGTTGCCCGTGCCTGGTAAATAGTTACCCTAGGATTCATGTCTTAAACACTCATTACGTAGCTCAAGAAGCGGAATATAGGTTAAAATGAAACAAAAAAACACCAAAGAAAAGTTTTATAATGGTTAGTTTAAGTTTAAATATGTATTTATTAAGAAACCTGACTTCAGATTTTTTATTTTTAGTTTTAAATATCATGAAATTATATCTCTAAGTCTCTCAACTAACCAACAATGTTTTCAAATCATGAGTTACCTACTCTTGTCACACTAGGTGTAAATGGCATCGTGCGAAACTATCATTGTGTCTGTGAGTACGTACATAACTAGCGAGCTGCAGTAAATACTCACGGGAAAGTGAAAGGAAATATTATAAATATAATAATTATGAAGAAAAGTGGGGGGGCTCTGTTCCGGAAAACGTTTTATTTTTTTTCTTCAAAAGTTGTTAACGTAGATACCTATTGTTCTAAAGGTTTTTAGGGCTCTAATTGTGAATTTGACATTCATTTTTGAATTCAAGATGGTGGCTTCATTTTTTTTCTTAAATAATGGATATGGGTATCGTTTAATAGGTTTTTGGGGGCTCTGATTGTGAATTCAACATTAATTTTTGAATCCAAGATGGTGGCTTCATTTTTTTCTCAAAATATGGATATGGGTATCGTTTAATAGGTTTTTGGGGGCTCTGATTGTGAATTCAACATTAATTTTTGAATCCAAGATGATGGCTTCATTTTTTTCTCAAAAAATGGATATGGGTATCGTTTAATAGGTTTTTGGGGGCTATGATTGTGAATTCAACATCAATTTTTGAATCCAAGATGGTGGCTTCATATTTTTCTCAAAAAATGGATATGGGTATCGTTTAATAGGTTTTTGCGGGCTCTGATTGTGAATTCAACATTAATTTTTTAATTCAAGATGGCAGCTTCATTTTTTTCCTTAAAAAATGGGTATGGGTATCGTTTAATAGGTTTTTGGGGGCTCTGATTGTGAATTCCACAATATTTTTTCAATCCAAGATGGCGGCTTAATTTTTTTCACAATATGTTGATATGGGTGTCGTTTAATAGGTTTTTGGGGCTCGGATTATAAATTCGACATTGTTTTTTGAATCCAAGATGGCGGCTTCATTTTTTTCCTTAAAAAATGGGTATGGGTATCGTTTAATAGGTTTTTGGGGGCTCTGATTGTGAATTTGACATTATTTTTTGAATCCAAAATGGCTGCTACATTTTTTTCCTTAAGAAATGGGTATGGGTATCGTTTAACAGGTTTTTGGGGGCTCTGATTGTGAATACGACAATATTTTTTCAATCCAAGATGGCAGCTTAATTTTTTTTCACAATATATTGATATGGGTATCGTTTAATAGGTTTTTGGGGGCTCGGATTACAAATTCGACATTATTTTTTGAATCCAAGATGGCGGCTTCATTTTTTTCCTTAAAAATGGGTATGGGTATCGTTTAATAGGTTTTTGGGGGCTCTGATTGTGAATTTGACATTATTTTTTGAATCCAAAATGGCTGCTTCATTTTTTTTCTCAAAAAATGGATATGGGTATCGTTTAATAGGTTTTTGAGGGCTCTGACTGTGAATTCGACATTGTGTTTTTTGAATCAAAGATGGCAGCTTCATTTTTTTTCTTAAAAAATGGTTATGGATATCGTTTAATAGGTTTTTGGGGGCTCTGATTGTGAATTCGACATTATTTTTTGAATCCAAAATGGCTGCTACATTTTTTTCCTTAAGAAATGGGTATGGGTATCATTTATATCTTATAGTCTTATAATTCAATAGAGCCAAATGCACGCAATGCAAACGAGAGCGTGGAAAGAGTGCCAAAGAAGCACAATCGGCCTCAGCGTTCGGCAGTGTTCGACATCTGTTTCTCCTTTTTGAGTGAGAGATGCGTTCGCGTGGACAGCTGTATGACGTTGTCTCGTTCAACTATCGTCAGTAAACCAACTATACAGGAAACCGTTTTTTTAAGAAAAAAAATGTAGCCGCCATGTTGGATTAAAAAATTAATGTCGAATTCACAATCAGAGCCCCCAAAAACATATTGAACGATACCCATATCCATTTATTGAGAAAAAAAATGATGCCGCCATCTTGGATACAAAAAATAATGTCGAATTCACAATCAGAGCCATTTAAAACCTATTAAACGATACCCATATCCATTTTTTAAGAAAAAAAATGAAGCCACCATCTTAGATTCAAAAAATATTGTCGAATTCACAACCAGAGCCCCCAAAAACCTATTAAACGATACCCATATCCATTTTTTGAGAAAAAAATGAAGCCGCCATCTTGGATACAAAAAATAATGTCGAATTCACAATCAGAGCCCCCAAAAACCTTTTAAACGATACCCATATCCATTTTGAAGGAAAAAAATGAAGCCGCCATCTTGGATTCAAAAAATAATGTCGAATTCATTATTAGAGCCCTCAAAAACCTATTAAACGATACCCATAATCAATTTTTTGAGAAAAAAAATGAAGCAGCCATTTTGGATTCAAAAAATAATGTCGTATTCATTATCAGAGCCCCCAAAAACCTATTAAACGATACCCATATCCATTTTTTTAGAAAAAAATGAAGCTGCCGTCTTGGGGTCAAAAAATAATGTCGAATTCACAACCAGAGCCCCCAAAAACCTATTAAACGATACTAATATCCATTTTTTGGGAAAAAAAAATGAAGCCGCCATCTTGGATTCAAAAAATAATGTCGAATTCACAATTGTAGCCCCCAAAAACCTATTAAACGATACCCATATCAATTTTTTGAGAAAAAAAAGGAAGCAGCCATTTTGGATTCAAAAAATAATGTCGTATTCACAATCAGAGCCCCCAAAAACCTATTAAACGATACCCATATCCATTTTTTAAGGAAAAAAATGAAGCCACCATCTTGGATTCAAAAAATAATGTCGTATTCACAATCAGAGCCCCCAAAAACCTATTAAACGATACCTATATCCATTTTTTAAGAAAAAAAATGAAGCTGCCATCTTGGATTCAAAAAATAATGTCGAATTCACAACCAGAGCCCCCAAAAACCTATTAAACGATACTAATATCCATTTTTTGAGAAAAAAAATGAAGCCGCCATCTTGGATTCAAAAAATAATGTCAAATTCACAATTAGAGCCCCCAAAAACCTATTAAACGATACCCATATCCATTTTTAAAAAAAAAAAAATGAAGCCGCCATCTTGGATTCAAAAATTATTGTCGAATTCACAACCAGAGCCCCCAAAAACCTATTAAACGATACCCATATCCATTTTTTAAGAAAAAAAATGAAGCCGTCATCTTGGATTCAAAAACTTATGTCCAATTCACAATATAGGAATATAGTTGAAAATGAAACAAAAAACCCCAAAAAGTGCTTTTTCTTCTTCCTGCCCTTACCCACCAGGTGGGGTCGGCACAACATGGTGAGATGCCCCCCCTATCACTTGCCATCTGGTGAGATGGCAAGTGATAGGGGGCAAGTGTGCGTGAGTACGCACACAACTAGCAAGCCGCAGTAAATACCTATTTTCCGTCCGCCTGGTTTACTCGATACGCTCATAAAAACCTGACTGAATACAGTAAAACACAGAGAACAGACGGCTAACAACAGGCAGAGTAGGTAGAATCATCAACACTGGCCTAGCAGGTACCTATTTACAGAACCAAATAAAGTTTTTTTTCTAAGAATACCTAAACGACACGCATTACTAAAGAAACTATAAAACGAACAAGAACGGGCAACACACAATTCTCATATAGATAGAGAGAAAGCTCTCAACCTAACAAAAAGAGAAAATATGAGTTTGAGGTTTCAGAAATCAAAACCGCTAAGCGCATACGAAAATGACTCGTATCGCGATCTAAAATAAACCGAATAACGTTCAAATTCCTACGCTGATACCAAACTTTCAGAGCGGCAACGCCGCATTTTTACGGGTGCGAACATACATTTGAAAATTCTGGCGGCAAAATGTTCTTTTGTTCATTACTAGGAAACTGCTTGTCCTAGAGAGTCCAAAATTTTGGAGCCGAGTGCTCTAATTCATAGCTCGGTTTGGACACGTCAACCGAATCTGTAGCTATTGTAGATCCTCAGATGTAGCATGTGCGTGCCAGACAAACGTGTCTCCAGCTAACACAGTCATCAAAGCTTCTAACTCGGTGAGTTTTGAACCTAGACACTTGAAATATTTGGAGCATCCATGATATTTTTTGCTCTAAATTTGGAGATATCAAGCAACTTTCTAGCTATAGCCATTCCTGAGATCCACATGTGTTAGCTGGAGAAATGGCTTCCCAGCAAACACGTTGTTATAGTCTTCTAACTCAAAGAGTTTTCGAGCTAGAGACTTGATTTTTTTTATGCCGGGTGCTCTAATTATGCTCTAAAATTTGGCGTTTACTATATAGCTCTATCGTTAGCCGTTTTCCCACACTGAATGAGGAAGCTGTGGAGCCGCTCTCCAGCTAACACACCCATAAAGTCTCATAGAGTCGTTGTTTTTTTTGCTGCTAAATTTTCCTTCAAATCAATGATTGCTCCATCAATTATGCTTTAAATGTTGGCGTTTTCAGAATTCGCAATTTCCATATGAGGAAGCTGGAGAAATGCACATTACAGAAATACCTAACTTAGAAGCAGTAATTTGTAATACGGTTAATTCAACACAAAGCGATACTCACTCCCGGCAATTTTCCCAAATCTCTCAGTAAGTGAGCTCTTGCTACAAGAACAAGATTAGACTAAGCCTTGAGAACTGTTTTTCTCTCCACGATTCATTCGAAAGGACCATTGAGGTTAGAATGCGTGGGCATTGCATGTTTCTGTTACACTCGGCACAAACATTATGCGGAGAATCGCATATTATGTTCAACTGCAGCTAGCAGATACTAGTACTAGGACTACAGTACTCGTAGATAATTTAAAAAAAACTTGAGAAAACGATTTCATGGCCAAACTGCCTAACCGATTTTGATAAAATTTCTATGAAATAATAATAATTATTATTTAGCTGTTTTTGTCCCACTATCAGGGCAAAGGCCTAGAATAGTAGTACTTACCTTTCTTATTTTTTTTTAATTCGTTTCATTAATGTCGAAGCTATGCGATAACAAACAAAAAAAAAACTGGATTGAAAGGTTAGGTACATTATGAATGTTTGGGTAATCTTGACGCTGTAAATAAAGCTCATGAGACCAAAATTGAAATTTAAGAGGGCATCACACAGGTGACTCTCCATACAAACGTAGTCCCCTATTTCCTCCCTGGATAATGCCTCTAGAGTAACCATTTTTTCTCATAAAATCCAGATCTGCTATATACGTGCTCGTATGTTTTACTTTTTTTCAGAAACTTATTGATAAAGAAAATATGACCCTCTTAAGATTTATATGAAATATGAATTGGAGGTGATATTTTCTTTATCAATAAGTTTCTGAAAAAAAGGAAAACATACGAGCACGTATATAGCAGATCTGGATTTTATGAGAAAAAATGGTTACTCTAGACTAGAGGCATTATCCAGGGAGGAAATAGGGGACTACGTTTGTATGGAGAGTATCCTGTGTGATTCCCTCTTAACTACAGGAATCTTTCTTTAGAAATCGCTAGCGATCGCGCGAAACTAATATTTTTTTTTAAGCTGACTTAACTCCAACATTTTTATACTAAGTAAATTCCAAACACGCATACCGTTGACACCAATATGCTTCAGTCACTCCGATCCATGGGATATCATGGGTACACAGTAGTATGTTACCACATCCTTCATGTAGTTATATTCTATTCTTTGGCGAGAAGTGTGCCGGAAATAAATAAAACGAAACGGGAATGCGAGACAAGAATGAAGCCTTAGCGAGGAGAAATAATTTGCCGGGATATCCCTGAGCCCGCTCTAAGCTCACATAACAACGGAGAAGCATCGCCCGACGGAAATTTTTAGGAACTCGCAAAGCTGACGTGAAAAGACTTTTCGGGAAGGTTACAATCATTTGAAGTATTTACGTTGTACTTACTTACTTACGTTGAAGAATAAGCTCAATGAGCTGAACTCGAAAATAATAAATTCAAGAACCACAAAAAAAAAAAAAAAAAAATGTAAGTATTCAGTTGTATCACAGTTGGATCACTTTTTAAAATCTTAAATCTAGGTGAGTCTAAGTGCCAGTTCCACGCGATCAAGCCTAGAAGAACAGGGAATAAACTACGGCTTGGTTCCCTCCATTTTTTTATACGATCCTTTTACAAATAAAAAAAAATGCAGTAAAGATCTAGTATGGTGCCACTATAACTTAGTAAGACTTAGGCAATACAAAAGCAAAAGTTTCAAAGACACACACTACGCTTAAAAATAATAATAAAGTACCTATTTACATTATGAAGCATGCATAAGTACAGGTACCTAACCATATTATTGCCGGTGAGTGTACAGCATAGAGCTTAGCAATTTGTCAAAAAAGCAACAATATTTACCTGAGGTAATAGCAATTTCTCTGCCTGCGGATGGTAAACAAGAATAACAACTTTCCACCATTCTTCCTCGTTTCCTAAAAATAAAATTTATTGAGGCCAATAAGTCACTATCAAGGGAGAAACAGCTAGAACCTTAGCCATTAACTGTGTATTTATTATTTTGAGTATGGTAAACTATGGCAATTCAGTTTTGTTTATATAATTATCAATTGTACTAAAAGCAACTCTAATACAGGGTTATTCATTATTAGCTGCAAATACTCAGGAATTAGGTTCAACAAATAAAATAAAAAATATTTATGAAATTATTTTTTTTAAATATTTATGAAATTATTTTTTTTAAATTTTGATCAAAAATTTTTTAAGTTTTTGTATCAAAATTTTATTTTTATTAATTTCTTTACGGCTATTGCATAATGATTGCCACGGAGAACAGGACGATGACCCACCCAGGCAGTTACTGAACGCAGAGTGTCGCTCACGGCGCGCGGGCGCGGATCAAAGGTCAAAATACGTCAGGCGCCAATGATTCCTTTATCGATTTTCTCGGGATTTTCATAACAAAACTTAAAAAAAAATCATTTCATAAATATTTTTTATTTTATTTGTTGAACCTAATTCCTGAGTATTTGCAGCTAATAATGAATAACCCTGTATACAATTTTGATTACTTGTTTCAAAATTTAGTTTTATTTAATTTGAATTAGTTTTATTTGAAATTCCGCACACAAAATGTGTAGGTATTTTGTTTTATTTTGGAATAAATGATACAACATAATTTTATACAATGAATATAACACTGGAACTGAAAATTATAAATAGTTAATGAAAATTAGCTTTGACATTGTGTTTAACATCCACCGATAATAATAAATTCATTATAATAATATGTCATGTCTCTTATTAGCTGCCTTCGTATAATAGGTAAGCTACGTCATGACTGGTAAGATTATTATTATTTAATTAGCATAAGCTTATACGCTAAGGGTGTTATTAATAATCCTGGCGTAGCGTTGGACTAGTTAATCCGTGTTTTGTCTCTTGCATTGACATGCAATTGTCAACTCGAGCAAATGTGACAAAACACGATTTAACTACTCCAACGCTACGTCAGGATTATTAATAAGACCCTTAGGGCCTTATTAATAATCCTGGCGTAGCGTTGGACTAGTTAATCCGTGTTTTGTCTCTTGCATTGACATGCAATTGTCAACTCGAGCAAATGTGACAAAACACGGATTAACTATAGTCCAACGCTACGCCAGGATTATTAATAGGGCCCTAAGGGTGTCATTCATTTCATGTTAGTTTAGTAACATTATTTATAACTCAGCTGAATCTTGCCTAACTTACTTTTTATCCCGAAATAACGGGAAAACGGGGCGAGCGTAACCGTGGGCTAGCTAGTTAAGTATAAATAAATACTATCTGGTAACATTCCTTCGCTCCTAGTATCGCTGAGACTAACGAACCGAGCTATAGCCTCGTTAGTACCACTTGTCTGGTGGTGTGGCATGCGCTGCACCCGACGTTATGCAAATCTTGCAACTTGGTAAGCTGATTGGCTTGTAGGCAAAGTTTAGAGTTGGGTCATGCTAGTCAATTCGAGTACCAGCGCTTGTAAGTTTGTCCACCTTTAAAATACTTCAGGTATTTTTTAGAGACCTTGTAAAGTCTATTCAGAAAGAAAGCCGTCGTGGCCAAATTGTGAACTAAAGTTTCGATTTTTATATGGCAGCTCATCCCATTCTTTCTGTCAGCATTTTACATCATAAAAATTAAATAAAGGAATAGTACACTAGTTGTAGGATCAAAACGCAACAGACGCGCTATTGTATTGCCCACTAAACAAAAGCACAGCAGCGCCCTCAAATTCCACGACGGCTCTCTTTCTGAACAGACTCTAACATCATTCTTATTAGCCCCTTTGTTTGTGAAACGTATTCCGGATGCAAGACTTAAACTAAAATATTATGTAGGAAAAATAATGATGTATCCTTTGAGTGTGGCCAGTGCAACGCGCCCGAAGCAGCGGCTTTGCGCGCGTGGGAGTTTTATTCTCGTTCCTGTATTTTTTTCGTGGTAAAAAACATTATGCTAGTCCAGGTTGCAATCTATATTCGTTCCAAATTTATTAAAATCAGTGTCAGTCAGTGGTGAGGGCGTCGTTGAACAACAAAATACCAAATCTCTCATTTAAAATAAACATTATCTTACTTTTACTATGTATGTTCTTGTTTACACGCCTATGGAACATCATTTAATTAATTTCGGAGGAGACATCAAAGACTATGATTAAATAATTAGATTAGATTAGAAAATACTTTATTGCCCAAAATGAAGTACATAGGCGAACTTAATGCTAATTAGCATTTTCTACCAGTTAACCATTGTGTTGTGGAGTGGGTGGTAGTGCTTTATGACAAGAGAAGAGAGAGACATTTACTTAAAACTAGAATAATGCTGGTGAGAATGTGAGATGAACATCTAACAAGAGAAGTACATCAATCTTACGGTCACGTGGGTTCAATTTTTTGACTTTACAATAGAGTATGCAATAGTTACGAGAGTATAGCGTACATTATGAATTTTATATGACGACTAGCGCCCTCCTGGCTTCGCACGTTGGACATTTATTTTTTAAACTCGCTTCGCTAGCTTATGCTCCTCAGGGTGAATGTAGCTTACCAGTGGTGAAACATTTTTGAACGGCACAGCAGTTTTTGAGTTTATTCATTACAAATAAACACACAAAAATACACATATTTCCTCTTTATAATATTAGTATAGATGTAAAGAATGAGATCAGTTTACTTCCCTCTCCCTCACTACCGACGCATCTGGTTTGCACAACCCCAGGTTTTAAGAACATTGTTCATTTGTTTGTGCCATAGAAAGAAAGAAAGAAAGAAAGAAAAGCATTTTATTGACCTACTCATATACACAGGAATACCTACCTACTTAAAAAATAAAAAATAAAATCACATAAAAAATTATAAATATGCCATAAATATGCATGTGTCTAGTTTGCTCTCAAGTGGTCAAAGAAAATAATGAGAAGTTGAAACGAGCGCAGCGCAGAACCAAAAAATAAAGACTAAAGCGAGTGTGTAAAGAATAAACTGTTATCTTTAGCGTTTTATACATGAAAGAAAACGAGCATAAAGCGACCCCACTGGTTTAATAATATCTGCGGTAAAACCAGGTATAGACAGTACGTTTGTTGTTTGTGAACGTCTTTTATCGTCCCTAATATTGTGTTAACACTCATTTTAATCGGAAGCTTAGGTGACGCGTTTACGCACACTCAAAAAATTACGAATCAACCTGTTATGAAACATAGAAGCATAAAAACGATGAGATCAGTCAATAAAATTTTTAAGAAACTTACATTTACTAATTATTACAAACAGTTCAGTAGTAGTCCCCCACAACGTCTGTAAAAAAATTATGCAAGTTTGTAAAGAGAGAATACTTAGCAGTTACCGCTCTATGACGGCCACCTCAATGTAAAAACTATGCCTCGTGCATTAAAAGCCTTAGAAGGCTCTTTCAATGTTTTTCTTTGTTCTACATACATGTTGAAAACACACGATGTCTCTGTAATTTTAGAATAAATGTGTATTTTAGGCTGCTATCAAAACATTATTCTTCTTTTGGCTATATGAAAAATCTTTCTAAATCCCATCCATAAAAAACTCATAAAAAATTCAAAGTGCTAAAAGGTGATTCCACCCACAAATTTACGCCATATTTCACAGAGATTTTGGAATATTTTTGGTAAACCGATTAGAGTTGGATTTGTACGAGCAAGTAACCAAAATCCATCTGATAGTTTGTTGACCTTCTTTTTTTCGTTGACATGCATTATAACCATATTCATAAATATTCTCCTCCATACATTTCCAGGAAGACTGATTTTGATTGTATCCTCGTCCGTCCGTCTTGTTGTTGGCCCAGTGGCGAGCGTCCTATGTTTTGTCCTGGTCATGGGCATCCGAGAACTGCACCGGCTCATCATCATCATCAGCCTTAAGAAGTTCACTGCTAGATATAGGCCTTCCTTACACATTTCCAGAAAGAATGATTATTTCCATCCACCGACTTCCCGCGATCTTAACAATGTCGTCGGTCTATCTGGTGGGTGGGCGCCCTACTTTTCGTCTTTCGGTTCGTGGTCGCCATTGGAGAACCTTTATTCCCCAACGACTGTCGGTTCTTGGAGCTATATGACCTGCACATTGCCATTTCAGCTTAATCGCCGGATATTTGATATTAAAGCTTATTTATGAATATAATAGTGTTAAAACCATGATAGTTTCAGAAAAGTTATATTGTTTATCAACAATTGTACAAGTAAGATTTTACATAAACAACTGTCAATTACTAAAACGAGCGATTAGTCGTCCCTGAAATCGGCCCTGAGAGCTAATACGGAATCCTTACAAAAACATCGGCCCAATGACGTCGGAGCTATTTAGGACCTATTGAGATTAACCAACTCTGAAAACAAGGTAATTAAGTTTATTGTTTCAGTGTCGGGTAGTGCTTTGTTTGCGGGGTACGTCAACTTATATATTCGGAAATGTTACAAACTAATCGAGCTTTATAAACTATAATATAAAGTTATACGAAGTTAGTTAGGATTATTATATTACATATAACTAGTAAATATTAAACTAGACAGATTATTTACTTAAATATTAATTTAGACTTTTTATTTAGGGCTTCCAACAGATAAATCACACATAAATAAACTATCTAAAGTAATCAGTGCGTCGTGTCCTTATTATCGACTGTTCTTCAGCTGCCGCTCAGCTCAGTTGGTAGTAGCTCTGCCTTCTGCGCCGTAGGTCGTAGGTTCGATCCCCACCGACAACAAATATAATTTGTGCGGTGAAATCAGATGTTTAATCTCTGCAGGGTGTTATATTGTATTCAAACATGTAATTACAAAAAAATATGTATGTAAGTATTATATCAGCTATCTGGTTCCCATACTACAAGCTCGGCTTAATTTGGGGCTAGATAGTGTTGTGTGGATAGTCTACAATTATATGTAGGTATATTATATAAATTACAGTTGCCACTAGAGTCAAACTTTGCACTATCTCAGTACCTACAAAGCTTCATTTCGTTTGACTCAGTTGTATTGTGACCACGTAACAAACAGACAGATAACTTTTGTATGTGTATGGATCTATCCTAGTTGGCCATTTACCCATGAATGCAGTAGGGAAATCATTCTTAGCATCCAAAAATTACGAATTCTTTGAAAGAAGAATGTTCCTCGGAGACCACTCCACCATTATTATCTGCGGTATAGCGACCATAAAGCTTTGGTTTTTCAAGGAGTGATAACCGCTATATTGATGATCGCTGATAGAAAAGATAAAAAAATCGGTTGTCTGTAAAGTCTGCATACTGACAATAGTTGAACGTGACAACGTCATACAGCTGCCCACGCGGAGGCATCGCTCACTCAAGTAGGAGAGAGATAGATGTCGAACGCTGCCGAACGCGGAGATTGTGAGCGCCGATTGTGCCTCTTTGTCGCTCGTTCCGCGCTCTCGCTTGCACTTCAAGCCTTAAATGGAACGCCTCAGAGCGAGGTAACGCCGCATGAGTTATGTTTTTTCGTGCGTGCAGCCGGCTTCATCGAATAATATGACGTTGTCACGTCAAAAGTACCGCGAGGCTAGTCTGACGCTTGACGCCTGCCGCCACTTTTTCCACCTTTTTGTATGGTTTCCATATTAAAATAATTGGGTGTACACCACACCAAACTCTGTTAAAAAAGCGAACGATCAACTTGCGATACAAAGAAAAGTGCCTGATTTAATTCTATGAGTATATAATGAATTGACCGTTCAATAACGGTCGTAATTTTACGATCATCGTTTATTAAGAATCAAAGGCCAGTTGACTCTAATATCTGGGGAACGGAATTAGATTATTAGAGCCATAAATAAGAGGGATTGTGCTCGTGATTACAGACTTATCTAAGCCTTTGACTTTTCTCGTGTAACCCTATTAAAAAATTGCCTATTATACTATTCCTGTCACGAAATTTTGCCTTCATAGGCATCCACTACAATGGGAACAAGATACCTAATTGATATAATACTTGCATAATTTTTATTTTCAAGGCAAAATAACTTAATACAATATATAACACCCAAACAGACAACAAATATCTATGTGCGCAGAAGGTAGAGGCCAGTCAAATAAAAGAAACACTGTGCCTATATGTACACAATAAAAATAGATTAAAATCCTTATTAAATCTATGTTCATATTTTTCTAAAACAGAGTTACTACCTTGCTACTAGACACAGTAGCTACGAGAAAGAGCACTTTACAAAATGCTTTCCACTTCACAGACCGTAGCTAAGGAAAATAGAAAGAAAAACACTTCCGCATTCGGTGATTTATTTATTTCGTAGCCCAAACATCGCACGGACATAATGCCGGTCTACAATTGAAAGATTTCGCTATCTTCTCGTCGCTAAGCACCAGTCTCTGGAACATCGACATGCTAGTGAATACTTTAATATTTTATCTTATAGTTACATCACACACTCCACCTCGAGTATGTAAAAATTCCATACAGTCTTCTTCTTCTTATTGTGTCACTGGTTCTTTTGAACCTAATGTAGTGAAAGGATTTTGAACAGTGCTTCAAAGAGGTTCCTTTTGCACTTGACACATATTTTTAGGTTCTACGGCACCTTAGGGCTTTTGGTTAGGTTTCCTCACGATGGTTTCTTTCACCGTTTGAGAGCACTGGTATTGTGTACCTCCATACATTTTTGGGCAGAAAAATTCATTGGTACATGACTGGATCCACTGGCCTGGACCCACGACCTCAGGATCGGAAAGCGGGGCCGCTACCACTAGGCCACCAGCGATTCCATTCAGCTTCTTCTTATCGTGTCACTGGTTTTTTTGTACAAGTGTGGTGATAGGATTTTAAATGCGCCTAAAAGAGGCTTCTTTATTTTTGACACCTATAATTGACACTTGTAGGAGGCCTACCACAAGCTCTGTCTGGCTCTGTCTCTGGCTCTGATTTTGAGCCAGAGACAGAGCCAGACAGAGCTTGTGGTAGGCCTACTGCTTTATGGCTGAGCGATGGTCACTTCCCACCTATCCTTTCTATGGCGGACAAATGTTATACAAAAAATAACAAACGATATAAGCTGCTCAGTAGGTTATTTTTTCTCTTGAGATTGTTTGCATAAACCCGTTCACAGACTGACAGCGGAAGGTAAGCCCGAGGGTAAGTGTACCTCTCTCTCCACCAAAGAGGATTAGGGACTAATTATCTTTGGTGGTTAGTGTAGGGGGATTCGTCGATCGTTCATGATTGACTAACTAAAGCTTAGTTAGACTATCTCTAGAGTTTCGTACTCTTAAACCTCGCAACACTCTACATCATTATCATCATCATCTCAGCCCGCTATCACACACTGGTGAGTATTAGGCCTGCTTCATCTTCTACCAGCCTCCTCTTTCCTGCGCGTCTCTTGCCCAGGTATTTCCTGCGACCTTAACGATGTCGTCGACCCATCGCGCTTTCGGACGACCTAGATTTCTTCGGCTTAAGTTCGTATTATTTAAATATAATTTCTAAAAAAGAAAACCGTCATACCTGTCCGTGATAGTATAGGGACACTGAGAACTACAACAGGAATCCATAAATCTCCGTAGAACCATCGCCTACTATTATTTATTCTGTGATGTGACGTCATTAGTGATATTTTTACTTATACCTTTCAAAGGCACTGATTTGAATCGGAAATCATCGTCTGAATTTCGTTTGAACCTTTCAGCCGGAAGGGATACCTTTACCCTACAGTATAACTAATATGAACAGAAATAAGCATTTTTTTCCTGTCCGAGCGATGGCAGAAGCCTTTGTCGTCAAGAGCAGAAATTTTCAACGAAAGCTTTGTTACATGGACCGATAAAAATGGGGTTCACGTTTGTCGGAAAACCCAGTTTGCCTCTCTCATTTTTTCAATGGAGTTTTTTTTTATTTTTAAATCTGCAATGTTTGCTTTTATACGAACATTCACCACAATTTGAGATACCATTTCAGATATGTTGTACGTCCGTTATTCACGCATTTCGCCTCTGAAATCCAACGGTCGCTGTGATTAATGATGGATCCCTTCCTCAATGACGTCACACGGCTTTTTTATGCCCATGATAATTTTTAATGGATCTCTGAAAAACTAGTAATGGTTATCGAAGCGAAAACGGATTTAATGTAAGCAGCCGGAAAATAGGAATTTATTTGTGACTCCTCGGCAGTTAAATTGGTTCCAATAGTACCAAATCATGTAATGGTATAATTACAATGATTTTACAAAAAAAATCTCAAACATACTCGTTTGAGCATTATTTTGACAACCATATTTGCGTTAAGTATATCGAAATTGCTGTGTATTGGCCACATACAACATCCGAGTAGCGACCGGCAGAAGTTGTATGAAAATCCGAAACATCCGAATAATCCGAAACATGGCAACCAAGAAGGTAAGTTATTCAAGGTTTTATTAAAATTTCGAACTAACTTGCAAAAAAATGCTTCGTTTATTGAAAAAAAAACAAATGATTAACCAAATGAACACAACGCGAGAGTAAATTGTTTATACCATACCCCCTCTAAAAAGCTTATTGTTTCCAGTGAATAAAAAGCTCTTTTAATCACTGTTTTGGTGTTTGAATTTGGAACACACGAATAAGGTCAACGTCCATCTCAATACCTACAACCTCCTTACGTCATAAATACTCTCGATTTGATTGTTCGAAATTTTTGACAAGGAGTTTAGCATTGGAATAAAAACTGTTTTGTGTTCTTTGTTGTCATTGTCATACATAAGTAAATTGGCGCTATTTTGATTATTGTTCTTAGTAAGTTATGCAGCAAAAAGTTCGATAATAGTAAATCGATTGAAAATGCATTCTAGGAATGAAAAAGATGTGCTGAGTTGTTTGTTGTTCAATTGGGTTGTTGAGTTCATGAAAGAGAGAGGTATAGTAGAAAACTTGCATTAATTTATCCTTCTTTGTTTACAAATCAAATCAAAATCTAAAATTATTTGTTTTATGTCATAATATAATATAATTGAATAGTATAAACAAAGTTCATAGTTTTTAATCCTTTTTCGCTCAATACTTTCTTCTTCTCGAAGTCATGGTATAAAGTATAGTATGCAACTCTTGAATAAAACGGATTTATATCGAGGGCCATGAATCACTCGCTACGCTCGTGATTCAATCATCATGAATCACTCCCTACGGTCGTGATTCAGTCGTTCAGATTCCTGCACTTGCTCGTGATTCATCTTTGGTCCTCGATTTAAATCCGTCTTTTATTCACTAGTTGCATAATATACTATTTATGTGTTGTTTGTCGTAATTGTATTTAACCAAATGATTTCAACTAGTACTACTCAGTTTTAATTTTCTCGCACTATTTGAGAGTGCTAAACAAGCCTCTTTTGCTGGTCGCTGCACTAATGTCTTGAAGCTTGCAGAAAATTGGAGGATGCATGGAAAAGCTTTTTTGTTTACCTATCTCTGCAGAAAGACTAATAAAAGTGTGGTTATAATGAAAGTTGTATCCCAAACAAAACATTCATTTTGCAACAGTAATTTTGTTATACGGTTCGGTATTCTTCGTTCTACTGTTTTCTTGCCCGCAAATTCACAGTTTGCGTTTCCAAATAAAACATTTTCACTGCCCTTTGGCTAACCACTGTTGAGGTTTTTTTATTAAATTATTTATACTAAAGTAAAAGAGTGAATTTCTATTTACAGTACTGATTATGAGATTCAAGAACAAGAGAGAAGTGAGTGAGTTTATCTTGAAGTCTTGAGTCTTGAGTCTATTTTGAACCGACTTCAAATAAAAAAGGAAGAAATTCTCAATTTGGTTGCATTTTTTTTTAATGTTTCTATATAGGTACACCAATCTATATCAGTCAGCTGCTGGACGTAGGTCTCCCCCAAGACGCGCCACTCAGCCCGGTCTTCTCCTCCACGCTTTATGTTTCTACCGATTATTATAAGTCTATTGTATGATCTTCTGCACGGCTCTGTCAAATTGTGTACAGATCGGCTGACCCACACATTAATTTCTTCTTTGGTTTGAATGTGTGGGTCAGTTTTAGCAGCCATAACCATAACCACACCCAGCCATTTTCGTAAGTGCCGCACCTCAATAACAGTTGCTGCTTGAGTCATCTTTTATAGATGCAAAAAGACATATATGGAGCTCCTGGTAGGGAAGCAGATGTAACAGCTGCTCTTTTGTACAAAAATCTCATCAGCCCATCAGCCATCTGCCAGGCGCCGTCCGATGCAGTCATTCAAAAGAAACACGACCCTCACGTCGCAGAACAATTATTGTTGTAAACAGTTTTCACGCTTTTATCACTTCTGAACAATTTTCCACTCGGATGTTGTTCGCATGGCACTTATTGTTACACGGACAATGGGTTCGTTTTACAGTTTGTAACAAATAATGTTTGTTGATACATTGATAGAGAAACTTAAGTTGCAACTGTGTGGTTGTTTTCGAGGAGTATTTAATTTTACGTATCACTATTCTATTTTTTGAATGACGACTACGCTCGATGCAAGTAAATACATAAAAAAAGAAAAAGCGCTATTCCATTTTTGAATAAGCATTACGACTGCGTTCGATGCACGTGAAACAATAAAAAATACATATGCAAATAAAGCCACATTAAAACAGGGGGCTAATTCTCGGGCCGATCTCGATCATTTTGCAATTTTATTTTATTGCTTCTTTTCACAACCCCGCACTTTTTCTACGTTTTCCGTATATCGTAGCTGTTGACGCTTTTATGATGAGGTTGTTGATGAATTACTCAAGGAAATCTGGTATTCTCTCTTCGAAAGGAAGCAATAAAATAAAATTGCAAAATGATCGAGATCGGCCGGGAATTAGCCCCCTGAACAAACTACCTAACTTTTGAACGTTCCTCTACATAATTGGTAGGTAGTACGTAGAAACATACATAGGTACAGGTAGTTCTATCGACTAACACTTGATTGATAGAGTACGCGATGTTGGCAGTCGAGAGGTGAGAAAGCTTTTAGAGGTACTCACGCGTAGTTTGGCGGTAGTAAATATTTGAATATGTTCCTAAAAGACCCAATACTAAAGCCGAGATGTAAAATAATCCAATAGCTTTGAGTGAATAATGATTTTCGCAGGTTATCTGACATTTTGACAAAATGTCACGACAATTTACCTATCCAATTACTCTGTTTGAAAACGAAAGCACAAATCCCTGAAGATTTTATTTTATTTTATTCCAAATACAATAATAATATGTATACATACCCAGGCAATTAGATTTATCTTTCTCTAGTAAAAGTTATTCTACAACAGCGGCTGTTGGTTGGAAATTAAATATTTTAAATAATAAAACATGAAATGATTAAAAATGACACATACATATATTGTGGACAATCCACACAACACTATAATAGAACCAAATTAAGCAGAGCTTGTATTATGGGAACCAGATAGCTGTTATGTGTGTACTAATATAGTTTTTTTTTGTAAATACATACTTAGAATACAATATAAAACCCAGACAGGGAACAAACATTTGCGTTCTCCACACAAATATTTGTTCTCGGTGGGCATTGAAACCACGACTTACGGTGCAAAGGGCAGAGCTACCAACTGAGCTGAGAGACCAGTCAGAATGACCTATTGTTTATAAACATAAGTAGGTACTTATTTCAAAAAGTAAACTTGAACTACTTTGAGCGATCTGGTTTGAGTCTATTGTAGCCCTAGAAATACAACTTTATCTGCACGGTTTTGGTATCAAGGCAATCAATTGATTGCTTTTTAAATATTTGAATAGGCCTTTATGGCTTACGCACAAGCTGGCTACGAACATATGCCTCGAGCAAATTATTCAATATTAATGCGAAATTTCATTGACACAAAGCAACAACACAATAGCTAAGAGTATTTAGTATTCAAAAGTGAAACAATCTCTTATATCAACCGTAGAGTAAGCATTTACGTATATTATGACCCCTGGGCACATTCGTCAAAACCTTTGATGGAGATTTTGTGTTGCGGCTGGGAATCAGTACCAGGGTATCTGGTAGGGGTGCCTTAGGGGATGATTTGGAGATAAAATGTAAAGCCACAATATAAATAGAGGTTTCGAGGGACGATCTGGTTATTGACGAGATTAGAAATCCAATCCTTGCACAATCATGTAGATATTTTTCACTTGTTAATCAATTTGCTAGTTTAAACCACTGGATGTCACAATTTCATTTTTTTTCTATGATTGCAAGTAGCCCCAGTAGGCCACCACAAACTTTGTCTGGTTCTGTCTCTAAAAATAAATCCAGCGTCAAAACGTCACACAATCAGTATTATACCTACACTAGACAAAGTTTATGGTATGCCTAACTGCCTCACTAAAAATTCCCAAGGCAATAGCGCTAACGCTACTCTACAATTAATTTCACCTAAATCTCCCCAAATCTGAATAATTCATCGAAAATACATCATACATCGAAAATAAAAAAACATCGGTAACATAAATAAATATAACTGATAAATAAAGCTAGGGTTTCTTTAAAAATGGTGACCATCATTTTCACGAGTACTTAAAAAGAATTTATATTTTGATCCCAAGTACAGTCAGCGTCAAAAATTAGATTGGCATTTCGCGTTTGCAATGTTCATATATTTCTTAAATCAGTTCACATTGAGAAAACATCGGATTGAAGTTTTGAACTTAATTTCAAGGTCCGCTTTGATTCATAATTATTGGCAAACCGAAGTTGATGTATCTTTGACAAATCCAGAGAAAAGAGGCATTTTCTGTTTGATAGTACTGTACAGGTACAGTACAGTACAGGTCAAGTACAGGTCAGCCACTAAGAGATCTAGAGTCTGTGTACATCAGACGTACTATTTCAATGTGTAAGTTATGTTAACTGTATTTAACCTCATCATTTATTTGACGGGAAAATGACGTTCATAAGTTTATTACGGCCGTCATAATCTAAAGACTGAAAATCGGACTTAAACGACAAAAAAAACAATTTTGCCCTGATGAAGAGTGATTTTCCGTTTCATGTTTGCTGAAGCTCTTTGATTCTGTTTCACAAACGGCGGAAAATAAAGTTTGTGAAAATAAATGAAAAATAAAGGCTTTCGGATAAAGAGGGTGCTTCAGTTTCAGTTTCAGATGACAGTAGTGAAATAAAGGGTAAAATGCTTGGATAATGGTTTTATTTTATTCTGCTTTTAGATGTTCCAGGTAAAACAGATTGGCAGATGGGTTAAAGATTTGGTACGCTTTTAAGCCATAAGTTTCTATCTTGTCTATTCTTCTAAGCTCAGTTAAGACTGTTCATAGTGATAATTGCGACTTAGGCTCGGTTTCACGGTTTACCTACTAATCTTCTTCTTTTTCCTGACCCTTATCCCATATTATGTCGGGTCGGCAAAAAATGTTCTCCTCTGTTAGCTGTCATCTCTGTATCACTAATTTCATTTCCATTAATATTTTCTTATCAATAATGCATATCATAATAAAACAATAATATATGCTTATGTCAATATAGTTATTTTGTGTTTGTATTCGAATGTAATTTTTCTCACTGTTAATCCGTCTTTTATATATTTGGTTGTGTTTAGTATTCAATATTTTTTACATTTAATTACATTTCCTTTTTCATCATCATCGTCTGTTCTTGCGTACTCCATCCAGTCAACGCCTAATAGGCGCCTAACCAGATTCAAATGTATAGTCTAAATATGCTCAGCATAGCAGGTGGTCTGAGCACGTGTATTATGATTAGTGCAAATTCTATAAGTGACATGGTACATACAAGGATTCCTCTACTGAATACAGATGGGGGATTTGTCCCCTTTACGTTGGGTACGCAACCCACTAAATATGTTATCACAACTAACCCACTAAGCAAATAAACAAACCCGACGTTCAAGTGTAAACCATACCTTAGTATGTCGTTTCAAATTCCTACTCTATTTTGCCTTACTAAGATTCATTTTGAAAATGTTCAAATTGTAAGCTGCGGCTACAAGACACAATTATTTCTAATTACGCACTACATAATATACAATTATGCGCATGTGGTGTAAACAGTATAATACATATAACGCTAAAATTAAATTGTGTTGGAATAAGACGTAGTTTGCTGTCAAACTCAGCAGGCTGGTGCCTTCCGGATTGAGATTACAGAAGAAAAGGATATGGTGATTCTGAATTTATTTATTTACTAACCGTGTGTAGGGGTGTTGGTTCTTATAATACGGGAGTACATAATAAGTTCCATAACATACTCGTATAAGAGACTCATTAAAAATATTTCTTGCATTACGTAGGAAGATTAGGGCAGCCCGTAGGGGGTTTTTTACTTAGATCTTTTTCATAAACTTATAATTATGTACGAATATAATATTATTTCAAAAACTAATAAGTATCCAGTAAAGGCATCGTTTTTGTATTTTTTTAATACATTTATATACATACAAACCGATGTGATTCGGAATGAGAGTTGTAGACGAGGTCACTGAGCTTCGCAAAGATTTGCTCAAGCAAAATGCCGAGTCAGTCTCTCATGAGTTCCTATTTCGAAATTCTGACTTCAACATAATTTTAACCGGAATTTCTAAGCAATTAAAAGCTAAGGCTACGAGTACCTAATTTAAGCCACACCAGTAAAGGAACTTATCCTAAATGGCGCCGCTAATCTATACCTCGTACGAGCGAGTAAAAGACATTTACATAAAAACTTGTTTTATCTTTTACAGCGCTTACTTGAGTGCTTACTTTATTATTCTCAGTGAGGTTTAAACTGTAAAAACTTAGTTCAGTAAAAACAAGCACCAAGTGAAAGCTTGCGCTTCTTCCGAAAGAGCATAAATACATCAAACCTTTTTTATGAGTGCCTTGCAAAAGGTATTGTGAATGCTTTCCGACGGTTACTTTTGGTTCTGTGAAGTGTTTTTCTCGAGTCACTGAATATAGATGCAAAGCGTAGGCCTTTCGTGGATTCCAAGGCTTTCCTCCAGCTTCCGCGATCTAAGCCGTACTATTGGAATTAGGAAACGGATCACGCCCGAAGCGAGTATTATCATTTCATTACAGAATACCGCAGAACAGTGCGGATGGCTTAAGCCTAAGGTAATTAGTAGTAGTAGAGCTCTTTGTGAAGGGCTCGTCCGGGGAAGTACTACCACCATGCCTATTTCTGCCGTGAAGCAGCATTGCTGTGTTTCAGTTTGAAGGGTGTGGGTGCCGGTGAAATTACTGGCACGTGAGGCTGAATATCTGTATGCCTCCAGTTGATGGACGCAGGGCAGTGCATCGTAGGGCGCGTTCCTGACGTGCGTGACCTGCGAGGCATTGCTTTGTTATAGGCGATGGTTACCACTTTACATCAGGTGGGCCATATGCTTGTTCCATCAACTAGTTGCATAAAAAAAAAAAAAAAAAAAAAAAAAATTACAGAACACACGTGCTCGGGAATTTATCATGTTTGCTTCACGTGCATTAATTAATCCGATGTTGAAGTTTTATGGTAGGCATATAAAAAAATATTATAGACAATTCACACATCACTATCTGGCCCCATACTAAGCAGAGCTTGTACTATGGGAACTAGAAAGCTGATGTAATACTTATATACCTACATATTTTTTTGTAAATACATACTTAGATTACTATATAACACCCAGACGGAAAACAAACATTTGCATTCACCACACAAAGATTCGTTCTCTGTGGGGATGAAACCCACGACCTATGGCGCAGAAGTAAGTCAGAGCTAACTGCCAACTGAGCTGAGAGGCTAGTCTTATATCATACTTATAGGCTAGTTTTGCCACATGAAACATTCATAAGTATAATATAAGTTTAAAAAATTGGGCGACTTCATGCTATTATTATATCAAACTATTCAACCGATTTTGATGAAATTTCAATGGGACCAATGAAGGACCAACATTTCAGATAAAAAAAGAATTTACTAAATAAGTTCATAAATGGCGGAGGTGTGCAGAAACGAACATTTAAACAAAACGGCTAAACCGATTTTGATGAAATAATGATTATTTTGATGATTTTGATGGGATTAATTTGAAAATTACCATTCAGATAAGAAAGTAATTTACCAAATCGGCATAAAAATGAGGAAGTTATGCTATAACGAACATAAAAAAACCAACTGAATGGAAACCTCCTCCTTTTTTAAAGTCGGTCAAAAATAGTATGAAAAAACTAGGTTAACTACAAAATAGAGAGAAGACCACAATATGCAAATATTCAGTGTAGTACAATATACAAAATGAACTTTGTAAACCAGATAAATAAAAAGGTATCCAAACAAGTAAGACGGAATGATGATGATGATACTAGTCACTCTCATTTCATTTCCAGTTGAAAATATTTATTAAATACCGAGGCGTTACACGTTAAAATATGACCGAGTACAAAAGAAAACAATAAATATTAAATCGGAACAAAATGTATTGTATATTTTTGATACCCGGTGAAATCTCGTGACTCGTATAAATCAAATTTACGACATCGCTTTCAATAACAGTCGAGGGGTGGTGTCACCCATCGTAAAATGTAGGCACGCGGAAGGATTAAAATTATTATCCCTTCACACTTCCGCGTCCGTTTAAGCCTACTCTCTACTGAAGTGTTGCCGTGATTTAGCAATGGAATTTTACGGCCGCTGGATTATCTGATATGAAGATTGCAGTTTTTACATACTCGTACTTAGAGTTATTAATTTTGTATTATTATTTAAATCCCTCGACTGGCCTCTCATCTCAATTGGTAGCTCTGCCTTCTGCGCTGTAGGTCGTTGGTTCGATACCCACCGAGAATAAATAATTTGTGTGGTGAACGCAGATGTTTGTTCTCTACCTGGGTGATATACTGTATTCTTAGTATATAGTGACAAAATTATATGTTTGTAAGTATCAGCTATTTGGTTTCCATAGTACAAGCTTTACTTAGTTTGGGGCGGTTAGATACTGTCAAGTAAATTGTCTACAATATTAATTTTTATATTTTCTTCTGTGCCGCTGACACTGGGCTCTCTGCAATGCTCTCTGTAATGGAGAAAGAATTGGTCGCAAAACTAGGTTATTTGCAAGTTGTCTTAATTGCATTAAAGTGATTAAGGCAGTGCAGCCGTACGGTTGTGAGCATATTAACTAAGACTGAACTAAAACTTTATCATGTTTGCGTCGTTCCTTGCATTGTTCATGCCAATGCAAGGAAAATTAATTCCATCAGTAAGACATAGGAACCTGAAAATCCTAAAAGCATAAACCTTAGGTGGTTATTGCGTAATGCTTCATTTGATAGTGGACCTTATCTACCTTGATATTGGCCGATTTCAGCTGAATTCCTTGAAGGGAATTTATAGAGGGAGGACAAAAAGTTTTTAGGAAATTTTTGGGACCGAAGTGGGGTCCGAAACTTTCTTTGAGTTATAATAAGAAAAGTAGAATACACACGTGTCGTGAGTCAGGTGGCTCTTAGTGCAGAACGACGACTAAAAAAACAAGTTCACGACCACTTCAAACTTCAAAGAAGTCTTGTCCTTTTTATACTCGTCCACCACTTTGCATCGGCAAAAAGCACACAGCCCAATTGTTATTTAGTACCTACTCAAAAGTATTATTATCACTTATACCTACTCTAAAGTAAGTATTTACGTATATTATGACTGGGTATATTCCTCTTCCTTGAGCAAAGAAAAATATTATGAGAAACATTCATAATAATAATATACAATTTGATCACATTTGAACCTAGTGATGAAAGGTCTATTTGGGTGAAGCCTCCTACTCCTTGCGTTGATATCCTCTCTGATGAGGGTTGTGACCAATAGTCAATAGTCAATAGTCATTTATTTGGTAATAATTTTACAGGTCATCGAATTCTTTGATATTCAAAGAAATTCTAACATTCATTTTAAAAAATAATATTGCATAAAATAATAAATAACATTCACATCACATAAAAAATACATTATTAAAATCATTTAAATTAGGGACACTATCGTAGATAGGTATATACCTACCTATAACCTACTACTACTACTACTGCTAATAAATTCGTCGTAGCTGTAGAAAGCCTGCTCGACTAACCAGCACTTGATCCTAGTCTTAAAACATTTTGCGCTGCTGGCAGATCTTACGGATTCAGGCAATTTATTGACCTTTCAGGGCCCTCACAAAGTCTGCAATATGTTCCTCCATCAGATTATGTCCTCTTTCGTATGGATGCCTTCGCTCACGGAAATGTCTGGTGTTGAGTGAACCTGGTTGCTCTAACTCATCGGGCTCTGTCCTCGCGACCTCTATGTCAATGACCACCTATATTTTAAGGAACTTCATTTTTTTTTTTGGGGTAAGGCGAAATTGGATATCAAATTCACCATTACCCTATTACTGACGTCCTCTTAGATTTTCAATCATTCGGTTTATAGAACAAACAATTCATTAGTTCTCTATACATCTAAACTAGATGCCATACAACTCCAACTAAGCAAACTAAACTATAGCTACGGCAGAAATTGAATGCTTGTGGGTGTTTGCTTTTGTCCGCTAACAGGCGTTCGACTTCAAAGTGAACCTGACGTCAAGGGAAAACAAACGCGGTGTTACGCAGAATAAACAGTAGGTGTACCATGTGTTTCAAAACTCAGAAAGCCACCTCAAACACAAACTTTATTTACAAAGGGTGCAAGTAAAACCTCAAAGCAAGGATGAGGAGTGCTGAAAGAATTTGAATTGTTTGTGAACTTAATATATTTTGTCTTAGTGGCCCTAAGCACCTTTTTATTTAAAAATCACAAGCAACTACAGCTAGGTAAGGGTTTTGTACATCCACAAAGAACGTACTACACACCTTATTTAGGTAAAATAGGGGTTTTTAAATTATTTATCAACTAACAAGTCATAGAATAAATTTGTGGAATCCTGTATGCCTACCACAAGCTCTGTCTGGCTCTGGTTTCGAGTCTGTGTGAGTGCTCACCAGTGTATTATACTGTGTGTGTTACGTTTCGACGTAGGATTTATTTAGTCAACACTCATACAGACTCAAAACCAGAGACAGAGCCAGACAAAGCTTGTAGTAGGTCTGCGCGATAACGTACTCGTGACCTGAGTGATACAAACTTTAATACCCTTAAGCCCTTTAGGATATTAGTTTTCTAAAATTGTTTCTTAGTGAGCCCTCTATTACACCCAAAGTGTCTGTGCCGAATTTCAAAATTCCAGGTAGTTTCAGAGATTTCATTATGAGTGATTTAGTGAGACAACTTCTAATAATATAGGGGTAGTCTAGAGGTGCACTTATTGCGAGACCAAAGTAATGCTTCTAGATTACTCGATGCTTTGCAAGGCGGGTTAATAACGTATTTAATGGAAGCTTGGCTTTTATACCCCGCATTATTCTACGACGCTCTATATTTTGGTATTTAGCTAAGTGACTCTACTAAGTGAAGTTGAGATTGAAACAATACCCAGAGAACTGACGCAGAAGACCCCTTTAAGCCCTTCACACATCTAATAGCCCCTTCCCACCGGTGTGTGATATCGCGCACGGAGGCGGATCAGCTCGCACGACACACCGTGGGAACGGTCTCGTGTGCCGAGGTGCGCGGTAGCACAGGAGCCCTTTGTGTGCGTTGCCGTGCGTCGTCGTCGGCTGTGAGTGATGATCTGCAGAACCACGCACCGTAGGAAGGCAGCATAAGCGATCAGTGAAACGCTGTCAAATAACACACAAATATTTGACGACGTTTCACTATAGGCCTACCACAAGCTCTGTCTGGCTCTGGTTTGAGTCCGTGTAATATACTGTGTGTGTGACGTTTCGACGTAGTCAGCACTATTTAGATTTATTTAGTCAGCATTTACACATACTCAAAACCAGAGCCAGAAATAGAGCCAGACAGAGCTTGTGGTAGGCCTACTGATCTCCACCGCAGACTGCTTAGATGTGCCCAAGGCTTTAGTAAAATAAATCAAAGAAATGAAAAAGAGTGGAAAAAAACAAAAGGTACCTACGTTTTAAGCACATAAAATTGGGTAACTCTAATTTATAATTATTAAAAGTTCCCAGAGGTTTTTTACTTTTAACTTTTAAATCACTCCTGAAACTAATGAGCACTTAACTTTACTGCAGTTTTTAAAGTAATAATGGGACTTTAAGTTTTCCCGTAAGATCTGAAAAAGCCTGGCATGGGAAAGGCCAGTTTTTGCAATGGATTTCCTGTTTTGTAAAAGGACTTTTCTGCTCTTCCATTGTTCTTTCTTTATTTTTTGTTCCTTATTTTATTCTCCTTATTTGCTTTAGCGTACACGTTATTAGGATTGTATTTCAAGTTACATGTATTGTTTACCGTTTGGACCCCTATACCTTCCCTGAGGGCAAATATCCCTTGTGTTCCGCTGCTCCCTTTATCGTAATGACATCCAAGAAATATTATTTATATGAAAAATAAATATTATGCCGCGGAATAAATATTCTGAGATTCCTGTACTAATATAGTTTTATACCATTTTTTACGTCATTAATATTACATATATAACTACTACGATATAACTAAGATATTACTTTCACAGTTTCATAGTTTAGCTTTTAATTTGCAACACTATGTTATATTGGTCTGAATAAAAATAAATCTATTTCTATTTCTACCCTTCATTTGCATTTTTTCTATCCCTTACAGGCCAACTAGGCACATTTTATATAATATGCGGATTGAGGTACCTACAAGCTATATTGTTACTTTTATTACCTATATTATCCATACTAATATTATAAATGCGTTTGTAACTCTGTCTGTCTGTCTGTCTGTCTTCCTGTCTGGCTTTCACGCCAAAACTACTGAACCGATTGAAATGAAATTTGGTACACAGATAGTTGAGGGCCTGGGGAAGGACATAGGCTACTTTTTATTGCGAAAAAGGGGTTGTAAGGGGTTGAAAATAGGGGTTGAAAGTTGTATGGAAGTATCGTCATTTTTAGAGCTAGAAACTTAAAACTTATTTTTTAGTCTGTTGATTTGATATAAAAAAATATGACATTCAAAGTTTGTGCTGGGGGGGTAGAGGGAGGGGAGTACAGGGGGGAGTGTGGAGGGGAGTACAGGGGGGAGTGTGGAGGGGAGGTGCGAGTGGAGTGTGGAGGGGAGTGTGGAGGGGAGTACAGGGGGGAGTTGGAGGGGAGCTGCGGGGGGAGTGTGGAGGGGAGTACAGGGGGAAGTGTGGAGGGGTGGTGCAGGGGGAGTGTGGAGGGAAGGTGCGGGGGGAGTGTGGAGGGGAGTACAGGGGGGAGTGTGGAGGGGTGGTGCAGGGGGAGTGTGGAGGGAAGGTGCGGGGGGAGTGTGGAGGGGAGGAGTGAGGGGGGATGCGGGGGGAGTACAGGAGGAGTGTGGAGGGGAGTACAGGGGGGAGTGTGGAGGAGAGGTGCGGGGGGAGTACAGTGGGATTGTGGAGGGGAGTCTGGGGGGAGTGCGGGGGGAATGTGGGGGGGTGTTGAGGAGAGTGGGGGGAGTGTGGGGGGAGTTCGGAGAGGAATGCGGGGGGGATGAAAGTGTGGCGTAGTACGACGCCATATGTCTAAGTTTAGTAAGAGGGCAGACGACTGTGTCACGTGCACGCGAATATGACGTTGTTATTTAATTACTGTTTTCTTCCGCTGCAAATTAAAAATGCTACCCATAGACACTATACCACGCGGACGAAGTCGCGGGCACAGCTAGTTATTAATATATACACATCAACATTGTCTAGGGATATTCCACATACTGTTTATTTCTACAAAAACTTAAAATAATTGCTCTAGAAACCTCTGTTTGACAAGAATCTTTATTTAAATAAATCTTCTGTTAACAACAATAAAATCATCATCATCATCATCCACAGCCCGACTTCACCCACTGCTGGGTATAGGCCTCTCTCTGTATGTGCCACTGTCTGTATGTGTCTCTGTATGTTGCCGGTCTTGTGCCAATCTCATCCAGGTCTTGCCTGTGATAAAATAAACAATAAAATACAACTGTTTAATATTAATTATTCATAAAAAATAAAGTAGGGACAAAATCTCAGAAAATCAATTCGAATAGAATATCCAGACAATGTTGATGTGTGTGTATGAATAATTGAAAAGGTTACTCAAAATTTATATTGTCACTGTTTTCGATAACCCTTGCATGAAGGAATGCTACCTACTTCATATTCCGATGAATCGTACTCAAGTCTGATTTTCTAAAAGCAATTTGCTTAGCCGAAGCCCATAACTATTCAAATATCAGTGCCAATAAAAATAAACTTATTCCATTTCCTTCGTAACGACTCCACCTATCTCGTCTTGCCATAAGAGACGTTTCCGCTTTTTATTTCGATGGTAATTTCACCTACCAGGAAGTCTACTCAGCTATAGAGCCCGTATTACTCGTTGTAAAACAGTATGCAGATGTAATAAAAAACAGTAGTTTATATCATCAGAAATCAGATTGTTTGTGTTGTGTATCGTTCTACGCTCATTATTTTTAGCCAGCACTGGGAAACTGAGATGTATAATATGTGCAACACTGTCTTACGGAGATCGAATCGTCGACCACGAATTAAAATGTGTTTTTTTTCTTCATCTTCTTCTTCCTGTCCTTATCTACTTCTTGTGGGTTCGGCAAAACATGTATTTCTCCTCCATTCCCCTCTATCAGCCGTCATCTCTGCATTCACTCCTCTCTTGTCCATACCATCTTTCACACAGTTCAGCAGTTCTTCCATTTTATCTAGGTCTACTTCTCTCACTTATCCCTTCACATTTCATACTCACGACTCTCTTAGATATATAAATATATAATTATTTCGTCTATTTATTTCATGATTTCAGCAAAAAAGATCCTCTCTACTTATTTGTGGGTGATTTTTATTAATTGGCTAGATTTTGCTGATCACTGGAGGTCTTCAGTATCTTAAGTAACCTTGCCTTCCATTCCTCAGGTCGGGAGCTCAAATCTGTCTATGAGAATATGTATTATTCGTCTCAAAAAAATGTGCACCAATGGTGAAGGAATGTTAGAAAATCCTCTGATTAGTCAACTACACACGTATCGACCATGTATTTCCTGTGGATTTAGGGCGACTAAGCTGAAAAGATGATTTATAGGTATTGAGCAAACATACTCTATCTATAATCGTATTCCCGGCATTATAATGTTATAATTAACCTTAGATAAAGGTATAAGGATAGGATTATAAATTGCTGGATCATCAAAAATATGACACTTGAATCGGTGGACTTTTTTTTACAAATTATTCAGTTTTTAATAAGTTATCGTGCATAAATCAGTAATGCTACGAAGAAATCTAAAATGATACAACATTAGATTTCATTAATATTTCTATATTTAGAATCTTAGGGGTTTAATTTGTATCTAACTATTAATACAATAATAATTAAATTAAAACTACACATAATGTACAAAAATCGATTTTTATATACACAAAATAACTGATAATTACCATGCAATCTTAATCTAATTGGTAGGTTACACAAAAATGTACATACATTCAACATCTAATAAGTATTTGGAAATCGATAATTTGACACAAACAAGAAACTTTATATTATTTCGATACTTAATAATAAACTTGTTAATCATAAATATACAATAATCTAAACACTAAATGTATTAAAAGAACATTGTCTTCGTGAACCTGTTTCGACAACTTCGCATAATCTACATACATTTAAATTGACGATCATCCATTATCTAAAAATTCTTAAAGATACGAATTTGTTTCACAAAAATCGTAAATAAAACGCAAGTTTGATTACGAATAAGGAATGATCTTATAAATTGTTATTCGGATGGAGAGGGTTCCGCAAACGACGCTTCATGTGATTGTCTCCGGAACCCCCGACTCAATGATATCGAGAGGAACGCGATGCTGCAATCGAGTTGCCACAATATTGGCACCCATCTCGAATAACACGAATATGTAAAGTATTAAGGTTCATATTTACACACACGGAGTACAAACATTTTGGCACAAAGAGGCGTTTCACGCGCACACACTGTCGCCGCCGCCGCCGCTGCCGCTGCCGCTTCACTACAGGTTCTGAGCAAATATAGGTATGTAGGTACAGAGATATCTACAGAATCCGTGACTTCGCCTACAAATCGTTTCTTACAGTAATGGTGAGAACTTACGCTACTTATTTACATCTCACAATCAGTCGTAAATATTTCATATTTTGGCAGACAATTTTTATTAAAACTATTTTAGATTACAGAAAAAATTGTTAAATACAAAACGCAAAGTAACCTCTTGGGTTGGAACTGTAAAGTCCCAAATAGGCCGGACTAAAAGCTGCTAAAAATATTATGCAAATGTAAAATCGTATAAAGTTCCGAAATTCGAATCTAATGATGATTTTACAATGATAAATATTATTTCACAACCTGTTACTGATGTTTAGATTGGAACACTACGATGCACGTATCTAAAATTACTAGTATGAGTATTCTAAGATCGAGGTTATAAGGAGATATTGTCAAGGGTGTTATAAGTCTCTAGGAGAGTTCTAGAAGTATAATGGGGGTTCTAGAAGTTGCTGTCGTAGTCAGATCGTCGCCTGGAGTAGTGCGAACGCGGCACGGGGTACTCTCCCGTATAGCCGTACACTTGCGAGCCGCCACCGCCGCCCGTTTGACCATACAGCTGCGACCCACCGTACCTGAAGACAAATCATTTATCACTCAAGAGCTGTCAGTGATTTGGCTGTCTTCACAGCTCAGGTACCTCTCCATGTCGTAGGTTGTGAGTACAAAACACAGATGTTTGTTCTCTGTCTGAATATTTTATATATTTACAAAAAAAAACTAAATCAGCTAGATAGCTGATATAGTTATTTTCTAATAGTTTCCATAGTACAATCTCTTTTTAATTTTGGACAAGACGGTGTTGTGTGGATTGTCCATAATATAAAAAATCTTTTTTTCGTATCTACCATCTGGTTCCCTTTGACAGTATAAGCTTGGGGCTTTATAAAGCTTTTAGCGTCCGCAAAAAAAAGTTAAATTCTGGATGCTTTCCAAACAATGCGGATATTATTTTCAAGTTAATCATCATTACCCTCGTTTTGAGTACACGCCGGCCGACTTTATTTTATTCCGTGCAATTATGCAAATCTCAATTCCGACCGTGTCATTTTTCTCGCAAGAAAATACAGAAAATGGAATTTGAATGACACCATCGCGATTCTACCAGAGTTTATGCTAATGGCGGGATTTTGTTATGATTGCACTTGTCATTCACAGCCGATAAAAAAGTTGCAAATGATTTTTGGGGAAGCGAAAACAAATTGATTATTTTCGTAGCACCTGCTACACCGTACATACTACGAAGAATATCAAAGATTAGATATCCTATAAATAAATATTTTAGACAATCCACACAACACTATCAAGCACCAAATTAGAAAATAATAAAAATAAAATAAATATTGCAGACAATCAATATAATACTATCTAGTCCCAAACTAAGCATAGCTTGTACTATGGGAACTAAGGCAGCTGATATGATACTTGTTTTTTTTTTTTTGTAAATAAATACATTGAATACAATACCACCCAGACAGAGAACAAACATCTGTGTTCACATCACATATTTGTTCTCGGTGGGGATCGGACCCACGACCTAAAGCGCAGAAGGCAGAGCTCCTACCAACTGAGCTGAGAGGCCAGTCAATAAAGCTTGTGTGGGGTAATTAAGCAGAGCTTGTACTATAGAAACCAGATAGCTGATATAATACATGCGTGCGTGTCTTACCCATAAGCAGCTCCATAGGTCTGCGAGCCCCTGCCTGAGTCAGGAGTATAATGCTGCATGTACTTCTGGAGTTGCGGCGTCCACTCCGACCGCCAGGAATCGCCAGGGTTCGGGTACGCCAGCTGCTCGATAAACGCAGTCGACATGCGCTGAAACAAATTATGCCAAAATAAAAATACATAAATGTATCTCTACAAGATATTATATTAAAATTTTGAGTAGATAATATTTATCTTAGCAGTATTCAATAGTTTTGCTTATATCCTTTGCTATAAACAATACATTAATTCAGAAAACACTAGAACACCTAAGTACGGTTATAGGCA
This sequence comes from Thera obeliscata, assembly GCA_947578465.1. Taxonomy (NCBI): domain Eukaryota; kingdom Metazoa; phylum Arthropoda; class Insecta; order Lepidoptera; family Geometridae; genus Thera; species Thera obeliscata. The sequence goes on from OX387926.1 coordinate 8,676,887, forward strand.
TTAAATATTCACATCAGCTTTTCTGCTTTTGTAGATCTCTTTCTGATGCACACTACGCGCTATGAAGCCGAAATTAGCCGATGTACATTATTTGTTGCCTACTATACTATACTGCGTTTCTATGTTTTGTTCTTGCTGGACCAGTTTAGGGGAGGACTATGCCCAGTAGTGTACAGTGTACTTCTTTAGGGCAATGATGATGATGAATGAGTTCCTATAATAGTTGAAAATTTGTATGTTCATAGATTCTAATGATTTACCTTGCCAGATGGGAGATACGGCAGATCTCGTTCTTTCATTTGATGAAGGTCATCAAAACCTCCCATGTGACTCTTGTCTAAATCTCTAAGCATCTCTTCACTTAGTGGGATGGGCTGCTTTGCTTTGGAGCTCTTCTGTCGATTCACCAACTGAAAAAAACAATAGCTTTTGTTAGTAAGTCCTGGACTTGATGACTTTTTTGTCGCTGTGTGTCTATCTTCCTAGCACTTCACTACACTTCTTCTTTTTGGCTGATGTTCCTAGTATTATCCTTATCCCAGAAATTGACATATTTATATTGAATCTGACTATTTCAGGGACATATCCACTCGCGGAAGTCGCTAAGTCGTAAAGGCCGACCAATTTTTTGGGCGTAGAATGTACTCACTACTGTGACTCCAAATATGATGACAAAGAGAAGAGAAGCCAAGGCGATGACGATAACAGCAATACCCCATTGAGGCAAGAACGACTCTTCTTCGGGAACTAGTAGCGTTGGTTCCTCACGTTTCGGCAGCACTAAAACATGAATGAAGTTATGAAAAGTTGCATGTTAAAAAGAAACGTCGGAAATCTGTTTATGAAAATATATAGGCACGTTTTACATTGGACTTTTTCAACACAGTGGTGATGAATTGCATTATAAAGATGTTAATTTTATGATAGATTTTATTTACCAATAAATTCCGTGTACGCTGGGTCCATCACAAACTTCCCGATTTCCAGTTTTCCAGCCGACTTGTCAATAGTCTTAGTCATTTTCTCATTGCTTTTCTTCATTCTTTCTTCTTCTGGTTGATCTCCAAGCATCGCATCAGGATCAAAAGTCTTATTCTTTGACTCTTCTATAGTTTCCACTACGGATCCAGGCTGAGCTTCATGTAGTGATTTGTGGAACATCGTTTTTAGGTCAAGGGTATCAATTCGTCCTTCAACATCGTTTAGTTCAATAAAATAGTCAACAAGAACAGATCCTTTGGTAAAACCATCAATGCGAACCCCTTTGAACCATTTTCGAAGATTGTCTGATTTTGAATACACTGAGTTGAGCTGAAAAAAGAATACGTTGAAAAATATATGCTAAACATGATAAATTAGAGATACGAGGAAATGGATTGAAAAATTCTACGAACCTCGTCTTTTACTTCTTTTGCTAAGCGTTGCCATTCATCAGTATGGTGATCCAAAAGCTCTGGTACCCATTGGGCTCCTGAAATTTTCATATATTATTGCACACAAAAAACTTCTCTCTACTGCCTCTCTTAGGCTGTAAACACATTTTTACATTTCATTTCATTTCATTTCATTTTATTTATTTCATTAACAATTATACATTTGTGTCTGAAAAATAGTACATAATAAGCAAAAATAATATAAGTCATAACATAAATTAAATAATACTAGCAATGTCACTACATATTTATAAAATCATCAGTAGAATAAAAACACCCTTTCAACAAAAGCTGTTTTAGTTTAGTTTTGAATAAATGTAGACTGTCACATTCTAAAAAAACTACTATAATATCAAATAGCAAATAAGACGAGTATCACGACCATGGCGAAACTAATGTAGTGAAACAAATTGGTACCTGATACTATTTTGATAGTAGCCGCAATATCACAATCCTTTTTACACACTCCAGGAGTGGTTGGTGGAGGAGGTTCTGGCGTGGTTGTGCTCGTGGTCGTAGTTCTTCTCGTCGTAGTATCAATATAGTTGGGCAGTGGGCTTGTTGCCGTAGCATTCATTTGAGCTTCCAAAAGCTTTTCAATAGAGAACGGCGTTGTAGACGGAGACGGCCAGCCAGTGAATTCAGTTGAAGGTCTGGAAGAATATTTTATTAGAAAATGTTCTAGTTGCCTATTGCCTATATTAAATAAAAGATCAGCAAGTTAAATAACTGCATGAGATTGTACCTTGTTGGCCAACCCTTTTGTATCTTCTTCGTTACAGGAGGCGGGCCCAGCGGCTTTGACGTAGTGGTCTTTCTATTTACTTTTCCACCAGGTCTTGAAGGAAATACCAACTTAATACCGCCTGGAGCTTTGGTTGTACTTGACGGAGCTTCTACGACTGGCTCTTCTGGTATAATTTCTGTCTCAGTCTGGTTAAGTTTAAAACCCGGAGGTAGTAAACTTGAAATGTCAGCCACTTTGATTTTGTCAATTAGACTTTCTTCTTTTTCAGTGCTATTTAATTTAAAACCAGGTGGCAACAATGCTGTTAAATCAATTGGTATAGCCTGAGGTGGTAATTTAGGCAATTTGACTTTAGGTTTCTCAGTAGACGATGAATTCAGTTTAAAGTTTTTAGGCAATAATGCTGAAATATCGACTTGTTGAACCTTCTCTAAAATATCTGATTTGGTTGAATCGTTTGTGCTAGGAGACTCTGATGCTGTTGGTTTGTAGCCAGGAGGTAAAAGCTTGCTGTTGTCATCTTTTTGGGTTCTCTTGAAAATATCTTCTTGGGGTCTGTGTTCTTTGGGTCTATATTCTCTGGGGAGTAAAGATTTGACATCTAAAACAATAACTTTGTTCTTTGAACTTATACCAGAAGACCGTCCTTGGGTTTCATTGATGGTAAGTGGTATTTCACTTGTTGTTGTCGGTGCTTTTGTTGTTGTCGTTGTCGTTGTACTTGTTCGTTTATCTTTGAATGAAAGCCTTGGTTTATATCCGGGTGGTAGTAAGCCGCTCAAGTCATCCATCACTGTAACTAAAGAAGGTTTTTTCTTTGGTCTAGGTGTAGTCGAACTAGTACTGACACGATGAGCAAACTTTTTGATTTGTACTGGTAAAGGTTCAGGTGCAGATTTCTCAGTGAACGAGGCAGCTGTTGTGCTCTTCAATGTGAAAACATTTGGAGGAGGTGGAGTTGTCGTTGTTGTTGTCGTGGTTGTTGTTGTTGTACTGGTTGTAGTTGTACTTGGTTCAGTAGTTGTTTCAGTTAAAAGCTCAATGTTTTTGTTTTCCGTATCCAAAGTTCCTGACAGTACACTACTTGATAGCTCAGATTGTATGCTGTCCAATTTATCATTAATATTCTCCGTTGAAGCTAAAGTGTCACTTATCTCTAAATGGGGGTTTTTGGTTATTGGTTCTTCTTCTTCATCTTCTTCGTCTTCTTCATCTTCATCGGTCAAAACCTGTTTTTTATCTTCATGTTCAACCGTCGGGAAAGGCAGAAACCGGGCACCGGAAACGCTCCTACTTGTTTGAACTGATGCGACTACCCAATTTTCAGTTGTGACAGGAATGGAACCATCGTCAGTATCATTTGATAAATACGCATCTCCTAACTCTGAGTTGATTCTTTGAGTGCTTGGTGCATTTGTTACATCTGGTATAGATATAGTTCCATTAACAACACTTTTAGTGGTAACCACAGACACGACTTCTTTTCCTACAAAAGAAGGTGTTTCTATAGAAGTAGCATCTTCTTCAGATGATATTGGTTTGGAAACAGGAGTAGAATATGCTCTTTTTAATTCAGACTGGTCTATAATGGTGGTATCAACGAACTGTTTGAAATCTTGAACAGTTTTATTTCCTGGTTTGATAACTAAAACATCAAAATTTTCTTTTGTGTTAGTGTTAGATTCCTGAGTTGTGTGCTCTAGTTCTTCAGCTGAATCATATTCGTCGTAAATGTCTTCATGTTCCGTGGAATGTATTTTAGGTGGTTGAGTGGTATGCTTAACTTCAGTGCCATCGGGTTCATCATAGTATTCCACGTATTCTTCTTCATTTTCTAGTGGGTCGATTTCAGTTTCATCATGTCTCGGGATCGGTGTTGTACTTGTGCTTGTGGTTGATGTTGGTTTTGTTCTGGCAGTCTCAACAGGTATTTCTTTTAAATAGTTGTCAGTATTCATCGAGCTGGCATCCGGTTTGTTATCATCCGCAGATTCAGAATAATTTGTCTGATTTGATTTAATGACTTGAACATCAAAAGAGCCTTGTTTGCTCTTCATTAACTCCCTGAATGAGCTTATGTCACTAATATCATCTTCAAGTAAAGGTTCTAAATCTAGTAATGCTTTATATTCTGTGGATGAGCTTTGATATACATTATTATTCTGTTTAGGTGCATTGTAGTTACCTCTTGAAGCAATTTTAGGTGTATTCCGGAAATCTGCTTTTTCATCTCCTTCTGAGTTATAAGGAGAGAAACGTGAACCGGAAGGCTTACTATTCAGTCTTTGCTTACTCGAAAATTTGTTAGGATTGTAAGTTGTCACTCTATGGTTGACTGTATGATCAAACAGATCCTGGTTTTCATTCTCTATAGCTTCATCATCCTGTGCAATGTGACCAGTTTGACCATTACTTTTAAGACTATTGCTATCAAATGGTAAGTTTTTAAACCTACTGTTTTGAAGGTAGTCGATATCAGGATTGTTCAATGTTATTTGGCCCAAAAATGTTTCCGGTTTCGAAGGGTCATTTTGATAGGCCACAGAATGAATTTGCGAGACATCAGGCCTTTTTGTTGTCGATGCTGGGTGGACTAGTTGAAAATTAAATGGTAAGGCTGGCCTGAATCTTTGTCGTTGTGGTGTAAATTCGGGTTGGTTTACATAATACTGCGCGCCGGACTGGCTCCTGCCAGTGGGCAGTTGGAATGGTGATGGATTCTGATTGTAGTTGGGACTTGGAAATCTAACGTGGCCTTCATTGTACAGCGGTTGCTGCGATGGTTGAGCGGTCCTAAAGCTATCGCCACCATTCTCAAAAAATGTTTGACGGTTGCTTGGGTAGAGAGAAGGTTGAACTTGAGCAAAATTTCTTTCTACAGGCGGTGTGTAATAAAATTCTTCATCTGAAACAAAAGAAAAATATATTAGAACAAAACCTGCAAATCATTTTGAACATTTTATTCCCATAGAACAAGCGTACGAGATAGGAATGTAATAAGGTTAAAGTGAGGTAGAGCGCTTTAAAGTATGCATCTGATACTTTTACTGAAGTTGAACGCGGTAAAGGTGAGGAGAATGCAAATTTGTCGGATATTTTACATACTCTCGACTTTTAAAATAATATTTTAAAGCCTTGCAAAATTTACCAATAGAATAAGTCTAGGTATAACTTTGATAACGCTACACATTTAAGTGGCTTAAAAAAACAATCTGGTTCTCTCCAGTGAAAACTGAACTGTCTAACTAAAGCATCAACAAAAATCATCAACTCTAGAACTTTCACTCGTTTCCTTATAAAGCCTTGTAATTTAAACATTTATTTCATTTAATGAAGAAGATTTCAAAGTTCCTGAATGTGTTCGTAGCTAAATCAAATCTTTGTAATTCTTTGGGTTGCAAAGTCCTGAAATTTCGCCAAGAATGTCGCTAAAGAATGAGTCGCATAAACTTTTAGGAAGAGACGGCATTGGGAATATAAAACGAATTCAAACATTTACCTTACTTTTTTATATGAGCAACATTCGAATTTGAATATTTTAACAAGAGCTCCTAAAACTTAAATTGAATCCAAACTCAAGCACGATTTTTTACTATTTTACAATAGAAAGTGTCTTAAAAGCAACAGTCAAAATCTTGATTTATGCCTGAGTTTTTTTTAATGTTCAAATTATCAGTTTATATAAAAAAAATCGATCTCAATAATCTAATTAAGTGACTCTCACTCAATATGTAGGTGCGTTCTGCTTACAAATTTATGGCTTTAAAACAAAGAAAAATATACCAGATCATCACCATATTATTTACACTCGAGGATACACCCGTAATTATTACATCCTAAAATTAACCCGTAATTATTATTATCTCAGAGTACTAATAATGACAATAATGAAAATAAAATCATTCAGCTTTTCCATTGACAAATATTTTTTCTTCTCTCCTTTCACGCCAGCCAGACGCTTAGGTAGATATGCGCAAGGTTTTAGCAAAAACAACCAAAAGGCCTAAAAATTTACTTTTGAAACAGAGACTCTGCTAATTGTCCTGCATAAAAAATTAAATGTTTTGCTTAAGGTCAATGTGGGTAGAATAGGTAGATAGGTATCAGAGTAAAACCAGGTTAACAGAAAAACCATGCAGGCTTTTTTTCAGGATACCAAGCAAATGTAGCCGAGTGTGGAAGCTAGTCTAAAATACAGGGAAAGTTATGATAACTATGATGACTGTGGTTACTAGTTCAGCCATCACGTTTGGAAGATAATCTCAGGCAAATTACATTCCTACGGATCATTATGCGCCTAATTAAGAATGGCGGTTCCCATCTCGGCGTCAGAGCATACGGTAATAGGAAATCGATAGTGTCAGGCAGAAGTATGAACTTATTGGAAGACGGGAAGTTCAAAGTAAGTTAGAGGGTAATTTTCTATAGTAATAACTATGAAACTGGAGCAGTGTGGTATTTGAACCGTTTTGAAATGGTTCTATAAATTTTCTGAAGCTGAAAATCAGTTTAATACTTACCGAGTTTAGTATAAGTAGACCAACAAAGACTCGGGACTTTGGGGAAAAGGTGGATGAAAATTGTTGTTGTTACATTAAGAATACACCTTGGGGTATTTTTTGTTGCAATCAAACCTAGTCGCGTCTGTCAGTTTTGGCATGATTTGAATCTTCGATGCCAGTAGATAACTTATCTTTGACAAGGAACGATTGCAACAAGGCTTAGTGTTAACGTAGTAAACAATTAAACATGAGATAGTGAATAGGAACTTAGCTTTGCAAAACTAGGATGTCAAAAGATACTAGAGCTGTCGTAAAATGATGGCAACAAGATACATGATTGCTGTTTCTTGTTAGTATTATTTATTTGTTAGTATTAAACTTTTGATAACAACATATTTTCTTGCATAAATGATAAAACATAGCTCAAATCATGCAGTTGTGTAGTAGATCAAATCATGCAAGCAACATGTTATTTAACCAAATATTTGCATACCGCTTTCACTATCTACCCTTCTACTTTGAGTTGGTTATATTTTCCCTAGTGTTGTGAATCGCTTGTGACTTTGTTTACGTAAAGTTATCACACTTATAAACTTCGCACTCTCCCGAAACGCCTCAGTTTTGGGAGTTTTTTTGGTTGGAAAATTAAATGAATTGGCCTCAGGTAGGTAACAACTCTTATATTGTGTCATAAGCATAAGACTCGGCCACATCAAAACGATAACACAGCGATCTGCGATGCGTGATAACATGATAGCGATGCTTGTATCGTCATGTCTTCACGTTATTATCTCATATCGCTGTGCTATCGCTTTGATTTCGTTTAATGTATTCAAGGTGTATTCAAAAACCTTGTTTAATACTCCCATATTTAATAGACACAAAACAAGCATCAATTTATGCTCTTCACAAAGTTGTTTGCCATCGATCTTCCTTGTATTCCTAGGATCGAACCCACAATTTTTCGTTTCGTGCATATGCAAATGTGCACCACACCCTAAACTGCCAAAAAACGTGCGATTACCGCTAAGCATTCAGATATTTTAGCAAGATTGTGATGCAAAATAAAAGAAAATCAATAATGAATGATGATGTGTGAATAAAAGAAATCACGTAACCCGTGCAAACACGTCCTTATTTTATCGGAGTAATAACACTTATCCTCGGAACTATTGATCTGGGTTCACCTGATTAAAGAAATCTAGTTCGTGCTTCATTCCTGCTTCGGGATGTAGTACAGAGTTTTTTTTATACAACTGGCTGATGGAACAAGCATATGTCCTACCTGATGTTAAGTGGTAACCATCGCCTATAACAAAGCATTGCCTCGTAGGTCACGCAAGTCTGGAACTGGAATCTAGTTTGTGTTAAATCCCTAAATGCTTATTTGCTCAGACTGTATAGCAGCAGACATAAGCAGAATACATTGAGCATTACATTATTATAATTAAACATCTTTTTAACATGTTTTTCAAGAAATAAATAATACTTTTATACTTTGTCTACTCTATATTATATCAAAATATGATTCATTGTAACAAAATATTTAAACCTGTAAGGTTAGTCTGGTATAAGGTCCAAGGTCACTCTGTATAGTGTATGATAGGTATCTACTTTTTCAGATTATTTAAGTTTCTGTAAGAAGCTGAAATTTCCCTCGAGACTTGGTCGAATTTTGCTGCTATATCGCGGTGTCAATGTTTGTCGCCAATGTTGATCTTGGCTTGGGTACCGTAGTGAAGCCCTTCTGAAGTGCCCTTGATAGTATGGACTGCTGATGTGTGGGTGTCAAGAAATATTGTATACGAATATCGTACTAACTTCGGGAGGACAAAATTAATGCGTACGTCCACCGGAAGACTTCTTAAGGCTCCTTCTTCTACTTCTAATCGGATCACTATTATTTACAAACCAGTGTGGTGGAAGGATTTCAAGTGAGCCTCAGAGAACCTCTCTCTTTTCGTACACTTGACACATTATAGAATAGAAATAGAATAGAAAATTCTTAAATGAACCCCTTAAAAAAAAACTAACATTGGAAAAACAAGTAACAATAATTTAAAACATACTAGTTTACAACGGGCGGTCTTAGAGAGATCTCTTCCAGACTCTTCCATTATTATTATTATTCAACCTTTTAGTGCACATTAACTATATGTAAAAAAGATGGGATTAATGCTATAAGCATCTTCTAACTGCCAACCATAGAGGTTACATGTTTTAGATCTTCAAAAAAATTTCAGGCTGTTTATGATAAGATTCCAAAATAATGTGGTAGGTAGGTACATGATACGTAACGCTCTGTTAATCAGGCTTAATTACAACATCTAGTATAGCATGTACGTAAATCTGCGGATTGCCATGCAATAATAATAAGTTGTAATTAATTTGGGAACATGCCGTTAATCGAGGGTAATTAGGCATGCGCATTACAGCCTCGAGTCTGAATGTGATATGGGGCTATGGGCTATGGTCCATAAAAATGCGGAGAGATTTTTGCAATGTACCAAAAATGCGGTGCGGACCTGCGTGAAATGAAAATGTCATGCGGTTTCACTATGACTCAACGTACCAAAACATGACCAAAAATGAGAGACCGTCTGTCATACTTTGCATAAATTGACAGTGACATCAACTTCTATTTCTAATTTCATACAGGGTGTATAATTACATCTACTGTGACCACGCTTTACAGGCTTACCAAAAATACGGTCTACCTAATAAAAAAAGTCATTGTATTTTTTTATCCGTATTGTGGTCTTTTCCACCCTGTTATATTGTATGCATACATTTTGCATGCCTATTGGGTACGGTTAGGGTCTAGTTTCCTTATGACGTAGGTAATGTAGGTATGGACACTTTAAGCTGCTTGCAAGCGTATAGAAATCTTTCAATCATACTGCTTTTAGTATACAGGGTTATTCATTATTAGCTGCAAATACTCAGGAATTAGGTTCAACAAATAAAATAAAAAATATTTATGAAATGATTTTTTTTAAGTTTTGTTATGAAAATCCCGAGAAAATCGATAAAGGAATCATTGGCGCTTGACCTATTTTGACCTTTGATCCGCGCCCGCGCGCCGTGAGTGACACTCTGCGTTCAGTCACCGCCTGGGTGGGTCATCGTCCTGTTCTCCGTGGCAATCATTATGCAATAGCCGTAAAGAAATTAATAAAAATAAAATATTGATACAAAAACTTGAAAAAATTTTTGATCAAATTTAAAAAAAATAATTTCATACATATTTTTTATTCTATTTGTTGAACCTAATTCCTGAGTATTTGCAGTTAATAATGAATAACCCTGTATACTTTATACCAACAACAACAGAATAACAAAGCGTCATACCACTTTGTAACGTATGTGGGTACCTTTCAAACCAGCTTAGAAAATAAACATTTTCTCTTTGTGACCGTAAAGGTACGGAAAATTTTACTGTGTCGAATAAAAACGAGAAATGTAGGATCCTTCGGCTAAATATTATCATATGGGCTGCGGTTAGATTATTATAACGAGTGGTTCAACTGTTTCGGGGAAGAACCCCGAAATATTTGGCCGCCTATTTCATTTGGGGAAAAGTAAGAGGGTGTCTTTATAATACTGCTACTAGTGTAATCTGTGTATTATATGAACTAGTCTGTGAATAAATGCAGTATAGAATAATAATAAGTAACATACCAGTCGCGGCCATATTTGAAAGACCAAGAATTATACTTGAATGCAGAATAAACTGAGAAAACCCAGTTTCAGATCATTATTTTAAAAGGTGTCTTGTATATAATTGGGGTTTTTAATAGCAAGCAATTTAGCTGCTAGTGTCGAAAGTTCAAAGCATCTTATGGCAGCAATTGACCTATTTTAGGTTACTATGGCTGCTAAGTTTTAACCCGCGTATATAGCTGTACTGATTAGTTTTGACAATTGAGTTGATGCAAATCAATTTTAAAAATACGAGTAAGGCCTCTCAGCTCAGTTGGTAGTAGCTCTGCCTTCTGCGCCGTAGGTCGTGGATTCGATCTCTACCGGAGAACAAATATTTGTGTGGTGAACTCTCTGTCTGTGGGTGTTATATTGTATTCTAAGTATGTATTCACAAAAACAATATGTATTATGTATGATATTAGCTATTTTGGTTCCCACAGGTAAAGCTCTGCTTAATTTGGGGCTAGATAGTGTTGTGTGGATTGTCCTCAATATTTTTTTGTTTAAGTGTGTAAGCTACCTATAACAGTACCATGAGTGCAAAATAAGCTTTGCTGGAATCCCGATAAGTCCCACCATCTAATAAACAGAACCCATATAAATTCGGAAAAGGATCACGTTCTATACGGCATTTATCTTCGATGGTATCCAGTGCGGTTGATACTGAGAGAATGTTTTATGGAAAGGAACCCAAAAATCGATTCGACCGGCTGGTCTGAACATTCTGCTTGGGCATTTGCCTGTATTGTATTTACACGGATATCTATAGAATGATGTTTCATTGATTACCTAAGGGCTAGCTTTTTTTTACATCAGCTCACTATGCATTTAAGCTGGTAATTTTAAATCCTTACAATCGTTTAAAATAAGACACACCTTTCTTTTCAAAAGCGCAAATCTCTTGCTGTTGTGATTAAGCTCAGCAACACCAATGCAACCTATATGTATTAATGTTTCTGAGCTGGTATATGTTTTATACTTACGTACGCATATACAAGGTGTATCTAAATATGTGTACTATGCGAAGGTGGGGGGTTTCAGACCACAATGGTGATCAGTTGTGGGGGGGAGATAATTAAAAATTCCTATTTTCAGTTTCCCATATAAAAATATTTAATTTCATAATGCCTAAATAAATTGACAACCCTATCCTTGTAACCCCTTGACCCCTTGACCTACTACCTCTGTAGGTCTACTACTACTACCTACTACCTCTGTAGCTGAGTTTAAGGTTGTCACTTTGTATAAAGTCAGCTGTTCATGTTGAAACTTCGTTGCAGTTTTTTTCAGAGATACCAATCGAAGTTCGAAAAGTCGTTGAACAAAAGTTGTTCCCCGGGGGGTGGAAATTCACCCCCTTTCAGGATAGTACACATATTTTGATACACGTTGTATGTATAATGTTTTGTGTTTTTGCCAAATACATTATTTTCTTTGCATATTTATACATTTATTTACAAAATGTATAAAATACACAAGTAACAGTTGAGCCATTTGCAGACCATTACAAACGATCTAGAAATAACTCAAGTGATCCAAATCAGTGCCAGACGGAAGCGTCCCCTACACTGGCGTTACATTATATCAAAACCAGTAATATATAACATATAAATTAATTACAAGCCTTCCAGAATTATAATGAATCGAACTTCCACCGCGTAATTTTGTATGCTTAAAAGTTACCGACATAATGATCATTATGTTTCGAGTGCACGAGACCCGAAGGTGCTTAAATAGCAATTTGTTATACTAAAAGGATAAAAAGGGGTAGAAAGGGGTAAATGAGTCCGAAATTAAAAAAAAAGTAAAGCAACTACCATTAGCGCGAAATGGGCGAGCTGAGGCAAAGGTTGAGGCAAATGTAACATTTGGAACTCACGTTTTAGGTTAATGCTTCATTAAGTTGCTTTCTTCTCTAGTATGTACCTACTATTAAAAAAAGCCTCTTTTTTGCTCACAAAAAGACTGAAGTTACAAAGTGAAAAAGTTTCCAATATGCCCGCTAATGTAAAAGTTTCGGGACACTCGAAAGCGGGCGCATTGGTTTACTTAAATGAAAATCGTTGGGCGTTTTGTATTTCAAAGTTGGCATATTTTTCTAATACTTTATTTTATTCAAGTTTCAACACAAATGGTACATTCAATTAGGTATTTATTTTTTTGTGATTTTTTTAATTTATCCATGCACACTAATAACCCCTTGTAAGTAACATCGGTCTTATCCTTCCCACGGTTGTCTGGTAGAAACAGCTGCTTAGCGGTAAGACCGCCTATTATTTTACAAATAGTTTTTAAGTTTTTTATGTATCATTGTTTGTTTCTAAGTTTTTGATAGCAGTAAAGTATTTTCTATTTGTCTATTTTTATTTATTTATTTAAAACTTTCACACAAATTTAGTGATAGGAGGACTTAATGCTAATAGCATTGTCTGCCAGTCTATCTATCTATAACGATCCAATCTGTATTTTATTTAAGCCTAGTATAGTATGTTGGGCTTAGTATTGAGTCACTTTGTCCTAATTAGGGCGAACCCTCACGTACACCTATCCAAACGTTTGGAAAAGGGACTCTAGGGACTATATTCCTGATTATAGACATAACGGTAAGCTTAATTGATTATTGTACACAAACCCTCGAGGATTGAATTTGTTTGGCGATCGCTTATTGAAACGGACATAGAAGGCTCCTCTCTCGTCCTAATTGGCAAGATTATGGCGATTCATAAAATGAGCCTATTTATGGAATTATATTGGAATTATACTAAGCGGATGGAAATTATACTAAGCGGATGGATTACACAATCACTAAGGCCCGTATTTAAAAACAGTGCTTGAGTCTTCGTAATGAATAAACTCAAAAACTACTGTGCCGATTTCAAAAAATATTTCACCATTAAAGCTACATTCACCTTGAGTAACATAGGCTATATTTATGTGTTAAAAAAAGAAATGTCCACCCGTGCGAAGCCGGGACAGGCCGCTAGTCTATAATATAACTATCTATAATAATTGTAAGCGTAATGGAGTAAACCGCCTATTTCATTTCGATATTTTCCACACCGTCAAGTTTCTGCTCGACTATAAATTGCTTCTCAAGATTTCGCTCAGTGAAACTCCAAGAAATAAAATGAAATTGTTTTGTTAGATCCATTACTTATCATTCATTCCGTTATTTTCCGTCTGAGCCTAAACACATTTAGAGAGGCTTAGTGTGTACTAAAAATGTTCGTATTATTTTTTATTTTCTTTTGTATTTATTTGTCTCGCTCAACTTATTTTGAACAAGTTCTCGATAATGAGAACGGGGCTCCAGTTTTAATTAATACGGGACTGAAATATTTTCCTCCAAGTAAATCGTATTCTCACATTATTTTAGACATAATATTTGCATACGTTAATAATGAGAAGAGAACATGGAACTTTATAATATGGATAATGTTTCATGGGCAAAAGTTGCGTTTAACTTTAATACCTTGTGCATTTCCACCCACATTGAATGCCTTATATAACACGCTCATGGATATTTCTTACTATCCTCGACTTGTCTTACAAGTCGGTAGAGTTGTCTAAATAATCTCCGAAGAGTATTGTCCTAATAAAAATCGTTTGAAACTGGAGTCAAAGATGAGTTGAAGGACGTCGTGACAGTGATTAAAATACTTAATTAGTTTTACTATCCGTAAAAAAAGAACATGATCTTATTTATAAAGTCTGTTAGAATACTTTAAATCAAAGAAGCGGAAAATCTGGAGAAATTAATTAGTGGTGCCTGTGATATGACGTACATTAAACAGTATAACAACAAGATTGTTTGCAAATCGCGTTCATCTCTAGCAGAACCAAGATAGCATTTTTTTGCTATGAGGATAGCATTTTTGCTATAAGCAGGTTATCTACCAACGTCATTTTGTGGCGGAATCTTTGATTGTGAACTAATCGTCAGTGGATGTCTGAGAGTCATCCAAAAGCTCAACAATGTATACAAGGTCATGCAAAAATAAAAAACAAAATCTATTCCTTCGGGTACAACCGATACAAATAAAGTAAGATGGACTGCCGTATCAGTCGGCTTAAAGGTCAACACACTAACCGCACAAGTCAGAAAGAAAGAACTATGGTTTCTGTCGTCAACTGATAACAATATCATTGAATTTTCAACGCTCATACTAGAAGTTATGTCCACGGATGGCCAACCACGCTATTGTTTCTTGTTCGGGATTCAGCGTGGGACACGCCACCCACTCTATCCTATTACGGGGCTTTATATCATTTTGATTCGTTTGTCTTTTTGTGCTTCAGTGCATTGTACAATACAAGATCTAGCTCTATATTTGTCGCTTTTGCTTAATAAAAAGAATGAACTTTTTATTGGGCGCTGCATTACCTTATTTATGTCTCAGAGGTGTTTTTGTTTACATGAAATTCTGCTGAGGTATATTTTTATTACCATGGTGCCGCTTAGGACATAATGTGGGAGCCTATTTTATTAATAATTCATAATATTTTTTATTGTGAATATGGGTGGTAAATACAAATGACGGAGATGTCTTAAGATTTACCATAATCAACTATACATAGTATGCAATAATGAAAATACACAATCATATAATATTTCATGTTCGAATAAATTCGAAAAAAAAACTGCGATTGTCAAATACCTACCGTTTAAAATTATTGTGTTTCCTTGGAGAAAATCACATCTTTAAACTGCGTCTCGCCAAAATGTTTATTATTAATATAAATAGGAAAGAAAAATAAATGCTAAATTGATAGAAATAAAACATTTAACAGCACACTGAGGTACCAAGTCCGTGCTAAGGTTTTCATTTAAAATCTCCCGCGGGAAATCACGGAGCAACTATGTGAATTCATGCAATTTCATAAATCAAAATCTTTATTTGACTAAGATATTTTTACTTTCTCGTTGGTAATAATATATCGAGTAAGTAAAATCATATTCTAGGAGTACATATAGCACCAGAATACATTGCGTAATAAGTTTCGCATATTGAAAATCAAACTAGAAACTACCTCACAAGTTAATCACTAAATTCCACATAAATGACCTCTCATAGTGTTTCTAACAAGTTCAACAAGATCTTTAGATACAAATAGAACCCAGTCATCAAATTGAATACGTCAAACAAACCACATATAATGCCCTATGCGTTGTATTCTATCTCATATTATTATGTCGTGTACCTTGCCTCTCTGTGGCATGTTTCAGTAATTACCATGCCGGTCTGGCGTCTAATAATGCAAGCGAATTCCCAATTACGGCAGAATTAGAATGCTGTATGTGTCATGGTGACACGTAATTTGCTCCAGGACCTAGTCATTGCTATGTTGTGGGGATTCTATCTGCATTGAAATGAGATGAAAGCAGTGCAGATACTTTTAGCTAGTTCACTTTTATTATACCTCTATACTCTACTCGAACGATTTGTCTTGCAAATATTTTATATAAGTATAATTTTGATATTAGTATTATACTTTTTCTTATCGTTTCACTGGTTTTTTCAAACCAGTGTGGTGAAAGGATTTCAAGTGTGCCTCAGAGAGGCTCCTTTCGTATACGAGTTCTATACTAGCAGACATCAAGCACCGAGATATCAAGAAAAAAAAACTAAATGTGTTCAACATATTATGTAGTACCTATGTGGTAATGAACGATGGAAAGTCTACTCCATCTACATTAATGTAATTAGAGACAACATCGTTTTGTAAAATAAAGGTATGACTGAAAAGTTACTTCCGACGCTCTATGAATCATCTAAAATCATGAAAGCAAACACGTAAACATGAAAATGAAGAAACTGCACCAAAATGATACAGATCTGCAACGTACAGTCACTGAAATGAAAATACTGTTCCACAAACAAATACATTTAGAATACAAATGGTGATAACCTAAAAGCAAACCTATTACGTTATTTTGTCCTAAATCCTGGGTTCATCCTATAATGGTTGCAGCGCCTCTCAAAACCCGACGAGGGAGCCAAGAGACGACTAAAACCTATTCAATCCTTGTTACTCGTTAAATGAAGAGAAATAATAAGTGTTTTTCACTCTGATTGTACTCCGGTTCTGAAACGACTTTAATTTCTATAAAAATAACCCGCAGTAACTTTAATAAATGATGTCTGACACCAAATGAAAAAGCTACACTCTGCTGAGTCTACGCCGTCGCTCAAATTCCTGTAAATATAATCATACTGTGCTCGTTCCCTTATTCCGAGACACTCGTATGTGGTTCCACGACGAAACTTTTATGACCTACAAATTTTAACCTGATGACAGCGAAAATATGAATTTTAGATGAAGAGTGCGTACCCACTTTGCATAAGGCAAATTCACATAAGATGCAGGTCGATGCTGAGGCACAACATCTCGACGTAAAAATAATCTGAGTGTAGTGAGAAGCATTTTTATTGCTGAATTATCAATCTCTGACATCCTAATGATTACCAAGAAATGGGGTGAACGGAGGATGCTAAGGATAACAGTCGTATACCTGTTCCTAAATGTTTGTCTATTACAACATTCATAGGCACATATTTATGAGAATCGTCTCTAAAAAGAAGCCATCATGAAATTGTGTATTACTTAGTTGTGTAATTGATAGCATGCGCCGGTTTTCAAGCGTCAGAAATCTGTTTCCTGAGTAACTGTATCCTACTAATTTCAAGGTGAAGTACGATTAGTACTACACTTTCGCCAGAAATTATGCTTTTGTGCCTACCGATTTTTTTACCTGCCATGTCAAAGATGGCCCATAAATATTACTCAAATTTGATTTATAACGTTGCGCGTTGGCGGGATAATCTTTGACGTTTATGAAGGAGTTAGTTAGCGCAACAGACAGCTGGAAGTTTCTAGGGAAGCAGAGGAAGGATAAATACTATAGGAACTTCATGGATTTGGTTTGTTTACTAAGCTCAAGTTTCTTGTGTAATCAAACAATTGCGAGTCAAGAAAGACAAAGTAAACACGCAATTTGTGCTGAGGTTTATGGTAGTATATTTATTTTGTGTCATTTGTTAAATAGTGCACGAGCGCTCTGGCTAGTACTTGGCACACTGTGATTTTTTATTTATCAGTCCCGGTTATTTTAGTTGCGTCGTTGTCCAATTTACTCAATAGGTAGGTACTGAACCCAAGAAAGCTTTTCCGTGTCAACAATGAAATATTGATAATGGAGTTTGGAAAAGAGTGCCATGAAACGCTCTACAAAACGAATGTGCTACACGAAAAACCGAGCTTGAGAAAGTTTAATAAAAATAGAAAATCTTACCTTGGCACTGGGCGTCCTTTATAACCACTAGCAGGCACGCTGCGATAATAACGACCCAACGTCGTCGCCCCATTTTGTATCATTAACTTATGCTCACCGTATCATCGGATACGACTCGTCTACGTCATCAAGAACTTAAAAAGTTATTCGAAAGTCCCATGAGTATAGAAGATCGCCATTTTTGGCAACGGAGAAATTGGCACATCGATTCGGTCTACGCCATGTCGCTGTCACATCTGAAACAAGCAAAAACCAGTTAGACTTGGGTCGCAGTAATTTTTGGGTTACATAATGGAAAGTTTGTGTGAGAAACGTTTTTACTTAGACAATTTATTTAGTATCCTTAGGCCTGCGCACATTTAGCACGATAGCGGTTATTGAAACGCTGTCAATTATCGATGTCATATTTGACAGCGTTCACTGATCGCCATCGTCATCGCGCTAGATGTGCGCAAGGCTTTATGGGTCTTATTAATAATCCTGGCGTAGCGTTGGACTAGTTGATCCGTGTTTTGTCTCTTGCATTGACATGCAATTGTCAACTCGAACAAATGTGACAAAACACGGTTTAACTACTCCAACGTTGCGCCAGGATTATTAATAACACCCTAGGTGTTTCACAAATTTTATAGATATTCGAGTGACATGTTTCCAAAAATTTATACAGAAAATAGGAAAATAATAATTAACCGTTTATGCCGGATAAGTGGAATTGCTTTTATGATTAATTTCTCGGTATGCCACAGCGAGTGTTGATAACTGTACAAAACCTATCGAAGCAAAAGTAGGTTACCAGCCGTATGTAACGAAAGATACTGAAACTATAATTGCACAAACGATTATTATTACGTTGAGGAATTTCATAAAGAGACTGGATATGTCCTAACAAAACTCGTGCAAGTAAATTACAAAATTACCTTAAAGTAGTAAACATACTGAGCTAATACAATAAACTACTTACAAATAACTATAAACAAAGTATTTGCGATTGCACTGTCATTTTGAAATACTTATAAGTACAGCCACATTAGGCATAAAGCTGCGACATTTGACAGCGATACCTGTATTGCTTTCAAATGTCGCTGCTTATAGCTTAGATATGGCCGTACCTTAAGTATGTTGAGAAAATAGTATGAAACATACAAGCAATTCATACATGTAATCAATTAAAATGTGTAACAGATAGATAAATTAAGAATCTTTGCAAAAAGAATTCACTGTCATTCAAAAATTCAGCTAACGGCAGGTGTAAGTAGATGCCATAACTGTCCCAAAATAAGTCCTCAAATAAATATTGTTATAACTATTGTGAATCCACACAACGCTATCTAGCCCCAAATTAAGCATGGGAACCAGATAGCAGATTTTTTTGTTAATACATACTTATAACACAAGGTACAATACACCCATATAACCAGCACCCAGAACAAACATCTTTGTGTTGTCAAAATACAAATATTGTTCTTGATGGGGATCGAACCCACGACCTACTGCACAGAAGGCAGAGCTACTACCAATCGAGTTGTGAGGCCAGTCGAGATCAAGGTCCAAAACTGTTACTACCGAGATTAAATTTCAACCCACCAATTTCCCACCCTAATCAATGAATATTCACATAATTTGGTAAACCAACAGTCCAGTTTCAGCAGTTTGTAGATAAGCGCCTTAAAGGTAATCAATAAGCCTTAAATTGAGTGTGTCCAATCAAGGAAGAAGACCCAAAGACGAGGTGTCAGGTAGCGGTTAAACTTTCTTGATTAGTTCGGTGGAGTACCATAGAATAACGTAGATACGCAACTTTTGATTTTAAACTATGAATGTATATGTATAAATAAATAAACAATAAACTTTGAATCCTACTACACCTTCTTTGTTCTTGAACGGATCCTCGCACTTGACATTACTTACCACTTTTGTATTATACTTACCCACTATTGTATCTTAGAATTAATTGTAATCAGGAAATCCTCATTGAGATAAAAATCCGGTTTGGTTACTACTTATTCGGTTCTGTGGTGTGCAAAGACTTATTTCTGCTCTAGACCCTCAAATTGTCAGCCTGAAGAAGTCCACAGTTGGACATTAGACTTTCCCGTAAGCTTCTAGGGATTCTGATGAATTTGGGAGTTTTTTTTCTATACGTAAGTAAATACTCTCTGAAAAAAGCCATCAAGCAAAGCAATGCTGCAATATTTTAACAAGAAATGAGTTCTGAAACGCCCAATACAAACTTTGTGTGACGGATTAGAACCTAAGGCGGATCGCAGCTGTTGTTAGCCGAGACTGACTTTTGAATGTTGATGAACTATTAATTAAACTGTTTCGAAGTTTCCAAGTAGGCATAGTTAGTTAGACAAAGTCATAGTAGGTAGGCATTTTCAAATAGGTATTTGAAATTTATTGTATTTAGTACCATACCATAGTAAATTATTTATTGTATTTAGTACGTAGTGGTATTTAGTCGTTACTCAGGAAAATGTAAACTCATCTCATCTCATGGTGCTTTATCGCAAGAAGCCTTTTTGCTAAAAATATAAACCGATCACACATCATAAAAAACTTATTCTAAATTTAAAAGCAACATTGACTGCAAGATTTCCTTCTAGAAAACGATTAATCAGAATTCGTGCTTTTGCATACAAAATGTTAAGGTATATTTTTAGACCGCTTCCATTCACCTTAACTCCACGTGCGCATATCGAAGTTAGTGAAACGTATCGACACGTCACGACGACGTCACACACGCTCGTGAAAGCGGCGTTCCACCTCGCCGGCCAGTTTCTAGACGCGTCGCTGCACCGGCGTACTGACAAGCATTGTGATCTTGATCAGACATGATCCGGATCTTAGATAGCAAGTGGATGTCACATAACCCTCTACCGGCTAAACAAGATCCACTGTTTGTTTTCGGAACGCGTCTGCAGGAATAAAATTGCAAGAACACTTCAGTTTGACGTGAGCATCTGTCAAGCTAACGTCAGTTTCATGGCGCATCAAAATTTGAAAATCGAACGCAGATTCAGCGGCCACCCAAACGAGTCAAGTAGCTGGAATATCAGGGTAGTCGTGTTTTGCTAACAGAAAGTGGGTCTTTTCTAGACCTCTCGATACTGTTTTTGCCCATTACAGGAAAGATCAAAGAAAATATAATCGATCCCTCTGATTTGTTAACTCAGGTCGATTTGCTCTAGCTGAACTATGCTACTACTTACATCATCTGAACTACTCGACACCTTGTCTGTAGCTCTTAGACTGTATGTTATTAATACTAATTTTAGACAGGCAAGAATGTATAATTAACTGGTTCGCTAGTTATTAAGGCCTACGCACATCTGGGCGATGAAGATGGCGATAAGCTGAAATGCTGCCAAATATGAGCGATATTCAACAGCGTTTCAGCTGATCGCCTTTGCCATCGCCTAGATGTGCGCAGACCTTTACTTCTAAACTTTCTGAACAACCTAATATCAATAAAAATCATAGCAAAAATTGAGATCAACAGCTTCCAGTATTAAATTTGTCGATTTGCAATCCGTAAAACTAACTCAGACTGTATAAAGTGATAATTTCCTCTACCCAGCCATCTGCATACCCACTCAGGACAATTCAATTGAAGTTAAAAGGCAAGAGGCTGTTTCATGGCAGTTGAATTGGAAAATTGGCGAGGTTTGAAAGGGCTCTTAAGAACCAACAAACCACAACAATACGAAAATGGTCACTTCGTGGTACAACCTCGAATGGGTCTTGCAATGGCTCATATGTATGTAAGTTATTTCGTAGCTAGTTAATAAATATTGTGGACAATTCACACAAAATGTGAATAATTTGGAGCCCTCAATCAAGCAGAATTTGTACAATGGGAACCAGATAGCTGATATACTAGTAACCCTTCAACACATTTTTTTTATAAATACATACTTAGAATGCTATAATGACACCCAGAAGGAGAAGAAACATCACTGTTCACCACACAAATATTTGTTCTAGGTGGGAACAAGCGACCTTACAGCACAGAAAGGAGCTACGGCCAACTGAACTGAGACCAGTCAAAAAAAATTGGATACTTCAACTGCCATGAAACAGCCTCTTAACATTGAAATTGATCCCCACCAAGAACAAATATTAGGGATATGCTACACGGGCGGTTCTCCCGCCGAGGGAATCCGCTTCTGAAACGCACTAGACTCAATTCTTATGGACATTGTATGCTACAAACTACACGGCGCGGTTTCCCGCCGCGGTTTGCAGGCGGGAGAAATTCGACCGCCGCATGCAGCGTCAAACCGCCGCTGTTTACCGCCGTTCTAAACTACACGGGCGGTTGTCCGCTATTGCGTCATTGTGCGCGGGACCTTCTCGCTCGCTCGTCGTTCGTGCACTTGCGTTCCATGTTTCGGGTCCATGTTGAAATGAACAAAAGACAGCGAAAAACCGCGTCCCGTATAGTTTAATGGTCTGCGGAAGCTTTGTCGAGCGGATTCCCGCGGCGGGAGAACCACCCGTGTAGCATGACCCTTAGTGTGGACGCAGATGTTTGTTCTGTGTCTGGGTGTTATGATGTATTTTAAGTATTTATTTAGAAAAAAAGTATACGTATAAGTATTACACTTAATAACAGCAATCTGCATCCCATTGTACCTTACAAGCTGTGCTTGATAGTGTTCTGTGGTTTGTTCACATATCTTAATCCTATAAAAAAGCATTTGGTGGAGATTAATAATGATCGTTTGTCTTTTTGTTTGCCTTTACAGACAAGTTTTATAATAAGCTATTTATATTCTACTGGAAATCATGTTAATATTTTTCTGCTAAATTTAAATATTTTTATGATATTAACAAAATACTCAGTCTCGTAACCCGGCATTGCATAAATCACAATATCATTAGCATTAGGATGGTAAGTATTACATAATTATAAAAACAATGATAAAAATAATTTTAATATGCCACAGCCGGTTTATACACCACTATTTTGTAATTACTAAAAAAAAATGCCGATATTGGCTGCTGATACAGAACACATCCACGGAAAAAAAAAATTAAATCAAAAAAATATTTTTAATTACCTACACCACAATTTTTAGTCAAATATTGAGAAATGATTCAACAAGCAAAAATTATTTCATTCATAAACGCTTAATACCAAGCGGAACCGAACAGCGTAATTTTTTTTCTTTCTAGTACTACGTAACCAATATGTCCATCATTTTATGCAGGATTTCTGAAAATTTTAACATTAAGGCCTGCGCATACCAAGTTCGCTGGCGGTAGCGATCAGTGAAACGCTGTCAAATATTCGCTGTCAAATCTCAAATCTGACAGCGATATTTGACAGCGTTTCACTGATCGCTACCGCCAGCGAACTAGGTGTGTTCGGGCCATTAATAACTTTGTCATTTTATCGAAACTAAAAATTATGATTGGACATTCATAATGTACCCCTACTACATTACCCTTTTTTTTGGTAGTTACAAAATAATGGTGTATGAATTTGATTCATAAACTTTGAAACTCCACTCTAGGACTCGTTTATCCCAGCAGTTATTGGTTCATCGGAAGACATGACCGGCCCACTGCTAGGTACATCAGTTTGCTAATTCTTTGGGTGATTACGACAAGTTTGGTATTCTGGTATCGTGGTACCTATTTGGTAATAAGCAATTCATCATCATCATCATCAACCTGTATTAGTCCACTGCTGGACGTAGGGCTCTCCCAAGACGTGCCACTGAGCCCGGTCTTCGGCTCTTCTCCTCCAGTCCTTGCCAGCTACATTTCGCAGATCGTCGCCCCAGAGTGGAGACCGCCTTTAGGTAAGCGTATGTGTAGGAATAAGCAATTAGTAGAACATAAATACGATTCCGTTCTGTGGTCTGTTTGTAAAGCTTTGTTCTATAACTACTTTGGTAAAATGAGTAGGGGCTACGGGCTACGCTGCATATGGATCTAATCTATTGTTTGAAAACCACAGAGAGTGAACTTTCGTGAAGTTTTAATGCATTCGCAATTTCTAGCACAACTTTTAATGGTCTTTGTCTCGGGGGATTAAAATACGTCTAAAATAAACAAAGCCAACAAATAAAACCTACTGTGCAATGTGCATATTGACTATCAAAGCTTTGTGTTAAATAAACGTTGCGAAGATGAGTGGAAACAAGCGCATACATAGTACACACACACCCACTCACAAAGTTTCACATTTATCTTATTTCAAACTAGAAAAAAAAACTAGGAAGAAGACTTCACCTTAAAAGATCTTTCATAACGTTCTGGACGCTATTGATAAAAAGAACAATCATGTTCTACTGTTAACCAATGGTTAGCTCAACAGACGTTGCCTTCACGAGCTGGGCAGAGTAGGTCCAAGCGTGTCTGAGGCAGATTTGAATTGCCTCCATTGTAGAGGTTACAACACATTCTCACGGCCAAGTATTGTTAGAATTTTGTGCTCGTGTGTGGATAGATACAGTCTCTGACAAAAATGTCTTTTCACTGATTTACGTGGTGTATCGTGTTGTATGGAATAGCATAAGTACCTCAGAACTTTCCTGTGTAGTTAAAACGAGTTTTACCTTGACAAACTAAAGACACGTTAATTAAAAAAAATCGGTTGTCTGTAAAGTCGGTTTACTGACGATAGTTGAACGTGATAACGTCATAAGAAAATACTGATGGAATGGTTGCATTTTTCAAAAGAATTTTAATTAATATTTGTTTGATAGATATTTTGTATGGATATAATATAGATAAGGAGGTAACTCGCGGACTCGCGGACTCGGACTCGGACTCGAACTCTCGGACCCGGACCCGGAACCCGACCGAACCCTTACCCTTACCCTCATTTACCCTTACCCTCATTTACCCTTACCCATTACCCGACCCGGGCTCGGGCTCAGGTAAATGGAACGACGAAACGACGTAACGACGCATGAGTCATGTTTTTTCGTGCGTGCAGCCGGCTCCATCGATTTATAAGACGTTATCACGTCAAAAAATCCATACCATTGATTTTATTTGTTCAGAAATTTATTTGTTAATATATGGTCTACATGACCCTGACTACTTTTATAATCAATGAATTATATTCTATTTATGCTTAGAATAAATATACCTAGAAATAAATAAAAGTGTTTTTAAGCCGACTGTACCTAGATTATGTGTATATTGTATATTCCATACGCATTCGTTAAATGACGTTTTGCTAACGACGTGGTTCATTAAGAGTTTTAATAAAAAATACTAAAATGATTTGTGTTTGCAAGGTCGTTCTGTGGCAATCGCAATTTATTTGTGTGAGAATTTTAATTGATTTCTTATGGCCTAATGCTGCAGTTTTTGTAACTTTAATTTAAAAATAAAACACTTACGTCATCAAGCAGTTATTCATTCAAAAGTTATAATGAATTCATTTTTAATATTCAGGCAATGACAACCGTAGATGTACTTCTCGCTCACTAGTAAGCCCAACTGGTTTTCGTACTTTGGTAAATTGTTATGTAGGAATATGTGTTAAGATCAAAATTATTGTTTTGCTAAGCTTTGTGCATTAATAAGCTCAGTATTTTTGTGTCTTTGTAGTGTGCGAGCCAGAAGTTTTTTTCATCGTTTTCGGCATCACTACCATCAACTGAGTGGAAACAAAACTTAGAATAGTTTTAAACTTAAAAAAATAGCAATAAAATTTGGCCAAACCTATGTTTTTCAAGGACCTGCAAGAGCTCGGAGCCGGCAACTACGCGGAAGCCAGTATGGACAGAGAAGCCTGGCGGACTCTGGTGTCGGAGACCAAGATCCACTTTGAGTCGTTGCGCCACAGAAGTAAGTAAGTAAGTATGCTTTTCAACTGGCTTCGTGTGATAATCTTACGCCGTTCACCCCTGTCCGGCATGGCATAGAACGTGTTAAATAGATTACTTATTGTCCTAATAGGCCTTTCAAGGTGAATGGTTTTTATTTTTACTAAGGCTTTTGTCTCTATGGTCGATCTTGACTAGGAGGTAGATACCTAAGTACCTATAGGTAACAAGTACATTAAAATTTTTGACATATTTTACTAGTTAACGGTGTCAAGGATTGTGAGATACGTACTAAAAACTAATTTGATCATCACCCTGACATAACCATCCTAATGTTTGTGGCATTACAATAAATTAACATGTAAGGACATTCAATACCAATTATTAACAATTTCAAGGTGTGATAATGTGAGCACGATGAAGGTCTGATTGACCGTCTTGCTAGATTATCACGATTCCTTGTTGTTATTTGTTTTTTTAAACCAAACTTGCATATTGTAGCTATTTTGTTATTAGCAACAGTAGGCCTACCACAAGCTCTGTCTGGTTCTGTCGCTAGCTCTCGCTTTGTATCTGTGTGAGTGCTCACCAGTGTATTATAGAAGACTAGAATATACCTGCCAATTCACTCTTCCATAATAAATAAACAAATATATATTGTAGACAATCCACACAATACAATCTAGCCCCAAACGAAGCAGGGCTTGTATGATGGGAACTAGATAGCGGTTAACTAATATACATTTTTTTTGTAAAAACATACTTAGATACAACCCAGAGAGATAACAAACATTTGCTTTCACCACTCAAATTATACATTCTAAGATGAAAAAAATTGCAGGAAAAGTTGTTTTGGACGGGGTACTTTTGATCCTTTCCCGCTTTTTTCTTTCACCATAAGTCAACCAGAGACACAAACTTGCTCTCACGTACTATCAAGAATTTATTACGCTCTAGTTATGTGCAAGCGCACTCAGTCGTACAATAATTACGCTTTATTGTATTAGGTCATCGGAATAGTATTTATGTAATCAAAGCATTTTGATTTGTTTTATGAACCGTAGGAATAAATCGGCGGCACTCGTTCAAAACGCCAGCGTCCGTCACTCAATTGTTGCCGCAAAGTATTTACCTACTTATTTGTGCACACTTTACTTATTTGTGCTGCAATATACTTTTTAATATGCATAAATATTTTGTTTTTATGCCTCTAACAAAATAGTCAAAGCAAATAAGAAAACCAATGGTAGCCGCATCACGTTTTAGATAGCTTGGAATTTTTTTTACACTTAATACACCGTTTTTTGACTACAGTCTGACCCATAGGTTAAGCATAGACAGTTCTTATTTTTTAAGGTCTAAGCTCAATAAAAACCAAACTTGGCGGTAAGGTTAATGATGGTAAGTGACGATGTAGCCTCTTGCCTTGAAGAGATTCAGATTGTAGTGGTCAAGAAAAATAGACGACGGCAATGAGTTCCACTCCTTAGTGTTTCACAACTTGCGTCTTTATACCAAAGGAATAAAAGCTAGTATTGCATGACTAGAATGTGATTGGAATCTCTGTAGGTACTTTAATTGGATAGATCATTTGGCAGTAGGCTTTAGATTTCAAGTAAACTCGGGAGCAAAGCCAAGTTTGGAGTAGCCAAACATTGGGCGAGTGATAGTTGGATTGGCAATTGACCTATTTCAGGAATATTATCATATTGGTTCAATTTAGTGCAATAATAATATAAATTCTGACAGTGTCAGGGGTAACTTTTGACACGCTTTTACAGCCAGCCACAATATTATTTTAATATTTTAACTGGATAATTAGAAAGTTTCCAACTTCAATTTATAGATGCTTTGTACTCTTAAGTATATATATGCTACCTATGCAGTAGCTTAATTACCATCAGGTGAGATAGTAACCAAAATTATAGTCTCTATCATGTAAAAAAAATATACTTGTGGGTTAGAGAAGATTCCCAAATTTAGTTTTTTTTTTACAAAGGAAGTCTCTTTCCTTATACATATTTGAATTCTACATCCCCGAAATGTTCACTTATTTTTGATGCCAACTGTACCAAGTTCACAGCTCATACATCCGGCTAGTGAATAGTACCGGAACTGGTATTGACCTTATTTCGAGAGTAACTAGGTAGTAGTATAGGTATGCGCATGAGCAAGTTTTTGAATGTTGCATTCGGTAATTGGACACACTAATTACGTTTAAAATTAAAACCAGTTGCAATGTCAAACTTTAATAACGAGCTTGTTTTTAAACACTATCTTACGACATTTTTTTTACATTATATATAGATATACCAATTAGACCATTCTTTGGCTACAATCTCACCTGATGGTACGCGACGATGTAGCCGACAATTGAGCAGGATGGTCTAGAAGACACCTGTTCACTCTTGCCTTGAAGAGGCCCAGGTTGTTGTGGTCAGGAAAAACAACCGACGATAATGAGTTCCATTCCAAGCTTTGCATAATAAAGGTCCATCAAATACCAATTTTCTAGCAAAGGTTATTTAGAGGCCAATTTCTATAATAAAAATCATGATTAATATTGACGCCTCACGAAATGTTATCACACAGAAATTATCCCGTCTAAACTCCCTAAACATCAGGTTAAACTTGACGATGGCAATCATATTATGTCGCCTCGGCAATGGCACCATACATCACGGAATCATTAAGCCAGCTAATGCAATCCTTATTACTTATTACTCAACGTGTTGTTTGGCACGTCTAGGCCGGTTCGCAACCTTGCCGCCGCCCCCTCATCCCGCGCAACGCCCGCGATTCACTTTCACTCGTATCGGCGGTGCTCGGCCTTCCTCGGCCATCTCCGGTTTTATGACGTATTTAAAAACCACAAAATTAAAATTAAAATGTATTGTTTACAAACATCATTGCAATTTACTAATGATGGAAATTTTTTGACTATTCGACAATTTGAAAAATACAATAGGCTAGCATATGAGGAAGTTAAAACCTAATTACAATTGTATTTTTATTATTGACAGAAAATAAAAAAAAATATTTTTATTGTGGGAGCTCGTTGATGTCTTTTATATTGCAGAATAACATCGTAACAAACAAAAAAAAAAATTCCATCAGCATTAAAAAAACTTACATGCTCTTTTTATTGGTCCTAACCCTAGATTACTTGACATTAGTCTCACAGGCTACATCCCTTAGAGTTTCTAGTTTCCCCGCTGTCCCAGTAAAAAGCACACTGCATAACCAAAGCTCATTTTATAATAAATCTAGCATTCTGGTTATAAACCGACGGAACTCTCGCAACTTATAATTGCTTCGTAGCTCATCAAGTTGTTATTGCTTTACGGCTTTAATAATTTGTATCGTGACACCATTTTGAATTCTAAATGATTTTACCTTTGATGTTAAAGGTTAAAGATGATTGGCATTTTATGGTGATATTTGAAGCTATTAACTCACTGGAACCGGAAGTCCTAAGCTACGATCGGCAATAGCCCATCCTTTATGCGCTGATATTTAGTAGGCATCTAGTAGTTATGAGATATGGGTGGATGGAGAAGTATACCTTGGAAATCTAAGGAGGTCTATATCTAGAAGTAGGTCTAAATAAAAAATAAATATTGTGGACAATTCACACAACACTACCCAGCCCCAAACTAAGCAGAGCTTGTAATATGGGAACCGGATAGCTGATATAATACTTGAATACATTTTTTTTTTTTTGTAAATACATACTTAGAATACAATATAACACCCAGACAGAGAACAAACATTTATGTTCACCACACAAATATTTGTTCTCGGTGGGGATCGAACCCACGACCTACGGCGCAGAAGGCAGAGCTACTACCAACTGAGCTAGAGGTCTAAGGCCCGTATGAAGAAACAATGCTTGAGCCTGAGTCGCGCCTTAAGCAAAGATTTTTTGAAAAGTGTCTAAAATGTATGCTTGAGACTCGACTCACGCACAAACATTGTTTCTGAAAACGCTCTAAGTCTAAGGAGTCAGTCATAATTAAAGAAGTATTATTCTTTATCTCCTGTCTGCCATTAGTATAAAAGTGGCCGGCCTTTTAATGATGGTATCGACGAATTTTTTTGTATTTATATATGGGTATTTTATTTTATACTGATGTTGATTTTAATTACGCTACGTGTGTCCGGGGCGCCTGACCTGTAAATGATGAGCCACAAAAATTCAAAATGGCGGTGCAAGGACCGGTTCGTGCAAATGGCACAAAATAATATAACCTGCGGAAGAGTTCGTGTTAAATGTCACTTGATCACCTTCTCGGGTAGGTAAGGTACAAACACTGTCATATTTATAAATAACACATACTTGGGCTAGCAAAGAAACCTATTTTTTCATAGATTTTTGTGGAAATTTATATATTTTCTATTCTTTTTTCGTTTATGGCTTCTGTACGACCATTTACGCATCTCTAACACAAAACGAATTACTTTATCAAAACCATCTTTATATCACACTAGCGGCCTGCCCCGGCTTCGCACGGGTTGACTTTTATTTTTTAAGCACATAAATATAGCCTATGTTACTCAAGGTAAATGTAGCTTTCCAATGGTGAATTAATTGCTTAAATCGGCAGTTGTTTTTGAGTTTATTCATTACACAAAAATACGAATCTTTCTTCTTAATAATATTAGCAAGTATAGAGTATAGATATGTTTCTATAAAAAACCTGATATTTTTATCATTAAAAAACTAGTACCATGGTTCCCTACAGCATCACAATATTTTTTTTTATATTATGATAAAACCTCGGGGACTTCCAATGACAAGCAGACAACTAGTTCATTTGTTACAGTCGCAATTTATGTAAACTTGGCAGTTATCAAATTAACGTTCCCGGGATCCAATTAGTGGGATAACCACGGTTTACTGGAACCCCATTCATTGGATTTGCGCCAATATGAAGGTTGAACCTATTCACTGATTCCCACAGCCTTTATAAATGGAAGTTCGAAATAATGAGCTGGTTTGTGGCAGAAAACAAGCAAAACCGTATTGCTTTTGAATAAAAGTAGCTAATGATTTCAGTGCTATCCACTTTTCAAATAATAAAATTCATGCTACTCAGTATCTTATCAATTTTCACTGTGTTATTCCACTCAGTAATAAACTGCAAAGTACACTGGTTTTAAAGCCAACCCTTAAGGCTGGTGGCCTTAAAGCTGGTGGCTGCTTAGAGAGAAGTAGGTAAGCGTTGGTTTAATATAAATCAATTTTAAATATTCGCACCACCAAAAATTACCCAAGGGTTTAAAAAAGGGCTTCTAAGCTTCCCGGAAACAAAGTCACGCGGGATTCTATCAGGAAGTATATAAAAAGTTTACAGACTGCGTAGAATGGATACGAATAAAAACAGAAAACATAATGATGCAGACCGTCTGCTTTTTAGTGCCTCCCGCCCCCCAAATTCCTCAGACAAAGCAACGTGGTCTAATGAAATCTGTAAAGAACATCGCTGTAATTTATAACTGGTTGAATATTAGCTAAGTTTTAGAGTTATAGCCGCAAGGAAACTTTTCTATCCGCCCTCTGTAAGTTGCTGTCGACGGGACGCCGCGCCGCACAATCCTTATAAATCTTTTACCATTTGTGTAGCGTCGGAGAATATTTCTGGCAAGTTGCGCGGGTTACTGGAGCAAAAATCGTTTTACTTGCTAACTTCGATATAAAATAGGTTAGGTTGTTTCACACTGGGTAAGTGGTGTGTTGTTTTTGACGTTGGAAGTAGCTTTGGTTTAGGGCTCCCACACAAAACTGCAAATTCGCATCGCATCGCAGAAATCTATGACGTCATTCATATAGGGATAGGCGGGTGTCGCAGATTTCTGCGATGCGATGCGAATTCGCAGTTTTCGGTATTGT
Organism: Thera obeliscata; assembly: GCA_947578465.1. Classification (NCBI taxonomy): domain Eukaryota; kingdom Metazoa; phylum Arthropoda; class Insecta; order Lepidoptera; family Geometridae; genus Thera; species Thera obeliscata. Next base: position 8,708,258 of record OX387926.1, read on the forward strand.
GTTAAAAAGTTCAAAGATATATTTTTATGAGCAGATAAGTGATAAAAATATATCGTTGAACTTTTTAACACAATACGGACTACGTAAAGATACACAACTGAAAAATTACTTAAGTGGATACTTTGTTTTGAATAAACAGCAAGGTTCATTACTCAATGTTTGTCCTAGGTAGGAATCAAACTCACAACCTACAGACTAAAAGGCAACTGAAGGAGGAAGGCCAACCAACCAACTGACCAACTGACTTGCGCCAGTCAAAAATTTATCTTAGAAGCAACGCCAATGGTAGGCCTATGTCTTCAAAATATAGAAATTTATAAGAGCCGCGGCGGGGCGGCGTGCCGCAGTTATGTTGTGCGTGAAGGCTCTAACAGCCGGCACTTTAATAACAAAATTATACCTGTGTAAAAAGGTAAACTGCTAAGTTTGCCGTTTTACTGGAGGGTAAATGGCGGAATAAATTACGCTGTATTTTTCTCGGGAAATGAAACGTAAAAATCAAAATAGGCGATGATGGCAGCATAAAATAATATTGTTTCATTTCACTAATGTTTATCCTGAGCTGTTTCCCCGCTGTATAAACATTTATACTAACGATGATGAAGGCACTTAGCTTGTTAAATTTATTTGCAGGATCATGAACCCTTTCCATCGCTGGCTTTCGTATGAAATATATTTCGTCTTACAGTTTCCAAGTTTTATAATGAGATGGGGCTTTTGAGGAAAGGGATGGAACGCACATCATTTGTCATGGCAGAGTACATCTAGCAGGCTTATAAATGTTTTCTTTTGTACCACGCGGAAATAATAAACTGGCCTTTGCTTCTATTTGTAGGATTTTTATGGCAAGTTTTTTTCTTATACCATGCTAGAACAAGATTTTTTGACAAGACCATGGTCAGCTCATGTGGGTTGAAGTCGCGGGTTTCCTCATATTTTTTTTTATTGTTGATAGATAAACTTTTGACTGCCATCACACCGGAAAATGGAAAGTGAAAATGCAGCCTAAGGTGAAGTACGCTTAGCTATAATCCATTTGTTCTTGGTGACTCGGAAATATTGATGACGGCAAAGAGTTGCACTCCACTCCTTGGCAGTTTGCACTAAAAATGATGGTTTCTTTCAACCGTTGAAAAGCCTTATAACTCCATATTTTATTTAATAAATGGCACATACCTGAGTTTGAACCCACGAGCTTAGAATCGGAAAGCTTTGTGCTACGGAAAGGGTATAAAGTTTGCACACGGAAAAGGGTATAATTAAATTCAGGAATTTCTTCCTATCTACGCTCGAAGCAAACTTACTACCTCAGCTAGGCACGTAAATGACTAAGTTGTCCGTACATGGTGAATGTTGTCACAAACCAGTTTGCAAACCAGAAATTATTTCTAATTAGCTGTTGACTTAATAATCCACATCCGGCGAAAAAACTAACTTGAGATAGGAAAAAGAAAGATCTTGAGTTTTTTTCGCAAGGATTTTATGTTTTAAGTTTAAATCGGTATGGTAAAGGATGTTCATGTTAAGCCTTGCACACATCTAGCGCGATGGCGATCAGTGAAATGCTGTCAAATATAACAGTGATATTTGACAGCGTTTCACTGATCGCTATTGCCATCGCGCTAGATGTGTGCAATCCTTTAATGGTCTTATTCACATGTCATTAATTAAATGTTATTATAAAACTATTCAAAACTGAACACGATCAACAGTAAGTATTCAAACAGAAAGATAACAAAAATACAAAAAAAGTTACAAAAAGTTTTTCGATCTCAGTTAATCTTTTTCACTAGTTATCAACAATCATCAATTTTGTATTTTCAAATTGACATAATAGCTCAAAAAAAGTTGACTAAAGTTAAGTTGACATGGTCTACTCTAGCATAACTGCAAAAAACGAACTAACTTGCCGCTGCCATAATGGAGTATACTTTCAATTTTGCGACCAGCTGACCTCGCCTCCACCACGCCTAGCCAGTCACATGCCTTACCGGGTTCACGCAGAGTCATTATAAAGTAGCTATCGAATACAATCATGAACCTTGGTTCATGGTACTCCAGTTATGACAATGCTATTCTACAGAGCTATATTATTGCAACACAATTCGTTCAGGCGATCGCTGATCCCACTGTGAGTATTAAATTTTAATAAAAAATTTGAAAATCGAATGCAGATTCAACGATCATCCTAAAAAGCCGTGTTGCAAAAATACCTAATACGCAGAACCCATATTTATTCTGTAACAAAACAAAGCAAAGTACTATGGAACTTGTTTTATTTCTTATAAAAGAAAATACCTGCTATTATAGGCTAGTCTACACTACTCCAACCGGTCTGTTCTTGATCTAAACTCGCTTGGAAACCAGCTTCTAATCGAATCACATTGCTCACGCAAGCAATCGTAATAGAATTCCTATTACAATGTTGTGTGGCGACTAAGGCTTTGTTAGTCTAGTTGTTTTGCCAATTACTTACTCGGCTTTACTTACTTGTATTTCTACAATTCTACTGGATTATATTGAAAGTATTAAAGAGAAGGGACCATTATTTTTCGATACTTATTAACCAAACCTTACCGACCTCAACTGATTAAATGAAACTGTACATGAACTTACTTACAAGGGTTTTATAAAAGATAATCAGCATGAAAGCATCTGCCTTCTTACCACTAGGCAATGACAAACAAGGACAGGGCAAATTTAAACAATGTCCAGCTAAGTAACGCTTGTAGGTCAAAAATGTTTTATAATATTAATGTATAGCAGTAGGCAACAAATATTGCACATCGGCTAATTTCGGCTTCATAGACCGTAGTGTGCTTCAGAAAGAGATAGCACTCTACGAAAGCAGAAAAGCCGATGCGCAATACTTATTGCGTACATACATATTATAGGTATCTGTGTTTTTCAGATTTTAATATGAAATAGTATTAGAACATGGGCAACCTAATGATAAAGATTTTTATAATGTCCCAAAAGTTAAGAGCCGAGCGGGATTTGAACCCGCGACCTTCCCCTCGCGGGTTAAAATCCCGCTCGGCTCTTAACTTTTGGGACATTATAAAAATCTTTGTGATTTCCTTAAGTGTAGTAAACACTATAAAATCAATAAACAACCTAATGATAAGTTTCATAGGCCAGTATTAGGAGTTTTATGTTAAGTACTTGTTTAATTATTTAAATTGAAAGGTTTTTATTTGTTGCGGTATTTAAGTATAAATATTTTCGTTCATGAAAATAATATCATAGATCGCATAAAGAGGCATACCTAATCTTTTGTGCGGAGGCTTATTTCGGTTCACAAAGAATACTCAACATTTTATTCGTACAAATAAGTGAAACAAAGAAAGCTAAAAGCTTTGTTTCAACAACTCCAAATACAATTTCAGGTTTTCTCAATCAACCTGAAATATAAAACTCATTTTCCTACTTCTGTAAAGAACGTCAAAGGACAGGCCAAAAATATGAAGTATTTCATCATGAAATGATTCGCTCAAAGCATCATTATTTTAATTTCTTAAGCTCCGTAAAGTAAAATAGGCTGGAGGAAAAAAGAACAAAGGTTGAATAAGTAGGTAAATACAATACAAAACGAACTTTTCCACTGGATCCCGAAACACGTCCAAGTGTGATTTGCCTTACACAGTAAGGGTTCCGAACCATACCACAACACTAATGATTTGTGCGCTTAAATTTGTGCCAAAAACACATTTTTAAAAGTTTAATTGATCCTATCAAAAGTGAATAAGACCAATAAAACAAATTGGGATATTTATTAAATAAAAAAAAAAGTTATTGGCATCCATTGCGTACGAATCCCTAAAAAACATCATTTTTACCCGCGTATTATGCACGCTTTCAGTTCCACATCTTATTGTATAATTATACTATTATTTTAGACTCTTCGATAATGAATTTCCTGCTGGTGCAAATTTCAGTAAATTAGCGTTAATGATTATCGGAAAGTAACGGAAAGTATCAGAAGTACTATCGCGCTGTTGGCTTGATGCAAACCGTGGTCGCATTTTTAGTGAAAATCGATTGCGGCTAGCCTAAGACTATTTATTTGCTTTTTTTCTTGATAATACTTACTTAGTACCAAGCACAGTTTGCTTGCATTGAGGATTGCTTGCTTCATCAAACTTCACGATTTAGTTATAAAAAAAATAGGTGTCATGCAGAAACAGGGAAACCCCGTTCTTATAACTGACACGTCAAAGTGAGTCAGTTCTTAGGAGTAACCCAATCTAAAAAAATAGGCATAGGTATAAATCAATGAACAAGTGGTTTGCCCCGAACTAAGATTGGATTTAACCCTAAAAATATTTCGGTTCGAAAAAAAAACATCGTGCTTTGCCTTATTTTATGGCATACCCTTCGCCAGTCTTTGTTTTATGGGGGACACATGTAAACAAGAATGGGCTAATTATGACCTTCTACGTAGCTGGTTACGATAACTCGGTTACGTACAAGCACTAAAGGAGCACTAGAGCTTATCACCTATTTTGTTACTAAGATCATAATACAAAAGAAAGGCGAACCAAGCCGTCAATTTGCTGCCTGTTCTTGTCGGCCTCATCGGCGGAAACTGGCACCTAGGCTCACTTAGGCTCGCCTTTGACTCAATAAATACATTTCATATTTTAAGTAAATACATTGAGACTTTGACTTAGATACCAATAGTATCTTTTAAATAACAGTAAATACAAACATAATAAGTGAATGCGTCCAATGTCATTAAATAAGAAACATCAGCATTCGCCCACGTAGCACATCCCTTTGTGGATTTCTCGATCCGACATGGGGCCTCTTCTAAAGGAAACCCCGTTGGTAACTGTACCCAAGTACAGTTAGAAACAAAATTTGGTTGCAAGTGAAGACTCGTCAAAAAGGATATTTAGTGCCGACAGTAGTGTCTAGAAAACTCCTCACTAATCTTATGATGGGCTTGAAATTATTGAGAAAACAGTTGAACTGCAAAAGAAAACAAGTAATTAACGCATTCAATAGGTTCGAAATTCGAATGCCTATACCTAGAACTGATAAAAAATGAGCATATTCAATAACGAATATTAAAGAAAATTACGGCGAAAACCGAAGCAGTATGGTCTTAAACCTTTAGCCAGTGTAAAGAGGGTCTAACTATAAAAAAAAATATCCCATTCTTTACCCAAGTTTGATGTTCCGAAAGCTTTTCATAACGATACCGGCAGTATTCCCCGTCGCCTGTACCGTAGTCACTGGCTAATGGGAAGCGCTTGACAATGAACGAGGAAATTCCGGGGAGCGCCACCTGCCTCTTGTCCAATTATTTTCGCAAATCTCCGCAGCCCGTGTTGTTCATTTGTGACTCTTGAATACACAACAAAGGAGCTTCTCATTTTGTTTTGTATTTTCACAAGCGAGAATTGATCCCTACATGAAGATAATTAATAACAAAGCTTTTCAAAATTATAATGGTTTTTTATGTCCTACCGATTCGTCGTCGTCGACGATTACTATTTTGTTACGACGAATCGGCTTTGACGATTACTAGTTTAGCTAGATTAATTATACTTCATGAAATAATAATTGACAGCGTTTCACTGATCGCCACCGTAGAACGCTTAGATGTGCGCAAGGATTGAATGCTTATGACTTATGTACGACTATAATCAAAACTCGGAGATTTATTTGCACAAGGAGTTTGCATGTCAAGTATTCTTTGCACAAAGAGTTTGTATCGAGAATTTTTGAGCAAGGAGGTTGTATAGGCATTGAGATGGAGATCGAATATATTGATAGGTTCTAAATTCGAACACCAAAATAGTGATTCAAGCAGTGTTTTTTATTCATCAAGTTCGGTGAATAAAAAAAACTTTTCAGAGGGCCTTCATCAATTAAATAAACATGAACTGAAAATTTAAATTCTGTGAATTAAATTTTCTATTCAAATATTTTTGTACAACCATATTAATGTAGACGTCTAAAGTGAAAAATTACTATAACATTAAAATTTAAATGAACCCTGCTATGGTATGAGAAAAACTGTTAATAAACTAAGTGGGGTAAGAACCAAATTACATTATGCTCTTACTTGAACAGAACCATATTTCAGAAGAAACTCTTCCCCGCGCCGACACTTTTAGTTTTAAAACACTCCGTGAAAGTTTTTAAACCTAATTAGGCGTTTGCACCTGAAGGGGATAAACTTTAAAAGCACGATATTAGCCTCTGGCAATATTTTTCTTAGAGCTTAGAGACACCCTCCGAGCAAAGTTACGACTTACAACGACACTGTGATCATCGCTGAAAGTTGGTGGATGACGAAGGCTATATAATAAAAACGAAGTGATCTTGTGATTTGATTTTGTGTGTCTTTTATGTGACTTTGACATTGATTCATTTTCTTTTTATTGTAATATGTGGCTGCCATCACAGCATTTTTCTTTTCAATTCAAAGGTCTCTTGTCCAGCAGTGCAGCTACTTCTCTTCGACCAATGATGATGATTATCTTGTTTAAGATTACAGCAACATTTATAATCCACGTTTGCCTGTCTCCATTTATCTTTACTCTGGGCACATTACAGAACGTGACACAAAAGTTGTGGCACAAAGGGTAGGATTTCCGACGAACAATTTCCTCTGAGATTTTTAGAACATTCCATTAGTGTAGAGACAGGTATTTTTATCAGTGTCCCGTATCAACGAAACATGACACTGTTATCTCGAAAATATTCAGGGTTTAGAAATCATGTGAAACCCTTTTTACATTGCGGTCCTATTTTTACATTGTATGGTTTGTCTGTTCGATAATAAAAACAAAGGAGCGTAGGTTTGGTTATCATTATTTTTACTCATTATTATGCTATGTTTCTATAGGCACGTATACGAGCCAAGTAACTTTTTGAAAATTAAATTTTCAATTCAACTATTTTCAAAGAACGCCGCAGTGGAAGTTCTGAAAATAAGTGAAATTTATAAGGAAATCACCAATTTATATTTGCATTTCAAAACTGTTCGCCACAAAGTAGGCTTAAGTAGAACGATGTAAACTAATTAAACCACTGAATATTTTGGTCACACTCTGTCATACCAAGTTAGTTTCGCATTCCTCCGCAGACGTTACTTAACTGTTTTCAAGATGACTCAGTCGACCTTCCTTGGCATTATGACGTAGGTATTAAAACTCGCTGTAATTTTATACATGACGTTAATGGCTTTAACATACACTTATCACACGCTTCATGCCGTTGAACAACCCTCTGATAGTTTAGAGGGTAGCTTCTAGAAGAAACGACCAGTAAGCGTCTACCCACAAATTTCATAAAATAATATTTGGTATTGGTCATCTCACTACTATTATGAAATCCAATTTGCCCGTAGCGCCCTGGATTGCAAAGGAAAGTAGAAGGGAAATTACGTAATTATGAGTAGTAGAGGTCTTTGTTAAAACATTTGTCCGGACAAGTACTTACATTACTACCACTGTACCTATTTCCGCCGCTTAGCAGCACACCATAGCATAATATATATTAAGCATTGCTGAGTACCAAATTGAAAATGCCAGTGCACTAAGTACACATGACACTTATCACATATACTTCTCAGTGTGGAAAATGAATAAATAAAATAAGTGGACGCACAAGCAAATGGGACGTCCTTAGTGGACATTCTACGATACCAGATTTTAAACAGCATTTTACGATGATATCTAAATTCCCATAATAGAACAAAACATCGAATTTGTTGCTATTTACTATATCTAGTTGCAAATCGAAAACTTATCGATGTCAATGCAACTGGAATTTCAATATTGTCTTGATCCGTCGTCGAGTGAACCGAAGATTCAAGCGAAAAGCACAAGCTCGACGTTTTCACATATTGAATCGCAGTCTTGGAGCTTCACGAGATATAGAACGAAATTAATTTATAATACCGCACAACCCACTCGAGTTCTTTGAAATAGTCGAGTAATGAACATTGCTAAACAATAAATTGTGCATTGCAGTATTAAATTTCTACATCTTGTAGTCATTTAGCAATTGTGAAAGGATTTCAGAATTATATAGAAACTTGTTTATACACGGCTTTTCACACTTAATCAACCAGTTGATATAAAGCCGACTTAATCGCAATCGATTGATAACTTTACCGAAACAGCAACTTTTTTTCATAAGGCTCAAATAGAACGAAGAAAAGCACCTACGCAAAAAACCTCATAACTTAGCCCGGGGCTATCAAGCGATTATGAACACGACGGTCTGAGCAACGGGTCGAGTGACCACAAGATAAACATTATCCTCATGATAACAGCCTCCTGGTAGTACTTTTCACATAAATCCCATTAGGAACCTTTTTGCCCGGGATTGATATACGGGCGGCACCACCTCGCCCCGACGTACGAACATTTTAAACATGTGCATGATTCATGAAGTGTAGCCGTGTGCAATGGACTGGTATTGCGTGGGTTGCGACACTGCGGCACGACAAGTCTCGACGCCTTTGCGGCGCCCGATTTGCGCGCAAGCCTTGAATTTCTAAAAAGCGACGGCCGTAAAAAAGTAATAGATGTCTCTCTATTGGAACTATGCTTGAATTATGTCAAAAGACCCTAACTCGGTTTCTGATTCACGTCTGTCAGCCCTTGACTTGCTTCAACCCTCTCTCAACTTCAGTCCAACGAATGCTTAGATTTTGTGCCACCCAATGTGATAGCTTTGCATGGACTGTTTTTTTAATAAATACTCACTATTGTATCACAGAACCCTACTTCCTGGAAATGTAAAGGAGGCCTTTAACAAACAGTGGACTTCTTCAGGCTGAAAATAAGGACTCCAGAAATTTGCTTTATTGTCCAACAAATAAAACAAGGAAATATACTAGAAACTTGACACTTCCAAGATTGACTGATGAAATGACAGACAGGAATGCCATAAAATAAGTGTACAAGAGTTGGACCTATTTCATGGTTTTTGACACGACAAGATGTGGATGCCTACTATGTCACCAAATACTATAATAAGTAGTGGGGTATGTCACCCTCGTTTTGGTACGATTTAAAATAACGATAAGAATTGAATTCATTTATCAGGCGATCAAATTAATGTGCGTGTCTCCTTGTCTTCGTAAAAAAGGAAATAGAACAGCTGATTAGTATCGCATCGTTCACGTGTAAAACGCACGCAAATCGGTGTTCTAGAATCTAGAGCAGAAATTTGCGTGCTCTTAATCACTACATACGGAGATCTAGTTATCACTTTTCTCCTCCAGATATATAGTCATTATTTTTTCTGAGGTTTTATTATGAGTAGGTACCTACATAAAAACATCGTGTTAATTACTAGAACCAGAAGACGGATATAGGATACTTTTTATCCTGAAAAAGTAACAGGAACGTGGCGAGCAAAGCCGCGGGCGTTCACTGGTTACTTATATGCAATAGATGTAACTATCTTGAAATTCTGTTGAAGACTACCATGGTACTTCAAGGGTTAAAAGAACGAATTCCCTTGCAATTTGTGCCATTTTACTATGCAACATTCTAGTCAATGTGAGAAGTACAATTTTCTGCTAAGAACTTGCATAAATACATTTTGAAAAATATGTTGAGACTTCGCACTTTGATGATAATCCAAAATGATTCTCCCCCCAGCACGTGTGCATTCCACTGCGGCCGAATTCCACTGATTGTGGGACCCGCCGCCTCCGGACAATCTGTTAAAAATGTAAACTACCCGCTCTAATTGCTTCATTCCCCATTTGCATAATTGTACAGTGTGCTCATGCCAAAAGCCCTGTCGAAAATTATTTGCTTTGACATTAGCAAGTAAAATTTATTCAATTTATAAACATTTGCCCAAGTGATAAGCTTGGTATTCTTTTTGTTATTATATTTACCTAGAAGTAACACAATGAAAACACATGATCGCAAAAATCAAGACAGTTTAAAAAAACTTGAGAAACCGACTTCCTGGCAAACCTGCCGATTTGATGGAATTTCTATAGGACCTTTGAAATAAAAAAAAAAACATTCAAAACGGTTCTTATATGACGATATTAAGCTACTTATAACAAACATAAAAAAATACAACCGAATTTAGAACCTTCTCCTTTTTATTTAAGTCGGTTAAAAGAGGTTTTCTAGTAAACCTTCCATGGATAGAGAGACGTTATTTCATGTTAGCTACGCGTTTGAAATGAGAAAGGAACGAAGAATTAAAAGTTGAACTTAAACTTGATCATAAGACGGGCTCTTGCTATCAAGTTTTGCCGCATCCAAGGTGCTTTCACTCATATGGGCACCTTCTTGAACATGACATAATATGATATGACATAACAACGAAACGGCCAACATCAACGGCTTTAAAAATAAAGAACTTGACTTCGGTCACATCAAAAACTATGAAGGCCTGCGCACATCTAGGCGAAGGCAATGGCGATCGCAATCACGTGAAACGCTGTCAAATATCGTCATTGCCATCGCCATTGCCTAGATGTGCGCAGGCCTTAAAGCCTCCCGCATCAGTCTTCTTTTTCTTCGTGTGAAATGTTGTCAAATATCGCTGTCACATTTGACAGCGTTTCACTGATCGCCATCGCAGAGTGTTTAGATTTGCGCAAGGCTATTGAGTTGCAGTAATAAATCATACTCCGTGCACACGAGGAAGTATTTAAGACTGTTATTATGTAAAACTGGTACCTAGGTAAGAATTCAAAAAAGTTCCCGCATTAACCTTCCCATGTTTATTGTTACTCGTTTCGAAACGAAGCTACAAACATTTTTGGTAGCATTACAAAACTTTTAATTGAGCACATATTAGCTTATCATATTGTATAACATAATAATTATGCAGCGAATTAATTGTTTTAGGGCTCCTAAATCAAAGAGAAAGCGAGTGGTCAGGTTAGAAAGTAAGTTAGAACTATTGATATTTGCATTAGAAATCTGTGGAACACAAGTGATACTTTCTCACGCGGAGATGTATCGCGTCACTTAGCACAGCTATTTTTTAATGTTTGCTTACAACAAATGACGCTATTGTTTGTACAGACAGCAATGAAGTAATGAAGACTGTATAGACAAACAAATGTATCGTCACATATTTTACGTAATATTTAGTCCTCAATAAATATTTTTTTGTAGTGTTTACTACATCACTTAAGGACATCACAAAGATTTTTATAATGCCCCAAAAAGTTACGCGCCGAGTGGGATTTGAACCAGCGAGATATCTCTGCTTAAAATAAAGAACCTTTGTTCGTATTGGTTCCTCATTGTGTTATTTTTTTGATGTGACCTCAAATCTTATCAATAGGTAAATAACATGGACTCATATACCTTTAAAAGAAATTCCACTAATGTGTACTTATCTCAGACAACTTTATCCAAAGAATTGATGACCCAAGAGGATACAATACAAACAAAAGATTGAAGAGAGTTGAGTTGTGTAAGAATTGTCCTCACGAACCAACGGCCTTTGAATTTTTATTCTAACAGTTGTTTCTCTGTGGTTTATAACTGCTATTTAAAATTCATCTCTCGTTTAATCCGTTTTCAACTTTGCTAAAAGTTTTGTTGAAGAAAGTATTTGTATTGTTCGAAATTTTAAGGGTCGACTTCGAGTTTGTAATTTTGTAACCACTTAAAGACTTTTTGCGACATTGGGCTGTAGAAAACAGAACAAAGCTAATAAAAATGTAAAAAAACTTTTGTAAAAAAAACCCAAGGATAGATTGTTTGAATTGCGTTGCAAGACGCATGCGAGTTACTATCTTGCCAACTCTAGGGATTGTTCCAGATATACTCGTATAAGTTTAAAATAATGATACCACCAAGACATCCGTATGGAATTAAAATGTAGACTGCGCTGTCTTCTTAAAATTAATGAGCTCTTCCTTCAAGTGGCGTTTATTGCCTTATCTTAAGCTGAGTTCAAACCCTGAGAAAAAAGGCATCACATGTCTTTGAACCTTGGCAAGATGTATTTTGGACCAATGCCAATGTCGTTGCGTGAAGCCAAGGCTATGAAAAAAGCAGAAATTTAAAAAACTGTGAGGTTTTTCTGCGGAGTTAAATTTAATTGAGAAATAGAAACAAAAAGCTACCTATCCTTTGTGTTGTTCTTTTGGTATTTTATTATTTGGGTAGGTACCCCATTGTGCGCTTCAATTGTTTAAAATCTTGTTTGTTCGTACAAATTAAAAATGTGGCTCTCTCATATAGCTCGTAGAAAAACATTTCGCATGTGTGATCTCATTTAATACGCTGCGCTGTTTTATGTAAATTTTACATACTAATAAACTTCATAATGAGTTTTTGTTAATGCTACTGCTGTTGCGGTATTTTCATAGCCTATTTGCCATCAAGGTAGGTTATTGTACAAGATTGATTACTGTTACACATAACTATATATTTCGCGTACCTATTTCTAACTATATAAATTATGTTTTTTACTCTTCTCACAATTTTTTTAATTTTGGCACATATCTTGTACTGAAGTAGGTAGATATATTTTTAATTTTTAAATTTGTGAAAGGGTATAGGTAAGTATTTATCGGGTTTTTTTATTTTATCGGGTGTCTCCGTTTAAACCAAACTTTATTAGCCATTGCCCCGTTTCACGTTGTTTCTCCATCGGTAAAAATCACTTTCCACATCACATCCGTAGTTAGCTACTACTGCAATCGACTCGCCGACTAATGTATGCGTAAAGTAATTAATCATATTCAGCTCACACTCTGCTTCCAGTACTGTTCACTAACTGAAAGTAGCCCACGTAACAAAGGACCGGTAACCTGATACGTGATGAGAAATATGATGTGCATGTGTTGTGGCCTATTTTATTAACGCCTAGAGACCGAATCGGGGCCGATAGCCCATGGTCCCACAAGCAGTCTCGGTACCATAGTAGTCCTACCACAAGCTCTGTCTGACTCTGTCTCTGGCTCTAGTTTTGAGTCTGTATAAGTGTTGACTAAATAAATCCTACGTGAAACGTCACACACACAGTATAATAAATTAGTGGGCACTCACACAGACTCTAAACCAGAGCCAGAGACAGAGCTTGTGGTAGGCCTACAGGGCCTTAGCCATCCTTGCTTGGAAGTAATGAACAAATGAAACTCGCAGCACATTACGGAAAAAGAAGATCAAGTGAGGGTAGTTAGTGATGCTGCCTCCACTTTTCAACGACGGTAGCACTCGTGCGTGACAAACAAAACAAATTGACTTCGAAAACACAGATAAGCAAAGTAGATACTTAATCCACGTGCATAAACATTCCCTGAGTTTCATCATCATCATCATCATTATCAGCCTGAAGAAGTCCACTGCTGGACATAGGCCTCCCCTACTCGTTTCCAGGAAGAACGATTCTGAGCCCTTTCCATCCATCGACTTCCCGAAATTAGGTATGTAGCCGTAGCTTTCCACATTGCTAGTTCTAAGTAGCTCGTCAGGGGAAAACGTGGCCAATCTATTATCTCTAAAATACAAGTTGATAAAATGCTTGATTTTTTATCTGACTCTTTCAAGGCTCATCGGATATTAAACATCTTTGAGTGCATCAATGTTTCGTGACAAAGAATACTAGGTATGTATACTCGTAGCTTTCCACATTGCTAGTTCTAGTGGCTCGTCAGGTGAAAACGTGGTTCCGCCTATTTGCCGCGTACATTGCGAACCGAGCACATTGATAGAGTAAACTCAACAAATTGAGCTATGTATACGCCAGGGACGACGGTTAACCATGTGGAGAGCAATTTTGCAAACGCTACAAAATGAAAACCCCTGTGTCGGATGTGATGCGTTGAAAGGGGAAAATTCAATGAAGTTTAAAACGACACAATTTTGGCTTGGGCAAAGGTAACAATAAATTATGGAACAAGTCTGTATATCTTATTTTTTTACAATATTACAATTTTTAATTGCACATAGCAACTTTAACACTAGTACAATAAAATGATAATGAATACAAGTATTTACAAAATGTACAAAATACACAAGAATCAGTTGAGTTTTCTCTAAATCGACAAATGATCCAGAGATAGCTCAACTAATCCCGATCAGTGCCAAATGGAAGCGTCTCCAAGACGCTGGCGGCAATGCCACGCTAAATATCAATACTAATGCGCTGCGCCAGATAACCAGCAGCAAGTCACGCGTCAAAAAAATATAAAATAGGATTTTATTACCGGTATTTTGGAAATACACAGAAATTCATTCAAAGACTGCTTCGATAACAGTAGATATAGCTATTAAAAGGATGTCTTACTGAGTTTACTAATTAGGTACTTAAACGATTTACTAAGCGGCTCTTAGGATTACCCAAGTACCGCTTATTTTCATAACAAATTAAAATAAATGAGATAAAAGTCATCATCATGAGATAAGAGTTTATTAGACCATTTTGCAAAAGTGAAGTCTTAACTCTGCAATTCATTTCTTGTATTCCTAACGGCCAGCGCACATCTAGGCGATGGCGATCAGTTGAAACGCTGTCAAATATGACAGCGATAATTGACAGCGTTTCAGCTGATCGCCATTATGGCTTTTTTTAAAGTATCTTGCCTTATTTGGTCAACCAAATGCCAATAAACACCTGGAAAGTGTAAAGGCCCGGCCACATTATGCTTCTATCGGTATCATGTTATCGCGGTATGATCGCACATCTCTGTGTTATAGCCTTAAATGAATATTATTCAAAAAAAAAAATGGTGCCAAAACGTGACCTAAAATGAGAATGTTGTTTCTTGGTCATATTCTTCCTTCATCGAACGCACGAGTGTCTGTCAACTATTCTTTTGTCCAAACTGCTGAGGTCCGAGTCACGAAATGTGTCAAAACAAAATTGATTCGTTCTTTTGTGCTGTTGTAATCACAACAATGAATATAAAAATATCAATTAAGTTCGAATGAAATAAGCAGGTATCCTCCAAAACATAGGATAAAGGGTTCTATTTTTATAAACAACGGGACGGGATATATAGGTACCTTGTGTAATGCTATGATAGTTTATTTTTTATGTTTTATGTGTATAGCTCAGCCTTGACTGCCATCACACCTGATGGAAAGTGAGGATGCAGCCTAAGATGGAGCATGCTTAGCCATAATCCACCTATTCACTCTTGTCTTAAAAACTCTTAAATTGTAACGTTCCGGAAATACTGACGAAATCTAACTTTGAACTTTTGAAAATAGAACACATTAACCAACCTCTCTCTAGATACACAATACGGCTGCTGTGCCAGGGGCCACTGGTGCTTACTCATGCCCCTACTTACGGGACGCTATATTTTATTTTATTTTACTATAGTGGTAGCGGCCCCGCCTTCTGATCCTAAGGTCGTGGGTTCAAATTCAGTCGTGTACCAATGAGTAAAATACTTGTAAGCAAAAGTAAAAAGTAAAATTCAAAGAGGTTTGTACCCAAGATCCCAGAGCTTTACAACTTTAGATACCCACCTAATAAATATAGCTTGGTATATTTTTCTCTTATCTCATAATTTATCAGATAATCTCGTTTTAGAAGAAATATTTTATTGCTATTTTTGGAGCTGTAGGTAAGTTAGCTTATTTTTTTTGACCAGCCGTTACCTTTTTGTCTGTGCAAATCCTCACAATATTCCATCACGACATTAGGACTCCAAAGGTCTACTAGTATAGTAGGTCAACTTTAAAATGCAATAAGAACCAATATGAATGGCCCACTATTTTGAGGGTAGTAAATAAATAATAAATAAATATTGTGGACAATTATATTAATTAGTAAATGCTATTGACTGACGCCATTCTCTGAAATCCACTTTTGACACTTACATAAAGCTTTGTGAGGCGAAGCTTTATTTAAGCTAGCGTTTGCACTCAGGCTATGTACAGAGTGTATCGAGTGGAACACACAAAGTAATTTAATATGATGTGAAGTTAATATAGTGCTGTCTTCAACTGTAATGGTAATAAAATAACACTAAACTTAATATAAAACACATCACATAAAACAAAACTATGTAAGTATATAAACATACAAAGATGAGGTAAATGAGGGCCAGCTGCTTAAGAAGGATGTATTTTTTTAAAGTACGTAACCTGCAGTAAAATTGTAAATCATAAACACAATGCCACTGAAATCATGGAACAGTAGGCCTAGCACAAGCTTTGTCTGGCTCTGTCTCTGGCTCTGGTTTTGAGTCTGTGTGAGTATCTAAAATAAATCCTGCGTCGAAATGTCACATACACAGTACAATACAGTGGCGAGCACTCACACAGACTCAAAACCAGAGCCAGAGACAGAGCCAGACAAAGCTTGTGGTAGGTCAACTGGTTACTGAAAATAGCCAAATACTAATGGACCAAAATATATTTAAATGGATGGTGGAAGGAGGCTCTAGAGAGAGATAAGTGGAAGTATTTAAGCCTTTGCCCACAGCAGTGGGACTAAAAAGATAAAATTATTGGATTAATAGAAGTTAATTAATACTTGTTACTTTAAAAACATGTAATAAAGATGGAGACATCTATTTGGCGTAGCAATGAATTTTATTTGATTTTCTGTCTTCACTAAGATAACGAGTTTGAACTCTGCCCCAACAATTAGCGGCCTTCTGGGGATATTAAGATGTTCCCTCAGGAGTCGTTTCTAATTATTTAGGACGTTTCTAAGAAAGACCTCAGTCAGTTGGATTCAATAAATATTTTAGATGGTAATTTGAGGTTCTGAGAATATAGACATTCATATATTTTCTGAACTGAAATATAAGAATTTTAGATGCCTGTAATTTTAATATTAGGTACTATTTTAGATGATTGTGTGTAATCTACATTCGCAATGACAACAACTTTTCAACTACATATTCGTAATTTATTGATTTTATAATGTTTACTATACGTATGGAAATCAAAAAGACTTTTATGATGTCCCAAAAGTCAATCCGGCTCGGCTCTTAACTTTTGGGACATTTTAAAAATCTTTATATATTTGTAACGTAAATATTTTTTTTGGACAGTAAGTACGACTCGGTAATAACAACAACAGACATAGAAACTTTCAAGGTGATTATAATTTAGAAAACTTGCTTGCATATTGCACACACTGTTATAGCCATACCACGATTACCACATTTCTTCAAAACGGTTTAATAGCTTAACCCCCACGATATGGTATAAAACGTGCTTAGAAAATCTAAGCACGGAAATGTAGGTCCCGGCTGCGACAGTTTTTACACTATTTTCTACGACGCTTCACTTGTTTTTTTTTTAGACAACTACCTGTGGGCCTACCATGAGCTCTGTCTGGCTCTGTCTCTGGCTCTTGTTTTGAGTCTGTGTGAGTGCTTACCAGTGCATTATACTGTGTGTGTGACGTTTTGACGTAAGATTTATTTAGTCAACACTCACACAGACTCAAAACCAGAACCAGAGACAGAGCCAGACAGAGCTCATGGTAGGCCTACTGATGGAACAAGCATATGGTTCACTTGACCCACTTGTGCTTGAAAGTACAACTTGTTAAATGTTTGAGAAGAGTTTCGGGTTTCGTTGCAATTAAATAAATAAAAATTGTACAACGATCAGCCCAGTTTTTGTATTAGCTAGTTTCTAGTTTTCTGTCAGACGAAAATGTTTATTACAAAACGAATTACCGATTTGAACGTTAGTTAAATCGTCTTCTTCTTCTTATTTTATGGCATTTGTCCATTTTGGATCAATTTTGCCAGTGTCGAGTGAGGATAATTATATTACATAAAAAAATGCTTTTTCCTCAAGTCAGTCATAGATAAGTCGGCCCTACTTGGCTTTCAAAACAAATGACGGTCATTTGTTTTCAAAACCATCAGAAACATTTTCGATCAAATCAGAATATCACATAATACACCTTCATTCCAACTGCTAACACTTGAGCTAAGACCTCAAGTGATGTTGGTGGATGCCACCAAAATTACACAACATAACTCAAAATAACACCGAAAAAACAATTAAAATAATAAATTATAGTTTAAAAAACTAAAAAAACGCTTTTATAACTAATTGAACTAAAAAGTTAAAAATAAAACTGTGATAATCAATTGAAAAATGTATATTATTGTACAAAAAAGCGTGGGGTGCTTTTTATAATAACTTCAGATATAATAAACTATTGATCAAATATTTACAACAATCAAAATCAAGCCCCCCACGCTTTTTGTACAATAATATAAATTTTTCAATTGATTATTACAGTTTTATTTTTAACTTTTTAGTTCAATTAGTTATAAAAGCAAATTAGTTTTTTTTTTTTTTCATATTATTTCATTGTCATCGACCTTTGACAGGTGTGCAAAGTTTGAATCAAATCTGATCGTTCAAAGTAGGTTTTTTTTTTTTTAATATTATTGCATTGTCATCGACCTTTGACAGGTATGCAAAGTTTGAATCAAATCTGATCGTTCAAAGTAGGACAAAATCGAGCTCAAAGGGGTCTGTTACATACAAACTTACAAACTTACTTACAGGTGAAGCTAATAAAAGCGTTCTATAAAAGCGATGTAACTTTTCAAAATGACAGAAAACTAATCCCCAGTTAAATCCTCTAAGTAAACTCATTTTGAAAACGATTTATCTGACTTGGCAAAAAAAATGTACAGGCATGCGTCATGTACCTGCATGTCATAAAAAATATGTTTTCTACATACGGATATATTTGAATTTAGAACTTTATGTTAAACTACTGATGTCACTTATAAGGTATAGTTCCCTCTTACGTCATTGCCAAAAAACAAAACACACGTGCATTGGAAGGCGGATGCAGAGTAACCTCGGATCAATTTTATTTATAAATGAGTCACTCCGCTAAAGTTTAATATTTGGTTATCACTGACTAAGCTGTGTGAAGTCCACAGGCTAAGCTGCCTTACTGCTTTGAACTTTAAAAAAGTCTTGAGTTTAAGGAGTTTTTTAAATAGGTTGGGATCAATAATCGTCCGTCCCGTCCAAATCATCTACCACCCGTCCGTCGCTCTAGAATACTCTAGATCTAGAACAAGCCAAATAATATAGACCCCCAAAATTTATAGTTTTTTTTCTATTTTTGTGTAAAAATCTTAATGCGGTTCACAGAATACATCTACTCGCCAAGTTTCATCAGTCTAGCTCTTACGGTTTCGGAGAAAAATGGCTGTGACATACGGACGGACAGATAGACAGACAGACATGACGAATCTATAAGCGTCAAGTACCTAGTAGATACCCAAATGCTTGTTCTATCAACTAGTAGAATAAAAAAAAAGATACCTAATCTAATACTATTCTATTTTACGAGTATGTTTGTATACAAAAAAAAAACGATACGACTCACTTTTCATGGATAATATTAGAATTTAATATTCAAATTCTATTTTTAAAACCTATCTGTGTTTTCGTATTATAGTTTTTAGAAAAACTATGCATTCTCAACTTAGTAGAAAGAAACACAAGGGTCAATTCTGCCAAACAATAATAAAAAAGCAATATGAAACAAATACAAAAAGTACAATTTTATTGAAAAATTGTGTGTTAGTTTGATATTGCTTTTATTGAAAACTTCAACTTATTGAATACTCTTGCCATAGCCAGTTTTTCTGAGATTTACGTGTCATACGATGTACCTACTTACCTATAAACGATCAATACAAAAACTTACTGAACAAGGAAAGAGAATCAAACTCGCAGTTCTTGCATCTCAGCTTGACAGTGACCTATAATAATAAATAATTATCTATTTGATCATCAATAACTAGCCTTAAGACTTGCGCAAATCTAGCGCGATGGTGATGGCGAACAGTGAAATGCTGTCAAATATCGCGTCACGTGAAACAATACTAACTGTTTAGAATTCACTATCAATTCACATCACATTTTATTTACAAAACATACTTTCGAACTAATTGTTGATGAGATCATAACCATACGCTAAATAATAATGTTTTTAAATATTTAAATACACTCAGTAAAAAACATAGAACACCAACTCTTCTTTTTTTCTTTCTATAGAATTTTAAGATGTGATGCGTAAACTGGTACTGAATACTAGTATTTTATATAAAAAATAGAAAGAAGACACTGCTACCGGTTTGAGATAAATAATTAGGGGCTCCGTTAGAGGGTGCAAAGCCCTTGCCAATTATGTTTTAGCTTTTTTCTCCGGCATCCGGAATAGGCTTTTTAATGATGGCTTATCAAGCAGTATTGAATGACCTTTTTTTCTTTTCAAGACAAGATCAAACTGTAGTCGTTCAATAAGAAATCTCTTCATCCGGTTTCGACAGACTCAAGCGGTGCTCGGTAAGGTCAAATTCCATACACGTGATACCTCCAGCAATTTGCAATGGGAAGGTTGCATTGCATACCAAAGTCTTGCACGGTTTAATCGACAGATATAAATATGTGAATATCATTTGGCTCCATATTCCGCTTCGTTGATTTTAATTCAATTCACACTGCACATTTTTTTTGCGTAGATGAAAAAACTACGCGTGTTACACTTATTAATTTTGACTGCCTTCACAGCTTAGTTGGTAGTAGCTCTGCCTTCTGCGCAGGAGGGCGTGAATTCGATCCCCACCGAGAACAAATATTTGTGTGGTGAACATAGATACTTGTTCTCTGTCTGGGTGTTGTATTGTACTGTTATATGTGTGTGTTTACAGAAAAAAAAGTATTTAAGTAATATCAGCTATCTGGTTCCCATAGTACAAGCTCTGCTTAGTTTGGGGCTAGATAGTGTTGTGTGGATTGTCCGCATTATTTATTTATTAATTAATTCAATCATATATTTCTGGCCTCTGCAATCTACGAAACGGGTCTAATCAAACGTTTTAGTCGTTTATAACAAGCTCGCTTCTCGAAGCTCCGAAATAGTTTAGTAAGTATAATAAATTCTTTCTAAATGGTTGGGCGTTTCAATTAATCTTTGCAAGAAAGCATCCATATCGGCTTTCCCATTTTGTTATAAGAGGTTTCTCGTCGTTTGTGTCCATTGGTGCCGAGGCTAACGAAGTGTTTTGCAATTTTCTTCGCCTTGTCACTAGCACTTGGTTTGAAATGCTTGTTATTATAATAACTGCTATCCAAGGTGGTAGGCAATAAATATTGCACATCAGCTTTTCTGCTTTCGTAGAGCGCTATCTTTTTCTGACGCACACTACGCTCTATGAAGCCGAAATTAGCCGATGTGCAATTTTTTTTGCCTAGTATTAGTTTATTGTAAGAAAATACACAATCTGGTCGCAAAAGAGGCTTGATGCTAATGCATTATTAGCATCAAGCTTGATTGATTTCCACGAGCCAAATGGTAGTATAGAAGAAAATTGGCCTGCGACTAAGCGTATTATATGTATTTACTATACTTACACGACTCTTACAAGAGCAGTTGCTCTTTCGGTCTTGAGTAGGAACCTAAAAGGAACCTAAATCTAAAAGGTATAGGTATGTACAAGGATTACAGCTGTGAGATTATTTGACTAATAAGTGTTTGCTCCTTTCGACTAAAATTATGCAATATGCGCATACGAGCATGGCTGAGTATAACTTTATGAAATTCTGAAACTGTTGTCAATAAAAACTGTATGAATGAATTACCATAAATTACCATGATCAATACAAACAAGGGTACAAAAGAATGTGATACACATTCCCGTAGAGCCGCAAAAACACGATGAAAACAGGAAAATAGTTTCCACATGCCAAGGATAAGTTACATAAGTGTGGTTTAACCAACGAATGGAAAGCTGCCTGCATTGAAGTGCTAGCAAATATGCTGAATATTTGATGAAAAAGAAAAATAAATAATACATTGAAGCTTATAAGAGTAGAGTAAGCGTTGCCAGTTGTGTTTAGACTATTTCTATGGATTATAAAATATATATTGTGTTCAGATTTATAAATTTAAAAATAAGATTAGATTTATGATATCCTGATTAGCTCCTCGTGTATGGGTCAAAACAAACACGAGTGAACAGCACATTTTTTACACGTGATAATATTAAAAATAGTAGGTACTCACCAATCTTAGTGACAATCCAAACAGACGAAAGGGAATCACAAACAGAACACAAGGGTTACAGTTAACACCACGAGCAGGGTTAGGAAATAATATAATAAAATAAAAACACCAGGGTCAAACAGGATTACACAAATTTAAACAAAACGCGAACACTGCACAGAGCTCAGTCCAGGGTCCGATGGGGAGGAATGCTGCGGCTCTCCGGTGGCTATACACGTGTCATAATCAATGCGTGAGTGTTGTAATATTTACGTAATTTTTTTTTAGTCTGTCAGACTATCGGCGCGAAGTATTAAATGGAACCAAGTGTACCGCTCCCGGTGAACGCACGGGCCGCACTGCTTGCCCATAACGGCAAAAGGTCGTTCGTTACCCACATTCTCTTTCCGCGCAAGCCTTCTCAAGCTAGAACGAAACAGAGCAACTAAAGCTCTCAGGAGTATGAGAACGAGCGAGACGGCTATACAACAGCCTCTGGAAAACCCAAACTCGAGTCTTGATAGTTCGAAGTTACTGCTAAGATCTTGGTTTAGCTTTGTGAATTATTTGAAAGGTATATGTACCTTGCTCAATCGTTTACTACATTTTTGTATGGGTAAATTAATAGACAAAAACCTTGTGTATCGTATGAATGATTTGCTCGTGTTTTGTGAGAGTTTGAATGATTGCCATGCTACGATATCTATAGCTAAAGCTATTGGAATTCTGTCGATGTGTAGTCATCACGTATGCATGTGCGGGCCTTGTTACTTTTTTATGATTCTTTGCGGATTTTCCCACGACTCATCCACTAAATGGAGTCTCTAAATAAGGAACGCCAAAAAGTTTATTTTACTTTGTTTTGTATGCTGGAAGTGTCCAGCTTTTAGTGTGCTCTGACATAACAACATACTTTAGAGGTTCTCACAAATCACAAATAATAAACTCGGCGAAGCTTTAGCGAGACTTCAAATAGTCTAAATGACTATGAAGAAATAAGCCAATGGAAACATATATTTTCTAGGAAGTTGTTTGTGTAGTTAACTTAGAGAATATTCACTTTTCTTCATTATGAAAACAGGAGATAGCTACTTGGTTATTTCTAATTTATTTACCTACAGTACCTACCTACTTACATCGAACGCTCACAAAAGGTAGATTCAAATTAGTTAGGGAACAGTGTCCATCGTAATAGCTTATAAGATAGACAATAACAAAAGCTTTATTGAATCTAAGATCTAAATAAATAAACTTAAACTATGGTAAGTCATAATAACAGGAGGTATTTTTATCACTCAAGGTAAACTAGAAAAATTGAAAGAACTAAATTATTTTCTTATTTGTAAGTTTTCAGGTAAAGGAATGAGCTTCTACCGTCACTCGGAAGATTACCCTGTTCTAAAAACTGTGGAGGCAAGAATAATATAGTTTATGGAAAAACTACCGATTATGTATCTAAGAAAAAAAATCTCAACCAAAACCCAACGAAAACGCGTTCTAATTGCGACATTTTGGTGTTTTGTGTAAACAATAATCCCAACTCCTAATAATTAAATTCAACATATCGAGGGTCGTGTTTTGTTAAGCTACCTTTAATGGAAACTATGAATGTGATTGAAGACTGAGCTACCGTACGTGGAGCCACGAGCCCATAATATTATAACTAAGCTGACAGCGCCCCGCGGTTTCAGTCGCGGTACTGGAATTTTACGATCGTATTGGTTTTTTCCTAGTAGTCTATGTGTTTATCCACAGAATAATGAACGTTTGTCTTTATCCGTTAACGTTTTGGAAACGGATACTACCAAATGTATTCACAAACTCAATCATTCACAAACTATCCGCTCTCTAATATTATTAAGATAATTTGTTACGGAGTTGACTGTTAGAAACGTGTTCCAGCTCCGCAGATCGCACCCGTTTTCTGGCTGTTCTAAATTGGAGGTTATGGTTACGAGCGCTTCCGTCATATAACACTGGTACTTTAATGGATCCCGTCACGTTCCGTATTGTAACCTGCCTACGGTTGGGTGCGCCGTGCTGCGTACTGCAGTTGATCAGCTTGAGAGCTTGAGAGGCACCGTGAGACATTGAGATTCTGGCGTAGCGCAATAGCATTGCTATTCAGCGTAGCAGAGCCGCCAGCGTCTTGAGAACGCTTCTGTCTGGCACTGATTTGGATCAATCGAGCTATCTCTATGATGAGTGAGGACCATTTTGGCTCAAAAACAAATACTATAAATACCTAATTGGATACTGTCGGCACCCTTTTCAGCAATAGAACTAAGATTATGTGTCTACTTATTTCTTTCTATTTGTTTCTGTATGTGTTCTATGTTTTATTAACCGACTTCCAATCAAAAAGGAGGAGGTTCTCAATTCGGTTGTATGTTTTTTTTTTTTTTATTTTTTTTTTTATTTTTTTTTTTAATGTTTGTTACCGCATAACTTCGTCATTTGTGAGCCGATTTGAAAAATTATTTTTTTATCTGAAAGGTACTGCTTCCAGATTGGTCCCATTTTAATTTTATTAAAATCGGTGTTGCCATTTTTTTTTTAATATTTTTTTTAATGTTTGTAACTGCATGCCTCCGTCATTTATGAACCGATTTAGAAAATTATTTTTTTATTTGGAAGGTTATTCTTACGTCCAGATTGTCCCAAACAAATTTGATTAAAATCGGTTTAGCCGATTGACAATGAAGTCGGTTTCTCAAGTTTTTTAAACTTAAATTATTTTCTCTTATGATTTCTTGTGTAGCCGTACCTTTACTCAATGTTCTTCCCTTTCTGTGGTCTTTTTTTTTTTCTTTATACTATAAGTTGTGTTTTTTTTTTTGAGCCAAATAAAAAAGTTAAAAAAGTAAAAAAGTTATCTCTATATCTTTTTTATTGATTTTATAGTGTATACTACACTTAAGGAAATCGCAAAGATTTTTATAATGTCCCAAAAGTTAAGAGCCGAGCGGGATTTGAGGGGAAGGTCGCGGGTTCAAACCACGCTCGGCTCTTAACATTTGGGACATTATAAAATTTTTATCTCTATATCGTTTGTGACGGTCTGCAGATCATATTGTATATTTTTTTATCAATATAAAAAAATACGAACGATCCACACTACACTATCGAAACCCAAATTAGTCAGAGCTTGTGCTATGAGAACCGGATAGCTGTATATCAGCTATCAGGAGCATACTTATATTATTATTTTTTTGTAAATACATACTTAGAATATAATATAACACCCAGACAGAGCCCAAACATCTGTGTTTATCACATAAATATTTGTTCTCGGTGGGGATCGAGCCCACGACCTACGGCGCAGAAGGCAGAGCTACTAATACTAACTGAGCTGAGAGGCCAGTCAATATTCAAGATAATTAGAATACATAGCATATCTAAGAGTAAATATCCTTGCTTCAAAACCAAAGGAGCTAAGACCGCCTTTATGTCTGTGTCTAATCAAAAAATAGAGGCGATAGTTTCATAGCAATCACGACATACAGTTAGCTCAAGCGGTGCTTGAAACGTCTAAACAAACCATTGCAATCTGTGGTATTGTCCTGTTATTATTAGTCACAGTTTTCTGTTATCGCTACACCAACATGTAATATTAAAATTAAACGTGTTCATTGTCACTCCTGCTCAGTCCTTTGTGCTTGGTTGATGTAAGTTGTCCTTGTTCAATCTATATCTATACTAATCTATACTTCTATACTAAAGTTATAAAGAGGAAAGACTTGTTGTTTTGTGTGTATGTTTGAAATGAATAAACTGAAAAACTACTGTGCTGATTACAAAAACTCTTTCACCATTGGAAAGCTACATTCACCCTGAGTAACATCGGTTATGTTTATGTGTTTAAAAATAAATGTCCACCGTCAAACCGGGAGAGGCCCCTAGTGGTTTTTATCACGTCACAACACCTAATTTGTAAATATTGTGTTCTGTGTGTTTTACAGCAATGATTGTAATTATTTTTCAGAAATTCGCGTTGACTGCACAGAGTCCACGAATTATCCAATATCAACTCCATCGTGCTTCGTGACTGCAAATAAGGAAACATTAATTATTGTTCTGCTGCAATAAACTTATGAGGTAATTTTATAGACAAAATTATTATCTAATAATAGCAATACCAGTGAGCTCACAGGTACTACACAACAATTTTACTAACTTTTTCTTGTGACAAAGTGTTCATATGCAATGTATGGCAAAGATTGACATCATTTCATGTTATGAACCGAGTGGACCCCCAAACGTCGTGACTGCAATAATTGACAGCGTTTCATTGATCGCCACCGCAGAACGCTTAGATATGCTTTAGTGTAGAAAAACAAAGGTCATCACTGGAAAAATCGAATCAAAAAATATTATACGTGCTGATTATAATATTTTTTTTTTAATTTATTTAATTAACATTTCAGGTAAAATGTCTCAAAGATTAACTTTTGGTGACTCATGCGCTCCGATAACTGTCTATGCTTGGAACAAAGATAAAACCCGTAAGTTTAAAATCTTAGTTTAAAGCGTTCTGTAGGCCTACCACAGGCTCTGTCTGGCTCTGGTTTTGAGTCTGTGTGAGTGCTCACCAGTGTATACTGTGTGTGTGTGACGTTTCGACGTAGGATTTATTTAAACAGAACTCACACAGACTCAAAACCAGAGCCAGAGACAGAGCCCGACAGAGCTTGTGGTAGGCCTACTGTTTACTTTAGCATTGACACAAACGAAACATTTATAACTTATTTTAACACAACACCTACTATTATTTTAACTGCTACTGAATGAAATAAATAAATAAAAAAACATTATTGGCTTAGCCGTAAGACCACTCAAGTAGGTAAATAAATAAAGTATTCATTTATTATTTTCAGAAATAGCATTTTCACCCAACAACAATGAAGTTCACATCTACAAAAAGGAAGGAAATGATTGGAAACAAATCAACAAACTCGTGGAACATGATTTGAAGGTCATGGGTATAGACTGGGCTCCCAATTCTAACCAAATCGTAACATGCTCCGCTGATCGTAACGCTTATGTCTGGACTCCAAGTGGAGAAGGCAAGTGGAATACCACTCTTGTACTCCTACGTATCCACCGTGCGGCTACTTGCGTCAAGTGGTCTCCGTTGGAGAATAAATTCGCCGTCGGCTCAGCAGCAAGACTGCTCTCTATTTGCTACTTTGAGAAGGAAAACAACTGGTGGGTTTCCAAGCACATCAAAAAGCCTATACGGTCTACTGTGACCTGCCTCGATTGGCATCCCAATAACACGATGCTAGCAGCTGGCTCTTCTGATTTCAAAGTAAGAGTATTCTCCGTCTTTATAAAAGAAATTGATAGCAAACCTGACACTAATGTTTGGGGCTCAAACTCAAAGCAAGGTCTGCTATTGGCTGAATTTCCCAATACTAAAGACGGTGGCTGGGTTCACTGCGTTTCCTTCTCCGCAGACGGTAATAAGATTGCTTGGGTGTCACATGACAGTTCCATATTTGTAGCAGACGCAGTTCAAGGTAAAGCTGTCTACAAGCTCAAGACTGGTTATCTCCCGTTCTTGGTATGCATGTGGATTACCAATAACTCCCTTATTGCAGCGGGGCATAACTGCATTCCAATGCTGTACTGTCATAAAGGCAGAGAGATAAAGTTCGTGGCTAAACTAGACGACTTTCAGAAGAAAGAGACTAAAGGAATGAATGCTATGAAGAAGTTCCAGTTTCTCGACAAGCAGGCTATAGATACTGATGATACTTGCCTCAACTCGATCCACCAGAATACAATAACATGTATAAGGACGTTCACAGGCACCAAAGCTCAAACTAAGAAATTTAGTACCTCAGGCATGGACGGGCAGGTGGTCATCTGGGATATTGACTCACTTGAACGCTCTATGAAAGGGCTGAAGATTGTGTAAAAAACGACTTGAAATGTTTTACATACAACGCGATTAATTAAGTTAAATTAAGTTTACTACACTCAATTGTGATCCGGGACCACTGGCATTCCTTACAATGAACAAACAAAACAAATTAGCCAATAATTTCTGTAATAGATCTCGTATAATAGCCGGAATAGCACTCAATATTTGTTTTGTCTATAATTAATATCGTAATGTATTTCCGCAAAGTCACGCCTGAATCATATAATCTATAGTTGTACCCTATGTAAATTTAGTTGATCTTAGTATGTACATTTTGAATTAATGCGACTTTAAATATAAATAAAATACCTAACCTAACCTAACCCATTTGCATGATTCTTACTAAAATAGGCACTAAAATATTCATTTTATATAAATAAATATTTTCTTTTAATTAACAAGAGCATGTTCACTTCGTTAGTCGTATGCACGAATTTAATCTGAAATTTTATTGCCATTGGATTGCTGGTTGCATAATTTTATCTTGAATACATTACTTGAAGTTCAATTCAATTTCTTTACTAATCTCTTGTTCATTTACTACTTGATTCCCCCATCCCCATTCCATCATCGGACCACCAGACGCACGGAAACGATGCATTCATTCCCGCATCAAGCGCTTCACTTCCACTTTTGATTCCAGAAACAAAGTTTTCACTAGTTTGGGAACCTATGGATTCAATATTATATTTACCTGCTGTGATATTATGCTTATATGAAAAAAGTTATTGTGTATTTGTATTGTATGGTGCGGACAGCCAAAGAGTTGCGTCTGTTTTTTCGAATAACTAAATAATAATTAATAATAGTAATGCCAATATTAATATAATATTATAAAAAGGAATGATTTGTATTTTATTGTATGGTGCGGACAGCCAAAGAGTTGCGTCTGTTTTTTCGAATAACTAAATAATAATTAATAATAGTAATGCCAATATTAATATAATATTATAAAAAGGAATGATTTGTATTTTAGTGTAAACTGCTGTGCCGATTTCAAAAATTTCACCATTGGAAAGCTACATTCACCCTACGTAAACGTAATATAGGCTATGTGCTTAAAAAATGACCACTTGTGCAAAGCCGGGACAGTGAATAGGTGTCTTCTAGGGCTAGGTGATCATCAGGCGAGATTGCGGTCAAGCATTAGCCTAAAAAAAAGAATAAAACCATTATCTAAATTATAAAACTCTTACGTTACTGACTGACTGACTGACAATCAACGCACAGCCTAAACCGTAAGTCCTAGAAGCATGAAACTTGGAGGGTATGTTCCTTTTATAGCATAGGGGTGCACTAAGAAAGGAAATTGGAAAATTATTTCCCTAAACGGAGAAAAAGAGGAAAAACTTTTAAAAGAAAAATCAACGGGGCGTAACGGCAACGGGGCGAGCGAAGCCGTGGGCGACCGCTAGTTTAAAATAAAAGCCCTTTATGTCATCACTAATTGGTTAGTGATGGCAATAACCATCATCGTAATACCCACATAATTTAGTGTTGCATAATTATTTGTGAAAACAATTAAAACATAGATAAATGGCGTAAACAGTTAGATAATAAAACAACTAGTAAATTTAGTTGTAATAATTAAAATAACTATGACCAAAACTTTAAATTACTGTTTATGAAATGATTAAGTAAACGTCATTGCATAACAATATGAGTTCTTGAACACGGAACTTGCTTGCTACAGTCGCAACCTTGTAACCATGAACTACCTACGAAGTAGGTAAATGTTATACTTAGGTACTTTTACTCCCTCATTCATAATGTCATCTTACATCTTCTTAATTAGATGGAATCGATCCATTCGAACAATTTGGCCAATATATTACACATAAAATACTAGTTTTTAGTCGAGTCAGTCAATAGACAAGTCGGCTTAATTGGCTTTGAAAAAAAATGGTTGCCGTTTTTTTGTAGGCACCTGCTAAGTGCTGCGTAGTTCCTATTTTTGGTTCACAATCGTTTGTAATCTTTCCACATAACAGCACCATACTACCATAGTGCACGAAAGAAGGCGCACTTAAATCCTTTCACCACACTTGGTTTGAAAAAACCAGTGACACGATAAGAAGAACAATAGCATGCGCAATCGTTTCTAGAGCCTATTTTTTTACTTGAGCTCTACTACATTAATCTACCAGTAAAGATTGAATCAAAATCACGGGCAAAGTCATTCCATTAATAACCCAAAGTAATAAATAACTATATAACTGAATTCGATACAGTTGGTGATTATTTGAACCGAATAACTGCGTTCATTGGAATTCGTGGCAGGTGGGTCTTGGTTGAATGCTCAGTGATTGGACGCCAAACTTTACCATTCCAATTGATTACTTTGGCCAATAGTGTAGGTACGTTACGTCTTGCGTCACAACTACAGAGGTAACTGCATAGTCTGTCTTCTGTGCTGCAGGTTGTGGGTTCGATCTCCACCGAGAACAAATCTTTTTGCGATGAACATAGATGTTTGTATTGTACGTGTAAGTATGTATTTACAAAAATAAATGTATTCAAGTATTATCGCAATGTTTGATTTGAAACGAACATAGAAAGTCCAGAAAGTCCATTCGAATTTATAATAACAGTGACTGGTGACGGACTCCCTTTTTTATCCATAGAAAAATGCAAAGCTATAGCTTGGTATAGGCACTCGCATTTTTCGTATGGAGAAAATGAGAGAGTCACCTGAGCGCCAAAAGTCCTTGGTCTTTGTAATAAACCTTTAAATATCTCAGTGACCACGAAAGCGTTGACTTCGACTCTGCACTGTTCAGTTCGACCTCGAGTCTCGTAGTTCAACCTCCTAGGTTACAGTCGATCGAGGGCACGCCAAGGCCCGTACATTTTTCCAATGATCCTATAGCCACGACTTGAGAATTTATCTGTACAGTCACGTATTCGGTAAGGGTTCATCTGTGATCTGAATCCATGATCATTCAATACAGTTTCCTGTTTTTGCATCAACTTATAAGCATCCTTTATTTAAATCTTTTCGGAAATATTTTTTCTAAAAACGGTTCTTACGTTGACTCGGACACAAAAAGCTTTCATCGGGAAGCAATAAAGTACATCACGATATTGTACACCAAGTTATTACGATGCCAGTTCAGCCTCATGTACACTGTTGCAATTCAATCATTGTTTTTTCCTTTTTGGTCTGGCACTGGATACTTGCATGTGTCCTTGAGACTTTATAAGACGGTTGGATGAAGATTTATCCATCGCTAGATAAAAATAAAATAATAATTGAAATATTGATCTGCTACAGTGCGCATAGGCCTCAACAATTTGATAGTGGGAAAAAGTGGATTCGTTTTAACGGGGTACATTAACTGGCCGTACATTAACCGGACCCATTTCATCAACTCATGAACTTAATAGTTTTTGTGCTGCCTTCTATGTTGATATACCCGTAATACGAACGCTCAACAAAATGTTACGTAAATAATAAAATTATTGTGCTGTTATTACCAGTGCGAGCAAGGCTCTACGAAATTTTACTAACTTTGTCCAACTTTTGCCCTGATTGATATTTTTGTTCTAAAAGAGAAGTAGGTTTTATTCGGAAAAACTTTAGCATTGAGTTTAGATTAAATGAAGCCAGTTTATGTATATTTCAACTTCAACGCCTTCTCTTTGATTTGTAAATATTGAAGCCTAAATTAACAATGTTTAGTTTTAATAGACAAACAAAACGCCAAAATCAACAACACCCAAAACCTAACTTGTTACTGGACACTGGATAATTTTACAACACTAAATTGACCAGCTAAAGACATGCCTAGGCAAAACCAAACAAAACTAAACTAGTTTCTAGTTGAATTAGTTCTGAGCTTAAAGATGTTATTATTATGGACAGAAATATATACCAATTCACTCATTTAGTCCGGCCGTCTGCAAGTCAGCACTGTAATTGCTTTTCAAATAATGTTCTCATCACTGATGCCAAATAACTTCGGACCCTGCTCACACATAGAAAATATTTTCTCAAACATGCTCGGATATTTGACCATTATATTGACAATCTTCTTCAAAATAAACGAAATTGTTGTACTACCAAAACATGTGAGCAGCGGCCGGCAAAAGTTGTATTTAAATCTATGAGTGTCGTAGTTAGCGACCAGATAACATTACATAGTAGGTACGCTCGTATCCTTCCTGTAATTTTAAAAATGTAACTTGTACTCCGAAACATGGCAATCAAGGAGGCAACTTATCAAAGATTTTAACGAGAGAAAAAAATGTGTTGTTCGTTGTTCATCGCAAATAATTGTATTTGACAAAGAGTTCAAGTTTTGCTAAATAGGTTTTGAGTTATGTAGTATACAAGCCTTGGCTACAACTAGGCTTTGATGGACTTGATGGTACACATTTACACCGTTCGTCCATCAGTGCCTCATTTCCACCTTCCTTCTCCATTCTTCCTCTAAGGGGAAAAAGTTTTTGTTTGAATGTCAATGAGCCTACAAAAACTAAAAAGTATTTTTAGTCATAAGTGGAAAAATCTTAAATAAATAGTAAATACTCGACTTATTTCTGTTTCATAAAAAAGAACAACCTTTTTTATTTGAAAATTAATCAGCGATCTCTTTGGTACAATGCATGCAATGCGTCGCAGCCACAAAAGAAAAAAAAACATTGGCGCGAAATCTTTAGAATTTATGACAACTATTTCAAAAACGTAAGACTAGGCGGTATGGTCTTGGTACTATAGCCTGCTTCGAAAGAAGAGAAAAGAAAAAAAAATGACAACTATTTCTTACGTATTGGATTGGATTATGTATAATGGTTAAATGTATAGCTTGTATAACAATTATACTTATAGTCTAAGATCCCTAGAAGAAGGACCTTCACCGAGCTGGTTATTTAATGAAACATATTTTATATATAATTAAACATGCCAATAAATATATTCTATATGGGTTGCCTATCAAATTTCAGTCCAGGATAATTATGATTAATTAATAATTAAAAAAAAAAAACTTTCCACTGGTTTGTTTATTAACCATCACATCACAAATTCTATACCAATCGAATGTATAGACCCCAGAATTTTTATTCAATAAACATACCGGTGCAAAATGCTAGTATCGATTTTTCTGTTTATACCTGGCTACCCGAGAGTTGTGACCGGAAAAAAATAGGCAACCTAACGTTTGCATATTCTATGGGGTCTATACTTTCGATTGATATAGAATTTGTCTAATAAACAAACCGGTGGAAAGTTAAAAAAACATTTTTTTTTTTAATTATTAATTAATCATATCCTGGACTGAAATTTGATAGGCAACCCATATAGAATATATTTATTGGCATGTTTAATTAAATATAAAATACGTTTCATTAAATAACCAGCTCGGTGAAGGTCCTTCTTCTAGGGATCCTATACTATTACTATATGTAAAACCCACCGCGGTTGTTGTTTCGATTTCAAGTGTTAGATGCTGGATGACGCTAGATGATGTTTAATTATTGCAAGCCATTCATTTGCTTATTGCAAGAAATCGCCGATCTATAATAGACTTGCTGCCCTATCAATGCAATATATACGACGAGACGGCTGCATCACACTGATCAAAGAGGAATCAAACCAGAAAACTGACGGGAATTGAATAGACTTGATTGAATAGAGGAAACTGATTGAAAGGGATATTGATGTAGATTAGACTTTTGACAAACTGACTTCAACATGATTGTGAAAAGATCTGCAATCAAAGATTTGCAACTATTTCCTGATCTAACATTATTCAGTTTTCTACAGAGAAAGATTAATATGGAAACGCCTTCGTTTGTTTTCGTCTCGTTAAAGAAAATCTTTCGTGGGTAAAGATTAAATTATGATTCCAAACTCAAACAGTAGGCCTACCATGAGCTCTGTCTGGCTCTGTCCCTGGTTCTGGTTTTGAGTCTGTGTGAGTGCTCACCAGTGCATTATACTGTGTGTGTGAGCGTTTTGACGTGGGATTTATCTAATCAACACTCACACAGACTCAAAACCAGAACCAGAGACAGAGCTCATGGTAGGACTACAGTTCCTATTTTATTTTATGAAACTCTTAACAATTTCTGCCCATGTAATCAAGGTTTCAGTACACCATATTAAATACTTGAGGTTCAACTGAATAAAAACCGTTTTGATTTTGAACGAGCAAATAACGAATGAAATTAACATAATTTCCCATTCCATTTTCATGTATGTTCTTGCGGCAGATAATAAATTACATCCGTCTTATTTTGCTCCCTTAGAACCCACGACCTTAATTCTAAACGTTCGGGACAATACACAAATAGGCTTCAAAGGAATCAAATTATCTGTTTAACGTTCCGCGAACTCCTCTCATTTCCAGGCACAACGCAAACGTGAAATTAATTTTGTTCGTATATCAAAGAATGTAATAAGATAAACCTGTAGATACGTACATCAGTTATCACGACACTGGTCTGGCACATCTTTGAATTCATTGACTAGCCTTTCAGCTTAGTTGGCCTAAGATCTTTCTTCTGACCGAGAACAAATATTTGTGTGGTGAACGCAGATGTTTGTTCTCTGTCTAAGTGATATATTATATTGTAAGTACAAAAAAATGTAGACGAGTCTTATAATAAACTATTGGTTCCCATTAATACAAGCTTCTGTTGGCTTTATAGTGTTGTGTGGATTCGACCATATTTATTATAGACGGGAATTCCGTAACGCGCAAATTTTTAAAATCTCTGATTTCTGCAAATTACTGAACCATATCCGGATCTAAAGTTTTAATCTTATATGCGAATAGCGCATGGTCCAAACTACATCTTATTATATTTGGATACGCCAAAGCAATGGCTGGTAACTGTAGATCCGTAGGCGTAATAGGCATGTCTCGTACAAGGAGACTAATTTCCTCTTGTCATTAATTTGTATTATAAGATAGTGATGGAAATTGAAACAGAAATTTCAATTTCAAATACAATAATACATACATACTATAAAAACCGTTGCTGTACTTAGGTTTTTTTTATAACTAGCTGATGGAACAAGCTTAGAGCCCACCCGATGTCAAGTGGTAACCATCGCCTATAACAAAGCATTCATTAGGTTCTCAAATGGCGACAACGAGACGGAACAAAACGAACGAAAAACCCACCCACCCGATGGAACGACAACATTGTAAACATCGCCGAAAGTCAACAGATGGAATGGGCTCAGAATTTAAAAGAATAGTTCTTCCTTTCAGTCTTCTTTGGACTGATGATGATGGTAACTAATCAGAAGAAAACCATAGTACCAATACCAATTGAATAAAGTAAATGTATAATTTCTCATCCAAATCGTAGAAATTGATAGGCAAATGGCATTACGTTATGTCCACTCCATTGAAAACGTCAAAACTATGAAATTAACTTTATCAATAATTGCTGCTTTTTAAAATAAAAATGAGGTCAAGGAGGTCGTCCTCAAAAGAAATACCTGGATAAAAATGCATACACTACGCCGTCAAGAGCACAGTTCTTAAATAAGAAGAAGAAGATAAATAAAAAAGGTAAAATACTTGCTGCAATCTCCTCTAAACGCAAAGGCAAAATTCCGAATCCCTCATATCCGCATGCTCCAGAAACGGTTTAGCGAGTCTGTATCATGCTCTCGATCACCATAAAGATGTTGATTGGAAAACCGAATTGTCGGGGCGCTGTGATCCGGAAACTATAAAAAGTTTACGGTCCGTTCTGTGGAAATTCAGTTTCTCAACGGTCGGTTTCGCTTCTTAAACCTCTACCGACAACCCGATCACCCCTAAGTACTGTTGGCTGCGCTAAAATGTTTAGAATTCTGAACATAAGTGTTAAAACGGATGGACATTTACAAAAAAAAACACTTGCATACCAACTGTTTTTTTCTTAGAGAAGTGAAAACTTTTTCAGGCGCGTTTGCGTTTTTTTTTAGGAAAAGCCAGCATTGAAATCACGACACGGTTACAAACTCCATTTTTGACCGCTCTGTTTAATATAGTGAAAAAAAATACCCTAACGCATACGCATACGCATGTTTATAGTCAGGGGGTCAAGAGTTCAAGGAAGGTCATAATTAAAAAACTGAAAACTGCACGACTGCATGAGTATTGCCCAGTTTATAGAACTGCACAATTATTGTGCAATAATTATTTATTTATTTATTTATTTAATTAGAACGGTCTTGAGACCAATTACACTAATTAATAGTACCTAAATAGTAATTTACATTTCCATAATTATAATTATAACATGTGAAAATTGCCCCTACAGTTCTATACAAAATGTATTACCTACCTATATTCAACTAAATCAGGTCGTCTGTATCGGGTGTCCTTTTTACGACCAGATTAAGATTAAATAAAAACAAGGAATTTAGAACCTGCGATCTGTTTCTTTGTCTCAGAACGCGTAAACAGGAGACTCGTAAAGCTCGGACCGGGAGGTTGCTTAAATTTATTACTCCTTCGACGTTCAAAATGTTTGGAGGAGGTAAGTAAGGGAGGTATACTTTTTGTTGACTTGTCTGTTCAGCTTCCGATTACTTAGGGTTTGGTACCTTATTCTTGGCCTGTCGAACAACAAGGTATAAACTTGAGGTAAGATAAACATAAACTAGAGATTTATATACTTTGGAAAATACTTCAAGCAACTTTATTCAAGATTTTGGTCCTAGCTTGAGTTCGAAATGAGGACGTAAACTTTTGGGCGGAAATGACAGGAATTTGTTCACCAGCTAGCTCTAAGCTCCACCTAACTCTAAGGCATCGTGGATAGCTCCTCGGATTTTTAATACTCGATATCTTGATCCTTTATTAAAAAAAGTGTACACGATAGTCAGAGACACGACCAAACATTTCTGACACCCACATATCGCTATTCCATACAACATGTAGATATCGAAAAAGAATAAAGTATGAAACTGTTATATCAGCTGTCTGGTTCCCATCGTACAAGCTCAGCTTAGTGCGTGTTGTGTGGATTTTCCATAATATAAAAAAGTCATGTCTAGTTTATATTAAGTACATTACTAAACTTATTTGTAATCACAAGTTGCCCCTGACGCTGTATAAATCATCTACAATAGATGCAAAAGCTTATTTTTTAAACTTATGCTCACAAATAATAGATTCTACAGAGTTGAAGCAATGATTCATCACAATGTACAAAAGCCGTCCCAGCCCGTTCCCCTTTGCGTCCAACTCGCTGGTTTTGTTCCTTTTCATTATATTATTGACATGTTCATAAATTATGGTACAGGGAGAATTCCACAATCCTTTGATGTAAAACAATGTATTGATCTCGCAGCAAACTCTGTCGTAGAATAAATAATAGTAACAATGCGATGTACAAAGTGACCGCCTACGCTATTTTACTTCGTAGGAAGACTTTGCTGTAAATGTATTTTCAATAGAAATTACGAATAAGAGTAATTCACGTGTGTAACGCGGGCCTAAGTCTACCCTAGACATTATTCTCGAAGATTTCCTCTCTACCGAAATATAGATATGAAACTATTTATGTTGATAAGATTTCAGCACTTTTTCAAAGTAACAGCTCAGTTTGTAAGTAGCTCTGCCTTTTGCGATCGTGGGTTCGAAGTCCACCGAGAATAAAATATTTGTGTGGTGAACGCGGATGTTTATTCTTCTGTCTGGGTGTTATATTGTATTAGAAGTACATAATATAATTATGTATTAAGAAAATAGATAAAAGATAAAGTTATATGTATAGGTAAGTTAGTATTATATATATCTGCTATCTAGTCCCCATAGTACGAGCTCTGCTTAATTTGGGCTAGATAATAGGGTCCGTAATTGGAGAAAGCTTAAAATAGTTATTCCCATAAATTTATAGGGGAGCTTATGTTCAACTGTTTACTTCTTCAGGCTGATGGTGCTGTGTTTCATTGAGTGATTGACATTAACCAATTAAGTGTTCCGGGACGCTGCGTCAGACCGCAAGATATTGCCTCATTGACGCAAGCTGGCACTGTGATTCACCCCTAATCAGGTGCCCGTAAGCCCTCGCAGTGTTAGTGTTATTTTAGAACTACACCATCTCATGGTGTAACTTAGTTTATCGTTGGTGCTACATCGATTATTATTTGGATGGGTCATTGCTGAAACCGACAGTGTGGTGGATTGTCAAATTGTTCCGCCGCTGACGCGCTAGCCTGCTTGGGCCGGTAACATACGTCGGGTTTTGCCAAGCTTTACCAATTCGATGATTCGATTTTTGAAATTCAATTGCCCGTTACTCGCATCTGTGTACACCTGTATACACAGATTGGTCCAAACTTAGTAAGAAAGCCAAATTGATTATTCAGTCTATTTCCGCTGTATTTTATTTTTTTAAAAGCGCAACCTCAAGGAGGTTAGTAACATAATGCAGCAAGAAGTTTAAAAACTAAGACCATTTATATCAGGACCTGCCTTTCATCAAATTTATAAAGTATTATGCGCAACTTACATAGTGAAGTCGTTTGTTAAAATCCACAATTTGTAAATTAAATAACGAACAGCAATGTTCTTTCTTCAAATATTGTAGCGTGCTTAGATAAAGTGCTCAGGGCGTTCATAAAACTTTGTCGCCACTATGAACACTACAGTTAGGGTCCGTTCACACTCACACAGACCGGCTCGGAGAGCATCGGCTCGCATTTTTCTTTTCACACAGACCGGATTGTATACGCCATACGCCTGAAGTTGGTTGGTCGGCGCTCGCAGCCGACGAGAAAAGTTCGCGATCGGAGCCAGTCAGCTCCTCTTATTATTTCACACCAAGCGCGTTCAAGCATTCATAATGACAAAAGCAGTGCAGATGCAAAAATAAATCTTACTACAAACACTAAAAGCTCTGTTTTCAACGTGATAAGAATCTGCTCTCTTCTCCGAACCGGTCTGTGAGAACGGACCCTTATCGGCCATTTCAAAGAATGACCACACGTCCATTAGGTTAGAGCACGTTCACGCCTGTTAGCCCTCCGGCAAACTAGGATTGAATAACGAAATACTACATCCCAATTACAAACGTTGTATTGGATCATATTCTGTAACAATGGCCACGATAACAGGGTTTTCATCCGAAGCGCAACTGCAAATTGCTACAAAAATGGAAAAAATACTTTGACTACATTTTGCCATAGACTGGAATCTGCGGATGTGACAACTGCAGGCCTACCACAAGCTCTGTCTCTGGCTCTGGTTTTGAGTCTGTGTGAGTGCTCACCAGTGTATTATACTGTGTTTGTGTCGTTTCAATTAAGGATTTTGACAGCTCTCACACAGACTCAATACCAGAGCCAGAGACAGAGCCAGACAGAGCTTATGGTAGCTACTGAAGCACATAGATGTATCTACAGTGCAAGTAGAATTTTAGATAGATAGATAGATTGATTAATACTTTATTGTACACATAAGAAACATATTATAGCAGAAACATTACAAATATGGGTAAAATGGGCGGCCTTATCGCTAAAAGCGATCTCTTCCAGGCAACCTTAGGTTGAAGTCAAGTTTTTAAATAAACAGTATTTTTTTTACCCCTGAACCATCCCTCTATTTACCACAAACGAGTAAATAAAAATGTAGGTACAACCGAAACAAGAACCAAGACTAATAAGGATGAGAGAGATAAGGACCAAGACTGTATGTGAAGTATCACTAGATAAAATAATAATATACCAAAAGCTTTTAACCATTTGATCACAGTTTTATTTAGTTTCGCTCAAGTCTGACTCTTGTTTGTAATAAATGTGATGCAATCTTATTTTTTATCACGTCGGGGTCACCATTATGTAAAATGATGCAATCTGGAATGATTTAGAAGAGGTTTATTAGGTATAAAAATAAGGAGTGACAAGTATGTGTGTCGTTCGGTGGTTCCGAGCAAAGAGAGCGGGAGGTTTTTTTTTTTTTTCGAATGGCCAAAATGCTGGTGATCGTCTGACGATTCTTACAGCGCTACCGGACAATGGTGAGCGCAGAGGGCGCTCAACCGGTAAAGAGCGGGGGGACCCCTCGACAACCTATTTATGCCGCGTGCGCTGGTGTCGCACGCGGATATGGACGGAACTAATTAGTTATTGACGTTTATCTGTAGTTTCAATGGATTTAAACATTAGATGGCGTCTAACTAAATATTTATTCGCAATGCTCATAGGTAATTTTGTACTATCAAAATCAAGCAAGAACTCTACGTTTTCAACTTCAGGATATCTTAAATCCTATGCTGAAAATACCAAATTGAGGATAATACCTCGTAGGTATACCTAGATTTAACGATAACCTTCAATTAATATAATGCTAATAGGCACTTACAACTTAATACAAATTTATGGCTTCGCAATACGTGAGTGGCTATTAAAATCGATTTACAGCGAACATGGTTTAAACGTATTTAGATCGTAAATTCAATGTTCCATTGTTGACTCGTTTATGGGTACTATGACTCATAAATGTATTGGGGAAATTAAACGTGTTGACGCTTTCATTTGGAAAGATATAATTCTGCAAATCGTTTCACGTTTAAATCTATACAGGAATTACGGTCACTGATTGCAGTCCATTCATGCTATTTTCAGTATACTTAGTACAATTCTTATTATTATTTTAACCAAAACTTTCTAATCGTCTCTATCCATCATCTCAATGTCTTATTATAATAAAAAAAATATGAGCGCACTGAATACGTTAAAGAAACCTAGCTGTAATTCTAAACTTGTCGTTAGAGTGCCTAAATTCGCCTAGTTTGAAAGACATTTCAAAGTTATTCGTATGATTTTATAGAATAGCTATTATACCCTTAACTTTGACTTTCATGTCAACAAAGAGAGCACTATGACTCTCAAACAGTGAAGAAAAACATCGTGAGGAATACCGGCATGTCGTAGAACCTAAACATTCAAAAACATGTGTTGTTTCGAGTGCATGAAAAGAGCCTCTCCAAGGCTTACTTAAATTTTTCACCACACTAGCACTGGTTTGAAAGAATCAATCACATAGGAAGAACAACAAAATTTTTTTTCAGGTTCCGTTTGTACTTTTGGGGCTCTACACTCATTCTTAATAAGGCAGGTTCTAATATCTCAGTCTACATACTTCAGTCTTCCTAAAAACAAATTCAACAAATTCCTAAATGTAGTATAATAGTTAGTTAGTGTCTATAAGTAATTGTTTCAGCCAGAAGAAGAATCTACTCTTATTTACAGACAACTTTACTAATTCCAAAAGGCTGCAAAAAGCTTAGCTGGACGCCATTGGATACCGGGATAATGATATCAGGTGAGGAGAATCCTCCAGTGAGAAAGCAATAAGGAACTTTCTAGAATTACTCCAACCAACGCCAGGGTTGCATAGTTTTGGCCGGACAAATTATCCGGCTAAAAGTTTACATTGTCGCGGAACTTTGAATCATTTATCTGACAAGCAAAATAACCGGATCAGGCGGGTGAAGCAATAAATACTAATACATAGATTGGGAGTAGGTATATACTAACTCAACAAAACTGTATGCTCGGCTTGGCTCATCAGTTTATATTCTTTTACTAAAAGGTGCAAGAAACATAGTCGATATAAGTACCTGGAATACCTCTAAACATTTTTACTGTGTACCATTCCAAACCATTCCATCCGCCTGCCCCCTCTAAATATTGGAGAAGCCAAATCAAACAGTGGATTTATTCTCTTTTTTTCCATCCAGCTGATGGAACACGTATATGTTAGGTGATAACCATCGCCTCTGACAAAACATTGATATTATTGAATCCATACAAAATAATCTTATTGACGTAATATATTCAGTTAAACGGCATTTTTCAATAAAGCTCCGGCTATTCGTAACTATCCGGTTTTCCTAATTATGTAGTTGCATCTACTGTAACACGTTCCCGTGAACTCGTAAGTCTCGCAACCTGATTGTTCCACCGGGATGCTGCAGACTTCAATGCTAGTTTCGCGGGAAATAAACTGTTTATTATTATGTTGCAAGAACGATTTTATTTTTATGCTTACTTCGGAGTTGCTTTGCTTGAGTATCGATTACTATGATATACTTCTACTATTCTTACATAATACTCATTAGTTACTCGAGTTAGATTAGGTTAGGTCTAGGTAAGGTCAAGGTTAGGTATAGGTTAGGTCCAGGTTAGGTCCAGGTTAGGTCTAGGCTAGGTCCAGGTTAGGTCCAGGTTAGGTCCAGGTTAGGTCCAGGTTAGGTCCAGGTTAGGTCCAGGTTAGGTCCAGGTTAGGTCCAGGTTAGGTCCAGGTTAGGTCCAGGTTAGGTCCAGGTTAGGTCCAGGTTAGGTCTAGGTTAGGTTTAGGTTACTAAATTTGCATCCAGCCATCCTCAAACAGATCACACCCAGGACTAGTATCCAGGAGAGCATTGAGTGAGGTGAAAATGCGATAAATAAGTGGCGAGGTCCGGGCCGCAGTACGAGAAAACGGTTCCGAAATCAACTTGTGCTTCCGCCCCCGATAATATTCGTTCGGAACATATAAATGGCACAACTCATCGCTCAGATCCAGTGCTTCAGCTTTGCTACGAAGCATTTTGCAGGCCATAGTAATTGTCGCAGAACCTCAAGAATTGTTCCCCCGGTTGGGTTGTGGGTACAGATACGGATATAAAGGACCATAACAACGCTAAAAACGTTAAGAAACCGCAAGAAAGCTCACGTTAAAAACTCATAGTACCTGCCATAGTACTCGTAATACCTGCTTATTAATGAATAATTCTCCTTCAAATAATAAGCATATGAAAGGAGATGCCTAAACAAACATAGGCACAATATTGTTATAACGTCAGCTTCAGGCTCGCTTCAGAAGTCATCTGTCATCTCGTATCATTCGCACGTGCGCCTTCTGTGAGGCGCTGCTATTGTTGGGGAATTTGAATTCACTTACAAAGTAATATATTTTTATTTTTTTCGTCTTGAAGACTTGTATTTATTTGTGAAATATAAGCCGTTAAGATTTATATTCGTTGGTTTAAGATTAGCTACCATAAAGTAGAAGGCACTAGTTAAAGAATGCCTCTAGACAGCAGTGGGTGAAGTCGGGCTGTGGATGATGATGATCACATCAAAAGTCACGAAAATCAGCTAAATAAAATAATGATTTAGCTGATTTATTGCTTGTCATTGCAGCCCTGTCTATAAGCAACGGAAGACGCTCCAATCACAAGGACATCCTCCAAATCACAAAATATACTACACTTAATGCAAAAACACATTTAATTTCATAGTTTTTATTTTCTTTGACTTTATTATTCCCAGTAGAGCATCGAACGTTGCAAAAACTCGAAACAACATAAAAATAAACCCAAGTGTATTGACCATCCACTTTATTCTAACAACAACAGGAAATAGAAAATGTTCAATTGTAAAACCGCCTTCCGGGACCGGGGAATTGAAAACAAATAAAATATATTATGCATAGGAGAATGGAGAATGTATAAGTTTTGAATTTATTGTTTGAAAGGCTGCGTTAAAAATAGACAGATTCCACTATCCTTGCTAAAAGGTCCCAACCTCAAAATACCCAAAATTCAACAAAAAACCTTCCTCCTTGAAGTAGGTACATTTCTTCGATATCTGTAGGATTA
This sequence comes from Thera obeliscata, assembly GCA_947578465.1. Classification (NCBI taxonomy): domain Eukaryota; kingdom Metazoa; phylum Arthropoda; class Insecta; order Lepidoptera; family Geometridae; genus Thera; species Thera obeliscata. The sequence goes on from OX387926.1 coordinate 8,751,765, forward strand.
CTTTTTGGTTATATTTAGAGAGACCTGATAATGGCTGTCCTAGACTAATGCATATGAAACTCTGTATAATTTTTTTTGCTGTTGATCTTTTCAATAAATAAAATAAATAAAAATAAAAAAACTTCCACAAAAAAAAAATATTTGGCACAGTTTATTGATACTATCTACTAATATTTCTGCTCTGCTTCCGGTCTTAACTGCGTTCAGTCACTAAGCTATACGACAGAAGACTTCTAGGCCCTAGAGACTTTAGTCGTATAGCTTAGCGACGATACAGGGCGTCCCACGTATATGCTACATGGAGAGAAAGTACCTTAAAGATTGTAGGTGGAACATTTTACTGAGATAAAACATTATTTTAATTTAAAAAACAATTTAAACTGCATTCATAGATATTTCAATAATTACATGGTTGAACCGGGAATCGAACTGTTACACGAGAAAATAATCTCCCTGTAGCTTTATCATACCGATCGAAAGGCTTTATTATAAGGACTGTTTTTTGCTAGATAACATAATGTCAGAAATAAAAGAAAGACCATGGCGGTCTGTAAACGTCACTGGAGTCGGACAGTAGGCCTACCAAAAGCTCTGTCTGGCTCTGTCTCTGGCTCTGGTTTTGAATCTGTGTGAGTGCTCGCCAGTGTATTATACTGTGTGTGTGACGTTTCGACGTAGGGTTTATTTAGTCAGCACTCACACAAACTCGAAACCAGAGCCAGAGACAGAACCAGGCAGAGCTTGTTGATCTACTGGAACCACTCGCGTCTTAATACAAATTTCGGATACAAAACAACACGCTAACTGCTCTTAGCAAAAGTTAACCTGAAATCTTAGGTACTATATCCACCTAGCTAGGTACTGGAATATGTAGCTATGAATTTACCCCTCGAGATGAAACTACTCACAACTGATTGCTCAATTAAGTTCGGCTCGATCATCAATCAAGAACCTGCCGCTCTTACCTTTGATCGATATTACTCATATAGGTAAAAGACTGCTATAACTATAGTTTGTGAGTTAAACCTAGGTACTTATACATCAGCTGATATTATATTGAAGTAGTTTGCCCAGTTAGACTTGCGCCTTGACATTTCTTAAACTTATTCTTATCGTATCACTGGTTTTTTCGAACCAAGTGTGGTGAAAGGATTTTAAGTGTGCCTCAAAGAGGCTCTTTAGCATATTAGCCTGCTTAAGCTTTGCACACATTAAGCGTTCTGCGGTGACGATTGTCTTATTGGTTGAAACGCTGATATGACAGCGATATTTGTCAGCGTTTCACTGATCGCCACCACGTAACGCTTAGATTATGACTATGCAATGCTTTTTAGCAACAAAGACGAGTATCTACGAGTACCTACGTACTTGAGCTCATTAATTTTAATCGAAATTACTCAGGTTTACCTCTAGCAAAATTTAAATTAGCTTGGCATATACGCCGCTGAAAACTTGTGATTTAACAAGCTAGAATTTCTACAAATGGAATTGAATAATTTAATATTGACCAGTGTTATTCTGGATTATCATCTGATTCTGCTTGAGACTTACACCTTTATCTTGAGTCTTCTCTTCATTTTTCCTCCGCTCAAGGCTCGCGACCGGCACAGGGAATTTTAAACGTAATTAACTAAAAAAACATCATGTTCAGAGTACATCATTCAAGTTGAATGCTGAACATCGGTAGATAGATGTTTAGATAGATAAAGCTTTATTGTGCACAAGGATACATCACAGTAATTAAGTGTAACTAAATAAAGTATTCTCTCTCTCTATGGTTCTCTTGTCTTAGAGAGGTACCCTGGGTTTAAGAATATAGTACGCTTAAGTTTTTTTTTTATTCTTCGTCAGAATGTAGACGGTCGCGATGCGTGTATTCTTCCCTAATTGGATTGCAGACTTTATCTCGATAATTTACATACATTATGCGGGTTGGCATGCGAACATCTCACTTCGCAGCAGATTTTCATAATTTATTTTACTATACCTACGTAAACTGAGCTTACTTTTCAATTAGTTGCGTGCTTTTTTTTCTCCGGAGCAACTGGACAGCATAAAGTAGTGAAAAAATAATAAATTATTAGACAACAAAAAAACACCTATGTATGTATGTCAAATAAATGTATTTTCTTTCTTGGTACTAATTTAACTGCCAAATTGTTTCCCAACTCCATGGTCCTCGCTGAGCTTGTAATCGTAGTTAATCCAATTTATAGCATCTTTGTTTGCGCAGACGAGCAAACTAATTGACTAGATATTGGCGGAGCGAGATAATGCCTGAGGCCATTTACTCATTTCAATACATTTAGGTTTCTTGAAATTGGCGGATAAACTTGGAAATTGGAGGGTAAAGTTGTGAAGGGTACAGTGTAAACATACGCAAAACTTGCCCGTTAAAATATAGATACCCATATTATAACGGGTAAGTTTTGCATAATATGTCGCTGGGTAAACCTTAAACCTTTCTAAACACCAAGTATGTATTCAGTGTAGAAGCTATAATAATTTCGTATCGCGATACGGACATATTGGATAAGAAGGCAAGAGAGAGGGACAAATGGAGAGATTTAGGGGAAGCCTACACCGTAGAGGCGACTGCTGCGGAGGTGTTAGACCATAATTAGCAAAATTATTTTGCACTAGCTGTTGCCTGCCACGCTTCGCTGTGGCACATTGTGATTGAAAAAAAAACAATCCTTAATACGGATTATATATTATTATCATGGTAAAATTTCAGCTCGATCGGTGCAGAACTTTTTGAGTTTTTTAAGCGTACTACACAAACCAACATGTAAAAATTGTTTTTAGATTTAGAGTGCTTGATAAGTAGTTTTCACATTTGTATAAAGATAAGCAGTAGAATAAAGATTTTATTATTTTATTTACTTAGATGAAAATTATTTGTAGTAATAAATACATAGAAGATAGAGAAATAAATACAAGGCAAAACCTCAAAGATCATATAAGGTAGTTGATAAGTTCTTTTATATTTTGAGTAATTACCTTGTAAATGTCAATTGCAATGCTGCGACACAAAACTGACGAACTGTATTCATTCTAGCACAGCTGACTGTACTTTAGGGGTTTTTGTTTATGAGAAAATGTGATAAAACAGACGGCGCACCTGATGGAAAGGTTTCTTCTGCCTATAAAAATTGGGTTACCTCAAAAAGCTCAAAATAAGTGGACTAAGCAATTTACCTCCACTTTTATAATGCGGACAGCCAAAGAGTAGAGCTCGTTGCCGGCGTTTATTTTTCCGAGTATCTTGTAATTTGAACGTTTTAAAAAAAATTATGAATCTGAAAAAGAGCGGCGCTACACCGTCGACTGCATCATCATTTCAAATCAAGTGAGATTGCAGTCAAGCGTTTGTTTTTACCTATAAATTGTAAAAAAAAAGCACGCGGCGTTTTCCCAAAGCGTTCTACATCTACATCCATCACTTATGCTTCGGCTACATTAGCGGGCGAAGATTCGTGTCGCGTTGGCGCGACTAAAACATCGTGTTCGGGTATAGGCGATGTTCTTGTCTACATTATGGCGGGTGAAGATTCGAGTCGAGTTGACGCGATGCATCGTGCTGGATTGTGACTTAATCGATTTCTTAATTTTATTGAGATGGGCTCTGTAGTATGCCATCATCATCATCATCATCATCATCATCATTCACAGCCCGACTTCACCCACTGCTGGGTATAGGCCTCCCTTTGTTTGTGCCATCTACCTCGATCCTGTGCCAGTCTAAACCATTGCCGCCAATGAATCTTTTTAGGGTTCCGTAGCCAAATGGCAAAAACGGAACCCTTATAGATTCGTCATGTCTGTCTGTCTGTCTGTCTGTCTGTCTGTCCGTCCGTATGTCACAGCCATTTTTCTCCGAAACCGTAAAAGCTAGACTGATGAAACTTGGCGAGTAGATGTATTCTGTGAACCGCATTAAGATTTTTACATAAAAATAAAAAAAAACTAGAAACTTCGGGGGTCCCCATACTTTAAACTGAAACTCAAAAATTTTTTATTCATCAAACCCATACGTGTGGGATATCTATGAATAGGTCTTCAAAAATGATGTCGAGGTTTCTAATATCGTTTTTTTCTAAACTTAATGGTTTGCGCGAGAGACACTTCCAAAGTGGAAAAAAGTTGGTCCCCCCCTCTAACTTCTAAAGTAAGAGAATGATAATACTAAAAAAAATATATGTTGTACATTACTATGCAAACTTCCAACGATATTTGGTTTGAACGAGATCTAGTGAGTAGTTTTTTTTTTATACGTCATAAACCGTAAACCGCAATTTACCTTTAGACGAACTACAAGAACCATATTATGTTACATCAAGTAACATAATATAAAGGTTCTTGTAGTTCGTCGTGCTACGGAACCCTTCATGGGCGAGTCCGACTCGCACTTGGCTGCTTTTTTTCTTCTTCATTTCTTCTACTGTGGTAACCAACCAACCAACCAACTAAGCATATTTTTAATTCGAATCCACGCACCATGTACCAAGTGTTTCTTTTTATGGTTGGGGTCACTAGGATTCTATATAATACTCTCAGTTTCATAAAATTGAATGAATTCTAACACTTTTTCGTTGCTCCACTCCATAGTGTAAAAAATTAAATGCACGTCCGTCTCGCTTCAAAGTCTGGATGACACTGAAATGACGTAGATGTAGCCACTTAAGCGAATATTGTCGCGACAAATCCCTTTGATTCGCGCCAGTTTACCGACAGCTCCCCGATACTACATCGTCTTCGTCCGAATACTACGCGAAGACACGATGTACCCGGCCACATTCATCGCGTTGACACGAATATTCGCCGTAGCCCGCTAATGGAGCCCTAGCATTAGAGATAATTTATAGGTCTTATGTATTGGCATCCCAACACATATAGTAATTATTATTGTAAAACGACATTCATAGAAGTTTAATTGTCTATCACTGTATTCATCTCGTGTGTACGGCATGCACACATGCAATTTATAATCTGGTCTTGTTCATACAATTTTAATATAGAAGTTAAAAACTCATCAGTGTTTTACATCCAAGTGATTCTTCTATCCTGCTAAATAGAACTAGCCTTCAAGACCTATACAGGCACTCGAACATCATGTAAAATAAAAAAATAAAAATAAAAAATCGACATCATTAAAAATTGTGTTTTTCTCTGATCGCGGCAATGTGAAAATGTAACAAGCAATTTTCCACTGCATTCACTCGTAAAAACATGCACGCTTCACAGACGCAGGTTAGTACTCCCTATCCGATCCATCAATCCATTTTTTTTTAAAGTTCGAAAATGAATGATGCATCATACACCGTAAAAAGATACAAAAAAGAACGTGATTCATAAAATGTGAATTTTAATACGTTTAATTTATGAATACTTACTCTTATTTAATGTTGAAATGGTTACAATTGTATACAATAGGTACCTACATAATGTGTTTCACGTTACCTCTACAATTTCTAAAATTGAAATTATATATGTTTAGTTAGTTCTTCGTGATATGGAATAACAGTAAAGTTGTACCTACTACAGTACTATGTATATTTACTGTACTAATCCGTATAGGTAGGTATAGGTACTATATAGCATGTTCGTGCGAGACTGATACACGAGCCTCTTTGTAATTGGAACAGCGGCATTCATATTGGTTCGTAGAGAGTTTTGCATATTTCATAGCATCCTCTTTTGCCTTTTTGAGGGAAAATTGAAATGTAGTTGCCATTCGTTTGATATTTTACTAGTAGCCGAGGTTTTTGAATGCTAAAGGGAATTCCAAATTTTAACTTTTTTGCTTCACTTCTATTCCGTTGCCACTAGCTTCAATTTTTTAGTCAATAAAATGCTTTGGATGGCCTGAGTCACTTACCTTAAAATAAAAAAAGGCATAGATGCAGGCTCTAACATGTTTCAATAAACATGTTATTGGCTCTGACGACTGGCCTCTCAGCTCAGTTGGTAATAGCGCAGCCTTCTGAGCCGTAAGTCGTGGGTTCGAAAACAAATATTTGTGTGGTGAACGCATGCAGATGTTTGTTCTCTGTTTGGGTGTTATTGTATTCTAAGTATGTATGTATTTACAAAATACATAGGTACATATACTTATAATTACAAAAATGTTTACAAGTAGGTATACATATTATATCAGCTACCTATCTGGTTCCAATATTTGTTTATTTTATGATTTCAGAAATAAGTAAAAAATAAATTAGAACGAAAGCAAAGCCAAGCGGATGCAAGTAATCTATAAAAAACCATCTCTACAACCCAATTACCAAGTATCGCTGGTCATATTAGCCAAGTCGGCTGGTTCCATTATTAAGCTAGAATTCGATTTTGCAGGGCACATTGATTGGATCAGTCAATAGCGCTTGAAAATTGTTTCGCGAGTGAACGTTAATTTCATTATTAAGGATTCAATTTCAGCCTTGTTTAGGTACGTCGTAATTATAAGGTTGAACATGGAAATTAAGATGATAAGATTCTGCTTATCGTGCGACTAGTGTGGTGAAAGGATTTTGAGCGCGACAAAGAGGCTATAAAGATGAATGGAAATGTCTGAAGATAATAATTTCTGCACAAACGAAAAACGTACAGGATTACTAAAATGTCGTCGAGAAATTTCTATGTTTGGATGTTGAAATTTGTAGGTATGGCATCAAATATTGCACATCGGCTACTTTCGGCTTCATAAGGCGTAGTGTGCGTCAGAAAGAGAAAGCGCTCTACAAGGCCGAAAAGCCGATGTGCAATATTTATTGCCTACAACCGTAAAGTGTCTGAAACTTAAAAAAGGCTGGAGTTTATTAATAAAATTATTAATATTGATATAGTTTACGCATTGGAGGTTTTATTATGCGGTAATTAATGTGGTCCTTTAGCACTCATTTAGCTTATTAGACCGATAAGTCTGTTGTCATCTCTATTTGTTGACATGAAAGTGACAGTGACAAGAGACTTCTAGCGAGCCGTCAAAAAGTGTCCGGCAATAAGTATGAGGGGAATTACCTATTGGCTTTCCGTACTTGGAAGTCTCAAAGCGCATGTGTCACTCGCAGTTGTCCGTTTTCTTTTGAAGAAACACAAATAGCACGTCTTTGAAAACACGCTGTCTAATTTTATTTATTGTCAGACTACAAGTGAACGACCAACTTTTTAATTAAGAGTAACTTCTACGTTTCCGAGTTTTCTAATGATGGAAGTATTTTATTTGATTTTCTTTCGAGAAGATGTTTTAACAAGCTCTTAAGTAGCTTTAACTAACAGTAATTACAAACTGGAACTTTAAAATAATAAAATTTCCTCACTTAATGAATCGAAGTTGGATTTGTTTCACTCCCTCACAGATCAGCAGTTGGTAGTAGCTCTGCCTTTTGCGCTGTAGGCGTTGGATTCGATCTCAACCAAAAAATTCGTTTTATACTAGTGTTGTGAAGTCTCAAAATATTCAGGTCCGTCTAAAAAGATTATGTTTCATGGTTTGAATTTGATTGAAAAAAATATTAGAGGTGCGTGTTCCAGTAAAAACCAACGATTCTCTTGATTAATCCTATCAGATACTCGACAAATTCATTCACTTTATACAATTTAATTGGCTGTTCATTTATACAATTTTGGAAATAAATCCCTAACAATTTGCTCTATAATCTTCAAGAGCTTTCAAGACAAATCTAGAAAAGTATTATAATTTACAGTAAAATCATTTTTGAGTTAACATTTAAATTAATTTTACATTTATAATTAAGAGCCTGGCAAAATTCAAAGACCCTCTAAATTTCAATCTAATAACTGTTTACTTTCTTTCAATTAATTTATTACCTGTTTGTAAGATCTCATCAAAGCTTGGGATAATGAAGCCAACACTTTGATTTCAAAGCTTGTTCAAATTATAATTGATCACTGAATATGAGCACTGGTGGTCTAGTGGTAGCGGCCCCAGCTTCCGATCCTAAGCTCGTGGGCTCAATTCAAATCCAGTCGTGTACCAATGAGTTTTTCTATTGAAAAAATTATGTGCACAATGCCAGTACTGTCAAACGGCGAAGGAAAATATCGCGAAGAACCGGCGTGTCGTAGAATCAAAAAACTCGAAAACCATTGTGTGTGTATATACGAAAGGAGCCTCTCTGAGGCGCACTTAACGGTTTGACAGAACCAGTGACACGATAAGAAGAAGAACTGAACGTTAAGGATTGATATTTCTATCAAGGTATGGCAAGAACCTTTATTTTGTGTTTTTTAATAATAATAATTTAGGTAAGTAGGAACAAAATCTCGAAAAATCAGAAAATCCATTCGTATGGAATATTCCTAATCAATGTTGAGGTGTGTATGTGTACCTTGGTAAGTCAGTAGCTAGACAGTAGGTAGTATATGTATACCTACCGTGTAATAGACATTAGATTTAGACTCTCATAGACTTGAGCAAAAAAGCTGATGAAACCAGCCATTTTGTTCAAGTCTCTTCTCTTATGTCTATCTGTCTCTTAAATTCTACAAGCAATGTACAGTTGAGCCAAAAACACTAATGAAAAAGTTTGCCTATTTTGGCTTGGACTTGAGAGGAGCAGAAGTCTTAAAACTAAACCGAGAGGCAATTGTCACACTCATATTATTATAGCCTGAATTAAACAGAATCGGGGGCTCGGGGCTGAGTTTTGACATTAGGTAACACTATTTTGTGACATTTAGTTGATCGAAACTTCACTATTTCATTACCAGATAGCTAGTGTGGTTTATAATGATAATGTGGTTATATCCACTCTGTTGGTGAAACTCGTGCTAATTTATAAACGAATTTGCAATGGCGCCAAAACTCACTACCTCTCACTCAAACACCTCGCACTAGTGAGAGGTTTGATGGCGCCGCCATCCAAGATTCGTTTCTTTATTGACTCGATCTAAACGATTACTCTGTGTAGCAAGTTTCATCCGTAGTATGTAAGGACATTAAGGGGGGGTGTCTATTTTATTGCGGTGTCCGCAGGCAGCAGTAAACTACCCCTTAACTCACGCTGGACACGCGGACACCACATATTACATTTTGCAACAGAATACATTTGCGACGGTTTATTCCTAGTGTTCCAAGGAATGTTCTGTTGTGGCAATGGCAACATTTCTCGTTTATTGTGGAATTTTTATTATTATCCTGAAATGTTGCACACATTACCCACGTTTCATGAATTTAGAACGAGTTGGGTACAAAAACTGGTAGAAACTACTAGGTACCTATTAAATCTTAAATTCTGTGTTGTGATGTATACGTCTAAAAATAAGCTATTGTTTTATTCTTATTGACAACCAATAATCGTTAGAACAAAAGATGTATTCTGACCTCGGCAACACGCCGTAGCAGCACTGCTGCGGCAACAAATACGTTTTCTATAGGCTAATACAACATAATTATCATGCTGAACTCGGCAGCACTGCTGCGCGACACTGTCACTCCGCCGCGCGCACAGAATTTGCTCGAAAAAATCAGTGCGACACGCAAGAGTGTCGTCTTCAGCGGCAACACTGCTAGAGTGCACGCAACAGTGCTTGCCGCTGAAGAACCAACGGCAGCACTGCTGCGTGCTTTCGAGATCGGAATGTATAACTCCGAATTAGGTACCTAATAAGGCTTTTTTTACCTACCTACATCCGGTTGTATGTGCCTACTCGTATCATTCGGATGATCCTACCGAATAAGAGTGGGTAAAATTGAATCTGGCCAATTTAGGGTTGTCAGTTGAATATTTAGTTAACCGGTATGCTACCTAGAATGCCGGTGATCGGAAGCGATTTTATATTATTCTGACGTACAGACGTCAGCCGTTTAGGGCTGTTGTTTGAAATCCGATTGGTGCATCGGATTTCAAACTAGTACCCTAAACGCTGTAGTTTGAAATTGCTATTATAGAAAAAATATAAGTGCACAATGCTATTGACTCCCTTTTATTGTTGAGTTGGTAACATGTTAGGAGGTGTTAAGATAATCATGTAAGTAACATGTTAGGAGGTGTTAAGAGAAAATAGCTCCGTATCTGTGGATGTAGGTTGTGTGAACCTTTTTAATGTTACACCACCTAAGATTTTCTTACTAAGACTGAGAGAAAAATGAACTACACCCAGATAGTAACTTAAAAAATTTATAGGTTCGAGCTAATTTTTTTATTTTTGTAGGAAACTGGGATACTGCGAACACCTAAAAAAAAATCGGTATCTTAAAAGCCGGACTTTTAGAAGCACTACCTGTGATTGGGCTCTGAACAAATGGGTCAACGGTGTCCGCTCGTTGAAAGCTCACCAATTACGTATTCACCCACTATTCACCTTTACTTCGTGGTTGATTACTCCATTCATTCGCCAATAGCTACGTATGTAGTTATCTGTGCGTTTCAATAACTTCATAACTAAATTTTAGGTACTTACCTAGTACCTACGTATAGCAAACTAATTACCTAATTTCGTTGCAATTTCGTGCTTAGCTTGAATCTGTAAAGATACCTAATCAGAGGCTTTCGGAGTTCTTTTTTTATACATCTAGCTGTTGGAACAAACATATGGCCCGCCTGATCCCAAGTGGTAACCATCACTTATAAGAAAGCATTGTCTCGTAAGACACGCACATCAGGAACGTGTGATGCACTGCCCTGTGTCAGTAATTCCACCGGAACCCACACCCTTCAAAACAAAACACAGCAATGCCACATGACAGCACGAAGAAATGAAAGTAGGTAGGTACATACAATTTTCAAAATAGGTAGCAAGTATAGGTTAATTATTATATCTATGCAGCCAATATTCAAACATGCCTACTCGAAAGCTTACGATGCTCTTGCCCAAAAATGTCTAAACAAAAATGATGTAGGTAAACACCATTATTAGGTCGTTGGTATTTATACTCGCCCACGCGTAGGATCACAATCCTACGCTAAAACAGGATAACATGTAGGTACCTATAAAATGAAATAACATCATCCCTTTGAACCAAAACATTATTATGAATACCTGCTAATCTTCGAAAAGGTTGTAGATACTTAACAAATAGCTCTTTGTAGAATATTCAGTTGGTATTTCATTATTTTGTTTTCCCTGCCAAGGTTTCCGAAATAGGCGGTCATTATTTATTTGCCTGAGGGCTCACAATTTACTCAGTTAAACCGTTGTCAGTGTTTAATTTGTCGATTAGCATCCGTGAAATCAGCCCATATTAGGCATTTAGTTTAGGTACGTTAAGCTTTTCACACACTACCTAAAAAGGTATTCCTTCAGGGTGCTATTAATAATCCTGGCGTAGCGTTGGACTAGTTAATCCGTGTTTTGTCTCTTGCATTGACATGCAATTGTCAACTCGAGCAAATGTGACAAAACACGGATTAACTAGTCCAACGCTACGCCAGGATTATTAATAACACCCTCAAAGTATTAAAGTATTTAAGTAGGTTTATCTGAAAATACGTTGTTAAGTCTATTTTCAGTTTGCATTTTCAGTCGCACTTATCTCAGAAATTGGATTCATTAGTCGTGTTTCACGTTTATTAGAGGTGTCACATTTCAAAAGATCTTTGCACGTGGGAGTTAAATGTGTTGAACTTAAATCCTACGTATCATTACCAGTGTCCTTTGTTCGTGACATATTTTTATTTCGTTTTAAATGTGAGCAAGTGAATGATTTAACCGTTCACCGTTGCCACCATATGGAACAGAAGCTTTATTGTCTGTTGACTATCTTGAGTGGAGTTGGACTACGGCTTGAGTGACGTTCTCCAGGACGTTCTATTTTCAAAATCTTACATGTTACCCAATATTATTTTGACAAGCCATCTAATGAGTAGGTATTATTTAAAAAATAGAACTCGTTTGTGACTAATATAATGTCAATGCATTCAATGCTATTAATTTCATAGCGACGATTTTTTAAACTTATTTTTTACTTGGTTAAAGCTATTAGGCAGTTGATACCTATTGTTTGATAATACAATGATACCAAGTATTGATTATCTTTTGACAGGTAGGTATAGAGCAGGGCCGTAAATGTTTGCTTTGCGCGTATTCTATCTACAACTCTGTATAGCTATTCGTGAGGACCGCTAATTGGCTTCTCTGATAACCAAGACTAGGGTAAACCATACTATTCTTGGCACCCCCCCAATGATTGGCACTCTAGCATAAAAACCCATTAAATAAGAGTTTCGAGCAATTTTTTTAAGAGACAATAATTTATTTAATTTTCTTAAAGGTAACATTCATTTTATGCTTAGAATGTCCGCCATATTCCTTTCACAGCTGTTTCCAAACATGTGTATAGCAAGGATGAGACGACCGAGTAAAACGTTAACAAAAAAGTTAGGATTGGGTGAAAAGTTTGGATGGCGGACATTCTAAGCATAAAATGAATGTTACCTTTAAGAAAATTAAATATACTACCAAAATAAATTATTGTCACTTAAAAAAAATTGCTCGAAACTCTTATTTCATGGGTTTTTATGCTAGAGTGCCAATCATTGGGGGGGTGCCAAGAATAGTATGGTTTACCCTAGATTAATTCGTTATTAAATTTAATAAAGCGATTGGTCTTCCTAAAACAAATAAATATAATAAACTAAATAGTTCTTGACTGGAAGGCTTTGTGAATGTTGCAAGTGTGCACAAAACTCTAAATCATCACGAACATACAGTAGGTACCGAATTTCTCAACATCGCGTGAACAGCGATTGCACACTTTTTACATGAATACGTACACTTGAATACTTGACTGATGCTTGAATAAAATTCTTACTAAGTCTTGCTAAACAAAGGATATTACTTTCAATGTCAAGTCCAGCCATTGTAAATTGGACAGTTATTTAATTTTTTTTTTTTTTTTTTGGGTTTTGCGTAACAACAAAGACCTGTAGCAAATTTGTATACCAAAGGCAATCATGCAAATTTTAAACCATAATAACGCAGTCAAAAACGTTGAATTAGTTCATAAATAAGTTACTGCTGATTTCTGAAAGCACAATTAAATGTGTCAAATCTGTCAACTGGAAAATGGGTTGCAGGAACGGAGGCTTCCGTCGACTCGGACCGGTAGGTACTCGGACCGCAGTCCCACTCGCCGGAGTAATTTAATTTTATTATTTTTCTTCCAGCGACTCGGACCACTTTTGAAATGATCGAAAAAATCTATTGTTCAAGGCAATGAAGTACAGTCAAAGGAAAAAGTAGGTGTACAAAGTAAACATAAAGAATAAAACTCTTTGATTGAAGACATAATAAAAAAAAAAAATATTATTAAACCAATGGGGCTTAACCTTGAAATCAGCAGGTGAAACCGGCTGGGATTAGAGAGGGGTAGGAATTGCTACAAACTTACCTGCATGGTTGAAGGCAATTCTGTCACTATCGCAACGTCTAGGATAGGTAGGTACAAATCATCAATAAATTTATAGGATGCAAGTTTATATTTGATCGAGTGAGCGAAGCGAACGAAGATCTTACAAACAACTTGGGCAATTTGGCATTTTATGTGCGTATGTGCGTATGTATGTATGTATGTATTTATGTATGTTTGTCCGACGATAACTTTCGAACCAATGATCCGATCTGCATGAAATTTGATAAGTAGGTAGCTTGTACTTGAGAAATTTACTGGTAAGTATATGAGTAAAATCGGATGAGGGGTTATTAAGATATGGGGTTTTTAAAGGGTGCAAATTGGTGATTTGGCATTTTATGTGCGTATGTATATATGTATTTGTGTATGTTTGTCCGACGATAACTTTCGAACCGTTGATCCAATCTGCATGAAACTTGATACGTCGATAGCTTGCTTGTACTTGAGAAATTTACTGGTATGTTAGTAAAATTGGATGAGGGGTTATTAAGATATGGGTTTTTTTAAGGGTGCAAAAATAAAAAAAAATACCAAAAAAAATCAAGTTACATTTCATATGAAAGAACTTTGTTTGGACCAAAATAGTTTTTACTTTTTTTCTAGGACAATCAGTTTTTGCTATAAAAAGAAAAGGTAAAATTAAGACAACCAAAGCTCCGAGAGCTCTCATCTCTAAGAATTTCGGTGCCATCAAGGTTTTTCTACTGGTCGGTCAATTCGTTTAGTTTTTTTTTTTTTTTTCTTGAATTCAATTATGGAGGTACAGAGTTGTCATAAAATAATAAAAGCGACCTGTTCTGATGGTGGAGCCAAGGTCTGTCAACGGAACACTTCAATCAATTGGCCAAAGTTTAATTTTGTTTATTATAAAAAGTTAGTGAGGGTTAGTCAGAGGCAAGGCCAAACAGTGAATCTGTACATAAATACTTCCTCAAAGTAGATAAAATACAATGCGGTGGTGGCACATTTTTTTCTGATTACCATCTGCCTATGTGCTTAGCTTTTCGAAATATTTGGATCGCATCACGAGATCTCAGTTCGGGGTGAAATTGGAAAAAAATAATATTTTTAATTGACATTACACTACTACTTAACATTTCGTATTAATGTCAGATCTGTTTCTGACGACGACTGTACAATTTACGTCACGTGGTTTGTGGTCCGAGTCGCCGGTAGAAAAATATTAAAATTAAATCACTCCGGCGAGTGGGACTGCGGTCCGAGTACCTATCGGTCCGAGTCAACTGAAGCCTCCAGGAACGCAAGTCAAAAACAAAAGTACCCTGTTGTATGACGAGTGTCTGTGTCATTGCTTTTACTGCAACCCTATTCAATGACAGTCCTTTTACTTTGACGGGCCTGTTAGTTGATTAGATGTAGGTATATATCAGATGTTGATCTGGCTTTCAGAGAATGGCCGTACCTATATATCTTAATGTTATTGCTTCATTCGGTGAATAGCCTCGTTGTGTCGTGATCATCATCATCATCATCCACAGACTGACGTCACCCACTGCTGGATATAGGCTTCTCTCTGCATGTGTCACTGTTGACGGTCTTGTGCTATCATCCAGGTCTTGCCCGCGATGTTCGCCACATCGTCTGCCCATCTAGTCGTGAAGTAATTTTTAATTCACTTGCGTTCCATAAAAACATGGTTTTATAGCTATTTCTCTTTTACAACGAAGAAATTGTTTTCCAATAACGGTTTCAGGCATATTGTTTTCCTATATCCCAAAGACTTGTCCCTTCTCAATTGACGTATTGACGGCGACCACGCTGAATCGAAACGAAAGGCAATTTATTTGTAGAGATACGGAACCAAGGGTCAATCCATTACGTATAGTAGGTACCTATCTAACTACCCACAGCGCTGTGACAAATAGTTTCCACTTCCGATTTTCTTAAATACGGTGCATGGGTATTATAGCATAGAAAAGTAGAGAGACGTTTTACCATAGTAGACCACCATCCACCATCGATGCTGCCACTGTTCGGTGCGTTTACGTACCTCTTCAAATCAATGTCAGTAGGTATAGCTTTAAAACTCAAATGAAAATGTGTTCATGAAAAAAGTCTTCTTCTTAAAACTTGAAAACACGCAAGTCTTTAGCGTCATTATTTACATTAATTTATACGGCCTCAGCCATGCCCCACCCTAGCAGGACAGCTCTTAACAGAGATTTGATAAAACTGACATGGATTTTACGTTAATATTTTGAAAGCACGCCTGTCTCTAACAGTAGGTAAATTCATATTTTATCCTAAAAAGGATTTCAGCGTCCACTCCCAAATTGAAATCAGAATTGCTGAAAGGAACTGTTTTGTCACGTCATCCAGTTGCTTGGCTCAGGAAAATGAAAGATGATAACAAACAACCTACCCACAAAGAAAATGCCTGATAAGTAATGGAAAATGAATCTAAGCTAATGCTTATTTCGATTCATATCTTGTGAAATACATAAAAAACGATGGGGTGTATTCAAGAGGTTTTTTACGCAACTGTAAAGTAAAATGTTTGTGATAATTGTTCCAATAATAACTAATGAAATATGAGTCTGCTTACGTTTACCTACAGATACTTAAAGTAATTCTACAAAAAAATACAACGTCAGATAAGGTTTCAATTGCAGAACTTTTTTAAAAAGCCTTTTCACCCACATTTTCCCTCTGGCTTTGATAATTTGTCTGTAATCTCCGCGCTAAGTTGTGACTCTATATTGCATGTTTATGAGTGGAGTAATAGCGGGAGTCGTGCCTTTAATGGGCTGTAAATGAAAAACGACGCAATTGTTGTGACGGTGGCCGCGAGGGCGCCGCCCGTAAGCTGCCCACTAAGCCTTTATGGTCCATTGTATTGGTTCAATGGCTGTGCCGCCATACGATATTGAAAAAATAATGGAATCGTGTAAATCCTTTGGACCTTGCAAATAAACATGTGGATATATTCACATATTATTATAACAAGTTGGGCATATTTTATTATTAGAAAACTTAAATAGCCGGTTATACCATTTAAATTGCACATTATTTCATGTTTTTTTTTTGTATTTACTTTTATAATTTACACATCACAGAAACAAACAATCAATACAGGTTTTAATTTGTTTATTTACAGAATGAACAAAATACACAAGAAACAGAATCATTAAAATAACTATCTGTTGTTTCATCGATTGGCTATGTGCCATTTTATAAAAAGACTAAAAAATGTATGACGCTGTGGGAAATCTAAAATGACGACAGCATGACTTGCTGGACTGGAAAACTTGCCTTGTTCAAAATCTTGTACAATGTCAATCAGTAAGTGAGAAAGATTACTCTTAGAAACCGTACCTATACTATGTCTTCATTTGTTCAATCTCTTAAAGAAAATTGGATGCCTCCGCAATGTATTCTACTCTTAAATCTATGTCGCTTTATTCTTTGTGATGACTAGGCTGAGAAAATTGAATTGTGACAAATGGTGCTGGATGAATCTACTCATCTTTTTTTTTGTGCCATAACTGGCAGACGAGCAGACGGACCATTGAAAGTGATCACCGTTTTCCATAGACACCTGCAAAACCAGAGGAGTTACTGATGCACTGCCTGCCTCTCCCTCTCTGGATCTCCACCACATTCCGTAATCACCGTAGAGATTGCGATCTAGGACCTGGCTTGTATTTTTTACCTAGACTGTATAATGCGAAATTAGAACTAATCTTTTCTTTTTACAAAAAGGCCGTAAATTACCGTCCCTAAAATCTGAATAAATACAAATCTATTCTAAGTTTATGGACGGTAATTTTCATCAGACTGAGCACAATTATTAC
The DNA here is from genome assembly GCA_947578465.1 of Thera obeliscata. Taxonomy (NCBI): domain Eukaryota; kingdom Metazoa; phylum Arthropoda; class Insecta; order Lepidoptera; family Geometridae; genus Thera; species Thera obeliscata. The sequence goes on from OX387926.1 coordinate 8,768,955, forward strand.
GCTCAGTCTGATTAATTATTTAGCGGAAAACTTAAACATCTGTGCCTATCTGGGAAGCAGAAATTTAAATGAAAATTTATCGAAGCCTAACTGTTCAGAGATGAATAATTTGAGGCTGATTTGAAGCGAAAGATCGTATTGTTTTCATTTTCTGTTACTATTATCATATCGTGAGAGAGGACCTACTTTAAAACCTACTATATAAAATCCAGTCCATGAAGATATCGTTCCTCTGCAATTTCTCAGATCCGCTCTCTCAATTCATTTTGGCTCCATTCTCCATTACAGACTATTGTGTGAACTAAGAGAATTCAATTGGTATCCTAGTAACATTTTCGCTTTGAGATTTATTTCGCAAGTATTGAAGTCATTTGCGAGTTACCTCTGAGAGAAAGAAATAAATGAATAGTTCGTTAGATTTTATTTATTTAGATAAAGAAACATATAATTAATACAAGTATTTACAAAATACGCAAAAACTTTATAAGCTAAATGCAGACAAACGATCTAGAGATGGTTCAACTGATCTAAATCAGTGCCATACAGAAGCGTCCCCTAGACGCTGGCGGCATTGCCCCGCTGAGTAGCTGAATCCTAATGATGCTAATGCTGAGCGCTGCGCCAGATACCCACTGGCTTGGGGCTTTTGGGCCACGCGTTTTATTTTATTGTTTTTTTTTTTCATACATTTTATCGAGAAATATTTGGAATATACACGCAAAGTGAAAATTGTGGGAATAAATGTTTCTAAAACAAGCAAATTTTCTTAAATGTTAGAACTTACAAGAACCCTGCAGCTAGCACAAACATAATTTATGACAGTTAAGTTATGGTTCCGGCACTCACGTAAGAACTTTTAGGATCCATTAAATATTTCTAAGGTCACATTTTATTGAGTATTGTAGCACGCCCTATAAATTATTGAGTCAACTTCAATTCGGGCCTGAATTACGAACTTTGGCCCCACCCAGTGCCCAATTAGCTCTGCGAATAAATTTATCATTTGATTTTCTCGGAGACAATTTCAACTGTGACTTTTATAATACATTTTTATTAATTGTAATTTATTAGGTTGAGAATATTCATGAAGTTATTTTTATTGACTTTTAGAAAAGGTCGAGCTCAATCCAATAACAGCTAGCATATAATACAAAGCAAATAACGTCAGTTTAGGACGAGGGTTTATCATTGATCAAAACTAAAGAAAACGAAACAACTTCACGACTTGGATCCCCAGGCATGGTAGGCATCCTGTCGGATGTCTTAGTACCAAGCACCAACTCTAGTCGTTGTTGAGGATTTGTATTGTGAATGCCTACGGGGAATAGAGCTTCTTTTTTTAAGCTTGTGTATACGAATTCATCTCTCGTCAGATTAGTAACTGCTATTTACTAACATAAATAAAATCTCGAACCTACTGGCACTCCGCCACAAACCACGAGCTTTAACTAAAGTATAGGGAAGCAGGTAATAAATCTAGTAAGTACAAGCACGGTCGCTGTGGTAGGAAATTATAGTTATAATGACAGTGTCCTAAATTTTGTATGATTTTAATAGTGTTTTTACTTGTCCTAGCAAGAAAACGACGCCACCGCGGCTTTTAACGGCAGATTTGTATTAGTTTAAACGTCAAATATCACTGTCATATTTGACAGCGTTTCAGCTGATCACCATGGCTATAAATCGCCTAGATTAATTATTATGTGCTCGCCTTTAGTTTACAATAGTGGCAGATGACTGCAGTAATATTTCAGAATAAAGGTCTATCCCCACACATCCGTGGCGTGTCAGGGACGGGGCAGGGCCTTGGCGGAGCCATCGTTTGAATTTGAACCCTATCTGTCTACGCAATGAGTTGAATTTATATAAGACAATATCCCGTCGGCCGAGCTCTGGCCGGATCGGAGCCAAATACGAGAATTCCACTCAATTTAAACAGATACAGGGTTCAAATTCAATCGACGGCACCACCACGGCCCGGCCGCCCTGACCCGCCACGGATAGCGGATGTGTGAGGATAGACCCTTAACTCAGATACCGAATGAGTTACGTAACAAGGAGGCGCCTGAGTTAAGCCAAAACTTTTTAGATTTTTATTCGTATTCTGCACAACACAGAGGGAGCGAGGTTTCGCAAAACAATAGCTTACATTCCAGTGTGCTTTACCTTTGAACAAACCGAGTCTGAGGTAGTTCGAGTGTAATAAAACAGCTTGTCGTGAGCACTATGTATTGTTTGCTTTTATTGTCTATGATTCCTCTTCCTGTGGACTCTCGGAACAATAACTAAAGCAAGGTTTCCTTCAACCTTCTGCTATTGTGAATCCAATTGCATGAAGTATTTTGGTATATACCTAGTCCTATATAGGTTCCCATAGCAGCAAGTGCAAGCATTGCAAGCATAGTCCACAACATAAAATCATATTTTTTATTAAACCATAGATTACTTGTTCCCAAGGTTTATAGAAATAGAAATAATTTATTTTGCGTCAACTTAAAATTAATAAGTAAAGTTTAACTTAAACGAGATTACGGCAAAAAAAGGTAAGCCACTCAGCATTTGCTACAAGGGCATGGCAGCCCTTGCAGCGCTGGTTTTCAGTCGCTTTTTTCAGTTTAGTAGCTGATTGTCAACCATAGTTTATTTGGCTGTACCTATCATAGGGAATTTCTTATGTTTATGATGCACAAGATGAGGTAAACAGCCTCTCATTAAAGACGAATTAGGTAACATGGTACTTTTTGCCAAATGCCCATAAAATCCTAATTAAAATATAAGACGAGTTAGTCTGGCGTGGTTTCTTTTTAATAATCTCGGCAAACAAATTTTACATAAAAAATGTGGATTTCCTTCCTTATTTAACACTCCCTGGAGCCTTTATTATCTACATTCCGTGGTTGGTGAAATACTTGCATTGTTTGCGAAAAAACCAAGGAAATTTGAGCACATTTAGGATACTATAAATTACGATGAAAATTGATAGCGCCTTGTAAAATACTACAGTCGAAAGCTAAAGGAATGCCCATGCAGTTTCAGCGAGTTGTTAAAATAGTCAATAACGGTTATTGAAGTTGAAATTGCATTTCATTCGTTATGTAACAGTTCTAAAATGAGTCTTAGGTACTTACTATTAGAGAATAAATGTTATAAAAGTACGCACCTATACATTTATAGCACGTACCTGGAGCTCTCAAGCTGCTCTGAGTTATAAGTAAACTGACCCCAAACAATGTCTTCAGAATGTCTAGTTCAATAAATATATCCTGGGTAGGAAGTATCTACCCAGGATATATTTATTGAACTAGACATAAAAATGAATTTTCAATCATTAGGTAGGTACACCTAAAGTACAAATTACAACGAATATAGTTATAGATTAAAGTAACAGCGCTTTTTATTACAAAATTAACGGGATCGTCGCAATAAAACATTTTGCACATTCCCTACTATTTGTTTTTATGTAATGTAACATACATTATAACCTACCTCACCTATTTGTGTAAAGCTTAGTTACCTGTAAATATTCACACATGATTGCTTTGTAACAAATAGTATACTATCGGCTTCCATACCTACCGCGCAATCATTGTTTCAATCAACACTCCGAGCCAGTGATCCCTTTGACTACCCCACTAAGTAATTCATACCGAGCAAATTGTATGTTACCCACACTCGCCACTCCAAATTGTAGTTTCATTTCTCTATGGACTGAAAGTTGTTCATAAATGTATTAATAATATGTCACATACTCATACCATTAATAAATGATCCAATATCAAAATTATTACTACGGCACTGAATCTATAGGTATTTATATGATTTAATGTGTATATATTTATTAGAAGTATGTATAAAACTTTCGCTCAAAACCATATAGTGCTAAGAATCATTATGTTGCGAATGTGTAGGTACAAAATAACAAAACTTCGTATGTCGCCAATAGAAACTGCTATCATTTTTATTTAAAAAAAACCAAGCCTATACCGGTGTAAATAGTCAGTCACTTTTCACGTGACAAATGGAAGACGAAAATTGGCCCAAAATGTTTGACAAAACTCCTGGATTATTTCCTCCCTAGACAAAACAATTTCCACTTGCATGCAAATTTTGAAAAATAAAATGTAAATAAATCTTGAGCCATCGCTCGCTTGAATATTACAAGGAATTTGGCAAGGAGTTGAGTTGCAAGCCGCGTCGCGTCCGTCGCTGGAGTGCAAACGACGTCGCTTCAAACTTGTAAGCCGGGGAAACTAGCAAGATTGAAGAGACGGAGAACAGACTTACGGAATATATAAGCAGCTTCGAAATAATCCACAATCTACTCATTTTTATTATTGGTAGGTACGATACAGTACACAGTACAGGTACCAGAGGAAGATTTTTGGGATGCCTTCGAATGTCCATATCCCCACTATTTTTGCTAGCTCGTTGAAATCTTTTCCGAGACCAATTGCTACTTTTGACCTATTTAGGTACCTGTACCTAGGCCTACCACAAGCTCTATCTGGCTCTGGTTTTGAGTTTGTGTGAGTTGACTAAATAAATCCTATATGTCGAAACGACACACTCACAGTATAATACACTGGTGAGCACTCACACAGACTCAAAACCAGCTAGACAGAGCGTGTGGTAGGCCTACTGATGGCATAAAACGATAAGATGAACATTTATTGGGGCACATTGGGATGTCCAGCATTGAACTACACTGCTGATGACTATGATGAATGCCAGAAATAAATATCACAGTCCTTTGAAATCTAGAGATACCTACACCTTAGAACCCTCATATGTCTGAAATTATGAACGGCACAACTTTCTTCGAAAAGCAAGGCACAACGAGAACTGAAAAAGAAACCCAATATCATTGTAATTACGGTTGTCTTTCCCATACGAAGCCTTTGCCCATTATTCTCGCATCTCCTTATACTAAAAGTCATGCCTCATTATTACTTCGCGATACATTAATTGTGTGTCAAGGCTCTTGCTCACATTGCTTGGTCCCTTTGTGAGCCTAACGACAAAAAGATGTGACCTTACACGCTCGGGACTTAATGGTGTACCTATCGGTTTCCATTTTCCTATTCCCTAACTAAATAGAGGCTGTATGAGATTATAATAACAGAGAGCAGGAAAATTATCAATAAATTCGGGAAATATTCCCGGAATCAGTAGGCCTACCCAGCTCTGTCTGGCTCTGTCTTTGGTTTTGAGTCTGCTTGAGTGCTCACTAGTGTATTATACTGTGTATGTGACGTTTCGACGTAGGAATTATTAAGACAGCACTCACACAGACTCAAAACCAGAGCCAGAGACAGAGCTTGTTGTAGGGCTACTAGTAAACACTACTACTTTTATCCTTTACCAATAACAACATATCATGGCATTGGCCTACCTTCAGTTTGGTTCTTTATTTGGTACCCCGTGTTTGAAAGTCAGTTAAAAATAAATACTTACCTATATATGATGTCTCATAACTTATGGCACATCAACATAATGTAGCAATAACATCAAGTCATTATAACAGAGCTATATTTCCAAGACAAGGCATGGAGTGGAACGACGGTACCATGTTGCTTGACGACGCTTCCGCAGAGGAAATTGCTGCTCCTCAAGCTCCCCCGCGCTTCATATATCATCGCTCAGGTAAAATTTAATATCATACGAATCTCGTCGCGAAGGTAGACGGTTTACTAAAAAAATTGGCAACTCTCCAATTTTGGAAGAGCTGCTGAGTGCTTGCTCGAAATATGATTTGCCTAATTTGAGCTCAGTGAGTAGTTTCACACACACCAACTACACTTTATGTAAGTATGTGTTTAAGCAATCATAATTTGAATGACGCGTTACGTCAACAAAAGTTATTTTATTTTGTATAAGCTACGAGTTTTGAAAAGTGATTCTACAAATAGAGGTCGTGGTATCACCCACTCTGGCGTAGTATTTTAACAATGTAGGTACACATTTTCTGTGAGTATAGTCAAAGCAAGAGGAAGTCTTTGCATAGAAAACCTTCATTTTAGTTGAAAAATACAAATATTTCCGTAGAAAACTGCATTTTCCCGAAGTTCCACAATAAATCGCTCAGCTCCAAAACGCCAAGCAAAGGAAGTGGCTGCCTGTGAAGCGAAAGAAAGGGTCAGAGTCACTGAATAATTCGACAAGACTGCGCTTCACTTGCTGTCTTTTACAAAATGTGGCATAATATATCCTCTCTAGTTATTTTCTAGTGTAGGGTCTTGAGCCCTAACAGATCTGAAGGGACAGCTGCACATATGGATTTATGTATTGAGACAAACAAATGTAGGTAACCCCAAAAACTCTTTCGTCGATTCCATATTAGTTTACAACAACATGTTTTGTACAACATGTCCACATTTTTGAAAAAAGTGATCCGAGGTAAATTGTCACCATCCGCATCATGGGATGACCTCGAACCTTCAGCAGATATGAAGTCTAAAGACAGTGAATTAAAACACATTTTGCATTGCAGGTTCTGAGAAGTGGCGAACGTCTGGTTGCGAATGACTTGGAGCTCAGTGCTTGCTAGCACTAGACAGAACTTTCACACAAGTGCCGTAGTTGAATGCCGACTTATCTGTAGCACCACACACGCCATAGAGAGTCACAAAGCTTTTATTAGAATGAAAATGAAATGGAAAAGCTTGCAATCTTCTGGAACGTTAGATATACTTTGACTATTTATAGTTGCCCAAAAGCTTATATAGGTACCTTCAGATTCTCTGATGATCTCGATCGGTCCATATTCAAATCCTTGTTTCTGGAATAATAATTAATTATTCAAATGGTTTTTGTAACAGACTCTTTAAAGCTCTTTTACATGAAAAGGTATATTTGTGTTCTTTTGATTCTGCTGAATAAAGATTATTTTGATTTTGATTTTTATAACGAACATTCTTAATTAATCCTGATTTAATTTCAAAGACAGTGTGTCAGACAGATACCCTAAAGAATGTCCCTAAATCATAAAGCCGAGTGCAGACGAGCACCAGTGCACTGAGAGTGACAACGCGCGCGTGTCGACTCGACTCAAGTGAACTTCAAGCTTTCATCAACTTACGCTCACTCAACTCTACTTACTGCACCACCCAGGTGGGACTGGTGTGCAAGAAATTGTATACATCGCAGTACGAATTAAAAAAAAACTATCTATCTCTGCTACTTTAAACACAATGAGTGAGTACAGAGTTGGAGTCTGATAGTCAAAATCGCAAAGTATTTATTCATTCATCGTTAGAATTTCAAAACATGGAAAGGTGTCTACTAGCTAGTTGGTAGGTAGGTATACCTACTGTGCCGCGTCGTCGGCTCCGTTTAGTACTTTTTCACGATTTTTTGTTGGATCGGTAAAATGACTGTGATAAATGAACGGATAGAAGCACTCTATCAATCAACTCACGTTATTCCCTGGCTTTAGGTATTTCCAAGTCAAAATGTTGTGCCTATATTTTGTGGGCCGGATATTATAAATGAGCACCCGAATAATAAATAAGGAGATCAGCGTTTTACGCAAGCCAGCGATACGCTTTGTAAAGGTATTGTACCTACGTAAGCTCACCATGCACAATAACACCAGTAGGTAAGTAACAAGGTAGGTAGGTACTTGTTTACCTATTACAGGTAAATATCCTAATAAATTTAAAAATTACACAGGTAAAAAAAAGTTAAAGCAGCGAGTTACGGCAAAAAAAGTCGTAATTACTAACTCTAACAATGCCTTAATCACAAAGTGCCGAGCCTATTACGAGTTCGAAAGACTTTACTCAAAGAGTCGGGTAGCAAGCGAACTTCATTGAGTCATTCAGACGGACTTCATTCGAATCGAATTTTGACATTCCAAAGGCCATACACCGAGTAGGATGTTATCCTAACCACACCTATCCCCTTGATCGCTGTATCAATTTCGAAAATCTCTCGGTCTAAACAAATGTGTTAGACTTAGACCGTTCTGAAAACGTCGATTCTACGATTTTCTGAGGGCGCTTTCTTGCAAGTGGAAATGCTTTTACAAAATAGAAACATCTTGACTCAATGACTGCACAAGTGCAGTCCGTCTGAATAAGTTGGCGAAGCGCGTCTGTCAGGCCTAAATTAGAAATCCGTTTGACTAATTTCATTTTGTTGAAAGTTTTCAGGACAGGCTATATAATAAAATTTATGTCGATCGAAGTAAAACTTCTTAATTAGAGCGGGGGTCGATATAAAGGGTTGCCAAGACCGCCGCGCCCCATTCATCCAACTGGACGTTTTCAATTCGTAACCGTTTTCCAACGATTTTGTGAAATTATTGCCGTTCTGGGTAACAGATTTACGGCGTTTTAAAGGAATTGATAGTTTATTTTTTATTTTTACATCATTAAAATAAAAAACGGTTTTATGATCAATTAAATTTAAAATAAGTAAGAAACAAATAGATAAATATTGGGACAATCTACATTATCTAGCCACAGCTGATACAATACTTATGTACATATTTTTTTGAAAATAAATATTTTAAACACAATATAACAACCATAAGGAAAACAGATGTCATATGCCACCAAACTACTACTGTATTAAAAGTTATTAAAACAATTGAAGGCTGCATAGGTGAGGATCCTTAATCCGTTAAAATATATCCGGATTCCCAACACAAGCCGAATACTTACTTCTGGCAGGTGCAATATGTGTTATCTCACCAACAATGTTAAAGGATCACGTAGAATATTGCAAATCGTCAGGTTCCGCCATCGAATAAGTCCACGTCCTACTTTTCCCACAGATATTACAATGAATATTACTTAGTACTTTCTGATAGCATTGTGCAGGTGCATTAATATTGAACACTTCCTCTGCGAAGTTTCTTGCAAAGAGATTTTGTGATCAGGGAATACTCACGTAGGTACCTACTTACCCGTGCTTTTAACTAATAACGTTATTAATAGATACATTTATTTGCACACTGAAACTTAAAATTAAACAAATACATATTTAAAAAATGTACAAAATACACAAGAAACCGTTGAGCTACATATCTGCAGACCGTTACAAACGATCTAGAGCTAGTTCAACTGATCTAAATCAGTACCAGACGGAAGCGTCCCCAAGACGCTGGAGACATTGCCACGCTGAATGCTAATGCGCTGCGCCAGATACCCACCAGCCTTTGGGTCACGCGTCGCTTAGATCAGTCGCCTAGAGAACATTTTGAAGGCCTGCAAGGCCTCGAGTCTCTCAAAATTTTCAATTAATCAAGAGGCGCAATTTTGGTTAATAACAGACTAAAATTATGGTTCCTTGTAAGCAACTAGCTTGTTTTACTGTGCATCTTGTGACATGCGGTTGGCCCGAGATCACTTACAGCGTCATAAATACTAAGTTTTTTTTCTTGGAGAATCACTAGTTTTTTTTTCGGACCAAGGCTTGTTTGAGCTCTTGATCAGCAAATTGCTAAGGCAAAGTGTCAGATATCGATTTTACTGGAAGCTGGATGTTGCCTACATCTCGGTAAGAGCACGAGCAAAAAATATCGCCAGAGCGCGGAAAGAGTATTAGTGTGCAATAGACGTTTTGAAGTGAAATTAATAGCTTAGCTGGCAGGAAAACTCGTAGGTACTCGGATAAAGAGCAAGAGCTGGGGTGCAATTCTAGCAACACAAATCACTCAAGCGATTGCTGAATTCGATGTGGATTTGGCATTCCGTAATACTAAATCATCACCTGCGCCAGCAGCGCGAGTGTCGGTGATAGGAAATGAAAGCTAGATGAGACTATGAAAATTTTCCACAGAATTCGCATTCACAAACACAAATCCGCGCTGACTTCGAAATTGGAACCTCGATTCTTACTGTCAAATTATAATTGTTATTTTCTGGATACCCTCAAAACAATTCCGTATTTTTAATTATATTACATTGGAGCTATATTTGATGCTTATCTAACAAAAAAATAAGTACTTAACTACATTTAATTATCAATCAATGGTCTTATAACCAAGAGACTTGAAGGAATATCTCCTGCATCATTACAATCTGTAGCCATTAAAATCGAGATCTAAAAGGATCTCTAGTGTACCTTGCCTCGTAAAGATTACAATCGGTAACAAATTTTTTAACAAAGATTGGCTATTTCCTGTCTGATGGAAGAAATCCTTAGCAGACTCTCAGGCTAAGCACACACCGAGTGTTCGACGAGAGCGGCTATTGGAAACAGGATTAGATTAGCTCTTTTATTACTGCAACTCAACTGTGGAACTGCGATTGGTGGATTCTAATGCTCTTTAATTTATTTAGCTCGTTTTGACTCTCCTTTATTGGCCCTGATCAAAGTTGATTGGAATAGAACGATTGTATGAGATTTCCAATAAATTTACACCAACACAGGCTGTTTTTTTTTGAGAAGGGTGATAATGGCCAACTCTGAAACCACGAGAGCTAGAGAAAAGTCGTGAAAGGAGTCATGCCCTTGATTTATCAGAAAACAATAATCTTTTTCAAAAATCATTTACCTACGACAGAAATGGACCCGAATAAAAAATTATATAAAAAAATATTATCGAACCAATGGATTATGGTGCTGATAAGGATCGATCTTTGCAAATAAATATTTTACTTTAAATGAATGGAAATAGCTAATTTTCACACACCCTGTATAGTCTGGAGTGCTGTAATGTAGTGCTGTAACTCATGTGCTTACTACTCTATTTAAGAATTATAAGAAGTACCTTCTTATATAGGTTGCTATAACTAACACCGCGGTGTGACCCATGAGTGTATTACGAAACTTGGGCCAAAACTAAAAACCACAACCCGACCCTTGTTTGATCAATATTACAGTAGTGTCAACAAGAGAACAACAGCAGTACCTACCTATAGGTAGGCAGTTTTACATGCATACATAAAATCACGCCTCCTTTCCATAGAAAGATCACGGATTTCACGGAGGTAGTTTTACCTTTTCCCATGTGATATGGTACAAGGGACAGTCACGGCTCTCACATTAATAATGTGTGGTGTCCGAAACAACTCCCCCGCGAAATAACAAGTGACTGCTGGCAATAAGGATAAATAATAAAGTGCATGAATTTCAGCCATAGACAAAAATACCTAAGCATCTGATGACAAAAAATACCTACGATATATTTGTTACGATATATCAAAAACCACGAACTGGATCCCAACGCAACGCTTATCTGTGACGTCAAAGGCCCTGGAAAAGATGCGAACACTACACTTGTATTTGTTCTTACTGGGGATCGAACCCTCGACCTGCAGCGCAGAAGTTAGAGTTACTACCAATTGAGCTAAGAGGCCATGGTGTAGTCAGAGAGGCGTCTAAACAACTTACGCTACCAAATACCTACGTTCGGCAAGAGATTGCACACGTAAATATTCAAATAGGTTCCTTTGATCAGGAAATGCGACTAAAATTGCTATACCTAGTCTACCCAGCGAGTACCTTGCTAGCAAGGTACTCGCTGGGTAGACCAGCAGTGTTTTGTTTATAATAATAAAACCCAAAACAAAATTTCTAAACGCAATACTTATTTATGTTCGCTCCAAATACTCCAATTACCTAGACGATGTCTAAACTATAGCATTGTTCATACCTAGATTTGTTAGCAAAACTTCAGCTTAAGTACCTTACATAGCCAGTTATTTCAAATTTTAACTTTCTTGTCAGTACCTAGTACCTAGCCAGTTAAAAGTTAGATACGTTGAAACCAATTCTGCAGCTACACTAATGGCTCGTTACCGTCGTCCGGGTAAGTTAGAGAAAATAAAAGAGTTACAAATATTTTGTTCGTATCCTCTCTATCCGGTAACGAGGTAGATTTATACTGTAACAAAAAATAATGACGCTGCTGCAGTATTTTATAAATACAAATGTATTCTGCATGCTATTGTAAAATTGAGCTATAGGGCTTTTAAACACAAGCGTGCTTATTTATTATATGCAAGGGTAGGTACATATCATCGTACCTCCTAAACACTTAGGTACATTGGATGGTTTCTGCCAGCAATTTTGTAATTAGAGCATTACAAGGCCCGTGGCTATCTGCCGGAAGGCAGTTCCTAATTGGTATCAATCACATTTCAAGAACCATCAAACCGTCGTTGAGAAATATCCCAACTTTCCTCTCCTTTAAAATTTCATCAAAGTTTAGTAACTGCATTTGGTCTCGCCAAGAAAGCTGGCGGGGAAAGTTATAAGGATTTAATACCACGGTTATTATCGTTGGAATTGATTTTGAATTGTTAAATGTACAAAATAAGACCAGTTATCGTTAGAAACAAAGCTTATTTATTGTCAAATTTACTATAGTTTGGGCATAAAGTAGTAAATAATTGTCTGCAATCAAAGCTCAGTTTGGTCGAATAACTTGACTCATATTATTACATGTCAAGGTAATGCAAGGCCAAAAAAAAGCGCCATTAACGCTTTAAAAAAACTCATCGGAATAGTATATTTCATTACAAGTGCGGAAAAGCTGTCATTGCAAAGAGTTCCGACAAATGTCTACCCGAGCCGAAGGCGAGGGTTGACAGTCGGAACAAGTTGCAATGACGGTTCCGCACGTGTACTGAACGACTATTTTTAATACAGTTGCAAAAAAATGAAGCAATTTAATAAAATAATAAAATACCATTTGCTTTTTTCTCTTCTCTCCACGCAATAAGTTCGTCGTATGTATGCATGTAGCGACTTTTTGACTTTTCCGGTAAAATGTTCTCCGAAGCATTTTGTGCAATTATACTGAGTTCCGGTGGTTTTAATTCAAAAAAACTAGGGTCGAAATTACTCATTTTGTGCAGCAAACAAATAAACTCGCAAAGAAAGTTTCTGAAAAATGGCGCCAACCGTAGAATATAGGCAGAGATTTTTTTTTTCTTCACCCATTCTGGAAGGCAAAGGGAACTATACCCGTACAGCCAAGTCTTCAGTAGTTTTTTTTTATTGATATGAATTGACAATGAAATTTAATGAGATGAAATGAAATGAAACCTAACATAACTCATTCAATCAAATCATTAAATCTGTTAATGAAACAAATTAGTAGCTTCTTTTTAGAAATAATACGTATTTGCATGAATCATAAGAACTTCGATGATTTTTTTTAGCAAAAACTTCATGGTTGGTTTTTCTTTTTAGACATTATTTTGACAGTTGGGAAAGAAAAAGCACTAGTGCGGGAAAGGTAAAAAAAAAGCACGCGTGTGTAATAGCCCACATCCCGAACGCTATACGTCCCTGCAATATGCCACTTTTTGAGCAACTGTATTAAAAAAACATTGCCGTGGTTAGACCGTGTAGAGTCCAGCTACGCTAGGTATGCTACGCCTCGTAGAGGGTCTACGTGTCGACTTTTATCGACGTTTTAACCATACGTTTGGTACTTTGGTAGAATACGAGGAATGGACTAGGACAGAGGAGCTAATTAATTTCTGTAGTGAATCCTACTCTATTTTCCCAGATAATAGTAATACGTCGTGCTCAGAGTGATTCTCACAAATGATTCCAGGGGCTTCCACCTAAATGTTCAGTTGACCCTTCGCCATTTGTTTCCAAAAGTAGGTGCGAGCGAGTTTATTTATTGTACTGCTAACAACCACTTTACTGGGTCGGTTACGCTACAGTACCTTCAACTTTGGGGCCCATGTTCTTGCACCTTTTTGAGGTTTGATGATACTTCACGCATTTCACACAAACAGAACATTTCAGCTTGGTGAATTACCTATTTTGACACAGTTAAACGATGGTTTGGACTGCTTGCTGGCCGTTTATTGTGTAACTGTTATTGCTGGTGAAGTCACTGCGGTCGGTGGTGTAAAGTCAGACGTTGAGACAACTCAAAGTAACCCACTTTGAGCCCAACTGTTTCATTTTGACGCAAGAGTTTATTAGTAGTGTAAGAAATGTTTTTATTTGTAAGTACATGATAACATTAGTTCTCAAGATAATAACGCAGTGAATCGTAGGTCACATTCCTGACGTGCGTGACCTACAAGGCAATGCTTTGTTCTAAACGATGGTTACCTTTAACGTCAGGTGGGTCATATTCTTGGTCCATCAGCTAGTTGTATTAAAAAAAACTAATTTTTTTTCAAAAACGTACAACCTTTAATTACTTACATAAAATATTTATTCAACTAAAATGTTAACGTTTCCCATTTGTTCAAATTGGCGGAAATAATTTTAACATCACCTGTTTTAATAATGATGTGCTTGATAGATGAGGCAGAGATAAAGGTGTATCTTACCTATCAGAATGTACGTACCTATGGTACGTGAATGACCTAAGTTTATCATGCGCACTTGTTGTGCGGGCAGGTTATTTCCGCAAGTAGGCCGCTGGTGGGCCTTGCGTGACCCTTGACACGTGTTGCTTGCACCTTCGGATCGGAAGGCGGGGCCACTACCACTAGACCATCACCAGTGCTCTCACGTCAAGGACCTATAAGCGTAGCCAAGCAGTAATTAATAGAAACCAAGAACCGGCTACAGAAGCATATATAGGGTGCCGCAAGAATGGACGACATACTTAGTCAAAGTCGCGGGGTGGAAATGGGTTAGACTGGCACAGGATCGAGGTAGATGACACAAACTAAGAAAAGTTACCCAGCTGTGAGTGAAGTCGGGCTGTGGATGATGATGAGGTAATTCTGGATGAAGAATTTTATTTACGTTCCCAATACGTTTTCGAAAGAGAATCAGATGCCTTTATCCCATTACACTAGTTAATCAAGATAATCCATCCCATTAGCTAAGGATTACTCGATTGGGGTAACGAGAACAGATATATAGTTCACAGCGCGACTTTGCTTAACTATTCGGAGATTTCAGTTTTTTTTATGCCCTAGTTTTTTTTATATACGAGCAGACTGGCCACCGTACCCGAAGTCGGAGCTTTGCTACCACATTTTCGTCTACCAAATGTTGTTTTCGTGTGAGCACAAGTGTCTCTCTTTTGTGTGAAATATTGATGAGACAAAAACTCGTTTCGATCCTACGTAACGTATTTTTGTTGTCTTATCATTTCTCCATACAATAGAGAGAGACAAATAGGCGAATGTAGACACCGTTGCCCATAGACACCTGCAAAACCAGAGATGGTGCTGATGCGCTGCCGACCTTTTAAGAAGTGATAGACCCGCTTTTTGAAGGACTCCATGTCGAAGCTCCGAGGGAAATCCGCAGAAGGCATTTCATTCCACAACTTAGTCGTAAGTTTCTGTAAAGTTAAACAAAACTATGCATAATAGTAGGTTAAGTACCTATATAACAGTATAAATAAAGCAGCTCAATTGTTATGACCTGCGTTGTTTTACACACGAGTTTATAGATTTTGCAGTAAATCCTACAGTAAAGTTTATGGCCTACAATTTTGATTACCAACACCAGCTCCATACACAACCCATTTTAAGTAATAGCTGTGGTAATAGCATTCTTACTTTCCATTGGGTTCATAAACACATGCGTACTTAGCTATAATACATGGTATAACAACATTTAGTAATCTGGTAGGCAAAGGTAAATACGGGAAAATTATTACTTGTCGGAATCAAAGAGCCAACCCGACAATTAGAGTAGGTAATGAGCATGTCTCAGCCTACTGCCCAGTCTAAGTATAACTGCCTATACCTAATTACAGAAAAATAACAGGTACCTATTAAAAAAAAAGTTAGGAACTATCCTAACTTTTTTTTATAACATGTATGCAAAATAAATCAATAAACTATTATTGATTTATTTTGCATACATGTTATAGATAGTGCAATCCACGAAGGCGCGCCCCACTATTCCTCCTAACAGTTTTTGGTATATGTGTGCAAGCTTCCGTCAATGTTTGAGTGTTATCGGTACACACTAATTACCTATGAGTGCACACGCACACTACAATGAATAGACTACGGTTCGCGACTGCCGCTCGGAGCAACCTCCCCGCACCCCGCGAGGGGCGCGTCTTCGTGAATTGCACTATCTATACTTTGGAGAAACTTTCACTCCTATAGTTACTGAACCTTTTCATACACTATTTCGTTCAGAACAATGATTTTCTTTTCGTTTGATAAAGCCCTCATAGATACATTTCCACGAAGAACGATTCTGAGCTCTTTCTATCCACCGACTTCCTACGATCTTAACAATGTCGTCGGTCCATCGATTCAAGTTGGGCGTCCTGTGGTCCTATGTTTCGTCTTCCGGTTTGTGGTCATTCGAAAACCTTTATTCCCCAGCGGTTGTCCGTTTTACGGTATTATGACCTGCCCATTGTCACTTCTACGGGTGTGTCGGTGAAGTAAGTACTGTATAATAGTAAAAGTCCAGCTTGATGTAACAAAAGAGGCTGAATCCTACGAGTAAAACATGCTAAAACTTCGTGCACGATAAGCCGTGCTTAAAGCTTGTATTCTCTATTCCACAAGCTCCTCATATGCATGTAAATCGACATTACATAGGGAGAGGTAATCCCCTTAGCCTGAGCTGAGCCCAAATGTATTCAAAATACGGTCGGCCCATAATTAGCAAGAGGTAAGCATACGGTGAATAAGTTATCAAAATGAGAATAGATTTTGTAATCTTACTCGTTATTTAGGTTCAGGTTAGTGATATTTAGTAGTAGGTACCTGAGGGTGATAACGCGGATTTTTATTAGCATATGGCCCACCTTCCATCGCCTATAACAAAGCATTGCCTCGTCAGGAACGTGCCCTACGATGCACTTCCCTGCGTCCATCAACTTGAGGCATACAGATGTTCAGCCTCACGTGCCAGTAATTTCACCGGCACCCACACCCCTCGAATCGAAACACAGCAATGCTGCTTCACGGCAAAATAGGCGTGGTGGTAGTAGGTACTTCCCCGGACGAGCCTATCACAAAGAGCTCTACTACTACTAAAATGTTACTTATAGCAATAGTTTTTGTAAATAATGTACATTCTGTTGTAAATAAAAGTTATCGCGCGGATTGGCTTATATTAAATTTCAATAAATAATAAGTACCTACCTTCCCCATTAAGTCCCATTGCCGTCCCATTGCCGTTACATGAAACACTGTGTGGTGCTCTTAGGTGTTTATCGGATAATAAAATTATGTCTCACGAGATTGTCGTGACAATATCAACATTTGTGTTGTCAAGAGCAGACAATGTTTTTCGACAAAATATTTAGGATCTCTCCTTACCTTTATTAGAAAATTGCCTTCATGTTTCTGAGCGGAAAGAGGGTTGACATGAAAGGCTTCGCCGTAATTGCTGTTTGCGTGTAAACTCTATTATTATGGCTCGAGTGTAACAAAGAGTCATGATACAGGGTGCTCTGCTCACAGAGTACCTAATAGTAGCTTCCTACGTCTGGTGGAGGTAGGTTGTACATGTACCTACATACCACAAACCTATTAAATAGCTAGGACGAACCTATAGGTACCTAAGTAGTTCACTCACATATCAAATCGATAAGACTGATAGCTAATACGTACTACGATCGTGTGCCTACAATCTATAGATAGACATATATTATAATCGTCATGAATCGATTCTCTAATTTGTAGTACATGTTTCTATTGTAGAAACAGTTATTGATTTCATATACCTATAGGTAGGTACGCGTAGTATCTACATTATTATATTATTAGTCAGATAGATGACTTCCTAGTATTCTACCGAGGAACTTGAGGTCTGTATCTGTAGATTAACATCTAGGTCATCATCAGTCCACTGCTCTGGACGGTGGGATAGGCCTCCCACGAAAATCTAGGTCACAATAAAAGTCTCCCATTGAGTAAAGTGTTGGTATAATAAGTAGGTACGTTATAATATTTAAATATAAGTGAGCTCACTGAATTCTTATAAAATAACAAATTGGCATTATGTAGCATTAGAGATAAAAGCATAAGTATGTGGTTACACAAAGTTTCTAAATAATCATTTTTGGTAAATCCAGCGATGAGAGACCAGTCGCATGTTAAAGTTTAGGCAAACTAACTGTTACTAAAATCCATCAAACGAACATCTTTCAACCAAAAGTCTGGATATCGTCATCCAAATAAAAAATATTTGGATGTGAGACTTGAAAAATGACAGGTTCACTACCTTCTTTTTTTTTTTTTTTTTTTTTTTTTATGCAACTAGCTGATGGAACAAGCATATGGCCCACCTGATGTAAAGTGGTAACCATCGCCTATAACAAAGCAATGCCTCGCAGGTCACGCACGTCAGGAACGCGCCCTACGATGCACTGCCCTGCGTCCATCAACTGGAGGCATACAGATATTCAGCCTCACGTGCCAGTAATTTCACCGGCACCCACACCCTTCAAACTGAAACACAGCAATGCTGCTTTACGGCAGAAATAGGCATGGTGGTAGGTGGTCTTCTTATCGAGTCATTGGTTTCGAACCAAGTGTGGTGAAAGGATTTTAGGTACACATCCAGTATGCTGGGTAATTGAATTAGAAGGCTGAAATAAGCTTATAAAAAACTTAACAGCTATACAATTTCAGAAAAATAATGCAAGTATGTACGGAACACACTTCTACAAGGCACCATGTAATTTGACCTTAAATCCTCACAGTGAAGGCAAAACCTTTCCTTTTGGTAGGTATTGTGAATATTGCTATAGCTTAAAATATATGCATGGCGTCAAATCAAACACTACAAATAATTATAACCAATTCCATAGACTTTAAACTAAATTAACACATACCATTCAAAACGTATGTATATTGTGACAAAAATAATCAAAAAATACCTGAATAGTACACGTTAATATAAGTTTTTTTTACAAATTAGAAACATTTTTTTACTGACTAGCTTTTGATAAACATATGCACCACTTAGGTACACTTTCTATCAACTATAATATAATTATATTATTGCTTTTTCCCTGGTGTAGATTTTTATCACAAACGTAATTGGGGCAAAAGTTATACAAAAACTCTGTGGGAGCCTTTTCAAATGACTCTGGTGCTATAAGTTAATAAAAAAACACCCTAAATAAAAGCATAAAAGTTGCTTCACTCACAACAATTCTTGTGCAAAGTATTAGCGAAATTCTAATTCCTAATAATGAGCAAATGCTCAAACATAAATTAATTATAATCTCCATGGGCAGTTTTAGATAAAATATGCTATACATAGAAAAACTAGGTGACAATCTACTTCAATTATATCGTATAAAAGTTCAATTTAATTAAATATCTCGGTGGTGTTACTACACCATCAACATTGAGACCTAATACGTAGGTACATTAATTTGTATATTTCTAAGGCCAATATTTAGAAAACATTTCATATAAGACTTAAAATATCGTGCTTGAGTCAAAAAAGGCCCGCCACATACAGGCCGCGATTTTTGCCAGTGTAGGTATTACACTAACAAAATACTTACTTTCAAGATTTGAGTATACAGGGCAAATGGTTCGTATATTCACTACGAATAATATAAATGTGGAAATTTAGATGTTCCAATTATTGGAACAGGAACGCATCATGCTCTAATTTTCGGTATGTTTATGACACATACATTTTGTTAGCTTAGGCCAGTTCAAATAGGTGAATGATACGTCAATGTTTGTCTTATCTAATCGATATAAGATATAAATGCCAATACTTGGAAACCGACCTTGAAGAACCTCTTGAAATTCAATGGTGAATTTCAAAAATTTCAAATAAATACTTTTATCAGCAAGTTCCATAAAAAAAAATATCGGCTGCTTCTATCCTGATACCTAAACAGTAAAATATTCTAAATTGTTTCTCAACCGATCTTTACAGAACAGAAATGAGGTTAAATAAATTAGATAAATAAATACATTGTTCACTAACGCATCGTCCATCAGTGTGCGCTGTCCCTTACTTTAGTACAGGATACCATTGAGTCCATTATGTCTACCTTGTTACAAGTAGGTGTACAATATTAGAGTGAGTCCAGCATACAATAGTACTGGTTTGAGAGTACTTAACCCCAGTCCACAGCCTAAATTGTATAGACCTAACTACAATGTGACTCAGTGCATGGTTCATTGCTTAACAAATGAACCTCTTGCTTCATATTGTCAGGGGTCATCATTTGCAATTACACATTTTGTATTGTGCTCTGCTCACCTAACGTCTCCCGTGCATGGTGACTTGTTTAATTTTTCCCCTTTCTGAAATGAATAGAAATCTTTTTAAAAATGAGCAATAAAATAGAGTAGTAATAGTAGTAGGCAACAAATTCGGACATCGGCTAATTTCGGCTTCATTGAGCGTAGTGTGCGTCAGAAAGAGATAGCGCTCTACGAAAGCAGAAAATCCGATGTGCAATATTAATTGCTTACAAACATAGCTAAATACCAAGCATAATGAAGTATGATTGAGATAAATATCAGCAATAAGTACCTGCATACTGCAGTAATTGAGGTCATGCCACAATAACCTTCATTGACCTATCAATATTACTTCTGCACATGGGACAACAATCCATATCTTTGAGGGAACAGGGTTGGCAGCAGCACATGTGTCCACATGGCACAAACACTACCTCGCATCTTGCATCCATGCAGATCACACATTCTGACTCCATTATTGATACTTCAGTCTCATTATTGCTCACAACCCCGGTACAGTTTTGTTCATCTATATTTACAGTTTCTATAGTGGGAGCACTGGGCTCTGCACAAGTAGCAATCTCATAATTGTGGTTTTGGCTCTTGGCTCCCACATAACATTTAATAGCCCTCATTATACCATCTCTATCAGATGTCAGAGATACACCATTTGCTCGGAGCTTTTCAGGGGTGATAGCCATCAGAGAATCATCGGCAAACAAGAACTTTACTAAAAACGGCAAGCAGTGAATAACTCCTTCCTGTAATAGGTAATTTGCAAAAACAGGGTCTAGGCATTTGCCTACATTCAATAAAGTCTTTGGTGCGGTGTCTATCAATCTTTGATAACTCTTTAGCCAAAAGTCTGAAGATCTATTTGATTCAGTCTCCATTTCTCTGAGGGTATCAACCAATTGCATTCTTCTTTTATTTTGTTGACTAAATAGGTCATCTAATAGATTCACTAAATGAACTCTTTGATGCAACAATTCATTGTAGTTATAAGAAATGTGTAGCTTTTTCTTCTCTTGTTCAATTATACTAAGTTTAGCCAAATGAGAAGATATTAAAGATATTTCTTGATTCAAACTCCAGCTACGGGTGTCAACCCTCTCTAGTAAAGAGGCTACCAAGGCTTTCTGCACATCTTGATCGTCTAAAAGCTGTTCCACCAGCACTGTGCGTGATTGGTCCTTAGCTTTTAGCAGCTCTTCCAGCTTCTCTGCACCTTCTAAGTCTTGAGTGAGCACACTTTGTTTCATATTATTCAGGTGATCTCTATAACGAGATGTAGAGTCATTTATGGTGTAATCTTCTTCAATAAGTGCTTCAATACTTCTCAAGACATCCGCCTTTCTCAGGTTATCATAATTTTGCCGAACAATTTCTAGCATTCTGTCATGTTCTGCCTGCTCATATGCCAACTGCTGCTGTATCACTTCAGGTCTCAAATTATCAGTCTGGATGAAGTTTTTAACTAAATTTTCAATGTCTCTTTCATCGTTTTGAATAGCAGAAATCAACTTCTGTCTCTCAACTTCCTTAGCTTCTTGAACTTTAAATATTTCATTATCTAGTACCAACTGGTCTTGTATTATTTTCGATAAGAACTTTTCTCTCTGTTCTTTGGCCACACGATGTAATTTGTTCTCTTGTTCCATCATAGCTGCTTCTTGCTCTTCCCAGGTCATTGTGCAGCTCCTTACAAAAGGATTTTGAATAGAGCTTGGAGTTTGCACCGAGATTGGGCTAGAGTCAACTGTTACTGGTTCTGAATATTCTTTTCCCAAGGATTTGCATAAATATCTCATGATTGTTTCTGTTGAACCACTGCAACAAATTTCAGAGGGAGGAAATTTGAATTGGCGCCCATCTAACTCAATCTGAACAATATTAGTGGCCAGGCAAAGCTCAGAGCATAGTTCATCTAGTTCTGTATTATCATTTATGCTTAATTTTCGCAGATTTTTTAACTTTCCTAGTGATGGTGTAAGACTTCTTAGTTTATTTGAAGACACATCTAAAACTTGTAAGCTCTCCATGTATTGGATGCTTTCAGGAATGGTCACAATCAGATTGTGTGGAATGTGCAGCTCAATCAAGTTTACTAAATACTTTATATCGTGAGGTAGTTGTGATATTTTATTTGAACTCAAATTGAGGACTTTGATAAGGTACAAATCTGAAAGCTGTCCACCTCCATCCAATGATTGAAGTTTATTGTCTTGCAGATATAATAATTCTTTTCTGTACACTTTGCATATTGAGTATGTACCGGACGGGACTTGTTTTAGCTGACAATCCGACAAATCGAAGTCTACCTCTGGCGACTCTTTAGCGATGTACAGTTTTCTTTCTAGTTTAGCTCGTGAGTCGGTTTCATCAGCCGATTGCCTTCTAAACAAAGACATCGTAGCGTGATGTACGCAGGATACTCCACAACCCATGAAAAAAGATCAAAACACAAACAGCCAGTCTTCATCAATGATAGTCACATTAGTCACCGGAAGAACATTGCAATCATTTTTTTGAAGATTAGTCAAGACATTATATTTATCGTATTTTTCACTCAGGGCTTCACTGTTATTTCAACTTCTGTATGTACTCTTCTCCTAGTTTCGTTGTAGTTACAGACACAAACGTAGTAATTCAATAAATATCTTTTGGTTGCAGATTGCAATGAAAACATGCAATCACAACACAACACAACACAAGTTCGTTCACAAACACAGACTCACAGTCACAGAGTACTTTGGTTGGTTCACAAAATACTACGCAAAATACTATTTTATTTTGACTTTGACATAACTTGACATTTGCTTGGGTAGGTTGATGACATATGACATGATACGCCCATGATTCATTTGACAGTGACGTTGGCGTAGTTTGTGCGGAACCTAGAGGAAGAATGCTTTTCTTACATAGAATGTCTGTAAGGTTTGCAAAGTGGTGTCCTACGGTAGGACATAGTAAATCATAGTAAATCCATGGGTTACGGTGGGACTCCTACCGTAACGTAACCCATGGATTTACTATGTAACCTGTAAAAACTAACGAGGCGTTTTCACAGCCACATCCTTGGAGGTTTTTGATTTCTTTCCGGTGAATGCCAATGCTACCTGTCGAGTTAGTTGGAACTATTTTTGATCTTGCTTGAGTCCTATTATCTTAAAACGAAAACCATGATCTAATCGAAAGCCACAAACTACTAGGATTATCGCATCGAAAACCATTCAAGCCATTAGTGTTAGTTTTAATTCCATTACCATTTTGGGTACCTACGCGTAAGGCAACTGACATTGGTCGAACCACTCGAATCGTGAATACTCACAAGAATCCGGTGAATCTTAGGCATAAGGGGGTAGTTAGGACCACGTCCAAATTGATATGCTCTAATTTTCATAAATACTTCATAGAATATGAAAAGTTGGGTAGTAAACTTATTAACCGAATACTTGAAGAGCACAAACAAGACAAAGGTAAGTTTATGAAACAACAGTGTAGTTAATATGTAGAAATGTACATTGGAAGCAAGCGCTCCCTCCCTCCGAGAATGAACATGAACAAGTGCACAAAATACCCGAAAATATACTGAGCAACGAGTTTCCAAAAGTCAAGCAAAGAAAGCACAAAAACACGTGATAAATGTATTGTTTTATTTAAACATACGAAGTTAATTACACATAGATTATACTAAAAAGAATAGTTACATTATCTACCTGAATTCATAAATTTTACTGGTAAATAGAAATAGTAACTTAGGTAGGTAACCAGTCAACATCTAAGTCGTATTAATTAGTTTTATTTTTTGGACCTATAGCATAATAATTACAACCACTTCCTTGAAAGTCGGTCATCTCCCTTCACGAGATGCTGAAACTTCATCTGAATACGTCTGTGGTGTTTCTTCCAAGCGCGCATAGACGGGTTTGTACCAATTGTCTGTCAATGGAGCTGGAGAACCGAAAAGTGAATATCCTTGCCTTTTTTGAGTGGACTCTGTGCTATCATCATCGTATTCGTCAGAAATAGGTTCATTAGCCTCATTGCTTTTATGTTCCATCGTGATATATTCTGTGTATGAAAGTGGCTTAAGTTTAGCAGGCCCGTGTCTCAAATCTTTTTTGTACCATTCATTTACAGGTGGTAACTCGCCTCGGTGTGGGCCTTGCCGCAGATGTTCTTTCTTTCTTGTAGAGTATAAATGAAGGTAATTTTCTCTATCTTTAAGATACTGTAAAGTAGCATATCTGGGAGTTTCTGTTTGTTCATATGCGTTATAGGGTTTTCTTATTGGAAATGATGTTCTGTACGAAGACTCAAGCTGCGTTTTCGGCAGTTCTATTGTATGTCCATCGCCCTCATTTCGATAGCGATCTTGTGATATTTGAATTGGTTTCCTAGCCTGAACATGAGGAGGAACATTGTTAGTTGTTGCGAATCTTTCATTCAGGTCTTTTATTGACTCAGATCCTAGATATTGAGATGGAATAAAGAATTGGGTGTAATTTTTATTTCCATTGAAAGGGGAGCTCTGTCTTTCAGGGTATACATTCTGCTCAACAGTTTTGGCTAATCTTTCGTACATCTCAGCTAAACTTTCGTCTTTTTGTTCTTGCATGTTTTTATCTGCATCTGGGTCGGAATAGCTAGTAGATGCCCAATTTGCTATTTGTCTATTCATTTCTTCTATGGATAGCATTTCGTCAGCTTGTTCGGGTGTGTCCATGTTGTGTAGAATGATAGCACCATCAACGGGTTTTTCTCTAGCGCTTTTTTCCACGTACTCTGTTACTGGTTTCGATATGTGTTGAGGATATGCTACTCCTCCGTATAATCTAACTGCAGCTTCCGGCGACGGCATGGTTTCCGGGACGCTTCTAAAATAATCAAACGAGTCAATGGTTGAAACTTCTGGTAATTTAATATTCTCCGATGCGGGTAACTTGATAACCAGCGTTTTACCTTGGTGGTATCCTATGCCATGGCCGTCGAAAGGTAGGTTCTTGGGTTTTTTCTTCTTTTTGGGTTTCTGTTTCTCGTCGGCTTCAAAGTTATTGGAGTCTGCATCACAGTACATTTTGTTAAGTTTTTGAGTGTCCTTATCGGAGAGTCCTATTCTCTGGCCGATTGAGGCTCCTTGCTGAAAATTAGAAACATTATTTTGTTTTAATAAAATCAGATACAGATCGACATCATTATTATCATCATCAACCTATATCACTGCGCCACTGAGCTCGCTCATACGGCTCTTTTTCTCTAGTGCTTGACAGCTAGTTTCGCAAATGGTATGGTCTTATTTTTTTAGGTCTTACAGTCTAGTTAGTCTTTAGGTCTTTTAGGTCTTTGATTTTATTATCATAATTGTTAAATTATTTTGACTTTTCAAGTGTACCATCTTATCTTACTGGAATAAAATAAATGAATTTGAATCTGCCTTATTTATTTATAAAGAATCGATTAAACTAGATAATTACCTGCTTCGGCACGAGTGTGTCCTTGCCATTGGAGGAGAAAGCTCGCCGGCTGTAGTGGAGGACGCTGTCATAATCATAGCCCACGCCGAAGTCAGACACGGAAAACGAGTTGTATTTGCGAAAGTTATGTCGCGTCGCTGTGAATAAACAAATCAAGTTATTATGCACGTGCTCCTGTGATTATATGCTTTAAAGGTAAGTTTATTTGGCCCTGCTGTCGCTTCCGAGTTAGGAGTTTAAGACCGCACCGGGGTAGAATACAAATGACCAGCCTGGAATCGTCTGATAAGTGTCTGAAAAAGCGGGAAAACTCTGGCCTGCATAATACGTGAGTATAATTATTGCAATCTTCGATCATTTTGTTTCAATGTGTGAGCAAAATGAACCTATACTTGAAACAAACATTCACAAGACAGGTTTATTACCTGTGTCTTGTGTAAGTCAATAGAATACATTCGGCCCGCGTAGCCGGTTTGATTTATATTCGAATTGTGTCCGTCGCGTTTACCACTACTCTTTACTGTTCGATAATCCAATCCATGTTTGTACGGCATAACAATAGTATTTTTGAAAGAAATAGAAAAAGCATGTCCCTAAATAAGAAATATCGTGAATGTTCTCCAACAATGTGTCATACGCACAAAAATCGTCACATTATCAGCCTAAACAAGTCCACTGATGGGCATAGGCCTTCAGCTATCAGGAAGAAAAATCTTGAGCCCTTACCATCCACGCGAGAGCTTCACAATATCACACAAAATATAGGTAGGTACAGAAAATAATATACTCTATTGAATTTAGCGAGGACAAACCGATTGGGATTACTGACTGGGATACTACTAGATACTACGGGGCTACTGGGATACTTACGCTGCAGAATATTTTCCCATTTGACATCAATGTAGTCATCTCTGTCGGGACTGCTTTGCATGTGGTAGAACCCGAGCGTGTGCAATAGTTCATGGATGACGGTTCCGTGGCGGAAGCACCCGCGCCCAGCCGGGTGACGACCGGAAAGGTTCAACACTTGGAAACCTCCTTGGTAGCCCACTTGTGCGAAACATCCTCTTCTGCTGCCCTACAATCAATAGAAGTTTAAAAAAAAATCCGACCGAAGTGATGATCAGAAATATTTATTGCGTAAGTATTGTGCAGAGAAGATATACCTAAATTCTTCATCAGAAAAGAAATAGCTAATAGGTATAAGTACAAAGACTAACTAGAGGTCTACTATCTAGATAGTGTCAAATGGAAAGTAGTGGTTTTTTTCTTACGTCAACGTAGCGAACCATAACAAATACCTATGATTTAAAAAAATACAAGAAAAGTATAAAGGTTATAACTTTTAAGCGGAGAAAGAAGAGAGGTTGGCTACAGTCCTAATATTAATTACCTTTTTATTTTTTGTGCAACTGATGAACCAAGCATATGACCCACCTGATGTTAACTAGTCACCATGATATACGTAATTCATTAATCATAGGGTGGATAACTTACCTGTATAACCACAGCATCCCGATCTCCTTTTCTGTAGGGCCGAAACTTCACGCAAGAAGCTTGCGCTAAATCTTCTATGCCCCTTTCAATCGCGTTAGTTTGTTCACTGTCTGAAATGGTCATTAAGAATTTTTATCAGTTTTTACTTATATTCCAGTGTTTATAAGAATTTGCTTCGGTGAAATCTTGCAAACTGAATTAGAACCAATTTCCTCGTATCCTACTAAGTTGTTTGTACATGTTGCACCTACTTTTGTACATGTTGGTTCAGTTCCTAAGACGATACAGCTCTTCAACTCGATAACGGTCAAAAGTAGACAAAAAATGTTGTGCAATATTATTGTAAATCCCAAAGAAGATTCTTTGAAAAAAAATTGTTGAACCTCATCTAAATAACAAAAGTGCTAAGTAGGTATATTTTTAAAGTGATGAAATAAATTATTATTTTACAACTTACGAGATGGTTTCTGAAAGAGTTGTGATAAATTTTGTAAAAGATAACAACATTTGAACGAAAAATATATTTTTTCTAAATTTCGATAAAGCAGGAAAAAATAAACTCTCCATCGAACTTTAAATTTACTTACTGAAATGTTCCTTCTGGATGTAATAGATAAGTTCGTTGTCAGGCCACCGCTTCGAGCTGTCTGTGAGACCGTTTCTCGACAGTCCCTCTACATTTTCCACTATGAGCCGTCTCTGTCTGTCGTTCAGGATCAAGTCTCCTTCGAATTTTCCGCTTTCCTCCCAAGCGTGGTCAGATATTTCTTCATCTTCGTCGAAAAAATTATCGTCTGGACCTCCACCTTCTAAAATGACAATCAGGTATGATATCTCTATAGTCCATTTGCAGAGAATTGGCTTTTTTATACACATATTATTATATTCATTTCCTAAGTATCAGGTTCGATATCTCTATTGTCGATTTGCAGAGAATGAGTTTTTTTAATTCATATTTTTTATTTATTAATTTCATAAGTATATTTCCATAACGTGAACCAAAAAGGAAGCACTTTGTTCGAACACGTGTTAGCCTCAACTCTAACATAAACTATGAACCTTTGCAGTGTAAGGGTGTGTAAGATAACGTAAGTACTTACTTTTAACATTGAGGTCCAATGAAGAGGTCTGGAGTAAGTAGTCACTAAACTCGTCCAACTCATTCCGGGACATAGCCGAGCACTTCAGCACACAAACAACAAACACAATCCACAACAACCTCATCATAATCCAAACTTAAACCTACTTTTAATAAATAATGTCCTCCATAAATGCATGAGCTATCGTTCGTTTTCTATTCAACTCGCACTTTCCATGGTTATGTGTGTCATATTCACGGTTTATAATTGTTTATAATTTTATGTAAATTCGCTCCGCAATCGATAGCTTTTACTCTCGCGGTTGATTTTTTGTGTTGGACAAAATGTGCCAGGGTGGGGCGAGGTTTAATATAGCTTCGGATACGACCATTTCACAAGGTGTTGGGCCGCAACTGCGGCTTGCGACAGCACAGCGGCAGTGCACCACATGCAAGAGCGTTGCTAAATTTGCTGGGCGAGTTATTCTATTATTTTGGTCTCTATAGTTCAATAACTCAATTACAGCAGGTGCAATAAGCGAGAAAGCAATGGTGATTGCTTCTGTCGAAATACAATAGAATTGCAGGCGCTCTTCCGCAAGTTTTCACCTCTACTTGTGCTTATGACTAGGATTGTGGGGGAAGAGAAGAGGAAAGTGGGAGATTTTACGTTTTACTACAGCCAGCAGTAGACTTTAGTAGGCATTGGAGTGTTGAAGTGTCTGACTCAGATCTGACTAGATATTCCAGAGTAGCTACTTGATATTATTTTTCTATTTTTCCTTGAACAGTGTAGATTACAATCCATACATTTTCCACTTGACCGAGTCTCCGATCAAATATTTCATTAATTGACCAATCTAATCAATTTACGTACTTACTATGTTCTAGTTTGATATTGCCAATGTTCCAATTCTTCAATGCCACTGTCAGCTCCAAAAAAACGGTAGCCTTCCAATTATTTGGCGCAGACAATAGTAAGTATTCCAAAAAAACAGACTAAGGCAAAAGTAGATGCGTACCTAAATAAGTTTTTTGGCACAATATTGCAATCGTTGCTCTACTAAACTTACATTCAGAGATCACTGGACTGACCTACTCAACATTTTTTTAGAGGAAATGAGGAGGTAATACAATAAAATAAAATATTTTCATATTTAGGGCCAGTAGAAGCTTCAAAACAATATTATGATGAAGAACTGACAACGTTTAGTTATGTTTCTAATATTCGTCATCCAACATTATAAGGATACAGTGTAGTATTCTGTAGTACAAAGTATTGTACAAGTAAGTCACTCTCGGAAGAATTCACTTTGAGTTTCAGTTTCTTCACAATACATTTTAATCAGCTTTAATACGTCTCGTTCTGACATTCCTTTTCTCTGACCGATTTGCACATCCTCCTATTAAAAATTTAAATGGTTAACAAATTACAATGTATTAGTGAATTCAAATTCAAATTCAAATTGTTTATTTAACATAAATGCATCCTAACAGACACTCCAAAGCGATACATTTATTACACGAGCACTTAACATAATATTTTATACATAGAAATTTAATAACCTATGCTTAACAAAAACAATATCAAAAACTCACAAAAAATAACAAATTATAATATTGCACACAATAATTGCACCAAAGAATTAAACATTTTATCCTGAAGATATTCAAATATTATAAATGAGCTTCAATATCTCCCTCACAATATTTCAGCGTAATTTTTCCTAATTGGTTTATTTTATCCGCAAATACGTCCATATCGGGATGTAACCTAAGGATAGCGTTAAGATGGAACTGTGCACGGTATAGCGGTGACTCCTGTCGTGCGGTAGTGCGCGCGGGGCTTGGCGCAAACAGGTGGACTCGCCCAGGACGGAACCTGGCACGTTGCTCGGGCACGCTGAGCCTACTGGCTTCGTATACGAGTTCCGGACAGTCTAGAACCCCATGCAAGATACGGCATATACTCATGATCTGTTCACAGAGTCTACGTGTTTCCAGCGAATTGTAACCTAGTGTACCTTGTAAATATTTAGTCGGGTACATAAACGGGTGGTAACCGAACCTTCTTTTATAAAGATAGCGCAAAAAGCGCTTTTGCACTTTTTCAATCATTAATGTATAAGTCTTCTCGTGAGGGTTCCAGACGCAATAACAGTTCTCTATTTTTGATCTGATGAGAGACGTATATAGGAGTTTGATGGTTTTTAAGTTAGTGAATTCTCTACAATTCCGTGTGACAAAACCCAAGCGCTTGAAGCATTCTGATGTTACTTTCTTAATGTGGTCATGAAACTGTAGTGCTGGGTAGAATAAAATGCCTAGATCTTTTACCATAAGGCACCTGGTAATAGTCTGGTCCTTTAATGTATATTGCGCGAGTATTCCACTTGTAGAACGTGTGAAGCTCATCACCTGACACTTTTCGATATTGAAATATAGTTGGTTTTTTTCACTCCAGCGTTCTATAGCATTTAGATCTTGTTGAAGCGCTATACAATCAGTAGGTGATTGTATGCTTCTATACACTTTTAGGTCATCTGCGTATAGTAGGCATTTACTAAATCGTAGGTAGTCTGGAATATCGTTGACCATGATTGAAAACAGAAGTGGTCCCAAAGATGAACCTTGACTGACACCCGAGCGCGTGTGGTACGATGTTGAGTCATAGCATCCTAGGCGGACGAATTGGTTTCGGTCTCCAAGGTAGTCAGCAAAGAATTTAATAAGTTTAGGTACCAGCCCCATAGAACTGAGTTTTTCAAGAAGAACATCGTTATTTACATGATCAAACGCTTTCCTAAAGTCAAGATAAATAACATCCACTTGGATATTTTCATCCATTCTACGAGACACGTCATCAACTAGAGAGAGCAGGTTTGTATTAACGGAACGTTTCTGTCTAAATGCATGTTGTGCGTTAGAAAGGTAAGGTTTCACCTGTTCATAGATCTTTGTGTGCAAAATACTTTCAAATAGTTTAGCAAAACAGGATAAAATTGCTATAGGTCTATAATTTTCTACTTTAGTCTTGTCTCCAGATTTAAAAATAGGTACTACTCTAGACTGCTTCCAAACTTTCGGATATTTACCTTTATTTAAAGATAGATTGAAGATATGTGACAGGGGTTCTGTAAATTGGATATTTAGACCTTTAACTACATACGGCGGAATACTATCTGGACCTACCGAACTCTTGGGTTTAAGTTTCCGGATGTGATAATCGATATCTTCATAGGATATATTTAAAATATTTACTAAGCTGTTATTACCTATGCTTTCCGTTACTGCAGAAGCCTTAAGAGCAGGCGCTTGAGGTAAAAATACGCTACTGAAATAATCAGCAAAAGCACTAGCAGCTGCTCTGCCACTGTGCTTACGTTCCTCGTATATGATGCACGGTTCAAAACCACCTTTAGTCTGCAAGCTCTTAACATGTTTCCAAAACTCTTTTGGGTTTTTGGATAGATTTTCTTCTACTTGAATAATATAGTTATTGTAGGCTATTGGACCATCATGCGTCATGCGGAAGGATGAAAGTCATATTACGAGAAAAGTGTTAGGTATGGATGTGGATGGTGGTTACAGAAGAAACTGTAGACCAAAAAAAAAGGAGGATGAACTGTGTCAAAGATGACATGAGCAAGAAAGGAGTAAGCACTGAGATGACGAATAATAGAGGTGTGTGGAAGAAGAAAACCTGGGGGCTAATTCTCGCGCCGATCTCGATCATTTTGCAATTTTATTTTATTGCTTCTTTTCGAAGAGAGAATGGATGATTTCTTTGAGTAATTCATCAACGACCTCTTTGTAAAAGCCTTCGATAGCTACGAAATACGGAAAACGTAGAAAAAGTGCGGGGTTGTGAAAAGAAGCAATAAAATAAAATTGCAAAATGATCGAGATCGATCCGAGAATTAGCCCCCTGTTGTGCTGACCCCCACTAAGCGTGGGATAAGGGTAATTTCTATGAATTGCAGTTTTACCTACCTTTAGTGGAATGATGGTGTTGTTGCCGTTTTTGGAGAATGCTACTCTAGGGTAATGCATAACACTATCGTAATCATACTCCACTCCAAAATCTGTCACGGTGTCATTGTTGTACTTTGCGAAGTTGTGTTCCGTACCTAGCAAGAA
The DNA here is from genome assembly GCA_947578465.1 of Thera obeliscata. NCBI lineage: Eukaryota > Metazoa > Arthropoda > Insecta > Lepidoptera > Geometridae > Thera > Thera obeliscata. The sequence goes on from OX387926.1 coordinate 8,801,234, forward strand.
AATATCATGAAATATATAATTATGTGTTCATTAAAAACGTTGTTTTATAGATCAGAGGGTTTTTACCACAGAATACCGTAGAAAGGCATGTTTGTATGGGAGCCGCTGTAGCCAGTCCCGCGCTGTTCCTACTTAATTTAAAATTTTACTAAATATGAGGATTCTAAGAAGAAGGTATGAGAATGTTAAAAAAGTATTTCTTTGTTTTGTAATGTTGCTTTACATCTTGTTCAGAAATTAATTATTGCGCAGCACGATTTTTCATTTTACGACTCCCGAAAAAAACTGCCGAATCCGTATGGAGAAAGGAGCACATGCTCATGCTTTTTGGCGACACTTTCCCGGCCACATGGCTCTTCTACTATGTTCTGTGATGGGCAGTGCGTTTTTGACTAATGGTACAGGATAAAGTCATTGTCTAGTTAGGACCTCTCTGTGTTTTCGAGAAACGTATAAATCACGAAGATCAAGATCAAATGCAATAAAAATGAATGGTAAAACTAACCAGCGAGAATATTCTCCCAGACGATCTGAACATAGTCATCTCTATCATAAGTGCTTTGCATGTGATAGAACCCAATAGTGTGGAGCATTTCGTGCACAACTGTCCCATGTTTGAAACAACCCTTGGCTAAGTTCAGCACTTGACTGATTTCACCGTCTTCGTCCGCAGTACTGAGCCCAACGCTGGAGAAACACCCGTTTCCTGAACCCTGAACAAATAACCTTATAGCAAATTACACGTCCCACAGGCCCTTTTTCTTTTTTTTAGGAACCGGGAAGACGAAACGTGGTTCCTCACCCATCAGATGGACTGACGACATCGTTCAGATCGCGAGAAGTCGATTGCTGGAGAGGGCTCAGAATCGTTCTTCCTGGAAATGTTTAGGGAAGGCCCATATCCAGCAGTGGACTTTTTCAGGCAATACTCAATACATTTATTGCATACACATGGTTTAGTTTAGGTACATACATAGTTCTTAGGTGTAAGTCAGTATCACATGGACCCTGTGTATAGGATAAAGCAACATGGAGGTCGGCTGATGATGAGAGGATGTTTACCTGTGTCTCTGCTTATGTGGCGTCGCTGTCTAAACCACATAAGCTAGGCAGTGACCAAAGTGACAAACCAAGACACCCTCGACACTCGATTCCATTTTCGATCTCGGATTTGGTTGGTGTCTCGACAATAACCACTCTCTTGTCCTCTCTGTGTCTCTATCAGTCATCAAATGTCAGCGTCTGACTATAGTCACATTTCAAACGCAGATGAGTTACCTTACCTGTATAATAACAGCTTGTTCGTCCTCCTTTCTTTGACTGAATAGGATACAGCTGTTGTTTGAGATATCTGCCATAGCTTCTTCAATGATTTTTACCTGATCCTCGTCTATTTCAATCAAAAAAACCGTTTTAATAATGACCCATTAATATTTGGCAGTTTTAAATTCTTATTTTGTTTTAAAAGCATACGAACCAAAATCATCCTCTTTTATATGGTACACAACAGTTCTATTCGGCCAGCGTTTAGCTCCGCCTCTTAATCCATTCCTTGCATCCATAGCTTCAGAGACAGCGCGTTTTTGTTCTGCATCCAGTATCATGTCGCCTTCAAAGTATTCTCCAAATTCTCCATGATCTGAGTCTAGAATAAAGAAATGTTTTTCTAGACCCCTGTTTTTCTCTTCTCTTATGCACAAAAAAATATCGATGCTGTTGAAAAATATAGCTTTTTTATATTTTCCGAGTGTTCCTACAGGGGTAAAAAAAAGAAAGGGGTAAGTTTATCGTTCGTCGAAATCTGATAGCTTTTTTGGATGGTTGGATAACCGCGTTTCACACGATATTTTGTTACTCAACAAAGCTAAATTATAAAAATGTATTATTTGTAAATACACCGAATCGAATGAATCGACGATAATCGACATTACTCACAGTAAACATGAAGGTCAAGCTGTAGAAAGTGCTTTTTATTTTCGTAATTGAATTAAAGGTTCACGCTATGGCACGAGTACGGTTTTTATAACAGCTATTTTCTATGAATACAATTCTTAACGGTGATAGTAATAATGGACCTGCATGACAATAATTGCACATAGCACGTATTATAAATAACGTCTTCCATTTTTCAAAAAACTTAATAAACATAAAGGGGCGGCACCGGCGTCCAAATGCTCTAAGGTATGCGTAAAGATAGGTCTTAAATATGGTGTATTTAAGACCTATCTTTAAGCTGAAATGCAATTTTTCTGTAAGTTTTAATTCAATTATTTCAACCGGTACTCAGTCGTTAGACCTGATCTTGCTGTGATTTTGACCAGATCACCCCAATCGGATAGGACCGAACCGAAACAGGAGAAAAAGAACAAGACAAGAAGACAATGTATGTACAGAGAATCGCGTGAAACGGGCATGATCTAAAACCAATCTTCTACTTATTATTCTAAGCATCTGTAGGCAGCGGTAGCGGAATAAGTACAATTGACTAAAAACACAACAAGAGTAGGTATAGCAACCACGACAAGAGTTTGACTAGCCTTTCAGTTCAGTTAAAAGTAGCTCATCCTTCTGCACCGTAGGTCGTGAGTTCGATCCCCACCGAGAACAAATATTTGTGTGGCGAAAAGAGATGTTTGTTCTCTGTCTGGGTGTTATATTGTATTATAAGTATGTATTTACAAAAGAGTATGTTAGTATGATATCAGCAAGTAAAAGCTCTGCTTAATTTGTACAATTTTGGCTAGATTGTGTATAAGGTGTTGCCTGTTCTTCTAAGGCTTGGCCGCGTGGAACTGTATAACTAGAATTATCAACATATTATACCTACCTATTTGAATATTTTGAGAGAATTGGGAAGGTGCTTTAAAATTGAAACAAGCGCTACTTACCTCCAATTCCAAACCGAAGAAAGAAATTCTCACTTCCTTGAGTATCTTTTAAAGGCGCGGCACTTGCGAAAACCAAACAGGTGTATATTATTACGACCAACATTTTAGTTATATTACTTAGTTATAATGGTTTAAGATATTTATTCTCAAAAAGACATACATGTATACTATAATCAGTACAATATCGACCGTCTACTAAAATACGCACAACACATACTAACTTGCGTGGCGATGTTTCATGCATTTATAGGGCAGGTGGAAACGACGCAACGGGACACTTGGAATATCACCTACCTAATTAGACTTACTGATTACATTCAACACGTTTATATACTTAAGCAAGTATGAGACTTGAGTTATCTATGAAGATCCCCACTTAGTAGTCTCGCCAGGAGCTCATGTGGTTATCATTGTGTAAGTCAGTGGCCTTTTAAAATGACCTATTTTTATACTCAACGTTATACATACGTTTGTGCTTACACCAGCTGACTTCTTATGACTTCGCTTCTATAGGCTTGGCCTAGTCGCATGTAACTGGCACCTAGCTAGACTCACCTAGCTTTAAGACGTTTCAAAGTGATCCTTGCGATTCTACTGAATAAACGGACTTTAGATTTAGATTTTTTTATTAAATACTATTTGCGCCCTGCGGTGTTCCGCGATTAAAAAGTATGTATTTTTCCTCTATGTCCATGATAAGTTCATCGTCTGTACCAATTGGATTGAAAAAACCCGTTGAAAACACGGTTCCTATATGCTATCCCATAGGAACCGTGCATTTTTTTTTTTTTAATATTAAATAGAACATCCTTTGGCTACAATCTCACCTGATGGTAAGCGACGATGTAGCCGACGATGAAGCAGGATGGTCTACAAGACACCTATTCACTCTTGCCTTGAAGAGGCCCAGATTGTAGTTGTCAGGAAAAACAGTCGTCGGCAATGAGTTCCACTCCTTGGAGGTTCGCATAATGAAGGTGGAGCTAAAACGCTTAGTGCGAATGGGTGGTATGCTAACCAGGTATGGATGGTAATGAGCCGTGCGTCTGCTAGTCCTATAGTGGAAGGGAGATGGTGGTATGAGATCGTGCAGTTCCCAGCATTTCTCCGGGATAAAAATTTGCCTGTCATTATTCTGACCCCTAAACAACCACTATTAAATCATGTCGATCCATGCTGTATGAAGAATTAAAACAAATCTATCCCACGGGAACTATACATTTTACCACACCTATGTACTATTCCAGACTAGTCTATTTCATCCAGATCCGTTCAGCCGTTCTGACGTGATTGAGTAACAAACATTCATCCGTCCATCCATCCAAACTTCCACATTTATAAAAGAGAGGGACATCTGATCTGATAAAAATTATTGATGAGGTATTGGATTGAGGTACATTACAAAAACAAGGTTTTGTTGTAAATATCGTGCTATATTTAATTTACAAATAATTACAAAAGAAATCGACACACAAAATGTATACTGTACTGTACAAGCATGCAATTCATATAATAATGCGAAATTATGTATCAGAAAAATTAATTTACAAATAAAATAAACATAATAATTAACATAAAAACTTTACTTAGAAGTAATAATCAATAATACAATGACAAAACCAACACACAAAATAAACAAAAAAAGATATATTTTGTCCATTTCATACATTATGGCGTTTTTAACATAATACTGAACTTGCTAATACAACAAAAAAATTATGTACGCTGTTCACGTTTTACCTATTTTTATATTAATGCATAAATACGTAATAAATATCAATGAACGTTGTGACAACATAATGTCCAAAGGCTATTTCTGCTACAAAGATAAATGAAATAAACAATATTCCACTAATGTAACTCGTCAAATTACATAGAATAATTAATTTAGGCAGTCTTTAATATATTTTAGTTAATAATCATATCAAACCTTTCCACAAATTCATAATCGACTAAATAAATAATAATAGTAATACCAGACAATAATGGTAACATACCCTAGAACTTATCTAGCAATCAAAATATCTATATAATATAAGCACATAACTTCAGTAAAGCACTGTAAAATGTTCTAAATATTGGTCTAGTTAATTATTGCTTGGGGCATGCCCTTTTGAACGACACAAACTACCAGATCGATGCAATCAGTATATTCTTAAGCCTGTATTCCACTGTATTGCTTTTATTATAGTTATATATCTATTTATTTATCGATAAAAGGACAACACTTGCGCATCTATTCTACGTATGACTTACGCTACATGAATTCCATACTGCTATTTGCAATATCGATCACTAAAGATTTATAACACAGTGTAAATACCGGCTTTAACGATATAAATGGGTATTTCCAATTCACCCCGACAAACTGTCTCTATAGGAGGCCGCTGGAATTTTCTAGTATTTTTGATCTTTGTTTTTACAAATACATTCAGATTGCGTAGGTCTCTCTCTAAACAGAGCCAACTTTCGAGACAAACGATATTCTTGGAAAGGGAGTTTGAGGAGACATCCCAACTGCCTAGGAAAAGTTAGATCGGTTGTCATTGGAAAATACCCGAAATAGTGGGGTTTATTTACGCTTACTTCTAACATTCGTCTAATATAATTGCCTACGTATAGAGGACGTCAAAAGACTCAGTAGTAAGCGGTACTCTACATAAGTAGTATCACAAATTGTGCAGAAAATCTACAATCAATCAAATTTTATTGCTATTTCATTGAAGGCTCTGTCAATAAGGCAAATAAATGCTGATCACAATAAAAATAGAATTTATTCACCATGAATACAATAAAAATTGCATTATTTTCTACTATAATATTCATGGGTGAATATTTAGTTTTGATGGCAGTAAAATGGGAATAAACTCTATTTTTATCAACAAATTGGTGTTTACGTTTCCTATGACTATCTATTCAAGACATTATCATTTACGCTAATATAATCGAGTGTATTTAATATTTTTATCCCATACGTTATCTAACCGGCTTCAAAGCCCGCAATGGAAACTAACCTTACAATAAGAGTAAAATCACGCAAACAGTTAAGATAAGTATAGATCTCAAAAGTATTTCATTAGAAAATCGTTTGCTTCCTTGCAGGTAGCAACCCATAGGAAAAATATAGAATTTTAATATCAAAAATAAAATGATACATTTAATTTAAAATGTCTGAGAGCAAACATAGATTTTATCAAATAATGGCATTATAATATGCGCAAACGCAATATATTTGCAATGGCATAATGCATTTTATGTATATTATTTATTTATTTATTTTAATGTCGGTCGGCTTCAAAATTTCAGGAGTAGGTACAATCGACGAAGAAGAATATTTATTCGACTACACCCTTGATTTTTTATTAAATGTATGGAAGAATAACGTTAAAAATCATTTAAGCATTTCAACAACAAAATCTTCTTTGCATAGGTATAATAATTTTATTCGCAAGTCTAATATAATCGATTTTTTATAGCCTTACCTACTTCTTTTTAATTAATGAAAAAAAAAACATATTTTATCGGTATTACTGTTTCAATGAAACAATTCCAAAAATTCGAAATTAGTTTTGGTTTAGCCTTCGACCCTAACTAGGTATTTTAGAAAACGTCAAACTACCATTCAATGCGAGCATAGTAGCAATTTTAGCTCTCAATTCATTAAATATGAGAGTGTTGTCTAATAAATACATACTTTTGTACTTATACTTAGCTAGTAAGTTTGCTATTCGTATATCGAAATGGGACATTTCTGTAAACTGTATTTGGCACACACTTATTGATATGTATAAGATGTGTTCGCGTTTGCGTTAAAACTTTTCTATAAAAATATGACTTTCATTTAAAAACTAAGGCTGTTTCTGGGGTTTGTCTGGAAGCCCAACAAAGAACTCCATTATGTTTCCGTGCATTTCACTGATTTAGAGAAGCTATCCCATTTCATATAAGCGGCACTTACACGAACGTAAGTTTATAAATCACTCTAAAATAGTAAATAACGTTACGAGCATTATAATCGAATACGTTTAAAATGCTTAACAAATTTACGTAAATCAACTTCAAATTGTAACTACAAAGTCTAAGATTTCAAAAATTTCCTTCCTAATTCGATGTATTGAATGTTAACTTTCGAAGCTTGCTTACACAATAATAACATCAATGGCATTACAACGAGAAGAATCAAGTAAAAGCCTAAAGCTTTTGTTTCCTAAGAAACGATGGCTGTAATAGTACTGCCATTGTTGCTCAGAGGACCGTGGCTCGACTTCTTGTCTGTTTTGACACAGATCTATCCGAAACACAATAGCAAGTCTATTGTGTCTGGAACAAACGTCTAAGAGATAAACAGTGAAGGCGTCTCGTCGCTCGTTACTACACAACTATGCAAGTCACATGCTGATATGTAAAAGACGACAATATCTCGATTCAAATACTGATACAGATTATTTGGCTTGTTCAAATAGTTAAGTATAATATTGCTGAACATGGAAAGCATTGAAACCGTAAGCGAGTAGAACGCATCACTTTCTCGACTATTCCACTCAAAACATTCACTCCCGGATCGATCACAGATGAAAACGCACAATTTTACTAATAAATACACTAGTATTAATTAGGCCTTTTTAGGACAGATAAATCACAATTTATCTTACTTACAATTCCTCCATAATCACGTTCAATCTCATCTTATTCCGATTATTCTTTGGATTTTTACCTGAAAATAAAATCAGTGAATTTCATCATGTTGAAGGTTTAATTTAACCACAAACATCGTAGCTTTCGAATCTCTAATATTGGTAGGATAGTTTAATGTCCACAGAATACGGAATTTGTATGGGAGCCCATGTCGCCACTTTTACATTTCCACTATTATATTTAAAATATCACTAAATTATGAGGATTCTAAGAAAAAGGAAGGAAGGAAGATGTCAAGAAAGTATTTCTGTTTTATATTGTTGCGATGCATGCATGCAATGCATTCTTCTCTTTACGACTCCCGTAAAAACTGTTGAATTTGTATGGAGAAACGCGCATTATGCTTATGTATTTTGGCGACACTTTTCCGGCCACATGGCTGTTCTACTTTGTCCTGTGGTCATGTCGTATAAGGATGTCAATGAGGCCGCATCACATCGGAGGAAACTACATCAAAACCGCGGTAAGAGCTAAGCTCTTAAATTTATGAAGAAGTAGAATACCTATAACCACCTACAACTTGGATATTTTTAAGAGTAGAGTGAACGCAAGTATAATGTCAAAAAAAAGAGTGTGTTTTACTTAGACTTACGTTTAGGTGTGCTAGTCGCTAGGCGGCGGTCTGCGTGGCCGCAGGCGCGGGGGTTGGTGCGGGTGCGGGGGCGGGGGCAGCCCGGCTCCTCCCCCCGCGCGGCTTGATGCTCTCAGAGACCTGCCACATGGCCTCCTCGCTCAGCACGTCATCAAACTCGTTGAACATCGCCTGGATGCGCTCGTTCTTCTTGAACTTGTACTGTCTGCTGGAGGGATATTATTGTTATGTCAATTTCTTATTGGATGATTTACAAAATGGTCGGTGATGTGCAAACTGATTAAAAACGCAAAACAGGTAAACCTTGCCTCAATCCACTTTCATTCTAGCTAGCATTAGGTAGGTAGGTTTCTGTTTACCTACTTTGTTTGAGAGAAATAAACAATTTATTATTAATTCATCGCCAGATTGAGGCCGACTTGTTACCGTCTGAGGCTCGTATAGTCATTAATTTTTTGAGGATTTTTAAGTGAGTTAGTATTCCATATGTGACAGGTTGTACGCTCAGGCTCTAATACTGGTTTACTCAATGTTTTCTTTCAATGATTAGAAGTAAGGCCTAGAACACAAACATTTTTCAAGGCGTAATACTAACGCACGATTAATGACGAAAAATAAACAAGTTGTACGCACTCTTTGTGGAATCTCTTCATGTTTTCCATAATGTGGTACTGTTGCCATCTCTTGGTGAAGTTGATGCTTCCATCTGGCAATAGATCCGAGTTGCCTATGTGGACGAATGTCAGATCTTGAAGGACTAGACCGCTGCAAATAAAGATTTATTTTATTGCTAGGAAATATAATAATGTAATAGTAAAATATATTGAAAATAAATTGTACCCCTAGTCTGAGTTTTAATCGATCAGTTTGAACAACTCGTTTCTATGTAACGTATTGTTGTTGTCTTAGCATTTCGCCATATAAAAAAGAGAGACACACACGTAAGCGTAAACTTTATTTGAAAATCCGTTTTGAGCCATCATTATTTGTAAACCGAAATTGCAATACCATTGAGAAATCCAGAGAAAACGGGAATTGACGGACGGAAATTGATGCTGACTGTTTTAAAAGGGAAAGAGGAAAGGGCCCTTTTAAGGGAGTTAAAACTTTTGATGTTGGCTGTACCACCAATGGTATTTTTTATTTAACCTATGCCTTGCCTTGTCCCACTGCTGGGCAATGATCTCCCCGAAAGACTTCCCCTTATCTCTCGCCTCTTTCCACCATCTCTTCTCAAAGGTGTCGATATTGTCCCCAACTTGTATCGTTTCACCAATAGTACAAGTGAAACTAAAAAATATTGCCTAATTGAGAACCTCTTCTCCTATCCTATTTGAAGTCGGTTGATAACAACCAATACATACAATAAAGTGGCAATTGTGTGCTTACATGTAGGGAATACAAGGCGGCTGCGTTTCTGCCAGCGCTTGTCGATACGTCTTAAAAGACGATGAGGAGTCTATAATAGTGCAATAGTCATGCAATGTGTCCACGATAGACCGCGGCCAGCCGAGTCGCTGCACCGGCGGCGAATCCAGTGCAGACACCAGCGCGAGGTAAGAGTTGAAGTTGTTCATCTTGCGGAGCGCTTTCATCACTTTCAGGAATTTGCTGGCGTATTTCTCGCGTTCCCGGGCTTCCTCCTGTAAAATGTTGATTTTAGTAAAACTAATTTACACACACCTTTACAAAGCTGAGAGAATCTGGAGATCTGTCTTCCCGTACGTGCTAGTACGGGAAGACAGACATATGGGATGTGTGACGGAGATTTAGCTTATGATATCAAGTACTGCTACTATAAGAGCGTCGTATATATGTTACTCTTGTTTAAAAACTGTTCAACTGTTCGCACCAAGCGCTTTGCTTCAACTTTTATGTTGCGGACAGCCAAGGAGTGGAATTCCTTGCCAGCGTCTGTTTTTCCGAAAACGTATAACTTGGATGTTTTAAAAAGAAGAGTGAATAGGTATCTTCTAGACAAGCGTGCTACACCAGAGATTGCGGTCAAACGCAAGCCTATAAAATGTAAAAAAAAACTTAATCACTTTCAAGGGTTATCTGAATTCTTGAAGCATTTTTGCGTGATTGAGTCACAAATATGTCTGATATTCATTATATAGATACGTACATCGCTTCAATCTCAGCTACGTAAAGCGGAAACTCTAGTAACGTTATAGATACCGCGTTCCAATAAATAAACAGGCCAGCCCCGCGTAACTTTCTTAAGAAAATTGGTTCTACTTTTACTTTTAGCTATCTTAATTCCTTATTAGATAGATAGATCTAATTATCCCTCACTATAATTAGTTATATAAATCTAATTATCAGCGGGTACACTTTCATCGAGTAGTAGGTACACTATACATGACAGTAAGCACACAATAATGACGTGTAAAATAAGTTTTTTACAAATAAATATTGTATCTTGTCGGGCATAAATTAGCTCATTCGTTACACGATGTAATGAGAAACTGATTAAAATCATTCATAAAATAAAATAAGCTTTAAAAATGTAGAAACCGAATTCATGGACAAGCTATTAAACCAATTTTGTTACCTTTCAGATAAAAAAAGATTATTTCTAATCATCATTTATGCGAAATTATGCAATGACAAACATAAAAAAAAATACAACCGAATTGAGAACCTACTCCTTTTTTTATTGAAGTCGGTTAATAACCCAATCCGGGCTCTTCAATAACTTTTCATACTAAGTTCTGAGGCTGCCCTTATTATTTTATGAGATCGACTAAAAACTCACAGACCAAGCAGTTACAAAAATGTCTGAATACATTTTTACGAAATATGACGACAACTCCTAAAAATTGCTGCATAGAAATAGGTGCTTCCATTTCCGAAATACACTTATAAACTCCTCTTTTTTTAGTAGGGCCATAGTAAAAGAGTCGTTTTCGTAATATAATACAGAACAGACTATCCATCAGTTCCGCTAGTCTCGTTTTCGTCAGATCAGCTTGTAAACATTTAATGATACAGTATCGCGTAACTCCTGTCGCCATGCAACACTATAATTTTCCATGGTCTGGTTCACTTTTATGTCGAATCACATCATAATTATTATTACATCGATAACTTAGCAAATTTTACAATTACTAGCAGCAATTACTCTTGTTTAAAGTACAACACAAGTGGCTCAATCGTGAGATAAATCTGAAATTTACTGACGACAAGCTGTAAATTTCAGATTTCTGGAAAGCTGAAGCCAGAGGAAGTTAAGCATTTCGTACGTTTAGGTTGTAAGTCCTTGAACGCTATTATTTCATGAACTGATTTTCTTACGATATTTTACTATGTCGGTCGTGGTAGATATCTATTTATAATATGGAATTTATAAATTACTAGCGACCGCCCGCGGCTTCTCTCGCCACGAACTCGTTCCCGTTACTTTTTCTGGATAAAGTATCCTATGTCCGTCTCCAGGTTCTAAGCTACCTACCTACCAATTTTCAGCCGTTCGAGTTATAAATAGAGTAACTAATACAACTTCTTTTAAATATGTATATAGATTTTGTGGACATACCTGTTCTAATATCCGCGAGCGCGCCCAATAGCTCATCTTATTGAAGTGCTCGGTGAATCGCGTGAGATTAGGGTTACTCTCCTCCGATTGGTCTCTCGGCCACGACAGGACTTCGGCAGTGGTGATCCGGACGAACAGTTCAGAGTCTAGTAGCGTCATCTGCTCTGCAAGGTCGCCTGCCTTGAAGTCTAGGAGGGTATCACGACGTAGCGACACCGAACCGTAGCACGGGTTGTCGTACTCATACCGATTGTTTGTCTGTTGGAAGTGCAACTGCTTTTGTTTATCGACTAGAATTTGTCTCAGTGCTTTGGCTATTGGAAGTTCTTCGGCGTCGACTAGCCAGTAGATGAACTCCATTATTTCTTGCATCAACGGACAGTCTAGATCGGCCATGCTGAAAAGAACAGTGTGATTTAACGATCATTCTTCATTAGGCTGAGAAGTCTGATGTTACCTGCCGCTTCTTTTTAAAAACGATTTAAACTAAATCGATCAGTACTCAAGCTATACCAGATAAATGTGTGCTAAAACGTTAGGGCTCGATCGCATTATTAGAATACCAGTGGCGGTGCAATCAGACACGCCACCAAACAAAATGTATACGGCTGTATGAAAGGTATCTAACCTGGTGTCTGCTCGGTTGCGCAACTAATTTGGTAGCGGCAATCGAATAAGGCTCTTACGAATGAAATAGGTATAAACTGTTAGGTGTAGGTTTTGGGAATAGGACATACCTAAACGGATCAAGCAACGGGACACATCCCTAGAGAAAAAGAAGAAGAAGAAGGAGAAGATGGCGCATGGCTTCGAAATGCGTAGTTGTAATTGTTTGCCGTGTAATAAAGTAAAACAAGAGTTGTAGCTATATTCAATTAAGAGTTTTAGCCTTATAATACTTACGTCAAATCATTGACGACTCTCGTAAGTAGACTGAGTGTGGACCTCAGCTCATGCGGGCGCGGCTTGAAGTGATTGGCGCGCTTCACTAGTCGCGCGACCAGCCCACTCGGCGACACCCACGTACGATAAGTCGCGAGAAACGCCTCTTGGTATGCGAAATCTGCATCAGATAACATCTTGTTCACGATTTGAATGCCGAATCGGTAAACTATTTGTTCATGAGTGCTATAACACCTTATCAAGACCTGCGCACATCTAGGCGATGGTGATGGCGATCATCTGAAACGCTGTCAAATATAGCCATTATATTTGACAGCGTATCACGTGATCACGTCCGTTGCCATCGCCTTGATGTGCGCAGGTCTTCAGAGTAAAGTAAGATTTTTTCAGTTGTGTATTTAGTACGTATTTATTGCTTCCATGTACATCAGGATAAGTTATCTATGCTTCTCATTACTGATTTATTCCTTACCAGTACAGTAAGACGCAGTCATTAAATAAGCATTCAATACTTTCGGATATGGTTTGGTTTTTAGAGCACTCACAATAAATAGTTTACCAACCTAGCCAAAAATAAGCTGGTAACACATTCTTGAAGATAAACATTTGACGCACAATATAAAAACAAACTTCAAAAATCGTTCCAAAGTGCTATGCAAAGCTGAAAAAAAATTGGATATATTTAAATGATGCTTTCAACGTGCTTTATCCAAGGCTTGCTAGAACGTGTTTAAGAATTGCAAGTGCTAATAAGAGTAAGTCATAGAAGATTAAGCAAAGAAAGCAAAGCCAAGTAATTGTATTAGTAAAAACAAAACCAGCATGTCTGTCAGCCCCAACAAGAAATGATCAACGACTTACACTCGTCCGACTCTGTAAGAAAGCATGACAGATGAAAGGTTAGAAGAAGCATGGTAAAGAATAATGTAATTGTTTTTGTATTATTGGTAATGCAATCCCATTCCAATCATGTTAAATCATTCAATGTTGGTAATTCGCTATTATAGCGTAACTTTGATAGAGTTCGCGCAAGTTAACTATGCGCGTAACAGTTAGCTGAAAATTAAAAAAAAACTGACTATAAATAATCTCCCAATCACAAATATAAACTTGCATTAAGCGCAATGCAAATTCGATATCCCCATTCATGTTTGTGATCGGAAGCTATATTTCCAGTCCATTTTATAAATGGTTTCCGCCATCTGTCACGCGCAGAGTTAACTTGCGCGGTGTCTAGTCAAGACTTTAAGAGTGAAACATGCCTCAACCGAATTCTTAATCGTTATGATAACATTTATAGATTAATATCTCCCTCATCCAATATGGTAACGAACGCGACAGACAGAATACAACAGAATAACTTTAGAAGATAATCTGATTTTAAACAGTAGCAAAAATATTATAATAGCCAAAAAGAGTAATAAAACTTTAGATTATTAGGTTAATAATAATGCTCTTTTCGTTTTTAGGGTTCCGTATTAATATAGTAGAACGATGTAAAATACACGAATTGTGATGACTAACACCACGCCATGATTGATTGATATGGTAAATATAATTACCTCACAAATTATTGGATTTAAAACCTAATAAGGTGTGTGTTCTTTAAAATTATTCTGTTTTATCATCAAAATCAAACCCGAATTTCAAAATTTTGTTCAGAAAATTTTCTTATTCAACAAAAGTATAAAGTGTGATCCATTGGCGAGCATAAACCGACGAGCCTGCGAGCCAAAATAAACCACCAATGGAGCACCTAAAAGACCGCGGTTTTGTAGGTGCTCCAATCGGCGGTTTAATCTTTGGCTCGCAGGCTTGTCGGTGTTAGCTCGCCAATGGAGATCTTTAGATTTACCAGTGAGCGTACAATCTTACCTTTGGTAGCTTTAGTAGCCAGTACTATAAGTGCGTCGGGATTCCCCCCTCTCACTTCGGGTCCTTCTTTGCCCGGCCCCTTGAGGACTAGCCATTGCCTGATGTCGGTCTGGAGTATAATGTCGTCGGGGTCTGCCGGAGCGGGCGTTTCTTCCGTTGTAGCTGGAGGCTGCTCGGCACTACTTTCACTTCTCTGTAAATAAACGTACGACTGTAAGACATCCATCCTTGTTATTTTACCTCTTCTTCTATAACCATCCACATCTAACACTCTTTTCGTAATTTAGAAAGGGGCGCTGGGAAAGCTATTTAAATACAAGGTTTACCTGAGAAGGCACAGGAGATGGTGTTGGTGGCTGTTGGACTAGCATCTCCAATTCATCCTCCAGAGGGAATTTCCCCGGCGTGCTTGAACTCACGAACGAATCATCGGAGTGCTGGAAAAAAATGCATAAATATAATTAGAACATAATGTAAATCAGTTCCTGAAACAAAGTCTCATTTTATATACGATGCATGTTAAAGGAATGTCAAAGCAAATCGCCAAAAAATCTTTGCAAGTTGGCCTTGACACTCGAAGTTTTTTTTTTTTTTTTTAATTTAGGTGGTGGAACAAACCTAAAATATAGCCTGATGTTAAGTGGTAACCATTGCCTATAATAAAGCATTGCCTTGTCACGCACGTCAGGAACGTGCCCTACGATGCACTGTCCTGCGTCCATCAACTTGAGGCATGCAGATGGTCAGCCTCACGCACCAGTAATTTCACCGTTACCCACACCCTTCAAACCGAAACACAGCCATGCTGATTCACGGCAGAAATAGGCATGGCGGTAGTACTTCCCCAGACGAGCCCTTCACAATTTTGCTAACTATTAATTGTATTATAATATGACGATGCAGTGCCCAACAGGGTGCATGTACTGACCTAAGCTAATTTAAGAACAAATGCTATTTATTTTGTGTACATGCAAGCAATACATAAAATGAAAAAACAAAGAGCTCTACTACTACTGCCTGACTAGCTAGTGTGGTCTACTCACAATATTGTTCATGATAGTTTCATCCGAAGAACTATTGTGAGAGTTGTGGGAGTTGTGAGAGTTGTGCGAGTTATGAGAGTTGTGTGACGACGGCCGCGGCGACGGCGGCGGCAGAAGTTCGTTGGAGTTTACAATGATCTTTGTTTTCAGTTTGGGCGGCAGCGCGGGCGGCTCGATGGGAATCGGACTAGTGCCGCTAGATGTTGTCATGCTCACACTGTCTTCTGATCCACTGCAAATGAATAAAAATCACTGTTATTAGACTGGCCTCTCAGCTCAGTTGGTCAGTTGGCTCTGCCTTCTGCGCCGTAGGTCGTGGGTTCGATCCCCACCGACATCAAATATTTGTGTGGTGAACGTAGATGTTTGTTCTCTGTCTGGGTGTTATATTGTATTCTATGTACATGTTTACAAAAATAAAAGTATTTAAGATTAATCAGCTATCTGGTCCCCATCGTACAAGCTCTGCTTAGTTTGGGTCTAGATAGTGTTGTGTGGATTGACGGCATTATCTATTTACTATTTATTTATTGGAATACCAACAGCTTATTCAAACTCAGTGAGTCAAAAATCATTTATTCACTTGAATCGCAAATATCACTACTCTGAAGCGTTTTAAAACTAGGTAAATAGAGGTGACCGTTTCACGCGACAAAGCCGAGGAAAAACAGATAAGACTGTGATGCGGCATGAGCTTTATCTATTTATAATGAATTAAGGGAAAATAGCAGCATGTAAATATATAATAAAATAGAGTCGGTAATAGGTAATATATAATGAGGAGGGATGAAAGTCATGTGACTAGGAGAGTAATGAGTATGGATGTGGATGGATATGTGAGCAGAGATAGACCAAGGAAAACATGGATGAACTGTGTGAAAAATGACATGGATAGGAGAGGAGTGAATGCAGAGATGACGGCTGACAGAGCGAAATGGAGGAAGAAGACATGTTGTACCGACCCCACATAAAGTGGGATAAGGGCAGGAAGAAGAAGAAGAAGAGTAGGTAATGCCAAAAAAGGCTAATAAAGCCTCCACAATAAAAACATTTTTTTTGACTGTCCTAAAAACTTTCATGTCATCAAAGTAATTAGTACTTACATGCACACCAGATATTATACATATCCAGAGTAATATATTCAGATTAATTTACATTTATTTTTATTTAGCCCGGTCTGTCCCACTGCTGGGTAATAGGCCTCCTCCCATTCCTTCCACTCATCTCGTTCTTGACCCGTCAAGTCTTATTACTCTTGGACATAAAGTGACCGATAGGACCTTGTAACGTATTTGTTAGTAGATTCCACCTTCACGAGGGTTGGATAGCTGTAATTATGAATAAACAAAACGTACCTTAGAGGAGGGGTGCCGAAATGTTGTACCGTCAACGACGAAGCAAGAGATCTCTGCACTTGCCGCTGAACTGAGATTGCACCCGCGTTTGTGTGTGCCGCACTAGACATAGAAAAGTAAACTGAATTAAATCTACATTACCAAGTACTATTACACTGTCAATAGGGCAAGCAGCCAAAACGATTATGCCAAGCCTGCACAATTAAAAATGTAAGACTTTCTCGCCTTATTTGATGACTATAAGTATGTCGTACTATGTAGTATTATGTCTATTCTATGCTAACTTCGGGCGTAAAAAATAATTACCTGGCCGTATTGTAAGATGTGTGGATAGAATGTCGGAACATATCCGGCGGAGCGGCGTTGTGACTGCAGTTTCCGAACATTTCCATGTACGCCATTACTGAAAACACATTCAAATTCGTTTACAAGAGAGCACAATTTAGAAAAGAGATATTGGTGTGATACTGTATGTGTTGAAGGCTTTTTTGATTTTAAATAAATAGGTATAGACAATACACGCGAAAAGTTTGTTGTTCAGAAAAAAACTAAACATTTCCAGATATGTCTGAATTATTGCTGAAACTCCACAATTAAAAACAACGTTATAAATTATAGAACTTTGCTAAAATAATAAAAAACACACACTAAAGGATATCACACCAATATAGTTTTTGTTAGCAAAAATGATAAAACACTAGTGGCAAGGCGGAACATGTGCGTCTCTCCGTCGTATTAACGTGAAACAGCGAGGCAACGTGACTGTAATGAAGCGCTAAGAGCAACCATCATCAGTGATAATGATAATTAACAGTATAGCCGCGTTCTGATGTTGCTAGCCGATCAATTTTATTGTGCTGATACACGGGCAACTTTTGTAGCAACTTGTTGACTGGACTATCGGAAGACAATGTGCCACATGCACAATGCGGATATAAATTGTTGTTATCGTATTTACCTTTAAGTACTCACAGTACGTACGTATTGGTACGTAATCGTCCTTATTAAGTCCATATTCCTTAAACACATTGTTATAATTACTGTGGAACAACGGAACTATCGCAACGAGCTTCGTCACGTGGAATTGGTACTTGGACTCACGTAGCTTTAAGACGGGTCAAAGTGATTCTTGTGATACCACTGAATAAAAAAATATTTGACTTTCACTTTGACTTTGACCGCGGCTGTGTGTCATTGATTCAGTCAGTGGCTAATCAACGTTAGTTGCCCAACACAATCGCCCGTGTAAGAGCACTTTAAGACGTTAAGCCTGTTTAAGAAATGGTGTATTACGCATGTGAAGACAAGCAAGCGGTGCCAACAATAACATTGACAATGAACTTCGCTAGTTCTCGCATGAGTGGAACTAGACGAGGATGCGAAAACCCTATAAGGCAGCAATAAAACGGCAAGTTTATTGTATTTCCGCTCTCTGATGTTAATTCAGCTCGCGTTTCAGGGCCAGGAACATCCAGCTGTTCTTAGCAACAAAAACATTGCTATAAAATGATTTCCTGATATGGTCGACACATAAAACGTATAGTCAAATGTTTTGTGATAAAGCTATGTGATGACCGCGAAAGCACGCATAAATTATGTAGGCCCAGGCTATGGTATTTTAGCAAACGAAAAGAGTAGTAACTTCGTTGAAATGCCAAGAAACCACAGCCCTATGGTCTAGCAAATGAGTCTCCACGAGCCATGTTCTAGGAGTGGACCTGAGAGAATCTAAACACATGTGAATTGAATCACTCGAGCGGTGTTTGAGCTAAATAGCGCTTCATGCAAACCACTCACCGCTGTACGCGACGCTTTGGAACACTGCCGCGCCGCACCGGCAGACAAACATGCCATTAAACCCCACAATAAGTAACATCATCATATACCAACCACAATGCAGTATCAATCAGTAACACAATCATTAAGGAAAGTTAAAATTAAAACCCTGCCCCACCCACCCAGTTCAACACAAAAATTTCAAAATGGTTCAATATTCAAAATTTTCTGCGAACATTTATTTTTCTGCTCAAGGGCACTTTTAAAATGCCGCTCACTTATTTATTCAGATAAGGATATACGTATGTTATGTTTGTTTTCTTCTTTCTTTGGTCAACTGAACACAACAACAAATTGTAAGTATTGGAGTTTGTTTTATGGATATTATAAAATACGGTTAAACACGGTGTAACTTAATAGTGGGAATACTGTTTGATACTCTATTGTTTCCCAAGACCTCAAACATACCACTGAGAAGTAATAGATAGATACAGGCATGACATTGAAGTGCAGTAGATCCAATATATTCATATCCATATAGAAACACATAGCATACAAATTTACCGCCACTTCATAGTTCATGCGTAAAATTGTAGCATCGGTTTCAACTTTCCACAACTTTCATTGAAGTCCATACCATGCACAAGACAGTCAAGTATAACAGCATATAGAATATTCGGTGCGATGTGTGTAAATAAATTGTACTGTTTTCGAAATGTATAATAAATACATGAAAATGAAATGCTTCACCAATATTAGTACCCCTCCAATGATAATGGAGTGTAATGTGTGCGTCTACCGAATGGAAGCGGTTCTAGTGAAGTCAAAAGCTCAAAAGCCTATGGTAGCAAAGTGGAGCTCGGCTGCATTTTTTTGTTTTTGACCCATAGCAACCGTGCTCAAAATGGTAAATACTTTTTTATAAAGAATGCGTTCAACCTTTAACCAGGCTATGAAGATGTGTATTTTTATATTCAATTCGGCAGAATTTAATCCACTCCAACCCCGCAACCCCCAGTGTTTGTTCAAAGAAAAATATGTTAGTCGAATACCGCAAAATGTACACCCCAGATAAGTATGTAAATATCTATTTCTTAATTACTGATACTTCTCGGTTTGATAGTTTCATTATATTAGATAGCTATATGAATGATAAAACTGCGTGGCCCGATGTCCCGGTCACTCTACCCATAGGAAGCTAGCATGTCAATTTGCAATGTCTGTACCTACTATTTAATATCTTATTTTTATATCTGTGTAGATACTTTATTATAACTTTGAAGCGTAGCGTGTGCTGTCTTTGAAACTTTTGCTTTTGTATAATTACATTGCATACGTCTGACTAAGTGAAGTGGCACCACACTGGAACTTCACTGCTATTATTTTAGACTATTTTTGATTTGTAAAAGGATCATATAAAAAAACGGTAGGAACCGAGACGTAGTTTGTTGCCTGTTCTTCTACGCTTGGTCGCGTGGAACTGGCACCTAGACTCACCTAGCTTTAAGACGTTTCAAAGTGATTCTTGTATCGTATTGAATAAACGCTTATTGAATCTTGAATCTTGAATCTATTTACAAACAACATTCTTGGTAGAAAACCTGTTTTGGATCAAAATTATATATTTTCTGAATCTATTGCAATATTGCAAACAACTTTGTTCATGTCCTCCATTTTAGTCTTTTATGTATTGAGTGTGCAATAAAAAAATCTGAATTAATCTAATCTGAAGATAATTCTGTTTTTTATAGAGCTTTTTATTAGCTAGTAGTTGTTTGACGGTTGCTAGCTATCTACGACGAGAAACATCAGTAAATAAGTGGCACTTGTCTTCTAAGGGCGATTTTTCCATCATACAGATAAATTTATCCTTCAGATAAAAACATACCCTTCTCTTGTTTAGGCTTGTCAAAAACAGGGACTGACCGGGACATTTTTTTATTCGACGAATGGTTTTATTCTGTAGATGGAAAAATCAGCCCTAAAACGAATAAACATCTAGATAAATACTGACTGTGTTTCTTCTTGAGTGGCAACGGCGGCGGCCGCGGCGGGTGATGGTCGGCAAGCGTGTGCGGCCGCGCTTCGCCATGCAAAGAACAGATGGGCGCCGGTCTAGGAAACAATCAAATAAAATCAGAAATATACATAATACTATCGTTATAGTAATATACTAAAATCGTCAAAAAACTTATTGCTGTGAAAATGAACCAATAAATATTGCACCTCGGCTTTTCGGCTTTGTAGAGCGCTATCTCGTTTTGACCCTTCATAGGGTCCGAAATTAGCCAAAATTAGCCGATGTGCAATATTTGTTGCCTACTAAAATACTGCTGTGCGGCCGGTGTAAATTTTCGGGTTTAACTGAGCCGTTTGAGCGTGGCCAATACCTGATCGTACATTCGCCAAACGACAAACTTCTGACCGAATTGTACTTGGGTATTCGCGCTCTATGTAGACTAAAAACAAATCAAGACCAGACCTTAACCTGTATACACCTATCCTACAATACATAAGATTGGACGCATCAACTTTACGAAAAACTGGGTTGAAATAGAGCACAGATTCTTTAACTTCTAAATTGCTAAATAGAAAAATACGGAGAAATATTATTATGTTTTGGACCGATTCTTGACAAAGCAGGCACGTAACCGATTGTCTTCACGGACATTTTCAAAGCAATGAAATTCGCTTCATCAATATGATTTGACAGGGTAGGTTAACATCGTTGTAATTTAAAGCGTTTAGTAACAAAGTATTAGTGTTATTTAGTAACGAAACGGCAGAGGTCACTGCAGGTCACGCGATCAATCATTGCCACCATGAATGGTGATTTGCACGTGCCTTTCATTATACCCACCACTGTAAATTAAAACACAATCTAATACTACAACTAAAAAGACACTAGATTAAAACGTAAAAATAATAGGACAAGTTAAAGACACAAAACCTGTGTATGTGAATTGATCAACTGAATTATACCATTTACAATGCGTGTAATTAGAATTACAACTGGAGAGATAAGACCGCAGAAGCCATTTCCTACTCAAGGTCGTGTGTAGCAACTACGAATAACTCACCAGTGTTTTTATAGTATATTTCGTAAGTGGTGCCACTGACAAACGAAGACTAACCTTTACGACTTTGTTTCTAGATACAGCTGATAGTTACTAGCCGAGCGCGACATATTTATTTGTTTACATTATTTCAATTGAGAATCTTACATTGTATTTGCACTTAAGGCCCGTATTCTGAACCAGTGCTTGAATCTGAGTCAAGCCTCAAGCATAGATTTTAGTCATTTTTTAATGGAGAACTGTCCAAAAATCTATGCTTGAGAGTGCTTGAGGCTCGAATCAGACTCAGGATTAAACCAAAGAGAGAATAATTTAGTCTTATCAATAACAAGACAATTATTTTTATCTGATACAGCACCTTGCGATTGTTGAACCTGGTCTCAGACGGATAAACTATGAAGGTTCTTTAATTACTGTAAATGTGAACCCGGAAAATTAAAAAAAACTTTTATTTATACTCAGCATATATTTTGATATTGACAAAATTTCGCACACAAAAGACTCACATTCCCTAATTAGTGCAAACTACCAATTAGTACAGACTAATAAGTTTCATAGCACATACTACCAGAAGACCTTATCGTGTATCTGAACCCGAAGTCGAAGTTTTGCTACCACATTTCGTTACCAAATGTTGTTTTCGTTTCGCCTTTTTGTATCTCTCTATTGCAAGGAGAAAATATGAAACAGCAAAAATACGTTACGTAGTTAGAGTTGTTGTCTCATCTTTTCTCCATACAATAGACAGAGACTAATAGGCGAAACGAAAACAACATTTGGTAACGAAATGTTGTAAATGCACTGGGACTTCGGGTACTGGTGTACGAAAGAGCTTAATACTCTCGTGAGTCTACGATTGCCATACGTACGGTAGCTTACCTGATTTCGACAGTGGGGAAGTTTTGTTGGACGTCCGCGCGAATGTTGCGCCTCGTCTTGGCCGGCAGTTCAGGCGGGGTTTCGCTCTCGTCTGACGTTATACTTGCCAGTCTGTACGACGTAAATCACGTTACAAAACTGCCTATTGCGACACGCTGGTTTTATGTTTGCCACCGAAAACAATCGGGATGGTTTGATGATTGTTACAGTAATAATGTCTTACTTAGGAAGGCCGTATGGTATTGGCAAGCTTGCATATGCAGAGCAATGAGATTGCCGTGTGAAATCCACACTTTTTTGATAAATAAAGTTATATTTTAGTCAATGCTTACTTTGACTTATTGCAGTAAAACTGCGGTAAAATTACAAATTTGACAATAACTCATTGTGAGACATTGTTTACAAATAACATTAATAGACCTTTAGGAGCCTCGTTGTGGCGCACTTAAAATCCTTTCACCACACTTGGTTCGAAAGGATCAGTGACACGAGAAGAAGAAGAAGAAGGAGATTAATAGACCATGTCTGGAAAAGTATTGTGAGCAACATTTTCTTTGTAGACTGTATTTCGAGACTTTTGAAATTAGAATCCCACAACCAACTTAATCAAAATCATGAATGTCACCGTGCGAATTGAATAAAAGATTGTGCAAAGAAAAAAATCTTTCCAAGGCAGTTCCGTGGTTTTAAATTGCATTTTCACCAAATAATGTTAGTTAATGTCACTCACCAAGAGTTAAAACACCAATGAACGTGTAGCAGATTCAATTTGCCTTCTCGGCTCACGTTTTACGCGCTTACTTCTAAGTATCGAGAGTAATTTCCTCCCACATCGATCAATTATCTCCCAAAGTAGCAATCGCCGTCACGCAAGGCAAATTCAAACTGATATCGGATACAATTAGGACACGTGATAGATTTTGCTACATGCACTGCTAACCATAAAGAGTATATTGATTTACTAATAAAATAAAAAAACTATAAGATATAAATTTTGAAACTATAATTTTTTTGCATTAATTTTATGAACAAAGGGATCCATTAAAACCAATAGTAAGTAGTGTCGAAACCAACAAAAGAGTGTGAAAGAGGGTAGATCGCTTTGTCTGCCAAAATAACATTTATTTTGCTCGTGGACTTCAGTTCAACCGTGATCATGGTGCATGCAACTGCGCCGAAATATCGAGGGTAAAAATGTAATCATGGTAAATACCCCGTTGTTCATAAAATGAGAGAATCCAAAATGTATCACATGTTGAAAAGCACATCAAATCAAACAATTTCCACCTTATTGACCTGACCTGATGAGGTTCAAATTGTCTAAATTGATGAACAATTAACATATAACATAGAGTAGTAAGACAGAACACATAGGACACTCACTTTGTAAGGTGCGTTGTTACATTGTTCATATTGGTTACATTCATGCGGCTCTCAAAGCTCTGTACTGTGCACCTGATTTCGCTCACACAGTCTGTACTGTTAAAAGTACTGCAAAAACAACACACAAGCTTTGAGATGAAATGTATTAGACATACTAAAGCTGGACAAGTTGCATTCGAACTAAAAGCGGAATAAACTTTACCTCGACCAAAGTCTAAGGATAAAGTTTATTCTGCTTTTCAACTACTATCGAAATAGTCGTCCAAACCTTTACTTACTACGATAGCAACTTGTCTAGTCACACAGAAGGCAAATTGTCACATCCCTAGTACATCCAATAAAACAGAATCCAACAAAATCAACAGGTTATCCACAATTGTAGAATTATTTATCTAAAGTTAATAAAGTGCAAATAAGTGTAATGAAAAACCAACAATACGAAAAGGAAAAACAAAATGTCAGTATAGAGATAGAAGAAAAAATAAAAATTACCTATCTGCATGGCTGGAATAGTGGTGAGAAGAAAACGAAGATGTGAAGCTGTGTTCTGTGGAAATTTCTGCGTGACCCACAGACACAAACCCAGACTCGTTCGAGAAACTTAAACAAAGCAAACATACCAAATAAATAGTTTGTCTAAGCCAGTGACCAACTCCGATGACAAGAGTTTTAAGGCCGCCTTAAAACCTCCCTTAGTTTAACGGCTGCTTAAGCCGGGATCGGTATATAAACGTGCCGTCCTACGAGCTATAAACGTGCCGTCCTACGTCTTACGAGAAATGCCACTAGCGGCCAACTATTACAGTTGCAACCCGGACGTTTGCTAACTACCAAACAGTAAAAAGTAAACAGGCTTTTGCATCTATTGTAGATGATTATAGCGTCAGGGGCAAGGTTTTTACTCATGTAAGGCTGAGCTGCAGAATATTTTAATTTAATACGAGCTTTAGCTTATTATCTTGAACTGGAGTCACTTAAATAAATAGTTTAGAAAGTTAAGACACAAAACGAAAATAGCAGGCACAAATTGTACGCTTACAAGCTCAAGTATAAAAGTATAGTTCAAAACATAACAAGCTTTTTGTCGACATAACCAAAGATTAAACTAAACATTCGTCACAAATATATAATAACACACGTAGTGAAAGCCAACGTTTTCAATAAGTTTAAATTGACTGTTTAAGTAAGCCATTTATGCGTATATGGTCAATAGCTATCTGTAGGCTTATTCTGACTGAACATCATTTTGTCGCTGCCTTATTGTAAATGACTTATTGTTAACATAGTCATTACCCCAGGTTTTGTATGGAGAAACGATGACCGCCCCTGAGGGAAAACGAGAACGAATATTACTTAAATATGTTCT
This sequence comes from Thera obeliscata, assembly GCA_947578465.1. Classification (NCBI taxonomy): domain Eukaryota; kingdom Metazoa; phylum Arthropoda; class Insecta; order Lepidoptera; family Geometridae; genus Thera; species Thera obeliscata. The sequence goes on from OX387926.1 coordinate 8,826,607, forward strand.
CGCAATCCGGCCAGGAGCGCTCATCGTTCTCCATACAAAACAGGGTCGATAACCTTTAACGTCTACTAACGATAAGTCATTCATTTCACGCAAAGCTAACAACAAAATAAGGTTTTTAGTCAGAATAAGCCCTCAGGATGGTCGATCCACCAACCTCAAACTTCAGTCTATATTATCTTCATACGGATTTGTGTAATCTAAGGCTTACTGTTCGTAAAATTAATATCAAAAGTTCTTTCGCTGCTATATCAACACATCAGGGTTTGCAGACACTCAGTGTGAATATGTTGTGTTACTTACCATTAGACGTCTAACTTGTATTTCAACGGCTCAATTCGGATTACTCCTGTGTTCCATTCCCACATACCATTATGATACAGATTTTAATATCTTATCACAAGAAACGCTTTCGCGCCCAGTGACACATCTGAATGATTAGCCAAATTAGACCAGCTTGGCTAGACTGGTTTATCTAGGAGGACTGACCCCAGATCAGGGGGTAAAATAAAATATAGCACACTAAAATATAACATACCGATTGTGATTTGAGTTGGTGTTGGCGTGCGTGGAGTTGATGTGAGACTCGTGCGAGTCTACGGACGCTCGCAGCTCGCCATTGTTGCAGTTACAAATACCTGAAGAAAAAATATATGAACTCAGTGTTCAGTATAATTATTGCAGTATATTTTACCTAACATTGTTAGGATCTTAGGACAAGGTTTTTGAATCAATACATAATTAACCCTGCAAGGGTGTTGCAATACAGTAGAAACGGACCGATATTAATAATCATGCATGTCGTAGAAACCTAAAAAAGTTCGAAAACATGTGCACGAAAAGAGCCTCTTTGAGGCGCACTTAAATTCTTTCACTACACTTGGTTTCGAAAGTACTGCTGAAATTACAAGAAGGAGTACCACTAAACATTTTAAAGCACATTTTTTAAGAATGCTATTAAAACTTTTTATAAACGCGATCGTTATGCAATAAAAATGGTAATCGCGATAAATACCCACACCATGCTATTGTCTTTAGGAAAAACTAGTTTAAATAATATTCGTATATTTTCTACTGCTTTACAGTTATGCCGGTCTGTTTTGTTTAGTACTTATGCCCTCATCTTATATGTGCACTACCCAACCTATCTCCTTATTATCCAAAGGTTAGCTAGTAGATAATGCAATCCAGCATTAGCCTCGCCTGTGTACAGTAGGTACATTTTTTTTGTGCAATAAAGATTTTTCTATTGTTAACCTGTTTTGGGAATAGGACATCCCTAATTGGATCAAGCCACGGGACACATCCCTAGGGTGGGAAAAGAAGAAGGAGAAGATGGCGTCGTAATGCGGAGTTGTATTGTTTGCCGTGCAATAAAGTATAACAAGTTGTAGCTATAATCACTGAAGAGATTTCGCCGTAACACTATCTATCTAGCATGCACATACCGAGAATATCAGAGTTGGGTGGAGTTGTGAACACGTGATCGTGGGTAGAATCATTCAAGTTAGAGTTTCTATCTTCATCGTTTGACACATTCAGCATAGAATCCAGAGAACCGCTGCTATGAGACTGAAGGGACAATCTGAAACAGCCAAGTAAATTGTTTGAACAAACAAATTAATTATCTAAAATTATCTATTACATTGTCTGAAAAACATCAAATACATGTAAATGAATACAATGCATAGGAAAATACAGAAATAGAGCTAAATACAGTTAAAACCTAGCAACAGTTAATTATCTACATAATTTTAATTTTAGTAGAATGACTAGACCATGAAAAACCCAACCCAACCGATGCAAAGGAACTCCACAGATGAAAAAGGTTTTATACAGGGTGGATACGACTGATGAGACAAAAAATAAACTGCATATACTAGGCACCATTTTCAAGCTCTGTACCAAAAATCTTTTAATTAGGAGCAGTAGTTTAGCCGCAAATAATTTTTCAAGTTTTTTCATATTGTGAACACGATGTATTTTTCATAGCAGATGATTACCTATACCTACGAAGCGGTTTTGCTACTCCGACGCAAGTAATACACACACAGACTCGCATTTTCACTACGAGAGTGACATAGAGAGAGACAATGACATAGCAAAAATCCCGCGGGTAAAAGAAATAGACATAGGTCAGTGCGTTCTTTCTTATTGCTACCTAACTACTTTCAACTTCAGTTCGCGACCGCTGACCGTTCGGAACGGATGTGCCTACCTACCGGAACACGGAAGCTTACGTTTTTATTTTTACGAATTGAAAACGCAGACAGGCAATTTGTGATAGGATAGGACACTAAATAAGTTTAGGACAGTATTTCTTTTCTCTATTGTGACAGGTTACGTAACTTGGGATTATTATTATTTAGTGTTAGTGTTTTTATTGTGATTGACTGTTTTTTATTGTAATGTGATGAAGACACGTTATTAAAATTTGGTTTTGTGTGTTCAACAATGCCTCGTGTAACTTACACGGCGTCAGAATACACTGACATGATTTTTATTTACGGCGAATGCCGTGGAAACGCATCTTTGGCTCTACGAACATACAGAGAGAGGTTTGGTGACAGCCGCAGTTGCTCTAGAAACGCCCGCACTATACAAAAGTACTACTTATAAATTTAGTGAGTGTTGTTGTGATCGTACCTACCCAATTCAAAGGCGGCTCAGGCCTCCACTCGCGTCGCGCCAGGTCATTGCCCCGGCCGCCGCGCCGCCTGCCTGGGCATGTCGCGCTCCGGCAAGCGCGCGAACGTTGCCGTTTTACTATCAAGGGTGTTTGCGTTTTACTCGGATCGGTAAGCTATTTAGTTTGTTTGAAATAAAAAAAATCTCGTTTTTGTAGCTTTTTATTTTTATACCGTATCGATTTCATACTTAACACGTATAGTGTACGTAGTGTAATTTAATGCCCATCTGTCGTATCCACTCTGTATATATAATTTTTTTTTAATAAAAAGAGACGTCTGCGTGTTTTGTCTGAATGTAAAGATAAGATATTAAGCTTATGAAGTTAAAACAATACTAGTTATACCATATTATCTTTACATCCAAATGAAGGCCGTGTCACACCAAACAAACGCAAAAGACGAAGCCAGTAAGATAACTAAATATGCAATAACAATTATTTGTCTAAAAAAACAAATATACTGGAAAATTTAATTATTTGTTCAAGGCATTTCAAAATATGGGCCGTATTATGTTTTTGAAGTAAAAACTGCTTTAGGTGGGGAAAACCAAAACCATCATTACGCGTCTCGGCGTGTCTTTTTTCTCATTAGTTATCATAATAACAATTTACTGTATACAACAAAGACGTCATTGAATTTGTCGATTCAGAGATTTTAATCGCAATAAGGCCCTAGATAAGTATGGATGGAGAACAAGTAATGCATTGATTACAAACCTGTCGATGGACATTCCCAATAGGGAGTTGTCGTTAGCAGACTTGCGCTTCGGCGGCAGTGGCGGGGCCAACTCGATTTTCCTGTAACAACATTGCACTCTCACTTAGTACAATAAGTAATGGTGCATCGATGTGAAACTAAATAGCTAGCTAGTGTATTCACGTGCTTGACAGTGTATGACATGTCTGTGTCAAAAAATCTTTGAAAAAGCTTGAGCAAAGACCTCGTGAGCTAACACTTGACGCCCCGACCTTACAGATCGCCGATGGCGAAGAAGAGTGAGGAAAGAGGGAAAAAAAAAAAAAAAATAAGAATACCCACGTACAGCCAAGACGAGGTAGATCAGCACACACCACTGTCTTGGCCAACGAAAAGCCTAGGGAGCCGCCTGCAAAGGAAGGCACAAATGGCTGAGCCCCGCGACCCAGGGATCGTTGTCCCTGCGAGTAGCAGCCAGGGCGATGGGTCACACACCCGAGGCCCTTACCTGCAACTCCCATGAAGCGAAGAGCGAGTTGTAGAAGACCGGATGATGGATTGAGCAAAGATTTTTTGACAGTTCTCCATTGAAAAGTGTCAAAATGTATGCTTGAGGCTCGAGCATTGTCTTTACATTATGGCCCTAACCTAATTTCTAAACAACAACTGCCATACTTATAAACGAACATTTAATAAAGTTTTACATGTTTGCATTTGTTTGTTTGCAGTTTTTGTCATCAGCATCACCCATGCCCCATGCGTAATTCATTCATTGCATTGCTTGTCTTCTGACAGATTTTTAAAAGTGATGCCACAAGTGAATAAATTGTACTAAGTATTTTTAACCCAACTATGCAGAAGGATGATAATGTTTATTTACTAATCAATTGGAAGAAACTTTCTAGCTTGTTTGTAGTGTGACTGGTTTTTCTTGGACCGCCTTTTATATAGTTTACTAATGAGATTTGAGTAGCTTCAAGCCGTTGTGGACATTGACCGCTCACTGTGCGTGGTAAGAAAGAAGGCCGATGTAGTAGTAGAAGTAAATTTGTAAGCACGTTATATATTGCGCTTCTATACGCTAGTACTATTAACTATTTTATGCAGATTGCTTGCAACCTGTTGCTGGTAGAAAGCTGTAAATGGGTATTGCCTTTAATTCAGCAATATTCATTACATACAGCAACTTAGATTAAACGTTATGGGCTTTTAGTCGCGGTGGGATGGATTTCCTGCTAAAGCGAAAGTTGTTTAAGTACTCACATGAAATGGCATAAACTACTTCGTTTACTTTAACTGAGGCTTTAACTGAATTTTATATCATAGGCATATTCAATAATAAAGTCACGGAAATTTTACGCACGAATAAGAAACGAGAACATATATTTGTGTGGTGAACAAAGATGTTTGTTCTCTGTCTGGGTGTTATATTATATTCTAAGTAGGTATGTATTTACAAAATAAGAAAAAAAAATATATCAGGTCTCTGGTTCCCATAGTACAAGCTCTGCTTAGTTTGGGGCTAGATAGTGTTGTGTGGATTGTCTATAATATTAATATTTATGGCTTTCTCGTTATCTATGTGACCTTTTTACATTTAAAAAGATACTTTTACTTTTTAATATGGCATTCAATTAAAAACTTGTCTGGTCATGGTTTCCTATAAGAGGATTAATTATTACTACTTCCGTTGTATTAGATAAGTTTAGTTTGCAGAGATCTCTACTGCTATATAAAACAATACTGGTTTTATGCATTAACTGGTTTTATGCATTAATATGATTAAATTTGAGTTCGAGTTTTTTAGGTTTTGTTAAAAATCATGATAGTTTCAAAAGTTATAAAACAATACTGGTTGCATAGTTACCGGTTTGGTCTGGCTGGTTTGGGAGGCGGCGATTCGGGCGCGTCTAGTACTGATTCCGAAGAGTGCGAGGCTCGTACACCGGTCTCGTTGCCTGGTTTGCCAGTCAGCAGAGATAGCTCCTTGGGGGTTAGGGGTATATCTGGAATATGCATAAATAGTATGTCAAAAACCTACTTGCTGCGGCATGTAGTAGATTTTACGGTTTGTGGTTTAAAAGAAGTAGGTGTAATACAATCATTATATAATAAAATCGAAAATCTATATTTTACAAACTGCAGCACTTTACAGGATGGTTTTTGCAAGAATATTGTTCCTATTCCAATTAAACTATAGAATCTATCAAGTAAAATTACCCACAAGCGAGTTCTTCGTAATACAACACTCAAAGAGTCATACAATCAGTCAAAGTGCTTCAAAGTAGCCAATTTCAATAAAATTAAACTAAAATGGTATTCCAAACATTTCAAAACAAGTAATGATTCGAATTAGCAACGGTTATATCGCAACACAAATGCAATAACAACAGATTAGCAACACCACACATCATTATGGGACTGTGCAGATTGTATCTACGCTTGCGCAATCGTTACATGTGTGTCGCCGTGTGTTTGCGAACGAAAACGAGCTACTTTAAGGTGGAGATTGACTTGCACCGTTTGTTTGTAATGTATCATTCGCGAGCGCTCGCCGCGAATATGCAATGAGCATTACAAACTTACGTTACAAGTCAGTCTTTGGTTTCTGTTACACGAACGCGATATATTACACCAAAATGTTACAAGTCAATCTCCACCTTTAGATGATTTATTTAGAGTCAAGAACAATTTTACATCCATGCCACTATAAAATGTCATATCTGGGGCAGGATTTAGATACACAGTAGAATACTCCGTAGTTTCCTCGTGGTGTTTTCCTGTACCGTTTGAGAGTATTAGTAGGTATGAGCATTTCCAAATGGTTGTCAATAAGTTTGAACTTTCCTGTTTTTGCACTTGCCAAATACAAGTACAAAATAAGTATACCTTCTTAGGTATACATACTTATTAAATTAGAACGTGTTTATTAAAGTTTTAGATTTTCCTTCACGCTACACTTGTTTTTGTGTAAAAAATACATACCTCTATTACTATACCCGACATAACTTTCAACAACCCTCAACGCAGAAGGCCGGGCTACTACCAACTGAGCTGTTTCTAGCATAGTATAAGCTGCAGACTAGACCAAAAGAAACGCTGATTAACGGGTTGACAACAGTTTCCTAAATACATATTATAATTAACTCTGTCACCATTACCTTTTATCTCTGTTGACTTTCTACTGTGGGTTTTCCCAGAGTACGGGGGTTTTGAATAATAAGGTTTTTAATATTTGCTTGCGATAAATTTGACGCAGCAAGTGTCTATACAGGGTGTTTTTTAGAGAAGGGCGGTGATGGCCTAGTCTGAAACCACGAGACCTAAGGAAAAGTCGTGAAAGCATTATGCCCTAGATTTATAACAAAACAATAACTGAATATTTCTTTTTTTCAAAAATCTTTTACTTTTGACGGAAATGGGCTTGATGATTTAAAATAAAAATAACACCCCGTATTATTGTACTAGTGGATTCTGTTACATGACTCCTTTCACTACTTTTCCCTAACTCTCGTGGTTTCGGACTTGGCCATCACCGCCCTTCTCAAAAAACCACCCTATATACAACACAGCAGGTAATAAATAAGAAGTTTGCTCACCAGGTAAGGAGTTTCTTTGAGTGGATGCTCTAGGGGAGACGAGTGCCGGTCGCGGTGATAGCGCTGGTCTCGCCATATGTTGCTGCGCCAAGGACGCCACTTCTTCTACCGCCGCCGTCACTCCTTTCACCACCGAACTGACGTGTTCAGGGGATAAAGCCGCTACTGACGTATCTATTTCCTCATTCCCTGCGTCAGCTCGCAAACTCACAGCAGTGATCTCGTCGCATAAACGTATCAACATTGCTAGAGCGGCGCAAAGCCGTTTGACGGCACCGGTCAGCTGCGGTGACCGACTGCAATAAGGTTTTATTGCTGAAAGAGATAATAAAATAAGTATGCCGAAATTCTCAGGCCAACAATGAAAGTTTCCAGTAGCTTATTAAGAAAAACAACTAGTCATAGTCCAGCAGACAAAAAACGGATGGACCAGCAACGGTTAATGGAGTAATAATAGATTTCTAAACGACGAATTAACCTCATATTTTAATGGTTCGTCATACTTGTCACTTTTTGATATGGATGTGGTTTCAAATATGTGTCCCACTTTGAGACATACAGAATTAGTCGTACAAGCATTATCTAGCGATTCCTGAGGTAGCCCATCCCGTAAGATTTCATATGTCACAACGAGCGATTAACCTTAAAAATATCAGTAGCCACGACACAAATAGCTTGTCTTAAATTTTTTATACCCATCAAAATTTATGGTACTTACCTTTGTGTATATTGGCAATAGATTCAAAAACTATGGTGCCATTGTCGGGGAGCATTTCCAGTTTTCTTTTGGTAATGACATCAGAAAAATGTTTTAAGCCAAAGGTCACCTGCAATTATGAATAATGGTTTAGTAAGAAACATGGAGCGTCATCTTACTTTTATAGAAACGTAATTATAAACGTATATATAATTATAAACCTTGACCCAATAATCAAACAAAGGGTGTAAATACCGAATGTTGATAAAGCAATCTTAACATACAACATAAAATACAATTTCTTTCTTATTGGGTAAACGGTGAGTTTTTTTTTATTGCAAGCTGATGGAACAAGCATACGGCCCACCTGATGTTAAGTGGTAACCATCGCCTATAACAAAGCATTGCCTCGTAGGTCACGCACTTCAGGAATGTGTCCTACGATGCACTTCCCTGCGTCTATCAAATTGAGGCATACAGATGTTCAGTCTCACGTGCTAGAAATGTCACCGACACCCACACCCTTCAAACCGAAACACAGCAATGCTGATCGCGGCAGAAATATGCACGGGTGTAGTACTTCCCCGGACGAGCCCTTCTCAAAAAGCTCTACTACTACTAATGGTCCCAAAGAGTATGGCCCCAAGTGTAATCAAAATAGCGAATAAAACAAACATGGTCCAAGTCGTTAATGAACCAACCTCTTTGACAAGTCTTTCCAATTCTTTGGCAGGTGTGATCTCTCCCTCATCGCTTGCGTTGTTTTTGTTTCCCATGTTCCGAAGCTTCGGACTAAGTGGGGAATGTGATCTGGAACAACAGACAAAATGTTATTATTATTTACGAAAAATATAATAAATATATTTATGTAGGTACCTATTTAATAAATTTTAAGTGCTACAAACCTAGTAGGTATCAAGTTTAAATGTTTCAAGTGTTCATACATTTTTTGTGGGGACTCTCTGGTAATATTAACCGCTCCTATCATTTTCAAATTAGGTTTCACTGTTTTAAACATGTCGGAAGCAGATTTGGTTTTTGAAGTAGGTTTATAACAAGTTTTGCATGAATTTACACATATTCATAATACACTGTAATGAGTACACTGTTGACACAACCGCCAGCTGATTACGAAGCTGGATGTAGACTGAATCATTTAATTCGTAATTCTACAAACCCCGGCTACGTTCCCTACGTGACTAGGTAGGTACTTGCATTTATTCAATCATCGATGAGTTCCCTTGTAGGTAAATTCCGTATAGCCGCAGTATAAATAATAGTGTATGGCTATTTAAGGTTGCAATAGTAAATGGTTAGCTTTTTGTTTCCTCTTGAGTTTGTACTATAGTGTACCGTATGCTATATTTGATAGAGCTCCGTCACGTCTCCTTTCCATGTGAACAGCCTAGTGGCTGTTCACATGGAAAGGAGACGTGACCACAATAAGCGAAACATACGTCAAGATTGTGTTTGACGTACACTAATGAATGTTATGAGAGTGAATGAAGCGAAAGAAGTGTGTCAGGATCGTAGCAAGTGGAAATCCGTGATCTCTGGCTACCCCCATCGGAATAAGGCATGATTTTATGTATGTATGTATGTATGTACACTGTATCATCGAATGGCTTTACCTACTTATAAAAATTTTACAAAAGATAATTAAAAGCTTAGAAGAAAATGTGTAGTCGTTTTGGAAATATTTCAAATTTAGAGAAACGTTCATCTTTTCATACTGACTGTACACAAAAATATAAAAATGTCATCGATCGGAATTTATTACTTTGCGAAAGAGCCTGCTTTGCATACAAACCTACACAATACTCATATTACCAATACAAAGAGAGGATACACACACTAGCATGTAACCCACGACATGCCAGAAGGAGTTCCCTAGCAAACATGATTTAATGTAACAATAACAACAATACATTGTACATAATATACACCTAGGTATCTGTGGCTATCAGTTTTCCACAGATAACATTAGAATTCCGAGGAGTGTTGATATTTACAAAACAGTTAGGTACCTGTTGTTGATCGCTTCAAAAGTGATTTAATTTGGTCAGATGGTAAACCGGTTTAGTGTGAATGTTTGCAAAACGTTGGTAGTACATTCAGACTGACAATAATAAAGCAAACGACCTTGCGCAACCGCCAAACAAGTGCACAAGGACGTGGGCTCTTCACGATTCCTTCAACGACCAGGCAGTTCACAATACAATACGATGTGCTAAAATTCAACGATTCACAGAGATTTTATCAAAACTGATGTGACCTCGGGCGTTGCACTTTTAACATCCGTGCGTATTGTTCATAAAACACAACATGGTTAACATTTCGTACCGTTTTCCATTGTTAACAAATCTCCTGTGCAGTTTGTGTGTGCGTTTGTTGAACCAATCGCCGACAGGCGACCGCAGTCGCACCGCGTTCGACATTTAGATCAAACACTAGAGGCACTACGGCTGCACTGCTAAGATCACTGGGGCTGACTAGCCGGACGTTTTCACAATCGACTACTTTCAAACAAGCTCACTCAGGCGTTGTAATAAAAAGTATTCAACAGCACAATAAATAAAAAAGCAATTCACGGCGACCGCGACAGTCTCCGCGACGACATTAAAATGTAATCACTTAGCGTTGCACGCACTAAACTAATGAGATTTCAGCAGACTATGTACTAATGAGCACGACAGTACCAGGTCGCGATCGTGACTCATAATAAGAGCCACATTAAGTGCAATGTCCACGTTAACGACATCAGCCCACTTTGTTTTTTATTCACACTTCTGCATTCTACAAACGAGGTTGCAACACCAAAACGGATACAAGATTTTCAACGCGACTAGTTCACAAAATTACATGAAATAATAAAACAACACTAAAAGCATTGTTGAAGCGCCGGCTGCCGAGATAAAACTGTTAAAATAAGCGACAACTTCTTAGCTGCTGTCAGTTTAGATAGTGAAGTTATGTATGTAAATTTATCAATATAGATAAGAAACAATATTCTTCGAAGAGGTTTCATCGCAATGTACACAACTTATTAGATAACGCTGTTGTTTCACGACAGAATAGAAAGCCCTTTGTACGGAGTCATACTAAAATAAACAAATGCCTGCGGAATTTATTACTCAATACGATTAGAAAAAGTAGAGCAAGATTTTGATCATTTACATTCAGCCTGAAGAAGTCTACTGCTGGATAGGCCTCCATACATTTCCAGGAAGAACAATTTTGAGCCCCCTCCAACCGCCGACGTTGCAATGACGTATATCAATGGAATGGGGTTGTTCCCAGTGTTGCCAGTGACAGATAATCAAATATAACATGAGAGAGCTCAAAAAGTAACATTTTCACGAGAAAAGTAACATAAGGTTCCATAAATTATGTGGAAAACGATACACTCCTTAATTATGTCACTTAATTACCTAAAAACTAAAAAAAATCTTGGATGCCTTTCGTTTCACGATATTGTTTTGTTGGAAAATATTTTTAAAGTTAATTTATATTGCGGCGTGTAGCATGAGAGGGCCAGAAGTAACGTAAAATGTTACAATAGTAACATTCTGGCAACGCTGGTTGTTCCACGCTTCGTCTTTCGTTGCTCGTTCGCAATCAGTGTTGCCAGTGGCAGCTAGTCAAATTTATCATAAGACAGCCCAAAAAGTAACAATTTCACGGGAAAATTCACATTACCAAAAATTATGTGGACAACGACACAATACTTTTAATATTGCACTAATATTACACGAAATTTTTGCAACATGCTCAGCAGAGCACTGGTGGTCTAGTGGTAGCGGCCAAGCCTTTCGACCCGAAGATCGTGGGTTCAAATCCAGTCGCGTACCAATGAGTTTTTCTCTTAAAACGGTGAATGAAAACATTGTGAGGAAACCGGCGCGGCGTGTCGTAGATCCAAAAAAGTTCGATCAACACGTGTCAAGAGTCACGCAAAAAGGGCCCTCCAGCGGCCTACTTGCGGAAAAACCTGCCCGCACATACAGTGCGGATGATAAATTTGTCGAATTTGCCGACCTACGGCTCAGAAGGCAGAGCTACTACCAACTGAGCTGAGAGGTGTATAAATTGTCACCTGAGTGCGGATGAGAGATGCGGGGGATGGTGTTGCTGCGCCGGGGAACGCATGTTGGAAATGCGCTCGAGCAGGTCGTCCTTGAATGAGCGCGCGCGCCTTGCCAGCTTGTTGGCGCCGCGCAACGAACCGCGGTGCCCCGACCCACTCTCGCTCGAATCGTTCTCTGCAACAAACAAACAAACAATACCCCATTGAAAATAGGAAAGCATCAACTTTTTTTATTTCTCAGGAAAAAGAAGCCGGTTTTTGTTCCTTTGCAATATTTTAGGCTGTTGGTATTTCCTCTTATATCATCATCATCATCACCATCAGCCTGAGAAGTCCACTGCTGGACATAGGCCTCCTTCATACCTTCCATATCTTCCTCATATTATGCTCGGTTTGAAATCATCCTGTTAGCTTAAATTGGATTTGTTATTTCTAGCCAAATAGGTATATTGATTATTTTCCCATTAATTCATTTAGCGAGGTAAGGCTAGATATAGATAAATTGTAATGGTTAGTTATGTAGGTTCTAAGTTAGCTACATTTATGTAAGTACATGGGCATACAAGTTGTATTTATTTATGGATTTCGTCGAAATCATCAGAATAATACGCTATGTTTTGCACATTGAAATGCGAATTAATTTTACAAGTTGCGTCAGTAAATCAAACTAATATAATATTTAATGAAGTCTAAGTATTTGTGCTAAGCCGTATTTGTGCAGTAACATTGATAACATTATGGATTTCCCAATAAAGCAATGACGTCATGAAGAATAAATATTAAAGGTAACAACTTGAAGGAACAATAGTTATTCAGATAAGACTTTCATTAGTTGGGAACATAGATGAAGAGATCAACTAATAGAAGAGAGACAATTTATAAATTTAAACATCGTTTAAAATGTACCAGTTTGTCATTAACCACTGTTAAGAGATGGCAACAGTTTATCTTTGCTTATCTTAGCTTATACAGATATCCATCCACTAATCTATATGAGTTATTTTTCTCAGTCAGTCGCTCTACAATCCAAACTTTATCATGAAACCGACCCATAAATACAATTAATTTTGATTGATACCATACCTACTAATGAAGTCTGTACACAGTTAGGTTCCATAAGCCACTACGAAACTGCGAACGTCAATGAATAATTAATTATTACGTAAGCTGGACATACTCGTATAACGTACCGACTACCTACACAGTCTAAAAGAATACTAAATGCTACGTAGACGCAAACCTTCGGTGCAATGCAAGGCTTTGCTATACATGGAAACGATAAGCATACGAGGGTGTACGTATGTTTAAGTATGAGTAAAATACTAATGATAAACATTAATATAGATTTGAATTACAAAACCATGACTAAGTAATTGGGACGTATCGTCGGAGCGACTGTATTGTAAGGTTATTTCGGTTCAAATGTAAACCCCTCTAATGATCAGGTGAATTTCACCGATATCTTTCATTGTTTCCAATTTTGGGAAAATGGGATTTCATCTATTATAAACATGGGAGGAGACATATCTAAATGTGTGAATATCATTAAAGATCTTGAACTTTATTCAAAGGCATGATGTTTGAGTGCAGGTTAACCTTGTAGTACATGTAGTACCTATCATTATTAAAAACCTATTTCATGAATACGGTCCGAATCGAGGTAGGTAATCAAATAATTCGAGACCTCACCTGTTAAGTAATATGGCCTTGTAACTACATAAAGATTTAAGTGTGCATTTTATAAGTGGTATGTAGGAAGGAACCTAAGTTAGTCGTAGTTCGTGAGAGCAATTAGATAAACCTAATTCAGAACGAATTTTTAGGTCGACGGAAGGCTTCCAAACAGTTGATAACAAACAAATGACATCATTGAATAATGTTATAGCCTAATAGAAATAAAAAACGATACCTAGCATAAACAAACAAAATGTAGAACATAATCCAACATATCAATGACGTAAGACAACTAATTCGCACTTTTATTAGCGAAATTGAAAGTGTTTTGTTGAGTTGGTATTGGTAGGTAAGTCGAATAAACAAGATCACATACCTAGTTCAGAAAATTTCAAAGACACTGGGATCCAATACCAGACACTGGAAGATAGTGGATGTCTACTAGTTTATCAGTGTGATACAGTTAATGACGCGCGAGTTTATAAATATAAACTGAGGCGACGGGGAGACGCGCCCAAAGTCGCGATGACGACTGGCAACTGAAGCTCAGCACCACAACGCGACAGACGGACGCCTAACTGAGGGTCATGCTCGCTTCTCAAGCGAGTGCGTCATACCACACGTACACATACACAAACGAACTTGTAATAAACACACACACGGTAATGTATCAGCAACTGCTTAGAATGCAGCCCCAGCGATTACAATGTCCTGTTCAATAGCCCCAAGGAAGCACTACGGTGAAACATATTTACAACTAGTGGATCCACTATTTATACTTTACGATACGATTCCGCGGCTACTAATTTTCATAACAAAATTATACTCTAATCATCCAAACGATAAATAAACTAGAAAACGAAAGTATTATAACTAATCAATATGCAACAGGGAATCAATGTTCTAATTTTTATCTCTACTTTTAAGACGAAGACCACCGTTGATATATTTCTCGCTCGCACATTTTGACCCTTTGAAAGATTTAAAGAGATTGCACACCAGATGCAAGTTGCTCGATTTTATAGTTTAACTAGCTGCCTGTCCCGGCTTCGCACGGGTGGACATTTATTTTTTAAACACATAAATATAGCCTATGTTACTCAAGGTGAACCTACGTCCAGCAGTGGACTGATATCAATTGATGATGATGATGAAAGAACATTCTATAACGTTTAGGAGCACTATTTTCTAGAACATTTTGTCCAAATCTAGAATTCAGAACCGTTTGCATGGGTATATTTGAGTATTCTAGATAATTCTGGATTATTAACGTTTGGGTGGGAGCATTCCGGATGCTAACCGACTTTAAATTTGATTATTCCAGATCATTCTAGAGCGTCTATGTGCATTCTGTTCTCGTCAAAGTCGAAAATTTTCTGAAAAATCCCTAAGCGATAGAAAGGGATAGACATATATAAGTCCCTACGTGATAGAAAGGGATAGACATAGATTTCGAAACTTTTGCCCCTTATAAATTAATAACACCTAAATATTGAATATAAACTATCCTATCTTTTAAGTCCGACCATATTTTAGGCAGTTGCAAAATTTTATCGAAATCCGTTCAGTAGTTTCGGAGTTTATCGCGTTCCAAATTGTGACACGAAAGATTTATATATATAGATAAGTTCAGTTTATTTAAAACTTTCAAAAGGTAAAAAGAATTAAGTGTATTTCTCATTATATCGACGGTCTTCGCCTTAATTCTACCGACATCTTTGGAAAATGAAAGTTGACACCACACTATGCAGTATACGCATTTAATTAATTCAAAATGGACCACCAAATCACTTTCGGAAACACAGATGCATATAAATTATATAATTTTCGCGTTCATATTCAAATAAATATTGTACCCAAGCAAAACAAAGATATGAGCTAGTTTTTGCTAGCGACCTCAACATTTTAATTGCATACAATAGATACAATTGGTGTTTTGTTCCCGCGCCTCATAAACGTGTTGTTATACAATATAAAGCAATTCATTAGATGCACAAAACGCTAAGACGTGCACAAGGAAGGAAAATCGAAAGCTTCAGGTGCAACGACTCTTCCGTTTCGCTTTATGGAAATGGGACACAGGGTTCTTGTTTCATTCAACTTTCAATTTTGCAACATGACAATGAAACTTGCTATCACATTACATAAACTATGCATAGAAATAGAATATGTATAGTTAAATAGAAAAGATCAAGTAACTTGAGATTCCTTCTATTATTAAGTTCTATTAACAGACCCTCAGAATATTCTACGTGCTTTACACGTGACAGTGTCACGGTGACACACCAGGCCCCTACTTACGGGACTCTGTGATGTCTGGGACAAGACTGAGATGGACCTTACTAAGTATACATATCCACCATAATTTCAGACTAGTATTAGTCGACCTAACCCACAGAAGTGACATGATCAATAGTAAATACTCGCGGGGCTGACTTATCAGGTTCCTCACGGTATTAGTTCGCTGTTTGAGTTAAGGGGACCGGTATTGTGCGTATAATTTGAACAGAAGCCCTTCCAGAAGGAGGGGTTGTTGATGCAATATGTTGATGATGTCAAATGCTTATTATTATTAGTAGGACGAGAATAAAATTCGATGTTCTGGTAAAATATAGTAGAGAATTTACAAAATATCTAAGCGTATACTAAAAACTTTACCAGTAGTTTTTTTAGAGACTTCCTCGTTGCTTATCTGCCGGTAGACTCCGACGCCTGGAGCGGGAGTACTCTGGGAGGCACGGCGATACATCGGCCGGCATCTTGCTTCTGCCACTGAGTACGAATGCTTAGCTTCATCTCTGCTAGTATACGACTGATTGTCTAAAGGCGATACATAATATTTCAAGGACCCTTCATCCAGCAAGTTCTGAAGGCTGGCTCCATTTCGCATTTTATTTCGAAGGAATTCCTTTTTCTTTCCATTCTTATGTGTCAGATTGTCGAGACTTTTGCAAGGTGTCAGTGGATAAATATTATTATTTCGGAAATCATAATATTTGTTAGGATCAAAAACACTCATTCGGGGACAGTGGTCCACGATAATGTCTGGAGTGTTGTATTTAGTGACATACAAAATTTGGGAACCATTCTGCTGGTCTGTTTTATTGCGATTTCCACGTTGTTTTATGTTGCGAATGTTTCGTTTCAGTGCCGTTCTCCCGCGTTCTTCGAGATCATGTAACACTTCCGTCTTTTCTACCAAGGCACGAGGACTCGTGCCATTTTTGTACACGTGATAGCTTCTCTTATTCTTCCTTTGATTTTGATTATCGTCAAAAATAAAACTTTCGTCGTAATGAGGCATTTTTTAGTCAAATTACGCTTTTGATTTCGTCATTATTTTCACTTGTTTATTTTAAAAACACTTCAACTCATCAAATAAACATGAAGCTATGGGTCACGCAGACTACTGATATTTCCATAGAACCCGGAGATCACTGCGCACGACAGATGCTATTGCCATCGTGGAAAGGAGGCCCTTTAGAAAACGTTGAAAGTTGGCACAGTCTGCAACTTGTTTTTGCGTTTCACCACTGCACTTTTTCCTTTGATAAATTCGTAGTGAAAACTCGATTGAGCAATAATACGTCAAAGGCTCAGATCACTATCAAAATTAGCATTTACATGAGCACATACGATACAATAAGATCACTAGGTATTTACAGTAAACGTTCCCAGTGGACGATTGAGTTCAGGACGTCATGTGTGAGCAGCACGCACGGTCGTATGCTCCACATCAACTGATGCCCAGTTCGCTTCGCCAACCTTGACACTACTGATTCAAGCACAGTCTAAATTTATACAAGCATTCTACAAATAAAAAAATATCATCTGCACTGTTGTCACACAAACGGTCCCAGAAAGTAAACAAAACTCAGAATCAAAATCTATTAATTAAATTAATACTTGCAGAGACGCAACACTTGAGAGTACACGACAGTAATTAATCAAAGTTCACTCACAAATGCATAATAACATAAGTACAACAGTTGTTTTAAGTCACGAATATGTTCAAGATAGTTACGAAACCATCGCGTCTTGATAAACATTTACACTAGGGGAAAACTCAACTTGGACTTCGGAATTTACGACTTTCTCTGCTTGACCACAGATTTTTGACACAGCTATTTCACTAAGTCATAACTAGTATTGAATAACGATTATGTGTTCCTCACCAACCAAAATCTCTAAAACAAATTGGCAATACCAAAAGCACCAAAATGAGTAACCGGCTTAAAATAGTTGCTTTGTTTCACGATTCACGAAATCCAGCAGAGCAAAAAAGCGCGCGAGCTCATGCGCAGCAGAGCATGGTATTGACACAGGGTGTCAATCAGCCGCGGATGTTGGTCTAGAGATACGGGCGGTGCAGCCGGCGGCAGCGAGGGACGGCGCGGCTCCACTGCGGAGACGCGGTCGCCAGCAGCGCCCATGCCAAACCGATGAGAGTGAAAGTGCTGCCTCCGCCGCGCATCTCGCGTCTGCGGGCACACCTGTGTTAACTAAATGACCGATTCGACGCTTGTGTGCGATTATTACCACCATTATATAACACCGGTAATATCTTCCTTCAGCTATCCGCCGACACATCTAGCCAGGTAGGATGAAAAACAAAACATAAACATCAAATTCAAGTTGTACTCCCTACTGTTAGCCATTCACTGAGGAGCTTGAAGCAAACAAAACAGTTCTTCCTGATGTCGTTTTTACTTAGTCGGTACACGTTTTGCATACGTTATCGACAAGTGGGTGACAAGTATAGGAAAATCTGTATCGGGAACACGTCTTGTTATGCACGCACCTAAATAAACAAAACAGAAACATACAATATAGACACAGACCACCTGCCATTCAGGTCACCGAAATATACTCGCAAGTCGCAACACAGCTACACATAATCAACAATGTAGAGGAAATGCGAACAAATTCGACTATAAACTAGGTAACTATGATCATGCAAATCTGATAGGACGAGCCCAGGCTCGGTTAAAATTTATCTGACAACTAACTCTAAGTTGTACACTGTGTACATGCAATGCTTAAAATCTGTGTCACTTGACCATACCAGGTCTACGTGCAATGAAATCTGTTAACGGCCCGCTGTATAACATTTAATTGCTGTGTCATTCATGACCATATAGCATACAACCGAGACTGCACTTAACTTCAATTTGAATGCCAGTATGTCGTGCCAGGTAGTATGTCAAACATATTCAATTGATTCAGAACCGAAGACTAGGATTTTGGAGGCTTTCCAAACTATTGACTGTAAAAAGAAAATAGCATGGAAACAAGATAACAATTTACAGTTTTTTAAAGTATTTAGCAACCAACCGGTGGTTTATATGTGCGAAGTTGTCCGATTAGGGCAGTTTCCCGAGTAAATGCTCGGCCACCGGCACCGGCCACGGTGTGCACAGGCAGCTTACTTTCCAATAAACTAGCCGCGATCGTGATACCTAGTCTAACGGGACAGTACACTTCTAGGTGGATTGGCCGATCATTACACTCGGTAATGTAAGACACCGCATCCTCTATAGAGACCCTATTTTTTGCTCGATTGTATTCCATTTCCATTATAGAATTGATAACTTTAATACGATATCATTGCGAGAGATGAGTTTAAATATTGTAATTTACTTCTGACACCATTCCGATGTGATGTAATTTATTTGTAAGGTACCTACACGTATTTATATTCTGCTCTACCGACCTTTCGTCGTTTTTATATCCATTACGTACTAAGCCTAAATACTTGACGTGCCTAAAGTTTATTCAATTGTTTCCAGACAAATGTCGTTTACTTCTGTACTATTCAGGCTTATCAATTAAGGTTCTACTGATAAATGGCACTTGGATAATTTATTTTTATGATCGATGTGATATTGGAAATCGTTTTAGAGCTTAACCACATCGTAATGGTAAACTTTATTCAACATTGCGGTGACAGAGAATCTCATCACGACTTTAACAAACCAAAAAACCGTTCTAACGATGGATTGAGTTAGACCGGTACATGCTGCATTGGACAAAAGTACGTAGACCAAATTTTTTAACCACTTTTTCATTATATTTTTTTTTTTAAAGTTCTTATAACAGTAACGAAACTACATACCTAAAGGCTGTGTTTAAATAGTTTAAAGTAAGCTTACTCTTGAACTAGAATAATAGCAAATTTCAATTCATAATTCTCACGCAATCAATCTGTGCATTGAACATTAACTGAAGGTCGAAAACCTTTCGATACCAATTTGTCAATTGGTATAATTGAACAAAATCGGCGTAGCACACGCGAGATTCTCACTTCTTTACACTTCTCCAAGTTGTACGTGATGATTATAATGGAAGTCCTGTTATCCAGGTGCTATATATGCGATAGACGAGTAGGTATACAATTATTAACAAATACAATAAAGAACTTCATGAATGGATAGTGTTTATTGTACAGTTAGATAGAGCACATAATTCCTATAAGAGTTGACCAAGACCATCAAGCCAACCACCAATCATAGACACAACACCATGGAGTAAACTCTCTTGCCAAACTTATAGGTACATGGAGAAGGCAAATATTTTAATAAAATTCTAGTGTAATTTAAAAGCTATTATCTATAAGGTCAGATTTAAAAACTTCGGAAACATCGACCTTCAGCAGTCACGCAAAGATGAATTGATATCTCTTACTAATGGATCATGTAGGCTTGCAAGTTCAACAGATACAATGTCCAAAATCTAAGGATCCTTATTAAGCGATCCATTCATTTCGTCACAAGTCAATATGATCCACAAACAAAATATGGGCAAGTAAGGCTACCAAACAACCCAAGGCAATCAGCCTAGCCGGTATGACAATTACCATCACATCACCATCGATCAAGATGTGCTGAAGATAATAGAACTGACATAGGTACTCAAACAAACATTTGCCTAGATGTTGCATTATGGAAATAACTCTGTAATCGCGGTAACATGTGGCAAGTGCAAATGGGTTCCGAATAACGGGTCTCTATATTCAGAAAAGCATTACGCAATAGCTCAAATTACTGTGTACATTTCAAAAACTATATTATGAGCAGAAAACACATTTACATACGTGATATTGTATGGCTTTCTGTTGTTGGAATGTAAATCACGACTTTTTTGCAAAAATTTATAAGCAAAACCATCATCTTTTTCCATTACATCACCACATACATCATCATCATTCCAAACAGGAGACTAATTTAGATTATTTGATGTACCTACACACTAGAATACTCTTCATCCTGTCATGGCACCAAACCAGTTTTTTCGAACCAGCCGGTAATAGAAAGAATAGTAGCTCTGGCTACCAGATTGATTAACTAAAATTTAAAATTAAATCCAAAAAGTATCGCCACAATATTTGGCTGAAATAGGTATAATACAAAATGATGTCAGAGTAAAAGCTAAGGTAAATAGTAGTGCGGACTTTGCATTCAAACGCGGCGCTCTCCCGGCCAGGGTCCCGTTACAGCCTCAGTTCCGCCGATCGTTGTCTAAGATGAAATAGAACCACCTATAAACTGCCGGCAAACAACCGAGAATTTTCAGCTAGAGAATATACTTCTAATTAGGGAAAATACCAGTTTCTGTAGCGGAATTCCTACACAGCAAAGAGATTGGACGAGCGCGATCACTAATACAGCGCTATTCAGCAAGCAACATAATGAGTTGAAAAATGCTAAATAATACCTAGTCGGCTCTTCGTTTGTTTATCGCGCATATAGTTTTACTTTTACGTAAAATGTACCTACTTTACCTACCTAACAACTTGATATTTTTATTGAAGACGTTAAAAAATTTGCTATTAGTAACTTTTTTTTGGATAGAGGACTTTTTTTGTTTGTTGAAAGGCCACCTAGGTGTGCGGAGTCCTATATTATTTACAAATGCGATTATTTTTAAAATTTTAGCTTTAGTTGAAATTCCGTACCTACGCAATTTTTTTATATTTTTGTTTTATATTGGAATAAATGAATATGTGCAATATCCTTAGACAATTTAACCTAAGGACTTGCCTTGCATCTATTCAGCCTAACAAATTTTTCTGCCATATTTTGAGGGGGACGAGGAAAGCACACACTGAAACGAAAGCGACACACATTCAAACGATCGTAACACACACAACAATTATTTGTGTTGTTATGAACGCACACAAATACAAATCTTTAACACTAGTTCAAGTTTACTGTATAAACAGGTGACACACATTCAAAATACAGAGAACCACAACAGTGATGCCGTATCATCATTTTATTTTACCCTAAGTTAAGTATGAAAGAATGTAAGGCTTCCGAAGTCAGTAAGATTTATTTATTAAATATTCATTCTGAATATTATTTTAGATTTCATGGCACTAATGGTCGTCGGGTATTATTTATGTTCAAGACAAACAATATAAAAATTATAGGCCTATCTCGTTGCTACCTATTGTTTCTAAAGTTTTTGGAAAACTTATCAGAGATAGGTTAGTATCACATTTAAAAATTAACTCTATATGAACGACAGTTTGGCTACCAGGTGAATGTAGGTACGGTAGATGCTATAGACTATTTGGTGAACGATGTTGTTACAAATCTTACTAATAAAATGAAAATGTTGTTGTGTGTGATCTTTTTTCTGCTTTCGATACTATAAAATCATAAATTACTGATTGCTAAGCTAGAACACTACGGTATCAGAGGTGACGTACTTAATCTGTTTATGTATATACCTTACGAATATAAAACAATTCGTAGAGATAAGAAGCATTTTTGGTAAACAAGAAGTTGTTACAGAATCCGGGGCAGTTACCAATATTTTTTGGCATGTTCCTTAATGATCTTATAGATATCAGGCCTTTTAATTATATTATAATTTACGTATTGACATTAAAATAATAGACAGTCTACATTTATTCAAAACTAGACTAAAGCAGCTTTTGTTGAAAGGGTGTTTTTATTCTACTGATGATTTTATAAATATGAAGTGACATTGCTGGTATTATTTGATAACAATTTCTTTGATAATTATTTAATTTAAGATATGACTCATATTATTTTTGCTTATAATGTACTATTTTTCAGACACAAATGTATAATTGTTAATGAATGAATATCACGGGCAGACTAGTTCATTTCGTTCAATTGATCTGGACTGGACAACACTAAAACTACAGCCAGCTCTCTAGGATGCCATGAGGGACAAATCCTTTATTGTATGTTACTCATTACTTGCACTAAGAACCTATTTTTACCCCAAATCTCAACAAACTACATCTTGATTAAGTTGGCAGCATTACTACTCAAAACTGACACTTTCATAGAGATTGATAAATTTTCTGAGCTTAAAATCAAAGATATCGATGTTTTTATTTGGCCTAAATAAACTTATCATTTTAGGACCAATATGGGGTCAACCTCAGAATAAGAGCGAATAAGCTGGAAACTCGTATACACCGTCATAAAGGTGTTCTAAAAGTTCTTTAAAAAATTGCATGAAATTCTATGATGACTACGTTAGTTTTTCAAGGTAAAAGATCACAAAAACTATCCATCTTATAAAAGGTGGGATGAATAAATGTTTGGAACTAAATTTGTGTCAAATGCTATGCTTTTGGATGTCCGAATACGCAAATTGGCAAATTTTATCATCCGCACTTGGTGTGCGGTTTCCGCACTCCAATGTGCGGGCTGGTTTTTCCACAAGGTATAAAGTTAAAAGTTTTTTAAGTTCCTAAATTGTTCAACAGCTACATTGTTAAATTAAACATGTAGGCTACGTAATGCTATGTATAAAATAACACGTTACAACTTCGACACAATCCGTTGGTGCACGACTGGATTTGAACCCACAACCAATCAGAAAGCTAAGACAAATCTACTCGCTAGAACACCCGTGCTTTTATCGATATCGATAAAAAACTGTGTGTAAACATTTATCCACCTCTATCACTAGTCTCGCTACCGGAGGGCGGGGTTTTGATGTCTCGGGCCTGTCAGGTCTGGAAAAATTCAAAGCCAAATCGACTTAATATCTAAATCTGTAAGGTCAAAAATTCATTTTTGAAATGCCAACTAGTCTCGTAGGGAGTTCATAGGTACGTCATGTCTCGTTACAATTTTAAATTTTTGCTAGTGACTAAAATTGCTTGGCAATTAGAGATTATTTCGCAATTATAGTCTATTTCATTTTGTGATAAGGTTGAAAATTAAATGCGGATAATTGACGGCAGGAAACTCGAGGCGATTCGATCTTTTTCGTATAATCGTATACTGAATCGATGTTCTAGAGCTAAACGCCGCACAACAATTTCACATTATTTTAATAGAAAAAAACATTAATTATGCAAAAAAATAATTACATATGAAATGTTACACCATCCTTTTACAAGCTTGATGTGTTGAACTTCCTATTACACACTGCAACTGCACATGTTGGCATTTTTAGAAGAGGTCCTTTCACCGCGATACCAATACTGACACTGATAAAGATCGATTACGAAGTTGTTTTTATAAACGTGCTAGATATGTCAGATTCATTAGTCTTGTACCTTTTGGCAGAGGGGAAGATCCATGCAAGGCAGGTCCTGATCTAAATTGTCTAAGGCAATATCCTTCAAAAGAAAAAAGTGTGCGAGCGAGAAGCACATCGATGGTTGTCTTCACCTTAGTGATGATGTGATAACCTTTATCCATAGTTGGTACAATACGCCATGAAATGCTCAAAATCAAACACTAGAGAGTGTGTTGTCCTGTTATAATAGGGTTGGCAATTCTTGTTGAATAAATACGCTATGCTGGACAAGAAGGATTATTAAACAAAAATATACATATTCATCAACAAGCACTCAGTTACATTACCTTGTTTAAGAAATAAAAAGGTTTTATATTTATATTGATTAATGTACCTACTATACTTTTTCACATGGAGGTACTATAGTTTTATTTTTACCTGAATAACATGCCAAAACGACAGCATAAAATCGGCAATAAACGATGCCGTCAAGGATGTTGAAGTTGAAAATGAAGGTGATATTTGTTCATGGTAAAGCAGGTAACACAAGGTTATGCACTCTATACAAACATAACTACTATATTTACAACAAAGAGAATCGTAAGAAAGGAATGGAGGGTGGCACGTTAGTAAGCCGAACTAAACAACAACAACAATATCATACCCTCTTGAGCAAATGTTCAATTTCAAACAGTGGATAGTACAACTGTTTAGCTTCATGAATCTCTGTGTGTACCTAAGTAACGTCCAATTATATAAATCATACTTACTGTTAGTTCTCTGACTAATAGGTTTTTCAGAATTATTAAGAGCATCTAAGACCTAATTTTCCATCTACATAATAATGCCAATTGTTGATTAAAAAATGTCAATCCTTGTTTTTAACAAACCTTATAAGAGATATATTTTAAGAGAGCACTAGTGGTCTAGTAGTAGTGGCCCCGCCTTCCGATCCGAAGGTCGTGGGTTCAAATCCACTTGTACCAATGAGTTTAAGAATAATTTAATAAAGAAAGCGTACTATACTCTAGATAGCTATATGAATGATAAAACTGCGTGGCCCGATGTCCCGGTCACTCTACCCTTATGAAGCTAACATGTCAATTTGCAATGTCTGTACCTACTATTTCGTATCTTATTTTTATATAAGCTGTGTAGATACTATAGTATAACATTGAAGCGTAGCGTGTGCTGTCTTTGAAACTTTTGCTTTTGTATTATTGCATTGCATACGTCTGACTAAGTGAAGTGGCACCACACTGGAACTTCACTGCTATTATTTTAGACTATTTTTGATTTGTAAAAGGATCATATAAAAAAACGGTAGGAACCGAGACGTAGTTTGTTGCCTGTTCTTCTACGCTTGGTCGCGTGGAACTGGCACCTAGACTCACCTAGCTTTAAGACGTTTCAAAGTGATTCTTGCATCGTACTGAATAAAAAACTATTGACTTTGACTTTGAGTTTTTCGATCGAAAAATTTATGTGCACTATGCCAGTACTCGAATGGTGGCCAAGAACCGGCTACAGAAGCATAGGGCGCCCTGCAGCAAGATGGATACATGACATAGACAGGGTCGCAGGGCGGCAATGGGTTAGACTGGCACAGGATCGAGGTAGATGGCACAAACTAAGGGAGGCCTATACCCAGCAGTGGGTGAAGTCGGGCTGTGGATGATGATGATGATGATGATGCCAGTACTCTCAAAACGGTGAAGCAAAACATCGTGAGGAAACCGGCGTGTTGTTGAACCTATAAAAGTTCGAGCAACACGTGTCAAGGGTCACGCAAAAAGGGTCCACCAGCGGCCTACTTGCGGAAAAACCTGCCCGCACATCAAGTGCGCATGATAAAACTTGCCGAACTTGCCGAAGAGATATATTTTTATGTGATGAATAAACTTATCTGTAGATTCAAAAATTAGCCTCTAATGATTATCAGAACGAAAAGACTTGTTTAACAAAATGAAGAGAAATAATTATTTAAGCAGGCACCAGACAGATTATGTTACACAAAGCCAAAGAAAAATAAAGTTTACTACAAGGATATATAAAAGTGAGCAGTGTATAGTTGGATGTATATCTTGTGTACCAGTCAATAAATTATATACCTAGTACCTACACGCCTATTTTGAAACTACCAGAAAAAAATAAGTTCTTTCCGTGCAGAGGCTACTAATGATAGTAGCATGGAAAAACTTTTTTCTTGTCATTTTTTGATTTGCCTGATATGGGATTATCAATCAATAGTATCGACACAGTAATAAAAAACACTTCACAAGTGAACCTTGATAGGGCTTCCTTTTTTCGCTTAAAAAATACCTCAATATCTGTGTGGTAGATAGAGATTAAAATGTTCTGACGGTGCTATTACCATTATAGACCTCTGCTGAAACAGTCTTTAGTTTTTTCTGGTAGTGACAAATTATGGGTATGTATGTTACACAGAGCACCAAACACGCTTTTGCTTACGCAAAGTAGAGGGAGCATGATGACTTATTACTAAGAGAACCAGTGTCGCCAAACTCATACACGTAAAAACAAACACACATAGAAATAAAAGTTATGATTGGTCGAAAAAAAACGTTAAAAAGGACCTAAAACCAAAAAAATAATTTAATTGATAATAAACCTTAAAGCTATCGTGACATGGTTCTAAACTTAATAAAATAAACAGTGCTAAAATGAAATTCTACTTATCAAGAGATGGCAGCTTTCATTCAGTATTTTTTTCTTTTAGTCTCTATTTAGTTGTAATAAGATTGTTAATACAATGGCTGTTACTTGATTGACAACAAAACAAAGCTACTTGACGCTAGATGGCGTTATAGAAAATAATTCTGTTAGTCTTTATCCACAAGGTATAAGATTCATAATACAATGGCTATTACTTGACATAGCCACTCACTTAGTGATGTGCCAATGCGGATACAAGACAAATGCATCGACATCGATGATTACCTACCTACTTCTTCTTATCGTGTCACTGGTTTTTTCAAACCAAGTGAGGTGAAAGGATTTTAAGTGCGCCTCAAAGAGGCTCCTTTCGTGCACTTATTTTACACATATTTTCGAACGTTTTTAAGTTCTATGGCATGCCCGGTTTCCTCACGATGTTTTTCTTCACCGTTTAAGAGCACTGGCATAGTGTAAATTAATTTTTGGGCAGTAAACCTCATTGGTACACGACTGGATTTAAGCCCACGACCTAAGGATCGGAAGGCGGGGCCGCTACCACTAGCCCACCAGCGCTCTCACCTACCTACTGATGTATAACGATCGGTAGCACGTCAGGTTATATTTATGGTGGTCGAAATAAAATGCTATTCTTATCTATCTTTCTTTATTTACCCAATCAAATGTTTACAACTCGTAAAATTGTATACTTAACTGTTTCAAATATTGTTTCTTTTTCTTCTTGTGTTTTCTTTTTCCTGTTGCATCGATACATTTATTTTGAATATCGGAAAACTGAAACCAGAATTATTATGTTATTTCTTCAAAATATTTCTGTAATTTTCATCTTACCCAGCCACTGTGGGCTATAAGAATAAGAAAAGAATCAGAATAATAACAGAATAATACATTCAGAATAAAATCATCACTAAAGCAAAAAAAAAGTCAGCTCCCTAAACCTAACTATATATAATTATGATCAGAACTAATAAAGTATTCGATAGCACATTCAGCACTTTATTGGGGTACAGCCCTAAATGAGTAGCGAAAGTTGAGATTTATAGAAACGCGACCTTAACGAATATCATTCACAGTCTATTTTTGTTTGATGGTTTTGCATTCTAAACAAAACCAATTTAAGCAATAAAATAATACTAACCTGTGATACGATATGCCCCCTTTTGTTAAATTATTGGTTCGGCTATCGTTTTAGCACTGCAAAACAGCACAATACGGCATTTTTATATTTTTTCGTGTTTTTCTCAGTTACGTTTCTTCTGACAGACTTCAAACACGACTAAACAAAGGAAGGCTTGAAGTCGTGGTACTCCGCAAACTTGGAGCGTGAGAAGGTCGTCTACATACTAGTTCCATTACTTCTTTATTTCGTGGTATGTTACTATTAGTACCTGTGCATTGATAAACAGCCGAGATGAGAGATGAGTTGAATGCAGTGCATGTCAGTTACTAACACAAGAATATGCTGTGTGTTTGTTTTCAAACGCGATAGGGAACAGACTCAAATGATTCTCGTCTGTCTGTCTGGCTAGATTTACGTGTCTATCTATATTATTAAGTGTACCATTTTACACACTTTAAGTCAAAACAACTGGTTATTTCTTTATTATGTAGATTTTTTGTGGCTTCTCATAAACATAGCCAGCAAAAGAGTTAAGTAGTAATAAACACCGTACTCCATACAAAAGATATGTAGAGTTGAAGCAAAAATATTTATCGCATGAAAACCTGTAGTTATTTCTTACCTTGTCCGCATTTCTCAGTCTTGGGAGTTGAAGTCATCATTGAAGCTGGAATGGCTATGACATAATTATCACGAGTAAACTAACCAGAAAACCTACAAAAGTCACAGGTTTCACAACAACAATTTCAAAATCTATCAATAGAATAGAACCGACCGGCAGCCATGTTTACTTGGTTTTTGATTTGAGAATCTTTTTTTTTTGTAAGGTCTCTCCTTTTTACTGGCGTTGGAAACATAGACTTTTTGCCAAGTAGTTTTGCTCTAAGTAACTAAATAGAATAAATAAAAACCTCTTTTTCTAATTTGTTTTACCTTTTTATTAATGATAATAAGCCATTTATTCCAAATAATAAGCCATATAACAGCTGGTCATTTATGGAGATTCTCCATAAATGACCAGCTGTTATTATTGCCACTCTTGGAGGAATTAGAAATGGAGATGTCAAGGCAGGGCTTTCCCCTCTGCCGATCATATAACGATCTCGATCATATCCTTTTAATAAAACTGTTTTACTCGCAACCGCAGCCATTGTGTGTCGTTTCATGTCGCGAAGTGGAGCTCCGTGAAAATGGTGAATTGCATGGTAGTTTCTTGTAAAAGACGATCAGAGACATCAAACTTCCGGGAACATGGTATTTCCTACCACAAGGGAGTATTATTTTGTCAATTGTGTTTGTAATTTTGTAGAATTTAAGTTCAAAAGAAATACCGGTTGCGACAGATTAGCGACAGCATTACGACACCATTGTCAAGAATAAACCTTGGTAGAAGGCATAGTGTTGGGAAAAGTTGAATGAAATTGATGAATGAATGAATGATAAAATAAACGTTAAATTATTATCACATAATGTGTTGTCTAATTACGTATTTGGTGTTTTTTAAGCCCCCGACGTAAAAACGACGGGATGTTATGAGTTTGCGGTGTCTGTGTGTGTGTCTGTCTGTCCCATCGTAGTTCCCGAACGAATCAACCGATTTTAATTTGGTTTTTTGTTTGTTTGAAAGGTGAATAGTCGGGAGTGTTCTTAGCTGTTTTTGATGAAAATCGGTACAAGATGGCTGCCGCCACGATATATCGGTTTACATTTATTCACAAATCCCACAATATGGGTATCCTAGGTACCAGTAATCAAACCCTCTACTCATCAATGTATAAAATAGGACATGACATCATACTCAAAAATAAAGTCGTGGGCGTAGTGAAAACATTTTTTTGCCTATTTTATATTTATTTTATGTCCTGTGCAGGTTTCCAAAAAACCCTGTTGCTTGAAGAGTGGACTAAATTTTTTGGCCAAAAAACAACTTGGCACGCAACAAGAACGAGTGTGATTTGCTCGGAACATTTTGCAGAAAGTTCTTAAACTCGGGCAAACAAACATCTGCGTTCACCACACAAATATTTGTTCTCGGTGGGAATCGAACCAACGCCTCCGGCGCAGAAGGCAGAACTACAAACTTCGCTGTGATGTGAAGGCTGACGATGTAATGTGATTTGACTTTATATTTTTTTTTTCAATTATTCAATAAAAGACTAAGCTTAAGTGTACTATGCTATAACATGTTAAGAACTATTGAGTCAAACTTATAACCATTAATAATAACAACTAAATTCAGTTCTTTTATTTTCTGACTGTTACAAAATGTGAAACCTGTTGTGCATAACTTATTTAAATTACCTTTACCTAAAAACCCATTTCATTCATTATTTTATTCATCGTTCAATTTACCGGTCTTACTAAATGCCCATCACTAGAGATTATCCTAATGTGAGTCTTGACACTGCGTAACTACGTTATATTTTTTATCTGTGTGCAAATTTTAAGAGCGAGTCGAGTAAACCAGGCGGACGGAAAATAGGTATTTACTGCGGCTCGCTAGTTGTGTGCGTACTCACGCACACAATGATAGGTTCGCTCGACGCCGTTTACACCTAGTGTGGCAAAAGTAGGTAACCCATGATTTGAAAAAAATGTTGTTTGGTTGAGTGACTTATAGAGACGAAATTTTGTTTACGTTATGCCAGAAAGTAAAATTCATCTCTCTAAAAAAAACAATCTGAGGTCAGTTTACAAAATAATTACATTTTCATTTCACTTTTCTTTTAGGTTTTTTAATAATAGTAATAAATAATAAATATTGTGCACAATCCACTCCACACTATCTAGCCTCAAACCAAGCAGAGTTTATACTATAGGAACCAGACAGCTGATATAATACTTAGCATATATATATTTTTTTTAATACATACTTAAAATACAATATAACAACCAGACAGAGAACAAACATTTGTATTCACCAAACAAATGTTTCTTCTCCGTGGGGATCGAACCCACGACCTACAGCGTAGAAGGCAGAGCTACTACTAACTAAGCTGAAGGCCAGGTTTTCGTTTCATTTTCAACTATATTTGCATATTTGTGAATAATATTTTTGGTGGTAAGTTCATACCCCGCTAAGCAGCAAAAGCTGAGCCAGGGCCTATTTGGCATAACATGTACCTAGCGCGGGACGTAGTTGTTTTTTTTTATTATGTGCTAAGATAGCAAGTAATTACTCAATTATTTGTGTTAGAATTTTTTGTTCATATTTTAGTTTTGATTTTGTCAATGTTCCGCTCTGTGTACCTATGTTATGTTAAATAATATTTCTTTCTTTCATACTTTCATTCATTTTGGATCCAGCTTCATTTTTATCCTAAATAAATGATAATTATGGGTATCGATTTAGAGGTTGTTGGGGGCTCTGATTGTGGATTTGACATTCATTTTTGAATCCAAGATGGCGGATTCTTTTTTTTCATAAATATTTGATATGGGTATCGTTTAATGGGTTTTTGGGGGTGCTGATTCCGAATCTGCCATTCATTTTTGAATCCAAGATGGCGGATTCTTTTTTTTTCTTAAATATTTGATATGGGTATCGTTTTATGGGTTTTTGGGGGTGCTGATTTTGAATCTGGCATTCATTTTTGATTCCAAGATGGCGGATTCTTTTTTTTCTTAAATATTTGATATGGGTATCGTTTTATGGGTTTTTGGGGGCGCTGGTTCCGAATATGCCATTCATTTTTTATTCCAAGATGGCGGATGTTTTTTTTCTTAAATATTTGATATAGGTATCGTTTTATGGGTTTTTGGGGGTGCTGATTTTGAATCTGCCATTCATTTTTGATTCCGAGATGGCGGATGTTTTTTTTTCTTAAATTTTAATATGGGTATCGTTTTATGGGTTTTTGGGGGCGCTGGTTCCGAATATGCCATTCATTTTTGATTCCAGGATGGCAGTTTTTTTTTTTTTTAATATTTGATATTTGATAGTTTTCCTTCTGCGTTCCCTTCTGTCATCCGTCATAGCTGCATTCCTCTCTTACCGATGTTACCTTTCACACATCTATGTTTCCTTTGGTCTACCTCTAGTCACATATCCATCCACATCCATATTCATCACTCATAAAGTCACATGACTTTCATCTCTCCTAATAATAATTATTACTCAGAAATAAAAATTATAGTCAGTTTGCATACTAAATACAGTTTATTGCAGTTTTCTTTTGTTTGTTTTAGTTTCATTTTCAATTATTTTCCTTTTCGCTGTCGTTTTGACGATTTTTTTATTTATCGCTTCTAGAATATATTTAGGTTCTTTGATTTCCATTAGCCTATCTAATCTAGAATCAATAATCTCTGGCAGTAAACAATCAAAATAAAATGTTTTCAATTTTCCTTCCATCATACACCAAAATTCTTTATCTTCCTCTACTTGTTCAACTTTCATGTCTACGTCAGTCCAAACAGCAAATATGCATGTTTTTCTTTGTGTGACGTGTAATTGCCCTTGTGCCTGAAAATACCAATCATGTTTTGGCACCCCCAAAAACCGCTAAAACGATACCCATATCAAATATTTAAGAAAAAAAAACATCCGCCATCTTGGAATCAAAAATGAATGCCAGATTCAAAATCAGCACCCCCAAAAACCCATAAAACGATACCCATATCAAATATTTAAGAAAAAAAAACATCCGCCATCTTGGAATCAAAAATGAATGCCAGATTCAAAATCAGCACCCCCAAAAACCCATAAAACGATACCCATATCAAATATTTAAGAAAAAAAAGCATCCGCCATCTTGGAATCAAAAATGAATGGCATATTCGGAACCAGCGCCCCCAAAAACCCATAAAACGATACCCATATCAAATATTTAAGAAAAAAAAGAATCTGCCATCTTGGATTCAAAAATGAATGGCAGATTCAAAATCAGCGCCCCCAAAAACCCATAAAACGATACCCATATCAAATATTTAAGAAAAAAAAAACATCCGCCATCTTGGAATCAAAAATGAATGGCAGATTCAAAATCAGCGCCCCCAAAAACCCATAAAACGATACCCATATCAAATATTTAAGAAAAAAAAAACATCCGCCATCTTGGAATCAAAAATGAATGGCATATTCGGAACCAGCACTCCCAAAAACCTATAAATCGATACCCATATCAAAAATTTAAGAAAAAAAAGGATCCGCCATCTTGGATTCAAAAATGAATGGCATATTCGGAACCAGCGCCCCCAAAAACCCATAAAACGATACCCATATCAAACATTTAAGAAAAAAAAAACATCCGCCATCTTGGAATCAAAAATGAATGGCAGATTCAAAATCAGCGCCCCCAAAAACCCATAAAACGATACCCATATCAAATATTTAAGAAAAAAAAAACATCCGCCATCTTGGAATCAAAAATGAATGGCATATTCGGAACCAGCACTCCCAAAAACCTATAAATCGATACCCATATCAAAAATTTAAGAAAAAAAAGGATCCGCCATCTTGGATTCAAAAATGAATGGCATATTCGGAACCAGCGCCCCCAAAAACCCATAAAACGATACCCATATCAAATATTTAAGAAAAAAAAAACATCCGCCATCTTGGAATCAAAAATGAATGGCATATTCGGAACCAGCGCCCCCAAAAACCCATAAAACGATACCCATATCAAATATTTAAGAAAAAAAAAACATCCGCCATCTTGGATTCAAAAATGAATGGCAGATTCAAAATCAGTGCCCCCAAAAACCCATAAAACGATACCCATATCAAATATTTAAGAAAAAAAAAACATCCGCCATCTTGAAATCAAAAATGAATGGCATATTCGGAACCAGCACTCCCAAAAACCTATAAATCGATACCCATATCAAAAAATTAATGGCATATTCGGAGCCAGCGCCCCCAAAACCCCATATCAAAAATTTATGACAAAATAAGAATCCGCCATCTTGGATTAAAAAATGAATGGCAGATTCGGAACCAGCGCCCTCGAAAACTTATTAAACGATACCAATATCAAATTTAAAAAAAAATGAATCCGCCATCTTGGGTTTTCGATTCGCCTGACCAAAAAAACTTGGAACAATACCAACATCAAATTTGAAATACGAAAATAATCTATACCTACATACGTACATATTTTTATCGAAATTTTTTTTCCGGAACAGAGCGCCACTTTTCTTCTTAGAATATCTTTCTTTTCGCTTTCCCATTGTTCCCTAAACAGAGTAAATATTTATAGGTACATCACATTTTTTTGAGCAATAAAAAGCATAGATAATAAAAAATGGCTTACCTCACTTTACCTGTTTGCAGCTGTGTGTACATACACATAAGATCGCGTTTGCTAGTTGGCTCGCGTCGCCTCGCAAAGAGACGTGCTCCCACTCTGAGCTCTCGTGGTGGACTGAATTTCCGCGAGCGTTCGTCGCGAGTATATTCAACTTCGCGCGTCCATAGTAAATTTGTATGGCGGATTTGAGATGCTTTTTTAAAAAATTCATAACTAAATAACTAAGTGATTTATTAAAAATCGAAAAAGGACTAATTGTAGACTAAACATTTGAGATTAATTCGAATTAAAGTTTGTTCATAAAATCAACAGTGTAACATGACATTTTTTAATAACGCCGACATACGATTTGTCAAATTTTACCTATCTGTGTTTATTTAATTACATATAAATATTTTTTTTTGTTACGGAATAATTGTCAATACGTTCAGTCTGGTACTTTATACAAAGTTTTAGATTCATTATTGCAAGTATATTCATAATATCGATTTAACCGTGACTATCGTTTTCAACTATTTTGCACGACTCGCTCTTAAGATCGTGTGCGGGATTGTCAATGTGTGTGTTTACATGAATAGGA
The DNA here is from genome assembly GCA_947578465.1 of Thera obeliscata. Lineage (NCBI taxonomy): Eukaryota > Metazoa > Arthropoda > Insecta > Lepidoptera > Geometridae > Thera > Thera obeliscata. The sequence goes on from OX387926.1 coordinate 8,861,213, forward strand.
TTTTGTTATGCGCGTGTGCCATGCGTGTTTACCTCGTCCCCCGTCAATTTTGGCAGAAAATATTGTTCGTGGATTTGAACGTTGACGCCTCCATTTCTAATTCCTCCAAGTTACCACTATTCTCCATTGGAGATAGAGCCCGGGATAGAGAGCCCGGGATAGAGCACAGTGGCAGGTATTATAGGAGGCCTATGCCAAGAGGCACGTCGCGCCGAGCTGCGGGACATCTTCTAAATAATTTATGTACAAAACCATTAATATAATTAGATTTAAACCCCGTATTTCGGACCTTTTTTTTACTAACTAGGCACTTTTTATTTCTAACAAGTTGTCTCAGCGGCCTATCCACTCTTAAATCCTTCCCTCCACGTACCTAGTTATGTTGTCTAAAAATTACACTGTTTAATGGCATCTGTCCATAGAGACAATTTTGCCAATGTCAAGTGAGGATATATCTTGGAGGATAGATCAAAGGAGACACCAACTTAGGGCGGTTAGTTACTTATGAAGAAAAATACATAAAGGTCGGACCGCATTTGAGCGGCGTGGCGCTGCGCTGCGCAGCGCGGCACAAAGCGTTAAAATATTCTTTCAGTCATTTTGTATGGTGTGTGTCGCATTAGCGCGGCGCGGCGCTGCGCTGCGTGGCGCGTCACAGCATAGTTGCCTCCGAAAGAATATTTTGACGCGAGGCGCCTGACGCGCTGTGCAGCGACGCGTCGCGACGCTCAAGTGCGATATAGCAAGCGGCGCGTCATTGCGCGTCACTCTCACGCAGTGTTGCCAATTATACATATTTAACTGTATATAAACAGAATTTTGGCTAGTATTAGAGATTACTGATTTGACCTTACATTTATACAGATTTTTGGAATCTGATTTAGTCTATGAAAAAGTAATTCAATATAAAAGTAAATTCAATAAATAAAATAAATAAATAAAAGTTGTTTATTTCAGGCACGATAGACCCATATCACATAAAAAATACAGTAATAAAAAACAATACACACACAAAATAACACTGGTAGGTAAACCTACCTTCTGTCTTAAAGCCTATCACTTTTTATTAGGATCCATGTGCATGGAAATCCATTTCTTAAAAATGGGGTTGGTTAGATAGTCAGACACAGCTCTCAGGATAGTGTTGTTGGAGCGACCTAACCGATTCCAAAATGCCGCTACACGGGTTCTTATTATAGCGAAGAAATCAGGTACCCCCGCCTCGGAAAACATGCTCGACGCGCTGCAGCATCTTGGCAACCTCATAAGAGCCCGGTAAGCATTATTGTACTGGACCCTTATTGTGCTCATGGATTTATGCGTGTATTTGGACCATAGTTGGCAAGTGTACATTCCCAGACAGTAAGCCTTAAACAAGGTGTTCTTTACATCAACACTGCATTTAGCGAAGCGACGTGCGAGCATGTTTGCCCTGACTGCTAGAGCTCTCCTCTCCCTCTCGATATCATTGTCATCCTTTGATGACTCCGTCAGCATGTGCCCCAAGTACTTGAACTGCTTGACCACATTAATGGTCAAGCCGCCCATCTGCACTTCTGGCACCTTCTCTGGACCTCGTCCTGACCTGAATACCATCATTTCAGTTTTCGCTACGTTGTATTTTAATCCATGAGCAGAAGCATATTGCTCACAGATTAAAAGCAGCTTTTTTAATCCCTTAACTGAGGGGCTGAGAAGAACCATGTCGTCAGCGTAACTTAAATTGTTAACACTAACGTTTCCCAGATGACAACCTACCTTGGTTCCTCTCAGCTCACCAATCAGGTCGTTCACGTATAGGTTAAACAGGTCAGGAGAGGTCAACCCCCCTTGACGAACCCCGCACTCTAGCCTATAATCGCTAGAGGTCGTGTCGCCCCATCTAACATTATTAACTTGGTTTCCATACCAGTATCTCAACAGATTCACAACATGATTTGGAACTTGTGCTTTCGATAATTTGGCCCAGAGAATATCATAATTCACCAGGTCAAATGCACGGCTTAAGTCTAAGAAACATGCATAGACAGAAGTATCCTGTGAAGTATAGTAATTCACGGTGCTTTTTAAACTCATAATTGCTGAATCTGTTGAGAGACCGGGACAGAAACCAAATTGAGCATCATCGATAGATATGGTTTTCAGTAGATCGGGATAGATAAGTCGCTCCAACACTTTACCCATAACTGTACCCAGCGATATAGGTCTATAATTTGAAGACGAGCTTAAGTCCCCGGTTTTATTTTTAACGATTGGCACGACTATTGTCCGCATGAGATCGTCCGGAAGGTAACAATACCTTATGCATAAATTATAAAATGTACATAGGTGCTCATAAACGTTATCGCTGGCCCTAATAATGTGCTCGATACTAAGACCGTCGTGTCCAGGTGACTTGCCACGCTTCATTTTCTTGACTGCCATTCTTACATCTTTCATAGTAATCAGTTTTAGGTTTTCACATATACTGGTCTTAGTAGCGGGCACATTACTCACATTACTCACAGGCTGTGGGCTAGCCTTAAATCGGTAGGCAAACATTTCAGCTATGGACAGCGGCTCTTGTATACCGTCCATTGATACCGGCAAATTTTGCTTATAATTTAGTTTTTTAGTTGCATTCCAAAATTGTGAAAAGTTTTTATCATTTCTATGTTCGGCCAATATATTCATTTTTATCATTTCTTCATTTTTCTGGCACCATTTGACTTTATTTTTAAATTCTATTCGTGAACTGCGCATTTTGTTAAATATTTCACCCTCCGACGGTTTACCTGCCGCTAACCAGCAGCTGAAATGCAGCCTAGCTGCCTGATGGCTGTCCCTGACATGATAGTTCCAACCAACCACCCCTAGCCGTTTTTTGCAAGAATAGGGACGAGAACTTTTTATTGCTGCATTTTGCAATCCCTTTACAATAAAATCATAATAACTATCTATAAAACGAGAATAATCGTGTAAATGGGTACAACTTAAAATATTATCACAGTTACATGTAAATTTAAAATAATCATCACAAGCTTTTAGGTTTTGAAAACAATATTTACCATACAAAAGTATTTGTTCGCTATTCCTTTCCCCCCACCTAACATTTTTTAATGCATCATGCTTGTCAGAGCTGGCCGAACCGACTGCTACGTCTGCTATATTGCACACAATACGAAGCGGATAATGATCTGAGCACGTGATTTCATAAATAACGTTCGCCGACACCACAGTATTCCAAGCGGCTTTAGTTGTTACGCAGTGATCCAACCAACTTCGACTCCCATGCGCATCGCTGAAAAAGGTGAACGTATCTGAGTCCCTACCAAGGATATTTATGTCCGCGCATTCCCACGAAACATCCTCACAGAACCTCATCAGTTCCCGGCCAAAGATCTTGGAGGGATGCGCGTTAAAATCACCTATCACATAGGCCACTTGCACATCACTCTCTTCAACAATAGCAGTCACTAGTGCTAAGCATTCTGTAAATTCTGCTATATTTTTTTCGTCATTAACGGGCATGTACACGTTCACCACCAAAAAGGATCCCGATCCAACTGATATTTTGACAGCCATAATACGGTCACAAGAACATTCCACTGAAGTAACATTGGGGAACTTGGCTTTATTCCACAATATAGCCAAGCCACCGTACGGTCTTCCTCTCAATATTCCCACAGATGTGTCTACCGAAGACTTAGCAACACATCCGTAATCACTGTTAATTTGGTGCACAAAATTAAGATCATGAGGCAGGAGCCATGTCTCCTGTAGTACTATTAAATCCTCCTTTCTGGATAGGTCACGTATGCTCTGCTCAGCTCTCTTCACGTTCTTACAGTTGAACGAAACTATAGAAATGGTAGATGGTGTACTATACATTTTGGTTGGGATTGTTCGTCCTTCCTTTCGCCGTGTACTCACGGAAGAGCCTAAATTTGACCCCTTGAGGCCAAAAGCCTTCATTCAAAAATACCTGTAAATTATGCCTAGGTACAGTCACTTTAAATGAATTAAAATCAGTTTCTTGCTTTTGTGTTTCAATATTTGTGTATAATTAGGGTTCCCTACCCGAAGAGTAAAAACGGAAACCCTATTACTAAGGCTTCGCTATCCGTCCGTCCGTATGTCTGTTGTCTGTCTGTCTGTCACCAGGCTGTATCTCATGAACCGTGATAATTAGACAGTTGAAATTTTCACAAATGATGTATTTCTGTTGCCGCTATAATAAATACAAAAGATAACAAATGTTTTTAAAACGGAAACCTTCGTGCGTGAGTCCGACTCGCACTTGGCTGGTATTTTTGTATATTTTCTGTTATAATCTGTGTTGTTTTTGTTTCGTTATATGTTCTGTGTGTTTTTCGATCAATTAAGATTTATACAGATTTTTAAACTTTGAAACCCAGATATTTTGGTTCGGCACGTGGCAACACAGCTCTCACGCGAGAAATGAAGCGAGCTGCCGCTTTCTGTTCCGTTTGTTGTAGTGCGTTAAGGTCTGTGAAGCGACGCGCAGCGCAGCAGTGCAGCGCAGCGCCGCTCAAGTGCGGTTGGACCTTAATTGTTTTGTTTTAGAATTGTCTCTATGGACAGATGCCATTAGATAAGAAGAAGAAAATACATAATTGTTTTGTTTTACAGTCCGGCAAGTATAACTTGGCGGGTCTGAAGCTAGCCGTTTGGTCAATCTTCCATCAGTCATTGGCCATTAACGATCGAACAGCTCACTTCAGACCCGCCAAGTTATACTTGCCGGACTGTACTGGTTTTACTCGTTATTTTTAAAATCTCACCCAATCTCACCCTGTGATCTCACCTCAATCAACAAGGACAAGGTTGGTCCTTACCCTACCAAACCAAAAAGTAATAAGTTCCTTCTCAGATCTCTCGGTATAAGTGTTTTGTGCTTCTCCCTGTGCTCACCTGCCTCAGGCCAACCTCTACTCTACTTCACAAGGTTTTAGTGGCTATCGGGCTGCTGAAGAGAACGCTAATTTTTGTAGCCATGGCTGATCCACTTATCTTACTTCGGGATTTTCACATCAACAAGAAAGAAATCATTGAGCGTAACAGTCAAATAATATTTGGAGAATTTTCATGGCCTAAAAATGTTAAGACTAACTACATAATAAAAAGGTAAGCAGATCCTAACTCCGTTAGCTGTATTTGTTCAAAAGTACATAAATACCAATAATTATAACTTAGGAGTAGTAGGAAAAAATGCCTTATTTTTTTCAGAGGTGGGAAAGAAAGCAACACCAAGGAGTTCTACACACTAGAATGCCTTCTATTTTTACTCAAGAATACACAGTTGATACACCCTGTATATTGCCAACAGGCACAGGTAAGGAACCAATGTTATTTAATTAGTATGTTAATTTAATCTGATTAAATCTTATTGATTATAGGCAAACAAAATCCCAGCAGTCCGGCGTCCTGATCGTAAGCAGTTATTGGCTTTCTTAAATGGTGAAATTTCTACCTGTGCATCTATTGAACAAAGTACTCCTTTGAAAAAACAAAAACAGGTGAGTTAAGCTCTGTGAATCGAAATATGAGTCTTATAAATACAAACCCCCCAAAAATCCATCATGAATTTTTTGGTTTTTGGTTTTTTATTATGCAAACAAAACTGTGGTATTTTTTTTATCATTTATATGATTCATATTGTTTAATTGATATCTTTCGGTTTCATAATTATCAAACCTTTTACTTCAGGGGAAACGCACACATGGTCATGATTCTTGTGAATCTTGGGCTAAAAAGCCATGCATTACTCAGCTTACAAATAAGGAAGTGGCTGCTGCATCAAGTGCGCCCACACAATCATCTGTTCTGGCCTACATGGGGTAAACATTTATTATTATCTAAGAACAAGCATGGAATACCATCTATGCCTCATGACTCTGGAGCCAAAAAATTTGGTTTTCCATGCACCTACCTAGATAATTATGTAATAATAAAATGATTAAAAAGAATTACCTGTGAAATGTTTCAGTGCAGTAAACATGCCTGATCCACTGACCTTACTACGTGATTATAATGTTAACAATAAAGAAATTATTGAGCGTAACAATCAAATCATATTTGGAGAATTTTCTTGGCCAAAAAATTTCGAGACAAACTACCCTATTAAAAGGTAAGCAGAACAAAGATCTCTTTGACTTTACTGATTTGTAATGTATGTACCTACCTAATAAGTGAAACTGGCCTTTTTTTCAGAGGAGGGATAGAAAATGGCATCAAGGAATTCTACACACTTGATAGTTTATTATATTTACTCAAGAATGTGCAGTTGGTACATCCTGTATATTGCCAACAGGCACAGGTATGCAGGAATATTAGTTCTCCAATAATGATATAACGGTATGATTATGTTTGATATTAAAGTAAATGCTGATAAATGTTTGGATTCTAGGCTGACAACATCCCAGCAGTCCGGCGTCCTGATCGCAAGCAGGTATTGGCCTATCTAAATGGTGAAACTACTACTTGTACATCTATTGACCAAAGAGCTCATTTGAAAAAACGATAACAGGTGACTTTATTTCTGTGAAGCGAAATAAGCTTATTTGATGCCTTTCTGTGTCTTAGAAAACATTTTAATTCAACAGGTGTAATGCACACAATGACATGACCATGAAATTAGTGAGCCTGGCTAAAACCATGCATTGAAGTGAAAGTGGAACAAATGCTATGGAACGACCTGGCCACTGCACTGGATGATAGTACATTATACGCAAACAATAATTTTGCATTAGATAGGTAGCTATCTAATAAGAACAAAGATAATTTTGATGTGTTTATGAATTAGAGCCTATTTCACTTTCACTGAGCAACACTATCCATCGGATACAAATATTTACGGATTTAGACTTGTCAAAAACAAAGATGGCACCATTTTTACTTGAAGGATAGCTTTACTCAAAGATGGTGAAATAAGCACTATATAGACCCTTATGTTAATTCTTTGTTTGGCACAACTGCAAAATCAAACGTATGTACCTACTTGATAATTATACAATATTATGCCTCAAAATAAAGGCAAGAACGGAATCTCATAAATAAAATGATTGAAAATTATGAACATAAGTGTATATATTTTTTGTTTTTTGTATGCAAATAAGCATACGGCCCACCCTTGGAGGAATTTCTAATTCCTCCAAGGGCCCACCTAATGGAAAGTGGTTACCGTAGACTATAGTATTATCCTATCTGTGCCGTAGCTAAGGACGCTTGCAATGGGCACTAAGGTGCGTGCTTTCTTTAATCCAAGCAAGTCAAAAAAGATAATATGATTAGCTGCTACAACGCCATCTACCGATTCGTTCGACCAGTTTGTTTTAATTTTAAGGAGTCGCAAAAGTCACGCAACTCTCAAGGCCATATTAGCTATACCCTGTGAGTGTGCAAGAAACTGCGCGTGACCGATGAGTATATTGCAAGTCAGTCTAAATATTCCGCCATCTGTCACATTGATTCACAATTCACATGCAAAATTGATTCGAAAGGACAGATGCCATTCATTAAGAAGAAGATGTGCGGACCCTTTTGACATTCACAAAATTGCTCGTTGAAATGACGGCGATTAATGCTATATTGTGTCAGGGAAAAGTGATAAAATTTAGTCGTTATTCTTCCTCTTCCCTGCTTTGTACTTCTGAGTGAAGAAGTGGGTATTTTTTGATTTTTGACAATCAAACATGAGTATAAGAAGTGGCTATTTTTCTGATAAACATTATGAACTTGGCATAAAAACAATGTTTCCAACGCTAGTACAAATTTTAAAAAACCTTAAAGACTGACGCACGAGACTGACGGTGCTGCCATCTTAACGCATTTCACGCTAGATCTAGTGAAGGTTTCGGGTCTCTAGCACGGATTTTCTCATAATTAGGCGCTAAAAAATCAAGTGTGAGGGCGCGAAACATGTTACTATAACTGGGTTGGTGGGTAAAATGCTCAAAAATTGCCCCTATTCTGCCAAATTAACTAGTGAAATGAAACTCACTTCTTTTCGTAAAATAGGCTGTAATAATTACTCCACGTTACACTTTAATATTTAACAAACTGATATACTTAAAGACTACACTTTAAGTTGTATTCCGAACTCGTGCCAAAGAGCAACGACAGACTGAATCGAATAATTCCCTCCCTACCATCGCAAAATTCGCAAACCGTCTATCCCCTCTACTTTACCAACCAACGTCAAGGAGGGAGGGGGTTAGTCAGTGTTGCCAACGGCATTTCTATGAAGTTGACAGACTATTTTACAAACAAATATGACAAGTGTCATCAAATATCATACCTAGTAGTAATTTCTATTAAACCATTAAAATTTGATATTTCTAAAACTATTGTATGTCTTTTCGTTTCCACAATGTGAAGTTGGCTATGTTTTTAGAACTGATAAATTAGTAAAGACACAATATCGTAAATGACGGCCCGTGTTTTGCGTGGCATCAGACAGAAGCCTGTCGGCCCCATACATTTTGTATGGAGGTGATCACACTGACTGCGTGGCGCGTGGGGTCTACGCATTCATTGTTCGATCCCCATCGAGAACAAATATTTGTGTGGTGAACTCAGATGTTTGTTCTCTGTCTAGTTGTTAAATTGTATTTTAAGTAAGTGTTTACGAAAAAAAAATATTCAAGTATCTTAGGGGCTTCTTGCTTATTTCATTTTATTTTCGTTGAGTGGCAGCACTAGCTGGCGATAGACGAGACTGGACGAGACGGACGGACTAGACCTGTGTCGATCGATCATTTCTTGTGACCCGGGTCGATCATAACCCAATGGTGAAGTGATCGAATCGAAATAATTCGATCCTTTTCCTGTTGCGGGTTGCCGCGCCGCGCCGACTCCTTCGTCCATCGCCGCGCCGCGCCGCCGCCGCCGAGGCGAGCCTATTGGTCTCATGTTTTGTGTGTCGTTTCATTGATTGATATCGATCGCGATCCACAAACGATCGAGTCTGGTTTTTACAGGTTTTCTTTTGAGAAAGAATAATTCGTGCGAGTAAGACGTACTGTGCTTGCTTGCATGCGAACGAAAGAGACCACATCTGTTAGCTGCGTGATTTTGTATACGTTTACTTTACTTTACTGTTTATAAAGTTTAATTTAGCTTGGCGAGCAATTATCTCTTTCTATCGTGCACATTATAGATTGGTGTAGGTACGTACGGCGCTGGTAGGTCAAAAATGATCGAATCTTTTAGACACCTTTCATTCGATCACTCGCGTATGGGTGCTGATCGAATCAAAGTGATTTGATCAATCGTGATCGACACAGGTCTAGGACGGACGGGACGGACGTCAAACAAACAAGCGTAAACGTCAAACGTTGCAGATTGCGTTTCAGAAATTCAGAACTTGCGTATGTTTTTCTATCCGCGTTTTGTTGGTGACTAAGGTAATGTTGTTTAAATATAAGCCAGTCCTTTTAACTATTTTTCGTGTTCAAGTTCTCAGAGACAAGAAAACTAGCCTAACTGTTCCTGTCTGAAGAGAACGCTGGCTGCACGAAGTTATCATGGCGGATCCACTGAGCTTACTTCGCCAGTATAATGTAAACAAAAAAGAAATCATCGAGCGCGACAGTCAAATAATATTCGGAGAATTTTCTTGGCCTAAAAATGTTAAGACAAATTACCTGATTTATGGGTAAGTAAAATATAAAATCTGTCCGACAAAAATCCATAACTCTCTGGAATTAACAAAATTATGTAAAAAATCTATAGAGCCATAAACCTAGTGTATGAAGTTGACAAATCTTATCTTTCAGATCTGGTAAAGAAGGTAGCATCAAAGAATACTACACGCTAGAATGTCTTCTATTTATACTCAAGAATGTGCTGTTGTCACATCCTGTATATGTTCGACAGGCAGCGGTATGTACTTGAAATCTTCCATTTATTTTATTTCATCAGTGCAAACCCTAAAACTATTGGTTTTTCAGGCTGCCAACATACCAGCAGTCAGGCGTCCTGATCGTAAGGAAATATTGGCCTATCTTAATGGTGACACTGTAACTTGTGCATCCATTGACAAAAGTGCTCCCTTAGAAATACCAACACAGGTGAGTTTTGAACTTGGATATTTTTAAGAGAAGAGGGAATAGATATATTCTAAGTAAGCGTGCTTCACCGTCGACAGCATCATCACTTAACAGCAGGTGATTGTGATCAAACGCAAGACTATAATATGTTAAAAAAAAGCCAAACTATGAAAAAACTATTATTTGTTTTCTGTTCCTTATCCTTTAGAAAACCATTTCTTTCTACCTTAACTTCTCTTTATCAGGTAAAACGGACACATGACCATGATTTTGGTGAATCAGCAGCTAAAAAACCACGCATTGAAGAGACTCATGTGCAGAAGGTTAGGGAACAGCTGGCTGCTCGCCTCGATGCGCCTAAGGAAGCTTCTGTCACAGTTGATAACATAAAGTAATTATATTCTTATCATTTTTGTAGGCCTGTATTATGGAACAGTACTTGAGTCCGAGTCGAGCCTCAAGCATAGATTTTTTGACAGTTCTCCATTGAAAAATGACTAAAATCTATGCTTAACGCTCAACTCAGACCGAAACATTGTTTCTCAATATGGGCCTTACACTACACTTAGAATAATGCAAGAGTGACTCACCATAAGGTCTAATTTTCAGGTCTCTATCAGAGGCTATGTCAGTAGAGAAGATCGCTGCCATAAAAGCCAAACGTTTAGCCAAAAAAAGGACAACTATCAAAAGCAATGACTATGCAGACACTTTGGGGGTGGTCGGATCTGACTTTAGGGCTATCCTGGATTATGATGTGGATCTTACAAAGGATATCATCAGCCGCGAAAGGCAATGGAGGACAAGGACAACAGTATTACAAAGTAATGGAAAAGTAAGTTCAAAATAAAATAGGTCATGAGAGAGAATATGCAGTTCTTTGGCATTGCATCTATATTTTGTTATTAAAAAACCCTATATAAGTATACTCATGATTTCTGCATAGCTATGTAGGTCACTACAAAGCGAAGTTTGTATCAAACATTCTATATTATATTATATTAATACTACATTATTATTATTATATTTATATTATATTATTATATTTTTTATTATGACTGGCCTCTAGCTCAGTTGGTAGTAGCTCTGCCTTCTGCGCCGTAGGTCGTGGGTTCGATCCCCACCGAGAACAAATATTTGTGTGGTGAACATAAATGTTTGTTCTCTGTCTGGGTGTTATATTGTATTCTAAGTATGTATTTACAAAAAAAAATGTATTCATGTATTATATCAGCTATCTGGTTCCCATATTACAAGCTCTGCTTAGTTTGGGGCTGGGTAGTGTTGTGTGAATTGTCCACAATATTTATTATTTATTATTATTATTTATTTATATTCACCTTAAAGATTGTTGGAAGGTATATATCACGGAACGACTGAATTCAAACTGTTTGGTTATATCACTGTGGCCTTGAGGTAAGGCCCTACAAAATTAGACACAAGTTCAGGGCAAACCGTGTTCGAAAATATGTGTCAAGTGCGTGAAAGAAGCCTCTTTGAGGTGCACTTAAAATCCTTTCATCATACTTGGTTCGAAAGAGTCAGTGACACAATAAGAAGAAGGCCAAACCATAATGGTTTCTTTTGTGTACAATTGTCACTGCATTATTTAGAGCCCTAAACTAAGCAAAACTTGTAACATGGTAACCAGTACCTGAAGTCGGAGTTTTGCTACCACATTTCGTTACCAAATGTTGTTTTCGTTTTCATCTATTTGTCTCTCTCTATTGCATGGAGAAAATATGAGACGGCAAAAATACGTTACGTAGTTAGAGTTGTTGTCTCATCTTTTATTCATACAATAGACAGAGACAAATAGGCGAAACGAAAACAACATTTGGTAACGAAATGTTGTAAATGCACTGGGACTTCGGGTACAGATAACTGATATAACAAGTTAATATATAACTGATGTAATAAGTTAATATGCAATCGATACATTTTTCAGATGTTCTACAAAAGCATACATGCGTTAATAAGCAGTATTAAAGCGCGCGAGGAAGGCAGGCCCGGCGTTCCTAGACCCCAGCCCGTGGTGATGCCGCAACCTACAGCCTTACCGCAACAGCAGACGCAATACAACAGATACGATCAAGAACGATTCATCAGGCAGAAGGAAGGTTTGTTACAGAATAAAAAAAACTAATTCTTTTCGTGTCATTAGTTTTTCAGAGTAGTGAAATGATTTTAAGTCTTTTGAGAACTGAGAACTTTGACTTTCTTACTTCTGAAATGGGAAGTGAATGAATGATACTAAATTCAATGATTATGAAAGGATGAATTATGACGCTTTTGAGGTCAAGAATTATGGCGTGAAAGCTTTTTTTTACATTTATAGACCAGTTTGTGGCTACTATCTCACCTGATGGTAAGCGACGATGTAGCCGACGATGAAGAAAGATGGTCTAGAAGACTCCTATTCACTCTTGCCTTGTCTTCAAGGTCTTTCGTGGCCCAGATTGAAGCTTCACATAGCAGTTTTATTTGATAATAATATAACCATAATATTTTTATTACAGTTTATAGCCGAATGCTTGACCAAGCTTGACCGAAATCTCGGCCTGTTAAGTGATAACGATAATTTCAAAAAGTAATATCTAAAGCGTCATTGTTTTTTGCTTACAGAAACGGAAGGGTTCAAGATCGACACCATGGGCACATACCACGGAATGACGCTCAAATCTGTGACGGAGGGTCCAAGTGTGCCAGTTGCTGCTCGGGCTCCTCAAACCCCGAATCATCCAAGACAAATGCAGCGTAAGAACACTTTTTATAATTTAAAAGTAAGCGTCCAAATTTAGTACATACGTTTTGCAACAGTATTCCCTATTATTATGTTTGCAAATTTAGGTAGATAGATGATAGAAAATTATTTATTGTACGCCTTACAAAAAAAGAGAATTTAACACATGAATATTATTCAATAAATGTACAATGGGCAGTCTTATCGCTATAATGCGTTTTCTTCCAGCCAACCTATGGATGGAGAGGAACTAAAAACTATGGAAAATTGGCTGGGTGCACTTGAAAACATAACTTCTGTAAATTATAAACAATAATACCTAATTTTCTAAAACTAACGAAATACCTAAAAACAATACATAATCATATATTTTTTTTTACGTACATAAATATATGTATGCATAAAATTACGCCTGATTCCCATGGGGGTAGACAGAGATCACGGATTTCCACTTGCTACAATCCTGATACACCTCTTTCGCTTCTTTCAATCGCATAACATTCTTCATACATGCTCGTCGGTTTTTTAATTTTTTTACCTATTTAGAAAGCGGTCCTCCATCGTCCGGAACGCCAGGGCGCCGGGAGTTGTTACCGGTGGCGGCGGCCAGGCCTCCGCCCGGCGGGGGTGGCGGCAAGCGGCCGTCACGCACGCCCATCATCATCATACCCGCCGCGGCTACCTCGCTCATCACCATGTATAACGTTAAGGATATGCTGCAGGACTTCAAGTGAGTTCTTATCGGAATTATATCTAGCGGCATATAACTTTAGCGCTGAGCGATACGCGGAGGGGATAGCTGCGCATGCGTCGTAAATAACAAAATAACAACAGAAAAACAAATGAAAAAGCTTTGTGTTTGTGACTTCCACAGAGCACCAAACACGCTTTTGCTTACGCAAAGTAGAGAGAACATGATGACTTATTACTAAGAGAACCAGTGTCGCCAAACTCATACACGTAAAAACAAACACACATAGAAATAAAAGTTATGATTGGTCGAAAAAAAACGTTAAAAAGGACCTAAAACCAAAAAAATAATTTAATTGATAATAAACCTTAAAGCTATCGTGACATGGTTCTAAACTTAATAAAATAAACAGTGCTAAAATAAATTTCTATTTGCCAAGAGATGGCACTTCTCATTCAGTATTTTTTTCTTTTAGTCTCTATTTAGTTATAATAAGATTGATAATACAATGGCTGTTACTTGATTGACAACAAAACAAAGCTACTTGACGCTAGATGGCGTTATAGAAAACAATTCTGTTAGTCTTTATCCACAAGGTATATGATTCATAATACAATGGCTATTACTTGACATAGCCACTCACTTAGTGATGTGCCAAGGTGGATACAAGACAAATGTATCGACATCGATGATTACCTACCTAGTTCTTATCGTGTCACTGGTTTTTTCGAACCAAGTGAGGTGAAAGGATTTTAAGTGCGCCCCAAAGAGGCTCCTTTCGTGCACTTATTTAACACATATTTTCGAACTTTTTAAGTTCTATGGCATGCCCGGTTTCCTCACGATGTTTTTCTTCACCGTTTAAGAGCACTGGCATAGTGTAAATTAATTTTTGGGCAGTAAACCTCATTGGTACACGACTGGATTTAAGCCCACGACCTAAGGATCAGAAGGCGGGGCCGCTACCACTAGCCCATCAGCGCTCTCACCTACCTACTGATGTATAACGATCGGTAGCACGTCAGGTTATATTTATGGTGGTCGAAATAAAAAGCTTTTCTTATCTATCTTTCTTTATTTACCCAATCAAATGTTTACAACTCGTAAAATTGTATACTACTTAACTGTTTCAAATATTGTTTCTTTTTCTTCTTGTGTTTTCTTTTTCCTGTTGCATCGATACATTTATTTTGAATATCGGTAAACTGAAACCAGAATTATTATGTTATTTCTTCAAAATATTTCTGTAATTTTCATCTTACCCAGCCACTGTGGGCTATAAGAATAAGAAAAGAATCAGAATAATACATAAGGAATAAAATAATCACTAAAGCAAAAAAAAAGTCAGCTCCCTAAACCTAACTATTTATATGATCAGAACTAATAAAGTATTCGATAGCACATTCATCACTTTATTGGGGTAGGTACAGCCCTAATTGAGTAGCGAAAGTTGAGATTTATAGAAACGCGACCTTAACGAATATCATTCACAGTCTATTTTTGTTTGATGGTTTTGCATTCTAAACAAAACCAATTTAAGCAATAAAATAATACTAACCTGTGATACGATATGCCCCCTTTTGTTAAATTATTGGTTCGGCTATCGTTTTAGCACTGCAAAACAGCACAATACGGCATTTTTATATTTTTTCGTGTTTTTCTCAGTTACGTTTCTTCTGACAGACTTCAAACACGACTAAACAAAGGAGTGCTTGAAGTCGTGGTACTGCGCGTACTTGGAGCGTGAGAACGCCGTCTACATGCTAGTTCCATTACTTCTTTATTTCGTGGTGACTTCCCAAAATGACTGAAAACGAATCATTAATTGATTCAGGCGGGACTTTGCCGAATTCCATTTTTAAACATAAATTAACTAGAACAAATATTACAAAACTACCCGTAAAGCCGAAAGGAGGACGACCAATCTGGAAGTACTACCTTTCAGATAACAAAATATTTCTTTCAAATCGGCTCGTAAATGACGAAGTTAAGGCCTGCGCATACCAAAGCGATGGCGATGGCGATCAGCTGAAACGCTGTCAAATATCGCTGTCATATTTGACAGCGTTTCAGCTGATCGTCATCGCTATTGCCTAGGTTTGCGCAGGCCTTTATGCTATAACACTTATAATAAAAAAGTACGCCCGAATTGAGAATCTTCTTTTTTATTTGAAGTCGGTTAAACATATATAATTTTAGGTTCTTCACTGTGGAGCAGAAAAAAGCAGAGGGTGCAGCGCGTGAGAATGAAGTGTTATTGCAGAGGCGAAAAGGAGCAGCGCCAGATTCTGTACCGAACAACGCTACTACTATCACAGTTAGTAACTCTCTATTGATATTGAGATCTTTTTATTTGTTCTATTGGTCTATATTTCATTTCATTTATTTATTGCATACATGTTACATTTATATATACTCTATTAGCGAAAACTGTTTGGCTTTTATTGTACTATGTTGCCTACCATTATGTTTCTTTGTAAAGCTGTTTGTTTTCCTTGAAAATAAAATAAATAAAATAAATATTAGCTTAGGTATTATTGAGCTACAAGGTGGACATGTACCCTGTAAGGGCGCAGCAATGTACCTATATTAGTAATATCAGCTACTTGGTTCCCTATTATGAGCTCTTTTTAATTTGTGGCTAGATAGTGTTGTGTGGATTGTCCACAATATTAACTATTTATTTATAGTTATTTTTAAAAAGAGTTGCCTTGTCGAGTTCTACGTTTAAGCATTGCCTTAGCAACTTTCTTTATTTTAGTTCTTAAACATTAACATTTGGAGTGTTAGGCCCGTATTTCGAAACAGTGCTTGAGTCTGTGTCGAGCCTCAAGCACAGATTTTTGACACTTTTCAATGGAGAACTGTCATAAAATCTATGCTTGAGGCTCGACTCAGACTCAAGCGCTGTTTCGGAATACGGGCCTAAGAGTAGTTACAGCAAAGAGTTTATCTTATCAAGCCTTTGGTTCATAGGTATATTTATAAACACTATTCACTCATATAACAGGTACCTTACCGCGTGGTCGATAATCCAGGCCGGTTATCGGCTGCGGAATGGGACCGCGTGGTAGCAGTGTTCGTACAAGGACCTGCTTGGCAGTTCAAAGGCTGGCCCTGGGACGGAAATCCTGTGCAGATATTTGATAATAGTAAGTTTTAAAGTGAAACTTTTATTACATCGTCTCTAATGCCACGTGACGTAGTGGTCACGTGTCTGGCAGATAGTTGGCAGGCCTACCTAAATTAGGGAGGTAGGAATCCTGCCTAGAGAGAAGCTAAGTAGAAAAATGGGCTACATTACAGGCATTTATTTTCTTACGACAGCTAACAATATAGAAATATAGATATCTTTTTCGTCTGTGTGTTGCATGTCGCGTGACGGTCGGCCGCGGAGTAGGGATAAAGTGAAAGGCGCTCGTCAGAGCAGCCGAGGAAAATATGGCGGCGTCTATAGTTCGCATCAACTGACCGTGTGGTGTTTAGATTCCAAAAAAATATAGTTCAATTTCTATAATATGATAAACAATGATTTTTTTAATTCGTTTTTTCGATGCTATCAGAGGGCCAAGTTCGGTGATTCACTTTTTTGAAACTTTGGAACCAGGATGGTTGCTCGCAGTTCGGTCTTCAGTATAAAAAAAATTATATCCCTGCTGAGGTTTTTCCTAGAGACAGGGTTTTTTTTAACATAGATGGTTAAGCATTTGAGTGCCATCACACCAAGAGAAAGGTATGCTAAGATGGTTTGGACATGTAGAGAGAATGGATGAAAGGAGATTAACAAAACAATTGCATCAGGCGAGTGTGAATGGAACTGCTGGAAGAGGAAGACCTAGGCGCATGTTTCTCGATCAGATCGCAGACGTTTTAGAAAAAGGCCAGGTTAGGTGTACCCTAGACCGACGAGCATGTATGAAGAATGTTATGCGAGTGAATGAAGCGAAAGAGGTGTGTCAGGATCGTAGCAGGTGGAAATCCGTGATCTCTGCCTACCCCATGGGAATGAGGCGTGATTTTATTTATGTATATAATAACATCAGTATCTCTTTCTTTTCAGTGTGTGCTTTTCACCTGAAATTCGATGAGTTGAAGCTAGACGCGAACGTCGCTCGCTGGGCGGTGACCGTGCTCAATCTAAGTCGTACGAAGCGGCATTTAGACAGAGCCGTGCTACTAGGCTTCTGGGAAACTTTAGACAAGTAAGTACTGTTAGCCGGTTTTAGGAATAGGACATCCCTACTGAGACCGGGCAACGAGACACATCACTAGTCTTGTAATAGAAAAATAGCGTTGTAATGCGTAGATGATTGTTTTCCGTGTTAAAAAGATAGTTTTAATTGTAATCAATGGATAGTTTTCGCACCTATTGAGATTGGACAAATTATCCAATCCTACTTCTCATCCAATCTTACTTTATTATATTGTTTGAAATACAGTAATCAAGCCCGTGCACTGAACCGATTGGGTGGGACTCAAAAATTTAATCCTGAAAACTTTACAGGAGCTAGCGCGAGCGCAGCCGCGAGTTGTCGCTAGTTGATAATGAAATTTGGGCTTCTCTGGGGAACTATTCATGCGATATGAAAAAATCTCTTAGATGCATTTTCAAACCTGCAATTTTAACATATAAATCAGTATTTTTGTTTTAAAAGTGCTATAAATTATAGATAGTGCAATTCACGAAGACGCGCCTCACCAATTTTCAGTTGAGGGGATCGCGGGGTGCGGGGAGTTTGCTCCGAGCGGCAGTCGCGAACCGTAGTCTATTCATTGTAGTGTGCGTGTGCACTCATAGGTAATTAGTGTGTACCGATAACACTCAAACATTGACGGAAGCTTGCACACATATACTATAAACGGTTAGGAGGAATAGTGGGGCGCGCCTTCGTGGATTGCACTATCTATACTAATAAAGTATTTGCTCTGAAAAGGTAAGTACATACTTGGGTAACATTTTGAAGAATTAGGCCCGTATTCAGAAACAGTGCTTGAGTCTGAATACAGGCTTAATATTCAAAACCAAGCGGTTTTATATTGGTAAATTTATTATTATCGAATGAAGACTGATCTTTTAAGAATTCGTATAAATGTACCTACGTGTCTTGATATTTATACAATATAAATATGTTTTATGATTGCGAAAGTTTAAAGAGTATCTCTTTGTTTCAGACATATGATGAAGAATAAGCCACATCTCCGATTTTAAGGCTGTTTTAGATAGAATATAGATATTATACTAGTTTATCGAAACGTTTGTAAATAGAGGCAGGGGTTGACTAGCGAATATTGAATTGAGCATTTGTGATTATAACCTACGAGTATAACCTATAAATATACAATTATGATTCACAAATACGCGTTACTTTACTATTGGATAAGTTCCATTCTTTAGTCACCATAACTGTTATTTATGCTACATTTAGTTAGTTTTTAATTTAGTTCAGATTCTCGGACTAATCCGTCCATCTTATGTGCTCTCATCAAATCACAACACTTATGTGCCAACTAAACTTATACAGATGGCTTTAAAGCAGCCATGACGATTTACTACATCTATGCCTCAAGTTGACGGACGCAGGGTAGTGCGTCTTAGTGCACGTTCCCAACGTGCGTGACCTAAGAGGCAACGCTTTGCCACTTAACATCTGTACCCCAAGTCCCACTGCAATTACAACATTTCGTTACCAAATGTTGTTTTCGTTTCGCCTATTTGTCTCTGTCTATTGTATGGAGAAAAAATGAGACAACAACTCTAACTACGTAATGTATTGCCGTCTCATATTTTCTCCATACAATAGATAGAGACAAATAGGCGAAACGAAAACAACATTTGGTAACGAAATGTGGTTGCCAAACTCCGACTTCGGGTACAGATACGCTTTTTCCATCAGCTAGTTGTACGAAAAAAAACCTTTCACTTTTCGATTCTAATTTTTTCTATCATAACTTATCTGGAGATGCCCAATGTCATAGGGATGTCAAGAAAACCCTTCCCGCTTCTATAATGAGCATAGTATGACCCGCGCCAATAAAGAAGCGAATCTGATAAAAACCTCCCATTATCATAACCCCTCTACATTAGTGAAAGGTAATGATTTGGAGCGCCATTTTGGATTCGTTTTTTATTGGCTCGAGTTACAAGTTTGCAGTTCTATAAATCTACAAAATAGGCGGCATGCTACAGTTCTTCTTCCTTCTTCTTCCATAAACATCGAGTTTCGGTCGAGCTTACATAATGAGAATATATAATTACCAACCATTGTCAGATTCACTTTTTTTGAAGTGGGTACTTTTTACCTATATTATACTTGAATAGAAGCTTTATTTTAGCCAATGTCAATCCCCGCCGATACAGTTGCCTTGTAATAGAAAACACTATTCTAAGTCAATGAATGAATACCATTATAAAACATTTTGGCTTTCTGTATTTTTTTTATTATAAAGTTACCTGTAAAACAAACACCGACCTAATTTTTTTTTTAGTTTTTGATAAAAAAATACTGGTTCACCCTAATTTCAAACAATTAAATTGTGCATGTTTTAAAGCACAGTGCCACTGGTGGCTCATGTACCTACCATTTAAGCATAAATGGCTTAATTCCGGTACGTCAAGCAAGATAGAACCGCACTATAGAAATAAGTACTGCGTACCATGTACCTACAGTAGAATTTCTCATTAGTACTTACTAAAGTATTTTATAAAATTTATTCATTAAAGCGTATATTGACTATTGAGGGTTCATTCTTACAAATATAATTTGAGAGTTTTTTTATAGACAATATCATTTTATGCAGTGGACTTTGTATTCGCGTTCTGAAAATGTCACAGTAATTTTGACGCAGGTGAAAGAATAACTACTGAATAGTCACTGTACTTATATGAAGAGCCAGGCAAGACAGTGATGTTTAAATCACATTTAAATGTAGAAGCGAATCTAATAAAACGGTGCTAAGCATAAGCGAGAGCGACGCCATTTTGGATTCATTTCTTTATTGAAATGGGTTATAAAATCATGCATTATCGTTACATAAACTAACAAGCTTACGTGACTTTTCAAAAGTCCTTTATGTGTTGTTTTTAATGCGGCCCGCCGTAAATTGAAATTTTTGTCGTAGATTTAATTATTCATGTGGATTTTAATAAGTATTATAATTTGTGTTCTTGATTCAATTAGTTTTAGTAGATGGTTGAATTTCAAAATTAGTTATCACAAATACGATAGGGTATAGAACCTTGGTAACTTATAAACATTACAGTAATGTTGATTTTGTAATATATTTTTTGTATTTTATAAAACTACTGGCACGTGAGCCTGAACATCTGTATGCCTCAAGTTGATGGACGCAGGGCAGTGCATCGTAGGGCACGTTCCTGACGTGTGTGACCTACGAGGCGATGGTTACCACTTAGCATAAGGTGGCCCATAAGCTTATTCCATCAGCTAGTTGTATAAAAATGTAGTACTCGAATATTGAAAGACTGTACGACAATATTCTGACATAGTTAAACAAATTGTCGTACGCAATTCAATCGAATCTTTTTTTTTTGGCAAATTTTCATTCAAACGTAGGTATAACTCGCGCCAATATAGAAACAAATCTAAAATGGCGGCTCTGATCAGTACTTCTCACTCACACTTTTGTTGAAATTAGTTATCTCTCGCTCAGGTATAGTTAAGCGCTGCCATTAAAGATTTGTTTCTTTATTAGCGCGGGTATATTTATACTATACCACCAGATTATTTCTGCATGATCTTGTCATTTTTTCAATGTTCTACTAATTTTAAACCAAATTTTACATTATATCGACTGCACTGGCACATTTATGAATCTATGTGTAACTATATCAAAAACGTCTGCTAAGTTTATAGCTGAATGTGGTCTTAATATTAGCAATGTTTGTCATGATTCTTAATGTGATGTGATGAGACATCATATTTTATAAACGGCGCAAGTTTGGAAAGGCGCTTTGGATGAAACTGGGAATAAATATAGAACTGTGGTGTAAAACCGCGGGCGGAAGCAAAATGCTTTCTAATTCATATCACCAAAATGTTTATAATGGTACGAATCTGTTCAAAGATCTGTGATTTTTGAACTTATATTGACAACAATAAATATTGTTGACTATATTATTATGTTTTGTTTGAAATATCCCAGTTAACATATTACCCACCAGACATATTTTTGAATTAAAAGATGTATGTGAGTACAATGTATACTATAATTATTCTATTTATATAATTTATTGGAGGTCAGGAAAGGAACACACGGAATGAAACATTGAGGATTCGTGGTTTTTTTATGTCTTTATTTAAAATTTATTTCAATGGTAGTATAATATTATAACAATAAATAATTCTGTCTCTTTCAGAGATTAAGTGTACACTCATAGATTATTTAAATATTGTATGTATTTTGACACATTATACACAAAAATAAAACCATCAGGTGTCAACCATAACAATATCACATCGTTAGGTGTGTACTTATTGTGTGCCCGTGATTACAATCTTTTTATTAATATAGTTATTTGAATATTTGCAGTACAATATGCAAAAATATCGATATTTTAAACCTAATATTTCATTTTATATGGGCTCACTACACTTGACCTAAAAATGTAAAAAAAACTATTCGAGCAAATACGTACATGAGTTATAATAAATAATAAAACTATTTAAAAACATTGACGGCGTCGTTTTGCCCCGGTAAGGAATGATAGGACCAAATTTTACCGATCACAGAACTCAACCGTCATTATGTACTTCCAATAACTAGGTAACTTGTTAAAACACACTTTAAGTCTTTAAAGGGGATTTCCGTCATCGCTTGATGATTAATCTTGTACAGTTAATTCGAAACAATCAGTATTTTCTCTCATAATTTAGGTAGTCTAACAATTAGCTGAATCTAAAACTTTGCTCTATCTAATACCTACATAATAGAGCTATTCAGATACTTTTATAAGTTTCCTTAGTGCTACGCTGTAAGTACAAGTCATGGATGACGCAGGATCTTTATGCACCCACCATACGAGATCCCATTATCCCCTGACAAGCATCTAAAATATCTAAAAAAACGATTTAAAAATAAAACAATGTAGCTACAAATATTTAATACTAAGGTTGTCTAAAATGAACAATGAGCTATATACTATGAGTTTAGCACAATCACTCATAGTGACACGAATAGGGCGGCAAGTTTTGACGAAATCAGCCTCAAAGTAGGCGATAGCAATCTCGAATCTTTTCATACGACTATTTAGGACACGAGGACTGGACTTTAAATTCCTAGGCCTAGAGACGAAGTAGACTTACGCATTTGACGATATCCTCGAATTGAAATCTTATAATCATAGCAGGGGCTTTTACATGGAAGTATGTAAGTACTGACGCATTTGTCTGACACGTATGCTCAACGTGTGAGAGTTTATTATGCTCTAGAAATAAATCTATACAGATTGACGATATCTGAGGTGAGTACTTATAAATAGAAGTGGCAAGAGCTTATAGCTCGTGCTGTAGACGTAATGCGGCTCATAAACGACACTCATGTTTCATCACGTGGAGTTCTTTGAAGACTGTTGATATATGAGTGGCCTGTCTCGCTCTTTTTGTAACTCTTTGAGAGTTAACAACCATAACTAACCAACAGTAATATAATGAGTATGTATACTTGAACGTCGTTATCTCAATCTGTAAAGGTGACTACATATAATTCAGGAAGGTCGTTGGTTTTCTCTAGCAACAGAACCTTGTTCAGGTCAACAGCCCTCACCTTGCCTCGACCCTTAGAAATCGATTTTACCTCGATTCTAGTAAACAGAGCGATAAAAGTTTGAAGCGGTCATTATCTAGATTGCTACGCCCATATTTAGTGGTAGGTATTAAGAGAAATAGTATGTCGTAAAACTGTAACCCCACAAGGAATGATTCGTGCAAACTAAAGAAATGTACGATGAAATGACTATGAACTAATTTACTTTCGTAATATTGCCACTCTTTAGGCTAAGCACGCCATTTTACCGACTTACTAAAAGGCTTTAGTTATATTCAAATTACTACCATAGCACTACTGAATTTTATGGTAACACTGTTAAGAAATATCAATTACATAACATCCAGTAAGTAAATAGTTACATGTAAAGACATTATTGAATTTTACAAATACATTTACAGTTTGCTAAAATCTTTTCAGTTTAAGTACGTTTCGTAATTCAGTCAAAAAATATATAGGTCTTATCAATTTCAAAGGTTCATAACACTACCTTCGCTTGAATACCACCAATCGATAGCTCATTACGAGATCGAAAGTGTGCAATAGAGATTATACAAAATTCACTTGAATTTTATCTTCTCACCATACTAACAAATGGCAAAACCGACCTTAAAAATAATACACAATAGGTACTTATCAAAACACCAGACGCTGTACCTATATAATGATTACTCAGATATGGTAAAAATTAACAATTCATAATTAATTTTGTCACAAATGCTTCTTTAAAGTCTAGCTCAGACTACAACACCCTTTTAGTACTCAAATGTCGTCGAAGTTGGCACCACTTCCAGTACCATTTGAAGGAAAACAGTAATTTTATCTGGAAAGAAATATACCGTTATTAGTCTGTTATTCGGCGAATTCAAAATATTCACTATCTGAGTCTAACTTGAGGCTCGACTCGGACTCCGAAGCATTATTTCTGCATATACACCTAATACTGCTAGTTTTGTGAAAACATTACGACAGTTGTGTCAAAGTTATGCGTCTTCATTAGTATCAAATACATAGAGATTTATTTAAAAAATAAAAAATAAAAACAAATAAATATTTATTTATTTATTTATGTATGTATTTGATAAAAAGGACGAGCGACAGCAAAGTTGATCCACCTGAAGGATATCTTTTTGACTTAACTTTGATTAGCTAACCCAATTCTAACAAGAAATCGAATTCAAAATGGCGCGAATGACAGGTAATGTTTACGTTAGGAAATGATTAGCGACGCCATTTTGGATTCATTTTTTTGCTAAGCGCGGGTCGAACAGTTTACCAACATACCCATGAATGGTAAAGAGAAGCCCCACTTCACAAAGGGCACGTAGACCAGCATTCCAGCGCAAATGAATGCCGCTGCGTACAAGTACTCCCATTCCGGCTTGTCAACGATAGGGGCCACCACCAGGTAGGTCGACACGATTAGCACTACGTACGGGATTATTATTGGCACCTGGAAATAAAACTTTGTTTTAATGTGTAGGTATGATAAAAATAGCAACTTTACTTAAAAACGAGTAAGTAAAAAGAAAACAGGCAATGCATCTATTGTAGATAGATGATATACAGGGTTATTCATTATTAGCTGCAAATACTCAGGAATTAGGTTCAACAAATAAAATAAAAAATATTTATGTAATGATTTTTTTTTAATTTTGATTTAAGTTTTTGTATCAATTTTTTTTTTTATTAATTTATTTACGGCTATTTCATAATGATTGCCATGGAGAACAGGACGATGACCCACCCAGGCGGTGACTGAACGCAGAGTGTCACTCACGGCGCGCGGGCGCGGATCAAAGGTCAAAATAGGTCAGGCGCCAATGATTTCTTTATCGATTTTCTCGGGATGTTCATAACAAAACTTAAAAAAAATCATTTCATAAATATTTTATTTTTTATTTGTTGAACCTAATTCCTGAGTATTTGCAGCTAATAATGAATAACCCTGTATAGCGTCAGGGGCAAGGTGTTTACTCATGCTCAAAGGAGTTAAGGTTGTACTCGCCTTATAAGGTCGAGGTGCATGGGGCTTAGTGTATCTCATAACGATCAAAGCCAGCATCGCGCCGCCGTAGAATATCCACGCCGTGAAGGAGAAGAAGTCGATCAGAGAGTCTATCGTCCCGTACAGTACCATCGCGACGGCAATCAGAGACTGGAACAAAAAATACAATTATAAGTATTACTGTAATCAACGATAAACCGATGACATTGTTAAAAACGTGAAATAGTCGATGGATGGAGTCATCTCAGAATAGTTCTTCCTGAAAATGTATAGGGCCTATGTACATTTATGGACTTCTACAGGCTGATGATGGGTGATGGCTGTAATCTTCATACAGTATTTTTAGACACCCCCTATAACTCAAATTTTTGTTCATCAAAAAAATCTACAGGTTTTTAACTACGCTAGAATTAGGGTCCAAATACTAATCCAAGCGAATTCCGAGAAATTCTTAAAAATTTGCTCCTTGCCTATAAAGCAACAAGCATGTATGTATTCTCATGAAAATGCAGATATTTGCCCTCGACTGATCATGACTGGCCAGCCGCTATGACAATTTAACCGTGAAGGCCTGCGCACATCTATGCGATGGCTATAGTGATCAGTGGAACGCTGTCATAATTGACAGCGTTTCACTAATCGCCATCGCAGAACGCTTATTTGAAACGCCGTGAAACTAAATTTTAAAGGTCTATTCCTGCAACACAGTTCGTTCAGGCAATCGCTGAATCCGCTGCGAGTTGTCAATTTTTAATTGAAGAATTTGAAAATCGAACGTGGATTCAGCGGTCACCTAATCGAGCCGCGTTGCAGGACAGGGTAGGCAACGCAACAACAGCACCCTTGGTGTTGTTGGTGTCTATGGGCGACGGTGACCGCTTACCATCAGGTGGGCCGTAAGCTCGTTTGTCTAACTTTTACATAAAAAAAAAAAAGCAATAGTAAAGAAAAGCATTATGACGTTACGTGTTTTCGACAAGGAATTTGATAATGTCATACAGCATCAGATCGTCTAGTAAAAGTATCGGAGGAACGTCCAAACATTACATTTGGCACAGCCCCATTTTTTGGTTCATAATGATAGGATAAATTGGCACAGAAAAACATCGAAGTAGGTAATAGTAGCTGCATATTATTGTGTAAAAAATAAAAGCATTCTATTGAAGTTTTTGCGTCTCTAAAATCTTTTATTTTAAAAGGGTTGTGTTCTTAGACTCGAGTGTGTGATATATTATTGACATACTGAAAATACTGAGTAGTTATGCTGTATAAACCTTTATTTAATCATTTTACCAACTTAACTTCTATAACCCCGGGACTCCATTACACATTTTAACAGAGTAATGTCCTTTAGTGTCACGTGACCTGCCGACCACACACAATTTAGGGCCTAATACACAACAGAGTGTAGAGTTTGGCAAAAGGATTTCAAAAGGTTTGGGTTCGTAAAGTTGAGTGTAGAGATTACTTACATACACACCAATATTTATACAACACTAGAAGTGGTCTGAATTGTGTACGTTACTTACATGGAAGATCAGTCCTGGGGCAGGAGTAAAGCGGCGAACGTGAACATACGACAAGATGTCCAGTAAGTGGCCCTCGCGTGATGCTGCGAAACACAACCTGAGGAAGCGAAACCTTGGTATTAAACGCATGGTCGGAGCTTATTATTTATGGAAAAAAGAAGACCTTATTTTTACAAATTTCAACCTTAGAGCAATGTAAACTTCATGAAGTCAAGATACATATTTTTAACTGAGCATTTTCGATATGATTATATTCCCTGTATGATTATAAATTTATAACAGTGGATATAAGTGGAAAAGTATCCCCCAGCAGTAAGAGGTGAAGCAGTAAAATTTCGTTCGTCCCTACCAGTATGGATAGATTGGTAGGGATATGTGGAACTGGCGAATCTGAGTGGGGCCATATTGGGCCAAATTTTATTTATTTCTCTCACATGAGCTAAAAACATGCATGTAGAAAAAAAAAAAAAAAAAAAAAAAAAAAACAACCATGTACTCGTTGTTTCAATTGGTTTCTGTTTGAAATGAGTAAGTCAATATAAAACTCAATGTTTTGCTATTATCATACGATAAAATCACTTCCGTAATCAAATTGCAGCTAAATATCACTTTTGTTTTTTTTAGCACAGATTTAAGTTATGTCAATTTTGAAATTCAGAACATTACCTTCCCGCCACAAACAGCGTCCCATTAGCCGAGCCGAAGGTGGAGATTGTGACGGCTAGCGGCATCAGCCATGCCAGCGGCCCCAGCAGGCGGTTCCCAAAGGTCACTGCCACGGCTTCGCTGTCTGCCATCTCGCTGACCGACATCACCGCCAGGTACGATACGTTTACCAGCGCGTAGCATAGTGTGACCAGGGGGATCCCGATAACTATGCTTAGCGGCAGGTTCCTAGAACATAGGAATTACAACCTCGAAATGATGTAGCATTTTTTGTGTAATTTATAGCGAGTAGGTATGATAAGTTGGTAGGTATATCAAACTTAACTGTTTTCTACTTCACTTTATGCACGCCAACCTCTCTGTTTTTCATGATGAAAACTCTGCCGTAATATAGCTCGAGCCTCTTTCGAAATTAAGCTCCGTATGCAGAAACATTGCTTGAGTCTGAGTCGAGCATCAAGCATAGGTTTTTGACAGTTCTCCTTTAAAAGTGTCAAAAATCTATGCTTGAGACTAGACTCAGACTCAAGCATTATTTAAGTTTCTGCATATGGCCCTTATACACTTTCTCCTACGAACTTTAATTACCATGTCGTTTGAAGTTAGGAACATACAAGTCGAAAATCTTATTCAAAGAAGAGAATGCGGTGAATGCTGGTATCGAACCCGCATCTCTTGCGTCTTAACCAGCTATAGATGACAGCGGCAGCGGCACCACAAAGGTGATCCTTTACGAATGAGTCAGTAATACGTAACAAGGAATCGTGCTTTTATAAAATCTCATCAAATTCCTCTCTGGTTTAAATGTTTACTTTCTATTTTATTTTGTTTATTAGAAAATCAACAGTTTTCAAAATAATCTAGTGCAAGTGGTGGTAGCACTACTAATCCTACTTCGTGTTTAAATTGATATAACAAGTAGAATTGCGTTGAATTAGCGCACTTCGTGGCGCGTGGCCAAGAATTCACTATGCAGACTTTGACATCACAGACACTTAATTATTCTTCTATACTCAAATGAGTGTAATTAAATAAGCAAAGTGTCTCTTGGACCATTTAATAACAGTGTTGAATATTAATAAATTATGAAGCAGGAATTTATTTACATAGCGCCATCTAAGCCCAAGTGGCTTAAATTAATAATGATAAAAAAACAAAGCTTCCTACGGGAGCTAGACTAAATTGAATTATTACCTAATTCAAACACAGGTTTGAAATGTTAGTTACTAAAGAAAAAATATAATAATGAAACATGATGTCTGATACAGTAAATTACAAAGATAAAGGTCAAGAAAAGGAAGAAAAGAAAACAGGAAAATACAGTTCATGAAGGATACAAGTTAGACAGAGACAAATGTTAGCCAGTTTTGGGAATAGGACATCCCTACTGAGACCTGGCGACGAGTCACATCACTAATGGAGAGAGAAGATGGGTCGGAATGCGTAGATGTTTGGTTTGCTATAAAATAAAGTAAAATATTGAAAGCTTAATGAAAGCACTAATAATTAACACGTCACACGAATATGGGTCAACGGCCAAGACTGGCGAACCAGTACAAAAGGAACAGGGAGTTCATATAAGTAATACACGCACACATAGAAAATGCCATAAAATGTATAGTTCTAGCTATACCTATTCAATGAAGAGTTTTCGACGTAATACAAAGCAGTGTCCACTTATGAAGGATATTGAAACAGAAGAACACTTACCTGGATGGATTCTTTATTTCCTCAGTGACATAGTTGAGGTTATTCCAACCGTCATAGGCCCAGAGGCCGGTGTAGAACGCAGTGGCTATGTTGCCCAGCGTCGCTGTACTTGAGGCGAAGTTAGGCTCCTGTAAATGTCGCGTATTACCTGCACCATACGGACACATATCCCGTCAGTTGCTATATTTACATCCCATTGTGATAATGAACTTGAATGACGTAAGCTTTAGAAATCCTTTCATCACACTTGGTTCGAAAGAATCAGTAACACGATAAGAAGAAGAAGAAGCTTTAGAAATTATTTCATTGGACTAAAAGCTTAAAGCTATCCATAATAAAAAAAACTAAAAGTAGTTACTTTATGTCCTTACTCGTAGACAAAAAAAAAAGCTGATATACCTAAGTATTACAAAGTGTGACTTCGAAATGTTTAAATTGTGAACAAAATTGCACTAAGTAGGTAGGTATACTTTAATTTGAAATACTATGATTGTACTAGCTAGCAACAATGTCATGAAGAAATATGATGATGAAGTAAAAAGTAATTGCTGTTTTCTCGTCGTTCATTACCTTGTATAAGTTTGTACGCTCCTCCGCACACGATGATGGCAATCGCCACCAGTTTAGCTGCCGTGAAGATATTCTGCACGTTAGTTGCCAGATTCACACTATAGCAGTTCACCGCCAATATCATTACTAAAACGAAAGAAAAAAAAAACATATGCATTAGCCTGAAAAGTCGTTCCAGAAGCTAGCTGGACATAGGCCATCTTCTTAAGTTCAAACACAATTAGGAAGAATAAATTTGAGCTTTAGTAGGTAATAGTAGAAGTAGAGAATAGTAGCTCTTCGTGAAGGGCTCATCTGGGGAAGTAATACCACCATGCCTATTTCTGCCGTCAAGCAGCATTGCTGTGTTTCGGTTTGAAGGGTGTGGGTGCCGGTGAAATTACTGGCACGTTGTGGCTGAACATCTGTATGCCTCAAGTTGATACGTGCTTAACCTGCGAGACAATGCTTTGTTATAGGCGATGGTTACCACTTAACATCAGGTGGGCCATAAGCTTGTGGCATCAGCTAGTTGTATAAAAAAAAGCTTTCTCCGCTGACTCATGCAAAAATTTCGAGGAGGTGGTAGGTACCAAACGAATTACGCAACATGAAAGATGCGCGAATCAAAATTCAACGTAACAAACCACAGTTGTAGACTCACAGTATAAAATATAGCCTAGCTATATTTACTGATATCAAAGCTTAAAAGTTTCGAGCACAGTTTTTCAACACAAGCTCTCTACATACTTGTACCTATACATTTTATCACACTATAATTTATAGATACATGATGGGCTTTGGCAAACTACTTTCAAGGTTGTGTATCTATAATTATAAGTTTAAAAAACTTGAGAAACCGACTTCATTGTCAAACGGCTAAACCGATTTTAATCAAATTTGTTTAGGATAATCTGGACGTAAGAATAACCTTCCAAATAAAAAAATAATTTTCTAAATCGGTTCATAAATGACGGAGGCATGCAGTTACAAACATTAAAAAATTATTTTAAAAAAAACGGCAACACCGATTTTAATAAAATTAAAATGGGACCAATCTGGAAGCAGTACCTTTTAGATAAAAAAATATTTTTTCAAATCGGCTCACAAATGACGAAGTTATGCGGTAACAAACATTAAAAAAAAAAAAAAAAATTAAAAAAAAAAAAAATCAACCGAATTGAGAACCTCCTCCTTTTTGATTGGAAGTCGGTTAAAAAGTAAGTCCATGTACCTACCCTTGAATCTCAGAAGAGACCGTATTTGGCCACTAAACGGTCTGGCGGTTAAAGACAACCCATAGGTACTTTTTACGACTGTCTTAAAGTTGCGTCGCTCAAATTATTTCAATTGAAATGCGACAGTGAAATCTTGAAGTAGGCGCCTAATTATACACTTGCTCTGTCGCCGGGCGAGATAAATTGAATGGTTTGATTCAGTGGGCGCTAGTGGGCTTCAGAAATAGGATAATGAATACCAAGACTCTTGAGATGCTCATTAGCTGTGTAAATATTTGAACAGAATACAAAACAATCGGTTGAAAAGACATTGTGGAAAACTACTGCGGGAACTACGACAGCACTGCGACGAGCAATAACAGGGATAAGTTGGCCAAGGGCGTGTCGTTTTCGTTACTACTAAAACATATTAGTTTCCACTACTTCAAAGTGTTTGAAACTAACAGAAATAAACCTTTTATTATCAATGGTACCTACCTACATAAAACCTCATCTTAATTTTTATAGACCTATCTAACGAACATGATATAGGGTTTAACTTTAATCGTCATCAAGATAAACGATACCAGTTTATCATCCCCCTTAGCGCTGCCTTTATCTCGCTCGATTTTGCTTGGCTCAGCCCTACAGTAAGATCTACCCACACACACACAGGACGTTTACGGATAGGCCGATGTCCCCTAACTATTGGAAGGCAATTCAATCAACTTGCTTGTATGCAGAGTCGGGGAGGTGAGTGCTACGTCTGCGAGTAAAATGGCTGATTGGGATGGACGATAGTGAACTACGGGGGTTTCTTATCGGACTTCGGTACCCTAAAGAAAACTTGGAATTACTCAGAGACATGACTCAGACTCACATCAAAATATCTTTGGAGTTCATTGTTACCGGTTAAACAGTGAGACATAAAGTAAAATTGAATTTAGAACATCGCGTGCACTAAGTTTGTGAATTAAAAACACCGTTAAACCTATTATACTTTTGCCTCCATGATGCCGAATTTATCATACAACCTTTAGACACTCAGACTCGGAACCTCCTGGTGTATTACTTTTTTTTTGTAATTTGCTTTACGTTTACGCGTGCCTTTTTCTTTATTGCATTAGTTATTTCCTCGCTGGGGTGGAATGATAAGCTATGTGTTGTACTCGAGTGCAAAGCTTTTTCACCACGTGCTCTTTTGATTTCCACGCTGACGCTCAGGATTCACGCGGTTAAAAAGCATCTTTGCACTCTTGTATAACAAATAACTATTTTGCTTAGTTGAATAAAAAAGTGGAGTAATGAACAAGAGCAACGAGGATATTGACTTACCAATAGATATGACCGCCACAAGTTTGACTAGCGAGTGAGGCGGCTCGCATTCTGACACGAACGGTTCCACTGCATATTTCGCGAAGCTCAAACAGATTATGGCCATTTGTGATGGTTTCAGCACCAATGTTGACACCTGAAAGAAGCATTTTCAGTTATTTTCATTCACGTGATCCTAACAACTTTTTTATTGCTGTGTGGTAGTAGGTAGGTATAACTCCACCAAGATGGCACCTCGCATTTTGCGTATATTTTAATGTACTTACATAATGTGTATAATATAATGTTTAAAACAATAAATGCGAAGTCAAATCTAACAAACATCTAATAAATAGCGAATCCATTTGTGCGACGTTTTTTATAATCGACGGGGACGAACGATACCAAGGGGCAAAGATAGCTTGGTCGAGCTTCCCCTCTTTCAAAAGTATTCTGCTAATACACCTATAATAGTCGTTCTATTAGATGTAAGTATATCGATAATTTAGCATGTGATAATAGTTCATGTCAACAAATATTGTATGTACCTACTTAGAATTTCAAGTATCGCCACATAAATGGCCCAGTTGTGGTGAGTCAGAGTCTAATAAACCAAAATAGCATTCTCGCAATACCGAGTAGTAACCCAAGTGGGTTACTACTCAGGTTTCCTTGAAACAATATAACACTTCTACTCTATACTCATACACACTTTATGTCAATGAAGCTGTGAATCCATAGCTCTGCTGCCCGTGTGTATTTTTAACCAACTCCAAATAAAAGGTCAGTTCAGTAGGTACCTATATTTTTTTATATAATGCTTGGTATCACATGACTTTCTCAATATTATAAGCTGATTAAAAAAAAATCCTAAAGGTGTGCTCCCAATTTGCACCCATAGAAATTTCAAAATAATCAGGTATCTCAAGTTTTTAAACTTATTTTATTTTGTGAGAACAAGCAAATTTCCCACCTTGTGGTGGACTGTGTGTGTATAGTATAGGTACGTGTAAATACCCTGCCTTGTGATACTTTACCCATGAGAACAGGAATGCGGGCGGTCCTCCGAATGCGTCCATAAAATAGGCGTACTCAGCCCCCGAAGACGTGTTCATGGTTCCCAGCTCCGCGTATGCGAGCGCTCCTATCCAACAAACCATTGATTAGAAATTAAAAAACGTTTCTAAATAAAATCACTTTCTTTTTGATACAACATAGTACTTTTTGTTGTTCGCGACAGACATCAACAAAGCTCTTTAGATATTCTGAAACAAAAGCACTATATTACACCCGTTCAGTTCATTATCCTCAAAGCGTGAACGGGCAACAATGTTGGACACTTCATAAAATAGAATTCAATAGCCAAACTATTGATTTTACTGGGCAATTTAATGACGCTTGCGCGACAGACTGAACTATGGACGTGCTTTTCAACAATTGGCTATTCAAAGTATTTTCATTGCAATTCTATTGTGCAAACTATGTATTAACATTTCGTGTTGAGGCATCTGTGAAACTTACCAAGCAACGAGAGCAGGCCACATGCCATCCAAATGATGAAGCTTATGCCCACTGAGCCTGTGCGCTCCAACAGCCCAGAGGGCGAGACGAATATTCCAGATCCTGCAACCAATTATTTTGTTGTACTTAGCTCATAATTATAAAATAAGTACCTATTATATATTCTTCCTGCTATTTAGGGTTCACCTACAATTACTACAAATCGTATTATACCTACCCATTAAATCCAGCTCTGGATGTAAGTACGAGCATGATAATCATCAAAAATTTGGAAATTATAGAGATTGGAATAAACGAGTAAGCTAGACTGCGAACACCACGAGATCTTAATTCGTGGTGACTACGACTTTATCGCTAAGAGCGACAACTTTCAGCCAACTTTAGCATGGAGAGAAATAACGAGTTAAAGGCGGTGTAGTCATTTATGGAACATTCAGAAATTAAAACTTGTAGTCAAATACGGAAGAATAAATTAAAACCGAAGATCCAAAATGTTAAATTCACGGAATTTAATTTAGAAAGCATGAGTAATAGGTACGTATTTCCATTGTTTTCACTGAATGGCATGACAGCATGTCTAAACAATCTGTACCTTCGTAAAGTTTTTGGTCATAGTCATATCGCATACGTGCATATCAGAAACGTCTCTGCAATGACGTAAAATACTTAGATACTGGTAGGTTGGTACTAATTTAAACAATCATGTGATAAATTAACACAGCACGGGATGATGGCAGTAATATTTTCTTGGAAGTTGATTCGATGTTCGTATGTTGGGTTTTATCATGCGCTAGACTAAAAATTCCTCACAATGTTTATTTGCCCAAGGACTGCCATGTTTACTTATAGTCAGTAGATGTGGACTCGACACAACATAGATGTGGACGGAGTAATGTTTTGTTAGCAGTGGAAATGAAAGTGTATTATGTGATATTCTGACTTGATTGAAAATGTATCAGATGGTTTTGAAATAAACGACCACTTTTTGTTTTCAAAACCTATTTTATTTATGTAATAATTATATCCTCACCCGAAACAGGCAAAATTGTTCCGAAATGGACAGATGCTATAATAAAGAAGAAGAAGGTTTCTATGAAGAGCTCTCTAATTTTACCATCTACGTCGGATACCAGAATATTGGATCGAGAAGCTTAATCATTTACTGTGGATAAGTCTCGGAAGATACGAGCTATAATAATAGCTGCTACTGTATGATTTGTTTAAAAACACAAACAACGTTGCTATGTAAATATTTAGCAATGTTCGTTACATACATTGCGCCCTTCATTTTAATTGACTTTGGCAACAGTAGTAGTAAGTACAAATCATTGTCACGATGACACTAGGCATAGAAAATGATTGAATTTGTTTTGTACATAATAATTTAAATATTTTTGTTAAATAGCAAATTGGCAAATCATTTATTACATATTAGCCTATTAGTGTCCTGGCTTTCCTATTGAATTTCATAGTAATACAAATATATATAGGTATATGTATACAAATACGAATGTATTCACATAATTCACAAAAAATATCAATCGATTTACCAACACTTATTAGTAGTAGTAGAGCTCTTTGTGAAGGGCTCGTCCGGGGAAATACTACCACCATGCCTATTTCTGCCGTGAAGCAGCATTGCTGTGTTTCGATTTGAAGGGTATGGGTGCCGGTGTAATTACTGGCACGTGAGGCTGAATATCTGTATGCCTCCAGTTGATGGACGCAGAGCAGTGCATCGTAGGGCACGTTCCTGACGTGCGTGACCTACGAGGCATGGCTTTGTTATAGGCGATGGTTACCACTTAACACCAGGTGGGCCATATGCTTGTTCCATCAGCAAGTTACATAAAAAAAAAAAAAAAACTTATTTCAGCAAAGGCCAATCGAGAAATTAATAACTGATAGCTGTTTAACTCATTCTCTCATCAACTTTTGTTTTGCAAAATTTTTTGAGACTTTCGATAAAGTATGTGAGTCTGAATTGAAAACTGTCAAATATTCGTCGCTTGAGACGTGCTTAAATCTGAGTTGCGTTTCAGTATTCGGGGGTGACTATCGTATCAGGTATCGACTTATGTAAGTACGATTTTTTCTGAACAGAACCAAACACAGCCAATTAATGTCGTACCATATTTCGTGCAATAAAAGGCATTACAATTTTTTATGTTTAGAAGTTAGTGATGAAACTTACCGATCATGGTACCAACGATTAGAGCCACCCCACTGAAGAGTCCCACCCGTCTCTTGAGGTGAACAGGGTCGTCCGGAGCTGCGCCCGACCCCTCCAGCTGCGAAAGTACACTTGAGTTAGATTAGAACGACTTGTGAACTTCACTATTAATCTATTCGAAACATCTATTCAATCAGAAATTTTCAGTAGTAGTAGAACTCTTTGTGAAGGGCTCATCCGGGGACTTCCCCGCAGAAATAGGCAGAAATGCAGAAATAGGCATGGTGGTAGTACTTACTACCACCATGCCTATTTCTGCCGTGAAGCAGCATTGCTGTGTTTCGGTTTGAAAGGTGTGGGTGTCGGTGAAATTACTGGCACGTGAGGCTGAAACTAAGCCTATGCCTTAAGTTGATGGACGCAGGGCAGTGTATAGTATATAGGGCGCGTTCCTGAAATGCGTGACCTATGAGGCAATGCTTTGTTATAGGCGATGGTTACCACTTAACATCAGGTGGGCCATAAGCATGTTGCATCAGCTATTTGTAAAAAAAAACACGCAATTCTGCTGGAAAAATCAGATAACGTGCTTTATGTAGAGCAGTTTATAGTCCATGCACACAACATTACAAAATCCCCGAAAACTACGGGCGTAGAGGTCAAAAACTACACATTAAAATGGTCAAGCATTCTTTTGAGGCACTTGATGAAACTATTTTAAAAATTCGCACTTCAAGTGGTTTTTTTTTCTCACGGAAACTGTCGTGTACGAAGTCACGAGATGTTCCTTTAAATACGTGGGAATTACGGACTTAAAAAACAGTTGATACTGTTTTCCTTCAAAATTAAATTTCTATCAGAAAGCCAAAATCCTAAGCGACGTCTAATAGAAAATACCTCAGTAAATTGAAAATGTTTGCAATGCGATTTTCTTGTAGATAGAGCGGGAATGTCTATTGTATTTCTTGTCTATTCTATGTCTTTAAGTACGAACTACGAAGTCTAGTCCCTGTTCGTGGGTAAAGTGGTTCACGAGTATTTGAAGAGAGCTCTTATGATTGTCTGCGTCTTACGATGGTCCGACAGAATCCTTAGTTGGAAAAGTCTTGGAAACTAACCGTTCTATACGTTACATAACATAACTTTTTTTATTGTAGGTATACCATTATATTAGTTATCGATCAATACACTTCTGTGTTTTTGATATAAGGATGCATATACCTGTAGTCTGCCATATCAATGGTTGCGAGGTACGTATGATTCACTTTTTTAGGCCGCCTTAGGCCACCCTCATCCGATGCACAAAAGCGTTCAGATGAAATGCCATCTCACGCAAAAGGTGACTACAGAACGTTGCTAATCTTAGGCGATTTTAGGTGCAACAATGTGATAAACCTAGATACAGCGTTGCGTTATAAAACACAGTTCGAAAAAATGGTAGCAGTTTACTATGCTTTCCTATCGAAATAAATTCTGCGTACCAAATGAAAGACACTCCTTCTGTAACCTCACTGATACGGTGGTCATTTTAGCACGTTCACACATTGGATGTGGTTGGACCATACTCAAATCAAATAACCAAATCTATTTGTGATAGTAATCAATTAATCATCAAATCTATAACCGTTTTCACCCGTATTCAATTCAATCGATGGGTAGGAATGGTCTATCAAACTAGTGCACGTTTCAAGAAGGGAGTTGGAACTGACCTTGTCTCCTGGGTTGGCGTTCCCATCGGTGAGCGCTCCCGCTGCGCTGTCTTCGGCGTCGCTGCTGGCGGAGCACCCGCGCCATACCAATCCGCCTTCGCGTGCGCTCCCTGCAACAATGTTACCTTATAAAACTTGCATTTGGATTAATCAATCAAAGATACCTCGAAAACAAGGCACTCGACATGCGCTCTATGTCATTGGGGTGCAATTCTAGCAACACTCAAGCGATCGCTGAATTCGAAGTGAGTTGTTAATTTTTGTTTGAAAATGGAACGCGGATTCAGCGATCGCTCGATTGATCCGTGTTGCCGGAATACGAGTAGCAGGGCTCAAGCTTTCTTTGACTATCGAGAGCTTGAGACGAGATCATTGACTAATTCTCGTAATTGGATCAAATTTAAGTTTCGATCTCATGTATTTGTCACATGGAGCAACGCGGCATTTTGACATGACATAATTATAAGTTTAAAAAACTTGAGAAACCGACTTCATTGTCAAACGGCTAAACCGATTTTAATCAAATTTGTTTAGGACAATCTGGACGTAAGAATAACCTTCCAAATAAAAAAATAATTTTCTAAATCGGTTCATAAATGACGGAGGCATGCAGTTACAAACATTAAAAGAATTATTTAAGAAAAAATGGCAACACTGATTTTAATAAAATTAAAATGGAACCAATCTGGAAGCAGTACCTTTCAGATAAAAAAATAATTTTTCAAATCGGCTCACAAATGACGAAGTTATGCGGTAACAAACATAAAAAAAAAAAAAAAAAAAAAAAAAAAAAAAAACAACAACCGAATTGAGAACCTCCTCCTTTTTGATTGGAAGTCGGTTAAAAATTCCGCCTCTATTGCCCTTCCAATAGATACGTGCACTGCCTCCTTAATTTCTACAGCCTGAATAATGCATCAGATTCATCGAGTGTGATAACTGCAACATTCGAAAGCAGGCTGATGAGAATATACGAGTAATACCATCGGTCATGGCTTATATCCAACAATGGGTATATACGAACTAAGAATAATGATGAGTAAATTATGAAAGCGCTTGTAAAATAATTTTTGCTTAGCAAGCTCTTTGAACTAAGAAAAAAAAATATTCAGTAATAATTAATTTATTGCATAAATTTTATGTATTAGGTTTTTGAGGATATCTTGTAATGAAAAACATTCAAATACGATTTTGTCCTCGTATCATTATCCTCAACGGAATTAAAAATCGTTTGAATGATGACATAAAAGAAACAACTTGAGCTGACGGACACACGCGTTCTAGGAAATACTAAAACAGTTGTATGCAAAATTGTTAACCTATTCTTCTTAAAAAAATTCATAACTAAATAATTAAGTGACATTTTAAAGTCAAAGTCAAAGTCAAAGTAAATTTATTGCTTGAAATACATGTCGAGAAGATGTTAAATTATAATAGGTAATGTCCAATGTATTCTGCTTATATCTAGGCATGCAATATTAAAATTTACAAGGTAATGTCATGAAAATAATTAAATTAATTGAGAGAATTAAAAATAAAACATTAGATAAAAACACACACGAAAAAAGGAGTCTGAGGTACATAAACAATTTAAAATTAGGTTAGTATACAATTAAGTTAACTAAGTATTCAAAAAAGCCTTGTCTTTAAAAAAATCATCAATTTTGTAGTAGCTTTTAAATAAAAGTAATGTTCTTAACTTCCTTTGAAACAGTGAACGTGGCATTTCCCTTATGGCCTGTGGGAGTTTATTGTATAGGATAGGAGCCATACAAAAGATACTCTTGCGCATTAACTTGGTCTTAGAGTTGCGGACACACACTCGACTCGTATCTCGTCTATTGCGATCTACGACATCGTTCAGCCGACAAAACAGATCGGGGTTACTTTTGACAAACATAGCTGTTTCCAAAATATACAATGAGGGGATTGTCAAAATATTATGTCTATTGAAGTAGGGTTTACAGGTATCAGTAGTCTTGAGGTGAAACATTGCACGGACACATCGTTTCTGATATTTAAATATTATTTTAGCGTTAGTAGAGTTTCCCCAAAATATCAGTCCATATCTCATTTGTGAGGCAACTAGGCCATGGTAAGCCATAAGTAGCGTTTCAATGTCTACTATGGAGGAAAGCTTATGCAAGATATATATAGTGCTATTAATTTTTTTACATAAATGTTCTAAATGTGGTTTCCAATTCAATTGTTTATCAATGGTCAATCCTAAAAACTTTGTGGTATCTACATTCTCTATTGTTTTATGATTATATTGTATGTCAAAATTTAATGATGCAGCAGTTTCGCGTTGTCGGAAATGAATAATTTTAGTTTTATTTAAATTAATTTGTAAATTATTATTGTCTAGCCATTCTATAACTGATGTCAATGTTGCATTAATGTCATATTTGTATGTGTTAATATTATTACATGTTATGGTCACAGTGCTGTCGTCAGCGAATAGTGACATCGGTTGAGTAGTAGTTCCAGGTAAGTCATTTATATATATTATAAAAAGAAGTGGGCCTAACACACTCCCTTGAGGAACACCGTATTTCATAATTCTCTCTCCAGATGTATTAGTTTCTTCGCGTCTAGTTTTAAAATTAATGTTATTTATTACTGTAATTTGCTTTCTGTTCTCCAGGTAGGATTTAATTAATTCCAAGGAATTACCTCTGACACCATAAATTTAAAAATCGCAAAAGAACTAATTGTAGACTATACATTTGAGATTAATTCGAATTTAAGTGTGTTAAAAAAAATATACTATTTAACATGACATTCTATTTAACGCTGATAGCGTTAAATAGAATGTCATGTTGATAGTCTACAATTAGTCCTTTTGCGATTTTTAAAATGTCACTTAGTTATTTAGTTATGAATTTTTTTTTTTAATCTCAAATTTTCGCACGATTCGCTCTTAAAACAAATATGGTCTACGCCTAGGCGCTACGAGCGCTACGCAGCTGCTACGTAACTGCAACGTAGACCTTTCTCATAGAAATAAAACTATCTACCTATAGTAATAGATAATATTAGTGTTCGTGGGTTTCTTTAGCCTCTAAACAAGATTACATAATAACCTTTGACCCCTAATAACTTTTGTTGCACACATAGGATCAATGGGACTTTAAAAGCTTTATTTGTAATGGTTAACCCTATCAGCTCTCGACCAATATTTGGCTCTTTGGGATTTTTTGTTACTTATTTGAAATGTCTTTATGACCGGATTGGATGGACTTTAACTGTTTTCGTTTAACAAATTATTATTTTTTGTTGGATCTTGATACGATCTGTATTTTGGTCCATTATTTTATGAAAACTAAATACATCTGTCAAATCTGAATACGTTGAGATCATTATATCACACACTATCACATAATATCT
Organism: Thera obeliscata; assembly: GCA_947578465.1. Taxonomy (NCBI): domain Eukaryota; kingdom Metazoa; phylum Arthropoda; class Insecta; order Lepidoptera; family Geometridae; genus Thera; species Thera obeliscata. The sequence goes on from OX387926.1 coordinate 8,902,268, forward strand.
TCAAGTCAACACTTTCAAGTAGGTAGCCTAGATTTTAAGTATAAAAATGACGAATCATTAATTTATTCTGTTTCGTTTGCAAATACTCGTACTGGCCTAGTTTTATTATTTGAAAAGTAAGAATTACTTAGTTTATTCACAGATACTGTGTCAACTTTTTAATAGGGCTAATTAAATTATTTGAGTAAGTATTTTAAAGAAGTCCACTTGTTGGTCATCACATAACTTAAAGGCCCCAAAAGTCTGAAGTTTGGCACGAAGAAAGATGTGTAGCACCTACTTTCTATAAGGGTGTGGGCGCTGAGAAAATATTTAACAGTTTTCTTTTAATTATTTCATAGCTACATACGAAGTCACGCGAGAAATAAACTACTCGTACTATAATATACTTTTGCAACCGTTATTTTCAAATCAATACACATACACACACATACATCTACGATGAGGACGATAAGAAAAAGCCTGAATCTTAGCTATAAAATATAAAAAGCCTAAGTGTAACCCTAACAAGAGCCTAACTCACACATCCACATACATACATACCTATATAATATAACCACAAACTTTTTCAGATCAGTGGCATAACTGAACCGCCAAAACTACAAACTATTAACTGAAGCTGTTTCACGTATAGTATTGCTAGTCGACAATTAAAATATTTGACAGTTGTTTAACTCATATTCTTGCTTGAAAGTTTTTAGATAAATTCGGTTCGATTCCCACCGAATACAAATATTTGTGTGGTGAACGCATATGTTTGTTCTCTGTCGGGTGCTATATTGTATTATAAGTGTGTATTAAAAATATTAAAATGAGTAAATAATGTCAGCTATATCTGGTTCCCATAGGACAAGCTTTGCTTAATTTGGGGCTAGATAGTTTTGTGTGAATTGTCCACAATAATTATTTATTTTAAATATGTGAATTGTCGATTAGCAATCCGTGAGACCAACTTACTATAATAAATATAAAATAAAATTACTTTGAGCGACAGTAGCATCCATAACTCTTGAATATCTCCCCGAGACTTCAGCAGAAATATTTGCAGAATGATCATTAATAACAAACACTTGTTCACAACACAAGCACCACAACTCAAAAGTCTCCGAAGCACTAGTTAGCTTTGCACATTTTCACTAAAATTAAACGTCTACACTCGTTGAAATTCAACACAATAATGCTATTAACTATGTTTAACACCGTATTTACCTATAGATATAAGTAGCATCACGTGTAATGTACAGTCACTGCAATAAGGTTACACATCATATTTTTTTTATTGTATTTTTATTTTAAAGTCTGGGTTTTTTTTTTCAAGTCTGGTAGATACTATGCGTGAATAAGTGGTGGCAAATTATGAAATTTAATCATCTAATTGCAGGTGATTATAGATAAAATAATGAATGTAAGCACGATTTGTACAAAGCTACAGCACGACACACCCATGTCACGTCACTGTAAGATGCCCACTGTTCGTGAAATTCACGAATTTAGATACCTACTGGTATCGTTCAAATGTCTTAGGGTTTGAAAATAACCCAGCTGTAGGCGTCACAATGTCTAATAAATTTTATATAAATTGGCATTCATTGTTGTTTTGCAAAGTTTGCACGAGTTTCCTCTGAATTTCAGACAATTACGTTGATAAAGGTGGTTTAAAATTATCCTTGTAATTGGTACATACTAAATACACTTGTTTTTTTATTAATGCTGTCAAATATGACAGCGTTTCAGCAGATCGCCAACGCCTAGATGTCCGCAGGCCTTCAAACGGTGAAAGAAAACATCGTGAGGAAAACAGACGTGTCGTAGAACCTAAAAAGTTCGAAAAACATGTGGCATGTGCACGAAAGGAGAGGCTTTTGAGATACATGATTGAGACGTAGGTACTTAAAACCTTTTCACCACACTGGTTCACAAGAACCAATGTTACGATACGATAAGAAGAAGACTGTAATCAATCATTCAGGAATAAACGAAATGGTAAAACCTTTATATTCACTTATTTCGTGTCAGTCTCAAAAAGTTGTACGGTGTTCTGCAACATACTTCACTCTAAATTGACAATAAGACACTTTCGTTGGCACTAAAATAAAAGTATCACTGATTCATCGCACGAAAGGGTGTCACGAACGGAATCGATTCAAGGACAGAAAACGGTAGGGGTGGGAGCGATATAATAGGGAAATCGATAAATGCAGGCTAAAGTAGCAATTTATAAACCAAGCCGCACATGTTCATAAATCACTACTTTTAGAAATATGTTATTTCTAAAGGCCTGCTCACCTATAACCATCAATATTATTCGTCGATTTGCTTTTCAGTTTATATAAGGTTTAACTAACACTTTTGTGTTAGTTAAACCTTATATACTGCACGACAGTAATTACTATTGGACAACCGTATCGTAACCATTGAAAAAGTGAAGTTATGTATTGGTAAAACAAAAACGTAACAGAAATGTCATGCCAATTTTAAAATGACTGGCCTCTCAGCTCAATTGGTAGTAGTTCCACCTTCTGGCGCTGTAGGTCGTGGGTTCAATCCCCATGCGAACAAATATTTGTGTGGGGAAAGCAGACGTTTGTTCTCTGCCTTGGTGTTATTTCGTATTTTAATGTATGCACAAATAAAATGTCTACCCGTGCGAAGCCAGGACAGGCCACTAGTTTATTTATAAAATTTAAATACTACTACTGCCAGAGTCATTAATGTAATATGCCACAATGCTAAATTACAGTCAATTGGGGATTAGCGTTCTTCTAGGCCGCAATCACTAAATTGTTTCTTTTTCTAAAGGAAGTCTTAGTTTTGATAGAAGGTGCTGACGAAGGAGCTATAAAACCCTTGTGGGTTATCAAATCGGCAGCCAATTTCATATAATATTTGGCTACCATCACACCTGATGGAAAGTATGGATGCAGCATGCTTAGCCATAATCCACCTGTTCACGTACGGTACCTAGTACCTACTGTTACTGATCTTCGTTGTTCATGAACTTGGCTATACAATTTGCTATAGTCTGCTATATCTACATTTGTTCAGTGTGATGTAAATAAGCACGCATTTTCTAGGATTTGGTTCTATTTCTAGTTCCTTTCCGCCTAACCGGATTAAATGCACGGCTGACTGAAATAGGTTTAAAGTGACTACATTGACAATGCAGTTTGCATTGTTGTTTTATTTTTAAAATAAATTGCAACTATATCTCTTTAAAACCAAGACACTCTATTTTATCAATGTCCTAGCGATAGATACCGCACGACTTCGTGTGGGTTGATATTTTCATACAAACTAACGACACCTCTTTTCTACTCTTTGCGGTGTGCATTTCAAACATACCTTACCTGTGTCGTATTTCAGACCCAACAGTTTGAACGATGTCGTGGATGGACTTGTTCCTTATTTTTGGCAATTTTTTAACGAATTCACTGAAGCATTAACTCCAAAGGCATTTACTTTATTTTACGATGATGTAGTGATGACTCAAGTATATCTTATCCATTTTAATAACTCGATAAATACTGTTTGCAATGCAATCGATACGCTAAATCACCGATTTGAATAACCTACTTAGATAATATAACTCATCAGCATTATAAAGCTTCTTGATAAGTCAGTTGAGGAATTAAACATTATTGAGTGCACTGCACTTATCTTATTGGTAGAATTATATTTAATAGCTAGATCAAAAATGAAATATAAATATAAACTTTATTATAAAGAGGATCGAAAGATTTGTGTGTATGTTTGTAATGAATAATCTAAAAAACTACTGTGCCGATTTCTAAAATTCTTTCACCATTGGAAAGCTACGTTCACCCTGAGTAACATAGGTTAATTTTATGTGTTTAAAAATAAATATCCACCCGTGCGAAGCCGGGACAGGCCCCTAGTGTTTCATATAACGGAACGAATCTGTCTATTCTAGAGTCCTACGTTGCAATCATCGGAATATGCTACGAACGATCATAATCATAATAGTCAATAGTCAGTAACATAGAAGTAAGTGCTACGTAGAGGGTATAGGTATTTACTGGTACTATGCTAATGGTACCTAGTATTAATAAAAAGTAAATACAGCACTTAGTTCTCTTCTAGTGCATTATATTGGTAACCCTATTATTTATTCTGGGCCAAATGGAGAAAATAATACAACGGCATAAGCTTGGTAGTGTTGAGTGGAATAACCACCAATATTATTTTTTTATTTTAATTTCCTATTTAATATACTTAGCCTAATTCATCACTCGTGGTGACAAAAAATCTGCATATAAAAAAAGCTCTTAAACTCTTTAATCTTTGTATTTGACACTGTCGAAAAATTAACATGAGCTGTTAGTATGTATGACCTAGTGGTAGCGGCCCTGCCTTACGGTCCTAAGGTCGTGGGTTCAAATCTGGTCGCCCAGCTGAAATCACTAGTGGCTCGACAAAATGAAAAAAGTGAGTATGTATGGTACCATGTGTTTCTACCATTTATGTGTATTGGATATCAAATTCTCACTTTGTATCGTCGTGTGACACATCGGACCGGACACATTATTTGCTCATATTCAAAACAATGCATGCCTCAGATCACGTACACTTCTCAGAAAGGCGATTCTTTTGATTTTTTTCCTCAATTTTTCATCAATGGCTTTGGTATTTTTGTAGACTTCTAATTCTATTATGTACCCAAGTGATGAGGTCAATGTTTGTGAATCGTCTTATGAGTGTTTGTAAAACCGTTGTTTGAGTCATTTCTTTCTACGATCGGGATATCCTTAGACAACAAATAAATAGTATACGTAGGTGTAGTTCTAAAAGTGTATCAGAAATACCTATGATATAAATTAGCAAATAATATTTAAAATGTGCTTCATAGGTCATATATTAAAAGCTAAGGAAAAAATATGTGAATCAATATTGATGAATGTTATGACTCTTAAGTTAATAAAAGCCATCATGTCTGTGCTCAGAGCATTGAACTAAATCAGACTGCAAATATTTTCATGTAGCCCGGGAAATATAATTATAAGAATTTGTTCAAACATTAAACAAGAAAAATCGGGAAATACCAGTCACACTGGTGTACTAAGCGAAGCTTATGTACTTATTGTACTTTTGTTTGCGTAACCTTGACTCAGACAACACCTAAACAGTTATGATGTGATTTAGAGACCGTTTTATTCGTAAATCGTTTATAATAAAACAGATTTGGTACCTACAATGTAAAAACTACTTGGTCTTATACTTTTGCTTTCGTATCCAAATACTTATAATTCGATGACAAAGCATCAGTGCAGTGAAGATAATTTGATGATGTAGATGAAACGCAACTTCGAAGAATTATGTAGGACAAATGTTTACGATGCAATGCCTAGCGAGTTTGTTTATACATAGCACCTTGTTACAAGATTGCAAGTAGGACTATGGCATTCTATAGTTTGTAAATTAAATATTTGGGACGGATTTTTAAAATCTCAGAGTTGCCGTCTTTGGTTTTGATAAGTATACCTACAAATTAAGTACCCATAATTTTGATTTTACCGATATAGCTATAGACTCATTGGTTTTCTATTAAGTGATGACAGATTTACAGATAGAAATACTGAAGACGGACCAAGGTTATACTTTTCCATACGGTAAGTAGGAGCCGCACCGAAATACTAAAACTGGGAACGATGTTATATTGTTCAAAATAGGTATGCTATTTTATTCGTTTGTATCCGTCCATGAATTATTATTCTGGGGCGTATAGTAAAAGTGTATGTTATGTAAAAAGATTGGGTATTGGTGAACTGCTTACGTGACACTATCGCTTGCACCCAGTTTCTGCACAATACGAGTTTGTCATGCAATCCAACCCAGGTACAAAAATCAAATGTTTTCCATAGAATTTTCATTTGCTAAGATTGTGACGTTTAAAATGTATTTTTCTCCTTAGTTTAATTTTCCCTTCAAGTAAGATGTTAAGAGAGAGAATTTTATACAGATACCTGCGTCTGGGAACACGAGCATGGAATCAAATGCTCCATTCTGCAGCTTGTCCGTGTTGGGGTTTGCTGGTGCTTGCACTGAGCTTCGCAGCAACACTCCAAGCTTGTCGCGCATCTCATCGCACATGCGCACTCACGGTAACACACCACCACGCGGCGCCGGCGCCGATCACAAGGCCAACTCACCACAGTGGATATTTCCAAGGAAAACCTTTAATTTTGTATAAATGTGGCTCTATTATTAATTACACTTTACAATGCAGCTGCACTTCAGATCTTGCGAACCAACTCGTTTCACTTACAGATGGTGCAGCTAAAAAACTTCAAATGATATCACAGTTTGTTTTTATTGCCGACAACCACAAACTCCATAAAATATGCCAACGAGTTAAAAATCACGTGAGTTGCGATGTGTTTCTTAGGTAATTTTTTACGATGCACTAAAGTTAGTGGGAACGCATGAGATGTAAGCAAAGACCAGTTGCGCGGCGAGGACTGTCTATTCCGGGAGCGAGCGAGCACGTGGGCGCCGCCCGCCCTGATGCCGCCCGCCCACCGATCAATGGACACGAGATTCGATATCTCGTCACTATTTCACACAAAATTTTAAGTTTACTAACAAGGACAAATCAAAAGTATGTAGGGGAAGGTGAGGTATAATGATCCCCTTAAGGGATAAACTTAACTGTGGCTAAAGTTGAAGGTAAAATCGCAAGAGTTCTATTGTTGGAGGTAGTGAATTTACTTAACTTTGTAAATGCATACCTATTTTTTATTATATGTATGTAGTTTTTTTGTATTACAGGTTTTTGTTAAAGTTTAGTAAAGGATCATTTTATACACACCTATGTGGAAAATGATCCCTGGGGTAAGGGCCACCTGTTTTCGGCCTGTTTGTGCAAACACTCTCGAGTTTTTTGTTGGGACAGTGCATAAACTCGTCTCGTCAACATTAAATATCCGATGGGATGGAAAATAAAGTTTTTCTTGCACGTTTTTCAAAGTTGAAAAAATTTATCCACCACAGGCTTATTAAAAGCTCGCGCTCGAGCAGAAGACGTCGATTCTGGGGCACGCATCGTAACGTCCGGATGTCTACGTCTGAATCCACGAACCATTCAAGTCCAGCTTTTCCTTTTGCTTTAGAAATGGGATCATTTTAAACACACAGAAAGGGATCATTTCGCCCCAAAAACCAAATTCCAAGATATCGATCAAAACATAACCTTCAAATACCGCGTGCGGTGTTCGAACATTGCTTAAATATTAGCTAACTGCTATTAATACCCGCAAATAAAACAACATTTCAATAAACACGAACATGTAAAAAGTAATGAAAATCCAAAAATAGGCTTACCTTAGATCAGAGCCACACTTTTTGATTATTTTTTAATAAAATCACGCCAGACGCTCGCCCTGCCATGACACTTGGAGAGGCAACTGGCAGGGGTGCGGGGAACATGTTTCATGCGCATTTGGATAGATAGCACTAGTTGTCTCTGATTCACGGTGGGGGATCATTTGACCTACAAGGATCGTATTACCTCACCTTCCCCTATGCTTTGATCTTTAGTAGATATTTATGTTGGGTGAGCAGCTACGAGTAGAAATAATGCTTTTTTTATTATTACGATTACCTACATTGCAACAGTCGCGATTGTTTAAAATTTGAAATAATAACATAAATTAGGGAATATTATTTTTAATCTGCATAGCTATTATTCTGTAGACCCTGACCGTAGCACTACGATAGTGTAGCAAGGCAGCGTAGAGCCTCGTAGCACTCCCGGTTCTATTGATTTTTCATTTTGTGGCTTTATTCCTAGAAGGATATTAGCTAAAACACAGATAAGATACTATACTAGGCTGAGGTGTATTTATGCGGAAAATGTCACAGATTCATAGGAACTTTCGTGGCTCGATACGCGGCAGTTTTTGGCACACGAGACAGATATCACGAATACCAACAATACTAGTACATACATACGTGCGTATACGACCGTCCGGCAATTCCACTGCACTCCAAAACCCTGTACTAATCAAATGTAAACTTTGATACAAGGCAATAAAGATAATGATAAAAAAATAGCGGCAAATTAAATTAGAATAAAGTGAAATTTGAAAATAGATAGTAGGTATCTACATAACGTTTTATCATAGATGTGGGTTGAAAGTAGTAGATTGAGTGACCTTGTTACCCGTTTGATAAAGTAGCGCTCAAGTTCAAATTTCAACTAAAAATACGACAGTCACTGACAAAAGTAAATTAACAGTCAAAGAAAACATGGATTAACTGTGTGAAAGATGACATGGATAAACCAAGAATGAATGTAGAGATGACTGCTGACATAGGGGAATGGAGAAGGAAGACATGTTGTGCCGACCCCACATAAAATAGAATAAGGGCAGGAAAAGAAGATTCATCGGCGGAACCAATTCCGTTTACAAATTACTGCATGTTATTTATTTATTCGTATGGCATAATAATGTGGTCAATCGTTATTTCTTATAATATAAAATTCAATTTCTTTATCCATTGGATAGCGTCGTTTTCAAGGGTGAACAAGTCTGCTACACGTAAAATACCAACATGTAAAATTAATGGAATGAATCATTGTTTCGTGAGTTGTTTCACTAACTGTGATTTGGCAACACATCCAATTACTCGAATCGCAAATCAATTCAGCTTGTTACATTCAGCACTCCAATCTTAATTGACTGCTGATTCTATATGTGTCGATTTTCAATGTAGTACCTACCTAACAAAGAACTTTAGATGAAGTGTCGAGTTTGATATTTTATTATAAGTTCTGCGATGTAAAATAACTAAGCTTTAGCCAATTTTAGTTTTTTTATGACCTTTTTAAAATAATATAAAACATTTCTTTTGGAACTTAGCCGGCTTCGAAAGCCTTGCTTGCGTGCGTGATCTGATACACGTAGGTTAGGTTCTTATATCTACTCTTTGTGCTTTGGTTATTTTATTTCTTCATAATTTCGTGAACATCGAAATTATGATAGTCTGATATATTTGTATGTTGATTATTTTGTGTGACGTATCTAAGCACATGTGAAATGTCAAAAAATAAATAAAGATAATGATTTTGATTTATTTGTATGATAATGTATCTAATGGATAGGTACTGCAGTTTTATTTATTTCATATGCGAGGAGTTTGTAGAGTTTTGAACGAAGGTATTTAAATCTCTACTCTAAACGATAAAGTCTCTTAGTGAAACGAGATGAAACCTATTACGATACGGCAGCTGCATAATTTGAATGCGACATTATTGAATCTCTTGTAAATGCTAATGAAAATTATGTTATTTGAAATTGTAATGCAGCTGCTGAAACAATGACGTTCAATCACTCTGCAATGTTGTTTGTTAGGAAAAATACTCATCATTTTCCATAGCGACCCACGTTATTAGAAACTTAAAATGTTAGTTTTCTTAAATTATTCAAGAGATATAAAGACGGCTGAAAAGACATTTAATAATAAATTAGTTCGATATTTTAGTGTATAAACTAGGTATCAGAAGTCATAGAATACCTAAAAAACTAGTCAAATATTTTTTCGTATTGGACCACTAGAATAACAAATTGTGCAGTCCTGGTATTTAATAATTTAAGAGATAAAACGATACTGGTGCCCAAAAAATAAGGTGTCTAAATAATACTATGTGCAACTACATATTCTAGATCGTTTACTTGTTGCGGTCTGCTGATATCTGTTATATTTTGTACATTTTGTATTAAATAATAAAAATACTTGTAACTAAGTACATCCTTAATTTTAATTGTAAATAGATATCAATAGAAGATCCATTGAGATAAGACTTTACTCATTTAAAACTTCTCAATTGATCGCCGCTATCGCAAGATCTTAGTTCGAGGCGAATGCAATGATATTAACCCTATTGAACTAAGGGGCAGGTGAATAACCCAATTATATGAGAACAGCGAGACTTTGTGACGCCATCACGTCCTACGCGCCCCTTATGACCTTCACAATTTGACCTTCTACTCTCCCCTCATTCCAACAGTTTCAACGGCCCTAACCTACTCTTCCCTACGCTATGCGACCCCTCTCCCCTCTGTTACTCTGCTTTTATATTTTCTGTAATTCGATAAAGTTTTGAGTAGGTATTTCAAATACCTATTCAATCAATGCGGCTATAAATAGCGGGTGGAGTTTTCTATTTCCATATAATGTATTTAGTTCCAATCTGAATAACTTTGGAATAAAAAAGTTACTGTTTACGTCCTTCGTTAGACCATATTATTTTCGTTTTCACAGTATACTAATGGAAGTAGTTCACACTTCATATCGTGTTAATTACATTCAAACAACTAAACAACCCTTTATTTTACTCTGAAACACGTGTTTCTGAGGAGCTCGTTGACACCTAATTTATTTATCAATAAAGTTAATTGTAGCCTAAATAGTTATAATTGTAATATATTTTTTTCAGACATTATGAACCCCATGCATTATAAATTACCTAAAAGCACAATAGATTAAAAAAACTAAGAATAGGTAGTACCTTAACCATTTACCTACTTGTGGTCTCCGCCCTTGGTGTACCGAGAGCCGAAACCTGTATAAAGGGTTGTTTATAGGTACTCGTAGGTATATATTCACGGTCGTGTATTGTAGAATGCCATTTTTTTAATCTAAGGTAATTCCGGAAGGAGGTGACTGGCGAGCGATATGACAATACCGATAGGCTTTGCACAATACTTAGAAAATAATGCATTTAAGAACTAAGTAGCACATACAATCATCTAGACTGGAGCCGTCGTATAATCTTATGAAACAAAGTATATGAATTACATCAGTTACACCTCTAGGGGTTTTGTAAGCGGAGTACGAGAGACGCTTTATTTTCTCTCTTCATTTCAGGTTCACACAGATTAAGCTTCTACAATAAACCCCAACGAATGTGTAAGATTTGGATACAGACGGACAGCAGAGATCTGTGTATAATTAGACGCGACGGTCAGTTATTCTGAGATTGCGAGCATGTCATGTGACCCGGCCTACAACAGAGGTTGGGCATTTAATGGGTGTTGAATCTACATTGTCGCGACCTACCTAACCTATTTCCATCGACGTACAAAACAAAATCGAATGGAGTGAGCCTCCCTTGTAACACCCAATTTTTAATAGGCGAGCCCCTATAGTAACAACCGAGTAAACTTATACCTTTTCATACTGAACCGGACCTAGCAAGATAATTCTTTTAGAAACTTTCGGTATAATATAAAGTACCTATCACCGATGGCACAGTATCTACCCCAGAACTACAATGTATCATGAAGACTGGTACGGCCATGTCCAATTCATGTGATATTATTGCTAATAATTGAACCAATATTTCCAAGTACAGAATAACAAGGGTACCTACTCTCAGTCCTAATTGCCAATTAACGTCATGATACTGTAAATGCCCGGAGCTCGTCGTAACAACGACTTCATTCATCCATTTACAAACTTACAATAAACTAGAGACGTGACTGAGGTCATATATTTTTTATAATATCTTTACTGCTGAATAGACGGAGCATCCCGAACCGTCCCGAGAGGAACCAACATCACACTAATCAATACATTCCACGCATGCGTCACGTTGAACTCAATCGTCTCACAAAAGCAGCAGGCACTTCATAGGAGTTGGATCTACGTTGGACCTATGAAGACGTCGGTCTTTACTGACTTTACTTTTTTATGCTATGAAAGCGCACTAAACGCGAAAACTACGAAACTTGCAAAAATAGCATGATTCAGTACTGTTATGCTTAGCAAAAATGCACCATTTCAGGCTGATTAATTATGTTGAGGTGGAATTCGAACCTATAACCCACGAAGCAGAAAGCAGAGATATATTTAAATACGAAAAATCATTTTTTTTGTTCTTGCATCGGGAGTTTGCACAAAAATGCCACATTATGTAATATACTTCCAGAATGCTTCCCGCTTAATAAATTGATATGTCCTTCGCCCTACCCACAATGTCATCCTCTCATTACGCTAATAAAGGTCTCTTGTAGCTATTGTAGTTGATTTTCATAATGATTGCTGAATATTGTGAAATGCCCACGTATATAGGTTAGAGCCACTTTGCCCACAGAAAAAGATGATTTAAATGCCACCAAAACAGCCACGTTTCACCCATAAAATTTATTGTGGTATCTTCGTGAAGTCGTATGTTTTTCATGAACGCGTAGATGAGTTTTACTCAGTGCTGAACACTGCCATTTCAATAAAAAGTTCATGGTTAAGGGCGGTTAAGGATGTGTCGATAAGTTCTACCAACGCAAAAGTCAAGGTCGAAAGCTAGTAGTAGGCGCGTAAACAAATCCCATACCCCTCTCATACCTCATACGTTATGGTCTGTTTTCACGAGCCGTACGGAGTGGTCGGTCTCAACTCGCGGCCATCAGAGCATTGTTTCGAGCAGAGTTCTCTCTGAGTCAAAGACGCATCAACGCGTTACGCTGCCCGATTCAACCCCAGTCACCCCTCCTCGGCCTACCCGAACTGTGTGCATTTCTACTTGTAACCAGTCGTTTTCGTTAATTACCATCCTACCTAAAAATACAGTCCACTAATAACATCATCGCCAACATTGTTATGCCTTATCATCCCAACACGCTGATCTGATAATGTAATATGAATGGATTCTAGATCATTCTAGTGTTTTGCGATTATGTGCTTATCAGACACTGGTATCGGTGGACTTTCATGTTGTGTTACGGAACATTTGGTTTTGATATCGTTAAGCCACAGCTTATGATTATGAACTTTGGCAGTAGAATGGAGTGTCGGTAAATCAAGATCAGGCAGATCAAAAAAATTGTGGGAACTTAGAGCTGAATAATTTACAGGCATACTTTTTTTGATACTGTTACGAATTTTAGGGGGCTCTTAAATTCAACTGTAATTAAAATTAAGGTGCTTTGTGTAAGATTTTATACGATGTTATATTTGTTTATTAGGGTTCCGTAGCCAAATGGCAAAAACGGAACCCTTATAGATTCGTCATGTCTGTCTGTCTGTCTGTCTGTCTGTCTGTCTGTCTGTCTGTCTGTCCGTCCGTATGTCACAGCCATTTTTCTCCGAAACCGTAAGAGCTAGACTGATGAAACTTGGCGAGTAGATGTATTCTGTGAACCGCATTAAGATTTTAACATAAAAATAAAAATAAAACTATAAATTTCGGGGGTCCCCATACTTGAAACTGAAACTCAACATTTTTTTTTTCATCGAACCCATACGTGTGGGGTATCTATGAATAGGTCTTCAAAAATGATGTTGAGGTTTCTAATATAGTTTTTTTCTAAACTGAATAGTTTGCGCGAGAAACACTTCCAAAGTGGAAAAAAGTTGGTCCCCCCCCCTCTAACTTCTAAAGTAAGAAAATGATAATACTAAAAAAAATATATGTTGTACATTACTATGTAAACTTCCAACGATTTTTGGTTTGAACGAGATCTAGTCAGTAGTTTTTTTTTTATACGTCATAAACCGTAAACCGCAATTTACCTTTCGACGAACTACAAGAACCTTATTATGTTACATCAAGTAACATAATATAAAGGTTCTTGTACGGAACCCTTCATGGGCTAGTCCGACTCGCACTTGGCTGCTTTTACTTTTTTAATACAGTTGCTCAAAAAGTGGCGGCAGTTCAATTGCAGGGACGTATAGCGTTCGGGATGTGGGCTATTACACACGCGTGGTTTTTTTTTTCATTTCCGCACTAGTGCTTTTTCTTTCCCAACTGTCAAAATAATGTCTAAAAAGAAAAACCAACCATGAAGTTTTTACTAAAAAAATTCATCGAAGTTTTTATGATTCATGCCAATACGTATTATTTCTAAAAAGAAGCTACTAATTTGTTTCATTAACAGATTTAATGATTTGATTGAATGAGTTATGTTGGGTTTCATTTCATCTCATTAAATTTCATTTTCAATTCATATCAATAAAAATCTACTGAAGACTTGGCTGTATGGGTATAGTTCCCTTTGACTTCCAGAATGGGTGAAGAAAAAAAAAAAAACTCTGCTTATATTTTACGGTTGGCGCCATTTTTCAGAAATTTTCTTTGCGAGTTTATTTGTTTGTTGCACAAAATGAGTAATTTCGACCCTAGTTTTTTTGAATTAACACCACCGGAACTCAGTATAATTGCACAAAATGCTTCGGAGAACATTTTACCGGAAAAGTCAAAAAGTCGCTACATGCATACCTACATACGACGAACTTATTGCGTGGAGAGAAGAGAAAAAAGCAAATAGTTTTTTTATTATTTTATTAAATTGGTTAATTTTTTCGCAACTGTATTAAAAATAGTCGTTCAGTACACGTGCGGAACCGTCATTGCAACTTGTTCCGACTGTCAACCCTCGCCTTCGGCTCGGGTAGACATTTGTCGGAACTCTTTGCAATGACAGCCTTCCCGCACTTTTAATGAAATATACTAAGTGAGTGGTTATCCTTACTTGTGTTACCACACTACAGCAGCGTACAAAATATAAGTATTACTCTGTAATGTCTGACATTACAGCGTTGGGAAAAGTTGAAAGAGTGCTAACCCATTTATTTGAACCCCAACAAACCCCTGAGAGACACCATTCCCACAGTTGTATAGGTACACTTAAAATACCTAGGTAAGATAATCTTGATGATAGAGACGCCACTTGGCTCGCGTCGCGTCCAGATAATATCATTGTGTCGACACGCTTTATATTTATTGTTAAAAAAAACAGCCAAGTGCGAGTCGGACTCGCCCATGAAGGGTTCCGTAGCATCAAGTAACATAATATAAAGGTTCTTGTAGTTCGTCGAAGGGTAAATTGTGGTCTACGATTTATGACGTATAAAAAAAAACTACTGACTAGATCTCGTTCAAACCAAATATCGTTGAAAGTTTGCATAGTAATGTACAACATATATTGTTTCTAGTTTTATCATTCTCTAATTTAGAAGTTAGATGGGGGGGGGACCAACTTTGGAAGTGTCTCTCGCGCAAACTATTTAGTTTAGAAAAAAACGATATAAGAAACCTCAACATCATTTTTGAAGACCTATTCATAGATACCCCACACGTATGGGTTCAATGAAAAAAAGTTTTTTGAGTTTCAGTTTCAAGTATGGGGACCCCCAAAATTAATAGTTTTTTTCTATTTTTGTGTAAAAACCTTAATGCGGTTTACAGAATACATCTACTCGCCAAGTTTCATCAGTCTAGCTCTTACGGTTTCGGAGTAAAATGACTGTGACACGGACGGACAGACAGACAGTCATGACGAATCTATAAGGGTTCCGTTTTTGCCATTTGGCTACGGAAACCTAAAAAGACGTTCAAAAATGCTGTAAATATGCCTACCAATGATGTCTATTGGTAGTAGGTAGGTGGGTCAGTCCGACACGTGTAACATTAGTTAGCTACCGTAGAAAGTCGTTTTCTCTGAATTATTTGTTTATTTTACCCATCTTATTATTATTTATTTTATTCATACAAAATGTAATTCGGGCTAAAAGCTAGCGCCAAAGCGCTAGGAAGCACTTAAAATGCTAGGAGCACTTACAAAATACCCAGAGGCGTCTCTAGCCCATGTAGCGCCCGTGTGCCAACATTACCCAAGCGCCCCCTAATAAGTGTGCGTTCAAAATGGAATGGATACAAAGTACAAGTAACAGCACATCAAGTTACCACAAACTGTCAAATTTCCCCAATGGGTAATTAACTCTAATATTGTTTGGAGATTTTTAAGAAGAAATTTTTCAGTTTGGTTACCACAATGTCCTGTTAACTATATTTAGAATTATTATGCAAGGTGTTCTGGTGTTTACCCTAACAAGCCAAAACGTATCCATGATTATGACGTTGACATGACTATCTTCTGCTTCTTTTTTCTTCTAAATATATAAAACTCTTACGTTACTGACTGACTGACTGACAATCAACGGATAGCCTAAACCGTTAGTCCTAGAAGCATGAAACTTGGAGGGTGTGTTTATTTTATAGCTTAGAAATGCATTTAGAAAGAAAATTTGAAAATTCCTTCTTTATGAGGAGAAAAAAGGGGGGGGGGGGAGGGTGCCAAGTGCCAGCGGCGCTCGTCGGCCCCTATGATATTATTCATCAAATATTAGAAGAGCTCAAGATGCTATGCAAAATCTATGCAGAGCGGAGCTTTTTTGTTGGTCATTGAAAGTGCGGCGCCCGGCCTACGCGCCCGCCAAGTTGAGCTCCGTAGCGGTCCTAGGGGGCGCCGAACGCAGAGTGGAGCGCTTTTTACGTTGGTCATTGAAAGTGCGGCGCCCGGCCAACGCGCCTGCCAAGTTGAGCTCCGTAGCGGTCTTAGAGGGCACCGAACGCAGAGCGGAGCGCTTTTTACGTTGGTCATTGAAAGTGCAGCGCCCAGACAACGCGCCCGCCAAGGGTGAGCTCCGTAGCGGTCCTAGAGGGCACCGAACGCAGAGCGGAGCGCTTTTTACGTTGGTCATTGAAAGTGCGGCGCCCAGACAACGCGCCCGCTAAGGGTGAGCTCCGTAGCAGTCCTAGAGGGTACCGAACGCAGAGCGAAGTGCTTTTTACGTTGGTCATTGAAAGTGCGGCGCCCAGACAACGCGCCCGCCAAGGGTGAGCTCCGTAGCGGTCTTATAGGGCACCAAACGCAGAGCGGAACGCTTTTTACGTTGGTCATTGAAAGTGTGGCGCCCGGCCAACGCGCCCGCCAAGTTGATCTCCGTAGCGGTCCTGGGGGCGCCGAACGCAGAGCGGAGCGCTTTTTACGTTGGTCATTGAAAGTGTGGCGCCCGTCCAACGTGCCCGCCAAGTTGAGCTCAGTAGCGGTCCTCCGTAGCGCCGAGCGCCCCACCGCGCCGCTCGGCGCCCCCTAGGACCGCTGCGCCCGTGTGCACCGCACACCCTGCACAATAGGTAAAGACGCCGCTGAAAATACCCACACTTAAATCAATTCATCAAATACATAATTACTTACAAACTTTTTTAGAAGAAACGTATACTTACACGTTTCTTCTAAAAAAAGTTTGTAAGTAGGTAATAGAAAATGGAAAACAATAATGTTATCGCGATAAATACCCGTTTCTTCTATATACCTAATAATTATGTATAGCGATCGCGTTAATTTAAAAAGTGCTATCATACAAACGGTCTTCAGCCACCGTTAGGTATTCATTGAATTCCTCAGACTGACGCAGATATTTTTTATTCAGATTCAGTTTTGCTCTGATTTGTTCCTGCTGATTCAGTATAGGTTCAGCATCAGAAGTGGACGCTTTTTAGGGTTCCGTAGCCAAACCGTAGTATAGATTCGTCATGTCTGTCTGTCTGTCTGTCTGTCTGTCTGTCTGTCTGTCCGTCCGTATGTCACAGCCATTTTTCTCCGAAACCGTAAGAGCTAGACTGATGAAACTTAGTGAGTAGATGTATTCTGTAAACCGCATTAAGATTTTAACACAAAAATAGAAAAAAAACTATAAATTTTGGGGGTCCCCATACTTGAAACTGAAACTCAAAAAATTTTTTTCGTCAAACCCATACGTGGGGGGTATCTATGAATAGGTCTTTAAAAATGATGTTAAGGTTTCTAATATCGTTTTTTTCTAAACTGAATAGTTTGCGCGAGAGACACTTCCAAAGTGGAAAAAAGTTGGTCCCCCCCCCTCTAACTTCTAAAATAAGAGAATGATAGAACTAAAAAAAATATATGTTGTAACTATGTAAACTTTCAACGATATTTGGTTTGAACGAGATCTAGTCAGTAGTTTTTTTTTTATACGTCATAAATCGTAAACCACAATTTACCTTTCGACGAACTACAAGAACCTTTATATTATGTTACTTGATGCTACGGAACCCTTCATGGGCGAGTCCGACTCGCACTTGGCTGCTTTTTTCAGAAACACGACAAGTCACAGAAAAAGCCACTTACAAAACGAACACTATAGGTACTTATATCTTTTTAGGATTCCGTAGGGCAAGGAATCCTTCTAGTTTCTATCTTTTTTGTAAAAAGAGGTACCTACCTAGTTTTTAATATCTCATCATCTTTCCGCATGCCCCTTTAGCCCATTTAATTTTAAATATTCACTTCTTTTAAATCTCTACCCACTTGATACAAACTTTCCTACCAACTTCGGAACTCTCCCACTCGTGATCCGACACGCGCTTGGCCAAATTGTATTAGGGCTTAAATTTTATAAGGGTTGGGCTATACTGCTGCAAAAAGGGTGGTCTCATAAAGTAGGTAGGTACTAGACCTAGACCGAGTGGGTGCGTCGCCTCACCTAGGTGCTTGTTTACAAAAAGTGACCAACCTCTAAATACATGGGTGGTGTGGTGTCTAACATGTGCTATAGATAGGTACTAGGTACCTCCACCACAGAATAATTAACAGCTTAATACCTAGTTACCTGATTGAAACGAGCGAATTCTGCAACATGATAGGATACCTACCTAGGTTAGCACTTACAGATATTGCGCGATACTTTCTTAGAATAGGCCAGATAGCAGTACCTACCAATGTTCCAAGAGCTTAGGCTAAGTAGATATTGGTCACTTACCGTTACATGCATTCCCTGTCGGCTGTTCATGGTGATGCATTGCTCGAAGCACCGTGATAAGTGTGAAGGATCGCGCCCTTTCATGTCACAAGCGAGACTGAAGCACAGCGGCCAGTGAAGCCGGCTGAAACGAAACACTGAGCAGTACCCCGCTGCCCGCTCCTTCCCGCATGCGCGGCCTGTTAGACGTTTTTCTTCTGAGCACTTTTTGTAATGAACGGTTCCAATCAGTCAAATAAAAAAGGTCTACTATGACTTCACACCACATACCACAAGAAATGACAGATTAGACCGAAGTGCCTAGTAGGAGTTTTTAATTCCATCCCTCACAGACAAGGCTGACGCAATGGGTGACGCAAATAACGCGAAGCCTTTCAGGAAAGCCTTTTAACCTTAGAATAACCTTCTTAGTTTTGGTACTTCGACAATCGGTACTAAACGGCATTTTGAGCTAGAGAGATTGAAATACTTACTAGCAGCTTAAAACCAAGCACATAAAAAAACAAATTATTTTGATGACTTTTATTTATTGATATAAAATTATAAGCAACCGTTATTACAGCGTATATTATTAGTTACCTTTTAATAACTTACAACCACACTTTAAGTGCCCAATTAAAGTTAAAGAAGCATGTAATTGTTATCTTTCAAAGTATTTCATAAATCTTGATTACTAAGCTTTTGAAAAAGGAACATTATTCATACTTACTTAACATCAATTGAAACTATTTATCATGGCTGTTAAATTTATTCCTTACAATGATAAAAATAAACACAATACATAGGTACTTATATGTATAAGTTTAAAATAATTTGATTAACAAAATGTGAGAATTCAACGTAATAGATCTTCAAATTGAAAAAAGATCTTGCACACTGCAGATTTCGTAGGCAGATTTAAGAGGGAGGATATAGGCGGTATGTGGGATGTAACAGATTCTTAAATCCTGTCCTGCGCTTGTCTTATGTCATTTCATCCAGTGTGAACAATATCTCTATACAGATAACAAAGGCATTGCCAACTTAAAATTAGGGAATATAGCAAATAACTTACATTACTTAGATTAAATACAACTGGTGCTAACACTGAATTTCAATGTATGTGGTGCGATTCTCCCACACTCCCTAATACTAAAAGCAGTATTGTATTAGGCGTTGCTTAAGCTGCATTGAAAATACACTAGGATGTTATTATAGATAGAGTATTGCTTATATTCATGTCATGATGACTTGTATGAGTCACAGTACAATGATACTAGGTGTTTTTGTTCTCTTGACACCCATGTATAAGAGTAATCTTCAATAACATTAGCTACTTACAACTAACAATTTAAATCCAAATATATACAGAAATATTAGCTGAAGTCCGGTTAGTGAGTTGAATTAACAATAATAAAACCAATAGGTTGTCCAAAATTTTGAAATTGTAAGTGAGCCACCTGATAAGTAATGTACGGCGTTCACTGTTTAAGCCATACTGTTGCGATTTTAGAATGTTTATAAATATAAAGTTTTAACAGAATAAAATCAAAATTAAAACAAGCATATCACATTTTACCAAATAAGTTTACTATATTAAAACACCAATAAGTTACCATCAAGTATCAGAAACGTTAACTGCCTGTATGCATGCCAGTATGTGGAATCTCAGAGCAACACAATTTATTTTTTATTGTGTCAGGAATCTTGGCCTTTTCATGATTCAATCTTTTTGGTGCCACCAAATTGCTTGAGTCAGTAATTTATACAAGCCTCAATTTACAAACACCTTTTATTACTAGCACAGCACTTGGGTATGCATGAAGTAAATTTACAATGGTACATATAGTGACTTTACGTGTCTTTGATTATTCTGTATAACTGTACCAATTATCTCCAATATTAACTAATTAGACACACTGATTATTTATATTACAGGATAACAACATAGTAATGCTTAATTTATATTCAAATAGTTAACAAATTAGGTTCTTTTTTTATCAAAACCAATCTGTGGAGGTGTATGAATTTCAAACAATACATGTGCCATACAAACAAATTCCCAAACTGTGATACCTAACTTTCTATACATTTTTACATGATATAAAAGAAAAATTTCTTAACCATAATGTTAAGTTATACTAATTAGTAATAACTTTATAAAATTCCGTATCTATTTAACCGCCAGAGCTGTAGTACTTAGAGGCCTAGCATGCACAGTTGTCACCGTCCCTGTTGCGCGCATTGTCATTGGCATTAAGCTTGATTTGGTCCGGGAATTCGTTGTAGAGCTCCGCCTCTGTCTCCTGAGCTAGTGCATTGCGGGCAATAGTCTGAAATGCTAATTCAACATTCACTGCTTCTTTGGCACTTGTTTCAAAGTATGGGATGTCATTCTTGCTTTGGCACCACTGCTGAGCACGCTTAGCAGAGACCGCACGGTTATCCAAATCCACCTTATTGCCTAATATAACAAAAGGGAAGTTGTCGGGGTCTCGTGGCGAAGCCTGAATCAGGAACTCGTCTCTCCAGCTCTCCAAGGACTTGAACGTGTTGGGGGCAGTTACGTCAAACACTAATACGCAACAATCCGCCCCGCGGTAGAATGCCACCCCCAAGGACTGGAAACGCTCTTGACCAGCAGTATCCCAAATCTGCATTGTGACGATTCTGTCGTCTACGATTACTTCTTTTGTGAGAAAATCTGCGCCTATTGTTGCTTTGTACTGATTGGAAAATTTCTTGTTGACAAACTGATTCATGAGCGAAGTTTTGCCTACTCCACTATCACCAAGGATGATCACCTTCAATAGTACCTTTTTTCTCGAGGACATCTTGCACAAAAATTTAAACAAACGTGGAAAAATACAAATTATTCACACTCTTTGTCTGTATTTTTTTGACATGCAAAATTGATAAATGCGTCACCTGTTTTTCTAGTTGCCATATTTAAAAAAATCCGGGCTTACGGATTTTGTATCTTGGTTTGGACTTGGCTTGGCTTGGAGGAAGAATAAGATTTGGGCTATTTTGGATACAGACAGGTACAGAACAGAAAGGCAGTAAGTAGTGGTGGGTCGTTAACGATTTTTGGGTTAACGCAACGAAGCCGTTAAATTCATCATGTTAACCTGTTAAAAAAGCCGTTAACATTATTAACAGGTTTTTATTAGCTGGTTTTGCGTTAGCAGCTTCAGATTACGTTAGCGACTTTTGAATACCTTTTCGTTGAGATAATAAAATTAACAGGGTTTCATTAGCTGGTTTTGCGTTAGCAGCTTCAGATTACGTTAGCGACTTTTGAATACCTTTCCGTTGAGATAATAAAAAAAGCGCATTGCCAAAATCGTTGAATGACACAGTTGATAGATTTAGCGGGTTTTGCAGTAAACAAAAAGCTGTTAATTCGTTAACATTTGATTAACAGTTAAAAAAGCCGTTCGTTGAATTAACGCCCACTCCTAGCAGTAAGTCTGTTGAGCATCACGCCTGACAACGTTAGAGTGCGATTTCGGGCGACAGTGATTTTGAACGGCATAAAAAGCGATGACTATTAATATTAAACCATCGATTCCAGGCTGTGTTTTCCAATTCCAAGGTTTTGCATTCTAGGGTTGTACAACATTAAAGGCACCTGACGAAATTTTGTTTTTCATTTTGATCTGTGCCAAAGCTCAGTTCCCTAATTCCACTCTGTTCCACTATTTCTTACTATTTCATTCAATTTTATTTCATTCATTCGTTTTATTTGATTGGTGATTGGTGTGGTGGTGTCTGCTGTGCACAGAACTAGGGATGTCGGAAATGCAATAAAGTATCGATATATATCGTATCGATGTTTTTTGAAAATATCGATATCGATATTGATATTTTTATGAAAAAATATCGATATATCGATATATCGGTATGATTTGACTTGACAGAGAATATTCGTGCTGTTGAAATTGAAATTGACTAACAGAGTTGCCAACCAAGACCAAACTATAAAACAGCAAATCAAGTCGACCAAAAACAAAAAATACATAAAATATAATTTGTTAAAAGATGTCAGTATAAAAAAAGTATTTTCTTTTTGGGATTTTTTAATCTTAAAACTTATAAATGTTTATTGGTCTGAAAAAAATATCGGTTTTTATACCTTTTCGATACTTAGAATTTTATATCGATACATCGATATATCGAACTATTAAATATCGCTCAAAAATATCGATATATTGAAAAAATAATATCGATATATCGATGTATCGATATTTTTTCAACAAGCCTAAACAAGCCTACACAGAACACATATACTGGGGGCCAATTCTAGACTTTTAGAGATTAACGCTCGAAATAGAGATTTGAAATGTCGCGAAAGCAGTGTCATATCACCAAATTTGTCGAAGATAATATCGAACCGCGCTAAAATGCGTATTCTAGCCACCGTTAGACTTTTACGTTAGACTTTTACTATAGAGATGTCAGAAAGAAGGTTCATTCTTAGAACTTCCACAGACTATCCCGTTGTTGTTCATGTTTATCTACGTTCCGTTTCTATCGATAGAATAGTTCGATAGCACTAACTTTATTATTGTCTTCAAATAAACATATTTCCTATTAAACGGCGTTTATAATGCGTTCTTGTTGTTGTTTATAATAGATTCATTTTCATTAGATAGTAATCAATGGACTTTTCGCACAAAATGTTAGTTACAATAATTAATTCCGGAAACACACGGAACGTTATGTACCATAAAACTGTAAACTTTGTTGTTTGTAATCTATGGTCAGTTGTCTATGAAGTGTTGTAGTTATGTCATTGTCAGGATCATTACACTCAAGAGAAGGACTCCGATGACTTGAATTTTTAATTCAAAGGTTATCAACTAGATGGCCATTCAATGCAAAAAGAATATTTCTCTCGAAGCTTGAACCCCGGATACAAGTATAGACGTTGACTGTCTGATTGACTGCTCTTCTAACTGCGCCATTGAATAATTACTAAGTACGAGCTAAATTCAATCACTCCTCACTTATTGTAGGTTTATGAGAAAGTATTATTCGCGTTCTCGCTCCCAACTTGTATCCCCTACAAACAAGTAAACATCATTGACTTTTTATCAAAAAGTAAGACTAGGTGGTATGGTCTTGGTACTCTAGCCTGCTCCAAGGACCGAAAGATAAAAAAAGCCCAAAGTCACCCAAAGTATATTAAAGATGTCAATATCGACTACTACTCACCACTCGACACATATCTAACGGCCTTCGCTCGATAAATGTCTATAGTGATATTGCTGGAATACGATATCTATTGAAAATGTCATGTCTATTTAAATTTGACAGTTCTTGTGATATATATCTACCGTGACAAAAAAGTCACTGGTCTAGAATTGCCCCCGAGCTGCTGTGTCTCGCTCGCAGATTTTTGTGTGATTCATGATATTTTCTGAAATATTTGTAATACCTATTCGTTTAGTTGTAGTGCAAAATGAAACTACACTAAAAGTGATGACATGACATATCTATTCGATAGGTAAATACGTAATTAGTTACGAATTAAATAACAAAAAAGGTGAGGGTTATTTTGTGTAAAAAAGTGATCCGTTACTTCATTTTGTAACTTTGTGCTAAACTTTCTCTATTTTACAGATGGAGAATAACTTGAGCCGTAGCGGCAGCCGAGCCAGCTCGGTGTGCGAGCTTGAAAAAGATGATATTGAAATAATGAAAACTAGAACGAACCGACGTAATGTAATGGTGCGGGCGCAACCAGCGCGGAAAGCAAAACGAGTCAGATTTTTTCGAAACGGCGATAAATTCTATTCAGGCGTTATTATTCCAGTCTTGCCAGAACGATACAGGTGGGTACAATGTGTTTGATTACTTTCCAACTGAATTCCAGTTAGAACTCATGAACACTTTCACTTTTACCCATATTTTACCAGTAGCTAATACTGGTGGGACGTGTTGATCTCTTGTAAGTAAGTGTAGGTAAGATGGATATACATAATTTATCAAAAACATATTGGTAAAGCATGTTTGAAAACATTTCATACCTTCATATTACAGAATATGATAGGACTTTACCATCTTTTAATACTGTATCATTCCTATCTTTATTGATAGTTCCTTCCTACTTCATTGACACTATACAAATTTTAGATAGCATATTATGATTTGGGAAAAAATTCTCCCAGTTTTAGCTAGATAAGCACCTATCAAATAAGGTTCTTGAATAGTGCCCATGCACAGGAAGACAAATGTTGTTGGTCCATCTGGTGGGTGCGCCTATGGGACTACTATCTGATAGACCAACAACATTTTTAAGATAGCGGGAAGTCGGTAGATGGAAAGAGAATCTTTCTTTCTGGAGCTACTAGAGGAGGCCTATGTCCAGCAGTGAACTTCTCAGGCTGATAATGATGATGCACCTATTGGTCTTAAATTGTGAATTAAGTTAAATAGGCTGAGAGTATAGTTTGCAATTCTACACTGTATAAAATCTAATCCTAGGAACAATAAAAGTCAAAACATAGCCACCGACTTTATAAAAAACATTTTTTCCTTCATATTGACTGTTGTTTTGTAAAAATACCCAACTTTAAAATATATGTAATTTCAGGTCTTTCGATAGCTTGACAGCTGATCTTACAAGAGTTCTTGTAGATAATGTTACTCTGCCTAGTGGTGTTCGAACAATATACTCTTTAGAGGGTAGAAAAGTAAGTTTTTTATTATATCAACTATCAATTCAGGATACATCTACAGTTGGTCTCATAAAGACCTAATATATTCAATAGCTTTCTCCAAAAGTATGATTGTTTCAAATGCTGTATATCATACAAAAGCCTCCAGTAGGGCAATTCCCACTTCATTTACAACATTTTGTCTATGAAATGTTGTTTTCGTTTTGACTATTTGTCTCTCTATTGTATGGAGAAAAAATGAGACAGCAAAAATATGTTACATAGAAATGACTGAAACAAGTTGTTGTCTCACCAATTTTCCATACAAAGAAGAGAGACACATGCTCACACAAAAACAACATTTAGTAGACGAAATGTGGTAGCAAATCTCCGACTTCGGGTACAGTATTCAAAATTAAACTTTTAAACATCCTATAATACAGATAGATTGGTGTTTTTAACATCAGATTTTTCTCTTACAGATAGGAAAACTTGATGATCTTGAAGATGGTCAGTCTTATGTGTGTAGTGGATTTGGCGAACCTTTCAAACGTATAGACTATGAAGCCAGTGCTGTGACACCCCAGTCTTTCAGGCTTAGCGGTCCAGAGTCCTTAAACGATAGTGCCAGTCCCTCCCCAGCCCGAGCCAATAACAGATTATCCCGAATTTTACAGGTACCTACTCTAACCTCTTGTCAATCCTGTCTTAAAAATCTAGCTGACAAGATTACAGATACTGTAGAGTTTCAACTATTTTTTGAGTGGAATATTATTATATTATTGCAGTAATATATTTTGCATTTTGGGTTGTGGTTTATTTATTTTAAGGATACAAAATCATAACAGAGTGTGAGATTCAATGTGTATATCCAAATAGGTAAGATATTTGAATATTTCATGAGGTAGGTTTTTTTACACACATCCAAAGTATTACATTTGACACATACCCACATCTTTTAAAATACCTTTTGGTTTTGAATAAGAGTTTTAGACTGGCCACTCAGCTCAGTTGGTAGTAGCTCTGCCTTCTGCGCCGTAGGTCGTGGGTTCGATACCCACCGAGAACAAATATTTGTGTGGTGAACACAGACATTTTTTCTTGGTTCTGGGTGATATATTGTATTCTAATAATTAATTTACTAAAAAAAATATGTAAGTATTATATCTGGTTCTGATAGTCAAGCTCTGCTTAGTTTGGGGCTAGATAGTATTGTGTGAATTGTCTACAATATTTATTTATTGATGTACTTGGTGCCTACATTATTGTATCATTACCTTTTCTTTGACATTTAATATTATAGTAAACAAAGCATTGTCATTATTGAAAATAAACCACAATGGTTATTCAATATAATCAGAGGATAAATTTATAAAAATAAACTATGATTCCAAATTGTTTTTCAGTCAAATGGCAGTGGAAATAGTCCTGGCAACGGGACGGCGCGAGTTAGCCCACCTGGTGACAATGTTGTACGACCACGAATAGTTACCATTATAAGGAATGGAGTAAAACCTCGCAAGGTATGTTTACTGGCTCTTCATTCTGCTCTTCCTTTTCAGAGATACGCTAAAAGGCCACTCCGCTGTCCGAAATTACCTTTCAAACAAGTAATAAGTTTAAATAACTTATAAAATTGACTTCATTACAAAACTTCTGACCGATTTTGATTAAATTTCTATGGGACCAATCTAGTACCTATAACCTTTCAGATATCAAATCGGTTTTTATATGACGGGGTTGTGCCCATAAAATAAAATAAGTCAATCAAATCAATCACAATTTCTTTATTTGGATCTTATTACAAATTAATATGTTATTGAAGCCTGTTGAAAACGGATCTTAATACGTGAATATTCATAGATCTTGAATAGGTATTGTTATATTCGAGATAGATCGAGAAGTATAGTGAAACTTTCATTTAAAAATCAGGAATATCTATCTTCATTCTTTCTTCTTCTAGTCTTTTTACAGCTTGCATAGAGTTTATTAAAGCTATTTCCTCGCTCAGCTCTCGCCTTTGTGCAACCCGCGTCGAATGATTTCCTGATACGAAATACCAATTCGATTATTTCGCACATCGAGTTGGCTGTGGCGTGTCCAACACAATGTAACCTAACGACATACACTTGGCCAATCGTAGTAACTCGACAATCGATTACCACAGTCGAACATAATCAAACTAGATGAATGTGTACTATCTACAATAAAGTTGTCATAAAATAAACTAAGTATATTCTTCAGAAATGTTAACACATCGGAAAATCCAAATTTTTTGTTGTCTAAAGAATTCAGATACAGTGCTTGAGTCTGAGTCGAGCCTCAAGCACTTTTTCTGAATACGGGCCTAACATTGCCTTGAAATCAGGCACGCGACTGATTTGAAAGCACCATAAGAGTTTCCAGTCGACGGATTACGCATGAAAATAATTAAGAGAGGCATCACTATTTTGTCAGCTATCATATTATTCTGTCAAACAAAGCGGCATGGCCATCAGAAATAGCTCATACGCCGTGACCCAAATTTTCACTCACGGTCAACGACCGAAAACGCAACGGCATACGGCAGTTCAATGTTCTGGGTGGTAATTATCACACCTCATTTACTAATTACGTAACTACTCATGACTTATATCTATATCCGGGGGGCTTAACGGAATTAATAACGCAGTAATATTAAGAGCTTCCTGTATCTTTTAACTATCCTCTGCTTATAATATGTGTCGGTCAACTCAAAGACTTTACAGTCCACTTTTACTAAGCTTAGATATTAGATACAAGCTAAGTTTTGTAGGTAGGTATACTTTACTAGTAAGTGTAATAATATGTAACTATTTTTACATATTATGTAACGATTGCATTAAGTATATCATAAAAGCGAATTCATTGCACTGCGTCCACTCTGAGACCTAAAGGTCAAGTTTCTCTTATTTTATAAAGCATTGCTTATCTGATGATCGATTTTTATAAGTCAGGCAAGCCGTTAATCTTTTATTTGATCCCATAGTCTTGTTCGGTAAATGCAAAAACTAAACTTCATTGGGTTTAGCGGAATTTCTAGTGGTTGCATAACAAACCACATCGAGTTTGTTATTATAACGATATCAATATCTTTTCATATGACTTTGAACTAAGTACATGTAATTGTAACTCGCAACAAAAACAAATTCTAGCACGCCTTGGATGCCTGATACCTACATGTACTTAGGACTTCGTGGTCTAGCATCAAGATATTGGTATCATGTAACCTGAAGAAACCCACTACATTGTTCTAATAAACCTATTCTTACTTTGACTAGATTTACTTTGAGGTCGTGAGATTAACTTGTAGTGTAATAAACTAAACAATAAATAAATCGTAAATCGACAGCGAAAAGGCATATTTACCACAATTTTCTTTGTTAGCTGGAATATTATAGTGGAATAAAATGCTATGTCTTCTTAGACTTAGACCGTCAAGCTATTCCATATCAATATGACTTTTTTTTAGTTTCATTTAAACTGTATCGTCGTTTCGTAATTAGTAAATCATTTAAGTAAGGCTAAATCATCATTTTCAGTTAACTATGCTAAAATTTTTTTTATACCTATAATAATAGTAGATCTAAGTACACATAAAATAATGAAACCTAGCACGACCAGGGGTCATGGCCAAGTATTATTCTTTGAAAATGGGTTCTATCTATGATCATACATTGTATGCACCATGCAATTTACGATCACCAATTTTCATAGATAGACAACACAACTTTGTACGTTCCATATAATTACGCTGAGTTTGCTCACTGCTCACGTCAGATGTTTCAGTGTTTGTACTAAGCATACCTATAGGTATGTATGAGTGAGTATACTCTTTCCTGTCCTTTCCGCTCCACCGAGCATTGCCTGCCGTCATTGTCGGTGTTGTAACAGTTTCTCCTCATGACGTTGTGTTTGCGGAAGGTCTGATAGCACAAAATACGACGCATGTTTACTGGCATCGTTTATATTTTAGCCTTTATCATCACTGGCAATTTGTATCTAAAGCACTAGATTTAATAGTAAGATCTAATGATTTATTATGCGTAACGAGTTATGGAGCGAGCTATGCACCGAGTTTCACTAGGTACGTGATGGAATCTGAAACGAAGAAATCTGTAGACCGATCACCGAATCACCGACATCAACTCAGTTTAGTTTATCGTCCTAATTTCAGTGCTCGAAGCTTTGTAGAGAGATGAACACAATAAACGTGTTAAAGTGGCTAAGGTCTAGCAATAATTATTGCTCGTAGCACCGACACCTATGGGGAATAAATTTCGTTTGGTTCATTGGTTTAGCCGTTTGTACTGCGCCACCATTGACGTCATATCTCTAGTAATTGAGATACCTACAACTTCCCTACATGTCCAATCAATACCCATCAACGATTAGATAACAGATCATGTTATGAGTGCGTACATTTGTTGTTCACTTATTCACGAATAAGCTTTCAGTACCCGACCAGCTAATCAGCGACCTACATACGTAAACGGTTCCACTTCCATGCATGCATTATCGATGCAATGACCTATGCGTTGCATAACATGCGCTGTAATTTCTCTGGCCTTCCTGCGCACCAGACTGGAACAAAACAATGCAATCCTCCTTCCTTACCGTCTAATAGCGGGATACAAACGATCAGCACCTTTATAAATGCACCAGAATCTCATGACATTAATCTATTTTTTTTTTAAATATTAACCTGAAACGAGGTGATGAATATTCTCAAAACATACAAAAAACGGTGGCATAGATTTCTGCCAAATATAAAAGAACTATCTCTGAACTGTCATCTTTCTAACAAAAAATTGCATTCGAATCGAAGCATTCGTTTCGGAACTATGAGGGGCTTTAGGGGGTCACCCTAGGGCCCTCTAAGGCGACGAATGTTTGAAATCCACGTATCACAGATCTTCGAAACTATAGAACCTAGCTGTCTGTAATTTGTCATAGGAACTCTTTGAAGGGTGCGGTGTAGTTGGACACGGTCTAAAAAGTGATGTCAAAGTTTTAATGGAATTTCTTCAGATGAACGAAGACGCACGGGAATCCACTAGTTAAAACATTATTGCTTTCGACTTTATTTATTTTTGAAACTGTTTTGATTCCAGGTGTGCAGATTACTACTGAACAAACGCAACAGTCCTACACTGGAGCACGCATTAGCCGCGATCACAGAATGTATCAAGCTCGATACGGGCTGTGTTCGGAAAGTGTTTACGCAATCAGGCAACCCGTTGACAGCGCTACACCAGTTCTTTGAAGATGAAGATGTTTTCTTCGCTTATGGCAATGAAAGGTAACTTAACTTTGGTTAAATATACCAAACAATTGGAATGATTGACGTAATATCCAAATATAGAGTGCATACATTGAGCGGTTACTTGTGGTACCAATTTGTTGTCCTTGTTTCTAAATCTATTTTTATTTTAGGGTAAATCAAGAAGACTTTGAACTTGAATTCGAGGAAAGCAAGGCTGTGTTACAATGTAGAAAAACGCCGATAACAAGAAACTCAAGGTATCTATCATTTTTTTGCCCAACCTCTTACAACATCAACCATAACACGTGACAGTGATGATGGAGGGATTCCATTCTATGCCAGGACCACTACGGCCACTTGTTCATGCTAACTTAATCTAGGACTCATCAACCATTCCCTATAGGTGTCGGTGCTACGAGCAATATTGCTGGACCTAAGCCACTTTAACACGTTATTGTGTTCATCTCTCTACAAAGCTTCGAGCACTGAAATTAGGACGCCAAGACAATAAAATATCGATCTTGACTTCATTTAGATCCAGTAGGTTTTTCTCCTTTGTTATGTTGCCGATTGAAGTCAGTGGTCAACATGTTATGTTGTGTACAGGACCGGTCCCAAGCCCCGCATGCCAGTGAAGGCGGGCGGTGGCGCGGCTCGGGCGGCGAGCGAGGCTGGCAGTGGCGCTGCGGGTGACGCGGTAGAATGCGCCGTCGCACCGCAACTACCGCAGCCGCTGAGACTCAAGTATAGCGTCGGAAGGATCATAGGTCAGTATATGAAGTTGGCGCAGTCGGATGGATAAGAAAAAATTTTTTGAGCCTCAGTTTTAATGGTGGTGGCAGGTGCTTTGATTTTCACTAAAAGAAAAATTATAAATACAGTTCCTTATGTTTCTATGTTTGATGTATGATGTAACAAATATAATCTGATACTAGACAGGCAGGGCGTATGAACTACACACTGCTGTTGCCTGAACGTAATTTAAATATCTAACCTACGTGCTTGTATCCTAATCTAAGCCGAAACTGATACAATTGATGCAAATAGGTGTTCACATAAGACCAGAGACACTATTATAAACTGTTATAATAGTGTCTCTGGTCCTCGTTGTAAGATCTTTCTTGTGTACGTAATGTACAAAAATGTTGTTGTGAATAATAAATAATATTTTTACGTTATCTTTAAATTGTATTAGACAGCTACTAATTAATTACATTTTCCTTATTCTGCACGCAAGGCAAAACAATGTCGGGTTTTATCATAATTTAGGTAACGGTTGTGTAAAGAATGAGCCATATTACTATAAACATAAGATCTCCTTTTTATGAATGGAACTGTTGAATCATGAATGAAGTCATTCAATATATTTTTAGGTGACGGCAACTTTGCTGTAGTACGGATATGCAAAGACAAGACTACGGGCAAAGAGTTCGCTCTCAAAGTTATAGACAAGGAGAAGTGCAAAGGAAAGGAGCATTATGTTGAAGCAGAGGTAAAATATAAATAATTTAAGCTTTATACAATTTGACATGACACTGCAATTCATAGTAGAGTCGAACTGACCCACATCATACAGGAAACTCGTAAGATAGACTCATCTGAGTGAGGATTCTTGGGATGTGTGCTAAAGTCAGGGACTTGATGCTAAATGTCTATTCCAAGCATATTTAGTTCTGAATGCCACTAGCAAAAAATAAACTGCTGCACAACTGACTGGGCAAATCAGACCAAATAACTAGATTGATCTACAACACGTTTTCACAGGAATCATTGATTCACATGAATTGCAAAAATAGTTAATTTTGAAACATCTTAAAGCTAGGTGAGTTTAGGTGCCAGTTCCATGCGACCAAGCCTAAAAGAACAGAGCCCGAAGTCCCAGTGCATTTACAACATTTTGTTACCAAATGTTGTTTTCGTTTTGCCTATTTGTCTATGTCTATTGTATGGAGAAAATATGAGACAACAACTCTAACAACGTAACGTATTTTTGCCGTCTCATATGTTTTCCATACAATAGAGAGAGATAAATAGGCGAAACGAAAACAACATTTGGTAACGAAATGTGGTAGCTCCGACTTCGGGTACAGGCTAGATACTTCGGCTTGATTCCTAACGTACTCAAAACTTTTTATATTCTTAGGTGAGAGTGATGCGAAAGCTCTGCCACCCGCGCATAGTTTCTTTGATAGAAGATCAGGATAGCCCCAAGTGGCTCTTCCTCGTCATGGAACTTGTCAGTGGTAAGTTATTTTAACCGCTGTTACACAAATACATCCTAACACAATGAATTCCTAGTCTGCGGTAGTTGAGCACACAAATATGTCCACAACGCAAATGTGTGTTCGTTACCTACTTAAGAGGGTACAACACAGGCGACTCCTCCAATTTATATTTCATATAAATCATATGAGGGTCATATTTTCTTTATCAATAAGTTTCTGAAAAAAAGGAAAACATACGAGCACGTATATAGCAGATCTGGATTTTATGAGACAAAATGGTTACTCTAGAGGCATTATCCAGAGAGGAAATAGGGGACTACGTTTCTATGGAGAGTCGCCTGTGTGATTCCCTCATAGGGTATTGTTTTAGGGGGCACCCTTGATTTTGAAAAGTGTAAAGTGGGTAATATTAAGTTGAAATTCTGTATAATAAAGACTTTATAATATTATTAATATTATTAAGTCATTTGCCTGTTCGAAAAATACTAAAAATCATCATAGTTATTCACTCATATCTATGTCATGTGTCTTCAAATACGTTTTAACAAATCTCCTAAGTTCAATAAAATTTTCTGTTTTTAGAATTTATTCTACATCAATGTCAACTCATTATGTCATAGTTAGTGTAATAATAGAACAGTTTAGCATTTCATTGATAAACAAATGTAAAAATACGCTACTAAACGCCAAATTATACCAACGCTAAACACTTCTATTAATATAGTTGTTCAATGTTCTAAAGAAAAATGTTAATAATGTTATAGGTGGAGACTTATTCGATAGTATCGCGACCGCTTCCAAATTCTCAGAGCCGCAATCGCGTTTGCTAATCGGCCACCTAACATCAGCTATCGCCTATCTACACTCGCTTTCTATCGTGCATCGTGACATCAAACCAGAAAACTTATTGGTAAGACTAACAATACATTTTTATAATCTATTCTACTTATCCTATTCGCACTAAGAATAAACCATTTCATAAAAAAAATCTAATCTAAAATGGCGCCGATCATTACCTCTCACTCACAACTGCTAATTGTTAATATTAGTTATCTCACTCGCACGCGTAAGAGTTATTGATAAGCGGCACCATTTTAGATTCATTTCTTTGACAACTAATTTACCGTTCTTTGAAGATTGATGATGGCCTGTGCTTGTGATTATACCATACGCGAATCTGGCGTATCTGACCTGACTCATTCAAATAATATAAGTTGCATAAAATACTACTATAACCTTACAACATCTTCCCTCATTATAACAATATCGTAAACATCAAACCCATCTGTGTTATAGATAGTTTGTAGTTCTGTTTTATTCTTAACAATTAAATCCAAGCTTTTAGTGCCGACAAATGTCCTATCAAGCATGGGTGACCGATAAATAAAATTTGGTATTAATTCTGGATACGTATTAACGGGATTTTCTAAAAAAAAATACCAATATGTATCGAGAGTTAATGTCAAATTGAATCTAACGGTCATACATTCTTTGGTCGCAGTATTTCTGAATTATACAATTTTTATGTTCCACAGGTAGAGGTAGGGCCAGACGGCAGCATACGAGGCCTAAAGCTGGCTGACTTCGGCCTCGCGGTGGAAGTGTGGCGGCCACTGACAGCTGTCTGCGGGACACCCACTTACGTAGCGCCGGAGATACTGCTCGAGACTGGATATGGTCTCAAGGTAACCATATCTATATGAATAAGGTCTTTATTCGCAATAAAAATATATATATGAATATTGTGGACAACTCACACAACCCAGCCCGAAACTAAGCAGAGCTTGTACTATGATGAGGAACCAGATAGCATAATACTTAAATAACTTTTTTTTGTAAATACATACTCAGAATACAATATAACACCCAGACAGACAACAAATATCAGTGTTCACCACACAAATATTTGTTCTCGATGGGGATCGAACCCACGACCTACGGCGCAGAAGGCAGAGCTATTACCAACTGAGCTGAGAGGCCAGTCAAAGGCCTGAAGCTGGCTGGCATCGTGTTTATTGCAGTGACTATAATTATTATTACAAGTATACTAAACAATAAAATAAATAAAGTGTGTTTATTAAATATTCTAGATCGACGTTTGGGCAGCGGGAGTGATACTTTACATCCTGCTATGCGGCTTCCCCCCATTCTCGTCTCCGGACGGCGACCAAGAGAAGCTATTCGACGCGATATTGTCGGCGCGACTCGAGTTCCCCGCACCACACTGGGAACGCGTCTCTGCCGGGGCCATTGACCTCATAGCTAACATGTTGCGTCCGCAACCAGAACTGCGCTTTGCCGCTGAGGATGTGCTTGACCACGCTTGGATGGCGGTAAGAGACCAGCTTATAAGTTACTTGAGATCATTGACCTATCTGTACACAGTTTTTCAAAGAACAAACTCGTATTGTGTCTCGTTCCGGCATTGTTGATGATAATTACGTATGAATAAATTCGTAAACAAAGTTTTATACTGTTTTTGAAAGTGGTTTAGGACCTCCTTCAAAAAACGAGTCAGAATAAATGTCGATATTATTATAAGAATGGGCCCCTCAGGTCAGCAAGCCTTTTTATGCTGTTAAATAAATAAATATTGTAGAAAATCCACACAAGACTATCTAGCCCCAAACTCAGCTAAGCTTGTACTATTGGAAATTGGAACAAACCAGATAGCTGATGTAATACTTACATAGTCTTTTTTCGTAAAAACATACTTATCAAGAAAGATTAAGACGAATAAGAGATTCTACATGGACTGGGCATTAGTTCGGTTAAAGTTTATGAATAGGGCCTTCTGCTCCATCAACACTTCTATGAAAGTTTTTAAACAGTGTAACATATAATTATATTTTTTTGTTGTTTTCAGGATGACTACGATGAGAGCTGCGACTTCCGTACATGGTACGATGAAGATTCTTCATAGCGGACGGACGACGGCGGCGAAGCCAGACCAACCTCGTGACGTCACGGCCAACCCCATGCTGCGGCTTAGCGCTGTATGCCTTCATTAACACCAATACCAAAGTTATACTAATAATATACTGTATTTATATCTTTTGGTGCAAACTTCGGTGCAGTATTATTTTTCGGTTTAGATTTTCTTTTAATTCTTGTATTTATTGGTTTATCGTCTGACGACCCCAATTTTCGGTTTGTGAATGTGCAATATCGATAGCATTTGCAGGTACGAACGATTAAGCAGATGGCTGCTGCCTTTTCTTTTATATCAGTACCTACTTTGATTACCTATAATTATTTCTTATCTGTGGTCTCCTTATAATAGAACAATAATATCTAAGATCTCCTGCTTTCTACTTTCATTTTGTTAGATTTTGTGTTTAGTAAACTTAGGTTTAATGAATTCTGATATTTATAACAAATGTTTTTTTTTATCATGATAATACAATGTAATATACGAGTAATATATATTATTTAATTATTTGAATGAATTCACACAATATTTACGAGAGCGCAAGCATATTATTAGTTTTGTAAAATATATGAATTGCTTTTAGGCGTACGTTTGTTGCTGCTTTTGTCTTACTCATGCCATTTTCAAACATTCCCTCGTTACCTGTTCTTGCAATAATACCCAAATTGGTGCTTCCAAAAGCAATGTCTCATTGATATTTATGAATTAGCTGTCTATTGCTGTAAAAGGTAATCTAGCGTGCTTACGCTTGAGGCACATATTGACATTGAATTGTATTTATCATATTTAGGTAAGTGCCAAATTCATTTATGCTAAACAGCTGCAGCAATCAATGTTCCTCTCGAATAATATATAGAGCTATAATAAGTTATTTCATAACATAGGTCCTAATAAACAACACATAACATGCAAACCACATAATTAGACTGATTTACATTCCTTTCACTTTTGCAGTTAGTTTTTATGTCATGTTTTCGAAGCCAAGAAATGTGTGTCCCATTTTGTACATTCAACTTTGGAAAATTTGGATAATATTGGTCAATTTTAAGAATTTTGTAAAAAATATTGAACCCATTTATAACAGTTTAATATTGTGAAAAATTTAACATCGATTTAGATTTAGTGTGTGATTAATATATCAAGTCCAATAGGGATTTAAGAAAAGCCTGAGAATAAAATTGTATAAACACAGTTCATTGCATGTCACACATGTTTCATAGTTTTTTTATAATGCATTTAGATAGAAATGGTATGTTCATGAGTTAAAAGAGATAATAAATTTGTAAAAAATCATTTTATTTGTTTCATTTGTACAAATTACCTAAAATAATTCTAAATTACTTTAGAATGTAACCTGATAATATAAATCCACTAGCTCCATTCATAGTGACTTCTGGGTGAGTCCTCTCTGGTAAGACCTGAAACAAAAAAATATTAATGAGCGAGGAAATGAGGTTGGGTGGTTTTTCAGACAGGTGGACACACGTTCACATTTTTTTCAAATTGGATATGCATGCGTTTGAAATTAAATCTATAATAATGTAAGGGGTAACAATAATAGGGAAATAACTCAATAGGTTTTATGTTAAACACACCTGATAATTTCTCATCCAATTACAGGCAAGTTTTAGAGCAGCCACATTAGGCCGTGGTTTTAGGTTCAAGTATAAATTCTGCAGTGGCTCAGCCACAGGAAAATAGATGGCAAAAGGTCTGCCTGGTTTAACAAAGTACATCAATTCATTGAAAATATTCTGAGGGTCTTCCTTGCAAGCTATTACTAGTGAATCTACTTTGTTTTCCAGAAGCTGGGCAGCTGCAATGTTATCAAAGTGCCATTTCGGTTTTTTAGGCTCCGGCAGTTTATTCTTCTCTAAAGAATCTTTTAAGACATCTTCAGTTAGTTCAATGTTTGTCAAAGGTATTTCTGCTTTTATTTCATTGTCATTTGCTATTGGAGTTTTCTCTGAATCCTCATTCTTTGCAATTTTGCTTTTATGATCTATTTCATCATCATTTTTCCTTTTCAGTGGATTATCTTCAATAGATGTTTCTTTCCCGTTAGTATCACATCCTTGGTACAACTGCCTTAACACAGAGTATACATTGACAGAGATGCACCTTTCTAGTTGATCATCACCAAAGTTCATAGCAAGTAACGCTTGCTTCTGTGACATATTGCCAGGATGCATGTGAACTAGTTTGCCACTGGTTTTGTTTCCAATTGTACTCATTAAACCTGCAGCTAGTAACCCATTGGATCCAGAATCATACAGTAAGTGTACCCCTTCAGAGCTAATGTTTGCTAAAGTTATTAGTTGAGACATTGTGTCTAATCGTAAATGCTGGATTTTACTCGGCTCTAGTTTGTACATGATTTCGGCAACCATTCTCAGATTGGGTTTCAGAATTTGAATGTATTCACAGTACTTTTTAGCCTTTTTATTCAAATATTTTTCCTGTGAGAACTCGGTCTTGTTATGGAAAGTATTAGAATTAGTTATCAACGTTTCAACAATGTCAGAAGCTTTGTTAGAATCACTTTTCAAAACTTCTATATCAGCGGCACTAAGCTTCTGAGAGCGACCATCATCAATGATATTTCTATTATCGTTTCCCGATGCTTTGATACCAATCTCATCTTTTAGGGTAACAGGGTCTTCTGTGAACTCTACAGTATACTCTCTATTCCGTTTATTATTCTTAGGTTCTAATTTGAAAAAGGAAAAGTATGCACAACCCTCGATTCCATGCAAGTTAACATTATCTTTACCCAAACTGATAGCTGAGTTTGGCTTGTTGAATTTGTGGAGTTTTCTGTAGTTCTGCTTCTGTATAACTATATAGTCACTGAGTTTTATAACTTCACTATTAGTTTTCATGGTGTTGACTTGGATATGTAAGTTTCAAATTATTTTGTAACTCTATTATGTATTGTCAGAAAATTATTATAATACCTTAGACTATCATGTCGTATTTAAAATACAAATAATGTTATTCTATTCTTAAACATCTAACAAAAACGTTAAATTATAATTGCATTTCATCTGCAAAACATTTCATTGCAAAACCCAAACATAACCTCAATTCAATTTCTCACATCCATGCTCACTCCACTCGCTCGACTGACAGCTCAGCTGCGTCATTTGACAGTGACAGTTGACACTGCCAATTATCGCGACAAAAATAAGATTGTTTACAAACCAGATCCACAGGCTAAAAATAAGAAGGACACACGCTAGCACGCTACAAGAAAAATATAGGCTAGGCGTAGAGCTAGGCGTAGAGCCCGCCTACAGAACAAAAACAACTCTTCTGTGAGCCCGCCCATAACCATGGCGCGCCTCAGCAAGTTTGGAACTTTGGTAATCTAATATGCTTTGTTGTTTTTAGGTAGGTATTTTTTAAATACCTTAGGTACCTATTTAGTTAGTGGGGTTTGAATGGAGCTTGGCTTAGAATATGAACTAGAGATACTACTGTACCTTTGAGTTCACAACGTGCCCGCTTAAATAAGCTATCTAGAGATAGGTACAGAAAGCAAAACAGGTGGGTAGTACTTTCATAAAAAAAAAATATTCAGTAAAAAATATAAACATAGATCTCGTATTCCTGTAACTAAATACCTAATAACAATGATTGGGATTTACTCATAAAACTGAATTAAAATTTACATCATTTACATATTTCAATCATTTTCTCTAAATCACAGACTTTTTCCCTAGGTTTACCTTTCAACTGTCCCTGTTTTACTTCATATTCATCAATCTTTTCCCAATTTTCCCAACTGATAACATTACTGTTTACAGGTGATATCACTTTGCTGACATCATGAAAACCACATTTGTTTCTAGTTAAATCCACAGTCTTCAAGCCTTCACAGACTGTCTTGGCAACTTGGAATGCATTTCCCATTGTATGCAATATAACACCGACAGGTCCAGTACCAAGCCAGCCTGCTACGTAAAGTTTTCCTAAGTCTTCAGAATCATCTTCAACACAACCTCCATTGTTTGCAACTAATCCATTAGTAAACACAAGTTCGTCATCTGCTTTCACACTTTTGTAGCCTATACTCCTGAAAGCCAAGCCACAATTGATGATTTCTTTTTCATCAGTCTGCACACATTTTTGCTCTTCCAACTTGTCTCCTACTAATTTGTTACAGATCAGTTCTACCCCAGTTAAGTTTCTCTTTTCATCTATAAGAAATCTGTTAGGGCTTCTAAAAAATATTGGCCTGAATATTTTTTTTCCAACACTGCTTTGTTCTTTACTTTCATTGAAAGATTTCACCATAAGTTCAGTCAATCTTTTCCTAGGTCTTTGCAAAGTAGGAACCACTTCACTGATACCTTCAAAGTCTGATTCTCTCCAAATTGTCTTACAGTTTTTCAATTTAAGCTGCTCTCTTAATTCTTTTATAGTGAATGCTACTTGTAATGGCCCTCTTCTTCCTATTAGGTAAAGCTCTTTGAGATTAGATTCAGCTAATGTGTTGAGAGCATGTTCAGTTATGTCTGTTTTTCTTAGTTCATCAACAGGGGAGAGTAGTATTCTTGCTACGTCTAAAGCCACATTGCCTTGTCCAAGAACTGCTGCAGTCTCACATGATAAATCAATCTGTAACAAAAATTTCATTCATTATTCTATTTCGCTTGCTAAATTATTACTGGCCATTCATCATATTATGAGTATGCAGCTCTTTCAAATGTTTTTTACTGCCTTTATTTCTGGTTAGAGCAATAATTTATTTACTAACCTTTAAGTCTTTATCACTAGGAAGTCCATTGTACCAGCCAACAAAATTTCTAGCTGCAATGACATTTGGTACATTTTCATTTTCTATTCCTAGAGT
This sequence comes from Thera obeliscata, assembly GCA_947578465.1. Lineage (NCBI taxonomy): Eukaryota > Metazoa > Arthropoda > Insecta > Lepidoptera > Geometridae > Thera > Thera obeliscata. Next base: position 8,942,796 of record OX387926.1, read on the forward strand.
TTTATCTTCTTCAGCACCATAAGTCTGGAATAAGGAATTTCTAATTAAATTACTAAATTATTCTTCAGGCTGTTTAACATAAAAATGGCAATAACATTATTGTGTTATTGGTTCATTCAAACTAAGTTTGGTAAAAGGATATACATGTATTATGTAATGCATTAATTATAAGATTTAAAAAAATAATTTCCTGCCGGACATCCCTTACAATGCTGATTTAGCTTATTCATATTTACCAATATAACAGCATCATAATGTTGCCTCAATTGTTTCAAACTGATATCTCTCCCAAGTGTAACATTGCCATAAAAGTTAACGTTAGGCTTTTGTGCTACTTTTGTAAACTGGTTGATCACATTTTTAACTTCTGGATGGTCAGGGGCTACACCATATCTGCAAAACATTTTATGCAAATAAATCAATGATATTTTTTGACGCGAATTATACTTTAATTAATTCTTGTTGTTTTTGAAAACTAATTAAATGAATTAAAATTTTACCGTATCAAACCAAATGGGACAGGTAATTTTTCATAAATATCTACATTCACGGCTTCTAGGTTTTTAGTGATGTGCATAGCAGCATAGAAACCAGCAGGACCGGCCCCCACAATACATACTTGTGGGATTCTAGAAGAAGTTGTAGAAAAAGTTCTTCTTAACACATTGCACAATTTGAGTGGCATTATTGGCTCAAAGTACTTTTGTGAGCACTGAATAGGTAACCACTTAATTCCACAACTAGGAACTTGAATATAAAATTAGACACTGCCAGTTGTTTTAAGTATGATGAATAAATTTAAAGTTTCACTTTGCCAACTTGATGCTGCTTGTGGTGTGGTGGTTCTTTGTTAGTACGTACTAGCTTACGTTACGTGTGGTACCTAATCTAGGTATTTTTCATTTCGCAAAGCAATAGGAATGTACAATACAAATACTGCTCAATTGTACTCCAAAACACAGAACGTAAATTCCTCCTGTCCGTTCCCAATGCACTATTTTCACTTCACGTTCACGCAACGCAACGCAATGAAATGAACGGGCTACGGCCAATATAGACAAAGTACTCTCATTACTCTGTGGTCTATCTATGGTAAACTCACTCACCCCTCCTGTCCTGTCCGTCCGTCACTCTCAACTCAATTCAATTCTTTCTATGTCCTCCTCATTCATTTTATTTTTGACTGAGTCTATTAATACAGGTACTGTACGAACAATTTATAATTCTTAATACGGGTACTGCGGGGGGGGGGGCACCATTCTTGAAATTAAGAAGGTATAAAAAAAAAAACCTAACAACCTACTGTTACTTTTGTGACTTAAGTCGGTGTGCCCCGAGTTTGGATTTTTAAAACACTCTACAGTCGCCTAAAAGGCGTAGTAAAGTTTAAATTTGGGTTGGCTTTAGTATTGTTAGGGAGGAGGAGGGACGGGGGAGGGGTCCTCTCTGCACTGACATGCACCATTCTTAAAATTAAGTAGGTATAAAATAAAAATAAAAACCTAACAACCTACTGTTACTTTTGTGACTTAAATCGGGGTGCCCCGAGTTTGAATAATATCCGTATGAATATACTCATTATAAAATTGAATAAATGTACGAATAAATGTAATTTATTCATCCAGCACCCGTACAAATAGTCACTTTCTTTATCTTATAATCTGTGTACGAATGACCTACTCACTCATCTCATGTCTCATGTTCGTTCATTTCTTCGTTCCATCTAGTTCTTTGAGTTCTTTTGTTCAATTTGTTTTTTGACTGATTGGCAATTGGAAAAGGTTTTCCAAAAGAACCCGAAAAATGTCGTAAAAGCTCCAAAAGTATTGAACGCAATACATACACAAAAACTAATTAAATTTCGGCCCATTCCTATAGATAAAGTGTTACAATGTCACACGTAACTGATGTGAAGTTTCTTTTTACTAGGTTATTTTCTTTGAAGAATGGGTAAGTTCTAATTCTGTTGAATCTTTATAGACACTGAAGTAAAACTCTGTTTATCTTTCATTTAACACATTTGACTCAAATAGTGGCACAGCTTTTTAAGGGCCAAATATTTTGTTACTATTTCATCACTGTGTTTGCTGGTTGAATCACAGTGTGCCCAATAGTTGGCGCTTCTAAACCTTTTGCTCTATAACTAGAAAATTAGGGATGGTAACTTTTAATCAACAGGTTAAACTCACCAAGACTGGGAGCAAGGAAGTTTAGCAAGGACATAGACAGGCCTCAAGAACCGCTATGCAAAGGCAGTGTGTTACCACTACCACCTCTCTCTGAGCCTATGTCCAACCTCCCCCCTGTGGTTTACTCCACGGCTAAAGGAGAGGATGCTGTTACTGAAGTCACTGTTCTAAGTAACGGACTTAGAGTTGCTTCCGAGAAGAAGTTTGGACAGTTCTGTACTGCAGGAGGTATATAATTTTATAAAAATCCTCTATAGTGCTTGATAATTATTTCTGCAAATCCTGTAATCAAAAAGTCAAACTACTGTACAATTGGCTATAAAAGCGTGTAAAAGTTAAACAGCGCAATAAGTAAAAAGGTATGGCCTTTTTATTGTTGTGTGTTGTAGGCTTGCCTACACATCATCAAAGGCACCTCTCACCTCTATATTTTATGTTTTTTCAAAATTTCAGTATGTTAAAACCGTTTTATTTTCAGTGGTGATTGATTCTGGTCCAAGATATGAAGTAGCATACCCAAATGGCATTTGCCACTTTTTAGAAAAACTCAGTTTTGGTGTAAGTATTCATCGGCTTACCATCTTTGATGCTTAAACATAGTAATGCTATAAAAATGACTGAAAAATTTCAGGCCACACACAAATTTGCAACGCGAGATGTCATGCTACGAGAGTTGGAGAGACATGGTGGAATATGTGACTGCCAAGGCTCCCGTGATACTACTGTTTATGCAACCAGTGCTGATTCCAGGGGATTGGAAGCAGTTACTCAGGTATTTACCTAAATCATATAATCTTCAGTCATGAAGATCGAGATCATCAGAATCTTGTACAAAGTGGATGGTCTATTTCCAGCTCATTCTAATTGTAGCCATTTTCACTATGTCATAAAAAATAAAAATTATGATTGTTGACATTTGTGGTTAGCATTTCAGCTAGACAGTTAATTTTGAAATGTGTAAGTTCAGAAGTTTGAATATTTGGGGATCAATCACAACCCTAAACTGGACTTAAGCTATTGGGATGAACCTAAATTAATATACAGACTCATTTTTAACACTTCTTAACTTCTTGAAAGGTTAAGAATATCAGCCGCAATTGTAAAATTGTAATTGAATATGAATCCCAAACATGGAAAATACCCTAAATATTAAAGTTACTGATTACCGATACGACACAACTGACTTGTAACTGGTGATTTCAGGTCCTAGCTGAAGTCACTCTTAGACCACAGCTCTCAGCAGAAGAGATAGAGTCAGCACGGCAAGCAGTGGCTTTTGAGCTGGAGACACTTTCCATGAGGCCTGAGCAGGAAACCATTCTTATGGACATGATTCATTCTGTAAGTACCTCCCCAATCCCAATCCCATCCTATTCCTAATTTAACATTACTACCTACTAAACTACATACTTTTAGATTAAAAAGGGGTAAAATTGAGAATGGGAGTTTAAATAGTTTTATTTCTTTTTTATACATCTGGTTGTTGGAACAAGCATATTTATGGTACATATTACGGTCCACCTCTGCTTAATTTGGGGCTAGATAGTGTTGTGTGGATTGTCAACAATAATAATAATAAATATTACACACTGGAATCAAGCCTTCAGAGTAGTCCGTGCAGATTGACAGAAAAACATGGTAGTTACATTATTACAATAACTTCTCTTTTTGTTTTTAGAGTGCATACAGAGGTAACACACTTGGATTACCAAAGATATGTCCCAAAGAGAATGTGAACAAGATAGACAGAGGAATTATACTGAACTATTTAAAAAACCACTACACTCCAGACAGAATGGTTGTAGCAGCTGTTGGCGTAAGTACCTCTACTTTTTTTCGTCTTTGTAGATGTAGACTTTGCCACATGGTTGAACAAAGATAAGTCAATAGATAAACAGGGCTTAAACAGTTTTAGTATTTAGTATTTATGTATGTTTGTAATGACTTAACTCAAAAACTACTGCACTAATAAAAAAAATATTCACACTTAAAATGCTAGTAACATAGGCTATATTTATTACTAGCGACTCACGGGTGTAATTTAGAAAAAAAGAAACTGTAAAATTAAAAGTGCCTTTGAATTTTTCAACCCTTGCAAAGCCGGGGCGGGTCGCTAGTCTTTTTTCTACATTGGCAAATTTCTATGCAATGTTGAAGCGTCCAGTACAGAGATTCCCAAACTATTTTGGACAAGTGACCCCTTTTCCAAAATGAACAGTTACCTCAGACCCCCATCGCCAAATTACTTTTAAGATCAACCCCCTTATTCACAATGGTCCGCTAACTTAAAACAGCTGCTACAGAGTGTTATTTTTCATAGGCCTCTCTCGATTTAGGTCAATAGAAGAAGACAGAGTGAGAATTAGCAATGCTTCAAGTTAGCAGACTATTATCAATAAGGGGGCTTATCTTTAGTTGTTTCCTATTGATACAAAATACCTAGGTACTAAGGTACCAATTGGAAAAAAACTTTGCACTTGGTTAAGTGACTTCATTTTCTCATCAAAATTTAACAAAATAAACGTACGTTGTACGAACTTGAGACTTTACATTACTACAACAATGCTATTTCCTACAAAAATATTAATTATTCTTAGTACACGTAACACAATATAAACAATACAGTACCTACCTACCTAACTTGAAAGTTTGAAATAAGAACTTGTGTTAATTTAATAGGGGTCGATTTTTAGACCTCGTCGACCCCCAAAATCAGTTTTCGTTTATGTCGACCCCTAGGAAACCAATATCGACCCCAAGGGGTCGATATCGACCACTTTGGGAATCCCTGGTCCAGTATGTGTGTTGGTAAATATTGATGCCCCTAAAATCTAGGCTTTTCTGCTTTCATAGAGCGCTATCTCTTTCTGACGCACACTACGCTCTATGAAGCCGAAATTAGCCGATGTGCAAAATTTGTTGCCTTTACTAGTGTGACGCCGTGCTGACGTAACTACGTAAGCATGCAAGGCAGTGAAGTTTTTGGCAATAATCGTCATTGTCACAACGGCCGGGCTGTCAGAGCTACGACTGCAAAGCAGACGTACGCGAGTTCGAGCCCGGTCCAGCAATGAAGATTTTTGTTCGACATTTTAATGTTACCAGAAAATTCTAGTAGCGGCGAGTGCCTTCTTTAAGGAATTCAAATAAAGAACCGAAAGTTCTGGACTAAAACAAGAAATGATGTAAGAAGGAAAAGACGATCGGAATCCAACAGAAGAAAACGAAAAGACTAACGAAATTCAATAAATGACGATCGAAATCCAATAAATGACAATCGAAATTCCGGGTATATAAGGAGCTGCAAGCGCGTCTACGGGCAGTTCAGTGGAAAGTGATCTGAAGAAAGGAACAAGAAGGAAAAGTGAAAAAGTGGAAAAAGTGAACAGTGAAAGTGAATAGTGAAGTGAACAGTGAATAGTGAAGTGAAGTGCAAAGTGGTAAAGTGCTCCCAGTGGACTGTCAGTGTTCGGAGCACAGCGTTGGACCGTGTAACGCATAGTGCGCGGGGACAGTGTCGGACAGTGTTACGCGTTTCGTGCAGTGCTACGCGTTCAGTGCAGTGTTACGTGTTCGTAGTGTGAATAAATCGCCACTTTCGGTAAAACGTTCGTTTCCTTCCAATCCCTGTACCCACTTCCGTAACATTTGGTGTCAGAAGTGGGATTGGAAGGTAAAATGCCTGTCATGCCGAGGGAAGGCGTGAGCACTCGCGCTAAGACTGGCTCGCAGCAAGCCAGTGGCTCTGGCGCCGAGGTTTCTGAAGAAGAAACCCCTGGACGCCAAGACAACTCCGGAGGGGCAACTACTGCAAGTGCGTCGACGAGGACCCAGGTTGGACCAGACCTGGGCGCCTTGTTTGAGCAACTGCGCGCCATGCAGGAAGAGCAAGCTCGCCGGCAGGAGGAGCAGCTGCGTGCCATCCAGGAGGAGCAGGCGCGCCGCCAGGAAGAACAAGCCCGCCGGCAGGAGGAGCAGCTGCGCGCCATCCAGGAGGAGCAGGCTCGCCGCCAAGAGGAGCAGCTGCGCGCCATCCAGGAGGAGCAGGCGCGCCGCCAGGAAGAGGATGCACGCCGCCAGGAAGAACAAGCCCGCCGGCAGAAAGAGCAGCTGCGCGCCATCCAGGAAGAACAGACTCACCGGCAAGAGGAACAGTTGTGCGCATTGCAGAAAAATCTTTTGACCGCTATCACCGACAGCATGCGGAGGGTAGAGGCGGTAGAAGAAACTGTACAACAACACGGAAACCGCCTCAACTCCATCGAGGAAGACGTCAAGAAGCTCAAAATAAATGGGATCCCGGCCTCAGCGACCGTAGTAAGTGCATCAACAGCAGGCGGAAATTTCAAAGTCCCGCCTTTCGATGGAACCTCTTCCTGGGCGGCTTACAAGCTTCAGTTTGAGGCTGTGATGAACCTGAATGGGTGGACCAAGAGCCAGGCTAAAACCGCGCTTACTTTGGGACTACGGGACAAGGCTTTGACCGTGCTGGAGGCCTTGAGAAGTGATGCAACCTACGAGCAGTTGCTGGAAGCCTTAGAATCGCGCTACGGGGACTCGCACCTGGAGCATGTTTTCCGCGCTCAACTCCGTGATCGATGCCAACGAGCGAACGAGTCATTGCAACAGTGGTCCCTGGAAGTAGAGAAGTTGGTCCGGAAGGCGTACCAAACATCGCCGGCATCGGTCATTGACAGCATGTTTTTGCAGTCGTTTGTCGACGGTATTTTCGACGCGGAAGTAAGAGCTGCCGTGCGCTTGGGTCATCACGGTCACATCAAGGAAGCCGTCGCGCATGCGCTTGAAGTAGAAGCCGTCCGACGAGACCCAAGGAGTGGACGTCTGAGGGAGATTAATTCCACGGAAGTGGAGCGGGTAAACCAACGCAGAGCTTTCATCCCTAGATGCTACAACTGTGGGGAACGGGGACATCTGAGAAGCGGCTGCCCGAATCGGATTACAGAGAGACGAGGGACCGATGCTTGTGTACAAGCGTCGGAGAACCAGGAAAACTAATTCCAGCCAGGGCTGAGGGGTGGGCGCTGGCCGGTAGACATGAAGCCCCGGAAATCAAGATTCATCAGAGCACAGATGGCAACAGCTTAACTGTTAATGGATCAGTAAATGGAATTTCGTGCTCATTGACTTTGGATACTGGAGCGTCACGTACGGTAATTGGGACACAGCTGATAAGAAGAAACGGAAAGATCAACGTTCAGAAAGGAGCTTACCAGCTAACAACGGCTACCGGCCAGCGCATACCAGTATCAGGTGAACAGAAAGTGGCTATCAAGATTGGTGATAAACTTTACTGGCAACAGGCGGTAGTAGCTGACATTGTGGATGACTGCATTATTGGCCTGGACTTCTTGAAGGAACATCGGTGCAAGCTCGACATTCACTCCGGCGTCCTCAAGTGTGGAGAAGACGAAATACCGATGAGAGGTGGTGGTGAAGGCAAGGTGTACTGCATTAAGAACACTAAACTATTGCCAAGATCACAGACGCTAGTTCCAGTAATTTTTCCTGGAAGTAAAAGTTTGAAACAGCGACGGTGGACAATACTAGAAAAAGCGGATAACGAGTCATCGTGGTTGCCAGCACGTACGGTCGTCAATTCATCCGCAGAAACAGTGGTACCTGTGCTAAATTTGAGCAATGAAGAACAGGTGTTAAAGAAGGGTACCCTAATAGGACAGAGCGAAGAAATCGTGTGGTTGCGGAATTGTCAAGAAACCAAAAAGACGGATGCAAGTTCAATCGACGTCAACAGTATACTGGAAGAATGTAAGCAAGATTTGACAAGTATTGAATTGCTCAAGGCAAAGAATTTGCTACGTCGGTACTCCGATATATTTTCGAAAAATGATGGTGATATCGGAAGGACGAGTATGGTTCAGCATAAAATCAATACTGGAAATGAACAACCAATACGACAACGACCTCGCCGAATTCCTTTTGCCAGAGAAAAGGAAGTGGACGACATGATTCTAGACATGAAGGATAATGAAGTAATCGAACCATCGTCTAGTCCGTGGTGCTCACCAGTGGTTTTGGTGAAGAAAAAGGATGGGTCAACGAGGTTCTGTATTGACTATCGCCGACTAAACGACGTGACCAAGAAGGACAGTTATCCTTTACCAAGGATAGACGACACTTTGAATACTCTCGACGGCATGAAATGGTTTTCTACGCTGGACCTTAAAAGTGGATATTGGCAAGTGGAGTTGGATCCTAAGGATAAGGAGAAGACCGCGTTCTCCACAGGAAAGGGCCTCTGGCAGTTCAAAGTGATGCCGTTTGGGCTGTGCAACGCCCCGGCTACTTTCGAGAGGTTAATGGAACGTGTCCTTGCTGGGTTGCTGGGAGAAACCTGCTTGGTGTATCTCGATGACATTATAATAGTGGGGCGAGAATTTGATGACCATTTGAAGAAGCTGGAATCCGTATTCAACAAGTTGAGCAATGCAAATCTGAAACTAAGCCAGAAGAAGTGCTCATTCTTCAAACGGCAGGTGAACTATTTGGGACACGTTATTTCTGAAAGCGGCGTCGAAACGGATCCATCGAAAATTTCGGCGGTTAAAGATTGGCCTGTGCCTGCGGACAAAACACAAGTACGGGCGTTTATGGGACTTTGCTCTTATTACCGTCGTTTTGTCAAGAGTTTTTCGGATATAGCGAAGCCATTGCATAGACTCACAGAAGAAAAACGACCTTTCGTTTGGGACCAACAATGCCAGGTGGCTTTCGAGGAACTAAAGAGCCGGTTATGTGAAACACCAGTACTCGGATATCCGGATCAGTGCAATGAGTTTGTAGTTGACACGGACGCAAGTAATACAGGGATAGGAGGAACACTCTCACAAAGAAAAGAAGATCAAGAAGTTGTGATAGCTTATTACAGTAAATCCCTGTCAAAACCAGAGCGGAATTATTGTGTCACTCGAAGGGAGCTACTTGCAGTTGTCAAAACACTTCAGCATTTTAAGAAGTATTTATTGGGTCGGAAATTTCTAGTCAGAACAGATCATGCAGCCTTGAAGTGGCTACTGCAGTTCAAGAATCCTGAAGGACAAGTTGCGCGATGGATTGAACAACTACAGGAGTACGACTTTGTAGTAGAGCATCGCAGTGGAAAGTCTCATGGGAATGCTGATGCTTTGTCAAGACGGCCGTGTTCTGAAGACTGCAAGCACTGTGTGAAACAGGAAGATAAAGAAAAATCTATGGTCCGAGTTATAAGAACTGATACAGTAGATGATGATTGGAGCAGCGATGCCATGCGTAAACTACAGGAAGAAGATGAAGACCTTAGACCAATACTCAATTGGGTGAGAGATGGATCCGCACGCCCAGGATGGAGTGAAGTTGCTGGAATGAGTGCAGTAACGAAGAGCTATTGGGCACAATGGAATAGCCTGCTCTTACACAATGGTCTTTTATGTCGAAAATGGGAGAGTGCATCAGGACAAGACAATCATCTTCAGACAGTTGTGCCGAAGTCAAAGATTTCTGATATACTGCGAGCGTATCACGACGGAACATCAGGCGGTCATCTCGGTGTGAAGAGAACTTTGGTGAAAATTCGTCAACGTTATTACTGGTTGCACTGCAAGGAAGTTGTTGAAGACTGGTGCAAGAAATGTACGAGTTGTTCCTCTGTCAAAGGACCACAAACAAGAAGTCGGGGAGCGTTGAAGTTATACAACGTGGGTGCTCCTTGGGAACGAATAGCTTTGGATGTGGCCGGGCCGTTTCCAATGACGAATAGTGGAAATCGTTACATTTTGGTAATAATGGATTACTTCACAAAGTGGCCAGAAGCGTTTGCATTACCAAATCAAGAAGCTGTTACTGTGGCTAGCAAACTGGTGAATGAAGTTTTCTGCCGATTTGGACTACCCCTTGAAATCCATAGTGACCAAGGCAGGAATTTCGAGTCGCAAGTCTTTCAGGAAACATGCAAGATTATGGGGATACACAAAACTCGGACTACGCCGTATCATCCGCAATCTGATGGAATGGTGGAGAGGTTCAACCAAACTCTAGAGCGGCATCTGGCAAAAGTTGTTGAAAGCCATCAGAACAATTGGGACGAGTACATTTCCCTGTTCCTTCTGTCGTATAGAACTGCGGTTCATGAGAGTACCTCTACTACACCAGCCCGAGCGAACTTTGGTAGAGAGCTTCGACTTCCAGCGGATCTTCTCGCGGGTTGTCCTCCAGATACGCCTAGCTGTATTTCGGAATACGCGGAAGATTTGAGAAGGAAAATGGAGGAAGTTCACGGGCATATGAGGGAAGAGAATCTGCGTGCTAGTGAGCGAATGAAAACGCGATACGACAGAAGCGTCAACTCCAAGTCCTTTGAAGAAGGTTCTGCTGTTTGGCTTCACAACCCCGTTCGAAGGAAAGGAAAATCTCCAAAACTACAACCGAGTTGGGAAGGCCCTTTTCAAGTAATTACGAGGATCAATGATGTCACATATAGAATTCGGAAAACGCCAAGAAGTCCAGCGAAAGTGGTTCATGTGGACAGGTTGGCACGGTACTACGGCTCTAACGATGCTCGGGACGAGCACGTCTAAGGAGGGGGTAGTGTGACGCCGTGCTGACGTAACTACGTAAGCATGCAAGGCAGTGAAGTTTTTGGCAATAATCGTCATTGTCACAACGGCCGGGCTGTCAGAGCTACGACTGCAAAGCAGACGTACGCGAGTTCGAGCCCGGTCCAGCAATGAAGATTTTTGTTCGACATTTTAATGTTACCAGAAAATTCTAGTAGCGGCGAGTGCCTTCTTTAAGGAATTCAAATAAAGAACCGAAAGTTCTGGACTAAAACAAGAAATGATGTAAGAAGGAAAAGACGATCGGAATCCAACAGAAGAAAACGAAAAGACTAACGAAATTCAATAAATGACGATCGAAATCCAATAAATGACAATCGAAATTCCGGGTATTTATGGAGCTGCAAGCGCGTCTACGGGCAGTTCAGTGGAAAGTGATCTGAAGAAAGGAACAAGAAGGAAAAGTGAAAAAGTGGAAAAAGTGAACAGTGAAAGTGAATAGTGAAGTGAACAGTGAATAGTGAAGTGAAGTGCAAAGTGGTAAAGTGCTCCCAGTGGACTGTCAGTGTTCGGAGCACAGCGTTGGACCGTGTAACGCATAGTGCGCGGGGACAGTGTCGGACAGTGTTACGCGTTTCGTGCAGTGCTACGCGTTCAGTGCAGTGTTACGTGTTCGTAGTGTGAATAAATCGCCACTTTCGGTAAAACGTTCGTTTCCTTCCAATCCCTGTACCCACTTCCGTAACACTACTATACTATACTAAACTATAATACTACTACTATACTATGGCTTTTGTTTTCAGGTTGACCACGAGCCGTTTGTGGAGTTTGTCCAGAAATACTTTGTAGATATGAAACCTACATGGGATACTGGCGACAGCTCAACTTTCACGCCTAAAGTAGATAACTCTATTGCACAATATACCGGCGGGATAGAACAGGTGATTTTATTAACTTTGTTAGCCAGGTTTAGATGTGTAATACAACACATTTGTTATGGGAAACTGAAAGTCAATCTCCAAAGCTATCAAATATTATTGTGACAGAGCACTGGTGGTCCAGTAGCAGCGGCCCCGCCTTCCAATCCTAAGGTCGTGGGTTCAAACCCAGTCGTGTACCAATGAGTTTTCATGTCGAAAAATGTATGTGCACTATATGCCAGTACTTTCAAAAGGGTGAAGGAAACATCTTGAGGAAATCGGCGTGTCGTAGAACCTAAAAAAGTTCGAGCAACACGTGTCAAGCGTCACGCCAAAAGGGTGCGCCATCCAGCGGCCTACTCGCGGAAACCAGTCCGCACACCAAGTGCGGATGATGAATTTGTCAATTTTTACTATCAAATATTTACAAAGTAATTGAAAACACACTTATTGGTTATTGGTTATTGGTTCACAATAACTTTTCTTGAATTAAAATTGTTTGGTTTCAGGAAGAATGTGAAATCCCACTGTACCCTGGCTCCGATTTACCCGAACTAACACACGTCGTCATTGGACTGGAAAGTAGGTGTTAATTCTATAAATCAATATTGCGTATTTCACACATCATTATTTAGCCTCAAACTAAATACAACTTGTACCATGTGAACCAGATAGCTTGCATAATAATTCTCATTATTTTTTTCGACTATTCCTATAGCGGATACGTGAGGCTGAATATCTGTATGCCTCAAGTTGATGGACGCAGGACAGTGCATTGTAGGGCACGTTCCTGACGTGCGTGACCTACGAGGCAATGCTTTGTTTAAAGCGATGGTCACCACTTGTATTGGGCTTGTTCAATCTGGGTTGAGATCACTTCCAAGATAAATACTGTAATTTTACCAATCACGTGGGTCCACCTGTAACCATATTCTGAGTTTTACTTGATCAGTTTGAACAATTCGTGTCTCTCTCTTTTGTATGGAGAAATGATGAGACAACAAATTGTTTCTCTGTAACGTCTCATCTTTACTTATATAGGCCCTTCTTGTGTCCTACCTTCTAACGTTTTATTGATGATTTACACTGTTTTTTTTTCAGGCTGTTCCCACGGAGACCCGGATTTTGTGGCCACATGCGTCCTCAACATGATGATGGGCGGCGGCGGATCTTTCTCTGCTGGCGGACCTGGCAAAGGAATGTACACGAGACTTTACACAAATGTATTAAACAGGTACGGCTTGCATCATGTTTTATCCACCACATATACACACACATAGATGACAACTGCAGTCCTTATGCACTATAGTGCAGTGAGCATACTTTTTCACCGTCACACTATGCTATCTCTCTTCCTATAAAATGATAGGAAAACTTTTAACTGAAAATATATAGTAGCAATTTTGTGCATCAATGTACGTCTGCGACTTTAATTATACAAATATTTTACTATTAATTCTTATAAATAAAAGTTACTTTTTGCCATATCCCTAAAAATGATTTATTTATCTCGCATGAATGGTGTAAAATGTAGAATGCTTACCTCAGTTGTAAGCAGCTATTGCACCCTCGAACTATATTCGCCCTTACTCGCTTGGTCTCTATCCATTAGCCAAATAGGATCTTGTTCGCAATAGCTCACAATGCCCTTTTGTAACAATCTACTATTACATTGTTGTGCTTGAGTGGTTTTAAATAATTTATTGATAACAAATCGATTTTTCACTTATATTTTAGATATCACTGGATGTTCAATGCGACGGCATACAACCACGCGTACGGTGATACCGGCCTATTCTGCGTACACTCCGCTTCGCCGCCAAATCGCATTTACGACACAACGTTAGTTATCGCGCGGGAGCTCGCTAACATGGCTGGGAAAGTCGGAGAGATGGAACTAAAGGTATGATGAGCCTTGTTGACATTACTACTAAAATTCACAAAAGGCGCGTTGCGGTGATTGACCTCTCTGGGTTAGGAGGTGATCAAATCGATCGCTCTGAACACGAGCCGAGAGATAAATCGTAAGACGGGATGGGAATATGGATGACGAAAATGTAAGATTTGTAGGAAGTCAAAGGCTCAAAAAAGGTCAAAGGATCAGTTTACTTTACACTGATTATCTTTTTTTTTATGAGATTGCGGTGGCTATCATTGTTTAGAACGCATTATGACTTGATCTAAGTATATAGATAGTGCAATTCACGAAGACGCGCCCCTCGCGGGGTGCGGGGAGTTTGCTCCGAGCGGCATTCGCGAACCGTAGTCTATTCATTGTAGTGTGCGTGTGCACTCATAGGTAATTAGTGTGTACCGATAACACTCAAACATTGACGGAAGCTTGCACACATATACTATAAACGGTTAGGAGAAATAGTGGGGCGCGCCTTCGTGGATTGCACTATATATAGATAGATAGATAAAAAAAACTTAAAACTATATGCCTCATATAATTTGCGGTCTTATCGCTAAACAGCGATCTCTACCAGACAACCTTTTACCTTTAAGTACCTACATGTCATATTGTAATTTAAAAATGTACCTACAATAGTGGAGAAAGAAATATGATGATGACTTTGTTTAAAAGTACAGCTTGCAATAGGTATTGCTATTGCAAGCTCTGCTTAGTTTGAGGCTAGATAGTGTTGTGAAAATATGTATTTTTATTATTACTGTAATTTGAAAATGTTGTTTCAGAGAGCAAAAACACAACTGCAGTCAATGCTCCTAATGAATCTAGAAGCACGTCCGGTCGTCTTCGAAGACGTTGGTCGCCAGGTCCTCGCGACAGGGAAGAGGAAGCCTCCTTCCTTCTTCATCGACGAAATTGGTGAGTTGCTTCGTGTCCTATAAATGCCACAAATTCCAAGCTCAAAAGCCACAAATTTTAAAATTTGTGGCTTTTGAGCTTGGAACAACACATCAACAAATAAATACTGATCCCAAGTTCAAACTACTTGAGAATGTCATTACATTTGGCGCACCCACAAACGCGCAGTGGTTCGTTTTTTGTGCAGTTGTATTACTTTGGATTTGAATGGAATATTTACTACTGCAATTTGGACATTATGTACCTCTGACTAGCCCCCTTAGACATGCATCAGAGTTGGTATTTTGTACTAAGAGATCTACGGGGTATTCTGTCGTATCGTAAGTCGTGAAGCTGTTTTGAATAAGTCTTGTTTTGTTTCAGAGAAAATCACAGCAGACGATATTGTCCGCGTAGCAAAGCGTATGCTCTGCGGCCGACCATGCGTAGCCGCGCGCGGCAAGCTAGTTCACCTACCCAGCTTTGAGGAGATACAATCCAACATGTCTCTGAGTAAAAGCGACGCTTCAGGCCAAGGGCGGCGGATTAACTTATTCCGTGCTTAGTTTAGTTCATAGTGTACTCGTTTAAATTAAAAGTATTCGCTTATTGTTACGTTTGTATTTTATTGTTTAACTAGCGGCCGTCCGCGGCTTCGCTTGCCTCGTTATCCCTTTACTTTTTCGAGATAAAAAGTATCCTAGGCCCGTCTACTGCTTCTTGCTACCACGCCACAAATTTTCAGCCAGATCGGTTCATTTGTTATTGAGTTGAAGTATAGTTCGGCCGTTGAGAATGCGTTCCTGACACGTCGCGATTGAACTGACGACGTAACTTTGTAATGGCGTTGCAGTTACGATAAAAATATTTTTGCTGGTTGTTTACCGTTTTAACAATTGATGAGCATTAAAACAACATTATTATATCAATAATCAATGAATTTTATAATTTTGTGCCAAACTGAGTGTCAAATAACTTGGTAAACAATGTTTTTCTAAATCTATACTGCGCTATTACAAGGTTATGTCAGCGCTTTATATTTGTAGTGCTGTACTAACAATGTGACTAACTGTGACTAGGGCTTGCTATCCGGATATCCGGATATCCGAATTATCCGAATATCCGCCAATTTTCAAATCCGAATAGTGACAAATAAATTATCCGGATAATTCGGATAATGCGGATAGTATGTAAAATCTAAAATTACAATGTCTTCGCAAGAGTATCCATCCTCACTCTGCCTAAACCACAGTGATTTGACAACAATACAGATAGAAATGGCACTTTTCGACCAAGGAGGCCAAAGAAGCAAGAATTGGAGAGGACATATAATTTTTTGCTGACAAAAACCCCCACTAGTGTAAATCGAACAGAACGAACAGAGAGTGTAGGCAGAACGAGTATTTTCTGCTTTTTATTAATTTTCTAGTTTTATCACAAAGATTTTTATAATGTCCCAAAAGTAAAGAACCGAGCGGGATTTGAACCCGCGACCTACCCCTTCTAATTCTAATTCTTATTGATTTGGGGGAATAAGATCTGCACTGACGTCCCGCGATGGGGTGTATTGTGCAATGCCCCACTGCCAAACCACACCCCAGCCAGCCCAACTCCTTAAAATAACGGAGAAGGCAGCAATGTTCTAGTGAACTGGATGGTGACACGGATGTGGATGTGGAGGGACAAGACTCAATAAGTTCCCTGAGCCCTGTCTTGGATATTATATTTAATGAATAGAAGAAACTTAGTTTTTATTTAGTACGTTATAAATGTTTTTTATTTATTCGATTGTTTTAGGACAGAAGTTCAGACATTTTTTGTGATATCGTAAACGTAAACTTGAATAAAAAGTACTCCTACATCATTTATTTAGTTTTTCTTAGTTTATTTCAATCATTATCCGAATTATCCGGAAAATCCGGATATCCGAATAGTAGAGTTCACTATTATCCATATTATCCGAATACTAAAATGTGACGGATAATGCAAGCCCTAACTGTGACAAACTGATCAAACGCATTCTCTGAACGGCCGAACTATAGTGTAACTAACACGCCTTTCTTTTAAAGACATAGATTATTTTGAAATGTGGGTAGGCTCAAAACTAACTAGACACTTCCATCCAGACATAGATCTGCAAAAGACTGGACAAGTGCCGAAAGACCCGCTTTAGTGGCCTCCCGTCTTTGCAGTACAGTAGCCTCTTGAAGGACCTACGACAAACACAGATGATGAGACAGATTGGCACATCTACGGCTCGCGCAAACATCTATTGACAGAGGCGTTTGTCCATATGCTAGTTAACGCAATACTAGCATCCGTTCCGTGGTACTAGCTTATTCATCTTTCAATAGATCTCTAGTTTTAGATTTTTTTAAGATTTACACTGCTCGACTGGTGTGGGGTGCAACTGATATACCTAAGATTAGAGGCATGTATGTACTTAGGAATCTTGTCAAGAACAAACAACTGCAAACAGGTCATTCTTTACTATATTGTTACATCTATTTACAAATCCTTAAAAATAATATAACAGAAAAACAAATCATGTGATAGGTAGGTAATAAAAAAGTGTTAGCAAGGTTTGAGCAGTCAGTCTTACTATTTTTCATTTGTTAGTAGGTAAAATTCGGCTTAAATCACATTTTAAAACAGATAATGAACACAATTAAATCACCAATTCTTAACTGAATAATAAATTCATAAAATTTTGATTTTAGATGCCTATGACTAACATGGAATTGTTTGGAAAGTACTTTTTGTTTTAAAAACTAGCATTGTTTTAATATCTTAATTATGGAAGCCCTTATTTATATCAGCTCCTATAAAATCTCATTTCATTTTCACCAAAACCAAACTGAAAACCCTAAATTAAAACCATGAATTATTGGGCTAATTTTACGGCAATTTTGGCTGCGTCATCAGAATCACTAACGATTGTGAATGGGAACTTTGATTCTTCTAGAATTTTTCTGGCCTCAATCGCGTTTGTACCCTCCAATCTGATGACTACTGGGTGCTTGGGTGGGCTTAGTTTGCAAGCCGCGACTATACCGTTGGCGATTGTAGCACAGTTGACAATACCTGAAAAAATCGAAATGTTTAAGATTTTAAAACTGGCTGATTGGACTGATATAGTACTTTAGTACTTTTATAAAGGCTAATTGAAATTGAAGTACTTTAGTTATACAGGGTGTCCCATAAGTCAACGTCCAGCCGAAAACGGGTGATGCGCCAAGTCATGACAGTTATCAGAAAAATATTAAAAAAAAATTGCTAAGTAACTTTCGAGTTATGAGTATTTTAAAAAACAGGAAAAACTGACACCCTGTGATGATCTTTTAAGTCCTGTGACTACAAATATTAACTTTTCATAAAACTTTTTTCTGCAACGTAAGCATGAATAACCCTTCTGTAAATTACAATTCAAAATTAAGCCATAACTGCCTCAGTTTTCAATGAAATCGAGGAGTTTTGGCCAACGTTTCATTTCAGATAATTACATCACCCAACTTTAACCGTCTGTACCGCTGTTGCAGTAAGTTGCTTGCTGTAAATCCTTGATGTAGTTAAATTAAAATCACGATTAAAGAAATCCTATGATTGAATTTTATTTCAAACTTTTACCTAAAACTAACAAATTACTTGAAAACCCATGGTTATTACTCTTTCGACAAGATGGTGGATCTATCTGTTTACTTGCATTGTTGAAATGGTATTTACTTGTACCTGTGAATTGTGAGTCACTTAAAAACACAGCGTAGGCATTTTAAGTCCATCATTTAAAGGGTACAAACATTTTATCTATTGAAATAAAATTGATTGGAAATCCGGTTTAGTTGAAAAAACATTTTTTATTTCCAAAACTAAGGAGTACTCTAGCAAGTATTATACCATTTTGGAATCCTGGATAAATGCGCCAATTTTTAAAGTTACATGCCATGATAGTGTAGTACATTTTTTTTGCGGTACAGACGGTTAAAGTAGGGTGATGTAATTATCTGAAATGAAACGTTGGCCAAAACTCCACAATTTCATTGAAAACTGAGGCAGGTATGGCTTAATTTTGAATTGTAATTTTTAGAATGGTTATTCATGCTTACGTTGCAGAAAAAAGTTTCACGAAAAGTTAATATTTGTAGTCACAGGAGTTAAAAGATCATCACAGGGTGTCAGTTTTTTCTGTTTTTTTTAAATACTCATAACTCGAAAGTTACAGAACAAATATTTTTTTTTATATTTTTCTGACAGCTGTCATGACTTGGCGCATCACCCGTTTTCGGCTGGACGTTGACTTATGGGACACCCTGTATAAAAGAAAGTTACAATAAAATAATATAAAGCATTTACAAAATACACCAGAAACAGTTGAGCTATCTGCAGACATCACAAACGATCTAGAGGTAGCTCAACTGATCCAAATCAGTGCCAGACGGAAGCGTCCTTAAGACGCTGGCGGCATTGCCACGCTGTAGAGCAATGCTAATTGCGCTGAACAACGAAAAAAATATAATTTTGAATATTATCATTATCATCAGCCTGAAGGAGTTTTTCCTATTAATTTCCAGGAAGAACGCTGTCCTTTTCATATATCAACTTCTCGCGATTTTAATACATACTTGATAAACTCAGTAGTTTGCATTGAAGGAACACCTACCAGCAAAAACATTGACGAAAACAGTCTTCACTTTAGGATCCGACTCCAGAATCTTCAAGGCAGCTGAGACCTGAGCTTGGCCAACTCCACCGCCAAGGTCCAGAAAGTTAGCGGGTCTTCCTCCATTCAAGTTGATAATATCCATGGTGGCCATTGCTAAGCCAGCACCATTCACCATGCAGCCTATACTGCCATCCATCTCAATGTACACCAAGTTTAAAGCAGCAGCTTCCCTCTGAAATAAAATATTTTTATTGTTAAAAGACTGCAATATCAATAAATCGATTTACTAGTTGGTTAGCAAAAAGCTTGATAGATACACTGCAGAAGTCATGTCATGCATTTTAAAAAGATCATGAAAAGGCAAAAAACCTATAATATTGATGTTCCTCAGCTTTGCATTGTGAATAAATAATAATAATAAATAAATATTGTGGACAATTCACACAACACTACCCAGCCCCAAACTAAGCAGAGCTTGTAATATGGGAACCGGATAGCTGATATAATACTTGAATACATTTGTTTTTTTTTTGTAAATACATACTTAGAATACAATATAACACCCAGACAGAGAACAAACATTTATGTTAACCACACAAATATTTGTTCTCGGTGGGGATCGAACCCACGACCTACGGCGCAGAAGGCAGAGCTACTACCAACTGAGCTAGAGGCCAGTCGACACAGATGAAGATGAGAATGAATGTGTTTACTATTATTTATTCTATGGTTATGGCCTTGCTTCCAATTGCCATTGGAGTAATTTAGTTCAATAGAATTGTTTATTTAGTTCAGCAATCAAATAAAAAAGTATGCATTGCATAATTCATATTACTGTGCTGAAGTATAAAATAAACAATGAATATTATTGCAAAATTATCTGACCATAAAATAGATAAGAATAATTGAAACTCAAAACTGAGGAGATAAGTAAGACAGGGTATTTGTTGAAAATGATAAACTAGATAATAAATATTAGTTGGGCACTCCAAGATTGAAAATTATTCAATTTCTTTTTCATTATTAATAATTCCTAGAGTGTGGGAGAAGAGCCAGATAATTTTCTATGGGTACTGTAAAATTAATGCTATGAGAGCACTGGTGATCTAAATGGTGGCCTTCGATCCAAAGGATGTGGGTTCAAATCCAGTTGTGTACTAATGAGTTTTTTTTCCAAAATGAATGTTAGCTATGCCAGTACTTTCAAACAGTGAAGGCAAGCATCATGAGGTAACCCGGACGTTGAAGAATCTAAAAAGTTCTAAAACATGGTGTCAAGCATCATGCAAAAGGGGTCCCCAGCAGCCTATTTGCAGAAACCAGCCTAGACATCAAATGTGGATCAAAGAATTTTCTGTTTTTGTAATATTGTTGCAGAACTACAGTAACTCACCTCCCTGGGGTCAGTCTCTGAAACATCATCCAAAGCGAATATATCCTCCTGTCTGAACTTCGCGTTGTCATCGAAGTTGATCTTAGCATCTACTGCTACCACTCTGCCATCATCTGTTTCCACCAGAGGGTTGATTTCCAACTGGGTTGCATCTACCTGTAATTTAGAATTTTCCCAATCAGAAACTAATACAGAAATGCTTAAAAAATAAACAAGTGAAACTGAAAAATACCTTAGTGAATAACTCCCATAATTTCTTGATCTCTTCAGCACATTTCTTCTTCATAGGCCCCTTGAACTCTAAAAACTCAGCAACCTCATTTGCAGTCTTGTCTGTGACACCTTCATAAATATCAACTGGAAGTGTTTTTAATAAGTGAGGCGTCTTCTCTGCTACTGCTTCAATATCCATACCCCCTGCCGGAGATGCTACAATAGCAGCACCATTGCATGACCTGTCCATAACAATGCTGAAGTATGTCTCCCGTTTTATGTTCACACTCTCAGCCACCATCACCTTATCTACCATTATACCTTCTTTCGGAGTTTGTTTAGTAATTAGCTTATTTCCAATCATATTCTTTGCAAGAGACATAATTTCTTCAGGTTTTTTGGTCAGGTGAACTCCTCCCTTGAAGCCATTATCGAAATGACCTTTGCCTCGGCCTCCAGCCAAAATCTGGGCTTTCACGACGTATTCGTCGGCTTTGAAACCTGATAGCGGCTTCGAATCTAGATTGGAATCTAATAGGCGGAAGTCTTGAATAGACACTTGATGTTTTCTTAGCAAATCTTTACTGTGGTATTCTTGCAAGTTCAGGTTTCTTCTAGAGTTAAGTTGAGGACAGTATTTCGGAGATAATACTGCCAGTTTTCTTATGTTTTTTGTGTTTTTTAGCGCAGCCATAGCGAACTTTGTACACTAGTAGGTACTACCTAACCTGTATAACGTAATTACTTTATAAACTAAAATAGCGCTATTTAATACAAATTAGGAATTAGAAAATATGTCCATACATACCCTGATCTAAATAAAATCAGCCAAGACAAGAAAAGAAACTCTGAATTCAAGAAACACCGCGAGCTCCGCAAAAGTTTTGGATTGGAATAAATTTAATTGTTTTTAAATTTTTTGAAGATGAATGAATGTTGAATAAGGGGAGGGGATTCTTTCTTTGTACTCTTGTTTACCTATGGTATTATTTGTTTCATTCATTCGATTTTACGTCAAAGTTTTATGCCTCCTCCACACTACTCGCGAAGTTGAACGAGGTTATACGAATAGAATAATGTAGAGAGGCAGTTCGGCTTACTTCGTCCAACTTTACCTCGCCTCGGCCGACTTCCGTTTGTTGTCGGTTTTTGCGCCCGAGTCAAAGGGCACGAAGTTACCCGAAGTACGTTCTCGAAGTACCTCTCTACACTACTCGGCCGAGCCAACTTCAGTACGCGTCAAGACGCCGTTGTGAACGCACTTGTGTTTAGATTTTGTCGTTGATGTGCGAGACTATTATGAGCGACATACAGTGGTCACAGGAGCAAACTATGTTGTTCCTTGAAACACTTCAAGCAGAGCCTTCTATTTGGGACCCCAGTGGGAAAGGTCATAAGGACAAGAAAAAAGTAAATGATGCTTGGGTGCGTATTCGGGACGTTTTGGAAATACCAGTAGAAGAATTGAAGAAAAAAAAGGATTCACTTTTTGCGACATACAGGGGCTACTACAGAAAAATAGAAGCTTCCTTAAAAAGTGGTGCTGGCGCAGATGATGTTTATCGTCCAGTTTGGTTCGCCTTTGATTTCATGAACAGCTTTTTGGGGTCCGTGTATAAATGTAAACAAACAATAAGCACGGTAAGTTTTTTATTATCAATAATTTGTTTTATTATTACTAAAGTACAGATTACAGTAAGGTCGATTCGCCAGTTTGCGTCCATTTAGTGCAGTTGCTTGCTTTAGGGAGAACATAATAATGTCTCTGCATTAGTTTCAATATAACAAACATTAAAAAAAAAAATAAAAAAAAAAAAAAAAACATACAACCGAATTGAGAACCTCCTCCTTTTTGATTGGAAGTCGGTTAAAAAGTATGTAGTTAATGTGGTAACGAACAGGCGAAATGACCCTACATTCGTTGTGTTTATTTATAAACATTGAAAATAATTTGTAAAGTAATCCCTTATCTTAACGGCAGATAATGGTGATCTGCGTGGTACTTGTGTAATATCTCTCAAAGCACAGGTATTATCAAAATCTGCCCGCCAAGACCCGGGTTGAATTAAAACTCCATTATCATCATACATATCTACAGTACCAGGAGGCATATATATAAGAGATGATTTATTACTTTTTCTGAGAAAGTTATGCAATAAGAGACATGTCATTGTAATAGTTGGGATATTATGAATATCCAAATCAATTGGCTTTCTGAATATTCTAAACCTGGATGCTAAAATTCCAAACACATTCTCAACTACTACTCGAGATTTTGACAAGCGCATATTGAAAATCCTTTTCGGTGAATTGATATCATGGTTGCCAGGATATGGTTTCATTATATTATTATGTAAAGCAAATGCTCCATCAGTCAAAAAAAAGTAGGGAATTTCGACATGATCCGTTCCGGATAATGGACTTGGCTTAGGAAGATTAAGCCCGTTAGATGCAATTTTTTGCCATAACGAAGAATTTTTAAGTACACCTCCATCACTGATCCTACCTTGACTACCAATGTCAGCATACATAATGTTATAGTTACTGTCGACTAAAGCTAAAAGTACTAAACTAAACGTCTTCTTATAATTAAAGTACTCAGAACCAGAGTTAACCGGACATTGTATAACAATATGCTTTCCATCCATTGCGCCAAGGGCATGTGGAAAATTCTCCTTGAATCCGTTTTCAACTTCCAACCACTGCTGCTCATTGCACGGCATCTGTAAATAAAAAGTATATTATATAAAAAATATTATCATCAAATAATATGTAAAAAGGCACGGTTAATTTATTAAAAGCTGACACTCAAATTGTATATAATAAATAATTAAAAAGCCGATTAATTATAGCACTCATATATTTTTCATAAAATACAGAGACATACACTCACACTCCTACATACATATACATATACACATACAGTACTCCTGCATATACGCTCACTCATAGGCATATAGTATACAGAACTCATATACGTAAAAGTAAACATATATAAAAGTTGGATTGGATTAAAAAAATATTTATTGTTAAATAGGTCGTGATATATACCTATAAATCATTGCTATTTTTATTTCAGGATCATGGAACTGATTCGATTCAGAAAGAACCAACCAATGCTTCAGAGGATGTACCAATTGCTTCTCCAACTCCAAAAGAACCAGAGCCCCCAAAAAATAGACACACCATCCGACGGCGTGACAACCCACCGGAATTGCAAATTGCCAGTAGGCAGATGACAGAAGCCTTCAATAACTTAAATAAAGTGATAAATAATCCTTCAAAGGATAACAGCGCAGTTGAGGACGAGTGCGATGTATTCGGCAAACTAATTGCCAAAAAACTGAAGAGGTTACCTGAACATGAAAGGGACGATATAATGTTCGATATACATGCTCTATTTCGGAAATCACGTTATGAAAGATCTCCATCAGGTGAATCGTTTCGTACTTCTACACCCAAGTCTACGCCATATTATAATGCGTTGACTACATCACTATCTTCTAGAAAGCGTCCTTTATCTGTGAATAATGCAGTTCATTATAATGCTACAACATTATCTCCTAGACCACACTCATCGTTTTCAGAGCCACCTGATACATATATAACATTATCTAATGAGTCCATTGAATGTCAACCGACTTACTTCCAACAACCAAGCGAAATCACTGCTCATCAATGCTCTTCAAAGATACGTGTTATAAGTGATAAAATTATTGCACCAGACACCCAAAGTCAATCTAACGATGTTCAATATATTTTGCATATACCAGAGACCCAAACTCAATCTGATTGTCCAGAAGATAATACACATCAGATTGATTTAATATATCAGGCATATAATGACTCGTAATGTATAAAATTATTCTTATTCTCACTGATATTTTTGTAATTGTACACACCTAAACTTTTAATAAATATATGTCATAAATATTAAAATTTTACCTTTATTTCATCCTTTAATTCCTCGTTCAAAGCTTCACAGACTTCGACTACAATTTTTGAAATCAACTGGCTTGAAATTTTAAATAAATAGTGCATAGATCTATAGCTGTCACCACTTGCCAAAAACCTCAAGGTGATTGATAATCGAATCTTAGCAGGTATAGCTTCTCTTAAATGAGTGTCTCGTTTAGCGATTAAGGGTTCGACTTTAGAAAGTAATAAATTAAAATCGTCCAATGACATTCGGTGGAAATTTTCAAATTCTCCTGATGGTTCTCGTATGAGTTCAAGAAATTGTTGTTCCATAGTACGTCTGTAAAAAAATATACAGTTAATTAACTTGCCATGTAATGTACTTTAACTTATTGGAAATCCTAATTATTTAAATAAATATTACCTAGTTCTGTTCCGATGCATTGCGATCATCCACCATCTTCTTTTTCTTCTTTTCTTTATAATCTTCTTCGTGAGATAAGTATGCACGTAGTTATAATACGCTAGAGAGCACATTGCTACGGCAGCTGCTACTTGAGCGTCCATTATAATAAACGTCCGCAGGGTACCGGTAACGCTACACGAATGCGCTCCTCGCGAAGTTGAACGAGTGTGTAGTGTAGCACCGCGGACTTCAGTCAACTTCGGCCGAGTACTTCGACGAGAAACTTCGCGAGTAGTGTAGAGGAGGCATTAGTAGTACTATCGAGAATGGTTTTTCAATTAACTTTGCCAACATATAAAAAACATAATCTTCGAAGTCTGTGGCTGAATTGCAACTTCCTTTTTCTCGTGTTCTTTTGACAACACGAGGTTAGAATTTCTATTTCCAAATAGAAAAGTACGTATTTCTTTCATAAAATCGGTAATGTGGATTGAAAACAGTGCATTTCTGTGTAGTAATTGTGATTTCATTTGTTCGTTGTAGGTCCCAGCCATGACTGAGGAAAACTGGAATGATGATGTTGTCGAAGGCAGCATGGCTGTTGACTCCATGCCACTGCCGCAGCCGGCTGACATTCCCGAAATCAAACTGTTCGGGCGTTGGAGTTGCTACGATGTGCAGGTGTCGGACATGTCCCTGCAGGATTACATCTCCGTGAAGGAGAAGTACGCCAAATACCTGCCTCACTCCGCTGGCCGGTATGCGCACAAACGCTTCCGTAAAGCGCAGTGTCCCATCGTGGAACGTTTAACCAATTCCTTGATGATGCACGGACGTAACAACGGCAAGAAGCTGATGGCCGTCCGAATTGTGAAACACGCATTTGAGATCATTCATTTGCTTACTGGTGAGAACCCTCTGCAGGTTCTTGTGACCGCTATCATTAACTCCGGACCCCGCGAAGACTCCACCAGGATCGGTCGTGCTGGTACAGTCAGACGTCAAGCTGTTGATGTCTCGCCTCTCCGTCGTGTGAACCAGGCAATCTGGTTGTTGTGCACCGGAGCCCGTGAGGCAGCCTTCAGAAACATCAAGACTATCGCTGAATGCGTTGCTGATGAACTGATCAACGCGGCTAAAGGATCATCTAACTCCTATGCTATCAAGAAGAAGGATGAGCTCGAACGTGTTGCTAAGTCCAACCGTTAAATAATTTTAAGATTTCTATCAATAAATGCCAGAAAACAATGTCGCTTTTCTTTATTTTATCAGTCTAGTCAGGGATTTGCTAGTAGAAATCAGTTTAGTATAGGCTTGAATCTATGTTTTCCTTATTTTAGACTTAATGGAGGTGATCTAAAAAAAATTATATGCATAAAATAACTCATTGAAGGGTTTAATAAAGTTTAAAATGATGCCAGTCTCTTGCTTATCATATTAGACTGGGGAGCGAGAGTGGCTAACATAGCAATAACATCTATATTTTTCGTTGCCAAAAGAGGCACAGTTATAGTTGCATTCATACTAGTACAATAGCTTTGGTGGTGCCTTCATACGGAAGGAGCAGATTAAAAAGACTGAAACTAGCGGTCACCCAAGGAATATAATACTCTCTAAACACAGAACACTTATACTCAAGAGTCTCTAAACGAGAGCGGTCGCCCATCCAAATAGAGAATGCGCAGAATGTTGATAGGAGACCAAACCATCAAACCTAGCCACGTCAGTCAACTTCTCATGTCAATTTTGTCGATACGTCAATGTCTGGTAGGAAACCTCTGTCAAATACACAAAACATGCCAAATCCCTGAAAGTGAAACCTTTCGGTTTTCACTATTTGAAAACAAGATAATTTGGATTGGATTTAATTAATAAAACATCATTCGGTAGATAAATAAAAGATGATACACAGTTTATTCATAATCAACCCCTCAGGGTAAGTAATGTATTTCGTATGTTAAATCCTAGTGCCGAGATGTTTGTGCAAACATGTTTTACTTTCATTTATTTGTAGATAGTCTGCAATAGAATCTAAACAAATTGTTTTTAATCAATTCAATGAATGCTACAATTTTCTCCATTCATTTTTGGAGACCATATCAACACTAATATCTGATTTCAGGGATGTTTTTCTAGAAAAACACTGGAGAAGCGTTATACCAAGATCAGTATGCGACTATTATCTGGAGGCACAAAGGGCGTCACCTAATGTAAGTGCTCTGTGTTTTCCTATTGGTATAGAAAGTACATTTGTAGGCTAAAAAAATAGCTCAGTAAAACATCACATTTTACTTAAAAAAAGAACTAATTAAATATCATTGTGTATTCAAAATAATTCCTTTAATAAGGCGCTATTTCCGTGCTAAGGTCCGTGCCCTTACCAACACACATGTGGCACACGACTTCTTTGGTAACCCGGTGGTACAGAACTGGAACAAGCTGCCTGAGAGCGTTGTTTGTGCTGACTCGGTCAATGGCTTCAAAAACAAACTTGACAACTGGCTACGAAATAATAAATTAGTGCTTAAATATTGACCAAAAATGACAATGACAATATCAATTAAATCAAATGACTATAATTCAACACTGTTTGACGTAGACACATCAGCGAAAGCTGCTCGTCTATAAATAATAATAATAATAATAATATTTTCTAAAATCAAAAATACTACAAGCAAAATAATGTGATGTTGTACCACTTTTACCAGCATCAAAAAACCCTCAAAATATAAAAACCAACAATCCAAATTAACTGAATACCTAAGATGTCATATTTTGTATGAAGCATCTCTACACTATGCCAAGTTTCTAGAATTAAAACACTGCTTAACATACACTGAATGTGAGTACCGACCAGTGAAGGCTTCTAAACATGGCTGCATGGAACTGACACCTAGACTCACCTAGCTTTAAGAAGTTTTACAGTCTATTGGCTTACTGTCTTGACAGAAAACCAGTGCATAGCTTCCTCACAGTAGCTAGGTATTATGCTGAGTCAAGACCCTTTTGCTGCTGTAGCACACAGAAACACACTTCTCCAGTATTGATGTATCTATTTGTAACTTTCTTCTTTTAGTGCCCTTGTTCTTTACTGGTTTATGTGTGTTTATATGCATTAAAATCTATGTCTATGTCTAAAATTATCCTTGTTTGTAATTGAATAAACAAATTTGAATTAAAAAGATCCTCAGAATATCTCCAAATTTTATGTGCTGTTATAATGATGTTTGTAATTGTCTTCACTCCAGGATGTTCCCCCAGTGTTGGCAGCCCCCCATCATTACTTGATCTCGATACAGAGGGGCGGGGTTGCTCTTGTGGCCGTGTGCAAACAAGAAGTTGCCCCACTCTTTGTGATTGAATTCTTACACCGGGTGGTGGATACATTCCAGGTAAAATATTTAGTTTATTTCTAATATAGTTTTTTCTGCTAGCTGGTTGGTTTTTTTTTTAAACTATTTGCAATTTAAAACCTACTTATATTATATCTTTGTACCTTAACTGATATATATTAAAATAGCTGTACTTTTGTATACCTTTTTCTGGAAAATAAATGTTATTGTATTGTATTAATTTTGAGCATGAACAATACACAAGAAGAGAAGACAAGAACTCTTGACCTTGATTTTTAAGAAAGTTATTTGTCAGTGGTGCTTAGCTTTTCATCTATCAAAAATTTCTAGGTGTTTCCAATGCATTGATATTTTTTATCCGAATAATATTATTGTTTTAAATTTTCAGGACTATTTCTCAGATTGTACAGAGACTATTATAAAGGAAAACTATGTTGTTGTTTATGAGGTAACTATTTGAATTTTAAATACTTTTATTTTCCATTCATATTAAGTAATATTGATTTAAAAGTATTTCTCTACTTGTTCCAGTTACTAGATGAAATGTTAGACAATGGCTTCCCATTGGCAACAGAAAGCAATATCTTGAAGGAATTGATCAAACCTCCCAATATTTTAAGAACAATCGCCAATACAGTTACTGGTAAATCAAAGTAAGTTGAAATAATAAGTATTGAAGACAAATATAAACATAAGCCCCATTACTTACAAGCGTTTTTCAAAAGATAATCAGTGTTTAAGCAACTGTCATCCGATAATGTTGAAAAGTGACAGGGCGAACTTTAAGCAGTGCGTCACACACACCTAAGTAACGCTTGTAAGTAAGGCCATTAAATTAATATGATGAAATAAGCGTTATCTTAGAAGCATTAGAGAACAGCTTCAGTCATCTTAACTCCTGAGATGATCTGGGAAATTAGAGAGTATGTATTTTTTATTTATGAAGGTAGGTAAGTAAATGCAAAAGTGATGCATGCATTCGGTGGTGGGGGTGGTACTAAGCGATAAGAGGGTGGGAACATCCCTGACAAATATTTGTATGGCGCGTGCGCTGGTGACGCACATGTTTATTGGGAACTAATTAGCTGATGGGTATACCTACATACTTGGTACTGAGAGAGTGAGTGGTTCAGCTGTTAACGTCTAGATCGCGTTTAACAACCTTGAGCACACCAAAATTTCAGGTTCAATATCTATTATGCCTGTGTGTTTCCACTGCTGGTATGAGTAGCTCCTTTAAGTAAGCCTCCTTTTTCTCTTGGTCTTGTGTCTCCACCATTACAGGTACAATAAAAAGTCAATTGTTTCCGACTCCTTATAGAACTAACAGGTTGAGGTAAGTAAAAAAAGTTGGGAGAAAAGAAGTTTGGTAAGAAATGAAAAAAAAACTCAACTCCAGAAATAAAGTTTGAAGAAAAAGAGTTTGGTTTAGTAACGAAAAAAAAACTCAACTCCATTGCAGAAACATACAATCCGGCATTTTTGGGAGTAGGCTTATTAAACTCTGTATGATAGTGACTAGTTAATAAATGTTTATTTTCCAGTGTATCATCAATCTTACCTTCTGGCCAGTTATCAAACGTGCCGTGGCGGCGGTCGGGTGTTAAATATGCGAATAACGAAGCCTACTTCGATGTCGTAGAAGAAGTGGACGCTATCATTGATAAAAGCGGCGCTACAGTGTCTGCTGAAATACAGGGATATGTAAGTACCTCAACCATTTATAAGATTCTCTTAAAGTATTGAAATGTGTCAGTATACATTTTCCTCCAAGTGTACATCCAGTATACATTTTTGTTTCTTAATTTCTTGTTTTTTTGTGATTGTTTATAGGATATTGTAGACGAGGCCACCTGCATTCCGTTTATATCACTGCCCATCCGCTACAAAAACTAAGACCAAAAATTCGTTTTTCTTAGGAGCTTTCCGTTCCATCTCCAACTATCTGTCAAAATCATAGACTGTTTACTCTTGGTTGCCGCAGGAAAGACAGGGCGTAACGCATTTCTGAGCGTGCTACTTATGATGGAACTTAGGCCCGTATTAAGTAACAGTATAATTCCTGTTTTATTTCAGATTGATTGCTGCATCAAACTAAGTGGAATGCCGGACCTCACACTCACGTTTATAAACCCGAGACTGTTCGACGACGTGTCATTCCATCCATGTGTTCGGTTCAAAAGATGGGAGGTAAATCACACTTACGGTTGTAGGCAATAAATATTGCACATCGGCTTTTCCGCTTTCGTAGAGCGCTATCTCTTTCTGACGCACGCTAACGCTCTATGAAGCCGAAATTAGCAAATGTGCAATATTTGTTGCCTACTTACGTATTTCTACTAGTAATAAACACTGGTGGTCTAGTGGTAGCAACCTCCTAATGTGCGTGACCTACGAGGCAATGCTTTAATAGGCGATGGTTACCACTTAACATCAGGTCACCTCGCTGTTTGATCCTAAGGTTGCGGGTTCAAACCCGGTCGTGAACCTATGGATTTTTCTATTTATATGCAAAGTGTTTTATGCTAACAAATTCGTGGTTTAGCCGGCTCGGCATGTTTTAGAATAAATATAATTAATATGTAAATAAGGATATTGTTTAGTAAAAGACAATATTTACAAAAATTAATGCCTCGGTAAACTGAATAGTGTAATTTTTTGTATAAAACTTATCTTCGCATTGATTTCTTAGCTTAGTGAAAACGTAACAAACAGAAACACTTTTGCATTTATGAATTATACTTATTTGCATGTAATTATAACAAAATAAATGACTTCTCATACTAGCCGTCGACGAGAACCGGTCGCTATCAGTTGACTAAAATAACTTATGCCAATCACAGCTACTCTAATCTTTTTTCGTCACGATGACGCAACCCACTCACGCGTGTGGCAATGTGTTGCGTTATTCGCACCTCTCGTCAATCGCCTCTGTGGCCCAATGGATAAGGCATCGGCCTCCTAAGCCGGGGATTGTGGGTTCGAGTCCCACCAGAGGTAAACAGGCTTTTTGTGTAAAAATTTGTAATATTTTATTGTAATTTCAAAATACCTATCGCGCTTGTCTGGTTTGATGAGAAGCTTGTAAATGTTAAATAGATTTTTACGCGGTTTTTTCTATCGTATAGGGGGTCTGCATCTGACGTATTCATGCTGTGTGCTATACTACTATGTATTTATTTATATTTTAAAACCTTATACCTAACATCGTATTCACGAGACTGTTGAAAAAACAACTTACAGTTTTCAAACCAAAAATATTTGTGTTAATGTTTTAAAACAGCACTGGTTATAGTAGAAATTGTAGTGCTATGGTTATTTGTGGGTTAAAATCTATTCGTACTTAGAATATTTTCTATTTCAAAGTATGTGCGCCAATGCCAAAAAGGTAAAGAAAAACACTGTGAGGACTTCGGCTTTGTAACATAATCTATGAAATGCAATAGTTAGCTATTGGTAGGTCGTGGGTTCGATCCCCACCGAGAACAAATATTTGTGCGGTGAACGCAGATGTTTTTTCTCTGTAATAAATAACACCCAGGTTATATTGTATTAAAAGTATGCAATTACAAAAATAAGTGTAGGTATAAGAGTTTTATATCAGCTCTCTAGTTACCATAACACAAGCTCTGCTAAGTTTGGGGCTAGAGAGTGGCTAGTTGTGTGAATTGTCCACAATATTTATTTATTTATTATGTTTTTTTCAGTCTGAAAGGATACTCTCATTCATCCCTCCAGACGGTAATTTCCGTCTAATGTCCTACCACATTGGCTCACAGAGTGTAGTGGCGATACCGTTGTACGTGCGACACAGCCTTACCTTGAGGAACAACGGTGACCAAGGGCGGTTGGACTTGACTGTGGGTCCCAAGCAAACTATGGGCAGGACTTTAGAGAGTGAGTGTACTTCATATTCATTTCTGCTGTCAAGCAACGCTGCTGTTTTTTGATTTGAAAGGTGTTGGTGAAATAACTGGCACGTGAGTATTAACATCGGTATGTCTAAGTTGATGGACGCAGGGCAGTGCATCTCAGGACACGTTCCTAACGTGCGTGACCTACGAGGTAATGCTTTGTTATAAGCAATGTTTACCACATGATATCAGGTGGCATATGCTTGTTTCATATAAAAACTGTAAATTCTGTTCAGTTTGAAGATCATCAGATCTTTTCGAGTTCGCAAAGTTTCTTGTTTACGTTTATTAAAAACTAACGGCCGCCCGCGGCTTCGCTCGTTCAGTTCCCGATACTTTTTGACGATAAAAAGTATCCTATGTCTGTCTTCTGGTTCTAAGCTACATCCCAACCAATTTTCAATAAATAGTGTTACTAACACGACTTTATTTAATACATATAGATGTAAGATATAGATTATTTGTTTATTTTCAGATGTAGCGTTAGAGATTTGCATGCCGAAGTGCGTTCTCAACTGTTCTCTGACCGCGAACCAGGGTAAATACTCGTACGACCCAGTGAGTAAAGTCCTGCTGTGGGACATAGGGCGCATTGAACTGCCAAAATTGCCTAATATCAAAGGAACCGTAAGTATTTATATCTAACCTGAAATACATAAAAAACCTTATGCTAGGGATAAAATTAATTGATAATAATATATTTCTTCGCGGTCGATAGATAAGTAACCTATCAAGGCCAATTTAAGATCTCAGGAACTTTCACAGCTTTATTTTTCTAACTAAATAAATACTGGTGGACTGGTACAGCGCCATCTAGCCCCAAAATGAACAAAACTTGTACTATGAGATCAAGATAACTGATGAGAAATCCCTTACACTTTCGCTACACCTAAAACCAGAACACACAATGTCGAGTGAATTATAAATACTTTGTATCCACACACTTTGACTGGCCTCTCAGCTCAGTCGGTAGTAGCTCTGCCTTCTGCGCTGTAAGTCGTGGGTTCGATCCCCACCGAGATCAAATATTTGTGTGGTGAATACAGATGCTTGTTCTCTGTCTGGATGATATATTGTATTCCATATAAAAGTTATATATTGATGTGTTTAAAAAATAAATGTCCACCCGTGCGAAGCCGGAACAGGCCGCTAGTATGTAAAAATGTATATTTTTAACAACTCGTTCTGATTTGTTTCAGGTTTCTGTAGCAACAGGCGCGGATACAGCGGGCGCCAATCCAAGCATCAACGTACACTTCACAATTCCACAGCTAGCCGTCAGCGGGCTACGTGTCAGCCGACTCGATATGTACGGCGCTAAGTACAAACCGTTCAAAGGCGTCAAGTACGTCACTAAAGCTGGAAAGTTCCATGTAAGGATGTGATAAAACGACGAGTAGGGGTCACCAGTGTGGGAAATGTAGAATAATTGACGGTTTTGTAACAAATTTCTGGCTCGCTCTGTCTGCTACAGTGGTCAGTGTCGAGTAGGGTCAAGTCTATGGGGCCATTCAAATATTAAGTAAGCAGATTTTTTACAATTATTTACCCCCCCTCCTACCCCTTGTCAGCAAAAGTAAGCAAACCTCTCCCCCCATGCTTACGTAATCATTATCAATCTGTGGGTTGCTATTTGTGTAAAAAGCTGACGTAATCACGATATCGACTCCTCTCACCCACCATGTCATCAAAAATAAGCAAAGCAATGACCCCTCCTCCTCAAGCGCTTAATACTTGAACGCCCCCTATCGCAAACTCAGTGTAAATTCGTTAACGTTACTCGTCAATTGATAGCTCTCTTAAGGATGACCCCTTGGTATGGGATTTTTAAAGAGTCTCAATTAATTATGGAAACAGACTTACAAAAGTGTTGCAACTAGAGTTAAGAATAGTGTTATGCATAAACTTGTGCGACGAATATCATACAAATTCCACGTTAGTATCTAGGTTTTAAAAGCCTGTTTACTTAGGGCTAAGTTTTCAATCTGCAGATTAAGTTATCCGTCAGATAAATCCTTATTAATATCATAAATGCGTTTGTAACTCTGTCTGTCTGTATGTCGCGCTTTCACGTCAAAACTACTGACTAAATTTTAAAGAAATTTGGTACACAGAAAGTGTAGAGCCTGAGAAAGGACATAGGCTACTTTATAATGCGAAAAAAAGATTGTAAATGATTAAAAAACCTTGATGTTTCTGTCGTACTTTCACACCAAACCATTGAACCTCTAAGCTTGTTAAAAACAAGGACTATTTTTTTATTTGACGAATACTTTTATTCCGTAGATGGAAAAAACAGCCCTTAATCTATTAAATAATTATAGGGAAAACATGTTTCTTCAAATAAGATATCTTCCTATTGAGCTATAGGTATTTTATAAATGATTAGTCATTGTAAATGTTAAAATGTTTGTATATTTATCTAGTATAAATAAATATCTACCTTAAAACAATTAATAATTTGTTTTATTAAGTAATGTTTAAATCTCCGGTCTACAATCTAGACTTCAACCCCATTACTTACAAGCATTTTTCAAAAGCTTAATCAGTGTTTAGGCAATTGTCATCTTTTACCATCCGGTAATGTCAAACAGTGACAGGGCCAACTTAAAGCAACGCGTCACACATAAGTAACGCTTGTAAGTAAGGCTATGTCTATATCTCTTCTGTTTGCATATTGCATAGTCTACGTGCGCTTTTAGATTGTACGTCTCCTTTACGTGTTTGGGCAAAATAGCGCTGAGTAAGAACAGACATGAGCGCTGGAAACTCTTTCTGGATCCTGGCTTCTACGTCACGCTCCTGGAAAAAATAAATAGGTGTGGGTAAGTTATTTGATCATTTAGTAGGTAAGTAAAAGCTTAGATATAATTGAGCGCCTATTATTTACTCCAAGCAAAGAGCTACACAAGCTGATTTACATGCTAGCCTTTTGATTGTGTTTGATGGTAAAGGAGCAATGGATACCTAAGACCAATCAAGTTTTCATCCATCTGCGCCCACTAACAAAAAAAGCTCCAAATTTAAAACCTGCAGTCTTCAAGACCAAGCATAGACAACTCCTGATTTCCCGATTTCAACAATTTTTTTAGCAATTTTAATTTTTGTTTCGACTGGTTGGAATCCGGAGATGTCTATGTTCGGTGAACTTTCCCAAACTTGGTGGTAAGGTAGTTTTGAAGTGAGAATAAAAATAAAAAAGCAGCCAAGTGCGAGTCGGACTCGCCCATGAAGGGTTCCGTAGCACGACGAACTACAAGAACCTTTATATTATGTTACTTGATGTAACATAATAAGGTTCTTGTAGTTCGTCGAAAGGTAAATTGCGGTTTACGGTTTATGACGTATAAAAAAAAAACTACTGACTAGATCTCGTTCAAACCAAATATCGCTGGAAGTTTGCATAGTAATGTACAACATATATTTTTTTTAGTATTATCATTCCCTTACTTTAGAAGTTAGAGGGGGGGGGACCAACTTTTTTCCACTTTGGAAGTGTCTCTCGCGCAAACTATTCAGTTTAGAAAAAAACGATGTTAGAAACCTCAACATCATTTTTGAAGACCTATCCATAGATATCCCACGCGTATGGGTTCGATGAAAAAAAATTTTTTGAGTTTCAGTTTCAAGTATGGGGACCCCCAAAATTTATAGTTTTTTTTCTATTTTTGTATAAAAACCTTAATGCGGTTCACAGAATACATCTACTCACCAAGTTTCATCAGTCTAGCTCTTATGGTTTCGGAGAAAAATGGCTGTGACACGGCCGGACAGACAGACAGACAAGACAGACAGACAGACAGACAGACAGACATGACGAATCTATAAGGGTTCCGTTTTTGCCATTTGGCTACGGAACCCTAAAAAGGTAGAAAAAATAGTCTTACAACGAAACAACAGTAGGAAAGAGACCATCGCGCATGAGCGCCTGCCGTATTGCACATCTTAGCTCGGCACCAGTCGATGGCACTGCCAACTCCAGTGGCGGTAGGAATCAGGTTGAAGGGAGACGGCAGTGTGGTTTGCCACATGTAGTCTATGTACACCTGGATAATGGACATTTGGTTGGGCAAAATCATTGAAGAAAGATCGTACTGTGAGCTATTTAGGTCTCTGCGAGCCTAAAGAGGCGTGAGCCCAGGCGAAGCCGAGGCACACATAATATTATTATTATGTGTGAGTCCTGAAGAAACCATCAATGTCTTGTTGTGGCTAAGGCTTGTGTATAGTACTTTTCTCAAATAATGCGCGGAAAGAACCTTATATAGGTAGGTACTTAGTCCCGTATTCAGAAACAGTGATTGGAGCATTGATTTTTGTAATTTTTTCAATGGAGAACTGTCAATAAATCTATGCTTGAGAGTGCTTGAGGCTCGACTCATTCAAGCACTGTTTCTGAATACGGGTTTTTGAGTAACCCAGGCAGAACTTTTTACTATATGCAAATAAAACCTTTGATAAGTTACCTCC
Organism: Thera obeliscata; assembly: GCA_947578465.1. Taxonomy (NCBI): domain Eukaryota; kingdom Metazoa; phylum Arthropoda; class Insecta; order Lepidoptera; family Geometridae; genus Thera; species Thera obeliscata. Next base: position 8,979,611 of record OX387926.1, read on the forward strand.
TTGGTTGCCACGTTTTGGAGTGAAAGTTCGTTCCATTTTTAAATTACACGACAGATATGAATTATGAGTTTACTATGTAATTTAATTGGCCGCTAAACAGGACAGATTATGGATTTTCATTTTCATACAACTTTAGCCAGTCGCTATTCGCATGTATTTGGCCAGTACAGCAATTTCGATTTATCACGAAGAAGGATGTAAGATAATGCTCAAATATCCAAGCATTTTTAAGAAATAGTAGTTTATACAGTTGGAGAACCAAACAAATTAAAATGTAATCTGCATTAAAATGTTACTTCTGATTATTTCGATAAATCACATTGATTAGGCGCGCATGTTATTCAAACCAATTAATTATGTTCAAACTAACTTCTGTTTTCCCGAAAGTCCACTCTATAGCCACATTGTCGGTGACCCTTTGAAATGTGTTGGACATGGTAGCTATCAGCATATTCAACACAACTATCACGGATATCACTTCGAAACCTGCAATCAAACAACAAACTCATTAATAATTCAAACCAAATACTCGTACTACTGAAACGGAATCTAACTATTAATCTTGGGCTTGGGAGCTTCCGCTAGTTCATTAATAAATAATATCTATAACTATAGCAGGAAAACCCGAGCTTCATAGTTTATTTAGCCTATCAATGTTGAGGAGGGCCTTTATATACACTACTACAGGTCCCCATACTTATGAATCCTTTGATGTAAACATAATTTGTTAAGTATCATATATCTTTTAAGCGAGTGTTATTGGAACTGCTGGAAAGGGAAGTCCTTGGTGCACGTATCTCGATCAGATAGCAAACATTTTAGAGAAAGGCCGGGGCAAAAGTACCTTATACTGACTAGCATGTATGAATAGAATAATGTTATGAGAGTGAATAAAGCGAAAGAGCTATGTTAGGATCGTTGCAAGAGGTAATCCGTGAATTTGACTTACCCCCATGGGAAAGAGGCGTGATTTTCTGTATGTACTTATGTATAATTTTAGGTGAAGCAAAATAATAGATTTTTGATTGTAGATTGCTGGTTGACCTAGCGCGCGTTTATGTCTTTTGTATGGAAATCCAATTCAACGCTTCGCTCGTGCGAATACTGTAAAGTTTGTAGCCTAACGCTGCAAAGTCATTAGCTGGTATGCTATAATTTGCAACATTGTTTAAAGCCGAGTTTTAGATCTGACTCTGACTGGTGAACCTAGTAGGTAACTATAATGGAAAATAGAATTGAAATTGGATTTCCTACTGCTATTATTTAATGGTTTCACGGACAAGCTTTACGACTTGTTTTAGAGGCAAATCTCTGATAGGATTTGGTATATAAAACAAAAAGCAAAGGACGCCAGAATACCAAAGCGTCTTCTGAGAGACGAACCTGACAGCAAAATACCCGGCCAGCGACAACCAAATACCAAAACTTTGAAAACTGGACCACATAACCTAAAAAAAGATGATATCTACACACTCACATCCAAAGCAAAAATATCCAATGCGCTCGGTAAACCCGTGTCGATTCTCCTGAGTTCTTTGTACATGCCTCGAGCCCCTTGTGTTCTCCAGCACTATATCAGCGCTCTCCAGAGGCGCCATACAGAACAGCGCCCAGAATAGCGTGTTCAATGTGTCTGACAGGCTGGTAAAGGAAGACGCCTGAAAGATGCCTATAAATTAATTGTTTGCAGGTGTACCTTTGTTCTATGAGAAAAAGTGACGGAACGTGCCTATGTACGAGTATTACCTCACAGTGCACGTTTGTCGGGGCGCGCCCTATACGGAACCGAACCCACTGATCTCTAAACTCACATGGCTCAGAGATCAATGGGTTCGGTGTAGTTACAGCTACATTTCCAGAAAAACTGTTTTGAGCCTACTCCATCCATTGACTTTCCGCGATTTCTCCATCAGTCCGACCAGCAACCTTCTTCAATCTGTGTGCTCTTCAATCTCTTCGTGCTTCGGGTCGCTATTGGTTCTTAAAGTTTTTAAACATACCCATCCATTCCAAAAGACATTGTAATAGTTTGTACCAATTTGATAAATGTAGGTAAGGCCGTTATATTTTATTAGTTTGAAATGAACCTGAACAGTCTTCATCCCGAACTCATCCTCATAAACCATGCCGTTATAATATTGGTAGAAGCGTGCCAGTCCCGCTGCAAATGCACTTATTATTATCGTGAATACTATTACGTACTTGTAGATATCAATTGTCATTTTTCCTAATGATACCTGAAACAAAATAATGGATCAACCGCAGTGGGCTCAATCTGTCACCTTTATTTTGAGGCTTAGTGATGGTCACAGATTACTACAGCTTTAGTATGAACCAGTATGCATGTACAGTAGAATAGCTCAAGTTACCTAAAAACAAAGAAAAATAACGCTTACCGCAAGGACATAAGAGCGAACAGTGTATGGGTATTCTTGTGTACGATATTTTTACTGAAGAAGGCTCGAGGTATTTCTATGGTAGTATTAGAAACTTAACAGAAAATTTTATCTACGAACTTTAATGAGTTTTTTTAACAATGTACTCTAATTAAACAGTTTCTTCATTAACCAGGTTTACTTATTAAATAGTAAATTGGACATTTCCATACCTGCAGTGGCCCTAACTGGTGGTTTAGTTGGCAGAGGAGCATTAGCCTGAAGAAAGCAAAGATCGTTGCTAGGCAGAACGTGCCTTCTGCGATAAGTGTTGGATCGTACTGATTCCAGTGCTTGCGTTCTGTGGAATTGTTTAACACAATTTAAAATGTGTCAACGACACATATTTCTGCACTATTCAAGATATTCTTATTAGGCAAAAAAAATATTACAATATCCAGTAAATATTTTTTTTTATACAACTTAGCTGATGGAACAAGCATTCGGCCCACTTGATATTAAGTGGTAACCATCGCCTGTAACAAAGCATTGCCTCGTAGGTCACGCACGTCAGGAACGTGCCCTACGATGCACTTTCCTGCGTCCATCAACTTGAGGTATACAGATGTTCAGCCTCACGTGCCAGAATATTTAAGCACTTTAACAAGAATTATTTTTTTGTCTTTTTAGTAGAATTTTATAATTTACAGACAAGTCTGTCTTCCCTCTTTCACACGTGAACCGAAAATCATGCTAGAGCTTTCTGTTTTGAGCTAACCAATTATGTTTTAAAATTAAGATTGCTGAAAAGTGTTCAGACTGTACTGTACTTTTTATAGGTGATAGCAAGTTAGAAAGTAAGTATAAAGTAACTCAATTATAAGTAACAATGGGATGAAATCAATTCGCCACAAAAACCGAAAGTTAATCAATCATGAACGTAGTAAGTAAATACTTTTGAATGAATCAGATACATACAATGTTTATGAAAGTCAGTAAGTACCGACAATACATATAAGTAGGTTGAAATATAGATGCGTGTGCAAACGGCAAATTAAGACTAATAAGAGAAATAATGATGATTTCAGAAAAAAACCCTGTATTTTGTCTGGAAATCTTCACTATTCTACGTCGTAGCATGCTACGGTGTAGCAATGAGAATTTTTCCCGAAATCCCTACCAATAATTAAATTAAACCGTAAAAAACCCTAAACATTCTTAGTTCTGATTTCTGGAATATATTAATTACTTACTATGAACAGAAATATAATTTCATTTTAAAATCCCTACCAATGTTTTCTCCATTATTTATCGCATCAACTGCAGCCATTATCCAAAAAACAAAGGTAAGCCAGAACAGCGTCAGCATTATAAGCTCTGCCCAGTTCCACATAACAGTGAAGAACCGCCGTGGGCCTTGCATCAGGCACATGCGGAACGCTGACCAGGAGTAACCAAGGACGTAGAGGATCACTGCTCCTTCTGCACCTAAAGCCAAAAAACATTATACTAGACCTCAAATTTTCACAAACCAGTGTGAAACCGGGGCTAGTAAATAAATCATAGATCATAGTGTTACTCAAGGAAAAGGTACCCTTTTTGATTTTTGATTAGATTAAATTTTTAACTTTATTCGTTACATAGAAAATACAAATTTTTGTTCTTTTTTATTTTCTCTTATTAGTGTTGATAAACATCGGATGTAGGTAAAAATAGAATTTAAATAAAGTTTTTCAGAAACATCTTAAATCTTTTGAGAATTCAGAGAATATGTCAAAACGAGTCTAATAAAAAAATAATTAAATTCTCTAAAAGCCATGTTATACCTATCTTGTTATACCGATACTTATCTAACGACCTTGGTAATTAAATCCCAAATTAACACTTTCGTCCTAAAACATTAATCTACCATAATTCATTTCAATCGGGGTCACCATCGCCAGAAGTTATGTATTTGCATTCCAGCGAGATGTTTTCTTGAAATTCTAATTTCCGCACTAATTTATATGCAAAACGTCCCATAGGCAGTTCTTCCACGTACAGCAGCTCGTGTAGCCAGAGTAATTAATCGCGATAATCTCTAAAAAGGATCTTTCTCGTCAGAATGTAAATTGCTGTCGCTAACACCTCCATTTCTTCCATCTCCGGTTACAGATATGGAGAAGTATTTCACCAGGCTCAATTCTTTTAAAGTAAGATTCACACTTTTTGTGAACATCCGTATATCGATTTCCAATATCATTGACTTAACTAAAAGAAAGTAAAAAAACAATCTATTGTTCTATGTTTTTCATTACTCATACTCTGAAAGTAGGTCTGAAGTTGCCTGAGGGGCCTAATTGAAAGTAAAACTTTCAGCCCTAGGGAGAATCGCTTTCTACTGACAGCTGTCAAATTATAAAAAAAAACAAGTTCTATTTTATTCAACCATGTTCCAACTTTCTAAAGTCTTTCTAACTGCAAGGAGGTTGTTCAACCAAATTCCAACTTTTTATTCAGCAAGTAGGTTGGAAACCCATTACAACGGTAAGAAGTTTAAAAAGTCTAATTAGAGCGCAATGTAATGTTTAAATTTAAATAACATAAAGATAGTATTAAATAAATAATATATCTTCTAAATTACTTGATTAGTGTATAGCTTCAACTATTTATTTAAAATAACATAGATTTAAATTATGAAAATGAAAATAATGGCTGAATAATGCTGGCGAGCCGAAGCCGAAGGCCCGCCAGAGAAAAAGAAAAAAAAAACCGGGAAGGCGGCAATTCAATCTTCATTTTCACTAATTTTTCTTTCATGTTTTTATTTTTACTTTCCTTGTATTCGTAATGAAAAGCACAGTGTTTACCTCGGGTGAAAGTCTTTTGAGTCCCTCAAGCTCCATTGGCGCCCTCGCTAACGCTCTGGCGCCAAACCCGTCTCGGGACTCAAAAAACGTGACTTTCAACACTCAGGTAACAATGTACTATTTCATTACTCATACTCTGAAAGTAGGTCTGAAGTTGCCTGAGGGGCCTAATTGAAAGTAAAACTTTCAACCCTAGGGAGAATCGCTTTCTACTGACAGCTGTCAAATTATAAAAAAAAAACAAGTTCTATTTTATTCAACCATGTTCCAACTTTCTAAACTGCAAGGAGGTTGAACCAAATTCCAACTTTTTATTCAGCAAGTAGGTTGGAAACCCATTACAACGGTAAGAAGTTTAAAAACTCTAATTAGAGCGCAATGTAAAATTGAAATGATATAAAGATAGTATTAAATAAATAATATATCTTCTAAATTACTTGATTAATATATAACTTCAACTATTTATTTAAAATAACATAGATTTGAGCAAACAATTTACCATTTTTTAAATTATGAAAATAAAAATAATGGCTGAATAATGCTGGCGAGCCGTAGCGGAAGGCCCGCCAGAGAAAAAGAAAAAAAAAACCGGGAAGGCGGCAATTCAATCTTCATTTTCACAAATTTTTCATTCATGTTTTTATTTTTACTTTCCTTGTATTCGTAATGAAAAGCACAGTGTTTACCTCGGGTGAAAGTCTTATAAGTCCCTCAAGCTCCATTGGCGCCCTCGCTAACGCTCTGGCGCCAAACCCGTCTCGGGACTCAAAAAACGTGACTTTCAACACTCGGGTAACAATGTACTATTAAACATGCGTCAAGTGAACGGAAATAGCCCCTTTAAGGTGCACCTAAAATCCTTTCATCACACTGATTCTTTCGAGCCAGTGTGGTGAAAGGATAAAAATAATGCTAACTTTAGATTGTAGATGCTCTTTTTATAGGCCAATATTTTAAACTAATTTAAGCCTATGCGTAAAAACATAACTCGATATTAGTGAACAGCAAACCTGTATTCGGTGGTCCACGTTTCAGCCGGCTTTTATCTTGATTAGATACGTAGAAGACCAGAGCCAGGAACACAAAGTATGCCGCAGAGTGAGTTATCAGCTTGTTCAACGGTATCTGGTAGTGCTTTAGGATACGGTGCTGGGGTAATAGCTGTGGTTGGTAGGTAGAAAAATGTAAAAAAAAACACATGAGTGGTTCCTACAAAAGTATCCCTACGTAGTCACTCGCTTGTATTTACTGAGATGCCCATGGAGAAGGCACGACATAAACCACGTTTTTATTTGCCTAGGTAGGAGTATTAATTCCTCAAAAACGTAAAAGGTTTAACTCACGCACGTTCGTTTAGGTACCTAACAGACTTCAAGCACGCGATGTAAGCTCATACGCCTACCTCATCTAAATACTAGTGTCTGGCATTAAATTGGACTCTAAACAGCTCTATTACGTTTTGGTAACACCAATGACTAAAATTGGTAAACGAATAACCTACTTTGAAGGTACCATTTCTTAGAGTCATTGTTGTTGATTCACAAACCGAAGAGGTCATGGGTGATGCTTGGAACGGGCTATTTTTATTGTTCGCTAGAAATTGATGTCCCAATTGGAAGGTCCATAATGGCGGCCAATCCTATAACTATTTTTGAATTCTCTTGTAAATCGTAAATTATCTTACCATACTGAACAGTAAAATCAGCGGTATGATGACCACACGACTTGAGAAAATCATAGTCTTTCCAAAAAATGATTTGCTTCTCCAATTGTACCAATCGCCCAGCCAATACGACTCTAGTACCTATAAATCAATATTATAATAAAAATTTGCGGACTTTCCACACAACACTATGTAGCCCCTCATATCACCTCAGATCACGAGTAAATAATACTTCAAAAAAGATACACGAGTATATCCACGAGTTCTCAATACTAACTATATTTTTTATGACTACTTACGGTTCGTATGTGGAGTGTGAACATTTATTATTGTTAAATAACAGTTTAGTTCAAGTGGCATCCTATCATGCTATGAAGACTTTGAACAGATGTAACTAGTGTAGTTTATGAGCATGATAATGCACTTTTCGTATTTGACTACTTACCAACTGAATGAACGCATCTCGATTCAGGTTAAAATCATTCAAATTATTTGGAGTAAAGTGGATACCTGCTGGGTATTTGGATGGGCTACAAACTCTTTCTGTTTGTAGCCGACTGCCATGAGTAGGCGAGGTAAGACAAAATGTCGACGACCTTCACACCCTGATACTTGTTTTAGAATAACTTCTACTTCGTCGGAAGTACGACAGCAACCTTAATCGAAGTTATTAGAAGAATTAAAAACAAAAGTTTAATTAACTAAAGAAAATCTTTCAGAGCTGTTACCTACCTATAAGTCCAACAGCAAATGCACTGACTTGATCTCTCAGCTGCAAATAATCAGCTGCCAAATGTCTGTACGCGGCCGCGTTTGCTGCCAACTCTTCAGTGAGATAGAATGCTTCAAGGATGGGATCCGAAGTGACATGCAGCAAGTACGCAGGTGAAGACACAGCTCGGTACATCCAAAGCCGAGCACAACTCGAGTGTAAAGCGTCATCGTTCACAACGGAATTTCTAAGAAAATACACATTAAAACACTAACGGTGCGCTGTGAATCAGATCTCGGAAACAACAGTGACATGCCGTTTGCACCTACCCATTGGGTGTGGCAGACGCGGTCATTACGATTCAACAACATTGCTGCGAACTCGATAGTTTACCAGTCATTAGATTGAAGTTCACAGTAATTTTTAGCAGCGGTCAGTAATTTGAATGCATAACACGCTTCTTTTTAACATTCGACGTACTCAAACCGATTGTGTTGAAAATTATCCGTTTAAATTGAACGTGTGAATGTAACATGTAGTTAACCAGCGTGCGGCACACATTTTGGTAACGCGGTCAAAGAAATGCTATTATTTCATACAGACGCATACTTGCGATGAGAGGCAAAATACACCTTTCAACAAATCGAGTGGGTTCGAACTTCGGTCAAGCACCAGGTACCTATGTCACGCGGTCTACACCGGCAACTCTGGTATATGAAACATACTACGCACTCAAAACTAACAAAAATAAATACTGATGAACAGCACAGATAACTCATTATGGTAGAGTAAGTATAGGTACCTAAACTTACTTGCAGATAATGCAGGGACAATTTGGCGAATGTGGCCGCGTGATTCTATGTCCACGAGACATTAGCAGGTTAACAATTTCATAGTTATTCAAGTGAGCTGCGAGAATCAGCGGTGATACGTGCGTCGGGTATATTGTCGAATGGGCTGCTCCAGCGAATTCTAATCCAGGAGACCTTTTCTTCAGCGAGTTCAACAACAAAACTGTAAGATCATATAGATTCAAGAACATCTGGTATTATTTAGTAAATGAGAAAAATCCTTCGAGTGAAAGCAAAAATTTACCCAATATTTTGGTACTGCTATCTTTTACGGCTTGCAACACAGTGTCACCAATTTCTACTTGCGGATATTTCAAGAGAAATTCTACCATTTCTTCGGATCTTTTATGTACCGCGATACTGAGAGCCGATATGCCCTACATAGAAGTATAAAAGTGGCTGTTACTTTATCTCTATATATCTTGATTATAGTGTTTAAAGTAAGTCAAGAAACTGACCTGGAAGTTGACGCAATTTAAATTAAGAGCAGGATGATCTTCGAGATATTTCTCGACTTCGCTAAGCATGTTTTCGGACACTAAACGTAAAAACTCGACCTCATTGGGCAATAATTTTGGTAAATAGATACATCCTTCTGGCCCCTTTCCATAATTTTTTCCTTCATCTGGCTTTGGTTAAAAAAGGGTTATGATAGGTCAGCATTCCAATTCCATGGAACGAATAGAAAGTTCTGGTTGAGTAAACTTACCAATTCCAATTTGCAATAGTGTGTTCTTAAACTAGGTGTGAAAAATCTCGCTTTGCTCTGCACATAAGATCTCGATTTCGGCAGATATGGGCTGCTTATCTCTTCAGACATTCTACTGTAGTTAGAAGGAGAATTCCCAAAGTTTCTATGCTCGAAAACTTTCAGGACTGCACATTCGTTAATCTTGTTCAACTCTGGTGTTTTGGATTGCTTTGGAGCTGGCAGAACCGTAAAAGATTTTTGGTAGTTAAAAATTTTGGAGAAAAATTTATTGCTGTTGATGGAGTCTGGTGACAGGCTTCCTTTAAAATTTTCACCATGTCTAGGAAGAAATCTATTAGATTTCTCTGATGATCGCCGTTGTCCTGGAATACTCGGCAAGCTTTGATTCTCGATAGAGTCAGTAAGAAATGATACTGATGACTTCATCGTTGGACCACGCTGCCGTATTAAGGTAAGTCCCGTTGTTTGTAGTTTACTGCTTACAAATGCCTATTCTGTAACTCGTTTTAAAAAGTAAAAGCCACAAAAATCGCAAAAAACCTAAATATTTAAGGCGATCCCTGGCGATACAAAGCAATGACTGTTAGTATAGGTTACTATACTTTGGCGTGACCTGACAGTTATGATGACACCTATCAAAGTAAAAATATCAAACGACACAAATGACTATTCAAGTTTTTATTAAGTTTAAAATAGGTTTTAAAACGTGCGGTATACATAGATTTCAATCTAGGATAATGTTGTAAACTACTGTGCGGTGAATTTTTGTAATTTGTCTTCTAGTTTGCACTATACATTGTATAAAGTAGCGCAAAATACGAATAAGATCTTGTCAGAATCTGCAATAAATAAAAGATAATCAGTTGTGACTTTGTGGCTCTCTTAACTGTGAGGCTGTATGTCGTGTTTCGTAGAAGTAAACAAATCAACTTACCGAAGTATAAGTCACCAAATTCATATTCATAAAATTCATTGCAGTAAACCCGATTGGTTTTTGAGCTCTGTAATATAAATAATATTTAAAATGTTTGGTTTTCATCAACACCCAAGTCTAAGTAGCTTAATACAGTACCATATTTGTTAGATTTTCTTAATTTGAACTCAAATATCTTGCCTTCTCATACTACTCTACTCACCGCCGGATAAGGAAAATCAAGGCCCGCCGACATTTAGGGTTTGTGACGTACCATCCGCTATTGTAAGCTGCTTTGGCCACATCCTCATTCTATAACCATTGAATGATCGTTAGTGTTCTTTTTTTTTCTATCATAAATAATTAACAATGAAACTTACAATGAATACAAGTATTTACATGATGCACAAAATGAAACTATTGAGTTATCATCAGACAAAGGATCTAGAAATAGCTCAATTGATCCAAATCAAAGCCAGACGGAAGTGGCCCCAAAACGCTGGCGGCATTGCCACGCTGAATAGCAATGCTAATGCGCTGCACCAGATACCCACCAGCCCTTGGTTCACGCGTCGCTTCGATCAGTCAACTAGGCAAAATGTTGAAGACCTTCAAGGCCTCGGTTCCCCAGTGTCTCAACCCCAGGAGGAGCAAATAAGTAGGTTCTGTTAAGACCTACATATTTGCGCCTCTTAAGATCCTCGGCCTGATCTGCCGCCGCGCCAGCCACAATGGATGTTCTTGGCAGATTATGAGAAGGCGCAAGTGTGTCGACTATCGACATACGTAGCGTCACAAGTGGTTCCCTCAACTCCCAAGGGACGAGCGTTATACCGTTGGGTCGCTTACCATCGTCATGCAACAGACCATTCGGTTCGAGAACGGCTGGTTCTTTGACGGTGGTAAAGACCCACCGGATGATGTCGTTAAGACTGACATGACGAGACATCCGACTGGCGGCTCTAGAACACGATAATCCGTGGGGAACGGGATCCAATAAAGTAGGTACCAGTTTTATGTGACGGAAGCGCTTGTAACCAATAACTTGACTCCAATTTAGAAACAGCCAGGAGACGGGCACGATCTGAGATCTGGATCACGTTTGTATCAGACAATTTCACACTGAGGCCCATCCCATTGCCATTGCGACAAAAGAGATTTGGGGGAAACAGTATTGGAGCAAGCACTATGCCAAGTATTTCGAGCTTTGCCTAGATGCGAAATTAGGAGAGCAATACCAGATAGAACCAAAGAGCAAGTACTTATTTCATTAGTGAATTTGGTATGAATAAGCATTTAATACGTTTTCAGCAATTTTGCAATTGAAGTCAGTAAGTTGGCAAGTTTTATCATGCGCACTTGATGTGCGGGCAGGTTTTTCCGCAAGTAGGCCATGGTGGGCCCTTTTTGCGTGACCCTTGACACGTGTTGCTCGAACTTTTTTAGGTTCTACAACAACGCCGGTTTCCTCACGATGTTTTCCTTCACCGTTTTGAGAGTACTGGCATAGTGCACATAAATAATTGAAGTCAGTATAATATGAATCATGCACAAGTATATTATGCCGGTATTAGCAAATTAGCCTTCACTTACCGCATGGAAGATGTCATCAGCGTACCAGCAAATCATACCAATTTGTAGCAGAGCTGAGATTAGGAACAATTTGTTGCTTATTTCCATCATGGGTTCCAGTAACTAAAAAAAATTAACAGATAGAATGCAGAATCGACGGATTATACTTTCATTTTGTAGAATTATTCTCATATAAAATAAAGCAAAATAGTATCGCGCTAAATATCGGGTGTCTATATGTTTTGTTCGATACTAAAACTATGACTAATAATATCATTTTTGAAGTAGATACTCACAACAATAACGAAAACGACGCAACAGATGTTCACAGAACTGAAGACAACATTTACAAGGTTTGACAGTGAAAAAGCATCTTCCAAATCGTTGCAATACCTGATAGAGAAAAATAAAAGTTACTTATCCTCATGTTTAGCGATGCTAAGAGCTCGGTTAAGGATGGTAATGCTTCTCTTTATTGTACACTTCTTACTTAATAAGCCGTTGGTGTAACTGGATATTCCCTTTAATCTCCTCATATTGATCTTCATCAGATCCTTGGGTATTTCCTAGGCACTCCAGTCGGCGTTGCAACAATCGCAGAAGAAGAACGATATGGCTTGCCATGCCAGTGAAAAGCAAGTCAGTGCAGACCATTATCCAAACACAGATTTGACCTAGAACATAAAACATGTGTGTTACCTTAAACTAAGAAATAATAAAAATAAGTGACTTTTGCTATGATTTCATGAATGTAATGCTATTATTCAGCTACGATTAATGGCTGAATCGTATGTGCCAATAAACTAGTTTATTCCGCAATATTTAGACTATGCCTCACTCAACTCGCACGTTTAAGTAACAATCAACACATACACTGCACACGCAAAAACACGGACGTGGGCGTTTCAAGACGCATTCATCTAAAAATATAATACACAAGGACCCAAACGTAGCATTTTAACATCTCTATGCAACTTATTATTGACATACAAGTAGACAGTGAAAGTCTTGATGATGATAGCTCTACAATCAGAGAACACACATTAACACATTGAGGGTAACATTATACTTCAGTCTACGAGTACAAGTAGCAATTAATCCAGTTTAAGCAGCTGATTACAGGGTTTCTAAGCATCAAAGAGACTCAAATCTGTACATAATTACGGTTGCAGGATGAGCTAAAAAGAAATAGGTACTTACCTACTGACCACTTTCGTTTATAGAGTTATCTAAACGACCAAAAAGTTGGATCCAATAGTTAGTTGGTGTTTATAGGATAAGGTCATATTTGCTTTTAGAATTTCTTGGATTGTGTATAAAAATCTCAATCGCAAATAATAAAATCAGTATAGGTACTTTAGCTAGGGGAAAAAGATCGATTTGTTCTTATGTGCCCTTAAACCATAATAAGCTTACCAGCATACATCTCGAAGATATACACGATTACATGTCCAAACGGTTCATGTTTGTCGAACGGGTACCATGCGTTCCACACGTAGCCGATAGAAGCCTCCTCGAGCGCCCAGTATCGTCGGTAGAAATAGATGGCTATGGGCGTCATGTTGAAGAACCATACTGCTAGGAGATTTGTCGCTAAATAATCTGTAACAAATTGGTGCATGAGAAAACTAAACAACTCTTCTTTTTGTTCCTGCCCTTATCCCACTTTATATGGGGTCGGCATAACATGTCTTCCTCCTCCATTTCCCATTGTCAGCCGTCATCTCTGCATTCACTCCTCTTTTATCCATGTCATCTTTCACACAGTTCATCCATGTTTTCCTTGGTCTACCTCTGCTCACATATCCATCCACATCCATTCTCACCACTCTCCTAGTCACATGACTTTCACCCTTCTTCATGACATGCCCGTACCACGCTAGACTATTGCTCCTTATTTTTCTGTCACTGAAAACTAAACAACTAGAGTAATGAAGAATCTCATTACTAACATCGATGAGTGAGCGATAAAGAACTCAGGCTCTGGTTTTTGATGGCTTGGTACTCATCGTCCAGTGGAGGCATGGGCCATATCTCAGCAAGCTCAATCAGGAGATGACGGAACACGTCTATTTTGTACCACAGCACAAACACTTTTGCAATACCTATGGACACAGATAAATATATTTAGAACAATAGGTACATTTCTATAAGATTGTCATAAAATAGCAGAGAACTAAGTCTTTATTCATGGTTGCTTTTTTCAGTGTGACAAAGATTGGGACATGGACAGTAAAATAAGATTTAAATTTGCACATGCCAGGTATTCATTAAATGTTTTAAAGCTTGGCCATAAAATACATGTCTAGACAGGGAAAAGTGTAAAAGATACTTACTTAAAGCACCATAACCAAAAGTATGCAAAAGTGGCACAACCACTTCGATCCGCGGCGAATTGGACAATATGAGGGCAATGTAGACGATGTCACCGAAAATGTGATAGCAGAGACTGGTCATGGAGAGAACAAACATCGCTTTCTGTTTCCACAAGTCAGATCTATTCTCCGGCTTGAGAAACGAAAGTCCGATGCGACGCATGCAAAAGCTACTGAGTATCAGAGATTTGTGGATCTCTGCTCTAGCTTGCTCTATCGTATTGGACATGTTTGATGACAGTGCTTCGCATTCAGTTTTACGATTTGAAATGAAGTCATAGGGACATTTAATATTTACAGTCTGAAGCTTTTCTAATAAACAGTGGCCACTTTGTAACCTCCGTCATTTATGAGAAAAGCCGTATTCTTTTTGAGGTAAGGTTTAAAATTGGTTACTAAGTTAAAGTCGGTTTAAGGCAGCCGTTTTTCACAGGCCAGGTTTCAGCTGATGGGCGTGAACATAACTTTAAAACAAAGTTTAAAACTTGAGCTGATAGACTAATCATAGCTTCTCAGACAAACTATGGGCGTGATAAAGAAAACAAGTTTCACACCTGTTATTGATAAATACCCGTGTAAAGTATAAATATGTCTTATGATCGCGAAAGTTTAAAAAGTACTATTGTTATTGAAAAGGTTTTTAACAAGTGAGAATTTATTCAGTAATTGCATAAAACACTGATATGAATGGAAAATCGATCGGGGAGTACCGTAATGGGACGGATCTCATAGACCGCATTCACGTATAAACCAGGTGACTCCCATGTTGTATAGCTGGGAGACTATATGCTCATAATAATATCGGCCACGTAATTTGAGACATATCTCTCGTCGCTTCTTGACGACACGGTATCTTCTTTCCTCAATCTTTACGCTTAATCCATAATCCTCAGAACGCGTATAATTCTAAGCTTGCTTGCCTATGGCTATGCCTCTTATTTTGTGTGAGAGTCTACGTTGTGTACCGAGTCCGCTTTATTTGTAAATGAAGATAAGTTGGGAACACGGGCGCTATGGCGTGACGTGATTGGATTGCAGGCTGCTCTTCATTGTTGCGGTACCTACAAATGTCATTAAAGACACGCGAACTTGTTTCATAAAATGATAAACTGGAAAATTTAACGCTGAATTAGGACAATGCTCTATACATGTCAATTTTATAAAGTTTATAAGACATCTGACATCTGAGGATTGTAGCAAGTGGAAATCCGTGATCTCTGCCTACCCCCATGGGAATGAGGCATGATTTTATGTATGTAGGTACTAATAAGACGAAAACTCTTCATTGATTATAGCTACAACTCTGTTAAACAATAATACACTCCAGATAGTACAACTCTATTTAACGACGCCATAATCTCCTTCCTCTTCTCCTTTTTTTCTACACTAGAGATGTAACTTTTTGCTTGATTCGATTAGGGATGTCCTATTCCCAAAACTGGTTAACAGTACATAAGACATCTGTATGTGTACAATAAAGAATTAAGAATGCACCCTGAGAATGAATTCTGACGTTATAATTACACCAATGATTACAATACATACTAGGTATTTGTACGAAAGTTGGAGCTTGATGTTTTGTCTAAGTAAAATTGGGTCGCGACTCGTGGTCCCACTAATTTGACCCACTGGTGGGACAGTGTGTTGATTTAATGGGCTCGTGGTCCCACTGTTTGGTGGGACCATCAGTCAACGTAATGCAGTCGCTCGTGGTCCCACTGATTTGGTCATAAGGGCTAGCTACACAAATATATTTGGTGTAGTCTCAGTAGTCCGGTTACAGTTAAGTCAACCGTGCGGACTTCTGAGTCGTCGAGCGACTCAGAATCAGGAATCGATGGCCGATCGAGGATCAACTCAGGAATTTAATATTAAATTATTTTATTTTATTATTAAAGTTTTTTTTTTTTTAGAATTAATGAAAAAATCAGAAAACAGTGTAAATAATTGCTGCTAACTTGAAGGACGCGCGACACTAACAGGTACAACGTACATCTCAAGTGGCCAGTACCTACCTACCTGAACTCACTTTAATTCAAGTATTTAAGGCCTGCGCACACCTAGGCCGCTGGCGAACGCGATCAGTGAAACGCTGTCAAATATCGCTGTCAAATTTGACAGCTGATCGCCGACGCCAGCGGCCTAGGTGTGCGCAGGCCTTTAGGCCTCTGCCTCAAATTTTGCGGGCAGCGGGGCGGCGGCGGCGGCGGCGCGGGAGCGGCAGGATCTTATGCGTAAAATCAAATGGACCCCCCCCCCCCCGCCCCGCCCCGCTGCCCGCATAATTCAAGGCAGAGGCCTTACTCTACGTATAAACTTGATGCAGTGGGGCCACGAACCTACGATTTTAACTATGACTGGTAGTCCCACTAAGCAGTGGGACCACGAACCCATGATTTCAGGGATAGTGGGACCACGAGTAATAGTGGTACAATCCCAGTGGGACCACGAGTCACGACCCGTAAAATTAAATAAACGAACATAAACATTTTGGACAGTTCTATTTTAATACGGTTTTCATTGTATTAAAAATATTAGGCCTAAGAATTCAGCACGCTCTATTGATTCTCCGCAAGTAAAAGATCATTCTAAAAAATGACTAAAACAAAAAGGCTACTGCACGCAGCTACCTTAGACTTAGGGCTGGCCAACTAACCTTTTGTATTATACGAGCACCTACCTATCTCAATGTCGTAGGTTACTTGGTAATTCTTCACCAATTACCTACCATTTGGAAAGATGGTAAGCGTATTGCTAGAGACATTATTATTTGCACGTTTGAAAGTTTTAGAGAGTACATTTTCGAACTGAAAAACGTCGAACAACTTCTTGTGCTCAGTTTGTCAGTCCCTCAAGCAGTCACTTGGCTTTAGCAATCGTTAGAACATGATGAAGATCTTAGGGGTAAACGTCAGCCAGTTCAAACAAGCTAGACTTCAGCTGCTCCTGGCATGTCAGCCGGTGCAATGTGTAGGAGAGCCAGCCAACTCTATCCCGCTAGAGATCACTGTGTTTCGGCAAATTTAGCACGAGCCCGCCGTCCGTGGCGGCTTTACAGTTCGCCACCGTTACGCGGCGATTAGGCGGCGCACGCGCAACTTATTCCGCCACGCCAATGCACTTGTCATCCGATGTAATTGTGCCTTGCATAAAAATATTACGGGATATGGATATATGTTGTGATTATCATTATAACAAAATATATCATTTCCCGTCATGACCTCTCTGGGAAAATATCAGAACTTGCACATGGCATTGATTTTTTACCTTTTGAAGGATGGTCCCTCTCTAGCTTGCTTTTCTTCTACTTATTGATTGATTTGATCAAACTAAACTATTCAGTAGCAAACTAACTTAGATGCATTGGTTGGAATTGGTGTAACGAATGCGTTACGAATGCTTTAATCGGTACTGAAATAACTGTACGTGCTTATAAACCACAAAAGGGCTGATGTAAAAAACACATTTTATTCCCACTAGCGGTCACCTTTCCAAATGGTGAACACGCCTCAATCGTAAGCTTCCTACACAACGAATGCTTCAAATAAAAACAATCACTACTGTCGAGTGTGGGCACATTCATTCGGTTTGATTTTAAATTAATAGGTAGGTACCTATTTATCATGATGTCAAAACAGTGAACTCTTGTCTCAGCATTATGAAAAAAAACAACAAGAAAAACAACTCAAGCAAAATAAGTTTCAAGACCTAAAAAAATTATAAAAGCTCTCTCTTGCTAAATTCGGTGATGACTAACTTTCTCGGTTCTTCAACGTAAACTAATTTAATTCCCATAAATCCGTGTATAAATATTTGAAAGTAAGTTATTAAAATATAAAAATACGTATAATTCATTGTTTATGAAACCGCCAAGTAAAAGTGCTGGGTATTAACAAAGTTTGAACGGGCCGACCTAGTTCTATTGACGATGTGATCTTTCGCAAAAACGTCTATCGAGATCTCAAAGCTTCCAAATAAAAGAAGAAAAATGGCGGCGGCCGGCGGCGTGCTGCGTTTTACAAAAATGGCATTTCGAGAGAATACAGACGCAGTTGGTATTTGGGTTATAGTAAAAAACTGTATGAATACAAAAATGTTTGGATAACCCTGAGGCAAAAATCATCAATTTTTAGTTAGCAAACTAGAGGGGTATTTGAAAAAGAATGTATGTATTCTAAAGCAAACAAGCTGCTTGTATCATCAACATTAGTTCATAACGAGATACAACTTCAATTTGATAGTTTTGTATATCGAGCGATAAGATAGGCAATAGTCGTACCTATAATTATGTTCGGTCGTTCTGATAACACAAATAGCATTATTGGAAATTGGCATACATGATTTTGATATACATACTCGTATGTATTTTATTTCGCTGGCCTTCTGTGCCGTACTTGAACACAGATGTTTGTCCTCTGTCTGTGTGTTATACCTATTGTAAAAGTAAAAGTATGTATTTACCAAAAAACATATACATACGTAATTATTATATTAGCTATCAGGTTCCCATAGACAAACTCTGCTTAACATTGTGTGGATTTTCCACAGTATAATTGTATTTATTATATTAGAATACTGATCTGATTATTTTACTGTATGTTTAATTTGTTCATATGTGACTCTTTCAAGAATATAAATGCTGACATCACGCCCAAGCAATAAGCTCAATCCCACAAATGAAACTCTACTAAGTGTAAACCACCAAAGAACAACACACAACCTAAGTAAATGACATTTCTTGTGTGAAACAGTTGAACGGCATGAACGGAAGCTTTCTTCCATTTGCTACCGACATTCTGTATACCTAATGTGCGATCGTGCTGTAATGGATTAAGTGCGGCCACATTAACACAATAACCCAGATTATATGCATTAAGCATACAGAAAATAGCTTTAGAGGCAAGACCAAATACTGATACTGGACTTACATCGCCTCTATATATATTTTTTAAATTAGATACATTCGTTTATTTATTTATGTTTAGTATATGTAGGATTTCGATTATTTATAGCATTTAGTGTAGTCTGGTTATTATGCATGTAAGTTTAATATTTTTGTAGGTAATTAGGATATTATTTATTTAAGACTATGTGATGGTTTCTCTATTTTAGTTTTAGGTTTTTTTTCTCTTTTCCCAATGCCTGTGTGTTTGTATATAATAATCAACTCTCTTTAATAATTAAAACTTACGGTGAAGTGTCATCACATCAAGATTGTAAGCTCAACAGCTAAAGGAACATTTCGCACATCATATAATGCAGTCCCGCGATTTAAGGCTTGTGTAATCACCACTTACCTCTGACGCCATATAAATCATCTACAATAGATGCAAAGGCCTTTTTTTTTACTGCAACTCAACCAATTCATATGATTTATTATGTATAATAAATCAATAGTTTTTATAGTGAACAATGTGCCTGTGACCTTCAAATAGATACTGCTATCCCTGCGGCGCTATCTTTAACAAAAAGAAAAATAAAGATAGAAACCAAATATTACTCCGTAAAAAAAAATATCAGGCTTCGGGTCTACATAACTCTTTATTTGCCGTCGACTAATTGAATCTTACACAAATAAGAGCACAAAAACATGCGCAGTTTGCAGTGTAATTTAAAATTTTCATCGTGCAAGTAATGAGAGAGTCGATACGAAAGACTTTCACTACCTACTGTAATACTCAATGGTCCACCAATATATTCTACGCAAGTAAGCAATATCTGGGGGTCTACTCTGAAAAACGATGAAAGAATTTTCGTATCTAAATTTTGAGTTACACTGCGGGCTACGCGCAAAAGCTATATCTATGTACTTCAATACTAATATTATAAATATGTAATTTGTATTTTTGTATGTTTATAGTGAATAATTAATCAAAGACTACTGTGCCGATTTCAATAATTATTTCACCATTGGAAAGCTACATTCACCCTGAGTAACATAGGCTATATTTATGTGTTTAAAAAATAAATGTCCACCCGTGCGATGCCGGGACAGGCCGCTAGCTTGTGACATTTTTACAGTTATACGTTCCTCCTTAGACATCTTTTACAACTTACCTACAATTCCTCTATTGGGATAAGGATAGTCAAAATTGAGACTTTTAACTTGACAAATCGCTTATAAGAGAGATTTAATGGTTATATTCTCCTTTTAAAATCACGATGGTCTCAATTGCTTTTTTGGAAACCACATGAAGTTTAAAAAGATAGTTCGTTTGTTTTTAATGCCAGTTATAGAGAAATGGTCATAAGTGAAACTGTTTTAGCTCTCCTTTTAAGTAGAAGATGATGATACATTATCGAAAGTGGTATTTATTTAAATCAATGAATATAATATAATTTGAATACATCATAATTAAAATACATTTAAATCACTGACAATTTAAACACATTTTGCTTTCCATTGGTTTGATTGATAGAAAATTAAATGTACTAACTTCAGAAGCTTTAATCATGGCAGTATAATTGGTGATAAATATTAGTGGTAGTTAATGGGTTATTTTAATTTTCTATGTTATGGAATTAGTGAAACGCTGTAAAATATGAAAGCGATATTTGGTAGCGTTTCTTTTTATTTGACAGAATTTTACTGATCGCCACCGCAGGACGCTTAGAATTGCGAAAAGCTCAAGGATTTTTTTACTCACTACAAAAGTGTCTGTTTTTCAATGCTCATTCTGTCATGTCGACATTCCGCCATATAACGAGTGACAGAATGTTTGATGCGATGACCATAATATTTTATCAAAGGACGCTGTGGACGTTAGAAGAAAAAAACTCTTCTAAGATGAAATCTCAACAGTCTGGAAGGAATGCTGCTCTAGTCCGCGACCCGTGACGCCTTTGCGGCCGCCGCACCCCTTGCCATTTCGCGTTCCGTTGTCCTGTCACCTCGTTGGGCAGAACCTGAGGTTTGCAAGCGTTCTGGCAAATTGCAGCATAGCTCTAGGCGCTTTATTGAAAATTCGATCTATCTGTTACGTTGAGAAGGGTCGGGAATAGAGCAAGAACTGCGCTTATGTGTGGGTGGCAAGGCTTCTAATCGCGCGGCAGCATCGTCCCGAGGAGTCCGTTATCCGGCGTCAGGTTACGGCCACGTCTATATAAGACCGTGGCGTCTTCTTCACCATTTCATTCCGTTTGAGACGCTTGGCCGGTTGCGTGTTGTCTGTCGCGCCCCGCCAGCATCCGTTCGCGCCGCGTTCGTCTAGTTACATCCCGTTCATTCGTTCAGGGCGCATCAGGCAGTGCTCGTTCCCGGACTGTTCAGTTTCTTGTGAACATTTGAACATTTTCTCGTGAACCTCCGTAGTTGAAGTGAAGCCGGCTGTTGCACTCAGGTAATTTTTCTATCAAGCTCTAGATTTATAGACTACTTTTAATAACTTTATGAAGGAACACTAAAGGAAGTTGCAGAAATAACTAACAGGATGTTCATCTTGCCGATGGCTTGTTAGTTAATTGGACCGCCATTAGAAATAGAAGTTCTATATAAGGCACTATCTTAGAACATCAGGTAAATCAACCCATGATTGACATTTGAGCGGAAAACATTGAGGGTAGATTTTAGATTTATGATATTTATGACAGTCGGGTTAATTGGTTTCCGGTACCTGATGATAGTGTGAATGGTACAGTTTTTCTATTACTTACAACATAAAATATTAGAATTTTCTGACATACCTACATGAGTAATTAGTAAGTACTTTATTTCTAGGCATGAGTGGTGCACAAGTTCTTGCAGATAATAAAATATCACTTATGTTTGAGTAAATTTTAATTGTAACTGACTTTAGTGCTCAAATCTAAAAACGTATTTTGTTTAGTATTTTAACATCACTTTGGGGAGATTCCCATAATTTGTGGTTGAGTTGTTGAGTATCAACAAATTTAAAGATACAATAGTAAAGAAAATGGGTCTTTGCATCTATTGCAGTTTACATAATTATAGCGTTAGATGGAACTTTTCACTCATGCCTCTATATGGAATAGCTATATACCTACTTAAACAAGTACATAGTAGAATTTTGTATTATTAACGTTCAAACAATGGCATTATTAGCAGCAGTACCTAACGGTAAAAATCACTTCATAATCTGAAAAAAAGTAGACCTCAATATATTTTTTTTTATTTCATGTAGGTACCCCTTATAAAATATGTATTTATATAGCAAAAAACAGAAGAAAAATAAGGGAGCCTCTTCGAGGTGCACTAAAATCATTTCACCAATCTGGTTCGAAAATAACTACAAAAGAAAACAAGAAGAAGAAGATGAAATTGACAGATTTTAAATAAACTTTTTAGATAAGCTTGTTTCCGTGTTTAGGAAAGCTTAAAATTTTGAAGAGTGCACAAAAGTCTACAGTACTTCAAAAATAAAAAGTAAAATATGATAAAAAATATCTCATCGAGATCGTTTCATCAAAATAATGAAAAAGGAAATAAACCTACTTATCCACACCTCGGTTTAAACTGTTTTTTCTACCACGCTTTCGCTAGAAATGCAAGCATCTTAGAATTTCTACCGCATCGTAATAACCACATCAATCTACAGGAAATTCTCTTCCGACAAAAAACATATTACAGTCCTTGGAGGTCTGTCACGCATTTCCACTAGCATTAGAATCATTAGAATTAGATACGTAACGACCGTCTATACATGGTTGTATCGTAATAACAAAATTACCTAGGATGGATGCGTACCGACGAGTAAACCAGCTTACCATGCAGCCTGTGAGAAAACCAAGGATACCTCGCCTTGAGTACGTATCTTCTTGTGTAGAGTACGCGTTTTTACCAGTTGCTATGGCTGAGGCAAGCAATAGAGCACCGTAACACGAAAGTACTTCAGTATATTTGCCTCCCTCACACATGACCATAATGTGCAAGGGGTTAGATTAGGCATAATCGCGAATCTGCTTGCTTAGTCAGTCCACGGATAGTGTCATCCATCTTTATTCGCACGGCATGTAAGCCCTGTGCTTTATGTATGTACCTACGTACCTACGTACACAGCGCTACGTATTGGTAGATGATAAAATGATTGCCATCATTACTTGGGAATTACACGTAGACGTCTCGGTCGTCTCCTGGATCATTACTTGCGTTCGCGTGAGATACCTTTTGCGCATCCCGACCTATTGTTTCAACTTTTGATGTAAACCGACCACAAATTGCAACCACCACTAATGCCTGCCTATCTAATTATAAAAAGGAACATCGTAAACAAAAGCAAAAGCTGAGAAAAAATAATGAAAGTTCTCAGAATATAAGCCGTGGGTCGTGCTGTCGTATAGGTAAATAGATACGAACAAAGCTTGCAATACTTTGCCTGGTTTTCAAAATGCAAATGCATTAAAGTGTTCTCGCTTATGAGAAAAATCATACGTGTATGAACATAACTCTTCTTTAGAGTCGTTAAATAAATCAGTTTTATGACATAGAAGAAGTTTTACGATTGAGCTTTTAAAGAAAATGATCATACATAAAGTAACTTACCAACATGGTGTCTGGCATATAATCATAATAGCAAGTGTTTTCAGATTTTATTCAAAAAAGTTGAAAGCTTAATGAAAATGGCAGTAAAAGTAACATCGACTCATTTCTTCTTCAACGATAAACGTTTTATAGAAGCTATTCGATGTGTAAAGATATTTTATTAAACTAATACTTGCAAGGTGATCCACGATATGTATAAAAATAGGACGTTGTTTTATTTTGAACATGTCTTTTAGCACAGGATGCTCGTTATTAATTGTCTATAAATTCCAACGTGTAATATTATAAAAAATACGTTTACTTTTTGTTGTGTATAAGTACTGAGTAATAGAAGAATTTACATAATGCTATGCTAAGTTTAATAAATGGAAAAACGTTTATATCCTCTTTGTAATACACAACTACCTGGTAATTACAGCGTTGTTATTTTTGCAGTTCGTCATCTAAAACATCTTTTCTAAATCATGAACTATCAAATCTACTTTGCGGAACTCAATTACAATTTCACCTTTTATTTATTTTTTTAGTTGCAAAAAACTTTTAACGTAGTAACAGCATCGGCCATTTTCCTAAACCATGACTTCGCAAACCATAGGAAAGTTTTGACATAAATATAATAAATATAAACTGCCTGTTATTATCATCGGATTTAGAAATAACGCCTGAATGAGACCTCTTTGTTTCAGGTTCGGCTAGTCTGTCAGCCTTAGACAATTAGCTGTCAGCATTTGCAAAAAAGTTTAATAAAAATATTTTCAAAAGTAGTTTTGTCTGGCTAGTCATTCTAGCGTAGCGTTAACTAAAACTTGTAATAAATAATAAAAAAGTTTACCTATTCAACGCTGAATTCTAGTCAACAATCTTTTAAAATTAGTTGGACTTGGCAGTCTGCGGTTGTTCACCCAAGACTTTTTTATACAAATCGTTTTCCTACAGCAGAAGATTCGTAACAGACTTCCATAGAGTCTTTTAGATAAAAAAACTAACGCTACATACTCTGATTGCTACGTACAAATCACAGTAAAATAATCAACAAAACGCTGTAGGCATCTCTTGGGTGGTTTGTTTGTTGTATAATTTGAAGAAGAACTGCGTGAGGCTTTCAAAACATTTTTAATAAAAAACTTTGACGAATAGTCGACAGAATTGTTTTAACTATTTGAGCTAGGTACAGTTTGAGTTGAGGCCTTCGAGATATTAGATTTCTGCTCAGGTTTTTGACCTTAGTCGGATGGGTATAATTACCTAACACATATTGCAAAAACTCCGTCTATTAAAAATAACCGAGTGTGGGCGAATAACCTGTTGGTTTTTTGCGAACAAGTGCAAGTGGCCTTGACCGTGAACCGCTCCGCCCAAATACATTTACGAGTGTTGGCCCACATTGAAAAGAAATTGCGAATACTCACATCGCTCACGTTTGTTTGTTTTTGTGTGTGCATATGAAAATTCAATAAAGATATCGTTGCCTCGTGATTTTAAACGAACAGTTCATCTCATTCAGTTCCACTCAAAGTTTTGACCTCAGTATTATATCAGCTGTGTGTTTGGTACGAGTATAGGTATCTTTGTATTTTTTTAAAGTTAGCATATAATTCATAATATTTATTCATTCATCATGTATTTTCTTGAGCAAAATGTTACAAAGCTCTTGGTGTACTGGAATCAAAATTACTTAGTCCAATTGAATCATTTCTCAAAACGGATGAAGAACTATAAATAGCTTCTGAAAGCTGATAGCTGGTTATCACTATCCGTTCAGTATTTTAGCATGCTGCAGCATATGGTGTGCCGTATGCACCGACAAGGCTCAACTACTTTCCCCCGACCCAGTGCCGTCGACTGTCGACCCACAATCTGCAATTCCGTAATGTCTCGTATTTTATTTGAAGATTTAATGTGGCTCATTACTTCTACGGTTATAATCTTTCTGACCGGCCTGTGTGATATATCTTGCGGTAATATCAGGCACACTATTTAGTGGTGAGTAATGCGGTAATTTTTGTCACGGAATCGTGGTTGTCCACAGGTTTTATACCAAGTTTTTAACTAATCCGGGGTCTTCTTTTTAGCTCCAGTATTTTTTTGTTGTTAAATAAAACTGTTATTCGCAGTCATAAGACGCTTTATTGCTCTATCCGCATCGAAACTTCATTATTTTTACAGTAACAAAGATATACCTTCTAGATCAATTTAAATGTACGTGACTGTCCGGCACGCGCTATGAGAGGTTACGTGCGCGCGCGCATCTAAGAATATGCTCTAATAGGCGTGTAATTCAATCTAGTGATATGCTATGGCCACGAAAACCCCGCTGACTGAAAACCATTCCGCCGTTCGTGAGTCTTCGTCTCGACCCTCTTGACCATCACTTACCTACACAAACAAAACTTCATTCCATAACTCTCAGGTCTAAATGGGCATAAATTTACTCGTAGTTACTGAATAACATGACCCAGCAGATAGAGCGTTAGTTTCGTGGCCACACCATTTCGCCTGCACTTGAAAAGAAAATCATTTTGCAACAATAAAATGTCGACAGAGTTGATTATTTTGATTACCGGCACGATAAATTGAATAAAAGTAATGCAGCACATTTGCTGGATTCAAGGCGCAATTTGTGGTCGAGATTAGCATGGAATTTAGAGAGTAATTGCAATAGTTTTCATCGGTTGCAAATTGCAATGCTAGACTTGTCGGTATGAATGAAAAAATGTTAGCATCATATTTTTTTTGAAAAGCAAGATATTTTTGTAACATCCTAAGTTTTATCAATGATTCAAGTTTGTTTTTAAACAGTTTTTTTTGTAAGATCCTAAGATGAATGATCAATTATTAGAAACAGAGAGAATTTATTCTGCCCCGGGATGTCATTAATAAAATAATACGTCGTATACAAAACAACAAATTAAGCCATCATAATTACACAAAGTTATGATGTCGTTATAAATACTTCATCATAATTATTACAAAATAACGCTATGAGAATTTTAATTAGTGTGCCATAAAGCTTATTTTATTATTTTTTAAGTGTAGGTAACTGTAACTGCAAGCTTAGGTTTGGGCTGTATGTACCTACAGCATTTTTTTTTCTTTTTGTAAGTATCCACTAAAGCTACTTCTTAGATACCTACTATAGGTTAGTTAAATAGGTAGCTAAGTACCTAATCTGAAAATTTATAAGCGAAGTGTCGTAAAATTACACTGCCCCATAATAAAACATCATAAACAAAACTTATCAAATGAAACCTTATTCTCTAGAAAAATCTATTTCTGCCAATCTATACAACGTGTATCAAAATATGTGTACTATCCCGAAGAGGGGTGAATTTCCACCCCCCGGGGAACAACTTTTGTTCAACGACTTTTCGAACTTCGATTGGTATCTCTGAAAAAAACTGCAACGAAGTTTCAACATGAACAGCTGACTTTATACAAAGTGACAACCCTAAACTCAGCTACAGAGGTAGTAGGTAGTAGTAGTAGACCTACAGAGGTAGTAGGTCAAGGGGTCAAGGGGTTACAAGGATAGGGTTGTCAATTTATTTAGGCATTATGAAATTAAATATTTTTGTATGGGAAACTGAAAATAGGAATTTTTAATTATCTCCCCTCCACAACTGATCACCTTCGCATAGTACACATATTTAGATACACCTTGTATAACATCTTAGCTTGACGAAACAAAAATAAAAGCAGCCAAGTGCGAGTCAGACTCGCCCATGAAGGGTTCCGTAGCATCAATTAACATAATATACAGGTTTTTGTAGTTCGTCGAAAGGTAAATTGCGGTTTACAATTTATGACGTATAAAAAAAAAAACTACTGACTAGATCTCGTTCAAACCAAATATCGTTGGAAGTTTGCATAGTAATGTACAACATATATTTTTTTTGGATTTATCATTCTCTTATTTTAGAAGTTAGAGGGGGGGGGACCAACTTTTTTCCACTTTGGAAGTGTCTCTCGCGCAAACTATTCAGTTTAAAAAAAAACGATATTAGAAACCTCATTATCATTTTTGAAGACCTATCCATAGATACCCCACACGTATGGGTTCGATGAAAAAAAAAAATAAGTTTCAGTTTCGAGTATGGGGACCCCCAAAATTTATAGTTTTAGAAAAAAACGATATTAGAAACCTCAAAATAATTTTTGAAGACCTATCCATAGATACCCCACACGTATGTGTTCGATGAAAAAAAAATTTTTGAGTTTCAGTTTCAAGTATGGGGACCCCCAAAATTTATAGTTTTTTTTCTATTTTTGTGTAAAAACCTTAATGCGGTTCACAGAATACATCTACTCACCAAGTTTCATCAGTCTAGCTCTTATGGTTTCGGAGAAAAATGGCTGTGACACGGCCGGACAGACAGACAGACAGACAGACAGACAGACATGACGAATCTATAAGGGTTCCGTTTTTGCCATTTGGCTACGGAACCCTAAAAAGGAAAAGCGAATATATTATTAACCATACCAACATTCATACATCGCCTTCCATCATGCATCTTTCTTGACCATAGAGTCGAAAACAAATGACAGTCACATAGAACATTAAAGTACAGTTAGAAGAAATTTTTGACATTCCTCTCAGTGTGTCGTTTTGTGTATGCGTAAACGCTTATTAGTCGTCTAGTGGGCGAAGGCCTTTTCAAAATGCATTATGTAGTGTTCAAACATTTACAATTTGTATTCAATTTTAAACTTGTTTGCCAATTGTATTTGCAAATTTGTATGCAGTGAATAAGTAGTGTTAATATGATACGGAAAAGAGTAATTGCTTATTGTGCTTTCAAAGTAAATACTTTGTTTTGCTTGACCTGGATTTCAGTTTGCATTTTCACGCAATGCACATTCACATGGTACTTTCTGCATTTCAAAATATTATGGGTACTATTAAAACATACATTGTACTCAGTACCTACCCTCTAGTAAGTTTGTCAAGTCTCTTATTATAAACATATTGAAAAGTGCGTTTTCACGCCGTAACAAAATTGTTGTTCGTTTAATTTATAATACGGCACATAACGGTCGTTTTATTTGACAGAATAACACGAATGTAACTTTCACTGACAGTTCGGATCACGTAGCTGGTGGAAACATTAGTGCTGTATTGTGAGATGTAATGGATTTGCTACAGAGCGTCCCGCGCGTGCGATCTCTGCCCGCGACCCACTAAACTGATGATGATGAATATGCGAGAAAGTGTACAGCCTCCATTGCTGTTGCACCTTATTTTCCATGCAGCTAGGTCTAAATTACAGTAGAAGCATTTAATGCCCGGTTGCCGGTGGATTTACTGAGCCATTCAACTGTGTGCGCCTGACCCAAAACGAAAGGAACCACGCGAGTTCCTTTCAAGTCATGAGGACAACGTGCCGAGTGCGTTCACGGAGTGTGCTTTCTTTTGGAAGGTCAAGTTATAATTGTATACAACAGGTTTATGTTTACAAAAATGTAATAAACGATTTGAATAACCTACCATGTTGATTTAATGGAGACTCTTTGTCCCTGTAGGTAAAGCTTAGGAATAAAACATGGGAATCCATAAATTATCCATATATTTGAAGAGAACCTTTGTTCAGGGTAGAGAGCTCCATCAGTCTTCATTTCAGTTCAGGCTGAGGTTAATCGATTTTTTTATTCAATGATGAACCATTATTTTACCATGCATCAACAATACAACAACCTGATTGATTCCACGACATGAAACCATCGTTTCTCTTTATCTGGAGTAGTGTGACGCTCACACGGCGAGTCAGTCGCGCGTGTTTCTTGAGAACCGGGCCGAACGCCCTCCCTTCCGCGACACTCTGTAACGCTGGTGCGTGACGCCCGGTTGGGCGACTGACCGCGACATTGCGCCAAGTACCTAGGTAAATATCATAGGAGCGAACAGCTTCCTGTCTGCTCTCACGTTATTATTTAGATCAATTGATCGATGTGGATGTTTAGCCCAATGTTCTAAGTCGTAGTTTTCTCATGTGCTCACTAGACAACAACACAACAACAACGTGGACAAAATTCTTTAGTGAAACAAGAAGCTAAGTGTCTTGCGATAGTATTACTATGCATACATGCTATCATATCTTCAAGTATGCATATAAAACAAGAATAGTCTATGGTTTTTATGATATATGCTATGTTATAACCTCTTGGAGAGTATCCCCAGGCAGGTTGATAGATAGTGTAAAATTTCTTCAGTCAGCTTGAAGTCGAATGCTAGACATAGAGCTCTCTATACATTTCCAGGAAGAACGATTTTGGGAATTTACCATTCACCGACTTCCCGCGATATTTACAATGTCGGTCGATCCTGACATAGTCGTAGGTCCGTAACCTTTCCTTGTATCTATGGGACATCCGTGAACACGCTGTACAAACAAGGAGGGCAATGGCGCATGACGCCGTTTAGGCAATTGACCGCGCTCAAGCATATTTTGACCGAGGAAAATGTGGGTGATTTTTGAGGTAGAAGAATCACTTCTATTGATTTTAATTTAAAGATCGTTCAGTTACGATGATGGCGTATTAATTTTACTAAAATAAATCTGCTTTTACGTAGGTACATCACAACAAGCTACAAGTATGATGAACTTAGTTTGTTAGAGGTATCATTGTGGTGTATCTGCATCCCCATTTTCCATCAGACGTGATGGCTGTCAATTGCTTAGGCAAAAAAAAAGTTTTATTTCTATCTTGAAATCGGAAAGGTTAGCTGGTAGATAATACTATCTAGCATTAAGCTCGCCTGTGTACACTACTTTTAATTTGTACAATAAAGAATTTTATATCTTTTCTATGTTTTTATCAGTCGATGGTTTTTATCGATTCTGCCAACAATATAAGTATTGCTAGTTTGAATACCAAAGCTATTGCGTGCAATTATCGATGGTAAGATGTTTTGGTGGTCATAAATATGACTTTTAATCTCACGATAAAGTCCATCAATCTTCACAAACTTTATGATTTCATATTAATACGTCCAATGAATTTTGATTTTGTGTCTGAATTCATAGAAATGATCGTCACTGCGCACACTGAATGTAATTATGCTAATGAAACGATAGTGTGAAGTATGTCGCATTCAGTATAAATAATTCAATGGTTTAGTTATAACGTGTACTGCATGAAAAGTATGAAAAGCGAGTTGTCATTTACGACGCCAAGAAAACTATTTTGAACATTCATTTTACCATATCCTATGTCCCTATTACCTACCCTATGTATTTGACCTCCATAGTAAATGAATAGTAACGACCTACTTACGGTAGAAAATAATAATACATCCCTATTTTATGACTATCAGAAAAAAAATTAGGACTATTTTAGTAGAGGCCTGGTCTGTTTTAAGCCAAAAACGGAACTAATTTTTGATTTTGGGTCTAATCTTTTGAAGCTGAAAACACATGCGGTATTTCCAAATACAAATGTTTGAATTCCACTATTTTTCGAAAATGCAGACTTAGCGTAGACGCACTGTAACAACAGGTACAGAGGGCTCGCACACACACGAAATGCTTAGGTAAAGTTACTCCAATTCTCTTTTACTTATGTTGTTTTCAAAACTGGATGATACTAAATCTCCCTTCAAATGATTTCAATCTAAAATATTCACATAGTTAACCGAACAACCAAAACATAGTGCTAGAAAATGCAGTCGTCAAGTGAAATGTTCGCTCTATCTTGTCTTCAACATTTCAACTCAACGAACGTGTCACAAAATAACACAACAACAATCTTATATCTCATCTTGTCTCTGGTTTTATGATGTAACGATCATGCAACCATAATAACCACGTTCGAAATTCAAATGAAGCGGAAAAATAGTAGCTCAGCTGTCGCTGTCCCAAAAGCAACTAATTTTTGATTTTGGGAATAATCTTTTAAAGCTGGAAACACATGCGGTGTTTCCAAATACCTACAAATGTTTGAATTCCACTATTTTCGAAAATGCAGACTTAGCGTAGACGCACTGTAACAACAGGTACAGAGGGATCGCACACACACGAAATGCTTAGGTAAAGTTACTCCAATTCTCTTATATATCTATGTTGTTTTCAAAACTGGATGATACTAAATCTCCCTTCAAATGATTTTAATCTAAAATGTTAACATGGTTAACCGAACAACCAAAACATAGTGCTAGAAAATGCAGTCGTCAAGTGAAATGTTCGCTCTATCTTGTCTTCAACATTTCAACTCAACGAACGTGTCACAAAATAACACAACAACAATCTTATATCTCATCTTGTCTCTGGTTTTATGATGTAACGATCATGCAACCATAATAACCGCGTTCGAAATTCAAATGAAGCGGAAAAATAGTAGCTCAGCGCTGTCCCAAAAGCAACTAAGCTGCCGGTACAATGATGTTGATGTTAAACTTGTTGATCGATAGTTAGCTATTGATTACAAATCGATTTTGTGTGTTCAAATGACGCCTGTTTGTTATTTAGACGTACGCGTGTATCATTCTCTGATCTGTTGAACTATCTACACGATGGTGGCAAGATTAATTTGAGAAGTGCATAGTAGGTTAAAAAAGAATCTTGTAAATAAACTTAAGATTGAACAAGCTTTCAAAAGTTAATGTCATGTGCAACCTCTAAACGAGTATTCTTCTCCAAACAGTACAACTAGTATTCAGCGTCATTAACGTTGTTTGATATTGATATCGCATGTATAAAATGGTTCCCTAATTGCAATGTAATGTCTCCCATGACCTGTTCCCACAACAATAGTTATTATACTTACAAAGCTTAAAGATACGCCACCAGTTCATAAAGCTATCTTCTCGTAAGATACATCTCATGGTGATTTAAATCTATATATTTGATATCCTTCCTGTCATCTCTAGTGGTGGCTGGCTCGGATCGATCGATTTTTATTAATAATAGTTGTGAGGACGAAGTTGTGCCGAGAGGTCAGTAACCCCCAAGTTACCCCAGCTTCCGACCCACCGGCAAAACAGTGACAATATTATTCACGCGGTCAATGATCGAACTTCAGTGAAATAAGTCACGTATTTTACAAAGTTTTGAGGGACATTGGCCTCATTTAGCACAAAGTACTTACTCGTTAACTTTCTATAGATTATAGCAATCAAAGTTATAAAATTTTAGAAATCGCGCAAAATACCACATTAGTGTTGACTTGAGTTATAGAAAAAGTGAAGAGATGAGAGCTTATTTATCATCTTTGATTTTCACCGCGTTGTTTTTTGATCTTCACAGCGTGGTTAAATAGTAGATGGTTATACAAGGAGCTAAAATGACCTATTATTTATGTGTGTATAATTGTATATACATAATAAATAATTGTAAGCCCCTACTCGTTTAACATTCGTCTCAAGTCTACGAAATGCTACGCGTAGCAGTCAAAGTTCGTACATAAGAGATCAACGCGCTCCTGGCGCTACAGGCATTACGCAATTCGTGTAAACTTACTATTTAAAAATAAAAATGGAATGGTAAATATAAATGGGCATTTTACAGACCGCCATCTATAGCCCCAAAAAAGCGAGGCTGATTATACACAGATGGTTTCAGATTCAATCATAAATGGTGCGAGTATTTTTAGTACCTGCAGAACGGATCGCAATTTGACAAGCAATACTATAAAATAGTAAACAGTGAAAACTTTATATTTCTACCTTCACAGCCTCTATGAGAAAACTACCATACTACTGTTAGTTCTTTTGTGTAGCGGTCTTTGTGTTTATTGTTTGTGGCTTTTGTAACAAACTGCCTCAAAACATGCGTAGCGGATTGTTTGAAAAACAGTATTTTGAGCACGGAAAGCCGTTTTTGTAACAAAGTTCAAGCCGTAAAAGATCAGTTACCGCAATGTTTTCTGGTTACTTACTGCATTGTTCAAGTATTGAAAAAAAAACAAAGTAAATAAACTCTTTTCGATCTAAATGCTTCATAATTTCTCAACATTTTTTTGCATTTTACATTGCGACGAAGAAGGTATCCATCCTCCGAATCAAATGCCCCTAGCGGACACTCATCCAAATGTCAAGCAAGCTACGAAACGAGTGATTCTATACTTCAAGTTGGTTAGAGCCGGTACACGAATAGCCTGCTTACTATCTTAGTACAGTCAGTTGCACCAAATGCATAAAGTTTTTAAATTTTATTTGAGTGGATTTTTAGCCATGTAAATAACAATTAAAATGCTGCGACACCAACTTGAAATTGAAGAATTGTATATTCTAGTGCTTCTTTTTCTCTTCCATGAGAGAGACCTATGTCTAGCAGTGGACTGCAATAAGTTGATGATGATGATGATATTCTAGTATAGCCAACTGTACTAACGGACATTATTCCATGTTGGTCACTCCACTTGTTAGATATATCCGATCTCGCCTAGATATAAGAAAAGGCACAAAGAATGACCGACACTACAGACGTGATTATTGCATTACTGATACCTTCTGTGATAAATAGACGGCGGCAATTGCAGTTTAAATGCTATAAAAGTTACCGGAATTCAGATTTATCTATCTCTCAACGAAGTCGTATAAAATTCTTCAAAATCTCGTCTGTGTTGTCTTTTTAACATTAGAGCACATCTGAGCATACCACCACCGACTCTTTGAAAGAAAGTCGTATACAGGTTGGCCGGAAAATTGACTTCAAAAAAAAAATATTGGTCCCTCGTATCGTGGGGTATCCGAATTTGCAATTTTTTATAGTTTTCGAGTTATGATTTTTTTTCTGAATTTTCGGAAATGTTCGACCTGAAAACTTAAAATTTCAAAAAAAAAGTAGATGACGTTTGTAATTTTTTTTGCAACTGAATCCACATGATTAGTACATTTATGCATAAAATAATTAGCTTTGTTACTTTGATGAAAGTTATGAAAATGATGATCCAAAGTGTAAATTTCCGTTCGGTTAATTTTGACTTAAATTTTCAACTTTGAAAATCTAAACGAGTGACTTCATGGTTCCTAAGTAGCCCTTAGGAATAAGATTTTGAATTTAAAGTTTAAAATTGAATTCGAAAAGAATCAGATATGAGGGTAAAATATTCAAAGAGTTTGATGGGTAGACCAAGATCGAACTGATACCAAAGGGTAATAAAGTGGCGCTCGCTCCACAAGCAGTCAATCAAAATTCTTATGAAATTCTCATCTGCAATTTCACGATTCAAAGAAGATAGGTAACTACGTAACTAGGTAATGAGCAAAAATCCTTGAGTGAAATTGAAAACGGGTCGGAGTCTCGGAGTATATTATGGCCATCATTAGTGGTAGTACGCAAGCATAAGTCTCAAGTTAAGTCATTACTAGCCCGATAGATTTTTTGCTGTGCATTTATAGTAGCGCGAACCACTTAATAGTGGCTTAAAAACGAAGTGCTGACATTAATGATTATGAGTAGTATTGTTTATAACTGTTTTAGATATCAAAGAAGTGGAGTTGGCTAGATTTTATGTAACGACTTGAACCGTTATGGTTCGGGACTAAGTTTTGTGATAATCAAACAAATACCTACCCTTTATTTGTCCTCGGAATTTTTATACAAACACGTTTAATTCCGGAAGAATTCCGCTTGTTCGCTGAAATAAATGTTAGAACACAAATGATTTAGTTAATTTGAATTTAGAATACAATTTATGTGATATTATTGTGGGCATTGAACTTATGTAGACAAAAAAACTTCATGAATTATGTATGGCAACGGTAAAGTAATTTTAGATTTGCATTTTTATATGTTAGCTCGCCCACCCTGTGCACTAATTAAGGTAGGTAGTTATGCAAAATATGGAGACATCAATTAAATAAATCGGGCCTTCTTTCCATTGTACTATTCGAAAAACAAAAGAGCGAAAAGTCATAAAAACGTATGCATACCTATTAAGTTCACTATAAAACACTTATGGCCTTAAAGCCTGCGCACATTAGGCGATGGCAATCAGCCGAAATGCTGTCATATTTGACAGCGATTCAGCTGATCGCCATCGACATCGCCTAGGCCTTTACCTAAAAAAATATGACAAAAGATAAACAAGTGACAAGTGTTTAAACTACTTCCATCTTTTACAACAGTGATACTAGCATATAGCAATGATTAAATTTAAATGGCGTTTTTAAGTGTGACTGTTATTTTATACGAGCTATTGTAAGTTATGAAATAACCGTTTATCTCATTAACGCCGGAGTAAATACAACCTCATTCATAATTACTTATGAAAACTTATCTTCTGCTGATACAAAAGCAAATATTCCCAGGGATTAGCATCAGAACAGAAACTGAACTGTTTTATAGTCGCGGGAACACTCGATAGAAGTAACGGTTACGTCTCTTAATTACACGTAGAGGGAATTAAAGAGTTCATGAAGCAACGGAATGTTTATGTCAGTGTACTTTCGCTGGAGGAATGTTGCAACAGGTGCTTTAAAGTAATGTATGGTGTTGCAAATGTACAGTAAGCCTACCACAAGCTATGTCTCTGGCTCTGGTTTTGAGTCTGTGTGAGTGTTGGATAAATCCTTATCAATCAGGTCGTCTACACTTCTTCAACCATCCGGTGGGAAGTGCGGGTAAGAATCGAACTTCTCGATCTTTTTTCTGGCCTCAACTTCACTCGCGAGTCTCGTGGCTTTGCCCCGAATGCCTTCCAAATAAATCCTACGTCGAAACGTCACTCTCACAGTATAATACACTGGTGAGCACGCACACAGACTCAAAACCAGAGCCAGAGACAGAGCTAGACAGAGCTTGTGGAAGGTCTACTGGTGCTTCAAAGTAATCTATGATGTTGCACATGAACAGGGTGCGATGACATGGAAACGCGAAGCTTGACAAGAAATAACTTCGCTGCGATACGCCCGCTGTGTGACAAATCTATTTTACGATAGAATCCAGAGTCTTAGGCCCGTATTCAGAAATAGTGCTTGAGTCGAGCTTCAAACATAGATGTTTGTCATTTTTCAATGGAGAACTGTAAAAAATCTATTTTTGAGGCTCTACTCAGACTTAAACATTGTTTTTAAATGCGGGCCCAAAAGTCTATCTATGAAACTTTTGCTTTTGTATTATTGCCTACGTCTCACTAAGCTTTAGTGGCACTGGGACTGCAAGCTGTAGTTTTTTGCCTCTATGCTTGGTCGCGTGGACTCACCTAGCTTTAAGACGTTTCAAAAAGATACTATTGAATAAATACATATTTGGCTTGGACTTTCAACGCTTGACGTTTCGAAGCCTGTGTCGGTGAGTGACTACTGAGAATACCAACCTTGGCGTGAACTGCAAAAATCTTGAAAAAACAAAGTCACAATTTTTTTTGTTCCATGACATAATCTTTTTTGATAACATGTCGTCAGCAGTTAAGTTTTGTGGATTATTGTGTTAATAAAACATAAATTTAAAAGATTTTAAGTATTTTGATTAGTTTTGGCACTTCCTATGGCACTTCTAGCAGCCACGAAAAATGTGCCTGAGTTTATTTATACCCGTTGCGTAGGAAGAAAGAATGTTGCAAGTTGGTTCTACGCACACAAAATTATTGTCGATACGCAGCTAATTATCTTTCTACACTGAAACAGTTTATGCTCAATAAACTAACACTTTCCAACAACATCCTGAGCCAACAACTAACTCGTGTGAGAAACAGTCGCGATACTCAGCGCTGAATTACAAAGTCAGGTATTTACAACTTACAGGTGGATGCTACATTGTTACAGACACTTTAGTCCTTTCTCGTTTCACATGTTATGATTGGCGTGACAACACCGCCACAACACACCTAGTTGTTTTGTTACATAGTAGTTGTTGCTTGAATGATGAAGATTTGAAGAGTTTTAAAAACAGGCAAAATGAAGAGAACCTCATTCAGCGACTACCTTAATGATTGACATGGCAAAACCAACACATTATTGATAATATATATTAGTTAAAAAATGTTGAGAATGTTTTTTAAACTTATATATTACGAAAACGAGCCTATAAGCAATTAAACCAGCACCCACTGAATACAGCAATGCAAATTTATAAACTTATAATGATGTAACTGCATGAAGTAACATGCATTTTTAGAATATCTGTACAGTCACGAATACTCTCCATCTGTAGGCCTACCACAAGCTCTGCCTGGCTCTGTCTCTGGCTATACTGCGTGTGTGACGTTTCGACGTAGGATTTATTTAGTCAGACTCAAAACCGGAGCTAGAGCCAGATAGAGCTTGTGGTAGGCCTACTGGACTCTATTACGTCTACAGTATACGTGTGTATGATGTATACAAACACGCACGGCTTATGCAATTCAATACTAAATAAGGCGCGACCAGTCTTCGCTTGGCCTAGCAATTATGCGACGGACGTAATTGACGTAATAGAGACTGGTCCCTATTAGTTTATTTTAAGTGCGAGTTCAATGTCACATTAAGGCAGAGAACTGGTAAAAAAAGGCTTTTTATGTAAGATGATGGATGGTTATCTGAAAGAAACAGGATTCTTCAATCTTGTGCTCAGTCAAGTCTAGCATCAGTAAACTCTATCAACTTAGATTAAAGCTTAGATGCTGATAAAAAAGGATAACGCAGCCCTACTTTACATCCTTTCAACTCCATAGCAAAAGTCATCCTCCATCTTATACGCCTTGTTACACTCGTTTCTAGATGCCTTTGATATACAACCGGCAGCGTTAGCTTTTTTATAATAACATCAGCTTTTTATTATTTTCTATAATTTTAAACAGATATGACTTGCTCAATTTTTATTTTACAAGTTATTAGAGAATGAGGATAGGAAGAAAATATAGATCAGCTATTTAGATACCAACATGACAACACGACGACGTGGTCACACAGAAATGGGTCGCACTTAGTTGCGAACACTCAAAGTCACCAGAAATGCTGTCTGCGTAGGCGCAACTCTCAGCAAACAATACCGACAATCTCGTTATGTGTGTTTATGTTACGCTTCGTGGACATTTCGTCCACCGGCGTGGGTTTTATACCAATTTGGAGTTAAAACTGTATCTGGGTAAACTCGTGGTTTCCCGATTATTTCTGAATCCGTTATTTTAGGTGCCAATTTGCTACTTCAACCAAGCACAATATCTAGTACACGGCTATAAGCATTGTCAGCGCTGCTCGTAAGATTACTGTATTTATTTGTGAATATATACCTTGTTAACCGACTTCCAATCAAAAAGGAGGAGGTTCTCAATTCGGTTGTATGTTTTTTTTTTTTAATGTTTGTTACCGCATAACTTCGTCATTTGTGAGCCGATTTGAAAAATTATTTTTTTATCTGAAAGGTATTGCTTCCAGATTGGTCCCATTTTAATTTAATTAAAATCGGTGTTGCCATTTTTTTTTTAATAATTTTTTTAATGTTTGTAACTGCATGCCTTCGTCATTTATGAACCGATTTAGAAAATTATTTTTTTATTTGGAAGGTTATTTTTACGTCCAGACTGTCCCAAACAAATTTCATTAAAATCGGTTTAGCCGTTTGGCAATGAAGTCGGTTTCTCAAGTTTTTTAAACTTATAATTATTTAGTTACGATTTAGGAAAAGTAAGATACGTATCATTGTACTTTAGTGTGTGAATGTAGGTCAGAGCTAGAAAGGTTCGACACTTTCGTTGCTTTTAGGAATTCTTGTTAAAAACCGATCTGTGTTTACTCAACATGTTTGCTCAGTTCGTATTGTATGTTTTCTGAGAGGTTATTAACCTAGTTCCGACATGCCGTTGGAGAAGGTATTAGAAGTGTTTGAGTTTCCACTCAAAAGGTCTGTTCTACAACCGTATTTATTGCGTAATCCCAGTCGATAGAGCAGGTTTTGAGACACCAATATAGCACGGTTACCTACCTCCTCAGTACTAGGGTCAATTAATATCGAGCAAATCGTTACAAGGTAAGTTCTAATCGAAAGCTTTTATAGCAGAGCCGAGACCACCATGGTTTGAAGTACTTCGATAGAGAACAGGCAATATTTCAGGATAACGTACAAAAAGTAAATTGCACCATGTTATCGCACTAATAGCTCTATTGAATAGGCATTGTGAGTTACAATGTGAGCGATACGCTTTGCTATTCCCTTATAATTTAAAGGAGACTGGGATAGGGAGAGCCTGGAGGGAGCCTTCAGAGCAGGCGGAATGCGCGGGCAAGGTCATTGCGCCTTGCGCGGTCATGCGCCCCTTCCCTTGCTTCCCTTCCCACCGTTCTGTCCACACCACATTGTCTAGTGGCCAGCGCGATCAGCTGCGGATAAAGGGAGCCGACTGAACTCCGATAGGAACCATTCCCATTGCGAATTTCACCTTTTATTTTCCGTGTAAAGCACGACCGACCCCGCGGCGATATGGTGCCCGGCTCTAACGCCATTTTCTAAGTACAAACCAGTAGGTAGGTACAAATATCGTGCCGTGGTTTATTTGCAGTGCGCCCGTGCACGTTTATCCCAGACCTCATCTTGTTCTAATATCAAACGAACGTTAGTAGGATTATTAAGTAAGCCAAGACATTCCTCAATAGTTGTATTTTAGAATGTTTGGTAAAACAGTGTTTTTAAAAAAGTTTATTACAATTCACATTGAATTGACAACAAGAAAAAGTTTTAGGTAGGTATAATAATTAGTTTCCAAAGCGATCTGCGATGGCGATCAGTGAAACTTGTCAAATATGAGAGCGATTGTCTGATTGCCATCACCATCGCCTAGATGTGCGCAGGCTTTTACAGATTGTTCGGCTATTTAATTTCAGAACCCAAAAACAAAACAAAGAATAGAAGAAAGTACCAAATAGATATATGAAGAACTATCACTTTTATCTATTAGAGATGTAATAATTGAAACTTAAAGAATGCCTAGCGCACTTTACAAATTGAAAGTAATTTAACGGATGCTAGATTTCACTTGCTATAATGATTAATAGGGTGTTAAAATTCGCAA
Source organism: Thera obeliscata (assembly GCA_947578465.1). Taxonomy (NCBI): domain Eukaryota; kingdom Metazoa; phylum Arthropoda; class Insecta; order Lepidoptera; family Geometridae; genus Thera; species Thera obeliscata. The sequence goes on from OX387926.1 coordinate 9,020,055, forward strand.
GTCGCTGTGCCAGATGTGGTGAGTCAAATGAATAGAAGAGTAATTACAGACGAGCTATGAAGCACATCGCTCTCTTTTTATAGCGTAAGCAAGATTTATTCCCACCACTCCAATCTTCCGAATTGTCTCTTGCGTATTTTATTTTGATAAAGCAGAATACAATTTCTTTTTACACGTACTAGTGAGAGGAAGTTTTGCTACACAGCTTGCATATACTCTTTTTATAGATTGCTTATTTTCCTCTGAGCGTTGGAACCTAAGAATTGATGTTGGTCATTAGTCGGGAATGAGATGTGGCGCCAATGTCTTCAACGCAGTTATAAATAGTGCGGATTTTGCATTGACTACCAACTAACATGAGTGTGAATATTGATGGACAAACATAAGCGTTTACAACTTGTATAATACTCTCATTTGTGTGAAGTTGTTTTAATTGACAGCTCAATTTGGAACAAAGAAAGTGTGCGTGTTGACTTTTGCACGAATTGCTGCGATGTTTGGCAAATATTACCAGAAATTATAACGGTTCATATCGTATGAATGAGATGTTCACTTTCTGTTTATTGATGTATGTTTAGTATTTTTTGCTTGCTACATAAAATAATGGATGCTGTTAAGAAATACGGTCTAAATTGTATGTCTTAGTGTCAGTTAGTAATAGTAATAGTAGTAGTTAGTAAAATTGGTTTATTATTAATCGTGGAATTTTCATTTGTTACAGATTTTGAAGCCTGAGAAGGAACATCAGAATATTTATCTCACAAAACGGGTAAGTTTATAATTACATCAAAAATAATATAATAAATCACGTCATTAAATTGAGTCTATTTTTCACTATTGTCAACTTTACAAAACTTGCATATTTTTTAAATTAATCTTAAAATTGATAAAATGTTGTTGTTGGTTGTTTTTATAGTACTTAGGTATTATAAAAACAATGGAACGTCCGTGAGACGCCTGTGAACTCTCGCTTAGTCGATCACTCTTTTTGCGCAGTCAAGCGTTTGAATTGCACATTCGAAAGACAAGATTGCACACTAGGACATACCACGACCAACATATCCAGACCCCCGCTTGACTTTCAAAGACAGGCTTGCAGGGATCAAAAATAAAGTCTACTGAGCATCAAAGCATTGCGTGCGCGCACGTGACAGTCACCCGATTTTTTTTTACATATTATATTGCTTGCGTTTGACCGGTGATGATGCGGCCTACGGTGTACCAAGATGGTACCTGTTTACTCTACCCTTAAAAACATCCAAGTTATAGCTGCTCAGAAAGACAGACGCCGGCAAGGAATTCCACTCCTTAGCTGTCCGTAACATTAAAGTTGAAGCAGTTGCAACATCAACCAGATGTCATATTTCCGTGCGACATCTTTACTACATTATCTTTTCTGGTTCTATTATTGCAACAGCTAATAGTTAGAAGCGAGACTTCAGACTTTGTAGCATGCAGATAATAACGGTTGAGTCAACAGTGTTCTTTATTATGATTTATAGCGTCATTGTTTGATTGCTCGGCAAAAGACAGAGTCGCGTGGGCGGCAAAACACGGCTTCCATTGATCGTTAGATTTATCACCATTGAGCGCGCGCAGGTGATTTGTTTGTAAATCTAAAGTATGATCGATCGAAATTCAAACAGGTAACTCCTCGATATTAAACGATTTGTATTCAAAACTTTTTAAGTGAAAGTGCGATAAAAACAAATTGTAAAGGTCAAGAAACAGCTTGATTGTTCGAATAATAAATAGTACACTGACAAATATTTTCCTACCCGAGATTGACTGTTATAGAAGCTTTGATGTTCACCTGTACTGCAGCAAGAGTTTCTCGCCAACAGCAAATGTGAATGGCTCAAAAGCTAATAGGCTTACTCTGTTGTAAATAAGTGGCTATTGAGATATAACAGGCTACTTCTGTAAGCATGAGTGACAGGCAACGCGATGTAGTTGCATGCCCCAGGTCAAAGGAGTTCTACAACCGTCAATGAGTGTTTCTTGAGAAATAAGCTGTAATAATGTACCTACCACTTAATGGTCTACGTCATAATGGATGTGAAAAAAGCTAGAGTCCGCGCAAGATAACTTTGCACGTGAGAGATTGGGGAAAATGTAAAAAAACTGACTTCAAATTGTCTCCCAATATGATCTTGCAAAGTTCGATTATCACATTTGTGTTTGTGGTCGGAAGACATATTTCCAGTCCATTTTACTCATGTTTTCCGCCATCTGTCCTCGCAGGCTTCTCTTGCGCGTGCTCTAGTAATACGTCAGATAGTTTCTTGTTCGCTTGGTAGTCTTCGCAGTTTATGTCGCCAATTGGCGGCTGCCGCTTTTGCAACACTACGACTTAACGTGGCATTTCTGAAATAAGCTGTTGTGGTAGATACAGTTAGTTGGTTTACCTTTGACATTCAATGGATAGTTGTTTGTAGCGTTGTTCTCAGTGCAAAGGTGGAGCATTAGCATTATCTAAGGTATTATTAGTAGGACATAAAGTTGTTGGGGCGTGATATCGCAGCAAGAAATGTTTATGATGATGTGAAGTTTCAAACGGTCTTCTATCAAAAGCTTTGTATGATTTATTTATTTATTGACTTATTTACACACATTTACACATATTTATCTGACTTCTACGCCTTGGGTTGTGGGATCGGTCCCCACCGGGAACAAATATTAGTGCGGTGAACAAAGATGTTTGTTCTCTGTTTGGGTGTTATATTGTATTATGAGTAGGTATTTACAAAAAAAGGTGTAAACGTATTATATCAGCTATCTGGTTTTCATAGTACCTACAAGCTCTGTTTAATTTGGGGCTAGACAGTGTTGTTTAAATTATCCGCAATTTTTTCTTATTATATTTATTTAATTCTTTATTGCACCAAAACACGTTTGTACAAAAGGAGAGCTAAATGCTAGACAGTGTTTTCTACAAGCCAACCTTAACAGTCTGGTAAACAGAGAAGTTGGCATGCTTAAAATAGAGTAGAAAATAGTTTAGATATACCTACGTACATACCTATTCGTTATAAATTAATTACCCAAAAACTTAAATTTTAGTTTTAGTAACCAATAACTTTTTATTCAACAGTCCTAACAATGGTTCAATTAACCTATTGTCCATTATGTAAGACTTGGCACTGAACGATTCAATAACCCATATGCGTGGTCTAAGTCCTTCTCAATCAGGCTTACTGTATTCCGAGGCCTTTACATGGGTCCTATTGCGGCGTTTATGGCTCGATGTTCATTAACGAAGGAGTTTGAATATAAGGTTATTAAAATTCCTGCAGAGATTCCATGTTGGATGTCGGATAGTGAATGCGTGACTCGCTATGCGGTCTAGCTCTCAAGTGCCTCGCTTCCTTGTTAGCGTCCTACAGAAAGCTATATTGTCCGATACAAAGTCTGTCTGGGCATAAATTTACATTTAGTTACGGCCGTTTTGTTTAGTTAAATCCTCTTCGCTGTCACTGCTAAATAAAAGATGTCCAGAGTTATACAGTAAATTGTATTCAATGTCTAGTTTCTGAGTCTCGCTGGATCGTGCTTGCTACGAGTAAACTTACGAGCATTGTGAGTAACTAATGAAGAAAGTTATATTGATGTGCACATCAAGGGTTTCCGATGTATGCATGCAATCAAGATGAAGGTACTTACGAGCACTTGTTGGAATTGAGACTTAATATACGCGCTATTTTAAGTGTACAGATGGATTGTAAAACTTGTGATGAACACTACACTAAAACTAAATACCCTAATGGTTTCTACGAAGGAAATAATTTAGTTTACCGCGTAATGATGTCTAGCTATGCCTATGAACTCGTTTGCGCTTTGTTTTCGAAAGATCTCTAAGCTGAAGCTGCACTGAATCTAAATTCGACAGACTCGTGAATTCGAAAAACTGAAATTGAAACAGCTCACGTCTTTGATCCCCAGGCGCAGTAGTACTAGTACCAACTCAAGAATGTTTGACTATCCCATCCCGTCAATAATAAGTGGGTACATATAATTTTGGAGATCTCATTTTTAATGCTCTTGTCCGTTCTTATTTTCATAAAAAAGATATAGTAGGTATTAGATATTGCTCTCGTCTACGCTTAGGTCGTCATTGTCGTTTTGGTCGCAAAGTAAGTGGTTTAAAGCCACAATAACTTTTAACCGTCTTACGCGGTGGCCAGCTTTCCATACCGTTGGCTTATTTCCAAGTTAAGTACAATTTACCATAAATAGAACGCCTTAGTTTGAACCTTAGTACCTTGTGATAAGGTTTAATGATGTCGTGTATAGCTGTAGATAGATCTTGATCATTGGCTTAGACTCTAGTAGCTTTTAAAATGACCTTTACCACCTCGTGATAAGGTATACATTATTCGTAGAGCTATCTAGGAGATAGCGGGCGCCGCTGCATTATTTATTTCTGAGCAAGTTTTTCTTTATTAGTTTACATCTTATATTTCCGGTAAGAAAATAGTTTTTGGGATATTAATCGGTTTTAATTATGATTTTTACTATGACATAAATTACTGTTATTGATAAATTTTATTAGACCAATTAAAAGAGGAAAGATAAACTGTGTGAAAAACTTTGAAATCAGTGAGGACGGCTAAAGGTATGGCCACATCTAGCTGCAATATTTGTGATATTCGCACATGAAAACACCAATAAAAAAACAGCTTTTAATAAATAGGCTAAAAACCCATTTAATTTTTACTTTTTAAAATATTCGGTGTAAATAAATGGTTCTTTCATAATACAAAAATTGCATCGAACATAGGCGAACATAAAAACTAAATAAATTAAAAAAAAAAAACAGACCTTGATTCATAGGGCTTTAATTTAATCGTTTCATATAGTTGCAGTGGATTTCTGGAATAAGCCTTTACATACTAGGTAGCAACATTGACAAAGCCTGGACTGCACATTCCTAGCAAAGCAGTTGCACACTCCTTTGCATATTCCTAACCCTAATCACATGCCTTCATTGCTCTAAATTAAACGTTTTCCATTATCGCATGCAAATGTTGCCATCGCCTACAGGTAGGTAGGTACAGTCAATGTCTAACATTGGCGATATTTTTAGCTCACAAAGCATTTAGGGCGATATATTAGAAGATATAAATTGTAGTAGTAGTAGAGCTCTATTGTGAAGGGCTCGTCCGGGAAAGTACCATCATGCCTTATTTCTACAATGTAGCAGCATTGCTGTGTTTCGGTTTTAAGTGGTTGCCGGTGAATTTTTGGCACGTGAGGCTGAACATTGATGCCTCAAATTGATGGACGCAGTACAGTGCATCGTAGGGCACGTTCCTGACATGCGTGACTTACGAGGCAATGCTTTATTGTAGGCTACCATTTAACATCAAATGGGCCATATGCTTCAGTTAGTTGTAGGTATACAAAAAAATAAACAAGATTTTGGGTATACCTATGTCACCTCATATTCGTAATGGTCCTATAGCAGCCATTTAGATCAGAAAATCATGTTGCCTATAATGTTGACATGAGTGTGACAGTGACAAAAAGCGTCATGAGCCGCAAAAAAAAAATCAGCCATTAAAAATGATTGGGTAAGTGTGTACGACTGTACGGGTGCAAGCAAAAATAAATTATTCATAGGGGTTCAGAAGAATTAATTTCTAAAAATCGCAAATAGGTAGATATTTCCACCGTCGAGTATACCATCGAACCACGGGCTATGCTGACAGCAACAAACCTGGACTTTGCATAGGTACCGTGGTATAATATAAGCACGCAAGGCCAGTTTAACTAGAAGCATCAAATTATGGTTACTGACGCTAAATATAGAGCAAAGGCGTTCGCGGCTAATGTTTATAGATAAAAATAAAAACTATTTTGATATATGAGCATATCATATAGGTTTCCCGGACCTTATAAAAAATAATAATAATAATAAAATAAAAAATAAAATAAATAATTAAAATTAGAAGCAATCCGGTACATTTGCGTTAATAGTGAAGCAAACTGAAGCGTATTGTTCGTAGTAGCCCTGTAAGAATCATCAGACGATCCCCAGCATTTAGCCCATTCAAAAAAGAAAAAAGAATAAAGGAGAAAATTAAAAAAAAAAATATTTTGATATTACACTCGTGAGCCAAAGAATCGACTCAAGACGCACGCTCGCGGTTAAAAAGCTCTAGCAAAAAATCTGAAGCTTTCATTCTAAATCTGATTTTAACACTTCAAAGCTGTTAGTTTAAGCTTCAAAATGGTATGATATACAAACAGAGATGTTTCTTACTTACTTGTAGGTGAACACTTTACGCGTGTATTGCCTTTCTATGTAACTATAAGCTTTGATTTCGATACAATCAGAATAGTCAAAGTTAAAAGCTTATTTCTATATTATGTTCCTTAAAGAAAACAATGTCTAGGTATGGCCGACTTGGGCGAAACTTCTCAGTACCATTCAAAAACCAAACTAAAAAAGTTTATTTAGCATCGAGTCAGGTCGTAAATTACGTAGGTGTTTTTTCACACTCTCTTTCTTTTTTTCTATCAGAGCTTACATGAACTAAGCCTTAGGCATTTTGCATTCAAACAGCGCTGCTAGCGCATAATCAACATCTTATCAGAATAATCTAGGATCTGAGAAAGAAATTCTCATTTAATTACTAGTTGAATGGATAGATGCATGGTTTGGCTCATTCTGAGTCATTGAGTAGGTACTTCTACTTACCATACTGCCAATAGAAGTAAAGTTTTTACTTGACTTACTACTTGCTTAGGCTACTTTTTATTCCAATAGCCTCGTGCAGAAGCTAGTGAAACTCAAAAAATAAGCTAGTGAAATCCAAGAATATTTTAAATCAGGGACTTAGAATGCAGAACAAATATACATTTTAGAGGCTCCCAAATTTGCCATAAAATTCAGAGTAGGACCTAAATATAATGTAGGTATGCGCAATGCGAAAGCTACTTTCTTCACACAAAATACCTTACCCAATTGACCATGCATACAAATCCATGGGAACTACCAAAAATACGCATAAATTGCTCGTGAAAGTATAAAAATTTCACACGCATTCGAGGATAACCCAGTTGTGGGATAATTAGGTCAGGCGAGCAACCTGTGCGCACGCATTGTCTCGACATTGCCCGCGGTACCGTTACCGCTCGGTCAAGTTCGGCCATTGTCGGCTGCCACTGTGACATACGGACTGGTATCGGGGCATCCATCTACACACGTTACTATGGGAGTACAGTCAGTAAAACAAGTTGAACTGAACTGTTGTCAGGCTATGGGCGGGATGTACAAGGTTACAGCTCAAGTTACAGATATAGTAAGAAAAAATACGCTTGCTACAGAGGCATAAGCATTGTATAGCTTGATGTGTATCCTTGTGTACTATATCAGATATACGTTATCCGTCAGATTTTTCAAAAGGAAATATTTTTATGAATATTAGCTAAACTGATATTATGGCATTTTCAAATTTAACCTCATTGTTGCTAACGATACTTTATGCTTTATTATAAGTAACTGATTGTTCTATGAGATAATTTTTATGTTTCTCATAACTTATATCAGAAAATACTATTTTATTTAACGTGTTATTTTATATTATGCCCTTTGGACAAGCCGCTGCAGTCGTTGCACGTACTGGAGCGTTTGTTTATGGTCAAAAGCGGTATAAATCGTCATTTTAACGGCGTTTTTAGGGAAATTTTGACATGTTTTACACATTACCATCCCGTAATCGTAATTCAGTGCTTATTCTCTGTCACTGGGATATTTAACAAAAAAAACATCATTATCAGCCGACTTCCATTCCATTATATCAATGGGGTGCTGATTGAGAATTTGCCATTCATTTTTGAATCCAAGATGGCGGATTTATTTTCTTTCTTAAATGTTTGATATGGGTTTCAGATTATATCAATGGAAGTCAGCCGATAGTGATGTTCTTATACAAGCTTTGATATCATTGCACTTCCTAGATATTCATTTATACTGTACTTTTTATGACATAGGTACTTATTATGTTGCACGTTGCAACATATAATAATAATACTAAATATTTCATGTTGCTGTCTTATATCGATGATACTATTACAATTGGCACATTAGCTCAGTGTTTGTACCATAATCGTTATATTTGCACGTATCTCTGATTACTCCCAAACCTCCTCAAAGATTCTTGATTTGATATTTGGCCTAAAAGATCTGAGTTGAGATCTACCGTGCTGGGAGACCGAAGTTGTAAGCCTGTTTTTTTCTGTAGGACTGCAAATATAATTTCAGGAACAAGATCCCGATACTGGTTTAGCGTGATTATCTAAATCTAATCGTAGGCGGAGCGGGCACGTGCGCCTCTGACCCACGGCCGACATCAAAGATCTTAGAGACCGTAACTTCTACTTAGTCGTAGGATGGTACCAGTTATCTTAGAACATTTACTTTGACCTCAGACCGTTGGAGATGATGCTTAAGTATCAACCTGATACTTATGTATCAAGAAGAGCAAGGTAATTCTACACCTATATTTATTACCTACCCTCAATAAACAATTAAGGGCTGTTTCAGCAGTACTATTATCACCTCTATAACTTTTGAAACTATCTTGGTTTTTAACATTATTTACTATTTTATTAAGTTTTTTTAATAACTATTTATATGCTTATTATTAACTATTTGTATTCGTGGTAAATATCCCGTTGTTTCATTTAAATTGCATTATCACCTTTGCTGAAAAATTTAACTATTTTTATAATAATTGGTCCCAAAATACTACACAGGTAAACCTAACCTAAAGGTTGACTCGGTAAGTATTTTTTGGTACTGAATCCTTAAAAATGTCGTTAAATATAGGCGTAATTTCAAATTTTGAAATTACGCATGTGTTGGTAGCAATTCGTATCTTTACTTGTTCATAAAACAAGCAGATGGCACACCTTATGTTAAAGGGTATCACTTATAGCAAAACATAAATAAATATAAATAAGCATAGTCTATACTTATAGCAAAGTGGGTTACGCACGTTGGGAATCTACGATGCACTGCCTTGTGTCTATCAACAAACAAGAAAGATTGATTGCACGAGTCCAATTTTCATTTAGAGATATCATTTTGCTTACGTTTGGAACAGGTTTTGTGGCCTCATTCGTATCTAATTCTGTGATGAAAATGTTATATCGAATTTTTTAGTAATAAATATAAAATCATAGCTGTAAACCATTGATGAACCAAGTCACGGTCAGTAATTTGAGGCAGTAGGTTTCGTCAAAATTATGTACGTCATCATCAAACAATTAAGATGAGCTACGGACAGACTGGCGCCTCTTCGATGAGACGTCGACTTACGAACATGATTTGACAAAATGACTTTAGGTCAGGGTGGGTCAGGGTCACTTTCTTTATTGGTCTTCAAACAAATAGTATTAGCAACTAATCACTACACAATTCTCCATTCAGATTCAATTGATTAGAATTTCACCAAGTAGAAAGTTGTAGCTGAATTAAAGTTCTTTGTATTAAATTTAAAATGAAAATCACAGGGTACTATCCTACCTACATAATTATATTAAGTACATAGAAAAGCTACTTAGATTTTGAATACTTTTAGTATGGTTTTTCGTTATTGTGTTTACTTGAATATTAGTCACAAACGATAAACAATCAGTTCAAAGCTTCTGATATATTATAAAATTGACACGGAATCAACCCATTCTCTTTAACTAGTTAACCCGGGAACGGTGTCCTATATGTCTGTGAGACCGGGTGACTTGAAAAATTCGAATAACTTTTTCCCTCGCCGGCGATTTTCATCGCGATTTCGAGTAGCTGCCTGATTTCCCCTCACACACCGTAATTACAACCCGCGACGTTGGAGTTGGCGCAAGTTTTTGAGTTCTGGTGCAAACCCGGTGCGGTAGACCGGGGTCACCGAATATGTAAGTAAAATAGGCAGAGTTGAATTATTGATTATTCGTTTTTTGACAGGTTTATGTACATTTTTTACTTACTTTTGCTAGTGTGTTATTGCATTATTTTATTATCAGTAAGTTTATTGCACGATTTCTTAAATTTTATCGTAATAACACGAAATTATTCTTCATCTTGATTCAAATATAAACTTTGCTACAGCATGTCGTACAAAAGCGAATAGCATCGTCTAGAACCACTTCTCTATGAACTGCTTGATGCCGACAGACGATCATCAGAAAGAACAAAGTATACACTTGCCACAACTGCAAGAAACATTTGTGTCTTGAGCATGTAGGGCCATATGCAGTATTGCAGTGTTGACTGGAGAAACGTGATTTTCAATTTTTTTTTTGTTAGTAGCATGTCATTTTTTGTTTATTATAAGTAAGTTCGGGGAGTCTAGAAACTGAAAAAGCTGAAAAAAAACATAAATATGTTGATTGTTGTGTTTTAAATGTTTAAAAAGCTATAATGTGTAAAAACGAACAAATTTTTTAGGTTCTATGTGAAGTTGTCTAATCATAAGAAAAAATAAATAAACGAGGCTGTGATTCATGAAGTATCATTGTTTTATTGTCAAATAATTTATAATTCATAAAAAATGTGGTAAATTAATAAAAGGTTCTATGAACCGGGTTTTTCAATGAAAGATTTCAATGAAAGAAATCTTTCATTGAAAAACCCGGTGCGTGGGACCGGGGTCACCGAAAATGTAAGTCAAATTGACGTCACCGTTGGCGGGTTAACTACACAGAAACCTACGTGCATAGAGAAGTCCAGCTAGGTCCTATGACCATCGGTTCATGTATTGTATTTGTATACAAACAGGAAACACAAACCATAATTCCTTTGTACTCCAACAGGAATAATTGTCGGTTAGGTCGTAATTATTGGATATTAAAAGCCAACCGCTAACATCCAGGCGCCTACGCCGATGGGAATACAAAGGCATTGTTATTTATTAATGAAATCCTTTATTCATGGTTGATTGCATGTTGATCTTCTATATAATCAAAGCGTATGCAAGCACACTCGAGCAAGTTGAATGATGTGAACTTGACTCCATGCATAATGAAAAAAGTAGATTACTGCAGTGCAGTGGTTTAAAGCAGTTTTTCTATGGCTTAGCAAAGTACTTAATAGCAACTTTGATTGGCAAATAATTATGGTTGAAAGCGAATCTTTGTATTGAGTACAAGACTTTGATCGGAAATATGCTGAACTTTACATACCAGAAATGTTTATTCATTGAGTTTTATTTTAGCTAAAATCAAGCAGCAAGAAATCTTCATTGCCATTTAATTTAACTGGCCTGTCAGCTCTGTAGGTAGTGTCGTAGGTCGTGGGTTCCATCCCCACCAAGAACAAATATTTGTGTGGTGAACACAGATGTTAGTTCGCTACCTGGGTAATATACTGAATTCAAAGTATGTATTTACCAAATCAAATGTATTTTTTTTTACATTAAATAGACTATCCTTTGGCTACAATCTCACCTGATGGTAAGCGACAATGTAGCCAATGATGGTAGGTATTAGGTATATCAGTCCTCTTATTACCATAGTATTAACTTTGCCTAATTTGGGGCTATAGATAGTGTAGTATGGATTGTACACAATTTTTATTTATATATTTATGCTATCGATTTGTCTCAATACTCATTTAAAGAACACGCAATTTTCTCGATGGAAAATGTTGAACATTTCATTTGGTGTAATATCTTTACGTAAATGAACCTGCTGAAGAGCTTCGGTAGTAAAGCCTGAAACCTAATTGCATTTAATTACCGTTCAGCTAACAAGTGCCTAACGATGTTCAGACTTTACAGCTACGAAATCTTAAAAGCACCATCGACAATGTAGCTTCTCATTAGATAGTCGCACACTGATCAGATAACGCCATTTTATTACATTATCTGAAGTGAAGTACGACACTGCAGCTTCTTATCTTTTTGTTTATGATTATGATGCCACAAGTTCATGTTTTTTATTTGTCGTAGACTAATCTAAGGTGAGAAATAAAACGAGCTTGTATACAGGCTTGGGCTTTTGATATGTTATAAAGATTTATAAAAAGCAAATCAATAATTTATTTATTCTATGGTATCACAAGGATCAATTTGAAACGTCTTAAATATAGGTGAGTCTAGGTGCCAGTTCCACGCGACGAAGCCTAGAAGCCTACACATTTTGATCGTACAATATTTCATATTACAATTACATATTACAACATTTAATGGTCACTTATTTTAGTAATAAATAATAATAAATAAATATTGTGGACAATTCAAACAACACTACCCAGCCCCAAACTAAGCAGAGCTTGTAATATGGGAACCAGAGAGCTGATATAATACATGAATATTTTTTTTTGTAAATACATACTTAGATTACAATATAACACCCAGACAGAGAACAAACATTTATGATCACCACACAAATATTTGTTCTCGGTGGGGATCGAACCCACGACCTACGGCGCAGAAGGCAGAGCTACTACCAACTGAGCTATAAATTTAAAAAACTCCATATTTCGAACGGTATACCAGCTTCTTACAAACAAGCTATTGTTGAACAATAAAATAGCTTAGGCTCGGTACACCATGACATTCACCGCACTTTTAAAACAATAAATCGCTCATTTTACAAGCATGTGATACCATTATAATAATGTCTATGGTTCACCGTTAAATTGGGCAATTTGAGCGCACAGTAAGGTGGCCACGCCCCGCTGCGCCCGCGCCACGCTAAACATCGTGACATAACTGTTGCAGTCATTTATGATATATACGTCATGTCATAAGCACCTGTGCTTGCCGATGATAATTGTTTCAAGTACCGTTCGCAATAAAAGCGCGCGAAAGAGGGTAGACCAATTAATCTTCTAAACACACTATCACATAGATCAAGCAACTGTCAAAATATCGTGACCCTTAAAACGCATTATAGAAATATCAAGATGATGTATTTTTCTACTTTTATGCCAATCCAAAAAGATTTTCTATGAAAACGATCTAAGTGGTAGCTGTTTTCCACGCAAACAAAACAGCGGAAAATCTGCCTGTTGATAAAATCTAAGATGCTGATCCGTCTGCCTCGGATAATTCCATAACAGTAATAAACCGCCTCGTAGAGTACAAGCCGTAAATTTATTGTAGTTCATTGTAGAATTACAATGATTGGCGCAATGTTCCGCCGTAGATATCTGTGCTAAAAGTGCTGTATAGGAGAACTAACTGTAACGGCTCCTTCCGTTGTTTTACCATATTCAGCCATGCGAGCTGTGAAATGTCACGATGGTAGGTAAGCCTTTGTTTAGCTTACATATTAACGGGTAGTCGAGAAGATACATTTATTAAGGATAGTGTAAAGAACAGAGACATTCCGCCCTCACCACAGATAGCTTTTAAAGCAGCAGAGCACAATGTTTAGCTAAGATTAGGCAGGCATTCGTTGAAATTAATCATTTCATGTGCAACGAAAAAGAAAAAGAAAGCCATGTAAACAAATATATCATACATCAAAACAGTCTTTATTCAGTAAACATATTATGATAAAAACCTTGCGAACTTTGTGATGTTTGTTTTGCATCTTTCTTCATCTATGCATATATTTAGGTATTCAGATCAAGAAAACGATTATGTCGTTTTGCATATAATAGAGCTGCAGAAGCAGATCGGCGCGGCGTTGGCATAGTTTAACCCAAATCACGGATACCGCAAAGCCGTTTTATTGTGGTTTGTTAAAGTTGAGGTAATTGGTCAACTAGGACATTAACTTTAAGTACGCAATCACAATAAACAGAAGGGATTGGAAATTTAGCATTAGGTACATAGAAATTAGCGCAATGAGCGCGGTGAAAAAGGACAGACAATCGGAAGTGTGTTTAGAACCTGTCTACTTTTATGCCTGGTTTTTGAGATATTACTTGTCATTCTCGTTTTCCATAATACTTTGAACGGAATTACGCAAAAAACTTACTTTTACTCATAACCCAGCAGGTACTTCAATATCCATTAAGCAAATGAACTCATTTAATGTATCCCTGATACTGTCGATACATCAACGTAACCTGGTTACAAATATGTAACTTTTGACTAAGTGTCTTTTGAGAAAGTAACCTACATTAAAATAGCGGTATATCTGTTAAATGCAATTTATATGAGGTTTTATGGACACACACATCCGATGCATTTCGTTTCTTTGATTACTTCCAAAATGTTTATGATACACAATGTAAACGTGCCTATGACCACGCAGAAAAGTGAATTGAAAGTAGTTCGAATCACCGAGCATGTACGAGTATACGAAATGATTTCAGCTGTTGTAGAGACAGATAATAGGTACCTTCTACACAACAATGTTGCACTTTCACATTTTACAATCGGTCATTCATTCTGATAAAAAGATTAGTGAAAGCGATAGTGCCATGCAAAAAAGTAAATGAAAATTCGTGTCACTGACTTTCCTATTGCCTTTCGTGGATCCATGTTGCGATTGTCTGCCTGACCTGCCTGCCGACCATGTAATTATACCAACATGTTTTTACGCATTCTCTTTGGAGCAATTGAGCCGCAATAAAGTTATTATCATGCCGAATTGATTGTGGAATTTGCGGTACGTGTTCGGTTCGGATGCTACGATAAATTACGCTAAATTCTAGCCTGCTTAAGTGGATAATAAGAGCTAACACATATCAATTTGCTAGTAATTCACTACTTGACCGCCTTTCGATTTAATTCTTTGAATAACTAGACAGTTTTTTGGCGGATGACGTCAAGGAACATGTTTTGAGTTAAAATCGACCAATAATCCCCTCGTTGATTCGGTATCCACATAGTATCTTTCAAAAGTTCGCAAGGAATACGCTCTCCTTTCATGAGCGTTTGTGGGCGGGCTGTGTAGGCTATATTTCAGACCAGTCAGATAGGATTCCAAAATGTTACCTTTCTATGTGTTTTTGTAGAAGTATATTATTGACTTATGTTTGTTTGTTTTGTTTCAGGCAGTGCCTTTGTCGGCATGAGGGGCAATTCGCTGCGCGTTGCGCGGCTAGTGTTTTTTTTATTGCAAGCTTCAGCGGTTCTATGTAAGTCTTGATTTATTATAACCATATTATTTGTATACCCAAGAATACACAAAAAAATTGTATTTTATTATTGCCAACCACTGGGTTAAAATAAACTATTTTCTAGTTGATTTGTGATCTTACTATCTTAACTACTTTGAAAAAAACTAGCGTTCCGTACCTATTTCAGATGACTTATGTCTTGAATTAGGTATGCTATACACCCTGCAGGTTCGTGGCTGCTATTCGAGAACCTATATTTCTTAGTGCTTATCGGTTTCTACGAGCTGTATCCAAATATCCATCTCCATACATACTCATATCTCTTCATATCATATTTGACTAAAATAATATGAATTGGAGCCTCATTCATCAGTCTATAAAGTCCACAAGCTTCATTAATTTTTAATGTTAGGTACATACTGAATGAAAATATTTGAAACCAGGTCGGACGGCATTCGAGAAGCTAACAGACTTAGACTTCACTGGAACTGCGTACTACACGGTGCGAAACCTGTCGCTTTACGAATGCCAAGGCTGGTGCCGGGAGGAACCAGACTGTCAAGCAGCCTCTTTTAGGTAAGTTATCACGAAACTCAAAAGACAGCACCAAATATTTATTCAATTTGCTGCAATTTTTTTTAAGCACGTGTGTTCTTACTTTCTTAGATTCAGATACTGTCATGAACTTACTTATATTTAATGAAAATATCACCTCCAATTCATATTTCATATAAATCATATGAGGGTCATATTTTCTTTATCAATAAGTTTCTGGAAAAAAGAAAAACATACGAGCACGTATACAAGGTGTATCTAAATATGTGTACTATGCGAAGGTGGGGGGTTTCAGACCACAATGGTGATCAGTTGTGGAGGGGAGATAATTAAAAATTCCTATTTTCAGTTTCCCATACAAAAATATTTAATTTCATAATGCCTAAATAAATTGACAACCCTATCCTTGTAACCCCTTGACCCCTTGACCTACTACCTCTGTAGGTCTACTACTACTACCTACTACCTCTGTAGCTGAGTTTAGGGTTGTCACTTTGTATAAAGTCAGCTGTTCATGTTGAAACTTCGTTGCAGTTTGTTTCAGAGATACCAATCGAAGTTCGAAAAGTCGTTGCACAAAAGTTGTTCCCCGGGGGGTGGAAATTCACCCCTCTTCAGGATAGTACACATATTTTGATACACGTTGTATAGCAGACCTGGATTTTATGAGAAAAAATGGTTACTCTAGAGGCATTATCCAGGGAGGAAATAGGGGACTACGTTTGTATGGAGAGTCGCAGGTGTGATGCCCTCTTAACGAGAGAAAGTGTTTTAGTAAAGTAACAATAAGTAGGAGTTTTCAAAAATCTTGAACAAATAAAAACATATTCAAAATTTTAAATAATGAAAAAGAATCCCTACTTATGCATAAAGAAACACTAATGATTTAGCCCAACAGTATACAGCTGCCATAATGACAGCGCGATTAGGAAAGCAATCAATCGATGAAAGATAAGAAGGCATCATTAATTAAAACTAGAAGCCGAATGAAATCAATGTGACCATTGTTGAACACAATTCGCATCACCAATCACAATGCTCGTCAACCATTCATTGGTCCATGATCATTGTAAACTAATTGATAAAATTGGTAGATTATAGAAGTGAAACTCGGATCTTTTACCGACATCAAACATAGCCTTTCGCGCTAGTTATTAACTGTAGACGTAGGTTGGGTTTTTGCCTACAAAGTTACCTTACCCAAGTGCAAAAAAATGCTAAATGTTGTTTATTTCTACTTAAAGTGGGAATTTCACTTCGTCCAAGGATCTGTGCAGGTATTCTATGCCATGATCACGAAACAATCAACGTACCATCTCCTTATCTAACCCAAATGTCTGAGATACCAATCGACTGACGTGAAGATCCACCGAGTCAAGAGAATGACGTGAAGAACCAGGAGAAATCAGATGTAAGATAACCTTAGAGCTAATCATTGGTCATTCAATAGGCGTCAATCGACGTGATTGCACTTGATAACGTAGACGTGCATTTGACAGAGGACTGGTGTGAGAATTAGAAAGTGGCACAAAAATACAGTAATGAGATTGGTAGACCAAACTGAAGCTCGTATGTAAACATTTTCGATTATTAAGAAATAAAGACTTTGAGGTCAACTGGAAACGATGGAAATAAATCCGTCTTAGTCAGACTGCAAATATCAGAACTCAAGCGAAGGTGCTTAGGCAGTCTAGGGTCATTAACCTACTTAAAATAAAGTACGCCGTACAGAATGCCATTATAGCAGAACTAGGCATTAAGGTGCTGGTGAAATGGTAAGCCAGCGAGAATGGCTTTACGTTGTCCTTCAAAACGCTCATATAAAGTTGATTGGCCTGCTGGCATTGGCATTGGCAGTGACACGGCCAGGTCGCGGACGTGAGTAGCGAAGCCGCCGCGGCTAAGGTCACGGAATGTGTGTCAGTCAGCCACACGCACACGTCCTCCGCAGTGCTTCACTACCACGAATGACGGCCCAAGCATTCCAATGACACGCTCTTGGTTAATAACAATGTGTCTCTACAATCGCTGCCCACAAACCGTGTAAAAGCGGAAACCGACCTCGCCGCGCTCCAAATTGGATAACAGTAAAAGTGATCGCATACGTCTTAAAATGGATTATTGTCTGCACCATTTTCAAGCGGATAGTTTCATGGCTATTGGCGGTTTTCTGCAAGTTATTTACTAATGTTGTTATGTTCCGTTCCATATCCATCCATGGTAGGTAAGGTACTTGTAGTACCTTTGCCTTCCTTAGTAACTATCTAAGCTGAGTAATAACATATGATTTAAAGTGCGCCTCAGATAGGCTCCTTTCGTGCACACGGTACATGTTTTCAAACTTTTTAGATTTGACTTGTACAAAAAATGATTGGAAAAGTTGTTCTCATAGCCTCTATGCAGGAAAAACCTATAACAGGTTTATGATCTTTTGTTAATTCCCGTGTGAAATGTATCGCATAACACATTGTTGTATGTGCTTTATTGAAACATTCACAAGATACGTTGAACCTCAGAATAAAGTTGCATGAAACAACAATAAGAAAGTGTCAGATACCTCTATATAGCATTTTCTCTCTGTGAAGGTACTAGATAAGGTAGGTACCCTAATAACTGTGAAATCTAATTGTATCAGTCAGAAGTGAGGCGTGTAACAACATTACAATGCTGGTTAGAGCCCTCGAAATCAATTTGAACGAATTAAAATGAAAATCAATTCGGTATCCAATTGCTAGACGGTACTTTCCCGTGCTTCTAGTTGAGTACAGTAAGCCACAGAATACGAGATTACACTAGAATTGTACGACTTCCTATCTGAAATCAATATGTCCAAAAGAATAGCAATCTAACAAAAGACTGCTATTTCAACAATCGGTAACTGTACAAGCGGTGACTGCGGTGCCACTTCGCTCATGAAATACGGTATTCGGGAGCAGACGATCGTCGATACACCGCTCATCTGACAATATCCAAGTTAGATTAAATACCTGAGACGTAGCAGGATCACGACCTTTCTATCAGATTGCTGTCATTCTGATAAAATCACAAACGACATGCCCCATAACTGTAAGGCATATTTTAAATTGTTTTTGGACAGACTTTCTACACAGCGGCAGAATCAACACGTTGTTTTCAGCTTAATTGGGCACGAAAAAAGAACAAACAACAGCTTTCTCCGGTTGCAAGCGCGATGTGATCATTAATTCAGCCATCAAAATTGTATTAAAAGCGTATTAGTATAGAGTGAGATTGAACTCTAGATATACCTTACAAGTTACTTTCCGATGTTCACTACCTGTGATTGATGGCATAGCTGAACGCGTATGCTTTGGCGCCTGCATGCAATGTCATTACAGCTTCAAGAAAGCCGTTGGTTTTTACTGAGATAAAATCGTAAGACCCGAGTTGCATAAAAAAAATCGAGTCTCAATACGAGTTAGGACAAGTATAGCACTACAGTGAAGCAGCTTGGTTCCCGTCAGCTACGATGTCGGCTAACGGGCTGATAGTAGCTGATGGCGATCAGATCGTACTTCAGACAATTTTGTCATAATCGTAAATCGTCGAGGTTGCTTAAGTATAATGGATTAGGCATCGTAACGGGATGATAAGCCGTGTAAACAGCACGACAGTTAAGTCATTACATGCTTAATATACGGTTTAATAGTCTCTTTATTGGGTGTTAGGAATACCTAGTTAAAGCCGAAAAAGTTTCCTGAATTCAATTGAAAAAATTGCACACACATTTCTATAGGTTTCGTTAAAAGTAAAATGAAATGCCTCATCAGTTTTGGTCATCTGTTTAGATGCATTTGAGTTGTTTTTTTGAGAAGAGGCGGTCACACCTGTCTAAAACTAGCGATGCTTGTACTAGAGGATAACTCATAAATAAAGTAGGTTCACTTCATCACACTTTATTTGCTCTTTATCTTCACAGCAACAAACATCTGTCATGCATACCTCGTGTCCTGGATTTTCAATTAAACACTAATCTGTCTCGCTTTGAATTGGGTTTCTTTTTCGTTGCTCAGTATAATATATTTTCTTTCCTTCAGAAGAGATTTTAAAGTGCCTTATAGCTTACGCTAAGCCCGTTGCTTCGACGTCACGGCAACACACCTTCAAGTGCGTCACACAACCTGTCAATCATGTTATCTTCAAGCTTAGCCTAGAGCGAGTCAAGTTGCTTATTAAATAATAAATACATAATACCTTCTACTTGATGCGACACGTAAGAACAGCCGCGGGCTTAACCGGTGTTTAGCGTTAGTTAAGTGGGGTAGGACATGGGATGTACTTTTCTCTTTTTGGTTCTAATTATTATCTATTTCTATGGAATTATGGGCTATGTCACTGGGTTACATTAAAAGTGAACTTCCAGTGTTTTTTAGAGCAATTTGTGGTGTGCTGACACACACACACACACACTGAGAAACAAAAAAGTTTGTTACTGAAGACTCTAAAGTGTATGTACCTAACTACACTATTTTAAAAGATGTATAAAAAAAAATTTATTTTAGTCTTTGTGAATACAGAGGTATTTGTTTGCACTATGAGTGAAAGCACTGTTTTGGCATGCATTTTAAAACATTTTTTTAATTTATTTAATATGATGTTCTACATTTTTCTATGGTTCCTGACAGACACAGAAACACAAAATTACTTGATAAAACGTGTGGTTTAAATTGTTCTCACTTTGTTGCACCGGAAAACATAAAAGCTTGTCAACAAATTAGCAAGTGTAAATTATTGCAGACACGAGTCATGCTCCGGAAATGCTGACTTACTTTTTGGCTTCTTGTAGATGCTTGTAGACGGCTGTGATGATTTAAAATGATTAAATGATTATGTTCCTACACTATATTTATTGTGACAAATTAGTGAATTATTCTTCATCCATGTCTTTAAGTAACGATCTAAACTTGGATAAAGGACTTGTAAGATTTTTGTATGGCGCTGTGGTCTGATTTACTTTGGTATAATTCTTTGTAAAACTAATGATGCACAATAAAAGTATTAAACAGTGTTCAAAGTATATCCATATTAATATTTTTTTTCCGAGGAGAGTATGTTGCGCCAACTCCACATAAAGTGGAATAAGGGCAGGAAGAAGAAGGTGCAGTGAGTAATCAGTTGGTGCAACTAAATGTATCTACATTATATATCTACAATGCTTATGAAATCGAAACGATATTCAGCATCATTAGTCTTCCACTCCGTTTGAACATTAATCACAGCTTAGATATTTTTTCATGTTTACGACTACCGAAACAACGATTAATAACATACAGGTATGCTATTTGTCAGTATATTTGTAGCCAATTCTTCAACTATTGCACACCCACGTATAATGGGGCTCACACAATGAAGTATGATGTTCTTCTTCTTATCTTGTCTCAGCTGAACGATTGTGTTATTCTGTTACAATCAAAAGTTTGATATTAACAAATAAATGATGATAATATACTAACAACAGCGATCACACATCTTGTTGCCATCATTTTTCGACCACTATCTATTTTTTGGCATACTAGTTTTTCAAAGCGAAGTTTCTGTTCGCTATCTCGTTTTTGTTACGTTAACATTCAGTCTTGTTGCAATCGTTCCTGTCAAAGATAAGTTTTATTTCAATTCGTTTTTTATTGCAATTGAAGCTTAAAATAATGTCAAAACTGACAGAAGTGACTAAGTTTTGATTGCAACACTTCAATCACTCCACTGGTTTTTTCGAACCAAGCATGGTGAAGGGGTTTTGATGTTAGAAAACACATTAGAATAGACATTTGAGTGAGAGCATCATAAGAATCTGTAAAGACAAGGCTGACTACAAAATGGCATGGTAGTACTGGATACGCCTACTTCATCTAAATTCCTGTCCCAGGTTGGAATTTAGATGAAGTATTAGGTTGGTAGGTTGGTCCTTCATAAATAATGATCAACAGTAGCAATAATTATAGGCTGGTAACGTTGAACGAGCCAGTAGGCCTACCACAAGCTCTGTCTGGCTCGGTCTCTGACTCTGGTTTTGAGCCTGTGTGATTGCTCACCAGTGTATTATACGTGTGTTAACGTTTCGACGTAGGATTTATTTAGTCAACACTCAACACAGACTCAAAACCAGAGCCAGATTCAGAACCAGACAGAGCTACTGGTAGGCCTACAGGCTTGCTGCAGCAGCCTGTAGGCCTCCGCTGATAAACAAATAATATTACGGTCAGGTCCCGTTATTAAAATCTAGGTGGATGCAAGTTTTAGAACTACTGGGAGAAATCTACCACATTTAATTTTACTATATGTAGATACTTTTAGCTCGAAAACACTTGTTTTAATACTGCTACAATTATTTTATCCTGACCGTTTTCTTTTTTGTCTTGATGATACAGGGATAGTCTTCGCCCACAGAACGCCGCGTCTACAATCGTTAGATCTACTAATCCATCACTATAATGTTACATGTGTTTTGTTCTTCAATGCTCGCCAGCTATACTTTATAGATAATGCATCTACACCGCCTATAACTATGCAATTACTAAAACAAGTAGCTACTATCCGGCGCCTCTTCAATTAAGAAACACTGAGGTAATCATGGTACCGAGCCTTTTTATTAAAAAATATCTTTCGACATCTAGTCTTATACAGCTGGCTCAAACGAAAGTGTGGTTTAGTTTTGTTTTGTAAATTATATATCTAGCTATTGGAATTACAGAGGAGCTCTTAATGAATGATACTCGTAGTAGACCAAGTATTCATGCTCAGAGAAAATATATGTTCTCATGCATTTTGTCTAGACATAGGAGTCGATCATTGGGAAAACACTCAAGTCACTGCAATTCCAATCTTGATATATCGAAGTGTTTCTTAGAAATACTATAATTCAACTTTATTTGGTTATTTTATTTGCCTGCTTGTTGGTTTTCAAAAATATGTTGTTTTTGAATAAAATTGAGGATGGGAAATAATAAAGGAGGCCCAGTTAAATATACCAGGGGCCTTATTCTCGGGCCGATTTCGATCATTTGCAATTTTATCTTATTGCTTCTTTTCGAAGAGAGAATGGATGATTTCCTTGAGTAATTTATTGACGACCTCATCGTAGAAGCCTCGACAGCTACGATCTACGGAAAACGTAGAAAAAGTGCGGGGTTGTGCAATGCCAAAAATAAAATAATCGCTTAGAAAATCTCGGTCGACCCGAGAATTAGGCCCCAGGCTGATAAGGTTTTGCTTATGTGCGAGAAAAAAAAAAAAACTAACTCGGTCGGTGATCTGAACTCTGTTTTCTACCTGTAATACCTACAGGTGGAAAACAGAGTTCATATAAAATTTTCTAGTTTCTTATAAAATGTAATTTTTATTTTTTCTTTTTAATTAGGTATTTCATGTTGTTTAGTAATCGTTTTTGTAACTATTGTATATTCTGTTGTAAATAAAATATATTACTTATAAGATAATATGACATTGACTGTGCGAGATATAAATAGTTTTTGTACGAAATATCAATCCAGAAAAGAAGTCCTAAGAATCAGAGCTTTCGCTGATCAATGAACATAATTTGTGCTCCGAGCAATTATTCTGAGTATTTGTGCCTTGTAATTGAACTGTTTGAATTACCCTGAACTGGATTTTCTATTTTATAGCGGCTACGGCTATTGTAACTTTCATCTCGTGTCAGTGGTTTATTTATGAATAGTAGAATAGTTCTGAACATGATTACTGTGGTCCGCTATCATATATCATAGTCCTTTGGACTCCGGTAGTGGGCAGTCCCTTCCCGGTGCAATGCGCTATAATGCCAGCGTTTCTCCACACTGGACTAAACGGGAGGAATGATGATAATAATTATAAAAGAATGAAGAATAATATGGCTAAAAGATTTTTTATCATTACCTACTTCCACTCAAAAGATTTACTGATGCTATTGAAAATAAGAAGCAGATAGCAGTTTTCAAGAAACTTTTGATTTTAATTTTGATATTTCCTCAAATCCCTCACCACGGCTCGCGCGGCTCCTTTTTCCAAATTATACAAACATATTTCAATTAAGAACCCGTGGGTAGAAGCGTGATTCTCATAAATTATTTTGACAACCTTCTGGGAGGAAAATTGGGCGTTCTTTTTTCAAAAATAGTCGGGTGTAAAAATATCTGATAGCATCACTGCCCTCACTGCCTCACTGCCTAATTAAAAAAAAAACAAAAGCGCAGGAACGAGACACAAGTAAGGCGTGTCCTGTGTCAAATAACTTTTTTGCTAAAAAAAAAAGCAGGGTGTGGTGAACATTTTTTCATTCATAAACTTTCGATCACGTTTGCCATCAATTTACGTGAAAGGTAAACAAAATAAAATTATTCAAAAGGAAGTATATTTAGCGAAATTACTGTTTGAAAATGTACCAACATGTATTTATTGAACCTACTAAAGCCACCGAAAACAAAGGATAAAATAAATATCAACTTGTCTACGAAACGTAAGCTAACTAACATACTCGCATTAATCGTTTAAAGCACTATAAATACAAGCCTTGGCTTTGAGCGAAGCTTCACTTTGGTTTCGTCCTTCAAGCTTGGTCATCATAAGCCCTTGCTGTCTGCGCTGTGATGGCCTGGATCTACGTTAAGCTGGGCTCACGACCAGCAACGTCATTACAGATTGCGGCAGTAATGTAGGTCCTTTTACTTCGCTATTGAGCATTACTGGAATAAAACAACAGTTGAATTCCGTTAACAATGGTATGGTCATAAAGATTGCAGACTTAGGTACATTGCAATTAAGCGCTTTCTTCCGAAACGGTGGCCGACTTGTGTGAGACTCGATGCCTATTTGTAATGCGCCGTTATTTTATTGTTCTTCGAATGCAATTACACCGTACTTTGTACAAAGTCACTTTCACTAAAAACCAAAGAAAACCTACAAAGATTTCAAGCATGATCGTTTCTGTTATATTGCTACTGGTACCCAATATAGAAAGAACGACGGAAGACTGGAAGACAAAAGTAGGGCGCCCATCCACCAGATGGACCGACGGCATTGCTATAAGATCGCGGGAAGTCGGTGGATGGAAAGGGCTCAGAAGCGCTCCTGGAAATGTGTAGGGGAGGCTTATGTCCAGCAGTAGACTTCTTCAGGCTGATAATGATGATGATGATCTTCTAAAATATTTTTATCAGAAATGCAATCAAAAGAGGCAAAGTGGCAAAACTTATAAGCTTTATTTTTATTTTGATTGAACTTTCTGTTCTGTCAACAGCAAGGTGCAATAGTAACGTATAAGTGACTGGACACAGGCCATTCTTGATCATCGTTTTATTGTCCAGTCAGTTAACGCCAGCTTCAGTGAGCGAGGCACTTGTCGAGAATAAAGATATGAGAGATTACGTACATTTGTGCTACTCGTTCGACGCGCACAAGAGATCTCGTAGAGTGGGTTTTTAAGGGTGCAAGTCAGTAGGTAAGACTATTACTAACCTGACGACACCCACCAAAAGCATCGCCCTCATCTGCTTAATGCGATAGCTTGTTTTTTAACAAAGCCATAATCCAAGGCAATTACAAAAAACAGAAAAATGTTACAGTGTTTTAAATAATCAATAATACGCAATTAAAATGCTTTCACCACGCTTGGTTCAAAAGAATCAGAGTCACGATGAGAAGAAGAAGATGAAGTAAATAATAATAATACGGCACCGGGTACCCAAAGACTTCCACTAGTGTTCATAATGTGTGTGCGAGACTCGCACTTGGCTGGTTTTTATAGCAGTTACATAACATTGTTGTTTTTGTTGCAGTTTTGTGTTGAACCCACTGACGCCGGTACAGGAAACACGTTGCCTTCTTCAGAATGACACTCAGGCTAACAACCCTAATGCCATTCCACAGGTAATACATCCTTGTTATCATAATGTGCTGCTATGTAGCGTATTCCATTAGTGACATTTCTCCCAGCCTTCTTATATTAATTTTTTCAAAGCCTCTTGTGCGGTAGGATAATGTTTATTGTATGTTTTAGGTATGTTTGTTTGTGTGGGACAATAATGATGCAAGATGATTTTGTAAAAATTATAAGTAATGATAAAAGTTTGAAGAC
This sequence comes from Thera obeliscata, assembly GCA_947578465.1. Taxonomy (NCBI): domain Eukaryota; kingdom Metazoa; phylum Arthropoda; class Insecta; order Lepidoptera; family Geometridae; genus Thera; species Thera obeliscata. The sequence goes on from OX387926.1 coordinate 9,045,716, forward strand.
TATAAATTTTTCTGTTGAACATAGAGCACAGAAAGATCTGTACACTTACAGAGCATTCTATTCCAAATTAATCATATCGCCAAAAAGAGGCTAAAATGTCTTCAGTTTTGAAAGAATCATTGTATTTGAGACTAGTAAATGGGCTGTCTAGGAAGATTGGAGCTCTTTGAGTCAAGATACAATTTCTTCGTTGAATTTACAAAGTTGAATTCCTTTAAGTTCCAGTTGCAATAATTATCTCAATGTTACTTACATCCAGGAACCAAGTCAGGACTGATAATAGTCAAATAAATCCACTCAATGCCAATTAGCTCGCCGATTCAACGATAGAATTACCAATTCAGATCAAATCGACTAACTTAGGATATCTAACAATGCAGACTGCGCTATCAGCATCGTTTGTCCATTCTCACGTCTATTCACGAGGAATACGGTTCAAGCTGAAAGACGGGTTTGCAAATCTTTTTGCGTGGGATCTAATCACCACCGTCTAATGACCAACCAAGATTGAATATACTTGACAAGTGGTGCATGTCGCTTTGTTGTTGCTGCTAAGTAATGCTAAGTAATAGCAATGAAAGTATAGTCTTATGACTAGTGAACTGTGGAAACCTCACGGAGGAGTAAAGATTACACGCTCCGGTAAACCACTTTAAAAAAATGTTCAGTTAAGTAAATAATTGAATATTGAAACTTAGCATGTCGGTCTCCGACAATTGTATGTGATACTAAGATTTTAATAAGAATTTTATAGAAGATATTAAATATTGACAATATTTCAATAACACATTTCATATAATTTATTCTATGATAAAACTTGTTGAGTACTAGCACGATTTATTGCGATGCTGCACAGCTGCATGTATCATGAGAACCGAATCCTATTTTACTGTTGTTTTATAATAATCTCAACCATGGTAGTAAACAATGAAGCGCCGATCAAATATGAATTTTCCCAGAACGTATCAGACTTTTGTTGGAGGAAGGTTGGGAGAACCAATCGCCTTGCTTTTAAAAATATTTAAGCTAACTCACAAACCTTTTTTTTTGTGACAGCGTTCAGTGAACACATACTACATGGTGAAACTGCAAGTTCGGTCTGAAAGCGTCTGCCTGCGACCTTGGGCCTTCGAGCGAGTGCCCGGAAAGGCTCTGCGCGGCCTAGACAACACTATCATCTATACTTCTACCAAGGAGGCCTGTCTGGCTGCTTGTTTGAATGAGGTTAGTACATTTATAGTAGTAATAAACTAGATTTACTAGGTATTCATAATTACTCTTGCTCTGATCCATGCCAGTAGTGTTAAACTAGATATTCATAATTACTTTCGGTCTGATCCATGCGCATTCATTGCGTAAAGTAAGTGCATTGAAATACTTAACCATCTGAGTGTGAAAAAAGTTTACGAGGCCTTTGTATGAAATTGGTTTTTGAACGTAGCACGCGAAAAGAGGCAAAAGGCTGTTAAATGTTATTTTACTGGCTGTAGAGAACACGGTACCTACGGCTACACACCGGTTAATTAAACACTCACACAAAGTAAAATTAAACCATCTAAACTTTTTTTCCACAATTTATAGGCAAATAAATAAATATTAAGGCAATTTACACAACACTTTCTGGCCCCAAATATGATATAATTACTCTTTAAACGTAGCACCTAACACTTCGAACACTTTATTTTTTTTGTAAATAAATACTTTGAATACATTATACCACCGAGACAGAGAACAATCATCGGTGTTCGCCACACAAATATTTGTTCTCGGTGGGGATTGAACCGTAATGCTTGGGCAAACTGTGATGGAACAATGTAGTTATTAAAAGTGATAATATGTCATACTAAAAATGTCTAAAACATCAAATTTCATCTCGATCAGCATAGTAACTAACATATAACTAACACATTTTCTCATTTACAAATTGCATGGATTTATAAACGCTCAAACTAAACTAAAAACTTTATGTGTACTTACCTGCTTACGCTACGTTATATTCGTAAGCTGCTCTGAGTAAGTAAATACTGTTATTACCCGTTGAAGGTACAGCTCAGTGCAGCCCCGTAAGCATTATGGCAGCGTTCAGTATCGTTTATCTATTCTATTTACATTTTATGGATTCGTCCTAGATTTATAATCCGGGTAAAAGGAATGATGAGGCAGCTTTGTTATAACCAAGTTGTTGTACTAGTAAATAGACATTGTAGTACAAACTGCTATCGCATGTTATTATTTTTCATGCATTCATGTACTTCAACAAAAAACAAAAACATCAAACACAAAAAAAAAATATCGACATACTACACATTCGATTTCATGAAAATTTCTAGAAATAAATTTGAAGCACGTTACTCAAGTTGAAACATAACAACTTGAAGTTTTAGTAGTAGTAGAGCTCTTTGTATAGGGCTCGTCCGGGGAAGTACTTACGTATTAAATGCAAAAGCATTATAAAAACTTATTATGTCTTATCGCTACTATTGATATCTTTTGTGATTGTTGATAGCAAACTGCACCTTGTTTTCCGATCACAAGTAATGATTTATTTATATTTTCTAACAGAAAAAGTTCGCCTGTCGTTCTGCCGAGTACGAGTATGGAAGCATGAGATGTGCCCTCAGTGACTCGGACAGGCGCACCGCCCAACACTTTGTGCAACTTGTCGACACTCCCGGCACTGACTACTTCGAGGTAAGACATTTTGAAACGTTTATTATTCTGAAAAGAGCCAAGGTAGTCGACATAGCTCAAAGAATTAGCAAGCTTAATTCGCAGTGGGACAGTCATGTTTGTCGTAAAACAAAAGAAGAAACAGGCAAGAAGAAGAGCCGATAACTAGGCTCAGTGGCGCGTCTTAGCATTGAGTCCAGCAAAGGACTGATAGGTATAGGTTGATGGTAATGATGATTTTTCTGAAAAAGTATAAAAAAAATTGTACTCACGTACAGTCTGCACTAGAATGTATAACACTTATTAATTTCAGGGTAGTGCCTGGCACTGCACTGGATAAATACTCAATTTAATCAACAGATTTCATGTGATTTTTCTACCTTGAAAGTTGCGAATGGTATACATTCTAGTGCACCTAACTATACGTAAGAAGATCTAGCTCCAATATTTTTTTGTAAGTGTGTTGTTCTGTCTGTTCGCTCTGTCCAATAAAGCTGATAGATTGATCACTCTGAACCCCAGTGTAAACTATTGTCAATAACACAAAGCTCTCCTTTCAAACTCTAAAATATTTATGGTGGAGACCTCTAGACATTCATGGCCTTTTCAGGTATAGCTTTTATAGTGTCTATTCATTTTCTGCGAGACGCAGCACTGACAGTTTAGATAAATATTACTTGGCTTTATCATTCTAACCGACTTTCTATCACGTCCTCATTAAGCAACATTCCATTTAGAATATCAGTCTTATTATTTTACCAGCCATTTACAGAAACCAGACATATATTTACTTGCTAATCTTAGGGTGCTTTCATGTCCGTACTTTTATACAACTGTTAAAAACTACCAGTACACCTAGTCTGAGTTTTACTCGATCAGTTTTTAAAGTTGGTTTCGTCTACGTGTCTCTCTCTTTTGTATGGAGAGATGATGAGACAACAACTCGTTTCGATTGTTTCTATACGTGCGTATTATTGCTGTCTCATCTTTTCTGCATATAAAAGAGGGAGACACGTAGGCGAAACTAATTGTTCAAACTGATCGTGCAAAACTGCGACTAGCTCTTCTGTTAGCTTAGCCAAGAAAGTGCGTACTATTTCTATCAAGGACAAGCACTGGTAGACATCAGGTATTTTGCATCTAAACGCTGCCTAACAACCCATTTCACAGTAATCTCGGAACAGACTTCGCGGAAAGCAATCGCTTATTGCGGTACGTTTGAACGTTGGCGCAAGTAAATAAACAAGTCGGTTAGTGTTATTACTGTGTTTTGTGTTCTGTGTTTTGTATTCTGTGTGTTTATGTGTGTGTGTGTGGTCCTAGAACCTGTGCCTGAAGGCTACGCAGGCGTGCAAGGGCCAGCGAGTGTTCACGGCGCCGCGCGTTGGCGTCGCGGAGGATAAGGTGGCGCAGTATGCTGGCCTTCATTACTACACTGATAAGGAGTTGCAGGTATGAAATCAAAATCAAAAGTTTGTTTATTCAGTAGGATTGCAACTAGACTCACCTAGCTTTAAGACGTTTCAAAGTGATGAAACGTCTTAAAGCTAGGTGAGTCTAGGTGTCAGTTCGACCAAGCCTAGAAGACGTGACGTGACGCCTATGACTTTTGTGAAAACTTTTGCAGGCAGTTTGAGCATTTTTTAAAGTGGGAAAAACGGTTTTTGGTGTGTAAACTTGTACGAGTATAGGCAGGTTTGAGCATTTTTTTATGTTGGAATAAACCAATGAACTCACGTCACCCTCACTGACACCTCTTCGGCTAAGATCGTGAAACTTCGCTAAAAGTCGGGCGAGGAATCGTTGCTTGAAAGTTATGGTTTGCTTGTTACTCAATCACAACAGCAGCTTTACTATACCAAATTTTGAGAAAAAAGACCGCTCTCATTCATAAAGCCTGACACTTTGGCAGCTCGTTAAAAGTCAGTCTCCCTCTCTCTCTCTTCATACTCTTCTTCCTCTGTCTTCTTTTTTTTTCTCTATCTCTTGTCACTGTCACTTATATAAATCACAGTGCCCTTCGCGTACAATATAATAACGCGTTCAGGGTGCTGGTGGGGCTGCCTCGCTTCTGCAGCGCATCCGGGATGTTTGCAGAAGCGCGAGTAGACTGTTTCTACGCTACCATGCGCAAGCGCTGCACGTCCCTGGTGCGCAGAGTGCGGGCCAGCTCCAACACCATCCTGAGCGTGTTTGCCAGTAGGTTTGATTGTCATTACATGAACCATTGCGATATGGTTCATTTAATGACAAGCAAAACTACAATTAGATAGGTTACACACTGCGGGGTTCTCTCCATATAAATGTATGTGTATATAGGTTAATTAAGTACTACTAACAATAGATTTAAGTTTTACTAACAAAATGATCCATGTTGACCGAAATAAATAATTATGTTATGTTATGTTATATGCCAACAAATAGAGTTTTTTTTTTTACATAGGAACCGGGCATAATATTGAGTCAAATTAAATATACAGAGCTCAATGATCACCACTTATTACGAAACATTGAATGTTTGAAATTACAACGCTTTGTTTCAAACCAAAATTCGTCATTCATCTTTCTAAATTAGATGTTGCATGAACATATATATTTGTTAGCTCGTTAGTAATGAACATATCTCGTAGGTAGGTAATTGGGAGATGCAATCAATTTTGCTTGTCGTTCGAACCACGTAAGGCATAGGTTAGGATCATGGTCAGTAATTTATTATCGCTTGGGTGGGCCTAAAATACTGCTCAAACGTGATCTTATTTTCATCAACATAAAAAAAACATCTTATCTATATTTTTAAAAGAAAGTCGTGTTAGTTACACTATTTATAACTCACGAACGGCGGAACCGATTTGGCAGAAAATTTGTGGGGAGGTAGCTTAGAACCGGGAGAAGGACATAGGATACTTTTTATCCCGAAAAAGCAACGGGAACGGGCGAGCGAAGCCGCGGGCGGCCACTAGTTATCAATAAAGGCCTGCGCACATCTATAGGCATTTGGCAGCTTTTCACGTGTTCGCGCCATCAATCGCCATCATCTAGATATGCAGACCTTTAGCATTCCAAGCTTTTGAGACCGCGCTAGAAAATATGAGTAGACAAGTGTCTAATTTATATAAAACGAAATAAACTATGATTTAATTGCCATAATATTATGCAAGAATGTACGAAGCTCTGCAGAAGCAAATAAACGCCCTGCAATTATAACCAGCATCGTATGAGCCTGTTAGAGAGCCTTATTGGTAGCTATTTTTGTCTAGAAAATTACATGGGATTGTGAGGGAAGCTGTCCAATAAAGTGCTTGATGTGTGGCCTAGGTTTGCTGTCACAATCTTTGCGCCGCTTCAGTCAATCATAATGGTCCTATAAGAGTCATTTAGCTTAGCAGCCAGCTAGTCTTCTTCTTCTTCTTCTTAAGATGGCATCTGTCCATTTTGGATTAATTTTGCCAGTGTCAAGTGAGGATATACATATTATATAAATAAAATAGTTTTTAGTCAAGTCAATCAATAATATACAAGTCAGCTGTCAATAGCTTAAAAGAAAATGTTGGCGGTTTTCTTCAAAATCATCGGAAACGTTTTTTATCAAATCAGGATATCACAAAGTTATTTCTATTTGTTGACATGACAGCGACAAGAGACTTTTAGCGAATCGCAAAAAAAAAACTGGCATTATGAATGAGGGGGGGAGTGTGTATTGTAAGTTAAGCGATACAGTCCCTCCCTACGCTTGGTCGACAGTGGGCCTTACTTAATGCTATTTTTATAATGAAATTGGCGCAGGTTGACAGGACATCGATCGATTAATATTGATGATGTCACTGTTGCGTAATTGATGAGAGTGGACACATGACTCACGTTCCAATCGTTGGACGCATTTACGTTTAAAGCAGGGGTGCGATCCTGGAAGTTCAATGGGACTTTGACAGTAGTTATCGATAAAACGCGGGTTTGGAGAAAAACTCCGAGAATTTTTGTCAAATTACCGATTGTCTATGATCTGGGACCGGGTTAAGATAGCATTTATAATGCAATGCGTTGACGGCTATCAGACCCCTTCTGGACGTTCCATTAGTATCTTGATGACTAGTGATTTAAGGTTGTCTACCATGGTCCGTGACTTATGTATTACTCTAGAAATGATTTTCGAATATTAAGTCTATACAATTACTTTTGCGGGCAAAAACATTCACATGACTTTCAAGATAAAGGTTTCCCCACATGCGCTAAGCGTGTGAGATATTAGGCATGCATTTTTAGCGCTACACGATCATCTGTTTATGTGGGGATGAAAGTCGTGAGGCTGTTTCTGTTTTTTATATTTGTTCAACAATTAGGTACCTACATTTTTTAAAAATATTATTTTCTCACTTACATTGCGTGCGTTAAAAACTGTTGTGAATTCATTTTAAAAACGCATGAATTATAAAATAATACACCGAAGTGGTCTAGCTCTTATTTATTATTCATACACTGAGAAAAATGTAAAGCTGAAAAGTTCGTAACGAAGGTGGATTTATTCGTAATGAAGGCGAAAAAACGACCAAGCGTACTTGGACGAAAAACGCCTTCCTAGGTTGGAGGCGTTTTACGCCTTAAGCGTGAGGCGCAACAAATAAGCAGCAATATACTATCTAAAGTGTGTTTTAGACGTATTTTTTACAGATTAGTCTTAAATAAAAAGCTATTAACGTGGTAAGTGAGATAGAATCGACGAACTGACGATGGAATTTAACTTCCGGTAAGGCGATATAAACGGTAAAGAAGGTGCTCGGGTCACACACGTAAATCTTTCCTAGAGTAATATCCGACGTATCATTGCGCCTCAATTAACTTCTAGTAAGGCGTTTTACGCCTTTTCTTTCTGCGGTTTAATTTGTTCACAAAGTGTTTTGAATATTTATTGACTGCTTCCTAAGTCATAATAGACTTTTAGTAAGGTGTTTTATACCTTTATTCGCTGCGATTTAACCGATCCACTAACAGTTTTGAACGTTTCTTAAATCGTAATTCGCTTCTAGAAAGGCGTTTTAAGTCTTAACTTACTGTGGGTTTAACCCGTCTACTAAGCGTTGTCAACGTTTACTTAGTCGTAATCGACTTCTAGCAAGGCGTTGTACGTCTTACCTTACTGTAGTTTAATCTATTCATCAAGCGTTTTCAATGTTTACTAAGTCGTAATCGACTTTTTGTAAGGCGTTGTACGTCTTACCTTACTGTAGTTAAACCTGTTTACTAAGTCATAATCGACTTCTAGTAAGACGTCGTACGTCTTACCTTACTGTAGTTTAACCTGTTCATTAACCGATATTGATGTTTTTTAAGTCGTAATTCTCTTCTAGTAAGGTGTTTTACGTCTTTACTTACTATGGGTTTTACCTAAGCGTTAAGCGTTTTCAGCATTTACTTAGTCGTATTTGCCTTCTAGAAGTTATTTTACAATGTTTCATACGATTAGGCTAGCCGTATCGTACGTTAATTTTGCCTTTCTTTACGAGCAGAAACGTTTTATGAAGACCGGAAAAAAGCTTTTTAACGGCTAGTAACGCTGTTCCCTAAGGGCATGATTGACTTGCTTTACTATCAATTAGTTCATATTAAGGGCATTGGGCCGCTCAAAGTTCACTCTAAGGTAACGCGGGCCAATATCCTTCACATGAACTTTATGATAATAGATCAGCCAAACATGCCTTCAGTGAACAGCGTAGCCTGCTGCCTCAGAAAGCTGTTCTCCCAGTCTTTGTAAGCTTCTGAAATTAATAGAACAAAAATTTATAAAGCACCTCAATAATAACTGATTACAGGTTACAAAATACAAAAACAAATACAAAATCATTTATTTACCAAAGAACATAATATTACAGTCTTATTTACTGGTGGTCCCCGCACTAGGACAAGCCTGTATCGCGGGAGGCCAAAGTACTAGAATAAGATTTCTAAAATGTGAAACAAAAGCAGACAACACATAAACAAGGCAAGACACGAGAGAAATAAAACTAATACAACTAAGAAACAAATTAATAATATGTAGGTAAGCAAACTAAAGAACACGACATGATAAACACCAGTTTTGAGAGTGTGTGTGGGGTGTGTAGGGGGTGTATGGGGTGTGTAGGGGGTGTATGGGGTGTGTAGGGGATAGTGTAATGAGGGGAAGGGAAAACCGTAGAAACCACGACGAGAGAATCAGACCAGGATTTTTAAGATGCTTTCCGTAGCGTCGTAGTCCAACGTGAGAAGCCACTTTCTTATTCTTTCTTTTGCGCCGAAAAGAGAACAATTCAGGTCGCAATGCTTACAAACACGTCGGTATATGTATGGGAAAGAAAAGTATTTGAAACGCCTAGCAAAAGAGGTTTTCACTGCAGGCACTTTTATCTTAATCCGCCGATTTTCTGCGGAGAGATTGCTGGAAACCGAACGGAACAATCTATGGTACATCTGTGCAACCCGCAGCAGATAGAGCTGCCGAACACTAAGCGTATGAGTATCTGCGTGAAGGGATGCGGTGGGATAACGAAAGGGTTTCCGGAACATGACTTTAAGCACAGATCTTTGTGCTCTTTCAAGGGTGATCATGTGGGTTTTCACTGTCCCACCCCAAACAGAGATGCAGTAGCATAAAATTGACTGGCAAAGAGCCGTGTAAACCAGCATAAGAGAGTCCTCATCCGAGCCATCACGGAGGAGCTTCATGACGTGGATAAGCTTTCTAACTCGACCAGCAAGAGCATTAACATGATCTTTGAAAGATAAGTTTTGGTCAAGCAAGACACCCAAGTACCTAAAACAACCTGTGCGCTCTATGATAGCCAAATAGATATGATAGATTTAGGTTACCAAAGATATGTACTAGATAGACTAGTATTTTCTCAACTCAACAGTTTAACCTCAACCTAGCCTAATAAATAAGCCGATAGCTTTTGCACCTTATAGAAATAATAGTGGTATTGCAATAAAACCATTCAATAAAAATCTATAAATCTGTACTAGAAAATCAATTTAGATAGGTAATTAACTATTTAAATACTTAAAACAAGATAAAATCGTCTTGGAAAATGCCTTTTTCGTTGTAAAGCTTTTGTAAGCGTGCATTTGCTGTTATTGTCCACAGGCTAGCTCCTCTCATGGCGTAGCTCCTTCCTCGGCAACCGTTATTACAAGTGAAGCCTCTTCAACCGGATTGCAATATCTGAAATAAAATAATGTATATTTTAGGAAATAGTTATCGCAAACAAAGTAGAGCATTCTATGATGGTAATTAGTACAAGTAGGTATTATGTTTATCTAACCAAACTACGACCACAGGTCTATTAGAGGACAGGTCGGCCTGGCATTGCAGGTTCTAAGTCAGAGAGATCGTTTGAATCACTGATAGCAAATGACAAATACTTACAGCTATAATCCTTTTTAAAAAGTTCTCATATACCGCGTGCCCATGATTGAAATCACTCCATTGAATTTTAGTGTTTGGATTTACTTCTAGCCCAGAGTCCAATAACAAATGGGCCATTTATTTTCTTTGTTTGGAATCCAGGAAGCCATTAACAGCCTGTTAAGTAGCCCATCCTCTTTGCGTATTATGTAAAGTACACGTTATCTGAAAAAAATAAACAATTTTCCTAAGTTTAAAAACTCCTTTGTACCAATATACAAAATTAAATGCAAAAGTTCAAAACTGAAAACACTAAGTACATATTTTTATAAATCATTTTTCGTTCGTGTTTCCAACACAACCAGAATCTAGGGAGTAGGTACCTAAACTTATCAAATACAAAACATGATTAGGTTCAAAAACATTAGGGAATAACTGAGTTTGATACAGGTACTCTACTTACCTCGAAATGACGTATCAATCAGGTGTGTGCCCCATTTTGTTAATAAATCTGTGGGATTCTGGAAGCACGAAGATGTTTGTCTGGTCAGATCAGCAGCAACCTGCTGATAGGTCTGTCTTGGACCTCTCTACATCTGTTTGTTTGTGCTTCCATACACTGACACAGCCAACAGCGTTCAGAAGATGAGGGAAAATAAAAAAAACCCGCTAAATTAAACTTTGAATGACTCAGAACTAAACCAAACACTCCGTCCAAAGTCAAACCAAACTGACGAATGAAACAAGTCGTTACGTACGTGCTCGTGGCTTCGTGGGCAGTGCTGCCAACTCGACTACTGCAGATTATGCTAGTGGTGGGTGTTAAAAATAACAAAATAATAATAAATAGATATTCAAGACAATCTACAAAACACTATCTAGTCCCAAACTAAGCAGAGCTTGTACTATGGGAACCAGATAGCTGACATAATACTTACACACATTTTTTTTGTAAATACACCTTAGAATACAATATGATGCCCCAACAGAGAAAAAAATACGGGTTGCACTCCGGGAGTGCCGGCAGAAGTGAAAACTTGATTATTAACGTAGGAACCCTAAAAGTTGTTTATTTTATCAAGTTCCTCAATGTAGTAAAACCCCAATCAAAGTCCTAAGGAACCCTAAAAATTTTAGCATTATCAAGCTCCTAAGTGTAGTTGAAATTCCAATCAAAGTGCTAAGGAACCCTAAAATTGTTTACATAATCAAGGTCCTAAGTGTAGTTGAAAGTCCAATTAAAGGCCTAAGGAACCCTAAAAGTTGTTTATTTTATCAAGTTCCTCAATGTAGTAAAACCCCAATCAAAGTCCTAAGGAACCCTAAAAATTTTAGCATTATCAAGCTCATAAGTGTAGTTGAAACTCCAATCAAAGTCCTAAGGAACCCTAAAAGTTGACCACTTAATCAAATTCCTCAATGTAGTAAAACCCAAATCAAAGTCCTAAGGAACCCTAAAAATTTTAACATTATCAAGCTTCTAAGTGTAGTTGAAACTCCAATCAAAGTCCTAAGGAACCCTAAAAGTCGACCATTTAATCAAATTCCTCAATATAGTATAACCCCAATCAAAACCCTATACGGAACCCTAAATTTTACGTAAAGCCAAATCCTCAACGGGTCGGAACCGCTAGAAGGGACCTTGTCGCGCGACCTACAAGTAGGTCCTAAATGAAGTAAAACGGCAGACATAGGAGGAGGGGGTTCTGGGGGGCTAAGGGGGGTAACAGCACCCCCCTAAGCTCCTGTTACTATGAAGACCATAGTAACAGGTTGGATTCCAAGACTACCTTACGGTAAGTCATTTGAGACGGTTCGTGTTTAACATAAGAGACGTACCATTTTATCCCAAACGAATAGTAAAGTCAAATTAACCGTAAGCGTTACAAAATCGCCTCGCGTCATTACAATTCAGCCGTCAGAGGTGGAATTCATCTTAGGCCAGAAATCCATTTTTCTCAGTGTATTATACTGATAAGTAAGGGATGATTTTATGGATCACTAATCGACTGATCGAATATTTGATACCTAACTGTCTATCTCAAATGCAAGTAGAATTTCAGATCGGTCGATTAGTGATACTTTTCGGGACCAAAGAAGCTCGGCTTTAGGTACTGTCTCCAGCCAAACGCTTCGACCGGCAGCCTACCTGCTTTACGAGCCTATAGTCTGTTTCACGTGTGACTGCGCCTCTTCAGTTCCTAATCCAGTATTCGTTGGACGCAGGTGACATCCGAAGCAGCATGCAGACTGGCATGCGAAATAGAATCGGAGTTCCTGTGTCGTTCGTTCCTGTACATGGGGGCGCCACATTCGACAAGCTACAACTGTAAACTGTACCATCTCGACCACCATACTTTACCTGATGGACCCTCGGCGTATTTGAACGCAGACAGACCGCTGATCGACGATGGAGAACCAATTGGGAAATACTTTGAAAACTTCTGTGAGAGTGAGTACCTTTTTTTTACACAGCTTCCTGGTTAAATAAGGGTATGGTCCACCGTTAAGTGGTAACCATCACCTCTGACAAAACTTTGCTTTCAAAGGTCACGCATGTCAGGAACGTGCCCTATGATGCACCCTGTGTCATCAACTTGAGGAATACAGATGTTAAGCCTCACGTGCCATTCATTTCACTTTTTTCATATTTTGTAACTATTGCTACTCTGTAATGAGTCAGTATTTATTTTTACTTTAATGAGACATTCACTACTGGCCCAGCTTTTGTAATGAAATTCGCCTCGGTCAACAATTACATGTGATCTGAGACATTTCTTACTTAGGAAAGTAAGAAATGTCTCAGATCACATGTAATCTCACCTAGGGCAGGAGCCCTAGGTGAGAAATGTTCCTTATGTGAGAAATGTGAATTACTTAGGTTCCAATCTAAATATTATAATTGAAATGTTTTATAGTGGAAAATGGTTTCCAGAATCTTCTTTCTCATCGCTATTAAAATACGGGCAAAAACATTATAATGTGGTTGCTAATAGCACACATACTCGTAACTTCGAAATGATAAGTAATAATCACTTAAGTAAATTACAAAAAAAAAATACTTACTCGTATTGAATCAAATGTGTTCTTTGAAATAGCAAAAGTTAATTTTATAAACCTTCGGCTCATAATAAAATAAATCATAAAAAACATTAGGTGGATGTTATCAAACATCTATAAATCTCAATCGGAAAATTTCTCATCGGAATTTCTTCCGATAAAGTTAGCCAAAGCTTATTTAGTGAGCGCAAATCGCGCGGTCAAAACCCCCACGTGCCTAGGCAATAACTTAGTTCCCCGACTTGCTTCGAAGTAAAATAAGGAAGAAATTACGAGGGCATTATCGATGTATCGACCGGCAATATTTTTACTTGATAGCGTCATATTTTATACCGCATATTCAGACATACAGTTTAATGTAGTAATGATAGAACTTCATCATTGTAATTAAAACCAGATTTATTAATAATAATATGGTTATCGTAGAAAAGGGTGCCTTGTATTGGATTGGATTGGATCTAAACCATTATAAAGTTAAAAAAAACTTGACGAACTGACTTCATGGCTAAATTGCTGAACCCATTTTAATGAAATGTCTATGGGACCAATCTGGAAAATCTTAAGGGACCTTCCATATTATAATAAATATATTTTTAAATCTGCTTATAAATGGAGTTATGCGATAGCAAACATAAAAAAATCTACCGAATTAAGAACTTCCTTGTTTTTTATTTGAAGTCGGTTACAAAGGATCAAAATATTTTTTCTGCTAAACGATGTGCAATTATAGTTGCTTGCGATCGATAAATAAGTACATTGTATTTATATCTTTCAAAAGTTTAGTTGCGCCAAGCATCGACGGTTGTCTTCTCCTTAAAATTTGATCACTACAGTAAGATATACATAATAATGCGTGTGGTAATGCACCGAACAAAGCTACCACATTTTCTTACTAAATTGGCCTCAGAGTAATTGAATAAGTGCTATGAAATAATGACACGGCTGTACTCTTCAATTATACGCATCTACTATAGCTGATTTCGTATCTTTTGTTGTAATAAAAACCTAGTTGCATCTGTCAGTTTTGACATTATTTTGAACTTCGACTGCAATAAAAAACTCACTGAAAAAAAACTTATCTTTGACAAATAACGATTGCAACAACAACGATTTACATTCAGCCGAATGTTGACGTAATGAACATAAGATAGCGAATAGAAACTTCGCTTTGTAAATCAAAAATGATGGCAGCAGGATATGTGATCGCTGTTCCTTATTAGTATCGTTCATTTGTTTGTATCAAACTTTTGATTGCAACAAAATTACACGATAAAGCTGCTTGCTGCTTTTTATTCTGACGGCTACAATTGCTAAAGATAAATAATGAGAACTAAAGATTATCAAACCGTATGCTGTAAAAATTCTTCATAACAAACCCTTTCTTCTATAAAACCGTATGAAAAAAGTCAAGATGCGCTTATTCTGGTACGTTCACCCCGACCATATCAGTAGCTAGAAAAATAAAAATATACTATCATACAGTGCCACCAACTTCTGCATACGACAGGAGAGATAGTCTCTATTAAAAATTGTAAAACAAGACATGGGATGGCAACAAAGTAAATTCTTATGACAATGCTTACCTATTCATTCACGGTGAATCAAACAAATATGTGTGTAGGGAACACAGATGTTTGTTCTCTGTCTGGGTGTCATATTATATTCTAAGTATGAATTTACAACAATAAATGTGTATGGTTGTAGGTTCAAATACAGTCGTGAACCAATGTAAAACACAGCCAGTACTCAAACGGAGAAGGAAAACATCGTGAAGAAATCGGCATTTCGTAGAACCTAAAAAGTTCGAAAACTGTGTCAAGTGCACGAAAGGAGCCTCTCTGAAGCTCACTTCTTCAAATCCTTTCACCACACTGGTTCGAAAGCACTAGTGACACGATAAGAAGAAGTTTGGGGCTAAATAGTGTTGTGTGGATTGTCTATAATATTTATTTATTTAATATGTTGGTGGCACTGTACCTAATTCGCATGCTAATCAGATAATATCAATTGTTCTGTCAAAACTTTAATCGTAAAATCATCAACATCTTCCTTAGAATCGCATTGAGGATGTGATTAAAATTTTTCACACGATCGTTGCTCCTTAGGAGGTGCGACGTGAAAGCAATTATGTATGTGCTGCTAAGGCTTTTTCAAGCAAACCTTCCAGGTTATTCTCAGCTCATCCAGCTCTGACATTTTACTTCTTTTTATTTACGAAAAAAGATTGATCTTGTGCGGAAATGCGTTCGTGGACAAATCGATATTCACTTGTAGATTTCGTTATAATAAAATGCTAACCGTAGTCACTCGATGAGGTTATATTTTCATGTTGAAACGGAAATATTTGGTCGTAATTTTGGGTTTTATTCGTGTGTGTGCATGGTTCTTTCTCTGCTACCCTGCTTAAAAACAATCGCCAGCTTGCGGTATGGACCCGTGCTAAAAGGATTAAGTCCATGGTCTAAATATGAAGTGGTTAATGGAGCACAGAAAAATAAATTTTCAAGGAGCGCGTTCAAGTCTTCGGTATGAAAAATTTTATTGCATGTCCGTTGCTAATATATTTTTGAAGTGAAAACTTCTTTAGCGGCGTTGAGCACTTTCTGTAATGGGTATAAAATCTTAAACTCGCGTCAGGATCACGTGACCTGATCGAAAAAGCGTAAGACGGATGGAGAGGACGTTGCCGTTCCGCTCGACTGACCGCGCCGTACCCGGTGTGCGACGTTGCCGCTTCGCTCGCCGGCCGGCACTGTTGCTACGATGGGGGCGGGGCGGCGCGTGCGGTTCGTGCATCTATTAATGATAAAAGTGATGAAGAAATAGCGAAAGAAAATGAGTGAGTACTTTATAAATATACTAGATGAAAATTTAATAAGTTTTAATACGAGCGGCAAGTTTTCACTTCTGCCGGCACTCCCGGAGTGCAACCCATCTTTTTTTTTTTACCTGTTACTATGAAAGGATCTTTCCTCAAAATCTGAATCACAGTCTTTGCCGGTCTCGTCAATATTTTTTTTTTATTTATGAAATGCATCCCTTGCTCAATTGCTCATGGACGTGAAGCGGCAGAGCTTTACATGGTTATTAAAAGCACTAAACTTATAATATCATAAAAACTAATTAGCATGTTATTAGCACGAGTTGCCAACTCACAGTTAAATATTGCCTATTGTACCTATCCATTAGATAATGTTTGTTATGAGGATCACCTCATAACAAACATTATCTAATGGATACAAAATCCGTTAAGCTCTTGGACTAACAGATCGACGAGCTTAACGGATTTTGCATTAGACATTATTTTTTTTATTTTGAATTGAAAAAGAAGAGAACTATAAGAGTGAAAAAATATGCTTAAATAAACAAAGCGCGATTGTTATGCTTTCCAGAGAATTCTACGTGCTGCAATTCGCTTAGTTTCAGCTCAAAATTCAGGTCGTCAGCATAAGAAAATAGTGAAACTGTGAAGTTTCTGTCTGTTTCTTCATAAAACAATAAGTATTAACTTGTTGGCTAAGAACAGCTAAGCTATATTGCATTGGCGACGCATGCACAGCACTTTTTACTATGAACGCAATCAGCGCGACATGCAATACAGTTAGACGCCCGATGCGATAGCATTTACGCGCTTAAAATAAATAAGCTTATTTGTTTTGTCTTTTCATTCATTTCGGACGACTGATTGAAAGTTCTGGCCGTGAAATCGACACCTGCCATCTTATAAAAACGTACGTGCGTACAGGATTTAGTTTGTTTCGCGTTGCAAATAATCTAGTAATTAAAGTTTGTGTAGCGCTGAGTACGTGCGTTCGTGAAACGAAGCGTATCGAAAAGTCACAGGTTCCGATATTACCGTGGGTACTAAGAACTTCCTCACCAATAGAAGGGATTGCAAATAGCCGTACTAAATCAAGCCTTGCTATAGATATCGTGACACGTCCAGTTTCTCAATCGACTGCGGTGGTCTACGCGTAACGGATCGCACCGCTCGAAACGCATTGGATGCGATTGCGGTTGATAGTTTTTTTGCCAGAAAAAATGTTTACGTGGAAGATCTCCGTCGGTCTTTGATTTACTAATCTTAAGCTCTCCGTCTGTCATTGTAGTCTACAGACTAGAATGGCAAGTTAAGAGTGGTTTTGCTGATACCGTCTGTTATTTTTGTTTTTTAACTGAGCAACAGAACCTAAAATAGGGCTCGTTCTGGAGATATCTATGCGCTAGGTCTTTATTAAATAAAAAAGCCGTAGTTTTTCAATCTTACTTATAAACATAGATAGATAGATAGCAGATATAGAAAATGCACACAACAAAAATACAGGTACTACATAAAACAACTTAAAACTATTTGTCTCATATAATGGGTGGTCTTATCGCTGAAAAGCGATATCTACCAAACAGCCCTTAGATGGAATGGACTCATGATATTTACAAGGAGACTGTGCGAAGAGAGAACATACATACATACCTACCTACATGGAACATAGTAGGTAATAGTTCCATGTCCGAAATCCCATGTCGAAACCGGATTCGACAAGCCGTTGAAAACCTAGCATTACCACATTAAATACACCTTTAAATCTATATTAGTGGTTCATAATTTAAAACAATAAAACGATACACATCTTTGTAATTACGCCATTAGTGCTTGGTAAATCAACGGAAGTTAATCGTTAGACCTCCGATTATGAATACCATCTCACCTCCCCTTTAGCCGTGTGAAACTTGTACAAAGAAGCTGTTTTTGCGTTATCAGATTACTCATTGAATCAAAATGATGTGAGCAAACTACAATCAGTCGGCGAATGCTTCGGCAAAATTTACCGCAACACTAACCGAGAAGAACGAATAGTTCACATAGAACAAATACTCATTCCGAAACAATTATGTTGGTACTGGTAAATGCTCCATTACCGAGTATATTTTGTTTTCTTATCCGATATTGAAATCACGTGTAGCATTTACAAGCTAGCAATTTGTAGCGAGCTGAAACAACGAATTTGTTTTTCCACTGTTCCCAGGAACTTTACTCGCCAAATGTATAATCATCATCATAATTATGATCTCAGGCTACTCAGGTTTGCACTGCTGAGTATAGGCTTCCTCTTTATTACGCAGCTCTTTCCAGTCCAATGTCGTTCCAACGTCGACCAACGGGCTAATAATGCTGGCAACAAGGTACCATAAAACTTAAAAAAGAAAGTGAAAATCAATTTATTTTAACGATAGACATAATCAATAGTTAAATCAATCCGTAAAGTCGAGTCCACTTCAACCCGGGGTCGGGGTCAAAAGCTCTCTCGATGTCTCAGATTCCAGCCGACTAGGGTCGAGACGAAGCAATCGATTCGCGGGCAGATAAGGTGTATATAAAGCTCTATTATTACTGATATTTTGCTCTTTGTCTTCTTTATACGCGTTTGTTATTTTGCTGCGAGTTTTTTAACATCAAGAGGCAAAAGAAATCTTACAGAAGAAATCAAAATCATTTTTGCGTTCAAGTGGCACTCTTTTTCTTCTTAATATCACTGATTCTTTCGAACCAAGTGTGGTGAAAGGATTTTAAGTGCGCCTCAAAGAAGCTCTTTTCGCGTAAGTGGCACTTGAAGATTAATAGGGCTACTAACTACGCGAACATATCATTAATCACTTGCAAAAACACAGCTTTCAAACAAACATCAGCGATATGAATTATTACCATGTTGGAAATGGCTTGTTAGGAGCCGATCGGTGATCCCGGTTCCGCTATAACCGGGATGCCAGCTACTCCATTACGTGAGGCTGGACTGGGCTGTGCTAAAAGCTTATCCACATACTTGCGAATCAAGATGCAAATATCTGTATTCTGATGAAGGGTATAAATATTAATGAAGAAATAATTTATTGAACAGGATTTTGTAATCTCTATATTTTTCTTAAAGCTTCAATGAGGATTTGGATTTGGTGATGTGAGAAAAATATTGAATATACATATGCATAGGTTCTAAGAGAAGAATAACTAGTACGTGCTGGTATAGGTTTTACTCGCTGACTTTATTTAAATAGATTTAAGTCTTGGGCTCAGCAGACCACTGTCTGTTGCCATCTCTGTTTGTTAAAATGAAAATGACTGTGATAAGAGAATTTTAGCGAGCCGCTTTAAAGTCTAAGGCATTATGAACGAGGTGGTTGCTCTATAAAACTTTCAGTAGTCCCCAAAACTAGTGCCTAGTAATGTCTGCCTGAAGAATGCATTTTGCGTGTTACTTAGGAGCAAATTCGTGTACTTCAAAATGCATGCTACATGCAACACTATGCTCGTTAACTTCGAGCTACTGATTCGCGCATGACTCTCGCTTCAGGGTCTAAGCTCAGGCATTAAGATTACCATCACTCAGCCAGCTCATTTCATTGTAACCAGCAAAACATACATTATTTGATGAGCTATTTGTATTCTCCCTTACTTATACCGTTGCGTTGGGTACAAATTCAATCCTCTGCATTTCCTTGTCCATAATGGTTGGATAATTACGTAGGCTGTGGTTATCTTATGCTAATCAAGATTATAATAATAGTTTGTTGGCAACTTCTTTGTACGCTGAAAATTACCTGGCTTAAAATAAATGCAAGTACTTTTTAATGATGTTTGTGTTTTTTTAGTAAGCATTCATAGCTTGTACCTACCGTTGCTCTGTAAAGTTTATTATTCAAATCGTTTTGTATTGCAATCGAAGCTCAAAATAATGTCAATAGGTAGATGCGACTAGGTTTTGATTGCAACTTTGCAACAAAACATACGCGATCCACCTCACTGTTATTTTTGCATAGAATCAGCCCCGCGATTGTAATTTGTATCGCACAACACATTAGCAGGAGTAAAAGTCGTCACATGCATAACAGCTTATGCACTGCATATACTTTCTTATAGTCTAAGATCCCTAGAAGAAGGACCTTCACCGAGCTGGTTATTTAATGAAACGTGTTTTATATTTAATTAAACATGCCAATAAATATATTCTATATGGGTTGCCTATCAAATTTCAGTCCAGGATAATTATGATTAATTAATAATTAAAAAAAAAAAAATTAACTTTCCACTGGTTTGTTTATTAAACAAACTCTATACCAATCGAAAGTATAGACCCCAGTATTTTTATTCAATAAACATACCGGTGCAAAATGCTAGTATCGATTTTCCTGTTTATACCTGGCTACCCGAGAGTTGTGACCGGAAAAAAATAGGCAACCTAACGTTTGCATATTCTATGGGGTCTATACTTTCGATTGGTATAGAATTTGTCTAATAAACAAACCAGTGGAAAGTTAAAAAAACATTATTATTTTTTTAATTATTAATTAATCATATCCTGGACTGAAATTTGATAGGCAACCCATATAGAATATATTAATTGGCATGTTTAATTAAGTATAAAATACGTTTCATTAAATAACCAGCTCGGTGAAGGTCCTTCTTCTAGGGATCCTATACTATTACTTTATTTCTAAGATTAGAAGTTCACACACAGAAATTATTGTTACATGGTCCAGTATCTTACAAAAGCTAATACCGATTGAAAAGAAAATTCTTAGCCATATTAAATTACTCTAGTAATTTGATATGTTCACATTGAATGGATTGATATTACCGATACGTGCCGCTGTAATTTGGTTAGTTATGTTTACAATGCGCTGAATCATGCACACAGTGCTGCTTATTCTGTGCGCCGTTGCATTTTCGTGCAAAAAGTCACAATGGCAACAAAGCGTCTTGTATTGTCGTCGGTCCCCGGCGCCGATCGTGCGTGGCTCGTGCTATAACGGTGGTTGTACCTACACAAATTGAATCGTTTTTTTGTAGGGTCCAATCGTGTTCCAGTCCCAATTCAGATGTAATTGAATTGTAGCGCAATCCCGTCGGAACGGGACCAAAATATTGGTTCGGCTAATCGACGGAATTTTCAAGCTGACTTTTAATTTTAATTTAAGATTTTAAACAACAATATACATTAGTTATGTAGGAATAAAAGGCGTTTTTTTATTTTTATAATCGACAGCAAAAATCTTTATAACATAAAGCTGGCTAACATAAGGCAGCATAAACATTTAACACTATGGTAAAATCAGAGAAATCAAATATGCTTATTTTGCGTGGAATACTCGTACCTATGTTTGTACCCATACTCAAATATTGTTTTTCTCGTCTTCATAAGTCAGTTATGTTTGTAGTCTAAAAGCTACCAATATACGAGATTTTAAATAGGCATTGCTCCGCCCAGCAGCAACGGTAAGGGAAGTACGTTGATTGCAATATATAATGTACAATCCAATCAATTTACTAAGTAAACTAATCAACGGGAACGTTAGAAACTATAATCTGTGTAAGATATACACTCCTGCGGTCAGCTATAGCAGTTCCGATGGTATTAATAATGAACTAGTTGAATAACGGCCTTGGCCGGCCTTGCCTTCGGCGTGTGTAGCACGGGTCAGTGACTCGATACTGCAAATCCATGTCGAATTATATTTAAATTGCCACTTTAGAAAATGACATTTATGCTAACCTTATTTACATTCATAATAATGTTTGTTTGGTCATGATTGAAAACCATAATTTTGCGTTTTAATGTGGTTGTAAATTATCTAATAGGTTAATGTTTAGTTGTGTCTTTTATCCATTCGAATACCGTTTTCCGTATTATTGTCATAATGCAAACACGTGAAAAGCATCAGCCTACGCAATAAAATAAATAATTTTTACCGATTTTTCAGATTCAATTTTTTTAAACAATTAGTCAAAATCAAATATTTCTTTATTCAGTGTTATCTAAGGGATCACTTTATCTTTAACGATGAGTATTATATAATTTGCTTCTTAAGATCGAGCTTATTCCCAAAATTTTATGGAAAGTGATAAAAACAAAGACAACTGGGAATTTTACAGACCGACTTTTGTTATTTTTTTATGGAATCAAATAATGTTGGGATGCACATCGATCAACTTATACCGCTGCTAGTAAATAGGTAAACGACTTCTTTACAGGCATTAGATATCTAGTGCCCGGATAACGGCATAGCATGGCATCTCATGATTACAGAGGGAACCCTATCGGACAGAACCGTTATATCCTTGTGCGGACACTTTCGACCACGAGGCAAGACAGACTAGACCTGTTCTTAATCACCTGACTTTAAAATATACCGTCCTTCGTGGGTCGACGTTTATTGGAAGCTGGTATATGATTGCCGATAAGAAATCGTCGGTTATGCCCTTTCCCGTTTGAACCTTATTAATCTAAACATAAAATCGAGTAATGAAGACAGATGCTTCCTTTCTCACGATCCCAACGACACTACGATTCATGCAACTGTGCTAATACAGATGAGCAAAATACTCATCTATCTCAGTTAAATCTATGAAACTGGATACCAAGCTGCGATTCAAGTTGGATTATTTTTTTATTAGAAATCTCAGCGTCGTTTATCGCGGCCACATCCAATCTGTAACCTAATCTAGCGGCAAGTTATGAACAAAGTTACAAAAAAACTAAATCCACTGTAATAGTACCAGACGTTTTTTCGCCAAATAAAAGAAATGGAAGAACTACAAAAACTTGGAGGCGAAGCCTACTTAAAATGTAGGTAAACTTTTAGAGAAAACCAGTTGGGTAGAGTGCGTAATAATGGTGCACGACTGTAATTCATCACACTGCATGAGAGTTTCTTGTAGGTATTTGATATATTTATTTTGTTTTCAGTGAAGAGGGAAATTAGTAACATTTTTGTGCATAAATTAGGTAAATTGAAATGGAACATTCGTGTTTTGAGAAAGAAAATTTTTATATAGACATGTAAATTGAACGCATAAATATTTTACCTAACTTGAGTCAACAAAAGAGTGGCAATGAAAAAGCATAACGCATATCCATTAGCAAATCGTCCGGAGCGTGGGAATTCGTTGATAATTCCTTACAATTCGATGGAGCGTTGCAAATATGCTCGGCGATGATGCAGCCGAGTCAATGACTCGGCTCGAGGAATCGAAACACGATTAGAACTGAGTATTATCGAATTCATGCAAATAAAACATATTTTATTCCGGATAGAATGCTAAGATCTTGATTTTTACAACCACAAACAATTTGTTATGAAAAAAACGTATACCTATGAGTTCCTTTCTTATAGGCTAGCATTGTAAAAATGGCAAAGCTCGTTCGATATCAATGCCGTGAGCATTAGATCATGCCAGTACCTAAATAAATAGCTAGTCTCCCGCTCATGATCCTTCGGGGTGTCATTACAGTAATAGGTTAGGCCTTATAGAGCAAATTATGATAGACGGCTGAAATCGATGCGTGGACTGGCGGATCATGAACCTTTTGAACTAAAAAACGAGCTCTAGGGGATTTGAAGTTCATATTTTATTACTTTGAAGAAAATTAACACTGCAGTAATTTATAAATTCCTTTGGTTTATTTTATTTTTATCCCGATTTAATAAAATATTGAAAAGAATCATGATGATCTGGTTTATTTTTAAATATCCTGAATTAATCAATATTGAAAGAATCATGTAGTTTCACTTAGAAGCTGTTTGAATGCCGAATCTTAACATGTTTTTATTAAGCATACAAAAAACGACCAGTCATATCTAATTATAGGAAGCCGCATCACGTCTTTTTGTTGATGCCATAACAATGTTACTATCGATAAATGTAACGGACCCCACCAAAGATAATTTATAGCGTCTCGTCTATAAAAATTAGATTAAAATTGATCAAATTATTTATATAAACTTGCTAGAATCAACAAAAAACCAACAAAGGATCGCCAAAACGAAACACCACGCGAGAGTATAAGGTTACCAAATAAACAAAGTAGGCTTTACAGGTTAGGAATCCAGTGGGCGGATTTGCATCTCTTTTTGTCTTTAAATCCATTTGGCGGTCAACGTCCTAGATCGTCAGTTTACGTCATCTTATTATCGCCAGCCGGTAGAGCAACGGTCGTTATATGTCAAGACGTTGGCACTATGCTAACTAAGCGATTAGGAACGGTTAACCACTTTGACTCATTCCAATAACGTTCACCTCTATTCAGCTTCTGACATTGTATTCCTATTCCGAAAACTTTCTACTCTTTCCGGTTGTTTAATTGATTTCTTTTTATTACACTTCTGTTTCTCAGCTCCTATAATTAGAGCTCACCCGTAACGTCTAACATTAGAGGCATTATTGTTGGTGGTATATACCCATCAGTCTGTATTCTGTGGTACCCATAATAGTTATGAGTGGCACTAAAATTGCGGGGTCGTTTATTGAAAGATGTCGCCAACCGTTCAAGTCGCTCAAACAGCGTGCGATTCCGAGTATTAGACGAAGTTCTGCACCTAGCATATCGGGTGCGTGTGAAAATCTAGCCTGCCCCAAGCGGTGAGCTTTGCGCTGTTACTGTAATTGCAGTGAGCACTAGATAGACCGTATTTAGAATCAAGCATACAACGTAACTACCGTTTCACTGCAATTTCGTATCGATTATTATGATACGTGCACGCACATCTAACTAATCAGCGGTTCAGGTATACATAGGAGCGAGCACCCTCGATTCATAGATTACTTCGGGGTTATTAGCTAGCTCTGTAATTTACTTTGAATAGGAATGCTATTGTGCCACTGGCATTGAAAGACGTGCACTTATGGTGTTATTCTTTTTTCTAGAGCCAGCGACCAGTCCGTCCGGCGAGCTCCCGGTTACGATCGATCACCAGATGGACCCCAACCCGTCTAATAATCTGACTAGAAACGACGCCAACTGCGACAAGACCGGCACTTGCTACGATGGTAATTGGAATCACTCAGCTGTTTATTTTTATTGCGTTAATACATCACAATTATTCTGACTCGAGTTTTTTTGTGCAGTTGCTGTTCTCTGTAAGGATACGAGGATAGCGGTACAAGTTCGTACAAACAAGCCATTCAACGGACGTATCTACGCCCTGGGTCGTTCGGAAACTTGTAACAACGATGTCAACAACAGCAACTTCTTCCGTCTGGACCTGACCATGGGCGGTCAAGATTGTAACACACAGAGCGTTGTAAGTAGGATTTTTTTCCATAATCAACGTCCTGATTGTTGTTATTACCATCATACATAGCTTTTTGGTCTTCTATTTTTGATTCTCAACATTATAATTGGAATAATTGTTTCAGACTGGCGTATACTCCAATACCGTAGTCCTTCAGCACCATAGCGTGGTGATGACCAAAGCCGACAAGATCTACAAAGTCAAGTGCACATACGACATGAGCTCAAAGAACATCACCTTTGGAATGGTGCCCATCAGGTTAGTGGGACAGCATTTCAATTTAAATTATTGCAGTAGTCGTACAGTGTGCCATTCAAAAAGACTGACACAGCATTTTAACCGTATAATTTATTCTCGTTTGCAAAGAACCGAGACGATACGTGATATGGTTGCAGTACATGAAAAACGGAGCTAATTTGACATGCCTCCATGATCCATGAAGACGATTTGGAATTTCATCGACCCAATATCGAAGTTACATTCTAAATGAAGTAATTATTCATGTTTGGTTCATGAACGTGATGGGAAACTTGTTTAACGTGTGAATAATTTATGATAGTTGATAATAATCTTTGGATTGCGATGAAAATTGATCGAGCTGATCTACCATTATGATCAAAGACGGTCTTTTTGATTCGTGTTTTACCTATCAGCATACTGATGCAGGTTTAGAATGCAAACATAAGTATGTTGAATTCAGACAAATGAATTCTAACGGACTAAATACAAGACTTACCTAATTATTTGTAAAGTTGTCAGTCATCAAGAAATACTTTTGAAAAAGTTTCGTAATTAGCATAATATTCTGTACCGATGCTCTGAATCTTTTCACAGAGACCCGGACATGATTTCCATTACGGCGGCTCCGGAGGCGCCTGCTCCCCGCATCCGCATCTTGGACGCCCGCCAGCGAGAGGTCGAGACTGTTCGCATCGGAGACCGCCTCACGTTCCGTATCGAGATCCCAGAAGACAGTAATGCATTTTATACGCTCACATTTCAATGCATAATGCTGGAGCTGTATTAGCGTCTGAAGTTAATTATATTTCAGCAAATACACGAATAAAATATCACTTTGGATTAACATTCGTAGCTACAGACGCGTCTACAGCTCTAGCATGTAGAGATTGGTGCAAGAGTACCACAAGGCATAATGTTTCGACCGCTTTTGTACATACTTATTATTTTCCTTTTTTATTGAATCTAAATCCAAATTTAAAATAGATGATGTAATTTCAGCTCCGTACGGAATCTTCGCACGCAGCTGTGTCGCTATGGCCAAGGACTCGAAAACCACGGTCAACATTACTGATGAGCATGGGTGAGCAAGAAAATAACTGCTATTTTAACTTTGCTTTTTAGGTAGGTACTACACAAACACAAAAGGCACTTACTTATACATACTATACTTATACTTAATGCATTCTGTACGCAAACTGTTTTTACGAATAGTTTTAATATATTTCCAGTTGTCCAGTGGACCCATCGATCTTCCCTGCATTTGTACCAGACGGCAACGCGCTCCAATCAGTGTATGAAGCCTTTAGATTCACAGAGTCCTACGGAGTCATCTTCCAATGCAACGTCAAATACTGTCTTGGACCTTGTGAACCGGTGAGCATTGACTTTTATTTATTTAGTTTTATTCTTTACTTTTGTCATTGTTTCTTTTGTTAGTATGTTTATCAGACAGTAGCTATTACTGAATTTAGTTCTTTTACAGGGAGCTTAGTCTTTACATGGATTATTATTTACCAGTCTAGCGATGGGCAAAAAATTGACTGTCAACTGCTGAACATAGGCATCCTCTATATTTTTTCCAGACAAAACAATTCCTTCGACCGACTTTCCACGATCTAACTATGACGTCCTATCGGGTTTATTACGGTATCGCCATTCGAATACATTTATTCCCAAAAGATTAGTAGCTCGAAAATGCAGGCACAATAATATTAGTTAACTTAAAAATGTGTGATTTTTCAGGCGGTGTGCGAATGGGAAAGCGAGAGCGTGGAATCTTGGGGCAGAAGGAAGCGTTCGGTGCCTCAAAACGAGCTCGAAAACACTCAAGAGGAAGATATGAACATCTCCCAAGAGATCCTTGTGTTAGACTTCGGCGATGAAAGACAGAGCACCGACTTCCTGCGTTCTGACAAGCCGGGAGGCAGCGCTTCGGAAACCAATTTCGGAGGTAAGTTTCCTTTTTTGCATAATGGTTTGTCGTTATCATCAAAGACTCAATCGAATGTTAGGCTCCGTATACATTTCCAGGAAAAATTGTTGATGGCCCATCATCTTTCCATTGGTGCATTGTTCGTTGTGTACTGAGATATAAAAAAACTCAATTCAGACGCCACAGATGGAACTATTGACCTAAAGACTCAATCCAATGTTAATGACAAAAATGAGGATGAGGAAATACTTCTTAATCTTAATAATATGAGCTAAATATGCCATCCTGCTGACCAATGTCGCTACATCCTCAGCCGATGTTTTATTATTATCATGTCCATTATTCTAATTTAGATTTTCGTTTTCAGAGAAAACAGTGACGATTGTGGAGCCCTGCCCGAGCAAAGCGTCAGTCCTACTTCTCGGAGTGGCGTGTGCACTTCTCGTGATTCTATACCTTGCGACCATATTCTGCTACTTCATGAGGAAGTGGCTCGCACCGCCCAAGCATTGTTAAATTTTCATGAAGTTCGTTTTCTACAATACAATAGTTCGTTGGAACTTGTGATACAAACGACTGATGACCAACAAAACACAGTACAGATCCGTCCATACAATTTTGTAAATCAAATCGTGGTGTAGAATTGGTAAATCCGTCCATTATTTTTTGTAACCACCGCGTGTTTTGCATTTATTTTAGTGGTAATTTATTGCATTTAAAAGCATTTACTAACTGATAAGCGTAATTTTAAGTTTTTAGAAGTTATAATAATCATCATAGGAAATCTAGATAAGTTTTAGATTGTATTGTATTTTGTACAATTTTTGAGTACTTAGATTTATTAGAAAATAAAAACAATATTTGGAATAGTCCCTAGAAAATGAATGTTGAACATTTGATTTTAAGGGATTATTCTGAATCAATTAGATTTGTATGTAGAATTTAATAAACTCCATTTTGCATTTAAAAATAGGCTAAGATTTTTTATACTGATAGGTTAGTACTTTTGCATTTTCTTATATTTTAAAACATATTAGAAAACATTTGGAATGACTTAGTGAAATACTTTGTTGTAAATATAGATCCTACTTTATTCTTTTTATAATTAAATTTACCTATCCATGAACTTTCAGTTGGGTTTTGTAGAAACAAATTATTTAAAATATCTAAATATTTTGTACCAAATGTACATTCTATTGTTACTCTTAACCCAACTTGAGATTTCTTATTTATTTGTTTTAATTAAATTTAATATTTATTTTTTCATTATGATTAACAAACTAAATAAAATTGTACAAATTTTTTACTGTTTAATTTATTTGAACACATATATTTTTATATTATAATTTAAAGATTCCTAACAAGATTCATATAAATACTCTACAATAACTATTCAATTTTAGGTATTTAGGCAATAATAAATTATTATCACACTATGCACCTTGTACTTGTGTTAAGAGTGAGGTGTAGACCCCACTTAATATCTCTTCTTGAAGTTTAATATCCAGCTCTTCATTGGTTTTACATTCAAATACTTTGTTGAAGTTACGTAGGAACATGGGTGTTACCTTTTCAATAGGAAAGTTGATGCCAGTCTCTTTAGTTAGGGAAGTTACACCCTTATCTTCAATACCGCAAGGGTCAATATGGTCAAACCAGGATAGGTCATTGTCACAGTTCAATGATATGCCATGGGTAGTTACATATCTACAAGCATGGATTCCTATGGCAGCTAATTTGTTATCGTCAACCCAAACTCCTGTATATGGCGATCTGTTTGCTTTTATTCCTGAAAGAGATAAATAAAAACAGGTAAATATCTAAACTTTTTGAATAGATTTAGATTTAGCTGGGTTTCTTTGAATTTAAATTCAAACTTTCTTGATTCAGTTGTATCACAAGGATCTGTTTGAAATGTCTTAAAGCTAAGTGAGTCTATTTGCCAGTGCCACAGGACAAAGCATAAGAACAGGCATAAAAATAGCAGCACACAAAAATGTATGTTGCATGGGATCTTGTTCATAGCCTGACAACATAATTATATATAAATTAAGTAGGTACCTAAATCGTCGCACAATCTGATTACTGTCTCTTCCAACTTGTTGACATACCACTTGACACTTGTCTTGAAATGCTTCAAGTTGATAACAGGGTACACAACCAGCTGTCCTGGCCCATGAAACGTTATGAGCCCTCCTCGGTTAGTCTTCTTGAACTCAGCACCAAGGCTACGTAGCCTAAAGATCTCTGACTTTGGCGATTCATCTCGGATACCTAAAAGTTTATAAAAAAAAAACATTATAGATTAAGCATGTCTTGTCTATACCATTTGAACAGACTATCTAGGTGAAACATGGAGAAGATACCTAAGACTTTTATTTCATTAAATACTTAGACAGAAAACTATACAACTTCCTTGTTAAAAAATGCTTATAGGAACTTCAAGCTCATTTTAAGTTTAGTATTTACCCAAGAGCCGTTTACTTACATCAAATTTGGCTAAAGAAGGTAATTAGGTCCGTAAATAATTTAAAAAAATCTGTTAGTCGGTTTTATGGGGACTTGCAACTGCCTTACCAACAGTGTAAACTGGCTTGTGCTCCACTAATAACAAGGTATCATAGTCAGCATCTATGCCCGTCTTCATAGCATCTAGGTGCTTCCTGGCCAGGGCCACTTGAATCTTCAGGGCAGTGTCGTAACTCGTCAGCCCAAGCTTCCATACTTTAACCATATTGATCTAAATAAAGGGCGAAATGATTTGTAGGAATCTTTAGAATTTAGTTGTTATTTTGGTATTTGTTATTTTTCTACAAAAACAAATGAAATTACCAGACACTCTTCTTCTTCTTCTTCTTCTTCTTAATGAATGGCATCTGTCCTTTTCGGATCAATTTTGCCAGTGTCGAGTACTTTAATGAGATGGGAATGATAATATATTACATAGATAAAATACTTTTCCGTCCTGTCGAGTCAGTCAAAGTCGAGTCGGCCCTACTCTATATTGTCTTTGGAAGAAAGATGGCCGTTTCTTCCAAATCCATCTGAAACATTTTCGATCAAATCAGAATATCACATAATACACTTTAATTCCAACTGCTAACACTTTGAGCTAAGACCTCAAGTAATGTTGGTTAAAATACCACCGAAATTACACAACAGAACTCAAAATAACACCAGAAAAACAATTAAAATCAAAAAGCTATGTGAACTCCCGAAATGACAGAAAACGAATCTCTACCAGACACTCAGACAGCTGGTTGGCAATGACAGCGCAGCGATGACATGACAATGACATGACAGTTCCATCGACTTCAGATGTCAATTTATGTGTTTATGTTTGCCAAAAGCAAAAGGTTAAAAAGGTTCTCAAGTACCTATGTAAAATAATTTAACAAAATATTTCTTATTAGATTTCACAATCTTCTAGAATTTTTACTATCTAAAAATAAAATGATACAATTTAACTACCTGCTAATTAAATTACTAGATGGCGCTGCTGACTCATTTTTAGTTTAGCTACTCGACACAAGATGGCGCTATTAAAAATAGCGCTCCGCGAGTTTTTCTGTCCGTGTTTGTTGGGTAGCTAGGTGTTTTCATAACTTGGTGCGTGCGTACCACCTTAGGTAGGGTAGGGAGGTAGGTAGGTATCATGAAACGGAACGGGTGGAAGTAAATTCTCATCTTTCAGTCAGTTCAGTTTTCGGTGTTCCCTGACTGGCAGGGCGGCGTTTAGCTCGTTACGTAAACGATTTGTAAATAAAAACACTGGGTTTTCAATAGCTGGTTACAATCACAAAGTTTCGTATTCTGAACTCTACAGCTTCCTTAATAGTTTATTCGGAAAATTAACTTGTGCTAGCTGTGCAAAATATTTAACTAGCGGTTTCAGTTTAATGAAAAATAACTCTTATGAACATCGCTTATGACCTTGTTGCCAAAGCTGTTGTATGTCGTGCTTAGAGCAAGTGTTGGTGAAAACAGAGATGTGGTGCTCACGCAAACGATGACAACTGGGGTAGGTGCATTAAACAATTGTAGAGCTTAGATTACTTACTCACTACCTATTGTATAGTTATTTTCCGTTAAATAGCTGGTATTTTACTTTTTTAGGTATAGTGGCGTAGGTGTAGGAAAATAGGTAGGTAAGTAAATAATAACCAATTTCAGTTTAGGTATAAGGTATACGCTGGGATGGCATAGGCGCACTAGGTACACTTAGGTGCCTAATA
Organism: Thera obeliscata; assembly: GCA_947578465.1. Lineage (NCBI taxonomy): Eukaryota > Metazoa > Arthropoda > Insecta > Lepidoptera > Geometridae > Thera > Thera obeliscata. The sequence continues at coordinate 9,077,292 of OX387926.1, forward strand.
TTTCTATACGATATTAGGTTCACCATCATAGTCATCATCAGCTCGAAGAACTTCAATGCTGGACATAGGCTTCCCCTACACATTCATCATCACCAAACACTCCATATTAGGGACTAAAAGATAATAAAAAGCGGATCTGAAACAATTCTTCTTCTTCTCATCGTGTCACTGATTCTTTCAAACCAAGTGTGGTGAAAGGATTTTAAGTGCGCCTCAAAGAGGCTTCTTTCCTTTCTAAAACAATTGACATGCATGCACGAGTAAATACTTAGGTGGATTCCGGTGGTACTTCTATGCTATCTGTCTATCTGTGCTCAAAGTGGCAGGCAGGAAATTCAGGTGGCAGGCGCATAAATCCGCCTCTACTTTAGGATTGGTTTGCGACTTGTTTTTTAATGTAGGAAATAGGTTCAACCGGTCAACAGACGATTTCCATTTATTTTTACGGCTTTTTTCGTCGAAATGAATGGGACAAATATTTACGAGGCCATCAATGCAAATATTTGAAGCGGGTTCAGTAATTTTGTAGCAACAGTAATATTTTGACCTTTTTACAGAATTTTGTAGCATTAAGTTAAAGACTCTACATAAAAAAAATTGACTCTAGGTGCATGGAAAATTTTAAATAACCACTCATGGAGTGATGGACATTCGCATTTAATATCAAAATCATTAGCTATCGTTATTACCTAACTATTAGCGACGCCGGCGTTATATACCCGGGCATTCCAGAATGTGTATTCTAGAACGTTTAGAAGCATTTTGTTCTAACATTTAGTCTAAACCTAGAATTTATAGAAAAGTCTTTGCTTAATAGAAAAGGATAGACATATTTTTGCAACATTTTATATTGATGCTGTTCCTATTAGTCGTAGCGTGATGTAATTATAGCCTATCCTTATAGCCTTCCTCGATAAATTGGCTATTTAACACAAAATATTTTTACAATTCGGACAAGCAGTTTCCGAAAAAACTAGGTATGTGCAAACCCTACGAAGGGCCGTAAATGATAAGTATAGGTAGAGTCACCGTTCATCATAAGTCGGTCTGCATAATCACTTTTCTCACAAAACACAAGGTTCAACAACCGACGTGTTAGCATTAAAAACCACGTCTATCGTAAACAGTCACTAGGAGGTGAGGACGCCACTGTTTCCTGTCACTATTTATAAAGCGAGGGGAGGTGCGTATACGCAATTAGCTTTTAGACCGTATCTAGGAAGATTGATTACGTATGGGAATTCGAAATAAAAAAGGGAGGTACCTTCTAAAAGCTAATACATATTGGCAAGTTGGAACACAACTCTTGGAAAAAAATACCCCAGGGTATTTATAATATAATGTGTATTTGTTTATATAATAAAAATAAGTAGATACAAATTAGTTTGTATGAGTTAATAAACTGACTGGCCTTTCAGCTCAGTTGGTGTAACTCTGCCTTCTGCGCCGTAGGTCGTGGGTTCGATTCCCACTGAGAACAAACATTTGTGTGGGGAACGCAGATGTTTGTTCTCTGTGTGGTTGTTATATTGTATTCTAAGTATGAATGTATTTACAAAAATAAATAAATATGTAAGTAAGTATTATATCAGCTGTCTGGTTCCCATAGTACAAGCTCTGCTTAATTTGGGGCTAGATGTTGGATTGTTCACAACATTTATAAAGAAAAAAAACTGAGCAACTCTGGGTTAAAGTGTTTTCGAGCCGGCTCAAGTCATTTGTAGGTACATAATATTAATAAACATTGTATTGCTTAAAATTAAGCCTTATCTTTGTTTTTCATTACCAATTGGTAAGAGATGGCAACAGTTTAATCTTTCTTACATTGACTCAGCTGTAAAATATAAACTCCTGAAAGTTTTTACGACTGCCTGGAGGCGTCGGGAGCGTTGTGCGTTGTCATGGCAACGCATAGGCCTGATGCGAATGTCAAACGCCGGATCGATGCCGGCCGCAGCATCCATTCCCCACATCTAATCTGTACCAGTTTCGTCCTAGGTAGAGACTATGAAATAAACCTTAAACTTAGACTTAATGTTGTATGTACCTACGTATAATGTAGGTGATATTTTTGAAAATAGAGTATCTATGTAATATTAATTAAATCTCATCAAACCAAACCCCCACACTCTCTAGTTTATGTTCGATTCTGTCCATCCCAAGGTTGCCTGTTAGAGATCGCTGTTAACGATCGGGCCACCCATTGTTTTACTGTGAATTTTTATTTTTAAGCCAATGTATGCAATGTAGTATTCTGTTGTAAATAAATAAACACTCAGGGTCATATTAATAATCCTAGCGTAGCGTTGGACTAGTTAATCTGTGTTTTGTCACATTTGCTCGAGTTGACAATTGAATGTCAATGCAAGAGACAAAACACGGATTAACTAGTCCAAAGCTACGCCAGGATTATTAATAAGGCCCTCAGATTCTTACTTACTTTTTGTAAAGTAAGGCCCTATAGGTAAAGTAATCCGCTGTGGCTTGCTTCAAATATCCCATTCACACCGTGCACTAACGATAAAGGTTTGCGCTTGCACTTTAGATATCGCAAGTTTGTAGTGTCTGCTGGGAGTGAGATAGTTCGAGTCTAGTGCATTAGCTCTCAGTTATCTAAAGTTCTGCTAAATGCATGTTTGTTTGGCGTTTTGAGGCAAGTACTTGGCAAGTCAGAACTTTTATTTGAAGTTTGAAGTAGTTTTTGCATAATAGTAGGTCGTGAAACCACCTTTCATGTTCAGTAACTTTTTATCGTGGTTGTGTGACGTACTATTGACTTTCTAGCTAGGTATATTATCAACTTATCTGTTTCTGTCTAGCTAATTATTCGTACCAAAGCCCAGAGAAGAGAAAAGAGTTGAATGGCGAGCCTCTAGGTTTGTTTCAGCTTCAGTTTTCAGCTTTGTTTTAAAAATGGAACACGCTCTACCTTTTTACAAAACAAATACCCATCATTCTAAGCACTCAATCCAGACTTTTTGGTCGTTTTGTTCTGATGTAGGTTAATAGCAGTCATCCTGCTCCATACGACCGTTATTGGAAAACTGGCTGTTATTTGTAACAAAATTGTTTTGCGATGTGCGATGAACTCTATGTTTTTTACTCTGATGAGCAATGAAATCGAAGAATACAATATGATATTCATAGATAGCTAAAAAAGTAAGCTCTGTATATTCGTCAGGTCAGGATCAGGTCAGGATGCTGTAGCACGTTCGATGCTATCGTTCGACATCTAGACTTCAAACGTGCAATATATTTTGGACAATCCACACAACACTATCAAGCCCCAAATTAAGCAGAGCTTGTGTTATGGGAACCAGATAGCTGATATACTACTTTGTAATACTTTGTAAATACATACTTAGAATACAATATAACACCCAGACAGAGAACAAACATCCGTGCTAACCACACAAGTATTTGTTCTCGGTGGGAATCGAACCCACGACCTACAGCGCGAGTATGAGTTTTTAACAAATTTAAAAAGGTTGTATGATAAATTCGGCACCATGCAGGTAGAAGTAAATAGGTTTAATGGTGTTTTGAATTCACAAATACACCAAGAAGGTTACGAGTGCGAGTTTTTAACAAAATAAAAAAGGTTGTAAGATAAGTTTGGCACCATGGAGGTAGAAGTAAATAAGTTGTGTATTCACAAACTTATTGAACACGATATTCTAAATTCAAATTTACTTTATCCTCTAGCGGATAAAAACGGCTTTTCCAGTCAGAAATTAAACAGCAAAAACACACTTTCAGAGCTGGTGGGATGAAAAAGATATATATATATATAAATCTTTCGTGTCACAATTTGGAACGCGATAAACTCCGAAACTACTGAACGGATTTCAATAAAATTTTGCAACTGCCTATAATATGGTCGGACTTAAAAGATAGGATAGTTTATTTTCAATATTTAGGTGTTATTAGGCCCAGAATAGAGGGAACTGGAAGTCTTTGGGGGAGGCCTTTGCCCAGCAGTGGGACGATGTAGGCAAAATAAAAAAAAAAAAAGGTGTTATTAATTTATAAGGGGCAAAAGTTTCGAAATCTATGTCCATCCCTTTCTATCACGTAGGGACTTAAATATGTCTATCCCTTGCTATCGCTTAGGGATTTTTCAGAAAATTCTCGACTTTGACGAGAACAGAATGCACATAGACGCTCTAGAATGATCTGGAATAATCAAATTTAAAGTCGGTTAGCATCCGGAATGCTCCCACCCAAACGTTAGTAATCCAGAATTATCTAGAATACTCAAATATACCCATGTAAACGGTTCTGAATTCTAGATTTGGACAAAATGTTCTAGAAAATAGTACTCCTAAACGTTATATAATGTTCTTTCATCATCATCATCAATTGATATCAGTCCACTGCTGGACGTAGGTTCACCTTGAGTAACATAGGCTATATTTATGTGTTTAAAGAATAAATGTCCACCCGTGCGAAGCCGGGACAGGCAGCTAGTACACCTATATAAATTATGTATATTTTGCAAGAAATGAGAAATCAGAATTATTTATTGCATAACTGTTGTACAGAAAAGATCTTATTGACTATGGCTAGGTAGGCAGGTACCTACTGTTTCATTGGTAACAGAAGCCGAAACTCCAAACTCAACCACTCGAAGCTAAAGAAGTGAGTACAAATTATTAAATAGAAGCGCACCAGATGCCAACCAAGTGGCTGGAAGTTGTTCGAGTCTCATGAATAATTAAAAGCGGGTTTCAGGGCGATAACTCAGCTGCTGTCACTGAATAACACTTTTGCGACTGACCCTACCATGGAAATATGAAATAAATAAAGCCTTTTTATGAGGGACATACCTACCGACAATCCTTAACATAAAGATTTGTATAATGTCCCAAAAGTTAAAAGCCGAGCGGGGTTTGAAACTAAGAATTTAGGATCCGATGGCGCATCAGGATTTAAACCCGCGTCAGACCTAATTATCATATCCACATAATTCCTCAAGTGTAGTAAAAACTATAAAATAATAAAAATACCCCTAACAAAATTCTATGGGCGTATATATTTGGATGTTGTTGATCAAACTCCCACCTCGCCCAAAATATAATTTAACATCATAACCCGCCCTAATACTAAATGTACTGCTTACTCATACACATTGGTAAATAATGGTTATTTTCTCACTCGTAGGTATTATCCTAACTCTCTTCTGACGAGTGTCAGAGAATATTGGCGTGGCTTATACTTAAAAAAACTGTCTTTCTTTCTCACACGCTCATTTATCCACAAGCTCTGTCTGGCTCTGTCTTTGGCTCTGGTTTTGAGTCTGTGTGAGAGTTGAATAAATACTCCTACTCCTGTCCTACGTCGAAACGTCACACAAGTATAATACTGGTGGTGAGCACTCACTCAAACACAAAACCATATCCAGAGACAGAGCCAGACAGAGCTTGTGGTAGGCCTACTGAACTTCCAAGGATCTGTTTTTCACAAGATACATAATAAACATTCGTGAATTTCAGTAATGGTTGTGTCGTGTTCTGTTTAAATTCACGGCACGTGGTACGGGCTCTAGAGAACGTTTTTATGGCTTAATTAGTTACATCTCGCCGAAGGTGGAATGGCATGCGGAAATGAGCTTTTTATTGTTGTAGACGAAATCAAGTTAATTAGGCTACTTATTCTTATCGTGTCACTGGTTCTTTCAGACCAGTGTGTTGAAAGGATTTAAGTGTGCCTAAAAGAGGCTTCTTCTGTGCACTCGACACAATACATGTTTTCGAACTTTTAAGATTCTACGAAAAGAAAATAGATTTCACATAGTTAATTTAGTCATTTTTACTTACATAATGAATAAAAATCTTTATTTATTCGCTCAAGATTTATATTATACAAAATAAGAGATTTACACAAGAGCGAAACTCTTGATTTCTCTGCTCCGATTTTTTTTATTATGCACTAGTTAATTTATCTGTCAAAAATCTAGAAAGCGCAGTTTCAAAGTAATGATTTTGTTCCCTTTGAAACTGTAATTTGTACTGCTCTGTGCTATAATAAAAGTAATGAATGTTTTTCTCACAGATGCGGCCGTTGGCGCGGCTCTTTGGGCTCTTCCTGTGAGATGAGCTCGGCGGCGACCAGTCGCAGCTACTCCTACGATGAGACCATTCAGGTAAGTACAAACAGCAGAGACTCTTTGAGTCCAAGGGTGGGTTCACCAGCTCATAGTGATCTTATAGCTAACTTCTATATGATTAACTTTACTGCATACTTACATACTGGGTACAGGCACTTCAGTAGCCGCTGATGCAACATAGCTCGTTTGGGTGATCGCTGAATCCACGTTCGATTTTCAAAATTATTATCGAACAATAATTTAAAACTGACAGCGGATTCAGCAATTGTCGTGTTTCTAGATCTTTATTCACCCACAAATCTGCAAACTGACAAATTTTATTCCAAATCTACAAAGAAAATGATAAAGTTCAGCCAAAAAGCCTTACTCAACAAAAAGCGACTGTTAGGTAAAACAAAGACCATCTTTTCGAAGTAATGTCATGGCATCTGATGGACCTCGTCCATTTATTTTTGTAAAAGAAGTGCATAATTACTTTTTACTCCCAAAGTATTCTATTTACGTGCAAAGATCTCTCCGCAATTCCGCCAGTTACTACGATCTTGTCCCTATCTTACAAAATATCTAATAAGATAGATAGTAAAATAAGTTCTTCACCATTGCCCTTCGGTTAAAAGGTACTAATCGCTAGTTAAGTGGCTTCGTTGACCCGTACATAACACATTGGAGCGATGTTGCCGCGTAAAAGCCTCGAACCTTGTACCACATTAATAAAGGTAAGAGGAACTAATGTGTCGTTATAGCCCTCCTGAAAAACTTATTCCATACCCTTGATATTACACCCCACACTCAAATATCAACTCTTTTACCATACAAATAGAGTGTGAAATTAAATACCGTTGATCCTGAAATCGCATTTACGGGTTACATGAAGGGCCTGCAGTTTTAGCACTTTATCCTTCGCAATTCAAAATATACTTTATCAGTACAGCATTGGGTCTATATTACGTTGAAAGCGTAATTCGATCGGTGAAGCCTGTGCGAAAACTCCGTGGCTTGGAAAGTGCTGAAATTACTACAAAAACAAAATATTGTAGACAACCCTCACAACACTATCTAGCCCCTCCTCCCCTTTATCTATGGGAACGAGATGTACTTGTGTATTTTTTTTGTAAATTCGTACTAAGAAAATATAACACCTAAGACAGAGAACAAATAAAATATTGTGTTCACCACAAATAGTTGTTATCAAAAAAACTATGAAAACAAATAAAAAACAGCTAAAATCAGTATCTGAAATTGAAAACTAAATGTATTTTCTATAAGAGATCTAAGGCTTTGAAACTGGCACTGAGATTCGACGCTTCAATGATGGTCTTTGAGATAAAATTCAATTTAACTTTCACTTTGAGAAAAATGTTTTACAATTTGATTCAAAAGTGAATATTTATTCATAGGGCTTTATTTCAGTTGGCTTTCACTTTATGAACTTGAACCCCTGAACATTTATTTATTATTATAATAGCAATGAGATTATCCCAAAAAAACTTAGTAACTGTCGTTTACCATCTTAAACCGTGCGCACATCTAAGCCTTCTGCGGTGGCGTTCAGTGAAACGCTGTCAAATATGACAGCGATATTTGATAGCGTTTCATTGATTGTTACCGCAGAAAGCTAAGATAGGCGCAAGGCTTTAAGCGTTTGGATTTAATTTGCTTTTATCTTGTGGAAGCTTTATTTCTCGCCTCCCTGCCGCGGTGGACATTTATCAGCAGCGACCCACATTGCCTCGACATCTGCCTCAAATTTGGAAACCTGCACTGCGAAAAAGCACAGACATTTGGAAAATATCATCGATAACAATTGAGCGAAAATGGTGGAATTTCTAATCTGACTAAAATTCTTCTCGCGTGTACGCGGTGACATTACCTCGACATCTGCTTCAAACTTCGTTAGCCACTACGAAAAAACAATAATTTCTATGATAGAATTTAGTTTTAGAGTGTTGAAGTTAGTGAACGTGACTTTCGGGAGCGCAAGCTTCGTGTAGTGTAGTGCTTAGTGTAAGTAATGATAGAATTTGTGTAAAGAAAATGACCACAGTGATGTAATGTGAAAATAAATATTATTGAAATTAATTAAAGTGTATGTCAATCTTGCAGCCCCTATAAAGATGATAATAATTCTAAAATTTGCAAAGATCAAATTATTTTTAATAAGTATTAGTTGGCTGATGAAGGTAATTAATATGGAATCCATTTTAACATTCTGAAATCAACTTTTTATTTCTTTAAAGATAGCTATATAAGCATTTGACTGCCATCACACCTGATGGAAAGTGAGGATGCAGCCTAAGATGGAGTATGCTTAGCCATAATCCATCTTGAACAGGTGTTTTTCTTGTCTCAAAATATTATTATGAGTATTTTGTTTATAGAAGGAAGCTAAATTGGCTCTACGTTTTTCATAATTTTTGGGTGTGCGCGGTTTTCGCAGTGCGGTCATTTCCGTATATTAGACTCGCAACTGTATTGTGAGAAAGTAGAGCCACCGTCTTGCGCTTATCGCTTTTCGATTTTGCTTTTGTTTTGCTGATATGATATACTTACGAGTATATGACTTGAAAGAAAGAAATAACGTTGTTAGAAGGAATGAAATAACATGTACTTGCTTGTTCTTCTAGGCTTGGTCGCGTAGAACTGGCACCTAGAATCATCTAGCTTTAAAACGTTTCAAAGTGATCCTTGAGTTACTAAATATTCACTGTATAATGCTTAAAAAATAATAATAATAATAATTAAGTACCTACATTATTATTAATTTTGAATAATTCACAAATATTTCTTATTCTAATTGTGATAAATTTATATTAAGTTGTTGTAGGTATATCCCATACCAATATGACAGTGACCTGTAACTTAGTGTTATTAATAAATGATTTGTATTTGTACTACTGAATAAAGATCTTTGATTTTGACTTTGACTTCAGCAATAAGTTTCTGAACCATAACTAGCGGTCGCGCGGTAAGATACAAGGCTTTCATTAATATTAAATCCAAGACTATACCGCCAAACGATCAAATAAAATGATGTCGAACCATTTATTTCTGCTTTGGGGATAGAAACAGCAATCTAGGTCATTGGCCCCGTTCCTATTTCCAGCTCTCACCTTAATGAAGCTGGGATTGTTCGGCCAAATGTGCGGTGATAGCCGCGATTTGGGATTTCCCTTATTCGATTGCCTATCGCGGCGATATATTGTGATTTCGCTATCTATATTGCCGGAAATTGGTTTACTGAATTTGATTAACGTAGTGTTTCCGAAAGGGTTGGGTGAGGCCCACTTTCGTATTAATGTGGACCACAGCACATTAAGGAGGCGCGGGGCAGAAAATCGAATTTTCCGCTCTTATGGCCCCGCATACCTTCCTACCTTTGTACCTTTGTCGAGTTTTTCAGAGCGTGTCGTATACACAAACTTTAGCAATTTTCCCCGAGCCCGCTAGTTCGGGTCTTTTGTGGCGCTTTGTGTTTTTATAACGTTTACACTGAATTTACTCTGAAACTCTCAAGTAGGTGAGCCCTTGTGATACGCCTCGCGCTCGGTCAATTCCGGGTTTTTATGAAAAAGGGTCGTTGGATATTTTTATGACGGCTATTTTACAAGGTCGATATAAATATGCTGTTCTGTTGTTGGTAATTCCGTTACTTTTCATTTGTAATCGGGGTTCAAGATACGGTTTGTACTAGAGCAAAATGGTAAGCTTTCCATATATCAATAAAATAAATATCGTGAACAAACCAAACAACACTATCTAGCCCTAAATTAAACAGAGCTTGTTACTATGGGAACCAGATAGCTCATGTACAATACTTTTTTTGTAAATACATACTTAGAATACAATTTAACACCCAGACAGACAAATATTTGTTCTCGGTGGAGATCGAACCCACAAACTACGGCGCAGAAGGCAAAGCTACTACCAACTGAACTGAGAAGCCAGTAAATGGGACTTTTATGTTGATAGAGTTGGTCACTGTTATTAGAGGTTGCTTATCTGATACTGTCACTGGGTAATTTCTCATATTCAACCCTTGGGGGTATGGGACACAGCTGGATATTTCACTAGTCATAGTATTTATGATAAACGATGATATAATAATTATATCGACAATGCAGTTCCTATAATAGACTTTCTTGTCCTCTTTACCTTCTTTACCATTGTAGTTGGCGCCACTGAAAACCAGCGCCATAATAAGCACTTGCGCTTTTATGGCAAATGCTGAGTGGAAGCCTTTTTAGGGTTCCGTAGCCAAATGGCAAAAACGGAACCCTTATAGATTCGTCATGTCTGTCTGTCTGTCTGTCTGTCTGTCTGTCCGTCCGTATGTCACAGCCATTTTTCTCCGAAACCGTAAGAGCTAGACTGATGAAACTTGGTGAGTAGATGTATTCTGTAAACCGCATTAGGATTTTTACACAAAAATAGAAAAAAAACTATAAATTTTGGGGGTCCCCATACTTGAAACTGAAACTCAAAATTTTTTTTTTCATCAAACCCATATGTGTGGGATATCTGTGAATAGGTCTTCAAAAATGATGTTGAGGTTTCTAATATCGTTTTTTTCTAAACTGGATAGTTTACGCGAGAGACACTTCCAAAGTGGAAAAAAGTTGGTCCCCCCCCTCTAACTTCTAAAATAAGAGAATGATAAAACTAAAAAAAATATATGTTGTACATTACTATGCAAACTTTCAACGATATTTGGTTTGAACGAGATCTAGCCAGTAGTTTTTTTTTTATACGTCATAAATCGTAAACCGCAATTTACCTTTCGACGAACTACAAAACCTTTATATTATGTTACTTGATGCTACGGAACCCTTCATGGGCGAGTCCGACTCGCACTTGGCTGCTTTTTTTCATCACATATTGCTTGTTATTATATTTTTTGTGTGTATCATGTTTGAAGTAAAATAAATATTTTCTATTTCTATTTTTCTTTTTTAGTCATCAGCACCAAGCAATTATCTCAACTTGTAAAGTTGCAGACATTTATTTTTGGATTATTGTGTATTTATTTATCTTTTATGGTAGGTAAAATGCATGCTAAACCATTGACTGCAGGAGCCTATGTATAATTTATGAAAAGTAAGTAAGTATTTTCTTTCGTATACCGTTTATAAGGATTCAGATTAACATAGAAAAACAGTAACCCACTTTCCTATAATCCGAGTTAACAGCTAGGTACCAGTTTCAAGAACCGTTAAATTAGCGTGCCCCTACAAATTCAGTAGGGGTCGATTTTAATTTCGAATTTTCCGAAAGATAAAGCGACGCAGGTTTACGGACCGAAAGCGCCTGAAAGCTTTTGTTATATTTTGTAGCTATAGGTAGAGCAGTTAGGGATTTCATAATGAAAAATATAGAATTAGTAAGTAGATTATAAGTATATTTAGTGCTCGGCCACAACTTACTAGCTGTAATTTAATTTTGAATTTGATTTGTGAAAAAAAAAAATCATAGCTGACGACTGAACTGCGCTAGACATCCTCACAAAGATAGAGAATAAAACAAATTACTGCAAAAGGGACTCTTCTAATAGCTAGCCAATTTTTATATTTTACATTTACTTTGCGTTCCGGGATCTCAAACCTTCCAATACCCTATACCCTGTTTGAATTTTAGTATCAAGTTTTTTGTGTTTGTGTTTATTCAATAAACTTTTTTCATTTCAAAAGCTATGACAGCTTTTGAAATGAAAAAAGTTTAACTGATTTTTATTTTTTTCGGAATATACCTGTTATAATACTGAAAATTCGCAACAATTAATTACGAAGCTACGCAAGAATAATCCGCTACCTGGATTCAAATTTTCCAAAAGATTAAGTCGCGGACAGAGGTTTACGATTCCCGCGGGCCGAAGCCTTACAAGATGGCTCTCCGTCGTTCCTGAGCACTAAATGTAAGCCTGTGGTATTGTGGATATTAAATTTCCAAGAGAAATGGGTGACATACCTATACCTACCTACTTCCTTATTTATAATCAATGCCTCGTCTTCTTAATTTCTAAAAGCTAATGTAATATTTTTATAGTACCTGAGTAGTAGTACCTTAGTAGTTTTTATAGTATATATTTAAATAAAAAAAATATCATGCAGAAAACTGTTAAAACTCGTCAACTCATTTTTGATTGGTTTGATATCACGCCCTCTGGCACACTTTTACAAAATCTTTTTATAAGAATAGCTGGGAAAAGGGTCAGCCCCACAACATTTTTATTGCCGCTACTCGATACTAGATGGCATAATTTACGATACTGATCCATTAGCTTACAACTCCATGTTGATTCTTTTACCATTTATTATGTAGGTGATTTTGTAACTACATACATTTATAATTTAAAAAATTGTTGCTTATAAACTAGATACCTAGGTCCATATCGTTGTGTAAACTTTATGCTCATAAAATATCACTGAAATAAGTACAGAATTACAAACTCCTTGCTGCGCAAGTTTCCAGCCTCTTGCTGAAATAGCACTAAAATGCACACAAGGAGGTTGGAAACCCATGCAAGAAGTTTCCAATTAATGCATAGACTTATAGGCCTCCTTGTTGTGGGTGCAGTATTTTATCTCTTTGCTGAAAATGGTAAGTTCCTATGAAAAAGGTTTGTATCGTATTCAATATTAATATTATTATTATTGAATTCAATTCTCGAATAGTTTTCAATACTATGAACGTATGGGTGCGGTACATTTTGCTTGCTGTATGATAACTTGCCTAATACCAATATGCTGGTGGTAAATATGAGAATAAGAAGTTATTTTCTAAAGTAACATTTTGAAATATTATCATTAAGATCCTGTGTACTGGTACTGATCCTGTGTTCCATCTGTTTACCTAAAATGGGTTCATTTGTGCGTTCGCATCAGATATCAGCAGTTCGGAAGCTAACCGGGCTGTAATTCGTTGTTCAGTGACCATTTGTCGTAATTAACAGGCGATGGTTAATCCTGCTTCTGGCAACCCCCTCCATAGCCCAGGGCTACATTAAGAAAATAAGGAAAAAAAATATTTTCTAATAATCATCTGTAGGTTTGAACTTACATTCATAAAATTACGCCTGCTGCCCATTAGTAGACAAAGTCCATGGATTTGGTATGATCCTATCACATACTTTCCCCATACATACATGCCTTTGTACATATCCTCTATTTCTGTTCTTTTCCTATGTTTGTATTGTGTGCAATAAAGAATTAAGAATAAATAATTAAGAATACTTACATACCTTATTTTCTTCATTCATTCTCATGTTTATTCTTCCCATGTACCTATGAAACAAGCAAATGTAAGTATTAAACCTATACTTGAATTAAAATGATTATTGAACTGTAAGGTTATTCTCAGAGACTTGGTTGTTTGCGATTTTTCATAACTCCTTCAGTCAATTCATGTCTCTGAAAACGTTTAAATGTGCGAGGATTAGGTTATCTGAGGATTGTCAGTTTCTTAAACACTTTTTAGATGCACCCCCCTTTGCCCCTGTCCTGAGTACGTCCACTATTCGATGGTGTCCGAATGCCTCTGAACCCAGTGCGTCGCGCCGCCCTAAATCACCACATGGCATGGCATGCTGCAGCGCGACACCGACCTTTTTGCTGCATTTTGTTTTACCTTGAAGGTCGGCTAGTCCGTTGATTGTAAAACTGATTTATATCTTCGATTAATGAATGGTCATCGTACTTTGAGCGGCTTTATGAGAACGCCATCTAGGAGTGACCTTGGCGTGTCTCTCCTGCACGGGAAATCTTAGATTTGTAGATAATAAGGTAGCTGAACTTCATGGGATATTTCGTGACTTTCATACAAATTGAAATCAAACAAAAACTCTTACTCAAACTTCTACTTAAACTAAAAAACTCTTTTTTAATTTACTTATTTAGGGACTTTGGTAACGTAAGTCGTTTGGTGATGCATTGCCGCGGTATAATTTTTTTTCAAAATAAAAATAGATTTATAGGAATTGCACAGTAAATTGTTACATTTTATCTAGTTTGTACTTTTGATTTCATTTAATTAATGATTTTGTAACCCCCACATTTTTGATGGATCAAACTTACAACTTGAGTTCTCCTACAAGATGCGTGATTCCTATCGATGACGTCATCTCCCTCCCGGTTCTCAATTCTTTCATCAAATCCAACATTGCTCGGTGCGATTATTCACACGATAAGCCAGTGGTTCTCAAATAAACGTCGTGGTAAAGGCGACGACAACGAAACAAAATGTTCATAATAATTTGTTCATAAATGTTCATAAAACGAAGAGACGATAAACATTCTCAAAAAAAATTATGAATACGTACGGTAAAAAAAAATTGATACCTATTGTGCAGCAATTTTTGAAGTGAAAACTTCTTTAGCGGCGTTGAGCACTTTCGTAATGGGTATAAAATCTTAAACTCGCGTCAGGATCACGTGCCCTGATTCGCGTCAGGATCACGTGACCTGATTCGCGTCAGGATCACGTGACTTGATCGAAAAAGCGTAAGACGGATGGAGAGTAGACAGTTTCGTTTAGGCAGCGCAGGGCGCTTGCGCGAATGTTCGTGTATGTTACAGCGTGCCAAATAACAAACAAGCCCCCCCTAACCATTCCAAAATATCAAACATGCTCAACGTTAATAATCAAGTTTTCACTTCGGCCGGCACTCCCGGAGTGCAACCCGTATTTTTTTTTTTTTTGTGAATTGCGTTATCTAACGTTTAAAGTGAATATTACAATGAATACAGCAACTCACAAAATACCCAAACGATAAAGCTATCTGCAGACTGCTGCAAACAATCGAAAGATAGCAACCAACTGATCCAAATTACTGCCAATTTGTTATTATGTAGTTTGGTTCGGTTCAGATCAGTGACTCAAGCAGAGATAATCTACCGATGAGTGATTGTCTCTACTCCATACTCACGCTTGGCCAAGCAAATTGCCAGCCTAGTCGTCTGTAAGATTAAAACAGATGAACCTGTACCTATAATAATCCTTTTTATAGGTACAGGTTATTTTTACGTTTATGACTGGCCTCTAGCTCAGTTGGTAGTAGCTCTGCCTTCTGCGCCGTAGGTGGTGGGTTCGATTCCCACCGAGAACAAATATTTGTGTGGTTAACATAAATGTTTGTTCTCTGTCTGGGTGTTATATTGTATTCTAAGTATGTATTTACAAAAAAAAAATGTATTCAAGTATTATATCAGCTATCCGGTTCCCATATTACAAGCTCTGCTTAGTTTGGGGCTGGGTAGTGTTGTGTGAATTGTCCACAATATTTATTATTTATTTATTATTTTTAATAATCTGGTTCTCATAAAAAAATCCCGTTAACAAGCTTTGCCTAGTTTGGATCTAGATATCACTGTGTGAAATCTTCTTTTATAATATCTAAACCTTTCTTATGAAAACATTGTTTTAATCTTGGTAATTTTGGTTCGTAAAAATCTACTGACTTCACATTCAATAGGAGTTGAACTTTTTGTGAAAAACCATCCTATTAAAAGTTTGAGAAAGCGTTGAAGGGCAAAGTTTTGGAATTCGTTGAATCGAAAAGGAAATAAATGATCCCCTTCTTACAACACTAATCCCGAAAGTATATGGCAATGTGGCGAAATTTATACATCCACAGGGTGTTCTTAAACCCTTCAATTGAACTTTGGATTGCCTTTCCTACGAAGCATTGCGCTTATAAAGCGATGGTTACCACTTAAGATCAGGCGGGCCATATGCTTGTTCCATCAGCTAGTTACCTAAAAGAAAGAAAAAGATGTGGGAGTTTAAAATCATCACCTTTCTGCCACATGTTTGATTGTAATAATAATTTCGGACCTATTTCGGACTATTCGTAAGGTTTCAATTTTAAAAAAGTTTTTAATATTATTTTTTAAACAAAGGGATTATGCTATTTAATTTACAAAACAGTTTCAAATCTATGTTTTACGTTTTAATCATACTTGTAATGCTGTCTGCTAGTCTGGTTGTCTGCATCAAAAGCTGCTATAAAAGGTTTAGCCCTTTAGTAACTGTGAATGACGGTAACTATTCCCATTTACACTCAAAGTTGGCGCTGTTCGCCTGTTTGGGGTAGCCAAATGTCTTCTAAAACGTGACATCTAGAATCAGCCTGTAGATGCGATGCACCGGTGCACCGAGGGTCATATTGTGCTAAGATCGCACCGCCTTTATCAAACCGAGCAATTTATGATCGCCACACGTCCCATGGGGTATTCTGCACTGTTATAGTGATATTGTTTTTGGTGGTGTCGATTAATGCTCTATTTTAGATATTGTGGAACTTAAGATTTTACAAAATACTGCGATGGATTTCGTGATTTTAGGTCCATAAAATACTTAGAGAAAAAATATTTTATGATCAATGCGAATAATCAGTGCAGTTGTTAGGGTACCTCCCACCTCAATTCCGTACTAAGTCACAAGTTGACTAAGGTAGGTAGCAGTAAGAACAATACGATACATGCACATATTGATAAATAAATATCGTAATAGGCAATCCACACAACACCAAAAATTAAGCAGAGTTTTTACTATGGGAACCAGATAGCTGATGTAATACTTATAGCATACATTTTTTTTTGTTAATACATATTTTGAATACAATACAACACCCAGACAGAGAACAAACATTTGCGAAGGCAGAGCTACTATCAACTGAGATGAGAGGCCAGTCAAAGATATAATTTATTATTATAGGTCTTATATTTCTAAGTTTAAGTACAGATAAAAAAATATATTATTAGAATTGAGTCAAAATCCAGTAAAAAAAAAAACCAAATTATTCTGAAGAATAACCCAACAGAGCATTGTGTCTTAAGTCGTAGGGCAGCGCACCCCTGTCGAAACTGCCTACATTAGAACTTACACTTATGGGACTTGCCAATATCCTGCACATTGATAGCGTAAATATTTCCGCTTACTCTTTGTCAATGCTGTTTTGTAGACAGGGGCTTCGACCTTTTTATAGATAAAAGAAAGAATAAAATTAAACTTCAATACATAAGTGTTTGTTCTATAACCAGTATTTAAGCTTTCAAATTATGCCTGTTTCCCTGTAAGCGGATACTAGGGATTCCCACTTATTTCAATTCATAGAGTCATAGAAAAAATCAAAGAATGTTAGACTTACTATACAAGTAGTACTAAAAGCCATTCAAAGTCTTGGAATAATCATTGATTTATGGTAGACAATCTTATTTTTATTTGGCTACTACTAAACAAAACTATGCAAATTATTATTTATTATGCCAAATTAATTCCAAAAAAGTATCGAAAATATGTAGATAATGAAAGTTACTGAAAACGCCAGCTACATCAACACACAAGAACTTCTATCGTAGACACTGTCTGGACAGCTATTAGCATACACATTTACAACAATCATTTTGCTGTGTTATATTCAGATGTTAGTTTTTAGTCTGGGCGATACATATAATTATGTACTCATTTGTTTTGTCTATCTTCTTCTCAGTCACTTCACTCTTGTTAGAGTGGTCGTGGATGAATATCTGTTATTCCTTATGATTTCTCTTTATCAGTCCTGTCTTTAATTAAATTTTAAAATAAATATAAGTATCAGATTATTTTGATGTTATTTCTGGAAAAAACCAGTCCGACTATACAAAAATTTGATTTAAATTAAATCTGTAGTGTTGGAACGTTACACTTGAGTCAGATTTTTAATAGCCGTTTTAAAATGTGCACTGTTTGAATATACCTCTGACTAGACATCCTCGGATTCCTCAAGTATCTTATGTAGGTATCCACTAAATTTAATATATCTAAATAGTAAAGCCATACGTATAAAATGTTGAACTATGTACATTACGCCACATTAGGACTGGCCTCACGATTGTCATCCAAACTTGCTTATCACTAAACTTCCCTAATTACCGCCTACGCCTGAAGCAATACGCCTGAAATATTTTGGTACAAACACAGCGCCACAGAATGTGATTCAGTTACTATGGACCTCTTTCGAGAGAACAAACCCATTAAAATGTGCATTCAAAGTGCAAGTCATGGGGACTTGGTACAGTTATTTAGAAAAAGCATTACACCTTTTTTTTCTTTTTATAATTTTGTAGAGTGTAATATTTTGTAAATAATAATAATTAAAATAAATAACTTTCTTATTTATTTATTTTACTATAGTTCATGCATTTCACGAAGACGCGTAAATTAGAGCATTTTGGCTCTTATTACAACCAGATAAATATCACTGCATGCATCTTCGTGAAATGCATGAACTATAGTCTGAATTCCAAATTCTACTATGAACGTTTCATATATTATTTTGTTATTGTTGTTTTAAGATGAACATAAAAATGCAGTAATTTTGTCGGAATTTAAATTTAACGTAATTACTATTTTAACATTAATAAATAAATAAAGATTTATAATTTTGGCATATCATTTCCCTCATGTTTCTCATTAGAAGAAAATGGCGCAATAAAAAAAAATTAACTTCCTCAATAAGCTTATACATGTAATAGGGCCATCAAACTTACCTTTTCTTGAATTCTTACTTTATTTCAGTATGAGTTCAGTGCAGGATATAATAAATTATTTACCCTCGGATATTGCATTGTGCAATGGAGGAGAAACAATATCCTTATTCACACACTGAGTACTACTTACGTATTCATTTCGTTCCCGTTTCGTATAAGTATCTGCATCGTAGTCGATTACTTTCGTTTTGTTTGGATTTCCATTTGAATTTCCTTTTAAATGTTACTTTCGTTGCATTAGTACATTTTGTATGTATGTATATTGTTAATAAGAGCTAGATCCTTATATTTTTTAGTCTTTTATGATTAAAATATGGTAGGTACGAGTATATTTGTATTAACTTGTTGATAGGATGTGGTAAGGGGTAGGTTACCAAAAAAAATTAAAAAAAAATATTTATTAATTAAAAATTTATTAGAAAAAAATATTTTACTTTTTTAATTTAAAGTAGTCATATCACAATTATACTGCCCTCTGCAGTAGACCTTAGTAGTTAAGGTAAACCATTATAATATCGTTGATTTAATACCAACCAAGCCACGAGTAGTTATGAACTATACTATTAAATCCGTTTGGAATTCGATTCCTTTTGCATGTTTTACCACGAATATTCATATTTTTATTGACCGTTTGGTAAGTACTTTTGTCGACGATGGTACCTTGTTTAGGGGTCGGTGTTGCACTCCTAATTTATACAACTACCGATGCGTAAAAATGGATGAGCATGCGGCGACTACTTCAATTAAGGGAGACTTTTTTTATGCATTAGATGTTTGACTAAAATTTACTTAAGTTTGTATTGTGCGCATTGCAGATCTCTAAAAACGAAACATGTGTAGGAATATTCATCATAACAATAGTTCCCAAAGTTACTAGATGGCGTTGGCATGTACCGTTCTTTCCGTTCGTTTGATTTGGCACATACTACATAAGAAAATAAATTTTCTGCAAGAGATAATAAACTCATTACCAGCAAGGAGTTTAAAAATCCATTTCCTGTTTGAATCTTACCAACATACTTACCTCCTTTTTTAAATAAAAAAGGTGATAAAACAAGTGCAAGTACCAAACCAGTTTGAATCGACGTTACATACTGTAGGTATATTCATTGCTCAATTGTTGGACACAGGATATGGTTTATACTAGGCATAGAAAAGTATATGTATATCAAAATGTAAGTACTTATTCACATTTTGATTTAGGTAAGAAGTGCTACGACGTAGGCCATAGTCTACGATTATATTCTACGAGATTCATCGCTCTGTTGAATGATAAATCAAGTTATAGCCAGGTATGGTTGCTAAAGCTGCTGAACGAAATTTTTGTCAGTCGTCTTTGCCACCGCTTCGATATACCGACGGTAATCTGGCCCATAGTGCTAAAGAGAAAGCCGACCTTCTGGGAAATCTCTTTGCCTCTAACTCGACTTTGAATGAGAGAGAAGCCGTACCAACTCCCATCCCATGGTGTGGTATTACTATGCCGGAAATCACCATATCACAACGGGAGGTTCGGCGGGAGTTGCTTTCTCTGGACATTCATAAGTCGAGCGGGCCAGACGGTATACCGGCAGTGGTGCTAAAGCGGTGTGCTCCAGAACTGTGTCCGGTTCTAACGCGCCTCTTCGAGCTCTCGTACTCCACTAGGCAGTTTCCTTCTTCGTGGAAGACTGCACATGTCCATCCGGTGCCCAAAAAGGGCGATAGATCAGACCCATCAAACTATAGGCCAATAGCTATAACCTCCCTTCTCTCTAAGGTCATGGAGCGTGTTATAAACCAACAGCTTCTGAGATACCTAGAAGGGCACGATTTGATCAGCGACCATCAGTACGGCTTCCGCCATGGTCGCTCGACTGGTGACCTTCTAGTGTATCTCACACATCGTTGGGCTCAGGCCATTGAGAGTCAAGGCGAGGCATTAGCAGTCAGCTTAGACATAGCGAAGGCTTTTGATCGGGTCTGGCACCGGGGTCTTCTATCGAAGTTGCCATCGTACAGACTGCCCGAGGGTTTGTGCAAATGGGTCGCTAGCTTTTTGTCCGGCAGAAGCATACGAGCCGTTGTAGACGGCGGTAGCTCTGATTGCATGGACATCAACGTTGGCGTCCCGCAAGGCTCCGTTTTGTCCCCAACACTGTTCCTGCTGCATATCAATGATATGTTGTCAATTGACAATATCCATTGCTATGCAGATGACAGCACCGGGGACACTTTATACACGGGTCGTGCTAGCATCCCTCGTGCCGTAGTGGAGGAAAGCCGGAGTAAACTTGTGTCTGATATAGAGGGCATATTAACCAGAGTCTCCGATTGGGGAGAGCAAAACCTGGTTCAGTTTAACCCTACCAAGACACAAGTTTGCGCGTTCACCGCTAAAAAAACCCCATTTGCTATAGCTCCGCAGTTCCAAGACATGCCCCTCACAACTTCCAAGAGCATTGGGATCCTGGATATCGACATCTCCAGTGACGTCCAGTTCCGTCGTCACCTGGAAGATAAGGCCAAGCTGGCATCCAAAAAGCTCGGTGTGCTGAACAGAGCGAAGTCATACTTCAGTGCAGGCCAGCGACTCCTTCTTTATAAGTCGCAAGTCCAGCCTCACATGGAGTATTGTTGTCACCTCTGGGCAGGAGCACCTGGATACCAGCTTGGACCCCTTGATTCGATCCAAAGACGTGCTGTGAGAATTGTTGACGATCCCAAGCTCACAAGCGGTATTGAGCCCTTAAGTCTGAGGAGAGACTTCTCCTCATTGTGCGTGTTCTACCGCTTGTATAATGGGGTATGCTCTGAAGAACTGTTTGACATCATGCCAACAGCTACATTCTATCATCGCACTGCTCGCCATAGGCAGAGAGTTCATCCTCACACCTTAGAGCCTGGTTGGTCGCGCACCGTTCGGTTTCAGAGGAACTTCCTCCCGCGAACACTCAGGCTATGGAATGATCTCCCTGCTGAGATTTTCCCTAAGGACTATAGCATGGGGTTCTTCAAAAAAGGCGTTTTGAAAGTTTTAAAGGGTCGGCAACGCGCTTGTGATGCCTCTGGTATTGCAGGTGTCCATAGGCTACGGTAACCGCTTCCCATCAGGTGGGCCGTATGCTTGTTTGTCAACTTAGTTGTATAAAAAAATAATAATAATAATAATAATAATGCACACTACGCTCTATGAAGCCGAAATTAGCCGATCTGAAATGTTTGTTGCCGACTATACTTAGCTTTGCACAGTTTAGGGCTAGATAGTGCTGTTATACTGATCGTAATATACAGTGTACACAATGAGGAAAGCTATTTGAAATATGAAAACTTTTAGAACTTATCGCATTATCCAGTCTCTATTCATCGTTCCGTACTTTGATAGGATAAGTACCTACCAACTTTGAGTCGGATTCAACAAAACACCAATATTCTCCCTTTATCCCTCGATCGTGCTCAGCTTATGTATTTTAGTTTCAGAAGTTCCATAGTATATTCTGTGTGCTTCTATGTAAGGCATTTACATGGTAAGCAGGCAGTCAGCCTACGCTTACCGACACAAGTTTGAGATGAGTGACGCACAAAATGTGTAAGTCACACAAAGTTGTACTACTGTGGTTTTCAGTGATGGGTTACTTGTTGCACTCTGTTGTAGTCTTTGGTTTTGATTTCACATTTTACTTTTTTCAAGATCAATTTGTTTGGTCCTCTGAAAGTCCGTTATCAGCAAAGAGTTCGCTTCTTGAGCCTAACGCTTGAGCGTCACGTTGCTGTGCTCAAGGAAGAACACGAATTACGAGTATAGTTGTAGAAAGAGTTTCAGCAGTAGTTTGAACTTCTTCAGTAGCTCATTTGTTTTTTTAATACAACTATACACACTCTGGATGGCCGCGGTTAATTTTAAAAACCAGCGCTGTAAACCAGCTACACTTGTGAATGCGCCTGAAGGATTCGGATTGGGCAAGATCAAAAAGGCGTCCCGCTTTAAGATGTCAGTTCGAGTTATAGGCAGACGTGACTTGACCCCAGCTGGTTCTGGAAAATAGTTTGCTTTATAGTTTTCCTTGTATTCTTGTGCTGTAAGTTGGTATTATGAGTACTTATGAGTATAGAAGTGCCACTTTTAAAACACGTAACAATATGCAGTATTTCTCAATAGAAACTCTGATATTTTCCAGAAACTAGCGTACATAAGGACCTTCTTTATATACATATATCAATAGAAGACAGCGTAAAACTAATCACCGACCAAAAGCTCATCAATTAAGTATGCTGGCGCCTACAACACACAAGAAAAGAATAAGACAAGACTACAAGATTCACCTAGTTACAAGTTTTTTCTAACGCAATCTGTGTAATTTTATTGAATAAAACAATAGACGCTGACTTTATAACTCTTTTTATTCATTCTGCGTTTTTTTCTGTAAATGCTAGTCTAGCCTAACCATTATAGATTATCCCTAACCATATTAAGCAGATGTTACACAGTCAAGGCACGATAGCAAGCTGTCAGGCGCCGCAGGAAGCCTTACCGCGCGGCGGGAATCTGGAACGAACACTTATCGCATGTTCCTGAACGCATAAATAACTTTCCACAGCGCAGATAGTGCCATTTTTGTGTTCACTTTTGTTTACACAATGTTGGAGTGGTAATTAGGATTGAATGGGTTTTATTGTAAATGGAAATGGTGAAAGCGCTGTGATAAATTGAACTTTTAGTTTAACTAGAAAACGGTACATATTTTTTAAAGGGTTATTTTGACAATAAAGCCTAAGTGTCCTGCGGTGGCAATCAGTGAAACACTGTCAAACGATATTTGGTAGCGTTTCACTGAACGCTTAAACATTTGTGCTCAAGGCTTTAGGTAATGTTTCAGTTAGCAAAAGATAGTAAGTTTCTGTTGTTCACGAATAACGAAACAAGAGAAAGGATTTAGAATCAAAAACAATTCCATTTCATCTTCGCTGAAAGACTGCTTGGCGTAAACTTAATTACCAAACAAAGACAAAAGAAAAACGCCAGGCACCGCGACTTTTGTTCTTCTAATTGGACAGTTTAATCAGCATCAAAGTCCCAAGACGGAAAAACGAAGTAAAACTGCAAGTGCGCATCCGTAGTGAGGCATGGGGGAGGGGGAGGCTGCAAGGAAAGTTGTTTTCCCG
This sequence comes from Thera obeliscata, assembly GCA_947578465.1. Classification (NCBI taxonomy): domain Eukaryota; kingdom Metazoa; phylum Arthropoda; class Insecta; order Lepidoptera; family Geometridae; genus Thera; species Thera obeliscata. The sequence goes on from OX387926.1 coordinate 9,101,064, forward strand.
AGTGTCGAACAGGGGCGGCAGTGCGCCGTGAAAGCCGAAGCCACGCGCGCGGCCTCTGCACCCAAAACTCGGAACTACGGGCACATGTGCGTAATGACGTTATCTACGCGAGTGTACGCGGCCGAAAAGTGAAAATCGGAAAAGTGGATTTTGTGCATACGGCTTTATGCGACTGTGGATTGTACGCATGGTGAATTTGTTACCGTTTTTGGATGTGATGCAACTTTATAATACTTTTAACCCTTTAACTACTAACATATAGTGTAAATACTGCAACTTTTATACTTAATTTTACCTAAAACTTGTGAAGCTCAATTTGTGATATCATAAGGTGTATGTGAATGGTATCTGCAGTGTCATAAATTAAACTTTAAAGGGATTCAGTGGAACATCGTCTGAAGGTTGAATTTATGTGTGTCATATTTTTCTTTAGAGTTTTCCCTCTGCGCCTTTTTACGGCCGAAATGGGATGAAGGGATCGCATGGAGCTTGCAGTTTGTGTTTTATGTTATTGGATACTTCTGTTACAGACATACTTACACACTTAACTGTATTACGGATATGTATTTGTTTGGTATCGTAAAGAGCGTTAAAGTTACGTACAAACAGTACTCTATGTACAAAAACACAAAATTGAAGTTTTACATTATAAGTCCGTTTAATGTGATTACCTAAATATATTATTGAAAGGTTCAACAACGCCATCTAACCCCAAACTAAGTCTATTTACTATATTGTTACTATAGTGTCACTGGTTCTTTCGAACCAAGTGTGGTGAAAGGGTCAAGTGTGATGAAAGGGTTTTATGTGCGCCTCAAAGAGACTGCTTTCGTAGTACATATAAGACAATTACTAATTATTCAAAATTATTGTCAATTTTCTATAAAAGCCCCAAATAACTGAAGGAAAAGATAGAAAACCAACATCTTTGCTCGTCATCCATGTTTGTGTGTGGGAATCACAAACATGGATGACGAACCATGTTTGTGACCATACCGATCATCAACCTACAGAACAAGGGTAACTGCTTAAAATCAGGTGGATAAAAGTATAACCATGGCATTTTCTTTAAAAAAAACTACCACCAAATGGTTTTATCGAACTGGTCCTATTCTAGTCGCATGTAACACCTATAAGGGTTCTTACGTGAACCACCCTGAAGTTTGAAATATAAGTGACAAGTCATAAGGAATTAACGCCACTATGATAGATGACTAGGTCCACTGAGCCGTGTGACTCACTGAGAAGGTGGCTCAGCTATTATTCATAGGCTAAGTCAGATAAGCTATAATTTATCAGGTAAAAGGGAATTGTAAATTTGCTGTATGTTACACTTGGCTGAGGGTTTTATTTTTTAAACCTCATTGACAAGTAATCTAAGGGTTGACTTTACCATCTACGGAATAATGATATTTGTCAAATAAGAAATGTCTGCCCTTGTTTTTGAAAAACTAAACTAAAGATGGGTATATTTAAAAAAAATTATGTGCTATTAAACAATACTTGTTAAATAAGGCTAAATATTAGCCTTTAACCAAAAAGTTTAATTGCAATCGCAAACGAACTTTTAGAAGCCTAACGTAATATTAAACGCTTCTAGTACCTATGTTATAGGGCCGGAGTCACACGGTACCACAGGTTATCCATGTAAAAATTTGATTAAAACAGTTGTCAAATATTTGATTGGCCCATTATAAATTCGTGGAAACAGCCATCAGTGAATAGCTAATCCGCAGTTATGTTAACGAATCAATAAAAACACAGCATTTTGTATATGGCAAATGCATAAAGTTCGCCTATGTACTTAATTTTGTGCAATAAAGTATTTTCTAATCTAAAGGCTCGAACACCCTAGTTCGCTGGTGGTAGCGATCAGTGAAACGCTATCAAATATCGCTGTCAAATTTGACAGCGTTTCACTGATCGCCGAAGCCAGCAACCTAGGTGTGCGCAGGTCTTAAAGCAATGCGATGCCAAAAAATTAAAAGAAAAACAACACAGCCTCCTATGTAAATATGAAGCATGTAACGCTGAGAATATTACGAAAATCCAGCTTATTTGATATTCTCGCGAAAATTGTAGCAGAGATGAGTCAGAATTATTGGCGGAAGACGTGACCGGCTCCCGTGAGCTGAATACACGGGACAATATTTGCACAAGACGTGCTGGGTAACGAGAGAGTCAATCTATGTTGTTTGGATAACTGCTTCTTGTGATTGCACAGAAGATGGAAGGTGTAAGTGCTTGGGAAGCCTTCTTCATCTGTACTTCCATGGCACTACGGCATCACTCAAAAAGGTGTATGAAAGGAGCCTCTTTGAGGCTAATTACTTTTAAGTTTTCATCTATAGCCTGACTTGAGGAATTAATGATGAACTTAACTATTTCCATGTAAAATGATTTTATCATTTATGGGCGATAAGAGTATAATTTTACACAAAAATAACTGTGGTTGGCTTAATTACAGGTTTTTATTTACGCCATAAAATATTAAGCTAATGAAAATTGTACATTAAGAGTTAAGTTTATTAATAAAAAACGTTGCAAACACCCAATATAATAAAAACAAGTAGTTATGTCAGCGTACAATACACTCACCGTCGATAAATGGTAAAAATCTATTTGTATGGGAATCGTAGCCCCTTCTGCTGCAAAAGCAATCTTTAAAATAATTAAAATTATAGCAGAAATGAGTCATGCCTTGAAACGAGACCGGCTTCCGTGAGCCGAATAACAACACACGTGACAATATTTGAGGAGCGACGTGCGGGATAACGAGTTAACCATTGTTTTTGTATGATTGGTATTTGAAAAAGATATCTTAAACGTATACCCTAATACATAGTATATTTATTACATAGTAATCAAGTAAATTTGAGGAACAACAGGCTTGCGTAGTACGGGCATGTCATGAGGAGGGATGAAATCAAGTGATGAGTATGAATGTAGATAGATATGTGGGTAGATGTAGACCAAAGAAAAGATGGATGAACAGTTTGAAAGATGACATGGATAAGAAAGAAGTGAATGCAGAAATGACGGCTGATAGAGGAGAATGGAAGTGGAGAACATGTGCTGAACTCACCTAAAGTGGGATAAGGGCAGGAAGAAATGCATCTTGAACGTTGTATAGTAAGCAAGTATTGTATAGGTTATTAGTTATTAGTAGCATTAATTTGTTCACGCCTGGACGTAAACTTCTCCCATATTTGGGTAGACGAGATGCTAATGTATTGAAATAAGAAATGTATTGAATGCCGGATTATATCCTAGCGTACTATTGAAGCTAAATATAATAATTATATTTTACTAAAAAAACGATTTTGGTCTTTGATTTTCATGTATATGTGATATATATGTATAATAAAAAAAATAAAAATTTTGATATTCCACACAACACTAACCTTAAAATAAGCAGACCATGCACTAAGGGAATCATACTTAAAATACAATATAACACCCAGACAATAGAGAACAAACAAATGTTTTCTCGGTGGGGTTTGAACCCACGCTCTCCAGCGCAGAAGGCAGAACCACTAACAGCTGAAGGCTGTCAAAAAGGAACTTACCTTAATTTCTGGGTTCATACTTACCTACTTACCTAACTTTTTGTCACGTGCACGCCCTATTAAAACATCAACCTGAGAGGATCATCACGTTCGAGTTTCATCTCGTTACTTTTTGTCAACTTTTACTGCTTATATCGGGCAACGGGATAAATCTCATTCTACCAGCGATGGTAAACAAAAACAACGAGTCAAGGAGTGGAATACTACAAAGCTTTTAGTTAGCTCAACTGTCATTGAATATTTGCTGAATATATTATAATACCTGTGAAAATTCAAAATAGGCTTCTTGATGCGTGCTTTACAAAACGCGCTGATGACTGAGTGACCAAAAAGGTTTAATTCGAACGCCAAAACCATCAGAAAATGGCGTGAATCTAAATTTTAGACATCTTTTATCTTTTATTTTATCAGAGCGAAAATAAACGGCTAGAAGAGTGATATTGAACCCAATTTCATTTTAATTTTATTTTAGAACTGTAATTTGATGCGTCAACTTACTTTACTTTTGTGACGTGCACTATTTTCTTACTTTGAACAACAAAACAATCTAAAGTGAATCGACACGGGTATTCACTATATTATTTTATTTATTTTCCCAAAGTTTAACAGACTGGAAAATAAACTGGTTGTTTTCCAGATCGCGATCTTTCGCGTGCTAAAAAGTTCTAACAAAACAGTCTGTTCTGTCATCTGCGTTGAGTCTGCAGCACAGCCCGGGGGCTGAAGGCCTACGTTTGTTTTTGATTAAACAAATTATCCGTACAGTTTATGGCTCTCCGGGGAGCGTACACTTACTACAGAGCTATGCAGTGCTTGCTGTGACAGAAATTGAAAAGCTTGCGTATGCCTTGAATGATGAAGTTCGTATTATAAAGTGATGTATACCTGTTTTTCAATAACACGTTTTTTTTATTCAACTTATTGAACCTCCTTTTACTGTTTATAGAAAACAAAGTACAGACGTGCATACCTTCGAGTTCTATTTTCAAAATAATTATGCACCAATTTGACAGTTATTAAAAATCATGCATGAGTATTATTTTTGAAAAAGAATGATAAATACAACCCCACTTATAAATATTACCGGTCTCACCTTGATGCATATGCAAACTTTTTTTGATTTGCTATTAGAACATACGAGTACATTAAAAACTTATCTGGTGAACCTATCTAAACTCATAAGGCGAGTAAGTAATAAAAATGTTTGGTAGTGTATGTGGAAACTATACCTACGGTATTTCACGTTCACCCCGAGTGTTACTTGAAGCATAACAATGAAAGTAGTTCAAGATAGGCTTCCCAAATACAATTTCTCGCTTGTCGTCACTTCAAGCCGGGGTGAAATATCCCGCAAACTACGATCATAGTAAACACCTACCTATACGCCTAGTAGTGTGCTAGGGTGTTTCATATTCCAGAACTACGACGTGAGGGCAATATTCTGAGCTGACATCGTTTATCAACAGCGAAATATTGAACATGTTAAAGCGAGATTCCGCTGAAAATATTTTGTGAAAATATTTATGCCGCGAAAAGCGAGGAGAGCGATGCTATAAAGATATCATGTAGGACATTACAATGTTTTTGGAGATGTTAGGCAGAAACATGGTTATTTCATTTTGCGGACTTCGTGACTATTTGCATATTTTTTGGTACAAGTAAGATTAATAGTTATTAGCTGTTTAATAGCTATTAGCCCGTTGTTTTGCTACTGAAAAATTGGCTAAACATGAAAACATTGAAACATCTAAACATTCGCATTTTCTTGATTGGAATAAGTATTCATTTATAAAATTGGCTACACCAGCCACACTAATTATGGCACATCAGAGAGCAGAACAAGGAAGCCCTCAAACAATAATTATGTCCATCCATTAACAGCTGCCGTAGCCGAAAACGGTAAGGAAAATCATCATCATCACATCATAATTATTATGCCGTCTTACACTCTCTAATACACACCACTTTAGCGCACAAGTCTAGGAGTTTCGTAGCTAGCAAAGCCTTGTTCATATTTGTGCATTAATTAACGTCAATTTGAGTGTTAATTTATTAGGGACTGATGAAGAAATCGTGACCGGCACCAGTCAAAATACAGTTAAAGTTGTGCATAAAATTTTGATTGCACTGCAGACTTTTGGACAAAAAAAATGTAGTAACTACACATGAACTCTATTAAAACACACTTGGTTCCTCACAGCTTGGTTGGTAGTAGCATCGCAGGAGGGCCTGGGTTCCATCCCCACCGAGTACAAAATATTTTAGTGGTGATCGTAGATGTTTGTTCTCTACCTGGGTACTATATTGTATTCTAAGTATATATTTACATAAAAAAACATGATGTAAGTATTGTTATAGTTTTCTGGTTTCCGACAGGTTCTCTAATAAACAGACCATCTATTTATTAGATATCTAAATTTTTCCCCATCTTATAGATTATTCTGAAGTTATAAATCAGAGTAGAAAAATTGTATTTTTTCAAATTATAAGTTGGCCAAATATAAATTTCATATTTACATCTCTTGCTTCAAAATTCATACCAACAGTTTACGTTTCCAAAGATATATTTCAAGGAGCAATAGAAAAACTAAGTCATTATTCATGATGAACGGCAGAAAGTTGTGTCAACCGTCGCGTGTGCTAGCGGCATTAGACTTGAACCCTTTGGTACGTAGCCCGCTAGTATTACTTATTCTGTTCCTTTGGTGTTATTTATCGAGGAGCATAGCATCTGAGATATTCTAACTTATGTAACGTGGGACAATAATGGTGAGTTTTTCGACACGCGAGAACTTTTAGTGGGTAAAATGAAATGGTGGAAGTTGCTCCTAAATTTGCCTTGTTTATGAGAGCACTGATGGTTTAGTGATAGCAGCCGTGGGCTCTAATCAGGCACCAATAAGTTACCTTGCCCAAAAATGTATGTTCACTATGCTAGTACTCGCAAACGGTGTAGAAAAACTTCGTAAGGAAACCGGCGGCATATCATGTTGTTGAGCCTAAAAAATTGCAAAAATTTGCCTAAAAATTTGATTAGTTTCATGCAAAAAGGGCCCACATAGCGGCGTACTTAGCTTGGAAACCAGTCCACTTACCACGTGCGGATCAAAGAACTTCTAGTTATTACCTGTTTTTTTGAAACTTATCTAAGTGACCCTTTTATCAAGAGTTGGCTACAGAACCAATACTTTAAATACATGTAGAATATACCATAAAATGGTTGCCGTCATCCAGTTATAATAAATTAAAATTAAAAGAATACACTGGCGTTTAAAATATAAAAGCAAATCTTGGCATATTGTATTATCTTTAGCCCCATCTGAAATATAAAACAAGTTCGTTTCACTTCGCTGCTGCCACAATTTCATCTTCAGCAAAGTTAGCGGACTTTCCAAATTAAAACTTAACTCATCAAGTTCATTCGCTGCCTGCGGCCACTGAATAATAAAACCGCGGGTTTTGTTAATTTACTTATAATCAAAATTCTGTCATTTCACTGTTTCATGTTGATGAGAAACAAAAATGTTGCAGTGAAAATAAAAAATGGAAATTTTCATATACCGTTCACGTTGACGTCGAGATTCAGAGATGAAAATACGGTCCTGAGAGTTTTATTTATTTTTATAGGTACAAAGGCGTCGTAAACAAAATACACTGTTGTATTTTTTTTTTGTAAATACTGCTGAGAGGCCAGTAAGCAAAGATATATACACATTATTTAATTAATTACACATGCATATACATTCTTACGGTAGTATACATTCTTTAATCTGGCTGCTTTTCAGATAAGTATTGGAGTTGTTATAATAAATACAATTACAGGTAGATACGGGTCTTGAATTTCAAACTTCCACCGAAATATAGAATACTTTTCTGATGAATAATTTAGTATCGGCTTGGTGACTCGTGCATTACGATAACAGACCGTCATCCATCGATGGTAATGTAGATATAATCAATGGGAATTAGGGAGCTGGAAACACTGTCGTTAAAAATTAACGGGTCGATGTCTAATCGTAAATCGATAAGGTTCTGTTGTTTGTTTTAGGAGTTTCCTGTTTATTCTTTTATAATTTGAAAGCTTTATAAAAACGTCAAATTATTCGCTGCTCTACCCATTGGCAGCTAACATGTCAATTTACGATGTCTTGTATTTTCGTATCTTATTTTATAATTATGCTGTGTAGGTATTACTTTGAAACGTAGCGATTGCCTACGTCACACTAAGTTTGAGTGGCAACACTGCAATTTTTATTTGTATTTTGTAGAGGGATCATACAAAAAAGCGGTAGAAACCAAGCCGTTAGTAATCGAATGGAACATGGCATTTAAATTCACCTAGCTATAAGACGATTCAAAGTGTGATCCTTGTGATAACTGACTAAACTAATTTGTAATTCCCTAGTTGGTAATAAGATATCTAATGTGGAGCAACGTGTTTGATCATAAATTATGACACTCAGGTGGGCCATTAATTACAGCATAACTTGGCCAGACGCATCCTATCCTGTAGGATAGAGTTCGGGATCACTAATTGATAACTAGCGTTATGTTCTGGTTTTGTATGGTGCCAAGATACCATAGAGGTTATATCAATAAAACAGAAAACATAAAAAAATCGACTTGTTTTTAACCGCTGTCAAATAATAGGGTTCTCAATTCAGTTGTATTTTTTTAAATCTAATGTTTGTTATCGCTTATCTTCATAATTTATGAGCCGATATGAAAAAATCTTAGTCCCATAGAAGTTTTATCAAAATCGGTACAGCATTTTGACTATAAAGTTGGTTTCTCAAGTTTTTTAAACATCACTCTTGCTATTTTTAAAATACCTTGAAAATTTAGTCGACCTACTTGTTTTTTGTTTCTACAAAATGTTTTAATGTGTCTTCTTTAGGTACTACAGGAATGATCAAGGAAATAACTAAAAAAAATATGATAGTTCTAAATCAGTCATGGTGATTTTCCAGTTAATAAACCAAAATCTTAGAAGATTTAAATACAAGTTCATTGACTCTGCTCATTCGATCAATTGTTCTAGAAAACAACCTAGACTGATAGACAAAGATCGAGTACGAAGTTTCGGCAAGTTTTTATCATGCGCACTTGAAGTGCGGGCAGGTTTTTCCGCAAGTAGGCCGCTGGTGGGCCCTTTTTGCGTGACCCTTGACACGTGTTGCTCGAACTTTTTTAGGTTCTACAACAGGTTTCCTCACGGTGTTTTCCTTCACCGTTTTGAGAGTAGGTACTGGCATAGTGCACATAAATTTTTCGACAGAAAAACTCATTGGTACACGAGTGGATTTGAACCCAACCTTCGGATCGGAAGGCGGGGCCACTACCACTAGACCACCAGTGCTCTCGATCGAGTACGAAGTAAGGACGGTATTTTGGCGGTCTATATTTTAACTCACGTTGCGGGTACCTACCGAAAGTGGGTTACAACTAAAAGCCAAGGACGCCAATAAATAATAAGCTGCAACCCTCGGCGTCATATTGTCTCGACTATCGTAAATATATCCCGTTTTAATTGCTTACCTCCTATTAATTGGCGCAATACACGCAACCAGGTTTATCGGCTTGAAAGAAAAGCGGGAGCTTTTCAATTTTATAGCCACTTTTATTTCTATTACGAATGCATTAAATCAAAAGTTATTTATTTTATGCCACATTCTATGAGTAGTATTAGACTTCGCTTTGAATTGAGACCAGTGATCAAGAGCAATGAAGGTCTGACAGAGAGGTGATCTTTACTGCCAAAGACGAGATAAAACAATGCGTAGTCAAACTCAAAAATCGTTTATTCAGTTTTATCACAAGGATCACTTTGAAACGTCTTAAAGTTAGGTGAGTGCCAGTTCCACGCGACTAAGTCTTACTTGGCTCAAAGTGCACCACTGGAGGCAAAGGCATGATGCCTAGTTTTCCCGTCTTGGTCTAATGTTTCAGCTTCGACTCGAATCCATATTTAGTTAACCTTCATTTTCAGGATTAGTAAGGCTCGAACACACCTAGTTCGCTGGCGGTAGCGATCAGTGAAACGCTGTCAAATGTCGCTGTCAGATTTGAGATTTGACAGCGATATTTGACAGCGTTTCACTGATCGCTACCGCCAGCGAACTAATAGGTGTGCGCAGGCCATTACTGAAAATCATTACTGCAAACAATTGGTTGAAACGTCACCATCATCACTGGCAGTTCGGCTAATATGGTCGGAGAAGCGGCAGAACCTTCCTCTTTCTTTTGAAAGGAAACGACGAAGATAGCGTGCAAGATTCGCAGACAAAAACTTGACTCTACTCGCTTGCGTGCTGTTTCCTATGATTTATCCAAGTAGGTAGAACTAATTATCGGAACCAATTCCAGTTGAAGTCGAAAGCACTCCAGACTGGAACTTGCACCGAAGTGAAATGAATCGCATTTATTATTTTCCGTCGACTCAATTACATTCGCTTTCATGCGATTTTAATGCGGACTTCTGTGAAATATGTTTCAATAGTATTTTATAAGTGAGTTTGCATAATGGATGCAATGGAAATAACGGATGTTGTAGAATGTAGTTTTTATTGGCAATAAAAAGAAAAGTTGTGGGATATTTTGTATTAAAATATATAATTGTGTACATTTTTTAATAAAAACCAAGCATTAAATGCTTGGTTTTTATTAAAAAATGTATGCGTATGACTTAAATTTTGGCTATGTAATTTTTTATCTGTGGTATTTGTGGTATCTGTGGTGTTTGTCTGAGCTTCGATAGAAGTAAACTGGAGATTACGTGTAGAGTTACGTTTATCACAGAGCCAATTGCTTCGCCACTCTTGTGTTGTTAGCTTAACAGTTTTCGATCAAGTCGATAGCAGCAAAGTCGGAAGTCGGAACTAAGCAAAGGCGAGCGTGAAAAGATATCAAGTTTCGAGATAGTGCATTATTCTATAAGTTTCCTACCAAAGTATTATCCATCCGCGGCTATAATTACTTACTTAGATATTATAACCCTTATTTTACTCGTAGTTGGATGAAAAGTAGCCCAATATGTCCTGAACTATGTTTTTAACCTACTCGTTCTGTTTTTTTCAGAATTCGTATACACCTATTATTGTGGAAGAGTGAATGAGAACAAACACACTCACTATACTTCGCATTTATAAATTTACGTGGGATATGTTTGAAATGTATGCAGAAGAAACACAAAATATGTAAAGATACACTATTACAATATATGGTAATAATGTGTGGTATAATGTATGGTAATATGTGTAGATATGGAAAGACACTCAAATTTTTTTTTATATGCTTTTCAAACGACATCCACCGATAAAGCCAAAAAAAGATACCAAAAGTTTTTTGTCTCATTTTTTTTTAAGTTTATTTGTAAACTGTAGTGTTTAACTATTGCCATCTCTTACCACTGAGTAATGACAAACAGAGACAGAGCTAACTTTACCAATTATTAAATTTAAATGGCTGCAGATTGTTTGTTTCTTAGTGTTTGGTGCCTCATTGGTATCCATGCCAGTGCACCTACAAATCCCGTAGAGCCGACCCCAGAGCGTGCCCCAATCCCTCCACTCTTTCCTATTTATATGCAGATTCTGACCATAAGTTACCCCATAACCGGATTATGCCCTTAATAACCCGGATAAATGCAAATATTACGGGGTGATTTTTGAACGTCATACCAGGAGTCAACGTAGTGGAATCTAGTGGAATTAATTATTGGGGTGACATCTTGTTTTAAAATGTGGCGGCAATGATTGTAAATGCAAAATTATTTTTATATTTAAATTAGTATTGAGTATGGCCATGTGTACATCTGAGCATTCTGCGATAGTGATCAGTGAAACACTGTTAAATATCGCTGTCATAATTTTACCATTAGTGCTTGTACGTAACCGAGTTTCGAACTATCTACGTAGAAGGATTTTATTTTCTTAGTTCGTAACCCAGTTATGTATAAAAGTTCTGTCATTCAGTGCTTGAGAGCGTTCCACTGATCGCCACCGCAGAAAGCTTAGATACGCGCAAGCTTAACTTGTTATTTTTTCCTCAGTTTATAATTTTCATTGTTTTTCTCTCTAAGCCAGTGAATCTGTCGTTACCATAATATAAATAACAAAAAATAAGAAAGAACAAGTTTGTAATAAATAATATCACGCAGGCAAAGACGCGGGCTTTCTACTATTTCATAATATTGACTTCAGATGTAATTGAAACATCAATCTACGTCGTTTGTATTCACTTAAACCAGTAAGGGTGGTAATTATAAATTCTTGTGTGGAAAATTGCGGTTGAAAATTGGCCAGAGTAAGCAAAATTCTGATTAAATTAAGCTATATTAGAAGGGGAAGCGTTTGAGGGAAAATAATGAAAATATTGCCTGAGGGTGATTACGGGGTTCCGATTACAAGATTAACTATTTTCAAGCAAGATATTGGACTGAGGCCAAAGTGCATTCTTTGGTTGTAAAATTGGTTGCAAAGAGCGCCGGTTAAAATTGTATAAATTATTGTGTAAAAAAAACTAAACATTCGCACCAACTGATTGTGTGATTTGAGAACATTCACTCAAATCTCTTTGCACTCAAGAACTTGGGAATATCTAAGAGGAGTGTACATTTATACGTCCAAACTCTTCACAGTAAATAAGTAAGTCATAACTATGACTTACTGATGTTCACCAAAATAGGATTTGCTGGTGAATAATTTTAGTAGTAGTAAAATTATTTGGGAAGGGCTCGTCCGGGGAAGTACTACCACCATGCCTTATTCTGCCACGAAGCAGCATTGCTTTGGTCAGAAGGATGGGTGCCTGTGAAATAACTGGCACGTGTGGCTAATCTGCATGCATGCCTCAAGTTGATTGACGCAAGGCAGTGCATCGTAGGGCACGTTCCTGATATGCGAGACCTACGAGACAATCGTATAGGCAGGTATCGAAAGACGATACTTCTTGCAACATAGCATAAGTTAAAGCAAAAATGCGCGTTGCCCATAACATTAAGCATGCCTTTATGGTTTTTTTTTTGCATTTGAGAATCCTAGGTGATGGTAACCACTTAATATCAAATGGGCCATATGCTAGAAGAAGAATCAAGAATAAGAATAGTGTCCTCAATTTGTTATTACTCGAGTTCACCCCGACAGTGTCCGAGTGTTCTATATCTCAACAGTATGCAAATACTTCAGCCCTTCATCAATCCACGTCCGCACAAGATAAATAGTGCTGGCACTTGCACATTGCAACATTTGCAGCGGCACTGAAATGTTGTTCTTTCGAAACGAGCAACACATTGTAATTACGGCTTGGAACGTACATTTTTCAAACTGTTTTAACCTTTTTCTGTCATGCCCGTTCCCGTATTAGAGAGAAATGATTTTGAGATTTGCAGTACAATTTTTTTAACATCATACAATCATGCTCAGTAGGTAGGATTTACTGCTGTGCATAGAGGCTGTGTAAGTAGGCGTTTGCTACCCAGTGCATTGTAAATGCGTTCCATTTTCAAATCACTTTCACGTCACAGTATGCTTGATATGTTATTAGTTCATTCAAGCTATGCGAAACTCTTTGGTGAAACAAGTTCTTTCTTACAAAGTTGTATGAAAACTTTTTACTGAACAAAAAATTGTAGATACCCAAAGTGAATGAACCTGAATTTGATAGAACCTAAAAAGTTCAAAACTAGGTGTCAAATATGCAGAAAGGAGCTTCTTTGAGGCGCACTTAAAATTTTTACACCGCACAACATTGCTTTGCCAATACATTGTTAGCAAAACATTCAATCCATTCACCACTCTATCAACTTAGCGATCAGTCTATACATAGACCATTATCCTATATAATATCCACTCGTCCATCAGTATACCCCATTATACAGTATCGGGTCATTAACTGGGCCATAAATCGTGTCCGGGTCAAATGCTATGTCAATTCCTCCCGGTGACCGGTCATCCCGGATCACGGTAATACCTGTTGAGTTACAGCGGGCTTACTGTGAACTGACCTTTGCTGTTCAAAGGGTAGGTATAAACAGTGCCAAGCTTGTTCTCCTCGAAAGGTATGAGCAAAGCTTCTATGCTTTTGAATTCTGAGATGGCTGGGGTGGAATAGGGGTAATTGGGAATCTAAAACAAACAAAACGAATCTTATTTATGTACATAAATAAGATTTGTTTTAGGTTCTATAATAAGTGTCAAAATTATTTAGCAAAAATTTAACCTGACGTGATCTAAAACAGATATCATCATGATTTCAGCCTGGTATTACTGCTTGGTACAAGCCTATATAATTTTCAAAAACGCTGTCACATTGATTGCCATCGCCAGCAACCTTGGTGTGCGCAGGCCTTTAATCTCTGACAAAACAGAGATGACTTAACGAAATCTTTTAAAAGCTCCACCTTGTTTTGTTTTCTTCAATAATTTACTTTTGTACTTATTTCAGTTGTTTTAACTCCAGTTTCTATAAAGGGTGTATTCGAGAAACAGCAAAAGTGACTTTTCTAATGTTTTTTATATATATTTATGACATTTACATTTACTTTCCTTTTAAAGATAAAAAAAACATAATTGCACCATACTACTCTACACACACAAATCAACTTACTTTCACATTTTTCTAACCGTTCATGAAAAGGCTCAAAAGTGAGCCAACAAGAACAAATTTAGATATAACTTCATCCGCTAAGTGAAAAACATGTTCACAAAACACGTTGTAACGGCTGAAACGGGCTGAAACATATTAGGGCGTGTATTAAGGAAAATACGGGCTTTAGAAAAACGGCGAAGGATGTTTTTGGGGAAACGAAAGGTAAAGGAAAGATTGATAAGGATACATGGTGGTGGAACGAGGAAGTACAAAAGATCCTGAAAGAGAAGAAGAATGCATTTAAAGACTGGAAGAGTGTTAAAGATGGGAACAATAGCATACAGGAAAATAAAAAAATAGAATACATTGAGTGTAAAAGGAAAGCTAAAAAAGCTGTTGCAGTTGCGAGGGCCAAGGTACAGGATAAATTGTACCAATCACTGGAGAGCCCCAGTGGCCAGAAAGATCTATACAGAATAGCAAGAGAGAGAGAAAAGAATGCAAGAGATATAATTCACATTAAATGTATAAAAGATGATGTAGGGAAAGTTTTGACGAACGATGGAGAAATAAAAGAGCGTTGGAAGTGTTATTTTAAAAAGTTAATGAATGAAGAGAATGATTGGAGTGGGGAGTTAGAAAATGTCCCTATAAACATAGGATTAGTGAGAGAGATAAGTATGGATGAAGTTAGAAAAGCCGTGCAAGACATGAAGAATGGAAAAGCTGTCGGACCGGATGGTATACCAGTTGAAGTATGGAAGTTTTTAAAGGCGGATGGATGGAAGTGGCTGACTTTGTTCTTCAATAAGTTGTTACAGGAAGAGGCGATCCCGGATGAATGGTGCGACAGCTCGCTGGTGCCCATCTTTAAAAATAAGGGTGATGTACAGGACTGTAACAACTATAGAGGAATCAAACTCATGTCACATAGTATGAAGATTTGGGAGAAGGTTATAGGGAGAAGAATGAGAGAAGAGAGTGAGGTATCACAGAACCAGTTTGGGTTCATGCCTGGCCGCGGGACCACGGATGCCATTTTTGCGCTGCGACAATTATGTGAGAAACACAGGCGTGTCCACAGGAATCTGCATATGGTGTTCGTGGATCTTGAGAAGGCGTATGATCGAGTACCCCGGGAGGTTCTGTGGTGGAGTATGAAAGTTAAAGGAGTGCCTGAGAAGTACATACAACTCATTCGAGCTATGTACAGTCGAGCGAGCACACACGTCCGGTCCGAGGCTGGCGTTACCGGCAAGTTCAATGTGGCTGTAGGCTTACACCAGGGGTCGGCTTTAAGCCCTTATCTGTTTCTCCTGGTAATGGATGCTCTGACATCAGACATACAGGAAGAGGCACCCTGGTGTATGCTGTTCGCCGACGACATTGTGCTTGTCGGGGAAGATGCGCTTGAGGTCCAGAGCAGGCTGGGAAAATGGCGGGATAAATTGGAGAGTGTCGGACTGAAGATCAGCAGAACCAAAACAGAACATCTGTTTTGTGACTTCGGTGGTCCATCCAAATTTGTCCCAATTGCCTTAGATGGTGTATTCCTACCAGTCTGCTCCGATTTCCGGTACCTCGGCTCATTAATACAAAACGACGGCGACATTGACCGAGACGTGAAAAATAGAATAAATGCGGGATGGATGAAATGGCGACAGGTCACGGGAACAACTTGTGATCCACGGATGCCCTTTAAGCTTAAGGGGAAGATATATAAGACGATCATAAGACCTGTCGTAATGTATGGATCCGAGTGTTGGGCAACGAAAGGGACGGACGAAAGAAGGGTACATGCGGCAGAGATGCGAATGTTGAGATGGATGTGTGGAGTGACAAGAATGGACAAGATAAGGAATGAGTATATCAGGGGAAGTCTGAAAGTAGCACCAGTGACAGAAAAATTGAGGAGCAACAGGCTGGCGTGGTATGGGCATGTCATGAGGAGGGATGAAAGTCATGTGACTAGGCGAGTGATGAGTATGAATGTGGATGGATGTTTGGGTAGAGGTAGGCCAAAGAAAAGATGGATGGACAGTGTGAAGGATGATATGGATAAGAAGGAAGTGAATACAGAGATGACGGCTGATAGAGGAGAATGGAAGAGAAGAACATGTTGTGCCGACCCCGCATAAAGTGGGATAAGGGCAGGAAGAAGAAGAAGTGTTATGTCCTATTCATATATGAAAATGATGTAATTTTTTGACAAAAGAAACATCAATTCTCTGTCTGTTACTGTCAGGTTACTGTTGTCCCTGTCCTAGTTCAAAACAGGCATTTTATGGCCTGTGCACGTCTAGGCGATGGCGATCAGCTAAAACGCTGTCAAATATGACAGCGAAATTTGACAGCGTTTCAGCTGATCGCCATTGCCATAGTCTAAATGTGCGCAGGCCTTCCTGGAAAACGAGACTTTAAAATACGTGCACGCTTTAAAATTGTTACCAATACGTAAGTTGCAATATAAATTCAATCAGATATTTCCATCGAGTGCCGAATAAAATAGCACAAACAAAACGCGGAACGAGTCTGTACTTATAAAGATATCTCCAGATCTACGTAGTTCCAAACACCGTTGAAAGGCAAGATGTTATTACATTATCATATCAAAGGCTTAAAACAAATCTCCCAAGCTGAGACCATCACTGCAGTAAGCCTACCACAAGCTTTGTCTGGCTCTGTCTCTGGCTTTGATTTTGAGTCGGATGTTTTTTTTTTCGAATGGACTAAATCGTCTGACGATTCTTACAGCGCTAGCGGACAATAAGAGTCGGATGTGAGTGCTCACCACTGTGTGTGTGACGTTTCGACGTAGGATTTATTTAGTCAACACTCACACAGACACAAAACCAGAGCCAAAGCAAGATAGACCTTGTGGTAGGCCTACTGGCGAGAGGAATCAGCCCCACACAATTAAACCATGATAAATGGAACACGAAAAATCTAATCTAAATATTTAATGGAAATTTCCCCTGCATTGCAACACATTGCAATATTCGTGGGGTGTGCGTGTAGTTTTATCCCTCACATTAAGGCAAAGCTGTGTAGAGTGCATTGGAGCAAAGATCTGGGATAGTATCGAGGGGGTTTTTATTTTACTGATCCATTGCGCCGTATTTTAACTTTCATTTTTCTTTTGACTTTGCAGCTACATAGTTTAGAAATAGTGTGTTATTTAAAGAAAAGTTCATCATTCGAGCCATCTCTAGATTGTTTGTAACGGTCTGCAGATTGCTCAACTTTTTCTGTGTCTTTTGAAAATATTTTTTTAAGAAAAATAATCTCAGCAAAAAAAAACAATAAAATTGAAAAAAAAACTCAAGTTATGCAAAAATATTTCATAAACCGTTCCAAATAGCTTAAACTATAATAAAATATCAGTTTACATAACATGAAAAATATTATGTAGGTAATTGAAAAGCTTTTAGTCCCTAGTGACACGAAGAGCCGTGAATATCGACATTTTGCGGCTTGGCAACGTTTTGCAATAAAATGCGTCGCGTAGCACGTAGTAGACCGTAGACCTCGTAGGCAAACGCTCCAACACTTCGTGCTAAAGGTTTTAAATGTTCATGGACATTCATTTCCATAAAGTTTGTAGAATTTATCAAGTACTTAAAGTTGTATAGAACCAATGAGCTAGTTTTTGTTTTATGAGTTCTACCATGGAACTAAAAGAATAAAAGAGTTGTAACAGTTCTATGACTTCACAGTCCAATAAAACAAATGAAAGTTACTTGCTATTATTTTACGAATGAGTAAAGAATTTGTAAAAAACTAGAAATAATACATATTACCCGACTGCTATTACTTTAACGAAAACGTAAACTTTTTCTTGGCATAAATACATTTAATTTAGCGATCGCATTAAGTTTTGGGATTTTGTGCACTGAGTCAAACTAATATTTACAATGTCATCAATTTAAGATACGATGTCATCATAAGTTTATTCAAATTAATGTCTTGTCATCATAAAAATCTTATTAATAAACTCACTAATTTAAGAACTCACACGTACTTCACAAAAACGTTCTGCCAAACTCAATTATCAAAGAAAAAGTTCGCAGGAAACATTCAGACACAATCGTTCTTCAAACTACGTGTCAGTGTGCGTGTGAGCTCTAGCGAAGACAAGTGCAGGAATGCATTCTGGCGTCCCGAGGGGTCGGCCCCCACATTACGAATGCAAATAATACTTCCTTCGAAAATATTGCAGTGTTAATACCACGCTGAAATGTGTGCGCCGCCCCATTGTGTACTTTGTGTATTGAGTTTTATTAGATCGCTTTATTGGCCGCGTAAAGGGCATCAGTTAAGTTGGTTGATGTTAATCTGTGGTGGACAGGACACCCTTAGCACAGGTTTGTTTTGTTAACATGAAGCCAAGCTTCAATTGATGAGTTCGTTGTTTTTTTAATGTTGGAGCTTGCTCGAATAAGGTGTTTTGCGTATCGGATAAATTGCGTGTGTTCTACGCTTCCTTTATGTTCCTACAGAAAGTAGAGATTGATGTTGGAACCTTTAATGTAGTGAGTGCCTGTAGTGTCTAAGACATAGCTTTATATAGAGTAAGTTCCAAAAACCTTATCCACAAAATCCTTACCTAAAACTCATGCCTTAGATCCAATACGAGCGAACCTGACTAAGCTGCAGTTTCCCCGATTTGTGCTCTTTTGCAGTTTGAAAGCAGAACGGTGTTCTTTAGTCCCCGCTTAGTCGTCTGTTTTATGGTTTAATACCATTAGTATTACTACTAAACGATGGTCTAGCCGCCGTTTAGTTTGACCGCGGGAAAACTGATGTTAGGCCTATGCTAACATAATGAATCTGTCTGCATCACAGATATAGAATGAAATAGATACCGCAAGGGCATATAATGTTTGAAATCCAAACTTGCCACTTTAAATAAATACCTATGATGAAGTTACTAACTGAATAAGATGCAGCCAACTAATTCATTCATACTTATCGAGCTTAGCAGCTCGATAAGTCTGTTGCCATCTCTATCTGTTGACATGAAAGTCAAAGTGACAAGAGACTTTTAAAGTGTCCGGCATTATGAATAAGAGATTCTGTGTTTTTTCATGAAATCATAAGTGTCACCACAGAGCAGCAAACACGCTTTTGCTAGTGTCACATTATCACTACTGATTGAATTAGAAGCGTACAAGGAAGCACTTGAGGGGAAAATAGTGTTTCGCAAAAAGATCAACTTGCGGTATCCAGTTCAATCGTATGTCTGTGGTCTACATTAGTTTATAACAGCTGCGCTGGGATTAATATCGTGTTGACCGTCGCGACGCGCTAGTTTGTCGCGGTCGGTATGAACATAGTCTAATTACTCGTCTGTTTGGTCAGAGCAAATAGATCTCGTTTATCAGCACTGTTTATTCAAGCTCAGATTTTGTCTCTGAATGAGTGCAAAAACTATATGAGTACAAAGACAACTTGACACAGATTATCATATTTTGTAAGTAGGTGACCAAATTATTTTGTAATTTTCTTCGAAAATTATGTACGGATACTTACGTGTAATAAAAAAACTTTAATTTTCCTTTATTGGTATATACCACATCTACATAAGTACCTATAAAGTATAATATATATGTAGGTATACATTTCATCCAACTATAACAGAAACTAGAGCTTAAAGTTCTCTGAAACAATAGTTTTTAAGTAGGTAAGTACCGCCGTATTGCGATCAAACAGAACGAGGTTAAGTGCACATTCAGCACAAAGGCTCCAACCCTTTGTAGCGTGTACAGTTTCAAATATTCTTATCGCCTCTCCCATTCCCGTGAGCAAAAACAGCAGCTTTAACTGCCGCGGACCCCGATTCCTCCTTAGACTAGGGTTGTGACGCAACCGGTTAAATAATGTTCATCTGGAAACACAATCCGGATTAAAAAAAATTGCATGAGACAATATTCCCCGGACAGTTGAGTGCCACTGTGCCTTATTATCCAGTAACAAATCCTTCATCATACAAGCCTTCGTCATACAAATGTTTACTGTTCAGCGCATGCACTGTTCAGAACATGTCTAGAACTTCTTATAAACTTCGAGTTACTCTTTCTCGAAATTTGCAAGTACGTCGAGTATGATGGCATAACCAAGCAGATATTACTCCTTATATAATAACTTTTCGGAACTGATGGCTTTTTGTTTTTGTCCGGCTATTCTTACTTTTCTGTCTAAAGTCCAACTTTACCCTACCCCCGTCTTAAGTGATTTACAGGCGCTCTGCGACCCATCCGCGAATATTGCCTAAGAGGGAGACCCAACGAGGTAACTAGACTTTGCAAAACCTCCCTTTCTCAACCTCAAGGTGAGACAAGGACGGCAATGAAATGGTATAAAATCTGAATTTGAAACGTGTATCCGCCCCTGCGATATCCGGCTAAATGGGTCAGGAAGGCGAAGTTTACTTCGCTATTTGGAGTTAAGGAAACCGAAGGCAGTAAAGTCGGATGTCAGGCGGAATTAGAAACTTATTTGAGTTTTCCCCTATCCGGATCAATTTCTTTTATTACAAAAAAAGTCTGGTATCTTGCAATGTTTTGGAACATCTCTTATTTAGTTCAGAAGAATTATGTCAGTTTTGCAAACTGGCCTTTGAGATTAGATTAGATTGAGATTAGTCGGCCTAATCCACAAGAAAGACAATGGTTAACACGTGCAGAGCAGACTAAGCCATGGGTTTCCTCACGATGTTTTCCTTCACCGTACATACATTTTCCGAACAGAATAATCCATAGGTGCACGACTGGATACAAACCCGCGACCTTAGGATCAGAAGGCTTACTACCACTAGACTACCAATGCGCTCTGCATGTACTCTTTTGCATAATATGTGAACAACGCAACAATCTCCAACCAGCCAACCATATTTATTTTGCCTTATTTACCATAACTTTAAATATTTTGATTTAACTGTCCTCTAAGCTTTCCAAGTATCGAAGATCACGGTAGTATCACCTTGTTAGTTAGTATTTGAAACAAGCTACACTTGCACCAAGTAGCAAGTCCAAGTTTATCACGGGATAACATAAACTTCAATTGTAAACTTTCAGAGTTAGGCACGTGCGGAACTCGGTACAGTCAAGAACACAACCTTATAAGCGGTTTAAATATTTATAAAGTAACTAGTGGCCGCCCGCGGCTTCGCTCGCCCGTTCCCGTAACACCCCGTTTTCGTTGCTTTTTCGGGATAAAAAGTATCCTATGTCCTTCTCCCGGTTCTAAGCTACCTCCCCACTAATTTTCAGCAAAATCGATTAAGCCGTTCTTGAGTTATAAATAGTGTAACTAACACGACTTTCTTTTATATATATAGATTATTGATGTTTATGAATTGCAGGTTTTTGATGTGCATTCGGATAAAAAATCACAAATTAGTTACATTTCATTATTTATTTACAAAAAATATGTTACCGATCAACAATAAGTTAATGTTTATCTCTTTTTCTGTCTCAAAAGCACTGCGATTCCACATAACACAATATTTAACTGGAAGAAATTGCTAATTAGCATTAAGTTCGCCTGTGTTCTATTGTTTGTGCAATAAAGTACTTTCTTATCTTATCTAAAAGAAGGCGGGGAAAAAAATAAAATGTGCAAAAGCTTTCGGATAAAAAATACAGTAGCCACCGCTTTTTCAGTGTCAAATAATTATTTTTGTTAATTCAGAATTTATTCGATTAGAACTAAGAAAACAATCATAGAGCCCAGACACAGAGCTAATAAACTTAAGATCTAAAGAAAAATAATGAGGGCTTAAGCACGTGTGTTTGCGCCTGTCCAACTAATAAAGCGACTTGGCCACGACGCACGACGCAACAAATTAGAAAGTTTTGCGCAATGCGAGTTCACTTTATGCGAGGGGATGTTCTAATAAATTGCAGGGTTGTAGTGGACTCAAAGTTAGTTGTAGCAGATTAGTAAACGAAGCCCGTTTTGTCCCATTTTGTTAGGACTTACAAAATACATAGATATTTTGTAAGCTTCCAGGGTTTATTGAATTTATATAACATGGAACTTATTACACTGTAAAAATAAATTAAAAAAAGAAGTGCCAATCGCATGCGTTCTCAAGACGCTGGCTTCATTGCTTACCAATGCTGTAGCGCTACCATGAGCTCTGTCTGGCTCTGTCTCTGGTTCTGGTTTTGAGTCTGTGTGAGTGTTGACTAAATAAATCCTACGTCAAAACGTCACACACACAGTATAATGCACTGGTGAGCACTCACACAGACTCAGAACCATAGCCAGAGACAGAGCCAGACAGAGCTTGTTTTATGCTTACTGATACCATAATCGCTCATCAAACTTCGAGTCTCGGGTCATTTTGTCTAATCTATAGGTTGGCGATTTTTATATAATAAAAATAGTTACATTGAATTTATAAATTTCCATCGTCTTGTCCACTAATGGTGTCTGTAGGACCTTAAAATAAATGTCAGAATATTATACAAAAATATCGAATTTCTTCCAGTAAAAACAACTAAAACTAGCAAGTCAGTAAACAATTAAAACAAAGTACCTAAACTCAATTTCAGAGAAAAATAACAAGTTCAAACTCTCTAGCCAACATGTCTACGAAAAATAGTCAAGTTCCTTTAAGAGCACATCGTGCGAAAATTTTAGATTTTTAAAAAAAAAATTCATAACTAAATAACTAAGTGACATTTTAAAAATCGCAAAAGGACCAATTGTAGACTATACATTTGAGATTAATTCGAATTTAAGTGTGGTAAAAAAATATACTATTTAACATGACATTCTATTTAACGCTAATTAAAATCGTATGTCAGCGTTAAATAGAATGTCATGTTAAATAGTATATTTTTTTGACACACTTAAATTCGAATTAATCTCAAATGTATAGTCTACAATTAGTCTTTTTGCGATTTTTAAAATGTCACTTAGTTATTTAGTTATGAATTTTTTTTTTAAGAATCTCAAATTTTCGTACGATGCGCTCTTAATCTAGGAACGCGAGCGTCCGTTACCAACTACGCTGACGTCTGTTGGATAATCTTTCATCTCATTGGAGATAAACTGTCTCTTTTGCATTTAGCCAATGAGCTTAGAGATTATCTGACGGACGACTACAACTCTCTACTATCTTCTTCTTCTTATCGTTTCACTGGTTCTTACGAACGAAGTGTGGTGAAAGGATTTTAAGTGCGCTTCAAAGAGGCTTCTTTTGTGGACTTGACACATATTTTCGAACTATTTAGGTTCTACGAAATGCTGGTTTCCTCACGATGTTTTCCTTCAGCACTGGCATAGTGTACCTACATACAATTTTGGGCAGAAAAACTCATTGGTACACGACTGGATTTGAACCCACGACCTAAGATCGGAAGGCGGTGCTGCTACCACTAGCCCACCAACGCTCTCTACTATAGGACGCTCGTAGAACACAAGAGCACGTTTGAAGTCTCCCAATGAGCGTCAAAAAACTATACCATGACCACTACCTCATACAAACTTACTTTACGGGTCGATTCAGCCCTCTACCCTCAGAATTTATTGCTCCAACTTATCGAGTAATTAGGTTATAGCAAGGACACTTGGGGGTAATTTGTCACATTGCTATCCCCTGAATAAACCCGGAAGTTCACGCTTGCAACTTACTAGCCGTTCGTCGTTTTGCCCTGGTGATATTTTTTATATTTTTGATTTATTTAATAAATCCTCGTTGCGGTGTGATTGAGAAACACGTCCAGATATTATCTTTTGGAAATGTAGAAAAATCTAAAAATATAAGGGAACGCCACCTTGGCAGATTATAATTATTATTACTCATCATTATCATCTACAGTCCGACTTCATCCACTGCTTAACAGAGGCATAGGTAGTGTAATTCTCTCTCAAGTATGTAAAACATTAAAATAAATAAGGAACCGGTTCTATTCAAATAATCACTAGAATACACTGGTTAACTATGCAAATGATTATTTCTCAAGTAAAGAATAAAAAGTTTGAATTTAAAGCGACGTTTCAGTGAATAATGCATAAGTAAGGTAAATGCGTTTTTCTCAAAGCACGTAGTCAGCTCTGACATAAAACTACCTTCCGCCGGAACAGCCGCACCGACCGTCTGACGAATGTACTGTCATGGAAAAAAAGCATATACTTATGCAATTTCTGCCGTATTTACCTAAAGCCGATTTCTAAGGCTAGTGGCTATCGCAGACCTTATTCCAATCCTAATCTCGATTCGATTCCAATTTTGAAAACTTATATTATGCATTACAATTTTTGTACACAGTAACGATTACTTAGGGTGCTGCATGGAATGACAGACTTTTTGATTACGTATCTTGTGACATTGTATGCGAAATCACTATCAAATCTTGATAAAATCCGTCTCTTGCCCGTGCCGTACTACCAGTGGTAAAAATTCTTGTACGTCGTACATCTAGTCGATAGGCCTGGGGCCACCAAAAATATGCAACGGGCATTTTTTTAGCAAATTCATTGCCCGTGGTACTACCATTTATAAAGTTACACGGGTATATTTTATAATTATTATTAATAAACTACGCAGATACTTATCATCGTATACGAATCTGTCAAACTCACTAACTATCCCTGTCACTTTTGTATTGAAATGATTTATGAACTTATGAGTTTTTCCCGTGAGTGTACTTCACCTTTAGTAGGTATAGTAAGATACGCTAGTTGGAAACGAGTCCACAGAGGTTGTCTGTGTGAAAAGCTGATTGAATCGAGATGTCTGTCTAGCTAGCTTTTATTTCTACCATAGATATCTAAGTAGGTACCTGTATATAAATATAGTACTACAAAAACTACACTACTTACTACAAAAATACAAAAGTACTACTAAGCTACAAAAATGTAAATAAAAAAATATTTGGTAAAAACACGATGATAACACGATTGAAAGTAGACAAGCCATGGGGTCTACGATGTCCACGTAGGAGCAACAAGCTTATAACTTCGTGTTAAAGTATACTTACGTGCCGTTTTGTGAAAATCAATTCACAATTTTTTTTAAATGTTTCTTACACTATATTAATTATAAATTGAATTTTTTTCTTCAACTTCATCAGCTATTTGGGATCCGCACACAAGCATTTTCCATTTTAGGCTTTCTTGTGTAGTATAGTTTGGGGCTTGATGGTTGTAAAATGTGCAGCTGTCCACCATTTTGTGTTCCATAACATTTTTAAATCTCCCAGACTATTGTATTACTTGATTACATGAACACAATGTCAACGTAATCCTTTATCCATTCGTCCTTTTACGATGTGCCGTGAGTTACCGTTATTACCCCCTTTCGTGTCACCAAACAAATACAAATGGTTCCATTAGAGAAAATAACAGACAGATACATATCTACCGGTCCCATGTGCACTGCCGTCAAGTTTGTAACACGATTACAATCGACCGTTCGTGTATGAATACACTAACGATGGAATGACCACTTAAAAGTGTTGACATCACTTTGCGCCGCCAGACGATGTTCCAATAATTCAATTTCATTCATTTTCCAGGCGTCAATGTCTAGGCTACAAGTGTAACAAAATGCAATTTTATAATGACAAGCCCAAGACGAACTAAAAAGAGTGGGGCTCAGTGTGCTGCCCAAAACCTGAACTGGGACCTACCATCGGCAGCCACCGGCACTGTCAAACGGAGAAGTTCCTGCCCTGAAGATTCTAAGTCATCCCAAAACACAATATTTGAAGTGGAGACACCTTCAGACAGCAGCGGAACTTCCAGGAGCATCGACGACAGTGAAAATCTGATCGATATAGAACAAAGAATATCCTTTATTATAAACGAAAACCGATCCTCCCAAAGCAATTCGGAGTCGAGCGAAGCAGATTTTATCATCGAGAGTTTTTTAAACAATCCGATAGACGAAGATTTCTTAGAGATACCTCAAAATGAAACACTCTGTGATCGTAGCAAAACTTTTATTATATCGGAAGAGACTGCATGTAGCAATGAAAATGGTGATTCACTCACTAATAATGAGGTACCTCGGGATAAAAGAGTCAAAGACAGAAGACTCAAGGCACCAGCGCCGGTAAAAAAGCTCAATAAACCTTTTGATATCGCTAAAACTAATTCTAAGCTAGTTAAGAAAGTCGTTGAAGAGAAACAGAGCGTATTGCCCGTTTATAGCTCTGTTCAACAAACAAGTATAGATGTAAATACGAAGAAAAAAGTAACTTCAAAGTTGCGGCTTCCATTTTCTCCTGTTAAAACAATGGAAAAGCCCAAGATAAACTTCTTTCAAAACAAAAGTAACCAACAGAATATAAAACCTTCACCCCTATTATCGTCACCTGTCCGCCGAACGATATCCAACGAGTACGTGCGTCTGAAGTTCACGAACGACACTGTGATCAGGCGGACGATCGACGGCAAATCCGTGCCCAAGATTACTCCAAAGATCCAATCGATAATACCCGAAAGCCCGGTGGATAGCGAAGATCCTTTCCTGAATCTCAGTCCAAATAAGAAATACACTGTAACAGTAAATAATAGAGTGCGTTGTGACAAGGATAATTACGTTATATTTGATCCTGCGACGGGGTTTAGTTCGGAAGCCGGAAGACAATCGCGAGTTCAAACGAAATCCGCAACCGGGGAAAAATCACGTATTCCGTTAAAATCTCCGGTCGGAGAAAGCTCGGGGACTGCTCGAAAATCTGCTAATGTGAGTGATACAGACAGTGGTATTTTGTCTCCTAATTCTCCAGTAGAGACGAGTGAGCGAAGTGCCTATTATGTGAACGCGGCGGCGTTCAGTGAAACGGTGAAAAAGTGTGAACCTGAACTTGACATTACCATCCTTGACCCGGTGTTGGCGAAGAAAGCAGCTGAACAAATACAGGTCAGTTTAAAATTAAAATTGAATAAATTATAAATCGACCATTACTTGCCATTTGATTTGATAAATGAAAAACTTTTTAACCGCATTTTAGGTCTTTGATTCCAGGGCTGTTCGCGAATTGTATCTTATTGTAGTGATATTTTTTTTATCTATTCGTAGAGGTACCTAACCCAACTTTGTATATAATTATGTATTTTCAAAGATCATATAACTTCATAATATTTGAGTACTCGAGCACGTGGTGCGCCATCTAGTGGGCAGTAGCATAGTCCTCGAAAACTTTGATGAACCCAAAAAAGCTCTGAGAGCAAGCTTAAGCACAACTTAGTTCAACTACTCCACACTAGATGTCGCTGTTAGGCAAAACTGTTGAGGCTTGCTGTGAAATAACTTCACTGTGGAGAGCAGTAAAGTATATTTACGCAAGTACTACGCGTAGTGCAGAATGGTGTTTTGTGTATACCAGATTGCTGTACACAAAGGCGCATTATTCCGAGCAATCGTGCAGTTAATTTTGAAATGGGGCCCATTTAGCGAAAATAATTAATGAAGCGGGAACGTCTGCCTGGGGCCCACTTTTGTTATGGCCAGTAGCCGAGTAGTTTGGGCGGGTTTAAATGTGTTTTGTGGCCGTGTTAACAATTTTATTGTGTTCCTTTTGATTCTACCGGTATTGTCTGCGGCTGCTGAGGTATAGCGGTTGATAGCCTTTCTTTATTTTCAAACTTTTTCGCTATAAAAAACATTTTTGTTCAAATCTGAATGGTTCTCTCACTCTGAAATTCTCGGTGGTAAAAATATTTTTATGGCTCTACTTTTCAGGAGTTTCATTATTTTCTAATTCTGTCCGAAAATGATCGTATTTAATTTTGATTTTTTACAAGCAAACTTGTATCAAATCTCTAATTTAGATGCCACTAACGTCCGAGCGATAAAAAAATAAAATTACGATAAAAACCTTATAAAAAAGTTTATAAAAAAACTCATTTATAATGGAACATGCAATCGGCTTGGATCTAGCACCAACCTGTGAGAATCAGCCTGATTGCTACTGCACCGTGGCGGGAATAGGTAATACAGAAACTGTGGTTTGAATAGGCAATGGTGTGAATGGCTATTTGCTGGTAGAGCATTCCATTCATATCACTGAGAACTCATTGACATTTCAATGCAAGAAAGGAACCTCTTTGAGGCGCACTTAAAATCCTTTCGCCACACTAGCACTGTTCGAAAGAAGTAGTGACACGATAGGAGAGAGGAAAAGAAGAATTTTAGTTTTTAAAAATTATCTCTTTTTCTTAGTAAATAAAAATTATGATGATAAATTGAATAATATGTGAATAATTACTTTCCATTTCTAGGTCCAAACTAGGTTGTTTTTTTTTTCAGCCATTGTAGTAAAGCCATTATTTCACCACCAATGAAAAGCTTTCCGTGAGATATGAGTATTATTAAAAATCTCATGAAAAAAGTAGCATAACCATAAATTCCCATTCTACGTAATAAAGTAACAGCATTACTTACTCAAAGCCCACATATTGTCGAGTAGAAAATTCGTCTCCTTAATGACGTCACATTTCATCCCCTGACGCGAGTTTCAGAGTCAAAATTAAGTGATGAAACATTTTCAGGGGCGTGTGGTGAGTGCGTTTACCGAGTTACGTGGTACTTGAGGGCTCTCTGACTCTTACCTCTAGGACTTTGTGCTCCTTGTTCAACTCGAAACTTGTGAGAAGTAAGGCTTTGGTAAACACTGCATAACAATAGTGTCTTGAAAATATAGTATTTTAAACTCTTTGCTTGGTTTTTACCCTGTAGAACCAAATGACGAGATTTATTTACATTTCTTTTTTTTATTTAATTAATTAATTTAACGGTCTGCAGATAGCTCAACTGTTTCTTGTGTATTTTGTACATTTTGTAAATATTAATTGTAAGTTTGTTTGTGTACATAAATTTAATTTTAAAAAATATTATACAATTTACTTTTTATGCTATTAGAAGTAGAGTCGACGAGGAAAGAGCCATCATAAAGTTGTTGAGAACAAAAGAGGAAAGATGATCGGTCATCTTAAACCACATGACAGCTTTATTAGAAATATCATCGCAGGGAAGATAGAAGGAAAGAGAAGTGGAAGACCAAGGATAAGCGACTTGAGCCGAATATAACGAAGATCGCCGTCATGTAGTCTAAGGAGGTCAAGGAGGTTGCCCTCGAAAGAAATACCTAAAAAAAAATGCATAAATTCAACTCTATTTTTTTTATAAAATATATATAAAAACTTCTGCTTCATAGAAAATTTAATACCTACGCTCTGCTGTTAAGTAGCATACTCATTCCTGTAATTCATTTATAACCTATTCGTAATCCCCCGCTGTCCTATGTTCCAATCATTAAAATGTATGTTGGCACGAAATCACCCCTAAGCTCCATATTAATTTACAACCCTGTCAAAAAAGCGAATGTATCATTTTGTCTGAAAGAAATATTGGTAATATAAAACCAATGTGCGAGTACTTTGTCTATCCAGTGGTACCGGAAGTGTAGGTTCGTATATCAGTTCAGGAGGTCGTAAATAATGTGGGGTACTTCCTAAATCACAGCTTGTACAGTCAGCTGCACTAGAATGTGTTCAACTATTATAAAGTGGGATAAGGGCAGGAAGAAGAAGAAGAAGCAGAAGAACATAAGCTCAAAGATCCTGAAAAATGTTGACAAGTGCATTTTTTTTATACATCCATGAAAGTTTGTTAGGAACGATGTAATGTGTTTAAAACACTATAAAATGTAAAAGTATCTAACTACCTATTTTAGTAGTAGTAGTTTTAGTTAGTTAGGTACTTCTTAATAATATTTAGCTAACTATTCTTTAAGTGATAGCTATAATGTACGCCCGAAATGGGTAGGCTGTTGTAACAAAATTACTTATAAGATCTTTTTTACACAGTTTTACAATAAATGGTTCTTATTCTTATTCTTAATATTAGGTGGGCCATGCTTATTCCATCAGCTTGTTGTATAAAATATATAGTGTAACCTTAAAAAACTTGAGACTCCAACTTTATAGACAAACTACCAATTTTTGTTAAATTACTTTTCAGATTAAAGAAAATCAAATCGGGTAATAAATGAAAGTTATGCTATATCAAACATAAAAAATACAGCCGAATTGAGAACCTCCTTCTTTTTTATTTGAAGTCGGTTAAAAATACCTTTTTCATAATGTTTTCTCGTTTTCCGACTCAACCAATACCAAAAGCTAATAAAACAGGCTCCTCTGAGTTTGTCTAAGCTCGCCCTCCAAATACGCAAAGCAAACCAAATGCATTATTAAATGCCACCCCAAGACATTCATTCTCGTACCATCTTCAGAAACCCATGGATCTTTGGTGATATAGATTTATCTGAAAGATTGCAGCTCATTGATTTTCAACCCTATCTCAATACCTTAAGGTTCAAAAGATAATTTAGAGACTTTGAAAAGCGATTTGAATAGGTATTCCCTAAACAGGTTCTTCAAGTGTTTCTTCAGAATTGAAAAGCTTTCACGCGAAAAATTTACCTTTTATTTAGTAAGGATGCTCGACTTTTACTCAAGTTGATCAAAATTGTCTCCAAATCGACACAAATTCAAATTCTAAATTTCTTTATTCAGTTGTATCACAAGGATCCACATCGAAACGTCTTAAGGATCTATAAAAAAATTATAGATACGAGTTCCACGTGACCAAGTGCCAAATAATCAAAAGTCCTTTTAGCTTAAATGGAATAAACTAAAAATACAAACAGCGTATCGTCGTCATCGCCATTACAAACTGCTGGATACAGGCGCTCAATTCTAGAATTCTAATATAAGATATTTATCACAAGAACTGTCAAATTCACTAAAGAAACTGACAGTTCTTGTGATATATATCTACCGGGACAAAAAAGTCACTCGTCTAGAATTGAGCTCCAGGCCTCCCCTTATAATATCTAAGAAGAAATATGTTGAACTTTTTTACATTTTCACTGCTTTTCTATTGCCTTCTAAAATACCTACAATTACCATCACAAAATCTTTAACATCTTTACACTATCACTGATATTTTTTCTGCAATTTGTACATAGGCCAAACCATACAAAATCTTTTACAGTGTGTAATCATAAAATATGACTTGGTTACTTTTTCATTTATTCCCCTTCGTTCAGTTTAGGTCGAGACTGCATAGCTCTAAGTGCTAATTTTCATTACTAAGCAGCTTAGTCAGGCGTAGTATCTCCTCGCATGAGTGCTAGTAAACAGAGATGGCCGCTGCTAATATTCCTGAGAACTTATGCAAGTGTTGTCTCATTACTTTGTGGAATGGAACTGTGATTTAGGGCCAGTGGACACTATATAGCGGACGGCACGATAGAGACATTAAATTTGTCAACGTACATAATATATTTGGTTATAGTGACCAAGGGATGCTCGCAGACCTAGAAGCAGACCACCCGTTGGTCGAACGACATTGTTATGAGTGCTAGGAAAGAGTGGATGAGACTGGCTAGGGACCGGAAAGAAAAGCGTAATAAAGAGGATACCGCAATGGGTGCAAACGGGCTGAGATGATGATGCTGTTGATGAAAAAGACAGAAAAGTAACATCTTTGTTCACCAAACAAATATAATTTCTCGGTTGAACCCACAATCTATTGCGCAGAAGGTAAAGCTACTACCAACTGAGCTGTCAAAAATGTATATTGAGCAAAGACGCAAGAGCTAAAATCATAACCGTCTCATAATAAGATGTCCACACATTTACTGACACTCTAATTTAGGCAGAGATAAATGTTGCTAATTAAAGTCACAACTCTTGTTTTACGAAGCCCTAAATTAAATTATTTGAAAGATCTTTTCGAACATAAAATCTGGAACACGACTTATTATTTAAAATTTTCAGATCAAAAGTTATATCAACCACTTTGGACTTTCATATAGCTTTGTAAGTTCAAAGTTATTCAAAATGTTAAGCACATTTATGCTATTTCGATTTATTTTCTAGTTTATGGTGTTTTTAAATTTATTTTTTTTAAAGCCCTGTATGAAAAACATTCGCCAACTTTGATTTATTGGTGCATTTTTGAAGGAGCATCAGTAGTTATTTCTACTATCTGAGTGGAATTAAAAGTAATTAAGCCGCCGTTTCACTATCAATGGACTTCGTTCCACCTAGTTAGTGAGCGGTTGCTGCATAGTCAATTAATTCGTGGAGCTTTTTAAATAATAAATCGTTTTAAAAATGAACTTTTTCCACAAAAGAACTCGTTGAACAATATTCGTTGCAGTAATAATATTGCTACTCTTTTTAAAATCACCATCCACCATCCCCCATCCCTCTTCCACCATTGGACTAGCAGACGCACGGCTCAGTACCATCCATACGGGGTTAGCATACCACCTATTCGCATGATGCGTTTTGGGTCTACCTTCATTATGCGAACCTTCAGGGAATGGAACTCATTGCCGAAAACTGTTTTTCCTGACCACTACAATCTGGGTCTTTTCAAGGCAAGAGTGAATAGGTGTCTTCTAAACCATCCTGCTCCATTGCTTACCATCAGGTGAGATTGTAGCCAAATCTCACCTAATGGTCTATATCATGTAAAAAAAACAGTTGTGAACTGATTTTTAATATGTTAATTAGTTTTTATTAAACAAAGTTTGTCTTTATTTTGTAATACAATGTGTCTGCCGTAATTAAATTTAAATAGAAGGGTTATTTATAAACAAAATAAAATAATAATGTGACACCATTAAGTGCGTAAAACAACGGTCTGTCGCCGACATAGGCCATAACTCAAGTCCAAAGAAAATAATTTATGGCGCCTAATCCCTGGGGAATATACCGGCAGGATACGGACGTACGCGTAACATGTCCTTAGCTGGATGAGTTAATAAAGCTTTTAAATAAAAATCCTTGTAAAGGCTAAACATCGAAAAGCTCTTTAGACAAAATTTTAATTCAATATTTTAACCTGAAATGTTTACGATAAAATGCACAAAGAAGTCCAAAATTCCTCAAAATGTGTTTTAGCGTTTAGTATATCATTCGGCTTTTGGAATTTGTTATTCAATTTCATATTATGAATCACGATAATTTCAAATCTTTTTAGTAGATTACTCATCACTCATGCCCTTGCAACTATATCTGTTGTGCCCCAGTTGGTAGGTATCAGTTTTTCAATCACTCTACCTGTCTCTTCATTATAAATCACTGTAACTTATCTATCCAGTAGTGCAGCCCCAGTGACGTATGACAGGGGCGATAATTAGTGCGCGTGCTATTCCGGGCCCTTCCTGCGTTGGCTAAAAATGGCCCAATCAGTCAAACGGAGTTGCCGACTAGGCACGTCGGATGTCTGTAATGAACTAGAGATTGTGGAGAAATAGCGGGCATAGATAAAAGGATTGAGCGATTTTGTTTCGATTTTCACGCTACCCAAAATCGTGTTCCTTGAATTTAAACTTTATCCGTGCTTATAAAGCTGAATATTGGTTTCGTAAATCAAAGCAAGCTCCAGTACCAAAGCACGAATATTGAAGTATATCAATTCAATTCACTGGATGTACAAATAGCGTTCAGATTCTATCGACGCTCTGGCAAGGTCCAGAAAGTCATGTTTTAAAATCTAGCTGAGTGTCGTCAGCGTACCCAATTTCATCGAAGAAGCCTTGCGACAGAATCTTTTCAAACATTATCGGCGAAGTCTTCACACACAAAACACAAACCTGCACTCACTGCTCATTCACGATAGAAATAAAAAAATATTTTGGACATAAGCCAGGACTTAGAACGGATGCAGTCTGCATTTTTCTCTAATTTTGTAGCTTCTTTGCCAATTTCCGTTAGTATACGAAATTATAGCAACGTATAGGAACTTTGCACGGACATCTAAAGTTGGTCCATCTTAGGCAACATTTCTAAGATAGTGACGATACGACGACGATGATACTTATGTATTAGGACGTCATCGTCAACGGAGCTCTAAAATTGCACTCCAGAGTGCTACAAATAAGTGTTCTGCTACCTTCATTATTGCTCTAAAAATGGTCCTTGCAGCTACATCATTTACTCTAACACGATTTATTTTTAATTTAATTGAAGGCCTTTATCGCTTAACCACATTTTTCTAGCCATTCATGAAGATTCTGATACTAATGAGACAACCTTACGAATGTTGTTCATGACTCTCTACTCAACAATATACCTTCAGTTCGGGCTTGCTGCAACGTCACAGCATCATCAGTATGCTATAAAACCTTTGTTCTACTCAACCTGTCTTCACAAAGTTCTGTAAGCACTTTGAAGAAATATCGAATGCTGCTCAACTTGAGCTGAAACAATCCTCCAAGGCTTTATAAAGTGAGCGATACTTGAGCCGGCTTTCAAAATAAATTTCCATGCGGGTATTATGTAAATATTGTGGCAGCGTTTTCAGATGTTGGGTTTCTGGGAAATTACATTGCGTTATTGCATAGAGGTGTTTATAATAACATGGGTTTGAAAAGTAAATAGTAAATAACAGCCGACAGGGCTACGCAAATCTTCGATACTCGATGATTTTAGTCTTTAATGCGACCATTGCAATATAAATCCTTCCAGGTTCGTACTAGGTACCAACCTGAAGTATCTTTGCAAATGTCTAAAAGGGATTTTTTTCACAACTAGTCGATGAAACAACCTTGTGGCCCACCTGATGTTAAATGGTTACCGTCACCTATAAATCTACGAAAACCTTTGCCATTTTGCCGCAAACGGTTTTGCGGACACTTACATTCTTATTATTGTCTGGACATGATCATATTTTTTCGTCAATTCGCCAAAACCGAGCTTATTCATGCAAAGGGCTGCCAGCCAATTTGTCTGCCCTCAGCAACACTATCATTTATTCTGTGTCAGTAACTCAATCTGACGTTCAAAGGGACATCCACCTCGATGGATGGCCCGCACTTTACATCGAGCACGTGAATCTTCCTTTCAGTTATTCAATTTGTCTCTACGCACAAACAAAGATGTGTAGATAACAAAAGTGACACGTAGTTCGTCTTGGTAAGCTGAAAAATGTGCTAACTTGAAGTGGTTTATTATTTGTGGATTGTGAAATAAACAGATATATCTAAATACTGTGGTAGAATGCTGAAAAATGAGCGTAGTTTGGTTTGGATATGATTGAGGATACCAATAACTCAACGCCAAACTTTCCGTTTAATTTCGGGGGATATCGAAGTTTTTATCTGATTGTTTTGCTTTTATTTCCCGGCAAACATTCGAATCATTGCAAAAATTTTACTTATCTAGGTGAAACTACTGTGTGGTGATCATTATGTGGCAAAATCAACACGGTCTAAATATAAACTAGAGACATTCTTGGCTTCTGTTTTCAAAATGTAAAAGGCTAATATATGGATATCTGTGGTGACTGCAAAAATGTGTAATATGTATAGTATAAATTGACCCATAAATAAAATTTAATAATTGCAATCACCGAGGTGTCTAAAACTATTAATATTCAAATAACACATGCTAAAATAATAGTACTTCACTGTAAACGAAAGTAAACTAAACTAAAGTAAAGGGTCTGACTGAAAACAAGCGTTGACAAAAACTCGTTGTAACGCAGCTTTTGCTAGTGGTTTAGCAGCTTTTAAAAGCTACGTGCAACTGACGCTTCATAAACCCCAGCTTGAATAAAATACCACATCCATTAACCCTGTATCTTCGCCTGCATCTGCATCCCTGCGGGCACAGGGCGGCATCGATCCGCCCCAGTCGCGTACCGAGCGTCCTTCGAGCAGGACGACCGCCCGCGAAGCCTCCGCGTTTAGGCGGGAAAAGCTACGATTACCATAGCACCAAAAAAAAACAACCACAACGAATTTTTTGAACGAACGCTGTTTCAAAAATAATCGCGTGTTTCTAGTTTCTAGTGAATAATAATATTTTGTATATTTAAAATTTATATAGAGCTTGTAGGCGGGAAAGCTCCAAAGTAGTATTGTAAACAATTGAGTGTTTACTTTTATGTGTGTATTTTTTTTATTATCCTTTACAAACATTAGTGTCATAAAGAAGAACGATAAATTCTTAATAGGATAACAAAAAAAAATAAGGGTAACTAATAGCAGCTATTTATAGATACAGATTTTTTATGCAAACCTTATTTTGATAGCATTTTAGTACTTCTATTTTTAAAGGATTTTAATTAAAAATTGTTTAAAATTGGTTAGGCTAAGCTACTTTAAAATTTATATCTTTGCTCGATTCGTAAGAAATTCCCTGGCAGGTGCTATATTTCACCCCCCAATTTTATAACTCTCGTTTATCAAATTTATTGGAAAAGTGGCTTTTAAATCTGATTTTAAACATTACCGCTTTTACTTTATGATATTTAGGTTTAATTAAGAAAACACAGTTAATTATTCTAGGCAACGTGTTTAAATTAACATGAAGAAAAATGAACGAGACTTTATAAATTAATAAATATTGTGGACAATCCATACAACACTATCTGGCCCCAAACTAAGCAGAGCTTATACAATGGTAACCAGATAGTTGATACAATACTTAGATATTTTTTTTGTAAATACATACTTACAGAACTCATAAACAGAGAACAAATATGTATGTTCACCGCACAAATATTTGTTCTCGGTGGGGATTGAACCCACGGCCTACGGCACAGAAGGCAGAGCTGCCAACTGAGCTGAGAGGCTAGAAAGTTTTGTATTCGAAGAGATTTTCGTAGCACTTCGTAGAGCTACTACGTAATTGCAAATCAAGTCTGAACTAGAATTCTGTTTGCAAATTGTTTTTTTCTTAAAAAAGGTTGTAAGCGTTCGCAAGTTGGACCTCGATTCATTTCCATTGTCTTGTCGTGAGGTACATGTTTCGCAAGGCGTCAGGCACGGTTTCCATACGTGACTAGAAACGAATAATGGAATCATTCATATATTTTGTATGATAAGTAGATGCGGAGTGACAATGACCATATATGTAAATTGGGGATTTAGAACTACTTGGAGGGTATTGTTCCTTTACTGTACCATAAGCATGTCTAATGGTTTAAAATTCTGAATTGAGAGAATATTTATTTTTTATCTGGGTTTGTTTGTGAGTACTTTATTTTTAATTCTTGTGGGGCTTTTTTGAGTGGGACTGCTGACTAGAACCAGGGTAAATATGTGTACGTATATATTTTTCTTGGGCTCATCTATCGTGTGTGAATTACGCAGCGATGCTTTGTTATAGGTGATGGTTACCACTTCACATCAGGTGGGCCATGTGCTTGTTCCGTCAGTAAATTATTATTTAAATAAACTTGGACAAGACTTGATCAATGCTGATGATTTTTTGCTTATCATACGAGTGCCAAATGCTCAAAGAAATTCAATTTCTTTCAATAACTTTAATTTTGATAAATTACCAGAAAGTGAGAACTTTGTACAAGAAATTCACGGTTTTAAATTTTTCGTCATATAGTATTTACAAGATATTTCGATTTAATATTTTTGAGTATTAATTATGATACTATCTCCATACCATATTTAACTTATCATACAGGAAGGAATTATGGCACAAGGAGCATGTCAAGGCGATTAGCGTTCCCCATCGCGTCCCTAATCCGGCATCGCACGCAGCCCGCACACGATAATATTGATAACTTATTTAATTGTATTACAGTACTACCAACTTATTTGTTAGGTGAAGCACCACCATCACAAAATTGCGAAACAAAAGATCTGCCAGTGAAGCGAAATGAAACGACATCATTAGCTCCTCTTTGGTCAACACATAAGTTGGTGGCACTGTACTGGACTTTGGGTTATACTTGCCTTCGTGTCAGCAATTTGTGTGAAGTTTGTTCTGCATTAATTGTTATTGATTGCGGTGAAGGATAAATTATTGTTTCATTTCCGGAGCTTAATAAAAGCGTGTGAAGAGTTTTGGTGAATTAGTCGAGTAATTGCTTTATTTTTGCTCGGAATCATTTTGATTTATTTTTAATAATTTAATAAGTTCTTGGTTAAATAATATAAATAATAAATAAATAAAATAAATATTGTGGACAATTCACACAACACTACCCAGCCCCAAACTAAGCAGAGCTTGTAATATGGGAACCAGATAGCTGATATAATACTTGAATACATTTTTTATTGTAAATACATACTTAGAATACATTATAACACCCAGACAGAAAACAAACATTTATGTTCACCACACAAATATTTGTTCTCGGTGGGGATCGAACCCACGACCTATGGCGCAGAAGGCAGAGCTACTACCAACTGAGCTAGAGGCCAGTCAAATATAAGGCAAATATAAAAAGTACTAGAAGATACCCGTGTAGCATTGCTCGTGTAATATCCGAATTAATATTCCATGAATAAAGAAGTAAAAACAATTTAAATTTTTCTAAAATCTAAACCACCTTAGCTAAGGATATGATTAAGTTTTACTCTTACCTTTATAAAATTAAAAAAAACACGTATTTTCTATGAAAATTCAAAAACTCCATTAGTTGTTCTCAGAAGCTTATTTCAAACCGGACATGAACTGCCTCCGTTCCGGCAACTGGAAGGGACGGTCTCGACGCCTTTATTCTATATGAAGTCTACATACACACACACCACAGACTTAGGAAACTCTTTGCTGCGGGTTTCCAACCTCCTTGGTCTTCTTTACATAAAATACTCGCTTTAGATTTTGGTACATAGAAAAAAATGTCAGAATAATTGAAAAGTGTTTTTTTATAAATTTGCATTTGACACAACTGACAGCACAAGTTGTTGATAGCAGAAAACGAGTTTGCTATGCTTTATCAGAGACAATTTTTACTGCCGTGTATTTTTTCCATGTATTTTTTGTAGAGTACGCATGCAGTATGGAGTTTTGTTCTGGTTCATTTTTAACTGCCAGAATTTAGTGTTCTTCTGGGAATAAACTACCGGTCTAACTTTGCACTGTCCATTTTGGCTTTCATTTAGATATTTTTGAAACTCTTTTGTTTAAAGTAAACTTTTGTTTTGGGAAAAAAATATTTCCCATATTATGAGTTAACATGAAATGTTGGTATTGATATTTTTTTATTAGACAAAACAAATGTTTATTATATGTATTAAAAAAATAAAATATTCTAATAGATTTAATTCTAATTATTGTATATCCTTAGAAAATGTTGCAGTTGATTTTTTTTAAGCTTTACAATCTGGTTTGCACTCATAAGAATGTTTAACTCAATCAGAGGCCAAAATACAAAGAGAAATAAAGGCTAGCACACAATGCCAACACCATGACCTTTTGAACCCACACATAGCTTCTATTTGTAGGGGATTAGTGTATTTGGAACAGTGATAGCTAGCTATCATGAGATAATTCCGGTTGATTGTACTCGTAAGCTTGATAGATTGGTTTTGCCTTCGACTTGGTCTTACCACACAGGTGTAGGCTCTCACGCTAAATGCTATTTGTCATGGAAAACTAGATGCTGCCCGCGGTAGATAGATAGATAACACTTTATTGTACACAAGAATACATTCCAGTAACTAAACATAACTAAATAAAATACAATGGGCGGCTTTATTACTGAAAGCGATTTCTTTCACATCCTTAGGATGGAAAGTAGTGAAAACAGCAGAAACGGTGGTGCACGAAGCGTGGTAAAACATTTATATTACGGTAGTGGTTTGCTCACATTATTCATTAGTTATGGTATTTTACTTCAGGGTCGGTACAAACTGTTTCTTAATTTTGCGTGGAATTATGTTAAAAAATTAGTAGTTTTACATTTTTTTATCTTTAGTGTTCTACAATTGGATGTTGGTTCCAAACATCTATCTTCTCTCATCTCTCATTATATTCCCTATTATATTATATTCTCTATCTTTCATTATATTCCGAAAAATCAAAAATACATTTAATAAAAAATCCTCCATTTGCGAGAAGCTGAGGTGTGATGGACCTTTTTTAATGAACCTTTAGATGTAACTGTTTATTTTAATCTGTGGCCATCCGTCGTCAAAGGGCTAGCATTTGCATGTAAAGCACGTGTTCATTTAGAGTAATGTGCGTATAAATTACATCGACACATGTGTCCAAAGTGTAATCATTCGTTATTAGATGATCGTAAAATTAAGTGGGAACTCTGGTTTTATTGTGAAGTTGTTATGATTGAAATTTAGTACTAGTAATTTTTGAAATAGCGTTGCGTAATGTTCTTGTACTTAATACTTTTTTATGACCATTGAAATCAAATTATTACCGTCTGCTAGTTATTTGATAAGATATCTGTTATTCGTTTTATATCTCAGAAAATTATGAAACACGCATTAAGTTTTGCTACGTTTTAAATTTAACTTTAAATCAAATAAAGCTCATATCTAAATACAATTTTAAAATAACACCCAATAAAAACTGACTTGACTTTCCTGATATCATAAAAGTTGGGTGATAGAAAAGGCTCAGAATTATTACTACTACAATACTACGGGGGAGGCTCCGAGCCTCTGTTGAAGTCCACTATTGGACGTTTTATGATAGGTACATAAATCAACTCTATTTATACTTAAATGAACCAAATACTAAACGTCTCATATATTTTCTGAAGAATAATCACAGACAACTCAATACTCGTAAATATGTAGCGGACCACAATCACCTCACTTGTTACATTTTTTCACGCCCGCTCTAATTTCCTACGTCATATAACTCATTTTTATCCTATTTACCCACTGAGCTACAATAATATTTCATAACAGGAGAAGGGCCTTTCCTTACACCCGGTGTGTGTAACTGCGATGGTAACATACCTAACTATGACTGGCTAAGTATACCCCAAAGCTTCTAGTCTTTGAAAAAAAAATACGATTGTCTATCATTTACATATAAAAAAAACTAAATAACAGAAAAAGAAACACACAAAAATTTCAAGTTACTGAATTTTAATAGTTTATTTATTTTGGAAAAAAGTAAAATTAACTCCTACAAGCATCCATCACCAAATTATTTACTATCCTATTTCCAGACGCATAAATACTATCAAACACATCTTATTTACAGACCGTTTCCGAATACAATAAGATAGTGTTGGAAATAGACATGCGGGTAGATTCAAGTTCGCGCTAAGCATGGGGAGAGAGACTTCTATTTCTGTGTAGACGCACCATTATTTCTATTTTATTCCTTTGACATCTACCAAACGGAGGTTCATTGAACTGAGACACCGGAAGGTAAAATAAACAATATTTTCTTTTGAAAGGGTGTTGTTTATGATCAAGTTCATTACACCGGCTGTTACCAAAAATTAACCTGCCCGGAATATGCAGGATTGATTGCATTAATTAAAGAATTTCCATACAAATTAATAAATGCGAATAAAGTGTGTTGGTTTGTTTGTTACATGAAACAGATAAAACCATACTCTTACGTATAATAATGTTGGTGCTATATGTATGATCAAAGTTTTATCCAAATCCGTTGCAAACTTACATGCCCACTCACAACTATCGTATTTATAGAATTAGTGTGATAGGTAGATGCCTCATCAGGACAAGTGAACACCCTCATCGAATTCGACATGTCATCGAAAAGTAATAATTCCCCCGCGCGGGGAATCGAAAAGCTATTTACAAAGAACAGGGGACATGTGGGGGAACACTCCGATACGAATTTCCTTGAGAAAATAGGAAAATTGGTCTGTGCAGATGAAATAACCTCAATCGATTGCAGGACTTGCAATTTTCAGGAAGAAATAGATTGATTAACCCTTTGTAGATTTTATTTTGAGACATTGGAGAATTTCTACTTCCCTGCTTTGTGAATGGCGAAAAAAATGATTTTTTTTGTTGTAATATTTGCTGACAAAGAGGCTAATACAGATTGATTGGCTAATAAAGAGGCATTAGGAGTTAACCTAATTGGAGAACGCCGGATTAAAAAAGGCTTACATGCCATTTTTTTATGAATTATTATAAAGTAGAACGTAAAGGCCTGCGCACACCTAGTTCGCTGGCGGTAGCGAACAGTGAAACGCTGTCAAATATCGCTGTCAAATCTCAAATCTGACAGCGATATTTGACAGCGTTTCACTGATCGCTACCGCCAGCGAACTAGGTGTGTTCGAGCCTTAACAGATTTACTTCGCCAACTTTTCTGTACAATTTTGTTAAATTTCCCACTATTCGTTCAAGCTTTTTGTACATCGTTGTGATGGTATTATTTTACAAACAAATTATTACACCACGATAAAATTGGAAGCACAAAAAAAAGGGAAATTAAACAAAATGACAAATTAAATTATAAGCCAGCCACCGTGTCAGTTTGACATAGTGTGCGTGCCGACAAGTGAAATAATAAGTTACAGCACGTTTTCACTACAACTGTTATTTTATACCCTGTTCATTTTCGGGAACAGTCGTAATAAATACAGGAAATTAATCATTTCAACCAAATTACAATTTGAGTGTTTCAGTGTTATCAAATCGTAGAATCGTTTCAGTTCATGAATTTGTTTGGACTTTAGTAAATTATTGACGTCTACAAAAGTCGGGAATATGATTTGTCTAGTTTAATAGAGTACAATGATTTGAATAAAACATTTTCCTGAACAACATCGACAAAAACACAAAGTTTTGAAACCCTGCAAACCCGAGACAAATTGTACCCTAAACCACAGACAATGATTCAAACAATTTTCAGACCTATTTCTTAAGAGATAAGGGTGAAATTGAGTGCATAATGCTTTTTGTAAAAGTGGGTAAGGGCGGCAGTGTTTACCTACACAGCGATCGATAGGGTAAAGTAGAGCCTTCGCGTGAAAATTGCAACTCGACGCAAATATCATACAGACACTGGAACAGATAGCACTGAAATTTTTATTATATTTGCTTTTGATGTAATGCAAAGCAATCCATGAAACAATATAATTAAATAAGTTAGCGCGGGCATTAGGTTCGGGAATATTCAGGTTTTGTTTATTGCTCTTGAGTGAAGAACATTTTACTATCAACTAAATACATAAAGACCTCATTCCTTTTTGCAGTACTTTTAGATAAGATTTTACAGGATTTATTTTTCAAAGCCTACTTAGACAATATTGTTATTTGTTGTCTACTTTTAGACACTTTCTTTTAGCAATGTTTTGGCTTGCATTTCCAGTAGCTCTGATTCTAGTCTCGTCAGGTGGGGTTCAGTATAGTTTACGGATCTGCCCGTATCTGAGGGGACGTAGAATTATTCCTGTCGGTTTATTTTGCCTCTTTCACGTTGATTTTTAGGGCCCGCAACGAAATTGCGGATATATTTACCTTCGCTGAATTTGTTAAGCAATTTAACCTGCTGGGGTATTAATTTTGGAAAACTTTGAAAATAATTTATTTTAAAAAATTTTAACCTATACTTTGCGACTGTTGGTAAAAAGTTCTTTGCTTATAAATTCCTAATAACTGTGACTTAATGCTATTGAAATAAGGTTGACATTCAGTTACACAAATATTATCTAATAAGTTGCCATCAAAATAATTGACTTACAACCCTGAAT
Organism: Thera obeliscata; assembly: GCA_947578465.1. Taxonomy (NCBI): domain Eukaryota; kingdom Metazoa; phylum Arthropoda; class Insecta; order Lepidoptera; family Geometridae; genus Thera; species Thera obeliscata. Next base: position 9,144,666 of record OX387926.1, read on the forward strand.
GTTTGTAAAGGATAGTGAGGAAAATAGTTCTAACAATGGAATGAAATGGCAAGGAAATACATGGAGCGCCGCTTCTCAAAGTCCCAACGAACTACCATTCCGGCCAGTTTCAAAGTGCCCGAGCCTTGTGAGTTCTACAACAAAGCCACACCGTTTGTGCAACGAACATTGCTATTCGTAGCTGATGAAACAACCGGCCCTAAGCCAGCGAATGAAGAAAATGTTGAAGTTGCCGAAGAGGTGCAAGATAAAGGAGAAGCATCAACGTCTAAATCGGGGGACGAGCAAGAAAAATCGCCGAAAAAGTCATTCTTTTTCTCCCCTTCGAAAAGTTGCAAGCTTCACGGAAGATTTTTCCGGCTTCCCACGAGCCCTAAGAAGTCGAAGGAAGGCGAGGCGAAGGGCGGGCCGGGGGGGCTCATCAGCTACGCGCCCGGATGGTCGCTGAAAGGCGAACACCTCATGAAGTGGCAGGAATCCGGGAAGACGACCATTGAGGTAAGTGCGCTAAGTACGTCTACTTCAAAAATCTCGGCAGTAATTTAACCTACATTTTTTACCTGATTACAAAAAAAAGCATATTTTATTAAGTATTTTTTACTTAACATCACTATGTAGTACTTTATCTAACCGAGAAACATACCGACTTCGATGCTTTTCCTTGCACGGGCTAATATGTATTTATTATTATTATTATTATTATTATTATTATTATGAGCCTACTATGTCCCACTGCTGGGCAAAGGCCTCCCCTAATCCCCTCCACTCTGTGCGGTCCTGTGCTGAGATGTTCCACTGTGGTCTGTGCTTATCGAGCTCGTCTCGCCATCTTGTTCTTGGTCTGCCGCGACGCCTTGGCTCTTGTGGGCACCACTCTGTTGTAATTTTGGCCCAGAGCTCGTTATGCATGCGGCTTTATTTGGTAATAAAAATCTTTTACTTGGCTGGCTTGGCAACAATATAACAACATTTTTTTGAGGATTTTATCTATATCGAAAAAGGTAAAAAGTATAAAGGTGTGTATATAGAGCCTATGTTCTATTTTAAAAACTTCAATGCCAAGTTTCTATAATATAAAATTGTTCTTTTAACTTCTTCGGTAAAGGTGTGTCTTCAAACAGCTTATTACTGGTTATCAAGATCTGGGGTGGTTCGTGAAGAAAACGTGAATTTCAATCTAAACGCGCCCTCAGGTGCCGACGGGGGCTGCTATTGTGTTGGAAACTTGAAATTCAATCTAAAGACACGCTCCCGCTAATGTAAATTTTACGTAGAATTATAAAAGCAGAATTCAGTTAAATTACTCTTTTAGTTCCTTTGATATTTCAGTATGCATATGCACTCGTAGTAACCCACTTATTTATAAACAAACAAGCTTATTTTCTGTTTTTATTTAACCACAAATAGAACGAACGGGTGAAAATATTCCAAACCTGTGTTTTAACAAACAATGCACAGCAATCTTCTTCTTATAGTGTCACTGGTTCTTTCGGACTAATGTTGTGAAAGGATTATAAGTGCGCTTCAAAGAAAGCAATAAAAGTGTCTAAAGCCTGAAATCTAAATCCAAATAGCTAAATCGCGGTTCTTTTTTTTTGTTTGTCTTAACAGTCTATTCGTCGTTTCAAACACTAGAAGAGTTTTACATTACATCGCAAGCCGTCAAACTAATAATTTGGATGCGCGATGGAGTCTAATTTTAAGTGGTTTCCATGCACCTTAATGACTTTCATTAGCCCTATAATACAATTGGAAGCGCACTCGTCTGTTCACGCGTGAAGGATCCCACCTAATTTATCCTGTCAGCGAATATTGCCTGATTCTTTCCGACGTTTTGGCCACAATAATAATATCGCGGCGAATTATCCGCCTCACCACCCTCAGTTTTCTTCAACATTTTCCCGCTTTTCTACTTAGCTCAGGGGTCGAGAACCTGAGATCATTTAGTTTACTTATTTTCTTACATAATATGAGGAATACTTATAGTGATGTTCTAATAAGATTTCGAGTTTTTAGAAGGAAATAAAATAATATCGAGAAAATTTCTTCATAAAGAAGAAAAATATTTTAATATCTACTACTAAAATTCCAAAGATATCGAGTAAACATGTTTTGCTGATAATTCATGAGTTTTATTTAAATTTGAATTTGAAAATACATCCAATCTGCTCTGATCTGTGTTATTTGAATAATATTTTTTCTTATTTTATACCACAGAGTGCATTAATAAAAAAAGTGAATGAAGGGAAATAGTAAAGTAGGATTAATTATGCAAATAAACAAAGCCCGCACGTACTTGTAGCAATCTAATAACCTGCACAAAAGCATTTGAAACCTGTGCATTTGACAATAGACCCGAGCACGGCTTCATTAGGAGAAGTCCCAAGCGACCCAGGACACTGTCTAAGAAATGTATAGCTGGTTCACTCCATTTATCAGTCAAGTGGATGTATCTGCGTTATTTCGTTAATTTTAAATTCAAAACTAAAAAGTTAATTCTAAAAAGTCAGAGAAACTTCTGTCGAGTGCACGGATGAAGCCTCTCTGAGGCGGCTTTAAAATCTTTTCACCTCACTGGTTTTAAAGGACATGATAAAAAGAAAAATTCTAAATTATTGATTGCAAATACAAGAGCCACTAGATGCACCCGACCACAATGTTATGATCGCGGGAAGTCGATGGATGGAAAGTGCTTAGAATAGTTCTTCCTGGAAATGTGGCCTATGTCCAGCAGTGAACTTCTTCAGGTTGATAATGATGATGATGATGAATAAAGGAGCTCATGTTTAAGAAATATTTGAATCTTTTTTTAGTTTACAAATAGAAATAATATAAATAGAATCTCGTCATTTGACATTATCAGCTGATTCCAAACTAAGCTGTGTCCCAGGCTTGAATATGTATGAGATCGAACAGACCCAACGCATGTCACGGACGGGTATGATAGGGTTAATATCAAATGAAATGCTAGCACAATGATTTAGTAATCAAAAATGTATCTTGTGCTTACCGAGTACAGACCAAATTACAATGTGATTTTGCGATAGGCTTTTGTTTCACTGGTTACTTTCCAAAGTTCAAAGTTTCGATGAAGTGATTACGGAATTTCGGGTTGGTATTGCATGTCATGAATATCACTCTGGGATAAGTTATGCATTGAATGATATAAATACAAGAGTAAACCAAGAAAATAGCACATTAATGCAGCAGCCAGCCAAAGACTCTCGTATATGGGCCTCGGCCCCATGTAATACGTTCGTGTGTCAATGCCTAGTTGCGGCCAAGGCTTCTATAGGACTTTTCTCAAATAATGCGGGGAAATTAAAACTAAGCTACTACTTATCAGAACCTTATGTAGACTTAGTACCTAGCCAGCACTTTTTATTTGAAAATAAAACCTTTGATAAGTTACCTCCTTGGTGGCTATGTTTCGGAATAAAAGATCGTTCCATTATTAAATTACACGACAGATATGAGTTTTTAATAATTTATTTTGCCGCAAAACACGACCAATATGGATATTCATCCATCTTTTGCCGGCCGCTGCTCAAATTAAATTTGCCAGTGCAGCAATTTTAGTTTATCTCGAATAAGGTTGTCAAAATAATGCTCTTTCCAAATGTGCATGTCTCCAGCTTCCTCATATGGAAATTGCGAATTCTGAAAACGCCAACATTTAAAGCATAATTGGAGCAATCATTGATTTGAAGGAAAATTTAGCAGCAAAAAAAACAACGACTCTATGAGACTTTATAGGTGTGTTAGCTGGAGAGCGGCTCCACAGCTTCCTCATTCAGTGTGGGCAAACGGCTAACGATAGAGCTATATAGTAAACGCCAAATTTTAGAGCATAATTAGAGCACCCGGCATAAAAAAAATCAAGTCTCTAGCTCGAAAACTCTTTGAGTTAGAAGACTATAACAACGTGTTTGCTGGGAAGCCATTTCTCCAGCTAACACATGTGGATCTCAGGAATGGCTATAGCTAGAAAGTTACTTGATATCTCCAAATTTAGAGCAAAAAATATCATGGATGCTCCAAATATTTCAAGTGTCTAGGTTCAAAACTCACCGAGTTAGAAGCTTTGATGACTGTGTTAGCTGGAGACACGTTTGTCTGGCTCGCACATGCTACATCTGAGGATCTACAATAGCTACAGATTCGGTTGACGTGTCCAAACTGAGCTATGAATTAGAGCACTCGGCTCCAAAATTTTGGACTCTCTAGGACAAGTAGTTTCCTAGTAATTAACAAAAGAACATTTTGCCGCCAGAATTTTCAAATGTATGTTCGCACCCGTAAAAATGCGGCGTTGCCGCTCTGAAAGTTTGGTATCAGCGTAGGAATTTGAACGTTAGTCGGATGGAGTTGTGTGTTGCCCGTGCCTGGTAAATAGTTACCCTAGGATTCATGTCTTAAACACTCATTACGTAGCTCAAGAAGCGGAATATAGGTTAAAATGAAACAATAAAACACCAAAGAAAAGTTTTATAATGGTTAGTTTAAGTTTAAATATGTATTTATTAAGAAACCTGACTTCAGATTTTTTATTTTTAGTTTTAAATATCATGAAATTATATCTCTAAGTCTCTCAACTAACCAACAATGTTTTCAAATCATGAGTTACCTACTCTTGTCACACTAGGTGTAAATGGCATCGTGCGAAACTATCATTGTGTCTGTGAGTACGTACATAACTATAGATAGTGCAATTCACGAAGACGCGCCCCTCGCGGGGTGCGGGGAGTTTGCTCCGAGCGGCAGTCGCCAACCGTAGTCTATTAATTGTAGTGTGCGTGTGCACTCATAGGTAATTAGTGTGTACCGATAACACTCAAACATTGACGGAAGCTTGCACACATACTATAAACGGTTAGGAGGAATAGTGGGGCGCGCCTTCGTGGGTTGCACTATCTATAGCGAGCTGCAGTAAATACTCACGGGAAATCGAAAGGAAATATTATAAATATAATAATTATGAAGAAAAGTGGGGGGGCTCTATTCCGAAAAACGTTTTATTTTTTTTCTTCAAAAGTCGTTAACGTAGATACCTATTGTTCTAAAGGTTTTTAGGGCTCTAATTGTGAATTTGACATTCATTTTTGAATTCAAGATGGTGGCTTCATTTTTTTTCTTAAATAATGGATATGGGTATCGTTTAATAGGTTTTTGGGGGCTCTGATTGTGAATTCAACATTAATTTTTGAATCCAAGATGGTGGCTTCATTTTTTTCTCAAAAAATGGATATGGGTATCGTTTAATAGGTTTTTGGGGGCTCTGATTGTGAATTCAACATTAATTTTTGATCCAAGATGGTGGCTTCATTTTTTTCTCAAAAAATGGATATGGGTATCGTTTAATAGGTTTTTGGGGGCTCTGATTGTGAATTCAACATTAATTTTTGAATCCAAGATGGTGGCTTCATATTTTTCTCAAAAAATGGATATGGGTATCGTTTAATAGGTTTTTGGGGGCTCTGATTGTGAATTCAACATTAATTTTTTAATTCAAGATGGCAGCTTTATTTTTTTCCTTAAAAAATGGGTATGGGTATCGTTTAATAGGTTTTTGGGGGCTCTGATTGTGAATTCCACAATATTTTTTCAATCCAAGATGGCGGCTTAATTTTTTTTCACAATATATTGATATGGGTGTCGTTTAATAGGTTTTTGGGGGCTCGGATTATAAATTCGACATTGTTTTTTGAATCCAAGATGGCGGCTTCATTTTTTTCCTTAAAAAATGGGTATGGGTATCGTTTAATAGGTTTTTGGGGGCTCTGATTGTGAATTTGACATTATTGTTTGAATCCAAAATGGCTGCTACATTTTTTTCCTTAAGAAATGGGTATGGGTATCGTTTAATAGGTTTTTGGGGGCTCTGATTGTGAATTCGACAATATTTTTTCAATCCAAGATGGCAGCTTAATTTTTTTTCACAATATATTGATATGGGTATCGTTTAATAGGTTTTTGGGGGCTCGGATTACAAATTCGACATTATTTTAATCCAAGATGGCGGCTTCATTTTTTTCCTTAAAAATGGGTATGGGTATCGTTTAATAGGTTTTTGGGGGCTCTGATTGTGAATTTGACATTATTTTTTGAATCCAAAATGGCTGCTACATTTTTTTTCTCAAAAAATGGATATGGATATCGTTTAATAGGTTTTTGGGGGCTCTGATTGTGAATTCAACATTATTTTTTGAATCCAAGATGGCTGCTTCATTTTTTTTCTTAAAAAATGGATATGGGCATCGTTAAATAGGTTTTTGAGGGCTCTGATTGTGAATTCGACATTATTTTTTGAATCCAAAATGGCTGCTACATTTTTTTTCTCAAAAAATGGATATGGATATCGTTTAATAGGTTTTTGGGGGCTCTGATTGTGAATTCAACATTATTTTTTGAATCCAAGATGGCAGCTTCATTTTTTTTCTTAAAAAATGGGTATGGGTATCGTTTAATAGGTTTTTGGGGGCTCTGATTGTGAATTCGACATTATTTTTTGATTCCAAAATGGCTGCTTCATTTTTTTTCTCAAAAAATGGATATGGGTATCGTTTAATAGGTTTTTGAGGGCTCTGATTGTGAATTCGACATTATTTTTTGAATCCAAGATGGCTGCTTCATTTTTTTTCTCAAAAAATGGATATGGGTATCGTTTAATAGGTTTTTGAGGGCTCTGACTGTGAATTCGACATTGTTTTTTGAATCAAAGATGGCAGCTTCATTTTTTTTCTTAAAAAATGGTTATGGATATCGTTTAATAGGTTTTTGGGGGCTCTGATTGTGAATTCGACATTATTTTTTGAATCCAAGATGGCTGCTTAATTTTTTTTCACAAAAAATGGATATGGGTATCGTTTAATAGGTTTTTGAGGGCTCTGACTGTGAATTTGACATTGTTTTTTGAATCAAAGATGGCAGCTTCATTTTTTTTCTTAAAAAATGGTTATGGATATCGTTTAATAGGTTTTTGGGGGCTCTGATTGTGAATTCGACATTATTTTTTGAATCCAAGATGTGGGCTTCATTTTTTTTTTCTTTAAAAATGGATGTAGATATCATTTTTATCTTATACTCTTATATTTCAATAGAGCCAAATGCACGCAATGCAAACGAGAGCGTGGAAAGAGTGCCAAAGAAGCACAATCGGCCTCAGCGTTCGGCAGTGTTCGACATCTGTTTCTCCTTTTTGAGTGAGCGATGCGTTCGCGTGGACAGCTGTATGACGTTGTCTCGTTCAACTATTGTAAGTAAACCAACTATACAGAAAACCGTTTTTTTAAGAAAAAAAATGTAGCCGCCATGTTGGATTAAAAAATTAATGTCGAATTCACAATCAGAGCCCCCAAAAACATATTGAACGATACCCATATCCATTTTTTGAGAAAAAAAATGATGCCGCTATCTTGGATTCAAAAAATAATGTCGAATTCACAATCAGGGCCCCCAAAAACCTATTAAACGATACCCATGTTCATTTTTAAAGAAAAAAATGAAGCCGGCATCTTCGATTCAAAAAATAATGTCGAATTCATAATCAGAGCCATCAAAAACCTATTAAACGATACCCATATCCATTATTTGAGAAAAAAAAGCAACCATCTTGGATTCAAAAAATAATGTTGAATTCACAATCAGAGCCCCCAAAAACCTATTAAACTATATCCATATCCATTTTTTAAGAAATAAAATGAAACTACCACCTTGGATTCAAAAATTAATGTTGAATTCACAATCAGAGCCCCCAAAAACTTATTAAATGATACCCATATCCATTATTTAAGAAAAAAACTGAAGCCGCTATCTTTGATAATAAAATAATGTCGAATTCACAATCAGAGCCCCCAGAAACCTATTAAACGATATCCATAGGTATCCATTTTTTAAGAAATAAAATGAAACCACCATCTTGGATTCGAAAATTAATGTTGAATTTACAATCAGAGCCCCCAAAAACTTATTAAACGATACCCATATCCATTATTTGAGAAAAAAACTGAAGCCGCCATCTTTGATAAAAAAATAATGTCAAATTCACAATCAGAGCCCTCAAAGACCTATTAAACGATACCCATATCCATTTTTTGAGAAAAAAAATGATGCTGCCATCTTGGATACAAAAAATAATGTCGAATTCACAATCAGAGCCATTTAAAACCTATTAAACGATACCCATATCCATTTTTTAAGAAAAAAAATGAAGCCACCATCTTAGATTCAAAAAATATTGTCGAATTCACAACCAGAGCCCCCAAAAACCTATTAAACGATACCCATATCCATTTTTTGAGAAAAAAATGAAGCCGCCATCTTGGATACAAAAAATAATGTCGAATTCACAATCAGAGCCCCCAAAAACCTTTTAAACGATACCCATATCCATTTTGAAGGAAAAAAATGAAGCCGCCATCTTGGATTCAAAAAAGAATGTCGAATTCATTATTAGAGCCCTCAAAAACCTATTAAACGATACCCTTAATCAATTTTTTGAGAAAAAAGAAATGAAGCATCCATTTTGGATTCAAAAAATAATGTCGTTTTCATTATCAGAGCCCCCAAAAACCTATTAAACGATACCCATATCCATTTTTTTAGAAAAAAAATGAAGCTGCCATCTTGGAGTCAATAAATAATGTCGAATTCACAACCAGAGCCCCCAAAAACCTATTAAACGATAATAATATCCATTTTTTGGGAAAAAAAATGAAGCCGCCATCTTGGATTCAAAAAATAATGTCGAATTCACAATTGTAGCCCCCAAAAACCTATTAAACGATACCCATATCAATTTTTTGAGAAAAAAAAGGAAGCAGCCATTTTGGATTCAAAAAATAATGTCGTATTCACAATCAGAGCCCCCAAAAACCTATTAAACGATACCCATATCCATTTTTTAAGAAAATAAATGAAGCCACCATCTTGGATTCAAAAAATAATGTCGTATTCACAATCAGAGCCCCCAAAAACCTATTAAACGATACTCATATCCATTTTTTAAGAAAAAAAATGAAGCTGCCATCTTGGATTCAAAAAATAATGTCGAATTCACAACCAGAGCCCCCAAAAACCTATTAAACGATACTAATATCCATTTTTTGAGAAAAAAAATGAAGCCGCCATCTTGGATTCAAAAAATAATGTCGAATTCACAATTAGAGCCCCCAAAAACCTATTAAACGATACCCATATCCATTTTTTAAGAAAAAAAAATGAAGCCGCCATCTTGGATTCAAAAATTATTGTCAAATTCACAACCAGAGCCCCCAAAAACCTATTAAACGATACCCATATCCATTTTTTAAGAAAAAAAATGAAGCCGCCATCTTGGATTCAAAAACTTATGTCCAATTCACAATATAGGAATATAGTTGAAAATGAAACAAAAAACCCCAAAAAGTGCTTTTTCTTCTTCCTGCCCTTACCCACCAGGTGGGGTCGGCACAACATGGTGAGATGCCCCCCCTATCACTTGCCATCTGGTGAGATGGCAAGTGATAGGGGGCAAGTGTGCGTGAGTACGCACACAACTAGCAAGCCGCAGTAAATACCTATTTTCCGTCCGCCTGGTTTACTCGATACGCTCATAAAAACCTGACTGAATACAGTAAAACACAGAGAACAGACGGCTAACAACAGGCAGAGTAGGTAGAATCATCAACACTGGCCTGGCAGGTATCTATTTACAGAACCAAATAAAGTTTTATTCGAAGAATACCTAAAAGACACGCATTACTAAAGAAACTATAAAACGAACAAGAACGGGCAACACACAATTCTCATATAGATAGAGAGAAAGCTCTCAACCTAACAAAAAGAGAAAATATGAGTTTGAGGTTTCAGAAATCAAAACCGCTAAGCGCATACGAAAATGACTCGTATCGCGATCTAAAATAAACCGAATAACGTTCAAATTCCTACGCTGATACCAAACTTTCAGAGCGGCAACGCCGCATTTTTACGGGTGCGAACATACATTTGAAAATTCTGGCGGCAAAATGTTCTTTTGTTCATTACTAGGAAACTACTTGTCCTAGAGAGTCCAAAATTTTGGAGCCGAGTGCTCTAATTCATAGCTCGGTTTGGACACGTCAACCGAATCTGTAGCTATTGTAGATCCTCAGATGTAGCATGTGCGTGCCAGACAAACGTGTCTCCAGCTAACACAGTCATCAAAGCTTCTAACTAGGTGAGTTTTGAACCTAGACACTTGAAATATTTGGAGCATCCATGATATTTTTTGCTCTAAATTTGGAGATATCAAGCAACTTTCTAGCTATAGCCATTCCTGAGATCCACATGTGTTAGCTGGAGAAATGGCTTCCCAGCAAACACGTTGTTATAGTCTTCTAACTCAAAGAGTTTTCGAGCTAGAGACTTGATTTTTTTTATGCCGGGTGCTCTAATTATGCTCTAAAATTTGGCGTTTACTATATAGCTCTATTGTTAGCCGTTTGCCCACACTGAATGAGGAAGCTGTGGAGCCGCTCTCCAGCTAACACACCTATAAAGTCTCATAGAGTCGTTGTTTTTTTTGCTGCTAAATTTTCCTTCAAATCAATGATTGCTCCAATTATGCTTTAAATGTTGGCGTTTTCAGAATTCGCAATTTCCATATGAGGAAGCTGGAGAAATGCACATCTTTCCAAACATGTTTGAGAAAAATTATAAACACAATTTTTTTTTATTGTCATAAATTAAAATGTGTCCATAATGTTCAAGCAAAAGTTTTTAGTAAATAAATGAATCCTCATAAAAATAAAAGCTCCTGCGGATATAAGTTGCTCTGTAAAGTTTTGAAAACAGCCCTCCATTACAAAAGTTAGTCCATTTATCTCTTTGAAAAAATACTGATATATTTTCCCTCTATCTGCGGAGTTCTTTGTTTTATTTCCGTAGTGCATCAGTAATGCACCCTTGAATGGGGGCTATTTTCTTATTTTATAAAGTGTTGGTTGGAACTGATGGATGGGATATGGGATATTGAATGAGAATTGAGATTTATTGCGGGTCATTATGTGCTCGGTAAATATTTATGGAGTGATTTGTTTGATTATGCGGAAAAGAAGTGTGGTTGGTGGGGAATAGATATTTATGCTTACCGACTGGCATCTTAGTTGGTTCTTCTTCTTATCGTGTCACTGGTTTTTTTCAAACCAATGTGGTGAAAGGATTTCAAGTGCGCTTAGCTGGTGAAGTAGTTCGATTCTCTCTAATTACCGCAGGCAAAAACTTGTATGATGATTAGAGTAAATTTCCTGTGTTTGTATGGGTGTTCATGTCCTAGTCTCTACATTTAAATATAAATTAATATTGTGGACAGTCCAAACAACACTATATCTAGCCCCAAACTAAGCAGAGCTTGTACTATAGGAACCAAATAGCTGATATAATACTTGTATTCATTTTCTTTTTGTAAATACTTAGAATACAATATTACACCCAGACAGAGAACAAATATCTGTGTTCTTCACACAAATATTTGTCCTCGGTGGGGGTTAAACTCACGACCTACGGCACAGAAAGCAGAGCTACTACCAACTGAGCTGAGAGGCCATTTCTGTGAGAGAGGGCCAACGTAATCGCTATTGACAGGTTCATTCCCAGCATCTTCACCCATCTCTCACTCCACTGAACATTTCTGAGAGACTTATTAGCCAGCTAATTATACAGAGGAAGTAGTTAGGGGCATCTGAAAGACGGAGGGAAGGAACGCAAACTTCGTCGTCGGCAGATAATTATATTTTGTTGCGTTCTGCAATATAATTATGCAGTTTTGAAGAAGACAAAATTTCTTAAGCATTTTCATGATTAGAGTTGTGAAGGTTTTTAGGAAACGTAACATTTACATTCACAAGCAAAGGCACCATAAGACACTGAAAAAAAACTATTAATATCATGCTCGGCTTTGGAGTACGATGGCAAATAGGGTAGTAATTGAATATCTGAATAAAATATGGAAGTAAGGTACAAAAGTAGACTGGCATTTCTGGCTTGTAATTTTCGAATATTTCTTAATCCAGCTAACTTTAGAATAAGTTTTGTATTTTTATTGAAGATCCTCTTTGAGCAACAACTATTTGTAAGCTGAAATTGCCATACCTTTGATAAATCCAGAGAAGAGGAGAATTTAATAACTGAAATTACTAATCTACTTTTAATGCTGACTATACGTACAGTGCCGTCAACTTATCAAAACCCTTAACTAAGAAAAGAAAAATATATCAGTGCAACAATTCTAAAAACCAAAGACCAACATTAGAAAATATGTTCTGACATAAAATATCAAACGCTGGGTGGATGTAGCCTCGTATTCAAACCAAAAAGCGTATTTATGACGTCACCGCAGGCTGTTGGTTATCATGCAGCGAATAATTCACTGATGGCATGTTCGGATTGTGGACAGGTGGGATGCTTCGGGACTCTCCCAGAATCATACGTCAATATGCTGGAATGCGAACTTGATGTGTCATACATTTTTGTGGACCACAATTTTTTTATAATATAAAAACAATTTTTCAATAAACAATTTTTCAATTAATAATTTTTGCGATGTGATTTTGATACATGATAGGCTGATTAAAAACACGTTGATTGAAAAGTAGAATTTTAAGTAATTATTCTGAGGATAGAAGACAAAATGGGAAATAGAAGAGTCGGTCATAGGATGAGGTACACTGCAATAATGAAATGTTTCATCAAAAACATAAAACATTCACGCAAATCAGAAACATTCCAATAAGAATTCGGATATCATTAATTTACAATCAGTATTGAATAATCTATAAGATAATTTTGAATCATTTGTTAATATGGGGTGAGAAAGAACACTGATAATATGTAAGTCTTGTACTGTACATAATTATCTAAGCGTTCGGCAAACGCAAGGCTTTATCCGCATACCGCGGTTAAATCATCCCTTCGTCAAATTGAAAGGCTGGTCGTCCGATCGATCATTCGAAAACTGATTTCGCAAATCGCAGCTATCATAATAAAGTGCAAATCGGGATGTAGCTATCCGTTGAAATTGGTTTTACCGGGATTTTCCGCGTAACCGGGTGCGTTCCGGCCACATTATGTAATGCAATCGGACGAATAACTTTGCGGTTGTCTCATAAATTGGTTAACCAACACACCTATTAAGTCACATTGATTGAAAATACCGAAAACGAAATCCTTAGGTATAGAAAAAGCTATCACTAAAGGAGCTTATTCGTTTTCAATTTAACTGGTCATCTCTTTTTCTTGCTATACTAACAAAACATAAACGATGATTTGTTTTCCAATTTTTCTAGTCACAAATTGGTATTATTTTGGTATGTTTCATTTCGAGTTTTGCCCCAAGCATCTCGTAAAGGGATTTATTGGACAGACTTATCCAGCACGAAAGCGTTTATAAATGCAGGGAATCACCCTCTTGTTGTTCTTGCATTACCGCAAACAAAACGGAATTGTGGAAAATGAGTTTTTGTTTTCCCATTGTTTTTGGAATCAGCTGAAGAAATAAAAGGAACGGTTGAATTAACAGGACATACGAGCACAAAAACTGTTTCCAATCTTTTAAATGACTTTTTGTCTATTTTTGTAAAGGAAAAAACTGCTGTTATAGAGTTGAAACGTTGCAGGATAGCATTGTTTGGTCTTATTTACGTCGTGATAATTAAAGTTCTGAATGTTAAATTTCAAGTTTTGAGCTTGAGCGACGGTCAATGACGTGACAGCGTAAATATTTTCTTGGAAATCGCTTTGGTTCGCAAGGTTTGAATTTCGGTGTACTAGAATTGGCATATTTATGTTTCTTTTGAAACGCATAGCGTGGTCATGCTGGGAAGTATCATGTGAGCTGATGCTGGTATTCAAATAATCTGCCCAGTGGTGGTCACTAATTAATGCTTGTTTCCTTTTTGGCTGTGTTTTTTTTTTATTCACGTATCAGTTTTTGAAGTGTCAGATCTTGAAGGTACTAAAACAAAAGACGACGAGAAATTTTCCAGCAGCGTCTTTTGGAGGAACATGAGGAAATTATGCCATTGTCTAATCTTAAATAACTAGGGACAAAAACTTCTTTACTTTTTAATCCCGTAATATTTCTCATCCATAAACTCGTGAAGAAAATCGCGTCCTCAACATTATCACAAATCTTAAATGGATCTAATCAAGTGGTTGGATTAAGATTGACGTGAATTTGGGACGAGGGTCGAGTTGACACATGTTTGGATTGTTAAAACGCTGCGGCGTAGTTTTATTGGCACCCATTCAAGTCGTGAGATTGAAATTCAATTCAGTTTAAATTGCAGGAGAGATTAGATTTAAGGAGACCTAACAAAGCTTTTCTCTACTGCTGCAATCAGTAAGAAAATAAACAGAACGGTCGTAGGAACGTTTGGGTTAACTCACATTCACCTCTTTTATCAATGAGAAATAATTACTTACAATAAACCTTAATTTACACTGAGTTAGCTTTTAAGGTATTGATAAAAAGTTGAGCGTAAGTATAGAACTTAAAAAAAACTTTCTGACAGTTCACGACTTGGATCTATAAAGAATAGAAAAATATTGGGATACCCTCAATATTTATTTATTTATTAGAGTCACAAACATCGTATAAACCAATTCATTCTTAAATACAGAACAGACCAAAAAACATGTCAAGTGCTCCGCCCGCATTTTCTCAAGATTAAAGATTTGAGAGAGAGACCTCGAATTTCTCGAAACCTAGAATGTGAAGATGAAATAAATTTAATGTCGCAATGGTTTTGTGTACAAAAAAAGACCCTAGCTTAGAGTGTCAATAATTAAAATTTGCAACAGAGATCTTCTTGGGAATAATATCTGTCTCGTCATTCCGCTAATCGCTCCGCTCACAAAGAGACCAAGGCCTTCAATCCCAACAGAATGATAAATTGCCTGACAGACGCTCTGTATCCCTATGTATGTAGTCTCGTAGACGATGCTCTATATAAATCATCGCACACACAAACAGTGGACCTCGATTAACAATATTTTTGTTAGCAGCTGGCATAAATCTAAATGAACGACGCTGGTGAAATGGGTCAAGTTAGAATGGTTTGTTTTATACACAATTGTATTCGCTTCAGAACTGTTTTATGATATTTTTTCTTTACTTTTAACGAAGCATACAAATTGTCACAGTAAAAATATAAGCAATGTATAGGATCTGGCATTTTGCGATTCAGAGTGTGACTTTGCAATAGGTAAATTTATCTTTTAGTCGCAATTTTATAGGAAAATAAGCCTCACATAAGGGTGATTTTAACTTTTTTTAACATGTTCTATCAATAAACGAGCATTTAATTAATTTAATTTAATTAATATTAAATACATTTTAACGTTATTCAAATGAAAAACGAATTAAATTACTAAATTAATTTAAAATTTAATTCAAATTAATTTAGTAATTTAATTCAACGAGATATTAAAGATCAATATAATTTTAAAATGAGTTCTACCACAGCCAAATCATCACAGTACGCCAATCAGACCCTGACAGGCAAAAACAGTCGGTTATTCTATCTTGAGTTGTTTTTTGCGTGTCACCCGAGGGCCAATTGAAACTGTTGTGTTACTGGACCGAGCTGTAACGCAATATCCATGTTCACTAATTACAATGTCACAGTATGCATATTGAGTGATCCATACATACCTACCCTGTACACAGTACCATCAGATACAAAAGTCAAAAACGGAACGTAATATTTTAGAGCCACGTCACCTAGGCCCAAACTTAAAGTTTGTGCTGTTAGAACCAGAAAACTGATGGAATACTTAACTAGACTGAAAACAAACGTTAATATTTTTTACACCAATGTTTGTTCTAGGTGGCAATGGAACACAGAAGACAGAACTGTCAAAGTGTATTTATTTGCTGATTAAAATAAATAAAGATCCCTCAGAATCTTTTGTCGCTGACTGTACAGCCGACAAGCCTGTGTGTTTGCTCAATTAATACAGCATGTATCGAAATGGACCGTATTTGCATGGAAATAAATAAAATATGGTGATATTAATCCTATGGGATAGCACAATGGTGCAGCAAAAATAAACTTAAAAATTATCTTTGCGAGTGTAAAAAATCCAGCTAGCACAAAGTTGCTATATAGGCAAATGCTGCTGAAGGGCGAAACTTTCTTGTTTATCTGTTACATTAACTGATTTGATAGATGCCTCAAATCCTTTGGTGAATATACCTTGGATATCACGTCAACGACTGTGGCTTACCTAAAACTCCGCCAAACACACTGGTGCTATAGTTCCTAATTAGTTCTTATACAGGCACTCGCTGTAAAGCCTTGCACACATCTAAGCGATGTGCGATGGTGATCAGTGAAATGCTGTCAAATATTTATGACAGTGTTATTTGACAGCGTTTCACTGATAAGCATCGCCATCGTCTAAATGTGCGCGCAGTGCTTAACTGACGAAGTGACAATATAACATTATGACAAAGTGTGCATTAAAAAATGTGCTATGCTATTTTTATCAAAGCTCCTATTGGTAAAGACCTGTCACGGCCCTATAGCGTCCCGTAAGTAGGGCTTGAGTAGTCACCAGTTGCCCCTGACGCTATAAAAATGATCTTTATTTGATGCAAAGGCCTGTTATTTTTTATTGTTCTAATTCTATCAATCAGCTTGAAAAAGGCACGGCAACAAATTTAAAAGCAACTTTTGTATAACAGAGTTTAAAAGCCCGATAGTGTAGCCATCCGAAACTGATTGAAGCCACACAAAAGCTTTCACATTCAACAGTCTATATACACACTTTGAATAGTGCATGTACCTACAAGCAATACAAAATGGCTACTGAACCTAATTCTAGATGACTGAATGTAGTGCATAGCTGAATAGAAGCCACTCCATTAAATTTTTTCATGAATTTAATCAAATATTAAACACCGCCGTTTTCAACTTTGCTTTTGATTTTTTCCGATTACCCTGCATTTGTTTTTAATATATTTCATACTAGCAGCCACCCGCGGCTTTACTCGCCCCGTTCTCGTTACTTTTTCGGAATAAAAAATATCCTTTGCCCGTCTTCTGATTCTAAGCTACCTCTCCATCAATTTTCATACAAGTCGGTTCAGTTCTTGACCTAAAAATAGTGTAACTAACTCGACTTTATTTTATACATATTAGTACATTTTAATGTGTGTATTTCAAAGTTTACTGACATCCAAAATACCTATCAGAAGACGTTAAAATAATAACCATCTCAGTTCTTGTTTTCATTGTCATAAAACAATTTTGTCACCTATAATACGAATGTGCATGTCCAGACTTGTCCCGCAGCTTAAAATTAAATAGATTCCTATAAATATACATCAACTTTCAGTACCTACCGTTTACGACATAATCCATCCAGAGTGTGATACATCGCATGTCTTGTGTTATTATCTATTTTTAACAGACTTCGAAAAAGGAGGAGGTTCAATTCAACAACTCAATTCGGTTGTATTTTTTTTATTTATTTATTTAGTATATTGTTTTTTGTTATCTCATAAGCATAACTTAGTCATTTATGACCCGATTTTTTTTTAAATATAATTTATGAAAGTAATACTTTCAGATTGGTCCCATACATAGGACCATTTTGAAAATATACCTTTAAATAATAAAATTAAAGAAGTTTCAGTAAAATCGGTTTAATAGTTTGACCATGATGTCGGTTTTTAAATGTCAAGTTTTTTAAACCTTTATTTTTATTGAAATATCCGAATGGAATCCAAGAAATCTGGACGAAAGCGGATAATCATAATAAGCGATACCTAGTCAGATTTTGACCTATAAGTAATTAGTTAGTATTCGTCCAACAACGGCACGAATAATTAACGGTTCATTACGATTGTGTGTTTAATTGGCTGCTGCCATTTCGTGTGTCGAATCACAGCGATCAATTCATTATCATCAAAGTAAAGTCAAAATGGACTTAATACCCTTCAGTTCTACTGTTTACTATGTTTATTATCAGCATAATTTGTGCCACTGCAGAGCAAAGGCCTCTCTTCCCTTTTTCCAGCTTTTTCAATCCATTGCTAGACATAGATTGGACCTCTGGAAGATATAAAAGATTTATTTGGTGACTAAAATCAATGTAACAAAATATGATATGAATATATAGTTGACGCAAAATAAATTATTTCTATTTCTATTTAATGTAAATTTTACAAACAGTTAGGTACATACTAAAACTAATATGTTGCAAAAATTGCTAACTCCCACCCTAGGAGAACCTGTGTTGCGGGTAGTTCACCTACTACTACTACTGTATTATTATTATTAGCCCTGCTAGGAGTACTTAATAAATAATAGTAACATAAAGGTTCAATTATCTGTTTGGAAATAAAATTGGACAGTCTCTAAAACAATGGCTTTGTTTGTATTATACAATAAAAGTTTTTGCATTCTTTTATTCGCACAACGTTTTTGCTCCAATTTGATTGGACCTTTTTTATCTAATTAGAATGTCCAACTTTTAATTGTACTTTTCAAACATTCGAACCGAGTTTCATTTGAAGAAGGTTCTCACTTGAAATTAATTAAATTTTGTATCCTACGCGCACTCGTGATCACATCCGCACGCCCGCCTTTACCATTTGGGCGCCTAATTGTTTCGAACGTCGAATTATTTTGATTTATAGCTTTGTGATTGGTACAATTCGATTATGTAGGACTAGGGTCTTTGGGCTTTTAATCGAATCAAATGAAAAATAAATTCAATTCACTTTTATTGAACAGTGAATGTGATTGTATTGTTCTTATTCTTGTCGTGTCACTAGTTATCTCAAACCAGTGTGGTAAAAGGATTTTTATTCTTTGTTCATGTTAAGTAAACATTAATTATGAAACTACAGTATAAAACAGTCCCATAAATAGTGCTTTCAATATTGTTGAAGAAAAACTTATCTGAAAAAAAAAACAGCTTTTATAAGAATCCTGTACCTACATATTTCTCGATATAACATTTTCTGCCAATAAAAATATAATATGAATGTGGATGGTTATAGATCTAGAGGTAGGCCAAAGAAAAGATGAATAGATTGTGTGAAGTACACGGGAAAGAAAGAAGTGACTGCTGAAATGACGGCTAATAGAGGAGTGGTAGAATGAAAACCTGTTGTGCGGCCACATAAAGTGGGAATAAGTACAAAAAAATGATCATAACATTTTCTGCCAATAATATAAGAGGCATCACAAACGAGGCAATGATCAGTAGACTTCGGATCATTTCGAACACACCTTTTCCAGATACGCTGACTCACCACGTCTGGGAGCCATCCTAGTTTCAGATCGGAGCAATATTCACATTGCCAAACTAGAAGGGAACTCTGAGTCACAGCCACAGAATACCTAGCAGGAGGTATGATTCACGCTAGTCTAGCGTTTGAATTCAACAGTATAAATATAAACAAAACACATTGTGTAATGGTGTGTTGTGTAATTTATGAGCGTGTAAACGAGGATTGAGGAGCTTTATTAGTGGACTTTATTACTGATGAAATATGATTTGAATAGGTTTATGTCTAGGATGCTGTAGTCATTTTGTTGTCAAGCCGTTTGCAATCATTATTGCTGTTATTAAAACTTTGTCGGTGACTTTTTTAGAATCAGAGCAAATACTGAATTTATTTCAAGGGGAATCTATTATTTATCGCGTAAATTACCTTATTTTTGTTAGTTTAGTTGTAATAGATTCAGTATGTGTTATGTTCGTGAAAGATCAGATCAAATGTCATGTTAATTGTACCCATATTTAAACATCGGCATAGACACTTAGGCTAAGAATACTGAGTGAATAAATATTGGTCGACCTATTCACACAAATTTATTTTTGGCTTAAACATAGACAGACACTTTGAATAGGTATTTACTTACGAATAATCAAAAAATAGATACTTAGCCTAAATTTTTTTACATCACACACACAGGAGTCAAACCCAAAACTTCAGCGCAAAAAGCAGACCAACGGACTGGGCTGTAAGGAATTAAAAATACGAATTTATGTAACAATTTTGAATTGCAAGCTATAAACACATCCGGATAGGATGCTCTAAGCACAGGATGTGGATTTGTCCATCAGCGATCCGTCTGTAAATATTGACGGAGAACTCACTATTTGCATGCACGAGATTGCGATATACTCTCACATAAGGTAAGAGAACCCTAGGAGAGCAAACAAGATGGGGATTAGGAAGTATGACGCATGAACGATTGAATATAGATAGATAAATAGATAATACTTTACTGTACCTGCTTTATAAAAAGCTAGGCGTAATCAAATTAGATAAACATTGGCGGCTTTATTGCTGATACCAATTTTTTTTCAGCAATTTTAATAGCAACCTGCATCAAAACCCTGACAAGAGCTAAGCTCTTAAATACAAGAAGAAGAACCTTAATAGTATAAAAATAATAAAAAGAAATATTATTGACAATCTACACAACACTATCTAGCCCCAAACTAAGCAGAGCTTGTACTGTGGGAAACAGATAGATGATTATAATACGTATATTCCATTTTTTGTAAATACTTACCTACATAAAATACAATACACCACACAAATAGGTATTTATTCTCGGTGGGGATCGGACCCACGACCTACGGCTCAAAAGGCTGCTCCCAACTGAGCTGAGAGACCAGAGGAATTAGAGGTAGTTGAACAAACTCAATTTAGGTGTACGTAGAGTCAGCATCAAAAGTAGATTGACATTTCTGGTTTTAAATTTCTAAAATTTCTTCAACCGGTCAAATTCAGAATACAATTTTGAACTTCATTTGAAGACCGCTACTTTTTGAAAACTGAAATATCAATCGGTAAAATTTCACTACTAATGTTATAAATATTTTATATTTTATAATATGCTCGATATTGTTATGATATACGATAGCATTATGATGCAACAGAACTGCATAATGAACACTAATGGACGTAAAGGAAAAATGACTGCAATATTTACAAACATACGAGGCATAAACCCACATTCACAGCGCAGCTTCAATCGAGCACCGTCTCCGATAGCAATAAAAGCTGAATTTATCATAAAAAGTTGCACGTTAAAGACTGAAACAGCCGTAAATAAGAAAATAAGACCACCTATTTATATTTGTGGCAGGAGTTGGACTAAGAGGGTTTGATACTCGCGGGTTTGATACGCATCAAAACTAGCGGCCAAGCTGGGGGTATTATATAACGTATATAAACTGTAAAAAACCTGATAAAGATTCAGCGAGACTAAGAAAAACCATTTGAAACTTATAAATTGATAGGTACTTGGAAAACACTATTTAGCATGAGTTTTTAAATAATCAAAAACATGACTGGATTTGGAAACTAATTCAAAAAGTGCAAGATGAAAGCAAACCTTTATTCAAAGCTATTTCTTTATCCATTCCTGGGTTCCTGGGCAAAGACCAGTCTGCCAGAAACATAAAATGAAATGAAAAAAGTTTATTGAATGAACACAAGAGAAAAACAAACAAGAACCTTAAATACAAACAAGGTATAGGTACAAGGCGAGATGTTTGAGACAAAAGGGAATATATGAAAATTGAAAAAATGCTCAATATTTGAGTAATAATTGTTTTTTCAAAAAGTATCAAGACTGCGCGTCAGAGTAGAAGTCATCATAGGGCGGAGGAGTAGTTTGGGCGAAGCGTTCATTGATGTGGGGCGGCGTCAGGCAGCCGACGTCCGTGGCGAAACGTGGCATGGAAATAGCGTTGAATGCGCCGGCATTTCCGCGACCCACCTGTGCGATGGCTCGTCTGCTCATCTGCAGACGCTGGCGTAAATAGATTTCTTGGTTCATTGGTAGATGATTCAATTCAACCTATGGAAAGAACAATATTTGATCATTACCAATACACACTACCCAGTGCCAGCTATAAACAGAGAGCACTGGTGGTCTTGTGGTAGTGGTCCCGCCTTCCGATCCGAAGGTCGTGGGTTCAAATCCACTCGTGTACCAATGAGTTTTTCTGTCGAAAAATGTATGTGCACTATGCCAGTACCTACTCTCAAAACGGTGAAGGAAAACATCGTGAGGAAACCGGCGTGTTGTAGAACCTAAAAAAGTTCGAGCAACACGTGTCAAGGGTCACGCAAAAAGGGCCCACCAGGCCTACTTGCGGAAAAACCTGCCCGCACATCAAGTGCGCATGATAAAACTTGCCGAAACTTGCCAGCTATAAACTCAGCCTGACAACTTTGTTCGCCCGCACAGGCGCATTAATATTGTCAATTCAATATTGTCAATTAATTTTATAATATTTATAGATTTATAGGTAGGGTTGCAGTTGACCAATACCGCAACACAAATATAAAAATATATTTTCTTTAAGCTTAATCCAGGATACATTTTATTAGTTTGGGGCCCTGTTTAGGACACATAATATTGTTGCCGTGTGTGCGAACGACCTTATACTATTGTGATCTAAAATGTGGAAACTATTGCCAGCCGTAAGATGTTCAGTGAAGGAACCAGGTAAATTGATAAAATCAAGCAGCTTAGTTACAATCTTTTAGTTACTAAAACGGTTACGTAACCTGTGATAGAAATATCGTTGTAAGCTGGTATATCCGCAACCCACCTGTAATAACCCAGTTCTGCACACGTCCAGAATTAGAATTGACGTGTTGGTAAGTGTTTCATGTTTGGTATAATATTTCTTTTTCGATCAAGACCACCCAACAAGTTGGAATCCGTTTTCATTTTGGACGGTAACTCCAAAATAACACTTCACATGTTGACGTACTGCGTGCTTCATTATTACATTATTTGTAAACATAGAAAGGACCCAATGCGTTAGGCAAATTCCGTTTTATATTTTACAGCGATACAGGTATCGCTGTAAAATTTCGGCGCATATCGCCTTGATGTGGCCGTACCTTTATGTTCAAAATATTGAACGACAGTAATCAAACATATAGCTCACGTCAAAATCGTTTGAAAATAGTGCATTTATGTCTCATAACTATTGCTATATTATATGATCAAACGAACTTGCAAAGTGAAGTTCGATCGATATTATATGAGTACGCTTCATTCGAAGTTATAAAACGAGGTAGTATTATTTTATGCTACTGGCACCTTTGCACATTTTTTAAAGTATAAAAAAAAAATAAAGTTTGGTTTGACATTTCCCTCCGCAGATCGTCATTCATTTTAGAGAAGAACCACAAAAATTTAACTTTGGGTATTGGGTGGGAGGGTGATTATAACTTCGAATGAAGCGTACTCATATAATATCGATCGAACTTCACTTTGCAAGTTCGTTTGATCATATATTATAATTCGTCGCTTCATTCTTCAGTTATAAAACGAGGTAGACGTTTAGAGACGAAATTTTTGTGAAAATAAATGCAGGGAAATTAGAATTCCAGATTTTTTTAACGTAATCTTAAGTATTTATATTATATAAACCGATCATCAATAAATACTATGATGAACTATTTTACATAATTTACTTATTATGTTACTTATTACAATCAATCACTGAATGATTAGGTCATAATACATAATACCGATCTTGCAAAATTACCCTCATATAATATTGGTCGAGGGTACAATTTTGCGAACGACTAGAAGACTAGTCCAACCAGCCGCTTTCATAATCGTATCAACAAGATACAGAAGCGCGCGCTGTGGACGAGGCGACGTGCCACGTGCTGTGCGCGTTGAACGTCGACTGTGACGTTGTTTTTGTGAGATGTGTATGTAATCTTCAACTATAGTAGTATAGTAGTAGCAGGACATATTGCTCTATTTTCATGAAAATAGGTTAAATCAGTACCGGTTGTTCATGACCGGCACCAGATGTTTTGATTACATCAGAAATACCTATCTTAACGCCGGTAGAATTAACTAAAATGTTTTCTTATTTTATCAGGGAGAGTGTTTACACTATAATTATATCCTGTGCCTAATGCCAAAAGAACAACCAACTTTATGGTGATTTTTCCTAGAAGTAGGTTTCTACTGGGTATATACCCAATCCGCGATGTAGTTTCAAACTACCTTCCCGGTTTGATCGGGTCCCCGGTGAACGTAACTATATTTCAGCAAAACTGATCTAAGCTTGTGAGCCCCTTTGAGGAGGCGTTTTACATGGTCATCGGAAGCAATGTTACGGCCTAGCAAAAAGAGCTGAGCGAAGACTGTTCAAAGATTCGTAAGGGTCCCATTATAATAATATATTATTACTGTTGAGTAAGGAATAACTTTATGTTTGAAAGTGAACATCCATAAGGGTTTTAATTAAGAGTTCAACAGAACTGTCACTACTGTTCGTAGGTTTCATTTCATTGTACTGAAGCAGAGTGATTTTGAAAAAATAAACCATAACTAGATCGAGTGATAGGCTTGGTGATCCTTTTGCTCCAAAGGTATCCTGGAGAGCATTGCTGCAGCCAGGATAAACTGTCTTGGCGGTGAAACAGAACAAAAAATTAAGAGTGAAATATATAATAGCCGAGCGAATCAGTTTTTTAAGCAGAGGAGAGAAACCAGGGCTGAGACGGCCAGTAAGGAAATATTAGGATATTTTTAGGCCTCATCCATGTTTATTTTCTATAAGCATTTCAAGACAAGTGAAAAGCCGGGAAAGCATATAATTCCATTATTTTTCCAGCTTATAGTGAATGCGTCAACTGTTATGACACCTAGATCTGGCCTCTACAAATTATTAGTTCTGGTTCGATTCCTGGTTCTCCAAAAGCTGTTACTACTCTATGGTATATTCCGTGACCGAAAGATACCATTCAATATCCGTATAAATTTTTCTAAACTCCTGATGTGATCCTGGACTATCTTTTGTATAAATTTAAGAAGCTAACAGACAGATATTTCATATTTTGCACCATTGCTAAATGGTTTTTTTTTCAGGTAGGGTAGGTGAGGGAATTGGATCACTCCCATCCTTTTGATGTACTACGATAACATAAAAACATTTGTGAGCAAAACATTTGAAACCAAAAATCAATAAACATTAATTTATTATTGTTATAATAAAACAACAATCTCTCCATGCTTTTGGTATCTCTATATGGTTGTTATGGAAATCTAGTTCAGTATTTTTCCATCCACCGTTTACGCGCTGTAATTACAATATACGCCCCATCCTGTTCAAGGCGCTAAAATTAATAAACAAGGGGTTTCCAGAGAGAGTTTTGTCTAATATTTTGAAAGCTAAATATTTTTGTCTCTCATCTCAAACTCTTTAGTATAGAGCCAACCATACTTCCAAGCTGGATACGCTGATTGATGTAAGAATCCCGAACAAGTGGGCAAATTCCTGAATAGTACCTACTAACTGGCATTCGCAAAAAACATTTTGTGCCGCTTAGTTAACGGCAGTGATATTGACAATATAATATACCCATAGTGATGTATAGGTCCAAATAAAATTGCAACATTTACGAGGATGAACATCTTTTATCGAAATTGACCACGAAACCTATATAAGCAGTAAAGTAACTTTAGAGTTTCAGTAACATGTATCCGCCACTCCTCGAAACTGTCACCTAGACAGAGC
Source organism: Thera obeliscata (assembly GCA_947578465.1). Lineage (NCBI taxonomy): Eukaryota > Metazoa > Arthropoda > Insecta > Lepidoptera > Geometridae > Thera > Thera obeliscata. Next base: position 9,170,223 of record OX387926.1, read on the forward strand.
CAATCGTCAAGATATACATATTACAGATCTAAATCTGCGATGTCTCATAATAAAGCCTGCAACTTCTTTCATTATCTTTGTAAAAGTTCGAGAAATCGAACAAAGTCTATAGCATGGCACTAAACTGATTATGTAGTTTTGTCAAATTGAAATCTTAAATTCTTACGATCGGACTTAGCTACAGGAACAAGTATGATTCTGTAAGATCAATGATCGCCATGAATCCACAGGTAAGTATCATTTTCGACGCAGCCCCATGGTCTCCCATGTTGAAATGGACAATAGAAATGAATTTATTTAGCAGATTAAGGCTTAGAATCGGTGACCACGATTAGGCGTTGGTGCTAAAAAATAATAATAAAAAAATCGGTTGTCTGTAAAGTCAGTTTACTGACGATAGTTGAACGTGATAACGTCATAAGATAATTATAAGTTTAAAAAACTTGAGAAACCGACTTCATTGTCAAACGGCTAAACCGATTTTAATCAAATTTGTTTGGGACAATCTAGACGTAAGCATTACCTTCCAAATAAAAAAATAATTTTCTAAATCGGTTCATAAATGACGGAGGCATGCAGTTACAAACATTAAAAAAATTATTTAAAAAAAAATGGCAACACCGATTTTAATAAAATTAAAATGGGACCAATCTGGAAGCAGTACCTTTCAGATAAAAAAATATTTTTTCAAATCGGCTCACAAATGACGAAGTTATGCGGTAACAAACATTAAAAAAAAAAAAAAAAATACAACCGAATTGAGAACCTCCTCCTTTTTGATTGGGAGTCGGTTAAAAATACTCGCGGACTCGCGGACTCGTGGACTCGGACTCGGACTCGGACTCGGACTCGAACTCTCGGACCCGGACCCGGAACCCGACCGAACCCTTACCCTTACCCTCATTAACCCCCACCCTCATTTACCCTTATCCATTACCCGACCCGGGCTCGGGCTCAGGTAAATGGAACGACGAAACGACGTAACGACGCATGAGTCATGTTTTTTCGTGCGTGCAGCCGGCTCCATCGATTTATAAGACGTTATCACGTCAATAATATTTGATACAAATTGAAATTTTTGAGGATAACATTATAGAAATGGCACCTAAGTTAGTTAGGTTCTGGATGGCTAACCTCATTTCATTATTTTCTTTGATTGAATGAAAATTATTGTTATAAATTATTAGGAGAACCTTGTTCTACTCTACGATTAAAAGGTTAACAGTTACGAATCAGTTCCAAAATAACTTGATTATTATTTACACCAATCCAGCAATTATAATAAAATTGTAATCTTCCAGCATGTCCACCTACGTTATTGTTTCGTAGGAGCATATTTGTTATAGCTTGACAAGTTCGTCGAAGGACGCGTGAACTGCGCCGTGACGTAGACGTGTCGTTGGTTGCGCTCATCGATACGGTTGTTGCGCTGTCGTCCTGTATGCTGACTGCCCCCCCCCCCCCTTTCTCAATGGTAACGAGGGGTAACGAGAGTGCCCGATCAGTTTCCCTGGTGTTGAAAAAACTGCCAGCTGACGACTGAATATCCGAAGAAGAAGGACTTCGACGACGTTTAAACGTGATTCTTGCAATCAAACTGAATAAATACACTTATTTGTAATCCTTGTTTTAAATTGCCTTTGAAACCTTAATGTTTTCAGGCAACTCACTCTCAAAGAGAGTTTCATATCTCTTTCTTGATGGTTCTTTATGAATGTAAGGAACGCTTTCTATAATCCTAGAGCGAGCTAAAGCTTGGTTCTCGCTTGAGATTCGGCATAGTGGAAGTCCGTTAGTATACGGCAACCATGAGATAATATTCATACAGCTTGTACCTTATCATCGCTGGTCAAAAGCAAACTCACGCTTTGTTGAGTACTGATATGCCTAGGCCCAGCTAATCTTGTTTGGTCTGAATTTTATTCAACTTTTAATTTTATTTATCTATTTATTTAATTTGTAGAAATACAAGAAACGACCCGATACTACAGAGTAAATCATCATCATCATCAGAGACGATCCAACGTGGCATAATTTTATAATAATAATAATTTTCTAGTTCTCACTATATCAGACACGGCAGCGGATATTTCCGCGCTTAATGTGTTTGCTTTCAACAGTTTGCAGTTACTGGAAATAAAATAGTCTTTCTAATAAATAAAAAGCTTTTCTTTTACCTCCTTCTGCATCTCCTTCTTGAGGATTGATAGCCAAAGTTGGCCCAGCTTGTCATGAATATCAAGACCATAAACTGGTATTAAGGTCATCAGAAGCATTACCCAAAGCCTGTAATGACTCTGTATCGAGTTCAAACACAGGTTCAGTAGCCTCATGCGGGGCGTTGAGGCCTCGTCTGGTGTCGTGAGGAGAGCCGGCACAGGTGGTGCTTTGTAAAGATTAAAACCTTCGTGTTGACCCGCAGTTGAACCTCCAGGCAATTTTTAAGCATCATGCTAACCCTTCGTGATAACCCGCAGTTAATCCTCCAGGGCGCTTACTAGATGCTGATATTTAAATCGGCTTGTGACATTTTTCACTTCACTCAGGTATCAGGAATGCAAAAATGCAAGACTTACTTACCTGGATTTTCATCAGAATCAGATCATGACGAAATCACAATCACGCAACGCTTTTTAGCCGTATTTTGCTTATGAAGTTTTTCGGAATAATATCCAAATTTGTATTGCCGGCAATACATTTCAGCATTTTTTCCAATTTTCACTGCAGAATGTGTGCTTGATGCCGTGCACAAAAAAAGAATGACGATCTGCGGAGGGAAATGTCAAACCAAACTTTATTTTTTTTTTATACTTTAAAAAATGTGCAAAGGTGCCAGTAGCATAAAATAATACTACCTCGTTTTATAACTGAAGAATGAAGCGACGAATTATAATTGGTAGAACATTCCTTCTTGAATTAAGACCACACGCAAGTTTATTATGTTTTTTTAGATTAAATCAACTTTCCTAAAAGTGTCATAATGACGAAATTTATTCATAACGAAGTCGTATTCATGAGTTTTTTATTTTATAGCCCAAATAGGATAAGTCACGCTTCCTTTTATGCAACAACAAAAGATCTAAATACGCCGTTGTACGTTGGCACAGAATTGTGTATAAAAACAGTAGTCTCTGAAATGATGTGGTAGCTACTTAGTAAATTGAAAAATATTTAGTGATGATAATATCTTCAGATACATGAACTTCCCCTAAAAAATACATGTTCAGATGCATGAGGTTTTGGAAAGTCTATAATTTGTCAATTGTCGTTTCTGTTAGTAAAAATAAACAAATAAAAAGGGCATTTATCTACACAAAGAAACTTACAATTAAACAAATATTTACAAAATGTATTAAATACACAAGAAACAGTTGAGCTATCTGCAGACCGTTACAAACGATCTAGAGATAGCTCAACTGATCCAAATGAAAGATCAAAATCTTCATACATTGATTCCCAACCAATGCCATGACGTATTTTAAACCTTCCTTTTTCAAATGTTGTTTTAAATCCAACGTTACGAGTGTACCTAAGTAAATAAGAACAGTAAGCATCAAAGCTAATGGAATATTTTAATGCATGCCTTTAGCTCCGTCATAACCGAATCTACTGCTTGCAAAGCTACATTATACTGTATCGGTAGGTCAAGTGTTGCTTCCCGGACGTGAGATCTCGTGTCTCGGGACGATATAACAAAGGGCATTTTTAGTTTTATTCCAGTTTGGTGACGGGTTGACGGGCTGACGGTGACGGGTCGAGGGTGTCGTGTCAAGACGCCTCTCTGCAGAGCCGACAAATTTACCCTCTTCACGTTATACACATTTGAAAGTTTTGGAGAGAAGGTGAATTTTAAATTTACTTCTGCAGGTTTGGAGAATCATCAAATTTGTGATGGCACGGGTTTTTTTAATTACAGGATATCTGTTTTTTCTTGCATATTTTGATTTTATCTTAATTGTTTTGTGCAAAAACAAGAACCCACATATTTCCTAGTAAATGGGTTTGAGCTATTAGTTTCATGCACTTTACATAAGAATTTGATTCATAATAGCAATAGCCTTATCGTCTTATTTTTTTACACCAGTCACAACTTCTATTGAACTTTCATCATCTAAGCCTCCTCTTAAATTTCTATAAATATGGATTTGGAATTTCAAAGTACCGTTTTTCGTATTCACAATATCTTGTTACTTTGCTCCCCTTAAATATCGAAGAACGGTTTTGAGCCATCTCCATTCACCGGCTATCTACGAATTATAGTTAATAAATTATCATAATTAGGATCACATTTCGTAAATTCCATAAAAAACGAGCATACCTGCTTGACATCCGCCACACGCCACGAGAACTAATCCTTTGAACAGCTTGATCTATTCCTAACCCTCTATAATTCATACGAGAGCTGCTACGACACATTGTTCGAAGGAAATACATTTCAACATGCACGTTTCTAATTTTCGTGTTGTCACAACAGCACGCTTTTAGGATGCCCAATCTGTTCACTGCTACAGAACAGACGCAACAGAATACAAACATACAAACTTGTCTTTACAATTTAAAATATTTACGATGTATTTCCATTTGTCATCAATGGGTTAGCAATAGGTATATCAAACAGTGCGATATCCAAGTTGTGTCACTTTCAAATTTAATAAAATATTGGCAATCAATTTTATTCCACGTCACAAAACCATATAAGAGGCTTTGTAGCATAATTTTAAAATACATGGTAGGAACCAAGCCGTAGTTTGGTGTCTGTTCTAGGCTTAGGCGCGTGGAACTGGCACTTAGACTCATTTAGCTCTAAGACGTTTCAAAGTGATCCTTGTGATACTATAGAATAAAGACATATTTGAATTTGGCAACCTATAGCATAATTCTGATTCTGAGTGATCTTTAATAAAAAACCATGCGTCAAAAGTGGGTTAGTCAGCTAATAATAAAGCTCAAAGTCTCCTGAAAGATAATTGGAAGTGACAAAAGCTTTGCGACAAGTATAAAACCACAGAATACGAACAAGCTACTATTGCTTTAGGACGCTTTCGGCCGCGAGCTTTGCTTGGTTTAGTTTAGTTAGTTGCCAAAGCGCCCGCGCAACGAATACTCGCGTTTGGGATGACACAAGTACTTACGAGTCTATTTTCGCGAAGTTTTCACCGCGTGTTGAGTGTGTGTTGTTTTTGTGACCGCAAGTGTTTTATTCGGATTTCTGAGCGATCGTATTTACTTTGGAACTCCATTCTAACCTTTAGTTTTATGAGATGGAAACCACCAATGTATTTAGATATTACGAGTATCATAAAATTGCTTCATATCGCGACTTTGCGTTCATCAGCAAAAGTAGATTATATTGACCTGTCGCATGGTGTCTTATTTATAATTTTGGTTATGAAGTGAGCTATTAAGACCAATTAAAAAAAAATCGCATAATTTCCATTATATCTGCACTTATGGTAATGGACAACGACTGGTTTCGTTTTTATGGCGTTCTTGCAATAAATTACAAGAATTCCAAGTGCATTCCAAAAGGATTTATCGCGTGGCCGTGATTCGCTTTTTGCATCGCCAAATGGATTTTGGTAGTAATGTGCATGCGTGCATTAAATTGAACTTTAAACGGGGAACACTAAACTTTATTATGAATTGGCACGTACCGCCTTCGACAACTCCCCCTAGTCTACCATGAAAAACGAAGTACCTATCCCAATGATACTTTGAGTTGTACTGCGGGGCAGCTTAGTAACCGTTTCACAGTTGAATAGTAGCTGCCTGGCATGCTGCGCAATGTAACTTAAAATTACAACATGAAACTTCGATGTAATTTTTCATTGAAACCATAATTGTACGTAATTACGAAGGCGTAGACTATAACAATATACCTATACTTGTATGTATATAGATAACTGAAAGTTAGGAATAATATAAACAATAACCAAATACTTCACAAGATTTCTTACTTCATCACCGGAATTCTGATCTATCTACTTCATTCAAAATTCAAAATTGGAACCCCACGAATGCCATGCCCATACAAATGTAAAATAAAAAAATCCCGCAACCAAAGTCATGACGTATTTGAACCTTCCTTTTTCAAAATATATATACTACTCGTATACACGCCTACTTGGTAGATAATCAAGTTGGTTTGTTTATTAATAGGCTTAAAACAAACACAGTCCGTATTGTGTTCATCACAACACCGCATCCAATTTGTACACACTCGTATCAAGCTCTAAATCTCCAATTACCTATGAATAATACTGTTTACACATCTATAACTATATCCAAAGCCAACGGCTGGACGCATTTATATAGGAATCAGGTTGAGGACAGTTAGGCCAGCGTTTGTCAAACGAATGAGTTTTGATGAATCATGTGCTTACCTACTAGATTATAAATAAGAATACTAAGGCTGAGATTCATAGACCGCACTTTGCTTTACAGCAAAGCAGTCTTCGCAAAAATAAGCTTTGTTTATCGAAGTTTTCTATCAATATTTTGAATAAAGAAGAGCTTGACAGAACTATGAAATATGATTTTGGTTGAAAGTTGAACTTTCCATCAAAGTAAAGTCAAAGTTCGGTCTATGAATCTCGGCCTTACTCTTGATTACTCACAACAAAGAAGTATTTTTTAGTATTTTGAGGATTTTCGGTGCATTTGTGGTTTTAATTCCATTTTCAAAAAATCTTGAGTTGGTATTACTGAGTGGATTTGTATTACGATAAGGGATCAATCGAGAAGTTTTAATCTGTTATATTTATTCTTATAAAATTCAGCAGTTGCATTAATCTGTTGGTGCCGGTGTGCCGGTATACCCAGCCACGAAAACTTTTACCTGATTTCTACGTAAATGATGGAGTGGTTGTGCATCGCCATTCTCCATTCATAGATTCACCAATCAATTTGTCAACGAATTCGATTGCTAATCTGCTGTTCCAATTACAAATTCAAGTGGTTTGCTTCATTAAGCTGATGTGCTTTTGTTTGTTTGGTGTTTTGTTACATTAATTCAGGAACATTTGTTGAAATCACAGTTTAAAAGGTAAAAAGTCTACGAACGATTTTTGTCATACGTTTTATTAGATACTACACCTCACTGTAGGTAATTGGATACGTGGTGTGGTAGGTTCGTAGTTTTGTGAAGCATCGTATGATTATTAAATTGAAGCAGGGTAGTGCATCGTAGGGAACGTTCCTGACGTGTATAAAAATATGCAATAAAAAACGTAAATCGCACGCCCTGATGTCATTGAAGACACTAAAACTAGTTGAAGAACTAGTTGGTTATTTTTAGTAACTTCTAGACACAACCAAAGTAGCCATATTTATTAGTCCTAGTTGGGAATTAAACCTAAAACCAGGCAGGCAGGTTACTAACTGACCTGCAAGGCCAGTTATTTAAGACAATAAGCCACCGGCCACACCTTTGTTAACTACTTGTCACCGGTTTCGAGTTGAACCTTACCGAGTGATCAAATCAATCTCCGTACTTTCTCCCGCGCCCCGATTGTTATAATTGTAGTGTACAGTCTGTTGGTTACAGTCAGCATGAAAATAAATTAATTACATAATTAAAAATAAAGGTTTTGTGATATTTTTAAACATAGCGGCACGTAAGTATACTTTGACACGAAGTTATAACCTTGTTGCGCCCACGCGGACATCGTAGACCCCATGGCTTGTCTACGCGTCCTAAGCGCAAACAGAGCTTTAATCTCTATGCAAAGTTTGTAGGTACTATGGAAACCAGAAATATGTAGACTTAATACCGTTTCGGGGCAGTGGTCCAACTGATTTGTCCAACTAGTTGGACTACGGGCCTTTACTAGGGGCCGTGGTCCTATCTTTGCAGTTGGACCACGGCACCATAGTAGAGTTCCCAGGTCCAATTAAAACAATTTCAAATAAAACAACTGCAATTGTAACCATTATATAATTTATTAAAAAAATTGTAACCACAGCACATTTTTTTTTTAAACAACAAAATATGTTTATAGGTAATATATCACCGTAATTTTTCTAAAGCATGGCCTACAGTGGAGATGGGCCGGACACGTGGCCAGAAGGAATGATGGAAGATGGACAACGGCGATTACAGAATGGTGGCCAAGAGACGCACAGCGACCACGAGGCAGACCACCCGCCCGTTGGTCGGATGACATTGTCAGAGTGGTTGGACAGCAATGGCGTAGACTGGCACAGGACCGAAGAGAGTGGCGTATTAGGGAGGAGGCCTATACCCAGCAGTGGGTGCATACAGGCTGAATAGATAGATAGATAGATGGCCTACAGTTATTTCACCTGTGGTCATTACGATATATAATAATATAAATATAAAAAGCTTTATTTCCCTTATTCTAACTAGTTTACATTCTTATATTATTAACTTATATTTAAATTCCTTTTTACTTATGGTTTAACTATTCAATTTATAAATAAGGACCGCCTAGAGCGGTAAAAGCCTCCTCCATTTGCCTCCATCTCGTTCTGTCCCTAGCTTCTCTACTCCAAGCGCTACCTGCTATTTTTACGATGTCGTCACTCCATCGTTTTCGGGGTCTGCCTGGTCTACGCTTTTTATCAAGGGGGTACCAATTCGTTACCGTTTTGGACCACCTGTCTTCTGCCATTCGTTGCACATGTCCAGCCCATTTCCATTTCAGGTGTAGAATTTTTCTAGTGGCATCTTGTGCTTTGGTCCTTTTTCTTATGACGCTATTCTTGATCTTGTCTTTTAATTTGTGTCCTGTGTAGCTTCTTTCTATTCCTCTTTGGCACACTCTTATTCTATCTAAGCTCTTCTTTGTGAGTGCCCATGTTTGACATGCGTATGTGAGGCATGGAAGCAGACACATCTCCATAGCTTTTGTTTTTAGTTTGATTGGCAGCTTGTTTTTGAAAATTTCTTTCATCGCCCAGTATTTGTTCCATGTACTCTTAGTTCTTCGCTCTATTTCTGTTTCAGTACACGTTTTAAAAGTGATCAAGTGCCCCAGGTAGATATAATTCTCGACATACTCTAGATTGGAAGATAGGATGGTCATAGGAGCCTTTTGTCTATTTGTCATTAATTTTGTCTTGTCCCAGTTAACTTCCAGTCCCACCTTTCTGCTTTCTTTGCCGAGTTCCTCTATGCAAGTTTGCATCTCTTGTGGGTCCTCTGAAAGCAAAACAATATCATCTGCAAAGCGTAAATGCGATAAGTATTTACCGTGTACATTTAAACCCTTGTTGTCCCAGTCTAGTTTTCTAAATATTTCTTCAAGTACAGCGATGAAAAGCTTTGGTGAGAGGGGATCTCCTTGTTTTACTCCTCTTTCAATTTTGAAACTAGGCCCTGGTTTTTCTAAAGTGATTTGTGACGTGCTGTTCTTGTAAATTTCTTGCACCAAGTCGATGTACTCTTTATTTACCCCTTGTACCGATAGAGCGTGCCATATGGAGCTGTGAGATATTGTGTCAAACGCTTTGCTGTAGTCAATGAAGCAGAGGTAGAGAGGTTTATCGTATTCGCAATATTTTTCTATGATTATTTTTAAGGTGTGGATGTGATCTACTGTAGAGAAGTTTTTAACAAATCCAGCTTGCTCTACCGGCTGGTTTTCATCTATAATTTTGGTCAAACGTCTCAATAGAGTAGTAGAGAAAACTTTGTATAAGCTGGACATTAGACTGATGGGCCTGTAGTTAGAAATCATCTTGGCATCCCCTTTTTTATAGAGCAGTACTATATGAGAGTTAGTCCATTGCTTCGGTATCTCTTTTTTTGAAAGTACAAGATTGAAAAGGTTGGTAAGTGGTTTGACAAGAATGTCTTTGCCGGTACTGAGCATTTCATTCGTTATTCCGTCAGGCCCTGGGCTTTTGTCTGCTTTCAGTTTTTTCAATGAGTGGTAGATTTCGTTTTCTTGGAAGTTCGGTACAAGCTCGTCGTTTATGTAGTTCACTAATTGATCTTGGGTCTGACAATTTATCTTTGAGTATAATTTTTTGTAGAAGTCTGTTGCTATCTGCATCAAATCGTTCCTATTTGTGATTGTTATACCAGCATCGTTTTGTAGTTGGCTCATCAATTGTTTTGAATTTTTTAGATGTCTGTAGGCTTTTTTGACAGCTCCCGAATTTTCTAAATAATTTTCTATTATGTTTAATCTATGTTTCTTAGTGTTATATTTGATCTTTCGGTGAATTATTTTATAAAGCTTACTCAGTTGGTTTTTTTCTTGCTTTGTTTTGTGTTTTTGGGTTTTCAGGTTGTGTTTTTCTTCTTTGAGCGCTATTATTTCATTTGTAATTATTTTTTGTTTCCGAATTTCTTTATGAAGAATCTTGGAAGATCTACAGCTCTGCAGGACATTTTTCTCTACATTATCATAGTACTCTTGCACGGATTGGTTTTCTCCATCTTTGTAGTTGCCTTTGCATAGTTCAGTGTTGTATTTTCCGATATCTATGTATTTTCCAGGTTTTGATGAGTGATGAGCTCGGGATTGGTTTTTATTTTCTGTGTTCAGTGTTATTCTGACTAAACGGTGGTCGCTTGGATGTTTTAGGCTACTGATGACGCTGCAGTTCTCAATGGCCCGTGGAATGTTTGTTGCAATGTAATCGATTTCATTCTTCGTATTTCCATCAGGTGACATCCACGTCCATCTTAGCTTAGGTGACTTCTTAAACATGGTGTTGGCAATTTTTAGATTATGGTGGAAGCAGAAGTCAATGAATTTATCACCCCTTTTATTCCTGTTCCCGTAGCCATACTCTCCCATTACTCTACTTTCATATTCTTTCGGCACTCCGATTTTTGCATTCATGTCTCCCATAAAAATCAACCTTGATGAGCTGTGATCCATTGCTTTTTGTAGAGACTCATAGAACTCTTCCATTTCTTTTTCATCCGAGCTTGTGGTAGGGGCGTATGTTTGAACTAATGTAAATTTACTTCCATGTATGTTTACAATTAGTAACGCAGCTCTTCCAGTTATGCCAATGAAGTCTATCACTGTAATATTACTTTGTTTTTTTACAAGAAATCCTACTCCATTTCTTCCTTTTATTTCACCGTTTAGGTAGAGTCTGTAGTAACCTCTATCTTCAATGATATAACCTTGTCTTCTGGTCTCGCAGATGCCTATTACATCCCATTTTATTTCTGATAAAGCGTGTTCTAATTCTGTTATTCTTGTTTCGTTTGCTAGAGATCTTACATTAAATGTTGCTATATATATTTTATTGGTTTTGGCTTTTGGGGGGTTTTGGTCTGCTACTCCCGTGCTGACCAAGCATATTGGGAGAGGTTGTATGTTTGTTTCTTCTATTTCGTGTTTTTTGGTAGAGTCGGCGGCGGCGGCGGCGGCGGCGACGGTAACCGCTGTGACGACGGAGGTGGGGGGGGCAGTTAGTTGCTATTCGACGGACACGGTATCATCTGCAGACACTGCCGATGATGAGTGCGGTTCCAGCATTTGTCTTTCGTTACGCTTCTGTACGAAGTTTTTAATGGAGCTCTGGCTTCCCATCGATGAAAATACTCTATTCTTTTTTGCAGTTTGGTACTTGATAGCAGGTCATTACGATACGAATCTAAAATATTACAGACATAGATCAATCGAAATAAAGCAAAATAACAGAAAGTTTTTTAATATTATAATTTGATGTTATTATTGAATGTGTTTATTAAAACTGAATTTTTTTATTCAAGGTATGTATTAAGCAAACAATTGAGTACGTAAAATAAGGAGCATGTGGTAAATAATCTTAGGTCTGAGAAAGTCATCGAATTTAGATGCCGACTGTACTAACTTATGTTTGTCGATAATAGAGGGCGCTTTCTCAATAATTGGTTGATAAGTTCACACTTAAAACCTGTTCGGAAATGTTAAGGGGCTTATTTTCATAGTACTTACTACTTGTTCTTATTATTGATAATGTTGAGCATAAATATTTTAAAATTTAGTTTTAATTTTACTAACATTCGAGTTTAAGGTAAATATGCCTGAGCAAAAGTATTTTACAGACTAATCAGTAATCACTCAATAAATCCATTTATGCATCTTCATTACTATGACCGATTGAAGGAGCGCGCGAGCTACGATTTTGCAAAAAGTAGGTATCATTAAAAAAGGGTTCATTCATAAACGACTGAATATTTTTTGCTCAGCCTTATCGTTTTTTAGATACGGCGAAAAAAGAAAATTTGTTGACAAATACAATGAGAGTTTTCAAGATATTAAGAGAGTTATGTTTAAAAAGAAAATACCCAAATAGCGAAACTAGATCATGCACATCTCTAGATGTCAGTTTGGGCGAACAAGCTATACAAGTAGGTTCCTAATAATCATTCATAACCTACGTCAGACAACACAGAGCCACTCCTTGACTAACAAAGGAATAGAAACCATTAAATATTTCCGTTACACGAGGTGCCTATCCCTTGCGAAATCAAAGCCAGCTCAAGATAGAAGTTTGATTCATATTTCATGTACTCAGTTATTTGTCTACCTATCAATTAATACAAGTATGTACATATTTACAAAATACACAGAAAGAAAACATGGATAAACTGTGTAAAAGATGACATGGATAAGAGAGGAGTGAATGCAGAGATGACGGCTGACAGAGGGAAATGGAGGAGAAATACATGTTGTATTTCTCCTCTACGCAGGAAGAAGAAGATGCAAATTCCCAGGAAATAGCTGAGCTGTCCTTCAGATCATTACAGACGATCTAGAGATAGCTCAACTGATCTCTACACTAATTGATCTACAGAGAAAATGTATAATGTATTTATTGTATAGTTGTATTACAAGTATTATTTTGAAACATCTTAAAGCTTGGTGAGTCCAGGTGACATTTCCACGAGACCAAGCAAAAGAAAAGAACTGGCAACACACTATGGCATGGTTCGAACCGTTTTATGTATAATCCTTTACAAAACAAAAAACTTAGGTACAGTTTGTTCGAAATCCAATTTCACGTGCACGGACAAGAATAAACTATCCGAATTGGTTTCGAATTGAATCAAATCGTTTTGATGACCAAAACCATAGTGCACGTAGCAACTCCGTATGAATTACCTCCAAAAGCGACAGGTCATTAACTTCCTTAAGCGACTGCAACATTCGCCCACGTAACAATAGCTTAGTTAGAACATCTGCGGCCCACTTATCACAGCCACAGTTTCAGTTACAGTAAGTACGTATACGGCCACAGCATCAGTAACAGTTAGTATGTATTCTGCCACAGCTTCATTTACAGTTAGTATGTATACGACCACAGCTTAATTTGCAGTTAGTACGTTTACGCTACGGCTATAGATTAGATAGTAGCAACTAGGACACAAGGCCGATATCCTTTCATCAACATCAGCTGTTCGACCAAGAAACAGAAATGCGAATAGAAATCAATTTTTCTACAGAGTTAGCAATATCTAAAACTGTTTTTATTTCATAAAGTGGACAAATGGCTCTCCTACTTAAACGATAGAGCAAGTAAAGGTACTGCCACATCTAGGCGATAAGCTGCTAGATGTGGCTGTACCTTAAAGGAACGAACCGACTTGGATGACATCTTATATGTTGAGAGGCGGCAAATTATTTAGGGCTTATTTGTAAAAAGAAACTAAAATAATTATTTTCTGGTATCTGTTATTTGGTTTCTTCAGAACAAACATTATTTAATAACTAAACAGAATATTTAAAACTCATAGTGAGTAACCAACTTCATAATATACTACTACTACTACTGGTACTGGTTTAAATTAGTTTCTAATTGAAACCAGCTGCAACTAGGTTACGAAAATATTTTACTGATCACGTGGGAATATTGCAATACACACAATATATCGTCAATAGTTCTTTCGAATCCAGTGTGATGAAAGGTTACTGTGAAAAGATGAAACCAATGGGCATAAAAATCTAGATTCGGTACAGTCGCGTTAACAACGCCATCACCGCAGTTTTACGTAAAAAGCGCATTTTAAACGTTTACGGCCTCATAAATCCTTTTACGGTGGCACTCAAACTCTTTAACGCATATCTTACATTGTCTATAATACTTCTTAGTGCTATATCTTGACTGCTGTGCTGTAAATGGTGGTGTTTACGATTATGTCACAACACAGTAGTTCATTGATCTTGCCACACCTTCTGTGTTATAAAAATAACTTACGTACACAAATAAACGTAGCAATCTAGAGAAAATTCATCCGGTTTTGGATTTCAAGTTTAGCGGCCTTAAACAAATCTATCAAAAGTTGAGCTGTGCGCTTTTTTTCGTATCGTGTCAAAACCAAATAGGTACGGATTTTTTTTATATAAGAGATAGCTTTTTTGCCTACCTAGCCTACCCGTCTTTAGTTTCAACTACAAATAATTTTGGCTTAGTGTAGGCTTATCTATAAGGTGTGATTCGTTTATCGATCCGATACCGCTATCCATTCACAGCATCAATGCCGAACTGAGGTCAATAAAAATGACACAAGTTCATTGATCTGCTGCACCTATGTACCGCGAGTAAAAATAAACACGCAGTAAAACCAAAGAGGTAAGAAACCCATTCAGCAAGGAGTTTTTCACATTGTGTCGAACTTTGACAATCTAATAAAAAGGCCGTATGTTGGATGAGTATATACTTTTTCATTGCTCATACTCTGAAAGTAGGTCTGAAGTTGCCTAAGGGGCCTGATTGAAAGTAATACTTTCAGCCCAAGGGAGAATCGCTTTCTACTGACAGCTGTCAAATTATAAAAAAAAAACGAGTTCTTTTTTATTCAACCATGTTCCAACTTTCTAAAGTCTTTCTAACTGCAAGGAGGTTGTTGAACCAAATTCCAACTTTTTATTCAGCAAGTAGGTTGGAAACCCATTACAACGGTAAGAAGTTTAAAAAGTCTAATTGGAGCGCAATGTAAAATTTAAATTTAAATAATACATACAAAGATAGTATTAAATAAATAATATATCTTCTAAATTACTTTATTAATATATAGCTTCAACTATTTCTTTAAAATAACATAGATTTGAGCAAACAATTTACCATTTTTTAAATTATGAAAATGAAAATAATGGCTGAATAATGCTGACGAGCCGAAGCCGAAGGCCCGCCAGAGAAAAAGAAAAAAAAAACCGGGAAGGCGGCATGCGGCAATTCAATCTTCATTTTCACAAATTTTTCTTTCATGTTTTTATTTTTACTTTCCTTGTATTCGTAATGAAAAGCACAGTGTTTACCTCGGGTGAAAGTCTTTTAAGTCCCTCAAGCTCCATTGGCGCCCTCGCTACGCTCTGGCCAAAAAACTCTGGTCAAAAAACGTGACTTTCAACACTCAGGTAACAATGTACTATTGATTCTTCTTCCCTGGGATTTAAATAGAGCTGTCATAATCACGTTTAAGAATAAATCTTCCATCAGACCTGTAGATTCATGATCAGACCACACTGATTTGACAGAAAACAAGTGCCACGACTAGAAAGAAGTGCTTATTCAGTGTTAGAATGTATTATAAATGCAAAGGATTAAAAAAAAACCAAAACTCTATTATAAACCTTACGAATAGCTACGGTGAAGGAGCGTGACAGGATGAAATTTGAACTAAAACTGTTATTCAAAGTACAAAAGTTCAGTGAAGACTGTTTCCACGACAAACTAAATATGTCAATCTATTTTGGTGTGTGTGGTAGCTCCAGTCAACCCACGTATCTGCTACCTTTTTATGAGTCTACGTGATTATATGAAAAATAATGCTTTATCAGTTTCACAATTATTACGATGCAGATCAGAGAAAAAGACGATTCGTTGAGAGATTACTGACTCGATGACGGAGCTTACTTCCACAGTCAGTTAGAATCCGAGAAATCTGCGACTTGGTATTGTCATTCTAGTTTTAGCTTCGTCTACATAATACTCGTATTTTTTAATCTACTTATAAGTTTTTATTATCAGTACTAGTACAGTAAGCTGTGAATTCAATAAACAATAATTAGTGAAAATTTACAGTACCATAAATTTTTGATCCTTGCAAATGCTTGAGCACTCCTGTAAATTATTTTTTTTCTTTATTCAACTAGCTGATAGAACAAGCATATGGCCCACCTGATTTTAAGTGGTAACCATTGCCTATAACAAAACAAAGCATTGCCTCGAAGGTCACGCACGTCACTGTAAAGTGCCCTACGACGCACTCTTCCTAGGTCCATCAACTTGAGGCATGCAACCAACCTCACGTGTGTTCAGCCTCACGTGCCAGTAACAAGAAAGAGTAGAAGTTCCCTAAAAAACTGTAATAATCTGAGGTCTTAGAGATAAATACATTTTTGTCTTCATTGGGGCCCCTATTTTTTTATATGTTGGTTTGTTTGTTAATAATGAAAATGAAAAAAAAAATGAAAATGTTTTTTATTCAGAACAATGTTACATAGTGTGCGAATTAAAAGCTAAACGATGAAACTGCGAAAGTTATAAACTGTGTTGCAATCTCAACGCCCACCTCCTTAACCTATGAGTATTAGTTCTGCTATTTAATACAATACAAAGAAATGAAATGAAATGAAAGGTTGCTTGTGTGTTGATGTGTGTGTGTGAATGTGGGTGTGTGGATGTGGGTGTGTGTGAGGGTGTGTGGGAGTGTGTGTTTGTATGAGGGGGTTATGTATTGTGTGGTGTTTAGATAGGTGGTAGTTATTGTTTGTTTGTTTGTATGTACTCCTAATTACACTAGTCTCATGAGAGTCTAGGTTTCATAGGAATAACTCTTAGATAGATCTAATGTACCAGCCTAATATAGCATAATATTTTTGATGTTGGTGATTGATGAGTGATGACCCAACCACAAGCGCGGGCAACCTGTTTTTTGCATGTCTAAAGTGCCCACCCACATACTCTCAAAGTTTTATATTTATTACTCCAATTGAGAACTGTGAGCATTATTATAATGAAAATGGTCA
Organism: Thera obeliscata; assembly: GCA_947578465.1. Taxonomy (NCBI): domain Eukaryota; kingdom Metazoa; phylum Arthropoda; class Insecta; order Lepidoptera; family Geometridae; genus Thera; species Thera obeliscata. Next base: position 9,187,169 of record OX387926.1, read on the forward strand.
ATTTCACAACTTTCAAAGATCTTAGTAGTCTGCCGGCTGTATGGTTTTCATCGTAAACATGTGAAGTTGTCATAATGCAGTGATGACTGGTATATGATGGAACATCAAAGTCCGTCGCGTGACCTCTTTAAGCTTCCTCTGTATTTTCTATTTTAATATGCTCTGTGGCTTCTGTTGGCTACAAGAGAAGTTTGAGAATATGTTTTTCAAAAAGAGTTAATCAATTGCCAGATTCTCAAAACTCTTTCTCATGTTTGATCAACTTTTTTCTTTGGACTTATTAAGTCATCATTAGCCTGAAGAAGTCTACTGCTGGACATAAGGTTCCGTTCATATTTCCAAGAAAAACGATTTTGAGCTCTTTTCGTCCATCGACCCTCAAGATTTTATGAACTTCTTATAAATAAAAATTTCTAAAATGTTAAAGTTTGTCGTCCTACTATGCGAAAGGTACTCGTGCTTGAAAAGTATACATAAATAAATAAATATATAATAATATTGTGGACAATCCACACAACACTATCTAGCCCCAAATTAAGCAGAGCTTGTATAATAGAACCAGATAGCTGTTATAATATTTATATGCTTTTTTAACCGACTTCCAATCAAAAAGGAGGAGGTTCTCAATTCGGTTGTATGTTTTTTTTTTTTTTTTTATTTTTTTTTTTATTTTTTTTTTTATTTTTTTTTTTAATGTTTGTTACCGCATAACTTCGTCATTTGTGAGCCGATTTGAAAAATTATTTTTTTATCTGAAAGGTACTGCTTCCAGATTGGTCCCATTTTAATTTTATTAAAATCGGTGTTGCCATTTTTTTTTAATACTTTTTTAAAGTTTGTAACTGCATGCCTCCGTCATTTATGAACCGATTTAGAATTTTTATTTTTTATTTGGAAGGTTATTCTTACGTCCAGATTGTCCCAAAATCGTTTAGCCGTTTGGCAATGAAGTCGGTTTCTCTAGTTTTTTAAACTTTAATTTTTTGTAAATACATACTTAGAAAACAATATAACACCCTGACAGAGAACAAACATCTGTGTTCACCACACAGATATTTGTTCTCGGTGGGGATCGAACCCACGACCTTCGGCGTAGAAGGCAGAGCTACTACCAACTGAAATACTTTAGTACTTAGCCCGTCAGAGATACTTTAGTACTTTTCAACATAAGCTAAAATGAAATTCAGTGACATCACCTTTATATGTCTTTGCAGTAGGTTTAGTGCAGTATTTATGTCTTGCATTAGAAATTTTCAGTTATAGTTAGGTCCTACTTGTATTTTACAATTTAATCCAACATTTTGATCACTAAGATTGAACTTATGCAAAACCCTGTTTATTATGTCTCCTAATGCACTTTGTAATTGCTTGGCCCTATTACATGTGTGTGGGTGCGACCCCAGAATACATTATTACAACTTCATGCACCTACTTAGTCGGCTCTTTGCTGCTGCAAATCTGAGTAGGTCAGGTACCTTCATTTGCATTAAACTGTTTAATAGGTTCGTATGTGGGTGATTACTTCCCGTGAACATACCTAACTCTGGTCATAAAAAATAATTTAATAATTAGTTAGAAGCTAAGTACGATACTAAGATGCTTATCTAATACTTCTTCATTAATCAAATTTTACTAGCGCAAAATATAAGTACTATAAAAGGCATTTCCTCCAGGTACGATCATTATACGAGTAAATAATGTAAGTACATTTTATAACATCTACTAGAAGTAATTTTTACTTAGTATTGCCCGTAAAAAGATGCATTCCCTACTGTTGTAGAGAAAAATAGGTAAAGATTTATCTGTATAAAGTCTATTGCTAAGCCAAGGTCTCCCCATAGAATGCCACTCTAGTTAATGTAGCAGTGGACCGTTAACTCTCAGACAGACTCTCCCAACAATCATAGATAAGAACAAATATTTAAAAAGGTATTGTTTCATGACCTCCCAATACGTAATATGCATGAGGACAAAGCAATAACTAAATAAATGGGCCCTCCCACTAAACGGTACTTTATCATTGTTTCAAGCTCGTAAACACATTATTTCATTTCAATAATAATTGACGGAAAGGCGCCTACAACCTACACAAATGACTTTTAGTTATTTAAATGCAGCTAGTCTGTTATTAACATTCAAACTAAACATTTGATTTTCACGATTTATATCTGAACCATGGGATTCTAAAATATGTGTAACACAACACTATCATCATCATCATCAACATAATTATTCCTAGCATTATAATCATAATATAATTTAAAAATTAATTCGTATTATAACAGTTCATCCACGTTATAAACAAGAGAACAAGCTCTATTTCTATGGCTATTTTTGAGAGTTATCACGATATTTCAAAGAGTTCGATATGGTTCAATACAAAAATGACGTACAAATGGCATTATGGTTCCCTCTACTTACTATTCGATATGCAGTTGCTTATCATCTTAGTAAGTGGTAGGAAGGTAAGGAAGGAAGCGTAAGAAAGGAAAGAAGGACTAAACTGGGGATCAAATCCGTGAAACTGTGATCCGTGATGGCTTTAATCGTCTGTGGTGTGGTTTTGCATTATAGTCAGATACAGTACCTATTTGAATCTGAGTCAAGCCTCAAGCACATATTTTTTGACAGTTCTCCATTGAAAAGTGTCAAAAACCTATGCTTGAGGCTAGGCTCAGACTCAAGCATTGTTTCTGAATCCGGGCCTAAGACACAGAACATAAAATAGTACACATGATCATTGATCGGGATTCAAATTTGGTGTGAATAAACTCTTGTTACAAAAAAACATTGAAGTGAGTCATTCGTGACTACTGTGTTGCTCTTCGAAATTTGAAGGAAAACTGTGCCAATTGTTTACAGTGCGCCATGCATCACAACATGGATTACTCACCGTCTTCCTAGAGCTATCATCTTGATTCACTGACCCGCAGACGTTATCGTAGGCGAAGCTGACTTGACTATGATAATTTACTGAAAGCTACTACGAGAATTTGAATTTACATTTCTCAATATTTGCGTACTACAAATTTGTGATTCCCAGAAGCATATCGCGCAGACGCCAGCCAAACCCATCCATTCATTCATGAGCCGTTACACTCCTTCCTAAACCCCTAAATTATAAGGAATCTTGTAGGTCACGTTACGCTAGTTTATTACTCATCTTGTCATCGCAACTCATAATACCGAGGAACGTGTTAAATAAAAGTTGTTTTTGTTTGATGTTCTAGTAATTGTTATTTTCGTCAATCGCCTCAGAAATCCGAATAAATAAAAGAAATTGTTCAGCATTTGTGATTTTATAAGTGCATAAGGTGATGAGCAATGAGTTCATCAAAAACTTATCGACTATCGATAAATAGACAAGTCATCGTGATGAATAGAAAAATGAGTGCTTTGCTGTATGAATCATCGTGATCATGATTCCCACTTGCATAAGAGCACCACGGTCCATCCAGGGTTCCACTGATGACGTCACCAGGCAGACGCGCTCGATCGTACAGGTAATGAAGTTTATGATGCTTTCAAACTTAACTGCTTTTGAATTGATGACTAAAACTCCTTTATTGTAAAAAAATAATGGTAGCATGGCAATAATTTAATAAAAACCTAATTTTACTGTTGGTTAACTTTCTGATTTTACTTTGGTGTTGTAATTTACTTTCAGCCTACAGAAACGATCAACAAAATAGATTTTTACATTTTTACAAATTATGGATTCGCGTGTATCTTAAATAATTCAATGCATGTTACACCTTATAATTAAAGTTTTACTCTAAACCAATACACTCGTGACTAACGTTAGCACTAGATTTAGCCACCGTTTGACTGTACCGCCCGTAATATTAAAAGCATCGCGACCTCATTTCACTTCCTCACGTCATCGTGCTTTTAAGCTCTCGAACGGGTAAACTGCTTTGACGGAAAATACCGATATCGATGAACTAAGTAACAGCACTAGAGTATAGAATATTGCCTAGTATGCGTGTTTGTTTCCACTTTTCTCTGTAATACCTAGTTTAATACTATTACAGAGAAAAGTAACACACTTGGAACTTTATAGCTGAAATAACACTACTTTTTATTCAGTGCCCATGAAGTCAAAGGCTGACGCTAGTTAAAATATATAATTATAAAAGTTAACAATTAAGGAAAAGTCACAATTGTCAGAACAATTCGGTGCAAGATTATAAAGTAAAGTATGCTTTCAGTGCAAATAAAGTTCCTAAGCACTGTTGCATTTTAAAATGCATGGTAGCACGCGAAACCTTAGAGAAAGCCAATCATGTAGCTAGTATTCTAGGCAGATGACGGCATACAAAATATACTACTTAGATGAACTTTCGTAAGCGTAACTGTTGTTGACCACCATTTACAATAGGATTCTCTTGATAAGTTGTGGTTAGCTTTGTGTTTTACAGTCAAATATCTATCTATCTGTCTATCTCTTCAAGGGTTCGAAGCAGTTTTGTTCAACTGAATCTTTCTAATGTAGCCTCTTTGATTTCCTTATGACTTGACTATTCTACAAGGTTAGTATTGTAGGCAGATCATAAGATACTATGATGTGCAAAATAAATTTGCATTCAGACATTTTCCTCAATCGTTTTCGCCACCGATCACCAAAGTTATTTTAAAGTATGCAAATGACTTCATTGACCATTAAATCGTTGTAGCCCCAATTAATTTATTGGCTCAATTGGATGAAGTCTTTATTGCTGGCATTTTAACGGTACCTGTCTAGTGGTCATTCAATAGAGTTTGTTGTGACCGTCAACCATTGTTATTCATATTGCGTCATTGATGATAATACCTGAGACAATCCCGTAAATAGGGAAATGAGTAGGTACTATGGTTCCCATAATACAAGCTCTGTTTAATTTGGCGCTAGCTACTGTTGTGTGGATCGTACAATATTATTATTTATTTATTGTTGTTATTGTTATTATGTCTTGGGACGCCCACTTGAGGGCAAAGGCCTCCTCCAACCCTCTCCAAGTTTCCTTATTTTGAGCTAGCTGTATGGGTCCTACGCGCTATGTCTTCTTGGTCTTCCACAGGGTCAAGTAACATTTCGGGGATAGCAGTGGAGAATTTGTTCGCTTCATCTTTCAGCTGTCGCTCCTGCCACTCGCGTTTACGATATACATAATAAAAATATCACTCTACGGTCTAAGTTCTAGCACAGCAGACTAATTTGTAGAAACAATAATTTAGCACAGTACTGATTGCCTCCAAATTTAACTGTTATTGTTCTATCAAAAATACTCATTTCAAAAACAGTAACTGTATGATCGAATGAATAAATTCACGGGAATCAAAGATCTTTTATTGGTCATCAAGATTAACGGTGTGTGAAATAAAACATTCGAATAGGTATGTTTATGAGAAAACATTCAAATCAAAAGCTATTATGCTACGTATTAAAGATAGAAAAAATATTTTTTTAAAACCAATTTTTGCTGTAAAGTTGAACGTTTAAAACAGATGTATTTACCTAAAAACATAGACTTAATCTATATTGTATAAAATAAATCTATATATTATAAGGTAAGTCGTGTTAGTTACACTTTATATAACTAAAGAACAGTTGAACCGATTTGGTTGAAAATGAGTAGGAAGAAAGCTTAGAACCGGAAGAAAGACGCAGGGTTTTATTTCGAAGAAGCAACGGGAACGGGGCAAGCGAAGCCACGGGCGGACGCTGGTGGTTTATTAATAAATATTAATGAAATAAGAGTAAAAAAATTGTTCCTGGCAACCCTATTCAGATTGGGCAGTTTGTTTTTATTACATATACCTACTCTGCATTTGTATGTATGTATTTGCCACAAAAGAATAACATCGAGCGCGCTAGCAAACATTTGTGTTGATAATCTACGTTCCCAGAAATGTGAGTCAAAATTAATTCAGCGTGCAAGTTTCATGAAAGCACAGAGCGCCGCATCCAGTCATCTGGGGAATACGCACAGCCGGCGCACAATGAGCCTCCTCGACTCGCATATACAGGGTGATTGAAGTTCGATGTATTTTATCAAATTCTAAAAGGTATAATCAATCTTATTACACTAAAAGCCTGCACAACTAGACGATGGCAATCACTTGAAATGCTTTCAAATATGACAGCGATATTTGACAGCGTTACGCCTACAAACGATCGCCATCGCCTAGATTTGCGATCGTATTCATACTTTTTTAAACATAAAACTACTTATCTGTTCATAAGCGCAAAAAATGATAAAACATGATTACGGGAAATAATATTATGCAAATGTCAAAATATCCTTACGACTCCAAGCCCCAAGTACGATGGACTTTTTATACAGTTTAAAATAATTCAAAATTAAACACCCTATATAAAGCTAGGTATAAAGTAGATTTGTTTATTTTGTTTGGGCCTCGTTTACGCGGGGACGCAGTTGGGTAAAGTTACACATTGTGTACGTAAATTACGTGTGTTTAGCGTAACGTACGTACACTGAAAACAAAGACGGATTGTAACATGATTCAGGATCATGTTTTCATAGAAAACATTGATTACTAGTTCCTAGTGTGATCTAATCTGCAAGCTAAAGGACACTTTTGGATCACCTAAAGATGGTCTCAAACTAGGTATTATACATTATCTACATCTACACTAATATTATAAAGAGGAAAAACTTGTATTTTTGTGTATATGTTTGTATTTGTGTGTTTAAAATATAAATGTCCACCCGTGAGAAGCCGGGACAAGCCGCTAAGTAATATAATAAATTGGTGAACTTGAAAGCTGAAGTATTCAATCCACCAAGAAAATCCATTATTTTCAATATTCTTGCCATTTGACATTTTAGCTTAGCAGAGATGACTCATCTCACCCTGACAGACATTTCACCCTGTCAGAGATGACAAATGCTACTTCATCTAATCTAAATACTAGCAGCGAAACCTGGCAGTGTCCGGGTAGAATATACATAGTTACCTATCCGTTATTTAGTAAAAAAATATTGTTAGAGTATTCATTTTATTTATTTTTATATATTTTATCAAAGATATGTTACAGGCGGTAAAAAATATTTTTACCCGTAAGCGACAAAATTCTATATTTATATAGATTTCATGATACGGTTAATAATAACAATTTTATTGATACATCTCTCTACGGTATCCCAACGGATATGGCTGCTCGTAGCTGCTTTACAACGATATAAAAGTCTAATGTAATAGATTTATTACAGCGAAAGGCTATTTGGAACCAATTGAACTAACAGCCGCACTATACAAGATCTGATGATAAAAAGATTTAGGTAAAGATGATGCGACTACATCACCAAACTCACAACGTAATCCAAGTCATGTTTTTTAATAAAGAGATCGATTTTTGATAAGATCTTTGGCTTGTCATAATTTTATGGTGGAATAAAATGACACTCGGGCGTGACGTCATGGATACGAAAAAAAGTAACTGTCAACCAGTTGGTTCGATTGGAAGAAAACCCTTCGAAATCGAGTCCCATTTAGTAAAATATGTACCTAATAAAATTAATTATTTTTGCGGCTTTTGTTTAGACTTGTCAACAACAATCACTCACTGCCTCACGTTTGGTGTTATTTTGAGCTGGCCGCCCTTAGTCATAGGTCTGAGAGGTAAATTCCACTTGTCGAAGCACTCAAGTAGGACTACCTACTCGTAGTGGGTTTCTAAGCCGGCGTCTGAGAGTCGCGTCCACTTGTTCCCATTCTACTGCAAATTGACTTCATCACTGAATGGACGTACCCGAACCCATGGACTTTTATTCGGTAGAACTTATTCTTCTCGTAAAATGCCGTTACGGTTAGGTTAAAATGAAGATCAGTGCTAATCAAATTCAATTTTTTTATTTATTTTACTACTAAAGAGGTAGGTTGGCACAAAATAAAACTAAATAGTTTACTATAAAAAAAAAACATTTATTTCAGACAACTATAAAATGCATATTACAAAAATGAAACACCTTAGGTCCATAGTTAATAAATACCTTAGAGACTAACATACATAAAATAAAATAAAATTACTTATTAAATCTTAAATCTTAAATCTACTACTACTATTACTATGATGATTTATGATGGGCAAGCTAATGAGCAAGACAGGAGTAGGTAGAAGAAGAACATCATAGCTACGCAACTTCAGAGAATGGACTGGGATCAAGAAATTAGAAGACCTATTAAGCCTTGCTCTAACTAAATGAAGAAAAGTTTTTAAAGGCTGCCAACCTTCAGTAGTGGATAGGCAACCGTAGAAGAAGTAGTTTAGACAGCAAACAAGCAACCAAAACAACACAAGCATACAAGTTTTTGAGCCTACAAATGTACATCCGAAGAATGCAACATGCTTCTGAAGTATGCACAAAACAAGGCAGTCTGGTAAAAACTTGAAATTAACAATGTTCATAAGAATGGAGTCCAAGGGTTGAACGTCCGTGCCTTAATCCTTTTAGGAATTCACTCAACACTCGCTTATTAACTTACAGATAGCTCGCTGATGAGCTCATACCTCAAGTCTTGGCTACAAAGGAATTTGAGCTTCAGCCACAAATTAACTCACGTCTGTACTTTGCAACTGGCATCGTATTTTAAGTTATATAACTCAAACAGCACGATATAGGTTTTACTAAAAGATTAACTAGAATATTACAGATATGAGACGCTTGTGTTTTGATGAACATAAATGGAATAATAAACATTTTACATCCTCCATTCCTCTTCCTTTTATTCTTACTGCCGACAGTCACGACCTTATTCAGAACACTAGCTCCATAATATTCCTCTGTAATCTATCCTCTATAAAGTGTGTCTTCTCCGACATGGATGTCATCAGGGTCGCCAGAATTAAACACAGACCTTATTTCAAATCTTTCATAGATCATTGAGACCCACTAAACTCGAACCACTAACTGGATCGTCGTAGAAAATAAATCTTCAAATACCATTTCTAAGAGTTTTTCTTTCTTTCCAGATCTACACAGACTGGGCCAATCACTACCTGGAACGCGCGCGTTCCCGGCGCCGCGCTGGCACCTCAGGCGGAGGCCTAGCCAGGGACTGCGCTGACGGACTGCTGCTAGCAGACGTTTTAGAAGGAGTCACTGGGTTGAAAGTGCACAGGGCGCATCGCAAGCCCAGAAATCCACAGCAAATGGTAAGTAAATTCCAATCAATAATCTGATTATGTTTGTCAAGCCAAGATCAAATATTAGACTTAGACTTAGAAATCGAGACAAGATTGAAAGATGAATCATTATTTTTTATCACCTTTTAGTGAACCTATGCCAAACGTCCTTATTTGAGGAATTTTGCTGTGTATCTGGGTGTATGAAAAAGCCTTGAGTAGCTCTAAGACTGTACACAGCACAGAAATCATACATTTTCTGAAGAACTTCGTAAACTTAGCTCAGTTCAAAATAGTATTCAGGTCACACGATTACTACATCTCGTAAAACAAGCTTACTTACACATAGTAATTTACGCCATACAGACGTCTATAATTAAATGACGACCTTAATAATATTCCTGTAAGTCATAAAATCCATCATCGAAACGTCAAAACAAAACTTTCATTATATCCGGCGTACCTACTGTTCATTCGTTTACGGTTGAAAAAGAAAGCGGCACAGGAATATTTTGGTTTACCAGAATAGCTATCGGCTCACAAATCATTTGGGCAGGTGCATACGTTGATATACGAATTGACTTCCGATGAACTGTTCGCTTTTTGCACGGAAGGTAATGAAAATGAAAACATTACAAATGCCATGTTGAGTGCGTGAATGAAAAAAATATAATGATATAAACCTACTAGAAAAGAACAGTCCCAAATCTCACGAGAAACATAAAGTTGGTGATTCTCGTTCATTCACCTATTATTGCTGTATATTTTTCTGTGATTTTTATTAAACAAGCGGTATTTTTTTTAATGACCTACTAATTCACCCTTTGAGTTGGTATTACGGTTATCGCATGTGTGAACTATGCATGTGAAAGTCATATTTCAACAGTCTTATTATGCAGGTATCTTAATTAGGCAGTGGATGCATTGTGTTGATTTCATGTATATTAATTTTCTGTTACATCGAGTCGGAAGTAAGAGTGGCTTAGCTCTGATGCATGCATGGCACGCGTCTTCTTACTTTTTAATTAGGGTGCTAAATGAGGTTTATTATCCGTGGTGGTTCTGGCATAACTCCCTACCTCCTTGGATTTCATAAGAGGCGACTAAAGCTTTGCGCATATCCAAGCAATCTGCGATGACGATCACTTTCCTCTGGACTTTCAGGACTGGCCTCTAGCTCAGTTGGTAGTAGCTCTGCCTTCTGCGCCGTAGGTCGTGGGTTTGATCCCCACCGAAAACATATATTTGTGTGGTTAACATAAATGTTTGTTCTCTGTCTGGGTGTTATATTGTATTCTAAGTATGTATTTACAAAAAAAAAAAATGTATTCAAGTATTATATCAGCTATCCGGTTCCCATATTACAAGCTCTGCTTAGTTTGAGGCTGGGTAGTGTTGTGTGAATTGTCCACAATATTTATTTATTTATTTATTTCAGCATGGGTTTTGCATACATGCGCACACACTGGCACAAACTTTGAAAATGCGATGTTTAATCGCCATCGCAGGCTATCTAGACGTGTGCAAGGCTTTACTGAACGCGCCAGATCGGTAGCTGTACATCTTTTGAGTACATAATAACTGCCCCCTTTCCTCTTCTCTCCAAATAGGGAGATGCCTATGTCCAGAAGTGTGTCATTCAGTCTGATGATGATAAGTGTTAAACGCTAAAGGAAAGCACTGAGTGGAAACTAGAATGTAGTAGAAATGAAATCACGACGACGGGTTGCAGGAAAATATTACCACTTGAGTTGTGATTTTCAATGGAGTTTTCAATAAAAAACTAAAAAAAAATAACACATATGAACAAATGTCAATCTTCATCTCAGAAATCTTACATAACAAAACGTGGTAATACGAACACCCGAGTTTTTATTCGCTCGGTCGTAATTCGATAAGACTGCGGTGAAGAGGCCAACTAGAAGCAACGACCACATCCGCAAGGATATCAATTGACTTATCTATTGTTGTCATTCGCACGTACCTACTCGTAGAACTTTCTGGAAATGCTGATGGGTCGAATCTAGAACGTAGCGTCACATAATCACTGACTTTGCGATCAGCGGTAATCATAATCAGCGATTTACACAATGATATCACTCCCTCGGTATCTGTATCGGCAGCCTACCTTTCGTCTTCAGTAGGCCTACCATTCCCACCATGAGCACTCACACAGACTCAAAACTAGACCCGGAGACAGAGCCAGACAGAGCTCATGGTAGACTGGTTCGCGATCGCTATTCGAGAGCCTTTATTCCTAAGTGGTTGTTAATTCTTTCAGCTGTTAGGACTTGCCCATGCCTACCTATCATTTCAACTCTCCGCGTATTTCAGGGACCTGATCTACGGATTCCCTCATTCCTAATTGTCGCAGGTCTTTTAGAGACAAAATCCAATTATGGATACATTAAAGACGTGCTATGATGATGGTGATCATATTTAAAAAGTAAACAATACTGTGAAATAAAAGGTTAAATATTTATTTACACAAAGAAACTTACAATTAAACAAATATTCACAAAATGTACAAAATACACAAGAAACAGTTGAGCTATCTGCAGATCGTTACAAACGATCTAGATATAGCTCAACTGATCCAAATCAAGGTTAAATATTTTAAGCATTGCTATTCAGCGTGGCAATGCCGCCAGCGTCTTGGGGACGCTTCCGTCTGGCACTGATTTGGATCAGTTGAGCTATCTCTAGATCGTTTGTAACGATCTGCAGATAGCTCAACTGTTTCTTGTGTATTTTGTACATTTTATAGATATTTGTTTAATTGTAAGTTTCTTTGTGTAAATAAATATTTTATTATTCGTGCAACAATGTTGAACTTGAGCTCACGATTTACAATGGCATACAACGAGTGGACCATAACTCCCATTGATTTGTTACGGAACTGTTGATTTCGAAGCCATTCCCGTGGTAAATGGGCTTTTCACCTTAAGCCTAACCTTGGAACAGCTGGAACAAACAGCTTTTTTTTGCAATTGAATGGCGTTCGAGTTTTTAACATCAGGACAGATTGCGTTCAAGCGTTTGCCTGTAATTTGTAAAAATTAATATCAAATTACTTTGAAAATAAAATGACATTGAACTATGGTCAATATTGAAAATAATGTTAGTACCAATACTTCGTCGGAGACCGAAATTCAAAATTTTAATGTTAAATTGCTAACGGGCTAGAAATTTAAGGACAATTTACGTTTCCAATACAAAAACATAGAACATGCTCAGAAAAAAAATGATAATTACAGAATGTCGATAAAATAATTAAGTATCTATGTCAGTTTTTTTTTAAACAACTAAGTGAGCAAACAAGCATACGGCCCACCTGATGGAAAGCGGTTATCGTAGCCTATGGACGCTTGCAACACCAGAGGCATCACTCGCGCGTTGCTGACCCTTTAAATATTTCAAAAGGTCTTTAAAAAAAATTTAATAATAATTTTAAAAATTACTAACATTATAATTTTAAAAACTACTTCTCTCTACGCCAGAACGACTATATTTACGACTGACTTGAATTCCTCCTGCCTCTTCCTTTTCGTCCAGACAATAATTTTGAGGTTGAAGTTTTTTTTTCTGATATCGTATAAACTTTTGAAAATGCTGTGCAATTTTTCCAAAATACGTATCAAATCCCTCGTTGAGTGAATAAGCTGCTCAACACCTAACCTAACTCACCAAGCCATAACACCACATTGGTATAAAAATAAGCCGTAAGGCACCTACCTACTAGGCTATACTACGCCATGTATTCGAGGTCTCGATAAGCTGACAGGTTGTTAAACATGAACTTCCAATCGATCGATAGAAACGTGGAACTTTATAACTCGATTAAACGACTATAACTATAAATTATTTCTAAGCTTTTCTATTGTTTTTCAGTTATGTTTTGCTGGATCGTTGTATTTTGCTTATTTCGAACCTACAGCTTGAATGTTAAATGTGCTAGAATTGTTACGTCACTAACTATGTAGGTAATAGCTAAGAATCAACGCACAACCACATAATTTACTAAAATAAAATTTTTATAATGTCCCAAAAGTTAAGAGCCGAGCGGGATTTGAACCCGCGACCTTCCCCTCTTTGTGATTTCCTTAAGTGTAGTAAACACTATAAAATCAATAAACAAAAATAAAATTTGTCATCATTGGGAGCGCTATTGGTTAAAAGATTTATTAATATTATTATTGCGTTATGAGACACAGAATAGTAATTAGTATATTCGATATTAGTAATAGGTATAAACTGCATAGCAAGGTTAGCATTGCTTAAATTATAAAAGTACCTACTAAGTATTTTTCATCATAATACCTAGGTTTTTTATCATCACGAAATACATTACGCATGGGGAAATTAAATTCCATGAAAGCCTGATACTAACGCAATACGTAAATTACGTTCCTTCATATTTAACAAAATTTATATGAAATTAACCTACAAAAAGTATTTTTTATAACTATGTATTGTGTAAAAAAAAACTTGGCATAATTTTGCTTTGAAGTCATACTCATGCTCATATTTATTTATTGCAATTATTATTTTACACGGTAAGGTCTTAAAGTTAAAAATGGTGAATACATAATAGGCCCATAAGTCTAAGTCATAGTCAATAGTTTATTGAAGGGACTTTTTAAATGAAGCGACGTATTTTTTAAGGTACCGATGAAATAATATTTTCAAGTATATACACAATATAATATTGAGGGTGCAGTGTTAAAGCCCGATAAATGCAAGAACCTAAATTTTGTTTTCGATAAAACCCGGTAAATAAAAAAAAAAACGTAAAAAAGTATAAATAACGTGAGTTTTAGAAACAAATTTTCGTTTTTTTTACATTTATCAGGTTTTGACACTGAACCCTCGATATAACAAATAATGCTTAGCCAATAGCCACTGTGCTTAGGTCATTAGTAAATAGCAGTGCAATTTAGGTACCGACAGAGTGGCGCGCGGTCAGGGCTAACATGGACGGTAATGAAGTTATGGTGACGTAACAGGAAAATGCTGAAACCATACCATGAAGCGTGATGTCACAAACTAGTTCTAATAATAACTTGGTCACAGTGTGTGCTCATTATTATTTTGAGAACAAGAGACAAAACAAAAAAAAATGCAAAAAAAAACAAATATCGCACGTAAATGTATTCTAAAGTCTGTTTAAAAAGTGGTAAAACCTCAGCCTGATGAAATTCACAACATCAGTCTAAAGAAGTTCACATCAGAACAGAGGCTTGCTCCTTTTTTTTGATCAACCTATACCTACCTACTGTCCCACTGCTGGGAAAATCTCCCCGTCTTTTCTCCACTCTCCTCGATCCTCGATCAACTGTACCCAGTCAGTGTGGGAGTAAAGGTCTTGGCACCAGCATTTTCTCAGTTTTTTCTTGCTCCTATTAAAAAAAAACATTTTGAAAGATTTAGATAACCTCTGAACTTATTCATCGAAAATCGTTTAATTAAGCAACAGTATTGTGTGCTATCCGATGGCAAACAGCTTAGCCAAAAAACACAGTTGATCCCAACATGTTTTCAGTACGAAAACTGGCAAGGCCAGTTGTTGTAAATGTGCTTACTTACCTATTTATACAAATATGTTTATACCTATTCGTCATGGATTTATTCATAATACCTTCTGACGTACTTGTGATTTCAGTTCATTGTTTATACAAAAATAAACATTTACATAGTTTATACAGTAAACAGGTGCTTACTGCAAGCCTTTCAAAATAAAACGATTTGTTTGAACAATTTCTAATCCTATTAGCATTGTGCTACATTCCTCGCTCGGCATTTCTGAAGCATTGTTTGAGCAAGTGTTGAAGGAAATGAACCAAAGCAGTGAAGTTGCTTTCCTGGCTACCGTACTTACTGATTTTTTAATACTGTGAGCTCTGCAAGTTTTAGACTTTAAATACCTATAACGTGGATCGTTTGAAAAATATTTAAAAATAACAACAATATAAAAATTTCAATTTAACAATAAATTACTTACTCGAGCTCAGAATCGTTCTTCCTGGAAATGTGTAGGGGAGGCCTATGTCCAGCAGTGGACTTCTTCAGGCTGATGCTGATGACTTACTCGAAATGACAACTTACATGTACATATTTTGTAATAGGTATGTCTTACCCTAAGTACCTAGAGTGAAATAAGTTTGGTTTTCTTACATTCCAAATACTTACAAAAGCAATCTGCACTCAAAAAACAACAGAAATACACCTCAGTTTTGTGACTGCCAGAAAAAAAATAAGGACTGTTTCAGCAGTCAGCAGAGAATAATAGCATGGTTAAAAATATATTTTGTGAATATCTTTTCTAGTTTTTACCCAAAACAGGACCAGCTTTATGGACATAGTACCTACTAGGTAACACTTCACAAGTCAATGATAAGGTGATTGTTTAATAACAAATACCTTATTATTGACTCACGTTTCGAATTTGAAATTAGTATTTAAAAAAATACGTTAATTAAATAAACCAATCTCTATAAAAATAAATTTTCGTTATTATTTTTCAATAGCGGCAACCATTCATTAGTTAATTGGGGTCCTAGAGCGTCGACCTCCCAATGCGACCTTTCATCACCCACAGAAGTGAGCAAAAAACAAAATGGTTCCAATATTTTGGTAACGGTTTCACCATTCCATTTTTAACTGCTTTACCGACGTGTTAAATTCAGCGTCAATCATTCTAAAATATAAAAAAAATAAAAAACCTATGTAATGCTTACAAAAAGTTATATTCGCCTCTATTCCATGTTAAACATTAAGTTAATTTTCAATCCAATCAAATTAGTTTAGTCGCTATCTAAGTACATTTGTTATTGTACTTATTATTAAAAGATATATTATGTACTGAAATGTATGAACCTGAGGACTAACTATAGGATATTTATTTTCCTATAAGCTGTATCATAAATCAGCATTCTTTGATTTAAGTTTAACCACCCGTTAAAACGACGATGTATATATAGGCGGACCCATTTTTTGCTAAGCAAATAAAAAGGCCGTTATAGTGGTTGTAGATCGTCCGCTGATGACTGGCGATGGTAACTGGCAAACAAACGTATTGTTTGCTTGTCTATCACATAGTGATTTATTACACTCGGTTAGACTCAAGCAAGTATGCGATACACTTTTCTCACTAATATAGTACGAAAGTTTAGATGGATGGATGTTTGTGGCTCAATAACGCCAGAACCGCTGATTAAATCTGGATGAAATTTGGCACAGAGATAAATTATAGTCTGGAAAAGCAAATAAGCTACTTTGTGTCTTGGTAAAATGTATGGTGCGGGATGCGTGGCGGCAAATTGTTAGGCGAGCCACTGCCTCGTCATGACGACCACGTCCACTCTGTCAGAGTGTAACGACTCAGAAGAAGAAAATGTATGGTTCCACCAGAAGAAGTAAAGCAATAATAATTAGCAATTTTATGATGAATATGCACGATTTTTTTTTTACCTACACAATAATTATTCACCTATTTGTAGGAAGAATGGACTGATCATAACAAATGTACCCTTGATTTAAGTGTGAGCCCAGAATACAATTAAGTATGGGTAAAAAATTGTTCCCATTCCTAAATATTGTAGTAGATCTTAAAATATTAGGATGGGATCATTCGCTCATAATTTTTTGTTTCGTTGAATCCTATTTCTTGTAGCAAGTCATGTAGATAGTATAATTATAGTTGAATGATGGCTAAAGGATGGCTATTAACCTTATCTAATGTCAAGGGCAAAAGTTTATAGGTATTTCAATTTTTTATAAACTCTCATTGTGTATAACAAAAACGTAGAAGCCATCTAAAGCAAATAATTATATTTATGCTAAACACTGCCAAATATTACAGGTTTATTTTTCATACTAGACATAACCAGATATCACCGGTTTATTTTTCATCCTAGAAAATGTTATTTTATTCCGTCGTACTCAGGTATTATCATTGATACTTTTGAAGGAGGAATTTATTATATATACCTATTAAAATGTATTATTAAGCTTATTAATGATAGAAACGGATTTTTTAGTTACATTAAGGACAAAAAACACCAACCTGTAAAAACCGACCTACGTGGTTCTTATCTAAATTGACGGTTAGAGTGTCCGTGACCTCTTGAAATGAGTAAAGCACTGCTTCCTTTGTTATTATGTTAAGTTTAGGTATTCATGGTTGATAAATACTTCGAAACATACCTACCTACCGTATTGTGTTGTGAATTCGTACAGCCATAACAAAGATCATCCTATAGCCTACTACAAACGGTCCACCAATCCCTCCATTCATTCGCGCGTAAGCCTTTCTCGACGGCAGCCGCGTATTCGAAATTCAAACGTCATACGTCAATGTGGTTCGAAAATCAAATCGGTTAACTTTTAGATTTTTATTTTTAAATTCGAACTGTTGGTGGCCAGTAGTGAAGTGAATCGTTAAAAAAAAGTGCAGTGATTTTTCGTTGATAACTTTTGGTGGATTTGATTCTACCTGTTGCTTACTGTTTATAATTTAACGGTTTGGGATTAGAACAGGTCAGTTGATAATAAGCTTCTTTAGTTATTTTTAAGATTGGTAAGTTATTAGATTAGCTATGATAGAATAATTTGAAGGGGTTGTGATGGTACCTTTTCTTCATGCAAGATCCTTTCATACTTCTTGCATATATGTAGGTACTTACCTTTTTGCACTCATCATCGGGGCTACAGAGGGTAGTTAGAAGTATAGTCCCACGCTATATCAGGCTAAATTTACTTGTGTACACATTTTTTAAAAGAAATTACTATTCCGTACGAAAAGGTTCTTAGTCTCAAACGCTTGCGATGTTATTACTAACAGTCTTGCGATGTTATCCTTCACAATTTAAGAGCACTGATCATAAAAAAAGCAAGTGTTGAAATAAGAGGGTACTTCGACGAATTAAATCAAAAACATAATCGTAACACAAGTGCAGCTGTAAAAATGATCAAATGAAATTACTTTTATGTGATTGTGGGCCCTAATGCCGATGCGCAGGCGCCGACTTCTCCTTGAACTGTCACGAGTATTCAAAGTGGCAGATTTAATGTCACGGAGCTTTACGATCGAACCAACAGGTTGATCCAGTTTTAATTTTTTTTAATTGGGTATTAAATTTTTACATATTATTAACTTTTACTTTTTTTCTAGATATCTGTAGATATTCATTTATTCATTTATTTAATGCATACATGTTTTATTTACATTAGCTTAGGACTTACTTAGCTTGCACCCTGTAAGGGCGCACCATTGTGCCTACATAATTAAGTAAGCACTCATAACAGAGATACCTTTGAAAAACTTAACTTTGCTTACATAGTATGTAAGTTTTTTTATTACACAGCTGTTTCATCAAACAATACATTTTAAACAAAATAGCAAAGATTCGAATTTTGAATTAAAAAAAAGAAATAAAATTAAAAGCCGTCGTGCTTTATGACATTTTTATTTGACTCACAACAATGAAGCATCCTGTATACAGCGTAAAATTGTATTTGCGGTGTAGGTATTAACTAATTGCCAAACCCAGACATTCGAATTGCACCGTCGAACCACACACTAGTTATTGGAAGCAAGTGTTTTTTATCACATCGTATGTGATTAGCACGGAACAAGTTTGAACCGGCTACTGTTTTAATAATTATTTCAAGACTATAATCGAATCATTGAGATTATAAAATCTGACAGACTAGAAGGTTGTACTTACATTGTAGCTCAGTTGGTATGGAAGTTAGCTCTGCCTTTTGTACTGCGCTTGTGTGTTCGATCTTCACCAAAGGCAAAAGTTTTGTGATGAAATAAAATGTTATTGATCTTTGTGTATTACATATTTACGCAGGTACATATTATATTTACTTAAATATTTAGCAGGTAACATAATATTTAACTTAATCATAATACTTATTTCAGTTTTCTGATTTTTTTCTTAGCTTTATTACTTAGTATAAATCCCGATGATACTCTATGTAGAAAAATCACCATCTGCTAACATAGTAGTTATTCTTATTTGTTTTCCCATGCATTACTAGCGCTTAAAGGTACTGTACCTAATCTAAATTGTTCTATAAATAGATATCCTATTTTCCCTCTCCTCATGACTCAGAGGTCTTATTCAACAATTGCTCATAAATAAATACAATCGCATTAAAAACTTTTTGCAAGAGTTTCATATTCCACGAAATGTTACCAACTACAATGTGGCTAACAGTTTATCTTCTTCTTAGAACGTACAGTCAGTGGAGTTAAAAATAAATCAATTAATGATCGAATTCATGTAGGTATTCTATAATTACGTATTGGATTCAATGTTTTCCTCTTAATAATCTGGGAAGCTTATTAAGTGTCAGGGATTTTGAATGAGAGGAGAGAGATTGGATTAGCATACACAATTATTTTTTCCTGCTATCTGCAGACCGTTACAAACGATCTAGAGATAGCTCAACTGATCCAAATCAGTACCAGACGGAAGAGCGTCCCCAAGACACTGGCGGCATTGCCACGCTGAATAGCAATGCTAATGCACTAATCTAACATAGGAAGTCTATGTTCTGACCGACTTTACATCTAACATACATTGTAAAGACGGTCGTTTATCATCTTCATGAGTCCTACAACAATATTATCCCAAGATAACAATCTAGAAATCCACTTTCATGAAAACGGTGCTAAGTCACAGAATAAACAACACTCGCTACTAAGTCAACTGTCCTATATTGTCTTTATGATTGGTGTGGGTTTCTGCGGACGTGACAATTTGCGCGAGACGCGAGTGTGATCTCAACGTGGAATTGGAAGAAGTCTAGATAGTTCTGCGATTATTCCGACCTTCATCTGTCTCGCTCTATTTAGGTGATGAGAAAATCAATAATCGTTGAGATATGACCTAGAGAATAATTATCATCTTGCTATAGGTAGTACATTAGGCACAGTGGCTCAGTGTCTTGGGAGAGAAGGTTATAAAATAAACCCAGTAGTGAACTGATATAAATTGATGATGATATTAAGCATGGTACACAACGTTTGTTCTACGACTTAGACGTTGCGATGTGACCAGATATTATGTTACCAGATACTCAATCCAAGTCATCAACCAGATAATCTAGTCTCAAATATGCCTTAAACTTCACCTAACCTAAACTAAGTAAATAATGTTCGAATTATAAACGGGTGTTATGTTGTATTCAAAGTGTTCCCATAGTAAATACAGGGCTAGTGTTGTGTGGATTGTCCAAAATATTTGGTTATTAAATAACGCTCGCGGTTGCATTACACAACTATAGTTGCTTGCACTTCGTATAATTTCCAAGAATGTAATCAGAGCGAATGAAACGATGATTTTACTAAATGATAGCTATAAGCAGCTATAATTAAACAGTAGGTACGATGGTACAAAAAAAATAGAGCCCATTCATTATTATTTATTGATAGCCGTTGTAAAACGGCCGTCGAGTCAAACCAAACGAATACCGTTCTATGCGTGACATGTGTTTTGTATTACTTTGTACGTATTGACCGTGAACTTAGATTGAAGGTGATTTGTAGCTCGGGAGCCAGTGAGGGTTTCTGTCTTACGGTATGATATATTTATATTTATTGAATTAATTAAAATGGATATGTTATCCAATTACACTAATTAACAAATTATTACTTACAATTAATTAATTAAAATAAAAACTAAATTACAAACACAAATTAAATAATAAAATCAAAAATAATAAATAAACAAATCAAAATAAGAATAATAAAATCAAATCATATGTCACATTCACAATACTTTAGACAAGCCGCTAGTATAGAGCTCCATACATCTACGAACAAATCGCAGTCCGCAATGTTTGTATGGTGCTTTAAACTTAGCAAGCAACTTTGTAAGACGTAAAATGAATTCATGGTCCAATTGAGCACTCAGTTTTAAATTTAATTTCTTGGAATTCAAAATCATTTGGCTGTCAAATCATATCTAAAGATACCTACCTCCCCTGCTTACCACCAGTACTAATGTACTGAGTTTTTTTTGTAATATACATAAGTACGCGTCTATTTTTGTCTTTCAATATTGTATTTTTCATGAAGTCACGAGAGTTGTCAGTACGCCCGACACGGGCACATAAACCAAAAACTCAACGAAACAACTGCTCAGACTTGAAGTACAGGTAGGTCTAAAATAAAACTTGTTGGGAATTCCAAGAGTCTGGTTGTGGCCGTTGTGGGATCATGTCAATCAATGTTTTGGCAGTTTTGGCACATCGGGTCTTTATCAAAGACTCTTTGTGTTTGACGCGGATGTTTACAAAGACGGATTTTAAACAATGTTGGTTATCTTAAAATTGAAAGTCAAAACTGAAGAAAGATGTGTCAGGTGATATTTTTTAAAACTTTAACTATTGATCGTGAAGTTTGCTTTTGCTGTTTTTATCAAAATATAGGCCAAAAGTTCACTTGAAATACTAAGTTATCATTGATGATTGCTTAACATAAACAAATAATAAAATAATTTATTTATAAAGAAGATCACAACACGTGAAACAATGACCTATCCGCAGTCCGTTGCAAACGATCTAGATATAACTCAAATAGCTAAAACCAGTGCCAATCGGAAGCATTACCCAAGATGCTAGCTGCATTGCCACGCTAAATGGTGATTTTTTTTTAACATAGATAGCTAAGCATTTGACTGCCATCACACCTGATCGAATGTGTGGATACAGCCTAAGTTGGATCATGCATAATCCTGTTCATTCTTGTCTATAAATTCCTAAATTATAACGTTCCGAAAATACTGACGCCGGTAAAGAATCATTTAATTTTAGTGTTTATTAAATATTAGATAAAATGAAAAATTTAAGCAGATATACCCTTATTCTATAAACTTAACTATTCATAGATGGAAGATGAATGGTAAATAGACGTTACACATTCCTACTGATTAGTGATTGATTAGTAGATAATAGATCGCTTTGTTTATCGTGTGTTATAAATAGCATCTTTCATCTTTGACTTGGTAATAGATCGGACTTTAGACAACGGTAAATATGAATAATGAAAGGCGAACTTTAAAATCCCGCACCTTTGATTTGAACCAGAAATAAATATTTTTTACAAAGGCTTTACCGCTATGGTTCCAGTCTAGGCCTTGGCTAGCTAATTTCTAGTCGTTATCACAGTACTGTCAGGATACAATTTGAGTACTATCTCTGCAGTTATTATTGCAATCAACGTCTGGATTTGGACAAGGACTAAAATGGAAGTGAAACTGAAACGTGGCCGCCACTGTATACTTCCGCCTATAGATTTAGTTCTTTCTGACGATGCGACTATCGATTAACTAGGCATGAAAATAGTTTTAATTATTATCTGGTTTTCTCTATCAATAAAAAAAATCAGATGAGGGCGCTACTGGCCCAAGTCTTGAGTTATTAATAGATAATACTAGATCTTTAAAGAACATGTAAGATTGTAAAATCAAAAATCATGATACGTTCACATACTGCGGGCCGCGATCGCGTTAGATTTTTAATTTTTTTAACCAAAAATACATATTACAGCGCATTCAGTAATTTTCTGAACAAATTGTGTTACAGGAATACTTAGATCATAGGAATTTAATTAAATTTATTGATGTATTCATATAAATATATGCATATTGTGGACAATCCACACAACACTATCTAGCGTCAAACTAAGCAGATCTTGTACTTTGGGAACCAGATCTATTATCAATATAATATAAATTGAGTTATTGGTCTGCAATCTGGAGGAAGTCGAAAACCTAAGTGATCTTGTTTTGAGAGCGCATGCCGACAATGTGCATAAATAGTTTCTTCTGATAAAATGGATAAAACAAAATAATATATTGTCGACCACCTAAGGCGAAATATGATAAGTAAGTATTTGCCGCCAAGATACCTACAGGAGGTCTTGGGGTTTACAATAATTAGAATTGAAATAGGCTAAAAACCATTTTTATCAAGATTGAAAGAAAAAAATAAAGTAAACACTTCGCATACGACATATACCATACTAAAAACGAATTATAAAGAATATAATAAAATGTATGGTATCTAGGTCACCAAGTGTATTTATTTAAAGCGCGAAGGCGAGCTCTGAGATTTCAGAAAAATCACTTCTCTGAGATTTTTGCAATTACGCTAGCTCGCCTTCGAGCATTTTCAACCCCCGTTTTACCTGTAGGACTAACTGTTTTGGCTCTGTATTAATATTATGTCAGTCAATCACCAAGCTCTTTTATACATTACTAGCGGCCACCCACGGCTCCGCTCGCCCCGTTCCCGTTACTTTTCCGGGATGAACACTTGAACAGTATCCCATTCCCGTCTCCTGGTTTTAAGGTACCTCCCAATTTTCAGCCAAATCGGTTCAGCTGTTCTTGAGTTATAAAGAGTCCAACTAGCACGACTTTTTAATATAATTATAATTATGTATATAATATAGATTTGGACTTGTATTGTGATTTGTGCAAACGAATATTTTATAAATACAAATCGTCAAGACCAAGCTCAAGTGGAATTCCAATTTCGTAACCAGCCTCTTCATTCTTAACGTATGTGACCCGCGTTTTAAGAATATCTTCTCAGATTTCTCACGGCTCTTCATAATTATGGGGCAGGCATTACTTTGTATTACACAAAACAGTCACTCATTTCGTAATTTGTTATAGTTGTATTGTGGTTGTTAATAAAGGATTGAATGAATCGTTTTAAAACAATGCCCTCTGTAAAGGCCCAACCACATCAAGGCGATAACACAGCGCCCGATAACATGGTTTCGAAAATCGCTGTGTTATCGCCTTGATGTGGCCGGGCCATAATTTGGTCTGATAGGTACCGGGTTTCAACCATTGGGAAGGCAGAATCATTTTTTAACCATATTTTATAATAAAGAAGACAAGGTATTCTTATTCTGTTTACGCCACAGTCCAAATAATATAATACTACTGGCAGACTAGAAACTGGACTGAGAACTAAGAAAAATTGGACTAAGAAAAAATATTTTTTTATCTATCACATCACAAATTAAATTTTAGAAATAGTAGTCCAAATAAATTCTATCGAAATCAGTTCAACAGTTTGGCCATGAAGTCAGTTTCTCAAGTTAAAAAACTTGAGAAACTGACTTCACTTATTTGCTATTACCGTCACCTATTACTTATTACTATGACGTACAAGGAACCAGTCTTAATTACACAAAAAACGGGACAGTCACGCCCCGTCCAAAAAGCCTTTACAAACTAATTTGTAATGTACGACAGATTTATGAGCTTGAGACTAAAACTGTAATTGAGTAGGTATGTATTTGAGAGTCCCGTGAAAGTAGTTTAATGGGTGAGGCAATACAGCTCAAGGAAACTTCAAACTTTTTAATGAAACGGATGGTTTGAGTGAGATCACCAACCTGAGGGTCCCGTATAAATATTTCTTGATGATAAAAAAATTTGCTATAACTTATTAAGGAGTTCGAATTTTCCTTTATTTGTGATTAAGGAGAAAAACACTATAATTTTAAAAATATCGATACTATAGTGGTACCTAATAATTTTTCTCACTAAAATAAAAAATTACCGATACTGCGCTATTATTTTTTATTACCAAACTTATTATATTTTATTTGAAAGCTTATTAATCAAAAAGACAAACACGCAGAGACCTGACAAACAGACAAACAACAAAGCAGCCTATATATAGGCTGGAGCCTATAGGAATCCGTTGTCATTGAGGTACGGAAGTCTAAAGACAATTTTAAATAAACCATCGTTTTTGGTCGTTTGCAGATATTATAGGTTATTAAAACAAACTTCGTAAGAAATCATGATTGTTGGTTGTCATTCACAGTCCATTTCACTAACAGTATAAATAAATAATGGTAACAGAAGGCACAGTTACACTACAGTACATTAATAATACAGTAGTACTAACCGCATCCATGGTCAATGATGTTCAGCTGGACTGGACAATGCGCGTAATTGTCACTATTTACACGACCTGTGAGTTTAGAGTTAGCATGAAAAAAGCCGGAAATATACCTATAAAAGTCGGACTTATTTCTTTTTGTGTAACTAGCTGCACATACCTACTTTAACTGATACACATACTTAGATACATTTTCTTTTTATAAATACATAGATAAAAACAAACAAATACAAAGGTTGTCTGGAAGAACCAACCGTAAAATTTTTGGTATACAATAAAGTTATATTCTATTCTATTCTATTCTATAGATACTTAGAATACAATATAACACCCAGACAGAAAACAAACACGCGTGCGTTCGCGGCTCAAATATTTGGTCAGTGGGATCGAACCGTCACGCCCTAAATACCTAGTATTGTTCGTGTAAAAGCCGGACATATAGCCGGATTACTGTTTTCTTTCTCTTTACATTAGCACGTCTGACCGCTGCTGAAATAAAGCTATAGAAAAAAACGTGATTACAATACTGAAAAAAACAGTTCTTATGTAAGTTTTATTTAGTTTTTAAGGCTCCTATAGGTACTTTTTCTATCTGAATTAGATTTACGTATAAAACTATCATCCGGCTAACTGAACATCGCCCGATGCACTAAATAATCGAACTAATAAGCCCCGTCCGATGATTGCGTGACCACGTCACGTCACACGTGACACACATTGTACGGTTATATCGTTATCTACCCACTTTTCACTTACCCCACACTAGCCACTAGTGTTATCATGATTTACGATGTGTACCGTCACGTTATTACTTACTTAGAAGGTTTTAATAACTTATGAAAAATGTAGGCAGTCATAAAGAAAAAATCCTGAGTTACCTACTGTAAAGCCAGTCACACACGTAGCTATAATATTATTATTCAGCCGTTTTTGTTCCACTGCAGGGTAAAGGCCTCCTTTCCCTCTTTCCACTCTTTGCGACTCAACGCAGTGACAGGCCACCATCTAAGGTGGGAGTCAAGTTCGTCCCGCCATCTTATTCTTGGTCTTCCACGTCCGCATTGCATTTTGTGGGATCCACTCTGTGGCGCGTGCTATATCTTATGTGAAACGCTCCACGACATCAGTAGTAACATTCAATATCATTAAAAACAATAAAATTTAATGGTTTATTGGCATTCACAAAACTCACGGCTCAATTACCTCAGAATTTAATATTTAAAGCGCTGGACTCCGCGAAACAACTACAACACGTTTTTCTACTAAAAAATTGTGTACTTACAAAAACCAGTTAGGTAAAATTTTAATTAGGAAAATACATTTTTTGCTGAACTATGTACTGGATTGCACTCAAAATAGTTGCTCGCGATTTTCGATAACTTATTAGTTATCGAAAACACACAAGGTTACAATAGGTATTCCTATTGTATTATGTACCTAATAGGTAAGTGATTCAAGGCAAGAGTGAATAGGTGTCTTCTAGACCATCCTGCTTCATCGTCTCTTACCTTCACGTGCGATTGTAGCCAAAGGTATATAATCATGTAAAAAATAAAGATTTTTGTATAATATTCCAAAAGTTTAGAGCCGAGCGGGATTTGAACCCGCGACCTTCCTTTTGGTACGGGGCTGCGCCATCGGATCCTAATCAGTTAATCACACTCGACGAATTACTCAATCTAATCAATAAAAAAAAGTTCAGTGTTTTCATATCTTTCAGTAATGGGTTAAGTTATGCGAGTGAGAAGTTAATCAACGATGGTCTTCGCCTTAAGCACAATTTGAAGTAAAATCACGGCATTACAAGTTGTAAGGTGCGAACGATTGCGCATACGCAGATAAGGCGCGTTCCAGTTGAGCAGGACAGGGTCGTGACACACTTGCGCCGGGCCCGGTGTGCCGTGACCTAAGCCCGAATAACGGGATGCACTTGACTTTCAGCGACGACGATCAAACACAGATAAACTATACTAAACGTAAACATACAAGCAAACTATAATCGCTTCATAATAACGAAAGGCCTATAAAAGTTTGAAATCCCGCAGCGGCAGATAGAAATATTGAAATTTCACTACACCTTAGATACTCTTATTCTTAGAGAAGCAAATTGAAGAGGCGATGAGCAGACAGACAACTTTATAGATCTCGAAATCGAAGAGCCCCTAGAATAAAGTACAATTGAGAAAATGTTAAGCAATAAAAAGGTTTTGGAATCGCGACTACGAACCGAAAGACGAGGCATCAGAAGACCTCATCCGATAGATAATATTCCTGAAGGTCGTGCCAGCGACCAAGATTACTTAGACAATGAGTAGGTATTTAATATGGAGCATCCTTTGGAGGATCCTGCTGACAGCACTAGGACTTTTTAATTATTGCAGTTTCTTCGTGTGTTCTAACAGTCCTGTAACTGACTTGTTATGTAAAACGTAATAAAGATTTACTCGGGGTATTGGTGGATGGTATATTATTTTTTTAAGGAAAGCTTTTGACCAGCAGTGAACATCTTAAGGATGCTGATAGAAAGTCTATGCTTATTCAGTCGTGGATCGTGCTATTCACGCATCCAGATCACGAACAGGCAGATAAAGCTTTTCTATACAAATGCACGTCATGTCGAATAAAAATGCTTATCTGCTGAAGTTCATCTAGAACGTGACTCTCCCACGCGAGCTTAGGACTTTACGCTGGCTGTTTTAGTATGCTATGATAAAAATCATAGAAGAGATTTCAATGCCCTTACTTTATATTTTCTAGGCTATGGTTTTTCTGTCCATTATGAATCAATTATATCAGCCTCGAGTGAGGATAATTACAAAAATAAAAAAGTTTTTAGTCAAGTCAATCTATAAAAATGTCGGTTATCACTGGTCATCGGAAATATTTTCGTTTAAATCAGGATATCACAACACATTCACTCTAACTACTCACATTTTGTGCTAAGACCTCAAGTAATGTGGGTTAAAATACAACCGAGATTGCAGAACAGAATTCCAAAATAGCAGCAGAAAACCAATTAAAATGAAAAAGCTATGTGAGTTCCCAAAATGCCAAAAAGATTTTTCGTGGAGCCAAACAGCTGTTTTTGAAAAAAGAACAAGACAAGTGTTTAGACAGGTGTCATATTCTGACGGATTGTTACACTTGGGTTAAATTATCCATAAATCATTTTAATGATTGATTGTGTCAAAAGTTATGATGATGCATGATACAAAATTACTACATCACAGAACAAGAAAAAAAAAACAAGTTTCTTTATTTTTTTAAACATTTATTTACACAAAGAAAATTACAATAAAACAAATATTTAAAAAATACACTAGAAACAGTTCAGCTATCTGCTGGCCGTTACAAACGATCTAGAGATAGCTCAACTGATCCAAATCAGTGCCAGACGGAAGCGTCCCCAAGACGCTGGCGGCATAGCCACGCTGAATAGCAAAATTGTATACAGTTTTAATTTAATACTTTGTTGTTATATTGTAATACTTTGTAGTAGGTACTTAAATATCTAAAAGCGATTAATAATTTCGATGGTTGAAAGTAGTTTCTAAAGGGCAAAGGTTGTAGTTGGCCGCGACTGCATCAAGATTGCACGTGCCCCAATCGCGATATGGCGGATTTAAATACTGTAGAAACCCCATGATAGCCACGGAATGGAAAGGTCGAGCTCGGGCTTTATTATAAAATATTAACGCGATTCTAAATCTGGGTGCAACAAAGTGTCGAATGAGAAGTAATGTTTACTTATAACAGGCATTTCTTTTAAGACATCAACATTTTGTATTTTAAAGATGCACATTTTTTCGACAATAGAGAAGTTGATTAAACCTTATAAGATGCAATGTAAAATATGAGTAATAACACCTAAATGAATTGAGGTTTATTAAATCCAGTAAAAAACCGATGCCTTTAAACGTTCCACAAAACATTATGTAGCCCCAAATGAACTAAAATACCTATTAAAAAGGAAATAAAATTAAGATTGTTCTTATTTTTCTGATTCTTAGAACAACTGGATATTTACCATGATTTAATTATGTTTAACGAAATATCGGGAGGCAAAACTCGCAAAAATATATCATGGTTAATAATAATGAACAATGAATACAACAATCAATAATGAACAATGGGTGTTCATTATAAATAGTGTTGAAAACCATGATAGTGTCAAAAATATATAAGTAATTTGATTATACTATGTACTGGAGTACCTACTTATTTTGGAAAATCTTTCAAATTAATTTACCTAGATTACAGTTTTAGCGAACATAACAAGTTCAAATGTGGGTATAAAATGAAAAAATAAAGAAAGTTTGCATTAATCAGGATAATTTAGTAAGCGATCTGGAATGAGCGGCTGGACCGGTGACCTATGAGATCAGGAGCCGGTCCATGTTAGGGCCGGCGCCAAGCATGTCGCAACACACCAGCTGTAGGACCTATGGTTGGCAAATAAATTCACTTCTGAAACTGAGTTGTATGATCTGAGCAACGTTATTAATTGTTAGTTTGAGCAAGAAAAACGTAAAAAAACGTCCTTCAGGGTAGGCAACGCCGGGCCACGCTTCTGGTGGTGGTGTTTAAGGTGACAAAGACCGCTTACCATTGGGTGGGTCGAAGGCCGTATGGCTAAAGTCTAATATCCTACATAAAAAAGGCAGAATAATAAATTATTAAGTCTATGTTTTAAAGTTAGTTTCTGTTACGTTCGTGTCATTAATTTTACAAAGCTATTTTCCGTCTATTATGTAATACCTATAAGTTACCTATTATCTATTTCGTACAATTAATAAACCCATAATAAACCAACTCTTTTGCTTGTAGTTGTCAAACTTTTTTACAAGATTATTTTTTCGCATTGGAAAATTAATCGTTTTTTACACAGAACCGAAAAAACACTTACGTTTTTTTTCTGTTCTGTGGTTTTTTACCAAGACTGGAGTAACAACAGCTGACATAAAAGAAAAAAGATATTCATCCCCTAAAAGTGTAGCGAAGGAATTTTACGAAATAAGCTTCACGAGAAGAAAACTTTGTAGGGTTTCTCCCACATTCCACTAGTCTTTTAAATAAGACAACTACAATTCAAGGTCTATCGCAAAACGAATAAACTCATTGAAACACAAGTCATGTAAGTTCCACTACGCGTGCCAGTAACTTTAGCAAATGGTTCAGCTAATAAATATTGATAGCTTAATTCAGATTATGGAAGGTATCTACACACCAACCATATAAATGCCTAGGCTGATACGGTATGCATGTACCGAATGCACCTGTGAACGTTTTTGGCAAGTAAGTAAATAAAACTCCCCAAATTAGGATGTGCATTTGGCGCCTTGCCAATATTTAACAAGAAGCATAGGTAAAAGTAATAACAACAGTAAATAAAATTGTGGCGTAGGTACCTACTTTTGAAATGACCCTCTAGGTAAGTTCTATAAAATACGGAACCTAAAAATTGTGTTTCTTTTATTTCCAGTTGGAGAACGTGCAGTGCTGTCTGGACTTCCTCCACGCGCAGAAGGTCCAAGGATTAGAGCAAGTGACAGCTGTTGACATTCGAGACGCGAAACTAAAAGCAGTCCTTGCCCTTTTCTTCGCGCTCAGTCGCCACAAGCAAGCGTCCAAACAAAGAATAGCGCCATCTAGTAGCAATGCAACGAACAGCAGAAAGAATTCATGCGAGGACGTCTCGTTGAGTTCCGTGCAACGAATCACAGGTGGCAGCAGCTGCGATGAAGTTCTAGCGGCCCGAGACAGTGCAGCCGAAATGACGACGCTGACTGCTAATAGGTAAGCAACTATTCAAAATTAATAAATAAACCAGCTTATTATAGAAAAACCTGCTAAGCACAGTGAAATAACTCTGTAGTTGGGTTGCGCGCCATCTATAAGTTCAGCTCTAAACTAAAATGTTCTGCCACTCTCCACAAGATGGCAGTAAATCTTTAAAGTTAGTCTGGAACTACAGCAATAGATGGCAGGACACAGGCGATCTCCCATTCAAATTCAAATTCAAATTCTTTATTGCACTTATGTTGTATAAAGGTGTTACAGTAGGTAATTTAAGTTTCAAACATAAACCCTGTTAGGGCACCGCAACTTATTTCCCCGCTTTGGAAGCGCTATCATATACTTACATATATCTATACATTTTAAACTTAGTAAAAAAGTAACTTAGTTCTGAAAATGAAAGCTGAGAAATAGTTTTCAATCTGATTATTATTATACACCTACCTGCTTCTAGTAGTACCGCGCTAATTACGAACTTAGCCAGTACCTACAACAAATCAACGAAGATAAAACCTTTATGTTACCTACTTGGTTTCTATGTTTCTAGGTAAAATACCGTTCCATTTTTTAATTACAAGACCGATATTAGGAGTTTAAATTAGGTAATTTTGGCATCTAAACACGATTTATATCGATTTTGATGCAACTTTTGCCGGCCGCTGCTCGTACTTATACTTAGGTACGTAATCTACAATCTAAACAATTCCATAGTTAATATATTATGTATATAAACTTAAATATAAAACTTAAATATATATTCCATAGTTATCCATACCTACCTACCTACATAGTGTATTAAACATATACTTACGCTAATACCTATGCTAAATCAACAACTTAAATGTAACATATGAATTTATTTACGAAGAAAATAGGGAGGCAGAATCAAGGTACGGCCACATCTAGGTGATATATATGCTGGGGATAAGCTGTGATATTTGACAGCGATTCCTGTATCGCTGTTAATATCGGAGCTGATCGCCAAAATGTAGAAGTACCTACCTACGTTCAGAAGTGCAGGTAGGTAGGCGCCTAAGTTGGTCTAGTCTCTCCAAAATAGCCGTTATGTTCAGAAAGTAATACTCTCGACACAAGTATAAATAACCCAAAAATAATAAAGACGGAAGATCGGAAATGCCTACCGCAGTGGCAATAACTTCAGAGCTGTCACAAGTCTATTTCTGTCCCTAGCGCCCTCTATTGGCGAGTTGCCCGGCTTACTCATTTTCTATGTTGGTAAACAAAAGCACAGCGAAAGCTTTCAGAACGGGTTTATTAGGTTGAAACAAAAGCTTTGGAACAAAATCGATCACAATTATCTCGTTTACCTACCACCCTGACTTCACGCATTTCTGTTAGGTTATAGTTATCTCGGTAGCGCAAGCCTGCGTAATTATTTCATAGGTAGGTAGGTTATGTAATAGTTACCTAGGTAGGTAGGTAGGTAGGTAATGCCTCTAACTCAGTAAGATTCTATAATATTACAAAGTAACATTAGATTTGCTATAGCTGAAACACACACATTGCATCGCAGTGCATTGATCGCGAAAAAACATACCACTGATAGTTTCACAGACTATTTTTTTTCTGACTGCAATGGTCCCATATTGGTCCTAAATGCATTGAGTCTTGAACCTAAAACAAAACCCAGCATAAAAAAACACAAAAATTTAGTTATAATGACACGTTCATAGGTGCACGCGCTACCAGTGGCGAAGCTACCGGAGGGCTAGTCGGGGCAGTGCCCCGGGGCCCCCAAGCTCAGAGGCCCCTTGAACTCTGACATACAAACTATAATTGAACTAGTGAAAACTGCCACATTTTTTTTATACAAGTAGCTAATGGAACAAGCCTATGGCCCACCTGATTTTAAGTGGTAACCATCGCCTTTATCAAAGCATTGCCTCAACATTCGGAATATAAATAAAACAGATTCCAGTAACGCGACTTTAAAAAATACAGGGGATTTCCCAAAAAGTCTCGAACATCTTTCTGAAACATTCTGGAACATTTTAATAGATCTGGTAACGTCGAATTCGGAACACGAAGCGGACCAAACAATTTTAAATAGTTTAGTTGGGGCCCTAGTTTATTTTTTACCCTTGGGCCTTTAGTCTAGCAACGTCATGCCGTGCTATACATTGAGCCGTGGCCGTGGCCAACAAATGACGAACGAGTGACAAACAATAGCTTGTTAACCCTTTGTCGTGAGTCAAGTTCAGGAATCGTGACGTGACACCCACGCATTGTCTGCATAATCAGGGAAGCGTTGACCAGGAGGGTCGCGGGAATGGGTGTGTTATGATTACGGAAACAAGAGATCGTAATGAATGTTTGCAAGCTGTAGCAGTCATCATCAACCTTTGTTAGTCCGCTGATGGAGCCAGTCTCAACTCCAAAAAAGTTGTAAAAAAGTAAGTATCCTGAGGGTTACCTAAAGGAGTCGTGCCACTCCACCAAATAAAAAAAATAAATCCGATCTCATTCGGCGGAGATATCAGTAGTCCCCTTTTTCACCCCTTTTTTGAGGAAATACCCTTGCATCCAAATATCTCCGACGGCAAAAAAAACTATAAAATCGTACAAACTGTGTACCAAGTTTAATCCAGATCGGTTGAAAAAGGCGACCTGTGAGCGAGAACAGACAGACAGGCAGACGGAGAAAAGCATTTTTGGCCAATCTCGAAACTAGCTCGTAATAGCAACAAAATCCCATTTAAAATCAAGTAGTGTTCCAATCAAAAGTAAGAGCATTTGCCCTCCTCCTGGCAACCAGATTGCGTTTTAGAATTCTGTAAGTTTTTCTCACAGGTGAATAACCGGACGAACGCCAAATACAATGGGTCCACTTTCCTTACACGGATCCCCTTATACGGGTAGACGTGTCCTCGGAATGCCGTGCGATGGCAAATGTTTTATTTTAAGTATTGCCGATGAAAGATTTTAAAACAGGACTGATTTAAGTCCGAAATATTCGTAAATCGCACGATTGGGGCGTTTTTGAGGTGCATATAAAATCATTTCATCACACTGGTCTATAAGGACAAGTTTCAGTGTCAAAAAAAAGCGGCCAAGTGCGAGTCAGACTCGCCCATGAAGGGTTCCGTAGCAGTAAGTAATATAACATAGAGTTCTAGAAGTTCTAGTAGTTCGTCGAAAGGTAAATTGCGGTTTACGATTTATGACGTATAAAAAAAAACTACTGACTAGATCTCGTTCAAACTAAATATCGTTGGAAGTTTCTATAGTAATGTACAACCTATATTTTTTTTAGCTATATCAGTCACTTATTTTAGAAGTTAGAGGGGGGGGGACCAACTTTGGAAGTGTCTCTCGCGCAAACTATTCAGTTTAGAAAAAAACAATATTAGAAACCTCAACATCATTTTTGAAGACCTATTTATAAATACCCCACACGTATGGGTTTGATGAAAAAAAAAATTTGTGTTTCAGTTTCAAGTATGGGGACCCCCAAAATTTATAGTTTTTTTTCTATTTTTGTGTAAAAATCTTAATGCGGTTTACAGAATACATCTATTTGCCAAGTTTCATCAGTCTAGCTCTTACGGTTTCGGAGAAAAATGGCTGTGACATACGGACGGACAGACAGACAGACAGACAGACATGACGAATCTATAAGGGTTCCGTTTTTGCCATTTGGCTACGGAACCCTAAAAAAAGAAATCCAATTTTAAGAGGTATTTGCCGAGTAGCTTTATTGCTTGCCTAGGTACTACCATAGCAACATAACAATATAGCTCGACTAAGTTATATTAGCACCTCACGCTGATTACAAATAATCGTCTATACACAAAAAGCGAGCTGCAAACTTAGCTTAGCTAGGTCGTAAAGTTGAGTTTTAGCCAAAATCCCTGGTGGATAAATTCGCTTTTGACTTCATTTGAACGAATGTTTCAGTTTCAAAAGGTAGCTAAGCTATAACGTTGATAGAAATACATTTCTAAATCCGTTAACTGCCAAGCTATAATAATATTACTATCCATGTTCGAGTTATCACATCTTTGGTAATAAATATAATTCAGCCAGCCGCTTCCAACTTGAAACGTGCTCAGTTTGTTATGATTAAGGCAAAGAAGCTGACAAATGGATAGACTTAAATAAAGTCTGCAGTCGATATTAATATTAGCTGCTTTGACAGGGTTTTATGAATTTGTAATGCCATTTAGAGCAGATTTTTTCATCTACAGAACAATTCGCTCGCTGAATAAATAAATTCAGTCTTAGTTTTTGACAAGCCTAAAAAGTATGGAAATTTTTATCTGATGGATAAACTTATCTTTAGATGGAAAAATAAGACCTAACTTTTTTAATTTGAAAATATGTTGTATAAGATTACCGTTTCAAATTTAAAATCATCTAATGTTCATGCATCACAATTTCTACTTTACGCTAGTAGATAATCCTTATGGATAAGGCCTGTACTAATAACCTAGGGATTCACGTTATGAAACTTCCAATTCAAATACAAGTTTCGAACTTAAACATTTGTCACACTTGGTTTTTTTGAATCACGCAACTTTATAAATACGCGGATGAGACTACTCTGGTAGCTGACTAAAATTATTGGGTAGGTCTATGAGCTGACAGGGATCAAGCAATGAACGTCTTGTTGACAGAATCATTTCCTCAAAATAATAAGCTTCCCTCATCTCGAGTTCTCGGGTGCTAAGTACTCAACATAACACCCACCGGGGTTGGTGATACTTCGCACTACCAATTAGAAATAAGGGGGTGTAGAAACGAGTCAATAATTATCAAATTAGAAACGATAACTTCAAAATAAGAACTGAATTTTCAATATAATCTATGAAATCATATAACATTCAAAAGTTATACTATCATGGTTTTTAACACTATTTTCATAAACAATGCTTATTTACCATGATTTGATTTAGTGAGATTTGACGCCCGATATTTCGGCACAGTTGCTTGTACTATGGGAACCAGCTAGCTGATACAATAGTTAAATAATTTTACTTTTAATTCATTCCATCATGTTTTTTGTTTCTTTTATTTTATTGACATTTAATTTATCATTTTCATTGTTTGTCTGGTGTCATTCTTTGACTGGCCTCTCAGCTCAGTTGATAGTAGCTCTGCCTTCTGCGCCGTAGGCCGTGGGTTCGATCCCCACCGAGGACAAATATTTGTGTGGTGAGTACAAATGTTTGTTCTCTGTCTGGGTGTTCCATTGTATTCTAAGTATGTATTTACAAAAAATATGTATGTAAGTATTATATCAGTTACCTGGGATCCCATAGTACAAGCTCTGCTTAGTTTGGGGCTAGATAGTGTCGTGTGGATTGGCCAAAATATTTGTTCAAAATATTTATTTCTTCTACAGCTTGATTTAAATACTCTGCTACGTTTACTAATTTGCTTTCCCAAATGCGGTCAGCAGTTGTCTCGTGTCAGGTTTTGTTTACATATCTATCAGTCCCATCGCTTATCCTTTTGTCAACAAACATGGGTTAAATAAACCTCTAATGGTACACAAATGTGCTCACTGAGTGAGAATGGTACTCCTCACTTCATTTTGAAGTTCACAGTTCGAAGTGTTTGTGTAGATATACGAACAGTACGGGAATAGTTTTATCGGAGATGTACGTGATTCTTGTCTTGCTTCGTAACTCGATTACGAAATAAGAACTGTATGACAGGCCTTTTTTCTAAGTTCATAACCCGGTTACGGTTCTTTCGCAACCGGATTACGAACTAAGAAAAAAAATCCTTCTACGTAGCTGGTTACGAAACTCGATCGATCCTCCGAAAAGATTCTATATATTAGTGTCAACTAAAAACATGAACAGACAGTAATTTAATGCCTTTTCAAACAGTTAAAATTAAATATGGCTGCTATTTTCTAATATTCAAGAGCGTAATAATCTTATCCCCTAACACAATTATGCGCAGTAATTCATTTTACGATCTAGAGGCTGGACATGACGCTGCTTTTGAGAATTCCCTTTATTAAACTGCACTCCTTACGCCCTCGTAAAACGAGTTCAATGCTTCGTTTAATCCACTCAGAGATTGATCACTAGATTGAAAGATAAAATATGAATCGCGCAAATTATTAATTCAGTAATAAATGTATAATTTTATTAATTCTTTTATGTTCGTCCTCCTTATCACCCTTAATCTTCTTCAATAAGAAGCAGGTAGCTACCGAGAGATCTAAAGGGATGATTCAACATGAATAAATTCATATTGAATTTCAAAATTCAGTGGTTATGGTTACACGCTTCAATTGAGGTTTTCTTCCTTGGAATTTTCCATGCTGAAAGTCTCACAGCGGTCGGTGGGCTATGAAGAGAGCTGGGAGTATCAATGCGTAATAAAATCTGAAACTTTCTAAGTCTAGTCTCAAAATTTCTAACGTGAAGAGAGAGCTCAACACGATCCAGGAAATATATAGCCCGTGTCCAGCAGTGGACTTATTCCATAGACATTTATAAACCTCATGAAAGTATTTTAGTAAGTTTTTGTCGCCGCTCATAAGATTGATGAGACACCTTCTCCATCGCGACAGCCCGAAGTGGTAACACGAAAGTGCCATGCCACTTATAAAGTTCACTACTCTCTCGAACTAAAATAATTCATATTTTCTCACGTTTCTATTATAAATCATCGGGTAGTAGACGTTCCACGAATAGTTCGATCCGTTTACAGGCGTTAAGGGAATAAGTTGATTTTGAACCGAAGCTGCGCACTTCCGCGTTTTACAATGGTCGTTAGCAGGATAAAAATGTCTTCGAAGTTTAAGCCTTGCATTTTAGAATTTTCCGTTCTGAAAGTTTGGTTTTCGCTTGCAATTTGTTCAAAGTTTTTGCGCTTGTTAATTGATACTTAGAACAGTTTTAAACAAACTTGTTTAAGTTTTTTTATTATTTTTTACCTTTATTTCTATTTCGTGATTGAGTGAAACGCGTCGACTGCTGGACGTACTACTGATTTTTTAACAAGTACCCTCATCAAAATGTAACTAATCATAATAGGTAGATTATTTTATTTGTTAACAGTGCAGAACGCATTACTTATATGTATAAAAAATACCGTACCTAAAAACTTGTGTATTTTTTTTCACTTTAGCCTAATTTTTACGTGCAGCTATTACCCATATTACTTATTACCTATACTCCACATCAACTTGGCAGGGGTCCGCCAGCTGTTAGCACAAATGACCACTATTATTATTTTATACACCTTTTTAATGTATAAATTGCCAGTAAAACGAACCAACAGTTCAATGCTTTGAGTTTGAACCAAATAAACTTTATCCACAATAATGTAAGTTTAATAAACTTGAGAAACTGAATATAAGACCAAACTATATAACCAATTTTCTCGATCTGGAAGTATTATCTTCCAGATAAAAAAGAATTTACTATATCGGTTCATAAATGACGACTATGATATAACAAACAATAACAAAAATATATTAATTGTCAAAAATCTTATTTTGCAAATTGAATAATCTTATCAAGTTAGTGTATTGTCCTCGATAAATCTACAAAGTTTGAATGAAATCTGACGTTTAAAAAATGTGGGTCAAAATACATCCAAATTGAGAACCTCCTCCTTTTTTATTTGAAGTCGGTTAAAAACACAACCGAGTGTTTGTTTGAAGATGTTGTTTTCTATACAAAATATTTGTACTTAACCCTGTACCATTTGAGGGTCGCGATAAAACAGCCACTTGTCATTAACATAAACAAGCATTTTAGTTTCATTTACATAAAATATCATCATCAGCATAAAGAAGTTACTGGACCTAGGCCCACAATACATTACCAGGAAGAACTATTTTGAGCCATCTGCATTCGATTTCTCGCGATATTTACAATGTAGTCAATCCATCGGGTGGGGATTTGCATTATTAGGTTTCAACAATAAACAGTCAATATACAGGGTGCTATATTGACGTCATTATCGATAAGTAGGTAAGTATAAATTCATAGTGACGTAAGAACCCTCACCCTCATATTATTACTATACAGAAATGTATTGTTCATTGTTCAGCGAGAGGGAACCACGATTGTAAATCTATAGTTTCTAGAAATAATTTAACTTCATGCCCCAGGCTGTTTCTCTAATTTTGTTTATGAGAGGCGAGTACAAGCATTCTGTATAACAAATTAACTCAAAACGATACTTAAACATCCATCGGACAGTTCTCATTAAAAAAAGTTCAAAATAATGTCCAAGGCGTTCGCAGTCTCGGTACAAAATTTATTGCGCGTTTGTTTATTAAAATTAAGAAGAGTGTATTTATGTACCATGGTGTAAGGGCTGTCGTGATGCGTGGGGTATTAAATTCCAAGCGGTCCCAAAAGGTATAAATCCACGGCTTGGTCAGTAATGAAGGACACTCAACGGGCTTAAACCGTTTTATAAATATTAAAAAAGAGAGGGTACTTTGGAAGCTGCTTACCATTCGGTGGTGTACATATTTCTGCGGAATAACTGATTTAACGAGATAAGCCACGATCCTTATGGAGAGTGCATAACGTCATCCCGCTAATGCAGGGGGACCCTTCGCAGATGGCACCCGTACCGACAGTTTTTCATATCTCTAGGCTACAGGGCTGTTGCTAGTTGATTCGTTTTTCTTAGGCCTTTTTCTGCAGCTGGAGACATATGTGCTTTTATGCGGCCCAGCTGATGTTCAGCGGGCTCATCGCTTCGATATCTGCAACGGCATGCACTTTTACTGATAATACCATTGTAATAGACATCTGTTTTTAAATGTACTTATCACTTTAGAACGGTGTAACTTCAGCCGCTTCAAAGGGTGCAATCAGCATGTTAGCCAAAAGTCAAGCCGTCACGATCAGTCAGTCTAAAAAAGGCAAGTGACCTAATCTATTTTCTCTGAGATCGTGTGCTTTCAACGCTGAGAGTGTAAAGGGCTTTGGCAGCCCTAAGCACCGCCATCGTTGCATCTCGCGCGATCACGGATTCGGAAGGGGCGAAGGCCCTTGCGACTGTTCACTGTTCTGTCTGTCGTTCAGACTCGTGTGGACGAGATGGTCGCGTGTGCTAGCTCGCCGCTTGCCGTCGCACGCGCTGCCCGTTGAACTATAACCGCGTCGCGAGTGTGACAAATCGAGTGGATTATTGTTTATGGTGTGCAAAGATATACCTATTTTAAGATCAACCATGGAATAACTAGCAGTAGGTTCTCTAATCGGAGTTGTTCAACGCATCGGTGCGTTCCATGTTTACGTTTTATACCTATTTGGAGAAGTGGTTGTTTTGTTTACGCGTGAATCACGTGAAGCTCTGACTTAATTCGAGCTTTTGGTAAATCAGATTTATGTTTGCATGCTTTTAGGGATGGCCTTTGTGTTTGTGAATTATGGTCGCAAATATTGCAATATGCTGTCAGTTTTGACCGGTTATATTATTAAAGACGACGGATAAAGTGGTTGTCGTCAATTAGCTTGTTAAGTTAGGAGCAGCTGTATATTTTGAAAGCTCTCTTAATTAAGTATGTCTAATTACGTACTGAAACCTACAAGTGCTGATTCACAATTCATATTTCACCAGCCTATACGAATTTTCAGGGTCTCAACCGGGTCAATAACCTTAAATATCTACCTACTAAGTAATAAAATAACAAGTCACACCCAAAAAATAAACAAATCATGTTTACGTTCAAAATTGCTATCTCAGCGTCATTATTCTCACTTATTCAGAGCTATGTATCTAACTACAACCCTATTACTTATCTGGTGAGTACCTAGACATGTATACTACAGCCATAAGTAACTAGGTAGGTATAGCATGTAGGCCTATCTCACAAGCCTCTTGGCTTATTCTGGGATTGGAGTGCATTACAACGAGTTTCGCATTAACTTATTGCGTTTGTTCAGAGCCTTCGCTATTCGGAAATCTTAGACAAGTGGCTATCACCTAATATGTCAACCGTACTCTTCTTTTAGTTGAAATATTTTAGCATTTTTGGGATATTCATCTCGTAAGCATTAAGTATGTTTGAATAAACTACCATAAGATTAATCACTTGATAAATTTATGGCTGTAAAAGAGCAAAGTTCATCTTCGGCCTTTTAAATTTATGGTATCTGACGTTGCTTCATTTTACATAATTGATCATCACACATTCATTCGGCAAAGTTAGGGTCAAACCAAAGCATTCTACCAGCGTGCACGGAGGTGTCCACTATGGCGATTAGCTGTATAGATGAGTGATGAAAGCACGCGATTGTGTTATTGGTTATTACGGACAGTTATATGTTTTGTCAAAAATTACGTTTATTTGTCTGGG
This sequence comes from Thera obeliscata, assembly GCA_947578465.1. NCBI lineage: Eukaryota > Metazoa > Arthropoda > Insecta > Lepidoptera > Geometridae > Thera > Thera obeliscata. The sequence goes on from OX387926.1 coordinate 9,228,355, forward strand.
TACCAACTTACCAACGCAAACGGGACCCTAATTTATTTTGGTAATACTTCGCCAGCTGACTTTTTTGCATCATCATCATAATTTTACCCCGTTTCCACCTATACTGAGCATAAGTCTTCTCTTTTTATCTCTCTTACTATTTTCGATCCCTTGCGACTTTCATCCCACTCATTCCCAGCACTCGCAACAAACTCGTTAAAATCTTGAAAATACTTTGAATTTTCGTTTGCGATTCCCTGCGTGGTCGGTCTCCTGTCTAGACTGAGTTGTGCACCGACCTGGCTATCGGGTCTTACGCCCACGGGCGCCTGGTTGCTCGGACTGGTCTCAGGCTGGTCAATAAAGAACTTTAACATACCGCCTGATTCGCTCAAATGGATCCCCTGTAGTGTACGTAATAGCTTTCTGAACTTTATCGATGAAGGAATGGAGTTATTGACTTTGTCGTACTGCCCATTTTATTAGACACTTTCTCTTGCTTTGTGCCATAATAATTGTTTATGTTCCTGCTAAATTACTTAGTTGGTTTCATAGCCCTACATCTTTCCAGGCATTTTAACACTTGGAGCACCAGAACAGAAGAACCGTATATTGATACAAAAAGTTGTGACAAACTTATAGCTAATATGCACTGGGACTTATTATGCCGAACTGAAAAAGATTGGTGCGTAGTAAATAAGCGCTTAGCAACACCCACTAAAATATCTAAATCATAGTTCATAATAGTTATAGTAAACTATTCAAAACAAGTTATCGTAGAATTTCATAACCTAATAAAGTCATTTGCCTGCGTAGCTGACAGCAGTGAGTAGTGAGTGAGTGGGTTAGTCTATGTACCCAGTATAAATGAACTGGATATAACTTAAATAATATTACGCACTAAGCAATCGAACTATAGGCCTACCATGAGCTCTGTCCGACTCTGCCTCTGGCTCTGGTTTTGAGTCTGTGTGTGTATTGACTAAACAAATCATACGTCGAAACGTCTCACACACACAGTATAATACACTGGTGAGCACTCACGCAGACTCAAAACCAGAGCCAGAGCCAGACAGAGCTTGTAGTAGACTGACGGGGAAGGCAAAGCCTTTCAATGTTTGCATAACGAAACCACGTTTATTTAGAAATGAATACGGCGTTAATAAATCCAAATTTTAGGAAGTGTAAAAAATAAGTGCGGTCATCCTACAATCTCGTCAAAAACTATGAAAGAAACACCGAACAAATATTTGTGTGGTGAACACAGATGTTTGTTCTCTGTCATGGTTTTACATTGTATTCTAAGCATGTATACACAAAAAAATGCATACAAGTTTTATAGCCGTTGTCAGCTACCAGTTTCCATAATACAAGCTCTGCTTATTTTGATGGAGCTAGATAGTGTTGTGTGAGTTGTCCACAATAGTATTTATATAGAAATGAGTGGACCTAGTGCCCTACTCAAAGTTTCTTCAAAAACTATTGAGTAGGTATGCTTATATTCAACTTTACAGAGCTAACTCTATTTACATTGCTGAAGTAGCTTTTCGAATAGATCACTGACAGCGCGCGTTCGCAATAATCCTCCATCAAGTTGATTAATATTCTATGTAAGTGACTCTCATGCTTCTGTTGGCTAACTAGATAGAAAGGTCTACCAAATGTAATTTACTTATGCATAGGATAAGATTAAAAGCTCAACTTAAGGAATCTAAGATCTATAATATAAGGTTTACAACTTGAGAAACCTACTTCATGGCCAAACTGCTGAACCGATTTAGATGAAATTCCTATGGAACAATCTGGAAGTATAATATATTACCTTTCTTTCATAAAAGATTTTTTAAATCGGCTCATAAATTAATAATTTATGTTATAAAAAATAAATAAAAACAAAATGCAACCACATGGAGGACCTTCTCGTTTTTTATTTAAAGTCGGTTAAAAAGTAAACAGGCCTTTGCATCTATTGTTGTTGATTTATACATATAACGTTAGGGGCAAACTGTTGTTTTATAACGTTAGGGGCAAACTGTTGTTTTACTCATGCACCTACTTACAGGACGCTAATAGTGCCTGAAATACGTGGGTTTTCACGACTGGATTCGAACCCGCGTTAGAAGCGGAAGGTGTAGCCAGCACTAGACCACCAGTGCTCTCTAATCTGAGATCTCTGAATCTAAGGTCTACAATCTATATAAAATATAAACAATAAAAGCTACCTGCTTTATAAGATACACAATTTGAGCTACGAATATAGAACTTATCCCACGCAGGCAGGTTTCTTGAATAAAACTCTTGGCTCGAGTTGATAATAGTTTGTTTTCTATAAATAAACGATTTCTAAGAATAGCTTAAAACGAGCTTTTCTCGCTGTTTCGTAAATCCGATTGCAGAAGTTAAATGGCTTGTGTTTCCATACCTATTCCTAGCTTGGGAAAGACATTGATTGCAATTTGCGATTTCTTCAGAAATAAATAGAAAGAGTTATGTAAGGACTCATCAGTGCAGAACAATACAAAATAACTTTATTAAAGCGGGTTCGAGACCAGTTTTTTTGCAAAAAGATCAGGCTTTGGTTCGTCATTTTTATGCAGAGGAGTTTTTGGTTTTATGGATTTCTTATTTTTAGTAGTAGTAGAGCTCGTTGTGAAGGGCTCGTCCGGGGAAGTACTACCACCATGCCTATTTCTGCCGTGAAGCAGCATTGCTGTGTTTCGGTTTGAAGGGTGTGGGTGCCGGTGTAATTACTGGCACGTGAGGCTGAATATCTGTATGCCTCCAGTTGATGGACGCAGGACAGTGCATCGTAGGGCACGTTCCTGATGTGCGTGACCTACGAAGCATTGCTTTGTTATAGGCGATAGTTACCACCTAACATCAGGAGGGCCATATGCTTGTTCCATCTGCCATTTACATAAAAAAAAAAAAAAAAAAAACTCATGATTTTAAAACTTCCCTGGTGGAAACTTAGACTTCTTCCAGGAATCAGGATGTATCATTCTGACCCTTTTCCATCTGTCGACTACTTTTGTCTTCAGCAACTGTTTTTTTTTCAATAGCAGTTAGTATATCATATTTTGTGTAGTATATCAGTGATAGTAGCATCTGCCACTAAAAAATAGCAATTTTGCCAATTACCTATAGAGCGCACTTGTCAAATATGACCGATATTTTTTGACAGCGTTTCACTGATGTGCTGATTTGCTGGAAAAAACTCTTTTTATTTAAGCTCGCCTATGTAGATGTCCTTTGTTATCAGTTATCACTTATTCGTAAATATTTCTGTGTGTGCAATAAAGAATTATGAACTGATCGTCACCGTCTAAATGTTCCAGCAATCCATGGGCTGAACTCAATAATACATCTTTAGTTATCAGTACAATGTGTGCATTTATCAGTAAACCAGTTCCATTGCCGTGTTGTGCCTTGTTAGTGGGCGTGCAGTTGGTCGCTGCAGAGCACTGCAATGCAACACTCGTATAAATTACAATCTAGCTTTGCATAGCTTCAACGAGTTTGGACGCTCTCTGCAACTATTGCGTACTTTTATTTTGTTGGGTAAGGTTTGGTTTCAAATAGGATGCTTAGCACCTTTGGTCGCGTGCCTGCAGTGTTGTAGGCTAGTTATATTGTATGATAGAAGAAACACTTTAAAGTTTGAACTTCTATATTTAAATTTACGAAGAAGACAACGTCGTAAATTGCAAGTGTGGCTCATGCGCACAGTACGAGATGCATACAAACACCATAGACAAATAAACTTCTATGAATGTTTTTTTCAATATTATACCTAATTATAATCTGTGTTGGGATGCCAACAAACAGTTACGGACAACCAAACAAGAGACCTCTCAACTCTATGCAAAAGATAGTTAATTTGCAATTTTTTTTGCCTTAGAGATTTAGCAACTTGATGAAAGCCAATAAAACCATTCAATCATTACCGAGGAGAATTAACTTGAGTGATAATAATACCTATAGCTATAGCAGATACCTACTATCTCAAGTTGATTAAAACAGCTAGGTATTCAATTTCACTCAATTTCCTTTCACTTTTGAACTCACTTTGTGCAATAGAAATACACCAAGCAATGTTAATATTTTTTTAATTGTAAACTTGCAAAGACAAAAACTTTAAATAAAATCTTACTGCAGTCATAGTTTTGATGTAGAAGACTAAATAGTGGCTATTGGCATGGTATACTTACGTAAGTAATTTTACTTTGCGATTGTACGTATATCGCATAGTTGAATTTGAATTTGCTTTCGTTTATTCACCACGATTCAAAGATACGAATGTGTGTCTGTCACGCACCGGAAACTAAACCCCCAAACAGAGTCAAAAGCGGCACAACTTACATTGCTACTTACCAATAGAAAGCACACAAACAAGGGACAATAAAACGACCAGTACCAGTATCCATTCAAATTTTTACGACGCATGCTTTGCCTCAACTATTTCTAAGCAATTACACGCGACAGGCTTGGGTTTTTATTGTTTTAAAAACGCATATTGTAACATTATGTTTTAATGTGTTCGCCACAGAATGAGAAGTGAGTTAAACTGTGTTTGTTGTCCGGGAGGGGTGGGCTCCCCTAAAGATTCTGCGCCCCGTCTGCTCACAACAACAGTTCTGACAAAATAATCGATAACAGCCGTAGTTGGCCATTGATCAAGATACCCTTTTAAAATTAATATTTTATACGCACGCACTTTTTGGCTATACCAAAATAAACTGACGTTGAAGCTAAAAACTACTTAAATACAAATAAATAATATATTTAAATTATTAAAAACATTATGAGGTAAAATCTGGAGGATATTTTGAAGATATCTGTTTTTTGGACCTCATCTACGCTTCTTTTCTCATTGGTAAAAGCCACGTACATGTACTAATAAATAAAAAGGAAACACAAAGATGCTGCTGGAAAATATTAAGAACTTTAATAGTCTTCTTGAGAAGAACGACCTTTATCGCATCTAACGAACCGGTAGTTATGTTATTGAATTGTAAAAGCTGTTCGATAAAATTTATTACGAACATAAATCTGGAATGTGTTGTTTACATTTAAATTAATTTAATTATACAACTAGCACTTTCTTACGAGGAGATAAGTTTATTTATAGGAACATTGTGAAGATTATACAATTATGTAAATCAGGGATTCCCAAAGTGGTCGATATCGACCCCTTGGGGTCGATATTGATTTCCTAGGGGTCGACATAAACGAAAACTGATTTAGGGGGTCGACGAGGTCTAAAAATCGACCCCTATTAAATTAACACAAGTTCTTATTTCAAATTTTCAAGTTAGGTAGGATAGGTACTGTATTGTTTATGTAGTGTTACGTGTACTAAGAATATTTTTTTTTTTTGTAGGAAATAGCATTGTTGTAGTAATGTAAAATCTCAAGTTCGTACAACGTACGTTTATTTTGCTAAATTTTGATGAGAAAATGAAGTCAACTTCACTGAACCAAGTGCAAAGTTTTGCAATTGGTACCTTAGTACCTAGGTATTTTGTATCAATAGGAAAAAACTAAAGATATGGCCCCTTATTCATAATAGTCTGCAACTTAAAGCATTGCTAATTCTCACTCTGTCTTCTTCTATTGACCTAAATCGATAGAGACCTATGAAAAATAACACTCTGTAGCAGCTGTTTTAAGTTAGCGGACCATAGTGAATAAGGGGGTTGATCATAAAAGTAGGTAATTTGGCCATGGGGGTCCGAGGTAACTGTTCATTTTGGAAAAGGGGTCACTTGTCCAAAATAGTTTGGGAATCCCTGATGTAAATTCTTTTTTAATAATGTTTCTCAGTTATGTTGTAGGTAAATTTTATGAAAAATGAATCTGATAAAAACAATAGTTGTACTAATTTGATTGTAGGACGGTGTAGTGCCCTAAAAAAATATGCAAGTTAAATAATTCTATTTTTGAAAAAACTTCCGCATCCGGACATTTCAATACAATGTTAAGGCTTGAACACACCGCCAGCGAACTAGTTCGCTAGCGATGGCGAACTAGCCCCCAACTAATTTGAAGTCTCCGAAATGTACATTGCCATCACAATGGCGCTTTTGGCGCTAGGTCTAGCGCAATTTCAAAGCATTTAACTGCTATTATTTTGTAGGCTAATCTTGGATTAACCTTGGATTTTAAATACGTGTCGCAGTTTGTAGTTCATATAAATTGCCAAGTTAAAAAAAAATTACATTTCTATTGAGTTTTCAAAAAAAAAAGATATTTATTGAGCACTGTGACATGCGCACCTATTTTATTGGACAACTTGTGTCTATTCAAAGTATCTAGAAGCATTTAAAGTGTCTAGGTTTATGACTACAATGCTTAATTTAAAAAAAATAAAAATACATTAGTAAAAATAGCCAAACCTTGGAATGGACCTGGCAGCACTGGCCGCAATTTAGACTGTCAAGATATGAAAGATATTTAGCCCAATCAAAACACTTAACTACTGCTAGGCATGGGAAATAATTACCTGCAGTTAATCGGCTCATTTACAACCTTGAGCTTGTTCAGCTCAAACAACTCAGCGGCTCAAACATCATGTAGTTGTTGTAGAAGTGCGAGTGCAGAAGTTAAGCCGCTTACAGACCTTCTGGCTTCACTTCGGAATCATTCAGTTAATATAGTTACCTAAACTGAAATACCTAACCTACCTACCAAAGTAGCAAGCAGCAAATAAACTGAATAAATAAAGTCTGTTTAAACTATTATCGCCACTGTTTGTTTTGAGCCGTTATTTATTAAAATTAAACTGCTAGCTATGCTAAAGTATAAAATGCTATGATGTGCGGTTTTGGCCCTTACGTATTTATTGCAGAAGCAAATTTTCAACATAGTTTCTATTATTGGCTATGCATACCGTAAACCTTATATCTCTTTGTGCTTCTTCCAGAACGACTTGCAATTTGATCAGGGCGAGCAACGCCAAGCTCCATAGCTCGTCTTAATCTAGGTCTTTACCTATGAAATTGTACATTTGAATATTTTTTATGCCATTAAAATTAGATAGGCGTAAGGCTCCAAACCCCACAGCAAGCTCAGCCGTATAATTAGTTGGTCTAACTCCATCACGGCTAAGCTTGCCGTGGGGTTCCAATTCTTCGGTCCAACTTTTTCACCACTTCTACTATCGTCTTCAATTCAAGGCCTGCGCACACCTATGTGCTCTTTACCGTCGTCAGTATTTTCGAAGCATTACAACCTTGGAATTTTCAAGTCAAGAGTGAACAAGTGAATAATAGCTAAGCGTGCTCCACCTTAGGCTGCATTTTCACTTTCCATCAGGTTTGATGGCAGTCAAACGTTTAGCTATCAACAATAAAAAAAAATACCTATACATGTCGCTGGCCATGGCGATCAGTGAAACGCTGTCAAATTTGAAAGCGATATTTGACATCGTTTCATTGATAGCCATTGCCAGTGACCTAGGTGTACACAGACCTTCATATCGTTGTTGACGACGGTTGCCAGCCGACCACAAGGCTCGTTTTTCAACTCATAATTTGCAGATTTAAATTTAAGGCTTTGCATGGGTGCAAAATACAAAAGCACATTTTGCCCTCCTTTTTTCTACACTAAGCCTGTGCAAAGCTAAGGCGATTGGCTGGTTATGTACATGGAATACATAGTGAGATAACTGGCATGTCGTAGAACCTACATAAACCGTAAAACATTGTCAAGTGCACGAAAAGAGCCTCATTGAGGTGCGTTTATAATTCTTTCACCACATTACTTTTGAATGAACTTTTGTCACCATAGTATTAAGTATGTTAAGGCTGCAATGCTTTCTAAGTGAGAGCTGAAATAAAAAGTTTTGGTTTGATTCAATTTTGGTGTGAGCTACACTGAGCTGCACAAAACGTAGATAATAATGACTCCTTCTGTCTTCGACCATATCACTTTACCAAACTTTGACACAAGAGGTGGGCGTGGCTACGCCACCGCCACGACCAAAGAAGTAGGAAATATAAAACTTGTTAAACCCATAGAGCAGCAGCATTGTTTTTGACAAAGTCAAACGGCTTCGTAGGTATTGCTTTTACCCAACATGCTGATGCAAACAGGAATGTTATGATATTGACCACTATGTGTGTGTATAAGTATTTTATGATTGCTCATCTGTTCCCCTATATCAAATAAATATAAAAATAGAACTAGTTTATTTTAATTATATGACAGCTGTCAGTTGAAAGCGATTCTATCTAGGACTGAAAAGTATTATTTTCAACCCACTCCTCAGGCAACTTCAGACCTTCTTTCTGGATATGAGTAATGAAAAATATAAAATAAAATGTCAGGAAATTAAAAACAAAAATAAAGTAGAAAATCACACGCAGTTATACATCACGCTCGCAGAATCCCAAGCATTCAGAAATAGTTTTCATCCAGCGATCCTCAAACATCTCACACCCAAGATTAAATGAAATGCGTGGAACAGACATGTTAACATACATAGCATAGGTACATAGCGGTGAAAATCATAACCTTTCCTTTTTTTATTTTCTTCGCCGCAGTCTATGTCTATATCTAGTCGAGTATAAATAGTATAAGGTCGGGCGCGATATAGATTAGATAGATCAGAAAACGTCGAATACAATAATTCAAATTCAATCAGTTTTAAATTTCTAATCCGCACAAGATTTTCGCCGAACACATTTTGTGCTAGACCTAAATGGTAAGAAAGTTGACAGACTGAACAGTATCCTTGGTTCATTAGAATTTTTCTATCAAACGTTTTCTGATGTACTTACTTAAGTACCTACCTATTAAACACCCGGCCTTATACTATTGAATTAGAGCACGGGTAGTCTAATTAAGAGGGTAGCGAGCAATCCAATCCAAAGATTGACTGGACTCTCAGCTCAGTTGGCAGTAGCTCTGCCTTCTGCGCCGTAGGTCGTGGGTTCAATTCCCACCGAGAACAAATATTTCTTTGGTGAATGCAGATGTTTGTTCTCTGTCTGAGTGTTATATTGTATTCTAACTATGTGTTAACAAAATGATGTGCAGTAAAATGTATGTACTATAGGAATGAGATAGTTGATTGTAATACATCAACTATCTGATTCCTATAGTACAAGACAAGCTCGGGGATAGATAGTGTTTTGTGGATTGTCTACATTATTAATTTATTTTATAAAGATCGTGGGTTAAAATTTGGTCGTGCACCACCAATGTATACTATTCTGTCAGTTCATCACCTATCTTAATATATAAATAGATATACTGTAGCTGTAGGTTTATCGACAAGATAAACCTAGCTCTAAGACTTCTCAAAGTGATCATTGATATTATGTAATTTTAAAGGTACAATGAATAAAATTAAACATTTTTACTTTACTTTGACTTTCACTTTGAATACTGCTACTCCATTGTAATCTCCATTTGATAACTCTTTGAATTGCTCGAAATCAATTGTCAATTTGAAAAAACGTCAAAACTATAGCGCTTGCAAAACAGGAAAGTATTAAAAACCGGATTATCTCCGGCTTCCGGCCAAAAACCGTTTCCAGGTTTGGTCAACGTAATATTTTTTCATATAGTAGAATTTTAACAAGAAAACAATATTCTAAGATACCTACAAAATCAACTATTAAAAAATTGTACGAAATAGGAATTAGTATCTAGTGAAGTTTAATATTACTTACTTTATTATTGAGTAGTTTATTGTTGAGTAGATTAGTAGTAGTAGTGGAGCTTTTTGTGAAGTGCTCATCCAGGGAAGTACTACCACCATACCTGTTTCTGCCGTGAAGCAGCATTGCTGTGTTTCTGTTTGAAGGGTGTGGGTGCCGGTGAAATTACTGGCACTTGAGGCTGAACATCTGTACGCGTGAAGCTGATGGACGCAGGGCAGTGCATCGTAGGGCAAATTCCTGGCGTGTGTGACTTACGAGGCAATGCTTTGTTACAGGCTATAGGTACCACTGTTACCACTTACAGGCCTATACCCGAGTGGGATCCTAGCTAAAGAAAAATAAGAACACAAATGAACAAAAAGTAAAACTGAAAAAAAACTAATAAAAATAAATCTAACATCAAAATATATGTATTAAAAATAAAGTTTAAAATTAAATTTAAACAAAATAATGACTATAATGTATGAATGTAAATAATAATGATGATATAATAATAATCGAAATAATAAGTAATAATATGCATGAAATGTAACTTAATGTAGTTATGGAATGAATGGGCTTTTTTTTTTTTTTTTTTTTATAGTTACCACTTAACATCAGGTGGACCATATGCTTGTTCCAACAGCTAGATGTATTAAAAAAAAAGACGCAGTGCAATAATAGAAAAACAAAGTATTGGTTTTATTATGTTTTATCGGTTTTTAGCTATGTATGCTTTTAGACAAAAAAAATCCATTTATAAAAATAATGCATCTTTTTAGTAATGTTTCAATTACCTGGACATATTAGGGCTAAGAATAAAGTGATGGTGAACTGAACGCGCGAACCTTGTGCAAACAACACCCACACCATTGCCTCCATATTGCCACTGTTATGACTTTTGAGGAACAAGATTTAGCGCAGTTTCAAGACAGTATCTAACACTAATACTAGCTCGCTGCGTACAATGACAGTTCGCGGCGCTGTGTGGGGATGAATGCAAAACCCTACGCTTGAAACTGATCGCCATCGCCATCGCAGTTCGAAACTGTTCGCCGCAATCTTTTCTAAGCTTAATTCATTCACCCGCTAGTCCGGGGTACCTAGGTAGTTTTTGTTCACGGGGATTCAAAACAAAACAATATTTTTGAGGCTCAATCAGTAAGATTTATGTTTCTGATACTAAGGAAAATCGGAATACGTAAAACTTCCCTCACTGTATAGGCATACGCCTATCTATCATTGCGTCCTGAAGTGAGGGTAGTTATTATAGAAAGCACTCATGTCAATGCTCCAGTCTGCCCACGACCACAGTTATTACAACATAGCCGAAGCGTCGGGGAAAATTATACGCGGTAAACACCCATCATCATCATTATCATCATCATCAACCTATATTAGTCCACTGCTGGACGTAGGTCTCTCGCAAGACGCGCCACTGAGCCCGGTCTTCGGCTCTTCTTCTCCAGTGCTTGCCAGCTACATTTCGCAGATCGTCGCCCCACCTTGCCGGAGGGCGTCCTACACTACGCTTACCTAAACGCGGTAAAAATACCCGTGTAACAGTTTAATGTGTGTTATGATCGCAAAAGTTTAAAAAAGTACTATTGATAAATTTTGCTTAGCTGTCCGGCTTTTCGCAAAACCGGAAAACCGGGTTTGCACGCCCTAGTCAGGACGTAATGTCAGATGGGAAACTGATGGGTGGCTGAACTAATTGATGCCCGCGACTTCATCGACTGTCTCCACGGGTGGTGATTATACACTTCCTTGTTTCGATATTATATTTATGCATTCCATCTCTTATAAAAAAGTCCCCAAATATTATAAATACATTCACTTGTTCTGTTTTTTCTCCATCAATCAAAATATTACACGCTGTTAAACATTCATATCGAATACCATAAACTTAGCCTTATGATTGTATTTGTTTTTGTATTTATTGATTTACTTTGATTATGACGGTTCATTCTAGGTATGTAAATGCCCTTATTTTATTGATATTTGATCTTATTCTAAGCTTCTCTCCATCCAAAATTTGATTGGAAAATACTGATTTGCAGCGATATAACCGCCCATTATGCATTACTATATTTTTAAATAGTTTCAAATAAGATTCTATCCTATTATTATCTTACACAACATCTTTTTTTGCTTTTAACGTAGTTAAACAAATATTTTTAGAAGTAATATATTTTTTATCTATTAAAACTAATAGGAAAAACAATTTCCAGAGTTCAATAATATTAGAACGAATCTTCAATAGTTCTCTTTTTCCAAATTTTAGACTCTACGGGTCGTTTTCACCGATGATTAATCAGTAGATCAAATATTTGACGATTGTTTAATACACAAAATTAAGAAAAATTAAGTAGGGGGTAGTAAAACATTAAATAGGGGATGCTTTGTCTGTCACGATCTGGGAACTTTCGTTTTTATTAGTAGTGATCGCAGCGTGCAACTGTCAAAAGACGCGGCAGTGTGTGCGGATGTATACAATTCCCTATGTTGAAACTGAACGGTTCGCCATCGCGCCCGCCAGCGAACTAGGTGTGTTCGAGCCTTTATTCGTGACAACGAGTAAAGGCTTGAACACACCGCCAGCGAACTAGTTCGCTAGCGATGGCGAACTAGCCCCCAAATAATTTGAAGTCTCCGAAATGTACATTGCCATCACAATGGCGCTTTTGGCGCTAGGTCTAGCGCAATTTCAAAGCATTTAACTGCTATTATTTTGTAGGCTAATCTTGGATTAACCTTGGATTTTAAATACGTGTCGCAGTTTGTAGTTCATATAAATTGCCAAGTTAAAAAAAAAATACATTTCTATTGAGTTTTCAAAAAAAAAAGATACTTATTGAGCACTGTGACATGCGCACCTATTTTATCGGACAACTTGTGTCTATTCAAAGTATCTAGAAGCATTTAAAGTGTCTAGGTTTATGACTACAATGCTTAATTTAAAAAAAATAAAAATACATTAGTAAAAATAGCCAAACCCTGGAATGGACCTGGCAGCACTGGCCGCAATTTAGACTGTCAAGATATGAAAGATATTTAGCCCAATCAAAACACTTAACTACTGCTAGGCATGGGAAATAATTACCTGCAGTTAATCGGCTCATTTACAACCTTGAGCTTGTTCAGCTCAAACAACTCAGCGGCTCAAACATCATGTAGTTGTTGTAGAAGTGTGGAAGTGCGAGTGCAGAAGTTAAGCCGCTTACAGACCTTCTGGCTTCACTTCGGAATCATTCAGTTAATATAGTTACCTACTTTAATTTTTTTCACTGAAATACCTAACCTACCTACCAAAGTAGCAAGCAGCAAATAAACTGAATAAATAAAGTCTGTTTAAACTAGTATCGCCACTGTTTGTTTTGAGCCGTTATTTATTAAAATTAAACTGCTAGCTATGCTAAAGTATAAAATGCTATGATGTGCGGTTTTGGCCCTTACGTATTTATTGCAGAAGCAAATTTTCGACATAGTTTCTATTATTGGCTATGCATACCGTAAACCTTATATCTCTTTGTGCTTCTTCCAGAACGACTTCCAATTTGATAAGGGCGAGCAACGCCAGGCTCCATAGCTCGTCTTAATCTAGGTCTTTACCTATGAAATTGTACATTTGAATATTTTTTATGCCATTAAAATTAGATAGGTGTAAGGCTCCAAACCCCACAGCAAGCTCAGCCGTATAATTAGTTGGTCTAACTCCATCACGGCTAAGCTTGCCGCGGGGTTCCAATTCTTCGGTCCAACTTTTTCACCACTTCTACTATCGTCTTCAATTCAAGGCCTGCGCACACCTATGTGCTCTTTACCGTCGTCAGTATTTTCGAAGCATTACAACCTTGGAATTTTCAAGTCAAGAGTGAACAAGTGAATAATAGCTAAGCGTGCTCCACCTTAGGCTGCATTTTCACTTTCCATCAGGTTTGATGGCAGTCAAACGTTTAGCTATCAACAATTAAAAAAAATACCTATATATGTCGCTGGCCATGGCGATCAGTGAAACGCTGTCAAATTTGAAAGCGATATTTGACATCGTTTCATTGATAGCCATTGCCAGTGACCTAGGTGTACACAGGCCTTCATATCGTTGTTGACAACGGTTGCCAGCCGACCACAAGGCTCGTTTTTCAACTCATAATTTGCAGATTTAAATTTAAGGCTTTGCATGGGTGCAAAATACAAAAGCACATTTTGCCCTCCTTTTTTCTACACTAAGCCTGTGCAAAGCTAAGGCGATTGGCTAGTTATGTACATGGAATACATAGTGAGATAACTGGCATGTCGTAGAACCTACATAAACCGTAAAACATTGTCAAGTGCACGAAAAGAGCCTCATTGAGGTGCGTTTATAATTCTTTCACCACATTACTTTTGAATGAACTTTTGTCACCATAGTATTAAGTATGTTAAGGCTGCAATGCTTTTTAAGTGAGAGCTGAAATAAAAAGTTTTGGTTTGATTCAATTTTGGTGTGAGCTACACTGAGCTGCACAAAACGTAGATAATAATGACTCCTTCTGTCTTCGACCATATCACTTTACCAAACTTTGACACAAGAGGTGGGCGTGGCTACGCCGCCGCCACGACCAAAGAAGTAGGAAATATAAAACTTGTTAAACCCATAGAGCAGCAGCATTGTTTTTGACAAAGTCAAACGGCTTCGTAGGTATTGCTTTTACCCAACATGCTGATGCAAACAGGAATGTTATGATATTGACCACTATGTGTGTGTATAAGTATTTTATGATTGCTCATCTGTTCCCCTATATCAAATAAATATAAAAATAGAACTAGTTTATTTTAATTATATGACAGCTGTCAGTTGAAAGCGATTCTATCTAGGACTGAAAAGTATTATTTTCAACCCACTCCTCAGGCAACTTCAGACCTTCTTTCTGAATATGAGTAATGAAAAATATAAAATAAAATGTCAGGAAATTAAAAACAAAAATAAAGTAGAAAATCACACGCAGTTATACATCACGCCCGCAGAATCCCAAGCATTCAGAAATAGTTTTCATCCAGCGATCCTCAAACATCTCACACCCAAGATTAAATGAAATGCGTGGAACAGACATGTTAACATACATAGCATAGGTACATAGCGGTGAAAATCATAACCTTTCCTTTTTTTATTTTCTTCGCCGCAGTCTATGTCTATATCTAGTCGAGTATAAATAGTATAAGGTCGGGCGCGATATAGATTAGATAGATCAGAAAACGTCGAATACAACAATTCAAATTCAATCAGTTTTAAATTTCTAATCCGCACAAGATTTTCGCCGAACACATTTTGTGCTAGACCTAAATGGTAAGAAAGTTGACAGACTGAACAGTATCCTTGGTTCATTAGAATTTTTCTATCAAACGTTTTCTGATGTACTTACTTAAGTACCTACCTATTAAACACCCGGCCTTATACTATTGAATTAGAGCACGGGTAGTCTAGTTTAGAGGGTAGCGAGCAATCCAATCCAAAGATTGACTGGACTCTCAGCTCAGTTGGCAGTAGCTCTGCCTTCTGCGCCGCCTACGGCGACCTATCGTGGGTTCAATTCCCACCGAGAACAAATATTTCTTTGGTGAATGCAGATGTTTGTTCTCTGTCTGAGTGTTATATTGTATTCTAACTATGTGTTAACAAAATGATGTGCAGTAAAATGTATGTACTATAGGAATGAGATAGTTGATTGTAATACATCAACTATCTGATTCCTATAGTACAAGACAAGCTCGGGGATAGATAGTGTTTTGTGGATTGTCTACATTATTAATTTATTTTATAAAGATCGTGGGTTAAAATTTGGTACCACCAATGTATACTATTCTGTCAGTTCATCACCTATCTTATTATATAAATAGATATACTGTAGCTGTAGGTTTATCGACAAGATAAACCTAGCTCTAAGACTTCTCAAAGTGATCATTGATATTATGTAATTTTAAAGGTACAATGAATAAAACTAAACATTTTTACTTTACTTTGACTTTCACTTTGAATACTGCTACTCCATTGTAATCTCCATTTGATAACTCTTTGAATTGCTCGAAATCAATTGTCAATTTGAAAAAACGTCAAAACTATAGCGCTTGCAAAACAGGAAAGTATTAAAAACCGGATTATCTCCGGCTTCCGGCCAAAAACCGTTTCCAGGTTTGGTCAACGTAATATTTTTTCATATAGTAGAATTTTAACAAGAAAACAATATTCTAAGATACCTACAAAATCAACTATTAAAAAATTGTACGAAATAGGAATTAGTATCTAGTGAAGTTTAATATTACTTACTTTATTATTGAGTAGTTAATTGTTGAGTAGATTAGTAGTAGTAGTAGTGGAGCTTTTTGTGAAGTGCTCATCCAGGGAAGTACTACCACCATACCTGTTTCTGCCGTGAAGCAGCAATTCTGTGTTTCTGTTTGAAGGGTGTGGGTGCCGGTGAAATTACTGGCACTTGAGGCTGAACATCTGTACGCGTGAAGCTGATGGACGCAGGGCAGTGCATCGTAGGGCAAATTCCTGGCGTGTGTGACTTACGAGGCAATGCTTTGTTACAGGCTATAGGTACCACTGTTACCACTTACAGGCCTATACCCGAGTGGGATCCTAGCTAAAGAAAAATAAGAACACAAATGAACAAAAAGTAAAACTGAAAAAAAAAACTAATAAAAATAAATCTAACATCAAAATATATGTATTAAAAATAAAGTTTAAAATTAAATTTAAACAAAATAATGACTATAATGTATGAATGTAAATAATAATGATGATATAATAATAATCGAAATAATAATATGCATGAAATGTAACTTAATGTAGTTATGGAATGAATGGGCTTTTTTAATTTTTTTTTTTTATAGTTACCACTTAACATCAGGTGGACCATATGCTTGTTCCATCAGCTAGATGTTTTAAAAAAAAGACGCAGTGCAATAATAGAAAAACAAAGTATTGGTTTTATTATGTTTTATCGGTTTTTAGCTATGTATGCTTTTAGACAAAAAAAAACCATTTATAAAAATAATGCATCTTTTTAGTAATGTTTCAATTACCTGGACATATTAGGGCTAAGAATAAAGTGATGGTGAACTGAACGCGCGAACCTTGTGCAAACAACACCCACACCATTGCCTCCATATTGCCACTGTTATGACTTTTGAGGAACAAGACTTAGCGCAGTTTCAAGACAGTATCTAACACTAATACTAGCTCGCTGCGTACAATGACAGTTCGCGGCGCTGTGTGGGGATGAATGCAAAACCCTACGCTTGAAACTGATCGCCATCGCCATCGCAGTTCGAAACTGTTCGCCGCAATCTTTTCTAAGCTTAATTCATTCACCCGCTAGTCCGGGGTACCTAGGTAGTTTTTGTTCACGGGGATTAAAAACAAAACAATATTTTTGAGGCTCAATCAGTAAGATTTATGTTTCTGATACTAAGGAAAATCGGAATACGTAAAACTTCCCTCACTGTATAGGCATACGCCTATCTATCATTGCGTCCTGAAGTGAGGGTAGTTATTATACCTCCACCTCTCAACGACGATAGCACTCATGTCAATGCTCCATCCAGTCTGCCCACGACCACAGTTATTACAACATAGCCGAAGCGTCGGGGAAAATTATACGCGGTAAACACCCATCATCATCATTATCATCATCATCAACCTATATTAGTCCACTGCTGGACGTAGGTCTCTCGCAAGACGCGCCACTGAGCCCGGTCTCTCTCTCTCTCTCTCTTCTTCTCCAGTGCTTGCCAGCTACATTTCGCAGATCGTCGCCCCACCTTGCCGGAGGGCGTCCTACACTACGCTTACCTAAACGCGGTAAAAATACCCGTGTAACAGTTTAATGTGTGTTATGATCGCAAAAGTTTAAAAAAGTACTATTGATAAATTTTGCTTAGCTGTCCGGCTTTTCGCAAAACCGGAAAACCGGGTTTGCACGCCCTAGTCAGGACGTAATGTCAGATGGGAAACTGATGGGTGGCTGAACTAATTGATGCCCGCGACTTCATCGACTGTCTCCACGGGTGGTGATTATACACTTCCTTGTTTCGATATTATATTTATGCATTCCATCTCTTATAAAAAAGTCCCCAAATATTATATATACATTCACTTGTTCTGTTTTTTCTCCATCAATCAAAATATTACACGCTGTTAAACATTCATATCGAATACCATAAACTTAGCCTTATGATTGTATTTGTTTTTGTATTTATTGATTTACTTTGATTATGACGGTTCATTCTAGGTATGTAAATGCCCTTATTTTATTTTTTATTGATATTTGATCTTATTCTAAGCTTCTCTCCATCCAAAATTTGATTGGAAAATACTGATTTGCAGCGATATAACCGCCCATTATGCATTACTATATTTTTAAATAGTTTCAAATAAGATTCTATCCTATTATTATCTTACACAACATCTTTTTTTGCTTTTAACGTAGTTAAACAAATATTTTTAGAAGGTAATATATTTTTTTTTCTATTAAAACTAATAGGAAAAACAATTTCCAGAGTTCAATAATATTAGAACGAATCCTCAATAGTTCTCTTTTTCTAAATTTTAGACTCTACGGGTCGTTTTCACCGATGACTAATCAGTAGATCAAATATTTGACGATTGTTTAATACACAAAATTAAGAAAAATTAAGTAGGGGGTAGTAAAACATTAAATAGGGGATGCTTTGTCTGTCACGATCTGGGAACTTTCGTTTTTATTAGTAGTGATCGCAGCGTGCAACTGTCAAAAGACGCGGCAGTGTGTGCGGATGTATACAATTCCCTATGTTGAAACTGAACGGTTCGCCACCGCGCCCGCCAGCGAACTAGGTGTGTTCGAGCCTTAAGTTACGAACGTCAAAACTTTTAAAAGTACGATAAATAAAGGAAAACGTAAGCGGCTCTTACTTCAAATTCTGGAAAGTTCCACGGCACTGAGCGACATTGAATAAGGGCAGGGAAGGGAGAAATGTGGGTGGCACAAGATAAATCTGACTTACCGTCACTGGCAAGTTGGACCCACAGGTACTGTGAGCTTGTTGCTAATGAAAATATATGACACTGCAGTTCTTGATAAATTATATGAAAATTCATGTTATCTAGCGCTGTGTTTTGAAACCGAAAATTTTGGAACCCCTCGTAGTTTCTGCACAGTTGAAATATGTTTCATAGATCACAGATGAAATATGCTGCATAGTTTAGCATAGTGTTGTGTGGATGGTCTACAATATTTATTTATTTATCTAAAGCTTTGCTTTAAGTTTCACAAAGAAATACAGTTTGTAACAATAAGAACCAAGGTCACTGACACTTCGGAATTAACATGCTAAAATGGCAACACGGGCCGAGCTCGTAGAACCGAAAACCACTCGGGAATAAAGGTTCTCGAACGGCAACCAATGAACGGGAAAATGGTGCGTGAAGTACCTACCCACCTGAAGGTCGCAAGAAGATGTTGATTATAGAGAGAATACTCACATAGAATTGCTGGAAATTTCTGGAAGCTTAGTCCAGCCAGCACTGGTAGCTTTTTTTCTTCTGCTGCTTATGGTGATGATAATGATGACGATGACTAATGATAAAATATTGAACCTCGTGAAATGCTGTCTTTGGAAATATTTTAATAATAAAGCTTCATCACAAATTACTATGTAACTGAATAATGGCCCGAACACACCTAGTTCGCTGGCGGTAGCGATCAGTGAAACGCTGTCAAATATCGCTGTCAGATTTGAGATTTGACAGCGATATTTGACAACGTTTCACTGATCGCTGCCGCCAGCGAACTAGGTGTGTTCGAGCCTTACAGCGTCGAGCCAAGATTTCTGTCCAGATTAATCTTGTACAAAAGTTAAATGCTAATCTGTTCATCGATGATTGATTTGATAAAGTCGATCAGGTGATCCAAGTCTCAAGATCTAAGCTTATTGAGCTTTAAAACTTGTGGTTTCATTTTTTTAGTTACGAGTATAGTTTAATCTGCGCTTTTTCATACAAAAGACATCAACGCCTACTATATTGTGCGTATTCCGACTGCGAGTTGCTTGGGAGTTTGAAGAAAATAATTATAAGCAATAAATAGTTTTACGTTATTACTTTTGGTGACACATTTTTTTTACTTTTATATTAAAACCAAACCTTGAACGTTTCGTCCGAAGCTTCTTTGAAACGCCAAATCGTTTTCAAACAACAGTGAAACCAAATCCGAGCTCTTCAAATAATTGAAACTATTCAAGATCGCTGTTTCTTGTAACTTAGGGTGTTGCCTCGTGACGTCATTTCTCTGCCATACCGACTCGCCCCGCATATACAAGAACCCTGATTATGTCCTAGTATTGTATAGGATAAATTAATTTGCTTTTATGCGCAGGCGTTATATTTCGCTGAATCACGGTCAACTTTAGTTTGTACCTACCTTTTAGAGCAGTCCGTGAAACTGGCTGTAACCAAATTAATAGATTTAATTGAATTTAAAAATGGCACGTGCCTAGTGCCAGGCACCAAGGCTTCTAAGGCACTTTTATTAAATAATGCGCGGAAAAAGAAACCTCGGATAAGTTGCCTCCTTGGTATGTTTCGGAGTAAAAAATATTGTTCCATTTTTAAATTACACGACAGAATGAGTTCTTATGTAATTTTGGCCGCTAAATATTATTTTCATACAAATTTTTCCAGCCACTGTTTGCATGTATTTGTAAAGCAATTTCGAGTTTTTTTGAAGAAAGTTGTATCAGTAATGTTCAAATTTGCAAGCATGTTCGCGAAAATGTATTTTGTACAAAAGGGCCCTTATGCAGACCGAAAAACATAAATGAGATGGGGTTTAACAAGGTTCAGTTTTTGTTGGTTTTCAGGCCTACGGAAAGCTTAAATTTGATGAAAATTTGAACGCTAATCACGGCTTATCATAATCACACACATTTAAAACAACACCACCAGATTCAAAACAGCCGCAGGTCTATTCTTGCATCACAACTCGTTCAGGCAATCCGTTGTGAATTTTAATTATTTTTTTTAGTTTGAAAATCGAACGTGGATTTAGCGCTCAAACAAATGAGCCGAGATGCAAGAATAGCTGACTGAAGAAAAAGTATGGAGATGCCTAGCAAGAAATTTGATTACGTATAGAATCAGAGAATATTTTAAATTCCATTCAAGCACAAAGTTTTCTCTAGAAATACGTTCTATGACAATGATGTAATAAATATTAATAACACCGGTAGAATACCAATCTATCCTGAATACATTCTCTATAATTGCCTGGATACAATGTTGCTGTCAATATGTAGGTACTTATTTATCGAATAGATCAGTCATTTGTTGATACGAAACACTGTTCCATTAGAAGATTCCCAATTCAAAACAGACCGTCCAGTCGATTATTTTCCTATTGTGTACTTTCATATTGTTTTTGTTGATAATATTATTACTATTTTCTTGTAGACTTTTACATTAAATAGCTATGTTTTATAAAGAAATGCCTATCGAGACGTACCGATACTTTTTAAATTCTATTTGACTGAGCTCTTTTTATTTCAAATCTTGAACAAAAGCTCGGTGCGTAAATCTGTCTTCGAGGATTCGCGTTCGCCTGCTACGGGCATAATTTATCACCTAATGATTGTTTTCGGAGATAATTAATTATAATACATTCTTATTTTGTTTTTGAACACTACGTATTAAAATAAGATAAGAAGGTAGACCTTACTTATAATGTTTCAAGTCTTTAATGTATGTACCGCATCAATGTCAAAAATCTCATCATCTTCTTCTTTTTAATGAGATGGCATCTGTTCATTTGGACAATTTGCCAATGTCAAGTCATAATTTATTACATAAATAAAATATTTTTACAATACCTACCTAATTTAATAAAAAATCAAAGCTCTTATCTCTGACGCTATCAGTCAGATAAAAAATTACGCCTCTATGACAAGTCTAAACATGTCAAAAACAAGATTGAAAATAATTAATCACACAAAATATACCTTTGCTTATACCTACCTACCTTTACCTTTGTATGTGCCTTACTCTGAATTAATCTGCCCTCAATCTCAAAATTGGAAATACTTAGATTCGTGTCAATTAAGGGGTACTCAACCTTTCTAAAATAACATTAATCCATCATTTATCGATAGGTACCTACTTTATCATACCATCGCTTACTAATACGACAGTATTTAGTTAAGCGTATAAACCTCGCTAACTCTCATAGGTTCAGCGTAAATTTACATAAAACAAGATTGTATTTCCATTGGAACTCCGCCGTGTTTCTACGAATTGCGATTTATGTTTGTACAGACAAAGCTCGCGGTGCTTTATTAAGCTCTGTAATGTACTGACGGCACTAAGATTGTTTGAAGGTTGTTCACTGACTAACTTGCATTAGGTACCCTTTGCATGTTATTTTTCAACTTGGAGTGAAACCAGTGAAATTGCTTGCACGTTAGGTTGAACACCTGTATGCCTAAAGTTGATGGATGCAGGGCAGTGCATCGTACTCTGGGCAATAATTTAATATTTATCATATAATAAACGAAATATTTTATATTATGAAACGCATGGTGCGTTTGATTTTGATGCTCAAATCACTTTTTTAATGAAATTTTATTTATTTTTAAAGTGGTTTAATGGTATTTTTATGGCTAGTGGAAAAAGTCAAACAGTATATTTTTCCTTATACTTTTTAAAAATCTTAAATCTACTGCAAGTTTTAAACCTAATCTAAGTGCAGTTAAAGCCACAAAATTTGCCAATGGAAATAGTCCGTGATCGACAACTGTTCAAATAAGCCGATCATGACGCATATTTCTCAGTAGTGAAATGAAAACCACAAAAGGTATTTCACCTAAAATACATCCAGTGATGCATCACGCGAGAACACAGAATACTAACTTATGACAAAGATCTAGACATACGTAGTAACTTACAGCCACATTGAAAGATTTAGAATTATACTGAAAATCTACGACTCATCGTGCAATTATAGATTAAGATTTTGCTTTATTTATAAGTGTTTTCATTTATGATGGAGAATTTGAACCCCTTAAATTAAATCTATACTTATACATAATAATATATAAAATAAAAAAAAGTCATGCTAGTTACACTATTTATAACTCAAGAACGGCTAAACCGGTTTGGCTGAAAATTGGTGGGCATGTAGCTTAAAATCAAGGAATAGGAGGGCCTATCCCGAAAAAGTAACGAGAACATGGCAAGTTGAAGTTACTTATACAAAAAATAAACTACTGAAAAAAGTCTAACCAAAGTGATGGTTGTCTCAAAACATGGAAACGGCTGCAAGAATTCTACCATTTCAGAACTATCAGCTTTTCGGTCAGAGGTTAATATTAAAACATAACGTTTAAGTGTTTTTCTTGTCACAGGTCACAAGAGTCACAACAATCCCTTTCCTGCAGGCAGTACATGGCAGAACACGTATAATAATAGGGTCTACGCTGGGATAAGTAAAGTGCTCATGAATTATTTACCCACCTTTGTATACCTTTGCATTATGCTCTGAGAAGAGATAACACCCTTGCGAGTATCAGTAAACTGTTTTATTATACGATCAGCGAAACTTAGATGTCATTGCAAGATTGAATTGACGGCAAGTGATATATTATTTAAGAAGTAGGTATTACAGTCCTAGAAGCGTTGTAATACTCTTCTTTAAGCAAAGGATGCCACCTTCTTCAAGTATTATATAGGTCCATTTCTCTGGTAAGCCACGTCTTGAAACTCTTTTCGCTCGTAAGTCCGACGACTTCCAGGCTCCCGAATCTATCATTACCCGTCTGGTGTTGTTTTTTCACGGTTTTGTTTCAAACTTCTTCTTCGGTTGATGCTAGTTGAAGAGTTGCACTTATTATTTTCAGATGCTCAGATACTTTGTTGATCTATCGTTTAAGACTTCGTCTTCACTTTTTTACCCTTTTTGCCTGTACCTATATTCTTAAAATTATACAGAGGCTCAACTGTGAACAAAACAGACATACAACTTCAGTATTTGTTGCTAAAACGTTACTCATCTTCATCGTTCTGCCTATATATCATTATGTGGAGTTGTCATATTGCGTTTTTTTATTCCATTATTCCTTATTATTCGTCCTCCTTACTATACTATCTCACTAAAACAATGTGACACTGTGTTCCCTCTGAACCTAAACTTCGAATTTATGATTTTACTATTTGAAAACAAAGGGCCCATTCAAACTAAAGGATCAAAGCTCCCGCAGTGGTGCATGACACGTGACAGATAAGTGACAATGGATGGCCACAAACCCAAATTACGTATTCCACAATTTCAATGAGCTTGGTTTTCGTGCATCGAAGTCACGAAATATTATTGAGTGAGTAAATCTACTTGCGGTATTGAATAATAAAAAATATATCTAAAGAACTTCACAACTGTTGTGACTTTGACCAGTATCGTCATCTTTCAGCCCTTATTCCACACTAAGTGGGGTCGGCAGAACAGATTTTCTTCTTCCTCTCACCTCTAGGTATCATTCGTCATCTCAGTGCTCACTCTTTTGATTCAGTATGATAAGTTTAAAACCTATTCCGCTCATTTGGAGCTATTTTTCCATCTATACATAAAATAACCCGTCAGATAAAAATACACTCATCTCTTTTCGTAAATGATGTAAGGATAATAAGAAGGTTTTAACTCAGTGAAAAGTTGATATGGTACAATTTTATTCAATGAGCATACCTACAATTGCTTAGAGTAATACTTGGTTGCTATCAAGTGTGTACAAACAGACGGAAAGCCTCTCTATGCTAAGTCTATATGCCCCACGCTCCAGTGAGCCAAGCCGACTGCACCTGCTATGATAATTTCACTAATGCATTTAAAGCTGCATTATTCTGTCCTAGTTACTGCCACAATAGACAATTTACAGAGGTCTGCCATTACCTGCCTGTCTGTCAATCTAACTATTAATGATAGCAGGTGACCTTCTATCAAGCGGTATTCAAAACACCATTCATTTTCGAGCATATTATTTATTTCTTAGATTTCAGATTAGTAAAAAAACTAATCTTGTTTGACAACCTATTATTCTAAAAACATAAGCACTGTAACTCCTTATTTCTATGTAATTATCTTTAATCTTATATGCATCCATAAGGTATAAGTTCAAAGTTGTAAACTTCATTGAATAATAAAAGGTTGACGACCTCTCTCAAAACGAGTCACAATTAGAAATTTCTTCCATTGTCCTTGTTCTTTGAACGCTGAGACGATAATCGTCCTGTCCCCTATCCTATCCTGCTATTAAAGTAATTGGCGATTGTTTGATACTACTTTTTGTTGTAAATTGATAGTTTATGAAGTTTTCAAGTGCTTTTTTTGTTAATTATTTGTAAACCTTCTTCTTCTTAAGTAATGGCATCTGTCCATTCGGCCAATGTTGCCAATGTCCAAAAACACAATATTTTGTACGAAGTGACGTAAATAAATGCCTCGTTAATTCACATTTGAATGCAAACCATTTACTTACATCCATAAATAAGATTTATTCGTACGATTATGTACGATCAACCTTTATTTATTCATCTGCCGCAAGCCATTCACAAATAACGTGTTCACACAGATTTAAATGAATAACATATTTTGTGATCACCTTTCTAGGTGGTCTTTAAGTTATAGCTTATTGAGTGGCACGCTGACCTTTATAAGGGTATATTTACACTCCACAGTTGGCTCTTCTTCGAAAGGTTTTCTAAAATTTACTGATTTTCGCAGTAGTTTCCATAGTTCTGTAAATAACTTATATGTCAATTGAAGCCCTTACATGGAAGAAGCAGGTATTTATCGCGATTAAAACCCGTTTCTTCCAAGCACAACGATCACGTTAATTTAAAAAGTGCTGAAGCCCTTACATCACCCACACTGCTACAAGCCTTTTCCCTGTTTTTCGTTTCACAAAAGTAAAAGAACGACGAAATCTAACCTCTAACATGATAATATTAGCTGATTACTTTTTGGAGTTGGCGTGAGTGGCTAGAATAGTATGGATTCACTCTTACGTTGGCAGTTTTGACCTTTGATATTCCAGCTATGCTCGAAGCTAGCGAACATTGGTATTTGCCGGTCAGTTATGTCCACTAAGGTTTGAGAATGGCGCGGGCATTTGAGTATTGTCGAGTCGATAATTCCCAGAACGTAGTTGTATTTATGTTGTATCTCACTGGATTCTGAGGATTTTCTAGCGCGGTTGTTTGACCTCTGACTTTTTTTTCTCTTTTTAGATCAAATACAAATAATTTATTGTACTTATGTTGATAAATACAGGTGATACAGTAGGCTAGTTTCAGACATAAACCCTGTTAGGGCACAGCAATTAATTTTTACCACTTTGGATTGAGTGATTTATTGTTCATGTTTAAATGCTTATCATTCGATTCGATATTTAGTTTTATGATAGCGTAATATCGAGACTTCTGCGCCATGGGAGAAAAGGCCAAAAAAAATGTATTGATCAAGTAAATATTGAGGACTTCGGCAATGAGGCTTTCAAACTACGAGTTTCTATTAAAATTTAGTAAAAAGTTTGTTGAATTTAATTAAGTCTTAGGCCCGTATTCCGAAACAGTGCTTGAGTCTGAGTCGAGCCTCAAGCATAGATTTTATGACAGTTCTCCATTGAAAAGTGTCAAAAACTTGTGCTTGAGGCTCGACTCAGACTCAAGTACTCTTTCAGAATACGGGCCTTAGACTAAGGCCCGTATTCCGAAACAGCGCTTGAGTCTGAGTCGAGCCTCAAGCACAGATTTTATGAAAGTTCTCCATTGAAAAGCGTCAAAAATCTGTGCTTGAGGCTCGACTCAGACCTAAGCACTGTTTCGGAATACGGGCCTAAGTCCTGAACATCATAGAGATGGTGAACCTAACGTGCCTTGAACAACTCCGTACAAAATAATACAAAATAAACGAGTAGGTATAATAAGTATTCAAAGATGTTACTGAACAATGGATCTGCATCTAGAACTAAGATGTTTGAATATGCTAAAACCATAGCACAGCACTAGCCGTGCTTTATCAAAGTGCCTGTGATAGTATCGTGATAAAATGGGGAACACAAATTCGGGCCACCACCGCCAACACAGCAAGAGGAAGTCCCGAAGCCTACCGACATCACCCGAAGTGAGGAGGTGAGTAATGACGTGCAAGATGCAGTAGGATAGTTTCTATCGATGGTGTCATTTTCTGTCAATCTGACGTTTGCTACATTTTCATTAATGAATGTTTTTTTTTAGAACTAAGTCAAAAAATCCTTCTACGTAGCTAGTTACGAAACTCGTTACGTAGTACAAGCCCTAAAGGGATTATCATACTATAGTATAGAGTACTAGCAGCCCATCCCGGCTTCGCACGGGGTAGACAATATTGTTGTACATTATTTTGTTCTATCGCTAATAGTTTCGGCAGCGCATTCGACGAAAGACATTTTAAGACTCATTTTTCTACACCTTCGGTTACATTGTTCAAATTTTACCAAGGATCCCTAATTTTTTTCAAAATGAAATGTAGCCTATGTCAAATTGGAAGAATGTAGCATTCTATTGGTGAAAGAATTTTTTAAATCGGCCCAGTACTTTTTGAGCCTATTCATTACAAACATACAAACATACAAAAATAGGTACAAATCTTTCCTCTTTATAATACTAGTGTATAGATAGATAGACCAACGTTTATTTTTTTACATCATACATGCTCAGTAAATAGGATTTACTTTAACGCAAAGAGGCTGTGTAAGTAGGCGTGTGCAGCCCAGTGCATTGTAAATGCGTTCCATTTTCAAATCACTTTTACCGTCACACTATGCTTGATACGTAATGGTTCATTAAAGTTCAAGAGCTATGCAAACCTCCTTGGTGATGGTTCATTACAGTTCAAGAGCTATGCAAACCTCCTTGGTGAAACAATCTCTTTTCTTACAAAATGATATGAAAACTTTTTACTGAAAAGATATAGTAGCTCACAGATGTGTGCATAAGTGTGCGTCTACGACTGTTTTAGCAGATACCTACCGGTACAAATATTTTACTATTAATTTTAATAAAATTAATAACATTATTGTAAGTTTATTTTTCTCAAATTAAAATTACATTTTGTCATACCCGTATAAATGTTGTGTTATTGTTGTATTGTAAGCCTATTTCTGCCGAAAAGCAGCATTGCTGTATTTCGAGTTGAGTGGTATGGGTGCCGGTGAAATCACTGACACGTGAGGCTGAACATCCGTATGCCTCAAGTTGATGGTCGTAGGGCAGTGCATTGTAGGGCACGTTCCTGACGTGCTTGACCTACGAGGCAATGCTATTGCATTTGCTATAGGTAATGGTTACCACTTAACATCAGGTGGGCCATATGTTTGTTCCATCAGCTAGTTGAAAATTTACCTCGCATGAATGATGTAAAGTAGAATGCTTACCTCGGTCATAAGTAGCTATTGCACCCTCGAACTATATTTGCCCTCGCTCGCTTTGCTCGCTCGGGCATCTAAATATCTCGGGTACACTCGATCCATTAGCGCCCTTTGCGAGCTGCGCTCGCACGGGCGCCAAAAAGGATCTTGTTCTGCAAAAGCTCACTTACTGCCCTTGTATAACAATCTACTATTTTGGTTCAAGACGTTGCGTGCAATCGTACAGTTATTATGAGAGAAAAATTATGGCAATGATTAAAATGAACATAAGCGTGTGCATAAAATATCATGTGTTTTTAACAAGCATCTCTACCTCAGAATGTCTCGTAAAATTACTGTTAAAAATATACGACGTTGTAAAAAATAAAAAAAAGGTTTGAAAAGAGCAAAATTATGCATTGTTTCCAATATAAGCGAAAAGTTGAAGACCAACAAAAATAAACATTGTTATGACTAAGGACATTTCTGAGAAGAATAAATGGAGAAAGGCGACGATTATTGAGAACCAAAAAAAAAACATCTAGGTATTTGTATAACTGAAATATTTGCACGGAAGTCGAAAAGCTCATACCAACTAAGCTATAAGGCCATTCAAGCTACGTTCTTTTATTTATTATTGTGTATTGCATACTTATAGCTTTGAGCTTTGTACACCTCTAGGCGTCTTATTATGAACCACTCTGCTTAAAATAAGGTGCTTACCCGTTTCAAGTCACGCTCAGTATCTTTTACGGCTAGCGTTTCATCTATTTCGTAAAGCGCCAGTTAATCTTTGATCTCGTGGATGCATTTTGTGTAGGTGTAAGGAAACTCTTTACTTAGGTAGCTTAATAGATAGTAGGTACGTGACATATTAATAAACAGTTTTGGTGTGATAGACTGCTTGAATATACCAAAATCTATACATTGGTGGTCATCACCCTGCGCTAATAAGCGACCTTGGCACAACAAGTTTGGTTCCGTTGTTAATAAAAATAGTTTTCCTTTTTTCTGTTTTTTTCTTTTTTATCATTTGACATATTATATCGGCTCGGTCCTTTCTTCATTGTCGTCTTGCACACAGCAGTCCATCAATATTTTTTTTGGTTAAGACATACTTTGTTGCTCTGTAATTTAATTAATTATTATAAAAATACTATTTTTTGGCTGCCATCACACCTAATTTATCAGTTATCGAATCAGCATGATCAAACTAAACTAATTTCAAGCTCATTACCATTAGTAATGTATTTCAGTTTTAATTATCCCCATAGAAACATACCAGTAAAGTATTCTAAATAAGTGTGACGTCAAGAGTGTCATGGAAACGACAGACAGCCTCCATTTCCGGACGGAACGGGCCGCGCCGGAATTTCATCATGTCACGTGATACTGCTAGACCTACCCTCAGCAATAATACCAATCAGCTACTTTCAAAGCCTTCAAGCCTAAAATGTGGTTTTGCTAACACACCATTTTATGACATTAAAATGTTTGTAATTTATGGGAATACAGACTGTACCTACTCTATTGATATATCGACCTATGTTCATAATCTATTCTTTAGGAACATAGAATGTAACTTTCTCTAGTTACGTTTTTTAGGCAAACACGATGTGCCCCGGGAAATAGCAGAAGGCAAGGCATAAGGTTTCTTTCGCTGGTGAGTAAAAATTTCTTCTTCTTAATTAATGGCATCTGTCCATTTTGGGCCAACAGTTTTATTCGAATTAAATTAAAGGTATATTTATTCTAATACCCTATAAAAAAAAGAGTGCGTTAAACAAAAATAATCGAAATGAAATTGTTATCATCGAGATATAAGTACTACGTACGTAGTACTTATATCTCGATGATTGTTATACTAGGTAAGCGTTGTTCCGTTCCATACATCTTTCTTCCTGTTTTGTAACTAATTCACAGAATATCCTTTACATGCTCGTAAATAGCTATGCATAAATTACAGCCACGAAATTCACGCAAGCAAGCGTAAACTGATACAGTTCAATATCCCCGAACACGCATATATCATGTTCCTTACCCCTGCTTCCCCCGGTTAGTATTGCATAGGCGTGCGCGCGCGCAATCAAGCTCGTAACGAGCGAAGAACTGTAGAAAATAATAATAAAAATAAAAAAACTAATAATGAAGGATCGAGGAAAACAAGTAAAAACTTCCGGGACGGCAATATCACAAATTATCATAACCTATCTATCCATTGGTGTGTAAGGTATAGTATAGGTAACTTTGATAATAGCGTTACATATAAACACAGCACGAAAACGGCATGTATTAACTATGGTTTAATAACGAAATAAATCAGCAGGGCGATTGTGTAATTCTGTTACAATCAAACGTTAGATACTAACAAGGAACAGCGATCACATATCTTGTTGCCATCATTTTTCGATCAGTTCCTTTAGCTATACTACAAAGCGAATTTCCTATTCGTTATCTCATGTTTATTACGTCAGCATTCTATTGCAATCGAAGCCATAGAGACGAAATAATGTCAAAACTGACAGATGCGACTATAGGTTTTAATTACAACAAATGATAGACAATCTTCTATTACCGAAAGTACATCGATGTTACTCAATGCAAATTATAGTCGGTACTTTTTCAAATTATTATGATGAGGCCTTAGTACATACCGAACTTATTTTATTTTATTGTAGATTATTTGCCGTCCCGCTCGTCTCGTCCGTGACTATCAGATTATGTAGGTACTTACATAACATGCATTCTATAATACACGCTTGCATAAACTGGCATAGTTTACCCTACGCGTGTCATGTTGCTTCCCCCGGCTTCCCCCGCATCAGCAAGCATGCGCGCGCGCCAGATGTTCATTGTTTTGATATCGCCCTCATTACCGGCAAGCTTTGATCGAACAAAGGGCAAGAAATCAATAACAAACTCGGATTGTTCTCACGGTATCTCGGGAAATACTGTCTAACTAACCTGGCAGTCCGTACAATACCTACTTACGTAGGTATACTAAGCACCTGGCCTTAGATGCCTATACCTACGGCTATGTAGGTATTATGGGGCTTACCTAAGTTTTACTATCTCAGAGCAGAGTAGAAAGTAGGTAACAAACACTATCCGTCAGAATAAAAAAAAACTTTAGCTGCATTATTTTAAAAAAAAAGCAAGTTGAAAGCTTTTAATTCAATTATTGCTCGGGAGAGTTTTAGTCTAGACTGATGCAGTCTATTCGATGAAGATGTATCACTTTGAAACGAATCCATCTTGTTTCCAATTAGGTACGTAATGGTTTGTTCTGCGTAGCTTCCACATAGTTAGCGAAATGCTGATCGATCTTGCTTTGCTGCTTTGAAAGCTCTATTTATTTATCGACTGACGTGCAGCGCCATCTAGCGTCGAGTAGCAGAAGATAAAAAAAGTGATTGAACCAAAGAATAAAGAAACTTTTTGCATGGAATTAATTCTGTTTACGGGGTTTGATCAAATTTATGAAAAAAATAATCAGTTACGTTTTTCACTCCAAAAAAAAGGTCGATTTGTTTTAGACCGTATTGGTTTTCTATATCTTTCCTAAGGCCTGCGCACACCTAGGTCGCTAGCGTCGGCGATCAGTGAAACGCTGACAAATTTGACAGCGATATTTGAGAGCGTTTCATTGATCGCAATCGTCAGCGACCTAGGTATGTACAGGCCTTTTTAAATGTTAAGGTAAGTAGATAAATGGACACGTGGCATGCATGCATTTTCAGCGTTGTGCTACAAAACAACATACAAAAAACAATCACTCTTTTCACTTGTTATTTTTTTAGGTAATAGTTTCATTTGACATCAATGATTGCCAATTTTGTATGTTTATGTCAGACCGATAAAATCGCAAGTTACGTAACAAAGTGGGGAAGGTATTTCAGTTTACTAGCCGGTACCTAGTGGTATTAAAGTCGTGACGTGTCCCACAAGGTAGGAGTGTTCAAATGGGCATACTCTCATACTTTGTTAGCTTTAAACTTGCAAAACAGTCTGACATTATGAACTTAGGTAGGTAAAACAGTCGAGCGTGAACTTTCAGAAAAGGAGACCCGGTAGGTATGAACCAATAGAAAATCTAGAT
Organism: Thera obeliscata; assembly: GCA_947578465.1. Lineage (NCBI taxonomy): Eukaryota > Metazoa > Arthropoda > Insecta > Lepidoptera > Geometridae > Thera > Thera obeliscata. The sequence goes on from OX387926.1 coordinate 9,260,536, forward strand.
AGTTTAAAAACAAATATGTATTAAAAACAGGAACCTAGTACCTACCTAATTAAATTTGTGTAGGTAAACATTTGTGTAGAAAAGACTTGAACTTTTTAAAATGAAAACTGATTAATTATTTGGGCACCTAAGTTAAAACATTCAGCATGAACACAGGTAGACCGAACCCAATTTTATTAACTCCTACTAAAATTTATAAAGGTACTAGCTGCCTGTCCCGGCTTCGCACGGGTGGACATTTATTTTTTAAACACACAAATATAGCCTTTGTTACTCAAGGTGAACCTACGTCCAGCAGTGGACTAATATCAATTGATGATGATGATGAAAGAACATTCTATAACGTTTAGGAGCACTATTTTCTAGAACATTTTGTCCAAATCTAGAATTCAGAACCGTTTGCATGGGTATATTTGAGTATTCTAGATAATTCTGGATTACTAACGTTTGGATGCATTCCGGATGCTAGCCGAATAATTTCAGTCTTCGAATTAAATTTGATCATTCCAGAACCTCAAAGACATTCTAGCTAGAGCATACTTTCCTCGTCAAAGTCGAGAATTTTCTGAAAAATCCCTAAGCGATAGAAAGGGTGGACATATATAAATCCCTACGTGATAGAAAGGGATAGACATAGATTTCGAAACTTTTGCCCCTTATAAATTAATAACACCTAAATATTGAATATAAACTATCCTATCTTTTAAGTCCGACCATATTTTATGCAGTTGCAAAATTTTATCGAAATCCGTTCAGTAGTTTCGGAGTTTATCGCGTTCCAAATTGTGACACGAAAGATTTAAAATAATAAAGAAGATAGATTATGCACTATCTCATACGGTGGAAGAAAACATCGTGAGGAAACCGACTTGTCAAAAAACCAAAAAAATCGTAAAACATAGTAAAACATGGATCAAGGGCACGAAATGAACCTCTTTGAAGCACACTACTGTTTACTTTTAAGCTTAAAACTCTTTCCTAGCGTGTAGGTAATCAATAAAAAGTTTTCTAGTTAATTGGTTTCTTATTTGAAAAAACATTCTGTTTCCTTATTTTTCACTAAGCTAGAAACTATTTTAATTTGTACCAAAGTCCAGAGACCCTAGCCGGATAGTCTGGTCTGCTTATTTATTACCTATCCGTGATGAGGTTGTGTTTAATCTTCTCTAATGGTTGAGATGTCTGTTGGGGCATTTGACATTGTACATTCCCCAACACATTTAATTTGTACTCCGGAAAGTGGACTGTAACTGGATATCGCCGAATTGTCTAGAAAAGAGTCAGTCATTGTCTTATTGATTTGTTGCTAAATAACATTACCTTTCACATTTCGCTATGAAAGAATCGGCTACTTTGATATACTATTTGTACTCGCTTAGGTATTTTATACTTTATTTATACGTTTCGTATCCCGAAATTGATGAAATTGGTGGAAATTTAGGGAAGAAACTTTCAAGTTATGCATGCTAGGATACGAAGTATAATGTTCCCATACAGCACGGCCTTTTGGGAGATGAAATCAAGTGTGGAGAGTTTTTCACTTTAAATAGAAAATATATTGAAAAATAAATGTATTTACGTTCGATACCTACTACCTATAAAACAGCCTTAGTTTATTAGGTACTCAGTTCAGGCAAACCATCTCTCGAAGGAGGCATAATAATAATAACCTACAACCCAAAAAAACGCCGAGGAGGCAATTAGGTAATAATATACTGCTATCGATTTAGAATGCCTAGTTTTTTTACACCCACCTAAACATTCCAATAAATTTAACAAGGCATGTCCTTCCGATTAATAGGTTCTAATTAGCAAAAGTCAGGAGTCCTTGAGTCGCTCCCAGGGCCATTTAACTCTTAATTAAAATTCCAATAAGGTACGATGTCACCTTCAACAATTTCTCAAACGATTTTAATATTCCAAACAAAGTTTACTGGCGATAATAGCTTTCGGGAGAAATTTGCCTTCTTGGTGCTATAATTTGTGAAGTATAAAAAAATATTTTATTGGTAATTTTTGAGAATAAAAAACAACTTTTTTAGATTATTTATTATCTAAGTACCCACCTAAATAACATAATAATTTGACTGTTCAACGATTTATTTCGATGAGACGTTTCTAAATTAGTTTTAGTCTAAGATTTTTAAATGAAAATAAAACCAAACTTTTTTAAATTTTATTTTATTTTATTTATTTCCATCTTTGGTATGTAAAAACCATTTTTTTTTTGTCAACAGACAAGTGTCAGTGCTGCAAACGTCGATCCCGCTACCGGCGTCAGCAGCTGCAGTACGACGCGCTCCGCCTGACAAAAGACCACTACCGGCCACTCCTGGACATGGTAAGTATCTTAACGTACTCAATCAGAAGGCATAGTGAAGGCATATGTATAGTGAGTGTAGTGAATTGTCAATTTTGTTGGGTACGTATGTCAGGTAGAAGAGGAAATAAAGGAGCCGACTGTATAACTGGACTGAAACGTGTGAGCAAAGATCACTTTTCAGTTTTTAGACGTTTTCCTGAAAACTGAGTCTAAGTGCTGGCACCTAGACTTGTCCCACACGACCAATCCTGAAAGTAAGGATGGGCGTTTTATCGACAAGCATTTAATTAAGCAGACTTTTTGACGTGATAACGTCTTGTAAATCGATGGAGCCGGCTGCACGCACGAAAAAACATGACTCATGCGTCGTTACGTCGTTTCGTCGTTCCATTTACCTGAGCCCGAGCCCGGGTCGGGTAATGGGTAAGGGTAAATGAGGGTAAGGGTAAATGAGGGTAAGGGTAAGGGTTCAGTCTGGGTCCGGGTCCGGGTCCGGATTTTCATTCAGTTCCATTCAGTTTCATTCAGTTTCATTCAGTTTCATTCAGTTTCATTCAGTTTCATTCAGTTTCATTCAGTATCATTCAGTTTCATTCACATTCAATTCAATTCAGTAAAATTAAATTTTCTTTTGAAAAATGCAACCATTCCATCAGTATTTTCTTATGACGTTATCACGTTCAACTATCGTCAGTAAACCGACTTTACAGACAACCGATTTTTTTAGTATAACACTTTATCAAACATACAAATTACATAAGCACTTTTCGTTTAGTGCTTTTCAATAATCATAATTATCATCAGCCTGAAAAAGTCCACTGCTGGACATAGGCCTCCCCTACACATTTCCAGGAAGAACGATTCTGAGCCCTTTCCATCCATCGACTTCCCGCGATCTTTTCAATAATCTGATAAAAATATATATTGTTATACCTCCGCCTATCCGCACCTTAAACACAGTTAATACTTTCAGATTATCTCTAAAGAAACATTTATTTAAACTACAGTTTTCGACATAAATAAACACAAATGCAAAAATACTTACAAATCGCTGGGTTAAAAACTTTTTAGAGAAGATTATATCTTTGGGCGGTCAAAAATGAAGCACATTTATTGGGTTGTGTTCTCTTCTCAATCGCCGTAGTAGTAGGTACCTATTTGGTACCTACTTAATATCCACGGCCCACACTATCACTGCCCTTAGCACATAAACGCTACGTTCTGTTTCGTTACTAGTAAAATCCTTACAAAATTAATAAGCATCAAATTCAGAACATCATTTTCCATGTTTTATTTTCCATTTTCAGTTTCGATTTTCTTATAAAATACCTCTAGCAAACAAACAAATCGTATCACAGTGCTCAGGGTTCACGCATTACGACAGCCAATAACATCCGCTGTAATTTTCAACCGCCTAGCGCTTATTGGCTCTTTGTACACCTAACCAAACAACCGAATTGTGCGACGCGACTTGTCTTCTTTACCGACACAGCGAGCTTGCATTGCTCTGTTTTGATTTCTATCGACTGTCGACTGAGATCCAGTGTTGCCAGATGCGAAAGTTGAAAATGCGGTAACGGTACTCCAAAAACGCGGATTTTCAACAAAAAAAGCGGAATTTCCTGTTTTAGCGTTAGATCGATTTTTCTCACTCAGTACATAATCGTATTACAAATCAAAGAGTTATGTGAAGTAAACTTCCTTTTCATTGCTCATACTCGGAAAGTAGGTCTGAAGTTGCCTGAGGGGCCTAATTGAAAGTAATACTTTCAGCCCTATGGAGAATCGCTTTCTACTGACAGCTGTCAAATTATAAAAAAACAAGTTCTATTTTATTCAACCATGTTCCAACTTTCTAAAGTCTTTCTAACTGCCAGGAGGTTTTTTTTTTTTTAACCTGCACTGGCCCACTGCTGGGCAAAGGCCTCCCCCAAAATCTTCCAACTATCACGATCTTCGGCGACTTTCCACCAATCCTTCTCCAGAGCTTCCAGATCGTCTCGCAATCGTTTTTTTGGGTGGCCACGCCGCGTGCCGTCACCTTCCGTCCTCCGGCACCCAATGAGTCGTTATGTTTGCCCACTTTTTAGGGTCCATCCTGCTGACGTGGCCCGCCCACTCCCACTTGAGCTTGGCTGTTTTGCTCTCTACATCGGCAATGCCAGTCATTAAACGCAGCATTGTATTTCGCACCCGGTCGATGCGTTTAAGGCCGAGAATGCTGTGTTCCATTGCCCTCTGGCAAATCTGCAGTCTAGACTTCTGTAACTCAGTCAATGACCAAGTCTGGCAAGGAGGTTAACCAAATTCCAACTTTTTATTCAGCAAGCAGGTTGGAAGCCCATTACAACGGTAAGAAGTTGAAAAAGTCTAATAAGAGCGCGATGTGAAATTTAAATTTTAATAACATAAAGAGTATTAAATAAAGAATATATTTTTTAAATGACTTTATTATTATTTAGCTTCAACTATTTCTTTAAAATAACATAGATTTGAGCAAAAAAATTACCATTTTTTAAATTATGAAAATGAAAATAAAGGCTGAATAATGCTGGCCAGCCGAAGGCCTGTCAGAGAAAAAAAAAAAGCTGGAAGGCTGCAATTCAATCATCATTTTCACCATCGAGATCTAACTACTACGTGATGATTTTCACTAATTTTTCTATCAAGTTTTTATTTTTACTTTCCTTGTATTCGTAATGAAAAGCACAGTGTTTACCTCGGGTGAAAGACTTATTTAAGTCCCTCAAGCTCCATTGGCGCCCTCGCTACGCTCTAGTGCCAAACCCGTCTTGGGACTCAAAAACGTGACTTTCAATCCTCAGGTAACAATGTACTATTACTTCACAGAACAGAAACAGAAGGTGGCTCAGGGAGGCACAAAAGATATCACTCAAGTTCAATCCACATTCTTCACAGTCAGTGAAAAACTTGTAGCTCGATCTGAACTTGCGCGTGTGCAACTTCATAACACTGTGTACCAACATGACAATAGTGATTTGACAACATAAATTTCACGGACTATATGGGACAGCGCTATACTAAGAAAAGAGATACAAGTATTTCTGTCTTGCTTTCTCGTATAGCGCTGTCTCCTACCCAACCTATCTCCCTATTACCCAAAGGTTAGCTGGTAGATAATGCTATCTAGCATTAAGTTCGCCTGTGTACAGTAATTTTTACTTGTGTGCAATAAAGAATTTTCTATCTATCTATCTATCCTATTTAGCGTAGTTTTGGCAGGAATGTAGAGCCCGCTATAGACATTTTTTAGGTTCTTCTATTTGAAAGAGTAAACGGATCGGTGCCCATAAAAAAGTCTTTAGTGGGAAGATAATATTTTAATCCTCATGTCCTATCAAAGTCGAAAAAAGTGGAACCCCGCTGGCTAAAAGCGGATGGCGGATCCATTGTCAAAAAGGCGGTGTAAAAAGTGGAAAAGCGGTATGATCTGGCAACGCTGCTGAGATCTAAACATTTCACGCTAGTGAATAGTAGATGGCGCTGCGGACAAATGTTGCTAGCTTGACACTTTTCAATACCTGCCATAAAATCGACAACATTACATGTACGTATTGTAATAATCCTTAATCTTTATCTGCTACAATAATTCTGCCTAAATTATGTTTCAAATTTGTTTATAACTAGATTCTTTTTTTATTGTATTTTTTAATTTTCTTTTCTTTTTATTTATGTATACTGCGTTAATATTTCTTAATTGTTTTTGTCTGCCCAGTGGCGTCACCTAGGCTCTGCCTGAAAACCAGTGCTGCTTGGCGTGGTAGGTTCATACCTATGCCGCTAAGCAGCAAAAGCTGAGTCAGGGCCTATTTGACATAGCATTAAGCACGGAACGTACCTACAGCGCAGGTAGTGGAGTGGGTATGTAACTAACCTACCTACTTTATTATTTGTGTTGGATTATATTTTTTTTTTATTTTTGTATTTTTTTGTGCCTATTTATTATTATGTATTATTATATTATGTTTTAGTATTATGTTTGTCAGTGTTCCGTTCTGTGTATGTTATGTTAAATAAATATATTTTCTTCTTTCTTTCTTTCTTTCAAAAATAAGGCATGTAATTTTATTCAACTTTTAGAATGTACTAGTAGGTACGGTACATTCTAAAAGTTGAATTGAAAAATTACATAATTTAACTAAATAACGACGATTTAGATAAAAAAAATTGAAAATGTATACTTTTTACGTACATACATACTACACATCATAAAATCACGCCTCATTCCCATGGGGGTAGGCAGAGACCCCCATGGGAATGAGGCGTGATTTTATGATATTATCACAGATTTCATTTTACATATACATAAACGTACAATCTGTTTTTTACTTTTTGTGAATAAAGTTAAAGCCCGTCACACACGTAGCTATTATATTATTAAGCTACGTGACTAACGGGCTTAAAAATTTTGTAAGTTGAAAAAAAAACAGATGTGTAAAAGCAACTTACAAAAGTTGTAAGTACATATGAAAAAAGCGTAAGCATAAAGTTTGTTAAACATTTTCACATCAAAACGTGTGAGCTAAAACATCTAAGTTACTGTTGTGTTGAATTTAATCGGTGAGAGTGCTTATCATAACAAGTGGAAGGTTTATTACGGTAGCTGATGTGATTTGTAATTCTTGATATGAATTTCATATTCACGATTCCCAACCAATTATTGTAAGTTTGTTTACTAAAAAAGTCTGTTTGATTAAATGCTTGTCGATCAAACGTCCATCTTTACTCACCCGATGATCCGGGACTTACTTCGCTCCAGTTATTTATCATCACTTTGAAGAAATGAATGCAGATGCATCTTCAGTTGGCCGGCATCGCTCGCGGAACGCGCTTCACTCCAATCTCAATCAATTCAGTCTGAAAATATTCACTTTCACAGTAGTCTATTCAGTTTTTGTTGAATAAAATAGAGAACTGTGCATAGTGTAGTGTAGTGACGTCAATAGTGTTTGTGACTGCGGTTGTTGTGGTCCAGAAACGTAAGTGCAATGACATAACTAGGTAAACAAACACAGGTTTTAAATTACAACTGTATATTTCCAAAGACTTGTTTTGTTTATTTTCATACTGTTAAAGAATTATTTAAAAATATTTTTGTATCTTTAGGAATCAATTTCGGAGTGAGAATAAGTTTACGAGAGTTTTTGTCTCCTAACAGAGTCTAAAAAAAAGCTAAGATTTCAAAACGGTATTAGGATCCAAGTTCTTGAGTCTTGAGTTGAAATGGTACTTACTGCTTTACTAATAATATATTATAAAGAGAAAATATTACTATTTTTGTTGTTGTATGTTTGTACCTATTAATGAATAAATTCAAAAACGACTGTGCCGATTTCAAAAATTCTTTCACCATTGGAAAGCTACATTCACCTTGAGTAACATAGGCTGTATTAATGTGTTGAAAAATACACCCACCCGTGCGAAGCCGGGACAGGCCGCTAGTAAGTTATAAATTAATGCGATCATTTTGTAGACTGCATGCGAGCAACGTAGGTATCGAAATACATTTTTATCAAGAACTGTAGGTAGCTTATATTTTTTCCTTGTTCAATCTTATCGCAAAGTTGACCTCATCATGAACAATATTTAATTTTGTAAGTAATTAATAAAGTACTTACAGCGATGGCCTATATTGGATATAGGTAAATGGAAATAACTACGTATTTGAACTGATATACTAAAAACTGGTCAAGTGCGAGTTGGACTCGCGTACGAAAGATTCCGTACCATTATCAATAAAAACGGCAAAAAAACATGTCTGTTGTATGGGAGCTTCACTTAAATAATAATTTTAATTTAATGGTTTATTTTTAAAGAAAATAATAAAACTCAATCAATATATAAAAAAAAAATTGTTTTATGGGCGCCGATATTTATTTTATTCTGTTTTTTTTGTATGTTTGTTATAGCCACAGTAATACAAATCATCTGTAAAAATTTCAACTGTTTAACTATCACGGTTCGAGAATCTCGAACCGTGATAGTTAAACAGTTGAAATTTTTATTTTCGAGATACAGCTTGGTGACAGACGGACAGACAGATAGACGAACAAGGGAGTCTTAGTAATAGGGTCCCGTTTTACCCTTAAAACAACGATCATCCTTAAACAAATTGACCTAGAATAGGCACTTCTTTTCATTGAATGCAAAACTATATAAATATAGGATCTCGGCTATTTGGCTGACAGTGTCTCAATTACATGCCTCCCACGAGCCCACCTAGTGATGGATCTCTCCGGCCTGGATTAGGGCGGATGTGGACCAAATGGTAACCGTCTTATTTTGCATAGATAGGTAGGACTATCTCAAGATTGATTGAGGCGCACGCTGCTTGGTCTTTTCTATAACCGATCTTATCGTGTCACCGGTTTTATCGAACCAAGTGTGGTAAAAGGATTATAACCAATCACATTATGGGCTATTTTTTTCAATATTCTGATAAATTTATCAGTCGGTAAAAATATATTGTTCATATTCATAATGCTTCAAGCATAGTTTTTTTAATAGTTACTAATGGAAAGTGTTGAAAATCTATGCTTGATAGTATAAGACTCCGCTATACAACGACCTTCACCGAGCTGTATAGTGGATGAAAAGTGATTTCTATTCAATTAAATACGGTGTCAATAAATACTTGCATGTCAATTATTATAGGTAGGTATAATGTATAATATAAATATGTATATTTCAAAAAATTCAGTCCAGATTAATTAAAAATCTAAATATATAAAACTCTTACGTTACTGACTGACTGACTGACTGACAATCAACGCACAGCCTAAGCCGTAAGTCCTAGAAGCATGAAACTTGGAGGGTATGTTCGTTTTATAGCATAGGGGTGCACTAAGAAAGGAAATTCGAAAATTATTTCCCTAAGCGGAGAAAAAAAAGAAAAACTTTTAAAAGAAAAATCAACGTGCGTAACGGCTACGGGGCGAGTGAAGCCGTGGGCGGCCACTAGTTATATATATTTTTGTAACATTTACTGGTTTAAAAAATGTTATTGAATAAAAAATACTTACGTCGTTGTGCGTCATCCTATACTATTGAAGCTCGACTTCTATACTATGAGACTTGCCCTTCTATAAAGGCCTGCGCACACCTAGTTCGCTGGCGGTAGCGATCAGTGAAACGCTGTCAAATATCGCTGTCAAATCTCCAATCTGACAGCGATATTTGACAGCGTTTCACTGATTGCTACCGACAGCGAACTAGGTGTGCGCAGGCCTTAAAGGAGATGGCGATGTCGATCAGCTGAAACGCTGTCAGCCATATTTGACAGCGTTTCAGCTTATCGCTATCGCTATCGCCTAGATTTGCCCAGGCCAACAGTCTCAACATTGTTTCTGCATATGGCTCTAAGTGATAAATTGCAGGCTTAGATGAGGGCGGATATGGCATGATAGTGATTGACATCAAGTTTGCACGTCGAAGTAAGAGTCATACATCTTCCTTCAAACTCTGATTCATAAAAGTTAATTATTAGATCAGTTGAGCTATCTCTAGATCTTTTGTAACGGTCTGCGTCTTCAGATAACTTAACTGTTTCTTGTGTATTTTATTTTGTAAATATTTGTTTGTTTGTAAGTTTTTCCCAGTATGGAACGCAATGGATTATTAAAAAAAAATACTTTATCACCGCTAAAGTTGTTTAGTTTACACAATTTACAAAATATTATGTTTAGTTTTTTCCAAAAATCCTTATTAATATTATAAATGCGTTTGTAACTCTGTCTGTCTGTCTTCCTGTCTGGCTTTCACGCCAAAACTACTGAACCGATTGAAATGAAATTTGGTACACAGATAGTTGAGGGCCTGGGGAAGGACATACTTTTTATTGCGAAAAAAGGGTTGTAAGAGGTTGAAAATAGGGGTTGAAAGTTGTATGGAAGTATCGTCATTTTTAGAGCTAGAAACTTAAAACTTATTTTTTAGTCTGTTGAATTGATATAAAAAAATATGACATTCAAAGTTTGTGCTGGGGGGGGTAGAGGGAGGGGAGTACAGGGGGGAGTGTGGAGGGGAGTACAGGGGGGAGTGTGGAGGGGAGTACAGGGGGAGGGGAGTACAGGGGGAGGGGAGTACAGGGGGAGTGTGGAGGGGAGGTGCGGGGGGAGTGTGGAGGGGATTACAGGGGGAGTGTGGAGGGGAGGTGCGGGGGGAGTGTGGAGGGGAGTACAGGGGGGAGTGTGGAGGGGTGGTGCGGGAGGAGTGTGGAGGGAAGGTGCGGGGGGAGTGTGGAGGGGAGGAGCGAGGGGGATGCGGGGGGAGCACAGGAGGAGTGTGGAGAGGAGGTGCGGGGGGAGTGTGGAGGGGAGTACAGGAGGGAGTGTGGAGGGGAGGTGCGGGGGGAGTACAGTGGGATTGTGGAGGGGAGTCTGGGGGGAGTGTGGGGGGAATGTGGGGGGTGTTGAGGAAAGTGGGGTGAGTGTGGGGGGAGTTCGGAGAGGAATGCGGGGGGGATGAAAGTGTGGCGTAGTACGACGCCATATGTCTAAGTTTAGTAAGAGGGCAGACGACTGTGTCACGTGCACGCGAATATGACGTTGTTATTTAATTACTGTTTTCTTCCGGTGCAAATTAAAAATGCTACCCATAGACACTATACCACGCGGATGAAGTCGCGGGCACAGCTAGTATTTCAATAACTTGCGTTAGATTAAACTTTGACTCAATAGATACAACTATTACTAAATAAGGCAGACCATTGTAAATGATCTAGAGATATCTTAACTGATCCAAATCAGGCCAAAGATTGATTGATATTCATTGATTCTCTTACAATAGGTAAACCTATGAATAATATCAATTTGTGTAACCTACATAGTCTTATTATGCTTTTGTTATTTATTCATGACCATAAAATAGTTTTATTTTGAACCGAATTCAAATAAAAAAGGAGGTTATCTGATTTGAAAAAATATCTTTGTGGTACCTATTTATATTATTGCATACTAAAGTAATGTACGTTTATGTAGATGAATTCCGCCATTACATTCGAATAACATCGCCAAGTATCATAACAGAATTGCTAAACAACCAAAGCACGCTACAATGGGTGCCCTGTAGTTCGCGATAGGAACACTATCGATTCATTAACAAGTATGGTTACCCACTTTACGCACACGCATACATTTCGACCTAAAAGTAATGGGTATGACGTCATGAATCATAATTTAGTCGCTATGGTATCGATCGATATGACTAGCCAGTTTAATTTGATCTGTTATTTTCAATTTATTGTTCTCTAAAAATGAGGGTTTTTAAAGGGTTGCAAGGATCAGGATATGTTTGTTGGCATTGATTTGAATGGACTGGCCTAGTGTGGTGATCAGTCGTGCGCGCACCGTGTGCCACCCATGCCGTTTCGATAAAAGTTCTATTATCTAGTGAATGTTCGATAGTGATAATATTTACTCAGCTTGAGGTATGAGATATCTTCATGAGAACAGGCTCAATGAGATCTGTTTGGATTTTTTTATCTTTGAGTGACAGCATTTTGTTGTTTACTTACGCCTTGCACACGGTACATGGGAATTTAACCTATGAATGTAAAGCCTTGCGCACACCCAAGCATTTTGCGGTGACGATCAGTGAAACGCTGTCAAATATGATAGCGATATTATACAGTGTTTCACTGATCACCACAAATTCCCGTGTACCTATACAGTAATTAACTTACTTATAAGAATCAAATGTACTTTCAAACAAATGTTTTAACATATTGAACGGTTTTACAGGAGGAGGCAGAAGCGGCCTGTCAGCCAGTTCCAGTCGGTCAACGAGTCCACTGGGGCAAGGAGTGGTCAGTTTTATACCCAGGGCACCCACTTCTTCATCGGGGTAAGATAATAAATATGTTAATAGGCAGAACGCTCACGTAATGTTATTTACCTACTCTTTTGTAACTATGATAATGTAATTTATTTTCTCTTGACAGATCAAGGCCAAACTCATCCTTACTAGCACCCGGCAGTAAAATACCATCATCATTATCAACACAACCACAGCACAATCAAACAACACCCAGCCAAAATGGAACCCCCACTAAGCATTCCATGCTCGATAAGTTGAAGCTGTTCAACAAAGATAAGATCAGCAATGAGAAGCAACAAAGCAAGAGCACAGCAGTATCAAAACGCACAAGTTCTTCCAGTGGATTTTCATCAGCAAAAAGCGAAAGATCTGATTCCAGCCTAAGCCTCAATGAGTCTACCAATACGCCTAATACACATATCAAATCAACTAACTTAGTTGGACCCAAAAGCATAAGACAGCAAAACGATACATTATCAAAAGATAAGTCTGGCAAAAATATTAAATCTAAGTTGATTAGTTCCAAATCCCCTAAAGAGTCTTCCACGAATTTAAATAAAGTTAGTAGTAAAACAAGTAATGATAAATTAAGGAATAGTCCAAAACTACCTGCACGAGACAAAGAATCAAAATTGACAACACCCAAATCGATCAGTAATACTAAACTAAATCAGATCGATGACCACTCAAGAAGTTCTAAGACTAAAATGGTGAAGCTATCGGGAAGTCAAATGAAGCTAAGCGAACAGCGGACTGAACATGTTCCTGATCCTAGAAAGCAAGAAAGCGTACCGGACCATTCTAAAAATCAGACATGTCAATCACCAGTAGGACAAAATTTTGGTACTCCAAACCATACGGGGATTCCAAAGCCAACCGCTGCTGTGAAAGGAACCTTTAAAATATCAAAAGATGATAGGCATATTATACACAAAAGTACAAATAGTCAATTAAGTCCAATACAAAGCAATTCTAGTTTAAATTCAACAAATAACGTAAGTGCACTTCCATTTAGTCGAGAACAATCTAATTTAAGCAAAGAAGTACCCCAGAAACAAATGCTGGTAGTGTCTCCGATGCCAGCGGTCAACCTGGGAAATCAGACTTCACAGATGTCTGAAAGCTCTCACTCAAACTCAACCCATAGCACTACCGGACAGCATTCAAACTCCAGTGATAGTAGCGTAATTTATCGGCCATCTAGTGAATCTGGATCTGAAATTTCAAAGACTGCTAGCACAATACCGCCAAACAAGAGGCTGAACATGAATACGACTTACATAAACGATGTGATAAATGAAGCAGAAATATCTGAAAAAGAAGCTGCTCAGAATAGAACCCAAGATAACCCCAGACCGTCCTTTGATCCGAATAGGACTCTGACGGAAATTAACAGAAGATTAGATAATGATAGCAGATCAAGCACACCATCGCATTGTCGAGACAACTCTTTGGGTGATGAAGATAATCCGATGATGAATGTATTGCCTATGAGGCCTCTGCTCCGTGGATACAACAGTCACCTCACACTGCCGATGAGAACGTCTGGCTTAACACAGAAAAATATTCCGGGATATCCGCACCACGCTAATACGGTGAAAGCCAATTTTGGGCGAGAAAACGTCGGGTTGCGAGGGAACTATGGGCCCGGGTTTTCCAATCCGGATTATTGTGATTTGGAAATTGCTTCGGGTTACATGTCAGACGGGGATTGCTTGAGGAGGATTAATATTGGTGAATTGGAATGTGCCAGGAATAACGATATCATGGATGGATATATGTCGGAAGGTGGTGCGTCGTTGTACGGTAGAAGAATGAATTATCAACCATCGCAGCTGCAGCAGCTGGATGAAAGGTAAGTCAGCACGAATATTTTACCTATTTCATTTTTATGTGAGTTTTGCCATGAGCAGACGCTGGATGGCCCTAGATCCGCAATAAAACTCAAATTAAAACGCTCCCTCGGGGCGTGAGATTCATTGCCATGATGGGATACGCCGGTAATGGTTGCGCTTTTTAGAGCTAAGGGGCCATTAATCTGTATAAAAAGTATTATTCAATTTCCAGTTTGCGCAGATACCAATTATTCCGTCTAATAAGACTTTATCTGTTCAGTGCATAAATATATTTCAAGAAGTAAGCAGTATATTCGTTTGGTATATAACAGTTTCACGATTTTTCAAAAGTTATGCAACTTAGATTCAAATGTAAAGTAAGGAAGGAAGTGTAAGCGTATTCATTTCTATACTAGGTACTACAGAGCTTCCTTAAATCCACAAGTGGTTGAGTTTGGGCCGCCTTTCAACACTATCTTCCAAAGTGTGACCTTGTTTATGCGTGACTCCGAAATCCGTAGTAAAATATTTTTTCTGCCGTATGCAATGCCCTGGAGGTACGTTAAATTTATCCGTTTAGCTTAGATTTATATACAAACAAAGTTGTGATTACTTATGTAAGTGGATTTGTAGGTGATCTTTTGTTTACGGGCGTGAAAGCCAACATAATTAAACGCACAATCACGCAGATGCGGGGAACAAACAACGCACCCCAAGGAGTGCTTAGATGTGGGGGTAGAAATTAAAAACAAATCTCGAGATAAAACCCTTAGAAGTCAGTGCCCGCATTTAAGTCTTGTTCGCGTAGCAGTTTCGTAGCAGTGTCGTAGCAAGGTCTTAGGAAATCGTAGATAGCGACAAACATCGTCTTTTGAGCTGTCTATTTTGAGGAAAAATGATATTTCAACATCCTTTTAGGTATGAGATAGTGAAACCTACCAGTAAAGCAAACTATCGCGACAATCGGCGGACGTGAATGAAACCTTTGTCTACACCGGTTATATTCGGACGCTGTTTTCCGTTTCGCAGCGAGGACTCGACGTATACTCACACTGTCGCACCGAGGGCGGGGGTAAAATCGATATTCCTACGTCTCACCCGCACCCCTCGCCTCTGTTCACCATCGCCACGACCCTAACCGCCCCTAACAATACACCACCATTAGAGACCTTAACTGTCTTAACATAAAAGTGTTCATAATGTCCTTGCGTTTCCCAAAATACTTGCTGCCAAAAATCTGAAATTATAGTTACATGAAAATAAAGAATGGTCGGTCTGAGAAGAACAATTAGCGCCGATACTAAGTGATTGTGTAAACATCGATGTGGGCACAGTGTGTGCGGTGTCTGCGTGGAGCCGGTGGGCTGACGGACGGCGTACGATGGCGGTGACGACGACGGCGGCGGCGTCACTCGGCGGCGCGCTACTCCGGCGTGCGGGCGCTTGGTCCGCCCGCTCCAGCACGCGACAAACTTTCCCGATTCCCTAGCCGGAAAATGTAAATCTGTTGCCGACATCGATCGTTCCATGTCGGCAGACGCGAACCGAACACGCCGATCACAGCTGACGCCATGGACCTTAACAAAGGAATACACTCGTGACGATAATAAGTGTTAGTGCTAGACTAGTGGACCACTCGCGTTGTGCCTTTGAAGGACAATACGAGTTGCTGTAGTATTTACAGGCTGTATGATATCGTGGATTAATGTAAGGATCGGTGTTGCCTTGCTATTGTGTCTTTGCTTCGCGTAGCTTACGTACGGTGCTTATTAGATAATACGGATTATCATAAGGATATTTATTAATGTTGTTCTTGTGAAAATGGATAAAGGATTAATTAAATCGGTAAGATACATTTTTACACAGATAATTATAGTATAAATAGGGTATTTTATTGTCCACAAGGCAATAACCTTGCTAGCATGTGGCTGTTGGCGAAGTCAACGTATTGCTGGGACATGTGGTCGCCAGTCCTGGCACAATATCGCAATCATTTCATATTTTATGATACTAAAACAATGTTATGAAAGTTCAAAGTGCTAACGGCTTTGAGACGATTTTCACTTACATTATTTTGTCAGATACTTTCTATCCCCCTGATCTGGAGTACACGTTCATTTGACGAGTCTTTTTGTTTGAGTACACGTTCCTCAGTATTATTCCACGATTTTATGATCTTCAGTCAGCAACTTTTTAGGTTTTGTTTCATGCCTGGGTGTGTTGTGTTACGTCACAATTATACACAAACAATGTGCATACATTAGTAAGTACGTTATGAACTTTCAGTTGTAGACTTCTCATTTCAAAATTAGAATCAGTAACATATAATTTTGTTATCACGTTATTGTTTTCTTTACAAGACAATACAAATACTAGTTCAACACATTATTTGTATATGATATTGCTAATAGGTAGCGGATATACCCGAGTCAACTGTTCCCTTTAAGGCAGTGTAAGTTTATTACTTCGCATTGGTGTTGTATTAGACAGGGGTGGAAAATCCAAGGTTCTCTATTCCATAGAAATAGCAATGTCATTAAAGATTCACGTTGCAGCCGGAGTCATCCCATCGCGTTAGCTACATGAGGGCTTTGTTTGTTTATCATGGTAAGAATGTTGTTGAGCATAGCGATTCAGAATCGGATTGTTTATTATGGTTGCAGTGATTGTTGGAGTTGGTACTAGTTATGGCCCAGAGACGTGATGCGTCACATTTGAATAAAATAAATGCAAACAGTTTCTTGTCTTCATAAACTACTCGTATTTTCGGTAGGTTTTCTGGACTAGACTACCAGATACCGACATCGAGTGTTATTTCATTTGGATTTCTCAGAAGTTGGCTCTCATTCTAAGATGCAATTGATGTCTTACGCTGAACAAGGGTATCCAACTTTCCTTTACAATTTTCACGCTCGCTCGAGTGCTTGCCTAGTGAGTTTACCATTATAGATGCACCCACATCTTCTCGCCATCTTTAATTTAGCTTCATCCGCGTCATCAATAGGTAGTTAGTAGGTTGGTTCACCAGGTATCCCGTTCCATTTCTTAGATGACCGGATTTACATAAGAATAGTTTATTGGTTTGCAGATGGTTCTAAATTTCTCATAATGTAATTAAATAGGCCAAAGAAACATCGTCGCCCGAAAATAACGTTTCACACTCAAATAAGTTTCGTAGAGGTCCAACACCAAAACTGGCGTAGAACTAATGCGTATTCTGTGCCAACACCCACCAGTGCCATAGAATACATGAAAGCTACTATATGTGTTTCGTACTCGGATCGGCATAAAATTCAATCCACTACATTTAACTTTGCCCCCCTTTAAATGGGAGTTAACCGACCAAATTGTGACGCATGTTCGTATCTTACATACGAAATAAACTTCGTGCATTTTCAATATAGTCGGGTATAAAATTGCTGGAATTCGTCCCCTTGTAATGGGTGAATATAAATATGAGCGTGCAATCGATTAGGGTGCGAAGGGCTACAAGTGCTCATGATTCATCCAAAATGTTAAACTATCGGGCTGAATTTACAGACATTTTTATTAAATATTTGGATACCAATAATATACTTAAGATGGATAAACAGTGTGAAGGTTGACATGGATAAGAAAGAAGTGAACACTGAGATGACGGCTGATAGAGGAGAATAGAAGAGAAGAACATGACGTTGTGCCGACTCCACATAAAGTGGGATAAGAGCAGAAAGAAGAAGAATAATAATATACTTATCTCGTTGATAAATATGATGCTTTGATTTTAGCTACAGTCGCGTGTCGTTCCTCTCCGTCATCTTTTTTTTACAGCTAAAAACTATATGGCAGAACTATCTTCAGATTTAAAATCAATCTATGTCTATACCCAGCTCAACAGATCCAAATAGATACTTTCGAAAGTAACTACCATGCCGAGATAATAATTGAAAGCTTTTATCTAGTCTAGACGTTAGATCAGTCCAGTCTTCCTCGGTTCCCTATATCAATGCGCTCCGATTGCCTTGATCGGTCCTATTAGTTGCATTGAGCCGACCACAACTTGATTGCAAACGAGAATCGAGAATATCCACCATAGATATACCTACTTTATGTAACTAACCATGTTCTTGAACTTATCACTAAATGGATTAAACGTGCATTTATCACGATTACTTTTTTTATATTTCCTGACGTACCTTCTTTCTTTTCGTGTTCATTTGAGTTTTTTTCTTTCTTAAACTTTATCCATGACTTATTGTGTCTAGAGCAGACTAATAGGATATGTAAGTAATGGGACTTAGGGGTTTTTGGGGTATATTTAAGAAATCATATAAATGGCGTTATTGTAGATAATTTCTAAATGATCTTCAAAATTCAGTATCTTACATTGGATGAATAGATCTGATGCATTTGTTCTGTATCATCAAAAGTATCATTTCCATTAGCCCGAAGAAATTCACAGCTAAGCATAAAATAAATCTCCTCTGTACATTTCCAGAAAAATGTTTTTTATGCCCTTGTTTTTGTGAACAATTTATAAAACTTTTATAAATAAAATGTTAATCTACCAGGCTCGGGCACGCCTACAAAAGCTTCCGCAGCAGGCTTGAACAAAACAAAAATACGCACACAATATGGTAAAAAGCAGAAAAACTTTTAAAATTCCCGTTCGGATATAGCAGCAATGCACTGTTTGTTCAACTATGCTGAATTTTTAATGAGTAAAGTCGGGCACTGTTATAATGTACTCTGAGGTTGCACTGGCAATTTTTTTTGTTATGAGAACCTTGCAAAACTCTTCTCCTGGAGAAGTTCTATGTTGTTAGTGCTTATGATCGTGGGAAGTTGGAAATAGAATAAAAAGCAGCCAAGTGCGAGTCAGACTCGCCCATAAAGGGTTCCGTAGCAGTAAGTAATATAACATAGAGTTCTAGAAGTTCTAGTAGTTCGTCGAAAGGTAAATTGCGGTTTACGATTTATGACGTATAAAAAAAAAACTACTGACTAGATCTCGTTCAAACCAAATATCGTTGGAAGTTTCCATAGTAATGTACAACATATATTTTTTTTAGCTTTATCAGTCACTTATTTTAGAAGTTAGAGGGGGGGGGACAAACTTTTTACCACTTTAGAAGTGTCTCTCGCGCAAACTGTTCAGTTTAGAAAAAAACAATATTAGAAACCTCAACATCATTTTTGAAGACCTATTCATAGATGTATATATAACACGTATGAGTTTGATGAAAAAACATTTTTTGAGTTTCAGTTTCAAGTATGGGGACCCCTAAAATGTATAGTTTTTTTTCTATTCTTGTGTAAAAATCTTAATGCGGCTCACAGAATACATCTACTTGCCAAGTTTCATCAGTCTAGCTCTTACGGTTTCGGAGAAAAATGGCTGTGACATACGGACGGACAGACAGACAGACAGACAGACAGACAGACAGACATGACGAATCTATAAGGGTTCCGTTTTTGCTATTTGGCTACGGAACCCTAAAAAGTGAGCCATGTTCTATGGACTTTTTCGGGTTCGTGATGATGATGAAAGAGAAATCCACATCACGAGATCTCTGAAAATAAAACGCCTAATATGTCTGAGGCCCATGGTGCTTGTTTAGAAATAGGCTCAGTAATAAAATATTTATCTAGAAAATTTACACCCTTTATAGTATCTACGCAAAATAAATCGTACGGAATCCCACAAGTATCATTCATATAAAACCAAATAACGTTACGCAAGGGTTGATCTCAGAAGTATATGAATAATAATTGAATATAGATATATATATATATATATATATTTGGATCAGTTGAGCTATCTCTAGATTGTTTGTAACGATCTGCAGATAGCTCAACTGTTTCTTGTGTATTTTGTACATTTTGTAAATATTTGTTTAATTGTAAGTTTCTTTATTTCAAAAATAAACAAATATATTGAATATAGTAGAAATTATGTTTTTAATTAATATCTCTATCCGGAAGATATTTAAAAGCTTTACAGAAAACCTATAGGTATTTATGAACCTTCTCAAACTTGACGAGGGTGAGCGTCTGGGGGCGCAAATACAACATGGATTCTCGCTTGCCATCTAATAGAATTAATGAAGCGAGTTGGATGCGAACTTTTCCGTTCGAAGACCTTTCGAAGAAGCCTTAGGGAAAAAGTATAGGAGTTCAATAATTTATTGGCTTCAATAGATAGGTACCTACCTACTTGAAGGAGTGTTTTTGGGTTCAATAACGTAGCAGCTATAGTAATCATTTCGATCGCGGTAGTAAAAACTTCACATTTATTTCTACCCTAAATATAAACTTGGCTAGGTGAAATAAGTATATTTTCGTATAAAATATAGAAATTCGGGAAAGAAACTAAGCAAAATAAGAACAACTGGAGCAGAAAGTTTAGAACTCTGGTATAAATAGGTTCCAGTTTCCAACGTCAGTCAGCTATCACGGGCGTCGAAATATTGAATCCAACGGGGTTCTAGCACGAGTGTAAACGTTTGGGAATCGCTAGTGAATTTTTAATTTTAGCCAATGTGAAATTTTTTCATACATTATCAATTTATCAACCAGAACAATCCCGATTCAAACATGCATGCGGATTTGACAAAAGCAGTTTGGGAAAGTCTTTTCTCAACAATCTTTGAAGTGGACAGAAAAAAAGCCGAGCCGACTCTGTTACCCTGAACATGAAGTTGCGGAATTGTTTTTACAAATCTCTTTGAATACATAACATAGGCACGTATGTAGAAACGATGTTTGAGTCTGAGCCGAGCCTCAGGCATAGATTTTTTGACAATTATCCATTAAAAAGTGTCATAAATCTTCCTTGCTGGTTTATTACCCACCTCTTTGAATGAATAGGACAGAAAAGCAAAGAATACTAACAAAACTGCTTTTAAAATGTCGAAGTTGCTTTATTTTAAAAGTCTTGTACTAGTGCTAGCCTCTCTCTTCTGATAACGGCTGAATTCAACTTGAAATGCACCGGCAGGATGTCCGTTGGGCTTGAATAGCTTTCAGCGCTCACTGAAACTGTGTTGATACAACTTTGCTGCCTGCTTTTACATTTATTTTATACCTTTCATGCGATGTTATATTTGAATTCACGTTTTGTTTACAATGTTTTGTACTTTGTAAACCATGTTCATGTCCATTTAAATTATCCATGGAAGTGGTAACCCCGAAAACTTTGGTGAAACTTAATTATTTATTTAAATTTAATACAGAGTTTAGTACATTTTCATTCTGGTTGGGTTGACACTGGGTTTTACTATAAGACAACTTCATCATCATCATCATCATTATCAGCCTGAAGAAGTCCACTGCTGGACATAGGCCTCCACTACACATTTCCAGGAAGAACGATTCTGAGCCCTTTTCATCCATCGACTTATAGCGACTTAAAACAACTTATAACGTAATTAAAACCAAAGCAAGTAAAAAAATAAATGATTATTGATTTTTGTTTCCAAGTGATGCTACTTGGAAGCTTGATCGCTATAAACCATTTTCATTGTCATTTTAATTAGAAAAATTTGTGGTGAAAACCCTCGAGGCTTACGTCAATATTTGTATTTCATAGCCGGTTCTCACCCTCCGCGCATAAATTCAAATTTCTTAGAGCCCGCAAATCTGTATTGTCTGAGCTCACGTTGAAATGAAACAAAACGACCGTGTATTTATCATTCAGAGATAATAATGAGCTGGAAATGGCTGGAAGCGAAGAGTTCTTGATAATGAGGAACCTGGCTGCTCCTTTCAGATTCGTCATCATTAGAACGTGGCTGCGGGCTTTCTGTTTTCATTAAGACGCCAATGTTTCAAATGACAACGGGGGTTGATGGAAGGTAGGGCGTGGATTACTGCAACACCTTACAATTCCTTTGCACTTTGATATACGTGTCCTTATTATAAAGCAGCGTTTCTCATTAGGATTTCAATTCGGGAGTCTCTTGGCTCCACAGTAAACAGAAGCAAGTTTTTGTTTTTTTGCGCAAAATAAAGCTGCTTCGTAACAACGTCCTTCCGAAAAATGGGAATTTATAAGTTTTTATGACTTCACGGAGTTTTAGGTAAGCAAATTAGATCCTCAAATTAGATTAGATAGTCTTACTGGCAGGAAAATGATGGTCATCCGATAATTAAAGTCTCTTCTTCTTCCTGCTCTTATCCCACTTTATTTAGGGTCGACACCACATGTCTTCCTCCTCCATTCACCTCTGTCAGCCGTCATCTCTGCATTCACTCCTCTCTTAACCATGTCATCTTTCACACAGTTCATCCATATTTTCTTTGGTTTAGCTCTGCTCACATATCCATCCACATCTATGCTCATCCGATTTTAAAGTACCAACACTAAAATAATAACTTGGTTTTGGCATAAAGCCATTGGTTAGGTAAAGTCTTGGTGCCTACAAGAGGTAACATGAATGGCAGTAAGCCAAAACATTCGTCCTAACTGTCATCAGCGCTGGAATTTTAAACTTTTACAATTTCTCAACCCCTTGTCATTGGCACTGCAGAGAGTCCATTATTATTTAAAAAATTGGTACTCACTTTGCTTTTATGAAAATTAAATAAACTCGCCTCCACTTTTATAATGCGGACAGCCAACGAGTGGATCTCGTTGCCAGTGTCTGTTATTTCGGACCTAATTTGGACGTTATCAAAAAAAGAGTGTATAGGTATCTTCTAGGTGACCGCACTACACTGTTGACTGCATCATCATTTAACATCAGGTGAAATTACGGTCAAGCCTGTAAATTTTGTACTTACAGTTAAGCCCTAAGTAAAGTACTAGTATGTGAATTCAACCTATAACAAAACCAACCAAACTCTTTTTTGTCTACCATACTATTTTTATACAACACATTTTCATTTATCGATAGGTCCTATTTCAAACAAAGCATACAACTCCTAACTATTGCTAAAATAAATTGTAAGTAAAATTCCTTCTCTCGTTTGGCCGGAACTCAAACCAATATTTCGAAGTCACTGTTGCAGTTTACTACCGTTTATATTCGAAAACAGGGTTGAGTTTCTGTAGACAACTCATAACAAGGAAATAGCTCTTGAAATTATAAAAATAATAATGAGTTACTTGGTTGGCAAAGACATTGTAAAGTGGATTGTCATCAAACGCTTTCGCAATACGGACGTTTGACACAGGCTAAGATTGCATCTTATTTGCTAAAGTAGGGCACTGCGGGTCATACCGCAAAGGCTTCTGCGCTTGTAATCTGTTACGGTTTACTTAACCTCCACCTGAGACAAAGTGCATGCTTTACAGAAGTTTTTTGAGCGAATAGTAGGTCTTTAAAAAGAAACTTGCTTGTGCTGCAGTTGTTTTAGCCTTCAAATTACCTACATTTTCCTACTTGCTTAGGTAAGAACCTATGTATAGTTTATCTTATTGGGTAAGTAGGTAGGTACATAACATTGCGAGATTATAGTAGGTGCCTCAGTTATTTAAAAAAAGCATGTTACTTTACCAAATGGATTGTTATTAAATTAAACGTGGTTATTTTTACTCACTATCAACCATGGGAAATGGTATCATAGAAATAAAACAACGTTGTTGAAATATTATTAGATACGAGCCAATACAACAATATTTGTACATATAGGTACTTACATTGTTTATGTGTAGTACAATAATAAAACCATGTATGGCATTTAGAATATAGCATAGCATTAAATATGTACCTACAGTAATAAAATATGAAGTAGTTAGTAATATATGCCGAACAAAATGAGAGAGAATAGGGACCTATCTAAATATGTGTCCTATACTGTAATCGCTAATCAGTCCAAATGTCTAATTTATACAAGAAATACCTTATTGATACTAATAAGGCCTGCATTCAGAAACAATGTTTGAGTCTGAGTCGAGCCTCAAGCATAGATTTCTGTCATTTTTCAATGGAGAACTGTTAAAAAATCAATGCTTGAGGCTCGACTCATGACTCAAGCACTGTTTATGAATACGGGCCTAAGTAAGAAAACCAGCATACGACCCACCTGGTAGAAGCTGCTTCTAAATTCAGATTTTTAAAATCACAAAAGAAAGGAAATGAGCCATTCACGTGCTCACCGTGCCCCTTTATTTTCCAAGGAGTTAGGGACCTCATTTCTTACTCTATGTAATTGTGGTACTTTAAGTAAGTGGGACAGCTCTGAAAGAACCGGGAGAGTTAAAAAAAGTTTTCTTACTTTCCACCTTATCGTAATCTTTATTGCAGGCGAAGGATTTTTCCGCTCTCTGCGTTCGCTTTGTTCAGAATCCCGACGTTTCTTTGCTGAATTTGCTGCGAATATTTTTCTGGATTTTTAACATAAAATAAGTAGGTATTACCCTCAACGGATACTATTGTAATTGTTTGAGAGCACACACAGTAGAACTGTAGAGTTTGTAGCACAGAAAAATTATACTAGACTACTTAAAATCGACTCCAGACCACAAAAAAAAAATCACGAACTTTTATGTCTAACTTTCAAACCAAAATTTGGAGTAAAAATTCGTTATAAACCGCAGTCACTTGCAAATCATCTACGGAACAATCTGTATCGTATTCAGCTTATGATGGCTTATCAAGGGAACAAAAATAGCAACCGCGTTCGAGCGCTCAAAAATAAATGAGCTCGATTCTTCAACATAAAGACTCCATTGATCTCCAATGTCTGTAATTAATATGAAGTGTTTAATGATAGTAGGTATACCAACCCGAGTGGGCTTAGTTTAGTTAGATAGGGGTATATAGAGATAACATGCAGTATCTTGTATGGAATAAGCTTATCACGCCATGTTTTCTCTAACGTGGCTATCATACTTGGTCGTGTTCAAAATGTATGTAGTAGATTGAAAAAAATCTGCAAATCTGTTTAGTCTTGCTACTCTAAGGTTGCTCACTATAATGTTTACTTAGGTATTTATCTATGCCAACATCAGTAGTGAGAAACATTGTGTGCTCCAATACTCTCAAAGTTGATTCCTTCTGAAAGTGACTCCCTATTACGATTTCAATAACGTCATGCGCCCTCCCGTCATGCGTCGTGATGATAGGATCTCTATTTGTTTTAAACATCGCAGAATCAAAGTTTCGACATTATAATATTGTAAAAGCATTTGCGACACTAAAAGCTCTTCAAAGCTCTCAATAAAATTTCATCAGTTCATTCCCAGCTGACAGATACCAAGCATCTTTGAAACTAGGTCAAAACATGTTGCGTTCATCAAAGTATTCTTTTATCTTATCCCCGTCATCAGAATCCTCCGCTCAAGGCTCTTAAGGTACCGCTTTTATGATGGGAAATGACCTCACAGGCTTTCTATGAAGTTAGCTGAGAGCACTCAATGCTCTTATCTAGCATCTTATCCTTCTAAACATTGTTGCGCATACAGCCTAATAGGAACCTATTATCAATTTTCATCTGTTACCGTAGTATCAACATTGGTAGGTAAAGTTTCTATCGACAAAAATCCACCTTGTCGCTTTTGAAACAAATAAGTATCGATGGTTGTAAGCAATTCGGTTAGTTGATCTTTTATAGTTCATTGAAAACCTTTTATTTATATCACTGTAACAATAAATACTTACTTAGATCTTTTACTCTTATCACGGATGGATCCCCGCACTAGGTAATTTTCTTTAACCTCGGCCTCATTACATATTATGAGGTCTTAATTATTCTGTTATTGGCTAGTCAATTTTCAATGAAGCGTTTCGACGCAGATATTTACTTGGCACCAATCCTCTCTAATTTTTTTTCAGCCCCTAGGGCTTTTCTACTGTCACTTTAATACCTTTGTTAGCGAGGGTTTAAACACAGGATACTCACAAGCTTTTACATTGTGGACGTGGAGATTTAATCCGCTTTGATCCATAAGTCCCTTGACTGTAGCCCCGCATCTATCTTTTTTGTGCCGTGACCTTTCATTATTATGTAATAGGTAATTAAGTTGTTAATTAATTCTATTCTGTGGTGTTACCTCATATGGATAAGGCATAATTATGAAATGGTACCAAGAAGGTGAATTTTTGGTGGTAACTACAAATTTTTTATTTTAGAATACGTTGAAGTTCATCCAAGTGGCCAGTTCACTCTTGTGGCAAGTTTTTGTTCTTAGAAGTTTTTTATTTACAGAATACATTTTGTGGCTGTTGACTCTAGGTACTGCTTGTAATATGAACAGTAGCTCCATGTCCACTACAAATGAAAAAAGTGCAAGGCAGACAGACGTCTTTGTTGCTTTAAATGCAAAAATAAAAATAAAACACTAGCGAAGTGTAGGGTATCTAATTAGTCTGGCACGAAGGCGAAGGGCGGTAGCGTGGAAGAAAAATAAAACATAGTAGGCTACGAGCTCGATTATCTACTGGGTACTAAGGTAGCGTGATTCTGATTAGTAAGTAGCGGGCTGAGTTAGATCGATGGAATTATCGCACTTTGGTATCATGGAAGCTAAGTTCTTGGCTTTGAGCTTCATAAATTGGTAGTCCAATCAATCACTGAACAGAAACAAGTTGACTCTAAAGGTTTCTAATGACCGAAACCTGGGCCGTGGCTTGAGCCGGCCTGTTTTGTTTCTACTAGTTAGTACCTACACTATGCGTGTATTGCGGCAGCCGGTTAGATTATCTGATACCAACCCCGGCTTTCACTGCCACCGTAAGGTAATTCCTTATGTAAGAAACCGTACAAAACAACCATTTGTGAGCCATTTGACTATTCCAACCCCTGACAATAGGTTGCGTTTTGAACTTTACTTATAAAAGGTTTTACCGCAGCTACATTACAATATCGTTTTTGGTATTGATGACAAATCTTCAAATACTCAAGTTAGAAAAACGTGAGCTAAAGTGGTTCGTTTGGTGGTGTGTCGTTAAAATTGTCTCTTTAGTAGCAACCAAAAAGTAAGAGTAGTACCTAACAATAAAGAGGAGGCCTATACTCAATAGGTGCAAACGAGCTCAGATGATGATGATGATGTAGCAACCATCGTCGTTTTGTTACGCAAGGCACCATGCGGCAATGACTCATTCGTGAATTTCGTCCATTACTGAACCATTTATATTTTTTAACCCTGTTCGTACAGATACTAACTAAAATGCTTACAAACCTATTTTGTTAAATCCAGACGTAGCGGTAGTCGCAGCAGAGGCATGGAAGGCGGCAGTGGCGTTGTCTATCGAGTGGTGGGAAGAACGAGAAGCAAGGCCGACTGCGGCCAGCAGACTGAGAGACAGCCTCAAGCTCCGAGACAGGATACCACGTGGAAGAAGTACACGGACAGTCCTGGAGTGGGTGCCCCGGTTTGTGTCTATATTTGTAGATTAGGTGTAGTTAGTGCTTATAATAAAAAAAACGTGTGTTCCGGAAATCTATGCGGGAGGTCGCTATGTCCACCAATGATCTTTGCAAAGCTAATGGTTATGATGTTGAGTGTATAGTTAGATAAGAACTGATGATAAGCAGGACGTCTTCAATCGCAAAATATTTGATACCATTTTTAAAGACTGAAAGCTAGACATTTTCAAGCTGGCCTTGACTCATGCATGACACTCGAGTCGGGCGCAGTTGGTACTTTGTGTACTATGTTAAGTGATGCCGTTTTTGAATCAATCGACATCCGATACCTGCACTCATCTCGCTTACAATAAATTGCTTTCTGAAGTAGGTAGGATTACCTACATACCTAAAGACAGACCAGACCGACTAAGTCATCTCTAGGGAAATGTGACTGGACGATATAAGCCAAATATTTTTTCTTACCATAAGCCTGAAAAGTTTAGTGCTGGACACAGGCCTCCTCAATATTTTTCACTACCAGGGAGAACGGTTTTAGACCTTCACCAACTCCCGCGATCTTTACAATTTCGTTGGTCAATTGGGTGAGCCGTCTTAGGATTCGTCATCCAGTTCGTTGTTGCTACTAGAAAACCTTTATTTCCTAACAACAATTTAATTTTAGTTGTTATGTAGAAGTTATAAGTAGGCCAGGCCTCACTTTGTAGGTAGGCCAAATTCAAAATATTTATTTATTTCATAGGGATCCTTTTATAACGTCCTAAAGCTAAGTGCTAGTTCCAACAGGTACCTAACTACGCGTATGTTGATATAGATTGAAGACATTAAAACTTGTAGAATAAACCCATTGTTTTTATAAGCAGAGCCAACCCGCACCAGCGCCTCCCAGTCCATCGCACGGCAGACGAAGTGAGAAGAGTGAGCGACGGACGGGTCACCATTCACCGCAGCATCACAAGCGGGAAAAGCTTTCGGCAGCCCAACAACTTGGCATTGCTCCGCATCCGCAGGTAATTTAAATAAAAATAAAAAATCTAGAAGTAATTTGTAATGAGCATACTGAAAATAAACCTTTTTCTTTTTCTATCTAATTTAAAATTGCCTGCTTATATTATATTAAACTTTTTGTTACCGACAAAAAACTTTTCTTTACAGTATGCGCAGAGTTCATCTAGTCAGCAGCATTCTTCAAGAAGTGGTGGATCATCACAGCAGCAGGTATGAAATGGGTCAACATATTTGGTATTAGTTTAAAAAGATAGGTAATTTTTTTATAAGAATGTATTATTTCAATAAACGTAAGAGTATGATATTTTTCATTTGTAGGTACTTAGTTTCCTTTAGCCATTCATAGCTTTGGTTGCACATTTATAAGTGTGCAAAAAAACACAAATTTAAAAAATAGTTGTGCCAAAATGTAACTTCTCCTTTCAGCTCCAGTCTCCCAGTGGTGGATCACGGCCTTCCAGTGTATCAAGCGGAGGAAATGGAAGCAGCTGTTCTTCCAGTAAAGCAAAAGTTCCTCAAAACTTTGGATACGTAAAAAGGCAGAATGGGATGCAGCAGCCTCCTCAATCGAATGGAGCGCCGCAGCAGAGTCAGCAGGGGCATAGTAAGTATTCTATTGTATTTAAAGCACAGAGCACCAAACACGCTTTCTTCTTTATTTCGTGATTTAAAGCGTACTCTAAAAGGTTACTAGCGCCATCTAGAAACTTTTTATAGTACTTTGTTATGTTTGCTACTTGACGCTAGATGGCGCTAATACAAAAGTATTTATTTTTAGTACTGGCAGCACAGTACACAAAATTAAATGTCAATGTCAAAAGAGAAAAAATAAACAAAAACAGAAAACAGAAAAATTTGCGCCATTGATTGAGAGACTAAAAATTTAAATTATTTTATTAAAATTACAGACGGCGGCGGAAGGACAGCGCAAGTCTCAGCTGTACCCAGAACGAAAGTCAAAGTGTCCGGCGGCACACAAACTTGTACACAAGATTTACAAAATCTTCAAATCCATAGTAAGTACAATCACCAACAAGCCGGTAAAATATAGATTATTCACTTAGATCTACTTAATGCTCGCACTTGCTTAGCATAGCTTATCACGTAGGAAATCAAAAACAATAAAGAAGGCAAATTTATTGATTTTTAGGTTGTTTTAGATAAAATACATGTTCTAACATACCTACCCCTTCTGTCCAGCGGCTGGACAGAAGGTCTAGGTATGTTATTTATGGCTGGACTCCAGCCTCAATTCAAAATGCACTTATTTTATTTGCAGAGAATGGCATTGGACCTAAATCATATTCATTGGGAGGCACGGCGGCTGCACAATTGTCTGCATCAGTCAGAGAGAGACTTCTCGGCTCACAGTCCTTGCCAAAACCTGGAACACATGAGTTTGCTGCATTATTCCATCACCACAGGTACCAACTTCTTTGGGTTAAAACTTATTGAAAGTCTTCTTTGGGAAGTATAATTCTGCACAATGCACACATAAGACAAAATAGGCAAGTTTTGCATGCACAAACTCACCCCCTCCACATTCTTTTAATCAATAAAATAACTAATCCAGCAACAGCAAGCACAAAAGCAATACCTACTTTTAACACTTTGTGGGACTTTGTCTGACTACTTTGTTGTAGAATTGAGTAAGTGTGTTAATAGATTTGTGTGGTGATCTTTGGTGTCTGAGGATTAGAGTTTATACTTGAGCGAACTGGTTTCCGCTAGTAGGCCACAGGTGGACCCTTTTTGCATGATGGGTGGTGGGGTTGCTAGTTCATCCACCCGATGTCCTCTGGGAAGGATTAGAGCTGTAATCCTATTTGAATATGTTTTCATTCACATTCTGTACTGTGTGTCAGTGCATTTGGCCATAGCCAGCTTTGGGTAGCCCACTAACACTCGTAGAAAATTACACTGTTAGGCAGAGTCCTTGGCAATCATCTGGCTAGTAATGAAACTGCCACTGAAACTATTAATTAATCAAGCGAGTACAAAGATGATTCATTTCTTCTTGACTAGACTGAATGTTTTAATTGAAATAGTTCTTACAGGGCTGTATTCAATCTGAAGTTGAAAGCCTGCATTGTTGAAGTTTTCATAAACAGTAGTAGCTTTTTGTTGAAGTTGATGAATAGGGCATTCAATCTTTTACAGTGCCACTAACCTATATGTTTAGTTGAAAAAGAGGAACGAATATAATCATTTCATTTTGTTTAAAGTTGTGAGACTTGGTTTTGTAAAAAATATAGATATTTTTTTTTTAACATTCAGTGCCAAAATAGAATATGTTAGCCATATAAAGTCACCCTATGTAGTTAAAAGTCCAAAAGCCAAGTAACTGTCGCATAAAGGTTGTTTTTTTTAAAGAAATAAAATAAAAGTCACAATTGTAATATTCACAAATCTCTTGGTAAACTAAGTAGGTTACACTCTCAAAAACCTGCTTGTGGGTTAAAATATGCAAAATTATTATTTTTGGACGTGCCTCTGGCTGTCCCTTAGTCTTTAGCACTTATATATTAGTATCTCAGATCAAATAAAGTAAATCAATAATGAATATTTGATAAATTCCTACTTATGTAAATTAACAACAGTTTAATTCAATTTTATGATAATTGGTTTATTACTCTCTATTTCAAACAGTATTCATTGATGAATTATAATCATATATTTAACTAGCTGCATGTCCCGGCTTCGCACGGGTGGACATTTATTTTTAAAACACATAAATATAGTCTATGTTACTCAAGGTGAATGTAGCTTTCCAATCGTGAAATGATTTTTGAAATCGACACAGTACTTTTTGAGTTTATTCATTACAAACATACAAAAATACAAATCTTTCCTCTTTATAATATATATAGATATATTTTATTTACATACCAAGTTCAACTCTGTATGGAACTTGATAGGATTATTGAGTTATATTAACTCATTGTGGACAAACATTTAGTGTTGTGAAGACATCAGACAAACATGTCATTTTAATTATTTATTAAAAGTTTTATTAGTGCTGTGTGGAGTATAGAATGACCCATACATTCAGGTAGATAGTCCATTATTTATTTTTGAGCAAATATCTTATATTAGTTTTATTTATTTATATCAAGGCTTATTTACCTTTCCCGATAAAATGGAACGGTTGATTTTGGACCAGACTTCCTTGAAGATAATATTGCAGAATCACAGTTTAATATCTTTGTCGTTTTTAGGCGTCAAAAGTTGCAGCTTGTAGGCGCGTATTACCCTCCGAGATACAGTTTTAAGGGTTCCGTAGCCAAATGGCAAAAACGGAACCCTATAGATTCGTCATGTCTGTCTGTCGGTCCGTCCGTATGTCACTTAACTACAACTAAACTTTTTATTACTAAAATCGACCTAGTTCATTAGACGTATTAGGAGTACCTAAAATCTTTTATAATTTTCAGAGTTACTCCAAGAGGTGGGATGAAAATCAGTGATGGCAGTCTCTCAGATACGCAAACTTACTCTGAAGTCAAGTCGGACTATGGCATACCCTATGCGCCTTGGTTGAGGCACAGGTACCTACCAAAACACTTGTTTATATTTGAATGTGAATGTTTGGGTTTATTGTATAATCCAGTGATTATTGTACGGTTGTAGGCAATAAATATTGCACATCGGGTTTTCTGCTTTCGTAGAGCACTATCTCTTTCTGACGCACGTTTCGCTCTATGAAGCTGAAATTAGCCGATTTGCAATATTTGTTGCCTACTACTGTAATAATCTAATTATTGTATTTCATAACATTGTCATAATCATTTCCATTATTCTTGTCATTGTGTGTCCCATGTTCTTGTGCCTATAATTATTCTACAGTTGGTAAAAGGTTACTTGTGCAGGATGTTTGTCATAATCATGCTTCTGTTTTCCTATTTCCGTTGGCCAGTTTAAAATGTACCTATACGATTTAAATAACAAAAATATAAATGCTACTATAGCTTGCAAAGGTCAGGGAGGAATAATGCTTCACTAAATAAAGTAAAGATTTTAGTTTTTTATGTCGGTATTAATTACTTTTATTTAACCTAAGATGGCCTCTGGCCGCTACTGGGTCATATAGAAACTATATTCATATCCAAAAATATTCCTGCGAAATAGCCATTAATGATGGCTTAAACTAAACTTGTCTAAGGATTAGCTAAAGAAAGAAGCAGCGTCAAAAGTAAAAAGATGGCACTGTTCAAGTTTTCAGAGTTTTTTAAGTAAATTATATTACTAGACCAAAAATAACGAATAGAGTAAAATATCCACTTCTATACGAAACTTGTGAAAGGTAAATAAAAGCACAATTATTGTAAACGGAGCTTCGACATGGGGTCCTTCAAAGGCGAGTCTATAGACTCGTGGTGAAAAAGGGATATATCATTCTTAAAGGACAGTCAACGCATCAGCACCACATGGTGTTGCAGGTGTAGGTGTCTATGGGCGACGGTAACTATTTACCATCAGGTGGCCCGTCTGCTCGTCTGCCAGCTATGGCATAAAAAAATATATTATTCGATTAGAAAAAATACGTCAATCGAACATCGACTGACTGACAAGATAGCCTCTGTAAAACAATAGAACCAGTATTTCAGCAGTTTTACATCGCTTGTAAATAGAACTGGCCAACGACCATCACGTTTCCCCCATTTCAGCAATACATATTCAGCGAGCGGGCGGCTCTCGGAGGGCGAATCCATGGAGTCGCTCACGTCGCTGCATTCGGCGCAGGCGCATACCCACACATCCTCACCTAACTCACACCATCGCAGCTCACTCACACACAATAAGCTGATCATGCACCGTGACGCACAGGGCTCCAGGTTAAACCGGAGCAACAGTATTAGGTAGGTTTTATGGTAAAAATAAAAGGTTTGATACTTACTATCGAGTCTTACTTAATTTAGGATTTTTTAAGACAAGAGTGAACAGGTGGATTATGGCTAAGCATGCTCCATCTTAGGCTCATCTTCACTTTCCATCAAGTGTGATGGCAGCTATGCAAAAAAAGTATCTTCATCCGGATAAAGAATGAATGATTGATAGAAAACATTAAATTCGTTTTACTAGATCTCGCTTTATCGATAATTGGTATCACCTATTATCTCGCTCTTATACAACCTTCTATTCGGAATAATTCGTGATTAATCCTCGATTCCCAAAAATAATGCAATAAGTCCGTTCAGTTCCAAAAAATAATTGGCTCGATAGTGAGCATCATAGCCTTTATTACCATCCAATAGTAGTGGTGGTGATGTAGTTAAACATATTAGGATCAGTACCCAAAGTCCCAGTGCATTTACAACATTTCGTTACCAAATGCTGTTTTCGTTTCGCCTACGTGTCTCTCTCTTTTACATGGAAAAAGGATGAGATAACAACTTTAACTACGGAACGTATTTTTGCTGTCTCATCTTTTCTCCATACAAAAGACAGAGACACGTAGGCGAAACGAAAATAACAATTGGTAATGAAATGTGGTAGCAAAACTTGGACTTCGGGTACAGGTCTAAGCCCGACATTTTACCATGTAATTTCACTGATATCAAAATCACTATAAGTGCGAGGTTTCGGGCTTAGATCTTTACCGTATAGTCTTAGGTAATAGGTCTTACTGCGAAACGGAAATGGAAGTGGAAATCTAAAAGTGTAAATTTTAATAATATCTACATATTCCCCTAGTAGTGTTTTAAAAAATTTTAGAGAATGTATAGTGTTTGTAAACTGGAAAAAAATATCACCAACATTCCCCATTTCAGTTTCGTATTAAGGCGTTAACAAGTACTATCAGTGGGGTGATTGTGTATCTTCTGTTGCAATCAAAACCTAGTCGCATCTGTCAGTTTTGACATTATTTTGAGCTTCGATTGCAATAAAAAACTCATTGAAAAAAAAACTTTGACAAGCAACGATTGCAACAAGACTGAATGTTGACATGAGACATGAGATAGCGAATAGGAACTAACAGCCATATTTATAAACGCAATTTAAATTTAATCATTGCTTAAAGCTAGCCCTGTCACTGTTTGTCATTACCCAGTAGTAAGAGATATAGTTTAAGCACTGTTTAACTTTTGACATATTTTTATAAGTAAGGCCATTAGTTTTTAAACCTAATATGGCAACAGATAGATAGTGGTCGAAAAATGATGGCAACAAGATCTGTGATCGCAATTCCTTGTTAGTATCATTTATTTTTTAGTGTCAAGCTTTTGATTGTAACAGAATTACGCAATCGCCCTACAGTTATACTAGCGGTATTAGTATGGTCACGATGAGTTGGTTGATTTAATTATTGACTTAGTGGTCATACAGAACAACAAATGGTCGGTACTTGGTATCAAGTTTGCCAGGTTTATTACAAAGTAACTATTCAACTTTATCGTCTGCATCCAAGTAACTGGTTATCATTATTGACAAGTCAATTTGGACTTTGCCAACTCCTGATAAAGCTCAAAATGATCAAGTGCGTTGGTGCAATCAATCCATACAGCGTGTCTTTGTAATCCAGGTCATACTTTCTTAATCACGCTTCTAATGAATCTATTACATTCCATATTCATACATTATTACTGCTATTATGTACTCTTATGTAAGTTTTATGTACTGTTATGTAAATATATTAACATGAAGTAAAATACTGGATGTTAAATTTTTAGCTACCTCAGAGATAGGACGTTTCCAAGGTAATGCCACGAATGTATGTTTGTACATGTACAGTTCATGTTTTAGCTTCAATGTGGCACGCTTCTTATAATCCACGTTTATATTGTATGCATGATTTGAACTTGGCACGGCTTACTTTAATTCATAAAGCGCCAATATCGCCATTACACATTTATTTTTAAAAAATACACTAATAAAAACACTTTTATATAAAAAAAACATAAATAAATAAAAATCGCACACATATTTAAAGCACTATATTTCCGAATTCATGTACCTACCAGCTACGCAAATGGTAGGTATAGTTTAATATTGGACTTACCTCTGAATAATTCCTTAAAATCTTCCACAAATCTTTAGTGGGTACTTTGATATCCTGTACGTCCCACGGATATGCCACATGAAGGGAAAGTACCTGAGTATTGTAGATGGAACATTTTATTGAAAGAAGACATTATTTGAATTAAAAATATATTCATAGATATTTAAACAATTACCTTGTTGAACCGGGAATCGAACCCGCTACACGAGATAATCACCCTGTAGCATATCCGTGCGACGCCCTGTATATGAGAGCCGTAAAGGGGACCAAAGTCGCAAGGCAATTTTTTTCTCAATATCTTTTTCTTTGATCAATGTTTTCAACTTGCTTAATTTAAAAATT
Organism: Thera obeliscata; assembly: GCA_947578465.1. Taxonomy (NCBI): domain Eukaryota; kingdom Metazoa; phylum Arthropoda; class Insecta; order Lepidoptera; family Geometridae; genus Thera; species Thera obeliscata. Next base: position 9,296,177 of record OX387926.1, read on the forward strand.
TGGAATGCAGACATTCGCATTGAAAATGGAGGGCAAGTGCTATCAAGCATTGATGTCAATAGGCTTTTGTCGTACATATGCTAAACGTATACTGTTGTAATGTGCTAAATTCAAGGCTTTTTTCACAACCTGCGAATATTTTTACCAACATCTCGGTCAGTTATGTTGAATTTAGTTATCCTGTCTCTAAACATCATAAAAAAGTGTACTCTTTTGGGCTGTGCAGTGTTTAGACTTATAGTTCATTTCTTACCAATGAATATGGTAAACTGTCATTCATGATTCCAAAGACTTATTTTTAGTTTTTTTAGGGGCTCGTCAAAAGTCTCTTGTCACTGTCACTTGCATGTCAACAAATAGAGATGGCAATAGACTTGTCTGCTAAGCTAAATCACTGCTATATGAACATTATGAAAATGAGCCAAAGAAAAATATTTCAACTTGAGTAGCTTTTTATGTAAGATCTTTTATAGAAAAGTTTGTTACTTCTAAAAACATACTACTTAACTTCGCAAGGGCCTACTTTTTTACCCGAAAACACAGGGTCTATTTTTTGCCCTCTTTACGGGGTACATAAGTGGTTGTGAAAGAGGTTTTGTAAAAAAAGGGTCGTAGTTTATACATGATACTAAACACAGTAATGATTACAGATCAACAAAATCAGAGAAGCTCTACCCTTCGATGTTGCAACGATCTTCAGAGAGTGATTATGAGCCGTACTATTGTTTACCTGTCCAGTACGGACCGGGCGGTCAAGGTGAGACTTTTACCACCCTTTACCTATACAAACCTATACATAGACATAGACATTTATTTATTTACTACATAAGCACACAAAAACCAGTAAAATACAAGGACACTAACAGAAGAAAGATACAAACAATACATTGATACTGAAGAAGTGCGTCGTGTTTATGTGTGCTACAGCAGCAAAAGGGCCTTGACTCGGCATAATGCCTAGCTTCTGTAAGGAAGCTATGCGCTGGTATTCTGTCAAGACCGTTAGCCATAAATAAATATTGTTGTAAGTAGGTATATGTTTGTGTAGGTATTCATGAAGACACCGGCCTCTTGAGAGTCCGGGCAAACAGGAACTACCTATACAAACCTATACAATATCATTTAGTTTAGACAACGCTTGACCCAAGGGCTGGTGGGTATCTGGCGCAGCGCAGTAGCATTGCTATTCAATGTTGCAATGTTGCCAGCATCTTGGGGACGCTTCCGTTTGGCACTGAGTTGGATCAGTTGAGCTATCTTTAGATCGTAATTATTATTTTTTTGCACAAAAACTTAAAAATAAATTCACAAAAGGTGAGCTTACCTAATGCTATAAGCATCGTTTGTAACGGTCTGCAGATACTTAGCTCAACTGTTTCTTGTGTATTTTGTACATATCGTAAATATTTGTTAAATTGTAAGTTTCTTTGTGCAAATAAATGTAAATGTCTGACAAAAAATAAGTTACGATTAACCAAAATAGAAGAATACTATGGAAAAGAACGCCACTCAGAATGATGCTATAATATCGCTGGTCTTTGGTGGTATCAGTCTGCAAAATAAATATGTAAAACTTTAATTAGGAGATTGTTTCCTTCTTTATTTATCAAATGGCGCCAATAGGTCACCACTGCGCTCTTAGAAAATCAGTAAACATCAACGAGGTCACAGATAACGATATTGAAATGACGACTTAATTCTATAAATAATTCAGTGTTTTACGTTAAAATTATTTTAATTTAGACGTTATGTTTTGAATATCGGTAAAAAAAGTTACATCATGTTCATATTCTATACAGAGTTGAACTTGTAGGTAAATAATATATTTGACTAGCGATCCGCCCCAACTTCACACGGGTCGCTAGTAGAAAATAGCGTGATGTTATATAGCCTTCCTCGATAAATGGACTATCCAACACAACATTTTTTTTTAAACCAGCAGCTCCCGAGATTAGCGCTTTCAAGCAAACAACCTCTTAAGCTTTATAATATTTTATTTATTTATTTATTTAAGCCTCCAATAACTACCTATTTAATTAGACAATTTAACTCCTGCATTGGAATGCCCTATATCGTTCTGGTTATAGGGCATTCCATTGTCAGGCAAAGGCCTCCCCCCTTCTGGTCCATGATTGTTTGTCGCTAGAGAGTCCACAGTACGCCCAGTCCTTGGAAGTGCTCCAACGCTTTATAACATTAGTATAGATTAATAATATTAAATTCCTTCATGTAGCTCTTAGTTATGGGGTATCAGAGCCGCCGTCGCCGTCCCCGCGGTCAGCGCTCAGCCCGACCCATCAGCCCGGCAATGTGATGCATACGCCGAGGCATTCGCACCACTACCCTAAGAAGAATGATGAAGGTAAGCCTCTTTACCACGTCATGCTATAGCGCTCGGGACGGAGACAGTGGGTCCAAGACTGACAGAAGAGGACGTAAAGCTCCGTACTCACACTTGGTATTACTCGATAGTTTTACTCTAAAACGAGTAAATATTAACGTGAGGAGCTCGAGTCGGCTCGATGGAATTAATTAAAGGTAATTTCGCGTCATTCGATAGATTAATGCTGAACGCGTGGACGAAAGCCCATGCCATTGTTTTTATTCGACATGATAGCTCGATCGAGCAAAACCGTATGTGAGTACGGAGTTTATGACAAGTGCCAGCGTAACTTTAGCGTGCCTGTGTACGAACCTCTATGAATTTGTACCGAAGATTTGCGTAGCGTAGTGTACGAAGGGCCCTACGTCTCCATTACTGTATTTTCCTTTTCAATGTGTGTGGGGTCAAATAAACAAGTTGTCTTTCTCTCTTCTTTCTTTCGGTCTGTCTTGGGCCTAGATCTTTCGCACCGGATTGTACACTAGTTCAGGACTTTAGTCATAAAAAGCATGGTTTGTTTCCCTATCAAATTATGATACAAAATTCATCAAAATAAATACTCGTAAGTGAGAAACTTACAGCAGGTAGGCATTGCTGCAACAAGTATCTGACATTTTTTACAGCATTTCCGCAGTCAGCCGTGGTGCAGTAGCGATATTGTTGTCAACCGTCTTTTTGTATCGATTCATAGCGCGAGCGATCGATACAATCGACTATTAGCATGAATAAATCGCTAGTGTCGCGATGCAGTCGCGCATTTCATAACTGCAAAAAGTTGCAATGTGAAACGGCTCTTTAAATTGTTAAATTAATAGCGGCATAAAACTCTGGAGCTCCGATTTTTATGAGAAGCAATGAACTAAACGCTTTATTTTTCTTAAATTGAGTTTGTTTTTACGATTCAAGTACTATTTTAGCTTAATTTCAGGCGGTTTTTTTTAAACACGATGGAAAACTACAAACTTAATTTCATTTGAGAAGAAGTATCCTATGTACAGAGCACACAAAAATTTTACTGTGTTTGAGGAGCAATTCTGTTTACCATGACTAAAATTCTCCATAGATCCTCGCCATATTTTATGAGGCGAAATTAAAGTTACTACCTTTCAAATAAAAACTAGACATATCAGAATCGGATCAAATACGGTGGAGATATAATCTAGTAGCCCCTTTTTGGAGGAAGTGCTCCAATCGAAAATTCTCGACGACTAAAGAGAGAGAGTTCTTTGAAAAATAATTTAAAGTCGTGCAACTGTGTGCCAAGTTTCGTCCAGATCAATTGAATGGTCTCGCCCAGATCGACCTGTAGGCAAGAACAGACAGCAGGACAAAATATATTTTTGGCCAATCTTGAAACTAAGACGCTTCGCTCGCTTTGCTCGCTCGGTCAAATACATGCATACAAGCACACTTACACATTTATAAATAAGTATGGATTATACTCAATATTCAATAGGTTTATTGTTAAAACATGGTAAGTAATAAGGCCTTCAATCAATACACAAACAGTGGTAAGTAGCGCATGTGAACTCCTTTAGGGCACTACAATTGTAAGAAGTTGGCAGATCGCTTTTACAATCATAAATTATGCACCTATTATTTTTATATTGGGTTTTTATATCGCTATCCATTCGTGTCACCTGCACTTTTGTTATCTCGTCTTCAAAACCAAATTTTGTTAATATTACATGTTTTTAACGCAAAACATAAAAAATATCATAAAAGTCAACCATTCAAACCTAATTATTTCACACGTACCATCACTAAAGTACCTATCTCTGGAGAGCCAGATGTCTGCGGGAGAATGTCGCAACCGCGAACATGTGGCAGGCATTGCCTGCATTCGGTTACATTAAATTTCAATAATGGCTTCGGGAATTAAGGGCGAATAATTTTACTGTAAAATATGTTTTTGTTGACAAATGTATTAAAAATGGTGATTAACTGCAGAATGGTAAAACTTAACCGGATACTCGACCAATTTAAACGTTCAATACTATACATATAGTTTAACAGCTTTAAATACGCTCGATCAATAGAGCTATTTTTCTGGCGAAGAATGACAAATGGGCTTACGGCCCGACCTGACAGCATACATTTATGCAAAGCTGAAAATTGTGGTACAGGTAAATGAGTTTTTTTCCAATTGTTTTTTTGTATTTTTTATATTTTGTATATTTAGCATCAAAAAGAGATTCGCAATTTCAGTTATTAAATTGCATTTTTCCCTGGATTTGTCAAAGGTATGGAAACTTCCGTTTGCAATTAGTGGTGACGCTGACTGTTCTGTATACAGATAATGGTTTTTCTCATTTACTCACCAAAATTACTAAGCTAGTTTTTCTATTGAGCTTATAGTTTTGACTACACTTAAGAAAATCACAAAGATTTTACATTTTGGGACCATAATAACAATCCTTGTGATGACAAAGCTGTACCAAAAAGTACCACCCACGGTACTAACAACGCAAATGATAATTATCTATAAGTGAAATCGCTGTACTTAATCCAGACAAACAGTAATTGTATTTTAAAACAGGATAAGAAACGCATTAAACAGCAAAAAGCGTTAGTTGTACGTAGCAGGTGCGACAATTTAATGTTTGTATGGTGTTATTACAGTGGAATAAACTGGACGGGCCTGGAATTATACACCTGTTTCAGTACTTGTATTGAGACGTAGGCAAAAAAGGAACACCTTATTTGAACACAATACACATTGAACATATTTAGGCCGTGGTGGTCTAGGCTATATTACATTCCGTAGTTGTAAAGGGAATAGGCAGCAATGTCTCACCGTTTGAGAGCACTGTCATAGTGTACATCAAGTTTTGGGCAGAAAACTCATTTGTACACGACTGTATTTGAACCCACGACCTTAGGATCGGAAGGCGGGGCCGTTACTACTAGACCACCAGCGCTCTACTAAGTTATTAGTAGAGCGCTGTTAAGTAAGTAATATATACTTCCAGATTCGTTCCATAGAAGAACTATTATTATTGAGATGTGATATGTTTATGATATGACTATGATATGATTATAATGTGATCATGATGTGATTATGATATGATAATGATATGATTATGATATGATAATGATATGATAATGATATGATTATGATATGATTATGATATGATTATGATATGATATGATTATGATATGATTATGATATGATATGATTATGATATGATTATGATATGATTATGATATGATTATGATGTGATTATGATGTGATTATGATGTGATCATGATATGGTTATGATATGTTTATTGAGAAGTATTTCTTATCGTCCACGAATAAAATCACTTATTTTTCAATCTTTTAACAGCGCATGGATCTACTGCATCACTGGTCTCCACTGCATCATCGCTGGCTGCCGGCGCGGGCTCCGAGGAAAGACAAGCTCATGAGGTAAATACTATACAGACAAGGGGGCGTCCATAAATTACGTGAGGTGAATTTTTGAATTTTATGTCCCTCCCTCCCCCCCTGGTGAGATGTCGTAAGATTTTATTCAACCCCCTCCCCCATTCCCCAATCTCACGTGAGATTATTCAAAATGTGGGTTTCTTACGTAAAGGCGTTGGATTGTTATTGTAAAAAGAAAAAAAATGTTTCGTGCTTTTAATTAAGACTAGTATCAATATTGCTGAGAGATATGAGTGTAATAAAAATATGACAATAGAATACTTAAAACGGGGTCAAAATAGTATATTTTTTTTGTTTCAATCAGGTAAAAATTGCGTGATATTTGCCAAGACCCCCCCTCTCTCCAACGTAAGATTAGATGAGATTTGGCTCGACCCCTCCCCCTCCTTAAACATCTCACGTAATTTGTGGACGCCCCCCAAGCGCCACGGCTCAGTTGATAGTAGCCCTGCCTTCTGTGCCGTAGGACGTGGGTTTGATACCCAACGAGAACAAATATTTGTGTGGTAAACATAGTTGTTTGGTCTCTGTCTGTGTGTTATATTGTATTTTAAGTACGTTTACAAAAAAAAGCATAAAAGTATTATATCAGCTTTCTGGTTCCTATAGTAAAAGCTCTGCTTAGTTCCCCAAACTCGATAGTGTTATGTGTGTTGTTCACAATATTTATTTTTATTATGTATTTATTTATTATTATAAATGCAATACTAGGTTCTATACAAAATGTAGAGGAAAACGTTGTAAGGACTTAGTATTCTTGTAGTGACGATGGCCTTGCAACCGTGCTCGTACGGAATACCAATTTAAAAATGTGTTTTTTCTAAACAATAAATCCAGGGCGGAAAAAAGATTATTTAATAAAATCCCGAACATGGTCGCCATGGGAGCGAGGGTTCAATAAAATCATAATTCTCGCGAGGGGTTCACTCGCTTCACACAAAAATACTTATGTCGAGCGAAATTAGCCATGTAGTTGTGTGGGCTACGAATATTTGTCTCACTATGCAGCGTTGAGAAACACTGATTACGTAGTACAATCGAGTCGATGTTCAAATCAAGTAGGTGAGCGAATTTTTATTCCATCTTGTTTTGGAAGAAAGTAATTTCCAATTCTGATGATTCTTCGATATGCGGACCAAATCGAAGCAGCCATAGATGTCCCTCTCAACGAATGCGCCAGAAGAACAACGGTGTTAGAGGAGGGTCGGAAAATTGTCAAGCAAAACACTGCCCCATAATGACGACCACTTTGTCAAGAGTGATACGATCAGGAAGAAAAATTTCCATTAAAAAAATTGTGAAAATTCGATTCCTAAATCAACTGTCAGACGAGCAAAGTCGCATTAGAAATCCCCTAGTAAATATGCGGCTAGAATAAATATAACTCAAGTTTGCATTTACCTCCAGGCGTTATAAAATGTAAGTGAGATGAGATCACGATTATAAACGGCTTCGTTTGCAGGTGCGGAAATTGAGACGAGAACTCGCTGACGCTAAGGAAAAAGTACACACATTGACGACGCAGCTCACCACTAATGTAAGTACTTGCTTATAAATACATGGTGTTTCAACTTTCAATCAGCATTTATACAGGGTGTCAATGCTACTGCCGAAAAATTTTACAGAAACTAGGCTTCGGACCATTTTTTTCAAACATTATGCAACTATAAAAACAAATAGCGACATTAAAAAAAATTGCAACACATTTTACGGTAATTTTCAAGAAAAAGTTTTATTTTTTTTTAAATAATTTTCACAGCTAAAATACTATAAATACATAAATTTATTCAGCCATTTCTATTAAAAAAAAATTGCTCTTTCTCCCTTGAAAATTCTTTCAATGCACCGATTGCCTTATAGATGACGCTATTAGCAATAAAGCCACTGAATGTAACCCTATTCTTTATTTTCGTTTGATAATTTTTCGTCGTGGTAATCAATAGTGAATATCTTTCCAGCATTAATGGCGTTAGGTAGCAGTTACATTGACAATGTGTAACCACAACGTAGTAACTTGATAGTTATACTTTGATCCGGTCAAATCCTTCAAATCACAGCAGTGTGTATAACACGTCTTTTAAGAGAATTCGTATTGAAATGAAATGTAAAAGAGTCTACTTTGAAAAACAACAAACTAAAGTTCGTATTGACTTTTTATGACGTGCACGAAATGGAGCTTCTTTGAGGTGCACTTGAAATCCTTTCACCACACTGGCTCTGTAAACGGCTGCAAATAAATGAATGAGGAGTCCGACGAACATTGCCGAGCAAAAAAGAAGATTGTCGAACTCAAAACTTAGTTATTCGTTTTGCATAGTAAACCCCCTGACCTATCATTACGTTGTTAACCCATCGTAGGTTTGTATACCTACCTTGTTTTGACTATGCCACCTTATTCGACGTAAACCGAATAGCTACACGACGTAAAAAACGGTACTCCCAACTCAAGTTACGCTTACTCATAGCCCTTGGAATGTAATGCGTAAGCTTGCAAGGACAAAGCATCACACATGTTGAGTTGAGGCTGACATACTGTCTGAGGCGCAATATGGTGTAACTCGATCTTAAACTTCTTACGCTACCATCAATTTCGTGGTTATTATATTTTTTGTCTGCGGTTTTCTGAAGGTCTCACTCAATACGTATAACTTTTCATAGAATACCCTGTATACGAAATTATGACTAGTTGCGTTTAAGACCTAAATAATTAATCGGTTCGTGGGAAAAATGTATCGGCCTAGTTCTACCTTGGGTTAAACGTCAAACATGCACATAGAATACAGATGAGCTATCTAATATGGAACTGCAGTCTGACCCCTGGGTTTGACATAAACATTTTAATACGCTATCTAAAGAAAATGGGAAACCTATTCGCCACCTATTCTAGAGCTATCCGAGAATCTCAACTGCTCTGGTCGTCCCACATATGACTTATTTGGTGACGTGTTCCATATCAGCCGTCTGATAAGCCTAGGATCGTGGAAGGCATGAAATGTCACGACAGAGGGTCATTGAATATGATCATAGGTCCGTCCGTGAGACTTGCGGTCGCCCGCTTCGCTTCCATATCGGGCAAATGGAATGTGTGCCAAACGCCAACTGTCCTGCTACTGTACACTATCTTTGGCTTGATGTCCAAGTCCTAGGCTGATATAGTACGAGTAGTGAATCATGTATAAGGCATTGTTTACAATCGCGTTAAACGACCTAATGGAGCAAGTTCACTGAACTAAATTGTTTAAAATTGAGCTTAAAAAAATAAATAGAGTGTAGGAGTATTTTATCTTGGCATGCCTGCAGCGAACAGGAACTGTGCGGGGTAGACTTGAGTGACGTAAACATGATCACTATGAAATGTTCCCATCTAGACCCTAATAAATCTTAGGATGCCTTTTTTATACAACTAGCCCATAGAGACAAACATATGACCCACGCAATGTTAAGTGGTAATCATCACCTATAACAAAGCATTGCCTCGTAGGTCACGCACGTCAAGAACGTGCCCTACGATGCGCTGTCCTGTGTCCATCAACTCGAGGCAGCCTCAAGTGTCAGTAATTTCACCTGCACCTTTTAAACCGAAACACAGCAATGCTGCTTAGGCATGGTTTAGTAGCACGTCCCTTCCATCGGCTCTTCTCACACAGTAGTGTTCAGATATTTCCAAGCTAGCCGCTTGCCGTCACTAAACCAAATAATACTTAAGCACCTTCATCACGTGTGATGAAATACTTAACTTTCTAATACATTACAAGAAACTTAAGATGCAAGAGCAATTTTCCAACCCATAATTTCCTATTATTGAGACTCATTGTACATAAGTAGGTACTCTTTGCGAATACAAACACTATTATGTATAATTTGTTATGTAAGGATTTTGTTATCTCACCAACTTTAAATTATTCTATAAATAATTTATGTCGATTAGGTATGTGTTTTGAATTTTGATTGTGAGGTGTCGTGACGTCTCTTTGAATATGTGTCTCGTCTATTAATTGTAATTATCTGAGTATAAATGTTAATTTAAGTAAATAGCATTTTTTACATATTTTATCGACAGAAAAGGTCACGAGTTTACTGTAATTTGTGACACAAAGTCGTAAAGTTTTATGAATGTTTGCTTATTGACCTATATAGGTCATCGTTAAGAGTTTTATGGTATTTTCATAGCACTTTTTCTAATTTGAAGTGTGACAGATTTTAGGTCGATGTGTATTACTTACGTAAATATTCCACAACATCAATGTTATTGGTTTCCGATAAACAGTTTATCATCATTGTGAGTCAGTTATCTTAGCAAGTGGAACGTTAGATACCTAATTAATTGTATCTACTTACATTACGCTTGTAGGCAATAAATATTGCACATCGGCTTTTCTGCTTTCGTAGAGCGCTATCTCTTTCTGACGCACACTACGCGAAAGTAGCTGATGTGCAATATTTGTTGCATACTTACTACATACTGCCTATTTCTGCCGTGAAGCAGCATTGCTGTGTTTCGATGTGAAGGGTGTGGGGTAACATTACTGGCACGTGAGGCTGAACATCTGTATGCCTCAAGTTGATGGACGCAGGGCGGTGCATCGTAGGGCACGTTCCTGACGTGCGTGACCTACGAGGCAAGGCCTATTGTAATAGGCGATGTTACCTCTTAACATCAAGCGGGATATACTTGTTGCGTTAACTAGTATAAAAACAGTAATTACGCGTTTGTATTCTATCTTCAACTCTAACAAACTGCGGCATTGTAATCAACAAGACAACAATTTATTTAAATATATTTTAGCGGCGAGAACAAACTACAAAATAAATATTCATACATTCTGGTTAGTAATTCACATACAAGCATCGTAAACAAAACAAGCACTTCGGTAGAATCGAAATGCAAAGAGTAAGTCCTTATTGCAATGGAACATGAGACCTTACTGCCATTATGGCCATTTTCACACACATAATTAGCCTAAATATCAACTAATTAGTATTTCCTGCTTATCGATTATCATCCTTAAAAACTGCTGAAATAAGGCTCATAAGTAACAGCAGCGAAGGAAAGAAAAAACTAATTGTCAGAATTGTATCGTTAGCTGATTAAAATTTCAAGCAAAAGATTTCAAAACCAATCACGCTTCACCGCAAAAACGAAACGGATTAATTAATCGATACTTATACTTATGAGTATCCTTTAGTACGTGTACGTGACCGGGTTTCGTAACCAGCTACGTAGAAGGTTTTTTTTTCTTAGAAAATAATAACTCTGTCATTCAGTTCTTAGTTCGTAACCACTACCTAAAGTCCCAGTGCATTTACAACATTTCGTTACCAAATGTTGTCTTCGTTTCGCCTACGTGTCTCTCTCTTTTGCATGGAAAAATGATGAGACAACAACTCTAACGTATGTAACGTATTTTTGCGTCTCATTTTTTCTCCATACAAAAGACAGAGACACGTAGGCGAAACGAAAACAACATTTGGTAACGAAATGTGGCAGCAAAACTTGGACTTCGGGTACTGGTTATGAACTTAGTGAACAATTATGTCGTACAGTTCTTATTTTTTAACCCGGTTACGAAGCAAGACAAGAATCACGTGATATTCGTTGTAAGTAACGGTTTTCGATAACATTGGCAATCGTTTAGGTTTTGACAAAGAAAACAGTTCAATGAGTCCTGTTGTTTAGATGTTTTTGTCCGTCTAATGCACTGGTCGGTAAAACATCGCCGCCATAAATAATTCAACACGAGAAACCGGGCGTCCATCGTTCTTGCGACGCCATTGTGTAGAGCTCTCGAACTCTGTTGTGATTTACTCGGCTGCAGGCGCAGGGCTAATACATTGTTCTCTGAATCACATTCTATTTACAGACAAATGCTTTTTTTGTCTAGCCGTTTGGAGTCATTTCCTTTATTTTTCTTTATAATGCATAATGTCGAAGTAAACAAGTGAAGTTTGAAATACTTGAGAAAGCATAGTCGAGCTACTGTCGATGAAATTTCTATTGAACCAATCTGGAAATATAACCTAAGTACCAGATAATTTTTTTTTTTCAATTCGGAACATTTCGGAAATTATGCCTTATTAACATTTAAAAAAAAACAACCGAATTGACCTCCTTTTTAGGGTTCCGTAGCCAAATGGCAAAAACGGAACCCTTATAGATTCGTCATGTCTGTCTGTCTGTCCGTCCGTATGTCACAGCCATTTTTCTCCTAAACCTTAAAAGCTAGACTGATGAAACTTGGCAAGTAGATGTATTCTGTGAACCGCATTAAGATTTTTACACAAAAAAAAAAATACAACCGAATTGAGAACCTCCTCCTTTTTGATTGGAAGTCGGTTAAAAAATAGAAAAAAAATATAAATTTTGGGGGTCCCCATGCTTGAAACTGAAACTCAAAAAATTTTTTTTCATCAAACCCATACGTGTGGGGTATCTATGAATAGGTCTTCAAAAATGATGTTGAGGTTTCTAATATTGTTTTTTTCTAAACTGAATAGTTTGCGCGAGAGACGCTTTCAAAGTGGAAAAAAGTTGGTCCCCCCCCTCTAACTTCTAAAATAAGTGACTGATAAAGCTAAAAAATTATATGTTGTACATTGGACAACACTTTTGAATTGTCAATTGAATATTGTTTATGGATTGAATTGGATTGGATTGTTACTATGGAAACTTTCAACGATATTTGGTTTGAACGAGATCTAGAAAGTAGTTTTTTTTTATACGTTATAAATCGTAAACCGCAATTTACCTTTCGACGAACTACTAGAACATCTAGAACTCTATGTTATATTACTTACTGCTACGGAACCCTTCATGGGCGAGTCCGACTCGCACTTGGCCGCTTTTTTTTGAAGTCGGTTTATAAACTGTTTCTTTACATATGACTTTGAAGCGTTTTAAAGGTTGGTGAATCTAGTTGATAGTTCTAAGTGACCAAGTCAAAAAAAACAGGAGGACAACACTTGCAGCTTGGTCCCTAGGCCCTACCGTTTGTATGATCCTTGTTATACCAAACTTGTCGGACCAAATCGTTTTCGGTATATATACCATACAATGATGTGTGACTCTACATTTCAGGAAAAACTATCCTCCTTAGTTTGTACAGTTTTGTTCTAAATGACAACTTCTGTTATTTTAATTTTTTAATTTCATAGTGTTTGGCAATCACAAAGATTTTTATAATGTTCCAAAAGTTCCAAGAGCCGAGCGGGACTTGAATCCGCGACCTTGCTCTTGGTACGGGGCTGCGCTGACCAGGTCAAGCCCCGCTCGCGCTCGTGACTTTTTGGACATTATTAAAATCTTTGTAACTATTATTATGTTAATATTGCGTTGATATGTGCTGGAAAGAGTCATTGGTAGCGAAGTTAATAGCCTCGTTTGTCAATATCAAAAGTCCTCTGCATTCGTGGAAATCATAATAAAGTGTCATCTCGATGATTACCTACATACGTTGTGGGACAATTGGTCTCAATGGCAATATAATTTGATGTACTCTACTCGACACACTTGTCCTTCATTTAACTGGTCTACAGATGATGTTATTGATTTTTAATTTACAAAGTTTGCATGAAACTTTTAGGTGTTAAAAAGTATATAAAATTCTTTATAGTGTTTCTATAGTGTATAGTGTTACTATAGTTCTGTTTTCTATAGTGACTGAAGTAATTTTTAACACCTTCAAAATATAAAGGCGGAGGTTCTCAGTTCGGTAGTATTTTTTATTTTATTTTTATGTTTGTTATCGTATAACTTCGTCAATTAAGAGCCGATTTTAATTTGCTGAGACTGATATTTCCAGATTAGTAGCCTCATAGAAATGTCATCAAAATCATTTCAGCAGTTTGATCATAAACTTCAAGGCCAAACTTCTGAACAGTCTCAAGTTTACACACTTGTTGTAATTGCTGATTTTGATATTAACCTGGCTCGAAATTAAGCCAAGCTTGTATGATAGGAAGCTGATATAATACTTATACATATCGACGTAGCCGTAGAACAGAGTTCGATGTGCTCATAGAGCAAAAATGAGTTAAATAGCTAGACGAGATAAGGAATACAAACTCTACAGATCTGCGTTTTTAGAATTTTTGTATCTTATTTAGTTTCGGAAATATAGAATCGAATAACGTTCTATCTGACATTAGCTCCGCATAAAATCGCACCGAGTGATCAAGCGACGGACCGCGGGGAGCGGGCGGCCCGTCCGTTCGTCAGACCGGTCGTTGTTTGTTGGAAAGAGGTTGTTTTTATGTCGTGCGCTTGGTTTTTTATCAGTGTGATGAAAAAATAATTTATCAATTGTTTTGTATGAAAAAATATATTTTTAGACATTTTGCGATCGATTTTTATAAAGGACGTTTTTTAATGGAGAGGTCTATTAACACATTATTAGTGCGAAAATACGATTGGCATAATGCATATCCACATAGTAATATTTTTTTCTGAAATAATAAACAGTAAAAAGTAGAGGTCTTATGAAGTATTAGGACAATTTTATGCGAACATTATTGAACTTTTGAGCGTTTCATGTGAATATAGGCCGTTTTTCTACGGAATCTATCATGCGATTTGTTGTTTCGATATTAAGATGGGACGTTATTACTGGGATAATGCAATAAGTTAGGACGTTGTTCATGTAAAAATATCGTCAAATATGAAGATTTTTATAAAAAAATTGTAAAATTAGTTGCTAGGTACATCTGTCTTACAATTACATTAATAATTATATAGCTTTTTTGATTTCGGTTGTGAATATTGATGACAACGGCATGATACAGCAAACGTTACCTCTGCCTCCTGGTGCTTAAGAAATCAGTTAAGAACTAGCTGATTTATGGGAAGAAGTTTTGTATGAAGATGGTGGGACCAAAAAATTAACCTGCGACAGGTTAATACGGAATGTCACGTCTGATCCGTCTGCCAAGGAGGCTTTCAGCAATCCACCAAGTACCTGCATTTTCCTAAGAAGTGCCTTGTCGTTTCGAAAACTCAAGCAGTTAGAAGTTTTTTTTTTTTATGTAACTAGCTGATGGAACAAGCTTATGGCCCACCTGATGTTAAGTGGTAACCATCGCCTATAACAAAGCAATGCCTCGTAGGCACCACTGATCTACGCTGGTTAACTGTCAGTGCCAACTCCTATGCCATCTCCTACTATTTATTATTCTGCCCTTATCATTTGGACAGTCTTTCTATGATTTCTTTATCGTCATTTAGCACTATGAGTTCGCCTGCAACTTCCCACTATAGAGGTATCTTCTAATTCTACTAGAATACGACAGAGGTGCCTAAAAGAATGGACAGACCTTAAACGTAAATGCTTTTTAGAACTTAGGTATGAAATATATAACGAAAAAAGGGAAAAGCAGTATACAAAAACAATGGGGCCATCATGCAAACGCTGTTACAAATGCCTTGATATAATATCTCTCCCACAGCAGCTTGACTGCTTCACAAAATTATGGTAACTGCGAGATCGAGCTATGTATGCAGTGAAATTCATCAAATATTCCGATAAAACTATACACCTTATAATAGGATACATACTTTTAAGTATTATCTTCCGCTGATTGAAGTAGGTATGCCAAACTATGGTATTTAATATTTTCGCCGTTTCAACTCGTATCCTAAAGACTGTGTGGCATAAGTACGATGGAAGTGCTATATTGTGCTAGGAAATGTACATTTAGGCGATGGCGATGGTTATCAGCTGAAACCCTGTCACATAATATGGCTGTCATATTTGACTGCGTTTCAGCTGATCGCTATCGCTTTCGCCTAGATTCGCCTACATTCAAAAAGTTCATGCAAACGGTAGTGATCCCAACTAATTGTTTTTTAAATATGACTTGACTAAACCTGAATACAATATTTTAGTGATTCGGTACAAACTGAACTAAAACCTGCATATTTTATACCTATTATGGTTCCTGCTGATAAATATAAAGATTGAATGGCCACCCAGAAGTAATTCCTTTAGAGGATCATCCATATTTTAATTCTTTGCCAAACTACACCACTGTTGATGTTTCTGAGGAATCGGTCGATTACCTATTGGGATAAGAAAGTAATATTTTTATTTCAATTTTTTACTCCTTTTGATAGAGCTGAATATTTTTTTTTCAAGACTGTGTATTTATGTCCGTGTAGTAGTCATAGTACTTAGTTAACAGCATGCTGTGATACGATATGCCATTTAATTACTATTTTAAGTTTTAACTATTACGCCCCCAAGGCAGTTTTAGTACAGTTTAATTATTGCTAAGAATAGAGCTTCGTCTTGGTAGATGTTTAATGTTATCTATTTTGAGATTATTAATTAATGAACCATTTAAAAAAATAATTTCCTATTTTTAATTAGCTATATGGAGGTGCAGTCATAATAATAGCTATTATATTATGTTTAAAAATAAAGTATATACATATATTTACTCGTATAAACTTACAATTAAACAAATATTTACAAAATTAACAAAATACACACGAAACAGTTAAAATATTTAAAGATGGATAATCACAAAGGACTCTTACGGGATGGATAATTCCAACATAAAATGACCCATATTAATATGGAACGCCAATTAATTCAGACGTCTCCGTAAAACAACGTATAATGTTCACTACGGACCCTCGTTATTCCGCCATAAAACGTCTTATGTTGATATGGAACCCACTATCTCGTGATATAAAAAGATAAGAAATATACTTTACATACCATTTAACAAGGTAGGGGCATTGTTACAACATACCAAAAAATCAAAATGCCAAGTCTTACCGTTTAAGAGTTACAAACAAGTTTAAGAGTAAACAACTTCTCTAACCTCTACTGAAAACTACCAACCTTGCAGATCGGACTTTGTTCTACGGATGAGTCGATATACATTATTGTATATACTGATCTAATTTTCCCAGCGCATAAAGTTTTTTGCAAACTAAATAAATGTTATAGGCGAGTATATCATGATGAAAATTCGTAATAAAGTGTTTCATAATTTGCTACACACAGTCGTGTATTATTGTTCGCTCGAAGCCAGCTCCACCAAAGAAATAAACGTGATTTGAAATAAACACACGCTTTAGGCTCACAAATGACTCACGTATTAGCATTAGTATTTGTCTTGATTGATACTAAACTTTCAATTTCCAGTTGATTACGCGGTGCATCGACCGATACAATATTTGCATAATTATTATGGCTGGTGTTCAATTTACAGATACAACGACTGCGCACTAAAGTAATGTCGACTAGATTTTACGTAGCTTACGTAATTGGTTATGTGCTTAGCTGTTATCACTAGTCCTACTCACAACACAATTGGTTGGTGACGAAATATTTTTTTGTTAATGAGCATTTTCGTAATCACACAAATTTCCCGCTTGTATGGGGAAATAGTGAGCCTTTGAATCTGTAACAGTATTGTTATCTAGAGAAAAAAAAAAACTTAGCTTAGTTTGCCCTTTGTCGTATGTTTGCGCTGGCAAGTTTACACATCTTCATAATCTCTGCTGCGTGTGCATAGAGACGTTATCAAATGTAACTCGAGCCCGTGGCCCATAAATCGTCTAAAGTGCCAACGCTTGCGCAACAAGTGCCTTGTGCATGTTTATCGTCCCTTTTTTGCTCCTGCATTATCAAAATACAGACCTTTTTATTTTGTGTTTGTAATAAGTTATGATGATATAAGATTTTTTGAAATGATTTATCCCCACGATCGTAAATGACTTCAACATTTATTTTGTCACCGCTCTTCTCGTTTCTCACACCCTAAACATAAACTCAGTCCCCCATCCTGTCTGTAATCAATAGACCGTGTGTTGCTATTGCTAGTTTGATCGGTGATCCGGGTTCTTTGGGTTCCGTGACTCAAAGTTATGTTCAATACTGTCGGTAACCAACACGGCGGACCGACATCATCAGTCAAACAAAACAAGCTAACCAGTGTGAACTGAGCCTTGTCGAAGGGCGGACGTACGTTCACCGCCGAACGGACCGCTTGCACGTTCATTATACCTCGGCCACTGTATAAACAAACTTTCTTGTGAATTAAACTTTGTTATAACGTGTAAAGTTTAGTGTTTACGCGTGATAGTGATTATAAACAAGTATTGATACCTACTTTTTGTGGAGTACCAGAGTTTTTTGATCTCCATACGATCAGAACACGTTTGATTATAGTTTGTTGTTTTGTTACCAAGACATCCGGGTATAATTTTGTTGTTAGTTCTCCATGTTTGGATGATAAAAACAATTTGTGTTTTATAATAAGCATCTCTTAAAAAACCCTTCAGCACTTTACATTCTTCTAAAAAACATCATGACAAGAGGTTTAGAATTTTAATGAACGTATATTGCCCAACCTATTTCTATCTTCTAACTATTCATTTATATAATATTAATAATAAGTAGATAAAATATTCAGACATTAACCTACGTTTAAACATTTCCCACTTTAATTTAAACATGTTAGGGTATGCTTTAAAGATCTCTTATTCTTAACACAGGAGCAGGTAACTGCGTCCTTTTTTTTTATAAGTGTTTGTAAGTCCCTAGTTCTTGGTTGCGGACCCGAACACTGGGTTTACTTCTTTTGTTGTACAGAACTATTGTACGCTAGTCAG
Organism: Thera obeliscata; assembly: GCA_947578465.1. Classification (NCBI taxonomy): domain Eukaryota; kingdom Metazoa; phylum Arthropoda; class Insecta; order Lepidoptera; family Geometridae; genus Thera; species Thera obeliscata. The sequence continues at coordinate 9,314,609 of OX387926.1, forward strand.
CATTACTATTGACCGGAAATACTTACAAGCAATTAGTATTGCATGCAAAAATGTTGACTCCGACATTTTTCTTGTTAAATTGAGTACCTAATTCCTCAATTCCAATCACTTCACCTTCCTTCCTACTCTGAGTACCTATGTACAGTTCTACTTTTAATTTGATAGATAACAAGGTAGTAAAGTAATTAATTTTAATGGTTTTGATGCCCAACGAGTTCTATATCTAAATTGGCACTGGTATAGTGGGGCAGCTGCAAAGCATCCAACGCTGTAAGGATGTCATTGCAACTAGTCAATCGAGAAGGGTTGAGTCTACGCATGTCTTTTGCTAGCGATAAAAAAGCACATCAAAGCGAACATGCTCTGTTTACAGCAGTATCTGGTTTTATTTGGGGTCACCCGTTTGATTTCAATCTTGTTTGATGTATTTTATAACTAAAGCCAGCAAACATGGCTTTTACATCATTATAATGGGCATTACGCTCACTTTTCATGCCTATATTCCTAAACTCGTAATTTATTATAGTAGCTATAAATTATTAGCTATTCCTTTGTGCAGTTTCCGTCCTATGAATGTTTATTCTACATCTGACATCAAAAAGGAATTACTGCCATGCGTCATTTAGTCTATGTAGATGTTCAATAAAAAAGCTAATATCATGTAAGTAACAATAACGATAAATCATTATCTTTATGGTAGTGTAGGTACCGACGTCCTTCTATCTTTATCTCTTTACCTCTGAGCCGTTGTGTGTAGGTAATACTTAATTTTATTCCTAAGACATTGATGGCAATATAAATCAGTTGTTGACTGAGGGCCAGCAGTACGTCGTGACGTCGCGTAGGAACGATTTGTCAACACAGGAGACTCCGGTTCTCGTCCTATTTACGCAATTTGCGGGAGACGCTACCAGCCCTCTGTAATTTGAACCGTAAATATAGCCAACCAACTGTTCCACTTATCATATCATCTACATCAAAGATAACAGTTCTTAGTACGTCTCTACACTTGACACTCAAAAGGTTTTAACCGAACGGTAACAAATCAGCCTTATTTATTATTTTTTACTTCAAACCAAACTCCACTTAGTGGGTTTACAACTCCTCGCATACGTTATTGTAATGTATCACATATCTACTATATTCTACTTTACATTCAATCAAGTAAGGTTATTATTACTTTTGGTTTTATTTATCAATAGATAAACTGTACAAATACCTTTTGAATGTGCCACACAGGTTTTCGTATTGTATACAATTAGTATTATCAGTTATTGTCTTACTATCGTTTAATTTTATAGTTACTTCTGATAGATAATACAATATTGTACCAAATTTGAGTATGAATTCATAAATATATGCGTTATTGCCAATTGAAAGCAGTGCTTTGCAAAGTTGAATGTTTATGAAGCAGGACATTTGAAAGGAGCATTTACTGGTTGTTAGAATACACTGTGTTCAATCAGCAGAGCGCCTTCTCGACACTGTCAATTGAGGTTAATTCGTATGGAGACTGGCCAGGGATCTTTAGATAGCGCCCCTACATTATTTATTTACTCAATGAGCCTCACGGCCTAGTAAATATCGCTAGCGTCTCTATTTTATAATATCTATATATCTACCAGTAGTTATGGTGTACATTGATTTCTCGTTACTACTTTCTAGCGGTTGCTCTTTTGCAGCATTGACTATCCCACTTCCTTTCGAGTTATAAACATAAATCAACTATAATTCGATTATTTTAGTGTGTTTACACACATACAGGTTTATCAAAATAATTAAATCGGTAGTTTTTGTTTCGAATGCAATTGTAATGATAACAGAAACCTTAGCTTTGTGTATAGTTTAGACGCAGGCGTCTGAAATAGTAGAAAGACAACGAACTCATAAAATACATATAAAAAGACCAAGCTTTCAGGTGTCATCGCGCTTGATCTCAATGTTAACAATGTTGCCTATACTGCCGTCATACCAAGAAAGGTCTTAACTTACAGTTTTGTCAAAAATGAGTTAGACACAGATTTGGAATCAGCAAACAAAATGCTACCTTATGGGTTCACTTATAAAGCTGTAGCTCTAATGAATCCAAAGATACTATATAGATATTCGTCGTAATTACGTCAAAATTTGAGTCTTTTTTGTCTGAAAAGGCTTAATTTCAAAATTACGGCCTTTTGTTTAAGTATTCTCATCTTGCTTGTCTGTAAGGCCGTTATTCCCTGATTTACGGCCTTTTAGATTGACACAACTTAAAATCACTTTATGTTCGCTAACATGAAAAGCCTTAATTACCAAGATACCTCCAGTATCAGAATTCAAAAATCCACCCCACGAGCTTATTTTTACGTGATATGTATGTCTGAGATACGCTTTGAAAAAAGTATAGGCTCTTCAATGTTTTACAAAAACGAGTTCAATAGCCCAGATTATACAACGTGTATCAAAATATGTGTACTATCCTGAAGGGGGGTGAATTTCCACCCCCCGGGGAACAACTTTTGTTCAACGATATTTCGAACTTCGATTGGTATCTCTGAAAAAAACTGCAACGAAGTTTCAACATGAACAGCTGACTTTATACAAAGTGACAACCCTAAACTCAGCTACAGAGGTAGTAGGTAGTAGTAGTAGTAGACCTACAGAGGTAGTAGGTCAAGGGGTCAAGGGGTTACAAGGATAGGGTTGTCAATTTATTTAGGCATTATGAAATTATATATTTTTGTATGGGAAACTGAAAATAGGAATTTTTAATTATCCCCCACAACTGATCACCATTGTGGTCTGAAACCCCCCACCATCGCATAGTACACATATTTAGATACACCTTGTATACAGCTAGAATGCATGAAATAAACCATCGAAAAGAAGAGTTTTTCTGCTCACGTACAAAAAAAAAAACCAAAAGGAATAACGAGTGAGCACAAAAATAATATCCTGCAAAAATTAGGCCAATTGATGCCAGCAAACCGAAAATTATTTTGGGAAAATTTGCATACAAACAATGCTGCTGCAAACCTGCTGGTAGATAATGAAGACTGATCACCAAATAATAATTAAATGTTAGAAAAATATATTTAAATATATTTTTGTTACATTAGAATTGTTTTTGTTTCATAATTTAGGTCAAATGTAGTTGTCGCATTTGCGGGTAGAACCTTTCTTGTGTAGCGGGAGTATAATTGATTCTGTCCAGTCTCTGGGCCAGTCGCTATGCTTCCAGATGTGATTACAGATCGTGTGTAAAACATCAATTCCCTACTCGCCCAAGCACTTGATCACCTCCACTGTAAACTGGTCAGGCGCCTGCTTATCTTTGAGTCGTTTAATGGCGGTCTTAATCTCCACATGCAGGGTTGAGGGTTCCTGTTCTAATAAGAGCCAGTCAAAAAACTGAGAGTCAGTTACGGGAAGTGCCTGGATATACAGCTGTTCACAGTACTCACGCCACCTATTTCCTATGGTCGTGGATTGGGGGATCCCATTCGTATTAACGTAAAATTCGTATCAACTAGCGTCTTATTTTCTTTGCCTATGACTATAGAAATCTAGAATGCTTGATTGCTTGTCTCTGATTTCATACCTGATGTGATGATCATATAATTTTATACCTACTTAATCAAAGGCTTGGTTCTTCATTTTCAGTGATTTCAATTTAACATACCAGCCTTAAAAACTTTGTTTAGGTTAGTTTCCTGGCGAGAAAAGTCATAACTTAACAATTACGGCTTTACATGCATGCCGTAATTACATTCTATGAAATTAGGCCTTTTAAGTGAAGTATTGCTTATTAAATATGATTTTTATGCTTAATTAAAAAAGAAAAAATAAGATAAGGAAGTGAACGAAACTAAAAATCAAAACGAAATAGGACTCAAAACAAAGACACTATTTTTTTACGTATTATAAAATAAATTTCAATAACAAAAAACGTTTAGTAAATCGCCGGCCGTCATTTTGGACAAAACTTCGATTATCTCGAAATCAACTTTGGCCAAGTTACGGCCTTTCTTAATATGACGGCAGTATAGTATGGCCTGGCTAGGGTACAAAGCAAGTTTTGTACTGCCTCCTATACACAAAAGTATTGGAGTTGTATAAAAAACAAACCATTATTAGGCATAGATTGTGATTACATCACATGAAATCAAGTGTGGCGCGCGTCTAAGAAGCAAAAATTATTTTTAGCAGGAAACGATTGTACCTACATGCTAAATGGTTAAGTGCCTAATTAATTTCATCCGTTGACTGGTTATCATATCGAAAATATACGAAACTAGCCTGTTCGTTTTGTAGGTACACGTAAAGGATACGTTGAATATACGAAACCAGTCAGTTAGGTAGTATTTGTACACGAACGTGAAGGATAATGAATCGTTTGACTAAGTACGTCTGTTATCTTTGTAGCCATTTTTTTAGCGATAGCTTCAAAGTGATTCTTGCAATCCTACTGAATAAATACACGTTTGATTTAGCCTCTGTGTAGGTGTTCTCCCTAGACCAATAATACCTGGACTTAGTACAATTATTTCTTGCTATCTTCGCATTTATTTTACCAACAGTTTGACCTTTCAGAACATGAGATTTATCAATGAAGCGAGTACGTTAATGCGAAACCCGTTCAGCAATTATGTATCATTGCGTCACCACCAACCGCCGCGCAGGCGACCTTCATAGGATGACCATACGATCATCTCAAGAAATACGCAATATCATATTTGTGACAGAAGCTATATGCATAGTTAAAAAGTAATATGCTGCATGTTGTAGTAAAATATACCACAAACCCACGAGTGTTCATAAATCGCATAGGCATCATCCGGTTTGGTTATCCCAGTGCAACTTCCTAAGTGGTTTATCCGTTATCCCATAAAGTACCGGGTACGCTACGGAGTTGAATAGCTACCGCGGAAGGAAGCTCTACAAGACAGGATCGAGCTCTATCTATTCAGGAAGCACCAGTAGCACATCCACTTGAAAGTGGATAAGCTTAGGATCAGACTCAAGTTACAATGAACTATAAACAAAGTCTTATACACACACAACCCTATAACGTATGTGTACGTTATCTGCTTAGTTAACGCAGCATGGTGGCCTATCCGTCCGAAAAGCAAATTGATAGAGATGTCAACAAGCGGCCGGTGGCCATAATGACTCATTAGCTGTTTTTTATGCAATAAGTCTTGATGTTTTGGAAGGTACAAGTGATGAAATTCTTGAAATTCTTTAACCAAATCTGGTTGCGGTTATTTTGTTGGCACGGGCCTTAATTTCGTCATGGTTGATTGTGTGCCATTAGCATAACAATAGCTCAGTATAGAGGCCGCAGGTCACGTCGTTGCCCTTAGAACCCGGTGCTGCTCCACAACACAATACCGCAAACAATGCGCCCCTCCCACATGTGGTTTATTGTGACCGTTGTCATCGTCTGCGAAATTCGTTATTAGACTACCACGTGTCTACTCTTCTGATTTGCAAATACCTACCTTTGAATAATGTGGAATAGAATTTTTATTAGTAACGGACAAGTTCCATTCCGCTCGTTCGGGTGTGACCGTTGTAGACGATAAGTTTAATGCTAATTTTAAACATGACAAACATAATAAAGAATCTTCAACCCATAACAGTTTTAAAACCATACATATCATTGCGCCACTGCTCGCTAATATCTAGGGTATCTTAAAGGTGTGTTTACCCAACCTACTTAGCAGATTAGAAGTTTTTTATGTTTCAACGATGGTGTACACAGTTCTTCATCCATCATACAGTTCCTTGACCGCGTTTATGCGCCTAATTAAGGAAGAAATACGCATATGACGCAGTTTTTACCTCGTGCTTGTATCAAATGTCTTCCCATCAAGTGTGTTCTTGTGTGTTAGCCTTGCTACCGAACCATGTGCATAGCAGATGCTCGAGTCTATACTTCCAATGTTCCAGGCCATTGCTTACTTGATCCTTTGCGTTATATTCTTGTGCGTAGCGACCTCATTCCTTTTCATAGGTTATTGCCGATTTAAGCCGTTTGAGTTTGTTTATTTCGTAATGATCAGTCTTGAACTTTCCGAGGATTATCCCATTCAAATCAATTTGAAGAATTTTATTTGGCATTTATAATTTTTATTTTCAAATTATGATTCGAGAATCTGGTTTTATTATTTGAATTTACTACCACTTTATTTTTTGACATCATCGATAATTTTAAACACATCCTTACGTTGTTATTTGTATCTTTTATTAGCATTTATGATCAGAGATTTACAACAATTTCAGGATTAGAACTCCATTTAGGTAGCTAAACAGACTTTAAATTATTCAGGTTTTATTTAAATTATTATGCAATAAAACTGGTAGTTATGTAAAAATGTCTTCATTGGAAACATAATAATCAAAACCACGACACTTTCTAAAACCCGTTCAAGGGCGAGTCTGACCCTCTGCAATAATTTGATCAATGTTAATGTTTGTTTTTAGGTAGGTACTCTTTTATCACCAATTTATAATATTCGTTTAAGTAAACGACCCGCTCAAGCAGGTATTATTTATTTTCTCATTCTAAATATACAAATTATGTTATTACGATAACTCACTCATGTTATCTTTACCAGCGTAATGTCGCCAGATTTTTTTCTGGTCCTTTGTTATTATCAATACTGTTATAGCCAGATAATGAGTATTTTTTCTTAAAATAATGAAACTGGATGTGGCAAACACACATACTAGAATTAGAATGCTCGAGCACTTGATGCGAGTACATGCATGATATGAAATTGGTTCAAATTACTGGTAGGCTTGCCCTGTGTCCGTAATAACCAACACTCGGACCGACTCGACTGCGTATGACCAGTTCTTGAGCACTTACCACAGAATACTTACGTACTTTCTATCGTACGATTATATATTACTTCTATAACGACGACGCGTCGCAGTTGCTGCGTTGTGTCGCACTCTACTGGTGTCACGGAAGACCAGCGTTTTAGTAGTACTCGCTAGGTGGCGGCCAATTTTTATGGCATTGCTACTTCTAGATTGTTCATCCTTGTTTATTACGACTATTATTATGTGGCATAAAATAAATAACTTATGATTTGATTTTAATACATTACCTAAAGTTCTATTAATAAATATGTAACGATAAGCTAACATGGTAATAACTCAACGGTATCTGCTCTCAGCTAGATTGATCGAGAGATCATAAATTATTAATTAAGGTCATGCAATTCATGCCATAGTTTTTTACTAAAATGTACGAGCGAAGCGATAAACTGTTAGCGATTGTATTATTGCTTCTCTAAACAATCGATTCCCATATTATTGAACTACTGCACGACTTAGATGAAGCCCCGTTACTTTAAGGCCGTGATCTATTTTAGCACACGTGTATTTCTTCTGTTGATTCTTGAATGAAACAGTTTTTTTTATATTAATTATACTTTTTCGGTACGTTGACTAATATACTACTATAGTAAAGTACACCATGCCTATGCCTCAAGTTGATGGACGCAGGGCAGTGCATCGTAAGGTACGTTCCTGATGCGCGTGACCTACGAGGCCATGTATTGTTATAGGCGAGATGGTTACCACAAATCATCAGGTGTGCCATATGTTGGTTCCATCAGCTAGTTGCATAAAAATAAATTTATGAACTAGGTTAACTAACATGATTTGTCGGTAGACTTAAAGGTAAGACTAAAACACAAATCATCTATTTTAATAGTTTTTAGTATCATCGATCGATACGAAAACTCGATGGTCTTATTATTAATGTAGCTAGGTATGTTAATATTATTTTAACGTTTTTAGGTAGTCAAGCTCGTAATTGTAACCATGCATTGTAAAGCGCTGTACAGTTATGAATGTTTATTTATTTAAAATTAGTGAACGCCAACACAGGGTTATTGAAATGTTACGAAATGACCGTGAAATGAAAATACATCTTATGATCGGCTCACTGTTACAACGGCCTCGGTAAGCAAAGGCTACACAAACGGGTCGTTGATACGCGAAAGAAGCGTGCTTGCATTGGAGGGAAAGAGAAAACTATATAAACATTAGGTTTTTTCGTCCCTCTCGGTTTCAAATGCAAGTGGTTCTCAAGAAACACTTCAAAAATTAATCGTCCAGAGAAGCAATAATACTCTCGCGATCCCTTCGGTTATGCGTTAAAATATTCATAACGCGTCCTCTTTTAACAATTTTTAGAATTATTTTAAAAAATATTTTGTCAAGCCATCGTGGAATTAACCGTTTAATTTATAACTAACATTTCCCAAAACGCGTCGAAAACGCGTCTGGAATTTAGTGTTGTGTGAATAACTTTGAATCTATAACATCAACATTCAAATATTTTACAAAATTCAAAAAGTTTGAGATCCGTAGGGTCTGTTCCTCGACTTCCCTAAGCTCAAGGCGTTCGCCTCGACCAAGTTCACGATCGGTCCCACATTATTTACGACCTTGTGTAACCCGTATACCCGTAATACGAAACTTAGCTATTGTTCGGTAGTAGAGTAGCTATTGATCGATCGGTAGCTTTATTAGCTTAAGTTCCCTCATCGAAAATTAAATAACTTATACGGCCGTCATTTTTGTCATTGATACCTCTGATTTATGATACCAAGTTGGTTTCGATATAGTTTGATCGGCTAAGTTTTGATTTACTGTTTGTATCAACTGATGTGGAAATAACTGAGCAGATGGAATATTAAATAGCTATTGTTATGCGTTATCTAAGTGCCGACATATTCTAAAGAGTATACAGATTAGACAACTTTTTTGTGATGCTTTTTTCGATGAATCTGTTCAAGTCCTACATAGTTTAACTGTCGTATGGTCATTGATCACGTCAGTAATTTATTCATTGACCTCTTTATGTGGGACCGGTATACCATTGTTCGGTTCAAGTAAGTTGCAGACTAGGTACCTTACACATTATCTGTGGTTACTGCTCGTGGATGAATAATGCAGCCCTCGTAACTCTCGGTTTTATGAGTTATGCTTATAAATAAACTGACTATTGTGTCATTATAAACTCGTCACATTCACTTCTTTACTTGTGGTAAAAGCGCAAATGTTCAGTGTTACTACAGTCGTATGCTATTTCTAGTACGGATGACGAATAATACCGTATAACATTAATTATTATGTTGTACGAAGGTAGACTCTTATTTTCATTACCTATAAGCTGCCCCTCTACTGGGCAAAGGTCCTCTCTATATCCTTCTACTCTTTGCAATCAGTCATTTGAAAAAGCTTCAAAGTCGCCAACATATCCCAGTCCTGTTTCAGCTTCTTGAATTAAATAATCTATTATACAAAAGATAAAGTGCCAAAAACATGTCTGAATGATTCAACTCAAATCATAAAAACTATTATAACGTTAAAAGAATCAAGATTGCTCTCATAAACATGCCCCACGAAAATTTTATGATCCCAGCTACGAGGATATCTTTAACTTTAGTCTCGCAGACCACTACTTTGTGCCTCGCTATGTATTTTATAATACCAGCTAATAGCCTCTACGTGAAATGGTATAGTAATAGGGGATATGAGTCACATGCACAGATAACAACGTAAGAAAGCTTGAATTCTATCTACTTGCAAACTTTACGTCGTCATCGTATAATATGTAATATCTGTTTGTGTACGTTAGTTCATTGACAGGAGTATTTAAGCTCTATATTCATAGAATAATGTGTTGGTTGTAATAATAGTTATAAACATGGCGTTGGCGTGCAAAATATCTGTAATGATTTTAAATGATTAATAGCCTGGCATAACATCTCATTTGCACAGATTTGAGTTTAAAATACTCCACGTGCTTGTTTGTATTGTAAAAGCTTTTTGTTAAATACGCGCTTGTACGCTTGCACGCAAAATTTAAATGAATAAGGTCATTTTTTGCTGGAGGTAATTTATATACCTATTTACCCAGTACACGGAAATGTTGATCGTATGATGCCGCTTTACCTAAAATATATAAGAAAACGCTTCTTTATGCAAATAGAAGTTTTTTTTTTTTTTTTAATTTTCATATACAAATAAAATAAGTAAGTTTATATCTTCTTAGAAATGTTATATGTATATATTATAGTTGAAAAGCTTTTAGTCAATTAACGAAAATAAACTTTCAAGTAGTATACGTACTCGTTGTTTGAGATAGGTCAAGTGTTTGTAATCATTCCAGTGCACTATTACTTAATAGGATACCGAGGAATAGTAAGGTGAAAGTATTGAATGGCTTATGTAAAATAACCTACTTGTCATGATTTTTTTCTCAACCATCAGTCTTTTATTAATAATATTGTGAGAACTACATCAAACCCGAAGTCGTGTGTAACAATAAAACAAAGCATAGTATTCAATTGCTGTTTTTTTATAGAGCACTAGTGTTTTGATTTTAAAATGATTGAATACTGGAATGTGTGTGTGGTGTAAAGTGATAAAATGCCTGAATTAGCTGTAACTAATTCGTCGGCTTACCATGGATCGCCGATTCATGATGGATTTGCCACCATACGAGCTCCAAGGAGTCGTATAAAGATAAGGAATCTGGTCGAGCCAAATCCTATAGCTAATCTACCTCAAAGACATTCAGAATATTTCACTTTGAACAGAACTCCGAAAAATAATTTTCTTGACAATTGTGATGTGCAATATGTTGTTCAGGCGCCTACGAAGAACGTATTTGAAGAAAAACCTTCACGACTGAGCTTTACGGAGCCAATATATGCTAAAATATCTCCACCTCAATCAAAAAGAAGTTCCCCAGTGAAGCATCCACACGGCAGAGAAGAAACTCATTACGATTCTATAAATACGAAGCCTCGTAGGCGATTAAGAAGCTTGGAGCTACCAGGGGAGCAAGACGTAAGGGCTCGTGAAAAAATTGGCATTGTGAACTTGAGTAACGGCGAACGGTTTTCGCATGAGCAGCACGTCGTCGCCGGTATCCAGGATGGAGCGGAGCAGCATTCCGTGCGAACGGACGTTACTAGTTCATCTGGCGACTTTAGAAGAAGCCATAGCGATCGAGATAATTGCTCGGAATCCTCGTCGTACCTCACCGACAATGACAGACCCATTTCTAGTTACAGCGATAATTCTACAATTCCGTCCACAGACACGGAGGATGTTCTCAAAGATTTGCCAAGCAAATCCAAATTTCATAGATCTCCACAGAAGTTTGCCACACTTAACATGCGGAGGCCGAAATTTATAGATCTGAAACCTTCAAATATTAATGAAAACCCGTCTTACAAAACTATGCACTGCAATAGAATAGGTTATCATTCCGAGCCGAACACGCCTCTTAACGGTGAATATGTGGGTTTCGCTGATGACCCCAGTATTTTGAGTGAAGTGCAACAAATACCGAAGATGCCTTTACAGAATAATAGGAAAAGCTTCACGCGATCTATTAGTGAAAACGGGTTTACAAAACGTCTAAACTATCGGCATTCGTTCAGTGCTGACTTTAGGCCGCAAGCTCAACCAGTATCGGGTTCGAAAAAGCCTCATAAATGTTGCGAATGCATTACGGGAGTACCTGCTGGTGAAACCCCGGAAGACTCATCCCGTCCATCATCGAGGACTTTAGGGACATTGTACGAGTCTCAAGATCCTAAAGTTGGCTGTCAAACGATTCTCCGGGCTAAGCCACCTGTACCGTGGTGGGATTTAGCGATTAGAAAATCAAGATACAAAAGCTGTCCTATTCTGGAAGAGGTAAGACATTTTTTTTTTTTATCTTTGTTTACAGGATATTTTGCTATGTTGCATGAAAATTATCGATACAAAACTTTATTTATTCACAGTATTTTGTCAGTGAAAAAATGATATTTTGTTAACCGATTCCAAAGTTTCATGTATATTTTCATTTAGGGTGGGGTTCTTCATTCCCCTGTAATTAATTTGTTCGTGTGATGGGTTGTACATATATCTATGGATACAATGTTATATACCAACCCACTCGAGGTATTCTGTTGGGTAAGCTTATCAAATCGAAACATCGGTTAGGGGAAACACCGTTCCGTTGTGTGGCGTGCTCGCTTCTTTGCGTTTTGATGTAGTTGCTTCACGTTAAATGAATTATGGTGTTTTGACTAAAAGGTTAGTTAATTTAAAATTTTAATACGCAGTGCATAAAAACGAAAGCTACTGAGTAATAACATAATAGTGTAGATATTCTATGATATTTGTATAAACAGTTAAAGTGCTGTTTAGATTCGCTTTCCAATTCGTGGGTTCACTCCGAGCATACTAACAGGTGTAAATCTTTAAAACCGTGTCTTGGTGTGCTCATAGAATCTTTTGAAACAGACGTACCCTTCTTCGCTTTGGCATAAAAAAACTTTACCTGACTTCCAAACCATGATCAGGTGTTCGTTTAATCCTCGACTAGAAAAAATATATTCCCTGACCGATCACTACAAAATATCCTTTCCCACGATCATAAAAAGGTACTACCGATAATAAATAATGCGAAAGTATAATGTATGTATTACAAAAATAAAAACTATTGAGTTGACAAAGTCACAAGATTATTTGTTATAATATTCTGTATAATATTTATTTTGGAATCGGTCAAATGTAATATCTTTTCCGACTATTTCACGTGACAACGTATGGAGAACCGACCGGGATGAAAATACTGTAAATCGATAGAAAGCAGTCTTTTCCTTTTCAGGCCACTGGTCAATATGCATTTCTCGTTTCGATTTACAACCTGCCGGCTTCACAAGAGCCGTAAGTTGTTTGCTGTATTTAATGATTGCTAATGCAGCCATATACTCATTAACACCGTTGATCAGCTCGGTACTCGGGGAAGTTGGATCACATATAAGTGTATTGGGATCGAACGTGAGATAACTATCGTTCCTGTCTGAAGGTGGTGAGCGCAGACGGCACACTTTCCTTGATGCCGTCGCATCCGCTTATTTCTAGGTTCATCTAAATTGTGAGTATTGTTTTTAGAAGACAGATTTTCAAGGAAAATCAGGTCTTGCATCTATTAAAGATGATTTATATAGCGTTATAATTATAATAGTTGTATAGCTGATGCTATAGTGCCTGGGACAGGATTTTAGATGGAATAGGCTTGCCCAGCACAGCACCTATACCTCCTGACAGCTTAGACGGCCTAATCCACAGGAAACACATGGTCAATACGTGCGGAGCTGACTAAGCAACAAGTTCCTTTTTATATCAGCAACTTGTATTCCGAACACTACGTACTTTGTTGTATTACTTAAACTGTAAAAGCATATGACGTGGTTTGTAAACAAAGTTCATTATTGCTATTCCGGTACTCAAAAATATTAGATGATAGCCTAGATTCTTCAAAATGTATGTTTACCCAACTTGTAAGTCGGTCCCGTATACGCGTTCTTAACAATAATTGAACGTAGACGTGCAGCCCAGTTAGGCACCAGTCGACCGAATAAGGAAGAGTGCACTTGAACAAATAATCTCGCTCGTTTAAAATGCCGCCGTTGCATTGGTAAATAAAGTACAGCAGTGGGATTCCGAGTGGGCTCAAGTCTCAAATAAGAATGAGGGATATCATTTAACTCCTACGATCTCGATAATGTTATCGGTTTCTCTTGTCATTGTTGCCTTTTTCGCCAAAAAGGCGTAAGTAAATAATTTCATAACTAACGTCATACCTTGCAACGTTTCCAAGGTATAATACTGAATGGGCCATATTGTGGTTCCATATACCAATCTACCTACACCTTTTCTTACAGTTATTTGCAAATTTGTGAATATCAGTTCATATTAAAACCAATTGTTCGATTATGTAATTTAATATCTTAATGTAGACCTTCTGAACCTTTTCGACCGTGAATATCCCTGTCTCCACACTTCGATCAATAAATATTCGGTTGGGACAGCTTTTAAGTGTCGTGTTCTAAAGTAAAAATAAAAGAACGGGCCTTAAACCTGAAAAGCCGATAAGCTACACTACATTTATATTACCTACAGTTTACCGTTAGCACGCGAAGCCTTAACTTTTCAGGTTAGTTGTTACTTAAACAAGTTCCTATCACCTACTTTATTTCGCTTTCCATCTCTTCTTCTTATCGTGTCACTGGTTCATTTCAAACCAGTGTGATGAAAGAATTTAAAATGCGCTTTTCATGATAAGCTTTTTTGCCAATGTAGATATGCCCAGCCCACCTGTGGCAAAGAACAAATTGCAAGCTTGTATTTACAATATAATTATAATGTACATTAAAAAAATTACAAAGTTGCATTCTGTAGTGTACACTATAAGAATGTAAGTACCTATGTAAATGATATAGTTATATAATAATATATAATATCGGCTCGCTAGCACACGCACCCGTCTTTACTCCGCGGCGGTTGGATATCGAATGAATCCGATCCACCCCACAATCCGCGAGTACGCTGCTCGAGACGACAGATATAATAGGTAATATATATATAAATGTTATATCATAATATTATAGATATTACAATGTAGTTCTAAACACTACATCCCTCCCTTGTTATAAATTTAGTTAATGAAACAAGATGATATTTGAATCAATATCATCATCAACCTATGTCAATATAATGTGTTTCTATTTCCACTGATTATACTTATAATATACAATCGATACTTATTAAATAATCACACTAATCACGTATTTAATCTCTTAAACATCTTCTTCATTACTCTTCAAGCCTTCCTCGCTATCTTTCACCGTCCACTGTCCTTCTATTCTTTTCAGATGTAATACATTCCGCCTGACCTGCTGACCAGTCTCATCATTTCGGAGAACTACGTCACCTCCATTCGTTGTCTCGATGGTGTGTGATTCCGGTTCATTTAAGCTTAACTTGTTGCTCTTATTCATATTTTTAACATAAACTTTATCCCCTTTTCCATCGTTCCCATCTCACAGAAAACTCAAACTCAATTTTTTTTTTTATTCAGTACGATGCAAGAATCACTTTGAAACGTCTTAAAGCTAGGTGAGTCTAGGTGCCAGTTCCACGCGACCAAGCGTAGAAGAACAGGCAACAAACTACGTCTCGGTTCCCACCGTTTCCTTATATGATCCTTTTACAAATCAAAAACAGTCTAAAATAATAGCAGTGAAGTTCCAGTGTGGTGCCACTTCACTTAGTCAGACGTATGCAATGCAATAATACAAAAGCAAAAGTTTCAAAGACAGCACACGCTACGCTTCAATGTTATACTAAGTATAGTATCTACACAGCTTATATAAAAATAAGATACGAAATAGTAGGTACAGACATTGCAAATTGACATGTTAGCTTTCTATGGTGACCGGGACCGGTTAGTGACCGGGACATCGGGCCACGCAGTTTTATCATTCATATAGCTATCTAGAGTATAGTACGCTTTCTTTATTAAATTATTCTTAACATAGGCTTTAAACTTCCGAATAGGAAGCTTAGTTGCATTTTCCGGAAGTTTATTATAGAAGCGTACAGTGTTCCCCATAAAATACCCATTTACCTTCTGCAGACAAAATTTGGGAATATAAAGTTTATTTTTATTTCTAGTGTTAATATTATGCGAATCACATTTTTCTGAAAGCTACAGATGTGTCTGTGAGTGTACAATAAGTTTCTATATATATATTGTGAAATTACTGTGAGGATATTAATTTCCTTAAATCGCTCCCTCAATGAGTCTCGTGATTTAATTTTATATATGGCACGTATGGCCCTTTTTTGTAAAACAAATATAGTTTGAATATCAGCTGCTTTCCCCCAGAGAAGGATACCGTAAGACATAACACTATGGAAGTAGCTGAAATAAACTAGCCTAGCTGTAGGTTCATCAGTAAGCCATCTTATAGTCCGAACTGCATATGCAGCCGAACTTAGTCTAGCTGCAAGTGCTTTGATTTGCGGTCCCCACTGCAATTTTTTGTCAGTGTTAAGTCCTAAGAAAATAGTAGAATCTACAAGGTTAAGTGACTCTCCATTAAGTATAATATTAGTTGGCCGGAGAGTCACATTTGGTAAGATAAATTTAATACACTTGGTTTTCTTAGCATTCAGTAAAAGATTATTAACGTTAAACCAGTTAAGTATTTGCGACAGAGA
Source organism: Thera obeliscata (assembly GCA_947578465.1). Taxonomy (NCBI): domain Eukaryota; kingdom Metazoa; phylum Arthropoda; class Insecta; order Lepidoptera; family Geometridae; genus Thera; species Thera obeliscata. The sequence goes on from OX387926.1 coordinate 9,330,692, forward strand.
TGCGTTAACGTCATCGTAATTAATCTTCAATCTATCGACTTTAAAAATTAATGAGGTATCGTCAGCAAATAGTACTATTTCACATAGTTTTTTAACCAAAAAAAAACGGAGGTCATTTACGTACACTAGAAACAAGAAAAGACCTAATATCGAACCTTGAGGCACCCCCATGTCAATAATAGACCCAGAAGATCTCTCACCGCCCACATCAACTTTAAGGACTCTATCAGTCGATTGTATTAGGTCAATAGAGCGATTTAGAATGCCGTAATGTTTAAGTTTAGATATTAATGTAGCATGATTTACACAGTCAAAAGCTTTGGAAAGATCGCAGAATACCCCAATCGCGTCTTGTGAGTTTTCCCAGGCATCATATATGTGCTTTAAGAGTAGAATACCGGCATCAGTCGTTGATCGACCTTTCGTAAATCCAAACCGGTGGCTATGAAGTATCCCATTTAGGTTAAAATGTGATAACAACTGAGTAAGAATAACTTTCTCAAAGATTTTACTTAGCGTAGGCAATACTGAGATAGGTCTATAGTTAGCAGGGTCACTTGCATTTCCAGATTTGAACAGGGGAATAAGTTTACTAGGTTTCATTAAATCAGGAAAAACACCCTCATCAACACACCTATTAAAAATATACGTTAGGCATGGTGCAATATCAGTTATAATAGCGCTGAGTAGTTTTGTAGACATTCCCCATAAATCTTCAGTTTTTTTAATGTTTAATGATTTAAATGTCTTCACGATTTTGTCAGCATTAATGTATTTAAAACTAAAGATATTATTACATTTTTTAACACTAGACTCTAACAATGCCATCGCACCAGAAGCCGAGGAATTTAAAGATGATGTCACTACTTTAGGGATACTGGAACAGAAACTATCAAACGCTTTGGCTACTTCAAATTTTTTTGTCAAAAGATTATTGTTTACTTTCAAATGTTTTTTTTTTTTATTACGGAGTTTTGATTTGCCTGTCTCATTATTGACCATCTTCCAGGTAGCTTTAATTTCATTTGTGGATTTTTCATTTTTTTTTTTTTGATGTGCAATGATTTTGCTGAGACGGAGATAGACTCCCCTTCACATTCAAACTTCTCAAGAGTGTATGTTGCCATTTGGGACTACCTGTAGACAAGATGATTTTTACCTATTAGGTTAAAACTCGCAATTTAATGCTTGTAGTTACATTTAACTACACCATCGCTATTTAAAGCTGTACTGTAATTATTTTACAGTACCTCGCAATTTAATGCTTGTAGTTCGATATAACTACACCATCGCTATTTAAAGCTGCACTGTAATTATTTTACAGCACCACGCAATTTAATGCTTGTAGTTCGATATAACTACACCATCGCTATTTAAAGCTGCACTGTAATTATTTTACAGCACCACGCAATTTAATGCTTGTAGTTCGATATAACTACACCATCGCTATTTAAAGCTGCACTGTAATTATTTTACAGCACCACGCAATTTAATGCTTGTAGTTCGATATAACTACACCATCGCTATTTAAAGCTGCACTGTAATTATTTTACAGCACCACGCAATTTAATGCTTGTAGTTCGATATAACTACACCATCGCTATTTAAAGCTGCACTGTAATTATTTTACAGCACCACGCAATTTAATGCTTGTAGTTCGATATAACTACACCATCGCTATTTAAAGCTGCACTGTAATTATTTTACAGTACCACGCAATTTAATGCTTGTAGTTTGATATAAAACTACACATCCGCTATTAAAAGCTATACCTACTTTAATTTTTTTTTTTTTTTAGTACCTCGCTATTTAATGCATGTAGTTGTAGGTAGACTACTTAGATAGAAGTAGTATCATACTTTAAAACCTAGTAGGTATATTCAGGCAACAATATAAAATATTAATTGTTTACCTAGGTAGGTACTTTTTTTTTTTTTTTTTTAAGTACAAGATTTAAGTTTTAGGTAGGTAGTAATATCATCAAGGTAACAAACGAACCAATATCCACCTAGGTAGGTAGGTTCTACCTATTACCTACGCCTCCAGTTCACACACGAACCAAAGAAAATTACTTGCAAAACATATTTGTTAGGGGCCTAAGTACGTAGATTATGTAGGAAAGCTCCTCATGATGAATCCTGCACTAGTACCTTTCATAAATCATAATCACGTATTTGTAATTGAAGTAACCCTATTAAGTACCAAAGGGTCACTTAACTACCAACCAAACTTGGCTTAGAAGTAAGTGGGTAGGTATAGGTAAGGTACTAATATGTTACATGCACCACTACCTACTTCCGATCCCCATGTATCGTACTAGCTACTCTCATCATAATATATAAACTTTTAATACACTATTAGGTAGGTAAGGAGATAGATACACGTACCTAAGTACTTTTGTTATCTGCTAAGTGCCTAACGTAGGTAAGTACTAAAGTATTTTAAATCTTAAAGTATAATATCTAAATCGGTATGTGATAGGTAAGTATTTATTTTATTTTCTTAACTAACACTAAAACCTATAAACCAATACTCAAATCAAGAAAGATAGGTAAACAAAACAAAACGAAGTCTTACCTATTCCTTCTGTTTAGCTTCATTATGATTATAAACCTACGCAAACAATCTTTGCGCAAGCAAAGCTAAGTTGCATTTTTATTCATTATCTAGGTGTAGGTATGTATAGAATTAATAGGTAGTACCTAAGGTGTTAAGTTTATGAAGAATCTACCCTTTAATAATCTATTAATCATTGGCCGAAAAGAAATATGAACCGTGTCACTGAGTTGTAAAACACAAAATCTACACTAATATGTAGGTACCTATAGCTAGATCATATCGATCAGTAGAAAAATATCAATTCGATCAATGAGGTTGACAATCATTGCCTTCGATCCGCTTTAAACCTATTCAAGAATTAGCCAAATTAAATGTAGGTAGATCCTCTTTTTCCTTTTCTAGAAATTATGTAAAATTGCTCACCGTTTGTCTCGTCGCCACTGTAGTGTACACTATAAGAATGTAAGTACCTATGTAAATGATATAGTTATATAATAATATATAATATCGGCTCGCTAGCACACGCACCCGTCTTTACTCCGCGGCGGTTGGATATCGAATGAATCCGATCCACCCCACAATCCGCGAGTACGCTGCTCGAGACGACAGATATAATAGGTAATATATATATAAATGTTATATCATAATATTATAGATATTACAATGTAGTTCTAAACACTACACATTCTTAAAATGCACAAATGCTCAATAAAAACACGCAATGCGCACTTTGCGCACATCGCCCCTGTTGCAAAGGACTAGGCATATTTTGATCTTGTCATTAAGCTTTTAAAACGCCGCTCTTTTCGCAGCTGTTGATAAATAATTATATTCCACCTGCGTCTCTGCAATTCATATATTTATAAAGACCCACAAAACGTAATAAAATTCCTATCTATACTTACAATACAAGAGGGTACTAATCATAACTGACGCCTTCGGCTAGGATTGATGCAATAATAAGTTTATTGCTGTGATTTCACTACAGGTGTCGTAAATTGAGCGCAAACTTACAAATAAGTCTGCATTTGACTGATTACGGGATCTGCATTCCATGATCAATGCGAAACCGATGCCAACTAGTTGCTCTACCATAATGGAATGCCGCTGGAATAACTTTGTGCTGAAACCTGGAAATTTAATACCACAACAGGTAGTCACACTTTCGAAACATTAAAGTATTTGCACGGAACCGTTGCATTTATTACAATGGTTGGCAGTAACTCGTTCCACCACTAACTTTGGCACGCGCAAAAGGTGTCCTGAACATATGGAGAGATCTATCAATGATGTCTGCCAGTCGCACACACCATAATTGGCTAAGCAACTTGCTGGCCAGCAGGTGGATTGCCCTATTTATAAAATGCCTGTTAAATTACTACAGAATAACGGAAAAACACAATTACAGTATTTATTTCCTCTGTCCCTGGGTATATGCAACACGCGTTACTACGCATGTTACATAGAGGGTCGTTACCCTCAGTTTTAATTTTGCTAAGAGCGTTCCTGTGACGCGGCAAACAAAGGGTCCCTTGTCCAGCTACGCCCACTACCACTATTACAGGTTTATAAAGCAATTTATTACCGTGACTCACTGCGATGTAGATACATCAAAATTTAACTATCAATAAGTATAACATGATAGCACTAAGTAACATTTTATATGAGTTATTTGTGTTGAAACTGGTCTAAATGGAGCAATTTGACTCTACTGAAGATCGTACAGTCTGGTTAATGATATGTGTCCGTGAAGTTACGGTGAGATCTGTGTCGGACTGTGGTCATCTCAGATTACATAAACCGAATAGAAATCACAGTTATGTTGGTCAACCAGAAGGAAGATTATTAACTGGGAAAGCATGTGGTGCTTAATGTACCTACAATTATCTTTAGTTTACGCACTGGAATAATCATGCATATTAGAACCTTTAACGCGGATTTTAATCTCGACTGTGAGCTTTATGACTAAAAGCTTATAAATGCTGCCTGTTTATGAGGGTTTATTCCTCATAGTTCCTCATACAATCATATAGATTCAATATCTTCGGAAGTAGTGAATCAATTCTAATGAGTTTTCTTAAACGTTTATATGCAATAAACATAAATCTTACCATGTTTAGTAGAAAAACTAAAAAGAAATAAGTTTCCGAATTAATGTTATTATAATGCCCATAAAGGTTTAGATTTATGTATTTTTGCCACTCGTATAAAATTTCATTAGTTGCATTAGATGCAGAAACATTTGTTTGTTTTGGATAATCAACCAAATATAATGAAAGACAAAATAAAAGAGAAAACTTCCATTGATCCTTTATAACGAAAAAATCCGTACCGAAAAATAATAACAAAGCTTCGTTATAAGCCATTCACAGTATGTAAAACTTATTTGTAATCTGTTTTTTAATGTAAATTAATTATGCATTTAGATGTGGAAATTTAATTTACCTATTCATTTCATGTAATTCTTTCAGTGTGGTGCCACTTCACTTGGTAAAGTGGCACCACACTGGAACTTCACTGCCATTAGTATTATTTTGATTTGTCAAAGGATCATAATTATAAGAAAACGGTTGTTACCAAACCGTAGTTTGTTGCCTGATGTTCTTCTAGGCTTGTACGCGTGGAACATGGCACCAAGACTCGCCTGGCTTTAAGACGCTTCAAACTGATCCTTGCGATTCTACTGAATAAATCCCGTTTTTTTTGACGTGATAACGTCTTATAAATCGATGGAGCTGGCTGCACGCACGAAAAAACATGACTCATGCGTCGTTACGTCGTTTCGTCGTTCCATTTACCTGAGCCCGAGCCCGGGTCGGGTAATGGGTAAGGGTAAATGAGGGTAAGGGTTAATGAGGGTAAGGGTAAATGAGGGTAAGGGTTCGGTCGGATTCCGGGTCCGGGTCCGAGAGTTCGAGTCCGAGTCCGAGTCCGCGAGTCCACGAGTCCGCAAGTCACAAATATTAAATAAAATTCTTTTGAAAAATGCAACCATTCCATCAGTATTTTCTTATGACGTTATCACGTTCAACTATCGTCAGTAAACCGACTTTACAGACAACCGTTTTTTTTGTTTTTTTTTTTAATTGGTTCCAAGACCGTTCTAATTAATTTAAAAAAAACAGTATTAAGTATTCCATGTTTTAAGTTTATTGTATTGTTGCAGGCGCACGTGGTGTCAGCCTTCGAACAGAGCCTGTCCAACATGACCACGCGGCTGCACTCACTCACCGCCACCGCTGAGAGAAAGGTAATAAACACGCGCCATTTCCAACGTTTTATCCGAGAGCATCCTTTACATACCATATTATTTATGAACGACTTTTACTACCTTGAAGCTCTTGAAAGCAATACACATCCAGGCCAACAACATATTTTTAGCATGACAGTTGAAAAAGTTTCACCTATGCGCTAATGCTTTTTAGTTTACTTGAATAGCGTCAATATCTCTCACAAAAACCGATTTTGATGAAATTTCTATGGAATTTGGAAGTTATAACCTTTCAGATAATGTATATTTTTTTTAAATCAGCCCATAAATGGAGAAATAAAGCTATAACAAATATAAAAAAAAACAAATTGAGAACCCCTTTTTTTTTATTTGAAGTCGGTTAAAAAATATTTCTACGTATTCATTCAATTACAACTTGCCCCATAGAACCAGGTGAGTGGTTAGGTTTATATTGCGATTGGTGAAATCAAATATTTGTATACTTTTCAGTCGCCTTGGGGCTATATTTCGTTTGGTGAAAAGTACCAAATATTTGTATCCCAATACTTTTTCATTCGCGTTTCACCTTTCACAATTTAACATGAGTCGTACATCGGGCCAGCTTTGGGTTCAATAACGAACAACTCTCAAGTTTTGATTATCTTTTTGAGTCACGCAACGGCCGTCATGTCATGTCGATTAGAAAAAGCAATGTGTGTGAACGCCCAAGTCCCCGGTGCGGCTTCGACCGGTTTCAACGGATGCAAATGACTTTCTTTTAATTACTATCTATGTTCTATTTCATTACATTTTGATAGCCATCACATCAGTTGGCCTACCACAAGCTCTGTCTCTAGCTCTGGTTTTGAGTCTATGTGTGAGTGTTGACAAATAAATCCTACGTCGAAACGTCACACACAGTATAATACCCTCACACAGAGCCAGACAGAGCTTGTGGTAGGCCTAAAATTGCGTGATAAACGTAGATGTTCTCTATCTGGGTGATATATTGTATTATTCAAATTTATTTTGTTACAGGACTCTGAGCTAACTGAGCTACGGCAGACCATCGAACTGTTGAGGAAACAGTCGATTCAAGCTGGACTTACCACAGCTCACATGCAATCTATGGGCATCCGAACTGACGGTGTCAATATCATCGGTCAGGTAAATGCACATCACAGTTTTGATATACTATCGCCATAAACTTATGGACAGTTCCGAAATCCGAAGACGAACAAAGGTTTGAGACGTTGGAAATCAGATTACAGAGTCTGTTTGAAGCGCACTTCAAATCTTTTCACTACAAGTGACACGACAAGAATGGGTTCACTTTGCACAGGATCGTCACAAACTGTCTGTCAACTGTCGAGCACTGCTGGCCTAGTGGTAGCCCGGCCCCGCCTTCCGATCCTAAGGTCGTGGGTTCAAATCCAGTCGTGTACTAATGACTTTTTCTGCCCAAAAAATTATGTACACCATGCCAGCTTGTAGTAGAACTTAAAAAGTTCGATAATGTGTGTCAAGTGAACGAAAGAAGCCTCGTTGAGGCGCACTTAAAATCCTTTCACCACAATTGGTTTGAAAGAATCAGTGATACGTTAAGAATTAGTCACAAAAAAAAGCAGCCAAGTGCGATTCGGACTCGCCCATTAAGGGTTCCGTAGCATCAAGTAACATAATATAAAGGTTCTTGTAGTTCGTCGAAAGGTAAATTGCGGTTTAAGATTTATGACGTATAAAAAAAAAACTACTGGCTAGATCTCGTTCAAACCAAATATCGTTAAAAGTTTGCATAGTAATGTACAACATATATTTTTTTTAGTTTTATCATTCTCTTATTTTAGAAGTTAGAGGGGGGGGGACCAACTTTTTTCCACTTTGGAAGCGTCTCTCGCGCAAACTATTCCGTTTAGAAAAAAGCTATTTAAGAAACCTCAACATCATTTTTGAAGACCTATTCATAGATACCCCACACGTATGGGTCCGATGAAAATTTTTTTTTTGAGTTTCAGTTTCAAGTATGGGGACCCCCAAAATTTATAGTTTTTTTTCTATTTTTGTGTCAAAATCTTAATGCGGTTTACAGAATACATCTACTCGCCAAGTTTCATCAGTCTAGCTCTTACGGTTTCGGAGAAAAATGGCTGTGACATACGGACGGACAGACAGACAGACAGACAGACAGACAGACAGACAGACAGACAGACAGACAGACAGACATGACGAATCTATAAGGGTTCCGTTTTTGCCATTTGGCTACGGAACCCTAAAAAGGATCCAGCAGTGCGTGAAGCCAGGCTGTATGGATGATGATTTTAAATGCAATTGCATGAAATCGCGTTCTCCGCTCCACCGTGACCTCACAGCATGGTTTCTCTATAATTTCCTATATGATGAGTGCTAAGCAAAACTGCAGAATGCGCGTACGAAGAGGTATTAGGCTCGGATATCAAAATACATACATAAACTCCGCTTCATTTAATGTCGTGGGAATATAATGTAACTTCCGATTTAAAGCTCAATTTGCATATTAAAGGCACATGTAGGTTAAATTCAACAGGCAAGAGAATTATCGCTTGAGTGAGATTGGGAGCGCTTGTATTATTACCAACCAGTTTTAATACGATCACTTTAAAGTACCCTTATCTGACCGTAGAACGCAGATAATTTTATCTCAATTAGTATTCTAGTGAGGAAACATCGATGTCGGTCAATGCGATCAGCCATCAATCATTATGCAAGGCATTAGAAGACTATAGTAATGAGATCAAGTGCAGAGGTTTTTGTATCTATCCCGGAACTCTAATCAATATATATTGTAGACTTTCCACACAGCACTATCTAGCCCCAAACTAAGTAGAGCTCATACTATGGGAACCAGATAGCTGATAAAATACTAAAATACATCGTCATCAAAAGTTTGCAATCATCAGAACAAAAATCCAAAATCTAAAATAAAATAAATAAATATTTTAAACAATCCACTCAACCCTATCTAACTCCAAATAAAGCAGAGCTTATAGGTATATACTATGAGAACCAGATAGATGAAATGATAATTATATAATTATTTTTTTAATACCTACATACGGAGAATACAATACAAAACCCAGACAGAGAACAAACATCTGTGTTCACCTTACAAATATTAGTTCTTGGTGGGAATCAAACCAGACCTACTACCAACTGAGCTGAGAGGTCAGTCGGATACCTTTCGCATGATTTCACGAGACATTGATGATCAATGGAATCGAATAAGCCGAGGTAGCATTTACATTAAATTGGCTGTCAATAGATATGTCCCCATTCCGCCTTCTATACCCAATGATGAGACAAGCTACTAGTAAGGAATAAGTTTCTTTGAAACAGATTCCAAAGATATATGAAAAGGCAATTTACTCTAATAGGGACACAGTAACAAATGGCTCAGCTATGCATTTCACATGCAATAAATCATATTAAAATTGAACAAGAGAGAGTAACCATATTTTATGCTTGTTGAAAGTAGCCAACTGTTGGAAGTGGAGACACAAAGGTCACTTTAGATTTCTAAGGGCTGATTGTTCGATCTACATACGCTATTCGTCGAACAAAAATATAATATGTATATCAAGTCTAAAAAAGAGATGAATATAATATTTTTATCCCACAGATGAATTTATCTGTAGATTGAAAATGTAGCCCTGAAAAAAAATACTATTTTAGAACATGCTGAATCTATTCATCTGATTATATCTGGGTATTGATCGCGTAAATTATACCTTATTTTACTTATTGTCCGTAATGTCTGTGTACGCACTACGACACAAAACACTAATATTTTAGAACATTTGGCACAGCAAAATGTTTTCTTGTAAAATGATGTCATGTTCTTAATAATAGCTTATTGACCTAAATCAGTGCACTCTGCTATTAACCCCATTTAATACGTGACCTTAGAGTTCCTTATTTACACTGAATAAACTGCGTACCAACTGATTTCCAACCAGTTGGTAATTATCGTCCGGTTATTATAGTGTTCCGGTTTGAAGGGCGCGTGCCGAGCCGGTGAAATCTAAGACGATTGACTACTGTCGTCTCAAGGTAGAGTAAAGGTGCGGATCCACCGTTCCGCACGGAGAGGCTACGCATATGTATTGAGCTTCGCTTTGTAAGAAAAAGTATGTGGTTGTTTCCACTGCAAGCCCCGGAGAGGCTACGCACGTATTGACGTCATTGACCCACGCGTGGCTTGCTCGTATAGGCGATTACATAGCTCAACGCTGCGCTGTCGACGTGGGTCTACGTTTCCACTGGAATTCACGAATATGACGCACGACTATATACGCACAGTTCGCTTATCGCATCGCAGTTCGTCCGTGGATTGCAGTGGCGTGCGTATATAGCCTCGCTATGCATAGTCTTCGTGTATTCCAGTGGAAACCTAGACCCACGTTGTTAAATTAATTAATACACGCAGCTTAACTGCGCCGCGTGGCCGTGCACCGCGGTGGGTCCGCGCCTTTATACAATAGGTGCTTAATGTGCTTATATCTACAAATCATGTTGATAACTAATACGAAACTACGAGAAGAGCTTACTTTGTAACAGTTTCGTATTGCAGCAGTTACATCTTTTCAAACTGTGATGGTTATGAATGTAATTGTATTACTAAGTATCCTGATTTAGTAAAAGCGATGTGCTTAGTAGTTATCATGAATTTACTGAAAAGAAGCGAGTGAACGAGAAGAGAGTTATACTTAAGACGATACAAAACCGAAGAGGAAAAATGTTTGAACATCTTCAACGACATGACAGCTACTTATAGAACATCATTGAAGGAAAGTTTAAAGGAAAACGGGGAATAGGAAGGCCAAGAATAAGTTACGTGAGCTAGATAAAAGGAAAGGTCGCTGTCATGTCGTATAAGGAAGTCAAGACGGCCGCAATCGAAAGACTCAATTGGAGAAAACTGCATCAAATACCCGACAAGAGCTAAGCTTGATCTTCGACGTTTCGGACCTTCGTTCGTCTTCAGATTTCAAAGTTAGGTTCTAGTTGTAAGATTGGCGTGAGAGTATGACACGTTCCATGGCTTTTTATGTATTTTGCCTCTTATGTGAAATTTACATTGTGTTCCGGGTCTTAAACCTTGCTATACCCTGTTTGTAAATTAATAAGTTTTCTTATTGTGTTTATTTAATAAACTTATTTAATTTCAGGAAAACCACCCTCCTGTAAGCCAAAGCTCGCCGCAACGCCTAGCTCAGACTGGCAACGGTGCCATCACACGTCACCTCTCAACTGACAGCGTTTCTAGCATCAACAGCCTGAGCAGTGGCTCTTCCGCGCCGCACGATAAGAAGCACAAAAAGAAAGGATGGGTAAGTTATATTATACCACTGGTGGTCTAGTAGTAGCCTCCGTCTTTCTATCTAAGTAAAAGTAAAGAGGCATGTATTTATATGATTTATATAGCGTCAGGGGTAACTGGTGATTACTCATGCCCCTACTTACGGGACGCTACAGAGCCTGGGACAGGATTTTTAGATGGAATAGGCTTGCCCAGCACCTATACTATCCTGACAGCTAAGTCGGCCTGATCCACAGGAAAGACATGGTCAATACGTGCGGAGCTGACTAAGCCGCGGGTTTCCGCACGATGTTTTCCTTTACCTTTCGACCCTAAATAGGTTGAAATCTGATTAAAACGTGTGTCTATGCCAATACTCTCAAGCAACAAACAAACATCATGAGGAAACCGACCTGTCGTAAACCTGGAAAGTTCGAAAATAATTGTCAAGGCACCACAAGAAGTTGGTACCTAGTAGCTCTGCCGTCTATGCTGTAATTGGCTGCAGTTTGTTTGTGGTTTTAATTACACAGGTCAAATATTCGTGTGATGAAGAAATTTTGCTCTGTGTCTGGTCGGCCGTCGAACGATCTTGAACTCTCACCTCTCACCCACTTACATTTACAATGTCATTGGTACAGCCGACGTTTTGTATTCCATTTCGTGATCACCTTTCTAGAACCAAGTATACGTCATGACTGTGGCCGGCAAAAATGTGTTATCTTTTAAACACCAAGAACACGAAACTAATGGATCTATGGTATCTTATTCTTACTGCCCGTTAAGATCTACCAGTTATAATGGCTGATAAGTACTTTAAATTTGTTTGAACTATGTAAACCCACAAAGCAACCGACATCTGTGCCAATATTACAACAATCATCCATCCACGACCCACAAACCGTGCATAGGTTACATAGGCGTGCTTACACTTAAATATATAGATATTGCGGACAATCCACACAGCACTATCCAGCCCCAAACTAAGCAGAGCTTGTACGGTGGAAACCAGATAGCTGATATAATACCAGAATACATATTTTTTGTAAATACATACTTAGTTTACAATATATGACGCAGACAGAGAAAACATCTATGTTCACCACACAAATATTTGTTCTCGATGAGGATCAAACCCACGCCCTCTAGCGCAGAAGGCAGAGTTACCAACTGCTGTCACATGCTTATTTAATAAGTTCACTTGTATCAACTAACATAAAACATCTCAACAGCTACGGTCATCATTCACCAAAGCCTTCTCAAGAAACGCGAAGATATCTAAAACTGCAAAGCACGCGTCACTCGGCCAGCTATCATCTCAAGACAGTTCATCAGGATCTCACCACTACGACGACCCGCACACAATACGAGAGGGAAGCAACGAGAACAGTCTAGAACACTCGCACGAAGTGTTACCTGACGTCAAGGAAAAGGGCCCGGCGGCTAAGACTGATGAGACCAAAGGTGAGACTAGTTTATTTACTCACCCCTTTGCTCGCATGCTTTTGACCTTTGCACAACTTAGTTCAGGCAATTGACTTACAATAGCGATAGCAGTTTTGTTTATGAGAACATAATATGAGTTTAAAAAACTTGAGAAACCAACTTCATGGCCAAACTGTTAAACCAAAGGAAAAGAAAAAAAAATCACGTATAAAAAGTATTGGATCTCTAAGGTTAGGCAGGTCAGGCATTAACGACCAGAAGCCCCACATCCTTTCGCTATCGACATAAACATGCTTGTAACGGGCCTAAGCCGATTCCGCAGTCCCCAATCTCTACTTACAATTAAGATAATCCGACCCTCGTTCTCCTATCGCGGCTTTCGCTTTTAAAACACACCCCCATAGGATTAGGTACGGGACCATTGTTATACAAAGATGGCCGTTTAACCTGTATTGGTTGGGGTCAGTTTACTGCTAGAATATGTTATTATATCAAACAGAAAGCACTTAGTTAAATTGTTACTTACAAATGGGGGGCACATCAGCAAACAAAGGGTTTCAAGCTTAGCACAACAAATTGAATTTATTGCTCAACTGATTCAACCATGAACATGAAGTCAAAAACTTTACAACTTGTCCAACAGCCAGTTTTCTTTTACTTTATGGTAGAATTCCTAAAATACTAGAATACTAACTACTGTGAGAAAATGCCAAATGTATTGCTATTGACTCTCATAAAAGATATCATAAGATTTCTAGTATAGGCTATGTAGAGTCCACGTAAAATAACTGCGCGTGGCAGATGACAGAAAATCAAAAAAACTGACTTGAAATAATCTCCTTTATCAAATATGAATGAAAAAAAATTGAGAGGTCGAACTTGTATTGCGTTTAATGCAAATTCGATATCCCCATTCATGTTTGTGATCGGAAAATATATTTTTTCGCCACCTGTCATGCGTAGATTTAACTTGCGCGCACCATATGACTAGATGCTGATAGGACATGAGATAATGTATATTCTTTCTTGAATTCAGTTCTATAATCGTGACAAATATGATTTTAAATTATTTCTTACATAAACAGAATTCAAAATACCTCCTGTCAATTCCGATGTTAGTGCATTGCATCCAGTTTAACCAAGATGCAAGTTTCATGAAGTTTACCGCATTGCCGCTTAACAAACAAAGCTCGACAGTTTGCGCGCTTGGAAAATTAGCTCAGAGAGAAAGCGCTGCGAGTCTTTAGTCTGTTGTCTATCCGCGGCTTAGCCTGGCGGGCTTTTGTGTTATGACAGGACGGGAAATTTAATTAACCTGACGAACTTTTAATGATTTATGTCTACATTCGCCTTAAGCTGCTTATTGTTTGGTCAACAAGGCGTACTATGTAGCTATCAGTATCATTAATATCACTCTTTTCCTTAGTATTTTATTTTGTAAATGTTGCAATTCTTGTGTTTCGGTTTTTTTGATACAGCTACACAGCTGATGCCATAGGTACTGGTGTACTGGCATGAAGATTTTTGTATAATGTACCGTTACAGTTGTATTTCTTCAAATAAATCTATATTAAATGTTTGAATTGTCATACAGAAAAACCAGAAGACGCGCTCTTGGTGGACGAACTGAAGCGACAACTGCGAGAAAAGGATTTGGTGCTAACCGACATACGATTAGAAGCTCTAAGCTCAGCGCATCAGTTGGAGAATCTGAAAGACACAGTTATCAAAATGCGGGTAAGTTAGTTAGCTAGTCCCTAAATTTTTTTTTAAACCGACATAAGACTTCCTCCATTTCTTATTTGTTCTGTTGTAGTTTCCAACTATTTGGACAATTTTTATTTCTCGTAAAACCGCAGATTATTTAGATACGATAAATAATAATATAAACACATTTTCAGTTTATATTGAATTTGTGTTTTTTTCTTAATCTCGTGATTTTTTCAGAATGAAATGTTGAACCTGAAACACAACAACGAGCGGCTACAAAGGCTTGTGACGTCACGGTCGCTGGCTGGCAGTCAAACTTCCCTAGGCACCGGTGGCTCTGCTGTAGAAGATCCTAGAAGGTTCAGTCTAGCGGATCAATCTACTATGCATCAGGTAAACCTTCTAAACAGGTCCTGACATGTACTGTGATTGATGACTGTGTGATACATAGAGTACAGAATAAAATAAAAAAATAAATATTGAAGACAATCCACACAACACTATCTAGGCCCGAATTAAGCAGAGCTTGTACTATCTACCAGATAGCTGGTATAATACTTAAATACATTATTTTTATGTAAATACATTCTTAGAATACAGTATAGACCAGACAGAAAACTAACATCTATGTTCACGCCATAAATGTTTGTTCTTGGTGGGGATCGAACCCACGACCTTCTGCGCAGAAAACACAGCTGTGCTGATAGGCCAGTCAAAAGAATCAAGTTAATAAACCCCTTAGTATATAGAAAGGGTTTAGAAATCTCCCAAAATCACCATTCAAATAGAACGGTTTTCAGTCATTTTAAGTCACCGACTTCCCGCCAATTTGTACCTCCTACTCAATAATGCTACTCAATAAAGCCTCAAATCTTTGATATTCCTCAACAGGCGACATTGGACATGCACTCACAACCCCTCGATCTAGACTTCAACTGTATGACGTCAACCCCCACCATGGACTTCTCCAAGAAAGGCTCACCCAAACAAATGGTCGAGCCGATCTACGGGAACAAAGCAGCATGCGAACTGAACGAAAACAACGAGCCTTTGTTGACCGTGCTCAATGGCGGCAACGATTTGTTTGCGAACGGTCTGAATGCGTCCGAACGGCTCAGCGGAGATTACGATATCAATAGCGTGTTGCCGCCACCGAAGAGTCGGGAACTGGCTATTGGGGAGAGCTATTCGGATATTGGTAAGTTTTTTTATCAAAATAGACCTCCAACTTACAAAGAAAATTTAAATTACAATTAGGTAATGCAAGCATTTACAAACTAAACAATCTATTGAGATCAAATATAAATCTTTCGCGATCATAACACTTACTGAAATTATTACACGGGTATTTATCGCTTCTATTATCATGTTTTATTTATTTTCCCGAAAATAAAGAAAATACGCGAAAAATACCCGTTTAATAGTTTCAGTATGTAAATTTATATCGTCAATATTTCATATTTACAGCGAAATTGTTTTAAATAAGCCCTGTAACTACAATACCCGTTGGTAGTAGAAGTCTAAAGTATTTTATGAGTATGAAGTTAGCCAAGACTTGCGTTCTTTAGTTCCATGACCGGAAACAAGTTATTATTGTCTTCGGCGGTAAAGTATTTTAATAATAAAATACTCTATCGTTATGCTTAGAACAATTGTTTTATACTCTGTATTTTTCGCATTAAAAAATCGTGGGTATTTTAAAACCAGCTACAAACATTGCAAAAGCGAATATAGTTCAAAAATTGATTGGCGGTTCTTCTTCTTATCGTGTCACTGATTCTTTCGAACCAAGTGTGGTGAAAGGATTTTAAGGATTTTGATTGGCGGTAGCAACAATAATCGCAAAAACGTGCGCACGAGTCGAATGATCGCCGATCAAACGAATGGATTACTAACAGTAATTGGGCGAAGGGAGCATTCCCCGCAAAAACATAATAGCTTATACCCAACGCCCACCCAAGTTGTAATTGGCTATCAACATAAAAAAATACTACAATCTGCACCTTTTGAACTCTTTGATTGGCTGTTATGAATACTTAACACACTCGTATGCAATACTTTCCTCTTGTAATTAAATTTTATTGTAACTCGTATACATTTATAATTTTATCGCAGGTGTGGCAGATAGCCAAGGCGATACAACAGACGGAAAGAAAATAGCAATAGCAGTTTACTTAGGTCAGCCGGAAACATTCCAAAGATACTTCGAAGAGGTCCAAGACACGCTGACTGAATCCGAATGCAGATTCTTTGCGAAGCAATCAGCTAGTTCCTACAACAACCACTTTGACAAACAACCCAGCTTCGAATCCCCGCGAATGTCGCAAACTCACAGCCCAGAAACAGAGACGCAAGACTACCCTCAAGTTAATAAATCCAATACAAACAGCCTTAAAAGTAACAAATCAGCGCACAGCAGCTCATACAAAAACGTATACAATAGTGATTCAACAGTAAACTGCAACGAATTCACTATTGCGTTCACTTACATCTCGGGGAAGACTACTTGGCAGAACTTAGATTACATAGTTAGGAAAACGTTCAAAGACTACCTGTCTAGAATAGATTTGGGTACGAATTTGGGACTGAATACGGATTCTATAACTTCTTATCACTTGGGCGAGGCAACGCGTGGACCGGAGATTGGATTTCCGGAGCTACTGCCGTGTGGATACATCATTGGAACTGTGAACACACTGTATATCTGCCTGCAAGGAGTAGGCAGCTTGGCATTTGACAGCCTTATACCAAAAAATATTGTATATAGGTAAGTGAAACATCATTTTATAACCTACTAGCGGACTCCTGCGGCTTCGCTCGCCCCGTTCCCGTTACTTTATCTGGAAAAAAGTATCATATGTCCTTTTCCCGGTTCTCATTTAGCTCCCTACCAATTTTCAGCCAAATCGGTTTAGTCGATCTTGAGTTATAAATAGTGTAACTAACACGACTTTCTTTTATGCATATAGATTTTCCTATTTGAAAAAAGCGGATGGGCCCACCTTCAAAACCTGTAACAAAACGGGTGTCAAAGCATCATTTAATTATAATCTCACCCTTTATGACTTCCAAAACAGTAACAGTCCGGTAGAAATTGACATAGTGGTAGTACTTCTCTGGACGAGCCCTTCACAAAGAGCCCTTACTACTACTATTCTCAATCTCAACTCATTTATATGTTTTTATATCAGATTGGCTCAACCAATACTCAATACATTTATTGCATAAACATGGTTTAGTTTAGGTACATACATAGTTCTTAGGTGTATGTCAGTATCACATAGACCCTGTGAATAGGGTAAAGCAACCTTATTTTGCTGTCAATTTTACATTTATTATAACGCTTTTATTAGCTTCACCTGTATGTACGTATGTACGTAACCGACCTCTTTGAGCTCGATTTTGTCCTACTTTGAACGATCAGATTTGATTCAAACTTTGCACACCTATCAAAGGTCGATGACAATGCAATAATTTGAAAAAAAAAAAAACTGAAAAGTAACGCTTTTTGTGCAATAATATTCAATTGATTATTACAATTTTATTTTTAAATTTTTTGTTCAATTAGTTATAAAAGCGTTTTTTTTTTAGTTTTTTAAACTATAATTTATTTTTAATGTGGATTATGGGCTTTTTCTCAATATGTCTTGTATTACAGATATGTTTCACTACTAACGGAACACCGAAGGGTCATCTTATGTGGGCCCAGCGGAACTGGAAAGTCATATCTAGCGGCCAAACTCGCTGAGTTCTACGTGCAAAAGACACAGCGACGAGGAGTGCCTGCAGAAGCGGTTGCTACCTTCAAGTAAGTCATCATTTGAAAATATACAAAGATACTCAATGAATATAACGTAAGCAGATTTTTTACAATTATTTACCCCCCCACCGCTCCCTTCACCTTGTCAGCAAAAGTAAGCAAGGGGAGAGAGGTCTCTCCCCCCCCCCCCCCACATGCTTTCGTAATCATTGGTTCCCATTTGTGTAAAAAAGTAAATAAGAACTGCTGACGTAATAACGATACGACCCCCACCATGTCATCAAAAATAAGCAAAGCAAAGACATTTTCTGGCACTGCGGCACGCTCGCTGTGCTCGCTCGTCTTGTGCGTAATTTCTAACATAACCTAGTCGGATCCGCCTTATAAAGCATCCCGGACAAGTATAAGCATCTAGAGCCAGAACAAAAAAGCAAAAATCCATGTTTGAATTGCTACAGTGTACATGTGGCTTAACTGGCATCGTAATAACGGGGTGTACATTATCGCCTCCCAGCAGAAAAACCTCGAAAGGTGTTTTCCTATCCCCCGCAAACCAACGTGATAACTAACCCCTCCTTCCCTCCCAGCGTGGACCGCAAGTCATGCAACGAGCTCCGCGCCTACCTCGGCAACATAGCGGAGCAATGTGGCGGTGCCGCGGCCGGCGAGGAAGCAGCCTTGCCGTCAGTAGTGGTGCTAGACAACCTGCAACATGCATCCGCGCTCGGAGACGCCTTCGCCGGTCTACTGCCTCCCGATAACAGGAACATGCCCGTCATCATAGGTACGCTTATTTTTTAGGAAAACAAAACAGTCCTTGTGCTCTAATTGATAATTAAAAAAACAACTATGGACTATTAAACAGTTTCCGCATAGTGATTATAATACGGCGGGGCTGAAATTCAACATTAGCCATTTTTAAACGACTATAAACAAAAGTAGGTTCTCTCCCAATTAGGTTGTATTTTTTTTTTAATGTTAGATTAAAAAAATACAACCTAATTGGAAGAGAACCTACTTTTGTTTAGAGTAAATAGATAAATTTGTAATTTTTGAGTCGATTTGACAAAATATTTAAATCCATTACAATATGTTGAAAAATGTCTAACTCGATAAGTATACTCGAACGAATGGTCTGAAAAAATTTAGCAGGTGTAAAAAAAGGACCCCTAGAATAGCTTTTTCAAATAAAAGCCAACACAAAAGCACCACTATTCATTCGTGATTCAACAAAGTCGTAACGCTTATGATATTTTTATTACAGGTACAATGTCTCAGGCTACATGCAACACAACCAACCTCCAACTGCACCACAACTTTAGGTGGCTTCTCACCGCTAATCATATGGAGCCAGTCAAAGGATTCTTAGCGAGGTATTTACATTCATGCAGCTGGTTAGCATACATACCTGAGTTACGGTTTTTAAATGTCAATTTGCTATTTACATATTTTTATCATCCAGATCCAGATACCATCGGATCCTAATCACGCGCTTAAGTCGCGTTAGTGCCGAACAGTCCCGAAGAGTTAAATCTTCGTGATTTCTCTTAGTACTTTTTATAGTGTTTATTATAAAATCATTAAAAAATTATTCTCAAGTTGTGTATATTACAGGTATCTCCGCCGCAAGTTATTCTCCATGGAACTGCGACTCGGTCGGCGCGACCCAGCCTTGGCTTCAGTACTGGAGTGGCTGCCAGGCGTGTGGTCTACACTCAACGCCTTCCTAGAAGCACATTCTTCCAGTGACGTCACCGTGGGACCGCGCCTCTTCCTCGCTTGCCCCATGGATTTGGACGCTAGCCAGGTAATTTACTTACAGTTTTCACAAACTGATATGTGGCTAACTTGTTAATCTATGAAGCAAATGCATCCAAGACCTTGCCTCGATTAGTTTGGATCCTCGTAGATTTGAAAATTTGCCAACTATCTAACCGTCAAGAGCCAGTCGAAATACCGTAAACCCAGTTTAGGGTATTTCGACTGGCCTCAGCTCAGTTGGTAGTATTTCTGCCTTCTGCGCCTACGAACTATCGAACCTTCGACCTACGAACTATCGAACCTTCGACTACGAACTATCGAACCTACGACCTACGGTCGTAGGTTCCATACCCACCGAGAACAAATATTTGTATGGTAAACACAGGTGTTTGTTCTCTGTCTGGATGTTCTAAGTACATTATGTACATATTTAGAAAAAAATTAAAACTGTTTCATAACACAAGCTCTGCTTAATTTGGGATTAGATAGTGGTGTGTATATTGTCCAAAATATTTATTTAAGTATTTATTTATTGTAAGTTACACTAAAATCCATTCAGTAGTTTTTACGTAAAGAGTAACAAACATCCATCCATAATTAATAACTTTCGCGTTTATAATATTAACAAGATAATATTATTAGGAAGTAGGATAGCTATATGTTTTGCTGACATAATATTTTGTTCCCCAGGCTTGGTTCGCAGACGTATGGAACTACAGCATAGTTCCGTACGCGTCGGAGGCGGTCCGGGAAGGGATTGCGCTGTACGGCCGGCGAAGACACGCCGCAGTCGATCCGCTCCAACACGTCAAATCAACATACCCGTGGAGAGAACCTAACCATTCTCACGTGAGTAACAAACATTCATCATCATCATTATCATCGCCAGAGAACCACCAACCGTCTGCTGGGCGTCAATTTCAGCAATACGGTTCGATTGAGTGATTGTCGAGTGATCGCTGAATCCGCGTTCCATTTTCAAATTTTTCAAACAAAAATTGACAACTCGCATCGATTTACGCGATCGCTTGAGTGATTTGTGTCTTTAGAATCGACACCCTGAAAGTCGCCGAGGACATGTACTCATATTTTATCAGACACTGGCTTGCTGTGCTTGGGCCAATCTCTCGCTTAGTGTCTAAGTAATTGTGTGTGCGTGTATACCTATTTGTTTATTACTAACATAGTTCTAAGTAATTTTGACGTGTTACTAACCCTATGGATCAAGGTCTGAAATAAAAAGTTGTTTTTATTTTATTTTTATTATCAGCCCGAAGAAGTCCACCGTTGGACACAGGCCTCCCCTACACATTTCCAGGAAGAACGATTCTGAGCCTTTTCCATTCATAGACTTCCCGCGATCCTAACAATGTCATCGGTCCATCTGGTGGGCGGGCGCCTTACGTTTCGTCTTCCGGTTCGTGGTTGCCTATACATATAGGTACTCAGTATAATGAGTATGAATTCATTTGTTACAGACATTGAGAGCTATAACAGTGGAAGAAATTGGTATCGAAGAGGCGAATGCCGATCAAAACCAGAACAACAACCAAGACCCATTGGTAAGTGAAAATAAGTTATCTGTGCCATAAGATCACGTATTTTTTTATGTGCACAAGGCTTTATAGTATTGAGCGCGCTGCACGCGCGTTCAACAACGCGCTGCGTGGACAAGCGTTCTGCGGTGGCGATCAGTGAAACGCTGTCAAATATGATCATCATTTCACTGATCGCCACTGCAGAACGCTTAAATGTGAGCATGTCTTGATCTTAAAGTATTCGTATTACTGTCACTTTCATGTCAATTAAAGGAGAGATCTCTGCTAGCGATAAGGCCGCCCGTTGTATTGTTTATTTTTAAGCTAGAAACTGTATCCTACTTACATAGTGTGTCATTATAATCAATAAAGAGTTTATCTAGCAACAGACATAAATAGCCATTTTATGAAGCGCTCAGCGAGAAATATAATCATATAATTTTATTTATTTTCAGTTGAACATGCTCATGAGACTGCAGGAAGCTGCAAACTACAGCGGAAACCAAAGTCAGGACTCTGACAACGCCAGTATGGACTCGAATCTCACGCACGATAGCTCCATGGGGAACGAGCTATAACAGGCGGCTTGATTCAACACAACACGTGACTTGTTGTCACCTCTATAACTGTTTAGGGTCCGCTCACACAGACCGGCTCGGAGAGCATCGGCGCGCATTTTTTCTTTTCACACAGACCGGATCGTATACGCTTGGAGTTGGTCGGAGCGGAGCCGCCAACTATTTCCCATAGACCGGCTGAAAGCGATCTGAAAGCGGATGCGCTCGCAGCCGACGAGAAAAGTACTCGATCGGAGCCGGTCAGCTCCTCTTAATATTTCACACCAAGCGCGTTCAAGCATTCTTAATGACAAAAGCAGTGCAGATGCAAAAATAAACCTTACTACAAATACTAAAAACTCTGACTAAAAACTCTTCAACGTGATAAGAATGTGCTCTCCTCTCCGAGCCGGTCTGTGTGAACGAACCCTAAGTCTTTGCTGGTATTTATATCTTGAGACACTGCTTTTTATAAGACATTTGTAAAAGTACCAGCATACATTTGGTTGATCAGACGTGCGTAACTCGCGTGAAATACTAACGATTTATAAAGCCAAATATTTGCCATATTATGTACCTACATTATTTATTTACGTGTCACTTAATTGTGATTTTTTTTCGAATCTTTGTTATGTAAGAAATCAGTGATTATGTAATTAGTATTTAGATGCGTAGTTTTTTTCTTTATACGGGAAGGAATTTGCTCTGCATTATTTGTAGAGGTTAGCAAATATAGCACGAGAATTTTTGCCTTTCTGCAATATCTTATTTTTGCTTTAAAATGTTTCGTATTTCTTTTCAAAATTATTGTGAATGATAAAGGAATATAACAGTGCCTGGATATCTTTTTTCCATTTTTATAGAAATTCATACAAAAAAATTAGGAGTGTTACTGTTTTACGAAGCATTGTGGCTTTTACTATTGTTATATTTTTCAAATTTAGGATACAAACCGCATTTGTATTACTACAACGCGTATTTAATTATAAATTACTATATGAAAGTGTAATTTTTATACCTATTTCTTTAAAACTCATGTACCTATTAAAAGTATTTAGGTGTAAATATGTTTAACTATATTTTTTTTCTATGCAAGTATAAACAACTAAATTAATGCTAATATGCCTTAAAATAATTTTGTATAGAAATTGTGTAACATCTACTCAACAGTTTTGTTTGGTATGGATTGACTTGTGTGCATAAAAGAAACGTGATATCTACAATCTATGCTTTACAGAAGGATTAAATAAAAAAATGATTAAAAAAACTGTATTTTTCTGTAAAATTATCAAAGCTCCCTCCTGCCAGGTAAAGGTACATACAACTACCATTACGCACGTAGGTTCATGCTATGAAATCGATTTAAAGTAGCTCTCAAATCAACTAGCGAGTTTGGTAAAATCATAGTTTCGATCCACTGTGCGCTGCTGTCTCATCTGCCAGCATAGCCTCTACTACGCTGGTCAGAGATAGTTCCTGCCCAATCCTGTCGACGAGAATCCCGCGCTCCTCGCATCACGCTGAGCATTACTCCAACGTGTGCTGCGCAGAATAACAATCCGACCCACAACGGTGGCACGTAGAGATGGGCAGAGGGTTTAAACCCAGTTGGGCGAAAAGGCCATAAACTGGACAAATATGGCAAAAACGAATTAACGTCCTTTTAAATGTCCAAAATAAGGGCGGAAACTCTAATTAGTCAAAATCAGACTTTTTCATTGAGTATTCAGGTGATATCAGACGGTTCATTTTTTGTTCATTTTCACCTTTCATTCGGTCCATTTCACTCGAAATGAAATGTCTGAACAAAAAATGAAACATGAGTGCCGAATGAATTCATTAGTGAACCGATCCAACAGTGTTGGATATTGGCATCCGGTATCTTTCATTCCCACTCCGAATGAACGAGAAATGAACGGTCTGAACACTGAGAGAACGTTCATTCGGATTCGGCCATTTTGTTTCGAGTCCTGTAGCCGACGGACATCACGTTGTCGACGAAGTTAATTCCAAGACGTACGACTTCATTCGATGACATTTTAAAAGAAAGAACAATGAATGTTCATTTTTGTATCATTTCATCTAAGCCGTGTGAACATAGAATGAAAAAAAAATGAAGCATTCACTCGAGTGAACAATCATTCGAGTGAACCGTCTGATATCACCTTAAGATGTACCTGTTTAAACCATTTTAATATTAGAACAAATAGTAATTGACCAAAAAGGAGGATCTCATTGAAAATAAAAAATGTATTTGTTGCCAAATTACAGAATTATTAGCCGAATCACAGTCGGTCGGTATTATTTAAATCAACATTTTACCGCACATGGTATTCGTGATTCGTGCCTGCTAATTGCTGTCACTATCGTAATCATCATCAACCCTTTGAAGTCCACTGCTGGACATGGTCACTCCCATGGCGCGCCACTGAGCCCAGGGTTCGGTTTGGCTCTTCCTATCAAGTTGCTGCCCGCCACTCTGCGCAAGTCGTCACTCCATCTAATCTGAGGCATCCTACACTACGTTTGCCTAAACGTGGTCTTCACATTATCGGTTCTTCGAATCATGACCGGCCCACTGCCACTTGAGCTTGCTAGTTCTTTGGGCTATGTTGACAACTTTGGTCCTCTATCGAATGACCTCGTTCCAGATGCTGTCTCTGAGAGAGACTCCGAGCATAGCCTTAACCATAACTTGTTGAGCGACTTTTAGTTTATGGACCCGTCAGTGTCCACGTGTTATTATAACTGGTAGGACGCACTGGCTTTCGTTTTTGAGCACTGTGGGATTGGGTTACTAGAAGACCTGACAAAGTTTCCCAAATACCGCCCAACCCAGCTGAATTCTCTTACTTAACTCCATACTGTACTGTGATAATAAAGTCGGGACAAATTCAAATATTCTGGATGTTGAATATTCTGATAGTTGATGCTTGACCATTTCTTCTCCATTAGGTTCATATTTGGTTTACGCAAATATGACCATGTTTCCGATTTTTGTAATAAGCTTAAGTGGTTGCCTATTCGTTTTTGCAGGAATACTCGTCTCCTTTCCCTCTTGTACAGTGTCATGTTTAAACCCTCCACCCCCCTTATCTAAAAGCTAAACTTATCTCAACGCTTTGAATACCTAAATCTTTCTACTTCTGAAACTCTACAACTTCCTGTCCACTCTTATTCTTTCTATAAGCACTTATTCACTGTACAAGCTATCCGTATTTGGAACTCTCTTCCTATTGATAACAGAAAAGTGATATCTTTTCCCATCTTCGAAAAGCCTTTGCACAGCTGCTATTCAGTTGAATTAGGAAGTCGCTACTTTCGTCAGCCTATACGAGATCCGAACGGCTCTCAAGCAGCTTAAGAGTAACAAGGCACCGGGGGAAGACGGAATAACGACAGATCTTCTGAAAGCGGGCGGAACGCCGATACTCGAGGTTCTTCAGAGGCTTTTTAATTCTGTCATCCTCGAGGGTACGACGCCTGAAGCGTGGGGCAGGAGCGTAGTGGTGCTTTTCTCCAAGAAGGGTTATAACACCCTCTTAAAGAACTATACTATATAGTTCCGGAAAGGCTTTAGCACCATAGACCACATCCACACGCTACGTCAGATTATACAGAAGACTGAGGACTTTGCTTTGCGTTTGTGGACTATGAGAAAGCCTTCGATTCAGTCGAAACCTGGGCAGTGCTACAGTCGCTCCAGCGGTGTCAAATTGACTATCGGTATATCGAAGTGTTGAAATGTATCTACAGAAATGCCACAATGTCTATCCAAATACAAGACCAGACAAAACTAGAGTACAAATCCAATCCACATGCAAAAAGGGGTGAGACAGGAAGATGTCATTTCTCTGAAACTGTTCACCTCGGCACTGGAGGATATTTTCAAGCTCGTGTCCTGGACAAGGTATGGCATTAACATCAACGGCGAATTCATCACTCACCTTCAATTTGCCGACGTCTTCCAGTCTTCCAGCGACTCCGCCATTATGACTAAGTAGTCATAATGGCGGAGTCACTGGAAAATTTAGGCACAATGCTCTAGAGACCTCAATATTGTCTCCCAACAGGTGAGTCTAAAAATGAACATGAGCAAGACAAAATCATGACTATAATGCTCATGTTTTGAGTCAGACGATCCAATTAGGTAGAGCCAACTTCGACAAAGAGGTCAGCCGACGAATCCAACTCAGATGGGCAGCGTCGGGAAATTGCGCCACATCTTCTCGTCACAGGTAACCGCAAAGCCTCAAAACAAAAATCAAAATCAAAAATCAGAAAGTCTTTAATCAGTGCTTGTTGCCAGTGATGACTTACGGAACTGAGACGTGGTCGCTAACTATTGGTCTCGTACACAAGCTCAAAGTCGCGCAACGAGCTATAGAGATAGCTATGCTGGGAGTTTCTATACGTGATAGAATCAGAAATGAGGATATCCGTAGAAGAACCAAGGTCACCTACATAGCTCTTAGAATTAGTAAAATGAAGTGGCAATGGGCAGGTCATACCTATAGCTCGAAGAACAGACAACCGTTGGGGAATAAAGGTTCTCGAATGGCGACCACGAACCGGAAGACGAAAAGTATGGCGCCCACCCACCAGATGGCCTGACGACATTGTTAAGATCGCAGGAAGTCAATGGATGGAAAGGGCTCAGAATCGTTCTTCCTGGAAATGTGTAGGAGAGGCATATGTCCAGCAGTGGACTTCTTCAGTCTGATGATGATTATAGATTAACTTAAAAATAACCGTTTTAGTCATTTGAACTTAGCATTGTGTAATAATTTGTGAATTTTGCGATATTCTCAATAAAAATATATCCGCCCTGTTTTGGGACGTTTACTGGGCGAAAATGGACGTATACTCGGCATTTACTCAATACGTCCATAAATGACCAGGCAAAAACCCATCTCTAGTGGCACGGCATCACAGAATACTAAATTCAGTAGAAATGCGACCATGCGCCGTTGGTCGCCAGTTTTACATTTCCACTATTTTATAATTAAAATGTATTTCATCATTAAATAATAGGATTCTAAGAAAAAGGAAGGAAGGAAGATGATAAGAAAGTATTTCCATGTTTTATCTTGTCGCATAACATGTTCGGAAAGTACCGTGGAATGGGGTTAGTTTGATTCACGGGGTAACATTGATAAAAACTTTATATTTTTTTAAAACAGGAATTGTTTAATTTCTGAACGCAACCGAAAAATTTCGTCTTTTGCGTTGGCAGCACTGAATGTCGCTCTTTGACATTGCCCAAGCGCTGCACGTACAAACAGATCGATAGCGGAGATTTTCATAAAAAACGGTGAGTATTGTGTTTATAGTATTTTAAGGGTTAAAATAACTTCCAGGGTAGCAGATTGGATATGAAAGTTGCTAGAAAAAATGATAGTTTATGTTGTTATGTGTTTAATTAGCTTGAGGAAGAAGTTGTTTTTGTATTCTAAACTCAAAAATTTCATTCAGTGGCGGTTTATTTTCTATAAGGGGCGTCATTGATCATAGGAATGGGGTTACTTTGGTCATTGATCAATCTCACCCCATAACCTAGCAATTTTGCTGTTTGTGCTTTTTTAACATAAATTATCAATATATTTGCAATGATGGCTGCTTTATATGCTTTTGTTTACTTTCAGCGCTATGCCAAGAACATACATGAAGCGTTTAGGCGCTCGCGCCTATCGGAATTATAATGAAGACGTGTTAGAACGAGCAGTACCTAGCTGCAGTTGTAGAAGGTCGTATGACCTTACGTGGGGCTTCAGAGAAATTTAAAATACCGTATGGTATTTTACAAATATTTTTTTTTAAATGCTAAATACCGTATGGTATTATAAATTTCTTGGTAATATTTCTGATCTCAAGGAAACTTTTTTGATTATTTTTCTATTTTTAATTAACATTAATGACATGTTGACTGATTAATGTTCCTAATTATGTTTTTACAATTAATATATCTCAATGAAATGTTAAAATAAAGGTGATTTTTCAAAAAGTATTTTTATTGCTTTGATCAATGTCACCCCTAAACTTTAAAAAAATTAATATATTTTTTTGCACTTAACCGATTTTTTTTGTTCTTTCGAAATAATAACGTTTAAAGGGGTTACTTTCATTTGCCGTGAAAATATTAGGGGGTATCAAAGTAACCCCACGTACGGTTTAACATTGACCACTCACATTTATATTTTTCATCGGCATATTATTTATTTAAAAAAGAATCTAATTCATTGTATCGATTGTATAGTAAAAACCGATATTCCAATTTTTTTTTCGTCTTCGGTACGTTTGTATTTTTGAAAATACGGCCATTTGAATTTTTAAATTGATCAATGACACCCCATTCCACGGTAATACTTGCGCTGCTGTAAGACATTTTTCACTTTACGTATCCCGAATTATTAATGAAAAAACTGTTGAATTTGTATGGAGGAAGGACTTCCGGCCACATGGCCGTTCTACTTTGTTCTGTGATCCAGTAGGTACCTACTAGTAGTATACATAACTAGTTCAAGCTTAGGGCGATGAACGCCATGAAATTATTTCTCGCTCACACTCACCCTTTGAAAGATATCACTGAAATTATACAAGGAAAAGTTTGCTTTTCTGGATTTCGTACAATATTATGTAGTAAACTCTAAGTAGGAAAATGCGCTAGGATCAAAATATATTTATGAACGAGAAGGTCATCACTGTTTCATACTGTTTTCTTCAAAAATAATACACAATGTTAATGAGAAATGCATTTTATTGGCAAATATGCTAAGCAGCACAGTCTAATTGTATATTGGACACAGGCAATGGAGCAATTTGGACGGAATTCAGATAGTTATTTAAGACTAGAATATTGGCTGAACTGCCAAAGGAACAATGTTTGTTTCAAAGTGAGTTAACTAGAAATAAGGCACAACCACACGGATTACAACTTAGTCCATAGCAAAGGCAGTATGAAGAATTATCATAAATGTTGGTAAATTAAAAGATTAGGCTGCAATGTGAAAATGGATTATAAAACATCCACACAAAAACATTCAAACAAACAGAACTACTAACATAACTCAATTTAAAAAATGGTTTTTCAAATAACTAATGAAGTGAAACCTTTTTAGCTTGAACAGTTTTTAATGTGGGAAACAAAACAATGAACTCTCGTCACGTGACCGGCACCTTTTCGGGAGAGTACGAAAAACTTCGCTAAGGTACCTAAAGGCCTGCGCACACCTACGTCGCTGGCGTCGGCGATCAGTGAAACGCTGTCAAATTTGACAGCGATATTTAACAGCGTTTCACTGATCGCTATCGTTAGCGACCTAGGTGTGCGCAGGCTTTAATAGTTCAAGTTTTCACTTCTGACGGCGTTCCCGAAGTACCACTGTTTTTCATAAACATTATTTCGGCAATGCAGTTAATTTATGTTTGCCTACTTATAACAAAGTTTCATTTTGAATACAAATAGTATACAAACAAGTTAAAAAAGAATCTATAATTACATAGCACTAGGCATGCTAAATTAAATTAGAGCTAATATAAGTCTACTCACCAGAGTGAATATTTCTAACAACTTTTACAAGAAACTCTGGACTTAGGCAGTACCTTACATAAATAACTATAGTGTCATAAAATACTTGGTGCTATCCGTCTTACTTGACAAGTTAAGACTATGTATATTTAAACGCTGATTTGTCAATGAATTTTAAATCTAATAGTTTACTTACTAATAATTTTCGATTTTTTTGTCAAAGGAACTTTACATTATTGACTACTGTCTAAATTATAAGGTGCTATAAACATTTTCAAAATGAGCTTTATATGGTGACAGGAACAATATTTACTTTGTCTGGATTTTCAGCTTTTTATGACTTATTGCAAATAGTTCTAAATTAAAAGGTGGTTTCAATCACTATGAATATCTAGACTAAGATTTGAAAGAGATGGAATAGGTGATTCAGTAAAATCTCCAGAATCATCACTGTGCTTGTTCAAAATGCTTCCAGATTTTTTTTTATTATTGCTGGATAACATGGATTTTTCAAAAGAAGAGGACTTTTCACTGATCAAATCTGCAACGTCAGATATTGAAACAGAACTTTGAGAATTTTGGTGAGGACTTGCAATAGGTGAGCCTTTATATTCAGTTTCTTCAGTAAGCTTAGGTGATTTGGGCTTATCAACAATGGCCTTCTTTTTAGAACCTTGTGATGTAGTAAAATCGTAAGTGTAATCTGTTTCTCCATCAGATTTTGAGGAACCATGAGGTGATTTCACTCCATAGTTTTTAGCGCCTTCGTTTTTTAATGACAGTGATGAAACACTGCTTAAAGTAGTAGATTTAGCAGAATCTTTTAGCTGAAGTTCATTTTGTATGTTTGTTAAGTGCTGTGTTTGCGAGAGATCAGCTGCATTTGAGTATGGTATTCCCATTGTATTCAGCGCCTTTTCATCAATTGAGCTAAACGGTTTTAAATCTACATAAGAAGTGGAGTCACTGCTATTATTTCCAGACAACTTAGGAAAATAAGGAATGGTACTTTCCTTATTGTTTTGTTCATTTGTTTTAGAAATTATATCTTTTGGAGTGTTGTGGCTGTTGCTCACCTCTAAAACATGGTCGCTAGGAATATATTCGGAGCTACTTTTGTCTCTAGTAGAGTCTGTCGAAGTAGATGTGTCAGTGTCCGAGTTGTCAAGCTGAAGCCGTAAGTGGAGTTTATTCTTTTCATCCAATGAATTGTCAGACTGAGACGTATTTGTAGCACTGCTTTGGGAATCTTCATGGACAATATAAGAGTTATTTTGCTCATCTCTAGAGTTGTCTCCGCAATCTCCATGCCTGTTCATTGATCTTTGCTCAAACTGTTGCTGATTGTTGCATTTTGATTTAGATAAGTTTTTTATAAGTGTAACTAAAACCGGTTCCTTCAGATTATCGTGTTTTCCTAGGCACAGCTTGTCAGCCAGGAGTTTTTTCCCATAGTAATTATAGTCTTTTCCCTGACGTGACTCAGACTTGTACACAAACAATGTATTCTTAAGGTTGCACGACTCCAAAAACTCATGTACAATAGATAAAGCTAGTACACCCTCGGGTAGTTTCAACAAATTATCCAAACTTACATTCTGTCTCATATTTTCACATTCATCTTCAAATGCCAGAAATATGTTTGCTCTTAGCAACGCTCGAATTTTTGCCAGTGATCCATTTTTTTCTAGGGCATCTATTACTAAATCCCTTAATTCTGTGTCCTCTGTTTGAGCCATTTATGTAAGCCCACTTTGTTTTATAGATTAAACAAAAGTAAAATAAATCAAAAATGCACACAGCACGGCAAAGCTTTTGTTATTGTTTGTTCTTCACTTCTTCTACTTGTTCTACTTCTTCTTGTTCTGTTCTGTTCATCTGTTCTTTTTTTTTTTATTGTGCTGTCTTGAATTCAGAGTTCTTTCGCCAAGTCCTCTATGTTTATCAGTTTTTTTTGTCACTTCATTCACTTTCACTCATGTTTAGCAACTGTTCATTCGGTCAATGTTGCCAATGTCAAGTGAGGGTAAAGTGCGGTAAAGTGAATTTAGTATTTTAGTGGAAATCTTTTTCTTTGTAATTAGTTAACCCATTTCTCATTCAAGAGTACATAGCGCATTATGAAAAATCTCTTTTCTAGTTTTTAGTCAAGTCAGTCATTAGACCAGTCGGTCGTCATTGGATTTTAAGAAAATGGTGGCGTTTTTCTTCAATGAAAACCATCGGAAACATTTTCTTTAGTGAAATATAATATTATAGTATCCCTTTAAATAATATTAGAGAATAGAGTGGAAATTTTTTATTCCTAGAATGTCCTACTCCCTAAAAAATGGCTAGAAGTAACTGTTTTGTGCCTACCTAACTGTTGGCAAGACTCATAACCATTCACTTGTAACTTTTTTTAAACTGTCAGTGACACACCATGTCATCAGTCATCGCTCATTGTGACAGTAATATTTTTTTTTCTTCACACAATGTGAACCTTGGAGGAAAAATATGAATGTCTTACCGTACCTTCCGGAAAAACTTGTAAAAACTAAGGAAATATGAAAAAATTACAAGCCAGAACAAAAATAAATCTTTTTTTTATGCGCTAATCAAAATCAAAATCAAAAGTGTATTTATGTAGTCAGTAGGATTGCAAGAATCACTTTGCAACGTTTAAAGCTATGTAGGTGAATCTAGGTGCCAGTTCCACGCGACCAAGCCTAGAAGAACATCAGGCAACAAACTACTAATATAAACAAACTAGTATAACATAGAAAACGATGTACGGTTTTTTATTTATAAGTACTTAATCCTTTTGCAAATATAAAATAATCTAATTTAGACAAACGGGCTAACGGCCCACCTGATGCTTAGCGGTTACCGTCGCCCTTATTCACCAACAACACCAAGGGTGCTGACAATAATATGGGTATGGGGTGGAAAGGGTCTCGAGAAGTCGGGCGAGAAACCCCAGAGATCGACAATGTGTAGGTAAGCTCGGTCTCGGTGATGAGAAGAGCGGTGGTCAAATTTCAACGCCGGGATAATGTTAAACAGCTCATCAGAACACTCTCTATTAGGTAGGTACAGATGCGGTAAGAGAACCAATGTCACGGCCGAGGCTGAGTGGCTCCAAGATTTAGGTTAGCTTGGGATCTCCAATGATTCTAAGAGCTCTTCTCTGTATAGAAGTCAAATCTTCGTAGCTGGTACTTGGGTGCCCCATTTCATAGATGGGAACAGAACAGTATTACACGGACGGACGGACGGAAGGACTTGTGATTTTTATAGCTAAAGCCGGTGTCTTGATGTAAAATACCGTTTATCTCGTATTCCTTTGGTCACAATCCATTCGCAGTCATAATGGCTAAGCAGCCATTATGCATAGCAAAGCTGCTATGAGGAAAATCTGCGAATTTTCAGAAGATTTCAGAGTAAGCGAGTCATCATCGTCATCAGCCTAAAAATGCAAATACTTAGGATACTGCTGGAGATAGACCTCTATACTATACGCAAGTGAATCACTTTGAGAAATATAGAAATAAAAAACAAAATGGTATGTTCATAGAACTTACTTTAATAAGTAAATAAAATAAATATCTAACCCCAAATTTTAAGAAAAATTAAGCAGAGCTTGTACTATAACCAGACAGCTGATATAAGTACTTTTGTTATTTTTGAAAATACATACGTAGAATACAATAGAACCCTCAGACAGAGAACAAACATCTGCGTTCACCACACAAATATTTGTTCTTGTTGGGAATTGAACCCACGACCTACGGTGCAGAAGGCAGAGCTACTACCAAATGAGCTGAGAGGCTAGTCGAGCATAGATTTATTTTTGGAATTTAACTAGTGGGAAAAAATCTTGTAACAAAACAAACGCCTAGGTAACTACTGGGTAGGTATAGGTTATAGAACCTACATAAACAATGTTATTTTACAGTCAGACCACAAGAGCACTGGTGTTGTAGTGATGGTGACCCCGCCGTCTGATCCTAAGGTCGTAGGTTCAAATCCGGTCGTGCAATAATGATTGAACCTAGCTAGATACCTATAGATTACGTAGTCATCACTCTTTCTTATCTAAGAAGTAGACGTTATTGCGTATGTAGTTAAGGTACGTACCTACGTAGAACATATTAAGTCAAAACTTGAGCTCATCTAGATTTGACTGTTTTATCTCTTCGCGCGGGCGTGCGCGATTACAAGGGGTGAAGGCTTGCGCCGGGAAAATGTGGGTAGCTCATCAAGCTCAGTCAGTCGGGTCGAGCGCGCGAGCGAGGCTGGACCACCGCCCGCACCGCAACGCTCATATTTTAATCAAAGTTTCAGCCTCTTTTACAACCTTTCATTACACAAATAACCCTGAAATTCATTAAAAACTATGATCGTGTCCTAAAAAACAAATTTCCAGTGATCAAAATTGTACAGTGAAAGAAATTGTGCTAAAATACTAGTGGCGGGAAACCGTTTATGATATCTCGCTTGACGTGTTGTGTCCTATGTGTACGTAGAGAGAGAGAGAACAGCCGTCTGCCTGCCCTAGAGGGCGGTCGACATGCTGGATACGCCATCAATCGATATTTTTGGAACGCTGTGAAGCAAAGACCATGAGGTTCCGAGCTTAATAAAGGTAGGTACGAGCACGACAGGTGATCCTATAAATAGTCTCCGGCTACAGTGACCCAGCTACGGATAATCTCAATATTAAGTTATCTGGGCCCCACGTTGGGCGCCACTTTATAAATAAAAGGTTAAAAGGTGCCTGGCTCCACTGTGGCTATTTATTTATGCATTATCCAGCTAAAATCTAAGAATAACGGTAAGTAGTGGGTGTTGAGAAAATACAGATTATAGCTATGTAAAGAAAATAAATTCTACCTTCTGAATTATTTTCTTAGATCGGTTTAGACACTTTGTATGAGATAGGATTTATAAAAATTTGGTACTTACCTACCTCTAGTAGATACATAGAGCTTTATTAAAATATGGAATTTCATGAGTGTTTGCTAACAAAATAACTTTTTGATGTGACGTTGGTATAAAATCGTCTATCGAGCAATAACGGCTAAGCATTGTACGGAATTACCGAACATACCTATAGCTTAAAAATATTCTTACTTTACTATGTAAGGAGTAAGTATCTACCTATATACAGTATACCATCAAAAACTACTTATTAATTATATCGAGCACACCTTTATACAATACACACTTGAAAAGTTTACATGCTAAGAAATAATAAAAACTAAACAACTGAACTTAACTGAAGCCAGCTCAAGGGGCGGGTCTGATTACCTAATCATCATCACATCAGTCTTAATGAATTAGGCTAGCTATTTACAACACTTTGTTTCCGATGAATTAAGAGATACCATTCTTTGTAAATGTGGGTATTTAAATATTCACCCTTTACTGAAAAGGCGGCGGTCGCAAAGAACGATCAAAAGAAATCTTGACAGGACTTGAAAATGTTATTACGTAGTGTAGTCGGTAAAGGTCCTTGCTTCTAAAAAACAGTTTTTTTCAGGTAGTTATTACCAATGGGTTCATTTTATTTTATAGCTCAGGGGACCGGTAGTCTAGTACATCTCACTAGACGTATTTCTAGTGGGAATAGGAAAAAGTTTCATATTATCATCTCGCACCAATTGATTTTTTTCGTCAAAAATTGTATGCTAAATCACTATTTTGGACAAAAAACTAAGGCAGATTGGAACTAAACATTCGTTTATACAAGTAGGGTTCAAAGTTTCCCATGTAAGTACCTACATGAGTATAGTAAGTAGGTATTAAATACTCTGTGGCTCGGTGGTTCTACGTCGGAAGGGGGTTATTCTTGGAGACAATCGATAGCGTCTGCATATTTAAATCAGTAGAGTTGAACGGCTAGGGGCCGTGTGTGCTTGCGATTACCGCGGCTCATTTTACCTACACACACTCCTACATTATACACTGTTTTACTCAAAAATATATTGAACGATATAACAGCATTGTCCGAACTCCATCGGATGGACCAACGACATTGGTCCATCCGAAGGGGAGCTGGTGGAGTAATTCTTCTTCTTTTTCTTCTTATCGTGTCAGTTTTGTTCGAACCAGAGTGTGGGGAAAGGATTTAAAGTGCGCCTCAGAGAGGCTCCTTTCGTGAACTTGACACCATTGTCATTCTTCTTGGAAATGTATCATGTAAGACTATGTCTATGAGAGGACTTCTTCAAGGCTGATATTGATGATTATATCCCTCAATATTTTTTACCAATATAAGGACTTCCTTTGTAAAACAGCGTCTAAGCGCCATAACTTCATGAAAAGTTGTAATCCTGGGCTGAAAACCATGAAATATGCGCCGCGTGATATTGACAGACGCCACTGCCACTCCACAAGGAGTCTGCCACGGTCCACTGACCATCACTGTTATGAATCATTCGGCACGTCGACACTTGTTCATTCAAAACAGAAGCGTGGTGAAAGTATTTTAAGCGCACCTCTAAGTGGCTCTGTTCATCCGCTTGACACACGTACCTAATATTTTAAACTATTTAAATTCTACGACTTGCCGGTTTCCTCACAATGTTTTCCTTCGCGTTTTATGAGTATCAGCATAGTGCATTCAGGGGGAAAAATAATGCATGCACGACTGGATTTTAACCCAAGATGACTAAAAGAAGGCAGAGCCGCTCCTACTAGTCTAGTGCTACTACTTCTGTTATGAATAATTGATTAGCTACTTCAGCAAATCACCATCGAACGGTGAGCGGCTGCTAAACGGACCGCAAGTAATTGTTGAATTAGGGGGTCAGCACAGCAGGCTGCTCTCTAGCACGGGCTATTAGGCGGAGCATTGCCATTTGGATTGCTATCTATATACACAGGGTGTAACATTATACATATCCCCATATGCCCGAAAGGGCGTATTCTACCTCTACACTATAGTTATAGCGAACCATAGACAAATAACATAATTGGCACCAAACCTTATATTTTATGGCTTATTTTTGTTTGTATTATGCAATATCTACCCATTTAATCTTTAGTATTTTGGTTACGTGAATATTCAACAATGCATAATGTGATTGCATCTAGAAAATGAACAGCTTTCGGTTGTCACAGTACGTTTTTTTTGGGAAATTTTATCGTTGTGGTTTTTAAGTAAATGAATTCAAGTACCTCCTTGGTCTGAATAAAGACTATTCAGAAAAGTAATTTCTAAAGTCGTAGAACAAACCATTGTCGGCCATGACGACACGTGTAGATAGAATTTGGGCTTAAAGGATACTAAGTTACACCCTGTATAGTGTATATAACTTAGGTATCTAGTTTAGAAGTTATGTTGGGTTATGCAATGTGCAGGTACGGTATCTAAGTTAGATATGGGTCGAGTAGCTTGCATGAGCAGAATGAAACTGTGTTGTGTCGGTAGATGTACGTCTGTGACGTACTTATGCATACATCGAATAGTAGAAATGCTCTTTGTGAAGGGCTCGTCCGGGGAAGTACTACCAATATGCCTATTTCTATGTATACGGAATGCTAAAAAATAAATGATATTATTTATATTGTAGCAACAATGACATTATTCCAACATTATTTTTGTTAAAAACACTAGCATAAAGTAAGACTTTTTTGCCTGTGGGAGAATAAAGTAAAAATAACTTTATTGAACGCATCGAGTTGAAATATTATTTTATATCTCCGAAAAAAATATTTACATAATAATAGCTCTGTTTACATATATTGAAACTAATAAGATTTTGTACTGAACGAAAACAATATCATCTGAAAACCTTTTTATTTTAATATTGTTTACTTTTGCTTACCCAACAGTCCTTTCCTTGCTGAAAGGTAATATTTGAAATGAGAATGTCCCACATAGAAGCATCTTGGTCGTTTTGTGAAAAAGTTTTCTTGGCGTTGGTATTCCAGCTAGTCGGTACTAACACTCAGCATACAAAGAAAATGTTTTCTGGAATGTTCTGAAAGTTATTTGCCTTTGTAAGTCAAATTTGTGAACTTTGCCTTCATTTTCTTACTACACACGCAAACACAATCTTTGTGTACCCTTGTCAAGATAATTCATCGGAA
Organism: Thera obeliscata; assembly: GCA_947578465.1. NCBI lineage: Eukaryota > Metazoa > Arthropoda > Insecta > Lepidoptera > Geometridae > Thera > Thera obeliscata. Next base: position 9,368,176 of record OX387926.1, read on the forward strand.
TTCATCTTTCAAAACGTTTGATGATTTATTCAAAAGAAAAAGATCCACTCTTTGTGGTTTAGCTGTGGGTTTGAACCAAAATACATTGTGCTTACCTACTTGTAAATATTTATAACGGTGCGTTTCCACCATTGCAACAAAAACATGTAACATGTTTCGCAACTTGTCCATGATTTAAATCACACAACATGTTTTGTTGAAGGTAAGCATTTCCAACATAAATGTTACGCAATATTTTGACATAAACACCATTACGTTTTGTTTCTAAATGCATAAAAAACATTTTCGCAATAACAAGTCTTGTCACAGTCAGGTCACAGTGCAAACAAAGTTCGATACATTGACAAATACTAAGTTTATGACATGTTTTTGTGCAGATGTTGTGGCCATAGAAACTCACAGGATGAGTACACAAGGCAGGAATTCAAAAATCTACCCTCATACAGTGTTAGTGCGATGGGGACTCAAAAAAGCCTAATCCTGAATAACGTAATATGTAATACGCCGTAACATAAACCCACCTCCGTCAAAAGGGTGAGTAGAGGATGTGATGAGAGTGTTTAGCTCCTCAAGAAGTTCTTGTGAGCACATCCTTATGAATAAATAAACTAGGGTGGTTCGCTCCACATCTTTATCATCTTGAGCTCTTGATTTTCTTGGTAAGCTTACCGTGATAATACCTACATTTTCCTCAAAAACCTTGAAAGACGCAACGTATTTCAGAAATTCCAGACGTTTTTGAAGCTGCTACGCGTTGCTATGAATCTGCTACGAACGTCTACGTGATGTAGCATTTATTTCGATGAGATCGCATTGTTATACGAAGACGCACACAATCACAACTATTTGAATGTTAATTGTTATGATAATTGTAAAAACAATAAAAAGATTTTTGATTTGCATGTAAGATCATCGGTGGTCTAGTGGGAGTGATCTCGCCTTCTGATCACAAGGTCGGGTTGAAATCCGGTCGTGCACCAACATATTTTTTTACTCACAATCACAACTCAAAGCCTTAAACTCTTTTTATGTATCTTTAAAACAGAAAAGTAGGAAAGAAAAAAGAATTATTTTGAAATACACTTCTTTTGTAGGTAAGAAAGAAATTCCTGAAATTTCTCTCCTAAAGAATGTAAGAGGTAAAAATAACATCACACGAAAGTCAAAAGCTTTCTTCCAGCATTTATTTCAGTCTATTTTCATTTCCTCCATTTTAAGATTTTAAAAACCAGTCTCTTTAATTTAACTTGGATTAAGATCTACGACTTGCTACGAACGTCTACGACGTAGCATCTTGCGGTAAGAATTGGGATTCTTTTCAACGGGGGAATGAAACATTGCCAAACATTATCTAGGCCATCCTCTCCAAAAACTAACGATTAGGTTAGGTACCTACGTGTACGTTTCTGGTTTGCAATGTTTTCCCATTTAACGTCACTTCACCAGCTTCCGCTTATCTTAATACACAAAAATGAATCCCTATTTCCCTTGGTCACGCCATCACGCGTGAACGGCTGTAACGATTTCGCTAATTATTTTTTTATTGTGTTTGTTTTTTTTTTTTTTTAAAGGTTCATATTATATGAGAGAAAAATATTCGAAAATTGGAGTAACGGGAACGGGGCGAGCGAAGCCGGACAACTGCTAGCATTATAATATAAGTATGCATATTTTTATATATTTTATTTATCTAACTGATGGAACAAGATTATGGCCCACCTGATGTTAGGTAGTAAACATCGCCTATAACAAAGCACTGCCTCGTAGGTCACGCACGTCAGGAACGTGCCCTACAATACACTGCCCTGTGTCTTTCAATTTGAGGCATACGGATATTCAGCTAAGCGTTATATTCGTCTGAGTTCACAGGCAGTGCATGGTAGACAGATGATGGACGACTGTGTACCCGCGAACTCAGGAACAGAAACCGGGATTTCTACCACTATAGACTGCCACTCGTAGGTACATGATGAAGAATTCTTCTTCTTATCTAATGGCATCTTTGTTTTGGATCAATTTTGCCAGTGTCAAGTGCGGATATATTACTAGACAACACTGTCGGAGATTTAGTTTTTTGTCAATTCGGGAAGTCACATAGCTTTTTGATTTTAATTGTTTTCTGGTGTTATTTTGATTTCTGTTGTGTAATTTCGGTGGTATTTTAACCAACATTACTTGAGGTCTTAGCTCAAAGTGTTAGCAGTTGGAATTAAAGTGTATTATGTGATATTCTGATTTGATTGAAAATGTTTCAGATGGATTTGGAAGAAACGGCCATCTTTCTTCAAAAGACAATTAGAGTAGGGCTGACTCGACTTTGACTGACTCGACGGAAAAGTATTTTATCTATGTAATTTATTATCATTCTCATTAAACTACTCGACACTGGAAAAATTGATCCGAAAAGGATCAGAGAGGACAGAATCAAGAGAGAGAGAGGACAGATGCCATTCATTAAGAAGAAGAAGAAGACAACACTGTCACCTGCAAACTATACGATACATCTGATATGTCAACGTCAATTATTTGATCATGACAGCTCTTTATACACTGCCGCCAAAAAAGGACTGACGTCAAAGTCGTAGCCTCGCATCAATTTCTATATATCTTCTATATAAGTATATTTTGTATCTCTAATTAATAGCTGAATAAACAAAGTATAGTGGTTTTCGGGGTTGTTATTTTTTCAGCACATAACTTTCTCCAATTTGAAGTTGTCAGCCCGTTTTCAAAAAGAAAAATATAGGCTTTGAAATATCAAAAAGAGTTTATTCAAGTAGACTCGCCAACTATTACTATTCCAGCTGTATAGTTTGAGAAGTAACGGTTTCTAGGATATGTAGACCGACAATTTCATGGAATTTGACTCAGGATAATCGGTTTTCTGATCACGTTGTGGATTGAAAAATGGAAGTAGTGGTAGGTATCGCTTGCGGGCTGAATATCAATGCTGGGCTATAATGGATACAGATGTAAAATGTAGACATCCACACAAGGTTATTTTAAAATGGGCCTTTAAAAGGAGTGCCCGAAAGTGTCTAATTCAACATTTATATTTAAGCACGTAATTTTAATATTCTTTTCATTGCTCATACTCGGAAAGTAGGTCTGAAGTTGCCTGAGGGGCCTAATTGAAAGTAATACTTTCAGCCCTAGGGAGAATCGCTTTCTACTGACAGCTGTCAAATTATAAAAAAAAACAAGTTTGCACAAAAAAAGAGCTTAATGCTAGACAGCATTTTCTACCAGCCAACCTGGACAAGTGAAAAATAGAGATGGTGTGCTTAAAATGAAGTAGAAAACAGTTCAGAAAAATCTTGGTCCGCAGTGAAATTAAATTATGAATCTTAGGTATTTACAAAAGTAGTAAAGGTCTGCGCACATCTAGCACGATGGCGATGGCAATCAGTGCAACGCTGTCAAATATTGCCGTCATATTTGACAGCGTTTCACTGATCACCATCGATATCGCGCTGGATGTGCGCAAGGCTTAAGTATTCAATAAATATACTTAATTATATTTAAATGTTTTATAATATATGTTTAAATGTTTAAAATTCAGTAGGTAATGGCATGAATTATGAAAATAATAAAGACACTCTAATATATTATTGGCTATTATCATGCAAGCATCGCGCTTTCACGTAGGTATAATTAGACAATCTATCACACGAGCATGGCAAATGACCTACCGTGCTAGCACAATCAAAAGGTGTGCCAACTACCAGCGTGCCAACTTATGATTAGATGATTATGGTGTAGATTCAAGCTGGTTCCTACTCCGCCTAGGCATTTCTTCCGGTCTGAATAGTTCAGTTGCACGAAGATGCGATCTGAATTGCTTTTTAACCAGTTTCAAATAAACGTAGTAAGAGGAGAATGTTTTTTATCGCATAACTCCGTCATTTATGAACCGCAGACTTTTTTTTATTTGATAAGTTATACTTCCAGATTAGTCCCATAGAAATGTTATCTACCTATGTATTTGACCATTTGGATATAATTTTTTCCAGCTCTAAACTGCGCAAAACTGTAAACAAAACAACTGATAGAAAACTGATTAATCCGTATCTATGTTTTTTTAAGTCTACGTCATTTTAAGCCTTAGCAGTTTTTGAGGGCTACTAAGCTGCCACCAAATGTACTGCTTCTTCTTGTGTCACATGTTTTTAAGGTGAAAGTATTATACTTCAGAAACTAATTACATTTCCATTCTGACGATCATCGCAGAACTTCTCACTGATGAAAGATTCTTGCCGATAAAAATACAGACTTGATGGATCACCACTCAGCTCTCGCACCGCAAATATCCAAAGCGTATAGGTAACCTTTGGCATTTTCGACGCCGGAGTCCAGATAGATTGAGCTACCAATCAAGCACTTTATTTATTTAGAACTAGTGGAATGCCCGAGATTTCGCGTTCGGTTATTTTGTTCAAATATTTGCAATGGTTTGCAAATACACTTTTTAATACAGTTGCTCAAAAAGTGGCGTATTGCAGGGACGTATAGCGTTCGGGATGTGGGCTATTACACACGCGTGCTTTTTTTTTACCATTCCCGCACTAGTGCTTTTTCTTTCCCAACTGTCAAAATATTGTCTAAAAAGAAAAACCAACCATGAAGTTTTTACTAAAAAAATTCATCGAAGTTTTTATGATTCATGCAAATACGTATTATTTCTAAAAAGAAGCTACTAATTTGTTTCATTAACAGATTTAATGATTTGATTGAATGAGTTATGTTAGGTTTCATTTCATTTCATCTCATTAAATTTCATTTTCAATTCATATCAATAAAAAAAATCTACTGAAGACTTGGCTGTATGGGTATAGTTCCCTTTGCCTTTCAGAATGGGTGAAGAAAAAAAAAAAATCTCTGCTTATATTTTACGGTTGGCGCTTGGCGCCATTTTTCAGAAATTTTATTTACGAGTTTATTTGTTTGTTGCACAAAATGAGTAATTTCGACCCTAGTTTTTTTGAATTAACACCACCGGAACTCAGTATAATTGCACAAAATGCTTCGGAGAACATTTTACCGGAAAAGTCAAAAAGTCGCTACATGCATACATACGACAGAGAAGAGAAAAAAGCAAATTTTTATTATTTTATTAAATTGCTTAATTTTTTCGCAACTGTATTAAAAATAGTCGTTCAGTACACGTGCGGAACCGTCATTGCAACTTGTTCCAACTGTCAACCCTCGCCTTCGGCTCGGGTAGACATTTGTCGGAACTCTTTGCAATGACAGCCTTCCCGCACTTGTAATGAAATATACTATTGTGTATTTTGTAAATTCTTGTTAAAATTATGAACTGAATAGCAGCGCATTAGATAGATAGACAGAATAGATAGAAAACCTTTTATTTGGCTCAAAAACACAACTCATAAACAAAACATCAGAAACAGAAGAACATCGAAGGGTACGGCTATATACACAAGAAATTCAGCATGGCAATGCCGCCAACGTCTTGGGGACGGGCGGGACTTGTAATTTTCTTTTTCAATAAATGTCGTACATTTTATTATTTTGTAATAACTGAAACTGCTTTACAGATGATACTAATGTACGTCTTGTTTGTTATATTATATGTATGATTTTTGTGTGGGCTTGGAACATTATATTATTTATTTATTTATTTATTTATTTATTTATTTATTTATTTATTTACAACCATTGCCCTATCTTTACAGGTTTACCCTAATACGATAGCGCAGCCTTTCTCGTACAGTTAAAGATTATACTATACTAATACTAATCAATAATTATAAAAAACTAATCACAGTACAAATTACAATCAATCATAAAATAATAATAAAAATAAAAATAATCACAATAATATACAATGGATCCAATCAATAATTAGAAATAAAAGACAAAAACAGAAATAAACAATATACACTTAACATTAACATTATACAGATAATAACTCTAGGATTAATAGTGAAGCTTTTATGAATTCGCTCAAAGAACACTGGAATATATCAATATTTTCTGCAACCTAGAGAATATTTAGATAATATTAATAAAAGACAAAAACAGAAATAAACAATATACACTTAACATTAACATTATACAGATAATAACTCTAGGATTAATAGTGAAGCTTTTATGAATTCGCTCAAAGAACACTGGAATATATCAATATTTTCTGCAACCTAGAGAATATTTTCTGAGAGGTGCTTTGCCCAGCAAGTTAGTTTTAGCGCGCGGCACTTCCAGTAGAGGCGGTCGCCTACGCCGATGCACGAACTCATCAGGCACTCGCAATTTCACTGCTTCTAGAATGTCAATATTGGCCACCTTACCCCGGATCACTATTAGTGTTATATTACCCCGGATTAGTGTGTTTTGTTTACAAACGTTTAATCGAATTTTGCTAATGAGTTTATTAATGCCATTAAATTTACACACAATTCGTACTATTTCAATTCCGTGCTGTGGCTTGCCTTATGAATGAATTGTTAATTATTTCACTGAATGGCGTTTCAATGCCATATCCAACAAGTCATTAGTTTTGCAAAATAATCTATTGTGAATTGATATCATACCATATTCGATTATGTTGTAGTTGATACGGGTTTAAGTTTATTGATAATAATTCTGGATAGGTACCTATTTATGAAAGTGTCTATATTCCGTTGTGTGTAATCCACCAATATGTATTTGTTTTGTTCGTTGTTCGTAACAACAGCCGACCGAAATCTAGTCCTTTATTATCCCTGTCGTTGGATAAGTATCTAAAGACCTAAAGATGAAACAACCCACCGAATCCCGTTATCTAATTCAGTAACGGAGTCACCAAAACAGAAGGCAAAAGTAGAACAACAAAAAAGGTATTGTTCCGCAATGTTTCCGCAATCTGGCCCTCTAATCACTGTAATGAAAGCCTTTACGATGTCTCGTTCAGTGCGAGGATAATTAAATTTGCGAGACCACTTGTTTTGAAGGACCCCAGCATAATTTAATCACAGATTATGAAGTGAATAAAAGGATATCATGCATGGAGTTTAGGGAAAACTGGTTCTCAAGCAACGTTTTTCAGCTTTAGGCGCCTCAAAAACTGATAGAGGATAGTTCCACTTCTTGGGCAAAGTGCTTAGTGCGGAAAGGTGTATCAATTATGAATGGATGCCTTGTCTCCATACGTCTGGTGGTCCTATGATGGAATGGGGAGTGGGGAACCAAGTTGTGGACGAACCAATAAAAGCACAAAATTATGTATAGTGCTTATAAAGCTTTCAGGTGTTACTTAGATATATGTAAATCTTGAGGATTTCTACCTTGCCTTGACTGCCTGAGGGTTAAATTCATGAGACAATTTTCATTAGGTATTATAAAAAGCAGTAAAGCGATGTCTCGTTCAGTGTGGGGTGTAAAATTTTCGAGACCACTTGTTTTGAAGCACCACAGCGTAATTTAATCACAGAATATGAAGTGGATCATGCATGGAATTTAGGAAAAGCTTAAAACTAAGCAAAAGTTGTGCGAATACCAAAAAAGATTATATTTGATTTTGTATTTCATATGCGTTGTAAATCATCAATAAACGAGTAAACTGTAGAGTTATGATGGCACAACCTCACGGGATTACCTCTGTACATTACAAAGATTAAATTTTCAACATATTTGCTGTCGTAAAGAGAGCGAAGAATCATCAATTTCAGTCAGTACCGACGCAAACAAAATTATTTTCCACTTCATACCCCCTACATCAATCATAGCTCGCTGTTTTTGCAAGAATCAATATTAAGGATGCTGTTTTAGTGATATAATTAATAAGAAAAAACATTATAGGATGATCATCTGAAACCACGCCATGAAAAATAACTCGTTCTGAGTTACAGTTCAACATTTCATAGCACGAAAACACTGGGTCACAGAAAAATATAAAATAATAGCAGTGGTTACGTTACCAAAATCACAGTAATAAAATAAATAGGGTAGTTACCCCTATGAGAAAAGACTGACATATATTTGGCTTTTTTGCCATTTGCCACAATAGAGCAAAGGCCGAGTTACTGACTATGAAATGGTTGTAAATAAAATCTAGCGTGATGTGTACCTTGTCCTGTTTTTATTTTCTACTCCTTGTAATAGTCCTTGAAAAATCAGTCCTTAGATGACCTTAGGAAGGACCTCTGTTTCATCCTGCATTGCTTAAAAGGATCAAAAATCTTTGCCGTTACAGCATACCTTTGTTATTTCAATAAGAGCACCTTATGCGGTATGTATTCATACCCAGGGGAGCACGTGTCAGCCGACCCAATAACGTGGAATTACAGGCGCGCCTACGTGAGCGCGCGGACACTTCGCCACAACTTATGAATATTATTTGCACTCACGTTGAACCCTATTCTTATTACTGGCTATGCCCGTGTCTTTTTTCGCTTCTTTTTTTAACCTTAAGCCTCGCATTCATGGTTAACATTTGTTTCTCAACAAAGTTGAATCAACGTGTTGCGGAGTTGCTGAAAACATGTTGCCGGAAACACTGCGTGTGATGTTGATAGCTCTCGCCCGACTAAACATCTGTATAGCAACAAATTTTGACATGCGCGTAAACGTTATTGCAACAGTTTATCAACATGGCAGTAGTGTGGAGCAATGATAAAATAATGATAACACAGCAAAACGACTTACTCGGCAACGTTTAAACGAAGACTGGCGTGTGGACAACCTATATTGATTTAGACAAAGGTTCCAGCAGCACTCTTGGCGTTCTTCAACAATGTTGCTCAATTGTTGCAAAACAAATGTTTACCATGAAGACGAGGCTTAAAATAGCTGTCCGAGGCTTAATACATTTGACAGCGTTTCACTGATAGCCACCAAAGAACGCTTAGATAAGCGTTTTCTTTAGCTTTAGCAAAGAGAGGTGTTATAAGTTGCGTGTGTCTGTTTGCCTGTGGTAATTAGCTCTCAACGAATACTCTGATTGGAATGTGTTTTTTAAAGAAAGATCATAGTTTTGAGATGGCATGTTTGGTAGAAATCCATGCAGCCTTTTCCAGCTCTGTCTGGCTCTGTCTATGGCTCTGCTTTTGAGTGTTGACTAAATAAATACTACGTCGAAACGTCACAAACACAGTATAATATACTAGTATAATATAATACATTGGTGCTCACACTGACTCAAAACCAGAGCCAGAGATAGATCCAGACAGTGCTTGTGGTAGGCCTACTGCCTTCGTGGTTAGTTTGAATTTTATTGTATTTTTTTATTTTAAATACGTACTTATAAACCTTGAACGTACGTCATCTAGCTAAAAGTTCAATACGAGTGTTCTAGGTACTTAAAATATACCTTTATCTAACATTGCAAAAAAATTGGGATATCTTCTCCAACAGAATGGTTTTGTAATTAAGGCTGTATGTTGACGGCAAAATTAACAAGTCTTTACTTTATCAAATTACCTAAGGTTCACTTTGAGCTGGTTGCTGGTTCTACGCAACCAAGCCTATTGCGGCCTGACGCGATTACGCGTTGACTTCGTCTGACAGATTTGAAGACCTTTAATCCGTTGTGATACGGTCCAGATTTGGTTTTGTTAATCAATTATACAATAGCGTTGAACCCGTGTTGCTCAATAACTGATAACTAATAACTAAACGTTTACTGCTTACGACTCAAATCAAATCAAATCAAAATTGTCTTTATTCAGTTCAATTACAAGAATCACTTTGAAACGTCTTAAGGCTAGGTGAGTCTAGGCGCCAGTTCCACGTGACCAAGCCTAGAAGACCTATTCTGCTTTGGCACAAATATAGATTATAGTCTGGAATAGCACATACGGTACTTTTTATCCCGGTTAAATGTATGTTTCCCATGGGATGGATTTGTTTTTAATCATATGTTTAAGAGAAAGTCGTGTTTATATTATAACTCAAGAACAGCTGAACAGATTTGGCTGAAAATTACTGGAGAGGTAGCTTAACACTCGGAGACGGGATTGGACTTTTTATCCCGAAAAGTTAATAGGAACGGGGCGTAAAGGGAACGGAGCCGCGAAGCCGCGGGCCGCCGCTTGTCACAAATATTTTAGAAAAAGTACACATATATAATACTACCTCTTGCTCGGTTTATAGCTTTTTTGCATATTAAACAATGTTTGAAATTGGTTTTGAAAACCATGGTCCCTTACAAGGAAATGAGTTTTCTGTTTCGTGGTAAACTCACAGTAGTGCAGTGTAAAATCTACGTTATAAAGCTTCGTCGTTGAAAAGCCCGCTACTAAATTGAAAAGCAAATTAGTTTGATACCCAGACATGTCTACATGTTCACATTATTATTAAGTTACAGATTTCCTGCTTCTCCCTTTGTTTTAACTTTGTAACTGCGTATATTCGTGTCTTGCCAGAATAGTATTACTTAGTTTATATTTTATGAGGGTAGTTTACACTTAGTTTAAACTTTACTAGCGGCCTGTCCCGGCTTCGCACGGGTGGACATTTATTTTTTAAACATTGTGTTTATATAGCCTATGTTACTCAGGGTGAATGTGGCTTTTTAATGGTGAAAGACACACAAAAATACAAATCTTCTAGTATTAGTAGATATAGAGTTATTCATTATAAAACCTTCTAGTTCACTGTTCTTATAAAATTTATTTTTATTTTAATCATTGAATGTTTAATAATAATATAGCAACCTACGTAAACTTAATTAATATTCTGTAATTTCCTACTCTCATAATTTATTCTATTTAAGAATAAAAAGCTTTTGAATTGAAAAAATGAGAATGCCTTTGAGAATATCTGAGAACTACAAACTTAAAAGGTCGGTAATTATATCTTACTTAATGCTATTAAGAAGTTTCAGAATTTCCAATAAATTTTACAGTTTATTATACTGGTTTATCGACTGCCGGGGATGTTTTTATCTTTTGAGTAATAAATAATAACAATAAATTTTTCGGACAATCCATAAAACGCTAGCTTTTCCCAAATTAAGCAGAGCTTGTAGGTACTATGAGAACCAGCTTGCTCATATAATATTCTAACTTTTTTTGTAAATACATACTTAGAATGTAATAGACAGAACAAACATCTGTGTTCAAGTTCAAGATTTGCTTATTGAAATGTCCATAATTTTATTATTATGTATGTAGATATTTTTTATATATTATGTATGGTTTATTCATTCATGTTCTGGATCTCAGCTGATATTCTATTTCTGACGCCTGCTTATTGTTACCTTCTAGAACAGTGGATTGACAGAATGGAAAGTACCAGTAACTCCAATTAATCGATCCTAAAGGTCGATGCGGAGTTTTCAAAAGTTCAGAAGTTCATTAGCAAAATCCAAGGCTTAATTGGAACATCACGGGAACTACGTGAAGCCCAAACTCAGTTTTTTTGGCCAAAGCTGGCCTGTGTCACTCTAATTGGCCTTTGCTGGTGAAAATACACAGTGTGAAAATACAACATCCTAAAACTAAAACGTATTTGGTTTGCTGTATTCCGTTTTCCCAACGGGCTTTGTATGGATTCTGGAGAGTTTTCAACAACCTCGGCAAGGGGGAACAACAAAAACCAACAGGCTGAACCTATTTTAAAACCGTGAATAGTCCTAAAGTTCTTAGGAAAAAAGCTATTTTGTACGAGCATATAGGTTTTCAATTTTCGGGAGTGGTCTTTTAACACACTGTATGGGCTTACTAGCTCGAAATTTGGGTCCAATCACAGTTGGTTTGTTAGTTTGCTTTGTGAGTTGCGACGCAAGTTAGCACTAGACTGAAAACAAGAGCCCTTTTAGTCAAATCAAACATCAGTGACTTTGTTTGTAATCACAACAGTTGATAATCTGTCACAAATCTTGTGGTTGAACGGCTACGAAAAATGCAATAGATTTCTCTATTGCATTTTTCGTAGCCGTTACACAGAAAATACTCTAAAGAAACTAGGAATTTTTAAGACAAGAGTGAACAAGTGGATTATGGCTAAGCATGCTCCGTCTTAGGCTACATCTTCACTTTCCATCAGAACCCGAAGTCGGGGTTTTGCTACCACATTTCGTTACCAAATGTTGTTTTCGTTTCGCCTTTTTGTCTCTCTCTATTGCATGGAGAAAATATGAGACGGCAAAAATACGTTACGTAGTTAGAGTTGTTGTCTCATCTTTTCTCCATACAATAGACAGAGACAAATAGGCGAAACGAAAACAACATTATTTTGGTAACGAAATGTTGTAAATGCACTGGGACTTCGGGTACAGGTGTGATGGCAGTCAAATGCTAAGCTACCAATATAAAAAAAATACAGCTGTATTAATTTATATAAATAACAATTTGCAAATACACAAAATACTTATGAAATATTAAGGTGATATAAAAACTGTTAAACACGATTTTTACTAAACCAAATGTAAGTACATAACCAAACTTGAGCTATTGATTTATAGAGAGTATGTATGGCAAGTTAGATCGCAGCAACAACGGAAACTACTTGCTTAAAAACTGTTGAACACGATTTTTACTAAACCAAATGTAAGTACATAACCAAACTTGAGCTATTTATTTATAGAGAGTATGTATGACAGAGAGGGCGCTGCAGTCGTGCAAGCAACATCGGCTCCACACAAAGTATCAATTTAAAATTAGAAAACCGCAATCAATCCTTGTGAAACAGTGATAAATGTGTGTATTATTCCTCAATTAGTCAGTGGTAGTGTTATCTCGTAAAGTCTGACTATAATAAACCAAGAAATCAGTGCAATAACTAAAGTGAATAATTCTCCAACAAACACAGCTTTTTCTGTAAACAAAGTGCTATAAACTATACGAACACTGCAACAAAATCTTTACGGGATTTTTTTACGAGTGAATATTGGACTAAATCGTATCAAACGTTAGCCAAAGTGTCTCTTCGTGTTGACTTTACAAGTATTTCTTGGCCATCTTTTTCGATCGCTCGGTGACGGTGGTTACAAATCTTTTGCGCAGTAGTCCGTACCACGCAAGCGAACGCTGCTTCGAGCCTCAGCGACGGCACTTGGTTTTTTGCAAGTAAAAACTTTTTTCGTCAAATCGTGCAGTACCTATAGCAATACAAAACTTATAAATTTAAGTTACAATGGAGGAACTCATGGCCGCAATTCGTCAAATACAAAAGGACCTGGATGAACAAAAAGGTACTATTCTAAAAACCGGCGAGAATGTAACAGAGAAAGTCACTGGGAATATAAATAAAATATTGGAAGAGAAATTCAAGATATTGGAAGATAAATACGAAAATCTAAATGGGAGAGTGGACAACCAGGAAAAAAGGCTATACTATTTAGAGAAGGAGGCCAGACAAAGAAACATAGTAATTTTTGGCATGGAAGAGAGTGAAAACTCGTATTCAGATTTAGAAAGCAACATTTTTAACTTTATAAGCAAGTACTTTTCTATAAACTTGGATTGCAGAGACTTACAGGCAGTTAGAAGATTAGGTCAGAAAGGAGAAAGTCCTCGCCCAGTTACACTAACGTTAACAACTCTTGGGAAAAAAATAGAAATTATTAAACAAAAATATATGTTAAACGACAGCCCGTACTACATAAAAGAAGACTATCCCTATCATATCCTACAAGTAAGAAAACAACTGCAAGAGCAAGCAAAAATAGAAAGGGAAAATGGCAACAGAGCCATAATTAAGTACGACAAACTGATCATACTTCCTCCTACATACGAGTCTGATACTATAGTAGGCCACAAAAAGAGAACCCTACCGATATCCCCTGAAAATTATGCTAACAAACATATTATAGACCGCAACACACACACCAGCAAGAAGAACAAAGCTATGCCCGCTCAATCAAAGGCACAAAGATCGTCAAGTATTTCAGAAGGAATACTTAAACCAGGGATTCTTAACTTCTTAGTACCTAAAAATACGAACAGCACGATAAACCTACAGGACGACACAGCTAAAAACATAACAGCTAAAGCAACCCTCTCACATAATCATCAATGTATAGAAAAACATAAAACAAACACATCTTCCAATCCGGTTGGTCCCCGTGGAAGAGTATGACCAAAACCCTCCGAAGAAAAAAAAAAAACCTATTCAAACGACAAAGACTCAAATGCACATAATAGAAGCACAAAAAACCGGATTACAACATAACCACCAACAACGCTAAATAACTGCCACCACAATGAATGCCTAATCGATTATACGAAACACAATGAAAGAAAGAAATTACCTGCAACAAAAATTGGCATATCAAAAATCTTTGGAGGAGGCCTTCACCTGTAAAAGGGTTCTTGCAATCAAGGATGAGGCCAAATAAATAAATAAATAATATAAAGACACCTATCTGCATACATACATACTAACATTTAATATTAAGTAAAATTTATTTTGTTAACTAACCTCATTAAATTATTTTCGTAGCTAAGTAAATTAGTAATAACATGTACCTACTTACTTACCTTGTTTAAGACATTTGTACCTAAACGCAAGAAATAAAAGGCTTTTTATTTATTTATTTATTTTATTATGTATGGCAAGTTAGATCGCAGCAACAACGGAAACTACTTGCTTACTTAGCAGTTACTTTGCGGAAGCAAACAGCTCGTCTTCTAACACTCCCATTTATACTTGAAACATCAACGTATTTTGTCGCATAGGTGGCCCTAACAAGATACTTTAAAACAGTTTAATTAAAATTTTGGGAATTTCAAAGGGTCGTTTGGCTTCTGACTGGTTCACGGTTGACGGGGTCTGAAAACGGAGGACTATGGGGGTGGAGGAGGGGGTGCGTTAAATTACAATTATCATGTTTACTACCCTTGCTCCATCGCGTGGAAGGCTCTCTTCCAGGACTGCGGGTATTTTATGGGCGGAGAAGGCGGCCATCGGCTGTTTTGATCTCGTTTGTGGCAGCAACTTTTACCGAGAATTCACCAGGAAACGACCGACAGACGATAGACGTCCTTGTGCCAGTCTAATGAACTTCAGTCGCATTTGTGAGAGAGTTTACTCTCAGTGAAGCTTTCATGCGTAAAGAGTAAAGATACTCGAGTAGAAAAGTGCTAATGAATTTTATTTTAAGTCCGCTTGCCACCCTTTTGTAGGAAATGATCCTCATTTCCTTCCTAGTTCATCGATCTAAAGCTGTCTTAGTTCATTTGCAAACACAATCAAAACGAGTTCTCTTCTCAAATGACAGTTTCATTGAAACTCCAGTAACCTGCCGGGACTTTAATGATTTCAGCTTTTGTTTAAAGACCTGCGCACATCTAGGCAATGGCGATGGTGATCAGCTGAAACGCTGTCAAATATCGCTGTCATATTTGACAGCGTTACAGCTGATTGCCATTGCCCTCGCCTAGATGTGCGCAGGCCTTAAACCGTTGACAAAAACTGAGCGTTCCTGCCACCCAGAATATTTTGTTGTTCCAAAAACTTTATTAATTAAATTGAGTTTCTGTAACAGACGAAATAATAACTGGATCGCTGGGGAGGGTCTTTTTGTAAAGAACTGTATAGCTTCTCACATTTCAGAGGTTTTAAGTTTCCCTTGCTATCTGTAGTATTGTGGTGGTTTTAGTGATGGTATTCCCTTCTGGGATTGCGGTTCGGCTTGCGTCTGTACCTACTACACAGTCATGGTTTTATAATTAGCTGGTGGGATTCCCATCCCATTAATGCTTATCGTAATAATATGGGATTAATATGCAAAAGTAATGCTGATAATGTTTGTTTATACTGAAACCTAACTAATGTTTCTTTATAATAGGAATTAATAATCATCAGAAAAAGTACGATTCATCATCATGAACCAAAAAGTGTTGAATGGATGTTTGCTGTCATATCTTCATAAATCATAAAGTCATAACCTACCGATTGAAATCATATAAAAAGAGTCGTCTCATAATTAATTGATACTGAGTGCGTAAACAAATGTGGATCCCTACGCTTGTTTTCTTGAAAAACAGAAGAAAGGAATATATTTTCTTTGGCGATACGCATCAATGTACCCATTTGTTATTTGACTGTTTCGTGATACTGGAGCAAAAATACAGTCAGATACTCCACAGTCCAAATGAACTTGAACCAAGTTAGGCATAGGATTTTTTTATTATTATTAATGTAAGAAACACATTTTGAACTGTAAGTAATAATGGTTTTGTTTAAATGGCATCATTAAAAAAAATCTATGTATAATAACAAAATATTTAATATTATAATTTTATTTACACAAAGAAACTTACAATTAAACAAATATTTACAAAATGTACAAAATACACAAGAAACAGTATAATATTATATGTTTAAAATACTTAAGACAATTAAACCGATTTTGATGAAATTTCAATCGGAACCAAAATGATGAAGTTATAGAATAGCAAAAATAAAAAAAATACTAAATTGAGGACCTCTACTTGAAGTCGGTAGGTAATGCAAGTGTGTTATTTCTCCAGACATTTTAACTTTGTGGTTTAACTTTGATGTTTTCACTTCAAATACTATAGTAATTCGAAGGGCGTCTCCCAGTACTACAATATGCTTACCCATAAATAAACGAAATTCTGTTTGTACCATCCCATTATTAAGGTTTTTCTGAGGGCCTGCGAGTAATAAGAGAGACCGCGGGTACAAATCCACGCATTAGTAACGTGCCGGGGACCTCGCAGTATGAGCTCGCGTTAAGATGTAGGTACCTACAATATAGGGGCATGTCAGCGAACTTTGTATCAGCTATTTCATAGAACGTAAAAGTTTTGCTTTCGTCCCACTTCGTGCTACTGAAATATTTTTGAGCGCATTTTCTTGGTAAATTGAAGTGGAACGTAGGTAGTACTTGTAAGTAAAACTGTGTAAACTTTCTTGAGTATTCGCCTTCCAGTCTTAGTAGTAGGTATGAAAGAAGTGGCCTAGTTGGGTTAGTACGTATTTTATTTACTACTTACTTCTTTTTTATTCTTTTTTTTTTACTTTCCTATGGACTAAGCCAAATAGAATCGTTCAGAATCGTTCTTCCTGGAAACGAGTAGGGGAGGCCTATGTCCAGCAGTGGACTTCTTCAGGCTGATAATGATGATGATGATGAAGCCAAATAGACTAAGTGAGACTTCATCAAGAACTCTAGATGTTATTCAGCATCTAGCTCATTTAGATGCACTGTCCCGTAATTAATGGCACGTGAGGCTGAACATCTGTATGCCACAAGTTGATGGACACAGGGAAGGGCATGGAAGAAAGGGCACGTTTCTGACGTGTGTCACGTTTCTACGAGGCAAAGCATTGTTATAGGCGCTAGTTACCACTTAACATCAGGTTGGCCATATATTATGCTTGTTCCAAGTGCTGTTGTATAAAAAAAAAGTAAACAGAGGTATGTCATATAAATCCTTGATGCTATATTTATCGTCAAGCTTAGATTAATTCCCCTCGCGTCTAAACACAAGTTTCATACTTAGTTAGAGCGAGTAGTCAATGTATAGACTATAGACTAGTTTTATATATTTTTTGTATTTTAAGGTGCACCTAAATAACCAATTAGAAACCCTGCATATTATATACTTTTCTTTGTACCTTAACTCGTATATTAAAATAGCTGTACTTTTGTAAACCTTTTTGTGGAAAATAAATGTTATTATTATTAAAAATAATAATAATAATAATAATAATGTAAAAAAGCTCCAAAAAACCTTGTGAAATCCAATTTCAACTAAATAAAGCTAAGTATAAAACCTAACTAGAAATTAATGAGAAATATAAAAGCAGTTACAAAGACTCCAAAGACAACGGCAAAGGTAAGCAGATAAAAAGTAATTTCCCTTGGCATTTTATTAATAAGGTTTCTTGTTCATAATGAAAGTAATTGTTACAATTTTTGTACATCTTGATAGGGAGGAAAGTTTATTTTTTATTCAGACTATTCACTTTCTTGGAGCAAGTTCAAATATTTGCCCTTTTTTGTATTTTTGCTCTGAAGTACAACACCAGTAGCTGTGCGAGTGAACTAAGGCTATAAAAAATTGGGTGACCTTGCAAAGGAACGTGAAAAATTTGAGGAAAGAATCACTTCGGCAGCGCATCAGCACCACCTCTGGTGTTGCAGGTGTCTATGGGCGACGGTGACTACTTTCCATCAGGTGGCCCGTCTGCTCGTCTGCCGTCTGATCGTCTGGCATAAAAAAAAAAAAAACTTGGTTTCCTGTCAAAAATCAATTCAATCAGGCTGAAAATATAGTCGTAGGTTGTTATAGTTTACTGTGTAAGCGCTTTTTTTAGGTGAATTTATGTCACCTCTATAATAAGTTACTTCCTCCTCTTAGTAGAACCTAGTAGGGCCTACGTAGTGACCTAGTGTAGTTTGTTACTCAATGCATTGTAAATGCGTTCCATTTTCAAACCACTACCGACACACTATGCTTGATATGCTAAAGTTCACAACATATCAAGCTATGCTAACCTCCTTGGTTAAACAATCTCTTTTCTTATAAAACGACTAGCTGCCTGTCCCGGCTTCGCACGGGTGGACATTTATTTTTTAAACACACAAATATAGCCTTTGTTACTCAAGGTGAACCAACGTCCAGCAGTGGACTGATATCAATTGATGATGATGATGAAAGAACATTCTATAATCTAGAATTCAGAACCGTTTGCATGGGTATATTTGAGTATTCTAGATAAGTCTGGATTACTAACGTTTGGATGCATTCCGGATGCTAACCAAATAATTTCAGTCTTCGAATTAAGTTTGATCATTCCAGAACCTCAAAGACATTCTAGAGCGTTCTTTCCTCGTCAAAGTCGAGAATTTTCAGAAAAATCCCTAAGCGATAGAAAGGGATATATAAGTCCCTACGTGATAGAAAGGGATAGACATAGATTTCGAAACTTTTGCCCCTTATAAATTAATAACACCTAAATATTGAATATAAACTATCCTATATTTTAAGTCCGACCATATATTTTAGGCAGTTGCAAAATTTTATCGAAATCCGTTCAATAGTTTCGGAGTTTATCGCGTTCCAAATTGTGACACGAAAGATTTATGTATATAGATAAGAACACTTTTTACTGAAAAAAAAATGTGCACCACAGATAAGATAATTCTTTGTTTGTATATTCACCATTATCTTTGAAAATTACAGAATTTTCGTAGTTTTATACAAAAAAACAACCAAAAAAAATTATTTCCCTAAAATTTTGAAAGGTTTTAACGTTCAGTAAACTTTAACTCATCGTAGTGTAAAAAAAAATATGGACACTACTATGGCAAGTTTTTTAAAAAATTAGCGCAACTAACCTAAATTTTAAAATGGTATAATACTTTAGGAAAACTAGCCACAAAAAAAAAATAATGACACTTTTTCTAATCAAGAACCAAATTTCATAAGTTGTTGTTAATAGTAATCACTTCTACTATGTGCCCAAAATAGATTTTTGTTCTTGGAAAATGTTTAAAAAAAAGTAGAGGTATTTTTTTTTTCTTTTTTTTTCTCGAATATTCATTCGTAGGTCCATCCTCTGGTGCCGGCTTATCGTTGAATTTTGGGACACCCTGTATAAGTCCCTACGTGATAGAAAGGGATAGACATAGATTTCGAAACTTTTGCCCCTTATAAATTAATAACACCTAAATATTGAATATAAACTATCCTATATTTTAAGTCCGACCATATATTTTAGGCAGTTGCAAAATTTTATCGAAATCCGTTCAATAGTTTCGGAGTTTATCGCGTTCCAAATTGTGACACGAAAGATTTATGTATATAGATAAGAACACTTTTTACTGAAAAAAAAATGTGCACCACAGATAAGATAATACTATGTACTATGTTTGCACAATAATTTGCGTCTAAAACTTTTAAGCAGAACTGATGCAAATATTTTACTATTATTTTTCATAAATGATACTTTTTCGTTATTAAAAATTATATTTTGTCATACCTATACATATTTTATTTACCCCACACGAATGATGTCAAGGAGAATGCTTACCTCAGTTGTAAGTAGCTATTGCACCTCCGAACTATCTAAATATCTCGGGTGCACTCGTTCCACTAGCGCTCTTTGCGACCTGCGCTCACACTGGCGCCAAATAGGCTCTTCTTTGGAATAGCTCACTTACTGCCTTTGTGTAACAATTTACTATCTTGTTATTGATTTTATAGTGTTTACTACACTTAAGGTAATCACAAAGATTTTTTCATTACTCATACTCTGAAAGTAGGTCTGAAGTTGCCTGAGGGGCCTAATTGAAAGTAAAACTTTCAGCCCTACGGAGAATCGCTTTCTACTGACAGCTGTCAAATTATAAAAAAAAACAAGTTCTATTTTATTCAACCATGTTCCAACTTTCTAAAGTCTTTCTAACTGCAAGGAGGTTGTTCAACCAAATTCCAACTTTTTATTCAGCAAGTAGGTTGGAAACCCATTACAACGGTAAGAAGTTTAAAAAGTCTAATTAGAGCGCAATGTAATATTTAAATTTAAATAACATAAAGATAGTATTAAATAAATAATATATCTTCTAAATTACTTGATTAGTGTATAGCTTCAACTATTTATTTAAAATAACATAGATTTAAATTATGACAATGAAAATAATGGCTGAATAATGCTGGCGAGCCGAAGCCGAAGGCCCGCCAGAGAAAAAGAAAAAAAAAACCGGGAAGGCGGCAATTCAATCTTCATTTTCACTAATTTTTCTTTCATGTTTTTATTTTTACTTTCCTTGTATTCGTAATGAAAAGCACAGTGTTTACCTCGGGTGAAAGTCTTTTGAGTCCCTCAAGCTCCATTGGCGCCCTCGCTAACGCTCTGGCGCCAAACCCGTCTCGGGACTCAAAAAACGTGACTTTCAACACTCAGGTAACAATGTACTTTTATAATGTCCCAAAAGTTAAGAGCCTAGCGGAATTTGAGCCCGCGACCTTCCCGCAGGTTCAAATCCCGCTCGGCTCTTAACTTTTCGGACATTATAAAAAAAAACTATCTTTCGAAATATGTGACCCCCAGGTTCTAACAAACATGTGTAATCATCTCATACTATGGTTGGAGTTATTTAATAAAGCCGGACGCGCCTAGTTCACATGATAAATTGGCGAAGGGTGGTTTGCGTGACTTACTAACTGGGGTAATACGCCGACTAACTAGCGGTTGTCTTTAGCCATTTGCCTGCTCATACTTTTAGTTGGTTTATAATAGAAAAAGTAAACGAGGGGCATGGTGGGAGTTAAATTGAAAAACATAAATTAATAATATATTTGATTTACAACAGAATATACATTATTTACAAAAACTATTACTAAACAACATGAAATACCTAATTAAAAAGAAAAAATAAAAATTACATTTTATAAGAAACTAGAAAATTTTTTATAATGAACTCTGTTTTCCACCTGTAGGTATTACAGGTAGAAAACAGAGTTCAGATCACCGACCGCAGGCAATGTGCCCAAAAGGCTGGCAACGTTACCTCTTTGAATAGCTAAGCTAATTCTTTGCCCTAGGTAAGCGCTAGCCCTTTGGTCACCAGTCTCAACCACCAGCCTCTTGGATAATTCTTCGAATAGAAGCCACGCCTCTGGACCCCATGGTCCTAGCGTTTCCACCCCAAAAGGCAGAAATATGTATCCAACGCCGATTGATGCATATTTCCGCCTTTTGAGGTTTTCCGCTGCCGTTGCCGCCGCGCCCGCCGCTCTTGAAGTGGACGATACGTGTGAGGCAGCCAACGTATCCACGCAAGTAGCGTCCCACACCAAAGGCCTGCCCCGACTCCAAGGTATCAACATAAATTTGCACATTTTTGTAGCGTATTTGGCTGGAAATTATTTAAGGTTAGGCCATACCTATGGATCCTCATCTATATCACCCTGAAGAAGTCCACTGCTGGGCATAGACCTTCCCTACACATTTCCAGGAAGAATGATTCTGAGCCCTTTCCATCCACCTACTACCAGCGAACTTAACAATGTCGTCGGTCCATCTGGTGGGCACCCTACGTTTCGTCTTCCGGTTCGTGGTTGGTGGATGACAGAGTATTCACGTAAAAGAAATATGTGATACTTGAAAACTAGAATTAGCTAATTCTTAATTTATAAAAGAAAGATAAAGAAGACAAATGAAAACGTCTCTGTCACGTCGTATAAGGAAGTCAAAGAGGCCGCATTCGAAAGACTTAATTGGAGAAAACTGCATCGAAACCCCGACAAGAGCTAAGCTCTCAAATTTAAGAAGAAGAAAGAAGAGAAAAGATTTAGAAAATCATAACTTTGTTGCTTTACCTCACATTTCTACGATCAATAGTTGCAATTTTGTCAAAGCGATCAAATTAAAAAAAAAATCATTGATTTGGTTAAATAGAATAATCTGCGCCAGAGCGCAGATTATTCTATTTAACCAAAAAGTGAGATCATAAAGGAGACGGGCGAAACTACGGAGTCTGCATGAACTAGAGACCGTTCCACACTCGACAACAATAGAGAACCGTCAACAGGAAATTGTCACATTATCGGAATAGGATTCGTGACTTTTCTGGTAAAGCAGCCTCTTATAATAAATAATACACCTACTCCCAACCTACGTTGAGAAAGTTCGGCAAATGCGAGGAGCTCGTAAAAGAAACTCATAATATAAAAATAAAGTTCATGCCAATATTTTCGTATGAAGATACGACTGCAGAGAACAAAGTTATCCTGTGAGTTACGGGTATAATATTTGGGGACGCAAATAAATTAGGAATATCTAAGCTGTAGTGCTCTCAAACGGCGAAGGAAAACATCGTGAGAAAACCCGCGGCTTAGTCAATTCCGCACGTATTGCGGTCTTTCCTGTGGATCTAAACTCCGACTAAGCTGTCAGGATGGTATAGGTGCTGGGCAAGCCTATTCCAACTAAAACCCTGTCCTAGGCACTGTTGCGTCCCGTAAGTAGGGGCATGAGTTATCACCAGTTGCCCCTGTTACTACATAAATCATCTACAATACATGCAAAAGGCCTGTTTCTTTTCTGTAGCAGTAATATTTACCTTTTCAATTTATCTATGTGTCTTTTGTCCACTCCATTTAAATTTATAATCCAAAGCTAATCGAAAACAACAAAAACCGTTCTATAAACATTCATTTACATTATCGTTATTAAAAATAAGTGTTCTGCTCATGAAAATCTGTAAGAAGCTTCTATTAAATGTTAGAATCGCGCCCGTCTTACCGTTCCAGAAACAATAAAAAGAAATGAATGCAAATGGAATCGCGGGTAGATCGGTAAAAGTTAACAGAGGTGGTGAAACCCGACAAAAATAAACTAAGCTTTTATTTCCTGTTAAATTAATTTAAATTGAAATCCGTCTTATTTATACCTACTCCAATTACCGAAATAAATACTCAAATGAGATTCACATCGTTTCAATTTCCCGCAAATTAATTGTGTTATTTTTTGTTTGCTCAAATTATCGGCAACACTCATTGTTGAAAAAACGGCCTCATTACTGAGCAGATTGCGTGAGAGCAGCAATAGCATCCTAAAAGAAATTTCTTCTAATTATAATGCCTGTCCTCTGGTGTGGAAGCTCGCCCAGAGGACGAAATCTTTTTTAGCTAACTAAGCCTAGCCTTAAGTTTTATTAACACTATTGGACTAAGTTGTCTTGAATGAAAAACTATATTATTACTAGCTGCCTGTCCCGGCTTCGCACGGGTGGACATTTATTTTTTAAACACATAAATATAGCCTATGTTACTCAAGGTGAATAAAGCTTTCCAATGGTGAAAGAATTTTTGAAATCAGCACAATGGTTTTTGAGTTTATTCATTAAAAACATACACAAAAGACTATTCCAGAACATTCTAGAGCGTCTATGAGCATTCTGTTCTCGTCAAAGCCAAGAATTTTCAGAAAAATCCCTATGTGATAGAGAGGGATAGACATATATAAGTCCCTACGTGATAGAAAGGGATTAGACAGCAACAAATGCTGTCTTACAAAAACATGTACATATATCTACTTAGACTTGAATGTACTCTAATGAAGCTTGTAATAAACAGCAGGTGCAAGATATTACGGGTCTCATAACATATTTAAGCTCGCGAGTTTAAAGGAAAAGCTTTAACATTAAGACGCTAAACTCCGTGAAACAAGGTAGCTGGTTTTCATACATAATTAAACTTATAAATATTCCATCTAAAACACTGTAGCGTCCCGTAAGTAGTGGCACGAAAATCATAAAACGTGCCAGTGCACGAAAAGGACCTCTTTGAGGTGTACAATCCTTTCACCACACTGGTTTAAAAAAGAATCAGTGACACGATAAGAAGAAGTAGGGGCATGGGTAAACACCAGTCGCCCCTGACGCTTTATAAGTTATCTACAATAGACGCAAATAGTATGTTTACCTGCTTTATTTTTCTATTTGAAATTATTTTTAGGAAAACATGACTGTTATGATCAAAATTATTTTATTGCATAACTGTGTGCAATCAGATTGCACACAAAATAGTTGCTCCTTATATTCGATAAAAATAAAGCTCAATGGTTTTATATCTTTCAAAAGGTTAAAGGAGTTCATCGACAGTGGTCTTTGCCTTAATACCGTAAACTTTATCCAACTTCTTACCATCATTACGCAGGTATTTATAAAGTTGTAAGTACTTGAAAGATCCAATAACTTGATTTATTATAACTGGAATATTAAGTTCTAAACATTCTAAAACAAAACAACTTTTTATATTAAGCAGCTTAAAAAATAATTTGTTATGATTTAATTTTTATCTTACATTGTAATGAGCCTGAAAGTTTCATAACTCAGTCGGCAGTAGCTATACCTTCTGCACTGTACGCTGTGGGTACGAATCCCACTCTTAGGCCAAGCGTTTGTACGTTTTTTTATGGGCTGTGTGTAAAAGAATCCATTATTGAGGTATTTTTTACAATATCTATATATATAAATCTTTCGTGTCACAATTTGGAACGCGATAAACTCCGAAACTACTGAACGGATTTCGATAAAATTTTGCAACTGCCTATAATATGGTCGGACTTAAAAGATAGGATATTTTATATTCAATATTTAGGTGTTATTAATTTATAAGGGGCAAAAAATTCGAAATCTATGCCTACAGTACCTAGTTGTTACTTCTTCTTCTTATCGTGTCAGTGATTCTTTTGAACCAAGTGTGGTGAAAGGATTTGAAGTGCGCTTCAAAGAGGCTCCTTTCGTGCACTTGACACATATTTTTAAACTTTTGGTTCTACGATATGCCTCACGATGTTTTCCTATCTTCTTCTTATCGTGTCACTTATTCTTCCGAACCAAGTGTGGTGAAAGGATTTTAAGTGCGCCTCGAAGAGGCTCTTTTCGTGCATTTGACACATATTTTCGAACTTTTTAGGTTTTACGATATGCCGGTTTTCTCACGATGTTTTCCTTCACCGTTTGACAGCACTGGCATAGTGCACATACATTTTTGGGCAGAAATACCTACTCATTGGTGCACGACTGGAATTGAACCCACGACTATACAACGTGTATCAAAATATGTGTACTATCCTGAAGGGGGGTGAATTTCCACCCCCCGGGGAACAACTTTTGTTCAACGACTTTTCGAACTTCGATTGGTATCTCTGAAAAAAACTGCAACGAAGTTTCAACATGAACAGCTGACTTTATACAAAGTGGCAACCCTAAACTCAGCTACAGAGGTAGTAGGTAGTAGTAGTAGACCTACAGAGGTAGTAGGTCAAGGGGTCAAGGGGTTACAAGGATAGGGTTGTCAATTTATTTAGGCATTATGAAATTAAATATTTTTGTATGGGAAACTGAAAATAGGAATTTTTAATTATCTCCCCCCCACAACTGATCACCATTGTGGTCTGAAACCCCCCACCTTCGCATAGTACACATATTTAGATACACCTTGTATAGAATCTGAAGGCAGGGTCACCACCACTAGGCCACCAGCGCTCATGTTTTCCGATTATTAGCTGTTACTATGTAACTTAGTAGTACTGTTGTTTTATGGTTTGCGATTAAAATGCCATTAGCTACTTACAGCAACATCAAACCTCTTTTCTTTATTTTTATGGGTCGCAGGTTGCGCTAACGGGTGCTTGATGCACTTGCTTGTCTTCAGCCTCTTCATCTTAGACGAGTACTCAATACTCAATACATTTATTGCTTTACACATGGTTTAGTTTGTACATACATAGTTATTAGGTGTAAGTAGGTATCACATGGACCCTGCATAGGGTATAGCAAACATGGAGGCAGGCCGAGGTTTTAAGGTAAGTAGGTACTTTCGATTAAATTATATATATGTAGTTATCTTGATATTTAGGGTTGTGATGTACCTTATCTTGGTAGGTAGTTATCGTGCCGGTTATTGTCTAGTTTTTGATGTCAAAATTTTATGCAGGTATCATGTCAAAGTCGGATTATATAATTAGAGTAACTTTTTCCGAAAAATAATTTCATTTTCTAATTTATTAAATATTACAATTGCTATGTTTTTATAAATATTGATACAATGGTTTTTTACAATATAAACTAAAAAGAAATCGTGGCGCTCCGGGAATGCTGACCCCTTTGACCGAATTTTAACACCCCGTTACCACCCCCTAGAAAAATCAAATAAATCAAAAGTGTATCAGTAGGATAGCAAGGATCGCTTTGAAATTATTAACAGCCTGCATGGGGGAAAGTACCTAGCTTGGTGTGCTTATTTTGTCGTGATGAAAATCTAGAAAAAAAGGCGTTTCAACTCAAACTCATAAAGTTCTTTATACCTTCGTCAAAATGTGAACTTGAAATTATTAAAATAAAAAAATAAATTTTCTAAGAAACTAGAAAATTTAATAATGAACTATGTTTTCCACCTGTAGGTATTACAGGTAGAAAACAGAGTTCAGATCACATGAACAGATGATTATGTGAACTTGTTTATGTAGCTAAGTCTACTTAACATGGTGACGTGGCTTATATCCTGACCTTGAGCTGTGAACCCTTATAATTGCCTTACAGACAATGTCTTCAATTTTAACCCAGGTCCTGACCCTTAATCTTTGATTAACTTTAGGGACACCTGGGATTTATACCCGGGATGGGTGTCACTTGTCAAGAAATACCGCATTCACGGTGGGCTACGGTTCACTTTCAGCTCAATGAGCATGGTTCTCTTTATTTTGACGTGAAACCTCTGAACACAATTTGTCGACCTCATAGGCGTGACGTCATTTGCTTTGATCCAGTGTTTCACCGAAATAGTGGTATTACCTAATAACATTTTGAATAATTCAATTTTATGAAATAGTAGTGGCATAGGATCGTATTTAGTTAGATTTTAGATAGATAGATAGATAGATTAACACTTTATTGTACACAAAGAAATACATACAGAAACTATTACAAAAATAATCAGTACAATGGGCGGCCTTATCGCTAAGAGCAATCTATTCCAGACAACCTTTGTAGATAGATGTTTTAGTAGATAGATAGATAAAAAGACCCAAATCACTAGGATATTCTCTCAAAATTTCTATATGTTATGAATTAATGTACCCAATCCCTGCCTTTGATTTATCACCTAATGCTCATGTTTTTAGAGTTGCTTTCCTTGTAGGTTATTGGGTAGTATTGGATTAGTTCATTATTTGTTACACTCGTAACTTGGGGAATTTTATCGATGGAACAAATTATGCTCTTTAGGGGTGCAAGAAATAACACAATGTGAGTTATATTGTCATTTTTGTTTGAATACAATTTGCTGATAGAACAAGCTTATTAAAGCCCACCAGAGTTTTCATAGAAATAACTACATTTACTACGTTTTCCTTTCAAGCAATTCAGTATTATATAGAAACGTGCCTTACCTAACAGTATATAGGTACACTGTGGATGCAATACACTGTTCTGCGTTCATCAACTTAGGCATACAGATGTTCAGCCTCACGTGTCAGTAATTTCACCGGCCCCACGCCCTTCAAACCGAAACATAGCAATACCGAAAGAGTCTTCACAAAGAGCACACTAGAACTATTTTTTTTTGACTGGCCTCTCAGGTCAGTTGGTAGTAGTTAGCTCTGCTTTCTGCGCCGTAGGCGGTGGATTCGATCCCCACCGAGACCAAATATTTTTGTGGTGAACGTAAATGCTTGTTCTCTGTCTGGGTGTTATAATTGTAGTCTAATTATTATCTGGTTCCCTTAATACAAGCTCTGCTTAGTTTGGGGTTAAATGGTGTTGTGTGGATTGTCTACAATGATTTTTTTGATATTAATTATTTTCATGTTTTTTCAATACATTTAATTTCAGCTGTTCAATCAAATATCGTCCTTGAAAATAAAAAGCATTGAAAAGCATTCACCATCGGTAGCAATGGCCTGGGGAATGGGGTCAAGGCAATATAATGTTTTTCGATTAACGTTTCCTTATTCAAACACGATTTTTTCAACGCTTTTTGTTATTTCATAGTGATTCGAGGCGTTTAATGGCTTTTGATGGAGCTCTGAATGGAATACAGAAACCTTGGCATTTCTGCAGTTCTGTAGGCCTATAACAAGCTCTGTCTGGCTCTGTCTCTGGTTGTGTGAGTGCTGACTAAATAAATCCTACGACGAAACGTCACACACACAGTATAATACACTGGTCAGCACTCACACAGACTCAAAACCAGAGCCAGAGACAAAGCTTTCCTTCAAAAATCATTCAAAAAATCTTTTGTATGTGAAAGTTTATATATACTTCCAGATTGATCCCATAGAAATTTTATCATAATCGGTTCAGCCATGAAGAATGGCCATGAATTCAGTTTCAATTTTTTTTTACCTTTACTTTCCTATCACATCTAAGCGTTCTGCAGTGACAATTAGTGAAACGTCGTCAAATGTTGTTGTCGTATATGATGGCGTTTTACTCATCGCCACAGCAGAACGCTCAGATGTGTGCAAGGCTTTACAAATTCAATAAGCATAAGGCCTACCTGATGGTAAGTAGTAACTATCGCCTGTAGGGCGCTGGCAAAAGAAGGTAATCGATGGGCATTGCCACACAAGTCACGCGCGTAAAGGCCTGCGCACACCTAGGCCGCTGGCGTTGGCGATCAGTTTGACAGCGATCAGTTTGGCAGATCAAATTTGACAGCGATATTTGACAGCGTTTCACTGGTCGCGTTTGCCAGTGGCCTAGGTGTGCACAGGCCTTTAAAAACGTGGGGTAAACCGATTGGCGTTTCTTATCGTCGTCGTCCTGACAAAAAAAATATATCTGTCAGAAATTCATACAGCGGTGGATATTTTTATTTAAGACTACAGACAGAACTAGAGACTAGAGCCAGACAGAGCTCATGGTAGGCCTCCTACAGGCCGAATTCTAAACATATTATAATTGAAATTGGAATCGATTGTGGTAGCCTCTGTTGATAGCATTTCGCGTGTAAAGGCCATGCAAGTACAAAATCATGTCACAAACAAAAACAAAATAATATTTACGATTGCAACTTTCCAAATTACCATTCATTAAAATTCCATTACCAACCGAGTAGGCCTACCACAAGCTCTGTCTGGCTCTGTCTCTGGCTCTGGTTTTGAAACTGTGCGGGTGTTGACTAAATAAATCCTATATACGTCGGGAGTGGCCGAGTTTGGGCCAAGAGCGAGATGAGTGGAAGGAACAGGGCGAGGCCTTTGCCCAGCAGTGAGACAGACCAGGCTGAATAAAAAAACGTCGAAACGTCACACACACAGTATAATACTCTGGTAAGTACACCCACGGACACAAAACCAGAGCCAGACAAAGCTTGTGGTATGTCACACAGCTGTTGCATGAAATGGTCCAAGGTGACAGGAAGGTTCATCGATTAGTGAAACTAGTTTTTTAC
Organism: Thera obeliscata; assembly: GCA_947578465.1. Taxonomy (NCBI): domain Eukaryota; kingdom Metazoa; phylum Arthropoda; class Insecta; order Lepidoptera; family Geometridae; genus Thera; species Thera obeliscata. The sequence goes on from OX387926.1 coordinate 9,398,004, forward strand.
ATCGTGAGTAAGTGCCACTAATAAGGCTGTAGTTGGAAGTAACGGCTGCAAGACACGCAGAATACTCACGCCCATAGAGTCTTTGAGCAGTCTTCTTTGTCCCAAGATAATGATAAAAGTGGCAAAAGTGACTGGCCTCTCAGCTCAGTTGGTGGTAGCTATGCCTTTTGCGCCGTAGGTCGTGGATCCCCATCGAGAACAAATATTTGTCTGGTGAACACAGATGTTTGTCCTCTGTCTGGGTGTTATATTGTATTCTAAGTATGTATTCACAAAAAATATGTATTTAAGTATTTTATCAGCTATCTGGTTCCCATACAAGCCTTGCTTAGTTTGGGGCTAGATAGTGTTGTGTGGGCTGTCTATAATATTTATTTATTTATTGCTAATCGACCATTAAAATATTTGACAGATGTTTAACTTGATTAAGCTAGGCGATTGTCTTATTCTAATGCAATCAAAAGTTTTATACCAACAAATAAATGATAGGTATACTAACAAGAAACAGCGATCAGATTTCATAATGCCATCATTTTTCGTAGTCAATTTTTTTTTTTTTTTTTTTTTTCGGTGAAGTTCCTTCTATAGCGGGATCTTAGACTTTAAGGTATGATAAAGATCTAAATAATTTTAACACGATATTTTATTTTATGGATTGTAATCTAAAACATAAAGTCACATTAAAACGACATTATCATGAACATTAATCGCTTGATGTCGCAAAAATCGGACCACAACGCCTTTATGTATTGAATCTTTTTTAGTCGCTTATCCTTATGATTTATCCTACTCTAACAGAAAGTAATGGTTCATGTTTTGTTTATCAGTTGCGAAAGAGAGTCCTTGCTTTCGAAACTCATAAAAAAGGCTCTATATAAATATGAAAAAGGTTGACCTTGACTTTATGACAGCAGCCTGAAGAAGTCCACTACTGAACATAGGCCTCCCCTACACATTTCCAGGAGAAATGATTCTGAGGCCTTTCCGTCCACCATAACTTCCCGCGATCTTAACAATGTCGTCCGTCCATCTAGTGACGTCATATCCTCCAAATTTCAAGTCGCTAATGACAAACGGAAGGAGACAGAGCCAGACAGAGCTTGTGGTAGGCCTACTGAGGTCGCGTGACGAATAGATTATGGTATGAAAAGAGCCCTGTACAGAGGGTGTATTCTTCGTAATTACCAAGTTTTTGTCTACCGCTACGGAAGAAGGACCTCATTAGCGGAACCCTGCTTAACTACTTGAGTGACAAAAAACTCATTAAAAAGTGCCGGTCACGTCAACTTGCGTGCGGAGTTTGAATAAAGATGCGAATGTTTAGAAATTTCTCGTGATATTTTGGAATGAAGCTATTCACACACGTCCTTTTTGAATAACTCAGTCAAGGTTACAAAAACCGCCAACTTTTTGGCCGAATAAGAAAATATTTTCTCTCCTAAAAACTTCGCTCTGCTTGAAAACTTCTACTCAAAAAATCGGTTGCCTGTAAAGTCGGTTTACTGACGATAGTTGAACGTGACAACATCATATAGATGTCCACGCGGACGCATCGCTCACTCAAGTAGGAGAGAGACAGATGTAGAACGCTGCCGAACGTGGAGGCCGATTGTGCCTCTTTGCCGATCGTTCCGCGCTCTCTCTTGCACTTCAAGCCTTAAATGGAACGCCTCATAGCGAGGTAACGCCGCATGAGTCATGTTTTTCGTGCGTGCAGCCAGCTCCATCGAATTATAAGACGTTGTCACGTCAAAACGCAGTCTCTAGTAATGCCATGACAAGCGTGTCATTTAATAAACATGGAAAAACATACATAATTATGTTAATAAAAACATCCAGGGGTTGGCGAAGATCGTGAATTTCCACTTGAACATTGAAGTAGGAGGGTGAAAGTATCAAAGTCTGAAATACGACATGGAAAAGTAAACAGGATCAAAATTCCGAAAGCCTCGTATTTACTTTCCACTTCTTAATATGTCTTGAGCAATGGTGGCCTAGTGGTAGCAGCCCCGTCTTCCGATCCTAAGGTCGTGGGTTCGAATCCGTGTACCAATGACTTTTTCTCGCCAAAAATGTATGTACACAATGCCAGCGCTCTCAAACGGTGAAGGAAAACCTCATGAGGAAACCGGCATGTCGTAGAATCTTAAAAGTTCAAAAACATGTCTCGAGTGCACGAAAGGAGACGAAAAAACCAGTGAGATGATAAGAAGAAGAAGACTTATTAAAAGTTAGTACGTAAGAGTAAGGTAAATAAATCTTGATGCTAGACAAAATTGATACTTAACACATGACCCAATTAAGGCTAAGCACAGTTTCTTCCAGCCATTAAACGTGGAGTTCGTTTAGCGTCAGCGTTAGTTTGTGGCCGAATACTTTGTTACCAGAAAAGTTGTTCTCCTCTGAGAAAAGCTCTGCTCTGGCCTCGTTTTAGCAGCCTTATTCACAAGGAAGCCGTATTTAAATTGTTACGTTACCTGCTTCTAGTATAGTATTATCTTATCTGTGCTATAGTATAGTTCGAATTTTAAACGTTGTTTAATCTCTTATTTCTTCTAGATATTTATTGTGGCTTCTCCTAGTTAGTCTAGAAACTCTAGAACATTAGATCCATCGGTGCCTTCATCATCATTTATGCTCTGATGACCTGTAATTCGTTGATAATGAAACAAAATTCTATGAACACGTCGTTGAAAATGCATGATCTCAGGTGTAAGCCGGTGCTGCTAAAGTAAAACACCCATAATTAAATGGATTAAACGAGTATTTATCGTATTTACCTTTATTACATTTCATGACGTTTCGACCGTGTCTGCCTGCGACCACGGCTGTTGTACCGTGGTCGCAGGCAGACTGGAGTTCATTGGAGTGACGTTCAACTAGCGGACGCGCAGTTGCAGTTGCAACTACCCTCACTTGGTCTTCAGAATTTTAAATGTAATGATGCATTAACTTGCATAACAATAGCGTTACTTTAAAAAGTAACACTTCCACAGATAATAAACTTTGTGAATGACAATGGTTTCTATGTGATTTCTTTATAAATAAGGCAGCCGATAGCCAAAAGAAAAAGTTCAAAACTGATTTATAAGAGCCCCTTAACAAAACATTAGTGGGCAGGTCCACAAGAAAGTTTGTTAAAGTTAGTTGACCACTCTTGTAACGTCTAAGGTCACCTAAAGGTCACGCACCTGAGGGTTAGTTTGATGGACGACTAATCGACCAATCAAATATTTGACAGTTGGCAGTTGCGTCGTGAGGAAATCGGGATATCGTAGAACCTGAAAAATTCTAAAATATGGTACACGAAAGGAGACACTTTGAGGCGCGATTAAAATCCTTTCACCACACTTGGTTCAAAAGAATCAGTGACACAGAGAAGATGAAGAAGTGTCCAAGTATCAAAATATTTTATTATAAGACTCGTAAAAAGTAAAGATGAAAATATTTTATCTTACAAAGAAACAGGCACAAAGATAAATAAGCTTTGTTTTAATTTATCCCTTAAATTGTGCGTTCACAGTTGAATTGATACGCTTCCTTCCCTTCAATGTTAAATATAATTCAATTTATGAAGAGTTTCTTAGAAACCGACAAATGATCAAAGTAACGTAAAATTTTCATGTAATTTTTTCGAATAAATTAGTAATTTTTTCGAATAAATTAGTAATTTATTTTAACCGACCTAATTCAATTAACATAAAAGAAAATACACGTACAATGTAAGCAAATTATGTAAAAATGTGGGGAAAAGTTTTTCAGTTTTTCGGTATTCCTGTTTTATTTTTTTAAAGAGCATTACAGCCGTTGGTTTAATTTCCTTGCCTTCATCAAAAACTCGTTTACTTTTCCAGGTAATTTGAGCCAAAATATTGGCGTTACACTCAGCGGCACTTCCCAAACACTATTATGAAATAATAAAGGGGCGGCTGAAACAGCGTCGCCTCGTCTACTAAATTTATAAGCATTGAAGTCAAAACTGGTTGAGGATTACACAAATATTTGTGCACCTCTATTACCCTCACCGTCGTTGTTTTACTGTTGTCAGTATTTCCGGTACAACATTGGAATTTTCAAGTCAAGTCAAATTTGTTTTTCTATCCAAAAATGTATGTGCACTATGCCAGTTTCAAACGGTGAGGGAAAACATCGTGCGGAAACCGGCATGTCGTAGAACTTATAAAGTTCGAAAACATGTGTCAAGTGCACAAGAGGAGCCTCTTTGAGACGTACTAAAAGCTCTTTCGCTACGCTTGTTTTGTTAAAACCAGTGACACGATAAAAAGAACCATAATAATAATATATGGTTTTGGACAAACCAGTGTTTTCTTCAAAGCCTCTGTTACAATGTCAGTAGTTCTGGGTCACGGCAGTTTGCAGGCATGCTAAGCAAGTCCATGAAAATTTTTCGTTTCACCTTCGTGTTGGAAAATACCTCTTGCTTTCAAATTGTTATACTATAAAACAGGAAAACATAAGGGCGAAACACGAGCGAATGACGTCGTTTGTATTCCACAAAAACGTTTTGATATCGAGGGTAATGGTTTGTCTTGTCAGCATTATCTCTGTGTCAGCTTTTTCTTCGTCAGCCTGATCTCAAAAAAGTGACATCTAGTTTTGGTCTCCGGTGTTCTCCACGTATAGTATAGCTAACAGGATAAAACGGTAGTATATTAGTAGTACGTATAGACAACAAATATTGCACATTGGCTAATTGCGGCTTCATAGGGCGAAGTGTGCGTCAGTAAGAGTTATAGCGCTTATAAGCGTTGTAGGCAATAAGCCAAAGTAAAAAAGGTTATGTCAGGATCCCCTAAGAAGAATGTTATGTCCGTCCGTTAGAAGCTTTGAAATTAAATAATAAATAAATGAAATCCACGTCAACTCAATAAGAATAGGGTCTATTTATTACCAAAAGCAAAATAGAATACCACGATATTTCACAAAAGACGGCTTAAGTAATGAGTCGGTTCAACGTTACGAAAATAAATTGCTTTAGGCGTAATACTCTTGTTGAAAGCCTTTAAAGTAATAGTTAATCCTCTTGAGCCGTACACAAGATTGGAGAACATTTTCTAGATCCGATGTCAAATACATTGTATTTTTTTATGTGACGCGATGATGCCAACAATTTTAAGTGAGTTTTGTATGTGAACTGTCAAAAAATCTATGCTTAAGGCTCAACTTAGACTCGAGCATTGTGACTCAAGCATGCAGAAGCGTACGGCCCTTACTCCTCCCGAAAACAGAACAACTCTAATTTGGGCGCTATTGGATTCAAGTTGAGTGCCGCACGACTTTACATGCAGCTTTTTTCATTCAAACTACTTCGTTCGATTTTTGAATCGAATTATTGAAAGCTGGAGTCCTGGCAAAGCTGGTTTAAAAGCCTTAGGGTGTTATTTATAATCCTGGCGTAGCGTTGGACTAGTTAATCCGTGTTTTGTCTCTTGCATTGACATGCAATTGTCAACTCGAGCAAATGTGACAAAAGTCCAACGCTACGCCAGGATTATTAATAGGGCCCTTAGTGTAAAGTATAAGTATTTTTATACCATGCATAAATCGACTCGTCAGATAGGATACATAGAACTTAACACAAAAAATACTTTGTAGTCAAATATTGGACTTGAAAAGCGTTGTTAAAATTTCCACATCAAGCTCCAAAGCTGAAAATACCCGCATATTCTAGCTAGAAGATCGTTAGAGCCTTGCCGGGGCTTTGGGATGGCCAACTAATATCCCGTTTCACTCTGTTTTGCATTTACAAAAATCCTATTTGGATGCTCGCTGTGAACTTCGGGAGATGTAGTTCCGTCTTTGCTGGACCGCAATAGGGTAGTCAGCATCTATGATTGAGATCCGGTTTTAGCCGGTTTTTTTATTTATGTTGCAGATTTCATAAGGTATTTGAATATAAAATCATCATCACCGGTTACCATAATATAATAAAGTTGATGAGTTTGATTGTTTGGTTGAACGCGCTAATTTCGCGAACTGCTGGTCAAAATAGTTTTTTTTGTGTTGGGTATTCCTTTTATCGAGGAAGGCTATGTAAACTCAATAAATAAAGTATCACTCAATAAATAAAGGGAATGAATCAAAGTCAAAAAGCATGATCATGCTTTTTGACTTTGATTCTTTCCTTTTATTCAGCTGAATCAAACATTGCTCAAGACTGACATTTTAGATGTATCAAAAATAAATGATTCATAATTCTTAGAAAAAGCCCTGGCTGTTTTATAAGAAACTAATAAGATTGGGTCCGGCTCTTCCAATTTCTTGCCAGCCCTAGCACGTCTATAGGATTTTTATAATGCTAACTTAAGCTTGGAATTTACTTTCAGCTCCGCCTCGTAAGCTACTTCCACGCTAGTCTCATTTATTATAAGGTTGGGGATGGATATTGCTGAAAGATTGGCTGCATATTTTATCAACTTTTCGGATTCCATTCCAGTTACAATAAAGCGCAAAAACTCCTCAAACATTTATAAAGTTACAGACGGGTGTTTGATAACGAGAACTTTTGGAGCAAACTTCATCGGAAACAAATTTTTGTGTAACAATAAAGACAGACTTCGTAATGATCCCTATTATTCTCAAACAAAACGTTACATCTCCGTCAGGGAAAAATCAGAAATTCTTTCATTTAGTTACCAACAATAACCGTTAAATCGTTGCCAACAACAGCTATCCATCAACGACATCGCGATTAATGACGTGACGGCACCTTCAAGGCCTGCGAACACCTAGGTCGCTGGTGATGGCGATCAGTGAAACGCTGTCAAATATCACTATCAAATTTGACAGCGTTTTACCGATGGCCATCGCCAGCGACCTAAGTGTGCGCAGGCCTTCACACAATACAGACCTCGATGAGAGATTTCTGCGCAACTCGTTCAACCTCATTTTCACCCGTCAACGGTTATTCAAATCTTATTTCAGCTTCATGCTAAACTGTAGGCCTACTATGAGCTCTGTCTGGTTCTGTCTGTGGCTCTGGTTTTGAGTCTGTGTCAGTGCTGTATAAATATATCCTACGTCGAAACGTCACGTAATACACTGGTGAGCACTCACACAGACACAATAGCAGAGCCAGAGACAGAGCCAGACAGAGCTTGTGGTAGGCCTACTGTAATGATAAACACCTCATCGTGGAGGCAAAATATGCGTTACTTTATACTCAATAGAGCAAATAAAATAGCGCTGATATGGGGTAAACCGCAAACTAAATAATATACCCCACGCGCGCGGCTATCTCTCGCTTAGCGCAATTCCGATATTCCCTGAACTATTTTTTCAGCGCTGTTTTTTTACATCAGGATAAGACTATTTGGAAAGAATGGAAAACGTGTTGGATTTCCCCGTTAGATACAGATCGAAATGCTACAAAGCACACAATGGGAGTTGCATTAAATACCTGCGAGCGTGTGTTGTATAAAAATGGGGTATATATGTAGTGTACGTGAGGTATTCCATATCATTCCAGCTATGCGTGTGTTGAACCCTGTGACCCTTGACACGCCACACTTACGTCACTCTTATCCATGCAACGGACGCTTTCCACGGGTCACTTTACTGGAATTTTATTATACATTAAACAGACACAATATTCTGTAGATAATGGTCCGCCATCAACGAAGTTTCGAAGTCATATCAAAAAATATAAAACGGGCTAGCTACTATGTAGAAGAGTCATGCTAATGCTTCAGAAGAAAAAGTAAAAAGACGGCACTGAGGTAATACGAAAAGTGTATTCACGCAAATAGTAAACCTGTCGTGAATAAAATAATAGCCCCACCGCTGTATCGACGCGCCGTTGCTCGATACAAGGATTTATATATACGCTCAAACCCGGAGATTTCCGGAAGAAATTGTTGCCAATTGTGCCTGGAGCGATCCAAAGGATCTTTTATAACAGCGCTCGGTACCGCGGTCGCTTTCCAAAGTACAAGAAACCTACAGGCCTCTGAATAAATAATGGAGCGGGGCGAAAACTTTTACAGATATTGGCTTTGTTTCACAGTGGAAAATATTAACGTTAGCAGCTGCGACACGTTCCTGTACAATCTAGTTAAGCTTGTTGCTAGCGCTTTGACCGAGCGTTATCTTTTAAAAATACTTTGAGCTCTTTGTCTGCGATTGAATGGCTGCAAAAGATACTTTTGCTAAAGATAAATAGAAAACTCTTTTGTTCACTTGCAAGGATTACTATATGTAGGCAGGCTTATAGCTAAATAGAACTATTTGGTAACCGTACCTAAAATGAAAGAATATTTTTTTTTTAAAATCACTTTTTTTTGCCCATTTTATAGGGCAAAAACTCAAAGATCAGTGGGGTTATTGCATATCTTTTGTTGCAATCAAAACCTTGTTGCATCTGTCAATTTAGACATGATTTTGAAATTCGATTGCAATAAAAAGAATCCCCATCTTTAGCAAGGAACGATTGTAACAAAATGTCATGTTGAAGTAATAAACATGAAATAGCGAATAGGAACTTCACGTTGTAAAACTAGTGTAGCAACAGATAGTGATCAAAAAATAATGGCAACAAGCTAAATAATCGTTATTTCTAGTTAGTTATCATTTTGTTTGTCAGTATCAAACTTTTGATAGATACTGAATTAAGGCCTGCGCACACCTAGTTCGTTGGCGGTAGCGATCAGTGAAACGCTGTCAAATATCGCTGTCAAATCTCAAATCTGACAGCGATATTTGACAGCGTTTCACTGTTCGCTACCGCCAGCGAACTAGGTGTGCGCAGGCCTTTACACGATCGCCCGGCTTATGATTCATTGTGGCTTTATTTAATTAAGCATAGCAAACAATGTTTAATTTAAATATCGAACCAATCCATCAGATATTCAATTATAGAACAAAAGCTTGTCTATTCGAATTTCAAATTATGGTTTCTGAATTAATCTGAATTATCCATCAGGGGTGGATCAATTTCACTATTTTTGTTGTAGTATTATTACTTAGTCAGAGAAAAGTAAATTTTACAACTCACGGTAGGTGGACGCTGCAAAAATAATGGAGAGTTTTCGCTCCATGTTTTCTTCGCCGCTTAAGAGCATTCTCATTGCACGCCTACATTTACTAATCGAAAAATTCATTAGCGCACGACCGGATCCGAACCCACGACCCACGACCACGATGGGTCGTAAATCAGAAAGTGGGGTCACTTCTGCTACACCTAGCTAGACCCTCAAATGGAGGTACATATTTGTAATAACATTTTGGGAATGGTTGTGCTAATACCAAAATAATAATATATTGAATACAATAATGTATGAAGAAATACGAAATAATATAATATAGACAATCAACACAACACTATCTAGCACCAAACTCAGCAGAGCTTGTACGATGGGATAATAAATTAATACTTAATTTACGTAATGAAATATAAACCTGTTTTGAACACTGGATACAATATCACATACATAATATAATAGCTAGTTAGTTGAACCTATGTTTGTATTATGTAACTACCTACTAACAAAGCATAATGTTTGTACAATAATTTAAATACCTGTTCGTATTTCTGTACCGATATTAAATTAGCCTCATTTTGTACAAAATACATTGCCTATGCTGTACAATTTTATTCGAGGTTTTTCTAGAATAACCTTCCAGATTGGGCCCTATAAAATTCATCAAATCGGTTAGAAATTTTGCCATGGAGTCGGTTTCTCAAGTTTTTTAAACTTTAGGCCTGCGCACATCTAGGGCCTAAAACATACACAAGCGACGTAAGGCAGCAGGTGTGGAACAGGCGTGCGCCGCTTCAAAACGATTCAAGTTTTTGAATTATACTGAAGCGACGTGGCGCCGACCGCAGACACGCCGTTTCGTTGCCTGCGCCGCGTCGCTTCAGTATAATTCAAAAACTTCGCCTGCATACATTTTGTATGAAATCGTTTTGAAGCGGCGCACGCCTGCGCCACGCCTGTTCCACACCTGCTGCCTTACGTTGCTTGTGTGTGTTTTAGGCCTAAGGCGATGGCAATCATTGAACGCTGTCAAATTGCTGTCATATTTGACAGCGTTTCACTGGTTGTCATCACAGAATGCTTAGATGTGCGCAAGGCGTTATATTATAAAATTACGTACTCGATTGTGATCTCAAAGACACATCGTTTTATCACGAAGAAACACAATCGAATAAATTGAACGTCGACTTCGCTTAATCGACTTCAGGATTAGAAGCGAATGGACAAACAGTAGGCCTATCACAAGCTCGGTCTGGCTCTGTCTCTGGCTCTGGTTTTGAGTATTTATTTAGACAGCACTCACACAGGTGAGTGCTGTCTAAATAAATCCTACGTCGAAACGTCACATACACAGTTATAATACACGGTCAGCACTCACACAAACTCAAAAGCAGAGCCTGAGAGATAGCCAGACAGAGCTTGTGGTAGGCCAACTGGCTTCACAAACATTTACATTAACTTCAGTGTGATTAAAGCTAGAACGCTATTTCTATTTGCAACACAAAGTCGCCATTTGTGTGTGGTAACACAAAGTGTATTGCCAATGCAACCTATATTACTACTAGAGCCCGCGCAACATAAGTCTGCGTGTGACTGATGGCGGAAAATATGGATAAAGTGAACTGGAAATATATCTTACGATGGGAAACCGAACTTGCATAAAGGCCTGCATACATTTAGGCGATGGCGATAGCGATCAGCTGTGTAACGCTGTTTAATATGACAACGGTATTTGGAAGCGTTTCAGCTGATCGCGGATTTTAGAGATTATCAGAAGTTTTTTTACATTAAGATTTTTATAATGTCCCAAAAGTTTATTAGTTAGTTTTTTTGACATTTTCATTATCAGCCACGCGCAGAGTTATCTTGCGTGGACTTTACTAATGTGGACTCCAAGGAATTTAAATACTTCGTAATTATACGAAATCTTTGCTGAACTCACCCTGGCTAAGTACCAACGTATCAAAATCATTCCAAGTAAAAAAACTTGACCATCTTTGTTTGCTAATTGGCAAAGTTTTTTGGAAAAACACTGGTTTTATTCTTTCTTCTTTGCGTCTTCAAATTTGCGTCAGGCAAAAAAACGCAACGGGGAAAAGGCCAACTGTGTACTTGTATTTTTCTAATGATGTTTTTATCTGATAAAAATACAGAGGTAGGTGAAGCGCTCATCTGAATGAAAAAATACAAAATTCATGTAAGTAGACTTTTATTCGACTAAGGCCTCTTAGCTCAGTTGGTAGTTTCTCTACCTTCTGCGCTGTAGGTCGTGGGTTCGATCCCCACCGCGAACAAATATTTATGTGGTGAACACAAATGTTTGTACTCTGTCTGGGTGTTATTTGTATTCTAAGTTAGTAAAAAAAACTAATAATATATTTACAAAAAAAATGTATTTAAGTATTGTATCAGCTATCTGGTCCGCATAGTACAAGTTCTGCTTAGTTTGGGGTCAGATAGTGCTGTGTGGATTGTCTAAAACATTTATTTATTTATTATTTATTAACTGCGTACTTCATCTTTTTTCTAATGTTTATCTGATTAAAATAATGTAGTAGGTAATAATGTAATAATAAAGCGCTCATCTAAATGAAAAAATACAAAATTCATGTAGACTTTTATTTTGTGTACAAATTGTAAAATTCCACAAACACGACTTCTCTCTCTCATACATTTGCAACAAACCTCAAACTAATCGCATCAGTTTCCTCGTCACTGAAGTTCAACGTCAAAAGGGCATAACCAAGGGTCATGTTCTAAATTTGAACATCAACTTTGAGACTCCTTTTAGATTTGATTTGGGTGCTTCACTAACGAAGACCCTTGCCTCTGTAAGTGGCATCGCAACATGTTTATGTATAACGTTGGATTTCACTTTACGTACGTCTCACTTGACTAGATGCCGGCACTAATTACACAATTCAGGCTACGTTTTTGAATGAGAGTGACAAATCAACATCGAGCTATGCTGCGCTGTACTGCGCTGTGCTGTGCTGTGTTTCTTAAGCTTAGTTTTTAGGGTTCCGTAGCCAAATGGCAAAAACGGAACCCTTATAGATTCGTCCTGTCTGTCTGTCTGTCTGTCCGTCCGTATGTCATAGCCATTTTTCTCCGAAATCGTAAGAGCTAGACTGATGAAACTTGGCGAGTAGATGTATTCTGTGACCCGCATTAAGATTTTTACACAAAAAAAGAAAAAAAAACTATAAATTTTGGGGGTCCTATAATACTTGAAACTGAAACTCAAAAAAAATTTTTTTATCGAAGCCATACGTGTTGGGTATCTATGAATAGGTCTTCAAAAATGATGTTGAGGTTTCTAGTAGGTATCGTTTTTTTCTAAACTGAATAGTTTGCGCGAGAGACACTTCCAAAGTGGAAAAAAGTTGGTCCCCCCCCCTCTAACTTCTAAAATAAGAGAATGATAAAACTAAAAAAAATATATGTTGTACATTACTATGCAAACTTCCAACGATATTTGGTTTGAACGAGATCTAGTCAGTAGTTTTTTTTTATACGTCATAAATCGTAAACCGCAATTTACCTTTCGACGAACTACAAGAACCTTTATATTATGTTACTTGATACTACGGAACCCTTAATGGGCGAGTCCGACTCGCACTTGGCTGCTTTTATTTTAACAATCAACATCAAGCTGTGCTTCGCTTTGCTTAGCTCACTATAAAAGTAATCAGCAGCTCGTGTAGTCGTTTATCTCCTTAAAAAAATAGCACAGTTCGGCACAGCGCGGCTCAGCACGGCGGATAGCGCACCTCGCTCGAGACTGCTGCGTTTATAAACAAAGCGTAGCCTCACACAGCGCAGAACAGCATGGTTTGTTTATATCCTCACGAGCGAGTTGACCAAACATAGCACAGCGCAGTACAGCGCAGCATAGCTCGATGTTGATTTGTCAGCCTGAAGGTCCGGCCACAAAGGTGATAACACACTGATCTGCGATAAGATGACAGCGATGCTTGTATGTTGATGCTGTCATGTTATCGCGGTGTAATGATTATTGCCGCGGTGTTATCGCCCCTCAGCTCAGTTGGTGTAACTCTGCCTTCTGTACCGTATGTAGTGGATCCGATCCCAACCGAGAGCAAATATTTGTGTTGATGTTTGTTCTCTGTTTGGGTGTTATATTGTATTCTCAGTATATATTTACAAATAAAATAACTTACAATTAAACAAATATTTACCAAATGTAAATATCTTTTTTGTGATTTCTGTACATTAATAAAAAGTTTAGTATTGTATCATCTATCTGGCTGTCATAGCATAAGCTCTGCTTAATTTGAGGCTAGATAGTGTTGTGGATTATCCTCAATATATATTTTACTAGTGGCCGCCCGCGGCTTCGCTCGCCCGTTCCCGTAACGCCCCGTTCCCGTTGCTTTTCCGGGATAAAAAGTATCCTATGTCCTTCTCCCGGTTCTAAGCTTCTAGCCGTTCTTGAGTTATAAATAGAGTAACTAACACGACTTTCTTTTATAAATATAGATTTTATTTTTACATTATTGCACGTGCTTATTTAATTCTACACGATCTTATAACTGCTCGAATTCGTATACTTTCTTTTTATACGAATCATGTGTCTCACCACATGTGTTTTACACATGAAATTATAATAAAGGACCACAATAATACTTCATTATACTAATTGGGTCTTGGTTTGCGCTTGCCTAATTGCTTCATATATCACTAAAACTCGTGCTAATAATTGCTTTTGTTAATTTAAATCGCATTTTAAAAAGTAAATATTGCGGACAATTTACACAACACTATCTAGCCCCAAACTAAGCAGAGATTGTACTATAGGAACCAGATAGCTGATATATACTTGTGTTTCTTTTTGTAAATACATACTTAGAATGCAAATATAATACCCAGACAGAGAACAAACATCTATGTTAACCACATAAATATTTGATCTCGGTGGGAATCGAACCCACGCCCTCCAGCGTAGAAGATAGAATTACTACCAACTGAGATGTGAAGGCAGTCAAAATACAGATAGATAACTATTTGAACCATCAAATACAATCAAGCCTCTGTACATGTCCGCTTTTTAATGTTTATCTATCATCTGTATGTGTGTACAATAAAGAATAAAGAAGAATAAAGAACCATATATTGCTAGGTAGTAGACTTATTATTAAAAATCTTTGAACCAGACATTGCTAGCTGAGATTCATTATAATATAAAATCCCGTAGTTTACAAAATTGAATATCGAAAGGTCATATTTCTACAACCTTACCCTTATGTTTACTTACGTAAGGTATACAAATTATATAATATGAATAATTCCAAACTATGAGCCAAGCTTACACAAAGATTTTACCCTTCGTCTATTATGTTCTTTTATAATTGATTAAACTTAGTTCAAAATTCGTGTTTCCTTTGATTTTGCAAGTCAAATCTGCCCCATAAAATTGGAGTTGGAATTTACAAAGTTTGCACAATTTCACTCAAAGGGATTAAGACAATGCCAGAGAAGTAGTAAGATTCAGAGTTAAGGAATAGCAATTTGGAATGCAACTTCGTTTCAGCAACGCGATTGCAATGCAAGCCATGGCTCTATGAAATAAATATGGCGATCTTTGCCCTTGTATTCATACGATGACGTGTTCAAACTACTTCAAACATAACGATACAACAGTGCAGCCTGCCTACCATGAGCTCTGTCTGGCTCTGTCTCTGGCTCTGGTTTTGAGTCTGTGTGAGTGCTCACCAGTGCATTATACTGTGTGTGTGACATTTTACAATATTTGCAAAGCGTGTTTATCTGTCTAGGTGCCGGTTACACCCAACCAAACCTAAAAGAAAAAATAAAATACAGTATTTTTTATGATCGATTGCAAAATAAAAAAAGCAGCCAAGTGCGAGTCGGACTCGCCCATGAAGGGTTTCGTAGCACGACGAACTACAAAAACCTTTATATTATGTTACTTGATGTAACATAATAAGGTTCTTGTAGTTCGTCGAAAGGTAAATTGCGGTTTACGGTTTATGACGTATAAAAAAAAAACTACTGACTAGATTTCGTTCAAACCAAAAATCGTTGGAAGTTTGCATAGTAATGTACATCATATATTTTTTTTAGTTTTATCATTCTCTTACTTTAGAAGTTAGAGGGGGGGGGACCAACTTTTTTCCACTTTGGAAGTGTCTCTCGCGCAAACTATTCAGTTTAGAAAAAAACGATACCTACTAGAAACCTCAACATCATTTTTGAAGACCTATTCATAGATACCCCACACGTATGGGTTCGATGAAAAAAAAATTTTTGAGTTTCAGTTTCAAGTATGGGGACCCCCAAAATTTATAGTTTTTTTTTTATTTTGATGTAAAAAACTTAATGCGGTTCACAGAATACATCTACTTGCCAAGTTTCATCAGTCTAGTTCTTACGGTTTCGGAGAAAAATGGCTGTGACATACGGACGGACAGACAGACAGACAGACAGACAGACATGACGAATCTATAAGGGTTCCGTTTTTGCCATTTGGCTACGGAACCCTAAAAAGACAAAAATGATAAAGTTTATGAAAACACAAATTGTAGGTACACGTAAGTATTTAAAATATTAACTACAAAAAGACACAATACAATGTACAAGTAACATAACATAAAAATAAACTATGGCTTGACATGTACCAAGGTATTTTGTGCATACAATTATAAAATAAAAATTTCTTACTCATTGGATGTTGGTTCGCTAAAAGCCGGACTAGATTATCTGTGTCCCGGTTTCCACTGCAATACCAATAACAGTGTAATACCAGTGTGGTGTCAATCTAACTTAGTGTAATGGGATATTTGTGGCAGGACTCAAAGAACAACAAATCCGTAGTGATCATAAACAGAACACAGTAATTGCTTTCTCTTCGGGCCAACGTGGATCTAATCTCCAAGTTCAAACCTATTGTTCTAACAAGCCCCGAACTTATTAATCAAATTCATACTAAGCGCCATAGACTGGCCTTATCTGTATTATTTACTGGTTTGTTATCATCTTCACTAAATGTGCTGACTACTTTCTGACATCATTTTTGTAATAAACAATTGAATAAAATATTTGATATTTATATTTGACTGGCCTCTATCTCAGTTGGTAGTAGCTCTGCCTTCTTCGCCGTAGGTCGTGGGTTCGATCCCCACCGAGAACAAATATTTGTGTGTGAACATAAATGAACATAAATGTTTGTTCTCTGTCTGGGTGTTATATTGTATTCTAAGTATGTATTTACAAAAAAAAATGTATTCAAGTATTATATCAGCTATCTGGTTCCCATATTACAATCTCTGCTTAGTTTGGGGCTGGGTAGTGTTGTGTGAATTGTCCACAATATTTATTTATTTAAATATTATGGACAACCCACACAGATCTATCTAGCCCCAAATTAAGCAGAAGTTGTTCTATGGGAACACTATCTAGTAGTATTGTGTGGGCTGTCCACAATATTTATTTTATTTTAAAAAGATTTGAGCCTTTAAAATAATTCGATTTGAATTTAACTAAGCTTTGAACTAAGCTAACTGAATCATATCGCCGTGTAAATACGACTTTAGGGTGATAAATTGCAATTCATCGGTAAAGTATCGCTGGCTTTAGTGTGCGAGTAATCCATTGGTAGAGTGCAGGCATTGTCGAGAAGAAAGAAAGGCAAATGGATAATCAATAGAACCTTCGCACGTATCTACTTTGTAATAATGAGAGAAACCTGCCTTTGCTGTAAATAGAGGTGGTAGGTAAATCGAATACACTGTAAACCTTTTACAGGTTTTTCATTCCATTTGTCTGCAAGAATTTAGAAGTGACTCTATGTTAATATATAAAATGAATTGCTGTTCGTTAGTCTCGCTAAAACTCGAGAACGGGTGGACCGATTTGGCAAATTTTGGTCTTGAATTATTTGTGGGAGTCCAGAGGAGGTTTTAAAGGTGAATAAATATGAAAATGCTCGGAATTACATAAAAACAACATTTTTTTATCGGGAACCCATTTTGTTAAGCCTATTTTGTTTCTGTGTGGTGAAGAATAGTTCTCTATCTATAAGTAATCGAATTGAGCGTTATCTGTATTTTTTCAAATTTCTTCAAATGTATTTCTCCTGGGCCATTTTCACAGTTGATTGTACCTGCGTACCTTCATTGAATATCCTATAACTCACCTTTGGCGCGATAAAGGATTACGAGATTGGATCGGGAACTGAGACCGTTTTGTACCTGCTCTGAAACTAAAACAATAACGCCGGCCAATTCTATCAATGTAATTTAATAGCCAGCCTTTTAGGTAAGTGAATATCCACGCAATTTTCTTTTATCTGTTTGACAAATAGAGAGCTAGGAAGAGGCGACAGGTTCGTAAAGTAGATAGATAGGAAATTCTTTGTAGCATTAATTCAATAATCGTAACGTACATCGTAGGCGTTCTCTTCCAGTATAGGCCTACCACAAGCTCTGTCTGGCTCTGTCTATGTGAGTGTTGACTAAATAAATCCTATATCGAAACGTCACACACTCAGTATAATACACTGGTGAGACTAACACAGACTCAAAACCAGAGCCAGAGACAGAGCTTGTGGTAGGCTTACAGTTTACCCGTCTGTAGTTTTGACATGCTAAAAGATAAATGATGTTGGATGGTTATAATTTGAGCCTTTCTAAGTTTTATTTCTCATACAGTTTTCTACATTTTGTTTATGAGTGGTTGTGTAAAACACGTTAACAAACGTTATGTAAATTGTTTCATAGTTTAAACTTATACATCGTAAACAAAACCTCGCCGAAGTTTCGTCAGCTGTGATAATATGACCCAATATGGGCCTCTTAGCGAAACTTACGCCTCAATATTTTAGTTCAACAACTTTGTCGAACTTTGCTTTTACTTAATCAAAGAGTTGCTTGATTTCACACTCGGTTACTAGATTACAATTTGTGGAAGATGCTGTACAAAGTATCCTTCGTATCTAACAAGATCTTCTTCCTGCCCTTATCCCACTCTATGTGGGGTATAAAAATTCTTCCCCTTCTGTCATCTCTCATTCACTCCTCGCTTATCCATGTCATCTTTCACACAGTTCATTCAGGTTTTCTTTGGTCTACTTCTGCTCACATATCCATCCATATCCATACTAATCACTCTCCTAGTCACATGAATTCCATCCCTCTTCATGACATGCCCGTACCACACCAACCTATTGCTCCTCAATTCTTCTGTCACTGGCGCTACTTTCCAACTTCCCCTGATATACTTGCTCCGTATCCTATCCATACAACCGTTCCGACAACCGTTGGGGAATAAAGGTTCTCGAATGGCGACCGCGAACCACAAGACAAAAACTAGGGTGCCCACCCACCAGATAGACCGATTACATTGTTAAGATCGTGGGAAGTCGGTGGATGGAAAGAGCTCAGAATCGTTCTTCCAGGAAATGTGTAGGGGAGGCCTATGTCCAGCAGACTTCTTCAGACTGATGATGATTATGATGATCCTATCCATTCTTGTCACTCCACATAATCCATCTCAACATTTGCATCGTATCTAACAAGATCATAGGAGAACTATTATAGCAATGGAGGTAAATATACAGACGCCGTTAAATAAATGGAACATTTTATCTCAGAGCCCGTAAATCCACCTCAAAGTAAGAGAAAATGTAAAAAAATCACCGCTACTGAAATTCAATGAACGGCACGATGGGGTAACATAAAACCTACACAATACCTCAAGTGCAAATTCAGTAAGAGCTACCCGAAATCTTTATGATAAGTCGTGAAACCCGTAACGCACTGAGGGACAGTCATACATAAAATACGATGATTGACCCTCGAACCCGTAAGAGGATTATGAATAAGGGTATCCAATTTTGCGGTGTATTGTATATGTGACAATCGTATCGGGTCAATATCTCGAGGCGGAGGAAACAAGGCAGCCAGATTAAGGAATTGTTTGGGACTGGTAATTCTAACTTCGGTAGATAGGCGGGTCCCACAATCCACATGCGACATCCGATAATACTCAGGGTGCGGTACGATATTTGCGTCAATACAGTGCACACTTAAGAATTATAAACTAAACTAAACCACATTGTATCCTTACTAATATTATAAATGCAAAATTAACTCTGTCTCGCTTTCACGCCAAATTTACTGAACAGATTTAAATGAAATTTAGTACGCAGATAGTCTAGAGCTTGAGAAAAGACTACTTTTTAATGTGAAAAAGCGTTGTAAGCGACGCTTGACCCAAGGGATGGTGAGTATCTGGCGCAACGCATTATCATTACTATTCAGCGTGGCAATGTCACCAGCGTCTTGGGGACGCTTCCGTCTGGCACTGATTTGGATCAGTTGAGCCATCTATAGATAGTTTGTAGCGGTCTGCAGAAAGTTCAACTGTTTCTTCGAATTTTGTACATTTTGTAAATACCGTTATTGTCTAATGAAGGAATGACGAACTGAACTCAGTCGATGGATTCCCGTTGTCGAAATACCTGTCTTCGAAAGCATCCGTCATACTTTGTGACGTAATCTCATTTTGGCTATCAGTCTTTACGCAAGTGTGTTCGAGCATTTTTTATCACAGATCAAAACATCAAGTTGAAACGTTTGCGATGCGAAAGTGGTTACGTATTGTGTGTTCGCATAAACCTCGCAATTATTCCCTTTGATGCCGGCGGGTGGGGAAATAATAGTGAGCATTTAAACACAACCACTTTGAAGTTCCACCAATTTCTTACACCTAGTGAACATGTAATTTCCTACGAACTCGAATAACCTGCAATATGATTATTATACGTGTTCATTTGAATAAGTATGTGTGAGTAGGCGTGTCATGTCTGGAATACTGATTAAGCTTTTAGAATAAAATCTGGCTAATCAGCCCCAAGCATATAGACGACATAAAATAATGTTTAAATTATAATATTACTAGCTGGTGCCCGCGGCTTCGCTCGCCCCGTTCCCGTTCCCGTTAAAAAACACATTTATTCACCTTTAAACCTTCTCTGGACCTCCACAAATCATTCAAGACCAAAATCAGCCAAATCGGTCCAGCCGTTCTCGAGTTTTAGCGAGACTAACGAACAGCAATTCATTTTTATATATTAAGAAGATACATATTTAAGGCTCAGCATATACACATTGTCATACCCGTGATACGCAGCCAGCGGTTTTATGACGTTTAACGTAACTTTTATATGTGAGAACCTTAAAACCCAGAAAAGACAATCTACTTTTATCGTTGACTGTAGGTACTATCTAACCAAACATTTAAGTACAAAAGACTGGGTCATTAGTATACGCAGTGCGTCTTTAAATATTAGCTGTCCAAATTTTTTGCACCTAATAAAAATGGAAAGGAAATAAGAAAAAGATGTTCCATCATTTAGCAGTTATCTGAAATTTATGGCCGAGTAGATACAAAAAAAATCTATTACTCACCCACGCTTCATTACACGCGCAGTATCTAAATTCAAATTTTATGTAAACAGAAGAACGAATACCAACAGTTGTTCGTTTTATATTCAAATACAATTCCTTTAATTAGACTCGAAGTATTTCTTAAGGAATAATGCGAGGCTCGGGGGCGGGAAGATTTAACAGGAGCTTTTAGGTTTATAAATCAGCCGTAAGAGGACATTTCAACGCAGAAACTTGAACTTTATGATTATGAAGCTGCTAAAACTGACACGTACATAATAAACTATGTAAACGCTGGAAAACATTTTAATCACGTCCATTCTTCTTCTTATCGTTCTTATTCGTATGTTCTTTTGAACCAAGTGTGGTGAAAGGGTTTAAAGTGCACCATTTAAATAAATAGATGAATAAAATAAATATTGTGGACAATCCACACAACACTATCTAGCCCCAAATTAAGCAGAACTTGTAATATGGGAACCGAACCGCTGATATAATACTTACATACTTTGTATCGAAATTTATGCATGAAATTTAATACGAATATAATTTAAGTTCAATTTTAATTCAAAATAAAACTAGGCACAAAGGAATATCTGTTTAGAGGAGTTTCATAATAAATTCACTGCAATAATGTAGAATGGTTTTTGGATGCAATGGAACTGAAACTTTTGCCGCTATACGACTCATTTAAATGACTATTTATTATTATTAAGAATCGTTGTATCTTCCTTCTTTCATTAATTTCTTATTTGGGCTACTGTGGACCAAAACCTATATAATAATAAAATCAACCATGCCGTTCTTTTTTTACTTAAGGCTCGGGGTAATTTTGCCCTTATATGGATAACGTCGATTTTTAATCATAAATCAAATAAAAAGATATGATAAGAGATTATTTAATGTCACATATAGCAATAGTTTGAATTATTTGAACGATTTGGACATAAAATACAAATGGCAAAAATCAATAGCGTTGATATGGCAGAAAACACTTTCATCGACGTTCAAGAAACACAACAAAATAAATCATTTGACCGAGCACAGCACAATCACTCAGCTGTCTGAGCCTGTAAGCCTACCATGAGCTCTGTCTGGCTCTGTCTCTGGTTCTGGTTTTGATTCTGTGTGAGTGTTGACTAAATAAATCCTACGTCAAAACGTCACACACAGTATAATGCACTGGTAAGCACTCAAACAGACTCAAACCCAGAGCCAGACAGAGCTCATGGTAGGCCTACTGTAGTCATAGTCTGATTCAGATAAATCAAAGATCGTTTACCTGTTTGTTCGTATTAGTCAGGCTTAGGAGCCTGCCAATAATACACATACCTACCTGTGCCTTAGTAGATGTTTATACAGGATGATTCATTAAACATGGAACAATAAATAAAGTGCAGAGTATAGGCCTGCGCACATCTAGGCGATGGTGATGGCGATCAGCTGAAGCGCTTACAAATATGACTGCGATATTTGACAGCATTTTCATAGGAATCAAATAGCTGATAATACTTAAATACTTTTTTTGTAAACACATGCTTAGAATACAATAACACTCAGACTGAGAACAAAGATCTGTGTTCACCATACAAATATTTGTTCTCTGTGAGGATTGAACCACGAGCTACGACGCAGAAGACAGAGCTACTACCGAGCTGAGAGGCCAGTCAGTAAATTGTCCACAATATTTATTTATTTATCACAACAATTCTGTGCCCCTTGTGATAGGTGATACAAGTCATAAATTAAATCTGTACAGGAGAACAAACGGTTTAATAAATTCTAGTTCGTGAACTAAGTGGGCTAGGTTACACTAAAGTACCTTCTTTTGTAGACAAATATATTAATTGCGTTAGTTATTTATGATAATAATTGGACGATTTGACTAGTGCATTCAAATATTTATTGAATACATCGACCGATCAACTAGACTTTGGTATCTTGGTCATAGTGTTATTAAGTGTTAGAGCAGTCAGCCAACACTTTCTAGGTCACTGAGTAAAGATGCTCGCTCACCCAACGGTCAGCTTGCAGACCTTTTCAGGTCAATTTCCATGACTCTTGGGTTAAAAGAATTTGCATGACTATATTATATATTTTTATTTATTTGGTATAACTAGACTATTGACACTGTTTGGCTTCACCTCTGTCGTTCTTTAGTTTACTTAATTTAGCTATTAATTAGTGTAATTGGTTCCAAGACCGTTCTAATTAATTAAAGTTATATTAATTTAGACTTATTAAACATTTTCCCAGATTTCAAATTGATTTGCATATAAACACTCTTTTCTCTCTTCTCTTCTGTACTGCATTCTGCAGTAGAGTTTGTTTAAAGGCTGTGTCTAATTTCAATAGTAAGTTCAGTTGATGTCAAATGTCCTATATGATCAGTAGGCTCTGTCTCTGACTCTGGTTTTGAGTCTGTGTGACTGCTCACCAGTGCATTATACTGTGTGTGTGACGTTTTGACGTAGGATTTATTTAGTCAACACTCACACAGACTCAAAAGAAGAACCAGAGACAGAGCCAGACAGAGATCATGGTAAGCCTACAGTAAAGTACCAAAATAATATGTGCGTCAGCCTAAAATACTACTTTATAAAAATATATAGGTACAAACAACTTAACATAATGATAACATTATATCACAACTTTCCTGTTAGATATTATTGTAACGTACAGAATAAAAAACTTTTTATACGGCTAGTGTGAGTACTTGAGCTTTGTAGTTTGAGTAAAAACGCAGAGAACATGATAGAGTAGAGGGTTTCAGACAAAATAGAGTACACAAATAGCGAGCCGGGTAGAGCATGAAGCATGAAATTCGTATAAAACGTGTCGTGTTTAGTGACCGTCTGTGTCAAATTGGTGTGGTGTTGTAGGTATAAAAAGAAGAGAAAATGTAGCGTGATTTTGCACAAGTTAGGGATTGGCTTAACTTGGTATGATCACAGTGTTGTCACTTAAGGCCTACGCACACCTAGGTTGCTGACGATGGCGATCAGTGAAACGCTGACATATTTGACAGCGATATTTGACAGCGTTTCATTGATTGCGATCGCCAGCGACCTAGGTGCTCGCAGGCCTTAGAGTTGAGAAAAAATTATCTATTTACGAAAAACCGCGAAGATCATAGCATAAATCATCTTTTATTTGAAGTATAAATAATCATAAATAATAATAAATAATCCGTAATTTTTTATTTTGAATTTCGTTGGGATTTTAAATAAAAGATGAATGTCAGTAGTACAGTCATCTAGAACTAGAAGTGGTCAGTGTGACGGTTTGACCCACATGACCCGACGTGACATTCTCTATACATTTATTATTATAAGCTTACTTCAATAACAAACGAGATCGGTTATTTTCATCTAGATAATTTATCTAAATAAAAAAGTTGTCAGCGCACTTTTTGTGATTGAATAAATTAATCTTCAAAAAAAAATATTTGAAATGATTTTATGTGAAATAATTATTTAGATAAGAAATTATCCAAATAACGCCCAACTCTGGTGTCACATCAATAAAAACTTATTAACTTACTACCAATAATATTCACGCCTCAAGACCTAGTTTGTCACACACATATATTATCCCCACAAATTGACACTATACCTTTACCGTAGATAACGCATTCCTACCATGGGTGTGGTTATAGAGTCAAAACACTGATATCGGTAATAGCACAAACGGTATATTATCTTGAAAGTTAATTGGATAAGTAAAGTACTTTATCCCGTGCCCGCGAAGCTACGACTGGCGTCTCACGCCACGTATTGCCTACGCGACGAAACGCGAGAAGGGAGTTACTTGTGTGCAACTATGTTGCTACAGTAACCTCCCCCTTTTTAAACAAAAAAAAATATAAAAATACTGAAAAACTGATAAAAGAAAGAATACAATTCAAGGTGATAACCCTAGAATTACAATTGCGTTAAAATTGTACAAGTCACATCGCGTGGCGAGCATAACTGCTGACACGCTGAAACATTATCGCTTGGCAATGTCTAAGTACCTAAGCAGTTACAATAACAAAGTGCAATCATGGTAAAATAAACTTGTACAGTCGGCTACGCTAGAATGTATAACCTACAACAAAATATTTGCGGGCACGGTTAAAAAAATTAAATACATTTGAAAACAGAATATGACACACATTAAAACATAAAATGAAATTTTGTATAAGAATTACATAGTAAAAACATGAAAAAAAATATAGTAAAATAGCAATAAAAAATATCAAATACACTGTATGAAATTTTTAAGAAATACATTGGGTTAAAAATTTTGTAAACAAAAATTGTGCAAAAAATTAAATTACATACCTATACACTGGGTAAAATTTTATAGTCAAATCAAACAGGGTGGACATAACTTTTAAGAGGCACGAAAGAAAACACAACAATCACTGATTCTAAAAATAATAAGAAAAGTATATCACGTATGTTGACAGGGGAGGCTGTAGGCGCGAGATTACACTACCGCTGCTGGTACAACCCCCGGCTGTATCACTCTCACGTGCGCGAGCGGCGCTGCTGGCGTAGGAACGCTGCTTGATAATATTTCTTTCCGCAGCCAGGCTCGTATACGATTACAAAATCGTCGCCAAACCACATAAATCACCAGTAAAGCCAATATGACAACTATAGCAACCATGAGAATACTCTGTTGCGTCATGTGCGCTTCCACCTGAGTGGAATTTTGTGCGATAACCACTCGGTTGTCTTCTACTTCTTTTGATTGCTGTTTACCCATTTTAAATATCATGAACTTTACGTGCAACTCTAGTGAAAGTTATTGAAGAAATGCCAAAAATACCTAAAAATTATGTCCAATAAGCTGTACCTGTTTATAGCCTAAATACAATATTTCGTCATTACATTTCAAAGTTCAAATCTTTGCTTATGCTAATGCTACACTTGTAAAAGTATGGCCTACTTACGTACATACCTATGCCTATGGCACTTATAATCTAAAGCATTAAAATTACTATAGTATCCATGTAATAAAACATTTTGCATCGTATGCATCCGCATCAGTACCAACTGTCCTTATTCTGTGGCACAAGGCTTGTGACGTACTATGCCAAAGATGCTCCAAACCGTCTTTCGTCATAATTGTCCAGTGACGAATGGCATGTAATGCCTCTCTGTGAGCGGTTTGAATAACAAATATTTTACTCTTAGATAAACTGTAAACTATAATTATTTAGTCTAAAAAATATACGTAAATAGCTACTTATATTCATTATTTACTAACTCGATCAATACTAAACAACATATACCTACGTTAAGGGTAGTTGTCACCTGCTATATTCAATTACCGAGAGTCAACGGGTGCGACAACACCATCTAAAATTAGGGTTGCGGGCTCATTTCACCACGCAATATAAATCCAAAATAACGTTGCTTGATTAATCGAGTAAGTTAATGCTACTATCACCTACTTAAGATACTACCTACAACTTTACCTTGAAAACCTCGGTCGAACACCATTATTTCATAGGCTAATTATAGGTAACTTAAGTATAACAAAGAAATGTTTAACCTAGGTACCAACCGTAAGTACTTATCACCTAAGCTATAGAATTACATAACACTACCTAACTATAGATTGAAGCGTGCTGGTGTACGTACCTCGCGCCCGCTCCGAGTTCTTTTACCTGAAGTAGGGTTACTAGATGAGCTCGGAACGTGAGCGGGTATGACGTCACCCATGCTAGAAGTGTCGTCACCTGTGTCGTGTGTACTGCTCTGCTCATTGAGTACGTACGCTGGCTTAAGACGATCTATAGAGACATTTACACACCTGTTAGGGAGTTGTACTTTGTAAACCTTACAACCTTTCTTCAAGACACGGTACGGACCGTCGTACGGAGGTTGCAGAGGCTTACGAACCGCATCAACCCTAATAAAAACGAAATCACAAGACTTTAGATCCGGATGAATAAATAACGTTCGTGAATCACGATGTTTTCTTTCTACCGGTCTCAAACTACGTATCTTGTCTTGTAAGTCTTGTACTAATGTATGTGGATCTGAAGCTTCTGATTTAGCAGATACAAAAAATTCACCAGGTAACCTCAAGGTACAACCGTAAGTTAATTCGGCAGCACTCAGGTTGGAGTCGCTACGTAAAGTAGTTCGGAGCCCTAATAAAACAGTAGGTAACTCATCTACCCATGACGTAGATACCAATCGAGCACGGAGCGCTACCTTTAAGCTTCGGTGCCATCTTTCAATGGCGCCGTTGCTTTGTGGATGATATGGCGAACTTCTAATTCTGTGTATACCCATACATTTCATAAGCTGTGAGAAAAGATTACTTTCGAACTGACGACCTTGGTCTGAGGTCAAATACTGACAACTACCAAACCTAGTAATCCAACCGTCATAAATAACTTTAGCCACAGTTTCAGCTGTAATGTCTTTTATAGGGAACGCTTCAGGCCAATGTGTATATCGATCAATGATAGTAAGTAAATACCTATATCCATCTGTGGTAGTCGGCAAGGGACCTACGATGTCAGTGTGGATATGTTCAAAACGTCCAGCTGCGGGAAATTGTCCTAAATGAGATACCGAATGACGTTGAACCTTCGAACGTTGACATTGAATACAAGTTTTAGTCCACTGATTAAGATCTTTATTCATCCCTGGCCAGAAAAAACGCTGGCACACGAGTTTACGTGTTGAATTTATTCCGGGATGACTCAAATTATGTACCAAATTAAATGCTAACTTCCTGAATTTATCCGGTAAATAGGGTCTAATATTACTGGTTGATGTTTCACAATAAATTTGCGTGGCACAATCGGGCAACGTTATTTTTCTAATAACAACGCTGCTATTTGATACCACGTTTCCGTTTGCTAAATAAGCATCGTCGTTCTGGGCGGTCGCTAATTCTGCAAAATCCAACGTACTGGGACACGTGATTGTTTCGACACGACTCAGCGAGTCTGCAACTAAGTTATCGCCACCAGCGACGTACCTAATATCCGTTGTAAATTCGCTGATGTACATAAGCTGCCTAGTTCTACGTGGAGTCTCTTTGTCACTTGATAATTTAGAAAATGCAAACGTCAGGGGTTTATGATCTGTGAAGATGGTTAACTCCCTGCCCTCGAACATACTTCTAAAATGAATTACAGCCAAATAAATTCCTAACAACTCCCGATCGTATGTACTATATTTAACCTGCGTATCGGTAAGTTTACGTGAAAAATAACCTAAAGGCTTCCAATTACCCTTCACTAATTGTTGCAGTACGGCTCCTACACAAGTATTTGATGCATCTGTCATCAACGCTAGAGGAGTATCGGGCATCGGATACGTTAATGTGGCGGCTGACTGTAAACTTTCTTTACATTTAATAAAAGCTTCGTTAGCCTCGGCTGTCCAGTCAATTTGCGACTTATCGTTTTTCTTAGAACCTCGAATGTACTTGTTAAGTTCGGTTTGATAAGAAATGGCATTTGGCATATGCGGACGATAAAAATTTACCATACCAATGAAACGTCTGAGTTCGATTACCGTTTCCGGTTTTGGAAAATCAATAATGGCTTTGACCTTACTATCCGATGGCCTAATGCCGTCTATTGTTACTTCATGTCCTAAAAATTCGATATTTTCCTGCCCAAATGCACATTTCGACAAGTTAATCGTTATACCAAAATCATGTAAGCGTTTAAACAAGACTTCTAGATGCTGTTCGTGCTTAGCCTTGGATTCACTTGCCACGATTACGTCATCTATGTAGCAGAATATAAACTCTGAACTTGGTTCAAAAGTTCCGTCTTCTCGTTCAATTCCTAATCCCTGTAAAACCGTGTTGTTCATGAAGCGCTGAAAAGACTGAGCCGCGTTGCGTAATCCGAAGGACATTCTAGGAAATTCGAATAAACCAAAAGGAGTAATAATGGCGGTCTTTTCCACGTCATCAGGAGCAACAGGGATGCAATGATATGCCCTATTTACATCAATTTTACTAAAAATATTTTTTCCTGTTAAAATATATGTAAAATCATGCAAGCGCGGAATTGGATATCTGTCGGGTTTCGTGACCGCATTTAATTGCCGGTAATCCCCACAGGGTCGAATTTCACCATTCTTTTTAGGTACAACATGCAAAGGACTTGACCATGGGCTTTTTGAAGGCCGACAGATTCCCAATTCCTGCATAACCCTAAATTCTTCACATACCTTTTTGTACCGGTCGGGAGGCAGCGGGCGCGCACGCGCATGTACAGGCGGCCCGGTCGTCTCTATGTGGTGGAAAACTGTATGTCTAGGAGTATCCTTAAAAGAAACAGGTTTTGTTATACCCGAGTACTTAGCCAAAAGGTTAAAATAAGGGTGTGTCTCGTCCAAGGTGTTCAAGGTAGGTTGATTACAAACTCTAATAGAACCTACGATATTTAGTTTAGTCACTTCATCTACTAATCTACGATTGCTTAGGTCAACCAATAGCTTATGGTGGATCAAAAAGTCTGCACCTAAAATAGGTTGGTTCACTGCTGCCAACACGAATGTCCATCGGTACGGTCTTCTTAATTTTAAGTCCAACACCATAGTCTTAACACCAAAAGTACTTATTTCGGTACCATTTGCCGCATAAAGTTTGAAACCAACACTATTATCACTGTTATGCCTAATTTTACGCGCCGGGAGAACCGAAACGTTCGCTCCCGTATCCACAAGGAATCGTAGTCCTGTATTTCGATCTGTGACGCAAAGACGGTTACTACTTACAGGAACGATACAGGCATCCGTCGCTGACTGTACCTCACTTAGTTTCCCTCCTTTTTGTAGCTGCAGGGCGGGATACACTTGTGCGCCTTATCCTTGTAGCGGAAATGGTAAAAACACTGCCAATCCGGTTTACGTGACGCCGATGACGTTCTATTGACACTAGTGGATCTCCCCCTGCTTTGGCTTCGACCGCGCGAGTCGTTCCGTCGCGAGTTATGCAGCTGATCAATCCGCTTATCTATCCGCTTAATCTCATTGATAATCGCAGCTGTGTCGAGCGTACTTGATGATGCGACGGGCGTCGCCCTTACCTCCGACACGGACTGATTATTTCCTTGCGTCTCCATTACCTTGTCGGCAATCTTAGCAAGGATTGTGAGATCACTGGACTCCGCTACTGTTATTATTCCACGAACTGCAGGCGGAAGGTGGCCTTGCCACAGGATCTTAAGGGTCTCGTCCGGTATTTTGGTGCGGGCCAAATCTCGCATGCGTCGTAAAAGCTGAGAAGGCTTTTGATCGCCCAACTCCATCTCGCTCATGAGTTTCTGTACTTGCCGGGTCTCCGATTCTTCGTAAATGGTAAGTAATCGTTCCTTTAATGAATCGTACTTCCGGGTGGTAGGAGGATTCATCAGGATGTCCGTCACTTGCTGGATGACCTCCTTAGTGAGCTTGGTGATGACAAGGTTGAACCTGACCTCGTCTGACATCTTTTGGGGCGCTAGTATGGCCTCGGTTTGATAGAACCATAGCCTCGGGTGATCTGCCCAAAATTCTGGAACACGGGAAGTGACTGTGATGGCAGCCAAATCCATTTTTTCGTCCTTGACCTCCACGCTGGTTGTCGCCGGGCCTGGAGTCGCAACCGGCGCCGGGGTCGGCGTCGGGGCCTGCCCGATAGCAGCGGGTAACATGATGCCGAAGTTTATACGTAACACTGAGGTAATTCACCAACTTTATACAGAAAATTTAGAGTTCACTGAGTGTCCGGAAAAAAATGTGGTCGCGGGGCACGGGATACCTAACTCGCAAGGTGAGTCGTAACCAAAAATATAAAATTGCGGGGTCACCACTTTACCGTAGATAACGCATTCCTACCATGGGTGTGGTTATAGAGTCAAAACACTGATATCGGTAATAGCACAAACGGTATATTATCTTGAAAGTTAATTGGATAAGTAAAGTACTTTATCCCGTGCCCGCGAAGCTACGACTGGCGTCTCACGCCACGTATTGCCTACGCGACGAAACGCGAGAAGGGAGTTACTTGTGTGCAACTATGTTGCTACATACCTATCTCATACATGACATTCAATAAACAGGCTATGATATTCTAAAGGGCACGGGTTCAACCCCGGTTTGGTGTATGCTCAGTTGCCTAAGCCCTTTGAAAATGAATAAATCGAAAACCAGCCTAGTAGGTACTTTAGACCCAAACGGTTGGTTAATCTAAGAGCTCGAGGAGTTTTCTAGAAGGTTGGAGAAATTCTAAGTTAGGTCGGTTGTAAATTATGGTCTTGAGATACGGATACGGCTCTTGTAAAAACTCTATTGGCCAGGGTAGCTGGGTTTCACTTCAAAATGTTACCCGTACAATTTAAACTCTGCTCAATGCTCCTTTTATGCAATAATTGGTCCATTTGACCGCGTTGAACGTAGTGGAAAACAACTTCACGGGTGATTGACTTTCTTCAATAAATAAAATAATGCGGAAAATCCACACAACACTATCTAGCCCCAAATTTAGCAGAGCTTGTACTATGGGAACCAGATAGCTGATATAATACTTAAATACTTTTTTTGTATATATTATAAAGGTTCATACATATAATACAATATAACACCCAGACAGAGAACAAACATCTATGCCATGTTCGCCACACAAATATTTGTTCTCGGTGGGGATCGAACCCACGACCTACGGCGTAGAAGGCAGAGCTACTGTCAACTAAGCTGAGAGGCCAGTCAAATATTTTAGGCATATTGTGAGTCCACCGGTAATAATGCTAATTTGGGGTCAGTGATCTCAAAACAGCGCAGCATAGACGTGAGAAAAATGTCGTCAAATGTATAGGTATATAGCAGCCAAGGTCTCGGGCTGAGATCAGCGCGATCCGGTCGAAGGGCAAGTATCTAATCGATCCAAGTGGCTGCCGCTTAAGTACCGAAAACTTTGCATAGGGCCGATAATGGCAGTTGCCAAATAAGCTTATACGACAGAATGGCGACTGGTATAATGTTAATTAAAAACTGGAGAACACTGGATACATTTTCTTGATAGAGAATAAAAACTTACTCTTACTTTACTTAATATACTTTTTACTAAATTTTCCAGAGCAGGATTAAAAATATTTTCGTCCTGTATAGGCCTACCACATGCTCTGTCTGGCTATGTCACTGGCTCTGGTTTTGAGTATGTGTGATTGCTCACCAGTGTATTATATTGTGTGTGTGACGTTTCGACGTAGAATTAATTTAGTCAACACTCACACAGACTTAAAACCAAAGCCAGAGCCAGACAAAGCTTGTGGTAGACCAGTTAGGTCTGGAAAAAACAGAGTTTAGTTTATAGAGCCTAGACATTTTGAACCGCAGTACTCTAGAATATTTAACAATATAAGAGGCTTATACAGAAAGTTTGCGGGATTTGAATTTGGAGCGGCTCTCAGAATGCAGAGGCTAAACCTATGAATACCGGGTTGTGTACGTGCAAATTATATCATAGGCATAGTAAACCGATTTCAAGTAAAGCAACACTAAAGTAACCGTGATCACAGGGATCTTAGAATATAAGGTTCACTATTAACTTTACGTATGGACAAAGTAAAAAACCTAAGAAAAGAGATTGCGAAAGAGAGTTTGTGGATAAAAAATAAAGTAATTTTATCTTGATTGTGACTGAGTTATCATAGTTATGTTTCTCTTGAGATGAAGTTAATTAGAGGCTAGCTTACAAAAAATAAAAAGTAATGTATAAAAAAATCTACGTACTAAACTTTTTTCACTGATTTTGTTAAAAACTTGCTTTGTATTTTAACATGTACATTGCAGTGAAGTCAAAATTCCAAATCGAAATATTTTAAACTACCAATCCCTAATGTATTACCTGGTATAGGAAAATAAATTATATACCGTAAATTATGGTTTCGTTGCGTTTTGGTATCAAATGCCAATAAAATTCATTCAAATATTCTTAGCAAAATACAGCTTTTGGATATTGTATTTTGATACGATATCGTTTTTTGAAACACATAACCTAAAGACCCAGTAGAAACAGGAAAGCGTTCAAAACGCCGCCAGGCACATCTGGGGATGTTTCATCTAATGCAGGCGATATGTGGTAGGCAACGCAATCAACACGCTCCGACACCTCGCAGCGAGCTGTCATGCATACTGATACGTACCTTCGACCGTGGAAGTGGTTCTTCGCTATACCAGCTCCAATTTAAGCGTTTATATTTGACTTACCGCGTAACTTTAGAAGTCATCTATCATCATCATTAATGGGTTCAAACTCTTGGGTTTCTCTCACCGAAAAGCCAGAAGTTCTGGGACTACCTATGAGGGGTAATTGTATAAGCGAATATCGCCGTCATGTCGTATAAGGACGTCAAGCATTTGCCCTCAATAACAATACCTGGAGAAAAATGCATAGAGATCAACCAATCTGAAACTGCACGTCCCAATAATCCAGTCAGTCAAAGTAAATTGTTCTTTATCACTTACATCACAAGGATCATTTTGAATTACTTTGCTGTGAGTCAACGTCAAGAAAACGTGCTGGAGGGGCGTGCATTTTTAGACTGGTTATTTATACCTACATTACGCCGACAAGAGCATTGATCTTAAATAAGAAGAAGAAGAATTGTAATGATGTAGTCTGTTGCCAGTTGAGCTATCTCTAGATCGTTTGTAACGATCTGCAGATAGCTCAACTGTTTCTTGTGTATTTTGTACATTTTGTAAATATTTGTTTAATTGTAAGTTTCTTTGTGTAATTAAATGAAGTTTGTAGTCTGTTATCTGTATGATCTGTTATTATTGTGTAGTTGTAAGCATAGTTATTATTTTTTCTATGGTCTTTTTCTTCTTATCGTGGCACAGGTTCTTTTGAGACAGTGTATATACGTAGGAAGGATTTTAAGTGCGCCTCCTTTCATGTTTATTCTGTGGTAATATGGGGGTGAACTAAGAAGAGGTTTCTCGAAACTCAGCCCCTAGAGGCTGGATTTGAAATTTGTATAAAATGAGATTTCCACGAACGAATTCGCCCAAGAATTCCGCTAGTTTCATATCAATTTAAAAACGAGAAAATTGCCTTCCAAGAATCTATACAGAGATCAGGCGGTACTTCATGGCGACAGATCACACAATAGAAGAAGTACGACCTGTACCAATACAGAAACGAATCTAATAAAAAGTGACGAAAATCATTACCTTTCACTATAAACTATTGTAATCAATGATGTTCGAGTGAGAGGTAATGAAGCAACATTACGTCTCACTAAGTGGAGAGGCACCACACTGGAACTTCACTGCTATTATTTTTATTTTCGTTTTGTAAAAGGATCATACAAAAAGCAGCCAAGTGCGAGTCGGACTCGCCCATGAAGGGTTCCGTAGCATCAAGTAACATAATATAAAGGTTTTTATAGTTCGTCGAAAGGTAAATTGTGGTTTACGATTTATGACGTATGAAAAAAAACTGACGTATAAAGTTGCAGCCGTAAAATAATTCCTTGCTTTAAATTCAATCCAAACGTTTGGATGGCTTTAATCTCCGAATCGCAAACTGATATTCAATGAGATTCCACGACCATTGAAACCAAAGTAGTTTTCGTTTTTAAACTAACATTTAAATTAAAATAAATTACAATCATTGTTCGAATTTCAAAAATAATACACTTTACGTTCACACGTTTTACTTTTTTTACTCAACTAACCAAACAAAAATTATACATTAATTTGTAAGTCACATAAATATAAAACTAATTGGATAAGTTACGAGCTCGACTGTACACCTGTGGTATGCAAACCAGTGTATGTGAGCTGCTAATTTAACTTCACAATATCCCTAATGAAAATGTGGGTCTGTGTGTACCTTGTTATTGGCAAAATGCCACTGGAACCAGCACAGGTAATCAAAGTATTTATCATTTGATTTCAAACCGTTAAATTTAAAATTGGTCTGCTAAATCATTTTTTTTTATAATTATGATGATCATAATTATAAAAAATTGAGTTTTTTTTAATAAAATGTTTTTTCTAACCCATTACTAAATGTACGCGGTTGTTTCCGATTGAAACCGTGCCCGTGATTTCGTTGTCCAGTTCGTCAACCAGCCAGTGATAATAATTATATTTTTTGTAAATATATACTTAGAATACAATATAGCACCCAGACGGAGAGCAAACATCTGCTTTCACCACACAAAATTTTGTTCTCGTAGGGGATCAAACCCACGGCTCAGAAGGCAGAGCTTCTACCAACTGAGCTAAGAGGCCAGTCATATGAATACCACAACATAATAGGCCTGACGACTAATTTTCAAAATCATATTCAGAAGTATCTATTATGTCTAAAATATATCATATTTCTGTAGAAATTAAGGTTTTTGTGCAATAAAAGTACATTTAAATTTAAATTTTCAAATTCACGCCAAAACGCTCGCTGGTGTCATGGCGTCTGTTATTACGTCACGGTTATAGTATATCAACAGTAAACATTGGTGCTTTTGTACTAAATCGGAATGACGTTTACGAAATCGTGACGTAATTCGCTCTGACCGGTGTTTGAGCCATCATGGCGGATTGTTGTATTTTGTAGATTTATATTATCAAATAAATTGTCAATCTCGACATTAATAAGATTATAAATACATTTTTTTAAATCTTTGAATCCTTTTTCATTAGATCAGATAAATATTTTGGCGATACTTGATTACTGTCTTCATGCCTATTGACTCCATTATCATAATAGTAATGAATCTGGGTACCTATACCTCGTCATTGGCTAACTGCCGCGCAAGAATCGGCACCGCCAATCTAAACGTTCAAATACATTTGATTTTAGACTTCGATTTGAAAGTTCTAGTTGTTTGGTCTCGGTAGCTACCAAGCTTCGAGGTAGATCAAAGCTATCGAGTAATTGGCTGGCTTGATGGAGAGAGTACCCATTTATAAACTCTTAGTGCTTTTGGAAAACTTCATTTTCTGTATTTTTTCTGCTGCTTCAACCGATTCATTCAACTGATGATCGTTGATGTTATGGAGCTATTGCTGTGATAAATATACCATTTACAGGGCATCAAAATTTGCCCTAATAATCCATATTTTTCAAAATCTGCGATCGTGTTTCGTAGCGCTTTGATAAAATAGGACTTACTTAAATTATTCATACCTAAGTGGGACCCATACTCAAGTATTGAACAAATTCAAGTATTTCAATATGTAGTGAACTTACTTGCAGTGCCCTATACGGGGTTCATGTCCTCGCCTAATAAAGCTATGTAATTAATGAATATATCTAAATCTAAGTATTAGGTGTGATTTTTGAGAAACCTATTTGATTTTCTCGTTATGACTCACTCAGTTTAATTGACATTTTGAAAAGTAAAAGTGGCTTCTAAGTAAGAACTACTAAGTTCATCGTTCAACACACACTGTACCTACTGGGCGTCGATTCCAGCAACGATGTTATTTTACATATTCCACTTCACTTAATAGGTGACAGCCGAGTTGACATGATATGACATGCATAACATAGCATAAATACTCAACAGACATGTATAGTTACACACGTTCTATAGTTACACTTATAGTAAGTAATTACTTGAACGACTATGGTGTTATTAGAATAGGTCACAGAGAACTATTTGCTTAAAATGTATACAGGGTTATTCATTATTAGCTGCAAATACTCAGGAATTAGGTTCAACAAATAAAATAAAAAATATTTATGAAATGATTTTTTTTAAGTTTTGTTATGAAAATCCCGAGAAAATCGATAAAGGAATCATTGGCGCCTGACCTATTTTGACCTTTGATCCGCGCCCGCGCGCCGTGAGTGACACTCTGCGTTCAGTCACCGCCTGGGTGGGTCATCGTCCTGTTCTCCATGGCAATCATTATGCAATAGCCGTAAAGAAATTAATAAAAATACAATTTTGATACAAAAACTTAAAAAAAATTTTGATCAAAATTTAAAAAAATAATTTCATAAATATTTTTTATTTTATTTGTTGAACCTAATTCCTGAGTATTTGCAGCTAATAATGAATAACCCTGTATATAGAGAGAAAAAGATAAGTCCGCTGCCACATTTGCTATCTCGTTTTATTGTCATCAGAGTGACATTGACAAGAATACAAAATAGAAGTACGAAATCTCTACACTTGACTATTTTGTTTTTATAAACCCAATTGTACTCGACAACGCCAAAGATGACAGAAACCAAATAAAAAGAAGAACATAAGAACCTTCATAACTGCTGCTATCTTGTGTGATGTTTATGTTACCCGATAGAATGGCACAATCAAATAAAAGCACATAAAAACATAAATATTGCTTTGAGGCAAGCCAACTTCACTGCCCATTGTTAGGAGAGCAACGAAATGATTTCAATAAAAAATAATAAGCCTTTTCAAACGTACAGCGGAACGTACACCTACAATTTGAGGACCGTGCCAGCTCCACCTGGCGTAGGGTCCGAAATATAAAATTGTTTTGTTGTTTTACCCTTTGAAAGTATCTGTCACAAACAATACCTTTTTAGAGGTCTTTAGCACCATTCTCTAGCGTTAAATAACGATGAATGATCCTTTACAAATGAAACCCATTTGGATGCCATAAACAGAATTACTGCCAGAGGTTAGTGTTATTATTTACACCTACTAAATTGCCTTTTGCGGCGGATCTGCTAGCAAATCGATTACGTTACTAACTAGTGCACAGGGTACAGTGATCATTTCAACATTTTAGACGTGGTACCGCATAATGTGTGCTGTCATGGCCAATTTGCGCGAAGTAACTGTTTATTGTGCTATAAACCGCATTAGCCTTTGATGGGAGTCACCTTTAAAAAATATATCAGTCTACTTTAGATAATTGACTGCATCAACCAGTTTCCTTGGAAATAAACTTGCCTGTGATACTCGCTGGCACTAGATTACTTTTTTATTTTATTACGTGCTTGACACCCTTAATTTTAATTTCAGGTACGTCTCCAGAATTCCATTTACGTCTGCCGACTCGCAAAAGTGAGAGTGAGTTATAAAATGCAGGAGGCGTATTACATAAATATTCAAGTAAGCTCGGAACGCTGACATTTTTAGGGTTCCGTAGCCAAATGGCAAAAACGGAACCCTTATAGATTCGTCATGTCTGTCTGTCTGTCTGTCCGTCCGTATGTCACAGCCATTTTTCTCCGAAACCGTAAAAGCTAGACTGATGAAACTTGGCGAGTAGATGTATTCTGTGAACCGCATTAAGATTTTAACATAAAAATAAAAATAAAACTATAAATTTCGGGGGTCCCCATACTTGAAACTGAAACTCAAAAATTTTTTTTTCATTGAACCCATACGTGTGGGGTATCTATGAATAGGTCTTCAAAAATGATGTTGAGGTTTCTAATATAGTTTTTTTCTAAACTGAATAGTTTGCGCGAGAGACACTTCCAAAGTGGAAAAAAGTTGGTCCCCCCCCTCTAACTTCTAAAGTAAGAGAATGATAATACTAAAAAAAATATATGTTGTACATTACTATGTAAACTTCCAACGATTTTTGGTTTGAACGAGATCTAGTCAGTAGTTTTTTAATTTATACGTCATAAACCGTAAACCGCAATTTACCTTTCGACGAACTACAAGAACCTTATTATGTTACATCAAGTAACATAATATAAAGGTTCTTGTACGGAACCCTTCATGGGCGAGTCCGACTCGCACTTGGCTGCTTTTTTTTTTAGAGTCTTTGAAAGTTTTATAGCTGGAATACGTAGGGGCAGTGACTGCCACCATTAGGAATACAGAAAAATGTTTTAGTATTTATTTCGTAATGTAAATTTTTGGGAATTTTCAGCTGGAGCTGGAGCCCACTTTAGCATCAAAATTGTCGTATAAATTTAAATTTTATGCTTTAAAGTAGGTACAGTTTTTAATAATGTTAGTTTGAAGACTACATAAACTCGCACCGCTTGCCACAGCGGAACGCGGAAAAGGAATTACATCGCACATTAGTGCTCCGTATTCAAAAGTGTGTGTCATTTCTCAAGACTCAATAGACTTCAACAGAGTAATGAAAAAGTTTTACCCGCATGATCGAGCACCGCCGCGGCAGGATTCGCCTTTTGTTATCTACCCTACGCAAGAACTGCGTGCGTCAGAACGTATAGATTTCGGAAGGTTCCGGTAACATCATCATCATCATTATCAGCTTTAAGAAGTCCACTGCCAGACATAGATCTCCCCTACACATTTCCAGGAAGAACGATTCTGAGCCCTTTCCATCCACTTCCCACGATCTTAATAATGTCATCGGTCCATCTGGTGGGTGCCCTACGCTTCGTCTTCCGGTTCATGGTTGCCATTCGAGAACCTTTATTCCCTAGCGGCTGACGGTTCTTCGAGCTATATGTGGCCTGCTACATCAATGGTTCAAAGCTAATTTAATTAAACGCAGTAAAGATATAAATCTCATTTGCTTTTAAAATTTGCACGCTTAACTTTCTTAGTATTAAATTTCTGTCAAAACATACGAGGAGGATTAAAGAACATTCAACTAAAACGGTTTTGAAGGACTTCCGCTCGTAAGTTTGTGATATATGAGACTTGCAACTTCCGGATTCCAAACTACAGCGCTGCGACAAGTTTTGGGCAATTTAATTTAATGTACAGAGTGATAGTAATTCAACGACTTCTACAACAGATGACTTACTGATTGAGACGCAGAAGATAAGTATTTGATCTAAGCAGTTTGTTACGTACCTACATAATTATGCTACTTGTAGATTAGGTCAAAATATACCCTCGATTTACGGCTGATTTTCTCATCTAGAGAATAACGCTATTGAAAACGTGAAATAATATTCATGTCAGTCCTGGGTTTTCAAGCCAAAAAACGAGTTTTTTATATTTTTGGTTGACGTGTAAATGTATCTTTAGATTGAAAAATTCGCTTTAAAATATCTCTAAATTAGCTGTTAAATAACTACTTGAATTGCTTCCCCTACGACAGAGACTATGAATATACAGGGTTATTCATTATTAGCTGCAAATACTCAGGAATTAGGTTCAACAAATAAAATAAAAAATATTTATGAAATGATTTTTTTAAAACTTTGTTATGAAAATCCCGAGAAAATCGATAAAGGAATCATTGGCGCCTGACCTATTTTGACCTTTGATCCGCGCCCGCGCGCCGTGAGTTACACTCTGCGTTCAGTCACCGCCTGGGTGGGTCATCGTCTTGTTCTCCATGGCAATCATTATGCAATAGCCGTAAAGAAATTAATAAAAATAAAATTTTGATACAGAAACTTAAAAAAAATTTTGATCAAAATTTAAAAAAAAAATTATTTATTTATTTTTTATTTTATTTGTTAAACCTAATTCCTGAGTATTTGCAGCTAATAATGAATAACCCTGTATTTGCTGTTTCATTTGTGAAAAATAGAAAAATATCCGCCACCTAAGCTCGCTCTCCGATAGATTTCAAACGTACCTGAAACTGTCCAAGCTCGTGGAGCACCATTTCCTTCTCTAATGCAAAGTACACAGTGCGGGCTTCCACAAACACAGCAAAGGCACTGCACAGATATACTATTTTTAACAGAAGTTGCACTAATCGTATATGTCTGTATTTGGTTGATACTATCTCGTATTTACCGCACACACTAAAGAAAATTACTGAGAAGAGTTCTAATTTATCGAAGTGTAATAAACTTGAAATTTTACGACTTATAACTATTAAGAAAGGT
Source organism: Thera obeliscata (assembly GCA_947578465.1). Classification (NCBI taxonomy): domain Eukaryota; kingdom Metazoa; phylum Arthropoda; class Insecta; order Lepidoptera; family Geometridae; genus Thera; species Thera obeliscata. Next base: position 9,438,169 of record OX387926.1, read on the forward strand.
GTTTTGGACCCCTAGTTTGAACGTTTTTGAAAAGTGAAAGTACTTTTCAGATGGGCACCTAACATATATAAGCATAAGAAGTAATAAAAACAACTTGATTCATACACAATGGATGTCACCGGATATACATCTGCTATTTGTTGACTATTGCATGCTATCATGATCACCATATTCTTCGGAATAATTATCGTCAGTTAATTTAATTGAGTCCCGTTGCAAGGCGCGCAACAGGAACTATTAAACGGAATTGGAACAACGAGATGTGGGTATGATGAAACATTTATCTTTAGATTCAAATTGGTAACTTCTTATTACCTATAATGATTCTAAGTAATAAATCATAAGTGGCTTTACTGCTTTCTATGACGGAAATTGTGATTGGATTAGCAATTAATTTAATAACCATCATTATTCTTCTAAGTCTTCCCGCACACGAGCCTCTGGCCACAATATATGGACTCGCCGCCACACGCTACAAATCGCTGTATAAAATGTATGAAAATTTCAGGAAATATGCTGGTGGCGGCGTTTTGTGGTTGTGGCTGGAGGCACATGTGCGGCGACACTATCTTTTCGATCTTATCCGTCGAATAAAAAATCTAAACTTTTTTTGGGGCTTGTCAAAAACAAGGACTGACTTTTTTTATTCGATGACTCGGCCCGAAGTAGTGATTCAGTAGTGTGTTTACTGCTTTGTCTATTTCGTTACCATTGCCACAAGTATAAAAATTACTTGACTCGGCTTTCCTTCCAGGTATTTTCGGGGCGTTGTTTATAAAGGATTGTGTAATTTGTTACTGGGTTTACTTCAACCCGTGGAGGTGAAATAGCAGCACGATTTAAAAAGAAATAAGGTGTTGGCGTTCACATGTACGAAATCGAAATATTTTGCACGCCAGTAGCGGGTTTTGTTCGGTTCGCTGTATTGAATCGGAATTCGCACAAAAATTTCTACTAGCTTTTCGTGATTGAAACGTGTAGGTGAGTATCAAAACTTCGGTTGCAGGGTTGCGAGTATTTTAAACTTTGAGCGGTGTTACAGCTAAATTCAGTGCACAAATTGAAATGAATCTGTTTTTAGACAAAGTATAAATACTAAATGGGCTAACAAACTGTTCAACTCAATTAGAGAACTAAAGTCACTCTTCCTGCATTTCATTTTGTCAATTAAAATCAAGAGAGTTTAGCTGATTAGACTAGCTGGACAGCTCTCATAGCTCAGTAGTGGTAACTCTGTTTTCTGGCTCTAATAATTGGCCTTGCAGTAATTATAAAAATAGAAATGAAATGTTATTCACCTTTATTGAAATAAGTAGGTACAAAAGTAGGTAGGAAGGTAGAAGTAGGTAAGTAGGTACGCAACGGAGCTTATTTCAAAGTGAAAAACACCGGTGAAGTGAGATTGAAGATTATGCCAGATTTTACCGCCGTGGCAAAACTAACGATACAAATTTATAAACAATTTAGCACTTCAGTAGTTCTAGAACAAATAGTTAGCTCACTAACCTATTTATTTAATCAACTAGACTAGAGATACCAGACAATAGATTTCCTATTTAGTTTGAGCGGATCCTTGACAAAGCAATTCAATACACAAAGTAACTTGAAACAGGTACAAACCAAATGGACTCGATGGATCGATAGTAAGCGTTGCCCTAATTTATCATTCTAGGAACGTTTCAATTATACGGTACTTTCAAACTAATAACTGTTTCTTACCAACTAGAAAATTACTAGGAAGCAAAAAATAAACAGGCTTTTGCATCCATAGAAAAATCGCTTGTTTTTTTCTGTGTGTTTGTTCTTGTTAACCCCCCCGTTCTGATCTATTTTACATTATATTATAACGGCAGGGGTAAAAATGATGTTTTCATAACTCATACTCGGAAAGCAGGTCTGAAGTTGCCTGAGGGCCTAATTGAAAGTAGTACTTTCAGCCCTAGGGAGAATCGCTTTCTACTGACAGCTGTCAAATTATAAAAAAAAAAGTATTACTCTTGCCCCTACTTACGGAACGCTATAGTGCCTGGGACAGGATTTCAGATTTCAGATGCCCAGCATCTATACCATCCTCACAGCTTAGTCAGCTTAAGGGCGAGGCCCCATTAGTGCGTTGCGCTGCGTTGCGTCGCGTCGTCTCAACGGAACAGCGCATTGTATGCCACACCTGCGTTGCGACGACGCACGATGTCGCAGCGCAAGAGCGTCGCAGTTCAGCCATCGCAATCGTCGCCACGCAGCGCATCCCCTCCCCCTCGCTTCGTCTCTCGTCCGTCGATCCGTTGAATTATCGCGCGCGACGACGCTACGGTCTAATGGGTCATGTCGTAAAAAATATATGGAAACCGACGCAGCGACGACGCTGCGACGACGCAACGCAGCGCAACGCGCTAATGGGGCCTCGCTCTAACAGGAAAGACACGGTTAATACGTGTGAAGCTGATAAAGCCGCGGGTTTTCTCACGATGATTCCCTTCAACGTTTGAAAGCACTAGCATGTGTACATAAACTTTTAGACCGACTAACATATAGGTACCCGACTGAATTCGAATAAGCCGATAGTCACTGGTCGACCGAGTCAGAATTTTTGGTATTGTCTATGGTAGGTACCCAACTGAAGTTCATTTCGCCGTTAGGCAATTCCAAAATACGAATTTCCATCAAGTTCCATTCATTCACTATAGGTATGAATTTCGGTGGTGGTTGCTTATGTCAGATAGTTATACAATACGAAAGTGACAGTTAAAGTCTAGGCTAGTTTTCAAATGTCAAAAATGAAGCCGATGTCGATTACGAGTTGACTTATACAATATACATATGGGTGTTATTAATAATCCTGGCGTAGCGTTGGACTAGTTAATCCGTGTTTTGGCACATTTGCTCGAGTTGACAATTGCATGTCAATGCAAGAGACAAAAGACGGATTAACTAGTCCAACGCTACGCCAGGATTATTAATAAGACCCCAAGACCCCAGATAGCGGGGTTACTAACACCATCACAACACCACCAGTGGCTTCACTAATACTAAATAAAATACAGCCATTTACTTGCTCAAATAAGGATTATAAAGCATATACTGCACTGCAATCCTAAGCTTTGTATTTAAAGCTTCACAAAGAGGATTACCAATGAAGTAAAATAGCTGCATATGAATCCCCTCATCAGTACAATGGAAGACGGAATTATTGAACACCCGGTGAAGTAACCGATCGGTATCCATTTATTGTATTACCGGGATAAAATATAGCTTCTTTAAATGGGTCAGGGCATCGAGTAAAACTAGAGGAAACTATGCAGTGTTCTAATTTCGAGACCGGTCAGTAGGGAGAAATCGGAAACCTAAGGGAAGTAATGTTTATTTTTTATTTTTACATAATACATATAGGCTTGCGTTTAACCGCAATATCACCTGCTGTTAATGTGTAACGTAATTTAAAAAAAACCGTTGTACCAATCACAAAGTCTTGAAAAAATATAACCAAGTAGCAGGACTTGAACAGTAAGCCTCACTGAATCAAGTAGGGTGGGGTAATTTTTATTTATACAGTTGCATTTCTAGGTATTTACCTTATAGCATAATTGGATGAGCCGGAGACTCCATACTTCACCTTGGTTAATATTTAAATTTGAATGAATATTCCACCGCTTGGTTATAAATGCAGGAGGCTTGAAACGTAGAGATGATTGTGTGTAGCGTTCGTAGACCGTCTACGTGAGGTGCTACGGACTTGCTACGGGTGGCTACGGTTGGAATTTACATATCAATTTGTGATTTAGATATTTATAATAATCCTAAATTTGGGCTTTGAGCAGTAGGCCTACCACAAGCTCTGCCTGACTCTGTCTCTGGCTCTGGGTCTGAGTCTGTGTGACTGCTGTCAAAATAAATCCTAAGTCGAAACGTCACACGCACAGCATAAAATAAATATTTTAACTAACTTGATTGCATTGGAATTAAATGAATCTCTTAATGCTTTACAGAAATGTAAAATGATTTGTTGTAATTTTAAAATGGAGAAAAATATTCTTATTAATTATACATATATATTTTGTATTTTCCTCTAATGTTCTTATTAGAGAAAAATATAAAATATTCGTATATTTCAACAACGATTACCATTGAAAGTTATATTAGGCCTGCGCACATCTAAGCGATGGCGATGGTGATTAGCTTAAACGCTGTCAAATATCGCCGTAATATTGCTGACATTTTTGACAGCGTTTCAGCTTGTGGCCATCGCCATCGCCTAGATGTGCACCGGCCATTACACCTACCCGGAGATGACCGAAAAAAAAAAAGACAGGTTGCACTCCGGGAGTGCCGGCAGAAGTGAAAACTTGATTATTAACGTTGAGCATGTTTGATATTTTGGAATGGTTAGGGGGGGCTTGTTTGTTATTTGGCACGCTGTAACATACACGAACATTCGCGCAAGCGCCCTGCGCTGCCTAAACGAAACAGTAGGCCCAGGCATACATTTTCGCCGCGCCGTAGAGAGGGGATAGCTATCTACTCTCCATCCGTCTTACGCTTTTTCGATCAGGTCACGTGTCCTGACGCGCTGACGCGAGTTTAAGATTTTATACCCATTACAGAAAAAGTGCTCAACGCCGCTAAAGAAGTTTTCACTTCAAAAATGTATTCTCTGTTTTTTATTACACAAAAACAATGCATCATTTTCTTTTCGAATGCTGTAATACACCTTGTATGACGTCACAGTACCTGCAAGTAGTTTTACAAAGACGCACTATCAAAGGCGCTAAGCACTCAGCCATCCACTCAACCCTTTCATGATTTACTCATTGTTGTATCCTGTACCCTTATTCACCAACAACGCTTGTAGACGTGTACCGTGTAACGTGTGTGGCGAGACATACTTAACAAAACACTCAGCTTAACAAAACTATTCAATATACTGGTCGTTTTACTTATTTGTGTGCAAACAAACTCGTTTTTGGAGTCTCGAGTTCTGTTTGCTTTTGTAGTTCTAGGTATCTTATTGTACACGTGTTTGTTTACAAAAGCTACTCGTTTTAGTAAATTAATTTGTGAAATTAGTAACAAGCATAGCATCGCAATAGCTATGAATGCAACTGATAAGAAATGAATACTGAATGATAAGTAACTGTATTTATAATAATGTTCTTCGACGTTGCGCATGAACGTTGCGAAGAACGATTTCTTGCGGCTCACTTTTTTTACAAAGAGCTCGGATCTACCACAGTTTTTTTTTTAATCTTATATAAAATACATAATCTAATAATTATATAGAAACCACTTGGGTTTGTAGGGATAATGATACTAAAGAGTCCTACGTCATAGTTTTTAAATAAGTAGGTGCCTAAAATAATGCGGCTAACTTACAGAGCTACTTGTTTACCCGTCATCATACCACAAAGAGCCAACAGTGCATGCACTTTTACTTGGCAACGTAATAATGTATTATTTTGCATTGTTTGTGAGCACGGGTGGCTAAAACAATAATTAATCCATGTCAGTGTTTCCAGCCAGTCTTAGTTTCCCTTTGTGTGTGCGCGTTTGTAGTTCTAGACTGTTCTAAATTGTTGTTTAAACTATCCCGGGAACGTCTAATTAGCCAGCGTTGCATGTCATCTCACGAGCTTGCAGATATTTGTGCGGTTGTCTAACTTTTGCTGTATTCTATCAAAACGAGTACGTAATTCCAGTACCAGAAATTTGTGTGATGCGCAAGGTATGCATTGGATTTTTTTTTATACAACTAGCTGATGGAACATGCATATGGCCCACCTGATGTTAAGTGGTAACCATCGCCTATAACAAAGCATTGCCTTGTAGGTCACGCACATCAGGAATGTGCCCTACCATACAGTGCCCTGCATCCACCAACTTGAGGCATACAGATGTTCAGCCTCACGTGCCAGTAATTTTACCGGCACCCACACCCTTCAAACCGAAACACAGCGATGCTGCTTCACGGCAGAAATAGATATGGTGGTAGTACTTCCCCGGATGAGCCCTTCACAAAAAGCTCTATACTACTACTAAATTCATACCACTTAGATAATTTTATAAATAAGAAAGAATACACTCAGAACCACGCCATCTAATTTAAAAAAATCCATTGTGATAAATTACATATTGAGACATTAGATCGGAACATTCTCCTGTTTTATAAGAACCCTAAATATCTTGAAAAAGGAATGAAATTACAATTGACAGAATTTGGGGTAAACTAAATTGTAATAAGAGGCCTTCAGAAAAACCACTTCGTGTCAGCTCCCTGCCAAACAATTGCCTCAATATTTGCCTACAACCTTTTTTCATCAACTTTGATGATAACAGGCGTTTTTAAAATCCGCATTGCGTGAGCCCGCTCCCATGCTGAGACAGCTCATACAAAATGTATTCGGTGCCATTTGCCTCGTTTTCGGGATGAGGAGAACAAATACCGCTGTTTGTATACCACCTCGTGTGAAGGCGCCCTAAATATCAAGTGGCAACTTAATGAGAATCAAATTACACGGGTGCGGGCTTAAACTAGAAACGAAGTAGAAACTTCGTTTCTAGCTTAAACAACTAAAAATTAATAAATTGACTTGAGAGACGACGAAAGTTATCCTAGTAAATAAAATTAAGCATGCAGATGTGTCAAATAAATAAATGATTCTTTTTTATTTTAAAAAATTCAAAAGTGTGTGCTAGTTTAATCCAAGTACCTTGTTGGGCATTTATTTTCGTGATAACACTAAAGGCCTGCGCACATCTAGTTTGCTGGCGGTAGCGATCAGTGAAACGCTGTCAAATATCGCTGTCAAATCTCAAATCTGACAGCGATATTTGACAGCGTTTCACTGATCGCTACCGCCAGCGAACTAGGTGTGCGCAGGCCTTAACATATTAAAAAACCGAGTTGACAATTGCATGTCAATGCAAGAGACAAAACACGGATCAACTAGTCCAACGCTACGCTAGGATTATTAATAAGACCCAATGGGAATATGCGTTTACATGGCTATGCATTTAGACTATATATGGTATGGTGGGGTATACGCTTGTACCATCAGCTAGTAGTATAAAAAAAAGCAGCCAAGTGCGATTCGGACTCGCCCATGAAGGGTTCCGTACAAGAACCTTTATATTATGTTACTTGATGTAACATAATAAGGTTCTTGTAGTTCGTCGAAAGGTAAATTGCGGTTTACGGTTTATGACGTATAAAAAAAAAACTACTGACTAGATCTCGTTCAAACCAAAAATCGTTAAAAGTTTACATAGTAATGTACAACATATATTTTTTTTAGTATTATCATTCTCTTACTTTAGAAGTTAGAGGGGGGGGACCAACTTTTTTCCACTTTGGAAGTGTCTCTCGCGCAAACTATTCAGTTTAGAAAAAAACGATATTGGAAACCTCAACATCATTTTTGAAGACCTATTCATAGATACCCCACACGTATGGGTTCGATGAAAAAAAAAATTTTGAGTTTCAGTTTCAAGTATGGGGACCCCCGAAATTTATAGTTTTATTTTTATTTTTATGTTAAAATCTTAATGCGGTTCACAGAATACATCTACTCGCCAAGTTTCATCAGTCTAGCTCTTACGGTTTCGGAGAAAAATGGCTGTGACATACGGACGGACAGACAGACAGACAGACAGACAGACAGACAGACAGACAGACAGACAGACAGACAGACAGACATGACGAATCTATAAGGGTTCCGTTTTTGCCATTTGGCTACGGAACCCTAAAAACTACCCTGTTTGGAATTTGAACTTACTAAATGTCAAACGTTGTGAATCATGCAAGAGGGGGTTTTTTGTTATTGAAGTGGGAACTTCTATATTATGCGTGTTTGAGCATTGTTTGAAGTGGGAAAAACAAAAACTCGAATCACCGTTCCGACACCTCTGGTAAAATTTATTAAGTTTTGACTTCTTGTTAGACATTCCCAAAGTGCCACTTTTTTTAAATTTTGTTTATCCTGTCGCGCACCACCGTGCCGCGCCGTTTCTGTTTTCTGTATAGCATAGCTATATGCACTTAGAGTGTGTAGCCTCACGAGTAGCCGACTGTCTATTACTTACAAACAGTCGAGTGATTATGTAGGCTCTTCAAAATTGCTTACTAATAATATTAATTATCGAGCAAACACTGCTTGTTATTAGCTAACGTAAGGCGGGTGGAGGGTTTGCATAGAACTCGCGAGTTAAATGGTATATGACAGAATAATTCATGGCTCATTTTCAACACACACGACATTACCACAATTAAGTACCTGAATATACTTGAAGCCCACGTACTGCGAATGTTGTCGTTTGCGAACCTGTTCGCATGAATAAATTAGATGAGAATTCTTTATTGTACACTTTACAACACAAAGAGAAAAGATTATATTACCCGCGTAAAAAGCTTAATAGAAACATTTGACATCACCACTCCATTGAACGGCAGGAGCTACTATCTCTACTTCAGCCAAAGATCAGATTTAGGTCTCAGACTTTCAAAAAATTTAAGAATGTTTAACGCATCTGGTTGCTAAATCATAGGTTCTAAACGGTTAGGGAATGCATGTATTTTGAAAGAAAGAAAGAAAGAAAGAAAAATTATTTATTTGCGAAGCAAAACTCACACTTACAATATAAACTTAACAACTTATCAATAGACTACAGAAGTGAACATTTTAAAATGCAAGTTTAGGTATACATATAAATATAGTAATTTAGGTAATTTTAAATTACATTTTTGCATGTTATATTCGTAAATAGCATTTTTAGGAAATTGCAACACCTTCTTACACTATTTCAGCAAATAAAGAAATTCTATTCTATTCTTCCTGTTAGTACGTTTGTCAAAACCACACTAGGGTAGTGTTCAAGCTGACAATTTGACATATAGGTATGTCACAAAGGGACAAAATTGTGAAATTGTCGCGCTTAAGCTATTAATAAAAGTGACAAATATGTCATAAAAGAGCGACAATTCCACAATTTTGACGCTTTTTGACCTATATGTTGAATTGTCAGCTTTATTAAACAGGAACCTGGCCACAGCATGGAAAACAGCTGCATCAGGCTTTTTAAAATATTACCGGGTCCCTTTAACTTTCTCAATCATCCCATCCATTAACAAGATGAGATAACTTTTCTGAAACTTTTGACGTCAAGTGCGGTTTCAATAAATATTTGTCTGCTCTTGACCTGAAGATAAATAGAAGTAGCAGGACCTGTTTGTAGATACCTCTTTGCTACTCCTTTGGCGTAAATGTTGTTCCCTAATATGTCCTATTTAAAAACAAAAAAAATACGGGTTGCACTCCGGGAGTGCCGGCAGAAGTGAAAACTTGATTATTAACGTTGAGCATGTTTGATATTTTGGAATGGTTAGGGGGGGCTTGTTTGTTATTTGGCACGCTGTAACATACACGAACATTCGCGCAAGCGCCCTGCGCTGCCTAAACGAAACAGTAGGCCCAGGCATACATTTTCGCCGCGCCGTAGAGAGGGGATAGCTGTCTACTCTCCATCCGTCTTACGCTTTTTCGATCAGGTCACGTGTCCTGACGCGCTGACGCGAGTTTAAGATTTTATACCCATTACAGAAAAAGTGCTCAACGCCGCTAAAGAAGTTTTCACTTCAAAAAATCTTTGACAACCAATGTTCTGTCTGTCGCAAAAAGTCCAACGTTGTTTCACGGTTATTAGCCTCTTGACAAAAGAAAAATAAATAAGGTAAACGTGACGCTCTTTTGTTTTTCAAGCTGCTAATGAATGACAAAACAAAATGACTGAAGGCAAGTCTAAACTCAGTTTTCATTTGTTTTCCAATCAGCTGTCAAAATGTACTCGGGGCAATTAGGGGTGCCACTGCAAAAGCTATTTAAATAAAACTTTGTTGTTTACAACGCCCGTGGCCCAGACTCAGCAAAATGTCATTCTACAGACGATTAATCATGGAGCTTTGTTTCTCAAGATGCAAACCGCTCATAAATAGTTCGTTAAAGGATGACGAAGGAGAAAATTTGAGTCGGAAATCTTGTTAGCTCTGCTTTACCAGTTGAGGATTGGATTAAGAAAACTTTGTGTTGGCTAAACTTTAAAATTTTGCTGTATAATTTTGTTGTTGGCGTGTTGTGTTGTTGCTTCGTAGAGTGCCTACTCTACTATCTATGTGTAGGTAGATATGTGTGGGTAGCATGACTGTTCATGCTTAAACATGCCACGATGTGTTACATAGTTCCCAAAGGTACATCTTGAGGGTGACCGCTTAGGGTAGACAGGACAAAGAGCTGACCATTACAACGCGCCTAGAAATTGCAACGGCTCGACAAAGGATCTGCTGTCTCACGTCTATTCAATTACTAGAAAGGTCAAGAGGCATACATTTATCTTTACACGCAGCGTCGTCGAGAGATGTTTTTATTTTCGCAAATGCTTACAACGTTTTTTATTTTTATTTTTATTTACCTAGAATTTTGATATTCCCGAAGAACAGTTACATTATTTGTGACCATTTGGTTTTATAATAAAGCATAACAATAGAAACTACCCAAAAAAAAAAACGTATTTTGTATTGCCCAAGACCTCACAGTGTATTTCATTTCTGATTAAAGCCACTGCCTGAAGCAATGAAAATTTTCTTGCCTGATTAATATTCTCATAAAAAGAACAACCTTGCCTGAACTGATTTCATTTGGAACAAAAATTATAACTAATTCCATCCCAAGAATATTTCATTTTTATTATTTTCAGATGTGCAAACGAGTGTTAATTTATTTCATTCAACTTTTTCGCTTTATGATTTCATTTTATGCATACGTTACTTAGTAATTTGAAACTAGGAAACAAGGAATAATGTTGAGTATGTAGCGAGAAAAACTCAGTCATAATGAGTTCTGAGCAAATACAATAATATAAGAAAATGAAAATGCCAGCTTCGATTTGACATTTTCCTGACACTCCACGGTACAACTCGCTTGAGTGCTATGACCAATGAATTTAAATAAGTATGGTTTTATTACGTTAAAATAATAGAAATGTTGGTAAAAAGCCGTGTGTTTATATTGTCCACAACCAAGCAACCAAAAGCTTTATGCTGATAAAATCTTTGATCACAAAAGGCAAACACTTGCAAAAGCTTTTCAGAGAGCCGTGTTCGGATGTGAACCCGATTGATACCAATGGATGGGTTAATAATTCAGCACGACGGCCGGCGTATATGTGTCCACGGGTGCGACTGAAAGGTCAAATTTGAATTTAGATTCCGCCCAAATGTCGTCACAATGACATTCAGTTTTAAAGTTCGAATGAGTTCAAACGAAAAAGGTTGTATCCGTTTTCTTATTTCGTATCAAGAGCTTGTTTATTTTTACTACAGCTGATACATGATAAATATGATATCGATGAATCATTTTAAAAAACTATTTCATGTATGTTTACATAAATACAGGTTTATTTTACATTTAGTCGTGTTTTTTTAAACTGACAATGTTCGATTTCTTTGTCTGAAACCATTCTGAAATGCTCCAAAGCAAGTGAAATTACGTCAAAATGGCGCCACGGTTTCATTACTCCTAACAAGCACACACATTAGGACGGAAAGTTGTCATATAAAAACTAACCGTAACGTCATTCGCCTCTCAATAAGAACCGCTATGGATTACGCCTATTTCAATATTCAGAATTATCATTTTATTGATTCTTTGTTGCTGTCAACATACCTATTGTTTAACTAAAGTAGTTCAAAACTAAAGTAGGTTACAAAAATGTCAGTAAAATAAACCCTCTGAAATAAAAAGTTGCCGTGCTTCGTGCTTATTACAAAGTATCTGAACAGCGATGTTTGAAAACATTAAAGTGGTTGACAAAATATTCTGAAGCACCATTTCGTGTCGTATTGCTAAACGCACAGCCTTTGACTCAACGTGGCAAAGCTTTTGTACCTACACTTCGCGGTACGAACCTCGTGCCACAAAATTGGCTGTTTTTCACTCAAAACTCTTGTTTTATTACGGTTGTTGAAATTTCGCCCTGTAATTTGCACAAAGTTTCATTTTTTACGATCAATTTACACCAGCGTATACAACTGAAGTCCTGAAATTATGACCGTTAGAATACCTAGATAAGCTTGTTTACAAGTGAAATTTTGAGAAACCGACTTCATGAATTTACACACCAAATTAGCAAACAAGAACCAAAGAAGATTTTGATGAGTTTATTATGGGACCAATCTTAAAATATAACCTTACATATAAAAAATAGTTAGTCAAATCGGCTCATAAAGAACGAAGTTATGCAATAATAAACAGTAAAAAAAAACAATCGAAATGAGAACCTCCTTCTTTTTTTTTGAAGACACTTTAAAATGGTTATAAGCAGTGTTTTTAACAAATGAATTTCAAATAACTAGTAACTGTAGAACTTGCAATTGGGCAAAGGTAAACTACTTACTCAACATCGATCACTCACGAATTTCCAGAGCTATGTATTGTGATGTGGTTGAGGGGGTTTTATCAAACCATTATCTATAAGATGTTTCACATCACGTGTATGGCATTAAATCAAACCACCCACGCCATAGTAAACATTGCAGGCGAGGTCTGACATAATAATGTAGTTCACATTATTTACACAAACTTACAATTAAACAAATATTTACAAAATGTACAAAATAAACAAGAAACAGTAGAGTTTGCTTACGTTGCAAAAAAGCAGATAGGTATGTTTGTTTATTTTTTTATATTTTTATCGTAAATGTCTGGAGAGCTCGATGTAATCATTTGATCTAAAGATCCTTTCAATGTGGTTACAATATTATTTAATGAACCGGACTTCTGGGAACTAGTAGCTGAAAAGTGAAATTCGAAACTTATTTCATTAATGCATAGTCCAGAACTTTCTAAGGGAAAGCTTTCGAGCTCCCTCGAGTTCAACTTTTGAACTCCAATCGAAGTGAGAATATAAACATCACAACTAAAATCCATAACCATTTCAAATAAAGAGCTTTTCTTTTGCTTAAAAGTTTATTAACTTTTGTGAAAAGAAGGCTTCGAGCTTTAAACTCGAAGAAGAGTAGAATGGGAGAAGAATCGTTTGAGTTTTCTTTAGACTTTTCTATACGATTTTGGCTTCATGTTTAGATTGCTACAGTAAAATACCGTCCCAAAAAAAACGGTCTTCACCTCAATTTAAAAATATTTACAACCTTATAAACGAAACTAGTGAAATTTTGAGACTCAGTTTTCGGTATTTCACTCAAAGACACACCTTTTAAAATAATTTTGCGGTGCATAGGTATTTAAAAAAAATCGTATCTCGGTTGATGCTGAGTATCCAAATTTAACACCATTTCGATCCAGAAATCTCGTGATACATGTGTGGGCTACTCGTTTACAAATAATATAATATCGAGATCTCGACTAAAAATATAACAATCTGTAACAATTTTAATGCCGTGGGCTCACAGCACTAACAGAAAAATACTAGTTCTGACAACACAGCGACGAAAATATCAAATAAAATGTTCATAAATAAAAACCTCCCAACTTGTTATTTCTGTTCAATGTTGCGGAAATTCAATTGTCAACCCTGAATGATAAACATGTCACACTAGACGTATACAATAAGAAAGATAAACGATGATTCGTATTGGTTTGCATTACACTACGGCATAACTCAGTAAACGTCCCATAATTGAGTTGTCACTTCCTAACATACGCGTAATGTAATTCAAAGCGTCAATACGAAACGCGCTTCATCGTTTTCCGTGGTAAATAAAAGCAGTTGTTAGAAAACGATACTGCATAGAAGTGAATCTTTTGAATATTTATTATTAAATTTAATTCTTAGGCTCTTATGCTTAACCTCTTAGGCTCGTTCGTTCTATCAATGCTATGCTGTTCCTATTATATCTTCGACTTATAACCTATATCTTATTTTGGGTAACAAACTATATCTACTCCCAAATATGTCCAGACATTGTGATTAGAATCGGTAGCTACCTAGTATTATAATGGGTCATTATAGCTCCTTGCATAACAAGCTACTATTTATTTACGTTGAAAATTTTAACATAAATGCCACACAATGAATACTTGTGTAATAATGAGCGGATTTTCTACGTGTGAAAAATCTTATCGTTGAGGCACTTGCTTTTCATAAAAAGGTTGATTCGACTTTCAATAAAAATCGCAAGTATTAAAACCATACTTCACCACCTGTAATTTTGTTTATTTTTCACTGAAGCTTACTGAAGCTTACGACGAACTTACGATTTCACTTCTAAGCATATTTTAACTTCGGTTATTATTTAAAATACTATTGGAATAAAGATTCCTTGCAAACGGCTTTTCATAAAGTAAATCAATGTTTTCCCAGTAACTGTACTTTATTTCTAGGGTCAGCTAAGAATGAGTGCAAAAGATAAAAAGCCAGCTGATATTAGCAAATTGCAGCAGTTCCAAGTTTCTTTGCGCTACATTATGAACGACACGGTCCACCGATTTTACTGCTTGAATGCCGATGTTTTCAGAAAATCCTAGCCGTTAGTCTTGTTATGTTCTTGTCATTGTTTTGTAATTTTCTTGTTGTCATCTTTTTTTAGTCATCATCCTGTCATTTTCTTGTCATCTTCTCGTAATTTTCTTGGCATTGTTAAGTCATCATCTCGTCATTTTCTGGTAAAATTTTAGCGAATGTTTTTCCTTTTCCATGCAGTGACTTCATTTTTCCTTTTTTTATTTGCGTGATACGTGTTACCTCATTTGTATATTGTGACTAACGGTAGAGTTGTTTTTTCCGCCAAAGTATTCTGAATTACATGGGTCGAAACGTCCCTGAGCTGGCAGCCAAAGGCAAAGATAAGATTGTCGCTGGATATTGTTGAAACTCATTAGTATTGTTGTAGGCGCAGTTGTTAAACATTGTAAGCAAAAAAGAAATATTTTGCGACTGTGTTCGTGCTGCAAATGTAAAAGCTTCTTTTTTGAAACAAGTTAAAATGATATGATGATATTAAACAACTCAGACTCCTGAAAATGCTACGACGAAATAATTTATATTTTCATGGACATCAATATTGCTTTCAACTCTGCAAACCCTATTTTTGCATACACAGTAGTTATACAGCATGCGTAGATAAATTTTAGTAATAAGCCTAGTATACATTACTAGGTATATATATATACTTACTTATATACTTACTTACATCTGATTATTGCGTTTTAATTGATGTAAAGGCCAACCAATCAACACCCACATGTTGTTCACGGCTCATTATGAGTTGATGTGATCCAGTTGCGTCTCGATTGCGGTTCGTTTTTTTATGATTATAAAACTTAAACGCACCGCATGGTCACTGGTCCGCATTCGGTATACTAAAACCCTTTTTAGGGTTCCGTAGCCAAATGGCAAAAACGGAACCCTTATAGATTCGTCATGTCTGTCTGTCCGTCCGTGTCACAGCCACTTTTCTCCGAAACTATAGGAGCTACACTGATGAAACTTGGTAAGTAGATGTATTTTGTAAACTGTATTAAGATTTTCTCACAAACATAGAAAAAAAACAATAAATTTTGGGGGTCCCCATACTTAGAACTGAAATTCAAAAAACTTTTTTTCATCGAACCCATACGTGTGGGGTATCTATGAATAGGTCTTTAAAAATGATGTTGAGGTTTCTTATACCGTTTTTTTCTAAACTAAATAGTTTGCGCGAGAGACACTTCCAAAGTGGAAAAAAGTTGGTCCCCCCCCCCTCTAACTTCTAAAATAAGAGAATGATAAAACTAAAAAAATATATGTTGTACATTACTATGCAAACTTTCAACGATATTTGGTTTGAACGAGATCTAGTCCGTAGTTTTTTTTTATACGTCATAAATCGTAAGCCGCAATTTACCTTTCGACGAACTACAAGAGCCTTTATATTATGTTACTTGATGCTACGGAACCCTTCATGGGCGAGTCCGACTCGCACTTGGCTGCTTTTTATTCAACCATGCGAAAATCGAAAACTAACGAACGGAAATGCTCAATGAAACCTATATTTCAGTAGAATTTTTCGATTGCGAAATCTCATCCGAGGCTTATCGTGGAATTTATACTGTTTTAAACTCTAATAAAAACGTTCAAAACGTATAAAATGTTCTCAGTCAGCGTCAGTGCAATATGAGAGAAAGATTACATTTTGTGGTGCTGTTCAATTTAATATTTCAAGTGGCTCGGTACGTGGAGGGTGGGGATGACTTGTCCGACGGAGATGGCGACGAGTTGATATCGAGTTTGAGAAATGACGCCAACTTAGATCTGTCTGTGGATGAGGAGTACGAAGATCTTCGGGCGGAGCTGCTCGCTTATCACACGGCACTCGCGTCGCTCAGCGCTTCGCAGAGTCGGAGTGAGTTTATCGCATTCGTATGGTTGTTTGAGGCAAATTACATAAATATCTCCAAACTTCAGTTACGAAGGGTTCTTCAAAAGTTTGGTTGATATCCCTTGGAAAGTTTTTAGAGCTGATAAAGATATTTTAACCTATCGCATACGAAAATAAACCAAGTTATGAATGAACAAAGTTTAGATTAATGATTTAAGTTACAATTTCAAACTCATTACTTTCGAAATTGGAGCAAAAGTGTATAATTATACTATCAATTAAGACGCGAGTTACTGTAAAAGCAAAAAACCTGTGACAAACAAGATGAGGAATATGAGGTTAGCATAATATGGGCATGTCATGTGGAGGGATAAAAGCCATATTAAGAGAAAAATGTTATTAGGTATATTGTATGGATGTGGATGGTGGTTATAGAAGATGAGAGAGAAGATGAGAGAAAAGATGGATGGACAGTGTGAAAGATTTTATGAGCAAAAAAGGAGTATGAGCACTGAGATGACGAATGATAGAAGTGAGTGGAAGAAGAAAACCTGTTGTGACGACCCCACTTGGCGTGGAATAAGGGCAGGTAGATGATGATGATGTTTAAAATAAATAAAATAAAATTTGAGGTTGACTCTCCTTTTTATCGCTGCGCAAACTGTACCGCCGCAGCCTCCAGCGTTAACAAGATTTATGGATATGATCCATAAATTTAATCCACGAAAAGTCACGTTGTTAATTCCTGCATGCGACGTTATTCAAAGCCACTAAAATAACTACCATCCTTTGTTGTAAAGAGAGACATGCCTACTATACGTATATCTTTAAAGAAGCATCTGGGAGAACATGAAAGAACATGGGACGTACCATGTTTAATTTCTTTTAAAAAATACACAAAATAATGAGTGCTTCTTGCCTCAACTCACTAATTTTCTATCCAATATTATTTGTATATGTTACGGCTAATACCCGAAGTGCGGCTACACCTAGTTTTAACCGGCTAAAACTAGGTGTAGCCGCACTTCGGGTATTAGCCGTAACATATTATGTATATAAATTAAGATAACCAACGATCCGAGAGCTCCCATCTCTAAGAATTTCGTTGACATCAAGGCTTTTCTAATAGTCGATTAAATCGTTTGTCTTTTATTTATTTTTTCCTTGAAATAAATTAAGGAGGTACCTACTCAGTTGCCATAAAATGATAATGGTATGGTAATGGTGATTATTTTATGTTTTAAACAGGATCCATGATGACAACTCCTTGCTGGGAACTTGGTGGTATATGCATTCCATACCAACTGTGTACTGAAGGCTTTCGATACTTAACCGAGATACCAGGATGCAAGAACAGGTTGAACGTGTGCTGCTTTGCCTGGAACAAATGGAAAGTCAAGGACTTCAGAAATAAAGGCATTAATAACCCAGCCCTGCCATGGTCACTCAAACGAGAATTTGGTGGTAAAGGAGTGATTGATATCAACCCAACCAAAACATTGAAGGCCAAAACAAAAAAGCCTAAACTAATAGTCCTGTCACCAAGTTTGGGCAAAAGCGAAACAAATGACCAAGAGATTAATAATGATCCAATAGTATTAAAAACATTTGTCTGAATATCATTTGCAGCGTATTTTTTGGTCGAATAATAAAGCGATACTCTACGTGATTCATCAGTACGTGCAACATTGTGTAGTTTACTTTCCAAGGGCTGCGTAATAAACCACGCCAATGACTACTAGCGTTCGACTTAGGTACCAATTTTTCGATTTAATCAATAAGAGGCGAGGGAGGTGGACATTGAAACTTGGATTGCCACGACACACTTTTATTCTTATTTTTTATTTTTTTATTTCATTAGCCCACTCAACAGTTTCTAACGCTCTCAGCTTTCATAATGACATTCCTACAGTTCATCCATTCAGTCTATCCGTTCACTCAATCCTTCTAGGCCGCTCTTTCACTCATCTTTTATAACGACTCGTTGCACACATCATACATACATCATATCATCTTACGCTCCATCTTACATTCCAGTACTACGTCATTTTGATTTGTTTTTGATCAGCCGCCAGCATAGCTTGTTTTGACTAGCTATTTGGCCGCGTTATGTAACTTTTATTGATAGCTTATGCCAGTGTTTGTTTTAAGCGGTATCAGCTCTAGTCATGAGAAGATACCTTACATACTATCAGCTGATACTTCAAGGACGTATTTGTGGTAGGTCAAAGTGGGAAACATTGGCTTAGTTAGCCTAATACTGGCTTCACTTCTTATATACAGGGTGTTACAAAACTACCCGTAAAGCCAAAAGATTGAGAAAGAGATTAAACGGGGCCTTATAACTGAGCGTTTCACTGATCGCCACCGCTGAACGCTTAGATGTGCGCTTATCTAAACGTCAAAATGCTTTTTACAAATTATTGTTTGACAGTGATTCCACAATTTACGCCTATAGTTTGTAGCAAATTACAAAATTAATTCACCGTTTATGGCTTGTAGGCGTCAATATGACCTCAGAGTAAAAACATGTCTAGTAAAGCGTCTTATAGCGTTCTTCTTCTTATCGTGTCGATTTTTCATTAAATAACTTTTACAAAGTAGGTGGCTACCTTAATAGCACTTGCTGTGGCTTTATTAAGGTCTTCCCTTGTGCAGGTGTTCGGGCTCAAGGGGCACGCAAGCAAGTGCTGCATGGACTGTGATGGAGCGCCACAGTCGCATGCAGCCAGACCAGGGTCCCTAAATCCCCACTTACAGAGATTTTCCCTGCAGCGGCCCACTCGAGTTCGGAGTCGGTTTAGCGACTTCCACACGGGCCAGGAAAGATCGTGTCCGGGTGGTAGTTGCTCCCGGGGAGAAATGTAATCAGGTGGTGGGGGCTTTTTCTCTTTCCACAGCTCACATCTAGTGACTGCTGGATGGTCGTTTGTGGCCCGTGTGGTGCGCTGAAAGCTGTTGCGGCTTTTGAGACGAGCTCGGTTAAGCTGATGCCCGTGTAAAGAGTGTCGGCTGTCATGCTCTTGTTTGTATTTTTCTGTTGAGCATGCAACCTCTCGCCGCACGCATGGTGGTGAGATGCCTGCCAGAGGGTACAGCATATGGAGAGGAGTTGGCTTGAGACACCCTGTAATTATGCGTATTGTGTCATTAAGCGCTACGTCAACCAATTTAGCATGTGCCGACCTGTGCCATACTGGACACGCGTATTCGCCTGCAGAGAAGCACAGTGCTATCCCTGTCGTTCGTAAGACGTCTGGTGCTGCTCCCCATTTTGTAGATGTTAGGCGCCGTAGTAGATTGTTACGTGAGCTAACTTTCATTTTAGTTTTTTGGCAATGCTGTTTGAAGCATAACGATCTATCCAGCGTTACCCCTAGGTATTTTGGGAAGCTTTCATGTTTAATTGTGACTCCTTGCCAAGTGATGTTGAGCGCTCGGTTGGCATGTCGGTTACGCAGGTGGAAAGCGCAGGTTTGGGTTTTAGATGGGTTAGGCCTCAAACCGTTTGCTTCATAGTAGGCTCCCAGTTCATTCAAAGCACTGGTCAGGTTCTCTTCGGCCTTTTCAAAAGTTGATGTTTGGGTGGTCAAAGCTAGGTCGTCTGCATACAGAAAGCGTGTTGTAAATGGGCTACAGGGTTGATCGTTAGTGTATATATTAAACAAAGTAGGAGCAAGGACACTCCCTTGAGGGAGTCCATTCTTAACGCAGCGCCATCTACTTTTTTCCGAAAGAAGGTGGACCTGAAAGCGACGGTTACGAAGAAGTTCACCTAATATTTGAACGAACCCAAGATCACAGGTTAGATCTTCAACTTTTCGTAGTAGTCTTCGAATATTTACCGTGTCGTAGGCAGCTGTTAAATCGACCAGAACCAAACCAGTAATATCGTTGGCCTCAAATCCATCCTCGATATGTTGGGTAAGGCTAAGAGTTTGACCGCAGCAAGCTTTACCGGGTCTAAATCCCGCCTGTTCTTGAATTAGTTTAGGGTCTACAAGTGGTGTAAGACGGTTGAGAAGTAGTCTTTCAAATAATTTATAAAAGTGGCATAATAATGAGATGGGCCGGTAGCTTTTAGGATCATCGGGAGCCTTTCCAGGCTTCAGAAGAGCCACTACTTTCGATTTTCTCCATAGTTTTGGGATCCTTTTGGTTTCAAGGCTGGAGTTGAAACATTCTAGGAGCCAGGTCACCGCAATAGGACCAAGATGTTTTATTTGTTCAACCATCAAGTCATCAACTCCCGTAGCCTTTCCGTTCTTTAGTGATTTTATGGCCAGGGCTAGCTCTGTGAGTGTAAACGGTTTACTGATTTCGGTATTATGTTCATTTGCTTTTTGCGGTTCTTGTGCTTTATGCAATACTTTGGGTGGTTTGCTGTTAAGTAAGAGTTGATGTGCTACCTGATTGGCTGTGACTAGGCCAGGGTTTTTTGCAGGCGGTGGGTCTCCTGTTAGTTTTTGAACAGTGGTCCACGCTTTCTTACTGTTTCGTGTCATGTCAATATTTGCGACTGTATGCATCCACTTTTCTCTTCGGCTTTGACTGACCATGAGCATAAGGCTATTGCCAGCATTTAATGTCTCCTCAGAAAATGGGTCATCGGTATATAGCTGCTCATAGTTAGCTAGTTTCTCGGCAGATTCCTTATTTAAGCCTGGGATGTATGAGCTACGACAGCCTCTTGGAATGCTTCTTCTAGAAGCGGCTTTGATTATGTCTATAAACTTTTCGTAGTTGTCAGGCAAAGGCTTCACTTGGGTTTCCTCTAACTTTGCGTCCACATAATCTGAGTAGAGATCCCAATTTGCTTTAGCTATGTTAAAACGGCGTTTAAACGGCACTTGCATCGGTGTTACGGCAGCGTGAACAAGGCACATGATGGGCCTGTGCTGTGTTTTGGGAATAGGAGCACAGATTGCCTTAGAGCAAAGGGGACCTAAATTCGAACTTGTAAAAATTAAATCAGGGTTGTATCCTTTCTTCCACCTGCAACTGTTAAACGAGGTGGGAAGTTTGGGGTCGTGAAGCAGCGTAAGATCAAAGGAGTCTGCCCATTCTTCTACTGCAACACCATCAGAATTAGTCTCTCTGTAGCCCCAGGATAGGCTGTGACTGTTAAAATCTCCTACTACTATTTTAGTAGGCCGGTCGTCAAAGTTCATGGTTTTGTAGAACTCAAATGGTTGATTTGGTGGTTTGTACACAGATGTAATAGTACAAGTTCCAATATCTATGGAGATTATTTCTATGTTATTCGCAGATTGAGAAGATACAGATGTTGCATTAACGCTAGGTTTTGTAAAAATAGCGCTGCCGTGTTTTTCATGTGGTATTTCAGCGGTGAGAACCATACCAGGTATGTGTGGCCTAAGGTGTTCATTACCACGGTGTGTTTCTTGAACACACAAGATGTCACATTGCGTCTTACTACAAAGTTCGGAAAGTAAGGTCGACTTAATATTAGAAAAACCTTCAATGTTAATTGAGATAACTTTCAGAGCAGGTTTTAGAAGTGGGGACTCTGAAAGGGGTAGGTCATGCGTAGTATGTTCGTTATTTAATTGAAACATCGTGTTGGAAAGATTAGCCAGACTAGACACTGCGTTACCGTGTCTAGCTGTTACCAGTGTGCGCCGCGGGGAGGCTCTTTCCATGCACCCCTTATAGCCCCCCCCTTATAGCGTTAAGAGGGAATCACACCGGCGACTCTCCATACAAACGTAGTCCCCTATTTCCTCCCAGGATAATGCCTCTAGACTAGAGTAACCATTTTTAGGGTTCCGTAGCCAAATGGCAAAAACGGAACCCTTATAGATTCGTCATGTCTGTCTGTCTGTCTGTCTGTCTGTCCGTCCGTATGTCACAGCCATTTTTCTCCGTAACCGTAAGAGCTAGACTGATGAAACTTGGCGAGTAGATGTATTCTGTGAACCGCATTAAGATTTTTATATAAGAATAGAAAAAAAACTATAAATTTTGGGGGTCCCCATACTTGAAACGGAAACTCAAAAGTTTTTTTTTCATCGAACCCATACGTGTGGGGTATCTATGAATAGGTCTTCAAAAATGATGTTGAGGTTTCTAATATAGTTTTTTTCTAAACTGAATAGTTTGCACGAAAGACACTTCCAAAGTGGAAAAAAGTTGGTCCCCCCCTCTAACTTCTAAAATAAGAGAATGATAAAACTAAAAAAAATGTTGTACATTACTATGCAAACTTTCAACGATATTTGGCTTGAACGAGATCTAGTCAGTAGTTCTTTTTATACGTCATAAATCGTAAACCGCAATTTACTTTTCGTTATTATTACAAGAACCTTTATATTATGTTTCTTGATGCTACGGAACCCTTCATGGGCGAGTCCGACTCGCACTTGGCTGCTTTTTCTCATAAAATCCAGATCTGCTATATACGTGCTCGTATGTTTTCCTTTTTTTCAGAAACTTATTTATAAAGAAAATATCACCTCCAATTCATATTTAATATAAATCATATTAGGGTCATATTTTCTTTATCAATAAGTTTCTGAAAAAAAGGAAAACCTACGAGCACGTATATAGCAGATCTGGATTTTATGAGGAAAAATGGTTACTCTAGAGGCAATATCCAGGGAGGAAATAGGGGACTACGTTTGTATGGAGAGTTGCCTGTGTGATGCTCTTTTAAGGATTTCGTTTGATTGTTCTATGATTTTTTTAAATTAATTATTATTTATACCATACCCCCTCTAAAAAGCTTATTTTATTCACTGAAAACAGTGAATAAAAAGCCCTTTTAATCACTGTTTTGGTGTTTGAATTTGGAACACACCAATAAGGTCGACCTACATATTAATACTATACAACCATGATATAACCTCCTTGCGCCCAATAATACTCTAATTTGATTGGTCGAAATGTTTAACAAGGAGTTTAGACAATGCTTAACTCCTTGGTTAAATAATGTTTTGTGTTCTTTGTTGTCATTGTCATTTATTAGTAAATTGGCGCTATTTTGAATACTGTACCTATGTAAGTTATACAACACAAAGTTCGGTAATAATAAATCGATTGAAAATGCACTATAGGGATGAAAAAATTGTGGGTTTTGTTGTTCAATTGAGTTGTTTAGTTTTATGAAAGAGAAGTCGGCCAATATAGTAGAACACTTGCATTAATTTAACCTTCCTTGTTTTCAAATAAAATCAAAGTTATTGATTACCTATATGTCACATTAGAATAGTAAAATCATAGTTTTTAATCCTTTTTCGCTTCATCATCATCATCATTAGCCTGAAAAATTCCACTGCTGGACATACGGCTCCCCTACACATTTCCAGGAAGAACGATTCTGAGCCATCCATCCACCGTCTTCCCGCGATCTTAACAATGTCATCGGTCCATCTGGTGGGTGGGCACATCACGTACGTTTTTCGCTTAAATCTTACTTTTTCTCGAAGTCATGGTATAAAGTATAGTATGCAACTCTTGAATAAAACGGATTTGTATCGAGGGCCATGAATTACTCGCGTCGTTTCGGATTCTAACACTTGAATCATTATCATTCGTTAGAACCCTTCACTTGCTCGTAATTCATCTATGACCCTCGATTTAAATCCGTCTTTTATTCACTAGTTACATAATATACTATTTTCTGACATACCGATTTATTTTAGTTTAACATATATTTTCTATATTATGAAGTTTGTATGTCGGTCTCCGATGAAGTATGCGAGCTACTTTTTTTTTACATGAATGACGATCGAATTGTACCATGTTTCTTGCAAATAAAAATATTTCATTTCATAAAAAGCTGTACATCAGCTGGCTTCTCTAGTAATGCTCAGATCATTACTTGAGAACTGACCTTGGGATTTAAGGGTAAGCGTTATACGATAGTTTTGAAGGACCCCCATTAATTGATCAAAGGACGGTCGTAGAATTTGATACGTTAAGTTGAAAAGTTCCTCCATTTTTGACGTCGAGCCACCCCATTATGCATGAAAAGTTTGGATAATCGATAGGGGTAAATTGGACACCTTAACCGTTCATGTGATTGGACACCGATAACCATCATTTATGAAAAGGTTCCTTGGTATTTATGGTGCCTAAGCTATTTATTACTTTTATGACAGACCACCTATCATAGCTTTATAATAGCCCCTTCCCACCGGTGCGTGATATCGCGCACCAGCCCGCACCAGCTCGCACGACACACCATGGGGACGGTCTCGTGCGCCGAAGTGCGCGGTAGCACAGGAGCATTTTCTGTGTGCTTTGCCGTGCGTCGTCGTGCGCGGTGCGCGATGATCTGCAGAACCACGCACCGTAGGAAGGCAGGATAAGTCGTTAGTTCCATATCCTCAGAAAATTTTGTTTACACTAATAACGTGCTTTTCGTTGTTTGTTAAAAGGTCTTAGTCTGTGTATACTTTACTATTAGTTTAACTCGTGAACTCAACGTCGTTTTTCTTAAAATGTGTTCTAGCCCCTTCCCACCGGTGCGTGATATCGCGCACCAGCCCGCACCAGCTCGCACGACACACCATGGGAACAGTCTCGTGTGCCGAGGTGCGCGGTAGCACAGGAGCATTTTCTGTGTGCGTTGCCATGCGTCGTCGTGCGCGGTGCGGGCTGGTGCGTGATATCACGCACCGTAGGAAGGCGGCATTCAATGGATCCAAAAATCTGTCAACCCTCCTAATATAAATTCAGTATGTTTGTTGCCTTGTTAACATCAGCTTTGAATAAGATTGTGTCTAAAATGGTTATGTTCAGGTTAGTTTCAAGGGACAATAGGTTATGTACCCGTATATAGCATATGGAAGGAAACTTGATGCCTAAAATCAACTATTCGAATAATTTACCAAGTTTTGACGGAAGTTGCGCGCAGTCGTGCTGAACTTATACATCTACAATACCTCTTGCCATTTGCCCGGTGCAACTTGAAGTAATTATATTTAGATTGTTGAGTAATAGCTAACTATTTTTATGAAACAGCGGGATATTTACCATGATTAACCGTGATCATGGTGCATGCAACTGTGCTTAAATATCGGAAGTCAACTCATCAAAATTTATTCATGGTAAATATCCCGTTGTTTCATAAAAATAGTGCTATAAACCATGATAGTTTCAAAAGTTAATAGCTAACTAGTAGTTAGCTATTAACTTTTGAAACTATCATGGTTTCCATCCCATAGGTAGGAACTAACTACCTAGTTAGTAACTAGGTAGTTAGTTCCTACCTATGGGAAAATAATGTACTATATACTAGCATACCAATCAATAAGTAAGTACTCTCGGCATTTTACTGCCAGCTATAGAGGAACCTTTGTTTTTTAGATATAGAAATAAGCAAATAAGAGACTCGGAAATTTTTTGTAGAAAAGATTTTCTTACGAAATTATTATTCTTTTCAAAATCATGAGATATTTTGAAAATAATAAGAAACCAGTAATCCTAGTCAAACAAAAACAAAAAAGAATTTTCAGATTTCCAAATGGCAAAAATTTAAACTAAGTTTCAAAATGTTTTGCCCTTTCATCTAACTTACTTATCTATAATTTCTAAGTTTCACCAAACCTCTGAAATATTAAAAAAGAAGACTCCTTTTGAAGTTTGAAATATAATATTGAATCATTCCACTTTAGTAGGTAGTACAGACATGAGAGTGACCCTGGCAAGCGTTCAAATAGCCAGTCGGACAATATTAGATTATTGGCTGTGGACTCACTCTAATATCGACCCGTTAATATTAGAGCCGAGTTAAAGGTAGTGAAAAATATCTCGTGACTCCTTCTTCTTACTTCCCCCTTTTCGCGTCGTGTTCCTCACTCGTCATAACCCCCTCCAATAATATTTCGCCACCTAGATCTGTTACTGGCAACCTGAATGTCTTCATGGACCTTCACGTTGAGAGTGGAGAGGATTTGGTCTGTCCAACGTATCGGGCTTCGGCCTCATGGTCTCTTGTCTTCGATGCCAGTGATGACACAAGTTTTTCCTGGTTGTCACCTTATTTCCTACCTATATGCCTCAAATATTCAAGGACTCGCTGGAGGCAGATGGATGATAGCCTAGTGGTCACTTTGAGTTCCTTGAGTATTGATACACATTGGTCCTAATAACTTGGTATCAAGTATTTACTCGGAATTATTTGCGGGTGCCTAAGGGGTAGTAGTCCAAGTAGAAAATATACTTACCTACATAAACGAGTATTTGGTACTATCCGTACGTCTTAGGTTGTCAGCTCAGTGTCAGTAATAGAGGTAGCCACATCGAGTGGTCCTGAATCAGAATAATAATTATACAAATTTCAGTACAATAATGGTTTATTTTATTTGATTTGTTAAATATTTGACCGCAGTCGAGCAACCGCATCGAGAGCCTTCGAATCAGAGGTCAGGAAAGGCTTTTTCAACGACATACCATTTCCCAGCTCTGTGAAACCCGAGTGACAACTTCATCCGATATTTCCCGTAGGGAACAGGGATATCAAAGGCTTCATTTTGAAAGTGTCGATGGACTCTCTAAATAGAATGAGGACTAAAGATATATACCTACTGACTGACAGTGTGAAGTGAAGATAACGAAATAAATGGTAAATCCGACTAAGATGCCTATACTATGCATAGTCATCTCAGTCGGATTTACTATCGCTTAAAACTAGGTCCTATTTTGAGGGTATTAAAGCTCTACCATAGTTTCTACTTGTATCATACTGTGCGTCAATAGAACTAGGTATTTTAAAGCATACTGCCCAACGTGTGTACATACGTTGTAACTGCAAGTAACTAATTTAAATGCTGGCTCTCTCCATGCCAGTGCATTGAATACATGTGTAGGATATGCTATTCATCACTTCCCATTCATTTTGCGCTATAATGGCGACGGAATACCAAATGATTTTCTGAATACCCTTCTTCAATGAATGGCGGTGCCTATAATGAGAAATTGTTTTATTTACAAAGTTATTATTGAGGTGGCTTTGAGGCGTGAATCTAATCTTCAATGTGGGTTGAAAGGGCTTATTTGCGATGCGGGAATGTAACCACATAATAGGTCGGTAGGCCTTTCGCGTTTTTAGGTACTCGTAACTCGACGCGTCAGCTATGCGGGATGGTGTAGAACAGTTTTACACGTTTTAGGGTAACGCTGTGTTACTATATAAGGGTTCTGCATAGTTTTCAACCGCACATCGGGTTTTAAGAACGAGGGTTTAGATGATTTAAAATGTAAGTTTGCTAGGTTAGGCGAGTATATTACCGGCTGCCTGGAACTTTACAGGACTGATACATCTAGCAGAGACACCGCTCTCTTCTGTCATCACCATCACAGAAAGAGAAAGCTACATTACGAGAGAAAGTTTTATTTTGCGAAACACAAGCTCTAAAGTAAAGGATTCATTTTCCAAAAATGTCAAATAGTCATGAAAGTATTTTCGAGACTTTCGAGGGAGCCTATTTCTATACAGGCGACCGCAACCTCAATTTGGCGTCAAATAGTTTGTGTACCGACCGACTCAATGTGGTTTCGGGTATCTTACTCGTTCTGTTTATTTGTTAAACTATAGCTATTGATCCGTGTTGTGAACAGGGCTTTATAACTTCGCATATTTGCTCGGGCTATCTAATCGAAGCTCACAATGACTGATGTTCCCTATTCACTACCCCCATGTATATTGTGTATATTGCTTCCTACTTGTTATTGACCAAGCGAGCGAAACTCTAAGTTTCGGGATTGGCTAAAAATGTTTTTGTCTGGCTGGTTGTCCGGGTGCCTGTTCTTGATTACAGATTTTTCAAACGATATAAAATATATCTTGGTACACAAGTTACATGCCTTTATTATAAGTATAATTTTTTTGTTGGAGGGGTAGCCTACAAAAAAGGGGAAAATCTCATACGTATGTTATTCAATTTGAATGATTCTTTTTTTGAAAGGTAAGGTGCGAAGATCTGATTAGGATCTTTGGCATGATGAGCAAATTCGCCTCAAAATACAGTCAAGTGCTCACTTTTAGTGTGCTTGCGAGGTCTACAGCTTAAGGAGCCACTTCTTCGAGGTAGTACTTGAGAAACTCATTGTAAAATTATCTTCATTTAGATAGAAATTGTTGTAACTATCCGTGTTATTTGATCATCATAAATTAAAAGCTCAACTTCAACTTAATCTGAGATCTTCAAAAGCTTTCAAAATTACAGAACCACAGAACTGTTGGGAATAAATTGAGGGGATGTTAATTAGTGGAGCACTTAGCCAAATAGCTTCTGTCGAGGGTCTGGGTCTCGACAGAGGCGTGATAACGGCACGCTGCTCTAAGCACGTGCTCGATTTATAGCTTAAAAATCCGAACGACTGTGAACATTTTCTTTTCCGAGTGCAATCAGGGGGGTCGCAAGGATTTCAGGAAAAAGGGCGGGTGTGAGGCTTTGTTAGCTCTTGGTCTGAGTAATGGAACTGTTTAAAAACTTGGTTTTGAATAAAAACAGTTCAATGAGGTCAGCAGCTCTTGGTCGCGTCTTAATGCAATTTAATTTTCACCATTGACTCCTTCAATTTAAAGTTAGCTGAATCGAGTATTTTTCATGTCATGGTAATTATTTTATGAGATTGAAACTTTGTATTGGGATATTTCATTCAGTAAATAATTCCCCCCCCCCCCCTGATTTCAGCCTGGGTTACAATGCTGTGACCGCTTCCACAATATTGGGAGCTCGCATTTTATTTTCACGCTGGAGTGTCACTTATTAAATTGGAAGCTGTCGGAAGCCAAGCGCATGGAACGCATCATCGATCGTGTGCACTCTACTGTATTGGTCTCTTGTTTGATGGATCCGGTTATAATTCCTTTGTCAGCATCAGTTTCAATTCATTTTTTGTCGTTACCTGATCTTTTCATCGTTTGCTACGCTCTTGCGCTGTTGATTCAAGTAGCGCAGTAGTGGTGTACTCTATTCCAAATCAATAACAGTTTAGTGTGATTCACAAAAATCACAAAAACTTACATATTTTTTTTTAATTTCAAGTTCTTGGAGTGTTTTTAGTTTTTATTGCCCATCATGTCAGAAGAATTACTTAAAATTAGGGTTGAAAAGGAGCAGAAAACGGCAACAACAGTTTACAACCCATAACCGATTCGTTTTGTTCACTTTATTATTATACCAACCATTTTACAGATATACCTACAGACATCAATTGGCAATATATTATAAAAATGCAATATAGTCTTATTTACTGATACCGATAAAAAAAGTTATGATTTAAAAAGTCATTATCTATGAAATTAATCTTAGATGAGATTCTCCTCCCTCTCACTCATACTTTTCGTCTCTGATTTACCAAAACGTGACTAAAAAAACAACCACTACGTGACACTTCGCATAAACGTTTATACCGTTTATTTTCTCTTCCTGCGCAGCTAGTTACAATTTATAGTTTTCCGATACATAATTTATTTTTCTGTCACCAATACTGTGTTTCATTTTTCCTTTCTGCTTTTATAGTTCAATTTAGCCACTTTTCACTTAAGAAAAGGTGACCCTCATAAATTCCTGTGAAATACGACGGTTTAAATTAAACTTTGGGTACTGAACGTTTGAATCCCCCTAATTTTGTAGATTGTACAAAAACTGTGAATGCTGACTTAAATAAATGCAAATGCGTGGAGTAGTTTTTGAACTTCTTCTTATTTAGGAGCAATGCTCTTGTCGGCGTAATGTATGCATATTTCTCCAGGTATTTCATTTGAGGGCAACCTCCTTGACCTCCTTAGACGACATGACGGCGCATCTTCGCTTTTATTTGGCTGTTTTAGAACATACCTAGCTGCCAAAAATATCGTCACAGTGATAGTTTCGTAAATATCTAGAGCCCCAATAATAAATTGCAAAAAAGTACGAGTCATGAAAACTACCGCAGAATGTCCGCTCACTCTCATCTCTACTTCTCTAGTAAATATAGCTATACCTAGTGAAAGTAGGTAGGTAATTGAAATGTGTCGAGACATTTTTATTCGGGCCATGACTTTGTAATCTCTCGCCAAATAAATCATAAATAGTCTGCCCGTGACGTTTATCGCGTTTACTTTGTAGGGAAAATAAATATTTGGACGAGTGGAATGCTTTGAGTAAACTAAATGTAAGTATTGTTGGGCGAAATAACGTTTAGTAAATCTGCAACATTTTAATTTTTAATGGAAAACAACGTCACATCATCCATCGGGAAAATCCATTGGTTTAATAATACTGCAGAGTATAAGGCTGAGATTCATAGACCGCACTTTGCTTTACAGCAAAGCAGTCTTCGCAAAGTAAGCTTTGTTTATCGAAGTTTCCTATCAATATTTTGAATAAAGAAGAGCTTGACAGAACTATGAAATATAATTTTGCTTGAAAGTTGAACTTTCCATCAAAGTAAAGTCAAAGTTCGGTCTATGAATCTCGGCCCAAGTTTTTTTCAAAAATCATTCGGGTCCATTTCTGTCAAAAGTAAAAGATTATTGAAAAAAATAAATATGCCGTTATTGTTTTCTTATAAATTGAAATGAAATGAAATGAAATTTGAAATGAAATGAAATGAAATTTATTTATTCAGTAAGCCAACTATTCTAATGGATTACAGTATTTGTTATAATATAATAATAGGTCCTCACATGAGGTACCCAAGCAGGTAGGTTAAGCCTAAATACATTTGAACTAAAATAAGTTAACGCCTACAAGAACAATAGGCTACTGTAATGAGTTGACTTTCATATAATATGAGCCCTAGGCCTCACACTAGGATTCCCTGTGTCGTGAGGTCTAGTCCCCTCCTTTGGGTGAGCATAAAAGTTAATGAAGATGTGTGTTATGTACATACGGTAAAAAAATGAAAAAAAAAAACAGAATAAATACCATGATAGGAATAACAAATTTGGTCTTTAAGCAATAGCGAAAAAAAAAAAAAAAAAAAAAGGAAAAAGTTATAATAATAATAATTGGGTGTATCTGTTGCATAAATAATTGATTTGTGTTTTTGAATTTTATAGTATAATTTGTATGGGTGCTGTGCAAGTGTTATGTTTTTGGGAGTTCTCCTGATTACACAAGTCTCTTAGGAGTCAGGGTTTCACAGGAGAACTCCCAGGGGTGTGTGTGTGGGTGTGTGTGAGTGTGGATGAGAGAGAGAGAGAGAGTTATGTTGTGCATGTATGAGATAAAGGTTCTCCTGACAACACGAGTCTCCCAAGGGCAAAGGGTGAACAGGAGAACCCTTATTATGTATTGTGTGTTGAGTGTGTGTGTGTGTGTGAGCGCGTTGGGGGTAGGCCTCCATGATTCTCCCAGTCTCTTGAGAGTCTGGTTAGTACAGAGGGAAGCCTACCCCGGGGTGTGCATGGGTGTGTGTGGGTGTGTGTATGTGTTTGTGTAGGTTTTTCCTATTCTGTGTTCTAGGTTTTTGTTTAAGTCGGGGCCTGATCCTCTGATAGGCATGTTAATAATTCGAGGCATAGAATGGCTGAGGAGCAGGCCCCCTACGTCACACTTGGCGTATCATTATCCTCTCGGTTTCATCGTATCCCTGCTTTTGTAAAAAAACGCACAACAGTTTTCTTGCATTGGTGACGGGAAAGTAGTATAATATCAAGTTTTTTATCTAATAACCGATAAAGGTAAGCGCCGTTATTGTAAAACGACCTTCGGGCAAATTTAGTTTTCCGGGATGGGATATTCCAGACGTTCCTCCGGGTGGATCGAAGTGGTTCACATAAAGTTTGTTTGGCAGTTCTATGGAAACGCAAGGTAGTGGCTAAAATGTACAATTGTCTGACAGTTAGGTATTTAGTCTCGTCGTAGAGAAGAGAAGTTGGGTATCTAAATGGTTTCTTATAGGCTACTTTTAGGACAGCGCGTTGTGCTCTCTCCACTTTTATCAGTAAGGTCTTGGCCGCGGAACCCCATGAGATTATGCAGTAGTTGAGTATTGACTGGCATAGGCCTAAGTAAACAGTTCTAATCGTGGCAAGGTCAGCCACATCTTTCAACTTTTTAAAGATGAACATTAGCTTACGAACTCTTCCACAAATAGCATCCACTTGGTAGGACCAAGATAGTTGGTCATCTATAGTCGTGCCTAGGTAT
Organism: Thera obeliscata; assembly: GCA_947578465.1. Classification (NCBI taxonomy): domain Eukaryota; kingdom Metazoa; phylum Arthropoda; class Insecta; order Lepidoptera; family Geometridae; genus Thera; species Thera obeliscata. The sequence continues at coordinate 9,470,638 of OX387926.1, forward strand.
TTTATCTTGGTTACGTGCTCAATCTCGGGACAGTTACAGTTAGGAACGGAATTGCCGCAGCAATGTAGTACCAATTTTCCTGGAGTCATTTTAGTGCGATTGGTTATACGAAACGCCAGATATTTAGTTTTGCTCGTATTAAGGGTTAGCAAGTTGTTTTGAAGCCACGCGGAAACTTCTGATAAGCCATCCTGAGATACATCAATAACCTCCTCCCATGTATTGCCTTGAAATATGAGAGCAGTATCATCAGCGAATGCATACAGTTTTGACTGGCTTAGCTTAAGTTGGCAGAGGTCATTGATGTAAATCAGGAAGAGGGTGGGTCCAAGGACACTTCCCTGAGGAACTCCAAAGTCAACAGAAAGATAGTCACTAGTTTGGTTCGATATGCGGACTCTTTGCTTCCTTTCGCTCAAATAGGTGCGGAACCAGGCCAAAGGAACTCCTCGGACACCAACTAGTTCTAGCTTTCTGAGTAAGATCGGCCAAGACACTGTATCGAATGCCTTGGCCAAGTCTAGGAAGACACCTATACATTTTTTGCCTGAGTCCAGGCTCTCAACTACACCGTCAATCAAAGCCACAACCGCGTCTTCCGTAGATTTGTTGGCTCGGAACCCATATTGGTTTGGGCTTAGAACATTGTTGTCTTCCAGGAAGCAGAGCAAGCGCTTGTTCACCACCTTTTCAAGTATTTTAGAAACAGATGGTAGAAGTGAAATTGGTCGGTAGTTGGATACGCTTGTTTTATTTCCCGACTTGTGAATTGGGCACACCTCTGCAATTTTCAGTGAAACTGGTACTGTCCCGGTAGCCATGCTGAGATTACAGAGGTGTGCGAGGGGAGCCGATAATATATGACGACCGTGTTTAAGGATTTCGTTATTGATGTTGTCATGGCCTGGGGCGGATCCACTTTTTAACCCTGATATTATTTTATTTATTTCAGTAGCGTCAGTAGGTGTCAAAAATAGGGATTTTAATGGAGAATGGCTAATAGAAACTTTGTCTGCCAACTCAGTTTCTGTTGACTGCAGTTTGCAGAGTGTATCGTCAGCTAGGTTTTTACCTATCGTCGTGAAAAAGGTATTTGTGTGGTTAAGGGACTCCAAAGGCGAAGATTTTGTCGAAAGTAGGTCATATGAGTGGTTTTTTGTGTTTTGAATATTGCAGATGTTTTTGACGGTATTCCACAGTTGCCTACTATTTCCTCTACTTGATTCAATACAGTGACTATCATATTCATTTCTCTTATTTTCAAGAAGTACGTTACACTTATTTCGATACGTTTTGTATTTTTCCGCCTTAGTTAGATCTTTTGGGTTTTTTCTCATGTCCTGATGCAAGCGATCTCTTTTCCTAATACAGTTAATGAGCCCGACGTTCATCCAGGGCTTATTAATAGCCTTGGCACTCGGGACTTTTACTTTTTTGGAATTGTTATCTAGCGAGAGACTGATTTTTTCTATTAGGAAGGACGTAGCATTTGTGACATCAGTTTCCAAAAAGAATGGACTCCAATCTATTAGCTCTAAGAACTTAATGGCATTGTCGTAGTTAATTTTATATTTATATTTGGACTGGGATGATGTTTGTTTATGAGATGACTCACCAATTCCCACTAAGACTGTGTCGTGGTCTGTGATATCTGAGTCACAGATAATGACCTGAGCTGGCTTTGAGGTTTTAATTAACGCGTGATCCAGACAGCTTGGTCCCCGCGTGGGTAGTGCATGTCCTGGGATGAAACCATAGTATGCTGTAAGATCAAGATATTCACTGGCTTTTGGATCAGTTGTATTTGGTATGATGTCAATATTAAGATCACCTATTATAAGACTAGAATGGCCAGAAGTTACATCCATAATATTTTCCAATGATTGCAAGAATTTTGTTGTATTGCTGATTGACGGTGAACGATAGAGCGCTATTATAGAAACGTGATTTGCAATCTTAATTATGAGGCAATTTGCATCGTGAAACACTGGTTCATTTATTTCAACATTGAGATCGGTTTTTGAAAAAATTATCATACCATCATTTTGATTAAGATAGTGTGTTGAGAAGTGACAGTTATAGTTGGGCAAGTTGATTGGGCGGAAGGTTTCGTCAATCCAACATTCCGATAGTACTATAACATCAGGTAAAAAGTCGAGGCGTTTTAGAAAAGTCAAAAAGTAATCAAAGTTTTTACGTACACTGCGAATATTCTGACTTAAGACTGTAATCTGATTACTATTTTTATTAAATAACTGTTTGCAATCTTCCGGTGAACTGGCACGGCAGTTTTCAATAAATGAAGTTTCATCAATATTTTCAATGAAATCAGTATTGGAAATAATCATACTTGAGATGTAAAAAAGTAAAGGCGCAAATAGAACGGCGTAAATGTTACGAAATAACTGTGTGATCTTCTGAAAGAAAAAACGTCCCGATGACGCAGAGCAATTTGTGTGTTGTGTGTGTTGGTAGAATGTGTGTATTTGTATATAGAAAGTAGCATGATAATATTGAATGTGTGTGTTGTGTGTCTAGTAGGAGTAAAGTTTTTTACAAAGAATAAGTTTAGTTTAATAGAGTAGGTATTCACCAATTTGCTAGTGTACATAGTTATCATTTTGGTTAATGAAAAAAGTATCAAGGTAATCATTGTTAAATAAAAGCACATAGAAAGCAGTCACTTTTTTTGTTTGATAAGTTTTTCTATGACCATTTCATCGGTCACTCGAATGAATGGTCTGTTGTCGTCCTCTCTTAGGTAGATATTTCCATTAGAACTCCAGCAGTATCGGTAACTGTTTGTTTTTGCGAAGTCCCGAGCTATGAAGAACAACTGCTTCGACTTTTGTGTCAGGGATTCTGATACAAACACTGGTTTTGGGGCACCACCATTTACCTTGATGTGGCGTGAGTTCAGCTTGTCTTCCTTTTTCTTGTTTTTATTGAATCTCCGAATAGAGTTGATGACAGATTCTTTTTTTATGACGCTGGTGAATTCTACAATGATTGGTTTATTTGTGTCTTTGGGCGAGTTCACCCGGTATACATCCTTGATATCGTAGTCTTGGATACTCAAGCTAAGAGTATTTCCTAAAGTTGTCATCATGTCACAGAGATGACTTTTGGTTTCAGACTCCGTTAGTTTATCAACGTTCCTTATCTCGATGCAAGAGTTTCTGGATTTGCGTTCAAATGCTTCGACTTTGTTTTCAAGAACCTGGATATATTTACGATATTCCTGGTTTTCCGACTCCAGCTTGCGAATCTTATCTTGGGACTCTTCGTGCTTTTGAGTCAAAAATTCAATAGCACGTCCAAAGTCGTTAATTTCTGACTTGATGGATCCAATAGTAGATTGAAGGGAATCGAATTGTTTTTCGTTTTTTGTGTTCAATTGAAGGCTCCTTTTACGACTTTTCCCAACTCTCGTGGTTTCGGACTTGGCCATCACCACACTTCTCAATAAACCATCCTGTAGGTAAGTGTAAAAGTAAAAAATAAACAAATTATGGAGCGGTGTTTCTGTCACATTGAGCCCGTTCAGGAAACCATTAACCAAGTAATCATTTCTTCAAATACTCCATCTGCCAAAATTACAACCCAGTGATTTATTCCTACCACCGCATTCAATAGGATTGAACAGAATTACCTATTCCCAAGCATTCAGGGTCCGTGTAATAAATTGTTCGATAGGCAGGTTAATTAGACATTTCTCCAAATGGTACCGCGTAAATCGGAATGGCCCATCTAAATGTTTCGCAGAAACTCTTCAATAAACAAATGAATTCTCATCAGACCTGCATTGGGGTTAAAAGCCATTTCAGGTTAAACAAGCTGGCTGCTTATTAGCATTTAAATCCCATTCGTAAGTTGGTTTTATTGTTGTAAAACTTAATTCTATTTGGCCATTGGATTTATTGCGAAAACGTTTAGTTTTTTTTAACAATGCTTAGTTTTTTACCTGCATAAAATAAGTCCAAACTTAACCTTTGGTCCAGTATCTACCAAAGAGCTAAGCTCGGATCGTGACTACAAACTGACAAGCAATAAAAGAGGGTGCGGCCTGTTTTTTAGTGCTTGGAGTTCACAGCGGAAGCTATAAGCGAACCCTGCCTATGGATCTGGGCGGCCGCTTTGCATGCAAATATGTAGGTACTAGAATGTCTACAATAGGTATATCCTCTATTTGCATTCAAGCTAATTGCTTTTCCTTTCAACGCCTCGAACAAACGACCGTTTATTTCTTTGTGCAAGACACCTTATTGAGCTAACTAGCTGTTCGAGCACAATGCCGTGGCAGGAATTTATTCTTTGAGTTAGCCAGTTGGCACTTTCAACGGCAAGTTGAGAACGAAAAGTACCTAGGTACTTTTAATACCTTTAACTACATGCAAGATGAAGAACTGGTTTTTATATTTTTCATTGGCTGTAACGAAAAACTCATGATGGTGAGCTGGTGAATATAATTAACCCTTTTCGAAAAAATATTGTTTTACCAGCCATTGAAGTTGAAGTTGACCACATTATATGATAAAATAATTTACTTTCTCTCATAAAAATAGGTTAACTTAATTTCTAGGAACAATGCACAAGGTACCTATATAATTAATAAGTATTGTCATAGTAGGTATAGGTTTGAGATGACGATGAGGTTTGAGTGTCTTAGGTGAACCTGTTTTGCAAGAGGCTGGTGCTTAAATAATATTATTAAACTCCTTTTTGTCTAGGTTTAATGACTTTCTTTGATTATTTATAATATGTTTGGTGCATTAGTAACGACCTGTATTTAATTTGAGTATGCAAACTTATTTTAAATGTTGGCACACATGGTAAACCTAAGACTACTTGACGCCGCGCCGCAGCGCAAAAAGATGTATGCACTATTATGATATTCCATTTCGAATAGATTTTCTGATTTTTCGAGTTTTCGTTCTTAGTTTTATTTCAATTATTAAATAATATCAAATGGTTGTATTTTATTTATTATTTTATTATTTATAAACAACACAAAATAAAGATTCTTGCCATATAAATATAAACAAAATGTAAAATATCCCTAGACAATGTTGATGAGTGTATTTAGGTAGTAAATATAAGATGAGGTGTGCGCTCAACTTAAATAGGCACAATCAAAGTTGTGCGGAAGATGTGGCTCACTAATGGCTCTTGGAAACACCATTCAATATTAATGTGGTTACAAACTGCTACGTGCACGCTAAAAGGGCCTATCATAGGTCAGAGGAGTGTTGCGGAACTGGGGGTTTCGAGTAGTTTCACTCCCCAAGTACTAAAATATTGCGAAATGCCATCGTCAATCTTTGAATTCTATTAAACTTGGTAAAGTTAGATATGTAGCTTTTTTTAATACGCTTGTTGATAGAATATTTCAAGTTGAAAGTGTATAAAGGTAGGTATATAAAAGAAAGTCGTGTTAGTTACACTATTTGTAACTCAAGAACGGCTTAACCGATTTGGCTGAAGATTGGTGGAGAAGTAGCTTAGAATCAGGAGACGGACACAGAATACTTTTTATACCGGAAAAGGGCGACGGAACGGGGCCACCGAAGCCGTGGGTGGTTGTTAGTTTAAAATAAATGCCTTCATAGAACTGCAAACTGCAAAGTGTCAACCTATATCAAGAAACTATGTGCGGAGTTGTATTAAATAAAATACACGTACCTACTTATGTAACAAATGGGGGTAAAGGTTAGCGGAACAAGGGAATTTAGGCTGTATAAAATAACAATGGTTCAAAACTTTTTGGACATGACTACGTATCTAATTACATGCCATTGTAGCATGTAATTATGTACGTAGTCATAAGGCTAAGAGTGGAATGGTTTAACCTTTACATTCAAAAGATAAAAGGTCTACAAAGCTGTGAGTAAATAAACATTTGTTTCGTGCCCCAAACGTCCGAGTCATCAAGTTGAGCTACTGCTTTTGACCCCAGTTATGTTTTGAAATATATTTCTCACTGAACATTACGACTGCGAAACTTTACACTACTTATTTTTCGCGGGATTTGAACCCGCGACCTTCGCATTGGTACGAGGCTGCGCTGACCGCTGCGCCATCGGATCCTAATCACACTTGACGAATAACTCGAGTCTTTTGGGATATTATAAAAATCTTTACACTTGTATCTAAGTTAAAAAGACAAAAACAAAGTACTTTTTACGAGTCTATCGCATAATACAATGTTATACAATACAATGTAACACTGCTTCGAACATTGTAACGGCTTAAGAAGGCTTGTAACTTGATATTTATAGACATAATTCCCTGATCATGGGCTTAAAGGATCAACAGCACGATGGAAAACGGCAAGCTTATTAGGCATGGATATTAGGGTACAAACTTTATATAAAATGTCTTTAAAATATACAATCTTAACTATTATTTACCTACGTACTCTTGTTATCGTGTCACTGATTCTTTCAAACCAAGTATGGTGAAAGGATTTTAAGTACGCCTCAAAGAGGCTCCTTTTGTGCGCTTGACTCATATTTTCGAACTTTTTAGGTTCTACTTATATGCCGGTTTCCTCATCATCGTTTCCTTTTTTTTTTTTTGGCTTGCTTTTACCGCAATCTCACCTGCTGTTAAGTGATGATGCGGTCGACGGTGTAGCACGCTTACCTAGAAGATACCTGTTCACTCTACTCTTAAAAACATCCAAGTTATAAGTGTCCGGAAAAACAGACGCCGGCAAGGAATTCCACTCTTTGGCTGTCCGCAACAAAAAAGTTGAAGCAAAGCGCTTGGTGCGGACAGTTGGAACATCAACCATGTATGGATGTCGCATTTCCGTACGTCTAGTCGTCCAATGATAAAATGGGGATGGGGGAACTAAATCGTGAAGTTCCATCGCACACTCTCCGAAATGTCCTTCACCGTTTGAGAGCACTGGCATAGTGTACATATATTTTTGGACAGAAAAACTCATTGGTACACGACTGGGCTTAAACCCACGACCTTAGGATCGGAAGGTGGGGCCGCTACGACTAGGCCACCAGAACTCTCACCTAACCTACATAATAAATTAGGAGTACCTTACTTAAGCATCTATTTCTTTTTGATGAAAGTATTTGGACAAACAGGAGAAGTAGGCACGCGAGCACGAATAGTGATGTGAAGGGCCAGCATAAAGGCCTGCGTACACCTAGGTCGCTGGTGATGGCGATCAATGAAACGCTGTCAAATGTCGCTGTCAAATTTGGCAGCGTTTCACGGATTGCCATCGCCAACAACCTAGGTGTGCGCAGGCCTTTACGTTCTAATACAAACAACGTATTTTAATTAATCCCGGCATTAGGATGGGATATCCGTAAAGCTCGTTAAATTTATGTTTATAGTTAGTCAAGGTCTAGTTTATGACTGTTGTCCCTCGGCGAGCCGTTTAGAGACAATCAGAGTGGACATAAAGATCTGATTAATCTTATTCAATAAAACTGTTGACTTTCTTTGGCCTCTAACATTTGAACAGGGGTGTGTCTAAGAAACCAATAGATTTTTTTATTGATTTTATGGAAATCCCAAAGATTTTTATAAACACTATTTTTAAGAAACAACAGGATATTTACCATGATTAAATTTTTATGAGTTTAAAATTCCGATATTTCGGCACAGTTGCATGCACCATGATAACGGTTGAACTGAAGTCCACGAGCAAAAGAAATGTTATTGGCAGACAAATCGATCTACCCTCTTTCGCAATTTTTTATTGGTTTCGGTTTCACTACTATTGGTTCCACCCTTACTTTTTTCTCGATTTCAACAAACAGCACTGACGGTGACGGAAATAGTGTTAAAAGCCATGATAGTTTCAACATTTGGGGCATTATAAAAATCCTTGTAACAAGTTGAACAAATTGAACTGAATCGAGGCTGAATTTTCTCCATGCCTCGTAAGATTTATTTGTTGAACAATACATTTTCAGGCCTTTTGCTTTTATGCCGTTCATTACAAAAGAACGATAAATGCTAGATTGTCTTTCTCAAAATCCTATCAAAAGTTTGTAGCCTGGATCCGTCACGTTCAAAATAATATTGAATATTGATTAAATATTATAGAATACATTATTTCACCCAGACAGAGAACAAACATCTGTGTTCACCACACAAATATTTGTTCTCGGTGGGGATCGAGCCCACGCCCTACGGCGCAGAAGGCGTAGCTACTACAACAGAGCTGAAAGGCCAGTCAAAGAGATAATGACATGAAAGTACGTAGAAAAACAAACCTTTTTAAGAGAAGGTATTATAGTACTACTAAGAATTTAATTATGCGCCCGACCCATAAAAATGTGGGACTATCCAACTATAAGAACTGGAAAATTGAAATTCTTCTGCTGTTTTCCCCTTGGTAGGTAGATAATGGTGATACGTGATAGAATCAGAAATGAGGATATCCATAGATCACTGTGGTCACCGACATAGCTCACATAGAACTAGTAAGTTGTAGTGGCAATGGGCAGGTCATAATATAGCTCGAAGAACCGACAACCGTGGGGGATTAAAGGTTCTCAAATGGTTAACAAGAACCGGAAGACGAGACGTAGAGCCCACCAGATGGACCGACGACATTGTTAAGATCGTTGGAAGTCGGTGGATGGAAAGGGCTTAGAATCGTTCTTCCTGGAAATGTGTAGGGGAGGCCTATTTCAAGCAGTGGACTTCTTCAGGCTGATGATAAATAATGATAAATTAAATAAAAATAATGAGGTATATATAAATTGATAATTTTTCTATTGTTTATTCAAGTTTAATTCTAAAGAGAAAATTCCCACGGGTTCTGCAACTGGCGACTGCTCGAACGGTAAAGTTTTCAGTCAGATTCAGCTAAAGAATTTTGCTTTAATTTGCAAAGTTAAAACAAAAAGTTTGGTTTTTGTATTGTGCTTGTTTGCTAATCGATTCAGTACAAATATTTTAATTTACTTCTTTAGGCGGGCTTTGTTTTTCGCTCTTTCGAAGTGTGAGAACGAAGTTGAAAATATGGACAACTCACACAACACTATATAGCCCCAAACTAAGCAAAGCTTGTATGTTAGAACCAGTTAGGTGATACATACTTGAATCATTTTTTTTTGTAAATACATACTTAGAATACAATTTAACATCCAGACAGAGAACAAACATCCTATGTTCACCACACAAATATTTGTTCTCGGTGGGGATCGAACTCACGACCTACGGCGCAGAAGGCAGAGCTACTACCAACTGAGCTGAGAGGCCAGTCAATTAAAAATTAAAATTCAAGCTTGATTCACTACGCAAAGTTTACTACGTTTTATGATAAAACCTAAGTCTATCATTGCTTATCATTTGGGTTCCATACTATATTTGAAAAAGAAAAATTGTTACTCATTTTGTATCACTTTGTTTTCCGCCTGTCTGTATAAACGGTGCTTTAGTCGATATTACAAGAAACAATACAGGCGGAAGATTAACTTCGTTACGGAACGATCTCTCCCATGTAAATGAACCGGAGCGAATGTACTACAGCATAAAAGCAAATGGTTGGTATCGGGGTTTCTCTCTGGCTGCGCATGGTTTTTCTATACATTTTCCGGTTTTTATTGCAGGCTATAGAAGTAGATTTTGCCTTCGAATATACGCACATGAACAAAGATTATGATAACAATGGTTAGGGTAACAAATTCATGCACTGATTCATTTGCAGAGATCTAAATTTTATTGACTTAACAAGGTCAATGTTCGAAGCTTACTCGTATGAAAAAAAATATTCTACAAAACTACAAAAATATTCTACAAAAACAATACCCAAGAGAAAATATAGATCAAATTCAAAGGCAACCAAAATACAGGTTAATTTGATGATAAAAATAAGGCCCTAAAGCAACTTTTGATTTTGTATACCGATGTTCGTCGATGCTAGTCAAGTTAAATAAATAAATATTGTGGACAATCTACACAAAACTATCTGGCCCCAAACTAAGCAGAGCTTGTACTTGTACGGAACCATATTAGCTGATATAATACTTATGTAGTTTTTCCTGCATATGTGCGCTGCAGCGAACTAAAGATTCAAATTACGAAGAATAGGACAACTCAGTTATTTGACGTAGCTTCTCTAGTACGTAGTACTTATATCTCGATGTTTCTAACCAAATCTTTCTATTCCATCAGTTCAGAAGTTCAGATACAATTAAGAAACACTATAACTATTTCTTACCACTAAATAAATAGAAAACCTTCATGAAAAGTGGGCATGGACGGTCTGATGGCTCTTTTATGTGATTTCCGCGGCAATTGCCTCAATGGCTGGCTCTGATTGCATTAGCCTCCCCGCGGGAAGTGGATGCTGTTTAAGCACAATGGGATTTTATGCTACAGTTTTTATGGCCTGAGTAATGCTCAGTGCTTACCGAGCTATCATAATAAATTCTGGCGGCGTGACGTTTGCCTATACTTTAGGGTATTTATCATGAACTTGGGGAAAGTTCTTTAAAACTGACTTATTTTGTGCTCATCTATCTTTATTATGTTCTTTGTTCATTAGTTATAGAAAGTGTTTATTGTATTTCCTTTTAATCTTTTTTGCATTGTGGTGATTTGAATCCAAAAAATATTCTCAAATAATCTTGAATCAGTAAGAGATCTTTGGGGTTGACTACCTTGGATAAAGATCAAATTCATAAGTTTTTTTTTTTATATTTTGACTTTCTGAGATAGAACATAAAAACGGCAACAGCCGTTTTAATATTGGAAAATTATATACTTTAGGCATTGACATTATATTACATTTAGGTTTTATTTTGGACTATCACTCTAATTATTATCTATCTGGTCACCAACTGTGCCTCGCAATTGGTGACCGACCATACAGATAATTAAAGTGACCATAAAGTTGAAGAAATTTCATTTCATTTCATTTCATTTCATTTCAAAGTACTTCGTTGACCAAACTGAACCGGAATACTTAAAAGTAAAATATCGCTAAAATAACTATCTATCACGAAATTGTCTCCGTTCCGCTGTCTCGTTTATTAAAACCTTTCGACCTCAATAGAAATATTACTTTAAAAGTTACAAATCTGGAAAATAAGATTTAAAAGTGATTGCAAAGGCGGACCAACCTCGCCAGCAAAATATCGAATTTACCGCGCAGTGGCTCTGTTGTTATGAAAGTTTCACTTACTCACTAAACTGTCATCTGACTGAACTGAAAAGTGTCGTAAATGCTATTTACAGCGCGGTCAAACTTTGTAATAGAGCATTGTTGTCCGTGTGAATAGAGAAGCTTCACGTTAAAGCAGTAGGTACCTTCATTACTAGTAGAGTTGCGAATGCAACTCATCTATCTATCTATCATCTACCTAACTATCTAGGTATCTTATAGGTTAGCGTGCTACACCGTTGACCGCATCATCACTTAACAGCAGGTGAGATTGCGGTCAAACGCAAGCCGATATTGTAAAAAAATAAATCATCGGACCACTAGACGCACGGAAATGCGACATCAAACCTGGTTGATGTTCCAACTGTAATGGTGCGGACAGCCAAGGAGTGGAATTCCTTGCCGGCGTCTGTCTTTGCAATCACCTACAACTTGGACGTTTTGAAGTCATGTGATTAGGTATCTTCTAGGTAAGCGTGCTACACCGTCGACCGCATCATCATTTAACAGAAGGTGAGGTTGCGGTCAAGCGCAAGCTTATAAATTGTAAAAAAATGCCCTACGAGAAAGCGTGCAAGTGATACTCAATTGCAAAGTGTAAACTCGATATATTATCACTCGAGCGCTCGATACTCTAACTGATTGATCACCTACCACGTAACAGGTTTATAGCTGGGTGACAAAGCCATCTCACAGGAATATGTTCGTTACTGCCGGCAAGCGTTGATAAATGTTGGTTTGCATTGGCGTTGCCATTTTGTGTGCATCTAATTTACAACTGTAATCGTCTGCGTGCATGAAGATTAAAAGGTCGGAGGAAATATAATTTATTTTATAATCAATCATGCTAGATAAATATGGACTATTGATAAAAAATCTCCCTAAATTGGTTGCAATACCGAGTAAAACTCTCGTAAATTGACGTTACCCTTAGCACTAGTTTTTAAAGACTTCAATTTGTTCACAACGGTTTTCATTGATTACATTTTGTGTTCGATAGCAGTCAAAACTGCTGCTAACTTATCAATTCCCTCGAATGAAGCGCTCGTGTAATCTGATTGGGTAATTTAGCAACATCGGAAACCTCATTTAATACAGCTAAATGATTTAAACAAATCGACGTTTTAATTTAACACCGTTTCGCTCATCGCTCACCGCAGTCACAGCTTTGGCGCAGCGTAGCAACCTGCTACAAAGGAATGAAACTACGAATCATTAACTTCTCATTTCGTTGTAGTGCTTTTTCGATTATAACAAGCGTTGGGATTTCTTTTAAATCGCCTGAGACTGTGAGAGAATGTTCCAAAGTTCTTTTGGCTTTGTGCGATCTGCCGATATCCGAGTTCTGGCTTCCTAGTCGCCAATATTACATTGAAACGCGCCCTATTGGCAAAGATTGATATCGATGAATGGCGACATTGTTCCTCGCCTACAATGGAAGAACTATTGTTAAAGTTATTACTGACTATTCAAATATATATTCATCAAACTTGTTATTATGATGAGTAATTCTCCTGTTCAAATTAAATCATAATTGAAAACAAATGAACCCGCCACACTCGTTTAATTTAACCTTGTTCAAAAATGGTTGATTGCTTCGTTGCAAAATCCTGAAAGCAATTTATGATATTTTCATATAGTTGAACAATAATAATAAGTAGTCCACAAATATTCTTTGTGTTAAATTCTGAATTGTTTGTTACAGAAGAGAGGATGGAAAATGAGAGAAAAGCCGAACAATGACAGAATGTCCCCGCCGCGAGCGATGACCCTGCAAGGCGCCGGGGGTCAGGCACGACCCGCGGCGGCGGACCCCGCCCTTCACGCGCCCCCAGACACACAAATGCCCTTATTTATACAAAAAATCACGCTTATTAGGTTATGTCTACAATACCTAAGAATATGGAGCGCCGACTCTGTACCAAGAGCGCGAGCGAACTCTTATTTTTCAAAGCGTCCTCTAGTCAAATTAAAAGATGTGAGTTACTTAGTTAGCTTTCGAACTAGGACACTGTGTTGTGATGTTAATTCGTTTTTAGTGAAAACTATAGTGCAATTATTCGTCGTTGCCAAGCGTGTGTGTCGGGGGTTGGGAGCGCGGAAGGTGCGGATGCTTCTGCTGCTGTGGCTGAGTGGGTGCGGCTGCAGCGAGGGACTGCGGGAGGAAGCACTGCACATTGGAGGCATCTTCCCGATGGAAGGCGAGGGCGGCTGGCAAGGAGGTCAAGCCTGCATGCCGGCCGCCGAACTGGCGCTCTTCGACGTCAACAATAGAACTGATCTACTCTCCGGCTTCAAACTCATGCTGCATAGTAACGATAGCAAGGTACGCTATCTTCAATTATTACTTATTAATTAGAGCTCTGGTGGACTAGCCAGTCGTGTACCAATGCGTTTTAATGCCCAAAAATGTACCCTATGCCAGTGCCCTCAAACGGTGAAGGAAAACGTCGTGAGGGAACCGGCGTGTCGTAGAACCTAAATAGTTTGAAAATATGTGTCAAGTGCACGCAAGGAGCCTCTTTGAGGCACACAAATCCATTCACCACTCTTGGTTCGAAAGAACCAGTGACACGATAAGAAGAAGAAGACTTATTAATTTTACTTGAGTAGTAAATATTATGTTATCTACTAACCTATAACAAATAATGGAAAACTTATGCGAATACTAAACAAAAAGTGGGTCGCTACACAGTTAGCGTAAACTGTTCCCGACAGCTATAATTATTATTAATCAACTAATGTGCATGTCGTATGTCTTCGCTCTTCGTATAACAAGTACTAAGCTAATCCACTATGTTGAGCGCAGTGCAGCTGGGTAGGTGTATCTACTCTGGTAATTAACTAAAAGGGCTCTCGACTCAAAGCCACCGTAGGCCGCGCATAATCCAAATGAACTAAAATCGTAGGCCAATGATATTGCAGCCGAGAGTTTCCAAGTTCAATTCAATTATTGAGAATTTATGAATGGCTCACGGATGAAAATTTTATTGGATGGAATTTCCTCACTGGCTCTACGTAATTTTCCACTTTGTCGATTCTCGGCTATTCTTTGACAAATTGACGGTCTCCTGATCATTTTATATTGATAATGCGAAGGTTGCTATCGAAAATTATGTAAGGATGCTGATGTCGTAATACAGGAAGAATTATTGATGGCCTGGCTATAAGATTATCCGCGTTAGGTGAAGGAGGAATATCGAGGTCGAGTGTTATAGCGTCACGTCACTTAATTTTATTATTAAAAGCTCGGCATACGTTCAGTAGAAGATATCTCGGTGAGATTAAAATTGTACAAAAGAAAAAGATTCAACACTCATTTGGTAAAACTTTCACAGTATCTTCTTCTTCTTCATTAGATGGTATCTGTCCATTTGGACAATTTTTGCCAGAGTCGAGTGATATATTACGTACCTAATGAAAATAGTTTTTAGTCTAGTCATTTAATAGGCAAATCTTACCTACATCATTTCTTGAATAAAACCTTTTTGCTGAACGACATCATGACATGTTGTGTTTGAAATTCAAAAATATAACAAATGAAAAAAAAGTACTAAAAGACAAATGACGAACGCAGTGAACGAACGTTACGCGTTGTAATAATGACCAAAAAATTAGCAGAAAAAAAATTAAAACGCATTACTTATACTACTACTGTGACCCAGGGTAAATAATGTTTTCAAAATACAATGAGTGGTCAAGCATTCTCGATTCCGTTTTCGTTTCGTCAAACTGTGAATTCCTAAGCTAAGCCCAGAACGGCCAGTCACAAAAGAGAGGTATGTTTTTGTTTTCATTACAGAGAAAGGAATACCAAACGCCTGTTCGCTCGGGGCTACGGGTGTATTTATAAAGACCCCAAAAATACAGTTTTGGACGTTAGATATACGTATATTTACTATTACAAATTAAATTAAATATTATTTTATTTCAGATAACTTGATCCATAGTTGTTAGAAGGTACACATACACACTTTAAAATTATGTTAGGTTGGCTGACAAAACAAATAACAACAATAAATAAATAAACGCTCTGATGTCCAAGTAATGACGTCATAATGTGCATCACCTATGCCGTCATCACTCGCACACAGTGTTTAATAAAAGGGCTATCCTATTTGGCAGCAATGGTGCCCAGGATGTTATTGGGACTTCCACGAACTCTGTTCACTATGATGTTGAATCGTAGGCTTTTATTATATGCTTGTTCCATCAGGTAATAGTTGCATAAAAAAACAATAGCGAGCGCATTGCAAATACAATACCTAGGTACATTATATGGAAGACTTCATAGATTTCTAATGCGAATGAACAGAAGATTTGTTTCCATGTAAGCATTCCAGATAGCAATAGAAAGCTGTAGGATACGAAATATGGTTGACTAAAATTGGTTTCACAAAGATTTTATAATGTCCCAAAAGTTAAGAGCCGAGCGTCTATAACGTCAAAACTGTAGATGGAGCCACGGTCGCGTTAGTGCCGAACAGTCCATAAGAGTTATTCGTCGAGTGTGATTAGGATCCGATGGCGCAGTGGTCAGCGCCAGTCAGCGCAGCCCCGTACCGAGGGGAAGGTCGCGGGTTCAAATCCCGCTCGGCTCTTAACTTTTGGGACATTATAAAATCTTTGTGATTTCCTTAAGTGTAGTAATCACTATAAAAGTAATAAACAATTATAAAATTGGTTTGGTAAAAAACACAAAATTTTGCTCGAAATCTCCATTTCAAATCCAAAAAGCAATATCATTCGATTGTTATTAGAGACTTCTGTTACAACGTTTGAATTTTTATTGGTTTTTATACCAAATATTCATGAAATAACTTTAGATTCTAAGACATGCCGGTTTCATGTATTTGTCTAAGTATAGAAAAAAAAAAGCTCGATTCTAATTTCGATTCTGTTGACAGTGCGAGCCGGGCCTGGGTGCAAGTGTGATGTACAACCTCCTGTACAATCCGCCACAGAAGTTGCTGCTGCTTGCTGGCTGTTCTACCGTCTGTACCACCGTCGCAGAGGCAGCTAAGATGTGGAACCTTATGGTTGTAAGTATCAAATCTTAATTTTTTCATTTTCAAATTTCGCTATCTAGTCTCAAGCTAAGCAGAGCTTCTACTTTACGATCCAGATAGAATTCTTTTTTTTTATATTTCGGTACTTTAAAAACATTTAGCATCCAACCACAGAACATCTGTGCTCATCAACAAAAAGGCAAAACTGGTTTACATTATTTCTATTCAATACTAAAATTTCAAGAGCCGTTTTCGGCCAGTAACCTGTATTTCTGTAACGCCTTCACCGTTTTATAATAGGTTCTGTCTGAAATATTTTTATAACCGAGATTATTAGCAATGCTGTAAGTTATCCAGGGATTTATCATCATTTACCTGCCCTTACTCCACGCCAAGTGGGGTCGGCACAACAGGTTTTCTTCCACTCACATCTAACATTCGTCATCTCAGTGCTCCCTCCTTTCTTTCTCATGTCACCTTTGACACAGTCCATCTCTTTTTTGGTAGTATTCTAGTATTGATTATGCTGCCTTCCTACGGTGTGTGGTTCGACGCACCATCACGCACGAGCACGCACGCCGCACGGCAACGCACACAGAAAAGACTCCTGTGCTACCGCGCACCTTGGCGCACGAGACCGTTCCCATGGTGTGTCGTGCGAGCTGGTGCGGGCTATCACGCACCAGTGGGAAGGAGCTATAATCTGAGTTTGCTTATTTCTATAAGCATACTCACATTATTTCTAATCTATACTAGAATTTCAAGAATCGTTTCCGGCCAGTAACCTGTATTTCTGTAACAAGTGAATACTGGCTGATAGCCAAAATGCCAGTAAGCGGTTAGCTTTAGGTTACCTTGCTCGGCCACATTACTAGAGAAGCAATCTTTTGGCAATAAGTATTGTATTATATCACGTACGTTTCGAAAGCCTACTTATCGTAAATCTTCTATTGTGTGTAGACAAGTAAATGGTAATTGGACAAAGTTTCATAAATGAGGGATCCTATTATCTCTAATACATTTTATTTTCCGAACATCACTGTCAATAATAAGTTTCTCAGAAATAACATATTCAAATAATATTGAAGCCTCTTAATGTTTATTAAATTTAATATTTTTAAAACGTAACTGGAGACAAACTACCCATACACATAATATACCAATATTTTGATAAAGACAACGTCACTGTGACTAAGATAAAAAATAATTTAGTTCGTTCTTTAAATTATTGTTTCTAAGCTTTCAGAATCTACGAGTAGACGTTCCATCATAATTCATACTTAAGAAAATTTAAGAAGTTATAATGTTACAACAATATGAATAATGTTTTTGCCAAAAAAGCATCCAAGTTATTCTATCCATTTAAACTTTCCGACATAGCCCATAAAAGTTATACCTGTTATGACTTGTATCTTAACTAGCTACAAGATTGATACATCAAGGGTCCAGACACGCGTTTTCCATGTCGTATGAAGACGACACCATTTTGGAGTCATGCCAGCACTTTCCTGCGACTATTCTCACAATGTGGGGCCATTCCAGTGCAAGGAAAACTTCTTTACCCTTCCTGCACGCTGTAGCAATTTATTCTAGCATTACACTCTGGGGAGCAATGGTGCTATTTTGAGCAAAAATAAACCACATGCCTCTGTGCCACTACGTGGTACTCAGTCAGTATTCATATTCTTCTTCCAAGGTAGTTTTTATTCTTAGGCCCGTATTCCGAAACAGCGCTTGAGACTGAGTCGAGTCTCAAACATAGATTTTATGACAGTTCTCCATTGAAAAGTGTCAAAAATCTGTGCTTGATGCTCGACTCAGACTTAAGCACTGTTTCGGAATATGGGCCTTAGTGTACGAGTATTTCTATGGAGTTGAGACATTTTGTTCATTAGTAATCTAATAGAAGCCATTTAAATCACATTCAACTTTCGAACACGCTCGAACTTCCCGTCTCAACCATCTGAATATAGTGCGATTGTAAAGTTTTGAGTGCAATTGCTCACACCACACACGTGAGCAACAAGAAAGGACTTGAGTACTACAACTTTACCATTCCACCTCCTTGTTTTCCTTTGCTTGACTTTATCTGGGACAAGTACTGAGATTGAAATAAATCGAACAAACGGATATCAGCACTCAACCGCGCGCGAGGGTCAGATTTGGGAACATAATGTATTTTGATTGGATAATGATGTTTGAGTGGGTTCGACGGCTCGTTTATGCGTTGAAGGGATCGGTGGAAGGCTGTTTTATGTCCCCTGCTTTAATGAGTTTTATCACGACTGGTCTTTTATAATTCTGAGCCTTTGATGGAGTGGCCAAACTCCTTATGAGCTACCCAGAGCTATGTCATTTACCTCCTTATTCTTAATCTCTTATATATAAAAATTAATTGCTGTTCGTTAGTCTTGCTAAAACTCGAGAACGGCTGGAACGATTGGACTAATTTTGGTCTTGAACTATTTCTGAAATACCAGAAAAGGTTTAAAAGGTGAATAAATATGTTTTTTTTAACGGGAACGGGACGAGCGAAGTTGCGGGCGGTCGCTAGTCCCGGATATTTTATCTGTACAAAATATTTGAAATACATTTTTACATCAATATTTCAGCAAGAAACATTCAAATATAAATCACTTTAGAAGGACTTGTTTCTTCTTTTGTATTCTACTTTTTCTATTATCTATTTCTTGCATAGTCTGAATTTACAAACCTAGCATTCAAGTCTGCATAGCATTGACTGTCGTGCAATGCTGAAGCATGCGATGGAATGTGGTACCATCCACGTGGTAGGTCACGTGGGGTAACCGTAATAGCTCGATAAAATTTTACTTTGATATACACTCGCGCTGATTGATCCAGAGCGAGCTACCAATTCAATTAATATGCTAATAAGCGGGCGCTGTAAAATACCCCTTACTTCAACAGTTTTTATTTTAAGTAATTACTCTCTTTGTTTGGTATCGTTATACAACTTTGCACTTTACCGATCTGTGGATGAAAAAGAAATTGATATTCATTGTTATAAGGCTACTCATTTTATCAATTTTATCAACCAAGCATTTTGGCATGGAAGGCAAGGAATGTTGAATGCGTTTTAGAAATGGCCTCTGACTATGTTCCTGATAATTTTATCTACACTATACATATGTACATTAGACATACATATCGATACTGATATCAGCTGACAAAAATTAGGAAAACATTCAGAAGTAGGTTAACCTTGTCTTGGTAGAGATCACTGCGTGAGCCAAGATACCCATCGTATTACTGTAGATGATACTGTGTATTAGGATACACAGTATCATCTACAGTAATACGATGGCAGGTAAGCCTAATTGTCATATTCAAAAAATAAGGGTCTCAATCTGACGATTATGTTGTCCAAAAAGCTTGATAGCTATGAATGTCAGAAGGCTGTACGCAAGGATTTCGTATGGAACTTCGTAAGCAAGATATTTTTGAAATGCATTGTTTGTCTGTATTCATGCATTTCATTGCAACAAGATCTCTGTGTCGACCTTGTTCCCATTTCGATTTGGGTCAGTCTTTCTTAGGCCATACGCTCTCATTTTCAACTTTGAGATTCACACCTTGAAATTCAGAAGTTTAGTGATCTTTTACAATTTAGGCTCTTCGTCAATAGTGAAAACCCTCAAGAAACCAATATCTAAGTAAAGAGATTTATAAAGTATCAAAACCTGCAGTAAGTTTGACTCTCCCATGGCGGAATTAATTTGAAAACCAATTTTACCGTTGGTGCTGGTATTTACGTACCTATAACGAGTATTTTGTTTAATTTCAAATAAATAAATTTCCTCGGATCGATAAATTTCTAATTAAATTTCACCATTCAGACCAATGCTTTGTGTGCAAATAGTCAATACGCAATTTTTTCCAGCTTTGCTACGGAGCGTCATCACCAGCGCTATCAGATCGAGCGCGCTTTCCCACTCTCTTCCGCACTCATCCATCAGCCACGGTCCACAACCCCACAAGAATTAAGCTCATGCAGAAGTTCGGCTGGTCCAGGATAGCCATCTTACAGCAAGCTGAAGAAGTCTTCATATCAGTAAGTGCTCTAGTTTAGAGGTAGGAAATGGAAATGTTATTCACAATTTTACCGGATGCGATTATACGGACGACATAGTCCAGAAATATACCTACCTATGACGGACTACGTCCAATTCAGAAATCGCAGCAAACCCTACAAAATTGTTTAACAATAGAGCTTTTTTTGCGCTACGCCACTTGGAACCAAGATTTTATTTCACACAGGAAAATACGAATAAATCTTGACATTGTTTTTGCAAGCACTCTCTACATTGCTGTTTTTCGATGGTCGCCTTTGTTCGGAAAAGCGTTGCATAAAGACAATATTCACTGTATACTTTTACAGAGCTTTATAAGCACTCTGTGCAATGTAATAAAATGCCTTACTTCCCTTATTAAAACTAACGAGAATAAACCAGAGAACAGTTTACTCGAGAAATAGGAGAGTTAATTGCGGCTGCGACAGACCGTCGTCCTCCGCTCGAGTCTCGTCAGCCACATCAGTGGAGATAAATGTTCCATTTTACAACTAAAGTCGAATTTATACACAGTTTCTCCCTATTTTCACAAGCACAATACGTTTTGATATCTACGCGTATTGTAAATGTGGATATAGTAATGGAAAATAGATACGTTTGTTATTCAATACACTACAAACAGCGCACCCATTTTCTCCGAATTATCTTTACATTACAATGGGTTTGGTAGGCTAACCTGTGGAGCAGCGAACAGCTGAACAGTGATAATAATGGCCTGATATCGCGGGTAGTGATTATGTCGGGAATTCGGTTTCGTGTCCCTATATCGGTTGCGTGATTGAAATCGTTCAAACAACGGTTGTTCTTAACGACATCGAGTGGAGTATGACACGCCAAGCGCGCTGTCTGCCGACTGACAAACGATCTTCGTGATTGGCCTTGGGTGATTTCGATTTTATACTTATTGGAATTCAGTGCAAAAAATTGAGTTTTCTATTCTAGACATTCGGTACTATTATTTTTTTATTTTCCAACAAATAGGAAATATTAAAGTTTGTCCATTATCACTAACTCATCTATTCAAAAATAATCATTTCGTCTCTCAGACAATTATCCTCTCACAATTTTATAAATAACTAGCAGCCCGTCCCGGCTTCGCACGGGGTAGACAATATTGTTGTACATTATTCTAATATTGATGTTCTATCGCTAATAGTTTCGGCAGCGCATTCGACACGACATTTTAAGACTCATTTTTCTACACCTTCGGTTACATTGTTCAAATTGTACCAAGGATCCCTAATTTTTTTCAAAATGAAATGTAGCCTATGTCAAATTGGAAGAATGTAGCATTCTATTGGTGAAAGATTTTTTTAAATTGGCCTAGTACTTTTTGAGCCTATTCATTACAAACATACAAACATACAAAAATAGGTACAAATCTTTCCTCTTTATAATATTAGTTAGTATAAATGATAAACCGTAGTATACTGTAGTCATCATGGATATAGTACAAAAGCATATGGTGAAACTTTTCAAATTGCCAGACTATTAAACACAGTCTGTAACAATTGCCATAAAGAGAACATAATCGCTCTCTGGAGAGTCCGCTTCTTGAGTTTTCTTACATAATTATTATGAATGCTAGGTTAGGTACCCATTATAAGTGGATGGTTTTAATATATTATGACAGTAACATACTGTAGTAGGTACTTTATATTTTCACATTACCTAAATTTAACACTCTTGTAAAACGCACACAGTACGGTCACCCAAAGTTATTGCTTTGTACTATGAATATTTTAATTTCTTTTTAGCATTATTACCTACCTGACTGCCTAGAAAGAGGGTGGCCTGTCAATTTATTACATTAACATTTTACTTTGAAAGTAATTGAATAAAAATCAGCTTCAGAGACATTTTCCATATTTTCTCAGTAGCTCGTGCAGTAGCTACAAAGTAAAGGTTAGAAACATTTTGATGCTTGGAAAATGTAAACACTGAGCTCATATTACCATAACATTTCGTGAGTGAATTCTTTGCAAAAGATATCGATAGTGTATTTATTCAAGAGCAAAATGCAGCTGGCTGGGAATATTAAGAGGAGTGTTTTTTTTTATTTTGCACACTTGGCAAGATGGTTAATTAAAAACAATATTTATAATGATGGTGGTTAGAAAAAGATGTTATAGGTTCTATGTGAAGTTGTCTAATCATAAGAAAAAGTAAATAAACGAGGCTGTGATTCATTAAATAATGGTTGTTTTATTGTCAAATAATTGATAATTAATAAATAAAATTGTCAGTAAGTATTAGATTCTGAAAAATCTTCCATTGAAAACCCCGGTGCGTGAGACCGGGGTCACCGAAGATGTAAGTCAAATCGACGTCGAAGAATCTGTATCGCAAAATAAAAGTATTTGGCTCCTTTTCTTATAATATCTTTCACTAATACCTTTTACGACACTTATTGAGGAAAACGCGCAGACATTTTTATAAATTTGACTACTTTCTATTAAAGCGTTGTTCTTCCGAGTTTCTGACGAATAAAAATATGAACAACGTATTCCAAAGTCTATTACGTGACATGATCGCGCTGCTTCAGCGTAAAAAAAAACATCTTTAAATTACTGAAGTTTAGGTGAGATAAAAAACGTTCATTTATTTTGCGGTGCCAAGTAGAGGTTGTGTGTGTGTGTAGTGGCTCGCAATGAATAGCGCCGACTCTTTCATGCTGAATTCAATGTAATTAGAGCGAGCCCGGCTTTTTATGCATAAGTGGGTTTGAAACGCCCTCGCATTCTGTTTTGCTTTCACCCACGGGCACGGAAGGGAAAAATTTACGGTGAAATTGACGCTTGGAAACAAAAGACTTGAAACTTTATAGTATTTCGTTCAAAATGTTGCAACTTTTGCTCGTATTCCGATAAAATCTGAATTTTCTTTAGCTGGAAGATTTTATGAAAATGCCGCAATATTTTGTTAGACCAGAGTTTAAGTTAAGTTTTCATGCAAAAATAAAATACAAGAAGTTTAACAAAGCAAGCTTGCACAAGCACTGAAGTGAAAAATTGCAGCAAATAAGCATTATATACAATTAAGCTACTTTTAAGGCCATACCTATGCAAATATAATCTTTCTCGTTGGTTAGCGTTGCTTAGTGAACTTTGTGGGTAACAACGTTAGCAAAAGCTCTTAGCATTAAATAGGGTGTAGTAATAGTGAATTTTACAGACTTTTACACAAATTTGCACGTCCACAAATACTCCTCGCTCTAGATTACTTGCTATTATAAAGCTTTTATCTCTTTGGAGAAAATGTGCCGAAGGGATTTACTTCGTAGTAAATAATTGTCGTGCTTGCCTCGCTTTTAACGAAACGATGTTATTGTGTATGTCTCAGCAATCTAGACGCCTAAGAAAAACCAAAATTGGAAAGCCTATACTTTTCTACAGTATTATTTTATACAATTAGCTGATCGTAGGTACCGCACGTCAGGAACGTGCCCTATGGTACACTGCCCTGCGTCCATGAACTTAAGGCATAGAGATATTCAACCTCACGTGCCAGTAATTTCACCGGCACCAACACCCTTCAAACCGAAACGCAGCAATGCTGCTTTACGGCAGAAATGTGGATGGATGTAGGTAGTGAATTTTTTCAAACTGATGACGGCGAAAAAGATCCAAAATTGTAACTACCCGCTGCATATTTACCACAAATCGTATACGCGATCATATATTCCCTGTGTTTATCGTACCCTTAAGCTTCCAGAACCCCGGAAATTAAAGATGTGAGGAGGGGAGTCTTACGTTCATAATATTTATAGCCGTGAGCCAATTATTTTTGAATTTTCTCATGAACAATTCTTTTTCACAGACTGTAGAAGATCTAGAAGCGCACTGCAAGCAGGCGAGCATAGAGATCGTGACCCGGCAATCGTTTCTGTCTGACCCGGCGGACGCTGTCCGCAATCTGCGCCGCCAAGACGCACGAGTGATCGTCGGACTGTTCTACGTCGTCGCAGCAAGGAGGGTGCTCTGTGAGGTCTACAAGCACAGATTGTACGGAAAATCTTACGTCTGGTTTTTCATTGGTAAGTCTGTTGCTATATCTAAAGTGTGAACGTTTTTTACGCTGCTACCTACCAACCTACAGGTAAACAGATGTCCACAACTGCAACATATCCCCCAGTACTGTAGTAGTACCCCTAACCGTATCTGTGCATGTGACCAAAGAGGAACGAATGATTAAGAGAAGAGTGAATAGGTTTCTTCTAGGTAAGCGTGCTACACCGTCGGCGTTGGCCGCATCATCACGAGATTGCGGTCAAACACAAGCGTATAATATGTTAAAAAAAAACTAAACTGTTTTTTTTTACATATTATACGCTTTTGTTGCAGCTACATATTTATCATCCCAATCCAAATTTCAATTACACCACTAGATAGCTAAAGAATCAAAGAATTTATAAAGCTAAGTATGGATTGTAACACACCGCGCGTGGCGGAGGGGGAAGCCTCGAAGTTACGAGACGTACAACAAACGGCCATGCCCATAACACAGCCTCACCCATTTTTTTATCTAACATTTGGGATGAAATTTAACGTCCGTTTGCTTGTAAAGAAAAGTAATCCTCTTGACAAGTTAACCTTAAGAAATATCTGTCGTTTTACGGTTCGCGTCATAAATAAGATTATCTTAAAGTCCAGAAGATTGTTGTCTCGGCTCTGGGGAACTGACATTTAAACAAAAGCTCATCCCTTCCCGTAGGACGCGCGCACGCCTTCGCATTATTATAATTTCACAGAAATGTCCCTCACAAGAATTCAATTCTGCGGTGCGTGAGTTATGACTCGGTCTCTGTCACTTGGCTGCTTTTATTAACTCTTTGATGAAACTTATGTGGCTGCTCATAGAGAAATTTAAACCAACATTAAAATGAGTAACGACGTTTGTGATATGAAAGCTGCATGATTGCGTAACAGGCGGTATTATAAGGAGTGATGTGTAGCCGACGACGCGTTGTGCTCATGCTGAATTTGTAAATGTCTACGCTTTAGGAAGAATAATTTATGCAATGCGACATTCGGCTGAAAAAGCAATAAGGGAAATGAGCTGTATCCTGTTTATTTTCACACGAAGGTACTTTTACGGCCACATCAAGGCGATAAGCTGCAATATTTGACAGCAGTACCTGTATGATGAATTTCGCAACTTATCGCCATAATATTTAATAGACTAATATTCCTTGGCCATGATCTTACCTGATGGTAAGCGACGATGCAGCCGACGATGTAGCAAGACAGTCTAGAAGACACTTATTCACTCTAGCCTTAAAGAGGCCCAGATTGTATTGGTCAGGACAATATCGCCTAGATGTGGCCGTACTTTTGCAGTATTTTACTAAAACATTGTTTTTGTTATAAACGAGTCTCTTGGTCCTGACTGAGATATTTATTAATGAATTTTGCGATGAAAACCTCTAGAGAGAAACCACAGCGCGCGACAGTAATGGAAGTGAGAAAAAAGCTTTAGACGAAGTGAACAAGGAGTCTTCCAGTAACGATACCCAAGCGTAACATAAACCAGGGAAATAAATATTAGCATGAGAAAATCTACCTAAGATAAAAATAATCCTTCTACGTAGCTGGTTACGATTCCTTCTATGCGAAAAAATCGATTCGGTCTCATAATTAGTCTTATCCTATGTATTTTCGTCTACTGAATGAAAAAACGACCATTAAAACAGCCCATTAGCTATAGTTTTAGAGATACAAGCCACTGTATTCAGTTGTATTTTTTAGTTTGTCATAGAATGACTTCGTCATTTATGAGCCGGTTTCTTATTTACCATTTTCTTTGAAACAATAATTGTCATCATGGCCACTCGATTTGGACTGTACCTACATAATTCGATCACATCAAAATGAAACATGAAGTTAGACTGGCCTTTAAGAGGGAATCACACCGGCGACTCTCCATACAAACGTAGTCCCCTATTTCCTCCCTGGATAATGCCTCTAGAGTAACCATTTTTTCTCATAAAATCCAGATCTGCTATATACGTGCTCGTATGTTTTCCTTTTTTTTCAAAAACTTATTGATAAAGAAAATATCACCTCCAATTCATATTTCATATAAATCATATTAGGGTCATATTTTCTTTATTAATAAGTTTCTGAAAAAAAGGAAAACATACGAGCACGTATATAGCAGATCTGGATTTTATGAGAAAAAATGTTTACTCTAGAGGCATTATCCAGGGAGGAAATAGGGGACTACGTTTGTATGGAGAGTCGCCTGTGTGATGCCCTCTTAATCTCAGTCGATAGAGCTCTGCCTTCCGTGCCGTAAGTCATGAGTCTGATCCCCACCGAGAACAAATATTTGTGTGGTGAATGAACACAGAAGTTGTTCTCCGCCTGGGTGTTATATTGTATTCAAAATATTATGTATTTGCATTGAAAAATTATATTATGTTATCAGCTATCTGGTTCCCATAGCTCTTTTATTATTTATACATACGTAGGTATATATATACGTTTTTTAGCTGACTTTATTATGTATTGCAATCTGCTTTACTGCTACGCTCCGTGTACTCGTAGCACTCAGACTACGCATAGTGTAGCTCCGTAGCACAATTAGTACGGCTGCCGTACAGACTGCTTGAGTTTTGATCGTAATTTACTATAGAAACATTCGTTTACAATCCCTGTAACGCTATGTAACAGTGTAAAAATTTCCTCATGCGTACAACAGAAACTTATTTCCCCAATAATTAAATCAAGCATTTATCATAAGCTCAATTGGTTAGAGTACGGCTTCAAAGGTTCAATGAGTAAATAACTGGTTCGAGAAGCCTTTTATTCGATTTTCACCACTTCAATGCTAACAGGAATATTTTTTATCGACAGATTTTGTTTAGCTTGAATGATTCTAACCATATTTTATGCGAAGTTCGACAGATACTCGTATTTATTCACTCTAATATTACTTGTAAACAGCACTTCAAATTAGTTCAAAGCTCGACACTCAAGTTCCGGTCCAACTCAATAGATAAGCGTGTATGTTGTAGGGGAAGCCGGAATTGTAGACATTTCCACTCTTTCCATTGCTCCCAATTTCGGAGATGTCATACAAAAAGTCGGCTGATGTATTTTTAATCTATACTCAAATCTTGAAACATCCAAGTTGTATAACAAGTTATTGTTTCTGTCGCGTCTAAAAGATTTATCTTTAAAACGCACAAGCTAGCTATGCTGGTTCCAATAATATATTTTTCCAACATAAACGTCTTTTTTACCAAATTAGTAAGCCTGAAGTTTTCCAGTTGAAAAAAAAAACCATAGAGTGCAACCAACATAATGACAGGCGACTGTACCTGCTAGCACGGATAGCCTCAGGCTTTGACTGCAACGTTATAGGTACACTTACTACTACGCGGTTCTGGCAAACTGCCATTGGTACCAACATCAGTCCAAGTTCGGCGGGTTATCAACGTCCGGTCAGCCCTTATAATAGCCGCCAAGGATTATTTTTCTTCCGCAATAAAACTTTATATTACGACCTAAAATTGCTCAATAAGATCATTACATATAAATAAAAATAAATAAATCAATATTATAGACAATCCACGCAACACTATCTAGCCCCAAACTAAGCAGAGGTTGTACTACGGGAACCGGATAGCTTAATTATAATACTTAAATAAATATTTTGTTTTGTAAATAAATACTTAGAATACAATATAACACCCACACAGAGACCAAACATTTGTGTTCCCCACACAAATATTTGTTCTTGATGGGGATCGAACCCACGACCTACGACTCAGAAGGCAGAGCTACTACCAACTGAGTTGACATATTTAATAAAAACTATAGACACGTCCGCTGCATTTTTTATGACAATGAGCACGACATTTTTCGCATAAAATTAAGTCTGACTTCATTTTTTCACCAAGCGATCATAGTATTGTTAGCAAATGTAATATAAAACACGTAAAGTTAAATCGTTCATTTGAAAAATAATTGGAAACATGCCTTGCATTCAGCAGAGAGTCTGCTTTGTTATCCTACATTCCTATGGTGGCCAGAATCTCTAAAGCTCAAAATTTGAACAATGCATAGCACTCAACGTGTTTCATGAGCGGTCGTTTTAACAATCCCGCTTATTTGAAAATTGTTTCGTGGTATAAATTATATAATGCAATATTAAAATCATATAAATTATATAAAGGCATTATCCAGGGAGGAAATAGGGGACTACGTTTGTATGGAGAGTCGCCGGTGTGATTCCCTCTTAAAGGCCAGTCTAACTTCATGTTTCATTTTGATGTGATCGAATTATGTAGGTACAGTCCAAATCGAGTGGCCATGATGACAATTATTGTTTCAAAGAAAATGGTAAATAAGAAACCGGCTCATAAATGAGCCTTATGCATTTATGAGCCGGTTTCTTATTTACCATTTTCTTTGAAACAATAATTGTCATCATGGCCACTCGATTTGGACTGTACCTACATAATTCGATCACATCAAAATGAAACATGAAGTTAGACTGGCCTTTAAGAGGGAATCACACCGGCGACTCTCCATACAAACGTAGTCCCCTATTTCCTCCCTGGATAATGCCTCTAGAGTAACCATTTTTTCTCATAAAATCCAGATCTGCTATATACGTGCTCGTATGTTTTCCTTTTTTTTCAAAAACTTATTGATAAAGAAAATATCACCTCCAATTCATATTTCATATAAATCATATTAGGGTCATATTTTCTTTATTAATAAGTTTCTGAAAAAAAGGAAAACATACGAGCACGTATATAGCAGATCTGGATTTTATGAGAAAAAATGTTTACTCTAGAGGCATTATCCAGGGAGGAAATAGGGGACTACGTTTGTATGGAGAGTCGCCTGTGTGATGCCCTCTTAATCTCAGTCGATAGAGCTCTGCCTTCCGTGCCGTAAGTCATGAGTCTGATCCCCACCGAGAACAAATATTTGTGTGGTGAATGAACACAGAAGTTGTTCTCCGCCTGGGTGTTATATTGTATTCAAAATATTATGTATTTGCATTGAAAAATTATATTATGTTATCAGCTATCTGGTTCCCATAGCTCTTTTATTATTTATACATACGTAGGTATATATACGTTTTTTAGCTGACTTTATTATGTATTGCAATCTGCTTTACTGCTACGCTCCGTGTACTCGTAGCACTCAGACTACGCATAGTGTAGCTCCGTAGCACAATTAGTACGGCTGCCGTACAGACTGCTTGAGTTTTGATCGTAATTTACTATAGAAACATTCGTTTACAATCCCTGTAACGCTATGTAACAGTGTAAAAATTTCCTCATGCGTACAACAGAAACTTATTTCCCCAATAATTAAATCAAGCATTTATCATAAGCTCAATTGGTTAGAGTACGGCTTCAAAGGTTCAATGAGTAAATAACTGGTTCGAGAAGCCTTTTATTCGATTTTCACCACTTCAATGCTAACAGGAATATTTTTTATCGACAGATTTTGTTTAGCTTGAATGATTCTAACCATATTTTATGCGAAGTTCGACAGATACTCGTATTTATTCACTCTAATATTACTTGTAAACAGCACTTCAAATTAGTTCAAAGCTCGACACTCAAGTTCCGGTCCAACTCAATAGATAAGCGTGTATGTTGTAGGGGAAGCCGGAATTGTAGACATTTCCACTCTTTCCATTGCTCCCAATTTCGGAGATGTCATACAAAAAGTCGGCTGATGTATTTTTAATCTATACTCAAATCTTGAAACATCCAAGTTGTATAACAAGTTATTGTTTCTGTCGCGTCTAAAAGATTTATCTTTAAAACGCACAAGCTAGCTATGCTGGTTCCAATAATATATTTTTCCAACATAAACGTCTTTTTTACCAAATTAGTAAGCCTGAAGTTTTCCAGTTGAAAAAAAAAACCATAGAGTGCAACCAACATAATGACAGGCGACTGTACCTGCTAGCACGGATAGCCTCAGGCTTTGACTGCAACGTTATAGGTACACTTACTACTACGCGGTTCTGGCAAACTGCCATTGGTACCAACATCAGTCCAAGTTCGGCGGGTTATCAACGTCCGGTCAGCCCTTATAATAGCCGCCAAGGATTATTTTTCTTCCGCAATAAAACTTTATATTACGACCTAAAATTGCTCAATAAGATCATTACATATAAATAAAAATAAATAAATCAATATTATAGACAATCCACGCAACACTATCTAGCCCCAAACTAAGCAGAGGTTGTACTACGGGAACCGGATAGCTTAATTATAATACTTAAATAAATATTTTGTTTTGTAAATAAATACTTAGAATACAATATAACACCCACACAGAGACCAAACATTTGTGTTCCCCACACAAATATTTGTTCTTGATGGGGATCGAACCCACGACCTACGACTCAGAAGGCAGAGCTACTACCAACTGAGTTGACATATTTAATAAAAACTATAGACACGTCCGCTGCATTTTTTATGACAATGAGCACGACATTTTTCGCATAAAATTAAGTCTGACTTCATTTTTTCACCAAGCGATCATAGTATTGTTAGCAAATGTAATATAAAACACGTAAAGTTAAATCGTTCATTTGAAAAATAATTGGAAACATGCCTTGCATTCAGCAGAGAGTCTGCTTTGTTATCCTACATTCCTATGGTGGCCAGAATCTCTAAAGCTCAAAATTTGAACAATGCATAGCACTCAACGTGTTTCATGAGCGGTCGTTTTAACAATCCCGCTTATTTGAAAATTGTTTCGTGGTATAAATTATATAATGCAATATTAAAATCAAAGTTGTATACATTTACCAAAAAAACTACACTGATTGACTTTCTATAAGGTCAGCCAATTTAATTAGTGTGTAATAAAATTTATAGAGGCAATATTTGATATATGCGACAAAATTGTTAAAGAATATTTATTCTGGACGTTTAAGCTCTATGAGAATGGATGGCCGCAGGCGAGGCGGCACAGGAGACGCGTCACAGCAAACATACATTTGTTCGCCTTGGGTTCTTCCAACAAACACGACAAAGGAATCGGTTAGAAAAAGGATAAATAATGGTCCGAGGGTGCGGCGCTACGTGCGTACAAATAAGGGTACAATTTTGCGTTTATACTATACACAATGGTTTACGAGTACGTGTGGATAATTATTTTATTTTACGTGTGGCGTGTTTTATGTACTGCTCAAAATATTCTGAACTATCTTACTTAAATAAATGTCAGTCAAAACTTTGAGCAGTATTAATACGAGTACCTACCATTGAACTTACTACTGAAAGGTTGTCTGGAAGAGATCGCTCTTCAGCGATAAGACCGCCCATTGTACATTAGTATGTGATTATTGTTACTTGCTTTTTCCATTGTTAGGTTTAAGGTGTGCAATAAAGAATTTTCTATTCTATTCTATTGGCAATAAGAGTTGAATTATGACAAGTCATTCAAGAATTCTCTTACGCTCCTGTCGATTAGAAGATAGTGATCACACCTGATTTTAGATCTTTCTTATTCCTAATAGGATGGTACGAAGACAACTGGTTTGAGACCAACCTGGACCGTGAAGGCATCGACTGCACCGTGGAACAGATGAGGGAAGCTGCGGAAGGACATCTTACAACTGAAGCTCTCATGTGGAACCAGAACTCTAACCAGACCACTATTTCCGGAATGACTTCTGAGGATTTTCGGTATGTTTTTCTTTATTCATCATCATCATCAACCTATATCAGTCCACTGCTGGACGTAGGTCTCTCCCAAGACGCGCCACTGAGCCCAGTCTTCGGCTATTCTCCTCCAGTGCTTGCCTACATTTCGCAGATCGTCACCCCACCTGGCCGGAGGGCGTCCTACACTACGCTTACCTAAACGCAGTCTCCACTCTAGTATTCGTTTGCTCCAACCATAGTCTGTTCTACGGCAAACATGACCGGCTCACTGCCACTTCAGCTTACTAATCCTTTGAGCTATGTCGACCACCTTGGTTCTCTGTCAGATAACCTCGTCCCGGGTTTTATCCTTCAGAGAGACTCCGAGCAAAGCCCTCTCCATAGCTCGCTGAGTGACTTTCTTTATTACAAACACCCTATAGTTATTTTTTACCAGTTCAAAAGATACAGTCGGGCTAAATTATGCCTATAGCCAGTCTACCCTTTCACAGCGCCAAATTACATTCACAGCTTCAATGAAATTCCTGTTTGTTCAATTACAAATTCAAAAAGGAAGGAGTAGTTTGTGTACATAACGAGTGCTCTCCGCTTTTATGTATTCTATCGAAAGCTAGCCTTCGATGTTGGAAGCTTTGCAGCACTGCCTCTGCAATATGTATACTTGTTTATTATGTGTAGCTAAAAACATGCCCACAATCTTTTTTAGTTAGTTTTAAAGAAATTTATTCAAAAAAAGCAGCCAAGTGCGAGTCGGACTCGCCCATGAAGGGTTCCGTAGCACGACGAACTACAAGAACCTTTATATATGTTACTTGATGTAACATAATAAGGTTCCTGTAGTTCGTTGAAAGGTAAATTGCGGTTTACGGTTTATGACGTATAAAAAAAAACTACTGACTAGATCTCGTTCAAACCAAATATCGTTGAAAGTTTACATAGTAATGTACAACATATATTTTTTTTTGTATTATCATTCTCTTACTTTAGAAGTTAGAGGGGGGGGACCAACTTTTTTCCACTTTGGAAGTGTCTCTCGCGCAAACTATTCAGTTTAGAAAAAAACTATATTAAAAACCTCAACATCATTTTTGAAGACCTATTCATAGATACCACACGTATGGGTTCGATGAAAAAAAATTTTTTGAGTTTCAGTTTCAAGTATGGGGACCCCCAAAATTTATAGTTTTTTTTCTATTTTTGTGTAAAAACCTTAATGCGGTTTACAGAATACATCTACTCACCAACTTTCATCAGTCTAGCTTTTATGGTTTCGGAGAAAAATGCCTGTGACACGGCCGGACAGACAGACAGACAGACATGACGAATCTATAAGGGTTCCGTTTTTGCCATTTGGCTACGGAACCCTAAAAAGGACACATTCATTAACATGTGACTAGTTATCCAGCATAAAATAAAAATGTCCTTAGTAGTTAGGCAAGTAGTCGTTCGATTACGTAGTAGGGATAAACTTATTAGATAAAAGAGAAAACGTTACGTCGCTAGGTAGTACATAGGTACTCGTAGATGGGTAAGTATAGATCACTGGCTTGTCTCACGCATTCAATAATTCATTCAACTCAATTAGTGTGCCAATTGTTCTCAATAATACATTTTGATAGTTATGTTTTGAAAACGTGAAACGAGCTTAAATTTTTGAAGATTGCGGGTAGTCCGTTGTAAAGTTGTGCCCCTTGGAATGAAAACATTTTTGTTTCCATAGTCTGTCCTGACCTTGGGCAAAATAGTTCGAATAAGGGTTGAATGATAGGAGCTATTTTTAAGAAATGGGTGTTTGAATAAAGTTGTTAGTAGTTTGATTTCTTTTTGAATCGTTTCGCCACTTTACGAGTGTTTTATAGGTGCTTGAAATATAGAAAAGATGATTTATTTAAGTGTTGATTGAATTATAGTCGTCAAGTTGAGCTTTGTCCACTCAGCAATAAATCTTCTAAGCTTTGCTAGAATGGGTCGTTTTATGCGAAGAAATTGTGCTTCGAAGAAATTGAAATCGCCGTACCAGCTTCCCCTGATCGCGTGCACGTTCGTTTTCTTTTATCACTCGAGCGCGTTGAGCTGATTTATTTAAAACACGAAATCAACATTTTATTACATTTTTGTAGCAGTCAAGTGAATGCCAACGTTTCTGAGGACTGAAATAAAATTGGTGTGAGATTGTAATCCTTGATAAATTGGTTATCCTTATCCCAACTTTCCTGTGAGCTTGGCGCAGAGTATCATAATCAGAGAGAGATCAATGTAAATGAGGCGTCGTTTGTTTCGATCTGTTGATGTTCTCACAGAAGTTGATATTTGTTATAAAAATCTGTATATAAAAAAGAAAGTCGTGTTAGTTACACAATTTATAACTTAAGAACGGATGAACCGATTTGACTTAAAATTTCTGGAGAGGCTCCTTCGAAATAGAAAATGGACATAGGATACTTTATATGCCAAAAGAGTAAGAAGGCCGGGCGAGCGAAGCCGTTGGCGTCTACTAGTGTTTTATAAATTTATTTATGCTCCGTGCCGAGACTAAGCCATATAAAACCCACTGTAGCTTATATCACAGGAATTATACTTTACAAACCACTGCGTACACTTCTTTCAAGAAATTTATCATTTTTATCGAAAAAGAGTATTAACTTGTGTAAATATAGCATACGATGGCTAGCGAAGGTTCCAAATCCCTCGTTACTTTGAGGCTGCTTAAATGTAACTCAACCGACTGCAAAATGAGAGCAAACTCATTATTTATGCAATTCTGAAACGTATGGGAAGCAGCTGGGATATGAATCGTAAAGAATTGTGGGCACGGCTAGAGAATTAATTACTTAAAGTACTTCATTTATTACCAGCAAGAGCTTTGCGTCATGTTCAGTTAACAAAAGTTGGTGTTATGACGAACATTATCCACACTCTATCGTTCTTGTAATATTATAAGTGAATTCGTCAGAATTAAAGTTATCACACAGACACACACACAGAGAGTGAGAGAGTGTGTGTGTGTGAAAGGAAAGAAAGAGTACACAGAGATAACTTTAATTCTGACGTCGGATATAATAGTACATTATTGCAAAGGCAGCGAAATAGGCTTTTTTACACAATAAATTAAATTTTTATTAACCAAATAACAACGAACTCCGCTTTACCGCCAATTTTTTTTTTAATTTTACAGTTTGTGCTGAGAGGTTAACGCATCTGTGGCTATACAGCCACGAGAACGCAATGTGTACGATAGATGAAAGAATTCTAAATTCAAACAGCACACCGTTTCATACAACAATGCCGGAGCGAGAACGCGCCGGGAAGTGATTTTGGTTTTTCAGTCTACGTAAATATGATACTTCGCGTGTTCTCTATTCAAAAGTAATGACAGTATTTCCGCGCATGTTTAAGAAAAGTAATTTTTCTTAAACATGCGCGGAAATAGAGTCATTATTTCCTTGCATTTTTTTAAGAAAAGCACTATATATGCCTCGGCCGAAATGGCAATTGCCTGTCTCGTATCATTATTCTATTTCGCTGCCTTTGCAATAATGTACTATTTATTACGGTAAAATATCGAAAGTCGAAGGTCATGTGGCGAAATTGTTGATAATAGCTTAGTAGTGAACAAATGATAGCGTGTCATCCATGTACCTTTCGACTAACAAGAATTCTTTTGGTAGAACTACAAGTGGAATTATGTAGAAACCCCTATAAAGTTACACCCAAGGAACCCAATTTCTGTCTCTGTCATAAAACCCAATACAACTTAAATAAGTAAAGTATAAGCAAGAGACAGGCCTGATGCGCAAAATTTCATTACTTTCCACACCTTCAACCTTTCTTGAGGTATCTTTTACGGCTGAGATTCTTTTATCTTGGAGGCATGTTTTTATTGATAATTTGCAAACCTAATGCAGTACACAACTGGCATAAATATTCCAGAAAATATGGTTTTAATCTCTTTCATCTTGTTGTTAGATAGTAACTATAGATAAAATAGTCGCAGAAGCACAAATGCACACAATATCTGTGTGCGCTAAGTTTTTTTGCAGAAAAAGATTTCCTATAACTTTATGAGAAAAGCGATTGTTTCACCAAGGAGTTTTGCATAACAGTACAATGATTTAAAAATGGAACGTTTTAAACAATGTATTGTGTTGCAAATGCCTACTTATACAGCCACTTTGCACAGTATAGTAAAACCTACTTACTGAGCATGTATGATGTAAAATTGTATTTCCCCGTTCTATTCTTATAAAGCTGAGTAAAATCCTATTTTTAAGTATTGCGTCGTCTGCTTCAACTGAGTGCATAATATGAAAGTTCCGCATTATGATCGTAGCAGAAAATAGAAGTTTGAAAGGCTTCTAATGCATCCAACTCGCTTGTTTCCCCTTTACTGCATTGTGCACTTATTCCAAGAAAGTCTCCGCTCTTGAACAAAGCTAAGTACCGTTGGAATCTCGGGGGCCTATAGCAATAAGCTTTTCATCGCAGCCAGTATTTTGCGAACAAAATAGACGTACACATTGCGGATACAATAACTAACAATTTTTTATTAATTTTATAGTGTTTACTACACTTAAGGAAATCACAAAGAGTTGACTATAACGTCAAAACTGTAGATGGAGCCACGGTCGCGTTAGTGCCGAACAGTCCCTAAGAGTTATTCGTCGAGTGTGATTAGGATCCGATGGCGCAGTGGTCAGCGCAGCCCCGTACCGAGGGGAAGGTCGCGGGTTCAAATCCCGCTCGGCTCTTAACTTTTGGGACATTATAAAAATCTTTTTAATAACTAACAAGTTTACGCGAACTATTTTATGATGCTGTGAAGCATAGTGAAGAACTAAATCGACTCTTAAGTATTAGCGTAGACAAGACACCACACAGGATATTAAAAATACCTTGTTATTTTTTCGAAGTTTACTACTATGTTTCAAATAGCCTAGGTCACGGACAGGAATAAAAGTAATAAACATAACCATCTCCCTTTGTTTGACATTTGTATAATAAGTATGTAGGGCGCCCCTTTAGGGTGCTGTATTAATGGTCTGCAAAAAATGACAATACGTAGCTTCAAACGCTATGTACACCCATATATTTATAGTCAAACACGAATGGCCGGTCATATTAATAACTCAGTTAGTTCAAACACGTCATAGAATGTACAGCTATTATTAAATAATCGATAGGTGAAGTAGTTCAGACAATGTTGTATTGGAAATTATGTCCCCAATTACGGCTATATTTAACGAAGTCACTGGGCTATTTTCAATACACTATTCCTTCGTCATACTCATATCTCTAAATATATTGATCATAATTGTACTTAGAAGACAGGTCTATAGAAAATGTCGAGTAAAACAAACAGTAGAATCTGTTTAAAAATGTAATTGCCATATCGATGACGTTTCAACAAAATATAGGTAGGAATTGATAGTTACATTGTCAAAACTAATATTACAACAAAAATCGAATTAATTTGCTGATTAATGTTTGTTGACAGGTTACGGTTGAATGAAGCCTTGAAAGCGGCCGGCTACGACATTGACGGTGAAAAGTACCCTGAGGGATACCAGGAAGCACCTTTGGCGTACGACGCTGTTTGGGCAGTCGCTCTAGGTAAACTTTGTTATGTGTCTTTTAAATTCCTTTGTGTGTTGTTTAAAGCTGGCCGCACTATTCTACAACCACGTGAGCGTTTGTTGCTAACTACTTGTACTTCTGTCGCGTACGCTGTCGAGTGTTTTGTCGCCAGAGATGGTAGTCACGGCGAAGTTGAAGACTCAGAGCGGGGGCACACGATGCGTTGCGGCGGCGGTGCGGCGCCGGAGCGGTGTCGCTGCGTCGTCTTACATAGAAATATCTGTGGCATGTCACA
The DNA here is from genome assembly GCA_947578465.1 of Thera obeliscata. Taxonomy (NCBI): domain Eukaryota; kingdom Metazoa; phylum Arthropoda; class Insecta; order Lepidoptera; family Geometridae; genus Thera; species Thera obeliscata. Next base: position 9,508,412 of record OX387926.1, read on the forward strand.
CGATGCGCTCCGGCGCCGCATTATGTCACATAGTTAGCGATCGCTAAGTCTTCAACTTCTTCTTTTTTGGCTACAAGTAGAAGACTTCACGACTACCTAGCGGTCGCTAATAACATCGGGAATAGTTAGCGACCGCAAACTATTCTCGATGCCGAGACCACCGCCCCTGGACGTCCACTCGGTTTGAGTGCTCTAGCGATAGTAGCCATCGTGCGGTAAGCTTTTCCACATTGAACTTTGAAATATTGAAGAGAAGCTGATTCAAGACAAGAAATAGACAAAGAAACTTATAATTGAACAAATATTTGCAAAATGTACAAAATACACAAGAAACAGTTGAGCTATCTGCAGACCATTACAAACAATCTAGACATAGTTCAACTGATCCAAATCAGTACAAGACGGAAGAGTCCCCAAGACGCTGGCAGAATTGCTACGTTGAATAGTGTGGTGCCGGGGTTGAGGGGGTGAAGGTTTATAATGAAACACGTGTTGACAGGTAGAGCGTCGTATATTGACTAATTGCATTCTCTTACATAGGTACTAATATAGTTAATTACTATTACATCACCAATGCTAATGCGTAAAATTTATCATATATTTTGATCCAAAAGACTATTCAAATCTTTATACTAGTATATTTGTACTAGGTTAGGTATCGTGAGCAACCCTACAAGGCTTGTAAATATCAGGCAACAACGTTCTTTATCAATGTGTCTTCTCTATGAATTCCTCCATCCCTCTGGTATGTCCAATTAAAGGTTTATTCATGTCGTGTCAGGGAAAATTACGTTGTAAATTGTGGTGTAATTGGGACGCTATTACTTCCAACAAAACATTAGCAGTATCTACGTAAAGTCACGCTCATGAACACAATAAAATGAACGTGTCGCCAAGGTACTTACCACTTGTATCATAAACTTAATTTGTATTCAAATGATTTCACTTCAAATAGGTCAATATGGGAACTATCTGACCTTTAAATAGGTTAATGGATCTGACCTTTCTGCATACTCAAAATGAACAAGCCTCGAAACTATACTCCCAATTTTGTGGTAGTAAGTTAATGCCAGCTAACTGGGAAGTGATCAAATTACTTTGAATTCCAACTTGTTCCTAGTTAATGTGTTCCTTGTGAAGTTCATCAATTGAGCATCGTTTCGCTAAAAAGCGGAGGCGAACGCTCGCGTTTTTAGGTCCTATTGAGAACTTAAAGAAGTATTTACTCAGTCAGTACTAATGGTTAGTAAACTGTAAATGGATGAGAATCCGCGAGGTATTTATTTTTAGCACAGACCAATCACAGCGAGGCTGTAGTTCAACAATGTGGGTTATGTCTAATTATCTGTTTTTCTTAATGTGTAGATGCAGATGTAAGGACTTACTTGAAAAAAAAAGAGTGACGAGGCATACCATGTCATGATCATATTTTTTGTTGGCTATCCCAAATAACTCTAATTAATGTAGTGATGTATTATTTTTATGTTTCTAGCATTCAACAAGACGATGAAAAAACTTCAAAAAAGCGGCTTGAGCTTGAAAAACTTCACGTACACGAACAAAAAGATAGCCGATGATATCTACGAAGCTATAAACTCAACATCATTTCTAGGGGTCTCGGTAAGTTGGTCTTTTATCTACTGTAATTATTTCTTCAAGGGTTCATAGAGTTGTATTGATAAAAGTGGCACTCGTTCAAAATGTGTATTCAATGTTCGTTATCTTCATTCAGTGCCATTTATTGTCTGTAGTCTTGGTGCATTCATCATTCACTCCCTTCAAAGTTTGCTTCATAGACATAGACATAGCTAGACATAGACAATAATTTATTTGCTTCCTAGACCACAACATACAAAACATGAATGGATGAAAAAACATATACAAGGTGTATCTAAATATGTGTACTATGCGAAGGTGGGGGGTTTCAGACCACAATGGTGATCAGTTGTGGGGGGGAGATAATTAAAAATTCCTATTTTCAGTTTACCTTACAAAAATATTTAATTTCATAATGCCTAAATAAATTGACAACCCTATCCTTGTAACCCCTTGACCCCTTGACCTACTACCCCTGTAGGTTTACTACTACTACCTACTACCTCTGTAGCTGAGTTTAGGGTTGTCACTTTGTATAAAGTCAGCGTTCATGTTGAAACTTCGTTGCAGTTTTTTTCAGAGATACCAATAGAAGTTCGTAAAGTCGTTGAACAAAAGTTGTTCCCCGGGGGGTGGACATTCACCCCCCTTCAGGATAGTACACATATTTTGATACACGTTGTAGAATTCGTCATTTATAAATCTAACACCTTTTTCAACCTGTATTTCATTCGCTTGGCAACTAACTGCACTTCAGCATTTCGCTTTCAAAGCTTAGTTGCAAAATACATAAACACACAAGTACATAAATACATAAGTTTTGATAGATTTTGGCTTCCCGTGAACTCTTGTTTGCACGTCATTAGTACATCGTTGGTAACTTTAGTTTGAGAAATAAACCAGTCACCAATCGTGACTGTACCTACGTAACCTACGTAGGTATTTCACTCTCATGTCTGGCTCAATCAGTGTAAACTTCCTATCTAAACATGAAATTAATTACTCCGATGGTATGCAGATATTTTTTACTGTGAAATAGGTCGTTAGGTAGGTACTCCTGTTTGTGAGACAGATTTTGAAAAGCAACATAATTAAAAGAATCGCTTTCAGTTTTTTTTCAATATTTAACTAATGGTGTAAGATTTGAATGTTGTTAGATTTTTCAACGTCCTGCTGCAGCGATAATATAATATTGGATATAATAATTAAAGTAAACTTCAAGTACTTCTATTCTCATAATGCTGTAAATTGTAGATCGAGAGACCTAATGATACCGAATTCGAGTTCTAAAGAAACAAAAGCTATGTCCCAGTTCACGATAGACATAAAAAACAATGTCGCGTCGGCAAATTGTAGATACAAATTGCTCCAGGGCACTGCAATCTTACTTCTACGCAGATAATGCAGATACACTAGCCCCAAGAGACGCAAGGCACAGGAAGTACGGAGCAGAATAATAATAAAAATAACAGAGGAAAACGTTTATTTTACTTGCTAAAAGTGATTTTGCAAATAGTTTTTAGGTGAAATTACTGACACGTAAGGGTGAATTCAAGGTATGCCTCAATTCGGTGGACTCAAGGCTGTGCATCGTAGGGCACGTTCCTGACGTGCGTTGACCTTCGTAGGTCAAAGCGTTGCCTCGTGGCAATGCTTGTACATTGTTTTGAACTTCGAGCAACAAAAATGTATTTTTGTTACATGAAAGTATGTTATGTTTTTTGTAAGGGCATGTCGCAAAGTTATCGGAAAAAAATGTAGAAAGCTAAAACATTCTATTCGATTTTTACACATCTTAAATTTGGTTTGTCAAACTCTAAGATTAGTACTTATATTTAATTTATAGTTATTTAGTGAGTAACTGGCTATATTTATGTGTTTAAGAAATAAATGTCCACCCGTGCAAAGCCGGGACAGGCAGTACCTATTAAATAAAACAAAATGAAAACTGATGGGTCCGATGGGTCAGAACTTCAGAAGTGTCAACTGACAAGTACGATTAGGTAGTATACCTATTGGCAATTACGTCATCTGTGAAATCAATACTCCTGCTCACTTGATTACATTCCCAGAGTTAATGGATCCCTATGATTTCATCAGTTTAATCAACACCTTAATAAATAACTTAAATTATACTAGGCGAACCCTCCTCATCTTGGCATCTTTTCAGGGATTGAAATCCCACTTATCGATAAGTTGAAGCTTTTAGTACAAATAATTTACTGGCTCACTTTGTGAATTTGAAACACGACCAAAGAAACACTAGCAAAGTTAGCACTACATAGTTTCAGAACTAATTCTAAGCTTTGCGCTTAGTTATAACGACATTTTCTAGCCGTCACGGAATCTGTCTTGGATGGCTAGAAATTGTTCTTCCTAGAAATCAATCTCGTTACATATCATACTATACTAATTATTTGAATACCACATTAGTTCCTGAACTAGTAATGTATACCGTTTAATTAGTGAGTAATTAGTGTGTCAACGTATTAGTTCGTTCGGCCAATTACTTGGATTAAGTAATTGGTTATCTAGGTGTGATTACAGCGTTGACATTATTCGATGGTTTATAATATGTTCAATTCAAATTAAATCAATCCATAAACTTACTTTATTCTTCTTATTTATAGAATTACTATTAAAATGCAATACTATAAAAAAACGGGTTTTGTTTAGCCATGTTTTTTTTTAGAAAGCGATACCCCAAATAGTTTTGTTTTCATTTACACATAAGATACAGAGTTTATTTTTGAAGCAAAATAACATACTCCAGCTTCATAGAAATATAATAAATAATAAATATTGTGGACAAGCAGAGCTTGTACTATGGGAACCAGATAGCTGATATGATACTTGCCTATATATTATTTTTTGTAAATACATACTTAGAATACAATAAAACACCCGACAGAAAACAAGCATCTGCGTTTACCCAACAAATATTTGTTCTCACGCAGAAGGCAGTCAAGAAGAGAGATGAATAAATGATTGCAGGTTGTTTGATTCCGATACAAACTGAATTTACACACCTATGGGCAAACAAAGTATAAATGTACACTGAAATAGCTGTAATAGAATTTTACAGTGGTCTTTATTGGCGGCGGTTGGAGAAAACTGTAGGATAACAGAAATATTAATAAAAAACCAAAAAAGTAATTTTTTCGTCATTCTTTTTCTGAAGCCCCGACTGCCACTACCAACGGCTGACACTCCAACTTTATATAACTGGCCGGTAATAAGGACCACTGTAAAAGCTTATTACAGCTATTTCAGTGTACATTAATACTTTATTCGCCCATAGTTGTGTAAATTAAGTTTGTATGGAAATCGTACCCCCTTAAGATCTCGTTACTTCTCAGGGCCTCGTAGCATTCTCGTCGCAAGGAGACAGAATAGCGCTCACGCAGATAGAACAGCTGACGGACAACCATTACGTGAAGCTCGGCTACTACGACACGCAAGCTGATAACCTCACGTGGCTGGACCGGGAACGATGGGTTGGTAAGTACCATATTCTATTTTAGTACGATATACTTTGAGAGACAGACACAAGGTTTTGACTACACTGTATGCTTGTTGCTTATAAAATTGCAGCCCTACTTATAAACGCAATTTAAATTTAATCATTGCTTAAAGTTAGCCCTGTCACTGTTTGTCATTACCCAGTGGTAAGAGATGGCAATAGCTTAACCACTGTTTATCTTTTGACATATTTTTAACACACATCTAGGAACGACCCCGGGCTCATTTTTCAATATCTTATAGCAGCGCGTATTCAAGCATTGCTTGGCAGTTATAAAATAACCCAAATATAAACTAACTAAAAGCGCATGAGGTTAAATTATAAAAAAAGAAAGACCTCGATCCAGCCACCCTGCAACAATGGCAGTCTAAAGTTCAAGGAAAATATTGAATTGCCACCGTGGTTGCTACCACGGACACGGCAAAAACACCGCGCTTGGCTTCTAAATATTAAAATGTAAGACTTGATGCACAATGCACGCAGTCATATCTTGTGACGGCAGAATATTTGATATTGCCCCATCCACTCCCATTTGCGTACATAATTTATGTCGCCATACAAACTGAAAATACAAGTGATAAGCACGACTCTCAAATTTTGTATTCGAGCTAACATTTTTACGAAGAGCAAACATTATACTCGTATGCAATTCCCTCTACAAAAATATAAAAACTTTGTAGTACAAATGTGAAAAATTCCTGTCAACGCAGCCGAGCTTTACCAGTTTGTTTTATAGCTTGTGTAAAAGGGGAGGAGGAGGCAATTTCATATCTCACTGGTGACAGTGCAATAAAAATGTTAAGTACCCACTTGATTATTTTGTGATTGTGATAGTTAATATCGCGTTATGTCAAAATCTATATTTTAAGAGCACTGGTGACCTAGTGGTAAGGGTGGGGCAAACCAAAAAAAAAGAGAAAAGTAGAACCACCACAATAAAAATAAACTAAATCATGTGTCAAATGCACGAAAGTAGCCTGTTTCAGGCACACTTTCTTTTCTGGTTCGAAAGATCCAGTGTGGTGAAAGAATTTTAAGTGACACGAAAAGAAGAAGAAGATTTATTTAAGTTTATAAAGTAAAGTCATTTATATTAACTTTACTAAAAACATATCATGAGCAGATAAAATAATATAGTGTTTAAATTGACGTTATTTGGATAAGTATTATTATTATAAAAAAAATATAAAACATGAAAAAAGAATGACGCGGAGTTACTTCAAAACAATATAGATGAATATCGTCATATTCAGGTTTCAGGAACTGGCATAATTCAATTGAATATAACATTTTGTATTCAATCTCTGTTTGGTTTACCAAGTTACTTAAACCAAATAAATCGTTTCCTCGAACATATTTGATGCAATATTAAAATACCACACGTAAAGAAAATACTGTGATGAAACAAGCGTTAAAATGAACTGTATAGACACATTCAATCGAAGAAAACCACTTTGACGCCACAAAGTAAATAACAGTCTAAAATAAAGGGCCTAAGGGCAACAAAGCGAACGAGTTTAGTTCTCTGTAAATAAGTAAATTGGATCTTGGAGTTACATTCTGCGTGTGATAAGAAAAATAAGTAGGTTTGTTTGTGACGAGAATAAATCCAAATGAGTTTTGCCTGAAGCTAGGTTCTTGGTAAAACAACATTACAGGAATCGGGTTTTTCAGGAATTCCAATTCAAAATCGCATCAGCCAAATTGTGTCCCAAGAGAATATGGTATTTATGCCAAAAATGAATTTAGAGGAATATTTATTTATTTATATTTTTATGAAACAACGGGATATTTACCATGATTAAATTTTGATGAAAAATTTAATCATGGTAAATATCCCGTTGTTTCATAAAAATAGTGTTAAAAACCATGATAGTTTCAAAAGTTATATTTTTTTATTTATTTTAAAACCAGTATTTACTAGGAGCCTAACATGGAAGTTATGAGGAGAGAAGAATGACATGTGATAAGAAGAGTGTTAGGCATGAATGTAAATGGATATAAAGGTAGAGATACGCCTAAGAAAAGATGGATGTATTGTGAGAGAGATGATAATATGTCCAAGAAAGAAGTGAGACTGGGATGACGAGTGATAGGAGAAAATGGGAGAAAAATACATGTTGTGCCGACCCGATAAGGGCAGAAAGAAGAAGACTATAGGAGCCTTACCCGCACGATACGTCACAACGCTGCTTGTTAGCACTGTGTGTGATAGCGGCGTTAACGATCGCACATAGGCGCTCTTGCACGCACATAGCTTCCTCTATTTCAGATACCCTCCCCACTTTAACTAAACTTGTATCGTCACAGAGTTTGTGATCGGTTACAATAAAAATCCACTTTGCGTAATTCCGATTGTTCGATAGAAAAACTTTTATCTGTACCTAAGCCATATTTTACAGTAAATCTGGTTTCAAGATTTATCTGATTAATTTATTTTTCGGGTTGTCCATTAATCAAAGGTAAGGTCTCTTCCATTTGTTTTGCAAATAAATCATGGATATAAATCTATTGTTGCTCAACACTAGACTTGGTAGCGCGTTTGGGGTATTTTACGACTGTTTTATGATCTTCGCAAGCCTGCGACCCTGACACGAACTCCAGAAATAAGGTTTAGGGCCGTCTATCAGTTATGCAAGGCTCCTATGTACCTCATGTTTGTAGAAAAATGATAATTTTTAGAAGTAGTACCCATTCAGAGCCTGCGTTATACTCTGCGTTATACTGCGTTATACTTGTACAGGCCAATGTCCATTAAATTTCTGTAAATATCGTTCAGATATACGGAATTGAATTATTTTTACATAATAGTGGGACTTTTAAGCCGGGTCGGTTGCGTATAGGCACAGATAAGATAATACTATACTACTAGTATAGGTTTCATAATGTCTTCCGTCCCTGTAATGGTTTCGGTAAAATGTGATTTAGTGAGTGTATTTATTTTGAAGGAAAAACCACTTTTCTATTCAAGTCATCTATGTTTCTAATTTCAGTTAAATTAGTGCGAATTGTGGTATAGGTTTTCAGGACATTCTGTAACTGATTTTATTTGTGTACAGGCGGGAAAGTACCTCCCGATCGAACAGTGATCGTAAAGGAGCTCCGGACGGTGTCTCTACCTTTGTTCGCATGTATGACTGCTCTCTGCATAGCAGGCATCCTAGCGGCTATAGCGCTTATAATCTTCAACATCGTGCACAGGCGGAGAAGGTAAATGAAAATTTACATTTGTAAACTGCATTCATATAAAACACACACACACATATGGTACATAAAAGTCAATACATTGCAGTAGCCTATTTAATTTTGTTCTAAAGGTGGGTATAATCTTACTTCTAATGCAAAAACTAATTAACCAGTAGGTATACTTGGGCACCTCATGTGAAATAGATAGATATGACAATAAATAACATGGAAACAATGTCCCTATAGTAAAAAGTAAAATAGAACTGATTTGAGAACCTCTTTCTTTTATATTTGAAGTCAGTTTGAAATACAACAAGTGCAAGTGCATTATAAGTGAAATCAAAAAAGTGATCACGGTTGAGCCCGCTATTGCGGTGGTGGTGCATGTCAATCTGACACGTCGGTTCATGGCAGTGACAGGTCGCGCCGCATAGTGTGAACAAGATGACTTACGAGAATGCAGGGTTGAACGTGAACGGATTTAAATCAAAAATTACTGTTTGGATTGAAAAACAAAACATGCTATTAGCATAAACCGAATGATAAGCTGATATAATGGTTTTTTTTTCAAATGGGAAAACCCTTTGCAAACATAATCGAGTAAAAATGTCATGAGAATCTGATAATTTACGCGCCCCTTGTCAATGTCAAACACCAGCCTTTTGCTGATAAGTGTATAGTTTTGGGAGCATCTCAATTTCTACGAAGGCTCTGTTACAATATAAATAGCTATAAACGCAAAGTTTACGATCGATATCTCTAAATATTTCAATTCGCAATCGACTATAAAACAGATTTACAAATCATTCCTAAATCTTTAAAATGCGGGACTTGAACGACATTATACGAATACTTTAGCGTTTGCCTTCCACGTCATTGTACACAATCAGTTTGCAAGAACGACTTCACTAAAGATTGTTTGGTAACTACAAAGAAGATTTTGCCGTACTTACCTGTTAGTTTGGTCGAAAGAAACTTTTGTATACAAAGCGAACCATTTTGCGATAAGAATCGTAACCAAAACCAGCTTCTAATTTACCACATCGAAGGTTGCCCTTTGTATTTCAAAAGCTTTCGATCACGTCTGAAATTGAAGTTGTAATAATAACCTTATAATTTTATGAAATACCAAAGCGAAACGAAATGATAACTAACTTTGTATTGTAAAAACTTTGTCTCTGTTTTATTGTGGATGAACGCAGAACAGTCGTTAAAATCCAACGTTTGCTGGTAAAAGTGCTCTGTTAGGTTTATGGTTCGACTAGCTATCAGCCACAAACCTATGTCCTTGTGTGAGTTTTCCATCCCAGAAGGTTGTTTTATGATACCTACCAATGTTGGCACAATGTGAAACATTATACGAAAATACAATGTTTTTATCCGAAGGGATATTTTTGCTGTTTACGTTAGGTAGAGTAGAATTTGTAAGATCAAAGTACCGTGACCACTCCGCCTTGCGTACAAAAATATATTGATATCAAAAATTTATTAATTCTGTAGTATCACAAGGATCCCTTTGAATCGTCTAAAGCAAAGTGAGCCTAGGTAGCAGTTCCACGCGACTAAGCCAAGAAGAACAGGCAATAAACTACGGGTTGATTCCTATCGTTTTTATGTCTCATACTTTTACAAAGCAAAAATAAAAATAACAGTGAAGTTACAGTGTGGTGCCCCTCCACTAATGAGACGTAGGCAATGCAAAAGCAAACGTTTTAAAAACAGCACTCGCTACGGTTCAAAGTAATTATACGTATCTACATAGTACCTCTAAAAAAACAAAATCATTTAACACATAATAACCCTTCTGTGATTGTTGCGCGATTTCTTGAGGGAATAATGTTTATTCATAAGGAAAGGTTATTCAAGAAACTTTTTAACAATTCACATGTTTCGTAATCCGAGACCACAATGAGTAAAGTTGAAGTTTGAAGGATCTTATTTTCACCGAAAGCTGATATTGACTTAGAATCGTCTTCCAGGCATGTAGAAGTCAATCGATTCAGTCGTTTCCAATACTGAGGTTGTTATGTTGATATCGGCGGCTGGGATTTTTTGTAGCACAACTTCATGATATCTGATTGTCTGAAAGAGATCGCTCTCAGCTATAAAACCGCTTATTGTCCTATTGAACTTGGCAACCGACTTCCACTGAAAAGGTTCTCAAATCAGATATATTACTTTCTATCTCTGTTACCGCATAACTCAGTCATTAAAGAACCGATGTGCAATTAATAGATTGTGTCATAAAGGACTAAAATCTATTTAGGGCGAGAGCGATTTTTTGAATCCAGAGTGAAGTGAAGGATTCTAGAGTAGAATCCTGAACGTAGCGATTGTGATTGCGTGCAGGGTAATTCTGTGGTCGCACCCCGCGTGCAACACGGTGATGCTATGCGGCTGCTGCGTCTGCTTGGCGGCCGCGGTGGCACTCGGGGTCGACGGCCGCTGGGTGCAGGCCTCTGCCTTCCCCGGCCTGTGCGCCGCGCGCGCCTGGCTGCTGGCCATGGGCTTCTCGATGGCATACGGAGCGATGTTCACCAAAGTATGGAGAGTCCACAGGCATACCACGAAGCCGAAAGCTGAACCGAAGGCCACATCAAAAGGGGTAAGTCACATAGCTATCTATGTCTATTTGTAATTTTTGTAATTTTTGTACTATTCGGGTAAATTCTTTTTATAAAGGGAAGTGAAGTTTTATGCGTGACAAAGCAATGTTTTGTGATAAGCTATGGTTCCTCTTAAAATAAGGTGGTTCATTCGCTTGTCCCATCAGCCATAATCAGTTGAAAAAAGGTTGTCAGAAGTTGAATTAGCGTCACCATCTTAGTTTCCTTGACTGCTAGCGACATATTTCATTTATAATTAAGTCATTTTGCCTTAAGAGGCACTAAGCAGTTAGTCTTGATTAAGATGAGTCACCGAGGCCTCTGACGCTTAAGTAGGGCGGCCTTTTAATTGGATGCCCTCAGTTGATATTCAACTCATACAAAATTATAATTCTCTTTTGGTTTATTGGTTACATAAACAATCTGTGTATTTTCCAACATCAAAGCTTGTTTGACGCAAGTTGGAATAAAATCGGACATAAAGATTTAAGTGCGTCGTTTCAACCTCCGATATTCCAATACTTTGGAAATATGGATTTTGACGCTTAGCTACTTTTTATATTCCGCTTTCCGTATCTGGGTTACACATGCACACAGAATGTAATATTTTATAGCTCTGAACAGAAATGGGTTTTATTATTGTTCGCGTTGGAACAGCAGTGGGTATATAACCAACAACACTTATTCATTGTCAAGTTGGATTCAACTAAGACGGCGGCGGCGAGCACTCAAAACTAGGCTAAACATTTTCAAGTGAATATCCTCCAGTTAAAAAGTATTCCTTTGTCAGAGATATGCTTTAGTGCATGTTGTTAAGCGTCAAATGAAATTATAAGCTCCTACTCCGTACTTTGAACGACTTCTTTTGATGTAGAATTCAGATGTTCCAAAGAGCCTTGGAATTCCTTTGCTTTCTATGTTAAAGGTTTGTTTTGTATCAGTTTCATAAATAATGCCAGCTGTTTAAATTATGACAGTGTGGGCTTTCATTATTGTGGTAAATAGATTAGATTAATCGTCGAGAGACTAGAATGAGCTTTCTTTTATCCTAAAATCTTTTTCAAACTGACGGGACTGTAGTCATAAATTAAATTATTTCGGAAAATTAAATCTCTAAGCTTTTTTGCCGCGGTTGAGGGAATTTATAAACTCATTTGCCGACGTTTTTACCTAGCTGCCCAGTACGAGGTAGCGAACTTACCTACCCACTGATTTTGTAAAAGAATACTAAGTCAAGTCTTCTTCTTTCTTTCTTTTCAACTAGTTATTGTGGCTTCAACAAACTTGTAGGAGATGGTAGAAGCCATTTCTTTTTTTATACAACCAACCGATGAAACAAGCATAAGGCCAACCTGACATTGCGTCGTAGGTCACACACGTCAGGAACGTGCACTACTCATCGTTTTTATGAAAACACATTTTCAGATATTTTTGATTGTGGCTTATTGTTGTGTTTTTTTGATGGAACAAGTATATGGCCCACCTGATGTTAAGTGGTAACCAACGCTTATAACAAAGCATTGCCTCGTAGGTCACGCTCGTCAGGAACGTGCCCTACGATGCACTTCCCTGCGTCCATCAACTTGAGGCATACAGATGTTCAGCCTCACGTGCCAGTAATTTCACCGGCACCCACACCCTTCAAACCGAAACACAGCAATGCTGCTTCACGGCAGAAAATCTATGCATGGTGGTAGTACTTCCACGGACGGAGCCCTTCACAAAGAGTTCTACTACTACAAAAACGTGTTCATAACTGAAGCTATTATTTACTCTAGAAAGGACTGCACGGATGGAAACTCTTCACAATGGTCGGCGGTCTTCTCTTGTTAGACATTACGTTGCTCTCCGCGTGGCAAATCCGCGATCCTCTGCAGAGGAAAGTGGAGACATTCCCGCTCGAAGCGCCGAGGCACAATGACGATGACGTCCACATCAGACCAGAACTTGAACACTGCGAAAGCGAACATAACACTATTTGGCTTGGTGAGTTTACTTTTCTCTCAAGCTACCTTATCTTGATACTTTACTCTTTTTGTATTTTTTTTAATATGGCTAAGCATTTGGCTGCCATCACACCTGATGGAAAGTGAGGATGCAGCATAAGATGGAGCATGCTTAGCCATAATACACCTGTTCACTCTTGTCTTGAAAATTTCTAAATTGTATGTTTCGTCATCATCATACGCAGCCCGCCAGCATGACTTTACCCACTACATAGAAAGAAAATACTTATATTTATTTGACATAGGTTTAGACGTTAATAATAAATATACATACATGAAAAACACAGAACAGACAGCTAAAGGTAGGCGGAGTAGGTAGATTCATCAATACTGACCTCTAGGTCACAGACTTCCAAGTCTGTGCACCACTATAGGAAGATAGCAAAGCTTATACCAATGACAAAACGTAAATTGAATCTAAGCAGTCCCATCCCGTGTTATACGGTAAATAAAATATGTCAAATAGGCCCCAACTCAGCTTTTTGCTTCCCGACAAGGCAGTATATTAAGTGCCAAGCGCTAATTTTCAGGGATAACCTTGAAAAAGGGTGACATCACAAAGAAAAGTACAGGAAAAAAACAAAACGGAAGATGTAGAATACTGTTATTATAATATCGCAGATGCAAAGCCTATTACACCTAGACCTATTACCCATATTTTGATTACGCAGTGGCATATATTAAAACTGCAACAGCTGCAATTTCAAAATAAACCATTTTAAACATCTTGCAACTCAGTTTCTATATTATATCCATTTCATAAAACCAATACTGAAAGAACGTATGCCCCGCGGCAATACTAGAATCCATTACATTTACAAATGAAAACGAGCTATGAAATGTTGGCTTTTGAAATGATAAAGGAAGTACATTAACTAAAGTGATATTGAAATGTAGTTTCCACACATGTTAGGTAAGCTCATACCGAGTTGGATAGTTTCTCACTAACAGAATAACATATAAGGTGGTTTAGGTATACCTGTAGGCCTACCACAAGCTCTGTCTGGCTCTGTCTCTGACTCTGGTTTTGAGTCTTTGTGAGTGGTCCTCTTGAGTGCCTCGTGGTTCAGGGACAAGTAGAGGGTACATGACTACGTGGAAGATCTCCTATGCGCTGGACTGATCGGGTCAAGTGAGCAGTGGGTGGAACCCTACAAGAGTGCTCCCGGATGACGACATGTAGAGAAAAGCAGTGAGATATCCTGAGGCGTGCCACAGACTTTGATAAAAAGAAATCATAAGATATTCATGATGACCACGACCGCTCTGACAAGAGTGAAGCGACTGAGAAGAAGAGAGTGCTCACCAGTGTATTATACTGTGTGTGTGACGTTTCAACGTAGGATTTATTTAGTCAACAATCCTACAGACTCAAAGCTAAAGCCAGAGACAGAGCCAGACAGAGCTTTTGGTAGGCCCACTGTATGTGGGGAAGTTTGCAAACCAAATTGTTTTAACTGTTTTTCCGTAGCTGCGTTCGTTGATGATAAGTGAGCATGAATGGTTAAGCCATTCACATTTCTCAACCAAAAATACAGCTGTATGCTATATTACAATAGCCATATTTTTGGTTTTTTAGGGTGGCTCAAAAATTGCCAACTAATTCTGACTGCCAACAACGCCTGTTTGGTCCGACCACCAATTTTCGAGACATTATTCAGTGCAACTGCAATGCAGTAGCATCAATGATGTCTGTTAGAGTTACAATGCGATTAGAGCGAGCATCAGTCTAATGAGTTTATCCAGCTATAAACTCCGCGAGCCACATTAACTTGTACCGAGACGGAAAAATTGCTCGATTCCCTTGTTAATAACAGTATACATCATAGCGCTCAAGATTCTTGAAGTTGTCTGAGGAGAAATATCAGAAGCAGGTCCAAACGTTAGATTAGCAACTTTTTGCTCAAGTTCACATTACGTTACCAGCAAGGGCGGATCCAGCTTTGGCGCCAGGAGGGGGTCACATAGTCGTGGTCAAGTCAAGAACTTATAATTTAATTTTGATAACAATAGATACAAGTAATGTACGTAAGTACTGTACTTAAAAATATTTATTCTTTATTGTACACTTGAAAAACTTAACACATAATAACTTCGTATACCTATATTGCCATCTTCTCTTGAAGACATCCAGAGAAGCACTATCACGCACGGAATGAGGCAGCCTATATTTTATCTGAATATACAGGGTGGCCGGAACATTGACGTCCAAAATAAAAATTTTGGTCCCTCGTTTCGTGGGGTATCCGAATCATCCCCATGTATATTCTGCGATGTTGTATAGTTTTCGAGTTATTATTTTTTTTCTGAATTTATGAGAAATTTCGAAATGACAAACTTAACAATTTCTAAAAAAAAGTAGAAGTCATTTTGGTAATTTTTTTTTGCTACTGAATTCTCATAAGTTGTACTTTTATGCATAAAAAAACAATTAGTTTTGTTACTTTAAAGAATGTTATGAAAATTATGACCCAAAGTAAACAATTTACGTTTGGTAAATTGTGATACAAATTTTCAACTTTAAATTAAAAATGTACAGGTGTACGTTACAGGTGATTTCATGGTTCCTAAGTAGCTTTAAAAAATGCGCCATACTTTCAACTTTCATAATCATTTAAAAAATTGTACTTAATAAGAAGTGGTATTTTTAATAAACCATAAATGATAATGTGAAAAAATATTTTCATTGCTCATACTCTGAAAGTAGGTCTGAAGTTGCCTGAGGGGCCTAATTGAAAGTAATACTTTCAGCCCTAGGGAGAATCGCTTTCTACTGAAAGCTGTCAAATTATTAAAAAAAACAAGTTCTATTTTATTCAACCATGTTCCAACTTTCTAAAGTCTTTCTAACTGCAAGGAGGTTGTTTAACCAAATTCCAACTTTTTATTCAGCAAGTAGGTTGGAAACTCATTACAACGGTAAGCAGTTTAAAAAGTCTAATTAGAGCGCAATGTAAAACTTAAATTTAAATAACATAAAGATAGTATTCAATAAATAAAAAATCTTCTAAATTACTTGATTAATATATAGCTTCAACTATTTATTTAAAATAACATAGATTTAAGCAAACAATTTACTATTTTTTAAATTATGAAAATGAAAATAATGGCTGAATAATGCTGGCGAGCCGAAGCCGAAGGCCCGCCAGAGAAAAAGAAAAATAAACCGGGAAGGCGGCAATTCAATCTTCATTTTCACTAATTTTTCTTTCATGTTTTTATTTTTACTTTCCTTGTATTCGTAATGAAAAGCACAGTGTTTACCTCGGGTGAAAGTCTTTTAAGTCCCTCAAGCTCCATTGGCGCCCTCGCTACGCTCTGGCGCCAAACCCGTCTCGGGACTCAAAAAACGTGACTTTCAACACTCGGTTATCAATGTACTATTACTTAAAATTTACAGAAGATTTTCAAAGTGGCCACCTCCAGCAATACACATTCTAAACCTACGTAAGAACTTGTCTTTCAATTGTCAAATTTTTACTGAAATGATTTTTTCACATTATCATTTATGTTTAATTAACAATACCACTTCTTACTTAAAACTTTTCTTACCAAACCTCTGAAGCTATTTGTTGGTTAGTTTCCAGTATTCTCTATCAATAGTCAGCCTTAAGAATGGAAAAATGGGCAAACAAATTGTTTAAATCAAATTAGCCTTTCAGAAGAATGTTCCATCTTGCTGTGTTTGAGGCCCGATTATAGCAAAAGTAGCCCCTTAAGTACTATTTTTTTTAATGATTATAAAAGCTAAAAGTATGGCGCATTTTTTTAAAGCTAAGTACTTAAGAACCATGAAATTACCTGTTTACAATTTTAATTTAAAGTTGTAAATTTGAGTCATAATTCACCGAACGTAAATTGCTCACTTTGGATCATCATTTTAATACTTTTCATCAAAGTATCAAAGCTAATTGCTTTATGCATAAAAGTGCAACTCATGAGGATTCAGTTGCAAAAAAAAAATACTAAAACGTCTTCTACTTTTTTTTTTAAATTTTTAAGTTGGTCGTGTTGAAATTTCCCGTAAATTCAGACAAAAATTCACAACTCGAAAACTATACAAAATCGCGGAACATACATTTCAGATACCCCACGATACGAGGCACCAAAACTTTTTTTTGGACGTCAATGTTCCGGCCACCCTGTATAACTAGTCTGTATAAGTCACTGTCGACTGACTGACTGACAATCAACGCACAGCATAAGCCGTTAGTCCTAGAAGCATGAAATTTGAAGGGTGTGTTCCTTTTAAACGAAATTAACTAAGGTAACTAGCAGTTGGTCATGTTAAACCAAAAAAACAGATTCGATTGTACACCAAGGCATACAAAAACCGCGATTTGTCTTAGTGGTTTGCATAGGTTTTTTTTAAACCTTTGTATGTATTTAAATCTGGTGGCAGATGCTGCGGTAGCAGATTTTTTTTTTACAGTTTTTTTGTGTAGGTATTTTGTAAAGCTATTTTTCGTGATTTTGTCATAGTGGCTAAGTTGGGTTTTGTATGCATTGGTGTATTTTAATTGAATCTGGTTGTTTAAGTTTGACATTACCAACTGCTGGTTACCATAGTTTTGAGCTTGTATTCAAAACTTTAGAGTGCGTTTGAATATAAAAGCAAGTGCTGTAGTAGCCAATTTCGTAAACCTTTGTGTGTTTTCAAATTTGGTGACAGGTGCTACGGTAGCAAAATTTTTTATGACTGTTTTTTTTGTGTATTTTTAAACGTTTATTTTCGTGATTTTGTCTTAGTGGCTAAGTTGGGTTTGTGTATGCGCTGGTGTATAATCGAATCTGGTTTGTTTAGTTTGACATGACCACCTGTAAGAATTTCCTGATTTTTTTACACTGTGCTCCTACATATAATTATGTATTATTGTCCAAGTTTCATGCTTCTAACTTTGCTTTGATTTTTACAATCATCATTTTTCTTAAAACCATTTTTCCCCTTTTTCTCCTTTTAACGAAATAATTTTCCAATTTTCTTTCTTAGTGAACCTCTACACTATAAAAGGAACACACCCTCCAAGTTTCATGCTTCTAGGACTAACAGCCTAGGCTGTGAGTTGATTGTCAGTCAGTCAGTAGCGTAAGAGTTTCATATACCTATTTAGATTAAAATAATTAAATATTGAAGGTTTGTTGTTACATTAAATCATTATGTACAATTAGTCCACCTATGTCCTGGAATCAGCTCAGGGGGGGGTCATGACCCCCATGACCCCCCCCCTGGATCCGCCCTTGGTTACCAGTAATAGAATAAGTAAACTATGTATTAGCTAGAAGGGCAAGTCCCACTTCATCGCCTATTTGGCACTCTCTATTGTATGGATAAAGATGAGACAGCAAAAATACGTGACGTAGAAACGATCAAAACGAGGTTTTGTCTCATCAATTTTCCATACAAGTGAGAGAGACGCGTGCTCACACGAAAACAACATATGGTAGACGAAATAGTTAGCAAAACAGTAGAATAGAGGGCCTGTAGTAGTACTACAGGCCCTCTATTCTTGATGATTACTGACAGGGGCAAATGTTTTTACTCATGCCCTTACTTATGGGATGCTATAGTGCCTGAGACAGATTTTTTTGATGAAGTAGGCTTGTCCAGCACCTATACCATCTTTACAGCTGTCAGCTTAATCCACAATAAAGTCATGGTTAGTACGGAGGTGACTAAGCCGCGGGTTTCCTCACGATGTTTTCCTTCACCGTTTCAGAGCACTAGCATTGCACACATTAAGTTCTCGAAGAGAAAAACCCGGCTAGTAGGTATGAATATAGAAACTTGTGCGTTCACACATATATTTTGTACAATAGTTTTATCAGCACGCAAGACCAAGATAGGTCACGCTTAGAATTCATACGATTACGCATTATGCATGATATGAATGCCAAATATAAAATAAATATGCTGTAACAATATCTCTCCAACCCAACCCTGAAGGCTTTTAAATATCGTGATTCAAATGCCAACTTATTCACTTCCACAGATCCTATTATTTCTAATAGTCTTTGAATCTAGTGAGGCTGAACGTTCAATGATTTGTTATAGGCGATGGTTACCACTAAACATGAGGTGGGCCATATGCTTGTTCCATCAGCAAGTTGTAACAAAAAATAAATTATGAAAAAACTGGATATTTTTGTTTAATTTACGAAACTTTACCAAGAGGCATAGTTAATTTCCAAGCCATTTTAAAGTCTCTCAAAGTTTAGAAGCTTATTAGAAACTACACGAAACTGCGCTTACCTTAAACCAAAGTTGTCTGCAAAGTAATAACAATGGTATAGCCCACCGGGGACTGCAAGAGCTCTCAGCAAGGTAACAGCTTTAATAACTTTACCCGGGTGAACAAACATATGAGCATCAGTGACCTTTAGATTATTTATTAAATTTTTCGGGTTGTAAAAATATCATCCTTCGTTTGTTCAGAGTATTCTTAATACTTTAGTGCATCGTTAATATCTAATCATCAGCCTCAAGAAGACCACTGCTGGACAAAGGCCTCCCCTACACATTTCCAGGAAGAACGATTCTGAGCCCTTACTATCTACCGACTTCCCGCGGTGACTTCCATCTTAATGGGCGTCTTACGTTTCGTCTTCCAATTCATGGTTGACATTCGAGGATCTTTATTCCCCAATGGTTGTCGGTTCTTCGAGCTATATGTCAGCCCATTGCCATTTCAACTTACTAATTCTAAGAGCTATGTCAGTGACCTTGGTTCTTCTCCGGATATCCTCATTTCTGATTCTATCACGTAGTGAAACTCCCAGCATAGCTCTTTCCATAGCTCGTTGCGCGACTTAAATATCTATACTTATTTTTAAATATTTGCGAGGAAAAGTTTAGGCATCAAACAAGTTTATACAAACATCGTGCGCTGAAAATTCCGATTTAAAATTCGTCTGAATTTGAAATATGGAGTGCAAGACGAAACTAGGATTCAAGATGTTTATTTGCATAAATGTTACGATAACGATCTAAATGCATACACAGCGACTGATGCAGACTCATGAATATGGTTGAAACGGACAGTGCCCTCACCTATTATTAGAAGCACGTGATAAAACCTGTGTTTCATATCAGTATGCCCTTGGTGCGCCATAATCTCGCAGTTTACCTTAACTTCGTTCCTGATAACGTTTTATGTAAACCCCTTAAACGAAATTGGGTTAATTTTCCCATGTCCTTCGTCATGCTGTAATAACACATAAAAGTTCGCTCATAAAACGTTATAGAACATTATTTCACCATGATGCCACTAACATGGAAACGAATTGTTTTGCTTTCAACATCGTAGGAAAATCTTGTTTCATTCAGACCATAATGTTTATGATAACATTATACAATCCACTAACAGATTAGCGCATTGTAATATGGTTAATAGCCCGGGCCTTGAATATCTGATCACTGTAAGTAACTTGTGTCACGCAATTCAGAAATTTTGTACAACATCGTGAAGTAACCTCAGACTCGTTCTGATGAAATGATTAAATAACTTTTTACATTATTAGAACGTATCTTTGCACTTCCATAACTTTTCTTCTCACTGACAGAAAAATAACGGGAATTAAAATATTTAGCAGAGCGCAATAGTTTTCTGCAAAGTTTAAAGTGCTAAATCCATTTATTATAAAAGCAAAAAACAGTCAGCGGAACCATTCCAGCTATCCAAAACAGTCAATTCTATTTAAAATCTTCTCAACTCCACCGCGACTCATTTGCGCGCTTAACTTTGGCAACAATCTTTTCACTTTTTATAAAAGTCGTTAATAACATCTGTTTCCTTTGTTATATAATCTAAGAGCCTGTCCAGATGGAGCGTTTTACGCGCGAGTGCCCTCGCGCGTTTCAATTTATATTGCGTCCAGATGCCGCGTTTTACGCGCGCTCCTACCAAATAGTTGCTCGCGTTTTACGCGCGATTGAGGAATCGCGCGTAAAACGCGCGTAAAACGCCCCATCTGGACAGGCTCTTAGGGTGTTATTAATAATCCTGGCGTAGCGTTGGACTAGTTAATCCGTGTTTTGTCTCTTGCATTGACATGCAATTGTCAACTCGAGCAAATGTGACAAAACACGGTTTAACTAGTCCAACGCTACGCCAGGATTATTAATAAGACCCTAAAAGTTTATTTTGTTTTTATAAATTCCGCACTTCAAAGAGGTTAAATGGAAATAACAAAAATTAAAATTGTGTCTGTCTCTCGCAGCTCATAATTCATTAACACAATCCGTAAATATTTACCTTCTCTCTTATTTGCCCTTTAGGTAATACAATTCAAAACATTTAAATAGAAAGCAAAATATATAAAGCCGTTTAAAACAAGACATGAAAAGTCGTTTAAAACTTGACGTTTCATAATAAACGCAAAGTTTTATCACCCAATGAAAGTTTATATCATTTTCATAGACATCTTTGCTTATTTTTTTGTGATTTGATCAGTTGGAAGCTGTGTTTTTTTATAATTTATGGTACTAATTATGAAGCCATGTATATCTTTACACTGAACACATCTACAGTTACTGATTTAGTAGGCGGACTTTTGGGATGTTATAAAAGAAATTAAGTAGGCGGTACATCAAATATAATAATTATTTGTCAGTCTGCAAAATGTACATTTCATTTGCGTAACAATTAATTGCTTTTGAATAAACTCTTCACAATGTCGATGTAAGAACCGGGCCAATTTATATGCATATCTGCTTTATCGAGCTTGCCTTTCTGACGGCCTTTGTCTGTGGCACATTAATTTGTCAATAATGTTCTTGTGATTATTTCCTGCATGCTTCCAACTTATGCATGATTTTTCATTAATTTTACGTATTATCTACGTTTGTTTCTTTATGAGTTTGTTTTGATCTCGACATTATACAAAAATACAAAATACAAAATCTTTATTTCAAACAATATTACATGACAGTAACTTAGTGTAGTACCACTGTTTCCTGCGTTAGTTTACACTGTGTTGCAGAAAAACAGGTAGTAGCTGACCTAAAATTAGTCGGACTTAATAACACAAGGAATATATTATTTAAACAAAGAGTCCTGAACCTATACTCTACCCACTGTAATAATATAATATGAAACTGAAAGAAGATACATGAAGAGTATAAATATAGCCTTATGAATAAAGACATGCATGAATTTTAATTTCAACCTATAGGCATACGAACGAACATAGTAGGTATGGGAAATAAAATAAAATAAAATACCTACCCAGGTTGGTTACATTCAATCACTGAGTAGGTAGTGGAGGCACAGATTTGGTAGAAGTCTCCCCGCGTGTTTCGGCAAGCAGATTGATACTTGGCTACCACTATTTATAATGTGTCATTTACGCTATTGGACTGGCAACAAAAGTCTCTCGACATCGGCATAGTCGTAGTCCTGAAGCCAATCTCTTATAATTTAATTATGACTAACCTATTTATTTGTTTCAGGTGTGCTGTACGGATACAAAGGATTAGTCTTAGTCTTCGGCCTATTTCTTGCGTACGAAACTAGATCCATAAAAGTTCGGTCTATCAACGACTCCCGATACGTAGGAATGAGTATCTACAACGTTGTGGTGCTCTGTCTCATCACGGCGCCCGTCACTCTAGTCATCGCCAGCCAACAGGATGCTGCGTTTGCGTTTGTCTCACTAGCTATCGTCTTCTGTTGCTTTTTGAGTATGGCGCTCATCTTTATCCCCAAGGTAAGTCCTAACATTTTCACTGAATAAATTTATTAATATTGTAGACAATTCAGACAACACTATCTATCCCCAAACTAAGCAGAGCTTGTACGATGGTAACCAAATAATTGATATATACTTGAATACATATTATTTTTGTAAATTCATACTTAGAACACCATAAAATACCCATAAAATCTAATGATAGTTAGATAGGTAGTTTTACAAACGTTAATTCATTATAAACACGCTTCACAGTATTTTATAGCAAAGCTTATTTTCAAAAGTCAACTTGGCAAGTTATTCGATTAGGAAATTCATTTTTGATGTCTAAGGTGAATTTAAAGCAATTGGAAAATGTATTTCTCCGAAAACTAGTGCTCATTTCAAATGCTTTCAATTAGCTTTCGTTGGAACTGGGCTAATAGACCCACATTCATCCATCGCTAGAAATGGCGCCTTTAAACATTAAGATTTATTGGTTTACAACGACGTTGGGTGGACATTAGGATGAGTCGCTATATATCAATCTGACAGACAAATGAATAAGAATGAGACAATTTGTCTGAATCGATAAAATCCATCAGCTTGCCACGCGTGCGTCTGGATTCCGTATTAGATAACGACATCCAGTAGGCCTACCACAAGCTCTGTCTGGCTCTGGTTTCAAGTCTGTGTGAGTGCTCACCAGCGTGTTATACTGTGCGTGTGACGTTTAGACGTAGGATTTATTTAGCCAACACTCGCACAGACTCAAAACCAGAGACAGAGCCAGACAGAGCTTGTGGTAGGCTTACAGAGCTCGAATTACATTGCGTGCCAAGTGGCTCACACACACACTCACATCTTTCGTTTGATGAGCATTTGGCTTATACAACCGAGTGTTATTTTGTTCTTGTACCACTATCAAGGGAAGGTTCGTTATATCAATCGTTATTTTAGGTCTTTGAATTATTTTACGAAGTATTTTCTCACACTGCAGTATTTTTATTTATTTATTGTTTAATTATTTAACACAGAGTTTGGTGTTATTATATCAAACAGTGGCTTAAAGCCTACGTTAGATTTGTTTAAGCACTGGTACTTCTACCTGGGGGGCAATTCTAGACCAGTGACTTTTTTGTCACGGTAGACATATATCACAAGAACTGTCAAATTTAAATAGACATGACATTTTTAATAGATATCGTATTCCAGCAATATCACTTTAGACATTTATCGAGCGAAGGCCGTTAGATATGTGTCGAGTGGTGAGTAGTAGTCGACATTGACATCTCTAATATACTTTGGGTGACTTTGGGCTTTTTTTTTCTTTCGGTCCTTGGAGCAGGCTAGAGTACCAAGACCATACCACCTAGTCTTACTTTTTGATAAAAAGTCAATGATGTTTACTTGTTTGTAGGGGATACAAGTTGGGAGCGAGAACGCGAATAATGCTTTCTCATAAACCTACAATAAGTGAGGAGTGATTGAATTTAGCTCGTACTTAGTAATTATTCAATGGCGCAGTTAGAAGAGCAGTCAATCAGACAGTCAACGTCTATACTTGTATCCAGGGTTCAAGCT
Source organism: Thera obeliscata (assembly GCA_947578465.1). NCBI lineage: Eukaryota > Metazoa > Arthropoda > Insecta > Lepidoptera > Geometridae > Thera > Thera obeliscata. Next base: position 9,532,579 of record OX387926.1, read on the forward strand.
TCGAGAGAAATATTCTTTTTGCATTGAATGGCCATCTAGTTGTTAACCTTTGAATTAAAAATTCAAGTCATCAGAGTCCTTCTCTTGAGTGTAATGATCCTGACAATGACATTAACTACAACACTTCATAGACAACTGAACATAGATTACAAACAACAAAGTTTACAGTTTTATGGTACATAACGTTCCATGTGTTTCCGGAATTAATTATTGTAACTAACATTTTGTGCGAAAAGTCCATTGATTACTATCTAATGAAAATGAATCTATTATAAACAACAACAAGAACGCATTATAAACGCCGTTTAATAGGAAATGTGTTTATTTGAAGACAATAATAAAGTTAGTGCTATAGAACTATTCTATCGATAGAAACGGAACGTTATCTAGGTTATCTACGTAACATGAACAACAACGGGATAGTCTGTGGAAGTTCTAAGAATGAACCTTCTTTCTGACATCTCTAAAGTAAAAGTCTAACGTAAAAGTCTATCGGTGGCTAGAATACGCATTTTAGCGCGGTTCGATATTATCTTCGACAAATTTGGTGATATGACACTGCTTTCGCGACATTTCAAATCTCTATTTCGAGCGTAAATCTCTATAAGTCTAGAATTGGCCCCCAGTAGTAACATGGTGGTGGCTCTTCTGGTGGTATTATTACTTTTATTCTAAAACCTGTCACCAGTAATCATAATCATCTTATAAATAACAATATAAGGTATGTACCTATTGTTAGTTCAAGTACCTTCTCATACGAATGTTCAAAACAAACGAAGCGTAAATTCCAACAAAATGTTTAGCTTTAGCGACGTTCCCTAAGCTCCTGGATTCCACCTGCGCTCAGTCATGACAGAACGTTTAAATTATTAATTTCAATTGTATACCTACCTACTAAGCTTTTGCTTTCATATTTATGATCTCAGTTAAAAAAAAACACAAGTTCATAAGTATAGGTAAGTTAGCTTACAGTTTAAAATGAGATAAAAAGTTACCTGCCGACAAAAAGTATGTGACTTTCGTTCCTCGTTGGTTTCACTTAAGTTTATGATCAGAAACTCTTGGTGAAATAATAATTGAACCAACCAAAAATAAACAACTTCGTTACAAAGATAAGTTGCCGTAAATAGCTCTCCGGAGTCTCGTCCAAAAACTTTAACGTTTTAATTCGCCTCTAAAAACTCGCAAATACTTTTTTCAGTGAATTTAAGTAAACTCTGTGCGCGATTGTCATTGAATAGAATTAAGATCAGTGTCAGTTTGCATAATGTCCTGCAGGAGCGCTGTTACCAACGACGATAGAACCATTTCCGTCGAGTTGACTTTTACGGCTTCCGTGAATAAGAATTACTAGCCTTTATACATTCTGCCTAGTTGGGTAGAGGCTTATTTGGAAGAGTGCGATTTAGGCCCAAAGCTCTGGATTGTGGAATGCTATCCTGCGATGACGACTGGCATTTAACGTATTTCTGTTTTATTGTTGGACATTTATTATAGCTATTTTCCAAAAACGTTTTGTCAAAAAGTAAATTAATTTAGAAACGGCTTCATATAGAATTGATATCACGTACCCGCAGCAACGATCTTATATTATGGAAATAAAAATAGATTTCCCAATACGCATTTTTACACAATTTAGATCCAAGGTGGGCTTACATGTCGCACTAGTCAATATTGATGTCTGCAAAGCGAGAATTGGAGGCATGTCACGCTCACGTCGTCGTCTCTAAGCTTATTGAGACGTGCTTCACGATTCTGTTATGCCTAGCATTTTTATATTTGACAACTAATTAATCTTTAAATCCCTTCATCCGTCTCATAATTTATCTTTCTCTTCTTCTTGTTGTGTCACAAATTATTTGGAAAGTAGCGTAAATACAGTGTAAAAGTGCGCCCCAACCCAGGCTGCTACAAGCGTCATCATTCACAGTCCGACAACGCCCACTGCTATAGGCCTCTGTATGTGCTTGTTGACAGCCGTCATTCATAATCTTATCCAAGTTGTTTGTCACATCGTATGCCCTTCTTGCCACATGACGACCGACGCCGATATCCATTGCTTGGACGCCAAGCTAGTACTAACGCGTTTTATTAATGTAGGTACGATATTCGTCACATCGTCTGCCCATCTTGCAGCAGGATAACCGACGCTACTATCATATGCTCATTGCTTGCACGCCAAGCTCATGCGTGTTTTTTATGTAGGTGATCGAAGTGATCCGGCATCCGACGGAGCGGGCAGAGAGCGGCCGAGGCTCGGGCTCTGGGAATGCAAACGGAGACGAAGAGAAGTACCGAGAGCTGGTCAAGGAAAACGAGGAACTGCAGAGACTTATATCACAGGTGAGACCCAAAATAGCACCCAGTAAATACCTGTAAAACAAAAACAGAGACATATATATTCGACTAATCCTCCCGTTAAGTTAATGCCCCAAACTTTAGTCCGATAACCTGGTAATATGGGTACTATTAGAAATAAGTCTTGGGTTAGGAAGTAACATTTTTTATAATCTCGAAAAGTTATTGAATCAGGAAACTACTTCGTGGCCTTTTCGAAACGAATTATGCCGTATTATAGCCCCTTTATAAACTGCCAGTTTCCGAAATAGCTGATATAAAAACCGTACGGCTACGGCACTGTCGAGCTTAAAGTTCGTTTATTTTAGTTTTTTTTAATAGAACGAAAAAATAAGGCAACCTTTTGCCTGATTCTAACAGCCAGGTTTTCTGTTTATTACACTATCTAATTAATAACTCATATAATACTATTCTAGATAACTTTCGTAGGTACATTATACAAGTATTTAGGCTCTCCAGACTCTAGGTAATTGGGTAATAATATGATAGATGAACGACTGAACTCATATAACATTATTAGTCATTATCAACACTAACCATATTATTCATGACATGGAATTAGCTGCGGGTATTTGTAGCCCAAATAATAGATTAGATTTACGCTCGTGTTATCCATGCGTGATTGTTACCAATTACACTTATTTTTCTATCTCTCTACTATACAGGAGGTTTTTTCGAGGAGGGCGGTGATGGCCATGTGAAAAGAGTCACGCCCTCGACTTAAAAGAAAACAATAACAGTATATTTATTTTTTTACTTTTGACGGAAATGGACCCGAATGATTTTTCAAGAAAAATACACCCTGTATTACCAATGGAGTATGTTGCTGATAAGGATCCATCTTTGTAAATAAATGTTTGGAATGGAAAAATAGCAAATTTTCATTATTTTATATTTTTACGCGGAAGAAAACTCACCTCCTATTCAAACTTTAAAGCAAAAGATTTTTGAAAAAATAAATATGCAGTTACTCATTTCTTCTAAATCAAGGGCATGATTCCTTTCACAACTTTTCCCTAACTCTCGTGCTTTCGGACTTGGCCATCAAGGTCTTTCAAAGTGAATTGACATCTGATCGATCAGCAATTTACAGTAGCACCTCGTTCAATAAACTCTTTTCAATGCCAATGGCTTGCCTAACTAAAAACAACACTTCCAAGTAAATTGTTTTATAGATCCATTAAAGCTATCCTTAGGCACGGAAAACTTTTCCCACTTCGAAAACAATTTTTAGACGCCTTAACAAAGTGCCTGTTACATTAGCATTGCTACAACATTCCAATTTTATCAGTTTTTAGGGTTCCGTAGCCAAATGGCAAAAACGGAACCCTTATAGATTCGTCATGTCTGTCTGTCTGTCTGTCTGTCTGTCTGTCCGACCGTGTCACAGCCATTTTTCTCCGAAACCATAAGAGCTACACTGATGAAACTTGGCGAGTAGATGTATTCTGTAAACCGCATTAAGATTTTTACACAAAAATAGAAAAAAAACTATAAATTTTGGGGGTCCCCATACTTCAAACTGCAACTCAAAAAAAATTTTTTCGTTGAACCCATACGTGTGGGGTATTTATGAATAGGTCTTCAAGAATGATGTTGAGGTTTCTAATATAGTTTTTTTCTAAACTGAATAGTTTGCGCGAGAGACACTTCCAAAGTTGAAAAAAGTTGGTCCCCCCCCCTCTAACTTCTAAAATAAGGGAATGATAAAACTAAAAAAAATATATGTTGTACATTACTATGCAAACTTTCAACGATATTTGGTTTGAACGAGATCTAGCCAGTAGTTTTTTTTTATACGTCATAAATCGTAAACCGCAATTTACCTTTCGACGAACTACAAGAACCTGTTTCCTGTTTATTTTCTGTATATTATGTTACTTGATGCTACGGAACCCTTCATGGGCGAGTCCGACTCGCACTTGGCTGCTTTTTTCCCTTTATCGCGGTACTTCCCGTCTAAGAATTATCTTTATTTCTGGACGTTGCAAAACTGCTGAGTACCTTTGTACTCAGAATGGAAGCTTTCCCTCTTGCAAAGACACAAATAACAAAGAAAGAACTTGATTTTTTGCCCAAAGAAAAGCTGCATTTTTATAGGTAAACCTTTAATAATATTTACCTAAGAAAGGTGCATCTTTTAAACTCTAAACACAAGCCCAGAACTTTTAACATAACTAATTTAATTAAGCTTCCTTTTCTGGATTAATTTCAATGCAAGGGAAAATAAGGGGAACGGCGTGTGCCAGTGAAATTGCACACATTATGTGGCTTCTTATTGCTTATTATTTAAACAACAAATATAACATTGAAAAAACTTTACATACCAAGAGCTGTATGAAAATTATAGTAAATGCTGTATAAAATTAATAATCTTTTTAATCAATCCATAATCCATTGCATGGAAATGAATTTGTAGGAATTGGAAGTTTCATTTATGAAGTCGCCGAATTTAACCGGGAACGTTGCAGCCGAGCAATTGTTTAATTAGCAGTTGCGGCTGTGGATCGCCGCAAATTATTCAGTTCACTGGCCATATTTATTACGAGACCTACTCGCAAAATACCTAGAAGTTTGAATGGGACAATACGCTATTCATAATAGATTATACGTAATTTATATACAATACAGTGTAGGCTTGGCTCAGAGGTCTAAATGATTGAATGTCTTTAAATTTTGTTGAATAGTATGAAAATTCAAAGTTCGTTATCTATTTAGCTAGCTTAGATTAAATTAGAAGGCAAAGTTGAGCCACAGGAAAGAAGGGATTTCTTCTAATACAGGTTTCACTAACTTTTAGAAGAGATCCCAATCCTTTATTTGTCAAAATCTGAAATAATTATAATTCGGCCGTTCAGGGAATGCGTTTGACAGTTTGATCAGTTAGTCACAGTTAGTCACATAGTTAGTACAGCATTACAAATATAAAGCGCTGACATAACCTTGTAATAGCGCAGTATAGATTTAGAAAAATATTGTATAACAAGTTATTTGACACTCAGTTTGGCACAAAATTATAAAATTCATTGATTATTGATATAATAATGTTGTTTTAATGCTCATCAATTGTTAAAACGGTAAACAACCAGCAAAAATATTTTTATCGTAACTGCAACGCCATTACAAAGTTACGTCGTCAGTTCAATCGCGACGTGTCAGGAACGCATTCTCTGAACGGCCGAACTATAAATAAATACATTTTCGATTTTGATTTTGATAAGTATGTTAATACTAACTGCATTCAAAAATTTGGGAAATACTGTTTCTATAAAAATGTTTTTTATTTCGGAAATTCTCTTTATATTCTGCAAACAAAAAGAACAGCAGAAAATAATATTATAACGCTCAGTGAAACATCGATTTCCATACGACATCGAGCTCTAACATGGCGTCGCGCCACATCGTTTATTTTTATTGTATTATAAAGTTGGAATGTGTGAGATAAAATACGAGTTCAAGTTTAATTAGAAGGCTTTGTCTAGAACAATTTAAGTAAATTAAAACGTGACCGCCTCGCATCTACGTTCTCACGGCAAACTTCTAGTAAGTTAGTTATTAAACTCCGCTATTTCGCTAGTGTGAATTGTTTTATGAAAATTCACATACTTTAAATGAGTCCTTGCTTAGCAAGCATACCTATACCAAAGTAACGGAACATGATTTTAAAGGTGCAACGTCAATCTTCTTCGTATACCACACAAATACTTATTTTTGTAATGTTAGTATAAGAAAAGTTAAAATAATATGTAACACAAACGATAAAGGATACGTAAAAAAACTTCATATTCAGAAATAAATAAAATGATGTAGAAATAAATTGTAAATTTATTTCCGAAGTAAAAGTTTTAGCATGTAGTAATTTTTACCCACAGTTTGATATTTAATATTGTCTACAGAAAGAGGAGCGTATTCGGGTGCTGAAGCAAAAGCTAGCGGAGCGAGAAGCGGCCGCGGCGGACGGCGTGACGCAAGGTACGGCCGCCATCGAGCGCGAGCGAGGCGTGGTGGTCGCGGACCTCGCCACCGCCACCTCGGACTATGGCACCTCCACCAACTACACCAGATCCTCCCGAGCCTCTGTCTCTGACCTTGACTTCTCGGAGAGCTACCTCTGAACTTATCTCCCTAGCCTTGTCTATCTGGGGTGCGGTAGCTGCAGTAGGTTATTCATTTTGTACAAGAAAACAATGCAATATGTAGGTCTAAGTACTTGTACGATTGAATCATTTAATTTTTTGTAGAATAAAAAAAGCAATCCAAATAAAAGAATACAACGTTTTACAGTACGAGTAAATGTACAAGGTACTATGGATTCTAGTATACAATGCTATTTGTATGGTATACATACTTACCTAGAGGCAATTAAAACGCGGCGGATTTTCATAAGATCGTCGCGCCCGCTACCGCTATCGCTCCCCCTCCGTGAATGTGGACGAGACCTCAATGTCAATGAATACTTTTGTAACCCTTAGGTCATGTGTAGCCTTTTACCCTTACCTTGGAATAGGATGGGATCCGACTGATTCTTAGGAGTGTTGCATGTCTACTTATCAAGCTCGTATTTAGTACCTATATTTTAGCGACAAATAGTCTCTCACGAGCCCTGCAAGAATTCCTGAAAGGGTCTAACAGTTACCTATTTGGAACTTAAATGTTCTCTCGTAGCAATTTCTACGTAAACATCTAAGTTCAGTAAATTTTCTGGTAATTGGAAGGGTATAAGTAATTATAATTATCCTTGTTCTACGCTCGAAATAATGAGCATTTTAATGAAACCATCAAAGCGCGTTGCTAATCATTGCGTAATGTTCACGTTCAAACTACACCAAAATCCTGTTGTCAAAACTTTACCCATAAATAAAATGTCCTATGACTTTTACCGCTGAAGTTTGTTCGTTATCAACCTTGGCTGAGCCACGCTTCAGCCTAGCCCTCCTACTAATTAAAAGGGACTCCTCCCTGGCCCCTCTGATGACCTTGATTGAAATATCTGTCAACTAGTTTCATATTTACGAGTTTATATAGGTCGTCACATCTGAATTATTTTCGTTTATCGTTGAGTTAAAATTTTGATTTTGCCATTTTTATAGAAGTACCTTTGAAAAGATTCAAGACATTTAGATTTATCTGCCAAATTCCAACTAACAATCCATTAGATTATTAAACAAAGTAATTAATCGCCAAATTCAACAAAACTTGAACTCAATCCGTATAAGTTTGTAAAACTTCACCGCCAACAAACCTTTTCAAACCTTTTACAAAACTTTATTTTGCCCTATTTTATACAATGAGTACCTAAAGGTTAAATCAATCAGAAAATAGAATAGTGTAGGTAGTTTTAATTTATTTATTTATTTTATTTTAGTTGATATTGTTTTTTTTTTTCTTTGTTTTAAATAAAAAGTATACCTAGTTTATCAGAAAATTAGATGAAAACAGTCACCGAGCATCCCTTGATATGCGTAGGATTGAATACGGTAGGATTACTCTGCCTTATGGACCACACTTTACCCTAATTACTGGGCCGTGGCCTACCATTGGACTATTCTCATATCAAACTGGCAGACGCTATTCCTATTCAATCTCAGTCATTTTGCTCCAATCGGACTCAATAAATATCTTTGGGTTTAGCGCATGAACTGGATTTTTAAACTCTGATTTTACATTCCACTAGTTCAAGATGCACAAAATGAATTCGTATGGTTTGTGCGACCAAAAACTATGTTTGTCAATAAATATAGTGAAAGTTACAGCGATAAATAGAACGCTTCAAACATGACGCGTTAAAATATTGGTGTCTAAATGAGCTACCCTCATTTCAATTGAGAAAAGGCAGTCCATTTGTAAACGTCGATGAAACACCTGCAAGCGAAATTAATAACAATTATGTCTATGACCCTCAGGAGCCGTGATTAATTATATTCTACGTGAACGGCTGTTGATTAAATTTAAGAAAAACCAATGCTCTAAAAAAGTTAGATGTTCTAGGTGTACCTACCCTCTTTTAAAAAATAATTAAGTATAGGTACTTTGTAGTTCTTGATTCAATTTGTGAACCCTTACCAAAAATAAGTTATTAATGACCTTAATAATGCATTTTAGATAATTTAAAAATCTTTTTGACTAAAACATGTATTAACTGTGTACACACCTTTACCCTTTAGTGGAATATTTGTGACGTGATCTATCTACCCCACTTAGCTCTCCATGGCAACAGACGTTAACTCATATGAAGTATAAATCACACAAAACCGTACAAAGGTCTCAGCTGGAGTTCTAAGTCCTTTGACAGTATTCTGGCTATACCTTGCCTACTTTGTGGATTGGCTCAGTCCGCATAGTCTTGTGTGCATGATTCCATAAGATAAGTCATTTATACTATTCGAGTTATTTAGCTATTCTAAGCGTCAAAATAACGGTGATCATAAAACTATTCTGCTGCCATAGAGATAAAACCTCTTATCTAACTCTACCTCACACATTGTATTTATTGCACGTACTAACCTACATATTTACATTTAAATATTACCAACCTACTACTCCTACTAGACTGATTTAGTGGTATTCTAGTATATTACTCGTCTAAATTTGTCTCTACGTTTAATTGGAAACTTTTATGTAGAATCCTATTCTTTGTGTTACTAGTTTTAGATTACTCAAACTCTACTGACGAGTGTTATAGAGTTGATCGCTACAACGATTTATATTTTACGCGTTTTAAATATTTTTACGATCATAAAACTACTTACGAGTAACTATAAAATTTCACTTATAAATTTATTGGCACGAATTAAAGTTAAATAGTTCTAGGCTCAAGTTACAATTGATATAAAATTTATTTATGTAAACGTTTAGATTGTTTTAGATTTAATTAGGATTGTTTTAGATTTAATTAGGATTAACTAACAATATTATCCATCATAAGGTTTTACTGACTTTAAGGCGAAGACGACCGTCGATGTGCTTCTCGCTTGCACATTTTGACCGTTTGAAAGATCATCAAAATCACCTAACTTATTTATTGAAAATCGCGAGCAGCTATCTTGCGTATAAAAAAATCCTACTTAAAAGTTGGCTGAACTTGGCGGGCTTGGGTAAACTTTAAATTTTAAGTAAGAAAACATGTTAGAATTTTTTTTTTGGCTGAACACTATGTGCAATTGGAATGCACACAAGATAGTTGCTCGCGATTTTCGATAAAAAAGATCATTATTCTGATATTTTTCAAATGGTCAACGTGTGCGAGCGATAAGTGATTGCACGGTTTTCAGCGTCTTAATATATTTTGTTACAAATTATATTTCTAAGTAGTTGACAAGTTCATGCAGTCAAATCTCGTTATGATGCAACGACTGTTACTGTGTTTAAATTATAAGTTCTTAGAATGTTTATCTGACTCGGTAGAACATTGGGAGAAAAAGACCATTTGCTCACAGTCAATGAGCTAACAAATCTTCTCGGTCCTCGGTCCGTGAGTGAACAAATACCCTAGTTAGATGCTGCACTTGTGTTGTCTCGGTCGCGATGCAAATCAGCGGACGACGCGATTTTCCACTGACGAGCATTTGACCTCACTTGATGGAAATACCTGGAAAAACTTGGGAATACTCGTATTGCTGCTTTCATCTTTTGAATCTAAAACGGTTGGTAAATGAATGTAAATTTTTGCCTTTCTTTATCATAAACTCAGAGCCGTTTTTCTAATAAACGCTTGTTTCGATAAATAAATATAAGTTTACAATAGCTATACAATATTTTTCCGAAGAATTCTATAATACACGAGCAGCGGTTTGAATGTTTTCCAGTTTTTTCCTTATAGTGTCTCGATCCCGTGCCATGTTAAGTAGTTTGGAGATGTTGTCCCCCGTAGTTACCCAGTGCCCGTGTCCGTGTCACCCACAGCATGTATCCACAGAGCACGCCACTATATAGGTACCTAGTTCACAGGATGTACAGTTAACACTAGAATTTATACAACTTGTAACTTTCATGGCATGTCACAGCTTGCAATGCAAATTTTTATAGGACAAAAGCACAGTGATTAGCAGCGTGATTGTGTAGCTTTTGTTACAATCAAAACCTATTCGCATCTGTCAGTTGTTATATTATTTTAATTTTAAGGTTTGATTGCGATAAAAAATGAATTGAAACAAAACCCATCAGGGACTTTGTTGAATAAAAAAAACTTTGACAAGGAACGATTGAAATAAGACTGAATGTTGACGTAATTGAACTTTTTTTTGTAGCATGGCAACAGATATAGTGGTCGAAAAATGATGGCAATATGATACTTGAGCGCTGTTCCTTGTTACTACTATTCGTTTCTTATTATCAAACTTTTGAGTCCAACAAGAATTACTCAATCGTCCAGCAGGAAAACTGTTGACAAAGCCACTTGTTTTGTGAATATTTGTCCTTTAAAAAGATCTTGCAATGCTGCGAATCCGACTAGAAATTTACGAATTGTATACTTTCTTAGTGCAGCCAACTGTACATATGGTTCACAACACTACACACTTAGGGAGCGATTCACGACCTCTGGGAATTTGAAATCCATGGTAATAGCCGATCCTTATTTTTGATGTGTGGTTGATATATTTTATCTGACAACTTACAACTATGGTTGGATGACTGCCAATGCTTAAACCCATATTTACACATCCGACGTTAATATAAAAAATACGTGATTAATCGCTTTCAATGTCGTTATGCTTACTTGCTCAGTAGGAGCTCCGTGTCACAGAATATTCTAAAAGGCAGTTGAGAGTTGGAAAACTTCTCTGGGGTTTCCATTCTAACATTCGTTCCGCGGTCTAAGTGTTAAGAACACAAGTTGCAATTTTCAAATATGATAATATGTGTTTTATATGTATTTACGTGTATATACTTGTAGAATTATAAAACAATCGTTATTAAAAAAAACTCCTTTATTTAAATTCACAGTTAGTTATCAGATACCGGGAACTTTTTCATTCTTTCATCTCTTTGTAATATACCTACCATGTCATGATAGATTAAAAATATATCTCGTCACTCAAACACACTTCAATGTATGGAGGTGTGTCCAAAATAACCTTTGAATATTACACACTTACTTACTCAATATATTCACCTGCATTCATTATATCTGAGAATAACACGATATCAACTATTTACAATATATTATCAACCTACTCAATATATGTATATGAAAATAGTGAATAAACATCGTAGAACTCAATTTATTACGTGAAATTGTATATAAATATGTAATCTGCTGAGTAACGAGATTTCCTTGCATGAATGTTAATTGTTTATTTTTGTACGGCTTGCTTTCGTTCAGTTTGAGATGAAATTCGTTCAAAACTTTTCAGTTTGTGACAAATGTAAGCACTAACGAAAAAGTTATTGCTTATTATATCACTGGTATATACGTACAATGAGTTAGTCGTATCTACATGAGCTAGAAGTACAAAGGTTTTTGCACGTGTGCGTCCCCCAAAAGGTGTCAAGCAAAGTAAACCGACATAAATGTGAACATAACAATTTAAAAATTACATTGATATGTTAGTAGATAATCAACATAGGACTCAACTGTTGCATACAAGTTGTATTATATATTTTGCATCGATATTTTTATGCTTAACCTGTAGCTACTGCCTTCGCTTTTTGCGTTATTAGTCAAAATGTACATTTATTAGATCATAGGTATGTTCGTCAACTCTGATTAAAAAAAACAATAAACTAATGATAAATGTTCTTTTTCTCTCGGCAGATGTACAAGATGAACACATCTGATCGCCGCAAAGCAATCTACGATACCCTAAGTAAGCAAGTTAGCTATAAGTACCTAGTCAAATCATAATTTGTTAAAAACCAGTTTAGGGAACTGTTTACAATATTTGTAAGAAATAAAGTGTTCTTATTATGTATTTACGGTTAGTTTAATTATTATTGTGTAGTTATGTGAAATGGATTAAAGTTTTTTATGTATCTACGAAGTATAATGCCTTGTTTTGACAAAAAACAAGACAGTTTCGATTTATTCGTATTTTAGTTACTTGATAAAATTATCAGCATTATGATTGATATTCTTTTTAAGAGGTGTTGTTAACAATTAATATAATAAAACAAGCTCTCTTATCGTAAATTGTTAATATATTGAAAGATATTCCAAATACGCGCCATGCTCGATCATTCCAAATAATATTGTGTTTGAATCTTAGGGCGCTTGTACACGCTAAGAAAATTTGCCGTTCCTGCGGCAGACAAGACAAATTCTTCGTGTAGACGACAAGAATTTTGTCTTTTCCACACACGAAAACGCAACAACGTTCGCCGCGTCGTGTCTTGCGCAGATAAGATTTTTTTCGTGCACCGCTGCGAGCAGTGTACACAGTTATTTTCTAGTTACGACACGAATTCTTGGGTAGACCCGGCGTTTTTTCTTAGCGTGTACAAGCGCCCTTACACAGTCAAACTCCGTTTATTATGAAGTAATTTTGACAGCAACCACAAATTAGAATATAGTTACAACTTAAGAACATATCAGAGTAAAATTAAATTATTACAAGATACCTTTTGGTAGATAAGTAATTTTCCATAATCTTTTCACAAACGCTGTGTGATTGAACTGAATTGCCAAAATAGGTTAAAACTGCAAACAATTTCTTGATCATTATGTTATTTCTAGCATTTTAGAGATTTCCAGTTTCATCATTAATCGAGGTTGTTTTAGACTAATAAGGCCATAGTTTAAGCTAAATGATTCTCAAGAAATTATGTATTTACTAAATTAATAATCTTGACTAAGAAGTAAAATATTCAACATTTACCAAGTCAAGAGTAAAATAAAATCTACGAAAGTTAATATCCGTCATTTTGTTAAAAAATATTAGATTTATACAGATGTTACAGCACTGCCAAGTTTATGATTGTAAGTAGAAAATGTAAATGTGAATTCTAGTTAGCTAATAATAATTATTGTGAAGTTTGATGTGAATGCACATTCTAGAAGTAAGTTTTAATTGTTTCATTCATTCGTATACTAAATTGATAATTTTATTACACAAATAAATTTTAAATTCTAAACACTTGGTGCGGGGTTTTGTATTGAAAGTTCTAAAGAGTTTTATTTTAGCTACTGTTCTTACATAGAGTACCTCTACTACTATACTCGACCTATACTAATACACAGTAAAATGATAAAGTAATGAGAAACTTGTTTATTTGTATAAAAATTACAATGGATTATATTACCTTTTTGCCATTTATATTTTCATTGACATACATAATAATTTGTGAATAAAAGTAACTATACATTTTATTTTATGACCCATATCTTGCTAATTTGCAGTGTTATTGAAATATAAACCTTTTTTATAAAACAAATTATGCTAACACACAACAAAAACAAATTATTATTAGAGGTAAGTTATAATATTTAATTAATACCGTGTTAAATTCCCGATAATCATAATGAAACATTCATTATTGGATATGGATATGGTATAAAATTAATTATTGGACTGTGACGGGTGCATTTTGGACCCAGTATTAACTTATTTATATTCTGTGGATTGTAAAGGATTTTTAATTCTATTTTTTTATGTTTTTAGGGGTGGATTCACATAGCACATTGCTTTAGTGAGACAACCATCACTTTTTTGTGTACCAATTGGTTTTATCTCAAAGATTTGACTGCATGAAAAATTTCATAATCACCGTTACTGTTATATATAAAAGTAAAACATTATTGTGTTATAAAAGTAGGATAAAATCGTTGACATTTCATAATTTTATCGCATTTCGAAGTATGCAACCTGCTCAGTGACGCTGAAGTCGGAAGGAAGATCTCATTTAGGATGTTAGTTAGTTTGTGTAAGCTTCAACTAATTAGTATAGGTAATATTACTTTCCTGTGATCTGTACCTTGGTTGTATTAACCATTCACCCGTGTCATCACACTGTAAATAAACCGTCATGGAATGATCTGAATGTATTCAGAATATTTTATTTATTCACCTTCTTTTTACCTTTTCAGCAACGCTTTCTTTTGACAGTAGGTCTAAAGTTCATACTTATAGATTGATGGTATTAGTTTTATGTAACGTTATAAGAAGTCATTTATCAGGTTAGGGTTGACATTATCATTTCTTTACCTCCGGCTAAACCCGTACAAACAGTGTCAATAACAAAGGCTTAACAGATGCGCCTCAGTAGCCCTGCGTCATCATTTAACTACAACATCGGCCGTCGGATGACGGTCGGCACCGAACCTAATAACAATGAACCTTCCCTCTCCAATGGTATTTCTCTCGAACATACACGAGACCTCTAAAGCTTGTCCTTTACAATGCTATAGAAGTGAAGAGGCCAATCCGTAATCCCATTTTAGTTCGGACTTTATTTCAATTGGAGGTAACGAAGTGGATTTATATTAATACAAGACCTGCAAGACACTTTCCTTTTGAATTTGCTCTATTTTTATTCCAGAACTGCCGAGCTGATGCTGAGTCAAAGTGGCAAAATACCCAGCGTATAGCTAACATTTACAGTACTTATACCTTACTGTACCTATACCTTTTTGATAGCTCTATATTGTTTCATATCATTATCCTCGCTTAGCTATGTATGAAATGCAAATTCCATCATTTGAACTTACAGCTTAAGCTTAGAAGGAAATTTCTTATCCAACGTGAAACGTGTCAGCACAGCGAAAACATCAACAGATTAGTTTCATGGCCTCATCAACCGACATCTTTATGTTACGAGCGAAAAGCAATTTGTTGTAAAAGCCGGATTAGTCTATGATTGAAGGGATGGACTCAAACCAGCGGTCACATACATTGAAGCGTCCCCAAACTTTCTTAATTGCATTGCCAGACTTCCCAAATATGAAAAGCCACGGCATCTGCTAGGTCCCTAGGGAATTATGTAAACTTTTACGAGATGCTTACTTGCTGATTTTGTTTACCAAGTTTATAGCAGTTGCAAACTTTTTTGATGAAGTGACGAAATCGTTAAAAGCTTATAAAAGTGGCGTACGTGTTTCATTTGCAAGCTCCCAGACTAGCAGAGTCCGTCGACACAAGTTCCTAACTATGTTAATAGATTAACTGTGGATTACACTTCCAGGCTCTAATGAAGTTGCGTTTTCTTTTATTTTTCCAAGCTGTTATGGCATTAACTAGAGGAAACTGCTGGCAAGTTATGATAACCGTAAATTCAAAAGTAGAATTCAAAAGTAGAATCGATACCGACTAGAATTCACTCTCTTCTTGTTAGGGTTTTAAATACATTATTTTGGTTTTTCTTTGATTTGGCGAAGACATTTCTGGGGATCGATTACGAGTTATTACTTCTTTCTTCAACCGACAACTGCAGGGGAATAAAGGTTCTCGAACGGCAACGACAAAACATCATAGGGCACCCACCCACTAGATGGACCGACGATATTGTACAGATAGCGGAAAGTCAATGGATGGAAAGGGATCAGAATCGTTCTTCCTGGTAATGTGTAGGGGAGGCCAATATCGAGCAGTGAACTTCTTCAGGCTGATAATGATGATGATGAGTGCTTTCTTTCTATTAGAGAAACTTTAATCTAAGTTTTTTCTGAAGCGCCTTCACGCTCATTTAATCTGTATTAAATTAAGCAGCAATTTCTCATAAGCAAATTTGTTGAAAAAAATGTTGTTGAATTCGTAACAATTTCGCTAATGAGAAATTCCAGTTTTAATTTCATACTGATCAAATGAGCAGGAAGTAACATAATCCAGAAAATAACCTAAAATGTTTCTCAAATAGAAATAAGAAATATAATTTACGTTATTGTACATTTCTTAAACGACGAGTAGGTATACCTACCTACTTCAAAAGAGAAGAGATTCGTTTTTTGCAAAGCCAACGCGGTCGTTTTATTATAATGATATAGCAATCTTCCTCAAAATGCCTCCAGCTTTACTAAAAAAATAATTGAATATGATAGCAACAAAAGAAAACCTTAGTAACGAAAATATCGTTTCTTCCCTCACAGGCCTCGGGGTTAACAATACAACGGATTTGATAAAAATAAATTCTGATGGTAAAGGGGCTTATTATAACAAAAAAGAGAAGGTATGATAATACCCCACCATGCTAAGTGGTTTACGAACACTTTACTTTGCTTTTATTATCATTACAAGTTTAGTAGTAGGTATGAGTTTATTCTAACACTGTGAAAGAAAGAAAAAGAAAGATTCTTTCTTTTTATTATTCTTGCTTTCTAGAAGTAGCTAAGAGTTTATTGTTACACTGTGCTTTTTATCCTTTGTTGGGTTATCGATCTTGCTTTTTCACGAGATAATCTTGAAATTAAGGTCTAGGCAACCGCTTTTGTGGCTTATATTAATGGATTGATTGATAAACTATTAAAATTTGTAAAGAGTCTGTATAGGTACTTTTTAACCCTAGCAAAAGTTGGTTGGATCTGCTGTGTAAGCGTGAAGCTAATCTAAATGTAAGATCTTGCTAGCATTATATTTTATTGTATAGGAATGTTTAGTTCAAAATTTCAGAAGTTAACTGTTAATGTTAGGCTTAGTAAGATCGTTGTCAAGGCAACTCGAGAAAGTTTGGTTGAGGCTGTTCTAAGTTAGTTGTCCATCTTATTACGAAGGGGTTTCACCCTGTCTATAGGCAGACACTTATGCAATAGAATCACATGGTAAACCAAACCTTTCAATAGAACTTAGGACTAGGGTCTCATTGTTGCTTAGACTCTGTGTTGATTAGAAAACCCTGTGTTTCAGAGTGTAACAAAAATCGAGGAAATACATCAATGACTAAATATCATATATTACTATGTTAATGGACATATAGCTTAACATCGAAATGTAAAAGCGAACAAAAATGTAAAAGCGAACAAAAATATAAAAGAACTTTAACCCAGATTCGGACGCTTCAATGTTTCATATTGACGAGGTTATTGCTACTGTGCATAGTTTTTAGTGGAACGCAACTGCGGCGTGGAGCGGAGCCAAGCGTGTACAAGCCAGAGCTACTATCAGAGCTACTCTTCTCGTATCGTCTGCCACACAGAACAAAGTAGAACGGACATGTGGCCGGAAAAGTGTCGCCAAAATTCATGAGCATAATGCTCCTTTCTCCATACAAATTCAACAGATTTTTCGGGAGTCATAAAGTGAAAAATGCCTTGCAGCAGCGCAAGCTTTTACTTTCCGAACAAGTTAAGGCCTGCGCACACCTAGTTCGCTGGCGGTAGCGATCAGTGAAACGCTGTCAAATATCGCTGTCAAATCTCAAATCTGACAGCGATATTTGAAAGCGTTTCATTGATCGCGTTCGCCAGCGAACTAAGGCCTTCAAGCGACAAGATAAAACATAGAAATACATTCTTAACATCTTTTTTCCTTTCTTTTTCTTAGAATCCTCATATTTAGTGATTTTTTAAATATATGTAGTAAGTAGTGGAAATGTAAAACTGATAACATCGGCTCCCATACAAACTGCGCATGATCGCATTTCTACTGTATTCTGTGCCAGAGTTACTCTACTCGTATCGTCTGTCGCATGTCCAGTAATCAAGTTACGGAATGCACACACGTGATTAACGCCGCACGGTTGCAGATGATACGGTTTGTCACGTTCATCAGGGAATTTCACAACTGATGTAGCACCTGATTACAAATCAGTTTAGACATTAAAGTTTAACCCCCGAATACTGAAACGCAACTCAGATTTATGCACGTCTCAAGCGACGAATAATTGACGGATTTTCATTGAAAACTGTCAAATATTCGTCGCTTGAGACGTGCTTAAATCTGAGTTGCGTTTCAGTATTCGGGGGTGGATCTATCTGTTTGCCTCCCAACTATTCTAACGTCCTTCATCGTCAGTCGCAAGGGACTTGCGTCTAATTGACTTTATTGAGATATTTGATTTGTGATTTTATTGAGTAAAAACCTTGGTAAAACAGTTTGATTCTATCAGAGTGAGAGAAACAGAAAGAGAGACTAGCACTGGCCTGACAGCAGCTCAGTTTGGTAGAGCTAATAAATATTGAAAAAAAAAACGTATTAAATTTTTTTTTTTTTTTTTTTTTAAATATTGTGGACAATTCACACAACACTACCCAGCCCCAAACTAAGCAGAGCTTGTAATATGGGAACCGGATAGCTGATATAATACTTGAATACATTTTTTTTTGTAAAATACATACTTAGAATACAATTATATTAGTTATCTGGTTCCCTTGCTTCATTTGAGGCTAGATATTGTTGCGTGGATATTCACTTGCAGAGTTAAGATTAAAAAATAATAGATTTCTTCTGTACTATCATCGTTTTTGCACAGTCAACAAATATATTTTTGACAAACACAATATCCCTATTTAAATAAAATTAAATAATCATGAAAACTCAAGTTGAAGAAACTATAATTCAATTTCAGCTTCTCTGAGATACAAACCACACAATTGAAACTGCAAACGCAATGTTACGTAAGTTACCAAGTACAACATTATTCACACCGTAGTAGTTGTTTGTGCTTTAGCTCTCTAGACTGCAGTATGTAGCAAGTGGGTCACAATGATTCGGGAAAGTTTAAAATATAGGGTCTATCATAATATACGCATAACGGATAGACTAATCTATTCTGTGCTTATTTTATTTTGTACAGCTGATTAGTATCTCTTGTTTGTAAATTGATTAAAAAAATCTCTCATTTCCGTATAGTGTAGTTTAATCATAAGTGTTTTACACCTATTAATTACCACGTGGTAATTAATAGGTATAAATTAATTACCAGCCCCTGATTTTTATGTGACGCTTTATATAAATCAACTACAAAAGATGAAAAGGCTTGTTTACTTTTTTAATTACGTATATTTAACTCGAAACTATTTTTAAGATGGTTAACTTTTAATTTACTTGAGGAAGGTAAAGTACCTAATGCATTTTCTTTACCTTCCTCAAGTAAATTAAATTAAAAATCATTAGTTAAATTTTCGGGAAATCTATATAAGTTATTATCGTACTGGCAACGAATATGTTTAGTAAATGCCCTTTGAAGGTCAGTTCTAGACGATAAAGAGACGCTGAGCACGAAATTCAATTTCCAACGTATACATGAGCGAACGAGTACAAGCTACAAGAGTTTTTCGCTCCTGTTTATTTGGGTCAAGTCTAACTATTACTCATAAAAAGTTTATACAGACAACTCCTCTAATTCTTGGGAAAATCTGGGTATCTTTATTTCCTGGGAAAACAACAAGTGAAAACATGACATTGCGTGTAGAAGTTGAATGACCGGAACTTTTTCTATAAGTTGAGTACTTACCCCTGAAATCTAACGACGATTCATTTCTTTCATGATAGCACCAGTGTAAGTATGTCACAATTATTTTTAATTCAACCTCGTGCAGTGCATACAAGGTTTCTTTGTGGTATTTGGGGACGAATTTTTGTAAAATTTGACACGTTGCTGGTTAAAACGTGTCTCTTTAGGATTACTTACTTACTAGTTACTATCCCGGCGCATTAAGCCCGAAGTGGGTATTGGCCTCCGTCACAATAGAACGCCACCGGTCTCTTTCCTGCGCCACCTCTTGCCAGTTCGAAACTCGAAGAGAGCGAAGATCCTTCTCTATACTTCGTCCTTCCACCGGTATCTGGGTCGGCCACTCACCACTGGTCGCCGTCCGACTGGCACTCCATCATCATCATCATCATCATCAGAGCATTGTGGTAGATCGATATATATATATATATATATAGATTAAAACGTTCTCACTGTGCTATTATCATTACTAGCCATTGATGTAAGAGTCCTTAATTTGTATGGTTAGCATATCACCAAGCTACGTTTTCCTTCCATAAATTGCATCACCAATGATACTAACATCGAGAATACGAATTATATGTAAATCAGACTTATTGCAAGAAGTTCAATATTTCCGAAAGATTACGGAGCTGAGCCAATAAACAATCCTGCAAATGGGTAAGCGAGAGCGAAAATAGGATTACCTACTTGCTCCTTTATCAGACTCAGCCAGGCGCCTTAAAACAATTTGCCTACTAGTTGTATTTGCTCTGGGAAATTAAAGTTATTTGTAGACTTTTTATAAACCAATTTAAAATATTTTTTTTTGCCTGAAAGGTAGCACATCCAGATTGGTACCATAAAAATTTCATTAAAATCGGTTTCTCAAGTTTTTAAGTGTTATCTATCTATCAATCTGTGGTACTGGATCTCTACAGTATAGTAAGTATGCCAAAACTCCACTGGTCTTACTTACAATCGTTGTCATTGCCTTAGTGGTAAGAAATGGCAGTTGCCTATACACTGACTATCTTTTAAGAAATACTTGTAAGTAAGGGGGGCAGGTGCTTGAACCCCATGTTATAGTCCTCAGGGAAAACCTCAGCAGGGAGATCATTTATAGGGTATTTAATTTTAGGTACTTTAATAGGTGTTGGCATTCTAGAACCGGAAAATCACGCCACGTTTGTCTCTGTTATGCCAGCTCTTGTTAAAACTTAGGTGCTTTTACAAGGTAGCTTTTTCCCAAGGTTCTGCCTATATTTTTAAGCCAGCTCGTGGGTTATTTAGTACCGTGCTCGGTAGGAACACATTAAATATTAATACTGAGGCGCGCTAAAAGCACGTACAGCCTTCAAATACCATTGCTGACTGTTTTTATGGAGCCCACTTTATAAATGGGCTGTGGTTTTCACACGAGCTTAAATTCACTGCGTCATCATTTGCGAAAACTATTTGTTTTGAATCTGACTTTGCCGTCTAAAAATAATAAACGAAAGAAATAAGTTTTCAACTGGAGTAAAATACAAAAGAAAATCGTAGACGAATCGCAGCGTTAATTCGCTCAAAGAAAAGATTTTCCATTTCAGCATCAAACAATTAAAAGTTAAAAATCCAATTAAAAGTTCGGCATTGTATAAGTTGCCGATTCTTGTAACCATTTTTACAATTACCACTAATGGTGGTACTCAGAAGCGTCAATTTAAGTTAATGGCTCATTAAATGGTTCTTTACTGGTTAATCCATTTTTAATTCTGAAGCCACAGTCCGTAAACGTAAGCTTTATGTCCGTCAATAAATTTCCCGTTCGAGGTTTACATATTTTCAAACCAGATTTTTTATATTTCTCATTTTATCGAAAAACATAAGCTAATTAATATTCTATTTTAGATACAAGGACACAGTAACCACTAAAAGCTTGCGCACATCTAGGCGATGGCGATCAGCTGAAGGGCTGTCAAAAATTGCTGTCATATTTGACAGCGTTTCAGCTAATCGTCATCGCCACTGCTGAGATGTGCGCAGGCCTTAACGCCACAAAAATATAAATTGTGACTTCAATTCAATAAAAACTATTTTATTTTCATACATTTGTACACTCGGAAAAGTCAAATTGTCACGCCTAACACAATGGCTCTATGTGCTGCTCCTAAGTCTTGCTGTATCGAGTACTTACTAACTCAATTTCATGTAACTGCATTTCACGACTCGATAACGTCCAAACTAGCGCTAACCGCCATTATACAGTAGGTGCATGCCACAAAACCACGTTGCAAACCCACAAAGCGATGTGTCAGCACTTTGAGTGGTCCTTACCTAACTAGTGGACGGTCGTAGTCCACAAATATTGAACCTCGTGTGCGTGGATATCGCAAACTGGCAGTCAATAATGCTAAACTAACAACTCGCCCTGAGGGAAAATCGTCAATGAAATGTAGACCGACGAGTGTTTACTTTAGCTTGCGTTTAATTGAAACTGAGATACAAAGTAAATAGAAAAATCAATTACTTTCCTCCTCGGTTTTTGCTAGCTATTTTTGATTTGTTTTGTTTTGGCGAGGGTAATTTATTTTTGCGAAAACGGTTACACGTGGAGGTTGCTTATTGAATTATTACTTACATGAATGGCCACGAATTAAAACATATATGGGATAAAGCTTAGAACTCGCTTACATTTGCAAAGCTTTTGTGATGATGAGGGATTGCCGGTGTTTTTGACGTTTTCTGTACGAACGAAACACTATCCAGCCCCAAACTAAGCAGAGATTGTACGATGGAAACCAGCTAACTGATATAATGCTTAATTCTTTTGAAATACATGCTTTAGTATAGGTACATATAACACCTAGACAGAGAATAAAAATCTAAACTCTCGTCCTCCAGCGCAGAAGCAAAGCGACCTTAAGCTGGGCTGTGAGGGCATTCAATGATATAGAATCTTTAAATAGATTAGATAAGTAGAACACAATACCTATAGGAATCCTTTCACTAGTTCTCTCTCACACAAGCTACAAAATTACTTATACACACGCACACACACGCTGTTCACTTTGTGAAAATGCTGAGATGAACTTTACCCGATCTAATTTATTCCATTAGCAAAAACATTACAAACTGGATAGACTGCCTAACCAGAACACTTTAAAACAAGCTTTATTTTGGGGTTGAACTAAGTGCAGTATTACAAATATTTGTGGGACTAAAAGTACTACGAATATTCGGAGTATTGTTTGATTTTCAACAGTAACATTCAGAGTTATGCCGCTATTGTCTGTAGTTTCCGCACGAGTCAATGCAATCACGACCAATACGTCCATGTGACCACTGTGCTGTACATGGTACCTATGTACCACAGAACATAGTACAACGGCCATGTGGCCGCAAAAGTGTCGTCAAAATGCATGATCACTGTATGCATTTTGGCAACACTTTTCCGGCCACATGGCAGCACATTCGGCTGTAACTATTTTGTCTAACTTGCTACACCAACTTGCTACAGCTGGGTGGGGGGGGACGTCAGGTAAAAAACAGGCCTTTTTGGTACAGCTATCTATCGGAGGCCGTTACGCAAGCTAAAGACAGACAGATCTGGATGCAGACAGATGAATTGAGCTGGCACCGAGTGCTAGTTTCCGATAGAGCTTCCCGGATACATAGACCTGAGCAACGGTACGATTTCTGATATCAATCTGGAGGAATTTATACCAATATTTATAATCTTATAGCAGAAGTTTCACCTCATTTCAATCTCTAGTTTTCTTCCGTTTTTTTCCAGCAAACTGTTGTTTTTGTTTATACAATTAGCTGATGGAACAAGCATATGGCCCATCTGATGTTAAGTGGTTAACATCGCCTATAACAAAGCATTGCCTCGTAGGTCACGCACGTCAGGAACGTGCCCTACGATGCACTGCCTTGCGTCCATCAACTTGAGGCAAACTAGGAGGACTACTACTGAGGATTTGAATGGGGGGGGAGGGAAGATTTAGGGGCTGTCAACATCTTACACTTGCACAAAAAAGACAACATGTGTATGTGTGTGGTTCTTATAGCGCTTCCTCTAACATTTGTTTGTGTGTTCCCAATTTGATTGGCCTTTGAAAGTTCAGTGGGGTCGTCTGTAGAGGATTTAAGGGCGCAACGCGGCACGAACCACTCACCCAACTAGAAGATTTATTTTGACCGGCAAACTTCTAAATTAATGGATCACTGTACGTATCGAATAAAGTTTATAATTGGGCAAACAGACACAGAGATATTTACCTTACGAGGACTGACTGACGAGACGTACGACCTCTGTTAATTTTAATGAGCCATTTATTAGCCTTTGAAAACTTCTTTATCCAGGCCCATGTTTTTTAACTAAAAACACAACTAGCAAAAAACTTAGAGCAGTCTGTTGAATTTTACCATGACAAGTAGGCCTACCACAAGCTCTGTCTGGATCTTTCTCTGGTTCTGGTTTTGAGTCTGTGTGAGTGCTGTCTAAATAAATCCTTCGTCGAAACGTCACACACACAGTATAATATACACTGGTGAGCACTCACACAGGCTCAAAACCAGAGCCAGACAGAGCTTGTGGTAGGCCTAAAGATATACATTGAGCAAAACTTGGTATACTGTCAGCGTAAACAAATAAACAGTATTTTATTCGAGATTCGTGAAAAAGTATTCGTCTGATTTGAATAAAATATTCATGGAACCACCTTAGGATGATTCCAAAAGAAAGAAAGAACCATTAAAATTTAACAAAATATTTTTGCTGTGGTGATCAGTGAAATGCTGTCAAATATGACAGCAATTATATATTTGACAGCGTTTCACTGATCGCCACCTTAGAACCTTATATTATAGCGCAAGGCTTAAATCGTGGGTATTGTGTATTATTATATAATTATATCAATCCAGTTCAATTGAGCTGTTTTTTTTTGTACGGGGCTTACTACTTACTTTTAATCATAAATTAACATAGGTAATAAAAATAAAATATTTTGTAAGACCTTGTTTTAGATACATCTATGCAGAAATAATTGTTGGTGTTCAATAACATACTCTTGACCTTAAATGTATAGGTGAAGGTAATCGGTATGAATTAATGCTCATAGACGATGCAGAGATTATGCAAATAACATCAATAAAATAGAAAATAATATCACTTAATAAATAACTTATCACAAACAACCTAAGATTTTTGGTTGTTTGTGATAAGTTATTCAAAATCATTTTTTTTTATATCAGCTATCTGGTTCACGTAGTACAAGCTCTGCTTAGTTTGGGGCTAGATATGTTGTGTGGATTGTCCATAACATTTATTTTATTTTTATTTAAAAAATCATCATTACTAGGGGTAGGGGTGGTAGGGGCATGGTACGGGCATGTCATGAGGAGGGATGAAAGTCATGTGACATAGGAGAGTGATGAGTATAGGTGTGGATGGATATGTGAGCAGTGGTAGACCAAAGGAAACATGGATGGATAAGAGAGGAGTGAATGCAGACATGACGGCTCACAGAGGCGAATGGAGGAGAAAAACATGTTGTGCCGACCCCACATAAAGTGGGATAAGGGTAGGAAAAAGAAAATCGTCGCCAGGGGTATTTTAATTTATTAATAAACACACAAAATCACCATACTAAAATAACAGAGATATCTAGCAAAACAATTGTATGTACAATATACTACTTCAATATCCCAACGGAAAAATACAAAAGTAATATATCAAACAATGAATAAGTAGAGCTACTGAGCTTTTGTGAATAAAAATAGGCTCTTATTGTCAGTATTATTTTTTCAATTGCTCTTGGTTATGTAGTGCCTTTATTTGTTGTAGGAGGGGTATGACAAAAACGATGATAACTAGCAACAAAATGAAATAAAATGATGATTACTTATTATATTCGTTTATTTTTATGTATCTTGTAACAATGAGAAATGCTTCCGTAATTATTTGATAGACGGTTATTTTATGCTAACATGAATTGTCCCATGCCGCAAGAAACCAAATCGTCATTCAAAAGTTGAAAAAAAAACGTGTTTAGTATGCATTACGAAACGTCATAGGAAAGTCAATGGCGACCGGCTAAAACGCTGTCAAATATGACAGCGATATTTGACACAGTTTCAGCGGATCGCCATCGTCATCGCCTAGATGTGCGCAGGCCTTAAGAAGATAGAAAATAAAACGCAAGGCATAAGAAAATACCTAGTCTATCGACCATACAATCGTCTGAAAATCGTGATAAAATTCTGATCGTGAAATTATTTTCATCCACAAATCATAACCCGACTTAATATAATATGTAAATGGCTTTCAAGCTAGTTGTATTTACTGGCTTATATATCTATTGCTAGTAAATATATAAATACACATACATATCTATTGTTGAGAACAGAAGAGGAAAGATGATTGGCCATCTTGTACGACATGACAGCTTTATCAGAAATACCATCGAAGGAAGGAGAGGAACGGGAAGACCAAGGACCAGCCAAACAAAAGCGAAGATCGCCGTATACGGAGGTCAAGGAGGATGCCCTCAAAAGATACACCTAAAGAAAAATACATACCTACATTACGCCGACAAGAGCATTGCTCTTAGAAGAATAATATCTATTGCAGCTAAGTTAAAGAATAAAAATACCCCGATCGAACGTCTTGCCCTACAAATAAGTCGTGCGTCCCGTGAGGGGTTGATATTTATGGAGGTGTTTTGACGGCCCGAATTACGTGCAAGGGTGTTTTCCTTACCGTCCGAATTTTGGTCACGGACTTAGTATTTTCCTCTTCACCTGGGAGCTGAATTTATATATTTGATGATTTTAATAAGGGAAACTGTATTTACTTTAGTTTTATTAAAATAATAAATATTTGGAAATTTCACTCAGCTCTATCTGCTCCCTGTAGGGTACTAGGTGTAAGGCCCTTGTTCAGGGTACCCGCACGATAGGGCTTTGAAATGAAAATGAAATAATTTATTTCTTGGGGCATCTAGAAAGAAAGAAAGAAAGAAAGAAAGAAAGAAAGAAAGAAAAAAAGGCTTAGACAAAGTTTCACATGGTCAAATAGGTCCCTGGCTCAGTATTTGTCGCTCCGTCTAGGTCACGTGGCGTGACCCTACACAGTGCAACCCTGGTATTCTGCCAAGGCCTAGAGCGCGTCACATCACGGACAAAGTAATTACTGAATACTTACAAACTAAAGAAAAAACACAGAAAAGTACATGAAAAATAAGAAAATGGCACAAAAAAAAAATCGAGTAGGGTAAATAAAGTTTGATATTTTTTAGTTTTCTGTCTCTTCGTATTATGAATTAAAAAACTCATATCATTAATCCCATTTATTAAAACAGCCAACGAAGTTCTTAAATATTTCACTACAGAGGTGGGAGAGATGTCTGGTCAACATTACTTTCTTCTTCTTCTTCTTCTCCAGTAACCTCTTCGTCTTCGTAAGTGTCAGTAATGATGGAATCATTAGTGGTAGTTATAGAAGGAGGGGTGTAATAAATATTGGCTACTGATGGGGATCTAATAGTGTTGTCGTAGCAGCACACGAGGTCTCGCTTGTAGCAGTACCGCGATAAGTAGAGCATGTCTTTGCCGATACAATGTGCCCGGGGTATGCATTCACCTCTTTTTTCCAGACACAATGGATCTGAAAAAAATAACTTATTCAGACCCCAGGATATAATCCAGTAGTCCAGAAGAACTTAAAACAAGGATTGGGAGGAGGACCCGAAGTCGGAGTTTTGCTTCCACATTTCGTCTACCAAATGTTGTTTTCGTGTGAGCACGTGTCTCTCTCTTTTGTATGGAATATTTTTGCTATCTCGTCTTTTTCCATACAATAGAGAGAGACAAATAGGCGAAACAAAATGATGTAAATACTTCATTTACATCATTTTGTTTCGCCTATATCGCGGGGGTTTGTGTTTAGAAATGTTCCTGAGGGACTTATCCAATGATTATAAATAATTTAGTTATGATTAGGTATTTTATGTCCCTACTATTGCAAATATTCCGTGAGAGATGCCGAGATCATTGTGATTTCGGCGAGATCTCTGCAAAGTGTTGCGACGGGGGTTGAAAATGTACTCACGTATATTAACCGTGTAAAACAGCTCTTTTCCTTTCTCGCTTAAAGTATCCGACACGTGATCCCTAAACGATTCAGGATACTGGAACCGATGTACTCTTGTAAAAGTACTATTACTCCTATTAGCTGAGATCGCAAATAGAAATAATACGAAAAACACGATTTTATTCAACATTTTTAAAACGATACTTGTGGGAAAGTGAGCAATTAGGAATTTAGAAGCAGGTAATTACGAATTGCATTGCTAATTTTAGTAATTAGGTACATAATCATGTATGACTATTAAAGGTAAATTACTGCACTACCTAATTACCTCTTATCATAGTCTATGTACAATTTTTTTGTTAGGTATATTCCAAAACTTTTGAAGAAAGGTTTTTGAACAACAAACAAAAGGTATCAATTTGAAATACCTCAATAACATGTATTTAAGTAAATTATAAGGCGTGGAATACGAATATAACATTCTTGGAATCTGAAAGTAGAGTTGATAAAAGAACCACTAATATTTTTTTAATAATATATTATGGCAATTAGAAGTAACCAAGTTTTTTTCTTGTCAACAAATTAGATACTTATGGAATTATGCTAAGAAATTACATGGGCTGTCTGGAAAATAAAAAAAAAACTTATTACGCAGTTTGTCCCAGTAATTCTTGATAAGACTTTGCTTATATTTTTGTACATTTATTTCATCAAACTAAAGTAGGTAAGTTGGTTTTAAACTTAATTGAATTTTAAGACAACTTTCTTGGCACAATATGTAAGCCCAAAACATGCGGTTTTCGCACCTCGAAAGTGGGCTACTTACATTTACGACGAGGTAGGTTAAGGTACTAAGCTACGCAACCCATAAAATGTTTACGACCACACTTCATGACATTAGCCGAACTAGGACTATGATTTTACTTCCACCAATATAATTTAGTTTTGCGATGGATGACCTTTGTGTCATTGCAATAACAATAAAAAAATGGTGGATAATGGGCCTCCTGATCAAAAGGTCTAAGTAGCAAAATGTCCAACAGAGCAAAAGGTCTAAAGAGCAGTAAGACTAATTAGCAAAATAAGTAGCAAAACGTTCAACTATCAGATGGTCTGTATAGCAGAACGTCATTTTTTAAATGTCATGATACTCATGATATGATAGAAAGTAAAAGTACATAATTTTAAAATTAAATTAAATTAATTTCATGAATACAAGACAGCCACAATTTTAATAATAAGAGAGGAGGTAGTGGTGACCCACAAAACTGAACTCTACTGAACCAACATCTATTTTAAATACGTATTTGATCCACAAACGAAAACGAGTGTGATAAAATTACTCCGGACTAGATAGACTATTTCTATTGTGTGCCTCAGTCAGTAAATAGAACTTATCGCTTCACAAAATATGGTTTTGTCCAGTGGATGGTGACAATCCCCTGCCGGATACCACCAGAAGATTTGTTACCCATTTCACACTACCCGGGGTCATGTGCTAGGGCAAGAGTAATTTCCTACGGTTGTGGGTAACTTTGACCCTCAAAATATTATGTTGTAGTTGTAGTCTACTGTAGTGTACTGTACTGTGTGTAGAGAGCGCTGGTGACCTAATGGAAGCGGCCCCGCCTTCCGATCCTAAGGTCGTGGGTTCGAATCCAGTCGTGTACCAATGAGTTTTTCTGCCCAAAAATTTATGTACACTATGCCAGTGCTCTCAAACGGTGAAGGAAAACATCGTGAGGAAACCGGCATATCGTAGAACCTAAAAAGTTCGAAAATATGTGTCAAGTGCACGAAAGGAGCCTCTTCGAGGCGCGGTGAGCGGCTAGGTGAGCCTTCGATTTTTACTCCTCATGTTATAATTTTTTGTTTATTATGCATGTGCAAATTTTAGGCGTGTTAAACTTAGTATCAGTTGAATTGTACTATTCGTGTGTGACGGTATCAAGTTTTTTTCATATCAATTAATTAGGTTATTACTTACTAAACTTTTTGGCTTTGAGTTATTCACATTAACGGAACTGAAGTACATTATTTGCTTATAAATTCTTCCCTTTTCATTGAAATGTGGGCCGCATTGAATCTGTTTGTAGTATTTTTACTGACGACGTATTTTATAAAAAAACTCCAGAATAAGGAACCCAGCGCCTTTAACTACTACTTCCATTTCTTCGTGTTCTACTTTACTACATATTCCGTATATGCTGTGCTGTTGCCGTTCTTCCTTCTACGACCAACGGACGTCAGAAATGCAAAGTAAGTGAGAGCATATTTATATTTTTAATAAAGTCCGCCTACTTCTTCATAACTCTGTGCAATTGATTATTTTATATTTTATCTATATCTATACAATATAGTAATTAATATTGTATAGATAAAGTGTAAACAATCTTATACAGCTCTATCTAGTCTCAAACTAAGAAAAGCTTGTACTGTGGCAGCCAGATAGCTGATATCATACTTTTGCACTTTTTTTTTAAATTACATATTTAGATTACAATTTACTACCCAGACAGAGAATAAAAATCTGCGTTCACCACTCAAATATTTGTTATCGGTGGGGATCGAACCCACACTCTATAGCGCAGAAGGCCGAGCTACTGCCAACTCAGCTATGATGGCTGCAAAAATTTGTAAGTTTTTAGGATAATCTCTGGTTCTACTGAACTGATTTTGATAATTATTTTACCAATAGAATGCCACATTAGGGTGCTTGTACACGCTAAGAAAAATCGCCGGGCCTACCCAAGAATTCGTGTCGTAACTAGAAAATAACTGTGTACACTGCTCGCAGCGGTGCACGAAAAAAATCTTATCTGCGCAAGACACGACGCGGCGAACGTTGTTGCGGAGCGGCGGAGTTTTCGTGTGTGGAACAGACAAAATTCTTGTCGTCTACACGAAGAATTTGTCTTGTCTGTCGCAGGAACGGCAAATTTTCTTAGCGTGTACAAGCGCCCTTATTCGTTAGTGCCATAGGTTAGAAGTATAGGTGTGGGGCAAGCCTATTCCATCTAAAATCCTGTCCCAGGCACTGTAGCGTCCCGTAAGCAGGGGCATGAGTAATCACCAGTTGCCTCTGACGCTATATAAATCATCTACCACAGATACAAAGGCCTGTTTATTTTATTATTATTGGAAAGATTGCTATCGAATAATCTTCTTCTTAAATTTAAGAGCTTAGCTCTTGTCGGGGTTTTGATGCAGTTTTCTCCAATTAAGTCTTTCGAATGCGGCCTCCTTGACTTCCTTATACGACATGACAGCGACTTTTTCTTTTATCTTCTTTTATCGAATAATATACAACCTAAATCCGCTATTTTGATAGTTTACGTAACCGATAATAATCACTAATTCTATTCGATCGACTTTATGCTAGTGGAGGTCATATATTATGTTCAAGTTAAACTGCTTCGAAAGAAGCTTAGCATCTATAATAGCAAAAAGCGGCCAAGTGCGAGTCAGACTCGCCCATGAAGGGTTCCGTAGCAACAAGTAACATAATATAAAAGTTCTTGTAGTTCGTCGCAAGGTAAATTGCGGCTTACGATTTATGACGTATAAAAAAAAACTACTTACTAGATCTCGTTCAAACCAAATATCGTTGGAAGTTTGCATAGTAATGTACATCATAATATATTTTTTTTGGATTTATCATTTTCTTATTTTAGAAGTTAGAGGGACCAACATTTTACCACTTTGGAAGTGTCTCTCGCGCAAACTATTCAGTTTAGTAAAACTATATTAGAAACCTCAACATAATTTTTGAAGACCTATTCATAGATAACGTATGGGTTTGACGAAAAAAAGTTTTTTGAGTTTCAGTTTCAAGTATGGGGACCCCCAAAATTTACTGTTTTTTTTCTATTTCTGAGTAAAATTCTTAATGCCGTTGTATATTACAAAAAATAAGTTATATTATTATCAGCTATCTGGTTCCCATAGCACAAGCTCTGCTTAGTTTGGGGCTAGATAGTGTTGTGTGGATTGTCCGCATTATATATTTATTTATTAATAAAAAAAATCCTTATCCTCAACTTCTTAGGGTTCCGTACTCAAAGAGTTAAACGGGACCCTATATTACTAAGACTCCGGTGTCCGTCCGTCTGTCACGAGGCTGTATCTCATGAGCCTTGATTGTTAGACAGTAGACGTTTTTCTCAAATGGTGTGTTTCTGTTCTAGAAAACAGAATAAAATGAGTAAAATGAATAGAATGAGTCGAAATCGCGTACCATCCAATCCCAATTCCTTATTAATCATGAATCATAAAAAATCGTAGTATATTTTTAGGAGCCAGGTAGCTAATTAAGAAAATGCACTAAAGCTAAAGAATTATTGATGTTTTAAATAAA
The DNA here is from genome assembly GCA_947578465.1 of Thera obeliscata. Lineage (NCBI taxonomy): Eukaryota > Metazoa > Arthropoda > Insecta > Lepidoptera > Geometridae > Thera > Thera obeliscata. The sequence goes on from OX387926.1 coordinate 9,564,672, forward strand.
CTATAAACCTCTTTTATAGCATTGCAGCACGTCTCATCAGGAACATCGTCCGAATGATATTGCGCGATATAAAGTGGGAGTTGAGAGATGGGGACATCCTATCTGAGGAGCGAGGAGCTGTCATAGTATCCAATCACCAACTCACTTTGGATATTCTGGGTAAACTGCAACTATTCTACCTTATTTCTATTATTATGAGTCTTCTTTGTCCCACTGCTGGGCAAAGGCCTCCCCCAATCCACTCCACTCTGTGCTGAAATGTTCCATTGTAGCCTGTACTTGTCGAGCTCTTCTTGCAATCTTGTTCTTGGTCTGCCGCGACGCCTTAGCTCTCGCGGGCACCACTAGTATTAACAACTAGAATTCCTAATTTAGTATTAGGAATTTTATTTTGGAATAGGGTAAGTTCTGGTTTCGCAAAATAAACAAATCAAATCACTCTGTGGTTATTTTAGCCCAGAGCTCGTTAGACATGCGGCAGACATGACCAGCCCACTCCCACTTGAGCTTGGCAGCTTTGGTCGCCACATTACATTTGGTGTCACATTCACGTATTTTAGTTTTAGTGGATAAAACTAAACCCAAGATACCTAAAACCAGTGTTGTAGGTTTGGTAAGGACAGACTTAGAATACAATATATATAACACCTATAAAGAGAACAGAGATCTTTTTGTGGATCGAGCCCACGCCCTCTAGCGCAGAAGGCAGAGTTACTAACAACTAAGCATTGAGGGCAGCAGTAATTGTAACATACATATTATATTTAGAGCAAACTAAGACCTCAGCCTAAGCTGATAAGTCTCTTTCTACAGAACCCTATTTGTACACACAGCGGCGTCTTTACCTATTGTGCAGGGTGTGCGGTGCACACGGGCGCAGCGGTCCTAGGGGGCGCCGAGCGCCACCGCGGCGGCGCTCAGCCACTCAGCAGGCACGTTGGCCGGACGCCGCACTTTCAATGACCAACGTAAAAAGCGCTCCGCTCTGCGTTCGGCGCCCCCTAGGACCGCTACGGAGTTCAACTTGGCGGGCGCGTTGGCCGGGCGCCGCACTTTCAATGACCAACGTAAAAAGCGCTCCGCTCTGCGTTCGGCACCCCTTAGGACCACTACGGAGTTCAACTTGGCGGGCGCGTTGGCCAGGCGCCGCACTTTCAATGACCAACGTAAAAAGCGCTCCGCTCTGCGTTCGGCGCCCCTTAGGACCGCTACGGAGCTCAACTTGGCGGGCGCGTTGGCCGGCGCCGCACTTTCAATTACCAACGTAAAAAGCGCTCCGCTCTGCATTCGGCGCCCCTTAGGACCGCTACGGAGTTCAACTTGGCGGGCGCGTTGGCCGGGCGCTGCACTTTCAATGACCAACGTAAAAAAAGCTCCGCTCTGCATAGATTTTGTATAGCATCTTGAGCTCTTCTAATATTTGATGAATAACATCATAGGGGCCGACGAGCGCCGCTGGCACTCGGCTCCCTTCCCCCCCCCCCCTCTTTTTTCTCCTCATAAAGAAAGAATTTTCAAATTTTCTTTCTAAATGCATTTCTAAGCTATAAAAAACACCCTCCAAGTTTCATGCTTCTAGAACTTACGGTTCAGGCTGTGCGTTGATTTTTTTAAAACCATTTTCCCCCTTTTTCTCATCATAGGGAGAGAATTTTCCAATTTCCCTTCTTAGGGGGGATTTCACCGTTAAACGCGTTTAACTAAACTCGTTTATACGTAAACGCATTCATAAAGCGGGTACACACGTATCCATTTTCAAAAGAAATGCAACGACATTGACAGGTCTTTAAACGCGTTTAGAGAAAAGCGAGTTTAAACGTCAGTAGAACGCGTTCAATTTCAACGGTGAAATTGGACCTTAGTGCACCTCTACGCTATAGGAGAAACACACCCTCCAAGTTTCATGCTTCTAGGAGTAACGAATGAGTTTTAAATATTTAGAAGAAATAAATTATAGTTTAAAAAACTAAAAAAAAAACGCTTTTATAACTAATTGAACTAAAAAGTTAAAAATAAAACTGTAATAATCAATTGAAAAATTTATATTATTGTACAAAAAAGCGTGGGGTGCTTTTTATAATAACTTCAGATATAATAAACTATTGATAAAATATTTACAACAATCAAAATCAAGCCCCCCCCCACGCTTTTTGTACAATAATATAAATTTTTCAATTGATTATTGCAGTTTTATTTTTAACTTTTTAGTTCAATTAGTTATAAAAGCGTTTTTTTTTTTGTTTTTTAAACTATAATTTATTTTTTACTTTTTAGTTTTTTTTTTTTTTCATTTTTTTTTATTTTTTTTTCATATTATTGCATTGTCATCGACCTTTGACAGATGTGCAAAGTTTGAATCAAATCTGATCGTTCAAAGTAGGACAAAATCGAGCTCAAAGAGGACGGTTACATACATACAGGTGAAGCTAATAAAAGCGTTATAAAAAGAAGCAGAAGATAGTCATGTCAACATCATAATCATGGATACGTTTTGGCTTGTTAGGGTAAGCACCAGAACACATTGCATAATAATTCTAAATACATATAGTCAACAGGACATTGTGGTAACCAAACTGAAAAATTTGTCATTAAAATCTCCAAACAATCGAGTTAATTACCCATTGGGGAAATTTGACAGTTTGTTGTAACTTGATGTACTTTGTATCCATTCCATTTTGAGCGCGCGCTTACTAGGGGGCGCTTGGGTAATGTTTGCACACGGGCGCTACATGGGCTAGAGACGCCTCTGTGTACACATCACAATATAAAACAAGTCCGGGAAGGGATATTTCCACGAAGTAGTTGCTCTAGCTGGGTTTAAAGCTGCTTTATGTATTTTCATCTGTTAGAAGTAAATTCCTTGGTTGATCGGAAAGTCTCTTCATGTGTACCTATGCTGTGCTATTTAAGAAAGTCTTCAGTATCTCACGTTAGCACGCTGACGTTTCAGGTATGTACACAATATGGGACGAGGTCGGCAAGATAGCAGCTATTGCTAAGAAGCAGTTGCTCTACGTATTCCCATTCGGGCAGTCCGCATACCTTTCGGGCGTGGTCTTCATCGACAGGAGCAACCCCAAAGCGGCGTACAAACAACTCAAACATACCTCGGAGCTTATGATCAATAATAAGGTTCGTACAACAATAACTATCACTCTATGCTCTACTGAGTTTTGGCATCACAGCTTAGCTAGTTGGATCTGTTTCTGAAAACAAAACTATTAGGTATCTACCTCGTACAGTTCTTTCGCTCGAATAGTTTATGTCTATTTCTGCCGTGAAGCAGCATTGCTATGTTTTGGTTTGAAGGGTGTGGGTGCCGGTGAAATTACTGGGTGAGGCTGAACGTCTGCAAGCGTAAAGTTGATAGACGCAGAGAAGTGCATCGTAGGGATCGTTCTTTAAGTGCGTGACCTACGCGAAACACTAACAACTACTTAATTAATATATTACACTACTTTGCCTTTTTATATACAACTACTTCTTTGCCTTTTTCATTGATTTTATAGTGTTTCCATAACATTTGGGAAACTAGAAAAATCTTTATTTCTTTAATTTTCAAAACCAAACAGTTTTCGTAAAAAACGCGTTACACCATTTTTTTTCACTCCCAGCCAGGAAGACTGGTAGGCAAGTTATGTATGTGAATGTTTTTAAAAATAAACAATAATAATTGTAGTGTCCAAAGGTCAAGAAGAAAACTAGTGTTCATCAAACGCACTATCTGACTAGAATTTTATTTAGTATTTTTTGCTGAAACGAGATTTTTTTTCAAAGAAAAAAAAATACTCAGAAGAGACCTGAAAATAAAGTTGTACGACAGGCGAGATAGGTTTTTGAGATATACGTCACGTGGGACGTATTACGATAAGTGTATTACGATTAGTTTTATAAAAAAAAATGCATTTTTCAAATTCCAGACCAAGATATGGGTATTTGCCGAGGGCACAAGGAACAAAGACCGCACTAAGCTTCTTCCATTTAAGAAAGGAGCTTTCACCATGGCCGTAGCTGCTCAAGTGCCCATAATTCCTGTCGTGTTCTCGCCTTACTACTTCGTGAACGCGGAGAAACATACCTTTGACAAAGGTAACAGTTTTCTAGGCATACTTTTCATCACATAAATTTAAAAGAAATCAGTCTCCATGCTTATGAAATGTATGAGCCGTAAGTGCAGACCTTTTTAGAGTATTGTACTAACCCTTACCTTTTTTCAGGCCACATAGTCATTCAAGCGTTGGAGCCAGTCCCAACACTGGGCCTGACGGCAGATGACGTGCCAGAGCTCCTCGCTAAGGTGCATGAAAGAATGAACACAGCTTACATGGAATTATCTAAAGAAGTAATGAATGAACTGCCTGCCAATTACTAGCTGCCTCTGATTTTTTAAGGGTGTGTTTTGTGGGTGTGTCTTCATTTTCTTAGAGCCTGTCCAGATGGAGCGTTTTACGCACGAGTGCCCTCGCGCGTTTCAATTTATATTGCGTCCAGATGCCGCGTTTTACGCGCGCTCCTATACCAAATAGTTGCTCGCGTTTTACGCGCGATTGAGGAATCGCGCGTAAAACGCGCGTAAAACGCCCCATCTGGACAGGCTCTTATCGTGTCACTGATTCGGATGTTGACCGTAAAGCACACATCTAAGCGCTCTGCGGTGCTGATCCGTGAAACGCTGTCAAATATGACAGCAATATTTGAAAGCGTTTCACTGATCTATGACAAGTCTGCTAAGTGTTTTCGATGTTTTTCTACAGACTGAGCGCGGAATAAGTTATGAATATATTTTATACATAAGTTATCTGGCTAGCATAATCTTATCTTATACCTTAAAACGAGAAGATCTTGTATATATATATTTAGGATCTCGGAAACTGCGCCAACGATTTTCACAAAATTTAGTATAAGTACAAGGGTTTTCGGGGGCGATAAATTGATCTAGCTAGGATTCATTTTAAGAAAATGATGACTTCACCCCGAGTTCAATAATTAAACATAAACTGAATATGTGACTGCTCCTGCCATCTATTGACGATTGTGAGCAACTAACTGCAAGCATATCCAGTAGATGGCGTTGTTCAGTAAGAATAAGCCAATAAAGATAATATGACTCTTATGATTTTTAAAAAATACTAATTAATAATAAAAAAAATACCGAGCGAAGCTCAGTCACCAACAGCTAGTATTATATTATCAGTAGATAGGCATTAGTATCTTGGTATAAAAATTAAGTACCCATAATATTATTTGAAAACATAAGTTTTTACCTTATTCAAATTTCTAAATTAGGTTTATGTATATTTAAATTTCTAATTTAATTCCTCATATTTTTTCTAAATTCTAAGTTTTATTCTTATTTTAAGTAGTAATGTAATACCTACGTTTATAAGTAAGTAGGTACACTGTTTGTACATTTCCATCGGATTTAAATTAAACAGGTAGGAAGTACCTACGCAGAATACTTTAAGTTACGAAGCATATAAACTCAGGTAGGTTTATGAAGTTATAAGAAAATTCTAATACCTACTGTATTAGAATTTTCTAATGCTTATGTGAAATATAGTTATATTTGACATAAAATAGAAGAATGTTAAAGGTGAGTGGAAGAAAAAAACCCACTTAGCTTGGGATAAGGGCAGGAAGATAATGATTATGTGAAATATAGTTTTATATTTTATTGACAAATAAAACGAGTGTGAACAAGTATCTATAATTAATTATTTATAACGACGTTAAGATTTTTTAATAAAAATACCCTATGAATGTTTTCATGCTGTTGATTATTTTTAATTAAATCAAACTACATTGACCTATTACATCCTTTTCGCTTTCCTGCTACAAAGAAGGATGCTACGTATTCCCTCTCGTGTGTTACACTCGTTACACACTCTACGCATTGCTACGCGTTGCCTACGAGTGCTACGTCTCGCTACGTCGTGTCTCGTTGGGTTGAGTGTTCAAACTTATCGATAGATACAGTGCTTACTGCCCGCGAGTTCGCGCACGTTGTAGTGCTGATTGTTATTGCATATCTTATACCTTTAAACGAGAAAATCTTGTATATATATATATATTTAGGATCTCAGAAATTGAGCCAACAATTTTCATGTATACAGAGGGTTTCGGGGGCGATAAATCGATCTAGCTAGGTTTCATTTTCAGAAAAGACTCGGGTTAAAAGTTATTTTAATAATAAAAAAATTTTGCGCCATCTCTTGCCGAGTAGTCGAAATCACGAATTAGTGTCACGAAGAACGCCATCTATTGAACTTCTACGTAAACACTGGAGACAAAAGTTCTAGAGATTTTCATGAAAATTAGTATGCAGAAGGTTTCGGCGGCGTTAAATCGATTTATATAGCTGGGATATTTTTTTAGAAAATCTATTTTATTGTTTTTAATAATCAACTTAAACATAAACTTATTTTAGATATTCTAAAAGATGGCGCTGTTAGAAAGATCGAAAAATATTATTCATATTTCACCATTTTCATCAGTATGTAATTCGTATTTAAATATAATTCCTAAAAACACAATTTACAAAAAAAAAAAATACCGAGCAAAGCTCGTTACGCTACGTCGTACGTACGTACGTACGTACGTCGGACATACCAGCTCGTTGTATTAAATGGAGAGGATTTGCAAAATCTGCGTGATTATAATAATACAAAAAAAAACTGAACATAATCTTGAGACAGTTACTTTTATATTTAATTGCTATGTATCAACCTCAACTGCTATCATGCACAACATGGCTATTTTTGGATACATCTAGATTTCTAGATGATCAGTGTATCTAATAATGGCGTCGTGCGGTGAAACTTTCGCACTAACTACTTACTAGCTTTAGTCCCTCTGCCTGCTGCCAGAAGGTAAAGTATCCCGTTGAAAGACGAGCTTTCAACGCGCGGGGGCATGTTCAAGTTTAAACCTTCGCACGCTTTATTATTTTAATACCGTGCTAACCCTACGTTACTTTTATGTGTTCGATGCTACTTACGACCGAGGTAAGTATTCTACTTACATCATTCATGTGAGGTAAATCAAACATTTAAATAGGTATGACGAAATGATTTTATTAATGAAAAACACTTTTATATAAATGTATTAAAATTAATAGTAAAATATTTGCACTGGTAGGTATCTGCTAAAATAGTCGCAGACGCGCATTAATGAACACTGTATGAATCTAGAAAGTCTTCTACAATTACTTTTTCATTAAAAAGTTTTCATATTTCAGTTTTCTTTTTTAGGGTTCCGTAGCCAAATGGCAAAAACGGAACCCTTATAGATTCGTCATGTCTGTCTGTCTGTCTGTCCGTCCGTATGTCACAGCCATTTTTCTCCGAAACTGTAAGAGCTAGACTGATGAAACTTGGCAAGTAGATGTATTCTGTAAACGGCATTAAGATTTTAACACAAAAATAGAAAAAAAACTATAAATTTTGGGGATCCCCATACTAGAAACTGAAACTCAAAAAAATTTTTTTCATCGAACCCATACGTGTGGGGTATCTATAAATAGGTCTTCAAAAATGATGTTGAGGTTTCTAACATCGTTTTTTTTTAAATTAAATAGTTTGCGCGAGAGACACTTCCAAAGTGGTAAAAAGTTGGTCCCCCCCCTCTAACTTCTAAAATAAGAGAATGATAAATCTAAAAAAATATATGATGGTACATTACTACGCAAACTTCCAAAGATATTTGGTTTGAACGAGATCTAGTGAGTAGTTTTTTTTCGTCATAAATCGTAAACTGCAATTTACCTTTCGACGAACTACAAGAAATTTTAGATTATGTTACTTGTTGCTACGGAACCCTTCATGGGCGAGTCTGACTCGCACTTGGCCGCTTTTTTTGAGAAAAGAGATTATTTCACCAAGAAGTTTTGCATTGCTTGAACTGTAGTGAACTGACTATAACTTATCAACCTTATCGAGCATATAAGTGAGACGGTAAAGTGATTTGAAAACTGAATGCATTTACAATGCATTGACGAGCAAATGCCTTCACAGCCTCTTTGCGCTAAAGTTAATCCTACTTACTGAGCATGTATGCGATGTAAAATGAATTACTGCTTGGTTTTGAATAGCGTCGGCGATCAGTGAAACGCGGTCAAATTTGACAGCGATATTTGACAGCGTTTCACTGATCGCTATCGCCAGCGACCTAGGTGTGCGCAGGGCTTTAGAGGTACTATGTAAAATTGGGCTTCCATGAATTAAAAAAAATTTGTTTTAACTCTGTACTGGCGCTGGAAGCAATGCCCTTTTGCCAACATTTAAATTAAACCTATATAGTGCTGCCAGCGGGTGATAGTGGCAACGCTGAAACCTAATTCTAAGTATATTGACGAACAAACCAACGAACACTAGTATTAATGGTAATAATAGTAGAAATTATAATTAACTGCTCTTTTGTCATTCATGTGAAACGATATTCTTGGCCACTAGAACGTCTGCTACGTACTACTTTTATTAAGACGTTATGCATCGTGAAATAATTTCTTTGATCATTTGAAAGATATAAATTCACTGAATGTATTTCTGGAAAACCACAAGCAACGACATTGTGTGCAATTCACAGCAAATAAGATAATAGCTGGTTTTTTCACATATTAGCAAAAAATAATTCAGGCTTTAGCATGTTTTCAATTAGGTCAAGTCAAGTCAAAAAGGGTGATTATTCTTCTCGTAACGGGTTCGATTCCCAGTTCAACCATGTCATTATTTAAATATGCAGAATGAGAATGCAGTTTAAATTATTTTATTAATTCAAATAATGTCTTCTTTCAGAAAATGTTCCACCTACAATATTCAAGGTACTTTCTCTCCACGTGGCATATCCGTGGGAAGCCCTGTGTCTGCATATAAAAATATATATAAGTACACATAAAAATATATGCATTTATATCTTATGCATAGTCCTATTTCTATTCTGTGCCTCAGTCAGCAATTAGAACTTATCGCTTCACAAAATGGTTTTGTCCAATGGGTGGTGACAATCCCCGGTAAAATACCACCAGAAGTATTTGTTACCCAGTTCGCACTAACCGGGGTCATGTGTAATTTCCTTCGGGCGTGGGTTGACTTTGACCCCCAAAATATTATGTTGCAGTTGTAGTCTATTAAAGCCGGAAGCTGTGAGGTGAGCCTTCGATTTTCATTCCTCATGTCATGATTTTTAGTTTATTATGCATGTGCATATTATAAATATAGCAAACATTAGTATCAGTTGTCTTGAACCAGTCGTGTGTATAATATATTCATATTTTAGTTTAGCAAAACTGTAGTAGAATTACATAATTTATAAATTCTTCCTTTTTCATTGAAATGTGGGCCGCATTGTATCTGTTTGTAGTATTTTCGCTGATGACGTATTTTACAAGGAAGTTCCAGAGTAAGGAACCCAGCGCCTTTAAATATTACTTCCATTTTTTCGTGTTCTACTTTACGACGTATTTTGTATGTACTGTGATGTTGCCGTTCTTCCTTCTACGACCAAGGAACGTCAGAAATTCGAAGTAAGTGAAAACATATACATATATTTTATAAGTCATCCTACTCCTCCGTAACTCTGTGGAATTGTTTATTTTATATACTATATCTATAATATATCTATACTAAGATTTTTATAATGTCCTAAAAGTTAACCGCTGCGCCATCGGATCCTAATCACACTCAACGAATAACTCTTAGGGACTGTTCGGCACTAACGCGACCGTGGCTCCATCTACAGGTTTGACGTTACAGTCAACTACTTACCTGCTCGATAACCGAAGTTAGTTAGTACCGAACAGTCCCTAAGAATTATTCGTCGAGTGTGTTTAGGATCCGATGGCGCAGCAGTCAGCGCAGCCTTGTACCAAGGCGAAGGTCGCGGGGTTCAAATCCCGCTCGGCTCTTAGCTTTTAGGATATTATAAAAATCTTTGTGATTTCCCTAAGCTTTTGAGATTTTGTGAGTTTGTGTTTCTGTTAGTAAACACTATAAAATCAATTATAGTAATCAAAATATCAAATCTAAAATCAATTATAAAGATATTTATATTAATATTTTAATTTTCAAATTTAATAATAAATATTGTAGACAATCCATAGAGCACTATCTACCTTATATTCTGGGAACCAGATTAGTATAATTTTTTTTTGAAAATGCATACTTGGGCGTTGTAGCGTTCAGAAATAGTACTTGAATCTGAGTCGAGCCTCAAGCACTCTCAAGCATAGTATCAAGCATACATAATTTTCTGACAGTTCTCCATTGAAAACTTTAAAAAAATCTATGTTTGAGGCTTGACTCAAACTCAAGCACTGTTTTGGAATACGGGCCTTAGATTACAATATAACACCCAGACCAAGAACAAACATCTATTTTCACCACACAAATATTAGTTATCCTCTCTCTCTCTGTCTCCCCTCCAGCGCAATGGGCAGAGAGACTACCAACTGAGTTATGACGGCTGACAAAAGTTTGTGAGTTTGTAGGGATCTGCTCTATAGACTCAAAAAAACATTTTAAAATCACTAGATTTTTAAAAATGATTTTGCCAATAGAAAGCCATTATTTGTAAGTATCCTGCCCGACGAAGTATAGACACAGGTCAGCTTGACTTGAGTGAAAGAAATTCAGTATAAATAAACATGTAGTACTCGTATTTAATCTTGTCTTGATATCGCTATCGTTGTAATAGTTTATGTACGAGTACTTAAAAATGTAGGCCAATTTAATCACTTATAGCCTTCATTTTGGCTAGATTACCTTTTTTTAGAGCCTTGAATATTTTTAGAGGAACTCGATCTCTAATAGAGTATGTTATGTTTAGTTATAAGTTATGGTTTGCAAGGTTGCAAATAAACGGTTTGATTTGATTTGAGTGGGGTCTGCACAACATGTATTTTTCTTCTATTCCCTCCTTTCACTCGCTATCTGAGTACTCACTTCTTTCTTGGACAATCATCTCTCACACAATCCATCTATCTTTGCTTAGGCCTACCTCTACCCTATTCCGTCTTTACCATAAGGGCACACGGAGCCTGTGCCCAGGGCCCCCATTCTCAGGGGGCCCCGAAGGACCGACGATTTCTGCACATTCATTCTCAAAACATTTTTGTCGGGCACATTACATTTTTTTCACAATACTACGCCATTATAGCCTACTGTATTTGATTAGGTACCTATAATAAATGGTTATGCTTAGTAAAAAAATGTTATTATAATTAGCTTTTATTACTTTCCAAAAGGGCCCCAAATTCTTGTGTGCCCAAGGGCCCCAGCCTAGTTTAAGACGGCCTTGAGTCTACCTTTATATCCATTTACATCCATGCCTAACACTCTTTTCGTCACATGACATTCTTCTCTCCTCCCACCACGCTAGCCGATTACTTCTAATTTATCCGTTACTGGCGCTACTTTTAAACTTCCTTTAATAAACTCGTTTCTTATTTTATCCATTCGTGTTACGCCGCACATCCGTCTCAACATTCGCATCTCTGTCGCATGCAATCTTCTTTCATCCGTCTCCTTGGTTGCCCAACACTCAGATCCATGCACTATAAAGACCTGCGCACACCTAGGTCGCTGGCGATGGCGATCAGTGAAACGCTGTCATATTTGTCAGCGTTTCACTGATCGCCGCCGCAGAACGCCGAGATATGCGCAAGGCTTAAGAAATAATTACCCATTAAAAATATTTCAATGTAAATACAAAATTGCGAAATAGGTATTAGTGAGCAGTATTGATAAACAAAATAGGTAGGCCTATGTTGACCTTATAATAACTAATTCTTCTTCCGTCAAAGATACCCAATAAAATAGGCTTGAAGGCTATTCATAATCATAAGTGGATATGACTGGCATAGTACAGTCAGTATCAAAAGTGAATTGGTAATTTCTATTATTAAATTCCCATATTCTCTGGATTTGTCAAAGATATTATGGCCACTATCGTTACTAAATAGTTGTGGTTCAAAGCGGATTTTTTTTTCAAATAAAGCCCAAAACTTTATGAGGATGCCAAAATCGTAGCAAGGGGATTTCCGTGATGACTGCCTACCCCCTATGGATATGAGGCGTACTTTTATGTATGTATGTATGTACTGCAAACTAAGTGAGCGTTTAAGAAATATTCGAACTTTACAAACCAGAAATGCTAAACTGTATATTTGGATACAGCTATGCATAGTGAGTCCAAGCGCCATTTTCAGTTTTTTGGGAAATTACATAAACGCGTTTTTATTGGTAGAAGATTTGCATTTGCATCTTCAGAAAGTAAATCTATGTACATCGAAGCTTACCTATATTTGTAATTTAACATGTTACAAGAAAAAAACACAAAAAAAGTTTTTATTTTGGAATATATCGTTAAAAATGCACTTGGACTCCTAATAAATATGATGTTCTCATTTTGCAAAACGAGTCCAAGAGACAAAATCATTATTTATTCTGGAAGATTAGCTTTAAGTGCACGTGGAAACGAATTAATATGATGTACTCATTTTGCAAAATGAGTTTATGTATAACATAAAAATGTTTCCTGGACTATTTTCCTATCGTTTAATAAAAAACCCTTGAATTTCCGTATTTACTCAGCATCTTATATTAGATGTTACAGAGGATTGATAAAAATAAATAAAAAACTATTAAAATGGCACTGATAGTAGGTATGTCCAGAAAATAAAACAATATAATTATCTAAAAAATATATTAAAAATATATTTAATAAACAATAATAATTTAAAACAAGATAAGGACTATCTCAGATATATCTTCAGCTTTCAGACAGACAGAAAAATGATTGATGATATTATTGGTCAACACCAACCCCAAACCCAGAACATATCGGGTAGGATGTAGGATGGAGTAGGTAAATAATATATAAATCTACTCTTCTTCAATAAGTTCCGGATCAAAAACCTAAATGGCCATCAACACCTTCAACAACAATATCATCTTCAATCGTGTCATCAGAAATCAAATCTTTGTCAAATGCTATAGCGTCGTTTGGGATATTATGAAACAGTGATTTTAAATCCTTTAGTTTTTTCTCTGAAACATTTTGTCCTTTCCTACCCTTTCTTTTCTTTACATCAATTTCTAAGCTTTCTTCCTCTTCTACTGCTTCTGCCTTGACATAATGAGGCAATGGATGATTTTAGGTTTCCTTTATCTGGTTTATTCTTAATCAATTATTATTGACCTTCTCGCCCACTGTTATCTTTTTTCTGTTGACAACAGCTTTTTCCTTTTCTTCAGTATTTGTGATTCTTTGTTCTGCAGCTTGCCATAACTTTCTTGTAGTCTTGTGGAGTATAAAGTATTAATTGCAGTTTCAGAAATATAGGGTGCTTTTCGAGGAGAGATCATCAGGTCTATTTTTATACTTTTTTGCTATATTGTACGCCCGAAATAGGTACGCTGTTGGAACATAATTACTTTTAAGATCTTTTATACACAGTTTTACAATAAAATATTTTAATCTTTATCTTTATACGTGTATTCTGCCCTTTATTTTTTTTATTCTGTTCTCCGCAACAATTAAGTTGACCAAAGAATTAAGTTTTTGACTTTGGTAAACTAGTATAATATGTGTGTGCTTCCTTAAACATGACTTGGGTTCTTCTGCCAGCCTCTCCTTCCACCCAAACAAAGATTACGTTCAGAAGTTACAAACAACTGCCGCGTAGACTACTGATGCGTTAACACTACGTCGTTTGGACTAGTAATGTTTAATGGAAATGTGCTTTTTCATTATAAAATTTGGTTGTTAGTTTTAAATTGGTTGTTGGACTTGTATTGCATTTCAAAATACTTAGTTTGCTATAGAAGGCGCTTGGACTGGGTATCAAAAAATACCACTTAGAGTGAAGCTGGCTGCAAGAGTGTTTTTTCTATGGCTTAATTATGTCCTAGTGATCAAAATGCGAAAAAATCAAAAAATGAAATTTGGCGCTTGGACTCCTTATGCATAACTGTATCCATTTATTTTTGCTGGAAAACGCTCTTTGAGTTTTATGAGTTCCGTTTGAATGTCAACTGAAAAAAATTTCAAAGACAGCTCACGCCACGCTTCAAAGTAATAATAAAGTATCTACGCAGCATATAAAAATAAGATACGAAAATAGTAGGTACAGACATTGCAAATTGATTATGTTAGCTTCCTATGGGTAGAGTGACCGGGACATCGGGCCACGCAGTTTTATCATTAATATAGCTCTAGATAACTAGATAATATTATACACGTTATGCGATACATTTTATACTTTATGCGATGATCTTATAAAAAAATAGTTGTTTATCCGATAATAAAAAAATATTTATTTATTACCTACTATAAGACTCCGCTGTCTGTCCGTCTGTCACCAGGCTGTATCTCATGAACCGTGAGTAAGTAGTTAGACAGTTGAAATCCAACAGATGGTGTATTTCTGTTCCCGCTATAACAAAAAATAATAAAACAAAGAATGAAATAAATATTTAAGGGGGCTCCCATAGAAACAATGTGATTTTTCTGACGTTTTTATTGTGAGACTAGAACGGAGCCCTACTACGTACGCGAGTCCAACTCCCACATGGCTGGTTTTTTTTGTGAGACTTCCGGACATTGTTTTATATTATTCTATTTTTACATCTTGGAAAAACACAGATGATAATCGTAGGTATGTACTGTTACGGCGAAAACTCTTCATTAAATATAGCTAGTTCTCTTCTTTATTAAACGGCAAACAAACATCTACGTATTATACGACGCCATGTTTTCTATCCCGACTAGTGATGTCTCTCGTCACTCGGTCCCAGTAGGGATGTCCTATCCAAAACTGTCTATAATAGTATGTAAAAAAAGATGGGGAAATTACCAATATCTAACCAGTATTCAATGTTTTTAATGAGCTTTTCATAAATAATAAGTTAAGTAAAACAGTACCTTGGTATTAGTATGTCTCATCACTAGCATACTTCTATTATTTATATAGTTTATAATTAGCTATATAATTAAGTACCTAATTTATCTTAACATAATTATAATAGATATAGGTATAGGACCATTGTTCTATGTTAAATAATTTTTATCGCCAAAACGTAATCAGTGTCGGTAACAACATTGATTAGACCGAATGTGTGAATTAGCTAAAATTCACTAGATATCAAAATGTGGAGCACTGTGCTATTGATATTCGTTTTCTTGGTATTCTCCTACATATTTAGAAACATAACAAGAAGACAGCCTAATCCAATTCGATATCATTCGAAATTTATCATATTTTATATTGTGACTTCGGTGTCTGCTTTATTCCTTTGGCCGATTTTTCTACTTCGTCCTAAAGATGTGAGAAATTCGAAGTAAGTTTTATAAGAAGTAATCCTAGTATCGTAGTTTGCTATTAAACAAAAATACCGTCTAATTACGTATCAGCTAAAAACGTAGGACAGATATTACGTACCTAGGTATTATTTATGGTGAAAGAAGACTCTCAGAGGCGCTGAGATCGAAATATACCCAAACTTTCAACCTTTAAATCAAATTACCTACCGATAAATCCATGTTATTACTATACATTATGTAATGTAAGTAAGCTAGGAATCACGTATTTAAACAAAACAAGGATGTTTTACACTAAAAGATTCGTAATGAGCAAAAAATCACAGGATACGGCACTCATATTTATTACTAAAGTTAGTCATACAACTAAAGTAGGAAGCGGTTCTTATACGTGTGGAATTAGAAGATTAAATTCAAGTTAACGGTGATATTTTTTTAAAGTCACATTCTGTAGCATATTTTCGAGAGCCTGGGTGGCACTATAAAATGGTTCTCGTGAGTTACTCGATACAAACTTATCGCTGATAAGTAACCGTTTCGTCAAACGTTTCTACGTGGTCACTTAGACAAGTTTATCCTTCAGCTGGTGAGAACTCAAATAGGAAATGGATGAAAGATTGCGTACTAACTACACTCAACACTGCGTCATACGCAGTGTAGAGTGTACCTAGTTAGTATTTAATTTGATAAATTGTCATCGGCTCCCACTAAACATCAATCACCTATAATCACTGCTCTATCAGTTATTTGATAGCAATACAGATAGTGAGTTTGTGTTTTTATAAAGACACAATGATTCGCTTTCAACAGCATTTTTATTGTAGGCTTTAAAATTATAAAAAACTGCCCAATTGTGAGTCGGACTCTCGCACGAAGGGTTCCGTACCAATAATGCACACAATCCACACAGCACTATCTAGCCCCAAACTAAGCGGAGTACTTGTACTATGGGAACCAGGTAGCTGATATAAATTACTTAAATACTTTTTTGTTATCATCCATTATTAAAACGGCAAAAATTCAAATCACGTTTGTTGTATGGGAGCCCCTTAAATATCAATTTAATTTTAATTCTACTGTATTATTCTCTATAAATAAACTCTGTTATCTAAAAGGATATTTTATAAAACACCCAGCAACCTAATTTTATATACCTACGTAATAAGCCAAATAATAAAGCAAACCTTCCATATAACCCATTTTTTCTACCAATAAAAGCAAGAAGCACGAGCAAATAGTTGCTTCGCCAATATTTTCTACAAGGAAAACCTGAGATATGGATTTCTGACTCCTTCCCTGTTATTAATTATTCTTTTATTCGTGAAAAGTACTCGCGCGAACCGTTCTGTTTTGCATTTTTAATGCCAAGAGTAAGATTTTACCGTCTTTTGTTTTATGTTCTATTCGTAATAATTAAAACCTACAGATGATTGAATAGTACAAAAATACACAATTTATTTTCAAATCGCATAAGATAAGTACGACATACACATAAACATACATACGTAACGACACGACACTACATACATACATAAAATCACGCCTCACAATGAGATGATATGATAACGGATTTCCACTTGCTACGATTACTATTGCTATTTACTCTCTCTAAGATACCTACCTCTTTCGCTTCATTCACTCGCATAACATTCTTCATACATGCTCGTCGGTCTATGGTACGCTTAACCAGGCCTCTCCCGTACAGCAGTTCCATTCACACTCGCCTGATGCACCTGTTTGTTTAATCTGCTTTCAACCATTTTTAGGGTTCCGTAGCCAAATGGCAAAAACGGAACCCTTATAGATTCGTCATGTCTGTCTGTCCGTCCGTATGTCACAGCCATTTTTCTCGGAAACCGTAAGAGCTAGACTGATGAAACTTGGCGAGTAGATGTATTCTGTGAACCGCATTAAGATTTTTACACAAAAATAGAAAAAAAACTATAAATTTTGGGGGTCCCCATACTTGAAACTGAAACTCAAAAATTTTTTTTTCATCGAACCCATACGTGTGGGGTATTTATGAATAGGCCTTTAAAAATGATGTTGAGGTTTCTAATATAGTTTTTTTCTAAACTGAATAGTTTGCGCGAGAGACACTTCTAAAGTTGGTCCCCCCCCCTCTAACTTCTAAAATAAGAGAATGATAAATCTAAAAAAAATATATGATGTACATTACTATGTAAACTTCCAACGATATTTGGTTTGAACGATATCTAGTAAGTAGTTTTTTTTTAATACGTCATTAATCGTAAACCGCAATGTACACAAGGATACGCATCAGACTATACACTGCTAGCTCTTATGTCCTTGCAGTAAGTGTCATTTTTCTCTGTTTTTAGGTAACTTGAGCTGTATCCCACTGCACCTTCCAACGAACTACTAGAACTTCTATATTATATTACTTACTGCTACGGAACCCTTCATGGGCGAGTCCGACTCGCACTTGGCCGCTTTTTTTTCTATATGCCCAAACCATATTAGCATACCTTTCTCTACTCTCACGACTGCATCACACTAACGAGTATAATTAAAGTATAAATAATTTCAAACGGTTTTATTAAAGCATGTTGTACATTGTACAGACAGCGACAAGTGTGTTGAGGTATTAAATACCATATTTCTTTTAACTTGGCAAAGAAATTACCACTTTGCGTCAAATAAATGTTAATCTTCATCCATCGCAAGAAAACACAGAAAAGTCATCAAAATTTCCTTGTTTTAGTAGTTTGTTTAGTTTAATATCTATTAACACAGTCTTGTAATTACTTATCGCCATTGCAAATTTTAGGCAAATTGCTTGCTAAAATCTAGATAACATAAAAAATCTTAGTAGATATTTTTTACGAGCCAGGTAGCTAATTAAGAAAAAGCACTAAAGCTAAAGAATTAATGATGCCTTAAAGTAAACTTTAAACCTTTATTTCCTTCGTCTATTATTTTCTTTTATAGCATTGCAGCACGTCTCATCAGGAACATCGTCCGAAGGATAATGCGTGATATAAAGTGGGAGTTGAGAGATGGGCACATCCTATCTGAGGAGCGAGGAGCTGTCATAGTATCCAATCATCAACTCACTTTGGATATTCTGGGTAATCTGCACCTATCCTACCCTATTATTATTGTTATGAGCCTTCTATGTCCCACTGCTGCGCAAAAGCCTACCCCAATCCACTACAATCTGTGCGGGTCTGTGCTGAGATGTTCCATTGTGGTCTGTACTTTTCTAGCTCGTCTCGCCATCTTGTTCTTGTATACCTACATACATTTAGAGCAGATTAAGACCCCAGCAACAACACTTTTTTTATACACGTCACTATAATTATAAAACGAGACCGGGAAGGGCTATTTCCACGAAGTAGTTCCCTAGCTGCCTATTATTTTACATTATTGAGAAGCTAACATCTTGGTTGAAAGAGAGAGAGAGAGAATGTCTCTTCTTCTTGTCTGTTCTTTTAAGTACCTATGCTGTGTTATTTGAGAAAGTCAAACTTCTCAGTTGATAACAAAGTATCTCACGTTAGCACGCTGACATTTCAGGCATGTTCACAATATGGGACGAGGTCGGCAAGATAGCAGCTATAGCTAAGAAGCAGTTGTTATACGTTTTCCCATTCGGTCTGTCGGCATACCTTGCGGGCGTAGTGTTCATCGACAGGAGCAACCCCAAAGCGGCGTACAATCAACTCAAACAGACTTCGGAGCTCATGATCAATAATAAGGTTCGTACAACAATAACTAGCATTCTAAACTATGCTGAGTTCGCATCACAGCTCAGCTTGTTGGATGTTTCTGAAAATATAACAGATTATACTTTACAATCCACCATTCCATCAGGGTTGCCACTCTGTTTTGTCTTAAAACGGTCCTGCACATCGTGTGTTGCGTAAAAATATGTATGATGACAACTATTTCTTTTCTTATCAAAACCAAACCAAACCGTTTTCATAAAAAACGCGCCACACCATCTGACGTCTAGAAAGAATAGTAGGCAATGCTATTTTCGTTAAGCTCTCCTAGCACTACATTAACTATTAGCCCGAAACATCCCATTGTTGGGCAAAGGCCTTCTCCCGATCCCGCCATGTTTGTGTTTAATTTTATTAAAATAAACAATAACAATTGTAGTGCCACAAAAGTCTAGAAGAAAACCAAGTACCTAAGCATGCATATGCTATGTGTTATAGCAACAAGTGTGTACTATATTTAAGTGTGTACTATAACTACCTATATTTAAGCTCTAAAATGTACATGCTTCAAGCAAATAAATTATTTCATTAGTGTTTGTCAGCCGCACTGTCTGATTAGAATTTTGATTGATATTTTTTTCTGAATTGAGCATTTTTTTATATGCTCAATTCAGAAAACAGCACACACACACACACACAAACAGGAATACAGCATGGTCTTCCGAGACAAGTTTTATCTATGAAAATAAAGTTCTACCACAGGCTAAGAGTTTCTTGAGATATACGTCACGTGTATTACGATACGTGAACAGTTTTATTCAAGTAATTGCATTTTTCAAATTCCAGACGAAGATGTGGGTATTTCCCGAGGGCACAAGGAACAAAGACCGCACTAAGCTTCTGCCATTCAAGAAGGGAGCTTTCACCATGGCCGTGGCTGCTCAAGTGCCCATAATTCCTGTCGTGTTCTCGCCTTACTACTTCGTGAACGCAGAGAAACATATTTTTGATAAAGGTAACAGATTTCTAGGCATACTTTTCATCACTTTTATGGGTCTCGTCGGTCAAACCGTGGCTACGTATTTTTCAATCCTGATAACGGATTTAACTGTTTTCACGGTTTAAACCCCTGAAGCAAGCCCAATTCAACGTATTTATTTCAGATTTAAAAATATACAATTTGCTAGTACCACACAGAAATAGATAGATAGAATATGGTAGCTGTCGAGGCTTCTACGATGAGGTCGTCGATGAGGTCGTCGATGAATCATCAAGGAAATCATCCATTCTCTCTTCGAAAAGAAGCAATAAAATAAAATTGCAAAATGATCCGAGATGAGCCGAGGCTCCTGGGGGCTAATTCTCGGGCCGATCTCAATCATTTTGCAAAATTTTATTTTATTGCTTCTTTTCACAACCCCGCACTTTTTGTACGTTTTCCGTATATCGTAGCTGTTGAGGCTTTTACGAAGAGGTCGTTTATGAATTACTCAAGAAAATTAACCATTCCCCCTTCGAAAAGAAGCTTTAAAATAAAATTTCAAAATGATCGAGATCGGCCCGAGAATAAGCCCCCTGGTCTCGATAAAATCAGAAATGCCCATGGTGTGGCATGGTGGTGGTCCGTGGTGGCATACCCATGGTGTTTAACTATGCCATCGTAGCTCCCAAGACATAAACCAATTTCGAATTATTTTGTTTGAAATAAAAAACCCTTTTTTATTAGTTTAAAAGAAATCGGATTCCATGTTTATGAAACCAAGCATGAGCTTAGAAATTAAGCTAAGTGCAGACCGTTTTGGAGTTCTGTAAGATCCTTAACTTTTTTCAGGTCACATAGTCATTCAAGCGTTGGAGCCAGTCCCAACAGTGGGCCTGACGACAGATGACGTACCAGAGCTCATCGCCAAGGTGCATGAAAAAATGACAACAGCTTACAAAGAATTATCGAAAGAAGTAATGAATGAAACGCCTGTGCCAACTATCCGTAACATTAACAGAGGGTAGATTATCCAAATTACTAGCTGCCTCTGATTTTTAGGGATGTTTTGCAGTCTTCTTCTTTTTATGCTGTCACTCTTGGAACTATTTTTGGAACTTATAAGGTCTTTATGACATGTCGGCTTCCTCACGATGTTTTCCTTCATCGTTTGAGAGTACAGATATTCTAATTGATACTAACTGGGTACTGTTTAGTTCTTATAGTTAGCTGTTTTGCGGTTCATGTAATGCATTCATTAGGATATTGACCGCATTATGGCCCGAACACACCTAGTATTAGTTCGCTGGCGGTAGCGATCAGTGAAACGCTGTCAAATATCGCTGTCAGATTTGAGATTAGACAGCGAATATTTGACAGCGTTTCACTGACCGCTACCGCCAGCGAACTAGGTGTGCGCAGGCCTTTAGAGTCTTGCACACATCCAAGCGTTTTGCGGTGGCGATCAGTGAAACGCTGTCATATTTGACAGCGCAGAACGCTTAAAAATGGCGCATGGCTTAAGTCGAACTATAGTTTCAACCCTGTGTTTTCAATGTTTTTCTTCAGACTGAGCAAGCAATAGGTACCTACCTAAGTAAGTTAATAATATATTTTTATAGGTACGTTAGCTATCTAGCGTTATATTATTTTATCAGTGGTCTAAGCATTAGTAGGTACTAAAGTATCAAAATTAAGTAAGTAAGTACCTAGGTAGGTAAGTAGGTACCCAATATTATTTATAAACATAAGTTTTTGTATAACGAGTATTATTTGAATTTCTAATTTATTTTCTCATATTTTCGTTAATTTCTAAGTTTTAATTATGTAAGTACGTATGTACTTAGTTATGTACCTATGTGTAATTAAGTATTGTTAAGAGAAGGTATTATAATTTCCTTACACTTTATATATTATTTACAAATAAACGAGTGTGAACAAGAATGAATAATTTTCATAAACGCGGTCTCCACTTTAGTACCTATTTTTTTGCTCCAACGATTGTCTGTCCTACGGCAAACACGACCGGCCCACTGCCACTTAGCTGAACAGCAGCAATTATGGTGTTATTGTTGGAATTCCAGAATAGTATACTCTATAGAATCAGAAGGATAAAATCATAATTAAATTCACTCGCCAGGGAGAAGCGACATCTACCAAGGATTGCTGAAGCTTTAGTTGGTTACGCTCAGAAGAGATGGCGTTACTAGGCTACTAGGCAAAAAGACCAGGTTCGTAACTATATTTGACATTGACATTAAATAGTATCTGTCAAATTCATGCTAAAATTACTAACAACGATCACAAGATTTTGGAACAAAACTGCGCTTGTTTGTTGAATGAAATTATCGGCAAATGAAACAAAATAAGCAAACTCAAGCGAAGCTTGCAGGGCTTGCAGGCTTGTTTTTTTACTTGTGTAGTTGATTTGAAGAGAAGCGAGCGAGTCCGTTTTAGATTTAGAGTAAATTAATTGAGCTCCGCAGATTGTGTTATTGTATTGTGTACAATAATCACCTAAGATGTTGGATAAAATTATTTACGTCATTATTATCACACTGGTAACTTACGTGCTGAAGCAAATAATATCAGAAACACCGAATTTCGTAAAGTTTAATTTGAAATTTCTAATATTTTATATCTTGACTTCCCTTACGTCTGTGGTATTGTTACCGTTTTTCGTGTTCAATCCCAAAAATGTTAAAAACGCTCTGTGAGTATAATATATTCTTCTTAATTTATTTCATCCCTAAAAAAAGCTACATTGTAGCTAAGAGCGTCCCTCGCCGATGATTCATTTCTCTGGAATGGTCTGGTTTCAGGAGCCTTTCCAAAAATGATCTCTGCCCTGAATGAAAGAATAATTTCTGCAGTCTTCAAGCAGTAATTTTACCTACATTAAATTGTTTTTTCATAGTAATTTAGAGTAACAGGTAGCTAGAAAGATAAATTTATTTTAAAGCAAGAAATTCCTTATGAAAATTGTAAAAAAATATTTCCTCAGCTGTAGGTATCCACCACAATTTTGACCATAAAATTATATTGTCAAATTATCTACAAAATTCTAGACTCCTGCATAAACATATTAGCAATAATATAAAATTGCTATATTTTATTAAACTTACAAAACTAGTGGCTACCTATGTACATATTAATACATACCGAGAGTTTGGTCTTGTAACCAAAAAAAGATAGTAGTGTATCTTTAATATAATAACATCATACATAGAAATATTTTATTATGTATTACTTTTATTCTATACAGATTTGCTACACAAATAGTGAAGCATGTGACTAAAGTGATAGAAGTGAAATGGCACTTGATAAACGGTAGAGTGTTGGCCGAGGACCGCGGAGCTGTTGTTGTCTCCAACCATCAATCATCAATTGATGTACTCGGTAAGTGCTACAATAAATATGAACATACCCTAAGTACCTGGCTTTAACTTACTCAACCTATATATAGTACCTACCTATGTATATAAATGTAGTATTAGTGTCTTTACTAGTAGAAATATTCGAGATGCTCATGAATTTTAAAGAAATGTAAAATTATAGATCTATTTCCTGAGTAAATCTAAACAGTTCTAGGATCTAAAAATACACCAAAAATAATAAGCAAATTAAAAATACCTACTTATTATCCAAATTTTTTTACCTATAAATCCTATAATAATGTTAATTATAGCTGTATGTACTTAAGTTTAATTAATATTAATGAGTCTCTTTTAATTCGGTTGCATACATTAACAATAGATAACTGCTAATGTATTTTGGGGTAAACATCATCGTTTTATATATACCTTTTTTCCGCTAAAAAGTCCGCAAATTAAATTGAACTATGAATCTAGGGTAGTTATTCTCTGTAGGTAGGTACAAGTGTTTTTGCTGCTCTGTGGTAGGTAGGTACCTAACTAGCGGTAAAGCACGTAATTCTTCGGCGCCATTTTGATAATTTTTACAGCATAAGAATCTTTATTACTCTACTAGGAATTTACAATTTTTGACAGAAACATTTTTTTTTAATTCTAAACCGAGAATAATTATTTAACTTTTTTTTTTACAAAACTAGCGAGAAGTTTGCTGCGGCTCTATTATCGGCCCTGATAACATTTTGCAGAAACATCCGGTATTCAGTTATAGAGAAGAATTTGTTGACATTACAAAAAATATTTGCATGTGATCTACTGTTCGCAGAACCCTACATAATATTATTAGATTCAATTTTATTAATTTCAGTATAACATTACAGACATATCCAATGTGCTATAATAGATAGATAGATAGATAGATAGATTAATACTTTATTGTACACATAAGAAACATATTATAACAGAAACATTACAAATATAGATAATAATTTAAATAATATATAAAAATATATATATATATTTAATATTTAGATGTCTTAATCTAAAATCCTGTCCCAGGCACTATAGCATCTGGAACGTAGGGGCATGAGTAACACGAGTTGTCTCTGATGTTATAAAAACAAAATTAAATCAGATACAATAGTTTTTTTTTTCAAATTAATTATTAATACAACTAACGAAACTACTAAGCGAGATAATGCTACTAGAGAGTCAAAAGTCGATAGCTTATAGATAAGAACAGAATAGATGCAAAAGCCTGTTTACTTTTTAGGTGTGTATAGATTTTGCTTCTAAAACATTACGGTTTACAGGTATGTTCAACATTTGGCACGTAGCTGATAAAATAGCTGCCATCGCAAGGAGAGAGATATTCTACGTGTGGCCGTTTGGCTTGGCCGCTTACCTGGCGGGCGTTGTATTCATCGACAGGAACAACTCGAAAGATGCTTACAAACAATTGAAAATAACCTCGGAAGTCATGATAAAGAACAAAGTAAGTACCTACTTTTAGCCGGTTTTGGGAATAGGAACCTAATGGAACCGGGCGAGGAGACTTCACTAGTTGGGGGACAAAAAGATAGCGTCGGAATGCGTAGATGATTGTTTGCCGTGTTTTACAGTTAGAACAACTCGAAAGATACTTACAAACAATTGAAAATAATCTCGGAAGTCATGATAAAGAACAAAGTAAGTACACTGTTAGCCGGTTTTGGGAATAGGACTTCGCTACTGAGACCAGGACACGCGCGATGAGACATCACTAGTTGGGGGAGAAAAAGATAACGTCGTAATGTGAAGATGATTGTTTGCGATGTTTTAAAGTTATTTTAAATGGATAGGTTTTCGCGGTAATACTACCTACTACTATAATTATTATTGAATAGGTGGGATCGCAGCTTATTAGCGCCGAGCCTAAAATGACTGTCCAGCCGTGAGCAGTCAGGCTGACATGACTGGAAGACCAGCGCTATATTAGCACTCGCTACTATAGCATAAGTGACATAAAATAATTTAAGTGATAAAATAGCAAAAATAAATAACTGATATTCATTTTAAGCGACACAACAAAAGCAGTTTAAAATAAAGAAATAAATTTTAATTTGATTTGCTCTTCCGACAAAAATATCAAAACCGGATATTATTAATCGTTTGAAGGCGATATTTGATAATACTCGTGTTTCCTCAAAATAAATAGCAAGAGCCTATCAGTTTCCGCTATTGCATGCGAACTTGATCTTGGCATTTGAAACTGTAATCTATGAACTAATCAAATTAACCTTGCATTATTCTAATGCTATTTGCCACACCTTTCGCAATAATTCTGTAAATAGAATTAATAGGGTGCAAATACCTTACCTTGATACCTAGAGTACATTGGTACTTCCTTATAGGACTTTGTTTTCATGGTTTGCTTTCTAGACTAATATTAATTCTGTGGTGCCACCACGAATTTGATTCTTAATTCTTTTCATCCCACCAGCTCTGAAAGTGTGTTTTTGCTGTTTAATTTCTGACTGGAAAAGCCGTTTTTATCCGCTAGAGGATAAAGTAAATTTGAATTTAGAATATCGTGTTCAATAAGTTTGTGAATGCACAACCTATTTACTTCTACCTCCATGGTGCCGAACTTATCATACAACCTTTTTTATTTTGTTAAAAACTCGCATTCGTAACCTTCTTGGTGTATTTGTGAATTCAAAACACCATTAAACCTATTTACTTCTACCTGCATGGTGCCGAATTTATCATACAACCTTTTTAAATTTGTTAATAACTCATACTCGGAACCTTCTTGGTGTGTTACTTTTAGTCGCGCCATGTTCTTTTTTGCATTAGTCATTTCCTCGCTGAGGTGGGATGAAAAGTTACGTGTTGCACTCGAGTGCAAAGATTTTTCACCTTGTGCTCTTTTGATTCCTTCGCCAACGCTTAGGATTCTAACTTTTAAACTTTAGAATCCTGCACTTGCTCAGTCATCAAAATTGAGCACGCGGTTAAAAAGCAGCTTTGCACTCTTGTATAACAAATAACTATTATTGCACACAATACAAAACATAGGAAAAGAACAGAAATAGAGGACATGTACAAAGGCCAAAGGCATGTAAAAGGATATATATGTTCGAATTTTTTAAATTAATTTTTGTTTGATTTCGGCACCTAAAAATGGATGTAAGTATAGGTATAGGCGTGCTCCATGCGATTCCATTGAGCGTGTCGTGTTTTTAAAATACACACTATAATATACTAATAATAGGTAATCTGTGATACTAACCAAAAGAGCACTGGTGGTCTAGTGGTAGCGGCCTTGCCTTCCGATCCGAAGGTCGTGGGTGCAAATCCAGTCGTGTACCAATGAGTTTTTCTGTCGAAAAATGTATGTGCACTATGCCAGTACTCTCAAAACGGTGAAGGGAAACATCGTGAGAAAACCGGCGTGTCGTAGAACCTAAAAAAGTTCGAGCAACACGTGTCAAGGGTCACACAAAAAGGGCCCGCCAGCGGCCTACTTGCGGAAAAACCAGTCCGCACATCAAGTGCGGATGATAAATTTTCCGATACTAACCGGATTATTTCATTTCAGACGAAAATCTGGTTGTTTCCTGAAGGGACACGGAATAAGGATTTTACGCAACTGTTGCCGTTCAAGAAAGGCGCGTTCAACATAGCCGTGGCCGCACAAGTACCCATTATTCCGGTCGTTTTCTCGCCTTACTACTTCATCAATGCGAAGAAATACATATTCAACAAAGGTATGTAATTTGTAGGTTTTTGTAAGGTATGTTATGTAGGCCTATGTCCAGCAGTGAACTTTTTCAGGCTGATAATGAAGATGATGATGATGTAATTTAAATAACTAGTGGCAGTCCGTGGCTTCGCTCGTCCAGATCCCGTTAACTTTTCGGGATAAAAAGTCCTGTGTCCGTCTCCTGGTTCTAAGCTACTTCCCCATCAATTTTCAGGCCACATCGGTTCAGCCGTTCTTGAGTTATAAATAGTAGTAGGTAACACGACTTTATTTTATATACAGGGTGTTTTTTTGAGAAGGGCGATAATGGCCAAGTTCGAAACCACAAGAGTTAGAGAAAAGTCGTGAAAGAAGTTATGCCCTCGAATTTTAAGAAAACAACTGCTTATCATCTTTTTCAAAAATCTTTTACTTTTAACGGAAATGTAAATAGAAAATAGTGCAAATTTGCTATTTCCATTCATTTTCTTGCTTGCCTTTCTCAAAAAACCATCCTGTATATTTCGCTTGGAATTCTATTTTATAGGCCAAATGATACTCTCTGGGCCCATAACTAAGCCTACGCCGTCCGTTCGTCTATCACATCTGTATATTTTAACTATTTCATCAGTTGGTGCGACACGCGTTTGACCAGCTTATTTATTTATGCTTCCTGTGTCTGTGTTCGTAGAAGGACACTTTTCGCAATAAGTGACATCATGCAAAAAGTATCACATTGTAGTTTCGATTTATTACAGCTCGAATTTAATACGGACAGCTATTAGTGCGGCCAAATTTTAGACTTACAATACTCGATATAACAAGCTGCGTAGTATTCGTCCTTCCGAAAAGGTAGTCAGCATTATAACATTACGTTCGGAATCAAGTCAAAAATTATCTTTAACACTGTTTTTGTAGTACAATAATAGTAATAATAAATAAAGATCAATCCACACAACACTATCTAGTCTAAAATTAAGCAGAGCTTGTACGATGGGAACCGGATAGCTGATATAATACGTATATTTATTTTTTGTAAATATCATACTTAGAATACAATATAAGACCCAGACAGTGTTCACCACACAAATATTTGTTCGGTGGGGGAATCGAGCTCACGGCCTACGGCGCAGAATACTGAGCTACTACCAACTGAGCTGCCATACAATAATATCGAGTTTATTATTTTAACAGTTAAAACTGACAAAACTTACATTTTCGACAAATAGTAGAATATTTTTATTGTATTTATTATTATGCTACCATTATAATGTTGAAAACCTGCGGCTTAGTCAGCTCCGCACGTATTGACCATGTCTTTCCTGTGGGGATGGTATAGGTGCTGGGCAAGCCTACTCCATCTAAAAATCCTGTCCCAGGGCTGTCATTAGGGCTTGTTAAATCACCAATGACCTCTGACGCTATATAAATCATCTACAATAGATGCAACTGCTGCTCGACATAAGCCGCATTAATTTTTAGGATAAACTTATGTGTGACTGTGCGCCCGCGATCTAAGACTCAAACTAATGTCGTCTTTCCATCGAGTGGGGGTCGCCTTTGGTTTCGTCCTCCGGTTCGTGATAAAATGTTATTATTTTTTGAATTTTATTATTTTCCAAAGCTACAAAAAACAATGCATAAAAATCCTCGGAACTCTTTTGTATTCTGTAGTAAAATCAATCACGTTTATGCAAACACGATTAAGATTGAGGCCAATGGTTGATTGTAGTTTTTATAGTTTGATAATTTCTTCGTTCAGTAGTATGCCTTTAACGATGCAATTGCGATTACGCCGGATGCAATAATTAGTAGATGTAATGCTAGTTACTTTTGTGTTTACAAAATATCGACACAGCTTCGTTAACCAAGCAAAGAACTCAGCGAATATAAAGGTCCGCTCGACCAAATCTAGGGTAACACTCTATCCTTCAGATTCAAATATTTCCGTACTTGTTGTTCTAGAATAATTTATTTAAGCGTGTTTAACGTGTGCGAAACGTAGAGCGCCCACCCATCAGATGGACTGACGGCATTGTTAAGATCTCGGGAAGTCGGTGGATCTGAATCGTTCTTCCTGGAAATGTGTAGGGGCAGCATGCTGGATGGCCTATGTAGGCCACATAGGCCATCCAGCATGCTGGACATCCAGCAGTGGACTTCTTCAGGCTGATGATGATGTCCAACGTGTACTCTCAAAGGTTGAAATTGGCAAATTTTATCATCCGCACTTGATGTGCGGGCTGGTTTTTCCGCAAGTAGGCCGCTGGCGGGCCCTTTTTGCGTGACCCTTGACACGTGTTGCTCGAACGCACGTTTTACTGTCGAATAATTTATGTGCACTTTGCCAGTACTCTCAAAACGGTGAAGGAAAACATCGTGAGGAAACCGGCATGTCGTAGAATCTAATAAGATCGAAAACATGCGTCGAGTGCACGAAGTTGAAATACTTTCAACACACTGGTTTAAAAGAACCAGTGACATGATAAGAAGAAGAAGAAGCGTGTTTAAAAGATAACATCCTCATATTATTTATTGCAATTATGATGTACATGTTGAAGTCTTACAGTTAATAATGATGAATACGTATGCCCTTAAGTTTAGGGCAAAGCAATATTAGGAGTAGAAGCGGGCCGAAGTTTGTAAAAATAAATAAAAAGCTGGCTGTTAGTGTTGTATTGTGAATTGAATTAAATTATAACGCCGGCTGTGTATCATTGAATAAGCGATTTAAATTTACATTATTAAGCGGAAATTCAAAATTAATGATAATGAATTTTCATTTTGCAAATATGCATTTTATAACCCTTTGGATATCTTGATTT
This sequence comes from Thera obeliscata, assembly GCA_947578465.1. Lineage (NCBI taxonomy): Eukaryota > Metazoa > Arthropoda > Insecta > Lepidoptera > Geometridae > Thera > Thera obeliscata. The sequence continues at coordinate 9,594,578 of OX387926.1, forward strand.
TCTCAAGATTAAAATTCAATGTTGATGTAAATCTTGAGATGATTATATTTTTATTTTATGCGGCCATAAAAAAGGGAAATTTTAATTTTGTGCGACCTTTGTATGTAAAAATATTATGCTTCAAGAACAAAATTAGGCAGGTGCTTAGCCAATATTAAAACCAAAACGATTTAGTTATAAATTAGGTTTGTTTTACGAAAAAATACAGTGACGGTTATTAGAACGGAAAATACCACTTTTAGTTAGTGAGATTGCGGTCAATCGTTGGCCTATATGTTGTAATAAATTATAAGTTTAAAAAACTTGAGAAACCGACTTCATTGTCAAACGGCTAAACCGATTTTAATCAAATTTGTTTGGGACAATCTGGACGTAAGAATAACCAAATAAAAAAAATAATTTTCTAAATCGGTTCATAAATGACGGAGGCATGCAGTTACAAACATTAAAAAAATTATTAAAAAAAAATGGCAACACCGATTTTAATAAAATTAAAATGGGACCAATCTGGAAGCAGTACCTTTCAGATAAAAAAATAATTTTTCAAATCGGCTCACAAATGACGAAGTTATGCGGTAACAAACATTAAAAAAAAAACAAAAAAAAAAACATACAACCGAATTGAGAACCTCCTCCTTTTTGATTGGAAGTCGGTTAAAAATGATATATCATGTCCAAACTTATTTTCAAACCGATTTTGATGAGATTTCTATGGGGCCAATCTGGAAGACCTTACAGACAAAAAAGAATAAACTAAATCGGTTCATAAAAAACATAGGTGCATGCAGTATGCAGCATGCAGTAACAAACATTAAAACACAACGGCTAAACTGATTTTTATGAAATTTCTAAGGGCCTATCCTATCTGGAAATATAACTTATCAGATAAAGATATTTTCAAATCGGTTTTTAATTACGAAAATACAACCGAATTGCAAACCTCTTCCTTTTTTATTTGAAATTGGTTAAAAAAGTGAATACAAGAAAAATAAAAAGACCAGAGTATATTTTCCAGTAAATACAATATTGTTACTCTATTACCGATTGCCCGCGATCTTCACATGCGAACAAAATTTTAATCGCTTATTGCGTCACAAGCGTTGGGACATAAACTTGCCAAAGTAATTGCAAACAAACATTGAATTATTAGCGTTACAATCAGACGCGCATCAAATATGCGGTGAACGCACTTGCGAATCGGAACATCTGGCTCACATACGACGTATAGCTCTGGTGGTTTTGTGGTAACGTGCCCGTCTCTTATCCTAAGCTCATAGGTTCTAATCCGGCCACTTCTTTTTATTGTGTCACTGATTCTTTTGAACCAAGTGTGGTGAAAGGATTTTAAGTGCGCCTCAAAGAGGCTTCTTTCCTGCACTTGACACAATCATATTTTCGAACTTTCTAGGTTCTACGATATGCCGGTTTCCTCACAATGTTTTTCTTCGCCGTTTGTGAGCACTGGTACAGTGTACATACATTTTTGGGTAGAAAAACTCATTGGTACAAGACTGGATTTGAACCCACGACTTTAGACTCGGAAGGTGGGGCCGCTACCACTAGGCCACCAGAGCTCTGATCAGCCACTAAAAATCATTGTTACAGTACTAAAGAGTTTTTCTGGCCAAAAAGGTTCTAATCCGGCTAAAAAAACGCATTGTTACACGACCAAGGAGTTTTTCTGGACAAAAAATGTATATCTACAATGCCATTATGTTTAAACTAAAAACCGGAAACGCTTAGACGTAATAACACTCACAGTCACCTATCAAAATGATGACCGCGTATAATATTGCGCAGTCACAATTTTTTCTTATTAATATCATTTGGCTATTTTTGTCTGTAGAGCAAAGGCCTCCCTTCCCTCTTTCCACTCTTCTCTTTATTTTTATTATATATTCTATTTTCCTTATTCATTATTAATATTAACTAACCACTACCAGGTTGTGCCCTGACACAGTGAGGCGGCGTCGCAGGAGGCCTCAGGGCTTTGCCCTATAGTGGGACACTAACGGGCAGTAATAGTAATTATAGAAATAACTTAAGAAAATTGCAATCGTATCACACAATAAAAGTCATCGAATTTGCTAAATAGGAATGTTTTCTGCGAGAAGGTCTTGAATTGAATCGCGTAATAATAATAAGACGTCATGATACAGGCATTGTTCTTTATAATGTTCCGAATAGTTAACCGGCTTCAAACAAAAAAGAGGAGGTTATCAATTGAGTTGTATTTTTTTAATGTTTGTTATTACATACTTAACTTCGTCATTTAGGAACTGATTTGTTTTTTTTTTTTTTTAAAGGGACTTTTGTAATGTAAGGTAATACTGGTTAGGTATGGTAGGTAAAGGTATGGAAGGTCCCATAGAAATTTTATTAAAATCGGTTCAGCAGTTTGGCTATGATGTCGGTTTCTCAAGTATTTTTAAAATCACTTGTTGTACATAGTCTAATCATCCGTGGCATCAAATTCCAGGTCACGTGGTGATACAATGCCTGGAGCCGGTATCGACCACTGGATTGACCATGGACGACGTGCCAGACCTCATAGTCAAGATACGAAACATAATGGAGACAGCTTACAAGGAACTCTCTAAGGAAGTGCTCAGTTCCCTACCCGCTGACTACCCTCTAGCCACTGTCTACTGAACTTGAAGACAGCCAAAACAGTGCCACATTTACTAGGTAAATTGTACATTCTATCTTGACGGCTGGCAGTCGCTTTTTTTATTCGGTCAACGCAAACTGGAATAGTGTATATAAACACACAAAGGCTTCGTGTGTGTATGTTTGGTAGAAATGCCATAAAGATTTATGTGACAAAGTTTTACTATATCAAATTAAATGAACTTTAGGGCAAATTTTTCAACCATCAATTAATTTAATAATTTATAAAAATATATCCGTCTCTTTTTTAGAGTTGTCAAAAAAAAGGACTGACATTTTTATTTGACGAATGGCGTTGACGTATCAATCAGCCCTTAGTTCCTTATGAATTTAGGCTCTTGGTTGCTTGACGTCAGAGATCAACTTGTTTGCTGGATATTTCAGTTTGTGGTTTATTAATTTATGCCTACCCCAAAAATATGTTCAAGTTTCAAGTTCAATCGTCAAGATAAAATGTACGAATTATTATTGCTTTAGCATAACAGTTTACCTAAACTTATTTTAATTTAAGTTTTTATTTTTAATGATGTTTTTCCCGTCACGCTTAGTTAAGTTCCCGTGTGAAAAGAAAAAATGTGAATCGGTTGAAAACCTTTGGTCGATTTAATTACCTCTGTGACGTCGCTGGCGACTGAGGTGGATCGCCTCAGGTGCGGGTTCGATTCCAGACAAAGCAATTTCGAGTTAATTTATGTAAACCCGCCTTAATTTGATAAAAATACCCAAGACAAGATCAGCAAAATATAAGTATTCATACCAAATAATATGTAGTACATTCTGAGATTTATTTAAGTATTTGGTTTGTTATTATGATGAGATCCTTTTTTATAAGCCGGAGCACGATTACGTCTTAAGTAAAACTAGCCTTAAGTATAAATTAAGATCATTGACGTACCAGATATAGGATTATAATTTAAGGAGCAGGGAATCGAAATGTGGATCTAATTGTATGACAATGTGATCTAGTTTTTTTTTTCACTAAAATATGGACTATTTTATTAAGGTTACATCCATCATCATCAGCCTGAAGAAGTCCACTGCTAGACATAGGCCCCCCTACACATTTCCAGGAAGAACGATTCTGAGCTCTTTCCATCCACCGACTTCCCGCGATGTTTTTGTCGTTGGTCCATCTGGTGGGTGGACGCCCTACTTTTCGTCTTCCGTTTCGTGGTCGCCATTCGAGAACCTTTATTCCCCAACGGTTGTCGGTTCTTCGAGCTATATGACCTGCCCATTGCCACTTCAACTTACTAATTCTAAAAATTACTATTCTTTTTTAATTCTTACGGTAACATTATGTGAGCCATAATTATCTGCGCATAGTAGCCAAAATCTATTTAAATTAACTTAAAAGTTTATACATATAGAATTAGATCCACAATGCGATACCTTGATAGTACACGGGTACACTTCTGCCCATTTTTAAGTTAGTTTCGGGAATATTGTTTCAAATGTATTTCATTAAAGAAAGCCAAATTTAGTATTTTTGTACTATGTACTACTTGTTTACTGTGTCAATAATGTATTATTATTTTAAGCTATTACAATAAGATGTCTGCTTAAAGTTAGGCACACGTACACTAAAGTGATTATATTTCATAATTTTCAAAACTACATCTGATAGACTTTATATTTGGGCCTTAGGCTTGGTTTGGTCGAGAAAATCTCAAGATGGAGATGACGTCAATTTGACGTCACCCACGCCATAAACTCGTGACAACATCTTAGTTTTTGGCCGAGATGAATGTCATTTCTATGAAAAAGAAATATAATTCAAAATATTTATAAGTGAAACCAGTAACACAGGGGAGTATTCACAGATAAACAAAAATATCATTTAAAAGTAACGAGATCATTTTGTAAATCATGTAAGCTAGCCGTTTTATTGCTCGTGAGTGTACGTGTACCTACATAATATATTACTAGTAAGCCTCATAACTATTTAATTATAAGGTTTATTTTAAGATGGCATGCATGCCTGATAAAATTATTTAAGAAAAAAATGCTGAGTGACTGAACTAGGTATAGTTTTGACGTATAAAGCCCGTCACACACGTAGCTATAATATATATTATAATAGATTATAGTAAGGCATATTACGATGTATTTTCTATACAAATATTCAAGTGACCGCGCTGCTATAATATATATTTCCATGACGTCACCAACTTATAACGTAATTTATATTATCGCTCGTATATTTATACATATTACTAGCGGCCACCCGCGGCTTTTCTCGCCCCGTTCCCGTTAAAAAGATGTTCTTATTTAATTACGAGCATTTTCATATTTTTTCAACTTTTAAACCTTCTCTGGGCTTCCACAAATAATTCAAGGCCAAATCGGTCGAGCTGTTCTCGAGTTTTAGCGAGACTAACGAACACCAATTTGTTTTTCACGTGACAACGTCTTTTACTTCGATGGAGCCGGCTGCACGCACGAAAAAACTGATGACTCATGCGGCGTTACCTCGCTCTGAGGCGTTTAACTATCGTCAGTAAACTGACTTTACAGACAACCGTTTTTTTTATATAAGAAGATAGACGTGTGTGATGGGCTTAATAATTTTAAAACAAGCCACTACAAGGCTTTTTAAAAAGGATCAAGAATACTTTTTCTCTTCTTATTTTAATTAGTAATGGCAATGTCATGTCGTTAATTAGTATTCCATACATGACAGTTGCGTTTAGCGTATACTAAATACTGCAACATAACAATACGTGCCTCTGACTTACCCCTTTACATTCTGATTTGACTCCAAGAGATCAGACTAAAAAAGATACATAGGTACATAAAACTAAGTTTGGACTAACATTTCGTATGCCAAAATTGAATGCAATTTGTTTATAGTTAGTTTTCCGAACAGAAAACACTATTTATGTACACGATAAGCTCTCACACGGTAAAGAAAAACATCGAGAAGAACCCGCGCTCGTATTGACCATGGCTTTCCTGTGTGTTTGTTGTGTGTGTGTGGATTAGGCCGACTAAGCTGTCAGGGTGATATAGTTGCTGGGCAAGCCTATTCCATCTAAAACCCTGTCCCAGACCCTACAGCGTCCCGCAAAAAGGGCATAAGTAATCACCAGTTGCTCCTGACGCTGTAAAAATCATCTACAATAGATGCAAAGGCCTGTTTACTTAATCTGGTTCCCATAGTACAAGCTGCGCTTAATTTAGGGCTAGATAGTGTTGTGTGGATTGTCCAAAATATTTATAACCCCTTTACTTGCAAGCTTTTCTTTAAATAATCAGTGTATAAGCAACTTCCATCTCTTACCATTAGGTAATGACAAACAGTGACAGAGCTAACATTAAGCAATGTCTCGCACCTTAGATTATTTATTTATGAGCACATTCTTTATTTATTTACGTAAGACCATGTTAATAAATAAATAATGCGGACAATTCACACAACACTATCTATCCCCATTTTTTTGAAAATACTATTAACTGGTTTTGGAAATAAAACATCCCTATTCGGACCGAGCGACGCACATCACTAGTAGAGAGATGTCATAACGCGGAGTTGTATTGTTTGCCATGTAATAAAGTAAAACAGAGTAGCTATATTAAGAGTTTCGCCATAACAATACATACATAGAATACAATATAACACCCAGACAAAGAAAAAACATGTACCTACGTTTTTATATTAAAAAGAATAAGTTTCTCAACATCCCAAACAGAAGTGGATTATATTAATGTACACAATTGGCGTTGAAGTCCATTAAACAATAAAATTGCAGTGTGCAACGCGCTGCAATCGTTTTGCGTTCACACGTTGCACATGTTTTATGTAAGTAGGTGCCGCTGGCCATAGAACAATCAACAGGAACCCAACAAATATTCACTTGAACACAGTACTCCAGATTTGTAAGTCAAAGTCCAAGGGGCCGCTGAGCTTGGGGGGCCCTCCGACAGTGACGTAGCCCTTCGGCATCGGCAGCTACGCCACTGTCTGGGGGCCCCTTGGATTTTACTTACAAATCTGGAGTACGTCTATTACAGAAGAAACGATTTTAAATAGTTTAGTTGGGGTCCTAGTTTGTTTATTGCCCCAAGGCATTTGGTTACCTATAGCTAAATTGAAGGGACTATGCATCTTAATTCCAAAATCGATTTATAAGATAATCTTTGTAAAATCAAAAGTTATTTTACAAAGATTATCTTATAAATCGATTTACTTATTTTAATCCACCAAAAATAGTGTTTCGCCAATTCTTTTTAATCAAACTTAGAAGATTTTAGTCTTGACTGAATGACTGTATTGAAGCGTAGCTATTTTCTTGGCAATAATTATTTTTCAGTATCTTCTCATTTGAGATGAAAGTCGACATACAAATTCGAATTACGAATTCATTAAGCTAGCTTATATTCGTTTCTTGTCGCTAAGACTACAAACGACTGTGGAACCCAATGATGGCACATACAAGTACCATTATTTTATAATTTGAATCTAAACCCAGCACAATAAAGATCATTTTCCTCTAAAAGCCGATAGGGAGAGAACAGGCCACCAGCAGTCACTTTCTTGAGCCGTACAGTTCAGTTGATTTTCCAGTCACGCATTTTGGATGCGGCGTTGGATTGATTATATTGCGCAGAGGCCAAGCATTGACCCATATAAACTTTAAACCACTGAGTATGAAAGAAAATTATTTGCCGAATATAGAGACAGATATCCACTGTAAGATCTTCCAAACAAAATGTGAAATACGTCACAGTATTTTATAAAATACCATTTTTGCGTTGGGTTATTGAAGGCAAAAAACCAATTAGACCCGATTATTATATGTATCAGCAAGTATAACTGTGTTATTTTTGAATAACGAGTTAGCGACATGAATGTAGTGAGTAATTACTATAATGTACCTATTTATCGACTAATATTTGCCACATACGAGTACGCTGGCGTATATACGTATATTTCTAAGTCTCATGTAATAATATCCAAACAACAACTTCACCAAATTGGCGCTTTTTGAAGTCATCGAAACCTAACTAATTTTTGATGCCTCCATCAGTGTCAAGTGAATTTATTCATACCCTTTGTATTGTATTGATAAATCAGTAAGCTGGCCGGAGTAGGTTTTAGTAAATAAGTTTCATTATAAGAACTGTAATAAAATTTACCGTTTGTTCCCAGTAGTTCTGTTGGCTTATGATTGAACTATTGGGGTTTTTCCGACTTACCACAGCGAATGAAGTTATACCTTTGTTTTATACAATAACTTAAACAATGTTTATAAATTATTACAAATGGTAACTAGCTATACTTTTTAATTACATGTATTCTGAATCTGGAGATTATAATTATTGAAATCAGTGGAATAAAAATCGATGTCTATTGTGATATTGTTGTGAATTTGGTAGCCGCTAGGGTCTGGTACCCTAAATAAAATGCACATTTTTGTAAATAGTTTGAATCAAAATAATAATTGTAGCTAGTGCAATATATTTTGATAGTTCTTGTCTATTGGATATCTTTTTTATGTAAATAATTCTAATTAAAGTATCAAGTTTTGTAAAATGTTTTCGAATATTTGTATGTAAGTAGTATTTGCAAAAAAGTATTTAAATCTTATTCGATATATCGTAGATATTTAGCTTAATTGCTGCATACCGAATCGAGTTATGCCAGACTAATAAGTATTTCTAAACTTTTTTACTTTTTACATTTACCTACTCTGGTACTCAGAGACGTCAAGTTTAAAAACTCTTATATCTACTTAAAAATATTTTGAATTGTTTAATAAGTTGTTGTCTCTCGAGTGCGGTTATAGGTACTATGACAACGCAGTATGATTTTACAAGCCTATTGATTTTACTCTAAGTATTTTATATTCGAATGTGTCTAGTCACACTAAACTTTGTTAAGAAATTGTATTCCGATGTGATTATAAGGTATTATTTGTGAAATGTATAGCGCAGCACAATAAAGTTGCGCCTTTTTAGACAATATAGCAATATTATCTGAACAAATTCGTTTAATTTCTGTCCTCTTTTGTTAGGCGCTGTCTTTTAACCATAGTACAGTCACTAGCATATTATTGTGATTGTTACGTCTTTCATATATGGATTAGGCCGACCAAGGATCAGGATGGTAGGTATAGGTGCCTATTCCATCTAAAATCCTGTCCCAGGCACTTTAGCGTCCCGTAAGTAGGGTTTGAGTAATCACCAGTTGCCCCTGACGCTATATAAATCATCTCAAACAATCAAAAACAATCGATGCAAAGGCATGTATACTTTTTTACACTTCATAATTATTTTTGAAATGATTTTTGTATTGAAGTCAAGATTGAAGTCCAAGACCTACCAATGTGATAATCGTGTGACCGCGAGTCCGCAGTCGTACGAAAGCGAGGACAATCCACCAAACAAAAGCATTTTGAAAATAGCGAAGTGTAGGTGGAGTGATTTTTTAAAACTAAAATCTATGAATTATTATTTAGGGTAACAAATAAATAACTTTGATTGTATTATTTATTTATTTTCAGTCTATCTCGTTCTTGTCCCACTGCAGGGCACAGGCCTTCCTATCTCTTTCCAGCGTTGTCGGTCCATTACTAGAATGGACCAGTCTGTAGTTGTACCTACACCTAGTTCGTCGCGTGGGGGTCTTGCATTGGGCACCCAAACAGTAGTGGTAGTGGTTTTAAGTGGTGGCAGGGTTGGATTGGACTTCCGGTCCAGTCCAACCCTGCTCGGCTCCGGGTGGCTGACCACAAGCCCGAGGAAACCCTTTTTAGATTTTTTTATTTCAGTTCTCTCTAATTGTATGAACGAACTATCTGATCTAGTTTTACATTTAGGTTGCAACCTGGGACCTAGCCTGCGCGGGCCTTTTATCCTACGGTTGCCGCAAGCCCCGCAAGCCAGGCCCGTGGGCCCGGGCAGCAAATGATTATGAAGGGGCCAAGATCGACAAACGACGCTCGGAGTAGCTAACGTCGCCGATTTCGGAGCTTACTTGCCGACTTTCGCACTTTGCCGACTCTTACAGTATTCAATACAGGTAATAGCAGAGTGCAGACTTCAGGAAATTTCTATGCAATTAATCGCCTATCGCTATCGATTACTAAAGTATGCTAAAGCATACTGTCGTCTATTTTAATCTTCTTGCAATGAGCGTTTTGACATAGTTGTAAATTTAATAGTTTAAATTAAGTTGTTGAGGTGGAAAATAAATCGTAACTATTCTTTTAGAAATTATTTATTTTTATATTAATTGTAAAATAAATACATTGCTAACAACAACTGGTGGACCCGACATTAAAAACGTATAATTGATTACGCTAAGTTTATTTGTACACAAGCAAACGCAAGGTAGGTATGTTTTTTTATCACAGCTCTATTTCATGGAAATAACATTCATAATCCATATTGTAGACACCAATCTGAGGTCGAAGAACCTGGAACCAAAAAAACAATCACAAATAAAATAAAATAAAAAAACAAACAAAATTCGGTTTTTCAGCTGTCAGTCTGTTGTGGTAGAAAATTCAGTGTAGCATGTACAAGTATGTTTTTGTGCAACAAATAATTCAATAATAACATACTAAATAATCATTTTAGGAGAGAGCACTGGTGGTCTAGTGGTAGCGGCCATGCCTTGCGATCCTAAGGTCGTGGGTTCAAATCCAGCCGTGCATCAATGAGTTTAAAATTTATGTGCACTATGCTGGTACTATCAAACGGTGAAGGAAAACATCTTAAGGAAACCGGCATGTCGAAGAAACTAAAAAGTTCGAAATGTGTCAAGCGTCACGCTAAAAGGGCCCGTCAGCGGCCTACTTGCAGAAAGCCTATAAGAGCTACGTACGGTCAGCATCACAAATTAAAACTTATGAATGTGTGTCTTAATGTTATTTATGAATAACACAATTCGTACAGATAGGCCAAGGAAAAGATGGATGAGAGATGGAGCAGTGTGAAAGATGACATGGATAAGAAATAAATGAATACAGAGATGACGGCTGATAGAGGAAAATGGAAGAGGAGAACATGTCATGTTGTACCAACCCCACATAAAGTGGGATAAGGGCAGGAAGAAGAAGAAGACAATTCCATTAACAAGAAGAGTAGTAGTTTGTAGGATGGCTTTTTTATGTATAAATGAAAATATTGTAGGCGTTCGTTGGCCTTTTAAATTCTACGAGCAAAAGACTTCAACGCGCTTGGCAATGTTTTGTAAGATGGGTAAACAAATACTTTTCTAGTAGTAATTTGCTTAATGTCTAATTGATGTACTTTTTGAGACTAAGGTTATCTAACCATTCGAACAGTGCTGATGGAACAATCACCGTCGCCCACACCATTCAAACCAAAACATAGCAATGCTCCTTCACGACAAAAACAGGCATGGTGGTTGTACTTCCCCGGACGAGCCCTTCACAAAGAAATAACCTAAATATTATCGTATGAACCCTAAGTCAGAGCTACACCATTTCGTCTACCAAATGTTGTCTCTCTCTCTTGTATGGAAAATTGATGTCACAACAACTCTTCTGCATGGAAAATTAATGAGACAAGTTGTCTCAGACAACAACTCTAACTACGTAAAGTATTTTTGCTGTCTCATCTTTTCTCCATACAATAGAGAAGGACACATAGGCGAAACAAATACAATTAACATTTCGTAGACGAAAAGTTGTAAATGAACTGATGGGACTTGCCCAGAAGAGCAGATCAGAAGAAGGGGAGGGAGGGAGAAGAAGGGGAATTTCTGCATACAGAATATGCAGAAACTTACATTTTGTACATGTATAAGTCATTCATTCAGCTTTGATATGATGGCTGCGTCTGGCCAGCGTCTCTCCAGACGCTCGTGAGAACACTTCCTGCATGTTGATCTGAGTCTTCTCCACCAGAGCTGGAATGTCCTCTTTACGCATGTCTTTCGTCTCGATCAACGGCAGGATGGTTATTATCAGCTCACCTGGAAGATTATTTCAAAGTTAAAGTCAAACCCCACATGCCGTAGTTATAAATCTTTCTAAAGCCTTGCGCCAATAGGTCACCTGCGATGGTGACCCAGTGAATCGCTGTCAAATATCCCACTGTGACTTACCTCTACGCCGTATGTCGAGGGTTCGATGCCCATACCGCGAACAAATATTTGTGTGGTGAACATTGATTTTTGTTCTCAGTCTGGGTGTTGTATTGTATATTCTAAGTATGTACACCGGTTCCCATAGTACAAGCTCTGCTTAATTTGGGGCTAGATAGTGGTGTGGATTATCCACAATATTAATTGAATGCCTATTGTGTATGTGTGTGTGCAAACATGCATAATACCTGTAACTTTTATTGGCTCGCTAAAAATCTCTTTCACTGTTACTTTCATGCCAACAAATAGAGATGGCCACAGACTTAGCAGTTTTTTTCTGGTAGATACAAAATAGAAGGGTCTATTCATTAAATGAATAAAATATTCTAGACAATCCACACAACACTATCTAGCCCCAAACTAAGCAGAGCTTGTACTATGGGGCTTGTATACATAATATTTATACATATACATTTTATGTGTAATACAATATAACACCAAGACAGAGAACAAACATCTGTGTTCACCACACAAATAGTTGTTCTCGGCGGGGATCGAACTTACGACCTACGCGCAGAAGACAGAGCTACTACCAACTGAGCTAAAAGGCCAGTCAGTATTAGGTGTTTTATTAGATAGATAGATAGATTAAGTCTTTATTGTACACAAAGAAATAAATACAGAAACTATTAAAAATAATTAAAAAATATTAGGTCCTACTTCCGTCTCTTTGTACCTAACATAGTATTATTGCTATCTTACAAATGCACGGTTTAATTCAGTAGGTACGTAATACGTAATTAGATAGATAATGTCACAAACAAGACTGTCTTATCTAATTGGGTAGGCAAGGACTTATATAACGTTGCTAACTCAAACCGGATTAGCTGCTAAATGAAAGTCTGACATATTATTCAACATACATAATACGCTATAATAAGAATTTATAATATAAGTAACACTAGTAGCAAGCGCTATCAGAAAATTTAAAATTCAGTATAAGAATAGAAAATATTAAAAATTTGGAAAGGTTCTTGATTGGCGACCACGAACCGGAAGACGACTAGGGCGCCCACCCACCAGATGGACCGACGACATTTTTAAGATCGCGGGAAGTCGGTGGACAAATAGCTCCAAATCGTTCGTCCTGGAAATGTGGAGGGGATGTTGATGATGATGGAAAGTATTTATTTTTGTATAAAAAAGTGGTACCTACCCAATTTTAATTAATTGATCGAGTGAGCGAAGTGAACGAACACCATCACGCATTGTGTTTTATCTACTTTAAGAACTGTCTCAAAGTAGATAAAACACAATGCATGATGGTGACACATTTTTTTCTGATTACCTATGTGCTTAACTTTTCGGAGCATTTGGATCGCACCACGAGATCTTAGTTCGGGGCGAACTACTAATTATAGTTTAGTACGCATTTTCCGGAGAGTTGTTTTATCATTTTTACACATGTAAGTACATACTTCAAATAACGCCCAAACAAACAACCCATGCCCATATTAAGAATACGCACCGGAACCGAATCGTTTCCGTTTGCCATCCACAAAGTGGTACTTGGAGACGACCACGGGCTGGATTGGCGCTTCGGCGTCCACCGCCACATGGAATGCGCCCTTGCGGAACGGCAGCAGCCTGTCGCCCGAGTGTCGCGTGCCCTCGGGAAAGAGGAGCAGCTTACGCTGAAAAAAACAACCAGATTATGTGCATCGTATATACGTAGTACACAAGGATATGCATCAGACTATACACTGCTAGCTCTTATGTCTTTGCAGTAAGCTTCATTTTTCTTTGTTTCTAAGGTAACTTGAACTTATCCTACTGTACGACGATAATTTATAGAAAGAAAAAAATATTTATTTGCAGACGCTTAGCAGTTTAAGGTGTAGACTATATACATGCATAATAATATATATACATAATATATAGCTAATTAGTACATAAAATTCTAAAGGAGAGCCAAGATTTGAAAAACGGTCCCTGGACTCAGCGCGAAGTGAGATGGCATGCAACTAACACTGGTCTTCTGTATTATGAATGTGAGTTAATATTACCATTGATTATTGAATGAATAGCCGTATTGGAGTAGAGTTCGTTGCTCCCAGTATTATTAGATTATCATCTACTTATCTGCCCCGATAAGCGCCCGCCACGATAAGCGTATGGGTAAAAAAAATAGTTAAAAGTAGTTTCACATTTTTTGACACTTTTTTTCTAAATAACACCCGTGCGAAGCGGGGACGGGTCTCTAGTATAAAATATAGCCCTATGTTACTCAAGGATAATGTAGTTTTGTAATAGTGAAAATGTTTTATTAAAGAATAAGGAGAGAAATGGTGAAAAATGTTTTGTAAAAGGAACATACAAAAAAACTTTAGGAACCAAACCTTATTATGTTGGCTGTTCTGCTAGGCTTGGTCGCGTGGAACAGGCACTTTAGACTCACCTAGCTTTAAGAAGTTTCAAAGTGATCCTTGTGATACAGCCGAATAGTTTTTGTCTAGTAGTTTTTGAATTTATTTATCACAAACTAAAAAAATACAAATCTTTCCTCATTATCATATTAAATGATAAGCCAACTGCTAAGAACGCTAAGTATCTTATGATGATGACACGTAGATAAGTAGCCTACTTAAACCTACTTAATCTCAAGAATTATGTTTTTTTGCTTTGCTAGTCTCCTGTGTTGCGAATTATTATGTAGGTACCTAAGTAAGGTAAGGTACAGATTATATAATTATGACAAACCATTGTACCTAAGGTAGTTACCAGAGGTCATCTTGTTTAAGCTATTAAGTAGGTACATACGTGGTACCTGAGTATTTTGACAAAGTCATGATTAGGTACTAAACTTAAGGTTACTTAAAATTAACCTAATAATATTTATTTATATGAATTTATGTTAATGTAATGCATAGTAAGTTAAGTATGGATTGATCTATCTGAAATAAATGAATTATTAATAATATATTTTTTGCTGAGTTTTGAATTATCAAAAAACTTCTCCAACTGAACCATGAAGCTTAGATTGCCCTAGGTAAATTAGTTAAATAGGTATACAAACAAACATTTGAAATGCAATACCTTATTTGCATTTATGGCAACTCCATTAAAAGTTGTAATGTGTTACTTCAATGGTACTTAACGTATTTGTAAAGATTAATTGCTTGTAAATCTTTACAATAGCTGTTTATGCACTGGACTGCTGTCCATACAATGCCAATCTCAAAAAGAAGTTTTGTTGTCATTATATCAGTGGGCCTTAGAACACTTTCAAGGCATTTAAAGGCATAATATTGTCTGTTTATAGCCTCCACTGCATCATTGTCCCTGTCGTCCTAAGACCAATTCGACAAAAAGGTCACAGTAAAATTAAATACGTTATTTATGTAAACCCTTTGCATAAATCTATAACTTGATTATTTAAATAAGGTACTTCATAAACATGTTTATCTTAGTTCCTACCGCAATCAATAAACATTGAAGGTTACAAACGCCCTTCCTCACAGATGGCGGCACTACTGAGACTGGAATATGTACAAAAACATTCCTTTTATACAGTACCTATTTAAAAAAAATTATAGCCCTTAAAAAAATGTTCTGACACAGACGAGAAAACTTTTTGCATATTAATATTCAATAACAATAATATTTAATCGTAAGTATTTGAATGTCGTATAATCTACTTAAAAATAATTATAATATAACTAACACAAACAAACAATATTAATATAGCTAGACAACTGCAGTCAAACTTTAACTTCGTTCGTGACTACCTAACCCTGCATTTCGACATTAAAATTAAAACATTGTAGGTATTTCACAACTTGTTTATAAGTAGATAGAACGAAATACCTAGATAAAAGGTTTATCTGCCTAAACTTCTTTTACAATATCTAGTATGCAAATCTCACGACATGTTTGGCAGCAGGTTGCGTTTCCACCCTAAAAAAACTATACCTACATAAATAAATAAATAAATAAAATAATAAATAAATATTGTGGACAATTCACACAACACTACCCAGCCCCAAACTAAGCAGAGCTTGTAATATGGGAAACGGATAGCTGATATAATACTTGAATACATTTTTTTTTGTAAATACATACTTGGAATACAATATAACACCCAGACAGAGAACAAACATTTATGTTCACCACACAAATATTTGTTCTCGGTGGGGATCGAACCCACGACCTACGGCGCAGAAGGCAGAGCTACTACCAACTGGAGCTAGAGGCCAGTCACATACGAATTGATCTATAATTATGTTTTGATAAAATGTCGGACTGTTAGAAGCACTTGTCGCGTCATTAGAAAAACCAGTATTTCGGAACATTGTTTTATGAAGGTGTTTCGATGGTTGAAACCGAGAGTACTTCTCTCAAACATGCTCAATATTTTGAGCATTATTTTGTATGAAAATGTATTACTGTCGTGTTTAGCGGTTATATAAATTACATAGTAAACTCATATCTCTCGTGGTATTTAAAAAAGAACGATCTTTTACTTTTAAACATGGCAACCAAGGAGGCATTTACTAATCAAAGGTTTTATTTAAATTAAGAATTGGGTTGCAAAATGAAATAATTACTGGTTATTGAAAAAAAAACAAATGAACACTATAACGCGAGAAAAAACTTGTTCGTTTTTTGTCGAAATTAATTTGACAAAATGATTTCTAGTAGTAGGACCAATTAGTTTTCACGTTAGGTATGACAAAAGTACAACTAACTACTATATACACGCTAACCACCAAATTCCTCTTTTGCTGGCCGCTGCAGCAATGTACTATTACATATTCGCAAACAAAACGTCGAGCACGTCTCCAAATGGCAGGTTATTTGAAAAACCTATGTTGACATAGACTTGTTTAACATTCTCACGTAAATAGATTAAAGATAAGGCTTTTGTTTGTCCTGTCAACAGTCATTTAAAAGCAAGACGTGTAGCTTTATTTGAAGTTTTAACAAAACGCAGTCTTGCGTCCTGTCTGCCTGAGGTCAAAATAAACTTCTTACATCGACAAAGATGCACAAAGAATATTATTGACGTACTTAGGTATTTTTTGTTATTGTTTATTTTTTGTTGGTAAGTAAATGTTTGTTTACTTATTGCTTTTTCAATTTGCAAAGTACGGTTGTATGCAAAAATATTGCACATCGTCTCTTTCTGAACTACGCTTTGAAGCCGAAATTAGCCGATGTGCAATATTTGTCATGTACTACTTTATTATATGAATGTGTGCTGGATTAAGGTTGTACGATTCCCATGCAATGGATATGGATTTTATGTCAAAAAGATTTTACCATTTATGGGCGAAGAGATTATAATTTGTAGATTGCAACTGCAATAACTGATGTGGTTGGCATTCATATAGGTTTTTGTTTTCGGCAAACTATATGTATTATATTGAAGAAAACTGTAGATTAACAGTATTTGCGACGTACAATTATATTCTAATCGACCATAAATGGTTTAAATCACATTCATACTGAATGATGGTGACGATGACGATGATGACAAGTATGACATTGACACTCAGGAGGCCAACGAATAGGGTACTTAAATAAGTATCACACTTCACCTTCGGCAGTAGCTATTTAAATAACCTAATCAGATAGTACACTCGGCATCAAAAGTAAAAACTGTCAAGACCTTTAAACACTATTCTTTTTAGAAGGAAAATTAGTCAGTAAAACTAATAATTTTAGTATCCAATAAAATATAGTAAATACAATTAAAACCAATTTAAATAACTAGTTTGAAGCAAATGAAGTTAAATCAAAAAGTAATTCACTTCGAAGCAAATAAAGCTGAAAATCCAAAAATGTTGGTAAAAAATCTGAACTGGAGAAGTGGCCCCCCACTTTTGACGCCGACTGTAACATTTTTAAACACCTTATCTACAGTAGTAGGCAATAAATATTGCACATCGGCTAATTTCGGCTTCTTATAGCGCAGTGTACGTCAGAAAGAGATAGCGCTCTACGAAAGCAGAAAAGCCGATGTTCAATATTTATTGCTTACAACCGTACTCTGTTTATTTATCTCCCTCCCATAAAAGTATAGTAAAATATGAATTATGAGAAAACGTCAGAATAGTATAAAAACACGATTTTGTATTATTTGGTGTTTTTACTGTAACATTCAGCTTCGATTGCCGATGCTATTAATAAATATTTATAATGATTAGCATATTCATTGGCATGGTAATGCGATCAGTGCCGGATTAGCCACGTAGCAAGAGTACCACGTAGCAAATGCTACGGGCCCCGCGAGTTTGGGGGCCTCGCGCTCCAACGCTTGTCTGATCGTAATAAAAAAATATTAATTTAGATAGGGGCGTAAAATATCTTGCATGCCTTAAACGCGAGGCGCTTAGGCTATGCTTCACTTCCACTTGAAAATCTAAAACTTGATGCTATACATTTACCTACGTAAAACATTAAAAACACTTTAGAAAAAAGCCTATTTTGAAAAAAGCTGTTTTGACATTGCTTCGAATACTGTAGTGACGTAGCGCTGTGTGCAACCCACGTGTGCACTCAGTGTTTTATTAAATACCCTAAGCTTGAGAATCTAAAGCAAACCAAGGGCCCCTTGACAGAATTTGCTACAGGCCCCGCGCTGTCTTTTTTTTTTTTTTTTTTACATTCCTTAATCCGGCACTGAATGCGATGATAGCACAACTCCTACTGACAGTACCTATTTGTCTTCAAAAAAATACCAGTGGGGTGATCGGTCGGTTTAGGGCACTCCTTACCGCCAAGTAGTAAATAATAATGTCTTATTAAAGTCGTCTGTCTATCGAATGGGTGGGCGGCCGACGTTTTTTAAGCTCAAAGTCATTCTCAAAGTATAATGTACCTTATGTTCTCTAACAGCTTCCGATTGCTTGTTCAGCGCATCACGAGCAGACTTCGCGCCGCGGTCTATGAACACGGTCCCCCACAGCCATGCAGCTGTGCCGAACGGCGCCATGTACTGAAGTGACCTCTTCGACACCACTGTGCATCTCGCTAGCAGTGGCCAGAGGACAGCAAGTACTGTGGACACACATGCAAAGGTCTTCAACAATTAAGTTAAAAAAACAGTGGCACTCACACACAAGTTAAACTTGAACAATTACGTCTGTATCTCCCTCCCTGGCTGCCTGCGGGCCGACAGAACCCGACTTTTGGGGAAGTTAATCGATATTTGTCGATATTTGTATTGTATTTGTATTTAAAATGATTCAAGTCAAATTCAAAAATGTATTTATTCAGTAGTATTTATAATTGTATCAAAAGGATCACTTTGAAACGTCTTAAAGCTGGGTGAGTCTAGGTGCCAGTTCCATGCGAACAAGCCTAGAAGAACAGACAACAAACTACGGCTTGGTTCCTATAGGTTTTTTGAATGATCCTTTAACAAATCAAAAATAACCTTTTACATACAAAAAAGTGGTAGGAACCAAGTCGTAGCTTGTTGCCGTTCTTCTAGGCTTGGTCGCGTGGAACTGGAACCCAGACTCACCTAGTTTTAAGACGTTTTAAATTGATCCTTTTGATACAACTGAATAAATATTTGTTTGATTTGAATATTACATAAGCACAGATTATATAATATGCATTTATGTATTGAATATTTACAAGTTGTTCTAACTGAGAAGAGAAAGTTTGGGACGTGCTTACATAAAAATGCTTATTACAACAGACATGCCTAGCACAATCTTATAGCATCCTTTTTTTTAACATACCTATATTTTTTGAGGTAGGCCATTGCCCAGAATTGGGATTGGGACAGACCAGGCTGAATAAAAAAAAAAGCATATATTTTGAACCGATTTCAAATAAAAAAGAAAGAGATTCTCAATTCTGTTGTGTCATTTTATTTTTTATGTTTATCCATCGTATAAGAGCCAATTTGAAATTTTATTTTTTATCTGAAAAATTGGTCCCATAGAAATTTCATTAAATGCGGTTCTGCAGTTTAGCCATGAAGTCGGTTTCTCATATTTTTGAAGCTTTCGAGTACATATATTAAGTTATTTCATAAATTCCTTTTTTCTTCCACGCGACTTCTCTTGCAGAACACCATTTTACCTCAATGTTATTCCAATTCAATTTCCATTGCTTATCAATTGTTATTTCAACATGTACTTTATCAATTACTTACAAAGTACCTATGCCTATTATTATAGAAATTTTATTATTACCAAGTTGTTCTAAGCATTTTGTACACAGTTTTTAACCATTTTCATTTTTTATGGCAATGTCCCTGAATTTCAGTGATATATTATACCTGAGGGACGTTAATGTAATTAATTACTTAATTTCAGTGGCCTAGTAGTTGGTAGCTTAGTAAAAATATTTTTTTAGTTTAGAGTTATTTGAAAAAGTCCGTTTTAGGAGCAGCAAGGACCTACATAAATAAGTAAAGTATGTTTTGTAGTTGGAGTTATATTAGTTCCAATTAAGTTCGATTTACTGACCAAACTTAAGGTATGTAAATCGAGACACCAAGATAAATACTTAATCTGAGTAAATAAAAGCAAGTGATTCAGTTGAAAAACTTGAAAAACCGACATTTATAAGACCCTTCGTGCACAACCCTAAGCAAATCTTTGTTTACTAGACGATTTTCAAATTCATAGAGGTTCGTACGTAGGCATGCGTCGCCACTTGAACGAACCTTTATGAATTTGTTTTGTGGAAGTCGCTTAGAGACTAATTTCGATGGGTATCCAAGATTTATTTTGGATTCGGAATAAACCTTTTTGAACAAAATAAGAAATCTGTCCACAATTGATGTCGGTGAACTAACAAAGAAATCATTGAAATTAAGATTAAAACCTATGTTTTTTTATAGTCAACCTTTAGTTATACATTTACAATAATTGGACCATGATAAAACATAGAAGTTAACTATGGTAATAAAGAAATCAACAATGTTACTGGATCTTGGGCACTGGGTCACGTCATGACTTATTGATATCGCCAAGAACTTTTTAATAGTAAGTGTTATTGATCTGTGACACAATGACGTATGTTAGGACGAAACGGTGTCAAGTAAAATTAGCCCGAATCTTAGTACAACAACCTATGATAGCGTTTATGTATTGCTATGAGGTAGGTAAGTATGTGTTCCAAATTCAAAAAGTTTATTTTTTTTAGGGTACCAACTAAAAAAAAATAACTTTTTTATTTGCTTGCTCTCTTAAACTGCATTGGGTAGTATAGTATATCCATGACATAGTTCTAGTACCTTTAAATTTAGTTTCTAAAAGTCCATTCTATAATCTAATATAACTGAATAATCATTGTTAGATCTGAATAAAAAAAACTCATGGCACCGCGTAATAACGTACGGCATTCATATCTGGCAACTGTAGATATTCTACTTTTACCCCCCCCCCATCTATAAGTTTTCTTTATGAATATTTTTTAATAGTAAGTAGTTGGTACCTTTATGCTTTATACTACACGCACGATCAATCTATAAAAACTTGTCACGTGTACCTCAACCAATAAAGTCCGGAATTCTATAAAATGTTTTATGGTAAAAGGTCATTGGTGTTCAGAGTTTTTTCTAAAGGAATTAAAAAATATTTTTAAATTATTACTTTATTTGAGCTATGAGGTTAATTAAGGTTATACCTACTAACTATTGTATATTTTTTAGATTAAGATGTCTGTGATTTTACAAAAGTTAATAGGCGCAATTATTTAGAAATTACGTTATTATGTTTTTTCGGAGGTTAACGAACCAAAAAAGGACTGTAGTATGAAACTACTTTTATTAGTAAAAAAAAATTTGTAAGTAATATAAAGTACATATTACTTACAATTTTTTTTAAATACATCAGCGGATCGAAATAAATCGAAATAAGAGATAATGTGTGTACGTTTTTAAAGTTATACAAAAAAAAAATAGAAATCTATATTCCAAATTAAACTAGCTTCGCTTATTATTTTCGCTACTAATTCTGTTTAGTACAATTTTTTATGGGTCGTAATGTGTACAGATGCATGTGTACAGACTTGTAGAGAGCCTTACCCGACTGGACCCAGTATCACTATTTGTAAGCTTTTTCACTTTAACACAACAATAAATAAGTTCCAGAGTATTATTATGCAATAACAGCTAAATTACTTATTGTTATCAAAGATTAGTCCGTGATAGTGAGAATACTTCATAAATGTATCTAGATATCAAGTCTAATTTTTAGATAAAATCGCCTGCAAATGACGGTTATTTACACTAATATTATAAAGAGGAAAGATTTGTATTTTTGTATGTAAAGAATAAACTTAAACTATTGGACTGATTTCGGTAATTCTTTTACCATTAAAGCTACACTATTCCTGAACAACTTAAGCTATAGTTTTTACTATCGACCTACCCCGCTACTTAATTTAAAGTGCAATTGGGCCAGGACATGTCTGCCACATAATGCACAATCTTTGGGCCAAAAAAAAACCAAGCCCCCAACAGCAGTAGACGACCTCATGGCAGACCAAGACTATGGCAGGACGACTGACTCGTTTATAGAAGACTGGGCATCCACAGCACAAGACACGGTAGAGTGGAAAGGAGTTAGGAAGGGAGTGGGACGATATGCGATGGCAGGCTAAAAATAAAATAATAGTAATAAATAATAGGCGACTATACTGGAATCCTATGAGATCACGCCTGCTTTATAGACGATAGCACATTCTAAAGGTTGGTTTGATTATATTAAACCTACAATAAAACCAGAGATTACGGCAGGGTATAAATAGTAGGTCAATCTAACACGCGCACTTCGTGTGTCTTAGAATGGCTATCTGCGATGTTTTTCTCCACCGTTTGATAACCTCTGTAACTGATCAATTTCAATCATTTGCATCTGATGTTATCAAAATAACAATTTAATTTGCTTCGTAGAAATAGATGAAGAAGACATTTTGGTGGCAATCAGCGTGATATTGGACTAAGGCCTGATAGCGTAAATCTTTTTGTAACACGATCAAGCCCCAAATTAAGCAAAGATTGTACTAAAACGAATATTTAACGATCCGCAGTAATTTCTTAAATTGAAAATATTGAAATACATCTACCATAGGCTCAAAACATTTTGATTCAGATCATAAAACCTATAAGTACCTAATAAGTATATTTGGTACAGGAAGCCGTTTCCTTATCAACACAGTTTTATATTTTTGGAAAATTGAATTGCGTTGTTCGAAGAATTTAACAGATTGCAATTTAACGCTATTCAAGACTTACACGCGGTGCGTCCCTGATCAGTGCTAATAACTATTGTGTAGGTACACTAACGCATAGCTAGCACATCAATTTCTAATCGAATTCTTATACAGGTGTTAAAAGCGTAGAATATACTTCAGTTATTTGTGTAGTATCTAAGTATGTGAATCATTCATAGGCATTTGGTATCATCAAAAAGTTGTGTCATCAGATAAAACTGTTGTTAACGGGTACGGGTATAAAATGTGATATCATTACTACTCAACTCTTATCATAAGCGTTTTTATTTTGCATCTAGTCAGTCAATGTTTTCTTAAGACCGATGTGTGACCTACAACACGTTCATAACTTGGAATTTTACTTTCGCAATTTAACACAATTGACCTCGTAGTATTTCACTGCAGAAGTTTTGAAAAATGGACTCCTTTAGCTTTCAAATAAACAACAACCATACTTATAATGGTGCACGCTGATACATATAAAGTTCTTCTTCTTCTTCTTAATGAATGGCATCTGTGAGAACGATGTTAATAAATTACATAGATAATTATAAAATACTTTTTCGTCCAATCGTCAGTCGTCTGTCAGGTCAGCCCTACCTATCCAATTGTCTTTGGAAGAAAGATGGCAGTTTCTTCCAAATCCATCCGAAACATTTTCGATCAAATCAGAATATCACTTATTACACTTTAATTCCAACTGCTAACACTTTGAGCTAAGACCTCAAGTAATGTTGGTTAAAATACCACCGAAATTACACAGCAGAACTCAAAATAACACCAGAAAAACCATTAAAATTAAAAAGCTATGTGAATTCCCGAAATGACAAAAAATGAATCCCTACATATAAAGTTACCCAAAGCCAAATAAAAATGGCAGTGATTACTTAGTCTAATGCGTAACACACCTCCACACAAGCTTAAATATTTGTAAGTACGAGTATATAGATCTTGTAGACACACCTCTCACGCGATTAGGCGTCACTCCGCATAACAAAAGTTGTTGGTGTCATTATGATCGCACGGAGAAAGTGTTACGACTTAGGTTGCCTGCTTTTAAAATTAGATTTTTATAACTTACGATAGAGACACGAATGTTAAATAGCGGAGGTAACCATTACCTCTCACTTACACATAGTTATTAAAGTTGCTCGATTTACATACAAATAGATTTTACTATTTATATGCGATGATAGTAAATTTGTAGGTACACTGAAATAACTGTAGATTTTGTATGGGTCTTTATTTACGGAAAACTATAATAAGTTGAAGAAAACTGAAGGTTAACAGTTAGCTCAACTATAATCGTCCATAAATCGTAGAAAACTATTTCTACCTCTATAGAAATCTTACCCCCCTAACATTGGTTACCCGCACTCGTGAATTCAGATTGCATTATTTATCAGCAGCGCGAGCTATAAGTACCTTCTTTTTAGGTTCTTACACTTCAAACTTGTTCTATTAATGTTTAAAGCTTGTAACTCACCATACAAGTCGAGGCTAGTCTGATGGTTCAGGAGCACCACGGCACCTCTACTGTTGTCCACGTTCTCTAACCCTCGCACTTGCCACCGGATGCCCAGCATCCGCGCTGATATCCTCAGTAATGCTGCTGGGATTCTGTATTAAAAATAACAAATTATATAACATAATTATAACATAGGTAGGCAAATTAGATAAAACTCCTGTCATATTTAACAAGATCTAAATCTATCTATCTATCTATTCAGCCTGTATGCACCCACTGCTGGGTATAGGCCTCCTCCCTAATACGCCACTCTCTTCGGTCCTGTGCCAGTCTCCGCCATTGCTGCCCAACTACTCTGACAATGTCATCTGACCAATGGGTGGGTGGTCTGCCTCGTGGTCGCTGTGCGTCTCTTGGCCACCATTCTGTAATCGCCGTTGTCCATCTTCCATCGTTCCTTCTGGCCACGTGCCCTGCCTATCTCCAAGATCTAAATACCAACAGTAATTTTGGAAAATCGCTAAAAAGCATTTAAATTAGATTGACTACGCTTAGTAAATATTTAGGCTTCACATTTACATTTTCATGTAATATTATAAAATATTTTATAATTAATATGCGGGTTCTCAGAACCCGTACAATAATGTTGTTTTAGGCTCGACATTTATAGGACAGTCGTGGGTTCAAATCTTACTTGATTCAAAACTTTTGGTAACTCTTCATATTGTTTAGGCTATATCGAAACAACATCTATATACTGTTAGTTATATGTAGGTATATCTATGGCTGTATTAAGTATAATGTTTGTATGTGTGTATTTTTATAATTATAGCAAACAAGCGCGCCTTTGAATGTAATTTAATGACTGTAATTTGTATTGTTAAATGACAACAAAACTTGTAGGTACCTAACTAAGTATAGGCAATTATTTTGCCTAGATTTATCAAATAAATATACCAATTTAATGTTATTTTACCTCATGTAATGGTTCGCCATTGGTTTCAATCAAAAATGAACTGATTAAATGTATTTTTAATAACTTACATAACATACACATTCATGCACCAAGTTTGGCTATGTGAAAATGTCCAAGAATATTAAATTAACCTATTGATAGTTGCACAATTGCATTCTACTATAATTTTATTATGAAAAGACATCAACGCACTCCCAATTTTTCTTCGATTTATGAAAATTGGCAGAAATATATGACTTGCCACCAAGTTAAGAAAATGCACGCACATTAAATAAATCATTACACTTAAGTACCCGTTTAGTGATTCATTTAGTATGCAGTTTTACTAGCATTGTATACTTAAAGGAATTTTAATGAGAGGCGGAAGTCAAAAATACTGTTCACTGGAAAAAGATACAGAATGGGGCTGATTACACTCTAAGAACTACTCAGTACCTCCTCAGTTTTTTTCTAATATGTGAGCGCAATTGTTTGTTGTCCTAAATAAAAACTATTATGATGATAAATTATGAATAACTGTAATGGTTAATCGACGTTTGTCACTAGCCGTACCTAACATAACCTACTCTTACTGCTTATTAAACTAAAAGCCATCTGAAAGACCTGTTTTAAAGTACTTACAGTGCGTTTTTGGGGTCGAACGGCTTGATCAGCATTAGTGGTATTGGTGCCGATGCGAAAAAAAGTGACACTACCACGAATATTGTGAACTGAGAACAAAAGAACAACGTGGTACATATCAACAGTATCGCATTTTATAAAACTGATACGGCAAATTCCTGTAGAAACAAAAACAACATTTAGTATGTACCTACGTTCAAACAAATAATTACATTATTAACTTTGGATCATTTGAAAAGACTGTAAACAACAACACACAAAAGTTGCTTGAAGACAAGCAGATAAAATAACACTCGTATCTTCTCGTTGGAGTCAAGGGCATACAAATATTGCATATTATAAAGTGGACCAATAGTAAGTAATGATCGAAAACATATTGCTTCGTAGGGTAGGTCAAGTGAGATAAATAAACCTTATGTAAAACGGTGAAGGAAAACATAGTGAGGAATCGGCATGTCGTAGAACATAATAAAGTGTGATAACATGTGACAAGTGCACGAAAGGAGCCTCCTTGAGAGGCTTTACATCCTTTTACCGCACGGAAATGGAAAAAAAATATAATATGACATGAAGACGAATTAGTTTCATCTGCCGCCACTTTTCGCCCCCGAATTTGAAAAGTGGCGGCAGATGACACTACCTATGTCCATTCACCCCCACGTTTGAAAAATGGGGGCAGATGGTACTATTTTAGTACCAATTGCCACCGAATTTTATCATAGCCAACTTCTTATCTTATCTTATACCTTTTAACGAGAAAATCTTGTATATATATATATATATATATATATTTAGGATCTCGGAAACTGAGCCAACAATTTTCACGAAATTTACTATACAAGGGTTTTCGGGGGCGATAAATCGATCTAGCTAGGATTCATTTTTAGAAAATTACGAGAAGTTGGTGTTTTGCAATAATCAAACATAAACTCAATATACGACTGTTCCTGCCATCTATTGGCGATTGTGAGCAACAAACTGCAAGCTAGAAAGCGTTATTAATTAAAAATAAGCCAATAAAGATACGACTCTTCCTGACATCTATTGGCAAATAATAATACTATTTTTTTTTAAACCCGAGCGAAGGTCGGTCATACCGGCTCGTAAATAATAATGTGTTAGGTGTAAGCAATTTTATGAAATAAAACACGAATGAATACAGATTAAATGATATGTATTTTCCACAACTTATACAACAAAATATCATATGTTTTATTAAGCTTAATAACTCAAAATAGAATAATTAAAAACACAAACAGAATAACGTAAACCATACGGTGAAATCAGCAAGAGTGATTTTCTAAAAGTTTTGAAACTTTCACTTAACTACTCACACATAGTTTTTTAAAATAAAACTTTGCATCCATACTGTCAAAGTTTCATCAAAATATTAATAATCATTTTTAAGTTATCAACCAACAGCTACATTTCCTTAATTAAAATATCAAACAACATAAATATATCTACTACTTACCTACGCTAACACAGTAATCACATTATTCACAATAATTTTAAATATTTATCACAATAAAAAAAGTCATTGGCACTGTTTCCTTATTTAAGTATACCTAGTAGGTACTATACCTTACTAATACTACATTTGTCGAAATCATTCCGTATATACATGCTGAAGCAGTGGATGAAAGAGGATTTTATCCCCATTTGGTGTAACTACAAAGAGCGCCATTGAACTACAAACTTTTTGGAAGGATGGCATAACAAAATAAACACAGCAGTCGGAAAGAAAAAACCAACCATAGTACATCTGCTGAATGTACTATACGAAGACGCAGCATATTACGCAGTTTGCTCTGATCAAATATTGAACAATATCGAAGCAGGTTCTAGCAAAAGTTCGAACGCTACGCTACAAAGAAACAAATTTATTTTTAACGCACAATTGGAATCGTCAGAGGGAAAAATAAGCGTTGGACATTTTTTAGAAATGATGCGGTTGTTTATCTTTTATAGTGACTGTTGATTATTCTTTTTTCTGCCCTCACCCTTGGTGAGGGTTCGGCAGAACATGTTCTTCTTTTCCATTCTCCCGTATCAGCCGTCATCTCTGTATTCACTTATTTCTTATCCATGTCATCTTTCACACTGTTCGTTAATCTTTTTTTGGCATACCTTATATATTCATACGCATCACTCTCTTAGTCACATGACTTTCATCTTTTTTCATGACATGCCCGTACAACGCCAGCCGGTTGCTCATTAATTTTTCTGTCACCGGTGCTTCTTTCAGATTTCTATGATATACTCATTCCGTATGTTTTGTATTCTTGTTGATTATTGTGATAAAAAAAAATTAAAATTACTGTAAATAATGTGATTAAAACTGTGATAGTAGTGTAGGGGCATTGTTAAGGAAACAACCTGCCGGCGGCGGCCCCCTGCGCCCGCGCCGCGTTCCCGCCCTCCTCTCACTTGGCTTGACACCGCCACCCGAGCTAACTAATACGTCTGCTCTTATAATCATTGTATTACTGTACTTCAAAGATAAATCAATATAAAACCTGTACATAAGGATCCACAAGTTTATTATTTATTTGTTTGTAATCACAAACAGGCATATATAGAGATTGCAAAAATAGTATTAGTAAGGTAAAGTACCTACTAGGTATACTTAAATCAGTACCGTGGCGAAAAGTGGCGGCAGATGAAACTAATTCATGAAGACGACTTTATGAAAGCACTGGTGGTCTAGCGATAGTAACCCGCCGTCACGGGTTCGAATTCGGTCGTATACCTATAAATTTTTTGTTCGGAAAATGTATATACACAATGCTTATGTGCTCTCGAACGGTAAGGAAAACATCGTAAGGACACACATGTCTTAGTCAGCTCAGCACGTATTGACCATGTCTTTCCTGCGGATTAGGGTGACTAAGCTGTCAGGAAGGTATAGGGGATGACCAAGCCTATTCCATCTAAAATCCTGTCTCGGCCACTATAGCGTCCCGTAAGTAGAGCCCAGTTGCTCTTGACGCCATAAAAATGATCTATAATGATGTAAATGCCTATTTTCTTACCTTTATGTAATATCTGGCGATGGAGCTTAATGTGAATAGTATGATCAGGGCCGCCATCACACATCCCAACACGAGGTTAAACGCCGCCATCTTTTTTTTCCTGGAGACAAAAGGTTAGATTTCAAATTATGCCTACCATACCTACCTTCTGAAAAAATACAGGTAATTATGCAAGTACAACGTCACGACATGTCATGTCATGATATAAAGCGAAAAATAATCATCAAACTTACTTATAAACCCTGGTATTTATGGAGGTATCTTGCAATAGAATAGTGAAATAGAATACTGAAAAGATAACGACTATTTATTTAAATATTTCAAGGTCGGTAAGGAAACCCGCGGCTTATGTCAGCTTCGCACGTATTGACCATAATATCTTTCCTGTGGATTAGGCCGACTAAGCTGTCAGGATGGTAAAGGTGCTAGGCAAGCCTATACCATGTAAAATCCTGTCCCAGGCACTATAGCGCCCCGCAATTAGGGCTTGTGTAATCATCTACACAAACTATATAAATCATCTACAATAGATGCAAAGTACACTGCTGGACAAACATAGGCCTCCCAAGCGAACACGGATGAAATACGGCCCCTAAGTAGCTAAATATAGTAAATTATAGTTAAGTACAGTATAAATAAGTAAATTGGTAATAACATGATTTTTTGCATGACATGCAATCATCATCATGGATCATGGAATCTAAATCTAATCTATTCTAATACGCCAATTTGCATAACATGCCTACAACAGTAATCTGCAAAGGTAAGTACATAATTTTGTTTATTTTAAATTAAATTAGATTTATTCTCTTTGCGACAGGTAGGTTTCAATAAATAGGTACGAGGAAAATAAACTCGTGTATATTTGAAACAATGTTAAAATAATATGACGACATTCTAGTACCTACTGCGTCACAGTTTTTCCGAGGAGGTAAAAATATGTGTTTCTCAGGACGTCCTATTCCATTCGTAATTTCGTCAAACGATTACCTTGCAATCTTAGTAGGGTAAGGTCGTCAGTGCCTAGAATAATAATTGGGCTACAATAAAGTTGGTATCAACCGAAGACTTATGCGCCGATATTATTTTGTAAGAATAGTTTTATTGAATAAATAATACATAATTTCTTATATGTATAAATATTGGGGACAATATAAACAACATCAAGCCCCAAATTATGCAGATCTTGTGCTATGGGACCCAAATAGTTATGATCCTGGTGTTCACCTCACATAATAATATATTTTGTTCTCGGTGGGGATCAAACCCACGACCTCCGTCGCAGAAGGCGAAAGAGAAAACATTTGTTCAATTCATTATAAGTATTTAGAAACACGTTGAATAAGAAGGGTGCTAAACTGCATATTCTTGAACTTTAACTATTACGGACAGCCAAGGAGTAGAATTCCTTGCCGGTGTCTGTTTTTCCGAACGCTTATAACTTGGATGTTTTTAAGAGTAGAGTGAACAGGTATCATAGAGGTAAGCGTGCAAAACCACGTCGTGGTAAGATTGTGGTCAATCAAAAGCCTATAACTATACTAAAACATATTAGGTATAAAGAGGAAAGATTTGTATTTTTGTATGTTCGTAATGAATAAACTCAAAAACTACTGTGCCGATTTCATAAATTCTTTCACCGTTGGAAAGCTACATCTACCCTGAGTAACATAGGCTATATTTATGTATTTAAAAAATAAACGTCCACCCGTGCGAAGCCGGGACAGGCCGCTAGTAATTTATAAAAACACCTTAATTTTCTTACAGCATACCGGTCACCTTAGCAATTGTTAATAAATGTACCTACTGGAGATAATTTACGTAGGTAACGTAAGTAAGTACCTCTATTTTTCTTTCCTATAAACTTTGTACCCACCTTCACTGGCTATCATTAGTTTTATCAGTTGCATTGCACGTGATTGTGTGAAAAATAAATAAATGATAACCCCAAGGAACAGTCGTAAATAAATGATCACTTACCTAAAGGCAAAAAGATATCATAATTCATCAGTTTTTACTTGGTTTTTACCCTGGTCTTTTCTCTGGTGGTAGGAACATACATTAAATGATTTATTTATTTTAAATTTAAAACAAAACAAAAGCTAAAGTACTTTCTTCTTAGCATGAACTGTGGTTAGCTAAACGGTAAAGGCCTGCGCACACCTAGATCGCTGGCATCCGCGATCCGTGAAACGCTGTCAAATTTGACAGCGATATTTACAGCGTTTCACTAATCGCGGACGCCAGCGACCTAGGTGTACGCAGGCCTTTAAAAAAACCAGAGAGCACATTTCCTACCGATTCGATCCCCACATTTCCTCATTTATGGACTAAATCATTCTCGTAGACGTCTACGAGTTGGCTACGAGTCTGCTAAGTTCTCGTAGCTAGCTACGAAAACAATAAGTCTGTAAAACCCGAACGAAAAAACTATAAGTAAGTACCTACCTACTTACAAAAGAGTTATAACTGTTACTTCAAAATTTAAAATCGCGTTTTATTCTGTTCGCTAAATATAAAAGAATTTAAAAAAGGATGTTTTTGATTTTTATTTGAGTAAGTAAAAGACTTCAACGCGCTACTTTTCATGACTATTTATAGTGGGTGTGTGATATGATGCTTTAAAGTATAATATGTAGGTATAGTAACGGTAACTGACCTACATAAGTACCTACTTAAATACGTACTACCTGAAAATGCTAATCTACTTTTGCCGACTGCCATAGAATATAAAGCTATAATCTGCCCTAAATATGTAGGTACCTAGTTATTTTGTTTTATTACGAGTATAACAACTTACAAACAAAGTGTTGATCGTTTGTAGAATAGATTATAGATGGATAGAATAATGCGTATGTAATGCGTAATTAGATACTATGCTTTTACAAAGCTGACCTTTGTTGACCTTACCCCCAAATCCTTCAATGCTTGCGATTAAAAATTCACCCCTAATCGATATAACCCGAAAGTCGATAGGAAGGTAGGTACTTACTAGCTACCTAGGCCGGTACTTCGTCATTGCGAGTTATTAAAACTTTACTAGAGGTGTTCTACTGCATGTAGGTACCTATGCATCTTTTCACTTTTATCCCACATATCAAATTCCTACAGAGGTGCCACCAACTTATTTTCTACCGCAAAGATCAAACGAATGCGTATATGCGTGTGTTTACTAAACAAACTTACCCGATTTACTAAAAACCCACGCTCCCACACAACTGTTGAATCAAATATCGACCAACAAACTTCTAGCTGATTATAGCACTGACGATCACAATTCGCAAATAAAGGCCTATTGTGTTTCACTTAGCCAATTCGTGGGTAGTTGGGTACCTACCTATACGAAATTATATTTTGTCGTAAAATGACACAACCTATTCGGCGTTTCTCTCCAATCGCACTGGCTGGCCGCTGCGCTGCGTGCGTGTGTGTGTGACTGACTAACTTGCTTGTTCGGCTTGACTCTTGCTTGACTGGAAGAAAGAAAATAATAACGACCATGGTCATGTTGATGAAGGTACCTACTACTTTACTTTACCACGCGTCATCAGTGCGGCTGATAATAATATAGGTAGGTAGGTACTGGAATGGAAATGAACTACGATAACCGCTGATAACATTCGTAGATCAGCAAAACTTAATGCACAGATGTCAGCTGCTGTAACCAACATTAACATCGGTCTCCATACGAATTATATAAGATTAGTTTTCGAACATTGTGTCTCTTTCTATCTTGACGTATGAAATAGCTGGCTGGCCTTGTCACACAAGGATAGGTGGACTGACCTTAGATAAATACAAAGCAAATTACTTCGTCTAGTAGGTACCTAGGTAGCAGGTTAGATACCTATGCCCACACCACACCTAGTTACACATGAAACATTACTTCAAATTAACTCTTTCACTGACTGTCATTCTGACAAGATTTTTAGGTAAGACTAGGTGCTCTTGGTGACATAATGATTAAATGATTTTATTATGCATCTTTGTTGGTAGCATATACATCTGCCTACAAGGCAGCCCATATGCTCAGTTGTTCACTCTACATAGATAGGCAACTATTTTGTCCCAGATTAGGTACATAAAAAAAATATTTTATAATTTTAGTTTTGTAGCAGTAAAATAAGTTAGTATCAAAAAGAGAAAAATCAATCTGAGTAACAGAAGTAATTTATTTTCTTATAATTATTATAAAAATATTTCAAGATTTCAAAAATATTGAAGGTACAATGCTCATATTTAAATAAAACTAAGTGATTAAAATGAGTAAAATATTTTTTATGTGCAGTGTTTTTAATGTATGTCCCTAAGTGTTAGAACATTTTCTTTTTGGTAGCAGTGTATCTCTCAGTATATTCACTATATCCTTCAACAGACACCAGTTGCTTTGATTCAAACAAGTTGCCATCCAGGTTCAAGGTATGCAGCTTCGAGTCGCGCAGTAAACTTGGCCGAATAGCATCCAAGTTTAAACAGTTTTCTTCTAATCTCAGAATTTTTAGCCTAGGGGCCTTGTGCATGTCATCACTTATTTGTGATATATCATTTTGACTTAGATTTAACTCTGTTGCATGGAAATCTGCCATTCCACAGGGGATCTCCGTTATCTTGTTATTGGACAGCTCCACCACTTCCAGGTTTGGTAGGCCGAGTAGCTGAAGCGGGAAATGCTTAAAACTATTGTTGTTCAAATAAACTTGCTTCAAATTAATCAAATTCGAGAATGACAGGGGCAATGATATTATACAGTTATTGGAAATATTAAACACCTCCAATTTTTTAATGTTTATTAAGGAATCTGGTATTGTTTGGAGCTTATTTGTGTCCAAATTTAAAAGTTTCAAGTGTTTTAGCTTCGCAATATCATCAGGCAGAGAAGATATTTTATTCTTGGAGAGGTCCAAATTTCTTAGAACTTCACATAGGTTGAGAACTTCTACAGGCACTTCCTTCAACTTGTGATCCGATAGCTGCAAAACACCAGTTTTTGACGCAATTTCATAGTGTTGCTTTACATTAGAGTTGCCCATTGTTTTAGCAGTAGATAATCATAGCAAATACATAAATTAGGAATACCTAGGTTTTTGCTTACTTGTTATTTTTGTTTATAATCTTCTTGCTTGACATGACAGTGACATTTTCTTGATATTTTTTGTTTTTTTTTTCAAATAAGACCGGCTAAGGTTTTTCAAACATACTATTCCCAGCAGGATTCCCGGACTGGAACCCTCCGGCTCCGGGTCGTCCCGCTAGACCACAGAATAATTAATTAGATTAATTTATTATTAATTAGGCTAGGAAATTTAATGTGGCGGTGGGTGACCCAATATTTTTGTATCTCGTTTACCCATAGATGATTGATTCCTAGATGGCGTTGTTCACAAGGACACAAAATACACATCAGGCTATTCACTGTTTGGTCATGGTAAATGTTTTTAGAACTTGGCGCAACATTGGTTTTTGTTTCATCGATCAAAAGTATAATATGTATTGGTAATTAATCTAAAACTTGCATTTAAAATAAATTAAAAAATATAAAAAAATCATGTGTAACTAAAACGCCATCTAGGGAAAGTTTTCACTCGTTTTTAAATTGTTTTTGGCAATCCATGTTTTTGACTGACACGGTGTGAACACTGAGGTGAAGGCATCTCTACTAGTGTTGGGTAGGACACCTGTAGTGTACACTATAAGAATGTAAGTACCTATGTAAATGATATAGTTATATAATAATATATAATATCTGCTCGCTTGCACACGCACTCGTCTTTACTCCGCGGCGGTTGGATATCGAATGAATCCGATCCACCCCACAATCCGCGAGTACGCTGCTCGAGACGACAGATATAATAGGTAATATATATATAAATGTTGTATCATAATATTATAGATATTACTATGTAGTTCTAAACACTACATCCCTCCCTTGTTATAAATTTAGTTAATGAAACAAGATGATATTTGAATCAATATCATCATCAACCTATGTCAATATAATGTGTTTCTATTTCCACTGATTATACTTATAATATACAATCGATACTTATTAAATAATCACACTAATCACGTATTTAATCTCTTAAACATCTTCTTCATTACTCTTCAAGCCTTCCTCGCTATCTTTCACCGTCCACTGTCCTTCTATTCTTTTCAGATGTAATACATTCCGCCTGACCTGCTGACCAGTCTCATCATTTCGGAGAACTACGTCACCTCCATTCGTTGTCTCGATGGTGTGTGATTCCGGTTCATTTAAGCTTAACTTGTTGCTCTTATTCATATTTTTAACATAAGCTTTATCCCCTTTTCCATCGTTCCCATCTCACAGAAAACTCAAACTCAAACTCAATTTTTTTTTATTCAGTACGATGCAAGAATCACTTTGAAACGTCCCAAAGCCAGGCGAGTCCAGGTGCCAGTTCCACGCGACCAAGCGTAGAAGAACAGGCAACAAACTACGTCTCGGTTCCTACCGCCTTTTTATATGATCCCTTCACAAATCAAAAATAGTCTAAAATAATAGCAGTGAAGTTCCAGTGTGGTGCCACTTCACTTAGTCAGACGTATGCAATGCAATAATACAAAAGCAAAAGTTTCAAAGACAGCACACGCTACGCTTCAATGTTATACTATAGTATCTACACAGCTTATATAAAAATAAGATACGAAATAGTAGGTACAGACATTGCAAATTGACATGTTAGCTTTCTATGGGTAGAGTGACCGGGACATCGGGCCACGCAGTTTTATCATTCATATAGCTATCTAGAGTATAGTACGCTTTCTTTATTAAATTATTCTTAACATAGGCTTTAAACTTCCGAATAGGAAGCTTAGTTGCATTTTCCGGAAGTTTAT
Source organism: Thera obeliscata (assembly GCA_947578465.1). Taxonomy (NCBI): domain Eukaryota; kingdom Metazoa; phylum Arthropoda; class Insecta; order Lepidoptera; family Geometridae; genus Thera; species Thera obeliscata. Next base: position 9,630,508 of record OX387926.1, read on the forward strand.
TATAGAAGCGTACAGTGTTCCCCATAAAAGACCCATTTACCTTCTGCAGACGAAATTTGGGAATATAAAGTTTATTTTTATTTCTAGTGTTAATATTATGCAAATCACAATTTTTCTGAAAGCTACAGATGTGTCTGTGAGTGTACAATAAGTTTCCATATATATATTGTGAAATTACTGTGAGGATATTAATTTCCTTAAATCGCTCCCTCAATGAGTCTCGTGATTTAATTTTATATATGGCACGTATGGCCCTTTTTTTAAAACAAATATAGTTTGAATATCAGCTGCTTTCCCCCAGAGAAGGATACCGTAAGACATAACACTATGGAAGTAGCTGAAATAAACTAGCCTAGCTGTAGGTTCATCAGTAAGCCATCTTATAGTCCGAACTGCATATGCAGCCGAACTTAGTCTAGCTGCAAGTGCTTTGATTTGCGGTCCCCACTGCAATTTTTTGTCAGTGTTAAGTCCTAAGAAAATAGTAGAATCTACAAGGTTAAGTGACTCTCCGTTAAGTATAATATTAGTTGGCCGGAGAGTCACATTTGGTAAGATAAATTTAATACACTTGGTTTTCTTAGCATTCAGTAAAAGATTATTAACGTTAAACCAGTTAAGTATTTGCGACAGAGATGCGTTAACGTCATCGTAATTAATCTTCAATCTATCGACTTTAAAAATTAATGAGGTATCGTCAGCAAATAGTACTATTTCACATAGTTTTTTAACCAAAAAAAAGGGAGGTCATTTACGTACACTAGAAACAAGAAAAGACCTAATATCGAACCTTGAGGCACCCCCATGTCAATAATAGACCCAGAAGATCTCTCACCGCCCACATCAACTTTAAGGACTCTATCAGTCGATTGTATTAGGTCAATAGAGCGATTTAGAATGCCGTAATGTTTAAGTTTAGATATTAATGTAGCATGATTTACACAGTCAAAAGCTTTGGAAAGATCGCAGAATACCCCAATCGCGTCTTGTGAGTTTTCCCAGGCATCATATATGTGCTTTAAGAGTAGAATACCGGCATCAGTCGTTGATCGACCTTTCGTAAATCCAAACCGGTGGCTATGAAGTATCCCATTTAGGTTAAAATGTGATAACAACTGAGTAAGGATAACTTTCTTAAAGATTTTACTTAGCGTAGGCAATACTGAGATAGGTCTATAGTTACCAGGGTCACTTGCAATTCCAGATTTGAACAGGGGAATAAGTTTACTAGGTTTCATTAAATCAGGAAAAACACCCTCATCAACACACCTATTAAAAATATACGCTAGGCATGGTGCAATATCAGTTGTAATAGCGCTGAGTAGTTTTGTAGACATTCCCCATAAATCTTCAGTTTTTTTAATGTTTAATGATTTAAATGTCTTCACGATTTTGTCAGCATTAATGTATTTAAAACTAAAGATATTATTACATTTTTTAACACTAGACTCTAACAATGCCATCGCACCAGAAGCCGAGGAATTTAAAGATGATGTCACTACTTTAGGGATACTGGAACAGAAACTATCAAACGCGTTGGCTACTTCAAAATTTTTTGTCAAAAGATTATTGTTTACTTTCAAATGTTTTTTTTTTTTTTATTACGGAGTTTTGATTTGCCAGTCTCATTATTGACCATCTTCCAGGTAGCTTTAATTTCATTTGTGGATTTTTCAATTTTTTTTTTTTTGATATGCAATGATTTTGCTGAGACGGAGATAGACTCCCCTTCACATTCAAACTTCTCAAGAGTGTATGTTGCCATTTGGGACTACTTGTAGACAAGATGATTTTTACCTATTAGGTTAAAACTCGCAATTTAATGCTTGTAGTTACATTTAACTATACCATCGCTATTTAAAGCTGTACTGTAATTATTTTACAGTACCTCGCAATTTAATGCTTGTAGTTCGATATAACTACACCATCGCTATTTAAAGCTGCACTGTAATTATTTTACAGCACCACGCAATTTAATGCTTGTAGTTCGATATAACTACACCATCGCTATTTAAAGCTGCACTGTAATTATTTTACAGCACCACGCAATTTAATGCTTGTAGTTCGATATAACTACACCATCGCTATTTAAAGCTGCACTGTAATTATTTTACAGCACCACGCAATTTAATGCTTGTAGTTCGATATAACTACACCATCGCTATTTAAAGCTGCACTGTAATTATTTTACAGCACCACGCAATTTAATGCTTGTAGTTCGATATAACTACACCATCGCTATTTAAAGCTGCACTGTAATTATTTTACAGCACCACGCAATTTAATGCTTGTAGTTCGATATAACTACACCATCGCTATTTAAAGCTGCACTGTAATTATTTTACAGCACCACGCAATTTAATGCTTGTAGTTTGATATAAAACTACACATCCGCTATTAAAAGCTATACCTACTTTAATTTTTTTTTTTTTTTTTTTTTAGTACCTCGCAATTTAATGCATGTAGTTGTAGGTAGACTACTTAGATAGAAGTAGTATCATACTTTAAAACCTAGTAGGTATATTCAGGCAACAATATAAAATATTAATTGTTTACCTAGGTAGGTACTTTTTTAAGTACAAGATTTAAGTTTTAGGTAGGTAGTAATATCATCACACCTAGGTAGGTAGGTTCTACCTATTACCTACGCCTCCAGTTCACACACGAACCAAAGAAAATTACTTGCAAAACATATTTGTTAGGGGCCTAAGTACGTAGATTATGTAGGAAAGCTCCTCATGATGAATCTTGCACTAGTACCTATCATAAATCATAATCACCTATTTGTAATTGAAGTAACCCTATTGAGTACCAAAGGGTCACTTAACTACCAACCAAACTTGGCTTAGAAGTAAGTGGGTAGGTATAGGTAAGGTACTAATATGTTACATGCACCACTACCTACTTCCGATCCCCATGTATCGTACTAGCTACTCACATCATAATATACAAACTTTTAATACACTATTAGGTAGGTAAGGAGATAGATACACGTACCTAAGTACTTTTGTTATCTGCTAAGTGCCTAACGTAGGTAAGTACTAAAGTATTTTAAATCTTAAAGTATAATATCTAAATCGGTATGTGATAGGTAAGTATTTATTTTATTTTCTTAACTAACACTAAAACCTATAAACCAATACTCAAATCAAGAAAGATAGGTAAACAAAACAAAACGAAGTCTTACCTATTCCTTCTGTTTAGCTTCATTATGATTATAAACCTACGCAAACAATCTTTGCGCAAGCAAAGCTAAGTTGCATTTTTATTCATTATCTAGGTGTAGGTATGTATAGAATTAATAGGTAGTACCTAAGGTGTTAAGTTTATGAAGAATCTACCCTTTAATAATCTATTAATCATTGGCCGAAAAGAAATATGAACCGTGTCACTGAGTTGTAAAACACAAAATCTACACTAATATGTAGGTACCTATAGCTAGATCATATCGATCAGTAGAAAAATATCAATTCGATCAATGAGGTTGACAATCATTGCCTTCGATCCGCTTTAAACCTACTCAAGAATTAGCCAAATTAAATGTAGGTAGATTCTCTTTTTCCTTTTCTAGAAATTATGTAAAATTGCTCACCGTTTGTCTCGTCGCCACTGTAGTGTACACTATAAGAATGTAAGTACCTATGTAAATGATATAGTTATATAATAATATATATCTGCTCGCTTGCACACGCACTCGTCTTTACTCCGCGGCGGTTGGATATCGAATGAATCCGATCCACCCCACAATCCGCGAGTACGCTGCTCGAGACGACAGATATAATAGGTAATATATATATAAATGTTGTATCATAATATTATAGATATTACTATGTAGTTCTAAACACTACAACACCGTTTCAAAAAGAGTTTGTATGAGGCCCTCGTTCTTGTACCGTGAGGTGTCACAATGTCATGCTTCAAATGTCATGTCACATGCGAAGTAGTGAGTGTAACTCATTTTGCTCGACTCATTTCATTTGTCATCCAGGATTTTTTTTCATGAACTACTGCTGTTGAGGTGTATTGATGAATGAATGTCATGTCACATGCTCTTGCGAAGTAGTGAGTCTAACTCATTTTGCTCGACTCATTTCATTTGTCATCTAGGATTTTTTTTCATGAGCTACTGCTGTTGAGGTGTCTTGATGAATGTCTCATTATTTATTTCTAGCCTCTCTCTACTCTACATAGTATTATTTACCTATTGTGGGTTACGTTTTAATTCTTTCACTAAAAGTGAGGCGCCTTGCTTGATGAGCAGGTAGGTACTACTTAGGGTACTTAGATTGAGGAAGCTAAGTACTAGCAATGTAGCAAGCAACGACAAACGAGCTCACATTTTGGTCCCTAAATCCAGGGTCATCCATCTTTGTTTGAAGCTGTGAAGACTACAAAATATGGAATAAGAGTAAGTGAGGCAGAAGATATTGAATATGCAAGAGGAAACGAGACAGAACAAGAAAAAGTTACCATTAGTGAATTTTCGAATATATTGTTGCGGTTATTGACAAATACCTCACGTTGAATTTGGCTGTGTTAATAATATATATAGTAATTGTACTTCTGTTTGTTATACAACAATTTATGTATTTAGATTTTAGACCAATAAACGAAGCATCATCATCATGATTTCGTTTTATCTTATACCTACCTATAGTATTGCAATAACAGTAGGGCGTAGGTAGGTACTAATGTCAAACTACCCGCCAACTCACCAGCACTCGCAGTTACTGTGGAATCCCTAATAGATGGCGTTAGCGTCTATGCTATATTTCATCTACACTTTTTATGTATGGAGTTGTGGTTCTTCTCTCGTAGAGAGTATTATATTCCTAAAATACATCAGCTCACTCACTCCCAACAATGAAAGATTTATATTTTCCTCTTTCGTCCCGCTCTCGCAAGTGACGCCGCGCGCCGGAAAGAGTATGACAAATATTGTGAGGTGGTGAGGTGGTACATGCATTGAACATGAGGAACGGGACATTTTTGAGTGAATGCTTGTGACAAACGAGGTGCCTCTTGTATGTCCTACTCAACACTACGTTACACTCACTCACTTCCTGTTCTTCACTCACTCATTCACTCGTTTTTTGAGGTGTTGTAGTTGGAGTTGTAGGGTTATTTTGTTAAATTTTATTAGATTCTCTATATTTTTGTACACAACTTTTCATTATTTAATAAAACAATCTGTTTTCTATTTATAATTTCAATCGAATTCATTGTGATACGTTTTATCGACCTTTTAGAATTACCGCGGGAAAACTGTAAGACGTTTGACTGAACTCTAATGGCCGCAAAGCGCCAATGCTTTACGTGTTTGCTCTCGTAGTATGAAGTTCAAGTTAGCATTATGGTTTTTGCAGATTGCAATTGAGTTCAAAACACTGTACTGACATGGACATCAACGCTGGTAAGTTTTACAGCGTTTGAACTATTCTATGCTTTGTTGTATCCATCATTTCTGATTTCGATGATGATTGAGTGATAGCTTACTGTCCGATGCACTTTCTTTCGTGTACTTATTTTCTATACCCTTTACGCTAAAACGTAATAACGGAAACGCTCTCAAGCTCGTACGTACATAGAGTTGGATAGGTATGATTTTCTAGCAATTGATCACACTTGTACATTTCGTACATACCTTTACTAATTTTGAGAAATGTGGCAAGATCTGTAAAAATATTCACCTAACACTTGTCTGCTTACATCAGAAAACTAATAAATGTTACTTTTTGGGTGCAGCTTCATACAGCTGTCAGTCATATAGAATAGGTTAGCTTATACTTTATGTGAACCATGAAGGATCAACCAAATTGTTTAGTTTGTCTACAGTTTTGCAAACCTTTTTTCCCTCTTCATCTGTCATAAACTTCAAAAAATAGAAGCTCGAAGTGATCAGTAATTATTTTATCAGCCAAAAAAGAAACCCTAGTTTTAAAAACTCCAGAAAGTTATAATCTTATTTTGTTGCTATGCATACTATAGGCTAATAATCTTAGTAACTTGTAGTTCATACTCATTGGTCCCAGGATACCTGCATGTTTTTTCAACAAATTGGTGACATCAATTTAGTAATAATGGATCAGGGATAAACTGGTCAAAAATATTACACTGTAAAACAAATGTATCCTTGTACAATTTTAATATAAATTTTCTGTTTGGGGCTTAGCTATTTCTGTATTCAATAATGAACAGCTTGACCAACCTTGAGCAGATGGAATAATTCTTCCTAGAAAAATATAGGGGGAGGGTCTACCAGTGGACTTCTTCATGATTATGAATCCAAAGACAAATTGAGAAGAGAGATAGATAAAAGTAGTAGTACTATTCAATATAATCTTAATTCACAATGTTGCTATTGGATACTCCATACTCCACTTATCCAATTATTTTTCAACATTATTAATGCATCTTTTTTGTTTATAGAAGTATGGGTTATGAAAGTATATAATATACACTTTACTTACAAGGGTTTCTTAAAAGATAATTATTCAGTGTGCATAGACAACTGCCATCTCTTATTTATTTATTTTTTTATTGTGCCAAAAAACAAGTTAGGTACAATAGGAGATCTTAATGCTAGACAGCAGCTCTTACCACTAGGTAATGGCAAATAGTGACAGAGCTAACTTTAAGTCATATTGCACACCTTAGTAACTCTTGTAAGACCACCAGGAACACCCTTAATTTATCATAGTAGCACTATCTCAGTAGTACTGTAAAACAATCAAATTGTCACTAGCGTAACAACAATTAAAGTAAGATGCAGTAGTGTGTATAATTGTGAATGGTAACATCATGAAACCAAAGTCAAAGCATAGGATTTCCAACCTGATGAACTGATGACATTGCGAAAATTGCAGGAAGTCAGTGGCTAGAGAAGTCTCGAAATTGCTTCCTAGAAATGTATTGTACTATTTTGTACTGCAAAGTAATAGTTGAATTAAATTGAATTGTATTTATGCCCCAGATACCTGCTCAGTGTCTAAGCTTAGGATTATATTTAACTAAATATCAATATCATTTATATGGACTTTTTCAGTTGATGGTGAGTTCTAATTCATTTTTTTATTGTTTCAAAGAGGTCTCAAAACAGATAACATTAATCGATGCACTGCTGATCAATCTCGACAAGACAATCACAACATGCAGTGATAAAAAGGATGAGCAAACAGAGGAAACCGCACAGAATGAGATGCCAGACTCAACAACCAATACGGAGAAAAATAATGCCAACCCGTTCCACTGTGGTGATGATGTGTTATTGCCTAACAAGGATGGCAAATATTATTTAGGTATGTTGTTTTAGATAATTTATCCCAATACAGAAATAACTGTTTAGGCCAACCATGCATTTTTGCTGTGTTTTAAAGGCTAATGCTTATATTCATAATGAACCTATCACAGTAATTTAGCATAGTAGGCCGCTAAGTCTATTGCCATCTCTATTTGTTGGCATGTAAGTGACAGTGACAAGAGACTTAGCGAGTTGCTAAAAAGTGTCAGGCAGTAAGAATAAGGGGGGGTTTACTATCTGAAGACCTAAATGGCATAATTTTTAAACAAGTATTGTCACAATTCCACATATTCCGATTTTATAACTATGTTTTTATGACAAACCATAGTACATACACAAAATCACGCCTCATTCCCATGGGGATAGGCAGAGATCACGGATTTCCACTTGCTACGATCCTGACATACCTCTTTCGCTTCATCACTCTCATAAACCGGTTTAGGGTACTCCTGACGTGGCCTTTATATAAAACTAATCAACCGTTCTTTATAGTTTTATATAATTCTAATAGGATTCCCATCAACAGGAACAATAGTCGAGCTAAGCACCAACAACGATAATGACTCGTGCGAGGTCGGTACTGGCGTTGCGCGATGCCTCGTGAAGTTCGGCGATGGCACGCACGCGTGGGCGCCGGTATCTCGCCTCAAGTTGCTAAGCGCGCCGCCGGCGGACGATGGAAGAATCATGTGTGTTGTCTGCAAGAGAAGGGAGCCAGCTACGGGGCAAGCTGCGAATGCGATCATTGCGTGCGATATGTGCGGCCGGGGATACCATGCTAAGTGTCACTCACCGGCTGTTGACGCGTGGATCAATGGTGACTATAACTTTTTATCCCACTTCAAATAAAAAAGGAAGACGTTCCCTACTCGGTTATGTATATTTTTTATGTTTGATAACACTGCTTCACAGAACTTTTCAACAAAATCGGTTCAGCAGTTTGGCCATGAAGTTGGTTTCTCAAGTTTTTTAAACTTTACTTGTTAGTTAATATGTTTTTTCGACACGCAATACGCCACGCATTGATTTGATCATAGGATTTGATAGTCCTGCAAATGCGAGAACAGCTGTTCAGCGTGGTATGTATGTATATGTATGCATGGCTACTCAATTCATTCTGGAAAATCTTACCACCATATTCTTATTCTTGTCAATGAGCAATGATCCTCGCATTCATGTGCTCTGTTTTAAGGGTATCAGTACCGGTGCAATTAAAGGCACATGCGACTTTCGCTGATATAATTTCAGAAGGTTTTACTTCATGATAGCATATAATGTAATCCGCCGGCTAAAGAAAAAAAAACATAACTTCTACGCCTGAAGCTATAAAAATAGTGCAATCTTCAAGGAGAACTAGGCTGCGATGCACTGGGGTGTGACATCCGTTATATTTGTATAAAACACGGCTGCCGTCGGTAGCTAAGCACAGCCATACAAATAACGGGACATGAGTTTGTCAGTACCCACTTATTGTTGTGACATGACACGCCCATCTACCATGACATTTCTATTATATTTGCTTTGGCCAAATTACATATTAATTATTTTTTTTCGTTCATCTGAAACTATAAATACAAAGAAACGATAATTTGTTGATAAAAATAGCCGCCCATAGTCGTTTCGTTACGTGGTATCTTTTAGGAATCCTTTTCTTTTTATAACTCTGACGATATCTGAACATGTCCGAAATCAACTTTACGTCAAAACATTTAGCTAAGAGATACTACGTTTTTCTTTTACCGTAAAAGTACATGAGTATGGATTTTGTAGCCGTGAATTTCGAATTCAAAAATGTATCCGTATACCGAAACGCTGCTTGATGTTACTTACTACCATGCGAGTGAAGCCGCGGGCCTCTAGTAGTCAATACATGTGATCTCGTAATTTCCCTCCATTATTTGATTACCAGTGCAGGGTTTAAAATATCTTATTATTATTGGGAAGTTATATAATTTGTATATTTCGTCAGGTGCATCATGGCATTGCAAAAGATGCGTCGATCAGAGATACAAGGTGGCGGCGGCTGAAAACCGAGCGTTGAAGCGTAATGACATGCTGCGGTTTAAGGGAAGCCAGCAGAGGAAACAGGAACTCACCCCGCCTTGTGATGTAAGGTTCACTGATTTTACCTGTAGGGAATCATAGATAATGAGGCAGACCAACAGCTTGATGGTCTGATGATATCGTCAAGATAGTGGGATCTAACTGGATCCAGTTGGCGCAGGACCGGCAAAAAATTCATCATCCACACTTGGTTTGTGGACTGGTTTCCGCAAGTAGGTTTGAACTTTTTTTAGGTTCTACAACGCGCCCGCCGGTTTCCTCACGATGTTTTCCTTCGCCGTTTAAGAGTATTGGCATAGTGCAAATACATTTTTCGACAGAAAAACCTTATTGGTACACAACTGGATTTTAACCCACGACCTTAGGATCTGAAGGCGGGGCCGCTACCACTAAACCAACAGTGCTCTCGGTGCAGGACCGGAAAGAATAGCGAGCTCAAGACGATGCAATACGACGACCTAGCAATGGGTGAAAGATTACTATTGGAGCACTACCAAGTGGTGCTCATAGCGAGGTGACTTCATGACATCAGGCCAGTTAGAAAAACGTGTTAGGATCTTAAATATCTACCAAGTGGTGCCCTGATATAGCGAGGTGACTTCGCAGACGTCGCATGAGAAGGCGGGACCAGTTAGGATCTAAAATATTTTTAATTACGTGCAATCGGATTGTACACCAGATTTGCTCGTGATTTTCAGAAACATCTTTCGAAAGCTCAAAGTGTGTGAGCGAGAAGTTGAGAAGTTGTTTCACGGTTTTCATCGCCTTAATTTCTAAACTTGCTGTATTTTTCAGACTGCATCCCATACTGATTCAATAAATTCAGACTGTGTAAATGAGCAAGATCATTGTTACTGCGGAGAGAAGAAAGACTACCTGGCTCAGGTAAAAAATCCTGTAAGCATTAATTTCTATATTTGTTTTATAGAAACAGTATTATTTACTCAAATCAATAAAAGTTCCCTGACTTTGTAAAATTAGGACGATTTTTAGTATCGTTTTTAGGGTTCCGTAGCCAAATGGCAAAAACGGAACCCTTATAGATTCGTCATGTCTGTCTGTCTGTCTGTCTGTCCGGCCGTGTCACAGCCATTTTTCTCCGAAACCATAAGAGCTAGACTGATGAAACTTGGTGAGTAGATGTATTCTGTGAACCGCATTAAGGTTTTTACATAAAAATAGAAAAAAAACTATAAATTTTGGGGGTCCCCATACTTGAAACTGAAACTCAAAAAATTTTTTTTCATCGAACCCATACGTGTGGGGTGTCTATGGATAGGTCTTCAAAAATGATGTTGAGGTTTCTAATATCGTGTTTTTCTAAACTGAATAGTTTGCGCAAGAGACACTTCCAAAGTGGAAAAAAGTTGGTCCCCCCCCCCCTCTAGCTTCTAAAATAAGAATATGATAAAACTAAAAAAAATATATGTTGTACATTACTATGCAAACTTCCAACGATATTTGGTTTGAACGAGATCTAGTCAGTAGTTTTTTTTTTATACGTCATAAATCGTAAACCGCAATTTACCTTTTGACGAACTACAAAAACCTATAGATTATGTTAATTGATGCTACGGAACTCTTCATGGGCGAGTCCGACTCGCACTTGGCTGCTTATTTATTTTCGTTTTTATGTTTATTTTTTGGTGCAATAGCCAAATATTTACCTAAAAAAATGAACGCTCGAGAAGGCTGTATTGTATACTCCAAAGATTCAACAGATTGGCCTTTCGTTAATCCATAATCTTTATTAAATTGTAGAGTCCACCGTTGGAAATACATCTTCCCTCTTACATCTTCAAGTATTGTCTTGGACTCCTAATTCTGCTCCTATTATGTATTATAATTTATCTCAGTCAAATTCTTACTTGTAGTTTTTTTCTTGTATGTTTTAATATTTTTTTTGTGCAAAATTGCTTAATATTATTCCAATTGTATCTGTGTATAATATTATTTGCGCGTTGGTAACTGATATTGCAGATGCTACATTGCTGCCGATGCTCGCGGTGGTTCCACCAAAGATGTGTTTCGAGTCTGCAGTATCCGTTATATGCTGGTGATAAGTAAGATTTTCTGTATCTTAAACGCTATAAAATCATTAAAAAGCAATCACAAAGATTTTTATAATGTCCCAAAAGTTAAGAGACGAGCGGGATTTGAACCCGTAACCTAAGAGTTATTCGTCGATTGTGATTAGGTTTCGATGGCGCAGCGGTCAGTGCAAGGGGAAGGTCGCGGGCTCAAATCCCGCTCGGCTCTTTACTTTTATGACATAAAAAAATATTTGTGATATAAATATCAAGTCATCATCATCAGCAGCCTGAAGAAGTCCACTACTGGATATAGGCCTCCCCTACACATTTCCAGGAAGGCCGATTCTGAGCTCTTTCCATCCACCGACTTCACGCGATCTTAACAATGTCGTCGGTCCATCTAGTGGGTGGACGCCCTACGTTTCGTCTTCCGGTTCGTGTTCGCCATTCGAGAACCTTGAACCACCTACGTTTTTACCTATGAATGCAGTTTAAATTGTTTTTTTCACAAATGTTTTCAAATAATGTCTTCTTTCAGTAAAATGTTTCATCTACAATATTAAAGGTACTTTCCCTCCATGTGGCATATCCGTGGGACGCCCTGTATAAGTAGTATTATTATAGATAGTGCAATCCACGATATCGCGCCCCACTATTCCTCCTAACCGTTTATAGTATATGTGTGCAAGCTTCCGTCAATGTTTGAGTGTTATCGGTACACACTAATTACCTATGAGTGCACACGCACACTACAATGAATAGACTACGGTTCGCGACTGCCGCTCGGAGCAAACTCCCCGCACCCCGCGAGGGGCGCGTCTTCGTGAATTGCACTAAGTTTGGCAAGTTTTATCATGCGCACTTGATGTGCGGGCAGGCTTTTCCGCAAGTAGGCCGCTGGTGGGCCCTTTTTGCGTGACCCCTGACACGTGTTGCTCGAACTTTTTTAGGTTCTACAACACGCCGGTTTCCTCACGATGTTTTCCTTCACCGTTTTTGAGAGTACTGGCATAGTGCACATAAATTTTTCGACAGAAAAACTCATTGGTACACGAGTGGATTTGAACCCACGACCTTCGGATCGGAAGGCGGGGCCACTACCACTAGACCACCAGTGCTCCAGCGTGTGAATTGCACTATCTATACTAGCTGGCTGTAAATAGGCACTGTCATTTTAATAACGCAGTGCCTCAATTGCAGATTATACGTATTCGCGTGCTACAAATGCAACGGAGGCAAGGAGTACTTACGGCGACTCGAGCTCTGCTGGCTGGAGCTGGCGCATCTAGCGCTATACAACCTCACAGCGTACAACGCGCCAAATTACTTCGACCTGGATACTGTCATCATGCCGTATATTATGGACAACTGGCACGCACTGCAACTCCCGGAAAAGGTATGGTACAAAATCAAAATTTATATGATCTAGGAGATAGAAATGAAGTAAGAGAGTCTAGTTCCTCACGACCAAAGCTTAGAATAGAAGTGAGGTTTTTACAAATGAGTAATTTTAGCATCACGAAGCCAGCAATAAATACCGTGTTTTCGAATGCAAAAGCTTTGTACTAAAAAAGTTGACATGTATAAAAATTAGACTCTTTATACTGCTTTTGTATTGCCTACGAAACTGGGACTTCACTACTATTTTTGTTTTGCAAAGGATCATACAAAAAAAACTAGGAACCAAGCTGTAGTTTGTTGCCTATTCTTCTATCCTAGGTCGCGTGGAACTGGCTCTTAGATTCACCTAGGTTTAAGCCGTTTCAAAGTTAATCTTGTGAATAAATTAGTTTTTTAATTTGAATAATTCTCTCAGATGTGGCGAACGCCGGCAAACGAGCGACGCGAGCGAATCCTGACCGCTCTGACGTCATCGCGCAAGCGTTTCAAGTGTGGACGGGAGATGAAGAAACGCGCCACTATATGGGGTCTGCGGCTACGACGACCGCCACCGCCGCCGGCGCAGTTAGCACTATTAGAACAAGTAAGTTTGCCGTGCTAGTATAACTAGCGGCACGTAAGTCTAGCGCTGAGCGATACGTGGAGGGGATAGCTGCGCATTTGTACTGTCACGCACGCTATACAATTATAACTTCAATTAATTATAGCTAAATAACGATAATGTCATTATTTTAATGTAATGCCAAATGACACTTACGTCATTAGTAAGAGGGGAATTCGACCGGAGAGCCAATCGGTGCTACGCACGCTCGCCCTTAATCCCGCTAGCCCCCTCAGGTACCTTAGTGACTTCTGCGCAATAACGGTCAGCGCTAAAGTTACGTGCCGCTACATATAGTAGTGGAACTCTGTGAAGGGCACATCGGGAGAAGATCCACCATGCTTATTTCTGCCATCAAACAGCGTATTTCGGTTGAAAGGTGTGGGTGCCGGTGAAATTATTGGCATGTGAGACTTCTAGGTTTGCCATAATTATGCTTGTTTCATCAGCCAGTTGTATGCATGTCTAAAAAATCGCACCTTTAGACTGTAGACTACCCCTACTCTAGAGTTTAGTTTACCGTATTGCGAGCCTGCAGTTTTGTAAGGAGATTTATATTTTTAGGGAACTTTAAGCGTATCAGGCGCGCTGAGAGCTCTCGTATTTTGATACAGTTTTGTGAGACCAGGTGAGATAGATGTGTGTTATATTTGGTTTCAGGTGAAAAAAGGTGAGCCGCTGAGCGACACACTCGTCCGACAATTGGCGCCGCGACTCCGGATTCTGCCTCGCGCGCCTTTCCCACCGGTCTCCTATGTGCATGATTGGTAAATATATACCATTTATCGTTCGTCTATGTCTACCCTTACATCATAGCTTAGGCTTATCTTGAACAATAAATTAGTACTTTTGTAAATATATAAAACCGTTTGATTAACATTATTTTTTATTTCTGTTTCAGCACACTATCTTCTAGTAGTAACACTGATAAAAGTTCCTATAAAACCCACAGTCAGAATATGATAGTTCCCGTTGACGGGCACTGGCTGAATCTGATGACGGGGAAACGGTTTCATGAAAATATCAGTAACTCTAATTCTGAAAACGATTCCACTTGCTCTTCTGAATCGTTGAAACAGACTGAGACGGAAGAACAGCTTTCGCCTTCGCAAACTCCCGTCGCTTGCATCGCTAGAAAATCTGATACCAAAGCAGATAGAGAAAACATTGAAGATGTAACCGAAACAGCGAATGAAGCTACACCGACTTATGAAATCCCTCCTGTGCCATCTTTAGTTCAATGTACTGTTAATTTAGAGAATATACCCAAAGATATCGAAACGACGTCCGTCGCGAGTAGCAAGATCCAACCCGACGCGAGCCTAAGTAAATGCGACGTCCGCACCATTAATATAAATACTCATAGTTCGAGAATAGCCACAATGAACTTAGAAGTATCAAAACTGTCCACTAAAAACATTATTGAACATTCCAAGATAATGTCTCTTCAGCATATGGACCGAATACCGACATACAATAGCCACTTTCCAGAAATAGATTATTCAAGCGACGAGGCGACAAGAAGAGGCACTTTAGATACGTTCATACCACCACTAAAAGACTTCCATGGATTAAACAATCCATTCCTTGAGCTATTCAACCAATCGAAAAAAGCTTTAACATCTAGAAAACAAAATGGAAGACTAAAATATCAAAACGGTCGACTATCACTACCGATGCAATTCAACTCAACAATGGCGTCTTTTAACCGGCCTATAAAACGGAAACTTAGCGAAAAAGATATCGTCATTGGACCAAATGGAGAAGTAAAAAGACGGAAATTCCGAAAACCTAGAAAATATCTACAATTACAGGTATAAAAACAATAAAATCATTTAGATCAAACTAGTAGCTTAAAGGTAGACTTGAGCGATGACCGTTATTGCGCAAAAGTCAAAAATAAGGTACCTTAGGGGGGCTCGCGGTATGCAGGGCGGGCGTGCGTAGCGCTGATTGGTTCTCCAGTCGCACTCCGCTCTCTGAACCAATAGGACGCTTGCACTCATCCAATGTGCGCGACATGGCACACTACGACGCATGCGCAGCGCGTATCGCTCACCGCTCAAGTTATGTGCCGCTAGATAAAGCCCGGCGTTGCCCGGGTAATCTGAATAAAATTATTCTAGATCATTCCAGAATATTAAAGAACATTCTAGTATGTTTAGGACTATTCATAATTATTTAGTGTCTTTGAATTTTCGATTATCATTTTAACAATTTTGAATATTAGCTTGTTCTAGAAAATTTTGGAAAAGTTCTTATGTGATAGAAAAGGATAGGCATAGATTTCAAAATTTTTGACACCCACTTCTACTCCGTCGTCCAAACTCCCCTAGAGCAGGACACCAAGGATCTACCACCACAACGGGGAGTTGATTCCAGTGGGCGGTGATAGGGAAACCTCTGTACTTACATAGTACATACACACACTCGTTTTTAGGGTTCCGTAGCCAAATGTCAAAAACGGAACCCTTATAGATTCGTCATGTCTGTCTGTCTGTCCGTCCGTATGTCACAGCCATTTTTCTCCGAAACCGTAAGAGCTAGACTGATGAAACTTGGCGAGTAGATGTATTCTGTGAACCGCATTAAGATTTTTAACTGAAACTCAAAAATGTTTTTTTCATCGAACCCATACGTGTGGGGCATCTATGAATAGGTCTTTAAAAATGATATTAAGGTTTCTAATATCGTTTTTTTCTAAACTGAGTAGTTTGCGCGAGAGACACTTCCAAAGTGGAAAAAAGTTGGTCCCCCCCCCCTCTAACTTCTAAAGTAAGGGAATGATAATACTAAAAAAAATATATCGCACGTCCTCTAAAAAACTGTCACAACATAAAAAAAACAGTTTTGAGAAAAACGCATTTTTGTTTTTTTTTTACATTACGTTAACTACTGTCTTGCAATAATAATGAATAATAAGCGTTTATTGATACAATTGTATGTAAAATTTATTAATCTTTTCGTGGATTATCAAATATTATATTTGATAATAGGAATATTTTACTTAAAAAAATAAAAACCGAAAAAAGTCCGATATTATGACCCTTTTTCACATGCAATCTGAATTTAATTTCCATGTAGTAAAACAAAATTGAAGGAATAATCAACTCTTTTATTATTTTTTTACAAAACTCTTCAATGTCTTCAATCACTATTTTGTATAGGAACTATCAAAATCACTTATATTTGCGAGATCACTTATAGAATTAAACATAATCAGACTTTCAGCAGATAAGCTTACTAATTTATTATGTAATTTATAGAATTAAACATACTTAATCAGACTTTCTGCAGATAAGCTTTCTCAATTAACAAAAGTTATTGACATTATTTTAATATGCCTGTCTTTTACAAGTTTTTGTAGAATGTGCCATAAAAGTTTGGAATGTGGTTGCTCTCAACCAAAATCAGAAGATCTCTTTTTTTATTTTAAGGTCTGCACTTGTAAGCTTTTTTGATAGAATGTTTTGCAAGGAGTTTCTTTTACGCGTTATTTCAACTTCGCGAAAATCGTCTTCTTTATAGGAAAGCTTATAAAAAACTTTCGTAGGTTCTCCTTGTACTACTCTGAAGACCTTAATTTCAGAAGTCTTTAAATTTTTGGCATTGAAACCAATCTCTTTGGCCAAATTTTTCATTGAGTAAATGTCTTTGTAACTGATTTCATTTACTTTGTACGGTTTACCCTTCTTTTTGGCATTTTTATTTTATTTTTATTTTCAATTATTTGTGCATATTGGCTGGGGACATAGATTGGCCCGGATCTGAGGTTTTATAGCTTTTTCGACAGTTGAATGGAAAGCATCCCCTTCGTGTGATAAGGTATTTGTGAGTAATTGATCAGATTTTTGAGTACTTCATCAAATCAAACGTGTACATAGAAAACACAAATATATTCTTCTGCTGACCGCAGCAGTTTTCAGAAAAAAACACGAACTCTGGGCTATACCTGGCCCATCGTAATTTTCCATTACTTTATCTATAAAATCAAGTACGCAGGAGCCAAATTGTTATAGCTTTCATTCAGGATTAACCTTGGTTTATGAAAACATAGTGTGTAAAAATTAGTCATAAGTCATGGATTGTATTGTATACCTTGAACTTGGAACAAAGATTAAGGTTTTAAGTGCAGAAAAGTGACACAACATAGCTTACAACCATTTACGTTCTAATAAAATCAAAAAAATAACCGTGTTGATTCGTAACATAGTGTCATAATCTGTGTTAATACTGTTTTGTAGATAATGAAATGAAATAATTTAATGTAATGATCATAGAAAATAGTAGTATAAATGTCTTACAACAGTTTATCAGTACCTCAATCACAGATATTGCAAACTTTCTTACCTAAATTAGGGTCATAACACAATTTACGACGTTTTTTAGCAGCACCAACACTCGAGCACATTACTCAAGCACTGATACGACACTGTTTTGGATTGCAGTCAACGCATTGTCGCTCCGTGAAAAACTGACATCCGCGGCACCTTGTAACTGTTTTTCACACTACAGATATGGCGGTTTTTTTGAGCAGTAGGAAATTAAAATTGGAATCTTATGGCATACTTAACGCAAATGACACATTTTCTGAGTTACGACAGTTTTTTAGAGGACGTGCGATATGTTGTACATTACTATGCAAACTTCCAGCGATATTTGGTTTGAACGAGATCTAGTCAGTAGTTTTTTTTTTATACGTCATAAACCGTAAACCGCAATTTACCTTTCGACGAACTACAAGAACCTTATTATGTTACATCAAGTAACATAATATAGAGGTTCTTGTAGTTCGTCGTGCTGCTGAACCCTTCATGGGCGAGTCCGACTCGCACTTGGCTGCTTTTTTATATTTAAATATTGATTTTGTTTCAGTTAAACCAATCATGTCCACTACCAGACGTCAGCAATAACACCAGTCAGACTACGCCCGAAAATGATATGCCAGCGCCGCAAAGCGGACACGTCAACAAAGCCAAGTTTCACGGTAGAAGACTGAGAGAGAGGCAGGAGAAAAACTACAGTGAGAACTCGCGACGCAACAATACAAATAACAACACCAGTGCTACTAGTAGTAGTAGTATCAATAGTGTGAGAAGTCTGCAGCTCAGCCCACATAAAAGCCCGTCGGTCGAAATAGACGCGGAACAACTCTCTGCGCTCAAAACGACAGTGCAGTCTTACTTCCGCGCCCAACAAAAATATACAATTCTCGCGCACAGAACCGGATGTTCGGGTCCACCCTACCTCTTAGAATGGGACACTCCGTCCTTGACTGGGTAGCCTCTAAGAATTTATAAACATAAGTGTATTGTAATAATATATAAGTTCTTCTGTAGTTATTGTTGTACAGTTAAGATCGAATTGTGATATATTATTATTCCAATTGGATTACGTTGTTTTATTGGTCAGAAATCAGGATTTATATTCGAAAGACTCCTACAAACTGAAGTAACAGAGGGATTCCGAATTTCGTAGACCTATCAGGTCGGCAGTCTGGTTCGACCTAAACAGATGGGAACCTTTCCACCAGAGAAACTGAACAGCTCTAATATTAATCCCCTAGGCACGGTAGATTACTCTAAGATCTGTAAGTCATCATCATCAGTTTGTAGAAGTTTTTGACTTATCCCTTATAATATATTCGCAGAGAGAACTGTTCTGGGGCTCAATTCTAGACCAGTGACTTTTTACCTACCGTGACAAAAAAGTCACTGGTCTGGAATTGAGCCCGAGCTCTAATGTATTCTCTTGGGTCCATTTGATTTTACGCCTATGAATCCTGCCGCCCCCGCTGCCCGCTAAATTCGAGGCAGAGGCCTTACACTTACTATCTACAAGCTGTCTGTGACCTTGCTCCCAGAGCTTTTCTCCATTTCGGACAATAAGATGTGTGGTATAGTTTTCCGAACGCTGGCTATCCGAAGACTGAAATTTGGACCTACCAAGTTGAATCATCGTTCTCAGATTATTAGTTAGTCTTCGTTCGTGTAGTTACGTAACAGGGTGGTGGGCGAAAAGTCGCAGCAAGCCTCTTTTTCCACCTATGGGCATAGAGGCGTAGGGGGCCATTGCAGACTTGAAGGAGTGCTTTGCTGAAACATCGCTGCACCAACTAGCTCTTTTTATTAGGCCTCCTAACACTTTAGCTAGAAACTTTTATGAGACCTTGCGTTCGGAGAGTGTACACAGAATTGCGTCAGGTAAAAACTGGGTTTCTCTGACTACGCTAAAAACACTGGCGCTTGATTGGCTTGCATCATGCAGGATGATAATTTTATGAAAATGTCATTAACTTGACAGTTGCTCGCGCCAAACGATGGAAATCATATCCGCAAATCGAATTTTGATAAGACCTACAACTCTTGGTCTCAACTATGTACCAAATCGCTGCTTCTTAAGACTAAAATGTACCACTCATAGAAACACAATGTAACACCCGTAACGACAACTAGAATGTCTAACGTCACAGTACACATCAAATATAATACTACGGACACTGGCTCCTCAAACTATTCAATACCGCATTGTTGTGCGATACACATTACCGAGGTACTTATTTCAAGTCAACACAGAGTGTTATGAAGAATTCATTTAAAATGATTAAATTTAAACAACAGTTCAATTATGGAATGTCAATATATTTTACTTCGTATCTACATTTTGATTTCAAGTTCGAGTAAATTACGGAAATTAAAAATCTTACAATAAATGTACATAGGCTTTATGCATCAGTTTTAAGAGTTATATTTTTATTTAGTAGGTACTCTTAGTAATTTACAGAGTACACATTTTTTTTATATAATTTTTAATCACCACATTTTTATTTCACTGGAGCTATCTACAACACAAAAAGACGACACTTCCATGTTAAATAAATATATTTCAAATCAAATGTATGACATTTGATCTGTTTTCAAATGACAGACTGATAAAAAATCTACTAACAATCAGTAACATTTTGTCGAAAACTAATATGTTACAGTAATTTCATTCGCTAATAATAAATACCACGCCTTCACCCATTGCACGTAGATTTTGAAGCAGGGTTCATAATATGGCAATAATAACTCTCTCTGAACAAATTGAATAAGCTGGCAACAAATTAAAGGTGTTCGCAATCTGTTATATATAAGTATAGCCATGCAATGAGAAAACACGCGGAAGACCAAGTACAGATTCCATGGTTCAATTGATTGTCTATTATCAATATGACATAAAATATTTTTGATTTTTTTTTGTCCAATTTAATTACATACATACTACTATACTAAGTCATTAGTACATACTAAAAAACAATTACAGAAGGTTGAAGACACCTCTCGAACGTAATAATATAAATATAGACTTACAAATGTAAAGAGAGTTGTTTACTTTAAAAACTTACGTACAAACTTATAATACATAGAACATTAATTAAAATGCAACCCCCAAAAGGCCCATAATACGCAATCATGAAACAATATTAGATGGTACAACAGTTAATTTTAAAGAAGTATAACTATTCACAGCACTTATCCATAAATGTTAGTCAACGGCCTCATGCACAAAATGATCACTAAATCACTTCGGTGTCACATTATCACCACACATTGATTGCATTGACGTAAATTATATATATATATCTATGTACAAGTAACAAAACAAGTCCTTGGCGCACATTACAGTGATTCTTCGAATGCCGCCATCAAATCACTCTGTAAGTTCATGTCAATCTGTCCAGCCAACTGAAAAAGGCAAAAAAAAAATTATAATAAATGCTACCTCCTACGACTTTAGGCGGTAGATACCGCCACTGATAGATCTCTTGTGCAGTCAGCACCAAAAGTAGATTGGGAATTTCAATTAGTAAATTCCCCTTTTCTTCGGATTTGTCAAAGATTACATCAATTTGCAAATAGTTAGCGCTCAAAGGTGATCTTCAAATAAAGTTCAAAACATAAATCTAAAGTGAGCACCAGAACAAACCAGAAATGCCAATCTATTTTTGATGCTCACTGTACCAAGTACACACTCAAGTTTTTTATGGATGTTCTAAGGTTCTACTAGTCAGAACTCAGAAGTACCTAAGTCTTAATATAAGGAACCCTTTGTGTGCCGATAGTCTCCTGTCTATACTCCTATCTATCCTTAAAAAAAATAAAGTTTTTTCAATTTCTACTTGATTATTTCTTTTTTTTTTAATTTTATATAACATAGCTCTTTGAATTAGTAAGTTGAAGTGGCAATGGGCAGGTCATATAGATCAAAGAACTGACAACCGTTGGGGAATAAAGATTTTCGAATGGCGACCACGAACCGGAAGACAAAAAGTAGGGCGCCCACCCACCAGATGGACTGACGACATTGTTAAGATCGCAGGAAGTCGGTGGATGGAAACGGCTCAGAATCGTTCTTCCTGGAAAGGTGTAGGGGAGACCTATGTCCAGCAGTGGATTTCTTCAGACTGATGATTATGATGATGAGTAACAAGTTCGATTTCGCTTGGGTGAATCTCTATTGCTTCTTCTATGCTCTATGCTCTATGGCTCATCAAATCACATAATATCATCGACCTTGTGGCATAGATTTGTGCATGCAATTACCAACCTTAATCATTAAGGTGGTAAACATTTTCAGACCGCGAGTGTACCTTACTTTTGACTTCTGCGCAATAAAGGTCAGCGCTAAAGTTATGTGCCGCCACCTATATCTATCATCTATAATGATCTAGTATGCAATACTCACAGCTTCGCGCCTTCGCCGCTCCTGCTCCCGCTGACGCAGCCGCTCTCGCTCGGAGGCGGCGGGTTTGTCGGGCGCTGCGGCGGCGGCCACGGCGGCGGGCGGGGACGCGCGCGCCACTGGGGACACGCTTGGGGACGCAACCTCGGCCTCCACCTTACGAACGCCTTGGCCCACCCTGCCATAATGCACATCGTTATTTTAATGCAAGAAGTTCAGAACACTTGGTCTAAACCAGGGGTTATGAAAATGTGGCACCCAACTAGGAAGGCTTGCAGATTCTTCAAGGGGGGCGCGAGATGATGGGGCCTACCATACTATGCGCCATGGTGAACGAACTGAAACTTCATTCCGACTGGGAGCTTTACCGAGTTGGTATCCCCGTACCAAGCGGGGTTCAATTCTTACTCGGCGCATAGCTTTTGGAACAATCTTAAATCTGCGTCACTCCCCCGAAGTTTATAGAAGCGCGGGCGGGTAATTTTAATTGAAAAGCAAAAACGCACATGCCGCCCGATCTCTGCGTGATCACCCGTGTATCACGTAATTTTCAGAGAACTAATTTTACCTCATTTTTTCTTCATCAGGATGCCGCCTTTCAGTCTCCTGTTGACGTTGTCTCTCTCTTTCTGCTAGCTCTTTCTTTCGAAGCTCCTGCTGTTCTATAAGTGCTCTTTGTCGATCTATCTTTTCTCTTGCTTGCTTTTTGAAGGCCTGTAGAAAATATATTATTTTTGAATTTTAATTATGAGAAACGAATATAACGAGTTTGTTACATACAAAACCTGGGTTTACTTTACTTACCTGAAAGCTATCCATCACAGGTGGTTTTGGTTTAACCTGTGCGCTAGGGACTACGCTGGGAATGCTCTGTGGACTTCCAGCTTGTGCTAACGATGACCAGGAACTGGCATTTTTCAAATTTTGCTCTTGCTTCAGCTTGAAAGCGGCAGCAAAATTTGAATTTTTATTCTCCTCCGACATTTTCTTTTCCATTTCGTATTTAACTCTCTCGGACATTTCGTATTTAGCTCTTTCCGACATGTTATTTTGTTGCATGGACTGGGCCATTAGATCCTCGATCGGCTTGGGCGTCAGTAAAGGTTTGTTTTCCTCTTTTTTGGCAGACGGCGTGATCATACAGGGCGCGCTAGGCAGGTTATGATGCGACTGCGAAATAACCGAATGCGGCACCGAAGAAACAGGGTCGAAAATGGAAGACACCGGCTGAACATTAGTCAGTCCTGGTATGTTAGGAAGCAAATCGGGCCTCAGCATTTCGCGTTCATGTTTTATATTCTGTTCTCCATAACCGTTATGAGGTGGCATATACATTTCGCTTTTCTGGTCTGCAACGCGAGTTATTTCCGCAAGGCCGCCGAGCTGCGCCATAAGAGTCTGATGTGCCGCGTCAGGCATCATCTGCTGCTTCGGTAAAGAGAATTCTTCCTCGAGCCGCATGGAGGATTCAGATTCGCCGACGTTATCGTCCATCGGGACATCAGCTTTGAGGCTACGTTCAAGGCTGGCCAGCGACCGTTCGATGGGATCAACGTAGTGCGAGGTGTCCAGCTTGTCGAGGCCGTTGCAAGGCTCAGATTTGATCAGCTGTTTTTGATTTTGATCGTCGAGTTCGCGCTTGCCGGGCGCGGTTGATGGGTCGGATATGTTACCGCCGTTGTTGGTGGGAACGAGGACAGGGACGGGTGTGGGTAGCGGTGCGGCGGGCGGCGGGGAAGGCTCCTTGACTACCGGCTGAGGCGCGGGCGGAGGCGTTGGCTCCGGCGTGGGCACCGTCACGACAGGCTTAGCTTCAGGCGCCGCCACCGGTTCCGTCGTAGCGGCTGCCGGCGTGACGGGGGGCGCCACTGCGTTTACCGCTACCGGCATACTCATCGGCATTACCGGCGGAATAATCTTCTGCAAGTACAGTAAGTAGTCATTGAGTAATCGCTTCTACCGATTACATGATAGAAAAGTCAATAAAAAATAGTTACGTTTTGTGGTGGCAGATGCAACTTCTTTGGTTTCTTTTTCGGAGTTCTTCCCGAAGCTGTGCCTGTAAAGAATTAATATTGCACGTGATATTAAGCGCTCCGAAAGAACGAACGCGCATTTATATCCTCAGAAGACGTATCTATGAAACTATATTATATTCGAATTCCGCAGCGATTAAGTTTAATTTATTACACGCATATTTTAGCAATGCTTTGTACACTTAATAATGTTTTGTGCCAGTAATATTCTTACCTCAAGTGCGCTATGATTAGAAAATACTTTTAAAGTTCTCTAGGTAAACTCAGATCTCAGGGTATCTAAATAAAATACAAAATACATTACTTAAAAGATTTACTTAAATCCTTATAATAAACTGAAATATATACAATGTTTATTTTCACTCACTCTTACATCTAGGTCAATTTAAGTCATGAGTTGATTAAATCATCATAAATGTAACATAGTGTTTTTGTAAACACACTTGCAACTTTCTAAATGGATATTACAACTAAAACTTTGTAAATCATGTTATTATACTAATTGCACCACATATTTTTTTAATAAAATAATCGAGTGCAAACCTTGTACAGATAGCGGACCTGTAAGCAATTGACCTTTAAAAGAATGCCTATGTTGAATTTGTTTCAAGTCAAAGAGAGGGTTAAAAAAGATTCGGACGGACTAGTAAATTAACAATTATTTGTTGCCTACAGGCCCGCATATCTTTACATTAGATGCAAGTTGAACATATAAAAACACAATGACAATTTCGATTGCTTTTTTAGGCAATTTATATTTAAAGTATACATTTCTATGTTTGTTCTGTTCTTGGGCCAAAGGCTAATAAAGGATATAAAATTATATTTGTTTAAACTAACTTATTTATTTAATATATTATGAAGATCTCTTAACAATCCGCAAATTGTACTTGACAACATAATCCCTATGTTGAAACAAAGCAACAGTCTTTTAAAATAGAACTGCAGGTAACTACTAAAAAGTAATATAACCAAATACAACTCAACAAGTAAGAAATTGAATTATATTTTGATGATTTGACTTGGATTGGACTATTTGATACAATATTATAGCTAAACATTACAAATTACAACAGTAAAATGCTCAACATTTTATAAATGATTATTAATGGTTGTTAATTTGAGATGTGTTCAAGAAATTGTATTTAATATATGGCATAACAAACGTTGATTGATGATCAATTTAAAGCGATATTTATAAGATTTAACCATTCATTTACAAACAATACTTAAAATACTGTGTGCCAATCTAATCAATCTAATGACGGCTTGTCTTGTTATGTTTATTTCAGTATTGCAAGTGATAACAATAGAATAAATAGTAATAAAAAACATGTATTATTTTCTGAAATGAAGCTAACAAAAATAATTAATTTTATTTATACATAAAAAATAGCTAATAAATAACATATTCTTCACAATCAATTTCATAAGACGTTTTATTATTTTTAATCAACATAAATAAAAAAACATCCTTTTCAAAATGAATTGTTCTAAATTTCGTCAAGTTAAAATATGGATACAATTTCAGACTTTATAATTACTAATTGCAGTTTTTAATTTTGGGTCTAAAAACAATTCCGATATTGAATAAGCCTGTGTTTTATTAGATATACATTTTATTTATTTGATTATGGTCGTAGAATATTCCAGTTCATTTATTAGTTAAATAGATCTCTGTTTGTCACATTTGTTCTATTCAATTATGGATTTATTCATGAACCCAGCATACCACAAAATTGGATGTATTTTGAATTGATTTTATACATTTTTTCATGATCAACATAATCTGCAATAAATTATTAGGTTTGCAAACAATTTGTGAAGGAAGGAGGCCAGCTTAGGTATTTTCGGAAATAATATAAACGGGTGTAAGAGAATTTGGATAACACATCAGATTAATCTTCGAGAGCAAGCGTCGATGTGTATCAGTAAAGCATAAAACCAATAAAACATACCTTTTCAAAGAAAATTAATAAAAACATGTCACAAATTACAAGCTAGTTGTGAGATGAGAGACCGGTCCAACAAGGGGGGTTAATTTTGTTTGCTAATGTGGTATCCGTCCTTACACAATTGTTTGCAATAGTGGCTGGCTAGTGGCTAGTGAGTGGTGTGCGTGTCGCCAGCTGCTGCGCCTTCGGGACGTATCGACTACTACAGCGAACACCGTGCTTAGCCAGTACTTTCATTTGTTTCACACAAGTAAGCTAGTTATTAGTACCGTGAGATCAGAGTTTCCCAATAATTTAATAGAGACGAAGTTTTATGGATGCAAATGAAACAATATCGCACTTGAGGACATGTTAAATATTAGGTCATGTGAAAAGGTATAATCTATTGGTTCATTGGTAGCAAACCAAATAAAATATTTGTCTTATCTGGCACCAGTGAAAATAAATAGCTAACACTAAAGCTGGCTTCTCCTCCTCACTAAACTTTAGTGCCTTTACCAACATTTCTTACGAAGCGCGATTTTCCATCCGAATTACTAAAACTGAATCAAAACTTAAGGTGGCATCCCTCTTCAATATCACAGAATATAAATCATATCAAAAATTACTCTCACAGCATTCACTCATTGCAAGCAAACATAGCAGTCATCTGGAACTCTGTATAAGAACTGTTTGTGGTTTGGCAAATTGCAATGTTTCACATTTATTCATAGTGCATGACATGTTTTACAAAATTACTTTGTAAACAGCACCAGAAAAGAAACGACACAACTATATCTGTACATCTTACCTTACAATTTATACAGAAACCTATGATATAAATTGAAATAATTACCTGATTTTAATAAATTGTCTTTAAAATAGTCGGAATCCGAACAATATCTCTCATGCAAAACACACATACGGATTTAGACATAGCTGTCTAAGAATTTATCTAAAATAAAAAAGGAAATCACCAAAATAAAATGTTTTTGGGATCCATTAAAATATGTACACGAGTCAATAAATAAAATCGCTAGTAAACTTGCATACTCGGGATCGAGATACATAATGTACCCTCAACAATCCGCGTTTTATAATTACATTCATAAACATACCAAATAAATCTTAGTGTTGTTTGCCATCACAACATCTCTTTCAGTAGTCACACTTCTATCAGACATACTTTCACTGTTATTAATTTCAGACTAGATTTTGTATTTGATAGTAAACTATTTAATCAATCAAAATGAAGTCAACGTTTAAAATGGAAACTTTTAAAAAATACTGGCAAAGGTAAAAAAAGTTTTCTGTTTACACATTGATGAAAAAAATATCTCATAACCTAAGTAAACTACTTCTTTACGTGTATATCAAAGCTTGAAAGTATTCTTACAATGTGTAGTATTTGTCTTAATTTAAATGCAAGGTTTAAAATCTAGGACTAAAATAGTAATTTACATTTAGCGAGTGGTATAAATATATATAGTTTGATGAATGAGTGTTGTTGTGATGTCTAACCTGCTTCGCTGTCGCTGGAGTCTGAAGAGCTGGTGTCCGTACTGGACGAGGAGTTGGATGAGTCGGACGAGCTGGAGGATGAGGACATGCCAGGCCCGCCGCCGCCAGCCAGTGCCTCCTTCGCGCCTTCTGACAAACAAAACCAAACAACACTTTTACATCTATTCGTTTTCAATCTATTATCAAATAAGTAACGGCTCGTTCACACACATGCATCCGGCATTGACGAATCCTCCAAAAGTTCATAGTAGTATATTGCCGGACACGAAAAAGCAGCCTCCAGTCTTGAATGCGGGATGCATGTGTGAACATTAGATGCACACATTTCCCAATCTTAATAAAAATAATTGATACCCTACAAATTGGTGATAGACTTTATTAAATCTTTCATCACACTGGAAATTTATAGTCAAGCTGAGATGAGGACCACCAATAAATTTTGAGAAATGACATAACTTGGTGCTCTCATGTATGTCAAGTTGACGGGAATTAAAATCAAGATTCTGTATTGCGGATGTTTTCGAAGTTATTTGTTCCTCTCAAATAAAAGAAACCACATGTTTGAATTGAAATTGCCGGTAATAGCCTCAATTCATTAAAAAGATATTAGCTTTTCTATGCTTTATTTTTACGTACTTATGTTTAATGTATTTTACCTTTTTTCTGTTGTTGCTTTTTGTTAGATGATCCTAGTTGGCCAGTAACATCGTGAAGTCTTTTCTCTAGTTCCTGTTTCTTCTCCGCCATTTGTTCGTCTTTGGACTTCCCGGACACTTTCCGATCTGCACAAACATAAAACGATGTGAATGCGGTTTCAGCGTAATAAATCTAAAGCAAACTACCAACATTATTTTAAAGGTGAGGATGGGTTGAGGATAGGTTTCATGATGTATACAAAAAAAGTGATGAGATGAGGATATTGCCAGGTTAGTAATAGGAAAAAAGGAAAAGGGTTATAATGTCGGCATCACTCACAATGAGGCTTACGTGTCTTTTTCCGAAGGCAGGACGCGACGTAATTCTCTAATTCTCGTAGCGTGGAAGGTTTTAGAGTCTCAAAATCAATCTCGATTTCATCTGGATTTGAATCTCGCAGCGACGGCTCTCTGCTTTGAATAATATGCACCACTTTTCCAAGTTTATCGCCTGTTTACCGATATAACAAAATTTTAGTACACAAATTAGAATATTGTAGTTTGGCCAAGTGTTGTCACTTTTTGACTTTGTCACTCTGTTGTGCAATTGACTAATTACTGATGATGTTATTAATAATCCTGGCGCAACGCTGGAGTAGTTAAATCGTGTTTTGTCACCTTTGTTCGAGTTGACAATTGCATGTCAATGCAAGAGACAAAACACGGATCAACTAGTCCAACGCTACGCCAGGATTATTAATAAGACCCTGAGAGATTAAATAAACACAATTTTATATACGAATTAGTCTTCAGCATGTGCACGTACCTGGCAGTTTGTTGATGTCAAGCGATAACTGTCGCTTCTCATCGTACGACATAGGTTTCGCAATGTCCTCATCATCGGTGTCGTTCTGCGGAGGAGGATGAGGCACGGGCGGCGCCGCTGCCGCGATGGAGTTCTTCTTCTTAGCGGCGGCGGCCCCTCGCGCGGCGTTTTTGACGCCCGGCCCGGCGCCAACACCCGCGCTAGCAGTCGCGTTTGCGCCGCGCTTGTTAGCCTTGTTGCCGCGGGCGGCTGTTGCTGCAGCTACAAACAAATGGATACTAATCAAAAACCAAACTTACATATAGATTCTTTTTTATTTACAAAGTACTGTGGACAAGCCACACAACACTATCTTGCTACAAATAAGGCAGTGCTATATGCTTTTTTTGCAAGTACATACTTAGTGTACATTATAACACCCAGACAGAACAAACATCTGCAATTGCCACACAAATATTTGTTCTCGGTGGGGATCGAATCCACGACCTAAGGCATTCGCCTTAGGTCGCCTTAGGCAAAGCTACTACTAACTGAGCTCAGAGGCCACTTAAGAAAGTAAAATTGTATTACATGACCATGGTATATTATATAATGTCGTCTTAGCCGCACAAGGAGAGCCAAAAAAAATACATAAGAAATACTTACTTAGTTTACCCAACGATTCCGCAATAGTGTTAGCTTTTGCCGCATAAGCGGCGATAGTATTGGCTTTCGGAACCGCATTGGGTACAGCGTTAGGTTTTTTATTTGATGATTTGTCCTTAGTCTTCTTCTTGGCTTTCTTTTTTGAATTTGACTCCTCTACAAGTTTTCTCATTTTCTCTTGCAACGCCTGCAATTCCTTTTCGAGACCTTTTACTTTGTTATTTCTTTCTTCGTCTGAACCGTCAGACTCAGATTCCGACTCAGAGCCAGATTCTGAACCTGATGATGAGCTTCCTTTGTCTATGTGCGGGATCCCTACATGTACTGGTTCGTCGGGAATCTTGGCATACCTGTAGCAAATTACCATTCGTGTCAATACTTTATAAAACGAGCGCCAATCTCCATCAAACCGGCTGAGACATACCGGCAGTGGAATAGTGTTAACGTTAAGAATAAGAATGTTGCTGTTGGCCTTGGGTGTTCGTTCATGTTATGTAATTGAATACCCGATCTCGCAAGCGCCGATATCTCTTCCAAATGTTGTACATCACCTGCGATCTTGTTATGACTAAGCTATGCTTTCAGTAATCGTTACGCGCGTAAGATAAATTAATACACTCACCTCATTTCAAACACATCTTGCAGTTTCCGAGCCATAGCGACGACGTCATGATCCGGGGGGTTATACTTATAGCAGTTTGTAAATATTAGGCGAACATCGGCCGCAAACTCTGTAGCCGTCTTGTAGGCACGGCCGTCCATCTTTTGCTTTACAGTACCGAGGTCCATCGGCTTTTTAATAATATCAAAGTAATCATGGAGTCCAAGAAGTTCGGCATCCACGGGTTTGTAAAACGGCCAGGCATAACCCTGACAAAATAAATAACAAATTATTAGATACGTTTTTTTAACTTGGTTACACCAGATTTAACAAAAACTTTACTGAGGCTCTTTAGTGTTGATATTACAGTAGTAAATACTCACCGAATGTTTTTTAGAAAAGAGTTCTTTTAGTATTTCATTACAGCTTTTTAGTGCATCAGAGAGTTTCTCTTTGCCCTTCGCCAGCTGTGGAGTCATGGCAGAGTGGTGCGCCGCCCCAGCCGCCACACTTGGAGACATTCCACCCATTTTAAAACCATCATCTCCTGTCCTATTAGCCTGTGGGAGAAAATACGGAAATTAATTCTACATTACTTCTGATCACCTATAGATTTTTCTGTTCAATAAAATAATTATAATAGTTTCAGGAAAGGTACTTATAATAATAGAAACTTACCTTTTTCTGACGCCCACTTTCTCTCCTCGTTGATATCTTGGCGGGCTTAGGTCCCCCTTGCTGATCTATTGTAGGAGTAGTGTATCCGCCTTCAAAGGAGCTGCCCATAGGCGTAGTTGTATCAGCTTTTCTTTTCACACCCTTTTTGACCTAAGATAAAATATATTTTTTTTAGCTACAGTACCTAAGGAGTGGCAATAATTCAACCAGTTGCATATCGATACTCGCGACTATGTCGACGTGCCCTTTATTAATAAGATAATTATTTACATAAAACAAAATTAAATTTATTTACAAAAAATAGTATATTATGTAACTAGTGAATAAAAGACGGATTTAAATCGAGGGTCATAGATGAATCACGAGCAAGTGAAGGGTTCTAACGAATGAATCACGACCGTAGGGAGTGATTCATAATGATTGAATCACGAGCGTAGCGAGTGATTCAAGTGTTAGAACCCTAAACGACGCGAGTAATTCATGGCCCTCGATACAAATCCGTTTTATTCAAGAGTTGCATACTATACTTTATACCATGACTTCGAGAAAAAGAAAGATTTAAGCGAAAAACGTGCGTCCTGCCCATCCACCAGATGAACCGACGACATTGTTAAGAACGAGGGAAGTCGGTGGATGGAAAGGGATCGTTCTTCCTGGAAACGTGTAGGGGAGGCCTATGTCCAGCAGGGGACTTCTTCAGGCTGATGATGATGATGAAGCGAAAAAGAATTAAAAACTTTGTTTGTTCTATTCTAATGTGACATAAAACCAATAACTTTTGATTTTGGTTTTATTTGAAAACAAGGAAACTAACTTAAGGTTAAATTAATGCAAGTTTTCTATTATATTGGCCGACCTTTCTTTCATAAACTAAACAACTCCATTGAACAACAAAACTCACAACTTTTTCATCTCTAGAATGCATTTTCAATCGATTTATTATTACCAAACTTTGTGTTGTATAACCTACGTGCACTGTATTCAAAATAGCTGCAATTTATTGATATTTATGACAATGACAACAAAGAACACAAAACAGTATTTAACCAAGGAGGTTAGCATTGCTTAAACTCCTTGTTAAACATTTCGACCAATCAAGTTTAGAGTATTTTTGGCGCAAGGAGTTTGTATCATGGTTGTATAGTATTAATATGTAGGTCGACCCTATTGGTGTGTTCCAAATTCAAACACCAAAATCGTGATTAAAAGAGCTTTTTATTCACGATTTCCCGTGAATAAAATAAGCTTTTTAGAGGGGGTATGGTATAAAAATATTATTGCCTATGCAAGGAAAACCTTAAATCAAAATTATGCATAATACGGCAATTTCACAACTATATAAGTAAATAATAAATAAATAAATATTGTGGACAATTCACACAACACTACCCAGCCCCAAACTAAGCAGAGCTTGTAATATGGGAACCGGATAGCTGTTAATTATAATACTTGAATGTATTTTTTTTTTGTAAATACATACTTAGAATACAATATAACACCCAGACAGAGAACAAACATTTATGTTAACCACACAAATATTTGTTCTCGGTGGGGATCGAACCCACGACCTACGGCGCAGAAGGCAGAGCTACTACCAACTGAGCTAGAGGCCAGTCAAAAGTAGTCAATTACCGAAAAATTACGTATTTAATAAAGCGAGAAAATGTACTGACCTTAGCAGGTTGCGTCTGGGATAGAGCGACCGCCGGGATGGCAGCGACAGGAGTCGTAGGCGGCGGCGCTACGTGGAAACTGGATGGTTGAGTTGCAACCTGAAAGATTAAACCCTTCAGTAACCACCTGAGATGGGAAAATACGTAATGTAGGATAGAGGCAAGATGATTATGAACAAAACACTCTGGGAATGCCCAGAAGAAGGGAAGAGAAAACTTGAAAAGAGCAGTTTGTGTGAAAATGGCCAATGACTCAAGAAAGATACGGCGAACGGCCAACTTCAGACCCGCCAAGGCGGCCTTCTGTACGTTAGCCGCCGCACACTTTACAACTTCACCCAAAATTTATGTTTAGTTCGATAATGTGATTATATTAATTGATTTATAGTATTTACCTATCAAAAAGATTGGTATAGGAATGCGCTAATTCCTATATCAAGGAGAAGCTTGTGAGTCCAAATCCCACTTGGCTCAAAACTTGGGGAAAATATCTCACCTGCTGAGGTAAGCCAGTGTGAGTGGCGGGAGGAGTGACGGAAGGCGTTGTGGTAGTATTGGTTGAGCCGACGAGCGCAGGGATCGGCGTGGGCGCCTTGACTGGCACTTTGTGCGGAGTCGCCACCGGCACAGTCGGCCCAACCGGTCCTGAAGCGCGCTTCTTTGTAGTAGCACCCTTTCCCCCTTTCGACGGTGCTTCTATTTCCTTTTCCTCTTTGTCCATTTGAGCTATCTGTTGAATTACGAAATTGTGGATTTATTTGCGGGAACAACCACTTTTTGCAGGGAGTAATTTATATTTTCATCATGCATGAAGTATAACCATTGCAAATTAAGCCGACTTTTTCCGAGTGGATTTTGTTTATAGTATTTCAATAAGACTTACCCGGTTCAAGAATAATTTTTCTAAAGTCTGTGCCATCACCACTACATCTTCGCCTGGTTTGTTGTAGACGTAGCAGTTGGTGAACATAGTATTGAAATCTTGTATACATTCTTGCGCCGAATAGTAGTAATTAGACTCGAGACGTTTTTTGACTGTTCCTAAATCCATGGGTTTTTTGATGATTTTGTGGTAATCCTAAAAATATAAAAATAAATATAATCCAAAATTCAAGCAGTGGACATCTGTGCATCTCCTCTATGTAACATTGGCGAAATAGGTTTGCATGCTAAGACGGAGGGCCCCCAATCGGCGCTGCTTAAACTAGCTTTTATGAAAAAATAAGTTTCAATTATTTGTTTTCTGTGCAAGCTAATCTGACTGCCCGCAGGTCACAAATAACAATGCCTCTGAAGTACGAAATTGCTCAATTTTATATCTAGTGGTCACCCCTCATTTTTTCACATCACTATCAAGCTCCAATATAAACGGATCTTATGCAAAAGGAACCCGCCATGTTACTCAGTGAAACAAGGTGAAATAATTCTTCCAGCAGTTTTTGGGATTATTCCCTACAAAAATCTTATTTTTTTTAATTACCAGTAGTTTGAAGTATGATAAATAGATACTCACGGGAAGGTTTAACTTCTTGGCATCAACAGGCTGCTGAAAAGGCCATGCAAACTGATGCTTCCACACGGCCTTCATAACATTCTTTTGGAGGAACGATAACTGATTCGTCATCCGCCCTTGTCGACGAGGCGCGTCCTCCGGCGGCGCTCCATTGACGGCCTCTGCCGATGTCTGAGGACAAAAAAATTTACAAAATTAATTCATGTGGCACCTTATTTTCTTTGAAGCATAGTAAACTTGCATTACGTGCTGAAACGAGATTCGCTTGCGTCTGAGTGCTATACAATTTTGTAGGGCACATACCGGCCGGCGTTACTTTTCGGGTCTGAAATTAGCCATTTAGCGAAGGTTCGCCATTTTATCACTCGGCTCAGTTCAGGCCGGCCAAGTTACACCGGGCGATCTGTATTCACAGAATACAATACACAAAAGTTATGAATATTGCTTACCGTGCTGGTTGTCGCGAGAGGATCGACTGCCTGCTGCATTGTGCTGGAGTCTGCAATCTACCTGCCAAAGTGACAACTACTGTAATAGGGCACAAATTATAATAATCATATCAAGATGGGGTAATGTCACACAATAGCTCTCACCTCAATCGTAACAAGAGGCTCATCCAATCTCTGACTTAGAGGCATCAGCTATATCCTCTTAGAACACTAAACCATTCTATCATAATAAATCAGTGTTGGTGCTCCTGCACCTAGTTGGAAGTCACTGAGATCTTCCAAATCATCATCATACAGTAACTACCTGAAAATATAACAATAACAGTTTTTTAAATACATAGATCTACAGTCTAGCCTGTATTCAGAAACAGTGGTTAAGTCTGAGCCAAGCCTTAGGGCGCTTGTACACGCTAAGAAAATTTGCCGTTCCTGCGGCAGACAAGACAAATTCTTCATGTAGACGACAAGAATTTTTTCTTTTCCACGCACGAAAACGCAACAACGTTCGCCGCGTCGTGTCTTGCGCAGATAAGATTTTTTTCGTGCACCGCTGCGAGCAGTGTACACAGTTATTTTCTAGTTACGACACGAATTCTTGGGTAGACCCGGCGTTTTTTCTTAGCGTGTACAAGCGCCCTAAAGCAGAGATTTCTGTAATTTTTCAATGGAGAACTGTCATAAAATCTATGCTTGAGGCTCGACTCAGACTCAAGCTGTTTCTGAATATGGGCCTAAATCAGCACAAAGCTATGTATGTCTTGTTCATTACACTTGGTTAAGGATAGATAGGTGCTGAGCAAGCCTAATTATCTACGTAGGTTTCAAGGGTGTCATAAGTTACCTGCTGATGCTGTTTATAAATAAATGTAAATATTGCAGACAATCCACATAACCCTTATCTGGCCCCAAGTTAAGAGAGCTT
Organism: Thera obeliscata; assembly: GCA_947578465.1. Taxonomy (NCBI): domain Eukaryota; kingdom Metazoa; phylum Arthropoda; class Insecta; order Lepidoptera; family Geometridae; genus Thera; species Thera obeliscata. Next base: position 9,666,064 of record OX387926.1, read on the forward strand.
GAACTGTGGGAACCAGTTAGCTGGTATAATACTTACATAGCGTTTTTTTGTAAATACATGCTTAGAGCACAATATAACACCCAGACAGAGAACAAACATCAGTGGTCACCCCACAAATATTTCTTCTTCAAACCCGCGTCCTACGGCGTAGAAGGCAAAGCTGAGAGGCCAGTCAAAATTTAAATTATATTGATGCTAATAATTGATTAACCTTTCCTGTTTACTTAGATGTAAGTTTTTGACATCGAAAATATGAGGTAATGTACCTGGCCTATGTTGCAGGGAGATGAGATATGTCAAAATAGTAGCACCTGGTTTGATACTAGCTAGTTGACACTACGGAATCTGTAACAATAGAAGCCAACTATGAATACACTTAAAATATTTCCTGTGCAGTTTTGACTGTTATGACTACACAAATTAGGACACTCAAGGTCTCTTTTGTCTAGATTAGAGATACCAGATGATTATTCAGTGAACAAACCATTCCATGGATTATATGTACAATAAGCGTTGACAATGTACTTTGTTTAACCGCAGTTTCCCACCCAATGATCAGGTTTTAAATTAGGTACAAATAATAACCTTTCTGTTAGATGATACTAAACATCACAATAAGAAATCAAAGTGGCTCTCAAAAATTTTAAAAATTGCTTCCCGCAATCTTTACTGTAGCTACTTATTTCTTGGTATTTTGCTGGCAATGTCATAGAAGTATTCGAAAAATCTGTTTAGTTATCAAGTTTCGAAACCAAGCCCCTCTAATTTACTGTAGGCAGGATCCAATTTTTGGAATGGTACTCTTTCAACTTATTTATTTTTTCAATTTATTTATTTGAGAACCATTTTACAAGATCAGCTTTTTTCACTATAATTTGTTTCTTATAATTGAATCTAGAGAAAACTCCTTGTTTTTCCTGATGGTTCTCAACCCATAATATATTGATTTGTTTATATATTAAGATACAATCAACACAGATTGTTTTCGTATTATAGGGCATAAATTGATCAGCAAAAAATAGTAAAAAACATGCCAAAGTGAGAACCTTTTCCTTTTGAGCCTAATTAATGAGATACATACTCTTATCATAGGTCCATCATGTAAATTGTTAGTAAAATAACTTAGCCTGTGCGAGTAAAAAAATTGGAGGGAAAATTCTGCAGACTTTTTTTTCTGAATAGGTGGGTGGTATGTACAAAGTAGGAAAATGCACTACACACTAGACAGTACATAGAAACATAGATAGTTTGGAGCCTGGTGTGGTGTTTGGGGACATTACTATTATAACCTCGAAAAATAAGATACAGATATCTAATTGGACAATAATTCAGGATCTTGAATGAGCATTGAAACACACTCAATGGATGCAGAACCAGTATTTTATAACTACTAACTTATTTTCTAAATTGCATCAGCATAATCAAGATAACAAAACAAGGATAAAAAGTGTGTCACTTTGTGCACAATGAAAATGCCACAGCAAAGGTCTAGAAAATTCTATGGGTTCAGTCCAGCAAAGGAGAATAATCTGGGAGTCTCAGGCTCAGGTTGAAGTAAACAACAAATAAGCTACCTACTCATTTGAGTATACATGTGTATTGTACATATTATTGCAGCTTTTTCTGTTATTAGAAAGGGATTTTTATGAGAGTATTGGACAAGCTAGCTTGGAAGAAAAGTAGCATTTCTTAGATAGCAGCACCTAAGGTAGAAATTGTTAACATTACCTGAAGCCACTAATAGAACTATTTAACGACTAAATGGACACCACGCATTGTGTAACTAGAAACTTTGGTTTTCATTTATGACGATTTACGGAGAAAATGACCAAGAAAGAGGCCATGAACCAAATGTTGAAATACAGCCCAATTATCAGTCATGCAATGCTAAATATTACACCAAATTGAAGCCCTAAAAAGACGAAACTTATTGAAACGTACTCCATAGAAAATTAACATCAGCAAAGCCCAAATAATTATGAAAAACGACTTACGAAGTAATAATAACGCCAATATGGCGGATGAACTAAAAATACGATGCCAGAGTCACTTCTTCAAACGCAAAATTATATTGATTCGTATCACTTGGAATCCACACAACACAATAATCTGATTTGTGGTCATACAAATCTCTCGTTAGTACATTGTTTTTAGTAAATCAAATGCACAATTATCTGTAAACAATAAAGAATAGCACGACACAAACTCCGAAGATTCAGCAAACATCAGACATGGCGCCGAACGAAGCGGCAAGGGCGTCAGCCTTTTTGGAATCATACATTTATTATTTTCGCACCGCAACAGAAAATACTGAAAAAGCATCATAGAAAAATGTGAAATATACATTTATTTTACAATCTCATAGTCAGATGACGAAACAATTCATGTATATCATTGGATTGAATTACGACGATTCATCGATTTGTTTTTTTTTTCAAATTGAAGATTATACTCGCACTTGGCGATTGGCGAGTGTTGTCATTTTCAGTCAAATTCATTCAGTCCTTGCAATGCTGCTAACCTTGTTTTTTTTTTGAGCTAGGATGTCAGGGGTATCTATTGGTGAAAGAACCAGTGTGGTGATATGCCAAAAAAAAGTCTGAAAGAAGTTCTTTTTGTACGTAACGGGGTTGGGTTGAACAAAAAAAACAAACCATTCAACAATATTTTACTCGCATATTTATATAGATTCGAAGATAATTGCAAACAACAAAGGAGTCTTAAGGCGGAAACATACTATTAACACGCTACGCGACCCGATGAAACGCGACGCGAGTCGACTCGAATCAAATTGTACTATTATCTATGACTAGAATCATACTATGAACATCCGACGTGTCTCCATGCGCGCACACGCCACCCGATCCAGACATTCCAGATCGATGTGTTGTCAATGGTGGGGGTAAACATGCCACCCGACGCGTCGCGCGCAATGTGTTTCTAGACAACACGTGACGCCACGCGTCAGTCGTTCGAGAACTTTCGCATGAATGCCAATTAACTAATATATTTTTGGATTTATTTATTTGGCATTCGACCATACACCTTCACTATTGTCGGCTAAAAGAATTCTGAAATTGCTAACGTGTCATGGCGTCGCGTGTTGTTAATGTACACGGTGCACATCGGGTGTCGACACGTTGGGTCGCGTCACGTGTTTATAGTATGTTTCCGCCTTTAACATCGCGACCGACGACGTGCAGCAGCGCCTTATACAATTATATTGTTTATGAGCAGCGCAGGTGTAGGTAAACCATAGCCACCATGGCTGGCAGTGTTACATAGCCGGTGATGCTTGCTGGGGGTTTTGTTAGTGCTAGAGAAAAAACTCATCAAGTAGGTAGATCCCGCGCAAGATGCGCGTGACAAAATTAATGGTGAAAAACATGAAAGAAATGGACTGAATAGTATATTATGCAACTAGTGAATAATGGAGGGATTTAAATCGAGGACCAAAGATGAATCACGAGCAAGTGCAGGAATCTAACGACTGAATCACTCGCTACGCTCGTGATTCAAGTGTTAGAGTCCTAAACGACGCGACTGATTCATGGCTCTCGATATAAATCCGTTTTATTCAAGAGTTGCACACTATACTTTATACCATGACTTTGAGAAAAAGAAAGATTTAAGCGAAAAAGGATTAAAAACTATGAACTTTGATTATACTATTCTTATAATAATATGACATAAAACAAATAATTTTAGATTTTGATTTGATTTGTAAATAAATAAGGATAAATTAATGCAAGTTTTCTACTATACCTACTTCTCTTTCATGAACTCAACAACTCAATTGAACAACAAACAACTCAGCACATCTTTTTCATTCCTAGAATGCATTTTCAATCGATTTACTATTATCGAACTTTATGCTGCATAACTTACTAAGAACAATATTCAAAATAGCGCCAATTTACTTATGTATGACAATGACCACAAAGAACACAAAACAGTTTTTAATCCAATGCTAAACTCCTTGTCAAAAATTTCGACCAATCAAATCGAGAGTATTTATGACGCAAGGAGGTTGTAAGGTATTGAGATGGACGTTGACCTTATTCGTGTATTCCAAATTCAAACACCAAAACAGTGATTAAAAGAGCTTTTTATTCACTGTTTCCAGTGAATAAAATAAGCTTTTTAGAGGGGGTATGGTATAAAATATATTTTTCAATCCCTAATATAAATTGAAAAATTGAATCGGCAATTCAGCTAAAGAAGGTCCATAATTCTTATTGATTTGTGGTAGATTAATTTTCACGTCCCTTTTTAGGGTTCCGTAGCCAAATGGCAAAAACGGAACCCTTATAGATTCGTCATGTCTGTCTGTCTGTCTGTCTGTCCGGCCGTGTCACAGCCATTTTTCTCCGAAACCATAAGAGCTAGACTGATGAAACTTGGTGAGTAGATGTATTCTGTTAACCGCATTAAGGTTTTTACACAAAAATAGAAAAAAAACTATAAATTTTGGGGGTCCCCATACTTGAAACTGGAACTCAAAAATTTTTTTTTCATCGAACCCATACGTGTGGGGTATCTATGGATAGGTCTTCAAAAATGATGTTGAGGTTTCTAATATCGTTTTTTTCTAAAACTATAAGTTTTGGGGGTCCCCATACTTGAAACTGAAACTCAAAAATTGTTTTTTCATTGAACCCATACGTGTGGGGTATCTATGGATAGGTCTTCAAAAATGATGTTAAGGTTTCTAATATAGTTTTTTTCTAAACTGAATAGTTTGTGCGAGAGACACTTCCAAAGTGAAAAAAAGTTGGTCCCCCCCCCTCTAACTTCTAAAATAAGAGAATGATAAAACTAAAAAAAATATATGTTGTACATTACTATGCAAACTTCCAACGATATTTAAACGAGATCTAGTCAGTAGTTTTTTTTTTATACGTCATGAATCGTAAACCGCAATTTACCTTTCGACGAACTACAAAAACCTTTATCTATTGTGTTAATTGATGTTACGGAACCCTTCATGGGCGAGTCCGACTCGTACTTGGCTGCTTTTTTATATTTACCGAAATCTGCTTCAAGCATTTGGAAAGTCATCGCAGTCACTGTCACGAACTTGTGGGTCCAGCGTGTGTCCGGTTAATGTACTCCCAGTTAAAACGAATCCACATAATTTCCACTGTGAAATTGTTAAGGCCTATGTACACTGTAGCAGATAAGTATTCGATTATTACTTTTTATCTAGTGATGGTGAATGGTAATAAAGGGGACACCCAAAGGGGTGTCCCAGAAAATGTTTTTTTTTCAATACCCTCCTTCAAGGTATTGAAAAAAATAACATTTTCTGGCACTGCGTCGTCGGTGCCACTGACGTAGCACGCTCACTCTGCTCACTCGCCTTGTACGTAATTTTGATGTTCTAACATAATGTAACCCACCCAAGTCAGATCCGCCCTATAAAGTATCACGGAAAAGTTTAAGTTTCTCGAGACAGAACAAAAAAAAACAAGCTTGAATTGCTCCAGTGTAAATATGTGCCATCGTAATAACTAGGTGTACAATAACATGATGTAAACAAAAGGGTCTGGTTAATGTACACCCAGTTAAAACCAGTTTCCCAGATTAATACGTTTTTTTCTAGCGATGGATAATTGCCCTGAAGAGGATAACACCTTTGATTTAGTTGTAAAAATATATTTTCTTTCACTGCGGCATGGCAGCCGCTGCTGCGGCTACGCTCGCTATGCTCACCGCCTTGTGCGTAATTATGACGTTCTAACATAACTTATCTAATTCTAGTTGAATTCGCCCTCCAGTGCAGAACAAAAAAGCAAAAACCATATTGGAATAGCTACAGTGTACATATGGCTTAACTGGCATCGTAATAACGGGGTGTACACTATAATGTTGTACATTATCGCTTCCCGCAAGCTTCCCGCCCGAACTTGTCACGAAATAAAATCGGCGCTCATAAATTTACGCAATATTCACCACGGCATGTTTATCTTTTTTTTTTTTAATTTTTAATTTGTACTTTCTGGGTTAAAGTTTTCTGTAATATTCCACTATCTTTCTTCATCTTCTTTCTTTATTCTTTCTTTGTAAGCTTAATTACGTTAAATCTTACTGCATTCATCTATCATCGATTTTTAATTAAAGCTTTCATCATTTTATAATAATAAGTTGATGATACACACTAGCAAACATTTAGCAAACATTTTTTTTAAGGAAGTCAAATCTTCTCCTGCCTTGGCTTCTAACCGAATGCAACTAGAATGTAAAAAAAAGCGGTGTTTCTCACGACATGGATTAAAGGATAGTTAGTATGGGATAAGGTTCGGGATAGGGTGATGATGATGTTAGTGTGTTAATATGTTTAAAATGATTACCAGCTCTTAGGTAGGTAGGAGTTCTGTGTGTAAAATGGGACTTCTCAGCAAATAGGTAGATAGACTTGGCTACCTACATAGAGGTACCTTTTCATCATCATCATCATCATTAGGCCTACCTTATTAGGTACCTATTATGAATAAGGTAGACAAGGCACTGATGCCAACGAGCTCCGGCAAATTCATCATCCACACTTAATGTGCGGGCTGGTTTCCGCAAGGCCTTTAGTGGGCCCTTATTGCGTGGCGCTTGACACGAACGAGTTGCTCGAACTTTTGTAGGTTCTACAACACGCCGGTTTCCTCACGATGTTTTACTGGCACATACATTTTTCTACAGAAAAACTCATTGGTACACGACTGGATTTGAACCGACGACCTAAGGATCGGAAGGCGGGTCCGCTACCACTAGACCACCAATGCTCTCTGCCAACAAGCTTACCTGATGGTGGATTCAGAGGAGCGTGTAATCATAATACTTAATCATAATTATGTATGTGTAGGTAGGCGTTCTGTGTGATAATGGGACTTCTCAGCAAATAGGTAGGTATGTACTTATAGGTACTTAGGTAGGTAACTTTATCATCATCATTCTTCTTCTTCTTCTTCCTGCCCTTATCCCACTTTATGTGGGGTCGGCACAACATGTCTTCTTCCTCCATTTCCTTTCATCATCATCATCATTATTATACAGATTTGTATTTTTGTAACGAATAAACTCAAAAACTACAGGACTGATAAATTTCTTTGATGAATTATCCCCGAGTAACATAGTTACATTATATCTAGTTCGAGCAAATGAAACCTACAGGAAATGAGTCTCTTTCACCAATAACTCTGCATCTGTAGTTCAGTAACTACTGAGTAGTTCGACAGTTGGTACAAATGAAATGAAATGAAATATATTTATTTGCAAGAAGTATGGTACAATTATAAGATCATAGGGTATGTAAAAAAGTGGCTCACATACTTCATCAGCAACCAATATACAAAATTCAAACAAAAAGTAGAAAATATAAGTTAAATTAAAATAAATCAGTGAGAGAATAATAACAATAATCAATTCAGAATAAAAATTCTTAAACAAAATATTAAATAATTTAAATGAAATCTTTAACGCTATAAAAACATTTATACAACATTGTAGATATCTTTAGTAGGTAGTTACTCCATCACACACATTTATCTAGTTTCTTCATTCACAATCTGACCTATCACACTTTTGGCAGGGTTATAAACACACATCACACACCCACTAAAGTCGGGTCTACCACCTTCTAGCGCTAAGTTTGACACACATCATCAGCCCACTGAAGATGAAAGCCCACGAGGTGTCTGGCATGCGGCAGAGGTGATGACTGCCCAGAGGCTCATTAGTGATGGATGACTGCCCAGTTCTAACTATGCGTAGGAGTTGCCTATGAGCGGTTGGTTCCCATCCCAACGCTGCTGGAGGCATTGGAGTCGTCTGTGCTGTAGGAAATGGTAAATACTCTTCAGATGATAATAATAAGACAGATGATTAATTACCGATGCTGTTGCAGCCATCGCATTTCTGTCTTATTTAATATTCCGGTGAATTTTATTTCGTAAATATTAGCTCGTATCTCGAATCTCGAAATAGCCTAGCAAGAAATAAAGAACAGTATCAAGCAGAAGCAAGCAATGACATTGACCTCTTGGTATTTGACAGTTTGAGATGTCAGTTTTGACAGTTGAAATATAAGATTTACGCACACAAATGTAGATATACATACGTATACGCACACATACACCATATAAATCTGCTTCTTCTTTTTTCGTGAAAATAAGATCGGCCAAATAAAATTCTATGAACCGTTTAAAAAGAGTTGCCAGAGGTAAATATAGTTCGGCTAGCCCATACCATAGACGTCACATATATCAATCATTGTTTATGGGTTAGTTAGCCATACATCACGGAAGGAGTTTATAAACAGTTATGTAAATAGAGTTCATGTTAAGACCATATAGATTTTATCACCTTGAATCTTGGAGGAATTAGAAATTCCTCCAAGCCTTGAATAGCGCTCATTGGGAAAAAGAATGCTATTCTCTAACGGCAAAGGCGGGAACTAGCCCTCTAGACCTTGGAGGAATTAGAAATGGAGGCGTCAACGTTTAAATCCACGAACAATATTTTCTGCCAAAATTGACGGGGGACGAGGTAAACACGCATGGCACACGCGCATGGCAAAATCCTATTCATGTAAACACACACATTGACAATCCCGCACACGATCTTAAAATTTGCACACAGATAAAAAATATAACGTAGTTACGCAGTGTCAAGACTCATATTAGGATAATCTCTAGTGATGGGCATTCAGTAAGACCGGTAAATTGAACGATGAATAAAATAATGAATGAAATGGGTTTTTAGGTACAGGTAATAGTGAGTGTTGTGAATAAGTTATGCACAACAGGTTTCACATTTTGTAACAGTCAGAAAATAAAAGAACTGAATTTAGTTGTTATGTTTTATTAATGCTTATAAGTTTGAATCAATAGTTCTTAACATGTTATAGCATAGTACACATAAGTTTAGTCTTTTACTGAATAATTGAAAAATATATATAAAGTGAAATCACATTACATCGTCAGCCTTCACACCACAGCGAAGTATGTAGTTCTGCCTTCTGCGCCGGAGGCGTTGGTTCGATTCCCACCGAGAACAAATATTTGTGTGGTGAACGCAGATGTTTGTTTGCCCGAGTTTGAGAACTTTCTGTAAAATGTTCCGAGCAAATCAAACTCGTTCTTGTTGCATGCCAAGTTGTTTTTTAGCCAAAAAATTATGTCCACTCTTCAAGCAACAGGGTTTTTTGGAAACCTGCATAGGACGTAAAAGAAATATTAAATAGGCAAAAAAAAATGTTTTCACTACGCCCACGACTTTATTTTTGAGTATGATGTCATGTTCTATTTTATACATTGATGAGTAGAGGGTTTGATGACTGGTACCTAGGATACCCATATTGTGGGATTTGTGAATAAATGTAATCCGATATTTCGTGGCGACAGCCATCTTGGACCGATTTTCATCAAAAATAGCTAAGAACACTCCCGACTATTCACCTTTCAAACAAACAAAAAACTAAATTAAAATCGGTTGATTCGTTCGGGAACTACGATGGGACAGACAGACTTACTACACACACAGGCACCGCAAACTCATAACATCCCGTCATTTTTACGTCGGGGGTTAATAAGCACCAAATACGTAATTAGACAACACATTATGTGATAATAATTTAACGTTTATTTTATCATTCATTCATTCATCAATTTCATTCAACTTTTCCCAACACTATGCCTTCTACCAAGGTATAATCTTTGACAATACTGTCGTAATACTGTCGCTAATCTGTCGCAACCGGTATTTCTTTTGAACTAAAATTCTACAAAATTACAAACACAATTGACAAAATAATACTCCCTTGTGGTAGGAAATACCATGTTCCCGGAAGTTTGATGTCTCTGATCGTCTTTTACAAGAAACTACCATGCAATTCACCATTTTCACGGAGCTCCACTTCGCGACATGAAACGACACATAATGGCTGCAGTTGCGAGTAAAACACTTTTATAAAAAGGATATGATCGAGATCGGTATATGACCGGCAGAGGGGAAAGCCGTGTCTTGACATCTCCATTTCTAATTCCTCCAAGCTCTAGACAAATAACATCTGATAATAGTAATAAATAAATAAATAAATAATTTAATCTGGTCACACTGACTGGGAGGACGGACAGAGCGGAGAGGGTGAAAGGGACGGTTCGGCTTCGGGTCGGTCATCGACAGCGGACGGAGGCGGTTGCGTTGCGTGTGTTCAGTTTAATGGTTTTTATTTAATTATTTGACTGGTGTTTGGAAATGGTTATACAAAATATTATTTTTCAATAGAAAACTTTTCGTTAGGCTCTTTCGAATCACAGCGCTGCTGATTTGGTACCTCGACGCTGCAATCGTACATCGTAAGCTCAGCTGTTCTTATATTCCAAAAGGTAAGTAAACAAGTGGTCAGTGTAGCTTGCACCAATTATTATGTAAAGGTTTGCTTTCGTTTCTGTTATACATTATGTAGAACGTGGAGAATGCATCTAGACTTAGGCGAGCGTTCTTGGGTAAAAAATAGTTATCGAAATCATAGTGCTCACCTTTACAAATCTAGGGCTAAACACCGCCAATAAAGATAAGTGCCTGCAAACCTGTAGATTTTTTGTGTTGAAGATTGTTAGGGTAGGTACCTACTTATCTAAGTATCCAGCAGCACTGGGCTTGATTCTAATATGCCTACATACTTTTCCTACTTTTTGTTTCAATCATTCAATTATTAATTGCTGTGCTATGTTATCATTTTACTTTCACCAAGTGGCATTGAGCTTATTTTACGTAAATACTTACTACAGTACCTACATAGTACAGATTGGTGACTGCTGTTTACTTTCTAAAAACATACCTGAATATTGTGCGCAGCAGTTTTTTAAAGGTACCTAGTAGCTATTAGCACAGAAAATAAATAAGTACCCACCACCTTACCTACATCTACACTTATATTATAAAGAGGAAAGATTTGTATTTTGTATGTAATAAATAAACTTATTAAAAAAAAAATCCCCCATTAGAATGCTACATTATCCTTGAGTAGGCTAGGCATATGCTATATTAATGACTAGTAACCGTCTCCAGCTTTGCATGGGGTTAATTTAGAAAAAGAAAGAAAGTTTTAGAGAATGGCCAGGTTAGGAGTAGGTACCCTAAACCGACGAGCATGTATGAAGAATGTTATAAGAGTGAATGAAGCGACAGAAGTGTGTCAGGAACATAGCAAGTGGAAATCCGTGATCTTTGCCTACCCCCATGGGAATGAGGCATGATTTTATGTATGTAATTTAGAAAAACGAAAATGAAAAATCTGGAGTCACTGCCTTTGAATTTTTCCACCCATGCAAAGCTGGGGCGAGTTGCTAGTCCTTCATAATCTGAGTTTAACTGTTACTGAATTGCCAATTGAGATATCTTATACTATTTGAACAAACATTTTAATATGTACATAAATTTGTTCAGCTATAATTTGCCTAAAGTGGTTAGTTACACCTGTTCACATTTATTATTTCTGATTCAAAGGAATATATGCAACTAAATACCAGTTAATTGGTGTAGACGTGCATAATGTAATGTGTTTAAAATAATCATTAACAAAAAAGTTTATGGTTTCAATTGTAATATTTTGTAAACTTCTATTGAAGTTCTTAAACAAGCAATCGGGTTGTATGGAAAGTGTAGTGGTAATCGGTAACATAGGTACATTTATTTGATGGCTAAGTCCACACACATTGACCATGTCTTTCTTGCCGATTAGGCCGACTAAGCGGTCAGGATGGTACAGGTGCTGGGCATGCCTATTCCATCTTAAATCCTGTCTCGAAACTATAGTGCCCCGTGATTAGGGCTTGTGTAATCACCGTTATCTCTGATGCCATATAAATCGTCTACAATAGATGCAAGGGCCTGTTTACTTACTAACATTTATTTTATTACAGAACAATGTCACATGACCAGGATCACCACAATCACATGAACATGCATCAGGGTCACATGAACCCCGAGCATCATGACATGACAAATCCAACGCATCAGATGCCAAATGGTGGATATGTAAGTACCTAACATATCTATAGAGTTATTCATTTGTTCATTAGTTTCATGAGGTCTTGGGGGGATGGGGTGTGTCAAGCTGAATCTCATCAGATCTTGGGGGAACTCTCAAATGTGTTCCACTAGTCACTCTTGAGACCACACACTTGAGTAGGGCTAGGGACTCATACAAGTACTAAATGCTATTTAAGTATTTTATTGTAATTATGTTTATTTTTCAATGTGGTTCAAGACTATGTTCCAGTATTCATGATTGAAAATAATTAAGGAAATTATTTTTTTATTAGTATTCAATTTACTAGCAGTAAGAAATAAACACCTACACTACAAACATTTCGAGTGTTGTAAAATCTTAGGGATTGTAGTCTTGAATATTTAAAAATAAAAAAACATATTTTTGTTAATCAATTTAATGCAAGAATATTGACACAAAAAATAGCATTAAACAAAAATAGGGATTAGGGAAGGGGAGGTTTTGATGCAAATCTCAACATCTCAGAATAGGGAGAAGGGTGTTTGAAAAATCATCAAAATTGCCTTCACATAATTAATGAACGGTCCCCATTTGTATTTATGCAATTGTGTGTAGGTATTTGCAAATTGTATAAATATTCTACCATTCCCATAGTACAAGCTTTGCTTAGTTTATGGGTGACTCTGAAAATTCATACTTTTACTTTATTTGTTTGTTGTTACTGGTCTTATCTCTATTAGTACTTAACTAATCACTATCTTAAGTTAACTCTTAACTCTCTATCAATAACACGGTGATAAGCATCATGATTGTCATGTCTTTTGACAGGCCTCAGCTCAGCCTTCTGCGCCGTAGGGTTTGATCGCCCCTACACACAAATTATGTCTGTATATTGTATTCTAAGTACCTATGTATTTACAAAAAAAATAAGTACAAGTATTATCAGCTATCTGCTTCCCTTATTAGCTGTTGAAAAAAGTGGCCACTTTTAACAGCAGTAGCAGCACGAAACTAGTGAGCAGGCTTGCTTAAATCCCCCTAACGTATTGTAAGCAATGTAATTGTTCCTATTGTAGTAGGCAACAAATAATGCACATCGGCTAATTTCGGCTTCATAGAGCGTATAGGCTGCGTTAAAAAGAGATAGCGCTTTAACCTGTCGTATGCTAAAGCCCTGCGCAGTCCAGACAGTTTGACGGGCTCAACTGCGCAAGCCCTGATCAGTCCACTGACATTGTGCAACATTTCAACTTGATTTGAACATTAAACTATTGTAATAAAGTCTATATTTCTTTATTTCCCTGTTCCGAACGAATTGAATGAACCATAGAGACACTCAGTCGTTGATTGAAACCAATAGGAATTCAGTATTCTTTTGTTAACCTTTGTTTTTTTGCACAATTGCACACACACATACATAAACCAAGATGGCGTCTTTCACATGTACGAGAGCTGATCCGTCCTTGCGCATTTGAAGCAACGCTATTGGATGGCCTGATCAGAGCTCCCGCAACCGACCAATCGCGCTGTCCGAAAACCGAGCTGCGCGCATGCGCGAAGACTCTCACTCACACATACAAGTCTGAGCGAACAAAATGTTTGACAAACATTAGTCTGTTTACTTTTACATTTTGTAAATTGTCCACTATTGGTAGAATAACTGCGTGTCGACCAATCGGAAGCCTGTTTTTTATACTTCATCACACAGTTCGTTCCATAGAGTATGATCGCTCAGTCATTCCGATTTTTGTAAATGAAAACTCGCTTAGTGAAAACTCGCCAAATCACTTGTTGTTTTGGTTTTTGGCTGAAATTGCGAGATAATTTTACTAATTATGTGTAGATAACAGTTTTCAAGCCGAAAATAATATATTTACAACTAAAAACACGCATGTTTACAAGAAAATACTGTTTCTTTATTTGTGGAAAGTGAAATAAAAGTTGGGTTGAAGTATGACCACACGGCGAATGTTTGTGCTCACTATGTGATTTTCATAAAGGCCCTAGTACACATTTGCCTATGCTGGGCCAGGCTCCGCCAATGCACAATTGTAGACCACGATCACTTGGTGTTCACACATTGGCGCATGGCTCATTGCTGCCTGGCAAACCAATTGCGACGGACGTCGAAGTAATTACGGCTGCGGCTATTTACTTTGAACGATCAGATTTGATTCAAACTTTGCACACCTGTCAAAGGTCGATGACAATGCAATAATATGAAAAAAAATATAAGAAATAAAAAAAAAATATATATATAGTTTAAAAAACTAAAAAAAAACGCTTTTATAAATAATTGCTAATATAAATTTTTCAATTGATTATTACAGTTTTATTTTTAACTTTTTAGTTCAATTATTTATAAAAGCGTTTTTTTTTAGTTTTTAAACTATAATTTATTCTATGCTGTTTACAAGTATTACAGAACGCAACACAAAAGTGTTCTATCCCGGTCAGCGGCCGGTGACGAACTGAACATTGGCCGATTGTGTAAACACCACAGGCCAGACTACGCCACGATTCCTTTGAAGTGTGCCCAAAAAACCGACAACTCCCCGATTGCGCGCCATGCTTGACAAATGTCCGCCAACATATACCAATACCCCCTGTACACATTGGCGTTGGCCTGTAGTGGGCCAGCATGGGCAAATGTGTAGAGACCCCATAATAGTTTATCAGAGTGATGTTTTACTAGAACTATAAAGGTTTATATTTATTTCGATAGCTTGAATATTGTATTTATAGGGGATAGAAAAATAAAACAGCATGTTTCTCAGAATATATTGACAATATTTATTTTTCTCATGACTGGTATAGGCAGCGTCTTTTGAAACATTTACCTGTAAATAAACAACATTTTATGAATGATTTAACAATAAAATAGATTGTGAATAGATAGATTAGTTATCCAACCACCAAATAATAACATTTCCCATGAGGCTACCAAACATTTTATAAGAATATTAACTAAAATCCGAGTACTAAAATTGCTCAAAAAAAAAATACGCCATTTTGCGGCATACATTCGCAAATCACACAAAAAATTCGCCGCAAGGAAGCGCATACAACAGGTTAAGGGGCCGGCGGAGGGTGAATTTTCATACAAACGTAATACCAAAATTATTACTAGTTTAGGCAGATTTTCACTATATTATTGTAATAACTGTATTCGTATAGTATTTATCAAGGTTCCTGAATAAGTTTGATTTTAAATTACTTACCTCAAACGAAATAAACACAAATCGCATTTTACACATTTTTTTCATTGCAAAATGTGATTGGCGTTAATTTCATTTGAGGTAAGTAATTTAAATTTTTGTTTCAGTCCCGCAGGCTCGGTCGGCCATTGCACTTTTCTTTTCACTTTTCGGTTCAAACATTTTCTGCCCGCCCGGCTGGTGCCTAATGCTCATTGGCCGACAACGCGGCGTCTATCGGGAACGACCAATAAGCGGTTTGAACACCCGAATGTCATTAAATTGACCAGCGGCGTGCCCGCGTTTTAAAGTCGATTGCTTGTTAGATCTCTCCAATCTCATACCGATAGATGTCGCCAAAACTCAGACAACAATATGCTAATATTTTTTCTTTTTTTTCCCTACAATTACAAGCCATTTAGCTATGGAAATGTAGGTATATAATTAGGTTTAGTTTGCAAGCACTTTATCTTTATTTACCCTGCTCGTTTTTGTTTTTGTACCATTTTATTATTTTTCATGTACTTTTCTGTGTTTTTTCTTTAGTTTGTAAGTATTCTGTAATTATAATTCCGTGATGTGACCCGCTCTAGGCCTTGGCAGAATACCAGGGTTGCACTGTGTAGTGTCACGCCATGTGACCTACACGGTGCGACAAATACTGAGCCAGGGACCTAATTGACCATGTGTAACTTTGCGTTATCATTATCACTTATTATTTGTATCATTTTTGGTCAATAAACATATTTTCTTTCTTTCTTTCTTTTTTTCTTTCAAAATAAAAACTGTTCAAGAACCTAGATAAATACTATACAAATACAATTATTACAATAATATAGTGAAAATCTGCTTAAATTAGTAATCATTTTGGTATTACGTTTGTATGAAAACTCGCCCTCCGCCGGCCCCTTAAGAAAGCAGAAAAGCCGATGTGCAATATTTAATGCCTACAACCGTAGTACCTACCTACAGGCTACATGTGACTTGTTGCATGCCTGTCGTGTAAGTATGGTATCTTGCACAGTTGAGCAATCTTGGAATATAATATTGTTACGTGAACTAAACACCTAGACCATGAATGTTAATTTTCTCATTGATTGAATGGGTATTGTGAATCAGAACAATGTCTACAGTAGGTACTTAGCTGGCAAAGTGAGCTGGCTCACATTTTATCCAAGGCAATAAACGCCCCTTGTTATACAGCCGCTGGACCAATTTCAACAAATCAAATGTCATTGACTTATTGACGTCACACGGGCACCGCATACTGCATATTTCTATTGTAGTTTTAGGTATAAACTTAGCATTCAAGTGAACGCAGATTTTTCAAAGTTGCACTAATCGGTGGTGTCTCCGGTAGGTATGCTGTTTGTCCGAGTATAGCTGTGGAACTGATAATCCGATCTACATGGAATGGTGGTCAGCAGACTTGTGTTTGCGAAATTTACCTGAAAGTTAAGAGCTTAATTGGACAAAGGGTTATTAAAATATAGGGTTCCACAAGGAAGCAAATAAAATATGTATGAAAGAGCCTTGTACCACAGAAGTTCGTTTATTCAAAAACAATTTTCATACTTATTATATTCTTTAAAATCACTCTAACACGTCTTTTAGAGTAGATGACATTATTATCTGTGATTGCCAATTTATTATATGCGACTAAACCAGATAAACAGCCGAGAAACTTGTCCCTTGGTTCCTACAATTTTACCTTGATTTGATTTAATTTTCAGGACCTGTTTAATTCTAGTTCGGATAGCAACACAATGGGCCACGGAGATTCAAATTCAGGGCACGAAGGTCATGAAGCTCATTCTATGCATGGCGGCATGCATGGCATGGACATGCCGATGACTGTGAGTATAGGTAGCGGCACATAACTTTAGCGCTGAACGTTATTGCGCAGAAGTCAAAAATAAGGTACCTGAGGGGGGCTAGCGGAATGAAGGGCGGGCGTGCGTAGCGTTGATCGGCTAATCGGCTGGCAGTCGCACTCCGCTCTCTGTACCAATAGAACACTCTGCACACATCCACACATCCAGTGTGCGTGACATGGCACACTACGATTACGACACAAGCGCAGCGCGTATCGCTCAGCGCTAAAGTTATGTGCCGCTAGTTATAACTATTGTTAATTATCGTCATAACTTCAGTCCGACTATAGCTATACCCAACTGCTGCACTGAATCGACTTAGGTACTACATAGTTTAGGTTTCTCTGGTACCTCATCCGTTTCCGATCCCTTAATTGCGTTGCGAGTCTCATCCACAGATTCCCAGCATTTTTAAGCCGTTTAACTAACACAGCTGAGTTTACATTAGTATTGAATAGGTAATAGTAGGTACTTAATCAAAATTATTCTGCAACTTCTTGTGACGACAAAATATAATAATTGAGTACTTAGGTATAACAAAGATTAGCCACTTTACATTACTTAGGTATGAAAAACATCCTTGTCCTTATCTTCTAACTGGTAATGCATTTCAGTGCAGAACAACTGTTTATTTTACCTGTATTACAAACATGTAAGTAGGTATTTATTACATCACCTTTTAAAAGACATCCGCCCGCGGTTCGCTTAATTATAAATCACTCGTAAAAGAGAATGGTTTATGTCAAAGATACTATCACAATCACGGAATTCACGGAGGCAGTGCTCGTGTTATTGGTGGCACGCACAATCATCATCAGCCTGAAGAAGTCCACTGCTAGACATAGTCATCCCCTATAATTTGGGAGAAGGGGTGGGTTGCCATAGTTACAACGCTTGGCAGGTGGACTAGTGCAGTATTGGTGCATTCGTTCCCTTAGGGTCAGCTCAGTCAGAGAGGAGCACAGTGTAGAGGATTTTATTAAGGCACTCTAAAATCAACTTTAAAATGATTGGAAAAAAGTGCATTAATGAATCTGATCTGACGGATCGCGGACGAGCGAGCATTGTTTGTCAGGTTCAATTATATGCACTTTATTCGATTAATTTTAAAGTTGATTTTCGAGTGCTTTAATAAAATCCTCTCCGCTGCGCTCCTCTCTATCTGCGCTGGCCTTATGTCAACTACATGGATGGTGATTGGTGATGGAGGCGCCTCACAAAATTAATTGCCCGACCAAATAAACTAAAAGTATTTTCTGTTTCGCGGTACGTCTGCTAACCGTTAGAAGAGAGCCCCTTATCATTCTAGAATGTATTTATGTTGCAGTTTCACGGTGGTTTCAAAGAAATTATCCTCTTCTCATGGTGGGATGTCACGGAAGTTGGCGAATTCATTGGTTCCTTTTTCGCAGTTTTCATAATGGCTCTCATGTATGAAGGGTAAGGCTTTGCATAATCAAATCATTTTAAATATTCATACAGTGTCCAAACAGCGTGCTTTTGAGGGCCCTACAGAATCGCTTTTAATTGTTTTAACGATCACAAACACTAGACCTATAAGTACTAGACTAGACTACTACAGTGACTAGACTGCGTAGGTATGGAGACTAGATCTATATAATTATGTACATGTGTAAAGTCGTGTTAGTAACACTATTTATAACTGAAGAACAGTTGAACTGATTTGGCTGAAAATTGGTGGGGTAGTAGCTTAGAACCAGGAGAAGGATACATACATACATAAAATCACGCCTTATTCCCATGGGGGTAGGCAGAGATCACGGATTTCCACTTGCTACGATCCTGACACACCTCTTTCGCTTCATTCACTCTCATAACATTCTTCATACATGCTCGTCGGTTTAGGGTACTCCTAACCTGGCCTTTCTCTAAAACGTCTGCGATCTGATCGAGATACATGCGCCTAGGTCTTCCCCTTCCAGCAGTTCCATTCACGCTCGCCTGATGCAATTGTTTTGTTAATCTCCTTTCATCCATTCTCTCTACATGTCCAAACCATCTAAAGAAGGAGAAGGATATAGGATATTTTTATCCCGAAAAAAGTAACGGAACGGGGCAAGTGAAGCCACTGGCGGCTGCTAGTGTATTTAAAAGATATAAAAAGGTCGCAATGGAATGGAACATAGGGCACGTAAGAAATAAAAAAAAACATGTTTGTGTAGAATATTTTATTTCATGTTTCAGTCTGAAATACTACAGAAAACATCTCTTGTGGAAAACGTACACCGGTATTCAATACTGCGCTGTGGCGCCCCCTGATAAAGGCATTTCTAATGCGTGTGCCCCGGATGAACCACAAGTTATTCAGTAAGTAGATTTTTTATACACGAAGTTGTTGGTCGAAACATTTCGTTTGAAGGGTGTGGGTGCCGGTGAAATTACTGGCACGTGAGTCTGAACATCTGTATGTTTCAAGTTGATGGACGCAGGACAGTAAATCATAGGACACGTTCCTGACGTGCGTGACCTACGAGGCAATGCTTTGGTTTAGGCGATGGTTGCCACTTAACATCAGATATTATACTAGACTAGCTGTGCCCGCGACTTCGTCCGCGTGGTATAGTGTCTATGGGTAGCATTTTTAATTTGCAGCGGAAGAAAACAGTAATTAAATAACAACGTCATATTCGCGTGCACGTGACACAGTCGTCTGCCCTCTTACTAAACTTAGACATATGGCGTCGTACTACGCCACACTTTCATCCCCCCCGCATTCCTCTCCGAACTCCCCTCACTCTCCTCAACACCCCCCCACATTCCCCCCGCACTCCCCCCAGACTCCCCTCCACAATCCCCCTGTACTCCCCCCGCACCTCCCCTCCACACTCCCCCCTGTACTCCCCTCCACACTCCCCCCTGTACTCCCCTCCACACTCCCCCCTGTACTCCCCTCCACACTCCTCCTGTACTCCCCCCGCATCCCCCCTCGCTCCTTCCCTCCACACTCCTCCCTGTACTCCCCTCCCTCGACCCCCCCAGCACAAACTTTGAATGTCATATTTTTTTATATCAAATCAACAGACTAAAAAATAAGTTTTAAGTTTCTAGCTCTAAAAATGACGATACTTCCATACAACTTTCAACCCCTATTTTCAACCCCTTACAACCCCTTTTTCGCAATAAAAAGTAGCCTATGTCCTTCCCCAGGCCCTCAACTATCTGTGTACCAAATCGGTTCAGTAGTTTTGGCGTGAAAGCCAGACAGGAAGACAGACAGACAGACAGACAGAGTTACAAACGCATTTATAATATTAGTATGGATTGTTAGACAGCTAGTCCTAGTTGTATAAAATTAAAGTATTATTTCGTCATATGTTATCAAATCATCATTATTAGCCCAGCCGAAGAAGTCCACCTGTTACCAGGAAGAAATATTCTAAACCCTCTATTCGCCAACTTCTCGCGACCTTTAGTGTCGTGGGGGAGGCGTCCTACGTTTCGACATCCGTTCGTGGTCGCTGTTCGAGACGTCGCTAATGGTCAACGGAAAATGTCATGTGGTATCTTTCTATAAACACATACAGCTCATGTGGTCGACACAAAAAGCGAAGCGAAGAAAAGTCCATATGTCACAGCCATTTTTCTCCGAAACTGTAAGAGCTAGACTGATGAAACTTGGCGAGTAGATGTATGAACCGCATTAAGATTTTTACACAAAAGTTGAAAAAAAAACAATAAATTTTGGGGGTCCCCATACTTAGAACTGAAATTCAAAAAACTTTTTTTCATCAAACCCATACGTGTGGGGTATCTATGAATAGGTCTTCAAATGATGTTGAGGTTTCTTATATCGTTTTTTTCTAAACTTAATAGTTTTTGCGAGAGACACTTCCAAAGTGGTAAAATGTTGGTCCCCCCTCTAACTTCTAAAATAAGAGAATGATAAAACTAAAAAAAATATATGATGTACATTACTATGCAAACTTCCAACTAATATTACCGTTTTTCCCCCGAAGGGATAAAAACGGATATTTTGAGTCCAGCCGAAGCTTGACCCACCTTGAGATTACAACCCTTGTTTTTGCCCCTAAACGTACCCTTCAGATCGTTTCCCTACCTATATTTTCTCTAATAGCAACACTGCCGTGACGTCACGGTCAGTCACAGACAAACCGCGCGCCGGCTAGCTGTGGCTTCAGTACCTTTTAATTGCCGGCAAGGCATTAAACTACGGTGGGTCAAGCTTCGGCTGGACTCAAAATATCCGTTTTTATCCCTTCGGGGGAAAAACGGTAATATTTGGAGGTCCGAGCCTTTGCTTGACCCACCTTGAGACGTGTTTGGATTCTGCCGGCAAATGTGCGAGGTGTTCGTACTGTGACTATGATTGTATCAACGACAGTGTTTCATTTATGATTAACATAATTAAGCGTACCACATACCTACATAGGTACATTCAAAATAAATCAGTTTATTTTAGAGTACGCAATAATAATATGTTATCATTTTTCGATAAAGAAAATGTAAAATTGTATTGTGATTGAGAGCTGCTAAAGGCTTCAATTTCCTTTTGATTTTAATACATAATGTGCAATTATTTGCATACCTACATATTTTTTATTTTGTACCGTTACCGCAGTTTGAACCCTGCTGATAGTACTAATTCCTGCTTCATTATAGCAAGATTATTTTAATCGAACTTGTTATTGATAACTAACTTATTAGACAACACCTCGAGTGTAGTAATAAAATAAAAGCTATCTATGTCCTAGTGGACTGATACGTAGAATTGTGACAATTCTAGGAGTTTCTTTACCCAAAATACGATGTCAAGATTCTTTAGTCCATTAATCATTATCAATCTGTTTTAGAGCCAAAAGATGGTCAAGGATTCATACAGCTTTCTGTAATTTGAAATGGTTTACCGATATGAGTTATGCAACGTGGAACACTTCTTGCAGAATGCAATAAGATTAGGAAACGCCGTATTCTGCTTACAGATTATATGAAATGCAGGGGCATTCAATTTCTTCCGAGATGTAAATGGATTATAGATGCAGTGTTCTTTTGGTACAGATTATCTTCCGCATGCTAGTAGCCTTATAGATCAACAAATCACTGGAAACAATTTACGTTCAGTGGAATGCAAAAAGAATTCTTCTTCTATCTTGACACAGATTTTTCCGAGCCAAGTGAAAAGATTTTAAATGTGCCTCAAATAGGCCCCTTTCGTGCACTGTGAAAAGTATTAAGCAGACCAGTAACAACAATTCGATGTGGTTATGTTCATTAAACAAGCAGTTTATCCCAATCCAGTTTTTCCATACTAACTGGGCAGCGTTTTTACTTTTTCTCCATGAATTAGTAGTTCCGTATTCCCGTTATATAAGAAGGTATTTGTGTCCTTGACACTAGAGGAGTCTACAGTGCAGTGGAGGCACAATAGTATAGTGCACTTAAATACGGCTGCAATTTCTCTGGATTTGAGTTTGGGACGCCAGTAAACCCAAAACCATCTCGTATGTATGCCCAATAGGTCTGTCATAATGAACATTGTCTATAGTTATCGGTGAATAGGCGAGACATTGAATAGATGTAGTCTCTGTGTAAAAAGCAGCATTGACGTTTGCATAAAGGCACCACAAAGCTAAGATTAAAGTTAGTCGTCCCAAAATACGTTTTGCTTGTTGCAGCAGGTAGCTTTGTGACATCTAGTAGCTGTTTCTACGCGTTGTCAAGGTGTTGTGGCATGGTTTTTGGTTTGCCAAAAGAGGGTTGTCCCAGTATGCAACAACAGTATTTCTTGATTTTGGAAATGTTCGTTAACCCTGCAAACATCAGTAAAGCCAAGGCTAAACTAAAAAGTAGGCCGGGTATGGAAATGATCGTGGAATTTTTAATGGAAAACAGTGGTGTTTTATGTCAATGGACTCATGGCTTGTGTCCATGTCCGTGTTGAGCCTTTATTACCGTTTAGTTTACGTTGCAGTACTTTCTAAGTTATACGACAGGTTATTAGTCAGATTGTGAACTTCTTGTGTTTGAATTATTTGTAAAGCTTTCAGGTCGATCAAATAGTTTGTAGGGTCCCGATGGTTTTTTCCTTTTTGGAATATACGTGAGAGGGATTCTGATTGAGCTGTTGACAGCTCTATGCCCATAATGTTTGTAATTTCTGCATTTCCGATTACATTGCAGTGTTAAAATTCGTTTTCACAGGGTTGGTAAATCGGATAATAATAATCTTCACAAGAAGTTATCTGATGAATAGGTTCAGTAGCCCATAATATTCAGCAATACTACTAAATACTGGCCATTGAATCCACCAAGCGTTCTTATTTCATACGAATCCTCTATCCAGGCACTCTGCAAGCTGTTCTTGCTAAAACTTCGCAAGCCTGGTAAATTTCAGGAGTATATCTGCACCTGCACACCCAGTTCCCAGACGTGCTTAACTCTAGTTCAGATAATTAGGAGTCAGCTTCGGCTATCTCCAAATCAGAAGCCGGTATAATTTTTGGAGCATTATTTGCAATTCAAATTTCATTTATTACCACAGTAAGCATAGTAGATGAAGTATTCATCATGTCATTCATAGTTTATCGAAGCTTTAGCCACGATGTCAGGTTTTGTGGATTTGACAGCAGTTTTGTCTACTTGGATTTCCATGGATTAAGGCGCATAAAATATGGGTTCTTGTGAACGGCCAACTGTTTTAACTTTATGCGGGGTTAAGTTTTTCGGATAGCTCCGTCAGAGCGAAAGCGAGGCTATAGATGAGGTTCGTATGCTATAGCTTACTTCATAAGTGATTTCGGATCTGGTGGATTGCCTAACAAAGGTCTCCGTTGGAGGTCCACTATCTTTCAGGCTTTCCAAAAGTTTGATATAATTATATGATGAAATTGCCGCAAGCAATTTTATCCATGATCATAATCTTCTGCGCTAGACTAGAACAAAATCATTTCTTATAGGCACCATCTCGAATCTTCTCGAAACGATCCGTCGGCTCGATGGACGTGCCTAATTGATCCGTCGGCTGGACCGGACGGTCATGTTTGGCTGAGCCGTCGGCTCAAAACAAGGTAATGGCGTGTGCGCAGTTACCGTATAGTATAGATCAAGAGGTTTTGATCTGTAGACTATTTAGTAGGTAATAGGTACGCTACTAAACGTAATTGTAATGCATAGTTGAGAGACAGACAGGTCCATTTCTCTTCCATAACCCACAATTACTTAGAATCCCTTGGCCCAAGCTCGCTTGGGTTATATCTCTGGGTGAGGCTGAAGCCGTCGACCTGAGTCGGGATTTTTCAAAACCAGAAACGAGACGTCTTATTGAATCGTATGTGATCCTCAATTTGAGCCGACGGCTCAATCGGCTCAAATTCGATCGGTCGGCCCAAGTCGAGCCGTCGGCTCAGTCAAGCCGTCGGCCCAATCAATCGAGCCGTCGGCCCAATCAATCGAGCCGTCGGCCCAATCAATCGAGCCATCGGCCCAATCAATCGAGCCGTCGGCCCAATCGAGCCGTCGGCCCAATCAATCAAGCCGTCGGCCCAATCAATCGAGCCGTCGGCCCAATCGAGCCGTCGGCCCAATCAATCGAGCCGTCGGCCCAATCAATCGAGCCGTCGGCCCAATCGAGCCGTCGGCCCAATCAATCGAGCCGTCGGCTCAAAATAGGGTAATGGCGTGTGCGCAGTTACCGTTTAGACCAAGATGGTCTGAAGATTATTAGTAGGTAATAGGTACGCTACTATGCGTAAGTATAGTGCATAGTTGAGACACAGACAAGTCCATTTCTCTTCTATAACACGCAATTACTTACAATCCCTTGATCCAAGCTTGCTTAGATCTTATCTCTGGGTGAGGTTGGAACCGTCGACCCGAGTCGGGATTATCTTAAAACTAGAATAAAAACTAAAATTCTTACCTTAAACGATCTTCTAACGAAGGGTTTTCTTTATGTTACGCTTGCACGAACGATCACACGACGTTATCAGGGAAAAAACAAAAGCGTACTGAAGCCACAGCTAGCCGGCGCGCGGTTTGTCTGTGACTGACCGTGACGTCACGGCAGTGTTGCTATTAGAGAAAATATAGGTAGGGAAACGATCTGAAGGGTACGTTTAGGGGCAAAAACAAGGGTTGTAATCTCAAGGTGGGTCAAGCAAAGGCTCGGACCTCCAAATAATAGAATAGTTTTGTTTGTATACGTCATAAATCGAAAACCGTAATTTACCTTTCGACGAACTACAAGAACTTTTATATTATGTTACTTGTTGCTACGTAACCCTTCATGCTTATATTATACAAATACGACTATTTATAGTCTAGGCTCTTTTGTTCTCTAGCATTAGCATCTTCTAGGAACAAAGCATGTCGAAATTGTAATTAGCCAAATGACAACCAGTTATGCTAGTAGGTACATAATTAGCATGGTTGTTTGCGTGAAATAAGACGCACTAATACAAGACTTTCTTTTTCAGGCCCGTGCCGCATACCCTTGAAAGAAATGTGTAAGTATTTACGTTTAGGTCATGGACAAATTGTATCTAATTGCCAAATAAAGTTTTACGAAATTAAAACTATTAAAGCGAAGCCATCCGTCGATGTACCTACTTCTTGCTTGACCTTTGACCCTTTGAAAATTTAAATTATTTATCGAAAATCGCGAGTAACACAGGTTTTGCTAAATTGTGTGCAATAGTATGGCACAGGACAGTTGCTTGCGATTTCCCATATATAAGTTCAGCGATTTTTTATATCTTCCAAAAAGTCAAAGTGGGCACACATACCTACTAAAAAACTTCGTGGCTTTCTATTGGTACAAGAATTTTCAAAATAAATCGGTTCCGTAGTTCCAAAGCCTAACACACAAACTTTACATTCTTAGACAATTAGGATAGATTTCAACATAAAAACATGCATGTACTAACTTACCTAAATACTTAAATTATCTCAAAGTTAAATAAATTAAAATAAATACAGTTGAATGTATTTATTTACAAAAAATATGTGAATAAGACAATAAATAAATCAATAAGTACATCATTTGTAAAAAAATGCAGAACCACTAAGGTTTGTGCTTTCTGTTTTTGTTTATTTACAACATAATGTACATAATTTAAAAAACGATAATTAATTTATTATGAACCGTTACGTCAATAAAACAATAAATAATTAATATATTGTAAAATATTGCAAAACCAATAGGGTCTTATTAATAATCCTGGCGTAGCGTTGGAGTAGTTAAATCGTGTTTTGTCACATTTGTCTAAGACCCTATTAATGTTATTAATGGGTCTTATTAATAATCCTAGCGTAGCGTTGGACTAGTTGATCCTTGTTTTGTCTCTTGCATTGACATGCAATTGTCAACTCGAACAAATGTGACAAAACACGATTTAACTACTCCAGCGTTGCGGTAGGATTATTAATAACACCCATAGGGTTTGTACTAATGCTATCGCGAGCGCGTCACTTGTTAATATTTTCTTTAGAATGAAATATGTATTCTTTTTTTTTCAGTCCTACTATGATGAGCACAGCTCATGCATGGCAAACAGTCCTCCACGGCCTACAAGTGCTTGTTAGTTACATGCTCATGTTGGTATTTATGACGTATAACACATGGTTATGTGCGGCCGTTGTCTTCGGCTCAGCAACTGGCTACTTCCTCTTCGGTTGGCGCGAATCTGTCGTTGTAGACTTCACTGAACATTGCCACTGATACTTGCCAATACCTCTACCACAAGTATTATTTCTATTTAGCCGCTCAAAATGTTATACAAATATCATGGTGTGTTATTATGATGTTATAAGAAAAAAGCCGTTATTTAAGTACTTTGGGCAATGTTTATACCAGTTATATATTTTTAGGATTATACATGTATTTAGGTTATTGAGAAAATATAAAAGCTTTGGACATTACATAATATTTGGTTTAATTTAAGGTACCTAGTGTTTGGACTAACAAAACTACTCTCCAAATAAGTTTAGACAAGCATACAAAAAATATACTTGATTAACTTTTAGGTACCAATTGTACCTAGCCTATGTGATTATTGTGATTCAATTAATTCAATTCATACAAGAATTGCTAACATACATTTAATTATGCTTAATTCCTATGGGGGTAGGCAGAGATCACGGATTTCCACTTGCTACGATCCTGACATAGCTCTTTCGCTAACATGTACATTTTAGTTCTAGTATGTTGAATAAGTCAAGTACAGACACCCTGGGGCTCAATTATAGACCAGTGACTTTTTTGTCACAGTAGATATATATCACAAGAACAGTCAAATTCATTCAAGAAACTGACAGTTCTTGTGATATTTATCTACCATGGCAAAAAAGTCACTGGTCTAGAATTGAGCCCCTATTGGGTACTACAATGTCATACTAGGGTAGTAGTATTCAGTGCAGAATAAGCGTAGTGTTTTATTATCAACTTTATGGCAATTTATTTGAGCTTATGCCTTTTATGACAGTGTTTCTTCAAATTAGAGATACTATTACAACAGTAGCTGCATTTTAAGCATTTGTAAGGTTTCAGTCCAGTGTGCAATCTCTTGTGAGTTTTCAATGAATTTATGAAGTTGGATCTAAATGAACAACGGTCACAAAGATATGGTTTCTCTCCAGTATGAATTCTCTTGTGTTTAGTCATATTTGAAGCTAGTTTGGTAGAGTATGAACAGCTTTCGAAATCACATGTATGTAGTTGTGATTTACCTGGCTCTTTCATGTTCTTAGATTTTTTATTTCTGAAAAAAAAAAACACTATTTAAAACATATAAATAAATAAAAATATTATGGACAATCCACATCTTAAATAGCCACAAATTTAGCAGAGCTTGTCCTATATGAACCAAATAGCTGATATAATACTCATATATTTTTTTGTAAAACATACTTGGAATAAAATATATGTACATACAACAACCCTTATGTTCTTTCATCAACCCAGAAAGTTATCTGCATCTAAAGGGGGTTTTCTAATATTTTACATTAAACTATAAGCCTCTTATGACTGATAATAATATTATGGAATACTAAGCCGGCCAGTTCCATGATTACCTACTACTAATTCTAGTTTTGTTTGGTAAGTAGGTATAAGCCCTTTTTAGGGTTCCTTAGCCAAATAGCAAAAACGGAACCCTTATAGATTCGTCATGTCTGTCTGTATGTCTGTCTGTCCGTCCGTATGTCTCAGACTGATGAAACTTGGCGAGTAGATATATTCTGTGAACCGCATGAAGATTTTTACACAAAAATAGAAAAAAAACTATAAATTTTGGGGGTCCCCATACTTGAAACTGAAACTCAAAAATTTTTTTCATCGAACCCATGCTTGTGGGGTATCTATGAATAGGTCTTCAAAAAAGATGTTGAGGTATCTAATATCGTTTTTTTTCTAAACTGAATAGTTTGCGCGAGAGAAACTTCCAAAGTGGAAAAAAGTTGGTCCCCCCCTCTAACTTCTAAAATAAGAGAATAATAAAACCAAAAAAAAATTATGTTGTACATTACTATGCAAACTTTCAACGATATTTGGTTTGAACGAGATCTAGTCAGTTGTTTTTTTTTTATACGTCATAAATCGTAAATCGCAATTTACCTTTCGACAAACTACAAGAACCTTTATAATTATTATGTTACTTGATGCTACGGAACCCTTCATGGACGAGTCCGACTCGCACTTGGCTGCTTTTTTATAATGTCCTAGAAATTATGCTATTTTTCTTAGGGCTCAGTTTTCCATGAACAGATTTCATCTGTCGGATAAAAATATAACAATCAGTTTTTTAAGCTTGTCAAAAATAAGTACTGATCTTTTTTAAGCATTCTGTAGATGAAATAATCAGCCCCAAGTTGTATATTTCATTATGTTTTAATGTTCCCTCATTTTGTTCAGGGTATGTTCCAATGTAACCTATAAAAATGAAATAAAATAGATCAACTAATTTGACTTAGAAAACTTACTACTGGGCCATGACAGGTAGAAAAGAAAGCAAAAGCTTATGAACGAACAACAGTGGGAAAAAACAAGCTGTGAATGATGATGAGGTACATCAGACAGAGAGGCATAAGTGCAACAGTAGGTGAAACTGCAGTAACCATAACTCAGATAATAAGTATGCAAAATGAGTGAACATATCGACACTCCCTACGTATCTTCGTCTAACTGCCAGATACACACTTATACGTTTGATGCATTTTTGGCATCTACACATGCCAGTCTATCATTATAAATTACAAAAAAAATAAAAAGTCTACTCTAAGTACGTTTTTCTTAATCGTATAACTGTCCAACTTCATTATTTTCCCGCCATATAATGCTGTATCTTCCACATACAAACTTTGACGCGGGGGGGAATGAGGTGCTGGTGGCGGTAACTGCCCGTTACACAGTTCTTCCTCGGATAGCGAATTTTTGATACCCTACGTACAAATGTGTAACTACGCACTTACATATTTATACATCGGGATTCACTATGATTATAAGGTGTATCTAGGCACTTACATATTTATACTTTGAAAAGTTGTTATATCAAAATTCGGTAACTGACTTTTACATAGCTTTACATCGGAGAGTTATTGAATTAAAGTTATAGTAACACATGCACTTACATAGTTCTGTGTTTGTGTTTTCATGTTATTTTAATCAAAAACTATTATTTTTATCCAATTGCAAAAAAGAGGATTTCTCAATTAACAACTTCGGATAACTTCGTTGTTTGTGAACCGATTTTGTTGATTCTTTTTTTGTCGGAAAGAATGTAATTCCAATGGTGGCCCCATTAAAATGTTGAGGATCTGAAAAGGATCTTCAGAGTTATGAACAGAAATGCACTTCAAAAGTGCAAGGTGCTCTTTATCCCATGAAATATAAATCGGTTTTCATAAAATTTTTAATCTTCCCCGCTGTTGTTGTTTTTAAGTTGCATCTCCAGTGCCATTCTCAGAAAATTTTATTGAGGATGACCTAAGCCGAATAGGTGAGATAATATCTGACAGCGATGAAGAACCTTTTTTTTCTTGCACCGCGCATTTCCCCCTTGCATTCTACGAACACTAACGATGATAGTCCTGCATCTTTTGAATTGCATGTCCCAGCTTCCCATATCTTACAATTTACTTTGCAAGCTAGTGGTGGAGGCTCCAGGAATGACACAGGGAATAATGACATTGCCTTTAGCTCGTCGTCGCCACGCTTTTGTAAACCTGACCCAGAAAACTCAGAAAAACATCCTGAACCTGATTTGCCGGAATATAGCTTCTATGACCTTGCTTTGGCAGCAAACATGCCTGAATCTCCCCTACTGCTACAGTCTTCCTCAAGCATTAATATGCCATTATCATTGTGTGACTCTCCCAATTACGCACACCTTATAGCTCAACAGATAGACCAATTAGGCTGCATGGAGTCGCCTTGCCAGTTGTCTCTCCAGATGACCACCTAGGTTGCGCTTAGTTAACAGTACCCACTCCAGCGACATTACCAGTTGGCTTACCATATGAACAGTTATTAGGCTGCCCTGCGTCACCAGCCTCCACTCTGACGCTATTGCCAATTGGCTCTCCAAGTATGTCAGGGAATAATTCTGAGCAGCTTAAGGAAAAAGAGAGAGATGCGGCCTACTTACTTACTTACTTGTGGATTTGTCTCCACAAGCAGGCCACATCTCTCTCTTCTGCTAACAAAAAATGAATGAAATTGAAAGAGACCTGCAGTTTGTGGCTCATTGGGAGAACTTGTTCGCCATTGGGATTTTATCAATAGATATTGTGACGGGAAATTGCGCCACATCTTCTCGTCGCAGATACCGCAGAGCCTCAAGACAAAAGTCTATAATCAGTGCGTGTTGCCAGTGATGACTAATGGAACTGAGACGTGGTCACTAACTATTGGCCTCGTACACCAGCTCAAACTCAAATATGCTGGGAGTTTCACTACGTGATAGAATCAGAAATGAGGATATCCGAAGAAGAACCAAGGTCACTTAGAATTAGTAAGCTGAAGTGGCAATGGGCAGGCCATATAACTTGAAGAACCGACAACCGTTGGGGAATAAAGGTTCTCGAATGGCGACCACGAACCTGATGGACTGACGACATTGTTAAGATCGTGGGAAGTCGATGGAAGGAAAGGGCTCAGAGTCGTACTTCCTGGAAATGTGTGGGGGAGGCCTAGGTTCAGCAGTGGACTTCTTCAGGCTGATAATGATTCAGGAATTATAATGGTGATTGTGACAAAATCCCAAAACGACGTTTCACGTGTGAAGCACCCACTAGAAGAGATTTTACCATACGATACTACTACTAGTAAAGACTACTTAGTTGGTTTTGTTTTTCTTATTTTTAAAATAAAACAGGTTTTTTGTGTTTAAGTGAGCACCTACTTCCCTAATAAATGGTATTTTGAGCTCTTGTATTTTTTGTTTTATTTAAGATAATAATATAAGAACGACCAATATTAACAAAAAAATAATAAGATAAGTGGGAAAACCCCAAATCACGAATACAGTTTTACATTTTACTACTAAAAATTACCTACCTACCTAAAATAGGCTTAGTTTCGTAAGCAAGTGAGTATTCAGTAATTAGGGCCTGGCGACCTGTAATAAGTACTGGTCAACCAGGCTTAATCAATTGCCAAAACAGAATAAGTATGTAGAAGCATATTATTAAATTATACGATTTCCAACGTTTAAACATGTAAACACCAGTTAAACAGAATTAGTCAAATAGATCTCCTAAGTATAACCGTGTAACAGGCAGTTACGATATTGTCATTCTTCTAAGTTCCCACGAAAAAGTGTGTATGTGCCACATACGGCATTTTATGCACGACGTAAAAATATGTAAGTGTAATAAAATCTAAACCAGTATAGATTTAAATAAAAAAAAAAACCATCTTAAACTAGATCTACAGTAAGAGCATCTCAACAATTTTCACAGAAATATCTCAAAAAGGGCTCCAGTTATAGGCATTTTACCATTTTCAAATCTTAAAAACGCTCTCCTGTAAAATTTGTGTTTTGCAGATACACAACTATACGTAGGGAGTGTCGATATTTAGTTAGTCCATATGACTGGCCTCTCAGCTCAATTGGTAGCCGGTCTGCCTTCTGGGCCATAGTCATGGGGTTTGATATCCACCACAGAATAAATATTTGTGTCATGAACACAGATGTTTGCTCTCTGTCTGGGTGTTATATTCTTTTCTAAGTGCATTTACATTTAAAAAATAGCATATATCTGGTTCCCATAATATAAGCTTTGCTTAATTTGGGGCTAGATAGTGTTGTGTGGATTGTCTACAATATTTATTATTATTTCATACTTACCTACCGTTTGGGCATTATATGACAAACATCTTCTGCTTGGCCCGGGTCCATCTCACAGTCAGGTGTTGAAGGTATAGAAATAGTGTCACAGTGATTGTGATGCTCTGGTACTACTGTACTTTCAGCTTTTAATTGTTGAATTAGGTTTGCAACCATTGACTGGGGCTGAGGACCGAATCTAATCACGCTGGATTTTGGTGGTCTACCTTTTTTATTAGTAATATTTGTGTTATGGCATACTGCTGGTGATCCATCTTGCAGAGAGGTTTGCTCCGCCTTTCTGCAATTTAATGGTATTAATCAAGCACTAGGTTACTGTACAGAAAACTATAAACAAAATGTATACTTACGTCGGATCTAGTTCAACTTCTATACTGTTCGGCTCAATAGGAGAAGGTCTGTTAAAGTGCGCCTCAGTAACACATACATTAATTTTCGTTTTATTTAATTTTAAAAGTTGTGCGATCATTGATGGTGGTTGAGGACCAAATTGAACTACATTTACTTTTCGTGGTCTACCTTTCTTGTTAGAATGAGACACTTCATCACTGTTATTGCTATAGCTTATTGTAGGAGTATCTCTCAAATCTTGTAAAGGATTTTGCTCTACCATTACTTATTGTTTGTTCAAACTGGTTCAAATTAGAACACAACACAACCAGTATCAAAGAGTGCTCTGTGCAGTATCATTATCAGCTGCTGCACTGCACTTTGACTGCACTCTTAACAAACCAAAGTACCACAAACAGTGTTGCCACGTGCCAAACCAAAATATCTGGGTTTCAAAGTCTAAAAATCTGTATAAATCTGTATTTGATTGAAAAAAACACGAAGAACATAAAAGAAAACAAAAACAACACAAATAAAACAGAAAATATACAAAAAAAACCGGCCAAGTGCGAGTCAGACTCGCGCACGAAGGGTCCCGTTCTAAAAACATTTATTATCTTTTGTATTTGTTGTTATAGCGGCAACAGAAATACATCATCTGTGAAAATTTCAACAGTCTAAATAGCACGGTTTATGAGATACAGCCTGGTGACAGACAGACAGACGGACGGACGGACAGCGAAGCCTTTGTAATAGGGTTCCCGTATTTACTCTTCGAGTAGGGAACCCTAATTATACACAAATATTGAATTTATTATTAAATTAAATTACTTTTTCATAGACTAAATCAAATTCCAAAAATCTGTATAAAAGTAAGGTAAAATCTGTAATCTGTAATACTAGCGAAAATCTGTATAAATACAAATAAATCTGTATAATTGGCAGCACTTATCAGATCACAAAATAATAGGATGCAAAGTACCAACTGACACGCTTTGCGAGTGAGTTGGAGAGTCTGTGGAGAGAATGGAGATACTATAGTGGCAAATACACGGTTTCAAGCCGCAGCTTCTACCAAGGTGACCTTTGTAGACACTGTGGCTTGAAACCATGTAGCCGTCAGTTTTAATCCAAATTTCGCATGACCTCTAAACACCCTTGGTAGAAAGACGCGCCCTTCAAACCGCTGGCAGAAACGGTGGCTTTAAACCATCTAGCTGCTTGTTTTAAACCAAGCGTACTACAGTCGCGTAGCCACATGCACCGAGCGCAGACGTTTGCGTGCGCGCACGTTGGCGCTCACATTCTTTATTTTCTACTACCTTCTACACCGCAGGTCGTGGGTTCGATCCCCACCGAGAACAAATATTTATGTGGTGAAAACAGAAGTTTGTTCTCTGTCTGGGTGGTATATTGTATTCTATGTATGAATTAACTAACAAAAAAATAAATAATATAATTATGATATAACTTCTACTACTATCTGGTTCCCCTATTATAAGTTCTGCTTAGTTTGGGGCTAGATAGTGTCGGGTGGATCGTCTACAATATTTATTTATGCATTCTCAAGAAGAAAGTAAGTATTAGGTAGGAAATAATGTCGTCGAAATTCAGTGCATTTATTAAATTTATATGACTTAGAACGAATCGGTCCATCAACCACTCTATCCATTTTCTTTTTCATTTTTTTCTTCAAATGCACACAAGAAGTGCATTACAAACTCCAAACTTTTGAAATTTTCATAATTATGGAGCTATGTCGTCTTTGTAATAGTCCAACACAAGCGTTCTACACACGTCTGCTCAGCACGAGCGTTTCAAACTACTGAAGTTTGGCGTTGGTTTTAAACCAATGTAGCCAGAAGCGTTCTGCGAAGGTCACCTGGGTAGAAACTGCGGCTAGAAACCGTCTAATAAAACATACTAATCTCTTGTCTTGAGTATTTGTATTCTGTGGCAGGTAGAGTGAGTGGAGTGAGTGAGTGAATGAAATGAATGAAGCTGCGTGATCGCGCGGCGCGGTGTGCAAGTTTTATTTGTTTTTCTTTTCTTTCTGCATCGAGTTGTCTCATAATCTTGAGAATGTCTCTTGAAATATCATGTGGATTTGAGTTTATTACTACTCCTGACTTCCAAGGATGCTTGACGGAGGCCTTACAAGTTAATTACTCATTCATAGTTTCACCGCTAATTCACCCACGTTTTACCCGACAGCACTCCTCAAGTTCTGATAAAGTTGGCGGTTTTACACGTTCAGATATGATACTATCCCCTCAAGACTGGACTACTAGGGTAGTTGGTAGACTTTCCCAACACTGGGACGTGGACACAGAGTCTCCGGTGGTTCGCCAAAGACATGAAGATTGTTTGAGTGAAGAACTGGGATATTGCAAAGGTCTTGGTTTGCCAGCTATCATGCTACCGCTGCATGGTATAGAATCCAACAACTTGGCAAGGATTATACTATCTTATTATGAAACCAGGCAAGTACTAGCTAGTAAAGACTAGTTTTTTCTACTAACTTATGTCTTAAAAATAAAGTATTGACATCACTTTTTTTTACAGCCATCACCCTGCTCTAATATGGACCCGAGTACCAATGGCATCTAGTAGAACACTCAGGAATTTAAGGAATAGTGAATCTAGACCAGATGAGTATGATGATGAGCCTTGGAATGAGACTTGGTACTGGTGGTCCAAGTTCCATGAGCGGTTAGAGTGGGACAAGCGAGTTGGGGTGGTCCTTGAACTGTCAGCCGACTTACCCTCTCAAAGGGTTATTGATAGATGGCTTGGAGAACCAGTTAAGGCCATAGTTATACCTACTCATCTATTTCACAACAATAAGAAGGGGTAAGTCAGGGCAGCCCTTGCTCACTTCATCCATTTTATGCTAACATGTACATCATCTTAGTCTTATTGAGATTTTCTAGATAGCAAACGCAGTGTAGTTTTTATATCACACACATTTTATTATTAAAGGCCTATCCGCCATTACAAGAACTCGCAAGACAACTGCCATCGTATTACCAACGACAATACTATTATAGATTCACAATAGACACTAGTGATCCTAGAATGGTCTCGGCCTCTTTGCCATAGGAAAACATAAAACCTTGACACCTTCTCCTATTTTTTAAAAAAATAATCTGAATCTCATTCACATATTTTTAAACAAAATATCTTATAACATTTATCTACTATGCATTCAACATAACACATTTTCAACAACTATTTATTATACAAAACAAAATTCATTATTATTAATACAATAACATACCTAGTTGTTAATATTCATTTGCTCAACAAGTTTCCACTATGAAGCTCAAATTTACATTTTTTAAGTTTATTTATACCTTCTGAGCCTTTACTTACTTCTAATATAATTCTTAGGATCCTCATATATTTTAATTTCGAAATGTTATTTTATACAATTTAAAATATTTATCAGTATTTACTTGTCTTTAGCATTAGCTAAACCATCATCTACTTATATCGCAATGATTACAGTTTTGTTTTTATTTGTGAACACACATCGATCAGTTTTAGTTGGTAGTAAAGCTAATTTTAATATTACATTTGTGAATGTGTTGTTCCATGTAATAGGAGCTTGCTTAAGTCCATACAAAGCTTTATTTAATCTTATTCCTTTTTAGATTCTTTTTCGAAACCTCCTGGTATTCTCATATAAATATTTTTTTATCTTTTGTGCCAGTTAAATATCTTAATATTTTCTTTACATATTTTTATCAGACAGTTCCCCATACAAAATGCTGTTTTTACATCGAAACTCATTAGTTCAGAATATTATCATATGTAGCTATAGCAAACAGAGACTTTAAAGTTTAATACTCTAAACCATTATTGCTCATAACCTCTGACTACTAACCATGCTTTTTAATTATTATTTTTTTCCTTACCCTGTGTTTCTTGCTATCATCAGCTATTTCCCACGTTTTATTAGCTAGAAAAGACTCCTTCTCCGAATCGATTGCCTTCTTCCAACTGTCTCTTTCTATACCTGAAATAGCATCATTATAGGTTTTCAACACATAATCACTAAACTTAACAGGGAGTTTTCTGATTCTCTTTGATGTTCTTTGTTCCTCAACTTCTTGTTGTATCAGTGAATCATCATCAGGTCTTTCTATTAGTTCATCTCGACCAGTTTCAGTATTTTCCTGTTCTTCTTCACTGTAGTAAATCTCGTCTTCTTCACTAACATCTGATATTATTACATTTTCTTCTGTGTCATTTACTACTGTCTCATCTGTAGTAACTCTTACTCTTTCTTCGTCATTTTCCATTTTTTCATCATCAATTTTAACAATTACAACATCTCTTCCTATTTCAATTTTACGTTGTTCAGGGTTCCACAGCCTGTAGCCGTTGTTAGTGTATCCCACCATCATTACTTTTTTACTTCTCGGTTGTAACTTTTTTAGATGTCCTTGATGTTTTAAATACATAATCGTTCCAAATTCTTGTATATTTGATATGTCAGGACGTCTTCTATTCCATACTTCATATGGTGTTCTTTTCTGTAGAGCATCACTGGGTAGTCTGTTTATTAAATAAACTGCACTCAGTACAGCCTCACCCCACATCTCATTTTCAATGTTTTTGTTGAACAACATTGCTCTAGTTTTCTCTAGAATAGTCCTATTAAATCTCTCTGATCTGCCATTTAGTTCTGGTGTGTATGGAACTGTAAAATCCATTTTTATACCTTTATTTAGACACCAAGTCTTCAAATCATTGTTTGAGTACTCTCCTCCGTTATCACACCGAATACAAGAAACTTTCTCATTTTTTTCTCGTTCTGTTTCTTCAACATAATTTTTAATTATATCTGGAACTTGACTTTTTTGCTTTATGATGTATACTTTGGTAAAGTGACTGAAGTCATCAATCATCGTGACAAAATACCGTTTTCCGTCATGCGTTTCAGTTTCAAATGGTCCACATACGTCTGTGTTTATTATTTCCAGATTTCTTTCTCCTCTTTTTCTTATTTTATTATGTGGTAGCTTTGTTTGCTTTGCTTTTATACATACCTCACAGTTCTCTTCAATTTTATCATTTCCACCTATTTTTATTCCATCTGCCACCTTTGTTAACGTCTGTAATATTCCTTTACCTGGATGTCCCAGTCTTCTATGCCACTCAAGGGCAGTACCTTTTTCTTGCATAAGCAAAGAAACTTCATCATTATTATTTTTATTTATATCGACATAATATAATCCATTTTCTTTCACTCCTTTTAAAACGAGCTCTTTATTTTTATATATTTCTACTTTATTACCAGTAAATAATACTGAACCCTGGTTATTAGTTATTGCACTCACCGACATCGTTTTGTGCCAGTTCAGGAACAAACAATGTCTTTTCTAAATTGCAACTGGTACCTTTCACAGCTCCAACACCCTTTGAGATCATGGTGTTGTTATTAGCAACTGCAACTTCAGTTTTATTTTCTTGATACCTTGACATCAGATTTAGATTGTTTGTCATATGAACTGTGCTTCCAGAATCAACCACAAATATCGATTCTGTCTTTTTATCAGCGCTTGTCAAAAATGATGTTTCAGCCTTTCCTTTGTTTTTCCTGAAAAAACAATTTTCTTCCGCATGATTTGTTTTCTTACAAATGGTACATTGGGTTGTATTATTTTTTATTTTACAGTTCTCATTTTGCGTTTTGCAATTTATTTTAATATGCCCCAACTTTCCACACTTAAAACATTTCATCCTGTGTGTTGAAGCTTTATAGGCCATTGGTTCTTCTTTTGTTTCATTTCTAGACTCTTCCATGAGCAGCCTGTTTGTTAGATTTATTAGTGTTTTATTTTCTTTTGATGTAGCTTCCCAAGCCGTTACGAAGAACTTGTATGAGGTTGGCAAGCATGTCAGCAATTTCGACATCACCAAGTCATCATCGATTTTTTGACCCAAGCTATTCAGTCTCATTGCCAAATTTTCGACTTCTGTTATTAGTTGCGTCATTGTCTGATCTTTGTATTGGAAATTGAAGAATTCCTGAAGTAACGAACATTTGTTTCGTTCTTCATTTCCCTCAAAAATGCTACACAACTTTGTATACATTTCTGCAGCCGTTTTACATCCAAGTATATGCGCCTTTAGTTTTCTATCGATCGAGCATAATATTAATATCTGTGCTTTGGCATCTTTTAGATCATCAATTTTTTCTTCTGATGTTTTTACAGTACCTTCCAGCTGGTTTGCTCGAAAATGCACATTTAGCTCGAATTTCCATAGGTGAAAATTCTTTGACGACGTCAACTTTTCTACCGTATCTTCATCTGTTTTACCGGACATTTTTCCTGTTTTATTTTTACTGTTTTTAATTCTTATTTTAATGTTTTTAATTGCATTTGCACTCTAGCTCACTGGCCCATAACCTATTGAGATTTTCTAGATAGCAAACGCAGTGTAGTTTTTATATCACACACATTTTATTATTAAAGGCCTATCCGCCATTACAAGAACTCGCAAGACAACTGCCATCGTATTACCAACGACAATACTATTATAGATTCACAATAGACACTAGTGATCCTAGAATGGTCTCGGCCTCTTTGCCATAGGAAAACATAAAACCTTGACAAGTCTTAATATGAGCTTTTATCCCAGCTGGGCTGCACCTATAATGGTGTGATTGAGTTTATAATAATAATAATAAAATGCATTTATTTTCTCTCATAAAGACTAAGATTAATGTACATGTAAGGTATAATAATATTAATTTAAGTAGCCTTATTATAGTTGACCTTACATAAGTAGTTCCACACCTTATTTGACTACAATCTTAGAACTTATACTTAAATAGGACTTATTTGACAGCTATATTCCTAATTTTAATGTTGAGAGCCTGTCCAGATGGGGCGTTTTACGCGCGAGTGCCCTCGCGCGTTTCAATTTATATTGCGTCCAGATGCCGCGTTTTAGGCGCGCTCCTACGCGCGATGTATTTGGGAGGGACCCAGGGACAGTTATAAACATGGAGCCAGACAAAGCAGTCGTGTTGTGGCTTGCATACCGCAGATGGAAACGTCGTAAACAAAGAGAAAGTCGACGATTTAATGTGCATCCAATTCTACGTGACAGAATGGTACATAGTATGTTTATAACATTATACCCAAAGCTCAGAGAACATAAGGAAAAGTTTTTGAAGTGAAAACTTCTTTAGCGGCGTTGAGCACTTTCTGTAATGGGTATAAAATCTTAAACTCGCGTCAGGATCACGTGACCTGATTCGCGTCAGGATCACGTGACCTGATCGAAAAAGCGTAAGACGGATGGAGAGGACGTTGCCGTTCCGCTCGACTGACCGCGCCGTACCCGGTGTGCGACGTTGCCGCTTCGCTCGCCGGCCGGCACTGTTGCTACGATGGGGGCGGGGCGGCGCGTGCGGTTCGTGCATCTATTAATGATAAAAGTGATGAAGAAATAGCGAAAGAAAATGAGTGAGTACTTTATAAATATACTAGATGAAAATTTAATAAGTTTTAATACGAGCGGCAAGTTTTCACTTCTGCCGGCACTCCCGGAGTGCAACCCGTCTTTTTTTTTTAACTACTTTCGGATGTCAGTAACATCGTTTGATGATTTACTAGAAATTATCAAAATTGTCACTCTCCATTTTCGTTCCAAATACGTCCACTCGCGTCGGACTCGCGCGCACCACTGGACGCAGCAATGGCACCAGAGTATCTCGACTCGCGTGGCGCTCGCGCGTAAGGGCGCTTGTACACGCTAAGAAAAAACGCCGGGCCTACCCAAGAATTCGTGTCGTAACAAGAAAATTACTGTGTACACGGCTCGCAGCGGTGCACGAAAAAAATCTTATCTGCGCAAGACAAGAATTTTGTCTTTTCCACACACGAAAACGCAACAACGTTCGCCGCGTCGTGTCTTGCGCAGATAAGATTTTTTTCGTGCACCGCTGCGAGCAGTGTACACAGTTATTTTCTAGTTACGACAAGAATTCTTGGGTAGACCCGGCATTTTTTCTTAGCGTGTACAAGCGCCCTAACACGTGCGAGTCGAGAGTCCGGCGAGTTGCTCGCGTTTTACGCGCGATTGAGGAATCGCACGGCAGCGTCTGGACGGGATATATAGCGCTCTAGTATCTGGAGAACGCGCGAATGTTTACGCCCCATCTGGAGAGGCTCTGATTACTCCTTTGTTTAATACAAAGGTGAATGGCTTTCTGTAAATCCTATAGTAAAACCTCTGGGCGGGTAAAAAAGACTGATGTGTCTGTAATCAAAACTCTTTTTGTCCATCTGCATATACTCTACCAACAGAGAGAGCCAAAAAATTTATGATAACATAAATTTCTTCAAATCTGCACTCTTTCAGATTCCCTGTTCTGTCACGAGCCCACCAACAGCTAGTGGTCAGCATGGTGCAACATGAAGCACAGGTGATAATCAGCGGAGCGAGGAGACATGATATTAAACACTATCTCCAATACATGCATCGGCTCTGGATGAGACGACCTTACTTATCTGATGATCCTATGCTCCAGTATGCTAGGGGGTAAGACATTTACTGAAATTCATGCTTTATAGTCAACCCTACACATACATAAAATCACGCCTGTTTCCCATAGGGCTAGGCAGAGAACATGGATTAGCTACAATCTTATATCTTTCGCTTCATTCACTCTCATGCTCTAAAACAGAGACAAAAACAAAATTCGCTTCGTAGTACCAACCAAATATTTCATTGTCTCTGTACCAAATTAGCAAGTAGTAAGTTAAGGTAGGTACATGGCTATTTTATTTTGTAACACTTTTTAATACCTACTTTATTGGCAAATTCTTTTTATTTTATTGCAAAACCACCAGGGCTAAAAGGTAAATCATAATTAAATAATCTAGTAGACCTTTTTATCATTAGTTTGGAAGAATGCAACACAATTTTGAAATAATGTTTTTTTTTACTGTTTTCATATCCATTATACATAGATGAGTTAGTAAAGAAAATGACACATTGTTTGATGCTAATTTCAGATGGGAAGACTACCTTCAGACTCCACTTCAGCCACTCGCAGATAACTTGGACACACACACATACAATGTTTTTGAAAAGGATCCAATCAAATATGAACAGTACCAAAAAGCTATTGCAAAAGCATTGACACACTTCAAAACAAAAGCGAAAGTAATTTTTTTCACATCTCTGATCTCCTATAAACCAAACTCTGATCTCCAAACATGCTACTTCCAATAGCGTGTACAGTTTTGCGAAATGTATTATGCACTGTCGCAATGTAACAGAATTCCTACAGTGAGACGCCTTGCGCGCTCGAACAGAGCATTTTGACTCGTGCCACCGCGATCTGCCATTTTTGGGTTTTTTCGCCGAACACAAAGGGGCGCGCAGTGTGCACGAAGCGCCATTGTGGACAGGTTGTGTGTGTCTGGACTGCGCGCGAACCATGGAAACTATGGAACTATCCAAGCAGCGACGTCTCTATTGCATACAAACTTTGTTTACCTTATAACCTGCAGCTGCTGGGGTGCATTTTCAAATTACTTAATTATCTTAATTATTGCGTGCAGTCATACCCCAACAAAAACTATGTAAAATGTAAATGTAAAAATATTTATTTCCATAAAAGCATGCATAATGATATATAGATGCGACGCGCCTTCCTGCTTTAGCTTGCGCTGTGTTGCAGGAAGTAACGCCTCATTCAAACATGAAAATACAATTATACAAATAAACAAAAGAAAAACTATGGCTAGGGTTTTACAATTAGTGACCTAAAATCTACGATAACAACTACATATCATTAAACTACATAATATAAAAACTGAACATAAAAGCAGGGAAATACATAAACTATAATATATGTAGAGTTTTAGATTAGCACGATTAGCACGAAATCTTCAAAATTGCAATGTAAGGCATTGCAATTTTGATTTCGTGCTAAGTTGTAATTATTGTTGAAAACTTTTTTTTATATTTGATAACGGTTTTTACTTTACAGAGTGGAGAGGTTGACAAACAAGTGGAAATGCAGGATTTAATTTCAAAACTTGAAATTGGTCAAGGTGATAATGCACATTTGAATAAAGAGCAAATCATAACATCTAATGAGAAGCAAAATGAAACCCCGGTTATGAAAGAGGAGCTTAGTAAAATTTCTTCTATAGATCAAGCAAATGAAGAAAACCAGTGTAGAAATGTGATTACTAATGAGGATAGTATAACTACACCAAACAAAGAGGATAGTATAAATGCTTTGAATGATGAACAAAGTAAAAACATCAAGAACTCGGAACAATCTAAAGCGGTTACTGTGATGGTGCTGGGAGCTGGTAGAGGACCTTTAGTTAGAGCCACATTCAATGCGTCCGATATCACTAATACCAAAGTTAAGGTAAATAAATAATAATAAATAAACATTGTGGACAATTCACAGAACACTATCTAGCCCCAAACTAAGCAGAGCTTGTGCTATGGGAACCAGCTTGCTGATACAATACTTTTATACATTTATTATACGTGTAAAGCGCGTAGACCGAAACTACCGTATACATTACTTACAAAATACCATCATCATCATCATCAGCCTGAAGAATTCCACTGCTGGACATAGGTCTCCCCTACACATTCCCAGGAAGAACGATTCTGAGCTCTTTCCATCCACCGCCTTCCCGCGATCTTAACAATGTCGTCGGTCCATCTGGTGGGTGGGCGCCCTACGTTTCTTCTTCCGGTTCGTGGTCGCCATTCTAGAACCTTCATTCCCCAACGGTTGTCCGTTCTTCGAGCTATATGACCATAAAACGCTAGTAATAAAATATTCTTTCAGGTCATAGCTGTAGAAAAGAATCCTTGCGCTGTTGTAGTGCTCGCTGCGCAAGTGCGGGAGATTTGGCGCAATCGTGACGTCACCGTTGTACCTGGGGACATGAGGCGGCTAAACCTCACTCCGAAAGCCGATATCATCGTCTCGGAGCTCTTAGGTATATCAAAAACAGACCAATTATAATGAGGCAATGCTTTGATATTGCCCGTAGCACACCTCTGCTGCAGAACCGTCACAGCGGTACCGCAGAAATTTTGTCATGTCTTGTCCCGTGTAGAAGATGCGGATCACTAGTGAAACTGCCTGTTCTAACGCGTAGATTTGACTATATTCCATCTCTTTCTCCGCTCGACGCTAGCCACACTACTGCGCTCTGGCCGCCGTTTTTTTTTCATGAAATTCATCTAGCGGTGCCCCTTTGACGGTTCCGCAGCGGAGGTGTGCTACGGGCGTATAAGCCAAGACTACAATATCGGGTGGGCTTTAAGCATGTTAAAAAATATTTTCAGGGTCCTGGGGCGATAACGAGCTATCCCCCGAATGTCTAGATGGCGCGGCTGGGCTTCTCAAGCCCGGTGGAATATCAATACCTAACCAGTACACATCATATGTAGCGCCCGTGTCTTCAGCGCGGTTGTGGGCAGCCGCAAAGTCCGCCTCTATAAACGAAAAAAAGGAAAAGAATCTTGAAACATTGTGGGTTGTTTATATGCAAAATAAACATTATATTGCCGAGACAAAGGTATGTTAGATTTACCACTTTTTGCCGTTCTAAAGGGGTTTATATTTAGTATGTGTCAAGTGCACGTAAGGAGCCTCTTTGAGGCGCACTTAAAATCCTTTCACCACCCTTGGTTCGAAAAAACCAGTGACACAATAAGAAATAAGGATTTATGTGCTTCGAATGAATACTAAGCATAAGAATAGTAGTGAGCTATGAGAAATAGATTTTATGTCACTAAAAATAACATTTCACTTTGTTAAAGTAGAAAAAAAAGCATCTTTTGTAAATGATTTAAATAGGTCATTTAAATCATTTACAAAAGATGCTTTTTTTAAACTTGTCACTCATGCTCCTATTTACGGGACGCGCTTTAGTGCCTGGAAAAGGATTCTTGATAGAGTAGGTTTGCCAGTCTCGCTTCTAATTCTAATTTGAGTTGGAAGAATAAGGTCTGCACTGACGTCCCGCGATGGGGTGTATTGTGCATTGTCCCCCTTCTAATCTCACCTCAGCCAGCCAAACTCCTTCAAATAGCGGAGTAGGACCTTGGGTTGATGGCAGCAATGTCCCATTGGACCGGATGGTGACACATTATGTGGATGTGGAGGGACAAGACTTAATCAGTTCCCTGAGCCCTGGCTTAGACCTCGCTTCTTCCGTTGCGGAGCAGTGC
The DNA here is from genome assembly GCA_947578465.1 of Thera obeliscata. Taxonomy (NCBI): domain Eukaryota; kingdom Metazoa; phylum Arthropoda; class Insecta; order Lepidoptera; family Geometridae; genus Thera; species Thera obeliscata. Next base: position 9,711,041 of record OX387926.1, read on the forward strand.
AATACTACGTGTTCCACAGTTTCTCTTTCTTGCAGGCAGCCGCGACAAAGGTCGCTTTCAGTCGCTCCAGTCTTGTCAGTGGATTACTAACTTTAACTTTTACATTCCAGCCAGTATTCACATTTGACCATCCAGCTAAAGGAATCCTGGACTATCAAGGACAGCAGATGACTGATTGGAGAGGATTACCGTTGACAGATAATCGCCGTTCAGCTACAATCACTTGGGAAGTGCAGCAGGATAATGTGATACACGGATTTGGAGGATATTTCGATTGTTCCTTGTATGGAGGAGAAATGCTGAGTATCGTACCCTCTACTCACAGCACAGGGATGATTTCTTGGTTCCCTGTTTTCATCCCGATCGCGGTATGTATCAATTTAAAGAATATTAGCTTATTACGTGGTTAAGATCGCTAGATGTCGGTGGATGGAGTGGGCTCAGAATCGTTATTTCTAGAAATGTATAGGGGAGGCTTGTCTCCAGCAGTGGACTTCTTCAGGCTGATGATGATGCATCTAACGTATAAAATTAACTTCAAACCGTTCGTGGCGTCGATTGTTATTTCTAACTTTTACAAGTTAGGAATGACACCACCACCAGTAGACCTCAATCTCATACGAACTTAGGTCCACCTAACTGTTAAATGGGCTATGATTTAAACTTTTAATTTTTTAATTTTATACGCGTTTATGAAAACCGAACAACGTTTCCGCGTCAAGCTCGCTTTTAATAAAAGAAACGAGAGAACCAATAAAAGGTTTTCACGGGTACAAACATTTAAGATTAAAATTATTATCTTCTCCATGAATCAGCTTACGTTAACGAGCACTTGTAAGAGTGGTAGAACCCACGACCTCTTTTGCAGCTTTCCAGAGAAGGAATATATCGTATGGGGAAACCGGCATGTCTTAAAGTTCGAAATAAACGTGTCAAATGCACAATAAACGACTCTTTTATTTGAGGCGCACTTAAAATCCTTGCAAAATTAAATTAATTTATTTTTATTTAATTTGGCTCGAAAGAACCAGTGAGGTGCAGGTATTCCACTAGTTAACAAGGAACTGTTTCTTTCAGACACCGATGAGAATTCGACGCGGCGAAAAGTTAAAAGCTACGTTTTGGCGTTGCGTTGACTCGCGCAAAGTATGGTACGAGTGGCTTGTGGAAGTTGGAGACAAATCATCAGGCATCCACAATGTTAACGGGCGCAGCTCTGAAATGCTTCTGTGATTTGTAGGGCTTTTTTGAGATTACGGGTAATTTTTGTACTGATATTCAAAATATCTGTCAAAATGATTATGACATTATTATGAGGTACATAATATTAAAACGATTATGATTACATTTATTCTTTTATTATTAGACACAACTTAGACATTCTAATTTGAGGTAGGGGAATAAGGTCTGCACTGACATCCCACAATGGGGTGTGTTTTGCAACTTAGGCCCATATTCAGAAACAATGCTTGAGTCTGAGTCGAACTTCCAGCACAGATTTTTGACACTTCATTGAAGAACTATCATAAAATCTATGCTTGAGATGCAAATCATACTAAAGCATTGTTTCTGAACGGGCCTTAAACCTTTGAACTTGCTCATTGTTTTAGTGGCAGGTATATATTATTCTATCTATTTACTTACACTCTCTACATATGTAACAAAACTAATATTATTAAATACTATTTGGTATTGAAGCAAACAAATTATAGTACCTAACTAATTTGTTTAAAGAAAACTTACTTCTTTAATAACCTTACAATGTTTACTTCTTTGTGAAAGTCATCAATATCTTGTTCCCATCTTTTTTCAAAATAAATTCCTGTAAACAAAATTTCTATGTTAGATCGAAATAAAGCAAGTACTCGCTAACATAGCCAAGTCAAGGTGAAATAATCACTGGCACAATTGTTATTTCATTCCGATTGGAAAACAATGTTACCTTGGAGAAATTGAGCATTGTTACCAGTCCTGATGGCCCAAGGCAGGTAACACTTTAGGTAGAGCTGGCGATGCTTTGGCTTCAGTCTGCCGGCTCCCCAGATACCACCGCTGATGCACATTGGCAGCTTGGTCTGAATACCTTCCACCCACTTCACAGCTACCTGAGTGATGTGATTAATAACCAGGTCAAACTTGATGTAAAAGGATGAAGGAAAGTGCCAAGGTATGTAATAATAGAAGATATAGTAAAAGTAGGTACCTCTCCCAACATAGTAGTTTTCATAAACAAAGTGGCATGAACCAAATCATGCACTTCTCTGTACCGTTGCATAACATAAGCTAGTTCCGGGTCCTCTATGAACTGGACAGGCAGTCTAGAATCAGCGGTGATGTTATTGTCACGCATAAAGTCTGCATACACGCGTCCCAGTGTATGTTCTGGAAGTTGTGATAGTTTTTCAAATGAAATTGTCTTCGAGTTTATTCTCGGTTTTTCTTTCAAAATGTCGTTGCCCTCAGAGGTTTCACGCATTTTACCCTGCATGTACAGTAATGCCTTTTCCCCTGTTACCTCTCCGAGGCAAGCGATCATGTCGCCGCGATGAGGATTCAGCAGAGCTATAGCTGCAGAGCCACATGATAGTAGCGTCTTTTGAAATGTGCTTGTGGGGATAAAGTTCGCTTTTAGTTCATCACTAAAAGTATTGCCTTTTGGTATGGCCGTTGTGTATTTTCTTAGAAATAGACGACGCATGGTGTAACCTCAGATACTAGAAAAATAAGCAAATCAAAACAAATGATTTTATTTTATTTGTTAGAACTGTTCGAAAAGAGCAAGCGCAAGCCAACTGCAAAATCAACAGACAAAGCGAAAGTCAAATTATGAATAAAGTCAAAGTCAATGAGCGCTGCGCTGCGCACCAAAGTAAACAAAACCCAGGGAAGAGGTAGTAAATAAAACATCCTTGACAAAACCAGCTGTTTCTGTTGTTTTTTTTACTTACGCTAATTGATACAGGCTAAAGTTATGATTTAGAAGATACTACCTACGTGGCGGGCATGAAGTTAGCCGTATAATGAATCTTCCTTTCGCCATTGGCCGATTATCCATTTATTTGCAAAAAAAGCAACGCCAAAATCGACAGCATGTCAATGTCAGTACATCACTAACAATAAATGTACGTCATGCAAGGTCAGTGTGACCAGATTCAGTATTTTAATAACTTTTCGGTATTTTCGATCATCAGAATTTTTGTTGGTTTTTTATCAGAAGTTGTATATTTTGGATGAAGTCAGAGTAAATGGTGGTTTTGTACGAATTCTAATCATTCAATGTCAAAAGAGCGTTGTATGTATCAAAATCTCGCACGGAATTTTCGGAACGCTACATTCCATAAAACCAAATGCGAGATGAAGCAAAATCTACATGTGGCATGCGGTCCCACACGTGCCACACCAGTTGTAATGCTTAACAGTCGCCGTCATCAACTAAAACTATGGTTTCACAAATAACAACGATAAATTATTGAAATAAATTGCATGTTCTTCCGTTTGAAAATATAAAATGCAAGTTCTAACAAGCGGCACGTAACTTACGCGCTTCGATACGCGCTGCGCATGCGTCGTAGTGGGCCATGTCGCGCACACTGAATATTAGGAGTGAGGCATATATATCGGAACAGGTAAAAATAACAGGTATTTTAAAACAACAGCTTGGAACTGTTGTCTAAACCACTGAGAACCTGTTCCAGTTCCATTCCACAACAGCCCGAATCTGCCGAAACATGCGTCTCTTTATTCTAGCTTATGGAGATTACTTTTGTTAGAAGGAGACGCCACGCACGGAACATGTGAGGCATATATATCGGAACAGATAACACAATAACAGGTGTTTTAAAATAACAGCTTGGAACTGTTGTCTAAACCAACCAATGAGAGCCTGTTCCCTGCCTGTTCCAGTTCCAGTTCCATTCCACAACAGCCCGAATCTGCCGAAACATGCGTCTCTTTATTCTAGCTTATGGAGATTACTTTTGTTAGAAGGAGACGCCACGCACGGAACATGCTCTTCTCTATTCTAGCTTACGCATCTTACCTTTGTTAGAACGAGATAGCCTGTTACAAGTAAGAGAACAGGTGTTGCGTTCGGAAAAACTATGTTGCATGCAACACAACCAGCTGTTATTTTGGAACAGGTTTTTGGAACTGTTGTTTTACTGGAACTGGAACAGGCGGAACAGGTTTCTTATTTTACCTGTTCCAACCCACTCCTACTGAATATGTGGATGTTGCAGAGTGTCATAATGGTACAGAGAGCGGAGTGCAACTGGAGAGCCAATCAGCGCTACGCACGCTCGCCCTTCATTCCGCTAGCCCCCCACAGGCCACAGGTACCTTATTTTTGACGGTCACGGTCAATAACGGTCAGCGCTAAAGTTATGTGCCGCTACCTATACCTGCTCGTAACCTCTTGAGGTGTTTATACCTACACAATAATCATGCATAGAAAAATGTAAGAATTATTGTTTATCATGTATTGTGATTGTGATGAAGATTTTCGAATAAAATGTGTAATTTTTTTGGTTTTACCCTGTTAAGCAGGGCGATAATGCAAGATAATGTAATTTATTACCTCGTCGGAATTTTCGTAAAGTTTTAAACTTAAGTCTGGTCACACTGCGTGGCCCGGCCCCGGGCAAACAAAGCAAGTCAAAGAGAATGTAAACTACGAAGACGAAACGAAGCAAGCATGCGAATTTTATTGAGTTGAGGTTATGTTTACGAGGAATTTAATTATCAAAAGATAAGCCAAAAATCGTAGAAATATCAATTATTCGAGCTGATACCACAAGCAACAACTTTCCAATAGCACAGAGGTTTTAAAATGTAAGATTAACAGAAACAGGGATAGTTCAGGTGTCATATTTGTCCTTACAATGAACTCTACCGGTACTACTAAAAATACAATTTATTCACAGATGACTTCAGCAAAAAAACCATCAAAATTTAAACAGCTGAAAGCAGAACTCAGCAAAGATTTGATGTTTATAAAAAACATACTATCAGCTATGCCTGTGCAAAAGAGAGGTAAGAAAACGTGTGTGTATGTTGCAAAATTCAAATTATTCACAATTATGTTTTTCAATTATGTGCTCCACCTAGTAGGCATAAACTACTACTATAACACTAGTAAACTTTAACTAATATAGATCTGATGGGTACAGGGGACTCTTGTACTTAGTAGCTAGCTTATTCTTTTAACTGTCTGGTATCATGTTCTGGGTCACAAAGCTTACTATACCATACCCTGGTTGTATTTAAGTTTCCTTTTTTTTTTCAATAACATTTTCTATTCATTTCACTTTCAGATAATGAGGAAAACATGGACTATGAGATTGTGAATGAAAACAATGAAAATAATAATGCAGACACAGAAGTCCCCAAACGAGCTCGAAGTATAGCAGAGCTTGAAGAAAAACTCCAAAAAATCAAATCCCAGCATAACTTCAACCTAAAAAATAAGCTTGTCAAAAAAAGTTTGAACAGCAAATTGAATAAGAAAATTAAAAAGAGGGAAAGGTTAAACAAAAAACCAAAACCGACTGGTGATAGCACACCTCTAATCGAAGATAATGTAAAACCAGATAAAGTGAAACAAGAGAAGAAGCCAAAACTGGGTGCTGAAGCCAATAAACCTGTTTTTAACACTGAAGGAAAGCTTGTATTTTCCAAATTTGATTTTGCTAATACTGGTCAAAAAGGTAAACAACCTACTTTTTATTTTCAACTAGTCCTTTATGATTTATTTAGCCTATTATTTTGTACTTAAATGTTATTTATCATTTTAGAAAGAGTAAACAAAGTTGAGAAAGACCCAAAGAAGATCCTGGAAAACTTAAAACAGCAAGAACAGAAGTTCAAACAGTTACAGGAAAATGATGATGGCAGTAAAGTCAAGGAATTAAAAGAGAAACTTGCATGGAAGACAGTTCTACAAAAAGCAGAAGGACAAAAAGTGAAGGATGATCCAACACTTCTTAAGAAATCTATTAAAAAAACGGTAATTTTACAATGATATGAAATTGACTTCCCTGAAAAATATAGGCATAAAATCAAACAAAGTTCTATGGCGAAGCGGCAACATTAATTATTAACCGACTTCAAATAAAGGAGTTTTACTCAATTTAGTTTAATACTTCCCGACTGGAACCATATAAATTTTCATCAAAATCGGTTCAGTAATTGATGACGCTGGTTTCTCAAGTTTTTTAAATTTGTTTGCTTTTGTCTTCCAGGAACAAAAAAAGAAACAGAGTCAGAAAAATTGGGACTCTCGGATCAAAAATGTTGAACAGAAGAAAGAAGATAGGCAGAAGAAGAGGAAAGAAAATATTGGTAAAAAGAAGAAAGAAAAGAAATCTAAAGTTGTAAAGGCTGCTGTAAAGAGAGGAAGAGTGGTTATATAAAGATACTAATAATAAATAATACCTATTTCAGGTATATTTTTTCTTTTTACCTTTTATTAGAAATGATGACTAGATTTTATTTGATTACAGCGCCATCTTTCGAGTCAAGAGAGCTCAAGTATTTTTTTTTCTGGTTTAGCGGTCTAAAGACGCTCAAAATAAGTATAGTTGGTATTGGATGCCTAATATAAGTCTATTCAGCTTGATTCAGCGCACTTATTAGAACTCTATAGCCAATGTATTTTTTGTGGACCTGTTGGCTTTTCTACTGTTGTAGGTGCTGAAAATTGGTGCCCAATTTTGCAAATAAAACGTTAGTTGAAGGAGACTACGCTACGCCAACAGTCCCTTTATAAATACTCTTTGACTATTAATCTAATTAAAAGAATAAGCGGAGGATGATTTTTTTAAACAACTAAAATAGGTTAGCAAACAATCATTCGGCCCACCTGATGGAAAGCGGTTACCGTAACACCAGAGGCATCACTCGCGCGTTGCTGACCCTTTAAATATTTTAAAAAGGCCTTTTTGAAGAACCCCATTCTGTAGTCGCTAGGGAAAACCTCAAAACCTCAGCAGGAAGAGTATTCCACAACCTTAAGAGTACGCGGGAGAAAGTTGCTCTGAAACCAGACGGTGCGCGACCATGCCGGCTCCAAGGTATATGTGGATGAGCCCTCTGCCTTTGGCGAGCTGTGCGGTGATAAGATGAACATCATATCGAACAGTTCTCCAGAACATAACCCATTGTACAATACAAGCGGTAAAATACACACAGGGAGGAGAAAAGTCTCTCCTCAGGCTTATGGGTTCAATTACTTCAAATTTCTTGTGACCTGTGATACTTGGTTTGCTATGAAAAGGTTGGAAATAAAACAAAAGGTATCAACAGAAAGGAAATTTTCTTTATTCGTGACATTAGTTAAGGGTAGAGAGTATAAGATAAGGATACGCTTTATAAAATAGCCACATACAACATTTGCAACCCTTGCATCATAACTAACATTCTATTGGGTAGAACTACATAAAAGTGAACATACAATCATGGTGAGAGAGGTAGCATTGTACTTACAATAGCATCCCTAGAAACATACTATTTGGCTTTCTCACGCGGCATGATGGAAGGCAAAACTTTGAAAAATGCTCCAACATTATTGACAGAACTTACTGTTTTACAGTCTAATTTACTAGAAGACAAACTAACATAATCTAGGGTACCTAACTAAATTCATATGAACACATTTTTTCTTAATTCTATGTGCATAGTACACTAGATACTAAAGTTCTATTACAATGAAATTATGTTCTGTGAAAGTTTTTAAGTCAAGGAATTAATATTAAATCGGTTACTAACATTGTTACTATAAGGCTAAATAATATAGGCAGTCAACTGTTTTTGTCCGAACTATTATAATTGGACTTGTTTATCAAGCCTCTAAGTTCACAATTTAGTAAACATTTTAATATCGGAAGTAATGATGTCGATAGATTATGTGAGCCCTTTTTTATTCCACGATTAAGATTACATGTTCCGATTTAACTTAGGATAATTTCTTCGTATTATGTGTTTGATGACTGCAGTTCCATAACAAATAAATAAACACTCCACAGTCGCTAGTTATTACTAGATTGTCTTGACGTACTAAGGTAAAGGGATCCTATGAATTTTATGGTACACTTACGTGGACTGAGATAGTTACAAAATGTACAATTTAACTTTAAAAAAATATTTCTGCTAACATTATCTCGCATACCTGATTTTACTGTATCACATTGTGATATCATACATAAATAATTTCTTAGGTACGTAATTAAGTGTACCTAACGATCTTAGTGCACACGAATGTATACATGTACAGATGAATGTGTACGGACAAGGAACCCCTTTAGGAAGAGATTATTGATATTTTCATACAATTTTATAATGTCTCAATACTTAAAATAACCAACGTTCATATTTTTGGTATTTAGTGAATTAGGGCTGAATAAGCTATAACAACTAAGATTTAAGCTGCATTTATAAAAAAATACCATTAGCGACGAAAACGAGTTCCAAAGGAATCTACTATCTACGCATTGATCCAATATTCCTGCATTCTGAATCAATCGTAATGCGGTTGTTCGCTAAAAATGATATTTGTTACAAACACAGCTCATTTAAAAAAAAATCTAAAGCAAGCCGCACACAGTGTAACTTATACCTAATTTTGAAAAGCTAGACAATGCACCTCAAATAATAGCAAGTACAAGTAAAACAATCTGTATAACATTAAAACTTTTACAATTTATTGGTGTAACTGCACCAAAAAACGCGAAACAAATTGGTGTTCACTTACAGCTGATACATAATTTCAATTAACAAGCATATTCTTAGATATAGACAATTTATAGGCCTACCCACAAAATATCAAATCTACAATAATAAGATTCTGAATGAAATATTCCTTACATAATCTTAATTTACTCTTATAATAATTTCCAATTTAGAAAATGAAATAAACTTTAAACCCAATTAATTAGTACATAATTAAGGAAGTTCATTATAATAAAATGTAGAAAGAACCTATGAACAATAACTTAAACATAATGTAACTCGTCTAAATGTATGTACCTAACCATTAAAAATAAAATAATGAAATAAGTGTTAAACAATTTGTAAATAGCAACAACTATAATAAGTAATAAAAGCCTCCAAATAGAAGTGCTATTTTAAAATAACACACATAAATAAAATAGAAATAAGTAATAAAAAATATAGTTGATATTTATTTTCAGGATAAAATTTAAAGAGTACAATAACTGCTATAATAAGAAAAAAGAGGCTTTATTATATTATATAACATAACTTTAAATATAGCCTCTTATATTATTTCATTAACCAAAAACCGTCCCAATTAAAATTTGTCAGTAACAATTAAAATAATAATTGGGATTGATTCCGTAACACAATACAAATATTTGCAGATACAGCTTTAATAATAATAATAAACTAGCACATACATACATTAACACTATCAAATAGATTGCAGCAGAGGTTTCAGTGTATAACACTTCAAGAATATTTTTGGGTATAGAATTTTCTTAACCACAACATTTTCAAGGCTTGGCCAATGGTTCATTGCACTTTATCAAGCTGATACTTTATGATACATAACTCTCTTACTCTACTGGCCAACTTCATGACCTAAAAGTTTCTGTATAAAAGCAGTCCTATATCAATAAGACATTCAAAATACATATTAAAATATGTATACCACTGCAGATATATTTGTCTTTGGAGAATATACATAATGTAAATGAGAGCACTGGAAAAATAGTGTGCTCATCATAACAGTCTCCTTACGCTTGCTTATTATTTAAATGATAAAACTAAGAAGATGGAATCTTAAAAAAATATAAAAATAATATACTTCTTACAACTTTATAGAAAAATAAAAATTGTTTTACGATTGTAATACTGCACATCATGGTTACACTAAATCAGTCAAAGCATATTATAAGAGTTAAAATTATAATTTTCAAAACATTCATGTGTAAACTTTGTCAATGGAATTTATATTGCAATATTCGTTTGAAAAAGTTGAAATGATAAAATGATTTTTTTAAACGTAGGTAACAATTTGAGCACATTTGAGTAGATAGTTTATTTGTATTATAAACATGCTCAAATAAGTCCCTCCTTATCCTACCAGAACATTAACCTACAAAACTAAGGTCTATGTTTAATGGTAATAATAAAGCAAGTCGTGAGGCGGGATATTTGCATCAGTCTTGTGAAATTTTCAATTGTGAAAATTATTACTGTCATTTAATTATTTGGTAATCTTGTTTCAAAAAAGAAATGGTTGGAAATCTATACTCTATTCGTTTGTATGTGGTACTTTGTTGTCAGTTGTTCATCCCTGATTTCAATGATGACATGGTGGCATCGAGAACCCGGCCATCGAGCACCCTGCTGGCCGCGTATCCAGGAATGTTCAGATATGCGGGTTTGTCATGCTCACACAATCCAGGCTCGGTGCAGCATCTATTCATAGGTGGATTAATATGACCTGAGGAACCACTGTGGCCGGCCGCGGCTTCTGATGATGATCCTTGACATACCATTTTATGGGTTGTGTATTGTTCCAATGACCGCAATTGCTCACCACAATTTTCACATTTCAGTTCTCTGGCATGAACCTTTTTATGACTGTTTAGCGACCGAGAATTATCAAAAACTTTGTTACACATATCGCAGTATTTCAAGACTTTTTCTCCTGTGCATACAACTTTATGATTATTCAGTCTATCCAACGACATGTACCGCTTATTGTTGCACAAGTCACATTTGAACTGCTTCTGAGGCACTCGCCCCGTGTGCACTTGCATGTGCTTACGTAAGTTACTCTTGTCTTTTATGTATTTGGAACACACAGAGCACTTATTAACATCCTTACGTGTATGGTTAGAGTCCAGGTGACGACGTAGGTGTGACTTTTTGTAGAAAGGCTCCAAACAGATTTGACATCTAAATGGCTTTTGAGCTGGGTGCACTCCTGTTAGATGGGTATTGAACTCAAGGATGGTTGGATAGCTCTTTCTACAGTGTGGGCAGTGGAAGAGTTTTCGACAAATGGCTGCACTGGAATCGCAGAATGGATCAGAACAATCATCACAGAAAGAGTCTAACCCCGCTGGAGGAGTGGCTCTTCCAACCGGGTAGTGCTCAGTGTCATGGTATTCAGGTTGGATAGGATCTCTGTCTCTGTCGGGAGTCCCTGCACCAGGTGGTTCTTGTTTAACCTTGGCATGGTCACTATTCTCTGGATAGTCATCCTGGTTAGGGATGGCTCTAGACGTACTGGCAAGCATCCACCACGGGTAATTATGCCACGGTCCCAAAGCAGGCGGTACCGCCTGATTCTTTATATCACTTGTTTTAGTTTGAGTTTCAGCATTAGTGAACCCTGGGAAGCTGGGAAGTTCCTGGTGGTGTTTCGCCCTGGACGATTCAAATATACTGTGCTGATGTATTATGTTTTCGTAATCGCTGGGGTCCAACTTCCTTTCGTTCCGATCTTGATCTCTTTTAGACATATTTTTGTAATCTGAAAAACAGATAATTTGTAGTGGATAAATAACGTACAACCAAACGTCTAAGTAATTCGATATGTAGGTAATGCAGCAAGTAATGTTTTACAAATTTCGTTGAGAATTATTATCACGAAAGGTAAACAAACAACGCAATTGCGCGCTCAATTACTCATGGCCACAATAGTGTTATTTAGTGTCATCATTTGTGTGGAACTTTGCACACCACACTTGAAAACAGTAAGTTTCAAGGAAAGAAACACACAAATAGGTTAGATTGATGTGATCAAACGTAGTGTTAGCACTATCTAAAAGGAACGGATAGGGATAAACAAACAGAAACAGTGCATGTTTTTCACAATGTAATTTGTAGGCGTACTTACATTCAAAACATTATAAATAATTTAGTACAATATTATTTCACAAACTGGTATATGTCGAAACTGATGACGATACAGAAAGAAATTACTCTTTGCGTACCTACAGTTCCCACAAAAATTCACCAAAATTTTTATGGACTATCGGCCATTTTGTTTTGTTGGATTTCTTTGTGTTTTTTTTTAATAATGCTATTTTGCTGTGACTCTAGTCCTTTAGCTTTCAGCTTGCTTTGAGTTGCACTGGCTCACGACTGTCAGTCGGTGTCACCGCCACGGGATGACAACGACAGGGAGATTTATGTTCTGTGATCAATCATCATAGACCATAGACTAGACATCTCATCTGCTTTTTTTTCATGAAAATTGGTGCAATCACCATTTTTTTGACAGGAAAGAAAGAGAATATTTTTTAGAATTAGAACAAAAAAGATCGAAACAGAAAAGCTTTTGTACACTACACATGTTCTGTGCATAAACTGCAGTAAAATATCAATAATTTCTTTCAATGTCTTGGCTGGGTTCTTCTGTGCTAAACGCATTCTGGAAACCTACTGTTAACGTTGTTAGGTTAGAAATTTTGTAAACATTGCAATCCATTATCAATTTCTTTTTCGAAGCTGTTTGCTATTAATTACAATATGCTGATTTTCAGAACCAGATATCATGCTGATAAAACACGACTGGTGAGGAGATATGGCTATGAAGAGAAAATATGGTGTGGAGGTTTACTTCCTAGATCACAAGGAAAACGTCTTCCAACTCCTGAATACAGGTAGGTAGCTACCTACTTAGGATTAGGCCAAAAGAGCGTAACTTAGTTTTTATACATATAACGATGAAATTGAAATTGATGTAAGGTGCTTGATGCAAAAAAACACTTTCAACGCAAAAATTACACTCATTTGTCTTCTTACTGCAAATCTCGCTTAGAACGGCAAAAAATTGATTGGCGGGTCTGAACTAAGGCATTTGTGTAAAAATTGACAATAGCGAATGAAACAAACGGACCAGACCCAGTCAAGTTAAACTAGCCGTACTGTATGTAATAACTCTATCAATTTTCAGGCCGGGTAACGCATGGACAGAACGTAAGGCACTGTTTGGTCAAAATGACTACATAGACATACTTGGTCCTGGTAATTTGCATCCAGTGAAAACTCTGTATAATGTGCCTTCGTGGATCAGAGGAGTCAGTGGCCAGGAGTACCATGTAAGTCCTTTTAATTACAATAGCATCACCACAAAGATAATAATATGTTTTTTATTGGCCACCACAACAAACACACACAAAAATTGTTTACTCAAACTGTGAAATGGTGAAAAATATTGTGAGGAAATCTGCATGTTGAAGAGCCTAAAAAGTTCGAAAACATGTGTCTAATTTTAAAGGAACTGAAGTGCAATATGCCCTATGATGCACTACCCTGCACATTTTTTTATCCCGGCCAATATTTGTTTAAATAACACATTAGACTGTAGCCGAAAATAAACTGTTTTTATGACAACTGTTGTTTTACAACAATTACTAACAATTTTAATAATTAACAATACTTATTGTTTTAATTAGAACAATTTTTAAAAACTAAGTTCATCAAATTTGTAAGTAGGTATACTAGGTAACTGTTATTATTTATTATTACAGATTCTTTTAAGAAAGAAAAAGATGTGGGCTAGAACACCGACACCTGCATTAAGACCTACAAAATGGAAAGAAATAGAAAAACGAATGTCTTTTCTGTACAGAAAACTTAATAGGAAGACAAAAACGGGCCAGTCTCCCGATTAGATGACCTTATTAAAACATACTAAGGAAATATACAGTTTATTTTATAATCACAGGTACTTGTAATTGATTTCAGACACAGAGTTCATGCATCATATTTATCAAGTTTAGGTTTGAATAATTAGTGTATTCCTGTGATGATTTCATAATTGTATGTACTTGTTTTGTTTTTATTAATTCATAATGTAGTAGAGAAAACTGTACCTAGATAATTAATTAGAAATTGAGATCATAATTTAAGTGCTTTAAATACATACAAATTTAAAATTGTTGTCAAATATTTTATTTATAATTCATCACATACACATTATTTACCTATGCTACACAACACACTACTATACACTTAACCTAGACTTTCTACACATTTTGAGTAAGTAAGTTTATGAAATTTAATAGGCAGACATTCATAATAATAAATCATACTCTATCCACAATATTTGGTTTGAAACACAGACTAGTACAAGCTGGTTATTACTTCCTACTTACGTATTTTCTTGTAAAGATGTAAGTGTCTTTGATCTTTGGCCTTCTTATGGGACAAAATAATGTTGACAATATGAAGCATTATATGCCACACTGTGACATTGAGGGTGTAATTTTGCTAATACGTCATTTACGCATTGCAACATAACTATCGACATGCTATAATTTATCACTATGCTCATAATTTTTTTTAACCAACTTCAACTAAAAAAGGAGGATTTTCTCCATTCGGTTGTATTATTTACAAATAAACTAGCAAACCCAGCGAACTCCGTTTCGCCACCAGATGGCTTCGTTTTATGTAACATTTCGTTTGGTGATTAAAAGATGAAGAAAAATTTTTTTATCTGAAATTTTCCAGAATTTTCCTTGCTATAAACCTAAACCTCACGGAGCCCGAGACCTTTCCAACGAATGCAAAACCGTGGAAATCGGTTCGTGCGTTCTGGAGTTATAGAAAAACCCGACTTATTTTTATATAGTAGTTATTTTTATATAGTAGATAAACTACTTACAGCAGTTTCTCAAGTTTTTTAAACTTATCTTTCTATAAATAATAAGAAGTTTCTTTTCGTTCGATTAATCTGGCACAGTCCACTACCGCCATCTAGTGATCTAGGATACGTTACGGAGACAGTTTTTTTAGAAGAATGTTCTTCATTGCCAAAGTAACATCTAAATGGCTGGTGGCCCACACAGTACCACGATACTACTACTGAATCAGCCCTAAACATAGACGCAAGGCCGTCTTAATCTAGGCTGGGGCCCTTGGGCACACAAGAATTATGGGCTCTTTTGGAAAGTAATAAAAGCGAATCTAATAACATTTTTTTACTAAGCATGACCATTAATTATAGGTAATCAAATACAGTAGGATATAATGGCGTGTATTGTATATGCCTTGTATTGTGAAATAGTATATTTCATTACAAGTGCGGGAAGGCTGTCATTGCAAAGAGTTCCGACAAATGTCTACCCGAGCCGAAGGCGAGGGTTGACAGTCGGAACAAGGCATTATTTTGACAGTTGGGAAAGAAAAAGCACTAGTGCGGGAATGGTAAAAAAAAGCACGCGTGTGTAATAGCCCACATCCCGAACGCTATACGTCCCTGCAATACGCCACTTTTTGAGCAACTGTATTAAAAAAAATGTAGTGGGCCCGACAAAACTGTTTTGAGAATAAATGTGTTAGAGAATTGTCGGTCCTTCGGGGCCCCGTGAGAATGGGGGCCCTGGGCACGGGCCCCGTGTGCCCTTATGGTAAAGACGGTATTGCATAGACGCCCCAGTCTTCCTTTATCATGTCAGATGCTTTCTCCGCAATCATGACAACGGGCGCGTGAGTGTGTGAAGCGGGAATGCGCGGTATAATGGATGCATCAGCTATCCTCAGACCTTTGATGCCATGGACTAGAAGCCTCGGTGATACCACTCCTGAAGGGTCGCTTGATGGTGCCATCTTGCATGTTCCTACCTGTAGCAATTAATACGGTTTATGAAACAAAAAAAAATAAACAGGCCTTTTCATCTATTGTAGATGATTTATATATAATAGCGTTAGGGGCATCTAGTGTTTACTCATGCCCTTGTGCAACTAGTGGTTACTTGCGAAACGCTATAGTGCCTAGGACAGAATTTTAGATGGAATAGGCTTGCCCAGCACTTACCATCCTGACAGCTTAGTCGGCCTAATCCACAGGAAAGACGTGTTCAATACGGGCGGAGCTGACTAAGCCGCGGGTTTCCTCACCATGTTTTCCTTCACCGTTTGAGAACACTAGCATTGTATACACACATTTTTCGACGGATAAACTCATTGGTACACGACTAGGTTTGAACCCACGACATTAGGATCGGAAAGCGGAACCACTACACTAGACCACCAGTATAAAGCAAACCCCTATAAATTAACCTATGGGCTTCAATATTATTGGGGAACAACTTCCAATGCATACATCAATAGGTACCTAATCTATTGGGTCATAAGATAATGGCACTATGTATTTTACGGACCTGGTGATCCAACGTGATAGAAGTCTGTGAGATGGCACACTCCCAGTATTCATCCGAATCGAAGATTAGGTCTTCACAGCCTGGGAAGGGCACGTCATGCAGCCTGGTTCCGTAACGCTGGAAGGCCGTCGTTCTTATCAGCTTTTCTACCTAGAAACAAAAAAAAAACAGGTCATCATTTGAAATCAGGTCCATCGTACTATCGTCAGGTACCTACTATAGTCCAGGGTTACGAACTATCATAGTTTAGCAACTTCCAAGTTTCATCGAAATCTGTTAGCCGCTATACAAGGTGTATCTAAATATGTGTACTATGCGAAGGTGAGGGGTTTCAGACCACAATGGTGATCAGTTGTGGGGGGGAGAAAATTAAAAATTCCTATTTTCAGTTTCCCATACAAAAATATTTAATTTCATAATGCCTAAATAAATTGACAACCCTATCCTTGTAACCCCTTGACCCCTTGACCTACTACCTCTGTAGGTCTACTACTACTACCTACTACCTCTGTAGCTGAGTTTAGGGTTGTCACTTTGTATAAAGTCAGCTGTTCATGTTGAAACTTCGTTGCAGTTTTTTTCAGAGATACCAATCGAAGTTCGAAAAGTCGTTGAACAAAAGTTGTTCCCCGGGGGGTGGAAATTCACCCCCCTTCGGGATAGTACACATATTTTGATACACGTTGTAGAGATGAGTAAAAACAAGAATACCTACCTACCTAAGTACTCCAGCCGACTTACGCCGTTTGAAAAAACATTTTACCTACCACACGAATGCCAGCGACCATTGCCTTCAAGTCTCTCGGATCATCGAAGTAGTTCGGCTGTATCTTCGGATGCTCATCAAACCTGCTGCTCTTTAGCACGAGACGACCGATGCTGCGAGGCCGGATCAGCACGGGGTTTAAGGAGAACGTGCGTTGTCGGACAGCCATTGGCAGGCTGCCATACACTTGCCAGTACCACTCGTCCGTAACTCCTGGTAAAATTAAAAGGTTGGTTTCATTTATTATTATTATTAATTAACCCGCCAACGTTTTCATTTATAGTCTCTATTTTTATGTATAGCTTCAACTTATCGTTATTAATAATCCGTCTATTGGACGATGCCTGATATTCCTTTTATTTTGAAAAACTTGTTTTCTTGCTAATATTTTCTTTGTTTAAGTCCATTTTCCTATTGATACGGTCTCTGCTTCCAGTATTTGCTTGTGCATGTCATATAGGATTTTACCTAATAGTGACCGTAATATTCCAAGTAGATCTCCCGCGAGCGAGCCAGCGCCCATAACCAGTTCTATATCAGGTCTGTTGATGGAGTAGTCATCGGAAACCTCAGTACGGATGAAGGCGAGGCCTGATGAGCCCCCGGGCAGCGTCAGCGGCCCTCGTCCTGCCAAGTACGAAGCCGCTGACACTGGAGATGCTGCCAGCATCTGCGGGTCAAGGCAAGTACATGAATTGAATGGCCCTCACAGCAAAGTAGTAGCTCTACCTTCTGCGCTGGACTGTGTGGTGGACATACATAGATGGAATCAAAAAAAAGTATTTATTTATGCATTGGAGGGACGATCTTGGTGCTTTCGAGCTAGGATGATGGGATAAAACGAGAGATATATGTATGTAGACGGTAGGAAGGATTTAGGGGACTTTCAGCAGTGGATGATTAAGTAGAACAATACCTAGTACTAATCCGCTAACCTATTAATTATCTTGGATGATCATTAGTTTTCTTGTCCTTGCCCCACTTCATGTGGGGCCGGCACAACAGGTTTTCGTTCTACACTCTCCTCTATTCTGCCGTCATATAAAGAAAGGCCGTAACTTGGTCAAAGTTGATTTCGAGATAATCGAAGTTTTGTCCAAAATGACGGCCGGCGATTTACTGAACGTTTTTTGTTATTGAACTTTATTTTATAATACGTAAAAAAAAAATGTCTTTGTTTTGGATCCTAGTTCGTTTTGATTTTTAGTTTCGTTCACTTCCTTATCTTATTTTTTCTTTTTTAATTAAGCATAAAAATCATATTTAATAAGAAATACTTAACTCAAAAGGCCTAATTTCATAGAATGTAATTACGGCATGCATGTAAAGCCCTAATTGTTCAGTTATGACTTTTCTCGCCAGGAAACTAACCTAAACAAACTTCTTAAGGCTGGTATTTTAAATTAAAATCACTGAAAATGAAGAACCAAGCCTTTGATTAAGTAGGTATAAAATTATATGATCATTACATCAGGTATGAAATCAAAGACAAGCAATCAAGCATAGATTTCTATAGTCAGGTAAAGAAAATAAGACGCTAGTTGATACGAATTTTACGTTGATACGAATGGGACCCCAATCCACGACCTGGAGGCCATAGGAAATAGATGGCGTGAGTACTGTGAACAGCTGTATATCCAGGCACTTCCCGTAACTGACTCTCCGTTCTTTGACTGGCTCTTATTAGAACAGGAACCCTCAACCCTGCACGTGGAGATTGAGACCGCCATTAAACGACTCAAAGATAAGAAGGCGCCTGACCAGATTACGGTGGAGGTGATCAAGTGCTTGGGCGAGAACGGAATTGATGTTTTACACACGATCTGTAATCACATCTGGAAGCATAGCAACTGGCCCAGAGATTGGACAGAATCAATTATACTCCCGCTACACAAGAAAGGAACCCGCAATTGCGACAACTACATTTGACTTATATTATGAAAGAAAAACAATTCTAATGTAACAAAAATATATTTTTCTAACATTTAATTATTATTTGGTGATCAGTCTTCATTATCTACCAGCAGGTTTGCAGCAGCATTGCTTGTATGCAAATTTTCCCAATAGTACATTGTTACCCGAGTGTTGAAAGTCACGTTTTTTGAGTCCCGAGACGGGTTTGGCGCCAGAGCGTAGCGAGGGCGCCAATGGAGCTTGAGGGACTTAAAAGACTTTCATCCGAGGTAAACACTGTGCTTTTCATTACGAATACAAGGAAAGTAAAAATAAAAACATGAAAGAAAAATTAGTGAAAATGAAGATTGAATTGCCGCCTTCCCGGTTTTTTTTTCTTTTTCTCTGGCGGGTCTTCGGCTCGGTTCGCCAGCATTATTCAGCCATAATTTTCATTTTCATAATTTAAAAAATGGTAAATTGTTTGCTCAAATCTATGTTATTTTAAAGAAATAGTTGAACGTACGAGTACGAATATAATAATTAAGCCGTATAAGGGATCAACACACGAGGATAGTGTGTGGAGGATCAGTGCTAATTTTTATCATATTTTTTATAAATATTGTTGACATCGATGATATATTAATAAAGTAATTTAGAAGATATATTAATTATTTAATACTCTCTTTATGTTATTTAAATTTAAATTTTACATTGCGCTCTAATTAGACTTTTTAAACTTCTTACCGTTGTAATGGGTTTCCAACCTACTTGCTGAATAAAAAGTTGGGATTTGGTTTAACAACCTCCTTGCAGTTAGAAAGACTTTAGAAAGTTGGAACATGGTTGAATAAAATAGAACTTGTTTTTTTTTATAATTTGACAGCTGTCAGTAGAAAGCGATTCTCCCTAGGGCTGAAAGTATTACTTTCAATTAGGCCCCTCAGGCAACTTCAGACCTACTTTCAGAGTATGAGTAATGAAAAATAATTTTCGGTTTGCTGACATCAATTGGCCTAATTTTTGCAGGATATTATTTTTGCGCTCACTCGTTATTCCTTTTGGTTTTGTTTTTTGTACGTGAGCAGAAAAACCCTTCTTTTCGACGGTTTATTTCATGCATTCTAGCGGTATATAATCTGGGCTATTGAACTCGTTTTTGTAAAACATTGAAGAGCCTATACCTTTCTCAAAGCGTATCTCAGACATACATACATATCACGTAAAAATAAGCTCGTGGGGTGGATTTTTGAATTCTGATACTGGAGGTATCTTGGTAATTAAGGCTTTTCATGTTAGCGAACATAAAGTGATTTTAAGTTGTGTCAATCTAAAAGGCCTTAAATCAGGGAATAACGGCCTTACAGACAAGCAAGATGAAAATACTTAAACAAAAAGCCGTAATTTTGAAATTAAGCCTTTTTAGACAAAAAAGACTCAAATTTTGACGTAGTTACGACGAATATCTATAGGGTATCTTTGAATTCATTAGAGTTACAGCTTTATAAGTGAACCCATAAGGTAGCATTTTGTTTGCTGATTCCAAATCTGTGTCTAACTCATTTTTGACAAAACTGTAAGTTAAGGCCTTTCTTGGTATGACGGCAGTATTAGCCGTCATTTCAGCAGTCACTCCCATATGGGATATGGGATTGATAAAAATAAATAATCCGCTATATAATAATCGCTCTGCTTAGTTAGGGGCTAGATAGTGTTGTGTGAATTTTCCACAATATTTATTACGAATGCCTACTATACCTACATTGTGATTAGGTACTTCTTCAATATTTAGGTGACGTTCCCAAAGTAATATAGCTAGCGAAAAAGCACTTTGCGACAATCTAACCTAATAAAACTCTTCTACGGTGCTTGGTTGATTGCCAGTTTTCTGATTTGGTTCAATTTCTTGCCAATCACCAGTACCTAACGTTTGTATCCCTCTAATCGTATAAACACAAATTGAAATAGAAAATGGTTTACGATTGTCGGAATATTTTGTTCTCACGATAATGGATAATGTGAAATGAATTTAGGTAGCCTCAACCCATTTTTCTTCAGTCCTACCTAGTAGAATAATAGGTGTATTTTCCGACGAATAATGTGATGTGTATGTAACCTAGTTTCTTGAGTGGAATGGTAATTTCCTTACATCATTAACACAAAGCCCGGAATCATTCACGATAAACGCGTTCCCGGAGAAGGTGACGTGGTCTTGGAGATTGTACCCCACAGGGAGGTCGACTAGAGGGTCTATGCCCACCTCGCGCAGGTGGTCCTGGGGACCGACTCCTGACAACATCAGGAGCTGAGCGGAGCCGATGGTACCGGCTGATAGAACCACTTCACGACGCGCTCGAACTTGACGGCTGTAGAAATTCAAAAATCATTTATTCAGTTGTATCACTTTGAAATGTTTATAAGATCTTGGCCCGTATGCATAAACAATTCTTGAGTCTTAGTTGAGTCTCAAGCATAGATTTTTTGACCCTTTGCAATAGTGAACTGCCAAAAACCTATGCTTGAAGCTCTCACTCAGACTCAAGCTTTGTTTTTGCATACGGCCTACGTGCTATAACCGAGGTGAAGTTTTTTTTAAGTTCAATTGTATTGTGGTTCAGCTTTTTGGGGTTTTACGTTCCACAACGTAATTCAAAATGCAAAATGATTATGTTCCTTACAAACTTTTGGTTACATTCTTTTATAAAGTAGGTATGACATTATTGACAATCACTTTAAAGATTGTTAAATCCGAACTGCAGTGAATATTGTCAAGGAACTTGCGCAATGCGCTAACAAAACAAAGCAATTCACCCATAAACAACGGCTCCACAATTGACGATAAATCTATTCAAAGCGTGGTTTTGTAATAAATTATGATAAACTTGAGGTTACTAGTACCTTACATTTTTCTTCATGAACTCAACGCCGTAGGCGGTTTTTGTGTCCGGATCAATGAGAATTTTCATGACTGTTGAAAATTTTGTCACTTTTAAGTTTCGCCTGAACCTGATGGGCTCTAAAAATGCCTTCGAAGTGCTGCATCTTCTTCCTTTCCTCATTGTAGCTTGAGGCTTTGAGAACCCTATTACGTGCTCTCCATTTGGGTCTCTCCATTGATATCCTAATTCTTCACCTCCTTTTTTAAAAGCATTCTGAAGAGGACTATAAAACGGTGAATGTTCTATATCCATATAACCACCTACGCCGTGATATGATGAATTTCTCAACTCTTTAATTCGTACGTTCTCCGACTTTTTAAAATATGGCAGTATTTCTGGATAACTCCATCCTTCGTTGCCCATAATATTAACCCAGTCATTATAATCGTCTGGATGTCCTCTTTGGTAGATGAGAAAGTTTAGCACACTGCTGCCGCCAAGCACTTTCCCACGTGGCATGAAGCAGACTTTACCTCTTAAGTCTTTGCAGGCTCTTTTCTGGGGCTCTGCACTGTATCCCCAATTCATAGGAGTGAGGGATAAAAATGATGCGAATATTGGGACATCGGAGAAAAAGTTTTCGTTGCCACCGGCTTCTATAAGCAGTACCTTCCAGGTTGGTACTTCAGTGAGCCTATTCGCTATGACGCTGCCTGCTGAGCCTGCCCCCACGACTATAAAGTCGAACTCTTCGAATTCATGTGGGGTATAATCCGGTACGAATCCTTCATGTTGGTTTCTCGGCAGTGTGCGGAATAGATCCGTCCAGAAATCAAATATGCTTTTTTGGCTATTTGTGCATACGGCCGTGAGATAGACCAAGAAAAATAACCATCGCATGTTGAACTGTCGTGTCCTTCATTGGGTACTGAAAAATAACATCCACATTATCGCTGTTTTTAAACCTGCAATTTAAAAACAATAATATCTCTTGATTTAATTTTGCTAACTATACCGACCAATCAAACGAAAGTAAAATGTTATATTGGCTAGGTACTTATTTTAGTTTAGTTTTAGTTTTAGTTATATGGCTCTAGGTTGTAATGTTACAATATTTGAATGCCACTTAGCACTTGCTGCTAGGAATTTGTAACGAATACAAATGCCTAGTATTGAGTGGTTATTCACTATTCATTGGTATTATTTATGCGGGCAACGTCAATTCCTCTATCTACGTGACATCATGATACCATGATCAGTGAATCGGGTCACATCTTTATACCTGATTAAATGAGCTCGTACTGAAGGTAAGAAAGACTAAGACTCATTACGGTATCCATGAGCTCAATGGTGTCTCAACCTACAAATCTAAATGCATGCCACTATAGGTACTATGATAGGTACTACATCAATCCATTTCAATAGATCGATAGTTGTACGCATGTAACGTCAAATGCAATGAATTATGCTCTCATCAGTTAGAAAATTATAACTTGTGACCATCACATTACATTAATAAGATGTGAATAATGACTATGGCCGCCAATGTAATGGGTGACATCCTAAACAAGCTTAAATAGGTGAGGCTGTGTGAATTTTTGATCAAGATAACTAACATTGTCATTGCTGGCGACAAGACGACTTGACTGTAACGCACTGAAAATTCACTCTTATTGTAATTTGGTAAAAGCATCATACAAACAAACAGTAGAAAATAACCCTTAGTTTCATGCCTGTTCTTCTAAGCTTGGTCGCGAGGAAGGTAGGTACCTAGGCTCACTTAACTGACGTTTCAAAGTGGTCCTTGCGTTTTCAAATGATATATGATTTTTACTTTGACTTTGACGCAAGAATTCCGGGTTCGAGTGTTTCGATCCATAGTTATAATGATTGAATTGATTTGAATTTATAAAACTCAATGCTTTTCTTCTTTTAATTTTATTTGATAGGCATTCATGTAGTCTAATTTTTATGTGACGCAGAATAGTTTCATGGTTAGTACCTATCACAATTATTATCATCGATTTTCCTTCGGTCAAGGACAAAAACTCGTTTAATTTAAAATTGAGGGCGGTATAATCTGTTTGCGATATTTCACCCTAATTCTGCCCAGATGTCTGAAATAGTATTGCATCTATTTCGTTTTCTTCAACAAAGCTACGACTGAATTATTGTGTGTCAAAGATTCAACCTTTCGCTTAAAAATACTACTAATACTTATAATAGGTTTGCCCCTGTGCCATGGTATTGAATTTACGAGCTCTATTAGCACCTAGTGTTTACATGCAGGAGCGTGTATGCTTAAGTGAGATGATACCTTATAGTTGGTACTTACCTATGATTTTCTAGACAATAACCCCATTACTTACAAGCGTTTTTCAAAAGATAATCAGTGTTTAAGGTTGTTCGATTCCGATACAAACTGAATTTACACAACTATGGGCAAACAAAGTATAAATGTACACTGAAATAGCTGTAATAGAATTTTACAGTGGTCTTTATTGCCGGCCAGTTATATAAAGTTGGAGAAAACTGCAGGATAACAGTAATGTTAATAAAATACCAAAAAAGTAATTTTTTCGTCATTCTTTCTAACGGGTACTAGCTTTTAGCATAGAGTCAATTTTGTACATCACTGTTTCAAAATAGTCGTAAAAGTCTGTTAGTTCTTTTTCTGAAGCCCCGACTGCCACGACCAACGGCTGACACTCCAACTTTATATAACTGGCCGGTAATAAGGACCACTGTAAAAGCCTATTACAGCTATTTCAGTGTACATTAATACTTTATTCGCCCATAGTTGTGTAAATTAAGTTTGTATGGAAATCGTACCCCCTTAAGCAACTGTCATCTACATTACCATCCGGTAATGTCAGTGACAGGGCGAACTACCTAAGTAACGCTTGTAAGTAAGGCCATAATTGTGTATAGTTCACTAAAAGATTACTTAGAACGTAGGTTTGATAACTGCATATTAGTACCTTCTCCCACTGTGTCTTTATGCCTTCTTTACTCGTCTTTTTAACCGACTTCCAATCAAAAAGGAGGAGGTTCTCAATTCGGTTGTATTTTTTTTTTAATGTTTGTTACCGCGAACTTGTAAACTTCGTCATTTGTGAGCCGATTTGAAAAATTATTTTTTTATCTGAAAGGTACTGCTTTCAGATTGGTCCCATTTTAATTTTATTAAAATCGGTGTTGCCATTTTTTTTTAAATATTTGTAACTGCATGACTCCGTCATTTATGAACCGATTTAGAAAATTATTTTTTTATTTGGAAGGTTATTCTTACGTCCAGATTGTCCCAAACAAATTTGATTAAAATTGGTTTAGCCGTTTGACAATGAAGTCGGTTTCTCAAGTTTTTTAAACTTATAATTATAATATTTTGCAATCAACATCCAATGATGACCCAGCTATGCGTATAGTTACCTACTTATAAACTGGGTGCTCAATTGTTTATTTTAACTAAAGTTTAATGGTTCTTGTGTTAGCTAATTAATGCTTGATTATATTTGTACATTTAGCACGCTTCATCTAGCTACGCGAGCTAAAACTTAGCAAAATATATGCACTCTTATAGTTCGAATTGCTAGCGTTTGATTTTGAACTTACGAGTTCTCGCCTGCTCCACAGTTTGTTGGTTCTCTATCTCTTCAACTTTTGAGTTATTGTATATCACGTTTGTTTACAAGCATGATCAAACTGATTTTAATTATATCTGCATGATGCAGAATAAATTAAATTAATGCATAGCCGAAGTGTACCGTGGGCGTGACACCTATAGTACTTATGCATATATTAACGCGTTCTTCCAGTCCCTGAATTTTAATTATGTGGCAATAATTCATGTCTAAGATGTATAAACCCGCGCTAAATCTAACCCCTGCGATATTAGACCTGCTCTGTTCAGCCAAGATAAGTAGGCGCCCTTTGATCCATTGTAACGGAACTAGAGCAAGCATTGTGTGGTGCTGAGAATTGCCTTTAGGGTCAAAGCCAGCCCTCGCTTTATCAGAAAGGGGCCTGGCTTCGGTGGCCTTATTCTTACTACAGCTGTAATACTTATTCCCTCATAAACACGCTTCTTGTCGTGCCACTATACTTACGACTGGTGTCGTTTGTGACGTACCTACTAGTTGCCACCCGCGCCGTTTCGTTCGCGTGGTGGGATTGCTGCAATCAATAGCGGTTTCCGTTCAATGCCCGTTCGTTTTTCTGATCTTCATCCATTATTGGTTTGTGTTAAAAGCTTAATCCAGGTCACAATCTAATTATAGTAATCCTGGGACTATATTTTTTCTAAATTTCTAATTTTCTAAGGTAGAGATTTTGAGGCACAAAAATTTCTAAAAAATCTGCTAGACTTGTGTATCCAAAATATTTACAACAATACAGCCAGTAGGTAAAGTTATATACCCACCGGTACCGTAAATGGTTTTACACACCTACCTTGAACATAAATTGAAATACAAAAATCGAAGTTCGCTTGTCTCGCAACAGTAGGTATACCCATTTAAATCATGCCTTCATTTTATTACGTGTACAATGAAAAAAAACGATTATATCTCTTGTTTGCCTAAGGCTTTTTCGTCCTTCGCGTGGACATGGAGGAATTCACTGACGCAATTTAACGAACCTATATAGGCTGATTGAGGTATTTTACCAACCTGCAACGTATATGTGTACCTAATTGAAGTGGGAATGTACTTTTGAAGGCGAGATTATGAAAGTTGAACTTATTATTTATTGAAAGAACTTAATTTGTAACTGGAATGAGATTGACGAAAAAACTGACCTCTAAAAACGATTGCTGTTTTTGGAATGGAACTTGGAACCTCTTTATTAAATAATGAAGAGTCATCGACATTTTCTCAAGTATTACTTGCAAATAGTCTGAAATTTATCAATGGACAATTCTGCCTGTAGGTAGGTACAAGGTAATTATTGTATAGGCTGAGCCTGACCATGAAATTAGTGATGCTACAATTTTATAGGTAGGTAGGTATGCGTTCGGTTCTTGATTATGGAACCGGACATGTGAATTGCATAATTTACTAATGAAACTATGTAACTGGTTTATTATTTAAAAATAATTGATAGGAATATAATCCTTCTATCCAATAGGTTATCATTTTACCTAGCTACTTTTTCTTGCTACTATACTTCTAATCTAACATTTTAAAGAGGATATAATCAGCATAGTTGTTTTTGAGTTTATTCATTTCAAACTTACACACAAAAATACAAATCTTATATATGTATATGTGTAAGTTTGAAATGAATAAACTCAAAAACAACTGTGCCGATTTAAAAAAAAATCTCCATTGGAAAGCTACATTCACCTTGAGTAACATAGGCTTACCTATGTGTTTAAAAAATAAATGTCCACCCGTGCGAAGCCGGGACAGGCGGCTAGTAATCCATAATATTGCATAGTGTATTAAACAAAGTCTTTTCCGCATCTGTCTGTCTGTATTTCTGCTATTTCCGCCTAAACCACGCAACGGACTTTGATGCGGTTTTCATTTCACCATCAGTTAAATTTTTTTTGCGGAAGCTTTTATAATAACTTACGACCCCGCCCCGACTCCACATGTTGTACCTATTTTTCTGAATTGCTCCTGTCAAGTCGGTGCTGTTCGCTTTTATTATATAACAAGCGGCTTGTCCCAGCTTCGCACTGGTGGACATTTATTTTTTAAACTCATAAATATAGCCTATGTTACTCAGGGTGAATGTAGATTTCCAATGGTTAAAAAATGTTTGAAATCGGCACAGTAGTTTTTGAGTTTATTCATTACATACATACACACAAAAATACAAATCTTTTTTCTTTGTAAAATTTGTATAAAGATAATAAGCTAGTAACTGCAGTCCAGGCATAGTTAACCTCAAATCTTTGTACACAATCTTCTTGAATTCAAGTTGGTACAATTGCAAAATACGTCCAGTTTTTGTAAGTGGTGAGGACAATGGACATGTCGCACAAATTGCGAATATAAATATAATAAAAACTTGTTGAGCAAGGATTATGTTTAAGGATTCTGTGAGATAAAATTTTATTTCATATTAGTCATCTAAAAATTGTGAAATTGCAAGCAAGGTATGGCTCACCAGCCGTTTGCTTGTAGAACTTTTTGATGAGTACCTACGCTGGTATATTATTCTAAATCGCATGTCTGCATAATTTAAGTATGGGTGAGCGTGGATGTGTAAGGAACTGGCCGACTATTTAAACTGGCTTACTGACTTTGATTGGTATTTTCATAAAGCAGGATCTTTAGAACCATCAAAAATATATAAGGTTAAGCTTTTTAAGGTTTATGGAAAAAAAGCTGATCTGTAAAATTTCACTCCCGAAATTTAAAGTCGGAAGTCGTAAAGTTGATCTTGTTTGATGATTGATGATGATTTATTTGCCAGGTTATTCCCCAAGCAAGGTAATTCGATTCTATACCTATAGCTATTAAAATGCGAGATGTTGATGATACTTAGGAGTTATACGCTTTTAGAATGACAAGTGTGTGGGTTTATTTATTGCCCATAGCTTTTTTGCATTGTGTTTTAGTTCTGTGTTAATACTTTTTACAGAGTCTTTATTTCCTGGGACTTTATTGGAACACAAATCTCTAGTTCTACTATTTTTAGGAAGCAAATTATGGCACACAAACTTTATCAGTCCCCTGCTGGACGTAAGTCTCTTACGCCCCTATCAAGACAAGACCATAACAAGACGCACCACTGAGCTCGGTCTTCGGTGGCGCGTTTTTCTGTAAATATGGGATTGCCAATATTTGATTATTCCATCGAGATATTATAATCTGATAGGAGTAAACGTGTAAAGATTTATAAATATTGTTCAGACCATTTAATTTAGCAGATATCTGGCAGGTTGCTACCGGCTAGGTATGTGGCAGGAATTGGCAGGAAAGTTGCTAAATCAGTGGTCAATCAGACGCATATTCACGGATTTATGCCGGTAGAGCAATGTAGGTGCAACCTTTGCTAAACCTTATAACATTAAACGTTTGCGCAACATATAGGATCAGGTATTAGGTACCTTACTGCATACTAGTCTCTAAGGTTCCAATCGAATTGGGAAACTGCATAAGGACAAAACATAGCTTCGAGATAGTTTCTATGTTAATTTTATTACAATACAAAAAATTAAGAACTAAATACATTATGCTTTTGATTATAATTTTAAGTATCCTAAGTAATTGTCGCATTTGCATATTTACTATTTTTAATTCGATCTAGGATTTACATGTGTTTTAAGAAGGATACTTGATTAGAGACATTGATAACTTTTTAAATAATCGATTATTTTGCGAAAAAATAAAACATTACAAATTAACTGCAACGGGTTAAAAAGGACACAAGCTTTTAAAGCTCCGGCGTATTCCCTGGACAGCTTAAAAATTGTACTCACCACGATAAAACAACACGCACTAACAAGATCACTATGCAACTAGCATAACATAAAGCAGACGCAGAGCCAGACTTGACCATTTACATAGTTATTCGTTTTAATTTTAAAATTGGAAGGATGTGACTCTCGCACGTAGGTACAGCTCGCACGCACTTCGCCTAGTAGGTCGCCTGTATTCTGTTTACGTGCGCCTTTGCGTGAGCGCTCTGTAATTTCAAGTTCCACCGTGCCGCCCAGCGACCTTGCCGCTGTTGGACCGATTCACTGTCATCTGACCGATTTGTCTGGGTCAAGTTTCAGTTTCTGGTTGAAGGGACATTCATTTCACATAGCGGTGCTATGCAGTAGGAAAAAATACTTAGGTACTTGTTTGTTACGGTCTTTTGTTTTGTTATTTCTTTTGTTTTTAGTACCTATATACTACATGAAATTGCTCTATTTATTTTGGCATTTCTTGTTGGTATGGTTTTAAAGTCAACAAAGAGAGACAATAGAATTTAAAAAAATATATGATTAATTTACGTTATTCTAACTGGACCGCAGTTACAGAAAGTAATACGTACCTACGCAAGGGATATTTTCAGTTGTCATCAGAAGGGTGTGTATGTACATACTTATGTATTTTACGAGTCAAGCGGGATTTCCGCATGTCATACATATTTTGTTTTGATTAAACGCAACTTTTTGGATGAATTTATCCTTCGAGGCACATAAAAACATAATTTGTCGCAAGTTCTGAATAATACAAATCAAGACTGTCTCTGATCAATGTAATTTTTGAGATTTTTTGGCTTTTGAAGGCATTTGAACTTGGTTTTTCTATGCTATACTTGTGAATGGTATTTCACTAAATAGGTAGTTAGGTTTAATGGAATACCTTGCGGCTTTGCTGATTACTGAAGGATATAGTAGGTTAGTCTATAAAATTAAACATTAATCGTGAAACAATCTGCAGTGATTGGTGATTGTTTTAATTTGATAATGAACATTGTTTAGTTTTAATTACTCTCAACTCGGTCAGCCGAACCACCATGATAACACTATCAGCATGTAAAAAATAATGGTTATAATAATAGCTCACCCTGTATTCCACTCATTCACTAACACACACACACACAGACGTGTACATAAGCAGCTCAAAAAAATAGATGCGTAGATCTGTGGACTTCAGATCTTTACTCTGTGAAACGCAAATGTGCTGTCTTAGCAAAATGTCAAAGGGTTGAGTTATTAGGTTAGGTTAGATGCTATGTGTAGGTACAGGCGCGAAAGGTACGCTCATCGTTCCAGAAACAAAACACACTTGCTACCTCACACACCTTCAAATCATTAATAGGGCGTAGGTAACTGACCTACAGATAAAATCACAGGTGTGTCTCAGAAAGTGATTACATTAATTAGAGGTAGCATGCCGTGTTAAGCCCAATGCCTATCTCGATAATGATAACTGGCAGGTAGGTGTGGTGGCCATACCATAAAATAGTACTACGCATAGAACTGAAACTATGCCCCCCCTCCACCAATTCAGGGTTCGGAAACCCGCGAGCTTGCGGTAAGCCTGATTTGAGCAAAGGACCAGCCACGCGCACACACATGCGCGTATAGAAAACGACATTTCTGTCATTCATTTATTTTATTTTATTCCAGTAAGATAACATGGTACACTTGGAAATGTCAAAAATGTAGTGTCTGTTTATGAACCGCACATAGACGCGCGTGTACAGAATGACATTTGGTGTGTCTGACGTGGCTTTTGTATGGGATTTGGTTGAGTGTCCGGGGTGTGACTTAAGTGCCATTAAAAAAAATAACAATTAACAAGCTTAGTTTGCCTGTTATACCATCTATTATTCGCTCATGCGAATATGACCCAGGTACTTTGCTCGATCCTGGATCTCTCGTATTCATGAAAACGTTAAAATTTCAGGCAAATAGATACTGACTCGGCGCACATTATAGTTCGGCCGTTCAGAGAATGCGTTCCTGACACGTCGCGATTGAACTGACGACGTAACTTTGTAATGGCGTTGCAGTTACGATAAAAATATTTTTGCTGGTTGTTTACCGTTTTAACAAATTGATGAGCATTAAAACAACATTATTATATCAATAATCAATGAATTTTATAATTTTGTGCCTAACTGAGTGTCAAATAACTTGTTATACAATATTTTTCTAATTCTATACTGCGCTGTTACAAGGTCATGTCAGCGCTTTATACAGGGTGGATACGACTGATGAGACAAAAAAATAAACTGCATATACTAGGCACCATTTTCAAGCTCTGTACCAAAAATCTTTTAATTAGGAGCAGTAGTTTAGCCGCAAATAATTTTTCAAGTTTTTTCATACTTTAAACACGATGTATTTTTCATAGCAGATGATTACCTATACCTACGAAGCGGTTTTGCTACTCCGACGCAAGTAATACACACACAGACTCGCATTTTCACTACGAGAGTGACATAGAGAGAGACAATGACATAGCAAAAATCCCGCGGGTAAAAGAAATAGACATAGGTCCGTGCGTTCTTTCTTATTGCTACCTAACTACTTTCAACTTCAGTTCGCGACCGCTGACCGTTCGGAACGGATGTGCCTACCTACCGGAACACGGAAGCTTACGTTTTTATTTTTACGAATTGAAAACGCAGACAGGCAATTTGTGATAGGACACTAAATAAGTTTAGGACAGTATTTCTTTTCTCTATTGTGACAGGATACGTAACTTGGTATATTATTATTTAGTGTTAGTGTTTTTATTGTGATTGACTGTTTTTTATTGTAATGTGATGAAGACACGTTATTAAAATTTGGTTTTGTGTGTTCAACAATGCCTCGTGTAACTTACACGGCGTCAGAATACACTGACATGATTTTTATTTACGGCGAATGCCGTGGAAACGCATCTTTGGCTCTACGAACATACAGAGAGAGGTTTGGTGACAGCCGCAGTTGCTCTAGAAACGCCCGTACTATACAAAAGTACTACTTATAAATTTAGTGAGTGTTGTTGTGATCGTACCTACTACCTACCCAATTCAAAGGCGGTTCAGGCCTCCACTCGCGTCGCGCCAGGTCATCGCCCCGGCCGCCGCGCCGCCTGCCTGGGCATGTCGCGCTCCGGCAAGCGCGCGAACGTTGCCGTTTTACTATCAAGGGTGTTTGTGTTTTACTCGGATCGGTAAGCTATTTAGTTTGTTTGAAATAAAAAAAAACTCATTTTTGTAGCTTTTTATTTTTATACCGTATCGATTTAATACTTAACACGTATAGTGTACGTAGTGTAATTTAATGCCCATCTGTCGTATCCACTCTGTATTTGTAGTGCTGTACTAACTATGTGACTAACTGTGAATAACTGATCAAACTGTCAAACGCATTCTCTGAACGGCCGAACTATAATTAAAAGCCTTGTGAAAAAGGTTTTACCATCAAGCAAAAACGAATGCTTTCGAGTTAAAAATAGGTACAAATGGATTATTGCAATATCTTATAGGACTACCTATAGGCTATCATGAATTACTTATAGGATATTGTGACAAAATCAAACAGGTAAGTATTTGATAGTAAATAAATAAATAAATAAATATTGTGGACAATTCACACAACACTACCCAGCCCCAAACTAAGCAGAGCTTGTAATATGGGAACCAGATAGCTGATATAATACTTGAATACATTTTTTTTGTAAATACATACTTAGAATAGGTACAATTTAACACCCAGACAGAGAACAAACATTTGTGTTCACCACACAAATATTTGTTCTCGGTGGGGATCGAACCCACGACCTACGGCGCAGAAGGCAGAGCTACTACCAACTGAGCTAGAGGCTAGTCAAAGTTCATAGTGCCATTGCAGTAGGTATCCATTAGTTCGGTTTAGTGAAGTTAGATGGACGCAGGGCAGTGCATCGTAGGGCACGTTCTTGAAGTGCGTGACCTACTAAGCATTGCTATAGGCGATGGTTACCACTTTACATCAGGTGGGCCATATGCTTGTTCCATCAGCTAGTTGTATAAAACAAAACTCAGAAAATGCAAATCCCCGTCAAGCTAATCCTAGGCATTGCTGCGAAAATAAATTAAAAAATTTCTGACATCAAAAGTTTTTTACTATTGAGATTAAAAGTTATTTTAAATCAGAATATGAATATTTCAAAGGTAAGGTCACGTTTATATAATGCTCTATCATTTTCAAGGACCGCTGTGTCGACCGACTACATTTTAGGCTTAAAGCATGGAGTAGGTACCTATACCTACAGCCAGCATCAAAAGTAGATTAACAATTTTAGTAATTTAATCCTTTTCTATGGCTTTCCAAAGATATGGTAACTTCGGGTATCAAATAACTGTGGGTCAAAGTGGATCTTCAAATAAAGTTCTAAACTAAACAAAATAAATGTATTTTCTTTCTTTCTTTCTTAAACTTCAATCGAAAGAGAGCTGGTATAAGAAATATTTTAAGTTTGAAATGCCAATATACTTTTCTTTTTTTTATGTAAAAAATAGACAAACGAGCTTACAGCCCACCAAATGGTAAGCGGTCACCGTCACCCATAGACACCAACAACACCAAGGGTGCTGCCGTTGCGTTGCCTATACCCTGGAGGAGTTTTTTTACGTTTTTCTTGAAGCTATTCATGTTGTAGTTAAGAGGGAAAACCTCTGCTGGTAGCTCATTCTACAAATTATGGGTATGAGCAAGAAACTTTTGACGCTGACTGCACCTAACCTAAATAAACAGGTTGGGTATAATTAAATTATGATTTCAAAGCCAAACCTTGACTTCCAATTTAAAGTCTACGGTCAAGGTGTGGCTTTTTAAATAATACGCAAAACATCGAAATATTTAAGTTTATTTCATAAATTCACATTTCTAGGTGTAAAGATTATTTATATAAGTATTTTTGATACCTTTGGCTTAGGTTGCAATTATTATGTACTGATGTAGATCATCTTTGTGTTGATTCTTATAAATCCGACTAATTCCTTAGAATAATTTGCTATTTTTACTAAAGATCTCCTCTTCCACTGAGACCTGCGTTGGCGGACATCTTTAGATTGAGTCAGAGTAGCCGAACAAACATTAATAAGTACCTAGGTACAGTAGAAGTAACCAAACCAGATGAGATGATACTTCGGAGTTTCAGAGACGGGACGGGGACAGTTTTCTTGTCATGTATTTTGTATTAAGTTATTATTATTTAGTTGTATTTAGTTACTCTCTTACTTACAAGCGTTACATAGGTGTGAGACATGCTGAGCTATCAGCTAGTGGTAAGAGATGGAAGTTGCATAAACACTGATCTAAATAAGGGGCAAGTTTGTAGATGCACAAAGATGTCAAGATATCGCGCCCGTTCCGTCCGGCACGGCAAAAACACGTTACGTATGATACTTTTTCTTATCGTGTGGTGTCTTTTAAACCAAAAGATTTCAAGTGCGCCTCAGAGAGGCTTCTTTCGAGCACTCGACACATGTTTTTTACGTATGCTGAAACATTCTGAAGGCTGACCAAAGAGTCATTGACACGAGAGCACACCAGAGGTACTTAGAGGGTATGAAGACACAAAGACAAAAAAATTTGCTACATCTACATATAAAATGAAAGTTGAAGAAAAACCAAAAATATTACTGGCATGTTAGAAATTCGTTCTAATAATTCAGTACTCAGATACTTGACAAAGAAAAAGGATTTTAAAATGATCCGATGATCCTGGATGCCGTTTAACTTTGGTGGTCGCCACATCCAAATATACCTGTTTATGCTATCGCACTTATTTTTAATTTTATTTGACCTAATATTCCCGTTCTTCGTAAACCCATCGCCTCATTATACCTTACATAAAACTAATAACTATCGCAACAGTGATATGATTATACAGTTCGTACATAACTATTATACAATAATCTAGCTTTCATACAATTCAAATTCTATAATGTGGTCACAGTTTGCAATCGACATTGTTTGACTATTTGCCTACTTATGTTAGGCTTTCTCATTTCTACCCTTAACCTAAATTTAAGAGCCTAAACACACTATGTTACATCGCTGTTAATACAAAAATAAAATGTAAGCTCAACCACACATTATCAAAAATCTCTTATTGGTGTTGAGTTTAAGAAATGATTGTTATCGTCAAGCATGACGGGAAGATTTCAAAAAGACTAATAATGTAAAATCGGTAAAAACCAACGACAAGAAAGTTCATTAAATATTGTATCTTGAGTATATTAACAACAGTGGTATAATAGTGGTATGCATGTAATGTATAGCTGTTGTCACTAGCTGAAAAATTATTAGCTTTTCTTTTCTTATTCGTGCGTTTTTAATATCGCTTCTAAAAGCGCAATGTGTCACCGCTCTTCCACGCTCTGTACTATGCGCCGTACGTATTTAGTAGTTATACATATTTTAGTACTTATTATAAAGACCTGACTTATTTGCATTAGTGGCCCGCGACGTGTAAGTAGATTTAAATTTTCAACACATTCAACTACGTTGCTACGTAAGTATTTTACATTTTCCTGCTAAAAATAGGTGGTGTTCACTAAATATACCTTAGCTGCTATTAACACTATAATTTTAATGTAGTTTGTGCCTCAATATTTAGGTAGGTGATCTTTATTTACAATTTTGCTTTTAATTGGTATTAATTGATTATATTATACAGACTAAATTCTAGAACCTGATTCCCAATTCATTTTAAACAAGCATATAAGTCTTTTGATTTTATTACACTTATAGCTGGTGTAAATTAACCAACTGAGGGGGTAACCCAAGTGAAATATAACACATATTATTATGTCATTTACAATGAAATATATCTCTACGATTCAAAAAATACTATCAGGTAACTATTGCAAATACCTGAAACAATAACGATAACACGATCCTTATAAAATTTTAAATGTTAAGAATTAACAAAGTTTTATGCATTAGAAATAACAAATCAGAGATTTTTCAGAACAACGAAACAGTGAATCTCTTCGCAAGTACGTCTTTTCACATTTTGTCCTCGTAGTCTACCGCTGATAGTACCAAACGCATTATACAGGGTTATTCATTATTAACTGCAAATACTCAGGAATTAGGTTCAACAAATAGAATAAAAAGTATTTATGAAATTATTTTTTTTAAATTTGATCAAAATTTTTTTCAAGTTTTTGTATCAAAATTTTATTTTTATTAATTTCTTTACGGCTATTGCATAATGATTGCCATGGAGAACAGGACGATGACCCACCCAGGCGGTGACTGTACGCAGAGTGTCACTCACGGCACGCGGGCGCGGATCAAAGGTCAAAATAGGTCAGGCGCCAATGATTCCTTTATCGATTTTCTCGGGATTTTCATAACAAAACTTAAAAAAAATCATTTCATAAATATTTTTTATTTTATTTGTTGAACCTAATTCCTGAGTATTTGCAGCTAATAATGAATAACCCTGTATACCTTCGTTTAAATTTTTAAAGCACTTTTGTTATACAAGTTCCACTTCACTAGAACCTAAGCCGGATATCTATAGAGTTTCATGCGCTAACCTATATCGGTAACATAGCTCTCATCCAGATGTCTGGTGTCATCGGTCCTCATCGACCTCGTCCTAATAGCGGCTTACAGAAGTCTAGAAGCACTTTTGTTATACAAGTTCAACTTTAGTAGAACGCCCCTCCCCATATCTAAAAAGAGTTTCATGCACTCCCTGATATCTGTAACAGAGCACTCATTCAGTTGTCTGGTGTCGTTCCTGGTCGACTTCATTTATGTCGACGTCTAGCGGCGGAATTCTAGAATCACTTTTGTTATACAAGTCTCACTTCCACTAGAACCTAAGCGGGATATCTAAAGAGAGTTTCATGCATTCCCTGATTTTGGTACCAGAGCACTCATCCAGATGTCAGTTGTCGTCTAGTTTGTCCTGGTCAACTTCATCTATGCCGTCGTCTAGCGGCTGAATTCTAGAAGCACTTTTGTGATACAAGTCTCTATTCGCTAGAATCTAAGCGGGATATCTAATAATTATAAGTTTAAAAAACTTGAGAAACCGACTTCATTGCCAAACGGCTAAACCGATTTTAATGAAATTTGTTTGGGACAGTCTGGACGTAAAAATAACCTTCCAAATAAAAAAACAATTTTCTAAATCGGTTCATAAATAAATGACGGAAGCATGCAGTTACAAACATTAAAAAAAATATTTAAAAAAAAATGGCAACACCGATTTTAATAAAATTAAAATGGGACCAATCTGGAAGCAGTACCTTTCAGATAAAAAAATAATTTTTCAAATCGGCTCACAAATGACGAAGTTATGCGGTAACAAACATTAAAAAAAAAAAAAAAAAAAAAAAAAAAAAACATACAACCGAATTGAGAACCTCCTCCTTTTTGATTGGAAGTCGGTTAAAAAGAGTTTCATGCGCTCCCCGATATCCGTAACGGAGCGCTCGTCTAGATGTCAGCTGTCGTCTAGTTTGTCCTGGTCAACTTCATCTATGCCGACGTCTAGCGGCTGAATGATAGAATCACTTTTATTATACAAGTCTCACTTCACTAGAACCTAAGTGGAATATCTAAAAAGAGTTTCATGCGCTCCCCGATATCCGTAACGGAGCGCTCGTCTAGATGTCAGCTGTCGTCTAGGTTTTCCTCGTCAGCCTCGTCTATGTCGACGTCCAGCGGCTGGCTGGTGAGAGCGGCCCAGAGCGGCGATCGCGCGCCGAGCTGGGCCGAGCCCCTGCGCTAGCTGTTCTGACAGCCAGCCGCTACCACCGCGGTGCCGGCAGCTCCGACGGCGCTGAATAGAATCGCACCTACTTCGCGGTCTGGTGTTATCTCCACCTGTAAAAGTTTATTTACAATATGGAGCAAGCATAAAGAGCCCCCACTTCCCATGAAAAAGAACTAACGCGTAGGTCACGCACATCAGTAACCTGCCCTACGCGATGCAATGCCCTGCGTCCGTCAACTTGAAGCATACATATGTTAAGTCTCACGTAATGACATCGGCACCCTCTAAATGCACAGCAACGCTGCTTGAAGGCAGAAATTAGCATGGTGGTGGTGCTTCCCCGGACACTTTACAAAGAGCTCTACTACTGCTAACAAATCAAGAATGTCTTTGCAATTTAACGTAAAATAACTGTTTTTGTAAACGCTTACGCTGTAATGGATTCTGGATTTTATCTAGCATCACTATAGCTGTCCTAAGCTGCAATTACACACATTATATTATACTTCCTCGTAAACTTTAATTTAGCACGGAGTCGACTATAACGGAAACTCAGATTTTTACGAGTCGAATTGAGTCAAGATCATAAATGCAATTTCACGCTTCATCGGCTACCAGCCATGTAGATCATATTTAAACCTAATACCTATAGGTATACTCGGATAATCCGTTACGGGGCAGTGGTCCAACTGATCTGTCCAACTAGTTGGACTACGGGTCTTTACTAGGGGCCGTGGTCCAACTAACTTTGCAGTTGGACCACGGCACCGTTAGAGTTCCCAGGTCCAATTAAAACAATTTTAAATAATACAACTGCAATTGTAACCACAGCACATTTTTTTTTTTTTTTATGTAAAAGACAAACGAGCTTACGGCCCACCTGATGGTAAGCGGTCACCGTCGCCCATAGACACCAACAACACCAAAAAATTCCTTCAGGGTAGGTAGAAGAGCGGTGGTAGAATCTCGACATAGAGACCGTGCTCATCCACACATTTTGGATCCATGGGTTTCTCGTACAGCTCGCTTCTCGAGATCGTTTCATCCTCATACCCATAAACTGTGGAATGAGCTACCACCAGAGGTGTTCCCTCTTAATTACAACATGAATAGCTTCAAGAAAAACGTTACAAAATTCCTTCAGGGTAGGCAACGCAATGATGCTGTCGTTGCGTTGCCTACCCTGAAGGAATTTTTTGGTGTTGTTGGTGTCTATGGGCGACGGTGACCGCTTACCATCAGGTGGGCCGTAAGCTCGTTTGTCTATCTTTTACATTTGTATTATTTAAAATTGTTTTAATTGGACCTGGGAACTCTAACGGTGCCGTGGTCCAACTGCAAAGTTAGTTGGACCACGGCCCCTAGTAAAGGCCCGTAGTCCAACTAGTTGGACAGATCAGTTGGACCACTGCCCCGTAACGGGATAATCTACTATGAGTTGGTATTGTGGAAAATTTCCCTCGAACATTCTGTCATATTATTTACCTCGTAGGTATATCATAGACTGAACTCTATGGAACACAGACGGCAGTGGATGAAAGTAACAAAGGGTTAAATAACGGAATGAAAAACTTTTAACAAAACTTTAGGAAACGCTCGCTTTACCCTTTTCAAAAATCTTTTAGTATTGTGTCTATTCTTATTTCGTACCAAAAAAAAGCAGTTTTCTACGATTAAACAGACTGCAAAAAAGGAAGTCAAGAAAAGAGTGAACAGGTGGAATATGGCAAACATGCTCCATCTTAGGCTGAATCCTCTCTTTCCATCAGGTGTGATGGCAGCCAAATACTTAACTATCTTTAATAAAAACTTCCTTCATGAAACTGAACCTTAAACTTTCGTACGTAAGCGTTGATTAAGACTTTGACCTGTGAAGAAGTAGTTTGTTCAGGGTCCGACCGTTCCTCCAGCACGGTGTCGAGCTCCAGCGTGGGCGGCTGCCGCGGCGAGCGTACCAGGCTGACCGCGCGCTGCTTGCTCTTCATCGGAGATAGCCTCACCACGGAAAGCTCCCCGCGATCCAGCTCGCAGTTCCTTCGTCTAGCACGTTCTCTGCACATATATACATAAGTGTTGTGTGGATTGTCCACAATATTTATTTATTTATATCAAAATATAACTAAGCATACAGTATATCACGACCAAAGAGGAAGGTCGCGGGTGTAAATCTCGCTCGGCTCTTAACTTTTGGGACAATACAAAAAATCTTTGTGATTTCCTTAAGTGTAGTAAACACTATAAAATCAATTAAAAAATATATAGTATAAGTACCTACCTACACCCAAGTTTAATGACTGCTAGAAAAAAATAAAGACTGTTTCAGCAGAGGCTACTAATGATAATAGCACCCTCAGAACTTTGTAATCTCTATGCTCCACAAAGCTATAAACTCGAAAAAATAAAAAAATATAAGTATCTGGTCGTGCTAATATCATTAGATGCAACAGTTCAATTTTTTTTCTGTTAGTTACAAAATGTGGGTGTATAAAAGATAGCAGCACCTGCCTCGAAAAACACTCTGAACGCGGGTATTGTTTTATATGATAGGCATTCCAACATATTTGTTCCCCCTATCAGATTTGGCAGCTTATGTTTACACAGCAAGGGTTGAAAGAAACATCTGCCAACAATTTCAATATTCAGATCGTAAAAATGACAAAATATGCTTTTCAGGAGCGGGACCATTTTTATTTAGCTGATGTGGTAAACCGAACATCAGCGTTCATGAAGATAAGAAGATTGAATAGCATTCGGGTTTGTTGTGTATTATATTTATTTATGTGTTCAAGATAGCTGAGGACATTTTATTAGAGTACTTGAGTCGGCCCTAATGCGCGTATCAGCGACACTCGGCGGGGTGATCAAAAGTAAAGTGATACTTAGCGTGTTTTAGCGCTAGGCGAGCGTGAAAGAGTTCGCAACTCGACGTTGCATACTTTCAGAAGTGCTATAGAGCGTTCGCGTCGGGAATACTTTTGTGCGAGACCCCTTTATGAGTTTCACATTCATAAACCAAGCGGCATATTGAATAGCTCATACTCGATATACATCGACGTGCATCCGTTTTGCAATCAAATGTTAGGTTTTTTACTTGAATATTATTTTGTCCGAGCATTACTTTCGAACTATAAATCCGAACATTATGTAATTTAGTAGGCAACAGGTTGTGCTAACCAAATGGTCAAAATATCATTAATAAAGACGAAAAAGAAAACAAATTTGAAGAAGTGAAACAGCTTTGTTCGGACATTTCAAAACAATTTTTATTCTTAGGATATACCTACCTAAATGTAGATAAGATGAAAAACTCAATGTTATAGTAAAAACTG
This sequence comes from Thera obeliscata, assembly GCA_947578465.1. NCBI lineage: Eukaryota > Metazoa > Arthropoda > Insecta > Lepidoptera > Geometridae > Thera > Thera obeliscata. The sequence goes on from OX387926.1 coordinate 9,752,225, forward strand.
AGCCAACGCAGAGTTCCGGGCGAACCACTAATTTATTTTTGTTTTAACCGTGCCTCACTTTGTTTACATTATAAAATTCTATAGCTTACATAATTTATAAATAAATAGTATGCTTTCGTTATTGCTGGACTTCCGATAACAAAAATAATATTTCCTATGGTTTTTATACTTACAGAAAAGCTTTCTGTATAACATTAAAAAATGTTTCTTGTTATTTCTATCGTAATACAATTATTATTGTACCTACTACAAGAGAGTAAAAGCGCATTTTAATTACAATAATTACTATCTTTGACGTAAATTTCCTAAAAATTAAAAGTTAAATAACCGGCCTACTACCATTTTATTTGTTTGTACCCGCCGTAGAAAGATTCCTGCTACTTTTTATTTTTTTCCTCCTCCAAGGAAGGCTAAAGTCCAAAAATTAGACCACCATCGCCGCCCGGTAAATACGCCAAGCTTAGGGCGCGGCTATTCGATTCTCATTGCTAATTTCAAATCAGAATAGCAGCATTCTAAATTCAAATCACTTGCCCATAGTGGGAGCAAAGTAGAGTTTTCTTCGCTGTTTTACACGACAAAAGCGCCTTCTTTGAGTTAGTGAGGTGAATAGATACTTTTGACTTGTACGAAGGTGAAAACCCATTCACAATCTTGTTTTCCTTTTCAGAGGGAAGTTCGTTATTTTGTCGGAATGTAGGTAGCATCCCTCTAATCTACGAATGCTCGCAACACAACAGCGTCGTCTTTCATCTAAACGGATTCCCAAAGGATTCGACATCCTTGTAATTAAATTTAGCTAAATTGTCTATACTAACAGGTTCTCGTTCGTTATTGGAGCCCCTGGGCGTCCTTTCTATTGTATTTTGTTTCCTAACAAATAGTAGCTGAATTGATGACATTTAAAGTCTATGCCGTTGTGGTATGTAGAATTTGTGCTCAAAAATCGAATCATGGACGACACGACGTTGGGGCGAGTGCCCTACGCCCCTACGTAATTGCATTGGCAACTCGTAGGCCTTGCGACAAGCTTTTTAGGAACAACGCAACGCCTAACCCTGAAGTAACAAAATTGAAAATAAGTACTTAGATAATTATAAAATTATTGTGTAGGTAAGTGCTGGTATCTAAAAATAAAGTTTATCCCCACAGAAAACTGAGGTATTAGCATACCTGTGCAAACTGTTGTAGATGTAAGTATGTCCATTTCAATATACTGTTCGCAAAACTTACCTCGCCAACTTTGCTCTTCGTCGCAAACAGCAGATGACTGTGAGGGCCAATAACGGAAAACCAAATATACAGGATACGATAGGTACCACGATAGATTCCGGCGACACTGGAAAAAAGAATTTATTTACTTATGCATTCAGTAAAACCTCTGAAAAGCAAATCTGTGTGTCACTCCAACAAAATTGGTTTTGGATCTTATACCTAAATAGGTTGAGCCGGCTGACTTGTTTTTTCAAGATGGATTTGTAATTTTCAAAATTCGAATCACATAATATACCTATAACGCATATTATAGATAAAAAGTATGTAATTATGATGTATTTCTCATCTGTGCATAGGAATTCAAAATTATGGGAGTGAGCAACGTTATGACAACTTTTTGATTCCTAACATTTTTAAATTTTGGTGAAGTGTAAAGAAAAACAAATCTACAAAGAATAAAAAGACTTTAAATGTTTGGTATTTTTGACGAAATAGAGGTTAAAGCGATAAAGAAATATTAGGTAGGTATACTTAGTAGATTTCAGAGTGTAAATTCATGCAGGGTAAGCCTCACATATTTATTTATAAATCTAATTACATACATATAGGCGTTTAGTTTGGCCCATAAATCTCTGCTCACTATCTTTATAGCGACACACATTCTCACTTAATAGCCATGATAGCCGGTTGTAGTTATAGCCCTACCCTAGGCAGTAAGTCTCGTATGTCCCACAACTAATTAATCCCCCTGTCCGTGCTACATTAGTCACTAGCTAAATAAGACCCATTTTCAATGAAAAAGGAGAGGGAAAAGTGGTTTCTAAGCGGGTTTTCTTGACATTGCTTAATTTGGCGCGATTCGCTGTGAGGCTGATTGGAGACACCGCTTTTAATGTTTTGGAATTAATTAGCTTCTTCCAAAAAAAAAACTTAACAGGAACATAATTAGGAGGTTAGGAACATAATCATTTTAAGCTTTAAAATGATTATGTTCCTAACGCCGTCTGTTGCCCAAGATTTCATTGCTCTGCTCACGCTCTACCCTTCCAGTATAATTTTTTTATACAACTGCTTATGGAACAAGCTTATGGCCCACCTGATGTTCGGTGGTCACCATTGCCTATAACAAAGTATTACCTCTATAGGTCTTGACCTATAGGTCAAGCACATTAAAAATATTCTCTACGATGCATTGCCAGGAGTTCATCTTGCGCTTGTAATTCCTAAAAAACTAATTCGATATTAAGCATTTTTTGTCTTACTTTTATTTGTAACTAGTGGCCGCCCGCGGCTTCGCTCGCCCGTTCCTGTAACACTCCGTTCCCGTTGCTTTTTCGGGATAAAAAGTATCCTATGTCCTTCTCCCGGTTCTAAGCTACCTCCTACTAATTTTCTGCCAAATCGGTTCCGCCGTTCTTGAGTTATAAATAGTGTAACTAACACGACTTTCTTTTATAAATATAGATGAATAACTCAAATACCACTGGACCGATTTCAAACATTATTTCACCATTAGAAAGATAAGTTATCCCTGAGTGACATGGGCTATGTTTTTTACTAGCGACTCACCCCGGGTACTGTTTCAAAGTGACCCTACTGAATAAATACACTTTTGATTTGATTACGCATGGGCGAATTTAGAAAAAAAGAGGTGAAAAAGGTGGAGTCGCTTTTGAATTTTTCAACCCGAATATATTTAATGATCTTGTTTAGGTGGTAAAATCTTACCCGTGGGGTAGATGATTATGGGGGTAGGTCTCTTGCTGGTATTGGATTTGTTGACCACATTGCTCGGAGCAGGACTCGGAGACGTGGACGTGTTGTTCAGACGACCCAGGAGCCCTAGGGGCCCCGTGGTAGACCGCGTCATGCTCCACTGTACCTGTGGACAAAATATTGTTAACATACAGGATGTTCCAAGTGAAAGCTCAATAAAAGAACAATTGTTTTAAATATACATACATAAAATCACGCCTTATTCCCATGGGGGTAGGCAGAGATCACGGATTTCCACTTGCTACGATCCTGACACACCTCTTTCGCTTCATTCACTCTCATAACATTCTTCATACATGCTCGTCGGTTTAGGGTACTCCTAACCTGGCCTTTCTCTAAAACGTCTGCGATCTGTTTTAAATATGATTTTTAAATATGATTTAATTGGGTTTTACCCTAACACAAAAGTCGGAGTCGGAAATCCAAAAGTAGAGCAATCTGAATCACTTCAATGATTGTACCGTGATTTCTTATTGTTTTCAAAATAATATTAAATCTTGAAAAATACCCACGGGCTCTTGATTTGCAAGATATTAATACTCATACAAAGTAAGCTCACAACCAATCATTTTTATCGAGATGGTCCTTATTTTTTTCACATTTAGATAAACAATAATTGTAGATAGATTTGTTAGTAAGCTTCGTTTAGGTATACGATGTCAGAACTTATAAAACTATCGAGACAAAAAAACTTAAATTCACAAGAGAAATTCTCCCCAGACCTTTTTAAAACTTGCCAATTATTATTTTATCATCTGTTTACCCTGTAAATTTCACAGAGCTAACTCCGCAGCGACAGGCGTCATACTTTAAATTTGATCAAAAGTTTAAAAATCTTTTTAATTATACTGTTGAGTACATTTTGCTCACTGTTTTGCAAAAGTTTTGTAAAATTTTGACCTTCATTCTCAATAGAAAAACTCTACAGAATGCCACACTGTTGTTTTTTATTGTTCTTTGACTGTTTCAATTTTGTTCTTTATTCCGTTGTTTCTTTTTTTCTCTGACTCGTTTTAAAAGGTTCAGGTCTTGATCCGTTGGCGCCCCCATTAAGCATTATATAAACTAATTTACTAGAAAAGCAAAATGGTACGCTCTTATGAGTCTGTTAATTGTCTCTCGACATCTTCCCCGCAGCCTGACGTTTTTCGTTGATAAGCGTTCAATGTGTATAAAGATCAAAATAGCGTTTGCATACCCCGTCACATTTCACTCAACGCCTAACGACGCTGGGGTCCCCTATCACCATGTATTATGTTGGTTCTGTATAGCGTCTGTATAAGCCTGGGGCGGGCTGTGTGACAGATTGTTCGTAATTTTCAGGGGTAACATTAGGGATAATTTTATGCACTCATTTATAAGCAGGTATTTTCACCGTACGTACAAATTAGGTGAATAATAACGAGAAAGTGTGTTGTTCCTCATTACCGTTTCGTTTGATTGATCTGGCACAGACAATACACTTTTTTAATAATGTTTCTCCCACATATTTAATACAGAATAGTGCTGCGTACTCATACATGACATGACAGCTTTATCAGAAATATCATTGAAAGAAATGTAGAAGGAAAGAGAGGAAGAGGAAGACCAAGGATAAGCTACATGAGCCAAATAAAAGCGAAGATCACCGTCATGTCGTTTATAGAGGTAAAGGAGGTTGCTTTCAAAAGAAATACTTACTTGGAGAAAAATGCATAAATTACGTTGACTAGAGCATTGCTCATAAATAAGAAGTTCAACTGCAGGTAAATGTTTTTTCAAAGTCGTGTGATTTCGGCGGTGAATCGTAGCTTCTAACTTTCTAGAACTCGTTAGGCTCAATGGAAGTTTCAGTAAACTTTACAAAGTTGCGCATCACAGAATGAGAATAGAGTCGAAAGTCATTGCTTTGCCTATGTTGTATTGCTAATGGATTTCTGATGTTAACTTCTTAAAATGCGACTGTCAAATAGTGCGTTATCATGGCTTCTAAGCTGTCAGCGCCGAAGCAACACCTATTATAAAAGAAGTACCTACTGCTGGCTGAAAATGTACTGTGTAACCTTTCTATTGTTGACTGGCCTCTCAGCTCAGTTGGTAGTTGCTCTGCATTCTGCGCCGTAGATCGTGGGTTCGATCGCCATCGAGAACAAATACTTGTTTTGTGAACGCAGATGTTCGTTCTCCGTCTTACTGTTTTATTGTATTCTATTAAGCATGTATTTACAAAAAATATAAGAGTATAATTATCAGGTATGTGGTTCCCATAGCTCTGCTTAATTTGGGGCTAGATAGTGTTGTGTGGAATGTCCACTAGATATATTTATTTTAATTTTATTTTTAAATACCACTCATTTTTGTTTACCTAGTTTATTTTTAGTCCAAAACATGATTGTGTCTGTTTAGGTACCTAACGAAACTTCATTGATAAAATCAATAGGTACAATCCTCCCAGTGTCAAATAGTAGGTAGGTATACCTACTGATACTCTCATTTTATTCCGACAAAGAATACAACGAAAAAGGTGTAGCCAACAGTCGTTACTGTGCTATACAAGTTGGATCTTATGTTGAACAGACCCATCTTATACAATTACCTACTATTGTCCGCCTGGGTGGTCGGTTCTCGTTTGTTTGATGATGCTTCTCGCTGAAATTGGGAGAAAATTTCTGAGAAAAGTTATTTTATCAAAAATCTTTCCCCTTTTGTGAGATTTTCAATAACGTGATGGTTTGGCTCATCTTTTTCATAAAATAAATTCTATCGTCGGCTGGAATTTATCAGCTAAAAAATCCTATTCGAAATTCAAATAATTTGAGCTGAAAATTTGACAAAATTTCCAACAAACATTGCAAAAGAAACAATCGTTGGTGTTCTTCGATCCATTCATTTCTCATGAATATTCAAATAATTTAGCCATCATTGGAGTGTGTTCGTTAAAAGTATTAATTTTTCATCAGACGGATGAGAACTGAAAGCCAAAGTAATTGTAGGGCTGTTTTAAAGAATAAAGAATAGTAGGTACTGAATTATTTTTGTAATTTATTGAAACACGTGGTATATACTAATACCTATCGTAATATACCTGTCGTAACAGACAACGAGGATTTGTCTTATGGAACAAGATTTTTTTTTATTTCCTTTATTAAATAAGGGCATATGTAAAAAGAAATTGCTCGGGTCAATGCATCATCTACAAATTCTACAATAATGAAAATGCCTGTTTTTTACGTAGGGGTCTTAAGAAAATAATTCCTGAATTTCAACCCCTAAGGGTGATGAAGTGGGTTACTTTGTTTCAAAATAGGTTGACTCGAAGTCGTGCCGGCTTTCACTGCACTGGTAGGCACATAACACAAAAATAGCAACTAAACAACATAAGGCATATCTATGAAACCATACCTTATGTTGTAGATTGTAGAGTCTATTCTTAACGTGCAACTCATATATTATGTACCACAAAGTTGGCTTGAAGTTTGACTCCCGATATTTCGGCACAGTTGGATGCACCATGATCACCGGTTGAGTTATTTATGCAATTATATTTCGGATGTCAAAGCTCAAAATATTATATCATGGTATAAAAATAGTATTTAAAACATGATAGATTCAAAAATTAAAAATAAGTTTGTAGACGTAGAAATGTTTAGTTGAGGCTTTAACAACTACAATACCTACAATGTTCGTATTTTTACGTACGCAGACTTTATTTTTATGAAACAACGGGACATTTACCGTGTTTAAATTTTTTGCGAGTTTTGATGCATGCAACTGTGCCGAAATATCGGAAGTCAAAACTCGCATAAATTTAATCATGGTAAATATCCCGTTGTTTCATGAAAATTGATTTAAAAACCATGATAGTTTCAAAAGTTATATATAGGTACGCAGACTTTGTTCCTAATGTTTATTGTTTTACTTTAATAACAAAAACAACATTCGATAAAAAACTCTCATAACAGCGACCCATTCTGAAGAGCTTTCATAAAATTTAAGATGTTTTGTTTATTAAACTTGGTATATAATAGCTTTCATGACAGTTTTTATATCTTATAAAGCCTTTCAATAGCATTGAATGCAAATCAATGGCTCTTGAGAAAGCCATAACAACAAACACGACCTTTTTCATAAAATATACGGGTTGTCTCAGCTTTTATGTTACCTAGGGGGAGTGGGAAGGGGGGAGGGGATTAATAGAATTATGTTCTACAACTTTTGTAAATTCGGTGATTTTATATTTAAGACGTGTTTGGTGGGATAAGTGCAGCAACATTTGCTTACCGAGGGGGGCTCGGGGTAAAATACTGAATCTAGAACACCCTGTATATATTAGTGTCTTAGTATCATGACCATAAGGCTCTGTGGGCGATAGGGATCCCCTCAAATAATCTTGGCACCCGAGACCATTTCCGATACCTAGAAAAGGCCAGAGACATCCAAATATTAAAGACACAGAAAAACATTTTGTTGTACAGTTACCAACGGAAGTTGAATACTTTTTCCACACGTTATGTAGATAAATGGTATATTATATGTCAAATATATTCAATATTAATAATAATAAATATTGTTGACAATTCACACAAAACTATATGGCCCCAAATTAGGCAGAGCTTGTACTATGGGAACCAATATAATACTAATACATATATTTTTAGGTACTGGGAATATAACACCCAGACAGAGAACAAACATCTATGTTCACCACACAAATATCCGTTCTAGGTGAGCATCGAACCCATGCCCTCCAGGGCAGAAGGCAGACCATGCATGCAGAAGGCAGACCACCGCCAACTGAGTTTTAGCAACTGGCCATTAGTTTTGGAGATATTCAAGATTTTAATCATCAAAACATCAACTCGTCTTCTTGACTGTACCGTCTGTACCATCTGTTCTTATGCAGTTAATAGATACTATTAATAAGTGGTTGCAGAAAATAGTTTTCATGCTCCTTTTTTGTTTTTAAAGAAGCACAAAAATACCAGCATGAACTTGCCAGCCCTATCCAGCTTCGCATCTCACGTGCACTTCACCAAACCACAAACCAAACCTTCTCTGCAAACCATTGTCTGGAAGAGATCGCTCACATCCATAAAACCACACATTGTTCTTCCCTATGCTACTAAACTTCTGCAATTTTATTTGCCTCGTGGTGTATTACAATAAAGAGTTTTCTATCATTCTATTTATACCTTTGCAATTAGGGTCACGTAATTCACTAGCTATAATTTTTCATGAAAAATCAACCACAGGCATCAATTTTACTACCAATTCGGAATGCTGTATAATTTAATGCTCCTGACCTAAATCACTCAAACAATCACGCCAGCCGTAAATTTTGAAAATCTATTTAGGCTAAAAAAAATACTATTACTCACCGACGGACACGCCGAGCTTTATGAACTATCCTAGGAGTTCCAATGTACCGATATGAGACAAAAGTACCAAATGCTAGAATAGTAGGTAGTTATGCTCGAGTAGGGTTGGCGCGTTCGCGTGTTTTACAGCCCTGAGGTGCACTAACACGGGCGCACACCACGGCTGCCGAACGCCGACTGAAACTCACTGAAATTCTGTAGATGGAATAGAAATTACAGCCAAACTGGAACTGAAAACCGAAGCTCGCAGTGGATGCATCCAGCAACCCCGTTTCCGATACTTCAGTGTTTCGATAAAATAAAGCCTCCGGTACCGAATTGATTCCTCGAACGTTTTCTTGGGAAATTGATTCTTTGCGCTGCATTTGAAGTGCAGCGCTAACGTATTTGTATCCCTACTTTAAAATAAATAAAGAATGACATAGCGTGATGACTTTAAACTCCGGTCACATTAGGTATCCCACCCAGTGAAGATTTAGGAGAGGTAATCAGAAAGGTACGTATGGAAACCAACTATAACAAACTATATGTGCCAAATCTAATATTTGGATGTACCAATGACTCCCACCCCTAGCAAATTTTATCACCATATCTATTTCAAAGCGAATCCCTGTAAATATAGGTACCTACATGACTGGTCGGGTACAACGTTTTTCTAAGCCTTACTGAAAGTTATGACTACTCTCGCGGGAAGCTATCTCTACAGTTTGTAAGCTACACTAACTACTAATACTACTGGCCATAGAACCCCTTATGGTAAACATATGAAAAAACCGAGCTGCAATGTTATATTTTAGTTTGTTGAGGTCAGAGTTAAAAATCGCTGTGTCCAGGACATTAGGCACGTTTCTCTCCTGAAATATCGATAAGGCTCTGAAGAACAAATCGGAACCCTGTGGCAACATAATGGATTTTTGCGCCAATTAATCTACGTTGTTCTGAGAAACTTAGCCTTTGTTTTTAAATGACCTTTAGGGCATGTTATTCTTATCTGTTGTTTCCTTATTTTTCTCAAAAACATTGAATTAAAATCTGTACCAACCTATTTGTATACGTGCCAAAATAAGTAGGCTGGCACTAAGTTAGTAGCAAATATTGCGCACATCGAGACGATGGCGATGGCGATCAGTGAAACGCTGTCAAATATCGCTGTCATTTGTGACAGCGTTTCACTGATCGTCATCGCAGATCTTTTAGATGTGCGCAAGGCTTTAGATATCATTATATTGATGTAAAAGTTAGCATAAACTAACATGTAATTTAAGAAAAACAGGTGCACGTTAACATTGCGGGGAATAAAATGAATTTCTAGAAAATCCGTCTTGTATTTCATTTATCTCATAACACTAATAGCCTTGCTGCCAAAGCCTTGCTAAAGCTAATCTTACACACACAGCTGCTGCCTTCACATTTATTTTACTCCCTGGTTGTACCACCGAGGTACATTTCTAGAACTCTTTCCGACATATGTTTTCAAATTATGTATATGTATATTGTTAGAGTAATAATGCTAAGCTGGTGGTTTTGTTGTTACTCGTTGTGTATTGAGGACCTCAAGAGGTGGTCCAGTCAGTCTGTGCTCGTGACCCGAATATGAAAGATTCCTAATTAAATCATTTTTTAAAACAATTGTGCTTTTATTGACTTTCAAGCTTTGAAGGGTGTGGGTGCCGGTGAGATTACTGGCATGTGAAGCTGAACATCTGTATGCCTCAAGTTGAAAGATGCAGGTAAATGCATCTTAGGGCATGTTTCTGACGTGCGTGACCTACGTGGCAATGCTTTGTCATAGGCGATAGTTACCACTCAACATCATGTGGGCCATATGCTTGTTTCATCAACTAGTTGTCTATAAAATACCTAGTACAGAAAACTTTCGTGCTACCTGTAACGTTTTCGGTTAATTAATTTATATCCGGCATTTATACGAAGAAAGAGGTTCACATTGCGAAGCGTATGTTTTTTTTAATGTTGCTGAAATTTCTGCTTGAGAATAACTGGTTTGATTTCGATAAAGTTTCTTATTGTTAGAGGTTTTGACGATGAAATTTCATCTAAACATACGCAATTTTAACGTGCAGCTTATTTCGTTGTCTCTTGAAATTAGGATCCTTTTTGCAAACAAACATTTTATTTGTCAAAAATTTGGTTGGGCGATTAGTCATCCGTGAAACCGGGCCGAAGTAATATTTTCTTCAATTTACTAATGTGTCAGTTGTACGAGTTATTTGAACCCGAGCAGTCCCTGGGTGATTCTCGAGGAATAGAGATAAAATATCATTTTCGAAAAATATTATGAAAACTGTCCGAATATATATATATGTGTTTGATAACTCAATGGATTAGCAATATCGACACTTCCTACCACTTTATACAAATCTTACGATTGATGAAATGAAATGAATGTTTATTCGCTTGAAATATGATTAAGAGTTAGTTCATATCTTATTTTATCAGTTTCACATATTTCACCAAAGATTTGGCATGCAATTTTTTTTTTACAATTTTAATACTAATCAAACATCATGTATTATAATTACATTCCTATTAATAAATATATTAGTGTATTTATAATACTCATAAATCACCACTATGTGTGACAATCGAAATTCATGTGCAGTGTCATCTTATATTTATAACTTATTGTGATATTAATACAAAATCGAGAATTATCCTTTTGCTTTTGTTTAATTGCATACATCTCACTTAGTGAAGTGGCACCACACTGGAACTTCACTGATATTATTTTAGATTATTTTTGATTTGTAAAAGGATCATATTATAAGAAAACGGTGGAACTGGCACCTAGACTCAACTAGCTATAAGTCGTTTCAAAGTGATCCTTGCAATCCTAATAAATAAATACACTTTTGTTTTGAATTTTTTTTTGTCGAAAAAAGGAATATTTTTGCTTTCGCAACTTATTTCGTACCTCTGTTTGATTACCCTATGTCTACGTCTCTAGGCAAAAAGTACTAAATTTCTTATATCAACTTGGATGTAATTTATCCGTCACTTTATGGTCGTGTTAATAAAGGGAGGCATTTCATTTTGCTTAATTTACTAACCTAAGCTCAGCTGGCAGCGTCTATGAAATTTTTGGCACGTCGTTACCATAATTTAATTCATTACGTGTAGCGTATTCATTACTTTATTAATACCTACTGTTAATAAATTTTACCTTTTGATTAAATGTCGCCCGTATGTGAAATGCGAACCCGTACATTATGTTTGGGTGGACCGAGCCTTGGCGTTATGGTTCCTGAATTCGGGAATCTATCAATGCTATCAATTCTATCAATTCAGCTTTTGACATAATTAACTCATTTGGTAGAAACCTGCGGTTGCAGGGCGTGGGTTCGATCCTCACAGAGAACTATTATTTGTGTGACGAATATAAGATGTTCGCTTTCTGTCTGGGTGTTATAATAATAGTTACTTTATTTATGTTATTATATTCTAAGTATTTACAAAGAAAAATGATGATGAGTGTTATATCGGCTAGCTTGTATTTTGGGAACCAGAGTTCCCATGCATAGTACAAGAAGCTGGAACGTACTAGAAGCTTAAGGTAAAAGTGTTAAAGAAGTAATCATCTCTTGCATTCTACAGGCATTTAATGGCATGAAAACCTCAGATATTACTATATCTATATTGAACAGCTACACTATCGTCTGTCGGAATGTCATGTCGAAATGCCAATAACCTGACGGCGCGCGGAATGGGAGGATGTATTTGACATTTGAGATACTTATTATCATAGAATACCTATGATACTATAGTGATACTTCTACCTGTCGCATTCTTGAAAGTGACTCTGTAACACAAATTAGTAATTCTTGACACCGAATTGAAATCTTAAAGAGTCTGCAATTCTTGCTTCTAAAATTGTGAAATCATAGAAAATTTTACAAAATATGAGAGCTAACGTTATTTTGATTCCCAAATCAAGCAAATAAACAATTGTTCTGGAATCTGGAGTGAGCAAAGCCCTTTATTATGATATTGAAATATATATTTTATTATATTTTCTTTCGATTATTTCAAGCCAATTTTTTAAATGTAGGTATCATAACAACTTCTCGGCTGATTTCCAGCACTTCCAGCAAATATCAATCCATCAAATTTCATGTAAATCGGATTAACGGTTCGACTGTGCGGACAAATTATGCTCTAACTTCTTAATTCTTCTCTACCTTCTGTAACAAACTAAATATATGAGTATTTCTGCCGAAGTTCAGCAAAGGCACGATTATGGGGTTGGTTGTTTTCAGTACCAGTTATTAAGAAGTCGTATCATGGAGGCACCTAATGTCATATTTGGATTCATAATGTATCCATTCGTATCCATTCGAGGGAGTATTTTTCTTTTAAAAAAGAATAGAAAAGGCTGAGGGGTGGAATGTAATTACGAACCAGAGCCAATTTTCCGGCACATGCTCGTAAATTTGGAATAAGTACCTACATGGTCTTTCTTTGATGTCTATTGTCTATCTGCGCAATTAAAGGCTACATTGACAGATTGTTAATCGACTAACTATATTTATGAGTTTAACAGCTGCTAGTGTTTCATTTGTCGATTAGAATTAATTAAAACCAGCCCCAAGATATTCATCATTTTATTACCATGGACCATTTGTTGAACTAAGCTTTTTACTTTATAGTTGCTGTCTACATAAACTTTATGATTACATTAAATTTAATATTCCTTCAATAATGCAAAGTTAACTCACTTTATTCCACTTAATTAGGTACCTTATTTCAACTGAGTTTAAACAGTTTAAACTTCTTTAGCTTATAATATTATTTTCACTGATGTTAAGTAATTATTTCTTCATTTATTCTGGAAAAATCACGCTGTTTTTCGCCGACATAAAATTGTCTCTAAATGATAATCGATGTCCCTCACTGAGAGTTGGGCCTCACTGGATTTTAAATTTATAAGCACGCCCTTGCTATATCTACTACGAAAAAGCTCTGGAGTGTGTCACGTAGAAAATGGGGTTACGGGTAAATTACAAGACAAAACCTGTATACCTACTCTAGTGATTACGATACAGTTTTTGCCCTTTTGCTGTCCAAATACCCCAGCTATCTTGTGTATTTTCTGTGCTTTCCTCAAAAAGTACCTACCTCAAAGTGGAAATGTAAATAGGGCGTTTCAAGCAATAGAAACGAATATTCCAACTCATAACTTACCTAGGATTTACAACAGAAAAAATGTTTATCTACAAACATTAAGCTCCTTCTGAAAATACATCAGCAAATGTTACTAATTAAAAAGAAGCTTGAGCTTTTAGTTCCATCATCAGCCTGAACGCCACTGTTGAACATTATGTAAGCTTTCTCTTCCATATCTTTTATTTATTTTATTAATCTGTTGTGTCTCACTGCTGGCTTTAGAGGTCTCTCTTTAGACCTTCCACTCATCCCGTTCGCGGCGATCTCCCGCCAATCTTTTCTTTTCTTTATAGCGTCTATATAGTAAACATGCACAGTTACAGCTATGCATATTTTTTTTCACAATTGAAGGCTGTTCATACTTTGCTGTGGAAAGCGCAACACTAAAGTAAAATGAAAGTAATTATGGGAGTATATGAGCCGATGTATTTCTAGATGATAATAAGTACAAATAGAAGGGAGCATTTGTTTAAGAATTAAGTGAAATATTGAATTGGTAGCTTTGTTTGTACAAAGGGTTTAAGACGAAGGAAGGGGAAGTGCTCAACATTAAGTGGATCCGGACCAATTGAGCACGAAGATTGATGATCATCTCAGTTCCCCTCTGGTGATTTGTTCATCACTTATTTGAAGTGGTCCCTTGGATTAGTTTCTTACGTCTATACTACCACGACTCCTATAAGTATTACCTACTCTATACATTAGAGGATCACGCTGTATAATGTGAGCGTTGATTGACAGTCTGCCTTGAAACCGATTCATATATTTACAATGTTTGTTTTTATATTGGATATTATGGTTAGATTCTTTGTTTCGTTCTGACCATCATGACAGGGACTGATGGACGGACGCTCAGATTATGACGGTGTTATAAATAATAATGAATAATGCTCCGTGTCGGCGTAACTAGAGATTTATTAATAAGCCCTAGCAAGACACTGAAAATGCGTAGATTTCTCTAAGATCTTTGTTGTTCAAAAATACTTTTATTTTGAGATAAAGGTGCATTTATCTCAAAATAGAAGTATAATTAGATACCTAATTATAACAGTAGGCAACAAATATTGCACATCGGTTAATTTCGGCTTCATAGAGCGTAGTCATTTACTTGTCATTTATTTATTTACATGACATGATTTAGTTTAGGTATACATACAGTGGGCGGGCCTGGGTTTATCCATTGGATAAATACAGGCCTTCCATACCCGGGGCTATGGGTATGGAGGCGAATGGTTTTGAGGGAGAGCGCATCAGTCGTGATGATCCACAAGGCAAGTCTGGTGGTAATCCTTCACGTGGTTGCTGCCTGTTATTGGTCTATTTCCTTCTGAAATAGACGTAACTGAAACCACCAGGCGCCTTCGTGGTCCTTTTGGCCACGTGGGTGGGTAGGGATTTATGGGGAGTTTTATTTTATTTTACATTGTGTATATAAAATAACTGTGTTGTATATACTTATTAACATTTATGTCGTGTGTGTTTTTGTAAATAAGCATGTGTATGTATAAGTTTTATTTGTACATAAGGTCGTTTCTGATGCCATTTTATGGCATTGCTTGAGAGGTTTACGCGAACTGGTTGTTACTAACCCTATCAACCAGTTCGTCGGAGAGGGTTCGCCGCCTCTCCAACCGGTGTCCATATTGTTTCATTCAAAGACCCCCCGTCAGGCTCACGGGGGTACGTTTGTTACAGTATGAACCGAAGGGGCGTTGCCTTAATTGGTCGGGCCCAGAGGAAGGAAAACCTTGAAACAAACACCCGTGAGAAAACACGTTAAAACCTGCGGATACCAGGGGACCTCCGCAGTATGTACCCTTCCCCGGCTGTAGAGGGCTAGGTCGGGGTGACTATTTATTTCCCTCCCAACTCGTGGGATTTACTATGGAACTAAATAAAATAAATAATGAAGACGTTGGCTTTTCGGGCCGTGTAGAGGTAGTTAGTGGCACTTCTGTGCGTGATGGCGCCGATAGGGTGCGGGACGTAGTCTATGCTTCGGCACTTGGCAATCGCTTTTCGCTTTTGAATAGCGACGATGACATGGAGTTGTGTGTCTCTAGGGAACGGGACCGGAGCCTTCTGAGTGAGGGGGTCCCTAAGACGAATGAAATACAAGACGTGACTGTAGAAGGGCCTCCTCATGGTCATTTCCTTAGGAGTAAACTGGACGTAGGTAAGCGCTGGCAGGACTGCATCTCTGACAGAGAGCTGTCCAGCGATGTGGAGTTCGTGGACAGTGTTGTAGCTGTAAGTCGTCGAAAGCGTCCATCGTCTTCGATCTTTGTGCCCGGGAATTTAGGCTCGGACACGGAGACTGAAGACTCAGCGGTCGCTAAAACCAAATCGGCCAAGAAGGATAAAACAAGGACCACCAAAGCTGGTTCCTCCAAGCAGGATTTCCTTAAGCCGGTTGTGGTGCCGTTGGAAAATGTCCTTAAAGCTAGGCAATACAAGAAGGGGGCAGCTGCGGCCGTAACCAGCCTTAATGACGGAAGTAAGGTTGATAATGTCGAGACGGTGCCGGGTGATATCAGTCAGCTGAATGCCCAAGAGCTAAAGACGCAGGCGTGCAACAACCTCGCCACCATCTTAGAGGTAGCCAAGAGATCTAACAATCTCAAGGGAGAGTTTGTCGGGCGGTTGAGGAACTCCGCTTCGACCATTAAAGAGGTAGTTGAGGCTCTGGCGAGCAGGAGTGAGGCCGAAGAGACAAGACGGCTGAGGGCGGAGAACGGCCGCCTTCGACTTGAGGTCGATGCCATTAAAGCGGAGGTGAAGGCACTTCGTCGCGGCTTCACTGAAGCTAAGACGCAAGCGGCTGCTGCTAAAACTGCCGCTGCAGCCGCAGCCTTTGAAATGCAGGCATCTCCCAGCACCATGTTGGGAGCGGCTGAGTTAGTGGAAGAGCTGAAGCGCTCCCTAACCACAACGTTTGGGGAGATGCTGAATGCCCGTCTGGCGGTTATCGAGGACCGGCTTTTGCCTGCCCAGACGGTCCGTCCGCCTCTCAGAGCCGATGCTAGGAAGACGACGGAAACCATCCCGCCACATAAGCCGGTGCCTGAGCCAGCTTGCAATGCTGCCCCTAAAGCGAGTAAGCGGGCTAGCCAGTCGACAAACACTGCTGCCTCACAACCAGCATCATTAGCTGCAGTCCCTTCTACTTCTACGGGGACCCAAAGCACCAGCGAGGCCACCCCCTCCACTGTCTCTCAGGCGGAGACCTGGGCTACGGTGACAAGGAAGGGCAAAGGGAAGGGTAAGGGAAAGGGGAAGTCATCTGCCCCTTCTGCAGCTCCCGCGGCTGCCCCCGCAGCTTGTGCTTCTGCCACCGCCAAGGCCAAGCCTAAGACGGCAGCTTCCGCTGCTAAAGCTGCGCTGAAGACTCCGAAATCAGTGGCGGTCGTGATGACGTTAAGGCCTGAAGCCGTTAGCAGGGGTGTGACTTATAATCACATTCTAGAAGAAGCGCAAGGGAAGGTCAACATCCAAGAACTGGGGATTGATCAGCTCCGATTCCGAGTGACTGCAACGGGTGCCAGGATGTTAAAGATTCCTGGTTCCCAAAGTGGGGAAAAAGCTGACAGGCTCGCGGAAAGGCTCCGCGGGGTTCTTTCTGAGGTGGCCACTATTGTCAGACCCATCAAAACTGCTGATTTGAGGGTCAGTGGCTTGGACGATGCTGCCACTGAGGAGAAAGTAGCAGCGGCGGTCGCCACGGCGGGTGGCTGTGATGCGAGGTACGTAAAGACCGGGGAAATACACCGGGAATACAATGGTATTGGCTCCACTCTTGTCACCTGTCCAGTTGCGGTAGCTAGAGCGGTCCTAGCGAAAGGCAGGCTCTTAGTGGGATGGAGCTCAGTGAGAGTTGTGGCTCTGGATGTACGTCCCATGCGCTGCTACAAGTGTATGGGGCTGGGACACATGCGGCCTCAGTGTCCTGAGTCGTCGGTTGATAGAGGAGACCTGTGCTTTCGATGTGGAGGCTTGGGTCATAAGGCCGCCAATTGCCAGAAGACTGACCTGCACTGCGCGATCTGTGCAGATTCAGGTAGGCCTTCTGGGCACGTAATGGGAGGACGCAACTGTACTCCCCCAAAGACTAAGGGAAAGGCCACTTGGACCCGGACCGTTCCAGCGGCCTCAGAACAGGCTGCCTCTGGAGCCGATCGCCATGCGGCGAGCGAGGAGGTTGTAATGTCGGACTGATGGATCAAGTTCGACATTACAACATCCTGCAGACGAACATCAACCACTGCGCTGGGGCTCAAGACCTGCTTATGCAGACCCTGGCGCAGTGGGAAATAGATTTGGCAGTTGCTGCAGAGCCATACTACATTCCCCCTCATCCCTGCTGGGCTGGGGACTTGGATGGCTCAGTAGCCATAATAGGACGGAGTAGCGATGGCCCAACCCTATCAGTTGAAGAGAGGGGCTCGGGGTACGTGGTGGCCAAGTGGGGGGAGTACGCAGTCGTCGGCGTATACTTCTCCCCTAACAGAACTGTTGCGGAGTTCGAAGTCTTTGCAGACCTTCTGGCTATAGCAGTAAGACGGCAGGCACCGCGTCAGATCCTACTCCTCGGAGACTTGAATGCCAGAGCTCGGGATTGGGGCGACCGCCTAACTGAACCCCGTGGGGAAATTGTTAAGGAGTGGGCGGTTACCACAGGACTGACCCTGCTGAATAGAGGATCAGTTCCAACATGCGTCCGCTATAACGGATGTTCCGTGGTGGACTTATCGTTCGCCACTCCGGCTACTGCAGCACATGTCTTGGCCTGGAGGGTATCGGATGAGGAGACTCTCTCGGATCATAAGTACATAAGGTTCGAGATCTCCTTTTCCCACAACCGAGGAGGGTCTCGTTTCTCGGCACGAACGGTTTTCCCGCGCTGGGCGATTAGTCGTTTTGACCCAGAACTGGCAAAGGAGGCGGCGTTAGTTCAGTCGTGGTTGGCTGCGCCCATGCACCCGGAAGTGGACATTGCAGCTGGTCGCTTCCGCGAGGCAGTGACGGCTGTGTGCGACACAGCCATGCCAAGGGCTCAACGTCAGCCTGATCGCCGTGCAGTCTATTGGTGGTGTTCGGAGATAGCGGACCTCAGAAACATCTGCTCGGTAAAGAGACGGTGCTACACTCGCTGCAGGAGGCGGCGTCACGGCCGGACCGATGATGAACTATCAGCCGACGAGCTGGCCGCTGAGGGCCAGTTGCACTGTGAGTACCGCGAAGCAAAGCGGGAGCTGCATCTGGCCATCAGTAAGGCCAAATCTCAGGCATGGGGTGAGGCTCTGGAAAGCCTCAACAGAGATCCTTGGGGGCGCCCGTATAAGGCTGCCCGGAAAAAGTTTCGGGGACAAACGGCCCCGGTTTCAGAGTCTCTGGAGCCAGAACTTTTGGATAGGGTATTAGAGGGCCTGTTCCCTGACAGTAGCTCTCACTTTACCCCTCCGACAATGGCACCGTTCTCTACCGAGGAGTTGGATCCGGCCACAATCCCACCTGTCTCGGATGTGGAAATGGAGGTGGTGGTCGATCGTCTGCGAGGCAAAAAGACTGCACCAGGTCCAGACGGAATCCCGGGGCGTGTTCTTAAGGTATGTTTGAAAAAGATGGGCAATCAGCTTCGGCAATTGTTTGACGCGTGCCTCTCGTCGGGACGGTTCCCCAAGCTGTGGAAGGATGGCCGATTATGCCTATTACGTAAGGAGGGCCGAGCCATCGACTCCCCTTCCGGATACAGGCCCATAGTCCTGTTGGATGATACGGGCAAGCTGCTAGAGAGCATAGTGGCCTCACGTGTCATCTGGCACTTGGAGGGTGCTGGACCTGGCCTCTCGGAAGCCCAGTATGGGTTTAGAGCTCGGAGATCGACAATAGACGCCCTGCTATGGCTCAAAGAGTGGACGCAGGAAGCGGTCAGAGAGGGAAAAAAGGCGTTGGCAGTCTCGCTCGATATTGCCAACGCCTTCAACAGCCTTCCGCACGACACAATACAGGAGGCGCTCCGGTACCATGGAGTGCCCCTTTATCTGCGGAGGCTATTGGTCGACTACCTTCAGAATCGTGAGGTTCTGGTCCAAGGACGAGATGGTCTGAGACGCCGCCACGTCTCATCTGGGGTTCCACAGGGGTCGGTTTTGGGGCCACTCCTGTGGAACATAGGATACGATTGGGTGCTCCGTGGCGCGTTCCCCGCAAGCATGCGAGTTGCATGTTACGCGGACGACACACTTGTCGTCGTGAAGGCGCGTGACCTCCGAGAAACGGTGCGGTTGGCGACGGTGGGGACAATCCTCATTCTCGACCGCATACGGGCCCTGGGACTAAAAGTCGCCCTTTCTAAGACCGAAGCCTTATTATTTCATGGGCCTCGAGGAGGACCCCCCCCTGGAACGCGGGTGGAACTGGATGGAGTTTTGGTTCCTGTTGCGACCCAGATGAAATATCTGGGTCTAATCTTGGATGGGAGGTGGGCTTTTGAGGCCCACTTTAAAAAGCTTGCCCCAAGGATACTAGGTGCTGCAGCTGCTTTAAGTAGGTTGCTGCCTAATGTGGGAGGCCCGAGTGCCAACTGCCGCCGGCTATACTCCGGAGTGACCCGGAGCATGGCTTTGTACGGTGCGCCAGTCTGGGTGGACGCCCTCAACCGAGGTAATAAGACTTTGCTGCGTCAACCGCAGCGAGTCATCACTACGAGGGTGATACGCGGATACCGGACGGTGTCCTGGACGGCAGGCTGTGTATTGGCCAGTGATCCCCCTTGGGAGCTCCAAGCGGAGATCCTTGCAGAGGTTTATCAATTCGTTAAAGCGAGGAGATCCCAAGGGGACCCCCCCGCGTGGGATGAAGTGGCAAGCATGCGGCTGCAGGCGAGGGCTGCTTTGATGCAGAGATGGACGGAGGACCTGGAGCCACCGGTCCCTGGGCAGTGGACGGTGGAAGCCATTCGCCCAGTCCTCAAGGAGTGGGTCAGTCGACCGTTTGGGTCTTTGACTTTCCGATTGGTGCAGGTGCTTTCTGGACATGGATGTTTCGGAAAGTACCTTCACAAGATCGCAAGACGGGAGGCAACCCCAGAATGCCATGGATGCGGAGCGCCGGAGGATACGGCACTCCATACGCTGGAAGTATGTGCTGCCTGGGGCCCGCAGCGGCACATCCTCGAAGGCGTGATAGGGCGGGACCTCTCCTTGCCCAGCGTGGTGAAAGCTATGCTGAGCAATAAGAGGTCGTGGCAAGCAGTAGTCTCCTTCTGCGAAGAAGTGATGGCACAGAAGGAGGCTGCGGAGAGAGTCAGGGAAGAAGACGTTCATGCTGACCATCTCCGACGGAGACGGCGAGGACAGAGAAGGAGGCGGTTCAGCCGCCTCCTCCATCCTTTGTAGTGGGGTCACTGGTGGAATGTCGGGGGATGTTCCACCGGCTTGCACAGGCCCACTTGACTAAGGAGTGACCTTGGTGAGCAAGGTGGCTCCTATACAGACGCAAGGGTCCGGTTAGGGAAATCTGGGCCTACCGCCGGGGCGAGAAAGTGAATATACACCATGACCCTTTCTTGTCCCACTCTTGGCGGCGGACGGCTTACAGGGGGGTTTTTAGTGGGTTCATGCCCCACATACCCTCTTTCGTCTCTCCCCCGCGGCGAAAGAGAAATGCGAAGGCATTTTCCCCTCTTTACAAAAAAAAAAAAAAAAAAAGGTATACATACAGTTCTTAGTTGTAAGTCACTACAAAAAGTGTACTTATACTAACTAATATTAAAAACTAGTTAAGCAGTGTAGGATAAAACTTAACGAATATAAAAACAGTGCAGAGAGCAAACTACAAGTGAACCGAATTACTGTAAATCGCATTAGTTATAAACTGTGTCGCGATTTA
Source organism: Thera obeliscata (assembly GCA_947578465.1). NCBI lineage: Eukaryota > Metazoa > Arthropoda > Insecta > Lepidoptera > Geometridae > Thera > Thera obeliscata. The sequence continues at coordinate 9,773,644 of OX387926.1, forward strand.
CAGCAACCGTTTTTAGGGTTCCGTAGCCAAATGGCAAAAACGGAACCCTTATAGATTCGTCATGTCTGTCTGTCTGTCTGTCTGTCCGTCCGTATGTCACAGCCATTTTTCTCCGAAACCGTAAGAGCTAGACTGATGAAACTTGGCGAGTAGATGTATTCTGTGAACCGCATTAAGATTTTTACACAAAAATAGAAAAAAAACTATAAATTTTGGGGGTCCCAATACTTGAAACAGAAACTCAAAAAAAAATTTTTCATCAAACCCATACGTGTGGGGTATCTAATTAGGTCTTCAAAAATGATGTTGAGGTTTCTAATATAGTTTTTTTCTAAACTGAATAGTTTGCGCGAGAGACACTTCCAAAGTGGAAAAAAGTTGGTCCCCCCCCCTCTAACTTCTAAAATAAGAGAATGATAAAACTAAAAAAAATATATGTTGTACATTACTATGCAAACTTTCAACGATATTTGGTTTGAACGAGATCTAGTCAGTAGTTTTTTTTTTATACGTCATAAATCGTAAACCGCAATTTACCTTTCGACGAACTACAAGAACCTTTATATTATGCTACTTATGTTACTTGATGCTACGGAACCCTTCATGGGCGAGTCCGACTCGCACTTGGCTGCTTTTATTTGTAAGTAGTGTGGGTCAGAAAGAGATAGCGTTCTTTACGAAAGCAGAAAAGCCGATGAACAATTATTTATTACCTACAACCGTAATATATTTTGTTCAAAATAACCAACGCTTGAAGAATAACTTTATGATTATTTCTTCGATGGGTAAGTTGAAATAGTAAACCAACTTTTGTACGGTAGAAATCTTTTTTTTGGTCATTGAAAGCTTAGGCATTGTTTTGTATTCCGCTTCATAAAATACTTAAAATTTTATCTGTATCGGCGCGTTCTTAAAATCCACATCCACAAAAATTATAAAAATACTCGAAATTCTTTGAACAAAATCGAGTTTATTAAACAAATCGTAAATCGGGTCGAAGAGCGAGGGTGATTTCAGATATCGTTGCTTATCCGATTTTATAATGAGCTGGTTTGGAGGTCGTCACAGCTTTTGTTGGGCCGAGGCCACGTGGATTTTTCAAATGGAAATATTGAATAACTTAAGAAAAATATTGGGCGATGTTATGGGCGAAATATTATGGATGCGAATGAGCTAATAAGATAAAATAATTGGATCAGGTGCTTTTACAGATACTAGTACCTAAAGAGATACGAGTATCAAAGGATCATGTTGATTGTATTATAGGTTATACGACATGCTAACCCTAAATGAAGTCGCATTTTATAAAGCAACCCACTTTATCTGTAAAACTTGTGATGCTTCAATAAAATATTTTGATTTTTTGTTGATTTGTTTGCGACTCAATGAAGTTGTGACTGCTGTAACAATTTTGTTGAAACGATTTACAATTTATGGTTTGCTGTCTGGAATAGTATGGCGCACTATTTAGTACTTACAAAGTAAGCGAAGCTAGTTAGTGATAAGGCCGCCCATTTTTTTACTGTGAATGTTTATTTATAATGAATGATAAAACTGCGTGGCCCGATGTCCCGGTCACTCTACCCATAGGAAGCTAGCATGTCAATTTGCAATGTCTGTACCTACTATTTCGTATCTTATTTTTATATCTGTGTAGATACTTTATTATAACTTTGAAGCGTAGCGTGTGCTGCCTTTGAAACTTTTGCTTTTGTATTATTGCATTGCATACGTCTGACTACGTGAAGTGGCACCACACTGGAACTTCACTGCTATTATTTTAGACTATTTTTGATTTGTAAAAGGATCATATAAAAAAAACGGTAGGAACCGAGCCGTAGTTTGTTGCCTGTTCTTCTAGGCTTGGTCGCGTGGAACTGGCACCTAGACTCACCTAGCTTTAAGACGTTTCAAAGTGATTCTTGTATCGTATTGAATAAACGCTTATTGAATCTTGAATCTTGAATAAGCTACTGTATTTCTAATGTGTCATGGTAATCAATAAAGAGTTATCTATCTCTCACTAGGTTTGTGGTTATATTCGAATTTGGCCAGGAATGACCACCGTGTTGGAACAAACGTGGGAACTGAAACACGATGTGAATCACCTACAATCGGTATTTACCGGGATTCACGTCCCGTGTCACGGATTCCCGGATTTATTGGATTTGTTCACGTCGACTGCACGTCCAGAATGACAGACGGCTTAGTAACAGACATGGCTGCGTTATTGTTTCCTATTATTTGTGTTGGATTTTTGGGATCGCTTGAATTATAGGTAGGTATAACCAAACCACACGTTATTGTTCAATAAAATAAGAAATTCTTCACGGTTTTCCTCAACTCTTTTAGATATTTACTTACATTTATGTCAGTAAACTGAATCGCAACGTTCTTATTTTTATTTGTAAGCATACGACATTTTTGGATGGCCTAAGCTAAAAATATCTAATAAAATTCCACAAATCTGTACCTCTCACTAGTACGAGAAAATAAGTGGGTTATGATAGGCGGCGCCATTTTGGATTTCTATTCTAAAAGCATATTTGAATTCTGGGGGAAAAACGAAAATCTAACAGTTAACCATATATTCGACTATTTCATGTAACGTAACCTACGTTACATGTTTCCACTCACGGAAGGCGACTTTAAAGAAATCAATCCGCCGAAAAGTGCTTATAGAGCTCATACTCTAGCTTTTACACAGAGAGGGAGTGGTTCCACTCGCTTTATTTATTTCTTGAGGAACATTTCGTTCAGATATTTTTATATATTAATCAACGACTTGCTCTATTTTTTATAGAATATTGCATTAGGCATTTATGCTTATATCGATTGACAAGGTAACCTAGGTATTATAAAATAAACTGTTATCTAAAAACATCTAATCCGCATATGAGAATTATAATCCAAATAGTTAATGAGCCAGCTCGCAGAAATAAAGCTTTTAATCTCCAGATAAAAATGATTAAATTACACAGTCGTTTTAATACTCGTAAGCGAGTCGTCAATCATGGGCAATGACTCGTAACGTAGCGTAGATACTGTGTTCAGCTGTTTCGTAAAACCGTGGAGTTTTAAGGAGATTAAAAAACTCCTCATGCATCGTCATCCTGAAGAAAACAGTGCTACCAAATTACTTTTAATAAAAAAAAAGACTGTTATAAGTACACAAAATTACAAATAATACAATTTACTGTTTACTGTTGTCCTAACTTACAGTAGTAAAATGTTATATCGGTATTACAACTATTTTTATATTTCTATGAAAATCGCGGAAATCGATAAAATTTCGCTGAACCTCTGTCGACGTGACTAAAGAATTTTGGGATCAGAAGAGACAAGAATTTCTTCAGCGTTTCCAAAAAAATCCTTGGAAATGACGCTGGTTAGTTTTCGATGATAAAGGAAATATCAAAGTAGTTCAACAAATTCCTGAAAGTTTTATTTGAGAAGTAAAATTTTTTACTGAACGTTATTTTGACGATGAAATAGATTAACCAATATCATTTTCTAGTATATTTTCTTGTACCCAACATAAATGACGGACGGTTATCGCAGAACAAAGTTGACGCGTCCTCCGCTTATGGGCGATAAAAAAATGCTGTAGGGGTCAGGCTTCACTGGATAGGGCTCGTTAGGGTCCGGCTCCACCCTGTATTTGGACAGCATCTGTGCGAGTGCTGCGCGAATTTGCATCACCCCGTAGCGTTTGCCTGAAAAATTAAACTTCAGTGAGCGAGATTGATTGCCTGCTAATAGTAGGGGAGCCCAATGGGAATTTTGGTCGTCACTAGAGCAGGGCAGATAACAATAGGGGGGATACCTTGCACCATGTTTGTACTTTAACTATTTATAGCCTCCATGTTGGCCCGTGCGTTTAGGGCATCCGATCACGAATGCAATAAAAAAAGCACTGTTTGAACTATATGCTCGAGCGCGTTGTGATATTTACATGGAACTCCATTCTTGGATGCATTCGTTTACTGTACTTCGTAATCCAACTTTGCGATGTATTTTGCTATTATAATTGTTAACGCGCTACGCTTGTATTGCTTTTCCCCCAGGGTTTTTTATTGTATGTTTATTATATTATGTACCTATGTACTTGCGGCGAGACTAAGCAACAAAATCTACACCTTTCTGAAAACTTATAGACGCTTTCCCCAGCGGTGAAATGGTATACCCCAGAACCTTTTTTTCTTTATTTCATTAAAATTTAATAGGTCTCCACGAAGCTCGAATCACTACCGATTTAGCATCTTCGCCTGCCCTACTACAACATGATGTGACAAATTCCGCAAACTAAAACAAAAAAATACAATACAATAAACATAGCTCTCAGACTGGAATTGTGCTAAAAATTCAAAGGCGTTGGTCTTACCATCGCTCTAATTCTAAAGCTATGCGGTAACTTTACACGTATTCCTAATATAGACCACAAAGCTCTCGGTATTTACCTACCTGCCAAATGAGAGCGTTTGAAGGATGTTTCATAAGTGACTGTCGTGCAAAATTTAATTTCCATTTATTTTAATTTGAAAAACTTTTAGCCCCAGTAGAAAGTATGCAAAAGATATTTAAGCGAGTGTTGTTTTATTACAACTCCGCCAGCAATTTTAGACATGTATAAACTCCGAAATCTGTTCGCAAGAATTTCTACTGTGGAAACGGTAGAAATTCTTCTGTGTTCGGTTAGGAGTCAGACAGTTAAAGCGAATTTTAGTGCCTATTTGCGAAGGGTAAACAAAACAGTAGGTGATAAAAACTAATAGCGGTTGCTAAAAGTGTTTTCTAGAGATTGATTACGTACGATAAAATAAAATTTTGTTAAGCAAAGTACTAGAGGGCTTGTACTGTTGTTTTATTTTACTAGCTAGGATTTTTTGTTTATATGGTAGAATATATTTCGATACCATGCATAAAACTTGTACATTTTCGGTTACATTCTGTAACCTAACCTAGCCTGCAGAATGTGACGTGGATAGGGTTAAAAGTTTTATGAAGAACCCAAATTCAGGGTGTAAGGAAGCTCTAACTTTCCTACCTCTACCACTGTTACCTAAGGATATAGGCGACCAATGTAGTACAAATTGCAATCACTTACTGAACCCATAAGCTTATATACCTATGCAAAAGTGCGGCCCATCGCCGAAGGGTAGAAAACTGAACTGCAGGTTATCTCTCTCGGTAACATTGTCCATTCTCTCTGGCTTCCAAACCTCGGGCTCGGGGAACACTTTCGTGTCGTAGTGAAGTGCTATGACGTTGACGAAGACAGGCGTGTCTTTCTCCACTGTGACGTCATCGTTCAGCTTGTACGTTGCGCCACACTGCCTATCCAGGTATGGTACGAGAGGGTACTTCCGAAGGGTCTCTGCGAATATTTAATTTTCATCATCCCCATCAGGCTGAATAAATCCATAGCTGGAAAAGAACATACATTCCCAGGACGAACGTTTCTAAGCCCTCTCTATTCACCGACTTTCCGTGATTTTTCTGATGCCGTGGGGGCATTGGCTAGAGTAGCATCCTATTCTTTTTCTGCTTCTTGGTCCCCATTCTAAACCTCACCCAACCCCACCCCTTCGCGCCCATCGCCGCTTCGTATTAATTAATAAATTAATTCAATTAGCTAATTTGCTAATTCTGCGAGCTATGTCGGTGACCGTAGCATAAATAATCTTTTAGAATATTTAATTAGCGTACCTACGTAAGTACCTCGCTATTGAATTTACTCATTAAAAGTTTTGAAAAGTTTCCATACCCAATATACACGCTGTAAGAAACTTCAGCTCCAATAAATCATCGTAGTTCAAAATTTCTTTTTCCTTGAGCTTCATTGCTTCATTGATTTCCCTATAAAGTTTTTCCTGGAATAAGTTTACTACGTGTTTATTTTTCACAGGACCCAAACAACATAAAGTAATTTGATTATTAAACTTTTAGTATTCTAGCAGTGTCATTGGAATATCAATGAACTACTTTATAATTTTGGTATGAGGACAAAAGTATAATTTTAACGGTAGGTATGCATATGAATGTAGGTAAAAAAGTACTTGTATTTCAGGATGATGAGCCAACTCGTGCATGCAGTAAGATAACGTCGCCGAGGAAGTCTCAATCGATCCAAGAATGAACACAGCAGCTTGAGCCAGCATCAAATCATCGGCATATTCTGTGAAAACAATTCATCAAGTTACCTTATAAAATAGGTTTTTAATTATCAGACATTTCACATGACGCTGTCTCTTCTTAAGCCGGTAATAAGCTTCTAAATATTCTGAGCCAGATCAAACTGTTCCATAATCCAGATCCCAGACCCTATAGTGACATAAAAAAGGCCAATAGTTTTTGCCCTTGATGGCCAAAGCTGGATCTATAATAGTTCTTCTTAGTACAGACGTAAATACTTGATTACTTTCTGTAAAGTAACTACATTTTTACGTAGTTTTCTAGGAACAGTACTTATACGATGAATTTTATTGATGTGTACGAACTATTTTGGGCAAGGTCGTAGTGAAAAGAGTATTGGCTCGTATCTCACAGAGAGAATACTTTTAGCCATTTAATACGAGAATACCGTCTAGGAAAATTATCAGTTACTTGTTTTTTACAGCACTTTAACGTTTACGTATGCGTATAAATAGTCCATAAAAATTATGCAGGTATCTATTTAAGAACCTAAAATGTTGATGTTCAACATAATAAAGTTTTAATAGGTAGGTAACGACTGCAATTAAAATATTTCATAACTTGAAATGATATGCTCCCTTTATCTATCAGGCTGCTCCCTGACGGTGCGGTATTTAAGTATCTACTATTTTATCGTTTGCTTACAGGCCTGCGCACACCTAGGCCGCTGGCGTCGGCGATCAGTGAAACGCTGTCAAATTTGACAGCGCTATTTGACAGCGTTTCACTGATCGCTACCGCCAGCGAAATAGGCAGGCCTTACAGCTGTCGGCTGCATCTCCTCAAGCGTTCTCACAGTTAAACCAGTTATACTTTCGGTAGAATCTTGAAGAAAAGTGACGTCGCAATTGAAAATGATACCGCACCGACATGTCATGAAGCGCCTTAGTTTCGTGAAAGCGGTAGAATGTTTTTCTGGTTTAAATTTAATTCCTCACTGTACCTGCGCTAATGGTTGTTTTGCTAATTTTCTATTTTTACGGCATGACGAAGAATTTAATTGAAAAAGTAATTTTATGCACAAACGGACGCTGTATAAAAACAAGCTCATAAATAATTCCTGCGCGTTTTCGCCTAAAAAAGTTAAAGCATTTCAGTATGTATGTCAAGTACATATTATGTATCATCAGCATCATCAGTCTGAAGAAGTCCACTGCTGGACATAAGCCTCCCCTACACATTCCCAGGAAGAACAGTTCTGAGCCCTTTTCATCCTATACCATATACCTGTATGTACCCATTATTTTTAACCTGTCACCAAATTTTGTTTTTGGTATTTGTTTTTGTTTTTGCAACTGACACGAATTAATTAATTAATCATCATCAACTGAAATAAGTTTACTGCTGGGCTCAGTAGTGCGTCTCCCAAGACGCACCACTGAGTCCGGTCTTCGACTCTTCTTTTCCAGTGCTTGCCAGCTACATTTCGCAAATCGTCGCCTCTCCTTGCCGGAGGGCGTCCTAGACTAACACTAATATTTTATTAAGCTCACTGAAATAACTGCCATTAGCCACTCAGGATTGGCATTTATGTTTACTACATAATGCGAAAAAAGCCCATTTACTTACCCGTTCCAGCTTCAGCTGGAAGTTTGAGATTCTCCTTCAGCCTGAGCAGATGATTCACGAGATCTTTGTCATTACTTTGACCGGATTGTTTCCGTTCGTCAACCACATTCCAAAATAGTTTCTTAATGTAGTCCGTTGCAGCTTGTGAAAAAAACTGCAACCTGCGATTTTAAGTTGTAATTAAACCTATATTACTTACCCTTATCCTTGTGTGTCGTCATTGGGACGCATGAAAAAGGTTCAAGGGACACGGGACAAAAAAATTGCAAATTCTGTCCACGACACTTATTTCGTGTCATACTCTATTTTTACTCGCATTAAACAATCTGAATTTAGATCTGATTTAGATTATGTTTCCCTATCCACTATAGTATTATTTATTCTGTGCCCAAACTAAGCAAATCTAGTACCAAGAAACCAGTAGGCCTACCACAAGCTCTGTCTAGCCCTGTCCCTAGCTCTGGTTTTGAGTCTGTGTGAGTGTTGACTAAATAAATCCTACGTCGAAACGTTACACATACAGTGTAATACACTGATGAGCACTCACACAGACTCAAAACCAGAAACCGTGGTAGGCCTGGCCTACAGACAGCAGATCAATATTTTTACGTAAAACTTCTTATAAATTAACTACTCAAACAAAAAATAAACGTTCATCACACAAATGTTGTAAATAGTTGTGTTGGGTAATATACAATACATACAGGTGAGTTGATGTGCGTAAATAAATAAACAAATTGAACCCACCTCAAGAGACCTGCTAAGGCTGGTGTAAAAAATATGATGGTAAATTCAAGACCCCTCCAGAAGGTCCATTTGACCATGTTCCGAGTGATGTACCAGAGTGGAGAGCTGATATCATTCAGCGCACTTACTTTTATACCAAACACTGTAGATCCTACTGTGTCGGATGTGTACATTGAAAATAATTCCTAAAAAATCCAAATTCCAGTTAGTTAGAGGTATAGACTTACAGTAAAAATAAACAGTAAGGTACCAATTTAATTAACGTTGCGAGTAAATTATTCTTTATTTATTCTTTAATAAAGCAATATCAGTGTCCATGTTGTAAAGAGTTTTGGCTAATGCTTTTTTAATGCTTACAAATATGGGGTATGTGGGGTAAATGGGGTATGTGGTTAGTGGTATCTTACCTTCAAGTTGACAGCTTCATTGTTATCGATGTGATCTCTTCGTATCTTTTGGACTAACTCCTTTGCGTTGCTATTCATTAGCTCTGTCACCATTTTCAACCGCAATGTCGTGAACATAACAGATAGCTCATGCCTCATGTTTGACCAAATCGGGTTCTAAAAGTAGTATAAACTATTGGTCACTGCACAATATTTAAAACTATCTGTTTCAAGTGTTTGATCTAACTGAAAATCATCATCCTTGTGTTGACAAAGACTCACAGTTTTTGAGCAGAAATCATTTTTGTCTATATGCATTTATATCTACGAACTATTCTGTTCCTTATGCCAGTTAGGTAACTTTTAAAGATTAATCTGAGTAAACTACTGCAACATTATTATAAACCGTGATTTGTGTCGTTGGTAGGTACATTATTATGAACTAAGCTATCTCTAAAAGTTATTGTTTGAGAAAATGGCACTTACATACATACCTTTACGGTGAACAGATTTAAAGCACCCAACGGGTCCGTACTGTATGAAGAGCGAATGAGTCTGTTTTGAAAGTACTCGAAGTCTTTGACCAAAATCCTTCGGGCCAGCTCGGGAGTTTGGACCACGAGTGTGGGCTTCCATCCCAGATATACTCCCACATAGTCATTGGTTGGGAAACTTTGTCTCAGTTCAAGAAAGTATTCCCAAACACTTTTCCTCATAACAAACGAGAGATTCCCGAGCAGGATGTGAGGCTTTTCGTACGGAACGCCTCTATTTCTCCAATAAGCATAGTTGCGACGCAAATACAAATAAAACAAAGAAACTCCCAGAACTATGAACAATATTATCGTTTGTATAACAGTGAAATACATGATTGCGCTCACTCACGGCTCGCGGTGCAGTAGTGAGCTGTGTACTGTGAAATAAAGAGATAAGAAACTCTTTAATAGGTAGGTTAAAAAGATCAAGAACAATCATTCTCGCCTAACAGATAACGATTATTTCTGATTTTGATAGGCCAGCTGTCTCATTTATCTACTTTTCGCTCATAAAGCAAACAATACTTGGGAGTTATAAGCTACAGTGCCTGCTGAGAGTGACATTATATAGCTCTCGAGTATTCCCTAATGATTCTCTGAGGTGTGGAGTAGTAACGAGCCCCATTAGCCCATTAGCTACTGCAGACCGCTCCGATCGATCACACTTAGTTTAGGTAGGTACCTTTCGTAACGCAATTACTAAAATACTCGTCGTACAAAACGTAGGTACCTACGAGTTTTCATTTGGAGCAGGAATGTCAATAACCTCTTGTTCTTGAAGTTGATTAAAAAGGAATGTGTCTTGACTCCTTATGAAGTAAGTCAGAGAGGTCAAATTAACATGCACCCTCAAGATGCTTTTCGTCATTGTTCAAACATAATTATAAAAATTGCTGAACTAAATACATCTGCAATAATCTGTTAAACCAGTCGTTCAAGTACATGATTCACGGTAGAAATTGCAAAGACGGAAACGATTCTGACAACAATGCCATTTTACTTTCCAAATGTCCAATGACGGAGTTTGCATAGAAATAATGTGACGAAATTTCGTCCGTTTCGTATTAATAAAAGTAAATAAAATAATAGTAAGTAAGTTTTTATTTTTCAAAAAATAGTACAGACAGAATAACATGAACGCAAATGGAGCAATACACACAAGTTTCTAAACTGCTTAGAATCCAGAAGTGAGAGTTGCTTGACAATGTGTTTGTACATACTCGTAATATGCACATAATATGATATGCAGAGCCTACACTAAGATTAATCAACTTTTGTGTCGCAGATCGTGCGTTGAGATTGTTACAATTTTATAGTCGAGCAGTAAAATGTCAAATTAAATATACATATTTGGATGTTAGATGGATGTTTGCAACGGCTGAACTAATTTTAATGAACCTTTTGCACTAAATCTTATACCTTTAAACGAGAAAATCTTGTATATATATATATATGTATATATATATACAAGATTTTAGGATCTCGGAAATTGAGCCAACGATTTCCATGAAATTAAGTATACAGAGGGTTTCGGGGGCGATAAATCGATCTAGCTAGGTTTCATTTTCAGAAAAGACTCGGGTTAAACGTTATTTTAATAATAAAAAAAAATTAGCGCCATCTCTTGCCGAGTAGTCGAAATCACGAATTAGTGTCACGGAGAACGCCATCTATTGAACTTCTACGTAAACACTCGACACAAAAGTTCCGGAGATTTTAATGAAAATTATTATACAGAAGGTTTCGGGCGCGATTAATCGATTAATATAGCTGGGATAATTTTTTAGAAAATCTTTTTTTATTGTTTTTAATAATCAACTTTATCTATTTATCAACTTATACATAAACTTATTTTAGTTATTCCAGCAGATGGCGCTGGTAGTAAGATCGAAAAATATTATTAAAAAAACCGAGCAAAGCTCGGGCATACCAGCTCGTATCATATAAAAAAGCAGCCAAGTGCGAGTTGGACTCGCCTATGAAGGGTTCCGTAGCATCAAGTAACATAATATAAAGGTTCTTGTAGTTGGTCGAAAGGTAAATTGCGGTTTACGATTTATGACGTATAAAAAAAAACTACTACTACTGACTAGATATCGTTCAAACCAAATATCGTTGAAAGTTTGCATAGTAATGTACAACATGTATTTTTTTTAGTTTTATTATTCTCTTATTTTAGAAGTTAGAGGGGGGGGGACCAACTTTTTTCCACTTTGGAAGTTTCTCTCGCGCAAACTATTCAGTTTAGAAAAAAACGATATTAGAAACCTCAACATCATTTTTGAAGACCTATTCATAGATACCCCACACGTATGGGTTCGATGAAAAAAAAAATTTTGAGTTTCAGTTTCAAGTATGGGGACCCCCATATTTTATAGTTTTTTTTCTATTTTTGTGTAAAAATCTTAATGCGGTTCACAGAATACATCTACTCGCCAAGTTTCATCAGTCTAGCTCTTACGGTTTCGGAGAAAAATGGCTGTGACATACGGACGGACAGACAGACAGACAGACAGACAGACAGACAGACATGACGAATCTCTATGGGTTCCGTTTTTGCCATTTGGCTACGGAACCCTAAAAAGGGATTCTGTAACAAAAAAAACAATGATATTTTCATGGGTATTGTCACACACCCTCGTCTAATCCCGAGCAGAGTAAACTTGGATTCATAAGTACCTAGTCAATATAGCAGTCTGTGTCGGTGTGCAGCGGAAACACGCCCTATTTGCTAGAGGCCGTCGCTACGTGGCGTGCATGCAGTATTCATGACAATCCATATTAACATCGAGATGCCTAAGGGCAGTTTTGGACTAGCGATAGTTTGCGCGTAGATATACCCTGTTTCGTCATATATAAATTAAGATAATAATACAGGCACGCTTCAACTCGCGGTTTGAAAAAAGAACGCGCGAGGGTTGGGTACACGGGCTTCTTCCAGCGTCTATACGCTCGAACCGATGGTGGTGAGTGTCAGGAGTAATGTAAATTACGAGCGCTCGTATGAGTTGCGTGTGTGGCAAAAGGCGCACCATAGGCGCCTATTTAAAAAGCGAGCTTGTAAATGCCGATAAAACGCTAGTCTGATACCGCCTTAGGCACTTTTTTCGCATTCACCAGCTTCAATTTTAATTCCACTTGACACTTTTTCATGAGCTGACACGTTACTAATGAAGGGGTTTAGGAAAAGGGGTAAAGATACAGTTTATGTATGAGCTAACCTTTACAACATAACTGACATAACTTTGTGTGATGTGTATGTACTGCAGAAAAATGCACCGACACGGACATTTTGCGGTAGGAAGTTGGTGTTTTGTCATCACTGGCAAAGTTGACATTGGTCCGATGAAATCCGCTCCACTCTCAATATGAAGGTCCATGAAGCCATTCAGGGTGCCAGTAACAGGTCCAGGTGGCGAAATATTGTCAAGATAAAATTGATCCATGGAGAGGGTCACGACCTTAACCCGCCAACGGTGACGTCGATTTGACTTACATCTTCGGTGACCCCGGTCTCACGCACCGGGTTTTCCAATGGAAGATTTTTCAGAATCCAATACTAACTGACAACTGTTTTTATTAATTATAAATTATTTGACAATAAAACAACCATACTTAATGAATCACAGCCTCATTTATTCACTTTTTCTTATGATTAGACAACTTCACATAGAACCTATCAAATTTGTTAGTTTTACACATTATCGCTTTCTAAACATTGGAAAACACAACAATCAACATATTTATGAAATTTTTCAGCTTTTTCAGTTTCTAGACTCTCTAAACTTACTTAAAATAAACCAAAAATAACATCCTACCTAAAAAAAAACAACAAAAAAAAACTATGAAAATCACTTGTCTTCAGTCAAGCAAATACTGCAATAAGGCACTATATTATGCTCAAGACACAAATGTTTCTTGCTCTTGTGGCAACTGATGGTGAAGGTGAAGTCAATGACAGTCTGTCGTCATCAAGCAGTTCATGGAGAAGTGATTCTAAACGATGCTGTTCCCTTTCGTACACCATGCTGTAACAAAGTTTATATTGAATCAGGATGAAGAAACATCTTGTGGTATTACGATAAAATTGATAAAATCATGCATCAAACTTACTGATTATAAAATAATGCGATGACACAATAACAAAAGTAAGCATAAAATGTACATAAACCAGACAAAAAACGAAAAATCAATAATTTAACTCTGCATGTTTTACTTACATATTCGGTGACCCCGGTCTACCGCACCGGGTTGGCATCAAAACTCAGGAACTTGCGCCCACTCAGATTTCGTGGGCTGATCTAACGGTGGGGGAAGGGAAATCAGGCAGCTACTCAAAATCGCGACAAAAATCGGCGGCGGGGGAAAAAGTTATTTGAATTTTTCAAGTCACCCGGTCTCACAGACATATAGGTCACCGTTCCCGGGTTAAACAGTGAGGAGCACGACGCGAGTAGGAGAAATTGGTATTCTGCATGTACGTGACAGGTTGCAAGCAGTTACATAACACGTAGGTAGGTACTAACTGGTATGGTAAAAATAATATCTAGTCTTATTCCAACTATAACTTTAAGTAAAGTAGCTTATACAATAATCATTATTTCCAATTTAATCAGAAATCGGAAATATATATTGCATAACTGTTGTACAGAAAAGATCTTAAGGGGCCAGCGGAGGGCGAATTTTCATACAAACGTAATACCAAAATGATTCCTAGTTTAGGCAGATTTTCACTATTATTATTGTAATAATTGTAATTGTATAGTATTTATCTAGGTTCCTGAACAATTTTTATTTTAAATTACTTACCTCAAATGAAATAAACGCCAATCGCATTTTACAATTTTTTTTCATTGCAAAATGTGAATGGCGTTTATTTCATTTGAGGTAAAAATAAAAACTGTTCAGGAACCTAGATAAATACTGTACAAATACAATTATTACAGTAATATAGTGAAAATCTGCTTAAATTAGTAATCATTTTGGTATTACGTTTGTATGAAAATTCGCCCTCCGTCGGCCCCTTAATGGCTATGTTACACAGTTATACACAGTTTTAAAGTTTCCGTTGCAGCAGTTCGAGTTCACCGTGCCAAAACTTTTTCAATTTTTCGTCATTTAAAGCTCGTGCCTACCTCATTTCCCTGAGTTAATTTTTTACAGACAGCTTTGCATACTGATGAGTTATGAAGTTTTTTAATTAATAGATGGTAATTTCTATCAGCACCAACTAGAACCACAGAATACCTTCCTAATAGAACTATGAGTTTCCCAAGTGTTTACTTATTATTTTGATCAAAATGACATACCTACTTACCTACCTACCCAAAAATAGCTTCGACATTCTTATGAGTACTAAGAGCCTATAAAAAAATATCTTGATCCGATAAAAACTACAAAAATATACTAATACTATAAAAATATCTAAAAAAATGTTAAAAATAAAATTGTTTATAAAAATTGGTTTTATGTAAATTACACAAACTGATAGTCCAGACGCGAATAATTTAAGCATAAAAAGTGTATCAAGATTGCAGTAAACAAAGTACATGCATCAACGTCGCCCGTTAGGGTGGCAAATGGAAATTAGCCCAAAGTAGGTCATTTGACGAAAACGAGATCCTGACCGGAGTTTTATGTTTAATGGCATTTTTTCACTGAACTGAACAAGCGTTATAGCTATCGATAATCAAATGGAAATATAGGTATAAGAATGACAAAGTATATAAATAGGTAGGTATATGTCTATATGAACCTACTCGTACTTTAGTTGAAATTACTTTCTAAGTAATATCGACCAAGTAAGAACCTACTTAAATACTTTCGTTGAGAATTAATGCTTTCGTGTGTTTTCGTTGAGTAAAGTAATAAATGGCATGAAATCGGATGCCGCTTCTGATATAATTTCCTACTAAACTTTTAAAAGTTATAAAGTAACTGGACCTATCAAGTAAAAATCGGTATCTCAAGTCGTATTTTTATAATAATCTCTAGGCAAGTGAAATCAGGAAAATTAAATGAATTAAATATCTTTAGCGGGGTATGTACAGAAGGATACAGCTCAAGTTACCTAAAAACAAAGAAAAATGATCCTTACAGCAAGGACATAAGAGCTAGCAGTCTGTTGCGTATCCTTGTGTACGATAACTTTTTTTTCAAACAGCAATTAATTTAAACGTTCCCGGCTTTTGACATCCGATATGGGCTTACGAAAAATGAGCTTGTGATGTTATTTGTGTGTGTGTTTTTTGGTTATGCTCTGCACGATTTACAGCACATCTTGTCTAGGTACATGATAAAACTTTTAAGTTTTACACCTAGGCCAGTCTTGCCGGTACAAATGTGAAAGTGCGTGAAAACTGAAAGAAACTGGTTTATGTCATAACAGTTATCATACCCAGACTTATTGGACAATCCTCAGATCATGAAATATCAGTGGAACCTGTCTGAGATTTTAGTTTAAAAAAAAAAACCTTTAAACATCTCATAAATGAGGATGTTGTGCAAACATGAAAAAGTTTATAAAAAAGAATTGAGAACCTACTCCGTTTTTATTTGAAGTCGGTTAGGAATAAGGAAATATTCGCACATCTGCTAAAATAAAGTGAAAAAACAACAAAACTCGAAGATTACAAACCTCAGTGTAAATGATCTTGGTTTTTGAAGATACTGAATAACTGTTGGATATTTCGACCAAGTCAGGGACAACGGAAAGAGGAGGTCATTAGGGATGACCCACCTTACTTTTACTTTCTTACTTTTATATTCAAGAGAGAGATATAGTTTATTCTTCATGGGTAATCGTTCTGCTCATCTTTCTTTGAGCTTAGGTATCAAGTTACGGTTAATTTCGGCTTCATATGGCGTAGAGTGCGTCAGAAAGAGATAGCGCTCTACAAAGCCGAAAAGCCGATGTGCAATATTTACTGCCTACAACCGTACCTATGCTCGTTCTTATGTAATCCAAGTGTAAAATAATGCACATATTGAATTTCAAAGTGAAAAAATAGCGCATGCCTACACGAGCTCAATAACTACACGCCTGCACAATACATGTTAGAATTATAGATTTCTAGACTTTCATCGTCACCATACCTTCGCATTCTGTAGGCCTACTACAAGCTCTGTCTGGCTCTGTCTCTGGCTCTGGTTTTGAGTCTGTGTGAGTGCTGATTAAATAAATCCTATATATCGTTGAAATGTCACACACATGCACAGTATTATACAATGGTGAGCACTCAAACAGACTCAAACCCAGAGCCAGAGACAGAGCCAGACAGAGCTTGTGGTAGGCCTGCTGGGCTTTCATTCACCTGCACCATACCTTTGCATTCTGATGTGCATTCGGCATAGATGACAACACATTATGAATCAGTTTTTTATTTACAACATTATGAACCTTTTTATTATTATGATGATAGCAATTATATAAGCCAAAAATATTCCGATCCCAGATTAAAAATCGCACTTCATGCAACAGGGGTCAATTAAAAACACTAAAGAAGTATTAGAGAATATTCAATTCAATTCAATATTTTTATTTCAGACCTTATAAATATTATATTACAAAGTCCATAGCAGGTACATAAGAAAAAACACACACACACACATTAAAACCAAATACAAAATAAAATAAAACATAACTATAGCCCTCAGTACATACTGGTCAATAGATTGCCGAGAGTAATTTCGAGATTCGACGATGATGCACACGAACCTACTGAAATTACTGGCACGTGAGGCTGAACATCTGTATAATATGCCTCAAGTTGATGGACGCAGGACAGTGCATCGTAGGTTCCTGACGTGCGTGACCTACGAGGCAATGCTTTGTTATAGGCGATCGTTACCACTTAACATCAGGTGGGCCATATGCTTTTTCCATCAGGTAGTTGTATTAAAAATATTACTGCACTAAACTGACAGAAGAAAATAAACGTTTTATTATTTGTACTTATAAATCTTTCATCGTCATTTCTTTTCATCAAGCGAGCTAAGGACTAACTGCCAAGTCAAAAGATGGTGCCAAGATTTTACTAATTGCTTTGCCGCTTACGCTGCGAAAATTTTTCATTCATGAAATTAAATGTTCAGACGGTAGAATTCCCTTTAGGGTCTTAAGGCCAGGATATTCGAGCGCAGTAGGCATTTAGCGCTACCTCAGCCCCCCCATGCTAAGCGCGCGACGTAATTATTTACGCGCCCGGCAGGCCGTGCGCCACTGACCGCGTACGATAACTTAGTGCCACAGTATAGAAAACCAAGCAGTAGTTAGGTATGATATTTACTTACTAACTTCAGTTAGGTAGTATTGTAGATAGTATTAAAAATATTTTTATTTCGTATGGCACATATCACTTTTTCATTGCACATACTCGGAAAGTAGGTCTGAAGTTGCCTGAGGGGCCTAATTGAAAGTAATACTTTCAGCCCTAGAGAGAATCGCTTTCTACTGACAGCTGTCAAATTATAAAAAAACAAGTTCTATTTTATTCAACCATGTTCCAACTTTCTAAAGCTATTTCTAACTTCAAGGAGGTTATTGAACTAAATTCTAACGTTTTATTCAGCAAGGAGGTTGGAAACTCATTACAACGATTAGAAGTTTAAAAAGTCTAATTAGTCCGCGATGTAAAATTTAAATTTAAATAACAAAGATAGTGGGTATTAAATAAAGAATATATTTTCTAAATGACTTTATTATTATTTAGCTTCAACTATTTCTTTGAAATAACATAGATTTGCGAAAAAAAATATGGGGGCTTTGTGCATCTATGGGGGTACCCATAGATGCACAAAGTTTACGAAATTGTACATTTCTACAATTTGATGAATTTTAGTAGGTAGGTAGGTATACCTACCTACTAAAATTCATCAAATTGTAGCTGCCTAGGTTTGCATGGACCAAACTGACCACGAGGTTGAATTGGACTTTGAATTATATCCAATTGCTTACTTGGACCTGGCTGCATAGGTACGTCATTATTTTCGTCATTTTCTTTTAAAATTATATCACGTATTGGCATACCGCGAATTTGTCGCGGGTCTACAATCTCTGGCAAAAGGCATTTCATGTAAAAATCAATAACTTTTTTTTCTATTTCCACCTTCCAAAATTCGTCATCTCTAGGAATGTATTCGATTATGAGTGGATGATTTTCGCCGGACCAAATTACAAAAATGCATTGGTTTCTCTCGGTAACATGGAGTTGACCCTGCACTTGGTAATACCAATTGCTCCTTTTATTAATGATTCGCGTACTGTTTTTTTTGTCATATTTATATATTTGTATTTTGTTTTCTTTTATAGCAGTTTCTATTCCGGTCTTAAATGCCGTTATTGGACACTTTACTTCTATAATTTTATCGTGGTCAACTAAACCGTCGGGTGTAGCCCCAATAAATGGGTATTGTTTATCTATGAAAAGTCCACATGGTTCGATGACAATGTTTTCTTGTCTCTCCATTTGTTGTAGCGCTTGCTTTTCATTTTCTACACCATGAGCTACTGACATTACGTGGCCTATATTTTTTTTATACAGTAAATTTTTTACTGTATTCGCTGTGCTTTTGGACAATTTCCTTTTACAGATTGCGCCAAAATTTGAGGCCGTTATAAGGCTTTTTCTAATTTATATCCACTCACTGCAATCCCTTTGTTACACTAATTACCAGTCACCTTATATAAGTAATAATAAATAACTAGCCCCGCGACTTCGTACGCGTGGACTATTACCTAGTTATAAAACATAAACTATGTGATAGGTGAAAACTAAAGCTACAGAATACTGAAATTCTCATCCAAATCCCTCCAGTAGTTTTCTAATCAAACAAAAATTACAAAAACCGCATCGGTAAGCGTAGTGCGGAAGCGCTGTAACAGCCATGAAAGAAAAGGAGACAGTGTTAGTGACATTAAAAAAAATGCAGCCAAGTGCGAGTCGGACTCGCCCATGAAGGGTTCCGTAGCAACAAGTAACATAATATAAAGGTTCTTGTAGTTCGTCGAAAGGTAAATTGCGGTTTACGATTTATAACGTTTAAAAAAAAACTACTGGCTAGATCTCGTTCAAACCAAATATCGTTGAAAGTTTGCATAGTAATGTACAACATATATTTTTTTTAGTTTTATCATTCTCTTATTTTAGAAGTTAGAGGGGGGGGACCAACTTTTTTCCACTTTGGAAGTGTCTCTCGCGCAAACTATTCAGTTTAGATAAAAACAATATTAGAAACCTCAACATCATTTTTGAAGACCTATTCATAGATACCCCACACGTATGGGTTCGATGAAAACATTTTTTTTTAGTTTCAGTTTCAAGTATGGGGACCCCCAAAATTTATAGTTTTTTTCTACTTTTGTGTAAAAATCTTAATGCGGTTCACAGAATACATCTACTCGCCAAGTTTCATCAGGCTAGCTCTTATGGTTTCGGAGAAAAATGGCTATGACACGGTCGGACAGACAGACGGACAGACAGACAGACAGACAGACAGACATGACGAATCTATAAGGGTTCCGTTTTTGCCATTTGGCTACGGAACCCTTAAAACAATTGTAGCTAGGTAACTAGTTTTTTCGTGTGCGCGAGCTGCATGCAGCTCGCGTGTCGGTGTGCTACTCCCAGTTTTACATAACACTTGCACTTAAAAAACCCCAAAAAGTAGTAAAGAAAGTCCTAAGGAACCCTAAAAATGTTAACATTATCAAGCTCCTAGGTGTAGTTGAAACTCCAATCAAAGTACTAAGGAACCCTAAAAGTTGTTTATTTTATCAAGTTCCTCAATGAAGTAAAACCCCAATCAAAGTCCTAAGGAACCCTAAAAATGTTAACATTATCAAGCTCCTAAGTGTAGTTGAAACTCCAATTAAAGGCCTAAGGAACCCTAAAAGTTGTTTATTTTATCAAGTTCCTCAATGTAGTAAAACCCCAATAAAAGTCCTAAGGAACCCTAAAAATGTTATCATTATCAAGCTCCTAAGTGTAGTTGAAACTCCAATCAAAGTCCTAAGGAACCCTAAAATTGTTTACATAATCAAGGTCCTAAGTGAAGTAAAATTCCAATTAAAGGCCTAAGGAACCCTAAAAGTTGTTTATTTTATCAAGTTTCTCAATGTAGTAAAACCCCAATCAAAGTCCTAAGGAACCCTAAAAATGTTAACATTATCAAGCTCCTAAGTGTAGTTGAAACTCCAATCAAAGCCCTAAGGAACTCTAAAAATGTTTACATAATCAAGGTCCTAAGTGAAGTAAAATTCCAATTAAAGGCCTAAGGAACCCTAAAAATTGTTTATTTTATCAAGTTCCTCAATGTAGTAAAACCCCAATCAAAGTCCTAAGGAACCCTAAAAGTCGATCAGTTAATCAAGTTCCTCAGTGTAGTAAAACCCCAATCAAAGTTCTAAAGAACCCTTAAAATGTGAACATTGTCAAGCTCCTAAGTGTAGTTGAAACTCCAATCAAAATCCTAAGGAACCCTAAAAGTCGACCACTTAATCAAATTCCTCAATGTAGTAAAACCCCAATCAAAACCCTAAAGAACCCTAAAATTGTTTACATAATCAAGGTCCTAAGTGAAGTAAAATTTCAATTAAAGACCTAAGGAACCCTAAAAGTTGTTTATTGTATCAAGTTCCTCAATGTAGTAAAACTCCAATAAAAGTCCTAAGGAACCCTAAAAATCTTAACATTATCAAGCTCCTAAGTGTAGTTGAAACTCCAATCAAAGTCCTAAGGAACCCTAAAAGTCGACCACTTAATCAAATTCCTCAATGTAGTAAACCCCAATCAAAACCCTATTCGGAACCCTAAATTTTACGTAAAGCCGAATCCTCAACGGGTCGGAACCGCTAGAAGGGACCTTGTCGCGCGACCTACAAGCAGGTCCAAAATGAAGTAAAACGGCAAACATAGGAGGAAAAGGTTCTGGGGGGCTAAGGGGGGTCACAGCACGGCTCGCTTCGCTCGCCGCGCTGTTCTTCGTAGTCGCGTGGCGGCTCGCTTCGCTCGCCGCAACGCTCTCCCCTGATTCAGGTAGGGGGGTTCTGGGGGGCGTAAGGAGGTCACAGCACGGCTCGCTTCGCTCGCCGCGCTGTTCCCCATGGTCGCATGGCGGCTCGCTTCGCTCGCCGCAATGCTCCACTCGAAAATAAATGGTCAAAAGTAGGGCATTTATAGGTTTTTTTAATAATAAAGGGGTCTGAAGGGGGAGGGGGGCAAAATTTATTTTGCTTTCAAAATAATCTCACCTTCCCTACATGATCCAAAAAAAAAAAGTCTCGCAAGTCACTCCGCTTGGAAGATACGAAAGGGGGGGGAAAAAAAGGGATAGGAGGGGGGAAGTTTTTTTTGTTCCTTCAATTCAGGAAGAAACCTTCTATACGAAACCCCAATCGAAACCTTCCTATCTCAACGGCATCCGGTAGCACTCTCAAAAGGGGGGGTCCTGGGGGGCAAGGGGGGCAAAATTTTTTGTACAATCAAAATCACTCTAGACCCTCTTTACGTTGCCCATTAAAAAATTATGCAGGACCTCTCCGTTGCAGAGCCCCCCTGAGGGGGAAGTTCCGGGGGGGCAAATTCCGAGGGGGTCACAGCACGGCTCGCTTCGCTCGCCGCGCTGTTCCCCGTGGTCGCATGGCGGCTCGCTTCGCTCGCCGCAATGCTCCGCACGAAAATAAAAGGTCAAAAATAGGCCATTTTTAGGTTTTTTAAATAATAAAGGGGTCTAAAGGGGGGAAGGGGGCAAAATTTATTTTGCTTTCAAAACAATCTCACCTTCCCTACATGACCCAAAAAAAAAAAGTCTCGCAAGTCACTCCGCTTGGAAGATACGAAAGGGGGGGAAAAAAAAGTGGTAGGAGGGGGGAAGTTTTTTTTGTTCTTTCAATTTAGGAAAAAACCCTCTATACGAAACCCCAATCGATAGCCCTCTATCTCGACGGCATCCGGTAGCACTCTCAAAAAAGGGGGTCCTGGGGGGCAAGGGGGGCAAAATTTTTTGTACAATCGAAATCACTCGTGACCCTTTTTACGTTCCCCATTAAAAAAATATGCAGGACCTCTCGGTTGCAGAGCCCCCCTGAGGGGGGGGGTTAAGGGGGGACGAATCTCAAAAAGTCGGAATTTTCCCCAAGTCACCTTTACCCCCTCTACACGTTTCCATAAAAAAAACCATACCTTCCCCTCCACCATCAAGGAGAACAATCATGTCAATGAGCGAGTGGTAAAATAAAATAAATTGTGTTGCTTACTTATATTTCCGTAAAACAAAGTTAATTGTACTTACTGTTACAATTTTATACTGTGACGGCAAACAACAATAATAATTTATCGTATATTTTGCGGGGAACGTAGCGAGCTAGCAACAGCGACACAGGTCCTACCTCAAAGACGCCTGGCCGGCTACTGAAACGAAGCGCGCGGGCCGCATTATTATATAATATCTTGTTAAAACAATAAAAAACTGTTTTGAGAAAAATGAACCGTAGAATATTCTTCGTAATTTCATTGCCTATTTTTTGACATGTTTTTCGGGAGTAAACGTTGGGTCTACTTCAAGTACGACTTAAAAAAACGATCAAAAATTCGCGAAATAGGGAGTTTTCGCGATTTTTTTTGATCGAGCAAAGTTTACAATATCGTGTTTTGAACCATAGAATAATCAAGAATATTTATTAAACTACAACATATAATTTTATCAGATCAAAACAAATAATATTTGATTGTTTAATGTTGAATCAAAAATAGGTCGATTCTGAGAGTCTTGGTCTTAAGTACTCGGGCTATATGAAAACTAACTAGTTTCCTTTACCTTTTGAGAGCACTCCTTAGCATGGCCACAAAACATAATAATTGTATACAAATATATAAAAACTCTTACAAATATATATAAATTCCTATTTCCCTTGACATTCGCCATCACGCGTGGACAGCTGGATCTTTTTAACTGAAAATTTGTAGGGAGATAGCTTAAAACCAGTAAACGGACATAGGATAGTTTTTATAAAAAAAAGTAACGGAAATGGGGCGAGCGAAGCGGGCAGCTGAGTTGTATAACTGCTAATATGGCGGACATAATATACACCTAATTAAAAACAAATGGTGCAAGGCCAAATTTTAAAATTTTATTCACATTTGTCGTGGAATCAAATCTGATGACAACCAGGCAAACTCTCGAAAAACATATTTAATATTCTCCAAAAAAATAAGAGCTCTAATAAGTTCAAAGCCGTCCGTTAATGAGCGTCGACTGGTAATTACTAGAGCCTCGTTGCACCCGACACCACTCGAGAGGGTGAAAACCAGTTTTTTAAATTCAAACAGAAATTACGGAATGGGTGCTTTTACGGCGCATACTAATTAACGTACACTGAAACTGCTTCTTGTACGTGCTACGTGCCATACGTCTTCGTCACATCACTGTATAAACAGAGCCTATAAAAACAGCTGTTTTTCTGTAGCTAGTCTTCAGCAAAATCGTCCACAAAGCTGCTCAACCATTAGTCTTGTCAAAATGCTTCTCGTCTCGTCTGTAGGCCTACCATGAACTCTGTCTGGCTCTGTCTCTGATTCTGGTTTTGAGTCTGATCCTACGTCAAAACTTCACACACACAGTATAATGCACTGGTGAGCACTCACACAGACTCAAAACCAGAATCAGAGATAGAGCCAGACAGAGCTCATGGTAGACCTACTGGATCTGCGTGTGGGAAATCGACCGAAGTGAATTCGCTCCAGCCAATATATTTTCTATTAACTTGAAGGATTTTAATGACAGAAAGATAATGATGATGTGGTATTCGAGATGTTATGTTGTATTCGAGATGTTTGAGAGTAATCTTAAACAACATCTTACAAAAAATTCAGCTCATTAACATTTTCAGTTAAATTCAAAGATAAGTAGGTAATATAAAAGTTAAAAAGTAACTTTGCAAAGCGATCAAGTTTTCGAAGGCCCTTTTTAGGGTTCCGTAGCCAAATGGCAAAAACGGAACCCTTATAGATTCGTCATGTCTGTCTGTCTGTCTGTCTGTCTGTCTGTCCGGCCGTGTCACAGCCATTTTTCTCCGAAACCATAAGAGCTAGACTGATGAAACTTGGTGAGTATATGTATTCTGTGAACCGCATTAAGGTTTTTACACAAAAATAGAAAAAAAACTATAAATTTTGGGGGTCCCCATACTTGAAATCGAAACTAAAAAAAATTTTTTTCATCGAACCCATACGTGTGGGGTATTTATGGATAGGTCTTCAAAAATGATGTTGAGGTTTCTAACATCATTTTTTTCTAAACTGAATAGATTGCACGAGAGACACTTCCAAAGTGGAAAAAAGTTGGTCCCCCCCCCTCTAACTTCTAAAATAAGAGAATGATAAAACTAAAAAAAATATATGTTGTACATTACTATGCAAACTTTCAACGATATTTAGTTTGAACGAGATCTAGTCAGTAGTTTTTTTTTTATACGTCATAAACTAAACTAAAAAATTTTTTTTTCATCGAACCCATACGTGTGGGGTATCTATGGATAGGTCTTCAAAAATGATGTTGAGGTTTTTAACATCATTTTTTTCTAAACTGAATAGATTGCACGAGAGACACTTCCAAAGTGAAAAAAAGTTGGTCCCCCCCCTCTAACTTCTAAAATAAGAGTATGATAAAACTAAAAAAAATATATGTTGTATATTACTATGCAAACTTCCAACGATATTTGGTTTGAACGAGATCTAGTCAGTAGTTTTTTTTTTATACGTCATAAATCGTAAACCGCAATTTACCTTTCGACGAACTACAAAAACCTTTATATTATGTTATTTGATGCTACGGAACCCTTCATGGGCGAGTCCGACTCGCACTTGGCTGCTTTTTTATTCTTTGCCCCGGGTCAAAAAGCGATTGGCCTTTCATGTGTTTAATATATATAACGACTGCTTTAATTTGGGATTTAACAATATTTTCAAGAGATGAAATTATTATAGCTGGAAAAAGAAACTATGTTTTAGGGCGATTGCAACTACATTGCAACTTTTGTAGCGATGCATATAGGATACCTACTGTAGGCCTACCATGAGCTCTGTCTGGCTCTGTATCTGGTTCTGGTTTTGAGTCTGTGTGAGTGTCGACTAAATAAATCCTACGTCGAAACGTCACACACAGTATAATGCACTGGTGAGCACTCACACAGACTCAAAACCAGAACCAGTGACAGAGCCAGACAGAGCTCATGGTAGGCCTACTAGTACGGTAGGTATAGGATAGTAGCGTGATTTGTAATCGGTTAGTCGCCTTTACCACGCAGTAAAATGCACTAAATTCGCCCTAAAAATTGCATTTATGTATAACATTTTATTTTTTCTACAATAATGCTATGTAACTTTGTCGTTTAGTACAATTAGCTGATGAAAGAAGCTTATTGCCTCTCAAATATAAAGTGGTAACCATCGCCTAATGTGTTAGCAATTTCACCGGCAAACACTTGAAACCGTATCACAGCAACGCTGCTTGATAGCGGATGCACTGTTTTCAGCGTCCCCTTCAGAAAAACTTCGATCTAAGCAGCGATAAATAAATAATTATGACAGCTAATAACACTCATAAAGTAAGGTTATATCAGTGAGTTTCTGTCCAACTTTCCCATCAAATAACCGAAGGGCGAGTCACGTACGCCCTAGATCAAACGCGATTAATTCTGCGCATCATAAACGTATATTCAATAGCTTCAATCGCAATAATAACGTTATCCTTTGAACAAACGAACCCAAATAAACAGATACGTAACAAATTTTTCTCCGCGTCTTATGAACCGTGAACTAAAAACAAGGATTGTTCAAAGCGGGATACTAAAGATGAATGTCACAAAATAAATCGAAGAAAGCAGAGCTTATACAAAAGTATTTTCGTATCAACTCTGCTTTCTTCGACTTATTTTACAGAGCTTCTTTGGAACTTAGCAGCGGTACACGATCCTGGGGATCTTAGCTTTCGACTTGACTTTCAAAACAACCGTAATTTTGAAGCACTTTCCGGTCATCAGGTGCATGTATTCAGGCAAAAGGTATTTGAACTTAAAAATGAAATTATTACGTTAAAAATTTTGTTCAATCAAGTGTTTTATAAAAAACACATACAGTTACAGGCCACGGTAACCGCTTCGTATCAGGTGGGCCGTATGCTTGTTTGTCTACTTTGTTGTAAAAAAACTTATACTTAAGTGGTGTTGTAATGGCACGATGAATAAAAATGTACAACAATTCACTCCTTCATATCTTTTCCCTTACGTAGAAAATGTAGATTCTTCTAGCTACTTATTTATATTTTATCTGATAAGTTAATATGTCAGATAAAATCACCAAGTTTTCTCACTACTTGTATATGTAGGTACTTACCTACGGACGAGAAAAATGTAGAACCTACCACCTTCCCACATTTTTATTATCCACCGTAAACGAATAGATGTAGGTAATAGGTTCCAGCTTTTATCCTGATTGAAATATAACATATTTACTGTCCAATAACTGCCTGCTAGGCGAGGTTGGGTCGATCGAATAACTACTTCTACGTATCAAATTGTCTCCAATTTGTTCATCGATAAAATGTTTTATTCGGAACATTATGAGACGTAAGCTTTATGACCAGTATTTTATCGCCTGTGATTTTATTTAGAGCATCAAGTGCCAACTCCTCTTAAGCCTTGCGCACATCGCACGATCAGTGAAACTCTGTCAATATTATATTTGACAGCGTTTCACTGATTGCCACCGCAGAACACTTAGATGCGCAAGGTTTAACCGCCATCTACAATACATCCAAGCTTTAAGTAAAGGAAAACATAAACTTATAGTTTGAGCCTGTACCCGAAGTCCCAGTGCATTTACAACATTTCGTTACCAAATGTTGTTTTCGTTTCGCCTATTAGTCTCTGTCTATTGTATGGAGAAAAGATGAGACAACAACTCTAACTACGTAATGTATTTTTGCTGTCTCATATTTTCTCCTTGCAATAGAGAGGGACAAAAAGGCGAAACGAAAACAACATTTGGTAACGAAATGTGGTAGCAAAACTCCGACTTCGGGTTCTGGTTGCGAGCACTAGCATAAAACTTGCAAAATATTTAAAGGATTTTAGTCAGTAAACGTATGAGATTTCCCCCCATTTCCTTTTCCATGCTCACCTCATCATCATCTAATGGTGCTTGAGGAAGCTAATACTTAAGGAGTCCACGGCTGAACGGCCTTGGATAGGCCTCCCCTACACATTTCCAGGAAGAACGATTTAAACAATGTCGTCGGTCTACCAATCCTCTAGCTTGATATCCATTTTGAATTCTGGACGGTGAATCCAGCAGTAAGCAACTTATAGTCATAGTGGTTGTAACGCTTGCAAGCTTGTTTGAATCTAGTAGAATCGTACTAAATACTAAAAATTCTCAAAGTTTTCAATCAAACAATAAACTTTGATCCGTATTTTTTACGAACGATCTTTCAATCCCAATACAAACATTAGACCTTTGCAAACCAAGGTGGTAAACTTCGTTAAAGTTATCGTACCTGATATAGCATATAATGTACCTGCCACTATGACAGAGTAATTTGCGAATTTGCGGAGTTCAAGTCAGGTCAGCCAAAACAGAAGTTAGTGAAGAACAAACTCCAAAGTGTGAACACATGGCATGTGGTTTGTGTGGTATGCAGGCCGACTTACCCCCGGTCTTTGACTGTTTAGCTTGGCTAGGGACTATTCTAATACTCATTTAATTAAATTGTATTCTAAAATACAGACAGGTGAATTTCAGGAACAGAGGCACATACGGATAAAACAACAGCAATTACGCTGCAATTATAGCTTTAGGGACAATATTAATTAAATATGAAAATAAAGCATTCATTTGTCGGCTTATCAACACTTTACCTACTCCTTGAATCCCACTTATAATATTTTCCACACTTGACAACTTTTTTTCAAAATAAATTGAAAACCATTTGAGATATTTCTAAAACTTTATAATCGGATTAAAGTACATTCAAAACATTTATGAATGGAACTCGACTTCGCTCATATGGCCACTGCGGGCACGTTTGCAGCGGTCAATTCGTTGGAATTAAAAAAAAAACACTAAACTTTTACACTAAACACAAAGCTTCTGCTAAAACTGAGTTATAAATAATTTTATACAAACGCACTGCCTGCGCGGTTTGTTTCCCAGCTATGAATAGAAGTGTTTAATAATTGATAATTTGCCTCGAAAGACGAAAATATGTACCTCCTTGGAATAGGAATGTATTCAACTACTCAGTTCAGCCATTTAGACTCAGTAAGCATTCGTGCCGAGAGATCTAAAGAGAATAGACAATGGTACTTCCATCTACTACCGAGAAATTGAACCGCCGAGAACTGCTGAAACGATTTTGAATCAGATTTATGTTCAACAAGGGGTACAGCGTAGAAATGAATTCTAGGAAGATAAATTATCTTGCGATGTTTCTCACGTTTATTAAACCTAGATAAAGCACGCGACTTCGTAAGTAAACTTTGAGTCATAACGTTCGTTCGAATGTGTTTGAAGTAAAATGTACCTATTTGAAGTCTAATTAATCTTAGCTAGTATATGGTAGTATGGTAGTAGGTATCATGGATTCCTACAAGTCGCTTATCAATATTGAAAATACAATTTAAATTCGAGTATTAACGAGTATTTTATTAGAGTTGTAGTAAAAATTCCCGGTAACAAATTTCTACAGTGGGTGGGCCTAAAAATGTCTTTGACAGCTAAAACCTTGTAAGGTAAATGTCTTCTAGTTCAAAAGACCCTCGCAATTAATTATCTTCTTGTGGAACAAAAGAGCTGAAATATAATCCGATGCTTGTGGATCCTTTGCCTAATACCGTAATAATTCACGTTAAATTGGACAAACATCTTTAATATAGTGAAAACAGAACAGGACCAAGCCACAGAAGAATAACAGTCACTATAGTCGATACGGGCCGATGC
This sequence comes from Thera obeliscata, assembly GCA_947578465.1. NCBI lineage: Eukaryota > Metazoa > Arthropoda > Insecta > Lepidoptera > Geometridae > Thera > Thera obeliscata. The sequence continues at coordinate 9,803,071 of OX387926.1, forward strand.
TACGGCCTGGAGCCTAATTCTCGGCTCATCTCGGATCATTTTGCAATTTTATTTTATTGCTTGTTTTCGAAGAGAGAATGGATGATTTGCTTGAGTAATTCATCGACGACTTCATCGTAGAAGCCTCGACAGCTACGATATACGGAAAACGTAGAAAAAGTGCGGGGTTGTGCATTACCAATGTGTATTTAAGGGACATTGAAAATCTCGGTCGGCCCGAGAATTAGGCTCCTGAAAGGATTTAGTGTGCGGCCTCATTTCCACGAAATTCAGTAATTAGCAAGATTAATGGTAAGCTGTTACTGAAGCTGTCGAGCTTTAATCGGATATTTCAAGATTCTTGAAAGATGGTGTGGATATTCTTTAGTTATGTAATTTAGGAATATTCAAACCAAAGTTGTTGTAGAGCTCTTTGTGACGGGCTCGTTCGGGGAAGTCTTGATACCCACGACACAGGGAATCCTAGTGTGAATCAAGACTATGTATATGGGTGCCGATTATTTGTTATCAGGTTTTATGACATAATGTATAATAGTCTCTGCATTTAATGTTGTATACTACTTATTCGATGTTATAAGCAAGTACTATTAATTATGTTTAATTTTACTTGTCTGTTATTTGTTTCAAATAAAAAAATAATAATAATAAGGATTACCACCATGCCTATTTCTACCGGAAGCTGCATTGCTGTGTTTCGGTTTGAAGGGTGTGGGTGCTGGTGAAATTACCTTTTTATTAGTTGATGGACGTAGTGTATCGTAGGGCACGTTCCTGATGTTTGTGATCTACGAGACAATGCTTTGTAGTACAGTTTTTGTAGTTTGTTGTATAATGTGTGTAGGCGATGGTTACCACTTAACACCAGGTGGGCTATATCGACCCTTCTGGGATCAAATGTCGTAAAAGCCAACTCATTCTGGGATCAAATGTCGTAACAGCCAACTCAGATGGCTGTTACGATATTTGATCCCAGAATGAGTTGGCTTTTACGACATTTGATCCCAGAAGGGTCGATATGCTAGTTCCATCAGCAATTTTTTTAAAATTAAAAGCTATTTGGTTGGTACTTGGTCTATGCAAGTGTACATAAGTGTGAAGTTGGTACTATTGGATCTACAATCGTCATTACCCTACCTAATAGTGGCAATGCCGCCAGCGTTTTGGGGACGCTTCCGTCTGGTACTGATTTGGATCAGTTGAGCTATCTCTAGATCGTTTGTATTTTGTACATTTTGTAAATATTTGTTTAATTGTAAGTTTCTTTGTGTAAATAAATATCTAGTAGGGCTTACTTCCAGCTCACGATATAGGTACCTACGTTAGATATTATGGACAAGGTATATCTGTGGAACAGCAAATATATTTTATTTTATTTTATTTATCAAAAACATTACAAACTAACAGCCTAGGCCAAAACGTCTGTGTGCCAGCTTACATAAGTAACATAGTACATAGTTACATAATTAATAAATAAACAAACACAGTTTGAGTACCTACTCATACTAACTTAAAAAACGTATACAGGTGACAGAGAATACATGAATATAAATTACCTTCAGTATCTTTGTTTTATTTTCACAATATATCAAAGATTCACCTAACGTAGACAATACCTTATTCATGGGTACTTTCCGTATGAAGTTCGGGGCACCGTGCCGTTAATAAAATATTCGTTTTATTGGCATATGGGAACATCGAAACTATCACCTTTGACGAAACCCTCCGTTCATCCACTTTTATATTCCTTTGTTATATATAACATTTGTACACGTAGAAAGCTTTTAACAAAAGCTTTTGCTGTATTACATTGACATTTAACTTAAGGCCTGCGCACATCTAGGTCGCTGGCGATGGCAATCAGTGAAACGCTGTCAAATTTGACAGCGTTTCATTAATCACCATTGCCAGCGACCTATTGGTGTGCGCAGGCCTTACGTGACAATTTATTGTATTTTAATTTATGTGACTAGTCTAAGAACATTTTATAATGAAGATTTGAATTTCATTGAACTGAATTATATGATTTTTTTATTATATTTTAGTTTGCTACAGATTCCTACTTAAATTTTTTTCTTCACTATTTTATTAGAATGTTCAGTAATACCTTTTTAGGTATTTTGGGTACAAAAGAAACGGTTCCCGTTTCTTTTTTTTCACCTCAACAAGTTCTCCTGTATAAAATAAACAGATAAACACAGTAGTGTAACTAGTACGAGATGTTAAAATATAGGTATTTCGCATTTCTGTGAAACGAATGCAGTACCTACAGTCCATGCCTGCCGACTAACCTAACCGATTCACTGACCGCACTGCCAATTCTAACCCCAGTTTCATGTTTAACAATTTGTTCGAGCTATTTTGTATGTCGCAAGCCAAACACTCTAGCAATATTAAAATAGGATTAAATAGGTCTTACAAAGATTTTTAAAGCATTTTAATCTAAACTAATATCATCAAAACAGTTAGTGGCTCAACTTTTTACTCTAGTCTCTTTTTGACTAGATCGCTCAAGTTAAAATAAAACAGTAAAACTGCTTATCTCTTAATTTATCAGTCTTCTGATCCGAAAACCCTTCAGAATTGGCAACTTTCAACGATTGAGCCTAATTTTAAGCCTTTCTCATGCAAACCATTCTCGAACAAAAAGATGTGCCGTTAACAAACTCGCAATAAGGGAGCCTAATGATTTCGTACTTGTAATGCAATTTGCCAGTAAAACAAAAACAGAGGACATCGCTGGAATAACAAACGGACGGACGGCTCCTCAGGCGTCAGGCTTAACTTAATGCTTTTAGACAAGTGGTCGTGTAAGCAATTAACTGCAAAGCTATACAGGGTGTATATACGTACTATCTATAGGAGCAATTTTCTTTATCTTACTAATAGTGTCATCATCATCATCATCATCATCAACCTATATTAGTCCACTGCTGGACGTAGGTCTCTCCCAAGACGTGCCACTGAGCCCGGTCTTCGGATCTTCTCCTCCAGTGCTTGCCAGCTACATTTCGCAGATCGTCGCCCCACCTTTTCGGAGGGCGTCTTACACTACGCTTACCTAAACTATTAATAGTGTGCTTACTTAAATTACTAATTACTAATATTCAACATCGAAGTTTTTGGGTGAACCTAGACTAAATAACTCCCCCTATAGAAAATGATCATGACAGGCTTTAGAGCCAAAGAGCCAAAGAGATCATTGTGATTCAAGTGTATATTTATTACTTTGACATTGGCTGTTGATACGTTTTACCTTGGTATAGAGTTGTAATGACAGTTTTACGACTGTTATAGTATAGTGTGTGTTGTAGTTGACAGGCCTCTCAGCTCAGTTGGTAGTAGCTCTGCCTTCTGCGTCGCAGGTCGTGCGTTTAATCCCCACCGAGAACAAATATTTGTGTGGTGAACACAGATATTTGGCCTCTGTCTGGTACAAAAAAAAATGTATGTATTATATCAGCTATCTGGTCTCCATAGTACAAGCTCTGCTTAATTTGGGCCTAGATTGTGCTGTGTGGATTGTGTTTAATATTTATTTATTTATTTCACGTCGATTGTATTCGGCTACTTGTCTAGGAGTGCTCAATTATACATTTACGGCGGATCACTCTCCAAATTTACCTTTCCTTCAAAGTAGACGAAAAACTAACAAAACTTTGATATTTAAACACTGTCGGCTAACTTTATCCCGGGAGATTAAAACCTACACGTATCAAACTACACAATAATATGGATTTTACACAATAAGACGCAAACCAGAGGGCAAGTCATGGAGGGGAGGGAGGGTAATTCATAGGCCTTTTTTTATCAATTTATTGTGCATAAGGCCGTCTTTACCATCTTTTTTTTATAAAAGCCAGTTTTGGTCTTAATTACGACTACCAACTATGTAAAAACCACTTAGTTACACATAGCACATTATTATTAGGTATATACATTTATATTATACATTTTAAGAATACCTTACACCCAGACAGAGAAAAAACATCTGCGTTCAGAACACAAATATTTATTTACGGTGGGGATCGAACCCACGCCTACGGCGTAGAAGGCAGAGCTCTACTACCTACCAACTGAGCTGAGTGGCCAGTTAGATATTTATATCATGGCAAATAATAAAATCAACTCAAGAACGTTTTAAATTAAATTATTCAAAACCCAATCTTAATAATCCCCATAAAACAGGCTGCCACAATACGAGTAGCATGCTCCACGAAACAGCTCGGCGAAGTCGACACACAAATTACGGAAGCAATTTCAGAATATATTCAAAATTCCTTCTTTCCTTAAGCCCCTTGCACACGGCATCTTACGATATCATTTTACAAACTCTGTCGTGCAGGACGTTGGATGAGTACACACAGCAGATTTGCCAGACACTCAGGATTAACTCCTGTTATTCCTGAGTGTTAGGTTTTTTAAGGTGTTTTTTTCCATGCCACAATTGCTTATACACCTATATAAGCAATTTTTGCATGGAAAAACGAAAAACACTCCTAAGCCAGGCCAGCACATAGAAAACTTTGTGTTTCGAAAACACAGCACCTTATATTGTCAAAAAACGTATGATCAACTCCTGCTAAGCCTTCGGAAAGCAGGCCAAATGAAAAACCGGCTGAACTGGCTGTGAGACGTAGGTTTAAAAACGCGTTAGTGAGGTTTTTTTGTTTATACAACTTGCCGACGGTACAAGCAGATGGATCTGATGTAAAATTGTAGCCATCGCCTATAATAAAGCATTTTCTCGTAGGTCACGCACGTCCGAAACGTGTCCTACGATGCACTGCCCTGCGTCTATCAACAAGAGGCATGCTGATTTTTAGCCTCACGTGGTATTGTTTGTTCTGGTTGTTGGGAAAGAAGGTAGGTATATAGGTCATCCAGATTTGTCATCCTTTCTTTAGCAAACCTACTGCGGTCTATAGGCACGTTTCACACAAAGCCTCACGTATCTAATCTCTCCTTATTTGTTGGTGTACAGATGTGTCTTGCTCATATAATAATTTCTTGTGAATGTATTATGTGACTTGAAAAGGCGTGTAGGTGTAGACCTTTTGATTTAATTGGATTCACCTGTTCTATGTATTCTGTTTATTCTATTGTATGTGCCTTATTTTACTTATATGTTACTATAGTGGAATCCCGTGTGCCTTCGTTCGAGTTAAGCTTTTTAAATGCAAACTTCACCCCCCGTTGCACTCCTTTAGGGGTTGAATTTTCAAAAAAAACCTTTCTTACTGTACCTACACTGTTCTTAAAGAACACACTCTCCTAATTTCAAGTCGCTACGATTAAGGCTGTGTGTTGTATGTTATTCACTCACGGTCACGCCTAGCTCTTTTAACTTACTTTATATCTAGATAAAAGTGAGAAATAAAACAAACCGATCAATTAAATAATATTTTATTATACTTAAAATAAAACTATTTACAATGCAACTTTAGTCTATTTATTTACAAAAATCCCCTATATTATAAACGATAGGTCTGTAACTATATGACCTATTAAATATTTTCATAGGCAGAATAGAAATATAACAACAGAATAAGTCTAAAAAAGTTGAGAAACAATAGTGAAAAATCTATGTTTGCATATATGCCAGCAATCAAAGGTACATCTTAAATATGAATCAGGCAAAGGTTTTGCGTTGGTCTTTGCTTTTAGATGCTTAATAAATTTGTAATTTATGCGTCTCTTTGCTTAAAAGCTTTGTTGCTAGAATGTATTTATAAGAAAGCTTTTCAAATACAAACTTTATAATTAAAGGCGCCTATTTAGGATTGTAAATAAGTGAAAAAACAAACTTTTATCTCAGGCAGTGACGACATAATATTCTTTCTGCTACACCTTTTAAAAAGAAAGTAAACCATTCCGTTCTATTTTTTCGTTTGCAAACATTTTAATTAAAATAACCAACATCCTCGAGGTTAAAGAAAGATAAATGTCGGTAGCACTTATTGCGGTTTGTTGCTAAGTATTGTTTTGGGGGTGTTTCCTGTGGAAAGAATCGAAAATACTTTTGTGTGGCGCTTTGTGTGGTTATTAATCTTTGTATAAACTAAGCTAAGACTACGAATAATAATATCACTGGTTCTACCGAAAGCATACATTAGTTTAATGGAAAGAGTTATGTCTCGATTACTTCTCTCATTATTATTACACATTATTTAGGTTAGTACAATTTTTTTTTAAGTGTTATTGACATTAGTTTAGACATCATTCATATTTCAATAAGTAAATATTGTGGACAATCCAAACAACGCTAAAGCTAAGCCAAACTAAGCAGAGCTTGTGCTGTGGGAACCTGATATAAAACATAAAAATATCTTTATTTTTGTAAATACATACTTAGAATACAATATAACACCCGGACAGAGAACAAACACATGCGTTCACCACACAAATATTTGTTCCCGGTGAGGAATGAACACACGACCTACGGCGCAGAAGGCAGAGCTACTACCAACTGAGCTGAGAGTCCAGTCAAGTCATATGAGTGATGTGTTATTAAGTCAAATGTATAACTTGCGTTTGGCTATGAGTATTTCACAATACAAAAAGCGCGAAACATATAGGCGTTTCGCGCTATAGAAAATGTTACATTTCAATGCAATAAATATTCTTTTGAGGTCGGTTTCAATATTGTAAAGATGGATGGATTGTGTGAAGGATGACATGGGTAAGAAAGAAGTGACTGCTGAAATGACGGCTAATAGAGGAGAGTAGAGATCGAAAGCCTGCCACAAGGTCGGTCTGGCTCTGTCTCTGGCTCTGGTTTTGAGTCTGTGTGAGTGCTCACCAGTGTTTTTAACATTTCGACGTAGGATTTATTTAGTCATCAGAGACTCAAAAACACAGACACAGACTCAAAACCAGAGCCAGACACAGAGCACGGCAGAGCTTGTGGTAGTCCTACTGTTGTGCCGACCCTACATGAAGTGGGATAAGGACAAGAAAATGGTGATGCTCTTTTGTAGTCGTTTCAATATTGATGTAATTGTTGATAATATTCTACACACATAGCATACATTATGGGCCAATAGGAATTTCAGTTTTAGAAACACATTGCTTGTTCTCATTGTTTACTTTTCAAGTTGTCGAGGGTTCGTTACTAAAATATTAATGATGTTTAAGCTAACAAAACCTAAACTCACAGCTATGTATATTTGTACCAGCGATCCGCCCCAGTTTTGCACGAGTGGAAAATTTAAAAGGCAGTGACTTTATATTTTTCCCCTTCTTTGTTCTAAATGACAATTGTACGAAGCCGGGTTGGGTCGTTAGTAAAAATATAGTCTGGGATATTGTAGCTTTGTAATTAAGAAATAATTTTCGTTATTGGTTTAATCGTTTTTTGATTTAACTCGTAAATTTAGTAGACGGAGGAAGTTACAAACGAAGAGGTTTTAGAGCGAGTAACGGAGAAGAGAGTTATACTTGAGACAATACAAAACCAAATATGAAAAATATTTGGGCATCTTCTACTACATGTCAGCTATATAAAGAACATCATTGAAGGAAAGTTTGAAGGAAAACGGGGAAGAGGAAAGCCAAGAGTAAGAAATGTGAGCCAGATAAAAGAAAAGGTCGCTGTCATGTCGTATAAGGAAGTCAAGGAGGCCGCATTCGAAATACTTAATTGGGGAAAACTGCATCAAAACCCCGACAAGAGCTAAGCTCTTAAATTTAAAAAGAAGATATCAAGAGAGATATTAGTTTAGATAGCAACTGAACGGCAATTCTATTTGAAGCAACCATTCGATGGCAGATCTGTTTCCAATAGAACTTAAACCGAGAGCTATCGACACTCGTAAACCCTGACTGGCGTGAATTGCACCCCATTTTAGACACGAAACCCCTTCTGTTTATAACCCTGTTTAACTACAGGGTAATCAAATAGGAGGGATATAGTGCGCTTAAGTATACAAGTGAGTATAACTCCCACACTAAAATAAAAGGAAAAGAAAAATAAACATCATTATTTCTTTCTAAAATAACTTACTTAAATCGAACAAATTTAAGAAGACTTCATTCGAGAACTGTCAGATTAAATCACATTTAACTCATAAAATTACTATACAAATAATTATTAAATGAATATGCAATTTTCATTGTCGTGGTAATTAATGTATATTAAAATATAGTGAAAGAATTCCAGCCGCTTTTACTTTAGCACGTTTTTTCTACGAGCTGGCACATGATCGTAGCATTTGTCTACGATGGGGGTAGTTCACGTAGTAAAATATCTAAATTCAAATTTCGAACTCATTTGTCACAACTGTTGTTCTCTAATACTATCATCACAAGGTTGAAATTGAAATGAAATTCAGCTAACTTCAAATTGACTGTCAGATTGGCGTGAATTCCCCTCGGGGGATATAGAAGGGCACATTTAGGGCAAATTTTTCCATCTGAAGATTTTATCCGTCGGATAAAAACATATCCATCTATGTTTTAGGCTTGACAATAAAAAAGGGCTGACTTTTTTTTCGACAAATAGCAAATGAAAAAATCAGCCCCAAATGCAATTCATAATGGTCCTATAGCAGGTCATTTAGACTTTTAAGAGAGACTTTCAGCGGCTTGCTAAGACTGTTGCCATCTGTATTTTTTGACATGACAGTGACAGGTAGACTTTTAGCAATCCGTATAAAATTGACAGGTATGAATGAGAGGGTAGCCATAAACACCTGGCTAGCTGTTTCGTTGGTGGTGCGATCTCATTGGCTTTTCTTCCTTGTCCCGCCGCTGATGATCTTGAGGAGTCGCACTGCAGGAGCTTCGAATGATATCGAGATGACGAACGATGCTAGGAACGCCATCACAGCGTAGCCAGAGTATATGGCGATCTGGAAATAAAATGTATAGTTAGAATCTTTGATAAAATATCCGAGTTCCTGATAAAGAGAGCATTGGAAAGTGATGACACTGTTTTCTCAGCATGGCGCGTCAAAGTATTTAGGTATTTTATCAACAGTTATGCCTTGCGCACATCTAAGCGTTCTGCGATGGTGATCAGTGAAACGTTGTCAAATATGACAGCGATATTTGACAGCGTTGATCACTGATCGCCATGGCCATCGCCTAGATGTGTGCAGGCATTTAGAAGTATAATAAAATGTTTTTATGAACAAGTATTTGCAAACAGTTTTATGAGCATACAGTAGCCACGCGTCGCTCGTTTCAACAAGGATGAATTATACCGACTTGTCTAATAATGGAGGTCAAAAGGAGGACAAAATACCTTTGACAGTGAATAATTGGTTTTGTTAACAAGAGCCTAAACAATACAGCATAGTGTTTTGATCATCTCGAGCAAGTAAATATCTCCACCTAATGATCGTTTTCATTGCAGGTAGGTTGTATTACCATAATATAGAAACCTCATATATATACAGATGAATAATATATGTATAAATGATGAGTTTACTCAAAAGATTCTGTCCATTACTTGAATGAATAGCAAAAGCAGTTTCAATAAGTGACTTTGTTCCTTATAGAAATTTGAGAGTACAATAAACTTGGTGAAATTTCTGAACAGGATTTCTGCAGCCAAGGCGCCCGACTGCGCTTTCATTAAGGGCATGAACGCGGTCTTTGATTGACGACCAAACTTTGCGCCATTGTGCAGTCTATTTAATCACGCGGAGCCTTAATTAAGAGCTGCAGGAACATGGAGATGGGGACTGAAAGTTTCATTATTGTATATGATAGCATGGAATAAAGAGACTCATATAATCTTGAAAAACAGGGTGTTATACATATATAAAAATCACTTCCCAAAACCTACGAGGGTCTTTACTTTGTACAAAGTAAAGATTTTAAAATATTACTTTGCAATAAGTTCAAACTTGTAGGTACACAAAGATGCGCACCAGAATATACACTGCTAGCTCTTACGTCCATGCAGTAAGCGTCATTTTTCTTTGTTTTAGGTAACTTGAGCTCCTACTGTAGGTATATAAGTTGTGCAAGTTCTAAAATGGTCGAAAACTTCTAAAGTTTCGTTTGATATTGCCACATTTTTGTGTTGCGATACGTGCCTGTTTTAGAAGAAACTATATTTTATCAGTCCCTCTCAGTAGGATCAGTGTTTTATGCATTTTGCCGAAATGAAAACAAGACGCAAGACGCCAAGGATAGCGGATATTGGAATTTTGGATGGATATGAAGTCATCCATAATCTAACCCCAGTCGCCTTTTGTCGTTTGTAGCTTGGTATTTCATATACAAAACCTACTGGTTGATAATAATACACTCGATCCCTCAATAAATCCTCGCGTCCACACTTCAGTTTTATTTATGGGAAAATTATTTGGTAAAAACCTACCAAAGGAATTTCATCATCGAACTTCAGTGTCAGATGAAGTACTTTTATCAGGCGCTATCCGTCAGATACAAAATGTTTTCATCGTTGTTTTATCAAATCTCAATTAGAGACGGAATAATAATATTCCGAAATAATAATAATAATAATATACATGTCTAAGATCGAACCACCGAAAACAAATGTTTATCCTTAAAAGGCAGTGCTCTGATCTGAGAGGCCAGAGCCACTTTAGTTAACAGGCAATAAGATTTTTAGAAAAATTTAAGCTTTTCAGCCTTATAACATTACGAAGGTTAAGTTATTTGATTTGACTTAACTATAAGAGTAAAACAATCTTAGAACCAGGAGTTCTAAGATTGTTTATAATTAACCAATGCGACAGAGAAAAAGAAATATATTTTAGACGAGGGTCAAAAGCTTGAGAAAATGAAAATGATTTTCTTGTACGAAGTAGAAGATCAAAGTTTTCATTCCCCGAGACCGACTTGTCTCGTCTCAAATCGAACTTTGAAACGTCTGGGCGCGTGACAAAGAGGGTCGCCATTTCCAATGTGAGTGAAATATAAAAAAGGTTTCTCTTCGTTTAATTTTAGAACAATGGTTTGAGTTGTTTCATTTGTAATGTTGGTTGAGTATGAGTTTGTGGTGCACGGAATGTTAGTTTTGGTAACTAACAATTGAATAATAGAATAAATAAACTAGCTGTGAGTAAATTAATTTTCATCCCCCCCATCTCAGGAAGTGCATTTTTGCCCTTTGTTAACTGAGTGCAAAAGCCGTTTTTATCCGCTAGAGGATCAAGAAAATTGAATTTAGAACATCGTGTGCACTAAGTTTGTGAATTCAAAACTATTAAACCTATTTACTTTTAGATCCATGGTGTCGAATTTATCATGAACCTTTTTTAATTTCTTAAAAACTCAGACTCGGAACCTTCTTGGCGGATTACTTTTTTTTTTAATTTGCTTTACGCATGCCATTTTATTTTTGCATTTAGTAATTTAAATGAAAATTTACGTGTTGCACTCGAGTTTTAATTCGAGCTCTTTTGATTCCCTCGCTAACGCTCAGTATTCTAATTTTTGAATGAAGCAGCTTTGCATTATTGTATAACAAATAACTGCATATTACTATGGACTTCACGTCAGTAGGCTTACGAAAACGTCAAAGCCACATGTGTCAAAGTATCGTTATAAAACAATCTACTCATCTATTTGCATGTAGGCATTGTTTTGCCCTTCGCGCGTTTCGACAAAATTTAGGCTAGCACTTTTTGCTGCCTCAACTCAGATGAAGATTAATGGAGGCAATAGCATCCTCTAGATCGGTATTTCGTTTAAATACGTGTTTCATTTCCTTAGAAGATTATTCACAATCTTCGAGTAAAGTAGCAAAAACGTTCAAAACGGCTCCAAAGCTGCTCTAAAACAAATATACTGACCAAAGACGGCTCAAAAGATTAGGTAAAGTAGACAGATTAAGTCGGCAAACAGACTGAAGACGCTGACGGTTCTAGATAAAACTGCTTTAAAATTCTCTGCACATAAATATCTTGTCTAGTTTATACATATTATGTACTTTGGACTTTAGGGGATCCTTTTAAGCGTTACTGAATAATATATGGACGGTCATTTCCATTTTGCGTTGCGAGGGATAATCCAGATCGAATGCCATTCAATTTTAATGCGAGTTGTTAGAGCTATGAATGACAGTTTTAGTCGCTTGTATAAACTATTGGCAAAATGAAACATAAATCACCCTGAAATTAATTATAAATGAATGCTGCTTGGAGCATAGTTTGTATAAATTATTTCATTGTGTTGGTTTGAATAAAATAATATAAAAGCAAATTGGCTGCAACAACATAATACTCTCTTTAACCATTCAGCACCGGACGGGACTGGTTGGGACCCAGTTTTCTTGTTATTGTGATCGTAATAGTGTGTTCTGTGCCCATGTTTTGTATGTGTGTTGTACCTTCTTAGGTAGCCTGCCTGCTTTCAGTTGTCCGTTCTGTGTGTTTTGTTTGTTTTATTTGTCTTACTTATGTCAAATTAATGTATTTTCTTTCTTTATTTCTTTCTAATGTTCTAAAAACATGTTTTCTTACCTCTGTAGAGTTCTACATTAGAACAGGGTCCATCGAGCAAGAACAAAGTGTTCATCTTAATAATAGGGTGCACAGTTAGAGACAGTTATCAATGATGAAAATGTTATAACTGGCGCAGACGGTAGGATCGCGCACATTAAACTGAAGATCCCACAGCTTATTCATTTCGAATAAACAATATTATACCTTCATAGCTCTATTAATAAAAATATGTCAAAAGATAAGCTGTGCTTAAACTATTGCCATCTCTTACCACTGGGTAATGACAAAAAGTGACAGGGCTAACTTTAAACCATGACTAAAAATTTAAATTGCGTTTATTAATATGGCAGTCAATGTTCAAAAAAATATTCTCTTACCACAGTAGAGTTCTGCATATGATAGGGTCCATCGAGCAGGAACGAGGTGTACATCATGATTGTGGGATGCACGAGGTAGGCGCAGTATGTCAGCCGGCTAAGAGGCAGCAGGCCGCGGTATGACAGCGCCGAGTTGATAAGCCCGCCGTAGCCACTGCAGCAGGATATCGCTACCCATGCTACGGCTGCGCCCCACGCTAGAAACATTTACCGTTATAAATAATCTTATTTTAAACTATCAACAGCTAAAATGTTTTAGTGCACGAATGAGTCTCTTTAGAGAGCACTTAAAATATTTTCCCCACTATCAATGGTTCGAAAAAACTAAGTACATAACACGATGAAAAGGACAATGGGTTTTTAATATCACCCAGAAATACATCCTTCAATACAAAAATTTAAATAACACTCATATGATAGACTTATATCGGGTTCCTTTACTCTAAAGATTCACCTAAAGGGAATAATAAGTGTGCCTTTCTTTGATAAAATAATGGTCAAAATAAATTATTAAAAACATCATCATTATCAGCCTGAAGAAGTCCACTGCTGGACATAGGCCTCCTCTACACATCTCATGGCTCAGAATCGTTCTTCTTGTATTTACAAGAAGAACAATTCTGAGCCCTCCATCCACTGACTTCCCACGATCTAACCAAAGTCGTCGGTCCATTTGGTGGGTGGGCGGGTGCCCTAAGTTTCGTTAAAATATAAGAGGCCATGAATATTATAAAACCAAACTATGGTTTGGACCGTACCCATTCTGAATGGACTGAAATGCACATTACAGTAAGTGAATCGCGTCAAAATGGTATTCTTTGCTCAAACAACATTTAATAAAAAGCTTTTTTTTTAGCCACATTACTGTCTATAGATACATTCACAGACTACAAAGGAATAAACTTTAAGCACCGCCTCAAAGGAGAGATATTTCTGACAGTTTCATTTTGTCCTCCCTCTCCGATTCAATAGACCGATTTTCACAGACTGCTCACTTCGGCATATCGATAAATTCTTTCTTCCAAACCGATAAGTTTTAGGTGAAGTAAGGTAGTCAGGAACCGGAAGACAAAACGTAGGGCGCCCACCCACCAGATGAACCGACGCCGTTGTTATGATCGCGGGAAGTCGATGGATGGAAAGAGCAGAATCAAATCAAATCAAATCAAAATTGTCTTTATTCAGTTCGATTACAAGAATCACTTTGAAACGTCTTAAAGCTAGGTGAGTCTAGGTGCCAGTTCCACGCGACCAAGCCTAAAAGAACAGGCAACAAACTACAGCTCGGTTCCTAACGTTTTTTTATATGATCCTTTTACAAATAAAAAAATAATCTAAAATAATAGCAGTGAAGTTCCAGTGTGGTGCCACTTCACTAAGTCAGACGTATGCAATGCAATAATACAAAAACAAGAAGCAAAATCGTTCTTCCTGTAAATGTGTAGGGGCGGCCTATGTCAAGCAGGACTTCTTCAGGCTGATGATGATGATGAAGGTAGTCATTTAGTATTACTAAGGCTTTTAACTTGCTTGTAAGTTAGTATACGTAAGGCAAGCAAATGTTCTGGTGACTAATTGACCGTAAAAACAACCGCAGGGTAGAAGAACTTGATTTATTTGGAGTATTTTTTTATAAACAAACGAAAATCATTGTTCATCCAGCAATGTTTTTCATCTGGTTCATTGAATATTAAATGTTTTTAAAGGATGCTCGAGTTCTTTGATATAACAGATTCTATTATTAGATTATGGTACGGGACAGGAGTACCGTGTAAAGTGGCTTAGATGGGTACCTATGTACCTAACCTACTCACTTACCTTCAAAGTCAAAGTGTATTTATTTGCTCAATCACATGTACAAGGGTTGTTATAGTAATCATTTTACATCCATTGTGATTCCGCCCTTTAGGGGCAGCCAAAATTCGGATTCACAAATTAAAATTAAAATATTAACAATTATTAAAAACTAAAACAGAAAGAAACATACAACAGTTAAAATATATAACAAATCAATGATAATAATAAAATTAATAAATTGATTAAGTAATAAATGTAATGTCTGTCAGTAAGTCGTCCGTTATAAATTCATTTATTGTGTAGTAACATTTCCTAAGTAATTCCTGTGCTTGCTACCTATTTTGCCTGCTTTGCCTATATTAATTTGTATGATGTCAAAATGTGTGGCGCCACCAAAACCGTTTTGCGACGTCTTCACTGCTTTTGAGAGACACATTTCAATGTTATGTTTAGTATATCATAGGTAAATCTTTACGTTCATATATTTTCATGTTATTTCTTTTTATATTATTTTAGTCTCTGTTCTTTGTTTTTCTGAAATATCTATCTTTCGCTTTGTTATAACATGAATTGTGTCGTCATAAGTAAATACGTTTCTTTCTTTAAATAAACGAGTTTTCTTACTTTTACTTGGTTACGTTCGGTTACTTTCTGTTCTCTTGTTTTTGTTTTAATCATTATTTTACCAGGTTATTTGTCTGAAGTATGTTCTTTATTTATGCAAATGGGTTCCAAATATTTACTTCTCTTCAATTATCATTTACCTGTGTGTCCAACGCTGATATAGAAGGCAGTCGGCCACACCTCGAAGTATCCATTGACCATGCTAAAGATGAGACTCCCCATGATCGCCATAGCAGTCGGCCATCCCAACGCTACCAGCCAGTATGGCATCTTTATCTGGCACTTCGTTTGATGAAGATACCAGCCAACCATCATGCCTAGAAGGTACAAGAAAAATATTGAATTATGTCGTTTATCGTATGTCAGATGTCGGATGTACATATGGGCTGAAAAAACTACGGATTGAACACCTAAAAACAGAAAACTACCTCGCGGCAGACAGCGGCGAAGATGGAGAGACGTAAGACGCCTATTCAAAGGAATGGTATGCAGTGGTCCAAAGTAGAGATTACTGGAGAGAAAGAAGAGGCCTTTCTCCCGCTGTGGGACACTTCAGTATAAGTATAATAAACAAAGTTGAAGGGCGGGTGTAATGTGCAATGTAATTGAAACAAAACACGAAATGCAAGGTAATGAGTGTAAGTTGAATATGACAAGTGACTGTAATCTAGATCTCAGATGATAGATGCCGTACAATAAACAGGTTTATGAAGTAATTGAATTGTTATAAGCTGAAGTAAGTGTTCAACATCAGTTGGGCCAGTTTGTTTTGTTACTTTTCTAATAAATACCAGTAAAACCTATAAGATAATATTATTCCATAGCAAGGATTGCAATTATTTGTCTCTTACCGTACCAGTTACACACGTCCTAGTCTAGACAAACTAACAACAAACTAGTAATCAAACAATCTATCCCCAACTGTTGCGCGTTTATCTAATTAATAACTCAATCTGCTCTCAATGGATACAGATGAAAACGGCCTACATAAATACACACGATAAAATAAATGTGTTTCATTATTGTGAAATGTGCGGAACATTTCTCTACACTACACATACCAGAATAACAAGTGTGCCTAGTCCAGTCTAAAAATATATTTAGGTACCCTACTTTGCAAAATTACGCGAAAGCTCACACACAAATGATAAAATTATATTATCCTAAATTGATAATATGACACGGCTCAGTAGGTAGTAGCTCTGCCTTCTTCTGAGGGTTCAATATTTGTGTGGAGGACACAGATTCTGATGTTTTTTCTTTGTCTGGGTGTTATATTGTATTCTGAGTATGAATTTACAAAAAATGTATATAAGTATTATATCAGCTATCTGGTTCCCATAGTTTAGTGGCCGAATGAAAATGTTCGTCGATTTTCAACTTGATTTGTTCAACGTATCACGATCACATACTACCTTTTGAAACTGAATAGACAGAATACACCGATAAGTTAACGTCACAAATTATGTCAAAATGTGTTCATGATCAAGGCACTGGTGCAAGCGAAAACCGACTCTAAGGTGACGAACATTTTCATACCGCGACTGTACAAGTTCTGCTTAATTTAATTTAGGGCTAGATATTGTTGTGTGGATTGTCCTCAATATTTATTTATTTTTGGTTCCAATACTAGTGACCAAAAGTTATAAATAATAAATATATGTTCCAAAATATTTTTGAGAATAGAAATATGTATAGAGGTACATACTATTATTTCGACTCTCGTTTGAATAGTTTCGTTAAGAAAAAAATATCAACTTTGAATACTGATAAAGGTCGATTTATATCTACAGACATTGAGCGTGGCAGACACGTGCCGTGGCAGACAAAATGATATTCTTCCATACAGTAACTATTAACGTATTTATATCTATCGTAACACGGCCGTACAGACACTTACAGACACGTGTGTAGTTACTGTATGGAAGAATATCATTTTGTCTGCCACGGCACGTGTCTGCCACGCTCAATGTCTGTAGATATAAATCGACCTTAAAGGTTCAGTTCTTTGATTTTAAAAATCAATAAATAGCTCTTTTCTCATCACGTATTCAGAAGGAATTGATAAAACGGGCTGAAATCGCAAGGGTTTCATACTTTTCCAATTCGAAGGGCTACATGCTTAACGGAGTATTCGGCTCTACGACATTCTCATAAACTTAAATTGTGTACCCCGAATCCTAATGTAATGTTTGTAGGAATTTACATATTTGTCTCTCAATTCACTGGAAAAACAAAGACATTTTTGCAACCAAGAAAAGTCTTGCGCGGTTTCTACTATTCATAAAGTAGACTTTGAATAGTAAAATTTTGTACAATCATGAACATTTGATTTAAAATATTGAATAGCTCTAGAACCCTTAGTCATTGAACATAATAACAAAAATTGATTTTTGGACATAAAAAAACAAGGTACGTACAGCTAGCTTACCATTTACACATGGTATTAGCTGGTTCAAATTTTAATCAACTTTCCGGTCGTGTTTTGTTTTGAGACCAGGTTATAATGCAGGCTTAAATGGTAAAAAGTGTTATAAAAAACTCAAGCCATTGATAATATTTTATTATTTTGTATGTGTTAGATCTTTGACATCTGAATAAAACTGATTTCAGTTTTTTAATTTTTAAATTAACTTTTATTTCTTTTTTATAAATTTTGCTTACTATTTTCATTTTCATCTTCCAAATTTTTCAGCCTTCCCAGAAAACTACTTGCCATGCTAACTTCGTCTGCTTTAATAGTATGTTACTCACCAATCAAATATGGACCAATCCTCGACCAAGGCTTGTCGTACAGCGGGTCAAACATCTCGAAAGGCTCTTGTATCCGCGCCTTGTATTGATGCCAAACTGATATGTAGATGGTTGTGGCCCACGAGCTTACCATCACGAAGCCTAGTGATGTCATTGCAAATTTAGGGTGCCTGTATGAAAAAAATATGTATTGTTGGAGAATAAAGGTTGTTTATTTTATTTTATTATTTATTATACTTCAAAATTGATCTTCATTACAAAGCAAAAATCAATTTACTTAATATGAATGGGATTCGAACCCACGACCGACGATATACGAGGATACGTTAGACGGCACGCCATCGGCTCCAATTCTAAATCGGCAAATAACCTTAGTTTTATTACAATTTGGTCGACTTTTATAGTTTTAGCTGCGGTCACCACAATATCGGGTTCATTAATTTATTCATGTTACGTGACGAGTGAAGCCATATGATTCTCCCAGTGAAAGAAAGAGACATTCGTTGTGAAAATGCACCGTAGCATATCCCCCAGGACTTTAGTAGGAATAAATGGATAGTACCGTGTCGTTAAATTAAAATAGAGCAGTGCTACGAGTTCGTAGCACTCTCGTAGCACCGCGGGAGCGAATGATACTACGAACTGGTTTTAGAATTTATTTCACACTTATTTTCGAAATGGATTTATTTCCTTCATGCAGAGTCTGTACAGGGTGCTTAAAAAGATTTTGGCAAAGATTTTCGAAGGCTACAAAAAGCAGAAAAATATTAAGGATAATTTTTGAAAAAAAAAAGAGTTTATGCATTTTTTTTGTCTAAAACAGACAAACGAGCTTACGGCCTTCTTGATGGTAAGCGGTCTCCTCGCCTATAGTTACCCATAGTGTTGTTTGTGTTGGTGTATAGACACCAACAACACCAAGGGTGCTGTCGTTGCGTTACCTACCCTGGAAGAGTTTTACAACGTTTTTTTTGAAGCTATTCATGTTGTAAGGAGGAAAACCTCTGGTGGTTACTTATTCCACAATTAATGATGGTTTTTTATAACTCAGCTGTGTTAGAAACTACAGGGCTTTTAAAGACAAACATACGTTTTACCCAATTTTAAAACGGCCACTACTATAATTGAAATAAGACAGACCCGCTAGACTTGTTTTTTTCACATCGTTCAAAAATAAAATCGTATTATTTCTTCGCAACTGGTTGGTTTAAATGTAGCACCACATATTTTAAGTAGAGCGGTGAAACGACTCTGAGCCCATTATACCTACCACAGATAAGATAATACTATACTAGTATACCAAGCTTTTAAAAAATAATGTATATTTTCTCAAGGCTTTTAAAATGAAAAAAGCGCCTAGGCTGCGTCTATTTTTTGCTCCAAAGTAGATTATTTTCACAAAAAGAAACTTGAAGTAAAGATATACTTTTGCAACCTAATTGCGATCTTTCTCAACTCCAACTTAGTTTAAAGTTAACGATCCTGTTAGAAACATTATCTGCCGGATAAGTTTTTAAGTCGTTTAAAACTGCTTCCGTTCTAGAAAATTTTTCATCACGATCTCATAAAACAAACAGGGTGATTCAGAAATGCATAGTAAGCCGAAAGGGGCTACCTCTAATAAAATCTAAGTTGATAGACGCATGCATTGTAGGGCACGCTCCTGACGTGCGTTACCTACGAGGCAATTATTTGTTATAGGCGATGGTTACCATTTACTATCAGGTGGGCCATATGTTAGTTGTTTAATATACAGGGTGGATACGACAGATGAGACAAAAAATAAACTGCATATACTATGCACCATTTTCAAGCTCTGTACCAAAAATCTTTTAGTTAGGAGCAGTAGTTTAGTCGCAAATATTTTTTTAAGATTTTGCCCTTTTTGAACACGGTGTATCTTTCATAGCAGATGATTAGGTCTATACGCCCTACCTACCTATACCTACGATGCGTTTTTGCCACTCTGACGCAAGTCAGAAGCAAGTAAATACACACACACACTTCCATTTTCACTACGAAAGTGACATAGAGAGAGAAAATGACATAGCAAAAAACCCGCGGGTAAAAGAAATAGACATAGGTCAGTCAGTGCGTTCTTATTGCTACCTAACTACTTTCAACTTATCAGTTCGCGACCGCTGACCGTTCAGAACGGATGTGCCTACCTACCAGAACACGGAAGCTTACGTTTTTATATTTACGAATTGAAAACGAAGACAGGCAATTTGTGATAGGACACTAAATAAGTTTAGGACAGTATTTATTTTCTCTATTGTGACAGGATACGTAACTTGGGATTATTATTATTTAGTGTTAGTGTTTTTATTGTGATTGACTGTTTTTTATTGTGATGTGATGAAGACACGTTATTAAAATTTGGTTTTGCGTGTATAATTCAACAATGCCTCGTTTAACTTACACGGCGTCAGAATACACTGACATGAATTTTATTTACGGCGAATGCCGTGGAATCTTTGGCTCTACGAACATACAGAGAGAGGTTTGGTGACAGCCGCAGTTGCTCTAGAAACGCCCGCACTATACAAAAGTACTATAAATTTAGTGTTTGTTGTTGTGAGCGTACCTACCTAATTCAAAGGCGGCTCAGGCCTCCACTCGCGCCAGGTCATCGCCCCGGCCGCCACCTGCCTGGGCATGTCGCGCTCCGGCAAGCGCGCGATGTTGCCGCTTTGTTATCAAGGATGTTTGCGTTTTACTCGGATCGGTAAGCTATTTAGTTTGTTTGAAATAAAAAAAATCTTATTTTTGTAGCTTTTTATTTGTATACCGTATCGATTTAATACTTAACACGTATAGTGTACGTAGTTTAATTTAATGCCCATCTGTCGTATCCACTCTGTATATCATAAAATACTTCACTTTTTTTAATAACTCGCTTAAGGTAAGTACTCACTTGATAGAAATAAGGAGCAGAATAATCCCAACCACGTAGAACTGCGTATCATTGGCCATATACCACGACCAGACCATGCACATGTCTTTTTGCGGGAACAAATTGTTTATATACAAAATATTCCTCCACCAATACTTCTCACATGTAATATGGTCGTAGATAGCTGGTTCAAAAACTGTATTGTCGTGCGTCCATCGCAAGGCTATTTCATTCAGGCCTATAACGAATGCGTAAGCTGGAGTCAAACGAGCTACTCTATAGCTCAGTAGGACAAAGAAATTCCTTATCACGTATAGGAAATCAGCTTTGTTATAGCATCCGTTTTTAGGCTTGTCGAGTAAATCTTCTTTGAAAGACTGTTGGCTGATCACGGAGACTGATAGGGCGGAATTGGTGTAGCCGTTTAGGTTTTTTCTGAGGGCTTGCTCGCTTTTCTTTATTGCTTTCTTGTCTTCTGTTCGTAGGAAGAGGATGGTGACCAAGATGCCACTAGAAACAAAAACATATAATTACTTAAAAAATGTAAGTATTCAAACCGAACAGAGTTTGAGATTTCCATTGATTGACAATTGCTCAGTATTAAAGCTTCTTATTTATTTAACTCTTTATTGCACAAAACTTAATGCTATGTACAAAAGGTGGGCTTAATGCTTTAAGCATTTTCTACCTGCCAACCCTAGAGGTAGGAATGGCGTTGGCGTGCTTACATAAAAAAAGGAAAGCTTAGGTATTAAAATTAACAACAAGGTACAATACTTATTAGTTAAAGTCCGATGAGATCTGCTTCAGGAAATGCTCATAAACCAGACGCTTAAAAGCTGACTTATTGGGAGCCTTTTTGATGTCAATAGGGAGCGCATTCCAAAGACCTACAGCCGCCACCTCAAAAGACTTGCCTCGGAAAGATGTTGAATGCTTAGGGGTAGCCAGAAAGAGAGTATCAATAGATCTCAAGTTGCGATCATGTAAATCAGAGCGATAGGAAAATTTACTTTTTAGGTATTCAGGAGAATGGGGATCTTTAAGAGTAGAGTAAAGGAGACATAATATTCTTCTATTTCTTCTTACATAGTGTGTAGGAACCTTTAGTGGACCTTGTTTTTTATTTTCGTTGTAAGCAATGGCACTGCTTTGTGCTGTATGTTTATTATTAGCTAGCTTCCGTCTGTGGTTTAGACCATGTGGTAGGTACCCGTGTAAAATATATATTATATAAGCTTTTTTAAGTTAAGAGCTGAATCTATTTCTATAGTTTCATTAAAATTGATCCAGCCGTTGCGGTTTAATATAAGTTGGATAGGATCGTAAGATTAGAGGATTAGTAGGTTAGGATAACAGACAGTTTACAGCTAATCTGTACTCTGAAGTCGGTAATCTAGATGTGACGGAGTAATTACATATATTGAAAACTTCATTAACCAGCATTACGCTACAAACGGAGACATTAATTCCTCTTAGTTCCTTATTTAAACAGAGACAGCTTAAGTGCAATTGGCGATGGGGAAAAGTGGCAGTGAGCCAGGATTTACAAGATTAGATTAAACTCCAACCGCAGGTTGGAAATTCTGCATCGCGTTGAAAAGCTCTCGGAGAGGCGTCATTTCAGTGCACTTTTATTTTTGCTCGCCTGCCTTTTTCAGGCAAAAGATAAGTTATAATAACAGGCCTTTGCGCCTATTTTAGATGATTTATATAACGTCAGGGACAACTAATGTTTCTCATAGTAAGTTTCTTTGCATAAATAGATGTATTTTATCTTTAAAAAAAAATCCTGACTATTTGTTGTAGATAAGTATGTAGGTTATCAATGTTTTACTTTGCAGCTCAAATAGTAAAACAACTGCTATATTAATTCAGTAATTTAACAGTTTTCGTAATCATGCTAAGGCTCCAACTAGAATTATACTGCAATTTATAAGAAATATGAGATTGTCAGATTGTTTAAGTGATAGAAAAAAAAGTCTACAAATATTTTTTTTTAACTAAATACGCAAAGGCGCATGCGCATTCAAAATTTCCGAATATGTTCTTCAACTAGGTAAGTGTTTTAAGTGTTTAATCTAAAAGCGTTAACTAAAATAAATTGTAAGAAAGAACACTTTAAAAGCTCTTTAATAGATACAGGTGCGTTATTACTTTTGTTAGTATTGCGTTCAAAACGATATTAAGGACGAGTTATTGCAGCATCCTAAAATTATGCTATAATACATCCACACACGTTCTTCTTCTTGTTCTTAATTAATGGCATCTGTCCATTCGGTAAATTTTGCTTATATCAAATGAGGATATATTGCAATTCATATAATTATCTATGTTAATCCCCTCTTGGGCTCCCCTATTATTAGTATCGCACGCAATAACCTACTGAGAGACCCTTCAAAGCTTATTTTTGATGTATATTGCGAACACTTAAAAAACGTACCTGATGACGAAAAACGTGTCGACGCAGTAAGAAGCGTTGCCCACTGATTGATAGAAAAAGCTTCGTTCTATAATAACTCGCATGACTTTGTTATCAGCCACATAGAATACCGTCAGGTAAGTGTGCACCATTATCACCCATATCACCGACATGAATCTGAAAGCAACCAGAATTTTACAATATGTATTTATAAACAACGATTTTAAAGAACCGAATAGGTTAGATGCGCATACATTAGAGAGTTCCAATATCGCTGTTATCATCAGTGTGGTGAAAGGATTTAAAGGCAAAAAATAAAGTAGTAATAAAATAATAATTTAAAGTAAAGTAAGCCTCAGAGTGGTTTCTTTCGTCCACTTGACTAATATTTTCGAACTTGTTAGATTCTACGACATTCTGGTTTCCTCACAGTGTTTTCCTTCGCCGATTGAGAGCACTGGCATAGTGCAAAAATAATATAAGAGTGTAGTGTGAGTAATCCTTATTAGGATGTGACGCTATAAAGCGTATTAGACGCGAATAGATTCAACCACGGTCTTGTATCACTAAACACACGCATTCAGTTAGAGCCTTAGCTTTCTCAATATTACCTACTCCACAAAAATCTATAGTGTATTATTCCATCGTCTATATGCTAGCCGTTTGGATTTACCTTGCACCTGAAGTTTAGTCTTATTCCTGTTAAACTTGCAAAAGCAAGCAAAGACATAATTACGAGCACCCTGAGTACTGGATCATTCCAAAGATGTTCTCCACACTCGGTATCAGTCACAAGACTCATCCACGAAGTACTTCGTACATACGTCGAACTTGCTAGCTTGATCGCCACTAACAACTTTAGCATGCTATCGTTTAATTAATCAGTCCCGACGGACCCCGTCAAATGTACCAGGATCAATTTGATCACGTATCAGTGACACAAATCAAACTGGGCAGTGATTGAATTAATTTCCTATGTCTGACCATGAGCGCTATCGGATAGTATTAATAGTTTAATAGCAATCAGATGTAACTTTGGTTTCAATCCGGAAATTAACTGCCCTGCAGTCAGTCAGACTAGAATAATACTAAAACATACCAGAATGTATAACATAATTCGTAATTTTCAAGGTAGTAAAGCATCAATGCAGTGTACACACGGCAAAAATTCAAAAATCATGAAATCGGTACATAAAGCTAAATTCTTTATAAGCATTTGCCTTGTCAAAGACAATTACAGTCCGCTGACACTGCTCTGAAAGTTAAGAGCTGCATCCATTATAGTACAGCCGACTACCAAACAATGGTGGCCCCGGTATAGAATAGAACACCATCTCTCGTATATTTTATACCTGTTCTAAGCTTGGTTGCGTGGAACTGGCACCTAGACTTACCTATCTATAAGACGTTTCAAAGTGGTCTTTGTGATACAACTGAATGATGGTTCTAATTTGAATTCGAATACAAAAGATATTGTAAGAGGCACCAAGGGATGGGCATCAGCATGCATTTCCTGAGAATATATTACTTACACTGCAGTCGCCAATCCGCCTGCCAAGCGTGCACACTACAATAAGCCCCCTCTAATATGTTAAGGCTTACATCCAGCACTGGACTGATGATGATGATGTACAAATGAGTAAAACATCTAAAGATTGTTCACTTTAGGAACTAAATCGGTCCATTTGTTCCGCTTTTTCTTTTGTGGAATTACATATTTTTATCCGCGCGTTTCTTACATTACGAATTTCCGCTGTCATAGTCTACAAAAACCCGCGATAAACTACAAGACCTCCGAATAAATGTCACGTTCATGTTTACTTTCATCTCTTGAATATAAATGGCCTTAGTATTACTGTTTTATTTAAGGCGGTTTTACCATTTTAGAGCTACGCTTTTTTTATAAGACTTGCAGATGGAACAAGCATGACCCACTTGATGTTAAGTGGTAACCATAGTCAATAACAAAGCATTGCCTTATAGGTCGCGGACGTGAAGAATGTGCATTACAATGTACTGCCATGTTTCCATCAACTTAAGAGGGAATCACACAGGCGACTCTCTACAAACGTAGTCCCCTATTTCCTCCCTGGATAATGCCTCTAGAGTAACCATTTTGTCTCCTAAAATCCAGATCTGCTATATACGTGCTCGTATGTTTTCCTTTTTATCAGAAACTTATTGATTTTATGAGACAAAATGGTCGCAAAAGTCGCCTGTGTGTGGTATACAGGTTTTAGCCTAACGTGCGTGTAATTTCACCGACACGCACACCCTTCAAACCGAAACACAGCATCGCTGCGTTTGATTAGAATATTTCCGTCTCTTGTCAAAAAGAAAGACCGCTCCACCCAGGTGGGAGCGTCCAAGGGCGTCCTATATTTCCTCTTCTTTTTGCAAGCAACTACATAGAAATAGTTTGCGGCTTAACAATATACTCTGCGATGATACAGACTGTAGATTTAGTTGTAAGATATCTTTGACTAAGCCGAAGATATCTATGTAAGCAGACGATATCTATGTAAGCAGACAAGAGGTTAAATTCATATGAGCATGCTTTGTGGATCTCATCTGTCTCAAACACAAATCTCCTAAATCCGTGAATAATTGGATATGCTTACAAGGTATCAGTTCGCACGCCACCATATTATTGGCACGTGTGGCTGAACATCTGTATGCCTCAAGTTGATGGACGAAGGGACCTACCTACCCGGACCTACGGACCCGGACCTAATTATTTGTTATAGGTGATTGTTAGCACTTAAAACAAGTTGAGCCATCATGCCTCGTCCATCTGCTTAAAATTAAAATTATATAATATTTATGACGTTTCAATAAATAAAGGAATTACTCCCCTGGCTAAGCCCTAAATCTTGTCCCATTTATTTTGCTCCTGTAAAGTAGATTGGGTGCAATGTTACCTCATTCCGTGCACACATGTGAGTGCTCCGTCATTGGGCCGGTCCGTGCTGAGTATGGTGCGTCCGTTCGATAGTGTGGAGAATGACAGCAGCAGCTCTGACCACACACCTACCAACAAAATAATAAAATTAATGCTCGTATTCAGAAACAGTGCTTGAGTCTGAGTCGAGCCTCAATAGCACAGTTTTTTTGCCAGTTCTTTATTAAAAAAAGACAAAAATCTATGCCTGAGGCTAGACTGAGACTTAAGCACTGTTTCTGATTACGGGCCTGAGAGCCTGTTTCACAGTCTCAAGCCTTGTGCAATTGTGCACATCTTGGCGATGTGCGATGCCGATTGCAAGTGGGTATTTGGCAGCGATATCTATATATCTATAGATGAGCGCAATGCTTAAGAATAACGTTATCCTTCTTGCGTTATTCAATGATGGTGGAATAGGTACTACCAATACCTTCCTATTTTGTGGCCAGCCACTTACTGAGATCTCGCAATGTCTTAGTCGAATCTTTCAACATACGAAGTTAAACTGTAGGGCGCAAAAATGATTTCAATCACGATACATTTCTCGACTACTACACTTTTACTACTACTATTTTCATATTCATTTCATAACAAAGCCGTTTCATATTAAGTTCACCCCACTGCATATATTTTTATTACCTCATCCTATTTTACCCCTGTTATCTTAACAACCTCTTGTTACTAACGGTTTGACAGTTATACTCGATTAAACATACAACGCCGATTCGAACAAGTTATTTGAAAAGTCATCAATGCTTGATCAAAAATATAGTTATTCGATGCGGTAAAAGCTGAATATTTGAGTATCATTCAGTAATTTGTGATACCTATTTGCTCCACAGTTAATCATCATTATGCTCTATCAGCATTTTTAATACCCAAATATTTCGTTTTATTTATTTATCATTTCGTAAAATAATAGTCTTTATCAGCCTACAAAAGGGTAATAAAGTCTTACTCATTACAATGGAGTAAATGAACCCACAATTTATGAGTATTGATTGTCTCTTTCTGAGAATGGAACAGCGGTAAATAAGCTACCGGGCTTTTGTGAATTTTGGCGGTAGTCTCGTAAAGTTGTCTGTTGTGCTACAGTTGGTGCGTATTTTATTGGAATCAAAACAAAACAGACCTAAAATGTAGCTTCCATTGTTTGGCGTTATCCAATAAACCACAGATAATTCAGCGCTGGATCAATATAAGCTGTTTACATGAAACAATCAGTGAGGACTTAGAACAGCGCACGGTATTATGTATGTATAGGTTAACCACAACCCTACAGCCTTTAGGTTCACGTATTATCCATAGACGAAGAGGTTTTGGTAACCGCAATCTCTGTGTGAAAATACGCATTAAGTGATGAGAAAGATATTCTTATACAGCATGAGTTTGAATTCGTATGTTATCCCGAAAGGGGGTTATGCTACTCCTAAATGTCAACAGCATTAGTTCTATGACTTTTCTGAATCAGGACTTTTTTATTCAACAAATGGTGTGTAAAGTTTACGCCATGATTTTGCTTAAAAGCTTGCTAAGCAACCCTATAACCAGCTGATTACTTGACCTCTGTTGAACTATGTCTTATTTGACACCCATAATCTGCCATTGGCAAGTCAAAAAGCAATAAAAATTTATAACCGCCACAAGTGTCATTATTGGCTAGCGAAAAATGTGATTGGATGCCTGCAATTGCCAAAATCCAAATTAGCGCCGGCCCCGCCCAAGATGTAGGGTTTTCACACAAAACATTTTGTTTAAGCATTTCAATTGATTATTTTTTGTGTATGGAAGATTTAGATTTCGTATTTCACAGAAAGGTTTTCATAGCTTGTGCAAAACCATGGTCCCTATCACCACCTTTCGGGATAACAAACGAATTCAAACTCAGGCTGTATAATAGAAGATCTATCGCTCGAATAAAACCACACGTCATTGAGTACTGCGATAGAGAAACTGTTTTTGTCCACACTATAAGAAAGAAAGAAAGAAAATCGTTTATTTATACAAACTGTACACGACAAGACAAAGTATTACGAGTACTAAGTGGCCGGTGGCCTCTAAGTTCAGTTGGTAGTAGCTCTGCGTTCTGCGCCGTAGGTCGTGGGTTCGATTTCCCTCGAAAACAAAAAAATATGTAGTGGACACTGATTTATCTGTCTGGGTGTTACATTGTATTCCAATTATGTATGTATTTAGAAAACATGATATATATACAAACATAAGTATTATATCAGCTATCTGGTGGCCATGCTTCAAGCTCTGCTTTATTTGGGGCTTGATATGTGTGGTGTGGATTGTTCACAATATTTATTTATATTATGTAAAGCACAAACTACTAGAAAGCAAATCCCTTTGTATTGAAGTCTCTTTGTACGTATAAAACCAATCAGTAAAGCTCTGTATGTAGATGTAGATTGAGAAAGTCCTGTATCTAGTACCACCACTGAGAACACTATTTATACTTGTAGTATGCTTTTGTAGTGTAGGGTGCACATACAATGCTTCACTACGTCGCATCCCACATAGTATTTGCACATCGCTTGTCCCAAGCATCTCAACTGTGAACAGTGCGATAATGAACCACAGCAGGGAAAATATAAGCAAAATCTACACGAAAATATTGGAAATACTTCTATAGTTCACACACTTTTATTTATATTTATTGTATGATACAATCCGGCAGAGTAAATCTTAAGTAATTTAGACAAGCAAATGTTTGGTATACATTCTATAAAATAAAGTAAGTGATTCTATTAATTACTCAAACATTCTAATAGCATGATAGTCGTAAATACATAAATACATTGTAACAGTCCAATACTTCGTTGAAGTCATTTATAAATTTAGTTAGTCTTTTTTGTACTCAAACGAAACGTTTCTAGATTATTAGGATTGCTAGAAGACCACATCAAATAAAAACTTGGTATTCGATACCTCTGAAAGAACTCGCAAATTGGCAAAGTTTCGCAGACAGCATGTTTGGAACTCTTGATAGGAATAGTTGACCCAAATTAAGATGATTGATTCAGATAGGGTTTTACGTTTTCATTATAATGTTCATGGTTTCTATAAAAACTTACTTACGAGTAGTTTTTATTACGATCATGAATCCAGAGAATTGAATTGTGAAGATAAAGATAATATTACCTAATATTCGTTCGTTTCTTTTACAACCCTTGCATAACTCAAAGTACTTGAAAGTTGGATAATGAACGCGGTAAGATATCCTGGAAGGTTATATCACGGAGAAAGAAATAAATAGAATAGTGCTGTACATTCCGCACACCACTATCGAGCCCCAAACTAAGCACACACTTTTATGTTTTTTTTACAACGTAGTTATAGGTATACTACTGTAGGCCTACTGTTGAGTCTGTGTGAGTGCTCACTAGTGTATACTGCGTGTGTGACGTTTCGACGTAGGATTAATTAAGTCAACACTCACACAGACTCAAATCCAGAGCCAGAGACAGAGCTAGACATAGGTTGTGGTAGGTCTACTGCTACTGGTTTATGGTGTACGTGTATTTGAGTATAGTAGTGGTCTTACCACATGTTTCTCGCCGAAGGTCTTTGTCTCCATTGTCCGCTGGCTTCACATCACTTGGCACGTTGTTATTACTCTGTAAGTATTACACGCTGTCAATAAAATAGTAAAGATTAATAGATAATAACCATCGTCGCCTTAACGTTTTTGCTACCACAAAATGTGAGGGCCGGATTTCAAGTGTTGGCCAGATTATTTCTCAATTCTATAGAAGCTCGCGTGTTTCAGCTAACGTAATTCACAAAAGTTACAAAAAACTTCGTAGGTCGTACTTGTTATTTTTTTAAATTGTATTACTTATATATATACTAGTTATTGTTGCTAACACCTTAACTTTATTTACAATAAAATTATGGATACTATGCTCTGAAATAAATGAATTGAATTGAATTAAAGATAAAACTTCTATAATATATATTTATTGTACTTATAATGTGCGAATACTTAATAAGAATAAAGGTAATACTATGCTAATTTTCAAACAAAACTACACAACAAAAACGGGGAATTTACAAGCGTCCAACAAAAAGGTACCAAAATTGGGCAACGAAGTGACAAACTCGCTTATAGGTATTTGTTGGGTAATAATTTCACATGGAGTTGTCCATGAAGCCCTTGATAACTTGCTTCTGAGGTCAATTCAACATTTCAGAACAAATGTTGAGAAATTAAATGTGAAGGTCATGTGCGTTTGTAACTCGAAAACCAATCCTATAAATTTAAGGCACAGAGTTACCTACAGATAAAAATGTATTGGCACTGGTACCTGTAGACATTTTCATTGTGTGCTACCATAAAGCAGGCTCCTGGAAATTAACGGGCATTTTGGAAATGGCAAAAAGCCAGAGTAATCGGCTTTTCACATTTCGACCGCCGACTAAATTGATCCGACATAATAATTTGTACAAGCTCTTTTTTAGCAAGGTTCAGTAGAAAAACATTTATTGGTAGGTGTCAATACCTGATATTTACGGAAGGAACACTGTGATAAAAAGATGCAAAAATAGCCAATTTTATTACACGAGTAAAATTCATTATATTAGATTCATTTATATTATATGTTATAGCTAGCATATCTCGATATGCGAAGATTTCAACCTTAGGGGTTTGTTTAAAAGCATGTAAGGCTGATGACGAGAGGCTATAGTTCTACAATTTACTTTTATCACGAAGATAATATCATTGATATAAGGTACATGAGGATCATTATGGCTCATTTAAAACACAACAAACGACCCTCTTCATTAAGGGATAATAATAAATGACAAGGGTCGTCGTAAAAAACAAAGTTCATTATTAAATTATCTCTCCATTACCTATTTTTTGTGTAATTAATGGCACCAATTTCCCGAACTTCTCCGTCAGTAATAACCTGTACAGTCGCCTGCACTTAGATATCTACATAATTTTCAAAATAGTTTGTGTGAATAACCAGACTTGACTCAAAAAATAATAATAGTTCAACTATAGTTGACTGTAGTTCAACTATACGTGACTGTAGTTCAACTATACTTGACTGTAGTTCAACTATAGCTGACTGTAGTTAAACTATTGATACTTAATAAACTGCAATAGATGTTACAGGCCAATCATGATGATGATAGTTGACACAACATTTTGATAATCATTATGTTATTAGTTCAAGCAAATTTACTATGAAAGGCTATAAATAAACATTTATCTGGGTTGTATGAATTATATGGAAGAATAAATCATGTGACCACAAAAGTTAAGAATAAAATATCCTATTAATCTAGCTGAAAAACGTACCTATGTATACAGTACCTATAGTACCTACGTCATGTCTATTCAGCTAAGGTGCCATGTATTCGGTACGAGTCGAATGGAATATACGGGCACAAAGGTACACCCGAATGTGAAGACAAAACCACAACAGCGTGTTTCGCTGCAAATAAAATTAGACAACACGACCGAAAAAGGCCCTCAAGTTCTATTCAAAGGGGTTTGATAATGTGACTGGCCGCATGGAATGGCAATGGTTAATTGGAGTCAGCTTTTTGTATTTTGGATGATAACGTTAGTGGTCTTATACTCGTATTCAACATAATTTATATACGAAAAGTCCACTCACTCACAAATTCATTCACACAAATCACGAAATTTCCGAAACTACAAAAGGCCTTACGTACGAGTAGTGGCACTGTTTTTTATGTATAGCAAGCTGAAAAATGGCTCACGAAGATAGAAGTTTTAATATAGGTAACTTCTTTCTCTCTATCCTTAGAATCTTCCAACTTTGTATGGAATAGAAATAGCATCACGCAAACAAAGTCACGTTTTCACCAGGTTTTTTTAAATAAAATTAAGAGGATTTGTATTGCTTACGAATATAAACAGGAAATTGAATTTGAGAAAACTTATTTTCTAGCTTTGTCTCTCGGTTTTTGTCGAAGCAAATGAAACACTGTTCGCATACTAAATGTTTTCAGCGAAACGTTCAAACGGAAAATATTCTAGTGCCCTAGAATTGATCCAATTCGGTACACAAAAACACAGCTCCATACATATTGCATATTTAACATATATTTACATTTCGGCTTCGTATCGGTTTGTCAAAGCCCCGCTTAGTCGCTTCGCCGATTTTCAATTATAGGTACGAATATTTACGTGATTTATTATTGCGACGCCAAAATTTTCCAAGAGCTCCCTCCTTGTGATAACCTACACAATCTCTTTGAAATTCTATTTATATCTGACGCTCGCCGTTCAAAGCAAAGCTATTGAAAATTAAGTCGAGTTAGTAAACAAGTACTTTCAGAAGTTATTACGGCCAAGTTTAACTATTTTAAGCCCGCCTTTCCCCACCGTGATATAATTTATGGATTACCCGATACTATATGATTGTGATCGTCATTTCTTTTGATCTTAGGTATGAGATGTTTTAATATTCGTAGTCAAAGGATCTCTATCAATGCCCCTAGGGCCGCAATTCTCATGACGTAGACATTGAATATCTTTAGGCATAGAGTCGAGAAGTCGAGCAGTCCACCATTTTGTCTCTCAAATCAGAAAAAAATCTTGAGAAGCCATCGACACACAGATTAGTACGCTACGAGAAACAAAAACACGCTGCTCAGCAATCGGTGATTGTTTGCTGCTGCTTGCTATGAGAAAAACCTCAAAAAGTCGACTCCAATCAATTGCTACGTCACGGGAATGTATTATTGGCTTGGGTTGAGTTGATGCAGTGTTGTACTTTTGCTTTTATATTATTGCCTACGTCTCACTAAGTGGAGTGGCATCACACTGGAACTTCACTGCTAATATTATTATTTTTGTTTTGTATGATCCTTTTACAGCCGTAGTTTGTTGCCTGTTCTTTTAGGCTTGGTCGCGTGAAACTGGCACCTAGACTTACCTTGCTTTAAGACGTTTCAAAGTGATCCTTGTGATACTATTGAATAATACATATTTGACTTTAACCTTGTTCCGTAAAAGGTAATTTCATCACTTCTTAATTTCTAAAAGACACACAGCAGTGAGAGAAAAATTGAAACTTCTGCGAATTTCGACCCCAAGATAGGTGAAAATAAGAAATAGGGCCCAGAAGGTCTATTTTCCCTTATTGGTGTGTTAGTTAAACCTTCGATAAGCTTCAGCCAGCTGTCCGTAAAGATGATCCATTAGAGGCGTTGTTATCAAACTAATCCATTACTGTCCCGGTTAATCCTTTCGTGACTTGCTACACAAAAACAATAATGCCAGGGCTGGGTTGGGCTGTTTCAAATACATTCAGGAAAGGACGAATTCGAGATCGGACAGATAGATTTTAAAGCTACTTAGTCTAAATTAATTCGGGACTATCTTACATAAATCAGCCCACTTAGCCAAGAAGTTTATTCAGACACGGAGAAATGAAAAATATTTCAATGTAAATTTTGACTAGTATTATATCATTCTACGGGACTTCGGCTACATATTTCACCGTTCGAGAGCACTAGCGCAAAGTATTTATTTGCAAACTTTTGGTAATTATTCCAAATATCTCACACAGAATAATACAAAAGTTTTGCCTAATATACCTAGGCATGACAATTACAGATGCTCACGCTAGACTTATCGTGGGCATATTTTAGTACAGTACTTTTGTACCGATTATTGTTTGTACGCAAAGATACAACTCAAGTTACATAAAGACAAAGAAAAATGACGCTTACTACAAGGGCATAAGAGCAAGCAGTAGTATAGGTGATGTATATCCTTGTGTACGTAAATTGAAGTTATTAACTTTGGACTGAAGATTGTTTCAACGTAAATTGAAAATTCTAAACGTTCCAATTTGCCACGCCATCGCCAGCCAAGCTTTCCCAGCAAAAAACGGTCCTAGATATTTCTATAAGCAGCCTGTCACTTCCACGTTGCTGAGCTACAAAGCTGTTGGCTACTGTGTTAGCTACGATAATGTTTTTGTCAGTGCAACGTTCATAGTGCACTGGAGAATATTAGTCACACTTTGGCTTTGTGGAAAGTTAATAGTTGGCTTATGTAGTACTTTATTGATGCTGTCTCGTGGGAGATTTCTTTTAATATTGCAGAACAGAAATTGAATTCTATACCCACTGAATTCTGAACTATCTGTGTTCTACGACTATATTAGCCTCCAAGTGTTTCCAAATATTTTATATGGCACATAGGTACCCAACATTTTACAGCAGTTGGTATTCCATTCATGACAGGTTGCAAACCTATTGCCGTTGCTAAAATACTAACTGGTTTCCACACGATGGATGATTTCACCGATTGAGAGCTGAACCAACATTACTTTTGACTGGTTTCACGGATGGTTATTAATCAACCAATCAAATATTTGACGTTTGTTGATCTCGAATTTTGCAAACATGAGCTAAACGACCGTCAAATATTTGCCAATTTGATTGTAATCTGACCGTCAAACCAAAGCTCTTAGTGCACGAGCCAATTCGAAACCAAGACCTAAGAACCAGAAAGAGGGTTGCTCCTGCTTGATCACTAATGCCCTCTTTAACCAGATCCAGTAGAAGAGCTCTTTGTGAAGGGCTCGTTCGGGGAAGTACTACTACCATGCCTATTTCTGCCGTTAAGCAACGTCGCTGTGTTTCGGTTCGAATTGTGTGGGTGCCGGTGAAATTACTGGCACGTGAGGCTAAACAAGTTCATGGCCTCCAGTTGATGGACGCATGGCAGTGCATCGTAAGATACGTTTTTGATGTCCGTGACCTGAGAGGCTTTGCTATAGACGATGGCTTAATCCATCAACTAGTTGTTTTAAAATATTATAAAATAAAACAGATAAAACGAACGGAAGTACCAACAGCTTGCTTATGGGTCCCGTGGGCCAGCTCCAGGTCCTTTTCGTTGAGGATGCGGTACCGCCGCTCTAAGTAACCCTCGTACAATGACGCAGCCATCATCAGAACTGCCACGATGATAACAACAGACCTGGGGGAAAATAACACTTATAAAAATCTCATCGTCATCATCATCAGTCTGAATTCCACTGCTGGGTGATTATGCGTATCTTTTGTTGCAATCAAAACCTATCATTATTTCATTGCTGTGTGGGGTGATTGCGTATCTCTTGTTACAATGAAAATTGTCATCAATTCGCATCTGTCAGTTTTGAAATTATTTTTGGCTTCGATTGTAATAAAAAACGAATTGCAACAAAACTTATCTTTGACAAAGAACGATTGTGACAAGACTGAATGTTGACGTAATAAACATGATATAACTATAGACTACTATAGAACTGCGCTTTGTTCAACTAGTATGACACAGGCCCGTATTGCCCGTATTGAGTCTGAGCCGAGCCTCAAGCATAGATTTTTCACATCTTTAAATGGAGAACTGTCAAAAAATGTATGCTTGATGCTCGACTTAGACTCAAGCACTCTTTCTGAATACGGTTCATAGTGTTCGAAAAATGATGGTAACAAGATTGTGATCGCTGTTCCTGTAAGTACCAAACTTTTTATTGCAACAGAATTACACAATTGCCCAGCTGGACATAGGCCTCTCTTAAACATTTCCAGGAAGAACGATTTTGAGCTCTGTCCATCCGACTTCCAACATCGTCTTTTCAGCAGATTGGCGTCCTGCGTTTTGTCTTTTTTGTTTAAGTCTATACGTAGGTATTCATTTTTATAAGATTCGCTGCCTCATCGCGTGATGTCAGTTCCATTAGGGGCATCTGTCTCGTTCATTCTTGGTGACTTTTTAATTTATTCCTTTCATAAATCATTACGCCGGGGCGCGGTGGGCAGACCATGTTGAAATAAACAAAGTTGTGTGCAATATTGCCCAAAACTATTTTTGATTGAGATTTTTCATAGCCTTTGTTTCAAGAACGTACTTATTGTTTTAAATCTTCTGAAATAAATGTGCGAGTGAGAAGTTTATGACGGTTCTCAGCTCATAATAAGACCCTATGGCTATTTTAAAAAAACTAGAAATGTTCGTTGGCGAATACCATATAATGCCTTATAAGTTATAGCCGAAAGGATTGTTAAGCAAAATCTTTGTGGTAAAATACAACCCTGACTCTACAATGGTTTTTTGAACATTTCTGAAAGAAACTTTATTAAAGCTAATTAGCGTACATTGCAGAAAAGACTGTTTATTTTTATAAACGAAGCCCTGGGTCATTTGTGGCAGCTTATAAATTAGCTAGCTTAACCTAAGACTATATGATTGATGGAGTCTGATTCAGATGATGGAGTCTGATTCAGATTCGAAAAAGTTATTGGATTTTTTAAATTGTTTTGCTCTAGACCAGTACATCAGAGTTCCCACCCATTTTACTGATCACAGCGCTACACTAATTGATTTATTATGTTCTAACTTGCAACTTCTCGATGTAGTGGTTGATCATATACCTGATTTGAGCAGTCATTGCTTTTTGTCATGCAATATCTGTGTTAAAAAACTAAAACCAACACCGGAGTGGATAGTGTACCGGCCAATCAAAGATATTAATATAGAACATTTTAACCTGGATGTTGATAGTATTAATTAGGATGTTGATCATATTAATTGGGATGGTTTTATAAGCGACGATGTAGACGAAATGGTTGAAAATTTTAGATCGACTGTTTTAAATTTGTGTGATATGTATGCACCGGTAAAGAAATTGCTGATAAAGAATAAATCGTACCCCTGGATCACTTATAATGTCAGAGAAATGATAAGGACGCGTGATAAAGCTCACACGCGGAGTCGTATTACTAAACTTGATGTTCATAAAACATATTATAAGGATTTAAAAAATATTGTTAACAAGGCTCTTGACTCTGAAAAGAGATCTTACTTTAACTGTAACGTTAATCAAAATTCGCAAAAACCCCGTATTTTGTGGAAAAATATTAAGGAAAATGTAGCCAATTTCAAAAAAAAATCTGTAGACCTTCCTACTCATCTTCAAGATCCTAATGTCATCAACAGCCATTTTCTAACGCTGCCAGGCAGTGATAATATAAATATAGCAAATTTAACATTTTTCGAACATCATAGACATGGACCATCTGTGTTTAGTCTACATTCCATCACTGAGTATGATATCAGTCAAATTATCAAATATTTTTCCACAAACGCTTTAGGCATAGATGGTTTATCAATGGACATGATTTTATTAACACTCCCGCAGACCCTGACTTTGATAACAGCAATAGTAAATACATCAATAGCGTCAAATGTATTCCCTTCTTTGTGGAAAACCGCCATAGTAAAACCAATACCCAAAACCAACCATCCAACTAATTTAAAGGATTTGCGCCCAATCAGTATTCTGACGTTCTTGTCTAAAATCTTGGAAAAAGCGGTTTGTATGCAGGTCACTAGGTATCTGGAACTTAATAATATTCTGCCTAAAAAACAGTCAGGCTTTCGGAAAGGTCATAGCACTGCAACAGCCCTGTTGGATGTAGTAGACGATGTACTATCTGCTCAAGATGTAGGGGAGGGTACCCTATTAACACTGCTTGACTTCTCACGTGCATTCGATACTATTAATACCACACTTTTACTGTCAAAGCTCTCATACTACGGGTTCGACTGCGCTACAGTGAGATGGTTTGCAAGTTATCTTAGTGAACGTTCTCAATTAGTACAGATTCGTAACCCAAATGGATTAATTTTAGAGTCTACTACAATGCCTGTAAAGCGTGGAGTTCCACAGGGCTCCATTTTGGGACCGATACTCTTTATTCTGTATAGTGCCGATATCATCCTTGAAATACACCATTGTAATTACCACCTTTACGCTGATGACCTGCAGCTGTATATATCTTGTAAACCTTGTAATACAAATGAATCTGTCAAGGCACTAAATGACGATCTAGCCCGATTGGTCACCTGGTGTGATTCGAATAGCTTAGTTTTAAATCCTACTAAGACAAAATTTCTTATTCTTGGATCATAAAATCAAATTAGTAAGATGCTCCTATCTGATCCTAAGGTTCACGTCAACGGGGTTCCTATAGAACGCGTTACAGAGGCTCGTAATTTGGGTCTGTTGATGGACGGCTCGTTTCGTTTTGAGAACTATGTCCTTCAAACAATTCGGAATTGCTTCTATAGGCTATCCGTTTTGTATCGAGTACGCGAATACATTGACACCGAGCTACGAATCACGTTATGCGAATCGCTTATTCTTTCTAAGCTGAACTACGTTGACAACGTTTTTGGCGAATGTTTGTTGGCCCGGTCTAGGAAACATGTTCAGCGTGTTCAAAATGCGTGTATTCGTTTTTGTTTTACGATTCCATGTAGAGCTCATATTTCTCCATTCATAAATAGTCATAGACTTTTGAACATGAAATCACGTCGTGCTTTTCATTTTGCAAATCTTTTATTTGGTTTAATTAAGGGTAAAGTACCAATGTATTTATATGAGAAACTCAACTTTTCTGACCGTATTGTTCGCCTAGCTATACGCTTAATTTGCCCACGCCATCGAACGACCGCATTTCGTGGCAGCTTTCGCTATGCTGCTACGAAGTGATGGAATAATATCCCTCCACCCATAAGAAATAAAAGTAGTATTTACTCATTTAAAAGCTCCCTTAAGAAATATCTGTTAAATTTACAAAAATCCAATCCTTAAGTGGTCGTTCTTGGTCTCTTGATAGATAGTCTCTAATCATATGTCTCTAGTCGTATGTGTAATTGATACTTATATAGTTGTAGTTTGATTTATAATTATGTTAATTAGAATTTTATTTTTTGTGTTTGTTTTGAAATTAAAATTTATAAGGCTTGTTTGTTTTACTTCTAAGTTGAGATTTTTGTAAAGATTTTGTTTTAGTACATATTAGTGTATTTTAAATTATGTATTTTCTTTAGATAAGGCTCGCTATATTTAGTTAATAACTAACTATTTTGTACAAAATGACTCTCGGCACCACTGAAAACCAGCGCCGTATTAAGCTCTCGCGCTTTTACGGCAAATGCTGAGTGGAAGCCTTTTTTTCGTCACTATTGCTATTGCTTGTTGTATATTTTTTGTGTGTACCATGATGTTTTGTGACGTTAAATAAATATTTCTATTTCTATTTCTATTTCTATTTATATGAAACTTTCCTTGTGCGCACAAATCCTAGCGAGATTACAGTGAGATATTGTTGATGATGCCACAAAGCCTATTTTCAATATCATAAAGCTGCTGAGCTTATGACTATGAAATGTGTTTAATTATTTATGTAAATCTTTGAAGTTCGAATCATAAAGCTACGGTATAAGACATGAGAATCTGGAGAAAGGAACGGCAAATTTTATATATAATTAGTGGCCGCCCGCGGCTTCGCTCGCCCGTTCCCGTAACACCCCGTTCTCGTTGCTTTTTCGGGATAAAAAGTATCCTATGTCCTTCTCCCGGTTGCAAGCTACCTTCCCACTTATTTCCTGCCAAATCGGTTCAGCCGTTCTTGAGTTATAAATAGTGTAACTAACACGACTTTCTTTTATAAATATAAAGATTATTAGATAAAATAATTTAAAGACATCAGATACATACTACTATATGATCCAAGACATCTCCTTGAAGTTAGCTGAGTGTCTTTCTGATTAGTGACCGGAAGAAAGAAAGAGTTCTGAAAACCAAAACTTGAAAAAAGCTATTTTTTGTTATTTTTACTATAATTTTATTTTATTATTAAGAACGCTTAAAATATATTTTCGAGTTCATGTTTTTTGGGTGAGGAGTCTTATTTCAGGGCAATTACGAGAATTACCATTACTATTCTTTCTTTGTAATGATAATTTGTTTTAATGGGCTGTGGTAAAATTACAGCCTCTTTATCTGCCTACTAAATGAAAAGTACTCTTAAAAATGCTTGCTTATTATATATAATAAGCGGTGCTGTTCTGAAAATAAACCTGAAAAGTCTGTAGCATGCTGTGGTCTGAAAGTTTTTAATTTTAACCCGATTGTCGAAAGAGAGCTTTGTGAAAAGGCTCATGCAAGAAATGACTGGGTCATAAAATAGGTCCTATGAGTATCCCATTACCACTTTTGTTTATATCTTACTTTTTATATAAATAAAAAAGGAATTAAACCAATGAAGCTCACGACTGTAAACAAGCTCTGCCAGGCCTAAACAAGCTATAACATTACTGGCAAAAGGCAAAGTTCGGCGAAACTTTTACGCAAAGCCGCAGGCACACGCTAGTTATAAATGATGTAGGCAATAAATCAAGCTGATTGTGTGAAACAATTTGATTGCCGTTGGCGTATTTGTGTAGTGCCATAGAATAGATTATTTGTGGAAACGAAACTCATTTGTAAACTCCTCGTGCACGCACATCAAAAAATGGACCAAAGACCGGACGCACTAGAATGAAAAGTAGTTCGTTAGAATGCCGTTTACGGAGAAGTACTTATAAACCGACTTCAAATGAAAAAGGAGGTTCTCAATTCAGTTGTTATTTTTTATCATTTTAATATTTGTTATCGCTTTATTTCGTCATTTATGTGCCGAATTAATAAATTATTTTTTTATCTGAAAGGTTATATTTAAAGGTTGGTTTCATATAATTTCCATCAAAATCGGTTCAGATATTTTCCATGAAGTCGGTTTTTACCTACGCAGGCCATTAAACGGCGGATTTTATTCCTTGGCTACGACTAAGATATTGAGGAGGCGCAGTTTCAGCTGGTATATTATGTATGCCAGTTTCATTTCTATCTGCGTTGTGAAGGCCTCCGACACGCTCCACGTGGAATGAGGGGTAGATTGCCAAATATTTGTAATCAGACCGAACGGCGAACCCAATATTTATTTGACTGTAATGAGTTATGACTACCGTTTCTCTAGATTCAATTTTGAATTAGCTAACGATGCTGCAAAGCAAATAATACCGTCTTTGTGGCGATTGATTAATTAATTTTAGTGACAACGTATTCCAGGCTATTATTTTGTTTTCATAATAAGGACACCAGATGAGTGGCTAGGAGACTGATGAGTATAAATGTAAAATTAAATGGATATTTGGGTAGAGGTAGGCCAAAGAAATGATGGATGAATTATATTTTTCACAGAAGTGAATACCGAGAGAACGACTGATAGAGAAGAATGGAAGAGGAGAGCATGTTGTGCCTACCCCAAATAAAGTCAGTTATGGGAAGGAAGAAGAAGAAGAAGAATAAGGATCTAGATTTTTTTTCAAAAACACATTACCTATCAATCTTTGCTTCTTAAACAGAGAATATCAGTAGGTATTAGGTAACATATTCAGTAAAAAAACGCGCTACCTAAGTCTGAGGCAACCATAAATTAATTATTGAAATTAAGACAGTGCCTTTAAAACCTATCCTTGCTCAAAATCCCAGCTCAGCTTATTCCCATAGGTGAGTGCCTGCCTACTCAGCCTTTCCATTTGCTGAGTTCCAAAGTGCCTTATAGCTTACAACTTGCCGTGAGAATAATGTATACCTTGTACAATTGTGCTTTCAAAGTAAAATAATGTAAAATATAATGTCTTTCTCAAAATTCTGCAGACAGGGTGGGTTTTCGCTCGTTTATTTTTATTCTCGATTCCTTTAAAAATAATAAGCTTTTGAATTTCAAAGAAAAATATATATCAGAAAATGAAATACAAAGCTGTCTTAAAAAACATTGTAAAACTTAACCGTATTCATAAATGTATGAAATTGTGTGAATTCCCAGTGGGTAACTGGGCCTTCATCTGACTGATTCGGCCAGTGATTGGCACAAATCATAACAATGCCTGTATTGGCCACGGTGGGCAGATACCGGCCACGCCATTACTCACGACCCCATCAGCTGTCATGTCATGTATGAAGCGACCGCGTTCACGCAAGTAACGCTATCAATGAGCTGAATGGATCTGTGGTTAATGGTCTGGTACGTTTCTGTCAGCGGATCCACACGTGTGATAAAGAAGTACTAAGCCGTGAATTAATGAAATGATGAATAACTCCAACTGATCCTAAAGGCGCAGGCAAACCGCGGCGCATTTTAGCTGCGTGTATTATTTTGTTTGACAACGTGGGTATGTTCCCACTGTTATACGAATATGAATTCACGAATGTAGCTTGGCCCACCACAGCGCACGTAGAGGCTACGCACATGCCACGGTTTTGCTTGAACATGTTGTTTGCGTAGCGTGCGTGCATTGAGCTATGTAACCGCCTATTCGAGCATTCGAGCAATGGTGACAGCTATGCGTAGCATTTCCGTGGGTTGCAGTGGACATAACCAGTAATCACATACATTTTCTTATGCATACACGTGAGTAGCCTCTCCGTACGCCGCGGTGGACCCGCGCTTTACTTATAGGTACTCTGTCTTACCTACTCACTACTATTATAGAAAGGAAAGTCCGAGGTAGGTAAGCCCTAATATCGAGCTTAGCATAAATGCAAAACTAGAGCAAAAACATAGAGAAATCTCATCTCGAGGCGAACTAAAATCATCATCCAAAATATTTCGTGTCTGAACGATGTATAGTAAAGGTAAAAACTACAAACAGATTCGTTCTCATCTCAAAAGTTCAATGTAATATTCTGTTTGAGAATCAAGCTATCTCTGGCTTCAAACAGACACTTTAGCAGTTGTAAATTGGAAAATGGAAAATGTGTAATATAGAAAGATGAATGTACCGTGTTTCGGTTGCAGGTAAAGTTTATATTTCAGCTTAGCGTGTTTTGATTATGTTTGCCGTTTAGTTTGACGTTCTACCATGTTTCGCATACTGACTGCACTATCAACTTACTTTATCGGTGTTTAGAGCTTACCTAAGCATCGCTCCTACCATATTGTTGAAGTTTCTAGCTCTAATCCAGATAACCGAATTGAGAACCTTGTTTATTCCTACTTGTTTATTTGAAGTCGGTTA
Organism: Thera obeliscata; assembly: GCA_947578465.1. Classification (NCBI taxonomy): domain Eukaryota; kingdom Metazoa; phylum Arthropoda; class Insecta; order Lepidoptera; family Geometridae; genus Thera; species Thera obeliscata. The sequence goes on from OX387926.1 coordinate 9,846,207, forward strand.
AAATAATAGAGGTTGTCATTCATATTCACCACATTCTGACTTTATATACCATCGAGCGATACGAGTAATATAAGAACTCACTTCGCATTCAACGATCTCTATAAGCACGTTTCGTTTATTCTTTACACTTGACTGTATTTTGTATACTCAAACATTGAAATATACATAGCACTGTTTTTTTAGTGAGAAAAGTATTTGAGCAAGCCGTTTAACCCCCATGATGTTGCGTGGTTGCCACGTTTTATTGCAATTTAATCACTTCACAGAGCACCCTGGACGTGCCATATTTTTATATACTGCGCCCATCACTTTGAGACGCATTTAGAGATATCGTTGCTGAGACATCAAAGTGTTACGTCTCATGTGTCTGCAAGTACACCGGTCGGCCGGCACCCATACCCTTTCAGAATCAGAACAGATTCAAGTAACACTGTTTGGTGGGAGAAATAACTACCTAATACGGAGGTAGTGTTTCCCTAGACGAACTCACAAAGAGCTCAACTACTTGGCACTTAAAATACATGGTAATGGCGCAGGTAGTCACGTCTACCTGATGCATGTCTTCCTCTAGGAAGCCCGGGAGGGACTTACCGTGAAGTTTCAAACTAAGAACTGAAATTTGTTTATGCACGTTCCCTTGGGGCGAAATCTTTCTACCTGTTAAGATATGTAGCCCAGGGCTTCAGTTTGGAATTTTCTTTTCTTTTTGAAGTTTTACACGAAATTTACTTTATAAGTTTTGGATACAAGAAACAACTAAATTGTGTGGTTGTACTTAATAATGAAAAAAATACTTAATATTTTAAAAATATTGTTTTAGGTTTTTGTTTGGACAGAAGTTTATTTTTGGGAGTCCGTTTTGCTACGGTAGCGCTAAGCCGAAATGAAGGGGCTGTTCTTCTGCCTCAGTCCACAGAAGCATCTCAGTCTTGTAATCTAGGGGTCATACTTACATAAGTATATGTGCTTTGGGATCTGCATATACGTTGTAGTCACCAGGCACGCGTCGAATGCTGTTGATCTTCACAGTTGCCTCAGAGCCTGACGCTGAGGCTGAGGCGAGTGCGGCTGTTTCTGCCACCCGCAGCATCGCAGCCATGTCACTCTTCTCGCAAGCCGCTGGCACGCATTGCCCGACCGTCATCAACCTGCTCTACAACACAAAATAACAGTGGATTAAAATACAAAGCAAGTTGTAAGCAACATTCTTCAATTTGTACAGATGATAGAAAAATGCGAAATTAACAGCCCTACTTATAAACGCAATTTAAATTTAATCAATGCTTAAAGTTAGCCCTGTCACTGTTTGTCATTACCCAGTGGTAAGAGATGGCAATAGTTTAAGTACTGTTTATCTTTTGACATATTTTTATAAGTAAGGCCAATAATGTAAATTATCAGAAAAATGTAAATTCACTCATTTGCAAGCAAGAAAATTTCTAACGGGTATATTCGTAATGGGCCTAGAGCAGTCATTTAGCTTAGCAGACCGATAAGTGTGGTGCCATCTCTAATTGAAATTTTTGACATGAACGAAGTAGGTATGTAGATTCATGCATGAAAGTGACAAAAGTCAAAAGTTTAGCGAACCGTTAAAAAGCGTCCGGCATTATGAACGAGGGTTAGTATCTTGTAGTAACGATATAAAACTATAAAAAATTAACAATTGAAACCTAGTACCATATTGCTAAGCTATATTTACAATTGGTGTTCAAAGAACAAGGCGCAAACTATTACACATTTATGAAGAAACGTCTTCTTTGATTGGCTCATGACTAAATTTCGTTATGTTTAGCAATATTTGACCAACACAGCACACACGCATATCCCATCGGTTTATTATCTTCAGGGACAAAAGAACTCCATATAGATTTGAGGAAAACTCGTCATAAAAGAAAAGGAGCTCATCCGTAGCAGGGAAACCACTGCTATTGTTTACAAAGGACAGTTTTCTTTGTACGATACGCCCCACTCGACTCACCACCCTAAGGTATAGCAACTATAGATAAGGCCAAAGCTATAAAACCCGATACCGAATTGACTTTTCTAATAAATCTGAGCAAGACTTTTGGTTAGAGTACGGTAGGTGGTGCAAAATGCAATCGTGGCCAAAATTACCTCATTTATCTCGCCTGTGCTTTCTTAACACTTACACCGCTTATTCAGTACCATTAAAACGACTGAAATATTGGCAGTCACGGAAGTAAAGAAGGAAATTTTAGATTAGTGAAAAATATTGTAAACTTTAAAAGAAGAAATGGATATGTTACAAATGAATAAAATGATCAATATTAATGGGTATTAGGTATAGTATTATGTATCTTTATATACAACCCTAATGTTACATTTATATCGCATTTAGTAGGAAGTTGGTTCATTTTCGGAAGGTTGACGGCTATTTGGACGACTGGGCAATCGGCATGGGAGTGTGGAAAGTGTGGTTTAAAATCTAGTTCGATGTTTACTAAACTAGTATATTTATTTTAATCTGAAATGGTGGGTGGTATTTTTTTAACATTGCTGTTTATAGTGGTCACTTTTCTTGCATTTTTAAATACATTTGCATTGAAGCCATCGCGCTATCAAAACGTTGATAGTCCTTTCGTTTCCTTCCTTTTTATAATAAATCACCCTTCACGTTCTTTTACGGTCCGTCGTCAAAATAAATCATTTTCCGGCTTGTTTTTAAAAGCTGCGAAAAATTTGAGAGCTAATTTATCGGAAAGTTGTTTACATCCGTGAAGAAGAAAAAACGGAAAGGCATTGTCGATAATGGTTTAGTTTTTTATTGCAGCGAGCGCAAAGTAGGTTAGCAGAAATGAGTTTATCGACAGTTATAAGAGAACTTACGCGGCGCAGTTTGTTGGAACTTTTATATTAAACTCTGCTGGTAGGGGAGGATTAACTTCCCAAATAAACCGGGGTTGAATGGATGCGTTTACGGAGTATATTATTCACCAAAAGAGGTTGACTGGCTGCAATGGGAGAAGTTTCGAGTAACTCTTGGAAAGTTAGGTAGGTAAAGTAAATAGGTATACCTTTTAACAAGGTGGAGTAAGAGCGCACTATCTGCTTAATTTAGCATTAAGCTCTCCTTTTGTACGAACTTGTTTTGTTGTGTAGTGGTAAAGCGAGAGTAATTTAATTATTATCACGAAAACTCTTGTAAAACTCATGACATACGACTTACTTAGGTTTTGTAAAGCCTTCAGGCCTGCGCACATCTAGGCGATGGCGATCAGCTGAAACGCTGTCAAATATCTTATTTGTCAGTGTTTCAGCTGATTGCCATAGCCTAGATGTGCGCAGGCCTTTAAGCATGTAGTAAGCGTTCTGCGGTGGAGAGGAGAATAACATCGATATTTGACAGAGTTTCACTGATCTCCACCGCGACATGCTTAGATGTGGCAGTGGCAAAACACGCTGTCATTATCACTGTCATATTTGACAGCGTTTCAAAAATCTCCACCGCAGAACGCTTAGATGTGAGCAAAGCTTCATTCCATAATCTAGATCGAACCTGAATCTTTTCGTGCGTTGCATGCAAAGAACTTTGGAGTAACAACCAAAATGTATTAGAACATTGCAGTCTTCGTTTGTTTTTCCATAAAATATTTTCCCAATAATAGTAACGGGATAATTATCGGCGCACAAGAACAGCGAGTGAATGTTTCCCGCGAGAGTGACTTCGCGTTTCGCTTACAATTCCTTAGGGTCAGCGCAGACAGAGAGGAGCGCAGCGGAGAGGATTTTATTAAGGCACTCGAAAATCAACTTTAATACTAAGGAATAAAGTGCATATCTAATGTTATTCCAATAATTTTAATGTTGATTTTTGAGTGCCTTATTAAAATCGTCTCCGCTGCGCTCCTCTCTGTCTGCGCTGACCCTTATATGGATCTCACCATGTTAAGTGGAGAAGTAAAACTTGCCAGCATTTTAGTAACATGCAACGCCAAGAGGCATGACTGGTTTATGAATGAAAGCTTTTGCGTGTCCCGAGTTGTTATTTCAAGGTTGAATATTCCAAAATATGGATAATATTTTTCTTTCAAACAAACATTACCTCCTGAAAGCCAAGTGAAAAGTGAATGCTTAAATATTTTCCAATAATTTGAAAGGCAACTGTTCCGTTATTATTTATGGATAGACCAACAATACCTCATCTAATGGGACTCTTATAATGTCAACTAAACTCCTATGACGGAGGTAGGTATACACTAAAAATAGTTAGCAAGTAAAATAAACTGCGAAAGTTTACTTGAGGGATATGGTGGTTGTCCACAGTGAGGTTAAACTTGGTGACGTAAAAGGTGGCCGGGAAAGGAGGCGTGTGCTGATAGTACTCCTTCAATTGCAGGTCCTGGCACGCGTGGAGGGAGCCCAGCCAATACTCGTTGCCGAAGAGCACATTGCCGCTGTAATGGCCCGATGCATCGTACACTGGAAAAGAAAAAAACAATTACCTATCAAATGTAAAACCGATAATCTTGAACGAAACGAAAGGTTCTTTTGAACCAAGTGTGGTGAAAGGATTTTAAGTGCGCCTCAAAGAGGCTCCTTTCGTGTACATATATTTTCGAACTTTATAATGTTCTACGACATGCCAGTTTTCTCACAATGTTTTCCTTCACGAGTTTTTATTTACAATACATATTAGTGTTTTCACAAATAAGAACAATTATAATATCAAAGCGTGACTACGGTAGCGAGAGAAGTAAATAAAACGGTCACACGAAGCTCTTCGTGGACGTTAAAAGCTTTTAAAATGGGAAAAGTGAAAATTCATTATTGAAATGGTATATTTTGCTATAAATAAAGCTTTATTGCTCATTCTGAGTTAGTGTAAGATCTCAAATCGTTTATGAAATTAAATTAAAAAACGCGCTTCGTTAGAATCAGAAATGAGGTTACGTATGTTATAAAACTGACATTGAAAAAAGAAGAGTTCCGTGGTGCGCTGGTTCTCCTAACTGCCATGGAAGGGCAATAGGTCAAGGTCAACAGAGTTTTGAACGAAGAAGTCAAGCAACAGATCGAGAATCGTGTTTTTTTATCGGTGTTGTTTTTGATTTTTAATGATAACTATGTGGACTGGAGCAGTATCAATTTTTTACAGTGTATCTCTGCTTTTTGAGTTCCGTACCCAAAGGGTAAAACGAGACTCTGTAACTAAGATTCCGCTGCCCGTCCGTCTGTCTGTTTGTCTATCCATCTGTCACCAGGCTGTATCTCATGAACCGTGATAGTTAGACACAGTACAACAACAAATATAATAAATATAAAAAACAGAATTAAATAAATATTTAAGGGGGCTCGCATGCAGCACACCTGATTTTTTCTGCCCTTTTTGTAGATAATGGTACGGAACCCTTCGTGCGAGAGTCCGACTCGCACTTGGCCTGTTTCTTGCTACCTACCTACTACTTATACTAATACTGAATCTATCGTATTCCCAAAGAAAGACATCCGGAGACAGAACAGTAGGTACACGTAATCAAAATGTTGAATGAATCTCTATTAAATAATCATGCGGTTGGTATAAAGCCAGATGTTCCTATTTTATTTAACGACGCCCTCTCCTGGAAATTCACAGAAAAGGGATTGATGCCGTGAAATAAAAGGTATTCGTACAATGCGGACCATAAGGTACAGGGTTGTAAAACAGTCGAGATGATACTATATTATGCAGAAAGGGTTCAGGGACGTAAAACCAATTCGTGTTTTCGCCTTTTCACCTTTTACGTTATCTATTTGAAAGTAGTATTTGTTATGCTTTGAAATAACACTTTGTAACCAATCTTATTTTAGGTATGAATGCGATCAATGCGAGTTTTTCCGTAGACTTGCGAATACAAAAGAATCCAGTTATTAACAGAAAATCACACACGAAAATGTTGGAAATATAATTTCAGACGCTGTACATACAGTATTCTCTATACATATACCTTGGTATGAGATACAAATCGTAATATTTCCAATTTAGAGCAAAGAGAATGAAAAATGAGCACGTAACATGCCTTCTCGAAAAATTCTTCAAATAAGAGCCTCGCCTTTTAGCATGTTTTATTAGGACGGTCTGTCTGGGCATTAAAAATGCGCATAATATAGCATACGAAGGTCGCAAGTTACACATATTTTGGAAACCCTTGTCAACGTCGGTTACATTCACAAATTCCACATTAAGTAGTGCATCAAATTGAGTGAATGGAGCTTATAGGGTTTTGTAGTTTGTCATAGCCGGGTAATCAAAAATCAAGATCATATACCCAATGGTTTAAAAATGAACGAAGTTTATGAACGCTGCTAGACGGCCATCGCCAACGGCAGAGATGCCAGTAGTGAGGAGTGTCACGGTCGGTCACTGACCGACATTGCGGTCAATTTTGCACTAGCTTGAATATTTTTCTCGGTATAATTACATAACTTGCGACATTTGAACTGGTTCTCAGTCGGTCGCGATTTTCCTTTCATCGATAATTGTACAGCTTTCTTTTATTGCATCATCTAAGAAGGTGATGAAATGACGGTTTCGTTCAGCAATATTATTTTTAGCACATTCATCGCCTTCTAATTGAGTCATTCGGATTCATATAGATAAGTATTATGATGTCGCCATGTTTTGCGATTCCGTTAGCTTGTAAAGGTAAAACGGAATTATTTGTTTGTGTGTTTGCATGTCTACCAAGATCTAAAACTTGGAAATCAAACAAATACAAGGAGAGAAAATAGAAATAAGCTTGCGTCGAGCTGTTCAAAAATCAAGCCTCTATCACAATTTTTTTATTTTTTTTATTCTAGGTTTGCGTAATAAGGAATAACATTAAGAATTGCAACAACATTGTGTACTTAACCTGCATAATATATGATTTATCTAAATAGGTACATATTATTATGTATTCAGTATTCAGTATATTTATTGCCTTATTATGTATGTAAATATAACAGTGTCAGATCTTAGAACTAGTTTTTGAATCAATACATAATTTACCCTGTAAGGGTGTTTACTGTAGAAGCGGGCCGATATTGTTATAATCACGCAGATTTGTAAGCAGGTTTAGTATAAAATGTTATAAGGGTTATTTATAATTATAGTTATTCTTTTCGTCCGTCGTTAAAGAGTTCGATATGTATTACGAGTTACGAGCAATATTGCAAACTAAGAGTAACGAGTACCTAACGTTTATAAGGTTTATCTATCAATGTACTTTTATGTGACTGGCAACACTTATTTCCCATGGCTTGTATAATTGGTTCGAAACTTCCTTTGCACATCGTAGTTGTTGATTATAAGGCCTAATCAACCTCAACCCATTCTGTTAGACGTATGGTACCTATCTACAGTCGATCGAGTGTGAACGAATAATAGGCATGTTCAAGACTGTGTCGGTGGCTTATTTAGTCGAATTTGGTGCGACTTTCAATACCTAACCAAGCACAATAGAAACAAATAGGATCCAGTCGCGTGGGACTCTCGTAATTTTGTCGCGTGGAACTGGCACCTAGACTCTCCTAGCTCAGAGTGAACCTTGTGATACAACTAAAAAAAAATCGGTTGTCTGTAAAGTCGGTTTACTGACGATAGTTGAACGTGATAACGTCATAAGAAAATACTCGCGGACTCGCGGACTCGCGGACTCGGACTTGGACTCGGACTCGGACTCGGACTCGGACTCGGACTCGGACTCGGACTCGGACTCGGACTCGGACTCGGACTCGGATTCGGACTCGGACTCGGACTCGGACTCGGACTCTCGGACCCGGACCCGGAACCCGACCGAACCCTTACCCTTACCCTCATTTACCCTTACCCTCATTTACCCTTACCCATTACCCGACCCGGGCTCGGGCTCAGGTAAATGGAACGACGAAACGACGTAACGACGCATGAGTCATGTTTTTTCGAGTAGCTGACGTTTCGGACAAATTTTGCTGGGACACATTGTCCCAAATGACACATTTGATTTTAATATTATTTTTACTGACGTTTCGGACACCATTCAAAATAACTGCATTGTACAGTCAGGTAAAAAACAGGTTTAACCGAGACGCGGTGGTGCCGGTGGCGGCATAGCAAGGTGACGAAATAGATTTATTTATTTATTAATTTATTAATTTATTAATTAATTAATTAATTTATTTATTTATTTATTTATTTATTAATTAATTAATTAATTAATTAATTAATTAATTAATTTATTTATTTATTTATTTATTTATTTATTTATTTATTTATTTATTTATTTATTTATTTATTTATTTATTTATTTATTTATTTATTTATTTATTTATTTATTTATTTATTTATTTATTTATTTATTTATTTATTTATTTATTTATTTATTTATTTATTTATTTATTTATTTATTTATTTATTTATTTATTTATTTATTTATTTATTTATTTATTTATTTATTTATTTATTAAATTATTAATTTTTTTATTTATTTATTTATTTATTTATTTATGAATTTGAGCAAGGACAAATAAATATTGAATTATGCATAGAACGCCTTGTTATATTAAAATAGAAAAAAAACCATATAAGAAATAGATGATTTTAAAGTGTTTATTTGGTAAAATATTAGAAGAATATAAGAAAATTGTTAATTTTAAAGATTTTATTAGGTAAAATACTGTGCCAAATGCTGTGAAAATAACTGTGATTGTTCTAGGTTAATATTTTTATTTATCTTGTTATAGAGGTTTACTGTTTTTTCATAGGTCTTGGAGATGATTAATACTAATAAATAATTAGCGGTAATCTTAAGTCTATGACTGAATTAACGATTATCTGTGATTCTAAGTTGATTTCGTCAACGTGCTTAAAATAATTTAGTACTTTTTATTATAATAAATAGCGCTAAATCAGTCAATATGGTCGGGATATTTTGCTCAGTTAACTATAAATTGTCTGTGATTTTATACATTATTAACTAATTACTTTTTTGAAACGTAAGGAAAGAGAGATAAATGTTTTAAGATATAGTATGTATCTTTCATAGTTAACATTTTATATATTTTTTTATTTCGTTGATTTTAATGTTTTTTTTTTAAAGGTATAATTTGTGCTCAATGCTATGTAAAATACTGTGATTGTTGTGGATTAAGATTTTTTTATAATGTTTAAAAATTTTATCATTTTTTATTTTGTTGATTTTAATATATTTTTTTTTTTCTTTGATTTTAATAGGTAAAATTTGTGCTCAATGTTGTGTAAATTACTGTGATTAAGAATTTTATATAATGTTTAAAAGTTTTATCACTTTTCAGTGATAAAACTTTTAAACATTATACGCCTTGCTGATGTTGAAAACAAACAATAAGTAATAATTTTAGGTCTGTTTTAGCTATTGATTATTTGTGATTTTTAAACATACTCGTTACTGTCTTAGAATAATTAAAAAACATCTTTGATATATTTTTATGTGATCATACACAAGATATAGGTTTATGCCAAATATACGCTATGTGAATGAGACTTGTTGTTTTCTTTAACTTATAAGTACTTCACCACACGCTCGCAAAGCAATTTGATTAGCTTTATCACATTACATTATATTTTGCTTAAACATATTTTACCTGACTGTACTCAAAAGTATTAATAATTTGATGGTGTCCGAAACGTCAGTAAAAATAATATTAAAATCATAAGTGACATTTGGGACACTTTGTCCCAGCGAAATTTGTCCGAGACGTCAGCTACTCGTTTTTTCGTGCGTGCAGCCGGCTCCATCGATTTATAAGACGTTATCACGTCAAAAACACATTTTGAATCAAAGTCTGAGAGATGTGTCAGATATTTAGAATCCGAGCGCATAGATTTTATTTTCTTTTAGGGAAGTGTTCTGTGCTTGCACAGTCTGCGTGGCCACTTCAATGAGCGGCATTTACATCTAAGCGCCACCGTGTTTCGAGTGGCACGATATACTGTTGTTCCTTGCCACTAAAAACTCCTTCACTAGAGTTTACCACTAACGAACCAACGCATACGAACTAATGATGCAATAAATATGGCACATATCTTATAAAAAGCTGACGAAATAATGCTCACTAGTCGAATGACCACAATGTGATAGCAATGTCAATTACCTCTTTTCATAGCTTTCAAAAACTGATATTAAGTGGTAACCATTGCCTCATTGGTCACGCACGTCAGGAACGTGCCTTACGATGCACTGTTCTGCGTCCATTAACTTGAGGCATAAAGATGTTCAGCCTCACGTGCCAGTTATTTCACCGGCACCCACACTCTTCTCAGCAGAAATAGGCTTATTAGTACTTCTTGGTCCTTGCTGATCGACTACGTTCAGCACAGTTTGTGTGGCCACCATTTGAAGGGATGGTATTTACATCTATGAGCGCTGCGTTGCTTCGGAGAGCACTGAGATCCTTTCATTAAAATTGCTCCATCCGATGCTCCATAATAATAATGGCAAATCTTATAAAACTATGAACTAACACGCTCTTTAGTCTGATGATCACAACGACTATCATTTTTCATAGCTGCCCGGGAACTATACCTATCCACCATTGTGGATATGTAGTCATCAACACATCAAGGTGGATATGTGTTGCAATTTGAAGTGCAATTCGCAATGGTTGTAAAGTTGATGCGGTTCAAAAGGTTGATGATTAAAGCCTTGCGTACCGTTTTGCGGTGGCGATCAGTAAAACACTGTCAAATATTGCTGTCATATTTAACAGCGTTTTACTAATCGCCACCGCAGAACACTAAGATGTGTGCAAGGCTTAACACTTTTAAAGTTTTGAAACAGTTTTGCGGTTAGGTACTGAATGAGGCAAGTTGTTGAATTTAATTATTTAATGTAAGATTTATATTTGGACATGTCTGATTAAATTGAATGTGCTTATTGATTAATGGATTGAATAAATTATCTTTGAATGCAGGCAAAACCGTTCCACTGTCAACGTAAAGGTCCTTGAAGCAATTCAGGTTGCCGGTAACTGATCCAGGTGGCGAAACAATGCTAAGGATAAATAAAATTGATCCATGGAGGGGGTCACGACCCTCAGAAGTGAGGAGCACGACGCGAGGAGGAAAAGGAGGAATGAAGACAGACAAGAACGAAACCAAGTACAATTTGATATAGGTATACCTACTTACTTTACTAAGTTGGTTGGCAATTTGCAATCAATCGCCTATTCATATTTAGGTTATGGGTACTGCGAGTGGTTTTATTGAAATCAGAATTGGTTAGTGAATTATTTATCAGAGAGAGAGAGCCGGTCTGGAAAATCAAATAACCTAGACTACATAATTTTGTTCCCTCCTTTTTCCCATATTTCTAGAGAATGATGCCTGTCGTTTACATAGATCCTATTATAAAATTAAGGTTCACATGAATAAGCTATAAAGAAAGTGTCTAAGGCCTAACTTAAAGGAAAAAAGTAAAACCGAGAAAGAAACACATTAATTTGCAGGTTACACCTGCAAATTAATAGTGTTTCTTTCTCGGTTTTTCATTCCAATCGCTGGGTAATTTTAAAATATGTATGTAGTTCATTCTTACTTACGTTATTTAGATCTGCTGAGGCCTCGCTTGTCACGATTTACTGGGCTCATAGTACGTATAGGTTGCACCCAAGATCTCACTTTGATCTTCATTGTCACATGAGAATTACTTATTTAAAAAACCAACTGTGTGAGGTTAGCAGTACTTTTTTTTATTTAAACAAGGAAATAACTTCAATTATAAATAACAGTAACAGAAAACTTTCTACGCGTCAATCAATTAGTTGGTTCTATTTTTAAATTCTCTTCAAATCATAATATAAACTTCTTGCTGCGCAGTCCAACCTCCTTCTATCAAAAATGCATTCAGGTAACTTATGCAAAACTTTTTGGTCAACGACGTAAAATTTTTTTTTATACGCAATAACAATGAGAGGTCGATGAGAGTAACAATATTACATGCTACATACACGTTATGTTAATAATCAAAGGCAGTGTATCTATATATAGAAATTGGCTTTATAATTTTTTTACTGTTTTATTAGGGTGCCGGTTTGCTTCTACGGGTTGTAAACGATTAGGAAATTCCTCGGTAGTTTGTTGGAAGAAAATTGAATTTTCCTCACCAAATCGTTTTCCGTAAAAGCATGTCAACATACGAAACCTGAAATACCTCAGTGTTACAACGTGCTAGGTACAGTTTGTGTTACTACAGAACGTAGGTTACTTACTTGTGGATTAATTAGAGCGATGTAAGGTTCGCAATATACACAGGTGTGCGTCATCAAAGTACCAACTGAATTCAGCAATATTTCCTAGAACTAGACATATAGCCTAAAGGTACCGTTAGGAAATCAATACTAAATAAAATACACTTACGGTTGTAGGCAATAAATATGGCACATCGGGTTTTCTGCTTTCGTAGAGCGCTATTTCTTTCTGACGCACACTACGCTCTATGAAGCCGAAATTAGCCGATGTGGAATAATTGTTTTTTTTTACTGTACTGCACACTTAATGTAAAATGTACTTACTTCCTTATAAAGGATTTGCTAGCCACAAATCAAATTGGTCTATAAACATTATAATCAAAAGGAATATTTTGGCAGTTTCAGTACTAACAAACTAAGCAAAGAATGCACAATGGGAAATAAATAGCTGATAGAACGCTGATGCATTATTCTTTGTAAATAAGTAGGTCACAAGCCTAAAGAAGTCCAATGCTGGATAGGCCTTCTAGGAAGAATGACTCAGAGCCTTCTCTATCCCCTGACTTCTCGCGATCTTTACAACGTTATCGGTCCACTGGGTGGGTAAATAGATACGTGCATAAAACATTGCACAAAGACAAAGAACGACCAACAGCGCAAAAAGCAACTGTCTATTTTTCGTTTTAGGTACGAGTAAAAATGGTTGCTCCGAATGTTAGTAAATACCCACTATTAAATAAATGGAGTAAAGTAATTTTGTCTAGCGAACGTTTGAAAATGCTGAAAGATTTATGGAAGCATTTTCAGCGCTTTTTGTGCGATGTAAAATTCGAAGCCTTTTTAATCACGACATTGTCTAATTTGCATTTAGATTAATTAACTATGTAATTATTTTATACATAAAGTTTTCAGTAGAACCTAAAGGCGAAAGAATACAATTGCAATCGAAATAAGAACATCATAATAATTCATCACTACAATGTAAGCAAGAAAACTTTATTATTTTACTTCTACTGTAGAAAATTATACGGAACCAAATAAGATTGATACATTTCTAGCGTATTTTTGAGGCCTATTACATATCAAATTTTAAAGCGTTGCCGTTCATCAGTTTCTAATTTTATGAGACGTATTCAAGATCCTTGTGATTCTACTTATTAAAGACTGTTTTGATTTGATCTCGACGAAGCAAGAATCTAAGATTTGCTAAGATTATGTCACCGTAGCGTAGCCGCAGATCTCGTTTGACGAGAAAACTACTGACGGTCAGCGGGCCTGCGCGCTCGCCACCCGCAACGCAACGGTGCGTGTGAGTGAAATGAATCGCTTACTTTCACGGGTTACTTATGAAATTCGCGATTTACTCGTTATGCGTTTGCGCAAGAGCCGGCTTGTGGCTCCGCGTGTTATGACACAGGCCGCGCATGTTTGCTAACTCGGCTTATCTCGGTGACAGTTGTTTAGTATTAATAATTTTCTACTATGCTTTGCTATGGCAGACTGGTTGGCAAATAGTACATTACTGCAGCGGCCAGCAAAATAGGTTATTGATTGATGAACGCGTAAATGTGGGCCGAAGTGAAGCCGAGGCCCACATACTAAGTCCATCAATGCCTAGTTGTGACCAAGGCTTGTATAGTACAAACAACGAACGACACAACTTTTTCTCGTGTTCTTTTTTTTTTCAATAAACAGCATTTAATTTTGCAAGCTTGGTAATTTACCTCCTTGGTTGCCATTTTTCGAAATAAAAGATCGTTCCATTTTTAAATTCTTCCTCAACATACGCGCCAATAGGTTAGTTCTATTTTTAAAATTTCATAAACAAAAGCATTCACTATCAGGAAATCTATGCAATGCAAACTTTTTGGTAAATTAGGTAACTTTGTTATGTGCAATAATAATGAGAGTAGAATACAGTATGGAAATGGATTTTATCAATTTCTTTCCAAATTGTTTTATTTATGCCGGGTTGCCTTTACGGTTTAGATGACAAAAGAAAGGTCACATCAAAGATTCTCAGAAAAATAATAAGAGCATCTCTTTATCCAAAACTCTCGCTTCCGTAGCTTTAAAAACGAATTCCAGCACGTGATAGCGTATAAAACACACAGCGGAGACTGACAAGCGTCTCTTGATGGAAAAACAGTTTGCATTATGCCGGCATTAGCGTGCGACGATGCAGAGGCACGTTATAATACCTAGGGCACGGGCCCTTAGCATCAGTTTCTTGAGATTGATTATTCGAGGCCACCAGTACATAACTGGACAAAGCTATCTGAAGCATTGTCACCCACCACAATGGCTCGACTGGACCCTCAATTCAGCCTCACACTCACATAATGCCCATAGATTTTAGATCTTTGTTTCACCTCTAGGAAACAAACCCACACTCGACGCGCACATTTTTAGTTTTATTTAATAACCAGTGCATGCAGGAGAAAAAAATAAGGCAAGTTATGAAATTTTAAAATGAGATTGTAAATCCTCTTGAAATATTCTACGATAAATCGTAGCATATCGATCGATTTAACGAACAAAAGATTTCAACGCCCGAGTCGATGTATTATTAGATAACCGATGGTATTTTATTGCCAAAAATAAATCATAACTCAGAATACAAATAAACAAACTTTAACCATTTTGTATGTTTCAAACCGATGTTATACTTGGATACACTGGTATATTTAAAATTTTATTTAAAATTATGTAAATCTCGCTATTATTCCATAAGCATAGTGCACTAGGGCTTCTATATACCTACCATGGAGATGTGTAGGTGCCGTTGCATTTTAGTCCCGACATATTCATACTCCAACCATAGGAAATAACGTACGATCACAGCGATAACACTGCCTATAGAAATGTATTT
Organism: Thera obeliscata; assembly: GCA_947578465.1. Lineage (NCBI taxonomy): Eukaryota > Metazoa > Arthropoda > Insecta > Lepidoptera > Geometridae > Thera > Thera obeliscata. The sequence goes on from OX387926.1 coordinate 9,861,265, forward strand.
CCATTATCACAAGACTATTCCAGAAAGTAGGTCAATTAGAATTTCATTCATAAGACATGATAAACTAGTTTGAGCCCGTAACGTGTGATGTAATGATTACCTACTTCAAACATCTCAGGTAAGTACTTAGCTTTGGAAAGTTGCGAAGAAACGAGTTTCTAAGAGCCTTGAATTGTTTTGCAAAAGGATGCCAACGGTAAGGAAGAGAAACCGCTTAACAAGTCGTAAAGTAATAACATAAAAAATTATGGTCCAAAATAAGAAGTGCCTATTTAATTCAATCAAAAGATAAAACACCGCACACATTTTTTATATCCTCGAATACCTTTTATAACCCAAGCACTTTAGCGCCGAGTTAATAAGGGCATGGGTGACAAAGTTACATCTCATGCTATACCTACCTATACATCCTATAAAGTCTATAAATGCATAGGCCAGCTTACTTACCTTGGCTCTAAAGTAGGCAAATTGACTGAAATCATAAATCATTCTATCTCCGAGTTTGCAACATTGTAAAACGATTTCAGTGAAGCAAGCATTTCAGCAAATAGGTATAAATGAGTGGAATTAAACTCCCGACCTCATTCGAAACAAACTGCAAAGTATCCAAGGTGGGGATTACTAAAGCTGCGCCACTGATTATATCATAGTTACTGCAGTAAAGCCACAATTGAGGTAGGGCTGGGAAAAACAGGATCAAACACGAAAATATTATCATTTTAGTTTTTTAGACTAATTTCAAACGTGGTGAACTCACGCTTATTTCAAAATACTCACACAATTTTTAACACAATCTTTATGGACGACGGGGTATTTATCATGATTACCTACATTTTGTTAGTTTTGGCACACGATATTTCGGCACAGTGGCATGCACCAAGCTCACGGTTCAGCCGTGTGTGTCAAAACTCACAAAATTTTATCATCATAAATATCCCGTTGTTCATAAAAACAACATAAAAATTTTCATTCATGTTTCTCGATGAAAATGATCTGGCCATTTCTGTTTTATTTGTTGAACTCTACATACTAACTAGATACAGACTAACTCGGAAAACTATCCATTCAATTTATATTTACTCAGCAAAATGTTCACACCATTTTGGAACTATAAAAAATATTCACTATGTAGTCAAAAAATAGAAAGCAGTTTTTTTTGTTTGGCATTATTCATCCGGTTTTTTATTTTTTTTTAAGTCGAACATTCCTACCACCACAAGTTCAAACCTCTGGGTTTGCTCTCAATAAATCTCCACTGAGAACTTTCGATCTCGAAGAAATCAGCAATTCGACGAGAACTCTGTATTTTAAGGTGAGAAAATCTAGAGATTAATTCAATTTGCACTTAACTTGTACCCACCAAGTGAAAATTATACGACGGAGATAAGGCAGGTGTGAGTAATAACTTGATAGCTTTTAGTTGTTATTTAATGAGCCTTTCGAGCAAAGTTTATATCGCTGCTAAAGTAAACTATAGAGAACTGAGGACTGTAACAAACAAATAATGATAAAGAACTTCAAATAGAAGAATCGAACGTTGGTAGAATAAGTAAAATCAGTTGGCTTTGAGTTGATGAAGAGGGCGGAAAGATCAATTGATAAAATAAACGTCCATTGGAAAAATAACAAAATTCTAGCCGCAGGGTGCAACCGAGCGATAGTACGGTCACGTACAATGAAGCAGAAAATAAATAAAACAATATTTATGAAGTGGGTGTGCGCGACAGTATCTCTCGAGGAAAATATTTTATATTATCTGATTTATGGATGTAATCGAGCAAGTCGGGCGTGAAAACGGTTAGAGGTTAACCCATTCTTTTCATCGGATTACTAAAACATTTTTAACATACATTTTACGTACTTCACCTGGAAACTAATAATTGTGAATAGCTTTGTAGAAAACAACCTAAAGGGACTCTAGTAAAAATAACATTTTACAGGAACATTAAAAATTACTTAGTTTGACAGACTCTACAAAGTAACGTATTATTCAATTTGTTGAGAAATACAACGGAATTTTCTGAGGCAGAATCTCCAAGTAGTCAAGTCAAGTAGGACTTGGCATTTTTACTCCCTCAGCTGGGTACTCGACGAGCTATCTTGGCTACTTGTGAGTCTTATGACCTACTTGGTCGGCAGACGCTCTATGATGGCCATTCAGTGCCCGCAGTATTTACACCATTCGCTTTTTAGTACTTCGGTCCAAAACAGAACATGATTTCACTCGGGTGTCTGTCTATCTTTCAACGCAGATAAAATATTGAGCATCTCATAAAAATCTCTGGATTTTTTTCCCGCACCTAGAACAAATATGTGTGTGGTGAACACAGATGTTTGTTCTCTGTCTGGATGTTATATTGTATTGTAAGTATGTATTAACAAAAAAATGTGTAAGAATTATACCAGCTATCTGGGTCTCATAGTACAAGCTCTGCTTAGTTTGGGGCTAGATGGTGTTAAGTTGATTAGTTAGTGGATTGAAGATTTTTTTTAGAAGATTGCTTGATCTATCAAACAATAATTTTAGGGAAAAAACTATGGGCGCAGGAATTCGATCCTCCTTCCTGTGTTCGCCCTAAAAGATTTTTCCCAAGATTATTTTATTATTATTAGGTAAATAAAAATTCAATATTTTTTGACACCGTCCTAAAGGCTTCACCACGACCAAACTTAACTATCCTACTCTCTCGCTGAAGTACGAATTAGTAGGTTAGTAAATGATGAGTGATTCATATTCTTGTTAGCTCAAATCACGTGGCACGTAATACTGGCTGGCGGACTATGGTGGTGACCCACTTACACCAGACACGATGGCAACGCCACGCCTGCGGTTCTACAACTCTCGGTTTAATTTTCGCTTTCTTACATAATGTGACGTAAGCAGATTTTACTACAACCGTATCATAATACTTTAAACAACGCGTATGTGGTGTGAGAGAGTAATCGTCACGGCTCGTTTAATTCGTTTATTTATTATAAGTGCATAGTAAACGGCATTGTGTAAAATAACTTGGCATGCATATCAATGATTAAGTAGGCGTTACTTTGTCCGAAATTGAGTGAGAAGTGGGTTAACTCTTAAAGCTATACACGCTTATAATAGCAATATTGAATCGTGATCAGTAGGCCTGCCTGACAAGCTTTGTCTGGCTATGTTTCTGGCTCTGGTTCTGTGTGAGTGTTGACTAAATAAATCCTACGTCAAAACGTCACACACACACAGTATAATAAACTGGTGAGCACTCACACAGACTCAAAACCAGAGCCTGAGGCAGAGCCAGACCGAGCTTGTGGTAGGCCTACTGGACATAGACTTCCATATTTATGGGGCTTTGTAGCAGTTTTAGTCATGTGCTTGGGCATGACAGCGGTTCTATTCTTGCAACACAGTTCATTCGGGTGATCGCTGAATGATTGTCAATTTTTTTAAACAAAAAGTTGGAAACTCAGCGGATCAGCGACCGCCTATAGAATTGTGTTCTAAGAATAGACCCGCTGATAAGCTATGAGAGGTGGAGGGCTACCACAGCCAAAATTGAAAGTATATAAAAGAAAAAAAAAACAAGAATACTCACTTTTAGAAGCCCATAGTTTCCCATCTTGCAGCGCCTCAAGATACATCTTCAAGTGGTCGCTACATTGTGACTTCAGCGTCACGTTTGCATCATTAATAGCATCTAGCCATCCGTGATGCTCGAACAGGGCCTTCATCCACGCCATTCTCGATCCCCCCAACGAACCCTCACTCGAAGTCAAGTTCACATTCCCACTCACCACACTCACTAGCACCAGTAACACAACCAACATTGTTCTACCACTTGACGCGTTTGAACGCATCTTGAGTTTGATATCTAAACCTCAATTTGTCATCCACTAGTTAGCCATTCTCGGGTCCTGAAACAATAATGAATTTAAGTTTAATAGACGGCGAGGTAATTTGGTTATGAAACCTGAAGACAGCTCCCAGACATAGGTCTTGAAAGGTTGTAGAATATTTTACTGATTTGAATTAAACATAACTTGGTAAGTACCTAGTTTTGTTTCAAAGTCTTACTACGTCAGCCGGTACTTTTAAAAACTTAAAAGAAAGTTTTGTATTTTTAGTCGGAGAAAGCAATTTTGTAATATATATTTTGCGCTGAACAAATACAGTAAAAAGCATCAAGAAAAGCCTGTTAATGCCCGTTTCTTTCTTGACTTTCAAGTTGGAAATAATGCAGCGAAATACAATGAAAACTCGGCACAAAGGAGTGAGATAGCACATTGCAGCCGTACAGTGACGATACCTATTTCGCCATTATTTACTCTGAATGTTTTCAGACCTGCTACTAAAGCAAACACGGAAAAGCTTTACAACCCAGCGCTTTTAATAAAATTCATTTTCGAATTTGTATCACGTTGACATTTTATGGTAAAGCCAAGTTTGAAAAATGTAATTATTCCGAAATAAAAGTTTGACTCAAACAATGAATATTCACTTGGTATCGAAAAAAACGAAGGCCTCCTTTATTTTTTAAATTGGTTGAAAAAATCGATTCGTACAATTACTTTGGCCGTGGCCGTGACGTAAAGTAGAATTTTCTCCCCGGAGTAGGCTTTTCAGGCAATTCAATTCGTTCGCTAGAGTTCTTTCATTACGTACGAATTAGATTCGTTGCGTTATCTGTAACGACGTTCTTGTGGCTTGCTGGAACCGCTATAGGACTGTTCGCTCTATTAGATAAGCTTTCAGTATAGATCCGACCCTTTTTGATAATTATCTGTCTGCCGCAGGGCTAATAGAATATAATCAACATTGATAAAAAGTGACTCTACTTTGTTGCAGCTTTTTCTTAAAATAAAAGTTCATGAAAACTATTCCATAATGTCTACTAATAAGTCATAATTTACAACGCTTCAGCAACTTCAAGTTTTTATTTGGTTAGAAATATCAAGAGAATCCGAGGAAAAAATGTATAGAAGGTAATCAAATTTAGAAACTGAATTTGCAATTCATAAACGAATCTAACCTTTTCACGGTTCACGTCAAAAAGCCTGCGTACCCTTAGACCATTCGTGTACCAAATTGGCTTTCGTCCGCCTTTGTATTGCTAATCAACGCTCACTGTTTGTTCCACCATTGTTCTTCTGTTTACGAGCTTGTACTGCAGGTTATGCTGTGACTGATGAAGCTGTTACAATTCATCAATGAATGGTCGTGGAAAGAAACTTTTGCAGCTTTTATTATTTTGTACAGTACCTTGATCAGACATTTCATGATTTTCTTTGGACCGCTTCTTCTTATCGTGTCACTGGTTCTTTCAAATAAAGTTGAAGTGCGCTTTAGAGAGGCTGTAGGTTGTTGACGTTGAGGTTCCTTTCGTGCACTCCACACACGTTTTTGATTTTTTTAGATTTTACATACGACATGCCGGTTTCTTCACAATGTTTTCCGCCACCGTTAGAGAGCATACTGGCATAGTGCACATACATTCCATCAGATAGTTGTATAAATAATTATAAGTTTAAAAAACTTGAGAAACCGACTTCATTGTCAAACGGCTAAACCGATTTTAATCAAATTTGTTTGGGACAATCTGGACGTAAGAATAACCAAATAAAAAAAATAATTTTCTAAATCGGTTCATAAATGACGGATGCATGCAGTTACAAACATTAAAAAAATTATTTAAAAAAAATGGCAACACCGATTTTAATAAAATTAAAATGGGACCAATCTGGAAGCAGTACCTTTCAGATAAAAAAATAATTTTTCAAATCGGCTCACAAATGACGAAGTTATGCGGTAACAAACATTAAAAAAAAAAAAAAAAAAAAAAAAACATACAACCGAATTGAGAACCTCCTCCTTTTTGATTGGAAGTCGGTTAAAAAAAACAACTATGTTGGTATAATTCAAGGCAAATATGGGTTTTATTGGTATAATTTGATTATTTTAGATGAACTTTGTGTGTGGCCGAGGCAATCACTAGCCGCTTTTAGATGACTCTCATGCAGCCAGTGCATGAATCACAATCAATGATTTATAACATAGCACATTCCCACAGTACATTTTGTTGACGGTCTGTTCGCCACTCGACACTAATTTGCTTGAAAATGTGGGAAAATGTGTAATTTTGCGGCTATAATTTGCGTGATTGCGGCGCGTCGTATTGCAATGACTCTGCTAAGTTAATTATTGCCTGAATAATGTCGGATGAGCCAAATTGTTGAAATCGTTAATCTGTTTAATTTAAAATGCAAATCTACTTAGGTATAGGTACCTAATTGGGGTAGGTACATAAGTAATATGTAATATGTATATGGGTACGTTGACATTTAGGCATCAAACATTATAGAGCTTGTAAATTACTGCGTCAGTTATTAATTTTATTTTATTTATTTTATTTTTATTTATTTATTTAATCTTAGACTCACAGTTACAATATTGTTTATCTTAAGCTATTCGATGTATTTTATACATTAACCAATTCGAATCTACATTATGTAAGCAGTAAAGTAAGTAGGTAGGTACAAAAACAGTAATAATATTATCTTTCTAAAGTTATGTTCGGCGAACTAATTGAAATAGGTAGCATATCAGGTTGTCTAACTAGCATGCTAAATTTGGTAGGTAGTATATTATGAAGTATTTAGTTTAGAAACTTACATTTAAAATCAAAAGGTGAAAAATAAGAATTAAAAACACAGATGAATCGCTAAGCAAGTGTGAGAATGTGTGTAAAAAGTGAAATTGAGTGAATGTGTAGTGTAGTGTGTGTGTCGTGGTGTGCATTGTTGATAATAATTTTAATAATGTTGTGCTATAATATACATGTAGTGTGAGTAGACAAACGCCCAACTTCATCCTGTCAGAAGGGGCAGGCGCAAGCGCAACTAGCGTAAACAAGAAACTGGTTTCTGCATAGTTTTTGTAGGGTCAGTTTACATGGTGGCGGGCGCATGTACCCAGATAATCAAATTTAGTGTTTTAAGAATCAGTTTTTTTAATTTAAAATTTTATTTTTTACTACCTGCATCCGATATGAGTGAGAGAGTGAGGCGTGTGAAGTGCTAATGAGTGAGGAAGAGTGAGTTGCATGTTTTTGTATTTGCCTATTTGATGTTTTCTGTGGATACTTCTTGCTAGTACCAGTCTCATAAGAGTCTGGGAATCACAGGAGTATCCGTTATGCATGTGACGTGTGAAGTGTTAATGAGTGAGGATGAGTGAGTTACATGTTTGTGTGCTTGATAGGTAGTTATTTGATGTTTGCTGTGAATACTCCTGCTAGTACCAGTCTCATGAGAGTCTGGGAATCACAGGAGTATCCGTTATGCATGTGACGTGTGTAGTGTTAATGAGTGAGTTACATGTTTGTGTGCTTGATTAGAAATTATTTGATGTTTTCTGTGGATACTCCTGCTAGTACCAGTCTCGTAAGAGTCTGGGAATCACAGGAGTATCCATTATGCATGTGACGTGTGTAGTATGAGGAAGTGTGAGGAAGTGTAAGTTGTGTTTGTGTAACTGTGGTGTGAGGGTGCTTATGTGCTTGAGGGAGGGGAGGGATATAAATAAATAAATGTGTCGCAGACGTTAGGTTTCCATCTTCCTATCAGACATCTGTTTGACCACTTTTGACTTAAAAACAGTTTTTGATGAGTTAATATGATGTATGTACTTACAGTGGACCGATTTAGTAATGACTTCAGTGTTCAGTATGGCTAAACTATTTTTGAATGCCATAAGCTATATCGTATTCTGATAAACATTGGTTTTAGTTTGTAGCCAAGTTATGAACTACTTAGTAGTTAGTTTTAGTACCAACTTAAGGAAGTTTTTAGGCCACCATCATTAAAGAGAGGCTGACAACCGTCAAACAACTTCACATAGGGACTGACGGACTGAAAAGCTGACGGTCTGACAGACGCACGGACTGACGAACTGACGGACTTACGGACTGACGGACTGATGGAATGACGGACTGACGGACTGACGGACTGACGGACTGACGGACTGACGGACTGACGGACTGACGGACTGACTGACTGACGGACTGATGGACTTACGGACTGACAGACTGACGAACTGACGGATTGACAGACTGACAGATTTTCCATTTTCTAATTTGAAAACTCGCAGTGGTCCGCTGCTGCTGTGACGTCATATCCCGCATTCTATGTAGAACGATGTACTGATATACTGTTGGTGATGCATATGTTTTATACTATCATGTTTCAAAATAGCCTTATTAGCTATATTCAGTACCTAAAACATTTCGCCGTTGGATTCATAAGGGTAGGAACGTGTGTAATCTCATTGAATAATCTTGCAAGCAGGGGGCTAATTCTCGGGCCGATCTCGACCATTTTGCAATTTTATTTTAATGCTTCTTTTCGAAGAGAGAATGGATGATTTCCTTGAGAAATTCATCAACGACCTCATCGTAAAAGCCTCGACAGCTACGATATACGGAAAACGTAGAAAAAGTGCGGGGTTGTGAAAAGAAGCAATAAAATAAAATTTCAAAATGATCGAGATCGGCCCGAGAATTAGCCCCCAGGCTGGCTGGATCGCCCGATCCCACTCAAGTATGCCACGCTGTATACCTGGGGGCTAATTCTCGGGCCGATCTCGATCATTTTGCAATTTTATTTTATTGCTTTTTTTCTCAACCCCGCACTTTTTCTACGTGTTCCGTATATCGTAGCTGTCGAGGCTTTTACGATGAGGTCGTTGATGAATTACTCAAGGAAATCTGGCATTCTCTCTTCGAAAAGAAGCAATAAAATAAAATTGCAAAATGATCGAGATCGGCCCGAGAATAAGGCCCCTGATCGTGTTCTGAGTATCTAGTGGGTACGAATATGGGGCAATCATAGGCTTATCCTAAACCTATTTCGCAGTATCTGTAGTGTTAACACTCTTTAGGGTTAGGAACCCTTACCCGATTCGTAACCCACTTTATTATGCGTTACTTACCTTACTTTATTTTAGCAGGTTTTGTGCTTGACATTCTACCTACTATAGAGCTTTTTTCAGAGAATAAAATGCAAATTTACTTTTCCAGTTTTGGTTTTCGGATGGTAGACGGATGGTTTCATTTACCTTTTTGATAGACTTTGTCCCCGAGTGTATCTCAGGCTTAAGACTCTAATGTAAAGGTCCAGTATACACTAATAGGGCGCAAAATCAACAACATGTCGCGCAACATGACGCTCGACAAAATGGGAATAAGTCTTTTTCATCCCACCAGCTCGGAAAGTGTGTTTTTGCTGTTCAATATCTGACTGGAAAAGCCGTTTTTATCCGCTAGAGGATAAAGTAAATTTGAATTTAGAATATTGTGTTCACTAAGTTTGTGAATACACAACCTATTTACTTTTACCTCCATACAACCTTTTTTATTTTGTTAAAAACTCGCTCTCCTTACCTTCTTGGTGTATTTGTGAATTCAAAACACCATTAAACCTATTTACTTCTACCTGCATGGTGCCGAATTTATAATACAACCTTTTTAAATTTGTTAATAACTCATACTCGGAACCTTCTTGGTGTGTTACTTTTAGTCGCGCCATATTCTTTTTTGCATTTAGTCATTTCCTCGCTGAGGTGGGATGAAAAGTTACGTGTTGCACTCGAGTGCAAAGATTTTTCACCTTGTGCTCTTTTGATTCCTTCGCCAACGCTTAGGATTCTAACTTTTAAACCACTCGCTACGCTCGTGGTTAAACTATAGAATCCTGCGCTTGCTCAGTCATCAAAATTGAGCACGCGGTTAAAAAGCAACTTTGCACTCTTGTATAACAAATAACTATTTTTATGCCATAGCTGGCAGACGAGCAGACGGGCCACCTGATGGAAAGTAGTCACCGTCGCCCATAGACACCTGCAACACTAGAGGTGATGCTGATGCGCTGCCAGCCTTTCAAGAAGTGATAGACACGCCTTTTGAAGGACCTCATGTTGAAGCTTCGAAGGAAAACCGCAGACGTTCATAGTCTTGGTATAATCAACTTGCACACACGGGACAGTTCCTTTAGAAATCTCGCCAGAGTGCAGTGCATCGATTTGCGTAAGCAAAAGCGTGTTTGGTGCTCTGTGATTCCAGCAACACGGCTCGATTGAATGAACGCTGAATCCGCGTTCCATTTTCAAATTTGGCAACATGTCTCGCGTCATGTTGATGTGCCTCAAAATGTTTTCCGCAGCGTTGTGGGCCACATCACTTAGCGTAGCGTCACAGATTTAATAGTGCGCTTCTTTGTCTCGTCGTGTATCCAAGCCTTAAGGACGTTGAATGCAAGTAGTATGCAAACAGCAATTTACGTGAAATGGCTATCTTCCGAGACATAACAAGACTTGTAGTCATTTTAGTTGGCACGTATTTCGCAAATGCTCTACAATTTAGTGAATATTGCATGTCTTGAGGCGAGGCATCTGTAGGCCTACCACAAGCTCAGTATGGCTCTGTCTCTGGCTCTGGTTTTGAGTCTGTGTGAGTTTTCACCAGTGTATTATACTGTGTGTGTGACGTTTCGACTTAGGATGTATTTAATCAACACTCACACAGACTCAAAACCAGAGCCAGAGACATAGCCAGACTGAGCTTGTGGTAGGCCTACTAACCGTAGCCACTCCAGACATAAAGTGGTTTCCAACAACTGCCAACTAAGAACTACCAACTGGTATGCATCTTGACTTTGACGAAGTTATACGACCTATGCCGAAATGCTAATGGTGAATGTAACCGTTACCCGAGTAGAAGGTATACTTTACAAATTTTGATTGGACGTTCTACGTGTTCAGGCTTTATTGCATCTTTGACTGAGATTGAATATTGAATGTATAAAAACACTTTATTGTTACACCCTTTTGCCTAAGTATCTGGTTATACCAGACCTCCCTAGTAATTTTAACACTCACGAAAATGTTCGTCAATATTAAAAATACTTTAAAAAACTGTGGCAAGTAAAGTCAAAGTTTTCACTTCTGTCAACGCAGCCGGAGATGTTGACAGAAGTGAAAACTTTAACAATTCCAAATTCTAAATTTAAAAGTAGACTACACTACGGACACTTGGGTTCAAAGTTGATCAACGCGCCTAACGAATTTTCACTTCAAAAATGGAAAAAATGTGAGTCAGAAATTTAATAAATTTGGGTAGGTATATTATGTAGATAATCACACTAAAATATGTCAGCAGAGCCCTCTAAAACGCATAAAACTTCGACAGCATGACAACTTTTTGAACGTTTTGTACCACGCTAATGGTAAAAGTTGAAATGACGCTCGAACGTAGGTAACCGTAACAGCTGTCAAGCAAATGTTTTTGTACGATGAACGTCACATCCCCATCTTGCCTGTGGGGTAATTATTCCATCTGTATGCATTACTGGCTTTTGCTCACTTGAGTCATAAAGCCACTGCAACTAGCTTCTTTCGTAATCTAACGCTGTTTATATGTCATTTATAGATTGTTGAAGTGATAGTTGAAAAAAAACATAACACCCTCACAACTTACCCTCAAGCAAGGCAAGTAGGAATACCCTGGCTTTTTATTAGTGCTTTGGTATGCTCTAAGAGCTTCTAATTTAAAAGGTTTCTAAAGAGACTCATATTGATATTTTTTTTAATTATAACATTCAGCTTAGCGGGCCGCTAAGCACAGAACACAATTACCGCCAAGTCTGTTGCCATTTATTTTTGTTGACATGAAAGTGACAGTGACAGAAGACTTTTAGCGAGGGGCTAAAAGTGTCAGGCATTTTGAATTAAGTCACAGTCAAATATTTCTTTGTGGTATCACAAGAATCACTCTGACGTTCTGTGCTCTGAAACGTCTCAAAGCTAGACATAATTATGCAATAATACAAAAGCAAAGGTTTCAAAGACAGCACACGCTACACTTCGAGGTTTTTTTTTTTTTTTTTTTTTTTTTTCCAATGTGAACTGAACTATTTTTTACTTTATTTTTAACAATCTTTGTTTTTTATACTGCACAGTACAATAATATGTACTCACACCAAAATGACGTGTAATGTTTATTACCAATAAATTGACTATTATGACTATTAATAATAAAGTACAAACACAGTAAGTATATAAAAATAAGACGAAAGGATAAGATTTTAAATCAAATGTTTTCCTCCGCTGAAAAACTCCGAATGCAAATCTACTCATTCATTAATTAACTTTCTACCAATCCAAAGCCAAAAGTACTTACCAAAGTAATTTAGATATTATCTGGTAGGCGGGCACCAAATAAATTAATTAATCAAGAACCATTGTCTAGTAAGATATAATAAGTTCATGAAATTGAATTACGTCATAATATCGCATCAAACTTCAAAGCTACGACTTCTATTGTTATGAATAGCAGCAATTATTAATTTGTAGTTTTTCACTTTTTTTTTCGACTTCAAATAAAAAAGGAGGAGTTCTCAACTCGGTTGTTTTTTTTTTTATGTTTGTTATCGCAAAACTTCGTCATTATGAGCCGATTTAAAATATTTTTTTTATCGAAAATGTAATTCAAATTTGATCCATAGAAATTTCATCAATAGCGGTTCTGCAGTTTGGCCATGAAGTCGGTTTATCGAGTTTTTTAAACGTCACTTTTAAAATTTTCTTAAAACCCCTGCTTCATAAACGGTGTATATAATTTTGTGTAACATAACATAATTAAAACCTTTTAGAAGATGTTAAGTATAATTATTGTAGAATAATTCACAACAAAACCAGGTTGTGGTTGCAAATACGGCCCAAAATCTGCGGTTTGCGGAATATTCTGTTCCCTTTCTGTTTAGTATTCCGTGGCTATAAATAGAGCGTGTTTCGGTAAACTTGCAGACTGCCTGTCACTGTCCGTCCATTTATTACGACAAACTGACACTTGCCTTAAGTTTTAATTGAAGAATAAACATCCCTTGTTTACCTATTTTATGGGGGGTTCGATCAATTTAGCGTTTATTCGTTAGACAATATTATTTTATTTAGGTCTTGTTTTTACAAGTCAGAGATTATTAATTATTCACCCTTATTTTTTAACTAACAGAAAAATATGTAAGGACTGTTTCAGACGACTGATGATAAAACCATGTAAAAAAATTGAGAATTTTTTTACAAAAAAGGGACCAATTTTATGGAAACAGTACTAGATGACACTTCACACGTCAACTTCAGGTTACCTTGTGAAGTAATATGGGACCAATTCTTGTTAAATATGACCTGTTTTTAGCTATACACAAACCTCATAAACTTGGTGGTGGGTTAAAAAGTTCTGATGGTGCTTTTAACATTAGTAGCCTCTACTGAAACAGTCTTTAATTTTTTTCTGGTTGTTACAAAATAGGAATGTATGTAAAAAATCTAAGGTAAAACAGAATACGCGGTATGAAAATGTTCGTCACCTTAGAGTCGGTTTTTCGCTTGCACCAGTGCCTTGATCATGAACACATTTTGGCATAATTTGTGACGTTAACCTATCGGTGTATTCTGTCTATTCAGTTTCAAAAGGTGATCGTGATACGTTGAAAAAATCAAGTTGAAAATCGACGAACATTTTCATACCGCCACTATACCTATGTAAAAAATCCAAGGCAAAACAGAATTTTAATAACTTCTTTCGAAAAAGCTAATTCAAATGACTTATGGGATCCATGTTCTTTTAATAAACGTGAAATATTATAAAAAAGATGAAAGACCTTTTCGCACTGTACAATATGTGGAGCCCGACTGAAATCACTTTATTAAAATAAATGAATGTTTCATGAGATATGAGAGCTGCCCTCCAAATCAGACCATTCACAGAGGCATTTTTAGCTAGCTATAGAGCACCATGCCGAGTCTATGCGACAGCACAACAAGAGGTTTTGTAGTCATATCCTTGTGTTATAAAACTTAGCCAAGGTGATCCAAAGATAGTTCTCGCAATATTTTCTTTTACACCAATCACTGTGGTTTCACGTAACGCTATTGGTCAATCTTATTTTATATATATATATATATATAAAAGAAAGTCGTGTTAGTTACTCCACTTATAACTCAAGAACGGCTGAACCGATTTGGCTGAAAATTGGTTGGGAGGTAGCTTAGAACCAGGAGAAGGACATAGGATACTTTTTATCTCGAAAACGGGGTGTTACGGGAACGGGCGAGCGAAGCTGCGGGTGGCCACTAGTTTTAAATAAAAGTCAATATGATCCCTTCTTCCAGCTTAAACTAAGGATCCTAGGAGTGTGAAATTTGGAGGGGGGATTCTTAGTGCACTGTAGGGGAACATCAAAAAAGGGATTCCTGAAACTCAACCCCTAAAAGGGTGCAGCGGGGTGAAGTTTGTTCGAAGTGACGTGGGATAATATATTTTTAACGAGTGAGTCAGACACGATACATATTTGTGTAAGTATATATCTCTTTATTATTCACCACACAGAAACATAATAATATAGAGGTACATTATTATGTTTCTGAATGGTTTATGTATACCTAGTACTGCGGATTTATGGAAAATCCAACAATAATGTAGATTTTACAAGAGCTTATTCAGACCCAAACCCAAATTAGGATGTATATTAAAATTAATCGCAATAAATTTTATTCGAAAGCTTAATGTAGGTATATATACAGGGTGTAACATAATATCCTTGTTTACCCGAAAGAGGGTATTCTACATGGCAAACAACGTTGACCTTACGGTTTTTGCAATTTTGAAGTTTTTCGTTCATATAAAAATGGCTGTACACTTTCTTCCAAAATGTACCGAGACAGAAGACAAAGCAGCCCAAATGTTTCCATTTAAAGCTGATTTTTTTATCTTTTAGTATGAACCATAGAGATATAACAGACCTAGCACTAAAACTTTGCATAATTATGATATGTCAAAGTATTCAAGAGTTGAATAAATCTTCAGTAATTATGTTACACGTTGTATCTAACTTTACCTCTATAGCTATACTGCTATAGTCAGTATGCATCCCCTAAGACTTGGCCGGCAGTGTTACATCATCCCTTATATCTTGTAGGTTATATTTTAGCTATGTATGTGTTTTAATTAAATGCCAGGGTCGGCTGAGGATAGGTAAAAACGGGGTAGTTAGGGTTTAGGGTAAGTCGATGATCGCAGGGCAGTGCATCGTAGCGCACGTTCCTGACGTGCGTGACTTACGAGACAATGCTTTGTTATAGGCGATGGTTACCACTTAACATCAGGTGGGCCAAATACTAGTTCCACCAACTGTTTGTATAAAAAAACATGACTTCCTTTTGTTATTTCTTTTTAAATCACAAACAGAAGAATTATATTTATGTACACAGTTGTTTGGTGACCCCACTCCGTAGCGCAAAGCGTCATAACTGGCCCCGTTCACAAAGGGAATTTACACTTGATTTGACTTGCTCACGCTCAATTTGTAATTGAGATGAGTTTCCCCCTACAAAGCATGACCTAGCTCATTACCCCCGCGTTTGCGAGCTATGAGTTATTATGTTATGAGGACTTGGTTTCACTCATTACCATTAGTTATGATATGTTTGACCTTTTGAATAAATAAGTTAGACCTTAGACATTGGGGTCACCATGTCGCAGGTACCAAGTTGATCCATAGCAGTGAAATGTTACAACATTATATTTTTGCAAGTTTAAATATTATTTTACTTAATATCCTCTTTAACATAATGTTTACCTACTTACGAATTACGATATAATTTTGTAATGAGTATAAAAAATTACCAACGAACCGTACAACGGCCTTCTACCCGATGATGGAACAAACATAATTTGTAAAATAACTGTAAACTAGTAAAGCCTTGCACTGTCAAATATGACAGCGATTCACTGATCGCCACCTCAGCTAGAGGGTTCTGTAATTCTGATGCTATCAAAGTTTTGATACTAACAAATAAATTATGATATTAACAAAAAGCAGCGATCACGTCCGTATCTTGTTGCCATAATTTTTCGACCGCTA
The DNA here is from genome assembly GCA_947578465.1 of Thera obeliscata. Taxonomy (NCBI): domain Eukaryota; kingdom Metazoa; phylum Arthropoda; class Insecta; order Lepidoptera; family Geometridae; genus Thera; species Thera obeliscata. The sequence goes on from OX387926.1 coordinate 9,877,216, forward strand.
TCTATTCCCGTACTAGTTTTACAACGTGAAGTTCCTATTTGCTATATCATATTTATAATGCCACCATTACATCTTGTTGCAATTGTTCCTTGATAAAGATGGGTTTTGTTTCAATTAGTTTTTTGTTGCAAAGTTCAAACCATGTCAAAATTGACAGGTTTTGATTGCAACAAAAGATATGCAATCACCCCAGAAAACGCTTAGATGTGTGCATGGCTTAAATCTTCACTAACCATCAGCATCATCACAAGTTGTTAGGACGAGATCGTTTTTTAGCGGTAAGACGTTGGTAAGTAGTGGACTTTTATTTTGTAGGAACATTATTTGTAAAATTCTCTTTTTATTAGTTTGTAAGGTGTACAATAACGAGTTTTCTATCTTTTATATTTATGTATCTATCAGTTGAGGTTGCGGTCAAGCATTATTATAATCATAAAAAAACTAAGTTATTTTTCAAGAGAAATATGAGGAATTATCGTCAGCAGAGGACTTCTTCCGACTGATATCTTAATAGATTAATGATTAGAAAAAACGAATAGATTAATGATTCGTGAATTTTATTTTTATTTATTTATTTAAAACTTTAAACACAAACTTATGTGCTAGGAGGACTTAATGCTAACAGCATTTTCTACCAGTCTTCCTGGGCGTGCAAAAAGATGGTGTGGCGTGTTTTTGAGTAAAGATATATTTTATTAAAAACATAATTTTGCTGCTCCTTATCTCTAAAAAACTGGAAGTTTCTAATTTCAACGCGTATTATTTTTTTATAGAAGTTACTTTACCCAGACTTTTGTTATCAAATCAAAAGATCTCCTATAGCCTAGCACAAGCTCTGTCTGGCTCTGTCTCTCGTTTTGGTTTTGAGTATGTGTGTGTGACGTTTCGGCGTAGGATTTATTTAGACAGTACAAACACAGACTCAAAACCAGAGCCAGACATAGCTTATGGTGGGCCTACAGTCCTGGCAAGCACCGGTAAGTAGTTCTCTACAACTAATTCCAAATTGGGCGCCGGCCAGAAAATACCTCGTGTTTTTTGTCTTTAACTGGATTTCGGCACAAAAATTGAATTTCCTGCGGGACTACCGTTACTAAAAGTATTTTCCTTTAGCGAAACTTTTCTGATTTTTTAAAACCTTTTAGCTGTTACTGCCATTGAAAGAACAATACAAAAACTTGATTAGAAAGTTCTATCCTACCAGATAGGTATCAAACCTTAAGGTGCCATAGTAGACAGAGCGCACAAAGTGAGTTGAACGTATAGGTATACGTTTTTGGACAGTAATGTAGGTATGGTTTATTGTAAAGTACATCTGTGGGCATACCACAAGCTCTTGTCTAGCTCTGGTTTTGAGTCTGTTTGAGTGATGTGTGTGTGACGTTTCGACGTAGGACCTGTTTATTCAGCACTCACACAGACTCAAGACCAGAGCCAGACAGAGCCACGTATTTTTTAACCTTCAAATAAAAAAGGACATTAGGTTCTCAATTCGGTTCTATTTTTTTAGTGTTTGTTGTATAACCTGTCATGAAAGGTGAGAACTATTATCATTTGCTATGGATTCAATTTAGGTATTTACTTTTGAGATAATATTTTAACCCTTTGAACAACAGTCTGAGTGCTTAATATTTATTTATTTAAATAACGAATGGGGATCTATAACACAATGTTTTCTTTGTTCCATCATTAATTAGCTTTTTAGTAGATACATATTTATTTATGGAGCCTCATTTTACGGTATTCTTATTTTAAACCTAAGAGCTTTTCATATTATGAAGACTACTTTCTCGCAGAAGCTTCTGGAATGTTTTGGAACTAGGTTTGCAATGTCGACAATGGGCATAAGTAAATAGCTTGACTTCTATGCCCAGCGATGCATGGGCACACACGCAATTCGGTTTAGTTGATTACGAAAACCATTTTTACTGCAATACACGACGATCGTAGAATTCAAAAATGATATAGAGCTTGCACAAGAGATAAAATAATTGTGGTTTATAGCCATTGTATGAGACTAAAGTGAGTTATGAATATACATTGGATTAACCAATTTAACTCAAATAATACATTATTTTGTAAAAAAACTGCATCTAAAATCCAATAGGTTTGTGCTATTGCTATCGCGAGCACGTTACTAAATCTATATAGAACCTAGCTGTACCTACCTAAACCTAGCTATCTATATAGTTATATATCGTTTTATTTTTCACTTCATCTATTAAAAATGGGTGTCAAACATTGCACCTATGGAAAAATATGAGCAAAGCCTTGTACACATCTAAGCGATCAGCTGCGATCTGCGATGGCGATCAGTTTCAGCATGGGGTTTTATATTTACACTGCTGTGAGCTTTGACAGTGCGAAACTGCGGTGGCGATCAGTAAAACGCAGTCACTCTGCCACCGCAAAACGCTTAGATGTGGGCAAGGCCTTATTTAATGAGTCGTTGGGTACCTTATAATTTTAGAGAGTGATACGTGACTAGCGAAAATTTTGACGGTCACTTTAGCCTCGTGTGTAACTTACCGTCATATTCAGTAAACAATCTTGTATTGCAAGTTTCTACTTTCTCCATTTCGCGGTTTTCTGCGCAAATGGTGAGGTGATGCAGCATTTCGTAATATTTTTTGGGTTTTTTGTCTTGAAATATCTCATCGAATAAAGGTCAAGAACACCGACCTTTTATTGCACAATCAAGAAGCTTTTTAATATGCTGCACTTCAAAGGCTTTAGTGAAGGAGGAGATTGCATTTTTGTACTTTTGGAGCATAACTAACTTTTCGACGGATCGCCTAGAGTTTGGTAAATCGGCATATTTTGCTGAACTATCAAGATTTGGCCTAGATTATTTAGGTACATTTTTTTATTTGGTTATTTGGTGTTGCCGTTTGGGCTAGGTATAACAACTGAATTTATTTAATAGATAAATAATTCAGTTCTTATACAACCTCTCATACCCTGATAACCAGCTTTGCAGTAGCTTTGCTTTTTCAGTAAACGGGAGCGATGCCCGTTTTTAGGGTTCCGTAGCCAAATGGCAAAAACGGAACCCTTATAGATTCGTCATGTCTGTCTGTCTGTCCGGCCGTGTCACAGCCATTTTTCTCCGAAACCATAAAAGCTAGATTAATGAAAGTTGGTGAGTAGATGTATTCTGTGAACCGCATTAAGGTTTTTACACAAAAATAGAAAAAAAACTATAAATTTTGGGGGTACTTGAAATTGAAACTCAAAATTTTTTTTTTCATCGAACCCATACGTGTGGGGTATCTATGAATAGGTCTTTAAAAATGATGTTGAGGTTTCTAATATAGTTTTTTTCTAAACTGAATAGTTTGCGCGAGAGACACTTCCAAAGTGGAAAAAAGTTGGTCCCCCCCCCTCTAACTTCTAAAGTAAGAGAATGATAATACTAAAAAAAATATATGTTGTACATTACTATGTAAACTTTCAACGATATTTGGTTTAAACGAGATCTAGTCAGCAGTTTTTTTTTTATACGTCATAAACGGAAACTCAAAAAATGTTTTTTCATCGAACCCATACGTGTGGGGTATCTATGAACAGGTCTTCAAAAATGATGTTGAGGTTTCTAATATAGTTTTTTTCTAAACTGAATGGTTTGCGCGAGAGACACTTCCAAAGTGGAAAAAAGTTGGTCCCCCCCCCTCTAACTTCTAAAGTAAGAGAATGATAATACTAAAAAAAAAAATGTTGTACATTACTATTTAAACTATCAATGATATTTGGTTTGAACGAGATCTAGTCAGTAGTTTTTTTTTATACGTCATAAACCGTAAACCGCAATTTACCTTTCAACGAACTACAGGAACCTTATTATGTTACATCAAGTAACATATATAAAGGTTCTTGTAGTTCGTCGTGCTACGGAACCCTTCATGGGCGAGTCCGACTCGCACTTGGCTGCTTTTTTTTACATTGGTTTTGTTAATTTTCTAGGTGACGCAAAGTATAAACATTTTCTACTCCATACATTAATAGAGTTAGTATAAAAGCTACGATCAAGTCAGAAGGAAAGTGTTTTTCAGGTAGTTGACCCTCGGGCATTTAAAATTAAATACAAACGAAGTATACGTACGACAAAAAAAGCTTGGCTCATTTATAACGAATTATTAAGCAAAAGAAATGGTAAATTGAGGAAATGGATCTCGTAGCCGGAAGGTAAACGTTTTTTTCCGGGCGACAGCAGAAAAAACTCATAGAAAAAGATATACAGCCATTCTTATAAACGTTATTTAATTTTATTATAATCATTGCTTAAAGTTTGCGCTGTCACTGTTTGTCATTATCTAGTGGTAAGAGATGGCAATAGTTTAATCACCGTTTATATTTTGACCTATTTTTATAAGTGGCCAATTAACTTATTTAATTATAATAATTTAAGTTACCCAAAAATAGTAAGTATTAGTCATGATGAGAGATAATTTTATTTCGTGTCTCATAGTAATTCTGATTAGTTGAAACTCTTACACTTACTAAAAATCATATCACTTAAAAAAATCATATAGTCACCCTACACCAGGTACCAGGTTACCAGGGTTACCAGGTACTACTATTATCTGTACCTACCTATAAATTAAAATATACTGTAAATATATATGAATACCTTTGTAGGTCCAAAGGTCTATAACCTAATCCTCAGATAAATAAATATCCTAGGTACCATTATTACAGGATATTATAAAACCAAAGACGTATAAATAGAAGTATAATATATTTTAGAAAGTTTCTTTGTACAAACAAATTAAATGATTCAATAAAGGTCAATACTGCACAAACCTACTCTGAATACAAATGCGACGTACTTAGTTCAACAGATTTCCCAGGACGGCAATGAATTTATCATATATCTGAAAACAGGTACCTACGTGCAGTTTTTCTCTTTTTACGGGAGTTTTACCTGGTTACAAAGTTTTACCTATGAATTTTACAAGTTTTTCATATTCCCAAATCCCAAAATTAATTTCACTCCCTCAATCTGGTAAAAGTTTTGAAAGGCTATTTCAACGAGTTTGTAATACGTTACACGTCAATAAATGAACAGTGTGTTTCAGGAACATGTTATATGTTTCAGGCGACTAATATATGCCGGAAATATATTTCGATTGTAGTAACTTAAAATAGTGTGGACATGCTACATGTAGGACAAATACTTCAATATTTTATAGTAAGTAAAAATATGGCTGGAGATGACTGTGGGCTGTATTATGACGAATAACGGCGCCCTAGGGAGTCTGTGAAAATGGAACATGATTCAAAAACGGTGTATTTAACTTTGCTAATGAATAGGAGATTGGATGACTTCTGTGCCTGTCGCCTGGGGTTACAGCCTAGTCGTGTCATTTTTTTAATTAGTTCGCTAAAGCTGGAGCTACAGGATTTCCGTGCTACAAAACCCAACTCTATGTTCATAAACATATTCCAGCTAGTCTAATAAAGAACTAGGGTTAGGTCACACAGGGTAATGTAGGCATGATACTGCTAGATAGTGTGCTAAGCTGCGATCAGCCGACCGGGAATGGGTGATACATCTCTCCCGAAATTGACGGATAATGGGATCGAACGCGCACCCTGACGGATGGGTCTTTTTGACCCCTTTTACTTGCAATTCCAAAAGTCGACAGTTACTTAAGAGGCGTATACGAAAATGTCTAAGCCAAATGTTTCTAAATTGAACTTTTGTGAACTGGCAAAATAAAAGTACAGCCAGCAAAAATTTATTGATAAATTGATCAAGTTTTCACTTATAAATATTTCAATAATAGTAATGGTGCAACGTTATCTCCCCTGGAAAGCTGCAGAACCTACAAGTCTTATCAGTGAAACGCTGTTAAATTTTACAGCGATATTTGACAGCGTTTCATTGACCGAAATCGCCAGTGACCTAGGTTTGCGCAGGCCTTTATTGTAGGTTCCGTCATGAACCACAAAGGTGTAATTAGCCATTGCCGCCTGGACATCACCTCTGTATTGTTTAATATACCTAAGTATAAGTGTGTGCTTCAGTGATAATAAATGATCATCTTATTTCATCTTCTGTTGGAATTCCCGGCACTCCAAGATTTTTTTTTATCATGAGGTTAGCGGGTTCTGGAAAATTATCAATGTTATCAACCGACAAACGAAGGTCGGACTGAACCCCAAGCTGATTACATAGTAAAGATCGAGGGAAATCGGTGATGGGGAGAGCTCAGAATTATTCTTACTGCAAATAGGCCTGAGCCTAAGGGGTAGTTTATTGAACTGCTTTTGGCTAATGATGATGAGGTAAGTACATAAATATTTTAATCTGAACTGCGTGTAATAATAGTCAGGGAACTGATTAGAAAGTAGCCATTTATTGTACTTCTATTTCCGATGTGATAATCGATTTGTTCTCTCGGAAAATATGACCGACTTATATAAAACTCTGCACCTTGTTAGCGGCTATACGCGTGACGCAATACCATCTCTAACAAAGGCAAATCTAACAAACTAAACGGTGAAAGTTCATACGCTGGGTCTGTTTTATTTGCGGAACACATAAATACCATGCTATATTCAGGTACCTACTTAAAAACAGATTCTACTAGTAATATAGTAGGTAATATATGAAGGTACCTTAGACTATACTCTCTGCGTAGCTGAGTGGTAAAGCCTTGCGCACAATTCAGCGTTCTGCGGTGGCGAACAGTGAAACCCTGTCAAATATGACAGTGATATTAAAATTATTTATTTATGAACGCAAGGCTTAAAATTATTATTTCTGATTTTTGATGCCTGAAGCATGCGAGGCAATGCTTTGTTATAGGCGATGGTTACCACTTTACATCAGGCCCACCTGATGTTAAGTCATGGGCCATATGATGGTTCCAACAGCTAACCGAATAAAAAAAATATGTGCAAATGAAAACTGAAATTGAACCGCGGGTGAATGATTTAAATTGGGAAACATAAACATTAGGTACATACGTACGGGTATGAACCTTGGGTATGAAACATTACAAAATATCTATACAGAGGTGAATTATTTAGAGTTAGTGAAAGCTGTGGACATACGAGTAAGTAAACATTGCAAAATACATGGCCCATCGCACGATACGATCGGATGCTGTCCGCAATACCCGCTTGTATTGCAAAAGGGTAGTACAAACATCAGCGTTTGCTGAAATGATATCGTCTGAAATGGAGCGGCTCAGGACCGGTCTGTTCCACTTTACGCAATCTATTGCATTCGTTGTTGCTTGAATTACTGCGAATAACTCTGTTATAAACACATGCGAATCTAATACAGAATTCGTGGGCCAACTCGGTTATGAAATGCTATTTCGCAAATAATTTCAAATATGACTCATTTCAGGAAATTCCAAAAACAATTTGCAGAATAATTATCAGACCTGTCCAAAATTTTTCTTCGGAACTGATGGAAAATATTTTTTGGACAAGTCTGATAATTTATTAAGGTATTGAAGTGTACGAATTGGAACTTCATACTCTAGGAGGTCATGTTGGCGAATACCAGGGAACTTTAAGTAACGGTTAAAGATTTAAGTAAGGTTAAATAATGTTTAATGGTGTTTTAATTTTGTTTTGCATAATTAAGAATTAAATGGCACCCATAAATTTAAAACGATCGTAGATCGCGCTATCGTTGCGTTCCGTGGTTTACATGACCATAAATTGTGTGTTTGTTGCTCGTTTCTTGAGACAAATTCGTTTCATTACTACCCATTCTGGATTGAAACTTATGCAAATAACCTTCCTTCTTTAAATTTAAATATCTAAGTACCTATTCAAAGTAGGTTACCTACCTACCTACTTACATAAATGCAGAGATAAGTCAAATATTTTACCAAGTGGTCTATATAGTTTTGTAAGCTCTATGTAATGTTGGGGCGGGGCTTTGCGTAGCATAGATACCTACTAAGTGCCTACTAAGTACCTACTAAGTAAAGGTGCCCACGTACCCAGACAGAATACAGACTATACTTACATAAAATCGTTATGTATGTAGCTACCTCGTTCAATTCTTGTCAGCTCAAGTTTTAAGCTGGCAAGGAGCCATTAAGTACTCAGAAGTTCAAAGAGTCAAACAAACACTTGCACAATTTCAACGGATCACCCACCTGGTTGTATGCTTGCTAGCTTGCTACATGGTGCTGCTTGCTACACGATGACAGTACAGGTCAATTACACTGCAACCTTTTTGAACGCTAGTTGGTCAATTTGTAGGTAGCTAGGGTTCGTTGTTGCAGTGCGTTTTGTTGCTCGTTAGTCTGATTTACAAACCGTGTGTTGCATTTTGCAATTTTTTACATGCAGGTGCATTGGCAATAGGAAATTTCATTATAACCACTATTTTTTCATTTAATTTTTTTATTATTATTTTTCATTATAATTATGTTTACTGAAGCCTTATTTTAAAAACAGGCTTTTTTGATGATTTTAGCAAACATAATATAGTATAATATGTTTAAATATGCTGATCAAGTTTATAAAAATCGTTACTACTGAAAGATGAAAATTGCGCACGCGTCTGAACGGTGCGTGAAAAAATATAGGTACCTGCTGGAGATTATCAGGTATTTAGGTGAAAACAGTAATTTAATTACCTATACAGAACGTCACTGATAGTTGTTATTCCTAAAAAAATCATTAATTAAAATAACAAACCTTAAAATCGGAGCTGAGATCAGATTATTACAGTCCAACTTTATCCAACAAAAATCAAAGCACTTCTTTCAGAATGTCACTAAAAATCCCGTCGTTATAATCCAAGCAATGGTATTTGCGTATACCCTGCGGACAGTTCAAGTTGCGCCGGAGTCGACGGCTCTACGGGCACTGGTGCGCCAACCACAGTCGACCGGGCGCGCGCGAAAGTGAAACATCACATTAATATCACTTACATCAGATCGCCTTTAACATTTACCACGCTGGACTCACCTGCGAAGCCTATGAGGCGAACCACCGAAGCTGCAAGGATGTGACGACAAGTGCGCAATCACATTTCATCACTGTAAACACTTGCTTATGACATTTTGTGGTTGAACATTAATTGGTTAATCTGACTATGCCCGAAAACTAGGCTAGATAGCCATGCACAAGAAATTAATAGGTAATTAATATTTTGTAGATTGGTTACACTAACTATATACCTACCAAGTTGAAAGCTTATTTCAGATATTTTTTTTTTATGTTTGCTATCGGATAACTTTGCCATATAAGAGCCCATTTGAAAAAATATTTTAATCAATGTCAAAGTATATTTAATAATTGAATTGCATGTAGATAATAAAGTATGTTAAAAACTAAGGTTGAATCAACTTTTTTAGGACATGCAAAAATACAATTATAAACAATTTAAATAAAATTATATAAGATTAAATAAACATAGGTTCAAATAGCTATGAGAAAGTCAAATGTCAAAAGATTAAAATAATGATGGCCCAAATGAATTTACAAAAATATAACATAATATTATAAAAACTTAAGTTAGTTAAATAAATAATTCCATATTGTTAGTCAGCAGTTAGGGTGTCCGCCATAAACTCGTTGATCGTAGTTTGTTTTACGAAATTCAATTTAATATGTGGGTGGCCTGATGATTTCTCCAATATCCTATTGAATTAATTTTATGTTGAAAGCCTTCATCCGGCTTGAATTATTGCGGCTCTAAGATAACTAAGTAAACGATATATTATTCTAGATCACTTTCTCAAGTTATCTAATTATTATTCAGGTATTAATTCTGCTGGCCTACCATGAGCTTCATATGGTTATGGTTATGGCTGTCAAAATTGTGTCAACATTGTCAACACATTCAAACCCAAGAAGAAAATGAATGTGTGGGTCAGCCTATTAATACACAATTTGACAGGCATAGCCATAACCATATGGAGCTCGTGGTAGCCCTGCTGATCTAAATACAGCTTTAGTTGTAGGTTGGTATTATACAAAATTATTTCACAAAAGCACGATTTAAAATAATAGTTAAGTACAGTATTTTAAAATCGTGTATAGTCAGTCACTCGTATAGCGTTAGGTCGGGTCGTTTCGCAAGAAAATCTCAAGTTCACGCAGCTGTCAATTAAAAGGCAGTTAGCACCGGTCTCCGTTCGATTTTTAAATACAATAAAAAACAATTAAACACTTGCAGTGAATTCAGCGATAACCTCGCTGAATTTTATAAGTAGGTATAGAGATATACTTAAGTTAAGTTAAGTTTAGAAATTCCTTGACCAATTGTCTTGCAGGAATAAACCCGCAGTTAAGTACCGATCAACCCTATTTAAATGATTTTTTTTCTTTCTATTTACAATTACCAAAACACGGTTTCGTCTTTTAAAGTTTTCAGTAGTCAGAAAAAATCAATCTTATATGCATTATTCAGAGGTTTTCCTAAGAGCGGGGGCACACGATGCGTTGCGGCGGCGGTGCGGCGCCGGAGCGGTGTCGCTGCGTCGTCTTACATAGAAATATCTGTGGCATGTCACACGATGCGCTCCGGCGCCGCACCGGACTTGCAACCACCAAGACGAGGCGGGGAGGGGTGAATGCGTTGCGACGTCGGAGCGGCACCGCTCAGTTGTTTCCAACAATAGACGTCTTTTACGATCCATTTTCATTAACAGACTGTCCAACGGTGCTACGGCGCCGCTGCGACATAACAACGTTACGGCGCCGCACCGCTCGTGTGCCCACTGACACGGTGAAATCTTTGCGGTGCGGCGCCGCAACGCATCGTGTGCCCCCGCTCTTACTCTCGTGGTTTCGGACTTGGCTATCACCGCCCTTCTCAATAAACACCCTGTAAGTATAGGTACATCATCTACAATAGATGTGAATAGATGCCTGTTTACTTTTACTTACATAAAGTGATTGCTGACTGGATTGACCTGACCATTAGTAGCGAAGGCGACGATAGTTAGGTATACTTATCATGTTTTATGAACCATGGTTAGATTGCTTGTGCATGTTTGTTGTTCTTTGAAATTACTTTTATATGGTAAACCGGCAATCATTGCATGCACAATAGTTTTATTACCTATCTGATCTAGTATAAAAATGCAGTTCTTAGCGAAATATTGTCTTAGCTTACAACAAAATAATGTGTAGGCATAGACAAAGGAAAACAAGGTCATATTATGTCGTAGGTCATATTTCCTAAACTGCTGATTTATGTATTTTTGCAAGACAATTCGTTCAGGCAGCTGCTGAATCCGCTGAGTTTTCAATTGTTTAAAAGATTTGAAAATCGAATGCATAATACCTACGATTATACCTACTGCCTTATCATTCGATGTCGTGGGAATTTTACAGAAACAGAAAGTCAATTGGTGACTAAAAATGGTTTTCCGCTGTACCCATTATAACTACATAACATTGTTGTCGCGACTTGGGCCAAGCCTTAATTTTTCACCAAGAAGTGTTTTTATCGGAAAGCCTATTTGCCCTTATGCGGGGGCATAAAATGTGGCACATTTACCGAGCTCAGGTGGAGGTGACCTTTTTGGCAAAGGGGATCCAGTTAATCCTCTTGTTTCTGGCGGATTTGTCTGCTGAAGGGAGTGATATGTTGAACGTGCTTCGAATATGAATGTGTGCTGAGTGAAATAAAACGTAAAGTTATATATTTTTTTAAACAATTTATTGTTTACAGAAACATTTACAAATAAAAACAAGGGACGCAATATCCTTTGTTATCACTTATTAAATAAATAAATAAGTAATAAATATTATAGACAATCCACACAACACTATCTAGCCCCAAAATAAGCAGAGCTTGTACTATGGGAACCAGATAGCTGATATAATACTTACCTACATTATATATATTATTTTTTTATTAACATACTTAGAATACAATATAACACCCAGACAGAGAACACATAGGAATAAGTACGTGCTTATCTGCCAACTATTCTAAGGAGGCAAGTATTTTACTAAAGGAGGAAAACCATTTTAAATATTGCGCATAGTCTCAGGAGGGCAAACCCACAGGTTCCCGCCAAACTCGTTTAGCTCAGGAGTTGCTCCTTCTACCAAGACACTACAACACCATCGCTGCTAACAACCAACACGATACATTGGCTTCCATGTACTGATTCATGCGAAAACAACCGCTAGAAAGCAGCCAGTGAGCACGCATCATGATAGAAATAAACATTCTTAGAACATATTTATTATTATGCAACCGTTGCGTCAAACGCCAAACACGCGGAAGGCTGTGCAGTCGGCCAATGGAGCAGCGAACGCAATGTAACCAAGTCTCATGCAAACTCAAAATTATGTGGCATGTATTTGATAATTACAATTTCTGTGCAATTAAGAATGTGGCTTCGGTTATATAGGCCTTTACCTAACAATTTCTAATGTAAATTTTCTAATTTCTTATTAAGCTATCTGAAATACTGTCCCAGGGACTAAAGCGTCCCGCGAGTAGGGCTTGAGTAATCACCGGTTGCCTCTGACGCTATCTAAATTATCTAAAGAAATATTTACTTTAATTATAATAGAGTCCAACAAACCGTTATATGAAAATTCTGTAGTTCAACCTACATGCTCCACACAATACATAGGGAAGCTCTAAGCTACCTCTTCTCCGGGATATTTTCAGTTTTAAGCCTCCGCTATACTCTGGTCTAAAAACAAAACACGACCGGAAAGTTGGAAAAATTTAAAATAAAGATGGCGTTGCCTGACCTGAGCTGTGAATTCATGTATTTGATACCAACTATTACTTATTCTGTGCTTGGGTCTGACATTTGTCACGACATTACAATGTGTTGACTAGAATACGCTTCGTTAGACAAAAACACAGACAGATATTCAGTAAATAAATATAACCCAATTGTTATGTTAGCTGATTCCCGTCGCAGAGTTTCCATTGCATATTTTTCATCCAGGATTGGTGATAACAATGGCAAGCTGTGCGGTATTTTTTGAACTACCACGAACGCTACATTTTAAATCTAACTTATATAGTAGTGTAGTAGTAGTAGTCTAATTTATATAGTATAACAAGCAAATAGCCCCAGATTTAATAAAAGAAACCTTCCACCAAGAAGAGATTTTCCTCATATTATGCAAAACCAGAGTGAGTTGCAAGTTCATAAATGTCGGTAGTCGGTGAATGAACACTTGTATTTTTTAAAGGTAAAAAACGGAACCCTTATAAATTCGTCATGTCTGTCTGTCTGTCCATCCGTATGTCACAGTCACTTTTTTTCAAAAAAATGAAATGAAATGAAAAGAAATAATTTATTTGCTTGAAGTATGGTACTTACAAAACTGTAAAAGCTATATGTACTGATGAAACTTGGTAAATAGATGTATTCTGTAAACCGCATTAAGATTTTTATACTTAGAACTGACACTCAAAAAATATTTTTTCATAAAACTTATGAGTTTTCTTAACATTAAGTAAAAGATTATTAAACCAGTTAAGTATTTACGACAGAGATGCGTTAACGTCATCGTAATTAGCCTTCTATCTATCGACTTTAAAAATTAATGAGGTATCGTCAGCAAATAGTACTGTTTCACATAGTTTTTTAACCAAAAAAGGAAGGTCATTTACGTACACTAGAAACAAGAAAGGACCTAATATCGAACCTTGTGGCACCCCTATGTCAATAACTGACCCAAAAGATCTCTCACCGCCCACATCTACTTTAAGGATTCTATCAGTCAAGTACGATTGTAATAAGTCAATGGAGCGATTTAGAATACCGTAATGTTTAAGTTTAGATATTAAGAGGGTGACGGACGCAGCTCGCAACTTCAATTCGAGGCGCGGGCAAAAATTGCTCCGAATATAGCTATCTCTATTCATTTGATGCGGGCGCCACGGAATATTAGTATACACACACAGGCGCTCGTGTGACGCGCTACTTCTATACGTGAATCCAACCATAGTGCCGCGCTTGTGCGTGTGCGTCAGCCACTGATAACGATTTTTATGCATTGCCTAATTTCGTCAACGTTACTAACACCCGTTTTCACTAAACCTAGGCGACGCCTAAATCGGATGCCTAAATATTAACGGGCCGACGTACACAGCTCGCAACTTCAATTCGAGGCGTGAGCAAAAACTGCTCCGAATATAGCTATCTCTATTCATTTGATGCGGGCGCCACGGAATATATAATAGTAGTATACACACACAGGCGCTCGTGTGACGCGCTACTTCTATACGTGAATCCAACCATAGTGCCGCGCTTGTGCGTGTGCGTCAGCCACTGATAACGATTTTTATGCATTGCCTAATTTCGTCAACGTTACTAACACCCGTTTTCATTAAACCTAGGCGACGCCTAAATCGGATGCCTAAATATTAACGGGCCGACGTACACAGCTCGCAACTTCAATTCGAGGCGTGAGCAAAAACTGCTCCGAATATAGCTATCTCTATTCATTTGATGCGGGCGCCACGGAATATATAATAGTAGTATACACACACAGGCGCTCGTGTGACGCGCTACTTCTATACGTGAATCCAACCATAGTGCCGCGCTTGTGCGTGTGCGTCAGCCACTGATAACGATTTTTATGCATTGCCTAATTTCGTCAACGTTACTAAGCGTCAGATAGGCTAGTGGCTAGGGCGTGCGGATTCACACTGAGAGGACGAGGTGGGCGGGAGTTCAAATCTGGTCAAAGAGAGTTGACTTTTTGCACCCTACAATTTTATGTTTTTATTTTTTGTGGCTGCATTACCTGACTAACCCTCTAAGCTTATTGCTTGCTTGTTTCGCTTTTCTAGTATTCAATAAGCAAGGATTGGTCATGCTCTGAATGCAAGAATAAAGTGAAAAAAAAAACAACATTCCTGAACCGATAAAGAACCTTCAGAGTAGCTATTTACGCACTTAGAAAAGACACCAGGAAATTCTCTAACATGATACGAGTGAGTTTATTCATCAGGTAGGGTTTGTGCGGGTTCTGGACCAAATTGAAGAAGAGTAAAGAGAACCATTGACTCCGAGTTGAGTTGAGAGAGCCATTGACCCTGGCGCGGAGCGATGGAGTTGTGGTTGATGACGTTCCAGTAGAGGATGATGGGTGGGAGTCCGCTCAACATCAGGTGGGGTGTGGTTCGCCAGACCTCATCGATCACACACACACAGCAATAAAAAACACGCAAAGCGGCTCACTTACCAAAGTACAGAAAGTCTAATAATGTGACTGCATTTAAAAATATACTTTATTCGTTGAGCAATTAGGTTGCTTTTATTCTGCTTATTTACATTCGCAAAACCAACGATTGCGAACATCGACCTACAATTACATGGACCTCGGCTTTCGCACAAAACTCGCGAAAAAAATGTACCAAGCTAACCTACTATAGGTGGATACTTCTAAAATGATTATAAACAAACTGAAAAAAAAATTATTTATGTCTTATCACAATTACTATATAGAACTCAATTTTGATTGCATGAAGCAACTTCTAGTGAACGTTACAGAAATTTTTCCAAGTCTTTTTATCAATATTTCCACCAGACGTTGAGCAGTACTCTGTTTATTGAGCTCCAGTTATATAAAGAAAAACTATTTTGTTAAAGTATTTCTCAGTCTTTTTATCAATATTTCCACCGGACGTTGAGTGGTAGCAGTTTTTTGAGCTCCAAATAAATAAAGTTTTTTTTTTAATTTCTTAGTCGTTTTATCAATATTTCCACCTGACGTTGAGCTGTAGTTTATTTCTTGAGCTCCAGAAAAATAAAACAGAAATATGTTGTTCAAATTTTTACAAGTCTTTTTATCAATATTTCTACCTGACGTTGAGTGGTATCAGTTTTTTTAAGCCCCAGATAAATAAAGAATAAAAATATTTTTTAGCCATTTTTCTTAGTCCTTTTTTCAATATTATAACCTGACGTTGAGCGGTAGTCGGTTGTTTGAGATTCAGATAAATAAAGAAAAAAAATATTTTGCTGAAATTTTTCCAAGTCTTTTTATCAATATTTCCACCTGACGTTGAGTGGTAGCAGTTTTTTAAGCCCCAGATAAATAAAGACTAAAAATATTTTGTGGCAATTTTTCTTAGTCATTTCATCAATCTTTCCACCTGACGTTGAGCGGTAGTCGGTTTTTTGAGATCCAGATAAATAAAGAAAAAAAATATTTTGCTGAAATTTTTCCAAGTCTTTTTATTTAATATTTTTTTTTTATTAAAAAAAAATATTTTGTTCAAGTATTTCTCAGTCCTTTTATCAATATTTCCACCGGACGTTGAGTGGTAGCAGTTTTTTGAACTACAAATAAATAAAGAAAAAAAATAATTTGTTGTAATTTTTCTTAGACCTTTTATCAATACTTCATATACAGGGTGGAATTTTGTAATGCCACCTGGAGGGAAAGTACTCTTAATACTGCAGATAGAAAATTTTACTCACAGGAAACATTCCTTTATTTTTGAATAGAAAGCAAACTGCATTCAAAGTTTTTCGAAAATTCTCTCACACCCGGGAATTGAACCGGCTAAAATCAGAAAAATTATACCTTGTACTTTTATTGCATCGATCGTTAGTCAATTATAAGGATGAAATCTCTCTAACAAACATGATAAATTAAATGAAAGAAAAACCAGGAAATCTTAAATTAATTTAATTATTTACAAAAAATGGTTAACTAACTAGTTACTTGAAATTAGTTGCTTGAAATGGGCTCCATTCTCTTGGATACACAAATTTATTCTTTTAACGAATTCATTTCTTTAAAAGAATAAATTTATTCCTTTCAAAAAAAAAAATTAATTTAAAAATTATTTTATTTTTAATTTTAGAAATTGCTTTCTATTCAAAAATAAAGGAATGTTTCCTTTGAGTAAAATTTTCTATCTGCAGTATTAAGAGTACTTTCCCTCCAGGTGGCATTACAAAATTCCACCCTGTATAGAAATTAATGGTTCATAATTTGTTTTAGTCGAAATGTTGGCTTTTTTCGAAATTTCGGCAGACTTTTTGACCTAGTGCTGCACCTTGATTTCGTTTACCCAACCTACAACCTACCTAGGTACTTAGTATTTCCCATCTTCACTTAGTACCCTTCCTAAACTAACAATTATCAAATATCTAAGCATTATGTTTTATGCCAGTGTAGGTATTTAACTAGTCCGAAGTCCGAGCGATTCACACACACAACCGAAGTGTCCCGTGTGCTTCAAGCGTTTCCTCCCCCTGCACCCCGCCACCCACGCCGTTCGAAAATGCCATGAGTTTGATCGTGTTCCGTAATACCAAAAATGATGACTGAAAACTTTTTGTATTCTTCACATAGTATTGTTATTCTGTAACTAGACAATATAAACTAGGTTCCTTAACAAAAAACACGTAAGATATTGTTGTTTTTAGTACGTGGTTTCGTACTAAAAACAACAATATCTTACGTGTTTTTTGTTAAGGAAAACTTGATAAGTTTAGCATAAAAATGTGCAAAATGCGATTGGTGTTTATTTCATTTCAGGTAAGTAATTTGAAATAAAAACTGTTGAGGAACCTAGATAAATACTATGCAAATACAATTATTACAATAATATAGTGTAAATCTGTCTAAATTAGAAATCATTTTGGTATTCCGTTTGTATGAAAATTTTCCATACGTCAGCCCCTTAACTAGTTTTTTCGTGTGCGCGAGCTGCAGCAAGCAGCTCGCGTGTCGGTGTGCTACTCCCAGTTTTACATTACACTTGCACTTGTAAAACCCCAAAAAGTAGTAAAGAAAGTCCTAAGTAACCCTAAAAGTCGATCAGTGAATCAAGTTCCTCAGTGTAGTAAAACCCCAATCAAAGTCCTAAAGAACCCTAAAATTGTTTACATAATCAAGGTCCTCAGTGAAGTAAAATTCCAATTAAAGGCCTAAGGAACCCTAAAAGTTGTTTATTTTATCAAGTTCCTCAATGTAGTAAAACCCCAATCAAAGTCCTAAGGAACCCTAAAAATGTTAACATTATCAAGCTCCTAAGTGTAGTTGAAACTCCAATCAAAGTCCTAAGGAACCCTAAAAGTCGAACACTTAATCAAATTGCTCAATGTAGTAAAACCCCAATCAAAATCTTATACGGAACCCTAAATTGTACGTCAAGCCAAAACCCTTAACGGGTCGAAACCGCTGAAAGGAACCCAAACGTTGACTACCGGGTCGCGTGCATCGCGAGCTGCAAGCAGCTCGCGTCCTCAATGCGTTCCCACAGGGGCGGAACCCTAAACCAAGTGAAGATCCAATCAAACACCTTAAAAAACCTAAAATTCAATCTCCAATCATAGTCCTCAGTCGAATGAACCGTTTGAACGACCTTAATCGGACGATTTTTGCAAAACCGGAAGTGGCACAGCCGCCATTTTGAATTTTGAACTGTCAGTCTAGTGAACATTTTTTCACACCCCTAAGACACCCTAAATTAGAGTAGGAGGGGGTTCTAAATTTCCCTAAATTTCAGTAGGGTGGGCGTGGTCGCGTGGCGGCTCGCTTCGCTCGCCGCAACGTTCCCCCCGGGTTCAGGAGGAGGGGGTTCTGGAGGCTTGAGGGGGGGGTCACAGCACGGCTCGCTTCGCTCGCTGCGACCCTCCCCCCGGGTTCAGGAGGAGGAGGTTCTGGGGGGCTTAGGGGGGGGGGGGGGGTCACGCTTTGCTCGCCGCACTGTTCCCCATGGTTGCATGGCGGCTCGCTTCGCTCGCCGCAATGCTCCACTCGAAAAAAAGGGTCAAAAATAATAAAGGGGTCTAGAGGGAGGAGGGGGGCAAAATTTATTTTGCTTTCAAAATAATCTCACCTTCCCTACATGACCCAAAAAAAAAAGTCTTGCAAGTCACTCCGCTTGGAAGATACGAAAGGGGGGGGTGAAAAAAGGGGCAAGAGGGGGGTGTTTTTTTGTTTTTTCAATTCAGGAAGAAACCCTCTATACGAAACCCCAATCGAAAACCCCCTATCTCGACGGCATCCGGTAGCACTCACAAAAGGGGGGGTCCTGGGGGGCAAGGGGGGCAATTTTTTTTGTACAATAACATTCTTATCTTTTTTCTTCTCTTTCGTCTTCTCCCTTTTAATCTTTTTTTTTCTGAAAAGTAATATTTCATCAAAATCGGCTTAGCCGTTTTGTTTTATTGTTTGTTACTGCATACCTTCGTCATTTAATTTTATGATCCAATTTAGTAATTTTTTCTTTTATCTAAAAGGTTATACTTCCAGATCTGTATGTAAATCTAGTAAGTATAACTTAGTGCATAGAATTCATGCCTATGGAAATAAATAATAATAATAATAATGCTGGACAATTCACACAACATGATCTAGCCCCAAGCTAAGCAAAGCTTGTGTTATGGGTGCTAGATAACTGATATACATAATACAATACATTACATGCATAGATAATTTTCATTTCAATTCATAAATGAATTGAAATGGAAATTATTTATGGGTGGCTTTAAGCTTTGCACTCATTTAGGCATTCGGTGCTCATTGCGGTGGAGATCAGTGAAGCATTGTGAAATAACACTGTCTATTCGACTTATATTATTGTATTTTATCGGCATTTAAAAATATTAGGTATACCAAAGAGTTTCGACAATCCCAACTGACTCTTCAAAGTTCTGTCAAACGCAAAATCTTGGGAAACTCCTTGCTGCGTGTATAGAAATAGGCACATGTATTTTGGTATTTGGGTATTTGAGCGCACCGTGCATGAAGCCTTTGACAGAAAGTTCCAGAATTCGGGATTTAAAAGACGGCAATCAAAAATACTCAAAACCCATGATATTATTGTTATGACTGGGCTCTCAGCTCATTTATTAGTAGCTCTGCCTTCTGCGCCATAGGTCGTGGGTTCGATCCCCACCGAGAACAAATATTTGTGTGGTGATCATAGATATTTGTTCTCCATCCGGATGTTATATTGTTTTCCAAGTACCTATGTATTTACAAACAAAATGTATTTAAGTATTACATCAGCTATCTGGTTCCCATAATACTAACTCTGCTTAGTTTAGGGCTAGATAGTGTAGTGTAGATTGTCCATAATATATATATATATACTTCCTTTTCATTGTAATGGGCTCCCAAACTCTTTGCAAAATCGACACTATTTTTATAAAGGCCTAAAATCGGCTACTAGTTTTTGAGTCTTCTTGTCATGTCAATAGAAAATTAAAGCTGGTGTGGTGGATTATGAATGTGCCTCAAAAGTTTTGCTACTTCACGTTGGTTTCATTTATTGTTTTCCTTCACCGTTAGAGTGTACTGACATAGTGCACATAGGTTTTTTGGCAGATAAACTAATTTGTGCATGACGGGGTTTGAACACACGCCTTTAGAATCAAAAAGCGGGTCGCTACGACAATATAACCGGTGCTAAGCAACCAGAGCGCCCCTCCACCTAATGGACCGATGACATTCTAAAGATCGTGGGAAATCGGCAAATTGTTTTTTCATGGAAATGTATAAAGGAGGTCTATATCTAGCAGTGGACTTCTACTTACTGATGATGATGACGGAAAGCACTGGGTAGATAGGAAGATAGCTACTTATGCAACTACAAAAATGGAGGTATTTAACAAAAGCATTGCGCTTCGCTGGTCACGCACGATAGGAACGTGCCCTAGAATGTACTAGATAAGTTATATGCTACATAAAATATATACTTCTACAGGCTGATGATGATGTGAATACAGGTTATCGATCATAATGTATGATGAAGATGGTATTATGTCATTTCGTTACACTGTGACAATTTGTTTTGCGTTACACTGTGGCAAATTTATAATATCATAGTAACTATGATTTAATCTAGGGTATATTTTACGTAGTCAGAGATGAAATGTCATGTCGCGAAATTTGACATAGACCTCACGTCGTCGGCCGCGCGGGCTGTACTGAGAAGTAAGTAGGAAAGCCTAGCTATTTATATTCTTGAAAATTTTATTTTTTTATAAAAACTACGGCAACTAAGAAAAGTGCAATAACATCAGGTTTTTACGTATTTATTAAGGTAAACGGGAACAAAACTTTCATTGCAATGGCTCTAACAGCAACTGAAAAAAACCATCCCAAATCCAAAAAAAATTGAGAGTTTTTGGCAAACTTTGCGTTCAATTTTATCGAACCCAGTGAGTTTAAGAGAATTTCTAGCCTAATCATAATTTTTTTACACCATTTAATTGTTATATTTTACAAAAATAATAAATGGATTCATCCATACAACGAAAAAAAATGCTACTTTACATTTTCGGTTTCACCTGATGTAGGCCCCAGTTAGATTCTAATTTCGACACCGCAGTTTTATATTTCAAACAAAAAGGGACGTCTGTTATCTTATCCCTTTTCCCAGGTTTTATCTATGTATTGTTAGCCGGTTTTGGGAACTCTAATGGGTATTAAGAGAAATAGCGTCGTGTAATGCGTGGATAAAGCCAAACAAAGTTCTAACTCTATTCAATGGGTAGTTTTCGCCTTATAAATATACATGTGTGATAGTGTTGATGTGATAGTGTTGTGTGGATTGTCCGCATTATTTATTCATATTACATGAATAAATAATGCGGACAATCCACACAACACTATCTAGCCCCAAACTATAAGCAGAGCTTGTATTATGGGAACCAGATAGCTGATACATATAATATTTAAATAGTATGTACCTCTAATGTAAAAACATACCTACACAGAATACAATATAACACCCAGACAGAGAACAAACATCTGTGTTCACCACACAAATATTTGTTCTCGGTGGGGATCGAACCCACGACCTACGGCGCAGAAGGCAGAGCTACTGCCAACTGAGCTGAGAGGCCAGTCTTATTAGTATAAAAGGTGTCTCGTGCAAAAATAATTTCCTATGCGGTTTTTTTGACAATGACTCATTTGACATCACGCTAGATCTATGCCAGGGATTCCCAAACTATTTTGGACAAGTGACCCCTTTTCCAAAATTAACAGTTTCCTCCGACCCCCATGGCCAAATTACCTACTATTAAGATGAACCCCCTTATTCGCAATGGTCCGCTAACTTAAAACAGCTGCTACAGAATGTTATTTTTCATAGGTATCTCTCGATTTAGGTCAATAGAAGAAGACAGAGTGAGAATTAGCAATGCTTTAAGTCAGCAGACTATTATGAATAAGGGGCGTATCTTTAGTTTTTTCTTATTGATACAAAATACCAGGTACTAAGGTACCAATTGGAAAACTTTGCACTTGGTTAGGTGATTAAAGTTGACTCCATTTTCTCATCAAAATTTAACAAAATAAACGTACGTTGTACGAACTTGAGACTTTACATTACTACAACAATGCTATTTCCTACAAAAATATTCATTATTCTTAGTACACGTAACACAACATAAACAATACAGTATCTACATACCTAACTTGAAAGTTTGAAATAAGAACTTGTGTTAATTTAATAGGGGTCGATTGTTAGACCTCGTCGACCCCCAAAATCAGTTTTCGTTTATGTCGACCCCTAGGAAACCAATATCGACCCCAAGGGGTCGATATCGACCACTTTGGGAATCCCTGATCTATGCAAATGAAAACTCAAGTATAACTACCTAATTATACTTGGTAATCGGCGGGTTAATGGACGGATGCGTCTTGAACTGCACCGCAAGGCTAAAAGGGGTTTTTTAGAAAGGCAAGCCTTGGTAAATAGCGATTGCGAAATATGCATTTTACATTTTAAAATGGTCACCTAATTATAATAAAATTATTATCTTAAGTACATATTTTGGAGTTGTGCAATTAACGTTTGAATTTATAAGTGCCTAATAAGTAGTTAATAGGTATAATACCGACTTACTTACCTACCTTCATTCGTTTTAGAAGGGGTTTAGGATTGGTTAGAAATGGAGGTCGAATATTTAAAATAAATATTGTGGACAATCTACACACTATGTAGCTCCAAATTAATCAGATCTATAGTACAAGCTCTGCTTTATTTGGGGCTGAATAGCTGATATAAATACGTACTTAAAGAATACCCCTGCCTTATACAGATACGAGCTGGTATGACCGAACTTCGCTCGGGGTTAAAAAATATAAATTAATAATAAAATAATAGATGTCAGGAAGAGTCGTGTCTTTATTGGCTTATTTTTAATTAACAACGCCATCTGCTGGAATAGCTTGCAGTTAGTTGCTCACAATCGCCAATAGATGGCAGGAACAGTCGTATATTGAGTTTATGTTTGATTATTGCAAAACACCAACTTCTCGTCATTTTCTAAAAATTAATCCTAGCTAGATTGATTTATCGCCCCCGAAACCTTCTGTATACTTAATTTGATGAAAATTGTTGGCGCCGTTTCAGAGATCCTGAATATATATATATATACAAGATTTTCTCGTTTAAAGGTATAAGATAATAAGATAAGATAGGGCTTGGGTTATAGGGATATAATCTTACACCCTGTATATAATTACAGTGGTCATAAAAGGAATATGTCGCCCGCTATTTTCAAATGAAACTCGTACTAAAGTCCTCAATATAGTTTATTTTTATAAGAAAATCATTTTCATACATACATCTCCTCATTTATATATAAATACACAGAAGTGTACGCGGTCTGGCATACAGCATTTCTCAAAAATAGCATTGGCTAGTCACGAAATATTTAGCTAGCATTATAATAACTACATAAATTCCATAACTACGAATTCATTTATAAACAATTACGCGTATAACTGGATCGTTTAATCATTTCAATAATACCATAATCCCATTATACGGAAATCATATCAACTTGAGATACTATAACAAGAGTTTACATAATATACATGTGTTCTTACTTTAAGTATAGTTTTTTGAATTCCATTACTGTTTGGCCATGGCTGGGGCATAGTGGGAAGTACCATGATCGATGTGATATTAAAAATTGTAACATAAAAATATTATAATTTATACTACTACGTACGGAGGGAAAGTGCCCTGAAGGGACTACGTAACATTTCAATATAACATCTAACAGATCGTACTTCAAGTCTCGCCACAGCCCCAACCAAGGTCCTCGCTATAAACGTACGATAGATACGTCTATCGACAAATCACAAAGCAATATTACATCTATAATAAGTACGACAAAATCTTATTAAACGTAAAAACAGCTGGCACAATGAAGATCTAGACAAGTTACATAATAATACATTAACATTACGTTATTAAAGTACAAATCATACATGAAAATATGTATTTAATATAATCAACAATATACACAATAAATTAGATCATGGAATGTTATTATGAATTTTCCATTTTGTTCATTAATGGCATGGATGACAGTGGGAATAAAGAAGACGCGATAAAAAAATAATGCTATAGTTATAGTTACTTAAAGCGAGAATATATAGCTATTTATGCATATAGATATGCGAAGTAGGCCACTAGAACACTTTAGACGAAATGTGCGAGAATTGCGGCGATTGCACAATGTCCGACGCCTGCATTCCTCACTGTTAACTTAAATCTCAATAGGTCAAACCGCACTGCCCTTACAAGCTGGCCAAACCAATGCGTTCAACTAATATCTTGTTCACAACACATTATAAACAACTAATCACCGTGAACATAAGTTGAACTCATTGGTGTACCCAATGCACGAATCTTACAATAAAACACTTTCCAGCAGTCCAGTTGGACGATACGCTTTGCTCCGTCGGGTAAATTACTTCGCCTTTTTAGGCAATATGCTTCGCTCAGTTGGACAAAAAGCTCCTTTTGAGCAACGCATCGCTCAGTTGCACAATACTTTTTTTGGGCAATATTCGTTTCGTCCAGCGGTTTCGTGCATTTTGTCTGGCTGATGCATCACTAAAGTGGAGAGATGCGCGCTCAAAACTAGTTCAGACAGCTCATACATCCTATAATAAACTGACCAGAAATACATCTGAAACAAACGAAAGCGTAATATTAATACCGCTGTATACAGACTGGGTAGGTGTTTTCTACCGCCTAAGTCTCCAATATTATAATTTTTGGGGCTTTCAGAAACAGCTTAAACGAGATCCGAACAAAGTAAACCTGGATAGCCCATTTTAGTGGACTCTTCAGCATTTTTGTCATAGAAGGACCTGCATAGGAAGGACCATACGTTTCGTCGTCTTTCAAATAAAGACACCTCACTGGCTAATTTCAACTCTCAAGTGTCACATCAGCCAATGATATACGAGATTGACTGACCCCAAATGAAGTGGGACTATGGCAGGAAGGAGGAAACACCTTACCCTAATAGTATCAATAGGGGAAACACTCATGGTCAATGGACCATCTCTTCAAGTTAAAGAAGACTACAGTACTACTAAATTCAAAATAACCTGACGACCAGAGACATTCGTTAGTGAGCCTTATTTATAACTGTGCGTGAGAACCCGATTTTTTTTAAGCTATTGCATAGCTTCTATCGCGGGCCTTGAGCGTGGGGACCGAATTCAGAAATTCCGTAACGAAAAAAACCTAACACCCCCAAAGAAAAAAAAATTTTTTTTATCGGTCACCACGCTCAAAGTGTAACTTGAATTAATATAAAAAAAAACAAAGGATAAAAAAATACTGCATTAATAAAATAAATAAATAATTATAATTGCTTAAGTTGATAAAAAATGCTATGCAATAGCTTTACCGCGGCAGTCTCCGAGTGCCACACGTCTTTGTTGTTTTTTTTTAATTTTCTATTTATTTACCTTTCAGTTGGCGTGTCCGTCCTCGTAGAGCGTGGTGGCTATATATGTGGTGGGCACGAATCCCTCCTCCCGCGTGTGATGTCTCCGCACGCGCGTCCAGCCATCACCGGCGTCCGTCTCCAGCACAAGCAGTCTCTCTCCCGTCTCCATACGCATCGTGGAGCCGCTGCCTATTCCTGACCGGAAAGAGCACTGTTATTAAACATCAATAGATAGGTATGTTTCATTGGGGAGCGATGCGAACCAGCTATAATTCCTTCTAGTGAGACAAAGAGGAAAAGATAACTTCGATACGATTAATGTACATTGCACGAAACACAGAACTGCACTGCTCGGCTGCAAATCCAGCTCGCGTAAGTAGTCCGGTATGTCATCAATTTTTCCCCTCCATTGGTGTGCGGCGGTTAGTTCCCCCCCTAAGCCAGACTGGCTAAAGCAAGCTGTAAGCATTCGAAGATGACTTATAGTCACCTTCGAATGCATAGAGGGCTTTGTAGTAGCCCACAGGATGCAGGTCCGGCTCGCAGTAGTAGTCGTCGAAGTCGGACTCTTGTTCGTGCTCGTCGTTTTCCTCCCCTCCGTTTTGGTGTGGTCGTTGTGAGCGGCGGCCATTTCCCCCCATAGGCCAGACTAGTTAGAGCAAGCTGTAATATAAGTCACCTTCGAATGCATATAACGCCTTGCAGTAGCCCACAGGCTGCAGATCTGGCTCGCAGTAGTAGTCGTCGAAGTAAGACTCCTGGTCGTGCTCGTCGTTTTCCTCCCCTCCGTTGGTGTGGTCGTTGTGAGCGGCGGCTATTTCCCCTCCTAGGCCAGACTCGGGCGAGCCGCCAGCAGCGCGACCCGCGACCACGCCCACGCCGGTGCCCGTGCTCACGGAGGATTCCGACGCGGAGCGGGAAAGGGACTCGCTGTTGTTTGAACCGATACTGGAATTAGAGGTAGTATTTTTATTGAAAAACTTGCGAGGCAGTGCTTTGTTATAGGCAATGAGCCTATAACAAAGGCAATAAAAAATCTAATTCAAATATACATTTAAGTATGTATACATTAGTATCACACATTTTTTTTGATTCATTTGTATCTCAAGGATCACTTTGAAACGCCTTATAGCTAGCAGAATCTTAGGTGCGACGCGACCAAGAAGACCTGTCAGAAGACCAATACTAACTACTATTCAAGCTTCTGCTTGACACAGAACAGTTTTTTTTGGCACATATCACACGTGTATCGTGTAACACTAAAAGCGCCCCTAGCCGACATTTCAATTCATGTTGCCATTCATGACTGTGCCAAAATTGCATGGCGTAAAACAGGGGTGCTCACACTTATAGTGTCGGCAATCGACTAGATAATATTTTAAAAGAAAGGGATCGACTAAACTAATATGTAGGTAGGTCATCAGCAATGCTATTGCCACCAGCGTCTTGGGGATGCTTTCGTCTGTCCCAGAATTGGATCAGTTGAGCTATCTAAAAATGATCATGCATGCCACTATTAACCGCGTATTTCCAGAAATTCTACGGGGTGCCTATATTAAGCATGTTGCTGGCGATCGACTCGAAAAGCTTTCGCGATCGACCGTTTGAGCACACCTGGCGTAAAAGATGGTAATAGAGATCGTCCAACCTTAAACTGCACGTACCACTACTTCAGTCAGTCAAAGTAAATTGTTCTATAATACCTACATCACAAAGATCATTTTGAAGTACTTTGCTGTGAGCCAACTTCAAGAAAACGTGGTGGAGGGGCGTGCATTTTTAGACTGGTTTATCTATACCTGGTAGCTTGCTGCGGCGCCGCCCCATTGGTCCTGGCCGTGGGGTGCAACGTCGCCGGCGCGCTCACTTGACTGTTCGCCTCCGCTAACAGCTCTTCGTACTTGTTCAACTGTGCCCGCAGCTTTTTCAACTTGTCGCAACATTCGTTTAGTTGACCTGGAATAGGAAACATGTATAATATTAGCAAGGAATGTTTTTGTTGAAAGGGTGTTTCTACTCATTACAATACTTTTTTAATAATGACGTACAAGTTGGTTCGTTTTAATTATTTATTGACAAATAATTTCCTGATTAATTTTGACATGCCTACTATTAAATTAAATTTATGTTTTTTTTTGTACACCTTATTATAATTGTTTATTGATTTTATAGTGTTTACTACACTTAAGGAAATCACCTTATTATATTAAAAATATCTATTATAAAGGACGGAAAACAAAACATTTTGATTCGTACCAACAAAAAAAAACAATGGGTAAGTGTTATCTTTAAATAGCTATTGAATGCTAAACATTTTGCAAACAATAGGCGCCACATCCTTGCTAATAATGGTGTTGAACTTAAGTGGCAGAACACCGTCTAGCCATATAACTTTTGAAAACTATCATGGTTTTTTAACACTATTTTTATGAACAACGACATATTTACCATGATTACATTTTGTGAGTTTACAGTTGCATACACCATGATCACGGTAGAAGATGGCTTCCAATTATATGGAATCTGGAACCCGGTGGTACGAATGTGTAAGCACAAACATGCTAACACATGGTGATCATGGTGTATGTAATTGGTGTATAACCGTTTTAATTAACAAATAAATAAATAAAGTAAATTGCGATCAGAGTACACATTTTATATCAACAAAAATGTTAAATGTGCTAGCGTTGTTTGACGGTTGTCCGCCCCTTACCTGTCTGACCATGCAAAGCATTATCCTTGTATCATAAACATATGCATATGCGCTTTGTTGGTCAACAATATGATGTCATAGAAATATGATTACAAAAACTTGAGACTCACGACTGTATTGAATTGTTATAATAACCTTTTCGGTCGGCGCAAAAACTTGTTTATTTTTTGCATGTTTTTTTACATTAAGAATGGTCTGGCTCGCTAGACAGACAAGTTCAAGACAAACATCTAAGTTCATCACACAAATGTATATATGTCGTAGGTGGGATTCCAATCATAAAACTACAGTGCTGAAGGCGGATCTAATAAGCCCGTCACACACGTAGCTCTAATATATTATATATTTAAACGCCATGCGATAATATAAATAACGGTATAAGTTTGTGACGTCATAGAAACATAATTCATAGCTGCGTGTGCGGTCACTTGAATATTTGTATAGAAAATAGATCGTAATATGCCTTGCTATAACTAATATTAATATATATTATAGCTACATGTGTGACGGGCTTTACCGCCTGAGCTGCGAGGTTCTCGGTCATAATGGTCCTTACACAGAATAGTGAATACAATAGAAAGGCGTTCATGCGCCGTTTGCGCTGTCGCCAGTTTAACATTTTCACTGTTTTATTTAAAACTAGCGGCCGCCCGCTGGTTCGCTCGCTCCGTTCCCGTTACCTTTTCGGGATAAAAACCTATGTGCTTTCTAGACTATAAACAATCTCTGTGCCGAATTTCATCCAGATCCGTTCAACCGTTCTGGCGTTATTGAGTAACAAACATCCATCTAAACCTTCGCATTTATATATTAGTGGAAAGTGGGTATGGAATAATAGAGGGAGATGTATATTTTACCTTCAACAGTCATGGGGTCTCCTAACGCTGGACTTGATTCGTAAACCCCTTTCATTTTCATTAGGCCTTCCATAGCAGCTTGTTCCTGAGACACCTGAAACAGATTTGAACAAATTGAGCGAATAATCTTAATTTGATATCCTGGGATTCACGAACAGACAGTGAAGTAGTGGACTTTTTAGGTAAAATTTCAAAATTTCGTTGGTTGATAATATCATCAAAATCAAACCTCATAACATTGATCTGTACCCGAAGTCGGAGTTTTGCTACCACATTTAGTCTACCAAATGTTGTTTTCGTGTGAGCACGTCTCTCTCTTTTGTATGGAAAATTGATGAGACAACAACTCGTTTCGATCGTTCTACGTGACGTATTTTTGCTGTCTCATCTTTTCTCCATACAATAGAGAGAGACAATAGGCGAAACGAAAACTACATTTTGTCCTTCTGAAACTGTGTAAACATCCATCCACCTAAGAGTAAAATTGGTTTTAATGGTTTTATCTGACTTGCTAATTATTTATGTAAATTTTGTTTTTTGATTTAATTTCTTACCTGTTTACTTAATTCTAACACCTTGGCCTGCAATTTCTTCTTCTTTTGGTTCGGTGGCAGGTCTGAATAATCCTCCTTTCCGTCCGTCGACATGTTATTCTGAAAATCAAAATGATCATTACAATCTTAAATTCACAGAAATCGCGTCACACACTCACTATCACACACACTTGCAAACGATTTCATAATGTACTACAAATACATTAATTAATTTAACACCTGATAATTTTAACCACATAATAATTGAATAAATAAACCCTCCTTAACCAGCATCGTCAGCATGACGTCTTTTTTAACCAAAACGCTAAAAGTACACACCAAAATATTATACACAAATATTACTAAATATAAGTTGAAATTGCCAGAGTGCGCCAAAAAACAATGAAAGCCGTGCAAGCATGGTATGTTAGAAAAAGCTCAAGCCGTGCAGACGAAACGGTTCATCAATGATTCTATAAATATACTTGTCGTTTGATTTTTTTTTAGACATTATAAACCAAACCGGTAAGTCACTTGCATTAGCATAAACATACTCATTTTAAGTCTTGAATATGTCTAATTAATTTAAATAATGTAACGAATGGGAGGCGATAATGTACATCACGTTATTATACACCCCGTTATTACGATGCCAGTTAAGCTACATGCACACTGGAGCAATCCAAACATGGATTTTTGCTTTTTTGTTCTGGCACTGGGTACTTTTACCTTGTACCATGACTTTATAGGGC
The DNA here is from genome assembly GCA_947578465.1 of Thera obeliscata. Classification (NCBI taxonomy): domain Eukaryota; kingdom Metazoa; phylum Arthropoda; class Insecta; order Lepidoptera; family Geometridae; genus Thera; species Thera obeliscata. The sequence goes on from OX387926.1 coordinate 9,907,732, forward strand.
GGATCCGACTTGAATAGATTAGGTTATGTTAGTACATAAAAATGACGCACAAGGCGAGCGAGCAGAGCGTGCGTGCCGCGACAGCAGCCGCCGCAGTGCCAGAAAACGAATTTTTTAATACCCTCAAAGGGACTGTCCCGTCTAGGACAATTATCCATCGCTAGACAAAATAAAATAATCGAAAAATTCATCGCAATAGTGTACATGGGCCTTTACAATTTCACAGTGGAAAAAAGAGGATTCGTTTTAACTGGGTGTACATTAACTGGCCGTAGGTACATTAACCAGACCCTAACGAATTCTGCAAACGAGATTCAAATCAATTTCGTCACCTTCTGTTATGTCCTGCATACACGGTACATAACGATCGATAGATGACTCACGCACAAATCATTTATAGAAACATTGGATTGTGACCGTTCGCGAAACTGACCTTGATCGAATTGCACGCCTCGACAATCTTCTGCGGCCAAAGCGTTAGGCGGCGCGGAGTCGCGGGGAAGCAAAGAAACAACAATTAAATAAAGATACGTAGATGTGCTTTCCAGGAGAGTAAGAATTGAAGAAGCGAATAACTAATTGGAATTACCCATGACGACATTTTGCGACAATGATATTCATTCAGCATTCCTACTTGACTACTCTGCGACTGTAACGGAATATAGTATATTCCGTACCACGAGACTTCGTACTATATAGCATACGAAATCGAGGAGAAGTGAGCACAGATACACTGCTAGAATGAATCGCAACCTTTTTGGGACTTTACTGCATCACCGCAAAAAGTCGTTGTGGGCGATCGCTCCAAAGCAGGCTGTAAACTCTCATCGAAGCTCTCTCTCAGGCATCAACAAATGAAAACGCTATTATAAACATATTGTGGACAACCCACACAACACTATCTAGCCCTAAAAGCAGAGCTACTATGGGAACCAGATAGGTGATATCATAATTATTAACTTTTTTTGTTAGTAAATACATATACTTAATCATAATATAACACCCTGACAGAGAACAAACATCTGCGTTCACCAAACAAATAATTCTCGGTCGGGATCTAACCCATGACCTACGGCGCAGAAGGCAGAGCTACTACCAACTAAGCTGGAGGCCAGTCAGTGTTATCGTAATCTTAGGCAGAGTACGACAGTTGGCGAATATAATGTAGGCCTGTACCCGAAGTCGGAGTTTTGCTACCACATTTCGTTACCAAATGTTGTTTTCGTGTATCTCTACGTTTCTCTCTCTAATTGTATGGAGAAAATATGAGACGGCAAAAATACGTTACGTAATCAGAGTTGTTGTCTCATCTTTTCTCCATACAATAGACAGAGACAAATTGGCAAAACGAAAACAACATTTGGTAACGAAATGTTGTAAATGCACTGGGACTTCGGGTACTGCACGTTTCTTCGAGAGTATACAACCGCTTTAGATTACCCACGGGAAGATAATAGAGAAAATAGTTTTGAATAGTTGAACCATTTAGGGTTCATTCTCCTAGATCACACTTATGACACAGGGCATTGACCACTTAGAAGGAAAATTCCACCACAAAATAAAAAACTATAAACTGAAAATATAAGGTCATATGCGTGGTTATGGGTTGCGGTTTGATGACTTTACTTACGAACGGGATATTTAAACATTTTGTAATAAAACGATTTCAATTTATCGATGAAGACAACCACAAAAAAAAGCAGCCAAGTGCGAGTCGGACTCGCCCATGAAGGGTTCCGTAGCATCAAGTAACATAATATAAAGGTTCTTGTAGTTCGTCGAAAGGTAAATTGCGGTTTACGATTTATGACGTATAAAAAAAAAACTACTGGCTAGATCTCGTTCAAACCAAATATCGTTGAAAGTTTGCATAGTAATGTACAACATACATTATTTTTAGTTTTATCATTCCCTTATTTTAGAAGTTAGAGGGGGGGGACCAACTTTTTTCAACTTTGGAAGTGTCTCTCGCGCAAACTATTAAGTTTAGAAAAAAACTATATTAGAAACCTCAACATCATTTTTGAAGACCTATTCTTAGATATCCCACACGTATGGGTTCAATGAAAAAAAAATTTTTGAGTTTCAGTTTGAAGTATGGGGACCCCCAAAATTTATAGTTTTTTTTCTATTTTTGTGTAAAAATCTTAATGGGGTTTACAGAATACATCTACTCGCCAAGTTTCATCAGTGTAGCTCTTATGGTTTCGGAGAAAAATGGCTGTGACACGGACGGACAGACAGACAGACAGACAGACAGACAGACATGACGAATCTATAAGGGTTCCGTTTTTGCCATTTGGCTACGGAACCCTAAAAAGGTTGACGTAGATTTGATTTTACGGCAATAGCCGATTGTGTCCAGCACAATGCCAATTGTAGCAACAAGGAAATTGAAAAAATGATTTTTGCTAGATATTTCTTTAAGTTATCTATAATAAAGATAAAACTTTTTATTTAGCCAAGCTTATCTATACTTCCGCTTAGTCAATGGTGCAAACGACTTCGATACGTTATCAATATACAAGAATAATGTAGCCAAAACAATTCGACTTATCTATTATGACACCGATTGATGAGTAATATCGTTTGTATACAAAAAATATGACCGAAGATCAAGTTAGTTTAATTTAATGAATAGTAGTAATTTTAGTAATGAGCCAATTTATCATCAACAATTAACTTTGATTGCTCACAAAAACGTTTACAAGTAAAGCGAATGTTAAAGTTCAGTTTTTGCAATAAAAACAATGTAGTAATTACTCATAACTGATAAAACGTAGTTGCATAGTAAATGTACATGTGCATTGTTTTATAACGTAGGATGAATCATGCACCCTAACCCGGGTTAAACTTACATTTTGACATGTTGATATTTTCGACGAACGCCGGCATTTGTTTATATCGTACCCATGTTATGTGAGGATCGAACGAGGGTTGGAATATTGAAATACAAAAATAAATTAGTACCTCCAACATACACAAACAAACCGGCGTATAGTCATTTGTTTTGTAAAATATTGTTTAAGACTGATTCATATTGCAAACATTAACCCATTCATAATGCCTGAAACTTTTTAACAGCTCACTATGTCTTTTGTCACTGTCACTTTCATGTAAACAAAGAGAGATGGCAAGTATGGCAACAGACTTAGCGGCCTGTTATATGACTAATAGGACCATTATGAATATGAGCGTAAACTACTTCCAAGACCATACGCCGGCTGTTCAAATAAACTGAAATAAAGCGTAAATTATAATACGTAAAAATAATATACGTAAAGTAAATAATATCATTTATCCCATTCACCATGCTTGTATAAAAAATGTAATACCTAATCGTATAAAATATAACATTACGTAATTTTCAAGCAACATGTCTATAAAATGATAGTACATAGCACTAATATAATATACCATTACACGTACCAACTTGTTAATATTAAATATTAATACTTTGCAAACATATAATAAACAATAAAAGGAGGTACTTTACTAGTATATCTCTTAAGAAAACTAGAATACGTAAATAAATGTAAAGTAGTAGGCAACAAATACTGCACATCGGCTAATTTCGGCTTCATAGAGTGTAGTATAAGCCAGAAAGAGATAGCGCTCTACAATACCGAAAAGCCGATGTGCAATATTGTTGCCTACAACCGTAATCATGCAACTGTAATCAATTAGAACGCAACCTAAATAAGTATTTTTTTGATTTATAATATGCCCATTGATTTTAGTCAGTAATATCTTGGATGCAATAATTGAATAGCTCTCCATACAGCTAGGCACAATTTAATTTCAAATTAAAATGACGTGCATAAATTTTGCAGCAATCAACTTTTTGTGTTAGATTCGCAAATAACGACTAGACAGGCACTCGTATTGACCGCAACACTTTTTTGCATCCAATCATTTGCCTTGACTTAGTAAAAGTAATCACTAAAATAAAACAGACCACAAGTTCACAGGTTTTCTTGTCATTTTACAACTTTTTTGTCACCATCTGTAGCCTTGACTGACTAAGGATGGCTAAAGTAATAAATACATTATTACATTCAACGAATTACAAGGCCTAGTAAAGTTGACCTCTTTACATAAACAGCTGTTAGAAAAGTCATAATCATTTGACATACGAACGCTGGCTGACCCAAATTTTCGTCAATAACTTGAACTTTATGAGACATAAAAGCATTAGAAATAACTTCCATCCGCCAAAGTAGCTTACTGTTATTGGCGGGTGTCACGAATATTACAATTTACTTTATTACCTAATCAATGGAAATACATAATTTTCTGGCCTAGAAGCTTTCTTTGCTTATGACGATAAAGCGAACCATCCCATTACAATTTTCTAATCAACATAATTTTGATTGCTATGGATTAATTTTGTGACCTTATCGTACCTAACGTATGAATGCAAGCTCAACTCATCCCACATTTTAAAGAAGCAACCATGATTTTAGGTTAATCCATTCCCAGCTCACAAAAAAGTTTCAACCTATTCAGACTTATGAAGTACTAAAATGCAACTTACAAACATACGTCCATCCCTGTCCCACAAGCCATAACCTGTATTCTTTCTCACCTTATTCGAGCTGAATATAGACAATAGTCCGCCTCGCTTCTTGATTCTATTCCCCGAGACTGTCCCTCGGGGCGCTGTCTGATGGTTGTGCACATGGTGTGTGCTGGTAGAGTCTGTGGTATCGCCGCCTGTCGCGGTCTCGAAAGCAAAGTCTTCGGGTGGCACGAAGCCCGATTTATACCTGTCTATCACTAGTTTTGTGTCCTGGAAGAATAAAGATAATGTCGTTATGAAATGTTTCAGTTGATTTGTGATTGCTAGGGACATAATTACTATAAAAAATAAATATAAATATGGCGGATTAAGCAAGTGTTTGTACTATGGGCAACAGTACCAGAAGTCGGAGTTTCAGAGAGCCCACTTCATTTACAACATTTCGTAGACGAAATTCCTTCATAATACATGATTTGAGCCACTGAAATTTAATTATAATTAGTATAAAATAGAGATACGGTCGCGGGTTTGAATCCAGTCGTGTACCTTTGGATGTAACTGTTCGAAAAATGTATGTACACAATGCTAGTGCATGAGTAAAAATAACAGTTGCCTCTGACGTCAATAAATCATGGACATAATAGATACCTACCTAATTGTTCTACTAATTAACCTACATTACAGGTACATGCTTATAAACATATTGAACATAATATCTGAGTCATAAAGCTTAGTGTGAGGTCAGCCTCACATTTATAGTAAGATTCCGTGCGTTAGGATTCCAACACAGGGACATTTTTCGCTTTTTCCACGTAAATCCATCAAAATACATGTATACAACCACGCCAATATGCTTAGTGAGTATTATGTTAATCTACTTCACCAATACTACGGAACTAACTGAATAATTCATTGGTTTTCGCTTTTTGTTTTAAACTTTCAAATACATCAAAGGCGTGGCCATTTCTTGCGCAAATACTTTCCTAATGTACATTGTAACGTTATCAGTTACCATATTTAACTGTTCAGTTATTCGTTATTCGGTTGCCTAATGCAACCGTACGTTTATAACTATTTATGTTAAAATAGTTATAAACGTACGGTTGCATTAGGCAATAAATATTGCACATTGGCTTTTATGCTTTCGTAGAGCTCTCTTTCCGACGCACACAACGCTCTATGAGGCCGAAATTAGCCGATGTGCAATATTTGTTGCCTACTATTATAATAGAATAGCTAGTTAGATAGATAGATCGACTGAATATAATGATAGACTATTATAGCTGAATAGATATATAGATAGAATAGACTATTATAATGCGTTTTCGAATTCACCACCAGCACGAAGTGCACTGCTGTTTCCTTCTTTATTTACCGACTACCCGCAATCTTCACACTTGAAAAATAAGAAAATGTTGACTTCGTCTTATTTAAAACAAACGGACGCCCGCGGCTTCGTTCGCCCCGTTTCGCTACTTTTTCGGGATAAAAGTATCCTGGTCTCCTGGTTTTAAGTTACCTCCCTACCAATTTTCAGACAAATCGGTTCAGCCGTTCTTGAGTTGCTCTACTGGTTTTAATTTAAAATATCCTTTCATATACTTACTAGATCTAATTTTCTCCATGTCTTTAACTAAAGTGAGAGAAACAAATACAGATACAAATCTAATAGGATATCTACCGTGCCTTGATTGATATATTACCTCTTTCTCGTTGATACTGTTAGCCGCTTTGTCCATACCGTCAAGGCACTGCATTATAATAGGGAATACTTTTCTTTCGACGTCCACAGAACTCAACATGAAGTTTTTTATGTTCTTTATCCGTTTCTCATCTAAGTCCTGAAACAAAATTGTATAAATGTTACAAAATTTATTGGAACAATTCGAAAGGGAAAAAAGGCTTTTCTTTAAATTTTTGTCTAGAAGACTGATCAAGTGACGCGTGACCCAAGGGCTGGTGGGTATCTGGCGCAGCGCATCAGCATTGCTATTCAGCGTGCCAATGCCGCCAGCGTCTTGGGGTCGCTTCCGTCTGGTACTGATTTGGGTTTATTCAGCTATCTCTAGATAATTTGTAACGGTTTGCAGATAGCTTAACTGTTTCTTGTGTATTTTGTACATTTTGTAAATATTTGTTTATTTGCAAGTTTCTTTGTGTAAATAAATGTTTAAATTTGAAAAGGATCTGCAAAATATAATATGCGTTCATCTATGCGTAATGGTTTTCAGTTTAATTATGTTCTTTATCTATTTTAGCGCTTCAATAGGATTTGCATTTTGCGTTCTTCTCTGTGAAGTATATCGTTATACGCCTCAGCTTATATCAATTGGTCATATTCTTGAAGGGTCGTATCCTCCCTTTCTTTTTACGAGGTGTCATCATTGCGTCCCTACGATAAGTATAAGATCCAGCATAATAGCTCAATTACCCTTTTTGATTTACGACTTCAAGATGGTAGAAATACTTAATTTTAGGTCGCTGTCAGGTCGTATAAGAAGTCAAGGAGGCCGCATTCGAAAGACTTAATTGGAAAAAACTGCATCAAGACCCTGACAAGAGCTAAGCTTTTGTCGAAATCGAGAAAAAAGTGAGAATGGAACCAATAGTCGTGTCGAAATCGAAACCAATAAAAGAGTGCGAAAGAGGGTACATCGATTTGTCTGCCAATAACATTTCTTTTACTCGTGGACTTCAGTTCAACCGTGATGCACCATGATCTGCAATCATGCAACTGTGCCGAAATATCGGAAGTCAAAACAAAAAAATTAATCATGGTATCCCGTTAATTCATAAAACTAAGAGCTAAGCTCTTAAATTTAAGAAGAAGAATGTTATACGGTTTTCTCCAAGATTAGGATTTACTCAAATAGGCGTACATTTAAAACGACCCAGTTGGCTCAGAGCCAGAATGCACAAAGCTCGTTATCGCAAGCATTCGCCGAATTGTTTCCAAAGTTCACATGATTCAACGGAGAAAGTTTACACTTAACTAAAATGTTCTCGGAAACTCGTAATGCAAACAGAACTACATCATTTAAATCGTATTTTTTTTTGACGTGATAACGTCTTATAAATCGATGGAGCCGGCTGCACGCACGAAAAAACATGACTCATGCGTCGTTACGTCGTTTCGTCGTTCCATTTACCTGAGCCCGAGCCCGGGTCGGGTAATGGGTAAGGGTAAATGAGGGTAAGGGTAAATGAGGGTAAGGGTAAGGGTTCGGTTGGGTTCCAGGTCCGGGTCCGAGAGTTCGAGTCCGAGTCCGAGTCCGAGTCCGAGTCCGAGTCCGAGTCCGAGTCCGCGAGTCCGCGAGTATTTTCTTATGACGTTATCACGTTCAACTATCGTCAGTAAACCGACTTTACAGACAACCGATTTTTTGTAGAAAGCAGTCGCTCTAGCCGGTAATCAGCGCCGGTCGGCGTTTATTTAACCTCGAATTAACCTCACGTCAAAATAATATTCGCTTTTGGCGGATTATGAAAATAACCCCCTTGGGTTAATTTAATGGTAGGCTGTATGGCATCATCGAATTTATTGCCAAAAACGATGGTCTTAGAAGCTTTAATGTCATAAGTTTATAGTCATCCCAGTCAGTTTTCAGTTAAAACTTAACTATCTACCGCAGATCTCTCAAAACTCAAATACAACGATTCCATTTCACCCGTCACCTGTCCTGCGTCTCTTTAGTATGATAGCTTTCTTTCGTCGTATTTGGTTACTGTTATGTCATTATGGCTGACACATGACGTATTGGGCAGTCGATGGCGAGCAGGAGGCTTATTGTCTAACTTGAAATCCATTCCCATTTCACATTCCAACCAATCACACAATATGAAAATGACGTATCATGACAAAATACGTCATTTTCGTATTGTGTGATTGGTTGGAATGTGAAATGGGAATGGATTTCAAGTTAGACAATAAGGCCCCTGGTCTGCTAACACATGTGGTTTATTTTTGTAACTGACGGCAACAAACAAGCAAAATAGCAGTTACAAGAAAATACAAGTTCGAACCGGTATGCACCGGTAATCAGGAAACCTGTTTTCTGCATAATTGTATTCTATTACCAGCGAAATATTTACGTAATATTATATGTCAACATTCATTCAGGAATAATTAGTCGGGTCATAAAAATTTAATGCTTTTTTCACATGAAAGTGTTAAAATATCCAGTTCGATGCTTTAATAGAGATAGCTACGAAATGTCCATAGGTACACATAGTAGGTATGAGATGAATATTTTAAAATACTACAGTTGTTGAAAAAACTAAGAGGCAATAAATTAGAGAAAAACATATAATGAGATCCGCACCTCGTAAAAAAGTTCTAGCGTGTTATTTTTATATGATTACAAATTATTTATTCATAGAACGTCAAGGACACACTCTAAATGTAATGGTTTCATTCATTTACATGTATTTATGTCGTTTACCTAATAAACCGCGTTCTGTTGTTACTCTAGCTACAAGTAAAGTGCACGCTGCTAATCTTCATTAGCCTGAAAAGTCATCTCCTGCACATTATTCTTTCTCCATCCACATAATTTCCTAGGTCAAATTATAATAGTCAAAAGTAATTTATTCAATTGAATCACAAGGATCCATTGAACATTTCAAAGCTAGGTCAATCTAGGTGACAGTTTCACACGACCAAGCTTAGAAGACCTGGCCATATACTTGACTAGCTTAGCTGGCCGCCTGTTGCCATCTCTATTTGCAGACATGAAAGGGATAGTGACAAACATATTTCAGTGAGCCGCTAAAGTGTCAGGGTTTATGAATGGTTTAGGGTTTTAGGAACGTAAGACAAACGAAGAACAAAAGTGGTAATATTGGAGACCGTATTACGAAAGTAGGTGGGGTGTCGATATGCGAAATGTTGGCAAGCACTGGAGGAGAAGAGCCAAAGACAGGGCTCAGTCGCGCGTCTTTGGAAAGACAGACTTACGAGCAGCAGTGGTCTGATATAGGTTGATGATGATTATTACGAAACTAAAGTGGAGCTGGGCAGGACACTTGGCAAGATTTGGTGATAGCAGGACTAAGAACCTGACAGAACCTGGTGGCCTAGGGGACACAAAAAAGGTCTTGGCAGATCAACAGCGCGGTATGTGGATGACATCATTGCCCTAAAGAGAATGTCCTCAAAAGGCCCAAAACCAACCAAGTCTGAGTCCTGGATGCAAAAGGCCTAAAACCGACAAGTGTGGCATCTGAGGGATGAGGTTTATGCCCAGCAGTGGGTTTGTACGAGCTGATTATGAAACACTTACCTGTAACTGTTTGAATACGTGTGGTAGCCGTTGCTCGTAGTGTTGTCTCTGAGCCTCGTTCGTCTTTCTCAGCTGTTCCGTATACTCGTGCTTCGCGTCTTCGCACGCTTGACTCCGCACCTTCATGTTCGCTTTCTGCTTTTCTACCTCTGCTCGACTGCAAAAAGACCATGTTTTTTTATTCTCTTTTGACACTCTTTACCACGATGGATACTAATAGGACGAAAGAGGCTAACTACCCACAACACAGGTTCTCAGTTAGCGTACCTACGCATTTATTTTTTTGCAACTTATCATTTTGAGTTATAAATTGCTGTTTGTAAAATGTAGTAACACTTTTGTAACATTGATGTTTGTTACCAAATAAAATACAACTTGCTGATGGAACAAGCATAATGGCCCACCTTGTATTAAGTGGTAACCTTCCACCTGTAACAAAGCATTGGATTGCAGATCACCCACCCACGTTCTCTATGATGCACTGCCCTGCGTGTGCCCTTGAGGCATACAGATTTCATTTACATAAAGTAGCATCTCTCCCAAATGGGAACTTTGATCAGATAGCTATCATAATTATAGCTCTTGATCAAAATATTATACATAATCATTAACTCATTATCGACAGCCATAAAACGACGGACATAAAATTATGCCTCCTATACATACAAAACACGAAGAGCCAAACTTAAGCCGCCTGCCATCTTCTCATTTCCTGTGACCACAACAATGTCTCAACAGGAGCTTACATGAATGCAAAATACGCGGAGATATAAAATCTAGATAACACTATTTAAAGGCACATGATATTTGATGATACCGTATGATAGTAGCAGTAAGTAGTAGTAGAGCTCTTTATGAAGGGTCCGTCCGAGTGCGTACTACCACCATGCCTTTTTCTGCCGTGAAGTAGCATTGCTGTGTTTCGGTTTGAAGGGTGTGGGTGTCGGTGAAATTACTGGCACGTGAGACTGAACATTTGTATGCTTAAGTTGACGGATGCAAGGCAGTGCATTGTAAAGAACGTGCGTGACCTACGGACCCAATGCTTTGTTATAGGCAATGGTTACCACTTAACATTAGGTGGGACATATGCTTGTTCATTCATGATTATCTACGCTCAAGTCTGATAAAACAATGGAACTATCCATAACATTTATATATTTTATGAAACGTGTAAGAAATATTGTTGTTTGCGATATTAATTATCAGCTTAATTAATCTATTTCCTATGATAACAGGTTGTGTTAAATAAGAGCGAAACTCTATGCAAATTTAAGACGTCTCATTAAAATAAATTGCATAAATTATACCAAAGAACATACGGAAGCGTAGTTTGAATGAAACATTTCAGCAATTGAGTAACCAGGTCATTTCACATACTCAATTTGTTTGTGTACAAGAACGACGTCGCGGACGAGTCTCAGATTATTCGCGATGACATAAACAAGACAATTGGACTAAATTAACAATCTTGGACCGATTTGTGTAACTTTATACCGTCAACTGGGGGCGATAACACGATAAGTCAAGGTACCAGGGAGACTGGAGTTGGATAACCACCTGAGATTGAGGTCAGCGTCTGCTTTTTGGAAGGTCTCTAGCGCTCGTTCTGATTCCCTCGCGGCGCGCTCGTACGCCCGCCTTGCCCGCTCCAGCGCGCCTATTGAAGAATTCAGAACACCCATCTGCTTAGCGCCTTCGTTTAAATGTTGCTGGAAAAGAATACCACAGTTTTATCTATCCATCTAATGGATGTAGGCCTCCTCTTTAGCAAGCTTCTCTTTCCGGTCTTGAGCCTAATGAATTCACCTAGCTCCAACCGTCTTAATGATATCATCTGACCGGTTAGTGGTCTGCGAAGTTTTATCTACAGCATTGATAAGTCGCTAGCTGGGACAGTCCAGTAGAATCGACCTTAGTTTCTGATCTATGCTGAGGTAGTATTGTACATTAAATGTCATTTTTAATACAGTTGCTCAAAAAGTGGCGTATTGCAGGGACGTATAGCGTTCGGGATGTGGGCTATTACACACGCGTGCTTTTTTTTTACCATTCCCGCACTAGTGCTTTTTCTTTCCCAACTGTCAAAATAATGTCTAAAAAGAAAAACCAACCATGAAGTTTTTACTAAAAAAATTCATCGAAGTTTTCATGATTCATGCAAATACGTATTATTTCTAAAAAGAAGCTACTAATTTGTTTCATTGACAGATTTAATGATTTGATTGAATGAGTTATGTTAGGTTTCATTTCATTTCATCTCATTAAATTTCATTTTCAATTCATATCAATAAAAAAAATCTACTGAAGACTTGGCTGTATGGGTATTAGTTCCCTTTGCCTTCCAGAATGGGTGAAGAAAAAAAAAATCTCTGCTTATATTTTACGGTTGGCGTTGGCGCCATTTTTCAGAAATTTTCTTTGGTTTATTTGTTTGTTGCACAAAATGAGTAATTTCGACCCTAGTTTTTTTGAATTAACACCACCGGAACTCAGTATAATTGTACAAAATGCTTCGGAGAACATTTTACCGGAAAAGTCAAAAAGTCGCTACATGCATACGACGAACTTATTGCGTGGAGAGAAGAGAAAAAAGCAAATGGTATTTTTATTATTTTATTAAATTGCTTAATTTTTTCGCAACTGTGTTAAAAATAGTCGTTCAGTACACGTGCGGAACCGTCATTGCAACTTGTTCCGACTGTCAACCCTCGCCTTCGGCTCGGGTAGACATTTGTCGGAACTCTTTGCAATGACAGCCTTCCCGCACTTGTAATGAAATATACTATTCTCCCACGTCCTAAATGAAACACCCCAGATCATGTTATCATCCAATCAGCACTGGCGCTGACAGATGAAGTGTAAAATGAATGTCTTTTTCATTCCCATCAGTAAAATTATTTGGTTATATCTTCAAGATGAAGATTGAATGCTGTAATTTACTCAATACATCAGCTCAAATGTTTATTTTTATATGATCGAGTTCAACAACAGTGCAATAACAAGCAAGCTTGTTTCAAATGTATAACAACGGATGCGGTCGACAATGCTTTCGATCGATGCTTGTATGCTGCAAAAGTACGTAATGGGAGTAGCTCGTATGCGGTACCAGATGAAAGCCACCGCATTGTAAAGTTCAAGTGCTGTGAAAGAGCTTTGTTCGTTTCTGAACATCCAATCCAAATCAGCTTCACAAGTTACTAGAACATTAGAGATAAAGTGACGTTCTAAATTTATTAATCTCTGCAACTTCCTTTTCAACTTTAGCGATTTATTGTAAAATTCGCAATGTATTTTACCTACCTAGTGAAGAGTTTGTAGTAAAACCTGCTGAATTTACCTTCCTCTCTTCTCGCAACTCCTTGGCGAGTAGATGCAGCTCCCTGACCACATTTGACTGTAGATTTTCAGCGACGACCTCGCGCTGACCCGCGAAATCGCCTAACTCTTGAAGCAACTGTTTGAATGCTTTGCAAACTGTGTATCTGCAAATTATAAAGACGAAACTGTAGTCTTTACTAACGCAGATCTACAGCCTGACATCACCCACTGCTGGATATAGGCTTTGCAGATTGGATCATTTATTACATTTCTGCGCTTTTCTTGCCCATGTAAGGCCAGCGCCAAGAATAGTTCAAACTGCAAGCTGCAGACGTCTATATGTTTTGTTTATGGTCATATAAGTTATAAATATCTAAGATTTCACCAGTAACTCCAATCGATCGAACAAATTGATCATACATGTTTCAGTAACCTTTAACTACTTAATGCCCTACTTTGAAGGTTTAGGTACTAAAATCATTTTAATGCTACTTAACACTAAATTACTTACTGGTATTCATCTTCTTCTTTCTTTTTTGGTTGATAATTTTTGACCAGCCTCCTGCAACCAAAACAACAGGACTTGTTCGAAAAATCTACATATAGATGACATAACAATTTATGTTGCATCGAATCTCGGTAGGTAATATGTTTAGGAATATATCTTAAACCTAGAATTCTAGATAGCATTATGCAACGTATTAGAAATTTTGAATATGTTAATACCTGTTTGTGTTTAATTTAAAGATTAGCAATCCGTAAAGCCAGCCCCAAGAAGCATGTAATAATACGGGTATTATCGAAAACAGAGAAGCTCTCGATTTTACGATGATTTTGACGACCCATATGCTAACGATAAAATATTTTACATGCTCGCTTTTAGCATGTGATAAAGTAGGCGATTTATTTATATGACATTTACAATCGTTTTGATAGAGCTATACTAAATAACAGACAAAAGCATAAAATTAACAGAATTGGTCTCAATATTTTTAGTGTTAATAATGAAATTAAAATAAAATGATCTAACCATAAAATATCTTGTTTATTAAACTAATCTGTCTACCTTTTCAGAACTAATAAAATAAAATAATCTGTGATTGATAATACTGCAGTTGAAATTGGCATGACACTGGAATTCTAATAAATCATTGGCAATATTGGGTATTTGCAATAGAATTGATATAAGCATAATATTGTTCAAAGTTGTGTTATTATCATCATCAGCCTGAAGAAGACCACTGCTGGACGTAGGCCTCCCCTATACATTCCCAGGAAGAAAGATTCTAAGCCCTCTTTATCGACCGACTTCCCGCGATCTTAACAATATCGACATTACATCATCATCATCATCATGTTTGGTCTTTGTTTTTTGCTAGACTATTTACCTGAGTTTTCCTGCATATTCCAGTTCGATTGCGCATCTTTCTTTTACAAAATTGCCATATTTGTCTAGAAATTCAATCCCTCGGTGCGTGTGTGTAGCTAAGTTATCATATTGATCCTGTGGACAAAGAGAAAATGCGACGTTAATAAATTGTGCGTGCTATTGTAACGTTATGGAGCTTAAGACCTATGTCTACTGAAGCGGCATCACACCACACTCATGACATGTTATAAATGAGAAAGTGAGTGTGTATGTTTGTTCAAATCATCACCGTAACGACTGAATGGGTTTGGAATAAATATGAAGTTTCGTGTTCAATAGACGTATTAACGAAATTTTATCCAGAAGAGTACGAAGCAATCTCATTCGACCTTAGTTCTCTTAACACACACTTCTCTAGTTCTCCTATTTCTTTGGATATTAGTACTAAACTCTCCACTATTGATCACTTATCTCGTCTGACTAAACCTAACTGTCCTGATTTCACCCTGTGTGAGATTGCTGAGGAAGAAGTGTTGAAACTCATTAAATCTATCTCTACGAAAGCTGTTGGTGTAGATGGTATTCATGCCCATATGCTGCAAATCCTTTCCTTTGAGCTCGTTTCTGCAATTACTCATATCATTAACTTTTCTCTTGAAACGGGCTCGTTTCCTTCTATATGGAAGAAAGCTTTTGTGAACCCACTTCCTAAAACATCAAATCCTTCCCATGTATCAGAATTCAGGCCCATATCCATCCTTCCTATCTTATCCAAAATCCTTGAACATGCTGTCCATAAGCAACTATCTCACTTTCTCCACTTAAACAATCTTTTGAGTCCCTTCCAGTCTGGTTTCCGTCCCGGTCACAGTACTGTCAGTGCCTTGATAAAGGTATCTGATGATATCCGATGGGCCATGGACAACCAACTTCTTACGGTCCTGGTGTTACTCGACTTTAGCAGCGCCTTTAATTCAGTTGATTTTGACATACTTCTCTCCATTCTGTCCTCTCTCAACGTTTCTTCTTCTGCAATCTCCTGGTTTCATTCTTATCTTTCAGGTCGTTCGCAGTGTGTACGATCTGAGGAGTCCGTCTCTGAATGGTGTGATATCACTGCGGGCGTACCTCAGGGTGGTGTTCTTTCTCCTCTTCTTTTTTCTGTTTTTATAAATGCTATCACTCAAGTCATCTTCTCTCCTTATCACCTTTATGCTGATGACTTGCAAATTTATAGGCATTTCAAGGTTGATGAGATTTCTGTTGGTATTAACCAAGTTAATACCGATCTTAATAATATTTATTCGTGGGCGAAAGCTTTTGGCCTACTTGTTAACCCATCAAAATCGCAAGCCTTAATCTGTGGTAGCCCCTACATGATGAATAAGGTTCGTAACTCTTCCCCACCTCCTCTGTTTTATGCGAACTCTCTCATAGGCTACTCTGTGACGGCCAAAAATCTGGGTGTTATTTTCGACTCTCAATTGTCGTGGATAAGTCATGTTAATGGTATTAGCAAACGCGTTCATTATTCTTTCCAATCCCTCAAGCGATTTCAAAAGTTTTTACCATTTCAGACCAAAGTCACTCTAGCTCAAACTCTCTTATTACCCCTTCTTGACTATGCTGACTCCTGTTTTTTGGACGCTACAGAGGAAATCTGCAATAAACTGGAACGTCTTCAGAACTTATGCATCCGATTTATTTTTGGCCTGCGTAAGTATGATCACGTCTCAATGTTCAGGGCTCAGTTAAAGTGGCTGCCAATTCGGCGTCGCCGTGATCTGCACATCCTATCTCTCCTGTTTAACATTCTCAATAACCCTCTCTCTCCTTCTTATCTCCGTGAACGTTTCGATTTCCTTGTCCCTCGTGGTGAGCCTTGCAGAACAGCTAAATCTCTTCTTTTAAAAACGCCCACACATTCCACAAGACGTTATAATGGCTCATTCACTGTTCACTCCATGAAATTGTGGAACAGTCTCCCTCATACCATACGTGCTAGTCCGTCGCTAGGTATATTTAAGCAAAAAGTCAAGGAGCATTATCTTTCCTTATAGGTATACATTGGTTTATATATAACTTGTATATATATATATATATATTATATGTATAGTGTCTTATATATCGTTATTCATGTATGTATATACTTATATATTGTGTGTATGTTTATGTAAATTATGTGTAGGTATATTTAGTTTATTTATTGTGTTATTAATATATTATACTTATATTATATTAATATTTTCAAACCCCCTTCTTGTACACGTACCCACCTCTATTTACACGTATATCTATCCTTAAAGGTTTGCTGGAAGAGAACTCTTTTTAGGGTTAAGCTCGCCTTTGTACATGTCTTAACTTTACATTTTCTAAATGTTGTCTATGTGTGCAATAAAGAATAAAGAATAAAGAAGCAAGCGGAGCCAAGGACGTTTAGTAGAAGACACTACAATTTATGTTTTTTTAGGACATTGCGTTCAAGTGTGAAAAGAAGCCGTGTTGATAAAATAATACTTTTATAAAAAACTATTTGTATATTTATCTAATAAAAAAACCATAATCGAATTATTTACAATCTAAATAACTGGATTATATCTAAGCCACACACTTTGTGGCGACTTTAGTGGACAGTGGAGCTAATAGAATCATTAAAACGGGAGGAAACGGTCCGCGATACGAGGTCATCTCGCCGGGAAACTGACTACTCCGATAACCGTTAAACATTACAGTACATTCTTTCATAACACAATTACCCACAAATTCATGAAACAACTCAAGCATGTTCTATAGACCTATAAATAGCATGCCTTCTGCTAATAGCAGAAGACAATAGGGCATCCTGGGAACATTGATTGCGTGGAGCGATGCGCATGCGACGAGGTCTTCATGAACCGCCCTTGACTGCTGTTGAGGTGAGTGAGGGGCAACGACCTGGACGAGGATCAGGGAATAAAACCTAGACCTTTTATTAGTGTCCAGGCAGACGTCAATGTACGATAATTGAAACACAAGGTAAGAACTGACAAACCAGATACACGTACTATCTTTGTACAGTACAGTAGAACTTAACTGCTGCTTAAAATAGACATAAGCAGTATGCTTATAATTGTATTGGATTTGAACCTAATGAAAGCCTACACGGGATTTTACGATGATAAAACCGGTGGGTTAGATATCTCTGAACCACTAAGTAGGTATACACACAACAAAACACATAACAACAAAATACATAATAATATTTTCACATACCAAAAACCAATACGAAAGGTTTTATTTATCATTGATCAACAATAATAAAACATGAAGTGTGTCATGTATAGAGCACGAAAGTGCGGACGTGATGATATGACAACTAAATAGCATTAATTGAATGCGTGGCCACACTAGCTAGTGCAACGATCTTTTTGTACACGCACAGGCATCGTATGAAATGTGAATGGAATAAATTTAGACATGACGCCATGCCTCAGATGTCTAGATTTGAGAAGATCTTAAAAATTAAGAGCTTACTCGTGACAAATTTTATTAATGTAGAAACGGAAAGCGGGACAGTAAAAGGATATTAAGAGCTTATATCGTAGTACAAAATTTAGCCACTTAAAGGAGATATTTGAGACAGTTCAAAAAGACCAACAGTAGATGGGACTTATGATTATGAAAAACTACTGCGCGCCACTGAAATACCATAATATTAAATGCTGTTACCCTAATGAGAGATAACTTACCTACATGTAATCAATCCAAAAGTTATGTTTTTACTAAATGTTAAAAGACTATTAAATTCTACAACATGAATAACCTCTTCATCATAATCACGTAGAGATACCAATTATTGTGTTCCTATTCCCAAAGTGTAAGTAATTTGGCTCTATCACTTGATTTGCGGATAAAGATAAAATAATTACTCCAGCGACCTACTAATGTCCCGTTCTTTTAGAAGCGTGTCATACCGGTTTTACTTATGATATTGAACACCGACAATGAGAGATAATATCTCACTTAGAAATTCGACAAGATGTGAAACATCATCGTTTTCACAATACACCTAAATGAGTAGCGAAATTTGAAATATGATTTGCCCGTTCCTTTCGGCATGTGCCTATTCTCTGGGTCAATATCAGTCGGAGTCAGACACTTTTGATTTACAGTTAGGAATTAATTTGAATATGGTAGTTATTAGCGATGGGCAAAAAATTACAATACACCATGTGGAATATTGTCGTGGGTAGGTTCGTTAACCGCCAGCTGAAGCAACAGCGCCGGTGGACGTGGGAGAACTAGATCTGGGACTGCTCAGTACATTACAGACGAACCCATTCGCAACACGACATCACTACGGATTATTAAAAGTGGAGCTATTTGTGGAGACATTAACTCGACCGCGTATCTAGCGAATGAGTGTACCATCGCTACACTCATATCAAACTTGAGAAACTTGGCGCAAACTACCTAGAAATATGTTAATCTTCCTGCGTGATCTCTGTTTAGAAGGCTGGTGGTCTGACGGTCATCAGTGAGTATCGCCTCGGGACAGGAATGCGCGCACGCAACGTTTGGGCCATTAGCATGCAGGGCACAGTCGGTGTGGTAACCAACACGTGTAGGTAGATCCCTTGGCTAATTATTACAATTCAAACAATCATTTGACAGTCAACGTGACCAATCGCTAGGTAGAAGTATATTAAGTACCTAGATATAAGTCCGGAGATACTGGTTTGAGTATTGGAGTTTTAGGTGTTGGTATGGTATTATAATGTTATACGATTCTTTTTGGAATAACAGACAGCTATGTAAAAACCAAATTTACTTTATAGCGTTTTAGGTATATAGGCTTTATAGTGCTTGCGTGCCATAAAACAAAATCAGGTTCATGATTCACAACGGGTGTATCGTTTTGGCACTCAAGTGTGTCAATGTGCCCCTCCAAAGTATTGGTGGGAATATATATTGAATACTCCGCATCAGTTGCAGTTTAGCATATTTTGTTAAGCAGAAAATTGTGGAAATTAAACTTCCTTAAGGAAAAAGTACCCTGAAAATAATAAAATATAAGTACCTACAGTAAACATCTACGTTTGCGTCAGTGTGCATACCTAATATACACTGGTACTGTACATAAATGTTTTTTTTTTTCCTTAATCTCCCGTAGTAGTCACTAAAAGAACCAATTTTGTGCGTTTCGCCACTCATTTTTCAATATCCAGTTTTTTATTACCTATTATATACACTATGGATTTATTACTCGGATATAGTAAATGAAATGTATCATAAATACTTATACTATCCCCCTCATTCATAACGCCTGACACTTTTCAGCTCGATAAAAGTATCTTGGCACTTTCAAGACAACAAATAGAGATGGGAACAGATTTATCGGTCTGCTAAGCTAAATAACTGGCACTATAAGACCATTATGAATATGAACGTTAGTATTTATTATGTTACTTTTGACCAACAAATTCTAAAGAGAGAAGACAACGGAAGTAACGCAAAATATGCATCTAAAATGACTATCAAGGAGACCTGTCGTTACTCTACCTACATGATGTAGAGTGTGTCTCTTTGTGTGTCTGACGTTTTGTGAGCAAGACGATAGAGTTAAGTAGTTTTATGTATTTTGTAAGTGTTAAATTGTGTTTTTATTTTGATTGTTGTAAATATTTTTCAATACAGATATATTTTTACTAGGTTATAATGCACTAGATAAGTATGTGTTACCTATGTTATATCTAGATGTTAATGATAATTAGTAGTAAATAAATAAACCTACTTATTGTGTGAAGTGCAATATTAGTACTAAGTTAGATAGAAGTTTGTATAGATATCTATTAGTTTTAAGCCTTAGATAACGCATTGGATTAAATCTGTAATGTTATTATAAGTGAATGAATAAATAAATAAATAATAAATAAATGATTATTAAACAGGTATTTACTCTCGGTGTTTGTAAAATACAATTAAAATACAAGCAAGTATGGCAAATGACCTTGCGTTCTAAGTATGAACGTCTCAGTTGAATGCCAATGTCACGCCAAGCTCACCACAAATAGTCGTATCATGTAACGAAATCCTATATAAACCAGAAAAAAAATGTAGCGTGTGTTGATCTAATAATCTCCTCTGTAACCCAAGTTTATGCATGTGACCTTTAACACAAAATGAGCAGCATCCGCGGCAATTTCAAATGTAAATGTACACAGTGTATCAGTCTGACATACCGGAACAAGTCTCGATTGGAGGAAAGGAAAGCGATTTGTTTGATCGAATCATGGATGATTCAGCGCAGAGGAACGCCCTGCCACGTCCTTTAGCTGATTAGCAATCATTAGTCATCGGTAAAGTAATGAGACAATGCCCCACCACTCACGATAAGATTACGTTGATAGAATCAATAACAAAAACTTACGCCATGCGCGGATTGCGTGCCAAAATGTATCGATTACTTTACTGGATGGTAGCAAACTGGATGTACACTGTGAAAATCGATATATTTCCGTATGCGTAAGTGCATATAATTAGCGAAATGTTTTGCGGAAACTGTTGAGAAATGTGTCAGAATCGTGAAGTTCAAGGTATGATTTCATAAATGCCTGAAATACCTGCTAAATGAGTAACGTGTTGCTTTCATACACACCGGGAAATGTTAGAGTACATGAAATAAACCTTGGAATATCATAAAATTGAAAATTTTGTGCAATTTCTTATACACTGGATATGCAATGTGTATAGTTATTGCACATTCCTGCAAACAATTAAACACCTTAAATACAGACAACTAATACCAACAATTATTATACTCTTTCTGTTCAATGGCTACAGACGAGAGCTCTACCCATCAAAATCATCGTTGTTCGCAGTTTTCTGTATATTTCTACGGTTTACGACTTCCTAGAACAATAAAATACCTTAGATTTACGTAGTATGTACTATGTACGTGATCGGCGTATTGAATGACGAGCCACGAGTAAAGAAGCGATGGAATATTTAGGCGTGCACAATGGATCCAGGATGATCTAATTATGACCGTCATCATATCATACTGTAAACATGTTAATACTATACTCGTAGATGGGCTTATAGTATAGTATCTATGCACTCAGCTGTTTCGAATTTACGTCCACTGATGATGTACGATACCAACGTCTACTTGATTTGTTCTGCAATTGATTTGATTTGATTGGACAGCATTTTATATTATGCTCAAATATTTTCTTAAATGTATTGTATACATTTGTTTTGTACTATCCAATTTTTTATAACGTAAAGGATGAAACATATAAATACAATGCACATTATATCTTAGGCATTTTTCGTAATATCGTTATTGTTAATTGTATAAGATTGTTTAGATAGGCTAAGGCGGCTAAGGTTATTTTAACTAAAAATAAATACTAAGATATACATTCTATAACTTATCTACCTATTTGAAAAGTTAATGCCTTACTCACCTAGTAAAATTCACCTCATTTCCTGAGCCCCTGTTTCATCATTTAAGTTAGGTATGTCTTTAATTATTATAAGCTCGCCATAATCATCTCTGCTTAGTTGCAAGCTCTGCTTAGTTTGGGGCTAGATAGTGTTGGGTGGATTGTCTACAATATTTATTTTTATTTATCTTATCTGATACCAATGATGCATAAGTACTGTTAACATTCTTGTTATCATTCTTTAACTTTCACTAAATAACGTAACGATGCATACTTGCAGGTGGAGTCGAGTTATCGATCGATAACACGATTAAACTCATATTTTTTTTTTCCAAAAGTATTTATCTCATCGCAACTGTTGACTAGTCATAATATTCGATAAAAACTATCTAATGCCTTTTCTGAAAAAATAGCATAAAATATAATTATAAGTTTAAAAAACTTGAGAAACCGACTTCATTGTCAAACGGCTAAACCGATTTTAATCAAATTTGTTTGGGACAATCTGGACGTAAGAATAACCAAATAAAAAAAATAATTTTCTAAATCGGTTCATAAATGACGGAGGCATGCAGTTACAAACATTAAAAAAATTATTTAAAAAAAATGGCAACACCGATTTTAATAAAATTAAAATGGGACCAATCTGGAAGCAGTACCTTTCAGATAAAAAAATAATTTTTCAAATCGGCTCACAAATGACGAAGTTATGCGGTAACAAACATTAAAAAAAAAAAAAAAAAAAAAAAAAAACATACAACCGAATTGAGAACCTCCTCCTTTTTGATTGGAAGTCGGTTAAAAATGGATTGTTGCGATTGTATCAAATTTCAAAACATAATGTTCGTAGGTAAGTTACGCATCGAACGTGTTTAACGCAGGAAGTACAAGCACTTCATGCGCGTCTATAAAATGCATCGATTTCCGCTGAGAACACAGCACGCGTCAGTCTGATTCAAGCAGTGCTTCCCTCGACGCCTAATTCTATATTGAACGGGCGTGAGTCACAGCATGGTGACGTCACGGGGTGCCATTTAACAGAATAAACAATAGTACCTACAGAATACATACTACTGACTACTACTCTAGACAGAGTCAAGGTTTCACTGAGAGTAGGGAGTAAAACAATAGGTTATTTCTGATAAAACTAATGATGATGATGATGTACTAGCACTGAGGTGAGTGAAGAAATATCAGTAGTAATAGTCGTTGTCAGTACGGAGAGTCAGGGATCCCTTCCTACTTTCCCCGAGTAGTAGTAGTAACTTAGGTCGCGGCCACCGGCATCGGCAGGGTCGGTGTATGTGAGAGAGTGTCTCTGAAGTTTGAACTGGATCACTCGAAAGCGGATGTGATCTTGTCATTTGGGTCTCCGAAGATGTGTCTCAGTCTATGGAGGGGAAAGCAAGGCTATTTTACATTGTAATATGATATGTAATTGTAGCGAGTTTCAAAACTTGGCAAGGTGACCGCACCCCTACGTCACGCGTCCCCCCTTGTGAGTCATTGCAACCCTGTCTGCCTCCAGCCGGACTAGCCGCCAGACAGAAAATAAGCACAAAACTGTTACTAAAACTGGCGCGTGACAGGGATTCAAGGTCTACTACGTTTCATCTTGAAGCGATTGCTAAATTGGTTAACCATGCTTCCTTTGATTTTCTGGTCTCGTGTATGACTAACTACTTCAAAAGCCCCATCCAATAAAAATACTTCGCTGATAGGTACTTTCGTTTTCACAGAAGGGATTATTAGCGTATAAAGCAGATAGAAACTCTACATTTGAAACCTGGTTTGAGTACTTAGCAATTTTGAAACCTCCTACGGCTCTGAACAATTATTTATTTTTCCTTGGAACTTTAAGGCTTATCTAATGTGTAATAGTGGTGCGAAACGTGCTTCAAAGCCTCTGAACAGGTAGAAATAACTCGAAATCAAATGTACGGATCACGTACGAATTTAAATGATGTCGTCACCTTTGGTACTTTCTACATTGCTTTTTGTTTTGTGCACGTTTACTTTATGCAGTTTAAAAGTGAATTAGTCTTTGAAACAAAGCTGGTAGGTTATAACATTGGGATAACATTTCCAGTTGAATTACCGACTAGGGTATTAAGGCCTGCACACAACTAGGCGATGGCGATGGTGATTAGTTGAAAAAACTGTCTCTCAGCTGTCAAATATGACACCGATATTTAACAGCGTTTCAGCTGATCACCATCGCCATTATCTAGATGTGCGCAGGCCTTTATGCTGATATAAAATTCCTTGGCGAAAATACGTTATGTCATAAATAAATGTGCTCTTACTTTAAACAAACTTTTAACAAAAGACTCAATTTCGAGACCATTTTATTCTCCGTCGCGTTAATCTACCGCAAACCTAGGCCCGGAGTTTAAAATGAAAAGACGGGATTTAAAATGTTTCGCCGAAATGACGCGTTATCGTGGAAAGCCGAACCCAGCCTTCTGTGAAATTGGTTTCAGTTCAGTCTCAAGCAGAAGTTTCACAAATTTTATAAAATTTGCTGCCTTTTACCCGCGATACATGATTTCGTAAGGGACGTCGCATCGGTATATACATGTAAAAGTCTTGGAAAGCTGTTCGAGTCCGGTAGAAAGCCAAGAGGACAATCTCTCATTAATGACGATGATGCGGTAATTTGATATTTTTTATGTAACACCGTCTGTACGAACCAGTAGCAGAGTTGACATAACTTGTTTACAAATAAACATGCATACAAATACATGTAAAATCAGAGACTGCGAATGCTCAGTGGACCATCAAGCCATAATGTAGAACGCTCTACGTGCAAGACCTTCATAACTAAACGGTTAAGTTGTGAAAGTCGAACATAGCTGCAAGATTACGCCAAAACGGTGCAAATGTAGGCTACAATAAGTATTATTAGATTTGCGACTGTGTCTTTTTTTTCATTACATATAATACTGATCTTACTACAGACAGTGAATAGTGAGATTATATATATACCTACATATAAACATATCGTTCATAATATCGTAGCGCATAACAGAGTTTCCATGCAAATGAGAAGCAGAAAATATGATAACTATTTTTAATTTGAAAAGCTCAGCGCAGCTCGCCTGTAAATTCTCAGACAATTGCAGTTCCGACAGACTGCGAGCTTGAAAACACCGTCGACCATTGCACTTCCTCCAGTCGCATAATGTAGTGCAACCTACAGCCATAGCATAGTAAAGATTCTATATCTATAAAACGCAATTCAGTTCCATAATATATGTTTTTACTTTAAATTCTGTCGGCTTTTACATTTAAATTGAGAACCAAAAAATAAATATTAAACTGTGGTAATTTGTTTTCATATATCGTTCAATAATTTGGTGTTTATATTGTAATTCATATGGCTTGATAGAGCGACACTTAAATAAGGGATTATACCTATCCTTGTCGTCACTGTAACGGCGATGAATTAAAACCAAATTTCTATAAACCGGTTTCTCCAAAGCAAACATATTATAATTTTGCTAACTAAATTGAGAACTCCATTTTATTTGAAGTCAAGTTTAAAATAAATGAACAATAGACTCAAAGTTGCATATAACTAGATTTAAAATACAGAGTGCAAGCCAGACAGAACCAGCGAACCAGAGATACGTGACGTGTTGCCGACGTGGGAAGCTATACGAAGACGCCCGCGGGTGCATTGTGCAGCCTGGATACTAAAAAACTTTTTTGTCATTCTATTGCTTATTGTTAGAACACAAAGGGCTGGTTTCCTGCTATTAAGTTCATATTACATGCACTCACAACAGTTCAGTTGATTTGAACCTGTATTCAGCATTCTCATTTTGACTTTTAACAATCAGTGAATCGAATACCACGATAAACGCAAAAAATAATTCGACTCTACTTTCTCTACATGTGCAATGCGAGTAAATGGATCGCCCTCGTGAAGGGATTTGAGATTGGATTACTATCCCCAAGATAAACCGCTACCCTCGAAGAAGGGTGCAGGTAAGATTTTCGATCGACTTGTTGTGGAATTTCACTTTTTCAACCATTCCGACAAAGCTTTGAAACTCGGGATGGAACCCGACTTTAACAGCAATTGTTATCCCAGAAAAACGATTCATAAGCAGTAGTATTTCCAGGGAAAAAAAACCTATCACGTGACTATGACACGATAAGGGAGTTATGATTTTTAAGATTTTCAGTCCATTTCAAGAGCAAAGTTTATTTGAGTTGCAATAACCCATGCGTTGGTTCGTCACAGCATAACGCAGAGACGTTTCTTAGAATAATATACAATGGCAGCGCAGAATGTGGTGCAGCACGAGCCTCGAGCCATTGTTGGAACACGCGCGTTTCCGCTTTCTCGTGGAAAAATGCAAGCGCACTTGGAAAGTAACGTGTGTTATGATCTGATTTCGAGAAGCACACCGGTTTCAAACGATTCGGACGAGATTAATGGCATATTCTAAGAGATTACGAAGTGTCTGACGCAGTTCGTAAAGAATACATAGCTCAGGTGAAATAATAAACACTAAAAGGTTGATCATAATCCACAGAACTTGAAGAAATAAAATCACGAGTTATCTAGATCTGACAATGGCTTTACCAAAATAAAGAAGCGACAGAATGAATAAAGAAACATTCTGAATTACTCGATCTGAAATAGAGCCAGTGCCAGCGACATGCCGGCGCCTCAGGCTACTCAATGAAGCTATTCAGAAGGCCCTCTGTTCTTGAGGTTCAGCCGTGAGACGCGCAATTACAGAGATTACCCTACCAAGCTCGGTCGATCAACCGTGCTACGTCCATCTAGAAGACTAAACTCATGGACACTTGTAATTTTCTTGATTGATGCTCAGTGAAGATCCGACGTCTAGTCTAGCTATAAAACGCAAAACATCACAGTAAACTAAAAGAAACAACTTGGCAAACAGCATTTGACCCAAAAAACTAATCTAAAAATGAATTCAGTTGAAATAGGTTAAGCGCGATTTTATTATTGTAATCATTCTTCTATAATGCACTGGGTTTGTGAATGTTGAAATCGTTGAAAAAAGCCTATCCCATGGCAACGAACAAAGGTTGCGCTTGGCAGATGTGCATAATTTCACAGTAGAGCGGACGCAGGACCGGTCAGAGGGGTCGAGCAACCGCAGCAGGTGTAACTGCTTCGTTATCAGTCTAGCTTGTTCTAATGCCTTCTTTACAGTCAAGCTAATACTTACAGCGACAACTTTAAACAATGTCTAGATTTAGATTCGCATCTAATTTCAGAATATGAATCATCAGTTCGGAAATTTCAGACATCTATCATCACATTTTTTTACTTCTCAACCAAATTACAACCAACCTACGGAATACCTACACGTAGTATTCAAATAAAATATCTGTTACATTGTCCAAATGGCCCGCCCTGGAGGTTGACGTCAGCATTTGCCGAAAACTCGCTTCGCTTCAACGGCTATTTTGAGTTTTGACGGGCCGAGCGCCTTTATTATGGTGATCAGGCAAAACATTTTAGTATTTCAAGTGGTTCAAGAAAAAAATCTATTGAATATTAAGCAAGAAAGCTAATTTGTTGATTTATTGCTTCATTCATAAACAGAAGAAACATTTATTCCATTATCGGCTGCTTCAGAGTAATTGCACTAGCTGCAGTTCCTGACAGGAAGGTTGAACCATTACTGTGACACGTTTAATTAAAACCCACCCACTGAAATGTAAGGAGGTAATTACATTTGCTTCTCGGTGTTCATCGAAAGGCGTAGGTAAGTAAGATGAAAATAAATTCTCAATGAACAACCCGGAAGAATCTGGCGGGTTGAGCACGAGTGCGTTAACCCTGGACCGTCTTCACAATAATATTATGAACTAAATGTGTACAGAGCAGGTTGTTCTAGCATTGAAAGATAAGTAAACAAACCAATTTAAAGCGCGTGCCTATTTAACGAGTCCCGTACGTCGCCGAATAGAGGTATTCAGACTGGCCACATTTGAGTAAGTGGAGCTACATCGGTGAAGTGAAAGTATCATTTACTTCCACCCACCCTAGCAACGAGCGCAGGCAACATGTGGCTAAATATCGAGGGGACACGAGACGATTCTTGCACTATACGAGCACGCGACTACATGTTCGCTGTCGACTAATGTGTCTCATAAATTACGTGTAAGGAATATAAATCATAATTTCTAATGCGAGCGCGGATAGTGTTGTATAATAAAAGAAGTAAAATCAGATCAATAATATTTGTATGACAGGAAAAGATAATCGGTCAACGACGTTATGTATTGAAATCCCTGCGATGCGAACAACATAGAAGAGGATAATAGCAATTGAAGCGATTCACAGTGAATGTGAAGTGGCATCGTCCCTAACAGATGAATGCACCCGTTTCAATGGACTGATTCACAAACAGCAAATGCTCCAAGCTTTGCAACAGGTGACGCATTCATAGCAACCTGCATTAGGAGACGCAGCTGTCAAATTTTTTATCCAACTGCCGTTTACCAACTGCTTTTACATGAATATTTACCTAAAATAACTCATACATATTTTTTAGATCAGTTCAAGAACTTATGATGACCAGTAAATGGATGAGCCTGTCTCTATGTATTTTACAAATAAACGTCAGTTTGTGTAAAATATGGACTACATTAATCATTTAACGGATATTCAGATTATTCATTGAGCAGTCTCAAGCTAAGATAGTAAAATATCGTCTAGGTCAGTTATCAATAGTGAAACCCAGATAGACTCGAGTATACGATTCAGCCACAAAGTCAATTTTCTTACCCAGATCCCACTCACATTAGAACCTTGAAACGTAATCTTGCTAAGCAGCCGTGGTAAATGCGACGTACTCGATAGCAAACCATCGTACTAACGGACACAGAATAGAACGAAGTCAACACTCAGTTCGCACACGTTGTTTAAAGGCAAATTCATGGTTCTCACGCAGAAAACGTGCAATCATAACAACAAATAACCTTACAAGGAAATTAACGGCATATTATTAACATACGTATGCCAGACATTGATTGCGAACTTGAAAATAGAGCTGGTTTTGTGGATGATAATAACACTTTTGGGACTAGTCATGCCTTACTTAGCTTAGTTTTGTCTTAGGAACAAAATTATCACTCATAGAGAGGAAGAGTCGAGACTTTTATATTTGGCGACAACAGGTTGCCAGTGCAATTTTAATGAAACAATTTTATCCATCTGTTATACCAAGAACCGGCATTAGTAACATGAAACCGCCTGCAGAATGCGATGTGAACGTACTAAAACAACCTCACGAAGTGTGATTGATTTTACTGCCAGCAATCTTCACAAAAAATAACTTGAAAGCGCACGGAAACATTCGCAAAAATACAACGACGAAATAAGGCGAGTAGGTATTGTTATCGTTATCTCGCCATTTCCAGGGTAGCATTGTTTTTGTAGAGCTAGCTAACAATGCGTAGTAAAATGAGAAGTTGGTTTAGTTTAAATAGTAAGTGTACTGGTTGTACTTCGTTCGGTCGAATTTGATAGACGACGGTGGTACCTATGCAATAAATATGGGAATTTCTTCGAAAGCGACTCAAGTGTGACCGTTGCAGTGCTACTAAGCCAAGAGGAGAACATTATCACCTACTTGTACGAGCAGAGTTCACATCCACTTAATAATTTGTCACTAAGGCTAACCAGAAGAGAAGATTATTGATCTGGTCTAACCGTGTTTATAGTATAACAGTGAAATAAAACGAATTCAATGAATATAACAAAAATAGCATCAGCTTCATTTAGGTTAGCTATAGCACAACCGAACAAGGAAAAAACAAAGCCAACAATACACTATGGAATCCTGCTTGAAATTATGTATTAAACTACCAGCAAGTACCGGCAAGTCCGGCGTTGCCCGGGTAGAGTATTGATATTGAATTAATTATAGATGTAAAGTGAATATTGACTAGCTTTAAAATGAATCAGCATGGTCCTTGAAACTGAACCTTTAAGAACTTCCCTATTTAAATTCAATAATTTAGAAACTCTCCTTTACATAAGCAAGAGAACCATCATATTTCAGTGCTAGTTGTTTAATCTGGCAACCCTACTCGAAGAAGTCTGGCCTACCAGAACAAACTTCGACGGTAGCGAAGAGACGACGCACCTCTGCTTACACTTTCGCTGCTATAACTGCATGTTAACTAGCGAGAACTTGTCTTGCCCACCAACGGTTACTAGAAACACCAAATTAAATTATATATAATAAGTTATGTATGAGCGAAAGGCTCATTTACAAATTCCAGTGACCTTGATACAAGCACGCATCTTGTGATCATGAGATTCCGACGATTTTTAGAAAGTTAAGGGCAATGTTGTGTAAGTATGTAATTACTGGTAAATATTCAAAAACGAATAACCCACGAGCAAAATTTGAGGCAGAGAAAAGAGTCACAATCTAAGAGCCTAAACTAACTAGAAGCGAGAGCGACCCATGCAAAAATATTATAAGGAGTTATTACAAAGCTGGTTATGTGCAACCGGGACGTCGTTGTGGATAAGATCGTCTCACTCAAAGGCATTCGTTATGGAGATAATATCTTTTTGGTACAGCTGTCGGTACTTATTGCGAATGCGTATGAACCGTCACAGTAATACACGCCGTTCAAGACGGCCTTGGTTTAGTCGTAGAATATTCTATTCTACAAATCTGACTTGATCTTATCCTTCCCCAGACTTGTCTTTTTCTTAAAGCCTAAAAAAATTTTATCTGTCATAACTTTGTAGCAGTTGAGATTGACTCCTTGGCGCTTTTAATGGCTGAGCGGTAAAATGGGCACCAAATACAGGATTTTTTGAAAAAAGAAATAACATGTATAGCTATTTTCCATCGGTAAGATTGATAAAGATATATCATGTCAACTAAATGAGAGAAAACAGCAAATACAGAGAAGGTGGTTGAAAATACACAAGCTCACATTATATGCAAGGAAGATACCAGTGAAATCAATATCGATGCGCCTCTTCTTGCCTAACCAACAAGCTAAGCCGGTCTATGTTTAACCTCTTGCAACATAGGTTTGTAGAGACTGAGCGAAAACACACTTTAATACTATGCCCACACATCCCATAACAAATGAAAACACAAACCCAGGAAATGGCACTCTTAGGTGTGATAGACAACCTATCTACATTATATAGTAATAATTATCTTGTCGCATAGTATAGATGTGATTTATCTACAGAAGATTCTCACGATCGATTGTATGAATATTGATTTTATCAGGGAAGTTTCCTTGGACGTGTTATATTTATGTTTCGTAGAGTCTTGACCGATAGCAAATGTACACCTCGTTATCGAACAGTCATAAGCAAGCACAACCAAATGGAAATAACTTTTTATAAAATTCAAATAAAAAATAGCGATAAACTATTTGAGTGACCGTAACTATCAGTTCAAGATAACACTGAGGTAAGTTATCATGAGTAAGCATACATAGTACTATTTACAAAATTAATACAATCCAAGAAAAATTTGAAGTCTCGAACTAATTTGTACTTGAACTCTCCTCCATCACACAAGAAATGCATAGTATAGTCTAGATGAGATGGGGCTATGTGTCGAGTTCAGCTTATTTGATATTTGAAGTCCATAGGCATAAGTGAAAACTTTCTTGCTGCAGGTAATGTCATGTAGCGAACGCGATTAATAATTAAATGGATAATAATTATGGAGTACACGAACGAACTATATAATTTACCCAGCTAGAGCTACTAACTTAGTTTGTTATTACTTCCCAAGTGAAAAGCACTTCTAAAGAATGCAAACAAACTTATAATGAGTAAGTAACATCCTTAGCGCCTATTTCTAAAATGTAGGTCAATGTGGTTGGTAACTTATCGTTCAATGTTTTGACTTCTGACTTTCAATGTCGATGCTTATCTTTTACGATAGGAGCTCGTAAATAAACTTTTGCGTTCCTGACTTGCAACATCATGCTGCCTTGGCTTCGGTTTTAATAAATCAGAATCAGACACAATTTCACTATGGTTCCTTTTATGTAATGTCCAAATGACACGCCAAGCCAGCAAAAGAAAACAACATGGAAAATTACTTGATATCTTGTGCTGGCTTTATTTCACTCAATGAAGCTAAAGTGGTGGACTTTTTTAAATGGATGATATCTATAAACGTACATCCCACCCCATATTAACCTCGAATAGATTAAAATTTATCCCGATTGGACCAATACCTTTTTTGTCCTGCAAAACAAATAGGGTTTGCTTGATAACTCTGTATTATACTCCCATTATTGTG
Organism: Thera obeliscata; assembly: GCA_947578465.1. Taxonomy (NCBI): domain Eukaryota; kingdom Metazoa; phylum Arthropoda; class Insecta; order Lepidoptera; family Geometridae; genus Thera; species Thera obeliscata. Next base: position 9,939,954 of record OX387926.1, read on the forward strand.
ATATGCATACGGCTACCTGGTGAAGACAGCATGTTACGTATGTCGGCTATAGCTTACGTAAACTGTTACTCACCTGAAACAAAAGCAAACATCAAGTTAGCATGTCTACATCTATGCAGATTCTAATTATACGGATGGAATAAACAAAGCATTGTAAGGTTGCCGTCGATTGCCTGCTTGGCTGTGGACGGTCGTGGTTGGACCGAAGCAAGTTGAAGTGAGTGTGTCAATACAATGGCTACGCTGAAGCCTTGTAAACTTCAGACAACAACGAAACTTAAAATATTTAAACGATTTACTGGAACAGAACAAATCTTTCTTGTGTAATGTACATTTAAACCATCGAGAATTGTTAACTCCCAAGATAGAAAACAGTATTTAAAACAAGAGCAGATCAAACGAGATGCGTACGCGGCGTAAGTGAATAACCTCGAACTTGAACGGTGCAATAGATGGCATGTGTAAACACAGGCGGGCTCTGGCAAATGAAATTCCTATAGACCGCTTCCGCATCAACACGTGCCGACTGGAGAAATCCGACGGTTCCGGCCTCTCGCTCAGATCATCAAACACGCTACGGCCAATAACTTCATCATTTTATTAGTTTTATTTCATGGCAAGTGGTGGTCTACATACGAAACGTATATGAAGAGTCGAGAGCTAGCTAACTTATTGCTGAGAATCATAGAGATTGTGGCAAGCGTTTGCGAAGTGCGCTTGTCACGAACATTTCAAAAGGCGACCGCGACGCAAACGACGGACGAGTATGTAGACGCAGTCTGGTTTTCATACTTTTCTTACAACGATCATGGTCGTAAAATAAACTATAACGCCTCTTTAGAAATAGCCTTTGCGGCTCGTAACTGTTTAAAACATCCATGGAAAGTGTCTGACCATGGGAATTATACGAGTTCATGTGAGACCGCAAGTAGCCGGTTCAGGGAAGCAACTTGATCCGTCTTAGGGCCAAGCAAGCATACTAACACACATACTATGCTCCAACATAAATCTATCTATATCGATAGCGTGTTGATATAGACTGCTATCAGCACCGCGATCGTTGACTAAACATCATTAGAAAAATTATTCTTAGTCGGAGATTGAAGAGTCGTTCAAAATTATAATTCAGCTAATAGTGATTATGTTAACTTTAAACACCCACTGTGCCACTTGGGCATGACATTTGACATATAAAATCTTTGAATATGGATTGGATCAATTGAATGAAGAAGATGACTATTAATAGCATCCGGTATTCTGCATTTTGAATCAGTAGTAAAATGAATAGTCAGTAGTCAAGGGAGCATAGAAGACAGTAGACACCAATAAACATTGTTAAGTATGGAATGACATCAGTTACCTCAACGAAGACAGCATTACGAGAATGTAAAACCTAACGACTACACTGCAATATGGTTAACGTCGGTTGGCGACTATCTGTGCAATGAATATGCGAGAAAGATGCTAACGGGTCTGCAACAACAGCTTTTCTCTGTCTCTTCTAATGCCGTTGTCCCAAAAAGATGATTGTGCAGGAAACAGTTCGCGAGGAGGAGCGCTCCCGGCGTAGCTTGCCTGATTGTAGAATGAATGAACTACGTAAGTAAATTCCAAACTTACAGATCTTTTTACTCAGAATACACGATGCTGTTGGTCCGGGCATGCAAAACAATCTCAAGGAGACGTAAACCATTAGTTATGCTACCAATTCGTTAAAATTAATATCTGCTCTACCTACGCGAAAAGACATTGACCTTCGATTACATTATGAGCTAAAATAATCGCGTGTGAAAGTCGAATTATAGAATTCAAGTATTTATGAATAAAGTGTTTTGCATTGGATGATTACCCGACCGCTCTAACGTAACATTCTCGAAAGTTATTTTGCATTCTACTGAACGAAAAGTAAAAGTGTCTCGTGAATTGAATAAAAGGAAGATGATTTCGTTTCGGTTCCATTGTGAATTTGTGAATGATGGTAATAAAATATGCTTAGCGACAATAATGCTGGAATGCACAGCTGGAACTGTTACCTAACTAAAAGTCAAAATCAAATACCGGTTAAAAATTCATCAAGCTTACGGCTCAACTTGCATGAATAGTAAGTTGGTGAAAATTCAAAACTTTCACACTGGTGTTAAAATTCGTTGAGCAAGCAGTCATATTCACAGATCACTGGATTATATAACCGCAATAAAGTCTATAAACCTAAGCACTTCAGAGAGTTCCAAGAATATAATAATGTTCATGGAGCTTCGCCGAATTTACCAAACGTTTAAAGATAAAAATAAAAGATAGCTCTACCAGGGTCAACCTTGTTTTGTTTAAAGGTTATTCTTGGTACGAAGCAAAGCACCAGGTAAGAGGAACAGGTTTAGTGATGTACCCTTTGAAGATACAGTTCTGGAATTGCATTTATCTACGAGCGGCCGCGCACCGGTTCAGCCATAATTGCACTGTATCACCTTCTAATTGCTCTACACTACACATTATCAGACTGAATGTGCAGCTCATATTATTTTCTCAGGGTCTCGCCAACAAGTGATCCGAGCCTTAGGCCTTACTCACAATTAAATCAGGTTTCAATCAAGCAGTCCGCGGCTTTTACCAGCGCACAGCACTCACATTACAAACTTTGAAGTTATGCGTAACTACGACCAGCCATACGGATATCGGTTTTCCTCGTGAATGTGTCGAGCGAGTGCCGGTCGTGTGGGAACGTTTTGAAATTTGCGTGCTCATACAACGGTGTGTTAATATTCCTTGGCCACTGCTTTAATTGCATTGCATCACCATTGCTTTCGGGTGGCATCATCAATTATTGAATAGGGAAAGGTTGACAATCTGTTATGGGTAGTTTTGTAACCACCTCACAGTGTAACACCTAACACACCTCGCTGTGGAGTATAATCTTGAAACCTTTGCGTGAACTAGAGCTGTGTGTGGATGTGGATGAGAGGTATCCAGGTTATCATTATTACTGTTCTAATAAAACATGACAGAGCTGCGGTTTTTAAATCGAATTTGTACGTATGACGCGTGGCACCGATTTCTGTCATCAATCCTCGGAATCATAACATTGAATTTGTCACTTGGGACTTCCAAATCATTGTCACTTAGAATAGGATGACTAACCCAGAAGAACTTTCTCAATTCGGCTATGTATGTAGTTAAATCGTTATTTTAGCAGCAACTCCCTGAAATTAACCTAATGCAAGCAGTTGCGAAGGGTGGGTCGGTCCGCTAAGTGCTGCTTAATTGTACTAGTCTCGTGTTACTTCAAGGTGTGACCTTTCGGCACTACCCTCAATAGCCTTGATGCCGCCGCACCTATGCGATTAGTTACAGGCTTAACGTTTCGAGCCAGTTTTATTTCGGTCAGCATTTGATCTAGTCCATCGATTTTCTTCAATTTCACCTTGGTGGCACTCTGGTATTTATTTATGTATGGTCCATTAAACATAGATATTAGAATATCGCTACATACTAAGGCTTTATTTTCATAATACCTAAGCGATCTATAACACATCGGAGTAGGCGCGCACGACTCATTTGGCGAGCGGCAGCAGGTCCAGTCAGCTCGGTGGAGAACCGGTTCGACCAGAATACAGGACCCACGCCAAATAAAGCCTGTGAAGACTTTATGCGCGAAATTGTACTTTATAACATTCCAAAAGAGTTTAAAATGAAGTGTTACGATCCAGTAAGCTTTATTTTTGAGTTCCTCGAAGTATTTTTCGTTACTACATCAACTGACTTGCCATAATCGTCACCTACGCCTTTGCAAATCACGAACGATGTAAAAACGTGGTGGTTCAAATATTTAAAAGATCAAATGAGTAAAATATTGCATAGGATTTAAGAATTCTACCTAGATAGGTTCTACAATCCTCTACAAGGCTACTGCAAAGCTGTGTAGATTATCTGATTCAGGCTCTGAAAAATATGTTGAATCAGTTATTATTTATATGCTAGTGAGGGATTTTTCCGTAATTCACCAACGAAATGCATCGCACCAGTCATAAGTCCAGTTCCCTTATCGATCGCTTGGAGGGAGGGGTTAAAAGGTGCAACCACTAGTTGCCTTGGCAAAGTAAACACACAAATAAAACCTACGTGGGTTTAACGATTAAGACGTTTTCTAAAGCTAGTTAGGTATAAAATTGCGTAATAAGATACTTACTTTTAATTTTGTCAAAATTTTGAGATTTTATATTCCTATGACAAAGCGTCGTACTGTTTACCGCTCTCATTGAATAAGGCAATTCGTCTCTAGGTTTACGAGTATCAATTTACGATTTAGCAATTGCCTTGAATCTATTAAGGTTTCTCAAGCCAATCGGCACTCGTACCTCAGCAGTGCAATAACAAGTATGTGTCAATGGTAACCAATCAAGCAAAACGACTTACGTAGGGCGTAATGACAGAAAATATACTAGATTATTTCTTCCATCGACGGGTTTATACTTACCTAGTGTTTTGCAATAGTAGATTGTTATACAAGGGCAGTAAGTGAGCTTTTGCAGAACAAGATCCTTTTTGGCGCCCGTGCGAGCGCAGCTCGCAAAGGGCGCTAATGGATCGAGTGTACCCGAGATATTTAGATGCCCGAGCGAGCAAAGCGAGCGAGGGCAAATATAGTTCGAGGGTGCAATAGCTACTTATGCCCGAGGTAAGCATTCTACTTTACATCATTCATGCGAGGTAAATTTTTAACTAGCTGATGGAACAAACATGTGGCCCACCTGATGTTAAGTGGTAACCATTGCCTATAGCAAAGCATTGCCTCGTAGGTCAACCACGTCAGGAACGTGCCCTACAATGCACTGCCCTACGACCATCAACTTGAAGCATACGGATGTTCAGCCTCACGTGTCAGTGATTTCACCGGCACCCATACCCTTCAACTCGAAACACAGCAATGCTGCTTTTCTGCAGAAATAGGCTTACAATACAACAATAACACAACATTTATACGGGTATGACGAAATGTAATTTTAATTTGAGAAAAATAAAATTACAATAATAATATAAGTATTATTCATATTCATATTCATATTCATATTCATTTATTCATTGTTTCATGTGTATTATAGGTCTTAGGGGGTAATAACGTCCAGAACATGAGCCCCGCTGGGGCATTACAATGGCCTTACGGCAAAATTAAATTAAATTATGTAAATCTAGGTAACACTTCTGTAGAGAATCTAGCTTAACAATAAAATCTTAAATCTATGTATGACTATTTGACTTGGACGGCTTGGTAATATTTAGAGGTAGGTAAGGTGTAGTTTTTAAATCTCGTCTTCCATAAATTCCTTAATGCTGTAGTATGATTTATTGATGAGTAGTTTTTTAAATTTTCTTTTAAAAGTGATATTTTCAGCTTCGTTTTTAATTTTATCTGGGATTTTATTAAATATTACTATTGATCTATAGTAGGGACTGTTTTTATACATTTCTAATTTGGGTGCAGGGAGGACAAGCTTGTTTTTCCGGCGAGGGTTTTTATTGAATTCAAAATAGTTTATATGTTTTCTTACAAATTGTGCAATTTCTAATATATATATGGAGGGGAGAGTAAGGATATTTTTTTGGACAAAGTAAGATCTACAACTTTCGGGTTGGTGAATATTAACTAATATGCGCAAACATTTTTTTTGCAGAATGAAAAGATCATGTGCATCAGTACTATGTCCCCATAATATGATGCCGTATTTTAGCCAAGAGTGAGCATAAGCATAGTATGCAGATAAAGCGGTATCGTAGTGTGTATTTGTTTTAAGTATACCCAGAGCATATATAAATTGTGATAGCTTAGATTTTATTTTTGCAACATGTTCTTTCCAGTTTAAGTGTGTATCTATTGATATTCCTAGCAATTTAAATTCTTTTACTTCTTCAATGTTAAATTTACTTTTGATTGCACTAAGATTTAAAATATTTTTTTGATATGGCCTAAATTGAATAAATTTTGTTTTCTTTGTGTTAACTTCTAAGTTGTGATCTTGTAGCCATTTACTAACAGTTTTAATTGTATCTCCAATTTCATCATTTAAGTCTTGATTATTTGGATATTTAAATAATATCGATATATCATCAGCGAATAAGACACACATGGGCATGATATTATTATAATTATACTATTAATTTTATTAAAATTAATAGTAAAATATTTGTACCAGTAGGTATCTGCTAAAACAGTCGTAGACGCACACTTATGCACACATCTGTGAGCTACTATATCTTTTCAGTAAAAAGTTTTCATATCATTTTGTAAGAAAAGAGATTGTTTCACCAAGGAGGTTTGCATAGCTCTTGAACTGTAATGAACCATCACCAAGGAGGTTTGCATAGCTCTTGAACTTTAATGAACCATTACGTATCAAGCATAGTGTGACGGTAACAGTGATTTGAAAATGGAACGCATTTACAATGCACTGGGCTGCACACGCCTACTTTCACAGCCTCTTTGTGCTAAAGTAAATCCTATTTACTGAGCATGTATGATGTAAAACACCTTACAACATGGCACGTGCTACTGCATGATAGCAAGTCTAGAGAGAGGGTGGTCGAAGTGGTTATGCTATAAACCCTTCATAAACATTATATACCTAGGCACTTGTGTAAGCTAACGATGAATGCATTCAAGCTGCCTTTACAACTTGGCATAGCATGTTAACAAGTCTTCGTCATCAAACGGTTTTATCGCATAAAAGTAAAACTTCTCAAAGTCGTATAATGATGGAAATTCCCCTTCTATTGGGGAGGTTCAATTTACTCTGTTTAAGAGGGCGTCAAAAAACTCGCTGTGGACTTGACCTTTGGTTAGGATAAGCGTTATTTCCCATGAGAGGTTTTGCTGTATTTCTCTAGGGAATTCAGTACGTTTCTTATTATTCAGGGTCTTCGGATAGTGATAAATTACCTATATCTATGAAGAACCTAAGTGGAATGGTAATGCAAACGTCCCAACCTCGTGATAACTCACTATAGAGTTTGAAGATTCTTTTCATTTTTTTTTAATGCCATAGCTGGCAGACTAGTGTTCGGGCCACCTGATGGAAAGTAGTCACCGTCGCCTATAGACACCTGCAACACCAGAGGTGGTGCTGATGCGCTGCCGGCTTTTTAGGAACTGATAGACCTGCCTTTTGAAGGACCCCATGTCGAAGCTCCGAGGGAAAACCGCAGAAGGCAGTTCATTCCACAGCTTACTCGTGCGCGGCAAAAAGGACCACGAAAAACGAGCAGTTGTGGAAAACCAGCCATCCAGGTGGTGAGGAGGGTCATTTTATAGCCTTGCAAATACGATTAGAGTATATGCCGGTTTTTAGGTTAATTCGACCACAACTATCTAGGTATATTCAATAACTGAATCATAGATTGCATGTTGTCAGGCAGTTATGCTACGTGCCGAGCGTATAACAATCGGGGATATTGATTCTGTCGTGAGCACGAATCGCACACGCAGCATTGCAAGGTGAATGGCTAGTTTTATGCCAGTAAACTAGGCGCAAATGGCAATCAATCTATCGCCCACTTAGTCTGAACCTACCTAGTGTAACGTTACGATTTTTAATATGCTATGACTTTAATTTCTGTGCTCAAGGTATATAATCTGTCTTCTTCTTGCTGCCCTTATTCCACTTTATGTGGGGTCGGCACAACAGGTTCTCCTCTATCAGCCTTCATCTCTGTATTCACTTCTTTCTTATCCATGTCATCTTTCACACTGTTCATCCATCTTTTCTTTGGACAACCTCTACCCAAGGTATGTTTTTTTTTGGGTGGTAAACACTGTCGTGTAGTGGAGATATGGTGTTTATGTGCGTGTGTGGGTCAACGACCGCCAGCTTACATTTCGCGCATAAAAAAATATGATATCTGTTATATCATGGAATGCCAAAGTATTTGGCGCGCTGTCAGGCGATTCAAGAAGAAGCCCGGATATATAATATAAGGTGGTTACAGAGAAAGCTAGTGTGGGAGATTGTGATTAATTAATACAATTCTGTCGACAGTAGTGTTTTATTGAAGATAATTCCATTGAAGAAAAGGCCCTTTTACACTAGGTACTACACGTTGACGTTGAAACTCTTAACTAGTTCAGGGACAAATTATCAGCTCTACTTACAAGACTGGGTGCTAGCTGCTAGCCTACTTATGTAGTATTTGAAGACTTAGGTACATAAATATGGACGTATACCTTACCAGGTAATTAAATTGAGTCGAGCCTGCTCGTCAGAGAAAAAACTTTCCCTTAATACTGTCTTTTACACAGTCCCTAACTTGATCTTTTGGACATCATTTTATCATAAGAAGTAGGTATTTATATGATGATTTAAGCTTCGTCGGTGGGAAACAGAGATCGTAGAAAAATAAGTGTCTAAATATTTAAATTAAGTAGTTACGAGTAGGTAGCAAGATAGATTTTGCTGAATGAAATTTCACTTTTAGATGCACAATATAAAATTGCATAAAAATACCAATAATTACTCGCATCTACATATTGATGGGAGGTGGATAAGAAGTTACCTAGAGGCATGTAACGAATGGACTCATTTCACAACTAGGTAGAACAAGTCGAGCGGAATGCGGGCCGCGCCACCGGCCTTGCCGCTTGCCAACACTGACCACTCTCGCACACTCTTCTAGATACAAATAAACACTGTCGTGTAGTGGAGATATGGTGTTTATGTGCGTGTGTGGGTCAACGACCGCCAGCTTACATTTCGCGCATAAAAAAATATGACATCTGTATGCCTAATAGCACAAAGAACGCTTTACAAAAGGCTTATACAGTACAACTCACGCCTCATGTGTGACTGGAGTACCTAGGTACTAGTGATGTATCAAAAGCAATGTACCTTATTCTCATCTCAGTGTAGTGGTAGCTATATGATTCATATCTATAGGTTTTGCTTTTAAGTTAGGTATTTGTTTTTTCATTTACAGAAAACATACAATGTTTTATCTCGAAGAACAAAGAGGTATTTTTACCCTGCAGTGGGAAAATAACAATAAGTTTTTTTAATATTACCTAAGTATATATTTTTTTACTTGACTTTGACTGACTGCTAAATAGTCAGTGTATTTTTCTTTCATGCCTCAGACATGTTTGAAGAACACATAGGCATGTTGCTCAGACATGTTTGAAGAACATTAGGCATGTTGATGATACACTGAGTAGTCCTACCTAGGTATTAAGGATTAGCACACAATACAGACTGGCATTTATTATGTGTACCATCTATTGTTTAAATTGGAGAATGGCCCAAGATGTATTCATAATACAATACCTACCTTAATAAGGTACCTACAATAATCAGTTTTTTAAGACTAGTTTTTTGGTTAGTAGGGCTGGGTCAACCCACTGACTTTTAAGTTGCCAGACCAAAACATGTTTATCTTGTTGAAGTGAAAACTTCTTTAGCGGCGTTGAGCACTTTTTCTGTAATGGGTATAAAATCTTAAACTCGCGTCAGCGCGTCAGGACACGTGACCTGATCGAAAAAGCGTAAGACGGATGGAGAGTAGACAGCTATCCCCTCTCTACGGCGCGGCGAAAATGTATGCCTGGGCCTACTGTTTCGTTTAGGCAGCGCAGGGCGCTTGCGCGAATGTTCGTGTATGTTACAGCGTGCCAAATAACAAACAAGCCCCCCCTAACCATTCCAAAATATCAAACATGCTCAACGTTAATAATCAAGTTTTCACTTCTGCCGGCACTCCCGGAGTGCAACCCGTATTTTTTTTTATATGTAGGTTACTAGGTAGGTAGTGATTTCTTACCCTATTTTCTTACCCTAAACTTAAGCTGAACTTGATGTGAATCTAATAACACAATAAATTGTTATCAACCATAAGTCTCTTCATCCGGGTTTTGTATGTGAAAGAGAAGATAGACAGATGCTTTGCGTGTAACTTCAATCACTAAAGCCCGTATTCAGAAACAGTGCTTGAGTCTGTCGAGCCTCAAGCATAGATTTATGGCATTTTTCAATGGAGTGGAGAAAAATCTATGCTTAAGGCTGACTCAGACTCAAGCACTGTTTCTGAATAGGGGCCTAAATATAATTGTGATGTGATTATGTAAATATCTATGAACTTGTTTACATGTTAGGTAATTAAACAAATTAGCTGTGAACCTGCATGATTATGACTGGTCTTAATGGTTTCACTGTAGACAATTAGGTTGGTACATTTAATAATTACATATTTCAGTCTCATTTGTGGTAATTACCTACTTACTTTTATGTTAACTTGAAAGTACCTAATTATAAGCCTAATCATTTCAGTAGTAGTACATCTACTGCTGAAAATTTATCATACATTTTAGCCCTCTTATCTCAGTTGGTAGTAGCACCGCCTTTTACGAGATTGAGGGCGTAAGTTCGTTCCCCGCCGAGAACCAATATTTGTGTGGTGAACAGATGTCTGTTCTCTGTCTGGGTGTAATGTTGTATTATATCTGCTAACTATTAACCACAGTACAAGCTCTGCTTAGTTTGGGGCTAGATAGTGTTGTGTGGAATGTCTACAACATTTATTATTATTATATACATTTTTAGAGTGACCAATCTCGTACTGGTTACTATAATATCTTCTCCTGCCCTTATCCGGGTCGGCACAACATGTCTTCTTCCTCCATTCCCCTCTGTCAGCCGTCATCTCTGCATTTACTCCTAGCTTATCATCTTTCCCACAGTACTGGTTACTTAATATAAAACCAGCAATCTTCACTAGATTGGCCTTTCATCAAGTGGGGACAAAGGTAATACTTTTATGGTAACTACATGATCTTTACCTATCTTACAAGTAAGGTTTAATGAGGTTGTTGTGCTCCAGCTAAATGAGAATTGATAATCTAATGAAGTTAAAACTAACACATCACCCCATAATGACTCAGAATGAAAAAGAAAAATTCTATTACCAATCAGTAATTTTAAATAACAATCTGTAACTATGGAAGCTTGTCGAGCATTATTTTATGGAAGGTTATATGAATGAAAATGAATAGGCAGTGGTTCCTAGGTTGAGTGGGCATCCTCTAAGATACTTGCGCTTTATCCTTTGATTACTCTCAAGACCACCTCTAAGGCTCGTATTCCTTAGCAGTGCAGAGTCTGAGTCAGGCTTCAAGCATTAATTTTTTGACAGATTTCCATTGATAAAAGTCAAAACCCTATGTTTGAGGCTGGATTCGGACTCGAGCACCGTTTCGGAATACGGGCCTATGAAATTTAAGCATCGGAGGTTGAGGTTGTAGGTATAGCAAACATTCCATTATTGTCAAATGACAGTGGGTTTAGGAACTCATTAGTGTGTATGTGACCATAAGATTTTATTATTTGAAGATAAGGTTGAGGAAATCAACAGTAAATCCTTTTTGTCCAATAACCTAAGGGATAAGTATGTACTAAAGAAGTATACACATACCTACACAAGAAAAATTGAAAACCAACGGTAAGATTTTTAGTAGAATAAATTCTGGAGAAATCTACTGAGTGAAACAGACTGATTCGAAAAGACCCTGTATTAACCCAATCGCGTGGCATTTTTCAGTCGGAGATAAAAAGACAGAATACTAATTTAAATCTAGCCTACAAAACTAGCGTTGCGCAAACATATTAGCAAGTACCAAAAGTTCGTGGGCAACGGACACCGAACAATCCAACTCACTCATTGAGAAGAGATGTTTTTACACTTACCCAAAGCTCAACACCCCAACTCATTTTAGCGGCTTTTGTTCACTTCACTTGCACAAAACACACATTTAAAATTCACAATTTACAACAATCGAGAACGTTTTCGGGATTATAACGACACAATGTAATATTTTATCACAAGCACCATTCCAAAACACATTCCATAGAAATAAACATGGCTGGCTAACTGACACCAAAGAGGACTGACACAAACGACGGGACAGGACGACCAACACGAGACAGGCGACTGACTGATCTGATTTGACTGATTTCGACTTGACTTGACAAACTGTGAAATGACAAGACGTTCCGTCCTACATGACATTGACATTACAAGCAAACAGTGAGAGGAACTGACATACATTGTCTATGGAATATGTTGCCAGTTTCCAAATAATACCCTAAATCTAAGGTAAGCTTAGAGATAGGCCAACATTTCATAATGTATTTTTAAACGTAATGAAATCGAACAATATGACCTAATTAAACTGATTCTTCAGAATCACATCACAGTAATGAATATGGAGTGATTTTGGGAGACGGTTGAAATGGGAAATTGTGTTTGAAGTTTCACAATCTTCATAACGCTTGATATTGTTTTCAGTAGGCGTAGTACAACTTGGTACCTAGTCTGACATGTAACCAAGTAACCTGGTCTGACATGACTGTGACAGACATAGTCCGTTCCATTCTAATTTCCAAAATATATGTGTTGTGGTTCCAAAACAAAAAAACAAGGTTTTATTTTCATAAGAGTACTTACAATTATGCATTTAGCATTTTAGTGTTTTAGTAGGTACATAACTATTATGAGAATCAATTAATAATCATATATCAATAATCTAGTAATCATTTATTTATTTTCACTAAAGCACACACTTATACTTATATCAAAAAATACCTAAGCTGTATAGGCGGCAATGGCTTACACTCTTTGCGGTTCATGACAGAACCAACACTAAGTCGATAAAGACTTGTGTTGTAGGTAATAGTTCTTTTACATAAAACCAATTTCATAATTAGGAAACAATAATTTTTATATGACGTTGTGAATTGTCACTACGAGGCTGTAAAAGGGATCCATCAGAACCACGACGTATTAAGACAGTCTTCCGGACTTCCTGAAATTTCAAATTCTTATTAATTTAATGATTCCGATTTCTTCAGCAATTTCTTAGTCAAGCAAGTTGACCAACTGGTGTAGCGTGTAAGTAGGTAATATTATTTTGTCTGAAGATAATTTTAAACTTTAAGCAAGTAGGTATACCTTTACTGGTTCCAAAATCGTATGGTGACTAGATCTTCGTGATGTTGGTGGTCCAGTGATCGATGACGCTCGCGATGATGGAATAGGATTCTGTAAAAAAACAAATTCTTCAATCATATAAAACTAAACTATGTAATTACATCTAAATACCATTTTTTTACCTTGAACGCCGGTACAAATCCAAAATCGGAGGGAAGTGGTTGAGTTTGCAAACTAAACACTCCTTCTTCAGAGGCCACAGATACAAGAGATGGACGTGCAGAAAGCTGTTGTGCTAGTAATATTGGATCCGCATCTGAAATTATATTATTATATTATTTGAAATAAGTGAGCTTGTTCAAAAATATGAATTTCATCTAAAAATATGTTAAAATACCGAAAACAATTCAATACAAACCTATGTTCATGCCTTTAACCACGCGTCTTGCTTGAAGTACTCTTCCGGCACTTCTTCTAAATCGTATGCCTTTGTCTGCCTCTCGTCTCAATCTCTGAGCAGCAGCAGCTGCTTCAGCAATAGATACGGACATTGGTCCCATTCCTGAGCGTTTTAAATTAAGATCTACTATATAACTTAAGCAGATAGCGTTGGATAGTATGTTGTCACTGGGCTGAAATATTTAACAGAAAGTGAGTTTAAAAAACTACAAACAGTTGTTAAGTTAGGAAAGTTAATAGTATTAGTGTTTAACTTACTGAGCCAATGTTGTTGACGCTGATATCTAAGGATCGTAAAGGTGTTTTAACTAATCCTATAGCCCTCGCTAAGAGTTCACCACATGTAGGAGGATTTTCAGCACTTGTAACTGACCACACACCACTTGGAGCCTTACTCAATGGCCCTGGTTTTATACCACACCCCGATATATTCAAACTAGAAATAATAATGTACTTATATTCAGATATACTAGAATGCAATCAGTCAATACTCAATACATTCTAATGCAACTGACTGTGCTAAAGTAAATTTTGATCTTGTGCCATTGGTTTTTAATAATCTAATCTTGTGCATTGGTGGTGTGAGGGGAAAAAAGCGGCCAAGTGCGAGTCGGACTCGCCCATGAAGGGTTCCGTGGCAGTAAGTAATATAACATAGAGTATTTATTTATTTATAGAGTTCTAGAAGTTCTAGTAGTTCGTCGAAAGGTAAATTGCGGTTTACGATTTATGACGTATAAAAAAAAAACTACTGACTAGATCTCGTTCAAACCAAATATCGTTGGAAGTTTCCATAGTAATGTACAACATATATTTTTTTTAGCTTTATCAGTCACTTATTTTAGAAGTTAGAGGGGGGGGGACCAACTTTTTTTCACTTTGGAAGTGTCTCTCGCGCAAACTATTCAGTTTAGAAAAAAACAATATTAGAAACCTCAACATCATTTTTGAAGACCTATTCATAGATACCCCACACGTATGGGTTTGATGAAAAAAATTTTTTTGAGTTTTAGTTTCAAGTATGGGGACCCCCAAAATTTATAGTTTTTTTTCTATTTTTGTGTAAAAATCTTAATGCGGTTTACAGAATACATCTACTCGCCAAGTTTCATCAGTCTAGCTCTTTCGGTTTCGGAGAAAAATGGCTGTGACATACGGACGGACAGACAGACAGACAGACAGACAGACATGACGAATCTATAAGGGTTCCGTTTTTGCCATTTGGCTACGGAACCCTAAAAAGTAGTTAATTAGGTAGTATTACTGAGTAAGATTGCATCCTCTCGCTATTGAAACTGCGATATGAGCAATACCATCAGAGCCTAATCTAGTATTCAAGCGTAGATCTAACGTTCGAATGCCACAACTTGAGTGATTTAGAGCATTCGATATACTCTCAGCTCCAATGGGACCTGAAAAAACGACGTAGGTGAATAAAGTTCTACAGTACCTACCTACCGGTTACTTATTTTTTAGAATACTTTTGAAATATTAGTTTTTTTTAAAGAAGGTACACTTTATTACCAAATAAATTATCAGCAAGCACAATAGTTCGCAAGTTTTCACGCTTCGTTATGAATTTGCCGATAGATGATGCGCCTTCATCACCAATTTTACAATGGCTAAAATCTAATGTTTCTAAATTTGGACTATCTGAAAGTCCTCGAAGAATGTATTTTGCCTTTTGACAGTTCATATCACTTCTAGTTATTCTGAAAAGATAACATAGTAATTTAAGGCGTACACAGGCGTAAAGTTTTTGAAATAGGTAGATAGCTAGGAATTACTTACGCAGTCATGTCATGCTAGTAGGTACTTACTACTTTACAGTGTGTCTTGTGGATACCTAGTAATGACTCTGTCTAATAAACTTATAGTTAATGTTTACCTGAAAAGTTTTAGCTGAAAACATTTTTCTAGACCACGTGCGAGGTTTTTTGCATCGTTGTTAGTAAACTGAAACTGATCTCTGCGAAAATCAACTCCAATATGACGTAACTGGTAAGTTATATGCAATTCTGTTAAATAACTAAGGCTCCCGATGGCAGCATGAAGTGATATATGATCTGAAAGATAAATAACTTTTGTTTTAGTAGGTGCTGTAGTTTCATCAATCACAGAGATAGGTAGAGGTTGCTATAATAAGTAGTTTTTCATGAGACAAAGATACTCGTTAAAACAGCAAACCAATTTGATGTGGGGAAAAAAATCAGGGTGGTATAAGGGTATAGGTAACATACCTAGAGCCAGGTATAATTTATCACTCATCATAAAAGTATGAATTGAAAAACTTAAGTTCATACCAGTGCAAAAATACTTACCTCTGGATAGAAACTCTCCATTTTTCAGTATGATTTTGGTGCCATTTTGGCGTTGACTGGTAATGAGATCTGCCATTTCTGGTGAAGTCATTCTTTGAACAGGAATATCTGATGGTATCAGACTTCGAATTGATAATGATTGGATGTATGGGCCACATAACTTTACCAGTGCCGTCACCTGATAAAATAAAAATGAATTAAGACAGGCAAACCGTGACGTTGACAAAACTACGATGCTGTATGAGATAAAATGACTACCTTTTCAGGATCATAATTTTTTGGATTCATGTTCTCCAAAATCTCTGCATAGTGTCGCTCCATGAAAATATTTATCCATTTTTTACCATCAGGAACAAGTGGTTTATCCAACCATTTTGAATTATAACACCTTTTCCAAAATATATCACTTTTTATGTTATCCACCAGTATATTCAGTGGGACATTGGTATTCAATATTTGTAAGAAATATTCTCTGTCTTTTGCTATCAACTTTTCTAATTTTGGATAACCTACGGTTCACATAAAAAATATGCTTTAAGTTTGCATAATTATCATAAAGTAACAGCAAAAAAAAGTACATAGGTAGCATAAAAATTGTGAAATCTTCAAAATAACTAACACCGAAAGCTAGGATAATTGCCTACAGAATGGCTACTTCCAGCCCTTTCTAAGATTGGTACCTAGTACCTACCATACCAAATACTAATTAGTTTTACTGTACAAAAGTGCACTTGTGTGCACACAGCCAATAGTTACTCTCAAGCAAAGTAAAGTGATGGAAAACATCGTGGCAAACCGGCATGCTGTAGCAGGTAACCTACTTAAAATGTCAAGTTTGAAAAACATGCGTAAGTTAGAAAAATGCACGAAATATCTTTGTGGTGCATTTATGATTCTTTTACTGTTTTGAAAGAAATAGTGACACAAAATGAAGAAAAAAATGCCAACTACGCATGTGTTGGTATGTATGTAGAAGATAAGTAGGTATTACTTAATCAAAACAGCTTGCATAAATTGGTAACAGTATACACTCATCGTTTTTACTGAAAATGTTTAAAAGAGGCTCCTGCAGTGGCCTTCTTCAGGCTAATGATATTGATGATGATAATGATGGATGACTCAGTGTTTAAAGAGTATAAACGCTACCTTGTTGTGTTTTATAAAAGAATGTTAACAGGTGAATAGAACAGTTGCTCACTTACCCATCCATTTTTCCGATATTTCTTCAATGCATAACTCTACTAACGATTTGGGATGATTTATATTCCAATCAAAAAACTCTGACTTTAGTTTTCGACCCTGTTCTAATTCTTCTTTTTGTTTGTAAGTTAGATAGGTGTTCAGATTCACACCAGCTGAGAACTTCATTATTATTTTATTACGTAAGTAAATAGATATTTTCATATAGAGTATTATAGGATATAACATTATACCTACTAGCTTACATTATTCATTAACTAACAGTAAGTACATATTAACTAAGTCGTTATACAACATCACTGAACCATCATCGTTACTATGAATGATCGATTTAACATCAGGGTCTATTCTAACTTTTGGATCATACATGGCGTGGCGTGGCGACACGTGTAACAAAATAATTTTGTCTATAGCGAAAGTTTTGTGAAATATTAAAATTAGGGAAAATATATTGGTTATTGGGCGAATTTTAAAATTTAACCTGGCAAAGTGCCTGTTTGATTGGGTAGCTTGGCGTGCTTCAATTCGTTCGATTGTTTTGTTTGTTTCAGTACCTTCTGTCATAATCTGTCTTTCAGAGTTTTCAGGATTACGGAGTAATCAGCTGGGGAATATTTCATCCGTTTGAGTTTTGAGGCAGTTTAGCCAGATTTCAGAAAAATTTGCCAGAAATCGGTTTTATCTACAAGTGACTATGGATAAACATAATAGTTCTGAACTACTAAACTCAGACTTTTCGTTATCAAAAAACGCCAGTTCCGATTCGTTGGACTCTGACTCGAAATCAAGCTCATTGAATTCTAAACACGGACAAGACTCCGTAAGTTTTCATAAAAGGATTAATTTATTCTTAACAAATAATCTACCGTTGCTTTGCTATTTCCTGTAAGGTTGGAGTTTTTCATCTGTACCTATTTACTTTCCTGGCTGTTAAGCTAGAGCTAGGCTGTCCCAAGTTATTAGTAGAGACTGAAGTGATCCTTGAATTTAGTAATGAACAAATCTAAAACAGATCATGTCTGCTTGTTTGTCAAACGCATTCACAGTCACAGGCAGCATCGTGAACTATTTAAGGCCAGTGTGCTTCTCATTTTGACTAAAAGCAAGGTTTTCTCTATTTGTTAAGCTCATCAGCTATAGGTTCAGATCCTATTCCTTGCTTTCTTACTCTTATGGTTGATTACTAATTTAATGCAGTATGGATTATCCTAAAAGAAGAATGTAATAAGTACCTGTTTTTAGTCTGAAAGTTTTTCCAAAGAGTTTGTAGTCGTAACTTATTGTGATTTTAATTACAGCCTCAAGTTCTTGGAGACATCCAGCTCCTCGATGGTGAAAAGGTGATGAGTGTGGCCCGTGATGTGACATACCTGTGTCCGTACAGCGGCCCGTCGAGAGGTGTGCTGAAAGTGACCAACTATCAGCTGCATTTCCGACCCACTGAGTCCTCGGCGCTGCAAGGCACTTTGAGTGTACCTCTGGGTGTTGTAAGTATTTCGGTTCTAACTTTATTTCTCTAGAAAAATTCCACTTACATGATAAAAAATTATAATGATTCATCTTGTGCAGAAGAAGAAGAATTGAACACATCAAATTAGTTGTCCATTATTTAGTGGACCACTGCTTGCCTAAGATAGTGTCCCAACTTGAAAAGGTTCTATATTTGAGTGGTGTGGTGTATTTTATACTTACTTTGCTCAGTGTGTTGTGACTTAGAAAGGAAATACAAGGCATAGATGGAGTAAGTTACTCCATGTGATGTGGGTTTGTCTAATAGAGTAATATTTCAGGTATCCCGCATTGAGAAAGTTGGTGGTGCCTCATCAAAAGGAGAAAACTCATATGGCATTGAAATATTCTGTAAGGTAAGTATGTGGGAAAACCACAAGTATTCTAGCAGATCTGAGAGAATTAGTGGCCAAGTTGTAGTGGCCCCGCCTTTTGATCTTAAGGTCATCTAAATATATAAAACTCTTACGTTACTGACTGACTGACTGACAATCAACGCTCAGCCTAAACCGTTAATCCTAGAAGCATGAAACTTGGAGGGTATGTTCCTTTTATAGCATAGGGTGCACTAAGAAAGGAAATTGGAAAATTATTTCCCTAAGGGGAGAAAAAGAGGAAAAACTTTTATAAGAAAAATCAACGGGGCGTAACGGCAAAGGGGCGAGCGAAGCCGAGGGCGGCCGCTAGTGGGTTCATATAAATTCGTGTGCCAATGAGTTTTCAGTCCAAAAAAGGTGAAGGAAAACATCGTGACAAAAACGGCATATCATAGAACCTATAAATATCGAAAACATGAGCCAAGTGCTAAAAAAAGCCTCTTAGAGGTGCACTTAAAATCCTTCTACATAATTATGGTCGTTGGAAATTACCAGTGACATGATACAAAGATGAAAGGATCTATTTTTTTTGAATTAAAGATTGTAAACATGTGTTTATTCACAGGATATGCGAAACCTGAGATTCGCCCACAGGCAAGAGAATCATTCCCGTCGAGGTATTTTCGAAAAGCTGCAGCAGTTAGCCTTTCCACTATCCCACAGGCTTCCACTGTTTGCATTTAGTCATGCAGAGACCTTTCTGGAAGATGGTTGGCATGTGTACGAGCCCATTGCGGAACTGAGGAGAATGGTATTAAATGTTTGTTGTTTTTATTATTTTTTGTAGTTTTAGACCGGGTTAGTTTTATCATGTGTATGGTAGTTTTATCATTTTGCTCTTTCTGTATTCTTTATGCATGGTAGATTGGTTGATTAGTCAGAGACAAATGACACTAAAACATGCCTTACATGTTTGTTAACAGTAATTTGTAACCAACTTCAACCGATCTGGAAATATTTTTTTATTTGGAAGGTAAAAAACTTTCAGATCAGTCATATAGAAATTTCATCAAATCGGTTCATCAGAGTATGAAGTTGGTTTTTTTTTTTAATTATGCCATAGCTGGCATACGAGAGCAGATGGGCCACCTGATGGAAAGTAGTCACCGTCGCTCATAGACACCTGCAACACCAAGTTTTTCAAGTTTTGTAAACTTTATTATCTATCCAAAAAAGCATGATTAATTTGGCCATTGCCTTGATTCACCACTTTTTCTATCGAAATTAAATATTCATTGCTAGCTTGTGTCGGACACCAGACTCGAAAGTGTCCATGTTTGCGCCCTGCCTAACAATTACGTGTGTCTGTGTATGTCCCTCCCTAGCTGGGGGCTAATTCTCGGGCCGATCTCGATCATTTTGCAATTTTATTTTATTGCACTTATACTTTTCACAACCCCGTACTTTTTCTACGTTTTCCGTATATCGTAGCTGTTGAGGCTTTTATGATGAGGTTGTTGATGAATTACTCAAGGAAATCTGGCATTCTCTCTTCGAAAAGAAGCAATAAAATAAAATTACAAAATGATCGAGATCGGCCCGAGAATTAGCCCCCTGCTTGTGGGCGGACAGACTCCCGACTTTTGGCGAAGTAAATAAATATTGCTAACGATCCACACAACATATCTAGCCCCAAACTAAGCAGAGCTTGTACTTTGGGAACCAGATAGCTGATATAATACTTACTTAAATACTTTTTTTGTAAATACAGACATAGACTACAATATAACACCCAGACAATGAACAAACATCTATTCTCGGCCACACAATTATTCTCGGTGGGGATCGAACCCACGACCTAAGGCGCAGAAGGCAGAGCTACTGCCAACTGAGCTGAGAGGCCACTCCAAAGTTTATCGATCTTTGCCGAAATGATGAAAGTGACGAGAGTTGATTGTCTTTTTCCAACCTGAAAAAATGCTCAAGTCCAAGAGAAGAAGTTTAAGGAAAAAATACATTTTAAACTTCCTTATATTGCAGGGTGTCAACAATGATATGTGGCGCATAACCCGCATTAACGACAAGTATGAAGTGTGCGACAGCTACCCGGCTGTATGGGCGGTGCCGGCCGCGGCCAATGACGACTTGTTGCGGTCAGTTGCGGCCTACAGGTCCCGCGGGAGGATACCGGTCCTATCGTGGATACATCCCAGCTCACAGGCGACTATTACTCGATGCAGTCAGCCATTGGTTGGGGTAAGATGCTTTAATAATCATACACATACATAAACATACACACAATTGTAAGGTCTCCTGAACCGTTTTGTTAGTACTTACCTAGTTAGTTTTAAATATTAGTTGTTTTTTCTGTCATTATGTAATTGTGTATATTATGTTCTTGAATGATTGTGTACCTACTGTTGAGGATATGGGAGTCTTTATCCATGGCGGAAGGTCCTGGAGACTTGTATTACAGGCTATCTAAGCCTATCTCAAGCTCCAGTCTCTTGCAAAGTGGGTGGACACATCTCATCTAATTACTCTTCCTATTGCATCTTCACCATACATTGTGTTCGCTACCTACTTTGTGAAAGAAAAATAAATGCTTTTATTATTATATTATTATATAATCTTCTAAACTTACTTGTTGTGATAAATTAGAAACCCCCGGTCTGGGTGATATATAATGGTCTTATAATGTGGAAACGACTTCATGAATTTCTACTAAAAAGCTGAAATCTATCCATTGAATACAGTTAGAACTCTGTTTCATAATCTTTATCTTTTATCTTAATATTATAATAATATGATCTTTATAATCATATAATATTATCATATAGATAGATTATGAGATATTATATTATCATTTAATATCTCATATCTTTATTTCTGCTTTCATAATCTTTATAACACGAAAAACGCATTACACGCATTACGACGCCATTTTTTCATCCCATGACTAGTGATGTGTCTCGTTGCTCGGTCGCAGTAGTGATGTCCTATTCGCAAAACCGGCTAACACTATCAAGCATGGCTAAAAAGCATCTCGGAACAATATGCTTCTCATAAAAAAAATCCTCATTCAAATCGAAGCCTCAGTTTCGGAGCTACAAGACAATTTTCCAAGCTCGAAAAAGCTTACGTGTTCTTACACCACGGAAAGATTTCATCCCGCCCCGAATACGGCATGATAACATACTAGCGGACGACCGCGGCCTCGCTCGCCTGTTTGCCATTACGCCCCGTTGAATTTTCTTTTAAAAGTTTTTCCTCTTTTTCTCCGCTTAGGTAAATTATTTTCCAATATCCTTCTTTAGTGCACCCCTATGCTATAAAAGAAACATACCCTCCAAGTTTCATGCTTCTAGGACTTACGGTTTAGGCTGTGCGTTGATTGTCAGTCAGTCAGTCAGTAACGTAAGAGTTTTATATATTTAGATTATTTAATATGTTTTTAATTATATCTTTCCTCAGGTAAGCGGGAAGCGAAGTCGCGAAGACGAGCGCTACATCCAGTTGATAATGGATGCGAACGCGCAAGCCCACAAGCTTTTCATCATGGACGCGCGGCCCACTGCGAACGCAGTTGCCAATAAGGCTAAAGGAGGCGGGTATGTTCAAATCAATCTTAATTTTAGTCCAAGGACATAATACAGGGGCAACTCTTTACCCATGCCTAATTTTACTGGACACTTTAGTCCGAGGAAATGGCATTTGTCACGTGACGTGGCTAAGTAGTTGTTTGTTTTGTTCTGGGATAGGTACTTTGTGTCTATTTTAGAATTATGTTTGTCAATGTAGCCGTTCTGTATATGTTATGTTTCAATAAATCAATTTTCTTTCTCGTTCTTTGATTGATGGCTTGCTAGCACGTACACCGTTCTGTTATTCAAGTCGGCATTGTCCGTAGGAAAGTCCAAAGTCCGTCAGATCGAGCTGACTAAACCGCGGGTTTCCCAGAAGTTCAATGGTTTTTTTACGATGTTTTCCTTTATCGTTTGATAACATTAGCATTCCTTGCTTGCGCAACTCATCACCAATAAAATAAAACTATTCAGTAAAAACCTCTTTTAACAGACTTCGAATAAAAAGTAGGAGGTTCTCAATTCGGTTGTATATTTTTGTATAATCTTTGTTTGCACCTAACTTCGTCATTTATGAACCGATTTTAATTTTTTTTATATAAAAGGTAGTAAGTACTTCCACATTGGTCCCATAGACATTTTATCAAAATCGGTTTAGCAGTTTGGTCATGAAGTCGGTTTCTAGCACTGGCATTGCTTGCTTCCCAATTCCAACTCATCACCAATAAAATGAAATTATTTAAAATCCTCTTTGGTTAATTTTCCTTGCCACACGGTTCAGGTAAGTTCAAGACCAATACAATGACTGTACAAATGATGCTAATACTTATCATGCTCGGCCTAATTACCTAATTTACGTGTTATTATTGCAGGTATGAATCAGAAGACGCTTACCAGAACGCCGACCTTGTGTTCCTGGATATCCACAACATTCACGTCATGAGAGAGAGTCTACGTAAGCTGAAGGAACTCTGCTTCCCTCAGATTGATCAGACTAGGTATGATTCACACTATGATGATCTTTTATTAACCTACTTCAAATATGAAAGATATTCTCAATCAAAAACATCCGAACACTTAACACCTATTTTTGCAAAACATAAACATCTGGCCGGTACATTCTAAGCTGTTCTAGATCATGCGGTCATTGAACTCTGACAAATCTAGTACTTATCATAGATATTTATTTCTTACAGATGGTTTAGCGGCATTGAAGCTAGTTGCTGGCTGAAACACATAAAATGTATATTGGCCGGCGCTGTACGTATAGTCGATAAGGTAAGGGCTTATATCAATCACATTACTTTATTTATCGCGGGAAGTCGGTAAAGAAGAAGGAAAGAGCAAATAAAATGTAGCAGAGCTTGTACTATGGTTTTCATAGTACAAGCTCTGCTTAGTTTGGGGCTAGATAGTGTTGTGTGGATTGTCCGCATTATTTTATTATTTAATTATTTAGCATGACAAATACGAACACTTAATAATAAAGTAAATACCTAGCAATCCTAGCAATAAACAAACAACTACTTAACTACGTCCCGTAAAAAATGATATGCTAAATAGGCCCTGGCTCAGCTATACTGCTAGAGATAGAGAGCGGGAGAGATTGATAGTTAGTGAGAGATATGGCAGACTTGGTCAAAGTCAAAGTTGAATTCAGTTGAATCTTAAAGATCACTTAGAAACGCCCTAAATCTAGATTAATCTAGGTGCCAGTTTTAGGACGTAGAAAATAGAAAGTATTTTTGTTCAGATTCATTCATTAAACTATATTTCCAGGTGGAAAACCACAAGACTTCAGTGCTAGTCCACTGCTCCGACGGCTGGGACCGCACGGCGCAGTTATCCGCGCTGGCTATGCTTATGCTAGACCCCTACTACCGGACGCTGAGGGGATTCCAAGTGCTCATCGAGAAGGAATGGCTCTCGTTTGGTCATAAATTCCAGCTGGTAAGTTTATACAAATAACATTTAGAGGTATTTTCAAAAATAATAAAAATAAGTTTTTGCAAACAGAAAAAGAAGCAAGTTTTGTAAAACCATTAATGAAAGTTCGTATAGACATTACTAGCGGCTGCCCGCGGCTTCGTTCGCCCCGTTCCCGTTAGTTTTTCGGGATAAAAGTATCCTATGTCTGACTCCTGGTTCAAAGCTACCTCCACACCACACACAATTTTCAGCCAAATCGGTTGTTCTTGAGTTTTAAATAGTATAACTAACCCCCGAATACTGAAACGCAACTCAGATTTAAGCACGTCTCAAGCGACGAATATTTGACAGTTTTCAATGAAAATCTGTCAAATATTCGTCGCTTGAGACGTGCTTAAATCTGAGTTGCCTTTCAGTATTCGGGGGTAACACGACTTTCTTTTATATATCAAAATAGAGTCACTGTCACTGCATGGTTTGTACGGTAATGACAATTCGCCCAGGAAGTGTGTTCTCGTGTGTTTCTGGGCATTATAACGTCAATACGAACCTTTGCATTGTAGTTTTGGAGAGCCCGGGCCTTGTGATTACGCGCCGACTTTGACTGATTTTTTGATTGTCACAAATAAAAACACACCAAAACCCTAGTAAAAGTAGCACTAGACACGCACTGCTTTATGAGACCTTAGTTGGACCACAGAACACCAGTGGAGATTGATGCAAAAATGCTTTTACTGCTATCTTTGTTTTAATGTCTTTATGGTTTACTCTCGAACAACAGCGAAATAAGTCTTAGCGCCGACGAAAGCTCATTCGATATTCTGTCTTATGTTGGTTAGCTTAGAGATGTTTTTTATTCAACAGCGAATAGGTCACGGCGACGAGCGACACTCCGACGCGGACCGGTCGCCCGTTTTCGTCCAATGGGTGGATTGCGTTTGGCAACTACAACTGCAGTTTCCCACTGCGTTCGAGTTCACAGAGAGACTCCTGATTACTATCGTGGACCATCTGTACTCGTGTCGTTTTGGAACTTTCCTCTTTAATACGGAAAGGGAGAGGGTGAAAGAGGGTAAGTTTACCTACTTTGTAGTACTGTAAGGGATGATAGGACAATTTGAAATTATTAATTACTAGCATCTGTCTACACGGACATGGTGCACAGGTGTCATCATAATTCGTATTTATTTTTATATCAACCTACTAGCAGCGAAGCCTGGCGTTGCCCGGGCATTCCAGAATGTTAAAGAGCATTCTAGAACATTTAGGAGCATTCTATTTTTATCAAAATCGGGGTTTTTTAGAAAAATCCTTATGTGGTAGAAAAGGATGGACATAGGAAAGCCCCTACTGTTAGAAAATGATAGACATAGATTTTACACCATTTTGTATTGGTGCTGTTTCTATTAGTCGTAGCTTGATGTTATAAATCTATAGGCTCCAGTCCAACACAACAGCTCACAACACACAAATATACTCTTCAGCTTTATAATATTACTAACGATACTGTCCCACTGCTGGGCAACAGTATCCCCCACCTTTCTCCACTCTCCGCGATCCTCGGTCTACCCAGTCCTGGAGTCAAGGTCGTCGCGCCAGCGTTTTTTTTGTATAATTAGTATAAAAAAACACCAAAACAAAACCCCATCGAAATCGAACAACATACATGCCAATAGATACTGAATTAATAACGTCCTTTTTTCAAAGTCGCTAAAAATAAAATCTCCTTTTCAGAAGTGAAATCAAAGACAGTATCCCTCTGGTCTTACATCAACAATCGCCAAGACCTCTACCTAAATCCTCTGTATTGGGGTCCGTCTGCGTTCGGTGCCAATTCGCCCCTGTCTCCTTTCTCACGGCCCCAAGTTGTGTTGGTGCCCGTCGCCTCGCTGAGAACCATCAAGCTTTGGAAGGCTTTGTATTGCCGATGGAACCCTACTTTGAGGCCACAGGTTTGTATTTTTACCATACTTTTAAATTACTAGTAACCGCACGCGTGGGAGTTTTTTTCTCGTTATTTTATTTTTTTTAGGATATAATATAAGTTTAAAAAACTTGAGAAACCGACTTCATGGTCAAACTATTCAACCGATGTTTATGAAATGTTCCCAATGTAAATGGACCAATCAGGACCCTTCAGATGAAAAAATAATTTACTAAATTGATTCATAAGTGACGAGGGTATACAGTTACAAACATTCAAATAAAACGGCTAAACCGCTTTTGATAAAATTTCTATGGAACCAATTTTTTCAAATTCGAAAATTTCGAGTTTTTTCAAATCGGCAATCGAATTTATGCGATAACAAATATTCAAAAAAAGTACAACCGAATATGGAACCTCCTCCTTTTTTGCTTGAAGTAGGTTAAAAATGTAGCCTTTATGGTTTTTCAGGTTACAATCTATATCTAATCAAAATTTCACCCAAATCAGCACATTGGTTAGGGCGTGATTGAGCTATTACGTTTATAAGATTAGTAGAATGTAGGATAGTGCAGGCTAAAAATGAATCTTTCTAATAGCATAGTCTACTAACAGGGCACCAAAGTAGTCTTTTAGAGGCGCACTTAAAAGTTGTAGTATGACCTATGTATGATAGTCCTATGTATGACATAGGAAACTTTATCGCAAGAACTCGAAGTCGCTTCCAAAGTTAGTACACCTAAAATGTTGTTTTTTATTTTACACACGTCATACAATAAAATTGTGTACTATAAAAAAACAGAATGTATTTATCTTGTTTACAAAATGATTGCAGTAAGACAAAGCACGGTCACTGGAAAGACAAGTCAGTGATACTGTGATTACGGACGATCTGCCTCCAGCAAAGGAAAAATATATTATTTATTATTTTATATTATACTAGCCGCCAGTCCCGGCGTTACCAGGGTATTCCAGAATGTTATAGAACATTCAAGAACAAGAGCATTCTTTATTAGTTTGAAAGCAATGGCATAGTGTACATATTTTTTTTTGGGCTTTTAGCCAATTAATTAATAGATAATAATATGTTTATGATTGTTTCAGGATCCAATAAACCAGCGGACCAGAGAGCTAGTAGCGTTGCGCGCACAACTAGAGGCGGCCGCGGCGGCGGCGGCGGGCGACCATGCCGCCAGACAACATCGGCTAGGCCTCACCCCGCCCAGAGTAGCTAGCCCACACCATGTATAAAACCATTTGTATGTGAAAACATCATATTATCTCCAAAGACGGTAGATATCACAGAACACAGAAGATAAGTCATGCTCATGAGGCCGGAAAAGTAGTTCCAGTCAGGTTTGTTATATTATGCGTGGACTCTAGTATCGTATCGCAGCGTTGCAATAAACATTTGCAAAAACTAAACATAAAAACAGTTGAAAAAATCTATATGAAATTTACGAATTGTATTAGTGTGCAACCGACTGTACCTACCCAAGTAGAGAAAGACGTAAGTATCAGTAGTAGGTCTGGGGAGTAGGGCGCGTTAAAATGTTGATTTTTCTCCGACTTCAAATAAAAAAATCGGTTGTCTGTAAAGTCGGTTTACTGACGATAGTTGAACGTGACAACGTCATACAGCTGTCCACGCGGACGCATCGCTCACTCAAGTAGGAGAGACAGGTGTCGAAAGCTTCCGAACGCGGATGCCGATTGTGCCTCTTTCCGCGCTCTCGCTTGCACTTCAAGCCTTAAATGGAACGTCTCAGAGCGAGGTAACGCCGTATGAGTCATGTTTTTTCGTGTGTGCAGCCGGCTCCATCGAGTTATAAGACGTTGTCACTGTTGTCAAAAACTGTTTAATTTGTATGGAGAAAGCAGCATACGCTCATGTATTTTGGCGACACTTTTCCGGCCACATGGTCTTACTTTGTTCTGTGGTTCAAGTCCAGCTTGATTGAGTAACATACTTTCACACCCACAGCTTTTTGTTATCTCAGTACACAATCATCTTGTTTTCTTTTTAACTGGTTTGGTTTGGTCAAATTACAAAAACATGATGTAAAATAACGTATTATTTACTTTTAAGATAACAGAGTCTATGTGAATTTCTCGATATCTTATCAATGGTTATATTTTGACCTTTTTTACGTAAGAAAGATTTCAATGATGTTGATTCTGTGTTATAAAATACAGTTAAAGTTTCTGGATAAGATATAAAATATTGTGAACAATCCACACAACACTCTCTAGCCCCAAATTAAGCATAGCTTGTACTATGGGAACCAAATAGCTGGTTGGTATAATACTTATAAATATTATTTTGAATACAATATAACACCCAGACAAAGACCAAACATCTGTGTTCACCACACAAATCTTTGTTGGGATAGAACCCACGACCTACGACGCAGAAGGCAGAGCTGCTACCAACTGAGCTGAGAGACTAGAGATAAAGGACGATACTGATCAGGCTTTAAATGTACCAATAATGTTCAGCATTTTTTATATGTAAATAATTATTTTTAATATTCCAATTTATTTTTATTAACAATCATAAATGTATAAGTTATGTAACATTACACTCCAGTGTTTGTATTAAAATATTGCTTTATTAATCCTATATATCTTTCTTCTATATGTTGATTTGTGTAAGCTTCAAAAACTCAAAAAGTTCTGCACCGATCGAGCTGAAATTTTTGTATGATAATCTGCATCAAGGATTGTTTTTTTTTCAATCACAATGTGCAGATTTATTTTTACAAAATTACGAAGTACAGGTTTTTACTTTTGAGTATGGTTGCAGTTATGCATTGGCTTTAGAACTAACTAAAAAGTGAAAGTGTATATTTTATTTAGTTTTAAAGATATAATTATCTAGCTTAGGTAACAAAAAAATTATATTTTTAGTTTGAGTACTGTTTAGATAGTATAAATATGTAAATGCAGGCAAACTATTGACTTCAGTCAGACTAGTAACCTCGACAAACTGAAAGGTTCGATATTTCTTCACACAGAAGTGATGACTGTTAAATTTTACTGTGTATTTTACCTTATTATTGAGAATTATTAAAAATTATAGAAAAAAATATATTAATTGTTATTATAAGTCAGTTAAAAACATATATTTAAAACTACTATACAGGGTAGTTTTTTGAGAAGGACGCTCCTTTCACGACTTTTCCACAACTCTCGTAATTTCGGACTTGGCCATCACCACCACCCTTCTCAAAAAAACAGCCTGTATATACACGAGCAGACTTAAAGTAGATTAAAAAAACTATTTATACTACATACATGGTGTCTCGTTAATAACAACCAGCACAAAATAAAGTGTAAGTATTTGAGCTCTTCTATTTAAAAAAAATTGTAAATGTAGATTTCGCTTGCGACGGGACTTACATCTTCAGAGACACTGGTATGTTTTGTAAAAATATTCTAAGACCCATTTACCAAATCAAAAGTTATGACAATTCATCAATATGGATATTCAACATATTATATTTTAAGACGATGAAATAAATTTAAGCATTAAAGTTATTATTGTGTATAAATATTCGTTTAAATCTCCATTTATTTCAATAAATATATAAATAGTCAATCCACGAAACTCTACCTAGACGCAAATTAAGAGCTTGTACTATGGAAACCGGATAGCTGATAAATTGTAAACACTTAGAATATGATGTAACTCCTAGACAAAGAACAAACATCTGTGTTCACCACACAAATATACGTTCACGGTGAGGATATAACCCACGACCTACGATGTAGAAGGCAGAGCTACTTACTACTTACCAAATGGGTTGAGAGGCCAGCCATTAATCTTATACCTTTAAACGAGAAAATCTTGTATATATATATATATATATATATATTTAGGATCTCGGAAACTGCACCAACGATTTTCACGAAATTTAGTATACAGGGGTTTTCGGGGGCGATAAATTGATCTAGCTAGGATTCATTTTAAGAAAATGATTATTTCTTTCTGAGTTCAATAATTAAACAAACTGAATTTGTGACTGCTCCTGCCATCTATTGACGATTGTGAGCAACTAACTGCAAGCATATCCAGCAGATGGCGTTGTTCAGTAAGAATAAACCAGTAAAGATGATAATATGACTCTTATGATTTCTTAAGAATACAAATTAACGAAAAAAATTCCGAGCGAAGCTCGGTTACCAACTGCTAGTAAGTAATTATATTTGAACCTAAGCTTAAAGTAACAGTTTGCGTAATGTTATAATAATGAAACAGTTCTTAATATTTCTTAGTCAGAAATCGCGGTTCAACAAAACATAAACGGACCAAAATACTTACTGCGATAAGAAGTCAAAACCATTCGAACTTTGACCAGAACTATGAAATATGGTCTTTATTTTGCATCTTATCAATATTTATTATTTAAGTTTCTCCAGCAAAGTTGCATCAACAGTCATTCGTCCGTTGTCACTGGATGAGGTCACACGGAGTTAAAGAGACGGTGTCACAAAATGTTCAAAGTTGTTAGAGATAGGAGTATTAGAAAAAAAACTGCGAATTACTTGAGAAATGTGAGTCGAGAACGGTTTTTGACGACGAAACCAGAGGTTGTGACGTCAGCTGATGTAGTTGTTATTGGTAAGCTATCATATTATTTATACTTTTTTATTTTATAATTTATGTGGTCATGATAGCACTAGTTCTTAGTTAAACGGTTCAGAATGTCTGTTTAGCCTAATCAATTGTTCAATATGAAGTATGTGCTGAATCTTTGTTGACATAGCCTGACAATCTTCGTTTTACAATCTTTTAATGAGACACTAGGATATAGTAGAAAATAATG
The DNA here is from genome assembly GCA_947578465.1 of Thera obeliscata. Taxonomy (NCBI): domain Eukaryota; kingdom Metazoa; phylum Arthropoda; class Insecta; order Lepidoptera; family Geometridae; genus Thera; species Thera obeliscata. Next base: position 9,970,983 of record OX387926.1, read on the forward strand.
CTAAAAAACTGATTGGAGGTAGGTACTTATTTTTAAGCAATCAATGCGATTTTTTTGTAGATCTTATGGAACAAGCGTAGGGCCCATCTCATATTAAGTGGTAACCGTCGCATCGCCTATTATATAACAAAGCATTGCGTCAGGTCACGTCAGGAACGTGGCCTGCGATACACTGCCCTGCTTCCATCAGCTTGAGGCTTACGTTAAGCCTCATGTGCCGGTAATGGCACCAGCACTCTTCAAACCTAAGCAGCGATGGTGCTTCACGGCAGAAATAGGCATGGTGGTAGTACTTCTTCAGTCGAGCCCTTACAAAGAGCTCTGCCCCTACTTTTTGTATGCAGGAGTAGGGTTTTTTTTTATTTCATTGTAATTTTCAGGAGGGGGGATAGCAGGATGTAACACTCTATACCAATTGACGAAAAAAGGTGTCAATGCAGTTCTATTGGAAAGATCTAAGCTAACCAGCGGCACAACATGGCATACTTCAGGTATTTTATAGCATTAATTTTCACTATTTTTATCTTGTCTTTACCAGGCCAAATGTATCTTTGAGGCGCACTTTAAATCCTTTCACCACACTGGTTTGAAACGGGCATACCATAAGGATGAACCAGGACAGTGGAATCTAATATAACACCCAGACAGAACAAACATTTGTGTTCACCATAAAAATATTTGTTCTCGGTGAGGATCGAGGATAGAGCTACTACCAACTGAGCAAAGAGGCCAGTTAAAATAAGAGAAATAGAGAGCTATCTGCCAGGCTAAAAAGCTCTATTTTAATAGAGTACTTTTTTGTACAGGTTTGGTCTGGTCACTAAGACCTTGCGACTTGGAAATCAATCTATTGAAAGACTCGAGAGCTGTCTACAGCGGCTTAGAAGAAGAATGTGGTGACTATGCGGGGTGGATCAACAATGGAGGGATGTTTATATCTAGAAGCAAGGTATGACTAAACATTTTAAAAGGAAGACATTTTTTTTAGTTGTGATAAATAATATTAGTTAATGTCGCTTCGTGCACCGCCGTCCGTTTCTACTTTATTCACTTCTAAATAAATAGATTTACTTTGCCACTGCATGAAAACAATGTATCTCACAAGTAATACAAATGAGATATAAAATTCGATTGTTAAATGAATTGAGAACCTCATTTTTTATTTCATCATCATCATCATCATCCTGAAGAAGTCCACTGCTGGACATAGGCCTCCCCTACACATTTCCAGGAAGGACGATTCTGAGCCCTTTCCATCCACCGACTTCCTGCGATCTTAATAATGTCGTCGGTTCATCTGGTTGGTGGGCGCCCTACGTTGCTTCTTTCGGTTCCTTTATTCGAGAACCTTTATTCCCCAACGGTTGTCGGTTCGTCGAGCTATATGACCTGCCCATTGCCACTTCAACTTATTCTACGAGCTATGTCGGTGACCTTGGTTCTTCGACGGATGTCCTCATTTCTGATTCTATCACGTAGTGAAACTCCCAGCATAGCTCTCTCCATAGCTCGTTGCGTGACTTTTTTATTTGAAGCGTGGTTAAAAAGTAAAAATGTTTCTTTCAGGTCCGAACTCAAGAATACATGAGGCTGCACACGCTGGGTAAAGCCCTAGGTATTCCCAATGAAGTTCTAGATCCTAAAGAAGCCCAAAAGAAATTCCCGCTTCTGGACCCGTCAGTATTCCAAATGGCTCTGTACGCTTCGGAAGACGGGACTATAGACCCGGCTATGGTGTGCAATGCGCTGGTCAAAGTGGCAACGAAACACGGGGCAAAGGTGAGTACATTCTGACGGGCATAGCTTTACATTCTGCCAGGCATTACCACTTAAAATCAGGTGGGTCTTAAGTTAGTTCCATCACCATCTTCCTGCCATTCCACGCTAAAGCCCGGTAAGAGTAAAATAGACTGGCCTCTCAGCTCAGTTGGTAGTAGCTCTGCCTTCTGTGCCGTAGGTCGTGGGTTCGATCCCCACCGAGAACAAATATTTGTGTGGTGAACGCAGATGTTGGTTCTCTGTCTGGGTGTTATATTGTATTCTAAGTATGTATTTACAAAAAAAAAAGATGTAAGTATTATATCAGCTGTCTGGCTCCCATAACACATGCTCTGCTTAATTTGGGGCTAGATAGTGTTGTGTGAATTGTCCAAAATACTTATTTTATTTATTTTCATTTAAATGCATACTTGTATTTCCACTAACAAATAGTCGAGCGGAAAGAAGTGTTGAAATGAACTCGCTCATACTGTTTGCATATCAAACTCTTTGTTGGTGGAAATATAAACCTATTTAATTTAAAAGGAGTCAGTTCTCTCGCTCATTAGTCATTACCCTTTTGCGGTGGAAACCGTACTTTCTGTCTTTTTTCTATCAACATGTCGGCTTCGTAGAGCGTTATCTCTTTCTGACGTCTACGCTCAGACGACTACGCTCTACGAATCCGAAATTAGCCGATGTGCAATATTGCCTACTACTATTATATCCGTATGATGCACCACATGATAGAAAAAGACAGAAAGTAATACGTCAGCTCCTAATATAAATTGTCTTTCTTTTAGATTTACGACGAATGTCCGGTGCTTGACGTTCACTACTCCCACAATATTCTGGGCAACAAGGAAGTAACAGGGGTCCACACAGACAGAGGGTTTATCAAGACGAAATGTGTTGTGAATTGTGGAGGTAATATTTTAATACCGAAATCATATTTTTTATTTCCATTTGGTAGAGGTAAAAATCCTGCAAGATTTACTTACAGCCAGTTTTAAAACATTCTAATTTGCTACCTCATCTATGCATGACAAACAACATGATGGCAAACAAATGAGAAAAGGCAATTTTTTTCAAAAACTTATTGCAAAAAATATATTCCATATGCTTGAATACAAAAACTAAAACTAATGCACAGAATAATTCAGAAACAGCGCTTGAGTCCGAGTCGATTTTTGGCATTTAAGCTTGAGGCTCGACTCAGACTCAAGCGCTGTTTCTGAATACGGGCCTAAGATTCAAAATGATCGTTGTAATACAACTGAATAAATAAAATTTGAATTTGATGTAAAGTCGCACTCCACGCCAAAAAATAGTCACTTTCTGGTCCTAGATAGTTAAATTTTCGACGGTATAAAAATTCCGATCCGAACTTTATTTTTTTGGGCTCCACGATACATAAAGCTCCAATAAAACCTTTGTTTAAATATTGTTTAAATCTCCAGGTGTTTGGGGCCCCCGGGTGGCTAGATACGCCGGTGTTCCCTCATTGCCCATAGTACCTTTCAAGCATGCTTACGTGGTCATGGACGCTACTCCAGAAGTACGGGACAGCCCTAACATAAGAGATCATGATGCAAATCTGTACATCAAGATACAGGGAGAGAGCTGTCAGGTTGGGGGGTATGAACCTAACCCTATTATGCTAGATCAGGTGAGTAAGCTTTTGTTACTAAGTTTGGCTTGTAGTACTGTAGCTTGCTTAGTAAAGGTACTGACAAACGTCACAATTTTTTTTGTGATCAATTTCGTAAGTTTTTATTTAAGTAATAAAGAGTTTAGTCACCCCTGTAGTATGATACACAAATATACACCCTATATAAGAACAAAATCTCAAGCTACCCGCAAATAAAGTTTTATCAGGCTTCCTTATATTGGCTTCCTCGGATAGCGGAGAAGCCAATATGCTGTTGCAATTACCAACACTCTACTCTTCGTTCTAGGTTCCAGACAACCTATCCTTCCACCTATACGAACTAGATTGGGATGTGTTTAACGTTCACATGAATAGTGCTACGACGTTATGCCCAAAGCTAGGGACAGTCGGGGTGAAAAGCACAGTGTGTGGCCCTGAGTCCTTCACGCCGGATCATAAGCCTTTGATGGGCGAGGACCCTAATGTTTTCGGTATGTATTCTACTCAACCAAAAGCTCTATTTGTCTTAATATAGATAAATAGAAAATACTTTATTGATCACAAAAACTTATAAATAGACAATGATACATAAAAAAAACTTAAAAACGATTTGTATGATCAATAGGCGGTCTTATCGCTTATACCCAATGGAGGAACTGAAAATCAATCAGTACATGTTTTGTGCTGGATTGATCTAAGATTGTATAAAATAGTGAATTTTTTTTATTTCCATTCATTTGATATACATTTGTTTGCAAAGATCAAACAACAACAGAATCCATTGGTTCAATTAATTAATGCTATTTAGTTATTGTTTTCTTATAAATCTAGGGCATAACTCCTTTCACAACTTTTCCCTAATTCTCGTGGTTTCGGACTTGGCCATCACACCGCCCTTCTCAAAAAAACACCATGTATACAGAAAGTCTTGTGTCAGGACACCGTAATAATAGATGCTTAAATTTTTAGGACTTTACCACAACTGCGGGTACAACTCAGCTGGTATGATGTTCTCGGCTGGTTGTGGAATACAAATGGCAGAATGGATTATAAGCGGGAGGTAAGTGATCATTGACCAGTGTCGTGAAAGGTGATGGACGGCAGGGCACGTTCATGACGTGCGTGACACGAGGCAATGCTTTGTTATAGGTGATGGCTACCGTCTCACATCAAGTGGGCCATATGCTTGTTCCATCCCCAAATGGAGCCTTATTTTTGAGGCGCATTCAAAATCCTTTCGACACACTGGGTTGGACCAAATAAAAGTATCTAATTTAGAGCTTGTGTAAATAAGTGCACTATAAGACTTTGTCATTTGGAATTCGCGTACGTAGTGTAAATACATTTTAATCAAATAACAGGGTTATCGCTATCATTTAGCCCTGACTTCATATCAACTATGAATGCATGTAGATACTGACTCGTAACTAAGTCGAGTGCAAACTTGTATGGATGGATAGAAAGTACCATATTCCCGTCTCCTGGTTCTAAGCTACCTTCCCACCAAAAAGATTTAAAAACCTCTAATAAATAAATAATGCGGACAATCCACACAACATGGATGTATGGAGTGACAAGGATGGATAAAATGAGGAAAGAGTATAATCGAGGAAGTCTGAAAGTGGCGCCGGTGACGGACAAGATGAGGGGTAATAGGTTAGCATGGTATGGACATGTCATGCGGAGGGATGAGGGTCATATTACGAGGAAAGTGTTGGGAATGGATGTGGATGATGGTTATAGAAGAAGAGGTAGACCAAAGAAAAGATAGATGCAATGCGTCAGGGATGACATAAGCAGAAAAGAAGTGAGCACTGAGATGACAATATGATGATGATGATAGAGGTGAGTGGAAGAAGAAAACCTGTTGTGCCGACTCCACTTAGCGTGGGATAAGGGCAGGAAGATGATGGACAATCCACACAACAGTACCTAGCCCCAAACTAAGCAGAGCTTGTACTATGGGAACCAGATAGATGATTAATACTTTTTTTGGAACGAAGTTCCTTATCGCGCGTTGTGAAAGGCTAGACGGAAAAAAATCTTATGAAAAGTCGTCACGACACTTTTTGTTAAAGTAAGCTATTGTAAGCTGTGCGGCGTGCGCATGTTTCTCTGTCTCTCTCTCTCTCTCTCTCTTATAGAAAGCAAGCCAGATATTTTCATTTCTATTTCGCATTGAACAGTGCGGTGTCGCGACGATTATTTTTGTTGAGTGTAGTATACAGGTTTTTTGTAAATAATAATAAAGGAACTTCGTTCCATCCGGGTGTTCCTTGACACCTCTCAAGTTTTTTAATAATAATTGTCTCTTCTCCCCAGACCTCATTACAACATGTTTACATTCGACATCCGCCGCTTCACGCCCGGTCAGATGGCGCGTGCCCACTGGACACGGGAAAGCAGCCACGAGGCTTACGTGAAGAATTACAGCGTAGTGTTCCCTCACGACGAGCCACTCGCGGGCAGAGACGCTAGTCACGACGCATTGCATCAGGTGTTAGTGGACGATGGCGCGGTAATGCAGGCACGCGCTGGCTTCGAGCGGCCCGCCTTCTTCATGCCGGGAGAGAAGGTAACTATATAGTAGAAAGGCGATCAAGCGCCGTTTGTATGGGAGCCGGTGTTGCCAGTTTTACATTTCCACTATTATTTTCAAAAAACACTAAACTAGATGGCGCTAGTAAAAGTGGAACAATCCTAGATCGCGCTGACGAAAACCCACGGCTGCGAGTCACTAGACGCAGTAGCCACTGGACTACGGAAACGTACTGGAATCGTCGAATCGTGGAAAAGTCCTCAAAATCAAATAGTAGGGGCTATTTATCATGCTGATTATGAAATATTGTACATGATAAAATAATTTGTTACAGATCAGAGTGCAGCAGTACGACTGGGGTGGCACCCACGACTACCCTCGAAATTTGGATCAGCGCTACGAAGAAGTGTTGAAGGGGGAATACAGCTTCGGATTCTCTAAGCATCATGAACTTGTGAGTACCTTTAATACCTTGTGAGCTATCCTTATTCAATCTGGGAAGTATATTATATGCAGCGCCATCTGGCCAAAACAAAACAAACAAACGCAGGATAATTTTTAAAATTTTCAGATTTGTGGTCACCGAGATGACTAATGATAGAAGAGAGTTGAATACCTATTTCAGCCGTGAAGCAGCATTGCTGTGTTTCGGTTTGAAGGGTGTGGGTGCTGGTGAAATTACTGGCACGTGAGGCTGAACATCTGTATGCCTCAAGTTGAGAGTTCACCGTTTTGAGAGTACTGGGCTACTGGCATAGTGCACATAAATGCTACAGAAAAACTCATTGGTACACGACTGGATTTGAACCCACGACCTGCGGATCGGAAAGCCGGGCCGCTACCACTAGACCACCAGTGCTCTCGGTAGGTCGAGGTTTATAGTATAGTATATTTCAGATCGGTTCCGAAGCTCTAGCCTGCAGAAACGGGGCGGCTTTGTTCAACATGTCGTATTACGGGAAGTTTTACCTCACAGGACCTGATGCCCAGCGGACGGCCGACTTGGCCTTTACTGCTGATCTGTCGAGAAATGATGACAGGTACAGTATGGATTATTAAATAGAGATGTAAATTAAAGCTTCTTTTAGAAGTTGTAGAGCTCTTTGTGAAAGAGCACTCCTCAGCTTTTGAGCTTAGTTTCCGGCGGGCTCTTTTTGCCGCATAATTCGCATTCCGTGGAAAGTTTTGCCTCTCTCGCCACAAAACAAAACAAAATAATACAAAAAAATAAAAAAAATCATAAATAATATCTTGAATACAAAATAATAGGTGAATTGGTCTAGACAAGATTCGTTTAATTTTTCCGTTCATGCCAGAGAAAATTAAAATTATTAAAATAACATAAAGTGGACTTTGTTTTGTTTGTGAATAAATAACAGCTTACATGCCTTACGATGCACTGCCCTGCGTCTATCAATTTGATGCATACAGATGTTCACGTGCCAGTATTTCACCGGCACCCACACCCTTCAAGCCGAAACACAGCGATGCGGCACGGCAGAAATAGGCATGGTGGTAGTACTTCCCTGGACGAGCCCTTCACAAAGAGCTCTACTACTTCTAAATTGTGATGTATATTACTTATTCCTATTCTGTGGTATAATAGAAATAATTAATTCTTATTTTCCAGGGTGGTTTATTCACTAATGCTTAACAAAAGAGGCGGTATCGAGGCTGATGTAACCGTCAGCATACTTGATGGAGGCAGCGGACAGTTACATGAACCTATTTTCAAGGTAAAAATATATCTATCATGCTATGAATATAGATAAAAATCAAAAAGAAGTTGGAAAATATTATATGCTGTGTGGGATTTTATAGCTTGTGCTAAAGAAATAGGGTTTTATTTCCAGGGTCGTGGCTACTACATTGTGACAAGTGGTTTCAGTGCAAATCACACGTTGGCGCATCTCCGTCGGATCGTCAATAAGTACAAACTTAGAGCTACAATCATAGATGTTACTAAACAGTTGTGCATTCTCAGCGTTCAAGGACCAGACAGGTGAGCATTATCCATAGAACTATTAAATACTAGCGGCCGCCCGCGGCTTCGCTCGCCGTTACCGTTCCCGTTGAAAAAAAAAACCTTTTAAACCTCTGGACCTCCACAAATCATTCAAGACCATAATCAGCCAAGTCGGTCCAGCCGTTATCGAGTTATAGCGTCAGGAAGGAAAACCCGACTTATTTTTATATCATCATCATAATTTCAGCACGGTATCACCCATTATTATTATATTATTTTTATATAGTAGAAGATTAGCCAGCGTTCAAAGAAGATTGACAATTTCAGATAGTTAATTTCACTTTTCTCTGGATTTGACAAAGATAATGGCAACTTCGGCTTTGTTGCTAGTAAATAGCTTATGTAGCTTTCTTCTGAAATTGGTTCAGTAGTTTTAGAGTTCGCAGAGCATAGCATCGTAGGGCACGTTCCTGACGTGACCAGTGCCTTGTGGGCCAGGGTTACCACTTACATCAGGCAGGTCATTATGCTTGTTCCATCAGCTAGTTTTATAAAAAAAGTTTTTTTCTAAAACTAGACCGCAATCTCACCTGCTGTTAAGTGATGATGCGATCGACGGTGTAGCACGCTTACCTAGAAGATACATATCCAAGTTAGCTAATACTCCTGAGAAAACCGATTAATCAGTTGATTATTTTCAGTCAGAGGATCCTACAACGCTACACGGACGTAGGTCTGTCCAATGACGCATTCCCAGTCAACACTCAACGCAGTATGCACATCTCTCAGGCGCCTTACTCTTCTGAGAATAAGAAATACAGGTATCGTAAAACACACATACCTTTTAGTCCCTACTTTCTTACCAAACCTTTTTTTATCGGCTACTTTACTGTTTTTATTAGTTTATACCAAGTTTTAGTCATCTGTGGAAGCTTTAAATTGGCCTTTAGTTATTATACCTATAGTTAATGTTTGTAACGTTAAAATTAAAATAAATTAAATTTAATAGTTTTATTATTTGGCCAGATGTAGAGCGCTACGTGTTTCCTGGTCGGGAGAGTTAGGCTGGGAGCTTCACATACCATCCTCTCACGCTATCCAAGTCTACAAGCACCTCAGCAGTGCCAAGGGATTGAGGAATGCTGGATGGAGGGCACTCACCTCACTTAGTGCTGAAAAAGGTACGATACTATACCACCCATTCGCACTAAGCGTTTTGGCTCCACCTTCATTATGCGAACCTCCAGGGAATGGAACTCGTTGCCGTCGGCAGTTTTTCCTGACCACTACAATCTGGCACTTGGGAAAGGGTAAATAGGTATCTTCTAGACTCTTCTAGATTTAGAAGATACGCCAGAAAGAGATAACGCTCTACGAAAGCAGAAAAGCCGATGTGCTATATTTATTGCCTACAACCGTATGACAATTTAGACCATCTTGATCCATCGTCGGCTACATCGTCGCTTACTATCAGGTGAGATTGTAGTCAAAGGATGGTGTATATCATGTAAAAAATGAAAAAATAAACCCAAAACAATAATACTTGAATGAACAAACGGGAATTCAAATAAGTACCTACCTACCTCCTTTTTTTTAAAGCGGATATGCGAATATTGGTACTTGGCGTTTACATCCATCAGCGTGAACGCAAACAGAAAGTGGGTCTTGTCTAGACTCCCAGAGAACACAAATAATAGATAGACTATTATTCTTGGACAAGAAATATGTGTCAGAAATATTTTTTAAAAATATTTACATTTTAATGGCCCGAACACACCTAGTTCGCTGGCGAACGCGATCAATGAAACGCTGTCAAATATCGCTGTCAGATTTGAGATTTGACAGCGATATTTGACAGTGTTTCACTGATCGCTACCGCCAGCGAACTAGGTGTGCGCAAGCCTAATGACCTGAACACACCTAGTTCGCTGGCGGTAGCGATCAGTGAAACGGTGTCAAATATCGCTGTCAGATTTGAGATTTGACAGCGAATATTTGACAGCGTTTCACTGTTCGCTACCGCCAGCGAACTAGGTGTGTTCGAGCCTTTAATTAGTAAAAATCATTGTTTCAGGATATCATCTATGGAACGCGGATGCAAGAACCGACGACAACCCCGTTGAAGCAAATCTCGGGTTCGCGTGCCGAAAAGGCGGCGATTACATCGGCAACGAAGAAGTTACGAGAGCTAGACAAGACGGGGTCACCAAGAAATATGCATACTTCACGATCGATGATAAGGTACCTATTAATCTACACTAATATTATAAAAAAAAAATGATTTTACTAGACCGATTTTAAAAATTATTTCACTTAGTCCTGAGTAACCTAAAACTTACAACATTTTTTTTAGGTGGCGCTTTTCGGCCAAGAAGCGATATTCAGAAACGGCGTACCAGTAGGTTATCTACGACGAGGCGACTACGGCTACTTTTTAGACAAACCCATCGGCATAGGCTATGTTGCTAACAACGGCTCAGAAGTAACCAAGGAATTCATCAAAGAAGGACAGTACGAAATAGAGGTTCTAGGAAATAAGTACAAAGCAACAGCTCACTTGAAATCGCCGTTTGACCCGACCGGACAAAGACTGCTGGGCGACTATGGACATGTAGGCTTAGATGAGAACTTACATGAGCCACACGCGGGACAAAATGAACGAGCCGGGGGAAGCGAATAGATGATCTCATAATAGCGTATTTTAATGATGTACTTCTATCTCGAATTTAATTAGTCTTAAATATATAACTAGGTATACCTACTTATTTGTTTTTTCTTACCTACATAACTTATGCCCAAGATGCCCATAGATTCCTTCTTATTGCTCTATTCATAGGAATACAAAATGATGATGCCCATTATTACCTACACAAAGCTGTACCAACAAGGATCTCAACTGCCCCAGACATTTTATAGAGGCCAGACCGATAAATATTGGAGAAAGAAAATTGACACGTAGACAGCCTGGCCCCCATGTAGACGTGGTCTGCTCTGCTTCTGCTCTAGTGTGATGCTGATCATCACATTACTATAATTTTTTTATGAGATCGTAGGCTACGGTCGCGAGTGTCGCGACCTTGCGACACGACACGGATCCACTTAAATCTCTGGCTGAATAAATCTTCTAAATCTAAACCATAGACAGCTTTGCCAAGTGGACAGTGCCATAGTGCCATTATCTTTATGACCTGACATTGACATAAAATCTGTCATGTTATGTAGAACCAGTAGAACTGTCAACTGTCAAATCACCAGTTGTTCCTGTTTGTTTATTTGTTTACAGTTTTGTCGGAGTTCAAGTTTTTCGTATTTTTCTAAACTAAACATTTGGAAAACTAGCAGCCAAGATAACCCACCGCTTTTATTACTTTGAAGAGTATTTTAACACAAGCGCAGCCATGTCAGTAACCCTACACACGGACGTTGGCGACATAAAAATTGAATTATTTTGTGAACAGTGCCCCAAGGCATGCGAAAATTTCCTAGCTTTATGTGCAAGCGATTATTACAACGGCTGTCTGTTTCATCGAAACATCAAGGTAAATCATTAGAAATATTACTATGCAAATATAATTAAAAGCTAGCATGTATGAGTAGTTATTGATGTGGGTACCTACATACTTATATTACCTGTGATTTCCAGGGTTTCATAGTGCAAACAGGAGATCCAACGGGCACAGGAAAAGGTGGCACTTCGATATGGGGACGGAAGTTCGAAGATGAATTCAAAGAAGAATTAAAGGTGATATAATAAAGCTTACCTTTATGTACATCATCTGATTACTTATATTATTTTATTCAGCTATGGACTCTCAACTTTAAACCCCAGACATGCTAGCATGTCCAAACTGCTGGGACATCTAGATGTCCCACTCAAGAAGATTTAGAGCAGCTTAAAATTTTCAATATGATTAAACAATATCTTTTGATTTCAGCATAGTTCCCGAGGCATGGTCAGTATGGCTAACAATGGTCCAAACACAAATGGCAGCCAATTCTTTTTCAATTATGGAGAGCAACCTCATTTGGACCTGAAATATACACTGTTTGGAAGGTCAGTATGTCAAAGAAACTGTAGAAATAGGTCCTAATACATTAAATAAAAAGATAATTCCTAAGAAATTATATATTAGAGAATGCTTTAACGCCAAGTTATAAGCTTGTGAACCCACATGGACATGGTAGACCCCATGGCATACTTATTGCATCTACAAATTTATTACATACCTTGTTTTATTTCAGGGTTATAGATGGATTTGAAGCCCTGGATGATTTAGAGAAAATGGCTGTGAATCCGAAAACCTTCCGACCACTATCAGATGCAAAAATATCATCAGTTACAATACATGCAAATCCTATAGCCGGATAAATTTATGAATAAATAATTTGTGAAATAAACTTTTTCTTTTGGAACCTATTAAGGATGATGCATGTAATAATATAGGCGGCCGTAATACCTCATAGCTCTCGAGATAGTCCTAAAGATCTAAATCTTATAAAATCTAGTCTAGAGGGGGTAGTCATAGGCACATGGTGAATGGCCCCTCTGCAGAGTTGGTAGTACCTCTGCCTTCTGCGCCATAGGTAGTGAGTTTGATCCCCAACAAATATTTATCAGATGTTTGTTCTCTGATCTGTTTGTCTGGGTATTATCTTTATTCTAGGTAATGTATTCATAAAAAAAGTATTTAAGTATTATAATATATCAGCTCAGCTACCTGGTTCACATAGTACAAGCTATGCTACATAGTTGTGTGCTTTGTTCAAAATATTTATTAATATGCCCACAATTGCACTGGGCGTTTTATTCTGGGTGTTACAAAATATGCATTTTAAACCCATCCATTATTCTGGAATATTATGAATAAGGAATAATTAAGTAGAATAAAGTGTTTTGCTATTTTAATGGACAACATTTATTGCTCAAATATATACAGTCATTTTAAAATACAACTAACATTAAAATTAGACCAACAGCTATTTTGTGATAGGTGAAAAATAATGGTGTCAAGTAAAAGAGTCTTTGAGTTTTGACAATGCTGATGTGATAAAAATATTTTTGAGTGGCGAACATGAACTGGGATAAAATCAAAGAACCTTGTTTTTCAGATTGTGTTAGGTGCGGTCAGTACCTACGGTAAGAATAAGCATAAGTACTGACCGGCTCAGTTTAAGTACTGACCTTGACTGCAGAATTATTTTTTAGTGGGAGAGAGTTATTGCTGTGCGCATAATATCCCCACTATTTTTGCCTCAATTGTAAAATTTTCAAGTTCACAGTCACACAACTACACTACTAATCACTATTCTAAGTAGGATTTGATTGAAGACATCCTGATAGAACATCTACTATCTAATCACAACAATTATTCTACACTAACTCTTTGGATAACATTTTGATTGAATATTTACAAACATTCGTCTTCTAATAGCAACTAATTCATGATAAAATATTTCACTGGAGTGTTTTTTAAAACATCAATTTCCTGACAAGATTAAATTATAAAACGCAATATTCTTCAGTAAATTAACAATTTGATTTTACATTTACACTATAAATTTTACTACAACAGGTACCTAAGTAGAAACATAAAAAATAACGGTCTCATGAACATAGTATTACCAACAAAACATAGTTTACAACTTAGATTATCTCATTATTAAAATATAAAAATTGCATTATTTATAACATACAAATGCCATTAATTAAATTTAAGTACTTGTGATGCTTTAGCAATGGTTGTGCTACTTAGAACTTAGAAACACAACCTTCAAGACAAGAGCACTTACTGCCTAATATTAGGATCAAGTTTCTAAATCATAAAAGTTATCATCAAGCTGAAACTCAGGTTCGTCCTCCTTCTTTATTTGTGAAATTTTATCATCAAAATTATCAGTGAAGTGGGATTTGATGTGAGCAACCAAATCTGCTTTCTTTTCAAATGTGGCGCCACATTCTATACAAGGCATATTCACAACTAAACATTCATGACTCTGTTCATGTTTGTCAAGTTTATCTTTTCTAGTGAACTTTTTGTCACATTGACTGCAAGAGAATGGCTTCATACCAGAGTGTATGGGAGTATGTCGATCTAGTTCCCTTTTCCGGGCAAACTTCTTAAAGCAAACTTTACATTGGAAAACTCTAGACCCAATGTGGGCTATAGAAACATGTGTCTTGTAAGCATCCAAAGATGAGAATCTCTTTGGACACTGGTGGCACTTAATATTCTTAGGCCTATTCTTAGCCGGGGTCGGCTTTTTCGGTGGGGAGTTTTGTTGTTTGGATGTAGAAGGGGTTTTCTGAACTCTGCTAAAACTACTTTCACCAGAAATGTGGTCTGGAACTCGGGGGAGGTCATAGTCTGTATGAGACCCATCATTGTTGTTCCGTGTAGGGGAGGTCATCAGGTTGCTGAAGGGATTGACATTCACAACCATGTCATTCATATCTTGGTTGTTATCATAATAATTGTTATGTTCTGGAGTAACAGGTCCATGCTTGACTTCATGCTTGATGAGTTTGTCTCGTCGGCCGAACGTAAGAGGGCACTTCCGACATCTGTAAGGCTTCATGCCCGAATGAATGAGCACATGGCGAGCCAAATCTCCTTTGGCTACAAAACTCCTCGGGCATAATGGACAAACATGAGGTTTGTGCCCAGCATGTATACGAAGATGTTTACTCAAGTTTGTGTTACGGGAGAAACTTTTAAGGCAATAATGGCATTGGTATGGTCTAATGCCTGTGTGTACAATAGAATGTTTTCTCAAATCCGATCTGCGTCCAAAGCATTTTTCACACTCAGGACAGTTATATGGCTTATCATTGCCATGTACTTGTTTGGTGTGCTGTACATACTGCGAGCGTTCAGCGAATACTAGACTACATTCCACACATTTGTAAGGTAGATTTGGGTCATGGTAAGCAATCTCATGTTCCTTGCATTTCTCCGGAGATACAAAAGCTTGATCGCAATATTGACACATCGAGACATTTTTGAAGAATGATTCTGTATTAGTTTCTTGCTCCGGGTTGTTGTCTCTTTCTGTGACTTCTGGTTCCACTTGCTCCACACCTTCAGACTCCTCCGATGAGTCATAGTCAAGGCTTGGATCAACCACCATCACAACACTGTCTTCTACAATGTAGTCTTCAGGCTTAGGTTTCTGCTGTTCATGGCAGTTGTTGTAGTTATAATTACTAAGTTCCGAGGAATTTGAATTATCCAGATCATTCACGCGGTTAGTGATCTGTCTTAACCTATTCTCATTCTGTATGCATTGTATTTTAAACTTGGAACATTTATCTACTTTCAGCAAGCATTTGTAGCAAATTCTACCTGGCAGCCCATCATTAGGATCAATCTGGAAATTGAAAAAAATATGAAAATTTTAATTTCAAACCTCAGTAAACTAAGTTTAGAGTCTAAGAGAATACAATGTGATTATTAGGTATACCTGAAGTTCACAGCATTCTGCAATTTTGGAGGTTAGCGATACGTTGGCTTCGTCATCGGGCGCAGCCCCGTAAATCGACACCGAGAGTGCGCTTTTGTTCAGGCACAACCGACACAGCGCGTGGAAATTCGCGATGATGTAGGAATCTTCCATTTTGTGAGATCGGTCTAAATTACATCGCAGTGAAGGCCCCCGTGATTTGGAGTATGGCTGAGTGACAGGATAACGTTTTTATCTTGTTTTTCCGTCCTTTCAAATGGAGATTCAAAGGAGGGATTGATGTGATTTTTCTTCAAGTGGAGCGCGCGGCGATGGCTGCGAGGCGCGACTACGCAACCGTTCGATCCGAAGGGGCAACTAGGGCGATGTCCGCCAGGGCTGCGCTAGCGGAATGTTCGCGGCCGCCGCCGCCGCCGCCGCCAGTCTCGTCATCGAACGTGCACCGTGAGACACCACATTTTCACAACCACAAGCTATAATTATATTGTTTAACGATAATATCCTTGTGTTGTGTTGAGGCACGAAATATCCTTATTTTTTTACAGCAAATAATCAATCCACACCACACCACAAGTCAAACAAACCAGCAAAAAAAGAAACCGCGCGCAGTTATTCCCAGAAGGAATAGAAAATTATTAAAAAAAACCAATGGTTGTTCTCGGTGTCAAAAATGCCAGGGATAAAAAAAATTGTCATGGCTTGCTCGTGATTGGTTGTGTGGAATGACATAACATTTAAATCTGTCGAATCACGTGATAGAGATAATATAAACTGTCAATTCTTTATAAGTTAGGAACAAGCTTTTATTTTGCCGCCACAGGAACCGGAACCAGATGTCAGTTATTACAATAAAAAAACTGCTATTTCGATTTCTAATTATCCTAGGTATCTAATTTAGCATTATTAGCACAACCTAGCACAACTCAAGGTTTTCATTTAGTTTAGATCGTCTAATATTCTGACCTGATGTAGTAGGAAGAATAAACTCTGCTTACCCGAAGCGAAGATATTTTGTGATCAAAAAGTAGGTAGGTAAACAGTAAACCTATGAATATTAGGATTTTAGGAAACAAAAATATTGCACATCGGGTAATTTCGGCGTAAAGCGTAGTGGGAGTCAGAAAGAGAGAGCGCTCTACGAAAGCAGAAAAGCCGATGTTCAATATTTATTGCCTACAACCGGAGGTAGGTAAGCTAAATAAATAAAAATCCGTGGCTTGTCTTCCATTTTTTATTTATTCATAATATCTGCTCTAGAGTACCTAAGTAGGTACCTACCAACAAGACCTACTAGTGCTTTTTAGGTACTACTGATTAGGTAGGTATAGGTATCCTGCAATCCGGGACGAAGTCCGAGTCTATGCAGACTTGTGAATTCTCGTCGAAAGACAAGCCTGCGTCGCATCTCAGCAAGCGTGGGTGTCCACGCTGGCAAGCCACGTACATCCCGCACTCGGAACCGTACCTAATACAGATAAAAATACACTTTATGTAAGTATAAGCATCACGAAAAAAGAACGCTTGAAAGAAGGTGGAGGGGTGAGTTTGCGCATGCAAAACCCGCACTATATAGAGAGTGATATCGTTAGCTCACTTCCACGTTTGAATGTACTTCAAGTGACGAAAACATACCTTAGTGGCATTTTATTGTTAAAGTTAATCTAAACAAGGAAGCATAGTTACAGGAAGCGTAGGCATCCTGCAGTGAGATGGGAGGAAGACATCACAAGCATAATAGGACTGTAAGTGCAGAATCACACTTACACAAAATAAGGGAGAACTAAATCCAGAATGATTGGTTTTGGATGATGGCGAGGTATCTCCTTGTGAAACTATTGCACTTAAGTACTTGCACTGACTACTGGGCAGTTTGTAAGGCCCTTCAAATTCAAACCTTACCTAAATCTGTATAGCATATCTGGATCATCTGCTGGTGGCATTGGGCAAGTGAAGTCTTTGAAAGCTGCAAAAAAATGAACATGTTAGTACATAAACACAGTACTGTACCGTATTAACCTAAGGAAAGAAAAGGATTCTCACCAATTGAGTTGCACTGTGGTACATTTTCTGGCCAGTCACAGCTGCTTAAATGCTCATTGAACACTAGCCCAAATGGACAGTTCATGATTGTAGCCATCCCTTCTTGGCACATGATGTACTTGCTACAATCTTCTCCGAGTATCGGGAAGAATCCGTATCGATTAGGGCACTGGTTTGTTGGCCGAGCAATCTCTGCGGAAACGATTCACATAAAACAACAAATAATTCACAAAACTGTTTCAATGCAAAGAGAAACTTCAAACAAACGAAACATCTCAGTCTTACGTTTAGTAGCAGTGCTTTCACATTTAACTTCCGATGGATAAGCGCAAGGGTATTCCGGGTATAATGCTTGAGGGTTGAAGTGAAGACCATCCGGGCAAGTGTATTTAAAAGTCCCTTGACGCTGCAAAAAAAATGCGCATGAAGTATTTTATAAATCATCTTTTTGTCAACCAGTAAGCAAAATACCTACCTACTTAAAAGTAACTTGCAAAGATAACAAGAGTGAAAATCCGTTTAAAATACAGAAACTGACTTACTTGGCATTCTATGTAGGTATCGCATTCATTGACAATCGAGTAGTAGCCGCTACCGTTTTTACATTCGAAATCATACATTGGCATGATTGATATAATTTCAGGCTCTAAAAGGGGCTCCTCCGACGTTGGAATCACAATAGGCAAGGGTGTTGTTGGCTGTGGTGGTGGCTGGCTTGGAACTACATTTGGGTATGGCGTAGGAAGTATTAAGGTAGGCAAAGGCGAAGGGTAACGGTTTTCAGGTATGGGTCTTGGTGGCAGAGGTTCATAGTTAGGTCTGAGTTCAATGGGAACGGGCGTAGAAAGAGGTCTAGAGGTGCTGGGGATAACTTCTTTATCTGGAATAGGTCGATAGTTTGGCCTGGGAGGTTGCATGGGCTGAGGCGGTAGATACACATGAACAGGCTTCGGAGGTTCTAAAGGTTGATAGTCTGGCTGAAAGGTTATTGATTCTGGCTGATAAGTAATGGCTGGTTCGGGGATAAGAGGTCTAGAGGTGCTGGGGATAACTGGTTCATCTGGAATAGGTTGATAGTTTGGCCTGGGAGGTGGCATGGGCTGAGGCGGTAGATACACATCAACAGGCTTCGGAGGTTCTAAAGGTTGATAGTCTGGCTGAAAGGTTATTGATTCTGGCTGAGAAGTAATGGCTGGTTCAGGGATAATTGGCACAAGTTCAGGTAATACAACTGGTTCTAGAGTAGGCAAGGGCCTTGGTGCAGGAGGTAGTAGATTGAAATCGTTATCTGGAAAGATTGGTTGAGGTTCTGGTACCGGCTGTGGGTTGGGAACGGGTATTAATGGCTCTGGGTACAATGTTGGTCGTTCTTGGTTTGGAGTTGGAGCTATCGAAGGCTCCGGGATAAGTATTAGTTCCGGGGACGGCGAGGGTGTAATTTCTGGTTTAAGTTCAAGATCTGGTACTCGTTCTGGTTGGGAGTTGATTTCTATGTCTGATGGTGATTCAGTAGGCAATGGAGGAAGCTCTTTTTCGGCTTCAGGCTGTAACACGACTTCTGGCTCCTCTACCGATGCTGGCTTAGGAGTTGATCCAGGAAGATTAGGAAGGAGATTAGAAAGCTGGCTTGCCAGCTCATCTACTTTCGAAATAAAGGTCTCAGGTGAGGATTGAGCTTCTGAATTCATTGGAGTGAAGTTTTCTGCAGGGGCTACCGGTGCCTGTGCCGGTGCCTGATTTTGGAGTGGTCTAGTGTTTAGCGGCCGAGGAGTGGACTCTACGGTAGGTGAATATATTGGTTGAGGAGGAATTTCCAGTGACCGTGATACGGGTACTGGCTCTGGTCTACGCATCGGTGGATAAGTATCAGGAAAATACGTTTGCTGAGGTAGCCGGCGTTCCTGAGGTGGCTGGTATACACCTGGTTGAGGCCCAGATGCTGCCTGGCTACGCTGAGGGGGCCTGTATATCGGTCGTGGGGGAAGCCTACTTTGATTCCGGACGTTCGAGCTTCCATAGTACGTCACACCTTGTCCCGATACTAAAAACATTTTTAAATTTTTTTCATTCGAATCTTTTACAATAAAAACAAAGTTTTCTAGATTTGTCAGATTACTTACCATACACCACGAAATAAAGCAATAATAGTTTGGTCCCTAGCATTGTTGCAGCTGGCGTCTCTGTGAATGATCGATGTCAAGATCACAGTGCTTTTAAAGGAATGTTTTTATCTTAATTGAGATCACACATACATCTCTTCGGCAGTTTGATAATGAAAAATTCGATTATTGTGGTTTTCCGCTGGACTTACTTTTAAATACTTGGATCATTAGGAGTCGATTAAAATAGTACATTATCAATCTAAAAATATTCTAATTCGCTATTTAGTTGACCACAGTCTGTCTGATAAGACTGGTCTGGCCAGGAATTCATTTTTAGGTACTAGTAAAATACCGTGCTACTTCGCTTTTTCCATACTACTTTCTACCCCCACTGCACCCCTCCCCTAATAGGGGTTGATTCTTGAGAATTCCTTTCTAAGTGCATCCACTCTACATCAGGAATCTACCCTCCAAATTTCATACTTCTAGGACCATGCTGTGCGTTGATTTTTAGCACAGATTGTTAGTCAGTCAGTCAGTATGACAAAGATTTTTTTATCGCCTAGATCTTCCAGCATTTCTACCATGGCAACGAAGGATTATATTTTTGTAAATCTAAGGTGCATAATTATTTTGCCATTTCTGTTGAAGCTTTTAACCACTACAAAGTTTCGGAGAGTTTATAGGTATCTCTTGACCTCTTGACCTCTTGACCTCACCTCTATAGGATTGGAGTCCTGTAGTCGGTATGCATTGTGGTATTTTTTTGGAATCATTTCAACACTTTGGCATATAATGAGGCCCGGTGTGGATGAGTGTGGATGATCTATGGTGCCAACGTCTAGGAAACACGACTTGTTGAGGCTAAAAACCGTCGATCGATGCTGATGATTTTATAAGTATGACTTTATTACCCATTATGATCTGTTTCCTACAACATGAAGTAAAGAATACTTAAATGGTTATGATTATGACGACGATGATCGTATTTTAAAAGCTTTTGAAGGACTTTGAATATGAGTTTTACACTCGCTATGAAGTTTGGTTGTATTATCCCACCTCCGGTGCCATATGTTAGTTTCATTATTATTCACATAGACGCAAATCGTTTCGCACGCATAGACTTGGCGATCTGTTTATTGATCAAGCCGTATTTCGATACGTTCAAGACGCAGTTCCATTTCACTTCGGGCTGCCAGAGCGTGCCCAGATATAGTTTTAGGGGTAATAGACCCCTTTCGGCTTTGTAGCGCTTTAAGCCCACTCTCAATTTGTGCGTCCATGAGCAGTGATGGTCTTGTGGAATAGTGGTAGCGGCCCCGCCTTCCGATCCGAAGGTCGTGGGCTCAAATCCAGTCGTGTACCAATGATTTTTTCTGTCGAAAAATGTATTTGCACTATGCCAGTAGGTACTCTCAAAACGGTGAAGGAAAATATCGTGAGGAAACTGGCGTGTCGTAAAACCTAAAAAAGTTCGAGCAACACGTGTCAAGGGTCACGCAAAAAGGGCCCGCCAGCGGCCTACTTGCGGAAAAACCAGCCCGTACATCAAGTGCGGATTATAAAATTTGCCAATTTTTGTGCGTTTATGCGGTTCGTAGTTTCGCACATTGCTCAGATAGGTTAAGCGTTTGACTGCTTTAACACTGGAAAGAAAGTGAAAATGCAGCCAAACATCGAGCACGGTTAGCTAAAAAGATTAGCTTTGATCCTATCGCTGCATTTTCACTTTCTTTCCAGTGTTAAAGCAGTCAAACGCTCGCTTTTTTTCATAGTGGAGTAGTTTTTAATAAATCGACCCATAGCGCCTTACGCGTTCTCTACATAATAATAACATGTCTAGGGTGATGGATCTGTGACATCTGAATAATACTAGATATAATAAGACATCCACGGTAGACCCTATTTAATGGTGGGTTCGCCATTTACCACGGGCAGACCGGTGCGCTTGTCATGTCTTTGTCATGATGTTCTTGCCATCCTACGTGTTTGATGTTTGCGGCTCAATCATGCCCTCTGTACCGATTTAGGTGAAATTTAGAACATGCAGAGCATAAATAGTTTAACTACTTATATTTTTTGTACTTATTTTCTGTTTTAGGCTACATTTAATTTCCAAAAAATAACAGGAACGTGAAAAAACTGCCACGTGGTAACAATATATTTGTTGTATATGCAAAAGACTGTCGTCGATGATCTGCTTATGTATCACTTTCACCTTTGAAAGATATAAAATCACTGAATTTATTTATCGATAATCTTGTGTGTAATCCGATTGCAAACTAATTTCAGTTGTTATATACCTTCTTCTTTAAAAAGATCAAGGCGTGCGAGTTAAAAGTTGTTCTTCGGTTTTCATCGTTTAATACAACTGTCATATACCTATTTTAATTGTCGATTAGCATCCGGGAAACCAGCTCTAACCCTGCTTCTCACCCATTCTTAAGTAGGTATATTAACGATTAGGCACATGTGCTAGGTACAAGCAATTATCTGTGTATTTTTTTATGTTAAAGATAGACAGACGAGCTTACAGCCCACCTGATGGTTAACGGTCACCGTCGCTCATACACCACCAAACTCAACAGCACCAAAGGTGCTGTCGTTGCGTTGCCTACCTGGAAGAGTATTTTTTAACGTTTTTCTTCAAGCTAAAAATTGAATTTAAATTACATTTAACAATAAATATACGTATACTAGCGAGCATTCTTCATTGTAGAAGGGGTGGAGGTGTATATTGAAAGTAACACATTACTTAATCCATTTTATAAAACTTATTATGATTATTCATAAACAACAATTTTAAAAACTATGTACCTAACATAATTGCTCATTATGCGTGTAATTAAAAAAATATATCTAAAACTTTGTTGTTTTATTGTGCCTAAGGCCTTAATAACGTGTGTGGGTGTTTGC
The DNA here is from genome assembly GCA_947578465.1 of Thera obeliscata. Lineage (NCBI taxonomy): Eukaryota > Metazoa > Arthropoda > Insecta > Lepidoptera > Geometridae > Thera > Thera obeliscata. The sequence goes on from OX387926.1 coordinate 9,993,416, forward strand.
CTGAATGAATGTGGCCTCGTCCGAAACAAATACATGAATGTAGGTCCCTATATATGTAGGTGCCCTTTTGAATGTAGGTACTCCAATACTTGAATATGTCTCAGGGCTAGGAATGGAATAAATGAACCAAAACTATTATTTTGTTAAAATTTTATTTTTCTAGTACCTTACTTATAAAAAAATGTCAAAAGATAAACAGTGCTTAAACTATTGCCATCTCTTACCACTGGGTAATGACAAACAGTGGCAGGGCTAACTTTAAGCAATGATTAAATTTAAATTGCGTTTATAAGTATGGCTGCTAATGTTTTATTAATTTCCTACTAGGTCTAAGTTAAGTAAAGCCTACTCCGACTGGGCTACGGCTATGGGCTGATACTCGCACTGCACTAGATCGGCATCCACGCACTTTGCTAGCACGGGGTCGAAGGCGAAACCGTAGTCACAAGAGAGCAGACGCGCGCGCTCTTTCTCGCACGAGAAGAAGTAGAAGCATTCGCCTTCGTACCTGGAAGTTTGAAATTGGATTAGTACTTTTTTATAAAAACTACTGCTTATCCTGCCACGCTTCGCTGTGGCACATTAGATAAAAACAATCCTTGATGCGGATTATACATATATTATGCTAAAATTTCAGCTCTATCGGTGCAGAACTTTGAGTTTTTGAAGCGTATACAAACTAACATGAAGAAGCAGAAGATAGAAGAAAGATAAAAGATAAATAAACAGGTTACCTTGGGAAAAAATGGCTGTTGCTCTATAACATTATTTAGACTTTAGACCAATCTATTCATACAAATGCGCTGAATCGATTTTTAATTATCATCTTATTTTCTTTTAATTAATCAGGTTATTAATATCGATTGAGCCGTAAGTAGTAGCATAATAGTTGAAGTCGGCTGATGGATAAAAATCTTCTTGGAAATATTTGAAGCACTGTATTTAGGTATTATAGGCAATTCACTTGGAGATTGACTCACTTGTAGTTCAAAACCATGTCGAGGAACTTGCCATCAGCATCTACGGGTGCAGCTGGGCACTTGAATCCGAGGAATTCTGAAAAATAACAGTCGTAATATAATCGATTGCTTATATTGTTTAGATTTTAGGTATCTTTCAGATGCCACTGGGTCTAGTCAAAACTCTATGCTTGAAAAAAGCTTGAAATTACCCTCAGCGTTGCAGCTGGCGACTAGGTCGGGCCAGTCACACCGACCAGTGACGTCATTGAACGCTAGTCCCGTAGGACAAGACATCTCGATGGCGCGGCCTTCCACGCACATCCTGTAGCTGCCGCAACGGTCTGGAGTAGACTTCACGGAGGGAAAGAAACCGTACTGATGAGGGCAGTCAGCGGTGGGCCGGGCAGGTTCTGGAAAATTTTGCGACATTTTTTTTATGTGGTTCATTGTGGACCATTTTGGCTCATAAACAAATACTTTTATACCTAATTGGATACTGTCGGCACCCTTTTCGGCAATAGAACTAGGATTATGTGTGTAGGTACTTATTTCTTTCTATGTGTTTCTGTATGTGTTCTATGTTTTATTTTCTCTTATGATTTCTTGTGTAGCCGTACCTTTACTCAATGTTCTTCTCTTTCTGTGGTTTCATTTTCTTTATAGTGTTTTTTGAGCCAAATAAATAAGTTATCTATCTTATCTATCTATGTGTAAAAATCAAAACTGGTAAGCTTTGTTAGATATTTTTAGTTCTATTCAGAAGGAAAAACTTACGAGAAGCACCGCGGTTCAGGCACGGCACATCCATGGGGTAGCCGCAAGGGTACTCTGGCCACATAGCTTTTGGGTTGAAGTTCAGACCTTCTGGGCAAGAGTTTGTGGTGGCGCTGAAGTCCTGTACAAAAATACATTGAATCGATTTATTCTAGTAATATATCGTGTTCCAGAACACACGGTATCCAACAGCGGACTGAAGCTATGTTGAAAATTTATGAATCCTCATAATTTTTAAAATATCTGATATAAGTATAAGAATATCTGCCTTGATCAGCAAAGATGAGTAAGAGACTATGCAAACTTGATTTTTTTATGTAATCTGAGTCTACGAAGCATCATCAGCAACCTATCGCCATTGCTGGACATAGGTATCTTCCATGGCGCGCCACTAAGCCTGATCTTCGGCTCTTCCCATCCAGTTGCTTCCCCCAAACCTGGGCAAGTCGTCACTTCATACTTCATCTAAGTAGTCTGAGGGCGTCTTATATTTGCCTAAACGCGGTCTCCACTCCAGAAATCGTTTACCGTTTTGAGAACGTTTTCATGATATTGATTGCTCTTGCTTGTAAAGTTTACTTAGTAGAAGTGGATGATCTTTTTACCCTGCATTCGATATATGAGTCGCAGCTGCCACCGTTGTTGTAGTATCCGTTGCGCTTGGTGCAGATTGGGGAAGATGTGGTCTCCGGCTGTGCTTGGCCATTGCCTATTGGTGAAGAACAGTTTACTTTTCTGTACTCATTCGCTTCGCACGGGTGGACATTTATTTTTTCAAACACATAAATATATAGGTACTATGTTACTCAGCGTGAATGTAGCTTTCCAATGGTGACAGAATTTTTGAAATTGGCACTACAGTTTTTGAGTTTATTCATTACAAACATAAAAAAATACAACTTTCTCCTCTTATAGTAGAAAAAGAAAACTTATTCCTTATGGTCATTTGCAACTTTCAGCTTATTTCTGTATTATCAGTGTACCTACCTACATATAGGGGCATGTGTGAAAAGTTGATCCATAACATCTAAAATAGTTAGATCTAATTACAAAAGAACAAATCCAAAAAGGCTAAATGAAAATTATATCAGGTTTTAGTTTGTTTACCAACATGGGAAGATTTTACAGTAATTTAGGCTTACTGAAATATGTCGTACCTACCTAGCAATGTTAGGTATTATTAGGTATTGATTAATAATAGTGCACGAAAGGAGCCTCTCTGAGGCGCACTTAAAATCCTTTCACCACACTGGTTTCGAAAGAACTAGTGATACGATAAGAAGAAGAAGAAGAAGGTATTGATAAATATTGTGGACAATCCACACAGCACTATCTAGTCCGAAACTAAGCCGAGCTTGTACATACGATGGGAACCAGAAAGCTGATAATAATACTTTTGTTTATTATATTCTAGGTACTCACAGGCAGCCACGAACAAAAGTACAAAGCAAAAGTAGAACATAATTATATTGTTCAACCCCTTGCTACAACACAAAGAATGATGTATGATCGCACGCCCAACTAATTTATATCGAAATAGGTCATCAATTTCAAATAAATATTATATTAGGGTCATTAAAACCGTTATGTTTGCGGTTTCTTTCAAAGCATAAAGTAAAACGAGATTTTACAAAACATTATTTATTTAACACTCAGGCCCATGTCTACTATAGCGTTGCTGTATAGAATGTATGATGTCACTGAAGAGTTTATACAGCGCCGCTACAGTGGAGAGTAAACCTTACTTAACTATTGGTAACAGTAGAAACTAGGTGAGTGTAGAAAATTCTACAACAAAGATATTGAAGTGACCTATGTAGGTAAGTACAAATAAAAGGGGGTTTGCTTCAAATTGATGTAGGTATCTATGGCGATGATTTAGACTAGACTCACATGCATCAGGGACTTTAAAGGCTTAAAATATAAAAAAAATTAAACTATTAGGAATTTAAATTAAAAAGCCGAGTTCTGAGGTGACTCTATAGGTAGGTAGTATTAAGGCGAAAACTACTCACTGAATACAGTTAGAACTCTGTTTTTTTATAAAACACGGAAAACAATAATCCACGCATTCCGACGCCATTTTTTTCTATCCCCCGACTCACTAGTCGGGGGATAGAAAAAAGACGACGGACAAGACGGACTTGTTTTGACGGGGGAGGAGTGACATCACTATGTCACTCCTCGTCCGGTCCGGCAAGTAGTGAAATCGAACTTAGGAGCTCTAAAATCATATATTATTTAATTTTAAACAACTTCAGGGACCTATTATTTTACCCTTGTCACAGTGAAAACATAAGCTTACAATAATTTACTACAAAAATCGATGGTCAGACAATAAAAGTAGAGAACTTTCTAAAATTAGTATCGGGTTTTGCTTTTCCCAAAGCTTCTCTCGTTGAATTCTATTTCTTTCGCAAGCAGTTGCTTCTCTGACTCCCTAGCGGCGGCGGCTGCGGCTCTGAGCTCCGCTGGGCAAGCGGACACCTCGTCAGCGGACACGCAGGACGTGGTTAGGTCGTCGAAAGCGGCGTCGCTACCGCATGAGAGCACACGTGGTCTGCCTTCGAGGCAAAGGAAGTATTTCTGGCAATTGGTTTCGGATCTGAAAGTGGAAAGATGGTGTCAGAGTTCAACTGATTTTTAAAACTGACGAAAATGGGCGATCTCTTTGGTAGAATGCGTCAAGGCAATGCGTCGAGGGTACAGGTTTAGCAGAAATAAAAAAAAGACACTGTCGCGAAATCTTTAGAATTTTAACCACCTATTTTATATTGCATTGGATTATTGCTATGCTATGGATCACGGTCTGAAATAAAAAGTTTTTTTTTTATTATTACTATTTAATTCACAATCGTAGTGAAAATAAGAATGCAACACACGGCGCTAAAAATCCATTATAACTTGGTTTCTATTCCCTCACTCGCTAAAAGCTCGGGAGTTTACCTCGTATAATGTTTAATGGGTCATTTTAGCTCCTTGTATAATAATTTACTTGATTGAGACTTTTCTAGGTATTAAAGAAATTCATAATACATCTTACCGATGACCGATGCGATGCTAAAACTGATAATTTGCTAAATTACCTACGTACAAGCGTTCTAAACTCGTTTGATTGGCAAATTAAAAATTCAAAACGATTTTATGTGTAAATAAATAATACACATGGGTATTATAAATCTTAGCTTTTGCACAACCTCCGATTATGTTTACATCGAAAATGAGTAGTCTTTCACAACAAAAATATTAAACACCGAGAAAGTAGCACAGTCACAGGTGTGCAATATGAGTTCATGCGCTAAACATGAACCATAGTAACTTATGCATAAGTAATAAGTAGGTATTAGCCAATTGGTATTTCTAAGGAGGTTACATAAGCAAGGTCACCGCTCATCCTGACATTTAGACCGCTGTCCGCTTACTAACCAGTTCTCGGTATCGACCTCTGTGACGGGATTGATTCTATTACCACTGATCTTTAAAAAATACGTGGCACTAGGTACATACTCGTACATCAAAAATAATTTCAACATAAAGTGAAATTTCCATTTTTTTTACCACGCTTTTATTAGCTTGGTTTGTATCTATCTATGTATGTATGTATGTAATGGAATCTTTGACTATTATTATATCTTTTCTGTTTTCCTGTAATTGTGGCTATGAACAGCATCTAGTAGAATATGTTGTGCCAGTGGTAGATAATGTGAGCGTCAAAAGTAGTGGCAATTTTAGTTATTCAATGCCTCTTTTCTTCGGTAATTGCTCAAAAAGGATCTTCAAATAAAGTTCATAAATTCAATCGAACGTGAGCTGGTTGAAGCAATATTTGAATTTACAAACCAGAAATGCTAAGCAACTTTTGACGCTGTCTGTATTTAGTCTTTACTTTCAAAATGGGAAAAAGAACATTTTTTTAAATCTTTGGGATAAAACTATGTACCAGTACTGGCTGGAAACAATAAAAAACTCATAAGCGAAATGAACTTTGAATGCAAAAAAAAACTCGACACAAAAAAGAGAGTTGGAAGAGGTTGCAACCTTACTGAGTAAAAAGTTTATGCACCTGTAATATCTGAATCCAGCGGGTGGTCCAAGTTCCTTGGACTGCGGCACTTCAGGGCAACGGAATCCGAGGAAAGCTGGAATGAGACATACCTGATTTAGTCTCTCATTATTAATTGAAAACAAATACTTTTCGGCGTTGAAAACAAATTTGAAACTAAAGGCCTCACCTTCAGCATCACAGTCAGCGACCTCATCAGGCCAATCGCAGCGGTAGCTCGCCGAGTTAAATGCCAATCCCTCAGGGCACACGAAGTCGAAGCCGACTCCATTCACGCAGGTCCTGAATCCACTGCAGTTCCGCGCGTCTCCCAGCTTGAAGTAACCGAACTGGTTGGGGCATTGATCCGTGGGCTGGGGTGGCTCTGTAAAAATACATAGACATATTGTTTGTAAGCTATCCTCACTAACTTACAAAGAGCCTACTTAATAGACACACTTATAATGACCACACGATCAATGAGTATATAACGCTACGCTAAGACACACGATAAGAAGAAGAAGACGGCTCTATGTACTATTAAGTTACTAGAACCGTCAGAAACAAAAGTAGGTAGATGAACACCAATTATAAAAGTATAAGTTTTTAGCCTAATTTAAAGATCCTCCTTGACCCGTAAGCATCTGATAATTAGATGTCCTTTCTTTGCTTAATCATAAATTCTAAGAGATATTACTTTAATATTGCCTGTACGCACCTACGCAATACTGCCATTCTGCCTGACTGCCGAAGCTTTGAATAAAACAGTTCATTCTAAACTACGAAGCCTTTGTCAACAAATAGCTCCGATTAGAATGATGCAAGCCTGAGATGATTATCATCAATCGCAAATCGCAACTGATTAAGGCCAATGATGATTACATAATGAAGAATCAATGCTTTGACATGTAGGAAGGGGTGACTCTCAGAATAAAGACAAGCACAAGAAGGCTCAACCCGTGTCCACGGTGGGACCAAGGAGGTTGGAAACCCATGCTGTGCAACAAGGAGTTAAAAAATCTATGTTGTGGGACCAATAAGAAAGGAGAGCAGAAAGAGTTTCAATTTGTATTAGGTGGGTGAGATGTATGTGGCGATTTGTTTAAAACAGGGAAGAGGTTTAAAATGACAGGATGACGGGACCTGACCTGCCAGTAGCAGCAACAACCAATCGCCACCGACCACACCGCCACCGCAGACGCAGGCAGGTCAAACGCATAGGTTTGACCTTCGCATAATGCAAATGTGTTATTCACACACATCACTACGTCCTGAACAGACTAGGTATGTCTTTAACGTCTTTACATTAGCCGATCTTTTACGAATGACCAAGTTACCAAGCAATCAATGAACAATCACACACGCTTCAAACAGTGTGAGGAGAATATACCTACCGCCGCCGTGTATAATGTCTACATACCTACTTTGTGCGTTGGTGGTAGGTAAGTAAAGTAGCTATGATTTCGTGATGGTATTATTCTGAACATGTTTCACACAAGTACTCCTAAATTATCCTACTCATTAGTATTCTTAAACCGTATGAACATTCTTTGAAAATGAAAAATAAGGCTAAAGTTAGCGATGACAGTCGCGCAAACATGCCTTGATCTGAACAGCAGCACTCAAGCTGTATTTTTTGCGGGTTGCATAGATTATAATCAAATAGTTTACCGCCTAAAGTAGTTGCGTGAACTTGCGTGGTGTTATTGTGTATTTTGTAAGTTATAGCTGAAAATAATTCCATTTTTGATTATTCTCTGACAACTTCCTTTCAAAAGAAAAACTAAAAATGGAGCTATAAGCCCAGACAAAAATATCCCAAAAATAAATGGTAATAACTTGGTCAGGAAAGCGATAATCGTCATTGAACCGAGTACCGCTGGGGACTAAAGGTTCGATCGATTCGTCTTCAGGTTCACTGTCACTAGTTGACTTCTTGAATCTAAGCTCAGGCTGAAATCTTGAGCTAGAATATATTTGAATAGCATAGGCGGTAGTAAATTATAATGAAACTCACGTAATGCAGATCGTTCGAGGCATGTCACTTCGTTGGGGTACCCGCAGGGGTACACGTTAAAGTTTACGTTAGGGTTGTAACGCAGACCGTCTGGGCAGGTTTTCTCTTCAGCTGTTCCGTTCTGTGCACAAAATTATCATCTTGTTTTATTGATGTAAAAATAATACACAGTTTGCGAAAAAACAATGATAGTTCAGCAAAGTAATTTCCCGTAAGTACTTGTTTTCCCGCTCACACATTTCAACACTTTTGAAGACATAAAATCACTGAAGGATGTTTTTTTATACAATTAGCTGATGAAACAAGCATAATAAGGTCGCTTAGCGACAAAGCCTAATAAAAAAAATAAAAATAAAAAACAAGCATAATATGGCCCACCTGATGTAAGTGGTATAACCATTGCCTATAACAGCAACTTTTACGGTTGTTAGACAAGAATGTACTGTCCCAAAAACTGGAAGACGCAAGATATACAAGTGTGTTGGACTTTATAATGCACTCGATATATTTTCACAGGTTACAAAAAAAAAGATGAATAATCTAACTTACAATGCACTCGATGTATCTGTCACAGCTTCCTCCAACCGGATAGCGTTCGTTGAGCTCTCGGCAAGCGCCGGCGAAGTCCCTCTGAACTGGCGCTGCCTCGTATTGCTGCTGTTTCGTTTGGATTTGCTGGACTTTGTTGCGGCTGTTGAACTGTGAACCGTACTGCGCCGAAGCTGTAGAAAAAAATAACTTGTGGTGTTTTTTTCGTGTATTCCTGAGGTAACGAGGAAAATGTTTTTTTTTTATATAGGTACATCTAAATATTTCATTCTTGACTTTGACTGAAAATAGAGACAATTACGTGAAAAACTAGTGAAAGACGCAACGTCACATGGAATAGCATAAAATATAGTACTTTTCTACATGTTACATTACGTTCTCTACGTATGTTTGCTATTGAAGAATACGTATGTAATTTATACAATGACAGTTTAATTCACGTTAAGTAGGTAGGTACCTACAAGCATTATGTACGATGTTGCGAAGATGACATATGTTATTGCATATTTACGAACCTTCTCGTTGTCCTCATAACAACGAAGGTCACCATCATGTTGAATATTATAGTTATCCATAATTTTTAACGTAAATGCAAATGTGAAAAACATGAGGCTCTTTAAATACCTATTCGTGTCTACCTAACTAATTATCTAAATAAAATGTTTGAGAGTTAGGTTTAACAACTAGGTACCTATCCTACCTGTGGAGCTTTGAATGTACTTAATTCTAGGAATGGTAAATTTTTTTCCCTGTAGCAGTGCGTTGGGAAACAAATTCAAAGTAATGATTGAAAATACACACCGATGTGAATTGGGATATTAAAATGATGTAAGTTAAACAACCGTCAAATATTTGAATGAGCGATTAGTCATCCATAAGACCGGGCCTGAGTATAATACGTAAATAAACGTCCTTGTTAAATCAGTAGCTTGATACAGCATTAAATACCTCAATTAAGTGTAACTAACTAGCTATTGCTATTATTTTCTATTGTTTGAGACAGTCGGCGCGTAAAACTACCTTCATTGTAATTTATTCAAAACACTTGGAACACGTTTTGGCTATTTACAGATTAAGTTGACCTTTCCACTTTTTAAGAATCTTCGTAATGGTGAGATGGTGAGGGCAGGTGTAGCTTAGTGGTAGTAAACCTGCCTTCAAAAACCTAAATCACTTCGGATTTCTGGTCGCCAGGAATCATAATATATCGTCGCTTTATAGGGGCGCGCTTACGAAAAAAACACCTAAGATTTAATCAGTCATATTTTATTTTATCTATGTTAGTCTCTAAGGTTAACTATGGACCTAACTTAAGGTTTGTAATGTGCATTTTATAGTCGTCTGAATTAAATGGTATTATTATTATAAATTCAGTACCTATGAATCTGGCGATATACCTAAATTCTACACGAGATCCACTTTATAAGATAAAAAATATTTATGAAAATTAAATGACGATTTAATTTAAATGAATTAAAGTTTCAAACAGTTTTTATGGATGAAAACAAGCATTTGTTTTCCAGATTATTTTTAAAACGTGGACATTGTAAAACTTTGAAAAATAGCCACCAATACTTAAGTTCAGAAATTGTTAGATATCAAACATTGCAGAACTTGCAAAAATATTTCTCCACTCAAGAATCGAAGCCGCATGTCTCACTTCAGTCACAGAAGCCTTCTTTGATTAATTTATTATAAACATTTTTGTAACCTATGAAAGTTTTAATAGCAAATGTGGAGCAACGTAGATTCTACGAAACTCTACGAAATGCTACGAGAATAATATCGATCATTGGTTTTAAGTTATGATATTATTATGAACAATTTATTTATTTAAAACTTTCACACAATTTAGTGCTAGGAGGACTTAATGCTAATATAGCATTGTCTGCCAGTCTTCCTGGCGTGCAAAAAGATGGTGTGGCGTAATTTTTTTTACATCAAAAACGTACCTAAAGTCTGTCGTACATCGAAAAATCTGTTTGAAATTTAAAAGTGGGTCGAATATATTTGAAAATCCTTGTTTAAAATAATATAAAGAATCATTTGTTTGTCATGGTAAGTTTTTTCCGGTCAGGCATAATAAAGTGTCGAAAAGTAGGTACTTACCGACAGCACAGATGCACGCTAATACGATAAATATCCTGTCCATCTTGATGAGTCCTGTCCGCACGAACTTTGCCGAAGCACTGAACACGATACTTCGAGAAGACCGCAGCCAGTGGGATGGACCGACCTTGGTTGTGAAACCCGGTCATCTCGACCGCGCCTTGTTACATCTTACATCAGGGTGACTGTGTGATGTGACGAATGGGGAAAGCATTATTCAGTACTTGTGCATTTAGTGGAAGCTCAGTCGGCTTAGTTGAAGCGACTCCGATCTGGGTATTTGGTTCGAATCCTGTCTACTGCTACAATAGGTACATATATTATAGGCTTATAAAAACTATGCACACTTTCAAAAAAAACGAAAGTTAGTTCTAGAAGTGAGTAAGTCTGTAACTTGTAACGTATGGATTACCAACTGTACCTTTGTACCCGTAAGCCTTTCTTACTAGATATGTAGAATTTTTAAGACGCTGAACACCATGAAACAACATCTCTCTCGCATACTTTGTCTTTTGAAAGATATAAAATCTCTGAACTTTATTGAAAAAGCCACGATCTTGTCATGTTTGTGTGCAGTGCAATCTGATTGCACATAGTTTAGCAATATATTTTAAAGGGTCAAAATCTGCGACCGAGGAGTACATAGACGGTGGTCTTCACCAATAACCACTTCACACCAGGTGAAGAAAATATACTTGTCTCATCACTTCTCCCGTAGAAGTAAAGACATTCCTCCACGCACTAAAAAATAAACACATCTCAAGCTAGTTGTGTAATGTGCTACACGGATGCAGGATGGTACAGGTGCTGGGCAAGCCTACTCCATCTAAAAGTCCTGTCCCAGGCACTATAGCGTCCCGCAAGTACCTAAGGGTATGAGCAAAAACCAGTTGCTCTTGACGCTATACAAATCATCTACAATAGTGGAAAAGACATGCTTACTTACACGGATGCAGACTGTGTGAACACAATCGTCAAGATTCACACAACATATTGTTGGAATGTGCCATTATGCCCATTTACGGATTACGCATAAATGGACGGGCAAACTTATTGAACGGATGAGTTTAGAAGGTAGCTAATGAGATGACCCATGACCTATGAGTACATAACCTACACATAACGACAACCAACGTGGCGACAGGCGTCGCGACACAGTTGGTAGTAACCCTGCCTTCTGCGCCGTAGGCCGTGGGTTCGGTTCCAACCGAGAACAAAATATTTGTATGGTAAACGCAGGTGTTTTTTCTCTGTCTCAGCTTTATATTGCATTTTAAGTATGTATTTATAAACAAAATTGCATATAAGTATTGTATTAGCTATCTGTTTCCCATAATACATGCTATGCTTACTTTGAGACAATAGTCTCAAGACGGATGGATAGTGTTGAGAATGACCACAATATTTATTTATTTCTTTATCCTATAACACACCAGTGGGGATTTTTACTGGGGATTTTAGGAATATGGGGTATATTATCTATGATAATATAATATAGATCATTATAAGTACCTTACCTACCTAAGTCATGAACTGTTTAGTTTAGTTGAGATGAAAATTTTGTGCATGCTGTGGCATCCTATAACTGGAGGGACACATAGTTTTAAGACGTTTTGTTAGTATTATTTGTTATTCAAGTGTTTCCTTTGTTGGATGTCTTAATAAATAAATAAATAAATAAATAAAATAAACACTGTTCTATTAAAAGATTATTTTTATTGTTAAAACTCATCGTAGGACTTTGTTTTACCTACCGATGACTTGAAACAGGTCAACACTTTAATGCCTTTACGAAAGATAAAACTCCGGCAGAAGATTTAATTAAATTCGGTAAATGTCAAGGTCACCACTAATTACGCATACCTATCGTTAGATTCTTAAATCTACCTGCCATCGGTCAAGGTTTGTGCTGCGAACATTTAAATCGGATTTTTACTATACCTACCTACTATATGCAACATGCTGTATAGTAAACGTTTGTAAGAGTTTATCTGAAATATTTCTAAATTATTATAAAGTCTAAAGAAGTCTTTAGGTTGACGATGAAAAAAGTTATCCCCTGTAAAGTCACTAGAGGGTAGTGAGTCATTAGGAGGTAGTGAGTCATTAGGGGGTAGTGAGTCCTCTAAGGCCTAGGGACTAGGGGATAACTTTTTTAAGCACTCTGTGTCCACCGAGCTTCTGGGATACAATGTCGTCGGTCCATCTGATGGGATGTTACGGTTCGCGTTTGTCACTCAAGAACCTTTATCCCGGTTTCTTTCGCTTCGCTCACTCGATCAATAAAATAAAATGAGCACTCACGTAATGCATATAAAAATAAAATTAAAGACGCGTTCATAAAAACTTTTGACTTGAAGAGTCTTAAATGTAAAGAGTCTTCAGTCAGTTTTAATTTTAAATTACTTACCTCAAATAAAATAAACACCAATCCCATATCGCACATTTTTTTCATTGCTAAATGTTAAAAATGTGATTACGGTGTTTTAGTAAGAAATTTGAAATGAAAACTATTCAGAAACCTAGATAAATACTATACAAATACAATTATTACAATAGTATAATGTAAACCTGACTAAATTAGTACCTAATAATTTTGGTATTACGGTTGTATGAAAATTCGCCCTCCGCCGGCCTCTTAAGTAATATCCAAATATGTGGTCAAGGTTTAGATAGCCATCGATCCAAATAATTTTCGATAGACCCGATGGACTGACAGCATGGCATGGCACCTACGGAAGCATCTGTGGGTGATTGCGTATCGTTTTTTGCAATAAAAACTGGTCGCATCTGTAAATTTTGTCATTATTCTTGCAATAAAAAACGTTTTTTTTATTGCAATCACTTTCAACATTTAATCTTGTTGCAATCGTACCTTGTCAAAGATAAGTTTTGTTTCAATTCGGTGTTTATTGCAATCTAAGCTCTTGCCCTTATCCCACTTTGTGGGGTCGGCACAACATGTTCTCTTCCATTTTCCTCTATCAGCCGTCATCTCTGTATTCACTTCTTTCTTATCCATTTCATCCTTCACACTGTCCATCCATCTTTTCTTTGGCCTACCTTTACCCAATTATCCATCTACATCCATACTCATCACTCTCCTAGTCAAGTGACTCCTAGACCTAGTCCTAGTCCTCCTAGTCCTTCCTCATGATATGCCCATACCGCGCCAGCCTCAATTTTTCCTCAATTTTTCTGTCACAAGTGCTATTCGTGCACGTGCATCATAATCTATGTACCTATGTTGCACAGAATTAGTGCTGAGACTACTCCTATTGTCTGTTTCTATTAAATTTATATTTAATTTATTTATTAATTTATTTATGTCCGCCTTATTTGCTCGATGCGCTCTTAAACTTTTTTGTATTTGTACATAATATTTTTTTGGAGATGCGACTAGGTTTAGATTGCACCAAAAGATACCCAATCACCCAACTGCTCCAGCTGTCTCTCACAGGGTGCTGTGTCCTAGAGATGAGGAAGTTGACTACGTGCGTCGCATGTCTCGCCAACTCGACTGCGGCGCCTCGTTTGACTGAAACTTATCGTAGGAGATAGCTCCAAACTAAGTTACCTTGTCGAGATCCCGCTGGTAATAAGCAAACTTTGATATTGAATTGTTTATTAGTTGGCTAACTACAAGATAAGAATAATAAGAAATAGTACACCGTCACCTAAATTGATTTGTTTTTTCTTAAACTTAAACAGTATGGGAAAACCCTTATGAGATACAAGGACACTTTCTTAGGAACCAAGCAGTATTTTTTTTGGGCAAAGGGAAAGTTGACTATAAAAGTAAGTAATTTCATATTCAACATCATCAATCTAGTTAGCGTGGAGAAGTCCAAAGATACCTACTGCTGGACATAAGTCTACCCTATACGTTAACAGGAAGAATGATTTTAAGCTCTCTCTAAAATCTCTATAAGAGACTTGAACGACAGCCTAAATATATTTCGCACATCTAGGCGATCTACTAGAATTGCGATGGCGATCAGTTTCAGAATAAGGTTTTGCATACATCTGCACACACTGTGTCGCGAATTTTGACAGCGATACTCTTACCGCATTCATTGGCGATCTAGATGTGTACAAGACTGGTGCCACACAAAGCCTCCTTAATATTTAGAATAGGCAAATATATTCAAAGCACATGTCGTTATATGTAGATAGTAAAGTACTTAGGTATCTGATGATAAACCGGTTAGGCTGGTTTATATTAATGCAAAGTAATCTGGTAAGTATTCACACAAATTATGAATATTTCTTTAATTTCGATCTTAATTAGCTCCTATATTAAGAAATCTCAAATATTTAACCTATCACACCATTATTTCACACTGTTTCGACTGTTGCGAAGCTAACAACCAGTCAGTTTGAATTTATAGAATAGGAGTCACTAGTGAATAGAATTCTGCAGTGAGTGAGTGCACTGATATTACGAAATCTCTGAAACTGCCTCTTTAATAAGTGTAGGCGCTTTCAAAACTCAGCGATTTTTTAAAATTCGCACTCCAAGTGACAAGGGCTTGTAAAAGTTTGTCTGAAGGGAGCTTCACGAGAACGACTTGCACAAGTTTTCCAAGTTTCTAAATTTGAAAGTTCAGAAGTCAACTATGGGAACCAGCGAGCGGGATCAACCTTAATTTTAAGACAACCTGTATTTTAGGAAATGTTTCGTACATACAATAATTAATTATATTGCATTCGATTTAAGATTCTAAAACAGGCCATTCACCGTCTAGCTTTTTCATCCATATTTTGTTTATAATATCTATAAGGCGAATAAGAGTGGAAATAAACATGCCTGAATTCTTTAATTTATGTAAGTAAACTTCAACGATATTTTTTTTAGATAAATGCATTATGTGATATCAGACACTTAAAAAAAAGAAGTACTTGCACGAAAGGAGCCTCTCTGAGGCGCACTTGAACTCCTTTCACCAGCCCCTGGTTTGAAAGTACCACGAAAGTGACACGATTACAAAATAATCCTTATTTACTTAGATATAGAAAATGTTTGCATATTTCCATCACAAACCAAACCGCAAATAATGAAATATAAAATCTATTGATCTCTTGATAAATCCGTTTTCATCGCAGCCAGCTCTGGTGCCGAAAAGCTTCTTCAGCTCAGGCATGATGACTGTTTTGACGTAAATTGTCTGCTGTTTCTCGATCATGTCTCTCTTCTCGTCCTCCTTGTAATATTTGATGCCGGGCTTGTGGATCAGAAAGGCATTATTAAGAATCATGAAGTCGTAGTCTTTCACGCAGAGGACGTAAGCCTGAAATGGAAAGAAACAATCATTAGACTTTCACTTTGAGCTGCGTTTCTTTTGTCCAAATCTGTATTATTTTGTTGAAATCCATTGGCTCCATGTGTGAGTCACAAACAGCTTTGCAGGAAGCTACTATGCTGATAAATAATCAAGTATTTTCGAAATTGCTTCTAGAAGGTGCCTTGCTTGTAAGTGACCATACAATGGCTTATCCATCAGATAAAATATGCCTGTCTCTACTATAAACTTGACACACCTGAGTCATTTTATCGCTCTTGCCTTCCCAGCTGAGCCGCTCGTCATAGTACGAATCCTGATGCGTGCCAATGAAAATTGGCTCCCAATGAACGTATTTGTGCTGTCGCTTGCCCACGTGAAACACGTCCATCTCTGAAAGTGACTTACATGTGGGTAGACGATCTTGTAACATCAGAATAATGAATCCTAAGGCGAGATGTGAGTAACTTACGACTGGTTTCATCTGAGTTCATCCACTGTTGCCCCTGTGGTATCTCATGGCAGTATGGGCAAATGAACTGGTGGAACGGAATTGCATCTTTATTACCCAACATCAATTTGAGCTGCGTTTTCGATAGTGGCACCTAAAAACATATAAAAAGTTGATGATAAAAAATGAGACCTGGAAAATATTGATGAGAATCATAAAATGTTATGAGGAATGTTAAGATAGATGGGAGATTCGGCTTTTTCTTCACTTTCAAGGTAGGTTAGAATATAGAAAGAATAGCTAGTGATTTTACTGATCATGATCTGCCTCCATAGGAGTGTAATTGAATCTGCTCTAGAGAATAAAACAGCAGTCCTAATAAGATTTATATCACTTACTGGAGCATTGGCGTCAACTTCAAAAATGCTAATCGGGAAAACTCTGGGTTTTGATGACTCATTCAACGGTTTGGCGTTTCTAGCGATCATGTTCAAGAATCTATGCGTCAGGTTAGGACTTGGGTACAGCTCGATGTCGGAAGGAAGTATATAGTGTGTTAGTGCTGCTTCCCTCGCGATGTTTCTTGCAACGTTCACAGGGTAGAGAATATTCTTCTCCTTCATGTAAGTGGTAGTGTGGGTGGTATATGGCGGCTTCCCAGTGCAGTCGTATGATGTCGACACAAAACTATCGGGGTCTACAATCTGAAAATTATTATGGCTCTTTACATTTTTGTGTTTTTTGTCAAAATGCATGCATTATTTTTCAAGAATCTTGCGAATACATTTCTATTCTAAGCACCTCTACAAAACATCAACATTACCTAATCTTATTTTATTGTTTCTTAGTAGGTACACCCAGCTGATTTGTATTGGTAAAACTGTTTTATGTATCCATTACTATTAATTATGTCTTTGTGATCAATAAAGAGTTACGGTATCTACTACTACTAGGTACTAGGTTCTAGCCCGAATCATACCATTGTTGGGCAAAGGCCTCCCGCCACTCTACACGATCTGGTGCCACCAGTTGCCAGTCCCTTTACCGTATCTATCTAATTTAAATAGTGAAGACAGTGACTGAGGTTCTTACCTTACTAGGTATATGTTTGTTGGAAAAGAAGACGTGGAAGGTGACGTATTGCCGCACGATCTCGTTGCCGGTGCAGTCGCGGAGGTACCTGATGGAGTTCACCGTCGGAGCCATGTCAGCGCCAGGGGCGTGTACTGCTATACTTATTGGTGCTTTCCATCTGGAATCATCCTTTTATGAAGACAAACAACTCTGCAACTAGATTGTTGCGCAAAAAGCGGCTAATATTTATCAGGTATTTTACCTAATCACCTTTCAACTAGAGGTAGGACGTTGTCAAGGAACTCGAAGCCAGCGTGCGTGGTGTATGTAATCGACTCATGGCATTGCACTATGCCGTGGTCAGCACGCACGTAGTTCTTCAGCACCCAGTACTCTCCACGCTGCATCGTTTGAGACCTGAACTCTTTGTCAGTGCAAGCTAGCAGCGACCTCAGTCGTGCCAGCATCGCATCCGACAGCGCATTCTCATCCACAATGTCCAGCGTTTCGTTCATCAAATCTAAGTCTAACGGCACGGTTCCATTTTTTTTCTCCAAGTCTGCAACCAACGCGGGACTTGAAGCGGTCTTTTTTGTGGTGGGGGCCATCGTAGGTACTAGCGACTCTTGAGAAGTTGACTCTTCGAAAATCATAATGGTGGAGTCTGCTGGTTCAGATTCCGTTGCGTTTCTGATGTCCTCTCGGTTGATGTACGGGAATTCGAGGCTTCGTTTGGAGATAGGGATACACCCACCGGTAGACGAGGTGGTCCCGAAGAAATGTATTACCGCGTACAAGATCACAGCAATATTTATAACGATACTGACTCTTAATATTAAGTTACGGCGATTACTCAACATTATTGCAGATTTAGGCCCGTATTCCGAAACAATGCTCAAGTCTGAGTCGAGCCTCAAGCACAGATTTTTGACACTTTTCAATGGAGAACTGTCATAAAATCTATGCTTGAGGCTCGACTCAGACTCAAGCGCTGTTTCGGAATACGGGCCATAGAGTACTTTCTGTTGAGCTAAACTTGAGCTAAAATGTCTTTTATGTTCCTCGTTTTCCTCTAGGACGCGGTTTCGTAATAGGTCCTAGCATAGAGTCTCCTTGCTGCGTACCAAACCTTATTGGTTTCAGAAGAATTAATTGCTTTATCTATGGTTTATAGGGCAAAGAATTTTTAGTATGCTATTAACATACACTTTTAAACTACTTGCTTGGGTTCCAACCTCCTTGGCTTGTAGTGTCATTACTTTCCCGCAAAATTGAAAATGTCAGCAGCTCAACGTTCGACAATTCCTTTAATTTTCGTTGTTTTACTCTATAGAAATATTCTACGTTATCCTATTTTCCGAATAGCGGAACGCGCTACGCCTTGCAACTTTTCTATAAGCTCCCTAATACACAGAAACTTTTTTGTAGAATTTGGGAATAGTAACCAAGGTATTTGCTTTGCCAATGGCGATGAAAAAACAGACGACCAAAAAGATAGCCAAGACCCAATGCCTCAAAAAGAGGAACCAGTACCCGAAGAGCCTAAGCCAGACGAGCCGAGTGCCGACCAGCCTATACAAGAGCAGAGACAAGAGGAAGAGGCAAGGCCACAGAGCAGGATCGAGACGTATGATGAGTTCAAAAGGTTCAGGGATTCGAGCAGACCGCCAGATAGCCACTACCCACCTGGTCCTGGCCCAGGGTACAGAAGGTCTAGTGCCAGTTATATTAATCACAATATTGCTGTGTTTTTAGGTATTGGCGTGGCTTTGAGTCGTAGTCGATATACAAATTAAACGTGTAAAAATCAATGTTGAAGGGTTTTCCAAAGCAACATCTAATATAGCTACTTCCCAAACTAAGTATAGCTTGTACTATGGAAATATATTAAAACACCAGATAACAAACATAGGTCCATCATACAAATGTTTGGGTGGGGATTGAACCCATAACCTACAAAAGCGGAAGTGGCGTGCTACACAGCATCAACTACAGATTGTTTCCGCTGACCTCACCGATAAGTTACATTCTTGTTACTCTTTCCCTAAAGGCACAGAATGTGCACAGGCTATAATAATGATAAAGCTGTGTTTATTATATAAAGCTTCTAATATGACTAAAAAAGCTTCAAAGTGGCGTCATTATTTCCTTTTTTGACGACTTCATAGATAAGTACTAAATAAAGATTGTAATTACTCTCTTTGTCAAATTAAAATGTAACATGAGTAAATAAAACCACATCTATAAGGTATACTTTTATTTAAATTTTTAGGTCGATTACAATTTGCTTTTACCAAACTTTTTACCAAATTATGAAAGTTACTTAGTATAAAATGTAAATTGCTAGTATACTCAAATACATAAGTTACATCGATAAATACATTTCGCGTAAATGATCACATTAATAGACTTTTTTATTGCACTTATTAACTAAAGGCACTTGCAGCCTGACAGTGGAAACTCACCACATGCGGTTGCCGATACCAAAACCCAACACAGAGGAGAGAAGGATGCTTAGAACTAATAATATACACAAAAAAGATCTAAGTAAGACTTACTACATAACTAAAACACAGAGAATTTGTGATTTTTCAGGTTGCGACAAAATATGCATTAAATTTAGTTTTTTGCTAGATTTTAATTGTAAGAAATATTAGATGTGAAAATTAAAATAATAAAAAAGAGTTGTAATCCTAAAGGTCGTTGCATACGTAACGAGATAATACCTCGGACGAGACGTGAACGGGACAGAGACGTGACTGCTGTTCAAAACGGCCACGTACCCGTCCTGTCCTTATCACCATGACATTCTATTCAATTCTTCTCAGTCGCTTCGCTCTTGTCAGAGCGGTCTCGTGGTAATGAATATTTTATGATTTCCCTTCAGGGGCTGGGGGACGTCCCACAATATCTCGCCACTTCTCTCTGTTTGTCATCTAGAGCATTTCCATGGCATTATGCTCTATCATACATAGCGATATTACCAAAACGTCCGCATAAAAACCTAACACGTATGCAGCGGCCTATAATATACAATAATTTTCTTTAATAGTTTTATCTTTTTCATATTTAGGAGCAATGCTCTTGTCGGCGAAATGTATGCATTTTGCTCCAGGTATTTCTTTTGAGGGCAACCTCCTTGACCTTCTTATACGACATGACGGCTATCTTCGCTTGGTCCCCTTCCTCTCTTTTCTTCTACCTTTCCTACGATGATAATTTCTTATAAAGCTGTCATGTCATACAAGATGGCCATCTTTCTTCTTCTGTTCTCAACAACTTTTATGAGTCTAGCTTTTACTGAAGATTCATTTGAAACTAATTAGGCTACTTAAACTAAATAATGTTTAATAAACTAAGTATATTCGAACGTGGTGAGTTTAAACACTGGTCTTATTACATTAACTTCAATACAACACTAAACCACAATAAGGCCCACATGCTTGCTTATACATTAACATCTATGTATAAGCTAGGTACTTATAAATAAGTATAAATGACTCTTATTTTACGACCCATATTTTATCCAATTTATTATGTATATTCGATTCAGGGCGGGTTTTACCATTGCAAAGTAACGCTATCCAGCAGATAAAATTATTTCCGTCTAGTCTAAAGGTAGCAATATTTTTATCAAACGGATAGCGTAACTCCATGCTGATGAGACCGTCTGACATTAAAATCTTTTTTATTTCCCTGCCACAAGCACAATTTACAATATATTATACGAATAAGTAGTTTTTACGATTTTCGCCGAGTCCATAAATAAAATAGGTTGACTAATATAATCATAGCAACAAAAAGTACCTACCTACTCAAATTAGATTCATAAAATACTCGATGTTTATCATGAGAAGAATAAATTGAGACAGGAACTGAAACGTAGGTAAGTACTAAGTAGAGATTTTATAAGGGCTTGTCTATTTCACTACCTTGACTTTGTTTAGAAGCTAATTTACAAGTAATATATACTAACCTAGCTTAAAAGTTAATGTAATTAATTAAATAATAAACATAAATCAATAAACACGTCAAAGATATAAAATGTATGAAAATGTCCCGACTGTTAAACACACGAATATACAAAAGACTTTTTAGTGTCTATAGTAGCTTAATTCAATGCATGTTTGTGACTTACATTGAGATCCCATTATACTCGATTACTCGGTGAAAAAATATATTTTTCATTATTGATAAGGAACTACAATACACTAAGGCTAAGAATAAGCTCCGTTTATAAAACTATGCGTGGAATGTAAAAATGCACTTAAATGTCAAGTCAAGTGCTTCTTTACATCAAATAAAAGAAAGCAACACACTGCTAACTCAAATAAAAGTATTAACACTGAACTAACTTATTCAACTAAAATGTACATAACGCACAAGAACTTGTCACGACTCTGAAATTTAATTTAGTACCTGTACCTACTCAGAGCTGTGACTTTTTTGTTTCATTAGTAGCGATATGTAACAAGCCTGCAATATTTACTAAATGTAGGTGTCCACTACGTTATTTGCGTATACTACCATACTAAGGTTGGTTTTACCACATCAGAGTAATGCTATCAGTTGAATAAATGATAGCGATCATGTTAAATATTACCAACTCTACTTAGACTTGTCAAAAATAAAGCTGGAAGTATTTTTATCTGACGGTTGCTCTTTGATGGTAAATCTCGCCTATAAGTAAAATAAAAAACTTATCCAGTCTATATTATGGAATTTCAGTCAGAAATATTTTTGTAGTTATATTTCCAAAGTAGTTATGTAAAACTAATCTGAAAAATTTTAACAAATCTCAATTATCAAACTAAGAACTGGATTTTCCATCTACGGAATATTGATATTTGTCGTATAAAAATGTCGGTTCTAGTTTTTGATAACCCAAAAAAAGAGATGGTTATATTTTTAATTATCTGTAGATTGAAAAACTTGCCCTTAGATAAAAAAAGTGGATTTCTTTAAACTAAATATTTCAACGACCTTGTCAGTTCAGATTTCGGTTATTGTTTAAAAAATTGTTTAAAAGATGTTATTTTGTTGTGAATACGAATTTTTAATCATTTCTTCTTGTTAGAATTATAAATAATAGTTTGCTTCGTAACTTAATAACGTTATTGTTTAAGATAATGATATGTCTTATTTATACACATTGTGCTAGGATAAAAGCTAACCGTATGAAAATAGCACTTCAATTCAGACCTAAAATCCTCGATCCAATAAAATGAGATTGTTTGAGATGAGATGATGATCTTTTAAAATTTAAGCATTCACCGTCCAACCTTTTTATTCATGCATATTTATATATTGTTGTGTAGATTGTTCACAATATTTATTAATGTTTTGAATATACAAAAAAAAACCTTTACGTATTTCCATCACAAACTCCACGAAAGTGAAACCACAATTAAAATTGTATGCGTTCAACGTCCATGTCCATTGTCCAGTCTGACTCACTGATTAAATAAAAAATTTGATGATTTTCTGATTTATCCGTTTTCGTCACAGACTGCAGCCAGATCTAGTGCCATACAGCTTTTTCAGCTCAAGCATGATGACGTTTTTGACGTAAGTTGTCTGCTTCTTGACGACGATATCTCTCCTCTCGTCTTTCTTGTAATGCTTGATGCCAGGCTTGTGGATCAGAAAGGCGTTGTTCAGAATCATGAAGTCGTAGTCTTTCACGCAGAGGACGTAACCCTGAAATAGAAAGATAGTGGCGTTCTAAGTAGGAGATAATTATACAGAGATTGCCTAAATTCACATGAAGCATCAAAAACAGTTTTTTTTTTTGCGTGGAGTGTAGGGACTGCAACATTGATTTTAAACTTGTTCGGTTGATGTAAGCCAAACTGCAACAATTTTTCAATAATTATCGAGATATCGTGGTCGACCAGCTTCCACATGAATCAATACAGACTTCCATGGCAGATACGCGAGGACAACTGCAATGCCAACTGGGTCATACGCCATGACCTACACATTGTGCTACTGCATTGTTGACCTCGTGGAAAGTGGTGAAAATCGTGACCATGTAATTTCAACTTTATTAAATCGTTTGTTCTCTCGTCGTGCTGTCTTACTAATATCACTGCGTAGCTAGTTTCCTACCTCATCAGATCAGCCTGCCTGTGAAATAATGTATTTTAATCTAATTTCATGGGTGGAGGAGACCGAGCTATATTGATTGATTTACAATTTTATATTCAGCACTACGCAAGTAAAGCATTGGAGCTAGTTAGCTAGAGTATAAGTTAAAATTCTAAGAAAGATAATAATAGATCGTAGCAGTCTAACCGGTGTACATTGGTATCATCCTGTCTTATCCTATCATTCACAATTTGTCCTTTGGTTTATCTTGGCTTCCGCATTCCCACTCTCCTCTAGTAACTAAGCACACTGCTAGTCTTCAGTAACAACCTACACGTACAGTCGCAGTAGATCTTTCATTACGTCATTTTGTTCACGTTTGGTGGATCTACGAATGTTGTATTTTTTATTTGGTTATCAAAGTAGGTATGTCAACTTACTAAAGCCATAATTTTAAATTGATCTTATTGGTCCGATTTGTAAAGACTTCCTACAGAAAATACTTTGTATACTGTGTTATTCCCAAAAAGATTGTGTTCTGAATGTACAAGTAGGTACGTAACCGTCGTAGGACAAAAATACACTGCAGCTCCTACATTTATTTTGATGGGATAATTCAAGCAGATGGCCACTTTAATATAACGATCTCGGTATGGTTCGTATGAAACTCAATGGGTAGGACAATGTCGCGTATATGTATACGGGTATGAGTGTGTTCGTCGAAGACATTTGAAGCATATGTACACAATTAAAGTTTATGAGATCTAGTGAGTAAGCTATTTTGGATCTGGCTCAAATTGTTGTTATAAACGTCAATCGACGAAACGTAGCGACTTTGTCGGGCAAATTTATCAGTATGATATCTAACGAGAAAGTATAGAGTTTTAAAAGAGGAAACCGACCTCAATCTGATTGTTGGTTAATTTTCCTGAACATTACTTATTGTTCCATTTTTTTTAAAATTTCGTAATTATGTTGAGGATTGCGTTTCTGTTTTAGTCTTATTTATTGTGATTATGTGCCTTATCTGATTGTAAATACACACCTGAGTCATTTTATCCTTCTTGCCTTCCCAGCTGAGCCGCTCATCATAGTACGGGTCCTGGTGCGTGCCAATGAAAATTGGCTCCCAATGCACGTACTTGCCGTGTCGCTTGCCCACGTGAAACACGTCCATCTCTGAAAGTGACAGAAGGTATTAACGGAAGAAAGATAGGCACTTCATGTGGGTAGACGACCTCGTAACTCATCAGAATAATTTAAACCTAACTATTGTAATACTACCATAAATGATCGATAAGGAGGTGAGTACAGATAAAGAGTTGTTGTATTCTGTGAACCAAAACCATTCATACAGCGAGTGAACTGTTAGTTGTTTCGGTTTCATGCAATTTTGCAAATTGGCGTGATTTAGCAGATGGATACGGGCCGTCTGGGAGCGAGCGGGTAAGGCGCGGTCGTTGAACCATAATACGCAATTAGAATGCCCCATACGACGGCCAGCCAGGCTGCAGACAGCATAAATAGCTCACGACAGTAAAGAGATTAATTGCCACTGCATAAGATCTTGACACCAGCCGCATTTTTGGCAATAAACACAGCTAGCGATGCAAATGTCTCGCGTGTTCCGTTAGCTTATCAAGATCAGGCTACCTAGGCAATGAGACATTCTATCTTATGTGTCAGGCCGGCAACACGCAAGCCGGTGCTTTTCTGCTAGTTAGAGCTAATTCCCTTTATAAACACCTTACGATACGAAAAAACACATTTAAACACAAAACACACATTTAATCACAGAAACTACGTACTGGGATTGAGGAGAGCAAATAAAAATGAACAAGCAAGTGTTTAAATTACAGTTGTATCATAACTGGAATTGAAAACTTGCTCGAAATGACATGTGGATGATTTAATAACTGCTAACGTGAGAGACTGTAATTAGGCATGTAAGTTATGAGTAACTTACGACTGGTTTCGTTTGAGTTCATCCACTGCTGGCCCTGCGGTATGTTATGGCAGTTGGGGCAAACGAACTTGTGGAACGGAATGGCAGCCTTGGTACCCAACATTGATTTAAGCTGTGTTTTTGATGATGGCACCTAGAAAACATGGAAAAACTTGGTAACGTTGCCGGGAAAAAATAAAGTCTTGAGAATCGTAAGGTGAAGTAATTAAGTAGGAACTTACTGGAGCTTTGGCGTCAACTTCGAAGATGCTTATTGGGAAAACCCTGGGTTTTGTTGATTCATTCAACGGTTTGGCGTTTCTAGCGATCATGTTCAAGAACCTGGGCGTCAGGTTAGGACTTGGGTACAGCTCGATGTCGGAAGGAAGTATATAGTGTGTTAGTGCTGCTTCCCTCGCGATGTTTCTTGCAACGTTCACAGGGTAGAGAATGTTCTTCTCTTTCATGTAAGTGGTTGTGTGGTTGGTGTATGGCGGCGTCCCAGTGCAGTTGTATGGTGTTGACATAAAACTTTCTGGGTCTGCAATCTGAAAATGATTTACACTATTTATAACTCAAGAACGGCGGAACCGATTTGGCAGAAAATTAGTGGGGAGGTAGCTTAGAACTGGGAGAAGGACATAGAAAACTTTTTATCCCGAAAAAGCAACGGGAACGGGGTATTACGGGAACGGGCGAGCGAAGCCGCGGGCGGCCACTAGTTTATAATAAATGGTTGAGACGGTCTGCAGGATTAAAAGGATTGAGAACCAACTTTTCTGGAAAGCAGCCAAAACGGGATATAGTTGAAACTCCTCATGTTTTACGGATGATGAAATATTTCGGTCGATTTAGTACAATATACATCAAGGTTTTTAAAATTATAAAAACAAGCTTTTAGCTAAATTGTGAGACAAATAAAATTACCTACAGAATATGGGGACGCTCTGTGCAGTGACCAAAAATGCTACTTTTTGAATCAATTCAATTCAGCTTTACAAAAAGTGTCTCCAAGGTTCTTACCTTACTAGGTATATGTTTGTTGGAGAAGAAGACGTGGAAGGTGACGTATTGCCGCACGAGCTCGTTGCCGGTGCAGTCGCGGAGGTACCTGATGGAGTTCACCGTCGGAGCCATGTCAGCGCCAGGGGCGTGTACTGCTATACTTATTGGTGCCATCCATCTGAAAAGAATAGATAACGAATACTTTAGATCAGGGATTCCCAAACTATTTTGGACAAGTGACCCCTTTTCCAAAATGAACAGTTTCCTCCGACCCCCATGGCCAAATTACCTACTTTTAATATCAACCCCCTTATTCGCAATGGTCCGCTAACTTAAAACAGCTGCTACAGAGTGTTATTTTTCATAGGTCTCTCTCGATTTCGGTCAATAGAAGAAGACAGAGTAAGAATTAGCAATGCTTTAAGTCAGCAGACTATTATGAATAAGGGGGCGTATTTTTAGTTTTTTCCTATTGATACAAAATACCTAGGTACTAAGGTACCAATTGGAAAACTTTGCACTTGGTTAGGTGATTAAAGTTGACTCCATTTTCTCATCAAAATAAACGTACGTTGTACGAACTTGAGACTTTACTACAACAATGCTATTTCCTACAAAAATATGAATTATTCTTAGTACACGTAACACAACATAAACAATACAGTACCTACATACCTAACTTGAAAGTTTGAACTAGAACTTGTGTTAATTTAAAAGGGGTCGATTTGTAGGCCTCGTCGACCCCCAAGATCAGTTTTCATTTACGTCGACCCCTAGGAAACCAATATCGACCCCAAGGGGTCGATATCGACCACTTTGGGAATCCCTGCTTTAGATAATAAGTTTTTTTAAGGCGGTACTACAATGAGTTTGCATAAATGCACACATTTGGTATGGAATACTAACTACTGCAGAAGATGGGAATTTATCATTCATTCGGCCTTATTATAAAACATGGACTAAAGATAAACCAAAGATGATACCTTATTTAAACCATGGTTTAGACAAAACCTTATTACAAATCATAGACTATCTCCAAAACCAGGTTTAATCTATGACTAAAAGATAAACCCGAGAGACCCCTAGTTTAACTATGGTCTAACGTTAAACCGTCAAATGACATGTCATCAGTAGTGGATTGTTTAGAGGTTAGGTATCATTGAAAATGAATAATATTAATATTATCGTGATGAGTTTCGAAGATTTAGATGTGCTGAAGATGTACCGGCCAG
Source organism: Thera obeliscata (assembly GCA_947578465.1). Lineage (NCBI taxonomy): Eukaryota > Metazoa > Arthropoda > Insecta > Lepidoptera > Geometridae > Thera > Thera obeliscata. Next base: position 10,020,948 of record OX387926.1, read on the forward strand.
CGCCCTAGTAGACAGCGTGAATGAATCGATCCATTTGATCTATTTGACGAAGATTTTATTTTATATGCAATATCGATTTACAAAACGTTTCGGCGTCAAAAGTGTAGATTTATTGCGTGAAGAGTTGTCTCACGATTCTCGAGGAAGCCCCTTGATTGAGCCTTGAAATGCAAGTGGTTTCGACATGAAGTAGGTAAGTTACCATGCATAACTTTTGTAGGCAGAAGAGTTCGCGCTAATTCATTCGCATGGTCATTTTGAAGTACTTCTATGCATGGTGTTGTTTCACTATATTTCCTGCTACAGTCCTGGTACCCTTTAGTACCTAGGTAGTTGATTTGCCAGAGTTTGATCGCAATCCATGTTACAAAATGTTTTGTTCTTGTAAAACAGAATTCCTGATTACTGCTGAAAGGGTGCAGCAAATGTTAAGTTTGTAAGATATAAAAACAAGCAAAGTCATGCTCTTGAATTAGGTTGCTAAATAATGATTATAAAATTTTTAGATTCAAGATGATACTGCTGGTTTGCACGGTGTCTCACAGCCACTCATCAGTATAACTTGAAAAAAGGGACTGAAGTTTTGGCTAGGATGCCCCGGACCCGGACATAAATCAAAGTGCCTACCACAATAAACAAGCAAGAGGAGACCTTAGGGAAGTTCCAGGGCATTGTTAATTTTCCTATGAAACATTTTTATGGATTTCCGCGCCCATTTTTATTGTTGTGTGAAAAATAAGCTTCTACAGTGTATCGCACTTTTTTTGTAGAATAAAACGTTAGTAAAAACTACAGATGTATTTTTAATAATGTTTAAACGCCATCGTCGCATTATGAGAATAACAAAAACAGCTAGACGGAACGTTGGATCGGGAAGGTGCCAAAATTACAGAAAAAAATATGACGAAAAACGAGGTAGTATGATCATAGGACTTTAGCTTTGTGTAAGAGGAGCGTAAAAGAAAGGTGTGGCACCAGAAGGAATGAACGATTTATACCCATTTAGCTATATAATCTGTGGATATTATTTAGACCAGGGATTCCCAAAGTGGGGTCGATATTGGTTTCCTAGGGGTCGACAGAAACGAAAACTGATTTTGGGGGTCAACGAGGCCTAAAAATCGACCCCTATTAAATTAACACAAGTTCTTATTTCAAACTTTCAAGTTATGTAGGTATAAACAATAACTACAGTATGTTTATGTTGTGTTACGTGTAGGTACTTAGAATAATTAATATTTTTGTAGGAAATAGCATTGTTGTAGTAATGTAAAGTTTCAAGTTCGTACAACGTACGTTTATTTTGTAAAATTTTGATGAGAAAATTAAGTACCTTGAAGTAACCTTGAAGTACCGACGTGAGGTCTGACAGACACTTTGACCGTTCGCGATTCCGAGTTACTTAGCTTATCGTAGTTGTATTACTCTGCGCTTCTATCCTCCAGCAGTCACCCACGATTGTTCATGGAGAGTGGTAATGTTGGTGCGTGTGATATGAGTAAGTTATGGCTTTTATAAGATCGCGATTGGACTGTGAGACCACTCGTCGGTACTTGCGTAACTTTTTTGGATTTTTCCATTTCTCCAGCCGTGCCAAATTCCATTTCTTATCGGTGGTTAGAAGACGGCTGCTAATCAGACTCCTTAGAGTCTGATTATTCACTCTGTAATGTCATTGTTTTCTGATGCCTCCTATTCGAATTGGGTGTTATGATTACTGTCAAAATTCAAAAGCAAGAAATCAAGATAGTTTAAAATGGGTTTTATCTATAAGAAAAAAGTAGTTTTTTAGAAGTTTTCGTGAGTTTAATTATCATTTATGTGGTTTTAGTAAAACACTATATTTTTCAATGAAAAATCTTTCGTTCGTGATTTATATGCTCGTAATTAATAATGAATGTTGAAACATTTCTAGTTCAACTTAATTTCACATACACAGATGCATAGACATCACGTAGGAACAAAATTTATTGGAAAATGTATGAAAACCACTGTGTAATTTAACATTAAGCTAGGGTAGACTGTCAAACCTCACGTCAATACTTATGTAACTCAAATAGCACGTCGGTACTTAAAGGTTAATCACTTAACCAAGTGCAAAGTTTTTTTCCAATTGGTACCTTAGTACCTAGGTATTTTGTATCAATAGGAAACAACTAAAGATAAGCCCCTTTATTCATAATAGTCTGCTAACTTAAAGCATTCCTAATTCTTACTCTGTCTTCTATTGACCTAAATCGAGAGATGCCTATGAAAAATAACACTCTATAGCAGCTGTTTTAAGTTATCGGACCATTGTGAATAAGGGGGTTGATCTTAAAAGTAGGTAATTTGGCGATGGGGGTCTGAGGTTACTGTTCATTTTGGAAAAGGGGTCACTTGTCCAAAATAGTTTGGGAATCCCTGATTTAGACCATGGTTTAAGAAGTCCTTCACTAATCATTGTTTTGTAATACAAACCTAGTTTAAACCAGGAACCAACTTTGATACCGTAACAAACAAAGACTACTTAGTTCCGGTTTAAACCTAGCTTAAGTCATGTTTTTATTGTGTTCATTGTGTTCAGTTTAAACCTGGGTTGGTTTGAGTTGAAATTGAATTGTTTGAAATACTTCGAATAAAGAATGCAGGTCGCGCATTCAAATCCCGCTAGGCTCTTAACTTTTGTTTAATTATTCTAAAAATCTTTGTCAAATATCAAGGATTAGTTATAAAAATTAAGTTAATTATTAATTGTATAACACTACCTAAAACTTATTTAAAAGTGAGACTGCTCTGCCTGAATCCAATTCACCGTTCACCTGCAGAATGTATAGGAAGCTTCCCCATGTTCAGGCTTTGAACTTTTGAACCCCATGTAATTCCTAATACGGAGCCGCAAACGCTATTACGCATTAGGGATGAAACGAAGATACGACTTTTTTCAGAGATAGTTTATTTTATGGTCAATTTTTTTTAATCTACGTCTCTTTTTTTAGGCTTATCAAAAATAAGAACCGTCATTTTTTATTCGATGAAAAACAGCCCTTAGGACGGGTGTTGCCGACCTCTAGAACAACGCTATCCGTCAGATAAAAATATTTCTTCTATTCTGCTTGTCAAACACAAGAACGGCCATATTTTTATTCGAAGGATAGCACAATTTTTACAACTCAGCGTAACGCTATCCATCCAATAAATTATTTGAAGTGGAAACTTCTTCAGACGGGCTTGAGCATTTTTATCTAACGGATAGGAAGGATATTCGAAGACGAAAAAGGCTAAAAACTAAAAAGAAAGTCAAAAGAAACTAAAAAGTATTATGCCGGAAAGCTCAATACAGACGTTTGTGTTTTTATATATTTTAAGAATAGTTTGAGCACACGATATATCGAAGAAGTGTTTTAAAAAGAAATGACTACATAATTGAAACAAAGGGTTTTAGAGTTGACAGAATGTAACAAAATATGAAGTTTAGTAATTAAAGCATTTTTCATTGATGTAGGTAATTAAACACGTGATTATTGTCCGGTGTAAGATATCATGAGGAGAGAAACAACATGAGGAATTAATGCGGCTAGGTTTTTTACCTGTCCATATCCTCCTTGGCAAAGGTCTCCCTCAAAGACATTCTATTCTCCCTATCTCCACAGTTTTCAACAAAATATTAGTGCAGGGAAGGAGCTTTAATAGGCTCTTTTTAAATCCTTTCACCACACGTGGTTTGAAAGAACTAGAGACATGACAAGAAGAAGATTTTAGTATATAAACTAAAAAACACCGTATTAGTTGACACAACCCTGAACACACGCAAATAAAATGAGCAAAGTAATGAATAGGGTGGAAGGTTGTGCCAATTAAGCGAGGAACCTGGCTAGAGTGCTCCATCAATCACTGCCCAGCAAAATGCGCAATTCTCGTTGCTAGTAGGCAAGTATTTATTTTATACGATGTAACATACGCACGAGTACATGCGTATAAAATCACGTCTTTCCCCATAAGAGATTTCCACCTACAATGATGTAGTATTTGAACATAATGAAATATCAACAAACTGCTATAGTCATCCTATTAGGAGAATGAAAGAATAATTAGCAAAAAATGTTAGAATGCTATCCTAACTCGGAAAAAAGCAAGGTGAAGACCATTCCGAAGATAGGAAGACAACGTCAAAGATACGGTATTGCCCACACCAGACTATAAAAAATCCAACTTTAAAACGTAAAATGGATTGTAAAAAGAAATGGAATTAATTCCAAATAGGTACCGGTAAAGCAGACACCCAATAAGTGCTTACCTATACCTTAGTTAGAAAGATAAAAATAAACATGAAATATACATAGCATAGGTAAAACCAAGTTGTTCAGAAGCACGGGGTATAAGGTTGGTAATTATATTTAATCAATAGCCAGTCCCGAGGGGGAGTTCGCGTGACTGGCGACATTTACGCCTCTGTCACAGGTTGCTCATACAGCCAACACGTTGTGGCCTGCTAGAGAATAAAAACACTACACTATGAAAGTGTTGGTGCTTCTCACTTTTTATAGGCTCTCTTCATACCTCCTTTCCTTAGATTGCCGGATCAAATTCTTCGCATACCCTATCTATTCGCTTATATAGGTCGTGGGTTCGATCCTTACTGAGAGCAAATATTTGTGTGGTGAACGCAGATGTTTGTTCTCTGTCTGGGTGTTATATTGTATTCTAAGTATGTATTTACAAAAAAAAGCTATCTGGTTCCCATCGTACAAGCTCTGCTTAGTTTGAGGATAGGTAGTGTGTGTGTTTTTTCTGAATATTTATTTATTTATTATCCTTAGATTCAACTGGTTTATAAGACGTTTCAAAGTTATATTTGTGGTTCCACTACCACCCGCTTTGACTTTGTTAAAATTAATTGATTGCTATGCGCTCCGATTACAAAATGAACCACCGAAGCAACGTCCACAGTGTTATAATGTCAGCCAATTTACTTGCAAATGGGTTAGAAATTAATCAGGGTGGAAATTTACACCCCGGCACCATCAATCCCCAACAAAAGACGTCGTTTATTATAGTACTACCACAAATCGCTTCAACCAGGTTTTCAGGTCACGAAATTCACAGCCGTATACGTGACATTTTGACGAACAGCCATTTTTCTATGCTCTTTGCCGAGTTTCAAAAGAAATCAACGAAACCGTAAATTATCAACCACATTTCGTGCTTAGTGAAAATGATCAGCAAGTTTGTATGTTGCTATCCGTCTGATATTTCCGTCTTTGTGTTTGACAAGTATAAAGTTTAGAGCGTAGTTTTTTTTATCTGACGGATAGCGTCACGGTGAAACTCGCCTTAATAGCTCTACCAAGAGGAGTTTGCAAGCAAAGCACGGACATATCCAAAATACAGAAATTTCTAAACTGTGAAAACTAGTGGTCACACATCCAATTCTGTACGGTGATCGAGCTGAACGTCAGCACTTCTACTAGATCGAGTGGGGTCTAGCATGAATAGTCAATGGAACCGATTATATAATAGAGGTTACGATTACACAATGATCTTGCTCAAAATGTCAGTGGGATGTCGCTGTAAGAAACACAGATGAGGCTGATAATTCTGTGGCCTGAATAGCGCAGGCATTGCAAATTGAGTATGTGCACGAAGCACAAGAATGACAATTTAGCAGCGATATATAAAAAGATACTGCTTCTAAAGGTATACGAGCTGAGTGTGCACAAATTGCAGACAAAGAATCAAGTGAATTCAAGCTAAAAATAGTCCAACGCTGATCCAGAACCGTTTAAAAATATGGAATCAAAAACAGGAATGTTCTTGCAGATTTTCCTCCAAACAGTGGTCTTATAGCGATAGATATATGTAGAGATCTGTTGTTACCCTTATTAGAGGGTATGAACGTAAATAACAAAATTCACCCTAAATAAACATAATAAGGTCCAGAATCTTTTCATTTTGTGTTTGTCCGCAGGTTTTAGATTGAGTTGACTGGGGTTGGTCCAATATGCATTCAAATCCAGTTCAAACCTCACAAATACTCATTGGTACGCTAATCCTAGATATACTCGATGGAGCAGGGCTGCCAAATGGTCTCGTATATCAATTTTCACATTTTACTATACACATGACTCATGAACACAATTCGAACAATGAATACAATTCGATGGTAGATCTTTTAAACGCTGTCAAATATATTATGTCATATTTGATAGCGTGGCACTGATCACCACCGCAAAGCGGAAAGGCTTTAAATACACAGAAACGTATAAAAGCAACTTTTAAACAGGCAGATGTGCCAAAACAAACCCTTTTGTATTGGAATTCTCAAAGTAATTTTCCTGTCCGGTAATATGTGATGTGATGACCTGTCCGTGTACACTACCATCAGTGACGGAGCTCATTGCAGGCACTACATAATCAATATTCAAGAATCTTATTGAAATTCTGGCAGGATAAGTGGCTGGCAATATTGTTTTATTCTGTGTATGGTTGTTGGTCCCCATGAGACGCCTTTAATCACTCAATACTTTATTGACCTCATTCACCTCGTGTCACTAGTCGTAGTCGAAGCATGCCGTAAGAAGTCACTATCGAAATTCATTGTCAAAAATACGACATTATATGGTTCTTGGTTCAAAAATGGTAATGAATGACTATTCGACGCAGATATCGTGCGTTGAATTACGCATTAAAATTGTTTATGGCTGATCGAGCCTCGTACTTTTGACAAAGAGCCAGCCCTAGCTACAAAGGGTGGGAGTTTGACATTCGTGATCCGCGCACGCCAGGTGCTTAATCAGGAGGGTGCGACAGTCTGGTGCCTCATTTACATTGCGCAGGACACACACTGCTCGCAAGCAAAGCCTACCAGTCGCAACCATAGACTTGTGTACTAACGGACGCAGTAGACTGTGTGAACCTTTGGGAAATACAATTTTAAGTGGGTGTCCACTCAAGCGTACAATATTTTATTTTATATTCCTAGGGTGGGAGAGTGGTCTCAACTTAAGCATTTACATTAGCAAAGTTTAATAACATTTATTACCTGTGGGCTTTAATTTCTGTTTTCTCTATATTTTTTCACTTTTTCACACAATTAATGTGTGAGAAAACCAGAGTTTAAATCTACGTTTGACGCACGGCATGCATTTTACCCGTATAGCTCAACTTATCGAATTACAGACTTTGATTGAAAATTTCGCTCCACCCTTTGTTGTCTGCCGGTATTTCGATGGTATTTCGTTTGATGTAGGATGGCAAGCTGCCAAGAATCTTATCGGCAGCGTTTCCTGGTGCAGTATCGCAGTTTCGTTCTTTGAGTGTTTCCATCGTGTTATTACTTAGTTTCACTGCATTGCCTTTTGGCTGAGTTCTGCAGATATTTGCTACGTTCAGTTACAAATCTTATTTTTAAGATATCGCGTTATACTTCCTCCAAGGTGTTATCAGCGACAAAAGATGATTTAAATACAAAAATAATATAAAGAGGTGGACCAACTGTCTTACCTTGTTCATATTTAAAGTGGCAAAAGAACATTGTTGATTATCGTAAAAAATCATTTATAAAATGTATTAATAGCATTCAATCACAAAGTAATTACAGCAAGGCAAAACGTACGATATCAAATTACTTCGTCAGATCAAATTACTCCTGCTTGTCACATATTGATAGTTTCAATCGTGTAGGCTGTAGGCACGAGAGTGTAAGCCCTTTTTACCCTGTATTGAAGCATTATAATTTAACGGCTCGCTAAAAGTCTCTTGTCACTGTCATTTTCTTGTCAACAAATAGGGATGGCAACAAAAAGTATTTTATCTATGTAATATATTATCATCCATCATTCTCATTAAACTACTTGACACTGGCAAAATTGATCCGAAAAGGACAGATGCCATTCATTCAGAAGAAGAAGAAGACCTAAGCGGCCTGATATGCTAAATGACACATGACACAGGACCAATATGAATAATACTTTTCTAAAACAATTCGAGGAAATTAAAGCTAAGGACTACTATTACACATTGTATTACTAAATACAATTACGACAAACATCGAGCAGCACTAATTTTTCTCGCGTTGAAGTGTTCATTTTTTTTTCAAAAAACTGCTTTTATTTTTACAAGGCAGTTCGAAATTTAAACAAAAGCTTTGATAAGTTGCCATGTTCCGGAGTAAAACATTGTTCCATTTTTAAATTCACGATAGATGAGTTTACTTTGTAATTTATTTGGCTGCTAATCACGATAATAATTGATTTTTATTGAACTTCTGCCGGCCGCTGCTTGCATGTATTTTGCCAGTACATCAATTTTCATTTATCTCGAAGAAGGTTTTTAAAATAAGTAATGCTCAAACCGAGCATGTTTGAGGAAAAACTATTATACACTCTGTGATTATAGGTAATGACCCCGGTTACTTCATCTCGAGACAAGTTAACCGTCTCTCACCTTGACATAACATTCATTGTTTCATTTTGGGGCAACAGTCATGCATATCTGGCAACTTAGCAATTAAAACGTGATGTTTTTACTGATAAGGCACTGAGACCACAAACACATAGCATGAGAGAGCACTGGTGGCCTATTGGTAGCGGCCCTGCCTTTCAATTTTAAGATTCACATTGTGAGGAAACCGGCATGAGTACCGAAATAGGTTCGAAAAATAAGTGTCGAGTGCGCGAATTATAACTCTTCGAGGCGCACTCAAACTCCTTTCACCGCACTGGTTCAAATAACTAGTAGCTTGAAAAGAATACCGTGTCTTAACGTTATTGTGTTAAAAAATTACGAATGAAAATGCCGTTTTTTTGCATCGTTAATCCCCATTGCGACATGGGGGCATGATCGATAGCAACTGATTGCATGATGGATAGGGTCTGGCCCTTTTTATCTAAGCTTTGATTGTGAGAATCGATAGCCGTCATTTACTGACTTTAGAGAAGAGGAACGGAATCTTAACAAATGTTATTAACCGACTTCAAATAAAAAAGTATTTCGTATTTATTTTTCTTAAATCAGTTTTTTTATGTTTGCTATCGCATAACTTTGTCATTTATAAACCAATTGGAATTTTTGTATCTGAAAAGTAATAATACTTCTAGATTAGTCTCATAGAAATTTTATCATTGTTAGTAGACAGGGAACAGGCATTCGTGGGACTAACCCGTTTTTTTTCTAATTTAAATTTTGACACAATTGAAAGTGGAAATACAAAGATGTTTCCACTTTAAATTGTGTCAATATTCCACCAATATTGTGCTATCACCAGAATGACGGTAGTTAGGTGACGGCCTCCGCTTAGAGAAGGCTGTGTGATAGGGGACCACTCGGGATTATCCTACAGCTCGTTTGAAGACGAGACTATTCAATTAATAAATAAATATTGTGGACAATCCACACTATTTAGCCCCAAATTAAACAGAGCTTGTGTACTATGGGAAGCTGGTAAACACTTATATTTTTTTTTGTTAATAAGAATATTATACTAAGCATACAATATAACACCCAGGCAGAGAACAAACAAACATCGGCGTCCACCACACAAATATTTTTTCTCGCTGGGGAACCCACGACCTACCGCGCAGAAGGCAGAGCTACTATCAACTGAGCTGAGAGGCCAGTCAAAGAAATAGGGAGTTGGAAGAATGAATTTTACGGCCTGGACTATTCAATGGACAATTTTATTTATTATTTTATGATGCAACTATGTAACTGCTGGCTCACTTGATGTAAAGTGGTAACCACCTTTAACAAAGCATTGTCTCGTAGGTTATGCACAATTAAGTTTGATTGGGGACAGCTCACCAGATGGACCGACGACATTGTTAAGGTCGCGGGAAGTCGACGGATGGAAAGGGCTCAGAATCGATCTTCCTGGAAATGTGTAGGGGAGGCCTATGTCCAGCAGTGGACTTCTTCAGGCTGATAATGATGCTGACGATGAGGACAGTCGGCAAGTCTCCATTACTGTTAGGTTTAATCCATCATAAAGCGAACTAGCAATTATGTTAGGAATTCATAGACCATTTTAATTTTACGTTCAAGTTCGACCCACATAAAGCTATAGCTATGCGGATAACTGTAATATGGTAATACACCAGTACCAGCCTACCTACTTAGGATAGGGATATGAACGGTACTAGAGATAAGCCTATAGTATCTTCTGAAAAAAATGCCCGAGGGCCTAGCTGAGTCGCATTCATCCTATTTCAACAGTAGAAAGAGAAAGCTTCGACAAAAGCTTATGCTTTAAGATGCTGATAACGGCTAGAGTACTTCTCACTAGACATTTCAACATTTTAGGAGATTATACATAATCTCCTTGAGACCTCTGAATATTATAAAAATCGCAAACAATTGAAACAAATAACATTTTGTTTATTTGAAAGTAATAATTATGAAAACTCTTAAAAAAATTGGTAGGAATTCTATCCTTTTTATTTTTTCATACTTTATTACTTTATTGTGCTTTAGTTTCCAACAAAACAGTTATTTTGTGGGCTATTAATTAATTAATTTGTTGTATGCAATAATTGTGATTATTTTTTAATTTAAATTTTTGAGTTTTAGTTAAAATTCCGCACAATGTATTTTGTTATTTTGGTATAAATGAATATGAACTAGCAGTTGGTGCCCGTTTGGTCAACTGTTGTTGTGAAAATACGAATAACTTACATATACCTACTGATTAAATATTAATATTTTTCGATCTTACCGACATAATAATAAACTCCACTACTCGTCAATAGATGGCGTTCTCTGTCCCACTAACTCATGACTACAACAGATGGCGCTAGGAGTTATGATTTCATGATAAAGTTGATTATTTACTTTACAACTAAGGGGACATTTTCTAAAAATGAATCCTAGCTAGATCGTTTTATCGTCCCCGAAAACCCCTGTATACTTAATTTCATGAAAATTGTTGGCTCAGTTTCCGAGATCCTTAATATATATATATATATGTATATACAGTATGTTAGTTTAAACGAGGGACATATTGAAACCCACAATAGTGCATGATTATATGATACTAAAAAAAATATGAACAAAAAAAAAACTCTGATAAATAACAGACAGAACCATACCAAAAATTTCGCAAAAGTCTCGCAACGTGTGTACACCCTTGCGCTAGCGATTTAATATTATCGCAGAACATTTGCGCGGGTCAATGACCTTTAGGTATAATCCATTTTCCCTTCATACTTTAAAACTGGCTTACCTAGGTATGGCTCCCTTCCTCGTCCTTGGGCATGCGTCGGTACGGTGAACTGACCGAATGTTCGCAATCGTTGGTTAACACCTAGCATAAGATTGTACCTACGATGGAATCTGGCGGTATGGAAACATCTCTCGGTACAAAATAATGGCTCCTCGCACACTATCATTAGATAACACGTAGGCACGAACCATATCCCAATATTCTTCATTAGAATATCGATAAGACGTCATTTTTGGTTATTAAAAGAACACGTTTACAGGACACACTTATCCCGGGGTTGTTTTTGCGATACGCGGAAGCGCAATATTAGACATGCGGAAATAGCAGCGCACTCGCATAGACTGACTGCGGCAGTGTTGCCAGATGCGAAAGTTGAAAATGCGGTAACGGTACTCCAAAAACGCGGATTTTCAACAAAAAAAGCGGAATTTCCTGTTTTAACGTTAGATCGATTTTTCTCACTCAGTTCATAATCGTATTACAAATCAAAGAGTTATGTGAAGTAAACTTCCTTTTCATTGCTCATACTCTGAAAGTAGGTCTGAAGTTGCCTGAGGGGCCTAATTGAAAGTAATACTTTCAGCCCTAGGGAGAATCGCTTTCTACTGACAGCTGTCAAATTATAAAAAAAAACAAGTTCTATTTTATTCAACGATGTTCCAACTTTCTAAAGTCTTTCTAACTGCCAGGAGGTTTTTTTTTTTTTAACCTGCACTGGCCCACTGCTGGGCAAAGGCCTCCCCCAAAATCTTCCAACTATCACGATCTTCGGCGACTTTCCACCAATCCTTCTCCAGAGCTTCCAGATCGTCTCGCCATCGTTTTTAGGGTTCCGTAGCCAAATGGCAAAAACGGAACCCTTATAGATTCGTCATGTCTGTCTGTCTGTCTGTCCGACCGTGTCACAGCCATTTTTCTCCGAAACCATAAGAGCTAGACTGATGAAACTTGGTGAGTAGATGTATTCTGTGAACCGCATTAAGGTTTTTACACAAAAATAGAAAAAAAACTATAAATTTTGGGGGTCCCCATACTTGAAACTGAAACTCAAAATTTTTTTTTTCATCAAACCCATACTTGTGGGGTATCTTTGGATAGGTCTTCAAAAATGATGTTGAGGTTTCTAATATCGTTTTTTTCTAAACTGAACAGTTTGCGCGAGAGACACTTCCAAAGTGGAAAAAAGTTGGTCCCCCCCCCTCTAACTTCTAAAATAAGAGAATGATAAATCCAAAAAAAATATATGTTGTACATTACTATGCAAACTTTCAACGATTTTTGGTTTGAACGGGATCTAGCCAGTAGTTTTTTTTTATACGTCATATATCGTAAACCGCAATTTACCTTTCGACGAACTACAAAAACCTTTATATTATGTTAATTGATGCTACGGAACCCTTCATGGGCGAGTCCGACTCGCACTTGGCTGCTTTTTATTTTGGGTGGCCACGCCGCGCGCCGTCACCTTCCGTCCTCCGGCACCCAATGAGTCGTTATGTTTGCCCACTTTTTAGGGTCCATCCTGCTGACGTGGCCCGCCCACTCCCACTTGAGCTTGGCTGTTTTGCTCTCTACATCGGCAATGCCAGTCATTAAACGCAGCATTGTATTTCGCACCTGGTCGATGCGTTTAAGGCCGAGAATGCTGTGTTCCATTGCCCTCTGGCAAATCTGCAGTCTAGACTTCTGTAACTCAGTCAATGACCAAGTCTGGCAAGGAGGTTATTAAACCGAATTCCAACTTTTTATTAAGCAAGCAGGTTGGAAGCCCATTACAACGGTAAGAAGTTTAAAAAGTCTAATAAGAGCGCGATGTGAAATTTAAATTTTAATAACATAAAGAGAAATAAAGAATATATTTTCTAAATGACTTTATTATTATTTAGCTTCAACTATTTCTTTAAAATAACATAGATTTGAGCAAAAAAATTACCATTTTTTAAATTATGAAAATGAAAATAAAGGCTGAATAATGCTGGCCAGCCGAAGGCCTGCCAGAGAAAAAAAAAAGCTGGAAGGCGGCAATTCAATCATCATTTTCACCATCTAAGTACTACGTGATGATTTTCACTAATTTTTCTATCATGTTTTTATTTTTACTTTCCTTGTATTCGTAATGAAAAGCACAGTGTTTACCTCGGGTGAAAGACTTATTTAAGTCCCTCAAGCTCCATTGGCGCCCTCGCTACGCTCTAGTGCCAAACCCGTCTTGGGACTCAAAAACGTGACTTTCAATCCTCAGGTAACAATGTACTATTACTTCACAGAACAGAAACAGAAGGTGGCTCAGGGAGGCACAAAAGATATCACTCAAGTTCAATCCACATTCTTCACAGTCAGTGAAAAACTTGTAGCTCGATCTGAACTTGAGCGTGTGCAACTTCATAACACTGTGTACCAACATGACAATAGTGATTTGACAACATAAATTTCACGGACTATATGGGACAGCGCTATACTAAGAAAAGAGATACAAGTATTTCTGTCTTGCTTTCTCGTATAGCGCTGTCTCCTACCCAACCTATCTCCCTATTACCCAAAGGTTAGCTGGTAGATAATGCTATCTAGCATTAAGTTCGCCTGTGTACAGTAATTTTTAATTTTGTGCAATAAAGAATTTTCTATCTATCTATCTATCTATCCTATTTGGCGTAGTTTTTGCAGGAATGTAGAGCCCGCTATAGACTTTTTTTAGGTTCTTCTATTTGAAAGAGTAAACGGATCGGTGCCCATAAAAATGTCGTTAGAGGGAAGATAATATTTTAATCCTCATGTCCTATCAAAGTAAAAAAAGTGGAACCCCGCTGGCTAAAAGCGGATGGCGGATCCATTGTCAAAAAGGCGGTGTAAAAAGTGGAAAAGCGGTATGATCTGGCAACGCTGGACTGCGGTCAGCGCGGGAGTGTGTCCTCCTGTCGGTGCAACACAAAGGGAAGGGGCGGGGTTTGCGCACAAGCTTCCTTTTCGGCAGGATCGGCACGTGTTTTGCCACGTGTTTACAAGTTCACTTCTTGCGCGCTCAGTGTTCATGAATAACGTATTTTAGTGGACAATTACGTCACAAATTAAGGTTATAGGTTTTTTACATATTTGGGACGAGAATCGAATACTGAATACCCTCCCTCAATAAGTCCCTCGTTTAACCTAACACACTGTATATACAAGATTTTCTCGTTTAAAGGTATAGATATACCACCCGGAAGATAATGATAATGAACGAAAATGTGATGATGTGCTAACGGGGCTAGTATTGTTTAACTACAGAATTTTGCCTGGCTATAAAGTGATGGCTCAGGCCCGGTACAACAATTTGGCATACTGCAGTGCGATCGTGGCTGGCTGCAATCATTTTGTCAGAGTCGACTCGACTTGCATAACAGCACTGGAATTTAAACTCGTTATAATAAACTTTTGAATAATCATTGTTTTGATAAATAAGCAGCAATTAATAAAATAATAGTAGATACGAATAGAATCTCTTTTTCCTGCCCTTATACCACTTTATGTGGGGTCGGTACAACATGTCTTCCACCTACATTCCTCTCTGTCAGCCGCTATTTCTGCATTCACTCTTTTGTCCATATTATTATTATCTTTCACACAGTTCATCCGCTCACATATCCATCCACATAAGTATGGACGCATATAGGTATAAAATACTAGCAGTGAATAATTGGGTGAATATTTAAATAAAAAAGCGGCCAAGTGCGAGTCGGACTCGCCCATGAAGGGTTCCGTAACAACAAGTAACATAATATTAAAATATATATGAAATAAAAGGTTCTTGTAGTTCGTCGAAAGGTAAATTGCGGTTTACGATTTATGACGTATAAAAAAAAAACTACTGACTAGATCTCGTTCAAACCAAATATCGTTGAAAGTTTGCATAGTAATGTACAACATATATTTTTTTTAGTTTTATCATTCTCTTATTTTAGAAGTTAGAGGGGGGGGGGACCAACTTTTTTTCACTTTGGAAGTGTCTCTCGCGCAAACTATTCAGTTTAGAAAAAAAAATATAAGAAACCTCAACATCATTTTTGAAGACCTATTCATAGATACCCCACACGTATGGGTTCAATGAAAAAAAAATTTTTGAGTTTCAGTTTCAAGTATGGGGACCCCCAAAGTTTATAGGTTTTTTTCTATTTTTGTGTAAAAATCTTAATGCGGTTCACAGAATACATCTACTCGCCAAGTTTCACCAGTCTAGCTCTTACGGTTTCGGAGAAAAATGGCTGTGACATACGGACGGACAGACAGACAGACGGACATGACGAATCTATAAGGGTTCCGTTTTTGCCATTTGGCTACGGAACCCTAAAAACGTGTTGCTGAAATAACTATTTTTCTGGTATTGTTTTACAATTCTTGCAAATTATCTACAGCGAACAAAAAATATCTGTACTTAAAGTTTTTCAGTATTTTTTTTGAAGTGAAAACTTCTTTAGCGGCGTTGAGCACTTTCTGAATGGGGATAAAATCTTAAACTCGCGTCAGGATCACGTGACCCTGATCGAAAAAGCGTAGGACGGATTTTTTGCAGAAATGTACCCTAAGACTACAACGTAGAGTTCATAATAAAAATCGAAAAAGCGACGCTACAGATACGCTAGTAGTTACTATGACACGGTAACGTCACAGAATAGATAATAGTTAGTAGCAAGCATACCAAGGCGTTTTTCGTGACTGTAGTAGGTATAGGTACATACCTATTATAGATTTTATGAACTAGCGGCCGCCCGCGGCAGGTAGTAGTGGTCATTGGTACATGATTTTATAGATCTACTGTATTTATTTTTCGAGTGGAGCATTGCGGCGAGCGAAGCGAGCCGCCATGCGACCATGGGAACAGCGCGGCGAGCGAAGCGAGCCGTGCTGTGACTCCCCCCAAGCCCCCCAGAACCCCCTCCTCCTGAACCCGGGGGGAGCGTCGCGGCGAGCGAAGCGAGCCGCCACGTGACCACGGGGAACAGCGCGGCGAGCGAAGCGAGCCGTGCTGTGACCCCCCCTAAGCCCCCCAGAACCCCCTCCTCCGAAACCCGGGGGAAGCGTCGCGGCGAGCGAAGCGAGCCGCCACGCGATCACGGGGAACAGCGTGGCGAGTGAAGCGAGCCGTGCTGTTACCCCCCTAAGCCCCCCAGAACCCCCTCTTCCTGAACCCGGGGGGAGCGTCGCGGCGAGCGAAGCGAGCCGCCACGCGACCACGGGGAACAGCGCGGCGAGCGAAGCGAGCCGTGCTGTGACCCCCCTTAGCCCCCCAGAACCCCCTCCTCCTATGTCTGCCGTTTTACTTCATTTAGGACCTACTTGTAGGTCGCGCGACAAGGTCCCTTCTAGCGGTTCCGACCCGTTGAGGATTTGGCTTTACGTAAAATTTAGGGTTCCGTATAGGGTTTTGATTGGGGTTATACTATATTGAGGAATTTGATTAAATGGTCGACTTTTAGGGTTCCTTAGGACTTTGATTGGAGTTTCAACTACACTTAGAAGCTTGATAATGTTAAAATTTTTAGGGTTCCTTAGGACTTTGATTGGGGTTTTACTACATTGAGGAATTTGATTAAGTGGTCAACTTTTAGGGTTCCTTAGGACTTTGATTGGAGTTTCAACTACACTTAGGAGCTTGATAATGTTAACATTTTTAGGGTTCCTTAGGACTTTGATTGGAATTTCAACTACACCTAGGAGCTTGATAATGCTAAAATTTTTAGGGTTCCTTAGGACTTTGATTGGGGTTTTACTACATTGAGGAACTTGATAAAATAAACAACTTTTAGGGTTCCTTAGGCCTTTAATTGGACTTTCAACTACACTTAGGACCTTGATTATGTAAACAATTTTAGGGTTCCTTAGCACTTTGATTGGAATTTCAACTACACTTAGGAGCTTGATAATGCTAAAATTTTTAGGGTTCCTTAGGACTTTGATTGGGGTTTTACTACATTGAGGAACTTGATAAAATAAACAACTTTTAGGGTTCCTACGTTAATAATCAAGTTTTCACTTCTGCCGGCACTCCCGGAGTGCAACCCGTATTTTTTTATATTTAGTAATGACTCCATACAGAAAACGACATTTCCTAATATTCCCTGCTGAAGGGATATCTACCTACCGTACCCCGGGAACAAAGTGATGCTGTAACTACGTTTTGAACAAGTACTGAGATCGCAACGGGAGGCCACAGTACGCGATAGTAGGCCAGTATACTTTGTTCCTACAGCCTACTCAACTGTTCATTCATTCGTTCAAAAGTAGGTGACTGTGTTAGGCGATAAGTAATTTAGTTGTAATGAACACCGCCCACGATCCGATAGTGTATGTACCTAATTATATGTATGTATTCTGTGTATGTATGTACCTACAGTGAGAACAGTCAGCAACGGTTCATTAAAATGTTATGTTTTAAAATTTTGAATGAATCCGGAACCCGCCTAATTAAAATTTTAGATGAAAGCCTAAGAATTTGCAAAGTTCAGAACGATTTTACATACTGTTAACCAGTTTTGGGAATAGGACGTCCCTATTCGGATCAAGCAAGAAGTTACAGCTCTAGTAGAAAAAAAAGAAGAAGAGGAGGAGATATGGCGTTATGCATAGTTGTATTGTTTGCGGTCTACTAAAGTAAAACAGAGTTGTAGCTATAATCAATGTAGAGTTTTCGTCCTATTATTACGTATAATTGAAATTGATGGAACACAGCTGTACCTACAACAAACTACATAATTAGAATGCCTACAAATGTTTGGTGTATGAACTTTCAAGTTGTCGCTGTGTTGTCAAAGTGACGCTCTTTTCGTACCTTACTTACCTACACTAACTGACAACGTCACCTACCCGCGCTTATAACGACACCACTACCGGACGACAATGTGTTCTCATGTCAGTGACTACATAGTCTGCAATGAGAATAAATATTTGAACTGGTAACAACTGATAATCAACTTTTGATGCTGTCTATACAGAGTTACCTTAATGTACCTAAGTACACAGTACAGGTACATAGCCTTGACCTTGTAATAACGTTCTCATTCCCAAATCTAAGAAAGTAGGGCTAATGCTCAACCACGAGCAGAGCGTAGCTTTTCTCTTTTATATGCTAAGCATTCACAACATAGTACCTACTATGTTGTGATTGTGTTAAATCAAATATTAAAATATTTGATTTGTCGATTAATCATTCGTGAAACTGGACCTTATAATTTCATAGGTACCTCATTCCATTCTCATTATATTTAATAGTTTCTGTATTTATTTCTTTGCGTACAATTAAGAGTTAGCCTATCTATCTATTTATCTATCTATACTTAGCGACCCGTATATTATAACAAAGTCAAATACCCGTTGTATCATCAAATATGGCCATAACAGGACCTTACTATTAGAAACCTGGACATGGTCAACCTATATTTAGAACTAGCTGGATTATTCATACTCCGTCTCACAACGCGGTAGGAAGTGGATTGTTAGGACAGAACCAGACGGAAGATTTCTCAATAATAGCAGTCATACAGTCTAGACTAGACTGTGTTCTGGCTTTGTGATGCTAAATTAAAAGCACACAGATGTCACGTTGACATCATAGCTACATAGGCATATAGGTCTGTTATGCTATTTATGACATCTATATCTATCTTATATATTTATAATTATAAGTTTAAAAAACTTGAGAAACCGACTTCATTGCCAAACGGCTTAACTGATTTTAATGAAATTTGTTTGGGACAGTCTGGACGTAAAAATAACCTTCCAAATAAAAAAATAATTTTCTAAATCGGTTCATAAATGACGAAGGCATGCAGTTACAAACATTAAAAAAAATATTTAAAAAAAAAATGGCAACACCGATTTTAATAAAATTAAAATGGGACCAATCTGGAAGCAGTACCTTTCAGATAAAAAAATAATTTTTCAAATCGGCTCACAAATGACGAAGTTATGCGGTAACAAACATTAAAAAAAAAAAAAAAAAAAAAAAAAAAAACATACAACCGAATTGAGAACCTCCTCCTTTTTGGTTGGAAGTCGGTTAATAAAAGAAAGTCGTGTTACACTATTTATAACTCAAGAACAGCGGAACCGATTTGGCAGAAAATTAGTGGGGAGGTGGCTTAGAACCGGGAGAAGGACATAGGATACTTTTTATCCCGAAAAAGCAACGGGAACGGGGTGTTACGGGAACGGGCGAGCGAAGCCGCGGGCGGCCACTAGTCCTTTATAAATTTTCATTCCATAACATAAATTTTAATGAGCGAAAAAAAATTGTTTTGCTACAAAACGTCTACGTCCCTCAACAACCACATCTATGTCACCATCCGGTCCACTGGAACATTGTTGCCATCAACCCTGACTAGGGTGAGGTTAGTGAGGGGACAATGCACAATAGACCCCATCGCGGGACGTCAGTTCAGATCTTATTCCCCCAACTCAAATTAGAATTAGAATGTATAGGTACTAGTATAGTATTATCTTATCTGTGGTATAGGTATGATTTTTGGGGTATCCGCAAACCGATAAACGTTCTTTCGTATTAGACGTTACCCGGGCAAGAGGTAATGCAACAACAACAAAATAAGTATCACACAACAACATACTCTGCAGTCGAGTAGTCGTCGACGCGCTTACCACGAAGTGTATCTCAAAATGTAATTAGGAATCAAGAACAAGCGCTATGCATTCGTCTTGTGGACGCTGACTCCAATAGTAGAAACATAACAGTCTAATGATGATGTTGTTTTCGAAGAAATGCGTTCCACATTACGTCCGCACACAGTTACTCAGACCGCAGTCATATTTGGAACAAACTGCAACGTGCCTACTTCCTACATTCTAAAATCAATCTTTCAGTCCAGTTGCATCATTAGTTTGGTAATCACGCGTGTCGGTGCAACCTGCTACTTACTAGGGTTGTCTGATTAGAAATTAGAAAAGACGGACCTTTCCCGACAACAAATAAATGAAGGTCTCAATTTGACAGGTGTCAATAAAAGGTCGGATGCGCTAGCATGTCGTCAGATAGGTAAGGAAGCTTTTAAAAAAACTTATACTTTACCAATCTATTTAAAATATATATATTTTTAAGAATGTATGATATGCGCTGTTTGAGTAGACCATACACATGTTACATACAGCTATTTATTGAAAAGTCGGATAAAAATTATTTGCTAAATAAATTGGACATCGCGTACACCCACGTTCCAACGGTCGGCCCACATACAGTAAGTAGTAATTTAAACGTAAGTAGGCGTTTTAATTTCAGACCATCTCACATCTCTCATTATTCAATGTCGGAACACGCAAAAGACTACTTAGTTCCCGGTTTTTTTCTAGAAGGTTCTTTAGATCCATTGGAGATCAGAAGGCTGTATACATTTAGGGCCATGTTACCTAGTTTTATCACACTTAGTTACTAACAAAGGATGGTTATCTTCCTGAGCAGGCCGTTATAATTATGTCAAAACTAGCCTTATAATATGTCAAAATAGACGTGGCCCAGAATATTATTTTAATTTTGATGCCCCATTAGTTGATGCTTTATTAAGAATTTGATCAAAACGCGCCGTAAAATTATAACATTTTAAAGAAAACGATATTTTTTTAACACTATAGTGAAGTTGGACAATTTTAATTCAGTTAAAGGCTTCTTACCTACGACTTTTAAGTGTTCTCTGGTTAGATTAGCTAGGCTCTATATTTATACATAGATCTTATAGCAAGCCGATGAGGATGTGAAGGCGTAGTAAGTGTAATGGGCTGTTTCTTCATTGGGATTTATAGAATAAAACACGCATTCTCTATTGATAAATCTTTCACAACCTCAAACACCGCCAGCTCTATCCAACTATCCCTCCCTCTCGATACGTCTTCCTCTTAAATCACCTGACAGCGCGCCAAAAACTTTGACATTCTTGACATGACATCAAGTAGTGTATGACAGATGGCAAACCTTTTGGGTCCAGAATATAAGAGTCATAGCTTAATGAAATTCTATGTCGTAACAAATTAATGTGTTTTAACATAAGTTACAATGAGAATTTATAATACTTTTGCGTCATTGTTACATCGGTTCTGCTAAACAAATTTGTTCAGGTTAAGTATGATGAGATGATAAGAAATTATAGAAACTCTATGGTCGAGATCCCATTTTTTTAGTTGTTATGTATGCGGAGATCTTTAGATAAACAAGCGAATCCAATTACGATTGATTGTACTTTGCAAGAACACGCTATTTTTATAAAAGGCTGCAATCAGTTAAAAATAAATATTTGTACACATGCGGAAGTTCCTTATGCGCAAGACCACTATTATTTACTCAGTGGCAGGGCAGCATCACGCATAGTGTAGTAGAGGTATTAATTTACTTATTTACCTATAATTAGTACCAACTTGATCACATTAAATATTTTTTTATCATCTTATTGTACGAGTAGGTATATTCTGTAGTAAAGCGGCACGTTTAAACATAAATAATAGTGGAACATGTAATTTTTTATGCAACTAGCTAAACATCGCCTCTAACACTGTTTTTCGCATATCAAAGATTCGTATTGTTTGGACATTCTAATTTCTAATACGCAACACGTTTCTTTTTATTAGCTGAATTAGCTAAATCTGCAATAAAACTGAATTGATTTGTCACTTAATCTCGTTTTAAAAAGGAAATATTGTCTATTGGGACCATTAACAAATTAGAAGTCGAGCAAATACTGTAACCTGACAAACTGGTTTTGTGAATTCCGGACCACGTGCGAGTGAAATCGTTGCTGATGTAATCACAACCTTGTAAGAGGGCTGTTAAGATCGCTTTTGCAAAGCATTGACTTTGTCCAGGCATTATAAATTGTGTTCTATACCGAATACGGTTGTTTTAGGTGATATTCAAAACATAATAGCGAAAGTGGAGTAACATTCTTTCTCATTAATTGTTGGTAATTAATACGAAAATATTTCTAAGTAAACGTGACCTAAATAAACGTTTAATTAAATCATACAAACACATTTCTTTTATTTTTATATAATTAGCAGATGAAATAACGATATGGCCCACCTGATGTTAAGTGATTTCCACCAACTATAACAAAGTATTGCATCGTAGGTCACAGACGTCAGAAACGTACCTTACGATGCACTGCCCTGTGGCATACAGATGTTCAACTTCACGTGCCCGTAATCTCTATCTAATCGCATCAATACATCTTAATTAAAAAAAATAACAGCAGCAAAAATTTTACAAAATGTAATTTGTAAAGGTACAATGCTGTTAGGTAATTTAGAAGACTGCAAATAATTTCTAGGTAAAGAAAAAGTTGGTTTTGTGCAAACAGTAGGTGATGTGATGACGCAACGTTTTCAATTTCATTAACTAATTAGTGGGGAGAGGCGTGTTTGCGTTTAACGTGATCGATGGTTGCTCGCATTTGTAAAATAGTATCGCATAATAACATTATTGTTTTCAGAGCATGTTTTTACTGAATACTGGCTTTTTATATTCATAGCATAATTACAAAAATAAATAATTCGGTAGGTAGTTTTTATGTATAAATATTAACTCTATACAGCTTAAAGATTAGAGAGAAGAAAATTTTATGATTGTATGCCGCGAGTGCAGAATAAAATTTTTCGTCAACTAGTTTTTCTACACAAATATTATAAAGATTAAAGCTGATTATTTTTGTGTGTAACGAACAAAATCAAAAAACAGGGATTGATTTCAAAAAATATTTCATCATTAGGATCCCTACATAATGGCTATGTTTATTTAAAAAAAAAATTGGGATCTCTATTTAAAATTCTATAATATAATCATAATTAATGATGAAAATAAGTTTAAAAACTAAAAACCGACTGCTAAAAAGTCCCAAAAGTATGAAACAGGAAAATCGTCTATAAAACCGTAATAAGCTAGGACGGTAGTATTTAATAATTTACCTTATCTGGTTTCCTATTACGGCACCAAAACAAGATATTATAAACTTATTAATTAACAAACCAGTAAAAGGCCCGGAAAAGACCTTTCGTTCATATTACCAAACTAGAAGTTAGGTAATATTTGTCAGCTATGTGATAAAATGTGAGAAGCGATCTCATGTTTACACGAAACGGGCTTATTTTCACTTTTCACGATGGAAATTTGTGATGGCCGGTTAAATTTACATAACTATTAAGTTGTGTACTTAAATATTCCGTATTGCGTGTCGAACAGCCATTCTTAACGACCAGATTAAGCAGAAACTATTCAAAAGAGCACTCGTCTGTATTTCATTAGTTTTCTGGGTCAATTACTTCAGATGTAATTTTTCGAAGAAATCGGTACCTATATGCATCAAATTGCATGGCTTAATTACGTATGAGATTGAACAAAAAGAGGAGTACCTAAGCAACAATTTAAAAAAACCTACAATACAAGGATGTGATATTGGATCGATGTCCCAATCCAGGCTTCCTAATTTTTGCATCAAAATTTAAAACTTTTTTATTTATCCTCTTTCCTGTGGAAAACCATTACCAGGTAAACCATTGTTTACCTGTAGGTAAACAATGGTTTACCTGTAGGTTCAATTTACAGAGCTCACCGTATAATTTTAATATGCAGTCCCGAAAATTGACTAAAGGTTTAATAATTAAGCTATGTAATTTTAGTGGTCGGATTTGGTCAAAATCACTTTCATATTTATTGCATCTACGCCACAGTAACAAAAAATAAACCACGGTCACGAATTTTTTATCTCTACATCAGAATATTAATACCACTTACTTTTGCTTGATTGCTATTAACTTAAAAATGGCAGGGCGTTTCCGCTCTATTAAATACAGACGGCTCATAAAACATGAACGAGATAAAAGGCACCGTAAAAAGTAAATTTGCATTTCAACGATGCTCTTAAGCCCCATAGATGGGTGAAGCAAGCGTGATTGATAAACATCACGGTCGCCTTGTAAAAAGATGCACTAAAATACTTACCTATTGGAATAGAAAAACCCACATTCGGTTTTTTTGGTAACCATCACCTAAGTTATAACAAAGCATAATTATAAACATCGTGAGGAAACCGGCACGGCGGCGGCAGTGCGCCGGGGCGGCATGCCGTAGAATCTAAAAAATTCGCAAAGAAATGTGTCGATGCACGAAACGAGCATTTCTAAGGCGCATTTAAAATCCTTTCAGCACACTGGTTTAAAAGAACCAGAGACACCGTGAACAGAAGAAGATAATAATTATTTTATCGGTTTCTAAAGCATCCGGCTTTTAATAAATTCGTTGGAGAAAAAGCCGGACGCAAGGCTTCCTTATGTACCTGCTCTTGTTTTAAATTTTCAAAATAATTATTTAATTTTTATGTAGGTATGTAAACGTAGCCTTGACAACCAGCAATAATAAATTATTAAAGTGGTTTACAGTCTCGCTTAGTCATCCGTAAATCCGTGCAACACCGAAACTGGAACACACGTTAGAACTGAAAAAATACCATTTTCAACTTTAATAGCATACAAATAATTATATTTCGTAATGGTAAAGTACCTAAATACTAAATAGACGATAGTCGTGTTTTACGCATCCGTTGATATGACATTGCCAAATACCTATTCTTCACGACTCGTAGTTATTAATTCACATAGATTCAAATTTTTAAATTTGGAACGAAAATTAAAAAACTGACATTGGATTCAACGATCGCCTAAACAAATTGTGATGCAGGGATAGACCCGCAGGACAAATAAGTTGGTGGTACTGTACCTAGGTAAACCTATTAGCATCATGCCCACAAGGTCAGTCGCAAGTACTTTCCCGGACGAATTTAATGTGGCACTGAACGTTGACTAACTGACCGTTCATTGCACGACTTGTCCTTGCTTGAGGACATCTTATAGAAAGGACATATTTTATTGTCCTTTCCATAATAAACGACACGAGTCAAATAATAATAATAAAATAAATAAATATTGTTGACACGGTCGCGTTCACAAGAGGTATAAAAATATTTGATTACCTCGGTTTTTTATAAAACAAACATCGAAAATAAGTATATTTTTTTATGCAATTACTGAAGCTACTAGTATTGGATCCTTCAAAATTAGACTAAAACGTTGGCTCATAAGTTTCTATATAAATAAATAAATAAATAAAGGAAAGATTTGTATTTTTGTGTGTATGTTATACTCAAAAACTACTGTGCCGATTTCGAAAATGCTTTCACCAATGGAAAGCTACATTCACCCTGAGTAACATATGCTATATTTATGTGCTTAAAAAATAAATGTGCACCAGTGCGAAGCCTAGACAGGCCGCTAATATTTTATAACTGTGTAATTTGTATTAGGTGAAACCCTACACCTACCCTTTTTGACTTGTAATGCTTATCAAATAAATGATTATTAGCACTTTTTAAAATGATTATTGATTTTTGAAATCGAGGTCTCCAGGAACTAAGAGGAATGCGAGTGTAGTGAAGCATACATTACAGTACCTCATCAGACCACAGAAAGTGGAGTAATGTCTCTCTCGATACACATCTCGCCATGTCGGCCATGAGAACACCTAACGTTACTTAATGCCTTCGATATTCATTTATAATGACTTTATTAACTGCATGCGGTTTTAGACGGACTTCACTGTGGTATACTATTGTGCTATTATTTTTTCATCCCACCAGCTCTGAAAGTGTGTTTTTGCTGTTTAATTTCTGACTGGAAAAGCCGTTTTCATCCGCTAGAGGATAAAGTAAATTTGAATTTAGAATATCGTGTTCAATAAGTTTGTGAATACACAACCTATTTACTTCTACCTCCATGGTGCCGAACTTATCATACAACCTTTTTTATTTTGTTAAAAACTCGCACTCGTAACCTTCTTGGTGTATTTGTGAATTCAAAACACCATTAAACCTATTTACTTCTACCTGCATGGTGCCGAATTTATCATACAACCTTTTTAAATTTGTTAATAACTCATACTCGGAACCTTCTTGGTGTGTTACTTTTAGTCGCGCCATGTTCTTTTTTGCATTTAGTGATTTCCTCGCTGAGGTGGGATGAAAAGTTACGTGTTGCACTCGAGTGCAAAGATTTTTCACCTTGTGCTCTTTTGATTCCTTCGCCAAAGCTTAGGATTCTAACTTTTAAACCACTCGCTACGCTCGTGGTTAAACTTTAGAATCCTGCGCTTGCTCAGTCATCAAAATTGAGCACGCGGTTAAAAAGCAGCTTTGCACTCTTGTATAACAAATAACTATTGTTTTGTTAAAGGATCATACAAACAAACGGTAGGAACCAAGCCGTAGTTTATTGCCTGTTCTTAATTCTAGGCTTGGTATATATTTACAAAACAAATGTATTCAAGTAGTATCAGCTAGGTATCTGGCTCCCATCATACTGGTTAGCTTAGTTTGGGGCTAGTTAGTGTTGTGTGAATTGGCCACATTGTTTATTATTTTTATAATAACGTAAGGTACCGACAGTGTCTGTGTTTGTTTCCTAAAAACTTAAAAAACAAATTGGATCTACTAAACTGGCGTTTAACCTCTACCTATTGAGTATCGACAAAAAGCAATATCAGCAATACCAGCCTATCAGTCTTTTACACAAATTTACAGTGTACATATCAGTGAATGTGCGATGGAACACACACAAGGTCGTATAGACTCATTATTTTCGAATCAGATAACCCAAAATAGCAAATTGCAATTGAGCGCTTTGTCGACATTTGCAACTAATGTTTTATGAACATTTGTTATCAGATGTACCCTAATGTACAAATTGCACTTAGAAATTGGAGTATCAGGCGAAATAATTTCAACAACTCTGAATTTCGTTTCATTTATGTTTAGGTATTGGTATTCACCTGTAGGCCCTACCATGAGCTCTGTCTGGCTCTGTTTTTGAGTCTGTGTGAGTGCTCACCAGTGCATTATACAGTGTGTGTGACGTTTTGACTTAATTTATTTATTTAATTAATTAGAACGGTCTTGAGACCAATTACACTAATTAAGGTAATATACAATTATTATTATTAAGATTTATTTAGTCAACACGCACACAGACTTAAGCTCAGAACCAGAGACAGAGCTAGAGCAAAGCTTGGTAGGACCACTGTATTCGCTGATTTGACGCATTTGACAACATAAAAATTATGATGGATCCTATGACTACAAATAATTTTAGGTTCACCGTATCCACTATTACAAAACATTTCAAACCTCGGCATACAGTTCTAATATTGTTACGTGTTATTATATGTGGAAATGATGCTAACACATTTAGTTCCTCTCAGTGGCGTAGCTAGGTAGCCAAAGGCCCTGGGGCAAAAAATAAACTAAGGCCGTATTTGTCGTTCCAGAATGCTCCAGAATGATGTCGAACATCTTGCATGTTCGGGAATTTGCCTGTATTTTTTTTAAATAAGTTTCCATGCAAGAATTTGGGGGAGACCTTTGCCCAGAAGTGGGACGATATAGGTTAGATACAAAAAAGATTTCATTATTCATAGTTTTTTTATAAAACTATATTAATGTCGCATAACGGTTTATTTATATTCCGAATGTAGGAGAATTTTCACAAGTCCAAGTCACTAGTTCAAGGGCTGGTTTCTATAAATTCCGAATATGGGAGAAATTTTCACTAGTTTAATTTTTAGTTTGTAAGTCAGAGTTACAGGGCCCCTGAGCTTGGGGGCCCTAGGGCACTGCCCCGTCTAACCCTCCGGTACCTACGCCACTGTCCTCAAGCCAAAGTAGTTCCCATTAGCACGTCAAGTGAACGTGGCGTATTCTTGTAGAAATCGAAAGTGTTGATGTTTGTAGTTCACTGAGAAACGAGCACGGTAATGTAGCATCTATTGTAGGTGATTTAAACAGCTATGGAACTGGGACTACTTTTCACTCATGCCCCTTTTTG
Organism: Thera obeliscata; assembly: GCA_947578465.1. NCBI lineage: Eukaryota > Metazoa > Arthropoda > Insecta > Lepidoptera > Geometridae > Thera > Thera obeliscata. The sequence goes on from OX387926.1 coordinate 10,049,035, forward strand.
AATAAATACATAGTTATTGTGGACAATCCACACCACACTATCTAGTCCCAAATTATTATTAAGCTGAGCTTGTACTATGAGAAACAGACAGCTGATATAATACTTAAATCCTTTTTTTTTAATAAGTACATATTTAGAATAAATAAATAAATAAATATCGTGGTTAATCCACGAAACGCTATCTAGCCCCAAATTAAGAAGATCTTGGTCTAAACTTTAGAAAAAAATTATATCAGCTATCTGGTTCTGGTCTAATATTTTTTTAATGGGCTAATTAATGGGCTTGGTGGTACTTCCCCGGATGAGCCCTTCACAAAGAGCTCAACTGCTACTTTTTACAACGACGTCCAAAATATGGACCTTATTATTTATGTCGTAGCTATCGGTTAGTTGTTACATTGGCTTTGCCCTTTTCAATTCTGCAATGACATGACATCTCTTAAACGGTTTATTGTTGAATTGAACAGTGAATAGTGAAGTGAAGTGCAAAGTGGTAAAGTGCTCCCAGTGGACTGTCAGTGTTCGGAGCACAGCGTTGGACCGTGTAACGCATAGTGCGCAGGGACAGTGTCGGACAGTGCTACGCGTTTCGTGCAGTGCTACGCGTTCAGTGCAGTGTTACGTGTTCGTAGTGCGAATAAATCGCTACTTTCGGTAAAACGTTCGTTTCCTTCCAATCCCTGTACCCACTTCCGTAACATTAAAAGTTAAGGTACCCCAAAATAGCCGTGAAGTAGTAAAACTTCGTCGCACCTGATTGTACCTTGCATCAATACGTATTGAGCCAAACCGTTTATTTGAGTACCGTTCAAAATGTTTTTGTAGACTAACAGATTTTTTATTATTTGTATCAAAAACTATTTTACGCTTCATGCTCCATTAAAATTTAATTTTGCTGAGAAATACGTTTTAGTTATGCTCTAAATTGGTAGAGCTGTCAATTATTCAGTTATTTTGTGAGGATATTTGATTGCCTTGTCATATTATCTGTTTTGGTTGCGCTTCACTAATTTCCGGTTTCACGGATAACTAATCGACAAATCATATATTTGACAGTTGTTTAGATATTATGTTTTCCCGCTTAAAACATTACCGAACTGGTTTTCGTACATAAGTCAACTTAGCACGTAAACCAGGGGGCTAATTCTCGGGCCGATCTCGATCATTTTGCAATTTTATTTTATTGCTTCTTTTCACAACCCCGTACTTTTTCTACGTTTTCCGTATATCGTAGCTGTTGAGGCTTTTATGATGAGGTTGTTGATGAATTACTCAAGGAAATCTGGGATTCTCTCTTCGAAAAGAAGCAATAAAATAAAATTTCAAAATGATCGAGATCGGCCCGAGAATTACCCCCCAGGTATCATTCAAAGGGTCTAAGTTTGTGAGTGTGAAGTACATCGACGGTTGCCTTCGCCTTAACAGATGTAACGATCTTTATCATTATGATACGGTCGATCATTTGTGACGACTATGCAATTCGATTATGGATTATGACAGATTATAATACGGGTTTAGAGGCCAGGTTATGGTAAATAGACGATGTTGTTACAAGTTTTATAACATTGTAGAAGACTTTTGCACTAAATTAAACAAAACAGATATCTTTTGAAATAAAAACAGAATGAAAGCTTTTAAAAGATTGCATTGCTTCGAGCTAGTTGCCAAATAAATCGTGAGAGGTGTGTCGCTAATGACGACACATCTAATTATGGACGTCTGCAATGTTGCTAAACTACTATCATAGTAGAGCAGGAGTGTTGAGAGAAGCGCTTCGTTTTTTATTGTTTTAAAACAAGAAAACGTAGTATAATTAAATGGTTGGTTACATATATACTTATATACAATAGTAGGGCTACTACTTATCACTCACCTTTCAACTAGAGGCAGAACGTTGTCAAGGAACTCGAAGCCAGCGTGCGTGGTGTAAGTGATTGACTCATGGCATTGCACTATGCCGTGGTCAGCACGCACGTAGTTCTTCAGCACCCAGTACTCTCCACGCTGCATCGTTTGAGACCTAAACTCCTTGTCAGTGCAAGCTAGCAGCGACCTCAGTCGTGCCAGCGTCGCATCCGACAACGCATTCTCATCCACAATGTCCAGAGTCTCGTTTATCAAATCTAAGTCTAATGGCACAGCACTGATTTTTTTCTCCAAGTCCGCAACCGACGCCGTACTAGAAGCGGTCTTCTTTGTAGTGGGGGCCGTCGAAGGCACTAGTGACTTCTGAGACGTTGACTCTTCAAAAATCCTAATACTGGAGTCCGCTGGTCTAGTCTCCGTTTCATTTCTCATGTCCTCTCGGTTGAGGTACGGGAACTCGAGGCTTCGTTCGGAGCCGTCGGCAGAGATCGGGATCCACTCGCCGGTGGACGAAGTGGTCCCGGAGAGGTGCATCGCCGCGTACAGGATCACGGCGATATTTATAACGATGCTCACCCTAAATATTAAGTTACGGCGATTACCCAACATTATAGCAGAAGGCACTTTCACTATAGAACTAAACTTTGGGCTATAACGTCCTTCGTCGTCCTCTAGGACGCAGTTTCCTGTAGGGTCCTGTTCGTGCCAGCATCACAATTTATTCTGTCATCAGCGGCGTTGAGGTGGGCGCCGCGCCGGCGCCGCGATCTTATCCCGCTTCTGAAACAAATAAAATAAATCTTGAGCACCGACAGCCTCTTTAAAACGCATGTGAACTTTTTAAGTACACAAAAGACCGACTGTTATGTACAGTTATGAAGTAAAAAAGGAGATTAGAGTAATTCAAATCCATTACGCGATCAAACAGAGGAAATTCATCTCTTGCAAATAGCTATTATTAGAGCCTCACGGGATTGTTGTAATTATACATTCCATTTTAAAGTAAACGGGATCCCTTTGATTGCTTTGGTATTTATTTTGTGTCTGTATAAAATGGTCATGAAACTTGGTTGTTATATTCGTTTTAGAGTTTTTATAAGTACACAGCCATGTTTTTTTAATAAAGGGGGTCGTTATTTTCACAGTTGTAAATAGTTAAGACGCTGATGGATTATCATTGCCAGACTGAGGTGTAAATCATCAAAGGCGTAAGATTTTAAATCTTCTTTTTGGAGCTTTATTAGCACTAAAAGAAGAACATCTAATCCTTATAACTTTGTTGTACTTAAAGCCAGCGCACACCTAGGCCGCTGGCGTCGGCGATCAGTGAAACGCTGTCAAATTTGTCAGCGATGTTTGACAGCGTTTCACTGATCGCTACCGCCAGCGAACTAGGTGTGCGCAGGCCTTTAAACGAAATTTCAAATGAATGAGTTGAAAAATTGAAAATGAAGGTAAACATTAGAGATGCCCCTGAACTACAGGAATACAATCATTTAATGCAAGCAATGATGAGTCTTTGAGCCTGTTGTGTCCCACTGCAGGGCAAAGGCCTTCCTTATCTCTATTCATTTCTTATTTGGGCTACGGTGAACCAATCCTTAGGCATCTATTTAGTTTTTCCATCTTTGCCGTAGTCTACCGCGAGGTCGTTTTCTGTCTTTATTGGTCGTTTTCCGTCTTTATTGGTTAATCATTATTATTACACGTCTTTATTGCTGAAACTTTCATTATCTGAAATTTTATCACATGTGTTTTACTAACTAATTTCCACTTCCACCATTTTCAATTTGCAATAAAATATTCTCGAGATTGTAAGTACTCGTACATTTTATAACGGCGACAGGCTACAATCAAAAGACAATAATGATTGCTGCAAAAATAACTCATTGTGTGGGAAGAAGACTGTTATTTCGTATTTTGATATACGAATGGAATCCTCAAGCCGTCCTGAACAAGTCACCCTTTTTTCCACCATAAACACTTTTTAGATATGTCATGGACTGTACACACCCACCTTTTGTCCAGTAGGGAATCTGTCTAGCTGAAAATCTGTCCAGCTGCGAATCTGTGCAGTTACTCCGGAGGGGTTTCAGCCGCGCGTACACGCGACAGTCTTCGATAAGCATAATTGGCAATAATTGCCGTACAAAATGGCATTTCACAGCAGTGATTGTTTATTCACGCTTGCTTCACCTTACGCGTGAATTACGTGATTTACGTAATACGGATTAACTGGTTTGTCGCCTATTGTATCTAACACTGGGACTAAAGGCCGATAAAAAAAATGTTTAGAACATGAAACCTCATCATACAAGTACCTAAAGGAAAAAACTACCTTCGCAAATAAGAGTGGCTATAACATAAATTTTAATTATTTTTTCCCAAACATTACTGGGGTACGCACGCACGCACCTAATACGTGCCGTTCCTTTTAGCATGATGATACTCTTTCATCTGTGGTATAAAAACTATGTACTCTGACTGAGGATAGACAGACGGATATGGTGTAATAATAGGGTACCTACCTTTTAAGAAATAAAATTTTGAGTTTTACTGAATTGAATTGAATGTGAATGAAACTGAATAATACTGAATGAAACTGAATGAAACTGAATGAAAATCCGGACCCGGACCCGGACCCGGACCCGGACCCGGACCCGGACCTGGACCCGGACCCGGACCCGGACCCGGACCCAGACTGAACCCTTACCCTTACCCTCATTTACCCTTACCCTCATTTACCCTTACCCTCATTTACCCTTACCCATTACCCGACTCGGGCTCGGGCTCAGGTAAATGGAACGACGAAACGACGTAACGACGTATGAGTCATGTTTTTTCGTGCGTGCAGCCGGCTCCATCGATTTATAAGACGTTATCACGTCAAAAATATGAAAAATGTAGTAAACATTTTTTCTAACCCATGGAAACGAGGAAATCAAATGCTTGCGCGTACAATAATCACACTTTTGATTAACGCGACCTTGAACACAGTTAAGCCTTCAAACACAGTCATTTTGAATGGCTAGAGTGTAAAGCGGTAATCTTCAAAGACACATGACGAGCTCTTCAAAGGTTTCTTTGGCGACGTGTCGTCTATGAGCCAATAGATGTATTAAAATTATATATTTTTTAAAGTTACTTTGGCGTACGTGTTCATATTGAATCCCACAGCATGACTCTAGTATTGAAGGTTTAGTTTATGTATTATTCAAACGCATCACGTCATGATTATGTTGGTCACCGTTATTTAGGAAGCAGTCAAGGCCATTCTGATTAAGATTTACAGTTTCACGCCTCTCATTACTGAGATTTGAATCTGGGCTGTGGGATAAAATCTTATCTTTACCCACTCCTACGCCAACAGGGAACAGAGCACGTATTATGATCTCTTCTAGCTGCGTGTAGTATTTGGCATAGGTTTTCTCTATTAACTTAGACTGACCACTGCAATAGGAAATATTGCATTCCAGACGTCTGTGTGACAAACTGACAAACCACGAATCCGACCCGAAGGAAAGAGGATTAGGCAGTAAACTGCTACTTGACTGGCCTCACAGCTCAGTTGGTAGTAACTCCACCTTCTGAGCCGTAGGTCGTGGGTTCGATCCCCACCTAGAACAAATATTTCTGTGGTGAACACAGATGTTTGTTCTCTGTCTGGGTGTTACATTGTATTCTAAGTATGTATTTACAAAAAAAAAGAAAGTATTATATCAGCTATGTGTTGTGTGAATTGTCTATGATATTTATTTATTTATTTATAAACTAACTCTTGTTCTCTTGTTACCTAGTCTAGTACAATATGTGAAGCACGCAAACGCAAGGTGGCAATGAGTCGGTAGAACTCGTTTACTCATCTAAGGCGATGGAGATTGCGATTAATTATTGAATTCCCGTCGTGGAGGCGCCTTTACGACGCCTCTATAATGCTATGGCCTCAATTACACAGTTTTTATTTCAGATAAATGAAGTCGTTACCACGTCCACATGTAATTCACGCATTTTAAGAAAAGCTGATCTTGACGAGGTTGAGGCTGTTGTAACTCATCTTTTTGTTTGCTATAGGTTTTTGTTTGGTGGGTTAGTTGTGAAATATGGTGACTTTTCAAGGCTCCTCAGGCACTCTTAATAAAATTGCTTTTGGTAGTAATGATGTGCCTTTAGCATGCTGACAAATTACCACAAAAAGTGATTCGTCATCACAAGAGTAATTTGTAATATTTGCGGTTATAAGGTTATTGTGAAAACTCCAACCAAAAAGTGATCGAGAGGAACTAAATGATCTAACTAGCCCTGATGATGCAAAATCAAAATTTGATTGTAATTTGGTCATAAAACCAAGCATTGAATTAAAAGTCTTGCATGTCCTAGGTGTATTTAGCATACCTGTAAATTTATGACATATTTCATGAGTATTCTATCGTGTAAGACACCAATCGGTAATACTTGTCGCTTTTTTATTATATTTTGGCTATCATGTCGTAAAAAGTTTCACGCGTAAAAGCTTTACGAGTTTCCAAGAGCCTTCATAACTTTGAAATAGAAGTTTTTGTATTTTGTTTTGATTCTCATCTCGTCATTTGTCATAGTCCATAAGTTCAATCTTTGATTATAACAATCCTCATACAATAAGTGACATTTATTTGGTACTTCAACTCAATTGTGCACCACAATGAGCACGGAGCTTTTATCTAGCATGTTTTAACCAGGATCACGCAACAAAAACTAGAAGCCGTAAGTTTATTGGTTTTTTTTATTACCAAAATAAATTAATATTTTTTAAACAGAGCGGCCAATCCGCTGAAGAAGTTGGTCCGCTTAATGAGCGTAGATTGACCTGCATGTTAGTTTTCTACGGCCTTGCTCGAACGTGAATTATACAAGAAAAAGCAAAGTAATGTTATTATCCTAACGATTTCAGTTACTTCATATGGAATTCTACTAGCAAGCTCAGAAAGTAACTGTTTCTGGTTTGTATCGTGTTTCTCTTTACACACGAATGAGGTATCTAAAGGTATATTTTACCTATATCTAGACTAGTTTTCAGCGTATAAGGAAGAGTGTGTTAAGCGGCATCTTAGCAAGACAAGTCAATTTATTGAAGAAACATCTTCGAATAAAAATGCATGGTTACCTATATAAAGGACCGAGATATTATGGAGTTACTTGGTGCATTGAATCTTAAGTTACATCGGCACTTTTGAGTTTTTTGACGTAGGGTACTTGAAAAGATTAAAAAAAGTATGATCGACCCGCTTTTATAGGTACTCTTTATACAACCAAGACGTGACAGACTGACAGCATAACCACAGAGTATATTATAATAGTCCAGTACAACATCACTGACCTTCCAAAGGCCAGTACCAAACCAGTACCCATCGATAATTAATAAAAATCAATGCCGCTACTTTTTTTGGTAAATGAATGACGTGCAAGCAAGAGCGGATAGATTAATATTTTTAAATTTCGAACTAATTATCAATCGTGATTCACGATTGGTCAATCTGTAAAAACCGATAGGTTTCTTGCAGATCTTATCCGATAGGCTTATTAGTAAGAAGAAACCTTGTAGTCACAAATAAAAGCACTAAGTAGCTTAAGTAGCTACGTCTTATGATTTTTATTGGTAGATATTTTAACGACCTTGGCTCCAAATAAAAGTTGAGATTTTACTTCTTGTGTTGTAGAGACGTCAATCAGAGAATTCAATCGAGAGCCATGAATTCGGATCAATGCATCTTGATGTTTCAGAGGCTACAAGTGCTAGAATGCTAGGTTTTACACAAGCCACCACCACTCGATCGGTTTTATTGTTTATTATTTCGTATTAGTTCGTGGTTTATGATGCATAAATTAGTGTTCTTAGTTTCGAGGTGTGTTGGTGATCTAGATTCATTGCTTTCGAGTCTATAAGGCGCGTTATTAGGAGATTGACCTTGACTCCATTTTGCTTAACCGTAGTGCTACTGTATTATAATTAACTGTTATTTATTCTGCGATTTAGTAATAGATGACTGCAAGACATTATCAATAACTGGTTATAGAGCGTTTTATATCATTTCCTTCTGATACTGAGTGGTTTTTTTTACAAAATGGTGGCCGTGGTGGAGTAACGGAAATTAAAACCCGGCTGCCTTGTCGCTTGATCGAGCGATTAGAGGTTTTCGTGCTCCAAATATAAATCTGGTTTTGTGAAATATGACTATTTGAAATATATATTTGCATTAAAATGAAGTCATCTGACAAAATGTGAAGGTTGACGACGAAGAACTTCAAAAAAACTTCACAATCGCCAGTAATTAAAACTTTAATTTAGATGATTTAAAAAATATCATAAATAAATAAAATAAATAAATAAACATGCCTACTTTAAAGCAAAAAAAGTACCTGTGCGTAGGCAGTAGGTAAGCTAATTACTATAAGTACCAAATATATTTTTTTCTTTGATATATTTACCTAACTGTTATTGACTATATAGCTGACCGGTTCTAAACAAAAGAGCCGTGATCATCATGGCACATGAAATAATCAAACATAATATATAATCAGATGAAGAAGTAAAGATTATTTGCAGCACCATTGACCTACGGCAGTACCTACCTATTCAGCCTAGACAGGTATCTACCTACTACCTAACATTGTAACGTCTATGCATCTATTCTTGTTATTTTACTGTTTTTGTTATCTATTTACTAAATGTATATTTTATTGCTCTGTTCGTGCTGTGTTTACGTGTGTCCAAAATTAATGTATTTTCTTTCTTTTCTTTCCAGATTCCATTAAAAATAACGATTAAAACCATGCTAGCTTCAAAAGCTGAACAAAATCCTCATTATTTACGATTCTACGAAAAGAATGCGTCAGTAAGCTTTATAGTCATAACTCACATTCATCCGCTCAGTCGGCACAGCGCCACTTGTGACCACCTCCGGCCACACTTTGTAAGGATGATACAATGCGTCGTAAGTCTTACAGCCACCTGGAATACCTTTGCTCGACCAATTTTATGCAAATCTTTAAACATTTACCGCCTCAGTCATATACGTCTATAAATCGCGCTTTTCTTTACAATGGTAGAAAGTTTTTTTGCCTTCATAAGTGTGACAGTTATAACGTTACGGACACGTTAATATATGAAACAACACATCCATGCCCACATTGTCCGCATAGTAAGTATCGGACGCATCGTATCAAACATCTATCTATCTTGAAATATAAAAGAAAGTCGTGTTTGTTACGCCATTTATAACTAACTCATATTGAACCATGATTGGGAGATAGCTTAGAACTGGGAGAAAGACATATGAATATGATTTTAATCCCGAAAAAGTAACAAGAACGGGGCGAGCAAAGCCGCGGGCAGCCGCTAGTTATACAATACATTAGAGCTATCCGTATGGTGCGGATCAGTGGATGCACTTGTGTGACTTTCTATACAAACAATACTACGATTCGTTGATGCGATACGTCCGATGCGAACATGTGGACGTTTGCTATTTATAAAAGCCACCGATCTTCTTTTCTATTCACTCGAGATTTAGATTGGAATTGACACGGAAGCGAAGGCGGAAGAGGTGAATGCATCGTGTATAAAGAACCAAGGGCCAATAGGTGCAGCTAATAGTTATTGATCTTTACATCAGCTTTACAATTGTCAACGAGAAGCAGCGGCTGAATATCGTTTATATCAATATCGTATAATGAAAATTCTTTGTATACTTCGCACTATAAAAACGAATAAATCATAAAATGAACCGGTGAAAATGTTGAGCACTCCTGCACATTCCTATGAATTTCTATTCAGTTTGCAAAGCTTACTGTAAGCTCAGTAAAGTAAACTGGTGGTCGACCGCGTCAGAACGCCCATCGAGTGTGGTCACAACGATTTGTATGTTAAATCGATGTGTGGGAAACAAAATGCTTCCCAGTCTCTGAGGAAGTGCAATATTGACAGACCGACAGGTATGCGCGTGAATTTACAAAGACCCTTTGCCGTTATGTTTTATGTTTCATGTTTAACACCAACACAAATATTTAGGTCTTGTGTCTGTGGTCTAGCCTAAGAGTCGTCTAAGTAATGAAAATTTAAGCATACCTATACTTACTTATAGGTGGTGGGTGGTGGTATTTTATCTAACGCAGTGCATTAGCACTGTTATCCAGCGTGACAATACCGCCAGCGTCTTAGCGATGCTTCTGTCTGACACTGATTTCGATCAGTTGAGCTATCTTAAGATAGTTTGTAACGATCTGCAGATAGCTAAACTGTTTCTTGTATATTTTGTAAATATTTGTTTAAGGAGGCGTCCCCAAATCTCTGATAATTTAGAAAATTAAGAAACCCATACGAAAATAACTTCGTCCTTTCTAATAAAAGCTGTCCCTGACACCGTGTTTATCATTTCATAACACTGGTGTTACACTTCATTCTCTTATTCATGATCGCCATTCAAGAACCCTTATTTACCAGTGGATTTGCACTGTGCGACTACATACATTCGTGAACCTTTATTCGTCAGCGGTTATCAGTCTACGAGTTGTATTGCCTGCGTTTTGAGAGCAACCTTTGCAAACCAACACAACATTTAAAGCACTCAACATTCAAATAACATTACAGAATAGTCACACGCGCGCGGACAACGTAATATTCACAACACAGACGTCGCGACCTTCGTTGGGGAAAGTGTTTTACTTACAGATTATACTATAATGCCTTCTTAACCTACTCGATAAGTACCAAACTTGCTTTGTTTATGCAACTAATCAATAACCAATGCAATGAGAGAAGAATAAGCAATATACCAAAATGGCTCCTTATTTCCTTCGGTCACGCCATCACGCGTGAACTGCTGGACCGATTTCGCTGAAAATTGGTGGGAGCTAGCTTGGTTCTAAGCTAAGGAGACGGACATAGAATACTTTTTATCACAAAAAGTAGCGGGCACAGGGCGAGCAAAGCCGAGGGCGGCTGCTAGTAATCAACCAAATTCGCTCACGCTTTAGCTACACTAATAGCTGTGCTAATAAAATACCATCATAGAAAAAGCGGGGAAGTAACTAAGAAAGAAAATCGTTCAATTGCAATTCTTGAGATACAATTGTTTTAATTTTCTATACAAAAGACTTAAACGAACGCATGTAACGCAACCTTACAAGGCACCAAATTAACACGTTAGCTGTCCAGTGTACCGAAAAAAATACCTAAATGTAAGAGTGTGAATGAAGATCACGCTCCACAGCACACAATAAGATCATTGCCCAACACCTACAACAAGCTACAAGGACCATTATAACGGTAAAAAGTTTTGAGCTTCTATTAATTACAAAGAAAACTACGATGCATTCTAGGATTTACTGATAATATTTAAATATTGTAAATAAAAAAAATTTTTTTTTCAGTAATATTTTTCATTCGAAGTTCAACTGACGAACTAATACAAGCTGTAAAGATTTTATCAATTTCATGTTTTTTCAAACAAACTTTTCATCTGCGAAACTTCAAAGCTGGATGTCACAAGTTTTGTTAGTAATTTGAAGCTTTGTTACTAATTTTTTAAGGTTAGTTCCATGGAACTACCCACTTTTTTAAGCGACTTCAAGTAAAAAAGGAGAAGGTTCTTATTTCAGCTATATTTTTTTTTATTTCTTTTTATCGCATTTACTTCGTCATCTAAGCACCGATTGAAAAAATATTTTTAGAAATTTTATCAAATCTTTTTTGGTTTGTGGGTTGTGGAGTTTGGCAATAAGGTTGGTTTCTCAAGTTTTTTAAACTTATTTTAAAGCTAGTTCATTCAAAGAGACTGAAGAGTCTGTCGTCATCAAAGAACTGAGACTGAAGAGTGTCGTCATCTACCTCAGCTACTCTTTGTTCGAGACCTACGCCACGAGTAGCCGCGTGCATACTGATTCCTACTCAATTATCAGAACAGACGTTTAGCAAGGATGTATTCAAGTCATTTCCGCTCCGAGGCTATTTAAAACTTTACATTATGAAGGCAGCTTTACATTAAAAGATACCAATGGAAATTGTTTCGTAGAGTTCTTTAGTGTTAATAAATGCTTGGGGAGTCCACGAGTGAGCTAATTATCACAGCAATAATAATTCTCTCTGACGCAAGTGCACCTATGTATAATACAAGGGTTCGAGCAAGACATGATTAATTTTGAACGGCCAGTAAGTCTTTCTGCTAGTTCGTTAGAGGAACTATATAGACAAAAAGCACACATTGTAAGTCGACTGAAGCATTCTCGTGAGAAATTGCTTCATGTGGTGATGTCGCCCATAGATTTTTTTATTTGAAATTGCATACTCTATTTTGAAGTATTATGGTAAACAGGCCTTTTGCATGCAGCGTCAGGGCAACTTTTTATCCCATGAAGTTCGCCAATGTGTATTTCTATACTAATATTATAAAGAGGAAAGATTTGTACCTATTTTTGTATGTTTGTAATGAACAGGCTCAAAAAGTACTGGGCCGATTTAAAAAATTCTTTCACCAATCATCATCATCATCATCATTATCAGCCTGAAGAAGTCCACTGCTGGACATAGGCCTCCCCTACACATTTCCAGGAAGAACGATTCTGAGCCCTTTCCATCCATCGACTTCCCGCGATCTTAACAATGTCGTCGGTCCATCTGGTGGGTGGGCGCCCTACGCTTCGTCTTCCGGTTCGTGGTCGCCATTCGAGAACCTTTATTCCCCAACGGTTGTCAGTTCTTCGAGCTATATGGCCTGCCCATTGCCACTTCAACTTACTAACTCTACGAGCTATGTCGGTGACCTTGGTTCTTCTACGGATATCCTCATTTCTGATTCTATCACGTAGTGAAACTCCCAGCATAGCTCTCTCCATAGCTCGTTGCGCGACTTTGAGCTTGTGCACGAGGCCAATAGTTAGCGACCACGTCTCAGTTCCATATGTCATCACTGGCAACACGCACTGATTAAAGACTTTTGTCTTGAGGCTCTGCGGTATCTGCGACGAGAAGATGTGGCGCAGTTTCCCGAACGCTGCCCATCCGAGTTGGATTCGTCGGCTGACCTCTTTGTCGAAGTTGGCTCTACCTAATTGGATCGTCTGACCCAAATAAACATAGTGGTCCACAACTTCGATAATATCGCTCCCAACATGAGCATTAGACATGATTTTTGTCTTGCTCATGTTCATGTTTAGACCCACCTGTTGGGAGACAATATTGAGGTCTCTGAGCATTGTGCCTAAGTCTTCCAGCGACTCCGCCATTATGACTATGTCGTCAGCAAATCGAAGGTGAGTGATGAATTCGCCGTTGATGTTGATGCCATACCTTGTCCAGGACACGAGCTTGAAAATATCCTCCAGTGCCGAGGTGAACAGTTTCGGTGATATTACATTGTGGCATTCCTGTAGAGACATTTCAACACTTCGATATACCGATAGTCAATTTGACATCGCTGGAGCGACTGTAGCACTGCCCAGGTTTCGACTGAATCGAAGGCTTTCTCATAGTCCACAAACGCTAAGCACAGTGGCCGAGTATACTCCTCGGTCTTCTGTATAATCTGCCGTAGCGTATGGATGTGGTCTATGGTACTGAAGCCTTTTCGGAACCCGGCTTGTTCGGGAGGCTGAAAGTCGTCGAACCTACGAGCGAGACGATTAGTAACCAGTAGTAACCACTCTCGAAAACAGCTTATAAACGTGGCTAAGCAAGGAGATCGGCCTATAATTTTTCAAGAGGGTGTTATCACCCTTCTTGAAAAAGAGCACCACTACGCTCTTGCCCCACGCCTCAGGCGTCGTACCCTCGAGGATGACAGAATTAAATAGCTTCTGAAGGACCTTAAGTATCGGCGTTCCGCCCGCTTTCAGAAGCTCTGTCGTTATTCCGTCTTCCCCGGGTGCCTTGTTACTTTTAAGCTGCTTGAGAGCCGTTCGGATCTCGTATAGGCTGACGTCCGGGATATCTTCTGTGTAGTGTCGGGTTAAACGGGCTCTTGCATCACTAGACGTGCTTGTAGCAGGACTTTGTGATGAGGTGTACAGTTGTCCATAGAACTTCTCGAGCTCTCTTAAAATTTCCGGCTTCGAGGAAACGATGTTGCCGCTATCGGTTTTCAGTTTCGTCAACTGACTTTGCCCAATAGACAGATCTCTAGCGAACACTTTAGCCTCTATTGCGCTTTATCGCCTTTTGAATACAATTAGTATTAAAAAGGCGAAGATCGTGTCGCATGGACTTCGAGATCTGTTTATTGAGCAAGCCGTATTTCGTCCTGTCCACTGAAGACTGCAACCTCATTTCACTGCGGTCTGCCAGAAGTTTAATGGCCCGAACACACCTAGTTCGCTGGCGGTAGCGATCAGTGAAACGGTGTCAAATATCGCTGTCAGATTTGAGATTTGACAGCGAATATTTGACAGCGTTTCACTGTTCGCTACCGCCAGCGAACTAGGTGTGCGCAGGCCTTAAGAGTATGCTCAGAGAGTTTCTGAGTCTTTCACCAATAGAATGCTACATTCTTCCAATTTGACATAGGCTACATTTCATTTTGAAAAAAATTAGAGATCCTTGGTATTTGAACAATGTAACAGAAGGTGTAGAAAAATGAGTCTTAAATTTTTTTTTTTTTTTTTAATATAGATAGCTAAGCTAAAAATGTCTTTCGTCGAATGCGCTGCCGAAACTATTAGCGATAGAACAAAATAATGTACAACAATATTGTCTACCCCGTGCGAAGCCGGGACGGGCTGCTAGTATTTTAATATAATTCAGTGTACATTTCTTAAATCACTTAGGTTTCCAGCATGTAGACCGTAAGTATTGCAAATGAATACGTAATGTGGGTAAACGACACATAATAACGGTAATAATTTGGCTACATCTCCATAATATAGGTATTTTACTTCTAAAACAGTAAAACAGGCGGAAACATTAGCCTAATACTGTAACAAGAACGAGGGTAATGTCTTCGGATGTTATGTATAAAATACGTTGAAATGTAAACTTCTTTCTGTTCAAAAATGTAAAACATTGATTCATGTTTCAATTAAATTGTTTTTCTTCGATACATCAGGGTTTCATACGGATTTTTACTAACATCATGCATGGCATATTTTTGTAAAAAAATCGATACTATGCCATGTGACGAAAAGAGTGTTAGGCATGGATGTTGATGGATATAAAATTAGGGGCTAAGAAAAGATGGATAGATTGTGTGAGAGATGATTATGTCCAAGAAAGGAGAGTACTGAGATGGAGAGTGATGGAAGAAAAAGACATGTTGTGCCGACCCCACCTAGTCGGATGAGGTCAGAAAGAAGTAGAAGAAGAAGATTGTAATGTGATGTCATGTGTCCGTTGTCTAAGTAGTAATATTTGATGTTCTGTACCTGTGTCCCTGTCAAAGGTTAGTGTGGCGAACGACTTGTCTGATCATGAGTGCTTTGATGATGCACTAGCCCTGAGGCCTGAGGTGATTATAATCAGGGAATTTGATATTTTTTTAGTCGGTATCGGTATGCCGTCAGTTGCTAATGTCTCATTAGCGTTAGTATCTGTCAGAGAGTCCACCATACCCCTTCTCCCCGAGCTGGAGGGAATGTGTAAACTAATTTACCATCGAAAAAAAAGTAACTAGCGCCAGGGTAACTATGCAATGGAGATGCTAGCACGCACTTTCCGGTTCAAGATTAGAAGAATATTGTTACAAAGCACCACATAATAACAATGTAAGTAACTCATGGAATGTGCAAAACGAACAGCTAAAAATAAACAGCACAGCTATTTCCGCGTGTACATAAACATGTTGAAACTTCTTGCGTTTAGTGTAGTTAGCTGATGTAATGCAGATACATCTTATCTTATTTGGGCTTCTGTGTTACAGGTGTGCTATGTAAAATACCGGCTGGGTTAAGCATAGCAAAAAGAGGTACTTTTAAAATACTAGGTAAAAGTATTAGGTATTACATACACAAATTAATATTGTCTAGGGATATTCCATTTCGAATAGATTTTCAGATTTTTTGTGATTTTGTTCCTACTTTAATTTTTATTAATTATATTATCATAGCTCCATTCTTCATATACAGGGCTATTGGTAATTATATAAGAAACCAGTTAAGGGCTCCTTCTTTACATCTTAACAAACAATATTTGTTCTACGACTTTTGTCAAAAATCAATACACTTCCCAAAAAAAATATTTATTGTTTTTGTAACACTTTTTAGCTCTGTATAGTGTAGACGTTTCATGGTAATGACCGGTGACCGGAGTTGCATCACGACCCCGCACCGCGCGCCCCTTTCATTGAGATTGCCGCGCGCCGCGCCACGGGGCATAGATTTATAATTATTTAGAATGACAAGTTTGTTTAAAATAACGTATTATGTTTTGTATGGAAAAAAAACTAACGAATTATTGAAAGTCGTAGAACAAAAGTTGTTTGTTAAGATGTACAGAAGGAGCTCTTAACTGGTTTCTTATATAATTACCAATAACCCTGTATAGGAAATGTAGTAATTTTACTAGGTAGTAATTTGTCCCTACAAGGTAGTTTCGCGGACAAGTTACTACCTAGTAAAATTACTACATTTCCTATATATTCGAATGGAGCTATTCATATAATAATGATTGAATTTCACTTGTGAAGTTCCTTTAATCATATATTATTTAATAATATCAAACAGTTTTATTTTATTATTATTATACAACACAAAATAACCCTATAAACCTATAAATAAACCTATACATTGTAAAAAAAAAAAAAAAAAAAAAAAAAAGATTCTTGCCATATCTTGTTCAACAAAATGTTGAATATCCCTAGACAATGTTGTTGAGTGTATATAATACGGTATTAACCACAAGTCTTCACTATGTGTCTTTGCATTCCAGTCAGTAGATCCATTTTCTAATTAGGTATTATTAATACCTACTATTAACCACAAGTCTTCACTATGTGTCTTTGCATTCCAGTCAGTAGATCCATTTTCTAATTAGGTATTAATAATACCTAATTAGAAAATGGATCTACTGACTGGAATACACATAGTGAAGACTTGTGGTTAACAAAGATTTTTATAGCGTTACAGCGACCTTCCCTTTGTAGACTTGTGGATGCCTGGAAGAAATCGCTTTCAGCAATAAGGCCGCCCATTGTACTTGGTTTAATTACGCTGTTACTGTGATGTATTCTTGTGTACAATAAAGTGTTATCTATCTATCGCAGAATAAAACTACTTATACTTAGATAAAAATTATCTAAAAGCTTTTTCGGTCTTTCCGATCACCTACAACTTGGACGTTTTCAAGTCAAGAGTAAATAGGTATCTTTCAGGTCAGCGTGCTACACCGTCGACCGCATCATCACTTAACAGCAGGTGAGATTGCGGTCAAGCGCAAGCCTATAAATTAAAAAAAAACCATGATGTAGCAAGAACAAGAGAAAATGTAGTTTTTGAAGGTAAACAGGCATAAAAAGAGTACCTAGTATTATTTTTTATAAAAGATACTAGCTGATGGGTCAAGCATATTTATGGTCCCGCTGATTGAAAGTAGTAAACACGTCACGATCACGCAAGTTAAGAACTGCCCTTCGTCCATCAACTTGAGGCATATAAAATAGATGTATAGAAAAAACATAAACTATGCATGCCATATCAGCCTATAATAGCCTAGGTTCCAAACGCTCACTAGTTTAGTCGTGAAACCGCAACAGACTAACACATTTATAAATTGGAACGAACTAATAGGTGGATGATCAAGCTTTCCACGAAGCTCTTAGTCATAAGTATTCCGATCAAATGAGAGAAAAAAATGTTATAAGGGTAAAAAGGTACTACTATGATGAGTTTGGTCAAACCCCAGATGATAGAACCTAATGTATATAATACCTGTTTATACAGAATTTAGGATATTTATTGCACTTACTTGAGCAAAAGTCTGGCTTGATTTATCATTCTTCCCATGCGGTTTCCTTATAGATCATGAGGACACTGGTTTTGTAGCACTAAACAACTCAGCGATAACAGTTTTAAACACTCAACCTAACATGCGGTCTTTGCTCAATTAATTCTTTGTCAATTATTTCTCAGTAGTCCAAATTGAAAAAAACAGGCCCATAAATTATTAAACAGCGTGGAAAATAGGATGATAAAACCACTGTAATTATTGATCACACAATGACAGTCGGCTACCGTTCGGTAATAAATGAAACATTAAAGTCCTCTTCCTAATCAATCACACTCGTGCTGAATGGCAAAATGTTGAAACACCGACCGCGTCTGACCGAGTGCCGTTGATAACGAACCTTTGGTACCTATACTACTCATTAACAGGAAGCATCGAACACTGACTGCATACCCAATCGTATAGAATTAATTTAAATAGAATGGTAACGTTTAGAGAGCTATTGTACTTTTCAATAGAGCCCTTAAATAGAAAAGGCGAAAGAAAACCATCCATTTTCTGCAAAAGACGGCTAAAGCTTTGGGACTTTGGGACAGACAAACAATAGTTTTCTGAACATAATAGCGGTTTCGGAGCCTTTTTAGGGTTCCGTAGCCAAATGGCAAAAACGGAACCCTTATAGATTCGTCATGTCTGTCTGTCTGTCTGTCTGTCTGTCTGTCCGTCCGTATGTCACAGCCATTTTTCTCCAAAACCGTAAGAGCTAGACTGATGAAACTTGGCGAGTAGATGTATTCTGTGAACCGCATTAAGATTTTGACACAAAAATAGAAAAAAAACTATAAATTTTGGGGGTCCCCATACTTGAAACTGAAACTCAAAAAAATATTTTTCATCGGACCCATACGTGTGGGGTATCTATAAATAGGTCTTCAAAAATGATGTTGAGGTTTCTAATATCGTTTTTTTCTAAACTGAATAGTTTGCGCGAGAGACACTTCCAAAGTGGATAAAAGTTGGTCCCCCCCCCCTCTAACTTCTAAAATAAGTGACTGATAAAGCTAAAAAAAATATATGTTGTACATTACTATGGAAACTTCCAACGATATTTGGTTTGAACGAGATCTAGTCAGTAGTTTTTTTTTTATACGTCATAAATCGTAAACCGCAATTTACCTTTCGACGAACTACAAAAATCTTTTATGTTACTTGATGCTACGGAACCCTTCATGGGCGAGTCCGACTCGCACTTGGCTGCTTTTTTATGTAAGCAAAGGAACAACTGTCAAAAAAACGTGATTGCCGAAATAAATATTGGTCAACGCAATGCCAACTAAAACCCTACAAAGTAAATATAATATAATTCATCCAATTATAAAACACTAGCTGTGTGCCCGCGACTTCGTCCGCGAGGAATAGTGTCTATGGGTAGCATTTTTAATTTGCAGCGGAAAAAAACGGTAGAGATATATTCGCGTGCACGTGACACAGTCGTCTGCCCTCTTACTAAACTTACTTCCCTCCCCGCATTCGCCTCCGAACTCCCCCTACACTCCCCTCCACCCCACCCCTCCACCGCACCCCTTCACCCCACCCCTCCTCCCTCCCCCCAACCACATTCCCGCCCCCCTTGCACTCCCCACCAAACTCCCCCCTGTACTCCCCTCCACACTCCCCCCTGTACTCCCCTCCACACTCCCGCCTAATGAATCGTTAGTAGGGATTCATTAGGATTTAATTAGGTTACTAAGGATAATGATAATAATATATTAAATAATTTTAATGATTACCTACATATTTTATATAATAAGGTTAGGTTACGATTTAATTAGGTTATTATGGATAAGAATAATAATATATTAAATCATTTTAATGATTACCTACATATTTTATATAATTGTTTCCTGTACTTATATTAAAAAAACCTGGGAAAGCTTATTTTAACCAAGCAAAGAAATGGTCAATTACGATATTCAAATTAGGGGGTTTGTACTCTATAGATAGACGGGGTAAGCCATGACAAGACCATATTATAGAACTTATTAATCATGAAAATGAGAGTATTTTCAAGTTGTCTTGTGAGGACCACGCTTTTATCATTACGTTTGCTTTCCTTCACTTTATAAGGAGCTTTTTACGATCGGCGGCGGAAGTCGTAGGTCGAGGTATATAGTTATATCCTTGAATAGTTATGAATCTATTATTAAACGTATGCGTTTTCATAAGATGAAAGAACCAAATCCATAAATATTTGTTTTTTGTGGAATGTCGTGAAGTGTGAAACGTCAGTCAAAGAGGGAACTAAAAGCAAAAAGAATTACCTATGCATCCTATGATTGTCATTTGGGTATAAGGAAACCAACATTTATTTTGTACTTACCTGATATAATAGATAGAATAGAGTCGAAGCCCTTCATGCGTGGAAGTGTAGTCTACTACCCAATTAGAAGTAGGTAATAGCCTGTACTTAGGGAAAAATATAGGGAAGTTTTGTAAAGTAATGAGGCAATAAAAGGAAATATAGAAGTTTCTTCATGTGAAGCGACATCGAAGTTAAGCGTTTCTGTATAATAGCATGTTGTATTTTTACTTAAACGCATATTGTAGAAATAGATCTACATAGAAAAATAATATTGATAAAGAGGTAGGTACTAGTAGTAGAGCTCTTTGTGAAGAGCTCGTCCGGGGAAGTATGAACTATCATACCACCATGCCACCTGCCGTGAAGCAGCATTGCTGTGTTTCGGTTTGAAGGTTGTGGGTGCCGGTGAAATTACTGGCACGTGAAGTTGAATATCTGTATGCCTTAAGTTAATGGACGCAGGGCAGTGCATCGTAGGGCACTACGTCTTGTTTTTGTGTCCTGCCAATAACCCGTAACATGAGGTAACGCGCGGTGTCAACCGAAATCATCAAACCGACTGATTCAACTCTATATTCGATGGTAGGCGCATCACCCATCCAAAAACAATTTAGCTGGCAACACTTTCAGAATTTTTATGAGATTAGAAAGAAAATACATTTATTTGACATAAGTAAGACAAATAAAACAAACAAAACACACAGAACGGACAACTGAAAGCAGGCAGGCTACCTAATAAGGTAATAATACATACAAAACTGGGCACAGAACACACTATTACGATCACAATAACAAGAAAACTGGGTCCCAACCAGTCCCGTCCTGTGCTGAATGGTGAGATTCTTCACCGCAGCAAAGTTAGCGGCACTACGAAACTCATCAATGTTTCAATTCAACCGTATATAGGTAACCAAGGTGCTGTAACCGCGAATGTCGTGAAGCACCTCGTCATTTAATTTGCGAAAGTGCACACAATTTACAAAACTAATTTCGCACAAATTGCTTACCACAACTGCGGTGAGCTAGACATTGTAGGCGATTGTAGGATTCGCACGTTCACACCTTGCTTTTGAAGGTTACCTTTTGAGACGTGACAAACTTTTCCTGCCAATCCAGTTAATTATACAAAAAAATTGTACTCCCCACCATGGGTGGCTATGAATCTTCTGAACATGGAAACGGCTGCATGGTTTTCTATCAAACCTAACTAAATCAGCGAACAAAAATCACTTTCAAATCGGAGCTTTCGTTTCGGAGCTCGATACGAGACCACAAACAGAAAAACAAACATGACCTGACACTTATATAATCCCTCTATTCAACAAGGGGTAAAAATATACTCTGACCTAGTCATGTATTTTGTACGGTGTATTTGACTAAGCGGTAAGTAAATACTAACCCAAATACACCTCTATATGTGTATATTGACCGGAGCAAATATGTTCAATCAAAACAACGAGCAGGCTGCGTCACTAGCGGTCACACAATGTCTGGTGATAAAGAAGCTACAGTCATACAGCTACGTCATACTGTTTTATAAATGTGTCAACTGCAATCTTAAATGCTAAAGAATTTAATTTGATAAACTTAGGCAAAAGAGTTTTCTTTCTAAATGGTTATTATTATGACTCTGTGTGAAGGAGTTAGGTCGGGGGAATACTATAGCACCGTTCCTATTTCTGCCACCAAGCAGCAATATTCGCAATGCTGAATTGAACGATTTAGTTTATCTTCTTCTTCTGATCGTTTCATTGGTTCTTTCGAACCAGTGTGTTGAAAGGATTTTAAGTAGACCTCAAAGAGGCTCTTTTCGTGCACTTGACACATATATTTTAACTTTTAGGTTCTACGATATGTCAGTTTCCTCATGATGTTTTCCTTCTTAAATAATTCCAATTAAACTAAAGGGTATGAGCACTTGTGTATACAGGTACATGAACCTTTACGTTTTAGGATAATAGTCTGAGTGCAATGACAAATAGTGCACGTCACGTCCACGGTGGTCACTTTAGTAGGTACGTGTGAAGCTGGCTGACTAAGCCGCGGTTTTACTCTCCGGTGTTTTTCACCGTCTCATTTATTGCACCGACTTTTCCGTAATTTGATCAGATTTTCCCGCGAACTACTCGTAAGACTTAAAAGACGAAGTCTAAGCATTCTACGGTGGCGATCAGTGAAAAGCTATCAAATATCGCTGTCATATTTGACAGCGTTTCACTGAACGCTAAGCAAGGCTTTATTGTGCGTAGTGAAATGTACAGTACGACTAGGCAATAAACAGATTATTATTGTAAGTAATGTTAGCTCAGCTCTTGAGTATCAAAGCTCTCCCGTAGGGATTCTACTGATTTGAAATTCAAATTACGGCACTAAAACTGTTCAGATTAAATTGTACTTCGGAGTTTGAAGGAGGCTTTAGCACAGTGGGAATCGTTTGTAATAATAGTTGTAAATAATCTCGGCGAAGGAAACAATTTGAACGAAATATTGTTTGGCATCCTGTCGTTGAGCGCATTTTATTGTCTTGGTGGAAACAAGAAGCATACTGGAATAATAAGTGGAAATAAGACACTACAATTCTCTCAACCTTTTCAACCATCTCAACTAATAAAATATCAACGTTATACCACCTCGTACATTAGAAAACCTATTGCACTTACCAACAATTTCATCATCATCGATAGATGGATCCAATACCCACAGCAGATTTCACTGGCACTGGTCTTTAGCGTTACAAATTGAACAAAAATAAAATTCTTGTTCAATGAGCAAAATAAAAGTGGCATCTAACCTTTGCCAGCCCCATACAATGCAAGGTTATTACGTTATTTCTATATGGTCATCGATACTGTGTCATCAGTCATTAGTATTACGCAAGTAACATGTACTTAATTACTGGATGATTTCGTTTTTATTTTCAAGATAATGCCTATGTGTTGCTAAAATGAGAGTTTATTGAACTCGTCTTTGTTTGCAAAGAATGGAACGTGCGATGTTTGCGCACTAAAGTTATTGCATATTTTATGCTGACTTGTGATAATGTCGCAATTTATGAATCCATCATAGTCTTTAACGTCTTCGATTTAGTTTGCTATAATTTTCTCAAGAAGAGGGTTGCCAGGACACATTCATGTAAAAATTAGCACAAAAACACGCAAGTTATTTTTGTAGTAGTATTTTTGATAAAGTAAATGTCAATAACATAGCTTGTAAAAAACACGCAGTCTCGCAACTCAGTTCATATTATATTTGGCAATCAGTTAAAACACTGTCAAATAGAACAGCGATATTTGACAGCGTTTCACTGATCACCATCAGCAGAACAAGAACTAAGCAGGACGCTTAGAGATTTGCCTCAAGCTTTACTGGGCCATCTGATTTAAAGTTCAAAGTCATTTTAAGCACTGACGAAGAAGAATATAATTAAAACGGGCGAGAAAGGTCAAAAGTCATAATCTGTAGGTCGTGTGTCAATTGCCCCATCTCGTTGCCGTTCATCTACTTCACTTGTAATGCATCCACCGCAATGGTGTTACTCGGGTAATTTAATTCAATTGTTGCTGGTTTTGTAATGCCCGTAATAACTAGAGTGTATTCTGTTGTAAGTTCGTTATTGTTCTTCCTCGTTTGTTACTAAGGTATTGCTTTTTAATGTCGTTGATGACGTTCCCTACTAAAATCTTTGGGTATTTTAAAGTCGATACATAACGTGTGGGGAAGGAGTGGAATTCCAGGAGAGGAATTCCTTGTCGGCGTCTGTTTTTCCGAACACCTTTAACATGGATGTTTTTAAGAGTAGAGTGAACAGGCATCTTCTAGGTAAGCGTGCTACATCGTCGACCGCATCATCATTTATATAGTCACATACAAATGTTATTTTTGCCCAGCCAATTTACTATACATTTTGTCTTACTGGACAAAAGCATCCTCTATACTTATATCAGTCTTCAGCACATCGAAGTCATTGGCCCAACGCTCATTCGGGCGACCCCGAAAAATAAATTGAGAATGGAATTTTAGCAGGCAAGTCGATGCTACACGGTCGACTGGCTTTCGCAGATCGCTCATCGACTTCACAGTCCAGCAACTCAACCGTTTAGTTGTACTTAAAGGAACTAATATTGCCATTTCATTTAATTTTTAGCCGATTTCAAATAAAAAAGGAAACAAACCAGTTGGTTCTTTTATTTTGTCAATGTTTGTTATCTCGCATAACTTCGTCATTTATGGGCCGATTTGAGAAAATATTATTTTATCTGGAAGGTTCCAGAATGGTCCCATAAATTTCATCAAAACCTGATCATGAAGGTCATGAAGTCGGTATATCAAGTTTTTTAATCTTCTAGTAGGTATGTGCTGTCTTTACTTTCGCAATTTTGTGATGGTGGCTTTTGCACTGGCATTTTGTCAAAGAATTTCTTTCAGTCATAAAACTATATTTATTGTTATTCCATGGTTTCAGTGTCCTTGAAAAAAATAATGCATTTAACAAAAGTATCTCCGCTTAGATAATGACATCGAAATATGCAAGTATTACACGTGGATATTGCGTTGTGGGTCGGTAATCATGCTGTGAATCACTGCTTGGGTTACAATGGATAATAAAACTTATGTGCACATATTGATGTGCGGATTGATTAAGCTGACAGAGGCATAACCAATGGTTTTTAAGCATCTGACTGGTCTCTCAGCTCAGTAGCTCTGCCTTCTGCGCCGTAGGTCGATCTCTACCTAAAAGTATTTGTGTGGTGATCATAGATGTTGGTTCTCTGTCTGGGTGTTATATTGTATTCTAAGTTGGATTTATAAAAAAAGTAAAATAAGTATTATCATATGAAAAAAGAGCTATCTGGTTCCGGTAGTAAATATACAAGCTCTGCTTAATTTGGAAATAGTGCTGTATGGATTGCCTACAACATGTATTTATTATATTTATCTACTTAGGTACTTTTCTACCTACTCTTAATTTATCTACTCTTTTTGTGCACATGAGAAAAGCATCTCTTGTTTTTATTATCATGGCATTCAACGGACAATTTAGCCTGTATTAAATTAATATAGCAAATACCTATTTATATGCTGTATGAATAGTCTAGCAAATCAAGTCGGCTGTTATAGAATGAGGCAGCCTATTGATGACACTTATTCACTCTTGCCTGCTTGAGATCGTAAAATGGGCACAGGTCACCAATGGAAAATAGCAGAGTGCTTACAAAAAAGTGGAAAGATTAGTACCCTTCGCACTTAACAATCTACGTACTCTACTTTAATTTATACCGTGCTCGATGGTACGTTTTTTCCAATTCGAGTTTTTACGAGATTTTTATCCCTGTCGTGTTTTGGGATCTCGTCCGACAGGCTTATTTCCTTATGTTAATCGTTGGTGACTCACGGTGGGTACCTATCGAAGGTCGATGGCCTTCGTCCGTTTCGGAGCGGAGCCGCAGCAAATTGATGCTTCTTTAAAGGAAGTTCCGAGAACCACAATTATTTAATTTACAAAAAGCTCAGCTCATCGTCGATAATAACCCTCAAAACCAAAATGCGGTTTGGGAATTCATAAAACCTTACGAACATGTGCCAGCAATATAACGTGATTTACATGCAATAGTGAGGGGTAATTCTTCAAGTTTTCACTTCTCTCGGCATTCCCGGAGTGACACGTTTTTTTTCGTGGTCAATATGCGTTTTCCTGTCTTGTCATGTATGTGTCCTTTACTAACCGTAGTTAATATATAAAATAAATAAAATTAATATTGCGATCCACACAACACTATCTAGCTCCAAATAAAGCAACGCTTGCACTATGGGGAACCAGATAGCTGGTATAATACTTGTATCCTTTTTTTTTGTAAATACTTTAACACCCAGACAGAGAACAAACATCTGCAATCACCACACAAATATTTGTTCTCGGTGGGGATCGAGCCCACGACCTACGGCGCTGAAGGCAGTGCTACCAGCTGAGCTGAGAGGCCAGTCAAGAGTAAATTATTGCATCAGCCGAAACGAAAATTCTGGAATCGTGACGTCATATATTGTGTGAATCATAATTATACTTGACCATAGATGATAAGAAGAATCCAAGCTGGATTATGTTAGTAATTTTATCTGTAGGGATTTCAGGTAAGATTTGAGAATTTAGGGGCAAATCTATGCATGCAAAGGTACACGGTTCTAGTAATTTAAATTATCCGGTATTGGTTTAAACGCTAATATTTATTGAATAGACCCTGAACACGCTAAAGCTGTAATGCAGTTATTATCAGTTGGACAAATAAATGCTACAATTACTACAATTGAAATGCGACAGACCAGTAACGTGCAAATGCATTCAAGGACAATAATATTACGAAAGCGTTCTCGTTATCTTTGTGCATGGTAAGACTGTTGGACATTCAACTACCAACCATTCTCTAAAACGCACTCAAAGGACATCCTACTGTAAAATATGCCTTCTTACTTTTTGTCATCTCTTCGTAAGATTGATTACATGATTTTGCTCACCCCGATACTTTTTCAGGATAAAAAGTATCCTATGTGAGTCTCCTTGGTTCTAAGCTACCTCCCCACCAATACTAGCCCGATGCCGTTCACGCCCTCCAAATTGCAAGGACTATGATGTTCCTAGGTTTAGGGTGTGCGTTGAACGTTAGTTAGTCGGGCTGATTCTTTTAACAACTAGAAGTGATTCTACTTTTTCACTCAAAAACTTTGCGAGTGTTGAAAATCATCGTCCTTTTTATATAGGTATATTCTTCATATAGAAATCTTTTCTCAGTAGTTACAACTGAGAAGATATTTGGCTAAATCTAGACATATAAGCTCAGTAGATAGTATAGACATATACCTATATTAAAAAGTACGATGATTATCAACACTAGCAAAGTTTTTGAGTCCTTCGAATCGAAAGCCGGATACATGCATTTATGGAAAACTACTGACTTTATGTGAATGTACTTACTACCCTTGAACGTTTTCGACTTTAGACCAGTACCTACTTTATTGCAGGTCTGTGGTCAGTCTACTATAATAAATTATTTAGCTACAGTCTACCGATATGTAATGTATATTTAGTACGCCGGAAAGAGCTTTTTATATTTTAAATCGCCATAGATTTTCCTATTATATCCTATTTTGTGCCTATCAGAAAAAAAGTACTGTTTCAGCATATGAGAAGTGTTTTCTAATACTGTGTCCATAAAACTGTTTCTGTTATTGGCAATAAAATAAAAATAATAAGACATAAAGGTGGTATGACCGTGGTATTATCATTATCCTCTACTGAAACAGTTCTAAAATTAATGGTAGTTACAAAACAGGGGTGTACTTATCATAAAATGATAACTACATAATTTGCTAACGATTACGCTTACGATCCCTAGAGTTCATTGCCCTTTCATGAGGTAGGAAGGCATCATCTGATTTAGCATTATAAAAACCAAGATGGGCTTCATAAACTTTATGGTGGTAATAATAGCCTATAAAACAAACGTTTCCTTCATAATAATATGTAAATGCATAGATCTACTGTTTCTGTTGGTTGGTCCTTAAGAACGTTATCTATACTAGTCTATACTTCTATACTAATATTATAAAGAGGAAAGATTTGTACCTATTTTTGTATGTTTGTAATGAATAGGCTCAAAAAGTACTGAGCCGTTTTAAAAAAATATTTCACCAATACAGTATAGGATCCCTAGAAGAAGGACCTTCACCGAGCTGGTTATTTAATGAAACGTATTTTATATATAATTAAACATGCCAATAATATATTCTATATGGGTTGCCTATCAAATTTCAGTCCAGGATAATTATGATTAATTAATAATTAAAAAAAAAAATTCAACTTTCCACTGGTTTGTTTATTAAACAAATTCTTAAAAAAAACATTTTTTTTTTTTAATTATTTTAATTAAAAAAAACATTATTTTTTTTTAATTATTAATTAATCATATCCTGTACGTTTCATCAAATAACCAGCTCGGTGAAGGTCCTTCTTCTAGGGATCTTAGACTAATAGAATGCTACATTCTTCCAATTTGACATTTACATTACATTTCATTTTGAAAAAAATTAGGGATCCTTTGTAAAATTTGAACAATGTAACCGAAGGTGTAGAAAAATGAGTCTTAAAGTGTCTTTCGTCGAATGCGCTGCCGAAACTATTAGCGATAGAACAAAATAATGTAGGTACAACAATATTGTCTACCCGGGAAGCCGGGACGGGCTGCTAGTATAACCTATTATCGTTCATATCTGTCAAATCTTCGCCATAGGTGCTATAGAATTGTTTACTCGAAAACCATAGACAATCAAACTTTTAGCCTAACAACAGTGAAAAAATAAAAAATAAAGAAAATAGTGCTATAGTCGGTCTCGTAAAATAGATTGGTCGTACGCCTATTATCAAGCCAAGGCGATTGGGCTGTCTCAGATCACCTAATAGCTGTTACATTTAAAGTACCTTGTAACATAATAACAGGTGACTCAGATAATGTAAAGCTATGTTCTACCCGCTGCGTCTCTGCAAGCCAGGTGGTGGACAAATAGTGACGCGGAAGCGACAGGACTATCAATTTTATCCGTCGACACCAACATGCCTAAAATCACCGTTGTAAATTTTTTTTGTTCTAATTTATGATGCTTGACATCAATACATGCCCATTATGTTTGTCGCAGACATTTCACTAGATATCTAGAGGAACGAAGTTGCATCTCAAATTTACGTTCTTGAATCGCGTCAGTTCTGCTGTAGCTTTAAACAAGTTACAAACGAAGGGCAATCAGTGTAAAGTATGAGATAACTCAAATGGGACTATTGACTTCCATCTGCAGTTTTCCTGTAGAGTCAAACTAAGTTTCTAAATCTTCTAAGCTTGTTGAGTGCTTACGGATGGATACTAAGTACCTAAATGTGAAAGAATTCGGAAGGCAGATTTTTTTATTCTTTGGTTTTCATAAATGTATTTTAAAATAGTGTATAAATCATTAGGTCACTAGACTTCTACGACTTCCGAAAGCTTTCTCGAGTGAATGAGAATCTCATCCAAATGTCGATTCACATCCTAGTATGACCACACAACAATAGGGCTCCTATAATAAGCTCAATGAATAGGTAATTAGTGTAGTAAATGTCTCAGGAACGCCACTCGGCGTTAAAATCAAAAGCCAGACGGTGCGGCCACTTTTTTTAGACTAAAATGTGTACAAATCTTTAAAAAACTGCAAGCACCATTCGCAAACCTTTGTTAACACTTGGCACCATTCCAGAATACCTGCGCATCCTCATTTGCGTTCACATCTGGCATTTCGATTATTGAGGAAACTGCAAAGCATTATGCTTTTCGCAAGATTTTGATGCTGATTTCGTTCGTCATAGGCTCTCTGCCCACTAAAGCCTTTGCGGTATTTTACGCGATGGCTTGGTTTCAATACAATTTCGCGTATAAATATGAAGGGCGAAGTTAAGCTTTGTTAAAATTATGAATGATTAAGAACATTGGTCATGGACCATACTTTTGTTAAAGTTCTGATAAAAACTATACAAGCAGTTAGACAAACAATAATGCAATTTTGATAAAATCCATGATTTACAATTCAAATATAATCAAAAAGGTCTTTAAAACAATAACTTAGTATGTTACTTCAGTGGCCATTTGGCTTTACAAGAAATGATTGTACTAGCTACAGAAATAACCTGAACATAAAACGTTTCGAAATCTTTAAGTGCCAATTCAGCTTGCTTGACACATTGTAGACGAAACCTTTCAAGCTTTTTCAAGCTTTGCAAACTGTTATTACAATCTTGCTTACACTTGATTTGCACTTTTCTAAAACACTATTCAGCCAAATTAGCACTATTCATTTATATATTATCCTTTGACAGTCTTCCCTTTTTATTTTATTTTTATTTGTTATTTTTCATGTGACGTCACCTCTTCGCAAAGGGCTCCGCCTGAAAACCAGCGCTGCTTGGCATGGTAGATGATACCTTGTCAGGCAGCAAAAAGCTGAGTCGGGGCCTATTTGGCATAGTTTATTATTGCTAAATGTTGTGAACACTTATGTATGTCTACACCTATGTACTTAAAACCTATGTCAAATAAATGTATTTTCTTTCTTTCTTTTTTTTTTTTTATTCACTTGTTGTTCAGATATAAATATCAGTCAATAGAATAGAATAGAATATAACTTTATTGTACACCAAAAATTAAATAGTCAATTTAGGTAGGTACGATAAAACTACTATTACGTACGTGCGACTTCGCCTGCATGCAGTTTATCGTGAACTTACAGGCGAAATACCTAATTGGGTATTGGGTGCGGAATAGGTAATATCAATCGCGTTTTGGGAGAGATCTAAATCCAGCATCGGGCACAAAAAACGACACCTATAACCAGTGGAATAACATGCTTTTTACGCTACAAAGTGTAGTATAACTTCGTCTCCGGAAAGAAAGGGCTGATCAAGCGTAGGTTCTGCTAATCTCTACACCAGCAATAATTGTAAAGTTGTCATCCACTGATACCAATAACTGTAACGTACAGCGAAACAGACGGCCGTATCTGAGGAAACCTAATAAAAAAGTAATGTATAGTTTGACACTGACCGACCTTGAGATGATTACCTAAGGACCTATTTCTGTTACGTGTTTGTGCAAAAAAATTATGCAGCAGAATCTGTTGAATCAAAGCCAAGATAATGTGGAGTAGGCTACTACTGTTTGTTGTCTGCTGCCAGGCTGCCAGTAAGTGATGGAATAGTTTATTTACCTACCTGACCTATACCAGGCGACAAACAAGATGTTTTTCTGATTAACCACGTCATTTAGCTTGCAGAACGCACTTCATTTAGAAATTTTCGTTCTACGCAGCTCACACTTATGGGGCCTTAGCCAGGAACCATGTGTGTCTTGAGACAACTGTTTTGTTGTATATTACCTACATACTTATTGGTATTTGATACTGCCTACTGTAAAACGTGACAAAAAATGGTGAAATAGATGCTGCTTTAAACACAACATAAGGAACAGTTTTTAAGTTTGGGTGTTGATAGTTTTGAATGAAATTTCCAACCATTATTTATTATTGATAAGTACTGCCAACACCAACTGAAAGCAAGTAAATATTATGTGATTGTTCCAATATACTATATCGATTTATGTGAGTTCTCCAGACAAGCCTCTGAAGGCCGAGGGTTTCGGAGAATCTCGCATTTCTGCATCGAGATACATTTCTGTTCCTTTCTGTTTCAGTTGCTACTGTAGTTAATTTACAGCAACAGCTGGAAACTACGCCTCTACAATGTCTTAAGCTAAAACAACGGTGCTATGGAGTTCTTTATAATCTTTTGTTTTGATAACATACATACACTGACAAGCGGAGCGTGCTTTTTGTTACCAAATACGTCACACTACGCTAATTGGTTGTATCCTTGAGATTTCAACAGACTTCTAAACGAGGGGTTTATTTAGTTATTCAAACTCGACAAACAAAGTGGTTAGAGCATACTACAAAAGACAAAGTGTTCTCAGGGTTACAACCCCACATAAAACAGTAGGTTCTAGTAAGGTTTTTTACTATTCCCAGGAAACAACAGATGTTTAACTTGAAGGAGTGCCCAGGGTATGACGCACATGAGTCTATTTCATTCTGTGCGTATGTGTTGAGTGTAGCATGACATTGGACTTGGAGCAGGACTGTAGTTATGATGACGTACCTTATATTTTCTGCATTTCTTTCGCATCACATAAGTTCATGAGGAAGATGGTTTCAAGATAATTTATAAATTCTTTAATGAATAGCTATTTAGTTTACGTCTGCTAGCGTCGTAATAAATTAATGGGAGCTCACCTTTTTGAGCATAATAGCCAAGTCATAAGTTATAGTGCTGTTCCGGCCTTCAGTAGGCCTACTACAAGCTCTGTCTGGCTCTGTCTCTGGCTCTGATTTTGAATCTGTGTGAGTGCTCACCAGTGAATTATACTGTGTGTGTGATGTTTCGACGTAGGATTTATTTAGTCAACACTCACACAGACTCAAAACCAGAGCCAGACAGAGCTTGTGGTAGAGCTGCAGGTGGGTAAAAAGGCCTAGGTTCAATGTCGATTCGCATCACTGCACTATGCGTGAGTCATAAAGTTTTTTCCTTTGG
Organism: Thera obeliscata; assembly: GCA_947578465.1. Lineage (NCBI taxonomy): Eukaryota > Metazoa > Arthropoda > Insecta > Lepidoptera > Geometridae > Thera > Thera obeliscata. Next base: position 10,081,321 of record OX387926.1, read on the forward strand.
CGCCTGGCGGTTTTCCCACGACGCGACGGTGTAGCTGGAGGGCTCAATTTCAAGTTCACAGTAGGTAAAGCTGTTTAATGACTGCATAACCGTTCGTGTTTTAGATTAGTTGGAGCAAAAACAAGCTTTTGCTGCAGCTAGGTAGGTATCAGTGGGTTCAGTGAAAGACATAAATTAGATTCAAAGTTATAATTAGAAGGACTTTTCAAATTCTCCTTCAAGCCTCCAAGTCTTGGCCAAGTTATACCCTCATGAACAATTTTTTTTTAATTACTATAAAGGACCAGATTACGGGACACTAGAGCCTGGGACAAGAGTTTCAGATGGAGTATGCACCTTTACAGCTTAGTGCAATGAGCAAAGAAACTTTTTCAGCAGCAAGGAGTTTCATAGTTTAAGCATGCGGGTGGATATATAGGGATAAATCCTAAGGAGGATGTGCTAACCTGTCTAAGGAGGCCGTCTACATTAAGTTGTGAATCAGTCGATCATGGTCAAGCAATGGCGCCTCGCGCGTAGTGCTGGAATGCACCCGCGTAGCCGGTCTGTACCGTTGCACATACTTCAATCCTCGTTTTTTGAGATACGGTAAACGTTACATGATGCTGAGTCCTTATATTAGCTGTGAGTTTTTAGAGGCACAGTCGTTATATTGAACCGAGTGTGTATCACAACGTAAGAAAATCCTTACGATATTTTTTTTAAACGTCTTACATCAATAGTACTCTTAGGGAATTACCCCAGGTAACAAGAACAGTGGGAAAATATTAGCTGTGTTTTATCTATAGGTAACCAGAAACTGACACTGAAACAGGTGCTATTTAAAATTATTGATGTGTATAGGCACCTCACTGAGACAGAAATAAAATAAAGGTCTGCAGTAAGCTTTGACGGCCGTCATAGATAGTCACCGCATTTTAGGAGACTGTATCTTATTGCAATAAAACGCGCTGATTTATTGGAATCCAACTGCTGATGCCGTAATACGAGTGTTCGCGAACCTAATTCGTTCCAAACAATCACCACCAAAAAAAATTGTGAAGGTCGTTAACTAGAATTTTATTTTCTTAGAAAATAATGAACTTTTTTAAAAGCTCATAAAATGTTGGATCAAGCTAAAAATACATTCACAGCAAATAAGTAGGTACCTACAGCTCGTAGATATCATACTCTTGCCACAAAGTCAGCTTTACTCCCCCCAGATGTGAAATGGACTTTTTCATCCCACCAGCTCGGAAAGTGTGGTTTTCCTGTTCAATATCTGACTGGAAAAGCCGTTTTTATCCGCTAGAGGATAAAGTAAATTTGAATTTAGAATATCGTGTTTAATAAGTTTGTGAATACACTACCTATTTACTTCTACCTCCGTGGTGCCAAACTTATCATACAACCTTTTTTATTTTGTTAAAAACTCGCACTCGTAACCTTCTTGGTGTATATTTGTAAATTCAAAATCCCATTAAACCTATTTACTTCTAAATAGGTGCCGTGTGGTGCCGAATTTATAACACAACCTTTTTAAATTTGTTATTATCTCATACTCGGAACCTTCTTGGTGTGCTACTTTTAGTCGCGCCATGTTCTTTTTTGCATTTAGCCATTTCCTCGCTGAGGTGGGATGAAAAGTTACGTGTTGCACTCGAGTGCAAAGATTTTTCACCTTGTGCTCTTTTGATTCCTTCGCCAACGCTTAGGATTCTAACTTTTAAACCACTCCCTACGCTCGTGGTTAAACTTTAGAATTCTGCGCTTGCTCAGTCATCAAAATTGAGCACGCGGTTAAAAAGCATCTTTGCACTCTTGTATAACAATAAATAACTATTAAACTGAAGTACAACATGAACTGCTTCAAAGCTATGCAGGAAACGTCAACACTGCTCGGCGTAGTGGATGTTAAATACCATGCATCACTGATACCTATAAAAACGAAATGTTCTCACAGCCACCAATTTAAAAAGTACCATATTTCGAGTACCTACTTGGAAAAGCCTTACAACAGTGTATAGCCGCACCGCCCCCTCATAACCTACCCTCGTTTAGGGGAACAGGGGTTGGTAATAGCAACTAAATGAAAGATTTCTGTCGAGCTTGATCATTAAAACACGAGTGAGTACTCTGATGGAGTTCTCCTTAATTGAGCCATTAGTGTCTCTGAGAAAGGCGATGGTTTGTGTAAAGTTGCGGGTACACCACTGCTATGTTCGTTAATTTATTAATAGTAGACCCCCCCTGTTTTATGACGAAGTTTGTCGATCTTTGCCGAAGGGGTGACGGTTTTATCCCACCACAAAAATACTCTCTTCTTCTTACACACAATGGTTGTGGCGTGGTCGTCATGACGAAGCAGTGGCTCGCTTGACAATTTTCAGCCACTCCTCTCGCACTCCTGTCCTTCTGGCGATTGAGAAGGACATTGCCTTGATTTGGCCCGTCCATCTACCATTAGATCACCCATCGATCATTATCATCATGATGATAATGATGATTGATCGATCATTAGATTTTTTGCCCACAAACTTCCCCAAAAAATGCTCAATCCCGCCTAAAGAGGTTTTTACTTCAAATAACTGCAAGCATTTTTGGATGGCTTCCATACCAGTGTCGCTGGTATTATAAAGTCAAATGTCCTAGACATTCATACACAGATACGCATCCACTTAGCACATGCTGTATCAAACGATTGTTCAAACCTATTCACCAGAAATGTTTACACAGATAAGTAAACACTTCGCAATAAAGGCCCTGGCACACTAAGATAGGGTGCGTGCTAAGGTTTTTGCGGCCGGATTTTATAGATAGCCTTCGCACCAAACTCTAGCCAACATCTGCCACCCATCGTGGCGAGAATACAAAAATTGGACCACGCAGTTTAAAAGTATAATCCAAATTTCGAACATTGTGAGTCGTCTATCAGCTAGGTATTGCTTACCTAATAAAATGTTGCCTGACTTATCCCGCACTCAACCCGCATTGGGCTCACAGCTCACACCCGCATTTGGAGTATCATCATTAAAGAAAAGAAGAAGTCTAATGATGGCCATAAGGCGTCCCACATTTCCAGGAAGAACGATTCTGAGCCAGTTCCAACCACCGACTGGTGCATAAAGGCCTTAAAACCGACTTATACAGGGAGTATGTAATTTAGTAGGAGTGTCCTCTTGCGTCAACAGGGTGTAACGTGAACCTAGGCTTGTGCCATGCTCGTGTCTCTGTAATTTGAGCCTTATTACCTGGTAATAAGGACGTTGGTAATGTGTCAACATCCCTCTGGGACTGGCTGGTCACGGATCTGCGCTGTTTGCGAGGTAACCTAAGTTTTGTTCATGCTTGGAAAAACTGCTCCTTGAGTTACGATTCTAATTACTTGGTTTGCCAACATCATCATTGGTATTGAAGGCTGAGTAGAATAAAAATCCTTTTAAATAATCTTCAAAAACATTCCTTCCTTTCCTTCCTCCTTCCTATATTAATTATTTTCCTTTTTTTTCTTTTTTTTTTTCTTGGGTTTCTTCCTTTTAAATAATTTTTTTTTTTTTTTTTTTAGCCTTTTAATAATCTGTTACGTACAATCACCGTATCATGGAGAAGGTTGTGGGTTCATTCATCCCACTCGGCTCATAGCTTTTGGTACAATTTAAAATCTTTGAGAAGAAAAATTTGATGGCAAAGAGTGACAGTAGGGCAATCGTAACTTGAGATTGAGACCTCGAACCTCGGAAGCTATAAGTTAATCGCTTCTGCGGATGTCCACCAGTAATATTTTTATTGCTTTATTTATTGGTGTTAATATAGCCCTTATTAGCACCATTAGTATGCTTTTATACCACTAGTGAGATATTTTGTCCACGTTAATGTTAAGTCGTTACGAAACTCTACGGTATCAAGTTGCCCCTGACGCTAAAAGATGCAAAGACTTGTTCACTTTTTATCTATTAGATAATTACATTAGCGTTTTCGTGTAAATTATAGGCTAGCCTAGACAGAGTTTTTTTGGTATTCACGCATGTAAAATGCCATAAAAACACAGTCTTCCTCTGCCGGTTGATGTTAATTAATTGATTTCTTGTTGTCTATCCACATACCACCACGTAGAGGCTTCTACTACTTCTATTCATTCATTAATTGATAGACGCGTGAGCTATGAAGCATCCATTTATGCCTCGTATTTCTTAAGTGCTGTCCGGGGTCTTTTGTTAGACAAACTCTTAAGTACCCTTTGCTCCGTTTTGGGCCTCAGAATAACAATCATAATAAATCTGCCTAGGGATATTTTAATGACTTGTTCAGTGGATTCAAAGAAACGACGATCGTTGGGAAAAAGGGATCTGGAATGGCGACCACGAACCGGAAAACGAAGCATAGGACGCCCACCCGATGGACCGAAGACATTGTCAGGGTCGCAGGCAGTCGGTGGATGGAGAGGGGTCAGAATTATTCTTCCTGGAAATGTATAGGGGAAGCCAGCAGTGGACTTCTTCGGGAATGATGTTGATATAACAAAATATGCTCTAAGGTACAACCAGAACAGGTAATCCAGACAGAAAACCAAATAACCCAGTCATTATGAGATACATAAATTGAAAAAAAAAAAAAATTTTGGGGTTATTAAAATCATCTATATTCACATACAAATGTTTGTTCTCTGTCTTGAATTGAGGAGTGGAGGTTCACTGACTTGGTTCCACATTGGGTTCACGTGAACCACGATTAGAGATTCGCAACTAAGTTGCACAAAGCTCGAAGGTTCAACTCAACATGCAAAAACAATACATTCCAAAGGTAGCAACTGAACGGAATAAAGCGAGACCCTAGCTAGCCTGACATTTTGTTTGTTATGGCCTTTTAGGCCGGACTATGGTATTTTTATGATATTGTCCGGCTAAATCTAAAAATGATTATGATGTCCTTGCCGTTTTCGGTTACGGCGACTTTGAATGGATGGACATAATTATAATTGCTTATTGTTTGAGGGTTTCGTTGTTCTGGTTCTGGTATAAGAAACTTGCAATTAATAACATTTGAGCTATCTGCATTGTGTGGTGAACACAGATGTTTGTTTCTGTCTGGGTGTTATGTTGTGTTAAAGCTATCGGTTCCTATTATACAAGCTCTGCTTAGTTTGTGGCTAGATACTGCTGTGTGTATTGTTCACAATATTTATTTATTTACTACCGGCTTTTTGCCCGGCATTTCAGCCATTTTAAATACCATATCAACCCTAGACGCGTGTGAAACGTGCGCAACCGGGCTCTAAAATAAGTTATGGCTAATTCCCTTCAGTCTCTGGAATGCAGTTGCGACGGTGTTCAGTTATCTAAACAATGAGTGGCACTCACATGTGTTGGCTAACACTACCTACTCATCAGTATTGATCGCTGATGATTCGGCGGTCGTTGATAAGGTATACTTGAAATATCAGACATAGCTTGATTGAAATGTTAAAAATATGTGGCACAAACTCATCACTGTTCTAAGTTATTTGAAAGAATTATGCATTTCAGAATTTAAAAAAAGGTTAACTTGGTTTCATATCTCAGTGACTCATGATGCGTTCAGCAAACGCCTATATTCAAGTACAAAATGTAGCTTATTTCGATTTTTACAAGGCGTTCGATCCCGTCAACTTTGATGTCCTGATGTGTTGATAAAATTCAGCATGTACGATATCGGCCAAAACTATTACGATTCTTTGCCAAGTATACCTACCTGTCTGATTGAAAACAGTTTCACGTCTGGGGTGTTTTGACTTTTTTGTATAGATACTATACTCTAGATCTGGAGTAAGCCAAGGCACTCAATTGGGCCCCTTCTTTTTCTATCATGATCATGCATAACATAGCTTTTTTTTCTCACCAGTTCGCAATGTTTTATAAAAAATATGCAAATAACATCAAATGTGGAAATCAAGTCAACACAAGATTGATTTGCAAAAATTATTAACACTATTGGTACCTACAGGCTTGGAAGTAAGGAAGTGGCTACACCTCAACATCTCAAAATGCCAGCTAATGAGCCACTTCACTGAGTTTTCACTCCACGGAGAAGTAATAGCTAGGTGTCTTTCAAATACTTCGGTGCTAATGTCAACACAAAACTATCATTTCATGAGCACATGCGATAGCTCAGAGTACCCAGCTTTAAGAGGTTGTATATCTCGAGACTGCAAACATTTGAACATCTTTATGCATCTTAACTGATAAAAAATATTCGAGTTGATAAACACAAATAAGATCAAAGTTTTTTGTTCAACCTATTTAATAGCTGACTGTACATATCTAAAGGATAACTATAAATCAATCTTCCTGCGTCTAAGAATAATTAACTGTTCTATTTATAAAACAGATGCAAGCAGTCCATGGTAAAAACGGTGAAGGTAAAAATGAATTTATTTATGTTGAAATATTGCTTAACTCGCATTTGTTGTTGTTGATATTTGCACGCATTTGGTACTTCAGCAACTCAAATGATAGACGCTGATTCAGTTCTAGCTACTTCCCCAACGCTTTTGTCCAGAAGGGTACCAAAACCACCGTAAAATGATCCCTTAATCCAATCTAGATGCAAAAAGTCTCAAAGCAGGTTGTCAATATAGAAAGACCTTTATTTACTGGTCGTGTCAGTTGAGTGCGTTTATGAATAGGCCTTGCTTTGTCAAGTCCAGCCAGACATAAAGAATGGCTTTTATAGACAATACTGAGAATCGATTCGCATGAGTGTGCAATGGAAATTAGAATTATATAGCTTCATTTTACTAAATTTAACAACAGATTATGGAGGTACATATTACATTGTGTTTAGACATTGTTGAAGTTTATTACAGATGGATAGGTACCTTCTACCTTGTTATCTCTCTAGCTAGGTAGTTAATAAATCTTAGATTCATATAAGTCTCAAACCATTTGAAGCCTCTTCAATTATGTTTTGTGATAAGCAAGACAGTTTTTGCGTCATGTATTTCAGATGAAATCCACTAAATATAAATATACAAGTAATAAAGCAGTAAAGAGAAAAGGTCTCCTTTAGACCATAAATTAAAGATAGAACCCTATAGTTTAACCGAACTTACTTATCATGGAATCTCGGAAAGTACAAAGCCTAGGAACTGAACTTTGGCTCAAGCACTCTTGACTTATTTGAAAGTTCTGTTCCTGGTTGTAAAGGGGAGTCATTTATTTTTCTTCTTCCTGCCCTCATCCTACTTTATGTGGGGTTGGCACAACATGTCTTCCTACTCCATTCCCCTATGTCAGCCGTCATCTCTGCATTCACTCCTCTTTTATCCTTGTCATCTTTCACACAGTTCATCCATGTTTTTTTTGGGGTACCTCTCCTCACATTATCCATCCACATCCATACTCATCACTCTCGTAGTCACAAGACTTTCATCCTTCCTCATGACATCAAAAAAGGGGAGTCATTTGTATTCAAAAACTAACTTCACGTGAACGAAGTCGTGGGATTCCACTAGGAAAGATATAAATTAGTGTCAACAGTAATAGGTGCTCATCATAGAGACTCTTCAGATGGGCTTAAGATTTCTAGATTCAAATTGTTGATTTATTTTAATCGTACCTTCGAGACGCGAAACTTGGAGTATATAAATTGCGCTTTAGCTAGTTTAAATATTCATTCAAGTTGTAATGAGGAGTTCCTCATTATATCTTTATGGTAGTTGCCATAAAAGACCAGGCAGTAAACGTCAGAGTGGCTTATGGAAGAACACATCTTGAATGCACTTCATTTTGAGTCTGTCTAGGCTTTTGTTTGGCCTACGTGCCGCTCTATTGATCTAGTTCAGAGGGGCGTGATTGAACCATGACAAGCACCTACCTAGTAGGTATACATACTCAGTTATTCAGGATTATGGTGTTTTACCATTTTTTTTAAAGGTTACAGTGTTTTTGTCTTTATAAAAGCTAGCAAGCACATCAATATTCATGCACGTTGTGCCGAAGCCGGACTCAAGAGAGGCCAGGTGTCAAAGTGATCATCCTGATCGGGGTGATCCCGACATCCTTGTATCATCCCCAAGGATGTCGGGATCCTAGAAGTTTTATACGGGTAAGTAGGTACTTACCCGTATAAAACTTCTAGGATCCCGACATCCAAAAAAAAAATTAAGGAGCGAGTGATAGAGAGAGATTTGAAAATGTATACCTATACATTTTCAAATCTCTCTCTATCACTCGCTCCTTAATTTTTTTTTTGGTATTATTTTTTTAATGTTTTGCTTTATGTTATATGTAATGATTTCTGATTTTTATTGATTTGTGTTGTTTTGATAAAACCTTGCGCCAGCTAAGCGTTCTGCAGTGGCGATCAGTGAAACGCTGTCAAATATCGCTGTCATATTTAACAGCGTTTCACTCATCTACGTAAGAAATTGATTAGTTCATTCATGAACTACATACTTCGGTACCTATGCAAATAAAGAGTTGAGCTAGCAATCTTAACCTACAAAGAAAAGTTGGATGAACAGTGTGAAAGATGACCATGGATAAGAAAGAAGGGAATACAGAGATGACGGCTGAAGAGAATGGAAGAGGAGAACATGTTGTGCCACCCCCACATGAGGTGGGATAAAAGCAGGAAGAAGGAGGAGACACCTTATGACCTTACCCAAATAGTAAGCATCACGAGGGGAAACACTCACGGTCAATGGACCATCTCATCAAAATCAAGAAGATTAGGTACAGTACTAACTACTAAATCCAAAATAACCTGATGTCCGGAGACATTCGTTAGTGAGCCTTATTTATAACTGTGCGTGTGATACCAGATCTTGCTGTCTTTTATGTTGATTAGTTTGACGATGTGATTGGCCTGTTTGCAAACAGTTAGATAGGTACTAGATATCAGATCATACGATCAGGTAGAACAGCTTCAGATCGAAGTCAAATTGGCAAACATCGTGGCGGTTTTAGGGAAAGTTGGAGTTCCCACGACGGGAGAATATCCCCCAAGACTATCGACTAGGTAGGAATTGACCAGAATCTTCAAAATCAGCCGTGTATTCAAAAGGTTGAATTATGTGAGATTCGAAACTTGAGAATCAAAACATGATTGACAGGATTTTCGAAATTTCACATGTAGATAGAACAGCTAGCATAGTAGCTATTGGTAATAACGCTAGGTATGACTACTAAGGTCAGGTCTTCATCCTGTGTTGAGTTATCAATGTTAGCAATGCCAATGATGCTGTATATTTTATGCAGAAGAATGACATAGACTGTCGATTTGCTGAGAGGAACATCAGTGGCACTACAGGCAAATCTGTTTTTATCTTAAGACCTGTGGCCTTCTTTAAACATAATTTGTATGTAAAAAGCACACCAGTGGCAATCATTTACGCTAGGTAAGTATACCTATATGTGCTATGCTGCAATATAGTTAGTATCAATTTATCCCATTGTAAAACAAATCCAATATTAGACCACTTAGCACTCGTTGACGCCTGTACGAAGTATATAGATACGAGTAGTTACATTATTGGATACAAACCTGATGTTTGATCAGTCAATTAGAACATAGATCACATTACTACACTCTGAATATTGTGGCTGGATTGATAAAAATGCGGTTTCACTTTCACTGACATCTATAAAGTAAGAATAGCCTCAACAAGATAGTTATGTTAAACTTTTCAAAACACGAGAGATGAATCCTGAGAACTTTACGAAGATAAGTGCCGTTTATAAAGATAAATAATAAACTTACCGGAGTGCTATGTTTATTTTTCCACCCACAGATGTTGAAAAGCCCGCATTTGCGTACCAACGCACGCAATTCCGTTAGGTTCGGTGTAAAGTTTGCACTGTTCAAGTACGTAGGGGATATGGGGTAAAATTGATCACTGATTATATTTGAGTTGCGGAATTTTGTAAGTAAACGCGCAGCGCGCACGGGCGTATTGCAGCGAAGCACGCGCTTGACTGCTGGCGGTCCCTCCAATGCTGGCGGCGCGCTCCCCCGGCGCGTTGACGCGACGATACCGTCTGGCGTCAGGTTGCCAGGCTGCCGGTTAGCGAGACCATGAAGAAGGGACAAAACCCGCTTTTTTATCCCATCTGTGATTAGCAACAATACTTCATTCAAACAAGGACTAACCGAGCTCGTTTGGCTTCGTTTTCGTTTGATTCATGATGTAGGTAAGTACTAACAATAGAATGTTTAGAAAAGTTAGATTTGCAGCATTGAAATAGACATTTACTGAACAAGAAATTTGAGAATTTATCAACTAATGTCTTGTGAGTTTTTACCCTATGAAAGAACCAGTTGGATGTGTTAAGTCAGACTAAAGATTTGCATTACAACAGAATCCAATGAACCCACCTAACATGGCCATTGAACACCCATTCGATGATACTATTTAGATTAGGTTGTCCACCGAATCATTGTTTTCAGTAAACGTTTCAGACTTTAAGCTTTCATTAGGCATCCCAATTTTATATCAAAGGGAATCCAATGAAAAATCCAAAACATTGGGGAACGATCCCGATCACACACAAAAAATAGTCTTAAAAAAATGATAAGATAAGACATAAGACAGTCTTAGTAAACCTAATGAAGGTGCTGCAAAATGAAACCTAACAAGCATTGATTTTAACGACAGAAACTCAAGATTTCAATCGGAAACGTTTATGAAATATCCTGAATGTTTAAAATGAAACAGTAGTAACAGTGGTTGCATATTTTAAATATTGAAAAACAAAGTGAATCTCAATAGGTTGATAGTGGAAATTAGGTATTACATAATTCAGATACAAATGTAAGCTACCTATGTGGATCTACGGGGTCTGGTTGACTTCTGGGAGCGAGTTGATCAACTCACAGGGGAGAGAAAACCGTTGGCTCACTTCAAACAAGTGCCTTCCCTCGAAGAAGACTTCGTTTTCTGAAATGTTTCTTAGCTGTCCTTGGTAGAAATCTGAGCAGCTGTCTGCTGTCCAGTACTTAATGTTTATTTATTGGAAAACCAATTTATGACCCAGAAACTAGTGATCCAAATAAAGGTTTTGATGGATACAAAACATTCTAGAAGAAGTTACTGTGAACGCCGTAAGTGGACATAATATTGAAGAAGATGAAACAGCGCATACAATGTTTTAATACAAATAATTAGCATACTTATAGTTCTAACTGACTGCCAGGCGTGGATACAACGCACAGCCTAATCCTAAACAGCCAAAAGCAACGATATTATTTTTTTGGAGCTTACAATACATGCATGTATAGAAGAACACTTATAACTTGGTTTCTGTCAACGTGGAGCCAGCGGTCCTTCTACAGCCATGTCAGTAGCAAACTGTTATGTAATAGAAAACGTATTGCACAATTTCCTGATCAGAGCATGGAGCTGAACCAGATGGCATTTCATATTCCACTGGATTCTGCTGTACCTATCCTTTTATGAATGGCTCGCTTCGGCCTTAGTCACGAATCCGCTGCGCTAAGAATGTTTATATCGCAAATTTCAAAGTAGTGTCGCAGAATTTGCCAAGAACATGGGTAAAAAAACACTCAAAAATCAATTAAGCTCCGAAAAGCGCACAAGTATATTTTTCAGTGTCTTTAGTGTGAATAGAACTGCTGGAAAGGGAAGACCTCGGCGCAATGTATCTCGATCAGATAGCAGACTTTATAAAGAAAGGACAGGTCGGAGTACCATAAACGGACGAGAATGAATGAAGAATGTTACTAGAGTGAGTAAAGCGAAGGAGGATGTCAGGATCGTAGCAAGTGGAAGTGTGATCTCTGCCTACCCCCATGGGAATGAGGCGAGATATTATTTATTTATGTATTAATTTTCCTAGGTTCTTCATAAAATATACTCATACCTACTCTAGCTTCACGAATTTGATAGATGCGCTCTCAGGCATCAGCCGTCATCCCCTCAGCACCTTAAAGCAAATTGATTTCTGCTACGCATAAACTTTATGGCATAAAATAAAGTTTACTTATTTTATTGAACCTGATGTAACTATACGGCGATGAATAATTTGACGGTGACATTTCACGGTAAGTACGGTAAACGGTAGGCTTGCATAGGGCAATTATTGATACGCTGACCCCAGGCGAATAGGTCATACGATCGATGTGACGTCATTATCAGTCAAGTCCACAGCTAGATGAAGGTAAGCCCCCATAATTTTTTAAACGACTTCAAAAACCGTTTCATTCTCAATTCGAATGCATTTTTATAACGCTTATAATAGCTTCACCTGTATGTATGTATGTAACCGACCTCTTTGAGCTCGATTTTGTCCTACTTTGAACGATCAGATTTGATTCAAACTTTGCACACCTGTCAAAGGTCGATGACAATGCAATAATATGAAAAAAAAATTAAAAAATTAAAAAAAAAAAACTAAAAAGTAAAAAAAAAAATATAGTTTAAAAAACTAAAAAAAAACGCTTTTATAACTAATTGAACTAAAAAGTTAAAAATAAAACTAATAATCAATTGAAAAATTTATATTATTGTACAAAAAGCGTGGGGTGCTTGATTTTGATTGTTGTAAATATTTTATCAATAGTTTATTATATCTGAAGTTATTATAAAAAGCACCCCACGCTTTTTTGTACAATAATATACATTTTTCAATTGATTATTACAGTTTTATTTTTAACTTTTTAGTTCAATTAGTTATAAAAGCGTTTTTTTTTAGTTTTTTAAACTATAATTTTTTGTTAGAACTATTACTGACGGAACGAGCACTAGCCCACCCAATAGGTTCTCTTTGCAACAAGCAAGCCAATGGCCCATCTGATATTGAAATGTCTATACTATATTATATTAAAGGTACCGAGGTCGTGCCCTATGTGGTACACTCCGTCCACTAGGAAATAGGTTAGGGAACTATTTATTCTACCTACAGACACAATAATAAATAATAGTCAGCCCTATTTCTATTCATAATTGTATTTTCTAGGCATTCCATTGAATACATTACTAAACTATGAGATCATCAGAAATCCTCATTCTTGATGATAACGTAACGCAGTCAGTGGCATAATTTCTCAGTACTTAGCTTAGTGGCGGCAAGATTATTTTTGTGATGACTCCCCAAAAATAGACTTTAAAAACTCCTTACTGCGCAGGTATCAAACCTCCTTGGGAAAAATAAAGATGGAGTAATTTTTAACGACAGATGGGATTACTCAGAAAACCTCCAACTATTTTCACAGGGCTAGGAAAAAAATACTTTTTTATTTGCAGAAGGTTTAACAAGTCCTGAGACGTAATTATAGTATTCTGTGGTATCAGGGGGCTAATTCTCGGGCCGATCTCGATCATTTTGCAATTTTATTTTATTGCTTCTTTTCGAAGAGAGAATGCCAGATTTCCTTGAGTAATTCATCAACAACCTCATCATAAAAGCCTCAACAGCTACGATATACGGAAAATGTAGAAAAAGTACGGGGTTGTGAAAAGAAGCGATAAAATAAAATTGCAAAATGATCGAGATCGGCCCGAGAATTAGCCCCCAGGTAGTTTGTTGATACCACGACCGATGACGTAAGGGGCCGGATCCTAGGTCTTCGCCGTCACGACTCTCTAGCAGATTTGTTTGTGGTTGGGGTTCCAAAGATAAACAGAAAACCCATAAAGCTTCTGTTAGTCTGTCCTTAGTCGAGCCCTTTTACTAGTGCAGTGCCCATCATCACGTTGAAATGCTTGTTTTAAAAGTCATTTTTCTGATGTCATCATCACGTTGAAATGCTTGTTTTAAAAGTCATTTTTCTGATCATCCTGAGTCAACGAGGATCGATAGTTTGCGCGAGAGACACTTCCAAAGTAGAAAAAAGTTGGTCCCCCCCCCTCTAACTTCTAAAATAAGAGAATGATAAATCCAAAAAAAATATATGTTGTACATTACTATGTAAACTTTCAACGATATTTGGTTTGAACGAGATCTAGTCAGTAGTTTTTTTTTTATACGTCATAAATCGTAAACTGCAATTTACCTTTCGACGAACTACAAAAACCTTTATATTATGTTAATTGATGCTACGGAACCCTTCATGGGTGAGTCCGACTCGCACTTGGCTGTTTTTTTGTCTCTAGCATTGACATGCAATTGTCAACTCGAGCAAATGTGACAAAACACGGATTAACTAGTCCAACGCTACGCTAGGATTATTAATAAGACCCTTAGAGATAGAACTATCTTTAACCGACAAATAGCGTCAACCCCGTCACATACGGAGCTATAATATATGTATATGTATAATTCATGTACCCGCCTACCCGCAGCCCACACGTTAACATTGGCTCCGTAAACAATAATTGTTTTAAAATACAAAGTTACGTTTTTCTTCTAATCAGGAAACATATTTACGTAAAGTGCATTAAAACCTACATCATATATTGTTAGTGACAAAGTAATTTCAGTTAAATAGGCAATAATTTGATCAAACCTAAAAGGAGTGAAATCACATTGAATCAGTGCAGTTTCTCTCAAATAAACACAAAAGTAACTATAAACAACTACTACCTATGATAAAGTGAGTAATTTTTAAATGTAATCATGATGTATCAGTAAAGAAACAAACAAAAACTGTTTTGTTTACTATTACTAAAACTTGACCTTTGGACCTGCAGGCAGTTCAATTGAACTTTACTACCTACGATTGGAAGGCTACCATCTATTTCTTCTATTATTACTTTGTTTAATACCTAACTGTGTGGGCTGTGGGCTTGGGTTTGATTTTGGGGAAATATATGGTCAGGTGAAAACAGACAACTGACTAGAGTTATGTCTATTAATTTGGGTACTAAGTGCCTACATACCTGAGTTTGGGTAGCTACACTACACTACCAATTCTTTGTTAGCAATCATTGTTTCCATCGGTCAGGTGTTGAGCTTTTAAGAATAGTATTGCCCAATACAGCTTATTTAGAATTTATCAACGTTAACTCTTTACTGCGCTTGCTCCTACTCTGTAGCAAGTAGGTCAAGTTGTGCCTGGCATTTCTCTTTTGAGGGAGTTACAGGATAGGTGGAAAATAAATAGAACAGTACTACATTCTTTATTACAAAACATTATATTATTTGTGATAACAGCCAGTAAAATTAGTTAGTCTAACAGCTAAGTTTAATAAATTAGTAAGCTACTCGTACTTACCAACTTGAGAGGTGTTAGATACTACTGGTTAGATTGGTCCAGTAATCACATAAGGGTCATGTCATCAACGAGGCCAAGGGCTATGACCATGCCGAGGGCGAGAGCAGTTAAGCCGGCTAGGATGGAGAAAGGAGCGCCAGGGACGGGGTCGGGGGTGCCTAACCAGCCGAGGTCGGCGGGAGTGCCAGGGCCTCCAGAGTTCTTTTCGCAGCCGCTGACGTCGACAGGGCCCAGGGCTGACGGCACGGTGACGCGACGACCTGAGGCGCTCGACAGTGCTGAGCTGCCGGCTGGAGGCCTGGGGCGGGATGTGGGGCAGAGGGAGCAGGGGGACATCGCAAGTCCGGCATTCGAACCCCTCGTCAATAGCACTGTCAGCAGACTGCGCGCATGCCTCGAGTCAACCTCAAGGACGGTGGACGAAACCTTGCGCCTCGGGCAGCGGACCCCAGCGGAGGCGATGCGGAACCCCTCACCCGCCTCGCAGCCAGCCTCCCTCTCGGGGGCACCCAGCCCCTGCGCTGAGGAGGAAGGTAGGGAGTCGGAGGACTCTCCCGATGCGCGATGCCAGTTTTTGGAGCTGTCGATGATGTCACTGGGTGAGGGCGGCCCAGTCCACGAGGCGCCCCGGCTTGCCACCCAGGTACTAAATCGCACGATAGCTGAGTTGGATCGCTCGCGCAACCTCAGCCGCGATATCAGGGAGGGCATCCTCGCTGGTCTGCATGCGCTACACGGCTGCGTGCTGCGCCTTGCCGACTCGCGCGCGCGCCACCTTGCTGATAAGGAGCGCCTGCGTGCCGCCGCCGAGAGACAACAAACTCTGCAACAGAAGATCCACGCCGGTAAGTTGGAGGCTATCAATAGTTATGTACAAACCAATCTGGAGGAGTTGCGGCGAACTAACGCCGCGACGCACCTGCTTCTGCAGGAGATGCGCGACCGTCAGCACGACGGTGTGCCTGCTCCCTCTGCTGCTGCCGCCGCTGTCCCTGCCTTTACTGCCACCAGCGCTACTGCCGAACAGATGGACAGGTTGGTTGAGGAAGTGCGTGCTCTTCGGGAAGAGTGCCGCCAACCAAGGCCACCTGCCGCCCCCCCCCTCGCGTTTGTCGATCCTGACGGCGCTGGGGCTCCCGTTGGCTCGCATGTCGAGCAGACGGAGAGGTCCTGGCAGCCCTCTTCAGGGGACGGACCCGGTCCGCGAGGGAGTGCGGGGCTCCGTAAGACCCGTGGCGAGCCCCTCTCGTATGCGGCGACAGTAGCCAGGTATCCGATCATCGTGGAGTCGAGTGACCCCACCTGCACGGGCGAGAAGATCATCGCGACTATCAAGAGCGGCGTTGACGTCGTGAGTATGGGGGTCGGGGTTAATGGGGTTCGCAAGTGCAAGGACGGACGAGTTGCAATCTCCCTGGAGTCAGCGGAAGAGCGCGCGCGCATGGGTGAGGCCATCGTGGGGCTTGGCGACGGGCTGCGAGTGCACGAGCCGCGCGCTCGTGACCCGCGGCTCCGGCTTGGAGGGGTCATCGCGGAGCTCGGGGATGCTGCGCTTGAGGAGGCTCTACTGCGGCAGAATGCCGCGCTGCTGCGAGGCGTGCCGGACGCTGAACGTAGGGCGAAGGTGCTGCGCCGCGTGCGCGGCAGGAATGCTGCGCTCAACGGTGTTGTCGTGCAGGTCAGCCCAGAGGTATGGGGCGCGCTGCGAGACCGTCGCGTGCGCATCGGCTACCAGGTAATAGTAGCGGTGGACCAGTCACCCGTGGTGCAGTGCTACCGCTGTTTAGGGTTCTCACATGTGGCGACTGAGTGTCGTGCGCCGGAGGCGGCGTGCGGACACTGTGCGCTCGCGCATGACACGCGTGTGTGTCCGCAGCGGGCGATGACGCCGTGCTGCGTCAATTGCAGTACGCGCCGGCCGCGCGCGCGTGCTGACCATCCCGCCTACAGCGCCGACTGCCCCGAGTGGAGGAAGTGGGACGGGATAGCCCGCCTGGCTGTCCGCTACTGCTGAGGGCACTTTTCAGGCTTCTGCCGACATGGATCTGAGGAATGTAAAGGTGCTTCAGTACAATTTGGGTAGAGGGCGCGCTGCGACGAATGAGTGTCTCCGTGAGGCCACCTGTCGGCGAGTTCAGATTTTGATGTTGCAGGAGCCGTATGTAGGGGTTGAACCCTGCATGGCGGTTCCCAGGGGTTGTAGGGTAGTTCAGAGTACTGGAAGTGTCGAACGGGCGATTCGGTCTGCAATCGTTATCACGGATCCTAACATAGAGTGTATTGAGAATTCAAAATTTATGACCAGGGACATCATAGGGGTTATCGTTAGAGTTGATAAACTGAAAATAGGAATAATAAGCGTTTACTTGGATAAGGAATTAGATTTAGTTAGTTATATGTCTACTGTGAAGAGGATCGTGCAGGCAATGAGCGTCGATCGGATTCTACTGGGTGGAGACATGAACGCCCGAAGTCCCTGGTGGGGTTGTGATGCGGAGGACGTGCGAGGCCTGACTGTGACGGATTGCCTGGCTGAGCTGGGTTTGGAGGTGCTGAACGAGGGCACTGAGCCCACCTTTCTCTCGTATCGAGCTGGAAGAGCTTGCACCAGCATCATCGACGTGACAGCATGCTCCGCCTCGTTGCTGGCCAGTGTTACCGATTGGCGAGTGGATGCTGAGCTCTGTACCTTGTCTGATCACCGGCCCATTACGCTCACCCTGCGAGTGAGGACAGAACGGAGTTCAGTGACGGAGGATGGCAATACTACGCGAGTATACGACACGAGTAAGGCGGACTGGCTGAGGTTCAGGTCGGAGCTCGAGCGTGAATTCAACGCGCTTGACATGGAGGGCAGCTTGGCAACCGTTGACGGCCGTGAGAGGGTGAACTCAGTTGCGGATCGGTACACGGGCTGCATTGTGAAAGCCTGTGAGAGCGCCATCCCTCGGATTCCCCGTAGGAGAATCACCAAAGCCTGCAAATGGTGGACGCCTGAGCTGGTCCGGCTGAAAGCGGAAATGGTTCGTCGTAGGAGAAGGATTTCTAAGGCCAATCCGCGGAGAAGGCAGTTGGTGGTGGACCACTACTTGGAGTCCAAGGAGCAGTACAAGGCTACCATCCAGTCCGCTATGACGAAAAGTTGGATTGATTTTTGCACCGGAGAGAAGGTGGAGACTGTATGGCAGCGCTCCTACAGGATAATGAAAGCCTGCTCGGTTCGGACGCGGCATGACAAGCTATTGGTGACGCCTGACGGAAGAACTTTGAACGAGCAGGAATCTGCGGCACTCCTGGCGGAAACCTTTTATCCCTGGGATGATGCAGACCAAGATACAAGTGATCAGACTCTTCAGAGAGCAAGAGCTGCTCGCTTGGTGGCGGGTATTGAGGGGAGCGAGCCAGTGGGAGATGTCGTGGGCTTCACTGGAGCAGAGCTGGATGTGGTGCTTCGTGCGATGAGTGCGAAAAAGGCTCCAGGAGGGGATGGGCTTACGCTGGATATCTGCCTCAAGGCCTACTCGTGCAACAAGCCTCTGCTTCTGGGACTATTCACGCAATGTCTAAGGTTCGGATGTTTCCCACGGATTTGGAAGATGGCTACTATAAAGGTGATCCCCAAGCCAGCTAGAGATGACTACACCAGACCCAAATCTTATAGGCCTATTGGACTGCTGCCCGTTTTGGGGAAAATGCTGGAGAAGCTGTTTGTCAACCGATTGCAGTGGCAGCTGGGCACGAGTGGGCATTTGAGTATGTGCCAGTACGGATTTACTCCGCAGCGCAGTGCCGAGGATGCCCTCTATGATGCATTGGCTATTGTAAGGAGGAGTCTGGAGCAGAAGAAGATAGTGGTTATGGTTTCGCTGGATATTGAGGGGGCGTTTGATAATGCGTGGTGGCCGGCGATCATCAACGAGCTGCAGGCCAGGGAGGTGGACTCCAGTGTTGTGCGGCTTATTGTTAATTACCTCTCCGAGAGAAAAGTGAGGTTACGCTACGCGGGAAAGACTGTGGAGAGGGACACCAGTAAAGGATGCATACAGGGCTCCACTTGTGGTCCCATATTATGGAATGTGCAACTTGCTTCGGTGTTGGAGCAGGCTCAGTATGAGGGGGTGCGGGTGCAGGCATTTGCTGATGATATTTTGATGATAGCGGCTGCATCTAATGGTGGTGAGTTGGAAGAGACCATGAACCGAGCTCTGGCTGTGATTGTTCAATGGGGAGAAAGGCTAAAGCTCAGGTTTGCTCCTGAAAAGACACAAGCTCTCTTAATTACCAGGAAGGTTACTTATCACACTCCTAGACTAGAAATGTCCGGTGCTGAGATAGCTTATGGGTCGAGTCTTAAGATCTTGGGGTTGACATTGGATCCACTGCTCAATTTTCGACAGCATTTGGAAGCTATAAATAAGAAAGCTATTGCATTCTACAAGATTGTAGCTAGAGCAGCGCGCGCACAATGGGGTCTTAATTCTAATATTTTAAGGCTTATTTACATATCTGTGGTGGAACCGACGGTCTTGTACTCTGCCAGCTGCTGGGCGGACATCTCGTCGAGGGTGTATGCTGAGAGGGCACTTAACAGCTTAACGCGCTCTTTTGCAATCAAGATCAGCAAGTCACACCGTACTGTGTCCTTTGTGTCGAGTGTATTATTGGCAAGAATACTACCACTTCCTCTTCGAGTTAGAGAGCATGCTCAAATATATCAAATAAAGAGAGGGGAACCACTGCCCTGTTTGCCGGGATGCAGTGTTGAGCTCAGAAGGAGTCCTTTCTCACTGCCCCATCCGGCAGAGAGGAAACGGATAGAGTTTGGGTTGATTGGGTCATGTGATGATGTGGCGAGTCTTGTTGATGACGGGCCCATTCTCTATACGGATGGCAGTAAGCTGGAGGGAAAGGTTGGTGCAGCGGTGTCCTGCTGGACTGGAGGAAGGGAAACTAAATACACTAGTTTTCGCCTGGCAGGTTTCTGCAGTGTGTATCAAGCTGAGCTGTCGGCGATTTTTCGTGCATTGGATATTATTGATAAGTTGAAACACAGTATCTTTAGCATTGCAAGCGACTCAAGGTCTGCATTGGAGGCAATCAGTGACCCAAGTACGGTACACCCTTTGGCAGTCGACATAAGGGCAAGGATTCATAACTTAAACGGACAGGGCAAAGGAGTCTCTCTACACTGGGTTAAGGCTCACTGCGGAATACCTGGCAATGAGAGGGCGGATGAGCTGGCCAAGCATGCAGCACTTAATAACCGACAGCTACCCAGGTATGACAGGTTTCCTCTGTCCTTCGCTAAGCACTCCACCAGGAGCAGTTCTTTGAAGGCATGGCAGTACAGCTACGAGACGGCCACTGCGGGTTCTACAACAAGGTTATTTTTCAAGAATGTCAATGTGGCTTATAAAATTTTAAATCAACTTAATATTAGTAACTTTATTGTACAGATTTTGACAGGACACGGGGGGTTTAATTTTTATTTGCACAAGTTTAAGCTCAAGGATTCTCCATTGTGCTCTTGTGGGGAGGATGTCTCTCAAACTGTGCAGCATGTACTAGTAGAGTGCATAAAGTTTCAAAGGTTGAGGTATGACTGTGAGAGTGCAATGGAGACTGACATTAGATTAGATAGTTTACATGTAATTCTTACCGATGATGATTGCAGACCGTTGTTTCTCAATTTTGCGAGGACCGTTCTTCGCATAATTGGGAAGGAGAATGGGTCAATTGTTGAGAAGTGATGCCTTGGTCTTATTGATTGAGAGACGTTTCCTGTGGGTGATTGTTATTGTGGGGAGGCGAACGGGGAGATGTTGTTTTTATTTTTGGTAAATAATACGTAATCACAACAATAATAAAAGATAATACTTGCCAGAATAACATTTCTTCTTCCGCTTTTGACACTTGACAGTGACTCTGACGAATCTGACGTTGACGGTTATGACAGGCACAATAAAGTAACCTATTCTACCTTTGTCAAACGAGCATTGTTTTTAATTTGTCTCTTTCATGGAGCGTCCTTATTTTATTTTAATTATGATTATTGTTATTATTTGTAATTATGCATGAATTTATTTTGTAACTGGATTTATACTAAGATGCCTGTAATTCATTTATTTGAAATTATGAACGTAATGAATTGTAATATTGTTAATACTTATGTTTTTATTTTAATTTTATTTTTATTTGTAATGTTATGATAATTTTTATTTGTAACTTATTTATGATGTATTTATTAATAGCGCAATGCTGATTTATGCTGAATGATAAAATTGATAGATAGGTATTAATTTTAGTAATAAAGTAGTTTTATGTTGTTTTTATTACCTACCCTACCCTGCCTTTAAAATAAATAACTAAAGAGCTAGTGATGGGGCGAAATTGAAGTAATGAAATTGAATTAATGAAATTGAATTTAATTATCACTTATAATATTTTTAATGATTAAAGATTTACCTATTATTTAGATAATAATAGATATAGATCAAATGTTGTTGCATTATAATAGCAACAGGTTATTTTAAGTTAGTGCCATTTCGAGATGGCAATTAAAATAAAAAAAAAAAAAAAAAAAAAAAAAAAAAAATATATGTATATGAATATGCCGTGCTATATTGCATATTACGGTATTGATTTTGTTTTTTTTTTTTTGAAAGAATTTGGTGACGTCATAGAAGTATATAATTATAGCTGCGTGTGCGGTCATTTGAATATTTGTATAGAAAATTCATCGTTATACGCCTTGCTATATTTTATACTAGCTGTGCCCGCGACTTCGTCCGCATGGAATAATGTCTGTGGTTAGCATTTTTAAATTGTAGCGGAAAAAAAACGTAGGTAGATCATATTCGCGTGCACGTGACACAGTCGTCTGCCCTCTTACTAAACTTAGACATATTTCCCCACCTACACAGCGCCGTACTACGCCACACTTTCTTCTCTCCCCGCATTCCCCTCCAAACTCCCCCCAGACTCCCCTCCACAATACCCCTGTACTCCCCCTTTGCACTCCCCACCAAACTCTTTTTTGTATCAAATCAACAGACTAAAAAATAAGTTTCAAGTTTCTAGCTCTAAAAATGACGATACTTCCATACAACTTTCAACCCCCATTTTCAACCCCATTACAACCCTTTTTTCGCAATAAAAAAAAGTCTATGTCCTTCCTCAGGCTCTACACTATCTGTGTACCAAATTTAATTTCAATCGGTTCAGTTGTATTGGCATGAAAGCCGGACAGACAGACAGACAGACAGAGTTACAAACGAATTTATAATATTAATAAAGATTATGTAGCTACGTGTGTGAGGGACTTTACTTTAAGATAGTAAAATCCGTTCCAAGTCAAACACCTTTTCGTGGCTAAGCTTCCTCAATTTACGCAAAAAATAATAATCGAAGGCTAGGTACATAAGTATGTATGTAAAGTAGGTAAACATAAGACTAATTTGAAAAAAATCATGCCATGAGTGAGCATGACCCTTGTTTGAATTTCCGTGAGTTCACATCACGGTTTTTGAACACGATTCGTGGACATACTTGCTTCCGCTTGCATCTTCTCGCGTATGTTATCCAGTTAAAATAATACATTATGGATAGTAAACTAAATATATGCTGAAAGGAGCTTACAATAGTTATTTGTTATACAAGAGTGCAAAGCTGCTTTTTAACCGCGTGCTCAATTTTGATGACCGAGCAAGCGCAGGATTCTAAAATTTAACCACGAGCGGAGCGAGTGGTTTAAATGTTAGAATCCTAAGCGTTGGCGAAGGAATCAAAAGAGCACAAGGTAAAAAATCTTTGCACTCGAGTGCAACACGTAACATTTCATCCCACCTCAGCGAGGAAATGACTAAATGCAAAAAAGAACATGGCGCGACTAAAAGTAACACACCAAGAAGGTTCCAAGTATGAGTTTTTAACAAATTCAAAAAGGTTGTATGATAAATTCGGCACCATGCAGGTAGAAGTAATTAGGTTTAATGATGTTTTGAATTCGCAAATACACCAAGAAGGTTACGAGTAGGAGTTTTTAACAAATTAAAAAAGGTTGTATGATAAATTCGGCACCGTGGAGGTAAAAGTAAATAGGTTGTGTATTCACAAACTTAGTGAACACGATATTCTAAATTCAAATTCACTTTATCCTCTAGCGGATAAAAATGGATTTTCCAGTCAGATATTGAACAGCAAAAACCCACTTTCAGAGTTGGTGGGATGAAAAAAATATTGTATTGTATTTTTTAACTCTACAGGACAAATTCACAACTTTATCCACCAGTTATTGACAGGATCATGCCGACGGTTACTATACCAACCAACCTATTTTTTCGAACCCCGTACCGAAAAAAAAACACACCGATTGTTTCCGATCGAAACCGAGCGCGTGTGCGCATATAATATTAGATATAAAAATATATTATTTTAAGAGTTAGAAAAGTTATAGAACTTTATCATAGAAGGTAATGACCCCTTTTCCAGATAAATACAACGTGTATCAAAATATGTGTACTATCCTGAAGGGGGGTGAATTTCCACCCCCCGGGGAACAACTTTTGTTCAACGACTTTTCGAACTTCGATTGGTATCTCTGAAAAAAACTGCAACGAAGTTTCAACATTAACAGCTGACTTTATACAAAGTGACAACCCTAAACTCAGCTACAGAGGTAGTAGGTAGTAGTAGTAGACCTACAGAGGTAGTAGGTCAAGGGGTCAAGGGGTTCCAAGGATAGGGTTGTCAATTTATTTAGGCATTATGAAATTAAATATTTTTGCATGGGAAACTAAAAATAGGAATTTTTAATTATCTCCCCTCCACAACTGATCACCATTGTGGTCTGAAACCCCCCACCTTCGCATAGTACACATATTTAGATACACCTTGTATACCTACTTAGAAAAAACTATAGGTAGGTAGGTATTATAAATCAGTTTACATGATGGATTACTCCTATCACATTCACGAACGGATTATAATAAATTAAAATAGCGTTTGAAAACAACCGTTTTAAGTTCTATGACACTAGTCTAAAGACACATAAAGTAGGTATTATCTGTTCGCTTCCAGTTATGATATTAATTGAATCAATACCTTTTTTTAGTTAACATAAAATATGTATGCAAATAGGTATTTTTTTTCTTTGAACCGGTTGTAAGCACAGCAAGTATTGAAAAATACCTACTTACGGCTACTAACTCAAACTTAACTTAACTCTAACTCTTTTTAACTTTATTATAAATTCGTTTGCTAAGGTTGTCTGGAAGAGATTGCTCTTCAGCGATAAGACCGCCCATTGTACATTTGTATGTTTTAAATTATTGATACTTGTTTTATCATTGTTAGTTTTAAGGTGTGCAATAAAGAATTTTCTATTCTATTCTATTCTATTCTTACTGTTAGCTACGCTATCATGTGTTTTTTTATACAACTAGCTGATGGACCAAGCTTAAAGAGTGGTCCATACCATCGCCTATACCAAAGCATTGCCTCGTGGTCACGCACGTCAAGAAAGGCCCTACGATGCACTGCCCTACGTCCATCAACTTGAGGCATACGGATGTTCAGTCTCATGTCTTTGAAATTTCACCTGCACCCACAACCTTATCATACCGAAACAATGAATGAATTACCTTTATTATTTATTAATTTTCAGAGTAGTGTGGCAGCATTGCTAAGAAACATTACAGGGGCAAATGCTGAAAAAATAAAATAAGTAGGTACCTAGGTACCTAAACTTGCCAACTGATACCGTGTTATTTATTTATTATTTATTTTATTTATTTATATTTATTATACAGAAAGTTAGGTACATTTAACATCGAACAGTGGTTTAAAGCCTAAGTAAGGTTTGTCTTACCACTGGGTTTTTCCCCCGGTTAGTATTATGTTATCTGTGCCCCGGTAAATGTCATTTGAAATGCTGCCACAATACCTTCAAAGTTCAAAATTGTATAAATTCTAGTGTAGAGACTAGTAGAGACCTAGTTTAGCCAGATTTGTGCTTCTCCGATGCCTGCGCCGGAAACAAAATCATACCTGTACCCTTATTCCGAGTTTCACTCGATCAGTTTGAACAATTCGTTTCGCCTTACGTGTCTCTCTCTTTTGTATAAAGAAATACTAAGGCCCGTATTATGAAACAGTGTTTGGGTCTGTCTGAGTCGAGTCTCAAGCATCGATTTTTACACTTTTCAATAGTGAACTTTTTTAAAATCTTGAGCTTGAGACTCGACTCAGACTCAAGCACTGTTTCGAAATAGGTACGGGCCTACGACAATAAAATACGTTACGTTGAAACGATCTTAACGAGTCTCATCTTAACACCATACAAAAAGAGAGACACGTAGGCAAAACGAATTGTTCTGACTGATCTAGTAAAACTCAGAATAAGGGTACTGCACCCACTTCGCCACACTTATCGTGATAGATCGAGCAAAAAGCGTTTCGCTTTGATAAACAACTTGGAAAAAACGTATTAGCCTGAATAGACGTTGAATTTCAATTAGATTACAGTAACGAACAGTACATTGCAATGTCGAGTTGAACTGACCACAATCAATTCATGCCGGAATCAAAATAACAGGATA
This sequence comes from Thera obeliscata, assembly GCA_947578465.1. Lineage (NCBI taxonomy): Eukaryota > Metazoa > Arthropoda > Insecta > Lepidoptera > Geometridae > Thera > Thera obeliscata. Next base: position 10,107,048 of record OX387926.1, read on the forward strand.
ATGCTAAAAATGGAGTTATTTTGAAACACGTTTTGATAAAAGGTTTCTAGGAATTGAAGCAGGTAAGTAGGTCAATACCTATATACCTGTTTTATCAAAACGTGTTTCAAAATAACTCTATTTTAGCACTTTCCTGTTATTTTGTTTTAGATACCTACCTACTATGCTTGATGTCACTCAACATCACACAAAGCGCTTCGCTTTCACATTTTTTCGTGCAAACTGACAAGGAGTAGAACTCTTTACCGTCGTCAATATTACCGAAACACACCTTGGAATTTTCAAGTCAAGAGTGAACAAGTGGATTAAAGCTAAGCGTGCTCCACCTTAGGCTGCATTTTCACTTTCCATCCGGTGTGATGGCAGTCAAAAGTCTAGATTGAGCAATTTAAAAAAAACCTACGTATAATATAATAGATCGGTGTAGGTAGAATCTTTGCTAACGTACAGTTACATAACCCACATAAAGCTAACTAGAGACGAGCTATTTGCCAGTGAATGAAACTGAGATAACACAATTTCTACGCTTTGCTCTGGACTGGTTTTTTTGCATACAAGAATTGGACTCCAACAGTAGGATAGGATAGTGACTAAAGCGTCTCATGATAAACTCAAACTACTTATAAAAATTATGAACGACTTCCTTGCCTTCACAAATGAACATGAACATGTCTTGATGACGTATAGTGACAGATGAGCTTTACACCTAAAAAAATTATTGTACACTTTACAAAAAGCGAATTTCAATTTTAAACTTAAAAGAATAACCGGCAAGAAACTCAAAAAATGGCAAGAGCAACGCGAATAGCATTGGATCTGGCTTTAGGTTTGTACCATACAAAATCCATAAATAAACTACTAAGACTGCGACAAAACAAATGTAGAATTTTGCCTTCTTATAGAGCCTCTCTGCACTATGTTCTAATTTGTCCCATTTTCATTAACCAGTGTATCTCTCAAGCTCTATAAACATGAAGTTCTGATTATACCTTTTCTGTCTATCATTATCAATTATCAAGAGTAATAAATCTGCATTTGTTTTGTTCGCAGTTTCATTGGCCACGGTTAGACCAGTCATCTCAAAAGTTTGGAGCGCTACTAAAAATATGGTCACAAACACACCAGCTAAACCACTTGTCGCTAATCCAGTCGTATCAAAGGTTGAAACAACACTGGATAAGGTGGCAAATATGCTAGTGACAAAAATGACTGTATTCAGAGATTATCAGTTGCAAGGAGAAGAAAAATACCTTGAAGCTGAACTAGAAAAAGTTAGGAAAAAGTTGGGGGGAGGGGGGTATGGGGGTCAAGGACAATGTAGCTGATACCGTTACCAAATAAGTTTTTGTACTTAATAAATTATGGTTACTGACAAATTTCAGCATTCTTTTTCAATGTATCTATTGTACTTATGAATTCACGAACAAAACGCATTGAAATAATAAAGTACTTACTAACCTTTATGGCTACACGTTTAGAAGACGTTTTATGTGAGAGTCCAAATGCTCTGGAGTCCAATAAAAGATACGAACAATTTGGCTAGTCATGTTAGTCAGGTTGTGCTTTTTAGTCATTAAAAACGATGTAATTGACAAATATTTTTATTTTAGCAACAGGTAAGAGCCTGAAACCAGCCCTAGGGATAATGTGGCAATACGCAAAAGTGGAATGTGTACCACCTATGACGCAAGGTTTTTTCAATGGTCCTGGTGGACAGAAGCTGGAAAACTCCGTATCAGCAGCAGCTGACAACGCCATTGCGGGAATAGAATCTAGAATAAGGGACATGGACGCAGAAGTGGAGAGGGTCAGGAAAGAAAAAGAGAACGCAATCAAGGCAGCACAAGATAAAGTAATAGCTGAAGCAGCGAAAAAAGTTCAGGAAGCTAAAATGAAAGCAATGGAAGCTCAAAAATCGAAAGAAAAAGAAGCACTAACAAAAAAAGCTGAAGAGGATAAAAAAGCAGCATCTGAGAAAAAACCTGAAACGGCGGAAAAGCCTAAGGAAAAGTCAAAGCCAAAAAAGAAACCACCAGCGCCGAAGAATAAAAAATAGAATGAGGGCTATAACAATAACGGTGTTAAAAGACTCTTGAATAGTTTCATAAAGTTATTTTTCTAATATTTAATTTTCTTTCCTATCATAATGTGAAGTGCAGCATATTGCAGTTGCAGAGGAGCTACATCAACTATAAAGGTCCCAGGTACCTTACTGATCAGTCAGTGTGGGAACGCATGTTTAGTGTCTCTTTCAGAACCTCAACAATTAATAAAAAAAAAATTACACCCATAGATTTTATATTTTTGGGAAAGCCTGTGATTTTTCAATCATCTCCAGACGGCAATATTATGTTGAGAAATAGTGGAGAAGGTCTGGCGCGTTTTAAGTCTTATTTTTTCCTTTTACAAATTGGTGCATATGCAAAGTTCTTGTGTTTTTAAAACGTTTCGAACATCATTTCGGAAAATGCAGTTAAAATGTTACCTACCTAGCTACCTACATACTTGTTCAATATACTCTTTGAAAACAACTTGCCAACCAGTTGTCAAGACCATAGATGATACCTGCACTACGTCAAGACGTCAATGTCTATGTCGACTTTGTTTCTTCTTGCCTATTTATGTTGTGTTGTGTCGTTATAAATTAAGTGTGCTAATTAAATTTAATAAGGCTGAAACGATGACCTCTGGCGCTAATGCTGTGAAAAATATAATAAGCAATTTATTCCGTGAGTATTATAGAACGACATTTATAAGTTATATTATGTTCTTCGAGCTAACGTGCTTTTATCTCCATGCTTTTAGCCACAAGGAAAACTACATAAATCGCGAAAATAGTAGCCCCACATTTAAGTACCTACCTATTAGGTATAATAAACTACCTTAGGTACTTAGGTAATAGTTACTATATTTTCTTTCTTTTCTCTCTATTCGGTGTAAGTTTACAAGGTATAATCAAGATGCCTCATAAAAGCATTTAATTGTAAAGCTACTTACTCATATACATACGAATTAAAATCATATTTTACAGGCAACAGATCGACCATAGCGTATGAATTGTCTGAACTGTACAAACCATCACTAAACAGGCACAAGGCCAAACTGATTGAATTATTAAAAGGTGAGCAAATATCAATAAGAACAAGCACATTGAATTGTTTGGCATTACGCAAACACCGATCAATAAACATTTTTTGATGTATGTACCTACTTACTACGATTTCAGAAAAGGCCGAAGAAGCATCGCAATCGAAAATTGCGCGAAAAATGCGAGAGGCCAAAGGCTTTTACACATTGGAGATGGCACCTCCATCTTACAACGAAATGGAAGTAAGTTTGAAAATGAACAGTCAGCAGCAGGTAGTTTTGTGATGAAACAAGCAGATGGCTTTACCGCACCTGTAGCCTATAGTCATCTACAGGCTGAAGGTGCAAAGCAGTAGACCACGTACGCTATGAATCTACCGTACGATATGCAAGCACAGCCCTCCGTCTGCCAGCGTGTGTGCCTGTAATTTAACCACTCTTCAAACCAAAACAGCAACAGCTATGCAACAAACTCTTCAAATCGTATTACAGAAACAGCAACGCACTAGACTCTTCAAAACAGAAACACAGCCACACAACCGCACCACTTTACAAACAGAAACAGAAATTGCAACCCACCAGACTCTTCAAACAGGAACACAGCATAGCAAAGCAACATACCTACCTACTCTTCTAACAGAAACACAGCAACTGCAACGCACCAGACTCTTCAAACATAAACACAGCAAAGCAACCTACGTAACGGTAGAGCGGATAGCAGATTCTTCAGCGTAATCTTCAGATCCACTTATCCAACTGTTGCCTATAACTTTAGGCAAGTGTAATTTTCGTTTACAGAAACTGAAATCGGATCTGGGTTTAGTTAAAGAGTTCATCAAAACCGGCTGCTACAAGCACATCACTGTCAAGCAAGCCTGGCTTCTGTTTCTCGTCGGCTGTGAGGTAGGCCTATGGTTCTACCTTGGGGAGACCATTGGGAAAATGCATATTATTGGGTATCAAGTTTAGATCCAGTCCAGCGTGTAAGATATCTAGTATCGCAATATTATACTTACTGGTTTTTAAGACATCTTTCATTTTATGACATGTGAGTTACGTTTTATTTCTCTAGTTTCCCAGTATCAGCCGGCATCTCAGTAGTCGCTCCTTTCTTTTTCACGTCATCTTTTCGCATTCCACCCATCTTGAATGATTACTAAACAGGCTTTGATTAGGTAGAATTACGTCTTAATTTTATTCTTCTTGCCTTGCAATTTTATAGGTCTGCAGCGGTATAGGCTTGTCCTAATATTGCGAGGTTTAGCATTACGACCCAGAATCAAAGTACTCATGAGTGGACACTACATCCGAGTGATTCCGAGTAAGTACTCAAATGCCCGGGGAAACCGAGCACCAATGAGTTAATCTGTTCAAAAATGAATTAGCATAATGTACCTACCAATTTATTTCGTATACCCATTAGGGTACCCTGTCTTGCTTATGGTAGGAACTTTTTTTTTTTTGGCGAGGTAGGTTTACGAGTTACGAGGTAGGTAGCGGCGAGGCTTACCTTACATAACTGTACCCAGAACGAAATATTTAGGTAACAAGGAGGTTGGATACCCCGTCTTTCTGCGGCATTATGGAGTCCAAAAAGTCTATGTTAGGTTAGTACCTACCTAGTAATGCATACAGTGAAGTGAAGCGCTAACAGTAGGCGCGGGAGAGGCCGCCGGGCGGCGCCGCCGCCCGGCCGGCCGTGCTCCTAGTAACTGGAAACAATAAATGCAAAGATTTTATAAATTCTTACGTAGGTACTTACGCTGTACCTAGTTTATTAATTTCTTATTCATATAATCAGTGTAGCATAGCAGCGAATACAAAAATCCCATTACCATTGTCCAGCCCACTGCTGAAATCCAGAATAATGCTAGCCATAAATTATCAATTAATTTCTTCCTACAAGTGAAAAAGCTCAATACACACGGCAGAATAAAGCTTCTAAGGCAGCTACCGTCCAGTGTGTCCCGGGCCTAAACAGCTTTTTGTTTGACAGGTACCTAAACTTTTGACAACTTCGTTGATTGAATTTAGTGATGTCGATAATAAATCGATGTAACTTAGTTCGATGGTTTAATCGATTTTCGTCACATTTGTTTCTGCGTGTGATAATCTCAGGCCACGGAGGTTGGAAATGTATCTAATACTACGCGAAAGGAGATTCCTAAGACTAGAACGGCATACGTACAAAACTAATAAGTGGACTACATACTCATAAGTTAGTCCCAAATAATTATTTGAAAGAAATAGAACACTATGTTCACGACGGTTTTTCTATTATGTAGGTATGAACAATTTTGGAATAGAAATCTCATTAGGGCGGCTATTTTTTGGCTCAACAGGCTAATACTAATATCCTCAAACTTTTTTTAAGTACATCATTGATGGGTATTGTTTTTTATACAAATAACTGATGAAACATGTATTCATGGCCCACCTGATGTTATGCGTTAATCATCACCTAATAAAAAACATTGCCTCATAGGTCAGGAACGTGCCCTACTATGCTCTTCCCTGCGTCCATCAACTTGAGGCATAAAGAATATGTTCAGCCTCATGTGCCAGTAATTTTACCGGCGGATGCCGCAGCATTGCTGTGTTTTGGTTTGAAGGGTGTGGATACACCCTTCAAACCAAAACACAGCAATGCTGCTTCACAGTAGAACTAAGCATGGTGGTAGTACTTCCTCGGACGAGCCGAGCCCTTCACAAAGAGTTCTACTATTAAGCATACTGACGAGTCTTGCTGCGCCAAAATCCCCGTGACTACGGCCCATAGTATTTGGCTTCAAATCATAGATTTATCAGCCTGTATTCCTATGTAAAACTAACAGAGCGTAGTGAAATCTAACCTTACCGTTATTTAAGGAATAAAAGGCTATTTTTCATAATCGATTACTATTTTCTGCCATCTTATGTTCGATTATTGCCCCAATCGATTACGACTAATGCCTTCACTATTTGAGTTGAATCAAAATGGTGTGGAAGGTGCAATGCGGTGTTTCCGCGGAAACCCAAAGCAAAGAATCATGCTTAGTCCGCAGTCCGAAAATGTATGAACTATGATAATTTTGGAGTCTATGTAGTGCTTGTGTTGTGTGAATTAACTCCGGCATTATAGGTTCCTCTTTAAGTTTTGCGGTCGAGTGTTGTCGTAATGCTGCGGCGAGTAAATTTTTATTCAATATGTTTCGTATTCGGTCTCAGTGTTCTACTAATTCTTGCTGGAAGTCGATATACAGATAACGTAAATTATCGTCCGTCCACCGAAAATCACAGGAATGCATGGACTTACGTGAAAACTGAGGATGGAGAAGACAGTCTGCTGCAACCCATTTCCACGGATCCGGACGATGGCTCGCCAAATATTGACAAAATTCTAGACAAAACTCGCTCTAAAATTAAACTTGAATTGTGGAACTGCAACTTAACAAATTTTGGAGTAAATAAATTGGAAGATTTAACTCTGGAAACCAACGGAAAACCTGTACGAAGTGTCATCATATCCACATGGAGGTCCGGGACAACATTTCTTGGTGAGGTCTTAAATGCTATGCCTGGTAACTTTTACCACTATGAACCCCTTCTGAAATACAACGTCACCCAAATCAGAGGGGCTCCAAATGCAAATGATGCCCTGAGGACTATCAAGAAAATGCTCAAATGTGACTTTAGTGGGATGGATGACTATTTTAAATATGGAAAGACGCATTTGTACCAATTCAGCCATAATACAAGAATATGGGACCATTGTAAATATAATAAGGAGCTGTGTTTGGATGCCAATTTCACAGCAAGATTTTGTAAGCTGTTTCCTTTCCAAAGTATGAAGGTTGTACGTGTGAGGTTGAGTCTTATTGAAGATGTTTTAAAAGACAAAGAGTAAGTAGACCGATATCACATAACTTATCTGCTAAAGCTTTTCTTTAATTTATTTTGTTTTATTTTATTTGGGAAACAGTACAGTATTACAACAGCTCCTTACTAACAGTACTTACAAGTTTCCAACCATTAAATTTTTCATAAAAAGTGTGTTACAGACAATTTAAATCAGCTTCCTCAAATTTGAATAAATTCATTTATATCCTAAATTAAATGAATTCCAGGCTTAACACTAAAGTGATATTGTTAATACGGGATCCTCGGGGTGTGATGCAATCTCGTCAGCATCGCGACTTCTGCAGACCAGCTCCAGACTGCTGGAGACCCGAGCTACTCTGTGCCGACATGATCAGTGATTATGTAGCTGCTGGCCGGCTAATTCAGAAGTACCCAGACCGGCTTATGTAAGTATCTGTAAAGCTTCAAAAGGCGGGTGTATCACTTCTTGAAAGGCCGGCAGCGCATCAGCACCACCTCTGGTGTTGCAGGTGTCTATGGGCAACGGTGACTACTTTCCATCAGGTGGCTCGTCTGCCAACTATGGCATAAAAAAAAAGCTTACTATTTGGAGTCAAACCAATGAGACCAAAACCAGATCCAATGAGAATGAAAATAAATGAATCTGAATCTGATACCCAAAGTAGTCTAAACTCCCAGGGGTCCAGGGGTTACCAGCACCACTGAGGTAGGGGTCACACAGGGCTACTATGAGTCTATGTGTGCAAAAAATATTGGAGGTCCATTAAATGTAAATGGGGTCTCGATGTGACCGTCATGGCAGTTAATGTGAGCCATGCCCCTTGGAGCTTGTGAGTGACCAGGAAGTGTAACTTGCAAGAAGCTGGTTTACCAATAAGCTATTTTTTTGTTAAGAATGATGTGCAGTGCTCGTATTTATCTTAGTTAAAAATACGGAAATACAAGATACCTACCTAATGCAATTAGCATGAAAAAGGTTACACTAAAACAAAATGTAAATAATGTGTGTATAAAAACTATGAAGTTTTATAATTTACTATGTTTTTTAGGGTACTCCGTTATGAAGAACTGGCCTTGACACCGAATGAGACAACACATCAATTACTCAAGTTTTTAAGGCTGGGTGCCACTAGGTCGGTGGATGAATTCCTACACACGCACACTAATGTGGAGGTGGCTGGGGTCAGTTCTACATTCAGGGTCTCCAGAGATGTGCCTTTCAGATGGAAGAATATACTCAAGTACACTTATGTTGAGGAAATACAGGTAATATTACTATTTATAGATTATGTAGGGTGTGTATGGAGTAAATACAAACAGCTTCAAGACTTGGCATGATCACCCACAGGTCTCTTAGGCTTGTATTCCGAAACAACTACAAACAAAATACTACAAGAATGTTATATAGTGGACAAAGTGTCCAGTAAGTATGTGTTTGTGTGGATATAAAGTAAACCTAACCTTATCTAGACTCCTTATATAACTTTTAAGTATAGAAATTATTATAAGTTGCGTCATGCCGCCTTTTCTTGTTTCAAGATATTCTCATAAAATGTTAAAATAATCCAGTGTGTGTAGTGTACTGCAGTATTCCTCTGCACATGCCAACTCAACAAGCGGTTTACCTTGAACTGAGTTAGTGCTCTAGCCTAGCTATTCGTCAATCACTTGGCCCTCTGTCTCTCTGTCAATCAACAACATATAATTATTATCATTTGTTCCAAGGCAATTTTAGTAGTAGGGCTCTTTGTGAAGGGCCAGTCTGCAGAAATACTACCATCACTGACGTCAAGCTGCCATGCTGTGTTTCAGTTTGTGGGTGCCGTTGACATTGCAATCATATGAGGCTTAAAACCTGTGTGCCTCAATTTGTTGAACGCAGGGTAATTGTAGGGCACATTCTTAACCTGCGTGTTACAGGTGATACATAAGTTTGTTCAAACTCCACCTAGTATAAAAAAATCAAATACTCGTACTAAACTATCAGATATAAAGTTGATTGAACAAAAGCAAGCGTCTTCGTTTCAGCTGGGGTAAAACTGCTTTCTGTGTGTCTGTCCATCAGGTGTATGCCTAATGTTGAGCTGATAAACATAAGAAAAAAACATCTCACCCAACTCAAAGATTTGTGAGGTCTACAGCTCACAGAGCAACTAGTTATTGGAAGGATAAGAGATGAATTGATTTCGTGTATTTTTCCAGGAAGTGTGTAAAGAGGCCATGTCTCTGTGGGGATACAAACTGGCGAACAACGCAACGCACATGACCAGCAAAGAATACAACCCTTTGGAGCCGTACACCATTACTCAGTGATTCTACTATTCTTCAATGAACCCGCTGACCGGTTTCACCATACAATTGTACAAGATTTATTGCATTTACAACACGTAAGTATTCCTTAAAGAAAAACTATAGTTAGATTAATTCTATAGCCTAATCTTACCTACGCCGTATTCGTTATACATTTCACTATTAATGACTTTTGCGAGGTATCATTAAAGTCCCTCCATTTCAATACTAGATAATAGGATGTCCGTTTCCTTGAATTATTACCGGGCTGAAGCTGTAATAAGCATTCAAGATTTATGATCAGTTTCTTGAAAGTCATAACAATAAACTATGGTTGTAAAACATAGTCGGCAACATCCGTTGGATGCTTCGAGACTGTGATGAGCCTGAGAATACGCGTTAAACTTCTAATTTGTTTTTAAAGCTAAAAGAATAGGGCGACCCTTTTGGATTAGCAAAGTATAGGTAGCGGCACATAACTTTAGCGCTGACCGTTAGGGGGCTAGCGGAATGAAGGGCGGGCATGCGTAGCGCTGATTGGCTCTCTAGTCGCACTCCGCTCTCTGTACCAATAGGACACTCTGCACACATCCACACATCCAGTGTGCGCGACATGCGCACACTACGACGCATGCGCAGCTATCCCCTCCGCGTATCGCTCAGCGCTAAAGTTATGTGCCGCTAGTTATAAACCGACTAAACGCAAAACCACACAACATTATTGTAATATACTACGCATAGAATGGGCACGGTGCTCCCCCCACCAATCGAAACTTCCGCACCTCACCGCCGTTTCAAATCTTGACAAGGCTCTGATTAGGTACAGTACGAAACTGGTGCGTTTCGTTTTGTTTCGTCGTTTTTTACAAGCACACACGCGTGCGTGTACAAATACGACATTATGTGTAGGGTTTGTGTAAGAACCGCACACAAACGCGCGTGTGCTAAACGATTTGTTGCCTGTTCTTCAAGCTTGGTCGCGCGACACTGGCACCTTACTAACTCACACAGCTTTGAAACGTTTTAAAGTGATCCTTGTGATTAAATTAATAAATTTATGATGTTTTTTGTGTGTCTGTTATTGTAATAGATAGTTAGGCGGTTTTTGTTTGGATTTTGATCAAGTGTCCGGGGGAAAAAACGTGTTGACATCGTAAGCTTTCGTCGTTTTCCGTCAACCTATAGTCAAAGCCGTTTTTCCTTTTGTTTCAGATGCAGTTAAATACGGTTGCATCTCTATATATTCTGGCAGTTTAAATATTAAGGTGTCTACATCTTAAAGTCTCATTCCTCCCAAACTTGAAGACTTAGAGTTAAAAACAAAAAATATGGTAAATCATATTGCGAGACTTTAATTAACAAAAACACAATTGCAAGGTACTGTAATTTTATAATTAGATTTTTTAGTGTTCATTTTTTCCATGACTTAGAATGCTCAGATATCGTGTATGTTGCATGTTGTATGTAACATCGAATTCTCTAACTCAGTATGTAATATTATTTTTTATTATTATTTAAGACTGAAATGTTTCCATTACTCCAAAATGTACTTCCATGTAAGTAATAATCTGCGCTTGAATGTTCGATCTATAATCATAGTGACGTTTTGAAATCGAGGTTGTGTGCTGCACATATAGTGTCATTATATCAAATTGTAAAAGATGGACCATTTATTATAGCGGTCAAAATTGCTTGAGTCTTTTCGACTTCATAACACAAAGACCGAACACAGCACACAGTCAAGCAATTTTGGCCTCTAACTTAGCGCGTTTAATAAAGCTTAGGCGGATATACTTAGCACTAAAGGAATTGACAAACTGTTGATGCTTCCATTATAGACACTCGAATAACATAGTTTAGAAGTGCATTATTTTTACATTATACTAAGGTTTAAGTCAATTGTGTACATATAAACGAAGATAATCAATGTATAGAGCAATATCGATTCAGTCCAGAGTCACAATTTATACAACTTAGCGTACAAGTGCATAGAAATGACCAAATTGTCGTGCTATCGACTTATGAGTAGGAATTGGAACGTAAAATTTAAATTTTGGACTGGTGACGTTGTTTTGGTCGGATCCATAAAAAATCAGACGAGGGGTTTGAAAATTAGCAATTTAAATTTATCGCGTTTATGAGGCTTTTAGGCATCGGCCTACTGTGATAATTAAATACAAATAATAGTGCATAAAACACGCACACCATTGAACAACAATTTTATAAAATAATTTGTATTTATAGCGATTGCCTCACAAAGTAGTTTTACAAAGTACACTGTCAAACTATTTTAGTGGACCGAGAATGTATGTGCAACAAAAAAGGAATTGAGAGCTGGCTGAATGAAATGACGACATAAGATCCTCCTTCGGTCAACTAAACAAGTTGGTGGCACTAATAGTAGAATGTAATCTCCGTCCATGAGATAATACCCTATAAATCCCCAAAAGTTCCCCAAAAAGGAGTACCTCGTGATTATAAAACAATAAATGCCCCATCTCGGTGGTGGCGCGACTTTACATCGCTGTAAAACTACCTAAACATTCAAATGAAGCAATGTTATTCAAAAAATCGATTCAACCTCTGTTTAAATTCCCTATACTCAATTGAAAGGTAAATTTACTTTGTACCTACTAGCAGACAATCTCGCTAGTTCAAAGAACTGTATCCTTAGTCTGAGTTTTACTCGATCAGTTTAAACAATTCGTTTCGCCTACGTGTCTCTTTCTTTTGTATAGAGCAATGATGGGACAACAACTCGTTTCGATCGTTTCTACGTAACGTATTGTTTTTGTCTCATCTTTTCTCCGTACAAAATAGAGAGACACGTAAGCGAAACGAATTGTTCAAACTGATCGAGTAAAACTACGACTTGCCCTTCTGATCAATTATTCACCAGACCGCGGGTGCATGAAACGTTCTGAAATACCGGAAGTCAAAACACACAAAATGAAATCAGGGTAAATATCCCGTTCTTTATAAAAATAGTGTTAAAAACAATGATAGTTTCAAAAGTATTGAACTGATGGTAATAATAGGTGAAAATAAGCTTTCGAACTGAAATTTTGAATAACAATGTTTTCTACTACAATGTTTTCATGTACACAAACAACACTTTTATTCGCTTTGAAATAAATTGGTAGATTCGAGTTTTTATGCTTGGCATAATATAAGTCAAAAATAAGAAAATATCGTGCTCATATCGACTAAAGTATGACTCGTACATGCGTATACGTTTTTTTTTAATTATCGCGATCCTAGTGCATAATATGGATTAAACGAGTATTTAACGCGATTACTCCGTCTAAGAGGGAATCGCGATAAATACATATAGCTATGCATATAGGTACGTGATGAATTATTAGGAAAGTTTAATGTAGAACATTCAGACTTTGAAATTGACTGAGAAAAAACGCAATAACAATACATTACTGAAAAGAAACGGCTTTGAACGAGAATTTAAACAGGGCTTGGTTTTATAATAAAGCACAAGCCAGTGTTCGTGTCATTGGTTCTTCCGAACCTGTGTGGTGCATGGATTTAAATGCCCCCAAAAAGGCTCCTTTCGTGCACTTTACACATGTTTTTTAAGTTTAAGAACATTTCGGTTTCCACACGATGTTTTTTCTGCACTGGCATAATTACTAGTCAGTAAAAACAGTGGGTTACCAATAATTCTCAAACAAAAACAAAAGTTTTATGAAACAACGGGATATTTCGTGATCATGGTGCATGCCACTGTGCCGAAATATCGGAAGTCAAAACTCACAGAATTAAATCATGGTAAATATCCCGTTCATCATCATTCCCTTGTCCTTGTCCCACTTTATGTAGGGTCGGCACAACAGGTTTTCGTTCTCCACTCTCCTCTATTAGCCGTCATTTCAACAGTCACTCCTTTCTTACTCATGTCATCCTTCACACAATCCATCCATATTTTCTTTAAATATCCCGTTGTTTCATAAAAATAGTTTTAAAAGTTATAAAAACACTAATATGAACCTGTTCTTTTGCAATGCCTAAAGTCCTGATTTTCACCCTTTCTCTGTATATTCTACATGAATTATTCCACGTGTGGTAGATATAAGATGGCTAAAAACTCCAACCAGTGAAACGTAGTGAGATTCATTAAGTGCACTTGACTATAAGGTAGAAAACCTAGGATTAACATTTTACTACATTTTAATATAACGTAAGTTTGAATGTATTTAGTTCTTGCGGTGTTTTGAGTGTTCTAATTTTAAGTTAGTAACTAATCTTAGTATAAGGAGTACCTTACCTATAGTAGTAGGCAACAAATATTGCACATCGGCTAATTTCGGCTTTATAGGGCGTAGTGTGCGTCAGAAAGAGATGGCGCTCTACAAAGCCGAAAAGCCGATGTGCAATGTTTATTGCCTACAACCGTACGTACTCGTTGATTTTCTCTCTTATTCATATTGGTCTAAGCGCTCCAATAGCTTATATGGACGCTAAGTCTGCTGCCATCTCTTTTCGTATAGACATAAAAGTGGAAAGAATATATTGTATAGAGTTCGTGCTAAATAGTTTTGCGTGTGACAGCGGAAAACATGAACATGATAAAATGTACCATCCGTGTTCGGAAAATATATTTCTAGTCCATTTTATTCATTTGTCAGACGTCTGCATCTGCGTCCGCGATCAAATCCTCACAAAATCATGAAAATGTAACCATTCTTTTATCAAGAAAGCATCCGATTATAGGTAGAATAACTTTTCGAAACAAAAATATCAAACCCTATTTAGAAGCTGGAAACACATGCGGTGTTTCCAAATTTAAATGTTTGAATTCCACTACTTTTCGCAAAATGCTATACTTGCGAGGACTCTATAGCCGTTATAAAGTGTCAGGGACTATTAATAAAAAGGGTTACCGCCCTCATTCATAAATGCATGCGGCTCGCTAAAAGTCTCTTTATCACTGTCACTCTCATGTCAAAAAAAAAGAGATGGCAACAGTCTTAGCGGCTTGCTAAGCTAAATGCTATAGAGTGCCAATAAGAATAAGCATTTGTGTATAATTAATTATTATGTAAAAGGCTAATCTAAAGTTGTATTCGACAATGCAATATTTATAACAAATCTGCTGATATAAGTGATACTCGCAAACGATCTGTGTATTGGTTCGTTATTATTGATATTATTTTTAAAATACTCTAAATTATTGTTTTATTAACTGTACTTATACTTGGTTTTTAACATAGAATTTAGCATAATAAAACCCGTGGATATTTTCTCTCTAAAGTTTTCTCCGCACACATCCGTGGTGTGTCAGGGGCGGAGCCGCGCCGTGGCGGTGTCGTCAATTGAATTTGAACCCTAGATTTGTGCAAATTGAGTCGGAATTCTTGTATTTGGATCCGATCCGGCCAGAGCTCGGTCGAAGGGATATCTTAATATGTAAAAATGAATTGCTGTTCGTTAGTCTCGCTAAAACTCGAGAACGGCTGGACCGATTTGGCTGATTTTGGTCTTGAATGATTTGTGGAGGTCCAGAGAAGGTTTAAAAGGTGAATAAATATGTTTTTTTTTCAACGGGAACGGTAACGGGGCGAGCGAAGCCGCGGGCGGCCGCTAGTTGTCTTATATAAATTCAACTCATTGTGTCGACTCAACGGCCCTGCCACGTCCCTGACACGCCACGGATGTGTGGGGATAGACCTTAAATCGGATATTATAGATTTAATTTGGGACAGTGCTATGTTTTTAGCAGTTTAAATAAAACTGTTATAGTATTTTTTATTTGTATTAACATGTTTTATTAACCTTTTGCTTATGCATAATTTCAATAATAAATAATACATAATTTCAAATGAACAAGATACTTAATGAATTAAAGGTCACTATTTAAATAGGTAGCATATTTAGTACATAACGTTTAAGGATAATTCTTTTTGGTTTTATACTGAAGTATAATTAAGAATTCAAAACTGCCGCATATTATACTACTTAAAGATTGGCAAATTTGTGGTAGGCCAATGCTTCAATTAAAAGCAAACAATGCGGATACATCGATGTAATTAGTTTTTATAAATCTGTTTAGAACAGACGCAGGTGCTAGATCGTTCTACCTTTATTTATAGCACAGATTGACAAGCTATAGCTAACTTGACAAGCAACGTGATGAAATTGATACTGTATCAGAATTTACAGAATGTATTACGGAATGGAAATAGTCATCAAAATGTTGACGATAACTTTATCAAATTAATATAATTATTTTATACATTTATCATTATCGGGCTGCCTCAGTTGAATCTTGGTTCTTTTGTCGAGTCAAGAGTAGAGATGGAAATATTTTTTATAACTAAACAATAAACAACAAATAGATTTAGAGAGCCAATTAGAGGTTCTCACGTGTAGGCTATGTAACATACACAGTTAGTATAATGTAGCTATAATGCAAACTACATGGTGTAAACTAAATATTCTTTTCATAATCCTATTTGGGGAAGAAAAACGCATTGATAAAAAAAAATATTTAAATCTCTGTTTTTGACAAGTCTAAAGTAAAGACTGAAAAAACTGATTAACTTTTTTACATAACAGGTTGTGTTACATAGAAATAGTAAAACAGACATTGAAGTCCGTATTCCGAAACAGTGCTCGAGTCTGAGTCGAGCCTCAAGCATAGATTTTATGACAGTTCTCCATAGAAAAGTGTCAAAAATCTGTGCTTGAGGCTCGACTCAGACTCAAGCGCTGTTTCGGAATACGGGCCTTAGATCAAAACGTGCTGCTTTTTTACAGTGTTTGCTCGAAGCTAAGTTTGTCAATTTGTACGACCATTGGGTCCTCTCTAAAATATCAAATATAAAAGTATGATATTTTAAAGATTATCCCTTATTTACCAAAACGAATGTACGGGCGTATTCTCGTCTGTAAGCAAATTATTATGTTTAGGTAAACTGTCTCACCACTTGCTTCAGTAAAATTCAGTAGATAATGCTGAAGCAAGCTATGTTTGACTCCGAGAAACAAGTCAATAAATAAATCAATTACTAATTATAAGAAAACATGCTTCCTGATAGATTTGACAATATGATAAAATATGTTCAGTTATAAATGCCTTATTCGTAATACTGGTAGTGATTTAGGTAAGGTTTACATATTAAGGCTCGTATAATTCTCAGAAAACACATTTGTGAACGTTCCGCTTTAAAAATCTCAAATCAATGAAAAAAAACTTTTTGGTATTTGTTTTGTTTGGTTGGTTATTTTTTAAACTGGCAATTTTGCCCAGAGATATTTGAGTGAAGTTTTGGAATAAGAACTGCAGTTTGCTCTACCCTCATTATTTGAGGTCTAACCATGTTGCTTTTTGACAGAGCTTTGAATAAATTACATTGCCTACTATATCTTTCGTTTCACAATTTTGCAATGGTGGCGCCCCTCTCGCTGTTGGTGGCACTGTACCTGTCACTTTAGGCAATAGTACAACAATGCTTTAGTGCCGATAATTTTTTCAGACAAAGAGGACTACCATTAAATATTATGAAACAAAATATAAAATGGCAGCACTGAACTTGACGATATTACTTCCTCTACGGTCAACTGAACAGGTGGCATTGTAATTGACCGTTGATCCATTAGTAAATTGTGCTTTTTAGATTTAGAAATTATTTAATACATTTGGGTGGCTGGCTACCGGTGTAGATTTTTTATCATATCATTAGCATAGCATATCGTAAAGTGTATAATCGTGGAAAATTTTACTTCGTGAATTATTTGCTTAGAACAATCCAGAAACAGCGGTAATTTGAAGATAATGTTGTCCTGATAATCATGTGTTTTTTATCTGTGGAAAAATGATCATAGCAGGCAGTTCTCCAGGCAGTTATTTGATTCTAATCTGTGGTATATTTCTTTTTTAGATTTCTATAAGGAGGTTTTGTTATGTATTAGTCTTCTTAAATTGATTGGTCACGCTATTATTTTATACTGTAAAAGGTTGTGAGTGAGTGTGTACTGTGTGTGCTACCAGTCATATCCATGACGGCTGAACGGATTGGGATTGAACATAAAATATTTTTAGTTATTTTGGTCTAAACTGTGGCAATTTTTTTTATTATTTTTGAGATTTCTTTATGGAGGAATTTTTAAAGTAGGTATTATTGATTAGTCACGCTATTATTATAAAATGTAAAAGGTTGTGAATGTGAATGAACACACTCAGTGTACTTTGGAACGTGTGTTACCAGTCATTTCCATGAGGGCTGAATGAATTTAATATAACATATCGGGTTAGTAAAAGGTACAATCACGCAGCGATTGTAAAAAACATTTAGTTTTTTGTTTATTTATAGTTGATTTTTTTTTGTTTACCTGTCTATGTCTTTCTGTGCTCACATAGAACCCCTGATTTATAACACAAATAATTCAATAAATGTTGTGGACAATCCATAAAACACTATCTGGCCCCAAACTAAGCAGAGCTTGTACGCTGGGAACCATATAGGTAATAAAATACTTATATGCATATTTTTTTAAATGCATACTTGCTTTTGCATCTATTTTTTTTTGTTTAGTACCTCTTGTTTATGACGTGTAAATTTAGAGCTCTCATAGAACTCTAAACATAATACTCATAATTAGAAACGTTTAATTTCCCTGTTTCCTTTTTTTTGTGTGCATTTTTTTATTGCAAGAAGAAACTAGTTCTCAAAATCATGTTTCTAAGACTGCTATAGGCAACTGTAGGCTGTACGTTGTATGTCAATCAGTTACATTGGTATGAATTTAATGTATGTTTTATAATTTATATAATATCTGCATTGAAACACGTGGTTAATGTATCCTCAAATTACCGATGGCTGGATTTATAATATATTTTTGTCAATTAAGTATATTTGTGACTTTTCTGTAATTTTAGTTTTACAAATATCAAACTCAAAGTTATTCATTGGAACACCAAGTGTATGGTGTTAGCATATAAAAAAACTTTGATAATTATAAGTGCTTATTGTTACATGTGGTAAAATATACTCGTATCATAAATTTTGATATTTTCACAGGCTTCAAATGTATTTACAAATAACTATTTTACTTTAATAATTATGTTTGTCAATTATATCCGTTTGGTTCAAAATCCGTAATTTTATGTAATAACATTGTTAATGTTTGGTCTAAATACCTACATTCAATTTAATTGGCGCGCGGCTCAGAATATAATTGAATGATATCCTGGGAGCGAGAGTTTACACTACGTAGTTTTTTACACATTTGTAAAATAATAGAACATAAAGTAGGTTTAATCCGTAAAACTATGGAAAAATGAATTAGTGAACGCATAAACGAAATCTACGAGCAATAATTAATGAATAGGGAGCATGGCCAAGAACGAATTCTAAAGGTGTTCCTAGAGTTCGGAAAAGAAGCGCAGCCCGCGTTTACTGGTACAACGTTGCACAACTCATTTCTCATTACATTCTTATCGTGTCACTGATTGTCTGATTCTTTCGAACTTTTGGTGAAAGGATTTTAAGTGCGCCTCAAAGAGGCTCCTTTCGTGCACCAACACATTAAAAAGTGATAATTCAATTCTTCTTCCTGCCCCTATCCCACTTTTATGTGGGGTCGGCACAACATGTTCTCTTCAATTCTTCAAATGATAGTTCAATAATAATTAAATGAATCGTATGATAAATATAAAAAAAAAATTGTAAGTGCGGGAAACGAGTGGATGAGGCTCGCAAAGGGCTTAAAAGAGTGGACTAATAGAGAGCCTTATACCCAGCAGTAAAGTGCAACCGGAGTGAAACTATGATGACAACTATTCAAAACTCCTGTAGCGACATTCAAACGTTTCGAAAAGATTAAACCGCTTATTGTAACAGTTTCGTTCATTAAAAGTGCCTAAACCAAAAAGCTAGGCTAGAACTCGGCTTTTTTAAATCGAATTCCTTTGAACATAGTACTAAGAAATCTGATGGGATACACTAGCGGTGAACCTACTTATAAATACTACCATAAACGGGTAGGTACATATACAGGGTTATTCATTATTAACTGCAAATACTCAGGAATTAGGTTCAACAAATAGAATAAAAAATATTTATGAAATTATTTTTTTTAAATTTGATCAATTTTTTTTTCAAGTTTTTGTATCAAAATTTTATTTTTATTAATTTCTTTACGGCTATTGCATAATGATTGGCATGGAGAACAGGACGATGACCCACCCAGGCGGTGACTGAACGCAGAGTGTCACTCACGGCGCGCGGGCGCGGATCAAAGGTCAAAATAGGTCAGGCGCCAATGATTCCTTTATCGATTTTCTCGGGATTTTCATAACAAAACTCAAAAAAAATCATTTCATAAATATTTTTTATTTTATTTGTTGAACCTAATTCCTGAGTATTTGCAGCTAATAATGAATAACCCTGTAGAAATTAATCGTATGTAATAAATAAATAAGTAGTGCAATTTGTACCGGTAAACGCAGGATGAGGCCTGAAAAATGTGAGCGGTAGAATTTAAGGGTAGCCTTATTAGGAATAAGAGTTACAGTTGAATGAATAAGGATGTTGAACTTTTTATTAGGATAGGTATAGCACGGCCGGCGCGTTTTTATTGCAAACATTTATGTATTGTATTATCTTTTATTTCAAGTTAATAAAGTTACATTAAATAATATAGTCTTTTTTTTATCTATACAATTCTGAAAAGCTATATCCACACACGTTACAGATAGTTCATAAAATCAGAGGAGGTGGCGCCACTGAGATGCAAAATAAATCAACACTAAAGCTGGGAACAAATTATCGGACGCGGCTGACGGACGCGGCTGACAGCCGCGACTGATAGACATCTAGTTAATGAATATACACTGAATTGTGCAACCTATCGGATGTAAGCCGCGGACGTAACCTTGAGCGTTCGGACGTCCGACAGAAATCTGGCTCGCTGGATGTTTTTGACTGTGCACACTTCGCGTCACACTGTGCACACGTTGCAAATTATCGGTCGCGGCTGTCAGCCGCGTCCGATAATTTGTTC
Source organism: Thera obeliscata (assembly GCA_947578465.1). Lineage (NCBI taxonomy): Eukaryota > Metazoa > Arthropoda > Insecta > Lepidoptera > Geometridae > Thera > Thera obeliscata. Next base: position 10,127,304 of record OX387926.1, read on the forward strand.
CCAGCTTTAATCTAGTCTCAGAATTCCACAGCTGGAGCTCCCATTATACACTCCATGGAAGAACGACTTATTGGACGAGCTTAAGCTCTCCTTATCCACCGACTTTTACAGCGTCGTTGGTCTAAATGGAGGTAGCTGCGCTCACCAAAAAGGCAGGTGACAAAAAGATTGATACACAAAAAGCTAAAAATAAAAATAAATCTATTTTGTACCTCTCAAATTAGTTAAATACAGTGGCCGTTAAATATCATGGAGAGTAGGAAGAAGACAACGGATGAATTATTTCTTGGTCTTTTTGCAGAGGTGTGCAAAGAAGCAATGTCTCTGTGTAGTTTAGGAAGGTATATTGGCAGTTAGTTCTCACGTAAAGTTCAATAAATCTTTGTGAAAACCGCGAAAATAAAAACTATAATCACGAACACAGTGAGAGTTAGTATTGACATGTTGAACATGTTCCTCATAATGTTGGAGTAGTCTGCAGCAGAGTTGTTTGGCGGATCCCATGCCCAGTCTTCAAATCCTGCAAAGAAGATACCTATATAAATAAGCTGCAATCGCTGGTTTGTCTGATGTTTTTTACCCCCACAAGATTGAGAACTAAAGCAACTGGATGGGGAAAAAACGATATAAATACACGGTTTCTGTATGCTATCCCATAGAAACCGTTCATTTTTTCGGGATTAATATTAGCTTGTCATTTTCCGACCCTTAACTTCCTTGACTATGCAAAAAAACATGTCGATCCTTTGCTCAATGAAAAATTAAAATAAATCCATCCCACGGGAACCATACATTTTACCGGGATAAAAAAGCTTTTGTGGTATTCCAGACTCTGTCTTTGTGCCAAATTTCATCCAGATCTGTTCAGCCGTTCTGGCGTTATTGAGCTACAAACATCCAGCATTTATTATTACATATTATAGTAGTAGTAGGATGGGGATTAACCTCTGGGTGGTGATTATCTAGCTCAACGTTTAAGAACAGCATTGCCTTTAAGCGCGGCAATGCCGCCGGAGAACGTCTTGGAGATGCTTCCTAATTCCTAATGGCTCGGATCTGGATGGCCCTGATTCGGACTTGTTGAGCTATCCTTATATCGCTTGCAATGAGTCCGCAGAGAGCTTGACTTTGTTATTCTTGGAGATGTTTCATAGTGGCTCGGATCTGGATGGTTTTGATTTGGACTTGTTCAGCTATCTTGAACTTCACTGCTATTATTTTAGACTAGGTATTTTTGATTTGTAAAAGGATCATATAAAAAAACGGTAGGAGCCGAGATGTAGTTTGTTGCCTGTTCTTCTACGCTTGGTCGCGTGGAACTGGCACCTAGACTCACCTAGCTTTAAGACGTTTCAAAGTGATTCTTGCATCGTACTGAATAAAAAATTATTGGTCTTTGACTTTGACTTATCTTTAGATCGCTTGCAATGAGTCCGCAGATAGCTCGTCTCTATTGTGTAGGTAGGTATTTGTAAATACTTATAATACCTAAGTGTGATTTTCTTTGTAAGTAACTTAGGTAAAAACATACCTTGAAATGCATTTTTCAACATTGTAACTGGCTTGACAGTCCTTATCCGCTTCGCTAAGCCCTACTGACACTCGGAAAATAACGCTTTTACGAATATTGATTTAGCTTATCAAGAGCAGATAAATAATTGAGTTGGGCTCTTCGGCACCAACACGAAACAAATTACTGGGTTTATTCCATAGAGGGCTTTGTTAGAAGTTGGAATAGGTAGGTATAAGTAGGTAAGTTTATCATGAAAGCAATTATTTGACGTACACAAGGATACGCATCAGACTATACACTGCTAGCTCTTATGTCCTTGCAGTAAGAGTCATTTTTCTTTGTTTTTAGGTAACTTGAGCTGTATCCCACTGTACATAGGTACCTCAAGGTTCTTAATTTTATTAATTTTATTTAATTGTTTTAAGTCGAGGACCGCTGAATTAAATTAATAAAGCCATTCTCTGACTTCCTTTTCCATCCCTACTTAGCGGATGCAAAATGAGATCTGCTCATTTTGCAACCGCTATAAGTTATCGATCCATCGTTATAGATCCATCTGTTAAGGTAACTCCTTTTTTCTTATATACAGGGTGTCCCATAAGTCAACGTCCAGCCGAAAACGGACGATAGGCCAAGTCATGACAGCTATCAAAAAAATATAAAAAAAAATATTTGTTATGTAATTTTCGAGTTATGAGTATATTAAAAAACAAGAAAAACTGACTCCCTGTGATGATTTTTTAAGTCCTGTGACTACAAATATTAACATTTCATGAAACTTTTTTCTGCAACGTAAGCATGAATAACCCTTCTGTAAATTACAATTCAAAGTTAAGCCATAACTGCCTCAGTTTTTAATGAAATCGTGGAGTTTTGGCCAACATTTCATTTCAGATAATTACATCACCCAACTTTAACCGTCTGTACCGCAAAAAAATGTACTACACTATCATGGCAAGTAACTTTAAAAAATGGCGCATTTATCCAGGATTCCAAAATGGTATAATACTTGCTAGAGTACTTCTTAGTTTTGGAAATAAAAAATGTTTTTTCAACTAAACCGGATTCCCAATCAATTTTATTTCATTAGATAAAATGTTTGTACCCTTTAAATCATGGGTTTAAAATGCCTGCGCTGCGTTTTTAAGTGACTCACAATTCACAGGTACAAGTAAATACCATTTCGACGATGTAAATAAACAGTTAGAGCCACCATCTTGTCGAAAGAGTAATAACCATGGGTTTTCAAGCAATTTGTTAGTTTTAGGTGAAAGTTTGAAATATAATTCAATCACAGGATTACTTCAATCGTGATTTTAATCTAAAGTTTACCTTCGCCGGTCGCCGGTCTTATTACATGGTTATTGACGTGACAACGTCTTATAATACGATGGACGGCTGCACGCACGAAAAAACATGAATCATGTGGCGTTACCTCGCTCTGAGGCGTTCCATTTAATACTTGAAGTGCAGTCCTACATGAATCTAATAATCCTATTGAATTTTATTTCAAACTTTCACCTAAAACTAACAAATTACTTGAACACCCATGGTTATTACTCTTTCGACAAGATGGTGGCTCTAAGGGCGAGGCCCCATTAGTGCGTTGCGCTGCGTTGCGTCGCGTCGTCTCAACGGAACAGCGCATTGTATGCCACACCTGCGTTGCGACGACGCACGATGTCGCAGCGCAAGAGCGTCGCAGCAACATTGGCTGCGTCTCAGTTCAGCCTTCGCAATAAATAGATGTCGCAGCAGAGCTCCGTCAACGCAGCGCATCCCCTCCCCCTCGCTTCGTCTGTCGTCCGTCGATCCGTTGAATTGTCGCTGTTATTTACATCGTCGAAATGGTATTTACTTGTACCTGTGAATTGTGAGTCACTTAAAAACGCAGCGCAGGCATTTTAAACCCATGATTTAAAGGGTAGAAACATTTTATCTCATGAAATAAAATTGATTGGGAATCCGGTTTAGTTGAAAAAACATTTTTTATTTCCAAAACTAAGAAGTACTCTAGCAAGTATTATACCATTTTGGAATCCTGGATAAATGCGCCATTTTTTAAAGTTACTTGCCACGATAGTGTGGTACATTTTTTTTGCGGTACAGACGGTTAAAGTTGGGTGATGTAATTATCTGAAATGAAATGCTGGCCAAAACTCCACGATTTCATTAAAAACTGAGGCAGTTACGGCTTAATTTTGAATTGTTATTTACAGAAGGGTTATTCATGCTTACGTTGCAGAAAAAAGTTTCATGAAAAGTTAATGTTTGTAGTCACAGGACTTAAAATATCATCACAGGGTGTCAGTTTTTTCTGTTTTTTGAAAATACTCATAACTCGAAAGTTACATAACAAATATTTTTTTTTATATTTTTCTGATAACTGTCATGACTTGGCGCATCACCCGTTTTCGGCTGGACGTTGACTTATGGGACACCCTGTATATCTTATATATCCTTATATATTTACCTTTATTAGGTTTTGTAAAAACAAAAAACTCGCGGCTTGCGTCTCTCGTCCAAGATTCGACTGGTAACGCCTATTTATGAATCTGGTCATGACCTTTAATCTAAGACCACCAAGACGCACGTGACCTGCCACGTTACATGGCCTAGAAACGACATGACCATACTTAGGGTTGCCACCTCTTTTTGACCATAAGCCTACCTATACTCCAGCCAAATCCGATGTAGATTGTTCGTCAACAATCATAGATACCTACTAGTCGTCGATTGTCGCGAATGCGAAGCTATTGGCTCTGTGGAAGGGGTCGAATGTTAGACAAAAGCTTTAGCCCTGTGACGTCGCGCTACACCGCTTGGGGAAGAGCGGGGGGTGGCGCGAGCGCTGAACGGCTGTGGGCCGTCCGGTCTGGCATTGGCCATCGGGACGAGAAGGAATAAGCACTGGTGAGTGAACTTGATTTTATAACTGTGCATGAGTACCAGATTTCACTGCATCTTGTGTTAAATAGTATGCCGATGTGTTTGTTACTGTTTGCGAGCAGTAGCAGACTAAAGATCAGATAATCTAGCACTGATCTAAATCAGATGATCCATGCATCTGATGAGGTAGCGAGGCTCGGGTTGGCTATAGGGGAGGTTGGAGGCCACAAGGGGGAAAGCCCCCCGATATCAAAGACGCTGGGAAGACCCAGCACTTACGGCGAAACGTGGGGACATAACTAGGCACTGTCACATCAGCTAGTGTACATGTGCAGATTCCTGGGGACGGGAAGCCCTGGGGGTTCCATGTAAAGACTGTCGAGTCACTAGTTCATGTAAAAGCACCTGGGGATAAGAAGCCCCAGTGTTTCATGTAACGATGTGGACAGGTGTAACTACTTTGTCACACCAGTCGTAAGTTGAAACTATTAAAGAAAGAGAAAGCGCAAACATCGGCTAAAATATTCGTCGTACCTCTAAGTTTTCAAGGTACTTGGCGACATGGTGGAGATGCAGGGATCTGGTACTCATGAACATGCCTAATAATAATTGAACAATAACAATTTATTGTACCAGTGCATACTAATTATTTTGTTTATATTTTTGTGTGAATCCATAGAACAAAGTTAAAAGCGAAGCATAGATAAAACTATACAGTATTTGTTAAAATGTGTAAAAATAATAATACATTTGTACGTAAATTTAAAAGAGTTAATACAACATCTCTTTGACTACTACAGTCACGTTGTACCCGTTCGAAAATGGTGATCTATTTTATTTTATGAATATTTAAACGTCCCAGACTTGTTAGACATCTTTAATTTCATTGGGATACAGAATCCATAAATTTACAGTAAAGGTAGTCAGAGGCAAGTCCAAGTATTACAATAAATAGTAGACGCTGAAGGCAACTTTACTAACAAAATAGCCGAACAGTCGTACCATTAATACCTCCTTGTTCATACCATGCCTCAAAGCAGTCGCAGGGTCCGGATTCATTAATTAAATCTTGTAAACAAAAGGAACAATGAGTAACATAAACAGTTCGTAACATAAACAGTTCTTATCGTCGCCGGACCGGGCCATTACTGGGGCCCTCAAAGGGTTTTTAAATATACAAGTATGGTATGAGGACAATAATAGTACACTTGTTACTTATAAAAATATAGACAGGTTTATTGTTCTATTCTTAGTTTTTTACTGTACAAGGTGTACAAAGTGTAGTATAATCTTATCAAGGGTTACTTTTGTTATAGATTTTTCAAACAGGCTCTTGGGTCATAAGGGTAGTAGGTACTGTATTGAGAATGGAAGAAGTCCTCCGAACTCGTTTAAAATTAATGTATGAATCCATTCAGTCATACTTAACTTCCGCTCAGTGTGAACTCAATAAATTAACAGATAGTGATGCCGACTTAAAGGCATTAGAACTGATCGGGTCCAAATTAAAGGGTGCAAATCAAAGGTTTGTTTCTGAAATACATAACTACTGCGCATCGATTAAAGAACCCAATGTAGAGGAAATTAAACAATATACAGTCTCACAAATTCAGGCCGAAGAATTGATTTCCGAAATAGATGTTGGTATCAAACGCAATGAAAGGAAACGTTCAACGGTTACTGCCAGTCGCGAAAACATGAACATTACCAGTAAGTTACCAAGAATGGAGTTGCCCAAGTTTGACGGTGACGTCCTCAAATGGTATCAGTTTTGGGATCGGTTCTCATCAAATGTTGACAGTCGAAATATAAACGAAGTCGATAAGTTGTTATACCTACAATCTGTTCTCGAGGGTGACGCAAAACAGGCTATCGAAGGACTAGACACGACCAATACGAATTACAGCATCGCTGTAAAAACTTTGAAAGATAGATACGGTAAACCCAGTGCGATTATTGACGCTCATTATGTGGCTCTTTATAGAGTAAGGGCAGCCTCGTCAAACCAGGTGAAGGACTGCAGGCAAGTTCTCAATGAAATCGAGAGACATCTTAGAGTGCTTAGCTCATTAGGCGAAGACGTAAATCACAACCATCTCAGAGTAATGATTATGGAGAAGTTCCCAGAAGATCTAATTTATGAAGTGAGAATGAAAATGACGGATGAGGAAGAAAAAATAGATGATATTAGAAAATATTTAGAGTATATAATATCGGCTAGAGAGACATCAAACAGACTAAAAAAGAGTTCTGCAGATGAAAAAACCAAAGATGCAACAAGCAGCGACGGCACTTCCAATAGTGAAAACTTCACTTTAGGTTCCATGCATGTTAGGTCGGAAGAAAAAAGGCAAAATAATCCACGTAGATTAACAACTTTTAGAAGAGATAGACCAAATTATGATAACAAACCAACAACAACCAACCAATCAAACAACAACAACAATAAGCCACAATCAAATCCGCGTAAAAGACCACAGGACACATCAGACCGAACTGATGAGCCAATTAACAAGAAAAGTAGGTGCATATTCTGTAAGCAGAGACATTTTAATGACGAATGTACTTCTTACAAAACTATACAAGATCGGAAGTCACAACTAGGAAACAAGTGTTTCAAGTGCTTTCGTGAAGGGCATGGGGTCCGCCAATGCCGCATGAATCAAATGAAGTGCCATCATTGTAAAGAACACACACACAATCGAGCATTTGTCACAGGCGCACAATCGATCTCAGATGCACTAAAATTATATAAGACATCTAAAGAATCATTTAATAGCTTGTCCATGAATTTACGCGAATGGAATTCAAATTCAAACGAACTGATTTCTCGTATACCAGAAAAATTTCAAGCGAAAGATCAAAAGCATGTTAAGGTCCTAGGCTTAGTTTGGGACACACAAAATGACCATCTTTACCTGAAGTCAAATTTCAATAGCAACGATTTAGAAGTAGTTCAATCAAAACGTGACGTTTTGAAGATGATAGCTTCAGTGTACGATCCATGTGGTTTTGCAGTACCAGTGGTACTCCCGGCTAAGCTATTTTTTCAGAAATTATGGAAAGAAAAAGTAAAATGGGATGTAAAATTAGATGAAAATCTGCTTGTTGAATGGCAAAAAATAGCATCAAAGTTTGCTTACCTAAAGGAAATAAAGATCAATCGTTATTACGCGCAAGGTCTAAACAGAGTCAAAACAAGTAATCCAATCGATTATGAACTGCATTGTTTCACAGACGCTTCTATGGATGCGTATGCAGCGGTCATATATTTGCGCAGCTCTCTAGACACAAATATTAAAGTCAGCTTTGTTATTGGCAAGTCTAGATTAGTGCCATTAAAGGATCAGATTAACCTGCAGATACCAAGATTAGAATTGCTAGGAGTATTCATTGGATGTAGGCTTATTAACTACGTCATGAAGTTTATGCGCCTCAAAATTAAAGCACAATTTTTGTGGACTGATAGTCAAATAGTTTTGAGTTGGTACAATTCTGACAAACTACTACCACCATTTGTTTCGCGTAGAATAAATGAAATAAGGCAAAACAAAAACCTACAAGTAAGGTATGTACCAACGAAACTGAATCCAGCGGATATAGGAACAAGGGCAGATAAAGTAGATTGCTACAACAAATGGTTCAAGGGACCTGATTTTTTGACGGAAAATTCAGATAAGTGGCCTACGTTTTCTATTAGTGTGGATAATATTCAGACTCAAATTTCTTTGGCCGGGCAGGGTCTTGCGAATTTGATATCTGTTGATCATAGTAACGACATTGAATCAGACACAATGGAGCCAGTCTTAGTGGATAATGCCCGACAGACTAACATGGATGAGACAAAGAAAATAATAGACATTCAGACCGAGTATTTTCCCAAAGAAGTTGAAGGTATCACTACTGACTTGTCAAGGTCACTTCAATTGTTCAAGGACACAGATGGAGTACTTAGGTGCAAAGGGAGATTTAAATATACAGATCTAACAGAAAGTCAGAAGGAACCAATCTTACTTCCTAAGAATTCTGAATTTACCAACAAGGTTATTACTGAATTGCACCAGAAAAACTGTCATGTAGGAGTATCGCATACTCTAGCTTTATTAAGACAAAAGTTTTGGGTACCACACGGAAGATCCACAGTTCAAAGAGTTATTAGAAAATGCCTTAAATGTGTAAAGTTCGGTGGTGGCCCATTCAAACTACCAGCAATGCCTGATTTACCCGAAGAGAGAGTAAAGCTCAGTCTACCCTTCGCTTTTACGGGCTTAGATTATTTCGGGCCTCTTCTTGTTAATGATTCGCAAGAAAAACGTTGGGTATGCCTATTTACGTGTCTAACAGTAAGAGCTATACATATGGAAGTGGTTACAGACTTGTCCGCGGAAGAGTGTACACTTGCCATTAGAAGATTCGTTGCAGTGAGAGGTCTCCCACAACTGTTTGTGTCGGATAACGCTACACAATTCAAGCTTACTGCAGATGTAATAACTTCAGACTATTGTATAGAGAACAAATTGCGTTGGAAGTTTATTCCTGAGTTAGCACCTTGGTTTGGAGGGTTCTACGAACGCCTGATAGGTTTAGTCAAACACAGTATGAAAAGAACGCTAGACAAACACCTCATAAATCACAATCAATTGTGTACGGCAATCAAGGAACTTGAAGCTATTGTTAATAGCAGACCTCTGACCACGGTAGGTGCAGAGCTAGAACATGTTTTGACTCCTCAAGACTTCCTACGAGTAGGCGGTCCAGTGACAACTAGTATATCAGATCGCGACTTCTTAGAACCAGCTACAATAACCAAATCTAATCTTGTTGATGGTTGGAAACGTGGTCAAATCATTATCATGGAATTTTCTAAAATGTTCACAAATCAATATTTGACCAGTCTTCGAGAAAGAAATGACAAGCACCGGCAGCCAAGAGTAGTAGTTAATAGAACACCAAAGCTATCAGAGACCGTTCAGATAAGATCAGACAGTAGTAGAGCACACTGGAGAGTTGGAAAGATAGTAGAGTTGAAAAAGGGTTCGGATGGACAGGTTAGAGTAGCCAGAATAAAAGTACCTTCAGGCGAAACATTCAATCGCTCAATAGGGCATCTCTTTCCACTAGAAATTGAAGAACATAGTACAGTACCTTTACCAAATCAGAACGACCCCATGATAAGAGCTAGTCCCGATTCTGAAGAGTCTACGGTTGAGCAACCAGAGACACCAGACCAAATAGATCACGCACCCAGTAATGATCGCGGAGCTTCGACGGGTATTGAAGTCGAGGAATCCATAAGCGATCAACCAAAAGTCTCAGTAGAACAAAAACCAGTTGCTAAAGCGAGACCAATAAGGGTTTCAGCGGCTAAAGCTAGAGAAAAGGTCAAAGAGTGGACCTCCCAGTTGATGATCACATTATTTGAATAATATAATCAGATGATCACGAAGTAGTAATAATTCGAGATAAATTAGTTTGTAATTTATAAAGTAAGAAAGTAGTTCTATAAAAGACGGATATAATTCAAGTAAGAATTGTATTTGCTATCTCTCTCTGGGGGGAGTGTCGCGAATGCGAAGCTATTGGCTCTGTGGAAGGGGTCGAATGTTAGACAAAAGCTTTAGCCCTGTGACGTCGCGCTACACCGCTTGGGGAAGAGCGGGGGGTGGCGCGAGCGCTGAACGGCTGTGGGCCGTCCGGTCTGGCATTGGCCATCGGGACGAGAAGGAATAAGCACTGGTGAGTGAACTTGATTTTATAACTGTGCATGAGTACCAGATTTCACTGCATCTTGTGTTAAATAGTATGCCGATGTGTTTGTTACTGTTTGCGAGCAGTAGCAGACTAAAGATCAGATAATCTAGCACTGATCTAAATCAGATGATCCATGCATCTGATGAGGTAGCGAGGCTCGGGTTGGCTATAGGGGAGGTTGGAGGCCACAAGGGGGAAAGCCCCCCGATATCAAAGACGCTGGGAAGACCCAGCACTTACGGCGAAACGTGGGGACATAACTAGGCACTGTCACATCAGCTAGTGTACATGTGCAGATTCCTGGGGACGGGAAGCCCTGGGGGTTCCATGTAAAGACTGTCGAGTCACTAGTTCATGTAAAAGCACCTGGGGATAAGAAGCCCCAGTGTTTCATGTAACGATGTGGACAGGTGTAACTACTTTGTCACACCAGTCGTAAGTTGAAACTATTAAAGAAAGAGAAAGCGCAAACATCGGCTAAAATATTCGTCGTACCTCTAAGTTTTCAAGGTACTTGGCGACATCGATTGAAGATGTTGCCTTCAATATTTAATGCTAAAAATATTTCAATATTTCCAAAAGGGGAATTAAAGATTTTTCTGCTAAGATTTGTTTACAAACATTCTAGGTCATCACATTACGAATTTCGTTATAGTACCTACTTGTAGGTAAGTTAGCAGGCCGGTTCCTGGGCAATTCGTACAATTCCTACCACCATCCTTAGATTGTACTTCATCTTGTCGTATTACTGGTTTTTTCAAACCAGTGTGTTGAAAGGATCGGAGAGGCTCCTTTCTAGATTGTACTAACTAGCCGCCTACTATCAGTGGTGGCTATTCCGGTGACGTAGGTGACGTACCTACTTAAAGCAGGGAAGCAAGTGCATATATCCTGGCTTGTTTAGTAGACGTTTTATGCTACAAAACTAATCGTAAAGTCGAAAAGCCTTCTGACCACAGCTAGAGCCTTCTAAAAATACTTGTCTCAGAGTAGGTAGGTAATGTTGAAGACACACCTGGCCTGTCTGAACCTCTAAATATCTATCATGGCATCCTGAGCAATCAGCGCTTAACGACATTTCCTACCGATTGGAGCGGAAAAATGCAGATGACAACCCTAGAAAAAAGTAACTACTTATAAATTTAAATTATACTTAAGTAGGTAGGTATTCAAGTTTAATATTAAAGATTTCTTTTATAATACTAATCGGGGTGCTTTACAGTGCTGCGTTCTGTTGAAAGATGCTGCGACGAGTGAACATTTATTCAATTTGCTTTGTTTTTGGTCTCAGTGTACTATTTTTTACTAGTAGTGTATTTACAGATGATTCAAATTATCATCCATCCACCGAAGACAGCAGAAATGCATGGACAAATTCAAAAACTGGAAATGGAGAAGACGGTCTGCTACAACCCATTTCCACGGACCCAAATGATGGCTCGCCAAATATTGAAGCAATTCTGGACAAAACTCGCTCTGAAATAAAACTTGAAATGCAGAAAGAAAATCTTACCAATTTTGGTGTTAACAAATTGGAAGATTTAATTCTGGAGACTAATGGTAATCCTATTAGAAGTGTCATCGTATCCACCTGGAGATCCGGATCATCATTTCTTGGCGAGATCTTAGATGCTATGCCTGGTAACTTTTACCGATATGAAGCCCTGCCACATTATGGCAATGTACAAATAATGAGAGGGTCTCTACACGCAGATGACGCCACAAGGACCATAAAGAAAATGCTCAAATGTGACTATAGTGGTTTGGATGACTATTTTAACCTTATAAAAAAACGTATGTACAAGCACTCCATCAGTCAAAGAACATGGAACCATTGTATTCATAGGAAAGAGCTGTGTTATGATACCAATTTCACATCAAGATTTTGTAAGCTGTTTCCTTCCCTAAGTATGAAGGTTTTACGTATGAGCTTGAGTCTTATTGAAGATGTTTTGGAAGACAAAGAGTAAGTGCCTACTAGACTGATTAATGAATCCTCGGATTTTACACGACGTTTTTTATATTTTTGTTATAGCCACAACTGCTGCTAGCACAATTTCTAGCACAGTTGCTTTATGACATCTTCCTGTCTCACCCCTGTTTGCATGCGAATTAGATTTGTACAGCGGGATACAGCTAGATATATATCACAAGAACTGTCAAATTCACTAAAGAAACTGACAGTTCTTGTGATATTTAGCTACCGTGACAAAAAAGTCACTGGTCTAGAATTGAGCCCCTGGTCCTAAAGTCAGACAAACATCGTGGCATTCGTATAGATACATTTCAACACATCGATTGTCTATTTGACACCGCTGGAGTGACTGGAGCATTGCCCAGCAGGTCGACCCTTGAACGAGATTCCGATCCCAATTTTAAGTCTTGTCAAAATTTTGACAGAAAACCCATAGTATTTCTGTCAAAGCACAAGATTGGGATCGGAATCGCGTTCAAGGGTAGACCGGCAGGCTTTGACTCAATCGAAGGCTTTTCATACACCACAGAATGCTAAGCAAAGTGGCCGATCATACTCCCCGGTCTTCTGTTTAATCTGCCGTGGCGTGTGGATGAGGTCCACACGCCACATCCACAATAACGCTTAAGCTTTTTTGAAACCCGGGCTTGAATTCGTCGAACCTACGATCCAGATGATTGGTCTCGGAAACAGTTTTTAGACCTGGTTAAGCAGGGAGATGACCCTATGATAGAGAATTGCCTTTCTTGAAGAAGAGTTCCTACCACCACGCTCCAGCCCCACGCCTCAGAGCGTCGTAATACCCTCGAAGATGACAGAATTAAATAGCTTTTGAAGAAAGGATCTCTTTATAGGCTTGTCAAAAACAAGCACTAACATTTTGTTATTCAACTAATAGCGTTATTCCGTAGATGGAGAAATGAGCCGTAAAGGCTGGTACTAAACAAAGTTTTAATGCTTACAGGCTTAACATTAAAATTATATTTTTAATACGAGACCCTCGAGGTGTGATGCAGTCTCGTCAGCATCTTAACTTTTCCCAGCAAGATACTCACTACTGGAAGCCCGAGCATCTTTGTGCCCACATGATCAGTAATCATGTGGCTGCCGGTCGGCTGATTCAGAAGTACCCAGACCGCTTTGTGTAAGTGTTAACTATAATAACAGCTGAGTGCCTATTCCGACTACACACAACACGCAACTTGATTTTTTGTTTTTCACATTGCACACAATTTGGGCACTAGGCATTTGAATCCCACAGCTTAATTCCTAGAAATATTTTAAGGAATAATGATTTTGAGGCTGACTTCTTGCGATCTTTGTATTTTTTTTCGAATGGACTAAGTGATGGTGATTGTCTGACTATTCCTAAGACGCTACCGGACTAAAGCGATTTTTACAGTGTCATTGGTTGGAGACTTAAAGTTGGAGACGGGGCTCACCAAAAAGGTGACTGATTCACAACAAGTTGAAAATAGCATTACATATCTATTTTAGATCCCCTTGGATTCGTTTTGAGAGTTGAAGGAGTGCGATATAATGTGAAGTTTTTAAAATTGAATAACATTTTGTAGGATACTTCGTTTTGAAGAATTGGCCTTGGCACCAAATGAGACAACACATCAATTACTCAAGTTTTTAAAGCGGGGAGCCCCCAAGTCAGTGGATGAATTCCTACAAACGCACACTAGTGTGGAAGTGGGTGGAGTAAGTTCCACATTCAGGGTCTCCCAAAATGTGCCTTTCAAATGGAAGAAATTACTTAAGTACAGTCATGTTAAGGAAATACAGGTACCTACTTACGAGTAATGATATATTTAATTTTATAAATACAGTAGCCGTCGTATCATGGAATTATACCTTTAATACGTACACTACAAACATCTAGTAAGAAGAAGACAAGAGTTGAATTATTTTCATGTGCTTTTCCAGGAAGTGTGTAAAGAGGCAATGTCTCTGTGGGGATACAAACTGGCGAACAACGCAACGCATATGACCAGCGAGGGGTACAACCCCTTGGAGTCGTACACCATTACCTAGTGATTCTATTACTAAGATAAGATGGATAGATTATATCCCTGGGTATTTTTATGAATGTATTTAGTAATATAATTAACAGGTTCTCACATAAAGTTCAATAAATATTTGTGAAAACTGTGAAAATAAAAGCTTTAATCACGGACTTAGTGAGAATCGAGCATGAGTTGAGTTGTCATGTTGAGCATGTTCCTCATAATGATAGTAGTCTACAGTGAAGGGTAGGGTTATCAAATCCTGCAAAGAAGGTGAAGTGTAGGTAACCTTATTTTGTGACTTACAGAAATATACCAGAAGGGTTGTTTCAGCAGAGAGTTATCGTGGTCAGTTTCTAGCCAAAAATAGGACCTATTTTAGGTTAAAAGCAATACAGTTTTACAACATAGTATTGTCAAATTTTATGAAGAAATCAGTAGAAGAAACAAGGTCACTGACATACGAGTAGCTCGCAGAATAAGCAAAGTTTAAATAATTATAGTTCATAGGTTTCACATGAAAGCAATAATTGTTTAACGCTTTATGTAAGGATGGGTATCTTACTATATGAGTTTGATTGTATTTTTCAAGATTCGACTCATCATCATCATCAGCCTGAAGCAGTCCACTGCTGGACATAGGCCTCCCCTACACATTTCTAGGAAGAATGATTCTGAGCTCTTTCTATCTACCGGCTTCCCGCGATCGTTGGTCCATCTGGTGGGTGGGCGCCCTACTTTTCGTCTTCCGGTTCGTGGTCGCCATTCGAGAACCTTTATTCCCCAACGGTTGTCGGTTCTTCGAGCTATATGACTAGCCCCATTGTCACTTCAACTTACAAATTGTAAGAGCTATGTCGGTGACCTTGGTTCTTCTACGGATATCCTTATTTCTGATTCTATCACGTAGTGAAACTCCCAGCATAGCTCTCTCCATAGCTCGTGCATGACTTTGAGCTTGTGTACGAAGCCAATAGTTAGCAACCACGTCTCAGTTCCGTATGTCATCACAACAGGCACTGATTAAACACTTTTCAAGACATTAGATTCTAAAGTTTAGAAGATTCGACTAGAGAACACCTATTTACCTCTAAATAAAACCAACTGGTCATGACCTTTAATCTTAAACCACCGCCTTCCCACGTGGCCTAGAAACGGCGTGACCATACTAAGGGTTGTCACCTCGGCAAATTCGGCAAATTTTGTTGCCACCTCTTTTTGAGCAAAAACCAGTGTGGTGAAAGGATTTTAAGCGTGATTCGGAGAGGCTCCTTTCTAGATTGTACTAACTAGCCGCCTGCTATCAGTGGTGGCTGCGGCTATTCCGGTGACGTAGGTGACGTACCTACTTAAAGCAGGGAAGCAAGTGCATAATATCCTGGCTTGTTTAGTAGACGTTTTATGCTACAAAACTAATCGTAAAGTCGAAAAACCTTCTGACCACAGCTAGAGCCTTCTAAAAATACTTGTCTCAGAGTAGGTAGGCAATGTTGAAGACACGCCTGGCCTGTCTGAACCTTAGAATATCTATCATGGCATCCTGAGCAATCAGCGCTTAACGACATTTCCTACCGATTCGAGCGGAAAAGTGCAGATGACAACCCTAAGGAAAAATATCAACATATAAATTAAATTATACAGATAGTATATGTAGATATTCAAGTTGAATATAAAAGATTTCTTAAATAATACTAATCGGGTTGCTTTACAGTGCTGAGTTCTGTCGAAAGATGCTGCGACGAGTGAACATTTATTCAATTTGCTTTGTTTTTGGTCTCAGTGTACTATTTTTTACTAGTAGTGTATTTACAGATGATTCAAATTATCATTCCACCGAAGACAGCAGAAATGCATGGACCAATTCAAAAACTGGAAATGTAGAAGGCGGTCTGCTGCAGCCCATTTCCACGGATCCGGACGATGGCTCGCCAAATATTGAAGCAATTCTGGACAAAACTCGCTCTGAAATAAAACTTGGAATGCAGAAAGATAATCTTACCAACTTTAGTGTTGAGAAATTTGAAGATTTAATTCTGGAGACTAATGGTAATCCTGTTAGAAGTGTCATCGTATCCACCTGGAGATCCGGATCATCATTTCTTGGCGAGATCTTAGATGCTATGCCTGGTAACTTTTACCGATATGAACCCCTGCAACATTATGGCAACGTACAAATAATGAGAGGGGATCTAAACGCAGATGACGCCATAAGGACCATCAAGAAAATGCTCAAATGTGACTATAGTGGTTTGGATGATTACTTTAACTTTGTCAAAAAACGTATGTACGATAAGTCCATCAGTAAAAGAACATGGGATCATTGTAATCTTATGAAAGAGCTGTGTTATGATACCAATTTCACATCAAGATTTTGTAAGCTGTTTCCTTCTCTAAGTATGAAGGTTTTACGTATGAGCTTGAGTCTTATTGAAGATGTTTTAGAAGACCGAGAGTAAGTGTTATTGCCTACTAGACTTATAAATGAATCCTCGGATTTTACACGACACTCGTGTTTGTAGGGTTAGGTAGCCAAATAGCAAAATTAGAACCTTTATAGATTCGTCATGTCTGTCTGTCGGTCCGTATGTCACAGCCACTTTTTTCCGAAACTATAAGAGCTACTATAAGTACCTACTGATGAAACTTGGTAAGGAGCTTGGTATTCTTTGAACTGCATTAATATCATTTTTTTTTCATCAAACCCGTATATGTGTAGGTATCTATGGATAGGTCTTCAAAAATTATGTTGTGGTTTCTAATATCGTATTTTCTAAACTGAATAGTTTGCGCGAGAGACACTTCCAAAGTGGTAAAATGTGTGTTCCTCCCCCCCCTGTAATTCTTAATTAAGAGAATGATAAAACTAAAAAAATATACCTACTTATGATGTACATTACTATTCAAACTTCCAACGAAATTTGGTTTGAGATCTAGCTCGAGATCTAGCAAGTAGTTTTTTTTATACGTCATAAACGACATCGACGACAAGAACTTTTATGTTATGTTACTTGTTGCTACGGAACCCTTCATGAGCGAGTCTGACTTGGCAGCTTTTTTTATGTTTTTGTTATAGCCACAATTGCTGCTGGCACAACTTCGTTATAATCATCACTAAAACCTATTTTCTTAAATTGTAAATAATTAATTTAGTGAACAGTTGCGGAGATATGACATCTCCCTATCTCACCCTGTTTGCATGCGAATTAGATTTTGTACTCTGATCGTAAAGTCAGACACATTTCACACATTCTCACACACATTCCTGTGGAGACATTGCAACATTTCATCGATAGTCAATTAGACACCGCGCGCTGGAGAGACTGTGGCACTGCTCAGGTTTCAACTGATTCGAAGGCTTTTTCATAAACCAAAACGCTAAGCAAAGTGGCCGATTATACTACTCGGTCTTCTGTATAATCTGCTGTAGCGTGTGGATGTGGTCTATGGCAACCTGCCCCACGTCTCAGGCGTCGTACCCTCGAAGATGACAGAATTAAATAGCTTCTGAAGAAAGTATCTCTTTTAGGCTTGTCAAAAACAAGCACTAACATTTTGTATTCGACGAATAGCTTTATTCCGTAGATGGAGAAATCAGCCGTAAAAGCTGATACTAAACAAAGTTTTAATGCTTACAGGCTTAACATTAAAATGATATTTTTAATACGAGATCCTCGAGGTGTGATGCAGTCTCGTCCGCATCTTAACTTTTCCCGGCAATATACTCACTACTGGAAGCCCGAGCATCTTTGTGCCCACATGATCAGTAATCATGTGGCTGCCGGTCGGCTGATTCAGAAGTACCCAGACCGCTTTATGTAAGTGTTAACTATAACAACAGCTGAGTGTCTATTCCGACTACACACAACACGCAACTTGATTTTTTGTTTTTCACATTGCACACAATTTGGGCACTAGGCATTTGAATTATATTTAAGGAAGAATGATTTTGAGGCCAACTTTTTGCGATCTTTGCTTTTTTTTCGAATGGACTAACTGCTGGTGATCGTCTGACGATTCTTACAGCGCTACCGGACCATCGTGATTTTTACAGTGTCGTTGGTGGTCTAAAAGGTGGAGACGAGAAAGGTGGGCTTACCTAAAAGGTGACTGATTTATACACAACAAGCTGAAAATAACAAATACATTATATTTATTTTAAATCCCCTTGAATTCGTTTTGAGAGTTGAAGGAGTGCGATATGTGTGAAGTTTTAAAATTGAATAACATTTTGTAGGATACTCCGTTTTGAAGAATTGGCCTTGGCACCGAATGAGACAACACATCAATTACTCAAGTTTTTAAGGTGGGGTGCCCCCAAGTCGGTGGATGAATTCCTACAAACGCACACTAATGTGGAAGTGGGTGGAGTCAGTTCCACATACAGGGTCTCCCAAAATGTGCCTTTCAAATGGAAGAAATTACTTAAGTACAGTTATGTTAAGGAAATACAGGTACCTACTTACGAATATTTATTGATCGAGTGAGCGAAGCGAACGCAGATCTTACAAATAACTTGGGCATGTTGGCATTTTATGCATGTATGGATGTATGTTTGTCCAACGATAACTTTCTAACCATTGATTGATTCGATCTGCATAAAATTTGATGAGACGATAGCTTGTAGGTACTAACTGGGAGAAATTTACTGGTAAGTTGTAAATGAGTAAAATCAGATGAAAGGGTTATTAGGATATGGGGATTTTTTAAGGGTGCAAAAATAATAAAGTGACAAAAAAATCAAGTAACATAATGTCATATGAAAGAACTTTGTTTAGACATTCCAAAACAGTTTTTACTTTTTTTCTAGAATGCTTAGTTTTTGCTACACAAAAAAGGTTAAATTAAGATAACCAACGATCCGAGAGCTCCCATCTTTAAGAATTTGGTTGATATCAAGGTTTTTCTATTGGTTGGTCAATTCGTTTGCTTTTTCTTATTTTTTTAACCAGCGGAACTCTTCAATCAATTGGCCAACTGAGCTAAAACTTATTTACCATACAAAGTTTTTGAAGGATAGTCATGCAGTGCAGAGGCAAGGTCAAAGAATGAATGTGGACAGAATTACTTTCTCAAAGTAGATAAAACACAATGCGATGGTGGCACATTTTTTTCTGATTACCATCTACCTATAATGTACTTAACTTTTCGGAGCATTTGGATCGCATCAAGAGATCTCAGTTCGGGGCGAACAACTAGTATATATAATTTTATAAATACAGTGGCCGTCGTATCATGGTATATTACGAACATTATAAAAATCTAGTAGAAAGAAGACAAGAGATAAATTATTTTCATGTGCTTTTCCAGGAAGTGTGTAAAGAGGCAATGTCTCTGTGGGGATACAAACTGGCGAACAACGCAACGCATATGACCAGCGAGGAGTACAACCCCTTGGAGCCGTACACCATTACCTAGTGATTATATTACTAATATAAGATGTATAGATTATATCCCTGGGTATTTTTATGAATGTATTTAGGTAATATATTAACAGTTAGTTCTCATAAAATACAATAAATATTTGTGAAAACTGCGAAAATTAAAACTAAATATAATCACAGAGTTGAGCATTACTTGAGTTGACAATGTTGATGTTGAGTATGTTCCTCATAATATTAGAGTAGTCTGCAGCGGATGGAGAAATCTTCAAATCCTGCAAAGAAGGTGAAGTACCTAGCCCTATTTTGTGACTAACAGAAACAGACCAGAAGGACTGTTTCAGCAGAGGCTTCTCGTATAGAAGCACCGTCGGAACTTTTTGATCAATCTATCAAGATAGCGCAATCTGGTTTAAGCCAAAAACGGGACTAATTTTACTAAAATTGGTCCCAAAATACTTCACAAGTAAACCTCGTTGAAAGCCTTCACAAGGTTGACTTATGAAACGTTTCCATAGGTAGTCAGTTTAAAATTTCGCATTTTTACGATTTTTATAACGACCTCATCTCGTCGCAGATGCTGCAGAGCCTCAAGAAGATAGTCTATAATTAGTGTGTGCTGCCAGTGATGACTTGACTTCACTCACCAGCCTCGCACAACGGGCTATCGCTCTCCAACAGTTTTGTTATGAGTTCTACATGATCTTGCCAGATATTAAGAGGAAATCCGTAGAAGAAACAAGGTCATCGACATAGCTCGCAGAATTAGCAAAGTTTATGTGGCAATTGGTGGGTCATTTAGGTCGAAGAACGCACAACAAAGTATGTGTAAAGTTTTTGAATGGTGACCACGAAGAACGAACAAACCTGCCATTCCAGTGACATTGTAAAAATAGCGTAAGTCAGTGAATGGAGAGGTCAAAATCGCTCTTCCTGTAAATGTTTAAGGGAGTCTTATGTGCAGCAGTTGACTTGTTCAATCTGGTGGTGATGAACTGTTCTCTGAACCAAACGAATTGCTTATCTTTAATTATTGCGGTCAAAGTACCGTACCTACCTACTTTGTTACAATGTAATCATCTCGTGGCGTGAGGTAATTACGTTAATTACCATTTAAACACTACTAACAATGGTACCTATAAAACGAAGACTGGGACAATATTGATCTTAGGTTTGTCGTTACAAAATTAGTAGGTAGGCAATTTAAGCAATGTTATTTAACGTAGGTACAACGTCAATCTGCGTTTTGCGTAGATTTGTGGGTTCGATCCCCACCAAGAATAAATGTTGCCAAATAAAATTTTTGTTCTTGGATGACTTCGATGTGTAGTCCGTGAAGTTTCTAGTAGGAGTAGACCTCTATAAGAAGGGCTCGTTTGGAGAAGTACCTATACTACCATGACTATTTCAGCCGTGAAGCAGCTTTGCTGTTTCGGCTTGAAGGGTGTGGGTGCCGGTGAAATTACTGGCACTTGAGGCTAAACATATTTAGTTGATGGACGCAAGGCAGTGATTCGTCGGCTCTTTCTTACGTGCGTGGCCTACGAGGCAATGCTTTGTAAATAGTCGATGGATAACATCAGGTGGGCCATTATGCTTGTTCCAAAAGCAAAAAAGTCAGAGGCAAGTAAAAAAACAGCTTCAGGTTAGGTTCATGTTTATTAGATTTAATCTAACGAATTTCCAAAGAACAAACTTACCTTAGTAAGAATGTACCTTAATAATATCTTACTATGATTTGGTGTCGGCTGAACCGAATTCCATGAAATAGAACGTCACTTATGTACTATGCCATGTGACTTTAAAGCATCTGCCGCTTAAGTAGGTAATTATTATTTAAAAAAACAGCAGTCAAAAACTATTTTAAGAAATCGTCGTATACTGCATCCCACATCCTTTCGTTTGTGCCTGCCTGTCCCCATGTAGACTTGTTCCTATCCCTCATCAAATTAATGTACCTCCTTACAGAACCTTCAGTGTCTGGTTCGGGGAAAATGAGACCTGGAATAATTGAGAAATCTGGTAAAAAGTCAAGCCAAATATGTATTTATTAAATGGTATCACAAGGGTCACTTGGAAACGTCTTAAAACTAGGTGAGTCTAGGTGCCAGTTCCACGCGACCAAGGCAACAAATTACGGCTTGGTCCTATCATCGCTTCATCGAACCCAGTCTCAGATACCCAGTCTCTACAACCAACCCTGGCGGCAGGGTTGAAAACCCTGCCTTCTCTTCTCTTCTGGGCCAAGAGTCTCTAATCTATACCATGGCAATAATCCAAGCAGAGGTTCAGAGCGAGGGAGACAGATAAAGTGTCCTCTGCTCTCCCCAGTAACGCTGTCTGCAATTTACAAGTACCTACCAGCATTTGTCATTTGCACAGCATTTGTCATTTTGCACTCTGCAGGCAAATTGGTGGCCGCAGTACAGGTTGAAAGTCCAGGAAATGCTGCTGCACATCTCGTAGTACGTTCTCTGCGTGTACTTTATCGAAAAATCGATTTACTAATCGGCTAGCACGACCAAGAGCGATAGTAAGTACCTAGTGTTACGATTCGTTTAATCAACAAGCAACGACTCATTGCTGCTATTTTGCTATTATTTAGCTCAGATACCATTATTGTCTATCAAATCAAAAGTGTATTTATTCAGTACAATCGCAAGGATCACCTTGAAACGAATTAAAGCTAGGTGAGTCTAGGTGCCAGTTCCACGCGACCAAGCTTAAAAGAACAAACTACGACTTGGTTCCTACCGGTTTTTTAATATGATCCTTTTACAAATCAAAAGAAATAATAATAGATAGACATGAACATGATCGAAGCCGTGGTAAGGAAGCTGGTAACGTTTGCTGTTGTATATAGCTGACCGCAAGCCTGCGAACGGCCTCTGCGTCAGAGTTGGTCAAGTTCTGCGAACTTAATCGGACTTCTTACCAAGAGCCCACAGAGTGAGCATGATCATCATGCACACGCGGCCGACTACGCCCACTATATTCAAAGCCGCAAGCAGCACGTAGGTAGGTATGTGCGCTTGCACGTACCTTCACTGAAACAATCGTCTTTATACATAAATAAAAAACTATTTAAAACTTAGCACCTAGCTTAAAAACAAAAGTAGAAACAAATTTTACATAATCTTTCTACGTACTCCGTAATAAAGATTAAGAGAGATATTATCTAATGCGAGGACATTCCAGAATAGATGTAGAGCAAGCATCTCAACAAAACCAACTCTTAGGAAACCCCAAACTGCGCGGGGCGACTGTGTGACACACGTGTGTGACTGTGGTTGCGCCAAGCTAGCGCCACCCCAGGGCGCCGGCGCCGGCCTGTTTATTCCATCCAGTCCTACTGGGCAGAAATATTCCAATCTGCTTATCCAACATGTTCGATTAGTCAGTCTAACAATTTGGAATATTTCTATCCGAACAGTAAAATAGTCGAACTACTAGTAGGACTGGGTGGCATATACACTATACACGCCGGCCTACCACCGTCGTCGTCGCGTCGTTAACTCTTTATGAATGGTGGAGAGAGACAAATGTCGAATGCCGATTGTGCCTCTTTGTCGCTCGTTCCGCGCTCTCGCTTGCACTATGGAACGCCTCAGAGCGAGGTAACGACGCATGAGTCATGTTTTTTCGTGCGTGCAGCCGGCTCCATCTAATTATAAGACGTTGTCACGTCAAAATAGTCTAATATGTAGGTAATCCTTCAAATCAAGAATAATCTAGCAACTTACCTTGTAGCTATGCTTTGTTCCATATCATATAGGTACCTCGAATAAATTTTTATTACTTGTATGGAATACTTATTTAGGGCTAAATGTTGATTTTACTATAGTGTAAAACACAAGACACGTTAATCCTTTTCCTTTTTCCAAAGATATCTCAGAATAAAGACTAAAGCCTTTTTATGATAACCTCCCTTCATTTTTCCTCTGCTATCAATACAGTGATGCTCAGTGATGTTAAATAATTGGAAGAAACTTCTTGCTTCTTGCAAAGAGATTTTATTTTTATTTAAAATAAATCTCAGCATAATATTTTGATCCAACTTACTACATGCTTCCATGGTCTTCGATCACATAGAAAATCTTCGGTCGTTATTGTATGTCGAAAATAAAAAAAAGCAGCCAAGTGCGAGTCGGACTCGCCCATGAAGGGTTCCGTAGCATCAATTAACATAATATAAAGGTTTTTGTAGTTCGTCGAAAGGTAAATTGCGGTTTACGATTTATGACGAATAAAAAAAAAACTACTGACTAGATCTCGTTCAAACCAAATATCGTTGGAAGTTTGCATAGTAATGTACAACATATTTTTTTTTGGATTTATCATTCTCTTATTTTAGAAGTTAGAGGGGGGGGACCAACTTTTTTCCACTTTGGAAGTGTCTCTCGCGCAAACTATTCAGTTTAGAAAAAAACGATATTAGAAACCTCAACATCATTTTTGAAGACCTATCCATAGATACACCACACGTATGGGTTCGATGAAAAAAAAAAAATTGAGTTTCAGTTTCAAGTATGGGGACCCCCAAAATTTATAGTTTTTTTTTCTATTTTTGTGTAAAAACCTTAATGCGGTTTACATAATACATCTACTCACCAAGTTTCATCAGTCTAGCTCTTATGGTTTCGGAGAAAAATGGCTGTGACACTGCCGGACAGACAGACAGACAGACAGACATGACGAATCTATAAGGGTTCCGTTTTTGCCATTTGGCTACGGAACCCTAAAAAATACTGGCCATACTGCTTGTAAAATTCGTTATAATACTAGTGATGACAACTAGTTAGGTAAAGTGGTTAGCGAGGCTACGGTAAGATATTCATAAACCACGGTAATAAAATTAACAGCTTCCATCCTTTATTGGAATATTATCGTTATTTTAGTTTTTATGATTATCCATACTTGTTCGATACTATAAGTTTTATGAAAGACTATTTTTAGCAATAAATTAAAAAGTTAATCATAATATGATGTGCATTCATGTCCATTCAATTATTATTAGATTTCATGATCTCTCTGTTCCTATTAGACAAGAGATTTTATCTTAGATTTGACTGATGATATTATGTTTTGTAGTTTTTCTATATATTTATTATCGCTTTGGACCTCAACCAGTCAATCACCTAAACTCTCCAGACATTTATGCTATGTTCACAACTAGGTACCTACCTACTTGCGTAAGCCCGTCTCAATCTCTTAACCACGAACCTATAAACTATTATTGTAATCTGTGACCCGGGACTGATAAAGTTTATCAGTCGAGAAGAATCATGCATGTTTAATAATAGTTTCACTGAGGGAGCGACAGTTGCACGGGTGTGGTTGTAAGGAGCAGTCACTTGCATTTTGTTGCTTTGGGATTGCGCTTGCGTTTGGCCTTCGTGCGCAGTGTGTTTACAAACAAAGCGATTTATTGCGGCTTTGAGGTAAGACTTTCGGCTAATATTTTGTTAGAAATTTAAGGATTACAGTGCCCTAAAGACTTTATGATTAGATTTATGACTTTCATTGTATGAATTGTATCATAGCTGATGCGTACGTCGCGTCAAATACCTGCTTACAAAGTACCTTGTGTCCTTGTTCGATTAAAATGCGTAGAATTTCCACGACAAGGTACTAAGTCTACACAAACTGGTCATAAGTAATTTATTATAAAATCATCCAGCGGCTCCCATTCCCATGTAGAGTTCGATATTTATATTAGAATAGGTACCGAAATATTCTGTGCTGTTGCCTATGTTTTTTTTAACCTATCGGTTATTTGGATCCCATTGGCTTTGCTTATTTCGAGTCTAGATGGTGCTCTATCAAAATTAAATATTCGCCTATATTTTTTTTTCTTAGTAGATCAGATACCCACACATGACCCCTAAACTAACTGGCAATTCACGACAGTGACTTAGTTTGGTAAAGGTTCCTAGTACTTCACGTTCTACGTCTCAAAAATAATTTGATTCCAAAGTTTGTTTATTTTTATCGAAAATCACTTCACTTACTTATTGAAAACAACCGTTGCTAGCGTCTTATTTAATGAGGTATTAAAGAAAATGTATACAGCAGGTGAGTTGTGAGTGCCTATAAAAAGTGGTTACGCTCTGATTCGATGGAAACTTGATTCTCAACAAACACGTTTGGGTAGGTAGGTAAGGTACAGTTGCAATGGACATTTATAGGGCAAATGTTTAAAAAAATAAGTGAACTAACAGATTTTTTTAGTTTTTTCCCTTTGCAAAGCTGCCTTGAAAGAAACGAATTGTATACATCCTAGTTCAGCTGACTGTACAAATAAATAGGTTTAGGTAAACGAGTTTTTTTATACTTTAAATGCGTTGATTTGTTGAATGGAATAGCCTTTATTATTATACAGGGCGTCCCACGGGTATGCCACATGGTGGGAAAGTACCTTTAATATTGTAGATAAAACATTTTACTGAAAGAAGACATTATTTGAATTTACAAAACTATTTAATTAAACTGCTTTCATAGTTTTTTTTATTTTCCTTACCGCAATGTCAGCTTTTAATTTTTCTGAACAAAACATCACATCAAATGTTAAAATTCATGGTCTTCCTTTGATTTCTGACACTATAGAAACACATTATCCTTATTATGATGATGCCTTTCGATTCGATTGGTATGATAAAGTTACAGGTTGATTTTATTCTAGTGTAACGGGTTCGATTCCCATGTAATTATTTAAATATCTATAAATGCAGTTTAAATAGTTTTTAAAATTCAAATAATGACTTCTTTTAGTAAAAAGTTCCATCTACAATATTCGAGGTACTTTCCCTCCATGTGCCATACCCGTGGGACGCCCTGTATATTATAAACGAACTTCGATTTGATCAGTAACTGGATTAAGGAAGCATAGTGCGTACCAATACCAACAATAGCTTGGTAATTAGGCATGCTATTGTTATTGCCTACGACGTAAGAACCTTGAGTTTTTGCGCATGTGTCTGGCACAGTCTCTTTAATATAGGTTCTTTTTATGCAGATAATGTTTGGTAAGAAGGAACTTAGCTGGCTTTACATTTTACACACTTTACTTTTGACAAATTTATTAAAATTACTTCTATAAATGAACTGTGTGAAAGATGACATGGATAAAAGAGGAGTAAATGCATAGATGACGG
Source organism: Thera obeliscata (assembly GCA_947578465.1). NCBI lineage: Eukaryota > Metazoa > Arthropoda > Insecta > Lepidoptera > Geometridae > Thera > Thera obeliscata. The sequence continues at coordinate 10,153,976 of OX387926.1, forward strand.
CTGACAGAGGGGAATGGAGAAGGAAGACATGTTGTATGTGCCGCTGCCGACCCATAAAGTGGGATAGGGGCAGGAAGAAGGAGGCTTCTAAAAATTAAGAGGTTTTTTTTAAAAAAGTTCAAATAACTGGAACTGGTTGTTGAAGTTGAAGTCAAGTTTCAAAGTTTGTAAATTTGTCGTCATTATGTATTAATTTTTCACTGGTTAAGCATATTATAAATTCAAAACCTATTTAATACTACATAACTATCTATAACGAATAGAAAAAAAAAAGCAGCCAAGTGCGAGTCGGACTCGCCCATGAAGGGTTCCGTAGCATCAATTAACATAATATAAAGGTTTCTGTAGTTCGTCGAAAGGTAAATTGCGGTTTACGATATATGACGTATAAAAAAAAAACTACTGACTAGATCTCGTTCAAACCAAATATCGTTGGAAGTTTGCATAGTAATGTACAACATATTTTTTTTTTTGGATTTATCATTCTCTTATTTTAGAAGTTCGAGGGGGGGGGACCAACTTTTTTCCACTATGGAAGTGTCTCTCGCGCAAACTATTCAGTTTAGAAAAAAACGATATTAGAAACCTCAACATCATTTTTGAAGACCTACACACACGTATGGGTTCGATGAAAAAAAAATTTTTGAGTTTCAGTTTCAAGTATGGGGACCCCCAAAATTTATAGTTTTTTTTCTATTTTTGTGTAAAAACCTTAATGCGGTTCACAGAATACATCTACTCACCAAGTTTCATCAGTCTAGCTTTTATGGTTTCGGAGAAAAATGGCTGTTACACGGCCGGACAGACAGACAGACAGACAGACAGACAGACAGACATGACGAATCTATAAGGGTTCCGTTTTTGCCATTTGGCTACGGAACCCTAAAAATGCTGTAGAGCAACATTTAAAACGGTTTTATTTATATCTAAGTATGTAAATTTATTTTTAACCTGTTAAATAAATATAGGTACAGAATTTTTAATGTGTGTATAGCGTATTTCATAATAGCCTGCGTGTGACGATTGAATCCTTTTTATGTGTTATAATATATGCTAATACTATCATTTATATTATAAGTAGTATTTATAAAAAAGTATTATGTAAGAATAAAATACATATCAGATCTGGTTCTCTTAATGAACCCTTCACATTAAGTTGGGGCAGATAGTGTTGTGTGGAACAATAATTGTTCCACACAACACTATCTGCCCCAACTTCCAAGGTTTAAAAGGTACCTACAAATAGTATAGCATAAAAAAATAGTTCATTAACCTAAAACAGCCAAACTATTTTTTCCATTCTATTTCAATTTTACAAGGCATAAGAATTTGTAGTGTGGGTAGGTTAGGTATGGTTTGAGAAAACTTAAATGGAAACCAGTTTTATTGTAGTTTTACAGTCAGCGTCAGAAGTTAAATGAGTTTTTCTTCAAATTTAGAAATGGAATAAGTATATGAATTTATGTAATGAAATGTATCATAGGCTCTTTTAATAGTTTTTTCATACATAGTATTCACACAATACTTTTTATTTTTCAGCAGGTAGAGTTTATAGATATAATATTTTTCAAGAAAAATCCCTAGTTTCATTCATAAACGGAACACGTTTGTCTGATCAACATTTACTTTTGGTGTTGGCTGTACCCCCACGAAACTAGTCGGAAGCTATAATAAAACCACTAATTCATAATTTAATAGCACATTAATAAAGCGTCGTGGAATGTTCGAATACTCATCTAGAAAAACCACTGATACATGCTGATACCTATACGTACCCGATCTTTACTGATTTGATAGCTTTAGCAACATCGGTAGGTATACATCGGGAGACGAGAAACACGTGATGCCAGAAAGAGCTCCTTCTTTTATGACACCCGTGCAAAGTTCCATCTAGGTAGCTGTTCGGTGTTGTAGATAAGAAAGCTCAACATACAGAATAACACACAATAGAGTAATCATCTAAATGGATATGTTTTGGATAGTAAGAATGGATAGATTTGTGAGTTTGGCTCCGGTAGGGTCTAAATTAAGTAGAGTAGGTACCATATAAATTTATTTAGCATGAATGATAAAAATTACAAAAAAAAATTGAGGCGCAACAGTCTACCGTGGTACAGGCATTTCATGAGGAGGGATGAAAGCCATGAGACTAGTAGAGTGATGAGTACGAATGTAGATGGATATCTGGGTAGAGGTAGGTCAAAGAAAAGATGGATAAACAGTGTGAAAGATGGCATGGATAAGAAAGAAGTGAATACAGAGATGATGGCCGATAGATGAGAATGGAAAAGGAGAACATGTTGTGCCAACTCCACATCAAGGGCGTTAAAGGCAGAAAGAAGGAGAAAGCTTTCTAAAATTACAAAATTGTGTAATTTTAGAAAGTTCTTTTTGCGTAGCGCGTTGAAGTTTTTTGTATGAAACTAAATATTTTTAAATGATTGAACCTGAAAAAGAATGGGCCACAAATGCGATCTCTGGACTTGTCGTTGTCTTGATTTTTTAAGACTCCTTATTTAGTCGCCTCTTATAATGTGATCCAGGCGTTAGAGTGGCCCCATTTTATGTCAGACCTTTGAATACCAGGCTTATTCAGATTTTTTTATGTTCTTGTGTCGTCTAGAAAATACTGAGATCTTAAAGATACTACCAAGGTCTATATTTACCGATGAACGTGCACTTACATAAGACTGTACACTTACATTACAGCCTGCCCGACCACATTTCGATAGGGATTGAGTGTCGCGTACAGGTCGTATTTCTATATCGATTGCGTTGTAGTACCTTACCTACTTACATAAAGAATTAGATATCTTTAAAGTCTTGATGGTTTCGCTCCAAAGGACTTCTGTGCGTCCACGTGAATCGGTGTTATCGACTCGCTGGCACAAATGTGTGCTTAACTAATGTTAGCCGGTTTTGGGAATAGGACATCCGTACAGAGACCGGGCGAGGAGACATATGACTGGTCGGGAGAAAAAAAAGATGGCGTCGTAATGCGTAGATGATTTTTTGCCGGGTTATAAAGATTAACAGAGATATAGCTGTATTTAATGGATATTTTTCGCCATAATACTAAGTAAACAAAGTCACTTCTAAGAACTGCGTTGGATGACATGAACAAACACCCATCAGTTCTTTGTTTTTCGGTACGATCCAAATATTATCTCTGTCTCAAATAACTTATAAATTAGTGTTGTAGTTAAACCGAAAATAAACTAACCGATCTGCATCGTATTTTGTTCATCTGAAAATTTCAGATTCAGATTCATTTATCCAGTACGCTTGAAAAAGACATGATTAATATTTTTTAAATGATGATATTATGATTATTATGATTATGCAATAGTAATGACGTTCGACAATAATAATAGAATTTGGAAAATGCTGTAACGACCCGTTTTTATTTAATTGAAAATGGTAGGACCACAGCCGCCTTTAACCGTAAATAAATTATAGTTTAAAAAACTAAAAAAAAAACGCTTTTATAACTAATTGAACTAAAAAGTTAAAAATAAAACTGACATAACAAAAATTTTCAATTGATTATTACAATTGAAAATTTTTGTTATTGTACAAAAAGCGTGGGGTGCTTTTTATAATAACTTCAGATATAATAAACTATTGATAAAATATTTACAACAATCAAAATCAAGCCCCCACGCTTTTTGTACAATAATATAAATTTTCAATTGATTATTACAGTTTTATTTTTAACTTTTTAGTTCAATTAGTTATAAAAGCGTTTTTTTTTTTAGTTTTTTAAACTATAATTTATTTTTTACTTTTTAGTTTTTTTTTTCATATGTTTTTTTTCATATTATTGCATTGTCATCGACCTTTGACAGGTGTGCAAAGTTTGAATCAAATCTGATAGTTCAAAGTAGGTTTTTTTTTATTCTATTTTTTTCATATTTTTTTTCTATTTTTTTCATATTATTGCATTGTCTTCGACCTTTGACAGGTGTGCAAAGTTTGAATCAAATCTGATCATTCAAAGTAGGTTTTTTTTTTATTTTTTTTATTTCTTTTCATTTTTTTTTATTTTTTTTTTCATATTATTGCATTGTCATCGACCTTTGACAGGTGTGCAAAGTTTGAATCAAATCTGATCGTTCAAAGTAGGACAAAATCGAGCTCAAAGGGGTCGGTTACATACATACATACATACATACAGGTGAAGCTAATAAAAGCGTTATAAAAAAGAAAGGGGATAAGAGGCATTGGCCCTGCATGCCAATGTTGTATGCGGCAAGAAGACGCAGGTTAAAAATAATAATAAGCTCCCGTTTGATTTTAAGAGTTTTTGTTGTATAAACTATTTTTTTTTTCAACTACACTACGCGGTAGGTTATTGCTACACGTTGCAAACATTGAGATGTCTCGTTTTAGGGTAAAATACTAGAATAGTTCAACTTATTTAAAAAACATATTCCAAGTCAATATGGCATTTATTAATCTCAAATTCTTCTTATCGTGTCACTGGTTCATTCAAATCAAGTGTGGTGAATGGATTTTAAGTGAGCCTAATCGAGGCTCCTATCGTGCACTTGACATATAATATTTCGAACTTTTTAGGTTCTATGCATAAAATTGTTGAGAGCATAGTGCACATACATTTTTAGACAAAAAACTCATTGGGTCTCGACTGGATTGGAACCCACACCTAATGATCGGAAGGCGGGGCCACTACCTCTAGGCCACCAGTGCTCTATTAAATCAGAAGGACCATTTTCAAACTATGGTGAATGTTGAATCTCGTGAACCGCCGAATTCTGAATGTAGAATCTCGGCGCGTAGGTGAAATACCTACGCGCCGAGATTCACGCATAAGAGAGAGTTTTTTTGGGGCATTAAACACGTGTGTGCTAGATGAACTCGTGTTACTTTTTTATTTCATTTACTAAATTGATTTAGCCCTTAAAGAATTGCGGGTTCCAAAACTTCGATACACGCGTTTATTGAAAAAATAATAAATATTATAGACAACTCACACAACAATATCTAGCCCCAAACTAAGCAGAGCTTGTACTATGAGAACCAGATAGCTGATATAACTTTTATATTTTTTTTTTGTAAATAGATACCTACTTAGAATACAGTATAACACCCCGACAGAGAACAAACATCTGTGTTCACCGCACAAATATTTGTTATCGGTAGGGATCGAACCCACGACCTACGGCTCAGAAGGCAGAGCTACTACCAACTGAGCTGAGAGGCCAGTGGGAGTGAGAGGAGATAAAAAAAATGACTTATCAGACACCCTCGGGCCAGAAATTTTCGGCTTAGTGCCTAGTCTTTTTTTTGTAACTCACGAGAGAGCATGCGTTAAGTGGGTGTTAGTGGTCCAAGGGTCATTAGGGTCGGTTTGACCGGTTTTAGAAACAAGGTTTTATTACATTTCGTGTTCTTTGTTACCTACGAAACATTTTTTCTTGATAACCATTTTTATCGGTTAATATTCTAAGAAATAATTTTAAATGTATATTTAATTGATTAGCGTCAGCTAGGTCAGTCCAGATTCAAGACCATTATTCATAGATCACGAACCTATTAAGCATTGAAAGGTATGAAGTAATTCGTAATAAGACATGGCCTTCACGGCTTAGTTGGTAGTGCTCTGCCTTTTGAGCTATAGGCCGTGGGTTTGATCCCCATACAAAACAAACAATCATGTGTGTGATTAACATATATTTTTGTTCTCTGTATGGGTGTTACAATACATTATTATGTAAATTTGCAAACAATATTATTTAAGTAGAGATAGGTAGGTATATCAGCTGGTTTACAAGCTTTGCTAAGTTTGAGCATAGAAGTGGGCTTGATAGTGTAATAGACAGATAGATGGAACGTAGATAATGTGGAAGGTCCGCCAGTATTTATTTTAAAACGTTTACAGGAAGAACGGTTCTGAGTCCTTTCTTGGCTTAGCCTGGCATATTATCATACCCAGCAGCGAAAACTAAGTCAGGGCCTATTTGGCATAGCAATTTTCACGGGCCGAGTCTATACCTATAAGTAGTTATTTGCTTTTAGGTACTTCTGTTTTCTAGGTAATTCTATTCTGTTTTCTTTCTTTTTGTGTTATGTGCTCTGTTTGTGCTGTGTTTATGTGTGTTGTGTGTCCAAAATAAATGTATTTTCTTTCTTTCTTACTTTCTTCATTATGTGTTTGTTTTTTCGTGCCTATGTTTGCCAATGTCTAAGTCGTTCTGTGAATGTTATGTCCAATACATTTTCTTTCTTTTTTTCCATCCACCAACTTCTCACATTCATCATTCATCTTTATAATGTCGTCGGCCAATCGGGTGGGTGACGTGGTGGGTTTATAAGTTTATTATTGAAATGTAATAAAAACATCAACATTAATAAGATAAAATTGTAAATCAAATAATATGCCAAACCTAATATTAAGATGGTCATTAAAATGTAAAACCTCCGATCCGGTTCTTGTGGCATGTACTACGTACCTACAACCGTGGTGGAGCGCAGTTAAATAACCTGCCACTTCCTTATTACTTGGCGCGTGGTTTGTATATTTATTATTTATTTGTGAGCCTTCTATGTCCCACTGCTGAGCATCGGACCTCCCCCAATCGTCTCAAATAGTTTTTTTACTGCAAATTTTGTAGTAATCTTACTTACCATCATCATCGGCCTGAAGAAGTCCACTGCTGGACATAGGCCTCCCCTACACATTTCCAGGAAGAACGATTCTGAGCTCTTTCATCTAACCGTCTTCCGGCGATCTTAACAATGTCGTCGGTCTATCTGGTGGGTGGGCGCCCTACTTTTCGTCTTCCGGTTCGTGGTCGCCATTCGAGAACCTTTATTCCTCAACGGTACTTATTTTACTTACCATCAATATATCACTACGCTAATTGATAAGAAAATCTACAGTTCCCGAAGGCCTTGCCATGCATTTTTATCGAACAATCAATCTTGAACCTTATAGACTTTCCACGAACTCCACAATATCGCCAGTCTATGAAGTGGAAAGCCATAATCTATGATTGGTCTTCTGGTTTGTTGTGGCAATTGCAAAACCGTATTTGTCCGTATCCGTAGTTGCTCGTAGAACTCTAGAGTTACTACTCCAGTTTTACCTTCCTCTTGTAGCTAACTCTGGTCTTTCGCACCCGATCACTATCCTGCTCGAACAAAAGAACTCAGAATAAAGACAAAAGCAGTATAGATAACACCTTTTTCTCGTGGGCAATCCATAAATATCATCTGTAATGGCAAAATGGTTGCAAGCCTATATGCAAGGAGTTTCCCAAGTTTTTGGACAGAGAGGAAGTTCATGCAAAGAGGTAAGAAATCCATTGCGCTGTAAAGAGTTTTGAAGTCTGTTTCTGTTTATTTATTGAAATATAATAATATATTGTTGAGTAGAGAGTCACTAGAGAAAAAGTTTCAGAATGGATATTCTCAAAAGTGGCCAGCTACTTTTTAGTTGGCTCACTTTTGAGCCTCTTCACGAACTGTTAAAAAATGTATGGGTTAATTTTCTTGGTGTATAGGGCAGTATAGTCGCTAGGGGGCAAAGCGCTACAAATATATTAAAACAAATATAAAATCCAGAGTTATGGTCTTAAAGTACGATTTTATTCCATTTACCTATTACCGTCTAATGAGCTAATATTCCATACAAATAAAGTTAGGTATATCTAACTGACCCCTAAATAGGACATTTCGATAAGCTAAGTAGTCTTTTGTTTATATTTACCATCTGTGAAGTGACGCTTCTGATCTCCTTGTCTCGTGTATATATTGATCTATCTTATCACATAAAATTGTAAGGTTCTTCACTAACTGTTCTTTAAATAGGACATTTGATAAAATAATCTTTAGTATCAGTGAAGTCGAGTGTGATAGTGAGATTGACAAAAAATATAGAAACAAAACAATATAGAGTCCGCTCCACAACAAGTCAGATAGACCCGGCGCTGCTATCGTAGAGTCTTTAACAAGTATGTGTATTATAAACTGATTTTGTACGTAAAGTAGCTTATTTCCCACTTTTGACGTAAGTTTGAATTTGAATTTTTGACTACGATTGTGGCGCGAACTCTAGTGCTTGTCTAGTCAGTATCCGGGTATGTCGACACCTTGCTAGCGGAAATCAAACAATGCTAAAACTGTTTATTTAGCCGTTTGGACAAAAGTGTATAGATAGTTCTATAAGTTTTACATTGGCAAAAATATTTGTAGTGGTTGTGCATTTTCAGTGTGAAGTGTTTTCATTTCTTGCACGTTGAATTGGTAACTTGCAAACTTAATGTTTAAGTTTAAGTCCACAGTGTTAAAAATTATGAAGCATCAAGATAAAAAGCATCAAAAAATAAAAAAGGTACCCAAACTATGCATACTTTAGATTCAAATGATAATCATTGAACTTTGAAACTCAATATCATGGTTTTTTATATGAAATACATTAAATAAATATTTAACGAACTTGATCACGACTTTGAACAATATTTTACTAACAAACTATAAATAATGGTAAATATCATGTTGATAATAAAAACATTAGAAGCAATTTTTTTGCATCACAGTTGAAAAGGTGTGTTATTTTATGATATTTATCTTATGTTCATTCTTATGTTACGTACCTACTTAATATCTAATAAAGGTAGTTTATAATATACAGACACACAGCAGTTTTTACTAAGTGATTATGAAAATGCATTTACAATGTCTTTGATATCCGGTAGATCTGTTGATATTGGTATTGTTTTTATTCACTCACCTATTCTAATATTATCCTAACAAGTATATAACATTGGTAAGACGCATAATGTCTCGATAGATTTTTATAAGTAACTAGAGCGCAGCCCAATTTAGAAGGACCTTTCAACCCCTCAATCAGACCTTGATCTCTCAATCAGACTTATAAGAACGACTTCAAATTGATTGGCCAAACTCCAATTCAACACCATTCAACCACAGTTTTTTTCTAACACAGGTCGAACCCCCGAGCGAGCCAGTCATGTCGGTGATCACTGAAGGCATGGACCTGGAGAGACAGTACTCTCCCAGCATGTGGTCAGAGCGGTTCCCCACGCCACAGGAAGTTCTACAGCATCATGTCCAGTTCGTTACTTCAGGTGAGATCTGGTGGGAGTCTGGTAGCTCGGATCGCAAAGTATTTCTAGGAAAAAAAATGCGTTAAAACATTACTTAGATGATGATGGGATGATTAAATGCACCCTGCAGGGTACATATACTCGCCTAACAGCTATTAGAGACCTAAGCTATGTAAATAATGTGTGTGCATGTTGGCAAGAAGTAAATCTAAATCTAGAAACATTGCTTATGAATGTGGATGGATATGTTGGTAAAGGTAAGGCAAAGAGGATGGATAAATTTGTGTGAAAGACGACATGGATAAGAAAGAACATCTGATAGAAGGGAATAGAAGAAAAGAACATGTTATGCTAACCCCAAATAAAGTGGGAAGGTGGCAAGTTTGGCAAAGTTTTATCATCCGCACTTGATATGCGGGCAGGTTTTTTCCGCAAGTAGGCCGCTAGTGGGCCCATTTTGCGTGACCCTTGACACGTGTTGCTCGAATTTTTTGAGGTTCGACAACACGCCGGTTTCCTCACGATGTTTTCCTTCACCGTTTTGAGAGTACTGGTATAGTGCACATAAGTTTTTCGACAGAAAAACTCATTGGTACACGAGTGGATTTGAACCCACGACCTTCGGATCGGAAGGCGGGGCCACTACCACTAGACCACCAGTGCTCTCTTAAAGTGGGAAGGTAGAACCAAGACATTACTTCCGACAGATGATTTCGATTGTTATCTACGAAAAAATACGCGCATAAACATTTCTTCCGACCACAGATAACATCAGTACTTCCAACAGATGGTCGAGATAACATAGATTCAAAATAGATTAAAATTCAAGTTAGATTGTGCGAAATAAAAACAGGTAAGTTAAATTTATTTTTTCCAGTGTTTAAGAATTCGTTTGAATATGAGTATACCTCAAATGTGTAATACGAGAAATCTAGTCTAATCTACCTTATCTTCTAACTTCAATATATTTTTATGTTAAAAATGAATAACTGTTTTGAATCAAAGGAATCTCATTAATTCTAGCTAATGAACCTCAACGTCGTCGTCGACTCTACTTCATTAGACGCTTGAGCACTATTCAATATTCATGCAACATAATTTTATCCACCAACTTCTAAAAAAAACGCAGGGAGTTCTTAGAATGTGTCCTCAGAGAAACTACGAATAAAGTATGGAAGATGAATGCGTCGCGTGGTCGGTGTTTTTCCACGGCTAAAATATTAAAAATGAAAACATTAACCTACATTTGAATTTTTTACTGGTCGTTCCCGTGCCTACCTGTATTAAGTATATTTTTTGAGTTCAGTAAAGATATCTTAATTAGCCTGCCAGCTACTTCAAAAGAATGTTAAACTGTGTACCTCTAGCTACAGAGAAGGTGCCTACAGATGCCTACTCTGGATTCTTTGTGTCAATACTGTCGTCCCTCGCATTTGAGAGATCGTTTATTTGAGAGTTTAGGGGAGACGAAAATCCACGTTTTATTTTATTACCTTTACCTACATTTTTCGTTTCTATTTACATGTATAATGAGATTTGAAAATGAAAACATTTTGATCCTAAAGTTATTTGCTGAGTGAAATTTCTGACAGTATTTATTCTGTTAATTTAGTTTCTGTCAAACAAAACAATACGGTGCTAGGTTTTTTTGGCTACTAAAATTCTGAGCTCAGCTAAACCCATGATCAAATCACGAAATCTCCTAAGATTAGGTTACTAGATCTAGGTTTAGGTACTAGGTCTTTCACGTGAAAACTTCGCCATGATAATGGCCACTGCAGACCGCTGAGGTACTATCCAGCCCTGAACTCTTTAAATTGAGTCCCAAATATGTACCTAGGTACTTGTTCATAATACCAACCTATGTAGCAAGGTTAGGGAAAAAATATTTTCGTCGCGTTGCAGACATGCCTGTCTTTACAGACCCTAAATGCCCACATTGCGCCATTCACACCCATGCCTTTCATTTCAGTCAGCGACACGGCAACGAATAACATTCCACACAAATTGGAGATAGAATATGGTACCACACCGGGACAAAAGCTGGACATACTTGGGACAGACCTACCAGACGGTAAGAATTTCATAATAGATAGTAATGTATAAGTATTATGATGAAACAACATATTAGCAATGTCAATTTATAAGTGACAGAAAAAAATGTCAACCAGTTTTTTGTTCCCATTAATTATTTACAAAATCAATCACACTTCACACTTGTTTTCTTACGTAAGTCTGACAAAAAAACTAAGGTAGTCAAATACTACTGTAGATTATAAATAAAATGATGCATGCATGAAATATTTGTGTTGTATTATGAAATCGTGCAATCGTGGCTAGCCAGTTAAAAATATCGTGTCAGGTTTAATGATAATTGCATTTAATTTAAATCTAGTTTCTTACGCGGTTCAAATAACCTATAGGTACTACATGCGTAGAACTGAAATATACAGATCTAAGTAATTAGATACTGGTACCTATAGTATAATATTGCTTGAGCCCACTTTTACTTTATGTAATATAATATGCAAATATGATTAAACTTACCGTTGTATAACCTAATTATAATGTTTGAGTAATGATAAGTGTGCATATTAAATCTAGTATAGTCTCTAGTACTTTGGTATATAGGTATATACTTACATTTAAATTGTTATACTGATTGAATTTTATATTAGCACACGAGTTACAAACGACGTTTTTCAATTTGAATTAAACGATTTTGAGAGAAAAACAGACTTGTATCAATATTAATCACCGCTGGCGATGTGCACGCAAGTCAAAGCAAACTCTGTGTCTCCAAACTACTTGGTTCTAGCCCGTACAACCTGCTCCAAGGAGGTTGGAAACCTATTGCAAGTAGTTTCTTAAGTCTATGGCCTATGCCCACTAAGGGCCGATGACTAATCAACCGATTAAATATTTGACAAATAACAATATTTTAACAGTTAGTCATCCGGGAAATCGGCCATAAACATAGCTTCTATAAAAAACATAGACTAAGGAAACTCTATGCTTACCTCCTTTACAAAAACTTTTAGCAGTAATAAAAAAGCAAACTCTAAGGCGAAACAAACAACAAAACGCGAAACTATAAGGATTCCTAAAAAAAGGTTTGGTTTATCAAACCACAAATTATCTCGTAAATAACTCTACCTATTGCTCAGTCGACTTACCATTTGAGAGCCTCCTCTACTGAAGATGGTCAAAAGCATAAATATATCGGAAATTGCCAGCTTTTGCGGCACACGTCACACATCGCATATAAAAAGATGTCGTAAAACCAACAATAAGAAAACACACATCCTTCTTGTAGTATAATATAGAGAATATGGACTTTTACCAACACCTCTAAAAATATTCCTTTCTGTTACTGCGAAATCATAATTTTGATGGGAATCAAATACTTTTAAAAATATTAACAATTTCTAGAGGACGTTATGAAGTTAAATAAAAACGAAACCCTAGTTTTACAAGGTTTGGATACTGCCAGCCAGGAATGTAAAAATGATTATCGGTTTCAATATTTTTATTTCGTGCTATGGCAGCATCTTTTACAAAATAAATATTTTCAAAATACCTATCATCAGACAAATCATAATTATGTAAATATGCGTTTCTTTTAGGGTCGTTTCACGGATCACTAATTGGCCAATCTAAATATTTTATTTGACGATTAACGACTTCCGGAAAACCGGCCCTAAGTTCTTTTTTTACCCAACCACCTTTTTTCAAAAGAAAATAAACCAACTTTCTTGCGTCAAACCTTTGCTTGTAGGCCATAGAATCTGTATTCTAATATCAAAAGACGCATTGATGGACGAACGTCTAAATGTGGGCCTAGGCTTGTATAGTACTTTTCTCAAATAATGCACGGAAATTAAAACTAAGTAGAGTACCCAGGCACAACTTTTTATTTGAAAATAAAACTTTTGCTAAGTTACCTTTAGTTTATTCTTGATAGGTTGCCAAGTTTCGGAGTAAAAGATCGTTCCATTTTTAAATTACGAGACAGAATATGAGTTTTACGTAATTTATTTGGCCGCTGAACACTACCTACAGATATGGATTTTCATACAACTTTTTCCGGCCACTGCTCGCATGTCAGTACAGCAATTTTGATTCAGCTCGAAGAAGGTTGTCAAAATGATGCTCAAATTTCCAAGCATGTGTGAGAAAACCTATTTTTTTTTGGTTGGTAACCAATCGGTTACCGGTTTTGCTAGGGGTTTGGGCTAAACCAAAGTCAAATGCAAATAAGTGATGAGTGAACGTTTTTATTTATTACATACTTTATAACTAAGGTCAAAAAATAAGTAAACAAGAACTCTGACCATTCTCAGCATAAAGGCCCTATAGAACATGAATTCAAGGATGACCCTTGAAATTACGTAAATTAGAAAACGCTTCCTTATCGGCCGTAAACTAACGATTAACTCTTTGGCTACCCTTGAATTTATGGATTGGACGGTATCGTTCGTTATACTACCTAATAAGTACCTATTTTACTATTTACATTCAATCTTGTTTTACAAAAATATTCATATCTTTCTCGAGTGTAATACAGAATAGAATAAAAACTTTATTGTACACCAAAGTGAAAGATTATAAAAACAAAACAAAAATACAAAAAAAAACTATAAGTACAAAATTCGGTCTAATCGCTAAGAGCGATCTTTCCAGACAACAAGTGACGTACGCATCTATAGGCGATAAAGCTGCTATATTTGAAAAGCAACGAAATATCGCAGCTTATCGCCTATTTATTATGTAACTATTTTGGCTTAATAGCATACATAATTATACATATATTTGGTTACTGTCGGTACCCTTTTAGAACAAAAGATTAAATTGTTAACTTACTCGTCTCTGTTAATCTTGATAAATGCTTTTTATTTTTTTATTTTTGTGTAGCCGTATGTATTCGTTGTTCTTCCTTTTCTGTTGTGAACCAAATAAATATGTTATCTATCTATCTACCTATACTTTATACAGAGATAGGTACGGTTTTTTTTACTTTTCAACGCTGTGATCTTCAATTCTTTGAGCACAGTTCTGAACAAATATCAATTGAATGTCATATAAAAATACTCATAATAAATTGATTGTATCGTTTTTGTGCACTCGCAAGATCAAACATCGCGCCGCCCCGTGGCAAAGCTGTTGGACTACTACAAGTTCTGTCTGGCTCTGTCTCTGGCTCTAGTTTTGAGTCTGAGTTAGTGCTCATCGGTGTATTATACTGTGTGTGTGACGTTTCGGCGTAGAATTTATTTAGTCAACACTTACACAGACTCAAACCCAGAGCCAGACAGAGCTTGTGGTAGGCTTACTGTTCTATGTTAAGATCCATAATGGAGTCAATGATGAGCAAATATTCCTTGAAATAAAAAGACCTTATGTATGTTTTGGTATTTTTATTCAGTTCACCTAAAAAATCTAAAAATACAGCGTAGGGTTTATTGTTTTAGAACGACCTCTACTTATGATATAACTTTTGAAACTATCATGGTTTTTAACACAATTTTTATGAAACTACGGGATATTTACCATGATTAAATTTTGAGTTTTGACTTCCGATATTCTTCAGTTCAACCGTGATCATGGTGCATGCAACTGTGCCGAAATATCGGTAGTCTAAACTCAAAATTTAATCATGTTATAACCCGTTGTTTCATAAAAATAATCTACTTATGAGCTTAACGTTTCTCAATGTCTTTCCTACTGTACGTGGAGGTTATCCTAAAAACTCTGTAAATACTGTGCATTTATACATAATAAATAAAAGGAATAGCACAGCTGAACTCATAGCGGAGCGTAACCTTGCTACGGCAAATATTATTTTGACTTTAAACCGATGACTTACGCAAATAACAATAGTTTTGACAAGCGCGTGATATACAACTCAAAGTAAAGGCTTTCGAATAAAAAATTCTACAGGGTGAAACAGCGTTTGGAATTACAGGCATCTTACGTCTCAGATTTATGATTACAGAGAAAGTCCTAGTTTTTTTATACAACTAGCTCATGAAACAACCATATGATATGGCCCACCTGTACCTGTACCACAAGTTCTTTCTCTGGCTCTGTTATTCAGTCTGTGTGAGTTGCTCACCAGTGTATTATACTGTGTGTGTGACGTTTCAACATAAGTTTTATTTAGTCAACACTCACACAGACTCAATACCAAAGCCAGAAACAGAGCTAGACAGAGCTTGTGGTAGACTGATGTCAATCGCTTATAACAACGCCTCGTAGGCCACGTAGGTGCCCTGCGTCCTTGAGGCATACAGGTGTTCAGCCTTACGTGCTTCATTTCACGGGCACCCACACCCTTCAAACCGAAACACAGCAATGCTGCTTCACGGCAGAAATAGGCATGGTGGTAGTATTTCCCCGGACGAGTCGTTTATAAAAAGCTCTATATGCTTTGTGAAGTACTACAATAATAAAGACTGAGGTAGCCGCTTTTCATGAGTCTGGCCACGCTTCCATCAATTTATCTTATAAAAAAGACTGCACCAGAAAATTCAAAAAGCTACAAATTAATTCCAGATGCACCAATCCTGGTATACGTCCACGGTGGGTACTGGCAAGAGCTATCTCGTGAGTTCTCCCGATACCCTGCCTTGCCGCTGCATCGCTCCAGGGTGAAGACCATAGTGATTGGCTACGACCTCTGCCCCGCCGCTACTCTGGCGGAAATCGTCAATCAGATACAGAACGCGGCGAGGTTCGTCTTCGAGTATGCTGACAAAATGTGCTCAAGGTGAGTTTTGATAATAGGTTCACTGTGTTGAGTGCACTGATGGGTTGGTGGTAGTAAACCCCGCCTTCCGATTCTAAGGTCGCGGCTTCGAATTCAGTCTGGGACCTACGGATTTTTCTTTTCGGAAAATGTATGTGCACAATGCTAGTGCTGTTAAACGGTGAAGGAAAACATCGTAAGGAAATCCTTGGCTTAGTCAGGATGGTATAGGTGCTAGGCAAGCCTATTCCATTTACAATTATTTCCCAGGAACTTAGTTCTGCAAGTAGGACCATATGCAGAAACAATGCTTGAGTTTGTCTCGAGCCTCATTTATGCCACTTTTCGATGGAGAACTGTCAAAAAACCTATGTTTGAGGCTTGACTCAACTCTACTCAGGCTCAAGTATTGTTTCTGCATTCAGGCCTAAGTATCAAATTGGACGCGGACTGTTCGAGTTCCGAAGCTGACCAACGAACCCAGTTTGGAGACACGTGGTGGAGGTTAAAAGCAGTTCTCGTAATTATCATATCACGCAGTTCAATTTGGGCAACTTATTTACAAAGAAAATAAATGGTATTGTATAATGTTTACAATATCCAAAATTGGCAAAGGTTATCGGTATCGCATTCGGTCGAACAGACGCAATAGTTGCGAGTTGTACTCATTTCAACGCTTCTAATCGAGTTAAATATGATCACGAAACTAAAATGAGAGCAGTACCATGAGTTCTGTCTGGCTCTGTCTCTGGTTCTGGCTTTGAGTCTGTGTGAGTGTTGACTAAATAATTCCTACACCAAAACGTCACACAGACAGTACAATGCACTGGTGAGCACTCACACAGAAAAGCTTGTAACCGAGTTAAATATGATCACGAAACTAAAATGAGAGCAGACCTATCCCAAAATAGATAGTTGATGTAATGAAATCGTATTGTTTTCCAGAGGGGTTTACTTCGCTGGACATTCAGCAGGCGCTCACCTCGTCGCCAAAATGCTCTCAAACGCTGACTTCCTAGACAGCTGTCCTGGCTCCGACCGCCTTCAAGGAGCATTCCTCGTCTCCGGAGTATACGACCTTCGTGAACTAGTCCACACAACTGTCAATCATGCCGTCCAGCTGCCGTCAGAGTGGGCTGTCCCTCTCTCGCCCATGTTCGACTGCTTCACGCATCTCCAGGCGAGAAGAGTACGACTATACATCCTCGCGGGACAGTACGACAGTCCGACCTTCAAGAAGCAATCTAGAGAGTTCTACGAACTCCTTCATAACACGTGTCTTATGCAGAACATGTATTTAGAGATAAAGGATAACATGGACCACTTCGATATCGTCGAATGTTTTGCGAATCAGGATAACTTTTTGAAAAATTTGTTAGTTCATGATATTCGGAAGCATTTGTAGATTCCTGATTTGTTACTAGGTAGGTATGACCCGCACTAAAACAGAAGCTAATCTTAAATATCGTGGCAGTACAAATCTATAACCTCTCACAAGTAAATAAAAGCTGTCATTTTTGACAGCGTTTCACTGCTCGCCAACTCGCCAACGCAAAACGCTTAGATGTGCGCAAAATGTAACTATTGTTTAGCAATGTATGACGAGAGAGTGAGGCAACGCTGTGTTACAGGCGACGGTTACCGCTTAACATAAGGTAGGACATAATGCTTGTTCCACTAGCAAGTTGTATAATAAAAAAATCGGTTGTCTGTAAAGTCGGTTTACTGACAATAGTTGAACGTAACAACTGACAACGTCATACAGCTGTCCACGCGGATGCATCGCTCACTCAAGTAGGAGAGAGACAATTGTCGAACGCTGCCGAACGCGGAGGCCGATTGTGCCTCTTTGTCGCTCGTTTCGCACTCTCGCTTGCCCTTCAAGCTTCAAGTTTAAATGGAACACCTCAGAGCGAGGTAACGCCGCATGAGTCATATTTTCGTGCGTGCAGCTGGCTCCATCGAATTTTAGGACGTTGTCACGTCAAAATTGTGAGAGATTTTGGCCGCCATTTAATATTCTTAGGGTCAATTCACACCGAGACGCGACGCGACGCGACGCTGCGCGCACATTTTTCATAGAGCGACTCAGAATATACTTTATTCACTACACGAAAAGATATACATTACATTGTGAGAATTCAGATTACGTTGCACCACGCAGCACTGCGCCTCGAGGTGTTTGAGTATCGTCGCGTCGCGTCGCGTCTCGGTGTGAATTGACCCTTAGATGATGCGGGTTTTAAGTAGCTATGTTGTTAAAACTGAACTAAGTGACTGAAAGCTGTGTTCATTTTGTTCTGTAGGCCTACCACAAGCTTCGCCTGGCTCTGTCTCTCGCTCTGGTTTTGAGTCTGTGTGAGTGCTCACCAGTGTATTATACTATGTGTATGACGTTTCGACGTAGGATTTATTTAGTCAGCACTCACACAGACTCAAAACCAGAGCCAGAGACAGTGCCAGACAGAGCTTGTGGTAGCCTTACTGTTGTGTCTATTCAAAGCACATACCTATAATAAGTTAAAATAAATATGTTAAAAGTAATGTAGTGAAATATGAGGATGCATTGATAATGTAATAATTTTATTGCTAAGGTTAATTTTATATAAATTATTATTAATAAAAAGATAACAAGTTATCTTTAAAACTGCCTTTTTACTCTATTTTATACCTACAGGGTCTTAATAATCCTGGCGTAGCGTTGGACTGGTTGATCCGTGTTTTGTCTCTTGCATTGACATGCAATTGTCAACTCGAACAAATGTTACAAAACACGTTTTAACTATTCCAGCGTTGCGCCAGGATTGTTAATAACACCCATATGGTTTTGGGAAAGGTCTGGCCGTTCTTGTGTTATAAATCTTGTACTTAACTAACAATAAACGAATCTATCCCACGGGAACCATACATTTTACCGAGATAAAAAGTATCCTATGTGCTATTCCAGACTATAATCTATATTCTGTGCCAAATTTCATCCAGATCTTTTCAGCCGTTCTGGCGTTATTGAGTAACAAACATCCATACATCCAATACTTACAAACTTTCACGTGTCTGATATTATAAGTAGGAATATAGGATATCATTAAAGCAAACACTAAAATTAATAATAATGAATGAAAATATTTCACACTTGCTATTTACGATGATTTTACTTTAATCTTTCTACCTCGCTTTTATCACAACTATTTTCTACTCCACTGTACATGCCTCAAATTCCTTTTATATGGGCGCGTGAAGGAGGAATTTGGCCGACATTCCATGTTTTGTTGCACAAACAAAAGCCTACAAATTCATTCCTCAAAGGAAAATTAGGCCGTAATTGCGCAAACTTTGGGGAGAACGGTAAAAAATAGCTTCTTTAGAAAATTTAGGTAATCTGCACGGATGAATAGAATAAAATGTCACTATAACATGTCACTTTGATGAAGATTAACGTTCAATGTTAAAAGTAGGCTTTTAATCATTATCATCATCAACATCCCAAAGATATAGGCCTCCCCTACACATTTCCAAGAAGAACGATTCTGAGCCCTTTCCATCCACCGACTTCCCGATATCTTTCAATAAAATAAAGTCTCTTATTATTAGGGTTTCAATAAGATCAAAACAAAAAAGCATTTTTTGTAGAGTCATAGCTTAACCGAAATTGCTCCCGCAAAGTTAAGGAATAACATTCGAATGAATGTTAGCCTTCAAGTTCATATTAAGTAGATCCACTTCTAAGGAAATATTCCGGTAAGCTTGCTTCCCATGTTCTGCTTGCTATCTTATGCTATAACTGTTAGTAAGTAGAGATGCTACGCGAAGGAAGTATGACGCATCACAGCATATTGGTGACCCCGACTTTATTCGTCACAAGTGTATACGGTGTACGAGCAAATGCAATGCGGATGCGAGATGTTTGTTTTCTGTCTGGGTGTTATATTGTATTCTAATAGCCCCTTCCCACCGGTGTGTGATATCGCACACGGAGGCGGATCAGCTCGCACGACACACCATGGGAACGGTCTCGTGCGCGTCGTCGTTGGCTGTGCGTGATGATCTGCAGAACCACGCACCATAGGAAGGCAGCATAAGAATGTATTTACAAAAATAAATGTCTTTATGTCAGCTGTCTGTAGGCACAAGCTCTCTCTGGCTTTGGTTTTGAGTCTGTGTGAGTGTTGACTAAATAAATCCTTTATCAAAACGTCACACACACAGTATAATACACTGGTGAGCACTCACACAGACTCAAACCAGAGCCAGAGACAGAGCCAGACAGAGCTTGTGGTAGTCTTACTGGTTCCCATAGTACAAGCTCGTTAAATAGTGTTGTGTTGATTGTCCACAATATTAATTTAATTTATTTATTTACTAGCGGTCACCCGCGGCTTCGCTCGCCCCGTTCCCGTTCCCGTTATTATTTCGAGATAATATCCTATGTTCTTCTCCCGGTTTAAAGCTACTTTCCCACCAATTTTCAGTAAAATCGGCATAGCCGTTCTCGAGTTATAAATAGTGTAACTAACACGACTTTCTTTTATAAATATAAAACTTTTATTTACAACAGAATATACATTATTTACAAAAACTATTACTAAACAACATGAAATACCTAATTAAAAAGAAAAAATAAAAATATAATATAATATAATTATATAAAGATAATAGATAGATATAGATAAATATGGGCTTTACCTTTGTGATTGCTTATCTTTATGTTGTGTGACAGCGCAGTGGGTGGGTATAGACGGGCCTACCTCTAAAATAATTTTTCATAAAGTCCTGGATAAAACAACATAATTTATGAAACAAAGCACATAGATTGTATCGTACAGAGCTCAATGGTTAGATAAATCAGCTTTTCATGAGTCCAAATTGATTTCAACCAACAAAAGAGCATACGAGCTGTGGTGCGCGGAATTTCACGAAGGGTCTACGTGCCAAAGCAAACAAAACAATATATTAATGGTGACCTTTGTTCGCGGACCCTTATTTATTTTCAAACATAAAAGACTCGTAAAAAAATGACAGGCTCGATGTCTTGGAATATGTCCTGGGGGTTAATTCTCGGGCCGATCTCGATCATTTTGAAATTTTATTTTATTGCTTCTTTTCGAAGGGGGAATTGATAATTTCCTTGAGTAATTCATAAACGACCTCTTCGTAAAAGCCTCGACAGCTACGATATACGGAAAACTTACAAAAAGTGCGGGGTTGTGAAAAAAAGCAATAAAATAAAATTTCAAAATGATCGAGATCGGCCCGAGAATTAGCCCCCTGGTCGTTTTCTTGGTGTAATATAATCTTCCTTTGTTGGAAGCAAATTGAACAATTATGTTTATGAAAAAAAAAATAACGGTAATTTTTTTGATAAAACGATTACTATGAACCCGAAATTAGCGGATGTGCATTATTTGTTCCATTGCTGGCCAATAACTTTGGCTGGGAAATAAAGTCGACCGTCTTTCGACGATGGAACCGTAAAACTGTGGCTTTCAATGCCTGTCGGTGAATTCAAAGTGGGTATTTGGAATGGGCTGTTAATCACGCCGTAAAGCCAATTTCAATTATATTAGAATTCTTCTAATTTTCAATCGTTTGGGAATAGCATTGATATAAAAAAATACTTTAGGATACTTAACACAACCCTGTAGGTAGGCCTGTGAGTGATCACCAGTGTGTATTTTACTGTGTGTGTCACGTTTCGACGTAGGATTTATTTAGTCAACACTCACACGGACTCACAACCAGAGCCAGAGACAGTGCCAGACAGAGCTTGTGGTAGGCCTACTGGTCGATCCCTTCACTAAGAGCGCTTCTACTGCTTAAATTAATGTAAACCTGTACTGCGTTATCTTCCAATACCAGACGCCAATAAAAGCAATCTACAGAAAACAGTATTATAACATTTTGACAAATAACTTATAGTACAACAATTTAATTTACGCTAAACAAAAGTGAGACTCAATCGAATTGAAATCAAGCGAACCGTTAATCAAGCAGAATTTCATTGAAAATAGTAATCGATTCATTTGACATTTTGGCAATTTAATTTCCACTTGATTGGTTGATGAACTTCATGACTGACTAACTGTAAGGGGCTGTTGAGTGATGATACTAAACTGACTTGACTAAAAACTATTTTATTGAAGTATGTGATTTATCCTCACTCACTCGATACTGCCATTGATTAAGAAGAAGAAGGATTGGAAGTCCGGGCTGATACCACTAGACTACCAGTGCTTTCACCCTAAGTAGGTAAGCTAAGTACATGTTAATTGGTTAGGACTGCTATTTGAAATGCCCTCAACACGCCCTCAAGTGAGTAATCATCTGGAACACCAAATTGGTACTCGAACACGCTGTTTACTAGGATGAAACTCTCCACGAAATATAATTTTCCGCTTTTCAACATCTGACCATGAAAGCTTCCAATTATTGCCAGAGAAAATTGCCAGAGAAAATAAAAACGTCTGGAAATACAGGACTTCTGAAAACTAAAACCTCGTTTCAGTTTTTTGTTAGCGCTTGTAGTAGCTTTCATTCATTTGTGTTAGTGTTATAGACAATGACTTAATAAAAATTAAATAATAATAAGTAAATAAATATTATGGACAATCCACACAACACTATACAGCCCCAAACTAAGCAAAGCTTGTACAATGAGAACCAGATAGCAGATATAATACTTAAATACATTTTTTTGTAAATACATACTTAGAATACATTATAACACCCAGACAGAGAAGCAACATCAACGTTCACCACACAAATATTGGTTCTCGGTAGGGATCGATCCCACGACCTACGGCGCAGAAGGCAGAGCTACCAACTGAGCTGAGAGGCCAGTCAAAAAAGATATACCATGATAACAACAAATAATAAGGTACTATAACTTTGTATGTGTCTGTACAGCAAGAAGATTGCCCTACAAAACAATAAACCATTAGTTTCAGTAAACAGTGTGGCAACGAGAAGTCAACGGCGCGGAACGGTTACCACGTAGTTGCCGCGAAGTTTAACCCAATTATTGAGTTATACTTCGAGAGATAAAACATAGGGATAGGGCCTTATTAATAATCCTGGCGCAACGCTGGAGTAGTTAAATCGTGTTTTGTCACATTTGTTCGAGTTGACAATTGCATGTCAATGCAAGAGACAAAACACGGATCAACTAGTCCAACGCTACGCTAGGATTATTAATAAGACCCAAATAGATTGACAATTACTGTCAATTTATGTTTTATTATATCCGTTCACTGATCCGTTCCGCTCACATGTCAAAATCACATTTATCCATAAGAAATGTATGTGCTACGAGTATACAAAATCCTTGCATTTGTCATGCAAAAGATATGAGAAGTGAGAACTTTATTTTCTTAACGTGCCGGTTGATTGACATTCTGGAGGTGTCAAAAATAAAAACACCATTAAACACTTACTCGTAGGAAGAATAATATGGTGGGTACAATCAGGCAAAGTACAATATGCACAGTATTCGTGGGAGTTTTCACACTTAAGTTATATAAAGTTAAGCAAAGTTTTTCTGGTGTTATTTTGAGTTCTGTTGTTTAATTTCGGTGGTATTTTACCAAATATTACTTGAGGTCTTAACACAAAGTGCAAGCATTTGGAATGAAAGTGTAATATGTGATATCCTGATTAGAACGAAAATATTACCCATGATTTTGAAGAAAACCGCCGTCTTTTTCTTCAAAGCCAGTGACAGACGACTTGTCTATTGATGATTCGACTTGACTAGAAACCATTTTATTTATGTAATATGGACAGATACCAAAGAATTAATTTGAATTAAACCAAAGAATTAAGAAGAAGAAGAGTTTACTATGTAATTTATCTGACAGATAAAATATGGCACATAAACAAACACGGCAGTAATGGATTTACCACTTTTGCCGGCCGCTGCTCGTGAATTTCGATTTATCTCGAGGAAAGGTTGTCAAAATATCGCTCTAATTTCCAACCATGTTTGAGAAAATGAAGGTGTCTTGAGTGAGGTTGGGGGTTTTCAGGTTATTCATAATAATATAGCTCAATAGAAATTTAAAAAGTTAAAAGCCATGGTTGAACATTTTTAAAATATAGCCCGTAATCCAACCCCTCTCAAGATACAAAATACGACTATTATATGCGTGACACACACACATTTAGTGATGTTAATGATCGATAGGTTGATGTAATGAATTGCAAGAAATTGCTCAATTACTCAGAATAACCAATTATCACTACGTCTACGAATGGTTCTACGAGCTACGCAGGAAAAGTTAGCGCGCTACGGCAGAACGCTACGCGACACCGCCCAGGCTCTACGCGCGGGCTCTATGGAACCCTCAAAATGACGATAAAATGAACTTTCAAAAATAATCCAAGATATTATCTCAATAAAATATTCAATTTAATACTTCGTGAGGCTGTACAGCAATATTGTAGTTCACAAATAGTTTTAAAAAGTTTCAAAGTAGTTTCTAAAAAGTTTAAAGTTGATGATAGATATTTTCGACGTGTTTTTAGAGTAAATGCTTTATTGTTCTTGTGCTATCGGCTGCTGTATTATTAAAGGTATGTTTGAACTTATCTTATTTTATATGTTATTACTTAAAACAGTTTAAAATTAAACTGATCACGTCGTTGATGGTTCTCTATTACTAGATATTTTTGACTGATATCCACTGAGACCACATGTTTTGATTTACATTTTCCAATCTCATTTGAGTTTAAAGCTAGTAAGCGGCTCAGGTACCTCAAACAAATATATTTAATCATATTTATCGTTTGAACCATAAACACGGCACAAACGCTTAGGATCACCAACATTTTTAAGGCAGGTCACGTTGTAGACTTCTACAAAGGCCCAGAGATTTTAAATTTACAGGGCCACCGAAGTATTGGCCTAAGACCAGTCGTAGTTTGACACACCAGTTCCTATGCATAGCAACCCAACAACCCTACCTAGTCCTTTACTTTTTAGAGCTATCGTCCATCACCCTGTCTAGTTCACCGCATCTCAGTTAAATTAATATAACGGCAGTAAAGTGAACTTATTATCATACCACTTTGGACATCTAGATTTTACGGCAGTTGTGGTTCACATTCTAGGCCAAAAGCTGAAAGCGTGTCAAGGCTCACAATGACATGAACACAAACGGCAGGGAGCCGACGAACTCGAAGCCTCACTTATCGTCCAAATGATCCATTAATCTACGACTATCGAATAACCTGTGGTTTTACAATAGTACTTTTTAGTCCAACTGGAGAATAAGGGAGAGACAAAGCGTTGAAATTCCCGTGTGGACCGTCGATAATGTAAAGACCGCAGGGATCGAGGGAAAGATGATGCTAAATTATAGGCTTCCTCTCTTGTTTATGTTCTGTTCTTTCCATCCTAAGGTTGCTGCCTGGTAGAAATCACTGTTTGCGATAAGGCCGCCCATTGTATTTCAATCAAATGTGATAGTTGTGTGATCGCTTTAATAGTTGCCGGGAAAACAATAAGTACTATAAAGCGTGTAAAAATGTTTAACTAATACTGGATCCCGCAGGCCTATAACTTTTAGGTTATTTAAAATAAACTTCATTAAAAGCTCTTAGCGCGATAAGGCCGCCCATTATACCTTTATTCGTAATGGTTCTTTTAAATGTATTCTTGTGTACAATAAAGTATTAATCTATCTATCTATCTAAATTCAACCCTGATTTCGAAGGCCAATTGTAATTTTAGTATAAGGTAGGTACTGTACATGTATTATGATTATGATAACACCATTCGAAGATGGCTATATTATACTATGTATTATGTAGCTAGCTTAAATGTGTTAAGTGCACGACAGGAGCCTATTTGAGGCGCACTTAAAATCCTTTCACCACACTTGGTTTGAAAGAATCAGTGACACGATAAGAAGATGCTAGCTTAAAGGTCACCAACTACAAATAAGGACAAAAATTATTCTGAGAAGCTGTTTTGTATCATCTGACACCAAATTGTATGTCTTCATAGATACAGCTGAATTTCAGAGAAAATGTCAACGATATAGCCAAACGCCTCTCAAAAATTCAGGATTAATAAATACCTCCCTGCCTACGCATTGAAAACACCCCAGGGAAATTTCAATACATTTGATCTTAAAAATATGAAGACATTTTTTTACAGGTACACGCGGTGTGTAAATAGGTCCACAATAAACCACACTTTGTGGAAGAAATACCTCATTTATTTTTATTGTCTGTCTTTTTTACGAGCTTGTGTAGCCGCAATCTCACCTCATCAACGGTGTAACCATAAAATACTATCTGAGCGTATTTGAATAAGTTCATTTTCAGTTTATTTATAATAATTAAAAATTGTATTCTACTACTTAATTCTAGTTTTTAATCAAAACTTTGAAACAGCAGGAAAAAGAATCATTATTTCGGACCACACAAATCCATCGTAAACACTTCAAAAACAGCAATCACTTAAAAAAATATAGTTTAAAAAAACTAAAAAAACATGTTTTTATAGGTAATCGAACTAAAAAGAAGAAAATAATTTTTAATTACCACATTTATTACTTACTAGTAGAAGATTGAACAATCAATCATAAGTAATTACTTCAAAATAAAATTATAATAATAAATTCAGAGTAAAAATCTTGATATAACAATTATTCTACTTGCAACTATCTATACGCAAAGAGTTATAATATAGAAAATAGATATAGAAAACAAAGTAAAAAGTTATGAAAATATAGTAAAATGCGACGGGTGACAGATGCGCGGGCGAGTGGCTAGTGTTTCATAAGTTATGAAACACGTCTTTTTTTTTTTTTTTTTTCAATCTTTATTTAATTAAAAGGGGTTTTGTCAAACAGTGACTATGTCACCCCCGTAAGATAATGCACAAATAAACACCTTAATTATACGAAAAAACAACAACAATTATTTTCAAACTACCCGCAAATAAAGTTTTATCAACATATTGGCTTCTTTGGATAGCGGAAAAGTCAATATGCTGTTACAAATACCTACATTGTATGTATACATAAAACCAATTTCCTGCCGTAAGACTTCATTCTGCACACATTCCATCAGCACATGATGCACATCTTCTTCCACATCACATTCCAGGCAATTGGGGGATTCTGAAATTCCCATTAAAAACTTGAACTTGTTTGATGGAATATGTCCGGACCGAAGTCTCAACAGTGCAACCACAGAAACACGTCTTCAAGCATAAGTTATGAAAAACTAGCCACTCGCCCGCGCATCTGTCGCCCGTCGCATTTTACTATAATTTCATAACTTTTTACTTTGTTTTCTATATCTATTTTCTATATTATAACTCTTTGCGCATAGATAGTTGCAAGTAGAATAATTGTTATATCAAGATTTTTACTCTGAATTTAATTATTCTCTAATAACTTAAATTGTATTATACTTTTCATAACCTACCGCCACCATCATCTTTGTAACAGCATCATGTCGGTTTTATTTTCCTTTGTAGCCCCAGAAAAAAAGGGAACGCCGGCGCCGCTCAAATGAAAAATTTCATAAGTATAATGTGGTTACATTTTTAAAATTAAACATTTCATTAGAAATTTTAGCAAAATTACTAGCACCTGAAGGCCTATCACAAGCTCTGTCTGGCTCTGTCTCTGGATCTGGTTATAAGTCTGTGTGAGTGCTCACCAGTGTATTATACTGTGTGTGTGACGTTTCGACGTAGGATTTATTTATTCAACTTACACAGACTCAAACCGAGAGCCAGACATAGCTCATGGTAGGCCTACTGGTTCGAAGTGAGGCGGTTTTTGAAATGTCAAGGTTGGAGCGTCTTCAAGCAAATTATATACATCTTTAGAAATTTTACTCGTAAGCCTATGTTTTATTGCCAGTGCGTACAGCAGCAAAACCATTATTAATTATACCTCAAGTTGATGGACGTAGGGACACTGAAGATATATAAGGGTGGGAATGGGCATTATAGGCCGCAGTCTAAACTTACGCGTCCATAATTTAGTAATGGGCCATCTACTTGTTCAAGTGGAATAAAAATTGCATGATTTCAAAAAAGACTCTTCTTTTTCCTGCCCTTATCCCTCTTTATGTGCGGTCGGCACAACATGTCTTCCTCCTCCATTCCCCTCTATCAGCAGTCATCTCTGCATTTCCTCTCTTATCCATGTCATCTTTCACACAGTTCATTCAAGTTTTCCTTGGTCTACCTCTGCTCACATATCCATCCACATCCATACT
The DNA here is from genome assembly GCA_947578465.1 of Thera obeliscata. Classification (NCBI taxonomy): domain Eukaryota; kingdom Metazoa; phylum Arthropoda; class Insecta; order Lepidoptera; family Geometridae; genus Thera; species Thera obeliscata. The sequence continues at coordinate 10,182,056 of OX387926.1, forward strand.
CATTACTCTCCTAGTCACATGACTTTCATCCCTCCTCATGACATGCCCGTACCACGCCAACCTATTGCTCCTCAATTTTTCTGTCACTGGCGCTACTTTCAAACTTCCCCTGAAATACTCATTCCGTATCCTTTCTTGTCACTCCACACATCCATCTCAACACAACATTCGCATCTCTGCCACATGTACCTTTTTTCATCCGTCCCTTTTGCTGCCCAACACTCACTCTCCGTCACTTTTGCTTATTTCAAAAAAGACTAAACACTATAAAGTCAGCAAAACATGCTGGCCTACCATGAGCTTCATATGGTAATGGTTATGGCTGTCGAAATTGTGGCAACAGTGTCAACACATTCAAACCCAAGAAGGAAATGAATGTGTGGGTCAGCCTAACTATACACAATTTGACAGCCATAGCCATAACCATATGGAGCTCGTCGTAGCCCTGATGAAATGGCATACAAATAAGACATTATTAGTTATTACGTTAAGAATTGGTGCTTTGGCGAAGAACGATGATGTACTAGTAAGAGCCAGTTGAAATGCCAGCCTTGTAACGCCTCGCCTCGCAAATGAGTTCCCCAGTAGGCCTATCACAAGCTCTGTCTGGTTCTGCCTCTGGTTTTGAGTCTGTGTGAGTGCTCACCAGTGTGTTTGTGACGTTTCGACGTAGGATTTATTAAGTCAATACTCACACTTACTCAAAACCAGAGCCAGAGACAGAACCAGACAGAGCTTGTGGGACCTACAGGAGTCCCGAAATGCCAGGCCAAGCAATTACCAGAGACTAATGGCTGTCTTATATTGATCCCAGCTTTTCTCATTAACTTCTTTTCTACCCATAATTTGAGCTGTTAAATGGTATTTTAATTTATTCCCTGTAGATTTCTGACATTAATTTAATTAAAATGGAAGCATACTACTTTTCATCTTTTTGGACGGTGTGGCTTTTTTTGAAGTTGGTGCTATCTAATTAAAAAGTATGGGATTTATTATGACGCAGAAAATGGCGATTACAAAATGGGTCCTACTTTGCGACTTGGCATGTACCAATAAAGTGTTGAGGGATATTAAATAAATTAGGTACATACGAAAAGATTCTGTTTTTGGATTTGGTGCTAGCTAATTAAAATGTTTGGTTTTTATTATGACTCAGATTGTAGCGATTACAAAATAGTTCACGCTGTGCGACTTGGCATGTACCAAAACGCTAGAGGTAAAGGAAACGCTTTACTTTTTTATATATAAATCGCCAAAATCTTATCATTGTTGTTAGCATAAAAAGTCACTAAAGGCCTGCGCACATTTAGGTCGCTGGCGATGGCGATCAGTGAAACGCTGTCAAATATCGCTGTCAAATTTGACAGCGTTTCACTAATCGCCATCGCCAGCGACCTAGGTGTGCGCAGGCTTAAAGGTTTACCAACTCAACTTGACGAAACGGCGGTTTATTCCCTGTAACTTTAAGCAGGTACTTATCAACAGCTTTCAAAATCTTCTTCTTTGGAGCGAGATAAAGTTGACAGTTTGATGGGTTCTTATTGTACTTACCTTAAAATGCCAAAATTTCAAGATCAATCACTTGATCGGAATCGGAATTGTGGATTGACGGGATTGACTGATGGATTCTCGAGCGACTTTGCTTAGAAAAAACTGATATAAAACTTTTTTTGTGAATACATTCTTAGAAAACAATATAACGCCCAGGCAGAGAACAAACATTATTGACACACAAATAATATTGTGGATCGAACCCACGTACTATCAACTGTGCCGTGACGTCTGTCGAACAATTACTTACTTCTTCTTCTTAAATTTAAGAGCTTAGCTCTTTTCGGGGTTTTGATGCAGTTTTCTCTAATTAAGTCTTTCGAATGCGGCCTTCTTGACTTCCTTATACGACATGAATATTATATTAATGTAATAAAAAAAAAGTACATGCAATAATTAAAGGTCAATTAGGTCCCAGCTCATCAGTCTGTCAGTCAGTCAATACTTTAACCTTTATAATATGATAAAGATAAGCAAACATATAAAGATAGATCAATAATTGATTTAAGTTTCATGTAAATTAACTTTCGTACGTAAGTAATTTACTGAACTTTAGATACTCAATTTAGATCGTAACTTTTGTTTCTAAAAATAATTTATGCTTTATCTTTATGAAGCATAAATTATTTTTAGAAACAAAAGATACAGCAAAGCTTTGAATCACTGTATCAAAGGATACAGTGATTCAAAGCTTTGTATCTGCGAAATTTACAGCTAAAATAAAGTGGCTTTATCTTAGCAAACATCAAATCTCCATATGATAGGAGTCTAAGCGAGCTCTAACGGTCTTAGACTACAAACACGACAAGATGAGATAGGACAAAATCGTCTCCAAATCACCTAAGACCTACGTCACGCGCCAGCTAGTACAATTCTGCACTAAAACCTGTACCTGTACTAAAATACAATTCGTGAATTTCATGGTCTTCGTCTTTTTCGTGTCACTGATTATTTCGAACCAAGTGTGGTGAAAGGATTTTAAGTGCACCAGGCTCTTTTCGTGCACCCGACACTTATTTTCGAACATTTTAGGTTCTACGATATGCCGGCTTCCTCACGATGTTTTCCTTCACCGTTTGAGAGCAGTGGCATAGTGTACATACATTTTTGAACCCACGACCCTAGGATCGGAAGACGGGGCCGCTACCACTAGGCCACCAGCGCCCATGCAGTGCACATGCGATTTCATGGTAGCCGAGGTACTCAAGGTCGGCTACCATGTTAGTAAGACGTAGTTAGAGCTTTTAGAGAGAGAGAGTCCAAACATAGTATTTGGCAAAGTTGTTAGACTGGAGATATTGCGATGTCTTAGTTCAAGGCGAGGTCTAGTGAAACGGAGTGAGGTAGCTGCCCCGCACTCCCTTATGTGGTAAGCTCCCAACGACAACACTTACGGGTGCGTACGGTTTTTAAAAGCACTTATAGATAGCAAATGCCTTTACGTTACGAAAATGTTTGCTCTGAACACTTAGCAAGTAAAAAGATCATTGCTAATATTTCGGTATATTTTTCATTCTTCTCATCGTGTCACTGGTTCTTACGTTAGTATTATGCATTATCTGCATTTCATATGCGACAGACTGCAAGCCCGTCTGTGTTAGTATCACTTTTCTCACAATTACTGAAATGAAATGAAATGTATTTATTCGCTTGAAGTATGGTCAATTTTGAAAAATTTCTTTATATTTATTTTGGTTTTATAACTTTATATTTATTTTGCTGCTCAAAATGCAGTAAACTGCTCACTTTTTGTATGTTTGTGAAGTCTGCTTTTCAAAACCACTAGTTTATAATTTTTGTTTAGTCGGCGCCTATTCAAGGTATCGAAAGTACCGGAAATTACCGGTTCCGATCCCAATCTCGGCTGAAAATTACCGGTTCTGAGAACGATACCGATACTGCATGCCCACACACACATTTCTAAAGGCAATGTAAATTTAATAAATGGGTGGGTATTTCAAAAAAAAATATATTGCAAACTTATCCAAAAATTTCCACAAGACTCTCATGAGGGAGAGTAAATACTTACTTAATGACAAAGTAAACACAATCGGCCGACCGCCCGCTATTTACGTAGCGATCGCTTCGATAGATTATAGGATAATTAATAATTGATTGTGTTACCAACAACAATCGCAACAACAAATTAAGGCTACTATCTTACCCTACCCTGCTTATCCTTTAAGTACGGGTAGGCATGTACCTACCTATCTCTATATATGTATATAAAACAGTTAAATGTGGAGTTGTGTACGCTTCAAAAACTCAGTAGGTTCTGCACCGATCGAGCTGAAATTTTAGCATAATAATATAGGAGGCATGCAGGATCGCATCAAGGATTGTTTATTTTAATCATTTATTGAAGATCAAGATAGCCAACATTATACAAATTACAAAAAAAAACAAATATGGCAGCATAGTGTACTTTCAACTACGCTACCACGGTATGTAACTACAATAGGCATGACGACTAATTTTCAAAATCTCTTCTATCATATTCAGAAGTAGGTATCTATTATGTCTAAAATATATCATATTTCTGTAGAAAATTAAGGTTTTTAAGAAATAAAAGTACATTTAAATTTAAATTTTCAAATTCACGCCAAAACGCTCGCTGGTGTCATGGCGTCTATTATTACGTCACGGGTATGTATATCAACAGTAAACATTGATGCTTTTCTACTAAATCGGAATGCCGTTTACGTAGACGTGACGTAATTCGCTCTGACCGGTGTATTTTGTAGATTTATTTTAACAAATAAATTATTAATCTCGACATTAATAAGAGAATAAATACATTTTCAAAATCTTTGAATCCTTTTTATTAGATCAGATAAATATATTGGCGATACTTGATTACTGTCTTCATGCCTATTACTATTATCTTATATACTAAAATATGTATTTCATTTTATTCGTTTCTCTTTGTTTTTATAAAAAATATTTCACCAACAAAAAACCAGGGAATAATTTCAGCTACCTCTTTATTTTAGTCGTGTTTTTACAGAGTTGCTAGAGAGACGTTTAAGGAATAACCGTTTCCAAAATGTCATGTCAACAAAAAATCATCCAAGCAAGCCAACGTATCGAAGATAAATATAGCCCAAAAGGATCGCACTACGTTTCAATCTAACAAGTTATTTTACAAAGCTATTCATTGTTTGATGTACAAACCGCTGTAAATATGACTGCATAGTTGTCACACACATTTTGCTCACGAGCTTAATTAAGATGCTAAATAATCCAAGACGTTTGGTATTTAAATGCACATAATCTACGACGAGAGGAGACTACACAAATTGCGGTAAAAGTAATTAAGTTGGTAGAATGTTTTCATTATGCGAGCACGTCAAATAAGGACGAGGTCGCATGCTAAGTTTTAACCTTTTTCAGCCATATACTTTGTCGAAGTCAACTTATAATCGACATCGGCGTCATTTTTGACATTTGAAACCTAGCCTAGACTTTAACTGTCACTTTCGTATTGTTTAACTATCTGACATAAGCAACACCACTACCAGCGAAATTCAATTTGTGAATGAATGGAACTTGATGGAAATTCGTATTTTGGAATTGCGTAGTTGGATACTTTAGACATCACAAACAAAATTCTGACTGGGTTGACCAGTCGGCTTAAAGTTCACTAATAATGGATTTCAAGTTAGACAAGGCTGCCGATGAGATAAGGTAGTTGAAAATATCTTACTGGCCCAATTGTGACCCAATAATATTATGCGCCAACAACGCACTAAAAGGAGATAAAGAAATATCTCCCGTATATGACAATTACAGTCTGTTTGACTGTTTCCAATATTTATGAGTAGGCCTACCATGAGCTCTGTCTGGCTCTGTCTCTGTTTTGAGTCTGTGTGAGTGTTGACTAAATAAAATCTACGTCAAAACGTCAGGCACACAGTAAAATGCACTGGTGAGCACACACAGACTCAAAGCCAAAGCCAAAGCCAGAGATAGAGCCAGATAGAGCTCATGGTAGGCCTGGCCTACAGGTACCAAAAGTTACAAAATTAAAATAGAGTAGGTAGCTCTAATTAATTCTATTCTTAACTAAGTACAAACGTCTTTTAAAAACTTTTACTCATTGAATTTACTTTGCTTCATGCCTTGTTAAGAAAGTCAAGAACAAATCCAAGACTTATAATTCAATCGGGACCCGTATAATCCGGTTTGCTCGAATGTCATTGAATTTATAATTTGTATTAGGAGTAGGTACTTATGAAACTAGTGGAATTCCCTGTGACTTTATTTGGTTTACTTAGTTTTTCTTTTGTTTGTTTTGAGCTTCACTACTATTATTATTAATTTTGATTTGTTTAAAGATCATATAAAAAAACGGTAGAAACGAAGTAGTAGTTGCCTATTCTAGGCTTAGTCGCGTGGAACTGGCACCTAGACTCACCTAGCTTTAACACGTTCCAAAGTGATCCTTGCGATTCTACGACAAATAAATAAACTTTTGATTTTGGTCATTTAAACTATTTTTTTTTTATATAAAACTAGCTGATACATATGGCCCACCTGATGTTAAGAGGTAACCAATGCCTATAACAAAGCATTGCCCCGTATGTCACGAAACTGCAGGCGTTGCCATTTCTAACTTTCAGCCTTGTTTTTGGAGATACCGTGATAATAATATGTGGACTTGTCTATAAATAGCTATGGATTCATACAGTAAAAAAATTGCTCTATGAACCGAAAAATTCAATTTCACCTCGCTCTAGAAAAACAAAAGAGGTGAATGCAAAACAAAAGCAAGCAGCTTGCTTAGTTGAGATATTGTCCTAAGCCACTGAATCGCGGTCGCTAATAAGCTAGACTGCACTATGAGATTGCTGGAAATTCATTTAGGCGAGATTGCATCTAACTGCATTTATTGAGATGCTGCCGAGACGGCGACCGACTCCACTTTCACGGAACTTATTTGACTTCTATCTGTAGATACCTTGGTATTATACAGCTATTGCTGTTAGGAAAATATCGTGAGGCATGAAGAACTTATAAAATACAGAAATGAGAGTCAGTATTCAGTATATTAGCTGCCTTATGTATGTATGTATGTATGTGTGGGACTCCTGTTTCCGCAATTGGACTCAAAAGACGGTCCGTTTTGCGTCAGGAAACGCTGACTATACTTGTAGCCAGCCTAACTCCTCCCAGAAGTGCAGAAGCTTCCTGGGGGCTTCACAGGCTTGGAGGAGTGACCTGGGGTGGTCCAGGATTTCGCGTCGTTGAGTTGCTACGCCCTCGCATTCCAGGACTACGTGGGCAGCTGATTCTTCTTCGGATAGGCATCCCCTGCAGAGTGGACTGTCTGTGGCAAGACTTTATTTTCTGCCTTATTTTATGCATGTAAATTTAACGGTGTTAGATCTGAGAACTAGTTTTGAACCAATACATAATTTACCCTGTGATGGTGTTGCAATATAGGAAAAGCGGACCGATATGATATAATCATGCAGATTATAAACAGGTATAACAAAAAGAAAAAGGTAAAAAGAGTCGAGAAAACTAAGTGAGTTTTTCAGAATTTTCGTGACGACCTCTGATTTTCTTTTCACTTAAAATACAGCGAATTTGTCCTAGTTCCATGATGACTTACGACAACAAGTTCTACAATTTACGTATAGTCGGTTTTTCTTGCGTCAAATACGGAAAGGGCTGCGGTGCTAATTGAAGAAGTAATATATCCTCACTCGACACTGTCAAAATTTATCCAAAATGGACAGATGTCATAACTAAAAAGAAGAAGAAGATATTGCGTCAAAGTTTGAAACTTATTACTTATTCCTAAAAAACTATGCTTGTTATAGGCTTGCAACGAGCTAAGCTATTCAACCAATATTAATGACATACGGACGGACACTCGGTAAGTAGAAAAAAAAACAATATTACCACAAGTAAATCAATTGAAGAATGAGAGATTACCCTCTCGATGATAATGCTTTAATTTTTGTTTACTGACGCTTAGGCATAATAAATACTTAGCAAGCAATATCTCGATCAAAATAGACGTTTTTCGATAACCTTCGCACTTGAAGCTTTTAAAATCGTGGCAAGGGTCGCGTCGAGTGTTGAGCCGATACCGATAAGCCTTTCAGCTAAAGTACCTTTTACAAATATTTCGGGATTTATATTTACGACCAGAATCCCGGGCGACTACGTTCGCGATAAGCTTTTTCCATACAAACTTCAACTCCCACCTTCAACTCAAACCCCTATAATTTAATAGTGCATTCGTTATTAGTTTATTTATTATTGCAACACTATGACATCAAGAATCTACAAGGACCATTCTTTTTACCAATATTCTTGTTTGAATAACCAGTACGAAAACCAGTTACCTAAGCAAACTTTTAAGAAGAATCGTTCCTTTTAGGTTGGGGATGTTCGCTGCCTATTACTGAGCCCGGCTATCAGTAGGTATAAGAATGTTGTAGGTACATCTACATATTCATCAGCTCATTTTGAAATCAGCAAAGTATTTCCCTCCTAAAAGTTCTGAGCGTACAATATACTCGTAAGTTAGTAGAAAGTTACTGAATATTTAGAAACGTTTTTATCTTAACTGCCGTAGAAGACTTAGAAATTGGGGACAAAACGACATTTGATTTTATTTACTGCATAAATTATTTTTAACAGACCATGTTACTTTTGCGAATTTAAAGATTCGAGAATCTTTCAAATCAAAAACGATATTTATTACAAAAAGAAACACACAAATCAACAACAAAAAATTAAAAAATACACAAGAAACAGTTGAGCTATCTGCAGACCGTTGCAAACTATCTTAGATTGTTAGGATCAAAACTATGTTTTGCTAAACTGTGTGAAATGTATTACACACAAGATACGTAGTAAGCTCGCGATTTTGGTCAGTGATTTTATATTTTTCAAAGGGTGAAAAGGTGCGATTGTGATCGAAGGCTGTCTTCACCAGAGATGTATAAGTTGTAGGAAGGAAACAACAGCTATATTTCCAAAACATCTCATCATTGTCTTCATCTTCATACATGGCCATATTAAGGAGGCGCTTTGTAGGATTGCTGAAATAACATCTGTTGTTTGTAGCAAATAGAAAATACATTAGAAAACCCATAAACTATTCCACCATCATTGTCTTTATCGTTTTTTTATTCCTTTGAGAATTTTCTTAGTACTCTCGAAATAGCTTGTTTAAATAGCTTTGTTTACTCCTATCTTTTATAGGCATTGAATTGTTGTTGACCCTCTTGTGAGATGAGCAACTGAATTACTCTTTATTTTATCCATTCTTCAATAAAACCGTGTTTTAAAATAGATCCTGTAGGCTCAGTAAAAGTTAGATGAAGACAAGCAAAAATGTCTGAAAACCAAAAACAAAACATAAAAATCCGGTGTACGTACTGTGTATATTTTACGAGCTCCAAAATAATACAGGAAATTAAACTATCCTAGAACTGTACTGCTGCCACTAGGCCTGTGGTATCTAGTTGAATTTATACAATTAAAATCAATGTATTTATTTTCAGATTTAAAAAGAACCAATTTGTTAGTATTCATATATAAAAATAAATACTGATATGTTGAATTCAAGCTTCAACAGATGCTTGCCTCTCACTGGGTCACTAACTGGGCGACCGGTAAAAATTTGCCATGCAGTGACTGAAGAAGCCTGAATCCAACCTTTCAGCTACCACGGCCAGCATGCCCTTCTTGCAGCAACGCGGTTCTGCTGCGCATGATTGCATAAAAATCATCAATCCGTGCGTCCGCGAACATGCATGTATTTTTATATCTCTTATGCCTGACAGCGTGACACTGATCGTCACCGCAGAACGCTTAGATGTGGGCAAGAATTTGCTTAGAACTTGAACAAGGACTTGAGGTCCAGTGAAAGTTCTATCTTTGTATGCAAATAGGATGAGACTAAATGCAGTGCCTGTAAATCCTCTTCGAACAACAAACTATATAGTCATTTCCGTGTACAAGACGACTTGGAAGAGATTATTAGTTAAACAATTTGCACCATGAATACCTATATCTATTCACTGGCAGCTATTAGGTTAGTATAGTTCACAAGAGACACACAGACACAAACAGACACACAGACAGACACCCAAAGATTTATTTAATAAAATTGAAAAATATTAAATTCAATACTGAAAGATTCAGTTTTATTTTACGCTTTTGAAGTGGTAAACGTTTTTGCCAAACCAATCAACCCCTTTTTAAAATCCTCAAAAATAACTAACTGTAAGTATTGACATCCAAACTACAAGAAAAATAATAAAATGACCCAAGCCCCTATCATATAACAATTTTATTTGATGAACCTAATTGCTTAGGAACGGTTTATCAAATACGGGCTATGAGTTCAAAGGGTTTCTTTTATCGCCCTCTAATTTTACGTTTTGTGTTCTCTGTTTTATTCGCTTACATTCAGTTTTTTAATTTGTGTAAATATCAGAAGGGATCTAAAATAAAAATCATCTGTTTTAGAGAAAAGGTCAATTGTTTCAATGAAGGTACGAAGGGCTTAAAATTTTTAATACAAATGTCATTTTATTAGGGCCTAGGTACTATATTGTATAATAATGGTCTAAGTCCATGCCGTTACTGAAACTGAAGTACCGTTAGGACACTTTCAGATTGTATAATGGTGCCCCTAAAGCCTAACATTTTTATTAATTGAATATTTTGATATTATAACGTGACCGTACCACAACCTTGCTTATTGTAGGAATGCAAAGTGGACCCACATCAAAGTAATACATATAGGGTTCGAGATTATTGTCCTTTACTTATTTCCATATTCAAATAAACTCTTTATACCATTTCAATTGGATTAACTGCTTCATAGCAACTTTCTCTTAATATATTTTAGCTTAGACGTTTTAGAATATAAAACAAATCTCCAACTTTTTTTGTTTTTTATGGTGACTAGGAACTGGAAGACAAATAGGATCTCCCCACCCGATGTACCGATGATGTTGTAAAGATCACGAAAAGTCAGCAAATGGGTAGAGCTCAAAATCGTTTCTACACTATCTCCCATTCTATACAATACATGTGTGAGTTTGTGTAGTGCTTTGTCCCTACTGGACAAAGCAGGGACGTGCTTCTTCAGCCTGATGATGACAAAATACTAATTATTATTAAGCTGCTAAATAAGAATCTGCAATTCAGTTACACTGTCGATCTAACTAAATGAATTTAGTCCGAGCATAAACGCAATTTTAAGCTTGGAAGGCAGTCTTTTTAAAGCAAGTTATGACAGATAGTACACTCCATGCAACGTATTAGGTATTTGTTGTTCACGCTTTAAGAAGGTAACCTTGATCTTTAACTTAAGGCCTGCGCACACCTAGTTCGCTGGCGGTAGCGATCAATGAAACGCTGTCAAATCACAAATCTGACAGCGATATTTGACAGCGTTTCACTGATCGCTACCGCCAGCGGCCTAGGTGTGTTCGGGTCATTACTCAATAACATCTGAGTTTAAAAAAAAAGTGATTGTAAATTATTTGATAAGTGAAGCTGACAATCGCAGAAAAAGTATATCAATAATTAAATACCTACCCTTCATAGTATTATCATGTTCGATTTGTTCCTGCAACTAAAATTTGGTCTAGCTAAATAGGCAACGCTATTACATAGTTTTACAGTAGCTCTGCCTTCTGGCCGCCGTAGGTCGTGGGTTCAACCCACCGAGGACAAATATTTGTGTAGGGAACGCAGGTGTTTGTTCTCTGTCTGGGTTACATCGTATTCTAAGTATGTATTAACAAAAAAAATGTGTATAAGTATTGCATTAGCTGTTTGATTCCCATATAGTACAAGCTCTGATTAATTTGGGGCTATAGGGTTTATTAATGAGTTCATTTATTTTTCACTGTACCTTGAAGCCGTGCACTGATAGAATCATCAAAGCTAATAGTAGTGCTTATTTGAGAGTGGACTAGCTGTTTTAATTTTCATTATGTTCTCAACCCCTATAAAAAGACCGAAACTGCAGTAAAACAAATTGAGTTTGGCCGTCATCATTTTCAAGATAGCTTCATCGTGATGAATATTTTTGAAAAGGATTTTACATACCTTCTGGTGCTCTCAGATGAAAAGTTATAGGAAAATTAATTGTTAAGACGCGTTATTCAGAATAATTGCTACAACTTTTGTTCTTCTTCAAATATATCATCATCATCATCATCATCAGCCCGAAAAAGTCCACTGCTGGACATAGGCTTCCCTTACACATTTCCAGGAAGAAGGATACTGAGCCCTTTCCATCCAACGACTTCCTGCGATCTTAAAAATGTCGGCGACTACGGAATTGGGCGACGGCGATTGGGGAATAACTTTCGAAAATTCTACGAGCTATGTCGGCTTCAATTATATCTTCAAACCCAGTTACGTAATTAAATAGATTGCTTGTTCTTAATTTCCGATCGGCACGCGACCGATATCCTCAAATAACATGATCATGTGCGAGCGAGAGCAATTGACAATACCTACCTACATCCTACCTTTTGACAGTAAATCAATATCCGAAAACAAACATTTTTATAGTCAACTGATTCTTCAGTGAGTCTGTTCCTAGCAGTTCTGGTTGGCCGAGCTACTGGGATATTTTATCTTACTACGAAGAAAACACTCACTTTATAATTATAGTATAGAACTACTAGGATATTTTTTTGCTGCATGTTTTCACTTGGTGTGTGTGCGATAGGTAGGTGTAAAGTAGGTACTTCCTAAGATATATTGCATCGGTACCAGGTGGGCTGGCACTGAGTTCGTAATCCCTCCTAATAACGGTCCCATTCAGTGACAAACGCAGGCTTAGTGGAGGTGCTACCTAGGGACACATTCTAGGCTCTAATTGTTGCGTTTTTTTGCGGAACTGTTGCGTTAAAATTGACAAAAACATTTAGATAAACTTTAAAATGGGCACTCTGAACCATTTAAACTCAAAAACTAGGTACCTATATACTTACTTTGATGGATTTTCATACGAATAATTCATCAGGAATTTTTAGGGGCATGACTATGAATGAATAGTCAATCAAAACACGGGTCCAATTGACAGATGGGGACATTTTGTATCATTATTTAAAACCATATTAATAAAAGTTGACACATACATATAAGTTGCTCTTTAGTCTTTGATAGGATATGGACGGGTAAAAAAATGGTAGAGTAAAAAATATGCCATAGTTACGTGGTGTGAGCGAACAACCCTACGTTAGTCTATTAGTTAACTAAATACCTAGTTAAATCTGTAAGCCGTGGACTTGAAATATGTTTTTCAATCATCTTACAACTCTATATTACGCCCGCGTGAAGCCGGGCGGTTTGCTAGTATAATATAAGAATAGGCCTACGTGACAAAAAGGGAAAATTCAACACCAAAGTTTTTGAATAAGGTCGAATATAGCATGTTTCTGCTATTTTTAGGCTACTAAGTGATTCTAAAATTAAACAAAAGGAAGAGGTCCCTCATGTGCTTGAGAAACCCTTTATTTTTCCACGTGGAAAAATGGCTGTCTACGGAACCATAGCGTAAAAGACAGGTTGATATTCTTGTAAAAGTATGTTATGTAAATTCCGTATGCCAGGAGTAACATCAAAAAAGCTCGACAATGGAGTAACATGGGCATATTCCATCGCATTCGAGGCCCTTTATTTTAAAAAGAAAATCTTTGTAAGTAGTAAGCTCTTTGTGAAAGAGTTCGCCCGGGAAAGTTCTACGACCGTACTTTTTATGCCAACAAAAAGTTTTGCAAACATAATTCTTTGTTCCTATTTTACGGGTATGAGTGCCACTGCATCATAATTTTAGCCCTTTTAAGACCTAAAATGTAGACCTAGTAAATGGTTTAAGCTGTTTTTTATTGTGACCGCTAAGTCACCCTAGTCCTAGATTTACGCAATTAGGGTAATCTATGAATGAACTTAATCGTTATAACCGTTTCAGTTCAGAAAACCATAAAATAAACATAAAAACATAAAGATAAAAATAAAAAAGAGCAAGTTCTATAAAAACAGCGTCTAAATAAAATATCAGATGTACGAAATGACTGCGATGAAGTACCTATTCGGGATCTAAATGCCACTGAGCGACGCCTCCAATGAATACTTTATGAAAATTACTCCAATTTTGTTTATCGTTGCAACACGTCTTCATAATTTGGAACGTTTTATTGAAACGGTTACTCGTGACTTCGCCCGCTTCGACTGGTAACGCACGGTAGTGGTGATATGATAACCATTTTGTAGAAAAGTATTCTACAACTTCAACCTATACCTTCTCGAACCTCGTAAGCTGATTTCCAAAGACAGCGTTTCTCTGATCGCCACCGTAGAACGCTTAAATGTGTGCAAGGCTTTAACGAAATATAAATACTTCATTCCTTATATTATGTAGGCACACCCTGTGCCTACATAGTATAAGGAACTCGTCCCTCTAACTTTTAAAATGGCCTCCGGAGCAACGGGACCTATTTCGCAGCTGGACAGATTCTCAGCTGGACAAACCTATATTAGTAGCTGGACAGATTAGCAACATGACAGAAAGTGACACGTTGCTAATCCCAAAACTAAAAAATATGTAAATTTGCTAAAAAATATGTCATGAACCCATGACATATTTAAAAAGTTATTAATTACCAGTCAAACCATAAGCAAAAGCGTGTTTGGTGCTCTGTGAGTCAAACAGTGTATACTGATTTATGATTACTTTTTAGGGTTCCGTAGCCAAATGGCAAAAACGGAACCCTTATAGTCGTCATGTCTGTCTGTCTGTCTGTCTGTCTGTCCGTCCGTATGTCAAAGCCATTTTTCTCCGAAACCGTAAGAGCTAGACTAATGAAACTTGGCGAGTAGATGTATTCTGAGAACCGCATTAAGATTTTTATACAAAAATAGAAAAGAAACTATAAATTTTGGGGGTCCCCATACTTGAAACAGAAACTCAAAAAATTTTTTTCATCGAACCCATACGTGTGGGGTATTTATGAATAGGTCTTTAAAAATGGTGTTGAGGTTTCTAATATCGTTTTTTTCTAAACTGAATAGTTTGCGCGAGAGACACTTCCAAAGTGGAAAAAAGTTGGTCCCCCCCCCTCTAACTTCTAAAATAAGAGAATGATAAAACTCAAAAAAATATATGTTGTATATTACTATGCAAACTTTCAACGATATTTGGTTTGAACGAGATCTAGTCAGTAGTTTTTTTTTTATACGTCATAAATCGTAAACCGCAATTTAGCTTTCGACGAACTACAAGAACCTTTATATTATGTTACTTGATGCTACGGAACCCTTCATGGGCGAGTCCGACTCGCACTTGGCTGCTTTTTTAATAACTTTATTTGAAGATCCGCTTTAAGTCGCACCTATTGCTCTAAATAAATCTTAGACAAATCCAAAGAAAATGGGAATAATAAACTGAAATTGCCAATCTACTTTTGATGCTGACTCTAAAATTCGGACTCCGAAAAAAGCTAAGATACTTCTCGTTATATAAGGGACAGTAGTATCGGAGTATCGCCCAATAGTCCTGATTGAATAACGTTGGGGTAAGTGGATTTTAAACACTATTGAATTAACCCTAAAAGGAATGGGCACTTATACTGAGAGAGGGGTATTGAAAAAGATTCAGTGAAATAAAATGACTGGGTGCCGGGGAGAATTTTACATTATGCAGCTCCAAAAAAAACAATAAAACAAGAAATATTTTCAACATTGATCAGGTGTTATTCAATATTATTTTATTAAACACAGGTATTGCTGCCTACAGGGCTTATGGACAAAGCCCCCAACCCAAATAAAAGTATCAAAGTTGCCAGAATAATGATTAATTAGACAATATGGAACCCGAATTTAGTAGCCATAAGCTTATTTTTGGAATTCTCTAAGGCTGACTGGTATTTTAGTATTTAAACGAAGCCAGATATTTCCGCGTCTATTCTCGTTTTCCTATACAAACTAAAACTCTAATGTTGCCTTAAGACTTACCTACATAGCTAATTTGTATTTGTATTTATTGTTTTTACTTTTATAACAGCTTGACACCAATTACAATAATTAAAGACATAATAGGTCAAATTTAGGTAAATACAATGTCAATAGTAAAAATATAAAACTAAATGTCAGGACATTAATCACTATTAAATTGGAAATTCACACTCAGTAGGCTTCTTCGGCTTTAGCTTCAGTAGTAATAGCTAAGTAGGTATTTAGTAAACTCCAAGTAATCCCTAACCCAAAAACATTTCGTGATACATTTAATCAGATTCATGATGCCCGTCCAACATACCCGACTCAAGTCACCCAGTAATACTGTGTCACGTGTTACTTGACATCTCATCCATCTTTTAGGATGAGGACTTCATTTTCTTGGAACATCTTTGAGACCGGGCAAAATGCAAATGTAATATTGCTGGTATCTGATTATACAATCCAATCGATCCCTCTTTTCACGATATAATTATGGTAGCGAAATATCTTCAACTTTTCCTTTACATATCTATAATATAAAAAAATCGGTTGTATGTAAAGTCAGTTTTCTGACGATAGTTGAACGTGACAACGTTATACAGCTGTCCACGCGGACGCATCGCTCACTCAAGTAGGAGAGAGACAGATGTCGAACGCTGCCCGACGCGGAGGCCGATTGTGCCTCTTTGTCGCTTGTGCTTGCACTTCAAGCCTTAAATGAACGCCTCAGAGCGAGGTAACGCCGCATGAGTCATGTTTTTTCGTGCGTGCAGCCGGCTCCATCGAATTATAAGACGTTGTCACGTCAAAAAGAAAGTCGTAACATTTATAACTCAAGCACGGCTGAACCGATTTGGCTGAAAATTGGTGGGGAGCACTCACTTATCTATTTTACTTTTTATCCCGGAAAAGCAACGGGAACGGCATAGAACTGGATTTAAACAGGTGGCTTACCTCAAAATAATAAATAAATAAATATGATGGACATTCCACAGAACGTTATCTAGCCCCAAATTAAGCAGAGCTTTTACAATGGGAACTAAATAGCTGATATAATACTTGTTTTTTTTTGTAAATACATACAAAGAATACTATATAACACACAGATAACAAAACTCTGCGTTCATCACACAAATATCCTGTTCAAGGTGGGGATCGACTCCACGACCTACGGCTAAATCTAAATTGCAAAATGTGTAGGTAAGCTATGTACTCAAGCGTTGTTGTACCTATTGAAATTGAAAGATGGTAAAAAGAAAGAAGGTTATTAATGTATAGGGTCTGTTGTTTGGGGGACCGTCTACGTGACATTTACGTGGAATAATGATGTTTCCTACAATATCATCTACCGCGCCGCCCGCGCCCCAGAGAATGAGTGTTTTTGTTGTGACACTGAAAAATATTGATAACGCAATAAATACTTTTCAATTTCCTTAAGAGCGTTATCTCTCCAAGTTCCCCGTCACTAATCACATGATTTATGTTCTGTACCAGGAAAGCTTGCTTACGCTACGTTCGGTTAGCTTCAGGCACTTATGGGGAGGTTTAACTTAAAAGGTTCACTTAAATAACTCAGCCATTTGGATCAAAGACACAATCCAATGTTTTTTTTTTGGTGCTATTTTTAGATAGGAAACCTTTATTATTTTATTACATGATTATTGCGTTGCGAAAAACATTGAATAAACTTGAAAATCTAAGTGGGGAAACTTTTTTTTATAAATGCTTTTTTTAATAAATATTTTGCAAATTGTGTAAATATTTTTAAGCTTTCAATAAACTCATACAAACAGGTCCATAAGGATTTTTCAAAAATATTAGTTATCGGCTCCGTTTCGGCAAATTCTAATAAGTTTTCGCAGAACTTATGTAAAATTATCAAAGCAAAATAACGCGAAATTAAAGCATAGATATCATGAAAGTAACTTTTACCTTATCTTCTCAGTATACCTTCAAGTTTATGTGCATATAATTATCTCTGTTTACAAGTCTACTACTCAAAAGCAATTAAATTATATCCACTTGCTTCAAAGACGTAATCTACGTTTTCACCCGAATGAAGAACAACTTTTACCGGCATGAACGACTAGCTTCAATAGCGAAGTAAGCATCCAGCGTATAGAATAGGACCATCTGTCATTTCCTACATGAAAAGGGCTATAACACGGAGAAGTAAACCTACCTGGAAAGGCTATCTGTGATTCTGTAGGAAAACCGCTGACGTCAAATTTAATTTTCCTCGTAACAGCCCAAAATGACCTATGCTGCTATACCGTCACTTAAAGAATTGTAATGATGGATTGCTAGTTTAAGAAGTTTTTTAATTTTAGTAAAAACAATAAATAGTTCGATAGTCAGGCTCTAAAGAAAAGATCTACTTGCTATTCATCGCGCGCACGCAATCTATCATCGCGACGCCAAGGATCAATCATGGCTCCCGATGCTTTTAATTTCGCCATGTTTAGGCATAAAAATTAATTCGGAGACACGAAAACTTCGGCCTAATTTACCAGCCTACGCTTTCCAAACATGTAGAAAAAGTTTCCATGTTGAAAAGTTGGTTTGTCTTTGCTCAAAGCGTAGTTACCGCGTACTTCCGCCTGCCCCTAAGTGGAACCACCAACTGTCCCTATTTATCTTGAGCGTTTGTGTACCCAAGCTTGCACATTAGGTTAACCTTTGGATCTCACAGTTGCTTTTTGGTAAAGATAAACCTACTAAAGTATCTAATTAAGTCATGAGTTTGCCTTGATTGCATTAGTTCAGTGTTTTTAAGCCCCTACTGAAATTAGTAGTGTTTAAAGCTTAAGTAGGCCTAACACAAGTTATGTCTGGTTCTGTCTCTGGTTTTGAGTCTGTGTTAGTGCTGTCTTATCCTACATCGTGATCCTACGACGAAATGTCACACACACAGTATAATACACTGGTGAGCGTATAATACACAGAGTCAAAACCAGAGTCAGCAACAGAGTCAGACAGAGCTTTTGGTAGAGCTTTTGGTCTTTGTTTATTTGTCTGTGGCATCGTCACTCCGAAAAAGAATGCTTTTTTGATCCTTTCTAAGATAATTTTAGCCATGTTTGGTACAACTACAAATCCATGCAGCACCTATTCGTCAACGCGCTTAAAAGTCAGAGTTTTTACATTTTTATAAAATTGGTAACTTATAAAACTATACCAACATTATAATAACTATGTCATTGAACATATTAAAAACCCGTTTAGCGACGCACCAAAGTAATATAATATCTATTATTCGCCAACCATCCTCCTGAAACAGCCTGGGTATACAATATACATATACAAAAACTCTGTAGCTTTCCGTCAGGGATGCCTTCATTAAAAGCAAACGCGAACTGAAAGTTCTGGAATCGTAAAATCTGTTTTAAACGTTGCTTAGTTAAAAACCTGTCGCCATCTTAAATGGATGTCATCAGTAGCTCCCCCAGAATGACAGCTTTCACAGCTTAGTTGGTATTAGCTCTGCCTTCTACGCTGGAAGGCGTGGGTTCAGTCCCCACCGAGAACAAATATTTGTGTGGTGAACGTAGATGTTTGCTCTCTATCTGGGTATTATATTGTATTCTAAGTATGTACTTAAAAAAAAATACAAAGTAGTATCAGCTATCTGGTTCCCATAGTACAAGCTCTGCTTAATTTGGGGCTAGATAGTGTTGCGAGGTACGACCAAAATATTTATTTATATTTAATATTTAAAAATTTAGAATTTGCCAGAATTCTCAACCATAAACTTGGTCACTGACCTAACAGAGTGCCCAAGAGAAAACCAATGTTCGTCAAACTTTTCATTAAATGTATTATTATTAAATAGTACCTATATTTCTATTTTATGTATCTTTGCAGAAACATCAGGGGTTTGTCGCAATGCACAAAGCTTGCTCTAAAGGGGTAATCTGATGGAAAATAATTTGTGGATGGATGAGTTTTCAGCTTAGCTTCAGCATACGATCGAATAAATATGGTGAAAAGAGCACACGTGAGCAAGATTACCAGTTAATAAACTCATTTTATGACGATAAAATTAATTTAATCTTAATAGATTAAATTAATTTTACGAGTACTAATGTACTCGTTTTTAAATAATAATAAATAAATTTAAAGACAATCCACACAACACTTCCTAGCCCCAATCTAAGCAGAGCTTGTACTAGCAGCAGGTACCAGATAGCTGATAACTACTACTGGAATACTTACTACTGAATACTGGGAATACTTTTTTTTTGTAAATACATACTTAGAATACAATATAACACCCAGACAGAGAACAAATATTTACGTGAACGTAGATATTTGTTCTCTGTCTGGGTGTTACCACACAAATATTTGTCCTCGGTGGGGATCAAACCCACGACCTACGGCGCAGAAGGCAGAGCTACTGCCAACTGAGCTTCGAGTTTCACGAAGTTTGTTAGACTAAAATAGGCTCCGAATGTGGGACAGTCAAGACAAGCACAAACATTATAATTGTATTTAGACCTACTATGTCTCTATTTTGCATTATTTACCTAAATATATACTAGCTTCCACTCATGGCTTCGCTCACATTAAACATGAATAAACAGTTGCTTGTATTCGATTGTTTTGTTGTTGTTGGCTATTCTTAAAAACAAACTAAACTAATTTCTACAATAGGTGTGGCTCTTACGGCGTGTTTAAATAACACATCTAAATATCAGTAGGCCTACCACAAGCTCTGCCTGGCTCTGTCTCTGGCTCTGGTTTTGAGTCTGTGTGAGTGCTCACCAGTATATGTATAATGGCTGGTTTACACTTTGATTAGTGTGAGTGCAGGTGATTAGTGCGAGTACAGGTGTGTAGTGCGAGTAGTGTCCAATTCACTGCGAGTGTCTTCGGTCCACTTTACCAATTTTTACAACAACAAGCGTCCGACGCTACACACTAAACGCTAAACACTCCTGTCCAGACGTGTTTAGTGGCAGGCACGCTGCGAGTGAGGGGGAAGGGAGGGCGCGCGGGATGGCTACTCGCAGTCCACTCGCAAAAAAATAGAACACGCTTCTATTCACTTTACTACACAGCCCACTAATCACTTGCACTAATCAGTCGCTGTCCACACCTAGTCACTAAGCACCTGCACTAATCACCTGCACTTGCACTAATCAAAGTGTAAACCAGCCTTTATACTGTGACGTTTCGACGGTAGGATTCAGTCAACACTCACACAGACTCTAAACAAGAGCCAGAGCCAGACATAGCTTGTGGAAGGCCTACAGGCTACGACAAATGTCCAAATGTCCGATTTATTATAAACCTTGCTAATATCTATATGAGTTATCTTCGAGGAAATTCGCTAAGCACACGGATCTGGTTCTAAGTCATGTAATATGGAGGCTATCAGAGAAGCTTAAATGTTTCACTGAAGCTTACATACATACGTAGGTATATCAAGTATGTTTTAAACCGACTTCAAAAAAAAAGAGGTTCACAATTCGAGTTTATTATTAAAAAAAGGTTTGTGGCTGCGTAACTCCGTTATTTATAAACAGATTTAAAAATATATATTTGAAAGGATGGTCCTATAAAAAATTCACCATAATCGGTTCTGCAATTTGGTTTTTAAGTCGGGTTTTCAAGTTTTTAAAAACTTATTAGATTTATTTAATTTTTGATTTTGTTTCTTCATCGTGTACCTAATTAACGAGTTGCGCGGCTTTCTAGAAGAAACTAGTGTATTTTTAAACTTATAAGGCAGTTAAGAACAGGGATCACTGACGTAAGCGCACCGAAAATAATTTGCTGTGTTATTTGCAAGCGCTCAAGGCAGCGCCTAGTGCTTGATTCTAAGATAAGATCCAATAACATAATTTCCGCTTTCTATACACAAATCTTATCATAAGCGAACGTCAAATATATCTTTGCAAAGTGAATCAAATCTTTATTCCGAACGCCAGTACCTTATCTCAAACGAAATTTAAGCGTGTGAGCATCATGTAGCTTGATATAAAGAATATTTTTAGTAAACGAATAAATTAAATAGAGCCATCATTATCATCCTTAAAATAGCCCTTACAATCTTATCAAAAACACCATTTATTATAGAATAATACTCGTAGCATACCACCCTTTATATGTCAGCAGTGGCCTCAGTTGTTAATCTAAAAACTTCGGCCTTCCCCAAAAGTGAAATAGAAAACGAATTTATTGAACACCTTACCCTAGATACAAAATGTTCGAAATTAAATGTCAAGAAGTTTGTTTTCACGCTCAACAATCTTGAGCGTGCAAGGCGAAGAATATGCAAAGTAGGCGCAAGGTAAACCCTGTCACTCAAACTAATATTTGAATATTCAACTAATCAAAGTTGAATAAATCATAATTAATTACGTAGACATAATGTAGGTACCTTGTAAATCTACACTAATATTTTAAAGAGGAAATACAAAATGTATAAACGAAAATATTGCACGAGAGAGTCGCTTTTATTTCACATTTCACGCTAGACATGAGAAACAAATATAAAGAAGCTTTTCGAAAATACTCGTACGAAACGATCGAGAAGTTAACTTAGTTAGAAATCAACTTCTCGCCTATATCCTCTTTGGAAGTGAGATATTTCCGTACCAGCGTTGATATTTATGAGCTTATTCTTCATAAGACCGCGTTTACACTGGCCTACATTTAATACCTACAATATGCACATTATATAAATGTTTTTGTCTAACCACAGATATAGTACTGATATACGATATAGTACTGTAGAAACGAAATGCTCTTTTATACAGAAGAAATAACGTACTTAACAAAGTTTTCAGGAAACGGTACGAGTATGCTTGTGTGAATGAATCTGCTTGTCTTATTCTGTACGCTTAGATATATCTGATGTCCTAATTAACATTTGTTTAATTGTTTCAGATGCGAAAAACATTGGTTCCTGTGCTACTTCTTGCGACAGTGGCGTTGTCTGCGAGTAATATACTTCCAATCCATTCCAAACTTGATCGACAGGGCTATAGCCAATCAAATGACAATATATTTAGAAATAAACAACAATCGAGCGATGATTTATACGACCTATTTTTAAAAATCGATGTGAACGACCAAAGACCATTGGACACACGTAAATCATTCGATGATGAGTATTCAAATGCTTACAATAACGCCGCCGATGAATACAATTCACTGAAAGACGATATTTACGATGTAAAAGGATTCAGAAAAGAACAATGGCACAACTATCCAAGGCGACTTGATCGACTTAATAAGTATATATACGAACATTTTAATCCAGACAAAAGAAACCTTGAACCCGACGACCCTGGCGAGTACAACGATATGGAAGGAAGTCCAGAAAATACTAATGATATAGCAACCAACGAAATCCATTTAGATGATAGCTTTGATTCTAATAAACCAGTAGATGAGGCTGACAAAGCAGCCGCAATAATGAATCCTTTAATAGTACTTGAATTACATTTAGCAAGCCTCAACAAGGACTTAGATTTTAGTAAACTTTCTGATAGAACACCAGATTTGGATAATGAACCGCCACATAATGAGAATGAAGATTATATTCTAAGCGAGGAAAACCCTAGAACAAGTCTAGTGAAAGTCAAGCGCGAGGGCGAAACAAGATGGGAAATAGCTGATTCAGCACGTGAGTATCAGACTTTATTCTTTTCGCACGTTTTACGCAAATCATTGCTGGGGCAATTCATTAGTTTATTTCGCAAAAAACAAATCTGATTATAGCCTTTAATTCAGCCTACACATACTTAACTTCAGTCTATATTTAAATTGTAAGCTATGTACAACATATAGACATTCATCCTATACGTGTAGTATAGGTTAGGTATGTGTGCATTTTGCCAACTAATCTGTTTATTGTAACGAAGTGGAACTAAAAATTATGATTTCACTTCATCCGACTAAAGCAACTAAAGGTAGTTGCTCTTGTATTTTTTGACGTTAGAGCTCCTCTGCTCTTTAAAGACCTGCACACACCACACCTAGGTCGCAGGCGTCGGCGATC
This sequence comes from Thera obeliscata, assembly GCA_947578465.1. Lineage (NCBI taxonomy): Eukaryota > Metazoa > Arthropoda > Insecta > Lepidoptera > Geometridae > Thera > Thera obeliscata. The sequence continues at coordinate 10,205,610 of OX387926.1, forward strand.
ATTGAAACGCTGTCAAATTTGATAGCGATATTTGACAGCAGATTAGCAGTACTTGACAGTAGATGATAATAGCTATTTCAAACGAGTTTTTGGTCAAATGTATAAAAACGCTTTCAGAGAACGAACCCAGGAACCGGATGGTGAAGAAGAGGATATTCTCGTTATGGAGTCGTCTACAGAGCCTCAACCATAGAGGTCACGAGTTACACCACCGACGGCACCTGTACGCGTTACACGGCTTTCCAGACTCAGAGGGGGGTGGCAGTGGGGGGGTGCTCACTGCTGAGACCAGGGCTACTTTCATGCGACCACCAGGCTCCCCTCTTCGATGGGGTTGAATTGAGTTATAGAGAGCTTTACCTCATAATTTGCGGTTTTAGAAAGACGATTTCGTCGTAGCTTCTCGATCGAAGCCAAGGACGGTGGAAACCTTTGGCTGGTTAAAATAGATCTTCGCTCTACCTTGTCGGTGGGTTTTTTCGACGGTTAATTATACAAACAGTATTATTTTGAATACTTTAAATTATTAAGCTTAACAGAGTTTCTTCGTGGCATAAAATTGGTGCCTACTATATAAGTTTTTATATTTCATTTGTTTATATAATTGTCTTAAATCATACTTTTTACATATCCAAGGAAGTAAAGAGTAGAATTTGAAATTCGAAGACTTTAATTTATATAATTATTATTGTTTAGAGCTGTGTTTATACCACCAATGATTTTGTAAGCAAGTGTACTTTATTTTTTATTTGTTAGTAAGTATATACGCATTATATATATACATATATATGTTACTTTAAATAAACGTCAGGTAATTCACTATGGTAATTTCTTAATTACAAATCTAAAAAGTGCTTAAAAATCTGAAAAACTTGTACTTAACCTATCGTGTATGTACTGACCTACTAAATGTTTTGTGTATTTAATAACTTTTTGAACGTAATCTGCTGAAAAGTACAATAAAATGACCAAAATCAAATCCTTAGATATTCTTGTAGTGAAATATTTATTGACAAGGAATTATATTGACTGTTTTAACATAAGATCCACAAAAAAGTAGATCATAGAATTAGTATAATAAATAATAATATACTTAGTGAACTTTATAAAAGGCTTTTGATGTCAAAATAACTGATTTCCTATTGGTCATTGTAACTACCTAAACCTAATAAATATAGGTAAGGTGCCAGCAGAAGTTGATTCACATATCAAGTGAGCAAATATAGATTAACACTTACCTACCTACTGCAGTTATTTTGACATAGCCAAGTAATTTTATTCAGCGCTTTCAAGTAATAATACTAAGATAAAAAGTACTTCCAACTGCATAAGTATTATAACTTTCGTAGAGTAAAAATATAAATAGGTATATTACCATTATTTACATAAATAAATGACATGTATAATCAGCTGTCATGTTTGATTTATGAGCGATTTACCTAGAAAGACTTGTCGATTGACTGACCTGACTAAAAACTATTTTATTTATGTAATATATCCTCATTTCACATTAGCAAAATTGTCCGAATCGACAGATTCCACTCATTAAAAAGAAGAAGAGTAGGTATGTAAGTAGTAGTAGCACAAAGACACCGCATTATTTTTAAAAATAAGTTACGAAAAAGAAAAAACTACTCTCTCGTACGTTCTATTACAGACTTTGATCCAATTGAATGAATGAAAACGCACCAAGCAAACCGATAACACAATTAACTTATACAAATGCCATCTGTGGAATGTTTATTGAACCAAACATTCATCTTTATCTCTTCAAAGTGCTCACATTATCAAACCACTCAATGTCACGCGATAGGTTTATTTCACACACACGGGTATCACACTATCACATGTATCAAATATGAATAAATCACATATTTAACTTCTATTACTGATGTACCTACCTCAGAGCCTAGCCTATTATTTATTCAAGGTAAAGATAACCTACAATCTACCCATATACTTATACATAGGCACTATACTAACCATACCCGTACAAAGTTCCCAAGAGGTTTTGGAAAATAATAACAAGTTTTTCATAAAAGGAGAACAAATGTTTCATATCTGTCTGAATGCGCCTTTATGCCGCAAATACTCTGTGGCGTAGTTCCACAAACAAACAAACCAAGTCATGATAAATTCATTTACTTGGTGAAGTTTATAAAGTGATTAGGTGATTAGGAAGCGAAAATAGTGTTTTCCTACAAACATTCGCAAGTGTTAAGTGAAATATGTCGGTAAGTACCTACTTACTATGTTGTTATCAACATTTTGTCATAACTAACTACAAATATCTGGTCTTAAATACCAATCAACATTTTGATAAATGATCACCGGTCGACGGTACCTAAGGTTAATTAAACCATCATCAATATGAGCTCGAAATAGACATCATCAACTTAACTTGTTTGTTGATGAAAACATTAATAGGTTCTAACCTCAAAACAAGAACATCGTATACGAGTAGTATCAGACAGATTCTGACAGCATTAAAAGTTAAAGTTATTTAGTGAAAAATCGACACGATAAGAAGTATTAGAATTGTATTTACAGCTTATTGAAATCCTTATTTAATGTCTAATGAATCAATTGCATTTTTTTAATTTAAAAATAATTTACGCCAAATCCATCATCAATATCCTTGGATATGCCTGCCACATATTAATATACTTAGTTCGGTTGTAGGCAATAAATATTGCACATTGGCTTTTCGACTTTGTAGAGCGCTATCTCTCTTTAACGCCCTATGAAGCCGAAATTTGCTTATTTCACCATCTGTGAGTAAAGGCCTACGCACTTCTAGCGCGATAGCGACTATTGATACGCTAAAAACGTTTGAATAAACAAATAAATAAAAGGAAATTAGGTTCCTGAGATGGGAGTATAGGTAAGTGACCTTTCTTTATTTTAAAACCAAGGTTAAAAACCCCGCAATACTATACGCTTTCTGGGCCTCGTCCTGCTCTTGGCGCGTTCGAGCAGCGCTGCACATGAAGCAGATACCTTTCGAAGAGCGGCCAGTGGACATCGTCAAAGCTATGGACCAGCACACGAAGGTGTATCAAGCCATCAACCCATCGCAAAAGGTTCCAGCGCTAGTTATTGGTAAGTTAAGCTGGATTCACGTTAGAGCAGCATCTCTACCGCCATGTTTGGTGAAGTTCCCCGAACATAGACAAATCCTGATTTAAACCAATCAGCTTCAAATCTTTATTCAAGACCCGCCGATTAAATTGAATCAGTTGTCTATGCTCAGTGAACTTCACCACCTTGGTGGTAGGGCTGCAGAACCGTGTGTCGTGATGTCAACTGTCTCTGTTTTTTGTATAGGGCAAGACAGAGACAGAGACATAATACGGTGACCCACGCGGGCCGCTTGTGTTGTCAACTCGATACAAAACGTATAGGACTGATATAGGCTTCTGATGCGTCACGGCTCTGCTCTTATGAAACTCTCAGCCTACGGTCTCACAGAGACAGTGTTTCGTGAACATGCGTGGGTATGGGGCAAAGACATCTATGACATTTCAATCATCTAGGTACAATAAAAAAGTAGGCAAGTTTTAAAGGATAAGTAAAAGGATCAATAAACACATTTATTACGAGTCAAAGAATTAATGGTAAAATAATTTAACAGTTCTCAGTAGACACATTGAACCGTGACTTTGTTTGTGTGTCCGTACATTTGAGTATGATTATCGAAGCAATTATTTCTTATTTGCTACTAGATAAAAGCACAATATACATGTACAGGTAATTCCAATAAAAAAAACCTATACCTACTCAACTTCAAGGTTACTGATACAAACTTCGTGACTTTGATAGGATATTTTTAATTATTCGTGAACTTTATAACGAATTATTATAGTTTAAAATGGTGGTATTTCACAGCAATCACAATCAAAGTAATTGTGTAGAACAATAAACAAAGTAGAGTTCTTTGTGAAGGGCTCGTCCGGGGAAGTATGTACCACAATGCTTATTTTTGCCGTAAAGCAGCTGACTTTCACTTTGAAGAGTGGGTTCCGGTGAAATTACTGGCACATGAGGCTGAACATCTGTATCCCTCAAGTTGATGGACTCAGGGCAGTGCATCGTAGGGCACGTTCCTGCCGTGTGTTACCTACGAGAAAGCTTTGTTATAGTAAATGGTTACCACTTAACATCCATCCTAACATGGAAATATGTTTATATTTTCATACGTGCCTACTGCACGTGCCTAGGTACTCGTAAAGTCGATTTTACCCAAGATATCTCTAAGGAGCGAAAAATAATTTCTCAAGGGCGAAGGAAATAATAAGGCTTATGCAAGATTAATATATTCCGGGTCCTGAATATATATGATAAGGTATATTCACCATGAGTAGCTGAGCATTAATTCTTGTTTCTCGACGCCATTTGTAATGTTGATAATCCTGTCAGGTGGGGATAAAAAATAAATATTGTGGACAACACACAACCCGAAAGCCTGAAACTAAGCAGAGCTTGCATGATGAGAATCAGATAGCCGATATAATACTTGAATACAATTTTTTTTTAATAATATAAATATTATAATTTTTTGTAAATACTTAGGGTCTTATTAATAATCCTGGCGTAGCGTTGGACTAGTTAATCCGTGTTTTGTCACATTTGCTCGGGTTGGCAATTGCATGTCAATGCAAGAGACAAAACACGGATTAACTAGTCCAACGCTACGCCAGGATTATTAATAAGACCCTTTTAGAGTACAATATAAAACCCGTACAGAGAACAAACATTTACGTTAGGTATAAGATAAGATAAGATTAAAACTGCAAAGTCCAATGTTAGCACTAGGCATATTTCTATAACTTCTAGAAATCATACAAACGACGGGCACGTTTCTTACGTGCTAGACCTACGAGATAATATTTTTTTAAATAGGTGTTTTCTGCTCCTTCTATTTAAAAGGAACAGTGAACCCCTAGCATTATGCAGCCATGATGTAAGGGCCTTATTCGATTTCACACGTTCATAAAATACTCCAAGTATACCAATATCCGTTCGATTTATACGAAGGAAAATGCGAAGAATATTCGGTTTTCTGATATGACGCTCTCAAATCTCGTTTAGGCTTTTTGTCCACTCTAGACAAGTTGCAAGCAGAGCGATTACGATAAAACGAAAAAAATGTTAAACGTATTGTTCCGCCGCCGTTCGTCTCTACTGTAGAGAATACTCGTACAAAGTACAATTTTGACATTATCTACCACTTTATTCAATGAAATAAGAAATTTCAACATCATTAGGCAAGCGCTTTTTCGTGCGCCCATATGATATATGACTAGGTACTGGTGAATGCCTAAGGTCGACGAAGGCCGAACGAAGGTCGGAGGATACTTTCTAGAATGAGGCATATCACGGCAAAGTAACCAACATTATTTCTAAATTCTCTATAATTTCGTATTGACTATTGTCTTTCCTGTGGATTAGGCCGACCAAGCTGTCAGGATGGTATAGGTGCTGGGCTATCCCATCTAAAACTTTTGCCCCAGGCACTATAGCGTCCCAAAGTAGGATTTGTTTTGTATAATCCCCAGTTGCCCTTGACGTTATTTAAATCACCTGCAATAGATGCAGCTCAAATGGAGTTGGGCAGGACACCTGGCAAGGCGTGGTGACGACAAGTGGTACAAAAGACTGACGGAGTGGTGGCCGAGGAAGAGAAGCGTCCATTAGCACGATGCGATGGGTTGACGACATTGTCAGCATCGTGGGCCGTGAGGGTAGCCCAAGATCGTGGTGAGTGGCAAGAGCAAAGAGAAGCCTATGCCCAGTAGTAGGTTAAGTCGGGCTGCGGATGATGGTGATGATGACAATTGATGCAAAGGCCTGTTCACTTTTTTTACAATTTCGTTGAGCGTTTTTAGTTACCGTTCCATTTGAACTTGTCTAAGAGCCATAAAGGGGACTCGGGACGTGTTGACAGAGTATTATGCAAATCCGTACAATTATTATGTAGAAACCCTCAAATAACTAGCGCTATTTTCGTAAGAGCTTTGGCTGGTAGTATTTATATAAGTTGGTATATAAACCTTAGCATAGCATCTACCATGTAATTGTTATAAATGATATTTTATATGTCATGTTTTATAACCCATTAATGAACAGAAAATAAACATCCGCGTTCACCACTCAAATGTTCGTTTGCAGTGGAGGTCAAACCCACGACCTGCGGCGCATAAGGCAGAGCTACTACCAACCGAGCTGAGAGGCCGGTCCAGAAATAAAAAAGTATTAAGTTCTATTACTTGGTAACGTGAAACTGGCACTTAGTGGCAATAGTTAATGTCTAGGGTTTGTATCGTCCGAGCTAGCGATCGTGCCTATTTCAGCTCAATAATCGCTGATGTCATGACAGCCCATCAGAATTACAATGCCCCCTCGACTGACGAGCATCGAGTGCACTCCATGAGGCGTGTTAATAACCGAGCCGTCACAGATTAGATTACAGTTAGTACCATAAACCCCCTCTCTCTCTCACCGCCATTAGTAGTAGCAGAGCTCTTTTTGTGTGGCTCGTCCGGGGAAGTACTACCACCATGCCTATTTCTCCGTGAAGGCCCATCGCTGTGTTTCGGTTTGAAGGGAGTGCCGAGGAAATTACTGGCACGTGAGGCTGTACGTGTATGCACGTACAGCCTCACGTGCCAGTAATTGTACCAGTTGATGGACTCACGGCAATGCATCTTAGAAGACGTTCCGACGTGCGTGACCTACGAGGCAACTTTGTTGCGATAGTTACCACTTACATCGGTGGGCCTATTGCTTGCATAGTTGTTTCAGCTAGTTGTAAAAAAACATATTGTTGATGGCAGTGTTTTCTATGAGAGCAGAAGCGGGAGCGGAGGCGAGTAGACTCCAGTGCAATTAATTTGGGGCACTGCATCTGCCTCACCTTGATATTAGGCTGCTATAGAAACGCGGGAGGCTTGTTCATTAACCACCATTATTAAATAAGCTTTTAATTATAGCTTCGTTAGTTATATTTATGATGCAATATTAGGTAGGTAATAATAATGAAATTATGTAGGTAGAGCTTGTTTTAGGTTGTGAAGTGGTTGTTGGAAACTGTTTTGCTGACAACGCGGTGCTTTTAGGATAAGCAATGGCAGGGGAAAAAACAACAAAAAAAACATGCATAAGTCTAGAACTACATTATTAAAATTTTACATAAACTTTATTTACACAAAGAAACTTACAATTAAACAAATATTTACAAAATGTACAAAATACACAAGAAACAGTTGAGCTATCTGGAGATCGTTACAAACGATCTAGAGATAGCTCAACTGATCCAAATCAGTGCCAGACGGAAGCGTCCCCAAGACGCTGGCGGCATTGCCACGCTGAATAGCAATGCTTATGCGCTGCGCCAGATACCCACCATGCAGCTCTTGGGTCACGCGTCGCCTCGATCAGTCGCCTAGACAAAATTTTGAAGACCCGCGAGGCCTCGGTTCCCCACGGACCCAGAGTCTCAACCCCAAGAGGAGCAAATAAGTAGGCTCTGTCGAGACCTGCATATTTGCGCCTCTTGAGATCCTCGGCCAGATCTGCCGCCACGCCCGCCACAACGGATGTCCTTGGCAGATGAGAAGGCGCAAGTGTGTCGACACACGTAGCATCCCACACAAGTGGCCTCCCCAACTCCCAAGGAACAAGCGTCATAAACAATGACGCTATATATATTTTTTTTAAAAATTATTTTATAAAAAATGGCAACACCGATTTAAAAACAGTGCTGTATGTACAGCAATGTTTATAATTTTAGCCATCTGGCGATATCGATCTCGATGGGGAGGGAAATGAGTCGTTGCTTAACACATTTTTTTATAAAGCTCCGGCGGCATGAGCTGAGCCGATGTCAGGTATTTATATAAAAGCGGCCAGCCCGACGTGTGCACCGAGGCTTACTACTATCGCTACAATACATGTTCTTGAAAAAGAGCTCTCTTGAGAACAGATTCATTCCTCTCAAGTGTAATAGGTACGTCAATCATCCGTAACACATTCATAATGAGCGGTTAACTGCGTTGGGACGCCAAAAGCACTTGTACTTAATCGAAATGTCACTGAGTCATTGAATATCCATTGCAATTGGACCGAAGTTTCGATGTCCGAGTGGTTTACTATCCCTTGATAGACACGCTCTGACACGACAAGCGTATCTACAGTTCCTATCAGCTTATCATCATCGTCAGCCTGCGAAGTCCACACATGGCCTCCCCTACACATTTCTAGGAAGATTCTGAGCCCTTTTCATCCGCTGACTTCCCGGGATCTTAACAATGTCGTCGGTTCATCTGGGGGGTGGGCGCCCTACGTTTCGTCTTTCGGTTCGTGGCCGCCATTCGAAAACCTTTATTCCCCAACGGTGGTCGGTTCTTCGATCTATAATGACCTGCCTATTGCCACTTCAACTCACTAATTCTACGAGCTATGTCCTATCAGCTACAAATCGAATTAATTTGAGATCGGGATAACATCGTAAGACCTTTTAAATAAGCACATTAAGTGAGGTGTCAGTAAAAATGAGAAATATGTATGCATCAAGCATCACGAGAAAATAATATTGGCAAACTTATTTAGCGTCCCATAATTAGGGGGCATTTAAGTTCCTGTTGTCAGTCAGCCATCTTGAATAGAAGTAGATCACTTACTTATGAACAGAATCAATATATTCCGCTGGCGATAACGAACACAAAATCAATTGCTTTGCGCGGAGTCCTCGCGTGATCACTAAAAGGTGACACGCCGTCATTAAAGTTTCATTTGGCTGTCCGTTTGTTACCAGGCTTTTATTACCTCCTTTACTACAGGGAAGTTAAATGAGTGGGTATGTAGGTCAACAATCTAACTGATGGCTTAAGAGGACTAAGCTGTTAAAATGTTACATAATGTATCCCGTTATTCGTTTGCGTGAAGCTACAAAAACAAAGTTTGCAAGGAGTAGAATGCCTTGCCGGCATCTGTCTTTCCGATCACTTACAATTTGGACGTTTTCAAGTCAAGAGTGAATAGGTATCTTCTAGGTAAGCGTGACTGTCACATGCCTATAAATCGTAAAACTCAACTCAACAACATTGTGGGGTCACGGAGCCTCAGTGCCAGTCAAGAGACTGGCAGCAGCATCTCTTCAGTCTTAACACCAGCTCTTCTATCTTTTCAGTCTCGTTAAGTCTTAAGCCTTCCCATGAGAGGTGATGAATAGATAAAATACATGTTTTGAACTTCTTAGCCAGCGCACTAAACGATTAGACTCGGATCATTTTATATCATAACTAGCGATCCGCCCCAGCTTTGCTCGGGTCGCTAGTAGAAAATAGCGTGATGTTATACAACCTTTAGCCTTCCTCGATAAATGAACTATCCAACACTAAAATATTTTTTCAATTGAAATGAGCGCGTTCAACCAAACAAACAATCAAATTCTTCAGCTTTATTATATTAATAATTAAAAATAATAAAGATAAAGATGGCAAGGATTATTATAATAAAGAAGCAGCAAAGATGACTTTTTCTTCGTATTCATTGCATTGCAATCACCTAATCGCCTGCTAAGTGACGGAGGTTATTAGTTTTTAAAACAATGCCGGGTAAAAATAAAAACTCTACTGGCCCGTGCTAACAAAACCACAAAATTGCAATTAGTCGCAATCCCACAAAAGAGCCATTTGATTTATTGTAGTACCTACTGTGTATTCTGTGGCGTAACTACTAGAGTTAGAATATAGTCCGCTCATAATAAATTGCAGGTAGCAAAGTCAAACGAAAACATGCACCATGATTAAATTTTGTATAGTACGATACAATATTAACTAAGTCCCTAAAATAAACACTTCGCACAAACTGCTCTCATAGAACAGAGTAATAGCTCTGCTAGCTGCAGGGTTTAATTTTTACTCAAGACTAACTTTTTTCTCATAGATGATTGGTTCATGTCTTTGGTTTGCTATGTACTAAAAGGCACAGTAGTGATTGGCCTCTCAGCTCAGTTGGTAGTAGCTCTGCCTTCTGCGCCGTAGGTAGTGGGTTCGATCCCCACCGAGAACAAATATTTGTGTGGTGAACACAGATGTTTGTTATCTGTCTGGGTGTTATATTGTATTGTATCAGGACTTTAGATCTCATAGCTAAGCTCTGCTTAATTTGGGGCTATATAGTATTTTGTAGATTGTCCACAATATTTATTTATAGCATGTATTTAATTTACCGAAGCTTGTGAGTTTCAACACTTTTAACCATTATTTTCTTAAGTTGTATTTTTACTTGGAAGACCAAAAAGAAAAATGTAGCAAAGGTTAAACCCGTATTCTATAAATAAGCCCTTAATGTGTTAACAACATAAAATAAAACTGTTTCTAACATTGTTGATACAGCGCCAAAGAGCTCTTGAGCTCTGCAAGTGTAATGCTTTGTTCCTTTTGTTATCACAAACAAGGACACACATATATTTGAGTTTGTAACTAAATACATAAAATTCTTAAGTTACTGACTGATTCTATTGAAAATCAACGCACCACCTAAACCAAATAGTCCTAGGTAGGAGCTAAGTTTGTGCCTCTATCACGCCATACCCACTAAAACTATCTGGATGAAACTTAGAATAAATATCACTTACAACCTGGATTAGTTTCAGGCTATAATTGGTGCAAACGTAACCACAGGACAGGAACGGCGTAAAAAAACCACGCCAGCGAAATCTGCGGGATTCTACCTGTCTAGAATAGTAAACAATCAGAAACGTGCAGCTGGCATTAGAATGGAGAATTTTCAATCTCCAAATTATAAGCTTTTGTCTTCGCAAACCTATTCAAATAAATGGAGAGATATTAAAATATTTCAGCCTCTTTTCAATGTAACGTTGCGCTACGTTATCATCAAAGAATAATATTTACAAAGAAAAAATTATGTACCTACGCAATGCCGGTGTTCTCAAACAATGTGTAAACAAAACAGGTAATATTTTTGCAGCGGCGATAGGCTTGCTAACTGTCACCAAATACTGCAGATATTAGGTCAATTTAATTCTTTTTTTTCTTTGTAGTTAGGTAAATAATTCATTCATGCCTCTCGATAGGTGGGCGACCAAGCACACCGTGGGTCCCTGACGGGTGGACATGGTTCATCAAAACGTTTGCGGGACCTTTGAGAGGAAATTGTGGTGAAATAAGATAAATAGAAATATTTAAAGAAATATATTTTCTTTTCGTATGGTGTTGTTGTTTCGTATTATATTACTTACGTCAGACGTTCTACGATTTTTAGTTGACTTTATGAGTGGTTACTACGGGCACTCGATTATTCAAATCTCAATTGGAAATCTACAAACTGTAGGCCTACCAAAAGCTCTATCTCTAAGTCTTTGAGTCTGTGTGAGTGTTGACTAAATAAATGCTACGTCGAAACGTCACACGCACAGTATAATACACTGGTGACCACTCACACAAACTTAAAAGTAGAGCCAGAGACATAGCCAGATAGAGCTTTTAGTAGGCCTACTGCACTTCCACTACCACTTTTTTTAAAATTTATTTATTATATTTTATTTTATATTTTTTTACTAGTAAATTGAAGACTGCATGAAGAAGCCAATTCCGATTACGAGCCCACTTGTTATTTAGACAGTGATACTACTTATTGCATGGAACGATTGGTCCGGTCAATAACACCGAATAGAATCAAATGAATGTGTCGCCATCCACTGGAGACATAAAAAGTTAAACTGAATTGGTAACTATTTAGGTCATTGAATCCTATAACAAGGTACAATGACTCTTTTAAAAGTCATGTGCTATTTATCTTTGTCTTAAAATTAGACAATTTAATGTGTGTTCTAGTTTGAATAACTGAAATAAATTGCTACGCACTTTGATCAGAATTTAAACAATAGGGCTAACAGGAGCATACCGTAATAAGTTTTTAACATTGCAGTAAAATTTTGGTTCTACCCGCATGACTAGAATACGAATTATTTTCACCTAGCATCAGCCTGCGGCTTCACTCGTCCCTATCTTGATTATGTTAACCTTTTTTTTTATACAATTAGCTGATGGAACAAGCATATGGCCCACCTGATGTTAAGTGGTAACCATCGCCTATAACAAAGCATTGCCTCGTAGTTCACGCTCGTCAGAAACGTGCAACACAGCAATACTGCTTCACGGCAGAAATAGGCATGGCGGTAGTACTTCCCTGGACGAGCCCTTCACAAAAAGATCTAGAACTGAATTTTATGTGTTATTTCAGTTCACACAAGATTGATTTAAATTTGATCAGCATTTATGAAGATAAGTGGAAACAAGCAAAAAAAAACTTTTGTAAATAAGTCTCACAAAAGTTTTGGGATTTACAGCAGCACTTCTTAAGGCTGATGATGATGATGATAATTTTATGAACTAGGTTCAAGTAGGTACTGTGTAGATTATGTTATCGATATGTTTTCTTTGTAGTTTCATCGACCATAGACGCCAGGTGCTTTCGAAACAGTGATCAAAGCCTTCGCTAAGGTATTTTCATTGCTACAGAACCTTCACACATATTCCTAGTACACTTAAGTTCAATTTACCGCATCAAGTTGTTTCTTGCGATTTCACCGGTGATATTTACCGGTTATATTTGCTAAGCCCTTCCACCCGAAAGCTTTGTATAGTTCGCTTAATTTAGTTGTTAATCGAACACAAGGCGTGTAAAGTGAATTATTTCAGTGTCTATTCGAATAACCGATCGCTTTCAAATGGATGAATGGATCTTTTGAAGGATCTACTAACCGAAGATCCTTCATCTCAAGACTCGCCTTGAAAGGAAATTACTTGGAGTCTAAGGGAAGTCAAGATAAGAAGATTTATTCCTTATGGCGCTCCATACAATTTTATAAATTCAATATCGTTGAAAGTGAATCGATTCAATAATCCAAGCAAATGCTGTATTCGTGAAAATGTTATACGTTCTTTTTAAGTTTATGTTACGTTTTGCTTATGCATATAAAATATTGGTAGAATCATTCAGCCAATACACAATATCAACTTCAATAATCTGCATATGATTATATGACTAACTGAGCCACATCATATACATGAATACAGTTCAAGCTACACAAAGTCAAAGAAAAATGACCCTAACTACAGCAACCAACATAAGAGCGTACAGTGTGTAGCCTGATACGTATCCGTGTGTACATTTTTCAATCATGCAACTGATTTGTTTCCAATCAAGTAAATAAAAAAATGCATATTAAAAATATACATAAGTAACACATCAGCTATCTGGTTTCCATCGTACAAGCTTTGCTTAGTTTGGGGCTAGATAGTATTTGTGAATGGTCAAAAATTAAACCTTAGATGGAGGGACGATAGTGGAGTCGATGGCTATCATCCAGTACCTCGAAGACACGAGGCCGAAGCCGCCTCTCATGCCTAAGACACCGCTTCTTCGAGCTCAGGCCAGAGAAATCTATGAGGTGAGAAATATCAAAATCTAGTTTACATTGTCCCACTGTTATGGCAGCTCTCTTCAAACCCTAGGCACCAACTTGTTGGCACGGGTAAGTCACCGTTCCACAGTGAAGGAAAACATCATAATTTTTTTGTCCTTAGCTTACTTCTTGTGGGGTGCCGACAACAAGTTTTCGATCTCCACTCTCCTCTATTAGCCGTCATTTCAGCAGTCACTCGTTTCTTACCCATGTCATCCTTCACACAATCCATCCATCTTTTCTTTGGCCTACCTCTACTTCTATCATCCACATTCATATCTAGCACTCTTCTCGTCAAATGACATTCCTCCCTTCGCATGACAAGCCCACACCACGCCAACCTATTGCTCCTCATCTTTTCAGTCACTGACGCCACTTTAAAACTGCCCCATATATTCCTTATCTTATCCACTCTCGTCACTCCACACATCCATCTCAATATTCGCATTTACACTGCATCTACGGTGAAGGAAAATATCAAATCTATATGAAGACTTGAGGAGTCACGACGATTTGAAGCGCTGCTTTCTACGCCTACTTTTTTATTAATTCACCTGACTACGCCGTAGGTGACCTCTACGGCGTAGTCAGGTGAATTAATAAAAAAGTAAGCTGACTACGCCGTAGAGGTCGCCTACGGCGTAGATGCCTACTCTATAATCTGTAAGGCAAATAGTTTCCGATTGGATAATTTCACCTTTATCTTTTTACACATGCTCAAAATAATATATCTAAAATAAGAGCATCTTTTGAGGAGTGCTGAAGACATTCCATACAAATTACGCTTTGGATTAAAGTGTATGTTGAGTCTATTTGGGCACAGAACAGCGAATACGCTTTTGCTTGGTATTCATTATTCTGTGTATTTAGGCCACACAGACTTAGTAAAACATTTGTTCAGACTATCAGTACGTAGTACTTATTCTGTTCTATGCTATCAATGTATTCAGTTAGTACAGGCAGCAACTTAATGTAGGTAATCGTAAAAACTGTCTCAATAGTTGAAGTTTTACTAAGGTAAATGACACTACGGTTAGACTGGTAGGTAGGTATAGGTACCTAACTATGTTTAAAATGGCACATAAATGCTGATATTATTTTGCATTACAGTTTAAAACAGTAGCTTTAAGACATTTCAAAGTTATTCTTTCAATCCAACTGAATAAATACACGTTTAATTTGATTTTGATTTGAGTGCTCATTGATCAAGTCAAAGTCAAAATCGTTTATTCAGTTGTATCACAAGGATCACTTTGAAACGTCTCAATTTTATGAGGGACCGCCCATTTAAGCCCATGTCGATTGATATTAATTTTTAATGGGTTTTCAACTTATATCAGGCACGGCGATCGCGATAAGTAAATAGTACATTGTTACCTGAGTGTTGAAAGTCACGTTTTTTGAGTCCCGAGACGGGTTTGGCGCCAGAGCGTAGCGAGGGCGCCAATGGAGCTTGAGGGACTTAAAAGACTTTCATCCGAGGTAAACACTGTACTTTTCATTACGAATACAAGGAAAGTAAAAATAAAAACATGAAAGAAAAATTATTGAAAATGAAGATTGAATTGCCACCTTCCCGGTTTTTTTTTTCTTTTTCTCTGGCGGGCCTTCGGCTACGGCTCGCCAGCATTATTCAGCCATTATTTTCATTTTCATAATTTAAAAAATGGTAAATTGTTTGCTCAAATTTATGTTATTTTAAATAAATAGTTGAAGCTAATATTTAGAAGATATATTATTTATTCATATTATTTTATCTTTATGTTATTAAAATTTAAATTTTACATTGCGCTCTAATTAGACTTTTTAAACTTCTTATCGTTGTAATGGGTTTCCAACCTACTTGCTGAAAAAAGTTGGAATTTGGTTCAACGACCTCCTTGCTGTTAGAAAGACTTTAGAAAGTTGGAACATGGTTGAATAAAATAGAACTTGTTTTTTTTACAATTTGACAGCTGTCAGTAGAAAGCGATTCTCCCTAGGGCTGAAAGTTTTACTTTCTATTAGGCCCCTCAGGCAACTTCAGACCTACTTTCAGAGTATGAGTAATGAAAAATACATTTTCAAAGAATATGCTTTTTGAAATGACAGTACTTACTACTCGAGTGCAGATTGCTAAATTGATTGTTGAACTTAGTTAGCACTAGGCACAAGAATTCATTGGAACAATTCAGTTAATTCTCGAAACTCCTCGTTGCATAAAAGGTCGAGCACTATCGTCATCACATATTTTACGCCCACGGGACAGAATCGCGAGCGGTCATTTTAAGCCTTTCCATGCTGTGGGAGTGTGATGACGAAAATGCTTGACTTTTCTAAACATAGAACTTCTATTGACCCTACCCTACCCTACCTATTTAGAAGAATATGAAGGTCAAGTTACAATGTTATTATCTTCGGTTAAGGTTATCAATTAGTACAAATGCATATCTTCACGCAAGTAAGAAATAAAGAAGTTTTCCATAACACTTCAAAAACTAAATCACCTCTTTCCAAATCACACCTCTTTCTTGGTTGATTTCAATTTTTATTTATTTTTGGTGAATCCACTGTAGGCCTACCATGAGCCCTGTCTGGCTCTGTCTCTGGTTCTGGTTTTAAGTCTGTGTGAGTGTTGACTGAATAAATCCTACGTCAAAATGTCACACACACAGTATAATGCACTGGTGAGCACTCACACAGACTCAAAAACAGAGCCAGAGGCAGAGCCAGAGACAGAGCCAGACAGAGCTCATGGTAGGCCTACTGATGCTAAATAAATCTAGACCAATTTATTTTCAGACAATAGTATCCGGCATTCAGCCGTTACAGAACATAGGTCTAAAACCCCTATTGGAAACAGACGAGCAGTTTCTGAAATTTGCAAAGCACTGGACAAAACAGGGACTGCAATCTTTGGAATGCTTCCTAGAGAAGTGTTCTGGAAAGTACTGCGTTGGAGACGAGATCACGATAGCTGATTTATGTCTTGTGCCTCAGATATACAATGCTGTTACAAGGTAATGATAGCAATCAACGCTCAAATAATGAGATAAATTAACTCTAGTTATAATTTTTTTTTATCTCTAGTTCTAATCTATCTAGTTATAATTAATTGTGTTGGTAGATACTTTGAGTGAAGGTACCTACATCCAATAACTAAACCATGATTTGCAAAACTCTAGTCTAGCAATAGCGTTCCACATGTGAGTCACAATTCTTCAACGCTACAAATCTTGCTAGTCATGAATTGAAATTGTAAGCCAGCGGTACTCAAAGTGTGTTCCGCGGAACGCTAGGGTTCCGCGCTACTCCTGTAGGGGTTCCACAAGTATTTAGAAAAAAAAACAAAATATCTCTCTCTGGTCACTGGTCGAACGTTTTGACTCCGCCCGCCGCGCGTATACTTGTGAGCGCGCAGTCCCTTTGATTAAAGCTGCCTCTGAATTAGACGCTATAGTTGTGAACAAGCCACTTTCGGCTCTATCTTCAAAACAATAAAGTCGAGATTGTTTACAAGGCATATTTTTAGGCTCCAGGAGGGGATGGGCTTACGCTGGATATCTGCCTCAAGGCCTACTCGTGCAACAAGCCTCTGCTTCTGGGACTATTCACGCAATGTCTAAGGTTCGGATGTTTCCCACGGATTTGGAAGATGGCTACTATAAAGGTGATCCCCAAGCCAGCTAGAGATGACTACACCAGACCCAAATCTTATAGGCCTATTGGACTGCTGCCCGTTTTGGGGAAAATGCTGGAGAAGCTGTTTGTCAACCGATTGCAGTGGCAGCTGGGCACTAGTGGGCATTTGAGTATGTGCCAGTACGGATTTACTCCGCAGCCCAGTGCCGAGGATGCCCTCTATGATGCATTGGCTATCGTAAGGAGGAGTCTGGAGCAGAAGAAGATAGTGGTTATGGTTTCGCTGGATATTGAGGGGGCGTTTGATAATGCGTGGTGGCCGGCGATCACCAACGAGCTGCAGGCCAGGGAGGTGGACTCCAGTGTTGTGCGGCTTATTGTTAATTACCTCTCCGAGAGAAAAGTGAGGTTACGCTACGCGGGAAAGACTGTGGAGAGGGACACCAGTAAAGGATGCATACAGGGCTCCACTTGTGGTCCCATATTATGGAATGTGTCAACTTACTTCGGTGTTGGAGCAGGCTCAGTATGAGGGGGTGCGGGTGCAGGCATTTGCTGATGATATTTTGATGATAGCGGCTGCATCTAATGGTGGTGAGTTGGAAGAGACCATGAACCGAGCTCTGGCTGTGATTGTTCAATGGGGAGAAAGGCTAAAGCTCAGGTTTGCTCCTGAAAAGACACAAGCTCTCTTAATTACCAGGAAGGTTACTTATCACACTCCTAGACTAGAAATGTCCGGTGCCTCAGCACCGGACATTTCTAACCATATTTCAAGACTCGACCCATAAGCTATCTCAATAGCTTATGGGTCGAGTCTTAAGATCTTGGGGTTGACATTGGATCCACTGCTCAATTTTCGACAGCATTTGGAAGCTATAAATAAGAAAGCTATTGCATTCTACAAGATTGTAGCTAGAGCAGCGCGCGCACAATGGGGTCTTAATTCTAATATTTTAAGGCTTATTTACATATCTGTGGTGGAACCGACGGTCTTGTACTCTGCCAGCTGCTGGGCGGACATCTCGTCGAGGGTGTATGCTGAGAGGGCACTTAATAGCTTAACGCGCTCTTTTGCAATCAAGATCAGCAAGTCACACCGTACTGTGTCCTTTGTGTCGAGTGTATTATTGGCAAGAATACTACCACTTCCTCTTCGAGTTAGAGAGCATGCTCAAATATATCAAATAAAGAGAGGGGAACCACTGCCCTGTTTGCCGGGATGCAGTGTTGAGCTCAGAAGGAGTCCTTTCTCACTGCCCCATCCGGCAGAGAGGAAACGGATAGAGTTTGGGTTGATTGGGTCATGTGATGATGTGGCGAGTCTTGTTGATGACGGGCCCATTCTCTATACGGATGGCAGTAAGCTGGAGGGAAAGGTTGGTGCAGCGGTGTCCTGCTGGACTGGAGGAAGGGAAACTAAATACACTAGTTTTCGCCTGGCGGGTTTCTGCAGTGTGTATCAAGCTGAGCTGTCGGCGATTTTTCGTGCATTGGATATTATTGAGAAGTTGAAACACAGTATCTTTAGCATTGCAAGCGACTCAAGGTCTGCATTGGAGGCAATCAGTGACCCAAGTACGGTACACCCTTTGGCAGTCGACATAAGGGCAAGGATTCATAACTTAAACGGACAGGGCAAAGGAGTCTCTCTACACTGGGTTAAGGCTCACTGCGGAATACCTGGCAATGAGAGGGCGGATGAGCTGGCCAAACATGCAGCACTTAATAACCGACAGCTACCCAGGTATGACAGGTTTCCTCTGTCCTTCGCTAAGCACTCCACCAGGGTCAGTTCTTTGAAGGCATGGCAGTACAGCTACGAGACGGCCACTGCGGGTTCTACAACAAGGTTATTTTTCAAGAATGTCAATGTGGCTTATAAAATTATAAATCAACTTAATATTAGTAACTTTATTGTACAGATTTTGACAGGACACGGGGGGTTTAATTTTTATTTGCACAAGTTTAAGCTCAAGGATTCTCCATTGTGCTCTTGTGGGGAGGATGTCTCTCAAACTGTGCAGCATGTACTAGTAGAGTGCATAAAGTTTCAAAGGTTGAGGTATGACTGTGAGAGTGCAATGGAGACTGACATTAGATTAGATAGTTTACATGTAATTCTTACCGATGATGATTGCAGACCGTTGTTTCTCAATTTTGCGAGGACCGTTCTCCGCATAATTGGGAAGGAGAATGGGTCAATTGTTGAGAAGTGATGCCTTGGTCTTATTGATTGAGAGACGTTTCCTGTGGGTGATTGTTATTGTGGGGAGGCGAACGGGGAGATGTTGTTTTTATTTTTGGTAAATAATACGTAATCACAACAATAACAAAAGATAATACTTGCCAGAATAGCATTTCTTCTTCCGCTTTTGACACTTGACAGTGACTCTGACGAATCTGACGTTGACGGTTATGACAGGCACATTATAGTTACCTATTCTACCTTTGTCAAACGAGCATTGTTTTTAATTTGTCTCTTTCATGTAGCGTCCTTATTTTATTTTAATTATGATTATTGTTATTATTTGTAATTATGCATGAATTTATTTTGTCACTGATTTATACTAAGATGCCTGTAATTCATTTATTTGAAATTATGAACGTAATGAATTGTAATTATTGTTAATACTTATGTTTTTATTTTAATTTTATTTTTATTTGTAATGTTATGTTAATTTTTATTTGTAACTTATTTATGATGTATTTATTAATAGCGCAATGCTGATTTATGCTGAATGATAAAATTGATAGATAGGCATTAATTTTAGTAATAAAGTAGTTTTATGTTGTTTTTATTACCTACCCTACCCTACCTTTAAAATAAATAACTAAAGAGCTAGTGATGGGGCGAAATTGAAGTAATGAAATTGAATTTAATTATCACATATAATATTTTTAATGATTATAGATTTACCTATTATTTAGATAATAATAGATTTAGATCAAATGTTGTTGCATTATAATAGCAACAGGTTATTTTAAGTTAGTGCCATTTCGAGATGGCAATATAAAAAAAAAAAAAAAAAAAAAAAAAAAAAAAAAAAACGCATATTTTTGTATTTCTATTTTTATTTCTGCTTTTTGTTTATCAAAGGCGCAGACTCAAGTATTTTTGAGAATGTTCGAGTTCCGTCAAGTATTTTGCTTGTCAAAAGGGTTCCGTGACTAAAAAAGTTTGAGAACCGCTGTTGTAAGCTATTCTTTTGACTATACTTTGTTTTTTTTTTTTTTGAACAATCCACGCACTGTCTAGCTGAAATAATACTTGTATATTTTTTGAAATACATACTTTGAACACAATATAGTTAAATACCTAGAGTAATCGTTAAAGCCTAGATAGATAGACTTTATTGTACACAATAGAAACATAATAAAAGAAGCATTACAAATATAACTGCCATACAGAGACAAAAACATCTGTGTTCATCACACAAATATTTGTTCTCGTTGGAGATCGAACCCACGACAAACGGCGCAGAAGGCAGAACTACTACCAACTAAGCTTAGAGACCAGTTTAGATACCTATTGGGGCACCGGGTGTGCCTGGCAAACTGAAAGGGAGGCCTAAGGATGTCTAAGCAGTAATATAGGCTCAAAACTTGGTGGTGATTTTTAACTAATATAATAGTTGAAAATCATGATTACAATGTTGGGATTTATTAAATTTTATGTGAATAATTCTTCAGGTACGATACGCCCGGATTGTTTAAATTGCAAGGAACAGAAGAAAACACCACACAAACCTGGAGGTGAGTTTAAAAAGTGTGGTGCAGCATTATGTGTATTTTGCTGTATGTAGGATTCTTAATTCTTTATTGCACACAATACAAAACATAGGAAAAGGACAGAAATAGAAGACGTACAAAGGCGAGCTTAACTCTGACCAGAGTTTTCTTAACGTTTGAGGCTAGAGAGAAGTGACTTTAAAGGCAGGTTTGTGTACATTAAAAATAAAAAAATAAATTTACCATTTTATGCATGATAAATATGTAGAATAAAGTAGAAGTTGAACTATGAATTCCTATTGCCTATCAAAGCTATTCTACCCGTAGAAATTGGATTTCTTGAACACGCGATAAGATAGGCTAAGCAAAAAAGGCACGCTCTTCAACTCAATGTTTTTACCTTTTTCAGACAAATGCTGGCTGAAAAATATCCAACCGTATCCAAAGTTTACGACAATCTGCTGAAAGAGGACGTCTTCATACAAACCCATCCAAATACTATCAAAACTAAAATCAATCAGTAATTTCAGAATGGTAATGCAGTATTCAATCAAATCAGAGCCACCTGGCGCAGTATAATTTATGTGAAAACTTTAGTCATTTCATACAACTGCTATTGGAAATATTTACTAATGCTCATAAACTTTGGAGAAATTGATATTCAGTTTGTACCATAGATAAACTTTCGGGATAACAGAATTCTGATCCAGACAAACTACGAGGCATTTAGGCAGGTGCTTAAAACTGAAGTTTCTAAGTTTAGGGACCCATACAGTTTTTTTACACTGTGTATAACTTTTGTTTTGTATAGATCACAGGATATTATAATCTGTTGCATTTTTTCTGAGAAATAAACTATTCTATATTCATGTTTTATTTATTTCATACATAAATCGTTAAATAATAACTTTAAAAAACTTGAGAAAGCGACTTCATGGCCAAACGGCTGAGCCGATTGTTATGGAATATCAAATCGGTTCACAAATGACGAAATTATGCGATAACAAACATCATCTGAAAAAAATCAAGAGCCTCCTCATTATTTATTTGAAGTTGGTTAATGAACTACGAGCTCGATTTACTTTTTGTTTAGGCTATTCCCCATTTTTTCCCAATATGAAGAAGATTATCGCTACGATCAACTATTCTCTTATTAAATCTACGCTACAGTTTCCAATCAAGCATTTGAAAAGCTTCAATGATGGCTGGCCAAAAACATCACTTCAAATAAAACGTCGTCACCTTATCTAATTACCGTGGGTGGGATATAGAGAACACTTTGGTACAGCTAATTGAAAGTTCATTTTCACAAATCTACTAATACAAGTCAAGGCTGGCTTACATTAGGCACAGGCAAACCGCTTTTGAAAGCGGCTGATTGAATCGAAAACATTTCTATTGGGAGAACAGGGTTACCAACACCAAGTTTCCCTGCTGTGTATACGGCTATACGCGTAGTTCATATTGTCTTCACCTTGGGACTTAGCGTTAACTCCTCAGAAATGAATAATCAATTTGCTTGGCAATGTTCAACTCGATTCGTATCAACAATTTTGTTAACCAAAATTTGAGACTTTTGAAATAATCTGTGGTAAACGATGTTGATACCACAGTTTATAAAATTAGATGTTTCATGGATACAAAATAAATCAATTATTTATCAAATGCTCTAAATGAGAAAAAAACTATGAATTCAGTTTAAATTCAAATAATGTCTTTCAGTAAAATGTTCCATCTACTCTACAAAGGTATATACTTTCCCTCAATGTGGCATATTCGTGGGACGCCCTGTATAATGACGTATATTCCCGTCTGCTCCAATCAGAGTTTACAAAATCCTTTCAGCCAACAGAAAGTTGTATGAAAACTTTTACGTCATACTCATTGTCTTCAGAATCTACTCGTCGCGATCTAAGCGAAAGTAACTTATCGCTCGAAACATCGTTTTTGCTAACACGGCGCCACAATGTAGGTTAAATACTCAGTAGCTGTATATAGTTGTAGACCTTAATACATGGGCATAAGGTAGAGATAAACGAGTCGTTATTTTTCATGAGGTTACCTATGAATAGGCAATACCACCGCAAAGAAAAACCTTCATTAGGTATATTACTGAAGCAATGAGTCGGTGTGTTACCTTGCCATATCTTTATGTCAGTTATTATGATTTACGGGTCGGCCGACATATTATAAATGGCTTTTTTTTTGTATAGAACTAGCTAATGAAACAAGCCATTGGCCACCTGATGTGAAGGTGACCATCGCCTATAACAAAGCATCATAAGTAAATACACACGTAAAATACAATATAACACCCAGACAGAGAACAAAACTCTACATGCACCACACAAATATTTGTTTTCGGTGAGGATCGAACTTACGACCTACGGCGCAGAAGGTTGAGCTACTACCAACAGAGCCAGAGGCGTATTTAAAGATATGGCGCCCCGGGCCTAAAAGATATGCCGCCCCATAAATTTTCGGAAAAAAAGTTTTTTTAACCGACTTCCAATCAAAAAGGCGGAGGTTCTCAATTCGGTTGTATTTTTTTTTTATTATTATTATTTTTAATGTTTGCTACCGCATAAATTCGTCATTTGTGTGCCGATTTAAAAAAATATTTTTTTTCGACGAACGAGGTTAGTTTTGGTTATATTCAGGGTCGTGGGGCGGCAATGGCTTAGACTGGCACAGGATCGAGGTAGATGGCACAAACTAAGGGAGGCCTATACCTACTAAGGCAGGCTGCGAGGGGCGGCTTGCGCCGCCCCTCGCAGCCTGCCGCCCCGGTCCATGGCCCTCTTGGCCTAAGGGTAAATACGCCCCTGAACAGAGCTGAGAGGCTGGTCAAAACAATAAATGCGAGCATTAGCTTGGAGGCAGAAATAGGGTAGTGCGTCCCTCGAACTCTTTTACAAAGAGTTCTACTGCTAAACGTTTCGAACATCAAACGTAAGCGACGAATATTAAACATTTATCGCTTATGTGCAGCTGTGTGACCTACATGTGCGGACTTGCGGAGAGTGTTTATTCAACGATTTACGACTATGACACCGATGAATAGTTCCGACTAGTAACTACTTCTTAGTAAAGTCATAGTTGCAGGAATATTGTTTTAACTCATTGGTGGAGGACGAGCCGCCGCCCGGCGCCGATCAGTTAGATACGAAACTCATATTTACTAGGAACTATCACACGTCATCAGCCTGAAGAATTCCACTGCTGGACATAGGCCCCACCTACACATTTCGGAAGAATGATTCTGAGCTCTTTCCATCCACCGACTTCCGGCGATCTGAACAATGTCGTCGGTCCATCTGGTGGGTGTTCTTCGACTACTACCTATACTTTTTATTTATCCGGTTCTTGGTCGCCATTCGAGAACTTTTATTCCCCAACGGTTGTCGGTTCTTCGACTACTGCCTATACTTTTTATTTATCCGGTTCGTGGTCGCCATTCGAGAACTTTTATTCCCCAACGGTTGTCGGTTCTTCGACTACTACCTAAGTATACTTTTTATTAATGCGGTTCGTGGTCGCCATTCGAGAAGGTTTATTCCCCAAAGGTTGCCGGTTTTTCGACTAGGAACCATACTTTTTATTTATTTCTTTGATAGTACGCCCTTACTTCATTTAAAATCCGCAGCAGAGTCCGTCAACAATTATATTTAGATAAAGAATAAAAAAAGAATAAAAAGATAAAGACTGAATGAATAGCCAGTTCATAAAGTATAAAATGAAATTATATCTGCCGTTGTCCCTAATGATCTTTGCAGAACTGATAATGGCGCTCTATAGGCTCCTTTGTCTCTGCATGGGTCATGGTAACTACGTTAAGGACTAATTATATCTGTATAAGTAAGAACGAATCTTGGAATATTATTAAAATTGCCTACCTTTACTTGATTCCTTTATTTAATTTGTCCTATAAAATTAAGCAAGCAGTAAACTCCAGTCGTGGACAAACTATTGACAAAAACTACTTGGATTTTTTTATTTTGATTCGATAAATTGTGAAAAAAAATCTGTGCCTGAAAAAAAAACCTTGTGAGGAACACAAAAAAGGAGAACTAACATAAAAAAAGTTGCCTGGAATTGACCGCTTTCAGTGTTGAAGAAAAAGTAATAGTGTTAGAAAACTTTTGAATGTTTATACCTATTAGTTTCATATCAGTTACGATAAATCCTTATTTCTTGGTTACGAACATAAATACTGGCAAGGGTAAAAAGCCTTGCGCGCATCTTAGCGTTCTGCAGTGGCGATCAGTAAACGCTGTCAAATATCACCGTCATATTTAACAGCGCTTCAGCTGTAGGCCTACCAGAAGCTCTGTCCGGCTCTGTATCTGGCTCTGGTTTTGAGTCTGTGTGAGTGCTGACTAAATAAATCTTACGTCGAAACGTCACAAATGGTATAATACCCTGGTGAGCACTCACACTCGCTCAAAACCAGAGACAGAGCCAGACAGAGCTTGAGGTAGGCCTACTGATCGCCATCACCATTGCCATAGATGTGCTCAGGCCTGTAGATATGCGAGAGGCTTAAAAGAGTTTTCATTTTCGTAATGGAGCCTGAAGGTCGGACGGCATGCCTCATCGAACAACCCCGGCTTTGGTTTCCGTTCTGCTGGACACACACTCGGATGATCACTGGAGTGGGGTCTTTGTATCCTTACCCGAGTGTCTCCAACTTCAGTTAATCAGTTTAGTTAGAGCAAAAAAAATATTTTTGGACTTTCGAAATTCAAAAGTCGTAATAGGTCGAATTCCTTGCGTGCACGGACATTACGGAAAAAGAAGATCAAGTGAGGGTAGTTAGTGATGCTGCCTCTCAGCGACGGTAGCACTCATGTCAATCGAGAAATGAGTTTTGCACACACCCTTATTGCGTATATACAAATTAATTATATGCTGGTATACAGGGCGATTCAAAATACTTATGTTGATTCACAAGAAAGAAAGCGACTTTATTTAGACCTAATTAGCAATAATTTTCTGAGCTTTTTAAAATAAGACTTATAATTATATGCTGGTATACAAGGTGATTCAAAATACTTATGTGGATTCACAAGAAAGAAAGCGACTTTATTTAGACCTAATTAGCAATAACTTTTGTTCTGAGCTTTTTAAAATAAGACTTGATTTTGTGAGAACTCTATGCCTCTTTAACACAAATAGGAACTTTATAAGGTTTCTGCGAGGTAAAATACACAAAAAACTAATTACGTAAGCCTATTTTATAAGAACAAGCTAAGTATAAATATTTTTTTACATTCGCGAGTCAATGACTAGCGTCTCTTCTCTATTTAGAGAATACAAGGTTTTGTGCTTTAAGGTTGTTCGATTCCGATAAAAACTGAATTTACACAACTATGGGCAAACAAAGTATAAATGTACACTGAAATAGCTGTAATAGAATTTTACAGTGGTCTTTATTGCCGGCCAGTTATATAAAGTTGGAGAAAACTGTAGTATAACAGAAATATTAATAAAAAACCAAAAACGTAATTTTTTCGTCATTCTTTCTAACGGGTACTCGGCATTGAATACGTGAATGAGCTTAAAACATATGTCTCAAAATAGTCTTAAAAGTCTGTTAGTTCTTTTTCTGAAGCCCCGACTGCCACGACCAACGGCTGACACTCCAACTTTATATAACTGGCCGGTAATAAGGACCACTGTAAAAGCCTATTACAGCTATTTCAGTGTACATTAATACTTTATTCGCCCATAGTTGTGTAAATTAAGTTTGTATGGAAATCGTACCCCCTTAAATATAGGTGGGCAAGCACAAAACAAGCTCTGTCTGGCTCTGTCTCTAGCTCTGGTTTTGAGTCTGTGTGAATGTTGACTAAATAAACCATACGTCGAAACGTCACACGCACAGTATACACTGGTGAGCACTCACACAGACTCAAAACCAAAGCCAGACAGAGCTTGTAGTAGGCCTACTGATTTTTGTTTGCCACCTTTTCTCATGTCAGCCTTCAACAAAGCAAAAGACGGAAGCCACTGTACATACTTTAATGTAACTTTACTGCATTTTACAGTTGTAGCGTCTCGCTTAGAGCAGTAAATATATTCTGCTACGGCAAATTGCCAGAACGGAATATAAAACGTTCAGTTTAATATCTGAAAAGTCTGGAACGATTTAGCCAGCGTCGCCTTTATGAGGGACAGGCGGATTTGGTGGGATCAACTCTACATGCATGGACGGCGAATTCTTAGACTGTAATAAATGGAAGGGTGCCTTTGCCTAGCAGTGAGATCCAGAAGGTTCTGTAGTCAATCCTTTTTTATATCTGTTTTTCACCTTTAATCTGTCATCATCAAGAGAAAGAGTAGAGAAAGTTTTCTCTTACAGAAAAAATTGCAAGACCAGTAGTACCACAAGCTCTGTCTGGCTTTGTCTCTGGCTCTGGTTTTGAGTCTGTGTGAGTGCTCATCAGTGTATTACACTGTGTGACGTTTCGACGTAGGATTTATTTAGACAGCACTCACACAGACTCAAAACCAGAACCAGAGTCCGAGCCAGACAGAGTTGGTGGTAGGCCTACTGACCTGT
Organism: Thera obeliscata; assembly: GCA_947578465.1. Lineage (NCBI taxonomy): Eukaryota > Metazoa > Arthropoda > Insecta > Lepidoptera > Geometridae > Thera > Thera obeliscata. The sequence goes on from OX387926.1 coordinate 10,233,023, forward strand.
TTTTCATGGCCATAGTAGTGGCACGTTTCACTAGAGTCGATGAGAATAGATCAGAATAAATACGCAAACTCCTAGTTTTCGTTTTTTTTCACCAAACACCAAGGATGTTTCATGCCCAAGATGTGAATTCCTAGTTTCGTCTCTGGATTACAGCAACGGACCGATTCATTAGAACGGGCAGGAGTATAAAAGGCAGGTGGCGCCAACATTTTATAGCGACTACAATGTTTTCATGGCACAGAAAACGGATCATAACAAAGTAAAGCGTGGTAAAAGGTGGGTCACTCACTATTGAGACATGGTACGAATTATGAATATAACATACTCTAAAATAACTCTGCAGGTGCTTTTATGGAACATTTTCTCAAAGACAGTCTGCTCGATGAAATAAATAAAGAAATTTTTGATACTGGGATTCTAATTTGTGCAATATACAATAAGTATGTACAATTTATACGCCTTGCTTGGTTACGAATCTCTGGAATCTTCATTGATCATCATTATTTTGACACCAATACAATATCAATGGTGCGTTGTAATTGTATAGGACGCGGCTTCATCAGGCAGTATCGTCCGTGCCTTCGTGGGTGCTAGGACATGACCTGCCGACCATCTCAGGCAGGCTAAGGGCCGCCCAGCGACCCAACGCATCGGGATGGACCCTCATACAACCACTCTTCAAACACATTTACCGCCGAAATGGCTCCGCAGTCAAAAGGACTCCTTCTTTTGTTTTTCATCGCCACGGCATACGCAGATAGTAAGTAAACATTTTGTTTCTGTTTTGCCGAGACGCATGTCTACGCATATTTTGGTGAATTTGAGTAATATTTTATGCTTGAATACGTACGGGTGTATATGGAGATGGATGAATAAAATTTAAACATGGCAACTCGAGTCGCTTAAAGTGGATTACGTTTCCAAGACGCAAAATGAATGCCTGACTCATTTATGTACCGAGTAAGAAAATGCAGCACACGGAAAAAGCATAACATTTAGAAGCGAAATTGGAAAAAAAATATTTTTTTTGATCATGATAGCTCATGAACGTACTGTTAAGGGGCCAGCGGAGGGCGAATTTTCATACAAACGCAATACCAAAATGATTACTAATTTAAGCCGATTTTCACTATATTATTGTAATAATTGTACTTGTATAGTATTTATCTAGGTTCCTGAACAGTTTTTATTTTAAATTACTTACCTCAAATGATATTAACGCCATTCACATTTCGCAATGAAAAACAATTTTAAAATGCGATTGGCGTTAATTTCATTTGAGGTAAGTAATTTAAAATAAAAATTGTTCAGGAACCTAGATAAATACTATACAATTACAATTATTACAATAATATAGTTAAAATCTGCCTAAACTAGTAATCATTTTGGTATTACGTTTGTATGAAAATTCGCCCTCCGCTGGCCCCTTAAGGCGAAAACACTTCACTGAATATAGCTAGAACTCTGTTTTACTTTGTTACACGGCAAACAATTAAATACAACCACGCAAGACGCCATCTTTTCCCACTCTAGAGATGTGATCTTATCCTTGATCCGATTAGGGATGTCCTGTTCCCAAAAACCGGTTAACAGTACTAAGCATTTTTTATTCGTTATTTCCACTTAGATGCATTAGAAATCTTCGATGTGCTCTCCGCGGTGCGTGACGGCGAGCTCCCAGATGGAGTGTCCAGGACTCCAGGACGATGCCAATCGCCCACGGTGCCTGAGGAGGATTACATTGCGTACCGCTTCAACGAAAACGGCACCTTACACCAGCTGTCGGCCGGAATGTTCTACAACACCTTTCCTGAGGATTTCTCCATTTTAACCGTTGTCAGGCTGTCAGGTTAGTTTAGATAAAAATGCTTCTTAAACGAGTAATACTGAAGATAAATATTGTCAAGGTGAAACCAGAAACTTACAAGAAACAAGGCGTCACAACCCTTCTTAGATCGAACACTTTCAGTGAGTGAGAGCTGAAACCCGTTTTTATAATTTGAAGATTATATTTATTCGTTTTTATTCTCTCTCTCTTTAATCTCCTTTTGAGTAAGAAATATAAGTCAAAGTTAAAGATTTATTCATTCAGTATTAGTATCCCAAGGATCACTTTGAAACGACAGACATTTTATAAAAATTAAACTTTCTCCCAGTGACGGACGAAGACCTCCAGAATCCAATATTCGTACTTTACTCTGATGCCGGGGATGAACAGCTCCAACTGGTTCTGGGCAAGATGGTGGAACTGTACTACGAGGATTCAAGAGGCGACCCGCCTGACAACGAAATGCTGACCTACCGCGCTGACATCGCTGATGGAAGGTAAGTGCACATACAGGCTGGCTAAGATCATGTTTTAATGCACTTGTTCGAAAAGTTTTCTTAAACAACGAGCCTACAAAAACGAAATTTGTTCAGAAGAAGAATAATTGTATTCATGAATAAAGACTTATAGCGTGTGAAAATCCTGACACGCGAGTGATTCATAGCCCTCGATAGAAATCCGAAATTTATTTTCAATAATTACATTCTTATTATCTAGTTTAATTATATTATAAGACTACGAGAAAAAGAACACCATACGGTTTTTATTATAATACCTACCCAATTCCTTGTCGAAAATGTCGACAAATCAAATCGCGAGAAGTTTTTGCACAAGGAGTTTTGTATGTAAAGTAATCTTTGTGCAAGTAGTTTGTATACCTAGAGCATTTTCTGCGCAAGGAGGTTGTAGAGCATTTAGTGGAGGTTGAATTTGGTGGGTTGTACTAAATTCAAACACCAAAATCGAGATTAAAATTGCTATTGTTCGCTGATTTCAGTGAATTAAATAAGCTTTTTAGAGGAATGTTATAAACTACTTTATATTTTTTTTTGTAGCAACGAGCCCGAGTCTACACAAACGATATAGTTTTTATACCATACCCCCTCTAAAAAGCTTATTTTATTCACGGGAAATCGTGAATAAAAAGCTCTTTTAATCACGATTTTGGTGTTTGAATTTGGAACACACCAATAGGGTCGACCTACATATTAATACTATACAACCATGATACAAACTCCTTGCGCCAAAAATACTCTAACTTGATTGGTCGAAATGTTTAACAAGGAGTTTAAGCAATGCTAACCTCCTTGGTTAAATACTGTTTTGTGTTCTTTGTTGTCATTGTCATAAATATCAATAAATTGCAGCTATTTTGAATACAGTGCACGTAGGTTATACAACACAAAGTTTGGTAATAATAAATCGATTGAAAATGCATTCTAGAGATGAAAAAGTTGTGAGTTTTGTTGTTCAATTGAGTTGTTTAGTTTATGAAAGAAAGGTCGGCCAATATAATAGAAAACTTGCATTAATTTAACCTTAAGTTAGTTTCCTTGTTTTCAAATAAAACCAAAATCAAAAGTTATTGGTTTTATGTCACATTAGAATAGAACAAACAAAGTTTTTAATTCTTTTTCGCTTCATCATCATCATCAGCCTGAAGAAGTCCCCTGCTGGACATAGGCCTCCCCTACACGTTTCCAGGAAGAACGATCCCTTTCCATCCACCGACTTCCCTCGTTCTTAACAATGTCGTCGGTTCATCTGGTGGATGGGCAGGACGCACGTTTTTCGCTTAAATCTTTCTTTTTCTCGAAGTCATGGTATAAAGTATAGTATGCAACTCTTGAATAAAACGGATTTGTATCGAGGGCCATGAATTACTCGCGTCGTTTAGGGTTCTAACACTTGAATCACTCGCTACGCTCGTGATTCAATCATTATGAATCACTCCCTACGGTCGTGATTCATTCGTTAGAACCCTTCACTTGCTCGTGATTCATCTATGACCCTCGATTTAAATCCGTCTTTTATTCACTAGTTACATAATATACTATTATTCACATGTAAAAATATTATCATGAAATAAATAAAACCTCGAATTTATTACTTTCACACGAAAAAAAAACTTTCTATTTTTGAAATTAAACTAAACGTGAATATTATCTTAATAATATTCAAATGCCGCAACGCAACCGTTGCGGCTGAAGAAAAAAAAGGTATTAGCATAAAATCTTGAAATTTTTCGCTAATTGCAAATTGAATTTGTGACCGTAATTTATTTTTCTCACGTATTATTTTACTCTCAATTTATTATACTTTCATATCGTAGGACTTTTACACGTCCGACAATCAATGCCTCTTCTGCTGGCCTATATCTGAAATAGCATTCGGCTGTGTCGACCTGCAAAATGTCTGGAGATATTTAAAAATAACCGAGCGTGTCCTCGAATGTCGTTCAAAATTCATGGCAAAATAGCACAATCATTATTGTTACCGTGTACGCGGTAAAGTTAGCTAGAAAATGTTAGCTTAGTTTTTAATTAGATAAAACAGAAACAGCAAGTATGTTTAAGCGAGTTAGCAGCTAACTTCGATTTCGGAGTTCTTAGGCAAGCCTTAAGGCATACGCACATCTAGGTGATAGCGATGGCGACCAGCTAAAACGCTGTCAAATATCGCTATCATATTTGACAGCGTTTCAGCTGATCGCCATCGCCATCGCCTAGATGTGCGCAGGTCTTTAGGCTCTCGCCATAGTTTGGTGACGTAATCAAAACGAACATAGGTAGAAGTTTATGTTCGTATCATAGACTAAGGAAAATCCATAGTCTTTGGTTCGTATTAAACTCGAGACACAAGTGTGTCGGAAAGTTTAAATATCAAGACAAATTATGTACGCAGGTACGCACTACTGGATAAACATAATCTCTTCGTATTAGGCATAGAGATGAGTCTAGGCACGTAGGCCCAAAACTCACCTGAAAGTTGAGGGGGACGGGAGTTTTGATGAATGAGGTGCCAAAATCATGACACCAACTTGGAGGAGCATTCGGCTTTACGTTTAGAGAGTTTAATTGAAAACGGGGAGATCCACGTCAAGTTTGTAAATGTTTTGAGGGTTTATACGTCACGGTTTCTTAGCAAACTTTCAAATTGAATATGTTCTGAATCGGTTCTTATGAATTTTTACGTTTATACAAAATACATAAGCCTGAATTAGGTATGTAATAAATAATCGTCATTTCCAGAAATCACAAAATACAAAAAAAATACAAAATCTTTATTTCAAACAATTTAATGACAGACATGCATTATGAAAACTAAATTTGATTTAAAATATGAATTGTTTGGGTCAGCGCAGCGGAGAGGATTTTATTAAGGCACTCGAAAATCAACCCTAAATTATTGGAATAAAGTGTATTTATGGATCTGATGGAAAAATGCTCGCAGACACGGGAGCATTTTTGACAGGTTCAAGCATATGCACTTTATTCCAATAATTTTAAAGTTTATTTTCGAGTGCCTTAATAAAATCCTCTCCGCTGCGCTCCTCTCTTTTTGCGTTGACCCTGTATGAAGCCGCAGGAAGTTTTATCAATCAATCAATCAAATTATTTATTTTATGCCAGAAAATTACACATATATTACACAAGGATCATTTACAAAGAGATAATGACATAAAAATTGGTCGTCACTCAGCGTATGTTATAGTAGCGAGTGCCACTATAACGCTGGTCTTCCGTGACACCAGTAGAGTGCGACACACCGTCGTTTATACACAGAAATTTAACATAAACAAGAAAGATATTAACATAAACGAACTATTGATACAAATAATAATATATATAAATAACAAGACTAAGACAGAGTATAAGGTAAAATATATAGCTACATCCAATACAAAAAGAGAAAAGTAACCTAAGTACAACGAGATCTTAAATAGAATTTAACAATAAACTTTACAAACTAACCGGGGCCCAGAACGACTACCTATGAACTGCTTTGAGAGGTCAACAAGAAGTTTTTTAGTGATCGCTTAAACAACCAAATAGAGCTAGAGTTTCTAATTGGTGGTGGTAGATTATTCCAACATTTCGTGGCAGCGTATCTAAAGCTACCACGAAAGGCAGTCGTTCTGTGTCGTGGACATACTAATCGCGTAGCGAATCGCAACAAACGGTCTGAAAAGTGAAGCTTTGCATAAAGATAATCTGGTGTTCGAAGGTTTTCGAAGGTTTTCGAAGGCTCTAAGAAATGAGTTTGTTTATAGATGGCATCGACTAGCTATAAGTATCAAGGGTGATTCTGCAACGTTGCTGGTTGACTGTGAAGTCAAAGAAACTTTGTTGCTCAACCGGAAACCTGGTAGCACCTTCAACTTGGCCGGCGCGCTTGTGGTGGGCGCGCAAATAACACCTGATCAATACTACGATGTAAGTTCTAAATTATTTTCTAACTCCATCAAGGTATTATCAGACATTGTGCTCTTTATTCTTTAGATATACAGCATCACAGCCGATTAAAGGCTTATAAATATCAATTATTTAAAACACTTCCATCAATAACAGTTAATTTTAGTAACTTCCTTGAACCAAATTCACTAATTTGCATGGAGCTACAAACATATCATTTAAATTGAGGGTAATTTACAGGGCGACATCGAGTTGCTTCAATTCGCCAACAAACCAGACGCCGCTTACGAAATGTGCTCAACTATTGCCCCCAATTGCGGTGGAATTGGAGACGCCCAATTTATTACAGGCAACAACTATGTCGCGGAAATGGAACCGATATACAGACCTATTGATAACTTTCCAGTTGATACAGGGTTGAATAACTACGCAACAGAACCAGAACCCATATACAGGGCGGTTGAGAATAACGCTTATGATACAGGGTCACAGTTTGGAACTGAACGTGGACCTGTAGACGTAACAACATTGAATTCTTTCACGCTGGACAGTGATGGAGTCAGGCAGTATGGGCACTATGGTAGGAACAGGTCTCGAAACAGGCCAGAACTGTGGGCTGCTGGAAGCACAGACTTAGTGACTGAAAGGCCTAACTGGAATGTCGCTAGCCAATACGCGTTTTCTGGACCCAGTGATAATGGTAAGGCAATAAACAAGTTAACAAACAGGCAAAGTAGGTATTCGGGCTTGAAAATACTGCATAATTTACCAAGGGTTAAATAAAAGCTTATGTGCACTATGCCAGTACTCTCAAACCGTCACGGACAACATTATGAAGCATGTCGCAGAACCTAAAAACTTTGAAAACATGTATCAAGTCAAAATAAATAAAAATACGAATTGCACTAAAAGAGCCTATTTAAGAGGCGCACTTAAAATATTTTAACCACACTGGTTCAAAGGAACCAGTGACACAATAAGAAGCAGAATAAAGAGTAAAGATATAGAGTCACGAAACAAACCTCGTTTGTAACCTTTCCGATAGAAACACGTAGAATTATGTTTTTTTTTCAGATGAGAACAGTATTTTTGGAAGGTTTACCGACGCTGACGAGTATATGCCGGTGACGAGTGTTCCCGAAGAGACTGTAGACACCGTTGATGTTACTACTCCAAGAGTAAGTATATTTTACTCTAACATCATCCTAAGAAGACTGAAGAAGTCTACTGCTGGATAAAGAGCACTAGTGGTCTACTAGCGGCTATATAGTGATAGCGGCCCCACCTTCCGATCCTGACATCGTAAATTCAAATCCAGTCTTGTACCAAGTCTAGTGTGTCCAGTGTGTCGTGTGTGTGTTGTTTTTCCATCGAAAAAAGTGTATGCGCCATGGTAGTACTCTCAAACGGAGAACGAAAACATCGTGGAGAAACCGCTATGTCGAAGAATTACGTGTTTCGTTGTCCGATCTCAGTAGTAGATGTTCTACTCCTAAAAACGGCTATGTTTATCAATTTCAAAACTACGCGTATACACGTATACGTGTATACGTGTTTCATCAAACTAATAAAATCAACTCTGATACACTTTCGCGTGATATGATAAAACGTTACGGTCATAATAACAGGCTATTTGTGAAACGGGTCAACCCTCTTTTTCCCGGAAGTAAAATAAACTAGTAGAGCTTCTACGCGTATGAACTTAAAGCAAAAGCTATGAACACTTGCACAATGCACACACACATCTAGGAGTCATCATCATCAATCTATATCAGTCCACTGATGGATGTAAATTTCTCCCAAGACTCGCAACTGAGCCCGGTCTTCGGCTCTTCTCCTCCAGTGCTTGCCAGCTACAGCTAGGAGTATCTATAAACAAGCTAAGTCAAGCATAGAACTACCTATCGTGCTTCAAATGGCAATATGCGATAAAGACTCCAGCGAAAGCCGTTTAGGGGACCTGGAGTCTTTGTTAAGCATCGAGGCCGGCCACCGGGGTGGTTTTAGAGAGTCGACGAGTTCGTCAACCTCACACTACCTTGCCGCATCCCTTAAATGCGGTAAGGTGTCTGACAGCAGATTTACCCCTGACAACAAAAAAAAAAAAAAAAAGGTATACACTACACACGTTGCGTGGAACTATCATACTCCTACTTTTTGTAAAAATCGAGAGTCGCATATAGCAAAGTAGTGAGGGAAATGTGAGCTACTCCGCAAAGATCCCAGGTCCATCCATCCTTAGCTAGTCTCAGCTCAGTTGGTACTGGCTCTGCTTTCTGCGCCTTAGGCCGTGAGTTCGATCGCCAGCGAGAACAAATGCTTGTGTGGTGAACGCAGATGTTTGTTCTCTGTCTGGGTATTATAGTACAAGCTCTGCTTAATTTGGGGCTACATAGTGCTGTGTGGATTATCGACAATATTTATTTATTTATTACCCCATGCAGCTAAGCTTTAGAAAAATCATGGAATCAAACTTTTGCAGGAGAATTCGCAAAACAAGGGACAAAACCGCATCTATACAACTACAAACTGCAACCAATTCCTTAGTTGGAGCTCTCTTACTCTATGAACTAACCTTTCGATATCATTATAGCTTCGGCGGAGGGACGACGTACCGGAAGAGACGCTCACGACCACCGAATCTGCGTACACACCTATGACCACGACGGAAGACACCGATTGGCTGACGCATCCACCGGAAGAGGCCCAAGTGAGACCCTCTTGAGATAATGGCCGTTACGAAAAATATGATCAACCTTTTCTTTGCAATCTTTTCTGTTTATAGAATTAGAAAATGAAGATCTATTATTAAACTAAAATAATGAACATTTTTAATCTGAATAACAGCAAACTTTCTAGTGTTCTTAGCTAATTGGCTAGAAAATATTGATTAGAAAATAAACAGTGCAAAAATTCTAATTGTTTATGAACTGCAAAGCAAGCAATTTCAACGCTTTTATTTATTGTTTAAAATCACAAAGAAGATCAAATCAGCTTTAGAAATAATAAACCAGCTTTTTTAATTACCTACTTTATATAAAGGGGAATTCTTCGTACGGTTCATCCGAGACGTACTATGACTACGGTAGCTCTGGCACGTATATGGGTCCCCGAGGGTATCCTGGTCCGCCAGGGCCCCAGGGACCTAGGGGCCCTAAGGGGGAACCAGGGAAGCTCGGAGCGGAGGGACAACAGGGGTTCACTGGACCACCGGGACATGTTTTTGTTGTGCCGGTAAGTAACATGCTGTATAAAAAAAGGTTTTACTAAAACATAATTATATTGCAGGTTAGTTTGGCTAGCCTTAAGTTTTTTTACATACCTAAATTAAAAAATTTATTAAATTTGACATTTCGTCCGAAACAATTAAACTAATTAATTAGGTATACTAAATTCTCCATCTACGGAATAACGCTATTTGTCTAATAAAAAGTGTCAGCCCTTGTTTTTGACAAGCCGCCCGTGACTAAAGGCTTGAACACACCGCCAGCGAACTAGTTCGCTAGCGATGGCGAACTAGCCCCCAAATAATTTGAAGTCTCCGAAATGTACATTGCCATCACAATGGCGCTTTTGGCGCTAGGTCTAGCGCAATTTCAAAGCATTTAACTGCTATTATTTTGTAGGCTTATCTTGGATTAACCTTGGATTTTAAATACGTGTCGCAGTTTGTAGTTCATATAAATTGCTAAGTTAAAAAAAAATTACATTTCTATTGAGTTTAAAAAAAAAAAAGATATTTATTGAGCACTGTGACATGCGCACCTATTTTATCGGACAACTTGTGTCTATTCAAAGTATCTAGAAGCATTTAAAGTGTCTAGGTTTATGACTACAATGCTTAATTTAAAAAAAATAAAAATACATTAGTAAAAATAGCCAAACCCTGGAATGGACCTGGCAGCACTGGCCGCAATTTAGACTGTCAAGATATGAAAGATATTTAGCCCAATCAAAACACTTAACTACTGCTAGGCATGGGAAATAATTACCTGCAGTTAATCGGCTCATTTAAAACCTTGAGCTTGTTCAGCTCAAACAACTCAGCGGCTCAAACATCATGTAGTTGTTGTAGAAGTGTGGAAGTGCGAGTGCAGAAGTTAAACCGCTTACAGACCTTCTGGCTTCACTTCGGAATCATTCAGTTAATATAGTTACCTACTTTAATTTTTTTCACTGAAATACCTAACCTACCTACCAAAGTAGCAAGCAGCAAATAAACTGAATAAATAAAGTCTGTTTAAACTATTATCGCCACTGTTTGTTTTGAGTCGACATTTATTAAAATTAAACTGCTAGCTATGCTAAAGTATAAAATGCTATGATGTGCGGTTTTGGCCCTTACGTATTTATTGCAGAAGCAAATTTTCAACATAGTTTCTATTATTGGCTATGCATACCGTAAACCTTATATCTCTTTGTGCTTCTTCCAGAACGACTTCCAATTTGATCAGGGCGAGCAACGCCAGGCTCCATAGCTCGTCTTAATCTAGGTCTTTACCTATGAAATTGTACATTTGAATATTTTTTATGCCATTAAAATTAGATAGGCGTAAGGCTCCAAACCCCACAGCAAGCTCAGCCGTATAATTAGTTGGTCTAACTCCATCACGGCTAAGCTTGCCGCGGGGTTCCAATTCTTCGGTCCAACTTTTTCACCACTTCTACTATCGTCTTCAATTCAAGGCCTGCGCACACCTATGTGCTCTTTACCGTCGTCAGTATTTTCGAAGCATTACAACCTTGGAATTTTCAAGTCAAGAGTGAACAAGTGAATAATAGCTAAGCGTGCTCCACCTTAGGCTGCATTTTCACTTTCCATCAGGTTTGATGGCAGTCAAACGTTTAGCTATCAACAATAAAAAAAAATACCTATATATGTCGCTGGCCATGGCGATCAGTGAAACGCTGTCAAATTTGAAAGCGATATTTGACATCGTTTCATTGATAGCCATTGCCAGTGACCTAGGTGTACACAGGCCTTCATATCGTTGTTGACAACGGTTGCCAGCCGACCACAAGGCTCGTTTTTCAACTCATAATTTGCAGATTTAAATTTAAGGCTTTGCATGGGTGCAAAATACAAAAGCACATTTTGCCCTCCTTTTTTCTACACTAAGCCTGTGCAAAGCTAAGGCGATTGGCTAGTTATGTACCTACATGGAATACATAGTGAGATAACTGGCATGTCGTAGAACCTACATAAACCGTAAAACATTGTCAAGTGCACGAAAAGAGCCTCATTGAGGTGCGTTTATAATTCTTTCACCACATTACTTTTGAATGAACTTTTGTCACCATAGTATTAAGTATGTTAAGGCTGCAATGCTTTCTAAGTGAGAGCTGAAATAAAAAGTTTTGGTTTGATTCAATTTTGGTGTGAGCTACACTGAGCTGCACAAAACGTAGATAATAATGACTCCTTCTGTCTTCGACCATATCACTTTACCAAACTTTGACACAAGAGGTGGGCGTGGCTACGCCGCCGCCACGACCAAAGAAGTAGGAAATATAAAACTTGTTAAACCCATAGAGCAGCAGCATTGTTTTTGACAAAGTCAAACGGCTTCGTAGGCATTGCTTTTACCCAACATGCTGATGCAAACAGGAATGTTATGATATTGACCACTATGTGTGTGTATAAGTATTTTATGATTGCTCATCTGTTCCCCTATATCAAATAAATATAAAAATAGAACTAGTTTATTTTAATTATATGACAGCTGTCAGTTGAAAGCGATTCTATCTAGGACTGAAAAGTATTATTTTCAACCCACTCCTCAGGCAACTTCAGACCTTCTTTCTGAATATGAGTAATGAAAAATATAAAATAAAATGTCAGGAAATTAAAAACAAAAATAAAGTAGAAAATCACACGCAGTTATACATCACGCTCGCAGAATCCCAAGCATTCAGAAATAGTTTTCATCCAGCGATCCTCAAACATCTCACACCCAAGATTAAATGAAATGCGTGGAACAGACATGTTAACATACATAGCATAGGTAGAATAGGTACATAGCGGTGAAAATCATAACCTTTCCTTTTTTTATTTTCTTCGCCGCAGTCTGTGTCTATATCTAGTCGAGTATAAATAGTATAAGGTCGGGCGCGATATAGATTAGATAGATCAGAAAACGTCGAATACAACAATTCAAATTCAATCAGTTTTAAATTTCTAATCCGCACAAGATTTTCGCCGAACACATTTTGTGCTAGACCTAAATGGTAAGAAAGTTGACAGACTGAACAGTATCCTTGGTTCATTAGAATTTTTCTATCAAACGTTTTCTGATGTAGATAGATAGATAGATAGAAAATGCTTTATTGCACACAACAAATTATAAGAGTACAGGTACATAAAAATACTTAAAACTATTTGCCTCATACAATGGGCGGTCTTATCGCTAAACGAGCGATCTCTACCAGACAACCTTTGGATGGAATGGACTGAAGGTATTTACAAGGGGACTGTGTGCAAAGAAGGAATAAATAAAGAAGTGCCTTAATGTAAGATGTTTATGTTAATGTAGATGTACTTACTTAAGTACCTACCTATTAAACACCCGGCCTTATACTATTGAATTAGAGCACGGGTAGTCTAGTTTAGAGGGTAGCGAGCAATCCAATCCAAAGATTGACTGGACTCTCAGCTCAGTTGGCAGTAGCTCTGCCTTCTGCGCCGTAGGTTGTGGGTTCAATTCCCACCGAGAACAAATATTTCTTTGGTGAATGCAGATGTTTGTTCTCTGTCTGAGTGTTATATTGTATTCTAACTATGTGTTAACAAAATGATGTGCAGTAAAATGTATGTACTATAGGAATGAGATAGTTGATTGTAATACATCAACTATCTGATTCCTATAGTACAAGACAAGCTCGGGGATAGATAGTGTTTTGTGGATTGTCTACATTATTAATTTATTTTATAAAGATCGTGGGTTAAAATTTGGTCGTGCACCACCAATGTATACTATTCTGTCAGTTCATCACCTATCTTATTATATAAATAGATATACTGTAGCTGTAGGTTTATCGACAAGATAAACCTAGCTCTAAGACTTCTCAAAGTGATCATTGATATTATGTAATTTTAAAGGTACAATGAATAAAATTAAACATTTTTACTTTACTTTGACTTTCACTTTGAATACTGCTACTCCATTGTAATCTCCATTTGATAACTCTTTGAATTGCTCGAAATCAATTGTCAATTTGAAAAAACGTCAAAACTATAGCGCTTGCAAAACAGGAAAGTATTAAAAACCGGATTATCTCCGGCTTCCGGCCAAAAACCGTTTCTAGGTTTGGTCAACGTAATATTTTTTCATATAGTAGAATTTTAACAAGAAAACAATATTCTAAGATACCTACAAAATCAACTATTAAAAAATTGTACGAAATAGGAATTAGTATCTAGTGAAGTTTAATATTACTTACTTTATTATTGAGTAGTTTATTGTTGAGTAGATTAGTAGTAGTAGTGGAGCTTTTTGTGAAGTGCTCATCCAGGGAAGTACTACCACCATACCTGTTTCTGCCGTGAAGCAGCATTGCTGTGTTTCTGTTTGAAGGGTGTGGGTGCCGGTGAAATTACTGGCACTTGAGGCTGAACATCTGTACGCGTGAAGCTGATGGACGCAGGGCAGTGCATCGTAGGGCAAATTCCTGGCGTGTGTGACTTACGAGGCAATGCTTTGTTACAGGCTATAGGTACCACTGTTACCACTTACAGGCCTATACCCGAGTGGGATCCTAGGTAAAGAAAAATAAGAACACAAATGAACAAAAAATAAAACTGAAAAAAAACTAATAAAAATAAATCTAACATCAAAATATATGTATTAAAAATAAAGTTTAAAATTAAATTTAAACAAAATAATGACTATAATGTATGAATGTAAATAATAATGATGATATAATAATAATCAAAATAATAAGTAATAATATGCATGAAATGTAACTTAATGTAGTTATGGAATGTATGGGCTTTTTTTTTTTTTTTTTTTTTTATGGTTACCACTTAACATCAGGTGGACCATATGCTTGTTCCATCAGCTAGATGTATTAAAAAAAAAGACGCAGTGTAAAAATAGAAAAAACAAAGTATTGGTTTCATTATGTTTTATCGGTTTTTAGCTATGTATGCTTTTAGACAAAAAAAATCCATTTATAAAAATAATGCATCTTTTTAGTAATGTTTCAATTACCTGGACATATTAGGGCTAAGAATAAAGTGATGGTGAACTGAACGCGCGAACCTTGTGCAAACAACACCCACACCATTGCCTCCATATTGCCACTGTTATGACTTTTGAGGAACAAGATTTAGCGCAGTTTCAAGACAGTATCTAACACTAATACTAGCTCGCTGCGTACAATGACAGTTCGCGGCGCTGTGTGGGGACAAATGCAAAACCCTACGCTTGAAACTGATCGCCATCGCCATTGCAGTTCGAAACTGTTCGCCGCAATCTTTTCTAAGCTTAATTAATTCACCCGCTAGTCCGGGGTACCTAGGTAGTTTTTGTTCACGGGGATTAAAAACAAAACAATATTTTTGAGGCTCAATCAGTAAGATTTATGTTTCTGATACTAAGGAAAATCGGAATACGTAAAACTTCCCTCACTGTATAGGCATACGCCTATCTATCATTGCGTCCTGAAGTGAGGGTAGTTATTATACCTCCACCTCTCAACGACGATAGCACTCATGTCAATGCTCCAGTCTGCCCACGACCACAGTTATTACAACATAGCCGAAGCGTCGAAAATTATACGCGGTAAACACCCATCATCATCATTATCATCATCATCAACCTATATTAGTCCACTGCTGGACGTAGGTCTCTCGCAAGACGCGCCACTGAGCCCGGTCTTCGGCTCTTCTTCTCCAGTGCTTGCCAGCTACATTTCGCAGATCGTCGCCCCACCTTGCCGGAGGCCGTCCTACACTACGCTTACCTAAACGCGGTAAAAATACCCGTGTAACAGTTTAATGTGTGTTATGATCGCAAAAGTTTAAAAAAGTACTATTGATAAATTTTGCTTAGCTGTCCGGCTTTTCGCAAAACCGGAAAACCGGGTTTGCACGCCCTAGTCAGGACGTAATGTCAGATGGGAAACTGATGGGTGGCTGAACTAATTGATGCCCGCGACTTCATCGACTGTCTCCACGGGTGGTGATTATACACTTCCTTGTTTCGATATTATATTTATGCATTCCATCTCTTATAAAAAAGTCCCCAAATATTATAAATACATTCACTTGTTCTGTTTTTTCTCCATCAATCAAAATATTACACGCTGTTAAACATTCATATCGAATACCATAAACTTAGCCTTATGATTGTATTTGTTTTTGTATTTATTGATTTACTTTGATTATGACGGTTCATTCTAGGTATGTAAATGCCCTTATTTTATTGATATTTGATCTTATTCTAAGCTTCTCTCCATCCAAAATTTGATTGGAAAATACTGATTTGCAGCGATATAACCGCCCATTATGCATTACTATATTTTTAAATAGTTTCAAATAAGATTCTATCCTATTATTATCTTACACAACATCTTTTTTTGCTTTTAACGTAGTTAAACAAATATTTTTAGAAGTAATATATTTTTTTTCTATTAAAACTAATAGGAAAAACAATTTCCAGAGTTCAATAATATTAGAACGAATCCTCAATAGTTCTCTTTTTCCAAATTTTAGACTCTACGGGTCGTTTTCACCGATGACTAATCAGTAGATCAAATATTTGACGATTGTATAATACACAAAATTAAGAAAAATTAAGTAGGGGGTAGTAAAACATTAAATAGGGGATGCTTTGTCTGTCACGATCTGGGAACTTTCGTTTTTATTAGTAGTGATCGCAGCGTGCAAATGTCAAAAGACGCGGCAGTGTGTGCGGATGTATACAATTCCCTATGTTGAAACTGAACGGTTCGCCACCGCGCCCGCCAGCGAACTAGGTGTGTTCGAGCCTTAATAGGCACAGATTTATAGACCGCACTTTGACTTTACTTTGATGGAAAGTTCTACTTTCAACCAAAAATATATTTCATAGTTCTGTCAAGCTCTTCTTTATTCAAAATGTTGAAGGTAAAATTCGATAAACAAAGCTTACTTTGCGAAGACTCCTTTGCTGTAAAGCAAAGTCACGTCTTTGAATCTCGGCCTTAGAGATGTATATTCAGACGCATACATTTTTCTATTGATGGAAAACTAGCCCTGAGTCAGAGAGATAGTAGAGTAGAGCTCAGTGAAGTGCTCGTCTGGGGAAATACTACCGCCATGCCTATTTCTGCCGTGAAGCAGCATCGCTGTGTTTTTAGGTTTGAAGGGTAGGGGGTGGGTGCCGGTGAAATTACGTGAGGCTGAACATCTGTATGCCTCAAGTTGATGGACGCAGGGTAGTGCATCGTAGGTCACGTTCCTGACGTGCGTATCCTACGAGGCAATGTGGTTCAATCAGCAAGTTGTATAAAAAAAAAGATTGTTATGCTCAACATAAAACTATATAATTATTGACAACAACAATACCCAAGGGTTTAAATTATGTAAATCCGTGTGTAATTACAGCTTCATCAATCGGGAAACGATAAAGGACCAGACGCGCAATCAGAGGCTTTGCGCCAGATGCTGACACAACACATGGTATGCATCATCATCATTATCATCAGTCCACTGCTAGACAAAGACCCCTATAAATTTCCAGGAAGAACGATTCTGAGTCCTTTCCATCCATCGACTTCCCACGATCTTAAAAATGTTAGTTCATCTGGTGGGTGGGCGCCCTAAGTTTCGTCGTTCGATAAGTGGTCGCTATTCGAGAACCTATAGTTGGTATGCATACCAAGCATTTATATGGATATGCCCAAAAATAAATAAATAAATAAATAAATAAATATTCTGGACAATTCACACAACACTACCCAGCCCCAAACTAAGCGGAGCTTGTAATATGGGAACCAGATAGCTGATATAATACTTGAATACTTTTTTTTTTTTTTTTAATACATACTTAGAATACAATATAACACCCAGACAGAGAACAAACATTTATGTTCACCA
The DNA here is from genome assembly GCA_947578465.1 of Thera obeliscata. Taxonomy (NCBI): domain Eukaryota; kingdom Metazoa; phylum Arthropoda; class Insecta; order Lepidoptera; family Geometridae; genus Thera; species Thera obeliscata. Next base: position 10,250,346 of record OX387926.1, read on the forward strand.
CACAAATATTTGTTCTCGGTGGGGATCGAACCCACGACCTACGGCGCAGAAGGCAGAGCTACTACCAACTGAGCTAGAGGCCAGTCAACTATCGAAGACTCGCAAAAACAAATACTCAACAGATGTTTAAACCTTTACATCAATTGTTTAATTTTGCGAACTAATCACAATTTATGTCAAAAACAAGAATGGATGAAAAGTTACATTAGAAACTCAATACGTCTTTGAAAGCAATTTTGAACAGATTTGAGCAAGTCTTTGTCTGATATTGATGATTTTACAAAAGGTAATAGACAAGACAGCCCTTATTATAGCTCAGTTAGTATCTGTGCCTTCTGGGTTGGAGGGCGTGGGTTCGATCCCCGCCGAGAACAAATACTTGTGTGGTGAACATAGTTGTTTCAAATCAGATCATAACATTATAATTTATTAAAAAAAGTATTATAAAATCAAAAAAATCTAAATCAAATAGGTGCCAGTTCCACGCGACATATAAGTATTATAATCAGCTATCTGGGTTCCACAGTACAAGCTTTGCTTAATTTGGGGCTAGTGTTGTCTTCAATATATTGAACAAATGAAAAAAAATGAACAAAACAAACAAACAATACAGTAACAGTACTTTGCCTGGGTGTTATATTTTATTATTTTCTCAGTATGTATGTAGCAATATAATATATCAGCTATTCATAATTTCAGGCTGCAATGCGAGGAGCAGAAGGACCAATGGGTTTGACTGGTCCATCTGGACCCGAAGGTGAAACAGGACCGGAAGGAACCAAAGGAGAACAGGGAGAGATAGGTGAACCCGTGAGTATCAACAAAAGGATTTATTCAGTAGGTACAATCAGAATACAGCACTGACATGACGAATGATAGAGATGAGTGGAGGAAGAAAACCGGTTGTATAGTTCATGCATTTCACGAAGACGCATCCAGTGATATTTATCTGGTTGTAATAAGAGCCAAAATGCTCTAATTGACGCGTCTTCGTGAAATGCATGAACTATACCGACCCCACTTAGTGAGGGATAAGGTCAAAAAAGATGATGATGATGAACCACAGGGATCACTTACGTCTTAAATCTATGTGAATCTTGGTGCCAGTTCTAGAAGCAGACCATAAGACCACCAAACTCTTAGGCCCTTACAGTTTCTTTCATTATTACAGATTTCCGTCAAATATTCTTTTGACTAGAGCAAAAACGCATGTGTCAAGTGCGAAAAGAGCACATTTTAGGCGCACTTAAAATCCTTTCTCCACACTAGTTTGAAAGAAATTAGAGAAGAAGAAGGAAGAAAGAAAATACATTTATGAAATACATAGATGTAGGCGTCAACATTAGATCCTCCTCTTCCTCGCGTCGTGCTCCTCACTGCTGATGGCCGTGACCCCCTCCATGGATCAATTTATCCTTGACAATGTTTCGCCACCTGGTTCTGTCACCACCACCACCTGGATTCATGGACCTTCACGTTGAGAGTGGAGCGGATTTGCTCGGACCAACGTATCGGGCTTTCCGTGATGACAAGATTTTCCATAGATAGTGATTGATAAAATATGCCAAATAGGCCCTGACTCAGTTTTTCGCTGCATTATCACAAGGCATTATCTACTAGAGATCTTGTTTTATTTTTATTTTTCGTGTGACGTCACCTCTTCGTAAAGGGCTCCGCCTGAAAACCAGCGCTGCTTGGCATGGTAGATGATACCTTGTCAGGCAGCAAAAAGCTGAGTCGGGGCCTATTTGGCATAGTTAGGTTCATTATTGTTATATGTTGTGAACGTCTACACCTATGTATTATGTCAAATAAATGTATTTTCTTTCTTTCTTTTCTTTCTAGAGACACCATAAGACGAGGTGTAAACTAGTAAGATTTGTTTTATTATTATGCATCTCTTCTGTTTTAGGGCCAGCCTGGACCAAGAGGCATTCAAGGCTCCTCAGGCCGATTAGGACGTCGAGGCCACGCTGGCAGAGATGGAGAAAGAGGCTCGCCTGGTGCCACTGGCGTGAAGGGAGAGCAAGGCTACCAGGGCTTACCAGGCATGCCTGGGGATAAGGGCGAGAGAGGAATGATTGGAATGCAGGGAGAGTCGGGTGCAACGGGACAAGATGGACCGCCGGGGGATGATGGACCGCCAGGGCCGCCGGGCTTTCTGGGAGAAATTGTAAGTACCTTACTCCTTTCAGTTGCTAGTTGATCATTCGAGCGCGTAAAAAGTAGATGGCCATAATAATAGCGCATAAAAGGCCATACAAATATTGCATACAAAATAGACATTGGCCTTTCATATTGGCACTCTAGCTCTTCTAGCTTAACAAGCTGTTAAGGTCTGATGCCGTCTCTATTTGTTGACATTAGAGTAACAGTGACAAGAATATTTAAGCGAGCCGCTTTTGGGAGAACAAGCCACTCGAAAGTGTCCGGGACACGGAGCATTATTATCCTGTGGACCGGGATTATGAATGAGGGGAACCAATGTCTACCCGAACTTTTTATGAGACACAAGATAGTACTATATCCTACAGCTTTTCAACTTTTCGACCCTTATTATAAATAAGTTTTCAAAATTATTGCTTCTTCAACTTTCAGGGGCCAAGAGGATTCATGGGACCGAGAGGTTTCCCAGGGCTGATTGGTTATCCGGGAATGCCCGGTGTGGAAGGACCCCAAGGGTCTAAAGGTGCGCCTGGTCAACCTGGTCCACCTGGACAACAGGGGCAGCCTGGCACGATGGGGCCAATGGGATCCACTGGACCACAAGGACCTATTGGTACACCAGGCATACAGGTATATATTTTTTTACCTCGAGTTCCTTTCAACAAGCCTAAAGAAAGTAAAAGTAAATAGGCCTTTGCATCTATTGTAGATGCTTTATATACAGCGTCAGAGGCAACTATGGTGATTACACAAGCCCTACTTGCGGGACGCTATAGTGCCTGGGACAGTATTTTAGATGGAATAGGCTTGCACCTATACCATCCTGACAGCTTATACGGCCTAATCAGGAAAGACATGGTCAATACTTGCGGTGTGTCTGAGCCACGGGTTTCCTCACGATGTTTTCCTTCACCGATTGTGAGAGCGAATAATAGAAGAGAAAGAAAATGAAGCCTAAGGAAATATTTCTATGTGATAGATAGAGTTCATTACTCTAGAGATGATAAATCAGTCCCTAGAGAAATAAACTTATTTTGCCACCATCTTGACTTACAAAAAGAACATATTTTATTGATATCTGTATTATTGTTGTAAAATAACATATACCACTCAACATATTCCAGGGTCCACAAGGCAAACCAGGAATGTCCGGGCTACCAGGACCCGAAGGTTCGCCAGGAACTCCTGGTAACCCAGGACAACAAGGCTCGCCAGGGGATTCTGGTCCTTCAGGACCTCAGGTAAATGGGAATTGCATGAATTTAAAGGACACTAATTGTTGATGATTATTGTTCTTGCGGGATGCTTAGTGTATCGACGAGCTATATTTATTACAATAATACAAACTCAAGTGAAAGTAAATTTGTTGTTTATAAGTTTATAAGTTTCTTTTTGACATTTTCAGGGCATGTTAGGTTTTCCCGGAAGCCGTGGTACGAAGGGAGACGATGGACCACGTGGCTTACCGGGTGATAAGGGCGACAAGGGAATTAGAGGAATTGAAGGGGAAAAGGGAGAAATAGGACAGAAAGGGGATCGTGGCTTGTTGGGAGAACCTGGACCGCCTGGTGTAGAAGGACCAGAAGGAATAAAGGTACACTTTAAAGGGCGACCACTGACATGAAAAAAAAACAATTATAAAAAATTGTGAATATTGTACAAATATTAGTTATTTTTGATGATTGTTTCAGGGAGCTGAAGGTCCCAGGGGAGAGACTGGACCTATTGGTCCCGGGGGTGAAAAAGGTGCAACTGGTCCTCAAGGGCTGGCAGGGTACCCGGGAAGCCAGGGAGAGAAAGGCGATAAAGGTGGTTCAGGGCGCAGGGGGAGAAGAGGCAATAAGGGATCTATGGTAATGAATCAATGGAACTATATACCTACTATTTGATTAACGCATGGAGTGCATCGTACGGCACGTTCCTGACGTGCGTGACCTGCGTGCGAGGCAATGCTTTGTTATAGGCGATGGTTACCACTTAACATCAGGTAGGCCATATGCTTGTTCTATCAGCAAGTTTAAATAAAAAAAAAGAAGATATATACAATTGCGAGGTATTCTCTTATGAATATTGAATAACTTTCAATTTTTGTACAGGGTTTGGTGGGCACTTCTGGAGATCGCGGGGAAAGTGGGCTACGTGTAAGTATTCTGATAGATTTTTACAATTGTGATGTTAAGATTGTTTTAAATGTAACAACATTTAAAAGTTTTAAAATAACTTTAAATGCCAAATAACGTAAAAACTGGAAAGAATTAATACAATCGAGCAAAGATATCTATCCAATACCATAATAAGGAAGTTTGTTTACGAAGCCAACTTTAGAAGAAAACGATAACAAAAACTAAAACTTTTTAAAAGTTTGCAAAAGGAAGAAAAAAAATCAAACCGGCTTTCCATGGATTTTCCTCAACTGGGGGGTAATTCACATATTTTATCTGACAACCGAATTGAATTGAGAACACTATAATTGAGTAAATTTTATGAAATTGGACTGGAATTTACGGCTGTTTGACTAGGTTTTTAGGTAAAATAACCGTAATTTTGAACTCTATAATAAATAAGGAAAGAAATACGTTTATTTATCGCTCACCTCCAACGAGGAACATTATGATTACTAAAAATAAAACGCTTTATGTAAATACAAAGCAGAAAACAAAAAGTAAAAAAAACTGTTTGCAGGGGTATAGGGGGCCTCGTGGACGTCGAGGTTCAGACGGTGCTCCTGGACCCAAAGGCGATACAGGCCAACCAGGATCACCCGGGTCCATGGGAGAACGGGGACCACAAGGGCTTGAGGGACCAAGAGGATTCCCTGGAGGGATAGGCCCACCTGGGTCAGATGGAAAAACTGGTTTAACTGGCCCCATCGGTGAACGAGGACCAACGGTATGACTTGATTCTTACGTACGTAATCATAATCTTAGGCACATACTAACCCACTGGTTGCTAAGTTGGCTGATAAGCATCCTCCCTTAGACAATGCTCTCATCAGTTTTGGGTCTTATGCAATCAGGAACTTTTTGTAAAGGCATCATCTATCTTGTCTGTTCGTCTGCCAAGACCTCTTTTATGCTCCCTTTCCTTGTTTCGTGTTTGGATTCAGATCGTTTTATTTAACACAATCTCATACTTTTTTAATCCAGGGCGAACCGGGGACATCCGGCCTACCGGGTTCATCTGGACCAGTAGGACCTCAAGGGCAACAGGGTGAACCAGGTCCTCAAGGTCCACCAGGATCTTCGGGAATACCCGGTACGCCAGGAGACGTGGGCGCGCCGGGTGAGGTTGGCAAGGAAGGACCAGTTGGACCGCACGGACCGGAAGGAAAACCTGGACCGGTAGGATCTCCAGGACCACCGGGGCATACGGGAGAGCCAGGATTGCCGGGAGCATCGGTAAGGATAACTCAATTTAAACAAAGCGAAACAACAGATTTCTAACTATGCCGCAAAACTATATCGTCCCACTCCTGGGCAAAGGTCTCCCCAGAGATTTTCACTTTTCTCACTTTCGAGCCTCCTATAAGAGCCGATAGGTAGTCGACCATTAGCACACCTTGGGGCACTAAAGGCGGCAGCCATGAGGGATTTACGTTAAGGCGTTGGCAGGACAGTATAAACATTTTTGAGATGCTTTATAACTCTTTTATATTTTATGACACCAGGGTATCCCCGGTGGCAAAGGTGATATCGGCCCAGTCGGACCAGCAGGTGTGAGGGGTGATAAGGGGGAGCCAGGAGAATCGGGGCAAGAAGGACCACAAGGACCACAGGGCCGCGAAGGACCTCGCGGCTCACCAGGACCAGGCGGACAGAAAGGAGAAATCGGAGAACCTGGACTTTTGGGTAACTAAACCTTTTACTATGTGGGCAGTTTTCAGGCCAAAGAAAAGATGAATGAACTGTGTGAATACATGGACAAAAAAGGAGTGAATACAGAAAGACGGTTGACTGAAGAGTATGGAAGAGGAACACAACCAAATAGTATGTTCCTACTTCATAATCGCGCTATGTTCGAGATCTAATATATTGAATTAAACCTTTAGGTCCCATCGGCCGTGATGGGCTTCCCGGCCCCAGAGGACTAAATGGATCACCGGGGCCAGTTGGTCCACCAGGCGAGGATGGTGATAAAGGTGAAGCTGGCCCGCCTGGGGAGAAAGGCTTCAAAGGATCGGCTGGTGAAGCTGTGAGTGAATCACTATTTTACTCCAGTTAAAAAGGCGGAATGCTACTGAAGGACAAAGGCCGCGTTCTAAAACTGCGTTTGTCACGATAAAAAGAATAGTTTAAGCCTTGTTGCGAACACTCTTGTGCGCAGGCAGAATCTCGGAACCTCGGAACTGCTATCAATCCTCTGATTTATATATTGGTGTGTATTTATATATTCGTTTTAAAGGGTCCACTTGGCGCACCAGGCATTCAAGGTCTGCGCGGTGAATCTGGACCAGTTGGATTACCAGGAGAGAAGGGCCCGCAAGGTGACATTGGACTGACTGGACCGCCGGGCGCTGATGGAGTCCGCGGTCCAGCAGGACCCGCTGGTCCAATAGGATTGCAGGGGGAGAAGGGGCAACAAGGGTTTAAAGGAGATACCGGAGACACTGGACCGATAGGTAAACCTTGATACGCAGTAGCCGTTGTAGGAGTTTTTTCTGCACACTTAGGTATACTACAGTGCCAATGTTTTCTTACTTCTTTTTTAAAGTATAGTAGACAAAAATAATGATGTTAAAATAAGTTAAGGTCGCAAAAACACGGACAAGGGACGCACGGGAAAGTAACAGGCCGGCATAAAATGCAGGAAACCAATATCCAATGAGTATATCCAGTCGTACCTAAGACGATGATGATCTAAGTATAATGGTTAAAAATGCAATATAACTTCAGGGCAAACTGGACCTCCTGGATTGACTGGAGCTCCGGGGCGTAGAGGCTCGAAGGGCGCGCCCGGTGAGCTCGGTCCGCGTGGAGCAGAAGGCCAACATGGGGAAGTGGGGAGTCCAGGGCTGCCAGGTCCAGCGGGCGCACAGGGGCCTGAAGGGAAAAGGGTAATCAGATCTTGTATACATTCGGCCTTCACCGCGCTTAGGCAACTACTGATTTTAACCAATCAGCTTCAAATATGGTTTGCAGCCAATTTGTTGGAATCAGGAGTTGTCTACACTCAGTGAACTTTACCAACTTCGCGATAGGGCTTCGAGTTCTTCAGCCTCAAACTATTTACCCGAGACTACGACCATTTTTACCTACTTAAAACATTTCTGTCTACTTACTGGAATGTATGGATGTTTTGCAGTTTAATCAGGCCTTTGCATCTAATGAAGATGTTTTATATAACGTCAGGGGCAACTGGTCCTTTATGGGATCCCTATTTACGGGACGCTGTGGTACCTGGGACAAGATTTTTAGATGGAGTAGGCTTGCCCAGGACCTATACCATTTTCTCAGCTCAGTAGGCCTAATCCACGGGAAAGACATGGTCAATACGAGCAGACTGCAGAGCTGACTAGGCCGTGGGTTTTTTCACGGCATATTATTTATCATGTATCCAATAATTGGCGTTTTTCAGGGACCTCGAGGACCTATCGGAATGAAAGGCGATGACGGTCTTCAAGGACCCCAAGGTGAAACCGGTTCTAGAGGACCTCCAGGTCCTGAAGGACCCAAAGGAGATTTAGGGCCCGCTGGCATTCCGGGAGAGCGGGGAGAAACAGGTCCTCACGGCATCAAGGGTGAACCTGGTCCGGAAGGCCAAGAGGGTAGCACTGGTCCACCCGGTCCAACTGGACCTATTGGACCACCAGGAAAGTCAGGGGAGACTGGCTTACCTGGTACCTCGGTGAGTAAGATTTTAAATGATTTCAATCTATTTTGTGAAATGGCAATATTTTTGTGATGGTACAATCTAAGTTTCAATCAAGTAATGACAGCTGATCGTCCATAAGCGCGATGGGTTGACGACATCGTAAAGGTCACATGAAATATCTTGACAAGAAATGCAAAGGACAGAGGAGGTTGACCGAAAATGGAGGAGGCCTATTACCTGACATTGTGTAAACATAGCTAAGATGATGATGAATTTCCGTGAAAGGGCAAAATTGTATATAATATAGTGTGTTTCTACTTTCTACGCATCTTTATTGTTCCCAGGGTTCCGAAGGCCCAGCTGGCATTCAGGGCAGCTCAGGCCTGCCGGGTGAGAAGGGCGATACTGGACCAAGGGGCGTACCGGGAGAGCAGGGTCCAGTGGGCCCTGTTGGACCAACGGGCCCGGAAGGGCAGAGGGGCGTTAGAGGAGCTCCGGGACCTAATGTAAGTATATCAGTAAAAAAATTAAGGTATGTTTTCAGGCTCGATTTGTCTTCTTCTGTGTCACAAAGAATAAGTAAATTAAGGCTACATAAATCACAATCGCAATGGTTTACTTACAGCATTATTATTTTTCAGGGTGAAGTTGGATCACCAGGCATAGTTGGGCCAGAGGGACCTTCCGGTAAAGTTGGCCCATCCGGCGCTCCAGGGCCAAGAGGTGACAAAGGCAACAGGGGTCCCAAAGGTCACATCGGAGATACTGGACCAATGGGAATAAAGGGAGACCAGGGAGAGATAGGAAAGCAGGGGAAAGCTGGGCCTACGGGGCCAGCTGGACCTAAAGGCGATATGGTGAGCATTATCTTGCACCGAAGATCATCTACTGGATAAAATCTCAGCGCATCCAATCATATATTCAATCAATCATTGTTTGTTTGAAAGTTTGGATTTTTGTAAAATTCGGCTGATGTCAGCTGGATATTAAGTGCTTATTATATTTCTGTTCATGCACTATAATATCCTGCAATAGCAAGCGACGAACGGAAGCTATTCTTGTTTTTTTGTCAGGTTATTTGAGCTCGTTTGTAACAGTAGGTAGGTATATCTGTTTCTTGTATATTTCACATTACATTGTTGAAGAGTAATTAATGTAAGCCAATTGTTTACCTTACCAGGGTCCCGATGGCGTACCAGGATTGAAAGGCGACACCGGCCCCGCAGGGCTCACTGGGCCGGAAGGTCCTTTAGGACTCAAAGGGGAACCAGGTCCTGAAGGCAGGCCCGGTCCGCCTGGCCCAGCCGGCTCGCCCGGACCTCCGGGTCCACCCGCTCCGCCGCCGCAACTACCCGCAGAACTATTCTCATCGTATCGCCGTCGGCGGAGTGTTGACGATGTTGAAACTGCAACTGAGGATAACTTTGAAGAAGGTATATTGGAACTGGTGAATTTTGTAGCTTCCAATTATAGGCAAATCAAATCATATTTGCATCTATGAGATATATTAACACAGCACCTAGTAGTCCCAAACCAGTAAAGCTTGCAACTATGGGAACCAGATTATGAAAGATTTTATAGGTACCACATACACATTAATAAGCAGAATTCCAACTGAGCCTAACTGAGCCGTGAAGTCCGTCTCTATAATAGAGATTCAGTTAGTAAGCATTCTCAAAGATATGGTCCAGTTAAACTATTTTGATATAAGAAAATAGAAGTAAGTGATAAAAAACAAAACTCACACATAATCAAAAACCCTTGTAAATTGTTTCAGATGAAGAGATTGAGTGGGTAAAAGAAATTTTAACAGGAGTTATAGCAGCTCGCACCGCCATTGAAACAGCTGTCCGTCCGCGAGGAACAAGAAGTAATCCAGCCTTGTCCTGTCGAGACTTGAAGACTTCACATGTCAATGTGACTGATGGTAATTAGACTTACCATTATTACCTCCATGGATCATCGTCATCATCAACCTATTGCAATCCACAGCTGGACATATAGGTCTATCCCATGGCACACCACTGAGCCCGGTCTTCGGCTCTTCTCATCCAGTTGCTGCCACCCTGCGCAAGTCGTCACTCCATCTAGTCTGAAGGCATCCTACTCTACGTTTGCCTAAACGTGGTCTCGTTTATACCAGCGCTATCGGTTTTTCTGCAGACATGACCGGCCCACTGCCACTTCAGTTTGCTCTATGGTTATTCAGTACCTACCTACTTTATTTATGTCCAAAACAACAGCTGGTGAATATAGGGCCTATAACGACAATGCCTTTTTAACCCTGCCTTCCCCTACTTTTGATATTTAATTACATAATAGATGGGCGATTTCACGGATTACTAATCAAACTAAAAAATTAACGGTCAAATATTTGAATTGTTTGATTACTCGAAACCGCTCTTCATTTTGGAAGGCGCTCTTCATAACGAGCCACTGGTTCTTTCGAACCAAGCGTGGTGAAAAGATTTTAAGTGCCCCTCAAAGAGGATTCTTCATGCACTTGACACGTATCGAACTTTTTAGATTCTGGGACATGCCGGTTTCCTAACGTTGTTTTTCATTCACCATTTGAGAGCACTGGCATAGTTTAGATAATTTTTTGGGCAGATAACTCATTTGTACTTATACGATTGGATTTGACTCACAACCTTAGGATTGGAAGACGGGGCCGCTACCACCAGCGCTCATGTGCTAAAAGATGTTTGTCCTTATTTATAGGTTTCTACTGGATAGACGCCCGAGGCAGTATAAGTGGACGCCCAACAAAAGTATACTGTAAAGGATCTAGTACCTGCCTATTCCCTGACGAACGAGACATGGGAGTTTTTAACACTGACGGCACTCCTCACAAGTTCTCACAGATGGATGATGGATATAGAGTAAGCTTATCCCTTTGTACTTTAACAATAGTTCAACTCGAAAACTCGTTTTAATACTAATAATTATCATTGGACGCCTGAAAATTAAAACGACCTCGCGCTGACAATGCACGCCGAACATGGAGAGACAAAATAGATGCCTACCTCCATAGTAGCCCAAATAAGAAATGAATGAAGAAAAGGAAGTGAGGCTTTTTTGACAAGTTTTTTAAACTTATATAATTATAGGTTACATACGACGGTGAAGGGTTCGGAGCTATACAACTACGCTTTCTGAGGTTATTGTCGAATGGAGCGAAACAGAATTTCACATACAGTTGCCTTGATACGAAAACACCACAGAGGTAAGACAACTTTCTCACACGAACTATGAAACTTTACGTGGTAGAGCTCTTTGTGAGAACTCGTCCGGGGAAGTACCTACTACCACCATGCCTATTTCTGTCGTGAAGCAGCATCGCTGTGTTTCGTTTTGAAGGGTGTGGGTGCCGGTGACATTACTGGCACGTGAGGCTGAACATCTGAATGCCTCAAGTTGATGGACGCATGGCATGGCAGAAAGGAACGTGCCCTACGATGCGTAGGGCACATTCCTAACATACGTGGCCTACGAGACAATACTTTGTTATAGGCGATGGTTATCACTTAGCTTATACCACCAGCAAGTTGCTTTAAATCAGACAAGAGGAAAAGTTTTAAAAAAGTATTAAAAAAACGTTATCCGTAACTAGCCACACGGCTTTTTAAATTATCTGTAATTAAAAAACTAGCTACCTATTATGTCCCAATGCTGATGCTGGGCAAAGGTCTCCCCCAAAGCCTTCCACTCATCCCGGTATCCAGCGGTCTCCCACCAATCTTTCCGGTGAATGTCGAGATTTTTATTAAAGACAAAAACGGGCAATTTCATTTCAGATCGGACATCCCCTCAGAGCTGACGAGGATAAGAAACGTCAGGTTATTTGGAACGAACGCGGCTGAATTCAGAGAGCCGCAACTAATAAGAGACAACTGCAAGGTGCGTATGAATTTAACACTATCTAGCCCCAAATTAAGCAGAGCTTGTACTATGAGAACCTGATAGCTGATATACTAAGACCTACTTATATTATACTTTTTTTTTTGTTAACTCATACTTAGAATACAATATAACACCCAGATAAAGAAAAAACATCTGCGTTCACCACACAAATATTTGTTCCCGGTGGGGATCGAACCCACGACCTACGGCGCAGAAGGCAGAGCTACTACCAACTGAGCTGAGAGGCCAGTCAAATAACAAGACTCGCGTGATTTTGTCATGAATCTTATATTATTTGTTTACAGGAAGGGTCGGGCGAGATAGTGTTTGAAATAAAGACCTCGCGAACCGACCGTCTCCCCATTACCGACTTCCAACCACTACTGTTCGCAGACGCAAACCACCAGTTTACTTTCACGGTGGGACCTGTCTGCTTCACTTAGCTGTAAATAAGGATAATTTATTATGTACAAATACGCAGGGACCTTTGTAAATATGTAAATAAATTGTGACGACTGAACAATGTGATTTTTTTTTATACATCGTCCGATAAGTATTAGTCAATGCTCCGGATTAAATTCCCGCAGTGTCATCTATATGCTGTGTAGGTGCATACCTACTCAATTATATTAGGTACTTTGAAGCGTAGCGTGTGCTGTCTTTAAAGCTTTTGCATTTGGATTATTGCCTACGTCTCACTAAGTGAAGTGGCACCACACTGGAACTTCACTGCTGTTATTATTTTTGATTTGTAAAAGGATCATACAAAAAAACGGTGGAACCAAGTTGTAGCTTTGTTGCCTATTCTTCTAGGCTTGGTCGCGTGGAACTGGCACCTAGACTCACCTTTCTATAAGACGTTTCAAAGTGATCCTTGTTAAAGACATCTTTGACTTTGATTTGTTTACAGCCTTACTCTACAATACGCTCTTCATGGGTTGTATTTCAGGAATTCTAAGGTCTCTTCGACGCATGAAGGTATAACGATAATCTAAATATATAAAACTCTTACGTTACTGACTGACTGACTGACAATCAACGCACAGCCTAAACCGTACGTCCTAGAAGCATGAAATTGGAGGGTATGCTCGTTTTATAGCATAGGGGTGCACTAAGAAAGGAAATCGTAAAATTATTTCCATAAGCGGAGAAAAAGAGGAAAAACTTTTAAAAGAAAAATCAACGGGGCGTAACGGCTACGGGGCGAGCGAAGCCGTGGGCGGCCGCTAGTAAGGTATAAGAATATACCTCTTATTGTTTGAATCAAGAAAGAAAAAAATAAAATGCCAAACTATGCAAAATATAATCAAGACTTACGTTATTAAATAATTCAATAATGTAGCTGTTATAAGTACTATTTGCTTTTTGCAAATCATTTAATTAATGTCGATTAAAATATCTAGGTACATAGTTAAAGAACTATTTTTAAATTAATTACAGAATAAATCTACAACTAATGACCCGTTTACACTTCACTATTTACAGTATAAGGATATAACAAGCAAAGTATAACGCCGCCGTCGAATAGTGTAACTTTCCCCTTATACTACTTAATGTAGTGTAAAACGGGCTTCAGGCGCTAACAGCTTATTTTATTGTGATTATTATTGTATTTGAAATTCACATATAAAAAATTACAACATACAGTCACGTACAAATCGTACCTACTTATTACTATTCAGTGGCCATAGCAGATAAACTAAATGCCTGGGGATTTCATGGAGCCATTAGCTCGAAATTATTTTTGTTTAAAACCTACTAGGTACTTAGAAGAGTCTAGAACTTACTGTTATATAAAAGCTGGGTAGTTTAGGACGAGAAACTCTTTCGTTTAAAGTAAACTTGTTTTAAGGCATGTCCTAGACAGTACTTATGTTTATTCGTACCAGCGAAATCATTTTCAAATACAATTTCGTAAAGTTGAAACAAAATCATAGCTAAACTATATAAAAAGGTATTATTTATTATAGTTTAGGTCCAAAATGAGTAGCACCTAATCAGCCTACAGGATATAACTGAAAAAGTATTCAGTCATAGCATACAGAGATTAATTATGATTACTTTGGAATATAATACAAAAGGTTTAAAATATAAAATCATAAATACAGAACATCTTAAATTACTTTCCAAGCAGCCGCAATATAATAAACGATTACACCTGCAAATGTTAAAATATATTACTGCCGAATTTAGCCGTTAGCCGGTTTTGGGAATAGGACATCACTATGGGACCGGGCAACGAGACACGGGGATAAAAAAGATGGCGTCGAAATGCGTAGATGTAGTTTGCCGTGTAAAGATATACAGAGTTCTAACGGTATTCAATAGATAGTTTTCGCCTTATTAGTAAGTAGGGTGCCTGTTTTCTTAGCTCATCTTGTAGTCTTAATGGCTCCTTGTATCTTTTGTTACATATTTCGGCATACCTTCTAGTTCACAATAATTGCGATGTTGGCCCCTCCCCTCTTGCCTGAACAGATACTTTGGTGGGATTGTAATACCATTGAGACAATGGATTTTGTAAACGAGAGGTCCTTCTTATATTCGTGTTAGGGCTAAATTATCAATGTACAGATAAATTAATCCGTTTGATCTATTTCTTTAGGCTTGTCAAAAACAAGGACTGACATTTTTATTTGACGAATTCCATGTTATTCCATAGCTTAAAGGTCCAACCGCACTTGAGCGGCGCGGCGCGGCGCTGCGCGGCGCGACACAATGCGTCAAAATATTCTTTCAGTCATTTTGTATGGGGTGTGTCGCATTAGCGCGGCGCGGCGCTGCGCTGCGCGGCGCGTCGCGACATAGTTGCCTCTGAAAGAATATTTTGACGCGTGGCGACCGACGCGCTGTGAGCGACGCGTCGTGACGCTCAAGTGCGATATAGCAAGCGGCGCGTCACTGCGCGTCACTCTCACGCAGTGTTGCCAATAAGACATATTTATCTGTATTTATACAGAATTTTGGCTAGTATTAGAGATTACTGATTTGACCTTACATTTATACAGATTTTTGGAATCTGATTTAGTCTATGAAAAAGTAATTCAATATTAAAGTAAATTCAATATTTGTGTATAATTAGGGTTCCCTACCCGAAGAGTAAAAACGGGACTAGGGCTTCGCTGTCCGTCCGTCCGTATGTCTGTTGTCTGTCTGTCTGTCACCAGGCTGTATCTCATGAACCGTGATAATTAGACAGTTGAAATTTTCTCAAATGATGTATTTCTGTTGCCGCTATAACAGGAATAAATACAAAAGATAACAAATGTTTTTAAAACGGAACCCTTCGTGCGTGAGTCCGACTCGCACTTGGCCGGTTTTTTTGTATATTTTCTGTTATAATCTGTGTTGTTTTTGTTTCGTTTTATGTTCTGTGTGTTTTTCGATCAAATAAGATTTATACAGATTTTTAGACTTTGAAACCCAGCTAATTTGGTTCGGCACGTGGCAACACTCACTCACTCACTCACTCACGCGACAAATGACGCGAGCTGCAGTTGTAGTGCGATAGGGTCTGTGAAGCGACGCGCAGCGCAGTGCAGCGCAGCGCCGCTCAAGTGCGGTTGGACCTTAACGGTTACGCATGGGTTAAACACTATCACTGTCAAAATGAAACGCAAAATCTTCTAAAAATATGTGATGAGAGAGACATAAAGTTTATCGAAAATAAAAATTTGGTATTTAGATTTTGCGAATTGATCAAATTTTTTTATTTTATTTCGTCAATGTCGATAACATTCGGTTATTCATAATCGAAATGAGGCATCACTGTAAGGTCTTAACAATATTAGAAAGCGGTCTGCCGAGCTTAAAATTGCGTGATCGAAGCTCTGTGCTTCGAACGGTCGCAACGAGCGTTTCTTCGCGCACGCGGTAGCAGGAGCGAGTGACTTAAAAACACGATTTCTCATGTTTTTTTATGAAACCTGGGTTGCTGGGAACTTTGGAACTCAACAGTTTTTTAAAACTCTTCACGAGCTAAAATACCAAATATTTCAAAACGCCAGCAAAAACCCCGCATGTTTAGTATGCACATCTAGAGCCGTCAATCAGTATTCATTTCTGTATCATTTGAGCCCTGTTCTACTACAGCAGTTTCAGTAGCCTTTACTTCGATGTTTACTTTAGAAGTGTCCACGTCTGATTTCTCGGTTGTAATTATATCTTCAGCAGATTCTTTGAGTTTTATTGACACTTTTGAATTCTTATTCTCTACGTCAGATGACACTTTGGCCTTTGCTGAATCGACAATATTTTCTTCATCCCCTGTCTTAGTATTTTTTTCAGGTAGTGTCATTGTTTCATCTTTATCGTTTTCTGTTGACTTATTTCCAGTATCTTCTGCCGTTGCTACTGACTTGGGGAGTGTCATTGTTTCATCTTTATCGTTTTCTGTTGACTTATTGCCA
Organism: Thera obeliscata; assembly: GCA_947578465.1. Lineage (NCBI taxonomy): Eukaryota > Metazoa > Arthropoda > Insecta > Lepidoptera > Geometridae > Thera > Thera obeliscata. The sequence continues at coordinate 10,266,635 of OX387926.1, forward strand.
GTATCTTCTGCCGTTGCTACTGACTTGGGGAGTGTCATTGTTTCATCTTTATCGTTTTCTGTTGACTTATTGCCAGTATCTTCTGTCATTGCTACTGGCTTGGGGAGTGTCATTGTTTCATCTTTATCGTTTTCTGTTGACTTATTGCCAGTATCTTCTGCCGTTGCTACTGACTTGACACTTGTAAGTAAATCTGTTTGAGCATTTTCGTCTACAAGACTTGTCATTATATCATCTACAACCATTTCTATGGAGTTGATATTAGTTACTTCAGCAGCGGGCGTATTACTATCATCACTGGAATTCTCTGAAGAAGGAATACTGCATACTTCAGAACTTTCGAGTGGTATTCTATTTTTGATGGACGTTATTTCTATACTTTCCATTGAAGTTGCATCAGTGGTATCAGCATTTGCGTTTGAATTTAGTTTATTTACGTCCGTAGTGTTTTCATCTGTTAATTGTTTTATATTTGTCTCATCCGTTGAAATGGGATCGTTTTTCTCATTATTTGCTTCGTCATCCGATGATGCTAGCAAGATATTCTCAACAGACTCGGTATATTCATCATTATTACTTTTATTTATAATCCTTTCAACGCCAGCGTCGGAACACTCAATTTCTACTAGAGTATTAACACATTCTGTTACTACTTTTTTTTGTGAATAACTCACTTTTTCATAATCTTGTTCATTGTTCTTTTCTGATTCAGAATAACTGGAATTTTCAATGCTTATAACATCGCTTGCTTGCTTTTCATTATCATCACTCGATAGAGTATCAGAGATAGCTATGGGAGATTCTGAATCGGAAGATTCAAATACATCGGAGTGTAGTTTTTGCAGTAGATGTAACTCATCTATGTCTGAATCTATTTTATTGCTATCATCGCTCAGCGAATGGATTTTTTCGACGTCTGAATCACATATTTTTTCGCCCGATAATGGATCTTTTTCTGTGTCATTTTGTTTGGATGACGAAGGGTCCGTTCCCTTGTCTAATAGGGATGTTTCTTTATTTTCATCGATTTTATCACCTTTAGAATTACTCTTTTTATTATCAGTCTCTTTTGCTTTTTCAACTTCAGTTCTATCATTTTCTGACATTTTAGTTTCCGATGGATCTTTTTCATCAGAGTCTTTTTTGCTTTTTTTCTGTAGTAACTTCTTGAGTCCGTCTTTTCTCTTCTTGGTTAGGGATATATTCTCTTCTGATGGCTCCTCATCATCGGTCTCCATGGGCGACTCTTCTGCTTCTTTGTCTCCTATTTCTACAGCCTCAAGGTTTAGCTGGTTTTGCCTGTCAGCATATCTGAAAAATTAAGTCATAGTTTATAAATACGCCGTTGTATATTTTACCTGCTTCATATATAGGTACGCCAATTTAGTTTAATAAGTGAAAATTTCTTTCTTCGTCTATTTCAAACTTTAAATTTCCACTTACTTGTTGAAAACTTCACTCTCTCTCTTAAATGCTACTCGTTTGTTATCATCGAGGGCTTTCTTTAGGTCCACGTTCTCTTCCGCTGGGTCTACTTCCGACTGAATCCTAGAAGCAGCCGACCTCCATTCATTTTCCTGTCTACGTCTTTGTAATTTCTTGCCGCATCTTGTAAACAGATCACGAGCTGCAAAAAATATCATTTGTTATAGGTAGTTTGTAAAAGGATTTCGAATTATATTTCGTTCAACTTTCGAAACTATCATGGTTTTAAACACTATTTTTAAGATTTAATCATGGTAAATATCCAGTGGTTCATAAAAATACTATTTTTCGTTTGTAGTACATTTCTAGCAACTTTTGAAGTGAAAACTTCTTTAGCGGCGTTGAGCACTTTCTGTAATGGGTATAAAATCTTAAACTCGCGTCAGGATCACGTGACCCTGATCGAAAAAGCGTAAGACGGATGTTTTTGTAGAAATGTACCCTAAGACTACAACGTAGAGTTCATAATAAAAATCGAAAAAGCGTAAGACGGATGTTTTTGTAGAAATGTACCCTAAGACTACAACGTAGAGTTCATAATAAAAAAACATTAAACTGCACGAGAATTGCCCACTTTCACAGAACTGCACAATTATTGTGCAATAATTATAACAAGTGAAAAAAAGCCAAGGATCTCCAAATTAAATTATTGCAAATAATAAACAATAAAAAGCGGAGTCAATATAATTCTTATTCTATAAATGCAAAGTTTTTGAAGTGAAAACTTCTTTAGCGGCGTTGAGCACTTTTTTTTTTGGGTCATGTAGGGAAGGTGAGATTATTTTGAAAGCAATATAAATTTTTCCCCCCTTTCCCTCTAGACCCCTTTATTATTTAAAAAACCTAAAAATGCCCTATTTTTAAGCCTTTTTTTTCGAGTGGAGCATTGCGGCGAGCGAAGCGAGCCGCCATGCGACCATGGGAACAGCGAGGCGAGCGAAGCGAGCCGTGCTGTGACTCCCCCCAAGCCCCCCAGAACCCCCTCCTCCTGAACCCGGGGGGAGCGTCGCGGCGAGCGAAGCGAGCCGCCACGTGACCACGGGGAACAGCGCGGCGAGCGAAGCGAGCCGTGCTGTGACCCCCCCTAAGCCCCCCAGAACCCCCTCCTCCGAAACCCGGGGGGAGCGTCGCGGCGAGCGAAGCGAGCCGCCACGCGATCACGGGGAACAGCGTGGCGAGTGAAGCGAGCCGTGCTGTTACCCCCCTAAGCCCCCCAGAACCCCCTCTTCCTGAACCCGGGGGGAGCGTCGCGGCGAGCGAAGCGAGCCGCCACGCGACCACGGGGAACAGCGCGGCGAGCGAAGCGAGCCGTGCTGTGACCCCCCTTAGCCCCCCAGAACCCCCTCCTCCTATGTCTGCCGTTTTACTTCATTTAGGACCTACTTGTAGGTCGCGCGACAAGGTCCCTTCTAGCGGTTCCGACCCGTTGAGGATTTGGCTTTACGTAAAATTTAGGGTTCCGTATAGGGTTTTGATTGGGGTTATACTATATTGAGGAATTTGATTAAATGGTCGACTTTTAGGGTTCCTTAGGACTTTGATTGGAGTTTCAACTACACTTAGAAGCTTGATAATGTTAAAATTTTTAGGGTTCCTTAGGACTTTGATTGGGGTTTTACTACATTGAGGAATTTGATTAAGTGGTCAACTTTTAGGGTTCCTTAGGACTTTGATTGGAGTTTCAACTACACTTAGGAGCTTGATAATGTTAACATTTTTAGGGTTCCTTAGGACTTTGATTGGAATTTCAACTACACTTAGGAGCTTGATAATGCTAAAATTTTTAGGGTTCCTTAGGACTTTGATTGGGGTTTTACTACATTGAGGAACTTGATAAAATAAACAACTTTTAGGGTTCCTTAGGCCTTTAATTGGACTTTCAACTACACTTAGGACCTTGATTATGTAAACAATTTTAGGGTTCCTTAGCACTTTGATTGGAATTTCAACTACACTTAGGAGCTTGATAATGCTAAAATTTTTAGGGTTCCTTAGGACTTTGATTGGGGTTTTACTACATTGAGGAACTTGATAAAATAAACAACTTTTAGGGTTCCTACGTTAATAATCAAGTTTTCACTTCTGCCGGCACTCCCGGAGTGCAACCCGTATTTTTTTTTTCAATTTATTGGCTAACGCTTGACCGCAAGCTCACATGATGTTAAATGATGATGCGATCGACGGTATAGTGCGTTCACCTAGCAGATACCTATTCCCTCTTTTTCGAAAACGTCCAAATTATCGGACAAACAGACGCCGGCAACGAGGAACTTACCTTCCTCCATGATATCAGCTTCATTCCAACACAGTTTGTCTTCTTGATTAGCGTCTCTAACACAACGAAGTACATCGTGGAAATCCGGGAAAGGCAATGGTGTCCCAATCGGTACTTTTTTATTGATCCATTTCTCTAACCGCTTAGCTGGACCCTTGGGCTGGCCCGGGCGGCCGTCGATTTGAATTCGTGGCTCTGATGGCATCTTTGTGTTCGTCAACTGGCATAACTTTGCGTGTACCCGGATCATTCTTTCTTTATACCTAAAATGTATAATAATATGGAGTAAATTAAATTATACAAATGTCCCACCCATGAGAAGACTGCATGATACAAGTTGGAAATTGTTTGGTTTGTCTACATAGAGCAATTTCACTTCTTGTGATCACTTTCGGTTTCACTTTATCCAGAGATATTAATTCGTAATATTTTCATATAATAAATAACACACATTATAGTCAAATATCTATATTTTATTCAATCGCAAGGATCAAGATCTAAAGCTAGGGTAGTCTAGGTCCCATTCCATGCAATCAAGAAGAATATAATAAAATACATATATTTAAGAATACAATACAATAAGCTAATCAATAAAATAAAATTAAACAAGCACTAGATAAATAATATACGACGAGCGAAGAAATACAATAAAATGTTGCGTAATTCCAATCACGATAAATTCTAAGTAGGTATTCAAAAGACATAATAAAAACTGATATTATTTTAAGAGCAAGCTTTTATAGAATAACTAGTGGACTCCCGCGCGACTTCGTTTGCGTTAGGGTTTTTCCATACAAACTTCAACTCCCACTGCAGACCTTTAGGGGTTGAGTTTCGGGAATTCCTTTCTTAGTGCACCCCTACCCTACACCAGGAATCTACCCTCCAAATTTCATACTCCTAAGACCATTAGTTTAGGCTGCGCGTTGATTGTCAGTCAGTCAGTAACGTAAGAGTTTTATATATTTAGATAAATAAAATAAAAAAACACAATGTGAGTCTAGGTGCTAGTTCCACGCAACCAACCCTTGTTCCATTGTCAGAGACTACTCCCAACCATCGATTCCAACGTCTTATCATGATTTCGTTGGAATCTAGAGTTCTAGACTAACAGATCAGCTCACTATCAACCTAATACAAATAGTATTTGGTGATGGAATTTAACATTCGAATACCATCTTGATCAGAAACTAGCAGGCGGTCGAAAATAAAAAATAAATTTAGAAACGAGGATAAACCAAATGCATGTTGAAAGTAAATAAGGCAAAAAGCTCATCTCTTCACACACCTTTTCAACAGTTCACTTTTCTCAAGGGGCTGATCAATGGAAGTGTCCTCTTCACTGTATAAAGAGTACAAGTTTATATAAAATCAGCATTTAGAAGCATAATTTTAAAACAAAGCATTTTAAAATAAACAAAAATACTTTGACAAACTCAAAAAGACCCTTACCATTAATTTAGAGACATGATAACTAATATCACCACCAATATGATCCCATATTATTTTATTTATCTAGTGCTTTTAAACAAATTTCACAAACATCAGGATATGCTAAGATCAGAAAACAAGCTGTAAAAATAAATGCTGAGGATGAAAAACACAATACAAACCTTTCAGTCAGTAAATAGACCGAATCCTCTTCATCATCAAAATCAACTTCTTGCTCCTCAAGCTTCTGAATGGCTCGATGTAGTTTCTTCAGTGTCTTCTCAAGCATCCGAATTTGCCGTTGGCGTTTAGAATCAAACTCGCTATCCTCCCCATACAAGTACTTATCTTGCTCTGAAATTTGTTAAAAGATAATTTATTACCGACAATCAAGAGAACTGGTGGCCTAGTGTTAAGGCCCTGCCTTCCGATCTAAAGGACGACCTTTGGATCGGAAGGCGGGGCGTTAACACTGGGTTCAAATCCAGTCTTGTACCAATGAGTTTTCCTGTCGAAAAATGTATGTACACTATGCCAGTACTTTCGACGGTGAAGGAAATCATCGTGAGGAAATCTCGTCGTAGAACCTAAGAAAAAAGTTCGAAAATATGATGTGTTGAGCCCACGAAAGGAATCTCGCTGAGGTGGACTTGAAATCCTTACAGAAGAGAAAGAAAGAGAAATGACACGATAAGAAGAAGACTGACAATCATAGTTCTGACCCCGCACAAGATAACTCAGGGCATGACAGATGATTGATGATGATTTTTTTTTAGAGACCTACCTTCATTTGCATTTACAGCCTTTGAGGCTTCTAATGCAGCAATTTTCCTTTGCAAGCCTAGTTCATCCACTACATCTTTTATGTACAAGTACATTTTTCCTGAATCAGCCTTCATTGCCATAATTTTGCTAGAAACCATATCTATAAACATTTCAGACTCCGTGTACTCCTTGGGAGCTTTTCTATAGAATACTTTAATTTTTCTCTCCACAATTTTATTCATATCTTCTGAGTTCTCTAATTGAAAGCATAGATCAATAAAGTTTTGAAACACAGGATGGAACTCTCCTGGTTTTGTAGGTGGGACCGTTTTATTTAATTTCCCCTGAGGCTTGGGAACACTTTCAGGTCTATTTACGTTCTGTTTAGATTTTGTATCACATGTAAGGTTATTCACATTCGTTTTTAGGGGCTTAGGTAGAGCTTTTTTCTTTGGTGTGCTTGTTTGAAGACTTTCATCAGGTTTTAATGGTGATTCCTCTATTTCAACAACTTCCATTGCAGTAACACTCTCTTGCGTTTTGGCATTATTTTGAATGTCGTCATTTTGTACCGGAGTGCATTCTGGTTCCTCTTTTTCAACAACTTCCATTGCAGTAACGCTTTGAATGTTGTCATTTCGTAATGGAGTACATTCAATCTCAATTTCTACTGTTTTATGTTCTGTAGAGGCTTTAGGATATTCTAACTTCTTTTTACTGTGTTTCTCTATAGTAGTTGTAGTTTCTTCATCGCTGCCGCTTGGGGTCGGTTTCTCTGTTGCAGCCTTCACAGGGCTGTCATCTATAGTAATAGCCTGGTCAGCCACCTCACATGTTCTCTTAGGCTGTGGCTTGGCAGGGCTATCTTCAATGGTAATTTCAATGTACTTTGGAGTGTCTGGTTCCATATTGTTTATCTTTTCCAGGTCAGTAGCTTCCTTTCCTTCTTCGGTGGTTTCCATTTCATTTGTAGCTTTTTCAGTAGGCTTTACCAAGCTGGTTGATTTTTTGGGAGATTCAGTTGTCTTAACATTTTTTTTCTCCTCTTCCTCAGGTCTCAAATACCACTGAGGACCTACAGGGTTTGGTGCAGCATCATCATCATCTAGATCTACACAAACCATCTCAGCAGGATGTTTACGCGCTGGACGGACCACTCTTTTCTTTACTGCATTCGCGGGAATTGGTTTCATGTTACGTATAGAACCTGACTGGAGTTGAGTTGTTCTTTTTACTGTTATACCTGAAGGTAAAGACCCAGGCATCGATCTTTTGACAGGTTGTGGTTGTAGTACATGTGGCCCTGCATGGGCTAATTTGATAATTTTAATAGGTGCTTTAGGCACTTTTCCAACAGGCATTGGCTGTATTTGCGTTAAGTTCTTCAAAGGAGGCAGTATTTTCATTGCAGGGTTGACCACAGACTGCGTCATCTGAGCAGATTGTTTCCGCCCAACTGAATTTCCATTTTGGGCTATCTTCCTTGCAAATGGATTAGATAATTTACCACTATTAGGCAATTTAGTGACTGTCACTGCTTTTCCAATTTTCCCATTGGCAATCGATACTGGGTTAATTTTCTGCTTCGTAGTTGGCTTTATGGTAACGCCTGGTAGCTTACCTGGTATGTGTACCATAGGCATCGGCCTTTTCTGAAACAAAATGTTGCATTACTTTCAGTCAATCAAACGAATTAAACAACTACAAATCTACGTGGCATTCAATATTTACTTTCTTAGGAGCAGGTTCAGTATCTTCGTCCGAAGACCCCAATTCGATCACATCATCCAGATTTGCCATCTTGAATATCAACGGTATGCTTGTTTACACACCTACTCTTTAGATAGGCACATCTCTTCTTAGTACAACACTTGTTTAGCATCAAACCGTAGGTTCATATTAGGAGAAACGATAGGATATTTAAATGGAATTATAATTTCTCGAAAACAAACATACAAAATGTAGTGAGCGTAAAGCAAACGAAAAAGAGCGGAAACATGACATGACTGTCATGTCATGCTCATGACAGCTAACAAACAAATGACAGCAGATTAGGAGTGAGGCATTTAAATCGGAACAGATAAAAATAACAGGTATTTTAAAATAACAGCTTGGAACTGTTGTCTAAACCAATGAGAGTCTGTTCCATTCCACAATAGCCCGAATCTGCCGAAACATGCGTCTCTCTATTCTAGCTTATGGAGATTACTTTTGATAGAAGGAGACGCCACGCGCGGAACATACTCTTCTCTATTCTAGCTTACGCATCTTACCTTTGTTAGAACGAGATTACAAGCAGAGAACAGGTGTTGCGTTCGGAAATGTCAGGCTCATTTCTTACAGAAAAAAAATTGTTGTAGGCATTTCATTCTTGGGAATGTAAATTATTGTTGCATTGTAAAACATACACATGATTAAAATTAAGCTTATTACATTACAGTACAAATATGTATTTTTAAATCGTCTTGTCATATTTTAATGTTGCAGCACCTGTTACCTATATTTCTACTAATATAATATTTTGCATGCAACACAACCAGCAGTTATTTTGGAACAGGTTTTTGGAACTGCTATTTTACTGGAACTGGAACAGGTAAAATAAGAAACCCTTTTAAGGGCTGCCAACTCGTCACCACAACCACAGGCGGTCGATAATTAATCTATGGTCAAAACAGGCTAAAGTGCCATGAATTTCCAAAAATAGTTTTTTATTTCCTAGCTAAACTAAAATATCATTATTTTGGAAGAAAATCAACATTATGAGATGGCATGTTGATGAAAACTGTAGCCTATCCGTATTAATTAAAAAGCTGTAACTGACATTGATATAACTTGAAGTTCGTTTTTATTCAGTTTCAGTTTCCGAATGGACCGATTCCATTAACTCAATAGAAGAGTTGGAGTTGATTCGTATCTGCTGTTCGTATTGGTTGAGATCGGAAAGCAACTCAGCACAAAAATTGTGCTGATTGGCTTTCATGTAGATTTAATGATTGCTTTAAGTTAACGACCAATAATATTAGCCCAGGCTATTCATAGACAACTTGAAGCCAGCAATCGTAACAAAGAGGAATAATTACAAATTGATTGAACTTGAAAAAGCTGTCAAAATAATAGTAACTTCGATCGTGGCTTTATTTCTATTTTCTATTTTACCGATTAGTTAGGACAATGATTAAACTGTTTTCGTTAAAACAACAAAAGAAAGATGAGGAAGGCTCAGCGAGAGCGGGAGGTTCACAAAAAAGAGCTTCAGCAGCGCAACTACGGATCACAAAAGGTAAAGTGTCCAAAGTGATGGAACTATTTTAGTAATGTATTGTGTTGGATAAAAATATAATCCCGCTGTTTTGAGCCCATTTCATTCATTGCATGGTGTATTTTAATAATTGAATTATATTACAAATATCCGATTTTATTGAATAGACTGGTGCGTAAATGGCCTCAGGTTTTTTCAGCTTTCAGTACGTAACTCACAAATTGTTGTTTTCAGATTTGAATGAACTAAATCTACCTAAGACATGTAATACAGAGTTCCCAGACCCAGATGACCTACTTAATTTTAAATTAATTATATGCCCAGATGAAGGTTTCTATAGAGGTGGAAGATTTGTATTTAGTTTTAAGGTAAGTGATTATAACAGTCACAATGACTAAATAATACTCATACCTTAATAATCCAACATCCAATGTGGCAAACATTTGTTGATACAAATATTTTCCTGCATCTAGTTTGTATGTCCTGTGTAGCCAAACTGGTAAATATCTAACCAGCAGCAAATAAGGAAAAAATCTTGTGATATGTGCAGTTTGTTGCAGGAAGAAATTAGATTTAGAAAAATAATTCTTGAAAACTAGTACATTTCATGCTGCAACCTGCAACCTTATAAGCTTCCTTGGTGTAACATGTGAAATATATTTTTGCCTCCTATTTAACCTGTCTATTGTAAAGTTGAGCCATTATAACTAAAAACTGGTTCTAACGAAAGTATTTTCAAACCACTACAACCTCTTTCCCTTACAGGTAGGCCCAAATTATCCACACGAGCCGCCCAAAGTTAAATGTGAAACAGCTGTATATCACCCTAACATAGACCTCGAGGGCAATGTTTGTCTTAATATACTCCGGGAAGACTGGAAACCAGTGCTTACAGTCAACTCTATAGTCTATGGTCTGCAGTATTTGTTTTTGGTAAGTAAAAGTTATTGCAGTGTTTCCTACTAGGCCACAAAACATATAATAATACTAGACACTGACTAGTGTTATTTTTGATTTGTAATAGGTCATACTTAAAAACGGTAGGAACCAAGCCGTAGTTTATTGCCTGTTCTTCTAGGCTTGGTCCCGTGGAACCGGCACCTTAACTCACCTAGCTTTAAAACGTTTTTAAGTGAACAACATTTTTGACTTTGTCTGATCTCTGATGAGGATCTGATTTTAGTACTTAACACCATGCACACAATGTGTGTGGACAAAACAAAAGTAATTAGAACATTGTTTTTTAATGGGATTTAAGCCCTGCGCACATCTAGACGATGGCAATGGCGATCAGCTGAAACGCTGTTAAATATCGCTGTCATATCATAACGCTTCAAAACAAAAATGCTCCTGCCGCGCGCTCTCTGCGTAACCTCCGCGTATCACGTCCTGCACCGCTGTTAGCTTGCAGGGAGTGTACTGATTTTGATTCAATGTTGGTGTGTGTATAAAGTTAAAAAAAAAAACAAACAAAAAAAAATTTCTTATACATAAAAAAAGTGAGTAACGTAATAAAATTAAATAGCGTTGTGTACGAAAGGCCTTATTACCGACATTACTATATGGGAGGGCCATGAAATTTCACTGAACTGAATTTATAGCAGAAATCTCGTTCTGGGCAACATTGCAAAATATTACCGACACATCTGCAAAAATGTTGAAAAGACTATAAAAATCTAAAATAATTGTGCTAAATATACCAATGAACCAAATGTTTCGAACTGCAATACTTGTGATCCCTTTAAAACTAGTTCAGAGCTGATGAACACCACCAGAACATGGAAGAGACTGCCCCAATTTCTACTGTAGATAGTCATAATAGTCATAATAGTCATTTATTGGTAATAAACATTACACGTCATTTTGGTGTGAGTACATATTATAGTACTGTGCAGTATATAAAAAAAACAAAGATTGTTAAAAATAAAGTAAAAAATTATTCAGTTCACATTGGAAAAATATAAAAAAAAAAGAAACACACATTAATTAAATCATAAAAATAAATAACAAATAGTAATAATAAAAATTCATACATTGTCTTTATAGGCTATGAATTCATCATAGCTGTAAAAGGTGTGCTCGATAAGCCAGCGTTTCAATCTAGTTTTAAATGAAGGAATACTCAATGCTTCCGTGACAGTGTCAGGGAGTTTGTTGTAGACTGTCGGTCCCATGATGTGTGTCAGTTTGGAAGACTTCGTTAGGGAACGTGACACCAGCGCTAGCTTGTGGCGGCTCCGGGTGTTGTAGGTGTGAACATCGCTGCGCTTTGCGTATATGCATTGGTTGGTTCTCACGTACATTGCTACCTGATAGATTAGCAGGCTTGGCAACGTGAGAATCCTCAGCGTCTTAAAATGCGGCCTCGCTGAGACGTCACTCGGTATCCGCACCATAGCTCGTATGGCCCTTTTTTGCATCCGGAACGCGCGCTCCCAGTCGGCAGCGCGCGCCCACAGCTCGGTGCCATACTGCAAGAGGGACTGGATTGTGGCGAAATAACAAGCACGGACAACGTCGGCAGACACCACGCGGGCAACCCGGCTCAGGGCGTAGCAGGCACTACCCAGCCTTCCGCAAAGCTTGTCGATGTGGCTCGTCCACTGCAGCCCTCTGTCGATCTGGAAACCTAAGAAGGTGGTGCTCTGTACTTGGTCAATCGAGTTGCCGTTGACCAACACCGTTAGCGATCGCGGCGCGAGTCCCGACAGACGGAAGTGGATGAAGTGCGTTTTACTCAAATTGAGAGCAAGTCCATTCATCCTGAACCACTCCGCCAGCAGGGCCGCCGTGTCGTTGAGTTTGACTTCTAGCTGATCAACAGTTGAGGCAGTGACTATAGCGGCCACATCGTCGGCGTACATATAACTCTCTGCTGTTGTGATGAAATCAGGCAAGTCGTTCAGCAGTAGGGAAAATAGTATGTTCGACACTGACGAACCTTGGGCTACGCCCATCTTCGTCGTCAATGGGTCCGAAACTGCCTCTCCGCCACTGCCCACGACCACCTGAGATCGATCCCGCAGTAAGTCGTTCAGTAAAGAGTATGCCCGGCTTTCCACACCGTAGTGGCGTAGTTTGACCGCTAGGATGTTGTGGTCGGCCACATCGAAGGCCTTTGAAAGGTCACAACAGATGACTGCAACCTGCTGCTTTTTTTCGCGGGCACCCACAACACGAGCAATGACGTCGCGGGTTAGCGACGTGGTTGACCGCCCCTCACGATAAGCATATTGTCTATCCGAGAGGGCACTCGTCGATGTAAGAAAAGTGATGAGGCGGGAGCTTAGACCATTCTCGAATATCTTTGCTATAGCTGGGATAATTGATACTGGCCGGTACCCGTCCATCCTGTTGCGCTTTCCTTAGATAGCTTAGAAGTTCTTAGCTGAGTCAGTACCTTCCCAGAGTTCTAAGCTAGTACTGTTGTTTATCAGTCAGTGTCGGAGCTACAAGGCAGCAGATAAACAACATGGCCTCTCGATTGGTCAAAGTTGCATGCATGCAAAATATTATTTTGCATGCATGGAACATGGTTGAATATATTATATCTAGTTACTCAAAATCAACAATCAACGAAGTTTATATTTGAATCGCAAGGATCACTTCACTTAATTTTGAAATGTCTTAAAGCTAGTTTAGGCTTAGAAGAACAGGCAAGCTTTGAAGATCTCTCTTCACCTTATGGAAACATATACAGGGTGGAATTTTGTAATGCCACCTGGAGGGAAAGTACTCTTAATACTGCAGGTAGAAAATTTTACTTAAAGGAAACATTCCTTTATTTTTGAATAGAAAGCAAACTGCATTCAAAGATTTTCTAAAATTCTCTTTTCCCACACCCGGGAATCGAACCGGCTAAAATCTGATAAAATTATACCCTGTACTTTTATTGCATCGATCGTTAGGGTCAATTATAAGGATGAAATCTACGAGTATGTCGCAAAGGAGTCTGCATTACAAAAGATAGATGTTAGTTAAAGAGCTTTAACTTGACTCATTAAATTTGTAACTTAAGATTTCCTGGTTTTCCTTTCATTTAATTTATCATGTTTGTTAGAGAGATTTCATCCTTATAATTGACCCTAACGATCGATGCAATAAAAGTACAGGGTATAATTTTTTCAGATTTTAGCCGGTTCTATTCTCGGGTGTGAGAGAAGAGAATTTTCGAACATCTTTGAATGCAGTTTGCTTTCTATTAAAAAAAGCAGCCAAGTGCGAGTCGGACTCGCCCATGAAGGGTTCCGTAGCAAGACGAACTACAAGAATCTTTATATTTATGTTACTTGATGTAACATAATAAGGTTCTTGTAGTTCGTCGAAAGGTAAATTGCGGTTTACGGTTTATGACGTATAAAAAAAAAACTACTGACTAGATCTCGTTCAAACCAAATATCGCTGGAAGATTACATAGTAATGTACAACATATATATTTTTTGGATTTATCACTCTCTTATTTTAGAAGTTAGAGGGGGGGGGGACCAACTTTTTTCCACTTTGGAAGTGTCTCTCGCGCAAACTATTCAGTTTAGAAAAAAATGATATTAGAAACCTCAACATCATTTTTGAAGAACTATTCATAGATACCCCACACGTATGGGTTTGATGAAAAAAAAATTTTGAGTTTCAGTTTCAAGTATGGGGACCCCCGAAATTTTTCGTTTTTTTTTTATTTTTATGTAAAAATCTTAATGCGGTTTACAGAATACATCTACTTGCCAAGTTTCATCAGTCTAGCTCTTACGGTTTCGGAGAAAAATGGCTGTGACATACGGACGGACAGACAGACAGACAGACAGACAGACAGACAGACAGACATGACGAATCTATAAGGGTTCCGTTTTTGCCATTTGGCTACGGAACCCTAAAAATAAAGGAATGTTTCCTTTGAGTAAAATTTTCTATCTGCAGTATTAAGAGTACTTTCCCTCCCAGGTGGCATTACAAAATTCCACCCTGTATAGGCTATCCCGCTCGACTCATAAATGGGACAATCAAAAAAAATTGTAATTGTGACCTTTACAACTTCAAGATTTTAGACGGAGTAGGGTATTTCTCGCCGTTTCTAGTATAGCGCTTTTAGTTTTAACATATTAGTTTATGTCAATACATCTTCCAGGAACCAAATCCCGAAGACCCCCTAAACAAGGAGGCAGCGGACGAGCTACAAAGCAACCGACGACTATTCGAACAGCACGTACAAAGGGCCATGCGCGGAGGTTACGTAGGCTCTTCTTACTTCGAGAGGTGCCTCAAATGATCTACCACAAAACTAATAATAAAACAATCTCATATTCATTTCAAGCATTTGAATGTACATGCAGTCCTGATGGGGAGGAAAAACAATTGAAATGAAAAGCTAAATAAATTATTAATCAGCTAACATAGTTTCAATATAGTTAAGTATAGATGGCGCTGTATTTTGTTTCAAATTCAAATTGTTTATTGAACATAAATGCATCCTAACAGATTGTTGAACAGATGGAGCTCTAAATATTATAGTTTTATTTAAATAAATTCTTGTAGATTGAGCTTTCAAAAAATATTTTTCTGAAGTTTGAGACAAATTGTTTTGGTATTTAATGATGATGGCTTTGTTGGCAACGAGATAGGATGTATCGCCTTGATTGTAGACCACTGGTAGGTAGTAGTGGTTAGGGTAATTATTGTCTTTGTAGAACACAGGAAAATGACCTGAATTATGTTGCATACGTATAGGAGTGAATGGCATGCGAGGTTACGTGGACGAGACAGCGGCGCCAGGCGGCAGAGGGCAACGGCGTCGTCACAGAATAACAGCAGTCAGTGTAACAACCGAGTGGAGCGAAGTTAGCTGCTAGTGGTAGGCATCCTACCAGCGGCGTTGTCGGTTGGTTGAGTCACGGAACGAGCCGCTGCCCGAGCGCCGCCGCCAGCCATCAGTCTCCTCGCGACCCTCGGCTCGACCGCATCTCGCATCGCCCTCCCACGCGCCCACACCGCGTGCTAACAAGCACAACAGTTTCGACACGCTGCTCGGTTGCGAAAGTCTGCGCGATGATATACAAGTGAGAGCCGACCGACGCCAGGGTAACGCTCATCGCACACGGTGAGCCAATTCACACGAGAGACATTCGAAACTCGCACGCACGGGGGGCGCGCGACGCCTTATTGTCGCACACGTCGAAGGAACACTTCCACTTCTGTCACGGAGACCTGAAAACCAATTTTTAATGTGTCCAGTGAGAATAGCTTATTGCTGCTACGTCAGATCGCGGAACGCAACGAGCAGAAACTACAAGGTTATGCAGATGAGTTCTGAACGCTTCTATACCAGGGGTAACCAAAAGACCATTCACAACTTTAATAAACTTTAACGTGTGCCGTACGGTGTTCAGTGCTTATCAATCGTTTCATTAAGTTATCTTCGGGAATCGCGATCGCTAATTGCTAATTGGTGTGAGAGTCAGTGATAAGGGTCGGAGTTGCGTGAGAGTCGGCGAAGCGAGCGGATCCCTGCCTGCCCTGCGATGGAGGCGAAGCAGGAGGAGACGCTGCTGTCTCGCTGCGAGATCCCCATCATCGACCTCGCTCATATCGGTAAGTACCTTGCGATACTCAGGTAAAGTAGCCTGCCAAAAGGCATCTAAACCAACATGGATGAACGAACGCCTATTATGTCGTCTGTCTACCTGGCCCGTAATAATGCGGACCCTCATGTCTGAGCCGAGCGAGCCCGACAGCTGTCGTCTTATTTGTTGTTACCGTCTCGTCTGACAGGTTCAAAGACCTACACTACACTGCATTCGTAAAGATATATGCACTAGTTTAACAATAATATTTTGTAGAATATTGCTCCCAGCCAAGTAGTTTTGTTCAGACTTCCCTAGTGCAGTGCTTGATCGATGTTATGCCGGTGACTAGGTACGAAGTAAACACAAAGCCACAATTCTGTGAACCGATTACCGATGAGTAACATCGCTTCATAAGTAGGTCTGTTGGATTATAGTCTCGTGATTCCATATATTATTCGTCCTCTCTGAAACACACGACTAAAGGTAGGTAGGTACCTAATTACTTAGCAACTTGCGTATTTGGTACTGTACCTACCTACATTATATTATTATTGAGGTAGATAAGATACAGCGAGCCTACCTACCAGGTATTGTAGAAAGTAAGAAAAAGTCGAACACCACTCAGTTTGCTCTGATTTCTTTGTACCTACCTACTGCCCACCAACAAGTCAGACAAATCTCTCTGGAAATCCTTGAATTCAAAGACAGTTGTTTGGTCTGTAGGTACCTATTATAGGTAGGTATTCTACGAAATTATAGTGTTTTGTTTGGTCTTAGGTACTGTTTTGTTTATAAGGAGATATTGTTTTTAATTAGATAGGTACATACCTATCTTAATACCTGCCTTAATACGATTAAAATCATCATTCATGGCCAAACTGCTAAACCGGTTTTGATGAAATTTCTATGGGACCTATCTGAAAGTAGGTATTATTACCTTTCAGATAAAAAGATTTTATCAAATCGGCTCATTACCTACGAAGTTATGAGATTAGAAACATTAAAAAAGCAACTGAATTGAGGACTTCCTTTTTATTTGATGGTTAAAAATATAACGTAAAATCCAACCTAAACAGATGCATTATGGGTTTTACCTGCGGGCGGAAACAGTCATAATAATGTCTGTAATTTGCGTTATAATGTATTAGGTAGGTAGTACTTGAGCATCATGCAGCCTTCTTAGTTCTTAGTATTAGAATGTATACAATTCGTAACTTTCTTGAATGTGTCCCAGCATTATAATGGGCAAATGCTGAAAAATTTAGCGATCTTGTCTAATGGTTTCGAGTTTTTGCCCTGTCCTTTGCTGCCTGCCGTAATACCTTAAAAGTTAGATTTGTATAGGTTCACTCTAGTGCCTGACTGTACCTAGCAAGAAACAACACGTAGACAGCATAGTAGAGCAGTAAATACTGCGTTGATCGCAGGTATACCTCCGTATTTACATTCGTAGAGTGAGCACGAATAAAGTTTAAGCCGGAGATGATTCAAAGCAACATAAAAACGAAAGAGCTTCCTTTGAAATGGGGCCAACGCCCTTCCCGGCTGTCAGATGCCCCTATATCGGCATCAGAGTAGATAATTATTATTTAATCTGTGCCAACGTATTTCCAGAATTGAACACGCTCCGCTTAATGTAGCATTCAAAATGCATCGGGTTTTTAGATATTAGTGTATTAACCTAACTTTAATACACTAAGTATACCAAAAATACAAGTTATTAAGAACAATACTGTAGGACTACCTACAATATATATCTTATCTTCTATTGCCATTTGTTAGATAATTTTCAATTTGTTCAGTCTGTGCCTACCTACTTTGTTTGCATTGGCAATATCACATCCACAGAAATGGAATAGAATAGAATATAAATTTAAGTAGGTATGTAGGTATACAAAATAAAAAAGAAACACTACAACTAAGAACCTAAATAACTAAGAAACAAGTGCATACAATCTAGTTAAGTTTATAAAATAATCATTTAAAGTCATCTACACTCAGTACGCCTTAGGCAAACGTATTTATTTTAGTTTTAGTTATTAAACATTGTTAGAATTTGTTACAAATATACCTAGAGGTAGATTATTGTACTTATAGCCTTGGAGCCATGCCGAATATGCCTTGAGTTTATGTATGCCTTACACTCCTTAATTCAAGATGATGTAATCAATAATATATCACACTACGACATAGGGGGGTAATATGCATGAAGACAGTAATCAAGTATCGCCAAAATATTTATCTGATCTAATGAAAAAGGATTCAAAGATTTTGAAAAATGTATTTATACTCATAATAATGTCGAGATTGACAATTTATTTGATAATATAAATCTACAAAATACAACAATCCGCCATGATAGCTTAAACACCGGTCAGAGCGAATTACGTCACGTTTACGTAAACGTCATTCTGATTTAGTACAAAAGCACCAATGTTTACTGTTGTTAGACAGAAACGTGACGTAATAACAGACGCCATGACACCAGCGAGCGTTTTGGCATGAATTTGAAAATTTCAATTTAAATGTACTTTTATTGCACAAAAACCTTAATTTTCTACAGAAATATGATATATTTTAGACATAACAGATACTTCTGAATATGATAGAAGAGATTTTGAAAATTAGTCGTCAGGCCTATTCACGTAGGTATTACAAAACTAAAACTCTGCTCAGGGTTAAGCTCGCTTTTGTACATGTCCTCTATTTCTGTTCTTTTCCTATGTTTTGTATCGTGTGCAACAAAGAATTAAGAAAACTATAAATTACAAAAATAAAATAAAATGACAATTTAGAACTGCGGTACTAATCCTATACCTACCGCTAACGAGTACTAGTGAAAGGGTAACTAGAGAGAGGTGTTTTTTTTTTTACATTTGTGCGGGTTATAAGATTATTTTGATACAATTTGCACCACACAAACTAGCAGATTGCCGTACATGCTAATTAGAGCGTCACGTAGTATTCTGTCATCACCGACTGACCCACTTCACGGGTCAGTTACCCATTTGTCACATTGACAAAAGAATAATGCTCAAAACTGTTTATTCTGACCCGTCCTATCAGTGAACATCCTGAATACCTGACGCGAATAACCTAAGTACGTCACTCGAAAACCGCTATTGTGCCGCTACTTCCCCGAATTTGAACTCGTTTCTTCTCTTTTTATCTTGTGTTCATTGCATGCTATTTGACAAGACACCTCTTTACCTCGCCATAGAGGTTGTTCACTTCGTTTTATCCAGAGGATATTGAGTAAGCCCCAAGTGTGATGAGTGAGTCTTATCATATTCCATTCACTGTGACTGGCCTCATGGCCTCCAAACTTGGTAAAATTACCTAAATCACCTACAGGTTAGGTGAAGTTCAGTGAAGTTCGATTCTTATCAAGGACGCACTTTTGTGTGATAAAAGTCCGATTTCCCTGTGTCATGACCAGCAGATATACGAGCAAATATGCAAAAAATATTTGCTAATTGAGAACATTTTGCCCTTCTACAAGAAGTAATTCCTCTTTTCTTTCTTTTTTTGCGGTCGCATCGCAGCCAGTTTATCCCCAGCTTTTTACAAAGGGTGTCTCATACAGGCAAGGTTGTAAAAAATATGAGCGGCTATTCAACAAGCATTAAATAATTATGTAGGTTCTTGAACCATTCCGTATCACCTTCAGAGGGCGTGAATACGATTGACGCCTTTTACTATAGGTACATACGAGCATAATGCGACATACTTACATGAGGCATGCATTCCATGCATCATACATTATAAGTGGATATTTACTACATATATTATATAGGTACCTACTTAGGTACTGGTTTATAGCAGGTATACATAATATTACCTAAGTATATGGAAAAAACTATTTGGCATTAATACCCTTTCTGTCGGGAGAAGCAATCTGGAATTTCCCAAAATTGCCTTACTTTTATGACATCACATCAGCACAATTCCAAATGAGGATTCTTTCAGTTTCATATTAACTCATTCTGTCTTACCGACTACGTGTTTGTCCTTGGCTAGAAATAAATCAGCAAAAACGAATTTGGTTATTCAAATATTTATATTAATTCATACAATTACTAAGCCAACTTAAGCTAATGTTTAGCGACCACGTACCTGCAGCTCAGTTTAAACATAGCCATGTTAGATTCTACCAAAGAAGGAAATACATACAAGGCTAGGACGTACTTGGTCATGAAGATCTTTAATAATATGAAAACAGGATCTCGCGATACGTTAGAAACGGTTGAAGATGTTTTGCATAAGAAGCTGAGAAATTTACATCCTCGTAGTGCTATTTATAGACCTATCGTCTATGTTGGTGCCATATATTTGAGTAGCGACACTGGACATATCTAACACATAAGTGGTTTTGATTCTGATATTGACAGCCGGTTTCGTAAAGCTCAATTTAATCAAAATTAACTAATCATGTATCAATTCCCTTGTCAACTGGAGAATAGGTTGCAGGAACGCCAGTCAACTGAATCACTGATCAGAGTGATCATCTAGCATTTCAAGAAAAAGTGCCTGTCAAATCGTCGTTTTAAATGCTTGGAGGAAGAAAAAATAAATGAATAGTAGTTCTGTTCTTATTTGCCCCATATTAAATGAGAGGGACAGTCGGCTGAAAACCCGGGATAAGATTAGTTAACACTAGCGTATTTTAGTGTGATTGCTCTTTCTGCAACCCAATTACATTTGTCATGTCAGTCCTGTTTATTTAAACAACCTCTAAGCTGACAAAGGGTTTGATCAAGCTTTCAGAAACCAGGCGGCCGTAAGCTGGTGATTTTTTAACCTATAGAATAACTAAAGTAACTTGTATGAGGCATAATACTAGCATAACCTTTAGAATAACTAAAGTAACTAGGGTAAAATGAGGCATAATAATAGCAAAGTATTTACCCATGAAATTAGTGGCCCTGGTAGTATAGGTTTGTAGAAGTTTTTCCTCGATGAAGCAGCATTTTGTAGGTATCTCTTCCTGTTCTGAGTAGAAAGTTAGGTGCCTGCCGCCCATAAACCGGACTCTTGTAGAATATTTGCTGCAGGGTTGATATCGAACAGCGCCAAACTTTTATTCAAATTGTGTAAATATTGAATGTAAATTTTAGCAAATAGGAAAATTCAAATTTTATGAGTTTTTAGTTTAGTTTGTTGTTAGGTTGTTAGTACCTACAACAAAATTTACTTCTGATATGACGTTGGATCTATTATGAATACATAGGTACCTACTACTAATATGTAGTGTAGATACACAAGTAAAATACAATGCTCATTATGTACTGAATTTAAAAGATTAAATTTCAATGCGTCTCGTAAGTTAGGTATGCCATTGTTCGTCACTTCCCTATAAACTATTTTTTGTCTGTGGTACATGCCTATGTACCGTACCTACATATCACGCCAAAACCTCGCCATTTACGTGTACTATGTAGGTACATCACCAAATTTGTTTAATGATAAGTATTTATTTACGTTTGTGTGCTAATGATTCGAGGCCGCTAAGCCAATAAGGATAATGAGTTCTCTGTTTATATTTCTCTATTTCCTAGTCATCGGGTCTATAAAGTCACACAAATTAACCGTCACCAATTTATCGTCCCTAGTGGGTGGGTGTATTGAATCCAAATACTAGAATAATAGCCTCTGTCATTCGATATAAATAGTCCAGTTCAAGAAACATTGGTAATAAAGGTTCTCGAATGACTACCACGAGCAGGTAAACGAAGTAGGTGTAGGTCGCGGGAAGTCGGTGGCTGGAATGGGGTCAGAACCATTCCCTAGATATTATGTATAGGGGATAGGCCTATTTATAACAGTGGACTCTTCAGGCTGATGATAGAATCTTCCAAACGTGGAAGTTCGCGATATCTGTGTCACAAAAATCGCCAGTTACAAAGTCAGAGTCTGCTAGCTGGGTTGCATAATCATAGCGGGAATAGGCAACATAACTTGCACGGTCGAATGCAAAGTGAGTTTAGTTTACACAAGCGTTACTTATGACTTAAGGCCTAGTGCGATGGCGATCCGTGAAACGCTGTCAAATATCGCTGTCATATTTGACAGTGTTTCACTAATCGCCGTCACCATCGCGCTAGATGTGCGCAAGGCTTTATGACAGCGCGGGACTCACCCGTTTCTAACAGTTATTAGTAGGTACATGATATTTCACCCAATTACCTCATTCAAGAAGTTATACTACACCGAATGACTTCGCTGATAGTTCTGAGATAAGCCATGTTTGTTACAAATCCATGCATTCGTCTTTATATTCTGAAGATATCCTTGACCATTGCCAGGAGTTTGTCAATGTAGTCAAAGATCGCTACCTGTTTTGACTTTAAAATTAAAAATAATCTGTTTTGTTCTAACTTTCATTTTGACTATTTTCGACAGAATGCATAATAAATCCTACTATCGTCTTGGACTATCCACGTCTACGCTGGTCTACGCAAGCGTAGGGCCTCTAAGACGTTGAAGAATCAGGATTTTTTTTTCGGTGGGTGGTAAGGAGTTGTATTTTCATGCATTTGAGTAAGAAACTTTACTTTTGGCTCGTTATTGATCAAACAATCGTATTGGCTAAGGAATATGAAACTGAAACACAGCGTAGAACGGAGATAAAATGATGGAATAACGAAAAGTCATAACTTCTATAAGTAAACAGCATAACGGTAAAAAATCCTTGGCCATAATACCGCTACGCTGCCGGCCACTTGAAATTGCAAGCAGCTAGTAGGCAATCAAAGTGGAAATAGGCAGTTAGAGCATCCATAGCCTTCCATTCAGAGAATTGAGGTCACCCATCAATCACCCATATCGTGCATCTCCAATGATTTGCATATCGATGCATGTCAAGTGCACAATTGCATACGATCTCAGTAATTCAAGGAAATATGAGCGTTCTACCGTTGATTTTAGATTGTATGCCGATTGCAGCATCAATTTTCAGGAATGTGCCTGTATAATAAGAGCTGCTATCGAGTCGATCGATTTATTTACGATTGATGCACGTGCAACTCGATCAGGCCCTCGTGAAACCCACTTGAACGTCGGGTAATTACCAATAATGAACAGCGATCATTGCATTGGCTTCAGTATAGGCACTTAGATTGTTGAGTTAGGTAGGTAAAGAATACTTATAATAAAGGAGGCATGTAATTGAACCATGTTTTATTACACCTAGTCGTGTTGTCGGTGTAACAAAAGCCTAAGCAAAAAGGTCTTGCCTATAAATACCGCTGTGAGTAAGTGGACAGGCAATCGGTGAACGGCACTTAAATAGATTTCACTTTCTGTGCCTGTCTTGTTACCTTGGCAGCTTTTTGTGAAGATTAGATAGTCCTAGCACTGCATGCTTTGTGCGAAAGTTTAAATAAATCCATATTCGTACTAATTGATGTGAAAGTGGGAGGTATTTACGGCTATAGGTAGGTACAGTATGATACTGCTCAAGTTACCTAAAAACAAAGAAAACTGACGCTTACTGCAAGGACATAAGAGCTAGCAGTGTATAGTCTGATGCGTATCATTGTATACAACTGAATCGATCCAGAGGCCATTATTAACTAACGCAAAAATGTGTCTTGCGTTTTCACGGCTAAAATACTGAAGGCCGTTCACTATATCAGAATTTACATAAACCTTCAAAAACGATATCGACTTTAGGCATCACAGTTTAATGAAATGTAAATGTAACCTAGTACATACATGCATCCATACAATTCGTAAAATCACGCCTCATTCTCATGGGAGTAGGCAGAGATCACGGATTTCCAGTTGCTACGATCCTGACATACCTCTTTCGCTTCATTCACTCGCATAACATTCTTCACACATTCATGTCGGCTTTGGGTACTCCTGACCTGGCCTTTCTCTAAAACATCAGCTATCTGATCGAGAGACATGCGCCGAGGTCTTCCCCTTCCAGAAGTTCCATTCACACTTGCCTGATGCACTTGTTGGGTAACCTGGTAAATACGTAAAAATAGCTATAAGGGGTACCTAACTACCGCTAAAGTTCACTAACACAATGTATTGTGCCATATTGTGCTAGAAACCTACACCTAACTTTGCCGATGTTATATAATTAGTAGGTACAAAACAAAGATAACATGATTATTGCACAAGTTTTTCTCTTACCTCACCCAAACTCACCTTATCTCTCAACCTGCACTCAGAAAAAAATATTGTTGGTTCCAACAATAAAACTTTAACAGGGGAGAGCCCACCATGGTGTATAGTCCGTGCGTCAATGTTTTTATTGTCATGGATCAAGTTGTCAGTACAACAATATTTCTATTGTGAAGAATTAATTGTCATTGCAACAATGTTTCTATTTTATCAATAAGGCGTGTTTTGATACTACAACAATGTATCTTTTGTCAGCGGAACTAATTTCGAAAACGAAGGACTTAAAACGTACAACTAGTAGGTACGAAAGACCCCAAGTGTGAGGGGTAAAAAAAGAAGATTTGATAAGACCGAAGTTGATTCGATGCATTCATCGGATCAACTCCAGTCATATCAAATCTTCAACGGATTCATTAATCCGTTGAATACAATTTCATAAAACCACTTCTACTATATAAGGAAACGCCGTGCGTTTTCGTCAGCGCGTTCTAGGATCGTTACAATTTTAGTCACGCCATCTAGTTCTTAATTTAGTAAGCAGCTTTTTTGTTAGTTTACTTTACTAACAATGTTCACATTGACACACTTGCAACGTTCAATTGTCACCTCAGCGACATTTTTATTGTATGACAAAAGGTAGTTGAATACTATGACTATAGTTATTTTGCTAGGTTGTTTTACAATGTTCACATTGATACACTAGCAACGTTCTATTGTCACCACAACGACTTACTTATTGCATGACAAAACGTAGTTGAACTTAACGCTTTAGTTATTTTGCGAAATTTATTTACAATGTTTACATTTGCACACTTGCAACGATCCATTGTCATCACAGTAATATATTTGGTGTATAACACTGGCCCACTTCTACTCTAAATATTGCTATATGCCCTAAACTTAAGGGCTTACTATGTATTTACCATTTTTAACTTTATAACTTCACCATCTAACATAATAATTGCAATAAAGAATATGAGTATGAGTTTGAGTAGTCACATGCTCCGACTATAGGTCTTTTGTTCGATTTATTAAAAATGTTCGCATTGACACACATGCCAGTTCCATTTTCACCTCAGCAACATACTTATAAAGAAATCCACATATAAAGAAATCCACCAGAGGGCGGAGAAATCCACCAGAGGGCGCGGCTAAGTAAACATTGTTTTGAGCGGCCTCCGAATTAAATAAAGTTTTAAAAATAAAAGCAAGCTCTTCTAGACCATCAAGTAGTGAAATCATACAAAGTGACTCGCTATACTGCTGATATTGTGTTGGCAAAGCCTGAAAAACTATCTGTGAAGTGCTAAACAAGACAACGAAACAATAACAATCAGTGCTGGAAATAAAACTAAAAGTGCACTAAAAGTTCTGTGAAACCACTTACAATAACTGTCCAGGCGGGGTAAAGTACGATACGCAAGTGAACAATACATATTGAAGGTTTTCCGAAGAAAAATAATTTTGTTTTGGAAAACATAACCTAGAGATTATTGCAAAGTCATTGTTCGAAGCATAGTTTATGGAGTACAGTGCCATCCTGTGGCAAGTAGCGGAAACATAAATATTCGTTTCAATCAGAGGTACAAGAGAGGGCGCCTACATCAACTATAGATTGTTTGATTACAGCGACATCTGCCAGAGAGTAGCAGCATTACAATAACTGCTAAACAGTGAATCCACAAGAGGGCGCTAACGCAAAACAGCCAATACTTCCTGTATTCGTAAAGGAAATGACTCCAGAAAATATGGAAAAACTACTTCACGACCTCAGAGTAAAAATAAGAAGTGATACTAATATTACATTATATGAACAGGAAGAAAGAATTACCTCAAAAATAAACGAAAACATTGACAAAAAATTCGAACACATCAATAAAAAGATAGAAAAAATCAACGAAACAAATGAAGAACAAGAGAAAAGGCTAACCATAATAGAAAAACAAATAAGGGAAAGAAATCTTATATTTTTCGGAGTAGACGAAGGTGAAAGTTCCTATTCAGAGCTGGAAGACAAAATCATTGATACGATAAAAAAGACAAAAGTAAATTGCAGCAAAAATGAAATCGAAATCGTAAGGCGCATAGGAAAACAGAACGATGGCAAAATACGACCAATAAACCTCACGCTTACAACCTACGGAAAGAAAATTATGATTCTGAAAAATAAGAAAATGTTAGAACAAACAAATGTGTACTTAAAGGAAGATTTTTCGCCAAAAATACTCGAAGTACGTAAATCACTACATGAACAGCTGCAAAAGGAGAGAAGTGAGGGAAAAATTGCCTACCTTAGATACGACAGAATTGTGATACGAGAACCCAACCAAAACCATAGGAATCCGAACCTACCATTATCCTACTCAAACGCGAAAAAGAGAGAGTTAGAGATAACACCGCCACATCTAGCAGGAAAATCGGGAGCCAATCCGGAGGGTGCTATCAAGTACCAAACTGCAAAAAAGAATAGAGTATTTTCATCGATGGGAAGCCAGAGCTCCATTAAAAACTTCGTACAGAAGCGTAACGAAAGACAAATGCTGGAACCGCACTCATCATCGGCAGTGTCTGCAGATGATACCGTGTCCGTCGAATAGCAACTAACTGCCCCCCCCACCTCCGTCGTCACAGCGGTTACCGTCGCCGCCGCCGCCGCCGCCGCCGACTCTACCAAAAAACACGAAATAGAAGAAACAAACATACAACCTCTCCCAATATGCTTGGTCAGCACGGGAGTAGCAGACCAAAACCCCCCAAAAGCCAAAACCAATAAAATATATATAGCAACATTTAATGTAAGATCTCTAGCAAACGAAACAAGAATAACAGAATTAGAACACGCTTTATCAGAAATAAAATGGGATGTAATAGGCATCTGCGAGATCAGAAGACAAGGTTATATCATTGAAGATAGAGGTTACTACAGACTCTACCTAAACGGTGAAATAAAAGGAAGAAATGGAGTAGGATTTCTTGTAAAAAAACAAAGTAATATTACAGTGATAGACTTCATTGGCATAACTGGAAGAGCTGCGTTACTAATTGTAAACATACATGGAAGTAAATTTACATTAGTTCAAACATACGCCCCTACCACAAGCTCGGATGAAAAAGAAATGGAAGAGTTCTATGAGTCTCTACAAAAAGCAATGGATCACAGCTCATCAAGGTTGATTTTTATGGGAGACATGAATGCAAAAATCGGAGTGCCGAAAGAATATGAAAGTAGAGTAATGGGAGAGTATGGCTACGGGAACAGGAATAAAAGGGGTGATAAATTCATTGACTTCTGCTTCCACCATAATCTAAAAATTGCCAACACCATGTTTAAGAAGTCACCTAAGCTAAGATGGACGTGGATGTCACCTGATGGAAATACGAAGAATGAAATCGATTACATTGCAACAAACATTCCACGGGCCATTGAGAACTGCAGCGTCATCAGTAGCCTAAAACATCCAAGCGACCACCGTTTAGTCAGAATAACACTGAACACAGAAAATAAAAACCAATCCCGAGCTCATCACTCATCAAAACCTGGAAAATACATAGATATCGGAAAATACAACACTGAACTATGCAAAGGCAACTACAAAGATGGAGAAAACCAATCCGTGCAAGAGTACTATGATAATGTAGAGAAAAATATCCTGCAGAGCTGTAGATCTTCCAAGATTCTTCATAAAGAAATTCGGAAACAAAAAATAATTACAAATGAAATAATAGCGCTCAAAGAAGAAAAACACAACCTGAAAACCCAAAAACACAAAACAAAGCAAGAAAAAAACCAACTGAGTAAGCTTTATAAAATAATTCACCGAAAGATCAAATATAACACTAAGAAACATAGATTAAACATAATAGAAAATTATTTAGAAAATTCGGGAGCTGTCAAAAAAGCCTACAGACATCTAAAAAATTCAAAACAATTGATGAGCCAACTACAAAACGATGCTGGTATAACAATCACAAATAGGAACGATTTGATGCAGATAGCAACAGACTTCTACAAAAAATTATACTCAAAGATAAATTGTCAGACCCAAGATCAATTAGTGAACTACATAAACGACGAGCTTGTACCGAACTTCCAAGAAAACGAAATCTACCACTCATTGAAAAAACTGAAAGCAGACAAAAGCCCAGGGCCTGACGGAATAACGAATGAAATGCTCAGTACCGGCAAAGACATTCTTGTCAAACCACTTACCAACCTTTTCAATCTTGTACTTTCAAAAAAAGAGATACCGAAGCAATGGACTAACTCTCATATAGTACTGCTCTATAAAAAAGGGGATGCCAAGATGATTTCTAACTACAGGCCCATCAGTCTAATGTCCAGCTTATACAAAGTTTTCTCTACTACTCTATTGAGACGTTTGACCAAAATTATAGATGAAAACCAGCCGGTAGAGCAAGCTGGATTTGTTAAAAACTTCTCTACAGTAGATCACATCCACACCTTAAAAATAATCATAGAAAAATATTGCGAATACGATAAACCTCTCTACCTCTGCTTCATTGACTACAGCAAAGCGTTTGACACAATATCTCACAGCTCCATATGGCACGCTCTATCGGTACAAGGGGTAAATAAAGAGTACATCGACTTGGTGCAAGAAATTTACAAGAACAGCACGTCACAAATCACTTTAGAAAAACCAGGGCCTAGTTTCAAAATTGAAAGAGGAGTAAAACAAGGAGATCCCCTCTCACCAAAGCTTTTCATCGCTGTACTTGAAGAAATATTTAGAAAACTAGACTGGGACAACAAGGGTTTAAATGTACACGGTAAATACTTATCGCATTTACGCTTTGCAGATGATATTGTTTTGCTTTCAGAGGACCCACAAGAGATGCAAACTTGCATAGAGGAACTCGGCAAAGAAAGCAGAAAGGTGGGACTGGAAGTTAACTGGGACAAGACAAAATTAATGACAAATAGACAAAAGGCTCCTATGACCATCCTATCTTCCAATCTAGAGTATGTCGAGAATTATATCTACCTGGGGCACTTGATCACTTTTAAAACGTGTACTGAAACAGAAATAGAGCGAAGAACTAAGAGTACATGGAACAAATACTGGGCGATGAAAGAAATTTTCAAAAACAAGCTGCCAATCAAACTAAAAACAAAAGCTATGGAGATGTGTCTGCTTCCATGCCTCACATACGCATGTCAAACATGGGCACTCACAAAGAAGAGCTTAGATAGAATAAGAGTGTGCCAAAGAGGAATAGAAAGAAGCTACACAGGACACAAATTAAAAGACAAGATCAAGAATAGCGTCATAAGAAAAAGGACCAAAGCACAAGATGCCACTAGAAAAATTCTACACCTGAAATGGAAATGGGCTGGACATGTGCAACGAATGGCAGAAGACAGGTGGTCCAAAACGGTAACGAATTGGTACCCCCTTGATAAAAAGCGTAGACCAGGCAGACCCCGAAAACGATGGAGTGACGACATCGTAAAAATAGCAGGTAGCGCTTGGAGTAGAGAAGCTAGGGACAGAACGAGATGGAGGCAAATGGAGGAGGCTTTTACCGCTCTAGGCGGTCCTTATTTATAAATTGAATAGTTAAACCATAAGTAAAAAGGAATTTAAATATAAGTTAATAATATAAGAATGTATACTAGTTAGAATAAGGGAAATAAAGCTTTTTATTTATTTATTTTATTTATAACATACTTATTGTTTGACAAAAAGTACTCAAATGCCTTAACTATAGTTACTTTGCTACGTTTTTTAACAATGTTCACATTGACACGCTAGCAACGTTCCATTTTCACTACAGCAACGTATCTATTGCATGTCAAATGGTAGTTAAATGCTACGACTATATAGTTACTTTGTTAGATTTATTAACAATGTTCACATTGACACACCTGTAACGTTTTATTGTTATATAATCAATTTTTTTATTAACTTTGATGTAAGGACAAAGCTAAATTGTTCCTTGCACATTAAACGAAGGAAAATCAGCGGACAATAAAAACGTTGCTGAACTCAACAAAGCTCTTTCTGCTAAAGTAACAGAGTATTTAGTTGCTCCGACAGGAAATTTCTGACAATGCATTTATTGTGACTTTGTTGACGCATTTTTTTCTGTGTGTGGTATTCTGTGGTTATCCATAGAACTAAAGTTATTTTATCACAATGTTTGAGGTGGTTTGAGAAGCCTCGAAATTTTACTAGCTCGGTCTTATATTCCCCTATACTTGGGCTTATACTCTACTTTCACCATAACATTATGATGAATGTAGATTAGGTTATTAGAACTCTTTTTTGGCGCATCTTTCTGTGTAAGTAGTGCGTAAGACTAGCTAGACAATATTTCCACCAAGCACCAAAGAATAATTGTGTTACAGTGTCGATTACAACCACAAAAGGTCTTGCACTAGTAGGCAAGGTAGTGAACTTATTTTTATTTATTTTGCTCACAAAAAAACTTGCATTTAATACAAGTACTTACAAAATACACAAGAAACAGTTGAGCTATCTGCAGAGCGTTATAAACGATACGATAGAAACGATCTAGAGATAGCTCAACTGATCCAAATCAGTGTCAGACGGGCGACAACAGAATTGCCACGCTATAACAACGCTATCCGCTGCGCCAGATATCCACCAGCTTTTGGTTCACGCGTCGCTTCGATCAGTCGAATACCCTCAAGCCCTCGGTTCCTCGTGGACCCAGAGTCTCAACCCCAAGACGAGCAGATAAGCAGCCTCTGTCGAGACCTGCATATTTGCGCCTCTTGAGATCCTTGCCTCGGCCAGATCTGCAATTATTTATTTGATATAAATATTTATATAAAATCACTGTCGAAGCAATGCTGGACTCAGACTCAAGCACTGTGTTTGAATCATCGACATTTAAATGTGCAAGGTACACTAGATGGTTTTGGTATGCTGCGTGTGAAAAAATCTGAGTGGATTACAAAAATTGCCTTCTATTGTTTTATGCTGAATAAAAAACCCAATGATGATGGGCAATTTAGCAATCGACAAAAATGTCGTACATCCGTATCAACGCTAAAACGTTTGCCAATTTTTTGGGAATGTTGATTGGCAATTTATCACACTCAAGATTATTTTTTCACGCTGATAAGTAGGTAAGTACTTTACGATATGGTTTGTTTGTCATTGAAGTAAAAATAAAAATAAATGAACTGCCTAAAAGATACTGTACAGGACAAGTAATAGTGTTATTCAATACCTAACTTTATACTTGAGCTCTCTTTTGAATAGTTGATAGTTATTATATTAGGAAGTATTCATATTAAAATTTAGTATTTTTTTGTATCTGCTAGACTCCAATGTTCTTTAGAATGGAATATAGTATTCTCCTTTAGATTTGCAAAATAATGCTTTGTTTTGTTAAGTACAGAATAATAAATTTACAGACTTCTTTGTCCCAAAAGTCTAGACAAATTAATATTTTTCTCTACATATACCTAACCTACCAACTATCACGTGTATATTCTTTGTTCGAAACATAGGCATTTTTTCCTATTTATACTTTACTAACTAGTGGATTGCTAGTTATTTTAAAAAATAATACGTAGCGGTAAAATAAAAATCAAACGGCGAAGGAAAACATCGTCTGGAAACGCGTATTGACCATGTCATAAATGTCTTTCCTGTGGATTAGGCAAAAACTTGACGCTATATAAATCATCTAGAATAGATCCTAGGTTAAATGACCAACCTATACCTACCTACCTAGGTACCTAGGTTAGGTAATGAAATAGTGTTTGGAGCTGATTATGTACCAAGGCAATTTTTTACATAATATGGTCACTTTGCAAATGAAACCGCATTGAAGTTTGGGGTTTAAGTTTTGGAAGTACTAACTACGCACGTGACCACAATACTGAGATATCCGGAAAAGGAATAAGGAACCGAATGACACACTGAGGCCTCAAACTTATCTTATAACATCTCTTCTTCATCGGAATAAATAATCACACGCGACATAGGAATTAAGATCTCGTTATGAAGAAACGGGTATTTATTGCGATTACCTTTATTATTTCCCGACGTTTTTACCTTTATTATTTACTGTCTGTCCACGACCACGGCTGTTGTAACACGGTCGAAACGTCGGGAAATAATAATGGTAGGTAAGAGTAAAACTTACTGTTTTAAAATTACTTGTTTTATTTTCATAATGTTGCTGACAACATACAATAATACGAAATCAGTTTTAGTAATATTGGCCATTTTACTATATACACACAGGTTGCCTATTTCTTATAGCCTTAAAATTTAATTATTCAGCATTCTTCCAAGTCGATTATAAAAAAGATGATGACATTTACGCAGTTTTTAGGGTTCCGTAGCCAAATGGCAAAAACGGAACCCTTATAGATTCGTCATGTCTGTCTGTCCGTCCATATGTCACAGCCATTTTTCTCCGAAACTATAAGAGCTAGACTGATGAAACTTTTATTATTAGCTTTTATTGTTTTATGTAGATTCCAACAGTGCGTACCTCATGAATGAAACAAACTCGTTACATCGTGGGAAAAGTCAAAGCTGAATCAAATCAATCGTTTCTAAGGTAAAAGGGAAACCCTTTACCTTAGAAACGTTTTAGTACTTTTAAAAAATAAGCCACCTATAGGTAAGGTCGAAACTTGGTTGTGATGCTAATTCATTTGATGCTAACTGTACAATTCAGCAAGCAGGCAACTTTACCTAAAGTTACATAGTACATAGCTACTTAACATTTTCATATAGTAGGTATTTTTACAGCCAATAGTCTAGTCACCGGTTGGATTAGATAATGTTCAATTTTAGAAAAAAGCACAAAAAAGGAATTAGAGGTATTTACAATAGAGCAGAAGTAAAACTCGTTAGACGGCTGAATGGTCACGTTTATTTTTTACGACTTGTTTGTTATAAATAGATTTGAGTTGAGCATGAGTTCAACAAAAAATTGCGAAAGTTTAAATGTTTGAAACAGATATGAATGGTGTGTTAATCAATCCCACTGCGCTAGACAGATTTAGAATATATTAGTAAATTATTTATTCCGCGCCTTACCAACAATAGAAAACCAAGTAAGTATATCAATAATTTTAAAATATTATAATATACAATGGGCGGGTTTACCGCTGAACAGCTATCTCTTCCAGACAACCTTATGATGGAGAGGAGCGTATATATGAAATATTTTAACGTACCCTATCCCTTGAATTTTAAGAGGGAACAAGAAAACGTTAATAGAGTGCGTTTGCACACTTTGCACATACTAAATCCACCAAATATAGGTGACCAAACTCACCCCTCCACCTTCACCCAGCGTTCTTTTTACGTGACGCCAATGTGACACATATTGCGGGTTATATGCTGTTGATAAGAAAGCAAGCTTCGATTCGTACGTCGTAGATTTGAAGCACGTGCATGTTTCAAAACAATGGATGTGTGTAAACTGTAAACATTTGCCTACGTCGCTACCAGCTGCCTTGCACAAAGCGACCCAAAGTCAGCTGATCAAAGATAACATAATAATAAAGTGTGACCAGTCGTCATCATAAATTATTAGGTATATTAAACAGGGCGTATATAACTCACGAAAACTTACGCTGGGTAAACAAAGAAACTAATTTTAATTTTCATCATCAATCAGCTTAAAGTGGCTTATAAGGTTCTGTATGAATTTTAAAGGTTACTTACCTTAGTAGTTTTTTTTTCACTATTAGGCATCATTTCAAGAACATAATCAATAAGGTAGGTACCCACAACTATACAGGTAGATACAGCGTTTTATGAAATATTTTTTCTTCGCGTCATGTGCATATCGGTTATCAGTTAATTACTCAAAATCTGTAACGAGATAAGACAAGTCTTCAATTATCCAAAATGTTGATCACTTTTTGATGATTTACGATTTTAAATCATCATATTCCGTTATGACTATACTTTTTTGCATTTACGCCTTGTACTATCCAGTGGTGTTTTTTATTTTTCTATGCCAGTAGTGTATAAGTAGTAGGAGACGAAAACAAATCAGATTTCGTGATAAGGAAATCCTAATTTCCTGTTTACATCTCAAAATCAAACTAATCTCGACATTGTAGGTAGATTACGTTGAGAGCGAGATTTCTAAGAATCATCTTACAACAAGTAAGATCTTTTTTACCTACTTACGTACCATTCAATCCGAATGTACATAACATAGAAACTAGGTACAATTTGTAGCTACAAGTACAGAAAAAACCAATGACGTAAGTGTACCAATTGGTGGTCCAATCCAAGAATTTTTCTTCCTCGGTGCCTTTGTTTTGCACTCGTTTTTGTTTGCTTGGTGGTGGGACTATGTCCATAGTCCATACAAGGTATGAAAAGATCGGGACAGAAGAAAGTTTGTTTTGTTGACAGAAAAACATACACGGTTGGAAAGAAAGTGTGCATTACATATTATTGACAAACAAACTATAAATGTAGTTGTAACCAATTTCTGTATTCATCTAAACTAAGCTAGGGTTGGCACTATAAAACCCTAGAGTTATTCTAGAGCAATTACATGAACAACTGTAGGTACACGTAATATTTCTAGAATATTACACACAACATATATACTTCTACATACCTAGGTACTACGCATACCCATACAGGCATGTTCTGTGGTGCAATTCAATTAATGGAATCTTACATAATGCATTATTGTTCCTGCATCGCATTGTTAGCTTGTTAAAGAATTAATTGGGCAATCTAGGAAGTCTTGACTGATCTAGATACCTATATTTTGTGATGCCTATCGATTCAAACATTTTACGGTCACTCTATGGAATAATACCTTCTCAGAAACAGGATTACTTAAAAGAATGACTTTATTGCTATCAATAATAAAGTTTTTTTTGCTTACAATAAAATACTGTTATCTACTTATACTAATATTGTAAAGAGAAATGGTTTGTTTTTTAGATTTCAAAAAATACTTCACCATTTGAAAGCTACATTATCCCTGCGTAACACAGCCTATTTTCTTGTGGTTTCATTCCGGGGTATTTTTTCCACCCGTGCAAAATTGGGGCAGATCGCTAATATTTTATAAGCCCATGGTGTGAGAAAATCAAACCTTTGCTAGTCTTGCTTACGTAGCGTAGTGCTACGCCGCGCTACGCTGCTCACCGCAGCGCGTTGAAGTCTTTTGTGTACAAACTCGAAGTTAGAAAGAGACGAAAGAGATTGAAGGCAAACATCGACAAGATTATTAGGCTGGAAATTTAGGAAATTTATGGATACAAGAATGAAAGTTCTGGAGTCCCGATAATTTTATTTGAAAGAACACGGTAAATAATCCATGTCACAGAATAAATATAAGTTCAAAGTGATGGGTAGGTTCGATACTCGCACAGTTTACCTAGTTATGTTTATAGGCACGCTGTTAATGCAGCATAGGAAAACCGGTGTAGAGTTTCTTGGAACTCGATATTCTTGAGAAGCCTATAACGCGCATCGTGAAAAACTACGGGTGGTCTTTGAACACGAAACTTTAGGTTTACGTTAGTTCTACGTGACCAAGCTTAGAGAACCCGACACGAAACCTTATAGTAATTTGTGATGTGGCAAATGTACCTTTCTAAAAGGTATGTACCTACCTACCTTCGTATACCTACGTGGCTTAATGTATGTACTTCTCACTTTATAATCCTAGTTTATCACCCCACGCGATGACGTTTCCTCAACCCAGATACCTTTCTTATCAATCCTCTATAGGATTTAAACAAGGCTGATGAATGCATGTGTGTCATAAAACTGTAAAATTATGAACATGTGGCATTGTTTGAAGTTGCAAAAACATCTGTGTTAGTAGACTATCTTATCTTTAGGCCTTTATGCTTTAGAGATTATTGAATGCCGACTTTATTATGGGGTATCAACTTTGAATTATAAGGACATGAAATATAGACTGCGAGCTAGATACCAATAGGTACTTACCAATAGGTATATTTAAAACGATTCGGATGAGTTTTTTTTTCACGGTAATTTACAATTTATAAGTACAATTCAACTTAAATGTAATGACGGCAAAAAAGATAAGTCACTCAGTATTAGCTACAAGAGCATGGTCACCCTTGCAGCGCTGGTTTTCAGTGGCTTTTTAATTTAGCTTTCTAAAGATACAGGCTGGCGTGGTACGGGCATGTCATGAGGAGGGATGAAAGTCATGTGACTAGGAGAGTACTCGTAATGAGTATGGATGTGGATGAATATGTAAACAGAGGTAGAACAAGGAAAACATGGATGAACTGTGTCAAAGATGACATGGTTATGAGAGCAGTGAATGCAGAGATGACGGCTGACAGAGGGGAATGGAAGAAGAAGAGGACTACATGTTGTGCCGACCCCACATAAAGTGGGATTAGAGCAGGACAAACAAGAAGAAAGATTTTGTTTCGTGCAAATTAGTCATGTGCGTTGCTAATTCAGAAGGTATTTACAAAAGCACGCTTATTTCAGAGTGATTCAGATGAAATTCATGCAGATGCCTGGCGGAATCGCAGGAAACTTTGTATAACAGCACGATTAAATAGTAATGGCGCTGTGTGAATCATTATTTTCTTTGATCTACTCGCTACTAAATCCGATACTCATGATTTGGAAAATTATTTTATGTGTGGTGTCCGGCTGCTTTAGTTCGACACACATCGTGTATCTATCGCTTTCGGCGTAGCTAGGATATTATAACATAATCATAACCAATCAAAACGTTCCGCAACCCCTTATTTCCGCTGCTGCGGAATTTCAGCGGAGCTCTTCCTAGCAATCTACTACTTTGTTTTAGAGCGACCCTTATATTCCGACCTACTCTACATCAGCTACAACATTGACAAGTAGTAACAAGAAGTCATCATCATCTGGTCTACTACAACTCGCTCTTCCTCCGTGGAATTTGCAGGTAAGGGCCTCGGGTGTGTGACCCATCGTTCTTGATGGTAGAGGGAACTATTCTACTCTGAGACTACGATCCTCTGGGTCGCGGGGCTCAGCTATTTCCTAGTTTCCTAGCTTGGGCCTCTTCGTTGGTCAGGATCGTGGCGTGCTTGCTCTGCTTGTGCTTCGAAAAGAAATTCCTCTGTACATTTGCTGCCGAATCAATTCCTGTCCGAAATAATTTTCTCACTCGCTCATATGAATGAGCGCGCACTGTAAGCCCGTTAAACAGATAAACACATCATCTACACCGTTTAGCCGGTGAAATACGATTATGAGATTAAACGAGTACTATGTTTGTTTTACGGTACTGTAACAGCTTCCTGAACAGTTTATATAGTTCATTGTCTCGATGGATTGATAATTGATGAGTCATAGATAGCCCACTTGAATGTAGAGTACAATCACAGAGTAGTATTATGAATCAGTCATACTCGTAAGTTCGATTTATTTGGCACGGTTGCATTGATAGTAATGTGATATCGCTATGTAATAAAGCCTCTTTTATTATTGTTGGTATTGAATTGACATGAACAATATTGTAAATGATTGGTTTTAGTTCGTTTTTTTTTTGGTTGTTTGGTTTAAAAAAAAAACAGCTGCACTTTGGTCCTCATGCCCGCCCTCCATATCTCGTAGTAGGTGTCTACCAAAAGAACCAACTTTGTACCTACTATGTATTTTTATGAAACTCATTGCCTACTTGCAATGCAAAATAATATCGCCTGAGGTTAAAAGATTTCTAGGTACCCAGTTTCCTCAATTCGAATATTATAAGCTACATACTCAAACTTCCCTATAGTTTCTTTTGTGTTTTTTACATACCTACTTGTCTTTATCGCAAGCACTTACTAGCACAAGGACTGGTACTTAGTACCTACCTAATGATGATTAAGTGCTTATCGTTCATAGGTACTAGGTTCTCTATTATCTCTCACTAGCGGCCGGCCGCGACTTCGTTCGCCCTGTTCCCGTTACTTAAATCAGTTTTCTGTTACAATATCTTTATAAATTGTAGCCTATGTATTATTCTGGTGTATAAGCTAGTAAAGTTTCATTAAAATTCATTCAGTAGTTTTTACGTGAAAGAGTCGCAAACATCCATCCATCCATACTCACAAACTTTCGCGTTGATAATAAATAAATAAATAATTAAATAATTATTGTGGACAATTCACACAACACTACTCAGCCCCAAACTAAGCAGAGCTTGTAATATGGGAACCAGATAGCTGATATAATAGGTACTTGAATACATTTTTTTTTGTAAATACATACTTAGAATACAATATAACACCCAGACAGAGAACAAACAAAGAATAATATTAGTAACTATGATTATTTCAGCAAATTTTTAATGGCACAGAATTTAATGAATACCTACCATAGGTCAGTTTCTACTATGTATAAAATGTTTGGTACTGAAATAAAGATAAACCATAACACAGCTGGAGCTCAAAAGATGATTATGAGTAAAAACAAGCTGCCATTGCTACTTTACTGAAACGAAAATAAAAGAAAAATATACGTTGAAAAATTATGCATGTCAGTGGGTGGGAACCGTGTGCAAACCATGTCATGGCCAGGCCTTCAGCTAACTCTGAACTGTTACCCTACATTATTCGCATTGCACAAGTGAGAGGTCATCTTATTTATCATCAGCCTTTATAAGCTGTTGTGCAGTGCTAGACATCTGCCCACATTATGGGGGAGTCCCTATGGGTGCCACGCTGCTATCAATCCGCGTGGTCACTACAGGATAACGACAGGAGATATTGCCCATCCCCAATTGCGTTCTTTTACACGATATCCTCGGGCGGTGTGATGGAAAGTTACGCCTCCATTTTACATACAAAACTTTATGGCCTTCAGATTGCTTGGATGAGTCAGAAATGTTTTTTCCCAAATGGACTGATGCTTGAGTCGACAGAAACTTTTACAGTGCAACTGACAGACAACGTCAGTAGGCACTAGGCCTGCAAATTAACTCTTAAGTGATCCATTGGCGAGCTAAAACCGACAAGCCTGTGAGCCAAAGGTATAGACCGTCAATGAAGCACCTAAAAGACCGCGGTTTTGTAGGTTATACCTTTAGCTCGCAGGCTTGTCACTTTAGGGATTTCGTCGGGGTATGATATGTTTACTTTTTCCGAATTCGATGATTAGATTGATCGCCTCGACCTGATTATATCATCGGGGTCACCAATGTAAGTGATAATCACTGAAGATGCGACGAGGATCGTCATTAGGTCATACGCATGAACCGTTTTCTAGACAGGTGGCTTGAATCCGTCGTGTCGGTATAAAAGTAAGTATATGTTTAAATAAAATCAAGACAAACACTATATAGGAATTGTGAGAGAATCAAATAAGAAGTCTGAGTTATTACGGTAGTGGGGGTCTACCAGTATAGTATGGATCGTAATGTTCGGGACCTTCGAGACGAGGCAAGCGACTGGCTGATCGAGGTCATAGTTCGATTTCCATTTGGCAACACATATTTTGTGTTTTGCAAAACGGTTTTAGGTATTGTCATTAGTAACTTACCGTTTCTAGGTTATTGCAACCACTTCGTGAGGTTACATATCAAGCTTAAACAAGCAAAAATTATTCATTGATAACCAGATGATGATAAGATTTGCTTTCCGTCAAGATCCTCCAGACCAGACCAGAGATCAAGGTCATTTAGATGTGACTCATTATTACGACTGCATTTTATTCTGTTTTCCATTTACTTGTGTAACTACACCACCGTCAATTTGATGTTTTGTTTTCTTTTCCATGCTGGAAGAGATCGCTCAAAGCGATGAGGTCGCCCATTGTTTTGCCTAAAATCTTCATAAATCCTGTATTATGTTTCTGTGTGAACAATAAAGAGTTATATATCTATCTATCTATTTTAAAATGTTTTGTAAAGATTTCGTGAAACATCTGTTGAACTCATTTCTTTTTCATGAAGAATCCACTGACTTAATTGTTTTCTATTGTTTTCAGGTACGGATGTCTGTCCTATGAAGTCAGTGGTGAGGCGGATCGGACAGCAGCTGTTCACCGCACTCAGTGGAAAGGGCATCGCCGTGCTGGTCAACCATGGGATTGCTGATGAGAAAGTAAGACATAACTTATGACTTTGGGTGAGAATTAGATTTTTTATAAGAAAATATTATGAGAGAAAGTTATTATGCAGTTGTTGTTGTTTGTGTTGGTAGTAGCTCTGCCTTCTGCGCCGTAGGTCGTGGGTTTGATCCCCACCGAGAACAAATATTTGTGTGGTGAACATCGACGTTTGTTCTCTATCTGGGTGTTATATTGTATTCTATGTATGTATTTACAAAAAAAAAGTATTTAAGTATTATATCAGCTATCTGGTTCCCATAGTACAAGCTCTGCTTAGTTTGGGGCTAGACAGTGTTGTGTGAATTGTCTACAATATTTATAGAAAAAAAGGTGGGTCTATTTCTTCATAAAAGACCGGCAGCGCATCAGCATCACATTTAGCGTTGCAGGTGTATATGGGCGATGGTGACTTCCATCAGGTGGTGTGCTCGTGTGCCTATCGCATATAAAAAAGATGGTCGTTACGCAACTATTCAATGTTTATTTGTACTCAACCAAAGACTCGACTGAGACCTGCCCGCCACCTGTGAGAAATAAATAAAACTCGAAACTATTTTAGCTAAGTAATAGGTATTTATTAATAGGTAATCGGTGCGTGTTGCTAGTGATGACATTATGGAACTGAGATGTGGTCATATCCGTAGTAAAACCAAGGCCACAAACATAGCTCGTAGAATTAGTAAGTTGAAGTAGCAATGGGCAGGTCATATAGCTCGAAGAATCGACAACAGTTGGGTAACAAAGGTTCTCGAATAGCGACCATGAACAGGAAGACGAAACATAGGGCGCCCACTCACATGGACCGACGACATTGTTAAGATCGCGGGAAGTCAGGGATAGAAAGGGCTCAAAATCGTTCTTCCCGGAAATGTGTAGGGGAGGCCTATGTCCAGCGGTGGACTTCTTCAGGCTGATAATGATGATGAATAGGATTTCCAGAAAAAAAGACTGCTGGTAAAATATGTGATATTGCACTCACACGTTATTTTAAGGCGTTAATTTTACTTTATCAATTAAAGCCTGAAGCGAGTGTTTAAACCTTGATAATTAACGTGCCTTAGTAGTAGTCTGACCAAAAATAGTATGGTTTTAAACCATTTGTTCGCTAACGACGCATCGCTATTTTCAGCTGAAGACAATTTACGGTGACCTGGACAACTTCTGCGCGCTCCCCGAAGGCTGCCAAGCCCAATACCTGCGTAACCCCGTCAGCAACCATGGATACGTAAAACCGGGAATGGAGCAGTTCGATACCACCAAAACGGTTGGTAATTCTTTGATCTGGTTTTTTGCGAGCTTAGCAAGGAGTAGGTAAGTAGTAGAGCTCTTTGTAAAGGGCTCGTCCGGGGAAGTACTACCACCATGAATAGTATTGCCGTAAAGCAGCATGGCTGCCTTTCGGTTTGAAGGGTGTGGATGCCGGTGAAACCAATAGCGCGTGAGGCGAATGATCTGTATGCCTCAAGTTGATGGACGCAGGGCAGTGCATCGTAGGACACGTTCCTGCCGTGCGTGACCTACGAGGCAATGCTTTGCTATAGGCGATAGTTACCACTTAATATCAGTTTGGCCATAGCTTGACCCATCCAAAAAAAAAGAGTCAACTCGGCAGCGATCATGTCTTTGTGAAAGCATAGCAACATAGCAGTTGAATTTCATAAATCATGAGAATGTTCTTTTGGAATATAAAGTGAAATAGGTTGTTAAACTTACAGGGACTTCCAATAGGCATGAGCATTACCCAATAACAGATCGACATTATCCTCATATTTGACTTTCCTTCCCAAACTCATTGTTAACAATTCTGTCATTATCCTCATATTTGACTTTCCTTCCCGAACTCATTGTTAACAATTCTGTCATTTTAATCATTGTTGCCATCATTGTAAACTGATTAAACCGTTCGCAGGAGTTACGTCATACGTTCAACGTGACGACCCTGACGGCGGCTGCGATGCCGGCGCAGGAGGAGGTGCCGGAGTTCACGACGCACTCCGTGCCTCTGGCGCAGGACCTCACTAACCTGTCGCGGGTGCTGCTGCAAGCCCTCGCCTATGCTCTTGGTAAATAACCATTTTTAAAACAAACATGAAATTATGTCATTATTTTCGAAAACAGAACACGCCAAGTATCGAATATACGGAGAAAATCAAATTTATTGCAGGAGCGTTTTTTGAATTTGGAACGCTCCAGCAATGTTGTATGAATAAAACAGCGTGCTGGGGTTATTATAATACTCTTTGGTTGGGGGATCCAACCAAAGAGTATTTAATAACCCCACTTTTATCACTTTTTTTTGGATCCAATACGCTTAGTGCGAGTGGGTGGTATGCTAACCAGGTATGGATAGTACTGTGCCGTGCGTCTGCTAGTCCTTCTAAGATCAGAAGTTAAATTGGCAATGGAAAACCTGCTTCCAGCGAAGTCACATACCCTAAGAACTAATTACACTTCTTGCAAATAAATATATTTAACACTAGTGGCCGCCCACGGCTTCGCCCGTTGATTTTTAAAAGTTTTTCCTCTTTTTCTCCGCTTAGGGAAATAATTTTCCGATTTCCTTTTTTAGTGCACCCCTATGCTATAAAACGAACATACCCTCCAAGTTTCATGGTTCTAAAACTTACGGTTTAGGCTGTGCGTTGATTGTTAGTCAGTCAGTAACGTAAGAGTTTTATATATTTAGATTTTTTCATTTCAATGGTTCATGTACTTTTCTTTCCAGGAATCCCTCCAACAACTCTCCTCGCGTGCCACTCCGGCATGATGCAGAGTGATGGCCGTAACGCGTCCACCATGCGTCTCCTGTACTACCCTCCAGTGCCGCCGGAGGACGAGGGGCCTTGCTGCCAGAGCGATGTGGTGCACTACACTAGATGTGGCGCACATGCCGACTATGGCACCTTTACTCTGTTGACACAGGATTCTGAAGGTGGACTTGAGGTAATCATTAAAAAAAGAGAAACAAAATATTTTTAAAAATAAATTTGAAAGAAAGAAAATATATTTATTGATCATAAAAAAAGATACAAATAGGCATGGTATACAAAATTTCACATGGTCAATTAGGTCCCTTGTTCAGTATTTGTCGCACTGTGTAGGTCACAATGTGACCTAAACAAAAAAATAACGACGTCATGTCATGACGTCGTAATTTTTTTTTTATAGGGCTTTGTTGCTAAGCGACCACACTGCCATAGAATAAAACAGCAATTAAAACTTAATATAAATTTATACAAACTTATTGTCTAGCTAAACAAATTTCTGCTAATTTATATAACATCTTGGCAACGTTATCATTGAAACCACAATAAATATTACGGTGGCATTTTTTCTGATTCAACAGACCAATTGAGCCTAATCCATGTCCTAGGTAATCATTGAAATATGAATGTTTGCATACACACATGCAAACATTCATATTTCAGTGTTGTTGTGTGCTCCCAGTCATCTCTGTAGGAAATGGCTGAACGGATTTGTATGACAAATTGAAATAATAATGCATAGGTACTAACCTACCTAGTTCGTGACTTGGAATAACAGACTACTTTTTGTGCAGAATAATAATAGATTTCCCATGCTGTGAGATCACAATAAGAAATAACAATGGAAAACATGACATTCCCAGTAAAAGCATTTATAAGACGTAAAAGTGTTTGATGAAGTCATTCATTCTCATTAGAAAAATATATCACAAAGGTACCTTTCAATTAGTACAA
Organism: Thera obeliscata; assembly: GCA_947578465.1. Classification (NCBI taxonomy): domain Eukaryota; kingdom Metazoa; phylum Arthropoda; class Insecta; order Lepidoptera; family Geometridae; genus Thera; species Thera obeliscata. Next base: position 10,310,335 of record OX387926.1, read on the forward strand.
AATGCAGCAGGAATACTGCGTACGACGATCGTATTTATAATCTGAGGATCATTTCACGTGAGCACAGTAGCTTTGCCGATGCACGGCATGTGCACAGTAATTTAATTTTCTATCGATTTATAGAACATTTCTTTCGATTTCCAGGTGAAGTTGAATGGTGATGAAAAATGGCAGGCCGTCGGCCATCTCCCCGGTGCCATCATCGTCCAGACTGGCGAGTTACTTGCCGCCTGGACTGGTAACCTTCTTCCAGCACTTGTAAGTATACTCAGTTATGTACCTATATGAAAACGCTTAGATCATAATTGATTCTTAAACCGAGACCGAGACTTCCCGAGTGCATTTTGTGTGGAAAGTCACGGGATTGCTCACTGAAATGTGAGAACTGATTCGGAAGCCATTGACCTGTCGACTCAGTTATGCCAATCTATTAGCACCAAGAGATAAACAGTTCCGAATACTTCAATCCACTTGCCTAGTTATCTGACTACGGCAAAATAAGAGGAGTGATACTGATGTAGAAGCGAAATCCATTTAATCGCGTATGATTTAAATAGATCGCGGAAATCATCGGTGGAAGAACATCTCAGAATCGTTCCAGAAAATTTATAGACCTATCTCCAGCAGTGGATTTCTTCAGGCTTTGATTTGAATAGCTTATTGCGTCGGCTGCTTTTATAATCTCATTGATAATTTTCCAGATGCACCGCGTCGTGGTACCCACTGGCACTTACGCCCGCGCTCGCGGCCGCCACTGCGTCGCGTTCTTCTGCCACCCGGACAACGACGCCATCCTCCCCCCGCTGCCCCTGCGCGTCACCCCCACCCCCACACCTATCCCCTTCGCGCCCGTGCACATCACGCTACACAACCGCATCATAAACGCAGCGCACCATCTACAGAAACGTTTTAAAGAGACGTATGCATGATTGAAGCATGATAAACGGCACACCAAACAATCCTACGCTATTCTATATCTAGACGAAAATTTAGAGAAACTAGAATAATTAATCTACTTAGCTACAAAAATATCAGCGTAGTTTTTTTTTCCACTGTGATTTTCACAAATCGATACTAAAATTTCCTATTCACACATAAAACCTCAAAATATTAGTTACTACTTTTCACAAACTGTCATGTGGGGGTTTTAAAAAAAATACAAATCTGCCGCACCGCACACAATAAGTTACTAATGTAATGTTACGATGCAATGTGTGAAATGGTCTTTAGAAATGTGTCATAAAATTTTTTAGAGAGATTTGTAACAAAATTGTGTTTTAGTTTTCTAAAAATGTGTGAAAACCGTGTTGAAAAATGTGCATCAATTATTTTCTTGAAGTTAGTCACTGTTCAAATAGGTTGAGTCAGTTTGAGCACTCCTAGTTAATTTTACAATGACAATGAATGTCAAGAAGCTATCATCGATCGCTTTTAAATAACAAGTACTTATACCTACTATGATTCAGAAACAAGAAAGTCAGCATAAAGTAACTTAATTAATCTACATGTTACTTACTACCTACTTCAAAATTCATAGTTACCTATTCCTCGAATTTTGAGGCGACAGTACTTAAAATGTAACTTTTGTATTTTAATGGTCTATCTACTTAATTATATTCTTGCCAAGATTCTATTCGTTATAATGGTGAAAGATTCCAACAAGTGAACAATTTTGAGATACGTTTGTCAAACATTGTATTAATTTTTTAGCTTATTCGAAAAAGTTGAAAACATAATTATATAACCAGTTCTATCATAATGTTTGATTAATATATTATTCACTTTTGTATTTTTCTTTCCTTAAAATTAAATAGTGAATTAGCAAGTAGCGACGGGATTACGAGTAAGATGCCAATAAATAGTATTTATATTTTAATATTATAGCTTTTTGGTAAACTTGTGTTCTTGCTACTGCATTTTATATTATTAGTCTAAAATTACTTTCAGTACCTACTTATTTTAACTTTATCTATTAACTATCTTTTTCACGACTACTTAGTTTATTTTGTTAGATAATTCGTGTTATAATTTTATAGCTCAATTGTGTGTGTAATTTTAAGTATAATGGCAATGTTTTCAAACATCAAGTTAAGTTTGATTAAAAAATACCTACTCCTTATTCGTTCCTCATTGAAAACCATAGAAAGGAAACTATGGTATGATCTATATCTACTATTAACACTGCTCTTTTAGATCAGGGGAAGGAACCAGTGTCACGACGAACGGGTATTTAAAACTGGCATTATGTACTTCTTGGGCGGTTTCGATCTGTCAAGAAAATTATCTCCATTTTGTTTTTTACGAGTCTAAACAAAAGACAGACAAATGTTTTTCTCTGACAGATAGCATTGCTCAGAGAAACAGGAACAAAGAATAAAACCCCTTTAAATAATAATTAATAATAACCCCTTTAATAATAATTCTCAGTTGGCGAATTAACGCTATATCCGTCAGATAAAAATATTTCCATCTCTACTTTATGCCCGTCAAAAACAAAATATGGCGCCATTTTGACTTGGCGCAGTGGAAGCGTGCTGGGCCATAACCTATAAAGTAAAACACCAGTTTTTGTGCTGACTAACGAACGAATGAACGAACAGTTTTATTATTTGATACAGATCTAACAATAACGTTACTCGAGATGGTGAAATAGTTGCGATCGCTTACCTATACTTAGTTTAGTCGAATCAAGCCTCAGTCGCACAGTGACTTTATTAAGCGTTTTTTGTTTGTTTTTAGAACTTGTACTTAGTTTTGTTTTACAGTATGAAGTCGTTAATGAAAGGGACAGAGCTATACGGTATTTCGTAAAAGAACTGTCTATTTCATTAGCGTGTGTGTATTTTGTTTTGTCTTCATTACTCATTAGGAGAGTAAAGTGGAGTTTTAATATAATAGAGTCCATAGTGAAATTTGTCTATGAGAGAGTAATAGCTTGCTGGTTGTTCTTTTTTTATTGTGTATACACACCTACGCATTTAATTCCGACATTCTTTGAAACATACATTTATTTTATTTTGTCAATGGATGACTTTTTTCTGGCAAAATTAGTCCATAAGCTACTTAAATAAACTTACTTATTTAACCACAATAATGTTGTTTGTGTTTATTTTGTCGTTCAGATATAAGAACGATTGCCCAATCATTTACCCCTAATATCCTGTGTTTTACCCCAACGAACAAATTATAATTGCTGCAACGAAAAACAAATAGTGTTTTTCGTAATATTTTTTGAATAGTTGGACTTTTGAGTGAAAGTCCAGACCTGATTTGTTTTACTTTTTTTATCTCCTATCTAATCGTTAAAAAGTATGTAAAAGTTAACGTTACTAAATTAAAATCATACATAGGTACTGGAATGTAAATAAAATATAAGGAAGTGGATACTACCGTTGAGTTGTTAAATATTTTTCATAACTCGTACTCTGAAAGTAGGTCTGAAGTTGCCTAAGGGGCCTAATTGAAAGTAAAACTTTCAGCCCTAGGGAGAATCGCTTTCTACTGACAGCTGTCAAATTATAAAAAAAACAAGTTCTATTTTATTCAACCATGGTCCAACTTTCTAAAGTCTTTCTAACTGCATGGAGGTCGTTGAACCAAATTCCAACTTTTTATTCAGCAAGTAGGTTGGAGACCCATTACAACGGTAAGAAGTTTAAAAAGTCTAATAAGATAGCGCAATGTAAAATTTAAATTTAAATAACATAAAGATAGTATTAAATAAATAATATATCTTCTAAATTACTTGATTAATATATAGCTTCAACTATTTATTTAAAATAACATAGATTTGACATTTACCATTTTTTAAATTATGAGAATGAAAATAATGGCTGAATAATGCTGGCGAGCCGAAGCCGAAGGCCCGCCAGAGAAAAAGAAAAAAAAAACCGGGAAGGCGGCAATTCAATCTTCATTTTCACAAATTTTTCTTTCATGTTTTTATTTTTACTTTCCTTGTATTAGTAATGAAAAGCACAGTGTTTACCTCGGGTGAAAGTCTTTTAAGTCCCTCAAGCTCCATTGGCGCCCTCGCTAACGCTCTGGCGCCAAACCCGTCTCGGGACTCAAAAAACGTGACTTTCAACACTCAGGTAACAATGTACTATTATCAGAATGAGCTAAAGTCCACAGGCACTGCAGTGGTTTGAAGTCCAAGGTTTGGTCAAGTCCAAAGTCTGGCGATACCAATCATTAGAACTTAGAAGATATTTTACGGTGAATTCTGAAACAAATCAATCTTCTTACGTACGAGCGAATATTATATCTATTGTAAGATTATTGGTAACCACATTATATTTAAAAAAATGATTGTACTTATTATGATAAGCGTTTCCCTTAATGGCGTATAACTGTAGTAGCTGCTGGTATCTGACTGGGCCACAATCGTTTAAATTAAAATTAAATAAAATCTGTTTGAAAATACGAAGAAGGTCGAAAAAGACCCAGTGGAACGACAGACGGATTGACCGATTCCCCGAGAACCGTATCTCCCGGAGCGCACCTGAAAATCTATCTAAGTATACCTATTAGTGCGGATAGTTAGATACTCGATGCTTGTCTTCGACCACACTTTTGCTGATCAAGACAGAATATATTGGCATATATTTAAGATACACTTCCAATAGTATAGGATCCCTAGAAGAAGGACCTTCACCGAGCTGGTTATTTAATGAAACGTATTTTATATTTAATTAAACATGCCAATAAATATATTCTATATGGGTTGCCTATCAAATTTCAGTCCAGGATATGATTAATTAATAATTTGAAAAACATAATGTTTTTTTAAATTTTTACCGGTTTGTTTAATAGACAAATTCTATACCAATCGAAAGTATAGACCCCATAGAATATGCAAACGTTAGGTTGCCTATTTTTTTCCGGTCACAACTCTCGGGTAGCCAGGTATAAACAGGAAAATCGATACTAGCATTTTGCACCGGTATGTTTATTGAATAAAAATACTGGGGTCTATACTTTCGATTGGTATAGAATTTGTTTAATAAACAAACCAGTGGAAAGTTTTTTTTTTTTTTTTTAAATTATTATTTAATCATAATTATCCTGGGCTGAAATTTGATAGGCAACCCATATAGAATATATTTATTGGCATGTTTAATTATATATTAAATACGTTTCATTAAATAACCAGCTCGGTGAAGGTCCTTCTTCTAGGGATCTTAGACTACAACCAACACAAACTCAGAAGCTTCAAACCTACTTAGAACTTCTGGGACTAAACACACTACAACTTGCTTTGGAGCTTGAAGTGACACCTAAATTTTGATATCCCTTCTGAATCGCCATAGGCATAATGTGAACCAGTTTCGTAGAAAGCATGCTAACATATGGGGTTAAATTCGAAGCATGGAGAAAACTCTGTTGGGGGGAAAATGGGGATACATTCGGCCGTCGCGCGCCGTCAACGCGTACGTAACTATTTTAATTTCGCTGCGTATCGCGATCGATGGCTATTTTAGAGTTTTTATTTTGGCGTAGTTCGTGTGTGGTCGGAACAGCTTTATTTTGGCGGGAAAGTCACAGCAGTAGCTGTTGGCCACTCGTTGCAGTCACAGCTGAAGTAAAAAAAAGAAAGCAAGAAAATATCTGAAGATGGTTTGATCTCGCTTTGAAAAACTGTGCTTGGATTATGGTAAGTTGTTATATTGTTGCTTATTTTATGAGATATTTTATAGTGGAACTATGTATGGTATGATCTATTTTATATATTGTTCATCCATGAATTGGATATCAGCGGGTCTATTCGGATTTATTGAGCAATCGCTGAATCGCTGAATTTTCAATTTTTGTTCGAAAAATATGAATATCGAACGCGGATTTAGCGATCACCGGTACGATACGAGCCCATAATATTATACGAGTAAGATACAAGAGCCCTTGTAAGTAGGTAAGGTCTTATTTCCATATCTCATGATATTCATATAATTAAGAAAACTGACGGATTGTTCTTGTAAATTTTCTCCAGCCTTTATCTTTCTTTGATCTATGCTACCCGTCAACCGACTAGCCGACTGAGTTTAGGTTTATTGTGGGGTTTGGGGAAAACTTTTATGGCGTTCCAGTTATGTAGGTTGTCTCGTACGTAATATACTTACTTTCATATTTTGACGTGATAACGTCTTATAAATCGATGGAGCCGGCTGCACGCACGAAAAAACATGACTCGTGCGTCGTTACGTCGTTTCGTCGTTCCATTTACCTGAGCCCGAGCCCGGGTCGGGTAATGGGTAAGGGTAAATGAGGGTAAGGGTAAATGAGGGTAAGGGTAAGGGTTCAGTCTGGGTCCGGGTCCGGGTCCGGGTCCGGGTCCGGATTTTCATTCAGTTTCATTCAGTTCCATTCAGTTTCATTCAGTTTCATTCAGTTTCATTCAGTTTCTTTCAGTTTCATTCAGTATCATTCAGTTTCATTCACATTCAATTCAATTCAGTAAAACTAAAATTTTCTTTTGAAAAATGCAACCATTCCATCAGTATTTTCTTATGACGTTATCACGTTCAACTATCGTCAGTAAACCGACTTTACAGACAACCGATTTTTTTCTGAAAAAAAGGACTGATTCAAGGGGTCAAAAATATTTATTTTTTATTATTTTTCATTTTATTTTGTTTTTAGCCAAAGAAAATACTTCACAAGACTCGTGAAGTATTCCACGCGGTGCGTAGGTATGTAGTATTTTGAACCAATTTTTGAAAAATTATCCCCATTTTTGACTTAAAACAAACCTGGATCCCGTCGTGATAGAAGGAGCTTTAAAAGTTCTGACGGAACTGAACATTTATGATTTTGCTGATTATTTTAACTAGGTACATACAGTTCTTATTTTTATCAAAATCTAGCCCGTGGCTCTTAAAAAAACTTCTCCAAAACGTCAGGATTTACCCCCGAGTGCGACTGAAAAAACTCTGCAATGCCCAGTGAAAACTCGCGCCCTACGTTCTTCGCCACTAAGGCTGGCCGTCCGTACAAAGCCGTTAGTTTCAGCAGATTAGATTCACGTGTATAAGCCGTGTTCGAGGCATGATCATGACCAACATTCAGACGAAGGATTAGACGGTTCCATATCGTCTCGTTATCAGTCTATCGCCCGCCATCAGCACCGAGCATCGAGACTGGTGTCTGACTATCGCTATACGTGTAGGTAATCGCTAAATATAAAATGAGATTCACACTTATTTTTGAATTGCAGAATTATACTAACTTATCATATTTTTTGCATTTTCACGTGATTCACAAAGACTGGCGTTTTTTATTCGACGAATTACTTTATTCCGTCACTTAGAAAAATGACATAACAAGCTTAGTGGATATACCTATAGGTTAATATAGGTTAAGTCAATAACACATTACATGATTTGTTACAAACTAACACATCCAACAAATCTCTACCGAGTAATACCTAATACAGGCTCTACGAAGAAGTAGAGCGGGTACTTTTTTGAACAGTTGTAAGGTAGTACACAAAGTACCGTTGTTATTGTCATTATTTACATACGATGATGAAACAAATGCTTCACGTGTGCGGTGCATTGATAAGAACAAACCGGTTAAAACCGAACACTGCGACTTCAACTGACCTAAGCTGTGTCTGATAGTAACACGCCAATCTGGGTTTACCCATTTATAATGCTGGATTTTGGATTTTACACGCTCTAAGTATATTAGTTTCACTTGTATGTTGGTTTGTATGTTTGTAACCGACTCCTTAAGACGCGATTTTGACTCGTTTTAAACAGCCAGATTTCATTCAAAACTTTGCACACCATTAAATAAGTAACCGATTATCTTAAAAAAAGTAAAAAACTATAAAATATTGTTTAAAAAACTTAAAAACACAAATTTATTAAGTTTTAGTTGGATTTTCTATAAAGCGGGTTCTTTAGTTTTTTTTTTACTATTTTTTACTCGCTTATAATATCTTGTCACAGTTAACGCTGTAAGGCCCATATGCAGAAACAGCGTAGATTTTTGACACTTTGAAATAAAGAACTGTCAAAAAATTTGTGCTATCTATTTTGAGACTCGACTCAGACTCAAGCTCAAGCATTGTTTCTGCACACCGAAGAATCGTAAGACGATCAGCCTCATTTAGTCCATTCAAAAAAAACTTGACATTTTCACTTTTAAGTCAAGAAACGGAGATGGTCGCACACCTAACACAGAAACAGATTTATCGGTCTGCTAAGCCCAGGTTAAGGTAAATGAATGTTATAAAACCATTATGAAAATGAGCGTTATGCGTTGTGTTTGTTTTTACTTTCTGATTTAAAAACAAATGAAGACGAGCAAAAAAGAACAGAAACGACAATCGTGCATTTCCAAAAAAAACTTTTGATTGGGGACAAATCAGAAAATGCTGTCGATGTTATAAATCGAAATAACTTTCATCCCCCGCAGCGAATAAAAGACAGTCCACAAATACCTACCTCTCTGTGGGTGTGTTTTACTGAAATAACAGAAATTAAACGATCATATTTCAGACTCAGACAGACATAGTAATAGCAGAGCTCTTTGCTAGGCTCGTTCGGGGAAAAACTACCACCATGCCTTTTTCTGCCGTTAAGCAGCATTGCTGTTTTTAGGTTTGATGGGTCGATTTTCTAGTTTGTTATTTCGAGCTTCTCGTTTTTCGATTTTCTCTAGTGTGCTAACCATCAATGACATAGATTTACCATTGATCAACCAAATGATCGACATTTGAATGGCTAGACTCTAGCCATTAAAATGCTCTAGCCGCTTGAGCAAAGAGAGAGATACCTTCGCACGATGATGATGATGATCAACCATCAACTGGCATCCGACAATCCAGGTGAACATAGATCCACTCAACAGTTTTTGTGTCTTTAATAGTGGACTGTAAATTGGAATGGAACCAAATGGAACCCTAACAAGTAATGTTCACTAACTAGTGTCTCCCAGGGGACGATAGAGTTTTTTTAATGCAAATTATAGACAAACGCTTACGGCCCACCTAATGGTAAGTGGTCCCCATCGCCCATAGACACCAACAACACCAACTACCTTACCTTTGGTGGTACCTCATTCTATAATATCTGGGTATGGGGGAAAATCGATCTAGAATTAGAATAGATTCCGTAACAACAAGAATCTTGCATCATTTTTAACAAACATTAATTGCCACAATACCTACATTGAGTCTTCATTAGCTACGCTATCTGTATCACAGGCAAGTAGGCGACAAACAGTGATAAGCGAACCGGTGGAAAGCGGTTTGCCAGCCGGCCGCAGGGGGCCGACGGCACAAACACACACATCCACACGTCCACACATTTATAACGCTATCAGCCACTTCAGCCGGTACAAAACCTTACAAAGTCTAAATGACGCGATAGGTATTTTGTGCACGAGTTTTGCTGGTGTGTTTATCGTGTAAGGAAACATTTTGTACAGATTTTTTTACAACGAGTGCATGTCAATAATATGCTTTTATCGTGTCACTCAATCACTCAATACACTGAATGATGGAAAATACCTATCTGAAAGATAATCAATGTAATTCTTAAATGTTGTAGGTTACCCACTAGATTTAGCTTCGGATTCGGTAGCCCACGTTTTATTTTAGTTCGCCATTTCATACTAGGTACTACTACTCGCTACTTTGAATTATGAAAATTACCTCAGAGATAAGTAGTCCATTTTATACTTAAATGTAAAAGGTTACATAAGTAATGACTAATGAATTAGGTTCAGATTCGGTAATCTACGTTTAATCTAAGTTTCTATCTTAGGCCCGAGTCTGAGCAGAGCTTCAAGTATAGATTTCTAACGTTTTTCAATGGAGAACTGTCAAAAAATCTATGCTAAAAGTGCTTGATACTCAGACTCAAGCACTGTTTCTGAATTCGGGCCTTAGAGCAAGTATCCATCAGCAACCGCTTTCTCTAAGCTCTTTCTCTAAGTGTCACAGCTAAGTATTATAATATAATAGAGTCAGGCTTTTTCTTATCATCCGCCTCTTTTGATTCACTTATAGGAGGATCATTCATTTGAAGATCTTGTGACCTTCTGAAATGAGTATCATGTCGGTACATTAGGGACTTTTTTAATGTGAAATTATTGCGTATGAAGCTCTTGGCTCACGTGAATTTACGCAGTTGCCTCTTGAAATTATCACACTCTTACAACATCACGGGCACAGAACACATCAAACGCATTCTAGCCGAAGAACTCGAGATATCGTGTGCTTACACTGCTCACCTTCCCTACCAGGTAAACGGATCCACCTAATCAGAATATAGTAATTGCAAACACTCTTCATACTCCTAGCTCAGCCTATAGCCTGACAGCACGCTGCCTTCATAGCTCAGTTGGTAGTAACTCTACCTTCTACGCCGGAGGGCGTGGGTTCGATCCCCACAAGGAACAAATATTTATGTGAAGTGTCAAAAACCTGTGCATGAGGCTCGACTTATAGTCAAGCATTATTTGTGCATACGGGATTGAGTATTGTATTTATAAAAAAATGTTTTACGATTTGTCCTCTAAGAATAGGATACAAAAAAAAAAGCGGCCAAGTGCGAGTCGGACTCGCCCATGAAGGGTTCCGTAGCATCAATTAACATAATATAAAGATTTTTGTAGTTCGTCGAAAGGTAAATTGCGGTGTACGATTTATGACGTATAAAAAAAAAACTACTGACTAGATCTCGTTCAAACCAAATATCGTTGGAAGTTTGCATAGTAATGTACAACATACATTTTTTTTGGATTTATCATTCTCTTATTTTAGAAGTTAGAGGGGGAGGACCAACTTTTTTCCACTTTGGAAGTGTCTCTCGCGCAAACTATTCAGTTTAGAAAAAAACGATATTAGAAACCTCAACATCATTTTTGAAGACCTATCCATAGATACTCCACACGTATGGGTTCGATGAAAAAACAATTTTTGAGTTTCAGTTTAAGTATGGGGACCCCCAAAATATATAGTTTTTTTTTCTATTTTAGTATAAAAACCTTAATGCGGTTTACAGAATACATCTACTCACCAAGTTTCATCAGTCTAGCTCTTATGGTTTCGGAGAAAAATGGCTGTGACACGGCCGGACAGACAGACAGACAGACAGACAGACATGACGAATCTATAAGGGTTCCGTTTTTGCCATTTGGCTACGGAACCCTAAAAAGACTCAATTTAATCTTACCGCTAGGTCCTTCATGCTTCCCTTATCTTGTCTAGACCAAAGAGATTGTATAAAATAAGGCTTGATTAAAGATATCTGAAGTTTTTCATGATTTTTGATGAAGGTTAAATCTTTCTGTTGCAAAGCACGATAAGGTATAAAGATGAACTTATGTGAGTCCATAAAGATATTATTTCAGTTCTTGATTTCTTCGAACAAATATATAGGTAGACTAGTGAAATCCCGCGCGACATCGTTCGCGTTAAGCTTTTTCCGAACAAGCTTCAACCCCCGCTGCACACCTTTAGGGGTTGAGTTTCAAGAATCCTTTTCTTAGTGCACCCTTACACTACACCCGGAATCTACTCTCCAAATTTCATATTCCTAGGACCTTTAGTTTAGACTGCGCGTTGATTGTCAGTCAGTCAGTTTTATATATTTAGATCATCATAGTACGATTGATGTTTTCCATCTCGTAGACCAAAAGTAAGCCTAAAAATGAGGGCAGATAGCGTTCCACTCAAGGATTTTTAAATATCCTTGGTTCCACTATACAAGACTGAGACTAGACCTCGATGAGATAAAACTGAGACGAGACCAGTCTGAGACTAGACTGGCCGCTCAGCTCAGTTGGTAGTAGCTCTGCCTTCTGTCGTGGGTTCGATCTCAACCAAGAACAAATATTTGTGTGGTGAACGCAAATGTTTGTTCTCTCTGGGTGTTATTTTGTATTCTTAGTATGTATTTACAAAAAAAAGTAGGTATACATATCTCTGTATTTATTCGAAGAGGAAAATAGCCCCACTTGTTGCCCAAACATGCTAGCCAACCAAAAAACCCAATTAACTAACATTTCCTCTTCAAATCTCGACCACATTTTATCTACAAAGTCTCACAAAACAACAAGTCCCGAAGGCTGAAGTAATGAGATCGTAAACAGAACCAGTAAGAGGTCGCTTCACACCGACACGATATCAGCCACCTATTGAACCGCGCACCGGTAATAACTGGACAGCGGCCGAGCCAAGCGGCTTCTGATAAGCCAACACGAGTCACTCCAACTAACCAAACTAGCCACCAACACGCGAAAAACATCAAAACTAGACTAAAATCTTTCAGAAACCATTTTGCAACTTCCTAAACTGCAATTTAGTATACGAAAATTGAGCTAATTTTGGCGTGAAAAAGCGAAAATACAGTTTACGTGTTCGCAGGGGACGTACTCTTATCAGTGCGTTGTCATATCGAGACGTTTTATAAGCAGGCGAGCCGTGCTAGGCGTATCATTGTCCGTCGCGACCTCACGGTGACCACAACTAAGCTGTTTGTTTTATTTGAAAAGTATTCTCGTTTGTCTGAAATATGTTAGTGTTTCCGCATTGGAGGCAGGAGTTTCCGAATGGGGGGTGTAGGGTTCAAAGATGGATGCCGGCTGAGAGATTCGCTCCGTACCTGGCCAGACCTGTGCCATTGCCGCCGCTACCACCACAGGTGCGAATTGTGATGACTTATAATTCCCTTTCATCATCAGAGTTGTTCGGACTTCCCCAAATTATTTTTACGATATATTCCCGAATTGTTGCCCTTTTTGGACATACCTATTGTGTGATATTTTAGTCAGAAACCAAATTAGTATGTAGGTACACCGATTTCCTTTTATTCACAATTTCGGCTTCATAGAGCGTAGTGTACGTCAGAAACAGATATCGCTCTACAAAGCCGAAAAGCCGATGTGCAATATTTATTGCCTCCTTACTGACAGTATCTCTTTACAGTTGGAAGATGACGACTCCTCCGGAGGTTCTTCCCCCGAGCGCACCGAAGGGGATGTGGAGGGGGTGTGCGGGTGGAGGGGTTGCAGCGCGGGGTTCCCGAGTGTGGCGCGTCTATCCGCACACGTAGCACGCACACATGCACACGCACACTCAGATGGACTGTTCTATTGCGGTTGGAAGGGATGCGCTAGACCGCAACGAGGTTTTAATGCACGGTAAGACCTTAATTTTATTAAACCTAACACCTAACCTAATAACTTTCTTGTCATTTTTTTAATACAACTAGCTAATGGAACAAACATATGGCCCACCTGATGTTAAGCGGTAACCATCGCCTATAACAAAGCATTGCCTCGTAGGTCACGCACGTCAGGAAGTTGTGATACACAGATGTTTGTTCTCTGTCTGGGTGTTATATTGTATTCTAAATATGTACCTATTTACGAAAAAACATGTGCATAAGTATTATATCAGGTACCTTGTTCCCATTTCCCATAATACAAACTCTGCATAATTTGGGGCTAGATAGTGTTTTTCCCAGTCTGTCCCAGTCACTACAGCGTCCCGTAAATAGGTGCATGAGATAACAGTTATCCCTGGCGCTATATAAAGCATCTACATTAGATGCAAATGTCTGTTTTACATTTTCTAATTTGTAATTATTTTGTCTGCAGGTATAAAATGTTAGTCCACGTGCGCACACACACAAACGAACGGCCGCACACATGCAACCAATGCCACAAGAGTTTCTCCAGAGCAGAGAACTTGAAGATTCATCTGCGTTCGCATTCTGGAGAAAAACCATACGTCTGTCCTTATGAGGTAAATTTCAAAGACAAGTTCATAGAACAAAATACACTGGAAAAACTGGGGGTTCGGATCAAATATTAGTATTTGCTGTTTTACTATAACGATTAGGTATAATCAAATCAAATGTATATTTCACAAGGATCACTTTTAAACGTCTTAAAGCCAGGTGAGTCTAGATGTCAGTTCCACGCGACCAAGCCTAGAAGAACAGGCAACAAACTACGACTTGGTTCCTACCGCTTTTTTTGCATGATCCTTAGGAAAATAATAATAGCACTGAAGTTCCTTTGTGGTGCCACTTCACTTAGTGAGATGTAGGCAATAATACAAAAGCAAAAGTTTACACGCTACGATATCTCTAATGGTCTCTATAATTATGTAGTACACCAGGATACTACCGTAGGATTCTTCTGTAGGACCCACTAGAATTTATATTGTCACTGTCTTGATATGGAGGCAATTAAAATTTTGAAGATTCACGTACCAAGGTCACAAATCTTAAAATATTTAAACTAAAGCAAACCTAAAATGCCACATCATTTCTTATCTTAACAATCACTACAAGATTTGTCTACACAAACTAACGATATAACTTTATCAACAGGGTTGCGGAAAGGCGTACTCCAATTCAAGCGACCGTTTCAAACACACGCGAACCCACGCCGTCGAAAAGCCATACTGCTGCAAAGTACCTGGATGCAACAAGAGATACACAGACCCATCAAGCTTACGAAAACACGTCAAAACCTACAAGCATTTCACCACCGAGCTGACCAGACGAGAATCTTCCGATTCGGAAACATTTTCCCCAAAAGAATGCGAACGCATCTCACCGCACGCAAGAAACTACCCACCTTTATCGCCAAGAATCGAAACTCCAGTATATGCTCCCATAGAACACATCACTTACAAGCCTAAACCTATATACCCTGTACGAGTACCCACAGACGAGATGTCTCATATAGAATACAGTCAGATGTATGAACACACCTATAGAAGTTACTACTCAAACATCAGCTATCCAGTATTAAGGCCGTCGATCAGTGAGAAAGCGTTTGCACACGAGCAAAGAATCGAAGAGATGTCCTATATGGAAAGCACAGAATGCCATGATGAAGACATGCCTTTAAATTTAATATGTAATAAGAGGTTGGAATGCAGACCTATTGAGGAACTAGTCAGATTCACAGATTTGCCTTTAGATTTAAGCATTAAAAGTTGATTTAATAAATTAGTTTAAAATCTTTAACCTCCTTTTTCTTAAATTTTACTTTAATATGTACCTAATTTTTTTGTTATACATCTAACTGATGGGACAAGCATATGGCCCACCTGATTTTAAGTGGTAACCATCGTCTTATCCAGCCTTTGCAGTCCACTGCTGGACATAAGTCTCTCCCATGGCGCGCCACTGAGCCCGGTGTTTGGCTCTTCCCACCCAGTTGTTATCGCATACTTTCCTCATTTATTGTTTTTTTAGAAGGATTTGAAAAATACTTTTTTATCTGAAAACTATCAAATTGTTCCCTTAGAAATTTCATCAAAATCAGTTCAGCAATTTGGCCATAAAGTCTGTTTTTCAATGGTTTAAATTTCATTTACTTAATTTTAAATTCTTTCAAAAAATTACTCTGAATCTGATAGCAACTGAAGGTAAACAAAGAGTCTCAAATAAATAAGCATTGCTTTGTACATCTCATCGCACTCAGCACATCTATATCAATAAATCAACACTCGTGACAAAGCGATCAACTTCCTATCTGACACCGCAACTCATGAAATACAGCGGGTTTAAATAAGAACACATTGCACAACTTTTTAAACAAAAAAAAATAGGCATCTCTTTGCAATGTTTTTTGACGTGACAACGTCTTATAATTCGATGAAACCGGTTGCACGCACGAAAAAACATGACTCATGCGGCGTTACCTCTGAGGCGTTCCATTTAAGGCTTGAAGTGCAAGCGAGAGCGCAGAACGAGCGACAAAGAGGCACAATCGGCCTCCGCGTTCGGCAGCGTTCGACATCTGTCTCTCTCCTACTTGAGTGAGCGATGCGTCCGCGTGGACAGCTGTATGACGTTGTCACGTGCAACTATCGTCAGTAAACCGACTTTACAGACAACCGATTTTTTATTTAAATTGATTTTATAGAGCACTTCTCTTACGGAAATCACAAGGATTTTTATAAAATCCCAAAAGCTAAGAGCCGTGATAACAGTCCATAAGAGTTATTCGTCGAGTGTCACGCGCAGAGTTATCTCACGTGGACTCTAGTCGAGCAATCATCGTCGTCGTTTGTCGTGCATTACTTTAATACTCTCTAAAACAGTTAGTAACAAAAAAAACCGAGATCAATTTACAAATATTTATTTATCGTATGAAAAAACTATTCACACATACTTTATCCTCTGCGTGAGAGGGATGGTAATATGAAAGTTACGTACATTAGAGCGAGAGGGTTATGTTCGGACGAGTTTCGCCATGCCTTCCGCGATGATGTTGAGAGCGGCAAGGTCTTTTCTGGCGGTGTCCATTAGATGGGCCATGCCGCGCTGTTCGAGAGTGAGGAATTGTTTCAAGTCTTCTTGGGCACCTGGCAAAGAATAACATATTATACAGATAGTCTATCTTTTTGACCGAGCGAGCAAAGTCTCTGTTTCAAGTTTTGCTTTCCTCTGTCAGTTAGCTGGTAGGTATTCCTATACAAGTCGTATTTTATTACCAATTTGGACGAAACTTAATAATTTCGACATACTTTACGTCATTTTTCGTCGTATAGCATTTTGGATTGAAGGGGTACTTCCTTTAAAGGGGGTAAAATGAAGGCTACTGGATATCTCCGCCTTATGAGATCCTATTTCGGTTGTTCTCTTTAATATGGTTACTCATGGTCTTACACAAATTTTGTGAAAATCATACAATATTTTACGGTATGCCATTACTGTGTTTCTATTACATAGTCAATAATAATCATCAACTTATATTATTCCACTGGACATAAGTCTCTCCTAGGGATGTGGATGGTGGTTATAGAAGAAGAGGTGGACCAAAGAAAAGATGGATAGTCTACGTCAAAGATGACATGAGCATAAAGGAGTGAGCACTGAGATGACGAATGATAGAGGCGAGTGGAAGAAGAAAAAACCTGTTGTGCCGACCCAATAAGTAGAGTCGGCACAACAGGTTTTTTTTTCTTGCGTGGGATAAGGGTATATAGATGGACATAGATCTCTCCCAATACTAGTAGTAATTGCAAGAACAATAAAAATATTTTTGATTTTGATTTTTTGATTTGATTTAAGACGGTACGCGCCACTGAGCCCGGTCTTCAGCTCGTCTTTTTTAGTGCTTACGAGCTACATTTCGCAGATCGATATATAGATATTGAATGGTGAAAGTAATATGAACCTGGATCAAGATGGTATCTTTCTACGGGAGCGCCAGAGCTTGCACTGCGCTGTAGACGGACGGCACACAGCAACTCGTTCAAACGGCCCTGCAACACAAATAACATAAAACAAAAGTCATTTAATAAATAAATATTGTGGACAATCCATACAACACTATCTATCCCCAAATTTAGCAGAGCTTGTATTATGGGAAACAGAGCTGGATAAATATATGAAAAAAACGGGTATTTATCGCGATTACCACGTCGAACGTCGGGAAATAGTAAATGTAATAGCGATAAATACCCGATTTTTCCATATTTATGCATAACGATCGCGTTAATTTAAAAAGTAAGATAGCTGGATGGCGATTTTTGTAAATATTTTTGTTTTATTGCAAATAGCATACTTAGAATACAATATAACATCTAGACAGAGAACAAACATCTCTGCTCACCAGACAAATATTTTTGTTCTGTGGGGATCGAACCCACGCCTAACGCCGCAGAAGGCAGAGCTACTACTAACTGAGCCTAAGAGGGCAGTCAAACCAGTCAGATGTTAATATTGACACATTAAGAAGGGATTTTTGTTCAAAAATAAGTTCTGTAATTTTTTGTGGTAAATCTATTTGTATAATCAAT
Organism: Thera obeliscata; assembly: GCA_947578465.1. Lineage (NCBI taxonomy): Eukaryota > Metazoa > Arthropoda > Insecta > Lepidoptera > Geometridae > Thera > Thera obeliscata. The sequence continues at coordinate 10,328,120 of OX387926.1, forward strand.
ATGATGCTATCATTTATAGATAATGGTGCTCTATTTTTAGAACACTAATGTTGTGTTCATTATGAAACAAGACACATTAAGCCCACTCAAACTCAATATACTTTTATTCAATACGATACAAGAATCACTTTGAAACGTCTTCCACAACACCACGTCTCTACGAAAAATTCTTTATTGTACATTATCAAGCGAAAATTAAAAGTTTTGGCTTTTATTATAAAAGTATGCCGTGTATAAAACCTGTTCAGATTTCAACAATAAAATATATGCATATTTCATTTTAAGAATTAGGGCCCGTATTCCTAAACAGTGCTTGAGTTGAGGCTTGACTCAGACTCAAGCATGTTTCTGAATACGGGCCTAGGACTACTATAATATGCATATTATGTAATCCTAATTCTGTACTAATCTAATTTTAGTATTCTGCCTGTAGCTCTGCCTTCTGAGCCGTAGGTCGTGGGTTCGATGCCCACCGAGAAACAATATTTGTGTGGTGAACACAGATGTTTGTTTGTTATATTGTTTTTTTAAGTACATATTATATCAGCTATCCCAAATTAAGCCGAGTTTCTACTATGGGAATGATCCCATAGTAGAAACTCGGCTTAATTTGGGGCTAGATGGTATTGTGTGGGTTGTCCACAATATTCATATTAATTTTATTTATTCATTGTATCTGTGTGGCATAGAATACATTATTTTTAAATTCTGAGTGTCACACTCAGTGTGTGAGTCTACTTCCTTACCGATGACTGTCCCGGAAAGCGTGCGAAATACAAATAATTAACAGACAGAATAATTTATAAAAATACTAGCGGCCGCCCGCGATTTCACTCGCCCCGTTTCCGTTACTTTTTCAGGATAAAAAGTATCCTATGTCCGTTTCCTGGTTCTAAGCTACCTCGCCACCAATTTTCACCCAAATCGGTTCAGCCGTTCTTTAGTTTTAAATAGTGCAACTAACACTACTTTCTTTTAATATAATCTACCGCGTATTGGGTTAGAAAGCCAACATGCATTTATTTGAGTAAAACGTCTCTAAAGGTTGCCGATTCTGGGTGCAAGTTCCACTCGAATAAACCTAAAAAAAAGCAAAAAAGTTACGTTCTACGGGCTAATCATTTAAATTCATTTGACGGCGATAAAAAAACAGATAGCCGTAGAAAACGCACACATCAATCTGGTTTAAACTGACACTGTAAAACTAACAGTATCATAAAATAATATAGTCACTAAGCTGTTCAAAATAAATAGGCGCAGATTCCAACTAAAACTGGATACAAGACAGATAAGTTAATGTGTCACAAGCCCTAGTTTCGTATTGCATGTTATCAAGACTAGGTATATTTGTGGCCCACATTAATTCAATAACCAGTTGCATAATATTACTTAGAAGCTTGTATTTTATTGATTGAGTGAAACTAAACTCAGTAAAACCTTTTTATAAACCTTAATAAACCAAGAAAAAGTAAATAAGTTATTATTTTCTTTATTTTATATTGCATTTTATGTGTAAAACACATTTAGAAAATTTAAAATTAAGACCTATACAAAGGCAAATTACTCGGAAATTAAGGCCGAATACAGCTTTTTTAATTTTTATCATCACTTTTCTCTTTCTGGGTGTTATATTGTATTGTATTTGTATGCAAGTATTAACAAAAAAAATATGTATATTAGTAATCCGCTATCTGGTTCCCATAGTACAAGCTCTGCCTGATTTGAGGCTAGATAGAGTTGTGTGGATTGTTTTTGGAAATTGCATATACTTGTATTACTTGTCAAGGCTTTGGACTTGGCAAATTGACTCGCTCAAACACCTTAACAGCGCAAAGCAAACACAGGTCAGTTACTCAAATATAAAAAGATAGGTAACGCAACTCATGTACTAATCGTACTTTGAAATATTGTCATTATCACGTGGATCCAGACTAATTGGTGTTTTATCTCACCACAAAGGTAGATAGTTGACCTTGTCTGCCTAAAGCTACAGCTTAATCAACAGTTAGTATAGCGTTGTCAACCATGAATAGTAAGTTCGAACACTCGTTTTTCACGTGTTTGCATTATCTAATGTAATCGCCCTAATATCAACATTATCTCCAGACGGTACGTAGTCCCGACTGAAGTGTTATGATAAGTCTGATTATACGCACGTAAAAACTAGCTTTAATATGTGAACACGTGTAATACCTCCTAGCATCTACAAACAAAATTCTTGAGAATTTAGTATAGTATACATATGGTTTTGATTTAACAGTAACATTATTGTTCTAGGATCTAGACGACATAATAGATCAGCAACGTTATTCTTCTTGACGTTATAATATAACGTAGTAATGTTATTCTTCTAGACGTCATAATAGATCAGCAAAATTATTCTTCTAGACGATGAATAGATCAGCAACGTTATTCTTCTATACGTCGTAACAGAACAGTAATGTTATTCTTCTAGACCAGGGATTCCCAAAGTGGATATTGACCCCTTGGGGTCGATATTGGTTTCCAAGGGGTCGACATAAACGAAAACTGATTTTGGGGGTCGACAAGGTCTAAAAATCGACCCCTAAGAGCGAGTCGAGTAAACCAGGCGGACGGAAAATAGGTATTTACTGCGGCTCGCTAGTTGTGTGCGTACTCACGCACACAATGATAGGTTCGCTCGACGCCGTTTACACCTAGTGTGGCAAAAGTAGGTAACCCATGATTTGAAAAAAATGTTGTTTGGTTGAGTGACTTATAGAGACGAAATTTTGTTTACGTTATGCCAGAAAGTAAAATTCATCTCTCTAAAAAAAACAATCTGAGGTCAGTTTACAAAATAATTACATTTTCATTTCACTTTTCTTTTAGGTTTTTTAATAAAAGTAATAAATAATAAATATTGTGCACAATCCACTCCACACTATCTAGCCTCAAACCAAGCAGAGTTTATACTATAGGAACCAGACAGCTGATATAATACTTAGCATATAATATATTTTTTTTAATACATACTTAAAATACAATATAACACCCAGACAGAGAACAAACATTTGTATTCACCAAACAAATGTTTCTTCTCCGTGGGGATCGAACCCACGACCTACAGCGTAGAAGGCAGAGCTACTACTAACTAAGCTGAGAGGCCAGGTTTTCGTTTCATTTTCAACTATATTTGCATATTTGTGAATAATATTTTTGGTGGTAAGTTCATACCCCGCTAAGCAGCAAAAGCTGAGCCAGGGCCTATTTGGCATAACACCTAGCGCGGGACGTAGTTGTTTTTTTTTATTATGTGCTAAGATAGCAAGTAATTACTCAATTATTTGTGTTAGAATTTTTTGTTCATATTTTAGTTTTGATTTTGTCAATGTTCCGTTCTGTGTACCTATGTTATGTTAAATAATTTTCTTTCTTTCATACTTTCATTCATTTTGGATCCAAGATGGCAGCTTAGTTTTTATCCTAAATAAATGATAATTATGGGTATCGATTTAGAGGTTGTTGGGGGCTCTGATTGTGGATTTGACATTCATTTTTGAATCCAAGATGGCGGATTCTTTTTTTTTCATAAATATTTGATATGGGTATCGTTTAATGGGTTTTTGGGGGTGCTGATTCCGAATCTGCCATTCATTTTTGAATCCAAGATGGCGGATTCTTTTTTTTTCTTAAATATTTGATATGGGTATCGTTTTATGGGTTTTTGGGGGTGCTGATTTTGAATCTGGCATTCATTTTTGATTCCAAGATGGCGGATTCTTTTTTTTCTTAAATATTTGATATGGGTATCGTTTTATGGGTTTTTGGGGGCGCTGGTTCCGAATATGCCATTCATTTTTGATTCCAAGATGGCGGATGTTTTTTTTCTTAAATATTTGATATAGGTATCGTTTTATGGGTTTTTGGGGGTGCTGATTTGTAATCTGCCATTCATTTTTGATTCCGAGATGGCGGATGTTTTTTTTTCTTAAATTTTGATATGGGTATCGTTTTATGGGTTTTTGGGGGCGCTGGTTCCGAATATGCCATTCATTTTTGATTGAAAATGAATGCCAGATTCAAAATCAGCACCCCCAAAAACCCATAAAACGATACCCATATCAAATATTTAAGAAAAAAAAAACATCCACCATCTTGGAATCAAAAATGAATGCCAGATTCAAAATCAGCACCCCCAAAAACCAATAAAACGATACCCATATCAAATATTTAAGAAAAAAAAGAATCCGCCATCTTGGATTCAAAAATGAATGGCATATTCAGAACCAGCGCCCCCAAAAACCCATAAAACGATACCCATATCAAATATTTAAGAAAAAAAAACATCCGCCATCTTGTAATCAAAAATGAATGGCATATTCGGAACCAGCGCCCCCAAAAACCCATAAAACGATACCCATATCAAATATTTAAGAAAAAAAAGAATCCGCCATCTTGGATTCAAAAATGAATGCCAGATTCAAAATCAGCACCCCCAAAAACCCATAAAACGATACCCATATCAAATATTTAAGAAAAAAAAACATCCACCATCTTGGAATCAAAAATGAATGCCAGATTCAAAATCAGCACCTCCAAAAACCCATAAAACGATACCCATATCAAATATTTAAGAAAAAAAAGAATCCGCCATCTTGGATTCAAAAATGAATGGCATATTCGGAACCAGCGCCCCCAAAAACCAATAAAACGATACCCATATCAAATATTTAAGAAAAAAAATCGGTTGTCTGTAAAGTCGGTTTACTGACGATAGTTGAACGTGATAACGTCATAAGAAAATACTCGCGGACTCGCGGACTCGGACTCGGACTCGGACTCGGACTCGGACTCGGACTCGGACTCGGACTCGGACTCGGACTCGGACTCGGACTCGGACTCGGACTCGGACTCGGACTCGGACTCGGACTCGGACTCGGACTCGGACTCGGACTCGGACTCGGACTCGGACTCGGACTCGGACTCGGACTCGGACTCGGACTCGGACTCGGACTCGGACTCGGACTCGGACTCGGACTCGGACTCGGACTCGGACTCGGACTCGGACTCGGACTCGGACTCGGACTCGGACTCGGACTCGGACTCGGACTCGGACTCGGACTCAGACGGACTCGGACTCGGACTCGGACTCGGACTCGGACTCGGACTCGGACTCGGACTCGGACTCGGACTCGGACTCGGACTCGGACTCGGACTCGGACTCGGACTCGGACTCGGTCTCGGACTCGGACTCGGACTCGGACTCGGACTCGGACTCGGACTCGGACTCGGACTCGGACTCGGACTCGGACTCGGACTCGGACTCGGACTCGGACTCGGACTCGGACTCGGACTCGGACTCGGACTCGGACTCGGACTCGGACTCGGACTCGGACTCGGACTCGGACTCGGACTCGGACTCGGACTCGGACTCGGACTCGGACTCGGACTCGGACACGGACTCGGACTCGGACTCGGACTCGGACTCTCGGACCCGGACCCGGAACCCGACCGAACCCTTACCCTCATTTACCCTTACCCATTACCCGACCCGGGCTCGGGCTCAGGTAAATGGAACGACGAAACGACGTAACGACGCATGAGTCATGTTTTTTCGTGCGTGCAGCCGGCTCCATCGATTTATAAGACGTTATCACGTCAAAAACATCCGCCATCTTGTAATAAAAAATGAATGGCATATTCGGAACCAGCGCCCCCAAAAACCCATAAAACGATACCCATATCAAATATTCAAGAAAAAAAAGAATTCGCCATCTTGGATTCAAAAATGAATGCCAGATTCAAAATCAGCACCCCCAAAAACCCATAAAACAATACCCATATCAAATATTTAAGAAAAAAAAACATCCACCATCTTGGAATCAAAAATGAATGCCAGATTCAAAATCAGCACCCCCAAAAACCCATAAAACGATACCCATATCAAATATTTAAGAAAAAAAAGAATCCGCCATCTTGGATTCAAAAATGAATGGCATATTCGGAACCAGCGCCCCCAAAAACCCATAAAACGATACCCATATCAAATATTTAAGAAAAAAAAGAATCCGCCATCTTGGATTCAAAAATGAATGGCAGATTCAAAATCAGCGCCCCCAAAAACCCATAAAACGATACTCATATCAAGAAATTAATGGCATATTCGGAGCCAGCGCCCCCAAAACCCCATATCAAAAGTTTATGACAAAAAAAATCCACCATCTTGGATTAAAAAATTAATGGCAGATTCGGAACCAGCGCCCTCAAAAACCTACAAAACGATACCAATATCAAATATAAAAAAAATAAATCCGCCATCTTGGATTAAAAAATGAATGGCATATTCGGAGTCAGCGCCCCCAAAACCCCATATCAAAAATTTATGACAAAAAAAGAATCCGCCATCTTGGCTTAAAAAATGAATGGCAGATTCGGAACCAGCGCCCTCGAAAACTTATTAAACGATACCAATATCAAATATAAAAAAAAAATGAATCCGCCATCTTGGGTTTTCGATTCGCAATCAGCCTGACCAAAAAAACTTGGAACAATACCAACATCAAATTTGAAATACGAAAATAATCTATACCTACATACGTACATATTTTTATCGATTTTTTTTTCCGGAACAGAGCGCCACTTTTCTTCTTAGAATATCTTTCTTTTCGCTTTCCCATTGTTCCCTAAACAGAGTAAATATTTATAGGTACATCACATTTTTTTGAGCAATAAAAAGCATAGATAATAAAAAATGTCTTACCTCACTTTACCTGTTTGCAGCTGTGTTTTTTATTTGTAAAAGGATCATATAAAAAAACGGTAGGAACCGAGACGTAGTTTGTTGCCTGTTCTTCTACGCTTGGTCGCGTGGAACTGGCACCTAGACTCACCTAGCTTTAAGACGTTTCAAAGTGATTCTTGTATCGTATTGAATAAACGCTTATTGAATCTTGAATCTTGAATCTTGTGTGTACATACACATAAGATCGCGTTTGCTAGTTGGCTCGCGTCGCCTCGCAAAGAGACGTGCTCGCACTCTGAGCTCTCGTGGTGGACTGAATTTCCGCGAGCGTTCGTCGCGTATATATTCAACTTCGCGCGTCCATAGTAAATTTGTATGGCGGATTTGAGATGCTTTTTTAAAAAATTCATAACTAAATAACTAAGTGATTTATTAAAAATCGAAAAAGGACTAATTGTAGACTAAACATTTGAGATTAATTCGAATTAAAGTTTGTTCATAAAATCGACAGTGTAACATGACATTTTTTAATAACGCCGACATACGATTTGTCAAATTTTACCTATCTGTGTTTATTTAATTATAGATAAATATTTTTCTTTGTTACGGAATAATTGTCAATACGTTCAGTCTGGTACTTTATACAAAGTTTTAGATTCATTATTGCAAGTATATTCATAATATCGATTTAACCGTGACTATCGTTTTCAACTATTTTGCACGACTCGCTCTTAGCGTGTGGCGCTTGATAAAAAATATAGTAAAATGCAACCCACATTTTTTACTCTGAAACTCTGTAATTAAAAATTATTTTGTACTTTTCAGTTCGATTCATTCTCTCATCCAAGTGTATGAACCAAGTGCAAAGTTTACCAATCATGGTACCTTAGAATGAAAAATAACACTCTGTAGCAGCTGTTTTAAGTTAGCGGACCATTATGAATAAGGGGGTTCATCTTAAAAGTGGGTAATTTGGCCATGGGGGCCTGAGGTAACTGTTCATTTTGGAAAAGGGGTCACGTGTCCAAAAAAGTTTGGGGATCCCTGTTCTAGACGATACAGTCACATCGTCCTTCTAGTTGTCATAACAGAACAGAAACCGGTGGTTTTTCTGGTCGTAAAAGAACAGTCTAGGTAATATAAAGATGGTAACTCACGTTATATAGAGGCGGCGCTGATAGCTGTAAGGCTAGTTCATGCATGCGAGCTCTCGCGGCCTCTTCGTCCGGCGAAAGCGCGGCGCCAACGCGGCCCATCACTTCTTGTCGGGCCACCACCTGCATACAGACAGAATAAGGTTGTATGATAAATTCGGCAAAATGGAGGTAGAAGTAAATAGGTTTAATGAAGTTTTGATTTCACAAACTTAGTGCACACGATGTTCTAAATTTTATTTTACTTTAACCTCTAGCAGATAAAAACGGCTTTTGCACTCTCGTCATCTATCGAAGAGCAAAAATACTCTTTCCGGGATGGGGGGATGAAAAAACATCTTGTACTACTTTTCTAGAGTACGTATCCGTGCAATGCAAACGAAACACACACACGTATTGTACAGATTCATTCGGTGTCAGCCCAGTATCGTGTAGTGGACTGTTATATTAGCTAGTATGCACTCGAGCCGGATGAATCTACTCGTTCCTTTCAGCCACTCTGACAATAGCCGTGCTTGTTCCAGCAGCATTTAGTCTAGTGTTACCTGTAGCAGCGTGTGCCTGAGTCGATGCAGACTGGCGGCTAGCTGCGTGAGTCGCGCGGCGGAGGCAGCGCGTCTAGTGCGGAGGTCGCCTAGTTCCTCCCACGTGCGTTTCAGCCATTCGAACTGAAGCCGCGCTTGTTCCTCCGGCATTTAGTATAGTGTTACCTGTAGCAGCGTGTGCCTGAGTCGATGCAGACTGGCGGCTAGCTGCGTGAGTCGCGCGGCGGAGGCGGCGCGTCTAGTGCGGAGGTCGCCTAGTTCCTCCCCCGTGCGTTTCAGCCATTCGGACTGTAGCCGCGCTTGTTCCGCCTGGCATTTAGCGCGGAACCTTATCTGTTGACATTTGGTATAATTAATGTATTGGTAACTGAAACGTATTAGAACATTACTTATTATTATTATTGATTTGTTAAAGGAACATACAAAAAAAAGGTAGGAACCAAGCCTTAGTTTGCTGCCTGTTCTTCTAGGCTTGGTCGCGTGGAACTAGAACCTAGACTCCTAGCTTTAAGACGTTTCAAAGTGATCCTTCTGATACTACTGAATAAATACATCTTTGAGTTAGACATACACTTATTGAGATTACCACCGATATTTACGCAGTCAACATCATTTGTAATTTACTAGGGGCCGCCCGCGGCTTCGCTCGCTTGTTCCCGTTATTTTATCGGGATAAAAAGTTTCCTATGTACGTCTCCTGGTTCTAAGCTATCTCCCCACCAATTTTCAGCCAAATCTGTCCAGCCGTCCACGCGTGAGGGCGTGACCAAAGGAAATAGGAATCCATTTTAATATAATTAAGATGTACATATTCACCTCTGTAAATCCTATCATAGGAACGGGAATGTAGTTGTCTGGATCTGGGTTGTCGGCTTGAGCTTGTTTCCACAACCTTACGTCCATACCTGAGAAATGAGAATGAATTAGATGAATACTTTATTGTACACATAATGAAACATCACAAATATAGGTACAATGAATTAGTTAAGAGACCCTTCACTGTATCTTCCACAGAAAAGCAAAATAGTAGATTGTGTCACAAGGGGCCAAAATAAAGTATTTAGGGCGAGATCCTGAACGTAACGAAGGATTCAAAGTACGTCGCTCAAGTTTAAATAATTTTGGTACCGTGTGGCACACTCTGCTTTTCATCCCCCTCTATGAGAAAATTAAATAAGAGAAGCTTAAGAGAAGATTTAGTAGAGAATTATTTATATTTACATAACTAAATTACAAATTTATATTAATATTAGATACATTTCCGCAATTTTTGAAGTTTTGTTGGGAACAGAAAATGTAGTTGACTTATTTATCACTTGGGTATTCGTAATAACTTCAGACTCTAGTTGATGGTTTTGTAATATATCACTTTCACTGCTAGAACTCATATTTAATTGTTTTTTTGTGTATTATATTTAAATTGCTTGTAGTAGTTTGTTATAAAGTAATAAAAATACAATATGAAGTTCCCGCGTATTTTTTTTTTTTATTAACCAATACCGCGGCTACAGGCTCGCTTTTTCATACTACCACTACCAGCCAGTATTTTATCGTAGCGAATTGCGTTCTAACTTTTCAATTTATTAGTATTCCAAATTTAAAAGTCATTGTGTCACTGTACCAATAGTGCGCCTAAAGTAGTTACTTTAGGCGCACTATTTAGGGAACCAATCGCCTCTTTTTGAATAGATGGGATGAAAACGCTTTTGCTTGTATCTTCTTCCACAGACGCGATTGTCCAAGGGTCTAAACAAGACTACTTACCGTTAACGGAATACTTTCAACGCCTGGATTAACCCAGCTTTGATTATTTTGTCTACAACTAGCTGATGGAACAATCATAATGGCTCGCCTGATGATAAGTGGTAACCATCGCCTATAACAAAGCAATGCCTCGTAGGTCAGGAACGTGCCGATGAATAATAGAATTTATGAATGAGCACAAGCCCTAATCTCGGGCCAAGCCATTGTTTGTTGCCTGTTCTTCTAGGCTTGGTCGCGTGGAACTGGCACCAAGACTCACCTAGCTTTAAGACGTTTCAAAGTGATCCTTGCGATCCTACTGAATAAACACTTTTAATTTTGATTATGGACGTTATAGTGCCTGGGACAGGAATTCAGATGGCATAGGCTTGCCCAGCACCTATACCATCATAACAGCTCAGTCGGATTAAACGTCCATCTTTTTTCAGTAGATAGATAGATAGATAGAAAAACCTTTATTGATCACAAAACTTATAAAGAAACAATGATACATAAAAAAACTTAAAAACGATTTATATTAACAATAGGCAGTCTTATCGCTAAGCAGCGATCTCTACCAGATAACCGTTGGATGGATAAGACTGATGTGTCGATGTCGACTGGCCTCTCAGCTCAGTTGGTAGTAGCTCTGCCTTCCGAGCCGTAGGTCGTAGGTTCGATCCCCACCGAAAACAAACATTTGTGTGGTGAACACAGATGTTTGTTCTCCGTCTGGGTGTTATATTTTGTATGCTTATATTGTATTCTAAGTATGTTTTTGTATGTATTTTACAAAAAAAAATATGTATGTAAGTATTATATCAGCTATCTGGTTCCCATAGTACAAGTTCTGCTTAGTTTGGGGCTAGATAGTGTTGTGTGGATTGTCTAAAATATTTATTTATGTTACTTACGAGGGGTGATTGGACAAATTAAAAAAATAATCACAAGACACTCACCGGGCGGCGGCGTGCCGAGGTAGTGCGCTAGTGCATGCTGCGCAGGCGCAGTGCATGGTGTCACGGCAGTGCAGCCGGCACCCGCGAGCGCATTCCGCGCCGCGCCGCTGTTCAGGAAGTTACTCAGCTCGGCGGACGCCACGTGGGAATTACCAGCGTTCTTGTCCTCTACGTATATCACTATCTGAAAGGGTGAACCTTGCTTTTTAGGGTTCGGTAGCCAAATGGCAAAAACATGGCCTTATAGATTCATCCTGTCAGTCTGTCTGTCCGTAAGTCACAGCCACTTTTTTCTGAAACTATAAGAGATACTGATGAAACTTGGTAAGTAAGTAGAGCATTCCGCGCCGCGCCGCTGTTCAGGAAGTTACTCAGCTCAGCAGACGCCACGTGGGAATTACCAGCGTTCTTGTCCTCTACGTATATCACTATCTGAAAGGGTGAACCTTGCTTTTTAAATTATTAATTAATCATATCCCGGACTGAAATTTGATAGGCAACCCATATAGAATATATTTATTGGCATGTTTAATTAAATATAAAATACGTTTCATTAAATAACCAGCTCAATGAAGGTCCTTCTATAGCGGGATCCTATACTATAAGAGCTATACCGATGAAACTTGGTATTCTGTGAACCGCATTAAGATTATAACATAAAAATAGAAAAAAAAAAGTATTTTGGGGGTCTCCATACTTAGAACTAGAACTTTTTCATCAAACCTGTACGTGTGGGGTATCTATGAATAGGTCTTCAAAAATGATGTTGAGGTTTCTAATATCGTTTTTTTCTAAACTGAATATTTGAATTTTGAGCGAAAGACACTGGTAAAATGTGTCGTCGTCGTCTCCCCCCCCCCCCCCCATAATTATAACATAGATTTGAGCAAACAATTTACCATTTTTTAAATTATGAAAATGAAAATAATGGCTGAATAATGCTGGCGAGCCGAAGCCGAAGGCCCGCCAGAGAAAAAGAAAAAAAAAACCGGGAAGGCGGCAATTCAATCTTCATTTTCACTAATTTTTCTTTCATGTTTTTATTTTTACTTTCCTTGTATTCGTAATAAAAAGCACAGTGTTTACCTCGGGTGAAAGTCTTTTAAGTCCCTCAAGCTCCATTGGCGCCCTCGCTACGCTCTGGCGCCAAACCCGTCTCGGGACTCAAAAAACGTGACTTTCAACACTCAGGTAACAATGTACTAATGCAAATTTCCACCGAAATTTGATTTGAACGAGATCTAGTAAGTAGTTTTTTTTTATTCGTAAGCCGCAATTTACCTTTCGACGAACTACGAGAACTTTTATATTATGTTACTTGTTGCTACGGAACCCTTCATGGGCGAGTCCGACTCGCACTTGGACGCTTTTTTTTATTTTTATTGATTTTAAGTGTTCACTACACTTAAGATAATCACAAAGATTTTTATAATGTCCCAAAAACCTCTGTTTTACAATTGTTACAGATTCAATATGAAGCAAGTGAATAGTCACAAAAAGAAAACTTACTTGGCTTTTGGTATCAGCTATAGCTTTTACAGCATCTATAACGACGGCTAAGTTCGGCTTATTTCCAAGAAGGCCTTGAAGCGATGTTATTAGAGTTTGTTGATTATTCCTGGAATTAAATAACTGGGTAAAAATAAATATTGGCGACAATGCTCACAACACTAGCCTCAAACTAAGCCACACTAAGCACTATGCCAGTACTCTCAAACAGTGAAGGGAAACACATCGTGAGGAAACTGACGTGTTTTAAGACCTAAAAAAGTTCGAAAAACAAGTGTCAAGCGTAGAATAAATGGTTTTCTTTCTTTCTTTCAAGCGTCACGCTAAAAAAATATAATTATTAAATTAAACTGGTACTAAAATCCCAACTCACTTGATATCTTGTTCAGTCTTATTGAATATCATAGTGACATGTCCATCTTTCTCTTCCTTTCCTCCAAGTTTGGAATATCCGACCGCTTTGAACCGGCAAAGCACATTCTGTTCGTTCAACTCCAGCGGAGGCGCATTGCGGTTGTAGTATGCTTGACCTGTGAAACACTCACATTTAAAATACGACGTCATTATAATATGACACAGCTTTGGAAGGAGCACTGAAATTACATCACAGTTCACAATAATATTATAAGACTAGCGATCCGCCCCAGCTTCGCACGGGTCGCTAGTAGAAAATAGGGTGATGTTATATAGAGCAGGGGTGCTCAAACTTATAGTGTCGGCGATCGACAGATAGTATTTTGAAATAAAAGGATCGACTAAACTAATATGTAGGTAGGTCATCAGCAATGCTATTGCGGCCAGCGTCTTGAGGACGATTACATCATTATCCACGTATTTCCAGAAATTCTACTGGGTGCCTATATTATTTTTAGGCATGTGGGCGATGCGCACAGGGAGGCTAGGTATAAGTACAAGTTATGGGTAGATTATGGAAAGCCTACTTCAGGACGTCTCTATAACGAGATGTATGAGAGCAGACGGATTTTTAAGTCACGCTTAAGATGGTGTCAAAATCATAGCGATCAACTTAAAATGGACATCTTAACGTCACAACATGCTCAACAGGACTTTAAAAACTTCTGGAAGTCTACAAATAAGCTAAATAGCAAGCCTAGCCTTCCTGTGAGTGTAGCTGGCATCAATGACCACAAGCATATAGCTGACATGTTCAAAGAACACTTTACTGTATGTTCACCATTGGGTCCATCACAGTCCGTAATCGATGATGGGTCCAGTGCTCAGGAGTTGGGTACTAGATTTATAGCTGCAGATGTCAAAAGAGCTATAAAATCTATGTCACGCGGCAAATCTCCTGGCCACGACGGACTCAGTATCGAACATCTGAAGAACGCAGGCCCTCACTTACCGAGAGTACTCGCGATGTTCTATACCCTATGCTTAGGGCACTCATACCTACCTGTCGAGATGATGAAGACTGTGGTGGTACCAATTGTGAAAAACAAAACCGGTGACATAAGTGATAAGTCTAATTATAGGCCTATCTCGCTGGCCACTATTGTTGTGAAAGTGCTGGACAGTTTGCTTAATACTCAATTAGACCGTTATCTTGAAATACATGACAATCAATTCGGTTTTAGGCCTGGGCTTTCTACAGATATGGCTATTTTGAGTTTAAAGCAGACTGTCAAGTACTACACAGACCGGCGGACGCCCGTTTATGCCTGTTTTCTCGACCTCTCAAAGGCATTTGACCTGGTTAATTATGACATCTTATGGCAGAAGCTAAAAGATATTGATCTGCCACCAGAATTAAATAACATCTTTAAGTTTTGGTATAAAAACCAGGTCAATGTAGTGAGATGGTCGGGAGCTTATTCTGAGCCGTACAGGTTGGAGTGTGGGGTGAGGCAGGGGGGGTTGACCTCTCCCAAGCTCTTTAACCTGTACGTTAACGCACTGATAGATGAGCTCAGCAGCACTTATGTTGGCTGCCACATTGACGATACCTGTGTCAATAACATTAGCTACGCAGATGACATGGTGTTGCTGAGTGCATCAGCCTGTGGACTGAGGAGGCTTTTAGGCATCTGTGAGGGCTACGCCCATAGCCATGGCCTTAAATATAATGTGAAGAAGAGTGAGTGCATGGTCTTTCAGGCCAGAGGAAAATGTCCGTCGTACATACCACCGATAAAATTGTATGGAACGCCGCTAAATAGAGTGGAACAATTTAGATATCTCGGACATTTAGTAACCTCCGACCTGAAAGACGATGTGGATATAGAGAGAGAACGGAGGGCGCTGTCTGTTAGAGCGAACATGATCGCCCGCAGGTTTGCTCGTTGCTCCACTGATGTAAAAATTACACTTTTCCGAGCCTACTGTACTAGTTTCTACACGAGCAGCCTGTGGGCGAACTATACTCAAAAGCAGTACAGTGCCCTTCGCGTACAATATAATAACGCGTTCAGAGTGCTGGTGGGGCTGCCTCGCTTCTGCAGCGCATCCGGGATGTTTGCAGAAGCGCGAGTAGACTGTTTCTACGCTACCACCTGAGCGTGTTTGCCAGTAGGTTTGATTGTCATTACATGAACCATTGCGATATGGTTCATTTAATGACAAGCAAAACTACAATTAGAAAGGGTACACGCTGCGGGGTTCTCTCCATATAAATGTATGTGTATAGGTTAATTAAGTACTACTAACAATAGATTTAAGTTTTACTAACAAAATGATCCATGTTGACCGAAATAAATAATTATGAAATATATTAAGCATGTTGCTGGCGATCGACCGTTTGAGCACCCCAGGCTTAGAGCCTTCCTCGATTAATGGACTATCCAACACAAAAATAACTTTTCAATTCGGACCAGCAGTTTTAGTTTAACCAACCGAAATTAGCGCGTTCAACCAAACAAACAATCAAACTTAGTATATGGAAAAAACTGGTAGTTATCGCGATTACCTTTACTATTTTCCGACGTTTCGACCGTGTTACAATAGCCGTGGTCGCGGGCAGAGGGTCCGTTTCTTCCATATAATTAAGCATAACGATCGCGTTAATTTAAAAAGTACTAGTTCATTGGTTGTTCAAACATCAAAAATGCTCAAGTCCGATAGAAGTGTTCACTGCAAAAATGTTTCTAACATGGACGCAAGGTGTAATATATCATACCGGTGCCCCATTGGGCTTGTAGCAAGTTCCACTTGGCTAGAACTTGGTCGCGTTCGTCGCCGAAGACGCAGCAGTTGAAGACAGCTGCTACCAGCGCCTCGGTTGCATTCGCTGGACCTTGAGGCTGTTGTTGTTGCTGTTGCTGGAAAAGACAAGATTTTGAAAAGGAAAGTTGTCATCTCGTGGTAGAAATCTTGCCTTCTTCCAAGGATACAAGTAGCTACAAAAAGAAGTCCACTGCTGGACATAGGCCTTCCTTTAAAGGTTGCGTTTGATCGTGATCTCACCTGCTGTTAAGTGATGATGCGGTCGACGGTGTAGCACGCTTACCTAGATACCTATTCACTCTTGTCTTGAAAACGTCGCAAGTTGATGTTACAGGAATAACGATTCTGAGCCCTCTCCATACTCCGACTTCCCGCAATCTTAAATATGTCGTCAGTCCATGGAATGGCTGGTGGTTTTCACTCTACTATAAATCACCTGCTGTTAAGTGATGATGCGGTCGACGGTGTAGCACGCTTACCTAGATACCTATTCACTCTTGTCTTGAAAACGTCCAAGTTGATGTTACAGGAATAACGATTCTGAGCCCTCTCCATACTCCGACTTCCCGCGATCTTATCAATGTCGTCAGTCCATGGGATGGCTGGTAGTTTTCACACTCTACTATTCGATTCTGGTTGTTAATTTTTTACCTGCTGTGGTTGCCCAAATTGGTTTGTTTGACCAAGTCCAGCACCAAATCCGGCGAATCCGGTCGTAGCTGGCTTAGCACCGAATCCGAGGGCACCCCCTCCAAAGTTTGTGGCGCCAAAACCAGTGCTCGCTCCAAGTGTGTTTGTGCCAAAAGCCGGCGCAGCAGTGCCAAAAGCTGGCGCTGTTGTGCCGAATCCTGAAGTGGTCGCACCAAATCCTGTGCCAGCACCAAATGTATTTGCACCAAAACCGGCACCAAATCCTGAAAATAAAGAATTGACATAATCACTACACATTCATGACTATGTGCAACAGATGGCAAAGTGACTGCAAATGCTGTAAATTATTCAACAAGACTGGGATTCTTAGGTCAAGTACCTACCTACCAAATGTTTGTTTTTATAAATTTAATAGCTGTTGTAGCAGGACAGTCAAAAAGACACCTAGTTACTCTAGCCTTAAAGAGGCCTTGTGTGGCTCCTTGGATGTTCGCTTTTTTTTTCATTTATAGTGGCAAGTAGTAGTACAAAAAATTTAAATGGAACTTGGATAAGGTCTCTTTGTTTGTGTAGTAATAATAGGGGATGTACCTGTGGCAGGTTTAGCCGCAGTGGCCCCGAAGCCCGTCCCACCGAACAATGAAGATGCTGTTGTTGCCGGTGCAGCACCCAATGCCCCAAATGAAGTTGCTTTTAAAAGATAAAAAATAGTAAGAAATAATACTAATAGTTTGTAATCTACACACATACCACACACACAACTTTCTCTCATCATTCCAAAGACTTAAAATTAAGCACTACCTAGTGAGTTAACGTTACAGAAATTTTAAAACCCTGAGAGGTTATGTTATATTTGGGCATGATATATTAAAGGCATGTTAAAAATGGGCTTCATATGTTTCATTATTAATTTATAAATTGCTTCATGTGTTCTTAAGGTCTTAGGGAGTAATAACATCCAAAACATGGCTAAGAACCATCTCAGTATGATCAGCTTTTTAAGCCCCATTCAAATTTAAGCATTCCTTTAAGAGCTACAAGGCTTAAATAAATAAATATTTAAATAGTTACCTGCAGGTGCTGCTGCAGCACCAAAACTACCAAAGCCACCAAACCCTGTGGGGTTTGCAGCCCCAAAGCCTGTAGGATTTGCAGCCCCGAAACCTGTAGGGTTTGGAGCCCCGAAAGCTGTCGGGTTTGTGGCACCAAAACCTGTAGGGTTGGCTGCTGCCCCAAAACCTGAAGTGTTTGCAGCCCCAAAGCCTGTAGTGTTTGCAGCCCCAAAGCCTGTAGTGTTTGCAGCCCCAAATCCTGTTGATGTTGTGGTACCAAATCCAGTAGATGTTGTGGTTCCAGCACCAAAACCAGCGGTGGATGTTGTACAAGTATTTGTACCACCAAATGAAAATGAGGCTGTAACAATGATAACAAATATGCACAATGAATTAAGAAAAGGTTGAAGCAAAACGGGGAAGAGGAAAACCAAGAATAAGATAAGTGGGCCAGATATAAGAAAAGGGTGTTGTCATGTTGTACTTTAAGGAAGTAAGACTCAGTTGGAGTAAACTGCATCAAAACCCAACAAGAGCAAGGCTCTTAAATTTAAGGAAAAATGAATTAGTCTCTATTTATTCCGTTTCAATACAAAGACTAACAAAGACTTCATTACAAAGTTTGTCATCCAATACAAACATACCGTACATTTGGCACATGCCCAGGCTAATGTCTTGCAGTAGGCATGTCAATAAATTGGATAGGAGGTTCACCGCTGCTGCTTGAATACCAAAGATTTCCCCACAATGTTTTCCTTCACCATTTGAGCTCACTAGCCAGAAAAAGAATTGTTTTGGTAAAGTTTTCCCAGATTGTACTTACGTTTGCCGGCGGCAGACCCGAATGCTGATGTAGTCGCAGTATTGGACCCAAAGTTGAAAGACATTTTAGCTCAAATCATGAAATATTCGAATCGAAGCGAATCCAAGTTCAAATTTCAACCAAACATTTTTCGATGATCCAATCCAAACATATCCAAATTCATATAAAAATCAACTTCTTTTTTTTGTTTACTTCCTAATAAATGGCATCTGTTCATTCGGCCAATTTTGCCAGTGTCAAGTGAGGTTATACAGAAAATAGATGCCACATGGAGGGAAAGTATCTTGAATATTGTAGATGGAGTCTTGACATTTTGCTGAAAGAAAACATTAGGTATTTGAATAAAAAAATCGGTTGTCTGTAAAGTCAGTTTACTGACGATAGTTGAACGTGACAGCGTTAAATGGAACGCCTCAGAGCGAGGTAACGCCGCTTGAATCATGTTTTTTCGTGCACAGCTTTTCCATTTTTATTGTTTTTCTGGTATAATTTTGCTTTGTTGTGTAACTTCGGTGGTATCTTGACCAACATTACTTGCGTTGATATCCTGATTTGATCGAAAATGTTTCCGACGATTTCTTCAAAGCCAATGACTGCCGACTTGTTTATTGACTGACTCGACTTAAAACTATTTTATTTAGTAATAATTAATATCCTCATCCTCACTTGACATTGGATAATTGTCCCCATGGACAGATGCCATTACAAAGGAAGAAGAAAAAATGGTAATACATTCTATGATATTTTCCGCCCTTTCCCTGATCTCTTTACTTCTTGTATAATGAATCAATGTGTATCAAAGGCTGTAATGGAATGGAACCCAAAACACAGCACAGTAGCAGCAGAGCTTACGTTAATAAGAAAGCTAAAAATATTATTCCTAAATTACATTGAAACTACAGAATTTCCAATCAATCTATTTTATTGAATTTTTCTACCTCCCAGTTACTGATAAGATTAGTTATGTAGGATAAAGTAATTCCTACAGTTTCACTGGTGGCATACTTCACAGACCAAGTTCAGAATAACATGTCCAAAGAGAAATAAATGCTAACTTACACCAATACATACACAATCTTTTACAATATATAAAATTTCTTTTGAAAAATATTAATTATTCTGCAAAGAGATGAAATTAAATAAGCAATAAAACAAAACAGTATTAATCTTCGCCCCCTAGAGTATGTGTTATTTCTTAGCTCCAGGAGGCTGCAGCGGTAGGCCTCTCTCCTTGCCTCGGAGTCGTATTCCAATTGCTCTTTCTATCTTTCCAAGCACAACATTATTTGGAATACCACGACCAGCTTCATAGTCATTGACAATCTGTGGTTTTTCACATATTTTTGTGGCCAAATCTTTTTGACTCATTCCTTTGGCTTGCCTTCCTTGCATTATCAATTTCCCTAAATCATGAGGGACTTTATCATGTTTCAACTCTTCAGTCTCTCTATCAAGCTTCGCAGTATTTTTTGTAGTCACATGTTGTTTGTTGGTCCCTGCACCATATTTTTGCTGTGTATCCACTGGTACTCCTTGACGGCGAGCCGCATTTACTGCTTGTTCCGTTTTTAGTGCGGAAGCCTTTGGTGGCTTCTTACGAAGAATGGTGACTGTATCCCAATCAGACATGTTTGAAATTTGAAATTAGCAGGAGATTCTCAAAATATCCACGAAATATTCTGATTTCTAGAAAGAGTTCAAGCCAAGTACAAAAATTTCGTCACTCGTGGCCTGGCTGGGTGCTTTGCTTTGCTTTCAAAAATATTTGATTGTCATGTAACAGTCAATGTCAGTCAATAAATTGATTTGACAACTAACAAGTATTGTCTACTTTCGTTTATGGCTTCTGTCTGTCATTTCAACGAACAATCTTACTTGTGTCAGTGATTATATGATTTGGCCTATGAGATAAAACTGTCTTGGCCAAAGAAAAGCATATGGAGCCGCCTGGAAAGGAAGGCACAAATGGCTGAGCCCCGCGACCCAGGGATCGTTGTCCCTGCGAGTAGCAGCCAGGGCGATGGGTCACACACCTGAGGCCCTTACCTGCAACTCCCATGAAGAGCGAGTTGTAGAAGACCGGATGATGATGATGATGAGATAAATTCGGATTCGTTTTCTGTCATTTCGGGAAGTTACATAGCTTTTTGATTTTAATTGTTTTTCTGGTATTATTTTGAATTCTGTTGTGTAATTTCGGTGGTATTTTAACCAACATTACTTGAGGTCTTAGCTCAAAGTGTTAGCAGTTGAAATTAAGTGTAATATCCTGATTTGATCGAAAATGTTTCAGATGGATTTGGAAATAACGAAGAAATACCATCTTGTTTCCAAAGACAATAATTAGTAGGGCCGACTCGACTTTGACTGACTCGACGGAAAAGTATTTTAACTATGTAATATATTATCATTCTCATCTCATTAAACTACTCGACACTGGCAAAATTGATCAGAAAAGGACAGATGCCATTCATTAAGAAAAAGAAGAAAAGATAAATTCGAGAGAGGAGTTGATATTTAATTTGCCAGAATGTTACTTTTGTAACATTTTAACCCTCTCATGTTACCGCCATGTTACATCCATTGTGCAAGACTCATTAGAATTAAAATTTAAAAATATTTCCCAGCAAACAAAAAATATATCGAGAAACGGAATGCATCCAAGAATGTTTTTGTTTTTATGTATTAAAATTTATAATGCAATAAAAAAGTAGTGTATCATTTTCCACATAATTTAAGGTAATGTTACTTTTCTCGTGAAAATGTTACTTTTTGACCTGTCTCATGTTATAGATGACTATCTGCCATTGGCAACACTGCTCTGCTTTTCTTTGAAGTTTGAGTGCCACCCTCTTGAGTTTATGTGTTCTGTGGTGCCACCCCTATGATTGATGTGATGAATGAGTAGAAATAAAACTCTTGAGTTTAGGTGTTCTGTGAATAAAAGTGCCAGTAGTAGGGATGTCGGAAATGCAATAAAGTATCGATATATATCGTATCGATGTTTTTTAAAAATATCAATATCGATATTGATATTTTTATAAAAAAATATATCGGTATGATTTGACTTGACAGAGAATATTCGTGCTGTTTAAATTGAAATTGACTAACAGAGTTGCCAACTTAAAAACCAAACTATAAAACAGCAAATCAAGTCGACCAAAAACAAAGAATACATTAAATATAATTTGTTTAAAGATGTTAGTATAAAAAAAGTATTTTCTTTTTGGGATTTTTTAATCTTAAAACTCTTAAAATGTTTATTGGTCTGAAAAAAATATCGGTTTTTATACCTTTTCGATACTTAGAATTTTATATCGATACATCGATATATCGAACTATTCAATATCGCTCAAAAATATCGATATATTGAAAAAATAATATCGATATATCGATGTATCGATATTTTTTCAACAAGCCTAGCCAGTAGTGCCACTACTACTACCACTTACCAACCAGTGCCACTCACAAAAAAATACATAAAAACATTGCTCTTGATTAACCATCAAACAAAATTACAACACTCAGTCAAACTATCAAGCTAATAATCATAAGAACTAGAATCCCTACGTTCCTCAGTTCCTCACTCTCACTGCTGTAAAATGACCACAGAAGAATCTGACTCTGAAGAAGAAATTTTAATCTATGCTGAATTTGAAGATAATGTAAACATCAACAAATATAGAAGTGTTCATGTTTTAGGTGTTAATAACAAAACTCCAGTTATTCAAATGGATGACACATTTTTTATCGGTAAGTTCAGTAAGTTATACTCTCAGTCTGAACTTCATCGTCAGTATACATATTGAGCAATGTGAAAAATCGGTTTAAAGATAATTATTTCTCAAAGACCACTAAAGTCACTTACAGAGAAAAATACATTTGGCTGAGTCTATTAATACAGGTACTGTACGAACAATTTATAATTATTAATACGGTTACCATACGAACAATTTATAATTATTAATACGGGTACTGCGGGGGAAGGGGGGGGGGCACCATTCTTGAAATTAATAGGTATAAAAAAAAAAACCTAACAACCTACTGTTACTTTTGTGACTTATGTCGGAGTGCCCCAAGTTTGAATCTGGATTTTTAAAACACTTTACAGTCGCATAAAAGGCGTAGTAAAGTTAAAATTTGGGTTGGCTTTAGTATTGTTAGGGAGGAGGAGGGACGGGGGAGGGGTCCTCTCTGCACTGACATGCACCATTCTTGAAATTAAGTAGGTATAAAAAAAAAACCCAACAACCTACTGTTACTTTTGTGACTTAAGTCGGGGTGCCCCGAGTTTGAATAATATCCGTACGAATAAATGTAATTTATTCATCCAGCACCCGTACAAATAGTCACTTCCAATACATTTTACAGAAAGTGTGTACACAGTGTACTGGTTTGGGTCCAGTGGTGTAACAGTGATACATGATATTACATACTTAAAGTTAGAATTGACAATTATTACAGCTTATAGGATAGCAATGTTTTTTATGATGTGTTCCTTTAATATTTTTTAAATTTAAATATGCTTGTAAATTTCTTAACACTGTTCGGCAATTTATTATTTATAATGTGCTCCTTCAAAGGTAATGTTTTCTTTCCATAGTTTGTTCTAATACAACATTTTGGAGGTTCTTGTGTTGCAATTGTGATGTGAATTTGTTTTTTTAAATTAAAAATCACCTATCTTACATGCTCATGATTGAAATAACCTATTTGTATTGTGCTGGACATCCTCATATTCAAATAGGTCACGGTTTGATATTGATGACCTATAAAGTGCAGAATATTGTTGTGTGGATTGACCTTAACATTATTTATTTTACCATATTTTCTTTGCGGGGAGATTTTTGTTGCATTAAAAAAAATAAGTCCATCATTCTCATAAGATGCTGTAAATCACTTTATTGATTGTTCAAGGTAAACATGAAAGCTCTCTTGGAACCTACATGTTTTTTGAAGAAGATCCATTGCCACATTGTGAAGACCCCTTATTTGATAAGTTACCTGAAAAAAGTTTGAAGTTTGTTTGCAAAACGAGAAAACATTTGAATATGGAACATGCCTATGTAACTCCAAAAGAGGGCAAAGGTAAAAGTACATTTTAATTTAATCTTTGAATAAAAGTTTGTTTTCCCCTACAGCTGCAAAGTACATACATTGAAAACAAAACGGGCACTATTGCACTTTGCAAGGCCAAAAATGTCAACATGCAAAGAGGTCTAACTACCTCTTAATTCCACCTGTTGATCTACAATGTCCTCCACATCACAGACGTAAAGGTTGATCACTTTTACATATTATCCTATTTGATTATTACAGACCAAGCGCTAGATGGAATGAAGTCCTCTGATGATGATGTCAAGCCCATCAATTTCACATCTCTCCAACAAGCTATTGATGCATTTGGCACATATTTCAATAAAGAATCAAAAGTTATTCCCGATACGAAAGAGTAAACTAATAATGAGTATACCTACCGGTAAGTCTTTTAAAATACAAATTTTTGTCTTTTGTTTTCCCCCACTTAAAAAAGACAAAGACATGCATTTATTTGCTGCTTCAGCCCACATAATACCCACTATTAAGAAATAAAAAAAACAAAGAAAGATAACACAATATTTCAAAACCATATTAAAGAAATATTAAGAAAAAAAAATACATTGGTAACAACATACTAAAAACAACAAAAAGAGATCAGTGTATGTGTGCTACTGCAGCCAATCGGCTCTAGCTAAGAAAAACTACTGGCAACAATATAGACTAAAAAGCAGCCAAGTGCGAGTCGGACTCGCCCATGAAGGGTTCCGTAGCACGACGAGCTACAAGAACCTTTAATATGTTACTTGATGTAACATAATAAGGTTCTTGTAGTTCGTCGAAAGGTAAATTGCGGTTTACGGTTTATGACGTATAAAAAAAAAACTACTGACTAGATCTCGTTCAAACCAAATATCGTTGGAAGTTTACATAGTAATGTACAACATATTTTTTTTTTAGTATTATCATTCTCTTACTTTAGAAGTTAGAGGGGGGGACCAACTTTTTTCCACTTTGGAAGTGTCTCTCGCGCAAACTATTCAGTTTAGAAAAAAACCATATTAGAAACCTCAACATCATTTTTGAAGACCTATTCATAGATACCCCACCCCACACGTATGGGTTCGATGAAAAACAATTTTTTGAGTTTCAGTTTCAAGTATGGGGACCTCCGAAATTTATAGTATTTTTTTTTTTATGTAAAAATCTTAATGCGGTTCACAAAATACATCTACTCGTCAAGTTTCATCAGTCTAGCTCTTACGGTTTTGGAGAAAAATGGCTGTGACATACGGACGGACAGACAGACATGACGAATCTATAAGGGTTCCGTTTTTGCCATTTGGCTACGGAACCCTAAAAAGGACTACACTTTTAAAGAGTCCTTTTTTAGTCTAGACTGTACTAACAGTCAGCAACAGGTAGAAGTCCATGAGCATGATGTTTGTGATGATTTAAAGTTTTAAAGCCTTGTTTATCTCTGGAACCTGTAACTGTCGTAAAAATCAAATGACCAATAAATAGATAAAAAAAAAACTGATAATTCAGTTTACCTGTTGGGGTTTTTCTATTAGGAAATAGAATTAGCCAATGTAATAATTAGTATGCTGAATGTCTAATTGCATTTAGTAACATGCTTATTCTATTACTAGTGGCCGCCCGCGGCTTCGCTTGCCCCGTTTCCGTTAATTTTTCGGGATTAAAAGAAGCCTTTGTGCTGTTCCAGACCATAATCTATATCTGTGCTAAATTTCATCCAAATCCGTTCAGTCGTTTTAGAGTTATTGAGTATCAAACATCCATCCTTACAAACTTTCACATTTTTAAAATTAGTGTGATTTTAATATATCGTGATAGGTTCCTTGTCATCTATGTATGTACATAATACTTTACCACCTACCTGAATGTAAACTAAACCAACACGCCACGCATCTCGATCGATTACTTACTAAAACAATTGAACTCAAAATAAGCAAAATAAATTAGGTAAACATTTATTCCAAGACCCGTAACTAAGCAGAGGTGGTACTATGTGTATATACTATATCAGGTAGCTGATAGAATACAAATGTATTTATTTTGTAAGTAAATACATTATTAGAATACAATATAACACCCAGACAGAGAACAAACATCTAAAATTATGTTCATTCATCGATTTATTAAAGTGTTCGCCACACAAATATTTACTCTCGATGGGAATCGAACCCACGCCTAAAGCGCAGAAGGCAGAGCTACACTGCACTTCCGCCTGCAATTTAGCCTAATTATAAATCGGTGCGTGATTATGTAGGCATGTTGAGCGTTTTGTTTAGATGCGCGAGCACGCATGAGTCCTTCCTTTTCGCCTGCTAACGATATACGCTTGTTATTGCATCATCTGAGTAGGTACCTAGTTTGTGGAACTGGGCATGGCAGCACTAGCTTCACCCAGTTGAAAACACGTTTCAATATAACCACTTCTTTGGTTTCAATAAATTGATCTCCATGATTTTTTGGATTTATTTACTCAATAGAACGCCTGCGCCAAACCTCTTTTACAATTTCACTTAATTTTTTTAAGTATAATTATGTAGGATAAAACCATAATGCAAGTAAGGTAGCCTCCTGCAATAAATGCAACCTTATGAATGGGCCATTCCCCGTTTAGATTTGTTTAAGAAATAAGTGTTTCGGGGGCTTCCCCTGTTTTAATGGCTCCATTAGCTTATGCTATGGTGTTCCATTCCAACTTGCAATTCAGTTGAGTTCGGTCGAACATCAACGCCGTATTGCGTTTAGTTTTCAGTACGCAGTTAAAATTATTAGTTAAAAATGGTGAAAGAAGGGCCCAGTTCCAGTTTATCTATACAATCAGGTAGGTTTAACTCATTTAAACGGCGTCGATTTTATATTTTCTCAGGTTTTTTACTTTTTAAGTTCCCTTTGCGTAGGGTTATTTTCTATTGATTCGGTTTGTGAATCTTTTATTTTCTTTTCTTTTTATTGAAAACGTTGCAAAGCTATGCAGATATTGTACCCTAAAAACCAACGTATGGTTTGTGTGGGTCGACATTCGACGGAGTATTTACAATAATTTATCGAGTACGTCGATAACTTATGCTAGAATATCTCCTAAAGATAGGCTCCAATTTCTTATTTTGCAATTGAATATTTTAGGCATATATTATTTTAGGTAAAATATTTCACAATACAGGAGACGAAATGAATAGATAAGAAGTATTTTAGACAATGGATCGCTATCCTATTTTACTATCAGTACGTTGTAAAATAGGATAGCGTTAGCTTTTATATGTTACCTATGCATTCGCCCAAAAACTGTTTCACGTTTATTTATAATTTGTTAATTATGTTGTGTATGAAACTGTTTTTGCAATTACTAGTTATGAGTTGTTTATTTTTAGATTTTTATAAGCAAAAAGGTATACGTATGAATGAATTATTTTATTTTCAGATGTATCCAGCAGTGAACCACGACGGTGTTCTAGAAAGAGTAAAAACAAAAACATGGAATATGTTCTTATGCAAATCAATAAGAACCATGTCAAAATTGACAAAGAAGACCGAAAAAAAAATAACACTATACTGTTTTCCGTACTCAATAAGATCCTTAATTTAATGCGATCTTGCGACAAACTATTTGATAGCATGAAACCAAAATTGGAATACATGGGGAGCTATTTCGATGGTCTACGCGTCGGACGCCCAACAGAATATGATATAAATATTGTTCTTACTTTTTACATGAACTATGATAAAATCATGCTGGTTTCAAATGAGACCAAAGGAGCTTCTGCCAGTGTGATTATGCCATCAGAGTTTCGTAGGCTATCAAAAATACCAGCCACGGCGGCAAAAGGTTTCAAAGATACTGAACTTTGGTGCGACGCATCGCATCGCTTGTCCATGCAAAGATTTAGATCGTGGATGCAAAAAGTTGTGGATAACGCATTGAATACTCTTCCTGTAGAAAATGGCATGAAGATCCTAAAAATGAACAATAAGTCGTTTCAAATAGCTACGAAAACATCGGGTCCCGCTTTCACTTTGACTATTATTGAAAATAGCGATAATGTTATCGATATCGATCTCGTTCCAACATTATCATTCTATCTTCCGAAGATTCCGACTAACACAAAGATGGATTTCGGCAAGGCCCAATTAACAAATATTAAACAGTATTTCGCTGTACCGAAACCAACTGATGATGACTTTTGTTGGAGATTAGCGTTTCCATATCAAGAAAAGTACTATATTTACAATAAACAAAACATGAAGAGTGCCATTAAAATTTTGAAACTATTGAGAGATGTGCAAGGATTTCATAAATTGGCAAGTTATTACATAAAGACATTATTTTTGTGGGAAGCAGTTGAGAACACTGATCGTTTTTGGAAAAAGAAATCTCTGACGTTTTTGGTAATTTATATGCTGAAAAAACTAAAGGCATGTTTATCTGATAAATTAATAAGAAACTTCTGGTGTCCAGACCATAACTTACTGGAAACAATTCAAGCGGAAACATGCCAAAATTGGAGTAATAGACTCTCCCACATAATTAATAATGTTGAGAGCAATAAAAAGAACGATCCATTTGTAATACTTAAATACTTGACAAACAAAGTAGAAAGCGTAGATAAGTACAACAAAATACCTAATAAAATAAGTGGAGTAGTAGAAGAGAAGTAGACCAAACGAAAATTTTAAAAATTATCGTTTTTCAGGTTACAAGAAAGTTTAATATATTGTAGGTGCTATGTACAGTTTTTTTAATAAGTTTGTGTAATAAAATAAAGTTCATAAGGAAGATGCTTGTTTTAAACTTACCTACATATACCTTAACCCGCCAACGGTGACGTCAATTTGACTTACATTTTCGGTGACCCCGGTCCCACGCACCGGGTTTTTCAATGTAAGATTTCTCAGAATCTTTTATTAATTTACCACATTTTTTATGAATTATAAATTATTTGACAATAAAACAATGATACTTCATGAATCACAGCCTCGTTTATTTACTTTTTCTTATGATTAGACAACTTCACATAGAACCTAAAAAATTTGTTCGTTTTTACACATTATAGCTTTTAAACATTTAAAACACAACAATCAACATATTTATGTTTTTTTTTCAGCTTTTTCAGTTTCTAGACTCCCCGAACTTACTTATAATAAACAAAAAATGACATGCTACTAACAAAAAAAAAAATTGAAAATCACGTTTCTCCAGTCAACACTGCAATACTGCATATGGCCCTACATGCTCAAGACACAAATGTTTCTTGCAGTTGTGGCAAGTGTATACTTTGTTCTTTCTGATGATCGTCTGTCGGCATCAAGCAGTTCATAGAGAAGTGGTTCTAGACGATGCTATTCGCTTTTGTACGACATGCTGTAGCAAAGTTTATATTTGAATCAAGATGAAGAATAATTTCGTGTTATTACGATAAAATTTAAGAAATCGTGCAATAAACTTACTGATTATAAAATAATGCAATAACACACTAGCAAAAGTAAGTAAAAAATGTACATAAACCTGTCAAAAAACGAATAATCGATAATTCAACTCTGCCTATTTTACTTACATATTCGGTGACCCCGGTCTGCCGCACCGGGTTTGCACCAAAACTCAAAAACTTGCGCCAACTCCAACGTCGCGGGTTGAAATAACGGTGTGTGAGGGGAAATCAGGCAGCTACTCGAAATCGCGATGAAAATCACCGGCGAGGGAAAAAGTTATTCGAATTTTTCAAGTCACCCGGTCTCACAGACATATAGGACACCGTTCCCGGGTTAAGTTAGTTTTTAGAGACTGAGACGTGTGCATTTACCTAAAGTTGTAAGTAATTCTTTTAGTGAAGCTGAACCACGAGCTTACTTCACTAATATTCTACCCAGTGCCAGAGTACCTAGGTACCTAAACCTTTCATCATTCTCCATAATCTCTACTTCATCAGAAAGAATCGAAGTATCATCATTCTCCATAATCTCTTCTAATTCAGAAACAATCGAAGTAACCGTATACGAACCCGCCTTGAAGAATTATAAAATAAAAAATAAAATAAAAAACGTTTATTGCCTCGTTATAAACCTAGGAACTACATTATTATACTTAACATAAACTAAAAATACGAGCACAAAGGGTCTCATTCAGCTATTATATTATTTTGGGATTTATCTCTATGTAACGATTTTTAATTAATAGCCTACTCAAAGCACCGCCTATTGTCGTTGGGTCCATTAAGTGGACAGCGTCTCAGCTTCGTTTATAGACCGAGGAAAGACACCTATCCTATATTACCTGCACGCAGGGCGGCCCGCAACCCGCAAGCGCACCGGATGCGCAGTTCCTTATAATATTCAAAAAAAGAGCGGGAATAGAAAAAACCTAGAAACACTATGTTCCACGGGACGGGGGGACGACGGGGCTTTGGTTGACCATCTAGTAGGTCTTTACATTACACGATGGGCAGGGCCACTACACACAGGACACAGGACTGCACATACAAGACATAGTTGCCACTTCCAAAATAAGTTTGACGAATGTAATGTAATCCAAGATGGCGAATTGATTGGACCATGTTTTTTTTAATGTATTTGTAGGGCTTGCTTTGTCGCTTATCGACTTAATAAACTAAGAAATCAACATCCACTTTCAGTGGTCTATCATAAAGAGAGGAGGCATGCTGTTCTGTGGGTCTCATATTCTTCCTCCAAGCGGTCGAGGTAGCTCAACAGTGTTGCCAATGCTAAGAAAATTACCGTGTTCTACGGCAATCAGGCCAAAAAATTACAAAAGCTACGGCAACCCTATTGCCGTAATCTGGGGAAGAGTTTTCCTATTATTTCAGTTGATTCAAAAAGGGACCGTCGCCGCTCCTTCATCGTCGTGTGCTGCCATCAACCTGTTCCTGCAAACAGTGGGCGTTGCATGGTTGCAGCTTGCAGCGCCAGTTCAACTCTATGAGCTGAGCAGACACGCTGTTTTGTGAGCCTTATAGTAGTTCACTTATTTATGAGCAATGATTTATAACAATTGCTGATACGTACATAAAGTAAATTCATGAATGCATGAAAAAAATTAAAAAGCACCAGTTGGCATTTTAACATGGCAATTTTGCCTAAATTACACGGCAACCTAAAAATTTAAGTTGGCAGCACTGGAACTCAAATTAAAAAAAGCACGCCATTTTGTTTTTGTATCGCCATTTCATTTCTTTCTTGAGATGGAATATTGGTGAAGAAGAAAGTGAGACAGAAATAAAATAGTCTTCAAATCTTTTGAAATAAACACTGCTGTGAAAGAATTTTAATTATATTGGAGGAAATCTCTATCAGGTAAGTTTGAATGCCGAACAGCTATTGAGGATCTTTTCCTCAAAGTATAGCAATTCCTTCTGCTGGGGCTGTTGAAAGAGTACAATGGCGTCCGACAAGCTCCGATTGCCGTAGCGCAGACAGTCCGTCATCCTTTTCTTGCACATATCATATCGGCTCTTCAAGAGACGAGACACCGCTTACATCAACGAATGATCTTTTCGTTGTACTACTGACTGAGTATAGAAGACTGATTCCCTGTTACCTTCGCACGCTGTGTTGTGGTTGTTGAGTAGAGATTCCTTGCGTTTAGCCGCGCTTTTGAAATTGTCGTAGAAATTAGTGGGATAAGCAGTGTAAATAATTATCTAAGTGTACTGTTATTATTGCAGATGTATAGGTGATAGTGGAGGATAAGGGCACAGAATGTTTACCACCAATACTGTACAGGCTGGTTCAGTGCCGACTCTTCAGTACCAGGAACACCCAACACAGAAATCCCAAGGGAAAATTATAGAAAATGTTCAGCAAAAAAATGCTCAACAAACACAACAGCAACAACAGGTAGCGTTTCATAACATTTGTTAAAGTCTAGCTGGAGATTCCTTCTAGAACTAGAGTGAAAGCTTTGTTTTATTACAGGAATTCCCTACATTCTGCTACACCACAAACGTAAACATGATCGGAAAGATTGGGAGCACAGCTACAAGTGGGACGGGTGGAGTGAATATAACTCAACTGACTACAAGTGATGATAAGACTTGTTACATAGCCCAGCCATTTTCCTACAACTATGCACTGGTCAATCAAATGCAGATTGCTCCTAATGGACTGCAAAACACAATATCCAATATCAGTTTCAAGTGTGATGTTTGTGGCCTCATGTTCGGACACCTTACCCTTTTAAATGCTCATAAAAGGATACACGCCCAAGATACAGGTACCTAATATTCAAATATTACATTATGAGTTCATACTGAGGTGTTATATCAGCGATCTGGTTTCCATAGTACAAGCTCTGCTTTATTTAAAATTTAATTGGAATTGCGTTGTATGGATTGTCCCTAATATTTATTTATTCAGGTATACTTATACTTATTAAGGTGTCTCTGCCTACTTATTACATGACACAATCCATGTTAAAAATTAATAGGGAGCTTACCATAAAAAACTTTATATGATTTAGATAGAGATTTATTTTCAAAGAGATTCTGTGTGCCTGTAAGTATTACCACCTGAAAATTACTTTTAACTACTGCCTATACTCTAAGATTAAAATCTTAATAAAAAGGTATATATTTTTTCTATTCACCAAAGTCAAAGATGTATTTATTCAGTAGTATTACAAGGATCACTTTGAATTTTGTCGTAAAGCTAGTTCAGTCTAGGTGCCAGTTCCACGCGACCAAGCCTTGTAGAACAGGCAACAAACTTCGGCTGGGTTCCTACCGTTTTTTGTATGATCATTTTCCAAATCAAAAATAATGATAATAGCAGTGAAGTTCCAGCTAGCTGTTGGGACAAACATATGGCCCACCTGGTGTTAGTGGTAACTATCGCCTATAACAAAGCATTGCCTCGTAGGTCACGCACGTCAGGAACGTGACCTACGTTGCATTGTCCTGCATCCATCAACTTGAGGCATGTTCAGCCTTGTGCTTGTAATTTCACCAGTACCCTTCAAACTGAAACACAGCAATGATGCTGCACTGCTACTTTCAAGCCCTGCAAACAGCTCTACAAATTTATTCTAAGTTGATATTTGATTATTTAATTTCAGATGGCAACATTACAGTGGTAGCGACCGGAGTAGGCGGTGGCAATGAAGTGGCCATGAACCCACACATCCAGATTCTATCCACAGACAGTGACCAGCAACAACATCATGTGCATGACAGTAAGTATACAATAAGGCAGCCGGGTCTGAAGTTAGCTATTTGCTGAATTTCCGTCAATCATTGGCCATTTCTGTGCACACAGCACACTTCAGACCCTAAAATATCCATGTGCCGTATTTAACCATTTGGTTTTTTGACGTGATAACGTCTTATAAATCGATGGAGCCGGCTGCACGCACGAAAAAACTTGACTCATGCGTCGTTACGTCGTTTCGTGGTTCCATTTACCTGAGCCCGAGCCCGGGTCGGGTAATGGGTAAGGGTAAATGAGGGTAAGGGTAAGGGTTCGGTCGGGTTCCGGGTCCGGGTCCGAGAGTTCGAGTCCGAGTCCGAGTCCGCGAGTCTGCGAGTATTTTCTTATGACGTTATCACGTTCAACTATCGTCAGTAAACCGACTTTACAGACAACCGATTTTTTCTGACTACCCTCTATATCTATAACATTGCCAGTATTTTAAGTACTGACATGCACCAAGCAGTCTGATATTTGTCTTGCTTGCACTTTACTAAGTTATAGGGGCACAACTATACAAGTTAAGCTGCTACATATTTCAAAATGAGGCATCCAAATTGGTCCAGGCTTCATAGGATAAATTGAGTCTAAAACATCATAGAACAAAATATGACTTTATTAAACTCCAAAATAAGAACAAGAAGAATACTTAAAAATAGAGGTCCACTGGGTTGTCTTATTGCTAAAAGCGAATTCTTCCAGACAACCTTTGGATAGATAGAAACATGATAGCACAAGTACATACAAAACACCATCATAAAAAAGTTTATTTATTTATATTTAAATTTTTTAAATTTTCAGCAAAACCAATCATAGAAAAAGTTCAAAAATGCATCACTTGTGGTAATCACATATCAAGTAACCCAAAAAGAAAAGGGCCCAAACTAATACGCTGTGAGAACTGCATAGCACAAGATTCAGTTGACCAACGGGGTAATCAAAGTGAGTACAAGACTACTAGGTCTTCTTATTGTGACACTGGTTTACAAAGGATTTTAAGTGTGCCTCAGAGAGGCTCCTTTCGTGCACTTGAAAAAAAATTTGAACTTTTAGGTTCTACGACATGCCGGTTTCCTCACGATGTTTTCCTACACCGCTTGAGAGCACTAGCATTGTGCTATGCCAAAACTCGAGCACAAAATTTGTGTACATGACGTTTTCGAATAATAAATTCAATAGGAATACGTACAGGATTTGAACCCGCAACCTTAGGACCGGACCAGCATTAATGCTGATCTTTCTCTTTACTATTCTATCATCATCAGCCTGAAGAAGTCCACTGCTGGACATAGGCCTCCCCTACACATTTCCAGGAAGAACGATTCTGAGCCCTTTCCATCCACCGTCTTCTTACGATCTTAACAATGTAGTCGTTCCATCTGGTGGGTGGGCTCCCTACTATTCGTCTTCCGGTTGGTGGGACCATACTGTTCTATAGCCTAGTTTATACTAATTTATATTGTTCAAACTTTGCAGTGAATAACCAGATATTCGTGGCAGATGAAAATGTCAAGTTTGAAGTAGGCGCAGTGAATACAGTCCATAATGTCCAACCTACGTCAGATCCCTTGGCTGTCCAGTCACAGCCGACGCAGCAGCAAACTCAGCAAGTTGTGAAGACATGTAAGAGTCAATTTCATTTTATCTTTTTAATGTTACTATACGCCTGTGTGCCGGTTCGGCTGGTGTTACTTTGCGGGTCTGAACTGAATCGCTAAAACTTATTTCAATTTCAATGTTTTTTTTTCAGATTTAAAAATATCCAATTTGTTAGTACCACACAATATATTTTTTATATTGTATTGTGGCGGCTGTCTCAATTTTAATTCTCTGAACAACTCTCCGAGTCATATTTTAAATTAGCGCTAATGAAACGGCAGTGAGTAAGCTTGTAAGTCAAACATTCAAGTTTTTTTTCTCCACAGTACCAGGAGGTCACCATCCAGTAAAGAAAAGAAACCTAGCATCAGTAACAAAGTGTCAGAACTGCAACGGCTCCGGAATAATTTTCGTTGGTGGAATAAAAAATAAATTAAATCAGAGCAATGCAGAGAAACCGTTTCATTGTAACATCTGTGGAGGATCTTTCTCGAGATACTCATCTCTATGGTCTCACAAAAAGCTGCACTCTGGCGAAAAAAACTTCAAATGCGGTATTTGTGGGATCGCCTTCGCGAAAGCTGTTTACTTGAAAAACCATTCGAGAATACACACGGGAGAAAAGCCGTACAGGTGAAATATATTCTACTATACTAGTCCGTACGCACTTGGAAACTCTGGGGGAGAGCTTTACCCAGCAGCGGGACACTGCATTCAACAAAAACTCTACTAGTCTGTTCACAACCTATGTTGGCAAATTTGCAAATTCATCCGCTCTTGGTGTGCGGACTGGTTTCTTCAACTAGGCCGCTGATGGGCCTTTTATGCGTGACGCTTGACACGTGTTGTTCGTACATTTTTAGGTTCTACGACGCGCCGGTTTCCTTACGATGTTTTTCTTCACCGTTTGAGAGATCTGGCACATACATTTTTCGACAGAAAAACTCATAAGTACGCGACTAGATTTGAACCCACGACCTTAGGATCGGACGGCGGCGGGGCCACTACCACTAGACCACCAGTACTCACCAGTGCATAGCCTGTGTTTAATTACCAATGTGACGTATGTTTTTTTGACAGCAGTATATATTTTTTTCAAACAGGTGTAATACGTGCGGTATGCAGTTCTCCCAGTCTCCTCACCTAAAAAACCACGAAAGAACTCATTCTGGAGAGAAACCTTATGTTTGTGAAGTAAGTCACCATATTAAATATTTTAAAATGAAATAGCCCATTGTGTTCACCCACCTGTGCTGAGTCTGAATATGCCCACAGTTTTACTATGTATGTAACATGAGCTTGTTTTCCAAGTGTTTTAAGATAAGTACGGGCATTAAAACATTCTTGTTCTGATATTATTCTTATGGGTTTGATCCCCACCGAGAACAAATATTTTTGGAGAGAGCACAGATGTTTGTTCGCTGTCTGGGTGTTGTATTGTATTTTATGTGTGTATTTACAAAAAAACGCATATTAGTATTATATTAGCTATCCGCACTTGATGTGCGGACTGGTTTCCGCGAGTAGGCCGCTGGCAGGCCCTTTTTGCGTGACGTTTGACACATGTTATAGAGTTTTTTAGGTTCTACGTCTTACCGGTTTCTTCACGATTTTTCCCTTCACCGTTTGAGAGTACTAGCGCAGTGCACATAAATATTTCGACTGAAAATTCATTGGTACACATTTGAATTTGAACCCACGACCTTAGGGTCAGAAGGCAGGGCCGCTACCACTAAACCACCAGTGCTCTCGTGTTGTGTGGATTGTCCACAATATTTAGTTCATTTATTTATAGCTATCGCATAGTGTTTTTAGTGGTATTTTTCTACGATAATAAATATCAAACGTGTGGTTTTTTTATCACATGAGTTTTGGTGTAGGTACATATAGAATCTAGAATCATGTTTTGATGCCTGGTTTGTTTATTAGGTATGCGACAAGGGGTTTGCGAGACATGCGACGTTATGGAACCACCGGCGTATTCACACAGGGGAGAAACCTTACAAGTAAGTATGCGATCCACAGATCAATACTGTATAGAAGATAGTTCGAGCATTACTGCGTAAAGGTTGTATTTGACTTCATCCCCCTATTATAGCGACGCTTGTTGGTCTAAGTGTTAAAATATACCTACAGATCAATAATGTACTGCAATTTTTTAAACTGCTTTATTTACATCTTTATTCCAGAAATCTGCTTCAGCTACATAATATCTCCTAACATTTATTGAATTACATAAAATGTAATCTAATACGATCAACTTCCAATTAAGCAGGTTCGAGGTCATTTGAAATTCATAATACATAGGGCTGATCTATAGTCCACGGAATAACGCTATTCGTCAAATAAAAAAATGACAGTCTTTTTTTGACAAGCCTAAACAAGAGATGGATATTCATACATATTTTTATTTGATGGATACATTTACATAATATTTGTATTTAGAAAAATTTGCAGCTTATTTCTTTGATACTTACATTTTTAATTTGGAGGAACATATTTTTTTTTATATGAGCTGGCTGATACCATTGATTCGAGACTTTAGAAACCCGGAAATATTTGGCTTCCTTATACTTATTGATATTTTCCACACCAGATGCAATACGTGCGGATCAGCGTTCAGCCAAGCCGCGCATCTCAAGAATCACGCAAAAGTGCATTCTGGCGAGAAACCTTTCAAGTGCGACATTTGTACGGCCGCCTTCGCCGACCGATTCGCGCTCAAGAGGCATCGGGGTATCCACGATAAGTATGGTAAGTGTACAGGTTACTTGGGTACCAAATAAAACACTTCTTGACTAACAAACCACATATCTGCCTGGTGCGGCAGTCTGACCGTGACCACCAGTCCTCAACGAAACGCATGTTTCGTACGCCCACTGCCTTAGAGTGCCTTGTCAGCTACACCAGTTGGCGCGGTATTCTTTAATACATTACAGTAAGGAACACTACAAAGGATAGCCTTCATGTCGCTATGCTGAAACAATGCTCGAGTCTGAGTCGAGCCACAAGCATAGCTTTTTGACAGTTGTCCATTGAACATTTTCATAAATTTAATCAAGCCAACTACGCAATGAGCGCTTAAGTTTAAGCAATGTTTTGCGTCAGTCATCATTTCAGACGTGAGGGCATGAGGCCAATCTTAAAATCGGACTCATCGTTTATCTCTACCATAAGGCCGCTTTTACGGTAGCCTGAAAATTCCCGTTTCTAGAGTTGATAGCGGTCGCGCATCCGTTTGATTAAACATCGAACGTGACTAAGGGTCTATGCACACTATGAAGTACGCGACCTATATTCCGAGGCTGATTTTACGTTCCGAGTTCCGACTTATTCCGCTGATGTTACACCACAAATAGCATTGCAGGCGTAATCATGCCGAACTTCGGTCGCTTTTTCGGCATAGTGTGCATATACACTTATAGCTAAGTTTGTATAATAGACAAACTCTGTACCTAGCAGCATTAGACATTAGCTGAACGCTTTTATAATTTTTCAAACGGTTGTTTTTGTTAAGGTTGTTCGATTCCGATACAAACTGAATTTACACAACTATGGGCAAACAAAGTATAAAAATGTACACTGAAATAGCTGTAATAGAATTTTACAGTGGTCTTTATTGCCGGCCAGCTATACATATAAAGTTGGAGAAAACTGTAGGATAACAGAAATATTATTAAAAAAATAAAAAAGTAATTTTTTCGTCATTCTTTCTAAAGGGTACTAGCTTTTAGCATAGAGTCAATTTTGTACATCACTGTTTCAAAATAGACGTAAAAGTCTGTTAGTTCTTTTTCTGAAGCCCCGACTGCCACGACCAACGGCTGACACTCCAACTTTATATAACTGGCCGGTAATAAGGACCACTGTAAAAGCCTATTACAGCAATTTCAGTGTACATTGATACTTTATTCGCCCATAGTTGTGTAAATTAAGTTTGTATGGAAATCGTACCCCCTTAATGATATGATGTTATTTTTCCTCATCTTAGCAATCTGTTTTTAAATCATGGCTATCTTTTTTTGTCCGGGCTTATCTCAGGAAGGGCAGCAGATTAACAGAAATTTGACTTGAAGGTAAAGTATTTAATAGGGGGTACATTTTTATGACATTAATGAGAATTCGGTTTTGTTTATTGAATATAAATTTTAAAGGGGAAATATCTAATCTCTTAGCATTAACATAGCATGCCCGGACACTTAAGCGCTGCTAAACAAAGCCTACTCAATTTCCCTCCAGTACTAATACTTGTCAACTGCTTTACGATAGCTGAATAAATTTGCATATTGTTCTAATAGGTCAAACAGCCCCGCTGCCGAGGGTGCAAATAGACCCGCAGACGGTGCAACAAACCGACGCGCAACCAACCATTGAGGTCGAAGTCCTTGGGGACCAAGGTCTCTGAGGAACAGCCCGTAGCAAGCCACTAAGGAGCGTCACATCCGGCTATCTGAGATCAGGAAAGCCAATAAGGCGAACCCCAGTGAAGAATCCCTCATAGCCATAAACAGACCCGACAGAAAGATATATTAAAATAGCTTTAAGATTAATTCACACTAACTGCCGTAAGTGGTCAGTCCACGAGATATAATAATGGTATGGAAACAGGGATTTTCAAGGACATGGTGTTTTTTTAGAAGTTCTGATGGGTTCTGGTGATTTGGTTGTTTTTACAAGTGGCTTATTCAATAAGCATATTGAACCAGTACTGTGCACACAAAAGTGAGCAATAAAGGAAAGCGCAAGAACTTTCTTGTAAATATTATAGTGACTAATTGGACTTGTTAATTTGTAACCTTTATTTCTGCTAAAGTTGAGCAGTATTAGCATAATTTTATTTGACTGGAACAATGGCCCATTCAATTAGGAGAATTGACTAGCTAATATAGTGTTATGTATAAATGAATTTGTGATATTTACGTCTGTACATCTGTCAAATTAAAACCTCATTTCCCCCTTTTATGTAAGACTGGCTTGGCGTTGGAAATTACATGTTTTTTATGCAACAATGGGAGAAAAAGCATTGAACTGGAACTTTAATATTATACTGGACCTGACTATAAATAGACGTATTTTATACTTTTTTTTTATCATTACAATACATATTGTCATCTATAATGTAAAAAATAATAATAATAATAAACTGTTATGTTAGAATACTCACAGAGGTCAGTGTTAGTGTTTGGAAAACAGGATGTTGTGGTACCTAGTTTAAAACAAAGGCAGAAGTTGTTACAAATATTATCCCCACTTCAATAACGTAGCGTCGCTACATTGTACGAAACTACAAAATGTGTCGCGGTAGCAAGAACGGTTTTGTAGGTCATCAAGCCGTTTTTGCTGTCCCATTGCTTTTACAAGTATAGACGCATTTCTAGACCGCCATTTTTTTTTTAAACAACTAGTTGATGGAATTGGCATAAAGCCCACATGATAGTGGTGGGTGACCATCGCCTATAACAAAGCATTGCCTTGTAGGTCACGCATGTCAGAAGCCTGCCCTACAATGCACTGCACTGCGTCGCATCAGCTTTAGGCATACAGATTACAGATGTTCAGCCTCACGTGCCAATAATCTCACCCTTCAAACTGAAACACAGCCATGCTGATTCACGGCAGAAATAGGCATGGTAGTAGTACTTCCCCAGATGAGCCACATAAATAGAGCTGCTACTAATAAAACAAAGATTGTAATCTACATCTTATTCATAAATAATGTGTAAAAAAAAAACGGTTGTCTGTAAAGTCGGTTTACTGACGATAGTTGAACGTGACAACGTTATACAGCTGCATCGCTCACTCAAGTAGGAGAGAGACAGATGTCGAACGCGGAGACCGATTGTGCCTCTTTTTCGCTCGTTCCGCGCTTCAAGTTCAAGCCTTAAATAGAACGCCTCAGAGCGAGGTAACGCCGCATGAGTCATGTTTTTTCGTGCGTGCAGCCGGCTCCATCGAATTATAAGACGTTGTCACGTCAAAATATGAAACTTAAAACTTCCTGTTGATGTCTACTGAAATGAAAACTGAGAACTTCCAATTTGCTTAAGCTGAAGTACACCTACCATATCCAAGATGTGTATTTATATGTGTACCTTTATCAGTTACCACTGCCAAGGGGAGCTTTAATATTATAGACTAAAAAAATATTAAATTATTAGCATCACTCATTATTTATTTTTATGTCACCAACAAAATTGGTAATTGAACATACCTATAATTTGACATTGCATCTATTATTATTTGAGCGCGAATTCAGATGTTATCAAAACCGGGTGTTTATTGTATATTTCCTATTTTGAAAATTCGCATTACTGTTGCAACGGGTATAAAATACTGATTTGTAAGATTGTAACCACTGTTCACCTAGTACTACCTATTTTACATTATACATTTTACACTGTACATAGATAGTATTTTATGTTATATGATCATGTATATAGGTACTGTGTTTTCCTATATTTTAAACTTTGGTTAGTGCATCTGTTTGAATAGGTACCCTACTTTTTATGAAATCCTATGTAAGATGTAATATTAGAAGTAAAATTTAGAATGGTACATACTGTTTTGTTATTATTTTCCTTATTATTGAAGCCTACTAGGTATATAGGTAGGGTGCAATAGTTGATACTAAATGAAATTTCAGATCCAAGGTAGAGTAACAAAGCACAACATAAATATTGTTCAGTCTTACTTAGATAAGTAAGACTGCACAATATTTATGTTGTAGGCAAGATTGCCTGTACAATAAGTAAGACTGCAGGCTCTCAGACGATAGATCTGTATTATCTTTATCTAACCTTGAACTTCTCAACATGTAGGTATAGTTAACTATATATTTCTACTGGCATAATGAACTTAATTATTTGAAGTTGGAAACAAAACAAGAGCTATATGTGAATAAAACAAAAGACATCTGCATTATCATTTTAATGTTTTAGTGAAATTACTTAGCCGAAACTTAAACATGCGAGAATGTAAGGTTATAAAATTATAGTACACAATATGGAATTTTAATTGGTAACTTATTCATAGACCCAGTTTTCGTTAGCCGGAGTCCAGCCGACGAGTTCCTTGTCCGTGAACCACAAAGCGATCTCTTTGTTGGCGGATTCAACGCTGTCGGAACCGTGGGTAATGTTGCGGCCAACTTGAATGCAGAGGTCACCGCGGATTGTACCTGGCGCAGAATCAGCAGGGTTTGTGGCACCGAGCATAACACGGCCGGTCTTGACGGCGTTGAGGCCTTCCCAAACCATGGGAACGACGGGCCCGGAGCTCATGTACTTCACTAGACCAGGGAAGAAAGGCCTGGATGACAAATCGGCGTAATGTTGTTGCAGAAGTTGTTCCGAAGCCCAGACTTGTTTCAGAGCCACAAGTTTGAATCCCTTCTTTTCAAATCGCTGGATAATTTCGCCGACAAGCCCGCGTTGGACGCCGTCGGGCTTGATCATGATGAAAGTTCTTTCACGAGGTTCCGCCATTGTTATGTTAAAAACGTGCTACCGGCACGTCTGCAGTAGGTTAGCAGAAAAAACAAAGTGATCAGCAGTAATAGTGTTTCCAGATGGCTAAGTAAATTCTCCCCAATCTTGGCATGAAATCCGCCCAATAACCCCCAACGGCTTCAATTATTTATTTTACTCTTTAGAAAATAAAACTTAAGTATACAGTAGGTAGGTTGCAGGTAATTACCCGAAATAAGGCGTTACTGGCTACGATGTAGTTCTAAACTTCTTCTGTTATAATAGTTTACACTCATAGCTTGCGCACATCTAGGCGATGGCGATCAGCTGAAACGCTGTCAAATATCGCTGTCATATTTGATAGTGTTTCAGCTGATTGCCATCGCCTAAATGTGTGCAAGCTTTTACTTATTTTTGTCATAACCTTGTTTCAAAAACCTTTCTGACAAACGTTTCTTAAAACATACAGGGTTAACTTTAGGCAATGTCTTACATTTAGGTAACACTTAGCA
Organism: Thera obeliscata; assembly: GCA_947578465.1. Taxonomy (NCBI): domain Eukaryota; kingdom Metazoa; phylum Arthropoda; class Insecta; order Lepidoptera; family Geometridae; genus Thera; species Thera obeliscata. The sequence goes on from OX387926.1 coordinate 10,370,287, forward strand.
GTAAGGCAAGTATTGATGATGCAATCGTGATTTACTTATTATAATAATAATTATGTGCATAGTTACATTTGTGCATGACATTGTGGTAAATTCAATGAGTTGGCAGCACTGACGTGTGCACTGAGTGCTGCCAGGATCACATGCTGCGTTGGCAAAAGCGAAAGACGACCGACATAATCGATAATCGAAGGATAACGAGGCTAACTACTAGTAGTAACTATGCAACTATTCTGTTTCTGTTCCACGATTGAAAGAATAATCACACTTTTACATTGGTGAGGGTCCTGAGTCATGGGTCGTTAGGATAATGTAAGTTTTTTCACATGCTGCGGTTTAATCCAACTGGGACCTCGCGTCTCAGCCAATGTAGATTCGGACTCGTAGAGTAGTACTTTATAAAAGGTCGGACCGTTCTTCAGGCGGCGTTTGATGATGCAGTTTAGTTACCAGTGCGTCATCATATTCATCAGTGAGCATATCGAAACTACCTACTTGGAATCATTATGATAAACTATGCACCGTAGCGTAGGTGTGCAAATGTGTGTTGGTGCAAATCAACTACCAACTCACCTGTAACTTAGTAAGTACAGGTCTACCGACTACCGACCGACTACCTAAAAACATCAAAAGAAAACAAAATCTTATCTCAAAGAAATTTAATGGGCGTTTGTTCATTGTAAAATAGTAGTATATACAGTAGGATACAGCTCAAGTTACCTAAAACAAAGAAAAATGAAGCTTATTGCAAGGTTATAAGAGCTGGCAGTGTGTAGGCTGATGCGTATCCTTGTGTACATAAACGATTTAGGCATATCATGTATTCTGTGGTAAATTGTAGGCGCTTGATTACTGATCAATCTGATCGTTCAACCGTAGGATTAAACAATTTGATATTTTTGTAGCAAAATGTACTACTTAGGATATTTCAATATTGTAGTATTATTCTGGGTAGGTTGAATTACAACAGTGACAAAAAGATCTCTCTCATCATGTTGGTCTCTGTGTCATGTTGGTTAAAAACTATTCATTTATCTTACAGATACCAAGAGCTAAGTGTCTGAATCTCGAATATTCGTTAGACGAAGATATAGCACATCTAATGACGAATAAAGAATATTTACCCGAGGACAAGAATTTACCAGAACCGTTAATGGTAAAAACAAGTGGTAAGTATGTAAAGCTACTTATAACAGTATTAATCTTACTGACGACAGGAATGGAAGAGAGATAAGACATGTGCCGACTTCATATAAAGTGGGATAAGGACAGGAAGAAGAGATAGGTGTAATAGGAATAGTAAATAAGTATAGCTACCTACATACGTATACGTTTGTCTCTATACTAGATAGGCTTGCATGATAACTAAACCCTTGAAAAGAGTATCTAACTGGGCATTTTATTTATTTCTCTGAAAAATAATAAACATTATCTTTCAAATACTTAACCGAGTTGTTTTCAGAAAACGACGCAAGCTACATTCTTACTAAATTATCCGACGAAGAATTACTTAAACTTTTAAATAAATTTCCTAATAAAAATGAATATGATATTATGGAAGACTTCATCAAAGTTTCTGGGGATTCAAAAAAAGAGAAATATGAACTAGAAAATGGTAAGAAAGGTAAGTACGTAATTGCCTATATTTTACTATGCCTACCTATAATAACTTATCTTTATATGATATGAATACGATATACTAAATTTTCAATAATTTTCAGCCCAAAATAAACCTCAACAACCCATATTTAGACTTGAAAATAGAGAAATAGACCAGGATATTGTAAACAAAAATGCAGATCAAAACTATAACGCCCTTCAAAAACTAAACAACATGCTCTATAGTCGTCCCAAAGAAGAAATTTCAATTGAAAATGACGATCAGAAAGAAATTATTTTTGATATTCTGGTAGCACAGTTAAAAACACTTTGCTGTAAAAAGAACAAATATAAGAATCTAAAAAATACAGTTACACAAAATGCGAAGAAAATCAAAAAGCCTGCTGAATATATATTTTTGGTGGTAAATGACGAAATAAAAAGTAATACAAGTGACGAGCTCATACACGTAGACCCTGACAGCTTATCAAGAAACAGTAGTGTTTTGTTGCTGGGACCTATAACGACTCCACTATCTGATATGCAAACTAAACTTGTAGTAAGTAATCTACCTACATATTCATTTATTATTTTACTTACCGAAGTATTGGTAAGTACATAATAATAATTGGTGGTTGATAGGTACTATTTTGGTAATGTTACCAACCATCTGTGTAGTAGAATACAGCTTAAGTTGCCTAAATCAAAAAAAAATGACACTTAGGATATAAGAACTAGAAGTGTATAGTCTGATGCGTATCCTTGTGTACTAACAGCTATTTGATTCTATATTACTGAAATATGTTTGCTTCAGGTAAACCGTATATCTACAGAACTATCGAAACCAGAGTATTTGCCTCTATTGAATAAGATATCCGAAGGAAATCTTGGAGACAAGAATTCAGAGTTATTAAGAAGCTTTATTGCTGGCCCAGAAACTAGAAGATATATAAAACCACACAGATGTAATTATCAAGCAAAATTATCTAAAATTTATGGTGGTCCAAAATGGATTATTTGCACTGGTTATCTTAACTTAAATACACCTAGTTTATATGATTAAGCTACATGATTATTAAATTTGTTAATAAATGTGTGAAAAATACTATCATTGCGTGTGAGCCTGACCAGACATCAATCCTATTCGGACTATCTACCAATGTCTAGTATTTAGGTATTAACTATAAACACGGGATAGGTATTTGAGAGTTGAGACTATAACTGTAATATTTGAGAGGTCTTTCAAGCTTAAAATCAATTAGGTACTAAAGCAGTGGCAGCAAAGGCAAATGATGATTATGCTTATTGAACGGGCTAATTTTTATTATCTGTAGTTGTGTTGAGGTTGAGGCTCATCTATAACTGCCTGCCTGATCAACCCATCAACCACAGAGTTAAAGCCAAGCATGTTTTATTTTGCTATCAATCGCTTGTACTTTCTTATAGGGATGTAGGTAAAATACTTACATTAAATAAAAATGACCGATAATAAAATAATAGTTAGATGTAAATGGGTAACCAAGGATCCTCTGTATATTAAATACCACGACGAAGAATGGGGAAAGCCGGAGTTCACAAATGAGAAACTATTCGAGATGATATGTTTGGAAGGTCAACAAGCTGGTTTATCGTGGTTTACAATCTTGAAAAAAAGAAACAACTACAGGCAGTGTTTTTTTGACTTTGATCCTAACAAGATTTCTAATATGACTGAAAATGATGTCAATAATTTAATGAACATACCTGGAATTATAAGACATAGAGGTAAAATTGGGTCAATTATAAATAATTCCAAATGTTTTATTGAAATGAAAAAAAATGGAGAAGATTTTGCGAATTTTGTGTGGAGTTTCGTGAATAACAAGCCTATTGTCAATGAATGGAAAGATACTAATGATATACCAACTCAAACCCTTACTTCTGATGCTCTTTCTAAAGTCTTAAAAAAGAGGGGATTTAAATTTGTAGGCGCTACTATTTGTTATGCATTTATGCAAGCTTGTGGCCTAGTTAATGACCACTTGGTTGACTGTATTAGCTATAATAATTAATTATTAATACTAGGATTAGCTAAATAAAAAATAAGTACCTACCTAAGTACGAAAACCTACATGTGTGTCACTTAAGTACTTACTTACCTACCCATAATATGTGAGTTAAACAAGAACGTCATCTTATTATTTTTGAAGTGAAAACTTCTTTAGCGGCGTTGAGCACTTTCTGAAATGGGTATAAAATCTTAAACTCGCGTCAGGATCACGTGACCCTGATAAAGCGTAAGACGGATGTTTTTGTAGAAATGTACCCTAAGACTACAACGTAGAGTTCATAATAAAAATCACTTCAAAACATTAAACTGCACGAGAATTGCCGACTTTCACAGAACTGCACAATTATTGTGCAATAATTATAACAAGTGAAAAAAAGCCAAGGATCTCCAAATTAAATTATTGCAAATAATAAACAATAAAAAGCGGAGTCAATATAATTCTTATTCTATAAATGCAAAGTTTTTGAAGTGAAAACTTCTTTAGCGGCGTTGAGCACTTTTTTTTTTGGGTCATGTAGGGAAGGTGAGATTATTTTGAAAGCAATATAAATTTTTCCCCCCTTTCCCTCTAGACCCCTTTATTAAAAAACCTAAAAATGCCCTATTTTTAAGCCTTTTTTTTCGAGTGGAGCATTGCGGCGAGCGAAGCGAGCCGCCATGCGACCATGGGAACAGCGCGGCGAGCGAAGCGAGCCGTGCTGTGACTCCCCCCAAGCCCCCCAGAACCCCCTCCTCCTGAACCCGGGGGGAGCGTCGCGGCGAGCGAAGCGAGCCGTGCTGTGACCCCCCCTAAGCCCCCCAGAACCCCCTCCTCCGAAACCCGGGGGGAGCGTCGCGGCGAGCGAAGCGAGCCGCCACGCGATCACGGGGAACAGCGTGGCGAGTGAAGCGAGCCGTGCTGTTACCCCCCTAAGCCCCCCAGAACCCCCTCTTCCTGAACCCGGGGGGAGCGTCGCGGCGAGCGAAGCGAGCCGCCACGCGACCACGGGGAACAGCGCGGCGAGCGAAGCGAGCCGTGCTGTGACCCCCCTTAGCCCCCCAGAACCCCCTCCTCCTATGTCTGCCGTTTTACTTCATTTAGGACCTACTTGTAGGTCGCGCGACAAGGTCCCTTCTAGCGGTTCCGACCCGTTGAGGATTTGGCTTTACGTAAAATTTAGGGTTCCGTATAGGGTTTTGATTGGGGTTATACTATATTGAGGAATTTGATTAAATGGTCGACTTTTAGGGTTCCTTAGGACTTTGATTGGAGTTTCAACTACACTTAGAAGCTTGATAATGTTAAAATTTTTAGGGTTCCTTAGGACTTTGATTGGGGTTTTACTACATTGAGGAATTTGATTAAGTGGTCAACTTTTAGGGTTCCTTAGGACTTTGATTGGAGTTTCAACTACACTTAGGAGCTTGATAATGTTAACATTTTTAGGGTTCCTTAGGACTTTGATTGGAATTTCAACTACACTTAGGAGCTTGATAATGCTAAAATTTTTAGGGTTCCTTAGGACTTTGATTGGGGTTTTACTACATTGAGGAACTTGATAAAATAAACAACTTTTAGGGTTCCTACGTTAATAATCAAGTTTTCACTTCTGCCGGCACTCCCGGAGTGCAACCCGTATTTTTTTAATTAGGCATGGTCAATAACAATCAGGTTTGTTGATGCTAAGTTACACTTTAATTTGGCAGCTTATTTTTGTCAAAGTTTAGAACTTGAATGGAATGTCGTAAGAAAAATGCATAGGTAGGTAGTAGGTACTACTTAATACAGACCTACCTATCTGAAATTATTTATCTACTTTTATCGCTGATTGTTCACCTTGTATATATGTACCTGCCTCTATGTACATACAATACATTGTACTCAATAGTACTCAATCTGTCTATCAAGTAAGTATCGACACTATAACGAGTGTAGGTACTAATCATTTCCATACACCTTACGATGTTGAGGAATGAGGTCGTTGATACCATAGACATGCATCACGGTCCCACAAGCGCTCCGAGTACAATTGATCGATTTAGTTCTAATATTTACGAAACAAAATCGTAAAGTTTTGAAACTATCATGGTTTTTAACACTATTTTTATGTAACAACGGGATATCAAAATCATCAAAATTTAAAAATATCCCGTTGTTTCATAAAAATAGTGTAAAATCGTAAAGGATTAAAATCGATTTGTTTTTCTACGCTGGTATCATTCATTAGCAATCAAACAAAACAAGCAAGTAAAATCGAAGAGTTTGCTTTGCAGTTGCACCGTTTGCTCGGGTTTTTGTTGACATTACAACAAAGAGTATAGTTATGGAGGGGCATTACAATCACTGCATTGTTCATACCTATTTGTTAATCTAGTTGCTTTTAGATAATTCATCCTTCCAACCTAGTCTGTTTCGTTTCCTATTTTGATTTTGCATTGTAAGGGAAGGGTAGGTTGGATTGGGAATAGATCGGGAGATCGGGTTTCGCAGTGAAATAATTCATAAAAATCTTTGCACAAAATGAATATTCCTTTTCCTGTTCTAACACCTCGTTTAGTTGATTCCAAATGGTTTAACGCTGACAGCCCATGTGATGAAGAAGCTGAAATAGCAGCACTTGAGCATGCAAATCAACTATGGGTAAGTTTGTTGCAGGAACCATTCATAGTACCAAATATTTGTCCTAAAATGTAAATAAGAGTGGAACATTTTTTTTGCAGTTGAACTCTATTGGCCAGCATTATATGAAAAGAGTACCCCTTGGCAAGACTGATCCAGAACCGATGGAAGAAGAAGCAGACACTGATGAGGAAGAAGGTATTCAATTTCATACCCTTATTACTAGCAATAACAGCGTCTTGCTCGAGTTGTACGCAAGAACAAGCAGATTTTTTAAATAAATCCTGGTTATTTGCAGGCAATGACGAATCTGACGAATCTGAAGAATCCCACGACGAAGATGAGGAAGAAGATGCACCAACATCTTATTCCCCCACAAGAAATAATAATGAGTTGGAACCAGATAGCTTAGATGACCTTAATGAGGCTCCCGACCTCCTGAATACCACTGATCAGAGCGCTTTGTGGCCTATTCAATGATTTGTTTGTAGTTGATGAGAAAGGCCTTTAAAATAGTTCCAACTTTGTGATTGACAAGCTATAAAGCAGACTGTTTAATACAGGCATTAACTAGTTTGGGTAAATCCACTCTCTGGTATGCAAAACTGTGATTTTCTTGAAGAATGTACCTATCATTGATGATTGGGTAATGGGTATTGGAAAAAGATCAATATTAAAATAATTACAAAATTAATCAACATTTTTATTCAAAATAAACATTAGGTATTAAATAATACTTCAACAAACTGGATTATATACCAATTGCAGTCTTGAAACCTGGAGCCCAGAAACTAGAGGGAATGTGCCTGAAATCCTAGTTGAAGGTTGGGACACCAAAAAAACTGCAAAGTTTTTAGAATACTAAGCTTATTGCTTACTATTTACAAACTTTTTATTTAATTAATTAATAAGACAGTTGCGAACTGCTTCTTTCAGAGAAGTGTGGTAAAAGGATTTTTAGTCCATCTCAAAGAGGCTCCTTTCGTGCACTTGATACAAGTTTTCAAACTTTTGCCTAGTGTGGTGGGGGTCTCAAACCAAACAACTGTTAAAAGTTTGGTTTCAAAATGCAATGCAGTCACTATAGTCACAACCGTATGACTTAATTTAAAAGTATTTGTTTATCCTTAACTTTTGTAATAAAGTTCCAAAGGACATGCGGATTAAAACGGCCGTAAATACAATGAATAATAAGAACGTAATCATAACTAATTAAATTATTAAAATTATGTTCCTAAACTTTGAACACATCTCTGTTAATTGTAAAATCGAATTAAATTAAATAATCTTACATAAATCCTTAAAACTTAAGAAATCGAACAATAATGTTAAGAAAATAACAACAGTTGCTAGTACTAGATACAGTCAGCATCAGAAGTAAATGGGTACATTAGATTAGCTACCATAGAGGAATGCTAGACAGCAACACTCATTCATACACTTTATGAATTTTATGTACAGTGCAACCTAACTTGTCTGAGGGCTCATTATAAGTTTTAACATCATTTTGTACGCAAAATGACTTGTCGGTCAAGCAGAGCGCCGATGAGGCGGGATTGTGAAAATTAATGTTATTAATTTTCATACAATCAATCATCGTTTCTCCATACAAAATCGGGGCTAACGACTACGCTAATTTTGCGCTAAGCTAACGACAAAATTATAATAAAACTCAGAATGAGCTCTCTGTTCAGTCGACTATAGATAAATTAAATTATAATGGATAAGCGGATACTAAATATTTGTTCTAGTCTTAAGTTTACATTAAAATCGTCATTTCCCATTTTTTATCTATTGTTTCACAATTTTGCGATGGTGGCGCCTTTTATGTATGAACAGATAAGTTAGTGGCAATAATATTACACTTCGTAATACACCCATTTACTTTTGATGCTGACTTTAATTAGGGAATCTGATTGTGAATCCATGGTCCACCGCCGTCATTTAATTTTAGTGTTGTACAAACAGTTCTGTATTCAGATGATTAAACTTAAAAGTTTGGTGTACTTGTAGTCACAATCAGATTCCCCGATAGTACAGGTGCCTACGTTAAAAAATCACAGTAAGACAAGGAAGTACCTGTCTAATAATAAGAAACTATAGTTTCGGTATTACCCTTATAACATTTAGTCAAATAAAAGGTACGTCTTGTCTGTAGGGCTTAGCCCTAGACAGTGGCCATGCGTAAGTTAGCATGCCATAATGTTGCTGACAAATTCTTGACAAGATAGGTAAGCTCTTTGCGCAAAGGCTAACTTACCGCATGGCAAATTTGTCTTACGTACGTAAACATCGTTGAGCAAAGGTACTCGCACCGCGTAAAAAGAACACTATTGGTCTTATTTGTGGTATGCGTAAGCCCTTTTAGTGCTCAGCGCTATTCTTCAAAACTCGTCGATTTTAGTCTAATGACTACGCAATATAAATTCATTGAGGCCCGTACACGCGGCGACGCATGTCTGTGATTAATTTGCGGTAGTCGCTTATAGACTAAAATCGTCTGGCATCGAAGATTTGCGCAGCGCTGTGTACGAAGGGGCAAAATTCTGGAAATTCATCATCCACACTTGATGTGCGGGCTGGTTTTTCCGCAAGGAGGCCGCTAGCGGGCCCTTTTTGCGTGACCCTTGACACGTGTTGTTCGAACTTTTTTAGGTTTCCTCACGATGTTTTCCTTCACTGTTTGGGAGTACACATACATTTTTCGACAGAAAAACTCATTGATACACGACTAGATTTGAAAACACGACCTTCGGGTCGGTAGGCGGGGCCGCTACAACTAGACCACCAGTGCTCCTCTATAACTCTCCTCTCCTCTTCTGTACGAAGGGGCTTACTCGTTGCGCTATTGGTTCGTCATTATTCTCTCTGCGTAACTTTGTACTCCGCAGTCAAATCTCTTCAAAAGTTGAGCGTTTATTTTACGTGGTGCGAATTAGACTAGTTCCCCTACATTTCGACCGATGTCGGGACGTGTTAATAATATTACACTTGAGAGCTCATGAATCCGGGTCACTGACATAAACCTTGATAACTCTGATTCTAAAAGTTCTGGCTCACTGTAAGGGAACAAGATTTCATAGACCATTCAAAACATTTTATATTTCTATGCTGACAAGTTGGTTTCTGATAAACTACGTGACCTTGCACGAAGTGGTCTATCCAAAACTGTTCTTCCTGGAAATGTACAGGAAAGTAGTGGACTTCTTCAGGCTAAGTAGTGATGAAAAGGACTATGAATAATTTTATTTCAATAAGCTCGAGTTTATCCCGTTTATATTGAAAATCACACAAGATGTTTATCGCGTATTACCTTTAAAATACTTGTGTAAGTTTCAATATTCATTTCGTTCCCAAAAGAGAGAGACACGTATGCGAAACGAAAACAACATTTGGTGACGAAATGTGGTAGCGAAACTCGGACTTCGGGTACAGGGGCCTAATTCTCGGGCCGATCTCGATCATTTTGCAATTTTATTTTATTGCTTCTTTTCACAACCCCGCACTTTTTCTACGTTTTCCGTATATCGTAGCTGTCGAGGCTTCTACGATGAGGTCGTTGATGAATTACTGAAGCAAATCTGCCATTCTCTCTTTGAAAAGAAGCAATAAAATAAAACTGCAAAATGATCGAGATCGGCCCGAGAATTAGGCCCCTGAACCCGAAGTCGGAGTTTTGCTACCACATTTCGTTACCAAATGTTGTTTTCGTTTCGCCTTTTTGTCTCTCTCTATTGCATGGAGAAAATATGAGACGGCAAAAATACGTTACGTAGTTAGAGTTGTTGTCTCATCTTTTCTCTTTATGTCTGACCGTAGTTCTAAACTAAATCAAATAAATAGTTTAAATTAAATGAATACTGGTTAAAATGCACTGGTTACATCAATGACGACGCTGACGACCCTGGTCAGTAACGGACCGATGCTGTCAGGCGGGACGCTATTCCATTTCTTCGTGAGACATTTTTCTATTACAGCGTGAGTGGGCTTTTTACCTGGAAAAAAATACAAGACATTATCTTTAGGTGAAGAAGTATTTTGGAATTAGCATTTTGTCATCATCCCCTTATAGTTTGTTCTTACCAATTATCCCTCTATCCCACTATCCTCGCTTGAAAGCGTCGACATCATCCATCATCTCTCTAACGCTTACTTCATCACCATGTATGTGCACTATGCCATTTCCCTCAAATGGTGAAGGAAAACATCGTGAGGAAACCGGCGTATCGTAGAACCTAAGAGTTCGAACAACCCGTGTCAAGCGTCACGCAAATAAGCCCGCTAGCGGCCTACTTGCGGAAAAACCAGCTCGCACACCAAGTGCTGATGATAAATTTGCCGAATTTATGTGTCCGCAAGCTTCTGCCGAATTATTAATTCCAACAGGGCACCCTGTAGGTAGATGTCTGGATGTTATATTGTATTCTAAGTAATGTATTTACAAAAACAAATGCATATTTGTACAAATGCATGTAATGTATATGTGTTATTGTACTATATCAGATGTCTGGTTCCCATCATACAAGCTCAGCTTAATTGGGGGGTAGATAGTTTTGTGTGTGTTGTCCTCAATATTTATTTAATATTTATATATTTAAAAAAGATCAGCTTCGCTTACCTGCCGCTTTACACTCCGCTAAATTCAGAGTAAAGAATATGGCACTTTTCTTGACGAGCGGATTGTACTCGTCGCAGTAGAAATGGAAGGCCATGGCCAGAGTAGACGGTATCGCTTCAACGTGCTTCACCAGCATAACGCCGGTTTTATCCAGGTCCTCGCGAAATGTGCTGATCAGCTCGCTGGGACCGTTCATCTCGAGCGAGGAACCTTCCACCAGGGTGTAGTGGACCGGGGTGCTCTCGTTACCTGGAGCAAAATTCGGCAAATTTTTATCATCCGCACTTGATGTGCGGGCTGGTTTTTCCGCAAGTAGGCCGCTGGTGGGCCCTTTTTGTGTGACCCTTGACACGTGTTGCTCGAACTTTTTTAGGTTCTACTACACGCCGGGGCCGGTTTCCTTCACCGTTTTGAGAGTACTAAAAGTGCACATAAATTTTTCGATAGAAAAACTCATTGGTACACGACTGTATTTGAACCCACGACCTTCGGGATCGGAAGGCGTGGCCGCTACCACTAGAGCTCTCAATTTATAATATTTTCGTTACCTAGAGCAAAGTCATCAAGTCATTAGTCTATCAGCTCGATCGAAAGTCACATCGATGGAATGCGCTATACCAACTTGAAGGAGTACACATGAAATATCATACACCTTTTTTGTACACTATTTACCTAAATAGTGTACAAAATAGGTGTATGATATTTCAAAGATATGAAGTTGGTTGTTTGTATGAATTATGCATGATATTATGGTTGGAATCAGATTAACAATATTAAGAGTACTTTATTGGAACTGTAGAATAAAATTTATGATCAACACAAGCAAATTAAGTGTAGTAAAATTAAACCTCACGAAGATTATGAAGTAGGTACATAGATACTGAATATTAGTGTAGTGTATTTGCTGCTATCTACTAAATCTAGGTTATAAAATACTTACGCAAGTACTTAGATACGGTGTTGGATATATCACTGACGAATGCGTTGAATTCTTGTGGATGGAAGTGTCCTTCATCACTGTTATACACAAACATGAAAGATCCTGTATCCTGTCTTTCGACTATTGCTGCAATACCTTAAATAAAAAAAAACAATATAAAATACACTTATACACAAAACTACCTACTTAATATAGTATTCCAGCTATCTATCTTCACGTGTGTGCACAAGCACCGTCAACAGTTGGAGAATAAAGAAGACTCCAATGGCGACTACGAACCGGTTAAGGTTGTGGTCACCATTGTGTGTCACGTTTACAGCTAAGGTCATCCAGATGGAATACAAGGGGTGATAGAAACACTTATGAACAATTATTCTCTCCCACCAGGGTCAGACTGGGCTTGAAGAGCCCTGATGGCTGACCACAACCCGGGAATTTCGAATTTTACAATTTAATTTCTCTCTAATTGTATAAACGAACTATATGATCAAGCTTTACATTTAGGTCGCAAGATCTGGGACCTAGCCTAGTATCTTGCTGTTGCCACAAGCACTGCAAGCCAGGCCCCTGGAGGGCCCCTCCACAAAAAATGGTCAAGCCCGCCTAAGGCTCATACAACAACGAAGCCCATAAACAATAAACAATAATAATGTCCATCCATTTACAATCACTGTAGCCAAAAACGCCGAGGGAATCAACATCATCATCATGTTGCACATACTGGTTCATGATTTTACTTAACTTGATTTGGATGGGAGTTAATAATACTAACCAGTACATTTTAAAGTAATACTTACCAGTTTGCATTTGTAATACAGCATCCTCATCAATTTGATATTTATTACCCAATAGATCAATATCATTATAAAATCTTGATTCATCGTAGATAACAGGCTTTGATAAGTTTGTAGTATTAAACATACTAGCCACTGTTACTATGAATGCAACTAGAAGTAATAGTGGCCACACCATTTTCGACCCTCCTTCAACTCGACTTGATTTAGTTTGCCGTGACTGGATTGGAGTGGATGCATAATCAAGAGAAATAGAACCACTAAGATTAAAGTTGGTATCATTGGTTACTGATGATCTTCTATTGATATCTACTGGGCTTCTATTGCCTTGATTAGCTAATGAGTGGAATGTATCAGAGCCACTAAAATTAGAGTTGCTTCCAATAGTTGTTGGTGTTCTTCTCTTGACGAGTATCTGGCCGTTAATCTCTAATCTATCTTGATTAGGTGACTGGTGAATATCATTATTTTGGTCTTCATTTCTAAAGTTTATCCCATCTCCACATTCAAAACTGTAATTTGAATGTGTCGAGAATGTTGCAGGCAAAGATTGTGAAAGTAAACTGCTGCAAATTAAATAAACATTACCGGCTCATTTTTAAACTACTGATGATGTTATTAGAAGCAGGATTATGGTAGACTATGATATGAAAGAAGTTGTAGAAAAATAGTTGACTGACAGTATGTTATGATAGTTAATGAGGTGGCAGTGTTTATTTAGCATTTGACATGAAATATTTAACAAAACTTTGCTGGAAGAAGTCCACAGCTGTACATAAAGGTCTCCCCTATACATTTCGAGGAAGAATAAGAATGAGAATGATTCTGAGCTATTTTCATCCACCGACTTTCCATATCAGTGGATGGAACAATGTTGTTGGTTCATCGGGTAAAAGCATAGCACATCCAGGAAAGCTAAGAAAGCAAATGTACCATGGTATTCGATACCCACAACATGGGGATTTCAAGATCATGGATTAGGAGCAATTTTGTGGCTTTTGGATGACTTGTGACGATATACATATACTATGATATTAAGTAATTTACTGTACCTGGAGTCATCCCTAGTCTGTGGCTCATAACCATTCCATGATTTACCTAGATTATCATTACTTTGCACGAATGATGAAGGTTCTATGGGCGAAGAGGGTTTGCTAAAACAAAATAAATAATTTTGATACATTAAAATTGACCATTCAGCCCCAAATTCATTTTTTTTAAATAAATAATAATAAATATTGTGGACAATCCACACAGCACTCTAGCCCCAAACTAAGCAGAGCTTTTATTTTATGAATCAGATAGTATAATACTGGAATACTTTTCTGTAAATACGTGAGTACAAACATCTGCGTTCACCACACAAATATTTGTTCTCGTGAGGATTGAACCCATAACCTACTACTATCTACTACAATCTATCTACGTACAAAACTTAATTAATAATTACATTTTGGTCTTACCTGAATACATTGTCCACTTCATCAGTGGACTTATTAAGCAAAGTCCTTTGTTCACGTTTATTTTTCTTATCAATTCCATACCGACCCATGGCTTCTGAATAAGCAAACGGACAATAGCTGGGGTCGTGGCGGATGCTCGGTCTACTTGACGGTGTTATTGAAGCCCCCCCAGTCTGTCAGGACAAAAAATATAATTAGCAAATACTTTCCAGCTGCGTAGGTAAACAGGTCAAGCAGTATGGTCTAAAATGTCTCACCAAGACCATCCGTTCTACTTACATTCTGATCGCCGGTATTGCTCATCTATTAGTATTTTACGCTGTTGTACACGCTATACTGCAAGGAGATAAAAATACCCTGAAATGCTAATTCGACCCACAGTTATCTAGTAGAAATTTAATTTAATCGATTCCCTCAAGATTCACTACAAAGAAAAAGACATTTTTCTTCTTAATGAATGGCATCTGTCCTTTTCGGATCAATTTTGCCAGTGTCGAGTATTTAGTCGGATTTTTAATTAGACGATACCGACTGACAGTAGCAAATGTCACTTTGTAAAATAATGTTGCCATATTTAAAGTAATAGTGCTGCGTTCGGTTCTCATTCAATCAGATGAATGAACAATGAGTGAATAGTTAATCATTTCAAACTATAAAATAACAAAGAAATTTGTATAAAAAAATATATAAAAGTGCTCTGATATAAGTTACTTGTAGTATGTAACTACAATCAGTTCTTTGACGGTTTATTACAAAGCGCGGCGTGCGACTAGTGCCAACACCGATGAACGCCATGCGCGTCGGTCTCTATTTTGTTTGTAATTCGGCTTCTAACCTCTGGTCTGATAGCATGAATGTTTTTCTGCGCTCACGCTATTTAGTTTTTGTTTTTGTTATATATTTTTCGTTACGTTGTGTTTGTGGTAATTGTTGTGTATTTTGTTGCTATATTGTTTCGCGCGAACGATATGGATGCTCAACCAAGCACGTCAAGTCAAGTTCGGCACACTAACTATTCACTAGAAAAACGAAGCAATTTCATTCATTCAGGAGTTTTTTCAATCATTCACTTTGTCACAACACTATTTTTATTTCATCAAAAACTGACAACACAGTAAACGTCAGCTAGCTTCGTCTAATTAAAAATCCGAGTATAGTTTAATGAGAATGATGACAATCTAATACAAAATAGCTATAGAATGGCCGTTTTTTCCCAAAACCATCTGAAACATTTTCGATCAAATCAGAATATCACCTAAAATACACTTTAATTCCAATTGCTAACACTTTGAGCTAAGACCTCAAGTAATGTTGGTTAAAATACCACAGAAATTACACAACAGAACTCAAAATAACACCAGAAAAACAATTAAAATCAAAAAGCTATGTGACTACCCAAAATGACAGAAAAAGAATCCCCTATAGTTCAGTTCAGTCAGTCAAGTCAGAGAAAAGAAAAAACAAACAAACAAACAAGGAGGGCCAAGTCAATGTCAATATTCCAGTGCTGCCAGCTGGGTTTTGAAAATTGTTAATAATTTAGTCTTTTGGTGTTTAGAGATTATCACCATAGCATGCAGCGCAGTATCCACAGAGCACCAAACACGCTTTTGCTTACGCAAAATAGAGGGAGCATGATGACTTATTACTAAGAGAACCAGTGTCGCCAAACTCATACACGTAAAAACAAACACACATGGAAATAAAAGTTATGATTGGTCGAAAAAAACGTTAAAAAGGACCTAAAACCAAAAAAATAATTTAATTGATAATAAACCTTAAAGCTATCGCAACATGGTTCTAAACTTAATAAAATAAACAGTGCTAAAATGAAATTCTACTTACCAACAGATGGCAGCTTTCATTCAGTATTTTTTTCTTTTAGTCTCTATTTAATTGTAATAAGATTGATAATACAATGGCTGTTACTTGATTGACAACAAAACAAAGCTACTTGACGCTAGATGGCGTTATAGAAAACAATTCTGTTAGTCTTTATCCACAAGGTATAAGATTCATAATACAATGGCTATTACTTGACATAGCCACTCACTTAGTGATGTGCCAATGCGGATGCAAGACGAATGTATCGACATCGATGATTACCTACCTACTTCTTCTTCTTATCGTGTCACTGATTCTTTCGAACCAAGTGTGGTGAAAGGATTTTAAGTGCGCCTCGAAGAGGCTTCGTGCACTTGACACATATTTTCGAACTTTTTAGGTTCTACGATATGCCGGTTTCCTCACGATGTTTTCCTTCACCGTTTGAGAGCACTGGCATAGTGTACATAAATTTTTGGGCAGAAAAACTCATTGGTACACGACTGGATTCGAACCCACGACCTTAGGATCGGAAGGTGGGGCCGCTACCACTAGGCCACCAGCGCTCTACTCACCAGCGCTCCTACCTACTGATGTGTAACGATCGGTAGCGCGTCAGGTTATATTTGTGGTGGTCGAAATAAAAAGCTTTTCTTATCTTTCTTTCTTTATTTACACAATCAAAGGTTTAAAATTATATTCTATTGTAAATACTTGAAAAATATTAACAATCAAGCGAGCGAAGATCTTATTGGTAAGTTAGGCAATTTTGTTCATTAATTTTATCAAATTTATTGATTATAATCACACTAATATTAACATATTACCTATAATAAAATGCAAAATTTTGAATGTTTGGATGGATGAATGTTTAGATATACTATTTTGTTCCGCTCAACAACCACTTAATCGATTTGGCTGAAATTTAAAATAAGGAATAGATAATGACTGGGAATAGGACATAATTATGCTTCTTTCTATCCAGGTCTCACCCGAGTGAAGCCGCGGGCGGAAGTATATATATATATACTTATATATATATATTAATATAGTAATATATATAATAATATATATAATATATATAATATATGTAATAATATATATAATACTAATATAGTATATATATTTATACCATCCACTAGTTTAGATACGTTTCACTATATTTCAATTTTACATAATCTTTAACGTCATTAATATAACAAACACCATAATAACCAGAAAACACAAAATTTTTAGAGTTGGTATGGCAGTGGCAACAATATATTTATATCCACTTTTTTTTGTCATAAAATCTTCGTCCCTAAAGTGCTCTGAGCAAATGGTGCTTGATTTTGAAGGAAACCAATTTTGTTTTCCGGTTGCATTTATCCATTGATTTTTTATATCTGGTGCCTTGGGAAAACTGAAACCAGAAGATATTATGTAATTTCTTCAAAATATTTCTGTAATCTATCTATCTGACTATCTGGGCAGGCACCATAGGCATTGAATAAGAATAAAGAAGTAGAATTATAAATACATTCAGAATGAAATCACCACTATAGCATAAAAAAAATCAATGCCATACAGTAACTACATATTTACATAACCAATAAAGTATTCGATAACACGTTCATCAGTTTATTGGGGTACAGCTCTAATTGAGTAGCGAAGATGAGATTTTTAGAAACGCGACCTTAACAAATATCGTTCACAGTCTATTTTTGCTTGACGGTTTTTCATGTTAAAAAACCAAGCAAAACCGCTATAAAATAATAAAATATTGCTTACCGGTGATACGATATGCCCCCATTAGTTAAATTTTTGGTTCGGCTATCGTTTTTGCACTCCAAAACCGCACAATGCGGCATTTTTTTATTTTTTTGTATTTTTCTTAGTTACGTTTCTTCTGACAGACTTCAAACACGACTAAACAAAGGAGGGCTTGAAGTCGTGGTACTCCGCGTAATTGAAGCGTGAGAAGGTCGTCTACATACTAGTTCCATTACTTCTTTATTTCGTGGCAGTATCCATAACGTTCAAGTAACCTACCTTACCTACTCATAAATAGCAGCGCATGCAAATAATGCGTAATTTAAGAGACATTACGGCAACAATTGCTCATAATGCCGCCATCATTATCATTTATTTATTAAGTACAACTAGCTGGTGGTATGACCAAAAATTCTAAAAAAAATCGCATAGAGTAGCCTTTTAAGTCGTGTAACCTTTATGTACGGGCTAAATAAACTGAAAAGGTTACAAAAGTAATTTTCTATAACGCTGCAATCTCGATCTCTCTCGATTAGTTAATTATTTATCTTGAAGTTCTCCGCATATTTCCCACATCAATGCATTCCCCAATCACTTTGAAATTTCCCGCACTTTGAGGAATTCCCCACAAATCGGCAATGCAAACAACAGTATAAAGACTTTTTTTAATGTTGTTCTGGCGATGGAGTCGGATTTTTTGGCCAGGTTCTATTTGTTTTATTCAGTCCTGTCCTGTCACTTGATTTCTGGCGCCACATAAGTTGTGGCGGTTGTGTGTAGTCAAATAATTTATGTAGCCCACCCACCACAGCCCACAGCGCAAGGGACTGCGGCAAAAAGCAACCGTACCGTATGTAAAGTATGCCCGTATTTGCTTTATGGACAAACTCTGCCGTCTTCACCCCATTCAAACTCCGAACTTTGGACTTGCCTCTGACTACCCCTACGAATTTGTTATTGTATGTTACTTGTAACCACGATTCATTTCAATAACGGGGATGCATAGAGGAACTTGATTACGGTGCACTGTCCTGTGTCCATCAACATGAGGCATACAGAAGTTCAGCCTCACGTGCCAGTAATGTCACCGGCACCCGCACACAAACCAGAAATGCTGTTTCACGGCAGAAATAGGCATGGTGGTAGTACTTCCCCAGACGAGCCGTTTACGCGGATAAAGTAGGGTAATAAAGAAGCTAAAGAGCTTTTAAACTAAGTACTTACTCTACTTCACCCGCGCCGCGTGGCAGTTTTTAGGGTTCCGTAGCCAAATGGCAAAAACGGAACCCTTATAGATTCGTCATGTCTGTCTGTCTGTCTGTCCGTCCGTTTCACAGCCATTTTTCTCCGAAACCGTAAAAGCTAGACTGATGAAACTAGGCGAGCAGATGTATTCTGTGAACCGCATTAAGATTTTGACACAAAAATAGGAAAAAAACTATAAATTTTGGGGGTACTTGAAACTGAAACTCAAAAATTTTTTTTTCTTCGGACCCATACGTGTAGGGTATCTATGAATAGGTCTTCAAAAATGATGTTGAGGTTTCTAATATCGTTTTTTTATAAACTGAATAGTTTGCGCGAGAGACTGCGACCAGACACTTCCAATCCAAAGTGGAAAAAAGTTGGTCCCCCCCCCTCTAACTTCTAAAATAAGAGAATGATAAAACTAAAAAAAATATATGTTGTACATTACTATGCAAACTGTCAACGATATTTGGTTTGAATGAGATCTAGTCAGTCGTTTTTTTTTTATACGTCATAAACCGTAAACCGCAATTTACCTTTCGACGAACTACAAGAACCTTTATATTATTATGTTATTTGATGCTACGGAACCCTTCATGGGCGAGTCCGACTTGCACTTGGCTGCTTTTTTTAATCTTGTGATCTTTGTGATCTTCGTTCTCTTCGCTCACAAGCACACAAATAATAGCAATGGTTACATACGTGGCAGAAATTTATTGTTTCAAAATGTTTACCCAAAAATTAAACAGCAAATGTCTCATTGGATCCAAACTTTGAAGAGAATGAAGAATACAATTTCATAACATGAGATTGCCGTTAGTTTATTTCCAAAACTCGTTCTCGTTTTGAGAGTATGCTCACGGCGAGTTGGTTTCATTGGGAATGTTGCAAGAGCCACCTTTTCTTGTTCCTCATTCTTCTTTATTTTTTCATCTAACCACGCCTTAAACGTGTAAGTTGGTAAAATTTCTGCAATCCGCTTGTTGACAGCATAGGCAGAAGTCATCTCTTTGATACAATCACTTTGGCCTTTGACAACAATTCCAACAAGCTCATTATCAAAAATAGAAGGGCCACCGGTATCTTTGAAACAAGTAAGAACCTTAGTATCTACACAATCAAAGTATCCTCGAATCAATTCCCTTGAATCAACTAAGGGAATAGGATAGTCGCGCTTTTCCAATCCTATATACTGCAATTCTTTTATCTGTCCCACATCAGAGTTTAGGCCAAATCCAATTACTTCGACATCAAGAACATTGCGGGTGCTGGTGTAGTTGCTTAGCTTTATTTTACTGGCTATAGAGTTATTGTGTTTTTCGGTATAAATAAGTCCCACATCTTTATCCGTGTCACTAGTAGGGAATGTGGGAAACTTCTCTGTCTTGATGATATGAAGAGACACCGTTGTTTCATCGCGTTTGGCTTTAGTTGCATTTAGCAACACGTAGCTAATGGAATGTTGAACACACTGTGCCGTGGTTAAAATTAATCCGTTGGATACCACAGTGCCTGCGCAAATATATTCATGATGATCAGACATCACAGCCGCCACGAACGGGAACTGTTTGTGTTGGGCTGTCCGTATTTCATGCATCAGGTTATTTTGCCTTCTGGTACACGTGACATTATTGGGTTCAACTTCAGCGGGGACTTCCATCGAGTCTCTCACTACATCATCCTTGTTATCATCATTGATATCACCATTATCATCACTATTGTCTTCGAT
Organism: Thera obeliscata; assembly: GCA_947578465.1. NCBI lineage: Eukaryota > Metazoa > Arthropoda > Insecta > Lepidoptera > Geometridae > Thera > Thera obeliscata. The sequence goes on from OX387926.1 coordinate 10,390,900, forward strand.
ACTCTTCTTCACATTGTCACCAATACAATCAGTTACGAAAATGCAAAGTAATATACAAAAAATCAGTTGAACAAAATAGGACTTCATCTTTGTAAAATTTTTGAACTCTAGTCCAAAAGTGTCAAAACAGATGTTTCAGAAGAATCTCGTTCTTTTTGAATTCTAGCAGTTCCATATTTTTTTGATCTCATCAGCCAGCATAGTTGAAGTAGGTTGATCTATCTTACATGATCTCTAGAAAGAGGTTGTGATTGAAACATTTTGGAAAATGGTCTAAGCTCAAATAGTAGGTATAGGTATAGATAAACCAGTCTAAAAATGCACGCCCCTCCACCACGTTTTCTTGACGTTTGCTCACAGCAAGGTACTTCAAAATGATCTTTGTTATGTAGGTAATAAAGAACAATTTACTTTGACTGACTGAAGTAGTGGGGCGTGCAGTTTAAGATTGGATGATCCCTACGCTAATTTTGAAACTATATTACTTTTGTCTCGTATTGTAACGCGAACTGGACCCCAGCGTTAATTTTGTAACCTCTTGGATCCGCTACTTTACTAACCCGGCGACTCATAAGCCGATTTTAGGTGTGCTAACGTAAGGTACGTAATCGGCAGGTACCTACTCCAATAAAATTTTAAGTGAGCAGTGAGCACATTGTATCGTATTTCATGATACGAAAACCAATTTCAACACAACAAAAGCTTAGAAAATCATTGCTCGCGATTTTCTATAAATACCTACTGAACTTATTTACTTATAGAAAATCGCGAGCAACGATTTTCTTTAAGTAAATAAGTTCAGTAGGTATTTATTATCTTTCCAAATGTGCAAGCGAGAAGTACAACGACGAAGGTCTTCGCATAACCCTGCTTTTTTCTGCTCCTCTCTAGTATTTATTCTGTGAACGCCGCTTTCACAGATGCTGTTGCCTATCATATAATTTGTCATGATTGTTAGTTTGTTGCCTGTTCTTCTAGGTTTTGTCGGTTTCAAACTTTCAATGTGATCCTTGCGAAGAAATGTTTTCGGATCCTTGATCCTTGTGATGCAACTGAATAAAAAAAATACTTTGCCTGTAACAGTGACTTGAGTGAGTGGCTTGATAATGCGACGGACGGCAGAAAAAACTTTAAAAAAAAAGTTTCATTGTTTTGACTTGACAACAAAAATTATCAATTTTGACATTGACATAAGAAAAGTTAAATTGCTAGAAGAACAGCTGTTCTGTCTGGCTGTCTGATCCCTTTCTTGCTATTGCACTTCTTGTGAGTTGGCTTGTATTGTATTTAAATTTTTGCGATTTTCTGTAATAGTTTATAATTAGAACAAAAACAAGATGTCCAAAAAAAGGGGCAATAAGAAGAACCAGGACTTCGATGATGACTTGGATGAGAAAAAGACTGTGGCTAGTGACAGTCATGAAATAACCTCAAAGAACAAGGGAAAGGGGAAAAAGAAAGGCAAAGGCCCTGCTGGTGACCGCAGTGACAGTGAAGATGAGATGCCTATCAAAGGCCACGTTTCTGATGAAGAAGATAATCCTAAGCCGGCCCCAAAAAAGTCACAAAAGAAAGGTATGTTTTAACCCTAACTATACCAGTTTTAGTGTAACTGTGTGTATACTTATCATTCTCACTATTTCTGACTAAGTATATAATTATATAGTAGAAGGTAGGAACAGTCTGTGTGGTGGTAGGTACAACAGCTGGCTCATTCTTCAGACATACTTTTCCTGTCATTACAGTCCAAATTCATAGGTACCGTGACGCAATTTGCTGAATTTTCAGTATCAGTCTGTTGTTTATTTTCAAAGTGGAGAGAAAAAATACTCTTACTTCTCATCTCATTATTTCATTTTCATTTTCATTTATTAATTGCTCACATGTATACAACACTTTTCATTACACAAGCTTATCCGTTAAACTGGAGTTCATCTTAACCTGCTGGGCACCAGAAAGCCCAATTTGCCTATGCATATGCTAGGAAATAGACATGGCTTTACAGGGTAATGGTAAAATATTAATAAAACAATGTTGTTTCAGCTAAGAACAAAAACAAAGGTCCCATATCAGATGATGAAGATGATGATAACAAATCCACCACAGCAAGTACTACTAGCAAAACAGCACCAAAATCTGCTAAGAAGAAAAAAGGTATATTATGTTACCCCTTAAGTGCATTCTGACAAAAACAGTTAAGGAACATTTTGAGATTCGGAAGTGCAAAGTAAATTCTTAGCACTTCCGCACTTGGTGTGTGGGCATGTTTCCGCAAGTAGACCGCTGGATGACCCCATTTTGCGTCACACTGGACACGCATATTGTCAAGCTCGTTAGGTTCTACGACATGCCGGTTTCTTCACGATGTTTTCCTTCACCGTTTGAGATACTGGCCTAGTGCACATTAATTTTCGGACAAAAACTACAAAAAAAAGCGAACAAATTTTTGTGCAATGAACATAGATGTTTGTTCTCGGTCTGGTGGCATATTGTAAATTACGTAACTATATACAGAAAAAGGTAGATCAGGAATGGAAGGTATACCTATATCTCTTTTTTTCTAAAATTTTTATAAACTTTATTTTTAGGAAAAGGCAAGAAAGGTGATGACTGGTCTGATGGCAGTGATGTGGAATTGAAGGAGGTATCAGAAGAAGAAATATCTAAGCCTGTTAGTAAAAAGAAAAGTGAGTAAGAAATAAGCTGTAATATTTTATTTAGTTTGCTTAGAAATGGTTATGTGTTTGTTATTTGATGGCCATCCTACTAATATTATAAATGCGAAAATGCATTTATTTTGTGGCCTAATCATGCCCTAACAATTATATAATATTAATTGGCATTCAATGCTATTAAACAATTATATTAATTGGTTATGGCAATAAACTTGAATTTAATATAGTTTTTGACCAAGATTAGCATGAAGGCTACTTTTCATGAATGACATATCAGTATTGTACTATTTTCAGCTAAAAATAAAAAGAAAAACAAGGCAGAGTCATCAGACGAAGAAGACGATCAGGATGATACTAAATCAGTAGTTAGCAATGTTTCAAGCAATGCAGCAAAGCCTGCTGTCAAGGCCAAAAGTAAAAAAGGTTTGTACAAATAAATAATAAATATTATAGACAATCCACACAACGCTATCTAGCCCCAAACTAAGCAGAGCTTGTACTATGGGAACCAGATAGCTGATTAATACTTTGTATAATTATTGTACATACATAAATAATAATAATAAATAATGCGGACAATCCACACAACACTATCTAGCCCCAAACTAAGCAGAGCTTGTACTATGGGAACCAGGTAGCTGATATAATACTTAAATACTTTTTTGTAAATACATACATACATACTTAGAATACAATATAACACCCAAACAGAGAACAAACATCTGTGTTCACCACACAAATATTACATCATAATGCATTTAAGATTTTTATTTATAGGTAAAGGTAAAAAAGAAGATTGGCCCGATGAGGATAGCGATAAGGAACTTAAAATACAATCGGAAGATGAAGACGAGTTTATGATACCTGTGGTTGCAAAAGGTACTTATGAATATTTATCTAGTTAGATATTGGTGATAATTTATATTGTTTTCTTATTTTATTTTTTATTTATCAGGAAAAAATAAAAAGAAAAACAATATGGACGATATAGAAGCAGAACTAGCCAAGTTTGAAATGAAGGATCCTGATCCTGAACCTGAACCAGAACCGGTACCGCAGCCACCAAAAGCAAGCAAATCTAAGGTACAGTCGGCTACACATTAGGCTACACACCTTATATGTTACATCTACGTTACATTCAATACAAAGAATCGTAGGAAAAAGACGTCGCGATGGCGGGTTGGCGCGTTTGTATATAGTGGCGAACAAAATAAGATATTTGTTCGTATTTTCAATTAAAACATAATGTCGCAGCATTAAATTTTATAAAATAAAGCTTATACGGTTTTGTTTAGTCTGATGCCTAACTGTATGTAGTAACTATGTATTATGCCGATGTGCAATATTTAATGCCTACAACCGTAGTTGCTTGTCTTTAAACAAATCGCTGTTGTGCAAGTTGATAGTCATCTCTCCCAACTTTTTTAGTCAATCGATTTATAAATAATATTATTGTAGAATAAGAAGGAGCCTAAACCTGAGAAAGAACCAGTCAAAGAAGAAGTAGCTGAAGAAGAAGACCAGGTAAGCCGTACAACAGACAACGATTCAATAAAGTAATAATAAAATTAATAAATATTGTGAATATTCCACGTCACACAACACTATCTGATCTCAAACTAAGCAAAGCTTTTTGTATGTGATCAGATTATAACACCCAGACACCACAGACCACCACAGACCACCCAGACAGAGTACATACATATAGATGTATGTACATAGGTTCATCACACACATTTTCGTACTCGGTGGGGATTGAACCCACAGCTTACAACGTAAAACTCCGAATTACAACCGGGCTGTGAATGCTTTCAATACCTTGAATATTTTAAAACTCTTGTTTAGATAGCTGAACTCCCTGACAAATCTTCGAAAGATGCATCAGAAGAGAAGAAACTGAGTCACAAAGAGAAGAAGAAGCTGAAGAAGCAGCAAGAGTATGAGAAGCAAATGGAGCTTATGACCAAGAAGGGCGGCCAGGGACACAGCGATCTCGAAGCTAACTTTACCGTCAGTCAGGCGCAGAAAACTGCTGGTATGTGACTTTACCGACGAGCTTAAAGAAATCCATCTAGACATCAGTTTCCATACGTTTCAAAGCCTCTTCAATCTCAAATTTCTTACTGATGCTCGACATGGTATAAATGTTTAAATAGCTTAGATCCAAATGTCATTTTTGTTTTGGTAGATAGACACAACTTAAGTCAACTTAGTCGTCATGCACACGACCGCTCGAAAACTTTAGTCACCTTAGTCGTCATGCACGCGACATTAAGCCACTCGCGACACATTCGAAAACTTTAGTCATCTTAGTCGTCACACTCGCGACACACTCGAAAACTTTAGTCAACTTAGTCGTCATACTCGCGACACACCCGAAAACTTTAGTCACCTTAGCAAGGGCGGATCCAGGGGGGGGGTCATGGGGGTCATGACCCCCCCCTGAGCTGGTTCCAGGACTTCGGTGGACCACTTATTGTACATAATGATTTTGTATTATATATTTTGTCACCATACAGATTTTATGTAACTACATACCTTCAATATTTAATTAATTTAATTAATTTAATCTAAATATAATGAAACTCTTACGCTACTGACTGACTGACTGACAATCAACGCACAGCCTAGGCCGTTAGTCCTAGAAGCATGAAACTTGGAGGGTGTGTTCCTTTTATAATGTAGAGGTTCACTAAGAAAGGAAATTGGAAAATTCTTTCCCTAACAGGAGAAAAAGGGGAAAAATGGTTTTAAGGAAAATCATTCTCTTGTCCTTGTTCCACTTTATGTAGGGTCGGCACAACAGGTTTTCGTTCTCCAGTCTCCTCTATTAGCCGTCATTTCAACAGTCACTTCTTTCTTACCCATGTCATCCTTCACACAATCCATCCATCTTTTCTTTGGCCTACCTCTACTTTTATAACCATCCACATTCATATTTAGCACTCTTCTCGTTACATGACATTCTTCCCTTCGCATGACATGCCCGTACCACGCTAACCTATTGCTTCTGATCTTTTCAGTCACTGGCGCCACTTTCAAACTGCCCCTAATATACTCATTCCTTATCTTATCCATTCTAGTCACTCCACACATCCATCTCAACATTCGCATTTCCGCTGCATGCACTCTTCTTTCATCAATCCCTTTGGTGGCCCAACACTCAGACCCATACAAAACGACAGGTCTTATAACCATCTTGTAAATCTTCCCCTTTAGTTTAAGGGGCATTCGCGGATCGCACGTTGTTCCTGTGACCTGTCGCCATTTCATCCATCCTGCGTTTATCCTGCTCTTTACATCCCTGTCAATCTCACAATCATTCTGTATTACTGAACCGAGGTACCGAAAATTGGAGCAGGCTGGCAGGGATACATCATCTAAGGCAATTGTGGTAAAACTGGAGGGACCACCGAAGTCACAAAACAGATGCTCTGTTTTGGTCCTACTGAGCTTCAATCCGACACTCTCCAGTTTCCCCTGCCATTTTACCAGCCTGTTCTGGACCTCGGTTGCGTCTTCTCCGATAAGTACAATGCCATCGGCGAACAGCATGCACCAAGGTGCTTCCTCCTGTATGTTTGATGTCAATGCATCCATTACCAGGAGAAACAAATAAGGGCTTAAAGCCGATCCTTGGTGCAAGCCTACAGCCACACTAAACTTATCGGTAACGCCAGCTTCGGACCTGACTTGTGTACTGGCTTGACTATACATGGCCCGAATCAGCTGCAGATACTTTCCAGGCACTCTTTTTTCTTTCATAGCCCACCACAGAACCTCACGGGGGACCCGGTCATACGCTTTCTCCAGATCTATGAAAACCATGTGCAAGTTCTTGTGTGCATGGCGGTATTTCTCGCAAAGTTGGCGTAGAGCAAATATGGCGTCCGTTGTCCCTCGTCCAGGCATAAACCCGAACTGGTTCTGTGATACCTCACTCTCCTCTCTCATTCGTCTCGCTATCACCTTCTCCCAAACCTTCATACTATGTGACATGAGCTTTATTCCTCGATAGTTGTTACAGTTCTGTACATCACCCTTGTTTTTGAAAATGGGCACCAGTGAACTGTTGCACCATTCTTCAGGGATCGCCTCATCTTGCAACAACTTATTGAAGAATAAAGTCAGCCACTGCCATCCATTCGCTTTTAGAAACTTCCACACCTCTACTGGAATACCATCTGGTCCTACAGCTTTTCCATTCTTCATACTTTGCACTGCCTTTATAACTTCATTCATTTAAGGAAAATGATGATTGTAAAAATCAAAGCAAAGTTAGAAGCATCAAACTTGGACAATAATACATACAGGGTGGCCCAAAAGTCGTGGATCAAACGCAACTAGGGGTTAGATGGGGTCAAATCATAACTTTTTATTTACTTCGGACCCCACTGTGAAAAAAATATACTCTACCAAATAGTGACCCTGTATTACAAGTTTGACGCGTTTTGGCAATACGAAGTTATTATGTGTTAAGTTTTTCAAGTGTACAATAAAGAATAAATATTTTTAAGTACCGTTCCGTAGCCAAATGGCAAAAACGGATCCCTTATAGATTCGTCATGTCTGTCTGTCTGTCTGTCCATACGGATGGACAGACAGACAGACAGACATGACATACGGATGTAAGCCATTTTTCTCCGAAACCGTAAGAGCTAGACTGATGAAACTTGGCGAGTAGATGTATTCTGTGAACCGCATTAAGATTTTTACACAAAAATAGAAAAAAAACTATAAATTTTGGGGGTCCCCATACTAGAAACTGAAACTCAAAATTTTTTTTTTCATCGAACCCCTACGTGTTGGGTATCTATGAATAGGTCTTCAAAAATGATGTTGAGGTTTCTAATATAGTTTTTTTTTAAACTTAATAGTTTGTGCGAGAGACACTTCCAAAGTGGAAAAACGATGTCCCCCCCCCCCCCCCTCTAACTTCTAAAATAAGAGAAAGATAAAACTAAAAATAATATATGTTGTACATTACTATGCAAACTTTCAACGATATTTGGTTTGAACGAGATCTAGTAAGTAGTTTTTTTTTATACGTCATAAATCGTAAACCGCAATTTACCTTTCGACGAACTACAAGAACTTATAATATGTATGTACATATTATGTTACTTGTTGCTACGGAACCCTTCATGGGCGAGTCCGACTCGTACTTGGCCGCTTTTTTATTTATATCTATTGTTATCAAAATTAAATTATAAGTTCTTGACTTGACCATGACTATGTGACCCCCTCCTGGCGCCAAAGCTGGATCCGCCCTTGCACCTTAGTCACGCACGCGACACATTTGTAAATTTAGCCATCTTAGTCATCATATTGGTACTCGAGACACTCAAATAGTTTAGTCACTTTAGTCGTCATGCACGCGACACACTTTTGATTTCGTTAGTTTGAAGAATCCAAGATGGATTTCAACGTTATAACAAAGTGTTCTTCGTGTTATAGGTCAAATGGCGGCCCTAGAAAACGCAGTAGACATCAAAGTCGAAAACTTCTCAATCGCCGCCAAAGGAAAGGATTTATTCCTGAACGCGAATCTCCTTATCGCCAGCGGTCGGCGGTACGGCCTTGTCGGTCCCAACGGGCACGGGAAGACCACGCTACTCAGGCATTTAGCCAGTCGTGCTTTCCCTCTCCCACCCCATATAGATATACTGGTGTGCGAGCAAGAGGTCACGGCTAGCGACCTCAGTGCGGTAGACACACTTCTTGAAGCAGATGTCAAGAGAACTGGTAAGATCATACATTTCAAAGAGCCTGTTTTACTTGGCAGGGAAACACTTAGGCCCGTATTCAGAAACAGTGCTTGAGTCGAGCCTCAAGCATAGATTTTTTGACAGTTCTTCATTGAAAAATGTCAAAAATCCAGGCTTGAGGCTTGACTCATACTCAAGCACTAGTTCTGAATACGGGCCTTAGACAAAGACATTTTGAAAGAAAGAAAGAAAACATATTTATTTGCAGACGCTTAGCAATTTAAGGTACACGCTATACATGCATGCAAGACAGATGAAGAGCCAAGAGCTGCAAAACGGTCCCTGACTCACCAGTCATTTCGCCAGTCGTGCCTTCTCTCCCTCAGCATATTGACATACTTATGTGCAAGCTTCAAGGAGTGTTCTTTGAAGCTTACTCTAAAAGATTTAGAAATTTAAGATTCATTTATTACTATCCTGTGCCACTCTTCTCCATAGATGTCCAGCTGTAAGCTTTAGGTTATTTTCCCATGTTATGTGCTGATGTCCTCTTCTGCGCCTGCCATCTCTAGGGTACCAATCAGTGACACTCTCCAAGATTAATTTATATTAAACAATAATATTTTTATAGAATTACTCAAGGAATGCAAGGAGTTAGAAGCTGAAACAGAGAAAGGAAACATGAAAGTGCAAGACAGATTGAACGAGGTAAGAATTACTTATTTTGGAAATTTAGATGGAATGGAATGGAACCTGCCGTGCCAAGCTGGGGCGGGCCGCTAGTAAAAGATATAGCCTATTTTGTTACTCAGGAATAATGCTGTCAGCTTATTTATAGTAAAACATATTTTGAAATCGGTCGAGTAGTTTGTTAAATTATTCGTTACTTATGAGAAAAAAAAAACAAAAATACAAATCTTTCCTTATAATACACTAGTGGCCTGTCCCGGCTTCGCACGGGTGGACAATTATTTTTTAAACACAAAGATAGCCTATGTTATTTAGGGTGGATGTAGCTTTCCAATGGTGAAAGAATTTTATGAAATTGGCACTTTAGTTTTTGAGTTTATTCATTACAAAGATACACACAAAAATACAAATCTTTCCTCTTTATAATATTAGTATAGATATAATATAATATGGTTATCTCTATGATAAAAAACAATGTTATTACAGGTATATGCAGAATTAAAGGCGATAGGCGCAGACTCGGCTGAGCCACGCGCGCGGCGTATATTGGCCGGTCTCGGGTTCAGCAAGGAAATGCAAAACAGACCAACTAAAAACTTCTCCGGTGGCTGGCGGATGAGAGTTTCCCTTGCAAGGTATATAATAAACACAGACATAAGAAACATCTCACTGCGCAGTATAGGCATGCAGTAATGGGATTTTGAGCGTACTGCGAATGCTGAAGCCTTTTGGGTTTGACAAAGGTAGCAAGGGACAACATGCTCTTCCAGAGAGCTGAGATTTACCCTAGAGACTACAGTATGGGGTTCTTGAAAAAGAGCGTTTATAAATATTTAAAGGGACAGCAACGCGCGAGCGATGACTCTGGTGTTGCAAACGAATACCGTATTAAAAAAAAAAATCCATACATTTTTACCGATTCCATAGATTTGGCACGCGATAATACTAGTCAAACCAATGGCATTTCGTCTCCATTGTAATGAGTTTCCAACCTCCTTGAATAAACAGGCCTTTAATTATTGGAGGCATCACTCGCGTGGTATCACGTGATCGGCGTAGAATGAAAAATAATAAGAGAAATGCATTTTGCGCAGCTAAGTAACCATGTTCGTCTGAAAATTATTTCTTTGTCGGTAGCTATACTCGGATTAGCGACTACACTAGGTTTTAGTTGTTGGTTTGTTGAAAGTTTTTTTCTGTTTTTCAGGGCCCTGTATGTGGAACCAACGCTTTTGCTACTCGATGAACCTACAAACCATTTGGATCTGAACGCCGTTATTTGGTTGGACAAGTAAGTTAATCGATATACTATTCTCAACTGTGTCACAACTATAGGTTGTGATCCTTTGCTAAATTCTATTCTTCTTCCTGCCCTTATCCCACTAAAGGTGGGGTCGGCACATCATATTCTCCTCTTGCTAAATTTTATTATGATTATGATTTATTATTATATGTATAATGATTAAATTATATTATGATCTGCTATTGAGAATAACAATATTGTACGCCCAAAATGTTTAGACTGTTGTAACAGTATTACCCACAAAAGAGGAATTACCTAAGTTACCTAAGATATCTTTAAACAGTTTTCAAATAAATATTTTTTATTCATTTAATTCTTATTCTACGGCTCTGAACTCCAGTCGTGAAAATTTGACAAACAAACTTTCACTTTTAGTGTTGATTATTTTTTATTTTACTTATTTATTTATTTATTAGGACATCCAACAAAGGACACACTTGAATAACAAATAATATAAACAAAACGTCTTAAAACTATGTGTCCCTCCAACATTACTTTAAACATTACTTTCAACTAGTTAACTTATTTCTTGTTAGGAACAAGCATAAGGAACAAACTCATAATTTTACTTGTTTTTAGTTACCTACAAGGATGGAAGAAGACACTTCTAGTAGTTTCCCACGACCAGTCTTTCTTAGACAACGTGTGCAACGAAATCATCCATCTAGACCAGCAGAAACTATTCTACTACAAGGGCAATTACTCCATGTTCAAGAAAATGTTCGCGCAAAAAAGGAAAGAGCAGATAAAAGAGTACGAGAAGCAAGAGAAGAGATTAAAGGATTTGAAGGCGCACGGACAGTCTAAGAAACAGGCCGTAAGTAACATAAGTCGACGGGCCTCTCAGCTCAGTTGGTAGAAGCTCCGCCTTCTGCGCCGTAGGTCGTGGGTTCGATCCCCACTGAGAACAAATACTTGTGTGGTGAACGCAGGTTACGTGACCTGCGCAGAATTGTAAATAGACTGGTGCCTGCGGTAAGTTCGTAAGAACCTGTATTACAGATCACCAGGCCCCACTCTGCGAACAAATCTGGTCTTGTTAGGAAAAAGACCAATTACCAAAGATTTAAATAACATTAAGAGTTAGGAGTGCAGAAGATGTTAATGCTAGGAAAATAATTTGACAAAAGTTACCAATAATAAATAAGAAAACAAGATAAAAAAAAAAATACAATAAAAAAATATCTTAAAACACTAAAGTTTAAACACTTTGTTTGAGATCCAAATAAATATCTTGCCAATCCAAATAATAATATAGAAACATTAAACTATAATGTTTTATCAAACAGGAAAAGAAACAGAAAGAAACTCTAACAAGAAAGCAGGAGAAGAACAAGAGTAAGTCCCAGCAGGAAGACACAGAGGGCGCTGCGCCGACCACACTGTTACAACGCCCCAAGGAATACGTCGTGAAGTTCTCATTCCCCGATCCGCCGCCGCTTCAGCCACCGATTCTTGGACTGCACAGTACGTTTGTCTATCATATTTCCACGCATATACAGGGTGTTCGGCACATGACCGACATGAACTAGTTTTTTTGTTGATATGAGTTGTAACTAGTAATAATTTATTTAGAATGAGAATACAACGCAGAATACAAGCATAATTTATTTTGTGGTATTACAACAACAAACTAAAAAGTTACGACGGTTTAAAGTTAAGATTTCGGGTATTTTTCAAAAAAACTAGAAAATAACATATCTAGAAAACCGTGACATTTAGGACATAGGGTCTACCGGGAAAACCTAGCGCATGACCCTTACCCCCAAAAAATCATGTCGGTCCATGTGCCGAACACCCTGTATAATCAAATAAATGATTATTAGAAATTCTTGAAAAGCAGCAAACAAACAAAAGATTGGTTTACAGCAACCATCCAGTATTCAGTATGTTTATTGCCTTATTAGGCATGTAAATTTAACAGTGTCAGATCTTAGAACTAGTTTTGAATTAATACATAATTTACCCTGTAAGGGTGTTGCAATATAGTAGAAGCGGACTGATATGATATAATCATGCAGATTGTAAACAGGTTAATATATACAATGATAGAAAAGGTATTTATAATTTACGTTTTTCATTTTTTTCGTCGTTGAAGAACTCGTTTAGTCCATCTTTGGCCTTCATCGTATTTGTCTTTTGTATGGAGAAAAGATGAGACAACAACAATACGTTCACATCATTTTCTCCATACAAATGAGAGAGACACGTAGCAAACTGCAAACTGGCAAGATACAAACGGGCAGAGTACCTTAACCGAGAGGACGATTTTAATAACTTGCCTGTAACTTAAAACGCTTGTATTCCAGATGTGGACTTCAACTACACCGCTCAGAAGCCTCTGTTCAAGGGCGTAGATTTCGGTATAGACCTGAACTCTCGAATCGCTATCGTCGGGCCCAACGGAGTCGGCAAGTCTACCTTCCTAAAGCTACTAGTCGGCGACCTCAACCCTAGTAAAGGAGACCTTATTCGGAATCACAGACTGGTTAGTATTTCTGGAACGTTTAAGTTTAGGATTTTTTAAGACAAGGGTGAAAAGAGCCCGAAGTCCCAGTGCATCTACAACATTTCGTTACCAAATGTTGTTTTCGTTTTGCCCATTTGTCTCTGTCTATTGTATGGAGAAAAGATGAGACAACAACTCTAACTACGTAACGTATTTTTGCCGTCTCATATTTTCTCCATACATTAGAGAGAGACAAATAGACGAAACGAAAACAACATTTGGTAACGAAATGTGGTAGCAAAACTTCGACTTCGGGTTCTGTACCCGAAGTCGGAGTTTTGCTACCACATTACGTAGTTAGAGTTGTTGTCTCATCTTTTCTCCATACAATAGACAGAGACAAATAGACGAAACGAAAACAACATTTGGTAACGAAATGTTGTAAGTGCACTGGGACTTCGGGTACAGGTGGATTATCGGTAAGCTTGCTCCATCTGAAGCAGCATCCTCAATCTTCGGTAGTCAAATGCTTAGCTATCTATTTTAAAAAGAGACATGAATTTACAAACACAATAATTTAATTATAAGTTTTATAAATAATGAATTGATCAAAACAAAATAACAATAATATCAAATCACATGTCAAGCGACAAGTAAGAACAAATGGAGAATTTATTTCCATAGGTAAGCCTTTGAATGTTTTTTTAATGACATTTTAGATGCGACAGAGGTTCCCATACAAACAGCTCTCTAACCTACTTTCTATAATCTGTGGTATTTTCAATGCTCACTTCTTTCCTGAATTAAATCATCTTTGAATTAATTATTGTCGTCTATGTGTTTATTTTGATTTAAATTTAGATTTATTTATTTCCAACATCCACATATTACACTATTTACATTTATTTAATTACAGAGGATAGGCCGTTTCGATCAACATTCCGGTGAGCATTTGACGGCGGAAGAATCACCTGCCGAGTACTTGCAACGCCTCTTTGGGCTCCAATACGAAAAGTCAAGGTAACTCACACACATTGTCATCACTCAAACCAATAGGTATACCATTTTAAAGAAAACACGCGGGCGGGTGATTTAATTAAAAAACGCACCTGACGCCCGCGGGTCCGGTTCATGTACGTCCAGTTAAAACGAATCCGCTTTCTTCCACTGTCACAGTGTTGAGGCCTATGTACACTGGAGCAGTTCAATAATTCATTACTGTTTTTATTAAGCGATGGATAATGTCCTAAAGGGGTCAGCCTTTCTGAGGTTATTGTTAAAATAATTTTCTGGCACTACGGCTCCACCAGTCAGACACTAATATACAAGTAAGCAAAACAAAAAAGCAAAAATCAATGATTGAATAGCTTTAGTGAACAAGAGGTAATGGCATCGTAATAACGGGGTGTACAATAGCTGGATCTTCTATCTATCTATCAAAATTATTTAATTTGTTATTTTACTGTTCATGAATAGTATAGGTAGCGGCACATTACTCTAGCGCAGACCGTTATTGTGCAGAAGTCAAAAATAAGGTACCTGAGGGGGGCTCGCGGTATGAAGGGCGGGCGTGCGTATCGCTGATTGGCTCTCCAGTTGCACTCTGCTCTCTGTACCAATAAGCCACTGTACACGCATCCAGTGTGCGCGACATGCGCACACTACGACGCATGCGCAGCTATCCCCTCCGCGTATCGCTCAGCGCTAGAGTTATGTGCCGCTAGTTATAACATGTGAATTACTTAGGAAAGCGCTGGGCACGTTTGGTTTGGCGAGTCACGCGCACACCATCAAGATGAAGGATCTCAGCGGCGGGCAGAAGGCGAGGGTAGCTCTGGCTGAACTCACTCTAATGGCGCCCGACGTTGTTATATTGGTGAGTTCTATAAACGTAATCGTGGACTTATTTTAATTTATAGTAATAGAGTCCGCGGAAATACTACAACCTTGCTTGTTTCTGTCGTGAATAAAATATGAAAAAACAAGGTGACATCTCTCGTCGATTCAACTGAATGCAATTTCGGTTATCGAACAGGTAAGTAGTTGACTGTAACGTCAAACCTGTAGATGGAGCCACGGTTGTGTTAGTGCCGTGTTAACAGTATCTAAGAGTTATTCATCGAGTGTGATTAGGTGTGATGGCGCAGCGGTCAGCGCAGCCCCTTACCAAAGGGAAGGTCACGAGTTCAAACCCCGCTCGGCTTGTAACTTTTGGGACATTATAAAAATCTTGCCTCCTGATCAGAAGGGTTAAGTAGCTGAATGTCCAACAGAGTAAAAGGTCTAATCAAAAATTTCCTTTAATGTCTTTAATTATTTTTTAGAAATTAACTAGACGTTCTGCTATACAGACCATCTGATAGTTGGACGTTTTGCTACATGGCCATTTTGCTAATTAGACTTACTGCTCATTAGGCCGTTTGCTCCGTTGGACATTTAGCTACTTAGACCTTTTGATCAGGAGGCAAAATCTTTAAGATACTGTTTGTTGTGTACAGGACGAGCCTACGAACAACTTGGACATAGAGAGTATAGACGCGCTCGCGGAAGCCATCAACGCGTACAAAGGCGGCGTCATCATCGTCTCTCACGACGAGCGACTCATCCGTGAGACGGCGTGTACGCTCTACGTTATCGAAGACCAGACTATCAATGAGGTAAGCTTACATGACGATTCTACAAGCAGACAGGCGGACAAATAGACAGACAGACAGGCAGACAGACAGACAGACAGACAGACAGACAGACAGACAGACAGACAGACAGACCGACCGACCGACCGACAGACAGACAGATAGACAGACATACGCAGACATACAGACAGACAGACAGATAGACGGACAGATAGACAGACAGACAGACCGACCGACCGACCGACAGACAGACAGATAGACAGACATACGCAGACATACAGACAGACAGACAGATAGACGGACAGATAGACAGACAGACAGACATGGACGTACAGATAGGCAGTCAGTCAGACAGATAAGCTTATTTTGTGGCACCATAAGGAGGGAGATATGAGAGGTGAAGGAGGGAGGGGGACCTTGCCACAGTCATGATCAAAGAAATGAGTGCCAACTGATTTTCAGCCTAAAACTTGTTGCATTAGAGTATGATTTTAAACTATTCGTATTTACAGGTTGACGGTGACTTTGACGACTACCGTAAGGAACTTTTGGAGAGTCTCGGCGAAACCATCAACTCGCCTTCGATCATCGCCAACGCGGCCGTCCTTCAATAAACACTCAAATATCACTTCTATTCCCACTATCTACGGTGTGTTATCGCGAACCGAAACTGAAATTCGGGTACGTTCTCTTGTTTTACAAATATTGTTCTCATTCATAAATTCCTGTCACTATAGCGGTTAGTTAAATATTATTGTCTCCGTCACTTTCATGTTAATAAAGAGAGATGGCAACAAAATTAGCGGGTTGCTAAGCAAGTTGAGTGCACAAATATAAATAAGACCCCTAAAGTGTATGTAATGTAAACCAGGGCAAGATTATAAACGATTTTTACTAATATGATCTCCTTTATTCGATATTGGTCTTTATGGTATATCTACGGTACAGTTTAGGAGGGGTTATTCCATACATACATTTTAAATACATTGTACTTGTAAATACAATATCTTCGGAGTAAGAGAAACGTCTTATTTTTTCTCTCTCTCTCTCTCTCTCTCTCTCGCTCCTAAACAGATGAACCGATTTCGACTTAGTTTTGGTTTGATAGGTGACTTGATCGAGAACGTTCTATGATCTATTTAGTCATTCTGTCAGTCCGGTCATCGGCTCTTTTGTAGTTGATGAAAGATTTTTTATTTTTTGTGTAGTAAATTAATTTCCTCAGTTGAAAAGTAGCCTATAATGTTAAAAAGAAAGCGATTATGCGGCGTTTGTAAGCAAATCGCTGAAAATTTAAGAAAGAAGGATGTAAAGTATTTCTGTATTTTAACTTATCGATTGACTTGTTCAGAAAGTAATTCTCCCGAAAAAGGAAGGGTCCCTCAACGGTTCACTAATTTTGACGATACTGTATTTGTAAGTCGCGGGCACACAAACCCTCTTATGTCATTTATAACGCCATCATTCGATTTGGATCACATAAGTGCCTACTTTGACATATTATGTACCCACAACTCGTCTTCTTAATAAAACTTTCAATTTAATCTTCCTAAAGGGCAAGTCCCACTACGAAATATTGTTTTTGTTTCGCCTATTTGTCTCTCTCTCTATTGTATGGAGAAAAGATAATACAGCAAAAAAACATTACGTAAAAACGATCGAAACGAGTTGTTGTCTCATCAATTTTCAATACAAAAGAGCACACGAAAACAACATTTGGTAGACGAAATGTTGTAAATGCACTGGGACTTGCCCTTCTGTATACATAAATATCCCTATTTTAGCATGAAACCGAAAACGGTAGGTACTATTTTTAACAGTTTCAATAAATTCACTCGAATTTGTACTAAGTATTTATTTTAATTATGCGTTCGTGTTACACGTTATTAATATAAATATGTACTATACGATATTGTAATGATGATGTGTACAGTATAAAATGTTGAATTATATTTGTTTACACGAATAAATTTTATTACAAAATTAAATTTGTTATTTTTATTCAAACTGTGTGCATAACTAGCGATCTGCCCTAGCTTCGTACGGGTCGCTATATAGTAGAAAATTGCGTGATGTTATATAGCCTATAGCCTACCTCGATAAATGGACCATGCAACATAAAAAAATCCATTCGGACCAGCAGTTTCGAGATTAGCGCAACCAAACAAACAAACAATCAAACTCTTCAGCTTTATATTATTAAGTACTAGCTTTACCCTGCCACTCTTCGCTGTGGCACATTGTGATTGAAAAAAACAATCCCTGATGCGGATTATACATCGTGCTAATATTTCAGCTCGATCGGTGCAGAACGTTTAGAGTTTTTGAAGCGTAGACAAACCAACATAAGATTTTTATATAAATACATAATATAGAATATAGACGAGGTAGGATGTAGGATAGTTCAATAATTTTCTTTGAAAGAGACAACGATAAAACCGCAGACAAGCGCCAGTAAAAGGAGTACCTTATAAGCTAGCGACCGACGACCAATCTTCAAGTTTTTCCTCAATTTGCGCGCAGCCTTTCGCCCCTCCATTACAAACTTCTCAGCTTCATTAGAGGATTTAAAACGCAAATTTCCTTTTCGATTGTAACTTTTTTCCACTTCTTAAAAGAAAGCTTCTTTTAAAACTTGAAAGAAAATTAGTATCCTTCCTTTGAGGGTCGGAACGTGTTTTAAGAGTTTCATTTGGTCCTGCTGACTCAATCTGTTAGAATAATAATGTTTCCGCAGTTGAAAATACTTGGTTTAGTTGCGTACCTACCTCTTTTAGAAACAAGGCACCTGTGTAGTAAAGAAGATGAAAAAAGAAGCTACTTTCAGGCGACTTATATCTCGCACATTTCAAGAATTTGATGGAAACAATATGAAAATCGTTTTTTAAACAACCAATTTTCTGAGAATTACATTGCCAAAGATTCGACCCAAACTTTCCTACAATAAAAAAAGATAAAAGAAGATATTGGCTGTACCTTAAGTTTTAACGAGAGACTTACCGTACAATTTTACCTACTACTACGAGACTGTCTATCATTGAATATAGCAAAATTGATTAAATACAGTAATATTTTCTTCTAAGACGACGTAGAAGAGCCTAATAGCAAACGAGCAAACCACAACCAGATTTCCTCTGCACGCTAAACGCATTACTTTGAATTATCCACTAACAAGCCAACAATGAGAGGCTTGCCGTCACCCCAAGAGCCTATTACTGTCTGGAGAGCATCCCCGCCCCTCCTTAATATGTTATTCTACTTCTGCAACCTTGTCTAACTCCTATCCTATAAATCGTAGAGAATTCCGCACGAAACGCGCTCTGCTTTATTATGACAAAGTCCTAAAACTCCAAGTGGAATAATTCTACATTGCGTACACAATGGGAGCGATTATACTCTCCCCCGCGACATGATTTTATTTGTGCAGTTATTGCGTCGCCGAAGAGATATTTAAATTTCATTAGGTTTGTTTTACACTTAATTTGTGAGGGGAGTGTTGTATTGTATCGTTGGGGTGGAGCCCTATTATTGCTTGAGCTTTCCAACTTGTTTCGAATGCCCTCTGGGCTTAACTATTTGAATTAAGTAGGTAGATACACGAATCAGATAAGTCACCCTATTATAGTTTTATCGGCCATTATCTCTACCTACGATCGTTTTTAAAACGAAGATTAGGACGTATTAACAACTGGTGAGGTTTCGGGTTTCGGTGATAGATTTCATACCAAACTATTTAAAGAGTTATAAAATATCGGCAGTTTAATTATAAGTACAGCTACTTAACGAACTCTGGATTTAACAGAGTCAGTATTTTTGTAGTAAATCCTGTAATTCTGGATATCACTTTGCAGAGCTTTATTGCTTGAAGGATTGTCATTAAAAGTATCTTTTTTTATTTCCTGAATAGATTTCAAAACAAAAATGTACTAGAGCAACAAAACGCACTTTATCAGGTGGCAGTCGCTTTATTCCGCTAATGACCAACCCTCTGGGGTAATAAAAGTCGATATCAGCCTCCGGTCTGACCACTGGCGGAATGGTCTTGATACTTTACGGTAAATAGCTGAAAAATTAGTTTTTTGTGGGTCATTGTCTATTAAGCCATCGTTTGCATCACATTTTGCTGAAGTAGTTATAATAGATCGGGTACATAAATCCTGAAGCATGGCACATCATCATCATTAAGATGTAGGTTAAATCAGGACGATTTTGATCAAACGTTTCGTATCGGATACTCTCACTTGCTCTTTTTGTTTTAAACATAAACAAGTAGAACTAAATCTGGTATTTCTGATCTGAAATGTTTCTGAATGTTCCTAAATAGTCCTGTATAATAAATGGCATTCAGGTATCTGTCTACCTCTCTCTCTTGAGTAAATGTAATTTTAACAATAATTACTCAAGTACCAAGGTATATTTATCAGGGTGTCTGCTCAGCGAAGCGCAACTGAGAATTAGCAGCGACGGGAAAGAAAAATGATTGTGACAGTCCGCCGAACGCCACTAATGGAGTCCACGTCTGCGAAATACCCCACTTAAAGAGCTCTACCGCGCACACTATTTATAAATCGCCTTTTCCTTCCTAACTTCCTTTATCTTTATCTTTAAAGCCAAAGTTTTCTTCAGTCAGGCATTATTGATGCTCTCTATGGTATACCTCTAGATAAGTGGTAGGGGAATGAAATAAATTTTGATATTTGAAGTACCAAAGCAGACACACATACATCTTCATTTTCAAACTAAAAAAGTCGCGCCTACCAAATAATAATTCGACGTAGACAAACTGACCGAGTGCTACGAATGCTACGAAGATTCCGGCTTTCGTAGCAGCACGCACCGTAGCGCTTAGTTTTCGTAGCACAGCTTTTTTGGCAAGAGACTCCGCCCACTAATCTTTTCACCATTGATAGGTCATTTACTGAATTCCTTTGTCACGATCCGGTCGTTGACCTTACTGTTGATCAAGAAATAATTGTGCTAAAGCCATAATGAACGTGATGAACAGGCAAAAATCTGTACCTTCCGAAACCACTAAAACCATGCAATATGTTCTTCAGCCACAGTACTGTTTCAGTGCGAATAATTCAATTAGAGGCGAACAATGTGTCGGTGGAATTATTAGCACATTGCGGCGCGGTATGATTGATGAGCCCCGATGAGTAATAGCAGCGAGTGATACCCGTTGTCGCGACTAAACTATTCTCGCAACTGAATGAGGAATGTAATTGAATTTATATCATCTATAAAACATCTCATTCATAGATATTCTATTTTCAGACATAGGTTCATTTGTTGCTTGATGTATAGTCATCATTTTCTTGTTTTTTTTCCACTTGAGTCGGCACAACCGTTCTCGACTCGACGTCGTTCTCCACTCACCTCTATTAGCCGTCATTTCAGCAGTCACTCCTTTCTTACCCTTACCTTTTCTTTAGCTAACCTTTACTTCTATACCCTTCCCATGAATCTACATACTTCGATAATATAAAATCCTTGACCCTTCCACATTCAAGTCTAGCACTCTCCTCATTACATGACAATGACATTCTTTCCTTCGTATGACATGCCCGTACCACGCTAACCTATTGCTCATCTTTTCAGTCACTGGCGCCACTTTCAAATTTCCCCTGATATACTAAAAAAAACAAAATCAAAAGTGTTTAAAAATCAAAATTATTACAAGGATGACTTTAAAACGTCTTAAAGCTAGGTGAGTCTAGGTGCCAGTTCCACGCGACCTAGAAGAACAGGCAGCAAACTTGGTTTCCTGATGCTTGATGTATGGTATGGATGTTATATTATTTGCACAGAAAAACCCACAATGTTCATAAGGAATTACAAGGTTCCCCTGGCTTCCCAAGGCGCCCTTGTGTGCTATGAGGCAAAAAATCCCGGGTCGAGCCATAAACGCGATTAGACAAACATTTCCTGACGCGAGCCACTTTTTCCAAAACTTAACGAATAAATCAGATCGGTGGTGCGTCGCAGTTTTCTCGTCGTCTTGCCAAATTTATGTACCGATCGGCCCTTTCGTATGGAGATGTGGTCCGCTATTTACATATAAATACCTCGATTATTTGAATTATTCAATCGAGAGGGGGCGGCACTGACAAATCACTTCCTCGAGAGATAACACAAGTCGGTAGGCTGGAGATCAGTTTGACGTGTGCTGGATATATGCCGCCGGAGCAACTAACTTTTTACGACCTTACTTAATATTCGGTGAATTTGTTCGTATTATATTTGAATAATTTGTATATGCTACTGATAAGCTAGAGTACGATTTATTATGGTCCCTAACTATAAATATTGTGGGCAATCCAATCAAGCCACAAATTAAGCAGTTTCTATTATGGGAACGACATAGCTGATATATTAGTTATACCTATGCATTTTTTGTCAGTACATACATATTTAAAATACAATATGACACCCAGCAGAGAATAAACATCTGTGATCGCCACTCAAATATTTGTTCTCGGTGGGGGCCGAGCAACGAATAGCAACGAAGTAGGTACCTAGTAAAGAATTCTAATCCAATAAAAAAAATTAAGCATTCCTACCTAGCTATGCAATGTAACGCAACGTATCAATATTTAGCTCTGCGCCGCTCTTTTAAAGGGTAAAAAATAAAAAGAGAATAGCTAACCAGTAGTGGCTGTGTGTAGTTTTCCCGGTTTTATGTGCACTCACGTGCCATTTAGTCCGGGAAATAGAAGTTTTTGTATGGAAATCGGAGGCATTAAGCCCCTGGGACTCGGCGGCGAGCTCTGCCTATTGTTGTTAGGTAACTCCCATAAAAGTTTATCATTCGGACATAAAGCTTTGGATGTTTTTGCCTCAGTTACAGCTTACATTCAGGATACACTAGTTTTAAACCTAGAAAAGAGCGGAATTGGACCTTGCACCTATAAGTTAGCAGAACTCAAGAAGACCGAGGAAAACTGATATTTTATCAAGTATTTGTAGCTTTGAAAAATCGTGCAATCGTTTAGTCAAAGTCCTCCTCCGTCGGTCCCTCTCTGCTGAGGATCGTTTGTTTTTTTCGAAGAACTTTTCGTACGGTTTCCTTCTACTTGCCCCTTTCTTCCTGGAAACTGGATATTTTTTATAATATTATATGATTTGCAGTTCTTTTTGCTAGGCCCGTTTCACAGACAAGTAGAGAAGAAAAAAAGTTTATTCCATAATCGAATGTTTCCTTCCAAACAGCCAGTATGTGCTACTTATCCAGAGTGTCGGATAAGGATCTCCCGGCACTAATCCCGTGTTCTCTCGTTACAGTGCTGAGCGTGATCGTGTTATTGTCTCGCTGCAAAGCGCCCGTTACATCAGATAACGTATAAACACCATTTTGATATGTTAATGTGCTAGCAAATGTTCGCGAATGGGTGCGGTTTAGCACCTCTATGCAAACGGACATTGCGTATTTAGGTTTGTTTTGTCTTTTATTCGTGTTTTTTGTTCCCTCTTCCCAGAGGCCAAGTAGATACCTATCTCTTTTTTGAATTGTTGTCTTCATGTCAGTTTTATAATAAGAAGCGTTGGCTTCTAACAAAAGTATCAGCTGAGGACATTGTCCTATGTAGCAAAGAACGTCCATAGCTCTGGTCACCCCAGATTATTTGGAACCCAAGAGTTTCACCTCATTATTAAATAGGTAAGCTCACGCATCTCCGCAAAAGAATTTTTAACTGACTTCAATTTTTTTTACTGTTCGCTTTTGCATAACTTCGTCATTTATGAGCCGAATTGATATTTTTTTCTGAAAGGTAATTTGTTGTTAGACTGTACCTACAAAATCATCTGATGACATCAAGCATAGAGTTGGCGCGACCTAGTCCATGACTCCATGACAGTTCGTCTTATCACAAAATCACCACAATAATCATCATTGTATTTATTACCAATGTCTTTTCCCGCAGATAATAATGCTAGCTTGATATTATCGTTGTTTTTGGAAGTGATTTGTACAAAGCGTTAAATAGCACTCTCAATTCGCACAAAGGCTGGGGTGCGAGTGTGTGGATTAAGATCTTATCGATGGTGTGCGGCTGCCCATACAAACTACAGCTGATAAAGGCTAGCTGGCACACTTTACCAACTAGCCATTCTAAACAGGTATGCCTACGTAGTATTGATAGCCGGTTTTTGTAGAGTGGGACATCCCTACTCGGTCTGGAACTACGCGTCTCGGCAAATATCCGCTGTTTTCATATTCTCCCGAGAATATGAAAATGGCGGATATTTGTCGAGAATTAGTGCTCTCTTTATTATAATTATCATAAGAGTTCTGCGGGGATTCATTGGTTAAATGTCTTCCCTATAAAAAAATATAAAAGATAAATTACCACACCCACATGTGTAGGTGTTTTTCATAAGTGTAAAAAGTAATTAAAGTCGGTTCTGAATCCTTTAATTATTCTTTGAAAATAGCTCATTAAACTAAAAACCACCAACCAATACCCATACCCACCAACCAGTACCAATACCCAGCAGTGGGTTAAGTCGGGCTGCATATGACGACTATATTCTGAGTCTGATTTAAAGCCTAATTCTCGGGCCGACCGAGATTTTCAATGTCCCATAAATACACATTGGCAATGCACAACCCCGCACTTTTTCTACGTTTTCCGTATACCGTAGCTGTCGAGGCTTCTACGAATAGGTCGTCGATGAATTACTCAAGGAAATTATCCATTCTCTCTTTGAAAACAAGCAAAATAAAATTGTAAAACAAGCAAAATAAGATGAGCCAAGAATTCCGAGAATTAGGCTCCTGATTATTTCGTTGAAATTAATCAAAAATGATAATCTGTACATGATGGAAGTGTTTCTGCTGTTCCAATTTATCCTGCGGTGGGTACAACTGCCGTAACCGCCACCATCCGCCCGACCGACGATCATATTGATCGTCAGTTAGTTAACGCTAATGCGATGTAATACGACCATTGTTCATGCATTGTATAAAAGACAGACCTTCATACTATACCTACATAACGATCAGTTTACTTATCAGTTTTACTTCACATAGAAAAATAGTAGAAAATTATGAAATATAAGTATTAAAATATATAGTTGAGAAATATTCTATAGATCTCGCGCCAATGTCTTTTTTTTTATTTATTCTGTAGCCGCAACGCATTGCATTCTACCAAAGTACATTTAAAAAAATAAAATGCTGCTATTTAAAAAAAAAAGGGAAAAAACTTATTCCCCGGGAGGAAGAAATGCTGTTTTTTTCGCTCTGGTAGGTACCATTAATGATGATATTTTTAAGCAAGAAGAGTGAACAGAAAATTTATAAATTTGAGAAAGCCTCTACTTACTCTCCTTACTACTCTCCTCTTCTCCCCTCTTCTTACTCTACGTTCTCAAAATTGTTTACTTAGGACACAATACAACGTTGGTAGGTACTAGCATTAATGGCAAGTCAGCTTTAGTTCTGCTCTGCACAACTTTAAGTGCCCATTTTAAAAGCACAAAAGTTCGCTTCCGATCGGATCGGATATTGATCGGTTCAAATCTCTCCGGCTACTGCTCCACCCTCTCTGTAGAGTAAATCGCATTTACAATGTTTCAACATCGCTAACATGTTAAAACAGAACTAATGGACATTCGCTCCAGTCTCAGGCCGCAGGAGACGAATAATACAAGTAAAATGGTCCCATCTCCACGCTTCATTAATTTTATTGCCCCGAGGCGCTCCTGACTCAAGCCGAAAGGCCGCCGCGCCGCTGCCTCTAGCGAAAACACACCATTATTATGTGTTGCCAGCGTCTCAAATCAAATAAACACAAGCCATTATGCGTGCGCGTATTTTGGATTGCACTCACTCTATCTTTTGTCTCTGCTACAACTGTCAACATTTTGGCGCGTAATCCTTTTCATGTGCGCACAACAATGAGTTTCAACACTAATGTAATGGAGATATTAGCGCGAAAGCGTAGCGGAATAATTCAGATATGGTTTTTTGGCGGCGGCGCGCGACACAATGGGATTATTCTCCATTGATCATTGCTTATTATAAGTAGCTAAGGGTGCGCTACATGAAAACTAAATTTGGTTTATCGGCTATTATGGAAAGTAGGTGTTAATGTTGGAAGTGTTGGAGCTGTGATTTATTTCGTGTTCGTGACTACTTGGTTTTCCACAGGCTTCCACGGAAAACATTACTACCAAAAGTTATTGTTATCCTTAATTATAATTACTTAATTAAGTACCTACCTACCTATTTAAAATGAATAATCTTACTTGAGATTAGGCCCTCATAACGCTGTAAGTACTTAATTTACTAGTTAGTTAGAAAATGTATAGTAAAAGAGTGTTAAAAATAAATAAATGGGCGGTGAAAAAACGATTGAGCGGTGGTTACGCGCTGAAAGGCAGGGAGCTGAAGGCCAAGTGGCACAATGGCCAACTACTAATGTTTACTCAACTCGGAGCGCGACAAAGGGCCGGAACTATTGTTTGTTGGGAAAGCTTTATTTCGTACCCTCGGCCCGCGTCGCAGCGACAATAGGTTGCCCAACTTAAAAATATATTATCTTGCTCTTCGTTAGGAAAAGAGGATATGTCTTCCTTTGTATAGGATTCTTTTGGATAAACAAAACATTAGATACTATCCAAAAATCGTGAGAGGGAAGTCACTACCATCCCTACTACTGCAACAAATTGACACAAAATCATGTTAATTAGGTACCTACTTCATGCAGGTACTAGGTAATTTTTAAATTAGATTCGTACATAATTATAAAATTATCGCTTAATATTCACTTTTTAGCGGCTCGCTCAATGTCTCTTGTCACTGTCACTTTCATGTCAACAGTTAGAGATGGCAGCAGAGTTATCGGTCTGGTAAGCTAAAGACTGTTAACAATCATGAATTGTAAAGTCCTAAAACAAACAAAGAGCAAATAAAGGAGCATAAAGGAATGTTAAAATAGTAAGTTTGTCTTATCCATATAATCCAACAACCTCTCCGAGCGGGGCGCTGGAGAGTTGAAAATTATCCTTTTCACGAACAAGGGCGGATCCAGGGGGGGGGTCATGGGGGTCATGACCCCCCCCTGAGCTGGTTCCAGGACTTCGGTGGACCACTTATTGTACATAATGATTTTGTATTATATATTTTGTCACCATACAGATTTTATGTAACTACATACCTTCAATATTTAATTAATTTAATTAATTTAATCTAAATATAATGAAACTCTTACGCTACTGACTGACTGACTGACAATCAACGCACAGCCTAGGCCGTTAGTCCTAGAAGCATGAAACTTGGAGGGTGTGTTCCTTTTATAATGTAGAGGTTCACTAAGAAAGGAAATTGGAAAATTCTTTCCCTAACAGGAGAAAAAGGGGAAAAATGGTTTTAAGGAAAATCATTCTCTTGTCCTTGTTCCACTTTATGTAGGGTCGGCACAACAGGTTTTCGTTCTCCAGTCTCCTCTATTAGCCGTCATTTCAACAGTCACTTCTTTCTTACCCATGTCATCCTTCACACAATCCATCCATCTTTTCTTTGGCCTACCTCTACTTTTATAACCATCCACATTCATATTTAGCACTCTTCTCGTTACATGACATTCTTCCCTTCGCATGACATGCCCGTACCACGCTAACCTATTGCTTCTGATCTTTTCAGTCACTGGCGCCACTTTCAAACTGCCCCTAATATACTCATTCCTTATCTTATCCATTCTAGTCACTCCACACATCCATCTCAACATTCGCATTTCCGCTGCATGCACTCTTCTTTCATCAATCCCTTTGGTGGCCCAACACTCAGACCCATACAAAACGACAGGTCTTATAACCATCTTGTAAATCTTCCCCTTTAGTTTAAGGGGCATTCGCGGATCGCACGTTGTTCCTGTGACCTGTCGCCATTTCATCCATCCTGCGTTTATCCTGCTCTTTACATCCCTGTCAATCTCACAATCATTCTGTATTACTGAACCGAGGTACCGAAAATTGGAGCAGGCTGGCAGGGATACATCATCTAAGGCAATTGTGGTAAAACTGGAGGGACCACCGAAGTCACAAAACAGATGCTCTGTTTTGGTCCTACTGAGCTTCAATCCGACACTCTCCAGTTTCCCCTGCCATTTTACCAGCCTGTTCTGGACCTCGGTTGCGTCTTCTCCGATAAGTACAATGCCATCGGCGAACAGCATGCACCAAGGTGCTTCCTCCTGTATGTTTGATGTCAATGCATCCATTACCAGGAGAAACAAATAAGGGCTTAAAGCCGATCCTTGGTGCAAGCCTACAGCCACACTAAACTTATCGGTAACGCCAGCTTCGGACCTGACTTGTGTACTGGCTTGACTATACATGGCCCGAATCAGCTGCAGATACTTTCCAGGCACTCTTTTTTCTTTCATAGCCCACCACAGAACCTCACGGGGGACCCGGTCATACGCTTTCTCCAGATCTATGAAAACCATGTGCAAGTTCTTGTGTGCATGGCGGTATTTCTCGCAAAGTTGGCGTAGAGCAAATATGGCGTCCGTTGTCCCTCGTCCAGGCATAAACCCGAACTGGTTCTGTGATACCTCACTCTCCTCTCTCATTCGTCTCGCTATCACCTTCTCCCAAACCTTCATACTATGTGACATGAGCTTTATTCCTCGATAGTTGTTACAGTTCTGTACATCACCCTTGTTTTTGAAAATGGGCACCAGTGAACTGTTGCACCATTCTTCAGGGATCGCCTCATCTTGCAACAACTTATTGAAGAATAAAGTCAGCCACTGCCATCCATTCGCTTTTAGAAACTTCCACACCTCTACTGGAATACCATCTGGTCCTACAGCTTTTCCATTCTTCATACTTTGCACTGCCTTTATAACTTCATTCATTTAAGGAAAATGATGATTGTAAAAATCAAAGCAAAGTTAGAAGCATCAAACTTGGACAATAATACATACAGGGTGGCCCAAAAGTCGTGGATCAAACGCAACTAGGGGTTAGATGGGGTCAAATCATAACTTTTTATTTACTTCGGACCCCACTGTGAAAAAAATATACTCTACCAAATAGTGACCCTGTATTACAAGTTTGACGCGTTTTGGCAATACGAAGTTATTATGTGTTAAGTTTTTCAAGTGTACAATAAAGAATAAATATTTTTAAGTACCGTTCCGTAGCCAAATGGCAAAAACGGATCCCTTATAGATTCGTCATGTCTGTCTGTCTGTCTGTCCATACGGATGGACAGACAGACAGACAGACATGACATACGGATGTAAGCCATTTTTCTCCGAAACCGTAAGAGCTAGACTGATGAAACTTGGCGAGTAGATGTATTCTGTGAACCGCATTAAGATTTTTACACAAAAATAGAAAAAAAACTATAAATTTTGGGGGTCCCCATACTAGAAACTGAAACTCAAAATTTTTTTTTTCATCGAACCCCTACGTGTTGGGTATCTATGAATAGGTCTTCAAAAATGATGTTGAGGTTTCTAATATAGTTTTTTTTTAAACTTAATAGTTTGTGCGAGAGACACTTCCAAAGTGGAAAAACGATGTCCCCCCCCCCCCCCCTCTAACTTCTAAAATAAGAGAAAGATAAAACTAAAAATAATATATGTTGTACATTACTATGCAAACTTTCAACGATATTTGGTTTGAACGAGATCTAGTAAGTAGTTTTTTTTTATACGTCATAAATCGTAAACCGCAATTTACCTTTCGACGAACTACAAGAACTTATAATATGTATGTACATATTATGTTACTTGTTGCTACGGAACCCTTCATGGGCGAGTCCGACTCGTACTTGGCCGCTTTTTTATTTATATCTATTGTTATCAAAATTAAATTATAAGTTCTTGACTTGACCATGACTATGTGACCCCCTCCTGGCGCCAAAGCTGGATCCGCCCTTGTTCACGAACGACCTTAAGCATAATAGAGAAAGCACTTAAGCCATTTTCTCCGCCTTTGAGTGGCGTAAGCGCGGCCGTTTGCCGGGGCTACATCTCTCGAGCTAGAACATCAACCATTACACCCGAATATACCTAATCGAGCTATTCCATGTGGCTAGTTGTGTGAGCAAGCGACGGCGGCCGAGGGGCGGACGCCGGTTGAGTGCGCAGCTTTTCAGGCTAATGTGCCCATTGGGCGGCGCTAACAGCAATTAGGCAACGAGCAAATGGCTAGTGCATTACCGACGACATAGATTGATTTATAGGGTAATCGAAGAACCTGATCCCGGTCATTCGTTACGAGTTGAAACACCAGCTGCTCGATACAGTCATTACCCCCCACTGCACCGTTCAACGGAGTTAAGTATCAAAAGTGATCGGTAGCGTGACCCAAGTCGATTGCCTACCAATAAGTCAGAATAATGCCAAATTGATAACTTTTCGAAATTGTCTAGAATTGATTTCACATGAACAAAAATGAAAATCCATTTTCCGCTGCTGATTTGTCACGCGATTCACTTTTGACCTCTTACTATTCGAATATGTCCATAAATAAATTGATTTCATACGATGTAGGTATGTAATAATAAATTCATGGCCCTTAGAATCACTGTTCTCTACATCGACATCATGTTTTTTGATATTCTTCACGTAAAAGATCACATCTGTTAGTGGCCGGGCATCTACGTACCGATCTATGAATAATAAATGTATCGAGCCAGCCGATTGGGGAAATTGAATTTTATAGTTCGTAACACACACACAGGAGGACAGATGTCACAAAATGGCCCTTCGCCGGCGGCGGGCACAAGGCACTTAATCGAAATGTCAAATTGAAATCAAAATTAGGTCGATTGTAGTGTTAATAATTAAATAATGATGGGCTGTGTGTCGGTGTGGTAGCATTTGTCCATATTAAGGGGCTCTACACTCATAGTTTGTGTGATGTGAAGGGTAGGTGTCTCTTTGTGATTAACCGAGTTATTTCTATTTCGTAGGACAAATTATCGGTCCATTACGTAGAGTACACAATGACCGGCTTTCCATTAAATTATATTGGAACTATTCAAATGTCACTTTGGTATGATACAAACGGGGAGGCATTTTTCCCCATGCTTCAATAAATATAAGGTGGTTTATTTGTGTAGATCGATTACTTTTACGAGTTTACAGTATGTCTTTGTAGTACTCAGTAAGTATAGATACCTTCCTAGGTACCTGGATACTATTTATAAATACCTAAAAACCCGATACACTTTCTACAGCTTTCTTTTAACAAAACCACTTGAATGTTACACAATCTCGTAATGCTTATTATAAACCTACCGTTGATAATGAATTTTAAATTGAATTATAACAATGAATCTCTGATTCTGAAAGCACGAAATATCTACAACAATATCGGATAGCAAAGTAACAAATTGAATTTGTTTCACAACTGATATATTGTCGTTAATTGATTTCCCCTCAAGAGCTTTCGCTTCCCTACGAAGTGAGTTAGATAAATTCGCGCTATCCGTTTACATCATTAAATTTTATTAGTGGCAACACAATAGGGGCATCCACGTTTATTGAGAGAGCGACTTTTCCGGCTGTGACGACACAGGGTTGTCTGAGGGAAATTATCACCAACTTTTTTAACGGTCTGCAGATAGCTCGACTGCTTCTGTTTTGTACATTGCATAAATACTTGTATTAAATGTAAGTTTATTTGTGTAAATTAAGCGTATCTTTTATCAATTTGTTTTAATTAATATTTAAAAAACAGCAAGGTATACGAAATCGCACTAAATTAAAAACATACCAATTAATATAAATTTATTATTTATTGTCTTTTAAAAATATCTGGTAGCTCTAGCTAGACGATATTATCCCCTTGACCCTCAAAGGCTCTCAATTATAAATAACCTGACTACCCTCCTTGCTACGTTTTTTTTACGCCCGCTCTTCTGCGGCCCTGCTACGGCCTGGCTACGGCCCGGCTCCGGCCCAGGCTACGTCCTTGCTACGGCCCTGCTACGGCTCAGCTACAGCTATGCTACGGCTCTGCTATAACCTTGCTACGGCCCTGCTACATCGCCCCCCACCAATTTCTATTTCCTTTTGGCGCGAATTAAGCAGGCTATTAAGTCGGCTTTGAGACGTATGACGAATCATAAAGCCGAACGGACAATGGCGGCGCTTTCACATGGATATGGCCGATTTGGAATGAAATAAAGTTTCTTTGTGAATAGAGGAATCGGAGGAAGTTTTTTTCTAGCTAAGCCCTTTTTGTCATGTTTTCTACAGAATATTTTCGTCAGGAAACATTAAAGTCAACATCATTTACCTCTTTGTAAAGGGCAGTTTTCTTTTCAATTGTGTTTCTGTACATCTTAAAAAATACGTTTTTACACGACATGGTTTGCTTAGTATAGATGTTGATTTAAAATTGCAAATATTATACCCCCATATCTAACTAATCGCAGGTCACTAACCTTTGCCAACAACTTAACTTTATCCGTCTCATACTATAAGTCTCAAGCTCAAGTACTAAACCCGAACGGAACTTTCTTGGCGCTTTTTTCACTAGTTCCGTTACAAAACTTCTGTTGTAATAGTTTTCCTTGTAATTAACATCACATTTATAAAATAGATAGCGTGTCATAAGTAATCAGTATTACCTACCACTGTGTGTTAATCTATCATAATGTCAAGCAGGTGAGTCGATGCGATGAGGCTATTATTTCAAATTATCATTTCAATTCTATGCGATGTCTAATCCATTAATAAATGTGACAGAACTGAGTTAGTGGAGATTTGGTTTTCTTTTAACTGAGAGGGGGCACATGAGGTGGACCCATAATCACCCCACCAATTGCAAATTACAACAGAAGAGAGTAAGTCTAAGGGAACGGAAGGTAAGGTTCGGAAAATAAATCTCTCCGTGAAATGGAATAGTCTTCTTCTTGTCATGTTACTAGTTTTTTTAACTAGCGTATGGTGAAGCGATTAATTGAGTAGTATAGGTAAGGTAGGTTAGTAAGTACCGAGTAAGGTAATCACAATAGGTCTTCGTATCGTGTCACTGGTTTTTTCAAACCAAGTATGTTTTGTGTGCGCCTCAAAAAGGCTCTTTTCGTGCGCTTGTTTTTGAATATTTTCGAACTTTTAGGATTCTACGACATTCCAAATAAGTAAAAACGTGTTCGATGAAGTGGATTTCAAATAAATACAAGCAGGTAACTTTAAGTAGGTACCTAGTAAGCAGATAAGTATAATAAAGCTGAGCAAGTTCTTATTCATCTCTGAGTATGGGGATCCCGTCCAGCTTGATCAGCTGCTGGATACGGTTGGCGACCTGCGAGCGCCACGTGTCCACGTCTGGCTGGTTCTCACATATCGGGTTACCGATGAACACGAGGTCTCTCAACGCTGGGCACTCCTGGTAAAAGTATTGTATATTAGGTTTGGTCATAGGTATTTTTGGGATACGTGAAATGACGTGAGGATTGGGGGAGTGAGTTGTTTGAACTGCAGCAACTTCTCGGAGAAGGCGACGGTACATCGTTGAAACGTGGGGAGCATAGATAAAATAAGTGTTAAATAGAGGACGTACACATTGAGGTTCCGTGTATTCCATGTGACATAAAGTTGATAAAATACTGCTGTATATATATGTAATAAACAAATCTAGTATTAGAGCTGAGATTTCATTTATGGGATAGTTTTGACGGCCTTGAATCACACCGAGTGACTGATCGTTAGAGACGCAACCCGGTACGGGTTCGACTCCTGCAGTGGAACAAATATTTGAATGGTCTGCAGAACGTTCAGTTCCTTTCACTCACGATTGGTACTGTTATGGTACAAGGTTTGCGAAGATTTGCAAGCGACTCGCATGGGTGTTAAGAAAGAGAAGTTGAACTGGCAACCAGCGTTGGTTGTAAACCAACATTACGCTGAGTCAGTCCGTTTTGCGACATACAAGCTTCACACAGAAATGTAGTAGGTACTCGTCATTTTTAGGTTATTACAAATTAGTTGAAGTGCTTTTTTCGCTAGTAAATAGTTTTCTATTCTTTTCTATACTATTCTAACTCTCTTTACCTGCAATCTATTTAACTCCACCCACTCCTTGACCGCGTTGTTGGACATATAAAGCACGCGCAGATTTTTCAACGATCCGATACCTTTCAGCTTGTCTATGGGGTTGTAACTGATCCATAACTCTTCGAGAGTATCTGACACTGTCTCCTGGAAATCCAAAGGATCTTTATATAGCTTGCACTTTATTACAGAATAATGTACTTATGTAAACGCTTGCCCGCAATCTCACCAGCGAGGTGGTGCTTGTATGATTATGTGTGTGTGAGAGGTGGTGATTGTGTGGTATGAATACGTCCGAATAATGACACCTGGTGACATTGATTGACTTACAATTCCAGCTAAGGATTTTATGTAGTTTCTTCCGAGAGACAAGATCTTCAGGCTCCTCATGCCTGCAATGCCAGCGATTTTGTCAATCATATTTGATGAGAGACTGAGCTTTCTAAAATAAAAATCACATCAGTTACAGATACTTGCTTAGTGTACCTATGAGGAAAAATTTTTGTAAAGATGAAAAGGATGAGTCTCTTCTCAGCTAGGGATTTTCTTACAAAAGACTTTGTAGGACAGAGAAAATGTGTGCATGTGTTTTCGGCTTAAGCTTTTATTTAACTAGGTAGTTACGGATGCGACGCAAGAAGTTGGAGTTCGATTCCCGCAGTAACAGGACTCTTAGGCCCGTATTCTGAAACAGTGCTTAGGTCTGAGTCGAGCCTCAAGCACAGATTTTTGACACTTTTCAATGGAGAACTGTCATAAAATCTATGCTTGAGGCTCGACTCAGACTCAAGCGCTGTTTCGGAATACGGGCCTTAGAATGGAGATAAGGAACATGAAGACCACTCACTTGATGTGAATATTATTATGTCGAGTCTATTTGTTGAGGTGGTAGCACTCGTACTTTCTGATGAGAACCTGACATTACCATTGGTTTAATCTTCACTTACTCGCAAGCAACTAATGTAGAGAGAGCTCCATCCATTTTCTCTATCGGAGGATATTGGAATTGCATTTCCACGACCAACGCATCAGCAGCACTTTCCCCCTTTTCCTTCTCCCACTTCGCTATAGCTTCTTTGACTGTCGTTGGTTTCAGAGCCATGTCTCCTTACTTGCTATTAAACGAAACAAGAAGGAAATCTTGGTGTCACAAGAGTATATTTTGTATGCTGGCGTTATTTCTCTTTGTTTACAAAACAAGTATGACAAGTGCCTATCAACATGCCTATCGTCAAAGACTTGGGATAAGTGTTGTGCAGTTTTATTACCTCTTTACTGATAAAGCTTACTAAAAAGAACCTCGAAAGAAGGTCTAACTACACAGATCTGTGAAATAGGTGAAATTAGTTTATTTCATGAGCCGGTTTGATCGACAAAGGGACGATGAAAATCAAGTGAGCTGAAAGATTTTAAATCAAACAAACATTCCTTAGATTAGAGAAATCGTCACGAGGGTGGGGTCGGGGTTGCACAGTCAGTGTGATTTATTCTGTGGCTGGGTCGTGCCGGTTGGCCGGCGTAATCACGTCGCGCCCTCACACCTCCGTACCCTCGGCCTGAGCCCAGCGCTCGTCGCTGGAATAACAAGAAGGATTGCCGAGACGAGCGCCGGGCGAGGTCACGGGTTCTTTTATACTTACATAGATGGCTCAACCAGAAACATAACCACGTCCAAACAACTGAAAATAACTAAAGTAATAATAGGTACTACCTACCTTGACCGCTTTAACGTAAATTCGTAGGACTGACTAGGACTTCTATGGTAAGCGCCTTACTAGACGAGTGTGCCTCAAAATACCTACTCATTGCTCTTCTTCTTCTTATCATGTCACTGATTCTTTCGAACAAAGTGTGGTGAAAGGATTTTAAGTGCGGCCCAAAGAGGCTCCTTTCGTGCACTTGACACATATTTTCGAACTTTTTAGGTTCTACGATATGCCGGTTTCCTCACGATGTTTTCCTTCGCCGTTTGAGAGCACAGCAGGCATAGTGTAAATAATTTTTTGGGCAGAAAAACTCATTGGTACACGACTGAATTTGAACCCACAACCTTAGGATCGGAAGGCAGGGCCGCTACCACTAGGCCACCAGCGCTTGACCGCTTTAACGTAAATTCGTATGCAGGAACTTCTATGGTAAGCGCGTTAATAAGAGGAGTGTGCCTCAAAATACCTACTAATTGCTCTAATAGGATTTTTAAACAATCTACTAGCAAATTGGCGAGCCACCTACTCTACCACATATTAAACACATTAATGTTTTAAAATCTATAGGAAGATTACAACTTCTAAACAGGGCTTTTACATCGGCAAATATTTATTCCACCCCATAGATTAAACACAGCAATATTTTGTAGGCACGCTCCGCCACGCGATCTCTTCAAACTTTGCATCCGCGGCACGTGCTCTCAAAATGGATCGAGTTCTTTACGATATTTTTAAAACAACATGTAGGTAAACAAATTCGTAATAGAGTAAGAACTTATACTAAGTAAGTAAGTTGGTAGAATGAAATAAAATGTACGGCATGAGTCTCAATATTTAGACGTAATAATATTTCTGATTTTCTCTCATAAGTACCTTCTTGGTACCTAAATATGAGGATAAGGTGATATCTACCGTGCCGAAGTATGTAGATTCATGACCGTGCGTGCCTGGGGATTGAAGCCGTCGAGCGATTTATTTCCTGTTTTCATTCCATTCACATTTCTGATTACGCTCTAGCAAAGCAAGACTCAAGCAAATTCGTTGCAAAAATGCTTCTACTATACTCCACTCTTAAGTGGGGTAAAAGCTTAGAATTGTCTAAGGGTAAAAGTCTTACCCCAATGCACCAAACCCAGCACCAAACCCCTAAAGGGTCTGCCTCCTTTTTGTTCGACATTTCAGTTGTAAAGTTTCTGAACGAAATGCTATTTCAGTGTCAAAGTGGCTTTGTGAACGTCAGAGAGTGGAGAATGTCAGAAGTCATAACAAACGCGATCGTGAACGAGCGTGCGGTACGACGAACCTAACCTCAATATTCTGTGTTGATAATTTAAATTTGTGAAAATGGATGATTTACAATTGAATATCAGTGTTTCCAAGCCGGTAAATATTGCGTGAAATATTTTATTTATCATTGTCATTAAAAATATACAGTATTTTGTTGTTATTTTATAGGGTAAAAAAAATTCCGCCAAACCCAACAAAAATGCCTCTGAATACAAGTTCGTGTCCAAATCACAGTTCGAAGGCAAAACAATTGCTAGAAAAAGGCCTCAGAATGACGGTCAACGGAACCCGTCCTTCAAAACACCCACAGAAGCGCCCCAGGCCAAAGTATCTAAAGTGGCACAAACACCAGTAAAAACTCTTGATTTGGCTACGAACTTACTTGATTTGAGTGAGAACAAAGGCAAATTTCATGGAAAAAGCTATCAAGATCTCAGTGATGATATTACCATAAAGCAGAAACCTAGAAGTGGTGGTTGGATATCATCTTTATTCAAGAATAATCCAACCGTTCCTCGTATGGGTCAGCAAGCTGTGAGGCCTCTTGTTGAGAAAGTGTTTGCTGGGAAAGTGTTTGCGGATCTTGATATCCACCCTCATAGTGTAGCTAACCTGCAGCAAAATATGGGACTTAAAGAACTTATGACAGTTCAGCAAAACTCAATACCTGTTATTTTGCAAGGGCGAGATGTACTTATAAGGTTTATATATTTTTTTTAATCATAAAATTACCTTTTTGCCAACTCTATCTGCACTGCACCTTAAATACTTATAAAAACTATTTCATTAGCTATTCCTCTTCTTATTGTGTCACTGATTCTTTCTAACCAAATGTGGTGAAAGGATTTTAAATGCGCCTCAACGAGGCTCCTTTCGTGCAATTAGTTATTGATCGCTATAAATACTTACTCATATTCCCATTTTAATCGTAGGTCTCAAACTGGATCAGGCAAGACCCTAGCATATGCCTTGCCAATCATTGAGGGCTTGCAAGCGATAAGGCCCAAAATCAACCGACATGATGGTATTAGGGTGGTTGTGGTTGTGCCCACGAGAGAACTGGCTGTGCAGACGTATGAGCTCTTTGTGAAATTGGTCAAGGTATGAAATTAAACCAAATCATCATCATCAGCCTAACAGCCTATGTTTATCAATTGCTGGGCATTACGCTACTCTCTTTTTACATTATGACTGGCCTTTCAGCTCAGTTGGTAGTAGCTCTGCCTTCTGGGCCGTAGGTTGTGGGTTCAATCCCCACTGAGAACAAATATTTGTGTGGTGAACACAGATGTTTGTTCTCTGTCTGGGTGTTATATTTTATTCTTAATATGTATTTACAAAAAAATACATACTAAATGACTGTTAAAAACTTTCTCATTAATCTATCTTCAAATTAATATGTTTTAGCCATTCATGTGGCTTGTGCCTGGGTTATTAAGTGGAGGACAAAAGAGAAAATCAGAGAAAGCAATACTTAGAAAAGGGCTGAATATACTGGTAGGAACACCGGGCCGGATAAATGACCACTTAAGACATACACAATCTTTGAATTTTGCTAAGACTGGGTAAGCAAACCTCTTTTTTAACAATAAATGTGAACTCTTGTTAGTTTTCAGTTACTGTTACTTGGAGCTTTAACTCCTCTAAGAAACATAAGAAAGAAACAGGATTGGTCTTCCTGGAAAAATACAGGGTGGTTTTTTGAGAAAGGTGGTCATGGCGACATCACCGCCCTTCTAAAAAAACGACCCTGTATTGAAGATTATATAGTAGACTCAAATATAAAAACATCACCAAAAATTCTAAAGTAAGCAATTTAATTTTCTATAAAAATTTAATTTTTAATTGTATTTTAGTTGTTTAGTTTTGGATGAAGCAGATCGCCTGCTAGACATGGGATACGAAAAAGATGTAGCAGCTATTGTTAAAGCTATTGAAGATCATAAAAAAGCAGCCACCTATGATCCAATGGCGCTTATTAAACAGAATATTGTTAAGAAAATAGATACTGAAGAAGAAACACAAGAAACGGAACCTAAAGAAGAAGAACCAATCAAACATCATCTGACTGAAGTGTTTTTGTCTAAAGAAAGGCAAACTATTTTATTGTCTGCTACACTGACTAAGGTACCCAACTTATCAACGTTATTACCTTATAAACACGCAAGCTTCTTTTAAAGTATGAAACAGTTCAAAAACGTGTTGTATCCAAAAGCAGTAGGTATTCTTACTGTGAATGGCGCAAACAAATACTTACTCTATTCAGGAAGGAACATTTTAAGCCTTCACCATCCAGACTCTCGCAATCTTTACAATGTCGTCGGTTACGCTTCGTGGTCGCTTTTTGAGAATCTTTCGTTATTCAGTTTATTTATTGCCTTATTATGCATGTAAATTTAACAGTGTCAGATCTTAGGACTAGTTTTTGAATCAATACATAATTTACCCTGTAAGGGTGTTGGAAATTCGAAGCGTCTTTATTTATCAGCAGTTGTCTGCCCATTGCCACTTTAACTAGCTAACTTTGCGAGCCATGTCGGTGACCTTTAGTTCTAAGAATTTCCTCATTTCTGATTTCAAGCTCATCTTCTCATTCAGACTTAATCACTCAGTCTTTTTGTTTAAAATTGATATGATTTTCCTAGGCTGTAGAAAACCTAGCGGGAATCACAATGGTGGACCCTGTGTTTGTAGATACATCAGAGGGTAAGGCTTTGGTAGCAGATTCATTGAAACCACCACCAACTCTTACAAAAATTGATAAAGAAATTGAAGTAAATCAAGAACCTGAACCTGAGAAAGAAGAGCTTAGTGAAGAAGAGACTATAGTTCAAAAAGAAAAACCTTCAAAGAAGATTAAGGAAGTTAAAGTAGAAAGCAAAAGAGGTGAGTCAATTGGAGTCATGTAATATTTGGATCAGCTCTTTTCATTCCAGATTTTAGATACCTAGGTTTATGCTCTTCAGCATGTAGGTATAATATTTCTAAAATAAATGCTTCTTTTAGGACTGAATGCCTTCAGTGGTTCAAAACATCTAGACCTATTCGATAAAACTGACGTATGTAACTCAGCCACTCCATTGAATGGATCTAATAATGCTGAAGACAGCGACAGTGATTCCGATTATGAATATTTTAAAGTACAGAAAGAAATAGCAACTAAAATGGAAACTACTGAACCAGCTAAAAGCAATGCAGAAGAAGTTATACCATCAGTTGCGGGCAACATATTTGTCGAGGCTGTGAAATCAGCTATAGTTGAAGACGAACTAATTCTACCGGCAACCGTAGCGCAGACATTTTTAGTAGTTCCAATGAAGTTGAGACTTGTGACACTTTGCTCTCTTATTATTGAACACTGTATTTTGAATAAGAAGGGTGGCAAAATGATAGTGTTTATGGCGACACTAGAAATGGTAGATTACCACTCGGAGCTGATTGAAACAGTGCTGACTAGGAAAGACATGAAGGTGAAGAAAAAGAATGCAAAGAGTAAAAATTCAAAAGCGAAGAAGAGAAAAGCAGATGATGAGGTGAGATGTGAGATAGATGATTACTCTTTTGGTTATTTATAAATATGTAAATCTTTTCTTACTATGAAAATCTAGATGTCGGGTGATTTATTCTTATAAGGTGTGTTACTTACTCGATAATGTTGTGTCCAGTTATCAGTATTATCTGATAGAAAGTAATTAATTTTCTTCGTCCTCATCATCATTATCGTCCGACTTACTAGTCCAATGCTGGACTAGTAAGTTAGGACTAAAAAGTTCAAAGCTACTAAGAGTAGTTGGCAAGGGTCAGCCTTGCCAACTACACTTAGTAGCTTTGAACTTTTTACACTACGCTTTCCTAAATTTGATCTCCACTTCTTCTTATCGTGTCACTGATTCTTTCGAACCAAGTGTGGTGAAAGGATTTTAAGTGCGCCTCGAAGAGGCTCCTCTGAAGTATTTAAGCCTTAGATGATACCTGTTAGCGATTTCTAGAATGATCCACTTATCTTCATTTTTAGGATGAAGAGTCATCATCAGACGCTGATTCGGAGTTCGAGATAGACTACCAGGACCCGACAGAAGGAGGCTTGGTGCCAGTCGATTTGGAGATGTTCAGCCTTCACGGGTCTATGCCGCATGAGCAAAGGATCGAAGTTTTTAAGCAATTCCGGGCAGCTAAGCATGGTGTGCTCATATGCACGGTAAGTACTACTTACCTACCTTTTTATATACTCTTTCCATGGCCATAATTTCAGTTGAGCGCTTCTTTGCTGTGAAATATGTATTTATTCAATAGTATCACAGATCACTTTGAAACGTCTTAAAGCTAGGTGAGTTTAGGTGCAAATTCCACGTGACCAAGCATAAAAGAACAGGCAACAAACTACGGCTTGGTTCCTACACTTCCTTTCGTTTTTTTGTAAGTATGATCCTTTTAAAAAACTATAGTAATAATAACAGAGGGAAGTTTCAATCCATGTGTTAAAATATCGGGTTTTCTCAGTACCTACTTGTAAGCGACGTCATAATAGATTATGATTTAGGGGTTCAAATAAAAAAATGAAAACTAATAATGTAATTTGTAGGAGATTCAATGACTTTTCAGTTCAGGCAAGATTTGATTACAGTTGTAGGTACATCGCAAGATCGCACTTCGGGGTGAATCACTAGTTTTAATTTGATTATGCATGGTCTATGCTATTAGTTCCTAGTTTCATTACGTCACGAACAAAACGAAATTACTTTTTATACAAAATCAACTCCAAAGGTCAATTACTAATTTATTTCATTCGTTCATTTCTATTCACAGTAACAATGAGGACATCTAATAAAGCACTGGATATTTTTAATTAACGTCCAATATTAATCTAACAATGCCACCGGTGGGCTAATGATTGCGTTTTAACAGTGGCATACCGGCCTATACCGACTATCTTTTATTCTGTGGTAGTGTACAGTCACCGACAAAACATATTTCAAAAAATTCCTACCTCTAAGTTTCAATAAATGGCACAGGATAAATAGCGGGTCTGATTTCTATGGGGTTTTCTCTGATATGAGAATGATCTCGAAAAGATTTCATGTAAGTTTTACTGGTAAACGAAAGTATTTTTGAAACTTAAAACAGCTGCAAACGTTTGAAACACAAAACGGAACAGGAATTCTTATGTTAAACTTAAGTCAGTTTGTAATTCATTTTAATTATGTTAGAGCTTTGAGACGATATAGTAGATTGTTACACAAAGTATAACATACAACGTATTACAAATTAAAATTTTTATCAGAGACTATATTTATTACGCAGGCTGGAGGCCTATATTTTTTTCACAAAAATTTAGTTTGTACGATTCTTTTCAAAATGTTTTGGGCAATATTTTCCAATTGGAATATTATATTTCAATAATGCAATTCTAATTTTTTTCAATTATTATTTTAGGTATCGTAAAATCTCAGTTTGTTCAAGAATATTCAAGTCCAGTAACTTCTGTCACTAAAGGCTCGAACACACCTAGTTCGCTGGCGGGCGCGGTGGCGAACCGTTCAGTTTCAACATAGGGAATTGTATACATCCGCACACACTGCCGCGTCTTTTGACAGTTGCACGCTGCGATCACTACTAATAAAAACGAAAGTTCCCAGATCGTGACAGACAAAGCATCCCCTATTTAATGTTTTACTACCCCCTACTTAATTTTTCTTAATTTTGTGTATTAAACAATCGTCAAATATTTGATCTACTGATTAGTCATCGGTGAAAACGACCCGTAGAGTCTAAAATTTGGAAAAAGAGAACTATTGAGGATTCGTTCTAATATTATTGAACTCTGGAAATTGTTTTTCCTATTAGTTTTAATAGAAAAAAAATGTGTTACTTCTAAAAATATTTGTTTAACTACGTTAAAAGCAAAAAAAGATGTTGTGTAAGATAATAATAGGATTGAATCTTATTTGAAACTATTTAAAAATATAGTAATGCATAATGGGCGGTTATATCGCTGCAAATCAGTATTTTCCAATCAAATTTTGGATGGAGAGAAGCTTAGAATAAGATCAAATATCAATAAAAAATAAAATAAGGGCATTTACATACCTAGAATGAGCCGTCATAATCAAAGTAAATCAATAAATACAAAAACAAATACAATCATAAGGCTAAGTTTATGGTATTCGATATGAATGTTTAACAGCGTGTAATATTTTGATTGATGGAGAAAAAACAGAACAAGTGAATGTATTTATAATATTTGGGGACTTTTTTATAAGAGATGGAATGCATAAATATAATATCGAAACAAGGAAGTGTATAATCACCACCCGTGGAGACAGTCGATGAAGTCGCGGGCATCAATTAGTTCAGCCACCCATCAGTTTCCCATCTGACATTACGTCCTGACTAGGGCGTGCAAACCCGGTTTTCCGGTTTTGCGAAAAGCCGGACAGCTAAGCAAAATTTATCAATAGTACTTTTTTAAACTTTTGCGATCATAACACACATTAAACTGTTACACGGGTATTTTTACCGCGTTTAGGTAAGCGTAGTGTAGGACGCCCTCCGGCAAGGTGGGGCGACGATCTGCGAAATGTAGCTGGCAAGCACTGGAGAAGAAGAGCCGAAGACCGGGCTCAGTGGCGCGTCTTGCGAGAGACCTACGTCCAGCAGTGGACTAATATAGGTTGATGATGATGATAATGATGATGATGGGTGTTTACCGCGTATAATTTTCCCCGACGCTTCGGCTATGTTGTAATAACTGTGGTCGTGGGCAGACTGAAGCATTGACATGAGTGCTATCGTCGTTGAGAGGTGGAGGTATAATAACTACCCTCACTTCAGGACGCAATGATAGATAGGCGTATGCCTATACAGTGAGGGAAGTTTTACGTATTCCGATTTTCCTTAGTATCAGAAACATAAATCTTACTGATTGAGCCTCAAAAATATTGTTTTGTTTTTAATCCCCGTGAACAAAAACTACCTAGGTACCCCGGACTAGCGGGTGAATGAATTAAGCTTAGAAAAGATTGCGGCGAACAGTTTCGAACTGCGATGGCGATGGCGATCAGTTTCAAGCGTAGGGTTTTGCATTCATCCCCACACAGCGCCGCGAACTGTCATTGTACGCAGCGAGCTAGTATTAGTGTTAGATACTGTCTTGAAACTGCGCTAAATCTTGTTCCTCAAAAGTCATAACAGTGGCAATATGGAGGCAATGGTGTGGGTGTTGTTTGCACAAGGTTCGCGCGTTCAGTTCACCATCACTTTATTCTTAGCCCTAATATGTCCAGATAATTGAAACATTACTAAAAAGATGCATTATTTTTATAAATGGATTTTTTTTGTCTAAAAGCATACATAGCTAAAAACCGATAAAATATAATAAAACCAATACTTTGTTTTTCTATTATTGCACTGCGTCTTTTTTTTTAATACATCTAGCTGATGGAACAAGCATATGGTCCACCTGATGTTAAGTGGTAACTATAAAAAAAAAAAAAAAAAAAGCCCATTCATTCCATAACTACATTAAGTTACATTTCATGCATATTATTACTTATTATTTCGATTATTATTATATCATCATTATTATTTACATTCATACATTATAGTCATTATTTTGTTTAAATTTAATTTTAAACTTTATTTTTATGTTAGATTTATTTTTATTAGTTTTTTTTCAGTTTTACTTTTTGTTCATTTGTGTTCTTATTTTTCTTTAGCTAGGACCCCACTCGGGTATAGGCCTGTAAGTGGTAACAGTGGTACCTATAGCCTGTAACAAAGCATTGCCTCGTAAGTCACACACGCCAGGAATTTGCCCTACGATGCACTGCCCTGCGTCCATCAGCTTCACGCGTACAGATGTTCAGCCTCAAGTGCCAGTAATTTCACCGGCACCCACACCCTTCAAACAGAAACACAGCAATGCTGCTTCACGGCAGAAACAGGTATGGTGGTAGTACTTCCCTGGATGAGCACTTCACAAAAAGCTCCACTACTACTACTAATCTACTCAACAATAAACTACTCAATAATAAAGTAAGTAATATTAAACTTCACTAGATACTAATTCCTATTTCATACAATTTTTTAATAGTTGATTTTGTAGGTATCTTAGAATATTGTTTTCTTGTTAAAATTCTACTAGGTATATGAAAAAATATTACGTTGACCAAACCTGGAAACGGTTTTTGGCCGGAAGCCGGAGATAATCCGGTTTTTAATACTTTCCTGTTTTGCAAGCGCTATAGTTTTGACGTTTTTTCAAATTGACAATTGATTTCGAGCAATTCAAAGAGTTATCAAATGGAGATTACAATGGAGTAGCAGTATTCAAAGTGAAAGTCAAAGTAAAGTAAAAATGTTTAATTTTATTCATTGTACCTTTAAAATTACATAAATATCAATGATCACTTTGAGAAGTCTTAGAGCTAGGTTTATCT
This sequence comes from Thera obeliscata, assembly GCA_947578465.1. NCBI lineage: Eukaryota > Metazoa > Arthropoda > Insecta > Lepidoptera > Geometridae > Thera > Thera obeliscata. The sequence continues at coordinate 10,435,818 of OX387926.1, forward strand.
TGTCGATAAACCTACAGCTACAGTATATCTATTTATATAATAAGATAGGTGATGAACTGACAGAATAGTATACATTGGTGGTGCACGACCAAATTTTAACCCACGATCTTTATAAAATAAATTAATAATGTAGACAATCCACAAAACACTATCTAACCCCGAGCTTGTCTTGTACTATAGGAATCAGATAGTTGATGTATTACAATCAACTATCTCATTCCTATAGTACATACATTTTACTACACATCATTTTGTTAACACATAGTTAGAATACAATATAACACTCAGACAGAGAACAAACATCTGCATTCACCAAAGAAATATTTGTTCTCGGTGGGAATTGAACCCACGACCTACGGCGCAGAAGGCAGAGCTACTGCCAAATGAGCTGAGAGTCCAGTCAATCTTTGGATTGGACTGCTCGCTACCCTCTAAACTAGACTACCCGTGCTCTAATTCAATAGTATAAGGCCGGGTGTTTAATAGGTAGGTACTTAAGTAAGTACATCAGAAAACGTTTGATAGAAAAATTCTAATGAACCAAGGATACTGTTCAGTCTGTCAACTTTCTTACCATTTAGGTCTAGCACAAAATGTGTTCGGCGAAAATCTTGTGCGGATTAGAAATTTAAAACTGATTGAATTTGAATTGTTGTATTCGACGTTTTCTGATCTATCTAATCTATATCGCGCCCGACCTTATACTATTTATACTCGATTAGATATAGACATAGACTGCGGCGAAGAAAATAAAAAAAGGAAAGGTTATGATTTTCACCGCTATGTACCTATGCTATGTATGTTAACATGTCTGTTCCACGCATTTCATTTAATCTTGGGTGTGAGATGTTTGAGGATCGCTGGATGAAAACTATTTCTGAATGCTTGGGATTCTGCGAGCGTGATGCGTGTGATTTTCTACTTTATTTTTGTTTTTAATTTCCTGACATTTTATTTTATATTTTTCATTACTCATATTCAGAAAGAAGGTCTGAAGTTGCCTGAGGAGTGGGTTGAAAATAATACTTTTCAGCCCTAGATAGAATCGCTTTCAACTGACAGCTGTCATATAATTAAAATAAACTAGTTCTATTTTTATATTTATTTGATATAGGGGAACAGATGAGCAATCATAAAATACTTATACACACACATAGTGGTCAATATCATAACATTCCTGTTTGCATCAGCATGTTGGGTAAAAGCAATACCTACGAAGCCGTTTGACTTTGTCAAAAACAATGCTGCTGCTCTATGGGTTTAACAAGTTTTATATTTCCTACTTCTTTGGTCGTGGCGGCGGCGTAGCCACGCCCACCTCTTGTGTCAAAGTTTGGTAAAGTGATATGGTCGAAGACAGAAGGAGTCATTATTATCTACGTTTTGTGCAGCTCAGTGTAGCTCACACCAAAATTGAATCAAACCAAAACTTTTTATTTCAGCTCTCATTTAGAAAGCATTGCAGCCTTAACATACTTAATACTACGGTGACAAAAGTTCATTCAAAAGTAATGTGATGAAAGAATTATAAACGCACCTCAATGAGGCTCTTCTCGTGCACTTGACAATGTTTTACGGTTTATGTAGGTTCTACGACATGCCAGTTATCTCACTATGTATTCCATGTACATAACTAGCCAATCGCCTTAGCTTTGCACAGGCTTAGTGTAGAAAAAAGCAGCCAAGTGCGAGTCGGACTCGCCCCATGAAGGGTTCCGTAGCATCAAATAACATAATATAAAGGTTTTTGTAGTTCGTCGAAAGGTAAATTGCGGTTTACGATTTATGACGTATAAAAAAAAAACTACTGACCAGATCTCGTTCAAACCAAATATCGTTGGAAGTTTGCATAGTAATGTACAACATATATTTTTTTTAGTTTTATCATGCTCTTATTTTAGAAGTTAGAAGGGGGGGGGGCAACTTTTTTCCACTTTGGAAGTGTCTCTCGCGCAAACTGTTCAGTTTAGAAAAAAACGATGTTAAAAACCTCAACATCATTTTTAAAGACCTATCCATAGATACCCCACACGTATGGGTTTGATGAAAAAAAATTTTTTGAGTGTCAGTTTCAAGTATGGGGACCCCCAAAATTTATCGTTTTTTTTCTATTTTTCTGTAAAAACCTTAATGCGGTTCACAGAATACATCTACTCACCAAGTTTCATCAGTCTAGCTCTTATGGTTTCGGAGAAAAATGGCTGTGTCTCGGCCGGACAGACAGACAGACAGACAGACAGACATGACGAATCTATAAGGGTTCCGTTTTTGCCATTTGGCTACGGAACCCTAAAAAGGAGGGCAAAATGTGCTTTTGTATTTTGCACCCATGCAAAGCCTTAAATTTAAATCTGCAAATTATGAGTTGAAAAACGAGCCTTGTGGTCGGCTGGCAACCGTTGTCAACAACGATATGAAGGCCTGTGTACACCTAGGTCACTGGCAATGGCTATCAATGAAACGATGTCAAATATCGCTTTCAAATTTGACAGCGTTTCACTGATCGCCATGGCCAGCGACATTAGGTATTTTTTTTATTGTTGATAGCTAAACGTTTGACTGCCATCAAACCTGATGGAAAGTGAAAATGCAGCCTAAGGTGGAGCACGCTTAGCTATTATTCACTTGTTCACTCTTGACTTGAAAATTCCAAGGTTGTAATGCTTCGAAAATACTGACGACGGTAAAGAGCACATAGGTGTGTGCAGGCCTTGAATTGAAGACGATAGTAGAAGTGGTGAAAAAGTTGGACCGAAGAATTGGAACCCCGCGGCAAGCTTAGCCGTGATGGAGTTAGACCAACTAATTATACGGCTGAGCTTGCTGTGGGGTTTGGAGCCTTACGCCTATCTAATTTTAATGGCATAAAAAATATTCAAATGTACAATTTCATAGGTAAAGACCTAGATTAAGACGAGCTATGGAGCTTGGCGTTGCTCGCCCTGATCAAATTGCAAGTCGTTCTGGAAGAAGCACAAAGAGATATAAGGTTTACGGTATGCATAGCCAATAATAGAAACTATGTTGAAAATTTGCTTCTGCAATAAATACGTAAGGGCCAAAACCGCACATCATAGCATTTTATACTTTAGCATAGCTAGCAGTTTAATTTTAATAAATAACGGCTCAAAACAAACAGTGGCGATAATAGTTTAAACAGACTTTATTTATTCAGTTTATTTGCTGCTTGCTACTTTGGTAGGTAGGTTAGGTATTTCAGTGAAAAAAATTAAAGTAGGTAACTATATTAACTGAATGATTCCGAAGTGAAGCCAGAAGGTCTGTAAGCGGCTTAACTTCTGCACTCGCACTTCCACACTTCTACAACAACTACATGATGTTTGAGCCGCTGAGTTGTTTGAGCTGAACAAGCTCAAGGTTGTAAATGAGCCGATTAACTGCAGGTAATTATTTCCCATGCCTAGCAGTAGTTAAGTGTTTTGATTGGGCTAAATATCTTTCATATCTTGACAGTCTAAATTGCGGCCAGTGCTGCCAGGTCCATTCCAGGGTTTGGCTATTTTTACTAATGTATTTTTATTTTTTTTAAATTAAGCATTGTAGTCATAAACCTAGACACTTTAAATGCTTCTAGATACTTTGAATAGACACAAGTTGTCCGATAAAATAGGTGCGCATGTCACAGTGCTCAATAAATATCTTTTTTTTTTGAAAACTCAATAGAAATGTAATTTTTTTTTAACTTGGCAATTTATATGAACTAAAAAACTGCGACACGTATTTAAAATCCAAGGTTAATCCAAGATTAGCCTACAAAATAATAGCAGTTAAATGCTTTGAAATTGCGCTAGACCTAGCGCCAAAAGCGCCATTGTGATGGCAATGTACATTTCGGAGACTTCAAATTATTTGGGGGCTAGTTCGCCATCGCTAGCGAACTAGTTCGCTGGCGGTGTGTTCAAGCCTTAACTGTACGATAACGCAGTATCTTCGGCGGTCACCTTTGTATGTATTGTTACGCCTCCGGCTATTAGCGAGGCATTCATGTCGACTCCACCAGGTCGGCAGCTCTCGCTTCGATTAAATACCTATTATCTTTAAATTTATCTATTTTTTAACTCACACCGCGCACAGTAGCTTAGTTTTAGATACCACGTTTACTACAAGCAAAGTGGAGTTGCTATAGCAACGTTTTCAATCTATGTTTTCGTGGATTTTTGATTACTTCTTAATTAATTGTATTTATCACGCGAAAAATACAGCATAGCTCTCTCCATCATTATCATCTTCCTGCTTCAATTGGGTCGGCACAACAGGTTTTCTTCTTCCACTCACCTGTATTATTCGTCATCTCTGTGCTCTTTTCTTACTTGCTCATATCATCTTTGACACAGTCCATCCATCTTTTCTTTGGTCTCTTGTTCTATAACCACCATCCGTAGTACGTTTTGCGACTTTCAGCTTGTAGGCGTACGTGATAAATGCCGGAACTAGGAAATCTGTTGAGCAGAAGAACAAAGGTTACCAAGCAAAGCTTTCATAAAGAAAGTTGAAATGCCAATGGGCAGGCCGTATAGCTCTTAAACCTGACGACAGCTAGGGTATAATAAAAAAAATCTAATGGCAAAGTAAGCCTCCAAACCAATAGACTGTCAATTTTAAAGATCATCAATCCGTGCCAGGGCTTTTTTTATACAACGATGTTAAGTGGTAACAATAGCCTATAACAAAACAATGCCTCGTAGGTCACGCATGTCAGGAACGTGCCCTACGATGCACTGCCCGGCTTTCATCAACTTGAGGCATACAGTTCAGCCTCACGTGCCAGTAATTTCACCGGCACCCACACCCTTCAAACTGAAACACAGAGATGCTGCTTCACGGCAGAAATAGGCATAGTGGTAGTACTTCCCTGGACGAGCCCTTCACAACGAGCTCTACTACGACTTCCCCCCTATCATTTTCTTATGCTTTAAGCTTTATCGATACTATGTTTGAAGTGATATTAGAGGTGTATCTATAGGATGTGGCAGCCCGTGGTCTGGACTTGCCCCGTGTGGACTTAGTGCTGCAGTACTGCGTGCCAGCATCGGCAACTGACTATGTACACAGGTGAGAACTTCATATCTAGCGTCCATCGTCTTTCATATCGTTCTTCTTCTTCTTAAATAATGGAATCTGTCCATTTTGGAACAATTTGGCCAGTGTCAAGTGAGGATATACACACATCAACATTGTCTAGGGATATTCCGTTTCGAATAGATTTTCTGATTTTTCGAGATTTCGTTCCTGCTTTAAGATGGAGCCTCGTGGTCCGCTAGGCGCATCAGTGTCAAGAGATGGCGTAGATGTTCTAATTTCATCATTTTATTTATTTTTTAAATGAAAACGTGTATTTTATTTTGTAGTAGTATGTGGTCCGTTTATAGCGAATTATTTATTATGTCCCTAGCTATAATTCGTGTTTATTTTGGTCTGAAAAGTACTTATAGTTGGAAAAATCAAAATCGCAGGGATCGCGACCTTAATGTTTATTATTCTTCATCTTACGTGTCACTGATTCTTTCGAACCAAGTGTGGTTAGAAAGAATTTTAAAGGATTTTAATAAGAATAAAGGATTTTGTTATTAAATAATATCAAACAGTTGTATTTTGTTATTAATAATAAACAACACAAAATAAAGATTCTTGCATTATTTAGTTTCTAAATAAATTATTTCCTTTTTTTGTAAAAATCGACAAAATGTTGAATATCCCATGTGATGAATGAAGACAATGTTGATGAGTGTATTACATAATAGGCACGGTTTAAGTCGATGCCATTTTCCTAGTTTCACCACATTAGACATTTCGACTGAAATATTTTTGCAATGGAAGGAGTTTTGAAGTAGTGTTGTGAACAGGGTAGGTCGCACCGGGCGGGCCGCGCGTGTTGGTGCCGCTGTCTTGTTCCTTCTGCCGAGCGAGGCGCAGTTCGTGAGACATCTTGAACAGAAGAGGATTCGGTGAGTTTCTCATAACTTGGTCCTATCTTTAACACACTTCAAATAATAAATTATAGTTAATTATAGTACCCACGCTTTTTGTACAATAATATAAAATTTTCAATTGATTATTACAATTTTATTTTTAACTTTTTAGTTCAATTAGTTATAAAAGCGTTTTTTTTAGTTTTTTAAACTATGATTGATTTATTACTTTTTAGTTTTTTTTTTTCATATTATTGCACTGTCATCGACCTTTGACAGGTGTGCAAAGTTTGAATCAAATCTGATCGTTCAAAGTAGGACAAAATCGAGCTCAAAGGGGTCGGTTACATACAAACTTACATACAAGCTTACAAACATACATACAGGTGATGCTAATAAAAGCGTTATAAAAAGAAGAGGTTCTCATTTTGGTTTTCGGTTTATGCTTGTAATCGCATAATTTCGTCATTTCAGAGCCGATTTTAAAAAATCTTTTTTTCTGAAAAGTAATATTTTTATATCTATGTTTCATTTTTGAATGTCTTCCTTCGGCATTCGAATATAAGACATCCTGAGCAACGCATTTTTTTTATCGTTTCTACGTAACGTGTTTTTGCTGTCTCATCTTTTCTCTATACAATAGAAAGAGACAAATAGGCGAAACGAAAACAACATTTCGCAGACGAAATGTTGTAAATGAAGTGGGACTTGTCCTTCTGGTGTATCTAAAGTGGGTGATCAATTGGCGAGCTAAAACCGACGAGCCTGCGAGCCAAAGGTTAAAACTGCCAATAGAGCACCTAAAAGACCGCGGTTTTGTAGGTGCTCCATTGGAGGTTTATACCTTTAGCTCGCAGGCTCGTCGGTTTTGGCTCGCCAATGGATCACCCACTTTAGGTGTTGGTGTGTTAAAACTGTAACGTCTTCCAAAGGCTTCGTCAAACGGACGAGTCACAAGCCCTCGAGGCGTTACGGACGGTGGTACCGGCGGCCGCTACCATCCAGCGCGCGGCCATCGCCGTGCAAGCCAAGCTCGAACACACGGCGCAGACCTCCAAGGAATGGCTCGCCAGGGCTAGCAGAGGTAAACTAATGTTATGAAGAATTGCATAATTCATTCAATTAGCAATGGGCAGGTCATATAGCTCGAAGAAACGAAAACCGTTGAGGAATAAAGGTTCTAGAATGGCGACCACGATCCGGAAGACGAAAAGTAGGGCGCCCACCCACCAGATGGACGGTCAACATTGTTAAGATCGCAGGAAGTCGGCGGATGATGGAAAGGGCTCAGAATCGTTCTTCCTGGAAATGTGTAGCGGAGGCCTATGTCCAGCAGTGGACTTCTTCAGGATGATGATGATTCTTCGTTTATTAATTAAACAATCTATGTACATCGGCGTCGCCAGATTGTTACTTTTGTAACATTTTACGTTACTTTGACCCTCTCATGTTAATTCCATGTTACAATTTTTTTTTGTTATAAAGTGCCGTAATTAAGTATTGTGTCGTTTTCCACATAATACTTTTTGGGCTGTCTCATGTTATATTTGACTATCTGCCACTGGCAAGCGTACATGAAGCCAGTTTTAATAATATCACAAAATAATGAGAATTATTGTAAAAGGAAGGAGGAAGAACCTCATGTTATAGTTCTTAAATCCTCATATAATATTAAGGCTTCTCCACACAGCTTACACATCATGGGTGCGTTTCTACGCGGGCTACCCTCGCGACGTACGCGAATGGCTCGACTCCCGCAACATCCACTTGGGTCACGCGGCCAAGGCGTTCGCGTTACGAGACACGCCCGGGGCGCTTGCGAGGAGGTCCAAATCTGACCCCAACATGAAGAGGGAACGACCCGTGAACAGACTTACGGTTCGCGAGGAAGATGAGAAGAAACGGCCTGGGTAAGCTTCTTCTTCTTATCGTGTCACTGTATCTAACCAGTGTGGTGAAAGGATATTAAGTGCCCATAAAAGAGGCTCCGCTTACCAAATACTTCTATTAAAAGTAACTAGAGGCGCCCGCGGCTTAACTCGCCCCGTCATGTTACTTTTTAGGGATAAGAAGTATCCTATCTATGTCCACAATATTCATTTATTTTATTCTATCATCCCTTTCACAACTCTCGAGCTTTGGCTACAGAGGGACAGTCGTTCATAAGACAATCGAGATCGTCCCGCCATTTTATCCGGGGAGCATTTTATTTAACCTAAAATTCGCACGGAGTTTGTATTGTCTCATGTCTGATAATAACATGTTTGTATCCAATTTTAATGAAAGTTTTGTTTGTTACAGCTTCCCCAAGGTGAAAATAGGGTTCAACAGTCGCGTAGTGAACAAACAAACCTCTATGCACACCGCCAGTGAATTCGACAGCGGCCTGCCCCCGCTGGAACCCTATAGCAAGAAGAAAAAGAAGATCGCGTGAGAAAAGTCAATAATATAGATAGGTAACTGACTACATTCTTATTTAATGTCTTCCACTGTCGACATAACTGGTGGGATTTTCCACAGACCTTTTTTTAAATAATGACGTATTTATTTAGACAAGCTGTTGTATAAATTCGCGTAGCAGATGGTGGAAGACGTTATGTTATATCCATTGTACAGCATAACTGTAAATAAACTATGAAAGTAATAACATTCTGTAGTTTCATTAGAGCCCAGTAATTGATCAGTTTTTGTCCGCCCCCGAGAGGTGAGTTTAAATGAGAGATGAAGTTCGTCCAAAATTCTAATCGCGCCGCGGCCTGAGTTAATGGAAGCGGGCGGCTACCGTTTTCATATTTCTGACTCACGAGTGACTCGAATGAAAAATGATTTTAAACCATTACCGAGCCCGTCCGGCCTTTTGATATTTAAATTTTTTTCAAGCGGCCGTCATTACGGCGGGATGATTTGCGAATTTTGCCCTAACTCGCGGTTTTTATCAGACTGAACGAGTTTTTTGTGTACTCATTTACCGTGTTTTTATTGCTGCGTAATGACAAATTAAAAGAGTATTGTGGGGCGCTTTCATGGCGTGTTCCCTCGCCTATTCAGCTCTAAGGGGGTTTCTTTAGCGAAGCTTTGGACGAATTAATCGTGGAGCTTTTAGTCAGTTGACCGTTTTTGTAAATTTTTCTTATACACTTGTGTTTTCTTCATTGTCACTGTCTTCTGAGTTTGAACCTCTCACTTTCCTTATTCTAGAAGTCAACGTTGGAAGCGTGGTATAGCCTTATATTTTCTCGTAAAGCTCCATAGAGTTCCTAAGAGGCTATGTCTCATTTGAACCAGTTTAAGTCGTCGTTAAGAACGTCTTTAAGTGTGAAAAGTCACTCAATACTTTCTTGCTTCTTGCTCTGTCCTTCTAGGCTTGGTCGCGTGGAACTGACACCTAGACCCACCTAGCTTTAAGACGTTTCAAATTGATCACAAATATATTTGTTCTTCGAACCCACGACCTACGGCGCAGAAGGCAGAGCTACTACCAACTGTGCTGAGGGGCCAGTCAATAACATTGAATAAAGAAATATTTGAATTTGCAAAGCACCAATGAAGCTATGAACTGCCCACATGACTCATTTATCTAAATAGCGGTCCCAGACCGATGCTCCCAACTTTTTAATAAACAGTAGTTGGTAGGTAAACAAGCACAGTAATGTCGGGGCACATTGTTCGGTATAGTTGTGTGGTGCTGCTTCGCGCGTCATTAACCGGCACATTTGCATGGCGGCCGGCGCCAATCCTCGTGAAAATGCCTTTTCATTAGCATCAGCTCTGCTGAAAAATCGTTCTGGCAACCATTCAGCCGCTGTGTCAATTCGTTATGAATTATCTGTGTGCCGATTATGATAGGATGTTCAAACTTTTTTGCAGAATTTTTAGGGAGATTATACTCGGCATTCTTTCCGAATAATTAGCTGAAAACGAATGTTCGGTAAGGTCGGCCGCATACACACGTTTACCGAATTCGTTTTCCGTATTTGGCCATCCGAATGCATGGAATCAATATAAAATACGTTAACTGTCGGACATGTTCGCTTTTTTTCGAACGGAACAAACAAGTACATTGATTTCATGCATTCGAATACTTATCCGAATACGGAAAACGAATTCGGAAATTGAAGACGGAAAACATGTGTATGCGGCTGACATGCTCCGGACGTGCGTGAATACTCCGCCTATCCTTAGTACTTACATAATTATATTATTTAAAAGGCACTGGCTACATACCTAATTGTATAATTTATTTTCTCTATTATTTACTCATTTTTTATCATATTTTGTCTATTTTTTATGCACTTTATTTTCTCTTTAACATCGAAAAAAGTTTTTAGTGTTTTATATTATGAGTAAACATCGAATTAGTGATTAAATTTTTAAACATTTTATATTTTTTTCTTGTTTTCCGAATAAAATAAAATTATTTTTTCTCCAAAAACTTATACCTACCGCTATATTTATGAAACAACGGGATATTTACCATGATTAAATTTTTCTGACTTGACTTCCGATATTTCGGCACAGTTGCATGCACCATGATCACGGATGAACTGAAGTCCACGAGTAAAAAGTAATCATGGTAAATATCCCGTTGTTTCATAAAAATAGTGTTAAAAACCATGATAGTTTCAAAAGTTATACTTACCGTTTTTCTTTGGAATCAAAAATAGTGTAGGCTTAAAAGGTTTGCACTATCAAATTTTGTACTTGTTGATTGATGTGGAATATCAGATTAAATAAACGGCTGGTAGCTGCTTCTACGGCGGAGAGTTCTACACAAAGAGCCGCGTCAATTCGGTAGTACAATGAAGCTACATCGCCCACCCGGATACCAGACAGATGAGCCAACTACACTGGTTTGCCTACGAGAGGTAAGCTTCACTGAAGGAATGTTTTATGCGGCTTGATAAGAATCTAGAACTATCTGTTAGTTTTTTTTTATGTAAAAGATAGACAAACGAGCTTACGTACGGCCCACCTGATGGTAATCGGTCACCGTCGCTCATAGACACCAACAACACCAAGGGTGCTGTCGTTGCGTTGCCTTCCCTGGAGAAGTTTAACGTTTTTTTGAAGCTATTCAAGTTGTAGTTAAGAGGGAACACCTCTGATGAGGTGGTAGCTCATTCCACAATTTATGGGTAAGTACTATACCCACCTATATGACCTTATAAATACTGCGAATCATTATTATTATTAGTGAAGAAGTACACTGCTGGACGTTCTCTGTACTTTTCCGGTCCATCAGTTGTCATCGGTACATCGGGTGGAAGGGCGTCTAAAGCGTCAATTGCGGATAGATGAACTGTAATAAAACATCCGTTCGCATTTACATGGATTCTGTGACATTTCTCTCTCTCTCTCTCTATCTCTCTCTCATCTCACATGGATGTGAAATTACTGGCACGCGAGGCTCAAGTTGGTGGACGAAGGGCGGTGCATCGTAGGGCACGTTCCTGACGTGTGTGACCTACGAGGCAATACCTTGTTATAGGTGATGGTTACCACTTAACATTAGGCGAGCCATATGCTTGTTCCATCAGCTAGTTGTACATAAAAAAAAGTGTTCTGATCAAATAAATCTAGAAGATTCGAGATTTATCAAAATTAAAGTTCTAAATTCAATTTAATCTATTTAAAACCAACTATTGTCACGTAAATATATGATACCCTCTCGAACAGTTGCTCTATGCGTTAGGCGGCGGCGGCGAGTCAAACGCGCCTCGTCACTATCCACCGAATTATAAGCACAAAGCACCGTTGATACCGAATATTCCATATAAATATTGAGCTAATCGCCCTTTCAATGAGCGGCCCGCTTTTTATTAATAATTGATTGAAGCTACGAGTCATGCGCTTATTGTGAGGAACATATTTTTTGCCGTTGAACAACTCATTAAAGGCTGTGAAGCGGCGGCTGCGGTGATAGAGCGGGGGCGGAATCGCTTGTGTAGTTCAGTAGTTCGCTCCACCTACCTCCATGTTGTTTTTCCCTATACAGGGTCCATGTATGTTAAACTTAAGAACCATGTATGAACCTATAGTAAACCATGTGTATGTATGCATTGAGTATTATGTAATTTCCGAATGAACATTTTGAACTCAAGTGCTCGTTATTCAGTAGGTACATCTTAAATCTGGGGAAATTTTGCAAAAGTTGCATAAGTGTTAGCATGACAGGTTCAAACTTTTTCAGTAAAAGCGTTTCGACTCATTCGATGAAATTCCTAATCGCAAATCTTTCGGAACTGGGCACAAAAGTTTTGCAATATATACTTTTATAGAATCATACCCATTGAATGCACCGAAATACCGCTGCTCGTACAATTAAAAATCCAATTTGAAGAAATTAATTCAAACTAAAATTCATAAAACTTCATTAAGAAAAAGGAAATTAAAAAGTACTTTGTAATTTAAATTGAGGGCTGAAGAAAACCACAATATATCATGTGCACAGTGGGTTGTGGAAGAGCAAATTCCGCTCCCGCTCCCGCTCCCGCTCTGCTTGTCACCACAACCACATCCATAATCGAGGGCATATGACGCCGTGGAGGGCGTATGAAACTCGCACGAAACTAATTTCGATGAGCTCAGGATGCACATCGAATAATTCGGAACCAATTTTTGTTTGGCCAGCGGATAGGTTGGTTTTTTCAGCGAATAGGCGACTGACTGGCCAGCTGCCGGGTTAGTTACTATAAATAACTACAATTACCTACTGTAGAAAAAGTTATACTTTCAAAAAATGAATGTATTTACATAATTCTCTCCGAAAACTTTTTTTTAATTTGTATATATTTGATTGTAATATTTAAGAACTAACAACATTATTAAGATCGCGGGAAGTCGATGGATGGGAAGGGCTCAGAATCGTTTTTCCTGGAAATGTGTAGGGGAGGCCTATGTTCAGCAGTGGACTTCTTCAGGATAATGATGATGATGATTTAAGACCTGTGGCTAACACAAACATTATCGAATGCGATAGGATAGTTCAACTCCTAACGATTCGTTACTTGCATGTCTTCGTAGCCAAAGTAGGTAGGTATAGCCAAAACGAATAGCTTATTAGAATAAGCTAAGACATGCAAGTAACGAATCGTTATGAGTTGGACTATCCTATCGCATTCGATAATGTTTGTGTGACAGCTAACATTACGATATTTATGAAAATATTAATTATAAGTTACCTACCTACAACCCTCCTACTGAAAGACGCGAGTAGAATATAGCAACGGGCATTAGTCAAGTTGCGCCAAAGTTAGTGCTTAGTAAGTAAGTTATGTAACGTTATTAGCAACTTGAGTGCTTAGGCATAATCCGTAGACAAACAAATGACATAATCGGCTTGTGAACTCGTCAAAGAATTGAGTGTAATCCCATTATTTTTCTAAGGCCGCATTTACGTAGAAAATAGATAGCAAGATACAATAGTGACACAAAACTTTAGCGTCATCGAATCTAAGAACTGTCATATTTTGACAGTTCTCCATTGAAGTTTCAAAAAATCTATGCTTGAAAACCTGCGCACATTTAGGCGATGCCGATGGCGATCAGCTGAAAACTGATCGCCATCGCTATCGCCTAAAGGCCTGCGCACACCTAGGCCGCTGGCGTCGGCGATCAGTGAAACGCTGTCAAATTACAGACAGCGATATTTGACAGCGTTTCACTGATCGCTACCGCCAGCGAACTAGGTGTGCGCAGGCCTTAAATGTGCATGTCTCTCGCCTAAGCGAGAATGGCCGATGTTACGGGCTACCTTCAGAGACATTGATATTATAAGTATTGTGAACTGGCGCCTATGGGTTTTCCACGAATGAGGCTCTGTGTTCATTGTGAACGCGCCCTATCTAAATGTCGTCACTTTCGGAAGCGACTGTTCCGTTTATCCCACTTATTTATAAAAACATTCCCACACGTTTTAATAAAACAATATCTTTTAATTTTCAAGTTGTTATGAGCAACGCTTAGGTTAAGTTAACAGTTACCGCGCGTGAGAACTCGGCTAAAAGTTTCTGTTGTCTGTCATATGGCTGAATTATGGACACGTTTTTTGCTATTATAATAATTAGGGTTACTAGCTTCCGCTCGTTGCTCCGCTCAAGTAAAAAATATAAATATCGCAAACATGTTAGCAAAAACTGAAGCTATATACCTAACTTTAATCGGTTGGATTTCATTGCTGAATTTTTGTCATGAATCTTTTTGCGTAATATAGGTACTGAAATATGGTTTTCTTCTCTTCTTCTTCTTCTAAAAAATAAATTCTTGATGGGAATTGAATCCACACCACAGCAGTACAGTAGAAAGAGCTACCAATTGAGCTGTGATAATCATCCCATGAAGGCAAAGCTAGCAATTAGTATATTTTCGCATGTTACTTTGATATTAATTACCATGGCTTTGTGGTCAGCCTAGAAAGCGTTGGAAGGATGAACTAGACGCCTTCGAGAAGATGGGAAACTCAGAATAGAAAGAACTGGAAGTTTATGAGGGCCTTTGCCTATAATAGTCGGACGATTTAGGTCAGGAAAAAATATATGAAAATAGGAATAGAAATAAAATATTTAGCATCATCTCAAAATTAAAAGGTACAGTTCAACTTAAATGAAATGACGGCTAAAAAGGTAAACCACTCAGCATTTGCTACAAGGGCACGGCAGCCCTTGCAGCGCTGGTTTTCAGTGGCAGTTCATAATATATTGATGGGCACCGTACCATAAACGCAGTGTCATTGGTAGAGATGTACCCGTCTGATTATCGTTATTGTTCAAAGCGGGAAACGACCGGCGTTCATTCCATTTAATATAATTGAGCTGAGAAACGTTATCTGGTATTATAATTGTAATACTTTACACCGGTTCTACGTAATATTTTTTTGTAATGTACCTACCTACCTATACCTTACTTAGGTACTTAGTTTTGTTTGTAGGTATACGCATTTACAATCGTGTTATGTGTTTAATACTTATAAAGAGCAGACGGTAATTCGTTTCAATTCTGCTGACAAAAAAATTCCTGCCCCTTTAAAAAAGTGGAAATAACTGAGGCAACTATATTGTTAGTAGTGCCAAATCAAGTTAGCTTAGGAATTAACTTCTTCGTGGTTTAAGATAGGGCGACAACAGAATTGAAACATACCTTCTCCATGACATTATTTAGATAGCTTTTTAACATCGGATAACATAGTAACGATATCCTCATGGTTTATGAATTAACAGCAAACGAATGTTGGAAATCATTTACCTATCGATGTATAGTAGGTAAGTACCTAAATACCACCAGTACCTCTATATCTGTGACTTACGGCATTTACCTACCTAGAAATCGACCATAACCGCACGCAAAAACACCCATTTAACGGATGAAACGCATCATAACCAACATAATATTGCACTAAACAATGAATAAATACCAGAAACAATGAATAATAAAATACATCGTAAGCCAATATGTGATATCTAATGACGTGGAAACCCATTCCGCGCCGCGAAAAACTAGATAATGTCGGAGCAGTCACTTTGTAAAACACTGAATAATGGCAAGAAATAACCGTTTTACTAGAAATAATCATAGTGTAGATGGCAAAAACAAGCTATTAATGGCTTGCAAGCGGGACCTAGCTAGTTACCATAGAGCTTGAAATACAAATTATGTAGACTCTGCATGATAGAGACAAAGCTTCATAACTTTCTTCTTGCTCTCTCTCTCTTTCGCATTTTTTTTTTGCCTGCCAATCTAATCTTGAAAGCGATTCCGATCCCAATTCTAAGTTTTGACGGAATTCTGACAGAAAACATCTGTCAAAATTCTTCAAGGGTTTCTGTCAAAATTCCGGCTTTTTTAGGCTATTGGGCTTGAATGCGCGTGAACCCCTTTTGACTTTACAAGCACAAACCTCAAAATAATGAATCTGGCATAATTTATGTTTACTCCTTCACGAACAAACGAAGATAGAAGCACACTTTGGAAACGCGACGCGACGAAACCTTTTAAAGATTAAAATTCTGATGATTTCAAGAAAAAAGTGAATCTTCTAGATGAGCCCGCTACACCGTCGACATCAGGTGAGATTTAGTGCATCCCATTCCATATTTATCTTACTCATATAATAATATTTATCTAGCCACCTCTATTATCGCACGCAAGTTACATACTCCATGTTAGTAACGATTCATACGTAAATGAACGGCTCTCACCGAAGAATACTAAACACATTATACACCTACTGCCTATTCTGCGGTTGAGGAGACTCAAACGAATGAAAAACGCATAACATTATGATTGCAGTTAGCAGACAAGTGGACTACTTTTGTTCTTTGTCGCTCGCGATAACGACTTTATAGGCCTTGGAGGCTTGGAGTTCACACCGTCATAACTCTTCGATAGGTGCTTAGTGTTTTTCTTTCGCTTGATGGGTATTATTATTTATTTATTACTTATTCTTATTTGATAGCTTCCGGCCGCAACTTTGCAGGAGGTATATTTTTCCATACGCCTAGATTAATTCAATTAAAATGATAATAGAAAAAGCTCGAATGATGTATCTTTTCAAATCTACTATTACCTAGTAGGTACTAAATATTTAGAATGCTCATGCTAGGAAATACTTGATAATTTTACTGAAGGTATATTATATTACTAAATTAGCTATTATTAACTTGTTCTGGATAGGTACCTACTTATTTATTGGTTGTGTTGTTGTTAATTTTAGCAATGTATCTTATTTTATTTTGGAATGATTATGAATGAATGTTGTAGAGGTTTTAGATACGCTAAAGTAAGTGCTTTTAGTTTATCTTTGAATATAATGTTTCAGTTCGTCGTAGTCATCAGAACCACATCAGTTCCGACGACGGAGTACGACGAAGGATGAAGGAGGTCTATAATTAAAAATTTATAATAACAAGTGGTGGTATCTAGTAGGTTCGTATTATCCATTCAGTGACCGCTGCTGCCCTGCTCAGACCAGCCTATAAGCTCTACCTACATGGTATTGATATGCATAAGTAGGTTTGCTTAGCTGTGTGCGTTGGTTGCGGTCGCCGCGGCTCGCTTGGTAAACGGACGTAATCTCGACTAAATACTGATCGACTGCTATATGCATGTTGGTTGGATACTTTGGAGTTGATTTGGGGTTCTATTCTTTAGTTCATCCTCAGGTTAAGCTTTGGTCATGTATTTATCAGCACCGGTCTTACAAAAGCATCAAGCACTTTAACAAATGATGGGTGGGTGAGCGGTTTTCACGCATTTTTTGTTAATTTACTTGGTAAATTAAATTAAATTAATGTAGGTATTTATTAATTAGACAACTTTGTGGTCCAATTGTGTTGGTAAATTTGCTATCTTAAAATCGATCTATTGTAAAGATCGATGTTAATTTCAGAACAAAAAGTAGCGAAAATATATTTTCCTTTCCTTTTGTTCTTCTCCCTCTGGAGTTTGTTTGTTTGTTTTATTTTTATAAATAATATGAGGACGCAGTGCGGAATCTTGTATAGTTGATCGTGTTATATTCACAATGTTTGATACTAGGAAACGAACAAATCACTTACGTAAACTCAAGAACAGTGAAGCTACATCAAAGTGATCAGTCGTAAGCCGATATGATCAAGTTAAACTATTGGTTAATGTATCGGTGACGCGTAAGACGAGACCTCGTGTGGCTACCAGCTCGCACACATCAATACCTATCAATACTTAAGTGAGTCTGAGGTATGTGATTGTGAACGAACACTGACGGATGTAATGGAAACAAACAGGTAAAACCGAGTGTATGAACACTGGACAGCTGCTGTAGAAAACGGTTTGAGACTGCCTTAAGTGGAGATCAGGTTATACGTTATACCGTCATAAGAATCTACCACGCGACGACAAGCCTCTAGCTAAAATCCTGGACGACCCCATTGATGGAAGACCCCATCAACGGAATCCTACAAATCCTAAAGAAATATAAAGAAGCTAAAGGCTTAACAAAGGGCAAGCGAGACCTAATGGCTTAATAAAGGGTCCTGATCCTCTACAGTCTAATTGAATCTTATAGAGTAATAAAATTCATAAGTGAGTGTACCTATATGCCGCCTTAAGTATAGGATCCTAGAAAATAATGAAGTTCAATCAAAAGGCGTTTGCAAGCGATACACAGAAAATAATATGTCCACGTCATTTCGTGTAAACGTGTGTGTGTCACGGGCTATGCGCGCGCGCAATTTCGCAGTGTTTTGTATCGTCGTGCGACCGCAACCTTCGAGATACGCTGCTCGGGTTACAACCACGGGGAAATCGTTTCGCAAAATACCCTTTTGGCTTCTGCGTTCACACTTAAAAGGGTTCAGTATCAGTAGGTGCTGGTGATCCTGTTGTAGATTGTTGAAGTTCAGGTCAAACAACCGGATCATGAACAATATTTATAAAACATAGCTGATGGAACAACCATAGGTATGCCTAATGCCTGGCCTGCCATGCCATGCGCCTGATGTTGCAACTAACGCCTATAATAAACCATGGTACGTTGGTCACGCATGTCAGGAACGTGCCCTACGATGCACTGCTCCGCGTCTATCAGCTTGAGGCATACAGTTGTTCAGCCTCACGTGCTTGCAATTTCACCGGCACCTCTTCAAACCGTAACACAGCAATGCTGCTTCACGGCAGAAATAGGCATGCATCATTTCGTTTAAGCTGTTCAATTTGACTTATGATACTTTTTGAGTAAACGATCTAAATCACCTCACCATCGGGCGACTGCAGTGTGGTGTGTTGCCCTAAACGAGGCCAATAAAGTTTCTAAACGACTACTTACTCACCGAACTATGAACACTGAGAGGAACGTAGCTAGATGTACAGGAATAACTCCTTGCGGTCAGGCAGAGTACCTGGCTTAGTAGGTACACTTATGTTGTCGAGGTAGTAAGAGGGATACTTTATACGTGGACAGATGTTTATCTTTATTGAACATGATACTTTTTACAGAAGCTTCGCTTAATACTCTCATACTCATCTACTCATTTCGTCTATAGGTAAAGTATGAAACAGATGGGCCAAATATTACCAATAAGGGTAGAAGAAGAAAAATTATTGTTTGTTTATTAGGATCACCAAGAAATAATAGGTAAGTAAAAATTAAAATTAGTTTCATAAAATATCTTTCCCCGTAATTAACCACTGAAGGCAACCACACTAGGGAACACACAAAAAGTAATTCCACAAAAAGTAAATTCGGTCGCTTTGATTATCTCAGTCTGGTAAGTAAATATAATATATTATTATGTCCTGAAAAACTTTTAGTGCTTCTACGTAAACGGGTTTCGTAACCCGTTTTTCTTAGTTTCTAAACGCGACTTTCTAGGTAGAGAGATTCGATTGAAACAGATCTCTATTAGAATTAAATCACAAAGCGTAACGCGTGTTTCTCGCCCCACTGACCCATGACAAGTTTAAACGAACGAAAAATGTGACAATGTGTACCAACACCTCACGGGACATTTGATATCTTCGTTTTGGGCGAACGATTGGTTTCAATGTCACTTCTCGGCTCAGAGATTATTTTTGTTGCAGAATTAACTTACAATAATCAAGGTCGATTAGCTTTTTTGTTATCTCAAGTTCTAGAGAACTTCCATTGAAGGACATAGGTTGCTCTTTACTTTAAATCTAACACTTGGGAAAATTTACTAGCACGTGAGTCTGAACATTTGTATTTTTATTTATGTTATAGTGTCTACTACACTTAAGGAAATTACAAGATTTACTGAAAATTCGGGACATTATAAAAATCTTTGTAAACATTTGTATGCCACAAGTTGATGGACGCAGGGCAGTGCAGGGTAGGGCACGTTCCCGCCGCGCGTGACATACGAGGCACTGCTTTGTTATAGGCAATGGTTACCACTTAACATCAGATGGGCCATATGCTTGTTCCATCAGCTGATTGTATGAAAAAAACACAAACGATTTGCGCCTCACGGCTTATCTGAAAAACACAGATTGTTCTGTTACAATTTGTAATAGACAACCCTGTATGAAGTGGAAAATGTGTGGAATATGTAGTTACCTACCCTCCAACCAGGAGTGAATGGCACACAATCAAATAAACCAGATACCTCCACGTTGGTGACCTCGACCCAGTTGTTCACATTGGCGTTATTGAGTTCAGATCTGATGGATTAAATTGGAGCTGAGATTGCTGGAGATGGTTATACCTACATAAAAAATAAATTGAGGCTGGATTTTATTTCGTGCAAGCGTCTGCCCGCTGCTTCCCTCGCCCCGTTCCCGTATTTTTATCGGAATAAAAAGTATCCTATCTCCATCTCCTGGTTTTAAGGCTACCTCCCCACCAATTTTCAGCCAAATCGGTTCAGCCTTTCTTGAGTTATAAATAGTGTAACTAGCACGACTTTTTTTATATATAAGAGATAGATAGATAAAACGAAAACTATACCCATTGAATACAGTTATTACTCGGTTTATCTTTATAACACGAAAAACAATTATCTACGCATTACGACGCCATTTTTTTTATCTCCAGACTACTGATTTGTCTCGTTGCCCGGTCTCAGTAGGAATGTCCTATTCACAAAACCGGCTAAGTCTATACTTAGCTGGTTTACCTATGTATACTTTTACTGTATATTTGTTCTGAAAAACTATCTCAAGGAGGCTCTTAAAACTATTTTCTCACCACCGTTTGAATGGATAGTTGGCACAACAGGCATTCGGTAACTCGAGTCGCTGAGAGCAACATCGCGTGTTCAGTCGATCGGAACACGCCTTCCTATTCCTACTTCTCTATTACACGCTAACGAGATTGACAGAACATAATCAGTGTTATTTAACACTTTATTGCGTAACAGTTTAGACAAAAAAAAAAGCATTTTAACGAGATTTCCATATCTGATACCTGCTAATCATAGCGGACCTACTCGTACGATCCACAAACTTGCCAGACTTATAAAACATTTCGAGTTTTAAGTTTAGGAACAAATGAAAATCCACTATTGAAAACCCAGCAGTGACAAATATTAGATCAAGGATAGGTTTAAAAGAAATTCAGCCTACAAACCAAGGATTTTTAGGCTCAATTTCTGATTGCTCATTTTATACGTCGGTAGAGGCTTCAATTTTAACCAAAACGCTAAGTCAATAAAACGAATGCTTTCATTTACAAGATTTGTAAACATAAAAGGGTAAATTTACATTTTGATATTCGCAAGTGCTACTGGGAGTAAAGTGGCGTTCGCTCCCTAAAATTTTAAAACATCCATTTGCATATGCTTTGAGTACATAAACGACACTTCTGAAGCACTTTGGACGGGGGTAGGGTGGAGCTTTTAGACGAAGAAATGAGTCGCTTAGCTAAGAAAGTAGGTGGGTCCCTCAGTTTCTTCATTGTCTCGTATTCTTTATGTATTTACTGGCTCTGACAACTATGGCTATACATTAAGTACTACAATATTGTTTAGCTGTGAACAGTGTAGCCATAATAACATGGTACTCCATGAGGCTTGATCTCAGAAATCTGCCAGTGAGGTGGCAACGCTTTTGGAATTTTTTAGCACAAACAATAATGTAGCCCCTTTCTGATAAAAAAAAACAGTTGGTAAAAGATCAATTTGCATACGTTTAAGCCTGCAGAAGTATCAGTGAGGAATTGGGGGGGATAAGGGAGAAAGGAGGGGGTAATCAGCGTAATGGCAATCATGCAAATGCCGAGATCCGACTGAAAGCCACCGGCTTGTTTCAGGAGTTAAAATGGAGATCCACTTAGCGGGCCACGCAGCTCACATACGCAATTGATGCCGGGATCAAAGAGTTGGGAGGCACCTACGCACTTACAGATGGACCAACGTGTCTAAGCTTATACACATCTTTGTTTTAATGTACATTATACGGCGCATGGAACCTTGCCTACGTTAAAATAAATGTAAGAACTTAGAGTGATTATTATATGTTATTTATTACCTCATGGCAGATTAACGCCTGCCAGAAAAAAGTATCAGAAGTTAATAAAGGCTAAAGGAATTCTCTTTCTCTGAGTTCTGGACATCCTGCACCTGCCGATGTCTTACGTGCCGAGTGCAACGTGCTTTAAACTTAAGGTCTGCGATGATTTGTTAATGTATCAACTTGCAGAAAAAAGGTAGCGAGGCCTTTTTCCTGCAGCGGGTACAAGATAGGCTGAAAATAAAATAAAAAAGGTTGATAGCCTTTCACGTTCCTTCAAGCCAGCCACTTTCATCCTTTTTTTTAGAGGGTTGCTGATCCCAAGCAGTAGTAATTTCACTTGTTTGGTAGATCATTCGTATCCTTTCTGTACACTCATCTTTACTCTCACGAACGAACACATCGCCCGCCTAACGAATTTAAACACCGGCCTAAACTGAGCTGTATACCTTTCTAATTGAGGATTTGTAACACGTTTGCTTTGCTTTGAAGAAAACCTGCTTTCCAAGGAGCCTACTTAGGGAAAATTGTTTATGTAAGTGTGTTTTTTGTAGCGATTTTTATGTAACGCTGAAAATGTAATACAATATGAAGGTACTCGTATAGTCAAATTGGATCGTTGGCATACTTACATAGAAAAGTATTGTGATTTCGTACTTGCTTGAGTTTAAAAAAAAAACAAAAGGTTATATAAAATCTTTTGTACACCTTTCAAATGAAATCAAAAGTTATTTATACAACGTCACGTAGGTATAGCATGTAGATTCATTTATACTTAGAGCAGTCGTTAGTAGTTTCACCGTTCGCAGGTATGTACATTGTACCTACCTACAGGCCCTCTGTAGGTGGGGAAGTACCTTGTTACATTATCTTCCTAAACATTTTGTCTTGCTAAAGATGGTCTATTAAATATTTAAGCTTCTTCGCTCCCATAAAGCAACTGAAACCTTTCCTAAAATATCAATTCACTTCATTTACACATTAATCAGGATGGTTCGTTTTATTCTCGAATATTTTCCATTAAAGGGTGCTAAAAGCAATATGGCCGCCTTTTCGCGCGCCAATTTCGTATTCAAAACGTGGAAACGACGGAGAGCGTGGGTTTAATGTTGTCACTTTTAAATTATTAAAATTAGGTTATTATGTTCAAGAGAAGTGTCGCAAATTGATTCTAACTACTTTATCATTTATCATGGGACGAGTTTGATATGCTTTGAACTTATTATTGCCAGATACAAAGCTAAAGCAAACCAAAACGAAAATTGGTAACTATAGTACCTTGGTATGTTACTTCTTTTGCTATTGGTTGGAAAAAAAACCGTGCAAAACAAAAAGTACAATAAGAAATGGACTCTTACGGAACTTTACTCCCTAACTAAATGAATGCCAGATATTTTTTTTGGAATTAGGTAAGTAATACAAAATGTTGACTTATTCTATTAGTTAGTTACATAAAATATAGCGCACTGCAACATCTTGAAAAAGCAGTGAAAAGGTAGGAATTATGGGAATTAACATATCAAACGCGACTTCGTTATTCGCTACACCACCCCACTGTAACGTGGATGTGTGCTCTTGGTACTTTACTCAATTCTATACAGCTTCTACCATTACTACTAATATATTTTTAGATAATTATAAAAATAATTTCTTTTTTTTATTGCTTCGAATGCAAAGATGTATTGGGTGGGCATTCATAAATACTCCTGAATTCAATATTAGGCGTTCGATTCTTTCTTGTGCCTGCAAGCATCTCCAATTTTGGATCAATCCGCAACATATTGTGTACTTATGTTCTGTACCCCAAGTCCGAGTTTTGCTACCACATTTCGTTACCAAATGTTGTTTTCGTTTCGCCCACGTGTCTCTGTCTTTTGTAGGGAGAAAAGATGAGACAGCAAAAATATGTTACGTAGCTAGAGTTGTTGTCTCATAATTTTTCCATGCAAAAGAGAGAGACACGTAGGCGAAACGAAAACAACATTTGGTAACGAAATGTTGTAAATGCACTGGGACTTTGGGTACTGTTCAAAAACAAAAGATGATTACTTTAGTTGAAAAAACGGTTTTTTGAAAAAGGTCGTTTCTAATGCAAGATCTTATGAGATCGGTTTCTGAATCGATTTTACTGTTACAGTAATTACTGGTGTTTATTTTGAGGTCAGAATAAACTTCTTTATGACGCATAAAAGCTATACTCTTATTTAATCTGAGCTCCAACTACATATTGCACATTGGGTATGCATTTTTAATTTTCGGGAGTATTTTTTTTTACCTATTCAAACTATTCGTATTCTATATGTTTCTATTACGGTTTATTTCATGAGTAAAGTTTCTTGACAGATAGATGATAAAATATATCCATCTTTCTTTGTTACATAAGAATAGAAAGAGAAAGCATGAGTTTTAATTATCAAATAGCGGTTTGTATTCAGACATCTTGAAGTAAGGGCTTAGTAATGTAAACAATTTAACTGGTGGCTAAGGTTATGGCTCTAAATTATAGCGGTAACAGTATTTCGATTATATTTAAACTGCACGTTTTACATGAGCAAGTTAAGTTAGTATAATAACTTAGAGCGGTAAAGCAGTAATAAAGCATAACTATCAAGACGTCGAACTCAGTAATATGGTACAGTAAAACCAAGGTGGCGAACGAGGCTGCATTCGAACAAATAAATGACATTTTAAATTGGAATCAGCGCGAGTGTGATAGCCTCTTTCCCGTAATACACATGCGAACTCGAATGTTGTGTGGTGTATAGGTACATACAGGATAGTTTATTTAGTTTAGTAAAAGGTTTTTGAAAAAATGCAAATATGAAGTATTTTCATATAAATCGAGGGCATGACTCCTTTAACGACTCTTCCCTGATTCGCGTGGTTTCGGAATTGTCACCGGCCTTCTCAAAAAACCATTCTGTATGTACATATGGTGCAATACAATTTTTGAATTGTAACGTAAATTATACCTAATGTATAACTTCATTACGTTTGTTCTCTGTCTGGGTGTTATATTGTATTCTAAGTATGTATTTACAAAAAAAAAAAAAATGTATTCAAGTATTATATCAGCTATCTGGTTCCCATATAACAAGCTCTGCTTAGTTTGGGGCTGGGTAGTGTTGTGTGAATTGTCCACAATATTTATTTATTTATTTATTTATTACGTCACTAAAATTTTCCCCATCACGGGTTTATCATTAGCCGCACTGTAGTTTGCTTCTGTATTACCTACGTCTCACTAAGTTGGAGTGGCACCACACTGGAACTTCACTGCTATTTCTATTTTTTTTTTGTAAAAGGATTATACAAAACAAACGATAGGAACCAAGCCGTAGTTTGTTGCCTAGGTACATTTTGTTGCTTGTATTTGCCAACAACCATTTTTCTATCTCACAAAATTAATTGTGATATCCATATATTTTAGATAGGTGGGTACTGAACCAACTTCTTTTAGATACATCACCCTTGTGGGTGTGTCCCACCTCAGGCTTTACTTAAACGGTCGCTAAACGTTTGGGCGGCCCGCCCTACGCACTTCAACATGAAATAGTCACCCTTCATAATTTCGAAGGAAAAATGCACCTTACGCTTTTGGAAATAAGGCTAAGTGAAAGTATTTTCGAGGACATGGAACTTTGCCGAAGTAAAGTGTAGCTAATGTATCTACGTATAGGTTAAACGGCGTTTATCACTAAGCGGGCGTGACTGTTTTCCCATTTTATAAATGCCTACTGAAGTTAGTTGGCTTGTCTAAAGAATGTACGAGAACATTGTGAAGTACCGTAGATTGTACAATGATTTTGTTTTGTCTAAATGAATGTGCTTCCGCCTTTTTCGTGATTTAAAATAAGTAAAAAACTAGGCATTTGTAGAAAAGCTCATACTTAAAGCGGCAAAAGTATATAACAGCTGACGTTAGGCGTTGAATTCAGCAAATATTTTTTCTTTATGATGGAACAAGCATAAGGCCCACCTGATTTTATGTGGTAACCATCTATGACAAAGCATTGCCTCGTAGGTCGCGCACGTCAGAAACGATACGAAGCACTGCCCTGTGTCTATCAACTTGAGGCATACAAATGTTCAGCCTCACGTGCCAGCAATTTTACAAGAAATTAAAACTTTCGTTGACAAACTTAGTTCCATGGCTCCACACGGATCTTCAATAATGATAGTCGAGTAAGTATGGATATTTTGATCGGTTGAAAAAACAATTTTAATAGAACCAAAACAGGCTAAGTGTCCCCCTTCGCCCACGGGATGCGATTAACAGCCACTCGGGAAAGTTATGAGAACAGGGATGGATTCAGAAGAAATTTGAGACCATTTATTTATTTAGCATAACATCCCTATGAACCTAAAATACTCCACACGTCATGGCGAACTAAGTTTTTTTTTTACATGATATAGACAATTTTTTAAGCAAAGGTGTAACCGATGATGGAGCAGGATGGTCTAGAAGACCCCTATTCACTCTTGCCTTGAAGCCCTTGTCCTAAGACATTAGTAATATACGAAGTTTTTCATGCACGATATGCTTTTATTTTTACCTTTCCTATAAAATGTGTAAGACCAAACATGAAACAGCCTTTTTTATAACGCTTTTATTATTTTATTGTTTATTTACCGCTGTATTTTGGCGCAAGCTGAAAGGAAACCAAATTTTCCAGAATCAAATTACAGATGATAAGTATATACTGAGTTTTCTCTGTAATATACAGAATTTCATGTTCTCAACTCTTTCAGGACTTGATACTAAATGAATTGTCATATAAATGGTATATACCAGGATTTTTAGGTACATTATCCTTGGGTACATCCCTGTATTTTCCCGCCCTACAGTACTCTGACCGCTTTGACTAGATACGACTTTTTGCGTTAGCCAGATATGAAAAACATTTTCCAATGTCTCTTTGTGCTCAAGCTATGAAAAAATAGTTTTTCTGCCTCGATAGTATCAAATGGCAATAGTAGTAAGCCTTGCACACATCTGAGCTATCTGCGATGGCGATCAGTGAAACGCTGTCAGTTATGACAGCGACATTTGACACCGTTTCGCTGATTGCCATCGTCATCGCCTAGATCTGCGCAGGTCTTTAGAAACCAAAGTGGTAATTAAAAAAGTCCTAAAAGAATTGGATCGTTTTTATACACCTAGTTATCTGTATTTTATTATAATACCGCCAATTTTTTTCGACTAGTAGGTTTTGTATTTATTTGTATGTAGGTTTTTGTAGGTATTTGTATGTAGGTTTTTTAGACTAGCATAGTGTAGAGTGGTATACCCTGGCTCTACGTGTATTTGTAGATTAGGTTTCGTCACCTACCGCTAAAATGTTTAGCACCCCTGTAGAGTCGATTTTTTGTCCGCCTAGTTAATAAGCGTCTACTGGCTCGTGAAATATTACAAATTGCGTCCCCCCTCCTCCTGGGGATAACTCCCAGTTTTTACAGAGGCTTTTTCACGCGAGCGCGTCAAGGGTGCTCGATCATCAAGTGTTAAACGAACATGTGACTGATCTGATATTTTAGTATTTTATATACCTACACGCTTTTTTAAATTAGATGTAAAATATATCGGCACTAATTTTTATCTACACAAACAAGGAAGGTGTACTGCTTAATTTTGAAATTCGCTAATTTGCAAATTAACTTTATTGCTTGTAGGTAAGAATGCTCTTAAGCTTTTATTCATACGTTTTTATACTCATACGAAAGGTTTAAGAAATGCTTGTAAGGCCAACCGTTTTAGCAATCGTGCATAGTGTTCAGTCCTTTGATTGCACTGAATAATTGCAAGCACTTTTGACTTTGAATAAAGAAACGAAACTTAAATAACGGAGCCAATCATTACCTCTCACTCATAGGAACACTACTTACCTATAGCAGGTTATTTTTTCACTCACACTCGTAAGAGGTATATATCAGCAATATCAAGAAGATTCGTTTCTGTATTGGTGCGGGTTAAACCTACAGTGAAAGATAAAATGTTTTGAAATGAACTATAGCTACGTCTAGATTTAAGACTTCCGTTGCTGCGATCGTTGTTATTTTTCAACTGAAATATTTGTGACTCGGATATTCTGTAGGTAGTATTAATAGTAGAAATTTAAGTAATTACTTCCTATGAAACATTTTATTTTTAGTACATAGTTGACGCTGCTACGGCGTAGCTATTTTTGCTACGAATTTTATTTTTTGAGGTGCACGAATTTTATCAACCGAAGTAATCTTTCATAATGTTGTTTTTAGGTCGGATATAAAAAAAATAAGAAAAGAATGATAGAAAGCATAAGCATTACCCTTTTAGCTATCGAAAGTGCATAAGAAAATTGATAGATACGTCGACGATTGGTTAATAAATTTGTTATAATTTATTAGATGAATAGATGACGTTACAAAATGATGAATTCTATCAACAACAAAGCGCGTTATAAATTGAATATAACAAAATCCGTTACAGCAGAGCCAATCAATTTCCCAAGGATGTAACCGATGTAACTTTATAAATGGCGGAATTGGGAAAGTGAATTAAAGCGCCCCAAACTGGTTATATCAATCATAAACTTATTCGATTAATTACGTTTTGCGGAGTTAATAGCGACATCTAATATTGAGCTGAGGGATGGGACTGTTCCTAAGAAACTATCGATAGACGCGAATGTGAGACACCCATGCATGCCATACTAATCTTGCCAAAGTGTTTCTTCTTCTTAAATTTAAGCTTAGCTATTGTCAGGTTTGGTCAACCAAACCAAAGCAATGGAAATTTGTTTAATTCCATGCCTAACATACGCTTGTCAGACCTGGGCACTAACAGAAAAGAATATTGAAAAAATAAGAGTCTGCCAACGGGGTCTAGAAAGAAGCTATACGGGCCACAAATTGAAAGACCGAATAAAAAATGATGAAATTAGAAGCAAAACCAAAGCGAAAGATGCAGTAAAAAAAGTACTGCGCTTAAAATGGAAATGGGCAGGACACATACAAAGAGTTAAGGCAGACAGATGGTCCCAAACAGTAACTAACTGGTACCCCATCAACAAAAAGCGCAGACCAGGCAGACCTAACAAAAGATGGAGCGATGATATCATCAAAATCGCAGGCAAGACATGGAGCAGAGTAGCTAGAAATAGGGAGAAATGGAAGATACTGGAGGAGGCTTTCACCGCTGATAGCGGACCTCACACAGGCAAGAAACAAGGAAAACAAATGTGTATAAGTTAATTGTATTTAATTTAGTTAAAAAAAATAAGTCAATTTAGTAAATTATGAAATGTGGAAGGTAAATAAAGCTTATATTATATTATTATTGTCAGGTTTTGATGCAGTTTTCTCCAATTAAGTCTTTCGAATGCGGCCTCCTTGACTTTCTAATACGACATGACTTTTTATCTGGCTCACGTAACTTATTCTTGGCCTTCCTCTTCGTCGTTTTTCGTTTTCCTTTATCATTTATATATTTATTCTTGTATGCTTATAGTGTCAGTCTCTTTTGTCTGATTAGAAACATTATGTATTTACCAGACTAGTCAAGTGTATTTTTTACACTACATGCTGTTCTTCTTCTTGTAGTCTCAATATTGGGAGATGATTTAAAAACTCTCTGAGTGAATTACCTACGAGTACATCACAAAATCTAACGAAATCTTATAAGAAGTTTCAAACGAAAAATCGATTATTTTTTTATTCAATACCTATGAAAATCAATAGCTATCCAAATGTTAAGTTAAATACATACTGAAATAATCCTTTGATAGATTTCTAAGAAATCACATAGCAAAAGTAAATTTGACTGCCCTCTAGCAGTAGGCTTATTGCGAAGGAGTTTGTTGTTTAATTTTATAAGAGAGGATAGAAATATACATTGATATACATTTCACCCAGCGCCATGTATCCCTAAGCTAAGAAAAGCTTGCACTAGAATATGTCTTATTGAAAATTATCCTAAGATTATCGACATATCCCAGCTCTAAGCGGCCCATTTCGGCGGTGTCATTAGGCAGGCTGTTAATGATTAATGCGGCGCCACCCCCTCTCCTTAACCCTCGCAAATAAAACTCACTCCGACACTTAATCGACTACCCCTTTTGATGGAGAGCTCTGTCCTATAAGGCTCTTGTATACGACTGTGGCATGCCGCGAGTTTTACGTTTAATACTTCTCTAACAAGACTCATGATGACCTTTTCAATGCTATAAGTATGACATAAAGAAACCTATCCAACTGGAACCTGAGCAGATTGTACTGCGTCCCCGTTACTTTTGATGGAATCGGTGCAACTAATGTATACGTTGTTTTGGGCTAGACAAAATTTGCTAAACATTAGGAATCATATCAAGCTATACAAGGTGTATCTAAATATGTGTACTATGCGAAGGTGGGGGGTTTCAGACCACAATGGTGATCAGTTGTGGGGGGGAGAAAATTAAAAATTCCTATTTTCAGTTTCCCATACAAAAATATTTAATTTCATAATGCCTAAATAAATTAACAACCCTATCCTTGTAACCCCTTGACCCCTTGACCTACTACCTCTGTAGGTCTACTACTACTACCTACTACCTCTGTAGCTGAGTTTAGGGTTGTCACTTTGTATAAAGTCAGCTGTTCATGTTGAAACTTCGTTGCAGTTTTTTTCAGAGATACCAATCGAAGTTCGAAAAGTCGTTGAACAAAAGTTGTTCCCCGGGGGGTGGAAATTCACCCCCCTTCGGGATAGTACACATATTTTGATACACGTTGTATATTGGGATAAAAAAATATTAAGAGCCTTTTTAGGCCTTAGGGGTAGTTGATTAACTGAACCGATGTTGTTGATCGAGATAATGTGTCCCTTTATGTGTTTTTTACATCCCACATAGCTGCGACATGCCACATCACTGGCTCATCATGGTTTGAAAGGATTCTTATTTGCGAGCAGTTTCAGACTAGCCCAGCCTATGATCGAGTGGATTACTTGCGATTGCCGGCGCACGATTTTAGCATCCCAATAAGTGGTCATTATTTGTTGAATTATAGCTTATTTTTTCGTTAGTTCTATTTGCTTAGATCGGTTTCGATGCAGTCTTTCCGGGGTACAATCCTGCCCTGCTGTTTAGAATCGAGTTATTTAGAATCGAATCGGAGTTAGTAGCGATACTGCCCACACCCATTATCTTTATACTGTGATACTATTACTGAAAATTTTACTAGATATGCAAAGAGAACAACACACATCAACAATCGCTTGCTCTATTATTAATTTGTAAATTTTTTATGCAACTTGTGAATGGAACACGCATAAGGCCCACCTGATGTCAAGTGGTAACCATCGTCTTTAATAAAGCATTGCATCGTAGGTCACGCACGTCAGGAACGTGCGAACTTGAGGCATAGAGATGTTAAGCCTCACGTGCCAGTAATTTTACCGGTAGCACACCCTTCTAACCAAAACACAGCAATACTGGTTCAAGACAGAAAATGTCATCCTTAAAAAAAAAAAAAACATCCAAAGCTATACAATTGTATATTTAAATAATAGAAGGTTATATGAACGTACGTTAATAAATCGATGCGATAATTTCGAACAAAACATCCATCATGCACAATGCATTAACATCCTCTTAAACATGAACTAATGCACTGACTTTTGTTCCTTTTCTGCAATCGCGTATCTCCCAGGCAATTATATATGCCAAACTGACGTCTATAGGCACTCATATGACGGCTATGGGTGTCCGTATAGGACGTCTATAGGCGTTCAGAGGACGAATTAAAAGGATCAGAGAGCCGAAGCGAGGTAGCAGGTAATTAGTCGTCCCGGATGATGGATGACGCCCTTCGACGATACTGATGGCCACAAAACGAGCAATCTAACCCGACCTATCTAAAGGCGAGACACACTGTGAGAACTAAAGGATTATTCACACTTATTTTGTAGAATAATTCTTTGGAATAGCTGATGTCGTAAATGTATTTCACCTTCTTTTATCTGCCTAAATTGTTAACATCAAAAAGTCTTTCTTCTTTCAAATTATCGGTAGGCTCGAGATCTGTAATAAGTTTTCAGGTTTCTATGGTTGATACCCTAAAAAGGATCCGCGAAAAAATAGACGTGTAACGAAATAAACATCGAATAACTGGTAACTCAGGATAATGCGCCCAGTATGCACCAGCCCTTAGCACGCCTTAGCTCATTATACGCCTCTGATAATACTATAAAGTTGTACTTAGATATGGAATATTCGATGATTGCGTTGCGGTCCCGGAGTACAGATTATTTTAAAGCAAGTTAGTGTATTATTTTTTACGCCTCACCGTACATGGAAGCCGTATGTGTAATGGTCTTTTAATTCGATTTGAGTGGTAATAGAGGTACCTGCTGTGTTTGGAAATTGGATATGAAATGGTGACAGGAAGTATTTATACCTAGATGATGAGTAAAGCGCTGCGGCTCTACAAAACGGTTTTCTTCGTCATCATTTGCGCACGAGTTTTTTTTTTACAATAAGCTCGCTAGCTTTTTGTGAAAAACTCGTCCGGGGAAGTACTACCATCATGCCTATTTCTGCCGTGAAGCAGCATCGCTGTGGAGGTGAAGAAATAAAAGGTAATGTATTTTATTTTAAAGTGTTATGTTATGGCTAACTACTACGTAAGTGAAGTCACTGAGGAAGCTGGTATATTGTAAAGCATTGACAAAACAGTGTTGCCAGTGGCAGATAGTCAAGTCAAAAACACAAAAATGAGACAGCTCAAAAAGTAACATTTTTTCGAGATATTTTTAGATATTTATGTAACATTACCATAAATTATGCGGAAAACGGCACAATACTTATACACAAAATCAAAAATAAGATGCCCATGCATAAGCCTGTTCCATTTATT
This sequence comes from Thera obeliscata, assembly GCA_947578465.1. Lineage (NCBI taxonomy): Eukaryota > Metazoa > Arthropoda > Insecta > Lepidoptera > Geometridae > Thera > Thera obeliscata. The sequence continues at coordinate 10,468,565 of OX387926.1, forward strand.
AAACTCGTAATCATTTGTTTGCTGGAAAATATGTTTTGGGTTGATTTATATTGAATCGTGTAACATGAGAGTAAAATGTTAAAAAGATACTCGTAACATTCTGTAGGCCTACCATGTGTGTATCTGGCTCTGTCTCTGGCTCTGGTTTTGAGTCTGTGTGAGTGCTCACCAGTGCATTATACTGTGTGTGTGATGTTTTGACGTAGAGGCCCTCTGCTTGATTAGTGTACTCTAATATACTAGCTTCCTCCGTGACTTCTCTTACGTAGTAGTTAGCCACCCGGATGAAACGCCTCGCCTCCAGCCTCCTTAACTACTACGTAGGTGAACTCACGGGAGGAAGCTAGTATATTGTGAAGCCTTGACAAAACAAAATGATAGTTATTATGAATAAAGGCCTGGGTTATAACTCCATTGGCCACGGTATTCAGGTGAGACAGAGAGGGCCATTAGAGCCCATCAGCGCAGGCGCAGGTGTCGTATTAGGGATGCTTCTGTGACAGTACGCGGTCACATCATCTACTGCCTTTGTTGGTAAACAACTTTACCTCGGACTCTTAGATCATCATAATTTAAGCCCGTTTCAAGACTTAGAATTATATGACAGAAGTTTTTTATTAGTTCATAACCCTGTTATGAATAAACTGGATGAAATAAGTTTACCCGGTTACGAAATAAGAAAAATAACTTTCTATGTAGCTGGTTACAAAACCTAGAAGCACTAAAGCTAAAGGGTATCATCTTCATGAAAGTATACGCGCGAAAGGAGATAAATAAATAAATATTGTGGACAATTCACACAAGTCTAGCCCCAAACTAATGTTGTGCGATGAGAACCATATAGCTGATGCAACTTTTTTTGTAAATAAACTAAGAATAGCACCCAGTAAAAGAAGAAATATCTGTGTTCACCTCACAAATAATTTTGCGTGGTGAGAAAAACCTGCGGCCCAGAAGGCAGAGCTAAATAAATCCTACATCGAAAGAAAAAAAAGTACCGTAAACCAGTGAAATGCACGATTACTTCCGTATTAAATTACATCAAATAAAAATGTTAATTAAATCAAGGCATTACATAAAATTATGATAAGCAAACAGTATAAACATAATGGGATATAATAATTGGAGCTGGTTGATTACGCCTGAGAACCGTGTGTGACAATAGCACGTTCAATTATAACAATAGATTACGTGTGTAGCTGCTTTTGAAAGTTTACTTACGTGTTCCGTTCCATTGGCAGTAGAAGCTAATTTATCTACTGTGATATCAGATTATGAAGTTGTCATTGCTTTTAGGTTTCTCTATTCTTCATCTAAAATTTATAATTATTTATTTGGATTGGTAGATATCGTGGTTTTGACTAGCTTCTCAGCTCAGTAGGCAGGCCGCCTACCACAAGCTCTGTCTCTGGTTTTGAGTCTGTGTCAGTACCAGTGTATTATACTGCGTGTGTGAGGTTTCGTCGTAGGATTTATTTAGACAGCACTCACACAGACTTAAATCCAGAGCTAGAGACAGAACCAGACAGAGCTTGATAGATTTAATTAAACAAGATGGCCGACTCAAGTCTATTTTATTGCACAGCTGACACCGCTACCTGTCATTTCATCTGCTATCTGTATCTTCACTATGCTATAATTATATAAATCTAGCACAGATTGGTAGTATGTTACTTAGTATTTTGTTATGTTTAGCTGCATAATGTGTTTGGACACGCACACGGGTGCGGTAATGAGTCGCGACATACGAATTACTCGCAATTGTTCAACATTTGATTTGGGCTCCATCGCACTACTGTGGCTCATCTTAGTAACGTAACGGACGCGAGACGGAGAATTAATGAATGTATAAGAAATATGGATACTTGATAGTGTTTGCATTGACGAACCATGTATACAATATTATAGACTTAATATTATAGAAATCAAACTCGAACGATGGCCATATTTCTAAATTGTTTTTATGTTTCACATTAGGGTCACATTAGGGTCTCTTGGCTTAATAAATCCTATACGTCGAACGTTACACACACACACACAGTATAATAAACTGGTGAGCACTCACACAGACTCAAAACCAGAGCCAGACAGACAGAGCTTGTGGTAGACCTACAGTTTTAGCTCTACCTATGATTTTTTAAAAATGACAGTGACAAAAGTCAATGTAACTTCGTGCAAAATAATTACTAATTTTACGAAAGTTGTTTCGATTGTTTATGCTCATTTTATTGAAAACAAACAGCTTATTAAACTAGAAATAGGTACATAGTGGTAGTATAGAACAACTAAAGCCTAAGGAGTTTTCTATAATAGAAGATAGAGCATTAGCTCTAATATTAGGTAATTAGATGAAATTGTGAGCTTGAAACTTCCCGCTGAAGTATAAACAGCCTCAAAGCTATTTTTTGCCGAAACATGATGGTAGTTTGTCATTTGTACCAAAATTAACGTCACACTTTCACCCCGCTTGTTTGGTAATGCGACAGTTTGATTGACAAATTAGTGTAATTTACTTGTAAATAGGTATTTTGGTAATGATAGAAAATTGGCCTTTACTAATCCAAGAAATGAAACTATGCCTCATCTGGGCTTGCCTTGTTATGATAGATAAATCTAACGGATACTTACACTTAATGCGATACTTGGTTGTCAATCTTGAATTAAAGTAGGAATTTGGAATATGAGTGGCTAGCAAATGAATTTGTGACCACATTGAGGATGTGGCCTTTTAGTCCTTTGAATTTCTAAAGAAAATCAAAGAAAAGGTGAAACTATAATGCAAGAGGCCGAAGTACAAAGCAAATTTAATCGGTTAAGTTTAATCAGAATCAAACGTTGTTAAAGAACAACGTTTGATTCTGATTAAACTGAATAAAATTTGCGAAGCACTAAATTGATAACAGGGAGAAAAACTGTTCGGATTTAACATAATTCACACGCGTTATCTCAACACGGGTTGAGTGCATAAGATGGTTCGTATCGAACCGCGCTGATAAATAAATAAATATTGTGGACAATTCACACAACACTACCCAGCCCCAAACTAAGCAGAGCTTGTAATATGGGAACCAGATAGCTGATATAATACTTGAATACATTTTTTTTTGTAAATACATACTTAGAATACAATACAAAACCCAGACAGAGAACAAACATTTATGTTTGCCACACAAATATTTGTACGAATATTAATTATAAATGATACTGCCTTAGGTCACTTAAATTCGGCTTACATTGAAAAACGTCTGCTATCACGCTTTCTGTAGACTTAAATCTTAATAAGACTTGTTTATATGGGCAAGACTAGTCCAGTCCGTCTATACAGAGGATCATGAATGATCGATAAACAAAAATTGATACAAAGACATCAATTCTCGAACGAGTTTTTCTTCACCCAAAACCGCTATGAAATTGAAATGTACCCTCATTTTTAATGATGAAACTAGTAGGTATTTCATCTGTGTCAATACCATGCATAGAGTTCATAGGTGGACATTTAATATAAGTAAATATATTTGTGGGGGAGTGGGGAGGGGGGGGCATGGACTCGACAAGCGCAAGATCGTTGAAAGTGGAATCGCATGGGGCTTATTATGGGTGCCGAAATAAAACGAATATTAATTATAAATTTATGTAATCACAAAACACCACGATACGCAATAATATTATTTATAAATTGAAATTAAATAAGCTGATTAATGTTAGAATCTATTTTAGAAATAAAGGCTTTTTTAATGTATTTGTAGACCAGTATATTATACAATATTATAAGCATAGATACACGTGTGTAAGCACAAACAGCTCGGGAGATTGTGTTTTGCGGTAAAGCGATAATTCAGCCCAATCTATGTCGTGCGCGCTCGCGCTTTGTTTTATCCGCTGGCTTCTGTGCGCCTTTATTTAGAAAATTGATGAGAAATGGTTTCCATTACGATCTACCGCCTCATAAAAGTTATTGCTACGGAATCCTTTTACGTACAGGCTCGGAGCAAGGGCATGTAACAGGGCATGATTCTCATTCGATAATGCTCTACTTATGCAATATTTTTGTTATTTCGGAGCGGAGTGCCGACTTTCGCGACTTTTTCAGTACCTATTAAATACAGGTAATAGAGGATTGCCGACTTTTGGAAATTTCTATGTAATCGCTTTTTATAGATGTTAGTATGTGAGTATTTTATGAGTGACTTATTTTATGAGTACCTACTTTGTCTATGTTTTCAACCTCGATATATATTTCAGCAGCGTCATAAGTTTGCTTACCAAATAATAATTATGCTTTGTTGTTTATTGTCACAAATGAGTAGGTGGTAAATATGAGCTCAAATAGCAAAATATAAGAATAAGAATGAGACATATAAGAAGAGCTTAGTTTGTAACCTAAAATTTAACGCGGTAAAATTGACGAGTTATCGATTTGACTTATTAAATTAAGTAATCAAAGGATAACGGGCTTATAGGATTGGGATTGTTACTAACATACCTACTAGGCTTGTGAAGTAGATAGATAGATAGATAGATAGATAGATAACTTTTTTATTTGGCTCAAAAAACACAGCTTATAAATAAAAGCTTGCTTTTAAGTGTTATCCGGGAAGCAGATACGTAGCATGTATAGAAGCATAAGAGGAAGAAGAAGGGCAGTACATCTGTCATGTCTAAAAGCTAACTGTCAGTTGACAATGACATCTTCATTATTATTATTATTATTTTTTAATTTATTCAAAGGGCTTTCTAAGGATTTTCATTATAGAACGACCATGCAACTATGTTGTTTTTTTTTTCTTGATTGACTGTGTTTATTACCCTATGTTCATAACAGTTTGAACCCCTGCTCTAGACTTCACTAATAACGTGCCTGTGAATGTGTTGAGGGAGAGGAAATGAACGCAAATTTGTTTTCGTGATTGCGAGCTTTGGAATATCGAATTGATATCGATATCATTTTCTTGCGCAATCGTATTTCTCATTAGATATTTATGTGAGACCCCGTGTGAGCTGCGCCTTCACGATTTCCCCGATCCCGATAGTCAAATATAATGCAAAGCAGTATTGTAGCTGTAATAGAATGCAACTGTACTGTAATAGTAGCATTCTCATAGCTCATGATTTCTATATTATTCTCAACAACCCCATTTGCTTGAGTACCTTTACAACTGGTGAGCTTGTTAGTATACTCTATGGTTCTTTGTAACGGTTTCTCGAACACTTAAAGAACATAAACAGACTTAAGTTTTTCTAAAACCATCTGTTAATAAAAATATTTGAATATAGAATATAGAACCTGGTAATTTTAATAATATTGGTTAAAAATAGCTGGCATATTTGACATGCGCCGATATAACTTCTTCTTCACATTGATTTTCAGTAACAATCGCAACGTTCCGTGCATCAACGGCCATTGAAACCGAGTGTCATAAACACCGGCGGATGAAAGAAGGTTGCAGTTTGGAACTTCAGTTGAGGTTGCTATAGGCTATACCCACATTCAATCCCAGAAGAAATTAATGTATGGGTCAGCCGATCTGCACACAATTTGACAGCCAATATGGAGAGCCATATGGAGTTCCCGTTAGCCCTATAGAACATGCATTACCTACAAACTAGGTATCCCTCTCGAAAATAAGTACATTTTACTTATTTGATTATATGCATTGGGGAACCAACAGTTTTATAACTAAAGAATAAACAACTAATCAGATAAAAAGAGCCAATTAAAGGTTCTCACGGGTAGACTATGTTACAAACACAGTGAGTATATGTAGCTATATATTACAAACTATAATTTTATATTTGGCTCAGAAATGTTTATCATTCCGCTCAGAATTCCATGTGCATTTCTCCAGCTTCCTCATATGGAAATTGCGAATTCTGAAAACGCCAACATTTAAAGCATAATTGGAGCAATCATTGATTTGAAGGAAAATTTAGCAGCAAAAAAAACAACGACTCTATGAGACTTTATAGGTGTGTTAGCTGGAGAGCGGCTCCACAGCTTCCTCATTCAGTGTGGGCAAACGGCTAACGATAGAGCTATATAGTAAACGCCAAATTTTAGAGCATAATTAGAGCACCCGGCATAAAAAAAATCAAGTCTCTAGCTCGAAAACTCTTTGAGTTAGAAGACTATAACAACGTGTTTGCTGGGAAGCCATTTCTCCAGCTAACACATGTGGATCTCAGGAATGGCTATAGCTAGAAAGTTGCTTGATATCTCCAAATTTAGAGCAAAAAATATCATGGATGCTCCAAATATTTCAAGTGTCTAGGTTCAAAACTCACCGAGTTAGAAGCTTTGATGACTGTGTTAGCTGGAGACACGTTTGTCTGGCACGCACATGCTACATCTGAGGATCTACAATAGCTACAGATTCGGTTGACGTGTCCAAACCGAGCTATGAATTAGAGCACTCGGCTCCAAAATTTTGGACTCTCTAGGACAAGTAGTTTCCTAGTAATCAACAAAAGAACATTTTGCCGCCAGAATTTTCAAATATTATGTTCGCACCCGTAAAAATGCGGCGTTGCCGCTCTGAAAGTATGGTATCAGCGTAGGAATTTGAACGTTAGTCGGATGGAGTTGTGTGTTGCCCGTGCCTGGTAAATAGTTACCCTAGGATTCATGTCTTAAACACTCATTACGTAGCTCAAGAAGCGGAATATAGGTTAAAATGAAACAAAAAAACACCAAAGAAAAGTTTTATAATGGTTAGTTTAAGTTTAAATATGTATTTATTAAGAAACCTGACTTCAGATTTATTATTTTTAGTTTTAAATATCATGAAATTATATCTCTAAGTCTCTCAACTAACCAACAATGTTTTCAAATCATGAGTTACCTACTCTTGTCACACTAGGTGTAAATGGCATCGTGCGAAACTATCATTGTGTCTGTGAGTACGTACATAACTATAGATAGTGCAATTCACGAAGACGCGCCCCTCGCGGGGTGCGGGGAGTTTGCTCCGAGCGGCAGTCGCCAACCGTAGTCTATTAATTGTAGTGTGCATGTGCACTCATAGGTAATTAGTGTGTACCGATAACACTCAAACATTGACGGAAGCTTGCACACATATACTATAAACGGTTAGGAGGAATAGTGGGGCGCGCCTTCGTGGGTTGCACTATCTATAGCGAGCTGCAGTAAATACTCACGGGAAAGCGAAAGGAAATATTATAAATATAATAATTATGAAGAAAAGTGGGGGGGCTCTATTCCGGAAAACGTTTTATTTTTTTTCTTCAAAAGTTGTTAACGTAGATACCTATTGTTCTAAAGGTTTTTAGGGCTCTAATTGTGAATTTGACATTCATTTTTGAATTCAAGATGGTGGCTTCATTTTTTTTCTTAAATAATGGATATGGGTATCGTTTAATAGGTTTTTGGGGGCTCTGATTGTGAATTCAACATTAATTTTTGAATCCAAGATGGTGGCTTCATTTTTTTCTCAAAAAATGGATATGGGTATCGTTTAATAGGTTTTTGGGGGCTCTGATTGTGAATTCAACATTAATTTTTGAATCCAAGATGGTGGCTTCATTTTTTTCTCAAAAAATGGATATGGGTATCGTTTAATAGGTTTTTGGGGGCTATGATTAAGAATTCAACATTAATTTTTGAATCCAAGATGGTGGCTTCATATTTTTCTCAAAAAATGGATATGGGTATCGTTTAATAGGTTTTTGGGGGCTCTGATTGTGAATTCAACATTAATTTTTTAATTCAAGATGGCAGCTTCATTTTTTTCCTTAAAAAATGGGTATGGGTATCGATTAATAGGTTTTTGGGGGCTCTGATTGTGAATTCCACAATATTTTTTCAATCCAAGATGGCGGCTTAATTTTTTTTCACAATATATTGATATGGGTGTCGTTTAATAGGTTTTTGGCGGCTCGGATTATAAATTCAACATTGTTTTTTGAATCCAAGATGGCGGCTTCATTTTTTTCCTTAAAAAATGGGTATGGGTATCGTTTAATAGGTTTTTGGGGGCTCTGATTGTGAATTTGACATTATTTTTTGAATCCAAAATGGCTGCTACATTTTTTTCCTTAAGAAATGGGTATGGGTATCGTTTAATAGGTTTTTGGGGGCTCTGATTGTGAATTTGACATTATTTTTTTAATCCAAAATGGCTGCTACATTTTTTTCCTTAAGAAATGGGTATGGGTATCGTTTAATAGGTTTTTGGGGGCTCTGATTGTGAATTCGACAATATTTTTTAAATCCAAGATGGCAGCTTAATTTTTTTTCACAATATATTGATATGGGTATCGTTTAATAGGTTTTTGGGGGCTCGGATTACAAATTCGACATTATTTTTTGAATCCAAGATGGCGGCTTAATTTTTTTCCTTAAAAATGGGTATGGGTATCGTTTAATAGGTTTTTGGGGGCTCTGATTGTGAATTTGACATTATTTTTTGAATCCAAAATGGCTGCTACATTTTTTTTCTCAAAAAATGGATATGGATATCGTTTAATAGGTTTTTGGGGGCTCTGATTGTGAATTCAATATTATTTTTTGAATCCAAGATGGCTGCTTCATTTTTTTTCATAAAAAATGGATATGGGCATCGTTTAATAGGTTTTTGAGGGCTCTGATTGTGAATTCGACATTGTTTTTTGAATCAAAGATGGCAGCTTCATTTTTTTTCTAAAAAAATGGTTAAGGGTATCATTTAATAGGTTTTTGGGGGCTCGAATTATAAATTCGACATAATTTTTTGAATCCAAGATGGCAGCTTCATTTTTTTTCTTAAAAAATGGGTATGGGTATTGTTTAATAGGTTTTTGGGGGCTCTGATTGTGAATTCGAAATTATTTTTTGAATCCAAAATGGCTGCTTCATTTTTTTTCTCAAAAAATGGATATGGGTATCGTTTAATAGGTTTTTGAGGGCTCTGACTGTGAATTCGACATTGTTTTTTGAATCAGAGATGGCAGCTTCATTTTTTTCCTTTAAAAATGGTTATGGATATCGTTTAATAGGTTTTTGGGGGCTCTGATTGTGAATTCGACATTATTTTTTGAATCCAAGATGTGGGCTTCATTTTTTTTTCTTAAAAAATGGATATAGATATCATTTATATCTTATAGTCTTATAATTCAATAGAGCCAAATGCACGCAATGCAAACGAGAGCGTGGAAAGAGTGCCAAAGAAGCACAATCGGCCTCAGCGTTCGGCAGTGTTCGACATCTGTTTCTCCTTTTTGAGTGAGCGATGCGTTCGCGTGGACAGCTGTATGACGTTGTCTCGTTCAACTATCGTAAGTAAACCAACTATACAGAAAACCGTTTTTTTAAGAAAAAAAATGTAGCCGCCATGTTGGATTAAAAAATTAATGTCGAATTCACAATCAGAGCCCCCAAAAACATATTGAACGATACCCATATCCATTTTTTGAAAAAAAAAATGATTTCGCCATCTTGGATTCAAAAAATAATGTCGAATTCACAATCAGGGCCCCCAAAAACCTATTAAACGATACCCATGTTCATTTTTAAAGAAAAAAATGAAGCCGCCATCTTGGATTCAAAAAATAATGTCGAATTCATAATCAGAGCCATCAAAAACCTATTAAACGATACCCATATCCATTATTTGAGAAAAAAAAGCAACCATCTTGGATTCAAAAAATAATGTTGAATTCACAATCAGAGCCCCCAAAAACCTATTAAACTATATCCATATCCATTTTTTAAGAAATAAAATGAAACTACCATCTTGGATTCAAAAATTAATGTTGAATTCACAATCAGAGCCCCCAAAAACTTATTAAATGAAACCCATATCCATTATTTAAAAAAAAAACTGAAGCCGCCATCTTTGATAAAAAAATAATGTCGAATTCACAATCAGAGCCCCCAGAAACCTATTAAACGATATCCATAGGTATCCATTTTTTAAGAATTAAAATGAAACCACCATCTTGGATTCGAAAATTAATGTTGAATTTACAATCAGAGCTCCCAAAAACTTATTAAACGATACCCATATCCATTATTTGAGAAAAAAACTGAAGCCGCCATCTTTGATAAAAATATAATGTCAAATTCACAATCAGAGCCCTCAAAGACCTATTAAACGATACCCATATCCATTTTTTGAGAAAAAAAATGATGCCGCCATCTTGGATACAAAAAATAATGTCGAATTCACAATCAGAGCCATTTAAAACCTATTAAACGATACCCATATCCATTTTTTAAGAAACAAAATGAAGCCACCATCTTAGATTCAAAAAATATTGTCGAATTCACAACCAGAGCCCCCAAAAACCTATTAAACGATACCCATATCCATTTTTTGAGAAAAAAATGAAGCCGCCATCTTGGATACAAAAAATAATGTCGAATTCACAATCAGAGCCCCCAAAAACCTATTAAACGATACTAATATCCATTTTTTGGGAAAAAAAATGAAGCCGCCATCTTGGATTCAAAAAATAATGTCGAATTCACAATTGTAGCCCCCAAAAACCTATTAAACGATACCCATATCAATTTTTTGAGAAAAAAAAGGAAGCAGCCATTTTGGATTCAAAAAATAATGTCGTATTCACAATCAGAGCCCCCAAAAACCCATTAAACGATACCCATATCCATTTTTTAAGGAAAAAAATGAAGCCACCATCTTGGATTCAAAAAATAATGTCGTATTCACAATCAGAGCCCCCAAAACCTATTAAACGATACCCATATCCATTTTTTGAGAAAAAAAATGAAGCCGCCATCTTGGATTCAAAAATTATTGTCGAATTCACAACCAGAGCCCCCAAAAACCTATTAAACGATACCCATATCCATTTTTTAAGAAAAAAAATGAAGCCGCTATCTTGGATTCAAAAACTTATGTCCAATTCACAATATAGGAATATAGTTGAAAATGAAACAAAAAACCCCAAAAAGTGCTTTTTCTTCTTCCTGCCCTTACCCACGTGGGGTCGGCACAACATGGTGAGATGCCCCCCCTATCACTTGCCATCTGGTGAGATGGCAAGTGATAGGGGGCAAGTGTGCGTGAGTACGCACACAACTAGCAAGCCGCAGTAAATACCTATTTTCCGTCCGCCTGGTTTACTCGATACGCTCATAAAAACCTGACTGAATACAGTAAAACACAGAGAACAGACGGCTAACAACAGGCAGAGTAGGTAGAATCATCAACACTGGCCTAGCAGGTACCTATTTACAGAACCAAATAAAGTTTTTTTTCTAAGAATATTAAAAGACACGCATTACTAAAGAAACTATAAAACGAACAAGAACGGGCAACACACAATTCTCATATAGATAGAGAGAAAGCTCTCAACCTAACAAAAAGAGAAAATATGAGTTTGAGGTTTCAGAAATCAAAACCGCTAAGCGCATACGAAAATGACTCGTATCGCGATCTAAAATAAACCGAATAACGTTCAAATTCCTACGCTGATACCAAACTTTCAGAGCGGCAACGCCGCATTTTTACGGGTGCGAACATACATTTGAAAATTCTGGCGGCAAAATGTTCTTTTGTTCATTACTAGGAAACTGCTTGTCCTAGAGAGTCCAAAATTTTGGAGCCGAGTGCTCTAATTCATAGCTCGGTTTGGACACGTCAACCGAATCTGTAGCTATTGTAGATCCTCAGATGTAGCATGTGCGTGCCAGACAAACGTGTCTCCAGCTAACACAGTCATCAAAGCTTCTAACTCGGTGAGTTTTGAACCTAGACACTTGAAATATTTGGAGCATCCATGATATTTTTTGCTCTAAATTTGGAGATATCAAGCAACTTTCTAGCTATAGCCATTCCTGAGATCCACATGTGTTAGCTGGAGAAATGGCTTCCCAGCAAACACGTTGTTATAGTCTTCTAACTCAAAGAGTTTTCGAGCTAGAGACTTGATTTTTTTTATGCCGGGTGCTCTAATTATGCTCTAAAATTTGGCGTTTACTATATAGCTCTATCGTTAGCCGTTTGCCCACACTGAATGAGGAAGCTGTGGAGCCGCTCTCCAGCTAACACACCTATAAAGCCTCATAGAGTCGTTGTTTTTTTTGCTGCTAAATTTTCCTTCAAATCAATGATTGCTCCAATTATGCTTTAAATGTTGGCGTTTTCAGAATTCGCAATTTCCATATGAGGAAGCTGGAGAAATGCACATAGAATTCCCAGTAGCCACTAACTGCATTACAAGCTCTAAACAGCTCCGTTTTGTACGTGCATAGGTCGGTTCAATTTGCGTGCTTGCATCTCACCACGGACAATCGCGCGCAAATTGCCCACCTCTGATTGCCCACAGACGTTTATCAATATTGCAGCCACTATTACGTAGGTACAGTCGACTATAGAGGCGTTACCTGCTTACCAAAGACTGTCCAAAGGTTTCATCCGCCAATCATCATCATCATCAGCCTGAGAAGTCTACGGCTGGACATAGGCCACCCCTACACATTTCCAGGAAGGACGATTCTAAGCTCTTTCCATCAACCGACTTCCCGCCAATATCATCAGCAAAAATTCTACAATCTTCTCTTATTCTTCACGGCTGCTAAATAACATAAAAGCTCATGTTCATAACAAGCAAAGTTCACTTTGTATTTTGTAAGTAATTCTTTACTTACAAAATACAAAGTATTCTTTCTTTCTTTCTTATTCTTTCTTTGCACACAGTCCCCTTGTAAATATCATGAGTTCATTTCATCCAAAGGCATTGGTAGAGATTATCAAAGGTTGTCTGGTAGAGATCATTGTTTAGCGATAAGACCGCCTATTGTATCCGGCAAATAAGTAAATAAAAGAAGTTTTACAAAATTATACAAATTATGTCAACAAATTACAAAAGTACAGGTACATAAACCGGCACTTTTGTAAATTGTTGTGTACAATAAGGTAATTATTTTCTATCTTTTATCTAATATCTACATTTTACATTATGTGACTGTACGTAGGTATAGGCAGTATTGCTGGCGCTACGTATATTCCACGCTTCCTCCATGATAGATTGAGTAATTGCACAGGAAAACGGAGACAGATGAAAAATTAGTCGCACGTAACATTTCAGACGCTATTGTTGTCGAAAATTAAACTAATCATGCCGCGGCAAAGAGACGATCATTAATTAAGACTGTCTGTTTTACCGATCACCGATAGCCATGACCCGTAATCAATATTAACAAAATGTAGTATAGATGCGGAACTAATAGTTCGGCGGTGTGGTGGCAGCAGGGAGTCAATGATGCTCGGCAGGCAACAATGCAGGGGTCATCTCCACAATGCCGTCACGTTTACCGACGTGTCGAAAGTGAGCATTCAAAATCGACACCGAAAAAAATATCGATTTCCGTAAATAAGCGAGTGTGGCACATTTATAATAATGATGAATGGGAGCCATCGGTTGTTCGTCGATATTGCGTGGCCAATCACGCAACCGCCGCGACGAGCGTTACTCCACTCCATGCTCGTATGCTCATTGATTTCAAATCGAAAAGGAATACTGATTATTACTATCCTGTCATAAATTACATATAAGTAGGGCGTTTTGGAGCCGTTGTAATAAATCATCAGTTTGTTTTTCTCAATGGCACTAAATCTTAAATCTCTGAGATTAGGGTATTCCTTGGCTTATTAGGTAAAGTAATGGTACTGATTCAGCAATATTGAACTAATGTTTATTTATATAGGTAATCGATGCTAGAAAACATTTTTACTGAGTTTTAATTCATGATTTTAAGTACAACGACTTCCATACGAATTATACGAATTGCAGGTATGTAGAGAGGTACACTACATATACGCAAAAGTGGGGTTTGTAAGCGTTTTTACAAGTTTAGAAACAGCAGTCAAACCAAATCGAAAGTCGCAATAGAACAGCTGTCGTCCAAAGGTCGGTGGGTGCCGACCACAGACAAAAGGCACCACAATATAAACGCTCTACCAATTCATCGTCACTAATTACGTAATTATGGGGGAGGAAAAAAATGCAGTCAAGAGCGAGCAACAGCCTCTGCTTTGACGGTTCTGTAAAGTACAAATTATAATCTAGCATTTTGTAAGTTGAAATAAATAAAGAAATAAGTAATTATTACGGACAATCCACACAACACTATCTAGCCCCAAACTAAGCAGAGCTTATACGATGGGAACCAGATAGCTGATAATACTTAATTTTTTTTTTTTTGTAAATACATACTTATAATACGATATAACACTCAGAACAAACATTTGTGTTTACCACACAAATATTTGTTCTCGATGGGGATCGAACCCACATCCTAGGGTGCAGAATAATGGTGGTAATGGTAAAGATACCAATACTTTTCACTAAAGGCAGATTTTTTCATCTACGGAATAATGTTATTTGTCGAATAAAAAACATCCTTGTTTTTGACGTGCCTAAGCAAGAGATGGATATATTTTATTTTTATCTAATCTGTAGATGGAAAAACAAAAACTAAAATATTTAATTGTAGATTCGCATCTTTTCATTGATCATAAATATTTGTCACGCAAGCAGCAAGTGAAAATTTATTTAACAGGAAGACAGATAAAAAACATAAATCATAAATCATATATTTGCTTCAATGGTGATACAAAAGACATGTTTTAATTTACTTTAGAGAAGAAAAAGAGTCTATATAGGAAGATATAGTAGAAGGATCAAAATCCACAACACTGGTTTTTAGGGTTCCGTAGCCAAATGGCAAAAACGGAACCCTTATAGATTCGTCATGTCTGTCTGTCTGTCTGTCTGTCTGTCTGTCTGTCTGTCCGTCCGTATGTCACAGCCATTTTTCTCCGAAACCGTAAGAGCTAGACTGATGAAACTTGGCAAGTAGATGTATTCTATGAACCGCATTAAGATTTTGACACAAAAATAGAAAAAAATCTATAAATTTTGGGGGTCCCCATACTTAAAACTGAAACTCAAAAATTTTTTTTTCATCGGACCCATTCGTGTGGGGTATCTATGAATAGGTCTTCAAAAATGATGTTGAGGTTTCTAATATAGTTTTTTTCTAAACTGAATAGTTTGCGCGAGAGACACTTCCAAAGTGAAAAAAAGTTGGTCCCCCCCCCTCTAACTTCTAAAATAAGCGAATGATAAAACTAAAAATAATATATGATGTACATTACTATGCAAACTTTCAACGATATTTGGTTTGAACGAGATCGAGTAAGTAGTTTTTTTTTTATACGTCATAAATCGTAAACCGCAATTTACCTTTCGACGAACTACAAAAACCTTTATATTATGTTACTTGATGCTACGGAACCCTTCATGGGCGAGTCCAACTCGCAATTGGCTGCTTTTTCAACCTAGCGTGGTTTTTTGATGCCACCAAATCAAGTGCATGTTACCTCCTATCTACACCTATTTTGAGCGTCTGCCTATTCTAGCTACTCTAGTTTAGTGCCTAACAATGAAGTACATATCTCTACCACCTGCTAGGTATATTATATTTACTTATAAGCATCATATGACATTTCACTAAGACGTACTATGTAACTGACGTTTGGCAAAATAAAATTTAATATCATTTCATTTCATAGTACGACGTTCTTTTAAAATATTAGTTGAGTACGGAACCCTAAAAAAAGCAAGCATTCCCGGTGCCGAGTCGACACATTAACTCACGAGCACGACATTTCTCGATCGCAATATTTGTAACGTTTTTTTCTGCAAATTGAAAGTCACGCATGAGGGATTAGTAGAACAGACCTACACAAGCTTGCCCTTAGAACGATTCAAATATATGTTGCAATATTTTCGAAGACGTAGTTTCATACAAGCTCCAATAAGAATAGATTTTTATAGCAAAAAATACAGTTACCAAATCACATTTTTTTTATAATAACAGCGGGAATTTGCGAGGGGTTTTCCATAATAATGTTTCCGGTTTTGTTTTTGACAAGTCTAGAGTTAGACGGGAATAGTATTTTTTTTCAGACGGATAGCTTTGATCTCGGATGGCAAAACCCGAACTGCCCGAACTGGTTTTTTCATCATGACCCAAATTCCTGCTTTATACACTTAACTTATTCATTTATTGTCAAATATTTGTAGTGTAGTGCTCAAAGCGACTGACTTCATGTTCTTAGAGATTTTGCCCTGTAAAAGTCCACTCTTCTTATCGTGTCACTGATTCTTTCGAACCAAGCGTAGTGAAAGGATTATAAGTGCGCCTCAGAGGCTCCTTTCGTGCACTCACAACTTTTTAGATTCTACGACATGCCGAATTCCTAACGATGTTTTCCTTCACCGTTTGAGATTGCTGGCATAGTGTACATTCTAGTGCAGTCAACTGTGTTATTATTCAAAACGCAAGAATTGACTGAGTTATAAAGTTTCTAATATTATTATTTATGTAGATATATTAAATTACTTCGAAACCGAAAATACTTGCCTAATTAGTTTCTATAAGTTTACAATAGAAAAATAATGATAATTGAATAAGCCTTAATTGGTGTGCCTGTGCACACACGCAAAGCGTCGTAAAATACGTGTTTCACACAAAAACGCTCGTGTCACACTGTAAATTATAAAAGTACAGTGTTGCGCAAAATTAGCTTAATTTTTTGTCAGAACTAGAAAAAGGGCTAGGTATGTATATCACTTATCATCACCGTCTCTGCTTTTTTGCGATATTTTTAAGAAATATTATTATGATTTGAATAGGTTAATAAGTGACAACTGAAAATGGTCTCTTAGTCAAAAATCAATATTGGTATCTAAATAAAACCAGTGACACGAAAAGAAGAAGAAGTATCTAAATGCAAGTGAAAGTACACAACAATTACTAAAATGTACCTGTAAAACAGACATGATAACATTAATTCGTATACCTGAACACCTTTCTTGCCACCATTACCCTCCGAGGCTCACCCACACATACAGAACGCGTGTGTGCGTTGGTCAAACGGCATACAGGTGGGCCTGTCACCTGACACCACACTCGGAACCGGCCACTTCCGCCGGACGTGGCAATTAGACACACAACGGTGGTAATACTTTGACCCTAGCCGGATTTGGAGACACCCGGGTCAGCTGAGCTGAGGTTTCTCATCCTAGGGCGGGGTACTTCAGTTACCGAGTGTCATTATCAAAAATTATTTGACGAGACGTGGAAGATGGAGTAAATTTCAATCATAAGCTTTTGAAATTTAAAACATCAAAAGAACCGTCATATTTTTTTAAAAAAAAACGAGAGCTTTTATGTTGTATTCGAGTAGGATGACTTAGTGCTATACATACTTATTTTTTTTAGTAAAATCAACAGTATTTAAGGCCAGTGCCCATCAACAAGAACATTAGATTATTGTGTGTATTTTTGCATTACAGTTTCACTAATATTTGGTCGTCACGAGCCCTTATTTTATAATAATCATAAATGCCCTCAATAATCAAAGGAAACAATAACATGTTTACGAGCTCTCCCAATTAGGGTTATAATAACTTGCACTTAGCCAGCCGAGTGCAAGGAACCAACCAGTCGTAACGGAGGGACATCCTTGTTCAGATCACACGTTATCACTAGTATTAACTTGTCATTTGCCAATACTGGCCTGAAATTAGGGTTGCCGGTAGTAAAAATAAGATTAGATTTATTTTAAAATTAAAATTATAAAGTCGAAAGACTTGAATCAACCTATACTCGGATTTTTAATTAGACGAAGCTAGCTGACGTTTACTGTGTTGTCAGTTTTTGATGAAATAAAAATAGTGTTGTGACAAAGTGAATGATTGAAAAAACTCCTGAATGAATGAAATTGCCTCGTTTTTCTAGTGAATAGTTAGTGTGCCGAACTTGACTTGACGTGCTTGGTTGAGGATCCATATCGTTCGCGTGAAACAATATACCAACAAAATACACAACAATTACCACAAACACAACGTAACTAAAAACTTTACAAAAACAATAATTAGACAGCGTGAGCGCAGAAAAACATTCGTGCTATCAGACCAGAGGTTAGAAGCCGAATTACAAACAAAATGGTGACCGACGCGCATGGCGTTCATCGGTGTTGGCACTAGTCGCCACGTCGCGCTTTGTAATAAACCGTCAAATAACTGATTGTAGTGACATACTACAAAAAACTTATATCAGAGCACTTTTATTCATTTTTTTTTACAAATTTCAATATTATTTTATAGTTTGAAATGATTAACTATTCACTGATTGTTCATTCATCTGATTGAACGAGAACTGAACGCAGCACTATTACTTTAAATATGGCAACATTATTTTACAAAGTGACATTAGCTACTGTCAGTCGGTATCGTCTAATTAAAAATCTGACTATACATACAATACCTGTATAATCCCAACTGTCGAAGGAGGCTGAGGTTTATTATTTCCTATAAAAACTTAAATGAAAAAACCTCCTTCAATTTTTTCCTGTCACTGGCCAGTTAAACATTATTTATTCGTTTAAGATTATTTAAAAAGCCCTTTTATCTTTTCGTGTAATTTTATTCAAGAAATTGTACTATCAAAAATACAGTACCTCCAAACATTAAAGGCGCACTGCGCGATGGCGATGGCGAAATATCGCTGTCATATTTGACAGTGTTTCACGTGATCGTCATCGCCATCGCTTAGATGTGCGCACGCCTTTACTTATCGTATACTTTCGATCATGCACAAGATGAAACGAAGCTTGAAAACCAACTCAATTATTCATATTTTTACTTTTTGATGCGTTAAAATGAACTCACGAATTAAACCTGTTTGTATGGTAATTAGGCTTTTGTCGGAAAGTCATTGTTCTAATTTAAGTTATCAATGGTGTACGCTATGTTAAAAGCTTAGCTTTCTTTTTATAATGTAGGTATCTGGTGTGAGATAATGTTGATTTACATAAAATGATTTATCTATTCGTAGTCCAGTGAAAAGCTAACGTATAATATCTACCTCATTCGATAGTTTGACAGAATGGGAAAGAGTATTGTGGATTAAGTAATAATTACTTAAATATTAGTCGTATTCAAGTGCGTTATGCTATAACCGAACTGTGCTTCGTGAAGATGAACGGCTAGAATAGTTTTTGTAGAACTTTAAAGTTTTACTTTACGGCTTAAACCGTCTTAAAGTTTATTTCATTCTATCCCCACTATTACTAGAACTTTTTCTATTTATCTATTTCTTACTCGAAGCCATCCATCGTCTGATCCGTTTTTTAGTTGTAGATAACCTATTAATATTAGCTAGTATAAAGAAAAAGCGTCTAGCTGAAACTTTGCATTTTTAATTTTTACGACATCACAAAGTAATTTATCAAAAAAACGTATTACGTTCATAATGAGTTCAGCTCGATACTGTCAGCAAATATCCATTATGCGGCTAAGTTGCTAAGCTAATGAGCGCTGCGCGATATCGTCCGTTTTGTAGCGCGTAATCGCGATGTTATCTCCCCCCTCCCCCCACTCGCCCCTGTCCCTAGGCACCGGACCAGAACCCCCTAGGGGCTCTCGCCGTTGCTCCACTGCACAACCTGCATGCGCGCTCTTTTGACAATCGTCGAGTGGAGTGTAAATCGGTTTTATCTCATTAGTTTCATCACACCATGTTTAATTAGAATTGGTACTACGGCTAGTGTTTTTCTCTACCTTTGCAAAGTTAAAAACCTCAGGCCTTATTGTCTACATAATATATGTTAACTTGTAATTGACATCGGCTTCATTTTTGACATTTGAAACCTAGCCTAGGCTGTAACTGTCACTTTCGTATTGTATAACTATCTGACGTAAGCAACACCGAAATTCAAACCTATAGTGAATGAATGAATGAAACTTGATGGAAATTCGTATTTTGGTATTTCGTTGAACTTCAGTTGATTACCTTAGACATATTATATTAGACGATACCAAAAAAATTCTAACCGGGTCGACCTGTGACGATGGGCTTACAATAAGGCTAATGGTCTATCACAGAACAGCTTCACTTCAAAATAGGAAATTAAAAACCAAACAATTGAGCACGAGCCGTACCTACATCAGCATTTCTCTTTTTATTGTAAACCAAAATATAAAAAATGTATATTACAAAATTTTACTCCACAATAAAATAATCTTCACCACAATAAGTCTAATTTTTGTGTCATAGCAGTTTAAATTACAAAATGACTACACATTATGTCTAGGCACGCGGGGGCAGCTAACCGCGAAACGTCCATTTCATTTCCATAATTTCACAAAATGGCAGATTAAAATCCGAAATCGCTGACAAATCGTCCGCCGCACGTTGGCAGAACAATGGCGAACAGAGCGATGCCACAGATTAATAATAGGCGATCTCAGTGTCATATACTTTCCTGTGCTCTAAACAATTTGTCTGTCAAAATGTTGTGAGCACCTGGATGTGTGTCATGTATTCGATTAGGGCCAGGGCTGGGCAAAATACAAGCTTTGCTTTAATAGAAATACTAATTAAAGTAATACTGTATTGCCAGTAATTAAAATACGAAATACAAAATATGTTTAAGTAAGGTATTTGAAATATTAAATACAAAATACAGTATTTTAGCTATTTTTAATTGAAATACAAATACCAAATATGTATTTATATTTCTATTACTTGTTTTAATTACAAGTAATTCAAATACTACCCAACCCTGATTAGGGCTGCCTCATATCTTTATGCATAAAATAATAAGTCGATATTCGGAAAAGGGCTTCTGCTATGTACGAGTATACAACGTATCCAAAGAGCTAAAAACCAAGGAGGTTGGCTTTATGATTATTTGTTTATCATTAGTTGATTCTCTTTTTAGCAACTTTTTGTACAATCATGTAGCATTTAATAAATTAGTCAGAGAGTTTAGTCATCGCCTGGCAGCCATTTGCGTGATATCTAGGCAATAAAATAATAAAACGCTGTAATGGCTGTTCATTGTACATAAATGTGACGCAAATAATTGCTTTTCCCATAGTGTGATGGAAAAGGTCTCATTGTTTAATTAAGTACCGAGGCTACCTACAATTTTTATGAAGGATGCGGCCATATATCAAATTATTATAAGTTAGGATAATCATGGGTATTGTGTAAAATGTAGTATTATTTATTCAATATAACCCCCAAGAGTTACCTACCTAGGTATACCTACCTATATAATACAAGTAAGAAAAAATTACTTGTTACATACGGATAGGTGGAACATAGAAGTCTTTCTTCACTCAAAAAAGGTAGAAAAAGTTAGGTATAAAAATAAAACGCATTAAAAAAAGATATAATAATAATAATATAGCCTCTTTTATTTCCTCAGTTACAAATGATTAACAATAATATTATGCAATTAAATTCAAATAAAATTATGTACTATTGAGGACCTCTCAACGAGTAAAGGCCTCCTCACATTGGTTCCAATCATCTCTTTCTTTCGCTTTGATCATCCAGTCTTCACCTGCTAATTTCTTTATTTCATCTATCCATCTCTCTTTAGGTCTTCCTCTGTTCCTTTTGTAAGGTGGTCCTGGCCATGCTGTTACTTTTTTTGCCCATTTATCGTTGTTCATACGTGCGACGTGACCAGCCCATTTCCATTTGAGTTTCTTACAATGTTTTAAAGCGTCAATAACCTTTGTAGTTTCTCTTATATCAGTGTTTCTTATTTTGTCTATTCTTTTTAAATTGAGTATACTTCGCTCCATTGCTCTTTGGCAAACTTGTATTTAATTTTGTGTGTAGTTATTGAATATCCAGGTTTGGAAGCCATAAGACAGACATGGTAGTATACATGAATCCAGATTTTTTATGGTAGTCTTCAACCCAATAAACCATAAAAAATTTAAAGATAGAATCGAACGATTGCTCATTCTAACTACCATTCCATTACAAACAGCCATTGTGCATTAAACAAACCACAATTACGCTGAATCAATCGATATAAAGAAATTAATTACAAAAAGAGTGCATACAAAGCGTGCAATGGGTTTATCGCGACAGAACGCGAGTCTAAAACGAAACGACTAATTACTGACCGCGCGAGCGATACCATCGGACACACGGTACCTCGCTCCCTGTGTAATGCGTAACGCTATGTTTATGGTGACACAGAGGCAGCGGAGGTGGTGCGTTTGCGTTTTATTATCACGCAAACGCAACGTTTATATTCAGGACTAAAATTAATATTACGATAATGCACTAAGTCAACCTATGATAAGTGTGAGCTGGCGTAGTTAGCATTTAATAAACATTTCATCATCATCATCCACAGCCCGATTTCACCCCTTGCTGGGTAGGGCTCTCTTTGTATGGATGTAGGGCACTTCCCAAACGAACCCTGACTGTGCCCTTCTAATCAATCACTACAACAAAGCCCAGTTCGTTCACTATTTACAGTTTGGAGCCGTGGAGTGTCGTTTCTTCTTTCTTTTCCGGTGTTTTTTTTATCCTTATATGTATAACTAGCTGATACCCGCGACTTCGTCCGCGTGGATATTTGAGTTCGTTTTTTTAGTTTAATTTAATTTTCCATTTTCCTTTCTTTGCGGATGCCTACGTCATAACATCTACCTGCATGCCAAATTTTAGCCCGATCCGTCCAGTGGTTTGGGCTGTGCGTTGATAGATCACTATGTCAGTCAGTCAGTCAGTCAGTCAGTCACCTTTGAGTTATATATATATATAGAAGAAGAAGATTAGTGGCTAATTTGGGGTGTCGTATGGGTGTTGGTGTATAATCGAATCAGATTTTTAATTTGACATGACCAACTGCTGTTTACTATAGATTTGAGCTTGTACTAAAGTACAAGCTCAAACATACTCTTAAAAGAGTGTATTTGAATTTTAAGGTGAGTGCTGTTGGAGCCGATTTTTTTCAACAGTGTTTAGTTTAAGTATGACAGATGTTTCCCGCGATTTTGTCGTAGTGGTTATCATCGGTTTGTTTGTGAACCTTTGTGTGTAATCGAACCTGGTGCCAGATGCTGCGGTAGCTGAAAATTTTTAATGTTTTTTTTTGCGTTTTTTGTAAAGCTATTTTTTGTGATTTTTCTTAAAATCATTTTCCGTTTTTTCTTCTTTTAGGGAAAGAATTTTCCTATTTTCTTTCTTAGTGCACCTCTGCTCTATTAGAGGAATACATCTTCTAAGTTTCATGCTTCTAGGGCTAACGGTTTAGGCTGTGCGTTGATTTTTCTTATAACCATTATTCCCCATTTTCTCCTCTTTGGAAAATAATTTTCCATTTTCCTTTCTTAGCGGATGCCTACGTCATAACATCTACCTGCATGCCAAATTTTAGCCCGATCCGTCAAGTGGTTTGGGCTGTGCGTTGATAGATCACTATGTCAGTCAGTCAGTCAGTCAGTCAGTCACCTTTGAGTTATATATAATATAGATACACCCACTCCACTTATCGCTCCGCTTGTTACATAGTAAATCCTTATGCACCCGGTGGGTTTTAAAACAACACTTTGTTAATCATTTTGATTGAAATGAAAGGAAGCAGCTTGACAATTAAAATAATATTATGTGTATGCAGTAATTAAACGGGATATGCGTAGATAAGCTTTAGAAATAGTTCGTTCATTTTATTTAGGTCAGGTAAGAAACTTAAAATTATCTGGGAACATCTCAAATAAAAACAAATACATAATAATTTATTCGAGAAATCAGTTTTACAAAAATTAACCTTTAAGAGTTTACAAAATGCGCTAAGTGGCGAACAAAAAGACGTGATTTGAACGGCTAAAATCCTACCTACAGACTCTAGGGGACGGTATTGGGTAGCCAAAGCAGAGGTATTATGTTTAATCAAAATGTATAGGCTAGGTAGGTACTTGCATAGTAATATGTAACGTTATTGGAAAGAATTGAAGCCACACACGCTACGATAAATTGCTACGCTACCACCATTGTGTTAAGCATTTAGGCTCGCTTTCGACAATCCAATTTTTGACAGTTTGTCAAAAATTTGAGCTGTCAAATATATGATAATCGGCTCATAGTGTTTTTTTACCGTCGACACCTAAACACGTACAATCTAATTGTAGCAATTTCTTGTTGCGTGTGGACTCTTTATATAAATAGACCCAAAAACGTTACTTCGAATCATAACGATCACAATACAGAAAAAAGTCAGTGCAAAAAAAAGTACAAATCGTATACGCTCTGTTCGATACACATTTTCGACACACGTCGAATTAAATTGAATGCATTTACCTACTTATAACAAATTCTGTGAAACTCATCAGGTAATGTGATCTTATAAGAAACACAGTTTTCTGTGCGCAATACTAAGAGATGATGAATCTAATTACGTTAAACAATTCATTTTTTTATAACTTGTTAAATGGCTATACCGTTACTTATATTCGCCGACATTTAAAATTAAAATTAAGTAAGTTAAAACGTTTCTCTAATTACGCTCTTACAAATGAAAATTTCTTTTTACACAACGTAGAGCTATAAAATCATGTAACACTCTGGAGTAATTAATAATGAATTAGTACAACAGTTATTCGTACTCATAATGCTCGATAATATTATTATTCATAGTGATTTTATTCGTGTTACGTAGATACCATCAAGTGTTGCCAGCTGTTGGTTTTTGTGACTGGTAGTGCTACTATAAAAGCTTATTGTTGTATGCTTAGAGATACATCATAATTAGAAAAGACACAATGTTATTTTAAAACGTGAATAAAAATAGATTAGAATGATTAGAAAAATGTCTGAATGAAAACTCTTTGTTGAAAACCTTAGAAACGAATTAACTGAGAAAACAATGATGACTATATGCACAATGGGATGTCTTATCCCTAAAATATCTACCTATCTCTTTTAGATTACTATTATATGGAATGGATAAAATAACATTAAGTTTTTATCAGTACCTAGGTATTTTAAATTCTAATTAAAACGCCAGCCATTATAAAAAAAACCTCATGCCACGATAACTTCCAGGATTTTCAGAATACAAAGCTAAGCTAGTTTTACAAAAAGGCTGCTTAGTAAGCCACTACTAGCTACGGCTGGCTGGTGAAATCGTTTACAGCGAGGGGACTAAACGGTAAGGTTAATTACAAAGAGATTATAATCAGTTGCCACGTTCGTGTTTAAAAAAAACGCCGCCCGGTTCTTTTTTCAAATTGCTGGTGTTCTGTATGTTTACTGTTTATGTACATCTACTAAAAAGTTTAAAATTTACTTTACCTTTTTGGAAAAACCATCATAGACGTGTGTGTGTGTTTTGTTTAATTCTTCTAATAAATTTGAAAAAAGAATCGCATGCTTTGCTTATTATTGCATTGACGAGTTTTATAATCGTTACAAACTACGAGACAAAATCATTCTAATAGGTATTCTAAGTATGTTTGTGCATACTTTGTAGTTTTATGTTATTCAAAACCTTTTTTAGATTCAATAAGTCGGTAATTAAGAACTCTCTGATAGTCCTAACCTTTGACGTTGACTGTATTTGTATACCACAGCGAGAACAGTGAGACAAACTGTAATGCGTGATCGAAATGGCTTCATTGTCAATTATATTGCTCGTTTATGTATGAGTTCTCCGCAGAACATGCATGTTGCAGATCGTTAGGTACATAATGGTTATAGTTTTTTGGTGTAGCTGCAAATAACTGTGTTGGGTGTTGGGTATAACAACTACATGGTGAGAGTGTTTAAAGCAAAACTAAGTTTATGAGCACCATGTAACAGATTTCTATGCTGATCGGGTGTTCTGTCAAAATATGGTAAAATCTTCGTTTGCTTTGCTCGCTCGATCAATCAGAATTGCGTTTACAGTACCATCAACTTTTCTTTTCTCTCAAGACGCTGAAAATCGTAAAACAAGACATCGCTCGCACACTTTGACTTTTTAAAAGATATAAGAAAACTGCTGAACTTATACATATATTTATCAAAATATATTGTGTGCAATCTAAATGCTACACACAGTTTAGGAAAAAAAATGTTTTGATCGTTTTTACCCAAGTAAAAAAACCTGATAGTAAAAATACGGATATACATTTTTTGTTTAAATTCATACTTAGAGTACAATAGAATACCCAGACAGAGAACAAACATCGGCGTTCGCCACACAAATATTTGTTCTCGGTGGAGATCGAACCCACGACCTACGGCGCAGAAGGCAGAGTTGCTACCAACTGAGCAGAGAGGCCAGTCATTTCACATTTACCAGTCATATAAGGACCCAACTTTATTGGTTCACACTTCTGCTCATCTTTTATGTACACTACGCCTAAGGAGTAGGTACTCGTGTGCATCGAATAGTAGCAATACATTAATTGCATACAATATGAACAGTTCAAGTATTTTAATTGCATCCATTAGGCGGGTTTACGTTACCGTCCTAATTAATATGCAAATGCTCGTTTAATGGTTTAATATTCACCATCCGCCGACTGTGTGTGCTTTAATTCTACCTTTTTATTACTTCCAAACAATAATTTGCACTTGAACATTGTAGTGGCGATGCTGCAACATTTCATTAGATTACGTCATCAGCATCATCAGCCTGAGGAATTCCACTGCTGGTCAAATTCAAATTCATAATAACAATTTATTCAGCTATGTATGACAAGGATTGCTTTGAAGCTAAAAGAGACTAGGTGCCAGTTCCACGCGGCCAAGCCTAGAGGAATAGGCAAAAATAAGAATAGGCTTGGTTCCTATCGATTGATCGGAATATTTAAATGAAAAATCTTTTTAAATTGGATCACAAAATCGGATCCTTAGATCACTTACTTTTAGTGAACAAAGAAAAAACATTTAAATTTACCTATTAATGATGAAATAACCAAGTATGCGCAAGCGCTTACGCTAAGAACGCGTTGAAGTCTTTTCTTAGAAGTCCGTTTAGCATCTACAAAGTACAAACTTGCATTTTTTCATATTTTTTTGTCTTACCTACCGTAAATTGTATTCTCATTTAGCTTTATTTTAATTTTGTTATTTGACTCTGAATTTATTTCTGTAAATCATTTATTGCGTTTTTGTTATTCTCTATATATCTTCATGAATATATAAATAAAATATCGATATTTCGCATGCCCCATCAGTCTAGCGGCTAGTCTAGCCTAGCTGCTGGATGATTTATAATACAAACTTTGGCTAGACTCTAGCCAAAGCTTGTATAAATCCAGCTTGCTTATTATATCAATTTTATAAACACAGAGTAGAACAAAGATCAGTTCATGATTGTCCTTTCTTTACCGAATCCACAACTTATTACGTAGAAGCTCAACTATTCAATGTTATGATAATTATTAATTATTATTTTTTGGTTGTTATTTGAACAGTCATCTAGCAGTTGCATGTTTGCATCGGTGTATTAAACAATAAGTCCAGAGTCACAGCCTTAATGAGCAATGAGTAATTATGGAGCGGCGACAAAGCAGGAAACAGATACCATCTACACAGGGACTTGGCATGGCGACCACTGATTTGACGCACAAACGAACCCACTTTTCTAACTATGTCGGCGCAGAAATGTAACTTTACATCATACATGCTGAGTAAGTAGAAGTTTGCTGCTCAATGCATTGTAAAGGCGTTCCATTTTCAAATCACTTTACCGTCACACTATACCTCGAGAAAATCTTGTATATATATATTTAGGATCTCGGAAACTGCGCCAACGATTTTCACGAAATTTAGTATACAGGGGTTTTCGGGGGCGATAAACTGATCTAGCTAGGATTCATTTTAAGAAAATGATTATTTCTCCCCGAGTTCAATAATTAAACATAAACTGAATATGTGACTGCTCCTGCTATCTATTGACGATTGTGAGCAACTAACTGCAAGCATATCCAGCAGATGGAGTTATTCAGTAACAATAAACCAGTAAAAATGATGATATGACTTTTATGATTTCTTAAAAATACAAATTAACGAAAATATTCCGAGCGAAGCTCGGTTACCAACTGCTAGTAATAATAGTAAAAGCTCGAATGATGTATCTTTGCAAATCTACTATTACTAGGTACTAAATATTTGTATCATGTATCACTCATCACAGTATCTGGTGAGCACTCACACAGACTCAAAACCAGAGCCAGAGACAGAGCGAAACAGTGCTTTTGGTAGGCCTATATACAGTAGTGTACAAGGATTTAAGGTGCGCCTCCAAGAGGCATTTTTTTTACTCTTGACCTCGTTCAACCTCGTTTTTACCTGACACCTAAGGAAACTTAGTTTGGGGCTACATAACGCTGTGTGATGTCCACCAATAATGAAATTAGTGTAATATCTAGCCCCTAACTATAGAAAAAGTGACGATGAACGATAGAAGAAGAGATAAAACAGCCATTTTAGCTGTAGGAGGTTTTTAAGACGATTTTATGCAATGCGGAAGGCATTACGTAAGAACGATGTTATAATAAATGGACCACTTACCTAAAGCGCAGGAAACATTAGCGTAGACCAATAAAACATAAAATATGCGAATTGCGGAAATTCCAACAATAATTTATTTCGATACTAAGTAATGCTCTGCTGTATTTAAATAAGCACGGGGTGATGCACGATACTGACGATATGAAGAGTTGGTCTTGTCAATATATTATATGTATATATATTGTACATACGACGAGTACGACTATTTGTCAACGCAATTTTTTTTTTGTTTTACCGCAATATCTACATAAAATAATTTGCCCACGAGATGGAAAGCGGTTACCGTAGCCTATGGACGCTTGCAACACCAGAGGCATCATTCCCGCGTTGCTAACCCTTTCAATGTTTTAAAACGCCCTTCTTGAAGAGCCCGTGCTGTAATCTATAGGGAAAACGATGGTCGTATATAGTGCATTGCCATTATAAACGACGTTATGAGGTATCTTCATCGTGTATGACACCCTATATTTCAAACAATGCAATGCGAGGAAGTTATCTAAGTAAACTGACCATGTCTATTCAGTTTTTACTGATAACACATTTGTAACTGCAGTTAATAGTGTAATTGCCTATTAATACAGTTTTTGCAATCTACAATTTTATTCATACAAACATTCCTTTGTCTGTGCATCGCCTAATAATCGCCTTAATTGGTTCGAGAGGCACAACGTTTATATACCGCTCAGTTAACTCGCATTTCCTAGGGTCAATAACTGCTGAGTAGCCTTATGTATAATCATTGTTTCTATGCAATTCAAGGGGAAACAAACTGACATTGCCTTTACCCATTTTAGAAATAATTGTTATGGGCTTTCGTGTCCAGACTGTGTTGAAACAGAAATCAGCGTTATTACTGCTGTCTGTCTGTCTCTATGTATGCTTTGATCTTTAAAACTACGCAACGGATTTTATTGCGGTTTTTTAAATAGATAGAATGATTCAAGAGTACCTATGTATAATATAGAAGACAAACACTGATAATTTTAGAAGTTTCTAATGTGATGTTTGATGATTTACAAAAATAAACTCATTTTTTTCGCTTGCATTGCAAACGCTGGCTGATCCCTACGAGAAAGAGTTAAAATAATGTTCTACAGTATTGTACACCTTTAAAAGGTCAATAAATAAATCCGGGATTGTGTATGTCTATCTCTTAGAGATAATCCACAGTATCCACACTAACTATTTTTTAACCTAAAAAGTAATTTACGAGAAATTATGGTTTATTTACGAAGCAAACGTAAATACGTTGTGCATTTAATATAGATCAATATACGGTATACAATTGAATATTTTTGAAGATATTAGAAAATTTAAATAGTGGCCGGTGTTACCGGCCTATGGTCAAGAGTAAAAACATGTTTGTATTGTCTAATGCCAAAAAAACTGTGAACGTTGTATATAAAGACATTTTGTAGTATATTGAGTATCAAGTGCGAAGTCGGGGCGGGACGCTAGTAAATTATAAATGACGGTTAAAATTATCCACTAGAAAATTACCGTTTTGGTTCGCTTTTCCATTTTACAAGTCCAGTATTGATTTCAACTCAATACGGCCATTTCACCGTGGCAGAACAAAAAGCATTCGTGTTGCTTGTAATTAAACATCGTTTAAACAGCATAAATATTAATTCTGCACTCGTGGATACTTAGCGTTGTAACTGGATGTTTATTTTTTGTGGTGTTCCGTATATCGTTGAGCTAGTAGACGTCTCTATGCAAAAAATACAGCTCTTCCAACATTTGCAATGAGAACAGTCCGTGTTGAAAAGAATAATTATATATGATGGCAGAATAATATGAAACCGTCATCAAGTAAATTCATCAATTGGAGGCATTCATCAAAATATTGCATTCTGCTATAAGGTTTTGTGCGCATCTAATAAGCGTTTTGCGGTGGTGATCAGTGAAACGCTGTCAAATATGACAACGATATTTGACAGCGTTCACTGATCGCCTCCGCAAAACGCTTAACGTACACAAAGCTTCACTGATCGTTTAGCCACAGTTTAGTTTTTCGGGTATGTAATGAGTATGGTTTGGTATCATGAAAACGTCAAATCAAATATCCATTGTGGGTTCATGTCTACAGTTTGACCGCCACCACCACGCAATAGTTTGTAGGCGATTCTAGAAAACGGTCGTTTTGCGATTAGATCAGAACAGGGAAGGAAGTGTGGGGTTCCAGTGGCCGGTGGGGTGGTGGTGTTGTTAATTGCTCCGTTTTGTGAACACGGCCGATGGCGTGCTCTGTGGGCAATCAGCGGCCACTGACTGATCGCTTTTTAAATAGGTTTTATGCCCACTAAAAATGTTTCGAAGGAAATCGGAAAGCCTCGCGATTCGTGAGCGCCGATTGCGTAAACGCGATCGAGACAAGTAACTTTGTATAAAGCTACCGTGACTATTCTGCTATGAAGGAACCCTCATCTGGATATATGAAAAACACTGTTTAAATAGACTGTTAGCTAATATTTTACCTAACACGCTGGCAGTTTTTGAATCCGTCTTAAAACATGCTACAGTAAAGCAGGTTGAAGTAAATGCATGATCGTGCGTATTGAGACATGTCTGCTCACAAGTGCACAATAGGACTTAATTGCTTTCCCTTAAGTACATTACACCAGTAAATACAAATGGAGATAGCACAGACAATTTAGCACGGGGCTATTAACTGTGAGCCGACACTGGAGTGATCGCCTTTTCGCTGCACGACACGATTTTTGATATCATCAGCTTCACTATTACTGTAGAGCACTTTTCTTTCATCTTTAGATCATTCCGGCCAATGATTTAAGCCCTGCGATCGGTAAAACGTTGTCAAATATGACAGCAATATTTGACAGCGTTTCACTCCACCACTGCAGAACGCAGAGAGAAACACAATGCAAAAAAAAACATGTTGACGTTTCAAGGTCAGCGTGGTGACATCTCCGCAATCGAAATAGTGCTTCGCTGAAAGAGTATCCTCACACTATTTAGTTGCACAAAATATTTTCCTTCATGTGCATGTAGGATATAGAATGAGTTTTTTCCCACACAGTTTGAGTCGAGCCTCAAGCACAGGTTTTTGACCCTTTTCAATGGAGAACTGTCAAAAAATCTATGCTTGAGGCTCGGCTCAGATTCAAGCGCTGTTTCAGAATACGGGCCTAAGACATGTAGGTACTGACAATTAAAGGCCTGTGCACACCTAGGTCGCTGGCGTCGGCGATCAGTGAAACGCTGTCAAATTTGACAGCGTTTCACTGATCGCTATCGCCAGCAACTTAGGTGTGCACAGGCTTTAAGACATGAACTGCTTCAAGTAATATTTTGAAGAGGTAAGACGTTGGTAACGTTAGTTAAAATTTAAAAAAATACAACAAAATAAATATAGTGAAAGAAATCGTATCGGTAATTGTGTAACCGTCGATTGCGTGACAAAGCGGAGTTAGAAGCACTGCACCGCGCCACCGAGGTGTTCGTTACAACTGTTCCATGCCTCCAAACGATTAAGTGCATTAGTAGATTCGTATTTCACAAGGCTTTTGGTCCGATTTGCAAGTGGTTAGGTACTACTTTATCTTGATAAGTCTTTTATGGCGTATATCAAATCAAATTAAAACAATAAATCTGCAATGCAATACACATTTACCGATTCGACGAGCTTTACCGTTGCACATTTGAAAAATCATTTTTTGCAATGCTTTTACTGGATCTAAGCTTCTGCGGAAACGTTGTCAACTAAGACAGCGTTATAAAATAGAATGGAATATTACTTTATTGTACGCCAAAAATTAAAAGGTAAAATAATAGAATACTTAAAAACTAGAGGTACCTACAATGGGCGGTCTTTGGCGTTATTTGACAGCATTTCACGGATTGCCACCGCAGAACGCTTAGATGTGCGCAAGGCTTTAGAAACAGACACGTCATGATAAGTAGATTTGTCCATCAATACAGGGTTATTCATTATTAGCTGCAAATACTCAGGAATTAGGTTCAACAAATAGAATAAAAACTATTTATGAAATAATTTTTTTTAAATTTGATCAAAAAATTTTTCAAGTTTTTGTATCAAAATTTTATTTTTATTAATTTCTTTACGGCTATTGCATAATGATTGCCATGGAGAACAGGACGATGACCCACCCAGGCGGTCACTGAACGCAGAGTGTCGCTAACGGCGCGCGGGCGCGGATCAAAGGTCAAAATAGATCAGGCGCCAATGATTCCTTTATCGATTTTCTCGGGATTTTCATAACAAAACTTAAAAAAAATCATTTCATAAATATTTTTTATTTTATTTGTTGAACCTAATTCCTGAGTATTTGCAGCTAATAATGAATAACCCTGTATAAAAGAAATTGATTCGCCGTACGAATTGTGTAGATACTACCTACTACACAATTTTATACATCAACATTTGTTCTATTTCACATAAAACGTCGACCATTATCAAATACATAAATAAACAAGTAGGTATTTACCTACAATTGCCTAGGTCACATGCGACTGTGAATGCCAGTAGAACCTATTACGAAAATGTGCTCTAATATGGTGTTTAGGCTCGACAACTTGATAACTTCATGTCGTTCGGAAGATATTTATACGCCAAGTACTTAGTCTATCTAGCTAATTTTAATGCCCTTCAAACTGGGTATCTAATTTTCTAGATAGGAAAGTTTTTTTTTATACAACTAGCTAATGGAAAATGCATATGGCCAACCTGATTTTAAGTGGTAACCATAGCCTGTAATAAAACATTTCGTAGGTCACGCACATCAGGATCGTGCCCTATGATGTACTGCCTTGCGTCCATCAACTTGAGGCATACAGATGTTCAGCCTCAAGTGCCAGTAAATTCACCGGCACCTTTCAAACCTACTTACACTGTAGGCATACCACAAGCTCTGTCTGGCTCTGTCTCTGGCTCTGGTTTTGAGTCTGTGTGAGTGCTCACCAGTGAATTATACTGTGTGTGTGACGTTTCGACATAAGGTTTTATTTAGTCAACACTCACAAAGACTCAAAACCATAGCCAGAGACAGAGCCAGACAAAGCTTATGGTAGGCCTACTGTTTCTCAAAGTAAAGTAAACAGGCAATTGCATATATTGTAGATGATTTATGTAAAGTCAGGGGCAACTGTTAATCTTCTAGGTAGCTAGTCTAATAACCGCCTACATTGTAAACGTGTGTTGATAACATCTTAGCTCGACAATGTATACAGAAAAGCGTAAGTAAGGTGATTTAATTCTGTATTAAGAGTTACCTCCATATAGCATTTTAATTAAGCCTATGGTACATTATTATAGTGCCCTACTACCCTAGTGTTTTACTATGGTTTCCTTTCACCACACTGGCACTGATTTGAAAGAACTAGTGACACGATAAGAAGACTTTTGTTTTTAAAAGTTATAAAACTTAACCATTTAAGTCTAAATTCAGTTCATTAAGTTACAAAGGTTTCGTTTGCAGAATTTAATGAAACGATAGTATCAAGTGCATTTCCCTTTAATATGATCAGTAGGAATAATTTATTGCATCCAAATAAAATAACAATATTTTTCAGAAGAACATAAATAAGCGTTGTGCCGAAACAGAGAAACACAATAGCTATTTTAATTGACAACATTCTAATTTATAAAACACCAAAAAATCTAAGACAGATTGTTATAATATGGGTTACCATTTCAATATAGTAGCATGGTTATAGTACATAATACTTTAAGTTGGGTACCTATCTATATTAACAATACATACATTTATATATTTATACGTCGTTATATACTTATATAATACAGTTTTGCACAATATTGTATTTATTTACCACTTCTTTTGTTCAAACTTCAGTGTCACACTTCACACCAAAAATGTTTCAAAGATTTTGTATTTCTCAAACAATGAATGAGGTGTAAAATGAAAACACTAAAGAGTGATGATGCTCTTAACTTTAACATATCTTTATTGGAATGTCACCAATCCTAAATCACTAATCGGAACTTATAAAGCTTTTAGGAACCTATTACTATCATACTTATACAAATACCGCGACATCAATATTATACAGAATCGTTTAATCAAATCTGGGCTCACAATAAGTATCACATTAGAACATTCACTGCCCTAAACTTAATCGTGTCTTTTTCACTAGAGTATTCACAATGAGTAAAAAGAAAAAGAAACTGGCACTCACATTGATTCCGATAATTTGAAATCCACTATCCAGATGGCGACCAATAGCAAATTGTCCATCACGAAAGTTTGCAGTTCAAATTACTGTACGGTATACGAACCAACGGTTACAAAAATCATAAAGCATTTTCTCCATGCTCGTTTTCTCGTTGCACATTCTTTCACAGATTTGATTTCCACTTGTTCAGAACTTAGACGTGTATGGTCTCGTCATCGTCGTCATCATCAGAGCGTCTATCGACAGAGGGTTCTCGCGGGGAGCGGGGAGGGGGCGGGCTGCCGGGGTCCACGTCAGGGGACGGCGTGCGACGCGCTTGCGCATAGTAACCCAGGGCTCCGAGTGATGGCCCTCCCAGGGAGCCCAGGTGCGCTGAGGGACCAGCCAAACCCAGCCCCAGTGGTGGCACACCGCCTAGAGGCGCGCCTGGGTATAACCTGATGACAAAGAATACAATAAGTGGAAATCGTCAAACATGTTTGAAATGTGTGATCAAATAGACGGTACTCCTAATCATTGCTTCTGAAAGTTTCTAGATCATGTTGGTATTAGCTACTTTAACTAATCAGTAAGTAAAGGCTACAATGTGGACAAACTTTGATAAAAAAAAACATGAGAGGATGATAAAGGTTCTCGAATGGCGACCGGAAGACTAAACATAGCGCGTCCCACACCATTTGGACCGAGTCATTGTTAAGATCGCGGGAAGTCAGCGGTCAGCGGGAAGCCAGCAGTGGTCTTCTTCAGGCCGATGATGATGATGATGTTGTTAAGTCAGTTGAAAGAGTTAGCTCACCGGTAAGGCAAAGGTTTCTGCAGTGTGCTGGCGTTGGCCGAGGCGGCGGCCGCCGCAGTGGCCGCCGCTTGTCGGTAGTACAGGTCAGCGGCTGCGGGCGCTGGCTGCGCAGGATACGCTGGCACGCCAGCCCAGTAGCCACCATATAACCTCTGGAATGCTGCGTAGTTTCCCGCTTCTGCCAG
The DNA here is from genome assembly GCA_947578465.1 of Thera obeliscata. Taxonomy (NCBI): domain Eukaryota; kingdom Metazoa; phylum Arthropoda; class Insecta; order Lepidoptera; family Geometridae; genus Thera; species Thera obeliscata. Next base: position 10,504,077 of record OX387926.1, read on the forward strand.
CAGTTCCAAGCCAACGGCTGTTTGCCGCTTCCATTTTGTTCTGTGGACAAAAAGTGGGTATTATAGTTGATTGCAATTCTCGTCTGTGTAAACACAGATCTGGTCAAGACCCATTAGATATTATACTAAGCCGTAGTTAAAAAGATAAGATACGCGGTCTTAATTAATAGTTTCCGATACAGCTTTATCAGCCAAGCTCACGACAACCTCAGATGAATTTATTTAAATGTGATCTTTCAATTTTAAAATCGAAAGGATTTTATTGAAAACTTCCAAAAAGAAGTACCTACAGTCGATTGATAAATATGACAATGCGTTCACGGTCCATTAGTATCTCAAATAAATCGATACGGACCGCTGTTATCCCACAAGAAATTACACAAAAACGATTTATGTGACATTATTGACTCAAATCGACTCAAAAAAATTCTAAACTGTCGTTTACGGACCCCAAACGCATAGATCACAACCCTACATGTGACCTCAATGCCCCAATAGTCATCAAATTTGTCACAGACCACTCCATTTACAATGAAGATACCGCAATGATAGTAATAAAAAATAAATAAATAAAATAATAAATTTTTGACAAAACGTCTTGGGCACTCCTGTGTTCGCCGGAGCGTGGTCTAGTACTTTAATTTGATTTATTTGATTCGCTCGGAAAGGGTGAACTCGTATAAATTACTTTGTATTACTGCGGGAATCCTTAGCTTCTGCTCTGCTTGTTTACTTATTCATTCGAAAGTGGCAATTTGCCACGGCCTTTGTAAGAACTTATAAAATTACAGTGTAAATGATTGTTGGTTTAATCATACAAAATATACTGAGCATAAATATACTGCTCATCCAGCTTAAAAGTTAATCCATTAAATAATTGCCGATATGCAATTTTTTGATCCCATCGTTTTTTACAGAAATAGCCCTGAAATTCCACGCGTAGTTCGTTCTCTTCAAGACCGAATCACTAAAACATTCGATTTTAATATATTTATGACGCTATTAGCGATGAGGCTAATAGCTCATTGTATTACTGGAAACTTTGATTTTTAAGCTAAAATCTACTCTGATTTAGAAATCAGAGTAGAATGTCATGGTAGGTAATGAATAAAGTGTTATCTATCTGTCTATAAATCAAAATAAAGCCACCAAAACGATTAGATATTGAAATAATTTAATAATAAACAAGCCGAGTTTGTACTACACGGAGAATTCGTGGATCGTAAATAAAACGACCAAACAATTCTATTTTTCGCTCCCCTAAATTTTAAATTTAATTTCGAGTATTCGATTAGTTCCGAAGTGGCTCGTTATTGTCATCCAGTGAGGTTTTTATTAATTCGTGGGGAGTTGTTATTGCAAGCATTGTCATCGATGTTATTATTGTAAGCACAGTGACAGAGGAACAGCTAGCGCAATCTATAGAACATAATATAAGACTACGTATAAAACAGTCACAGTGAGACATATCGAGAATCGAGTCTATGTTTTTGACAAATAAAGTAGAGACGGTAATATTTTATTTCTCGGATTTTAGTTGTTGGATTTTCAAAATCTCTTCTATCATATTCAGAACTACCTGTTATGTCTAAAATATATCATATTTCTGTAGAAAATTAAGGTTTTGGGCAATAAAAGTACATTTAAATAGAAATTTTCAAATTCACGCCAAAACGCTCGCTGGTGTCATGGCGTCTGTTATTACGTCACGTTTCTGTATATCAACAGTAAACATTGGTGCTTTTGTACTAAATCAGAATGACGTTTACGTAAACGTGACGTAATTCGCTCTGACCGGTGTTTAAGCTATCATGGCGGATTGTTGTATTTTGTAGATTTATATTATCAAATAAATTGTCAATCTCGACATTATTATGAGTATAAATACATTTTTCAAAATCTTTGAATCCTTTTTCATTAGATCAGATAAATATTTTGGCGATACTTGATTACTGTCTTCATGCCTATTTTTTTGGGTTTGTAGATTGATGAAAAAAAAATTTTGTTTAAGGAAACACTCACATCGGATTGGGACTTCTTTTGTAAAACTATGATAACCTGCGTTAAGAGAGTCCTCTTTTTGCTCTGTTTTGATTAATATTTTGTGGCATAAGTAAACCAGCTGTTCTGTATTGCCTGCGTATAGCGAAGCGCGCCATTGTCTGCAGCCTGCGGTTTAGCAGACGGTTCACTGGTTCCCTCGTTAATTAATATCTCCAAATGGATCATTTAATTTCATTAAATGCAAATGAGGGGGAGTTCACTAGCTGAGTTACTCATCTTGAAATTATTTATTATTAAACTATTCATCAATTCTACAACTAAAAAATTACAATGAATTAATGATAGTTAACCAACATAGCAGCCAGATACCCGTTTAGACGATACTTCATAAGCCGAATAATAAGCTTGCTTCATTTGAATATCAGTGTCTAATTATCGGTAGCTGACAATTGATCGATAGAAAGTGTCCGCGCTCCCATTAATCATATTATTGTGACGGTTTATTTTTATGATACGACGCTCAAGAGCACTTATTTAATTGACAAGTGCTGAATGAAGGGCAATCTGCTCAGTGACACTATTCGTTTTATTGCCGCCGCGGGCGACGGACAAAAAGCTCTCGGGGCGCACTTAATTTCGGCCTGCCATCTCAAGCAAAGTCTTCCAACGGATAATGTTTTTATCTCTTTCTTACCGAAGCATTCAAGCTCGAGCGAGTTTCCGCCGTCTCTCTCTCCCGGCGGAGTCTGAGTACGCCCCGCCCAGTGGTTTAGTGATTTGATGCTGCGTGAACTGATTCAATTGTTGTTCGAGGAGACCCGTCCGAAAACGCGCCTTAGCGTTTTACGTTAAAGACGAAAATGGTCCGCTAAAACGGCGCCGCTTACTGCCTCTCCGAAGGGGGAGGTTATTTATCTCGGTTTGCGTTTTTCGGGTACGTGATGTGAATTTGGCTTGTATATCCGCTAAACAAAGAGCGCTTTCATCGATCGGAGCAGTTGGAGATGTTGGCGCTTGTGACGTTGTTCGCCGCGCCTGTCGAGCCCAATTTGAGCTTTATCGAACGTTATTTATACGCTGCTTAGAAAGTTTGAGAAACATGTTTGCACGAGTGTTCTTATGGGAATTGTACGAGTTTGAGCGCTTTTATTATCGTTAACACCCTCTGAAGTGCTATGTACTCGTGGATACTACCATCCGAGACTGAGTTAACGATCTACAACTACACGTTAACTGCTAACTGTTTTCAATATTGAATGAGCATGAGGTACTACTTCAGATATAATGAGGAGTTGTGAGAGATTTAATTGAAATACAAGATATCAAATTTTCAATTAAAAAAAATATGCCATGTAGAAATTAGGAATAGCTTGCCGTCTACGGTTAGAGCAAATGTTTATTAACAATGGGTTTGTTTTGTTTTTTAAATATACCTATAAAGCTCTCATACTTTATTCATTCGGACTCATAAAGGACCCATTAAATGCCACTGGTTTTCAATTAACAAAACCCCGTTTCAGTGGAACAATAGCTAAAAGTCATCAAATGTTTACTCATACAAAATTATGGCTCTATCGCAGCACGATCTCAAGTTAGAAGCCAAATTACCGACCGACCGACCTCATAATCACAGAAGAAATAATATTAAAACGTATGGAAAAGGTTCACTTCCACAACACTCAATGCACTGTGTAATAAACTGTGGCTGTATAACTTTCCTGAAAGATCTTCGGTATATTTACAAACTTTCGATAATTATTTAGACCACCTAGTAATGGTATGCTAGGAACCGTCGGCCGCACAAGATAGGTCGCTCTTAGGTCTTTAGTTGGATGTCAAGGTATAGCCATGGATGTTCCACGATATTGTTAGATGATGATTATTTAAGCATACAAAATGGACAACAAATTTTTATTTAAAGTAAATAACGAATTTTGATAGTGAATGAAGTTTTACAGAATTTTCATGACAAAAGTGATGTTTTTTATGGCACAGTGTAGTTCGAGGTTATTTAGAAAATCTAGACCAGATTATTAGGTAATCACAACAAAATAAAATTACTCGCCAAACTAAATTATATCGAAACTCAAGGTACTAAAGCTGATTTTAAATCGAAGCCTTATTTGAAGTAACATCCTGGTAAATCCTATCCCCTTATTAAAATCCGAAACAGAATGGCATTTGCCAGCATTATGATTAGTGGTTAAATGATAAGTCGAGCGACCTCAGCGTCCTTGGTTCGATTCTCTGTCTCTGGAGGTGTAATTTCGCAAGGTTCTGCATAACCGATTAGTGGGTTCTCGGTAGCTACGAACCTCGCATTATGTCATTAGGATTGTGTGCTCACACGTACGCCGTTTCAATAAACTAAGAATGCATAACATGAAAGCTCAAAATTTTAATGAAAGGTCAGAAGAGTAGGCAATACAATAACTTTTCATTTGACCCATAAAATACGCAAGTAAGGCACATGTGCTGTACTTGCAACCTATCTATCACCTTATTCTTGATAAGTTGCAACTTATCTATTGATAAAAAAAATGATCTGTAAAGTGTGGCAGCAGCGGGATAAGTCGGGCTGCGGATGATGATATCATAGGTTTATTTATTCATTCTATTAGAGAATAGCAATACATTAAACAAAGTAGTATTATTTTTTGTGTTACATTTCAGGCAGTGTGAATCGATCATTGAGTTTGGAGGCATTCGTATGATACGCAGCCTAAACGTTAGTCACTTCTGATGATTTGCATAAACGCACTGGAGCTTTCAATTAGTGTTATAGGAAGTGCTAGTTTTTTACAAATAAATAAATATTGAGAACAGCTCACACAACACTATCTAGCCCCAAATTAAGCAGAGCTTTTACTATGGGAACCAGATAGCTGAAATAATACTTAAATATTTTTTTTCTGTAAACATATACTTAGAATAAAATACAACAGCCAGACAGAAAACAAACATATTTTCCCCACACAAATATTTATTCTCGGTGGGGATCGACCCCCGACCTACGGCGCAGAAGACAGAGCTACTACCAACTGAGCTGAGAGACCAGTCAATGTTATGTTTATATTTATTGTAAAAAATTAAGAAAGATGATAATATAGCTGTTCTAAAATTATAGGTATTATAGGTAGGTAATTATAGGTAGGTAATTTTAGACAACTAAAATTATAGTGTATTAACTACATTTTTTAATTATAACATGTAAAGTCTGCCCTTGGGGTATGCCAACGAGCCATGGAGCGCAGTATTTTAGGAATAAAACTGTCAGACCGCGTGCGGAACAGTATACTGCGCTCCAAAACCCACATCGTTGACGTTGGTCAGAAAGCCGCCACCCTTAAATGGAACTGGGCTGGACACGTCTGCCGCATGCCTGGCACCTCGTGGGCTAAGAGGACTACAGAGTGGATCCCACAAAATGCAATGCGGCGACGTGGAAGACCAAGAATGAGATGGCGGGACGAACTTGACTTCCACCTGAGATCGTGGCCTGTCACTGCGTTAAGTCGCGAAGAGTGGAAAGAGAGAAGGGAGGCCTTTGCCCTGCAGTGGGACAAAAACGGCTGAATAATAATAATATAATAATATAATTTTAGAACAGCTAGAATTATCATCGTTCTTAATTTTTATTTTTCTATAGAGTACCATTTTTTCCCCTTGGCTACAGAAGATATTAGAAGATAAGATATAATATATGATCAAACGAACTTGCAAAGTGAAGTTCGATCGATATTATATGAGTACGCTTCATTCGAAGTTATAAAACGAGGTAGTATTATTTTATGCTACTGGCACCTTTGCACATTTTTTAAAGTATATAAAAAAAAAAAAAAAAAAAAAAAAAAGTTTGGTTTGACATTTCCCTCAGCAGATCGTCATTCATTTTAGAGAAGAACCACAAAAATTTAACTTTGGGTATTGGGTGGGAGGGTGATTATAACTTCGAATGAAGCGTACTCATATAATATCGATCGAACTTCACTTTGCAAGTTCGTTTGATCATATATTATAATTCGTCGCTTCATTCTTCAGTTATAAAACGAGGTAGACGTTTAGAGACGATATTTTTGTGAAAATAAATGCAGGGAAATTAGAATTGGAATGATTTACTTCCAGATTTTTTAACGTAATCTTAAGTATTTATATTATATAAACCGATCATCAATAAATACTATGATGAACTATTTTACATAATTTACTTATTATGTTACTTATTACAATCAATCACTGAATGATTAGGTCATAATACATAATACCGATCTTGCAAAATTACCCTCATATAATATTGGTCGAGGGTAAAATTTTGCGAACGACTAGAAGACTAGTCCAACCAGCCGCTTTCATAATCGTATCAACAAGATAACAGAAGCGCGCGCTGCGGACGAGGCGACGTGCCACGTGCTGTGCGCGTTGAACGTCGACTGTGACGTTGTTTTTGTGAGATGTGTATGTAATATTCAACTATAGTAGTAGCAGGACATATTGCTCTATTTTCATGAAAATAGGTTAAATCAGTACCGGTTGTTCATGACCGGCACCAGATGTTTTGATTACATCAGAAATACCTATCTTAACGCCGGTAGAATTAACTAAAATGTTTTCTTATTTTATCAGGGAGAGTGTTTACACTATAATTATATCCTGTGCCTAATGCCAAAAGAACAACCAACTATATGGTGATTTTTCCTAGAAGTAGGTTTCTACTGGGTATATAATATACCCAATCCGCGATGTAGTTTCAAACTACCTTCCCGGTTGGATCGGGTCCCCGGTGAACGTAACTATATTTCAGCAAAACTGGTCTAAGCTTGTGAGCCCCTTTGAGGAGGCGTTTTACATGGTCATCGGAAGCTATGTTACGGCCTAGCAAAAAGAGCTGAGCGAAGACTGTTCAAAGATTTGTAAGGGTCCCATTATAATAATATATTATTACTGTTGAGTAAGGAATAACTTTATGTTTGAAAGTGAACATCCATAAGGGTTTTAATTAAAAGTTCAACAGAACTGTCATTACTGATTGTAGGTTTCATTTCATTGCACTGAAGCAGAGTGATTTTGAAAAAATAAACCATAATTAGATCGAGTGATAGGCTTGGTGATCCTTTTGCTCCAAAGGTATCCTGGAGAGCATTGCTGCAGCCAGGATAAACTGTCTTGGCGGTGAAACAGAACAAAAAATTAAGAGTGAAATATATTATAGCCGAGCGAATCAGTTTTTTAAGCAGAGGAGAGAAACCAGGGCTGAGACGGCCAGTAAGGAAATATTAGGATATTTTCAGGCCTCATCCATGTTTATTTTCTATAAGCATTTCAAGACAAGTGAAAAGCCGGGAAAGCACATAATTACATTATTTTTCCAGCTTATAGTGAATGCGTCAACTGTTATGACACCTAGATCTGGCCTGTACAAAATATTAGTTCTGGTTCGATTCCTGGTTCTCCAAAAGCAGTTACTACTCTATGGTATATTCCGTGACCGAAACATACCATTCAATATCCGTATTAATTTTTTTAAACTCCTGATGTGATCCTGGACTATCTTTTGTACAAATTTAAGAAGCTAACAGACAGATATTTCATATTTTGCACCATTGCTAAATGGTTTTTTTTCAGGTAGGGTAGGTGAGGGAATTGGATCACTCCCATCCTTTTGATGTACTACGATAACATAAAAACATTTGTGAGCAAAACATTTGAAACCAAAAATCAATAAACATTAATTTATTATTGTTATTATAAAACAACAATCTCTCCATGCTTTTGGTATCTCTATATGGTTGTTATGGAAATCTAGTTCAGTATTTTTCCATCCACCGTTTACGCGCTGTAATTACAATATACGCCCCATCCTGTTCAAGGCGCTAAAACTAATAAACAAGGGGTTTCCAGAGAGAGTTTTGTCTAATATTTTGAAAGCTAAATATTTTTGTCTCTCAAACTCTTTAGTATAGAGCCAACCATACTTCACAGCTGGATACGCTGATTTATGTAAGAATCCCGAACAAGTGGGCAAATTCCTGAATAGTACCTACTAACTGGCATTCGCAAAAAACATTTTGTGCCGCTTAGTTAACGGCAGTGATATTGACAATATAATATACCCATAGTGATGTATAGGTCCAAATAAAATTGCAACATTTACGAGGATGAACATCTTTTATCGAAATTGACCACGAAACCTATATAAGCAGTAAAGTAACTTTAGAGTTTCAGTAACATGTATCCGTCACTCCTCGAAACTGTCACCTAGACAGAGCCAATCGTCAAGATATACATATTACAGATCTAAATCTGCGATGTCTCATAATAAAGCCTGCAACTTATTTCATTATCTTTGTAAAAGTTCGAGAAATCGAACAATGTCTATAGCATGGCACTAAACTGATTATGTAGTTTTGTCAAATTGAAATCTTAAATTCTTACGATCGGACTAAGCTACAGGAACAAGTATGATTCTGTAAGATCAATGATCGCCATGAATCCACAGGTAAGTATCATTTTCGACGCAGCCCCATGGTCTCCCATGTTGAAATGGACTATAGAAATGAATTTATTTAGCAGATTAAGGCTTAGAATCGGTGACCACCATTAGGCGTTGGTGCTAAAAAATAATAATAATATTTGATACAAATTGAAATTTTTGAGGATAACCTTATAGAAATGGCACCTAAGTTAGTTAGGTTCTGGATGGTTAACCTCATTTAACTATTTTCTTTGTATGAATGAAAATTATTGTTATAAGTTATTAGGAGAACCTTGTTCTACTCTACGATTAAAAGGTTAACAGTTACGAATCAGTTCCAAAATAACTTGATTATTAGTTACACCAATCCAGCAATTATAATAAAATTGTAATTTTCCAGCATGTCCACCTACGTTATTGTTTCGTAGGAGCATATTTGTTATAGCTTGACAAGTTCGTCGAAGGACGCGTGAACTGCGCCGAGACGTAGACGTGTCGTTGGTTGCGCTCATCGATACGGTTGTTGCGCTGTCGTCCTGTATGCTGACTGCCCCCCCCCCCCCTTTCTCAATGGTAACGAGGGGTAACGAGAGTGCCCGATCAGTTTCCCTGGTGTTGAAAAAACTGCCAGCTGACGACTGAATATCCGAAGAAGAAGGCTTCGACGACGTTTAAAAGTGATTCTTGCAATCAAACTGAATAAATACACTTATTTGTAACCCTTGTTTTAAATTGCCTTTGAAACCTTAATGTTTTCAGGCAACTCACTCTCAAAGAGAGTTTCATATCTCTTTCTTGGTTCTTTTTGAATGTAAGGAACGCTTTCTATAATCCTAGAGCGAGCTAAAGCTTGGTTCTCACTTGAGATTCGGCATAGTGGCAGTCCGTTAGTATACGGCAACCATGAGATAATATTCATACAGCTTGTACCTTATCATCGCTGGTCAAAAGCAAACTCACGCTTTGTTTAGTACTGATATGCCTATATAGGCCCAGCAACTTTAAATTTTATTTATTTATTTATTTAATTTGTAGAAATACAAGAAACGACCCGATACTACAGAGTAAATAATCATCATCATCATCAGAGACGATCCAACGTGGCATAATTTTATAATAATAATAATTTTCTAGTTCTCACTATATCAGACACGGCAGCGGATATTTCCGCGCTTAATGTGTTTGCTTTCAACAGTTTGCAGTTACTGGAAATAAAATAGTCTTTCTAATAAATAAAAAGCTTTTCTTTTACCTCCTTCTGCATCTCCTTCTTGAGGATTGGTAGCCAAAGTTGGCCCAGCTTGTCATGAATATCAAGACCATAAACTGGTATTAAGGTCATCAGAAGCATTACCCAAAGCCTGTAATGACTCTGTATCGAGTTCAGACACAGGTTCAGTAGCCTCATGCGGGGCGTTGAAGCCTCGTCTGGTGTCGTGAGGAGAGCCGGCACATGTGGTGCTTTGTAAAGATTTAAACCTTCGTGTTGACCCGCAGTCGAACCTCCAGGCAATTTTTAAGCATCATGCTAACCCTTCGTGATAACCCGCAGTTAATCCTCCAGGGCGCTTACTAGATGCTGATATTTAAATCGGCTTGTGACATTTTTCACTTCACTCAGGTATCAGGAATGCAAAAATGCAAGACTTACTTACCTGGATTTTCATCAGAATCAGATCATGACGAAATCACAATCACGCAACGCTTTTTAGCCGTATTTTGCTTACGAAGTTTTTCGGAATAATATCCAAATTTGTATTGCCGGCAATACATTTCAGCATTTTTTCCAATTTTTCACTGCAGAATGTGTGCTTGATGCCGTGCACAAAAAAAGAATGACGATCTGCTGAGGGAAATGTCAAACCAAACTTTTTTTTTTTTTTTTTTTTTTTTTTATATACTTTAAAAAATGTGCAAAGGTGCCAGTAGCATAAAATAATACTACCTCGTTTTATAACTGAAGAATGAAGCGACGAATTATAATAAGATATTATATCACAACCTATGGGTAAATTTAATTATTGTAAGTGATAAAGTCGCGCCTAACGGAAAAGTCCTTTGCTTTGTCGATAACATTGTTATTTTACATAACAATGCTATCGTTAGGTGTTCTTTTTGTGCACTAGTATAGTTCTAATTGACCCAAAAAAATAGACTGAAATACCAGCTCAGGGAAATACCAGCGTTTGCTAAAGTATTTGAAAGAAAGAAAGAAAAGAAACAAAATACATTTATTTGACATAATACATAGGTGATTTGACAGATTACATAAGTATTTGAAAGAAAGAAAGAAAAGAAAGAAAATACATTTATTTGACATAATACATAGGTGATTTGACAGATTACATAACAATAATGAACATGAATTATGCCAAATAGGCCCCGACTCAGCTTTTTGCTGCCTGACAAGGTATCATCTACCATGCCAAGCAGCGCTGGTTTTCAGGCGAAGCCCTTTCATATTTGATTCAAAAAGGTATCTTATTGGAATTTGCAGGAGCCAAAACTTAAATCGTTGTTAATAAACCTTTTTGCAGTCACAGTCCTTGCCATTACCTGCTTATTTACCAACAAAAAGTAGCCCAGTCTTTAAACATTCGTAATTGTTGCTTATTAACTAATAGTACATAAAGATCGTTCTGTAGGTCAAAATCTGAGTCAGATAAAAAAATAGCAACCACTACCAAAAAATACAAAAAGTTTTAAGCAGATAAAAATAGTAGCAGTAGCCAAGGAGGGATATATCCCAAAGCTAAATACGTAAAGCGCAGTGTACACTATGCAGTGTGCAGTTATGGCACTATTTCGTATCTTATTTTTATATAAGCTGTGTAGATACTATAGTATAACTTTGAAGCGTAGCGTGTGCTGTCTTTGAAACTTTTGCTTTTGTATTATTGCATTGCATACGTCAGTCTAAGTGAAGTGGCACCACACTGGAACTTCACTGCTATTATTTTAGACTATTTTTGATTTGTCAAAGGATCATATAAAAAAACGGTAGGAACCGAGACGTAGTTTGTTGCCTGTTCTTCTACGCTTGGTCGCGTGGAACTGGCACCTAGACTCACCAAGCTTTAAGACGTTTCAAAGTGATTCTTGCATCGTACTGAATAAAAAATTATTGACTTTGACTTTACTGTATGCTTACCACAAGCTCTGTCTGGCTCTGTCCAGCTCTGGTTTTGAGTCTGTGTGAGTGTTGACTAAATAAATCCTACGTCGAAACGTCACAAACACAGTATGTACACTAGTGAGCACTCACACAGACACAAAACCATCAGAGCCAAAGACAAAGCTTATGGTAGGCCTCCAGTACGCGTCATTAGGTAATCACATGTGATTATACGTTGCAGCCGACTAAATGCCGATAAACGACATATTGCAGGCACCACACCACCTATTATGACTTTACGACGGTCAGACAGTCGGACAAAACGTATTCGGAACTTTACGACGACTGAATCACACGTCGCGTCGGTTGCGCTTTTAATTATATAGCGGAGGGAATTGTCCAAGGCTTTTGTCACAAACGTATGGATCGATCATTGCGCAATTAAGTAGGAACTCCATGTAGGTCATTATTGGTTTTTGATTGGAACAATCGAAATCTATAAAATCATATCACACATAATTAATTGCGGTATTTGTGACTGCATTTAGAAAGGTATTTTTGAAATTGAATGCTTTCACGATTGTTAGGAGTAAAAAATACAAAAATGTGCGTCTTTAAATACTGACGTTTCACTAAATTACTGTAAACAAGTGAATAAAAGCTTTTTCATTACTCATACTCTGAAAGTAGGTATGAAGTTGCCTGAGGGGCCTAATTGAAAGTAAAACTTTCAGCCCTAGGGAGAATCGCTTTCTACTGACAGCTGTCAAATTATAAAAAAAAACAAGTTCTATTTTATTCAACCATGTTCCAACTTTCTAAAGTCTTTCTAACTACAAGGAGGTTGTTCAACCAAATTCCAACTTTTTATTCAGCAAGTAGGTTGGAAACCCATTACAACGGTAAGAAGTTTAAAAAGTCTAATTAGAGCGCAATGTAATATTTAAATTTAAATAACATAAAGATAGTATTAAATAAATAATATATCTTCTAAATTACTTGATTAGTGTATAGCTTCAACTATTTATTTAAAATAACATAGATTTAAATTATGAAAATGAAAATAATGGCTGAATAATGCTGGCGAACCGAAGCCGAAGGCCCGCCAGAGAAAAAGAAAAAAAAAACCGGGAAGGCGGCAATTCAATCTTCATTTTCACTAATTTTTCTTTCATGTTTTTATTTTTACTTTCCTTGTATTCGTAATGAAAAGCACAGTGTTTACCTCGGGTGAAAGTCTTTTGAGTCCCTCAAGCTCCATTGGCGCCCTCGCTAACGCTCTGGCGCCAAACCCGTCTCGGGACTCAAAAAACGTGACTTTCAACACTCAGGTAACAATGTACTATTGTTATTCTCCTATATAAAGAACAGGGGTTCTAAACTATAATGACGTGTTCGTTTAGATATTCCAGACGTTATAAAAGTGAAGGTCGCAAGCGTGACATCACAAAAGGCTTCTGTAGCAGATTCCTAATCCCTATGAGATGGCATATAATAAAACAATCGTCTAAAATTACAGTGTCAGCAACTGTATCAGCGGCAGTCGTAATGAGTAGCCGGCTATGGCGCCGACTCGATGACTTGCGATCTACGCCGCCCCAGCAGCATCACCGGCCGCCGCCGCCGCCGCCGTTCACACGTTGGAGCCATGCATTTTTTATTACACCGATCAAATAACCGAAATACGTGGCTAACTGAGGCCCTGCGCACATCCAAGCGATCGTGGAACTGGCACCTAGACTTATCGAGCTTTAGGACATTTCAAAGTACCTAATCTTTGTGGTGCTACTGAATAAAGAAGATTTTGGTTTTGGTCTGCCATGGTGATGGCGTTGGCAATCAGTTTCACAACGTGAACTTTGTCAGTGAGATATTTGCAATTTTGACAGTGACGTTTGCGCAAGGACCACCATACAAACCAACCAAACCATAACTTCTAGATATTTGAAATAGGAACGCGATGCGTCAAAGACTTTTTTTTTCATTAGAATTTTGTTTAAATTTTGGTACGATCGGAAGCTAAATTTTAAATCCTTGCTGGTTCTTCTTTTTGCTGAACCATAGCTTCTAGACACAGAGCACCAAACACGCTTTTGCTTACGCAAAGCTTCTAGATGTTTGAAATAGAAACGCGATCTGTCAAAGACAAGAGCTAATTAGATTTTACTTAGTGGTATATAGCGATGCGCATTTTCGAATGAAAACTGCGTTCGAAAGAACTCTCGTTACCAATTTTTCTGTTCGAATATGAAATTAGTCCATGAATGACTTCCGCTTTCGAATGATTCGAGAGCTCTTTCGAGAGACGAATGGGGCGGGGCTTAGTTTGATTGATTCATTTTCGCTCACGCAATGTTCGTTCGCATCTAATACCGTTCAAGGGCTAGGGATGTGACATGTGACTTTCATGGCAAAAAGTTATTTTGATAATAATCCTTTTTTTGTTTTTAATTACTTAATAAAAATAAATATCTAAGCAACGACTAAAGTTTAGTTTGGAAATATAAAAAATGTCTATGTTGAAAACGCTGGCTGTGGCGGTGGTCTGTCTATGGCTAACCTTAAATTTTTTTGAACTGATTGTTCATGTGCCATGGAAGGAATTATAAGTAGGTCATCATCATCATCATCAGCCTGAAGAAGTCCACTGCTGGACATAAGCTTCCCTTTTATATTATTTCGATGAAGAACGATTTTGAGATTTTTCCATCAACTGACTTCCCGCAATCTTAATAATTTCGTCGGTCCATCGAGTGAGTGGGCATCCTATGTTTCATCATCCGGTTCGTGGCCACTTTTCGAGAACTTTTATACCCCAACGGATATTCGTTTTTCGAGATATATGACCTGCCCATTTCCACTTCAACTTATTAATTCTTAGGCAAAAAATATATTATTTTTGCCTGAGTAGGTATATCATTGTTAATCCTTTGGTGGGTAACTTGATGGGTTCAATAATACTCGTTTTGATCCAAGATTGCTAAGGTTTTAATAAGATGCTTCCCGTCCCTATCATATTCAATGATCCGGATTATTAGCAATTCGTTTCGTTCGTTAGTCGTTCGTTAGTATACATACAACTGTACTGTCTGCTTTCGTTCGTTACAGTCAGGCTAGCTCACAGAACACTTTTGATTTCTTACGGGCTAGTTATATTAGTATATTAGTATCAGCGTTATTCGAACAGTTCGAGAGATATGAGTTTTCGAAACATTAGTATTAGTATTAGTAGATCTCTCGGAGTCGCCCATCGCTAGTGGTATAGAACGATCGGAAGCTAAATTGTAAATGCTTGCCGGATCTCTAATGTTTTTTATTATTTTTATCTAACATAATTGAAAGCCATCTAGAATGTAAATATGTCGGTAAGTATTTAAATTGTTTGTTAAAAATATTCCCTAATTAACAAGATAAGCTACAAAAATTATGGTACGTTGGTAGTTAGTTTTATTTTATTAATATTGTGTTCAAACAGCGTATCTGATAATCTAAATTAATTATCCCAGGCCATTTTGGACTAAAAATGGTCAATTTCCTTATAAAAACAATTGATTTCAACTTGGACTTCGTTGTTGCTACGGCCCTATTATTTAAATACACAGTGGGTGGGTACCAAGTCGTCGATGGTAGCATAAAAACAGAAGAAAGTAGCCGCACAAAAGCCATTACATCCTTCAATTAACTCCGATTTCACACCCTTTTACGAACCGACAAATCGAAGCCCAAACATTAGTTTAACCGAAATTATAGAAAATCAATAAAAAGTCCGGCAAAAAGCTTTTGACGAAAGCCAGTGCCGCCGTCGTGTCGGCGCCTGCGTCCGTGGACATCAGCCTACGTCACGCCACTAATGTTACATCATAACATTCATCATTGTTTGTCTACCCTATACTCTTCATTGCACCATGCGGCTGGCATAGTACGGGCATATCATAAGAAGGGATGAAAGTCATGTCTAAGAGAGTGATGAGTATGGATGTGGATGGATATTATATGAGCTGAGGTGGATAAGAGAGGAGTGAATGCAGAGATGACGGTTGACAGAGGAAAATGGAGGAGGAAGACATGTTGTGCCGACCCCACATAAAGTGGGATAAGGGCAGGATGAAGAGAAGAGAGTATCGTCAGTACCGTCAGACCGGGACGTTATAATTTTTGATTTTTTAAGACAAGAGTGGACAGGTGGATTATGGCATGCTCCATGCTCCATCTTAGGCTGCATCCTTACTTGCCATCATGTGTGATGGCAGCCAAATATGCTTTGCTATCTAAATAAAAAAATATGTTATAGGGAGTGTATTTTAGATAAACAAAAAATAAATTTCATCATATGAGTTCCTGTAAGTAGAATCCTGACAGTCACAACACAATATACTAATCAGTACTCTCACTCAGTACCTACTCAGTGTCTGTTCGGCATTGCTGAGAATTGCATGTGTCAATGTATTATGAACTCGCGTCTTTGCTCGGGTCGTAGCTACCCGGAAAGTAATTATTATTAAAATGTAACCCATGTTTGCCCCATTCAGGTAAATTTATCAATTTTAGTTTTAGCTTAATGGATTCTGGCATGGTTTGGTGGATAACGAAACTTTTTAGAAATCTGTGGGAATACGTATAACTTACATCTATAAAAAAAAACATAAATCCGAATTGTTATAAGTACACAGAACAATTAAGTTTTTACTACACGTATAATTGTTATTATTTATGTTTAGTTTAAGTAGTTATTATAACTTCAAAAACGAAGTATGTACTTACATGTACAAACCTGTAGTTGGGTAAGTATGTATTGTGATATGTAGTAACTTTATAAAAGCTTGAATGCACTAACCTAATCGTAAAATCTTAATACAAAAATGAGTGATGGCGCTTCCGTAAATTAGTTTTAGTTCTATTGTGAACATAATATAATACAAGGGAAATAAAAAAAAAATGTTACTATCGAAGATAACATCTATACTAATACTATTTTGATTTATAGTGTGTTTGTTTACTAGTTTATAATGAGACGTAATCTCTGGAACTACTGAGCCAAAAAACTATTTACCTAGATACTAATAGAAAGCTTTATTTTACCTGACGAACATATTTACGTTAGTGTATAATATTTTTTTGTTATACTATATTTAATATTAAAGGATTTAAAGACCAGTCAAATCTCGATATATCGGGAATCAAAACTCACTTAATTTAATCATGGTAAATATCCCGTTGTTTAATAAAAAAAAGTGTTAAAAACCATGATAGTTTCAAAAGTTATATAGGTATATATATTATGTTGATTAACATTTAATTTATAAAGCTACTGTTTTTTATGCCCAAAGAGCGGCTACGTAGTACTAAAACGTATTCTGTGTCAGAGGCCCAGTGTAAATAATAGGTAGAGTCCTAATTACAAGCATTTGTTTTTGAAATAGCCGACACAGTCACCGCCAAAAAACTCGAAGGAAAAAACAACCTATCATAAAATTTGACGACCTCTGGCGCGGGGAACTAGTAGCCGCGGGGCTATTGCCTATAAATAAACAATAGCGATAGCAGTAGCCAGCAGTAGCCAGGTCTTTGTTGTAAAATAGATGCATAACAAAAAATATAAGTTTAAAAAACTTAAGAAACCGATGTTATAGCTAAACTGCTGTACTGATTTCGATGAAATGTTTATGGTTTGAAGTGGAAGTGCACGAAACGAGCCTCTTTGAGGAGCACTTAAAATCCTTTCACCACACTTGATTCGAAAGAATCAGTGGCACGATAAGAAGAAGAAGAAGAAGAAGTTGGAAGTAGGTATTAATCACCAGGTTTTTTTTTATCGGCTTATGAATGACGAAATTATGCGATAAACATAAAAAATATACAACTGAATTGAGAATTTCCTCCATTTTTATTTTATATTGGTTAAAAATAAAGATTTTTGCCAGCACGACAGTCGGCCGAATCAATAGTGGTGTGGTTTGTTTGATAAACAAGCAACGACTAATTTAATTACTACTGCGATCGCTATTGCTTGTTTTGAAGTAACAGCTCTGCTTACAGAGAGATCATTTAATCAATTTTTATATGAAAATACCAAGATAACTGAACCTACCAACCATATCTTGGTAATCAATAGCAATTAGCAATTATAATTAATTTACGATATTTTTTTTATAATAATTCAGTTAGATAGCCCGACGACAATGTTAAGATCGCGGGAAGTCGGTGGATGGAAAGAGCTCAGAATCGTTCTGCCTAGAAATGTGTAGGGACGGGTTATGTCCAGCAGTGGACTTCTTCATGATGATGATGAGTTAAAATAGAAATAAAAAGTTTTTTTTAAAGGAGTTGATTGCCAATGCTAAATCACGAAAGTACAAGCCCTTAAGGTCTAAATTTGGAACTAGTGCTTATTGGGACACAAGAATCAATTAAAAAAAAAATAAAAAAAAAATTTGCTCCCCATGAGAAAAAGCATCACACGGAGTCTAACAACCTAAAATATAAAGTGCTTTGCAAGACGAACCAAGTTGTTTCATAAGTAGCTTAGGTCATTGAGGTATATCTAGATAGTAGGTAGACGGCCATCCTCCAAATTTTAGATATTTTGGCGTGTATTTCAGAATATTACACATCTTTGTAGAATCTACACCAAATTGTCCAGATGGCTCGTGCAAAAAATACTTTCGTGGGTTTGAATTACTAACAAATAACATTATGCCAATGAAGTCCAACTGAAGGTACCTCCAAAAATAATAACTTAATACAACATTATGTTTTTATTTTATTGTTATCTTTGCGCTATTTAAATAAATTGATCATCTTTTAGTGTATTTTATTGTACAATGCAATTTGGGATATAATGTTTCAGTCAAAAGAACACTTCCAAACACTAAACGGCAAAAAACTACCCACTTTTCAACACAAATTAATATTTAGTGTCAATCTCATCGGCCCTGCAGCAAGTTGCTATACCTACAAATATAATTTCGATGGTTTTACCAAAAATATATAGAGCCTCATAAAATCAAAACATTATTTGCCCGGATATGTTTGTTTGCTGCCTGTTCTAGGCTTAGTCGCGTAGAACTGACACAGAGTCTAGGTGTCAGTTCTACGTGACTACTTACGAGTCTAGAAGACTCACCAAGCTTTAAGACGTTTCAAAATGATCGTTGTGATACCATTGAATAAAGAAATATTTGATTTTCCTATCGCGATTTATTTTGTTTTTGGGTTTGTTTCCTTATTTTAATAGACAGGCTCAATATTTTATTTATTTATTTATTTATTTATTAGGACATCCAACAAAGGAAACACTTGAATAACAAATAATATTAAACAAAACGTCTTAAAACTATGTGTCCCTCCAGTTATAGGAAGCCACAGCATGCACAAAATTATCAACTCAACTAAACTAAACAGACAATAAGTAGGTACTAGGCAAGTACATAGAAACTTAAATATAGAAATAAATACAAACATAAAAACTAAAAACAAACTCAAATACAAAACACAAACTTTGAAAAAAATAATTTCTTAAAATTTAAATTAAAAGATCACACCCAAATAATGCTAACTAAGTAGCCTTAAAATTATTAAACATATTAAAGAGAAAAACAGCAGGTACAAAGCTTATATTTAAGATCCTCACAACTCTACTTCATATCTGAGCATCCGGTTGAATTTATATGATGGGTCACAAATATCAAGCGTGCTGTTTTTAGAAATACTATTGTATTGACTACAGAGCCTTGACATGACTGCATGTTTACCAAGGTTTGTTCTTGAGAAAGGTACTTTAAAAAGATTATACGCTTTGATTCTAGGTAGTCTGGAAGGTGCGTTTATATTAAGGCAATTGACAAGTTCGCAGCAGTCTACTTTTCCATTAAATATCTTATGCAGAAACGTCAGATCAAGTTTCTTTCTTCGAAAGGACAGTGTTTTTATTTTGTATTTTTATTTTGAAGTACAGTGTTTTTATTTTGAAGACAGTAGTAAGTAGAGCTCTTTGTGGATGGCTCATTTGGCGAAGTACTACCACCATGCCTATTTCTGAGGCTGAACTCCTGCATGCCTCAAGTTGATTGCAGAGAAGTGCATCGTAGGGCACGTTCCTGACGTGCGTGACCTACGAGGCAATGCTTTGTTATAGACAATGGTTACCACTTAACATCAGGTATCATTTGCTTGTTCCATCAACTAGTTGTTTAAAGAAAACTCACCTTCTATTCTGGTACCACGTTTTGACCTGCGTGTCTGTCAGGCCCAGTTTGGCTGCCAGTTCCATCCTATCCTGCACACTGAGGTATTTCTGTCTCTCGAACGACTTCTCCAAGGTCTGCAGTTGGTGGTCCGTGAACGCCGTCCGTGCTTTCCTTTGCTTCTTTGAGAGCGCTGATTGGTCGCCGCAGCTCTTATTTGATACGTCATCTGAATCGTCTTTGACACCTGCAAAAGACGGGAATTTAAAACAGCTGTTTTTGATATGTGCCGGTCGAACACTTGTTTTTCTTTTGTATTTCTTTAAAATACAGGGTGTTTCAACGTCTTATTGGGGAATTGGAAACTAGAATGCTTCTTAGGAACATTAGGTTTCTTACCTCAACTTTGGAAGTACGAAAAACGACGTTTTTTTAATTAGGTAACTGTTGGTATGAAGTTTATCGTAAAAGATACCGAAACAAAAAAAAAACCCAAAATGCAAATCAGTTTTATGCGTAGGACAACGTTCTTATTACAAATGCTAATATAAATAGGTAATATAAGATTTTGATAGTCGTTCTTCTTCCTGCCCTTATCCCACTTTGTGTGGAGACGGCACATCGTGTTCTCCTCTTCCATACTCGTATCAGCCGTCATGTCTGTATTCACCTCCTTCTTATCCATGTCATCTTTCACCCTGTTCCTACATATTTTCTTTGGCCTACCACTACCCACATATCCATCTACATTCATACTCATCACTCTCCTAGTCACATGATTTTCATCCCTGCTCATGACATGCCTATAATACCACACCAGCCTGTGTGAGTTTTGAATCTGTGTGAGTGTTGACCAAAATTAATCCTACGTTGAAACGTCACACACGCAGTATAATGAACTGGTAAGCACTCACACAGACTCAAAACCAGAGACAGAGCCGGACAGAGCTTATGATGGGCCTACTGTTTGATAGTCGTTCTATAGAAAGTTATTCTTGTTTGCCGCATTTTGTCAGTACCTCTGACTGCAGCGTGCGCTCGAGTGGGCTACACGGGTGGCAAACCACAACTACTCCCACACTTGGCTGAGCTAATTCTCAACGCATTTTGAGTAGATTTTATCTTGTGGATAGATAATCATATTTCTGTACTTTTTAAGAGTTACTTTCACTAAGTGAAATTGTTTTGCCTCAGGCATATTATTTATTATGTTTGTCTTCTTTAACTATGTTGTGTATTAACATTAGAACCTACTGATGAGGGATTTTAAGGCATAGGGAATATACCAATTCTCAAAAAAAATCTAATGTGATGCGTTTCGGTTTGAAGAGTGTGCATGGGTGCCGGTGAACTAACTGGCACGTGAGGCTGAACATCTGTATACCTCAAGTTGATGGACGCAGGGCAGTGCATTGTAGGGCACGTTCCTGATATGCGTAACCTGCGAGGCAATGCTTTGTTATAGGCGATGGTCCATATTATACTTGTTCCATCAGCTAGTTATATGTATAAAAAAAACAATTCAAACAAATGCCCGTGTGAATTGTCCACAATATAGGTATTTATTTATTATTACGAGCTGGTATCTGGTTTTTTAATAATATTTTTCGATCTTACTAACAACGCACGCTGCTGGAATAGCTAAAACGTAGAAGTTCAATAGATGGCGTTCTCCGTGACACTAATTCATGATTTCGACTACTCGGCAAGAGATGGCGCTAAATTCTTTTAATATTAAAATAACTTTTAACCCGAGTCTTTTCTGAAAATGAAACCTAGCTAGATCGATTTATCGCCCCTGAAACCCTCTGTATACTAAATTTCATGAAAATCGTTGGCGCAGTTTCCGAGATCCTAAATATATATATATATATACAAGATTTTCTCGTATAAAGGTATAAGATTTAGTTACTTAGTTAAAAAAAAACCAAAAGCATAAAAACGAAGCTACGAGACATAATAAATATAACCCAAGTAAGTTAAGTTGTTATCAAAAGCCGATAACATGATCGGATTGGAGGCGTCACTATCGCCGCGATACATTTTATAACATTAACATTTTATCTAATGGACGCCAGATTAGTAAACCATGAGTTAAACCGGAATACATTAAAACCGATGTCTTCTTACATGTTCAGTCACTACGATAACATCTAAATAAATTGGGAGCTATAAATTTTGTACAGTTCGGACCACTACAAGTAACTTGTCGATAGAGTACTTTTTGGTAAAAGACGTCATAAAATCAAAAAGGCCGTATATATCCTAATATCTGTTCTTTGCAGACAAAGCCGCGTGCGAAAGCTTCTGTTCAACAAGTAACAGTTATTTTATTTAAAGTAAAAAAAACCGAATTGAGAACCTCATCCTTTTTTATTTAAAAAAGGTTCTCAATTCGGTTTTTTTTTATGTTTGTTATCGCATAATATTAACTTCGTCATTTATGATCTGATTTGTTTTTTATTTTATTTTAAAGGTAATATTTCCAGATTTGCTCTTATTTCCAAAGGATCATTCCAATTTTATCAACATCGGTTCAGCAGGTTGGCAATGAAGTCCGTTTCTCAAGTTTTTTAAACTTGATTTAATAATAATAATAATAATAAATTAATAATGCGGACAAAACTATCTAGCCCCAAATTAAGCAGAGCTTGTACTATGGGAACCAGGTAGCTGATATAATACTTAAATACTTTTTTTTTGTAAATACATACATACAATACAATACAATATAACACCCAGACAGAGAACAAACATCTGTGTTCACCGCACAAATATTTGTTCTCAGTGGGGATCAAACCCACGCCCTACAGCGCAGAAGGCAGAGCTACTACCAACTGAGCTGGGAAGGCAGTCAAAATTTGTTTGGTCCCGTATAAATTTTATCGTAATCGTTTCAGCAGTTTGGCAATGCAGTCAGTTTTTCAAGTTTTTTAAACTTTACTTGTTTGCATAAATAATTGTTCTGATTTTCCGAAGAGCCTTAAGAAAGCCTTTATAAGCAAGAAACTTGAAACCGTATCGATTGCACAAAACAAATCCTACGACATTGACCACATCGAGTCAAGATGTCGAAGGAAACGTGAAGAGGCAGCGTGACCACAAGAAGCCTTACAGCATGGCTTCACCTCAGGCCCACACCACAGAATACATTAACAAAGTAGTACCCTCTATTATCTACTAGCGGCCGCCCGCGGCTCTCCACGCGTGGTAGCGGTGATTGCAAACATTAAAAAGCGTTTTGAGTTCAATTTTTTTTCCACCGTTCCTGTTAGTTTTTAGGGGGAAAAAGTAACCGATATGGTAGTTCATATTATACACAAGATTTCTTCCAAATTGCATCTAAATCGGTATAGTAGTTAGGAAACTACTATAGACTGATTTAGATGCATTTTGGAAAAAATACAGTGAGTTGAACTACATGTATGTGTGGCATGTGATTTATGTGTGTTTGTTTGTGGTTGAACCTGGACATCGAAACATCCAAACACTTCGCGTTTATAATATTAGTAGAACTATAATAACACCTAAGTTTAATCTATATTTATTTTTTATGTACACATACAAAATGGAAAATGTTTCTAGGGTTTGTTCGAAAGTTCGCGCCTAGATTCACCTAGCTATATCAAATCTAGCATTGTTTTAAGCTCTATTGAATCAAAAGCCAGCGAATTAAAACTCATTTTACATTGACAATACATTTGTAGTGACGTAGGGATACCCACGGGCCCGGTTCTAAACAAGTTTGAAGAGGCCTACAGATTCACTAACAGTTTTGGAAAGGCTCAATCACGTATGAAGAACCATTTTGCGATTAGGCAGCATGATTTTGATTTAGAAACTGTACATTTTACTAAGATTTATCAGTGTTAAAACTCTACTAAACACACTGTTTTAAATTATTAACTTACTAGCTGCGCCCTGCGGTGTTACGTGCGATTTAAAATTAAATACTTCTCCTCTATGTCTTTGATAAGTTTAATCCTCTGTACCAACTGGATGGAAAAAAAACCTCTAAAACAGGATGCTATCTCATAGAAATCGTGTAATTTTTCGGGATAAAAATTAGCCTGTCATTTTCTGATCCCTGTAAACGAGCACAATACCTATGCAAAAACCCATGTCGATCATTTGCTCTATGAAAAATTAAAAGAAATCCTTCCCACGGGAACCATTTATTTTACCGGGATAAAAAGTTGCATATGCTGTTCCAGACTATACTCTATCTCTGTGCCTAACTTCATCTAGATCCGTTCAGTCGTTCTGACGTTATTGATTAACAAACATACATACAAACTTCCACATTTATAATATTAGTGGGATTTTTTCCTTCTCTTTAAGTAAAGTGTTCATTTAAGACACTAAAACCACTTCATTACTCAGTTTAAACCATTTAAGAGCGGGTCGTGCGAAAATTTGAGATAAAAAAAAAAAATCATAACTAAATAACTCAGTGACATTTTAAAAATCGCAAAAGGACTAATTGTAGACTATACATTTGAGATTAATTCGATTTTAAGTGTGTTAAAAAAATATACTATTTAACATGACATTCTATTTAACGCTAATGAAAATCGTATGTCAGCGTTAAATAGAATGTCATGTTAAATAGTATATTTTTTTAACACACTTAAATTCGAATTAATCTCAAATGTATAGTCTACAATTAGTCCTTTTGCGATTTTTAAAATGTCACTGAGTTATTTAGTTATTATTTTTTTTTTTTTTAATCTCAAATTTTCGCACGACCCGCTTTTAAACTTTTGTCAACATAAAAAACATAGCCTTCATTTTACTAATTTTCCGCTATTAGTAGCTGTGCTCGTACATATTTAGAGTCACATCTATCAAATTATTTTCATTCTAGTTGATGTATATTTTTGATTGAGTGGGCTTGAGATTGTTTACTATCTGTTGTAGATGATTTATATAGCGTCGAGTATCTTTTTCCTCGTGTTATCGGCATGGTGTAGATAGGTTCTACCTACAGTCAAATATAATATTTTTTTAAGTGAAAACTTATTGAGACGGACTTGAGTTTTTTTTTGAGATGGGAAAAAAACAAATGAACTCGTGACACTCTCAGATAACCGACACTTCTTCGGTAAATATCGTCCAACTTCGCTAAAAGTCGAAGAGAGGGGGGGGGGGGGGGGGGGGTTGAGGAGGGTCAGAGGGCGTCTAGGGGAGGTTGGACAAGCCCACACTGCACCCCAAAAGGATTGTAAAAATAAGTTTTAAAAACTTGAAAAAACCTTCATATACGATTTTGATAAAATTCAACGGGATCAATCTGAAAGGCTAACTTTGCATTTTTCATCGGTTTTTTCTCAATGAGGAGTTATGCTGTAACGAATATTTAAAAAAAGCCTAATTGAGAACCTCTTCCTTATTTTGGAATCGGTTAAAAAAACAAAACGCACATAAACTAAAAAAATAATAGAATTTTATACACAACTATCCATAATTTTATTGAACCTATTAAAGTCAGTTCAATAAATTTTAAAAACGTACCTATTTATTCTTAATGTTGTACCGGATGTGTTTTTACCTACTTCATAAATGCTTCTTTAGTAAAACAACTCATAACAACCTTGTACGTAAATTGCTTTTAAGTACCTACCGCCGCTGATTTTTTCCACGACCCTTTACCAGGTTATACAGTACGCGTCTATTCGATATGCTGATCAGAACAATCTTACATTGCAGTAATTGGTACCATTGATCAATAACTTTTGATGTGATATTTATTATTTAAAGAATATGCAACAAAAACCAATGTGATGTGAAGGAAATATTTGTAGAGTAGTGAGACAACAAATAGTGAACCAGAACGAATGGTAGGGCGCCCGCGCCCGCCTTACCAGATGGACCAACGACATTTTTAAGATCGCGGGAAGTCGGTGGATGGAAAGACTCAGAATCGTTCTTTCTGGAAATGTGTAGGGGAGGCCTATGTCCAGCAGTGGACTCCTCAGGCTGTCGATGATGTTGAGTGGGACAAAATATTATCTAGGTATGTCAAACATTTTTCTCTATCTGTTTTCCATTATTTCACATAAACCCAAATGAAAGTGACAGAACGATTTAGCAAAAGATATTTTGATAGATATTTTATAGTAGTTTTTTCTTGAAGCGATGCGACGCGACGGTGAGATATCCGTCTCGCTGTTTCTTGATACTTACTTATTGTCACCAATCTACAACTAAAGTGCATCGATTCGGCGCGTACTGTAATATCGAGTGTAATTACGTAAGGGAAGCCCATTAGGTTACACCGCCGTTAATTTTATTATAATAAGGTCCAACCGCCGCCTGAGCTTACTCGACCATGAAAATTATTATCATTACCACAATTTAATAATGCACCAAAACTGACCAGGTTCAACGAATTGCAAGCATGCTTCGGTCTTCCGACGATGAACATGTGATACCTAACCTGAGGTAAGTATCTTTTTCTTTTGCATTTCTGTTTAATACACTCGGTTGCACTAGAATGTATACAAACATGGACCTAGACAAATGACAGTTGACAGCCCTCTCAGCTCTGCTGGTAGTTATTTTTGTTGTCTACGCTGGAAGCCGTGGGTTCCATCCCCACCGAGAAAAAATTGAATGGTGACCATAGATGTTTGTTCGCTGTCTGGGTTTAAATTGTATTCTAAGTACTTATGCATTTACAAACAAAAGTGTATTATTTATTAAACACAAAAACAAAAAAACATATTATGGTTCCCATGGTACAAGCTCTGCTTAGTTTGGAGCTAATCTTAGCACAAATGTCAATTTTTATAGGCCCAAAGAAAATATCCATAAATATTAATGAACGATCACGACCAGGGTCACTACGCGTGATATCCTCAAAATGATTTTCCATCTAACCTGTATTTTTTATACTAATTATCTACAATTTGTATCTTAAACATGCTAACTGCAAAATAAAACGAACTTATCCATTTAATAACATCGCAATTGCATTTTTTGTCGACAGAATAATAATGGTTGACCTCTGCTAAATGTGAATATGAAACAATAAGCGTAGGAGTCGCTAATGGGTTTATAATTCAAATATGTACTGTGGTTTGACTACGCGACTTACTTATGCGGTAACCATTTACAATCGATTTTTTCTTACTGCCCGGAAGAGTAGTGTTTTTTAAAGAAATAACTTCGCTAAATATGAATTAAACCTGTAAATGAACCGATGCGCTGCAGAGCAAGTTTTTTGATTGTGTTACCCATGGCTATTACAAAACATGGGTATATAAATAAAGAAGTAGAAGACTGTACTTTCAGAAAGCCCCGTTTTAATAGAACTACCGATTAATATGATGATTGTTCAATTAATAAGAATCATTGTTTATTCATTGCTTTAGTAATGGGAGTTTTAATCAAACGTTATTACGGATACGGTTGTGTGGCTCGGCTTTTTGTCATTATCTGACTTCTTATGTAACAACCGCAATAACTATTTATGCACGAAGAATATCATCAATTGTATTGCGAAAACGCAAGGTACAGTCACTTTCAATAAATACTTGAAAGCTTTGATTAATTTGGGTTGTGACTGTGAAATTTTAAATTTTCACTGCGTTCACCACACAAATATTTGTGCTCGGTGGGGATCAAACCCACGCCCTCCAGCGAAGAAGGCAGAGCTACTGCGCTGCGCTGTGTGCAATCTTTCACTGCGACAATGTTGTGTGCAGTGTTCTAGTGTCTGTGGGTGGCCTAATGTAATGTGTTTTGGTATATCATCAGGGCCGGATTATCCAAAACGCGGATTAGGCAACTACCAAAAGAACCCGTACGAGGGCTCACGAGGGCAGAGTCGATACGGGCCACGCACCAAGAAAGAAAAAAACATCGCAGCCAGCAACGGGTAAAGGAGGGTAAAGGAAAGGGGCCCCGAGAATTGTGAAGCATATGGGGACATGTTCCTCACTTCGGATTTCTGGCCGCCGTCTATCGTCGCCTATACGAAAAAAGCCCCTAAGATTTAATTAGCAATTTTAAGCCAAGTAGACCTCAGTTTGAGTGATCACATCTTGTCTTTTAACATCAGTTTGTAAAAACTTACGGACTATTTGACGTGTTTTATATAGCCACCTTTATTATTATTAGGGGCCCCGATAGTAGTTTATTCGGGCCCTACTCATAATTCAAAATTATAACGGCTATTCTTGACGTTGAGTGTATTAACTATTTGGTTGTATAACCCGAACATTAGTTGCAGTTTGTAATGTGGCTAATCTAAGTAAAGGTAATTAAAATCTAAACCGGTAGCGAAATAATGGTCTATATGCCGTTTATACAATTTGCTTAATTGCTGTAACGCTTGCTTTCCAGCTATGCAAGAGCGCTGTAAACAATTTCATAGATAAGCGATTTTGAAACTGATGTTGATTTATGAAAATTGCTACTTATTACTTTTGCAAGTTACGGCATTACATAACATTAATCGTCTCTATGCGACCCTTCGTCAGTTCTATCGGCACAACGCAAAATCACTGTGTTTTTGTTTTTGCAACATGCTGATGGATCAAGCATTATTATCCACCTGATGTCAAGTGGTAAACATCGCCTATAATTAAGTATTGTCTCGTAAGTCACGCACGTAAGGAACGTGCCTTACGATGCATTGCCTTACGTCCATCTCTCATCGAAATTGAGGTATACAGATGTTTAGCCTCACGTGCCAGTAATTTCACTGGCACCTACACCCTATTGAAACCGAAACACAGCAATGCTGCTTAGCGAAATAGGCAACATGGTAGTCGTAGAGCTCTTTGTGATAGGCTTTTTCCGGGAAACTTCCCCCTCACAAGCTCTCTGACAAGCCCCTCACAAAGAGCTCTACTTATACTTTATCTTATTTTTTAAACTTTACATTAAGTTTTAAAGTCGAGATTTAGGCACATTTGTTTTGTTTGTGTGTAGGTAGGTGACTTCTTTTCGTTTTAATTCCGACTTCAATCATCATTATCAATTGCAAATCAATTGCAAACTTTGACAGCATAAAGCCATGGAATTATTGCACCTACAATAGAAGGTGCCTAGATTCACTGTGGTGAAGCGGTAGAGTCTGACAGCACAATGCATTAGCCTAGAGCTCGGTTATGTCACGACCGTGGTGTAACAGGCATAACGAGCGCCGCCTTTGCTCCGTTCTTATGAACTACGCTTATGCGCCGGTAATGGTTGCAAATCATTTTGCAATCGTCGTTCGTGACGTGATTTCCTTGCTGTCAAACTTCAAAGAAACATTCTGCAGTGATTTGCTTCTGGCTAAGGTGAGCAAAGCGCATTATCATTTATGTAAATCCTACTTAGGTAGGAAATTAGGTACAAAGTGCTTACTTTGTAGGTACAAGGAATTTAAGCCTTACGTACATCTAAACTTAATAATATGACAGCGATATTTGATAGTGTTTTACTGATGGTCACCGCATAACGCTTAGGATGTGCGCAAAGCTTTATGCTATATGTGATTTCATAACATTTGGTAGGAACTTTGTTTTTTTATGTATCTTTTTATGATAGACCTTTCAACTAAAATCTACTAGAAAGAAGTAGACTCGAGGAATAAAGTGGGCCCACTAATAAATTTAATTTATTTATCAAAATTGTATTTTATTCGTAAGTTCGAAATAAAGTCTTATTTATAATTGTTTGTTTTTAAGCATAATTACTTACCAATTATAAAACACTGGCTATATCTTTACACTATTTCACAGTGTTTTTATACGAGTAGATAAGTTTTATGTAAGTAATTTTGTTCAATAAATATATAAAAATATCTAAATTGCGATCTA
This sequence comes from Thera obeliscata, assembly GCA_947578465.1. Lineage (NCBI taxonomy): Eukaryota > Metazoa > Arthropoda > Insecta > Lepidoptera > Geometridae > Thera > Thera obeliscata. The sequence continues at coordinate 10,533,666 of OX387926.1, forward strand.
ACTAATAAATTCCAGATTAAGATAGTATTCAGTTCGTACTACGCGTACACTCGTCAGCACTACCTGAAGGTATACATAATACTGTTACCATGTTGGTAGGTAGGTAGACTGAATTTATATGTTAATGAAATTAAAAGTTTAAACTAAAACCTAAAATTAAATTAAACCCTTAATTTAATTTTAGATTTTCGTTTACACATTTAATTTCATTAACATAATTATGATTCTTCTTTTCGTGGGAGCTTTCAGGCTTTCAGGAGAAGAGAGAGAGAGAGAGATAAAAACTTAAACTAAAGTACTGCCACGTTTAGAAAAACCATGGTTCATCTACTTTATGCAAGACTTTATGTCATGCAGCCGTTTTGTTTTGCCGAGCAGTATTTTAAAAAACCAACCATCTGCTATTGTTATAGAATCGTAATTACTGCAATATGTAATTTAAACCAGGATGAGCAAAATCCCAGTAGTCCTTCTATTTTTTAAATAAGACCGTTAAAGCTCTTAGGACAGTTGTATCTTCTATGGTTTCAGATTTTCCCTCCTAGTTGAAAGAAATACACTGTTTTGGTAACCCCGATTGATTACTTTAGGGATATATGGATATTTTTAGTCATTGGCAAAAATCCGATAATTTTTCAAACGCTTGTCGATCGATGTGAAATCGGATGAAACATTATGCATTTTCCGATACTTTACTATTGTACGTATCATTGGAGTGGACCGCGACTCCAAGAGGCTATTACACGGTATATTCACACACATTACTTCTGTCTAGCAACGCAAGAGATGTACCTACCGTGCCCGTAAAAGACGGAACATTTAACACTGTTTTTTTAGACTTTTTAAAGATTTTTTTAATGTCCCAAAAACTTTGTAATCTTGACACTTATTGAAAATTATTATAACACGGGACATCGAGTCGAGAAAATAAAAAAGTAGTACGCAATTCCTCGTGTTATTTCCAAAATGCACGCACATTGACAGTTATCATCACACGAAACATAGACGAAATATCGTGAAAATTAAAAATAGAATACGTGATTACCCGTTTTATTGTCAAAACGTTACATATGCAATTTAATCATTAACGTTGACCTAGGCAAATTTCTGGTATATTTTTTTCTTGGTAGTACTCAGAGTGACACCCTACTGTAACAAATGTACATTTAGAAAATCTTTCTGTTATCGTATAATATTTTATTTATATTTATATTTACTCAACACATAGTGCTGATTTTGTGTAGCATTAAATATTATAGCACCAACAATTTTGATAGTGTGGCCTATTGAGTGATAGTAATTTGAGTAACAACAGATTTACAATCGATAACAGCTAACATGAAGTTTTATGATAGCGTTGTTTTGCAGTTTTTCTAACGACCAGCTCAAAAGGCCCTAACCTTTAATTACAACGCACAAAATTGACATCTCGTTAAAGTTTAAAGAAAAAAGCCGGAAGGTATTCCGGTCATTTTCCGCGAGAGTTCCGTTGCCTGCCCTAGCCTTCCACCACGGTTATGTTCAGATATGCGGTGAGCCGGTATGTTATGCGATCAATAGCTCTATAAACCATCTATTTTGCTTTTTAATCTGTGCTCTCAATGCTCGTCGTGTGGAAAAAGAAATATAAATGTAGTTAATGTTATGAGGTAGTCGTTGAGTTTTGTTTTTGTAATGTAATGTAAGTACTCACGAAGCAACAATTTAATTAAACATTATAATACAAAATCGAATCGTACTCTTCAGAAAATAAATGTTTATTTTGATCATGCTACCAAACTTGATGTTGTACCTTCCCGTTCAACAAAACAAATTGAAAATAAATAATCCCCATTCAAAAAAGTATGGTTTAATCACAAAGTCTCAAGACCTTTATATTTTAAATCGGCCTCAATTTCACAGCTCACATCGCCTGTCAAACTTGACACAAAGCCGCGAAACGCAGCCGTGTTAAGAGGACCCAAACTGCCCCTATTTATATCAATGGTAATCTATTTATTGTCACACTAAAAAGTTTTGATGTTATCAAGTCGATGAAAGAATCGTCACCTTCATACCTTTTATCGTGATGCTAAAAGTCACGGTGTTCGCACGCTGTGCTTTAAATCTCAACTCTATTGTTAAGTTATAAAGCTGTATTTTGCGTAGCAAGAAATAATGTTTTGGAAGGTATGCTAAGCAGCTTAGTGATGAGATCGTGGTTTGACGTCTCCAGTAACGAGACAGCCGATTACTATACCTATTGGGTAAGCTACATCACTAAAGGTACAGTCAAACAGAAAACTATATTAAAAGTTTCATCTCTTATCGTGTGAAATAATACCTAAATTAATTGACCTAAAAAAGTAATTTAACCACCGCGTTCAAATCAACAATTTAAAACTAGAAATCTCATCCAATTAGACAGCATTGAGCTAACATGATAACTGACAATAAATTAAGCTGACAATTAATTATGATCCACGAATGGCGACGCTTACTCTCGAGATAAACCAAATACCTATAACTAATAGTAAATTCAAGGAAAATGACACTACGTGTTTAATAAATAATTCATAAGTATTTTTTTAAATACGTTGTAAAAGTACGTAATTATAATACGTCATACATAATTATCTATTACCTAATCAACAATTATTATATTTTTTCTAATTTGAAATAGCTCTTATCTTATCGAATGTTCCTTGCAAAGTGATTAACTACACATTAATTAGGTACTTATTTATATTGTCTTGACTGGTATGGTCACTAATTGGTATAAACGACGTATTTTTTCACATTCTCGGTAAATGGGTTTTTTAAATAACGTGGCAAGATCGTATTTACAGTTGCATGAAACGTTTAATTGCCGGCGGCGGATGTAAGTACAGTAATTGGAAGGTAAGCTCAGATATAACGTACCTACAACCAACTACGGTTTAATATAACAAAATTATGAACTTTCATTTTTGCCAAATCATTTTTGTGTTACTTTAAGCAGTGAAATTACATGAACATGACGCTTTTATAAATCTTTGTCAAATACATTTGTATAGATTTACTACCATAATTGAAAATGGCGCATTATTATTGCTCATAATAAGACCAGTCAGCACTGTTTTTCAAAGTCAAAATTATGAATTGTTTAAAGGTAGCAGTAGTTTTTGTATTGCTTATAATTAAACAGATTTTTATAATTTGAAAATAATATTAAACAGTATCGTGTGCGACTGTACTCGACAACAAAGCCATAGGAATTCGGAAAGCTATTTCATAAAATTTAAAAAGCGAACGTACCTTGACGCTTGACAAAAGCTGATTATGACGTCATGTTTTTTATTTTCCCCCGTGTAGTGTCAAGTCTTTTCAGCCAGGATTAGTTTGGTCCGTTTCATGAGAGCTTACTTAAAACCTTATCCGGGTTTCAAACGGGTTATATCTCAGGCCATTATACGTTTTATTATTTAATTTATTTAACGCCTCGGGTTTATCGGCTTGTCTATTAAATCGTCGAAGGGATAATGCGATCCGAACTCAAACATTCATTTGGCTTTACGAACTCCGATTAATTGGTTTATGGGTATTTTATTGAATTTGAGTGTTGGGTATTTGTTTTGAAAAGATTAAGCTTTAGAACTTTTGATTCGATATTTTAATAGAATCTTACTTGCCTGGAAACTTTTCACCATAACAAATAATGATCAAATCTTTTTAAACTATGTGCATGAGGTTGTTCTTCAATGATAACTTTCTTGTAGTAGTATTGTTTATTGCAACATTAAATAGGACACCCAATTTATCTTTTATTTAAGCATGTCACATGAAAGTCATGTGAGCAGAGGTAGGCCAAAGAAAAGATGGATAAACAGTGTGAAATTAAGAAAGAAGTGAATATAGAGATAATGGCTGATAGAGGAGAATGCAAGAGGAGAACATATTGTGCTGACCCCACATAAAGTGGGATAAGAACAGGAAGAAGAAGAGAATTAGGACACCTAATTTAAGACCCAAGTAAGTATAAATACTAAGTAGAAAATAGTAACTCAGTAAGTAAGTACTTAGTTATAAAATTATATAAATTATAATAAACCCAAACAGATGCTAATTGGTCTACCATTTTATTCATTAATTTCAAAGTGAACATTTAACTTTGACAGCTCTAATTAATACTGAACATGGTCAGATTATAATATTAAAAAGAGAAGTGAATTTACATGAGCTGAATTCACTCCGGTCACGGACTTTTTTAAAATGATTGCATACGGCATTTTTTAAACAACTAGATAATGGATTTTATTTTTGCTAAGCTGTGTTCAATCAGATTGCACACAAGAAAGATGCTCGCGATATTCAATAAATAAGTTCAGTTGTTTTATATCTTTCAAAAGGTCAAAGTATGCGAGTAATAAGGTTATCGACGGCGGTCTGCACATACTCGTATACCCATCATATACTTACAACTTGTAAGTATATGATGGGTATACGAGTATGTGCAGACCGCCGTCGATAACCTTATTACTCGCATACTTAAATAAATCAATCAATCAATCAATCAATACATTTATTAAAACCATAGGGACATTATAGAACACTTAGTTACGTCATAGGTATAACATAATCAAAACATAATAAAAACAATAAAATATCTGAACATAATTTGTGTTGCAGCTGTATAGGGGATTTGTCAAAAAAAAAAAAAAAACTAACTAATAATAAATTTTTATATAAAAACGCTTGTAAGTTACAAGCGTTTTTCAAAAGATAATCAGTGTTTAAACAACTGTCATCTCTTACCATTCGGTAATGTCAAACAGTGACAGGGCGAACTTTACACAGTGAACTTACTTTTCATCTTCTTCTTAGTGAATGGCATCTGTCTATTTCGGATCAATTTTGCCAGTGTCGAGTAGTTTAATGAGAATGAGATTAATGATAATATATAACATAGATAAGATGCTTTTCCGTCAAGTCGAGTCAGTCAAAGTCGAGTCGGCCCTAATTGGCATTGAAAACAAAATGATGGTCATCAGAAACCTTTTCGATCAAATCAGAATATCACATAATACACTTTTATTCCAACTGCTAACATTTTGAGCTAAGACCTCAAGTATAATAATAATAATAAGCCTTTATTTCTAAAATAAATTAAGTAAGTTTTAACATTAAATTATACGAGCCGGTATGACCGAGCTTCGCTCGGGTTTAAAAAAAAATAGTATTATTATTTGCCAATAGATGTCAGGAAGAGTCGTATCTTTATTGGCTTATTTTTAATTAACAACGCCTTCTAGCTTGCAGTTAGTTGCTCACAATCGCCAATAGATGGCAGGAAAAGTCGTATATTGAGTTTATGTTTGATTATTGCAAAACACCAACTTCTCGTCATTTTCTAAAAATGAATCCTAGCTAGATCGATTTATCGCCCCCGAAAACCTTTGTATAGTAAATTTCGTGAAAATTGTTGGCTCAGTTTCCGAGATCCTAAATATATATATATATATACAAGATTTTCTCGTTTAAAGGTATAAGATTCATTTCACTTTTAAGAAATATAATATGTAGATTATTTAATTATTATTGTTTGTATTATACCTATAATGTGTTAATATTATTAGTGTTAATTAATAGTTTTTAATTTATTTGGCATCCAAACAAATGGATGTAGGCCTCCTCCATGCGATTCCATTGCCATCTTGTGCTTTTGTATAGTTGTTTAGTTTTTCTAATAGGTGCAGGTTTTAGCTTTATCATTTTTTTTTCCAGACCTCAAGTAATGTTGGTTAAAATACCACCGAAATTACACAACAAAACTCAGAATAACACCAGAAAAACAATTAAAATGAAAATGCTATGTGACTTCCCAAAATGACAGAAAACGAATCGAACTTACTTTTAGCAGTACACCTAAGTAACACTTATAAGTAAGGCCATAAACTGAAATTTGACATTGTTTATATTATAAACGTCACCAAAATCCCACAATATTAGTGCCGATCCGCCGCGCCGGCCGACGGAATCAAAACGAGAAGTTGTGACAAAATCCATTCATATCAGATTGCAGCCTCCACCTGGTTGACCCTTACAAGGTCGATAAAACATCACCCGAAACAAAACTTTATCTCAAAGGCATAGAATTCAAAATTATTCATATTTTACCCGAAGCGGCCACGTTACCTAACCTAATAAATTCATATTGATTATGGTTAGTTTATTGACATAAACGAAATAGATTTTTTTGTTCTTTTAAATTATGGGTATTATCGAGGTTTGATGATTTCTTTTGATGAAATTTATTCTATAGCAATTTGTTTTAATAGATGGATCAATTTAGCATTTTGAATAAAATATGATATTTAAGCTTCACACAAGAATAAACAAAACTGATATTACTTCTTTTTATATAATTTATACCTAATGTTGACTCTCTTTTCTAACCAAATTTTGTAAATCATTATTTTAATAGTAAACAGAATGTGCTAGTATTAACAAAAAAAGGTGAATCCTAGTTTTACACATGCATGGTTTAACACACATAACCAGATATAAGAGTTGAATGAGTAAAAACAGGAATAAATAAATAAATATTATGGACAATCCACAACACTATCTAGCCCCAAACTAAGCAGAGCTACTATGGGAACCAGATATGATACGTGAATTCATTTTTTTGTAACTAAATACTTATCATAATACAATATAACACCCATAATTAATGAAAACTGGAATGAACAATATAAAAGAAAAATGACATGAAAATTATATGCTATAGTAGCGAGTGCTATAAATAGTGCTATAGTTTTCAGTAAATAGAACCAACCGAACATTGATTGCAATAAACTCCCAACTAAACGAGTTCTCACATCCAGCTCGTAGCTCGCGTGACTACTACTATCTTTATTATCACAATTCCCAGCAATCAAAGTGGAGCAAATTATTTTATAGAAACCAGTCGCCTTTCATAACAGAACCTAATACTTCGGAATCGAAGCGTAGACTTATTAATAATTAAATGAATTAGTGAACAGTCTTGGAAGAAGCAACGACGGGAGGCTCGTTGAAGTCTTTTCTACGAACGTTTAGCTCAACGGGCAAGCCAAGCCTGTGACGTAGCAGTCGACATACTCAAGGCAGCATTATTTTATAATAATGGCTTATGTATGTGTACCTATGTGTGTATGCGTTTATGAAATAAAAAATAAATGGTTTTTTTATTATAACTTTTAAATTCTAATTTTCTATGTCCTAAATTAGCCCCAAAAGCGTGCTACGAAAGTCGTAGAGGTTGGAGTCCTTTCATTTCTTTAGAAAATACCTAATCTTTTTTGTCAAGTTTGAAAAGCGTGTAGGTATACAGTGTGTTATTTTGGAAACATGGCTAGAATGTTACTAAAAAAGTTGTAGTAATATAGTTACTTAGGTTTAGTTTTGTCTTTTTAGCTAGTTCACTGCTGTAAAAGGAACTCTATGTATTTATACTGAATCTAATATACACGCGTATTTCGCGTTAATTACCTTATTTTAATTTACTTATTTTTTTTTATGTATTTACCTGGTGAGTCAGTAGCGGACCGGTCGGAGTCCGAGTCGCGATGTGCACTGAGGTCTCTCGGCGGCGCGTCCAGGATGTCCGTGATCATGAACCTGGTGCGGGGCGCGCGCGCCTCGTCCCGCTGCACCGTCATCGCCACGGCGCCGGCGGGCCCCGCGCCCGAAGCCCCTACCGCATCCAGCCCGTAGGCCCCGCGCCACCGCCCCGCGCTCGCCACTGAGCCCCACCCCAGGGCGACGCTTGCTATAGCAGCCAGCTCACCTACGCATCAGCGCGGACAACTGATATCTGACACTGGCGGTCTCTCTTCACCCTGCGCGGATCGCTCTTGCAGCCAGGTCACCTACACATCACACGCTAAAGCGGAGAGCACAGATTTCAGTCACTTTAGGTCTTCCTCACTTCTTGTACAGGTCACCGACACATCACACGCAGATATCCTTGTTTGTATCTGTTAAAAAGTTAATGGAGTCCTGGACACGATAGAGTGGCTCGTTTACCGTAGCCTCCACTCAGTGCTTCACTTGCTCGATGTTGCTGCGCATCACTCGCTGCCGTCGGCACAGGTCCCGGAATCAAATCACCGATTATCACTACACGAGCTCTACCGGAAAAGTTTCAAAATAAAAGTTTTTCGCGGAAAATATTTGTTCAATCTACCACAGGTCACGAATCGCACAAAACTAAAGTTCACTAGAAGTGATACCGCGGACAAATTGTTGAGTTGTTTATAAGTGTCGTGTGTTGTTCTGTTCTGTGCGAGAACGCGTGCGTGCGTGCTCAGCGCGCGGCAAGGCCTGGCAGACTGGGCCCGGGCGGCGCGGCGCCGGCGGCGGCGGGCAGAGGGCGGCGCCGGCCAATGGCGGGCTGGGCCGCGCCGCCAGCCAACGGGGCCGAGCGCCGCGCGGGGCGTGCCTCGGCCATGTTGCCCGAAACCTGCACTAATGCTCTTTTTGCCGACTCGCCGCCGCGGGAGAAAGCTCCGCGCGGATTTAAGCTTTTATACGTGGATAAAACGCTTTTATAGGAAAATAAAGCGTTCCCGCAGCGGGATATCGCACTTTATGACGGCGTTTTACTGAAAGCTGGCGACGCTACTCGCTGGTATTTGGTTCCCGCGCGCCAAATCGAAGAGCGTGTCGCGGCCACACTGAGCTTTTGCTGAAACTTAAACGTGAAAGTTAATTTACATAATTATAGCTACCGCAGACGTGCATAGAAGAAGCCTGAACGCGGCTCCGAGCGTGCTGTAATGTCAACATTTTCATCTCATATCCTACTTTGACATTAAACTCCATTTTACTTTGCCGCGCAGCATTGCTGCCCGGCCACTGCTGCCAAGCTCGGGAAAAGTCGTATACCTAAATCTATAAAGAATCAAAATACCCGTGCCGGTCTCCATAGGTACCCAATGGGGACCGGCACGGGTATTTTGATTCCTTCGTTATCGGATTCGTCTCGGAAAGCTCTCAGGGAAGTCTAATTTCTATTATAGGAATTATCATTCGAAATTTGATTATCGGGCGAGTTTAAAGAACCGAATCCAGTGAATGTACCCTTGCACTAGTGCTGCGTGCTGCAGAGGTTGGGATCATTCCTTTATAACTACTTTGTACTATCCCCTACGAATGGGTGATGACAAAATTGACAACCCAACATTTGTATGCAGAAACAGTGCTTGAGTCTGCGTCGAGCTTCGAGCATAAGTTTTTTGACACTTCTATATTGAAAAATGTCAAAATCTATCCTTCGACTCAGACTCAAGCATTTTTTCTGCATACGGAAATTGCTTTGTCTCTTTTTTTACTTTTTGAAGAATGAGGTTTATAAGCGAATTAACAACACAATTGTTGTGGGTATTTTATTGTAAAAAAATATACAAAATCCTTCCAAGAAATACATTTTATTTCTGTTTTTTTAATGTCATTTTTCTAGACCTAAATATAATCTCAGAATGTGCTCGAAAAAACTCACCCTGTATTACCCTGTATATTCTATTGACAGGTTAATCTCTAGTGCACAGTAGTTAATTGTTTTAGTACTAACGAAGAATCAGATAAGCGAAGATCTAACACGCGAACTCCTGCATGCGCACTCAATGAACAGAATAGCAGAATTTTTATTTACGTATGTAGGTAGGTATATGGTTAAGTACCTACGGTTGAGTAGACTTGTTTTTGAATAAAGAAAACTTTTGGTAATGGAATTAGGAAACTTCTTGCAATGGGTTTCCAACCTCCTTGGTGTAAGCTGTATGAGCTGGATGGCTGGATCCAAGTTTGGTAACCTGCGCACGCAAGTCAGAGGAACCTCCTTGCTGCGCAGGTTTCCTAACAGTTGTTATAACCAAGGAAATTGAATGTTACTATAAAGTCATATACTCGTATAACTAAAATTTTGCCTCTCTGGGGCTCTTTAAGCCTCTTTGAGGCGCACTTAAAATGCTTTCACTATACGCTTAGTTCAAAACGCTCGAGGAATAAGACTCAAATTTTGCAAGCTTCTTCTTTTTATCGTGTCCACTTAGTTTTTCTGAATAAAGTGTGGTGAAAGAATTTTAAAGTAGCAAGCAGACCTTTCGTGCACTTGATTTTTAAGGTGACATGCTGGTTTCCTCGAGATGTTTTTCTTCACCCGTTTGAGAGTACATACTCCTACTACTACTGGCATAGTGTGTCCATAGACTGTTGGACGGAAAAATTCATTGGTGCACGAGTGAATTTGATCCCACGACCTTAGGATCGGAAAGAGAGGCTACTTCCACTAGGCCACCAGTGCTTGAAAGCAAAAAAACTGCCAAAAATTTATTGGGCAGTTGTTCATCCGGACCTCACCGGCTCTCTCTCTCTCACTCTCTCTACCGGCGTCGGTATTTCCGGAACGCTATAATTTGGGAATTTTCAAGACAAGAGTGAACAGGTAGGTTAGCTATCTATAATATAAAAATAAAAAAAAACCTTAAAACCGGGGCTAAGGGCCGAAAGCTAATGCACCGATTAAATCATTGAAAAAAAATTGTGAACAAAATTTGAGAAAACACTCGTCAAAAGTTTAATCGGTTGATTTGTCGTCCGTGAAATCGGCCATGTGCAGCGCCTTTAAAAACCATAGACTCAAAGTCAAAGTCAGGGAAGAGGAATCCAAAGTCCAAAGACTTAGAACTAAGGATAAAGAAACCTCCTTGCCAACCGACCATGCATTGATGCAAACTTTTAGCAGAAATTAAAAGAAACGGCCTAGTAAAAAAAATAAGCTTATTAAAGCAGAATTATGAACCTAAATACGTGGGTCACTTTACGAGCAAGTGTGCTGAAATAATAAATGTATTACAGTAATAAACTATAGTTTAAAAAACTAAAAAAAAACGCTTTTATAACTAATTGAACTAAAAAGTTAAAAATAAAACTGTAATAATCAATTGAAAATTTATATTATTGTACAAAAAGCGTGGGGTGCTTTTTAATAATAACTTCAGATATAATAAACTATTGATAAAATTTTTACAACAATCAAAATCAAGCCCCCCACGCTTTTTGTACAATAATATAAATTTTCAATTGATTATTACAGTTTTATTTTTAACTTTTTAGTTCAATTAGTTATAAAAGCGTTTTTTTTTAGTTTTTTAAACTATAGTTTATTTTTAAATTTTTAGTTTTTTTTTTTCATATTTTCTTTTTCATATTATTGCATTGTCATCGACCTTTGACAGGTGTGCAAAGTTTGAATCAAATCTGATCATTCAAAGTAGTTTTTTTTTATTTTTTTTATTTCTTTTCATTTTTTATTATTATTTTTTTTTCATATTTTTGCATTGTCATCGACCTTTGACAGGTGTGCAAAGTTTGAATCAAATCTGATCGTTCAAAGTATGTTTTTTTTTATTTTTTTTATTTCTTTTCATTTTTTTATTTTTTTTTCATATTATTGCATTGACATCGACCTTTGACAGGTGTGCAAAGTTTGAATCAAATCTGATCGTTCAAAGTAGGACAAAATCGAGCTCAAAGGGGTCGGTTACATACATACATACATACATACAGGTGAAGCTAATAAAAGCGTTATAAAATAGTGATTCGTTTTCTGTCATGGGAAACCGCAGATATACCTTTTTAATTTCAATTGTTTTTCTTGTGTTATTTTGAGTTCAGTTGTGTAATTTCGGTGGTATTATAACCAACATTACTTGAGGTCTTTCTTAGCATAAAGTGTGAGCGGTTGGAATGAAAGTAATGTGGTGGTATCCTGATTTGAACGAAATTGTTTCATAAGGTTTTGAAGAAAAACGCCACCATTCTATTAGTATAGGATCCCGCTATAGAAGGACCTTCACCGAGCTGGTTATTTAATGAAACGTATTTTATATTTAATTAAACATGCCAATAAATATATTCTATATGGGTTGCCTATCAAATTTCAGTCCAGGATATGATTAATTAATAATTAAAAAACTAAATTGTTTTTTTAACTTTCCACCGGTTTGTTTATTAGACAAATTCTATACCAATCGAAAGTATAGACCCCATAGAATATGCAAACGTTAGGTTGCCTATTTTTTTGCGGTCACAACTCTTGGGTAGCCAGGTATAAACAGGTAAATCGATACCAGCATTTTGCACCGGTATGTTTATTGAATAAAAATACTGGGGTCTATACTTTCGATTGGTATAGAATTTGTTTAATAAACAAACCAGTGGAAAGTTTTTTTTTTTTTTTAATTATTAATTAATCATAATTATCCTGGACTGAAATTTGATAGGCAACCATATAGAATATATTTATTGGCATGTTTAGTTATATATAAAATACGTTTCATTAAATAACCAGCTCGGTGAAGGTCCTTCTATAGCGGGATCTTAGACTATATACCAAGCCAATGACGGCTGACTTGTCTATTGACTGAAAGCTATTTTATTTAATATGCAATTATAACACTTGACATTTGCTAAAATGACCGAATGAACGGATGCTATTAATTATGAAGAAGAATATTTAAAGTAGGTACCTACTTACCAGACGCATATACATACATAGGTATACATGCATGGTTTGTTTTACGAAGCAAGTAGACTTGACTTGTGTCAGATCCATAAGAGATGCTTGCACAACTATCAAATCGTTTGATGAATTATGTTCCACGGTTGCGTCACGTTATCTAGGTGGAACAAAGACGGGCAATTAAACTAGTATTTGTAAAGCTTCGGTGTAAAAACGCCGCTAAATTAATGCGTCACTCTTCTTATAATGACTGATTATTGCAATTAAGAGTGTACGGTTAACCAACCAAGTGATTCGGTAGGTGTGTAGGTACCTGATTGCTTTTAGAGGTTTTTTTTTTCATCTCGAAAGAAATTATGTCTTCAAACATTGCATTAGGTATGCATTATGCAAGTATTCAACATTTCGGCAAAAAATATTTTTTGTTGCGTTTAAATAAAAATAAAATTCGACATTTTTTTAGAACGTATGAAATTAAATAGACTACTACCCTACCTACTTATATTTTTTGGGATTTTCCATAAATAAGTTCAAGAATATTTTTATCTTTCAAAAGGTCAAAGCGTGCGAGTGAGAAGGTCATCAATGGCGGTCTGCCTCTGAAGGACTCTTATCATAATTCATAATAGTTCTAGTAATTAATAACCAAAAAATTATAAAGATTTTAGCTCGGCTCTTAACTTTTGGGACATTATTTATGATTTCCTTAAGTAAACACTATAAAATCAATAAAAAAAACAAGAAAATGTAACTTATAACTTGATATTTGACGTGTGCATTGTCTTGCTATCGCTACATAAGTTCTGCACCAGAATCCAAGAGACACAATTATGTCATCCAACGTCGATTATGTGGGAATAATTGAGTTTTTCTTCACCGTCTGCATGTTTATTTAGATGAATCAAATTACCAGCCATAAATGTGGGAACTATTCTACAGAAGAAAGATAAGTTATGACTGTACTCATAACTTATCTGTCAAGTATTGGGTCACTTGTTTTGTTTCCGTACTTTGTGGTCTGAAACTCTAAATAAAAGCGTGTTTTTGGCAGAAAATAAGTATTGTAGACAATCCACACAACACTCAAATAGCCTTTAATTAAGCAGAGCTTATACTATGGAACCAGGTAGCTTTTATAATAGATATATGTATTAATTTTTTCGTAAATACAAACTAAGAATACAATATTACACCCTGACAGAGAACTAACACAAATAATGACGCAAAATAAATATTTTTTTAACAATTACTAAAGAATGAATGAATGAATAAAAATATATTTTTTTTTTTGATGTGGCTGTTTTGGTGACTTAGAAAAATCTATAGGTTTCCAAATTATTATTCCCGTAGCACGTGGGCAAACCCGCAGAAGTATTATGTTAATAAGATTAGTACCTAAAAATAACGTAATGAGGTTAAATACATCGCTAGTGATGACAAGGTCGTTTGGACTTTGAGGTTTTTTTTTAGATTTTCCGCGTATTCATTTGCTTTACATAACTGTATAAAGAGGAAATGCGGTTGGCGTTGAGCGCTAGATAAATATTTTTTTTTTCATACAATCTTGAAGTACCACTGTATCCCTCTGTTGCGTTTTACTCCAAAATAATTATAAAATTATCTTCCTATACTTCTTCTTAAATTTAAGAGCTTGGCTCTTGTCGGGGTTTTGATGCAGTTTTCTTCAATTAAGTCTTCGAATGCGGTGGAATATAGAATTATAATTAATATAAAAAAATGTCAAGCCCCTTATAATTAAGTTGACCAATTTTACCGCCTTTTTAAGACGTCCACTAAACAAATTTGATGAATAAAATCAATTAAAAACTACATACAGGCAGCATACTAGCAGCATACAGGCATAGCTTAGGTAAGCCCTTTTAATTTTATTTTGGGAAAAAAACTAAAATCGATCCAATTCTGGAGGAGATAACAGGGGAATTCGAAAATCAGTTTGAGCTGTTCGTTGTCTTTAACGCCCTTTTTCGGGTACAGCGTGACAGCAATATTTTTTTTTTCATATTTCTTTCAGCCCCAGTTTCCTCTGAAAATATCACAAAGCACTACATTAGGTACTTGCTACATAACATTAACAACCGTCCCAAAATAATTCGTAATCATAACAAATACTTGGTACTTCAAACAATTAAAATACATAAAAGGCCGACCGCCCCGCACTAGTTACAAAAACAACGAGTTTCGTAGAAATCGATAGCGGGCTATAGCCGGAAACGTACGATAAAAAAATATTATTCAATATTCATTTCGACTAAGTTTTTATAAACGGTTATTTCACCAATCAAACCAATGCTTTTTTTAAACATTTTATCAAAGAAATTTTTCATAGAATTATTAAAAGATCTCTCAGTTGTTATCCGCTGGTTACGTCACTTTTACACAAGAAAACTATACAATAAGAACGAACTATACAATAAGACTTGTTGTAAGATTAATCGAGCATTTCATTCGAGTCGTCCTTCTATCGATCTACGGATTTTGTTATATTTACATGCATTTAGGCTATAAAACAGTTGAAATCGCTTGACTGATATTCCTAAGCATACAATACACCCCTATTTTGCTTTCAATCAGAAAAAAATACGAAAATTGGTACCAAAATACTATGGGTGAAGTATTTTCTAGTCATGTGTTCATAAAATCGGTCCTGTTTTCATACTAAAAACGAAAACAAAAACACGAAAAAATCTTATTTATTTATTATTCAGATATTTATTTGTTTTCTTATTTTTTATTATTTTTTACTATACATAATTATTTAAAAAAACATATTATAACGAATTAAGTGAACACATAAATATTATAAAAATCTCAAAATGATTAACTAATTGTAATCGTAACCACTTGTAGTAGAGCAACAGCTTGAGATAATGCAATTTAAATCTACCTACATCGGGCAGTTATGAAGTGACTTCCTTGAAAGATAAGATACACAATGTAAGTGTACATGTTGCAGCCAACTAGTTTAATTCGCCATTTATTTAACTGCCTAGCTATTAATTAAACGCCGTCATTCATTGTCTGAATCATAAACAGCGTTTAACCACTTGCCTGGTCAAGGCATATAAAAACTCATACTCTTCTTGAGAAGGCACTCGTATTAGCTATATTTTACATTCTGGCGAATTGAAGCCGTTAGTTTAATGGCACCGTTCAATTAAAAGGCTAGGCAGTTTACTGAATGACGAATTCAACCAGTTGGCTGCAACATATATGCCACAATTATGCACTACCCCTTATGCACTTTAAAAATTGCTAAATAAAACTAAGTCTCATCAGGAAAAATCCTCTATTCCAGATTCCCAATTAGAATATTACCTATTAAGTGTTTATTTAGCTTACATTCCGGATAAAAGGCTATGTTGTTATTTCAGGTCACAAACTACATTGCGTACGTCCTTTCACGTCGATGTCAAAATTGCTTCATCAGTTTGGCCATAAAGTCGGTTTCTCAAGTTTGTAAACTTCACTTATATTTTTGAATAGGTGATTCTCGTAAGACCACGTGACTCTACTTAACACTTAAAAAAGATCTTTAGTGCTAGTAGTAACTTTAGTATCCAAGCTTATTTCATATTTTTCAGTTGTCCCTTTTTGTTTAATAAGCCCTGTGTTTTGTGTCGCTTTTATGAAACGCACGTCTCTTGGTTTACAATCAGAGTTTTTTTCGTGTACCACGATTGAATGTTCAGTTTAAGAAATATTACACAGAAATGCAGTCCCAAAAACAATAAAAACTGAAGTTTTACAGCCTCTTAATACTATTATCAATGTAAAGACCACACACCACAATACTTTGCCTATGAAATGATATGTAATTAAACGAATTACACCGAAATGCTCGGAAGTCTAACTTTCCACAATTGTATCATCAGATCTAAAGGTAAGGCCGTGTTTTATGGCTATAAATTAATTACGTAGCTCTAAGATTGGAGTAGTATGAAATCAAACAGTCACATCCATAAAATTGGTGCTTAAAACGCACAGTCCAAACTACTTTGCAGCTGGCATTTTAAAGAAAAATGCTGACAGAAATCATTAGGCAAAAATTCATAAGACAAGTGAAGTTTAAAAAACTTGAGAAACCCACTTCATGGCCAAACTGCTGAACCGATTGTGATAAAACTTCTATGTGACCAATCTGGAAGTTGGGGAAATAACTTTTAATAGCCTTACTTATAAAAAATTGACAAAAGATAAACAGTCCACTGGGTAATGACAAATAGTGACAGGGCTAACTTTAAACAATGATTAAATTTAAATTGCGTTTATAAGTATGGTTGTAAATCTTTATATTATATTTTATAAACAAGCAAAGTTCATCATCATCATTAGCTTGAAGAATTCCACTACACACCAGACACGAGCTTAAAAATATCCTCCAGTGCCGAGGTAAACAGTTTCGGAGATATGACATCTCTCTGTCTCATCCCTTTTTGCATGTGGATTGGATTTGTGCTCTGGTCCTGAAGTCGGATAGACATTGTGGCATTCCTGTAAGTATAGACATTTCAACATTTAAAAAATACAACCGAATTGAGAACCGCCTCCTTTTTATTTGAAGTTTGTTAAAAATAGGTCTTTCCAAGTAGAATAGAACGTAAAAGTCACAATGGAGTGGCCTAGCCGTTCCCTTTGATCTACAGTACCGGAAACTGCACAGTGCACACAGACATTGTAGAACTGAGGAGTGCGCAACAAAATAATGAACAAAAGTCATTATAATAGAGATGGTGCGATAAGCCGCCGCCGGTTAGAGTAAACGCGCTTTTTACGTTAATTAAACTTAGTTCTGTAAACGATGATGGTCTCATTAACTATTAGGTGTACGGTTAGTGCTTTTCACGGTACGCTGGTCTTTGAGTCATTGAGTTTAATGTAATGTTATTGTCCTCAGTCCTCATAGTCTCATGACCGACATTGAGTGAAAATATGAATACTATATAAGTTTTCTTTCAAAATTTCGTCATTAAAGTCGTAGTCGCGGGCTGCTTTTTAGCAAGTAACAAGTGAAGATGAAAAAATACAACTGAATCAACAACAGAACCTACTCCTTTTTTATTTGAAGTCGGGTAAAAACTGATGTAGCGTTGGTCGCAAGTCCATTTGATCAGACACATACATAAATATACTAATCCCTTTTATGCTTTTTGGAATTTTGACGGAAATCTTGGAAATCTTATAAATTTTCAGTTATAAGATCGGGATGGATTAATAGTTCTGGATCACAAAACGGGTTGAATTGTGGCATGTTTATAATATAGTATACAATATAAAGCCAGTAAAAAACAAAAGACTCATAATCCAGCTATACCACCATGCGAGCCAAGGTCAGAGCGAAGCCGCGGGCGTAAGCTAGTACAACAATATTGTAATTTTAATCCAACTATTTCTTTAAAATAGCACAGATTCCGGACATTAGTTAGCATTTTTTTCTACTACCAACTGAGCTGAGAAGCCAGTCATAACAATGTACTATTTTGTGTTTTTTTCTGGAATTTGTAACGGCCAGGGGCGACGGTCGCCCAGGGACGCGCGCTCGTCTAATAACGGTTGACGAAAGGACATTATGACAAAAACGCTTCATTATCCGCTCTATGACAATTCCACTACATTTATAATGCTATTAATAAAATAATGGTCCCTGAGATTAATAATAGAACACGCAGTGTAAAGCAGAGTATTTGGAGAAAGTATCATCGACATACATAACAATTGTTATACCTACCTCATTTATTTTTGTTTTTAAATGTCATTTCTCCGTATTCGTACACCGACAACGGTAAAGCATAAATAAAATAATAAAATAAATAAATAAATAATCTTATCTTTATCTTTTATCTCATTAAGGCAATGAACATCGTGAAACAGCTTCTCGTTCGCCACTTTAGGAAAAATAAAAAATCACTGAACTTATTTAATAAAAACTCAAGAGCAATTATTTTGTGCGCAATTTAGTAAAAAAAGCGAAAGGAGCATCTTTGCGGCACACTTAAAATCCTTTCACCACACTACTGGTTCGAAAGAACCAGTGACATGATGAGAAGAAGAAGAAGCAAAATAACGTTAACCTCCTCAAAACCGTGCTTATGAATCAAAACCAGAAAAGCTAATGCTTATGAATAAATAAAATAAATTAAAAAAAACTTCATACAAAAAAGCATGAACTATGGATGTTTTTTTTTTAAAAGGAAGGTTTAATGCTGCTAAATTTCAAGATTGGTAGACTTTTCAGCAGCCTTCAAACTAGGCAAGCCTCGTGAAGACTCATGTCAACTTTGGCCCATTTTTGTTTGAACTCACGAGTTTGACACGAGAGTCTGGAGTTCATACCTTTTGCACCCTACCTATAGCTTTTACTCTCTTTGGCCCACGGAGGTATTTATGCAGCATCAAATGAAAATGTAATTTTATTGACAAAGTAAAGTTTTGTTATACACGTAATGACAATATTATTTGTACATTAGACAAATGTTTACATCCGCATTGCATTTTATATGTTCGTTGTAGGTACTACAATATTTATGTGTATATTGTTATGCACTTACATTGTTATAGATACCAAAAGTTATAAATAAATTATAAATATTTCGGAAGATCCACACAGCACTACCCAGCCCTATACTAAGCAGAGTTACTATAAAACCATGTATTTTTTTTGGGAAATTCATAGATACATTTGTATTATGTAAAAAACTCATCATATAATAAATATTTGTGTGGTGAACATAGATGTTTGTATTGTATACAAACATCTACGTTCACCACACAAATATTTATTCTAGGTGGTGATCGAACCCACGACTTACAACTTAGGCACAGAAGGTAGAGCTACTACCAGCTGTGCTGTGACGCCTGTCAAACAATGAATGTAACATACACATTTAATTTAGGTAAAGCAGAAATTATATGATGAGTTTTTTTTATTATAATTCAACATTGCCGCCATTCAGCGTGATAGTAAAAAAAATATTATTTTGATGAAATATTGTAACCTAGGTATAGTAGTAGTAGTGCACATCGGCTAATTTTGGCTTCATAGAACGTAGCGTACTTCAGAAAGATATAGCGCTCTACGAAGCTGAGAAGCCGATGTTCAATATTTATTGCCTACCTACAACAATACAACCTAGAAACAGTATTCCCCATGATTACATCTCTGTCTTTATAATTTCTAAGTTACGAACCAATAAAGTAAGTATTGTCATGTACACAAAATAAACGATAACATTACCATTTTACAATCAGAATTGAGACAATACGGTTCCACAATCCAATCTCACTGTAAAAAATCATTCCCTCCGGTTCAGTGAAGGCACGTACAAATTCCTGTTCGAATTGAGTCCGTCTGCATCCAAGGGTTCCATCTAGTTAGGTGTAAATCGGAGGTTATGTACAAAGTGGATTTAATGTAAGCTCCGGCGTTCGATTCCTACCTTGTCGGAGGATCTGCGAAATGACGTATAAGGATACTGGATTGCAGAGAATCGGGCTCAAGGCACGTATTGAGAGTGACCTACGTCTACTAGTGCCTTTTATTGAGTGAACGAACTAGAATTGATGAGAATTATGAAGTTCAATTCCAGTTCTCAGTTCAGTATCTCCGTTGATATTCTTAAAAACGACATGAGCACTTGGGAAAACGTCTTATTTTCTAAAAAGTTTACTAGCTTGTATTTTTTGAAAAAAAAAGGAGTTTAGTGAACTTAGAATATACCTAATACTGGCTGGATAAACTGGGGTTGAGAATCCATAAGAACTGTTCTTAGTAAAAAGTAACTAAAATGAACATCAAAGTAAATCATAAGAGCACGTCGAGAAACTTGCTATCAAAATTGGCAGTTGGAAACAATCGAAGAAAAAGAAAGCTCTGGTGGTCTAGTGGTAGCTCCGCCTTCCGATCCTAAGGTTGTGGGTTCAAATCCAGTCGTGTACCAATGAGTTTTTCTATCGCAAAATGAATGTGCACTATGCCAGTACTCCCAAACGGTGAAGGAAAACATCGTGAGGAAACCGGCATATCGTAGTACCTACAAAGTTCGAACAAAACGTGTCAACTGTCACGCAAAAAGGGCCCACCAGCAGCCTAATTGCGGAAACCCAGTCCGCACACCAAGTGCGGATGATGAATTTGGAAGAATCTGTCGGGGTTGAATTTGAATCTGCAAGCTTACACTACCCGATATAATAGCGAGGGCTTGTTGGGTGGAGGTCCCAGCCCATGCATACTAACGCGCTCCATAATAAGTAGCCTGATTCCATGTTTACCCCACGGCTCGGGGCCTTCCTTACATTGCTCTGCGAGTTAGATTTCTAGCTATTTTTGTACCTATCTATGATCGCAGTTAATATTGCTTACAAAACCAGTAGGTTTGAAGTTTTCAAATTAAAAACAAACAACAAAAGCAAAATCATGCATAATATCCACAGAAGAGTAAAAACACTGTTTTTTTGTTCTCTGATCTATCGAATATCTATCGAATGGTATATGTGTAACTAAACCTTATTTCTAGGTACATCAAATAAATATTATGTACTCGAACTGGGAGTACCATGTGAAAGCATTAGGTATAAAAAAATTGATGTCAAAGATCCATACATAGTGAATTATACTACTAGTTAAATTATCTACTATTTCAATAGAGACTTTGAGTAGATTTCTCGTAGTAGGGTCCACTTATTACTGAAAAAATAAATTATAATTATAAGTTTAAAAAACTTGAGAAACCGACTTCATTGTCAAACGGCTAAACCGATTTTAATCAAATTTGTTTGGGACAATCTGGACGTAAGAATAACCAAATAAAAAAAATAATTTTCTAAATCGGTTCATAAATGACGGATGCATGCAGTTACAAACATTAAAAAAATTATTAAAAAAAAATGGCAACACCGATTTTAATAAAATTAAAATGGGACCAATCTGGAAGCAGTACCTTTCAGATAAAAAAATAATTTTTCAAATCGGCTCACAAATGACGAAGTTATGCGGTAACAAACATTAAAAAAAAAAAAAAAAAAAAAAAAAAACATACAACCGAATTGAGAACTTCCTCCTTTTTGATTGGAAGTCGGTTAAAAACGAGGGTAAAAATACATCTTTACATCTGCCGCGTTCTATTGTAATGCCATTTACCTACCTCAAAGAAACATTAAGGAATTAAACAGATACATAACGACTATAAAACCGTTCATAGTCCAATTTCTGAGCAATCGAGTGGGTATTACTCCAAAATCGTGTCCGTAAATACTGTAATTCAAAACTAAAGTTTCGAAATAGCCCGTTTCATTTGTTAGAAAAAAACCCAAAAAACGTTGACAATCCAACATTTTCTCAGAGACATTTCTTCAAATTAGGCTATTATTAGTTGCCGATCACGTCGTAGGATGCTTTTAATATTGAATTAGGGGAACCTGTGGTTATTTTGCCCTTAATCGCCTGCGTTCTTGTATTAACCTTATATCCTCGGCATGTAATGGCGCAAGTAATAATAAAGCCCAAATGACACAAAATATTGTCAAATTATAGGCTCTGAAAGCATGAGTAACCACTTACAATGTCTGACTGTTGGCTGTTGATCCCTTCCTTTGTAGCGTTCGCATATAAACTAGCTACTCTAACTAAAATGATAAATAAATACTTAAAAAAACTATTAGGTACTTGTTTTTTTTTCATTTGATTTATTTTGATTTGATTGGCATCTCAGCTAGGTTGTGTATTCGATTCCCAACGAGAACAAATCTTTGTGTGGTGAACACAGATGTTGGTTTTCTGTGTGTGTGTATAAGCCCCCCCCCCCCCCAGTTTATGTTCTGTTCTGTCCATCCAAGGTTGCCTGGTAGTGATCGCGGTTAGCGATAAGGCCGCCCATTGTTTTACTATGACTGTTTCATTATAATAAATAAAATAATATTAGTTTTATATCAGAGTCGGATAGTACAACCTCTGCTTAATCTGGGGCTAGGTAGTGTTGAGAAATTGTCCACAATTTTTTTTCTTATAAATTTGATGGCTTGCTGCATCCGATTTTGTTTTTGACAAATCTAAAACCAATTTTAGATTACCTATTATACCTAAAGACCGAAATAGTTATTGTTACCACATATTATATCGGAATGCGTTTTTCTGTGACGGTAAAACCCACCCTTAGTAGGATAATGATGGATTTATCCTTGACATTACTACCTTCCTCTCTTATTCATAATATTTTATTGCTTTCATACTCGTTAGGAAATTCCAAAGATTGCATAATGTACATAAGAAAACAAACTTACTCATAAAAATGTGCAACATGAGTAAAGCTTCTTCATTCTTCTTTCCTCGGAGCTTCAACATGGGGTCCTTCAAAAGGCATTTCTATCAGTTTCTATAAGGCTGGCAGCGCATCAGCACCAACCCCGGTGTTGCAGGTGTCTATGGGCAACGGTTACTACTTTCCATCAGCCCGTCTGCTCGTCTGCGAAAAAAAAAGCTGCCCAAAAGTATTGCCGTCAATGTTTACTGATAGAAAGAGCTAGAACGAGAATACTCGCTCTTGTCTAAACAACAGTTACTTACTTATCAGCCCATTGATGCACTGATGCTGCTATCCGTACTTCCTACGTTTAATTATGGCTATAGCAATAGTAGCACATATTATTCCTTTTTGGGTGCGCAAAGGAGATACAGAAATGGCTGTGTCATATTATTTTAGTGGATGACGCCGTTCTCCTAACAGCTGCTCCTGATTGCAGTGTTTATCCTTTATACGAATCGATTTCAACTCGATTTTGTATCGAATGATCCACTCGTAGGCTAATGGGAGCGATTTTGATATATTTTTCGGCTCTCTGGCCGATCATTTAGATCGTACGTGACGTGCTTACGTAGAGAATAAATCATTTGAATCGAATAATGCCCATTCGTATTATTAAATGCTCGATTCTGTGAGAAGTTTTGAATCGATGGACGTGATGGAATTTATTTGAAGCTTGGGTCTAAGAGTAGGTTGAAATTGGCCTTCTAGACTTTGCTCAATGGAATTTTGCTGCTATAATTCTTGGCTTGGAGATGGATGTTTTAAGGCCCTTAAACAGAATAGAGCCTGAAGCCTAGATTTTTTGACAGTTCTTCATTGAAAAGTGTTAAAAATCTATGCTTGAGGCTCGACTCAGACTCAAGCATTGTTTCTGCATACGGCCCTAAATCTGTCATTATCAAGCAGGAAGATTTGAAGTTTTGTAACGTCTAAAAGATTTTAGGTGAATTATTTAGGTATTTAATCTTGCCCTTGTTAATACCTGAATTAAGTTATGTATAACAAATAATACTTATCAACAGAGGCTGCTTCAAGAAAGAAGAAAGATTTTGTAAATTTTACAGCACTAAATCTTGTTTGTTACACCTTCCATAGCCACATCATAACATTTTATTCCGTTCTCTTTTTAAAATGTACTTGAACGATAAAGTTTCGATTTGTTTAGGTAATTTTCTACAGTAGGCTGCTTCAAGAAAAAAGAAAGATTTTGTAAATTTTACAGCACAAAATCTTGTTTGTTACACCTTCCATAGCCACATCATGACATTTTGTATCGTTCCCTTTTTAAAATGCACTTGAACGTTAAAGATCCGATTTGTTTACTCATTCGTGCTATCGTGCATTATACCGTCTCGTATGCTAATTGGTTAATTAGCGTCGTTATTGGGATTAAAACAAATTAATCCAAGTCAGTGATCGACTCGGCGCCTCTCGGGGCTTGTTCACACGCGGCCACTTGGGATTTGAAAATTGATTTGGTATTTTTTGACATAGGTATGCTACTGAGCTCAGCATATTTATGTATTTACACAATAATGCGAAATAATTACCTAACTAAACAAAACAAATAAACAAAAATTTGAGCTTTGAGGCTAAATATATTTGTCATTTACTCTATTATTATTAAAAAAAGCGGCCAAGTGCGAGTCGGACTCGCCCATGAAGGGTTCCGTAGCAACAAGTAACATAATATAAAAGTTCTAGTAGTTCGTCGAAAGGTAAATTGCGGTTTACGATTTTTGACGTATAAAAAAAAACTACTGACTAGATCTCGTTCAAACCAAATATCGTTGGAAGTTTGCATAGTAATGTACAACATATATTTTTTTTAGTTTTATCAGTCGCTTATTTTAGAAGTTAGAGGGGGGGGGACCAACTTTTTTCCACTTTGGAAGCGTCTCTCGCGCAAACTATTCAGTTTAGAAAAAAACAATATTAGAAACCTCAACATCATTTTTGAAGACCTATTCATAGATACCCCACACGTAAGGGTTTGATGAAAAAAATTTTTTTGAGTTTCAGTTTCAAGTATGGGGACCCCCAAAATTTATAGTTTTTTTTCTATTTTTGTGTAAAAACCTTAATGCGGTTCACAGAATACATCTACTCGCCAAGTTTCATCAGTCTAGCTCTTACGGTTTCGGAGAAAAATGGCTGTGACATACGGACGGACAGACAGACAGACAGACAGACAGACAGACAGACAGACAGACAGACATGACGAATCTATAAGGGTTCCGTTTTTGCCATTTGGCTACGGAACCCTAAAAATGGACAATAAATGTTGTTCTACGGTTTGTTTTTGCTTGTACGTTGAAAAAAGTTAGAAACCCCTTTCGGAATACTAATTAGGCTACTTTCATGGTTTGATTGGAGCTGAAGGGACAGGATACAGCTTGTAATTACACTAGCATCCTAAGGGTTCATCATTTTGTAAGAAAGCAACACGCATCAAAATGAAAGGTGTTTGTAACAATCCCCTTGTTCTGTATAGTTGGATCTTTTTAGTTTATATTATGTAGGTACAACTAGTTACCTTCCTGAAAGAACCTATATGCTGATAATCATAATATATAATACACAGTACAGCTTACTGCAGGTTGTAGAGGCTTGAAATATCTTGGTGCGGCACCACGCAAAAAAAATAAAAAAAAAGGTAAAGATTTTCTTAGAAAAGAAGTCCTAAAACTAAACCCTGAAAGGGTGCGATGGGAATTGAAGTTTAAATGAAAATAACGTCACGTGAACAAAGTCACGCGGGATTCTACTAGTCTACCTAAGCTAGATGCAAGCCCCTTAGTGTGGAAACGTCCCAAGATACTCCACTGCCCAGTCAAGGTGTCACAAGTCAGGATTCAGATAAGAATTACCAAGAGTCTCTACTACGATTTCCAAACTTTGCTATTCAAATATGACGTTTATGGCTATAGGAATAAAGTGTAGGGCAGAGTTTTCTGGTACAATGCAACCCTTTGGGCGAGTTAAAGGCACTTAATGATACCTGCTCGAAGCAGGATGACATCACACACATTGTAAATGGAGAGATAAGAATAATTCAATAGGTATCGGAGATTTTTGACGACACGACCTTCGAGATTGAAAAATAGTGTTGAAGACGAAACATGAATGGGATAAAAACTTTTTTAAAAGGTATTATGGTTGTGATTAAATCATAAAGCAAAAGATTATGAAATATAAAAAACTCAGTTCCACTCGAAAATATAAATAAAAAAATAATATTGTGGACAATCCACACAACATTATCTAGCCCCAAATTAAGAAGAGCTTGTACTATATGGGAACCAGATAGGTCGGTATGATATAATGTTGTGAATACATACTTAAATTACAATATAACACCCAGACAGAGAACAAACATCAGTGTTCATCACACAAATATTTAAATTGTTCTCGGTGGGGATCGAACCCACGACCTACGGCGCAGAAGGCAGAGCTACTACCAACTGAACTTAGGTCTTACTCCCCACTAGGGCATGCAGTATCGGAACCATTCTCAGAACCGGGAATTTTCGCCCGATACTGGGCTCGGAACCGGGAATTCCCGGGAATTTCGATACTTTCGATACTGACTTAATTTTTTTTATAAAACTGTACATAAACATTGTATTATTGAGATATATTTTTTTATTGAGAACCGTAAATTAACCCACACACAACCACAAAATACACGATTTTTTTTTTACAATTTATAGGTTTGCCTTTGACCGCTATCTCACTTGCTGTTAAGTGATGATGCGGTCGACGATGTAGCACGCTTACCTAAAAGATACCTATTCACTCTTGTCTTGAAAACGTCCAATTTGTAGGTACTCGGAAAGACAGACGCCGGCAAGGAATTCCATTCCTTGGCTGTCCGCAACATAAAAGTTGAAGCAAAGCGCTTGGTAAGGGCAGTTGGAACATAAACCAGGTATGGATGCCGCATTTCCGTGCGTCTAGTGGTCCGATGGTAGAATGGGGATGAGGGAACTAAATTGTGAAGTTCCGTAGCACACTCCGAAATGTATCCTGTAAAATACCGATAGACTGGCAACTTTACGACGATGTTCGAGACTTAAGAGCTTGGACTCGACTAGAGTGTCGCTACCAATGAGCCTTTTGGCTCGTCTCTCAAAAGCTTCCAATACCTCAAGCTAGTATTTGGCAGAGCCATCCCAGAGATGAGAACAGTACTCCATACACGACCGGACTTGTGCTTGGTACAGGTTAAAAAGCTGTCCCGGTGTGAAGTACTGTCTCACCTTCGATAGAATGCCTAGCTTCTTCGCAGCTGTCTTCTTTTTGGATTCTATGAACGAGCCAAAATTCAATTTACTAGTTAGCGTAAACCCTAGAAGCTCTAGTTGGTCTGAAATCGGAAGGGATACATCTCGGAAAGTAGGAGTCAGGTGAAATTGACTCCTCTTAGCGGAAAATAGACACGCCTGTGTTTTTGAAGCATTGAACTTCACCAAATTGGCATCGCCCCACTCTGCGACTACCTTCAGCGTTAAGTTCATGCGTTCAATCATTGCCTCTCTATGAGACTGGATCTGAGATCCACTGGAACGTGCTTCAGGTATGTATCTCTCCACAACGGTGCTGTCGTCTGCATACCCAATGATACCGGGCCTAAGCAGATCGTTGATGTGCAGCAGGAAAAGTGTTGCAGAGAGAACTGACCCCTGAGGAACTCTGGCATTAATTGCCATTTGATCAGACGAGCAGCCGTCAACGACTACTCGAATTGATCGGTCTCTCAGAAAGTCTGATACCCAAACACATAAGCCAGTGGGTAATCCATACGTAGGAAGCTTGCTTAGTAGGCTGTCATGCCAAACCCGGTCAAAAGCCTTCGAGATATCCAGAGAAACTGCTAAAGCTTCTCCGTTTCTCTCGATGGCTTCACTCCATAAGTGAGTGACATACGCTAGAAGGTTTGTTGATCGATTTCGGCGAAATCCGTATAGGTCACTCAGGATATTCTCATTTATTTCTCGTATATCTTCATTATTATAATATTAAAACTCTCTGTGCGTGCACGCAACAATCAGAGTTAGGTTAAATCAAAGTTAAATCGAATATCCATCAAATAAATCAATAGTTAAAACTAACAGTAACAAACTATAAACGTTATCAAACTAAATCAGCTCAGCAAAGGTATAGCGAAATATCAGCAAGGCGTAAGTTGAATGTAAAAGCGTTTCCATCTTTCGTAAAGAAAGCCGTCCATGTTATTTTCGTTCTTTTTCTAACAGATTTTGTCATAAATAGTAACGAACATCTAACTAAATATGAAGATTGTATAATACAATATTAAACAATCTTCAATTCAGGTAAAATAAACATGTCATTTTCGTTTTGACTTGTCCGAAATTGTTGAGATATTATCTGAATGATGTCAATTATAGGCTTGTAATTTGTCAAAATATCTAGCAATGTATACCGAAAAGTGAAACTGAAGGCATAGCTAGTGTTTTTTATCGATATTTATTTATATCGTACTAGAAAACACCAATAATTGATCATTGTCATCAGTATCGAAAGTATCGAAAGTATCGGGAATTCCATCGTGGAGAACCGGTACTAGAAAAGTTCAAAATTAGCGATAATTCCCGGTACTTTCGATACTGATACTTCCCGCGAGCATGCCCTACTCCCCACTGTTGTTTTATCATACAAATACCTACGTTAAGTTTTATTATATTCACACATTCCATCACACATTAATAATTGCGTTCGTATTTTCTGAATTACAATCTAATATGTTCATAATGATATCGAATGATTACACTTACATCTATTAAAATAATAGGAATGAAGTCACAAGTAAATTATTATTAACAATCTATGCAGCAAAGTTTTTTTCCATGAGATTCCGTGAGCACGTATATCATGATTGAAGGTTGTATTGATTTAGGACTGTGTTTGTATGTCTAAATAAATGTTGTATTAGTTTTAGTGTTAGCTGACGATAAATCGGCAGGGTTAGGTTATTTGCACCGGAGCAGGCGCGGACGGTGGTTCCCCATAACTTTGGCACTCGATCGCAGTATTTCGAGCCAAACTGTATATTTCGATAGATTTAATGGAACGGCAAACATCTCTGTCGCGATAAGAAAGGTTCTAGTTATATTTTCAACCTCTTAGGACCAATGGAAAGGTACAGGTAAAGCCAAAGGGCATGAAGATCTGACCACCTTTATTACATCATACATGCTTAATGTACTATACATAAAATCTCCCCTCTTTTCCATGGGGGTAAGCAGACATGCTCGTCGGTTTAGACTACTCTTGACCTGGACTTCTCTAAAACGTCTGCAATCTGATCGAGATACGTGCGCCGAGGTCTTTCCCATCCAGCAGTTCCATTCACACTCCATCCTTTATTTAAATAAAAAATCAACAACTCATCTTACCTATTACATTTTCAGGGCAGAAATAATGCCAACTCATGCTCATAAAATAGTTACGCTGAATCGTGAAACCCAGGATTCAGATGTACTAAGGATCCAAGTCCCCCAAATATGAAATGAAATGAAATGAAATTTATTAGATATTAACAAACATTACAGTAACATTATTATAAAGTTAGGTTACAGCTTATTATGTATATTTCCTGGTGGGATAACATTGGTACCCAAACTAGGATTACCCTGTGTTATGGCATACCAATGCCCTCCGCCATTATGAGCGTATGTCCAGCCGTGGGTCATACAGGTAATAGGTACAGGTATAGGCCCCTTTATTCCTATTTTTCTAATTCTAAAAAAAATAGACACACAAAAGCTCATTGCGTCATTTTTAGCACTATAGTTTCAACAGGTAAGTTGATAAAAAACGGCCCCTAAAATCACGTCGGCAAAATTCAACCGTTCCATTTAAAGTTTTTAAACTGTCAATTAGTACCGGAAATGATCTTTGAGTTAAATAAATCAAAATTGCACTAGGTCCAGTCAACGCGGTTATTAAGCGCCGCCGCAGGTCGTAAAGGAGCCAGCGCGACGGCGGCTGCGGCGGCCTGGCCTATTAATAAGGCCAGGGGAATTAGTCCAGGGGACTGACGAATTAGAGGCGGGTATAAACAAAACTAATTGTGCCTAATTTGCCACTTTTAAGTCCCCAGGGTATTTGCCGAGCCTCGAAGCTGTTTCATTCATAAAACCAAAAACATTTTGGCGATAACGTTGGATAACATGAATGAGGTTTATTTCGGAACAAGGCATTTCCGTCCAATACTCGCATTTTTTATTACGGTCACAGATTTGTTCTCTGCTTTTACGAGAAGAATGATGAAAACACAAGTTACTTATATTTTACAAAGAAGTTCTCTGCAATTTGAATATCAAATCAGCTTGTTTGATTTATAGATAATACATATGTCTAAAAGGAGCTTTGGGTTGACAGTTTTCAATTGTCCAGCACCACGCTGTGTGATTTGCGTAATTAACAATTTCTTTGTAGAATTTCAATAAAATAGTAAGCAAATACGTACCTAATAAGAATAAACAAAGTCAGTGTTTATTTATTGGAATTATCAAAGTTGTCTATTATGGACTAAATCAGTCGAGCATGCCATATCATTCCGTTATTCCGCAACCATTTCGGACAGTGACATCACAACTTTCAAAAATCCATGTCATGCTTTTAACCCATTCATAAAATGCTAATGTGATTAGTTCCGCATTGTTTCTGCTAATTTTATGTTCTGAGCGACCTGCTAGACCTGTGTCATTAATTTTATAATCAACACTAAGGTGTTAATTATTTTGATCATCCAAAAATACGCTTTTGTACCCAAAGTATATCCGACATATCCGAGTTTTACAACATCATTCAAAGGTGCTAATGAAGAATATAAAACTCTATTTAAAATACTTATCTTCAGTACCACGGGACGTCAATACGTGAAACGAAAACGGATATCCAAGATTGGTACAATCAAACGCTTAGGCGCAATAGAATTGGGTCCACTTCCTACACAGCCGCTCTAATAACCAAAACAAACAACCAACGACCAACACAAAGGGAGGCAAATAAGTCCAAAAAGTGCTAATATAAAAAAGTGAGCCCGTTTTTATAAGGCATCGAGTAAGTGTGAGGTCGAAGCGAGGAATGTTGGCGCCTGTCTGAGTACGTATACCTGTCCGTTTATCAATGGACCATACGGACAATAAGAAGAAAAAATAAATTGAGAGACTATCAAAAAAGCTCTTCATCAAACCAATGGGTCTTACAAGGGTTGTCGCTTAGACCAAATCTATAGAGACGTACTATTAATAAGTGATGAACGAAAAAACAACATAGTATTTCCAGAAAATTGTACAACAAACTCATACTTTTTAAATTGGCATAAAAAAAGATCATTAAAATACAGTAATTTCCAATAAAAACTAGTAGATAATATTAGAAAAAAAACAACAAGATCTAAAAACTCAATATAATCTCGCATCTGAATTCATGCTATTTAAATTGGCATAAAAAATTAGATTAAAAAAACAATTACTTCCAAAAACAAACTAACAGAACTCAACATAATCTCATGAGCATGAGAAAATATTCCATAAATTCAGGCAATATTTTCTACTGGAGTAAACATTTTCTATTTTGCAGTCACGTCGACAATAATTTCGGGATGTCTCGCGCCACCCTGGGACGCCGTAAACATCCCGAGTAAAGCCTAACACAACTCAAGATGAACACGACAAAACTGATAAGAGCCGAGACATCCCAATATAGTGCCGGCCAACCGATAACGCTATTATACAGCTTTTAACTATACGGATACGCTAAATGTATTGAAATTATCTTATTGTGGCGTTTATAAAAGCTTTTATTTTAAAAACTTTTTTGCGTAGAAGTAAAAGTATGTAAGGCCACAGATAAGATAATACTATACTAGGTTAGGCCTATGTATTGTATATGATTTATATAGCTTTGCCCCAGACGCTATAGAAATCATATACAATACATGTATAAATACTGGATTTTTTATCATGAAGATAGGAAAAAAAATGACAAAAAAATTTAGATTGATTTATTGCGAACATGAAGGTAGTACGATATCTAAATATATAAAACGCTTACGTTACTGACTGACTGACTGACGATCAACGCTCAGCCTAAACCGTAAGTCCTAGAAGGATGAAACTTGGAGGGTATGTTTATTTTATAGCATAGGGGTGCACTAAGAAAGGAAATTGGAAAATGATTTCCCTAAGCGGAGAAAAAGAGGAAAACTTTTAAAAGAAAAATCAACGGAGCGTAATGGCAAAGGGGCGAGCGAAGCCGCGGGCGTCCGCTAGTATAACATATTTTTCATAGACTCTCTACTGCAGCTTAGGCAAATAATTAGCATTTTAATATTATTGACAGAACAAGCCAAAGTGTTGTTGCCTCACATATGTAACTAGATGACAAAAGCTAAAAACAATAGCAAATATAAATGTAATCAGAAAATAAATCAGAATTATGTACTCTAGAATGCAAAGCTTTAAAGTTTATATTGGCTCAACGCACCTACTGTATGAATTCTCAGTTTATTACGGTCCATTTACTGCATGTTTTACGCCTAGGCATAGTGCGCTGAAGCGTAATAAAAAGCTCTATCAAGATTATCCTCATTACCTACTTATGCTTTAGTTTCCTAAGAAACGAGGAACGTCACCACGGTCGCAATAAGGCGGCCTAATTAAGACCATCTCGTCAGTACGTGGCATATTATGTCACGCAGTGGCGATGTCAAGATGCGAAAAGTGTCTTTGATTCCCACAGGAGGGCAAATATTTGCATAATTTGAAATGTTCTGGGTGTCAGCATAATGTTAATGTAGTCAAGCATAATCACACGTAGTTTTTTACGTCATCTCCTGATCAACGGCGCTATTCCTGCAACATAATTCGTCCAGGCGATATTTGAAAATGGAAGGTTCAAATACTCGTACGTCTGCATTAAATGCATTAGCTGCGACTAAATGTATGAAAAATTTGATTTCTCATTTGTTTGACATTCGTGAGAATAACCTATCGCTGAATCTGCTGAGCTTGCTGCTCTCACGCTCTCTCTCAGCTTTCAAGTTCTGTTTTCATAAATTTGAAACATGCGGATTGAACAGTGTTGTTGGAATATTCCGGTGCTAGGGCACTGCAGGTTATGTATTTAAACTCACAATACAGCTTGCTCGCTATATTTCGTCCGTCATATTAAATTGCAACCACTTTTTAAGAAACTGATAGGCTGCATGTACTGGTGCACAAAAAAGTAATCAGTGTCCACTAAAAAGTTATTAGCTGTTGACAGCTTTGTCACTTAAGCCCGTTACGGCATTAATTATGGTAAAAGTAAAGGTACCTACTTAAATAAGTTTTATTCATCATTTGTCTGAACTACTTAATTGATAAAACTTGCTAGAAAGTAGGTTTACGTAATGAAATATACATATCGAGCTTATTTAGTCACGTATTATCCATACTTTTATCTATTTACACACTAAGTTGGACACCCTGGTATTTTTAGATGCGATTCAAACAACTCTACGAGATTTATGCAACACAATGTTGAATGTTGAAAATACAAGCAACAGTAGCTAAAAAATATTACATTGGTGATGGGTAGGTATGATGGACATCCATAATTCAACAAAATTATAATATAATAAATATATTTTTTTTTTATTCATTTTTCTAAACATTAATAGGTAAGTATAGTTTCCGAAAAATAATTCTATTTTGATAAGACGAATATTTCTCTACCTATATGGAACCTTAGCGTGACACAAGACGAGACCGCCGAGTGAGTCGAAGATCAAATTTCCATTTAACTAATTGAGCGAAAACGACACCAGCAACACCATTCAGCGTCGAACTAATGAATGGCCCTCGAAAAAGGCAATTTGTAGTTTTTTGAACGCTTCAATTTGTGCCGTGAACCCCAAAAAAAGGCTCGACCAAAACCACAATCGAATTAGTGTCCCTTGTTCCGGAGATTAGAGGACTGTCCACTCTTATCTCGGTCGTTCGTTATTTTATTAGCTTGTATGGAGCAAGTCGATAAACACGGCGCATAATGGTCCATAATGAATCGTCCCCCAGCGGTTTGACTAATCATAAAGGTTTTATTGGTGTCGGCTGTGAGCTCCGAGCGCCCGCTTTATGATGCACAGAGCTTTCCTACAATATCGCATTTGTTGCATAAACAGATACTAAAACTGTCATCGAAACATAAATACGCTCTTTACCAATAAAATGATAATATTTAAAGTGCTTTTCTAATTTTATTGGACACCTATTTAAATATTCGTTTCATTTTATTGCACGAATATCGACACTAACATATTGTTTAATTAAAATTCAATTTTGTTATTTAACCTGTTTAGTTTAAACTTGATTGAGATGAAATAAAATTGGAATTTTCTAGTAAGTACTTAGGTTCTAGGTATACGTATTTAAATTGATGAGTAAAGTCACGCTCTAAATACAGTTGATTACTGAATTTTTTTTTTAACAATCAACAAAAAGGTTCCAAATGATCGCCAGGAATGACGTCATGATGTGGCTGCGGATTGCAAGCGACTGCTTCCCACTCGCCGCCCACCTGGAACAAGCTACGTCAATATTATAATAAACACAAAATGATGTACAAACCGCGTAAAAGACCTATTCATAAAGCGAATTAAAAGTGAGTTAAAATGTCTGAAATGTCAAATTGCTTGCACTCATAGTTTATTAGTTGACGAATAATATGGCATGCCTCCCGCAGTTACACCGATGTGTATCAAGAGTAACAGCGATACTTATAATTAAATGCAATTCAAATTAGCCCTGTCACTTTTTGTCATCAACCGGTGGTAAGAGATGGCAATAGTTTAAGCACTGAGAATCTCTGACTTTTATTTTCATTGGGCCATTAGTGTACGGGCCGTTACAGCAAAGGCACACATGGTGGGTGACCAACAAACCAACAAACGTCGGAATGCAACAAGATGTAACTACCTCTATACATATAATCATTATGAAAGGAACAGTGTGCTAATAAAATGTTTAGAAAGTGGTAATTGTATTGACAATGACAACACAATATAGACCTGTAGCTATACAATATTTATGTACGGTTAATTCAGGATACGAGTAAAACATTTTCAATGTAAAAATTGCATCAAGACTCGGTACTCTACTGCATGCATCCTACCGCACGAAGAACACTACGTAGAGGTAGATACATCTGTAACAATGAATTTTTACTACAACATCCAGTTGTACACAAGTTGTAACACCAGATTGTGTTACTCACAGCGATATTGTCCCAAATACCGCTATAAATGGCTCGGTGGGGTGTAACAGACAGCCCGTACGTTCCGCTGTTCGTGAAATAGACGCGCCGCTCACCACTAACGACTTCCTGTGTTTTTCATACGCCAATTATTTCCCATGGGTGAGCAGAAGACAATCTTTTTTCGACGCTTTAGTCCGAACTTGTTCTCAATTTAAATTTAATTTTCATCATCATAGGGTGTTAGTTCTATGTTTAAGGACTAACTATAGGACCTAATTAAAGCTTTAAAATGATTAGGATTTTATTCTTCTTTTAAAAAGTCCTGGGTTGCACTTACCTACGCATGACATACGCGTATGCCACTTCCTCGCTAAAAGGCCTTTAAAAACAAGATTATCAAATGTTGTTAATAGATATACCATAGCCTTTTTGCATAAAGATTCGTTATAGAATCAGTTACTGTTCCCTGAGTTTGAAAGTTTTTTTATGAACGTATCCGTTTGTATCATCTTCAGGACGTTTCCTACAAAACAATAGGTCCATATCTAACAATTGAAGCCTTATCTGAGAACACAGTAAATGAATTATAATAAAATCGCGGCGGTCCCGGTACAAATGTGTTGTACATGTATACGCCCACGCTTGCGCCGGCGTCGCCTTACGCCACTCTTTCCACACTTTATATTAACTAATTTTATTATTATTATATCAATAGACATAAAATTTCATGATGTGTACGTGTAAACTAGCATTTTGTGGACAAATAGCCTGTCTTATAAGATTGAAAATCTGTATTTTAATGGAAAGTTTATCACTTCAGAAGTAAATCGAGTTTGCAAGTATCAACCCTTAAGAAGACAGCTACTTAAGGAAGGAGTAATCTATAATAAATTACAACAGAATAAATTACAGACTCAAATATCATAAATAATAAAGACATTCAATCTAATAAAATTAATATTTTTTTTACTGAATTAAAAGAGATTAATTCTAAATAGATTAACCCATCCTGTACTTACAAGTTACAATATTCTTAGCCATTAGTGAAATGCTGTCAAATATCACTGTTTCACACAAGTTTCGCTGATTGCCACTGCAGGACGCTTAAGCCTCTACCAATAAATACCGAGGCAGATAACATGAGCAAAATAATATCTTCTACAAAGTGCTTTAACGCAGTTAAATAAACCGTTTTATTATTTAAATGTAAGTCAACAATACAAACGCAGCAGATTGTTCAAAGGAAATTACTCGGCTACGAGCCTACGGCTACGGAAGATGACATTACCATTCAAGGCGATTCGTAAATGACAAATAATTACATCAATTATCTATATTATAACCATCATTATGTCATGTTTCGAATTATTTGCCAGTGCGTTTCGCTAAGCATTTAAGGGTGAGCGCGACCGCAAGCAATTATAACTTTGCCTTGTTGTGGGCAACAGAATTAAAGGCACTGGCCCATTGATGCAGGCACATCATACGCACTTCGCTCCGTACGAAATGTCACCTCACCTAATAACAATTTGCATTTCGACTGGCCTCTCAACTCAGTTGGTAGCAACTCTACCTTCTGCAACGTATGACGTGGGTTTGATTCCCGGCGAGGACAAATATTTGTGTGGTAAACACAGATGTTTGTTCTCAGTCAGGGTGTTATATTGTATTCTAAATATGTAGGTATTGACAGACAAATAATGTTAAATCAGCTGTCGGGTTATCATGGTAGTTTATTTATTTATTTCATTTCAGAGGCTAGACAAACTGGCAAGAAGCTGATAGCAAGCTGCCACTTTTCGCAACAGCTTAAAGTAAGCTAAGAAAGGCAGCACCAACAGTTGTTTTAATTGGAGATTGATCTACAATATGACCTGATTAGATTTTGAATTATCATCTTATTATTTCTTTAAATAATAAACATCTGATCAGGGCACCACTGACTGGCGCAAGAGCGCCTTACATAATTCAATTGTTATGATGATGCACTGCCGTGTACCCGTACTCAGAGTGCACAGCGATGGGACTGCACCTCAAAACGACATGCTGCTGACTCCTGTCAAAGTACGGTGACGCACATTTGCTGCCAGTTAACTCAGGGGGGAGTCATATGAAAGTTGAATGCGAAATTATACATAAATGCTTGTGAGGGCTACCCACAGTGTCACAGTAGTTCCTGCTTCAAGCTTTTAGGAATCGACTTGACCTTGAGTGTGACAAAGTGGCCTTAAACAAGTATAAAAAATTGTATGAATCGGGATGTTGGTACAAATTTTATTTTGGGTTTTTAGACATTTAATAATTATTCTCTGCAGGGCATTCAATAAACTTAAATAACAACGTCTTATAATAACCCTATCAACTTTAAATAAATTGTGGAATGCCAATAATATCGATTCCTGATCTAACCCGTTCAATATTGTAAAGCTCTAGTGAACACGACATTGTGGAATGAACGCTGCTTCTATATACAACCAAAAAATGCCTGTGCCTTAAACAGCAATCGAAACAAGCATATAACTATAATATACATAGCATATAATAATAGCTTGCACATGGCGCGTTTAATGCGCAGGTAACCCTGGCCTGTGCCGACGCACGTACAAGCGAATGAAAAGTCCAGCTGTGGTCTACGTGACCGACGTGCCTGTAATCTACAGATAATGCTAGAAAACTTATGTGGACTGTCTGGGAAAATATTATTTGTCAAGGTCAATATCAATTCGTCTATTCACTTCACTTCTTTTTTTTTGGCCGCTGCGACTAACTGACAATATTCTGCCAAATTCGTCTTTTTAGCTGTTTCACAAGGATCACTCTGAAACATCTATAGGTTCTGTATAACTCGTCCAAAAGTTTTGTTAGTCTACATTAAAAATCCTTTCCCCAAAAAGAAACTGAATTGTAAAGCCTGCCTAATTTGAAAAGTAAATCTGACTGAGCCAAATCCTGATGAAGGATTTATTCAGAGATGCATTATCTAGGCTACAATTTTAAACTTTCGATAAATTCACTTATTGCCGGTTTGAAACTAATTGTCTAATAATAAATATTTTTGTCTCTAATTTTGATCTGCCAAAATAAAGACGAAAATATTTTTCCGAATGTTTCTAACCTGCAAATACAACTTTTTGCTCCGATAGTACCTACCTCTACCTTCATGAATATGAGAGACAATTATATTGAAATGCCGTCAAAAGCCGTTTTGTCAATGACATAGTAATTTCGTAGCAACTTTGTAGGAAGAAATTGTAAAGAATTAATTCCAGAGCTTACATTCGTTTCGATACGCGGCTGTTATTGCAAATTATGTAGCTATCTAAGTAAATGCAGGTAAGTGAACGTTACACATAAATTGTTTATTTCAAGTTTTTTTTTATTCAACATAAAACTTATAGTTTCTAATGACGGCCGACTTGTCTATTGACTGACTTGACTAAAAACTATTTTATTTATGTAATATACATCCTCATTTGACATTGGCAAAATGTCCAAATGGACAGAGTCCATATAGTAAAGAAGAAGAAGACTTTGTTACTTTTTTGTATTTCAGGAGAAACCTCAAGTAAAGGTACTTCGTTTTATAATAAAGCATTTCATTTTGTTTCAAGGTATGAATTTTATTGTATTCTGTACTTTTACTAACTAACCTAATTAACCTAAACAATCTTGAGTTTTATTAAAAGTAAGTATTTCAAACAAATGTTAATCGCTAAACTAGTCTAGTACCTAGGTAGGTATTGAAAACCAAAACTAGTAAGAATCAACATGTCTTACATAAAAATATGTTACGTTTCTTAAGATAGGGGCAAAACTGTAAGCCATTCTAAAAATATTGATCCAAAAATATCCGCCATCATAGGCACGGTTTATTAAAAAAGTACAGAGAGTATTGTCCATTATTCACGCTCCTTTCAACAAACCATAGCACTACAATTAATTTGTTATCTAAGTTCAATTTTAATTTCCATTACCTACTGCTATCGTCGCGTCGGTGGTCCAAACAGCCAATCATTAGACGATTCGATCGATAATGACGCGTTTCGGTTTCAAATCGACGTTTTAATAACTTCCAATTTTATCTTGTTTACAGCCTTTCAAAAATATACTTCCATAGCGGTAAGTTTTCTTCGGTCTAAAATAGGCCGTAAATCCAAACAAATAGAAACACTTTTCCTATTCGTGAACTTCTGATAGATGCTACGCCACTTGTAGTTTTTTAATGAGTATAGCCCAAAAAGCTTAGATATTTGAGAAATATAAAAGAGATGTGAATAACTATCAACGTCCGCTGAAGTCGTATAATTTCCTTATCTTCAGTAGATCGAATATGAAGCCGGTCGTGCGCGTGCGATTGGACAGCTCTGCACCAATCGCCGGTCACCGATTCTCGATGGTTAGACGATCGATTCTTTTTGATTATTACAATAATTTCAACACGATTGCTAGCTAATTGCGCTGTTTCCGACGATCGTGGACTGAACACGAAGAATTACCGATAAATTTATCCAGATGGAACTTGGAAGATACAAAGGCCCTATAAAATTACCGGAGATGTTGATGATAGCTCACAGAGAAACATAGCAGAATAGAGCGCACTAATATGACTGCAATATTAAAATCAAAAGTGTTCATACCCGGTACATCTTGGCTCCAGCCAAGTTAAAGCGTCTAAGACGTCAGATACGTCAACTGGCCTCTCAGCTCAGTTGGTAATAGCCCTGCCTTCTGCGCCGTAGGTTGTGAGTTCGATCCCCGCTGAGAACAAATATTTGTGTGGTGAATTCTGATGTTTGTTCTCTGCCATGGGTGTTATATTGTATTCTAAAACATAAGTGTTTAAAAAAAAAATGTTGTGTGGATTGTCCCCAATACAATATTTATGTTTATATAAAATTGCTATGATTTATAAGGCATCCCTTTTTAAGAATGACTCTTATGTAGGCTCAAAAAACGTAGTATCAATGCAAGATCAAGCATTGCCTGTTCATAGTTTCTACCACTGCATGCGTGACACAATAAAAAAGGTGGAAAACCGCGCTCTACCTAATACTTTTCCTCTGAGCATAGGACCTAGTTAAGGACTCGTCGTGTGGATAATTTTATCTAATGTTACATTGTTATGTTATTTTACTGAACGTGATTTCTATATCTCAATTTGCTAATAACAGTTCTAATGGAAACCTAGACCTTGTGGTTGTTCCTCTACTTACCTACAACTTAGATGCATGTTGTGTGATACCTACCTATATTATTAATTCTTTTTGTCGATTAATTTAAATAATACTAAGTAGTAACTTATTTTCACCATCGAGTGATTTTAGACATAGACATCATAGACAAGCATTTATTTGCTACTTCAGCACACACAATGCAAACTGTTACATTAAGGGGGTACGATTTCTATACAAACTTAATTTACACAACTATGGGCGAATAAAGTATTAATGTACACTGAAATAGCTGTAATAGGCTTTTACAGTGGTCCTTATTACCGGCCAGTTATATAAAGTTGGAGTGTCAGCCCTTGGTCGTGGCAGTCGGGGCTTCAGAAAAAGAACTAACAGACTTTTACGACTATTTTGAGACATATGGTTTAAGCTCATTCACGTATTCAATGCCGAGTACCCGTTAGAAAGAATGACGAAAAAATTACTTCTTTGGTTTTTGATTAATATTTCTGTTTTCCTACAGTTTTCTCCAACTTTATATAACTGGCCGGCAATAAAGACCACTGTAAAATTCTATTACAGCTATTTCAGTGTACATTTATACTTTGTTTGCCCATACTTGTGTAAATTCAGTTTGTATCGGAATCGAACAACCTTAAGTAACTATTTTTTACTATATTGAACTATTTTGTAGTTTAAGATTTTTTTAAATAAAAGACTGCAAACATAAGTTAAATGCCTATACTTACCTAGGAGTAGGCAACAAATATTGCACATTGGCTTTTCTGCTTTCGTAGAGCGCTATCTCGTTCTGACGCACACTATGAAGCCGAAATTAACCGATGTGCAAAATTTGTTGCCTACTACTATAACTCTTTTTGATTTACGTATTATATATCGAAAAAGGACTAGTGAAGCCGGACATAATGTATGGGGGTTTAGAGTTTAGCTTTCTGTAACACAACGTTTAGAAAAATGCTTGCCCCCGTAAATTGTCTCTGAATTTTTGAATATTATAATCTTCAACGACGATATTAAGTTCTTTCTTGCTATTAGGTACTATTCACAAGTTCCTCATATTTTACTTTTAAAGGTCTGAGAGCGGTGATAGACATTCCCTTCTGCTTGCCCAAAACTGGACCGGAACTCTAAAAGCAATAACTTTTTAACCGACTTCAAAGGAGGAGGTTCTCAATTCGGTTGTATTTTTTATGTTTTTTATCGCATAATTTCGTCTTTAAAAGCCAATTTGAAAAATATTTTTTTTCTGAAAAGTATATTACTTAGTAGTAGTTATAGTAGTATTTTCAGATTGGTCCCGAAGAAATTTGATCAATTTGGTTTAAACCTTTGGTTTTGATAATTTTTTTTATGTTTGTTACTGTTTGGCCCTGAAGTCGGGTTTTTTAAAGTTTTTTTATATTAAATTAAGTTTGCGTTCATAAGGCCTTTTTAGTATACGAGGTTTAATAGTCTTGTCTTGGCAAAGTTTTCGTCGCTAAAGCCCCGGCATTACCCGGCGTCAAAGGAACCTAACTGCAAATTAGTTACTCAAACTACCGCCGAGACGACATACTAACTTCCTACCACTTAGATTATACAACCTATACCTACGTGGGTACTACTGGGTACCTATGTTGCATGCATTAGTCGTATAAAGTCTCATAAAGTCACGTATAAATGATGCATCATTTTCTTAATCTCCTTTGAATGATATAAAAAATAAAAGAATCCACATTTATATTACAATAGCACTCAGCCAGCAATTTAGCAACGGAAGCTCAAAAACTTAAATCGTGTAAGGTTTTAGTTTAATGTTTTTACCGGCATCTTATAGCCGCATCGCTAGATGGAATGAATCGTACATAATCAAACCACATGCAGGGCAGTAATTGCCTCTATATTCAAAGCCCCGCTCACATCACGCCGTATAATGACAAAAATAGTCCAAAAAACACCGCAGCATATGAGATATTTTTTCCAATGTTCGCGCGCTCGCACGAAGCTAAATTACGAAATAAAAGATTAAGTTAAAAGATC
This sequence comes from Thera obeliscata, assembly GCA_947578465.1. Lineage (NCBI taxonomy): Eukaryota > Metazoa > Arthropoda > Insecta > Lepidoptera > Geometridae > Thera > Thera obeliscata. Next base: position 10,575,989 of record OX387926.1, read on the forward strand.
AATAAACTTAATAAATGATCTCAATAATTGTTGTATTACGGACACAATGGAGCGGCGTCGTGGAACGTCATTAAGGCGCGAACATCATTAATTTTATTCGCGGCTTTTTGACGTAAAAGCAATGGCGTCTGTCAGATTTGAAAAGGCACGCTGGTGCCACCTGTTGGTAGCGCGGTGAATTAGACATTAAACCCCGCGGCGCGCTTTCCACTTGATACTGCCACCGGAATGACTTGACGAAAAGGCAAAGGACCATTCAATTTGTAGAAAAAGCGTGTGTAACATACCCATAAAACACCCTCCGAATCAAATCTTTACCCACCATGACTCTATCATATCCATGGATCCGTTTACAATAGCTACCTACGTGCTCAATGCCTTTCGATATAATAATATACGCTTTTAGTTCATAAAGTTCCACATGATGATATTTCATATAAGAACTATAGAAAATAGAAAAGCTTAGTGTAAGTACTCAGGTTCAATCAATGTAGCGCTTGTGCCTAACTGTTGGTAGTCATGCTCAAAGATGAAAGAGAAAAAAATATGATCCCAAAAAAATGAAGCCGCCTCTACAGATTAGATTTCTTTATGGTAGCTAATTGCGTTTTATCAAATTAAATCCGTGCTGCCCGCGGCGAGCGCCAAAATGATTGATAATGTTTGAGAAGGTTTCATACCCACTAGTTTTGTAGAATAAACTGTTTTGATTCGAATTGATATTTTGCCATTTGTCACTGGCCGTTTCTTCATATTTTTTTACATATATCATTGTATATTTTCTCAAAGCCATTTATCTCACCATTTAGCTCACAAAAAAAGCCACTAGAATTAGTTAGTAATTCCTCTTTTATTACAAGATATTTAGATGTTTTATTTAGGTTATGTGTATTTTTTTCTAGTTGTCTGAAATAAATGATCATTATTGTTATTTATTTAGTAGGTAGTTATCATGTGCGACAGATAACTTAAATGTTTAGATCTTTCAATCAATATACAGAACTTTTAGATGAGCAATAGATCCAAGATAAAATAATGGTGAGTCAATCATTTTCTAGTTTAAATGTTCATGTTTTAGTAATTCATTTATATTATTCGTATGATTATATGGACGTACAAGATGCCAGACATGGCCTCAAGCTTTTTGCCATCAGTGCCGAGGATGAGTAGCGTTTGCTACTGGTTTAGAAATTATATAGTTGCCACAGTTTTAGAATCACTCAGACGTCTGTCAGAACCTTAATAGCGGCAAATTCTAGATCGAAAAAAACTAATAGTTTGGTATCGAAATATTTATTTGGTCTGCGCAATTTTATAGACTTCTACTCTATTAATAGCGCTCTATGTTCATTTAATTTACTCTATGTATAAAAAAAATACAAAACAAAACTAAACTAAACTTATACAGAAAAAATCATTCACTGCAGTTCCTGTTGAATCTTTTAAATATAAATAAATAATAAAGAAATAAATAATGCTGGACAATTCACACAACATTATCTAGCCCCAAGCTAAGCAGAGCTTGTGTTATGGGTGCTAGATAACTGATATACATAATACAATACATTACATGTATATTTTTTATTTTTTATTTTATATAGAAAAAGACCAGAACACCTGGAACAAATACCTGCAGATCGTACAAATATTTGTTCCAAGGCGGGAATCGAACCCGCAACCTCTTGCGTCGCAGGTGGACATTCGCCCACCGCACCACAGAGGTCGTCATATTTACTACCTCTAACTACCTCTGTATATATAGCAAAAAAGATTCACAAGCAAATCGCATCGAAGTGGGTAGCAACCGTATCGTTAATATCCCAGAAAAGGGGTATTCGAATCCCGGTCAGAGTGCACCGCATTTTGAACGAGCCGTCATTTCAATCATTAAGCAATCCGGCGGTGGGCACAAAGCAATGATTGATGCGCGCGTTTACCGGCCTGTGCCTCAGTGGCACCCACTACTAAAAAACGAATGCTTAATTAACTCGTTTGGCACCGCCGCTCATTATAAAGCACGGTAAGAATTTAAAGACGCGACTTTTTGTCTCCCGTTTGAACACTGGTGGAAACTCACAGTTCGGATGGAATCGACGGAAAAATCAATTTGGTACAAAGAATCCTTATTTATAAACATAGACAATTTGAAATGGACATGAAATAGACATGGGGTTAAAAACCACTTCCAAAAACTAAAGATGAAAGCGCCGATGCGAACCCTGACATTACTATGTTTTATAGAAACCCAAGACTATTACCTACTATGTTTTATGTTATATACATAAATAATTGAACTGAGAAAAAAATACTTATTACATTTGAATATTATTTTTGCAATCGATTCGGGACAAGATCTGTAAGTCAACAGGCCTTTGTATTTAGCCTCGGATTTTGATCTTATAATAAATAAGTGACATACACGCGACACAATAATTATTCCAAACGAAAAATATAAAGAGTAGAAAGTGCGTTGTTTTCGTAGAAGGTATCTACGAGGCGCTACGAAGAGCTACGCCAACGTAGTATTAATTATTCTAATGACACTACCATGTTATGTCAAAATGTTATGTAAAGTCGCACTAGAAAGTCGTGTCAAATACTACGAGTATATTCCTGAAGATTGAACGTCAAATTCTGGCTTAATTATTAATCAAACCGAGGCGGGCGATAGACGATGATGCATCGAGCTTTGATTACATTAACGCGTTCAAACCCTCAATAATTAATACCTCGTCGTGATGTTCGAAGAACAATAGGTTTAAGCTTCTATCCTAAATGGAAAACGGTTCGCCAATTTAATTAGAAACAAAGCAGGTGAAGAATCACCTGCTTTTTGTTCTGTCTAAAATATACTAATCAAAGTAAAAAAACTTTGTTTCTCATTAAAAATCCCTGTGAAAAAGATGAGCGTAGGAAAAAGGCTTTGCTTTACGAAATACCAATAAATTGTAATCAGTAAAGTCTGGTAGGAATTTTTAGACAAACGAATTGCTGATGACTTTGAGTCGCATTTATTTTCTGTAATTTCATAAACTATTTATTATTGTAAGTATAATGTTACCGTTGAACCACGACGTCCTGTGCGGTTAAAACAAAACCTGCCCATCCTTTGTTCATGACTTGTAAGCATTCAGCGTGTGCAAATTGTCTTTCCCTTTCGGTTTTAAGTTTTAACTATACAAAAATGTTCAAAGGCGAATTTCGTTTAAAATAAACACAGTATTGTGGAGAATGGACTCTGTGGTTAGGAAACACGCTCTTATTGATGTTCGGTCTTTTGTTATGGGATCGTGCCAATCGAGGCTGCGACACCTGTCGTTTCTTGAGAAACAATCGATGAATAAATATACGTAGTAGGAAAGTATATCAGTAGCAGAACCGGAAATCTAAAAGCTACCAATTTCAATCTTTGTATGTTTATTTGACTAGTTTCGGATTCTTATTTCCTTTCTCATTTAAGTCAGTTTCCTTATACAGAAATACAACAGTTTCCATGTTAGGAAGGAGGCACATTTCCAGCGTTGTCAGCTCCCACGTGCTAGGTTCTTTTATAGTTTATTCACGAGAACTATCTTCAGATTAGATAGCCTGTATCTCGACGCCCACCAGGCCACCGCGGTCTGCGAATCTTTGCTGTGTACACTTTACATCAAGATTTGATGATAATTTAAACTAAAGAGTTTTGTGAATGAAAACCAACCGTATGGCGTATGAGTGTGACTCATCATGACCCATTCTCCTAATGACATTTTTGGCGCTTTTGCTGGTAGGTAATTTTTTTATGTTCGTAGGGTTGCTAATTTTTCTTATTTTTATTTAATGCATTTGTTTTGTTAATTAAGTTTTAGAACACTTCCGTTACGAGATATTAATTTGAAATACTTATACATATATGCCTTAGGTCTTGACTTGTTATTCAATTAAAGAGATATAAGTTTAATTTTTTGTTAAATTTATTTGATGTTTAGAAGTGTTTAGTTTTGTTTTCTCTGTTCCAGTTTCCCATTACGATTCTATTGTTTTTTGTAACGCATTTATGAACAGTTGTCACACGACTAAATAAATAAATGTAGAATATAATCTGAGATACTTTAAATTAGGAACGTTTAGAAGTTTTAAAGTTTCCAAGATACTAACTTTCAAGGTTGACTGTATCTTCATTCCAACGATGACTTCTCCTGGGCTTGCCAGCTGATAGCACGGACGGGAACATGATCAGGCGAGATCCAATAGTTATGGAGCGAAATGTTGTAGTTATTGTGCTGTCGATAACAGTGCTCTTGGACCTGTGTCGTATATTTACAACTAAGTCATTTATTGAATACATGATGGCAAAAAGTAACGAGACTGGACAAGATGGTTGCTTTGTCTTCTAAAGAAATCCCTTTAAGCAGAGCATTTAAAAGTACATGTCTAAAATGTGAGTTTCTATCTTTCAAAAAGACGAAAGAGATTCGGTAAGTTTGGATTTACCGGGAACATGCGTGTAATGCGATCGTTCAATTCAAATCTACCCTTATAGCCGGAATAGCTCAGTTGGGAGAGCGTTAGACTGAAGATCTAAAGGTCCCTGGTTCGAACCCGGGTTTCGGCAAATATTTTGTAAGAACGATTTTTTCGCTTTCCTCAAGTCATGTAGGTAATCTACGTCGTTACGTACGCATTGCTCAAATAAGGTTGATAATTTATTGGTTTCATCACTTTCACAAAAAATGATTAACCTAAGGTTCTACAATTTAGGCATTGTGAGCAATATTGTAAACGGGCAGTATTTTTCTCACGGATAATAGATATAGAGTAACCTAAAAAATATTTTAGTTTAGCGGATAGCAAATACAACCCTACGTAATACTAAAGTTCAAACACACCACTTCCGGTAGCAACAAAATTAGAACAAATATCGAAATAATCACAAAGGCAACTGAGCCATTAGTTATACTTTCCACCCTACAAGCTACTCTAAGCATTAAGCACCACTCAAATTAAGTGTGGCTCGATCAACAGTCATTTTCGGTTACAATTAACCACACATTTGAGTGAAAAGTCAACCACCCACTCCAATTGATTTATTGTGTACTGTAGTTCCGCCATTTTGTGCCGAGAATGTAATGTGTGGAATTAGAGTGTTGTGTACAGATACTGGATGCGCCCTGACTTATGTCCGGAGTTCTGGCATTGTTCTTTAGCATTTAATCCCTGCTTAGTTTATATAGCAGGTGTGCCTTTTGCATTGTAAAACTAGTAAGATGCAACAGCAACAAAACTAAACATTTGATATCAAATCAAGCACGCTTATGATTGCAATATCTTATTAAAAGGTAATTTAATTAAATTGCAGTAAATTGCAGTAAGGTTAGAACAAGACTCTACCGAACTCTGCCAACACTGTAGCAAAGTTTCAAAGTAAAGTTCTAATCGTATAGGATAAAAATCGGTACCAACACAAATGTAGGTTCTCTATCCAAATTCGACGTGGAATGTTTTCCAACAATCCACAAATAAGAAAAAAATAAATAAAAAAAAAATAATTTTAATTTTTAATTTTTTTTTATTTTTTTTTTTAATTTGGTTGAAATTTTTTTTGTAAATATTTCTGTGTGCATTAAAGAATTAAAGAATTAAAGAATTAAGAAATCTAAAATGATCTTGTATGTGCTAAGTTTAAAAAAACCATTATGACAGCATTTAAAAAGTGAAGTCAAGTCATAAAAAAATCAGCGTTTACAAGCAAATGTTTACAAATATTCTAAATCGAATTTGGTTAGAGTAGTACGCTCTTCTTCCACCATACCAGTCGTTTCCATCCGCTAGTAAGTCTGCGATGGCGTGTGCCAGGGGTGCAGTTCATTTGTCTAAACGCAGTACATTTGAAGGGCACTCGACAAGGGCTGGGAAAGTGTTGCACTTTACAAAAAGTTAAAATGCTCGTTGAGTATTCAAGTGATCAAGTTTTCATTCAATTGCTCTTTTTGTTTGAGTGCTTGATTGCACCATTAAGGATCAATTATTGGTAGTAACGACGGTCTACCTTTTTATGTTATTTCTCTTACAAAAGGTGCTGTTGTTTATACAAAGCCTTTAATATTGTACATCATCATCAGTATAAGACAAGTTCACTTTTGGGCAAAGGCCTCCCTATACATTTCCAAGAAGAACAATAAATTAAAGGCCCATTTTAAGCACTCCGAGATTCACATACAAATTCTTGCTACCTCTAGATACTTTCCAAATATATTAAAAAGCACAAGGATTTGACCGACAAAAGATTCTTGTGTCGCGCGAGTAATAAAAGTTCGTAACATTTTCGTTTCAGTGCCATTCTTAACTAACACTGAACTTGCTACTGGACTCATTTTTGAAAGTTCATATATTGAATCACAGAGCAACGCGTTGTTATAATAATAGCCCCAGTGCTCTGTATGAACAAATAAAAGTGTGAACAAAAAGTACTTATGTCTATGAACTCACTCATTGATTGAAACTTACGTTTTAATTTTATTCAGTGTGCTTGTACCTACTTATTTAACCGTTTTCACCACCCTAATATCTACTACTAAAATTGGTTGCCTTTTGGTAAAACAACGCTCCAAGTAGACTTCGGAGCAAAGTTTGACCGATTCGTTGACATTGCGCAAATTGAATGCGTGCTCTAACATAATTAATACTACTCTGTAAATACAAAGTAATAACGAACAAAACTGATAAAATCTAGTGGACATTATGAAGGAAAGTAATTTTCGACTATTTCTTTACCATTCCAAGCCGTATCGGCGCCAAAGTTTTTCAATTACAAGTCCAAACGATGTGCCTAATTACCGTAACAGGAAATACAATTGAAATTACGGGTTTATACACTCGAAAACTACCAACATAAAGTTTTGGGGAATTTGAGATTATTTTTATGAACAACGGGATATTTACCATGATTTAATTTTGTAAGTCAAAACTCACAAAATTATATCATGGTAAATATTCCGTTGTTCATAAAAAAAATGTTGAAAACCATGATCTTAGTTTAAAAAAATATTGAAGGATGTAGCTATTCTTCATATTTCCAATGCATGTGATGTAACACACATTTCCGCCAAAAACAAGTTCAAAACATATTTCAATGCATATTTTTACAGTTTGGGGTTTACCGCGAACAAAATGTAAAAATATTCAAAAGAAAAGTAGATGCAATATTTTTCGATACCATAACTTATGAGTTTTTTTAAGAAAGAAAGAAGGAAAGAAAGAAAGAAGAACAATATTGTTTTATAATTTTTGTAATTGCATCACCTTTGGCACACTAACCTTTCTAGTCACCTTATCCAGTACCTATTTTGATCATGTAAAACCTACATCTACTTATTAGGTAATCCTAATGAACCTATACCACGGTAAGTACGCAACCATGCCTAACCGAGATCATTAATAAGTGCATTCTACTATTAGCTAATCCAGTAGGTTTGCTATAAAACAGTAATTGACTCACGAGAACAATAACCAAGGAAACGAACTGCAAAAACGTTTATCGTTCAACCGTTTTCCATTATCTCTATCTCACTATCAGTTTTCACAATAAATCATCTAGATATGCCTGGAGGCTTAGCCGCTATTGAAGTCGATTACGCCGGTCGATTATAAAATAAGAGTACCGACTCGTAGCACATTGTTCAAATCCTCATTTCTCCATATAAGTAAGCTAGCTAGAGTGAAGAAGAACCGGATAAGATATATATTCCAAATTTCACAATTATTTTCTCATGCAATGAGAAAATCAAATCAAGTCAATTTCAATCAAGCAAAGAAATATCAATGATGGTTAGCTTATTTCAATGAGCAGACAACAGACACACAAGACCCCGAAGTGCGACCTTATGGGTTCCTTTTATCCGAAACACGGAAACGGCGAGCCGGCGTTCTTTAGCAACTTTCTGAAGGAAAAATCTTAAGGCACACCCTTCTTGTTCTGTGGGTCCACCCGATATTGGGTGGTATAAAATGTACCATACTTTTACATTAGTAGGTAGGTACTGCATTCCCATGAGCATAATTGCTTTCAAAGAAAAAATAATATTTTTAAAACAGATTTAACCTTTGTGTCGAAGTTGCTTCGATTGAGCTATAGGCAAAGAGTATAGTTATGGAGGGGGCTATAGGGTGCACCACAACAGCAGCTGAGCTATTTCATAGAAGCATGCGTGATTGTAACTTGTCGTTTACCGTGTCACGCCATACCTGCAATTATTACGTATGAACCATAGAATAGATCAGTGTTCGCATGTTAATTGTTGGGAAAATTCGGAACATAACGAGGGTGACTTTCTGACTGGTGGGAACCCACCTATTGCCAATTAAATTAGACAACTGTTTAATTACGTCAACTACCGATTTGTGTTGCTGCTAAGTTTAAATTTTACAGACTGCTGGAGGACAGCTACGCAACTATGACGGTTTATTCCCAACTAGCTACTAGGATTTTGCCCCCGAACAAGGCCTCAAAGAGTTGGGAAAATACTCACTTTGAAAGCGCAACGGCAATAAAATGTATGGAACCGTTGGTATTATTGGAACCATTGGTTGAAGATGCGATTTATTTTTATGTACCTATACGCTCAGGTATCCTGTAAAGTAATTTCTCAGTATACCTATATCTCTAACTCTAAGGTATACCTACCTTTGAAAAACTAACCAAAGATAATGAGTCAACTCAATTACATTGAAATTAAAGTGACACTATAGGTACCTACCGTTTGTCGTTAGACCCAGTTTTTACATGAAAACACCATAGGCTGGTGTTTTGAAATGTTGCTGGGCTGAAGCAGCTGAAACTCACAAACAAAACTGCATTTAACGAAGTGAGCCAGCTGTTCTCGCACCGCACTCCATTTTCTAATTAGGAATATTATAGGTTACGAACGACTTATTATGAATGACACTTTTCAGAGGGGGACTGATTTAATAAGTCAAATTATAAGTTGAAATGAGATAATTTTCTGTAATTAGGGAAGGAACCTGTGACAGATAGGTAAGATATTTTTAAATCCTATATAAGTAGATATCTACTTAAAATAAACATCTACCTAAGTAGTAGTTAGTGTACTACGTACATTAATGTCACTAAAAATTTATTCAAGCCTGGATTAATTTGATCACAGGTGTTTCAATTGAGTTGAAGTTTACACGAACAAAAGATAAACACATTTTTACTAAAATATGTTTACTTATGTACCTATTTAAAAAAACTAGAAGCCTATCCCACCAAAACGTATATTAGCTACTTACCCATACCTACCTAATAGAAGCTGTCGTACTGTCGTAGTCCATTACCATTTAAGTACAAAAAATATTTTTCAGTTAAAGTTCGTGTAAACTTCAACTCAATTGAAACACCTGTGATCAAATTAATCCAGGCTTGAATTTATTGATAGCCATAACGGTGTCGGCCGTTTAGTGTGCCGTACGTAATCCTCTGATTTGCATACCTAATCGACGAGTGCCACGGAAGGCTACACGCACCCCGCATGTGCTATGATTTACCATGTAGCGCTATTCTGTGACTAGTCGACCATTTATCAGGAAACAATGACTAGAGACGGGAAACAGGTCACAAGGCGAATATGTCCCGCCATAGGGATGTGATCAATCTTAAGAGCGAGTCGTGCAAAATAGTTGAAAACGATAGTCACGGTTAAATCGATATTATGAATATACTTGCAATAATGAATCTAAAACTTTGTATAAAGTACCAGACTGAACGTATTGACAATTATTCCGTAACAAAAAAAAATATTTATATAATTAAATAAACACAGATAGGTAAAATTTGACAAATCGTTTGTCGGCGTTATTAAAAAATGTCATGTTACACTGTTGATTTTATGAACAAACTTTAATTCGAATTAATCTCAAATGTTTAGTCTACAATTAGTCCTTTTTCGATTTTTAATAAATCACTTAGTTATTTAGTTATGAATTTTTTAAAAAAGCATCTCAAATCCGCCATACAAATTTACTATGGACGCGCGAAGTTGAATATATACGCGACGAACGCTCGCGGAAATTCAGTCCACCACGAGAGCTCAGAGTGGGAGCACGTCTCTTTGCGAGGCGACGCGAGCCAACTAGCAAACGCGATCTTATGTGTATGTACACACAGCTGCAAACAGGTAAAGTGAGGTAAGCCATTTTTTATTATCTATGCTTTTTATTGCTCAAAAAAATGTGATGTACCTATAAATATTTACTCTGTTTAGGGAACAATGGGAAAGCGAAAAGAAAGATATTCTAAGAAGAAAAGTGGCGCTCTGTTCCGGAAAAAAAAATCTATAAAAATATTATGTACGTATGTAGGTATAGATTATTTACGTATTTCAAATTTGATGTTGGTATTGTTCCAAGTTTTTTTGGTCAGGCTGATTGCGAATCGAAAATCCAAGATGGCGGATTCATTTTTTTTTTATATTTGATATTGGTATCGTTTAATAAGTTTTCGAGGGCGCTGGTTCCGAATCTGCCATTCATTTTTTAATCCAAGATGGCGGATTCTTTTTTTGTCATAAATTTTTGATATGGGGTTTTGGGGGCGCTGACTCCGAATATGCCATTCATTTTTTAATCCAAGATGGCGGATTCATTTTTTTTATATTTGATATTGGTATCGTTTTATAGGTTTTTGAGGGCGCTGGTTCCGAATCTGCCATTAATTTTTTAATCCAAGATGGTGGATTTTTTTTTGTCATAAACTTTTGATATGGGGTTTTGGGGGCGCTGGCTTCAAATATGCCATTAATTTTTTGATATGGGTATCGTTTTATGGGTTTTTGGGGGCGCTGATTTTGAATCTGCCATTCATTTTTGAATCCAAGATGGCGGATTCTTTTTTTTCTTAAATATTTGATATGGGTATCGTTTTATGGGTTTTTGGGGGCGCTGGTTCCGAATATGCCATTCATTTTTGAATCCAAGATGGCGGATTCTTTTTTTCTTAAATATTTGATATGGGTATCGTTTTATGGGTTTTTGGGGGCGCTGGTTCCGAATATGCCATTCATTTTTGATTCCAAGATGGCGGATGTTTTTTTTTTCTTAAATATTTGATATGGGTATCGTTTTATGGGTTTTTGGGGGCGCTGGTTCCGAATATGCCATTCATTTTTGAATCCAAGATGGCGGATTCTTTTTTTTCTTAAATATTTGATATGGGTATAGTTTTATGGGTTTTTGGGGGCGTTGATTTTGAATCTGCCATTCATTTTTGAATCCAAGATGGCGGATTATTTTCTTTCTTAAATATTTGATATGGGTATCGATTTATAGGTTTTTGGGAGTGCTGGTTCCGAATATGCCATTCATTTTTGATTCCAAGATGGCGGATGTTTTTTTTTTCTTAAATATTTGATATGGGTATCGTTTTATGGCTTTTTGGGGGCACTGATTTTGAATCTGCCATTCATTTTTGATTCCAAGATGGCGGATGTTTTTTTTTTCTTAAATATTTGATATGGGTATCGTTTTATGGGTTTTTGGGGGCGCTGGTTCCGAATATGCCATTCATTTTTGATTCCAAGATGGCGGATGTTTTTTTTTCTTAAATATTTGATATGGGTATCGTTTTATGGGTTTTTGGGGGCGCTGGTTCCGAATATGCCATTCATTTTTGATTCCAAGATGGCGGATGTTTTTTTTTCTTAAATATTTGATATGGGTATCGTTTTATGGTTTTTTGGGGGCGCTGGTTCCGAATATGCCATTCATTTTTGAATCCAAGATGGCGGATTCTTTTTTTTCTTAAATATTTGATATGGGTATCGTTTTATGGGTTTTTGGGGGCGTTGATTTTGAATCTGCCATTCATTTTTGAATCCAAGATGGCGGATTATTTTTTTTCTTAAATATTTGATATGGGTATCGATTTATAGGTTTTTGGGAGTGCTGGTTCCGAATATGCCATTCATTTTTGATTCCAAGATGGCGGATGTTTTTTTTCTTAAATATTTGATATAGGTATCGTTTTATGGGTTTTTGGGGGTGCTGATTTTGAATCTGCCATTCATTTTTGAATCCAAGATGGCGGATTCTTTTTTTTCTTAAATATTTGATATGGGTATCGTTTTATGGGTTTTTGGGGGCGCTGGTTCCGAATATGCCATTCATTTTTGATTCCAAGATGGCGGATGTTTTTTTTTCTTAAATATTTGATATGGGTATCGTTTTATGGGTTTTTGGGGGTGCTGATTTTGAATCTGGCATTCATTTTTGATTCCAAGATGGCGGATGTTTTTTTTTCTTAAATATTTGATATGGGTATCGTTTTAGCGGTTTTTGGGGGTGCTGATTTTGAATCTGCCATTCATTTTTGAATCCAAGATGGCGGATTCTTTTTTTCTTACTTATTTGATGTGAGCATCGTTTTATGGGTTTTTTTAAGGTGCTGGTTGTGAATTTGCTGTGAATTTGTTGTTAGTATCTTAGGTTTTAACTGTGTTTCATCCTAGAGTTAAATAACTTTTGACAATGTAAGAAATATTTTTAATTACAGGTTAATCAATTATATTTTTTTTTAGAATATCTTCATTGGCAAGGGACCTAGATGAATCTGGAAATATTAATTGCGTAAGTTATTAAACCTTGTCATTGTAATTATAATAATCAGTGCAATTACTCTTTGCTTTAGAAATTGCCAAACAATGCAGAATGCAGAGTTCATGTAGTATTCTTGTTAAATCAGGCATCCATTTTTTATTTCAGGATTTGTTGAAACATACGGATTCAGAATTGGTAATAGAAGAAGAAACTGAAAGCGAAAAGGAAATAATAATAGATGGAAATAGAATAGTAGATTTTGCATACATTTATAAACAACTCCAAGAAGGCACTGGTTCCGAAGCAATTTTTTTTTTATTTAAGTCAATTAAAAAAAAATAGCTTCGGAACCAGCGCCCCCAAAAATCCATAAAACGATACCCATATCAAATATTAAAAAAAAAAAACCGCCATCCTGGAATCAAAAATGAATGGCATATTCGGAACCAGCGCCCCCAAAAACCCATTAAACGATACCCATATCAAAATTTAAGAAAAAAAAAAACATCCGCCATCTCGGAATCAAAAATGAATGGCAGATTCAAAATCAGCACCCCCAAAAACCCATAAAACGATACCTATATCAAATATTTAAGAAAAAAAACATCCGCCATCTTGGAATCAAAAATGAATGGCATATTCGGAACCAGCGCCCCCAAAAACCCATAAAACGATACCCATATCAAATATTTAAGAAAAAAAGAATCCGCCATCTTGGAATCAAAAATGAATGCCAGATTCAAAATCAGCACCCCCAAAAACCCATAAAACGATACCCATATCAAATATTTATGAAAAAAAAAGAATCCGCCATCTTGGATTCAAAAATGAATGTCAAATCCACAATCAGAGCCCCCAACAACCTCTAAATCGATACCCATAATTATCATTTATTTAGGATAAAAATGAAGCTGCCATCTTGGATCCAAAATGAATGAAAGTATGAAAGAAAGAAAATTTATTTTACATAACATAGGTACACAGAACGGAACATTGACAAAATCAAAACTAAAATATGAACAAAAAATTCTAACACAAATAATTGAGTAATTACTTGCTATCTTAGCACATAATAAAAAAAAACAAATACGTCCCGCGCTAGGTACATGTTATGCCAAATAGGCCCTGGCTCAGCTTTTGCTGCTTAGCGGGGTATGAACTTACCACCAAAAATATTATTCACAAATATGCAAATATAGTTGAAAATGAAACGAAAACCTGGCCTCTCAGCTTAGTTAGTAGTAGCTCTGCCTTCTACGCTGTAGGTCGTGGGTTCGATCCCCACGGAGAAGAAACATTTGTTTGGTGAATACAAATGTTTGTTCTCTGTCTGGGTGTTATATTGTATTTTAAGTATGTATTAAAAAAAAAAAAATATATGCTAAGTATTATATCAGCTGTCTGGTTCCTATAGTATAAACTCTGCTTGGTTTGAGGCTAGATAGTGTGGAGTGGATTGTGCACAATATTTATTATTTATTACTATTATTAAAAAACCTAAAAGAAAAGTGAAATGAAAATGTAATTATTTTGTAAACTGACCTCAGATTGTTTTTTTTAGAGAGATGAATTTTACTTTCTGGCATAACGTAAACAAAATTTCGTCTCTATAAGTCACTCAACCAAACAAAATTTTTTTCAAATCATGGGTTACCTACTTTTGCCACACTAGGTGTAAACGGCGTCGAGCGAACCTATCATTGTGTGCGTGAGTACGCACACAACTAGCGAGCCGCAGTAAATACCTATTTTCCGTCCGCCTGGTTTACTCGACTCGCTCTTAATTGAAAGTGTCATCGCTTATAAGATATCAAAATAAAAAAGCTTTTTGACAATGATTACCTAAACATCACAGCTGGTAAAATAAAAAGCTTGGTCGTCATACAAAACTTTCTGTAGGTAAATCTACCCAGAGTTTATCAAATGTTTAGTAGTAGGTATATAGGTATAAGTATAGAAGTTAGATAAGCCTGAACAGCCACCATCTTTACCGGTAAGAGGAAATGAGGGAACCTAGCGAAATGATCGGAATAGTACCTAAAGCTAGCAGGCAAGGCATTTACAAATTTGACGCATGTTTTGAATGGCAATGACGTAGGTAGGTAAAGCAGGTAATTGCCGCAATAAGTCTTACAAAATCTTGATATAGTTTATTCAAATCTCGATTAACTAATCCGTTGTGATTTAAGTGGGTTTATGTTTTATCACCACCACACCACCACCCCACGTCAGTTAATTGTCGAATCGCATGACTTACAACGCGTTTAACTACGTGAAAACGTTTCCGAAAACAAGCTGGTTTTCTTTATAAATTAGGCAACTCTAAAGACTAGCTTCGATGGAAATTATGATTTACGTGCTAATGCGATTCTGATAAGCATCAGCATTCTTGAGGACATCGGTTTACCTTGGATTCTTTCATACTTAATGGATTCAAACTGGCAGTTCAACTGCCTGATAACCAGACCATTAGGAGAATTAGGCTGAAACCACACCTATACACGATAAAGGACAAAAACAATGGGCATTATTACAATTTAATGAAGAGAGAGATCCATTAGTGGGAGTTGATTAAATCGTCGAGAGATTGTCGGATGCGGCGCCCTTAGTAGTGACCACGGCCACGGGGGCTTAATCGCACTGACACGATTCTGATTATGTGTGATTGTTGTATCAATCATTTCCCCTATCAAATTATTCAGTGGCCGGTAATTCTATCAGTGCCGTAGACTTTGAGACGCACACTTAGCGGACCACATCGCTAGATACGCATGCCGCGCCGTGTCAGTCAGAACTCAGACCGCTGCCGCTGAGTAGAGTGCCTATTCAGACTTTGCGTTCACGGTGACTGGTGATTGCTCGTATTTACCTACTCCTTACAAAAATACGAAGCAGGCGCGGTACCTATTCGTTTTGCACCGGCATTCTAAGCTTCTCAGAGAGTGTAGCTTGAAGTTGCGCTATGTCACTTAGCGGATGCCGCTGTGCCCGTCCGCTCAATGTGCCCAGCTCTAATGACACAGGAACGGAAACATTCGGCCGCACTTAGCTTCGGTTTGTTACTGTGTAATTCATATGATATTACACACTAACGAATATTACAGAGAAAATTGTCTTCGTAAATCTTTTATGGAGTACAACTGTATTTATTTATTTATTTAACTCTTTATTGCACAAAACTTAATGCTATGTACAAAAGGTGGGCTTAATGCTTTAAGCATTTTCTACCTGCCAACCTTAGAGGTAGGAATGGCGTTGGCGTGCTTACATAAAAAAAGGAAAGCTTAGGTATTAAAATTAACAACAAGGTACAATACTTATTAGTTAAAGTCCGATGAGATCTGCTTCAGGAAATGCTCATAAACCAGACGCTTAAAAGCTGACTTATTGGGAGCCTTTTTGATGTCAATAGGGAGCGCATTCCAAAGACCTACAGCCGCCACCTCAAAAGACTTGCCTCGGAAAGATGTTGAATGGTATAGGGTAGCCAGAAAGAGAGTATCAATAGATCTCAAGTTGCGATCATGTAAATCAGAGCGATAGGAAATAGTACATTGTTACCTGAGTGTTGAAAGTCACGTTTTTTGAGTCCCGAGACGGGTTTGGCGCCAGAGCGTTAGCGAGGGCGCCAATGGAGCTTGAGGGACTCAAAAGACTTTCACCCGAGGTAAACACTGTGCTTTTCATTACGAATACAAGGAAAGTAAAAATAAAAACATGAAAGAAAAATTTGTGAAAATGAAGATTGAATTGCCGCCTTCCCGGTTTTTTTTTTCTTTTTCTCTGGCGGGCCTTCGGCTTCGGCTCGCCAGCATTATTTAGCCATTATTTTCATTTTCATAATTTAAATCTATGTTATTTTAAATAAATAGTTGAAGCTATACACTAATCAAGTAATTTAGAAGATATATTATTTATTTAATACTATCTTTATGTTATTTAAATTTAAATATTACATTGCGCTCTAATTAGACTTTTTAAACTTCTTACCGTTGTAATGGGTTTCCAACCTACTTGCTGAATAAAAAGTTGGAATTTGGTTGAACAACCTCCTTGCAGTTAGAAAAACTTTAGAAAGTTGGAACATGGTTGAATAAAATAGAACTTGTTTTTTTTTATAATTTGACAGCTGTCAGTAGAAAGCGATTCTCCCTAGGGCTGAAAGTTTTACTTTCAATTAGGCCCCTCAGGCAACTTCAGACCTACTTTCAGAGTATGAGTAATGAAAATTTACTTTTTAGGTATTCAGGAGAATGGGGATCTTTAAGAGTAGAGTAAAGGAGACATAATATTCTTCTATTTCTTCTTTCACGTATAGGGAGCCACTCAAGCTTAGAACGAAACTCTGAGATGTGATCGTACTTACGAAGACCGTAGATAAACCTAATGCCGGTGTTGAGTAAACGATCAAGTTTATTAAGAAGGTCTTGGTTAAGGTCAAGGTATGAGACATCTGCATAGTCGATTATGGGAAGAAGGGAGTTTACTAGGGATATTTTAGTTTTAATAGGTAAAAAATTTTTGAAACGTATGATTGAGTGAAGCGATGCGAAGAACTTACGAGATACTTCCTTAACCTGCGCCGACCAGCTCAAGTTAGCATCAAAAAGGACCCCAAGATTTTTAACAACTGGTGAAAAAGGAATAGGACAATCGTTATACATTAAGGGAGCAAGAGAGGCGAGGTTAATTTTAACCAGTTGGCGCGAGCCACCAATGATGATCGCTTGGCATTTGTTTGGGTTGACTTGGATGCCGTAATTTTCAGACCATGTCTTAAGTCGAAGAAGGTCGGAGTTAATGGCGGTTAATGAGGCGTCCAGATCACCGGTTTCAGAGTGGTTGTAAAGCTGTAGATCATCCGCGTAGAAGTGATAATTGCAATGAAGTTTGTTGGATAACAAATTAATAAATAGTGAAAACAGTAAAGGTGATAGAATTCCACCCTGCGGGACTCCGGCACCCAGTTCACACCAGTCGGAAGATGACTGACCACTGCGTACAGACTGTCGGCGGCCTATCAGGTAGGAAGAGAACCACTGGAGGACAGGTGTAGAGAAGTTGAGGTGATAGAGAGTAGCGAGAAGCAGGTCATGATCTACCACATTAAAAGCGTTACTGAAGTCGATCAGTACCAAGACAGTAACCTGAGACTGCTCCATTGCTGATCTAATATCCTCGGTTACTTTGAGCAAGGCGGATGTGGTGCTGTGACCGACTCTAAACCCAGATTGAAAAGGGTTTAATAGATCTCCTTCAGTTAGAAACTCTGTGACCTGCTTGTGCACGACCGACTCTATTACCTTAGACAGAAAAGGAAGTATTGAAATTGGACGAAATTGGTTTGGAAGAATGGGATTGGATGTTTTTGGTAGAGGGAGTACGAACGCTTTACGCCAAAGATCGGGAAATTGCCCAGACGATAGTGAGAAGTTAATTAAATGAACAATCGAGGGCAGAATATGGTCCGTTAGGCGCATTACCATAATGCGGCCGATGTCATCACACCCGACTGCTTTAGATTTAAGTGAGTTTAGTATTTTTCTTATTAAGTCATGAGATACGGGGACAAACTCAAATTTCGAAGTGTTCGGTCGAGGCAAGTCATTAATTTCCAATAAAGTGTCGAATTTTAAGTTTGGTCTAATTTTAACTGAAGAAGAGAAATGAGAGTTCAGATCATTGAGATTTAATGAAATTGACGTATCAACACATTTGGCTTTACCAAAGCCAAGAGATCTAAGGAACTTCCAGAGTCCGGCCGGGGTAGAAAGTTCAATTTGTTCCGCAATATATTTACGCTTGAAGCTACGACAGATTTGGTTACAGCGATTTCTTAGTTTTTTATAGTTTGTCCAGTTTTCAGGAGAGCGATCTTTTTTAAACTTACGAAATGCACGATCCCTTTTTGACATGGCCTTGCGCATGGCGTGGTTGATCCAAGGCGTGGGACGGTGTTTTATTTTTACTGGACGCACGGGCGCGTGATCATCGAAAATATTGATAATATTACTAGACAAGAAGTCCACTTTCTCATCGATTGATTGAAAGCCCTCAATATCCTCCCAGCTAGTACTCAGTGCCTGATTCTCAAATTTGGTGGCATCAATAGCAGCAAAGTTCCGTTGATTTAAAATAATCGGTTTGGGTTTCGGAATTTTAATTTTGAGAGAAGCATAAATTAGATCATGGTGTGAAAATGCTGGAGCCAATAGTTGGCCATGTGTGGCTATCAGGTCAGTGTCGGAGCAGATAATTAGATCAATGAAAGTGTCACTCGTAGAGGTGTGATGAGTAGGGGATAAGTCAAGGATATTGAAGTTTGAGGACTCAATCATTGAGCGAAGTCTCCTAGCACGGGGTTTCTGCTCAAGCATACATGAATTAAAATCACCCATGATAATGACTCGAGTATAGTCAGATGAAATGCCTTCAAAAACACTTTCCAGATTTGTGTGTTCAATTGTTGGAGGAACATAAACAACCCCTAGGGCAAGTTTGACACCTAAGTTAATCTCAATGAAGATGAACTCTGGCGATGATGAGTAAGTGGAGGGTGATTTTAAGATAACTTTGTAAGGGATATGGCTTTTTAAATAAATTGCTACTCCTCCACCGCCCTTCCCCGTCCGATCATTGCGGATGAGCACAAACCCTGGAAGTGGGAAGGAGGTGGAGGGAAGAGAGGGCTTAAAAAAACTTTCCGAGACAAGCACAGCATCAAGAGCCTTAATGTCAAAAGACTCAAGAGCATCAACATAGTGGCCCGGTATGCTTTGAGCATTGATGTGGCAAATATTCAGGTTCTTCTGGAACGGGCTAAAAACTGACTTCAATTCATCACCTAGGGAAGTATCTTTACTTTCAAGGCTAACAAAAGAGGCATCCCCATCAGCAGTTACAAAGGACTCATCACTAGAACACATTAGCTATACTGTAAGACTTTTGAAAAATTGAGCAATAAATGTGTCCCTATTACCTATCAATAATAATAACCTGATATTTTTAATCTAATATTACCTAATTACTAACTTGTAAAATACAGTTCGTGAGGAATAGATTAACTTAACTATAATTATATACTATAATTATAATTATATTACTGGTTGTAGTGGCACCAATTACTTACTATTCTAAAAGATAGTTCTACAGATAAACTTTTTCAAGTATACATACATGACACTAACCCGATGGCTAGGGGCAAGATTGTTTTAAAAGTTAGGGCACATAATAATTGTGCTTGTGACAGAACACAACAATAACACACATTTGTCTGATAAGTAGGAAAGAAAAAAAAAATATTTAGTAATTATATTAACTTGATACACTTTTGTTTTGTAAGTCAGATATTTTGTTACAAACCCAGGTCGCTTATATGGAGCTTATATTACATGAAATACATACCAAAACGAGACAACAACAAATTGCAAGCAAACAAAGGAGAAGTTCATACCGTACATAGTACCGTACATAGTAACTGTACATACATCGGTGATTTTTGGCGTTTCGGGTACTCGTTTGGTGGCAGTTATTCATCGTTTTAAGATGGTAGGTAGGTATTGTGAAGTGCCTAGATTTGGAAGTCGGGGAATTACTAAATTTTTTCCTGGCAATTACCTAATAGGGAAGGCATTTGTCTAACAACTTCTTCATGATACAAACAACAACAACAACAATACAATACAATTTCTTCATAGGCTCTGCCTGAAAACCAGCGCTGCTTGTGATGGTAGGTTCATACCCCACTAAGCAGCATAAGCTGAGTCAGGGCCTATTTGGCATAGCATGTACTCAGCGCGGGACGTATTTTTCTTTCTTTCTTTATTATTTGTGTGTTACATTTTTATTTTGTATTATTTTTTTGTACTTATTTTACCTAAGTAATGTTCCGTTCTGTGTACTTGTGTTTTGTCAAATAAATAAATTTTCTTTCTTTCTTTTTCTTTTCTTTCTTTATGATGATGATTAAGTTATAGTTGCCTTCCTTTCCGCTTTTGTTACTTGTTTGCTGTTTACCGCGACTTCGGCTTGGTTACTCGGAGTCGTTGGGATTGAAGAATTGCCTCTAATGGTGATAAAACTAGTGACGACGCTTTGCGTTCGTATTGAATGGCATCGGCCGTGTCTAGGCCTTTGTGGTCCTGTATTAGTGTGTACTTTAAACTTTTGCGTAGGTACCAATGCTTATAGTATAGGATCCCGCTATAGAAGGACCTTCACCGAGCTGGTTATTTAATGAAACGTATTTTATATTTAATTAAACATGCCAATAAATATATTCTATATGGGTTGCCTATCAAATTTCAGTCCAGGATATTATTAATTAAATAATTAAAAAAAAAATGTTTTTTTAACTTTCCACCGGTTGGTTCATTAGACAAATTCTATACCAATCGAAAGTATAGACCCCATAGAATATGCAAACGTTAGGTTGCCTATTTTTTTCCGGTCACAACTCTAGGGTAGCCAGGTATAAACAGGTAAATCGATACTAGCATTTTGCACCGGTATGTTTATTGAATAAAAATACTGGGGTCTATACTTTCGATTGGTATATAGAATTTGTTTAATCAACAGACCAGTGGAAAGTTTTTTTTTTTTTTTTTAATTATTTATTAATCATATTTATCCTGGACTGAAACTTGATAGGCAACCCATATAGAATATATTTATTGGCATGTTTAATTAAATATAAAATACGTTTCATTAAATAACCAGCTCGGTGAAGGTCCTTCTATAGCGGGATCTTAGACTATTAGGTAGGTACTGTACCAATCGATATTTTATTTTTTATGGATTATACCTAATTCTTTTTAAAAGTGGGATTGATGTTTCGAAAATAAACAACAATATTTTATATACACATTTTATTGCATACAACAGTACACAAAGTATGAACAAGTCTATATTATTTTATACATTATTATATACATTTAAACAGATATAAGGACCCTGACACGCGATCAATAAAGGCTGAGGGAATGTTTAAGATTAAATTGTTTAGTAGGTAAATACCTTTATTATTTCATAGTAAAGACTAAATTAGGTCAAGAGGTAAAATTCACAAATTTTTGACTAGTTTTAATAAACGCATAGAACAGAGAGATCAAGATACAATATGGCAAACAAAGAGTTGAACGTTATTACATTTTATACAATACCAGCTAGGAATCAGCTAAATAAATATTTATTTAAGTACCTATTGTTATTTTCGCTCATTGTGTAGCCATGGTAAAACGCATGGCAAATAGTTATTTTTTCTAAGGCGATACAATTTGCCCTCGTTCTCGTGTCAGGGTTAATTCTAAATGCGTATAAACGATTATCTATAGAACAGCAACTGGCTACAGAGGCGTCTGTACAAGTAGCCTCTAAGATACCCCCAACTAAGAAACGAATCCAAGATGGCGCTGCTTATCACTACCTCTCACTCGTACACTATTGTCAGTATCACTTGTCTCTTTTGCACTCGTGAGACATATTAATGATAGCCGTCATTTAAGATTCGTTTCTTTATTAGAAACTTTCTAATATTCCTACTAGACTAATATCAATCGTAATGAAGTGCATTATTGTGAAGAGCGTAGGTATTATATCAAAGTTATAGAACTAAGAGTACTTTCCTAAAGCACAACATTAAAGTTACTAATTTCTACTCACGAATTCAGGTTTCAAATAAATTATTTATAAAATTACATCGTGATCAATAACATCAAAATTTGATTATAAAACTAATGTGATTTTAATTGTATAAATATTGTCATAACGAGACTTGGTGTCGTAATACTAGGATATATTGTAGATCGCGTATTAGCAGTCGAAAAGGCCGCTATCAACCAAAGCAGAGTGAAGGACAATATAAACTAAAAATTACAAAAAGACCGAAGACACTTTGATAAAAGCGATGGTTACCACTTAACAACACCAGGAGGTCATCAGCAAGTTGACGAAAAAAAAAAAGACCATACATTCTGACTTCATCATACCTACTTATGTCTACTTTGGTAGATAACGAACTTATAAGTCAGTTAATTATTACATGTAAAATAAAATAATTTCAAAGCTAACAAAGACCTAAACGCGATCTAACCAACGATTTATACAAAATAATACAAATTACACATTTATACACGTTTTTAACTAAACACATACATAAGCCTATTCGTAGGTAATTGCCTAAAAAAGTCAATTTATCAGACGCTTATAGCGTACATTAACCAAAAAAGTAGAAGTCTTTAAAACGTCTGATAAATAAAACATGCAATTACACAAGAAGGTTGGTTAACTTTTAAAACATTAGATTTACTAAAGCACAGGAGAACAATATTAAATATACCCCCTTTTATAACACAGTAGAGGCCAGCTGCATTCGTTTATAACTTTCCATTGCATTTAAAGCATTTAAGAGGATTCCCAATTTATAAAATGCAAAATGGATACATACCAGAGCACCAGAGATTATGTGCTATTCATAGCATTAGCAAACGTTCTATTATGCAGAGTAAAGAGAGCAAGCGAACAAATACAAGCGAATGTTTGCACATTAATAACCTACTCCCTCTTCGCTCCCTTTCGTTCGTTTGATCTGGAATTCTCTAGCATAACGTGTTTTTACACACAAACTTTTAATTTTCTACTATGCTGCGTATCTTTTAATATTCGGTGTAGATACACAGTGATAGTAATCATAATACATCGATATTCTATTATTTATCACATGTGGCGAAGAGAAGGCGTTTAGTATGGGCGTCCGTTCTGTGGTCGGTCCGGTAGTTTTGGCGGCATATTCGGCTGCGGTCGGCTAAACACAAATAAAAACATTATAAAGCAATCTTACAATGAGTCCTTGTAAGTAGACCAAGTCCGGAATCACTGTCACTTTTGCAAAAAAATAATCTTTGCATCCGGTGTAATGGCAACTAAATGCTTAGCTATCAATAACATTAAAAAAAAACCTGGCTTAAATTGGCGGTCGCACTTCGCAACATACTCCCACTACTCTCTCTCCCACAACTACTCCCGGCTAAGATTTTCCTTACAACTAACTAAAATACGTTCTTCAAAAAGTAACGTTTTATAATCAAATCAAAAATCAAATCACCACCTTTAGTGTGCAGGTATATACGGTCTATAATTCGTTTCATTATTTTAGCAACAATTATTAATAATTACCCGTTTCGTCTATATAATTTAAGTTCACTTATGCGCCGTCGTCATGTGCTCATTTTTATCTTCGAAAGATTAACTAATTTTAAATCGACTCAGTGATTCTGGTATTGGTATACATAGTGCGCAAGGACCTTTAGCTTTTTCAAAGTGATCTTTCTAAGGCTGTGCTTTTTTAATGAGTAAAAGTTTCAAGCAGAGAACATACTAGATCTTTGAAAATGTGCATCATGCAGTGATGTGTGTGTATTGTTCAAAAACAGTTACAATTCAGACAGTTGTGTACATGCTCACTAATTCAAAGTTATAGTCAAACTACCTACCAAGACTTTTCATGTAATTAATTTATAATCTAGCACATGCACCGATACCAAAAAAACTACAAATCATCGCATCCTTCCGCTTCTTACAGTAAAAACCTACAGAATGGTTTTAAAGTGATGAGCATTGCTGAAATTTGCGATGATATGTAGTCCAGCCTTATCTATTACGTCATCATAAATCGAAAGAGCTTACCTATTTATCCAGTATGTCATAATTTATCCGAATAACTGTTAGTAGAAAGAAGCTTATAATATTCGCTATGCAATAGACTACTGAAATAAATTAAACGTTTTTAGTACACATATAGCATTTAATTACTCTATTTATACAGCATAAGATTAACAATATTCATAAACTATATCAAATCCAACAATCACTGTCTATACCTTTTTCGATGGTACTAACGCTATTATAACAAGAGAGAGCAAAACGATTGGATGAATGATTCATGTTTCAGCTAACATCGACGCCTAAGACTGACCAAGCACGCGCCGTGAGCAGAACAAAATCAACACATTGTATTCATATTTATTAATGTGGGTTAGAGATAAGTGGAAGTCTTTGGGGAGATCTTTGCCCAGCAGTGGGACAAAATATGGTAAATAAAAAAATAAAAATTAAATTCATGAGTCGTGGGTAGATTTCCATTTTGCTTCAAGCTGATTCGGGCACCATTTTGTGACGTCACCACGTGTATGTACGCTAGATTTATAGATTTAAGTTCTGCTCCTAGCGCGCGCTTTATTTACGTAGGAACTCTTTTCTGAGATGCCCGCCGCTACGACACTAACTGATCTACTCCTGATTTTGAAGTCATCACGGCTCCGGTTCTTCGAACGGTCTCAGCTTTTCAAAACTATGTTTCATGATTTACTACCTAATTCGATGAATGAAATCCTTTCAAAGGTTGACACTTATGATTCTCAATCTGAGCTAGTGATAACGATAATTTGAAAGATTAAAATTCAAATGATCTTTAAATGTAATATTTAATAACGAATTCATATTGTATCACCATCAATAAAACATCCTAATAATTGACCAAAGTTATTGCTAACAGCAACAATATAAGAGACAACTGCTTTGGTCTTAGCCTTTATAAGTACAATAAATTTTACATATAAATCTTCGAGTATATCGTGATTATTTCATAAGTTTTTGTTTACGTCAGTGTTTTACGAATATCGATACAATTGTAGACATACAATAACAAATAAGCTGAAGTATAGTTTGAGTAAATGCATTTATAACATCGTTTAGAAATACGCTTCGTCGAATCCTACATGACGGAAGAAACATTACGAGACGAGCGTAGAAAGTCCTAAGCTACTGAAACACCTAGAAACTGACGCGGACACGTTACGTGTACGTAGTTATATGTATAGTATATCTATGGTGTTACTACGCAGCTATATCTAGGCGACAGAGTGTCGAGTGCGGTAACATCAACGAATAACCTCCTCTCGAGTACACATTCTAGCCACACTTTATACAAAATAATATGATATGCTCTCCTGGGCAAGACCGCCCTCCGCGAATCAACTTAATTACAGCTACATAATCCAATATACACCTATATTAAGCCACTGAATGTAACATACATATATTACAACTAATCACGTAAAGTAAATTTTATTGAATATTATGAATATTCCCATTGAATTTGGTGAATATTGCACTGGGTCTAAATAATCAATATAATCATAAAATACATATGCGCTCCTCTGCTGGCCGTGAAACGAGCAATGTAGCTTTTTTAATATCAATCGCAGATAATACTGAACATATTTTTTTTAAATAGGTGTCCAAACACATACATCTAAGTACACCTTCCATCAAAAGTATTTTAGTTGTGATATCCTTAGTTTTACACTAAAATTAATAGGGAATTAATGTCTTTGAATCAGTGGAATGTAAACTAAAGGGTCTGAAACCTATAAGTATTCTGTGTGTGATCTTCAATATAATTTTCGTGTTGCTTGAGCAAAAAATGCAGACCAAAATGTAGACTGGATTTTTGAATAACAAAGCAAGAAATTTATAAGCAGTGACATATAGATTACAAATTTATGATGTGCAACGCAACGACACCAATGCGACACGGTATTAGGACAAGAACTGAGACAAATGACAAGAACTGAGTCAAGAAGATTATTGTATTATTTTAAAGCATGTTAAAAGAAGTTTAAGTAAAATTATACACTTTAATTTTTTTTGACCCCCACAAAATATTATAAATGAAGGAACATTTAAGCGTTCATCACACTCATACCTAAATTTGAATATTGTAATTAAAATAAATGTAACTTTAGATATAGATTTTTGTATTATAAAATGTTGACATCATAGGTAAAAAGTTTTCGCTTTTATCAATGAGTGTAACAAATGCTTTACACAGCAGAATCTTACAATTTGACAAAACAATAAGCATACAAAATGTAGTACAGTTTTACAAAACGCAGTCAATGACACACATAGGCAATATTATTTCATCAGCGGTTAGGTATTCTGTTTCCCAGATGTATACACATTTGTATACACTAGAGCAGTTTGTATACAGATTTGTATCACTATTTATCATAAGATTTTTTTTACGCGTTTATAAACAGAATTCCTGCTCCCTTTCCCTGCTTTCTTTAACTTAAAGAGTCCTCTTAGAATATTTTATTCAATCGAGCAACTGTGAAAAATTCTTAAAAAAGTTTTGATATACAGGACTTCCCACGGACATGCGACATGGAGGGAAGGACCTTGAATGTTGTAGATAAATGCAGTTTAAATGGTTTTTTTTAATTCAAATAATGTCTTTTTGTTAAAATGTTTCATCTACAAGGTACTTTTCCTCCATGTGGCATATCCGTAGGACTCCCTGTATAATATCTTCCAAGATGTTTCATTCCAATCTAGGAGGACTTTATAAGTAAAGATATTGTGCGTTGCATACGAACAATTTTATGTTTTTGAAAAGCGCGGATCAACGTTTTACTAAACCAGAAAAATAATACAAACAGTATAAGAATTTAAGCCCTAAAAAGATTAGAACTTAAATTCGTAAGCTGCTTGAGAATTTCATCCAAACCAATCTCTGTCACAGCAAACGGAGAACAGCGATAATCTAAAACAAACTTTATAGTGATATTTATAAAGTTTGAATTAGAATAGCTACCATATAATAAGCTCCATATTCGAGAATATAGCGCACATTTCCAAAACACACATTACATCTACAGACATAACGTTTGAAATAGAAAAATCACTGAAACTTGATTGAGACCTCGGTTTACACTTTACACTCTGAAACTTGTTTTATATCATCTAATATTCAAACGTTTGACAGATCTTCAATGCCGGGGATACACGAGGCTAGTTTTTCAAGCCAGGATAGCAAGATAGTAAGGTCTTCACTTCGTGTTAACAAAACTGCTATATGAAAAATGAAGCTAGTTCTTTCACGAAGCTAGAACTGCTAGCTTGCTAGCTTACAATCACTATCTTGCTATCCTGGCTTGAAAATCCAGCCTCGTGTATCCCGGGCAATAGAGTTACATCACTTGAAAGTTTCAGTATTTCTAAAACGAACTCATGTCTACAGACGTCTTGTAGGAACAGCCTGTTAGTCGCCACAAACACAAGTGTTCGTTTACTTGAATCTGGCGAATGCCGAGCTGAGTTCGTTGATAGCTGCGTTGGTGACCGCCTGGCCGACCGCCTGGTTAATCTGGTTCCTCATATGCGGTGGCATCTGGTTCATGGCGGCCGCGGCAGTGCTGCCACCTCCCGGTCTCCTATCAATGGCCCATCAAGGAGTTTGTTCATATAACATGCTTGGGTTTTAGAGAACTGTGCAATGACTGGCTGATTTTGGTCTATTCCAAGACTTTCAACGTCATTTTTACTTATCGAACGGAGAAGCATGTTTGAATATTAGTTCTTGCAATCCCGACAGGGCTTATCGTTTCTCCATACAAAATCCGGGTCACTTTCGCTAAGTAATTTTGCCGTTCGATAACTAAAAATGATGTTGAATTTTGGAATAGTCCTTCAGGAAACTGGGAACTGTTTCACGCTACAAGCAATACATTTCGAGTACAGCAGGTATAACTTAGCAGGAAGTTAGCAGTTTGACGAATCTTCCGGGCATTATGACACAAACGGCTCTCTTCAGAACCACCGATCGCGCTGTACATTTACTGAAGTGTTTTGAAAGATGAGGTGCTTATTTACATTTTACCAAGTGTCTTCGAGAAATAGTCCCCTATAAAGGCCCTCATTCACACATTAAAGAACATCAAGTTGATCGACTTAAGTCGCATACATCGATGTAGATAACATGAGAATTGACCTACTTGTATCAACCAAAGCGAAGACCAAAATGTATAAATCAACTAATTCTTTGTATCATTATTAAGGATAATCAAATATATTTCGTATTACATCAAACGCATTGGTCGATACAGTCAAATATAACCCGCATTAATAAAGAAACGAATCCAAAATGGCGTCCGTTGTCATAACCTCTCACTCACACACTATTACCAATACTGTAGTGTGAGCGGTGTAATAAGCGGAACTTTTTGTGGATTGACTTCTTAATTGGCGCAGGTCATACAAAAACGGCAAGAAATAATAGACTTCAGTTTGAAATACTAGATGGCGCTACAAAAACGTGAGTGAGGTTTGACCCCCAATCTCTCACAGCTTCTCTGTAAGACATTTTGTGGTAATGTAACCGCCATAATTGTAAGTAATAATTTGCAAAGTAAGTAAGAGTTAATATTATTCTTACAGGGCAACTGTGAAACAGTGACAAAAAAAAATAAAGCTGTGTTATTCGAAAAAGTGAGAAAGGTTACCCGAATATACAAGTTTATTTGTTTAGAGATAGAAATATCGAAGACCACACACATCACGCACATCAACATGCAGTGCTAAACGCTATATTTTTGATTATAAATCCCCATAAAGTGCTTTACATTCCTACCAGAAAATTCTCTCCGGCACAAAGCTTTCTAATAACAAAGTGTATAACTAGTATAATTTAATTAGTTAATATAAATCGATATTTTATGTAACCGTCTATCTCTATGTGGGCAGCTGCGTATTCGTTAGTTTGACTATTCCACAACCCCATTAACTAATATTATACGGCAAGTTTTATTTTATAAAAAAATATAATGTAATTAAGAAAATATAATCACCAAAAGTATTTGACAAAAAGCTGCCCGCAAGAGATACTAAGCAGAACATAATTCATCGCTATTCTACGTTCTTCACTATAACTTTTAATAAATTTCATGGAAGCAACATTAATTCAGAGTTCAGACATATCATAAGTATTGATTTTATATAACTAATAATATTGTATATAACATTATGTATAATTTATTTATAACGTTTTGTGTCAGTTTGTTAACTTACTACAATTTTGAACGTTAGCGAATTAGTTAGGTTATAATGCCGTGTTAGGCTTTTTAGGGAGTTGTTGGTAAGTGCTAGAGCTGTCAACTGGAATAAGTTAACAAGCCCAAGGAGGTTAGTACCTTTGTTCGTAATTTTATTAGTAAGAGGGCGCGGTCCGCTCGCCTTAGCGTCGCCTGTGGAAACAAGCATACGCTCAATCTATGCCTACTAATTAGTCACACATACTAAAAAGCCAATAATCCATATCCAAACATTGTAAAATACTGATAGGACATAACATAATATGTATATAAAGCGTATGTTGCAAATTATGGCTGTTACATCACCCACACAAATGCCTCAAGAGTCCTATGAAAGCAAAGCTAAATTTCAGTAAGCTTGGTTATATTCATCAATATCTACTACAAGAAATAAATAATGTATTTAGGAATTTATAGTAGAGATATTGTTATCAATTGTATAAATTCTTATTTTTTACTTTAAGTACTTCATCTTTAAAATTTACTTTTGCAAAATCATACGACATCGATTTGCGATAAGTAACTCTTTTTAAATTAATTTCCATTACAAAAATATTAAAACAATACGAATTCAAATCTAACAGATATTAAAAAAATATAACCCCAATACCCACTTCTCAGTTTTTTACCACTTTTCTGAGTGCACCCACACTTAGGAAGTTACCCTTCACATGTCACGTTGAGAATTGAAATTTGATTGTCTATCATTCTCACAGCAATTGCAATATTATTCTGATATACACCCAATTTTTATTCGTTTGTCTACCATCAAATTTTAAAAAAGTATGCGCCATAAAAATTAAATATGAAATAGTAACAATTTATAGATTTCTTGTTTTGGACCATGAATAAATTGTGCTACTGTATACGCGCTACCTCTAGTTACTTTCTTAAGTATGCGAACGGCGAGAGAGGAACGTTTCTCTATTTACCACCGCAGCTGTCAATGGCAGACTGGCGAATTGGGCGGATGGTTTGCTCCTCTCTCCGTTCGGATACCGCAGAAGGTGACTAGCAGTTGTGCGAACCCTATAGTTATTTTTGTATTACCCTCAACTGCACCCGAGTTTAAATCCGTGATATAAAAAAATGAGTGCATACAAAACCCCGTACCAAAACACCTCAGGCTTTAGTAGTAAGCCCCTTCGTCCACAGCGCTACGCAAGTCTTCGATACCAGACGATAATTCTCTAAGCGACTACCGCAATACGAATTCATAGAGGTTCATACACGCGCTGACGTGCGTCTGTGTAGGATAAGCTTAGTTTGCACTTCGCGTCGATTACGTCACACTGACGCTTAGCTACGGTCTGTAAAAACAAAAAAGGATCCTCTATGACTTTAAAAAAGTAAACAAATTTTCGTTAGATTTTACTTTGTATTTATTGTTTTGAATACAGAGGTACATAAAAATATACAGAAAAATAACTAAAGAAACTTTAGTTATCCCAATATTTTTGTTAAATAATTGTCGGAATCATCCTTTATAATCAATTAATTGTACATCAGTGTAACAACAAAAAAAACTTTAACAAAAAAACCTAACTTAAAATTCAACGGATAGGGAGAAGAAAACCCTTATCACGCGTGGTCGGCGACAAACATGCTAACCGTACTGACGAGACAGGGCGCTCGCGGAGAGGTGAGCGGGGGTGAAGAGCGTCGCATTCCAGCGAGGTGCAAACTTAGCTTGGTATAGTTATACACTATACATTTTTATTGTGGTTGACGCTTTGAGACTAAAATCACCGGGTATCGAATTATTGCGTAGCGCTGTGTACGAAGGGGCTATAGAAATATATAATTTATTGTCTTCAAAAAAAAAGTGTATTAAAATCCCATACCAAAACACACATAATACTCAGGCAACTGGCATAAGTAGTAGTAGTAGTATGTAACTCACGTGGGTATAAGCGGAGCGGGCAGGCCGGTGCCGGGGGCGGGCCTGCCGGCAGGCGGCGGGGGCGCGGCGCCCCCCGGCCGGAAGGGCAGCGGGGGCGCGGGCCGGCCCGTCGCCGGCGGAGGGGGCGCGCCGCGCTGCCCCTGCCCTTGGCCCTGCCCTGCGCCACCTGCGTCATACGCTACAAGTAGACATAGAAACGAAACGTCAGACACCAACACAACGACACACGGACATCCTATCCTACTAATAATTATTAACGCGAAAGTTAGTAAGTATGGATTGATGGATTGATTGGTGGATGGATGGATGGATGGATGGATGGATGGATGGATGGATGGATGGATGGATGGATGGATGGATGGATGGATGGATGGATGGATGGATGGATGGATGGATGGATGGATGGATGGGTGGATGGATGGATGTTACCTTTTCTCGTATAAACAATAATATAGTTTATGCATCGTTATAACACATTTTTTAAATATTATATTGTAACGAAGAACGGATGTAAGTAACGGGAACGGGGCGTAGCGGGAACGGGGGGAGCGAAGCCGCGGTTTTGGTGTGTTGTTCTGTATAGCAGTTCAAATTTTAGAAGCCGACATTTACGCATCCAAAAAAAATAAATGTATTTTCTTTCTTTCTTTCTTTCTTTTCATCCCAGGATAATATTATGATTGCGAATTATTTTTAATAACATAAGATCTTTGATAAACATCACTATGAGTATTGAAGCAAATAAATGATTTACCGAAACACATGACGTGGTACAAAAGGTAAAAAGCTGGGATGTAAAAAGCGCGAGCTCAACAAAGTCACAGAGAATGGAGAGGGCTCAGAATCGTTCTTTCTGAAAATTATTGGGCTTCTTTTTATTAGGATTTTGATTGATGTCAATGGAATGAAATGGCTAAACTCGTTAAAGTACATAGATTTAGTATCACAAGCGGGTAGGTACTTAATACACCTTTCAAGTACAATAAGTATGTTGTTTCTTCTTCTTCTTTCTTCTTCTTCCTGCCCTTATCCCACTTTATGTGGGGTCGGCACAACATGTCTTCTTCCTCCATTTCCCTCTGTCAGCCGTCATCTCTGCATTCACTCCTCTCCTTTCCATGTCATTTTTCACACAGTTCATCCACGTTTTCCTTGGTCTACCTTGTTTAGTTGTTATTAATACGGTATTATGTATCTAGCTACTTAGTATCTTTGAATAAACAAGCTTTTACTTTTTTACTTTACTTTACTCCGTGGTTATTTTGACCCAGAATATACACCACTATTTTGTAACTACCAAAAAATATATATATAGGGTAATGTAGTGGGGGTAAGAACATTATGAATGTGCAATCAGAATTTTTTGTTTCGATAAAATGACAAAGTTATTAAATGTTAAAGTTTTCAGAAATCCTGCATAAAATTATGGACATATTAGTTACGTAGTACTAAAGAGAAAAAAAATTACGCTGTTCGGTTCCGCTTGGTATTTAGCGTTTATAAATGAAATGATTTTTGCTTGTTGGATCATTTCTCAATATTTGACTAAAAATTGTGGTTATTTAAAAATATATTTTTTTTCTTGGATGTGTTCAGTATCAGCAGCCAAGATCGGCATTTTTTTTGGTAATTACAAAATAGTGGTATATATTTTTTATTTGTTTTTAGTGTATGTTACCTTGTTGCGCAGGCGTAGCACGTCGCGGGCCGCCGGGCGAGGGCGGAGACAGACGCGGGTTGGAGTCGAGTCTGCTCTCCAGCCAGTCGTTCTTGACGGGCGGCGGTACGGGCGTGCTAACCGTCGCCATGGAAACGTCGCCGATTATATGCAGAGCTTCCTTGCACGCGTGGTACATGCGAAGCATTTCTTCGCGTTTCAATGCTTCTTCGGGAGATTCTTCCATCATTTGCGACTGGAAGGAATTCGAGTAACGTCAGAAATGTTTTTAGGGATATGTTTCCTGCTAAAGCTTGCTTAAATATGTCAAGATGTTTAATTCTCGTGGCTTCTACTCATCCATCTTATTATAGGATATGCGAATTCATTATTATGCCTTTTGGACTAACAATCACGCCTTTAGATACTTCTTCATCTTATCGTGTCACGGTTATTTCAAACCAGTGTGGTGAAAGGATTTTCAGTGCGCCTCAGAAAGGCTCCTTTCGTGCAATACTAGCTACTTATTATAATGTTATGTGCCTTCAAAGTTAAGCCTTAAAATTTTCTACTCAACAAATCAACCGAGTTAGTATGATGAACTATCAGTCATAATATCAATAAGACCACATACCTGATCACCAGAAGCATACAAATGCGCTAACAGCTCCCCATTGATGAAATCTTTGGCGTTGTTGATGATCATCATCATTATAGTCTTGGGCACGAGGTCGCGCGTCGTCTTAGTCACAATGCGCATGTAGGAATCCACGAGGTTACGGATGGTCTCCACTTGCCGCTCCAGTTGGGGGTCCATGCTGCTAGAACCAGACGTGTCTGAGCTCTGGAAGGAAATAGCCTCGCGTTCAGCCTAGTCGCGAATGGGGAAAACTGCCGTTTGCTCACTTTAGATAGCAGCACCATCGACTGATACGTCCAGCCACCGCGCATGTGTGCAACCGACTGATACATAAATTTAGGTTACATCTGCTCTGCCATTTATTAAAAAAGGGACAGTCGCTCGTGCTGCCATCTAAAAAAAGCTTTGCGTGTTCCACCCCATTTATTTAACTTCAGTCGCGTAAACGTATCGTATCGTACGTACCAATACGTTTACGCCATAAATGTCAAAATGTGTTAGTGAATAACGTGTGTTTCTCACTCTCAAAAAATATTGCATCTTTATCTTCTTCTACACAGGTATTGTGTGAACTTCGGAATAGATGATAATTCCCTTGCCTAGTTGTTTTCATGTGTTTTAATGTTTTATTGGCAGTATTAAGCCCGTCACACACGTAGCTATAATATATATTAATATAAGTTATAACAAGGCATATCACTATATATTTTCTGTACAATTATTCAAGTGACCGCACACGCAGTTATAATATATATTTCTATGACGTCACCAACTTATACCGTAATTTATATTATCGTACGACATATTAATATATATTATAGCTACGTGTGTGACGGGCTTTATGCCCCTATTCTGGAACCCATGAACTTAAGAGTTGGTTTTGTGATAATTGTTTTTAATAGTAACTTTCAAAAAATCACTGCTTGAGTTTTGATTGTTGCTTTAGCATGGTTTAATGCACTTTTGCCAGTAAGTATAGGAGTAAGAAAGTTTTAAAATCATGCTTATTGTTTGCTTTGGTATTGTGTTGCGCATTTTGAAGCATTTTGTAGCAATACATTAGTTACTTCAAATAAGCATTATTAAAAAAGGATTAAATGAATCTGAGAAGTATAAGGCAAATCTAAGGTTAGAGTCAATCCGTTAGTATTAGGAAAGCTTCAGTAGATACTTTTCTCAAACACAGCCAAACTTGATTCGTATGATAATATTAAGAATGTACTTCTACTGCATAACATAAAATATTTAAAAACGAACCCAGTAGACAAAACAATTTGGGGGAAAAGACTCACCAAATATCCAGTCACATTTTAGGATGTTGGTCAAAAACATAAAAAAATAACTAAATATCTTGCTGTTTAAAAAAAGAACAAGGGACACCCCAAACCAAACCAACAAAATGGTAAATACAATGCACATTCCTTCTCTCGATGAGACCTAATCTACCGCAGTTACTGGCGCATGCTTCAAAAATCTGACTCAAAAATTCCAAACCATCCCACATAGATTCAAAAGTTCGGCAAACCAAGCTTTGAAATGCGTTCGGACTTACTTTCTTATTTCCACCCAACCCCGGCAGAAATAACTAAAAATAAAAAACAAATAAAACATGAACATGCTACGAAGGTCAATTCGAAAACATTGAAGTCATTGTTTTATAATAAATCGTTATTCGAAACACACTAAAATCTTTCTCTAATAGTATCTAGCGACGTTTAAACTTCAGACGTGTTAGTTTAGAAAACGTGTACTGAAATGAATGCGTGACTGTGAAATCTAGCGACAAAACGCTAAATAGCTCATGCTTTATGCATTTCAAGAAACATGATAAGGAAGCTCTCGTATTCTTTTACAGAAATATGTTCTACAAAAATAACTCATACAAAATGGCATTGGAAAATAGAACAGATAGGTTTTACCGAACACTAGAATTTCTTATGCACTTCGAAACAACACGATGTGTCTACGTGTTTGAATTCGTGTATGTGTGACTGTTTGATAAGCCTGCAGAACAAACCTCTGTTCCTTCACTCTGTATAGCATGGCAAAACAACATTAGAGTATAATAAACTGACATATACACCAGGTATATGTGGATTAGTCATGAAGCAATATATTAAATACAAAAGCTCACGTCATTCGGGGTAGATTTAGGGTCCGTTCACACAGACCGGCTCGGAGAGGAGAGCAGATTCTTATCACGTTGAAAACAGAGTTTTTAGTATTTGTAGTAAGGTTTATTATTCTTGTATCTGCACTGCTTTTGTCATTATGAATGCTTGAACGCGCTTGGTGTGAAATAATAAGAGGAGCTGACCGGCTCCGATCGCGTTCTTTTCTCGTCTGCTTTCAGATCGCTTCTAGCCGGTCTATGTGAAATAGTTGGCGGCTCCGCTCCGACCAACTCCAAGCGTATACGATCCGGTCTGTATGAAAAGAAAAATGCGCGCCGATGCTCTCCGAGCCGGTCTGTGTGAACGGACCCTTAAAGTAAGGAAGATATAAGGGTAGTAATAGATCAGAATAACAGGCAGTTCCATTGTGTAAGTTTGTTTTACATACCTCGTCACCGTTGGCGGCTTCTGATGTCTTCTCTGGGTAGACGCCGGCGCGAAGGAAAGATGCCTTCCACGAGTCTACATCGTCTTGTGTCTCGCACGATAACTCTAGCTGCTTGTAATCCTGGAAACGAAACCACACTTTACATTATTTAGGCAAATGCTATAGAAATCCTAGTAAGATTATGAAATGCGAAAGTTGTGAGTGTATGTTTGTTCCAACTATACCACCATTAGTTGGAACAAACATACACTCACAACTTTGAGAGAACATAATTATGGGTGTCATAATTATGTTCTCTCTTTGGTCAAATGGACCGATAATTGTGTGGCACAGAACAGATGTTGAAGGATAGAAAAGAATTGAATTGACAAATGACCACAATTATTGTTAGTAAACTTTGAAAGAAAAGAGTTTCAATTAGATTCAGTCCGTTTGGCTGCGCCAAGCGGATCGGTCAGATGTACAAACTAGCGCAGACCGGATGGATCATTGCCATGATATAAACTTTTAAGAATATTGATAACTTATTTTACGTTTAACTAACACTAAGTGCTTCCGTACACGGGAGCACTTGTTGTTGTCCCATCAATTTTCCATTCAAAAGAGAGAGACACAGCATTTGGTAGACAAAATGTGATAGCAAATCTCCGAACTTCGGATACAGAGCAATAGACTATGGGCTAGATAGTGTTGTGTGGATTGTCCACAATATTTATTAATTTAATAAACTTTTTGAATACCTTGTAAACATTTCTGCCTTCAGGGTTGAATAGTGCGAACATATGCCGGCGCGACATAAAGCCTTGCTCCAAGTCTCGCAGTTTGAGACCGTCAAGCGGCAGCATGTATTTCTTTTCCCGTTCCTCTTCGTCTTTGAACCACGAGATACTTTCGGATGTGAGGACGAACCAGTAGTCTCGGGATCCTCCTGAGTAAAACACGTTTTATAATCTTACTGCCAAATAAAGTTGGAGAGGACTATACACTTGGCTGTAAACATGGAAACGCGATAGCAGTGAAATCTGTGTTATGTAATTCTGATGAGAAATAAAGGATCTTTAACGAGAACCAAATATTATTACAGTTCGATTTATATTTAAGCCCTTATAAAATTTACGAGACAAATAGACTATCAAAACATTAATATATATTTAATAATGAATTCCTATTTCCCTTGGTCACGCCGTCACTCGGGAACGGCTGAACCGATATGGCTGAAAATTCGTTAGAACCAGGAGACGGACATAGGATACTATTTATCCCGGGAAAGTAACGGGAACGGGGTGAGCGAAACCGCGGATGGCCGCTAGTACTGAATAAAAGGAGTTAAAGTTCACCTTTCATGATGCCCAAGTTGTGAATGCACATGTATCCTTTCCTGATAACCTGGTTGCCGAGCGCCGACCGACCGCCCGACTTCGTCGCATTCTCAGATTGGTTCTGAGCGCTGAAATAAATACACAAAATATATATAATAATCAAAATATGTTTGGAAAATAATAATAAGACTCATTGGTGTCATTGCAACTCACGGAAACGCCTCCTTGTGCACTGTGCGCACACTGCTGCAATGTGTATAAACATTATGTAATAGTCCTTTTTAAAAGATATAGAAAGTAATGAAATAGAGGTGCTAAGCAGAATTTACCCGACAGCGAAAATTAACTATAAAAATATGTAAGTAAAGGTTTGTATACTGTCCCAAAAGTTAAGCGGTTAGTGCCGAACAGTCCCTAAGAATTATTCGGCAAGTGTGATTAGGATCCGATGGCGCAGCGGTCAGCGCAGCCCCGTACCAAGGGGAAGGTCGTGGGTTAAAATCCTGTTCGGCTCTTAACTTTTGGGACATTATAAAAATCTTTGTGATTTCCTCAAGTGTAGTAAACACTATAAAATCAATAAAAATTTATGTAAGTAAAGATTGCATCTATTGCACGATTGTAGGCAGTAAATATGGCGAATCGGCTTTTCGGCTTTGCAAATCGCCATCTTTTTCTGACGCACTACGCCTTACGAAGCCGAAATTAGCCGATGTGCAATATTTGTTACCTACTGTAGACGATTTATAATTATAGCGTCTGAGACAGTTGTTTTTTCTCATACCCTTATTTACGAGACGTGATAGTGCCTAGGACAAGATTTTTAGCTGGAATAGGTTTGCCCAGCACATAGTCCATCCAGACAGCTAATTCCGCCTAATCCACAGGAAATACATGCGGAGCTGACAAAGCCGCGGGTTTCCTCACGATGTTTTCCTTCCCCGTTTTAGAGCACTAGCATTGCACAAACATTTAAAATAATGTGCGTTTATTGTATATCTATATCCTTTAGTGAAGGCTGATTTGTTTTTTGAATGGATGACTCAGAAGTTTATTATAATACGAGTACAACGATCTCGGAGATTATTGAGTCATACTCAACGTTTTCAAGTGTCATGAACCCCGTCCGCCAAAGAACTAATGTCGAATGAATCAAAAGGAGGAGGAAATATAAAGAAATTTCTCAGCTGTGGAGTGATTGCGTATCTTTTGCTGGAATCAAAACCTAGTCGTATCTGTCAGTTTTGACATTTTTTTTTGTTTAAATTCTTGCTTTTATGCATATACCTACCATTTTTTTTTATTTAAATAAAAAATAGAGAAAATATTATATAAAGTACGCGGATTATAAGATATTATTTTGATCACTTCGTAAAACTAGGATAGCAACAGTGGTCGAAAAGTTGGCAAGATGTGTGATAGCTGTTCCTTGTTACTATCAAACTTTTGATTGCAACAGAATTAAAAAATCGCCCAGCAGGACAAATGCATAATCTGCAGATATTTGTTACGTTCCCATTTGTTATTAATCGGATTTAAATGCAAAAGGAGGAGGTTCTTAATTCGGATTTTTGCTACATAGATTACTTGTCATTTATGAGCCAATTTGGAAAAAATCTTTCGATCGAGAAATATCACCTAGCTTCTGGATTTAGACATTTCTATACCTATAGAACATCAAGGGCTTCAAGAAAAACGTTAAAAAAATCCTCCAGGGTAAACAACGCAACGACTTGGTGTTTTCGGTGTCTAAAGGCGACGGCGACCGCTTACCCGGTGGGCCGTAAGCTAGCTCGTTTGTCTATCTTTTATATAAAAAAAAGGACCATAGAGTTTGGCTATGAAGTTTATTGCTCATGTTTTTAAACTTAAATTATTGTGATTGCCTACTATCGCCATCGGGTTTCTAGTCTATGCGGGGAACTAGCACACATCTGGGAGTACTTACTTGGCAAATCCGATAAAGTCCTCGTGGTTGGTATTCATATACGCGAGCTCGCAGTCGACCAGCAGTACTAGTTGATCCTTGCATTGTTGCTCCCGCGACCGCACGTGAGACATTATAATACGTTCCGTCTCTTCACGCAGGCGAGGGTATCGTGACATCTGTAATAAATAAATAAATATTATGGACAATCCTCACAACACTATCTAATACAAAAAAAAATACAAAATAACTTTATTGACATAAAACATGGTACATGATTGAATCCATAGTTCCCGAACTTATGTCAGAAAAAAAACAGTAATAATAATAAAGAGAAAAAAAAAGTTACATTATTAATTATGTAAAGGCTACGTTCTTGATATTTAAGTTTTGGTAAGTGCTTCTAATAATATCTAGTTCCAAATAAAGCAGAGCTTTTACTATGGGAACCAAATCTTTATATGCATTAATTTTACTGTACGTGTGTATGTCACTGAACTCCTCCTAAACGGCTGGACCGATTTAAATGTTTTTTTGTATGCGTTTGGGTGGCACCCTGGATGGTTTAGATTGACAAATCAATTAAAAATTTCTGTTTCATAGAGCGTAGTGTGCGTCAGAAAGAGAGCGCTTTACGAAAGCAGAAAAGCCAATGTGCAATATTTATTGCCTACAACAGTACTTTGTTTTTTGTAAATACATACATAACACCCAGACAAAGTTTCACCGCACAAATATTTGTTCTTGGTGGGGGTCGAACCCACGACCTTCGGCGCACAGGGCAGTGCTACTACCAACTGAGCTGAGAGGCCAGTCATAAAAAAAACCTAGTAATATCACAACAAGGCTATGAAGCCAGCTGATGGGTAGTCAATGACCTGTCTTCAATTATAGAAAAATGCCGTTCCTATTGAAATGTCATTACTAGCGGAGTTGATAAACAGAGGTCATTGCTCGGCAGAGCGTGAATGAACGCTAGTGTAGGCGAAATTATAGCATGAAAAAAACCTCTACAGGTCATCGGTAATTTACCGGCATTTCATACAATAAGTAAATGAATATTGCGGACAATCCACACAACGCTATCTAGCCCCAAACTAAGCAGAGCTGGTACGATGGGATCCAGATAGCTGATATAATACTTATGCATATTTTTTTGTAAATACACAACACAATTTTTAACACTCAGAGGGAGAAAAAGCTAAATATTGTATTTTAAGCTAATACTGTATTCCTATGTATGTGTCATAGTAATCAATAAAAAGTTATCTATCTATCTATCTATCGAACCCACGACCTACGGCGCAGACGATTGAGCTACTATCAAACAGAAGAAAATAACTCCCAACAATAATTTCAATTTACATAATATTGTTTACCCTTTCAGTGCAAATGCGGACGACGTTCGACAGCTCAGAGACGACCAGATCCACGCACTTGAGGCAAGGCTCCTTTAGACGACCAATTTGTTTCTTCACTATAGCTTCGAACGCCATGTCAGGCGTGAATAACCCCACCTATTGGGAATAAAATCAATATAATTGCTCGGCATAATGTACTATGAATGTGTATGCAAAGGTATATTATGTATTGTTTCTATAGTTCCTACAGAAGTAATTAGATGATAATTTTAGTTTCAATAAGTAGTCAAAATTCACATAATACAAGGTGTTTTTTTGAGAAGGGCTGTGATGGCTAAGTCCAAAACCACGAGAGTTAGAGAAAAGTCGTGAAAAGAATCATGCCCTCGATTTATAAGAAAACAATAACTACATAGGATTTTTTTTCTAAGCCACCATTTTTGGTTTAAGCCACCCTTATAGCGTCAGAGGATGAACAATTTAAGAAGTCATCAATCAAAACTGAACTGAATTGTGAACCATACGTACAGCTCCTCATAAATTTTACTTGAGATTATCATATTACTAGAATTAAAAAGAAACCTTTAATATGTTAGCAATTTTATTTGGCGATAATAAATTGACCAGCATTGCATGAAGGTTCCCATTAAAGTACTTGTATTCATTTAATATTTTTGGAATTGTGTTCCTATTCAGTTTTCTTCTTCAGACATCTACTTACCCTGATACCGTGAATATTTCGGATAGCAAAGGCAATTTCTCGTCGTAGCTCCTTCTCATCGAACTCCATCTTGACGATTTCGAAGGGAAACCGCTCGTGGAACAAGCGGTTAATCTTCGCGCCTCCGGAGAGCTCGTTTGTATTAATTTGAGCTGATCCAGAACCTTCGATAGTGCGCTCAAAGTCTGTTTGCAGCTGTTGAATCATCCTGTACGAAGAATAATAATTAAAAAATCAGAGCAATACAAAAAAAAATTGGCGCAGCCGGTAGGATGGATTTAGGAAAATAATGTTTTTTCGTGTTTTGGTTGGGACTAATATTCTTTTCGTTTGTTTGTAGGATACATCAGAATCACTCTGTAGGTATACCGTAGGATCACGGTTAGATAGCGCTGACCTTCAATGCGCTGAACTAATTTTTAGTACCGGAGGGGATCTTTCGTCACTATTTATGAAAGCACTATAAAACCGTGACCTACCTTAGATTATAACAGAATTTTCTAACTTGATAAGTATATTTAGAGCCATCTTATAGGGTGACTTTAGGGCTATTGCTCACGAATAACCAAATTAAAAATACTTACTGCAACATAGCCTTGGTCTTGATAGACGGGTCATCGGGCCTGAAATGCTTGTACTGGTCAACATCCTTCTCCAAAGTGAGCAGTTGCTTCTGTAGCTTGTCTCTCAAACCGGGCAGCGTATCTCGAATGTGATTGGTCAGCTGCTGGTTCAGCACTCGCTGCAAGTAGGGCGTTCCCAGCCGGTCGGCCAAGTGCCGGTACGATGGATGACTGGAAGATAAATATGATGTAAGCGCTTTGTTTTAAACATCATGAGGAATCATTTCGTAGAAAAGAAGTTCAAAAATATGTGCAAAGTTCACGATATGACCCTGTTTAGAGGCCGCAGATAAAATCCTTTTCCCACACTGGTTTAAAATAAATAGAACACGACAAGAACATGATCTAAAGGGCAAGTTTCACCTTATTTACAACATTTCGTCTACGAAATATTGTTTTCGTGTGAGCACGTGTCTCTCTCTCTTTAGTATGGAAAATTTATGAGACAACAACTCGGTTCGATCGTATGTAACGTATATTTGCTGTCTCATCTTCTAACACTCTCTAAGTTACATTGTTAATAACAAAATTATGGATGAATTAAAGTCTGAAATAAATACTATTTAATTTCATTTTCTCCAAACAATAGAGAGAGACAAATAGGCGAAACGAAAACAACATTTCGTAGTGGGACTTTCTCTTCTGAGAGGATATCTTCGCCTAGGGATTCATTGAGGCTTTTGTTTGTTTATATATACTGGCCTCTCAGCTCAGTTGGTAGTAGCTCTGCCTTCTGAGCGTAGGTCGTGGGTTCGATCCCCACCGAGAACAAATATTTGTGTGGTGAACGCAGGTGTTTGTTCTCTGTCTGGGTGTTGTATTGTATGCTATGTTTATTTACAAAAAAAAGTATTTAAGTATTTTATCAGCTATCTGGTTCCCATAGTACAAGCTCTGCTTTGTTTGGGGCTGGAAAGTGTTGTGTGGATTGTCCACAATATTTATTTATTTATTTGTTTATATATTACCTGAGGAAGAACTTTCTTTCAGCTGCCATAGCCGCAGCAATGTCCTTGCGTCCGTCGATATCTTTCTGCGATCGGTTGACAACGCCGATATAACCGCGCCGCAACGGCAAAAGTTTATTCTCGAGAACATCGCGCGCGTCTGTTCCCTCGTCCATCAGATCCAGCTTTGTGATCACGCCGATTGTGCGAAGACCTTAGCGTACAAAGAGTTTTAGAACCTTAAAACGAACAACTCAAAATAACTGACAATTCAATTCATTTATTAAAACCATAGGGGCTTGAAGAACACTTAATTACGTCAAAGGTACCTATAACATACAATTTCAAAACATATTTTGTGTTGCAGCTGTAAAGGGGCTTTGTCAAAAAAAACGAAGCTTAAATTAATATAAAATAAAATAAATCTAAGAAAATCTGTCTGTCCTCATGTCCTGACATAATAGACAAATTTCAGACAAAAACCGCTAGTGGGGTTTGACATTGCGAGGGTATATTTTATTTATCCTTATTTTTTCCCAAAATGGTGCAGCTGGGTGGCATCCCACTAGTTTTCATAAGTATGCTTACAAAAATAATCCATATTGTATCTTCAAGTGTTTATTCACAAGGCATCCTTTATTGACGATTCTTCAAGAAAAAATTACGTACGGGAACATGCACGTAAACACGTCATTCCTCATACAAAATTATGAATAACGGATGCCGTATGAATGAGCCGTAACTGTAGACA
The DNA here is from genome assembly GCA_947578465.1 of Thera obeliscata. Lineage (NCBI taxonomy): Eukaryota > Metazoa > Arthropoda > Insecta > Lepidoptera > Geometridae > Thera > Thera obeliscata. Next base: position 10,619,901 of record OX387926.1, read on the forward strand.
AATTTATTGCTATACGCACAGTATTTTTTTTTATAATTTAGTGCTGGTTTGGATACAAAGTCCTTCCGGCATTTTTTTTTAGAATGGTAGGGAGATACAAATCGAAGTTGCATGGTCGAAAAAAATCTATTTTTACCTTGCGGATCAACCTCCTTGGCGAGTTTGAGCGCATCGCTGTTGGCCAAGTCCGTGTTGGCGGGGGTCACGGCGAGGATGAGACAAGACTCGCGTTTGATGAACTGGAATATCATCCCTTTGATCTGCTGCTCAATGTCGATGGGTTGGTCGCCGATAGGCACCTTCGTCAGACCCGGCAGATCGATGAGCGTTAGGTTGAGTACTGCGAAGGTAAAACAAGCGTTTACGATTGTATCAAAGGTTGTTCGAACCAGTGTGGTGAAAGGATTTTAAGTACGCCTCAAAGAAACTCCTTTCGTGCACTTGACAGATGTTTTTTGAACTTTGAGGTTCTACGACATATTTCCTCACGATGTTTTCGTTCACCTTTAGAGAGTAGGTAAGGTACTGACATAGTGCACATAAATTTTAAGTACAGAAAAACTCATTGTTAAACTACTGGATTTGAGGCCACGACCTTAGGGTCGGAACACGGGGCCGCTACCACTAGTCAACCAGTGCTCTTAGAGGTGCTGACCAGCTCTCAGCGCTCAGTTGGTAATAAGTAGGTCCGATCTTCACAGAAACGACATTCTGTGGTTTGATATCTGTCTGGATGTGGAAAGGGCTGTATGGCTTTCCAACAAACATGGTTATAGACCCATCTCAGAGCTATCAACTTTCTAACACAAAAACGCATTCAAATCTGAGCATTCTTTGCAGAGCTTCCAGGCCATTAACAAAGAAGCACACTAAGGCCTCAAACTTATGCAGTTTATCCTTTCCTTGGGGGGGTCTAAAAAGCCCTCCATGAATGACTTTTCAAACCCCGCCAAAAAAATAGGTAGAGTAATAAAACGCTTAAATATTTGACCACAAATATCAGTTAATGAATGTAAAAAGACAAACCGGAAATTATTCATTTAAACGAGACTTCGTTCATAATTACACTAAACCGTAGTAAGTACGAGCAGATACGAGCATAATATCAATTTGGTAAATGTTTCCTAATTATTATTATCGAAATAACAATAGCTTAGGTAGAACCGCAGTAACGGAATGAATAACAAATTAATTGTTAAACAAATGACACATCGAGGCGTATGCCTTATTCATAATTTAATAAATAAATAATATTTGCCTTAGTCGAGGTTCAACAATTTATGTCTTTCTAATCAATAAAACGAGTGTTTCTCTTCTGATTAAAGTTTTATCTTAGGACTTACCTGTCATACCTCCACACTGAGTACACAGTGTGAATCAGTTAGCTCTAAGTGCCGGTATTACGTGATAAGGGAAGATACATAAGCGTGATTTATAGCATCGCATAATATATTTATAATACGGAGAAAGACTTTTAGAGATGCTACAATTGATTTTTATTTACACTAGCTTCCACACGGCACACCACCTTCAAGTACATTAACAAAACCAGATCACAAAGTATAACTATTAAAATGTTCATCTAAATCGGCGGCGGCGTCAAAATTATCCAAACATTTAAAAATCGAAATATTTAATATTCTAAACTGTAGTATGGAGGAACTAGGATAAAGTATGTGACGATAAGGTCGACAAAAAACGGTAGCAACCAAGTCGTAGTTAGTCGCCTGTTTTTCTAGGCTTGGTCGCGTGGAACTGGCACCTAGACTCACCTACATAGCTTCAAGACGTTTCAAAGAGATTGTTGTGATACTATGAAAGAGGACTCAAACACAATCGAAGTCAAGTTATGACAGCAGTGTGGTTCTCGATAAAAACGCATGCTTTAAACTGTCTGGAACAACAACCTTGCTACTTTTACTCGTGCCTATGTATCAAGAAACAACCTTCAGTCATTCAATGTACAAGAAAAAACACAATACAAAAGATAGGTACATAGGCGTTATCGCTGAAACTTCCGAGGCATAGCGTAGGCGTAAGTAAGATCGATACAATGTTATTATTTATACACTAGCAGGAAAAGTTGATTACCACCAGCTCATATAATCATACCAGCTCATATAGAAATACGTACTACGCCTTAGTGAGCCTAGCAATGACCAAAGTAACCTTGTGAAGACGCATCGGATAAGCATTGATTGAGCATGTAGGTCAATATTAGACGGTCCGTGTATGTACCTACTGAAATGCCAGCATGTCTTTCATAATAATATCAATAAGGTTATTCAATTCAATTTTATTCATAATCAATTAATTAATCTTAAAACTCACACAAAAATAATATTAATTAAAAAGTCTGGGAAAAAAGAAAAATGTACGAAAAAATAATAATAACTACGGGGTCCATGGTGATACTGATTTACACCTAAGAAGTATGAACTAAATTAAACCATTAATATGCAATAATTGAGTATTGAATAGTGCAACCACGTTTGCAGGACTGAACAGAGGTATCAAAACAGAAGTTATAGATGGATTAGTAAGACAAACGACTATTGACATGAGATAACACAGTAATAATGAGTGGGTGTTCTATGTTTATTCTACTATTTAGGTTCTTTGGTAATGATAATAACTAAAGTTAGCAGATCATTGATACCAAAGACACCTTCGATGCGACCTCGGACGCGCAGCTCAACAGACTGTTAAGTACGTTATAAATCGTCTAACCTACCTTTACAATATTTTTTCAAATTGTGTAATTTGATTTAGAAAAAACATTTTACATATTTTTATGATTTTCTTATATAACCCATGGCATTCGAGACAGATAATCGCTGGAATAGAAAACCAGCAAATAATAAGCTATTTCCGCATCTCAAGCACCTGATTACTCTGACTCATTTACAAAGATTGCCGTGAATACGTATTTTATACGTATTATATCAACAATAGTGTAAATTATGTGTTCATTAAGAAAATGGACCTTAAATGCATGCTGTTTATGGAATGAGGTAAGACACGTAGCCAGTAACTAGGAGCTAGCACTCCATAAAAAAATAACCGTGACCTTAATTCAGATACAATGAAGAAACAAAATCGCACAGAACTAGGAATGTAGTTTTTCTTGAAAAGACAGTCTGTGATTGAACTATGAACTTTGAATGCAGGACGCCTTACTCCAGAGCTCTCTGCGGGGTCGATCGATGAGTCAGACTTGCGCGTAACAGCTGATGCCATGTGTTTTTCACTTTTCTTTCTGAACCGTTTACGCTTGCCACTACTTCCAGATATTATTATGACGTAAAACATAGTTTTCATAGCGTAGGTAATCTTTCAGCATACGGTAAACATGTTGTTCAATTCTAACCTGGTCTTACTCATAAAACTGACTGTTTGGGGTTTTACATCGGCGTGTCAAAAATATAAACAGATACTTTTATAATTTATCAATTTTATTGCACAGCGGAAGATCAAAATGTGTCATTTCAGTATTGTTATTAAACGAGATAAGATTGTAGCGGTTAGGCGACCAGGGGCCGTTGACATACATTCCATGTAGATTATTTAAGACTTATGAGATACGTTTCATATCCCTTTTTTATCGATAAGCACGGAAACACAAGAACTAATCAGATTTCGGAACATGTCTGAAGTTTATTTAGCGTATATAGAACCACAAAGACAGCAGAGTGTACACAACAAGGTTGATCTGTTCGAACCAAATAGTGCAGAAAATTGCGCGAGCGCGTCACATTAACACTTTTGTAGCGAAATTCAAGATTAAAGCAAACTCCCACGTATTCATTCGGAATCAAACGAACGCAAATTTTATCTAAGCGATATCTGTGCGCACTCATAAGAAAATACCCTGAATCACTGAACAGTATGCCATCTCATTTTAAGAATAGAAGCTGAATAAAGTAGGTTAAGCTGAAGTTTTAAACCCACAGAGCACCAAACACGCTTTTGCTTACGCAAAGTAGAGAGAGTATGATGACGTATTACTAAGAGAACCAGTGTCGCCAAACTCATACACGTAAAAACAAACACACATAGAAATAAAAGTTATGATTGGTCGAAAAAAAACGTTAAAAAGGACCTAAAACCAAAAAAATAATTTAATTGATAATAAACCTTAAAGCTGTCGTGACATGGTTCTAAACTTAATAAAATAAACAGTGCTAAAATAAAATTCTATTTGCCAAGAGATGGCACTTCTCATTCAGTATTTTTTTCTTTTAGTCTCTATTTAGTTATAATAAGATTTATAATACAATGGCTGTTACTTTATTGACAACAAAACAAAGCTACTTGACGCTAGATGGCGCTATAGAAAACAATTCTGTTAGTCCTTATCCACAAGGTATAAGATTCATAATACAATGGCTATTACTTGACATAGCCACTCACTTAGTGATGTGCCAAGGTGGATACAAGACAAATGTATCGACATCGATGATTACCTACCTACTTCTTATCGTGTCACTGGTTTTTTCGAACCAAGTGAGGTGAAAGGATTTTAAGTGCGCCCCAAAGAGGCTCCTTTCGTGCACTTATTTAACACATATTTTCGAACTTTTTAAGTTCTATGGCATGCCCGGTTTCCTCACGATGTTTTTCTTCACCGTTTAAGAGCACTGGCATAGTGTAAATTAATTTTTGGGCAGTAAACCTCATTGGTTGGACTGGATTTAAGCCCACGACCTAAGGATCAGAAGGCGAAGCCGCTACCACTAGCCCACCAGCGCTCTCACCTACCTACTGATGTATAACGATCGGTAGCACGTCAGGTTATATATATGGTGGTCGAAATAAAAAGCTTTTCTTATCTATCTTTCTTTATTTACCCAATCAAATGTTTACAACTCGTAAAATTGTATACTTAACTGTTTCAAATATTGTTTCTTTTTCTTCTTGTGTTTTCTTTTTCCTGTTGCATCGATACATTTATTTTGAATATCGGAAAACTGAAACCAGAATTATTATGTTATTTCTTCAAAATATTTCTGTAATTTTCATCTTACCCAGCCACTGTGGGCTATAAGAATAAGAAAAGAATCAGAATAATAACAGAATAATACATAAGGAATAAAATCATCACTAAAGCAAAAAAAAAGTCAGCTCCCTAAACCTAACTATTTATATGATCAGAACTAATAAAGTATTCGATAGCACATTCATCACTTTATTGGGGTAGGTACAGCCCTAATTGAGTAGCGAAAGTTGAGATTTATAGAAACGCGACCTTAACGAATATCATTCACAGTCTATTTTTGTTTGATGGTTTTGCATTCTAAATAAAACCAATTTAAGCAATAAAATAATACTAACCTGTGATACGATATGCCCCCTTTTGTTAAATTATTGGTTCGGCTATCGTTTTAGCACTGCAAAACAGCACAATACGGCATTTTTATATTTTTTCGTGTTTTTCTCAGTTACGTTTCTTCTGACAGACTTCAAACACGACTAAACAAAGGAGGGCTTGAAGTCTGCTGTACTGCGCGTACTTGGAGCGTGAGAAGGTCGTCTACATGCTAGTTCCATTACTTCTTTATTTCGTGTTTAAACCCAACAAGTTAAAAATACAATAGGCATGACGACTAATTTTCAAAATCTCTTCTATCATATTCAGAAGTCTCTATTATGTCTAAAATCTAAATATATAAAACGCTTACGTTACTGACTGAATGACTGACAATCAACGCTCAGCCTAAACCGTAAGTCCTAGAAGGATGAAACTTGGAGGGTATGTTTATTTTATACACGAAATAAAGAAGTAATGGAACTAGTATGTAGACGACCTTCTCACGCTCCAAGTACGCGCAGTACAGCAGACTTCAAGCCCTCCTTTGTTTAGTCGTGTTTGAAGTCTGTCAGAAGAAACGTAACTGAGAAAAACACGAAAAAATTTAAAAATGCCGTATTGTGCTGTTTTGCAGTGCTAAAACGATAGCCGAACCAATAATTTAACAAAAGGGGGCATATCGTATCACAGGTTAGTATTATTTTATTGCTTAAATTGGTTTTGTTTAGAATGCAAAACCATCAAACAAAAATAGACTGTGAATGATATTCGTTAAGGTCGCGTTTCTATAAATCTCAACTTTCGCTACTCAATTAGGGCTGTACCTATACCTACCCCAATAAAGTGATGAATGTGCTATCGAATACTTTATTAGTTCTGATCATATAAATAGTTAGGTTTAGGGAGCTGACTTTTTTTTTGCTTTATCGATGATTTTATTCCTTATGTATTATTCTGTTATTATTCTGATTCTTTTCTTATTCTTATAGCCCACAGTGGCTGGGTAAGATGAAAATTAAAGAAATATTTTGAAGAAATAACATAATAATTCTGGTTTCAGTTTTCCGATATTCAAAATAAATGTATCGATGCAACAGGAAAAAGAAAACACAAGAAGAAAAAGAAACAATATTTGAAACAGTTAAGTATACAATTTTACGAGTTGTAAACATTTGATTGGGTAAATAAAGAAAGATAGATAAGAAAAGCTTTTTATTTCGACCACCATATATTATATAACCTGACGTGCTACCGATCGTTATACATCAGTAGGTAGGTGAGAGCGCTGGTGGGCTAGTGGTAGCGGCTTCGCCTTCTGATCCTTAGGTCGTGGGCTTAAATCCAGTCCAACCAATGAGGTTTACTGCCCAAAAATTAATTTACACTATGCCAGTGCTCTTAAACGGTGAAGAAAAACATCGTGAGGAAACCGGGCATGCCATAGAACTTAAAAAGTTCGAAAATATGTGTTAAATAAGTGCACGAAAGGAGCCTCTTTGGGGCGCACTTAAAATCCTTTCACCTCACTTGGTTCGAAAAAACCAGTGACACGATAAGAAGTAGGTAGGTAATCATCGATGTCGATACATTTGTCTTGTATCCACCTTGGCACATCACTAAGTGAGTGGCTATGTCAAGTAATAGCCATTGTATTATGAATCTTATACCTTGTGGATAAAGACTAACAGAATTGTTTTCTATGACGCCATCTAGCGTCAAGTAGCTTTGTTTTGTTGTCAATAAAGTAACAGCCATTGTATTATCAATCTTATTATAACTAAATAGAGACTAAAAGAAAAAAATACTGAATGAGAAGTGCCATCTCTTGGCAAATAGAATTTTATTTTAGCACTGTTTATTTTATTAAGTTTAGAACCATGTCACGATAGCTTTAAGGTTTATTATCATTTAATTTATTTTTTTGGTTTTAGGTCCTTTTTAACGTTTTTTTTCGACCAATCATAACTTTTATTTCTATGTGTGTTTGTTTTTACGTGTATGAGTTTGGCGACACTGGTTCTCTTAGTAATACGTCATCATACTCTCTCTACTTTGCGTAAGCAAAAGCGTGTTTGGTGCTCTGTGATTTTATAGCATAGGGGTGCACTAAGAAAGGAAATTGGAAAATGATTTCCCTAAGCGGAGAAAAAGAGGAAAACTTTTAAAAGAAAAATCAACGGAGCGTAATGGCAAAGGGGCGAGCGAAGCCGCGGGCGTCCGCTAGTATATCATATTTCTGTAGAAAATTAAGGTTTTTGTGTAATAAAAGTACATTTAAATTTAAATTTTCAAATACACGCCAAAACGCTCGCTGGTGTCATGGCGTCTGTTATTACGTCACGGTTAGGTATATCAACAGTAAATATTGGTGCTTTTGTACTAAATCAGAATGACGTCTACGTAAACGTGACGTAATTCGCTCTGACCGGTGTTTAAGCCATCATGGCGGATTGTTGTATTTTGTAGATTTATTTTAACAAATAAATTATTAATCTCGACATTAATAAGAGAATAAATACATTTTTCAAATATTTGAATCCTGTTTTATTAGATCAGATAAATATTTTGGCGATACTTGATTACTGTCTTCATGCCTATTCTTATAGTATACCATGAAAACTGGGTTTGCTAATATTTTGAGAGATTCGTGGATCGCCCAGAGCGTAGGTATATTATATCCCAAAACAGCTGAAAGTGAAGAGGTTTCTTACCATTAGGAGAGTAAACTCGCAGGTTGATGGGCACTGGAGAGATGCCCTTGTTGGAGCCAGTCATACGCTCCGTCTCCGCTTCGATCTCAAGACGGACCTCACTGAAGTCCACGAATTTCTTGCCTTTGCAATGGAGGAACTCTGCGTATTCTATTGGAAAAACAATCATTTTTTTTTTAAATAACCCAATCGTCACATCGCTATAACCTAGAACTAGGCTTCTGTGTCGTGAATATTAGGTTATACGAGTAATATACCTAACCATGGTCCCAAAACTCAGTCCTGGAAAATGCTTTAATTATTTGCAAATATTACGAACTCTCGAAAAAAGTTATATCATACTGAGCTAGAGGCGATTGTATTCGAAGTTCAGTTTATAAGCCCCACAGAGCTTAAGCTATGATATCAATGAATAATAAAACGGTAGGAACCAAGCCGTAGTTTGTTGCCTATTCTTCTAGGCTTGGTCGCGTGGAACTGCCACCTAGACTCGCCTATAGCTCTAAGACGTTTCAAAATGATCCTTGCAATCCCACTGAATAAATACACTTTTGATTTGATTTGAATACTGGTACATAAGAAGCTTGAACCCAGTCGCGCCTAACCAGCCTCGTTTCAGTAGAAGGCGCATGCGAGAGCGGATTCAAAGGCCAGCTGGCACAGACGAGGTTTAACTAGACTGGAAAATCTTAGGGAAACACCCTACATAACAGGTATTTACATAGAGAAGTTACATAACACGTAATCGTGTTTGATTTCAATCATGAAGGGGGCGGCGTAGCATGATAATAAACATTATTATTAAAGTCTACGCAAACATTTATTGAACTGTAGTTTTATTTTGGGACTAGAATCGAGCGGTCATGGTCAAGTGGGTTAAAAATTCCGCCGTCATCTGTGGATGGGTAAAACTATCCTATAGTTTGTCTGATTCAGAGAATAGTGACGTAACGCTTTGTGAGCAAGTGTCAAAGACACGCCACTTATAAAGCGTTACGCTTAATTATGAACCCGGACTGCCCGAAACTTGCTAAGAAGTAGGTCTGAATCTGATATTTATCATCACCCTGAAGCAGGCCACTGCTTTACAAGCCTCCTTGGAAGTTATACACTTCCAGGAAGAATGATTCTGAGCTCTCTCCATTCACTCCTCGCGATCTTTACAATGTCGTCGGACTATCGATTGGGTGGGGCCGCCTTACGCTTTTATCTTGCGGTTTGTGGTTGTCATTCCAGAATCTTTATTCTAAATTCTGATCAGAAATCTCTAAAATAACTATTAAGTCATCATCTTCCTGCCCTTATCCCACGCTAAGTGGGGTCGTCACAACAGGTTTTCTTCTTCCACTCACCTCTATCATTCGTCATCTCAGTGCTCACTCCTTTCCTGCTCATGTCATCTCTGACGCATTCCATCCATCTTTTCTTTGGATGATCATGATTTCTTTCTAAAATAACTATCAAGTGCGCTTTTTTATTTCCCAAATTGATTTGAATTTAGTCCAACTTCCACAATAAAAGAACCTTTATTCTTCAATCTGATATCAGAAATCTCTAAATTAACTATTAAGATCAAATTTTATTTGATTTATTTGAATCGAATTCAACTTCCACTTGGAAACATTGAAATGGCAAAAAGGTTGCCTCCTACATATTGGAACAAGCAACACGAAAATATAAGTTCATGTATACTCTTCCTTACAGCTAAGATCTTGCGGGATTTGTTGATAACGGCTAATCCTTATATTTTAATAATGCTACATCAGAGCGGCCATGTTAATTCCGCCATCCTCTGATAACATGACTCAGATGTTGGTACACACATATTCATATTCATAGACCATTATAAATGAGGTTCTTGCTTGTTATTTACCTCCATTTCCTTGAATGAGTTGCAGAATCAGCGGTCGACGTGTCACTATGCCTGAACCTCTGGGCAAGAAGTCTCTGTAACAATGGAAAGTAATTAAACAATTTTCAATTTAGGTTTTTCCTGCTGAGTTATGTAGAATTGTGTATGGGTCATCTATACTAATATTATAAAGAGGAAAGATATGTATTTGCGATTGTAATGAAAAAACTCTAAAACTGCTGTGCTGATTTCAAATATTCTTTCACCATTGGAAAGCTACCTTCACCCTGACTAACATAGGCTATATTTATGTGTTGTGAAATGATGCCGGTTACTTTAAATCTAGACATCACACAAGTGAAGGTGTGAGCTAAAATAGTTTACTCTAACATAACTACTATTTGTTTCACTTATCTATCATGTAGATATAAAAAAATATCTAGAAACATAAAAGTACATTATCAAGATAAGTAGTTAGCAGTTCACTTCAGACTGCTAGTACACAGAAGAGACACAGTAGAAAGGCAACCTTGGCGGTTTGTATGAGAGCCGCATTAATTTCACTATTCTATTTCAATAAATTATATGAAAATTCTGAGAACCAGTCAACTGAGTATAAGGTAGGTTTCTGCTTATCGCACACTTTCAGGTTTGTTTATCCCATTATCAATTTGTAATATTGGGGGCCTAATAGTGAGACTATAAGACAAAAATATATAACATTAATTGTGTGAACAAAATTGTGTGCAGCAATTTATTTATACCACATTAACATTGTATGTCAACAATGATAACAAAATTTTTATAGCAAACTTGAAGATCAAAATACCTACATAATCAATGTTCCGCAAATCTTTTGTTTATTGTGTTGGGCAGGAAGAGACTATGACTCATGCATCACTCAGTTTGTGTATGCAGTAATCAATAATATGAAAATAGAGACATAATGCCAATAGAAATGGGTTGAGTATGGGATGAATTTAAAATAGTCTAAGGAGACACTCCAGATAATGGTGCTATGGTTCACCCACATAGTAAACAAAACCCTTTTACTTAAATTATTACCAAAGACAGGGGTGTTTCAGATATTGGGATACAATTATAGCATTAATAGCCTATTATTGCCATTTGTAATAGCATTCAACCTCACCTGCCGACAAAATTTTCTAAGACCGAACTTTTCCCTGCTGATTGACCACCCACAACTGCAATCTGAGGAAGATCCAGGGACATGTGCACTCCCATATGCACGAAGGCATCTTGTAGTTTGTTTACAATTGGGATCAAATGTTGCATTCCTGAATTCCCAGCCATTTTTATAACGATACATTAAAGTTTTATCACTAAAAACACTAATTACACTCGCTGTTCCTCCATCGAATTCATCATCATCAAACTGACTGACAGTTTATTTTTCAATATGGAGGGAGGGGCATATTCTGCACTGCGTGCGATTAAAAAAGTTTTATCGATTTTACGCAAACAATCGAATCAAGTAATTTAAAATTTTGATTGTGACAAACTTTGTAAAAAAAAACACGGAGCAGTAGGCAGTTAAAGGAAGGAGCAACCACGATGGTTACCTGGTCCGGTTGTTATGTAGGTTACTAAGTACCTATAAAAACGTATTAAAACCTACTAATACCTACAGTGAAATAGGCACGATGAAAACAAATAAATACAAATAAATACTGAACATCCTCAGATCTTAGATTTTAAATCAAAAGTTATTGTACAGACCAGAAGTAATAGTCAAATCTGCAAAAAATAACGCACACCCCTCTACCACGTTTTTTTGACGCTGATTCACAACAAAGTAATTCACAATGATCCTTGTGATGTACAATAAGAAAATAAATTAAAAAAAATATGCTCTAACTGCTGTAGTAGATGCAGCTTATGATTGGATGATCACCAACTTAGATGGGTACCTACGATATTTTTGGAAAGATTACTGTCCCAGCATTGTGGTTGTGTGCATTACATTGTGATTGTAGTTAGACCAATGAATAGTTTAATAAACTACTTAATATTAAAATGGTTAAAAGTTGACCTACAGTATAAATAAAAATAGGTAGGTGGCTGAAACACATTAGGAATCTGTGTGACGATCACACAACCAATGGCATAGTGCTATTTCAAATCAATAAATCTTGACATGCGCACTAAATTTAGGCCACCGGACGGAAGACACAATAATCTTCTTGTACGCAGAAAAATGACTAGGAATGAAAGCGTAATAGGAAAAGATACAAAAATCATAAATATTTAAAGTATGTACCTACCGACATAATTCGTACCTTCATAACTAGGTATAAGTTTGCGATCAGTAGATAATTTATTTTAGGCAAGACTTTTTGGCTTCAAAAGACCACAAAAAAAATTAAAACTATTGCACCTAATTAAAAAAAAACATAATTATATCTTATCATCTGTAGGGGCACTCTATTTTCTTTATTATTTTTATTAATTGGTACTAGTACCTACCTACCTACAACCGACTTACTTTGATTTGAAATATACATATCTCTAACATTTAGGATTAATGAAATGAAATATAAATTATGACTATGAAATATCACTCACTTCCCAACGAAATTCTCCAATACTGAGCTTTTTCCTGCAGATTGACCTCCAACCACAGCAATTTGTGGTAAATCCAACTGCATGTGCACACCCAGTTGTGTGAACGCATCTTGTAATTTGTTGACAATTGGGATCAATTGCTCCATCCCAATATTCCCCGACATGGCTGCCGGATTTTCCAAGCGCTCCACGTCCTATGAACTTCTCCGCAGATCTCCACTCCACCTACTGATTTTTCTTACATCAATAAAGTTTGAGCGTCCCGTTACGCATGCGTACATGAAAAGGATAGCAGTATGTATTTTCTGTACCCCTGCAAAGAATCATTGAATTTTCGAAGAGTACAAACACCCACCCGAGTGAGTAGGTTCGTATATTCTTCGTTTACAAGCCGATTAAAATGTTGGTTGGGTAATTGGTAAGTAAGTGTCTAGGTACATAGTTATAATAAATATGTTATAGAGGCCTACCTAAGCAGGTGTATTTATTTACTAGATAAACTATTCATTTATCATCATTTCCTTACAGAAGTATAAGACTGGATTTAGGCCACCCTATTTTCCTACCGTAAACCTGTCCATTTTTTCTAATCTTCCTCTTCCCACGATCTAGCTAGAAAATATCATGAGCCGAGAGCTATGCTTTATCTTCCAGTGCGTCGCCATCACCAATTTTCATCTTATTGTATCTCTTATTGGAGGTTGTAAGGTGGTTAGATTCAGTTCTAGGAGATAAGTTATGCTTCCTCAAATCCATGGGTTTCAACAACCCACGGCTCTTAAATAACCCTCCACTCGATACTACATGGGTAGAAATCTTAATCTATTATAAAATAATAATAAAACGTTTTTTATTTCCTCCCTTTCGCTCGTCGTAAGCATGTCTAGTCAAGGCTCCACAGTATAGTAGCTTTGCTCTCTGTCTTAGGTCTTCATAATTTATTATGTGTATTTACTGATCTAATTAGGTAGGTACCTACGTAAGTTAAGCACCTAGGACTTAATTTACGTAACAAAACAATGGATTTAAACAATACTTTATATTTCGTCAGGTTCCTGTACAAGCTTTGTACAGGACTAGTAGTCATTAGTGAAATATACCAACAAGATTATGTATTCACTCTGAATTGTATTTATACTGACGTAAAAATATAATTTTAGTCATATCGAATCAACATCGATTCTTAAAATCGTTTTAATAATGACAGCTGACACGCTTTAAGAATAGGCCCCGTGTCAAAAAATCTTATCGGACATTAGTGCTGTTAGCCAATGAGAACTCACCACAGATAGCAACTTGGCATAAACTGTTTAAAATAAGTTCAGTGTTACAAGGTGTTAGAGCAGCTGTTCCGCTCGTCAGTCTTTCAGTCATTATTATGCCAAGAACATTTTATTTCAATAACTCATCATCAAACAGATTCAACGAAAACTCCCTCTCATGGACTTTAAATGGAAAGGTAAAGATTCTTGGTACTTGGTGCGCCCTAAGTTCGTGTGTAAATGGCCATTGGCCGATTCGCCAAACCGGTAAACCCTCCAAAGAATGAATACTGATCGTCTAAACAAGTTGCCATCAAGCAGATTTTTTGAGCTTGCTTGTTTAAACATAACTTTATTTACGCGCAATTTTTCCGCTAGAGTGCGCTGTATCGCGTCTTTTGTGTTGCTTTGTGACGTCACTATTGAAGGAGATCGTCTTTTTGAGACGGACGGACGGACGCCATCTTAAAAAAAAGTGATATAAGTTTTGGTAGCGTAGAATAAAGTTTAATCCAAAATTATCTCTATTTAGGACTTAGCAATTGTGTTAGTGTATTTTTATTCTGTGATTCCAAGTGAAACGGCTCAAGGTATACATTTATTTCGGTATTGTATACTAAAGATTACGAATTCGTTTATTTACGGTTCTTCTACTTCTGTAATGTTAGTTTCGTTAAAAGTATCTTTAACATAGTCTACTAAAAATTCAACGGATTTTTGTGTAGCAACGGACGGGAGTGAAATCTAGAAGTCATCGATTCAGCGCTCTTCGACGGATGTAACACGTCAATAAAACTTCTGAGGGCAGGGCATAAAATACTGCTGTGTGAAAGTGTTTTTGTTCTACAGAAGTGAATCTATACGTTCAACGTCAGTACACTAGCAATACCAAATTCATTGTTCATAGAAGTGGAACCAATCGAGTTGTGAAGGACGACTGGCCATTCTGCTGTGGAGCAAATTGAGAGCGTTGTTAGTGAAGCGCATTGCCCTGGTTGCAGTTGGTGGTCCGCGAGAGGGTAACCTCCTGATGGTGTGTACATCGCAGCATGTCTGCACTCTCGACGCCGGGCGGCGGAGGCACTACGGCGCAGAGCAAGCCGACGTCCGGCAAACAAAAATATCAGAAGTTGGACATCAATAGCCTGTACTGCGCTAACAAGGTGAGTAGCCTTCATCTAGCCATTCATTCACTTCTGTCTGGTATTGATTGTATGTAGACAGAAGGTATGTACACACCCACTGTCTACTGAAATTATTTTTACCCCTGAATGATATTGGGGTAGAGTTCAATGCACCTTAAAAGCTTTCACATTTAAAAACATATTGTTTGTATTTCATTCCCATTTGACTCAGTGATGCTGGTTCATTGATTATATTCTAGATGTAGTTAATTCATGCTGTTTTTATATTGATTTGGGTTACCCTAATATCATTATAGAGTTCAATTACTTTGTTGTCTCATATGTCTGGGTCATTCACCCTATAAAGCCATAGCAAAGTTCATTCATGGACAAGGGAAGGGAACCCTCTTATTTTTACAAGAAACCTGTCATTTCTGCAGGGACAATACTGATCAACATTTTGTAAACATGAAATTGACAATCAATCAGCTGTTTCTGAAGTTTTTTTGCAATGCTTTTAGGTTAAATATGCTATATGCTTTTAGATTTACTTATTGTGTAAATGTTAAGAGGCCTTTTGGTTATGTTTCCTTTATTCTCTGGCTTCTCAGCTCAGTTGGTTACTACCAACTACCTCTGCCTTCTGCACTGTAGGTTGTGGGTTTGATCCCCACCGAGAACAAATATTTGTTTGGTGAACACAGATGTTTGTTCTCTGTCTGGGTGTTATATAGTATTCTAAGAATGTATTTGCATTAAAAAAAATGAAGTATTATATCTGGTTCCCATAGTACAAGCTCTGCTTAGTTTGGGGCTAGGTAGTGTTGTGTGATTAATATCGTAGCCATGTAATAAGTATTTTTCAATCAATCAAACAATTTTTGTTGTGTTGTAATTCATGTCAACTTTTACAATGGGGTCATAACCTTGGCCAAGATTCTGCATTGAGGTCAATATCTACCTACTTATAAAAATTGCTGATTCTCACAGCATGCTAACAAATTACAATACATATTGACCTGATTTGATAAATGTTTTTGTATTGTACTATAGGTATTTACTCTTTTTAAATATGTAAGTTTTTACCTCAAGCATATTAATTGCTAATGGATTTAGATTATGAAATGGATACAATTATTCATATATGAATATTAACTTAGAGCTTGTTATCCAGTCACTATGGTTTTAGTTATAACTATGATGGTGTTGCTAATTTTCGGAACATAATACAAGACATTCTAACGAATATAATAGAAGAATCGAATAGTACTTTATTGCACACCGAAATAAGAGGTAAAAACAAGAACAAGGAGAAAGTCAAAGTCAATAATTTTTTATTCAGTACGATGCAAGAATCACTTTGAAACGTCTTAAAGCTAGGTGAGTCTAGGTGCCAGTTCCATGACGACTGTAGGAACCAAGCTGTAGTTGGTTGCCTGTTATTGTAAGCTTGGTTGCGTGGAACTGGCACCTAGACCCATCTAGCTTTAAGACGTACTTATCACAAAATTTTTATTGAATTTGATTCCTATTATACACTTATGCAATATCCATATGTATATGAGATCTGAGAGGATGCATAAACTTACTGTTTATGGATATTACACTTTTGTAATTCAGATATTTTTATGTATGTTCACTGAGTTCATGCTTTGTTGGCTTTGAGATTATTGCATCAAGGTACTTTTAAGAAAGGCACTCGTAAACATGCTGTACAGTGGCAATTTCTAGCAGCAATTGAACATCACATTTACAAACCACGTATCAGATTAGATACTGAGTTAAGAGCCTAATGATCCCTTACATTTCACCATCTCTGAGTATCTGTTTGCTGGAGCAAAATATTGTCCCCCTTTCTTTAGTCATATTTTTATCAGATAGGGAATACAAAAATGGTAAAAAAACTTCAAATTTTCATTCAAATTCTTCTCTTCTTAAATTTAAGCGCCTTGATCTTGTCAGGGCTTTGATGCAGTTTTTCCAATTAAGTCTTTGGAATGCAGCATGATGACAGCAACTTTTTCTTTTATCTGGCTCACATAACTTATTCTTGGCCTTCCTTTTCCCCGTTTTCCTTCAACCTTGCCTTTCAAAGCTGTTATGTCGTAGAAGATGTCCAAACATTCTTGATTTTGTTTAAAATTCTTACTTTCGTAAAATTATAGAACGAGAATTCGGAACCATCGTCTGTCAAGTCTCAACTAAGCCGCAAACATGGAATGCAAAGTCTTGGAAAAGTTCCTTCAACTAGGCGTCCACCAGCCAATCTACCTTCTTTGAAAACTGAAACTGGTCAAGACCCTAACACTAAGTAAGTGAACATCATTGACTCATCTATTACCAATTCACATCAGGAAGTAACTAACTGGCTCGGTCTGTGACCTTGTTACCTGATTGATATGTCTACAAATGGTCAGATACTGACCTACCTACGTATTGAAGGTTGCTCTGTCCGGGCTACAGTGCCATATTAAATAGGCTACTTCAAAATATGAATATTAGTTTTTATAGATAGATAGATAACACTTTATTGTACACCACAAGAATAGGACATTACACATTTAACGAAAATACTTAAACTAAAGCGAAGTACAATGGGCGGTCTTGTCGCTATGAGCGATCTCTTCAGTACAACCTTTGGATGGACAGGATTTTACAGGACTTTTATAACATTCATTGAACTTATTTAATGTTAAAATACAATTAATCAAAAAACAAGAATACTGAAAAAAGTATGGCTTCCTGCTGTACACTTGATTGAACTTATTTAAACTCCAAAACAGCGGGATATTTTACTTAGTGAATTTATTAATTTTAGTTCTAGTTATGTAAATACTGACAACATATTGTAAAGTTTCCTGTAAAACTTGTGACCATGAATAAAGACTTACAGGTTAATAATAACAGAGTGAAATTGTTTCAGCCCTATAACTGCCGTTGCTCCATCTGTATCTTCACCGCCAACAACATGTATCAATCCCCCAACTCAAGTAAGTACCTGCTTGGTGAAATGATAATCATCATCAGCCTGAAGAAGGCTAGTGCTCAACTCCTCATCCACCAACTTATTTCATTATACAACTAGCTGATGGAAAAAGCATATGGCCCACCGGATGTTAAGTTGTATCCATCTTATAACAAACCTCGTAGATCACGCACGTCAGAAATGTGCCCTACGATGCACTACCCTGCGTCCATCAACTTCTCACGAATTTTACAATGACGTCCATCCATCGGGTGGGAAGGCATCCTTAGCGTAGTCTTCTATTCGTGGTTGCCATTCGAAAACCTTTCGCCAACAGTGTTCAGTTACTTGCGATATGACCTGACTTATGTCAGTTAATCATAGTATACCAATAATTGACATTTTGTATGTTTATTCATCTAGTCTAGTTATACTAGAAGATGATACTGATTAAGCCCAATGACGAAAAAAAGCGCTGGAGGGAAGGCGCGGTCGATCGCGACGATAACCGTCGCTCTATGCTCCTTGCGTGCGTAGCGTGTCCGACCAAGCAGTTGCCCTGTGATACCAAGATTATGAGATCTGAGGGCTATTCAAAATCTATAAAAATACCATTAAAGTGATATCAGACGATTCATTTTTGCCTTTCATTCGGCACCTTTCACTTGAAATGAAACATGGGAACATGGAATGAAATAATAGTGAACATGGAATGAAATAAAAAGAAACCAGCCCGCACATCAAGTGCGGATGATACAAAAGTTTATTTGCCGAGTGAACCATCTGATATCACCTTTACGGAATTGAATGGTTTGATTTTAGGTAGCGCCGTTAGCATCGAGCGTCAGTGCTGCTGCGGCGGCTGGGCCCGGCGGCTGGGTGTCGCTGCCGCCGCCCTCTTCCCCGCACTTCCGCACAGAGTTCCCGTCGCTCGAGTCGGCTGCACAGCCCGCGCACCGCACAGATACTGCACAGCCACAGCCACAACTGAGACCACAGAGTATGTTACATTCTCTATACTGAATCATTCTTGTATTTTTACTTCACTTTTAGCTTCATTTAAAAAGAAAGAAAATACATTTATTTGACATAATAATTGCTAATACATAGGTGCAGACGTTCACAGCATAATATACCTAACAGGTAATGAAACATAATTATGCCAAATAGGCCCCGACTCAGCTTTTTGCTGCCTGACAAGGTATCATCTACCACGCCAAGCAGCGCTGGTTCCAGAAGGTGAAGGTGGTGGTGATTTCCAGAAGGGAGTCCCAGTGCATTTACAACAATTCGTCTACCAAATGTTGTTTTCGTGAGAGCACGTGTCTCTCTCTTTTGAATGGAAAAGATACAACAACTCGTTTTGATTGTTTCTACGTAACGTATTTTTGCTGTCTAATATTTTCTCCCTGCAATAGAGAGAGACAAATAGGCGAAACGAAAATGACATTTCGCAGACGAAATGTTGTAAATGAAGTGGGACTTGCCCTTCTGATTTATCATAGTCACTCAGTGCTGTGAGTGACTATGATAAATAAGAAGAGATGTAATACCAAACCATCATCATTTTGATGTAAATCTTTTCTTTATTATCTTCCTCTCTGTGTGAGAAGCTCTCCAAACCTAAGCCTAACCAGGTTGGCGTAGTTAACTCACAGATTGAATAACTGTTGCAGCTCAATATCAGTTTGTTGTCTGTTCTTCAAAGCACTTAGATTCACCTAATCCTTGTGATTCGACTAAATGACAGTGACTTGGAGCTATCATCATCCTTAAACTTTTAGTTGCAAGTGTTACATTTTCAAATGTGATTGATGTTGTACAGCCGAAGGCAGCTGGACATCCGGTGGCGCCACCGGCGTCGTCCGACAAGAATCAAATGCACCGCCCGCCGCCGCCGCGCCCGCGCCCGCGGCTACATCACAACAAACTCCCGCCTATCGTGCCATTCTGCCTTCGTTTGTATGTAAAACCTCTAGTTAGCGCGAATTCAATTTGATGAATGATTGTTGACTTTGATCCGGTCGAGACAATAGAAATTCTGTTGACTAGAATCGCCGCAATGAAAAGACTACGCCACCAAACCGTTCCTACGGATAACTGATTATTAGCCACCATTTAATCTTTTTGTTATTGTGTACTCTCTCTGCGCCCGCTTGCAGCCTTATTGTATAAGTCAACTCGTAATCGATATCGGCTTAATTTTTGACATTTGAAACCTAGCCTAGACTTCAACTGCCATCACCACCACCGAAATTCAAACCGAAATTCGTAAGCGGCGGTCCACGAAAATGTATCTGGTTTCGATAGTGAAGAACTAAAATGTTGACTTCGCCTATCAATTAATTAAAAGTGGCCTATGAGAAAAACAAAAAGGTTGGGAGCCTCTGGCCTAGGTTCTGATAATGTATTTATGTTTGTAGCTGGTGAAAGGTAGCACTGGAGGCGGGCTCGGGCTGGGCGGACTGGGCTCGCTGCGAGAGACGCGCACGCCGGTCGCTCCGCAGCCGCGGCCGCCGCGTCCGCCGCCCGCGCCGCGCGCCGTCGACATACTGACCGCGCGGCCCATCCTGCGCGACGACCAGATATCCTCGCTCGACGACATCGCCAGGGACGCGGGCTGGGCGCAGCACGACGATATTGATTACGAGTGAGTAACGCACACACCCCACTTCCCACACCCCACACAACGAACCCATCTAGTCCGCAATTCCCGCACACACCCCACACAACGAACCCATCTAGTCCGCAATTCCCGCACACACCCCACACAACGAACCCATCTAGTCCGCAATTCCCGCACACACCCCACACAACGAACACATCAAGTCCGCAATTCCCAAGAAATGCTAGTGACCCTGCTTATACCTATTTCAGTAGTTGAATTGGAAAGTTGTTCATACTCAGTTGTTATCACATTTAACCTAAATGGGATACTTTTTAGCCACCAGTTTGGATTTAAAACGGTAGGAACCAAGCCGTAGTTTGTTGCCTGTTTTTCTAGGCTCGGTCGCGTGGAACTGGCACCTAGACTCACTTAGCTTTAAGACGTTTCAAAGTGATCCTCGTGATTCTATTGACTTTTGAATTTAATGAGCTATAAACTACCTAATTATAGACTTATTTTTAAAGCATTGTCTGCTCATCTAAACTAAAACTAAAATACGAAAATTCTTGGCAGAAAATAACGTAATTAGCATAATTTATGCTAATTTGTCACTTTGTAGTCTTGCCAAATCCATTCTTTTCCAACAATCCCTTAAACTTGTAGAATTTTTTGTTTGAACGTTAAGATATTCAAATTTTATGTTTCAGCCAAAAACTGGACTTCTCAGATGGAGAGACGCCAAATAGGAAAAATATAAACCGCGGTAGTATTGAGAAGGAGCGCAGCGAGCCGAAGGCAAGTCACGCGGGCGAGCCGGGCGATGAAGAACAGCTGTGGGCTGAACGCCGTCAGAAGCAGAGCGACGAAGTGGCGCTCGCGGTCGCACGCGCGCGTCAGAGGAAGGAGGAGGAACGGCGGCGTGAGGCACGGGAACCCCCGCCCGCACAGCCGGCCAAGTCACAGGACTACCGCGACCACAGGGAGCGAGAACCCGAGCGCGAGCCCAGGGAAAGGGACCGTCTGGAGCAGCGTGACTCCCGAGACCGCATCGACGCACGCGACAGGGACCGAGACCGCACGGACAGGGACAAGGATCGCAGCGACACCCGCGACAGAGACAAGGATAACCGCACGGATAACAGAGACCGCGATCGCAATGATAGAGAACGCTTCGACAACAGAGACCGAGACAATAGGGACAACAGAGACCGTGAACGTGACCGCGACCGCGATAAGGAGCCTCGAGACAGAGGCCGCAACGACAATAGGGACCGCCCCGACTCGGACAAGGACACGCGGCAGGACTCGCGACAGGACATCCGCGACCGAGACCGAGGCGACAACCGGGACCGCGCGGATCGGGAGCGGTTCGACAGGGAACGAGATCGCGGCGACAGAGAGCGAGACCGCTCGGACCGGGACCGGGACCGCACCGACAGAGACAGGGGCGAACGCGACCGCGACTTCCGGCCGTCCGACAGGGATCGCGAACGTGATCACAATCGTGACCGCGACCAGAATAACCCTGCGTTTTCCAAGAGCTTCCAAGCCAATATACCTCCCCGCTTCTTGAAACAGCAACAAAATAGACAACAAGATGACCAACATAACAAAGGTTGGGCGTTCTCGGGCAAACCCGCACCTCGGCGGCAAGAGCCGCAGCCTCCTCAAGCTTACACGAATGCGCCGCGGCACGCGCCTCACAATAACGGCCGCAGATCTTATTCTAGGTAAGTACTGCACAAATGGATGAGGCAATGATTTAGGTTTTTTATTTTTGTATTATTTTATTTGTACTAAACTGATGGATTTAACTTTTCTTTCAGAGACTTCTCAGACCGCGAAGACGAGTTTAGGAGAGATAAGGATGGATCTGGGCCTCAATGGCGTTCTGAAATGCAAGACTATGAAAAGTCTGGTAGGGAGTTAGACCGGTCAAACTCAAAAGAATCGTATAAAGATTTCAACGAGTACAAAGGAAAAAATGAAATGGATAGGAAGTCATCCCTAGAACAAGCTATTGAACAGAGCAATAGATCTGCCGCTGACAAACTGAGCGAAGTTTTTGAAAGAAAAAGCATAGGAGTTGTTGAGCCATTTGTTACTACTGAATCTGCACCCAGTCTAGCTTCAGAGAAAAGCTATTCTCCTCCTGACAGTGTTTCACAGCGAGAATCATCAGAGAAAGAAATTGGCAAAGCATCTTGGGCAGAAGTAGCTCAAGAAGAAACTAACATTGTGAAACCACTAGAAAAAATATCGCCTCCTAGAGAAATTGAACCTAAAAAAGATCTTATTGCACCTAACTTTGATTCTAAACGAAACCTGCCGCCCCCCATTGCTGCCACCTCTCCTCCTCAAAACATACCGTCAAACAACACTACCTATGCAAATGCTTTTCAAAATAAATTCAATAATACTCCAAATATTCCAGCACTGGGAGGAAACAATCAACAATTAACTCAAACTACCAGTCTGCCAATTACCCAGCAGCAAGTTAGCCAACCTGTAATACAGGCGTCTGCTTTTGAGCGGCAAACTGTCGCGAAATCTGTTGTTCAACCTCCATCAAATATAGCTGATTCGTTTGCAGCCTCTCAAATGCAAAAACAACAGCAACAGCTATCAGAACAACTTGCAAAGTTAAAATACTCCCAACAGTCTGATAAAGATGCATCTGAATCTGTGTTACCTTCTAAACTTAGCATACACTCTCAAGGTATTGCTCTAAAAACTGTGGAAATCGCTGTGGAACCAGTCAAAATTATTCCAGACATGACAAAGCGTCTCGTCGATGATAAGAAACCAGAAGTACAGGGTATTCATGAGCCAAGCAGCAATAAAATTACACTCAAAGAACCCATCGAGCGAAAATCTAGTGGATCTGGGTCTGAGAAGAAAGGCAGAGGTTTTGGAGGCGGCGGAACCGGTTTTGCTGTTTACAATAACAGAGGTTGGGGATCGAGAGAATCTCGTGGGCGACGGTCGCATCGAAGCTCGCGCTCCAATAATAGAGCTAGTG
Organism: Thera obeliscata; assembly: GCA_947578465.1. Taxonomy (NCBI): domain Eukaryota; kingdom Metazoa; phylum Arthropoda; class Insecta; order Lepidoptera; family Geometridae; genus Thera; species Thera obeliscata. The sequence goes on from OX387926.1 coordinate 10,643,342, forward strand.
AATCTGATGGCTCCACAGATGGGGCGCCAAACGTTGAACGTAAAGATCGAAGAAGAGCGCCACGCAGTCCTCGCGGGCCCAAGAAACAAGAAAGAAATGACGATGTCACCCGTGCTGCACCGATAGAACAGGGAATGCTTACCGCAGACGGATTGGAGAACAGAGAGCCGTTTGCACCCCGAGGACAGCCGTCCAGGCGCGGGCGAGGTGGCTTCCAGGGCACCGCGAGACCACCCGCACCGGCAAAGAGAGTCACAGGCTATGGACCTCCCAATACTAAAAGTCCCTTCAATCAAACCAATAAGGCTGCAAAAGAAAACGAAGAGGGCAAAGATAATTTGCCAATCGAAGAAAAAAGCAAAGGCAGGCCACGTCCTGGTTCACAGGCCACGGGTAGAGGGCGTGATAGAAGACCTAAAGGTCCAATAAGTGGCGAAGATGAAAATTGGGAAACTACGTCTGAACATTCCGAAGGCGGCGGAGGACGTCGCCGATCCGTTCCAGGGAGACTTTCTCAAAAGGGTCCAGGAGGTCGTAATCAAAACAATAGAAATAATCCCCGTAACAATAACCAAGGAGTCAAGAAAGATAATATAGGCGATAACAAGACTGCTGATGTAACAGAGGCTATGACTGATCTCAAGATATCCACTGCCAAGAAAGATGACGAAATTGCTGATGACGGTTTCCAAGAAGTTCGAAACAAGAAAAATTCCAAGGACACACGCGGGCCACCTGCAAAGGAAGAAAATCAACAAGCTGCAAAGCAGCAACCCAGGTCTCATTCTAACCAAGGCAATGGGCGAAATGGGTCGTCTAGCAGGAACTCCAGTGACAAGTCCAATCCGCGAGGACCGGCACCGGTTGCTAACAAAAATGGTCAATACGACCCGCGTCCTCGGCAAGCTAACTTAGCGCCTCGTTTTGTGAAGCAGAGGCAGAAGCAACAGCTAGGCATGGTGAGCGGCTACGGACCAGACACGGGTGCAGCGCCGCCACCGCCGGCGGTCAACGCCTGGGACAAACCTATTGCACAAACCCTCCGCGGTAATATCGAGGAACCTATGGAAGTCGCCGTCAACAAGTCCGCACAGTCGAATCAGCGTAGTACGCCACTTGAAGCTCCTATCGAAATCAAACCGCTTCCGGCCACTTGCTCCATTCCCAGTGATAAAGCTGAAGTTTTAGATGGAACCACACCGCCAGTAGAGACTATAATATTCGAGAACACTAATTACAAGTCTGCTCCTTCGGAAGAAGCATTACAGCAGAAGTATCAAATCAACTCTAACATAGGCAAACCTCTCCAGCCTGAAGAAATGCCGTCTGAAATGGAAGCGCATGCGTTGGCGTTCAACGGCGCCGATGTAAGACGCCCTCGGTCCATTCAGGAACTTATCGGAGACAACGGTAGGTCGGTGAGCGATAGTGAACCGTCTCACGGCCTACAGATGTCCTTCGATACGACACAGAAAGCAGAAGACTCGTCTGATATGAAACTCGATTTCGCTTTCGACTCTGACCTCGGTCAACTCACGGAAGATAAATCGGCCAAGTCTCTCGGTATGCCGCGGGGTGTGCACATGAGTACTTCCAACACTATTTCCCCGCTGGCGGAAGATCTCAATTTAAAAATCGCCAGCGTGAAGAAAGTGTGGGAAATGCCTGCCGTAGCTGAGGGCACTGAAGACATGCAGTTTGCCGGGTTCGAAGAGCAAAACACGGAGACTGGAGCGCCTCCCAACGTGTGCAAAGTGAAGCCGACGCAGCAGCTGCAATCGCCGCCGCCCCAGCATTACAACCACGTGGGCTACCAGGGAGGATACGGAGGTCTGTCCGTCCCCTCGCCGCCCGCTATGTTGTTCAACTCAACGCAACAACTTTTGGGCTCTTCGCAACAGTTGCCGCAGCAAGGCGGCTTATACGGAGCTTTCCTCGATCAGAGTCGTGGCCAATTCGGAGGGTTCCCTGGAGCACCGTACGGTGCCGGATCTGGGGCACCTTACAACTATCAACCACCTCCTGACATGTTCCAGAGCCTTCCAAACCAATACCGGATGGTGCGTTATTATAATTTCTAGACCTTTTGCTTAGAACATTTTATTTACTGCAGCAATTTATTAAATTATCTTGAAATTTCCAGGCGGCGACGGCCGGTGGTGGCGGCTTCGGTCAATCCGGTCAACTCGGCAATAACCCAAGCACCGTTCTTATATCAAGCACATCTAACTCGCTCATGTCGGCCACGGTCAAACCCTCTACGCAGCAGATTGGTGCCATCGGTAAGTAGTTAACGATACTCTTTTCTTATCTGCCCAATGCAATTCGAAAGTAGTTTAAAACTAAATAACACGTGGAAATCTGATTACCCCCTCAGTCTTTTAGAGACTTATAGCCGACCTATTCCTTCCTGTAGGAAGGCCATACGTCAAATTATAAGAGGTAGGCCCTTAGCTGTAGCTAATCGTAAAGACGTGTACCTTTATAATGCAATCTGCTTATGTACGTAGGGAGCAAAGGCGGCGGCGTCGGTGGCGTCGGCGGCGTGGGCGGCGTGAGTGCGTACCAGCAGCAGTACCTGGGATACTCTGCGCCCGTGGGCGAGGCGCCGTACTCGCTGCCCGGCCTGCTGCCGCGGCCCGCGCCGCCGCAGAGCTCCTACTACTCGCCGTACCAGCCCGCCAGCGCGCCCGCTCCCTCCTACCCGCTGCAGTTCACGCAGCAGCCGCAGACGGCCGCCTTCGGCTCGCAATTCCTCTCCTCGCATCTCCAAGTCGCAGCCGCCGTACAACAGATGCAGGTAACCATATCACTACATTCACATACAATGTACAAGCTTTGTTCGCAGGTAGCGAACGTTTGAGTAACGGCACCTATGTTACAGCAGCAGCAGCAACAACAGCAACAGTACCGTGGTCCGATGCAGCAGCAGTACGCGCCGGCGCCGCCGCGGCAGGTCCCGCAGCAGCAGCTGAAGAGTCCGCTGCACGAGCACGCCAACGGGTTCGCGCCGCTATGCGACTCGGCCTCGCCCACGCCCAAGCAGCAGCAGCAGCAACAGCAGCAGCAAAACAAGCAACAGAAGCCGCCGCACTCGCCGCCGCAGCACAAGTACCACGCGCCGCCGCCGCACCCGCCGCCCGCGCTCACGCCGCACCAGCACCACCAGCAACAGGTACGGCCCCCGCCACGCTACTAGCGGCCGACCTCCACCGGACCACCCGAACACCCGGTGGACGGAGACGTGATGCTGACGCTTGTTTCGCAGATGGTGAGCGGCGGCTCGAACGGTCGATGCGGTGGCGGCGGCGGAGGAGGCGGCACGGGTCGCGGCGGCATGTCCGCGCCGCGCTACCCCGCGCCCATCCAGCGGCCGCACGCGCCCGCCATGCCGCTGTACCGGCACGCGCAGCCGCCGCCGCGCGCTCATCTCCAGCCGCCTCCGCGCCACGCGCTCTACTACCAGCACCACCAGCGCAGTTAGTACTAGCCTCCATCACATCACAGCACAAGGTGCCGCGCGAGCCTCGAGCGCGTCCGCCCGGCAAATGATGTATTATTGTACACAGACGGCGGCGGCGGCGGTGGCGGTGGCGGAGGCGGTGGCGGTGGCGGGGAGCGCGCGGCCGAGGCGTGCTCGCCGGCGGCGGCGGGCGGCGCCGACGACGGCGTCGAGCCGGCGGTGGCGGCCGACGCGCCGCCCGCCGCGACCCCCGACCTCAAGGCGGAGTGACGCCCGCGCGGCACGCACGCGCAGAGCTCGTACCCTCGTACGCCCGTCGTTGGCGCCGTCTATTAGGTTTTCGGTATTTAATTAAGACGTAAATTATGAAAGTGATTTAAGCTACTTAGATCGGGGCGTGGCCGCTAACGCGCGCCCCGGCAGCTACCCTTCGGCCCGGTCCGCGCCGCGCCGCCGCCGACCGCCGACCGCGGGAGGCGTTCCGTTTGTATGTAAATAGATCGCTCGGACGGACGACGTCCTACTCTTTGACTGTTATGTTTAAGTATATTACGCGAACGGTCGTCGTCGGCCTCGTAGCGACCGCCCGCCCGCGAGTCGCGAGGACGCGCCTCCGTGACCGATGCTGCCTCGAAAACTCTCACTAGTGAATATAATGTAGAGACAGTTTTGCGGAACGATGTCGATGCAATATTAATAAAATAATAAATGTAATTTGGAGTTGATTCAAGCGAGTGGCGGTCGATGCGTCCGCGTATCGACGAGCCACCCGCAGGATCGTTTCATGTATCATAATCAATTACTATATGCGAATAAATTAAATAATGACCACAACGTTGTTTTTCTTCTCAATCCCTACTAATAAAGTAGTCTTCAGGCTTTACACTATCTATGTACCAAATTTCATTCAAATCGCTTTAAAAATGACGATACTTCCATACAACTTTCAACCCCTCACAACCCTTTTTTCGCAATAAAAAGTTTAAAAGCCTATGCAATAAAAGCCTATGTTCTTCCTCAGGCTCTACACTATCTGTGTACTAAATTTCATTTCAATCGGTTCAGTAGTATTGGCGGGAAAGCGTAACAGACAGACAGATATGTTTTTATCTTAGTAACTACTGTAATAGCAATAAAAAGTGGCGCCTCCGAGGCGGGCTAATCCACCCTAGTTGTCGACCCTCCATGTTATCTGAAATGTTCGGTAGAGGATAAAAATTACTCACATTGGCATGTAGCCAAAATGGCCAAATGCATAAAGACTGCCTCAGATTTCGCCCTTGTATTTATTTCATCCCCAAGCTAACTAATTTCCTTTTGCTAAAACGATATGTAGGTACAGTTAGCAACAAAAGTAAAGATGACATTTTCTTATAAGCTAAGAACTGGTAACATCGCATCGGTTAGCAGATGGACGTATCTTTTTTTACTAGGTAAGGAACAAGCAACCTGGATCACCTGATGTTATGCAGTACCAAAGCAAAGGCAAGTAACGCACGATACGAGCGTGCCCTGCGTTCCAAAAAAATAAGGCATAACTATATTGTGAAGCCTCATGTATTTTAGTTTCACCGGCACGCATCCTTCAAACCGAAATGTTCAAGACAATTTTTTTTTTATCAAAAGCGTTGTTTATGGAAATACTTTGACTTTACAATTTTAAAAGCCAGAAAATATGTTCGTCTACTTTGTTTTTTTTTATATTTCGAATTCGGAACACGACGAATACGGACGATTTTAAATAATTTGGTTGAGGCTCTAGTTTATTTTTTGCCCCAGGGTCTTTGGTTACATAGACCTAGTTACGGTTGTAGGCAATAAATATTGCACATCGGTCGGCTTTGTAGAGCGCTTACTCTTTCTGACGCACACTACGCTCTATGAAGCCGAAATTAGCCGATGTGCAATACTTATTGCCTACAACTGTACGCCAGTGCAAAAGAGCCCACGAATGTTGGAATCCATAACAAATACTTACACAAGGTAAACATCCACCCATTGTTTTTCAAATAATATGTTACTTATAGTTTGAGAATCGTGTTATCGAATAGGTACAGTCCACATTACAATAATGTAGAAAGTAATATACCAACTTTTATCTAAATATACTAAAACTCTTACGTTACTGACTGACTGACAATCAACGCTCAGCCTAAACCGTAAGTCCTAGAAACATGAAACTTGGAGGGTATGTTCCTTTTATAGCATAGGGGTGCACTAAGAAAGGAAATTGGAAAATTATTTCCCTTAGCGGAGAAAAAGAGGAAAAACTTTTAAAGGAAAAATCAACGGGGCGTAACGGCAACGGGGCAAGCGAAGCCGTGGGCGGCCACTAGTTCTACATAAAATAACAATGAAAGAGATAGTAGGTATACTATAACTACGTATTAAAAAAATGCACGAAACACGCTTCTCAAAGATCTATCCTTAAAGAAGCTAATTTTGTAGGTACTGTGCACATACCGTCGGTCGCATCATCAGTGTGAGATTGCGGTCAAAAGCAACCCTATAAAATGTATAAAAACAGCTGTTAGATACATCTACAGATCGTTGCAAACGGTCTAGACAGCCTCAACTGAAATCAATCAGTGCCCCATTCGGAAGCGTGCCCAAGATGCTGGCTGCATGTTGCAAATATTTTCGAATCAACGAATGAAGTTTTTTTTTAAATACATACTTATAAAATACAATAATAACACCCAGACAGAGAACAAACATCAGTGTTCACCACACAAATATTTGTTCTCAGTGGGGATCGAACCCACGACCTACGGCTCAGAAGGCAGAGCTACTACCAACTGAGCTGAGAGGCCAGTCTAAGTAGTATTCTAGTGGTTCGTAGCCTGCAAAATTCAATTCCTTCTTTCACCAAAAGAGACAGAATGTTTCAGATATTGAATAGGATTAAAGTTTCATGAAAGGTCAACAACCAGACGAGGGTGCAATGGCAGCTCTTTGTTTAGTTCAGTGCCTGAAGCCTGACTTGGCTGGTCATTTACCTCGAACTTAGGTAGTAGGTAATAGGTCTAACTTTCCAGATTACGAGTTGGAGAAGATTTGCCTTATCTACAAAAAAGTCGTTGCTAATTTAAAGTTTTAGTTCAATGAAAGAATAGGTACACAGTACACAGCTCTGTTGGTAGTAGCTCTGCCTTCTATGCAGTAGGTCGTGGGTTCGATCCCCACCGAGTGTGTGGTGAACACAGATGTTTGTTCTCTCTCTGGCTGTTACATTGTAGGTATTCTACGTACCTACCTATGTATTTACAAAAAAAAAGTAAATAAGTATTAAGTACATAATATCAGCTTTCTGGTTCCCATAGTACATGCTCTCCTTAATTTGGGGCTAGATAGTGTCGTGTGGATTGTCCAGAATATATTTTTTTCTATTATTACCTAGTAGTGAGATATGGTACAGTCAGCAACGACATTTTGATTATTTTAATAACTAACAACTCCGGAACCTATTTCAAATTGAAGATTATGCAATGACTCAACCAACAGCCAACACAAGTTATAAGTACCTCAACCTACAATTCTTTATTCTGGTTAAAAGTACAGTAACAATCTTGTTCCTGTACAAGTGTAAAACATGCACATAGTTGACCATCTACTCACATCCTACCGGTTAAAGTACTTACAGGAACTGAGGTACAGGCAAGCAGACAAAGAGAAGGCTTGTTGTTTTGTTCACGACTAGTGAATGTGAATCACAGTCAGCGCAGCGGTCGTCCGCCCCGCCAATACAACAGTCAGTCAGTTCACCTCACTTCGCGCAGCGCGGCTGGCAAGTGTAGTGCACCGTAGCGCTGACAAAATAAAACTCGTGAAACTTTCACTTCGTTGTAAACAAACATTACGACTGTATACCTCTTCCAGAAAGCAGTTTTGTACATCTCATCATTGCAGAAAAGTTATATTTTTGTGTCTGTACTTTTAGTTGTGTCGAAATTCATAGTAGCCGATTGGATTTGGACAAAGCAGAGCTATTTGTGCAAGGGATTAATGAGATGATTGCATTGTGCAAGTGCTAGCAGTAAGGAACCACTCGTCGCGTCGTCATCATTAGTGCATTTAGTGCACTTCAACATGGGGAAAGACTACGGTGAGTTACCTACATAGCAATAATAGCTCAATTGGTATGGTTTGTAGGTAATTGATTGTGGTACCCTACCTACCTTATTGAAAAAAGTTAAGTAATAAGTACCTGACATATAAACTTTACTGGCTTTATTCTAAAACGTACCTAGTCTAAAGATGTTTTTTTTAATTTGTCAGAAAGTTTATTAACTAACATTTCGCATAGAATAAGTGAAAATTTAAAAATATGAATTAAAATTCAAACTACAGCCACTTAAAGTTTCAACTCGCGCTAAAAGGCTGACTACTCTACTGGGTGTTTTACCCTTATTACATTATGAGCCTTTGGTTAATATAATACCTAACTACTATACCTACCATTAGAAACCTGGTGCCCATTAAACCTTAGTAGGTACTTGGTGATTACCTAGTTATTATCATTTGCCTACATTTTAGGATAAGACCGTAAATCGAAAATTACGTGGGTTAGGTAGGTTAGGTACCCACTGAAATATATAATTCTGTATAATTAACCTAGGTACCTACTCGCTAGGCGAGGTTTGGATCCGATTGGTTACCTATATAGCGCATCCTCGTATAAAAGGTAAGGTAGTGGGTTCAAATTCCATACTCGATATATGAACCAGAGGTCCCTGCCTACATGATGATTATTTGTATTGTCTTCCAGTTAACCTTAGACATGACATATTTTTGTGAATAAGATTGACTCGGTTTATCAGCATAAAGTAAATTTTAAGTATTTTTTCGCTCCCGTAATAGGTAGTCTTACGCCGGGCATATAATTATGTTTATTCAGAAAACGTCTGTCATCAGAAAATTTTCCAATGCAGAAATCTGAAATATATGATCCCACGATAAGTGGAGTGAGCAACACAGGTTTTCTTCTTCCACTCACCTCTATAATTCGTCATCTCAGTGTGGTGAGCACTGCTAATTGCTAGTTCAAGCTAGTGCTTAGCAAGTAGCGAGTGCTATCTAATTGCTTACCCAATCAAGAAAATGGTTCGGTCGGTCAATTTTCTTACTGTATGCGGGGTCTAGTACAAAATATGTGGCGAGGGCTTTCTGGTGCGGTGCAGAAACTTAGCAGACGTTCTTTGCTGCTAAGCGCATTAAAACGAAATTGAATGAAATTAAATTATCTACTACAGAAGTAAAGTACCCAGAGTTTTACATCAGATTAGTAATAGTTGGTAGTACCTGCTAAAAATAGCACCACCGTACTGGTCCTCAGAGTCGGACTTGGTTGGAAGAGCCCGGGCTGAACCACAAGTCCGAGTCAACAATTTTTTATTTTTTTCTATTTCATTTCTCTCATTGTACCTATGAACGAACGATTTGATCTAGTTTTACATTTAGGTCGCAAGGGCTGGGACCTAGCCTGCACGGGCCTCCTATCCTAGGGTTGCCGCAAGCCCGCTAGCCAGGCGTGTGGGCGGTAAATGCCGTTTCGACAATATGGCTAGTCGACGCTGCAGGTCCTCGTAATTTAAACATTCAATAATAAAAAGCATATTAATTCATAAATAGATAGTACATACAAGGCCGTCTTAAACTAGGCTGGGGCCCTTGGGCACACAAGAATTTGGGGCCCTTTTGGAAAGTAATAATTAAGCTAATTATAATAACATTTTTTTACTAAGCATAACCATTTATTAGAGGTAATCAAATACAGTAGGCTATAATGGCGTAGTTTTGTAAAAAAAATGTAGTGTGCCCGACAAAAATGTTTTGAGAATGAATGGGCAGAAATTGTCGGTCCTTTGGGGCCCCATGAGAATGGGGGCCCTGGGCACGGGCCCCGTGTGCCCTTATGGTAAAGACGGAATAGAGTACATAGTCATTTAGTATACGATTTATATTTCAGTGATAGTCATAGCTAAAAAGATAACCATCTATGTACTTCTCGCTCGCACATTTTGACCCTATGAAAGTTAAAAATTACTGAACTTATCATCAAACATCGCGAGCACCCTTGGTATCTTGCGTGCAATCCGATTGCACATAGTACACAGTTCAGCAAATATAAAAAAAATATCCTACACGTTTTACTATTTCAAAGTGCTTATGCTTGGGTAAATTTGACAAAGTTACAAGGTACAGGTTTTAATGGTATCGTCTACTAACGGTTTCCTATTGTAGGTATACATGGTTTAAACCGCTAAAGGATCTCCCCAAAATAAGGCCATTTCAAAATAAATGTGGTTTTACCCTATTAGGTACTAGCCAGTATCAACGTACCTATTATACTTAGTTTTGCGAACCGAATGTGTCCGAGGAATATTATCAAAATCTGTATTAAATTACATGATGTATGTTATGTAGGTACTGAAATTACAAGGATAATTATTTTATAAGTACCATTTATCTACACCAAAATTAATAGTGTTTTTGTAGGTAGGTAATGATGTAGTCAAGGAAGGTAGATATTATTAGATCATTCGATATCGCTAATGTTTTTTTCCGGGAACCAGAACAATAAAATGTAAAAACCTGTGTAAATACCTATGTACTTTCCTTATACCTAGAAAATCAATTGTATTAAAACAATCAAAACTCATTTTAAACTTTTGATTTTCAAACGTATAGGTACACCAGGATAAGTACCTACCGAGTTATTCGGTTAGCTAAAGTTTTTAACGAATACATCTTCGTATTCGATAAAATTACGATTCGGCCCATCACTAGTACCAAGAAGGTACTATGTAGATAGCTTCGCGGCTAAGTTTTATTGTTCTCACAACAAATAGATATTAGGTTATTGGTACCTTAGGGCAGGGAATATTCTTAATTTGCGATTGATAGATACTTATCTTATTTTATGTATTAAATAGTTTAAGTGGTCACAATGTAGCAACCGTTCTAATTAATTAAATAAATAATAAATTTATACGTACTAAACGACACAGTTAGGATGTAACCACAGATGAAGCACGCACGCGTAAAATCCACTTCATGTTTACTCTTGACTTGAAGGTGCCTACATTGTTTGTAGGTAGGAGTAGGAGTAGGTACCTAAGTCACTTTATCATTCTCCGAACAGAGCCACAACGAAAAGCCACTGTCCACATAAAACGAACTACTGACTCATAGCAGTCCTTTGTCACTAATTAGAGGAATGAGGACATAAATAATCTGAAAGTAAACCTCCCGCAGAGTGAAAGAAACAGAAGGGCAAGTCCCTCTTAATTTACAACATTTCGTTTCGCCCATTTGTCTCTCTTCTATGGTATGGAGTTAAGATGAGACAACAAAAATACGTTACGTAGAAACGGTCGAAACGAGTTTGTCTCATCAATTTTCAGGCACAGACACGTGCTCACACGAAAAGACGTTTGGTAGACGAAATGTGGTAGCAAAAATCCGACTTCGGCTACAGGGGCTCAATTCTAGACCAGTGACTTTTTTGTCACGGTAGATATACAGAGTGGAATTTTGTAATGCCACCTGGAGGGAAAGTACTCTTAATACTGCAGATAGAAAATTTTACTCAAAGAAAACATTCAATGATAAGTATCTATTGTTTCTTCTACTGGATAACGTAGATCCATGTGGATAACCGACTTTGTTGCTGCTGGTTTATTTGTCTTTCGTGTGCTCTAACTGGCTCTAAGATGACTTGATCAAATGCGTAACTCGTAATTATGTAAATTATATATGCATCATTATATCGCCCGGATTGTTGCAATAAGGCCTTGCTCGCTTTACAACATTCCGAGGTAAATAAAGTACAGTCAGCGTGAAAATAAAATCCTATTCGGACTAAATTTCAAAAGTGTAGCATAAGTATAGAAGAAAAAAGCTATTATTTGTTGTTTTTTTTTATCAAACCCGTACGTGTGCGAGTCTTACTCGCACTTGGCCGTTTTTTTTTATATTGTAGGTATTGATGATGGCAAGAAACAAGGTCACCGACATAGCTCGTAGAATTAGTAAGTTAAATTGCAATGGGCAGGTCATATAGCTCGAAGAACCGACCACCGTTGGGGAATAAAGGTTCTCGAATGGTGACCACGAACCGGAAGACGAAACGTAGGGCGCCCGCCCACCCACCAGATGTTACCGACGACATTGTTAAGATCGCCGGCAGTCGGTGGATGGAAAGCTCAGAATCGTTCTTCCTAGAAATGTGTAGGGGAGGCCTAATGTCCAGCAGTAAACATCTTCAGGCTGATGATGATGATTATGACTCGCAATAATAAACTGCAGATTATTCCATGGTAATTTGGCAATTTCGTCCATGGTGGTTGGTTGAAAACCCCGAAATTTCGGGTTTTCCTGTTTATACCAAACCAAAATAACAGGTGTCATAGCCTAAAAATAATGGACCGCACTCTAGTCATTAGCAAATGATAATTATTTTTTTAATTAAATTTTTTAATTAATTTTTTTTAATTATTTTGCACAAAAGTATTTCCTATAATATTGTAGCCCATTTTCCTTACAAATTGAGTTCAACTGCGTTTGGTAGGCAAGGCAGGCGGTAGTTGGTCTAGGTAGGTACACTTCAATGCTGGTGAAGTGAGTCATAAAACTGTATATTTGGCAATAGGTTCCAAGGTCATTTTCATTTGTTAGCATCTTAAATTATGTTGTCCCAGCACTAGATAAATATTCGTTAAATTACCTACAAAAAATGCGAAAGTTACGATGTTCAGATGTTTGTGGCCCAATCACGCCTTATTAAGGGGGTACGATTTCCATACAAACTTAATTTACACAACTATGGGCGAATAAAATATTAATGTACACTGAAATAGCTGTAATAGGCTTTTACAGTGGTTCTTATTACCGGCCAGTTATATAAAGTTGGAGTGTCAGCCGTTGGTCGTGGCAGTCGGGGCTTCAGAAAAAGAACTAACAGACTTTTACGTCTATTTTGAAACAGTGATGTACAAAATTGACTCTATGCTAAAAGCTAGTACCCGTTAGAAAGAATGACGAAAAAATTACGCTAGTCTAATCTATACTTCTAAACTAATATTATAAAGAGGAAACATTTGTATTTTTGTATGTAACGAATAAACTCAAAAACTAGTGGACCCATTTCAAAAACTCGGTCAACATTAGAACGTTACATTATTCCTCAGTAACATATTGTTTACTAGCGACTTGCCCCGGCTTCGCACGGACATAAAAATAAGGTGAAATATATGATGACGACGGATGAATTCTTTTTTAGCCGTGCTAAGCTGGGGCGGATCGCCAGTTTACTACATGTTTACTGCTTGGGAAAGCCTGTGTGTCCTAAGCAAAGTACTTCATCTTCCCGTATACATATAAAATCATGACTGAAAAATTTACCCTGTATATTTACATACGTAGGTATAAATCATCTAAGGTACAAAATGATTTTCTAGAACATAGGACGACTAGATCTGAAAACAATAATCAAAATTAGACATGTATTGTTCGCACACAAATCGAATCGTCCGCGACCAAACTCTCTCATAGAAATAAATTGTGTAATTTCGCGTGTATTTGGGGCGCGAGCGCGGATTCTCTACCACGACAATTACTAATCTACCATCCGAGCGAGACGTAAATAAAGCTACCGTCACCGATGTCGGTCTTTCATAGCTGGCTAAAGCGACGTTCATGTGCAGAGATATGCCCTTGGTTTTTATTGCCACACCACATACGATACATACATACATTTGTAGTACGAAAATCTATTTACCGATACCACGAACATAAAGAGGATCGAAAAATTATTACTGGACGTAAATCTGTAGGTTCAAATCTTACTCATTACGTATCAGAAGGCAGTATAATATTATGCCGAAGAAGACATTATTGAAACACAGATTACAAACTAGTAAATGTATGGACTGTAATAATTATGTAACAGTCTGTAATATGAAAATCATTTTTAGTTTGAATTCGGTATCTAATTTAAAAATGAGGTCGATTCCGGAAATGTTGAACTGGGCATTAAAGGTAGGTATAGTTCACTAAAATTACAAAGTTTTACATACAAAAGACATCAACGCGCTCGCAATAATACCCAAGCCATTGCAAAGCTTTATAATATTGTAAGAGTACCAACCTACTACTGTACAGGGGCGCAGCTATCGCAGTATCTGCCGTATAAATTTAACGGGGCCCCCGGGCCACGGGGGCCCCCGAGGTGCGTTAGCAAAAATTTATAAAATCTTCCCAAATATTTTTTTAAACTGATAAGAAATTACCTAAGATCTTCGATGGGACGTGAACACTTGTCAGACCTGCCACTATTGTCCATAGAGGCAGAAACTTTAGAAAAACTAAAATCATCATCAGGTATAAATGATTTAATATAACAGTTTGCCGAAAAAAAGGCAAGGAGTGTAAATTTAATTTGAATTGTTGAATAAATATTTATTTTATGCAAACATTTTTTTTCTTTTGTGAGAAATCTTTACCTTACACACAATTGTTTATAGGGGCCCGCCAAGGCATGCTACGCCACTGCTACTGTACTCGATAAAAATTAACCGACGTAAGTTATTGTCTCATAATCTCATAGGTTACTGTGACATAATCTTTATCCAACAAGCGATACACTCACAAGGTTATGATAGTATGTGATGTGACGCTACAGAGTTCGCCGGTCTACGAAGATTTCCAAACGCGCTGTTGAACAATTTTTGTCCTTCAAATCAGTTTAAGTGCGAGTGGGTTTTGTTTCCAAATAGTGTTACACCTAGATTTGAATTATCTGGTAAAACCGACCAAGCTAAATCCATTTGATCAATTCAGTGAATTCTTCAGTCTCTATAAACCTGTTTTATGCTAGGTAAAATTATCTCCGCCAGGATAAATACGCTACTATTGTGTTGTCTAGCGATTAGTAGCTAGGTAATAAACACTTCGCAAGTCCGGTATCTAATTACATAAAAAAAACACGCATAGCACACAAATAATTGATGATAGGCAATACCTGTTATAAATGTTGGGAAAAAAAATAAGAATCAGATAATATTATTTGACTAAGCATAATGTTTAGACATAACAGAAACTGATTCACTGAAGTAGGTATAGGTGTTATTACTTCTTCATAACGTGTCACTGGTTCTTTCTAAAAAGGGTGGTGAAAGAATTTCAAGTGCTCCTCAGAGAGTCTCCTTTACATAAGTTATTAATAAAAAAAAGGACTTGCGCAGTAATAACATGCAAAGTTTTTAGAAAAAAATACGACTTCATCGTATACAGTAAACGAGTTTCTATATTTTTGCACCATACCTACTTACGATAGGCCAACGCTAGTTTTCTTATTAAATACCAACATGCAATAATAAAGTTATACAAGGTGTATCTAAATATGTGTACTATGCGAAGGTGGGGGGTTTCAGACCACAATGGTGATCAGTTGTGGGGGGGAGAAAATTAAAAATTCCTATTTTCAGTTTCCCATACAAAAATATTTAATTTCATAATGCCTAAATAAATTGACAACCCTATCCTTGTAACCCCTTGACCCCTTGACCTACTACCTCTGTAGGTCTACTACTACTACCTACTACCTCTGTAGCTGAGTTTAGGGTTGTCACTTTGTATAAAGTCAGCTGTTCATGTTGAAACTTCGTTGCAGTTTTTTTCAGAGATACCAATCGAAGTTCGAAAAGTCGTTGAACAAAAGTTGTTCCCCGGGGGGTGGAAATTCACCCCCCTTCGGGATAGTACACATATTTTGATACACGTTGTATAGAAGTGAGTATACATATCCCTCAAAATAATATATGAACAGGTGTTTATCCGACACTACTGCTGCATGCAATGTGCATGTCTCCAGCTTCCTCATATGGAAATTGCGAATTCTGAAAACGCCAACATTTAAAGCATAATTGGAGCAATCATTGATTTGAAGGAAAATTTAGCAGCAAAAAAAACAACGACTCTATGAGACTTTATAGGTGTGTTAGCTGGAGAGCGGCTCCACAGCTTCCTCATTCAGTGTGGGCAAACGGCTAACGATAGAGCTATATAGTAAACGCCAAATTTTAGAGCATAATTAGAGCACCCGGCATAAAAAAAATCAAGTCTCTAGCTCGAAAACTCTTTGAGTTAGAAGACTATAACAACGTGTTTGCTGGGAAGCCATTTCTCCAGCTAACACATGTGGATCTCAGGAATGGCTATAGCTAGAAAGTTGCTTGATATCTCCAAATTTAGAGCAAAAAATATCATGGATGCTCCAAATATTTCAAGTGTCTAGGTTCAAAACTCACCGAGTTAGAAGCTTTGATGACTGTGTTAGCTGGAGACACGTTTGTCTGGCACGCACATGCTACATCTGAGGATCTACAATAGCTACAGATTCGGTTGACGTGTCCAAACCGAGCTATGAATTAGAGCACTCGGCTCCAAAATTTTGGACTCTCTAGGACAAGTAGTTTCCTAGTAATGAACAAAAGAACATTTTGCCGCCAGAATTTTCAAATATTATGTTCGCACCCGTAAAAATGCGGCGTTGCCGCTCTGAAAGTATGGTATCAGCGTAGGAATTTGAACGTTAGTCGGATGGAGTTGTGTGTTGCCCGTGCCTGGTAAATAGTTACCCTAGGATTCATGTCTTAAACACTCATTACGTAGCTCAAGAAGCGGAATATAGGTTAAAATGAAACAAAAAAACACCAAAGAAAAGTTTTATAATGGTTAGTTTAAGTTTAAATATGTATTTATTAAGAAACCTGACTTCAGATTTTTTATTTTTAGTTTTAAATATCATGAAATTATATCTCTAAGTCTCTCAACTAACCAACAATGTTTTCAAATCATGAGTTACCTACTCTTGTCACACTAGGTGTAAATGGCATCGTGCGAAACTATCATTGTGTCTGTGAGTACGTACATAACTATAGATAGTGCAATTCACGAAGACGCGCCCCTCGCGGGGTGCACACATATACTATAAACGGTTAGGAGGAACAGTGGGGCGCGCCTTCGTGGGTTGCACTATCTATAGCGAGCTGCAGTAAATACTCACGGGAAAGCGAAAGGAAATATTATAAATATAATAATTATGAAGAAAAGTGGGGGGGCTCTATTCCGGAAAACGTTTTATTTTTTTTCTTCAAAAGTTGTTAACGTAGATACCCATTGTTCTAAAGGTTTTTAGGGCTCTAATTGTGAATTTGACATTCATTTTTGAATTCAAGATGGTGGCTTCATTTTTTTCTCAAAAAATGGATATGGGTATCGTTTAATAGGTTTTTGGGGGCTCTGATTGTGAATTCAACATTAATTTTTGAATCCAAGATGGTGGCTTCATTTTTTTCTCAAAAAATGGATATGGGTATCGTTTAATAGGTTTTTGGGGGCTATGATTGTGAAATCAACATTAATTTTTGAATCCAAGATGGTGGCTTCATATTTTTCTCAAAAAATGGATATGGGTATCGTTTAATAGGTTTTTGGGGGCTCTGATTGTGAATTCAACATTAATTTTTTAATTCAAGATGGCAGCTTCATTTTTTTCCTTAAAAAATGGGTATGGGTATCGTTTAATAGGTTTTTGGGGGCTCTGATTGTGAATTCCACAATATTTTTTCAATCCAAGATGGCGGCTTAATTTTTTTTCACAATATATTGATATGGGTGTCGTTTAATAGGTTTTTGGGGGCTCGGATTATAAATTCGACATTGTTTTTTGAATCCAAGATGGCGGCTTCATTTTTTTCCTTAAAAAATAGGTATGGGTATCGTTTAATAGGTTTTTGGGGGCTGTGATTGTGAATTTGACATTATTTTTTGAATCCAAAATGGCTGCTACATTTTTTTCCTTAAGAAATGGGTATGGGTATCGTTTAATAGGTTTTTGGGGGCTCTGATTGTGAATTTGACATTATTTTTTAAATCCAAAATGGCTGCTACATTTTTTTCCTTAAGAAATGGGTATGGGTATCGTTTAATAGGTTTTTGGGGGCTCTGATTGTGAATTCGACAATATTTTTTCAATCCAAGATGGCAGCTTAATTTTTTTTCACAATATATTGATATGGGTATCGTTTAATAGGTTTTTGGGGGCTCGGATTACAAATTCGACATTATTTTTTGAATCCAAGATGGAGGCTTCATTTTTTTCCTTAAAAATGGGTATGGGTATCGTTTAATAGGTTTTTGGGGGCTCTGATTGTGAATTTACATTATTTTTTGAATCCAAAATGGCTGCTACATTTTTTTTCTCAAAAAATGGATATGGATATCGTTTAATAGGTTTTTGGGGGCTCTGATTGTGAATTCAACATTATTTTTTGAATCCAAGATGGCTGCTTCATTTTTTTTCATAAAAAATGGATATAGGCATCGTTTTATAGGTTTTTGAGGACTCCGATTGTGAATTCGACATTGTTTTTTGAATCAAAGATGGCAGCTTCATTTTTTTTCCAAAAAAATGGTTAAGGGTATCATTTAATAGGTTTTTGGGGGCTCGAATTATAAATTCGACATTATTTTTTGAATTCAAGATGGCAGCTTCATTTTTTTTCTTAAAAAATGGGTATGGGTATCGTTTAATACATTTTTGAGGGCTCTGATTGTGAATTCGACATTATTTTTTGAATCCAAGATGGCTGCTTCATTTTTTTTCTCAAAAAATGGATATGGTTATCGTTTAATAGGTTTTTGAGGGCTCTGACTGTGAATTCGACATTGTTTTTTGAATCAAAGATGGCAGCTTCATTTTTTTTCTTAAAAAATGGGTATGGATATCGTTTAATAGGTTTTTGGGGGCTCTGATTGTGAATTCGACATTATTTTTTGAATCCAAGATGTGGGCTTCATTTTTTTTTCTTAAAAATGGATATAGATATCATTTATATCTTATAGTCTTATAATTCAATAGAGCCAAATGCACGCAATGCAAACGAGAGCGTGGAAAGAGCGCCAAAGAAGCACAATCGGCCTCAGCGTTCGGCAGTGTTCGACATCTGTTTCGCCTTTTTGAGTGAGCGATGCGTTCGCGTGGACAGCTGTATGACGTTGTCTCGTTCAACTATCGTAAGTAAACCAACTATACAGAAAATCGTTTTTTTAAGAAAAAAAATGTAGCCGCCATGTTGGATTAAAAAATTAATGTCGAATTCACAATCAGAGCCCCCAAAAACATATTGAACGATACCCATATCCATTTTTTGAGAAAAAAAATGATGCCGCCATCTTTGATTCAAAAAATAATGTCGAATTCACAATCAAGGCCCCCAAAAACCTATTAAACGATACCCATGTTCATTTTTAAAGAAAAAAATGAAGCCGCCATCTTGGATTCAAAAAATAACGTCGAATTCATAATCAGAGCCATCAAAAACCTATTAAACGATACCCATATCCATTATTTGAGAAAAAAAAGCAACCATCTTGGATTCAAAAAATAATGTTGAATTCACAATCAGAGCCCCCAAAAACCTATTAAACGATACTAATATCCATTTTTTGGGAAAAAAAATGAAGCCGCCATCTTGGATTCAAAAAATAATGTCGAATTCACAATTGTAGCCCCCAAAAACCTATTAAACGATACCCATATCAATTTTTTGAGAAAAAAAAGGAAGCAGCCATTTTGGATTCAAAAAATAATGTCGTATTCACAATCAGAGCCCCCAAAAACCTATTAAACGATACCCATATCCATTTTTTAAGGAAAAAAATGAAGCCACCATCTTGGATTCAAAAAATAATGTCGTATTCACAATCAGAGCCCCCAAAAACCTATTAAACGATACCCATATCCATTTTTTAAGAAAAAAAATGAAGCTGCCATCTTGGATTCAAAAAATAATGTCGAATTCACAACCAGAGCCCCCAAAAACCTATTAAACGATACCCATATCCATTTTTTAAGAAAAAAAATGAAGCCGCCATCTTGGATTCAAAAACTCATGTCCAATTCACAATATAGGAATATAGTTGAAAATGAAACAAAAAACCCCAAAAAGTGCTTTTTCTTCTTCCTGCCCTTACCCACCAGGTGGGGTCGGCACAACATGGTGAGATGCCCCCCCTATCACTTGCCATCTGGTGAGATGGCAAGTGATAGGGGGCAAGTGTGCGTGAGTACGCACACAACTAGCAAGCCGCAGTAAATACCTATTTTCCGTCCGCCTGGTTTACTCGATACGCTCATAAAAACCTGACTGAATACAGTAAAACACAGAGAACAGACGGCTAACAACAGGCAGAGTAGGTAGAATCATCAACACTGGCCTAGCAGGTACCTATTTACAGAACCAAATAAAGTTTTTTTTCTAAGAATACCTAAAAGACACGCATTACTAAAGAAACTATAAAACGAACAAGAACGGGCAACACACAATTCTCATATAGATAGAGAGAAAGCTCTCAACCTGACAAAAAGAGAAAATATGAGTTTGAGGTTTCAGAAATCAAAACCGCTGAGCGCATACGAAAATGACTCGTATCGCGATCTAAAATAAACCGAATAACGTTCAAATTCCTACGCTGATACCAAACTTTCAGAGCGGCAACGCCGCATTTTTACGGGTGCGAACATACATTTGAAAATTCTGGCGGCAAAATGTTCTTTTGTTCATTACTAGGAAACTACTTGTCCTAGAGAGTCCAAAATTTTGGAGCCGAGTGCTCTAATTCATAGCTCGGTTTGGACACGTCAACCGAATCTGTAGCTATTGTAGATCCTCAGATGTAGCATGTGCGTGCCAGACAAACGTGTCTCCAGCTAACACAGTCATCAAAGCTTCTAACTCGGTGAGTTTTGAACCTAGACACTTGAAATATTTGGAGCATCCATGATATTTTTTGCTCTAAATTTGGAGATATCAAGCAACTTTCTAGCTATAGCCATTCCTGAGATCCACATGTGTTAGCTGGAGAAATGGCTTCCCAGCAAACACGTTGTTATAGTCTTCTAACTCAAAGAGTTTTCGAGCTAGAGACTTGATTTTTTTTATGCCGGGTGCTCTAATTATGCTCTAAAATTTGGCGTTTACTATATAGCTCTATCGTTAGCCGTTTGCCCACACTGAATGAGGAAGCTGTGGAGCCGCTCTCCAGCTAACACACCTATAAAGTCTCATAGAGTCGTTGTTTTTTTTGCTGCTAAATTTTCCTTCAAATCAATGATTGCTCCAATTATGCTTTAAATGTTGGCGTTTTCAGAATTCGCAATTTCCATATGAGGAAGCTGGAGAAATGCACATCTGCATGCAGTGTTTTCTTTTACTTACATAAAGAAAAAGAAAACAGACAATTTTCAAATCCAGTGGGCTTTTTGCCAAATTATTTTATTTGCGTAAACATTGTTTTGGGTAGTAAGTAAATATTTCTTGGCTTTTTTAACTTGGGAAATTCATCGCTTGGTCTAAAATGTTTCAACCACACAATCATTGCATCAGCATAAAATTTTGTAAACCTACATAAGCTAAGATTTCTCAAAATTATTCATCCGAAGGATTACCTTGAAAACGGTGTTATCAATAAACGCGATAAGAACCCAACTCTTTTACCGATTACTTCCAGTTCCGACAGGGTTTTGTATCATAACATTATAACCTAACACTAACGCTAGGAATATCAAAAATAATTAAAATGATATAAATGTGGTGATAGTGCGAAAATAACCTAAAGATGGGTGGTTGCGGCGACGACTGCTGCGTCCCTCTTAAAGAATCTCGTAAGTTTTATCTTCTTCTTAAATTTAAGAGCTTCGAGGTTTTGATGCAGTTTTCTCTAGTTAAGTCTTTCGAATGTGGCCTCCTTGACTTTCTTATACGACATGACAGTGATCTTTTCTTTTATCTGGCTCACGTACCTAACTTATATTCTTGGCTAAAAATTTATCATGAGGAATCGTAAATTATTTATGATTATTATATAACGTGGAAAAAATATACTTGGACGTAAGTTTATATAAACTTTAACCCCCTCATTGATAATGCCGGTCATTATTAGCGGCTCGCTAAAAATCTCATGTCACTGACATGTCAATAAATAGAGATGGCAACAGACTTATCGGTCTGCTAAGCTAAATGACTGCTATAGGACCATTATGAATATGATCAAGCTATTACGTTACGTTACGTTTGAGTATTATTTTTACCACCTATGGTCAGTAAAAATGCTTGTAATGGAAATTACACTCTTCATAACCACATTATTAATACCGGTTCGGCACATCAATAACCAGTGAATTGCTATCTTTGTGAATCAATCCACTTAGGTAAAGCTGTTATAACTAATAAATAGGTAAAACAAGTCATGATAAACTTTACTGTAGATAAAGTTGTGAGAGTACGTGATGACTAATTATAATAATAACATCACAAGAAGCTCTCGCTGGAAGGTTGGCTCAAGCGTCAGAGGCAGAAGGCGGTGATCCTGGACACGCCACGCATTTCTCGGAGGTTCCTCAGTCTGCAGCCTTGACCACCGGTAGCTTGGGCACTGTTGGTGGCGCACTAATTTTACAATTATTAAAATAATGTTTTTTTTAAATATCTGCATAATAATACCAACCATGCATAATAAGATCAACCTAGCCATTTTCAGCTACAGTGACTTGGCTATCAGACATTTAACTAAGTAAGGCTCTGTTTTGCCCTTAGGTATATGCATTTAGAGATGAATCATTAGTGTGTTATGTCTGGCGTGAACGCAAGAATTGTAAAAGATAATGATAGATGAGCAGGGTCAGACTGGGCCGGAAGGGCACGGGTGGCTGACCACGAGAAAAAATCGAAAAATGGGTGCCTCGGGCACCGAGCCTCCCATTTTTCGATTTTCTAATTTATTTTTCTATAATTGTATGAACGAACTATCTGATCTAGTTTCACATTTAAGTCGCAAGAGCTGGGACCTAGCCTGCGTGGGCCTCCTATCCTATAGTTGCCGAAAGCCCCACAAGCCAGATCCGTGGGGGGCCCGGGCAGCAAATGTATTCCTAAGATGTTTATTTTTTTTGGTCTAAGAACATGTTGAATGTGGAAAGAAATAAATGAAATTGAAATGCCATTTCGACTATAATGGCCAGTCCGACGCTGGATGAGGAGTCTGGTTCCCGTGGTGCAGACGGGTATTAAGCCTGACATTTTCATAAACGTTAATCCGAAAACCAGCGGGGTGTCTGCTAGGCACTTCAATATGTTATAGACACGCGTAAACATAGGTTTGACGTATTTCTCTTTGGTTCCAGGGGAGCCCATGCGGTATGACGCGACATTCAACGGGCCCATTCACAATCGATCCTGTACCGACATACTATGGCTGATTCTGTTTATACTGTTCCTCGGCGTATGGGCATTTGTGGGATTTTACAGTAAGTGTTTAAATTATAGGAACCATACAAACAGATTTTTACCATTTAATGCGATTAAAGCACATAAATGTAGGTACACTGAAATAATTGTCGCTGGCTTTCATATTGGTGTTTCTTTACGACAAAACTAGGTATATTTAGTTTAAAAAAATTGTAGATTAACAGTAATAATAATAAAAATGCATTTATTATATTTTACAAAGTTATGACATTTATTAATACATAATGGTGAAGTCCTCGCAAATAATAAAAATAAGTGCATCCCTAAGTTCCATGTTATTCCTTTTACTCTACGGTTTTTTTCAACTTAATCAAGTTTGCCGTTAATAAAATATAGAAAAACTAGCTGCCTGTCCCGGCTTCGCACGGGTGGACATTTATTTTTTAAACACATAAATATAGCCTATGTTACCTACTCAAGGTGAACCTACGTCCAGCAGTGGACTGATATCAATTGATGATGATGATGAACATTGTACAACGTTTAGGAGCACTATTTTCTAGAACATTTTGTCCAAATTTATATAGAATTCAGAACCGTTTGCAAGGGTATATTTGAGTATTCTAGATAATTCTGGATTACTAACGTTTGGGTGGGAGCATTCCGGATGCTAACCGACTTTAAATTTGACTATTCCAGATCATTCTAGTATAGAAAAATATATGACAGTAAAAAATAAATAACAGTTATTTCAGTGTACAATTATACTCTAATCGCCCATAAATTGTAAAACTTAAGACAGTTTTAATGCTATGATAATAATCATTTCTCCAGGCATGAAAAACGGAGACATTGACAGATTAGTAGCGCCAATGGACTCGAAAGGTAAAAGATGCGGTTTGGACTCCGGACTGGAGGATAAGAAGTATCTAGTCTTCTTCGATATTGTCAAGTGCCTAGCACCAGGCTCGCCCATAACCGGGTGCCCTACAAAACAGGTATATACCTACTTCTTATCAAAAACTTTAACATTCAACACATACACACACACACTCATTAACATTGTCTAGGGATATTCAACATTTTGAAGATTTTTACAAAAACTGATAATAATTGATTAAGAAACTAGGTAGGTAAGTAGGACAAAAATCTTTATTTTGTGTTGTTTATTAATAACAATAAAATATAACTGTTTAATACTTATTACTTAATAATAAAAATTAAAGTAGGAACGAAACCTCGGAAAATCAGAAAATCTATTCGAAATGGAATATCCCTAGACAATGTTGATGTGTGTAGGTACCTTACCTACATACCTTGTAAGCCAGAGAGTCAGCGATAAAATCATTTTATCATTACTCATACTCTGAAAGTAGGTCTGAAGTTGCCTGAGGGGCCTAATAGAAAGTAAAACTTTCAGCCCTAGGGAGAATCGCTTTCTACTGACAGCTGTCAAATTATAAAAAAAAAAAAGTTCTATTTCATTCAACCATGTTCCAACTTTCTAAAGTCTTTCTAACTGCAAGGAGGTCGTTGAACCAAATTCCAACGTTTTATTCAGCAAGTAGGTTGGAAACCCATTACAACGGTAAGAAGTTTAAAAAGTCTAATTAGAGCGCAATATAAAATTTTAATTTTAATAACATAAAGATAGTATTAAATAAATAATATATCTTCTAAATTACTTGATTAATATATAGCTTCAACTATTTATTTAAAATTACATAAATTTCAGCAAACAATTTACCATTTTTTAAATTATGAAAATGAAAGTAATGGCTGAATAATTCTGGCGAGCCGTAGCCGAAGGCCCGCCAGAGAAAAAGAAAAAAAAACCGGGAAGGCGGCAATTCAATCTTCATTTTCACTAATTTTTCTTTCATGTTTTTATTTTTACTTTCCTTGTATTCGTAATGAAAAGCACAGTGTTTACCTCGGATGAAAGTCTTTTAAGTCCCTCAAGCTCCATTGGCGCCCTCGCTACGCTCTGGCGCCAAACCCGTCTCGGGACTCAAAAAACGTGACTTTCAACATTCGGGTAACAATGTACTATTAAAACTAATATACTTATGGCCTTACTTATAAAAATATGTCAAAAGATAAATAGTGCTTTAACTATTGCCATCTCTTACCACTGGGTAATGTAATGACAAACAGTGACAGGGCTAACTTTTAGCAATGATTAAATTTAAATTGCGTTTATAAGTAGGGCTGTTAATGCCAAATTTATATCAATCCAGCAATACTTTTGGAAAGATTAATACAAAGGCTAATTACTTATTACCAGTAAACACTAAAACCATGTTTGTTTCACAGGTTTGCGTCAATAAATGCCCAGATAAAACCATATCATTTGACTTACTGGACGAATCATCGTTTTTAAGGTTGAAATCGAATATGGTGTGCGATTATGGCATTAACGTTACCGTAGACATCCTGACGAAGGGACAAGCTAAACAGCATATAGATGATAATAAGTGTGCCAAATATGTTATAAAAAGTCAACCAGGTAAGATCATACAATATTTTTTTAGATTTCGTGAGTACTTAATTTGAAGCATACAAAAAAAATCCAATCAAAACTAATCCTTGTGATGCGATGTCGTTGAGTGGCATGCATGTTTGTGTGACTGAGGTTCGATGTGAAACTACAATATATAAAACTACCGCAGTGCTATTCCGGTGCATTGGCGATCTATCCACCATCCAATGCAAGGAATCGTCGAAGGTACAGTCGCAATGGACGCAGATCAATGACGGAAGCTGCGTGAGGCATCCGAAAGAGGCTCAGAAGTCTCTATTGAACAGCGCCACAGCCCTCGACTCGTACGTGGGCTGGATCGCCGCTAGTTGGGTCACGTACTTCACAAACAACGAGCGAGAAACCCATATTGTATGTACTGGGGAGCGGATCGAACCTGTAGACGCTACCATCACAGCATGTCTTCTTACTAATGACTAATGCCAGCAATCCATCAGCACTTCTTCCTTTTACTGTCATGTCATGTGCACGTTGCAATTCAAAATTAATAATATCACTATATCTCTACCAACTAACCTGGTGATGTCGGTGCGAGCAGTGTTCGGGCGGTGCTTCCTGAACGTGACAGAGGCGCTCAAAATGCCAGATTTCGTGAAGTTGGATCTACCTCAGATCTTCGAAAAGATCCAAGAGTTGGTGCAGTTTCAGGAGGTAGATAGCATGCACTTTGTAATTTGTTTAGAATGTATCTGAGTGGCATGACCAGTGCCATTGAACTCTGAGTCAGTAAACATTATGTCGTTTTTAAATTATAACAATATTACTACGTACAAACTACAAATAAACAAGCAAGCAAATAAACTGGTGATGCCACTAGTTTCATTCATAGTATGCACGTTTTTATAACGCTTTTATTAGCTTCACCTGTATGTATGTATGTAACCGACCTCTTTGAGCTCGATTTTGTCCTACTTTGAACGATCAGATTTGATTCAAACTATGCACACCTGTCAAAGGTCGATGACAATGCAATAATATGAAAAAAAAAAAAATCTTAAAGCACCCCACGCTTTTTTTGTATAATAATATAAATTTTTCAATTGATTATTACAGTTTTATTTTTAACTTTTTAGTTAAATTAGTTATAAAAGCGTTTTTTTTTAGTTTTTTTAACTATAATTTATTTTTTACTTTTAAGTTTTTTTTTTATAATACTTGCTTGAATACTCTATCTAGTAAAGTAATATAAATAGATAACGGTTAATTATTTTTAGCTAATTAAAACATAGTAGACTTAAATGTCGATATAGATCTGGGGCACTGCTGGGCTTCCCCACATTTCTAGTCGAGTGGGTAAAGATACGGTAGATAGTGATATTACTAAACAAGTAAGTGCCAGCTTAATAAAGGTTTTATACTATTTTATTAACGAGATTACTGTTCTACGACTTACCAAGCTGTACAAAAGCCTAACAAATACGTAATGCTAGCTGGAATGAAAGTGGATTGAGGCAAGGTTTATACCTGTTTTGCGAGAGACTGGTTCCTGAGATAGGTTTAATAATCCTGTAAAAATAACTCAAGCTCGCTCTTCCGTACATTGTTATCCATTTCAACTAGCCTATGACTCAGATTTTTGTTATGTTTCTTTAATTCTACTAATTTTGATTAATCAGAACCACAATCAGAACCATGTCACACACATTACTGATAGTGTACACCGACCAGACACCAACAACCTACCTAATCAGAATAATTCTGAAGCGTCAGTTTAAAAGGCGTAGATGACGTCAACACTCCCTGTTTCACAATTGAGCACTGAGGCCCATACTCAGAAACAGGGCTTGAGTCTGAGTCGAGCCTCAAGCAGATTTTTAATATTTTTCAATGGAGAACTGTCAAAAAATCTATATTATTGGGATCCGTTTTCTGTCATTTTGGGAAGTCGCACAGCTTTTTCATTTTAATTGTATTTCTGGTGTTATTTTGAGCTCTAATGTGTAATTCCAGTGGTATTTTAACCAACATTACTTGAGGTCTTAGCTCAAAATGTGAGCAGTTTGAATGATAGTGTGTTATGTGATATCCGTGATATCCTGATTTGATCGATAATGTTTCTGATGGTTTTGAAAGAAAACAGCCACCTTTTTTTTCAAAGCCAATTAGGGCGTTCCTATTTCTTAGGCAGGCTAGCACAACCAAAATAACAAGTTATCAATTGGCAATTGGCATGCCGGAAATAAACAATGCAGGATTATAATAATGGGTGCACGAGTAGGTTCACTGACTTGCTACCTTCGACATACTCAAGCATTTAACCAACAATGGGTACCATCCTCACTAAAGAACATCAGGATGATGATTTTATGAAATGAGCATTAAAGCTAATTACAGTAGAGCTAATTTTCATGTGCAGGTGGTAGAAATACTAATACTAAATAGTATAATCTGATAAGTGATAACAGTAACCCAACTGCAAATATTTTTATAAATAATAGCGTTGCACTCAGGGTTGGGCAATAGGAATTACTTGTAATATTACATAATAGAAATACAAAAAAAATACAAAAGTGTAATTTGTAATTCGTATTTCAAATGGTACATACGCAGAGGTATTTTTTAAGTATTTCAAATACTTGCGGCTCCAAAATACATTTTAAATTAAAATACATTTAACCCTCATTTAGCGATCGTGAATGAGTGTGAGTGCGAGGCGATAATATAATGATGGTAAAGCAGCTTAGAGTTGACAACACTGCGCCTGTTATGTATACTGTTCGCTATGACTGTACGTCAAAATTGGCCAAAAAACACAAAAAAATAACGTCTTATTGTCAACGTATTCAGTAATTTTTATTTTGTATTTCAATTAAAAATAACTAAAATACTATATTTTGTATTTAATATGTCAAATATTACTACTACTACTACTATTTAGAGATATTTTCGATTTCGTATTTTAATTACTTGCGATATTACTTGGAAGTATTTTGCCCAACCCTGGTTGTACTATGCATGCTGCACTAGCGCAGTTTATACAGATGTGCGATAAAGAACAAACAAATAAGTCAGCAAATAACCACGGACTATCAAAACTTTGTCTACAACTAAATGAAGGGTGAAGTGGGTGTGCTTATGAATGATAGGCACAGCTAAATAAATAATGACATCAGAGGTATCTGCTGTGAAAATATTGTTTCGACTACGGCGAATATAAATTCATGCTTCAAACAACTACACTTTCAAGTGTAGTCAAAGTGCCAGAGTCAGAGGGGCCTCTGAGTTGAATTAGTTTGAGTTTGGGGGCCCCGGGGCACTCCCCCGTCTAGGCTAGACCTCCGGTAGCTACGCCACTGCAACCAACCTAAAACGTTGCATTATGAAGTGTGCTATCCTACCTTACCTAGTTTAATATTGTGTGCGGGTAAACCGCAATAAACAGTTGGTTCGTTGACTTGCGCCTTTTACTCACGAGCTCCCTATATTACTATTTAAATCCCACTTGAAGCTGTACCCATCATGAGCACATCCCTACCCTTATTTGCTGACCATAACCTGATTTTTCTGAGCAGCTGTCTGCGCAAATAGTACAAGACCTGGTGCAGTCCCGCTGGTATCTGCTGGGTGCTCTGGTAGCTGTGGTGGCCCTCTGCTTTATGTACATCGTGATGCTGCGATGGGTGGTGGTGGTGGTGGTCTGGGGTTCCATCACTGGCCTTCTTGCTTTACTCGGCTTCGGTACGTATATCGACTCTCACTATTTATTACTTATTTAAATTGAACACGCTTTTTAAGACAGTCCGATACATTCTTAGTGCTGTTTACCGAACTCAGGAATATACATCACAAACTTTTTTGTTTTATACAACCAGCTGATGGAACAATCATATGGCTCATCTGAAGTTACGTGGTAACCATTGCTTCGTAGGTCACGCACTTCAGAAACGTGCCCTACGATGCATTGCCCTGCTGCATCTACTGAGGCATACAGCTGTTCAGCCTCACGTGCCAGTAATTTCACCGGCACCCACACCCTTCAAACCCAAAAATGCTGCTTCACGGCAGAAATAAGCATGTTGGGAGTGGTATAGGCCGAACGCGCCCTTCACAAAGAGCTCTACTACTACTAAAAGTACTTACTAGTACATAGTCGGTACTCCAACTGAATTTATTGGTTCCTATTATAGGAGAACATTTTAAAGCCTCATTTACATTTAGCATTGAAACTTGGCTCCAACTAGCCTTGGTGTATCAAGTAACAGTTGATTGTATTAATTT
This sequence comes from Thera obeliscata, assembly GCA_947578465.1. Classification (NCBI taxonomy): domain Eukaryota; kingdom Metazoa; phylum Arthropoda; class Insecta; order Lepidoptera; family Geometridae; genus Thera; species Thera obeliscata. Next base: position 10,672,878 of record OX387926.1, read on the forward strand.
GGTTGAGTATGAAGCAAAATATCGCATGTAGCACGATTTTTTGCTTGATCTTAATTAAATTAGTACATCCTTAATAAACTCATGGCCTTCATGAGCCTCAGAAATACTCAAAATATAAATATGTAAATAAGCAAATCTTACGGGCATACTTCTAACAATAAAAAACATGGGTTAATTCTAAACAAATAATTACATAATGTAAAAAGTACAAAAGAAACAGTTGAGCTTTCTATTGAGGCCCCACACCGTTGGCGGCATTGCCACGCTGAATAGCAAAATATAGAAAATTAATTCTTCTAATAGTAGTTAAATGAAACTTTTTTTTTTCAGCGCTGTTCTTGTGCTACAAAAACTACGTATACTTCAGAGACAACCCCGTTCAGATGATACAGACTACGAACATGAAGGGGTACATGCAAATGCTGTTCAGCAAACACCAGACGTGGCTCGCAATTGTTATTATTGTGGCCGTTGTCCTGTGTTTCCTGCTCTTAATGGTTATATTCCTGAGGGCGAGAATTACGCTGGCCATAGCGCTGATAAAAGAAGGCAGCAAGTAAGTACCTGGGGCGTCATTCTCGCGCCGACCGGGATTATTTTACGGTGGAGATGTCGTCATAGGTCGGTCAAAAAGTCGTGACAACCATCTTGGCGTATTCTCACGATTTATTCCTTCAATTTTCTCGGTCGAAGTTCATGCGAGACGCAACGTCTAGTCCGGACTAGCCGAGACAGAACGCAGTATTCGAGATCTCTTGAATTGGATAATCGTTTGACAAACACAATATTATTTTCAGCAAAATTCTATTTTATTGCTTCTTTTCGAAGAGAGAATGGATGATTTCCTTAAGTAATTCATGGACGACCTCATCGTAGAATCCTCGACAGCTACGGAAAACGTAGAAAAAGTGCGGAGTTGTGCAATGCCTTTGAGCTCTCCGATTATGCTTACAAGAATCACTATAAGCTAAGTAAAGCATTGGCCTGGGAACTCATCGAAGATATTGTGCGGTCCCTACTTGCAGCAGAGAAAGATTTCCACTAAATCAAAGGTATAATTTGGTAACTTAACCTCTTACCAACCAAATATAATTCAATGGTGAGGAACCTTTGGTGGATATGATATGCCTCATAACAGCATAATAAGACAAGTCCCTACCTATAAGGCCTTACCGAAAATAATAAGTTGAATTAGTACACTGTTCTGCCATTGTGGATTACAAACTAAGTATTATTTTATGACAATTTCATTATTTTTCTAGGTCTTCATCACATTATATTTCTAGGGCACAGGGAGCTAGTCGGTATCGGCTATGGCTATATAGGCATCCTAATGGATCTGTCATATCTTCAGTATCAAGAGAATTCAATAAAATATGGGTACACTTCCCAACAACCCCCGATGAGGCAGTATCTGAAGATTGGGGAAGGTTTTTCAAGAGCTACCGGACCTTCCACAAAACGGCATGAACAGTAAACTCATAATAAAAGATAATTTGTAAATGTCTCTGTGTGCAATGAAGAATTATGAATTATAATAGGATGAATATAAGTGCAGATATATATTAAATCAATGCTCTGATAAAAGCTTGTCTTTTTAATCATTATCATTTAAATACAAGAGATTTCATTACAATTCTTACCATACTTGAAAATTGGAATAGAGAACTTACATACAATCAAAATAGAAAATAACCTACATTATTAGAAAAATATCATAAGACTGATGGTTCTCAAACAGTCTCTACCTAGAAATAAATAATATTTATATACCTACTCACGAGAGGAAAAAATTTAATAAACTGAATAAAAACCACATCTTTATTTACACCATTACTTTATTTATAAACATAATAACAAAATTCACATGAAACTGTTGGGCTATTCGCAGACTGTTGCAAATAATGCCACAAGCTTGGTGGTTTGTACAGGTAGAAAATATATAAATTGTTGCCTAATAGTACATATATAATTTCCAGCACTATTTTTATTCAACCATAACAGGGCTTTGCAGTAAATTTTCTTTTGGCTTCACCAACCATTCCCTATTAGTTTTTTCAGATTTTCCTGCAACAAAATAAATACAAATATGAATAAAAGTATTTACATACAGGCCTTTTCATCTATTGTAGATGATATAAATAAGCCTCAGGAGCTAAACTGGTGATTACACTCGCGGAACTTTATAGTGCCTGGAACAATTTAACTGAATAAATACAATTTTGATTTGATTTTAGATGGAATAGGCTTGCCCAGCACCTATACCAAGTAAATAGGTACCTAATGCATCAAAACATCAAAACTAAAGATTTGGACAACTAAATAGGATTCAATGAGACAGTGAACAATTATTATGATTGACAGGGATTTACACGATGATTTTAGTAAAATATAACAGTGTACGTCTACTGCCGTTCTTTATACCCTAGTCTCGCTCTCTCTGTCCCTAGTCTCTGCTGTTTGAGTAAAAAACCTCAGTTTCATTCGGTAGTTTTTCAGCTTGCTAGTGTTTGTTGGTTGGTACACTTCCAAATACCTCATAAACACTTTGGAAATAACACAACGAGCCCCACTTATTATAGTTTTGTCCTTAATGCAAATATTTTGGGGATAAAATCATTTATTTACTTTTGTACAAAAAACACAAACAAAACAAATTCTTCTTCTTCGTTGTGGTTTGAGTGTTGCCCGCTAGTGAAATGTATTTCAGTTAGTTCAATAAAAAAAAATGAATATTATTAACTACATTTGTTTTTTCTGTTCTGTAAAAGCTGTTTTAAGCTAATAGTAGTAGGCAAATTAAAATAGTTGCTATATTATTTTTCTTTGGGTGGATGAAAATTCATCATCATGATTTTCTTGTCCTTGTCCCACTTCATGTGGGGTCAGCCGGTCTACTCTTGAACGCGATTCCGATCCCAATCTTCTTCTTCTTTTTCTTAATGAATGGCATCTGTCCTTTTCGGATCAATTTTGCCAGTGTCGAGTAGTTTAATGAGAATGATAATATATTACATAGATAAAATACTTTTCCGTTCTGTCGAGTCAGTCAAAGTCGAGTCGGCCCTACTCTAATTGTCTTTGGAAGAAAGATGGCCGTTTCTTCCAAATCCATCTGAAACATTTTCGATCAAATCTGAATATCACATAATACACTTTAATTCCAACTGCTAACACTTTGAGCTAAGACCTCAAGTAATGTTTGTTAAAATACCACCGAAATTACACAACAGAACTCAAAATGACACCAGAAAAACAATTAAAATCAAAAAGCTATGTGACTTCCCGAAATGACAAAAAACGAATCCCGATCCCAATCTTAAGTTTTGACGGAATTTTGACAGAAATCCTATGGGCAAAAATCGGCATGAAGAATTATTCAAACAAATCAAAGGCGTGGGTTCGATCCCCACCGAGAACAAATATTTGTGTGGTGAACGCAGATGTTTGTTCTATGTCTGGGTGTTATATTGTATTCTATGTATGTATTTACAAAAAAAAAGGATTATTTAAGTAATGTATCAGCTATCTGGTTCCCATAATACAAGCTCTGCTTAGTTTGGGGCCTGGGGCTAGATAGTGTTGTGTGGATTGTCCGCATTATTTATTTGTTTATTATTTATTTTAGTTTGTACAGTTTGAATAACGTGATATAGACAACTTTGTTGCTATTAAGAACTATTCTACTTCGAGGCTAAAAATAAAATATTAGTTACGAGTAAGTCCTCCAACTGCTAGATCTAGCGTTTTATCGTTAGATAGAATTAAATAGCAACACTGATGAAGTATGCGCCGAATTACGTTCCGTTATTAGTCAGTTTGATATAATAAACTTGAATTTTGAAATTTTGACCTATAAACTCAATTTTTCCCAACATTTTAGCTTTGTATAAACGTAATTCAATTGTAGTAACAAATTGAAATATCATTTGATAAATAATTGAACAAAACACTAGGATAATAGTAAATGACCGATCGATTAATCGTTCGATTATTGGATAAGCGTGTAACGTAACGCATCTCGTGTTGAAAAATATGCCATCTACAGAGATAGATGTCGTATTTCACTGAGAATTGGCTTTTTGAGTATAGACAGACATTTTTCACTCGGGATAGCTTATGTTTGTCAGAGATCAATAGGCCGAGATCTTTTAGGGACATTGAAAATCCCGGTCAGCCCGAGAATCATCCCCCTGGACGTCTACTCTAATTCAACGAAATTTCGATCGAAGTTTCGCACGATTCCTACCACGGTTCATGTTCGTTCCGAAACTTCGGCCGCACGTAAACTGTTGACATATAAATTCTCAAAACCCACTCTAATTCATTTTCGGTCCGAACGAAAAATTGAATGTGACGGATGTTTGTTCGGAATTTTAACCTCAAATAGACGAAACCCAAAGTGCTACCTTTTGATTTTCGTAATCTTTTTATTTTGTGAATTTTGTCGGAAATTGATGTGGAATGACTCCTAGATTTCTTTTAGTCGAGTTTTCTCTGCGTGAAAAATATATATAGAAGGAACCGGCGCCTGCGCAATCAACTCAATAATTCTCTTATTCACAACTTAGACTTTGTAAGAAACTACAACTAATATAATCTGTATGTAGTTATGTTTTATGTTTAGTAATTAAATGCAAGTATTTTAAAGCATAATTTTTTTATTAAAAGTAAAAAATAATATGTTAGCCTACTAATATTAGACTAAATAAAACAAAATAACTATACTAAGTAATAACTAATTAAAGTAACTTTGGTAATATATCACATTTGACATAAATCAATTAAACAGACACATACAATGCTGAATTAAAATATCATGGCATACACTGTCTGACAAGCCCACACAGTTCTAACAGAGCAGTCTTGATTCCTGCAAGCTTGTTATTTCTGTCTCTGTGTGCTTGTTCCTCTTCTACTGACCTCCGAGAATCAGATGCACCTTTCTTGGCTAGATGTTTTCTATCAAATCATATCTGCAAGCATGAGATTTTTTTATAAAAAGCACTAGGTATTTTGGCTTTTAAAAATTGAAAGTTTTTACCTTTTTGCCACTGTTGAATTGTTTTGATACCACCCCACCCATGGAATTGAGCATGTTGCATGAGCATGAGTTCATCCCACAACCTCTTTGCCGGACTTTTACTTCGACACTCCTCAATCTTCCGCGGGCTAGATCTTTATGCTCAATTGAGGAGTGTATTTATTTGCTCTGGCGCAGCCAAACCCACAAGTGGAGCCATTATAAACTGAAATACAATAGGTATGTATTTTATTATTCGTATAGTGAATAAACAAATAGATTCTACTTACAAAGTTTCCAAGACAAAGGCACTTGTAGGGACCCAAACTGCAGACTGCGAGAGTAATACTTGAAACCATATTATGGAATGTGTATCCCACATGCACTTGAGAACACTTTAGATAATACAGCACAGCATTTGAGAAACAAACGCTAATGAAAGTTATAAAAACTCGTGAAATAAATCTTCTGTTTACATATCGCATGTGACTATACGGATATTTTAGATTGTTGAAGGTTTAATACCCGTCGCTTGCGTAAAATAGAACTCTTCAAATTGGTCGGATAACAATGTCACTCCATATTGTTCATTCCGCTCGGTCACGAAAATTTACGATGGATCCTAAAGTCTTGTCTGAATCCGAAAATGAATTAGAGTAGGGTAACCAACGAAATTTCGTTTGATTTTCGTTCGTTGACGAAGTTTCGCAACGGAGAATCCAAGTAGGCTTCCTGATCCATTGAAAGATGCGAATAACAGCTTAACTAACAAACTTTATGCTTACGTTTATTTTATTTCTTTTGTTAGTTGCTTTTTCACTTAATCTGCTTTTATTAACGCACAAACATCATAAATCTTTTTTCCAAAACTTTGATGCCTCTGGTATTGCAGACGTCCGCTACGATAGGCTACCGCTTCCCATCAGGTGGGCCGTATGCTTGTTTGTCAACTTAGTTGCATAAAAAAAAAGCTGACCATAATTTTATAACCCGAACAAATCAAAAAGGTTATAAATCTTCAATATTATGTATCTAAATTGCCGTTTAATTTGGTTAGATCCTTAGACAATTTTAGGTTAAATTGTCTAAGGGTTAGATCATATTTTTCAACATTTTGATTGTGTAACCAGTACCTATATTATTATGCTTTACAGTGATAAAAATAAGGTTCAATTTCATAAGTTGATTGAAAAGCACTAAACGAAAAAAGTGCTAGACATTGTAAGTTTGTTTAGTTGCTTAGCTAAAAGTCTGCTTAATTAAATATTTTTAATTTATACACCCATCTTTACCACTTACTTCTTGCGTTAATTGGATGTTTTCAAGAAAAGAGTGAATAGGTATCTTCTAGGTAAGCGTGCTACATCGTCGACCGAGGTGAGATAGCGGTCAAACGCAAGCCTATAAATTGTAAAAAAAAAACTTCTATAAGTACCATTGTGTGCTAGATCTTCTAAAATATTAGTCCTTGGCACTTTTCGTCATAAACAGCAGGCAGTCAAAATGTTTCTAAACACATAATACCAGTAGGTCTAGGTACAGCAGCCTTGATCAGCCTACACATTAGTATACTTAGTAGGTACCTACGTGCTGACGATGATGGTAAAATTTCTTTCTAGAGCGGTCTATGCTATCAAATCCACGGTATTCTTCCCAATATTACCGTGGATCCTACAATGCGGTGTGATCGCATACGGCGTGGTGGTGTTTATGTACATCGTATCCATCGGAGATCCAGCCTTCAAGGTCGTCGACTTGAAGAATGATACTGACTGCTCTTGCATGCTATACAAAGAGGTAAGGCTTGGTCGCGTGGAACTGGCACCAAACTCACCTGATTCTTGCAATCTAACTGAATAAATACACCCTTAATTTTGTTTTTTTTTATTTCGCGTGGAACATTTCCATTCAATCACTTTACAAAACGTTTCAAAGTGATGCTTCTTCAGAGACTTCCGAGTTAAAGAGAAGATTCTGAGTCATTTTTATGATGTGTCAAAAGTTAAGAGCCGAGTAGGATTTGAACCCGCGACCTTCGCCTTGGTACAGGGCTGCCCTGACCGCTGCACCATCGCATCCTAAACATACTCCACTAATAACTCAATAACTCTAAGGGACTTTAGCAGGCCTAGGCAGGTAGGTCTTCAGGGACTCCAACGGAAAACCAGAATCTCAGGATTTTTTTTATTGAAAGTAACAAAAGACGATCAGATAATCTTAGCGCGTGTGGTGGCTTCAAAGGTTGGTCGCGGAGTATTTATGCAGGGTTGACTAAGGAGACCCCACAAGGACTGTTATAATTTGTTTGTGTTTTCCTTAAGTGTAGACCCAATAAAAAAATGCTGAAACCATGTTTGGGCTGCAGTTCTAAATGACTTTATCTTTGCCAGGATAATGTTCCGTGTGATCTGATATCGTTTGCAACCACCTGCCACAGAACGGGAACGCATCTTGCTTGCGAGAAAGCTAGCTGCCACTTTACGGGTCTCGACAGTCCAACCAGTGCAGTGTGGCTTCATCGTAAGTTTATCATTGGTTCTATAAACGTCAACGAGCAGCGAGGCCCGGCGTTGCAAGGGAATTTGATTATTCGAGATCATTCTAGAATGTGTCGGAACATCTCGAACACTTTGGAAATTTTGAATTTGTAAACAAATCCTTATGCGATAGAAAAGGATAGACATAGGAAAGTCCCTACGTGTTAGAAAAGGATAGACATAGATTTCGACTTTTGCCCCCTTACAACTCACTTCAACCCTTTCCGTCCAAACTCTCTCACTCACAGCGGACCGAGAGGTGTCTACCAGCACAGCGGGGAGATCCTAGTTGGCGGTGATAGACAAAACCCTGGGCATACCTACGCATAAAGCTTAGATTTTATAACAGACTTTTATATTTCCCTCACATTAATATTATAGTAATGTTACTTTTATGGGAAGGTTTCTACAGCCACATCAGCCACCAATCATTTTCAATGATAATTTTTTGTGTTTATTTTCATCCCCACGCACCTTTCCAGTTGTGAACCTACTGGGGTTCTTCTGGATGATGTTCTTTGTCAGCGGAGTGGCGGACATGATGCTGGCAAGTACCTTCTCCACGTGGTACTGGACGTTCAAGAAGAAAGATCTGCCCTTCTTCACTCTCACTTCAGGCATCTCCAGAACTTTCAGGTATATTTGCAGTTTGAAATGTAAGGTATTAAGTTTTAAATTAACATCAAACTTACTAGTACTTATCAAAACCTACAGGGCCGTATTCAGAAATAGCGCTTCAAGCATAGATTTATCTTTCGGCTCGACTTTTTGAATCAATATGAAGCTCGTAGGGAAAAAGTATTGAAACGTATAGATAGAAGTTTTGGGAATGATGGGGAACGTTCAAATTTTATTTACAACTATGTTTTGAAATTTTTTACTGATTTTCATCTTAACCGAAAAAGAAAATTTAGGCCCGTATATATATATACGGGCCTAAATTTTCTTAATTAAGTTTTACCATACAATAAATTGAAATTGTATTTGAAATTTTCCAGCATTTGTGCTAATTTCTCCTGTTTCAAGGTATCACCTGGGTACGGTGGCGTTAGGATCTCTGATCATCGCGATAGTGCGCGTCATCAGAGTGATCCTCGAGTACATCGACCAAAAGATAAAAAAGTTCGATAACGCATTCACGCGATGCATCATGTGCTTCTGCAAATGCTTCTGTTGGTGCTTGGAGAATTTCCTCAAGTTCATCAACAAGAACGCGTATATAATGTGCGCGGTGCACGGCAAAAGCTTTTGTGCGAGCGCGAGGGATGCTTTCTCTCTGCTCATGAGGAATATTATAAGAGTCGTCGTTTTGGACAAGGTAAAACATATTTATGTTGAGTTTTTGAAGTTTTTATGACAAACGGGTTAACGGCCCACCTGATGAGTATTAAACTACTTGGCGGCAGAAATTACAGTAAAAATATGCCTAGGTTTTTTTTATCTGTAAGTAATATTTTCGAGATTCACATAGAAATTTCATCAAAATCGTTTTAATTGTTTGGCCATGAAGTCGGTTTCTCAAGTTTTTAAATCTTGTATTATAACAAACTAGACATTAGTCTAGTAATAGGCACGTTGTCGGTACCAGTGGACTGGGAAATTGGCGTCACGAATATTACTTAACTTGTTTCAATGGGCATGCCCATTATTATCGCCTATGCGTCAATATTGCTATTAAAGTTCCATCTAAATGGAGCGAAACACATTTGCGATCCACAGCAAATACAGGCGCAGTTATAGAAAGCAAGATAACATTTTATGTTCTTAAGTCTTCTGGTACCGTCTTTCGCTTCATTATTTACTAAAGTGGTCTGTACTCACCTGTACTAAGTACTGTAACAAGCGAAGGAAGTTCCTATTCACTATCTCATGTTTATTACGTCAGCATTCAGTTTGTTGCAATCGTTCCTTGTGAAAGTTGAAGAAGTTTTGTTTAAATTCGTTTTCTATTGCAATCGGAGCTCAAAATAATGTCAAAACTGACAGATGTTGAGATGGATAGATAGATATGACTAGGTTTTGATTGCAACCAAAGGTACGCAATCACTGCACCGCTAGACCGGTTTAGGACCAAGACTGTACATTGATATATTTTTTGTAAGCCAATTTATTAATTTTTACGAGCAATTTGCAGGTGACAGACTTCATATTCTTCCTGTCGAAGATGCTAATAACTATTGGAGTTGGCATCGGAGTGTACTATCTTCTGGAATGGAACTTGGTGTACGAGGTGACACACGGCGAACGGTTACACTACAACTACGTTCCCGCTATCATTCTCAGCATCGCCACTTACCTCGTCTGCACGATATTCTTCAACGTGTACTCCATGGCTGTGGATACGTTGTTCCTTTGTTTCTGTAAGTATCTTCCTTCTGGACTATTTATCCGGCGTTCATTTCGGCGAAATAATATGAGTTTAAAAAACTTGAGAAACCCAAACTGCCGAACCGATTTTCACACACAACAAATCTCTCTCGTCTACCTTCCCATATGGGGGGATAGTGAAGGGCCTTGTTACAGAACTTTACCCTACCTTCAACTCTATGGGTAATGGGATGTCGCCCGAAGGGCGGTGCAATCTTAAGATGCAGAATATCTTATTTACCTACTCGAATTTTTATTCGTATACTTGTACAGAAAATAAATAAGTATTGGTGTACTATGTTACGCCGTAACGAATTGTAGAATTCCATTAGACGATTTTTTTTCTTATTTCAGTGGAAGACTGCGAGAGGAACGACGGGTCTCGGGAAAAGCCTTACTTTATGTCTAAGAACCTCATGAAAATACTAGGCAAGAAAAACAAAAAGTAAAATGTGCCAATTGCCAATGATATCATCTTCTGATCCCCATTAGGGCGCTTGTACACGCTAAGAAAAAACGCCGGGTCTACCCAAGAATTCGTGTCGTAACTAGAAAATAACTGTGTACACTGCTCGCAGCGGTGCACGAAAAAAATCTTATCTGCGCAAGACACGACGCGGCGAACGTTGTTGCGTTTTCGTGTGTGGAAAAGACAAAATTCTTGTCGTCTACACGAAGAATTTGTCTTGTCTGCCGCAGGAACGGCAAATTTTCTTAGCGTGTACAAGCGCCCTTAGTATTACATATTATATTATATCAAGCTTAGAGGGGCTATCTATCGTGTATGTGGGGATCAAAGGTCTTGAGGCTGTTTTGTTTCGTTATCATCTTTCTAAGAGTTGTGAAATTAATTAGTGTAATGTTCCTTTACTAAGGTTGGAGAAATTTATCATAGCTCAAACATTGTGTTGTTTGTCCGCCTGTTTCAACCCCCATAGCTTAAGATGCAGATTACTGTCAAACAACGTCTATCTGTAGCTGTAGTAATGTCAATTAGCAAACAAATGTCAAAAAGACTAGGTAGTCTTGGAAAATAATATTAAAAAGGTTCAGCAAAAATATTATTAAGATCCTAAAGATTTTCTACCAAAAAAAGTATGGTTGTCAGCTTCTTAAATAAGTAAGGAGCTTTTATTAAGAAGCCATTATGGTTAGGGGACACTATTAACGCTTGTATCATTGTCTCTTGCCCAATTTGTGAAAAGTGATTGTCACAAAGAATCTAGATTCTAATCTACACAATCAAAGCATTTGTATTTCACTTTACATTTTTTGTAGGTTTGGTATACCTTCTCTTTATAAACTGTATTTTAAGATAGTTTTTATTTAACATAATAACTAACAATAATTATCATGCCAAATGTATTGAAAGTAAGACTTGTTATCTTTAAATAGTATAAGAATGACTTTTTTATATGAAACCTTAAGGTTATTCGATTTCCATACAAATTGTTGGGATTTATGCCCATAAATGGTAAAAATTGTTTGTAAATTTTGAAATAACGTAGTAAGCTTTTATAATTTTCTTTATTTACGGCAAACTATATAAAGTTGAAGAAAACTGTAGATAAAACTATATAAAGACCAATGTCAACCGTTATTTCAGTGAACAATTTTGATCTTGTCGCCCATAAATGGTGAAATAAATTTGTATGGTAATCCTACCACCTTAAATCAATTTATACCGACAGTGTTCCTTTGAATTGTGCTAATCTGGTTACCAGAGATAAAAAACTACCTGTTAATTTTTGTAATTGAATAAATGTGATGAAAAGAAAATTATTAAATATTATCTTGTAAGAATCCAATTGTTTTATTGTATAAGTAAGCAGATTTACCTTGCTTTAAGACCACAGAATACAGAAAAGAGTAGAAAGGCGATCATGCGCCGTTTTTATGGTAACCTCTGTCGCCAGTTTTACATTTACAATGTTTTATTTAAAACTAGTGGCCGCCCGCGGCTTCGCTCGCCCGTTCCCGTAACGCCCCGTTCCCGTTGCTTTTTCGGGATTAAAAGTATCCTATGTTTTTCTCCCGGTTCTAACCTACCTCCCCACAAATTTTCTGCCAAATCGGTTCAGCCGTTCTTGAGTTATAAATAGTGTAACTAACACGACTTTCTTTTATAAATATAGAAGATATAAGGATTCTTAGAATAATTATAAGTTTAAAAAACTTGAGAAACCGACTTCATTGTCAAACGGCTAAACCGATTTTAATCAAATTTGTTTGGGACAATCTGGACGTAAGAATAACCTTCCAAATAAAAAAAAAATTTCTAAATCGGTTCATAAATTACGGAGGCATGCAGTAACAAACATTAAAAAAAATATTTAAAAAAAAATGGCGACACCGATTTTGATAAAATTAAAATGGGACCAATCTGGAAGCAGTACCTTTCAGATAAAAAAATAATTTTTCAAATCGGCTCACAAATGACGAAGTTATGCGGTAACAAACATTTAAAAAAAAAATAAAAAAAAAAAATACAACCGAATTGAGAACCTCCTCCTTTTTGATTGGAAGTCGGTTAAAAAAGAAGGGATGAAACAAAGTATTTTTTTATTTTAACTCATTTCATCATGTCATTTGACTTCTTGTTCGGAAAGTAATTATTTTTAGGTATACTATTTCATTATACGATTACCGAAAAAACTACGGAATTCGTCTATAGAAAGGAGCACATGCTCATGTATTTTGGCGACACTTTTCCGGCCACATGGCCGTTCTACTAGGGTCTGTGTTTATGACGTTTCAAAGTGATCCTCGCTATTTAATTGAATAAATGAAGTATAATTTTGACTTTGAAAAAAGGATTAGGAATTAACATACCAGGCTTTACACTTCTAAAACATCATTTATTCTGTGCTGCGTAAGGAATGCTACATCAAACATGGCCTCTGGATCAAGCAATTCCTTTACGTTTTCGTATTTCAAGCTCTCTTCGTAAGCAAACATAATGCTGGTGTCATCAAGCATTACCTTTGAAGAGACAAGTGCTGTGATGCAGTTCTTTAGCCGCGCCATTGTGTCTCTGTCTGATAGACTCACTTGCTGTAATGAAAGAAAGGGACAACATAACTTTCTACCAGGATATTGACGCTAGCGATCCGCCTCAGCCAGCTTCCCTTCCCGCTCCGGCCGAGGGCCGAGGCGGGTTGCTAGTAAGCGGTAAATAGCAAATAGCGTAGCTTTTTGGTGAAAGAATCTTTGAAATCGGTTTTTAGTTTTCGAGTTTATTCTTTACACACAAACCACTTTATAATATTAGTTTAGACTAAAATATAACAAGGCTATCCTACATTATTGTTATATGAAACTGTCAGTTTCATCAAAAACTTCATTGGAGGATAGCAAAAAATAACATAGGATAGCAAGAAAAGAGGAAAAGGTATTTCATACTATCAATTAAGGAGTTACTTACTCAAAAGTGCTATAAATAATATCTTAGAGTAACCTTTAACAGATGAATCTTTCATAGGTCATCCTAATTAAATAAACTCACTTGGGCGTCATAACTTTGTATTTCATCCCTTTCAGAAGAAACAGGCAGTTCCTGCGGCAGAGGACATATCCATATGAAGCCATTGTTCCCGATGATGACTGTCACTCCACACAGCAGGTTGTGGAAATGGTTTTTTCTTCGGTTTATCAATGAAGGGAATACTTTGATAAGGATTCCTTGTGCAAGCTGAAAAGCAGAGTGTGTTATGTTAGCATTGTATACAAAACTACATACATTTCTTTGGTGGTAAAAATGGTGACTAACAGTTGCCCACAGTAAACTACTAAAAAGCAACCAGAATATTTTTATGTCTGTAACATTAAGTATAGTGTACTCATATATCACTATTCTTAGCTTTGATTCAAGAAAATCTATTCAGGTGTTGGAAGATCCAACACTCTTTTCTAGAAGATGAACCAGTTTTTTATTAAAACTTTGGTAAAAACTATCAAGTGGTTATGTTTTTCTTCTATGAAACCAGTGTGGTTAAAGGGTTTTAACTATGTAATCAACTCGTTTTCTCGAACAGCAGTACAGAGCTCAATCACATTTTATGTGTGAATTTTTTTATCATGTCCCTTACTTTGCCATATTTCATACTTCTAGTGTGCAGAGAGAGTGTTCCATCAGAATTAATGTTCTGGACTTCTGCACTTATCAGATCTCCTTCTTGCAAATGTTTCCTCATGGTTTGCTCATCTTCAGCTGAACGCCTTCTCTGGAAATTGAGAACATTTTTTATAGTGCATTTCCACCCTGTTTTACAGTGTCAAACTAAGCTAAAACATGGTAGGGATCTCAACAACCTACAGCACAGAAGGCAGAGCTCCTACCAACTGAGCAGTGAGGTCAGGCATGTTCTGATGAAAGATTTATACCCTTGGCTTGGAAGGTATGAATCCCAAAGACTATTTTAATGTCCCTAAAGTTAAGAACCAGGTGGAGTGTAGCTTTAAAAGCGCGATGGGTCAACAACATTGTAAAGGTCGCATGAAACACCTAGATAAGAGACGCGCAGGACAGAGGAGGCTGGCAGAAAATGAAGGAGGCTGAAATGTGACAAACACTATAAAATAAAAAGTTAAACAAATCCTTACCAATTCACCTCCAGGCAGATTGACGGAAGACAATGGAAGAAAAGAATCAAGCTTGGAGTTAGTTTCAACTTTCCATCTTCTCTGCTGCACCTCTAAAATTCTGCCAACCACAACATCCCCGATTTCTCCCACATAACGACTCTTCAAGGGCTTTACACAAATCAACTTGTTCACTTTCTGCATAACACCAGCCACTGACGATTTGATGTAGTCATCTTCTATGTAAGTGCCATGGCCTCTGTAATAATAATAACAACAGAATTAAAAAGAACCGGTAATAGGGCGTCAAACTGACTACCTATAAGGTAAGCAGGTCAGGGGCGTATTTACCCTTAGGCCAAGAGGGCCATGGCCCGGGGCGGCAGGCTGCGAGGGGCGGCGCAAGCCGCCCCTCGTTCAGATTCGTGCGCCTTTTTTTACTTTACATCATCATCATCATCATCCACAGCCCGACTTCACCCACTGCTGGGTATAGGCCTCCCTTAGTTTGTGCCATCTACCTCGATCCTGTGCCAGTCTAAGCCATTGCCACCCCACGACCCTGAATATATCTGACTTTACATCCCTGAAGCAATTTTAAAATGCCTACTAACCAAAACTAACCTCGTTCGTTGAACGAACGAAAGATGAAACTCATAAAAATAACGTTAATTTTAACGGGGCGGCCAGTCAACGGGCGCGGGCGAGAGCGGG
Organism: Thera obeliscata; assembly: GCA_947578465.1. Classification (NCBI taxonomy): domain Eukaryota; kingdom Metazoa; phylum Arthropoda; class Insecta; order Lepidoptera; family Geometridae; genus Thera; species Thera obeliscata. The sequence goes on from OX387926.1 coordinate 10,688,100, forward strand.
GCGAGGCGTACTCCGTTGCTCGTGAGTGACTCGGGACTAGTCAGGAATTCAGGATGCTTCGACTATCGTTTCTCGTGTTGTAAAGCAGCCAGGGCGGCGCGGTCGCGGGTGGACTAGCGGCTAGCGGCACGTAAGTCTAGCGGTGAGCGATACGCGGAGGGGATAGCTGCGCATGTGTACTGTCGCGCACGCAATACAATTATAACTTTAAATAAGTATTTAGTCAATTGAAATGTTACATAAGCTTTACATTTTTTAATTGCTAACTCTTTTCCTTACTTATAGAACTTTCCAAATTATTGTTTCTTTTAGTAATTACTTTATAATTACTTTAATTTCTAAGAGGAGTGTACATTTTCGATAATGTTAGGCAGGTAGAAAATGTGCGGGTTACCGTTTGGGGACAAATTAACATCTACGACTGTTATTATTATTAAAGAAGCTATAAGCAAAAAAGTGAGAAAATTTATAGACAAAATTTCTCCCCTTTTTGCTTATAACTTCTTAAATTTTAAATTTAAGGCAAAAAGTTATATGAACAATGAATTTTTTGTAGGCCGCATAGTTTCCGAGATATCGCGAAAAAAGTGTTTGCACGCCTTTATCGAAGATGGCGTCCGGGGGACAAGGGCGGCAACCCCACAAACTTGGAGTTAAACTATTATTGACCCCCCAGACATGTCGCAAAAATAAAATTGCGTCCTTTAACAAAAATGCAATATTCCGTCCTTAAATTGTAACATTTCAACGGTTTATTTAACTAAATAATTATAATGACATGATTTTAATGTAATGTTAAATAGTAAGATGTTCAAACATTTATAGTAGGTACTTAAGACATAAATTTTTGACAAGTTTATGGGGAGTAGAAAAAGAAAAACTTATTATCAGTCAATAACAATACAATTATTGAGAACGCGACTGTACACTGTATGTGCACGGGGTGTGGTATCGGTGTGGGGAGGGGAACTCGAGCGGAGAGCCAATCGGCGCTACGCACGACTGCTTTTCATCACGCTAGCCCCCCTCAGGCACCTTAATTTTGACTTCTGCGTAATAACGGTCAGCGCTAAAGTTACGTGCCGCTACTCATACTTTTTGTTTCAGCCTACATTGTCCCACTGCTGGGTAAAGGCCTCCCCCAAAGACTTCCAGTTCCCCCTATTCTGAGCCTCCTCCCACCATTTCTTATATATTTTATAAATAAAATACAAATGTATAAAATACTGGGAGGGTGTGCTCAAACGCGAACCTATGTAGGTCGTAGGTAGGTACGTAAAAATAAAACTTTTTTTCCGAAAATTTATGGGGCGGCATATCTTTTAGGCCCGGGGCGCCAAATCTTTAAATACGCCTCTGAAGCAGGTGTCATTTGTGTCGGTAAATGCTAGAGTGAGTGATTTGGATGGGTATTCTTACCTCATAAAATCCTGGACACCAGTTATAACCTCACCAGGAGTGTAAAATCGAGGCAACTCATTGAGAGAAGCGACACAGTGATTAACTCTTTCAGAAGCTAGTCTAATAGAAACATGACCAGTCATTTTGTAACAAACTCTGAAATGAATTCAACAGCGATAGCTAACTAAAGAGCATGCACGGCACGCCCGAGCACAACAATCAAAACGGAAAATGAAAACAAAACAAACATACAAAAATCAACTTTTCAAAATCTCTCGCGGAGCAACAATGTTCTTTATAAACATTCTTCCGTTGTATTTCTGACGTGCGTGACACATTTTTTGATGACATCCCTTCGAATAGCCGTGGAAGTATGGTCTCAATACTTTAGCCATTAGCAGGGCAAAATCAATAACTCATTTTTCTGTCATTGTCACGTCAATTGTCTATCTGTATCTTCACTGGACCTGGCAAAAATACCATGCTTCCAGCTCTAGTCTAAATTAAAAATGTAACTTCCCATTAGCGTTGCCAGAATGTTACTTTTGTAACATTTTACGTTACTTTTGACCCTCTCATGCTACCTCCATGATACATGGCTCAATATGAATAACTTTAAAAATATTTTCCAGCTAACTAAAAAATATCGTGAACTGAAACGCATCCAAGAATAATTTTGTTGACTGAATCTATTAATACAGGTACTGTACGAACAAGTTATAATTATTAATACGGTTACCGTACAAACAATTTATAATTATTAATACGGGTACTGCGGGGGGAGGGGGGGGGGGGCACCATTCTTGAAATTAAATAGGTATTAAAAAAAAAACCTAACAACCTACTGTTACTTTTGTGACTTAAGGGGCCAAATTTTCATACAAACGAAATACCAAAATTATTACTAGTTTAAGCAGATTTTCACTCGGAGTGCCCCGAGTTTGAATCTGGATTTTTAAAACACTTTACAGTCGCTAAAAAGGCGTAGTAAAGTTAAAATTTGGGTTGGCTTTAGTATTGTTAGGGAGGAGGAGGGACGGGGGAGGGGTCCTCTCTGCACTGACATGCACCATTCTTGAAATTAAGTAGGTATAAAAAAAAAACTTACAACCTACTGTTACTTTTGTGACTTAAGTCGGGGTGCCCCGAGTTTGAATAATATCCGTATGAATATACTCACTATAAAATTGAATAAATGTACGAATAAATATAATTTATTCATCCAGCACCCATACAAATAGTCACTTCCAATTTTGTTTTGTGTAGTAAAGTGTTATAAAAAATGTTGTGTCGTTTTCCAAATAATTTATGGGAATGTTACTTTTTGAGCTGTCTCATGTTATATTTGACTATCTTTCACTGGCAACACTACTTCCCATTTTTGTTTGTTTTGTTTTTGTCACAGCTGTACCAGAAAGTTTTTTCACAAAATGGATTGAACATATGATATAACTCGCTCGCCTCTTGTTCGTGATCGTGAATCGTGAAGTAAATAGGTTGGAGCTTGAAACTTAAAATGACCTGCTGATTTTTAACCATAAAAATGTCAGCTGCAAATTCAGCGCCTATTACGGCCACCGACAGCCTAACGCAAGCGTTGAAAGCGAACATAATCCCAAACCAAGAATATTTACTGCAGGTAAATAAACGTATTAATCTTGGAATATTTCTATCTTTAGTCACAATCAAGGATCTAGAACCAAAGCCGGTTGCTTTCTCTTTCGCAGGGTTCCGTGCTAGACTCAGCTGTTGAAGTGCTATTACACCGCCTCCGAGGGCTTTGCGACAATGTAGACGCTGGTCCTGAAACATTTGATGATCAAGAAGTATGCTTCAGCTTACGGGATCCCAATCAACAGGTACAGGGGATAGTCAACACTATCTTGGTAAACAAAACACTTTCCTATCTTGTAGATCTGAGGTATTCGGTATGAGTGGTAGCCGCTTCGCTTTCCGATCCTAAGGTCGTGGGTTCAAGTCCGGTCGTGCACCACTGAGTTTTTCTGTTTGAGAAAATGTGCACTATGCAAGTGTTCTCAAACAGTGGTGGAAAACATTGTGAGGAAACCGGCATGTTGTAGAGCCTTAAAAAGTTTGAAAACAATGTGTCAAAAAACGCTTTTACCGCTCTGGTAACAGAACTAGTGTTTACAAGAAGACTCTCGGTGAACCCAACTCCCAGTGTCAATGACCCCTAATTTAAAATATTCTGTTTAATTTCAGGCTGCCCCATTAATGTTGCGAGTGAGAAAAGCTTTGGATGCACGTGACATGCCATTCCAGCTCCGGTACATCGGGCAGCCGGATCTCGGAGACAAGAGTCGCCCGACTGTTGTGCGATCTAGCCTTGACATTGCTTGCAGTGGGATGCTTATTGAGTTTCTTACTGAGCTTGGCTGTAGAATCGAGTTTGAATACAGTGTGAAAGGTACCTTATTAATATGCCTATCTCTATTTTGGCATTGCACACTTTTGAGCACTTCATAGGCACATGATCAGATCAAAACCCAAATGTATGCGCACTATGCCAGTACTCTCAAAACTGTGAAGGAAAACATAGTGAGGAAACCGGCGTGTTGTAGAACCTAAAAAAGTTCTAGCAACTTGTGTCAAGCGTCACGAAAAAGTGCCCGCCAGCGGCCTACTTGCGGAAAACCAGTCCACAACGAGTGCGGGTGTTAAATTTGTTGTTCTTTCTCAACTCCTACTACAACACTAGTCTTGGTTAAAAGCTGTGACATATTCTTTTAACAGTTAATTTCTGTACTACATATTTTTACATAAATTTTCTAAGGAGGTACCAACGAGCTGAAATGATCATGTTGATGATATTTTACAGGTTACATGTTCAGGAAAGGCAGAATGAAGATAACAGTTGCCAAAGTGTTCAAGATATCCCAGAGCTCCATGCCTCCTGAGCCCATATCTCAGAGCTACCTCGTAGAACTATCTGTAAGTTTTGAAATCTATAATTTAGCTATTTTTGTAAATGTGCAAGCTCAGATCATACCTTAGGTTCTAAGGCTTAGAAGTTGCATGCTGCTGAATCTAGTGACTAGTAACAATAATAAACAATCTGAGAGCCCTTTCACTTACTAAAAAAAAAATTATAATCGAATTTAAGTTCCACTCTCATAATTTTAATGGTTATAAAATATACTCTTAGGCACGTTCAGAAACAGTGCTTGAGTCTGAGTCGAGCCTCAAGCATAGATTTTTTGACAGTATGTCATTGAAAAATTACAAACATCAAGCTCAAGTACTGTTTCTGAATACGGGCGACTGAAATGTCTTACATGATAACCATGCCACTCAGAAAGATTAGACAATGGACACTGTAAAAATTTTTATGTGTATGTTTTTGTGCTCACTTTTTTTTATTATCTAGATATAACCTCCTTTGTTCCAGGTCCTAGCCCCGCAAGGTCAAGATGCTATCGCCGAGGATATGCGAGCCTTCGCCGACCAGTTGCGCCCTCTAGTCCAGCTCGACAAGATCGACTACAAGCGGTTAGGGCACATGGCAGTTTCCTAACAAATGTACCCTGCCTTAGCCTATCTTCAAGCTTACAGTAGGGAGTTATGAAGACAGCCTAAGGCCAACTGTCCACGCGTCGCTTTCGACGGTAAAGTTTAGCCTCTATCATATAAAAATCGTTACGGTCTAACTAAACAAATGACAGTCGAAGAGAACAAACACTCGTTTGAAGATCACACTCACCTAGGGTATGAGAACAGTAAAAGATCTGTGGTATTTGGTCTAATTTAAACCTACATAGATCGTAATTTGTCAGTGTTTGAAAGCATAGCTGGTAATATTGTCCGGTAGCGCTATTAGTATCTTCAGACGGTCACCAACTGAGAGCACTGGTGGTCTAGTGGTAGTGGCCCCGCCTTCCGATCCGAAGGTCGTGGGTTCAAATCCACTCGTGTACCAATGAGTTTTTCTGTCGAAAAATTTATGTGCACTATGCCAGTACTCTCAAAACGGTGAAGGAAAACATCGTGAGGAAACCGGCGTGTTGTAGAACCTAAAAAAGTTCGAGCAACACGTGTCAAGGGTCACGCAAAAAGGGCCCACCAGTGGCCTACTTGCGGAAAAACCTGCCCGCACATCAAGTGCGCATGATAAAACTTGAACTTGCCGGTCACCAACTGAAGTGAAAATTGTGCTATAACTTTGTCAGGAAGTATTTTGCTAATTCTTTAATCAGTTGGATTCTGTAAAAAAAAACAAAGTCTATCGTGGCGTAGGAGCTAAACAAACTTTTGAAAAAAGAAGGGAAAAATGAAAATTTTGAATTCTCATTTTGTATGGACGTGGCATTAGTGGGACTAACCCTTTCCGATTTACATAATATTTTAAAGCGATTCTCTACGACTGCCACTTGTCTTGCCAGACTGCAAGTTTTAAACCTCTGTTTATTTTATGGAAACTACTGGAACCAGGTGTAAATTGGGTACACAAATAGAGTCTATGCAACCAACGACCGATGCTTTGGACTACAGACATAAGTGGACAGTTTCAAAAAACATACTGTAAATAGTATTTTTTTTGTGATTTCTACCCTGTGTAAAAATCATTGCAAATTGTTATTACTATATTGCAGACCATATTACCTAATAAGTTAATAGACTAGCCCTAAATGTTTAGTAAAAATACCTACATAAGTAATTATAATGCATTAGGTATGTCTACTATAAAAACAAAAATCAATATTGTGGATGAGCCCTTCTCAAAGAGCTACTTCTGTTTATTGGTAAACGTAATATCAGAAATCATATTTTTAAGGTTGTTCGATTCCGATACAAACTGAATTTACACAACTATGGGCAAACAAAGTATAAATGTACACTGAAATAGCTGTAATAGAATTTTACAGTGGTTTTTATTGCCGGCCAGTTATATAATGTTGGAGAAAACTGTAGGATAACAGAAATATTAATAAAAAACCAAAAAAGTAATTTTTTCGTCATTCTTTCTAACGGGTACTCGGCATTGAATAAGTGAATGAGCTTAAAACATATGTCTCAAAATAGTCGTAAAAGTCTGTTAGTTCTTTTTCTGAAGCTCCGACTGCCACGACCAACGGCTACCTCTCCAACTTTATATAACTGGCCGGTAATAAGGCCCACTGTAAAAGCCTATTACAGCTATTTCAGTGTACATTAATACTTTATTCGCCCATAGTTGTGTAAATTAAGTTTGTATGGAAATCGTACCCCCTTAAATGAAATACCTAGCCAAGAAAATTGTATTATAAAGTGTCTATTTTGCTGTTGCATTTTCTGTATAAAGCTGTCTTTGTTGTTTCAGTATAGAAAGAAATGAACGGCAATATTTTGAAACTAGCCTTGTTTAAAAAATTAGCATCAGAATGTACACTATAGATAAGTCCTTAATTGGTAAGTTTGATATAATTACAAACACTATTACTACATATGAAAAGAGTTCTTTTTTAATGCCCTCCTAACAAAATCAGGGTTCTTTTTCGAACTCTTCACTATGTAATGGTCTTCTCCATAGTCCATGTCTTCGTATTTAAATCCGTGGACGTATGCAAAGTTACCGAAGTAAACGCAATGCTCGTACTTGAGAGGAACGAATGCTGAAAAAGTAATCAGAATAGAATAGAAATTCTGTACAATGGTCGGTCTTATCGCCGAAGATAACCTGTAGAATGGATGGATTTGGATAGAGCGTATATAATGTGGTTGGTAGGTTGACTAAGAAATAACAGTAAAGATTAAAAAATAAGGAAATAAATTAATATAGACATACATAATGTAATATTAAGATACTTTTAAACGTAAAAACAATCTAATTTCTCATATCTACGTATTATGTAAAGTCATTAGTAGGAATACTAATGAGTTAAATCGTAACTGGATCAAGACCACCGCGTTGGTTTCAAAACACGTCGCTAAAATAACTGCGGTGTTTTAAAAAGAATGTTTGGATTTATTATAAGTTTTCTACATTTATCTCGATGACCCTAGCCTATTTGAACATATCAAAGATGATTATGGTTCGGTTTCACAGATGACTAATCACCCGATCAAATAATTGACAGTCGTTTAACTAATTTTTTTTTTTGTAAAACTTTAGATGACAACTGTTAAATATTTGATCGGGCGATTAGTCATAATGTGCTCCAGCCATTGGATGTAACTTAGAATAAAAATAGTTGTCACCTGGATTAGCATAGAAACAGGCTTTTTCCCCTCCAAAATAAATACAGGATACTGGTACAAAAAAAAGAACGGAAGGAAACGCCTTAAAAATTAAGTTTAGCAATCACCACGCCACAGGCAAAGATGGCAGTTTCCTTTTTTTTTCTAGCCGTATAATAAAATATAGGTTATTGCAAACCTGTTCCTTCAATGCAATTGTAAATATCCATAACGCAATGATTGTCGAATACGAAGGTGTCATTAGTGCCGAAATCGAAAGCACAGATCTTCTGGAAGTATGTAGGGCACACACCGCATCTAAAACAGAATTAAACATGAGGGTAGAATATTTCCTTGCAGGCATAGTCTATTGTAGAAAAATACAGTTCAAAGCCTCGTGCAGATCTTTTTTTGCGATGTTGATCAGTGAAACGACCATCGCCATTGCGCTCGTCGTTCGAAGGTCGTGAAAAATATTTTTGATAGATGGCGCTGTATGTTTGGGAAAATAATAATACTCTCATTTGAATCTTACTTTCTTGAATTTTTTGATTATTCTTTCGTATAATTTTATTTTGTGTAACGCTTGGTTCTTTAATTTATCCTAAACCTTTTTCAAACTTTTTTTATGTACATAAGCGATAGAGTAAGTATTCCATCTAATCTAACCTGTGACCATCTGGGGCTGGGTTTTTTTTGTAAGACAATTGGGGCAAGTCACCATAATCTCCTGCACTACTAATACCTGAAAAACATCACCAAGTTATTAAGGTACAGTCATCATCAGAAGTTGGTGACTTTTTATTTATCTTGCGTCTAACCATTGTTTTTATTTAAACTTACTAAAATGCCTAAAAATAAAAATCCAGAAGACCAATGCACACGTAGTCATGATTTCACTAATTATTTTAAGGCTTTGATTGACTTTCTTATCAAATAATGGAATGTTTTTATGGCGATGTATTATAATTTGGAATTAGCAATATAAAAAAAAAAAAACAAATTAATCCAAAAGTAGGTAAAAACAGTTTGTAGTGCGGTAGGTGTGTCGCAGCCAGAACAAAGAAGTTTTATTTTGCCATACGAAAAGTAAATAAAATAGGTTCCTTTAAAAAAAATCTAGACTAGTTAGTATAGCATTTATGTAGAAAATAAGATTACGAAGAAAATAACATCGAATCAAGTTGTTTACATTAGAGTCACAGATCAACTACCTATTTAGTTAATATGGTATTTCTATTTTGTGGATTAGATATAGGTACCTATATGATAATATTATTTAGAGAAACCTCGTAAACTACAACAAACCTAGGTAGGTACATGGCATGGCATGGGTATGAAGCAGTGTGTTGTGTGTGATCGCGGTTCGAACGTGCTTTGTATCACGACAACAACGATGACTCATTAAACCTAGGTACTTACGATGTAGCCACTGGTATCAATTCTGTTGTTTAGAAATCCTAAAATTTAGCTAATTTCGAGCTAAAATTTCGTAAAATTGTTATTCCTATTCTGTTGGCAGCATCGTAAACTTAAATTTAGAGTGACAGCTCTATAATTAGGATAGTTACTCAATTTAGTCAAAAAACACGTAAATCCGTCATTTTGCTATTCGGTTGTACAATATTTTAGGTAATTTGCGCTTAATTTTAGAAACGTCAATCTAAATTTAGGCGACATGTTACAAGGTGCTGACTAAAGTTGTGTTGTATAGTTGTTGTGAATTTGTGGACGAAACGCAATCAAACTCAAAAAATCACAAAAAATCATGGAAGCTGGAAGCTTGTAGTGGCTGCAAATATAGAAGCCTCGCCATGGTTTGTACCTAAGTAACTATAACGCCTGCCACTTAAGAGCAAGAAACATAGTGGACAATCGGCCGGCTGAAGAAGAAATGTCTGCATCGCCATCGCTGTCTGCATTATTAACCAGAAAAGGCAGCCAAAATTATTATCTCGTGCTGCACTCTATATAATTATGTTTATGGAAGAATTAACAGGTGAATCAATTATAAATAAAACTATGCTTTACCTACCTACCTACTATTCCTTCTCTACTAAGTTGTATTCTGTGATTGCAGATAGGGATGAAGACATATGATGGAGTCAAGGAAGAGGAGCACGATATAGATTTCCTCCATGAAGCACGTATAATACGACAAAGAATAATAAACTCTCACTTTCATATTTTTTTAATCAATACAGGAGCATTAGGCTGGTGGAAACAAATAGGTCATACATCTAATATTAAATCATAGTAACTAATATAACCAAACAACATGCGTTATACATATAGTATGACAGACAGCGGTGTGGAATCAGATAAAACATGACCATATTTTTATATCAAGTAGCCACTGGAGGATTTTCTTATCCTCCTCCGTGAGGTCTGCCCCTGCCGGGCCTCCTCCAGTACCATTGAAGCTGGTACCGACCTTCCTGGTCTTACCCTTCACTTTTGCCACCCATATACTCCAAATCTGTGGAAAGAAATATTGTTTTAGTTTCAATTAGAAGGACAACAAAAGGACAAAAACTGCATAAAATTTTGAAAATCGGTTCAGAACATCCAGAGATAAACACTACAACTCCACAAACTCACAATATTTTTTTACCCCAAGGATTCATATTTTTTTAATAGAATATAGCCTATAGGCAAGTACACACACTGTTACATGCTCTTTGAGCATACCTACTTAATCCGAGCTATGGCTATCTACAAACATGCTCGACCCTGCGTCTACACTTTAAAGCTTGCTCGAAGAACATGTTTAGTGTGCGTTCAACGCACACTAAACATGTTTTGCATGGAGAAACCAAGAATTCGAAGAATTCGCTAGGGGCACTTTTGGTTACCGCGGTAACCCCACAGTTCGTTTATGGGTTTTGTTGGATATCACTTGCTGATTTACTATCGGAAAACAAACAATCAAATCTTTCCTCTTTTTAATATTAGTAGGTAGATGAAATAACTTACATGCTGCCACTCTTCAGCAGTCCGGCTACAGCCAAGAGCATTCAGCTCCCTCGCCAGCATCCCCTAAAATTCATTTATTGCTCTATCAGCTTGGTTACCTGAAAACCGGACATACAACAATCAAATCACTGAAGTGTGTAGCTAGGTATCTATTTCAGAACCAATAAAACATAAATGGTACGTACCTTGTGCCATCAACTTATTAGACAAAAGCCGTTCCACCAACCAATCTTTTTGACTAGTATTTGTTCTTTTTCGGGATCGGGGGCGGTCAGTAGGCTGCATTTTGTAATTTTTCTTTTTGAGAAAAGTTGAGTTGTTGAATTTATTTATTTACATGTCGATGATTTGAGGTATAACTGTTTGCACCCACAGATACAAAAAACCCGTAAAAATAGTGTAAACAGAGCGCCATCTAGCGTCGAGTAGTGCCAAGATGCATGAAATGACAAATGTTTATGTTATCTGTGAACTTAATTTAGAACAAGTTTAGAGGTGTCATAGACATCTTTTAAATTTAGTAAAATGCGATAACAGAATAGCTTAAAAGATTTTCCTAACTAAATTAGAAAATTTTAGGCTAGTTTAGCTAGACAGATTGTAAACAACAGAATTGATACCACTAGCTACGCGTGGATCCGCTATCCAACCGCTAATAATTACTATTTATTATAATGAGTACCACACCACCTCTTTGACCTCAAGTGCCGATAACACGCCACTGCGCAGAGTTCTACATTATACACTATTTTCTATGCTTGCAGAATGTTTTTAAATGTTTCGCCTTAGTTACCTACCCATGGCATGCAATGTAAATGATAAGAGAAACGTACTGAGCTGTTTTGCAGGTAAATGTGCGAATTTAAAATTTTGGTGTGCATCATTTATGGTTGATTTGGACTATGCCGACCTAACCTAAATCGATGGTCTATAGGTCTGAGATTACGGTACACGAGCTAAACCTTGTTTAGAATGGATGTATCTAGGTTTTGGATGTATTCTCAATGCAATTATGCATGAACAAGATTACTCAGGTCCCAGTGCTAATAGATTATTAACGTGATTTCTCGCATCTAGGTGCGTTGATCCGGTAACGATCTCGCACAGAACTCACGACGTTCACGAATGCATTAGTATGCGTCAGTTGTAGCGTATCTATTGAACGTTGGAGACGCGTAGGCTCACGTAGGCTCTTGCGTGGGCGCTTGATAGGTTGCCTCGCTTGAGGGGGCATAGGTACCGTACCCGGTGTTGCCAACTAACACCTCTCGACGCTGGAAGTCTCGCTTTCAAATGCCACTCAGCTCTCGCGGTGACATGCGGTGACGCAAGAAATCGTTTTTTTGTATGTTTTGCAAAATAAACCTATAGTTGCGTGATTATTTTTTTCATTGAACTTACAGCACAATAAAATATAGGCACAGTCAGCATCAAAAGTTGGTTGGCAATTTCAGGTTTTGAATTCCCTTTTTCTCTGGATTTGTCAAAAGCATAGTTTAGGAGGCAAATAGTTGTAGTGTTAAGCGGATCTTCAAATAAAGTTCACAGCTTCAATCTAAGATGTGTTTGTTTCAGAAATGTTCCGAGCTTTTAACACAGAAATGCGAATCTAATTTTAACGCTGGCTGTACCTATGTAGCTTTACAATGTTGTAAAAAAACAAAGAACATAAAACAAGTGAAGTTTGAAAAACCGACTTCAAACTGCTGAACCAATTTTGATGAAATTTATATGGGACCAATATGGGACTATAACATTAAAAAACTCGACCGATTCTAGAGCCTCCTCCTTTTTTATTTAAAGCTGGCTAATAATACTACGTACTAAAAGTTCAAACCGTTACCTATCATATCACTTCTTCGCGATTTGTGTCGTCTTGGTTGTAGATACCGAACCACCTACTTACCAGTTCTGATACCAACGAGCGACGCGAGCATCCAAGTACCTACCTACGTCCAAGTGGGATTCTCACCCAACTAATCAAAATTGGACACTCACTCAATTATTGTCCCTTTGACTATAATTTGGGTGAGTAATTATTCAATATTAGTTTATTTTTCTTAACTTCCTTGCTACTTTCCGAGACTACATTCTCGACAATCATAATGACCCAAACCCGGATCTGTCAGCTTAATTCAGTTTCTCTTTATCAGTAGGTAGTTAGCTTATCAGCACTTCATATATTTGAGTCGGCATGCGGCAACACTGACGCACCAGACTCGTTGGCGCTGCTTGCCTGTTCACCTTGACGTTCTCCGCTTTAAGGGAATCGTACCTTGTTGCTATTATCGATATAGATATGATATATCTACTTATCACAACCTTTATCTATCGATGCATTGCTATGATAGCATTACGCTGGAATTTTCTCTGTGTGAAGTAACCCACTTCAAACAGCAAGAATCTAAATGTATAGATAGTTATTACTTATTATTAAAGTTCTAAGTAACATAGACTTAATTAGCAGAAGTAATCCACTCAACACTCGTACTATAAGTATATTTGTATTTTGATGTAGGTAGTACGTAGGTAGTTTTATACTTTGATAACCAAAAATGAATCAATCAAACTCTATCGCTTGATGTTCTTTTCAAATTTGTTCTGTGATCGGTAAGTATTTAATAAGAGCCCACAAAAGAAACTTGAAGAGATAGAAGGGTAATTAATGAATTCATTGCAAGCCTCAGTGTCAAAGCAGAATAGGTCACACGCCGCATTCAACTGACAACCAAGTTAGGCGTTGAATTATTTAGATACTAGCCTACATTCCTTGCATCAGTGATCCAGGTGATTTGAAATGTTAACTGGGGAGAGCAAGATTCTGCTTACTGTTTTTTCCGCTAGACATATTTGATTTTTGCTAGAGAAGTGCTTTGTATTTGATGATATCTGCACGGGATTGTGACGCGAGCACAAGGCCTAAAGATAAGGCTACCTAGCTTTACCTAGGTGTGTAACTTGAGAATTTAACCTTCAACGGTTCGCTGCGTCTCTGAACGTAATAGACCCTAGAGAATGACCATAATAATCGCTTGCCCTTAATTATATAGACAACACAAAAACTCTAGCGCGGCCTATCAAATACATTATTTACTAACGCACGTTGGTGTGTAGCTGACCACGTTATTTCTTCTATCACCTGACATTTAAAATCCCACATAAGATAATGTATTAAATAAAATAGGGTTTTACGCTGAACCTGTAATTTGGCCCTTCGAGCCGGATAAGGAAAAACATAAAATCTAGATTTTGCCGTATGAGTAATATTTTTTGTTTCGAATGTAAACGAATTATAATTATTTAACAATCTTTGAATTGAATATACCCAAAGACTTTTAAAATCAGAATATCAAGGACTCGTTTTAATATCATTAATATTAATAGCTACCGGTTTTATTCAACCCAACCCATATCGTCTCATACTTACTTCATCTATTCATTGATTTGATCTTTTTATTTCGCCCATTAGCTGCTACAAAATACATAATTATGTCTGCTCCTCTGATGTCATGGCTAATTTAGTATTTTCAGTCATTCGTTCGTTTCGCGCTCTCGTTTTACCATGGCAGTGAATCTATTTAAAAGATAATTATTTTTAACTGATTGTGAGGTTAGTTTAGCGGCCATGAACCTGGAAAACTTTAGGCTGAATTGAAGGTCTTCATTCAAGGAAGGGGCGTCATTCTCGCGCTGACCGGGATTATTTTACGGTGGAGATGTCGTCATAGGTCGGTCAAAAAGTCGTGACAACCATCTTGGCGTATTCCCACGATCTCTTTCTGCAAATTTCTCGGTCGAAGTTCATGCGAGACACAACATCTAGTCCGGACTAGCCGAGACAGAATGCAGTATTCGAGATCTCTTGAATTGGTTAATCGTTTGACAAACACAATATTATTTTCAGCAAAATTGTATTTTATTGCTTCTTTTCGAAGAGAGAATGGATGATGTCCTTATGTAATTCATGGACGACCTCATCGTAGAATCCTCGACAGCTACAGAAAACGTAGAAAAAGTGCGGGGTTGTGCAATGCCTTTGAGCTCTCCGATTATGTTTATAAGAATCACTTTACGCTAAGTAAAGCATTGGCCTGGAAACTCATCGAAGATATTGTGCGGTCCCTACTTGCAGCAGAGAAAGATTTCCACTAAATCAAAGGTATAATTCGGTAACCTAACCTCTTACCAACTAAATATACCTAATTCAATGGTGAGGAACCTTTGGTAGATAGGATATGCCTCATAACAGCATAAGACAAGTCCCTACCTATAAGGCCTTACTTACCTAGAATAATAAGTTAAATTAGTACACTGTTCTGCCATTGTGGATTGCAGGTATTATTTTATGACAATTTCATTATTTTTCTAGGTCTTCATCACATTATACTTCTTGAGCACAGGGAGCTAGTCGGTACCGGCTATGGCTAGGCATCCTAATGGATCTGTCATATCTTCAGTACTATCAAGAGAATTCAATAAATGGGTACACTTCCCAACGACCCCCCATGAGGCAGTATCTGAAGATTGGGGAAGGTTTTTCAAGAGCTACCGGACCTTCCACAGAACGGCATGAACAGTCAACTCATAATAGGATGAATATAAGTGCAGTAATATATTAAATCAATGCTCTGATAAAAGCTTGTCTTTTTAATCATTATCATTTAAATACAAGAGATTTCATTACAATTCTTACCATACTTGAAAATGGGACTAGAGACATACAATCAAAATAAAAAATAACCTACATTATTAGAGAAATATCATAAGACCGATGGTCCAAGGAATATAATACTCTCTACGAGAGTGATGGTCCACCGATGGACCCAAACAGTCTCTGCCTAGAAACCTACAATACCTACTATACTTTATATACCTACTAGAGGAAAAAAATTAATAGACTGAATAAAAACCACATCTTTATTTACAAATAACTTTATTTACAAACATATAATTACAAAATTCACATGAAACCGTTGGGCTATTTGCAGACTATTTGCAAATAATGGTTCAAGCTTGGTGGTTTGTACAGATAGACGAAGCAAAGTAAGTAAGTCCTGTGTGTAGTGGTAGACTAACAATATTGTTGCCTGATAGTACTTATATAATTTCCAGCACTATTTTTATTCAACCATAACAGAGCTTTATAGTAAATTTTCTTTTGGCTTCACCAACCATTCCCTATTAGTTTTTTCAGATTTTCCTGCAACAAAATAAATACAAATATGAATAAAAGTATTTACATACAGGCCTTTTCATCTATTGTAGATGATATAAATAAGCCTCAGGGGCTAAACTGGTGATTACTCAAGCCCTACTCGCGGAACTTTATAGTGCCTGGAACAATTTAACTGAATAAATACAATTTTGATGTGAATGATATGATTTTAGATGGAATAGGCTTGCCCAGCACCTATACCAAGTAAATAGGTACATAATGCATCAAAACTAAAGATTTGGACATCTAAATAGGATTCAATGAGACAATGAATAATTATTATGTTTGACAGGGATTTACACGATTATTTTAGTAAAATATAACAGTGTACGTCTACTGCTGTTCTTTTTACCCCAGTTTCATCTGCTGTTTGAGTAAAAAACCTCTATTCAGTTTCATACGGCAGTTTTTCAGCTTGCTAGTGTTTGTTGGTTGGTACACTTCCAAACACCTCATAAACACTTTGTAAATAACACAACGAGCCCCACTTATTGTAGTTTTGTCCGTAATGAGAATATTATGGGGATAAAATAATTTAATTACTTTTGGACAAAAACCAAAAATAAACTCTTCTTCTTTTTTGTGGTTTGAGTGTTGCCCGCTAGTGAAATGTATTTCAGTTAGTTCAATAAAAAAAAACTGAAAATTATTAACCACGCTTGAAGCACCTTGGTTCATAAAACAACCAAAAAAAAAAACAGTTAGGTAAACGTGTGACGATCACCGACGCTAGCATTTGTTTTGGCGCCAAGACGCCCCGTCACGCGCGACCCACTTGAAACGCCAGATAAGTGTTTATGTTCTTGGAATTCCCGTCTTGTAAACATCTCTCGTATTCGAGCTTAATGGCATGATGAATTGCATTTAGAATTTTGATGAGTTTGCTGGCCTAATACTACGTAAACAGTTCCGAATCAAAAATTTTGACTAACTCAAAAACTTTGACAGAACTCGAAGCATTAATTTAAATTAACTTAAAAATAAAGCGATAATATTATTTGCATCTCGTATTTTTTTGCATCGCGGGTGCGCAGGTGGATCTTAATAATATTTAATTTCTAGAAAAGTCCTATACAAGTAATTATAGTTAAAAAAATAGTATCCCCTGAAAGCTTATTTCAGCCCTGAAGCAAGGATTTAGTTGCATTTACTTGTCATATTAATAATTTTTAATACTCACATAAAAAAGCGGCGTGAAAAAATTTTCTTGGGAAAAAAAGTCGAGAATGTGCTGGTTATTTTAGTCGATTTGAACGAATTCAATCACTGTTTACACAAAACTTTATCGTTAATAACTACTTATTGAGTTATTATTGCGATATTTAAGCACTAAACAACACAAAACACTTGCAATAAGGCAAAAAAACTAAAATTCACAATACGTAAACAATGCCCGCGCGCGTGGTTCCGTAAGACTGATTTTGTTTTTTTGTGTTGTTGACGTCTAGGTAACTGTTTTGAAGTTGACATACATATTTACAAAGCTCAAATCAGTGCGAAAAGGATGGTTTTTCGTTCCTTACGGACATTGTAGTAGAAAAAGCGAGTCAGACAGATGTCTCAACGCTTGGCGCAAAACTTTTTTTGGTGCATTTATGCACCAAGGTGCTTTGGTTTGTGTTTGGTATGGAAATGCACCAAGGTGCTTTTTTTTTGGTAGTAGCTCTGCCTTCTGCGCTGGTGGGCGTGGATTCGATCCCCACCGAGAACAAATATTTGTGTGGCGAACGCAGATGTTTGTTCTATGTCTGGGTGTTATATTGTATTCTATGTATGTATTTACAAAAAAAAAGGATTATTTAAGTAATGTATCAGCTATCTGGTTCCCATAATACAAGCTCTGCTTAGTTTGGGGATAGATAGTGTTGTGTGGATTGTCCGCATTATTTGTTTGTTTATTATTTATTTTAGTTTGTACAGTTTGAATAACGTGTTATAGACAACTTTGTTGCTATTAAGAACTATTCTACTTCGAGGCTAAAAATAAAATATTAGTTACGAGTAAGTCCTCCAACTGCTAGATCTAGCGTTTTATCGTTAGATAGAATTAAATAGCAACACTGATGAAGTATGCGCCGAATTACGTTCCGTTATTAGTCAGTTTGATATCATAAACTTGAATTTTGAAATTTTGACCTATAAACTCAATTGTTCCCAACATTTTAGCTTTGTATAAACGTAATTCAATTGTAGTAACAAATTGAAATATCATTTGATAAATAATTGAACAAAACACTAGGATAATAGTAAATGACCGATCGATTAATCGTTCGATTAT
Source organism: Thera obeliscata (assembly GCA_947578465.1). NCBI lineage: Eukaryota > Metazoa > Arthropoda > Insecta > Lepidoptera > Geometridae > Thera > Thera obeliscata. Next base: position 10,706,144 of record OX387926.1, read on the forward strand.
TGGATAAGCGTGTAACGTAACGCATCTCGTGTTGAAAAATATGCCATCAACAGAGATAGATGTCGTATTTCACTGAGAATTGGCTTTTTGAGTATAGACAGACATTTTTCACTCGGGATAGCTTATGTTTGTCAGAGATCAATAGGCCGAGATCTTTTAGGGACATTGAAAATCCCGGTCAGCCCGAGAATCATCCCCCTGTTCATAGAAAAGTAACTTTTTTAGTGTTGCCAGTTCAGGAGAGCACAGCTAATAAAAAAATGAGTTTGTTAGAATGCAGGCGCTGCCATTGCCACTTTCATTGTGCTCTCTCCACACCAAATGCACTATCACCATTGTATAATAAACGTATTACATAAATTGTAGGGATGCTATGAAGCAAGTGGAGCTGCATCCTTTAGAGTTTGAATTTCTGTTATCCTTTTCTCACTAAGTTCATTATCATTCATATTCTCATAAGACCATAAAAAAGTACCTACCCTCGAAAAAAAATAATTTTATAAAACCCCCGTTTGAGGTTGTTAGCTATTACGGCGTTATTACTGTCGGCCGCAACAATATACATACATACCTAATTTGACCATTAGTTTAATAGCTTTTTTACTTATTTGTCAATCAGGTATTTTATGTTTGGTAGGCTCAGGTGGGTGCCAGCCATCGTGCCAAGTACCAACATCCTAATTGCTTGTAGATAATTTTCATTCATTTCTTGCATAACGTTAGCTACGGTTCAGCTGAATAAATTCGTATTGGCAAACGCTTTTAACATAACGAGTTTTATCATGAAAGCGCTTAGCTACTTTTAATTTTAAAACGTTATTTTCACAATACTGAAAGCACACAAAGTGCAATTACGCAATTTTAGTTCAATACAGATGTTGTTAGTTAGTCCTATTATTTTATTGTACTCGCTACAAACAAGGTTTTAATCATTTTGCAAATAGTTGTTGAAATTCTAGCCAAGATATAAGCCTAAATGAGTGACCATGTAATTCCGTATTTAGATGGCTTACGTACTTTAGATTTAGTATTCCAGTTTGATTTCTCAAATTTGGACTTGCAACACCACAGTACATAGCGCATGCACCTTGAGCACTGGCGGCGGATCAAGAACATCATAAAAAAATCTGAGTGATAAATAAAAGTTTAATCCCTAATCCAGCTTAGTGCTTTTTTATCATTTATAATTGAATCTCCGGATATTAAAGTCACATAGGCCGTAGATAACGTAGTCGGTTGGTATTGGTATCGGTACTGTTATTGAGTAGGTACTTATAGTATGTATTGTGTAAGAATTGCATAGAGATTGGAAAGCGCACAGCATACGCGTTGAGCTAATTCTTTAAATGCCCATTAGTCATTCAGGAGAAACCTAGGCCCGTTGGTAATTTATTCAGTGGATTAGACAACTCTCCATATTAAGTGCGACCTGCCTAGCGCTGGCCAAGACTATAGGTACCAATGTTATCTGTAGTTGTGGCTTTAGCGAAAAGCAGTGGGGTAACCGGCCCCGTATTGCCACTTGACAAGAGTGAATTATTATTCACGCATACAAATACAAACTGCTGTCGCATACCTGAGCCATATTAACTTGACTCCAGCAAGTATGGCCATAAGTAATTAATTCATGCAACTGAATAGTTATGACATGACAATTAACACAATAACAAAGCAGTTTAGCGCTACTTAACGAGACCAAGAGTCGCAAACAATCTGTATAACCATTCTATCTATAGGTTATGTATTGTTTGTTATGCTATGCGTGTCGTTTTACATTTTTTTCTAGGAAACTGCTATGCATATTAGTTCATAATTAAGTCTCTACGTACAGAATGCTGTTTTAGTTGTATATAAGTTCTTTAGAACACAGAACTGGACTGCATTTAAATTTTAAGACTACGACACTAAAAAAATTGTCCTGTTTATCAACACTAACAGAAGATCGGGCTGGTAATTTACGTAGCGAGACGTATTGTACAATAAACTGTGCTTCCAGAGTAATTTCGTCAATAGTGTAAAACGTGGAAATCCGTGATCTCTGCCTACCCCCATGGGTATAAGGCGTGATTTTATGTATGTATGTATGTATGTATGTGTAAAACGTCGTTTATTATACCACTTCATTATATCACCGACCTATACCTACGAGTGCCCTGCCGTATAGTTTAGCATCCAGAAGGGGATATTTCCAAGCCCTTCGAATCACTTGGTGTTCATTTTACTTTGTAGAAAATGAGAAGACAGTAGTAGAAGTACACATAAGAAGATATCGCAATTTATAGAGTTTTAAAACAACGCGAGCTTATTATAGTCGCATACCATACGCTATTATGCTCGCTATAATGCACGTTATGAGGGCCAGTAAACCGACATCCACAAATTACACAATGAACACAGCTCTCTTTTGTGTAAATCATAGGCCAATCAATATATATTTTTTGCATATAGTGCATATGAATAAACGCGGTACAAAATCAAAGTTTCATAATTTACAATGTGACCTTCATACGTTTTCATCAGCACGAGCTTGAAGAAGTCCATTTGCCAGGCAAAGGCTTGCCTCATATATTTCCAGGAACAACGATTGAGCATGAGCACTCCAACCACGAACCCTGATAGGCGACTCTTTTGAAGTTATTGTGACGTTTACATTGCTCTACCAAATTGAAACATAAGTTTGTTGCGTCATTTTGTGCATGGAATATTGCAGTAGAGAATTCATGATAGGCATGTACACAAAGTCAGCTGTATATTTTTTTTATACCGTGCCATACGAGTTTTAGGCAAGCATCTAAGTATTTGAAAGTTCTGAATCCCAATATTCAATAGTAATTATTGTTAGGGCCTCTTGTGTCTTCTTAATTAATATAATGAAACGCAGTTGTAAGTCTCGTGTCCATTTCTTTATTCGTACACGGCAGGAAGAGAGTAACAAACTTAGTCTAGGCACGCCGTCGTGAGAGGGCGCTGCGATCGCTCCGCAGATGCGTTCGGATACAACATTCTTATTGCTAGTACGTTTGGATACTTAACATCCCCCCTCAATTTCAGAATGTTAACCCCTCTTAATAATTTTCAAACTAATTTTTTAACATTTTAAACAGCAATACTAAAATCCCAAATAACAACGTTCTGAAATTGCTCCAAATACAAAATTATAACAATAATAGGCTTTCTTAATTACCTAGAACATATCTAAACTAAATTAACAATTTTCTGGCTAAATTTAATCTTATTTCTAAACATCCTATAGTTTTCTAGTATTTATTTCTGTTATCTATATAATCAGTTACTTACTCTGAAACAAAATAACTATTACAGTACAAACCTATATTTCAAGCTTTTACAATTTTATCTTATTACATCGTTATCTTTCACAATTGAATTTAAATTTTAATAAAGTTATATTTTTCTACAATGATTGTTTTATTTTAATTTTAGTTTTTTCAAGAAATATTCATGTTTGTTCGATGACAAAGCTTTTGTAAAAATGTCCGATACATTATCCTCTGTTGATATGTATGATACAGATACAATTTTCTTACTTATTATATCCTTAATAAAATGAGCTCTTATATCTATGTGCTTTGATCGCTTACTATTTTCAAAACTTTCAATCATTCTAATAGCACTCTGATTGTCTATCAATAAGTTAGTTATGATGGTCTTTTGTGATAAAGTCAAGTCAGTCACAATGCCTTTTAAGTATATAAGCTCACTTACCGCTATAGATCCAGCTACATATTCAGCTTCTGCAGTTGAAAGGGCTACTGAGGTTTGTTTCTTGGAGTACCAGTGAATAGCATTACCGTGGTAGAATATTACACAACCGCTGGTACTTTTCCGATCAGTTTTGTCACCTGCCCAGTCCGCATCAGAGTATGCAATCAGCTGTTCTGAGTTATTAGATCTACTATATACTAAACCTTTGTCCACTGTAGCTTTTAGGTACCGTAGAATCCGCTTTCCTGCTTTCCATAGACTTTCTGTTGGTTTATCTAAAAATCTGCTTAAATATGACACAGCATAAGATATGTCAGGACGACTATTTGTAGAAATAAACAATAAACATCCTATAAGTTCCTTGAATGGTACATTTATGATTTCCTGGTTATCTCTTTCTTGAGTAAAGTGCGACTCCATTGGTGTCGCCACTCCCTTGCATTCTGTCATGTTAAATTTTTCCAAGATTTTCTCTATCATCTTTTTCTGTTTTATTTCTATTATGTTCTTCTCTCTAGATATCTCTAACCCTAAATAATCATGAACCTCTCCTAGGTCTTTAACTTTAAATTCATTTTTCAATTGGTTTAGGATTTGTTCTCCCTCTCCTAGAATTAAAATGTCATCTACAAATATCAATAACCATGTCTTATTTTTCTTATAAAGACAAAAGTCATATCCGGATTGTTGAAATCCATTTGCGATCATAAAATCATGAAATCTCATGTTCCAACACTTAGGTGCCTCTTTGAGACCATATAAAGCTTTGTTTAGTTTCAATACATTTCCTTTGCTCAGTTGTAATCCTTTGGGGCATTTTATGTAAACATCATTTTCTAATTTTCCATTCAAAAATGCAGTTGGTACATCAAGCTGCTTTAATTTCAAATTTTCTTGTACGGCATGACTCAATAATGTTCTTATAGTTGACACTCTTGCAACTGGTGAATAATATGTTTGTTCTAGTCCATTTTGTTGAAATCCTTTCGCTACAATTCTTGCCTTTTTTGTTCCATCTTGTTTTTGTCTAAAAATCCATTTTGTATCTATTGCTTTTGCTCCTTCCGGTAGAATAGCTTCTTTCCAAGTTTCTAATTTACTGTGCGCATTTAATTCTTTGTTTATTGCTTCTTTCCATTCTCTCTCTTTCATTGCTTCTTCATAGTTCAGCGGTTCCCCTGTTATTAAACAATAGGCTATATTCAATTCATGTTCAATTTCTTTATCATTTAATTCTTTTGGTTGTCCTTTTTCTCTTCCATCAGCGTTATCATATAGATATTCTGGTCTTTTTATCACTCTTCCTGATCTTGTTCTTTTTTCGATTGGTGTTCCTATTTCTGTTTCAAGTCTTTTGCTGTTGTCTTCATCTTCTTCGTTTCTTGTCTCATAATTCTTCTTTTGTTGTCCTTTCTCTTCTTCTTTTTCTATTGGTTTCTTTCCATTCTGATCTTTTTCTTTGATTATTTCTCCTTCTTCTTCTTCTTCTGAATATTCTTCATCATCGCATCGCTTGTATATGTATTTGTTGCTCTTCTTTTCAACTTCTTCTGTTTTATATTTTATTTGCGTTTCATCAAACCTTACATCTCTGGACAAAACTATTTTGTTTTCTTCAGGGTCCCATAGTCGATATCCATTTATTGTGTATCCCACAAATCTCATCTCCTTAGCTCTTTTTTCGAATTTTCCTGGTTTAGGAACTTGTACCACCCATGCTTTTGATCCAAAAACTCTTAGCTTTGATAGGTTACTTTGTCCAAATCTTATATTAGCTGGAACTTCATACTGTATTGATGATGATGGGCATCTATTAATCTGGTGCACTGCACACCTTACAGCTTCACCCCACAGATGTTTTGGTAGTCTGGTTTCAACCATGAGTGTCCTTGCTTTGTTGTATATTGTACGGTTCATTCTTTCTGCCAACCCGTTGGACTGTGGTGAATATGCATTTGTGAACTGTAATTGTATACCTCTTTTGTTGCAATAATTTATAAAAATATGATTTTTAAATTCGCCTCCATTATCACATCTTATTTTCCTAACCTGGTTGCTTGTTTGTTTTTCTATAAAATTTATATACTCAATTAATTTTTCTGTGGCTTCACTTTTCTTTTTCAGTAAGTAAACTGCACAGAAGTGACTGTAATCATCTATAATAGAATGAAAATAAACCTCACCATCATTTGTAGGTGTAGTGACCGGGCCTGAAAGATCTGTATGTAAAAACTCACCTGTGTATCTGGATGATGTTTTCTTTACAGGTTGGAATGGTAAACGCGTTGCTTTACCTTCCATACATGGTCCACATGGAGTGTTGGAGTATGGCAGCTTCAATATGGCTAGGTGCTTCCTGTTCGCATGTCCCAGTCGTCGGTGCCACAAGTCATCAGATGTGCTGCTAGACATACATTGCTGTGAATTTAATTTAAAGTCAATAACATAAAGTTTTCCTAAAACTTGACCACAAAGCTCATGATTTTCATCGTAGATACTGACTGCATTTCCAGAAAAATTTACATTTAGCCCATTTTCAATTAATTTTTGTACTGATAATAAATTATGAGATAAACCCTCTACAATTAAACAATTTATATTGATAGTTATATTACTGTATCGCACTTTTAAATTTCCCCGTTTTTTAGCAATTAGATATTGTCCGTTCGCTACATATATTTTGATATAGCTGTTTAAATTGACCACTTCGGTTGCATCACTCAAATGTTCTCCACTTATTAGATGATCGGTTGCTCCAGAGTCTATCACAAAACGAATGTCACACTTGTCCAAGTCCGAGGTAAAATTAAACGCACTGGATGCAGTGAATGACATATCACTGTCCTCTTGAGCTGCATGTCCATAGTGAGAGCTCCATCCTTGTCCCTGATAGCTGCTCCGTCCTCGTCCTTGATAGCTGTTCCGTCCCCTGAATGATGATCGTCCTCGTCCGTTGTGTTGTCCTCGTGCATATGCTTGCTGTTGCTGACCGTACCTCTGTGCCTGTTGCCCATGCTGTTGAAATTGTTGTCCTCGCCCATAGCTCTGGTTCCAATGGTATTGTTGTTGTTGTTGCCGACAGTCTGCTGCTCTGTGTCCAGGTTTATTACATGAGTAGCAAAGAAATGCTGAAGTTTGTTCTGTTGGGTCATTCTTCGATTGTCTCACTTTTATTTCTGCATCTAGGAGTCTTGCTTTTGTAAATTCCAGTGTCAATGATTTTTCGGTAGAAAGAGTTTCGATTGAGGTTATGACATGTTCGTATGTAACCGGCATGGCGGATATCAATTGGCAAACTTGATCTTCTTCTGAAATGTCGCATCCCGTCGCTTTTACGTCGCTCACCGCGGCATCGAATCTGTAGTAAAAATCTTGCAAACTTTCTGTTTCTCCACATTTTATGGTAATCAATAACTTTTTTAAATGAAGCTTGTTGAAAATGCTTTTTCTTTCGAAAGTTTCCTTTAACTGTACCATCATATCTTTGGCACATGAACACTTTTTTATGATTTCCAGGTGTTTGTCACACAGACATTTCGCTATTATAGATCGCGCTTTCACATCATCTTTCGCAAATTTGATGGCATCTTTTGTTGCTTCCTTTGTATCTTCATCTAATGTGTAGTTCACGCCTTTTTCTTCTAATATCAATCCGATTCTGAATTTCCAATTACTAAAGTTGGTCTTCTCGGTTAATCTCGGTAGGGCTTCTTTCTCGTTCATCTTTTCTTGATGTGGCGCAGTGGAAGCGTATGTTAGGGCCTCTTGTGTCTTCTTAATTAATATAATGAAACGCAGTTGTAAGTCTCGTGTCCATTTCTTTATTCGTACACGGCAGGAAGAGAGTAACAAACTTAGTCTAGGCACGCCGTCGTGAGAGGGCGCTGCGATCGCTCCGCAGATGCGTTCGGATACAACATTCTTATTGCTAGTACGTTTGGATACTTAACAATTATATCTCTCAATATTTCTAAAAAATTGTTATCATCATCAAAGCTCTTCAAGCTAAAAGCTAAAGCTCTTAAATATAAAAAATATTTTAGTTTTTCACGTTTCTAAGGCACATTTAAATTTTCCTTGTGAAGATGGACTGGTGGGCAAATGTGAATGTGTGCGTCAATATCGCTGGCGCATAATATCTACTTGTGTCGGCGGTATCGGTTTCTGAGAAGCGATGGCGCGAGCGCAGCGGGCTGCGGGGTGAGGCGGGGTGTGGACAGTGGCTTGAACAGTGTTGCCATCGCCTTTTTTAAAAAAGTGCTAGTTTGATATTATGTGCTTACTTATTGGAAATAATTATTTACAATAATCAGAGGATCCATTTTCGGATATTATATTGTACGGCATAAAAAAGGTGCATAATTCGTTTGTAAGGTACCTATAGTTTAAAATACCAATATTTAAAACGTAAGGTTTCAGTCCATATTATTAGAAATTATAAGTAAAATCTGGAGTTTTTTTTATTTGAAAGTTTAGTGAAACCGTAACGTCAGCAAACATTGTATTTACTTACTGACCTGCCTACCTACGTGTTAGTATCCTGGGGCCCAATATATTTAATAACGAATTAAGTAAATAGGTAGGTACTTGTGTTTCATCATCAAATATCTTCTCTCCTTGGAAGTCATTGGTCAGAGAACGTGTTAAAAGTTGATGAATGTAGTTGAAAAGTAGAGATGTTGGCATCATTGGCTGAGCCAAGCAGGCGGACTCGAGCCCATAATAATATGTCGCGGGGCGAGGAGGGGGGGGGGGGGGGCAGGGCTCGGCCCGGGCGCCGGCCCTGCCAGACAACTTGTCGCTGTGCCCCTGAGCCGCTTTCCCCGCCCTACCCCTCGGCAAATTACTTGGCGCACCCAACTTAACTAACCAGTTTAACTTTGTATGTGGACGTGTTGTAGGTAACGATATCAACGTTTTGTATCCATGGATGGATGCTCTGGTAATTTCTTATTTAGGTAATACTGGTTTCTATCTCCGACTAAAAAAGTTTGAGGTCATAGTGTGCAGTCTATCTGTCTGTGGACACGTAGCTCCAAAACTATTATTATTTAATCCGGTTTATAAGAAAGCTAATAATTTTGGGATGGTTCCCTCCAAGCTGCTGATTTCTAGCGTGACCAATTCTAATGGGTCAATACGAGTGTAGTGTAAAACAGTTGGGTGACCGCAAAGCATTCAGTCGACACATTTCTTTTCCTAAGCCAACAGGTACCTTCTACTGGTCTGTACTGCCTAGCGCCGGATGCATACCACAATCACCAACATGAAAGCCTCAACCAAACTAACAAAACAATTCTGAATTTGTGACAGCCTCCTCATTGCTGAGAGTCGTGCATGTTCTTTGTCCGAGGCAATTAGATATACTTATTGTTTTCCATATCCCTTTATCTATGACTATGAAGATGATTCCAACAGATGGCCTGCAACGCAATGCAGAAAACGCTCTGATCACAATGCTTCTTTCACCTTCTGTCACCCCTCAAACTAAAGCTAAACAGTCATGCATATTTCCGCAGTGACACGCAGGCTAGCTTGACTCATTCTTTGTTTCAAAAACTGGGTCATCTACTTCATATGGATTTGCCCACAATTCGCAAGTATTTCGATAACAACTTGGTGATTTCGTAATGGCCATTTCATAGGGAAGTGCGTGAGTTTGACACTCCACCATTTCTATACACTAACCTATCAATATCGGGCTAACATAACTATGATTATGAATGGTATGAGTACCATCAGGGTCATTATGATGCAAGATTTCTTAGTCCATTCATAATCGGCCTCGTTGGCATTATAAAACTTCCTGACGAAACGGATTAAGGATTTAGAAAGATTTGTCGCTGAACCTAGAAGGTAAGCCTCACGTAGCTTATCATGGCTTAATATGGCACATAAAACTTGATCCATCTTGCGCCACGAATATTTATGACATCGATTATAAGGCATCTCACTCGGGTGGTCTGAGCAAGGTATGGTTTCTGGTGCCAGAGAGGCGCTATCACAAAAGTTTATCGTAGGCCAGCCATTAAAACTCATGGAAACTGATACGCACGTTTCAACTTGAAAAGCCAGTGCCACGCAAACTTAAAATATAGGTATTATTAGATATTGTCGCATGTTCCTTTCCTACCGATATTTCTGTCTTGGCATTCGCTAGGTAGGTAATACACATTTTTTTACTTTCTTTGGCACCGTCTTTATTTTACGTCATGGCCGGTCGTCGTTCCTGAAATACGTGCGAGTCCACATCCACACACTGTCACATCATTGACCCTTGACTATGAAGGTTAATCCTTATGTAATAAGTATATTATATTATATTCAATGTAAATTGCAAAAGTTTCCAATTATATTGGGGTGTAAGTATAAAACTTACCATTAGCACAATTACATCACATCATATTATGACAACCAGTTATAACTACTGGCGTCGAAAGTAATGAACTTATGAGCCAAGTGGAAATTAATAGAAATGTGTAGGTATCGAAAACAATGTTGTAAACTGGTGATATCAGATGTTTAGATTGTGTGCCAAATGCTATTAGGGCCGTACTTGTCATTATCAGAGGCACCGAAGCTGGTGTCAAGGGGCGCGTTGATTGCGCCCGGTCGCTGCGACTCGGCCGTGTTTACCGAGAAATGCTGTTTCAACGTGCCGACACCTCTGATCTCACCGCTACATTTATACCGCGTCCTATGCTAGCAATAATAAATTAACAGGAACAGTAATCCAATTGCGAGAATTCAGTTACTTAGATACAGACTCTTCCTTGTTGCTCAAACGACCCTATTTATCAAACAAGCTATAAACCCAGATGATATTTGAGTGCTGTGCGCGGAGGACATGAGCGGTTGTCCGATTTGGGCGATGCTAGCTCTCAGAATATTATAATTAGTCTAAGCCCGTGTGAGTAATGGCGTCGGAAATAACATGCGAGCAGCGTTGGCGCCAAGCGGAGCAGCCGCGGGCTTCGCATCGCATCACACATCACACCACACAATCGCTGCCCCCCGGAGCCGCACCGCACCGCGCCCGCTCGCCGAGCGCCGACCGGTCTGTCTTGTGACTTGACTTGAGCTATTTATGTTTTGTATGACGTGACTACGACCAACTAAAGCTTGCTTGACCGACGAACTTATATTCTAAACAATGAAGTCTATGATTGGTTTGCAATCGTAAGTACAAAAGGGATTGGAAGAGAAGAAATAGATAAGAAAACAGATGCAACAAGGATCAAAGGTGAAAGTTATCTCATGTCAGGTTGAGAAAATCATAAAAGACACTTGTTTCTCACATGACTAAGGCTGCGCGTTGTTTATTGATGTTAAAGATGACAAAGGGATCTGTAATAATGGAGCAGTTATTTATCAACGTTCAGATAGGATCAAAGAAAATAAAGCTGGTGGAGCCACATTCCTTAGCGCTGAGTTATCCGAGAGCTCTGGAAGTTAGGCTGAGATACAGATACGTGATAAAGAGTGGCTGAACTGGACTTTGATATGAGTTAGAAGTAATGGGTTGCGCCATGTGCCTGTGGTGGGCGGCGCGGTAACTTGTTTCATTCCTGGCGGCTCCGGCTACAGAAATCTTACAGGCAATTTCTGGAAGTGGCAAACAAAGGCACCGCGGTTAATTAGTTTCTGTTTGCGCCGGGGAAACAAACTCATTGAAAGGGCACATACCCTTTCCTCAACTCCATCAGGTAAACAATATTGAGTGACAAGTTTTTAGGACGGCGTCTTTGTTCCAAGGTTGCTTGGTGTTTTTGTTATGCTCAGTGATTTTCATGATTTTTATTGTATCATAAGAACTTTAAGTTTGTTTTACCTTGGTTCTTTTATTATAATGGTTTTTTTTCTCTTGGTAGGTAATTAAAGTAGTAGGTACCACGCTAGCCTACCTGTAATAGGTACTTACTTGGTCATCTAGAGTCAAAATATGCTCATTTTAGTTGCAGTAACTTTACTGCCTGCTCAGGTAATGAAATGAAATGAACAAGATGAAGACAGCCCTTAAATCACGCCAACCAAGCATAGGTCCGCGTTTAAAGTTGCTTGCCGGGAACAGAAATGTGCACTGTGCAGTGCCAATGCTGGGGCAAATTATCCGTGAACCATAACAGTGAGAGTGCTCTCTCGGAGCTGTGCCAAAAATATCCTTGACATCACCCAGGCCTGAGTTACACTTCACTATAGTATAGATAGAGGATAGGTTTAAAATAAACGCTATCGCTCTACGTTAGCTTGGGTAAACGGTAAACACAATCCTATAGGCTGAAAAACGGGGCGTCTAGCGGCGCTGAAAGTTTTTGCCAACAAACTAAATAAGTTATAGTTAGAGTCACGAGCGAATCAAGATAATGGTTAGATAAAAATATGAATATGTCAAGCTGAAGGCAGATAGATACTTCTTTTATTATTTTATCTTTCGCAAGAACCAAGTGAGGGTAGTTTTTATAACTGTCACCGTTTTACTGGTTATACTGCTTTATAGCGTTTTACGATATAGCTATTCTGATGAAATTGGATCGAGAAGACTAAAATATAACCCAGGTACGAAACTAGTCGTATTAATATTTATATAAGTCCTATTAATAATCAAAAAGGTTTTAAAAGACCTAGCTCACTTGGTTACAATTTCTTCAGCTTCAGTGAGATGACAACGCTGTAGTCATAGATAATTTTAAGTTGGTAGATATGGTAGAGCTTACTACTGACTGGCGCTTTATGATCCTCGTCCGGCAGAACATCGTAAATATTATAAGTAGAAAGCATCTGGTAGCGCTACGCTGGCTGCCAAGTGCCAACGCTATGGTAAAACCGGCATAGTACCTATATTGTTTAGGTGTTTTTCTTTCTCAAAATTGAGGAATACCTATTTACTAGCGGTATCATTCAACGCTATGCTAAAACCGGCGTATATTTTTTAGGTGTTTTTCTTTCTTGAAGTTGAGAAATACCTATATTACCTAGCGGCATCACAGTAGCAGCTAGAAATATAATGCATTAACCTAAACTAAACTTAAACAAAAAAAACACGAATCGTTTTATAGTGAGCCGAAGCAAGCCAGACAAAGTGTCTCCCATCCCATGCACGCCTTGCCAGACGGTTAGACGCCTTTGTGGAGGAACATTTATGACGCCTGCAGTTCATTCAATTATTGCATAATGTATGGATGCAAGCAACCATCACGACAATCTGGCAATGCTCTGGGCCTTACCTACCTACCGCCCGACTATCAGTAGAGGGAAACTACACGTTCCGAGCCGAGACAAAGTGACTCCACTGCGAGTTCTAGACAGATTGACGCCTCTGGGCTTATCCAACTTGAAGATTTTGATTTCTTTATAGGACCATGTTTGTTCAAAACACTGTGGTATGGATGCCTCATTATGATTATCACAGGTATTATGATGATACTGCACACGAAAATCCTGAACCGATCCTCACCAGATAATGTTCATAGCACTTTGCTAATACCCCTTGACACGAACGGGGCTGTCTAACCCTGTGGCTCAACGTGTATTATGTGACATACTATAGTACCTACATAACTATAGGCACAAAATATATTTTTTGGCTCAGGCGACGTTTTTAGAATCCCATGCTACGATCAGGATTCTACTAAAGAAGCTCTAGCTACGCTCGCTATTCTACTCTTGAATCCCTCACTTCGCTCTGGATTCAAAATATCACCATCGCCGTAAAAATATTATTTTGCTCCCTTATTATGATACAATCTACTATTACTATGTAATTTAATTTATCTGGCACGAAAGTACTGTATTTTCATACAACTTTTGCCGGCCGCTGCACGCATGAATTTGGTCAGTACACAGCAATTTCGATTATCTCGAAGAAGATTGTCAAAATAATGCTCAAACTGAACCAGTTGGAGAATATAATAGGCATAGGAAGGTAGTCTCATAATGCACTTGGCAGACAGTATGACGCCCTGTCGCCCTGCATCAATGAGTAAAATATGAAAAGTTTGTAATAAGTTTACATCTTTCTATTTTATTCAAAGCTGCCCCAAATTGTGACTTAAACTTTTAATGGGTATAAATAGCCAAATATAAATCTAGCTAATGATAGCAAAAATAACTGAATAATCATTACTATTTATGACTTTACAGCCACGAATGTAAACAATGTTCAAAGTTGCCTCCTAATGTTTCTGAGAAAATATTTCTGATTAATATTTTAAATCTATAGATTTAAGTAACTCGTTAGATATACTAAACAACTTCTAAAAATTGAGATTCTCTACTTGCTACGTTTTTTTTTAATGCTGAGTACTTATAACTTTTAAATTCTAACAAACAAACAGAGGCGTACTAAGGATTACTTACAAGGGGGGCGGCTGATGTTGAAAGCGCGTTCCGGGAAAGTGTTTATCTTACTTAGCCTTTGTTTGTTGGTTTAACGAAATTATTTTCGTACCATACGTGGGTAAGGGACTAGGTTAGGTTAGTAAAACCATTTATTATTTTCGATGCAATGAACCTACAATTAACATAGGCAACCTAAGACCTAATTATTTCAAACTTGAAACTAATATTAAGTACTAATTGCTCTAATAGATTAATCGTTTTGCTGAACAAACTATTCTAACGTTTGTCTAAAAATTATAAAAGAGAAGTACCTACTAATAACGTTACTACTTAGAGGACTGAACAAGAATGGATGATTATTACAGGTAAAAATGGTATGGGTTGGGTTGGCGCCGGCGCTACCTGCCCGGTGAAATAACCTAACAACTGCTACAAATCAAAATACATTTTAGTAAACAACATGCTTTATTTATAAAGAGATAATACCTAGTTATAATATATCTATTTAATCTTCATAAGTAAATGTAGGTACTACATTCCATAAATCCCACATATAAAAATACAATATTTAATTATAATTTATACACAAAATAACCTATCATCTCAAAATGATGGTATAATGCACTATGGCGGCGTGTAGGTACGTTAAGGCACGGTGATTAAGGGCTACGCCCCGGGTGGCGCCAGACGGGCGTCGGCGACTAGATCACAGGAGGTACGGGGCAGAACCCCAAAGGCATCTTTTCATCTGAGTGGAGCCGAGAATGAGGGCACCGGTGCACACCAGTGTGGTGCGGAATATGCGGTCAACGCGCAGCCTGCCGCGCTCTGCACTGGCACAAATGCTGACACGTGCACACCAACAGATACAGGCAGCGACGCAATCGCTGGTCGTTTTTCATGGTCATCTTCCAGGAGGTATGGTCGGAAAAGTTTGAAGGGTCTTCGTGGTTCAGGTGCTGCGAGAGGTGCAGTTGTTGGCAGTGAAACTGGCGGTGGTGAAGGTCGACGCACGGAAAGGTCGATTGGCTCAGAAGCTGGAATTGGCACTGGTATCTGCACAGATAACTGCGTCACCTGCGGCGGGGAGGTTGTCGATGCAGGTGGTGGTGTAGGTAGCCGTGCACTCTCTGGAGAGCCTGCTGCGTATGGTGGAGGTGAAGGAGCCGGTTGTGGAGCTCGTCTTAGAAGCGCTGCTCGCAGAGCGGGTTCTGCTTGTAGCCACTTTTGGATTTGGCGGCGATGTATGCCAAACTTCCTGGCTGTAGCACGTTGGTTACCGCGACATTGAGCGTCTCTTCGGTAAGCTTCAAGAACTTGGAGTTTGAATTGTGGTGGAAAAATACGCCTAGAACCAGCACGGCTCTCTGAGCGGCGGTCTGAGGGCGCGGGGGCTGAGTGCGTGTGGGCGGCAGCCATTTCTGAGTGTAAACGTGTGCGCGTGGCGGTTGACGGCGCCGAACTGACTGCTCGACGCTCTTTCGTTCGACACGGCGCGGATGTTGGTGGCGCGCCGCTGCCGCCGCGCCTGTCCGACGTGCGTGAGTGTGCGACACGAGCTTCATGTACATTAGGCAGTGTTTACACCGGTGTTTTTTTTTTAAGTTTTATGACGATATCAGTGGTAACCAGCGACGCTCGATGCCATTCCCAATATTGATTTGATGGTAATTTTGGTCTCGTAAATGAGTGGTCAAATTTCCGTCAAAACTTAAGATTGGGGTGGGAATTGAGTTCTGTAGTAACCCTGTTGTCCTACCTTACCTAAGTTAGGTATATTTAAAGGAAAGTTGTTTAAATTTAAGCGTCTACCGCAACAAATACGGAACTTATGTAGAACTAGCGGCCTATCCCAGCTTCGCACGGGTGGTCTTTTTTTAACAAAAAATATAGCCTATATCACCTTGGGTAAATGAAGCTTTCCAAAGGTGAAAAAAAAATTGAAATCAGCATAGTAGTTTTTGAGTTTATTCATTACAAACATACAAAAATACAAATCTTTCCTCTTTATAATATTAGTATAGATATACTTAGATTAAAAAAAAACTAAAAAAAGTACTTTTATGCTTAAAATTGTTAAAAAGTTTAAGCATACGTAAATGTAATAAAAAATAAAAACAATGCCTCAGTGTGGATATTTCTTAACTCAGTAATCTCGCCTCATTCTCGGCGGCGTGAAAAAATGCCGCAAGTGGGAGCCGATAGCACGTAGCGCCACCATTGCTATCTCTTTCTAGCATTCACTGACGCTTATGAAAGAAAAAGATAGAAGTTAATGCCCTGCCCCGGTCTCTGCCACATCCGTTTATCGAAACAAGTTTGCATGCGACGTTGTCACTCTGTGCGCGCGGACGGCTCATGAGCTCTGTGGGGTGCGGGCGGATAGGAATGCGCACGAAGTGGCAACAACGCTGACCGTGGCAGACAGGGTGTCGCCGACTTGCCGGCGTAGACATGCCGTCGCTCGGCGGCGCTTGCCCCCTCCTACACCCGCTCACTTTGCTCCACCCGCAACGAACATCAACAAGTTATTTCGGCCCGGGCCTAACAGTGGTTAAAAGATCTTATGTCTTATGCTGTAAGCGGTCTCTTGCAACTTTATAGATTTGAGTCTTAGTCTTAGCGCCATAGCCGTTTCGAGGAAAGTTGTTTTTTTCTGAGCGGACGGCCGCCTGCCGCGCTTGCCGTTGCTACCTCGATCGCGTGCAACGAAGACCATGAAAATAATAGTGTAAAGTAATGAAATAACTCCGAATCTCAATAGAATGGTTTTGGTTCCATTACAAACCTGGAAGGTACTTAATAGTACAGGATGGGACGATTTGAATACACACTCAAAGCTTAAATCCTTATATTGCCTTTATTGATTTTAAATTTTAAACCTTAGGTTGCATGTATCATGAAAAAGAAACATGATTGCACTAATTTTTATTTTTGCCTAAAGATAAGCACTTAGGTACCTATATACTTTATTTGCCCCTTTTGAAATCCTGCCTTAGTACGCCCACACTTTCTTGACTTTGCAAGTGAAGTTTAAAAAACTTGAGAAATTAACTGTACAGGCCAAGCTGCTGAACCGATTTTGATGAAATTTCTATGGAACCAATCTGAAAGTATTACCTTTCAGATAAAAAAAGATTTTTTCAAATTGGTTCACAAATGTCGAAGTTATGCGATAACAAGCATAAAAAAATACAACCGAATTGAGAACCTCCTCATTTTTTATTTGAAGACGGTTAAAACTGGTTTACAATTTTAAAGTTAAGAATTTGATATTATCTCAATCAATGATAGTTTATTGAAAAGTTTCTCATGCCTAATGTTTTCATTGGAAAACTCACTTAGGCCCGGTTTCACGGACGTCTATTTAGACCAGGGATTCCCAAAGTGGTCTGATATCGACCCCTTGGGGTCGATATCGGGTTGACGAGGTCTGAAAATCGTCCCCTATCACAAGTTCTTAGCAACAGTTGTTAGTTTTTATTTCAAACTTTCAAGTTAGGTATAGGTAGGTGTATTGTTTATGTTGTGTTACGTGCACTAAAAATAATTAATATGTTTGTAGGAAATGTAAGTGCTGCTTTTTTATTTGGAATATTTTAGATTGATTCCTCTCAACACAAATAAATTTATTATTTTAAAAGTTTAAAAAGGATTTACTTACAAAATGTCATAAATACACGCTTCCATGCACTGATTTGGAAAAGTTTAGATAATTTTGTTTTGATTTGTTTTCCAAAAAAGCAGAGAAGCCCCTTATTTTCTTATTTAAAATCATCGCCGTTCATTTGGTCCGGTTCAGACTTAGGTCCGGCATCAACATCAAGCTAACCTACAAAACCGGTGTTGACTGCGACTGTGTGGGTGATAGCTGGACAGTCCAACTTCAGAATAAAATTAAATAATAGCTGGAGATTGGGCAGTATATTCACATTCAAGTTTAACTCTACGAAGCCAGCCACGAGAGACTGTGCATGCTAAACACGCTAATATTGGAACAGACATGAATTGACGTTACGCAGATCACGGTATTTGCATGTTGAGAACTGCATCCTTGGCAGATACAGTACTCTGCATGCAAATACCTTTATTTTCTACTCATTTGACTTTTAACCTAATTCTAATTGATTTGGGGGAATAAGATCTGCACTGACGTCCCTCGATGGGGGTGTATTGTGCCTTTAGTACTTTTAACCAAATATAATTTTTTTAAATATTTTTTTTTATAATTACTAGGAGGTACTTCAGTTCCCAACTCATCGACGCACGCAGCCTTGCGGAAACCAGTGGCTGCGCGTATAGTAGGTATAGGTACCTACTGGTAGCATAGGTTAGGTTGCGAGGTACGAGTGGTAGGTACTACGTAGTACCTACCACTCGTACCTTGCACAGGCAAGAAAGCCGAAGTAAAGTGCCGAAGTCAGTATTATGGCAGCATCAAAATCTCCTATAAAATTATTTTCGCATGGACGCATTGCACCTCATAAAAGTTTTAAATCTTATAGGTATCCGAAAATTATGGTGTTATCCGTACCATGCTTACCACATGATCAATGCACTCGCAGACGGAGGGATGATGAAAATATTAAGAATATTCATCGTCTAAATTCGGCCGCATATGATACGGAGCTTCGTGACAACACTTTATTGAAATTAATCCATGCTAATAATGAGGCCCCTCTAGGCGAATGATGGCAAAACAAGTTTTGAACGACTTCTTATACGTATTGTATTATTTGTGTCGTCTAAATGTCTGATCTGAGAGCGTGCTCGAGATCGATAGAGACTGAATTGAAGTGACAGCCTCTTGAGAAGTATTTCTAAGCACAGAAGAAAACTGCTAAGTTCTTGCTGAACAGCAACGCAGGTACAGTTCCATCGCCAACTGCTCGACAGTGTACCTATGTAGCATAGCTCGAGTGGGGGGGCCCTCAGCCCAGCATCGCACCAGTCATCGATTGCTGGGGATGTCCAGTTTATGATAGAAGGGTTCACCAGCCAAAGGCCGACAATCAGCGACAGAGCCGCGCTAAAGTCCAACCGAGAACCCGTGACTTGAACGATGATGTATCAGAACCACGTCAAAACACTCATTATGGTAGGTAACCGTGATGTATTGGAATTTGGAACAAAAGTGGGGTTAAGTTGGCGGTATGCTGTCAATTCCTGTACTAATAGGTACTTATATTTTACCATTACGAACATAATCTTATAGGATTATAATTAAATATTAGTAGTTGTGGTAACAAAAATAGAACAGCAATAAGTAGAAACCCACACACACTGCGGTACTTCATGTGAAAAAAGTTATCTTCATTTATTCTTGTTGGCTAAATACTGACAAGCAAGGTCAGAGTACTGAGTAATTTAATCCACCATGACATCATGGCTATCGCAAAATATTCCATGAAACGGTTTTTGCGTGATTTTCGTCTCTGTGCTGCTGTGCCAAACGAGTTTGATATGCATATAAAACTATATTGACACCATCCGATACAAATCGATTTGTTATACAAATCAAATATCTACAAGAAAGAAAATCGTTTTTGATTCTAGGATATTCTGTAGGTTTTCAAAGGTTATTCTCGGATCTGACTGCAAGATTCAGATTCACACGGCGTCTATCATTAGGTTTACAGTTTACTGCCTACAAAAATTGGTTAGGTAATTACATTCGTGAAATAATTTATTAGGTACTTACGTATACATACATACACCTCCATAATCTATAGGGTTACCATCTCCGGATTTGAGTTTGATTTGTGTGAATATTCAGGCTCTTCTGTTCTGGATTCGGTTCGGCCGGTTTTAGCCTCAGGATTTTTAGAATTATCAATAAATGTATAATGTAAGTAGCAACTGAAGTAGAAGGACGGAAAACCGGGCTCAGTGGCGCATCTTGGGAGAGACCTACGTCCAGTAGTGGACTAATATTGGTTGATGATAATGTGAGTAAGATTATTAGGATCTTTTTTATTAATACTTAGTAAAAAAACTTTGATTGAAGTATAGGTAAGTATACCCACTAATTTTAAAAACATAGAAATTCAATCGTCCTTTAATACTAACCGCATTTACTTTGGCGAAGATAACTTTTCCAAGTTGTAAAGCCAATTGCCAAGCCAAAATCTCAGGATTTTTAGGAAAAATCTTGTAGGCTTTGTTTCCGGACTTTTAAATTTTCCATCTGGTAGCCCTTTACCCACCTATTTATCTTTTTATGTACGTAGTCGTCGTGGCACTTTTACCGCGCTTGATTTATGGTTATTTTCCACTTCCTGCATTAGCTGTAGAATCTAAAACAAAGTGGCTATCCATGTGAGTGTGAGATACAGCGGTCCTCATAAACTGAGCTAATCAAGAATCAAGTCCATAGACACATCGTCGCCGCAGCCTGTCCGCCATACCAGCAACGCAACACACGACTGAAACAGCCTACAAACCACTACGCAGCCTTTAATTTGACAATTTGTTACAACGGTGTTAGAATTCTATCTTCAGTGCAAGGAAGAGCTATAAAATATTTCAGTAGTTATCGCTACTTCATATCAATAATGACACAAAGCAGTTCTTCGACAAAGTAATTCCGTTTCTATAACTTTGTACTACAGTTGATTTTCGAATGTACTAAATGGGCTTCAAGCAAAGTGTCGGACACACGTGTGTTTAAACCGTCACCTAAATAGGGACCAGTTGGGGCTCTAAATATTTTGAGATCGTAGAATCGATAACTGTATCGATATGGCCCTCAGTCTGTCGGTTTAATGGGTCATTTTACCACCATAAAGTTATTCTAAAGAACTTCTCAATAATCATGCAACAAAACAAATAATACTTATTAACAATGTCTTAGAAACTTATCATAACTAACTATCAAATTTTCTTTGATTTTATTAAACACTAATGCATCCGTCTTGCTGGTGGAATTGGAATATACCTGCCTAATATGAATTTAATCATTTGCATTAGTTCAGTCTTATCTAAATTTTATTTATTTCAAAGAGCATTACTATTATTGCCCGTATAGGTACCTATATATTTTATATGCACATAGGTATCATCTACGCGTAGATGTTTGCTGCGCGTGGGCATTGGGCATGCGTCAATGTATTTGCTCTTTGTAAATCACAACTCGTGCGCGCATATGCCTTATTAGCCAAGTGCTAATAACTTCAAATTAACATACAGATAAGTATATCACTATGGCATCGCAAGACAAAAACAGTGGCACTCTGGGATTGCCGACGGAAGTCAAAACTTGAACAATTACGTGCGTAATAAGTCCCTCCCTGTGCCCTGTGGCTGCCTGCTGGCGGTCTGAGCCCAACTTTTGGCGAAGTTTGTCAGTCATTGCCGATGAGGTGTCGGTGACGTGATATTGTCGCCAGTTCAATGGTTTTCATTCAAATTTTTAGTAAGCAAAAATGTTAGGCAGGCCACTGTCAAATACTTGATTGGTCGATTAGTCATCGTTGAAACCGGCCATTTGAATATGGTTAAAATTGAGTGTATACCTAAGTAGTTCACATTCAAAAAAATTCTAAGACATCTTGGAGCCAGCTTCACGAGATGGCGGAATGGACGCCCAACCGGTTTGTGGTCATCTCACCTGCGCCATCGATTCACTGCTTTCGATCGTAGGTAGGTACAGTCGGCTGCTCTAGAATGTATACTATTCATAATTTTCCAGTTAGTGGCAACTAATGTAGTAAAAGGAACCAGCGTTGTAGTGGAAAAAGGGTACAATCTCAAAAAATAAGTGAAATAGAAGTACCTAAATGTAAATCACGAATGACGGCACGCATGCAGGAAAATTGAAGTAGGATTGGGCAAGCCACGTCTGCCGTATTGGCGAAATCCACAACAGATTAGACGCCTAAAAATGAAAAACGATAGACTACGGTGAAGATGGAGGAATGAAATGGACGCGTACTTTATTTAGTGGTCCACAGTGGCACAAAATAGAGACGACTAGGAAACAAAATAGGACACCACAGATTAATAATAATAGATGTCAATGTAAATGAAATGTGCTTGGGATTGGTGCGGTGCGGTGGCACTACCATGAGGGTAACGAACTGTTTACGTTCTAGTACATCCGACTGTACTAACCACTCTACCGATACCAACTGCTGAGTAGCCGACCAACGACTGCGTAGCTTTCTACGAATTGAACGCGTGTTGCTAATACTTCAAGGTTGGACGTTGAGGAAAACCAGCCTGAAATGCCGCGTCGCGGAAAGTACAATAGCAAACGTTTTGTTTAGATTAAAAGCTCACAGCTCAACGTTTTCTTTTTTTTTACCGTTATTTCTATATACTCGTCGTGCCTCTAGTTTTTTTCGAACTTGTGTGGTGAAAGGATTTTAATTGCGCCTTCTTCCGTTCTCCTTTTTAGCACGTTACGTGCTTTTATCGTGACATAAGCCTTGACAGATTTTTTACATATACTTTTAACTGAACGTCCCGAGTCCGACAGAAACTCGATTTTTTCTCATCTACATTAATCTCGCTTCTGCAGTGCATCCACAATGTTTGCGGAGGCACGAGTTGATGGTTTTCACGCCATTCTTCGCAAAAGAACAGCCTAGTGAGGCTGTTCTTTTGCGAAGAATGGCGCAAGAATGAAGCAGTGGCTTGGCAGACTGCGGAGCAGCGCCAACAGCATCCTGCAGGTCATACATGAAAGATATGACCTGCCCGTAATGAAGTCCATCATTCGGCTCCTGATCCGATAGTCTCGTGAGAGACTGGGGGGTCAGGTACAGAATGAAAGACATTTAATCTACCTACCTACCTAAAGCTGTGTTTGTTGTGTTGCTTGTACATACTAACATAGCCTAAGATAGCCTGTAAGTTTACTAACACAAATGGACCACAAAGTCGTCTGACAAATAAATCTAATAATTATTAGTTTTATCTTATCTGTGATTAAATTTAACTGCGTATAGAGTTCAGTTAAAAGTATAATATGCAAAAAATCAATAGTTTATCTTTGTGGGTTACTATGGAGAAAGATTATAGTATAGTGGTAAACTCATTTCATTAACAGTTTTTTTATTAACTTTTGGTTTTATTTATTTTATTTTATAAGCCTGAAACTTAAACAATGATTTTTGCTGTCTATTTTCAACGTACTCGTATATTTGGCAGGTACCTTAGGTGAATAATCTTTGATAGAATTGTGCGCTTTACTTGAGGCCAGAGGCAAAAGGCAAGAGTGTGCGCAATATGTTTGCTCTGACTGCAGTCATTCACTGCTGTCAGGCACTCCACTTGCTAGGATTGCATCATACCCAAATATAGCCAGCGGCGACGGCGACGGCGCTGTCAACTGTCGATAGTAATCGCATTGCTACGAGTCTAATCGCTAAGATTATCCTTTTTAATACACATTTTAACCATTACTAGTCTACTACGCAGAAGGCACATTATACACGGACTGCATCAGATCCCCGACAAGAGCTCTTTAATTTCATTCTTCTGAGCTTAGCTCTTGTCGGGGTTTTGATGCAGTTTTCTCCAATTGAGTCTTTCGAATGCGGCCTCATTGACTTCCCTAAACGACATAACGACTTTTTCTTTGAACTGGCTCCATTATTAATGTCCTAGTGGCCGCCCGCGGCTTTGCTCGCCCCGTTCCCGTTGTACATGCGTTCTCCGTTACAATATCATAATAAATTGTAGCCAATGCGTTATTCTGATGCATAAGCTATATTATTGTAAAGTTTCATTAAAATACATTCAGTAGTTTGTACGTGAAAGAATAACAAAAATCCATCCATCCTTATGTATACTTACAAACTTTCGCGTTTATAATATTAGTAAGAAGTAAGATTTAAATATTACCATTGATGCTTTTTGGCCGGTGCTTACTTTAAATTAAACTAATACGAATAACGCCTGCTGGCCTACCATGAGCTTCATAAGGTTATGGTTATGGCTGTCAAAATTGTGTCAACACATTCAAACCCAAGAAGAAAATGAATGTGTGGGTCAGCCTATCTATACACAATTTGACAGCCATAGCCATAACCATAAGGAGCTCGTGGTAGCCCTGCTGTTCTGATGGCTTCAGTTTATCGAGTAGATAGGTACCTAAGTACAAGTACCTTACGTACACTACCTAAGTACAAGCCCCTACTGCGTCCAGTTCGACCATCAACTCTATGAATGCTCTTCAATTACATTGCGGTATTGTGGTTAGCGACATGGCCATTGGTCAAGCTCTGGTGCCCGCTTCGAGAATAATAGTTTGCCTGCATTAATTGTTACTGAGTCGCAGTCTAGTTTGCAGCCAGCCTTACTACTAGTAAGTAGTAGTAATAATAGTAGTATTAAGTTACTACTACTACTATTATTTACTCACAGTCACATCAGGTGGGTGGATACGCTTGTTCCATTAGCTAAATCAATTATTTTATGCCACACAAATATTACAAAAGGATCATTACTACTTCATCATAATAATAACCTATTTGGTGAAACCTTTTATCAAGAAGATCTCTGCGTCGGTTTTTTACTCTAAAGACGAATGTAGTAAAAATAAATAACCAAGGACACGTCATGATATTATTGAACAATCCCTTGCAAAAATAGCAGATAAATAAATATGCTTATCGATATCAGCAGAGTAGGTAGGTACATTAGTTACTTAACTAAACTAGGTAGGTATACAAGTAACATAAAGGAGGCGCCTACGTGCGCAAATACTCGTTCTCAATCGAGTTATTTACGTAACAGAACAAACCAGTCATCGGCAAAACTAAATTAACAATAAATCTTTATCAGTTATTCATTGCAATATTAATTTTCGTTGGGCTTAACATGAGTATTAGGTAAATAAATATGTATTAAAGTACCTACCTACCTACTAGTGGACGTAGTCCTTTTCGATAACATACCTACTCAGTATCTTTTATATTAATTATAAAAGAAAGTCGTGTTAGTTACACTATATAAAACTCAAGTCAAGAACGGCTGAACCGATTTGGCAGAAAATTAGTGGGGAGGTAGCGAACCGGGAGAAGGACATAGGATACTTTTTATCCCGAAAAAGCAACGGGAACGGGGCGTTACGCGAACGGGCGAGCGAAGCCGCGGGCGGCCACTAGTAATAAATAAATAAGTAATTAAATTACTTCAGACTTGGGGTTTTAGGGTTCCACACCCAAAGGGTAAAATGGGACTAAGACTCCGCTGTACGTCATTAATACAGTCAGTCAGTATGTTACTAATACAGTAATATCAGTGACCTAACGACTTTAGTTAAGCAATAAATAATTAACTAGAGGCGATAAGAAAACTACGCATGTACTTAGTTAGCCTATCTAGGTAAGTAATGGTAGCCTATTAGGTATAGGGTTAAGCTAAATTATATAAGTAGGTGAGAAAGAACCCCGTAAGGTAAAGGTATCTCATTTCATTCTCATCCGTATACCACAGTATAGGACCTACACTACATGCAAGAACATACATATATACATATATACACGAGTGCTGTATGGGATAGGAGCTCTCTCTACCATTTATTTTATTCTATTTATTAGTACTTAATTGTTGTTTTAGCGGCAACAGAAAAACATCTTTTGTAAAAATTTCAACTGTCTAATTAAAACGGTTCATGAGATAGGTACACAGCCTGTGGTAGCAGACAGACAGACAAACGGACAGCGGAGTCTTAGTAATATAGGGTCCCGTTTGACCCTTTGTTAAGAAACCCAATAAAATATAGCATAAATTAGGTGAGTCGAAAATGTTATTCACTGACTCTAGAGAGCATTTTCTTGAATAAACAGGGTGTGATAAGACTTCTACTGAAAAGTGCAGGTGTTCAAAGTACCAGGGGGCTAATTCTCGGGCCGATCTCGATCATTTTGAAATTTTATTTTATTGCTTCTTTTCACAACCCCGCAATTTTTGTACGTTTTCCGTATATCGTAGCTGTCGAGGCTTTTAAGAAGAGGTCGTTGATGAATTACTCAAGGAACTTATCCATTCCCCCTTCGAAAAGAAGCAATAAAATAAAATTTCAAAATGATCGAGATCGGCCCGAGAATTAGCCCCCTGTACCTGTACTTGAACCTAGACTACCTAGTAGGTATCTATTTATTTATATGAACAACTTTTTATATGGAACCAATACTGTGAGCACGAAATTAAATCAGATGCTCTGTATAAAAGTTCAATACTTAGCTAAAATGTACAACAGTGGAACAGATAATTTTTGATGAGGTTGACTGCTCTACTTACAATTTAACTATAGATAACTAGTAGGTTTGTTACCTATACGTATTTATTCGGTAGATACAGGGATCGTCTCAATGTATAAATTACTTCAAAACAATCAGTAATGTACTTCTACAAATCTTTTAAAATCATTTTCCATCGACAAGCGTCCACGAGTTCCACGATGTAGCTTGGCTATTGATTTTATCATTTGTATTACGTTTCACCGTTTCGCACAAGTGGGTATTGTGTGTAATGAGCGTTGCACTAGCGTAGCACGGGCACAGGGCACGCACACGCACGTCATCGACCGCGCAAAGCACGCGATGCCTGGCGCCCCGCCTGACTGTGCATATTGCTATAGCTATACCTAAGTACTTATAATGGACTGGAAGCAGAATGCATACAGCGGAGATGCGAATGTTGAGCTGAATGTGTGGGATAACGAGAAGGGATAAGATGAGGAATTAGTTTATTGGGGGTATTTGAAAGTGGCGCCAGTGGCTATACAGATGAGGAGCAATAGGTTAGCGTGGTATGGGCATGTCCTGCCAGGGGAAGAAGGTCATGTAACGAGAAGAGTGCTGAATGTGGATGGATAAGTAGAGAGGCCAAAGAAAAGATGGATGGATTGTGTGCAAGATAGGTAAGGAAGGAGTAGGTAACTACTAAAATGACGGCTAGTAGAGGTGAGTAGTAAACAGAAACCTGTTGTGCCGAACCCACATGAAATGGGATAAGGGCAAGAGAATGACGATAATACCTAGGTACTTAGTAGTTTCACAACAAAATGGATCTTTGTGTCTTTAAAGTTAGGCTCACAACTTCAAGCAAGGAAGACGTCCTTTCAGACCTCTTGGTGAAAAATATTAGAAACATTATCGAAAGAAAGGTAGACATAAAGACAGGAACGAGAAGACCAAGGATAAGCTATACATGAGCCAAATTAAAGCGAAGGTCATAGATATTGTTACTCAGAAATTAAAAAATCTGCCCTAAGTAAACAAAAATAATAAGTTATTATAGTCCTATAATCCGGATTACAAGCAAGTAGAGAAGAGACGCGGCGCGCGTTTGATACTCGTACCGTACGAACAATCTGGCCGATGGCAAATAGCCAGTATGATGTTATGTGGTATGTGACGGCGGCATCCTCTGTCCTGTAGTAGGTACCATACACTTTGCAACTGCAAGGACATTTTGCATAGCATTATTTGCATTGCATTCCTGAGAGCCTTGCCGTTTTCCAACGGCATTCTAATAAGGATTGTATCAGAACGGATCACCTTAAATGTGTATCTCTCAAACATTACTGACCTTGGGCACATCATAGCATCTAAGAAATTGCTGTAAAAGAATTTAAAACATAATGACAATGAGGTCACATTAAAAAGGTATCAATAAAACTTCTACTTTCAGAAATGGCTTGTCAAATTTATGAAATTTTGGTGGGAAGTTCTCCATGTAGGCGAGAGTCGTTAGAAACAATAAAAGGAATAATAACAACTTTATCTGACTGGATTTACTGTTAAGCACCTACCTACTGATTTAATATTTCTGGACGTTTCTTTTTATCTACAAAACACTCATCTCTCACTCATTATAGACTCTAGTCCATCTATATATATATAACTCAAAGGTGACTGACTGACTGACATAGTGATCTATCAACGCACAGCCCAAACCACTGGACAGATCAGGCTAAAATTTGGCATGCAGGTAGATGTTATGACGTAGGCATCCGCTAAGAAAGGAAAATGGAAAATTATTTTCCGAAGAGGAGAAAAAGGGGAAAAATGGTTTAAAGAAAAATCAACGCACAGCCTAAACCGTTATCCCTAGAAGCATGAAACTTAGAAGGTGTATTCCTCTAATAGAGCAAAGGTGTACTAAAAAAGAAAATAGGAAAATTATTTCCCTAAAAGAAGAAAAATGGAAAATGATTTTAAGAAATATCACAAAAAATAGCTTTACAAAATACGCAAAAAAACATTTAAAAAAATCAGCTACCGCAGCATCTGGCACCAGGTTCGATTACACACAAAGGTTCACAAACAAACTAACACCAACACGCATACGAAACCCCAAATTAGCCACTAATATCTATATATATATAACTCAAAGGTGACTGACTGACTGACATAGTGATCTATCAACGCACAGCCCAAACCACTGGACAGATCAGGCTAAAATTTGGCATGCAGGTAGATGTTATGACGTAGGCATCCGCTAAGAAAGGAAAATGGAAAATTATTTTCCGAAGAGGAGAAAAAGGGGAAAAATGGTTTAAAGAAAAATCAACGCACAGCCTAAACCGTTATCCCTAGAAGCATGAAACTTAGAAGGTGTATTCCTCTAATAGAGCAAAGGTGTACTAAAAAAGAAAATAGGAAAATTATTTCCCTAAAAGAAGAAAAATGGAAAATGATTTTAAGAAATATCACAAAAAATAGCTTTACAAAATACGCAAAAAAACATTTAAAAAAATCAGCTACCGCAGCATCTGGCACCAGGTTCGATTACACACAAAGGTTCACAAACAAACTAACACCAACACGCATACGAAACCCCAAATTAGCCACTAATATAACATAAAACTACAAAAAATAGCTTTACAAAATACGAAAAAAAAAACATTAAAAAATTTTCAGCTACCGCAGCATTTGTCACCAGGTTTTAATACAAACAAATGTTTACAAAAAAACCGATGATAACCACTAAGACAAAATCGCGGGAAACATCTATCATACTTAAACTAAACACTGCTGAAAAAAATCGGCTCCAACAGCACTCGCCTTCAAATTCAAATACACTATAAAGTACAAGCTCAAATCTATAGTAACCAGCAGTTGGTCATGTCAAATTAAAAAAATCTGATTCGATTACACACCAACACGCATACGAAACCCCAAATTAGCCACTAATATAACATAAAATCACAAAAAATAGCTTTACAAAATACTAAAAAAAAACATTAAAAAATTTCCAGCTACCGCAGCATTTGTCACCAGGTTTTAATACACACAAATGTTTACAAAAAAACCGATGATAACCACTTAGACAAAATCGCGGGAAACATATAACATAAAAATCACAAAAAATAGCTTTACAAAATACGAAAAAAAAACATTAAAAATTTTCAGCTACCGCAGCATTTGTCACCAGGTTTTTATACACACAAATGTTTACAAAAAAACCCGATGATAACCACTTAGACAAAATCGCAGGAAACATCTATCATACTTAAACTAAACACTGCTGAAAAAAATCAGCTCCAACAGCACTCACCTTCAAATTCAAATACATTCTAAAGTACAAGCTCAAAACAATGGTAACTAGCAGTTGGTCATATCAAATTAAAAAAATCTGATTCGATTATACACCAACACGCATACGAAACCCCAAATTAGCCACTAATATACCATAAAATCACAAAAAATAGCTTTACAAAATACGACAAAAAAACATTAAAAAAAAAAATCGGTTGTCTGTAAAGTCGGTTTACTGACGATAGTTGAACGTGATAACGTCGTAAGAAAATACTGATGGAATGGTTGCATTTTTCAAAAGAAAATTTTAGTTTTACTGAATTGAATTGAATGTGAATGAAACTGAATAATACTGAATGAAACTGAATGAAACTGAATGAAACTGAATGAAACTGAATGAAACTGAATGAAACTGAATGAAACTGAATGAAAATCCGGACCCGGACCCGGACCCAGACTGAACCCTTACCCTTACCCTCATTTACCCTTACCCATTACCCGATCCGGGCTCGGGCTCAGGTAAATGGAACGACGAAACGACGTAACGACGCATGAGTCATGTTTTTTCGTGCGTGCAGCCGGCTCCATCAATTTATAAGACGTTATCACGTCAAAAATTCAGCTACCGCAGCATTTGTCACCAGGTTTTAATACACACAAATGTTTACAAAAAAACCGATGATAACCACTTAGACAAAATCGCGGGAAACATCTATCATACTTAAACTAAACACTGCTGAAAAAAATCATCTCCAACAGCACTCACCTTTAAATTCAAATACATTCTTAAGTACAAGCTCAAAACAATGGTAACTAGCAGTTGGTCATATCAAACTAAAACAAACGAACTCAAATATCCACGCGGACGAAGTCGCGGGTATCAGCTAGTAATGCATATGCAGTCACTGTGTTCCATAAAGTCAGTTTTATAATGTTGAAATGAATATTCTTTTGTTTGATAAACTTCGCTGAACAAAAGATGGCAGGCACTTTGGTACCATATTGTGCAATAGATGCACGTGTCGGTGGCGCTAAGCCAGCCGTTTACAGACCATGGTCATCTAATGCAACAAGTGTTATTTGTGACATTATGATCTAATGCCAGTCATACATTCAAATTTAATATAATAAGTTGAGAATAGTTTAGAGATAAGACTGATGAACATGAACATAGATTAGACTGGCTGGTAGGTTTAGGTTAGGTAAGTTAGTAAGGATGCCAAAAGGCCCTGGATATGAGATTTTTAGGCACTGTTGTTTGTCATCTACTTGAAAAAGGTGGTAAAATACGCGGTAAAGTGTGTCATCAATCCAGGAGTAGGACCACACACGGATGTAGATAACATTTCGCTTCGTTGACATCATTCGATCACCCGTTGCAACTGACTGAAATCAAAACTAACACGTAGTTAGATAACGTGGGAAACGCGACTCAACACGCAGATGGTACCAAAGTGCAGTAATTTTCCATTGATTGATTGATAGCCTTTGTTTAAACTTTTCTGACAGTTTGTTTGGTATCGACTGTCGATAGGTTCCTGGAGTTCGCACACTTCAATCGTTGTGGCCACTAGAGCTAAAACATAGGAGCACACAGCTATACCACCAACATTTTCTGGGTGTACTTAGATAATGTTTGTTCTGATGTTTTGTACCTAGAGTAGAAATGAAATTCCCAATGGGATTGATATGCTGTCTGTAAAAAAACACTATGCGTTTGATCTGTTACCTACGCATTTTCGGTCGCAGACCAGCATTAGGCGGTAAACAAGACATGGCGAGGCATGGTTGTGGCGCGGTGAGAGGAAACCAGTTTGGACGTTGTCGAATCGTAGGCGTCTGCCGCGTTTGCCGCACCTTATGTTGGTCTAAATTGCATCTACTTAGCGTAGTTTGGCAGGTCCCTTTACTCTAGTGGTCTCGCAGCAGGATAAATTATACGGTGGTATAATACCTTATTTACCAACTCACTGTTGCTGACTACAGGCTTGTGCAACATGCAGGTATTGGTATCAGGTAAATAAATACCTATTGACTACCAATTTCGACATTGTTACTCGAGGGAAATGGCTTACAAGGATGCCCCAATAATCGGCAAAATCTTCCACTTGCCGACGGCATTACATTACAACAGGTTGAAATTATTTTATTCAGAGTTTGGGTAAGTCCATTTGGAGTCTCACAAAAAATAAGGTGCCAATAAAGGGACGGAAACCCATTGTTTGAGTGTCATTCTGTATCAGGAATTTTGGAAAAAAATGCCGTAAAAGGTAAGGGTCCCTTGTGTAGGGTCGGTCGAGGAATACAATGGATCCTTTGTGAGCGCAGGCGCCGAACGGTCTGGCATGGGCCGCCGCCGCCGCCGGCTCGTCTGGGCGCGCTGACTCTGAGGCGCTCGGCGCACGGTGCTCGCTTCGAGTCGACTCACAATCACACACAACCACATGCGTGTTGTTTGCTGTGTGCCATGCCTACCTACTTGACATGATAGCGAAGAACTGCGAGGCTTTTTGTCACGCACGTTCGACCTGATAATGATTTAGCTTGTGCATTTCAACGTTTCAGTGAGCACAGAAATATAAATGAAAAAAGCTGCAGCATAGAGGTTAATCTGTCGAGGTCAAGGATCATAGGCACGCCCGTCGCTTCATCTCGCCCCGCACCCCACCGACCCGCCGCCGCCGTGTGGTGTCATTCATGCAGGACTACAGCTACACCCTGTATAAGGATTTTTTTATCGGGTCTGACAACAGTGCTCTGGATAGGCTTATTTTTAGCAATAATGTGAAAATACACGGAATTTGTTTGATCGCTTCATAGCAGGCATACGTAATCTATCAGGAAAATAATACAAGAGCGGAAAAAGATTTTTTTGCTAATTAAATGATATATTAGTCGCTTTCTTTAATTATTAATTAATCAATGGAAGGATGCATGGTCTATATTTTCAAAACTGACAGTTGTGGCTGTTTATTCGTCGCACAGTTGCATTACATAAGCAATAAAAAAAGCTTTAAATAAAACAAAAAAATCGAAACAAAAGTTATAGGTAACACAAATATGGATATTGTGTACCTACTACCTACCTATCAAGTTGACATCACAACAATTACAATAGTACCTGTTGTAATATGCTACCTTCCTAATATAAGTACTTGTTGTACTTACCTTTATAAGTAAGTTGGTACCTAGATCTATACATATGTATGTAAGTAAATACTTACAATAATGACACAACATCACGCCATCGCGCTACAGGCGTAGAATGCCTGACTCAACGAAGGACTAGGTAGGTACAATTATGTGACGCAAACCCGACATTCCTACACCTTCCTCTCAGCAAGTTCCAAGGATTGATAACATTCCTTCTTTCTTATTGCTCTGGAATGTTGGTAAATAGGAATAGTATCTTATCATATCATTTATTCATTAACGATCATACAATCACCTTAGGTACCTAGGCACCTATCATATATGAGACTGTTTCAAAGCGTTATAGGTAGGTATACATTTTCCTCCCTCTATCCGAAGAAAGCACAGTCGTTGCCATGAGGTAAACACTGGTAAACAAGGTAAAGTAAGTTAGATATTTTGCGATTATTTGATAACTTGGTCAGTAATTTGAGATTAATAAAATAATTTATCACACGAAAATATTATACCTACCTACAGTCTCCTGCACTAAGACAAAACTTCTGCAAATGGTTTTGATCGTGATGATTTTCGCTTCATAGGTACCTTTTACCCTATGTAAGTATTGTAGCATCTAAGTTTTTGTAACTACCTACTACTTTAGAAAAAGCAGAAGAATTTATTTTAAAAACATTTATTCCGTCCGAAATTCGGTCTGCGCGGAGAACATCAAACTTTTTGTTTCTATCTTGATTCAAACAAAAAATCTTACATGGACGCATTCCTGGTCCCGCCCCGTTCCTACATTCCATCAAGATAGGCGAAGCGCGTCCTGCGAGGACCTCAAAATTCAAAATAACTGCCTTCGTCCGAACTTTACTGAGATCTCGCGATGTTTGTGCGATCCTCCAATCTCGCTATACCTACGCCCCGTTTTCAAAATCGTTCTTCCTGAAAATGTATCTTGCTCTGCCAAATTCAAAATTATACCTACCTTTGCATAATGTAGGTTAGGTACCTACCTCTATAATTATATAAAGCGTAGGTATATACTCAAAAAGATAGATACTTCAGAATCTTCAGATTTCCGCCGTTTTCAAAAACGTTTTCCTGAGATAATGATATATGTATATATATATATAGGTACGGTACGTAAGTCCAGCACAACTTTTGACTTCTCAGTCTGATGATGATTTTTATTGGTATACAGATTGGGTAGGATTTTGCTACAGCCAGCGCCATCTGTTTCACTTCCAATAAACTAAATTTATTATAATGCATCTTGCAAGTTTCATGTCTGCTAAGGTGGCAAGTTAGACTATATAGGGGATTTTGAACAGAATAAAATGTTATCCTTTATCTTTTATTATTGCTTATGAAATGCGCCAATCTAGACTGCCATATTTGACAGCGTTTCACTGATCGCCATCACAGATTACTCAGATGTGCGCAAGGCTTAATTGTTATGAAGTGTTCATTATGAACAAGGCAAATAAAAAAAATATTTATTAAAACTTGTTTATTCAACATTCCAAACTTCTTCAAAAGCTGTACATAGTTTTGCACATGTCAGGGCCGCTGACAATGGATAGTTACTGATTGAAATTACATCTTCTGAATAATCCACCTCTACCTTCCCGTGAGCCATTGCACCTACAATCATCACAACCGGCTCATCTTTAGGAACCAGTTCTCTGGTATTTGTCACCACTTTAGAGCTAAAAGACATAGTGATTTTCTTTACTCCAACCGGCAAGTGCCCAGTGACTGGGTTTTTTATAACTTTCAATAGTTTCATTGGTCCATCTGAAGCCCTGATGGCAAATTTGTGAAGAAGCTGTACTGAAATGCGAAAAATAACTTGTTAAACTCATATAATTATAAAAGCTTGATGATAAAAAGATTTGATTAAATCTAATCAGAATAAAATATTAAAACTATTTCAAACATACCCATTAGTCCTGCAAATCTCTTAAAAGTCCGAGGTATTCTAGTTTGAGGGTTTATTTCTATAAGAACATTCTTTTCAGTGTGAATATACACTTGTAACAGGCCCGCTCTGTTGAGCGGGGAGTCCATTAGCATCAACAGAGACTGGTGGGTAATATCTGGCCGG
Organism: Thera obeliscata; assembly: GCA_947578465.1. Classification (NCBI taxonomy): domain Eukaryota; kingdom Metazoa; phylum Arthropoda; class Insecta; order Lepidoptera; family Geometridae; genus Thera; species Thera obeliscata. The sequence continues at coordinate 10,740,950 of OX387926.1, forward strand.
CAGGAGCCAGGATCTCGGTCATTCTTTCTCAGGATATTAGCATGATCATCACAATTCAATAGCTCAAAGCTGTTGCCTGTCTGTAAAGAAAAAAAAGGTCTGTAAAGAATAGTTGTGAGAATAATTTCTGTTAAAGTTTTTTTAGCAACTATTGCTTCTGCACTTACTTTAACTGTTTCTAGTTGTGCATTTTCCAAAATGACTATAAGACGTTTCTCCTGTTTTTTGATATGAGAAGTAACAAGGTGCTTGGGTATGGGATCGAACTCAAATTCGTCATCTTTTGCTTGTAGTTTTCTCTTTTTACCCATTTTATAGGACGGCTTAACCACTTACTGGAACACGTTTCAAGATAATTTATCGTTACGATTAATTGTATTTAACTAATTCAAGCGCGAATCTAGAAAGAAAACAGCTAAATGAAGAACAGGAAAAAGAAAATAAATATAGCTAAGTCAATCCACATGTTTTTGACAGTGATACTGTGATAGGAACGTCAGTGTCATCTTTAATATGTATATCATCGTCACTTCATCATTCATTCATTCCTTATCGCAAGACGAGGTAGTATAATCTCGTGACTATAGATTAGTGAATTAAAAAAAAAGTATTATTGTTTTGCTCTATCTGCCATTGCTGCTGCTGTCAAGTGAATTCAACAAAATAATATTAGTTTTTAGTTCTAAACCATGGCTAATGATAGGGAAGTGTTACGAGAGATATGGGACGGCAAGCTTCCAATATGTTTTCAACTCGCACAAGAAGAAATCATGGAAATACAGCAGCCAGATCCATTTTATGTAATGGTCCCAAGATTGAGTTATTTTCCTCTTGTAACCGATAAAGTAAGACAAAATAATTATTCAATACGCTGAGTATTATCAACAATAGAGACTCCGTCATGTGTGTTTCCTTTCAGATGAAGAGGCATTTTCTACGCTACATATCCCAAGAGAATTCGGATAGTGAAATGTGGCTAGATTTCAATGGCCAGCCTCTAAAGTGGCACTATCCAATAGGTTTTCTCTACGATTTGTTCTGTGGCAATGAACCTCAGTTACCTTGGATTTTAACAGTACACTTTACCAAGTTTCCTGATGATTATCTTCTACGCTGTTCAAATAAGTATGTCGTATTGTTACTTTTATAGAAATACATTTTTAGTACTAGCCTTTGCTCACATTAAACCTACCTAGTTAAAATAATAATGACATGTCCACACTATGTGTATTCTGAGTTTCATCAAAATCTATTCATCCACTATAGAGAAAGAACAAACATATACTGTCATATTGTGTATACTTCTCATATACTTTTATGTTTATTAGTATTAGTCATATTGATTTTTATTTCTCATTTACTTCTTACAACTGTTTGATCTTTCAGGGATGTTGTTGAAGCACATTTCATCTCCACAGTAAAAGAAGCAGATGTCCTCAAACATAGAGGCCAGGTCATGTCTACAATGCAAAAAAAGGACCATAACCAGCTGTGGTTAGGCTTACAAAATGGTAAAGATACCTAGCAAAACTAACAACTAAATTCTCTCATTTTTTGGAAATATGAATTAAGCAAACTATTATTTAGTAGAAACACAAAGGTTTATAGAGGTAAACCTTTCATTTTAATAGAGGTTAAACCTGTTTTTTTTTTCAGATAAGTTTGATCAATTCTGGGCAATAAACAGAAGATTAATGGAATCCCATGGAGAGAATGAAGGTTTCAAACACATTCCCATTAGAATATACTCTGATGACGGCAGCTGCCTACAAAGTCTAGTCAATCCTAAAAACTGTAGTGATGGTAGCAGAAAAACTATACAACAGATGATTACTGAATTATACCCAGACAGAACTAGTGGTAATTTTATTTCAGACTAATTGCTTGATTCCAGCTGATATTTCAAGAAAACCTTATATGTTTTTTTTATTGCAGTAAAATTGAGGACCCATGGCATTACAATTCCATTAGATACACCGCTGCAGTGGCTTTCTGAACATTTGAGTTATCCCGACAACTTCCTACATTTATGTTTAGGCTAGAAAAATAAGAAGGCAAAGATTGTGTTAAATATTCTATTCTAAATCATGGTTGCATAATTGGATTTTAGCCTAATCAAAGGTTTGACAGTTGTTTAACTCACATGCAACTGTCAAATATTTGATTTTAAACTGTCATTGGTATTTGTGTATTTTGTACATCCATTCCAAATGAATTCTTATGAATGTATTGAGAGAAAGCTAGTTTCATTAAGTGCAAAGTTTAATTTGGCTTTATTGATATGTTTTTGCGCCTGCTTAAAAATCAGGAACAAGCAATTTAAATAAAAAATATTTAAAAAAAATATATTACCCAACTTTCATTTATTTAAGATGGTGCACAAGGGATAATTTTCTGTAGGTTTTAAGAGCTTTAGGCTTTAATTTGAAATACACAAAATTCAAAATCAACAACAGATTAGGTAACAACATTTTTATTTGCAAAAAAAAAGAACTAAGTATGGCAGTATAAAAGTATAAAAATCGGTTGTCTGTAAAGTCGGTTTACTGACGATAGTTGAACGTGATAACGTCATAAGAAAATACTGATGGAATGGTTGCATTTTTTCAAAAGAAAATTTTAGTTTTACTGAATTGAATTGAATGTGAATGAAACTGAAAGATACTGAATGAAACTGAATGAAACTGAATGAAAATCCGGACCCGGACCCGGACCCAGACCCAGACCCGGACCCGGACCCGGACCCGGACCCAGACTGAACCCTTACCCTTACCCTCATTTACCCTTACCTTCATTTACCCTTACCCTCATTTACCCTTACCCATTACCCGACCCAGGCTCGGGCTCAGGTAAATGGAACGACGAAACGACGTAACGACGCATGAGTCATGTTTTTTCGTGCGTGCAGCCGGCTCCATCGATTTATAAGACGTTATCACGTCAAAAAAGGAATCATTTTGGATTTTCTGTCAGATGCCTGAAAATATTATGTACTTCAAATTTAAAACATGTTACTCAGGCAAGAACACAAGGTTGTATAATCATGATTAACAGAATGGCAATAAATAGGTAAATAAAATCCTTTTCAGGTACAAGAACCTAAAGATGTGCTTCAAGCTATTTTAAATATTTACAAAAATATCACAATGTTAAAACCTAATTTAATTCTACAGTTCTGTTTTTCTTTTATACTTTTGTATAATATAGGGAATGTGTTTTGTGAATCGCTTGCATCCATTGTTAGAGAATATGGGCTGTTCCTTTGTAGGTCCATATGTTATTACTGACATTGCATCTCTGTAACATAAAGAACATATTTTTGTAAAAAATAAAATATGTAATAAAAAATAATAATAATAATAATATTGTGAATGGACTCGTTTTATGGCCCTATTTAACCTTCTTTCGGCTTTTACGGGTAGTTTTGTAACACCCTGTATAACTGGTGGAGCCACCAAAGTTGCATAAAACTTCACTATGGTTTGTTTACCGAGTAGACCACCCAGCTCTAACAATACCGTGGCTACTCTATAATTACTACTTACGTCATCATCTGCTCAGAAGGATGGTAGATACCATGAGCTCGAAACTCTGCCAAGGCACACATTTCCACGTGATTCTGCTCCAATGGCAAGAATGGTATGTAGTAATCAATCAGATGGTGGGCAATTACTGTCGCTTTTTCAAAACCACCTATAAAATAAACTCATTAGATAATACTGAAAAAAATATTCTTTTAGGATCTAAGAAAGTTAATATTTACAATCAATAGACAAGAAAGCGATATTTTTAAGGGATCACTTTATGATGTTATTTTTTATGAATCAAATGTTTATTTTTATGAAAAATATGAAATTAACTAAATTTTTTTTTTTAAGTTTTCTCTTTTTTTTACTCAAAACTAGGTGTTACACTGTAGGTACAGTAATATTATGATGATAATTATGGCCATACTATAAATTCCTAAATCAAGTCAAAGTTATAAAAATGTTCATTGAGAAAAATCAATAAAAATAATCACAAGGATCACTTTGAAATGTCTTAAAAATACGAGTCTAAGTGCCATGCAACCAAGCCTAAAAGAATAAGCAACAAACTGTGGCTTGGTTCCTACTGTTTAAGTTACCTTACCTTGAAAGAATGCTGTTCTTCTAATAATGGATTCAAAATCATGAAACTCAACATCATTTCTTTTAACTCCCTGTTCATACAAGCCAAGCAGTGTAGTTGAGATCTCTTGTCCGCCAATGTTAGAGATGAACACAAATACACTATTCCTGAAAAAAATGATTATTGTATTATTAGAATGTCAGACAGATACATAAATAGTTGATAAATATTTTGGACAATCCACACAACACTTTATAGTCTCAAATGAAGCAGAGCTTTGTACTATGGGAACCAGATTACTGATACAACTCATATTTTTTTGTTAATACATACTTAGAATACAATTATTTTTTTTAATCGTATGACAGGTATAGGTACAATGGCGTTACTAAATAAGATTAAAATCTTAACAAGAAAAGAAAACAGAAACAAAACTAAGTTATACACTTCGAATAACAAAAAAATAAAACTTATATCACTAACAAAACTAATCATAAGTCAATGTTCAGGTTCCTAAGCCAGGTAACCGCTTCTGAAGGAAGGTCCATGAGGTCGCTCCAAGGTCCTGAGTACGAGTGAATGGGGCAGCGTTGGATGATGTGTTCCATGGTCTGGTCCTCTTCACCACATTCGCAGAGCGCAGAATCTGTCCAGCCCCACTTTTGCCGAAAGTAATTGCATCGGCCATGGCCAGTCCGGAGTCTGTTAAGGCGGCACCAAAGTTTTCGTGGCAAGTTAAAGCCTTTGGGTTTGGCAGTAGGGTCGATGTGTTCGGCGCGTGTGCCTTTGGTGCTCTCAAGCCATTCTCTTTTCCAGCTGTCTTTTACTTGGAAGTTTGTAAGGCTTTGTGCAGCATTGTAGGGGGGATGTCGAGATTTCAATCTGTTTGGTGGTGGACATGAAAATAAATCATGCACAGGAAGTGAGTGATGTGAGCTGATTTTATCAGATTCTCTTTTTAGTGCGTGCTTTCGACGAAGATGGGCTGGCTCTATGTGGCTAAGAACTGGTAGCCATTGCTGCGGTGTTGATTTTACTGTGCCAGAGATGCAGCGCATAGCGGTGTTTAATTTAGTATCTACTTTATGCGTATGGGCACTTTCTAGCCATACAGGAGAACAGTATTCTGCTGCTGAGTAGACGAGGGCGATGCCAGTCGTGCGAAGGCAGTTTGCGGATGCTCCCCAGCTTGTGCCGCATAGTTTCTGCAGGATATTGTTTCGGGATGAAAGTTTTTGTGATAGTTTGCTAAGGTGTTCTTTAAAAGTTAGAGATCTGTCAAGGGTTACGCCGAGATATTTGGGAGTGGTATTAAACTTTAGCTGCTCTCCGTTATAGATGACCTTGGATTCGTAGTTTGCGAGGCTATTGTTAAGGTGGAAACATGAAACTTCTGTTTTGCTCAGGCTAGGTATAAGTCGCCAGGATTCAAAAAACTTTGAGAGTTTCAGTAAGTCGTCAGTTAAAATATTCTCACTGGTTTTCATGTCTCTGCTCTGGGCCACTAGTGCGATATCATCGGCGTAAATGAATTTGGAAGCTGTAGTTGCTGGGAGATCAGAGATGTATAGGTTGAAAAGCTGCGGAGCCAGCACCGAACCCTGTGGTAGGCCGTTGTTCAATTTACGCCTATGGCTTTTGTAGTTTCCTAGGTGAACCTCAAACTCTCTTTCACTCAGCATGTTTGATATTAAGTCCACAATTTCTTTGCTAGGGATCACCGATAGAAGTTTATATACGAGACCCTGTTTCCACACCGTGTCGTAGGCCGCTGTAAGATCTATAAATACTACAGTAGTCTTCAACTGTTTTTGGTATCCAGCTTCTATGCAGGTAGTGAGGGCCAGTACTTGGTCAGTGCAATTTCTGCCGCGCCGAAATCCTGCTTGCTCGATGGGAGTCGCATTGTCTATAAATGGTTCGATTCTTGTCAGTAGAGTACGTTCTAGCAGTTTGAAAATGCAGCTTAGAAGAGCAATAGGACGAACGAATAGAATACAATATAACACCCAGACAGGGAACAAACTGCATTCACCACACTAGTATTTGTTCTTGGTTTTAAAACCTCAGACTAGGGTAATTCCACACACACACAACTAGAGTGTCTCAACCAGATTTATGGTTAAGCACACAAGAGGTTGCGGACACCAAGAAATTGATCATGATGAATGATTGATGAGAAGTGATGGTACCTGTAATCAACTCCATCCACAGCATGATAGTGGTCAAGCATTGGCTTGATAGCATCCAGAACAGAGGGACACATTTCATGGATCTCATCAAATATGATAAGTGAAGTTGGACATTGCTTCACCATCTTGTTGATAGTGTTTACTAATTCTTGCTGAAAAACGAAACAAAAACATCTTTACAATTTTGTTTTTATGAGAACATTGGTAGTGATTGTGTTATTTACTTATAAGTAATATTAGTATTGGTATTATAGGTGGGTATTAGATGCTGCAGGGTTCTCTTCATATATGTTAATTAAGTACTAACAATAGAATATGTTGACCAAAATAAATGAATTAATTAGAATAATTATGATTATTATTAATTGTGTTTACGAATAAGAATAAACTGGAACCGAGTTCAACATAATAGCTAATTACAGCTATGTTTGGTAGAAATTGCCAGACTTAGGCTGTTTCTGAGAATATTCAACACTTCAGTTTTAACATTTTTATTCCAATCATAGAACACAGAGCACAAATCTGTGGTTGATTGGAATTTCTGATTACAATTACCTTTTTTTTCTCCAAATCCGAGCAGCCAAAGTCTTTCTTTCCCATATACATCTTGACATATTTACTGTGCATGCCTTTTAAGTACAAAGACTCAGCTATCATGGAAGTTGCATAGTTTTTACCAACGCCTGACCATCCGTGGAGACTGATGACTAAAGCTTTTTTATTACTCTTACTTTCATCTTGCATAGCTTCTTTGTGCGCAGTCAGAATATTTACTAGTTCATTGACTAGGGGCTGTCCGAATATTTTTTGTGAAAGGGACAGCTTCAACTCTGAAAAGATATGATTAAGAATAATGTTTATTTCCCAACAAACAAGACATTCAGTTATTTGTACCTACTAGTGCTGATGTTATTTTATTTTGCCTTTTATTTCTATAATCAGCATCTGCTGAACCTGGCAATAATAGGCAACCCTAGACAATACTGTGGTTAGGAGCTATAACTTCCATGCTAGTTAAAACTGTGTTACCGCAAGGTATTATTGATTGTATGAATTAAACTTAATAGAGTCTGTTCAGAAAGAGAACCGTCGTGGCCAAATTGAGAACTAACGTTTCGATTGTTATATGGCAGCTCATCCCTTTCTTTCTGTCAGCATTTTGCATCATAAAAATTTAATAAAGGAATAGTACACTAGTTGTGATAGGATCAAAACGCAACAGACGCGCTATTGTATTGCCCATTATACAAAAAGGTGATTAAGCACAGCAGCGCCCTCCAATCCCACGACGGTTCTCTTTCTGAACAGACTCTAGTTTGATTTTCTCTAATTACTAAGTTTTAACTGTGTTGTTTTCCTTGTCAATGACATCAGCATTTGCACCTACCCTACCCACCCATACCCACCCATACCCATTAGAATCAGCTCATCCAAACTCCTCAGGTTTGCTGAAAGAAAACTTTTCATAGTTCGCTTTTGTATATTCCCACAGGACATTGCAGTACTGACTAGAAACGCTTTCCCGCTTAGTAACACATCTGAATGACTAAATTACTGCTATGGTTGTATTTGAAGTATTTGTACAATAAAGAATAAACAATGAGCATCAATATTTTTTTATAACTACTCACTATTGATATCGTAGGGCACGTGCATATCATTGCAACACTCCATGTATCGACAAATTGTGTTGTCTGTTAAAGTTTCCCATTTGTACCAGCCTCCCGCTACCAAAGCTGAGCCTATCAATGTAGCCGTAAATATTTCAGCAGCTGCGCAATGAAATAGAACAGATGCTAGGGCAGCAAAATAATGATATCTTCGCATTGTTTCAATGGACCTGATACCGAATAAATTTAAGAGCACTTGGTTCTATTGGCTTAATTTCTTCGCTCAACTATCATTTTCTCGTATTTTTAATGCACTGTTGAGCATGTGTGTGGTGTGATATGTATCGTAAAAATATTTTTATTATGAGCAGAAACAAATCAAGAAATATGTAATTTTTAAACTTTGATTGAACTTTGAGCAAAATTAAATTACTTCTTCTTTTCTGTTCTGCTGAATCTGCTGTTCTGCGTTTCGTCGACCACAGATAAACTCATACTCAGTGAAGAGCTCCGAGTCCATACAAAAAAGGTGGTAACGCAAATTATTAGTTCATGGGCTACAAAATAGATGGCCAAATATTTACTTAGAGATTGCTTTTTATTTTCATTGCAAAAGTCCTTTTTATTCGGATTTTTAAACGTCCTTGCCTTGACATTAGTGCGCTGAAGTCGTGACGTTTATTGACTTGACTTGCGCCACGGTGGAGAATGAGGAGTTTTGGAGGTGAAATTATTGATCATTCTCACAAAAGCACTATTTGCCTCTCAGGCTCTCACTCCCCAATCATAGCCTACAGAAGGCGCTGTCGTTTATCGACCTTAGTAACCTCTATATTTTTATTATCTGAAGGGTTTCTTCTTGTTAGAGGCAATAACGTAAGTACATCCAGTTTTGTACACCCCGATAATACGATGCCAGTTGAGCCTCATATACATACATACACGCACCGTAGCAGTTCGATAATTGATCTTGACATTGAATATTTTGTACTAGAGACTCTAAGGTGGATCCGACTTGGGTAGGTAAGGTTATGTTAGGACATATTAATTACGCACAAGGTGAGCGAGCAAAGCGAGTGCGCCAGAGCGAGCCGTAGTAGTGCCAGAAAATGTGTTTTACTACATTGACAATTGTCTACCGCTGAGTAATAGGTAGTAAATAAAATATTAATTGAAATATTGGGAAAACAGCGGATTCATTTTAACGGGATGTACAATAACCTAACCATGGATCTACTAACACTCTTGTTCTTAATAAATGGCATCTGTCCTTTCAGATCAATTTTGCCAGTGTCGAGTAGTTTATACAGGAACCGACCCCTTGCCAGTGCTGCCATTTTAGCGCTTTCGGCGCTAGATCTAGCGCTTTTTTGCTATGTTCAGCGGGCACTTGATAATTTTAGCGCCTAGCGGATAATTTAGCGCTTTTTTCAATTTTGTGCTCTATGCCAGCTGGGTTTTAATATGGCAATAGAGCACGGGGAATCCCATGAACATTAATTACGGTTTGTTTCATGTTTGATGGACTATGCTTCTTTCATTTTCATTCTGTCAACGTGAACGCACTGAAGTTCAAGTTTAGAAATAACGTTTTAAGCACTGATTTTATTACTTACTTTTGTAAGTGTTCCATCGTGTTGTGTTGGATAACTCTTTTGAAATGGATGTACCATTATCAAAAAAAACTGTTTACAAACAAAGATATACAGTCGAATAGGAAAAATCGCCCAACTTTAAACAATGGTTGAAACCTGTGTCAGAGATGATACAAGGGCAATGTGTTTGTATTGTGGGAAGGATTTTCTTGCCAAGTTATGTGATATCCAGAGACATTGTGATTCAGTTCATCACAAGAAGATCAATGTGATTACACAATCTACCATACTAAACACATAGAGCAAAACAACGGAGCCGTAAACGAGATGCGTTTATACAAGTCGCAATCTGCGTCTCGCTTCCAAAACTTTATCAGAATTGTTATAAGAGCTCATGGTTATAGCCCATGTTTTGTTTAGTATGAGAGATTTATTTAATCACACTGATCGTCTAAAAAGCGCCTTAGTTAAAAGTTCAAATTTAGCGCTTTAATGACCCGTTTGAGCCGATTTAGCGCTTTAATGGCACGTGAATATATTCGAATCTAGCGCTTAGTGCACCGCTGTCAGCGCTGATTAGATTTTTTCATCTGGCAGCACTGCCCCTTGCTGGTGGCAGTGTCACTTTCTAACTGACACTGACAGTTCACTTTACAAGAAATCGCTGAACAAATCCAATCCTAGGTCTACTATTCATTCACAGAGTACTCTCAAGGTCCAACCGCACTTGCGCGGCGCGGCGCTGCGCTGCGCGGCGCGACACAATGCGTCAAAATATTCTTTCAGTCATTTTGTATGGTGTGTGTCGCATTAAGGTCCAACCGCACTTGAGCGGCGCGGCGCTGCGCTGCGCGGCGCGTCGCTTCACAGACCCTATCGCACTAGAGCGACAGCTCGCGTCATTTGTCGCGTGAGTGAGTGAGTGAGTGAGTGTTGCCACGTGCCGAACCAAAATATCTGGGTTTCAAAGTCTAAAAATCTGTATAATCTTATTTGATCAAAAAACACACAGAACATAAAACGAAACAAAAACAACACAGATTAAAACAGAAAATATACAAAAAAACCGGCCAAGTGCGAGTCGGACTCACGCACGAAGGGTTCCGTTTTAAAAACATTTGTTATCTTTTGTATTTATTCCTGTTATAGCGACAACAGAAATACATCATTTGTGAAAATTTCAACTGTCTAATTATCACGGTTCATGAGATACAGCCTGGTGACAGACAGACAGACAACAGACATACGGACGGACGGACAGCGAAGCCTTAGTAATAGGGTTCCCGTTTTTACTCTTCGGGTAGGGAACCCTAATTATACACAAATATTGAATTTACTTTAATATTGAATTACTTTTTCATAGACTAAATCAGATTCCAAAAATCTGTATAAATGTTAGGTCAAATCAGTAATCTCTAATACTAGCCAAAATTCTGTATAAATACAGATAAATATGTATAATTGGCAACACTGCGTGAGAGTGACGCGCAGTGACGCGCCGCTTGCTATATCGCACTTGAGCGTCACGACGCGTCGCTCACAGCGCGTCGGTCGCCACGCGTCAAAATATTCTTTCGGAGGCAACTATGTCGCGACGCGCCGCGCAGCGCAGCGGGTTCCCTACCCGAAGAGTAAAAACGGGAACCCTATTACTAAGGCTTCGCTGTCCGTCCGTCCGTATGTCTGTTGTCTGTCTGTCTGTCACCAGGCTGTATCTCATGAACCGTGATAATTAGACAGTTGAAATTTTCACAAATGATGTATTTCTGTTGCCGCTATAACAGGAATAAATACAAAAGACAACAAATGTTTTTAAAACGGAACCCTTCGTGCGTGAGTCCGACTCGCACTTGGCTGGTTTTTTTGTATATTTTCTGTATAATCTGTGTTGTTTTTGTTTCGTTTTATGTTCTGTGTGTTTTTCGATTAAATAAGATTTTTACATATTTTTAGACTTTGAAACCCAGATATTTTGGTCCGGCACGTGGCAACACTCACTCACTCACTCACTCACGCGACAAATGACGCGAGCTGTCGCTCTAGTGCGATAGGGTCTGTGAAGCGACGCGCCGCGCAGCGCAGCGCCGCGCCGCTCAAGTGCGGTTGGACCTTTATATATGGAAACATTCATTTCATTCATTCAGTAATAAATCTTTCTTTTCCGGGTGGTGTCCTTTCGTGGACGCCCGGCTGTAGTTTGATCTTTCTAGAATAAAATGGTGAGTGTTTTCTCGTAAATAACACTGTGTAAATCATTAAAACTACGTGATGTATCGTATATAATGGATGTTCATGTGAATTGAATGGTGATTGTGGAAATATAATTCGATAACAATGCGGTGGTAGACGTATGTAGTATCAGTATTATCCACAGTACGAACCAGTGTATCCAATTCGTAAATTGCTGTTTGATACTAAGGTACCTGTGACGGCACAGCACTTTCAGTGATTTCAGTAGAGTTCACGGTCAAGCCATAGCGCTCCAATTCGTTAACCTCCAAAATGATGAAACACCGACACATGCGCGTCATCTGATGCTGTGAAAGAAACAATCCCAATGTGTAGTGCCATGTTCTATGTGCGCTGCATTATTGCTTTGTTCTCTGAAGCAGCATACCTGATTATAAAGTGTCTCTGATTAAATTTTGTATGAGTTCTTCTGTACCTCTCATTCAAGAATTCGCTATTATATGTTTCTTTTTATTACAGGGTTTTGTGAAAGTAGTGAAGTGCAAGCAGTACTTCAAGCGGTACCAAGTTAAGTTCAAGAGGCGCCGTGAGGGTAAAACTGACTACTATGCCCGTAAACGCCTGGTTATTCAGGTAATTATTCTTTTGGTTTGAACCAGGCAGATCAGAATTTTCAAAGCATGTATGTACATTCAGTAATAACTAGGACTTTCATTCCAGGACAAAAACAAGTACAACACACCTAAGTACCGCCTGATTGTTCGCTTGTCCAACAAGAATGTGACATGCCAAGTAGCATACTCCCGCATCGAAGGAGACCACATTGTGTGTGCTGCTTACTCCAGCGAACTCCCCCGTTATGGCATCAAGGTATGTTACTTTTGTACAGCCTATCAGAATATTAAGGCATGTTAGGAACATGCCCTATGATGCACTTCCCTGCATCCTTCAACTTGAGGCATACAGATGTTCAGCCTCCCATGCTAGTTATTTCACCAGCCCTTCAAACCAAAACACAGCTAGGTACATTGCTTAACCGCAGAATTAGGTATAGTGGTAGTATTTCTCCAGATGAGCCCTTCTCAAAGGGCTCTACTACTAATAAATATCAAATAATGTAAATGTTCTTCCAGCATGATGATTTGAACGGGCGGTCTGAAGCCACTGTACAAAGGCACAAAACCATGTTGTCATACGTTCACCACTGATCCTTACCAAAAATGTTTCTAAATTGTTCCAACAAAGTTCAAATTAGACTAAATATTTAGATGGTTGTTGCAGGTTGGTCTAACAAACTATGCCGCAGCTTACTGCACTGGACTCCTCCTGGCTAGAAGGCTGCTCCAGAGACTAGGACTAGACACCCTATACACTGGACTAGAAGAAGTCACTGGTGATGAATACAATGTTGAACCAGTTGACAATGGACCAGGAGCCTTTAGGTAATTTTGCTACATTCCACATGATACTATCTAGCCCCAAACTAAGCAGAGCTTGAAATATGGAAACCGGATAGCTGATATAAAATTTTATGTATACAATTTTTCTAAATACATTCTTGGAATACAAATGCCTAGACAGATAACAAACATCTGTGTTCACCACACAAATATTCGTTCTCAGTGCAGTGAGGCTCAAAACTACACCCTCAAGTGCAGTTGGCAGAGCTGTGAGGGTCATCTTGTAGTATTGCTTGATTTTTATGATGAATGGTTTACGGGCGGACTGAAAGCATGTACAATGCTATCAACAATGTTTATTCGTAATTTTCTGACTTAAATTTTTCTCAATACGATGTTCTTCAAAGTCGCTATTATTTATTGATATATATTTTTTGTTGTAGATGTTACCTTGATGTGGGTCTCGCACGCACAACCACAGGCGCCCGTGTATTTGGTGCCATGAAAGGCGCCGTCGATGGAGGCCTAAATGTACCGCACTCAGTCAAGCGATTCCCTGGATTTGATGCTGAATCTAAAAAGTTCAATGCAGAAGTTCACAGGTAAATGCACTTTAATTTGGATATTTTATTGCTCCTTTCATCCTCCAAATAATAGCTTGGTCTATTGATTGGACAGCCAAAATTGGAGCCATAGCATTAATCATGACTTTTTGGTTGTCAAAGAAAAGTACTTTACTAACTTTTTTGAAACCGGTCATCAAGACAATATTTTTTCTGTAACTTTAATTAGTTTTTTAATACAAATATTTTGTTTGTTTATGTTTCTAATAATACTTTTGTGTTTTTGTACAGATCACATATATTCGGAAAGCACGTAGCAGATTACATGAAGAGTCTTCAGGAGGATGATGATGAATCTTTCAAAAGACAATTCAGCAAATACATCAAATTGGGTGTTGATGCTAATGAGGTAACTATTTCACCTTCATTTTATCTAAGCAAATCTACGTCCAACCAAATTACTGTTCAACTCATTCATAGTTAGCAGTGTCGAAGTTGGACTACATCATTTGGAATGCACTTTTAGCTAAACAAAATCCTATGGTTTGTTGATTCAATGTGGTCATTGCGACAACTTATTATTCTATGCCTCATTGTTATCAACAAAACTCATTTATCTCCAATCGATTCTGATCAAATTTTTTTTCAGGTCGAAAATCTATACCAGAAAGCCCATACAGCAATCCGAGCAGACCCAGCTTCCAAGAAGAAGGAAAACAAGAAGGACCCTGCCAAGCAAAAGCGGTGGAACAAGCGCAAGCTCACTCTCGCCGAAAGGAAGAACAGGATTAAGCAGAAGAAGGCTTCCTTTATCAAAAGGATGACTGCTCAGGCAGAAGCGTAAAAGCTTTTGATAACAATAAAATCCTGATAGAATTTTTTATTTTTATTTAGCAGCACCAGATTTTAATCGGTACCTGTACCTGTTGCTATGACCCACTAGCTAGTTAGTCGTTCGGTAGTATCACGGCGTATTCTTGTCATGGAGGGTAGTTCCTGATGGAGATGTCTGCCCGTTGACAACTTGTAACAGCTTGACAATTCCATACCACCATCCTAGGCCTATGGCGAGCAATGCGATAGTGCGTGATCTACCACTTAACATCAGGTGGGCCCATGTTTGTTTCATCACCTTGTTTAAAAAAAAATGCGATGCGATAACTACCTCGTGGCAGAGAGTTCCACATCTTTGAACCCACAAAGCCATTCTCCCGTGGAAACTCAAGCTGTGTGGAATAAGCTCCCTCTGCTGAGAGATTTTCTTACGTACATTACGTTCAATAAATGACTACGAGGATTTGCAAAAAAATTTTGATAGGCAAAACGCTTGTTGATTCCTTTTTTTCGGCACGTTCCTGACGTGCGTGACCTACGAGACAATGCTTTGTTAGACGCGCTGGTTACCACATAACATTCGAATTATGGGCCACTTATTATGCTGTTCCTAGATAAATAAAAAAAAACAATTTGTTAAAAGGACTTGGCAAAACAGATTTTCTCCAGCGCCAGTACAAAAAAAATATGTTTTAACTACAATTCACAATACAAAACACTCAATTATTCAATACAAACACAAACAGTTATAAAGATAATTTTCACTTATAAAAAAATTACGAAAGACTTAAATTTTAAAAAACCCAACTCAAGGGAAAAAACAAAACGCAAGACTAGGCGGTATGGTCTTAGTACTATAGCCTGCTTCGAAAGGAGCGAAAAAAAAAAAAAAACAGCATAATACAGCACTCTGTCTGTGGTTGTTGTTTTTGTTTTGGATTGTGTGCTAATGAAGGAATACTTTTGGATGGACTAAACAATTACACTTTATTCAAAAGCTAAGATGAATAACTCTTCCATCGACTTACGTGTACGTTGTATAATTTGTTTTGAAAAGGTTAGTAATTCTACCGATTTGTCTTCTGAGCCAGTTGAGTGTAAAGATATTTTAAGAAAGATTTCATTGTGTTTCCAAATTACTCTGACTTCTGAGAAGTATTTACCTTGTGCTTTTTGTAAGCAATGTCTAGGAGATTTAAACTCTGCATACAGTTTTAGAACCAAGTGTACGACTATTCATGAACGGTTCCAAGATTACTGTAAAAGCCTAAACGAATCACAAATTAACACTGAACTAGACAGTGGCACGATATTTGACGATTATTGGTCAGAAACCAAAAGAAAAAACAGACCAGAAACTGAAATACAAATAAAACCGAATAGTGAAGTGAATTTTATATGTGATTTGTGTCATAAAATATTAAAAACAAAAAAATCCCTTGTGAAACATATAGTCAGCATGCACGAAAAACGACGCCATGTAGGAAATGTGACTGGATTTGGTTCAGGTCGCCAGTACCATTGCACCACTTGCTCATACTCCACCCGTCACAGCCAGACATTGGTCAACCACATGAGAACACATAACGGAGAGAGACCTTTCAACTGTGATTGTGGAAAAAGCTTTACCCAAGCATCAAGCTTGGCAGCTCACCGCAAGATCCACAGTAATACCACAGACTTCACCTGCACTGAATGTGGTAGACAGTTCAAACATGCATTTTCATTGAAGACGCATATGCAAGTTCATAATTCTGGCACCCATGCATGCAACATATGCAACAAAGTGCTCAAATCTAAGCAGAGTTTGACTGGTCATATGAATAGACATAAAAACATTTATAATTATAAATGTGAGGAATGTTGGGCTGCTTTTGTAACATCAGCAGAGTTACGCAATCATAAAAGGAGGCACATTGCTATCAAGGATAAGAAATGCCATATTTGTAACTATGCAACATGTTTCAAGAAGAGATTATCGGATCACCTTAAAAGGTATTAAAACATGATAGTATTTATTGTAATATAGTGGTCCTAATGTCATGTCCCAAATTCTTCTTAAATTAGGATAGTAGTAAATCTATTGTGTCTAGAGTCCCAGTGTACTACATGCTAATAATATTTTTCAAAGCACTGTGTAGTTAATACTATTTTTGCAATCAATTTCAAATTATAAAACCTGTTTGCTAAATTCTCTTTGGTCCATTCGTAGCTTTAACTTCTGTTGTTTGTTTCAGTCATGGTGGTATAAAAGCTTTCAAGTGCAGTTTATGTGACATGGCATTTGTCACTGATGGTAATCTAAAGCGGCACATGAGGGTACATACACGGGAGAAGCCATTCCCCTGCCAAGCATGCACCCAGAGATTCGCACATAGCTCCAGTCTCAACAATCACATGCTAACTTTCCATGGAGTTAAATACAAATGGGGAGATCATAAGCTTAAAAAAACTATAAGTAAATCTATGAAATTGGAGAACATTTCCAATCGAGGCAGTGGTTCTTAAATAAAACATTGTTTTTTACATAGAAAGTTTTAATTAATGCTAGAAGCACATAAAATTCTAATTTAATTAAATACATGTCAATTATTTTAGAGCAGTAAGTTTATTATACATACTTTCAATTAATAAAATGTCGCCAATGCATCTATACTTATGTATAATGTGGCTATTCGACCACCACTGCTGATTTAAAACCTACACATTTATTATTTCATCCCAATAAATAAATTGTATTTTGAATGTAAGGAATCATTTCAACTTCATACATAGTTCTCATCAAATAAAATGTTTTTATTATTGATATAAAGGATGTGGGATAGTATGAAACAGTAACATTTAATATTTAAAATAAATTGAAGATATAATATTATGAAAAAGATTTAACACACAATGTCTAATTTTCACTATAAACAGGATGATTCTGTGAAACTTATGTTCACAATGTATCCTTTTCTAACATAGCAATGTTAGGTACAGTTCTAATTCAATGACCTTAAAAATGTATGTATTACAATATTAGAAAGCATTGAATCATAGCTAGGTCCTCAAAAATAACTAACATAAAACAATATTCTACTTAGGGCAATTTTTTTAATCTACAGATTTTATTAGTCAAATAAAAATATATCCCATCTTTTGTCAAAAACAAAGACTGACATTTTTTTATTCAAGAAAAGCTGATGACAGATATTCTGCCATTAGGATGTTTCATTTTATAAAGCTTAGTGTACACTATCATATAACTGAAAAATAAAGTACTCTATGTAGTGTACATAGCTTTGCCCAATATGAAACAACTCCATTCAGGGATCATACTTTAAAACCCATTGATCATTTAAAAATGACATGGTCTCACAAGGGAAGAGACACGCAATATAATTTACTTCATTTGTAGATTGTATAATTTGATTCATGGTCTCCTAGAGAGTTACATCACGGCAGAACTGGAAAAGCAACACCAATAAACTTCACGAAACGGCCACTGTACATATAGAAGCTTGTTTCGACAGAATCGCCGTCGCCGTGGTTCGATTAGTCAGCGGTCTCTACTCGTGCTAATCCAGATATACTTATACATGAATAAATCTGGATTAACACAAATACACTCCACTATCATCTATACATCTATATGAACACCACCAGTATGATGTCGTCAGACTAATAAAAAACGCTAGAATTGCCGCCTCGCAATCAAGTTTAACTTAGAAATAGAGATAAACTTAAACCTACTAAAACTGGTTGATGATAAAACTTACCCCTTCTATTTTCATATTCTGTTTTGTCCAGTATCCATCCAAAGGTTGCTTGCTAGACATCGCTGTTAGCGATAAAGCCGCACATTGTATTGCTACGCTGTGTATTGAAGTCTTAGGTGTAAAAATGTATCTTACTGAATTTTCCACTTTCTACTTCGGTAAAACTACTCTCCACTATTCCGAGATATGGAGATTGTATGTATATCTTATAAAATAATCTATATGATCTATGTATTAACTTAATCCTCCTCGTAATCTTCGTCATCAGAGATGTACTTGCGCTGCTTGCGCTTTCTAGTTGGAGTGCTCTTGCTTTTGCCCTTCAGTTTGATTTTCATCTTCATTGAACGGTTTGACTCTCCGTCAGAGTCTTCTTCTTCTGGAAATATAAAAATACCCACGAATAAGTTCAAGTACGTTACAGAAATGCAGAGTATGCCCACTTTATCTAATTTCTCTTCATCCGCACTAGGTGGTGTACTTGCCGCTAGCTGGCCCTTTTTGCGTGACGCTTGACACGACGTGTTGCTCGAACTTTTTTAGGTTCTACGACACGCCGGTTTCCTTCTCCGTTTTGAGAGTACTGGCTTATGGCACATAAATTTTTCGACAGAAAATCTCATTGGTACACAACTGGATTTGAACCCACGACGTTAGGATCGGAAGGCGGGGCCGCTACCACTAGACCATCAGTGCTCTTATCTATGGGCACATTATCTAAAACTAATGTTGGTTTCTGAATTTTATTTCATAATTCCTAAAATCATGGACTTCTACGAATGTTTGATCAAGGTACACGAATGTTTGAATAAGTTACCTTTCTCCTTCTCGTCCTCAGATTCGTCCGAGTTCTGTCCGTTCTCGTATTTGCGCCGCAGCTCGATAAACACGTTGCGAAGACGCACCGAGTCCTCGTATATCAGGGATGCCTCTTCGTTGTACGTCTGGGCGTTGGCGCACAGCGTGAAGAAATCGCGCTCCAAGTCCGTTATATCGGTGTACTGTCGAATAGAAATGAGTTTTTGAGGAACATACCAAAGCAGTATGATTATGATAGGTCCAGTTAACACCTCATTTTGCTGTTTGTCAAAATTATACATGAAGAAAAAGCCAACTTCCGAAGTGTAAATAATCAAAGGTACATCTCTAAGCAGAAGACTTGGGCACTACATCCCTATTTCGCGACATAATGGCTTTATTCCAAGTCTTGTTTATTTGTATAGCTCAATTATTTCAATCTGTACCTATATTTATGACTTACCGTATTTACAGGAGCACTTCAGTCCAGGCTTTGCTACCAAATTATAAAAAGAAGGGATGATAAAATAAGTTACAACAATAACGCAGGTACCTTTCCATCTTCAATCCTGTTCATGATTTTCTTGATGTCAAGCGGTTTCTTGATGACGTCATAGTAGTCTGGCAGCTCGCGCCGCGAAGGTAGCTTCATGAACGGCTCCGAGAGGACCCGCCCGCCCCTACATCAATAATACATTAATATTAAAGACTTTTCAACAATATCTGGATTCACAGCTATGCTATGGGTACAGTCAGCATTAAAAGTATGATGATGATTTACTAGTGTTTCTAATAATTATATTTTTTTATGTAAAAGATAACGGAAAACCTGATGGTAAGCGGTCACTGGCACCCATAGACACCAACAACACCATTATGCTGTCGTTGCGTTGCCTACCCTGTCTATTATTCGCCAGTAGTCGTTGCAATATACGATACTACTGGTTGATCTTGGCGTTTCTAAAGTGCACTATTTGAGTGACAATAATATGGAAATTAACGGAACATTCTGCTAACTTCAGACTCGCCCAGAGCCGCACTGCTCGCATTTATTATTATTATTATTATATGTGCATATGATTTGGCTCTATATACATTTATATCGAGAATCTCAGTCGGGAAAATGTTTTAGATCGGAAAGATAAGAATACTACGAAACTATTAGCCCTTTCGTACACTACGCTACGGTAACGAAAATTTGCGTAGCGCTGGTAAATAGCATAGATTTTTGTCATTTTTCAATGGAGAACTGCTGAGGCTCGTCTCAGACTCAAGAACTATTTCTGAATACGGGCCTTATACTTCTAAATAATGTCTCAATAACTGTTAACTACTGTCATAGGCTGTTATTTCTTTGGAATAATAATATATTTTAAACATGCGCGGAAATATTGTCATTACTTTTGAATATAGAACACGCGAAGTATCATATTTACGTAGACTGAAAAACCAAAATCACTTCCCGGCGCGTTCTCGCTCCGGCAATGTTGTATGAAACGGTGTGCTGTTTGAATTTAGAACTCTTTCATCTATCGTACACATTGCGTTCTCGTGGCTGTATAGCCACAGAAGCGTTTACCCTTCGGCACAAACTAAGCACAAAAAAAAAAATTGGCGGTAAAGCGGAGTTCGTTGTTATTTGGTTAATAAAAAAGAAATGTATTATGTAAAAGACCCTTTTTTATTTCCTTGCATTTTTTTAAGAAAAGCACTATATATGCCTCGGCCGAAATGGCAATTGCCTATTTCGCTGCCTTTGCAATAATGTACTATTAAAGCGACCTAACTAAATGAATTTAATCTAACCACAATGATACACTAGGGGTACAACACAACTATACTTACTCATCAGAATGTTCGATGACTTTCTTCATGATACTTTTCAGGCGCTTTTTCAAAAGATTGAGCTCAGTTTTGCTCTTCTTTTTGGACGAAGCGGGCACTTCTTCTTCGTCTGAATCCTCTTGGCGTCTGTAATAAAACAGTACCTAGCTAAGTATATAAATAGACCAGCGAATTCGTAAAATTACACATTATTATCATTATTACATTACAATAACATACTCCGGAGATCCTGGATATGATTCTCCTAATATTATAAATAACAAGAAAAGACAGTTTCGATGTTCGTGCCTCAATCACACCCTAATCACTGTGCCGATTTAGATTAACTTGAAATAAATATAGTTCGCCACCTAGCTTATTTTTTTTTCATCCATTCATAGATTTCATACTATTGGTATCTGGCCGAATATCACAGAATATTCGGCCGGATACCGGATTGTAAACGGAAATCAAAATCAAAAGTGTATTTATTTATTAAGACAGCAAGGATCACTTCGAAACTTGCTAAGGCTAGGTGAGTCTAGGTGCGTATGTGCATTTCTACTTTTTATGTCCAAAAGAAAAAGCAGGTAAAAAACCGCCTTCACACAATCGAAGTCACAAAAATCAAATTTTTTATGCGTTTATTCAGTTGGTCACAAGGATCACTTTCTGGATGTTTCAACGTCTTAAAGCTCATGGTGAGTGTAGGTGGTTCCAGGTCCGCGGGACCAAGTTTAGTAGAACAGTCAACAAACTACAAAAAGAATAATAAATAAATAACTTTATACCGTCTCTTTTTTCCCTTCTTCCTCTTCTTATCGAGTACTTCATCGTCATCGTCGTCTTCTTCTTCCTCGCCTTCGTCGAACTCATCGTCAATAGCCTTTAGCCATTCCTTCTCAGTCAATGAGTCCGTGTAGTCGACCTCCTTGCGCTGTCGAGACCCGCGGCCTAAGGTCTCGTCTTCGTCGAGGTAGTTCCAACCTTGACCCTGTAGTTAAAATAACATGAAAAAGGATTGTCCTATTATTATTATTGACTATGTGACCAGCAGAGTTAAGGCCTGGCTGGTATGCCAATAGATAAATAAGGATTTGTGACGCATTTCGATGTGGTTTTCATAATTTGCGACTGTCTATTTATTGAGAAATCTAAGAAAACATGTGGAGGTTACGATATCTGAAGGAGTGACCATGTAGTTTGGCTTTATTGAGACATTTTTGAGAAGAAGAACCGTCGTTATCGTACGTAAGTCACTTTCTCACTTCACTCACTTTCAAAAGAAAATTGAGCTTATACTGATAACACTGTCAGTAGAGAGATATTACTTTGTCGGTATCATTCCAATATTAGATGACATTCCCCTTTAATTTCCAGGAAGAACGATTTCAAACCTTCTCCATTCACAGACTGTGTGAAACCTGTTATTTAAACACACCTTTTTTCACCTTTACCTTGAAGAATCGTCATCAGCCTGAAGAAGTCCACTGCTGGACATAGGCCTCTATACATTTTCGTGATGAACGATTCTGAACCCTCTATTCCCCCGACTTTTTGCGTTATTCACAATGCCCACAGACCATTGGGTGGTGAATAATCTTCTTAACTTAGCGCTTGTTGGGATTTTGATGCAGTTTCCTCATAATTAGTGTTTCGAATGCGGCCCCTTCACTTCCATATACGACATGACAGCGACCTCTTTTATCTGACTCGCGTAACTTGTTCAATGAATAATTTTACGGCTGTAGGCAATAAATATTGTACATCAGCTTTGTAGAGCGCTATCTTTTTCTGACGCACCTACGCCGTATGAAGCTAAAATTAGCCGATGCGCAGTGTTTGTTGTCTACTACTATACCTTATTGCAAACCACTTCGTCATCATTCTTGACAAGCCAGTCCGGTAGCTCAGACTCCTCGATAAGACGCGCTTGCGTTTCGGTCTTCTTCCGCTCGATGTCGATCTGCTTGAAGAGTTCCATCTCGTCCTCCGAGCGAGCTATCATCTCGTTGATTAGATCGTCTTCGGGCAACTCGTTTTCCTCCTGTTGGGTATTCGAAATTATAGCAAGGCGACATCTCTCGTTTGCACCAAATACAAGTTCGGCTTTTGAGCAGGCTTTGTGCCGTAGCTAGTCTCATATCAGAGAAAGAATATCTTTATCAGGCTGACGAAGTCTGCACTGTTGAAAATGGAATACAGGGCAACTCTTTGGGAACTTTTGGTATTATAACTTTGTTTTCAAAGATACAAATTATTATAATTGATACTATCCTTTCTCGATACACGGAAAAGTGTTAATTGATTATTTAGTGATAATTGGAGCACATAAAGACCTACTTAATTAGTACCCAGTTCGACATGAGAGTATGGCAGTCCCAAAAGTCTACTGAAAACAGTTGTACTTTATTTACCTCTTCGTCATCTCCATCTTGATGTAAGATCGTTTGCAGGAACTGTTGCCGCTCGGAGCCGGTGGACTTCTGATCGAACATACCAGCTTGGATGACCTTCTCGTCCATGTTTAATTTGTACCTGTACATAGCATAGACGTAATTTATATGTAAGAGCATTTCGACCGTTTTAGAGTATCGCTTTATGTCACATTCTTTGCCGTGGTCGTCAGCCAAAAGTCGCGGGTTCGTATCCAGTCGTGTACTTATTATTTTTTATTTGAAATGTACACAATGCTAGTGATTTTTATAATGTTCCAAAAACAACCAAGGGGAAGATCGCGAATTCAAATCCCGCTCGGCTCTTAACTTTTGGGACATTATAAATTCTTTTCATTACTCATACTCTGAAAGTAGGTCTGAAGTTGCCTGAGGGGCCTAATTGAAAGTAAAACTTTCAGCCCTAGGGAGAATCGCTTTCTACTGACAGCTGTTAAATTATAAAAAAAAAACAAGTTCTATTTTATTCAACCATGTTCCAACTTTCTAAAGTCTTTCTAACTGCAAGGAGGTCGTTGAACCAAATTCCAACTTTTTATTCAGCAAGTAGGTTGGAAACCCATTACAACGGTAAGAAGTTTATAAAGTCTAATTAGAGCGCAATGTAAAATTTAAATTTAAATAACGTAAAGATAGTATTAAATAAATAATATATCTTCTAAATTACTTGAGTAATATATAGCTTCAACTATTTATTTAAAATAACATAGATTTGAGCAAACCATTTTATCATTTTTTAAATTATGAGAATGAAAATAATGGCTGAATAATGCTGGCGAGCCGAAGCCGAAGGCCCGCCAGAGAAAAAGAAAAAAAAAACCGGGAAGGCGGCAATTAAATCTTTATTTTCACTAATTTTTCTTTCATGTTTTTATTTTTACTTTCCTTGTATTCGTAATGAAAAGCAGTGTTTACCTCGGGTGAAAGTCTTTTAAGTCCCTCAAGCTCCATTGGCGCCCTCGCTACGCTCTGGCGCCAAACCCGTCTCGGGACTCAAAAAACGTGACTTTCAACACTCAGGTAACAATGTACTATTTTGATTTTCTATGAGTAGTAAACTAGTGTTTAAAATCTATAAAAAACAATCTAGATAGAATTATTTCTACTTGTTTTGTCGAAAAAGGTGTATATTAACATATTGATTTTATTACCTGGCTGCAGCAAGGATCCTCTCTTCCACAGAGTTGACAGTCATAAGTCGCAGAACGCGCACCTCGTTACGCTGTCCGATACGATGCGCACGATCTTGAGCTTGAAGGTCCTGACAAATGACGTTCCAAACATTATAGTCTATAATATTATAAACGTGAATATTTGTTGAGAGCGATATTGGTGGTCTGCTTCTGATCGTTCACTGGTTCTTTAGAACCAAGCGTGGTGAAAGGATTTTAAGTGCGCCTCATAGAAGCTCTTTTCGTGCACTTGACACATATTTTCAAACTTTTAGGTTCTACGACATGCCTGTTTCGGAAACGGAACTTAATGTGGTTCTCGGGTTTTTTTTAAGGGCAAACCTGATGCGGATTCCAATCGGAGTCGAATATGATGACAGTGTCAGCGCTCTGCAGATTGAGGCCGAGCCCGCCGGCGCGTGTCGACAGCAGGAAGATAAAGTACTCAGAGTTGGGGTCGTTGAACTTCTTCAGTAACTCGCCGCGGTCCTCGGCCTTCGTCATACCGTCCAGTCTGAGAAATTATTTACATTTCCCATAGAGCAACATATAGAACTGCGATTTTGAGATTGTATTGAGTTTAACCGTTTTTATACTGGTTTTTGTGTCGTGTTATAAGCGCCCCTAGCAGGCATGAAAAGAAGCATGGCATGATCGTCGCCCGTAGCATATCTCCGCTGCGGAACCGTTAAAGCGAAACCGCTAGATAAATTCCGTTGCGATCAAGTGACAAAAAACGGCGACCATTGCGCGGAAGTGTGGCTGGCGTCGGATCACATCGACGAAGTCACGAAAGAGATGGAATATAGTCAAATCTATGCGTTAGAACAGGCAGCCTTCTTTCTGATAGATACTCGTATGTCGGTCTATTAGATTTTCGTTTTAGATTTCGAAAGCCATGCCGCATTTCTTAGCTACTACTACTAGCCTGTAGTGTCCCACTGTTGGGCAAAGGCACTGCAAGCTATTTCTTGTTCTTCGGTAATAGCCTCACCGATTGTGCATTTCCAGTTGTTGCTTTAGCGGCAGGCATCTTCAATGCCCCAAAATAAATGGTGTAAGCAATATTTATTCATATAAAATGTTTTTTTAGTGTAGTAGACTCACCTCAAGTATGTGAATGCCCGGAAGGAGAGGAAGTCCTCAATAATGGTCATGCATTGCGTCATCTGACAGAACATTAGCACTCTGTGGTTGCTGCGCTTCAGTTTGGGCAGAATGCGGTCCAATAGCTCGAATTTGCCCGACGCGCGGTACAAATCAGACCTGGAAATCAAAATTAGTTTAGTGTGTTTGATTATGTAGTTTTTAACTACATAATCTACTACTTCACTACTTTTTGTTACGTCTGTACATAATAAAATATCGACTGGTCTTACAGTTAGGCTCTGCTTTCTGTAGGTGGTGGGTTCGATTCTTACCAAGCACTAACATTAACATTAAGTACTGTACCTTGTTGTTAATTTTAATACCTAAGCTTTCCTTTTTTTATGTAAGCACGCCAACGCCATTCCTACCTCTAAGGTTGGCAGGTAGAAAATGCTTGAAGCATTAAGCCCACCTTTTGTACATAGCATTTAGTTTTTGTGCATTAGAGAGTTTTTTTTTTTACAATTTATAGGTTTTCTTTTGACCGCAATCTCACTCGCTGCTATGTGATGATGCGTATTTAAGTTTATGAAGTAAGTTCTAACAGTTATTCTAGTTTTAGAGTACAAACATCTTCTTTTAAAACATATCACCACCCGACATTGCGTAGATTCCAAGAATTTAGTTCTGTATAGATAGTGCAAGCCACGAAGGCGCGCCCCACTATTCCTCCGAACCGTTTATAGTATGTGTGCAAGCTTCCGTCAATGTTTGAGTGTTATCGGTACACACTAATTACCTATGAGTGCACACGCACACTACAATGAATAGACTACGGTTCGCGACTGCCACTCGAAGCAAACTCACCGCACCCCGCGAGGGGCGCGTCTTCGTGAATTGCACTATCTATACAAAAGATAAATTTCTATCCATCTTTGTTCTTCTTCTCGTCGTATCACTAGTTCTTTCGAACCAGTGTGGTAAAAGGATATTAAGTGCACTTGATGATGTTTTAAGTGATAGCTTACCCCGAGACAACGCCACCCCTAGAGCCGATATGATCGCAGAACTTCTCCTCGATGTGCTGAAACATGAAGGGATGGTTGCACAGCTTGCGGAGTTGCACTATGGTGTTCATGAGTGCCTTCGCGCCGCCCTTGCCTTTGTTGCCCTTCTCTGAGCCATCGGTTAGCAGTACGCCTTTCGACTGCATGTGTCTGGGAAATATATTACATTAAGTTTTCATCGTTTTAGGTTTTCATTATCTTTGATGTTTAAGGGGGTCAATGAAATGCCAACATTGAAAGCCAAAAATATTTGAAAATTATAATGGTATTAGGGCTGATGTTTCCATCACCTAATTAACACTATTAGTCGAACAAAAAATGTCAGTCCTTGTTTTTAGTATACCTAAAAAAAGATATATTTTTATTTCACTTTCTCAATCAATTGATCGCTAAGAGCTCCACGGAAGCGAGACAAAATAGCCAAAGCTACACAGAGAATTGACAATAACATTCGTTAATTTTTAACCGACTTCTAGAATTCTCAATACGATACGCATTGTTATGATAATGTCGTCTTGGTATTCTATACTCACTTGTACAAGACCCGTTGTAGCCCCGACATATCGCATTTGAGGATGTATTCGACCTTATCCGGCAGTTGGCTCTCCACCTCCTTCTTGAGACGCCGCAGTAAGAACGGACGCAGCACCTTGTGCAGACGCCGGATTATAAGAATAGTTTCTTCCTCGTTCAACTCCACCTGAAAGAATCTATCGCTGTACGGGCTGGCAACATCGCGTCTTGAAAATTAGTATTGGAACATTGAGCTGGCAACGTCGCGAAGGCTGCAGTTGATTTGTGTGATCCCGAAAAGAGACCGATTGAAAAGGCGAGCTGGCAACGTTGCCCAAATTGACAGGTGTGATGTGTGAAGCGGAAAGGTGAGCTGGCAACGTAGTGCGAACAGCTGACGACATCTAATTTTTTATTTGGTGCTTGATAATTGCTGTTTGGGGACAGCGAGGGACCCAAGAACCCAATTTTACTCAGATATAACTACTGAACAAGAAGTTTGCATGATCATGATGACATGCTGCATTTTATATCCAAATGAAAATATTGGTTGGTCGAGTCGAGGTTAGGCAGCCTGGATCGGTGGGAGGTTTTTTTAGCCCACCTAATGTTAAGTGTTTTTTTTAACCTGCACTGACCCACAGCTGGGCAAAGGTCTCCATCAAAATTTTCGAACTATCAGGATCTGGCAACTTCCCACTAATCCTTCTCCAGAACTTCAAGATCGTCTCGCCATCGTCTTTTTGGCCGGTCACGCCGTCGCATTCCGTCCTGATTTGTTAAGTGGTTACCTTACCATAAAAAATTAGGTACCTCAAAGCCCACAAACGTTTGAAATGAGTACAGCCTACGATGCACAACTTGAGGCATATAGTATAGGTAAATAAATAATAAATAAATATTTTGGACATTCCACACAACACCACCTAGCCCCAAACTAAGCGGAGCTTGTACTATGGGAACCAGATAGCTGATATAACACTTAAATATATATTTTTTTGTAAATTTATACTTAGAATACAATATAACACCCAGACAGAGAACAAACATCTATGTTCACCACACAAATATTTGTTCTCGGTGGGGATCGAACCCACGACCTACAGCACAGAAGACAGAGCTACTACCAACTGAGCTGAGAGGCCAGTCAAGGCCTGTTAAGTCAGGTGCTAGGCATTATGTCTTTCATGTACCAACTATTGAATATAATGACTTATAGTTACCTTTTCTCCAGTAGTAGCGAACGGGGCATTGAACCATTGCTCGAAAGTCGAACAACTCTTGAAGATGGACGGCAGAAGGAAATTCAACAGCGCCCACAGTTCAGGCAGCTTGTTCTGAAGCGGTGTTCCCGTCAGCAATAGCCGATGTGGGGCGATGTAGTGCGTGTTTAGCACTTGCGTCAGCTTGCAATGGTGGTTCTTCATACGGTGACCCTCGTCGATTATCATGTATTTCCATGTCACCTGCACGAAAATGTCTTATTTATATTTTACTTTATAGCAGACATGTACTACTATGAAGGTCTGTTTTTACCTTAACGGGGAAGAGGAAGGCCAATAATAAGTTACGTGCGCCAGATAAAAGAAAAGGTCGCTGTCATGTCGTATAAGGAAGTCTAGGAGGTCGCATTCGAAAGACTTCATTAGAAAAAACTGCGTCAAAACCCCGACTAAGCTCTTAAATTTAAGAAAAAGTAGAAATGTGCGCCGCGTTGAAAAAAGTCGGCAGCGGCGTGCATGATGTTTTTTATTGAAGAAAATACTATTTAAATCAACCAAACAGGTTTTACTGAAACACAGAGTACTGTTAAAACTCTAAATCATACTAAAACCGCACCAGTTCATATATGCAAGCTTTTAAGGTCTGTTTTAACTCAGTGAGTAATTGGAACCCAATGTAGGTAAAGTAATGATAATCTCACGCCGATCGAAAATGGCAGCGACGGCGCGCTAAGCACCGGGATTGTAATTTTTTCAAGGGTACTTGAGGCGGTTGCGAACCGATTTCACTCACTGACCTTTTATATGAATCTTCCCAAAATGTATTTTTTTTTGTTATTTGGAATAATATCGAAGCCACTTTTCACCCAGGCTTGGAAAGACTTACCTTAGCAAGTACGCCCTTGTCTTTGATGACGTATTCGTATGTAGTTAGCAGTACGTTGAATTTGGTGGTTCTCAACTGCGTTTGGACGAGGCGACGCGCTTGAGGCGATCCCTTGTATGAGACCACGTTCACTGTTGGCGCCCATTTTTCGAACTCAAGCACCCAGTTGGATAGCGTACTGAAAATAACATGATCTTAAAGATAAACGTAAAAAAAATCCTCGAGGGTAGGCAACGCAACGACAGCACCCTTGGTTTTGTTGGTGTCTATGGGCGACGGTGACCGCTTACCATCGTAGACCGTAAGCTCGTTTGTTTTCTGGTTGTAAAGGGTGGATTTTTATTGTGACCAGTGAATGTGATTCTTCATTAAATTCGTGAGTTGTGGGCTATTTCTTTGGAATCCGAAGATATCGATTAAAAACGCGAGCTGGCAACGTCGCGCATTTTGGCAGATGGCATGTGTGAAGCGGAAAGGTGAGCTGGCAACGTCGTGCGAAATGTTCGCGACACCTTTACTTACTACCTTAACTTTTTTTACTAAATATTTTCAATCATAATCAAGCTTTAAACTACGATATCAAGGAAAGCCTATTTTTTTAAATGAATAATGTATATAGGTGCTGGGCAAGCCTTATTCAATTTAAAATCCTGTCCCAGGCACCACAGCGTCCCGTAAATAGGAGGGGCAAGTGAGAACAGTTACCCCTGACGCTGTATAAATCAACTACATTAGATGCCTGTATACAGAAAGACCTGTATACTGTTGATATGAGCCAAGTCGGCAGAGGGAACAAATTAAAGTTGTGGGTTCAAGCTCTACTAATAGAAACAAAGTTTGTTGTTTGTACCTGAGAGGCACAATGATGAGAAAAGGGCCGTTGACCTTCTTCTTCTCCATCAGGTAGGTGACCAGCGCTATCGTTTGTATGGTCTTACCGAGACCCATTTCATCTGCCAGGATTCCGTTCAAGTTGTTGTTGAAAAGCGACACCAGCCATTCTAGACCCTGAAACAAATACCAGCAGCTCAATTTGATTACTAATCTGTTGTTAGCCGGTTTTGGGAATAGGACATCTCTACTGGGACCGAGCGACGAGACACATTCGAGGGAGGAAAGATGGCGTCGTAATGTGTAGTTGTATTGTTGCCTGCCAAGCGTATACGATCCGGTCTGTGTGAAAAGAAAAATGCGCGCCGATGTTCTCCGCCGATGTTCTCCGGTCTGTGTGAACGGCCCCTAAGCCTACGCCAGTGGAACTTATTCTAATATGAATAGAGCATAATGGTTTGTTATATTTACCTTAATTTGATACTCCTTGAGATTTCCGTTTACGAGGATGCTGGATTGCTCCGTAACAGATTCGTGGACTGTATGCGCAATACTGAAAACATTGAGCATTGGTATTATTGGTATCGACGACATTGCGGGAAGTCGGTGGATGAAAAGGGCTCAGAACCGTTCTTCCTGGAAATGTATAGGGGAGGCCTATGTCCAGCAGTTGACTTTTTCAGGCTGAGGCTGATGATGACAATGATAATGACTATAGGTATAATTCAAAAAGACTACACCAAGTCTTTTTGTAATGATCTAAATCACCATTAATCCAAATACATAATATGTATTTGACATGATATTATCATGAATACAAAACTTACGAGATATATATTTCGTGAAGCCAGCTTCGACAGAGAAGTAAAAGGAATGCAAAGAAGAATACCAATAGTGCAGCCGACTGTAGAGTCCGCGCAAGATAACTCTGCGAGTGACACATGGCGAAAACATGATAAAAATGGACTGGAAATATATCTTTCGACCACAATGAATGGATCACAGTGAAAATACATGAATGGGGAAATCGAATTTGCGTCGCGTTTCATGCAACTCTGTGTTGTTATTGGGAGTCCATTTCCGTTTTTTTACATTGTTCGCCATCTGTCATTCGCAAAACTATCTTGCGCGGACTCTTCAACCCACCGGTATGTACAGATTAGAAAAAAAGAATAAAGATGATGTAGATACCTGTAATAGGTCTGTTCTTCAGTTTTGTACTCATCATCCTCAACCTTGGCTTTTTTGAGTGCGTCACGCTCCTTCTCTTCTTCTGTCTTTTCTCGTTCAGGTTTCCTCCTGCTTTCTATTACATAAGACATAAAACAATTCAATAGAGAACTCTTACACAGAAGCTTTGAACATTACAGAATTAAATAGTAGTTTCAACGTATTGTAGCCATATAAAATATATATCTAATTTTGCTCTTTAGTATATAGATATCGTAAAAACACTTCAGAAAGCTTCAGACTGTAGAGATTCTGTACACATTAAATTATCGTATACTCATATACATAGACCTAAATCATATAAATAAAATGGCGGCGTGACCTGAATCCAAAATGGCCGCTTTTGTCCTCTGTTAAAGCGGCCATTTTGGATTCAGGCCACGCCCACAAACGCGTTGCTTAATCTTTCTTGCTGTCAAAAGTATTTGTACTCACCATCATCATCTTGGCTGTCGTCTCCAGAGTCCTCGGAGTCCGTCAGCAATTCCCATCCGGGGTGAGTTGCCATCCAGTCTTTGAGCTGAGACAGCAATGGTGCCTCTTCTCCTTTCAGCGTCTAAAATAGGGACGAAATGATTCCTCTCTTATTAGGTTACGCTTTAGATCAAAATCATTTTATGGCCTGATTTTTTTTTTTATTTGTACTGTTGTCTTTTTTTTACTTTTAAGATTTATATTGTTAAATTTATTCGATTTTTCGGCGCTTAAGAATTCTACGGTTTAATAGTAGATATCTGATGAATAGATATCTGAAATTTGTGCCAGTATTTAGGGAAAAGCATATCTTTATAATAATTTTGTAACATGTTTTCATACATCGCCTGATTTGGGATCTACAACGCTGACGCGCTGGTCTGACGTTTGCGAGCTGTCATCCATAGCATCGATGTCGCCGCCTTCCAGAAGCTTCTTCTTTCTTGATTTCTGTAATTATTCGTATCATTACAGAAACAATTTAACCACTCAGACTTTCAGGTGCTACTACTACTAAGTAATACTAATTAGTTCTAATAAGATTACAATCTAGCCACAATGTAGGTAAATAAGCAATTTTATGTTGACTTGTACAATTTTTAAAGCGTAAAGGTAAGCGTAGTGTAGGACGCCCTCCGGCAAGGTGGGGTGACGATCTGCGAAATGTAGCTGGCAAGCACTGGAGGAGAAGAGCCGAAGACCGGGCTCAGTGGCACGTCTTGGGAGAGACCTACGTCCAGCAGTGGACTAATACAGGTTGATGATGATGACGATGTACAATTTTTATGTTTACCCTCTTCCGCTTTTCCTCTTCAACTTGCTTCTTCCTCTGCTCCTGCTTGTGCGTTTTCACCATGTCCGTGAGACTGGCGATGTACTCATCAGTCTGGGCAAGGAGGAAAGCTAACCTCTTGTCTTTCTTTTGATCAATCAGCTTTCTGTATCCCTCTTCGTCTTCCGCCATCAAACTGAGGGAGTGAAAAATAGATTTAAGAATAAATTTAAACTTTCTGTTTGCTGGCAAAAATAAGGCTTAGAGACTAGTTAGCGTTTCGTTTATTTATTAGTTAGCGCTAATAACGAATCTAAAATGGCGTCGCCAATAATTTCATTTAATATTAGTTATCTCTCAATCGAATCATACTAATAAGGGTTATTTATTAGCGCTGCCATAATATATTAGTTTCTTTGGGTTTTATATTGGTTGCTGAAGGCTCCATTAGCTAAAAATAAAACTGAAGTCTTGCCATCTTTTATCGTTGACATTTTGTGAGAATTATACTTTACAGGGTGACATTAAAACCGCAGGGGATATAAATAGCCTTAAAAAT
This sequence comes from Thera obeliscata, assembly GCA_947578465.1. Classification (NCBI taxonomy): domain Eukaryota; kingdom Metazoa; phylum Arthropoda; class Insecta; order Lepidoptera; family Geometridae; genus Thera; species Thera obeliscata. Next base: position 10,774,099 of record OX387926.1, read on the forward strand.
TATAACCTACCGTCGCATACGCTCCTTTTCGATGCGTTCTTGTTCCTTCTTCTGTTCCCTTTCAGCGTTCGCGTGGTAGTTCATAATAGCTTTGTTCATACGAGACAGTTTAGATACGTTGTTGCGGTGGTACTCCTTGAAGTCTTTGGCTAAGGAACAGAATATCTTTACTGTACATTACATCATTTAAAAATAGGACTTAAAGAGTTGTATTTAATCAGGAATTATGACAAGAGCACTGGTGGACAAGTCGTAGTGGGTGGGTGAGTTATTTTGTATAAAAATGTGTGTGCACTAATGCCAATTCTCTCAAACGGAGAAGGAAAACAACGTGAGGGTACCGGCATGTCGTAGATCCTATAGAGTTAGAACTCTATAGGTATGATTTAGAAATCATTGTGTCAAGTGCACGAAAAGAGACGCGCTTAAAATCCTTTCACCACTTCTCTTTCACACAAGAAGATAACGCTATTGTAGCGGCACGTCATTATTCCTCGCGTCCACAAGTCTTGCTTACTCGGCGGAACAGACCCTTAAACTCATCTTACTGATTCTCATTGCCTGCCTACGTACCCGCTACCTAGCTGAAGTGATGAGTTATAGAGAGACAATACTGAAGCTACTTATGCAACAAGAATGACGCTTCAGTATTGTCTATGCTCATGAGCAGCACCAAACTTGGCCGTAACATACCATGTTGCAGTACAGTTTGCAAGAACTCCTGGTGTTTCTGCCTTCGCTTCCTCTCGGCCTCGAGTTTTTGTTGCTTCTCGAGTTTCTCAGTAGCGCGCGCCTCGCGTAATCCTTGCCGCTTCGTGCGCTTGTACGCTTTGATGTTCACAGCGGTTTCTAATGTTGTGTCGCGTCGGACTTGGCCTAGGATCTGGGAAATAAGATGGTCAGCATTATTATCACGGGCAAAATTAATAAGAAACAATAAACTGAGTGAGATTCGAATCTATGACAACTGCGGTACCCAAGTCCCCATCATCATCATCAATTAAAAGAAACGGCAATGATCAATTGAAATCTTAACAGCTGAACCGATTTTGATGAAATTTCTAAGACTAATCAGAAAATGTGGCCCTTCAAATAAATAATTATTTTCCAATAAATGACGTAAAAATAAGTTAAACAGGCCTATTTGCATCTATTGTAGATGATTTATAATAGCGTCAGGGGCAACTGGTGTTTACTCATGCCTCTACTTGATAAGAATGCATTCAAATCGTAACTTTCAGGTTAGAACATTTACAGGGCAAATGCTGTCAAAATTAGTGAACTTACAAACCAACTTATAGATTTTGAATTTTTGCCCTGTAAAAGCTCTTCACTAGCCCATGAAACGGTGGATTTTACTTATTGGGTTGCGACATTTATTATCATTAATTATACTGTACTTCTTTTTTCAAGTTTGCTAAGTTACCTCGGCTCGCAGCTGCTTCTGGAAGTTGAGGACGCGCAGTCCCCTGAGTTCCAGCTGCGCGTGGAGACGCAGATCTTCTGGAATGTTCGCCGGCAGATTGGACAACACCTCCATGCGTAGAGCGATCCGAGCGGCAATCCTAAAAACATACATATACATAAAATCAGGCCTCATTCCCAAGAGGGTATGCAGAGTTCACGGATTTGCAATCCTAAAATAGCACATCATTTAAATCGATTAACAACGGGAAACAACTTCTCCCTAGCACAATATAACCTTTAGAAAAATATAAACTAACTGAACTTGTTTATGAAAAATCGCGAGCAACTATTCTATCTGCAACACTGATTAATTATGATTGGGATATTATACCTTTCAAAAGGTCAGTGTGCGAACGAGAAGGTCATAGACGGCAGTCTCCTAATACACTGATCAATACGAAGCTTGCTTCGCAGCTCCTGGGATTATAATTTTGAGGCCTAAAATTAATTAAAATGTCATCGCACGAACAACATACCTATTTTCCCTCTCAGTCATTATTTGTATTGGATCAATTCCCACTGGCTTCGGGATGCTGGTGATGCGATTCTGTTTCGCGCCCGGGACTGGAACGCCGGGCTGTAAGATAGAAACAAATATGAGCACATACATACTGTATTAAACGGGTACTGTTTAAAATTGAGTAAATTGAATTTGTTGTGAACTTCGCTTAAGCATACATATTATTCTACCTGATTTGGATTCGGTTGGGGTCCGGGAGCGCCACCGGGCCCGGCTGGACGAAGAGGTGCCGGCCCACGAATTGGAGCACCACCCATCGGCTGAAAAACCAATAAGCTATGAAGACCTTTGTTCTTTATTGCATGCTAATAATATGTTGTTATGAAAACTCACAGGATTAACGAGAGGCGGAGTCAATTGTGTCGGAGGAGCCATCTGGCCCGTCATCGGCAGAGGAGTAGGCGGCGCCCCTCCCCCCGCGCGCGCCGGGTCCCCTTGCCCCGCGCCCCCCGGCTTTCCCCCCGCCGGCCCCTGCCCCGCCATCGGCGGCTGGCCTTGTCCGTCGTACGGCGGCTGGGCCGGCGGCGTCGGCGAGTCCGAAGGGCCGTCACGCTTGCCCGCCGCTATCAGCGCGATCTGCTGCGTCAGCGGCTGGTTCCGCGCTAAACTTCGGTACGCGGTGATCTGAGCTTTCAACTGACACAGCTGGTTGTTCGAGAACAGGCCCTTGGAAGGATCTTGGGGGTTCGATCGGGCCCGGAGAGCGAGTAGCTGCGAATACCGCGGGTCTTCTTGCAAGCCCTTCTCTTCCATGCAGTCGATGGCGCGTTGCAGGGCGATAAGGTTATCGGGGCCGGGCGCGGGGATCGAGCCTTGCATCGGGGACGAAGAGGGCGGGGCTCCGTTCGCGGAGGATGACGGCGGCGGAGGCCCTTGTCCGTGAGGGGGGGTCTGTGCCGAGGGGGGGTGTTGGGCCGAGGTTGGTTGAGGGGAAGGCGCGGGTTGCGCGGAGGGCGGCGGCGGAGCGCCTCCAGGCGGCGCGTGTGCGTACTGCGGCGCGGCATGGGGTCCGCCCGGCATCATGCCGTGGTGCGGCGGCATGTGCCCGTGCGGCCCCCCGCCCGGCGGACCCTGCGGCCCGTTGCCGGGCGGCGGCCCTCCACCCATCTGCATTGGACCCTGAACATAAACATTATCTTAATGTCGCAGTTGGTATTTTCTATTATCTAGTCATGCCACTACTTCTTTCGAACCAGTTTGGTGAAAGGTTTTTAAGTGCGTCATAGAGAGCCCCCTTTCGTGCACTTGTTGTTTTTGTTGGTGCTACAACAGGTCATATTAAGACTTACCAAGTTATTTAGAGGTACATACATACCTCGAAAATACAAATTTAGAATGAAAATATGGATTACATAATGTACATTCTCTTTGATAAATTATAGCATAGCCACACTGAAATTATGTCAAACTATTAACAACAATAATGTTACTGATTATTTGCATATTATTAATTAAAAGTGTTGTTTCTCAAGAATTCCAAATAAAAAATTACTCATTATACAGAGTAACAGCTTTTAATGCTAATGAGAGGAAAGTTTTGTATGATATGTACATAAAATCGGAAAGTATTGTCTTCCTGAGCGGTATCACCAATGATGCTGGCTTGCCTATGGATATAGTTGTCGATTCATGCTGTACAGATGAGTTTGAGATGAATCTTCAAGACACATACATAGAATATGTTAATGTTGACAATGATCTAATGTCAGCGATATTTTAATAATCAATATAATAATGATAAATAAATGTCGTGGATAACACACAACATATCTATCTAGCCCCAAACTAATCAGAGCTGGTACTATGGGAACCAGATAGCTGATGAAATACTTATTTTTGTAAATACTCCCTAAGAAAACAATATAGCGCCCAAACAGAATAAACATCTACATTCACCACACAAATATTTGTTTTCAGTGGGGATCGAACCCACGACCTACGGAGTGGAAGGCAGAGTGACTCAGCTGAGAGGCGAGAGCACTGGTGGTCTAGTGGTAATGGCCCCGCCTTCCGATCTGAAGGTCGTGGGTTCAAATCCACTCGTGTACCAATGAGTTTTTCCGTCGAAAAATTAATGTGCACTATGCCAGTACTCTCAAAACGGTGAAGGTAAACATCGTGAGGAAACCGGCGTGTTGTAGAACCTAAAAAAGTTCGAGCAACACTTGTCAAGGGTCACGCAAAAAGGGCCCAACAGCGGCCTACTTGCGGAAAAACCTGCCCGCACATCAAGTGCGCATGATAAACTTGCCAACTTAAGCTGAGAGGCCAGTCATTTTAAGCATTTATTATATTGCAGACTTTAAAATAGTTATTTTATTGCTCAGAAGACTCAAAAAAATATTTAATGGTTTTCAGATACAATGAATTAAATGATGTGAATATGTACAATCATACATTAAAGTCCGAGCCAGATGTAACAGATACCTTCCTGGACTGGGACAATCTTGTAGCATGGGTTGATAGAAGATGTGAAAAATATGCATCACTTCAGAAAATTCTAATGGAAAATACATATGAGAAGCGCAATATATTGCTATTGAAACTGTCCTCTGGAGGACAGAAACCAGCGGTGTTCATAATGGGTGGGGAGCAAGGGAGAGATTGGATGTCTACAGCTATTGTTCTAAACTTTCTCAACACTTTGCTGGAAAATCCTCAGGAACCTTTGTTGCAAAAGTTTGATTTCTACATTCTACCCGTCTTTAATCCAGACGGTTATGACTATAGTATGAAACATGTGAGTCTTTGGTTAATGACAAATGCAGATCATCACAACATTGTTACAAGTATGAAATAATTTCAGGACAGATTTTGGAATAAAAATCGAAAATCGTTTTTTCCACTGAAAAGATGTAAATCGAACAAAGTTGCTGTTGGAGTTAACATTGATCGAAATTGGTTTTTGTCAAAATCAACAAACTGTAAGTCTAACAACAAGTTGTAAGTAAGTAGTAACTTTTGAAACTTTATTGGATAAGGACAGATTTTTTTATTGCAAATTATGTGAATAGATAAGGATTACTGGAAATCTTTGGGGGAGGCCTTTGCCCAACAGTGAAACAATATAGGCTAGAAAACAAAAATAATGTAGGTAAGTACATATTTACATAATAAATAACATAAATTATTATTAAATACCCAGATCCTGATGAGGAATGTCTATCTGTCTATTTGGGGGACAGAAGCTTAACAGAAGAAGAGACAAAGGCTCTTTCTATTTTTTTAAACAGTATCGCTACAAATCTATTGGCATTTATAAATTTGAGAGGTTTTGAAAATATGATAAATGTGTCATATGCTGAAACTGATAAATATGCTGATAATCAAGCTGTATTGGTGAGTTATTAAATATACTGAGAAATGTCCATCACATGAAACCTAGGCATTATGGATTGTATATAAAAAACAAAAGTTTCTATATCTTGCCTCATAAAAATAATACCTACTAAACAAACACACAAAATGAAAGCAAATGTTTCCAGTTGTTGATAGACTACTAACTTTGCTTGCTCGTAATTATGCAAATTGACCACTGTAATATTTTTGATACCCAGTTAAAATGAACATTACAGATGGAAATGTTACTTTTTGCAACTACAAAAGTGGAACAAGTGTTTAATAAAACTTATAAATTTTGCAATACAGCAAGCTGTTTCTGTGAGTAATTTTATCTCTATTTAGACACTTTAACATTCACAAAAATGTCTAAGCAATTCTTTACTTTTCAGACAACTTTACAGGAAACAGTGCGGATTGGGTAAAAGCCAGATTAAATGTGCCTGTAGTATACACAATGTATATGCAGCAAAAACCCTTCATTTAGGTGTTTTAGCCTTCGTTAAACCACCTTGAGATTACGCTTCATGTTCCAGTCACTCACACACCCAAATACCTTGTCTGTGTGCGTAGAGAGCTCCATTGGTATACTGTTTCCGTCTCTTTCTCTCACCCCACCAGCGCTCGGGCGGCGCGCGCGCCGCCTTCCTCAGTACGCTTTTAATATTGGAACAAGTCACTCGTGCACTGTTAAGTCAGTGTGGTGTAACTCGTGAAATTTGGAAAAATATTTTCCGTAAGTATATACCATACTCTGACGACACTCAGTAGTTATATATTACGTAGTCTCACTTTCCGCTCGGCGCCCCTGGCCCAGCGACGACTCAGGTGTCTTGCACCTCCCCTGCCGGATCGAGACGGCACGGCGTCGCCTGACTTGTCCAAACATGTTGTGACCCTTACATGAATGGACTGTTCGGACACCCGGTACGGGTCGAACTACAAGGCGACGTCGTCGCGCGGTGGCGCAACAGCTCGTCGCCGGCGCATGAGTCGTGCGGCCGGCATCTGACGCCTCAGGCATGCTACATGTACAAGAACTACAAGGCGTCGTCGTTGCACCGCGCGCCCGGCGCGCGGAGACGACGCGCTGGCGCGACAGCTCGTCGCCGGCGCACGAGTCGTGCGGCCGGCGTCTGACGCTTCAGGCAGGCTACATGTACAAGCTAGCTACACTAGCTAAGACGACGCGACGCCGTGTCGTGCCGATTGATCGTTCTCCTCGAGACGACATACCTGCTTGATATTCGTAATGCCTTATCGTGAGCAATAGTGTACTCAGTGAACTCCATTTTTTTTTCAGAACATGGAAGTTACCACACTGGGTTCTGTGGCCGGCCGAGCCTGTCCCACGGAGGATACGTTGGCGTTCGATGCGGTGATCGATGCACTCGATGTTAATTTTCCAAAAGATTGGCGGTCTTGGAATGTTTATGATTATTCGTTTGAAGATTTGTTTGGCGATGAAATATCGGTGTCCTTAGACAGTAAGCTCAGGTTTGCAATACCGACTGCAGATTTAGCAAGAGCGCTTAGTCCAGACTGCAAATCCCTGTCTGAGAGACGATACAGGTCGATCAGAACGAAAGTTCTGCAGTGGCCCTTGGGAAGAGCCCTGATCTACGCTCCGCACAATATTATGGAGAAGATACATGGATCGGGCGAAGGATATTTTAAGTTTATGAATGCTGTTCATTCCATAAAGAACAAGCTGACGAACCGCAAAAACACTTCGGCAGAGCTTCGAGGCCAACAGGTAACCTCGGATAGCCCCTCGACCTCCGAGTGCTCTACGAGACGAAAACGACCAGGAGAATTAATAGAAGAAATCGATAGTGTGTGCTCAAAGAAGGGTACCGGGGAGCAGTCCCTAACTACCATTCTAAGCCTGCATATGGAAATGTTTAATCGTATTTTGACTACACAAAATGAGCAAAACGATAAAATAGAGAAAATTATATCGAAAAATAATCCTGATCTAAACGAGTCCCTGGAATCAATGCCAGATAGCACTCAAATGGAGAGTGAAGACAGTCAGTGTTGCCCTAGTCTGCGTCTACCGGGTGAGGCTAACGTGTCCCGAGAACACAGAGATTTGCGTGAGTCCGAACTGAGGAAAGACATATGCTCGGCGCAGAGTGAACTTGCCGCGCTTAAGTCGGTGCCCGACGACATGTATGACTTCAGCCCTTCAACAGTAGAGGCAGAACCAAAAATAGCAATAACAGAGCCCTTCTTCCTGAAACAAGGAGTACATTGTCAAAGATTTAATCAAGAGGGGTGGCGAAATCTCAGATATGCAGAATATCAAAAACAGTTTCAGGCGTCACCAGCTTTCTGCGCTCTTAAAGTCAACAATACTTTAGCCAGCGTAACACCAAATTGGAAATCAGCTGCTGTTCTCGAAAAATTTGACCTAACCTTAGGTGCAATCACACACGGCCTTTTTCAACAAAGGAAAATATTTCGAGACATTTTTGATCTACTGCCAGCGGAGGTAAAAGGAAAGATTGGAAAGGATTATCTAACCGCAGACTCCGCATTTAAGAAAAAATCTGACGCCCTCCTGCAATATGTTTGCGGTCGAAGAGCGGAGGTGATTGAACAAAGAAGAAATGCATTTCGAGTACCAAATAAAGCCATGAACGACGTTCTACACAGTATCCCACCGTCAGATACTCACCTCTTCGCAGATGAAGCTTTATCCAAGGCTATAAAAGATTGCTCTAACGATGATATCCGGAAGTTCTTTCCATTACCCACACGAAAGAAGCCATTTCAGAGGTCAAGGGGAGGGCCAGACAAAACAAGAGTTGAACGTTCGCAGTTTCCCACAAAAAGTTCCTCTGATTACAACAATTGGAAAACGCGGGGACCCAACAAATTCACAAACTCGACACCGAAAAAACAAACCCGATATGGCCCACAGGGAGGTCGACAACAACATCAGCAGCAATTCAAGAAAAAAGGGGTCGATGGCAAAAGAAGATGACTCCTTCAAGGCAGGGTGCTTGCAGGAGTTTGCTCATCAATGGACCGCAGCACCAACAGTTATACAAAATTTTATTCAGGGGTACAGGATCCCATTCAGAGCGAAACCTCCATTACAAATATTTTCAAAGAAAAACATCACCCGATTTCAAACAAGAGCATCTCCCGAAATGGCGAAACAAATTCAAGAGCTTCTAAAATCAGGAGCCATCCAGAAAAGCACATTTGCAAACGGGTTTCTTTCCGAAATATTTCTAAGAAGAAAAGCAGATGGCTCCAATCGGCCGATCTTCAACTTAAAGAGATTGAATCGTTACGTGCTGACACCAAGATTTCGTCTTCTAAATCATTTAACAATCCCAACACTCATAAGCAAAGAAGACTACATGATGAAGTTAGACATTTCACAGGCTTACTTTCACCTGCCAGTAGCTACAAGCCACCGTCGCTTCTTATCTCTGAGCTTTCAAGGAAAGGTATATCAGATGTCATGCCTCCCTTTCGGTCTCGCCAGCGCTCCAGCTGCCTTTGCCAAGGTAACCAATTGGATAGCTCATACCTTAAGACAAGATGGCCTAAGAGTTGCTGTCTACCTGGACGACTTTTTACTGATCCACCACGATCCGACCACTTTGGGTCGACAAGCAGAATACGTGAAAAGATATCTGGCACATCTTGGGTGGAAAGTGAACCTAAAGAAATCTTCACCTGTCCCGACAACGAAGTTAGAATACTTAGGCATAACGTGGGACACAAAAAACAATCAGAAGTCACTATCGCAAGAGAAACAAAAACACCTAGTGGAACACCTAAAACAAATAATCAAGAAAAAGCACTGGAGTTGGCATGGTTCGAAGATCATTCTCGGAAAACCAAACTTTGCCTCATATGTGATACCTCTCGGACGTTTGCACAGCCGTACTTTACAGCGAGAGTCGAACCGATTAGCTCAATTCCAACCACATGTGAGGTTGCCGATCCCTCAACGCGCCTTAGAAGAGTTGGTTTGGTGGCGCGATCACATTCAACAGAGTTCACTTCTAGAAATACCGAAACCATCAGTCTTCATAACGACAGATGCTGCAGACCTAGGTTGGGGTGCAGTAGCAAACGGACAAAAATTTTGGGGCCTATGGACGAGGCAGCAACTGAAGTGGCACAGCAACCAAAAGGAACTGCACACTCTGTACGAGGTTCTGCAGAGGATGAGCCTACATATCAAACACAAAACAATCATGCTTCAGTCAGACAATCGGACAACAGTAGCTTATATCACAAAGCAGGGAGGAACGAAATCACTGAGATTATTGAAAACGGCATCCAAAATATTAGAATACTGTCATCTAAATCATTGCCATCTTATAGCCCGTTACATTCCTGGGGTTTACAATTGCCTAGCCGACAGTCTCTCCAGAGAGAAAGGTCCACCCGAATGGCATCTCAAGTCTCAGGCAACCTCACCGTTATTCCAGAAGATGGGCAAACCCGAGATAGATTTATTTGCGTCAGCCCGCTCAGCGGTAGTACCGAGATATGTCAGCGAAGACGCGAAGGATCCTCACAGCCAGTTCACAGACGCATTCAGCAGGACGTGGCAATTCAAACTGGGATGGATATTTCCACCACCTGCCATAATACCCCAGGTACTTCGTCACCTGGAAACATCAACGGGGACTTACCTGATTGTAGCACCCAGCTGGAACAAAGCATTTTGGGAACCCAGTTTGAGGAAGCTAGCAATATGCTCTCCAATAGAGATACCAAACCTGAGAAAGAGGAACTTAATAGATCTACGAACGAATCATCCACCTCAGAACGTACAAAATCTAAATTTATGGGTCTGGAAGGTACAGGCTGGTCGAAGCACTTAACAAAATGGTTGGAATGCGAGGTAAACCCATTGGAATCTTCTTGGAGAAAGTCGACTATCAAAACATATAAACCCGCTTGGGAGCGTTGGTGCACTTGGGCTCGTCAAAATCATATAGATTTGAACAACCCAGAACCTTCGGAGTTAGCAAAATACCTTTGTCATCTTCACTATTCAGCTAACTTAGCACCCCGCACTATATGTTTGCACAAATCAGTAATTACTACCCTGGCTAACCCACAACGTTCAGAAGAAATAAGTTCTCATCCCTTAGTGAAACACGTTCTCAAAGCAATTTTACTGAAAAAACCACAAGTTAAGAAAACTTTACCTTGGACGATTAGCGACCTTCTTGTTTTTCTGAAAGTTTATGATATAAATGAAAGCAGCCTTTTTCAAATCTATAGGCACACGTGTGTTCTTCTGTTGTTAGCTTCAGGTAGGAGAGTGCACGACCTCACCCTGCTAAGCATAAAAAAGGACGCCTTTCTTGATAATGGGAATGAAATTATGTTTTGGCCGAAATTTGGCTCTAAAACTGACTGTAGTACTTATAGGCAGTCAGGTTGGGTACTGAAGAATAACACAACACACCGCGAAGAGCGGCTAAATCTTACGTCGTGGGTTCGAAAGTCAATATCCATGTCGGAGAGTCGACGCAGAGGAAAGAACCTTGATAACTTATTTATTACGACGCGGGGATGCGTGAAAGATGCTTCACGTTCTATCATATTCGGTTGGATTCGGACTCTCTTTAAAGAAGCGGGAATTAACGCCTCATCAGGGAGCTTTAGAGCAGCAGTTGCTTCAGATAACTGGTCAAACAATAGGTACGATATTGATGAACTCTTAAAAAGAGGTAATTGGAGATCAAGAAATACTTTCTTCAACCATTATTTCAAGGAAGTTCCTTCTAAAGGAACAAATAGTAACGCTACTTTAAGCTCTGATTTTTCTATTATTTGATTCACAATGTGTAAAATTTAATTGAACACAAGTGTGTTGACATTACTTATTCTGTTAAGTTAAGTTTAATTTATAAATGATCTCATAACACTAAGTAAGTAGTTTATGATAATAATACAAGACTTTGATTTCCTTACTTTCTCTTTGTTTTATTTTATCAACATAGAAGTCTAACCACTTCCATCACAGTACGCATAAACACCAGCGCCGGCAGAATGTAAACACGTCTCAAGGTGGTTTAACGAAGGCTAAAACACCTAAATAGAACCGTTTTCCCCCCGAAGGGTAGAAAACGGATATTTAGGTTTTAGCCGAAGCTTAAACCACCAAATTTTAATGGACCTTGCCGGCTCATTCAATTTGACGGTACTGAGGAAGGCGGCGCGCGCGCCGCCCGAGCGCTGGTGGGGTGAGAGAAAGAGACGGAAACAGTATACCAATGGAGCTCTCTACGCACACAGACAAGGTATTTGGGTGTGTGAGTGACTGGAACATGAAGCGTAATCTCAAGGTGGTTTAAGCTTCGGCTAAAACCTAAATATCCGTTTTCTACCCTTCGGGGGGAAAACGGTTCTATTTTACCACACCCTGTACACATCAATTCCTTGAGTGATCAGTTCACATTCATGGCACGAGAAATGTTGGTGCTTGGAAGCAATATTTATGGACCTTTGTTTAGCAAACAAACTTGTCTGAGTAGTGATATGGCAATTGTGATATTGTATTGTCTATTTATATATATCTTCCCGTAATAGTATGAAGTTATTACATAATACAACAGATGGACATTTTCATAATCTACATAGCTCGTAACTAGCATAGGATCAAATATTGTTTTTAGTACAATAATTTTCTAGCCTCTCAGTTCAGTTGTTAGTAGCTTTGCTTCCTGTGCTGTACATCATGGGTTTTAATCCACACCGAGGACAAATTTTGTGAACACAGATATTTATTTTCTATCTGGGCGTTATATTGTATTCTAAATATGAATTTACAAAATTAATTTGGGGCTAGATAGTGTTGTGTGGATTGTCCACAATATTTATTGATTAACAGACATTATAGATTTTATATTACTAAAATTTCTAAAATGTACCTGTCCTGGTGGCATGTGTCCAATTTGATGCTGCATGTAGCCATGAGGAGGTCCTTGACCTGATACATTAGGATGCTGTGGCCCTCCAGGCATAGATGGATGGCCATTGGGGCCGGGTGGATGCGAGCCTGGTCCAATGGGATGTCCCGGCGGTCCCGACATATGCGGCCCCACCATGTGAGGCGGCATTGGATGCCCTCCCTGTGGATGCTGTTGTGGCGGCATTGGGGGCCCGTTGTTGTTCGGTGGAATGGAATGCGACGGCCCCGATGGTGACATATGATTGGGAATAGGGGGTTGTGGCCCACCAGAAGGATGCGAAGGCGGTGGGCCGTTTACGTGTTGTTGGTTGTAAGGACTGTGCGGCGATTGCGGCGGCGCCGGACTCTGCGTTGGCGGCCCCATCGGGCTCGGTGCCTGTGGCGGTGGCATTGGACTACTTTGAGGCGAAGGGCTAGCCATGATTACAAGAAATAGACCAACATGTCATTCACAATTCGTAGACACTGACGGAAGACAGAAGATGCTATTCTTGACCGCAATAGCTCCACTGGTATCACTACTTGCGCATTCCCAAGCTTGGCAGCATCGGTTCCTCTAAAATTAGCGAAATAAAACAGCCATCGAGTAAAACCATCGGATTTTGTTTTTCCAGAGATGGGCTATAAACAAGTCTACGAAAAATTCAGCTATACCTATACCCCCGCTGTAAACGTATTCAAAAACTCTATTCCACTGAACAAAACAAAATCACTTCACACAACAAAAATCCACAAACTCTACAGATACGAGAGAGAGACGGAATGACGGAATCTTGTACACGGTACGGTACGGACGGATACGGACAGACAGATGCACAGAACACATATACTCATATGGACAGATGCTAAGCTAACATAACCACAGAGTCCACACTCCACAGAACACAAATGTGGAGCCGCCATTATAGTTTAGATTCTAAACTATAATGGCGGCTCCACATTAGTGCCGTGAATTCACGCGCGAATTCTCGCTGTGAATTCACGGCACAAGGCACACCTAAGAACAGAGCATCAATGCAAAATGTTAAGGTTTCTAATATAGTTTTTTTTTAAACTTAATAGTTTGCGCGAGAGACGCGTCCAAAGTGGTAAAATGTTGCCCCCCCCCCTCTAACTTCTAAAATAAGAGAATGATAAAACTAAAAAAAAATATGATGTGCATTACTATGCAAACTTCCAACGATATTTGGTTTGAACGAGATCTAGTGAGTAGTTTTTTTTATACGTCATAATTCGTAAACCGTAATTAACCTTTGGAAGAACTACAGGAACTTTTATATTATGTTACTTGTTGCTACGGAACCCTTCATGGGCGAGCCCGACTCGCACTTAGCCACTTTTTTTAAATTTGGTTTTGCGATAACAAACTACCCTTTAATACTAGTGATCCGCCCCAGCTTCGCAGGGGTGGAAAAATTCAAAGACAGCCACTTACATCTTCACCTTCTTATTTCTAAATGACTCCCGTGCGAAGCCGTGGCGGGCTGCTAGTATAGTACCAGTTATCAATGTTTCGTACTTGACGAGAGATAGGTACCTATCTAAGTAAGTCGTATCTATCAACATTGCAACAATGAAAATTATTAATGGCTTGAAATTCCCGCATTTTTCCCTCACCAATGTAGGTATTACGCAATCGTAATTCCCTGCACTCTGGGGAATTCTCCAGTTGTCAATTTTATGACGCTCTTTTGGCATTGGCAGTATTGGCACTTTCAGTCTTTGTCACTGCTTGCTTACATTGGTTGACGTTTGGCATACATTCATTCAATGTCAGTCACAATCATTCATTTCATTCGTATTTCGTTCCGCGCCGCGCTCCGCTCCGTCCGCGCATCGCATTGCGGTTTTCTTGTTTTGGTGATCTTGTCTTGTCGGTGTTTTCCAGTTTTTTCAGCTTCTACTACTTAGTGCAGCTATATAATAATAGACGAAAGAGATACGAATATTTGCTTTTACAAGGAATACTCACTTATTTGTGAAATCGGGTTGTTTATTTACAAAATCAATAACGCGCAATGCAGAGAACCTACTCACCCTCGCCTGTCTGTATGATGAAGGTATCCATGCAGTATCACACAGTCAACACGTAAATTAATTCTCCATGTTAACACCTTGAAGAAGAAAGCCTAACAGTACAATATGGATGAAGAAGATGAGTATGTTGACTCGTCATGGGCATACCTCACACAATGCGCCGAACCAACTTTATATGAAGGCATTAAGTTCGCTAGAGATTTGATGATTGCTAATGTATTGCTACGTGCCATAATACAATTTGTGCCTCTACCACACAATGTGCGACACAGCCTATGTCTAGTCATTGGCAGCTTTTTGTTGTACTACAACATCGGACCACCCTTTTTATGGACTGTAGGTCTCAGTACCGCTGCATATATGCTCATCATAGTATTGTCTTTTGCAACTAAAAGATGGAGGGGCCTGTTGGTTTCAATTTCTGTTATATCATTTTTATTGCTAAGTGAAGTTTATGTTCTAAATCCTAAAATGTGGCAGAGAATAAGAGGAGTGCAAATGATAGCAGCCATGAAAATCATATCTGTAGCGATTGAACTGGACAGAAATTTGTTCAAAAAAATGTTGAACCCAGTTGAGTTTGGGGGCTATATACTGTGTCCTGCTAACTGTATTCTAGGGCCATGGATATCGTTTCATTCCTATAACCAATATCTTGAAGTTAGGTTTTTGTCAAGCAGATGGCTCAAAATAACATTTGTTAATTTATTATTATCTATGATTTACTTAGAGTTATCAAACTGTGTTGTGCCATGGTACATAGATGAAGATACGACAAAGTGGATTTTAGCATACAGAGATGCTCAGTCATTTAGAATGTCTCATTATTTTGTATCAAGCATGTCTATAGTTTCAATGGTATCGGCTGGATTTGGGTTGACAAATGATTGCCACTGTGAAATTAATGTAACAAAACCATATTTTATTGAATTGCCAAGGTCTTTGGTTCAAGTTGTAATCTATTGGAACATGCCCA
Source organism: Thera obeliscata (assembly GCA_947578465.1). Classification (NCBI taxonomy): domain Eukaryota; kingdom Metazoa; phylum Arthropoda; class Insecta; order Lepidoptera; family Geometridae; genus Thera; species Thera obeliscata. The sequence continues at coordinate 10,789,402 of OX387926.1, forward strand.
TGCACCAATGGTTAAAAAATTATGTTTTTAAAGCTTGTCAACCCTATGGTCAATTTACAGCAATTTTTGTTACTTATGTCATATCTTCACTATTGCATGGTTTCAATTTTCAATTCTCAGCAGTGCTTATCAGTATAGGCACATTTTCTTATGTGGAATATAATCTGCGTTACAAAGTTGCATCAGCCCTGGAAGTATGCTGTTTAGCTAACCCCTGTGTCAAGCAGTGTGAACACAAGTTTAAAAGTAACAGCTATTTAGCTCTCTTTATAAATGCAATCTTTACTATGATAACAATTATACATCTTGCATATTTAGGAGTTATGTTTGAAGCTTCATTTGCCATTCAAGAATCTGGGTATTCATATTTTCATACCATAAGCAAATGGGAGAATCTTAATTATTTTAGTCATTGTTTTGCAGCATTTATGTATGTGATTTATTTAATGATGTAATAAGTTTAACCATTCCTAGTTTTATGAATCTCTTAATTTTTATGATCTCTTGGAAGTATTAATCTTTATTAATTAACATAACACCAATTTGTAATCAAAATAATGTTATAATCAAAACATACACTAATAGAATAAAGCACAAAATTAGAAATGTATCTAGAATGTAATTTAGACTTATTGGTGGACATTATTCCACACACAAAACTTAAGTAGTTAATTAATTCTTATACATTACCTAGAAACTCATTTCTAAAATATTGTACTACATGCAGCTAACACAATTCAAAGTAGGTACATGTGGTAGGTATTGTTAGAGAGGTAGCTTTAAATATCCTACAAAATTAAAAGGCCTGGGCCAGACAGAAGAGACCTAAGACGCAGACAGGGTGCAGACATTTGTCACTTCTGCATCCTTTTTATACAAAAAAAAATACGGGTTGCACTCCGGGAGTGCCGGCAGAAGTGAAAACTTGATTATTAACGTAGGAACCCTAAAAGTTGTTTATTTTATCAAGTTCCTCAATGTAGTAAAACCCCAATCAAAGTCCTAAGGAACCCTAAAAATTTTAGCATTATCAAGCTCCTAAGTGTAGTTGAAATTCCAATCAAAGTGCTAAGGAACCCTAAAATTGTTTACATAATCAAGGTCCTAAGTGTAGTTGAAAGTCCAATTAAAGGCCTAAGGAACCCTAAAAGTTGTTTATTTTATCAAGTTCCTCAATGTAGTAAAACCCCAATCAAAGTCCTAAGGAACCCTAAAAATTTTAGCATTATCAAGCTCCTAAGTGTAGTTGAAATTCCAATCAAAGTCCTAAGGAACCCTAAAAATGTTAACATTATCAAGCTCCTAAGTGTAGTTGAAACTCCAATCAAAGTCCTAAGGAACCCTAAAAGTTGACCACTTAATCAAATTCCTCAATGTAGTAAAACCCCAATCAAAGTCCTAAGGAACCCTAAAAATTTTAACATTATCAAGCTTCTAAGTGTAGTTGAAACTCCAATCAAAGTCCTAAGGAACCCTAAAAGTCAACCATTTAATCAAATTCCTCAATATAGTATAACCCTAATCAAAACCCTATACGGAACCCTAAATTTTACGTAAAGCCAAATCCTCAACGGGTCGGAACCGCTAGAAGGGACCTTGTCGCGCGACCTACAAGTAGGTCCTAAATGAAGTAAAACGGCAGACATAGGAGGAGGGGGTTCTGGGGGGCTAAGGGGGGTCACAGCACGGCTCGCTTCGCTCGCCGCGCTGTTCCCCGTGGTCGCGTGGCGGCTCGCTTCGCTCGCCGCGACGCTCCCCCCGGGTTCAGGAAGAGGGGGTTCTTGGGGGCTTAGGGGGGTAACAGCACGGCTCGCTTCGCTCGCCGCGCTGTTCCCCGTGGTCACGTGGCGGCTCGCTTCGCTCGCCGCGACGCTCCCCCCGGGTTCAGGAGGAGGGGGTTCTGGGGGGCTTGGGGGGAGTCACAGCACGGCTCGCTTCGCTCGCCGCGCTGTTCCCATGGTCGCATGGCGGCTCGCTTCGTGATCGCGTGGCGGCTCGCTTCGCTCGCTGCGACGCTCCCCCCGGGTTTCGGAGGAGGGGGTTCTGGGGGGCTTAGGGGGGGTCACAGCACGGCTCGCTTCGCTCGCCGCGCTGTTCCCCGTGGTCACGTGGCGGCTCGCTTCGCTCGCCGCGACGCTCCCCCCGGGTTCAGGAGGAGGGGGTTCTGGGGGGCTTGGGGGGAGTCACAGCACGGCTCGCTTCGCTCGCCGCGCTGTTCCCATGGTCGCATGGCGGCTCGCTTCGCTCGCCGCAATGCTCCACTCGAAAAATAAATACAGTAGATCTATAAAATCATGTACCAATGACCACTACTACCTGCCGCGGGCGGCCGCTAGTTCATAAAATCTATAATAGGTATGTACCTATACCTACTACAGTCACGAAAAACGCCTTGGTATGCTTGCTACTAACTATTATCTATTCTGTGACGTTACCGTGTCATAGTAACTACTAGCGTGTCTGTAGCGTCTTACGCTTTTTTTCGATTTTTATTATGAACTCTACGTTGTAGTCTTAGGGTACATTTCTGCAAAAAATCCGTCCTACGCTTTTTCGATAAGGTCACGTGATCCTGACGCCCTGACGCCCTGACGCGAGTTTAAGATTTTATACCCATTACAGAAAGTGCTCAACGCCGCTAAAGAAGTTTTCACTTCAAAAATAGACAAACTGCATTCTGTTTGTTGTGCATTGCGACGCAAAACAAAGAGAAGAGTACTTCGTACGTCTCTTCTGTCTGGCCCAGGCATTAGACATTTATGATGACTTGTATTGTAATTTAAAACCACTTTAACTCTCTGTCTACAATCTTGAAAAACTTTGTAGCTTTAGAACATGTACATTTTACATTTACTTGATAATTCCCTTTACAATTACTGTCTAATATTATTTGGATCTGGTAGTTTATTTCTACAGGAATATTAATAATATCTTTATTTGTACAAAAATATTCTGGTCTTGTATACAAACATATTGTTTTGTACTCTTTAGTAACTTTTTGAATCAGGTTTAATAAATTTTTAATATATAAATCCATTTTTATTATTTTATTTCCTTGTTCTGACCAGTAAAATGCTGTTAGTGAATTAAAAATAAGCAGTGATATGTTCGAGTATTCAATCAACATGTTTTCTAAGTTATGTATTGTAGTATAGAATTGAGTTGCATCATAGACATCAACAACATACAAGTTAGCAACGGTTTCCTTTAGTGCTGTGTCTAATGCAGAGTCATCTGTAGCATTTTGCAAGTTTGAAAATAGCTTCTTTTTTGTAACTGCAAATAAATCATCATAATTCATTCCATCTGTATTAAAAATGAGCACACCTGCTGGTACATCATTGGATCTTGTCTTGATAAGTGCTTCGGAAATAATATCTATGAGTAAATGCGATGCACAACAGCCGTCACTAAAAACTTCTATGACTTCACCAAACTTAGGCCCACATTTAAATAATGTGGGATAAAAGTTTTCTAAATTAGGTCTCTTAGTCAACCTTGCAAGGAGTTGTACCCCCGATTCTATTTTGAATTTCGCGGCAGACATTCTGTCGACTATCGACATTATATTGTCTGACTAACAAAACAAAGTACCTATTATAGTATAAAACGATACGTAGTACATAACATACAATAATTTCGAGTATTCTATTGTTTCCCTAGTAATAACCTCGTCTCGTTTGTGTTATTTTATCGATCATTAACAACTTACAAACTACTCTTTGCTTCTAAAGTTTACAAACAGAAAATTGCAGATGCAGAGATATGGAATGAACGAACGAAATGAAGGCGATTGTTTATGGATGGTGAGTGAACGTACAGGAACACACACATTGGATCAAGGATGTTATATTAAAGGTCCAACCGCACTTGAGCGGCGCGGCGCGGCGCTGCGCGGCGCGACACAATGCGTCAAAATATTCTTTCAGTCATTTTGTATGGTGTGTGTCGCATTAGCGCGGCGCGGCGCTGCGCTGCGCGGCGCGTCGCGACATAGTTGCCTCCGAAAGAATATTTTGACGCGTGGCGACCGACGCGCTGTGAGCGACGCGTCGTGACGCTCAAGTGCGATATAGCAAGCGGTGCGTCACTGCGCGTCACTCTCACGCAGTGTTGCCAATAATACATATTTATCTGTATTTATACAGAATTTTGGCTAGTATTAGAGATTACTGATTTGACCTTACATTTATACAGATTTTTGGAATCTGATTTAGTCTATGAAAAAGTAATTCAATATTAAAGTAAATTCAATATTTGTGTATAATTAGGGTTCCCTACCCGAAGAGTAAAAACGGGAACCCTATTACTAAGGCTTCGCTGTCCGTCCGTCCGTATGTCGGTTGTCTGTCTGTCTGTCACCAGGCTGTATCTCATGAACCGTGATAATTAGACAGTTGAAATTTTCACAAATGATGTATTTCTGTTGCCGCTATAACAGGAATAAATACAAAAGATAACAAATGTTTTTAAAACGGAACCCTTCGTGCGTGAGTCCGACTCGCACTTGGCCGGTTGTTTTGTATATTTTCTGTTATAATCTGTGTTGTTTTTGTTTCGTTTTATGTTCTGTGTGTTTTTCGATCAAATAAGATTATACAGATTTTAGACTTTGAAACCCAGATATTTTGGTTCGGCACGTGGCAACACTCACTCACTCACTCACTCACGCGACAAATGACGCGAGCTGTCGCTTTAGTGCGATAGGGTCTGTGAAGCGACGCGCCGCGCAGCGCAGCGCCGCGCCGCTCAAGTGCGGTTGGACCTTTACTATTGTAACAGGAATCACAAAACAAATTTAAGTTATATTTGTTTTGTGATTCCTGTTCCCTGCATTGGATTGTGGTTATGAATGAAGGTCGGTTAAGTGAAATTATGGAGGTCTTTTAGGGTTGCCTGCAATGCTCCTATTAAGGTCAAATACTTTGAATGTCAAAAGAACGTACGGTTCACAGACTAGTACGGTTGTTGTAGGTAATAATATTGCACATCGGCTTTTCTGCTTTCGTAGAGCGCAATCTTTATTTGCCGTACACTGCGCTCTCTATAGCCGAAATTAGCCGGTGTGCAATATTTGTTGCCTATTACTGTAAATAAGTATTAAAGCCGCGCATAGTGTGAGTAAGTTACCTAATAATAAGCCAGATTTCTTAGGTACAGACCTTTGAAAAAGAATGAATGGCATTTTTTACGGGGCAGACAGAGACAACATTAGCACGAAGGGGTATCACTCCGCAGTTTAGGTAGGTACAACATACATTCAACCGGCTGGAGTTTCCTCCTACCCGGTAGGAAACTCTGCCACAAATTAACTTCCTACTTACTAAAGCCAACAACTGGCTGCAACTAAAATAACATGCGGCTGGCCGCAATGCAGAGCGGGTGTGCCGTTGCGGCTGGCTGCACTTCAATTTTTACACGAAACCTCATGACGTAAGGCATTGCCTTTCAGCCATTGTTTCATGTAAAAATTGAGCAGTAACGGCACACAATATCGCGGCTAGCCGCTAGTGCGTTGTAAGCCTAATAAATAAAATTGTAGTAAAATCAAGTCGGGTTTAGACTTTTCTCTATAGTTAGATTATTAAAAAGTCTACTCCATTTACGGTTTTTTAGAAATGAATGAACATTCATTTCAGGTTTGCTCATCATTCAGTCACTTTTATTTGCGCATGTACAGGAAGTTCGTATCGATCGGTTCTTTCCTTCAGTAGTTATGGCTTCCTATTCATATCCTGAATTATTTTTGGCGGGTTTTATATTTACCTTGCCTTTTCTTTACGAAAAGAGCAATGTTTTTAGATATTATTTTAAATTTTTTCTTTACTATGCATATGTTTTGATAACTTGTACTGTATTATTACCCGTTGTATTAATTTATCCCCGCGATGTTACAAATCTAATGTAAGTTTATTGATTTTCTTTCATTTTTTCGGTTCCGACGTAAAGGGATCTGAGGACTGGGTCTTAGCTAGGGGACAGGGTTTTAAAGGTATTTTTCGGGACGCTATATAGTTTATTTTTCTGTTACAGAGTTGCTTCCAGATTTTGTAGATACGCTTCGCATATAGTGGGAATCGAGTGGGAACTGCGTGGGCTCGAGAATTGGGATGATGAGCAGTGCTACATAGTGATATCAAACCATCAGAGCTCTTTAGATATATTAGGTAAGCATTGTTTTTAAACCAGTCTGAATTTCATTACCTAATTATACTTAATCCCATTACCCACCACACTGCAGTATAATATTACAAGTAGGTTCCTAACCTTGTAGGTGTAGGTACCTACTTAATACTAATACTGCAGTATCTATACTCAATACCATATGAATATCCTTTGTATGTTCTGAAGGATATTCAGGAAAACCACAACGATTTCAGGGATAATTCGTAGTTTATTCGGGAAGCACAAGTGATACGTAAGATGTAGGAGATGCAAGAGGAATCAATCATTCAGTACATCTGTCATGTCTAAAAGCTAACTGTCAGGTGACATTTGACACATTGACAGTGACATCTTTACTATATACATAGAGGATGCAATTGTGTTTATTACTTCACAACACTGGCCCTTAAACCAATAGCAATATATCTATAAGCAACACTACAACATACATTACCTAAATGTAGCTATAGTACAATACAAACTCTAAACTTGTTTACATAAAAAATCTACTTACAAACATTGATTTGTTTTATTCACCTAACTTAACAGAAAAAATAACTTTATTAAGTTCCTAGGTACTAAAACTATCCTACTAGATAACCACTAATATCCTACTACTAATAATTATCTTGATACAAATTATTAGTTACAGATATGTGTATCAATTTACTTTTTATATAATAATTGATACATAAACTTATCATGCTTTTCCTTACATAAAGGCTTTGTAAGTAGGTCTGCTACCATATCATTAGTACATAAATATTGTACATCAACTGTTCCATTACAAACATTTTCTCTTATAAAGTGGTGCCTTATATCTATGTGTTTAGTTCTTGCATGAAACATTGAATTTTTACATAGCTTTTGTGCAGATTGGTTATCATTATAAATGACAACCTGGATCGATTTATTCAGTATTTCTTTTAAGAATTTACGAAGGAACAAAGCCTCTTTACAAGCATCAGTGAGAGACATGTATTCCGCTTCTGTGCTGGACAGAGCTACAGTCTTTTGTTTCCTACTTTCCCAAGAGACAATAGATTTTCCTAATCTGAGCACAAAACCTGTATACGAGCGGCGATCCAGCTCGTTCCTACCCCAGTCAGAATCAGCAAATGCAGCTATCTCCAGTCCACCTTTCTGAAAAGTTAAACAACAACTTTTTGTACCTTTGAGATATCTAAGTATTCTTTTTGCTGATTTCCAGTGAATTTCAGTATGATTATCATTAAATTGGCTCAGATAGCTTATTGCATGAGCAATGTCAGGCCGTGACCCTATTGCAATGTACATGAGTGATCCTATTAGGCCCCTATAATCATACTTACTGATGCAGCCCTGGGAATCATTCGATTTGATCAACGTCACACCTGTTTCCATTGGTGTGGCAGAAGGTTTACAATCCTCCATTTTATATTTCTGTAAAACTTTATCTATGTAGTCAGATTGATCAAGAGTGATCATATCTTTGTGAATACAGATTTTCATACCTAATACATACCTAGCTGGCCCTAAATCTGTAATTTCAAATTCATTTTTAAGTTTTCTTATTATTTCTTTTTTTTCTTTTGAATGAGGCATTGAAATATCGTCTACATACAATGCTACTATAATTAATGAACCATTATTTGATTTATGGTAGACACAAGGTTCCGATGAGCATTTGGTAAACATGAGTTTTTCACAAAAAACTTTATTTATTTTCTCATACCATGCTTTCGAAGCCTGCTTCAAGCCATAAATCGCCTTATGAAGTTTATAGACTTTACTTTCCTCACCCTTTACATTAAATGCCTCTGGTTGCTCCATATAGACGGTTTCTTCAAGATCTCCATTCAGAAACGCTGTCTTTACATCGAGATGATCGATATCCATACCATATTCGGCCGCTACAGCCAGCAGGGCGCGAATACTGGAGTACCTCACGACGGGAGAGAATGTCTCGTTGTAGTCAATGCCTTGCTTCTGGGTAAAGCCCTTGGCTACTAATCGGGCCTTGTACTTCAGTGTGGCACCATTGATCATTTTTCTCTTAAATACCCATTTGCATTTCACAGGCTTTTGACCTTTTACTCTGTCACAAAGAGACCAGCATTTATTAGTAATAAATGACTTATACTCATCTTCCATTGCCTTTTTCCACTCATCAGCTTCTGGACTACTCAGTGCTTCGTGTACAGTCTGAGGCTCAGTTGCATTTCCATGTACTTCACTGACGAGGTGAGCTGACATCCCTGAGAAGCTTTCACCGTCTTCATATTCTGAAGTCTCACATGAGCTTTCCCCTTCCATTGGTCCATCTGGAACGTATGTTTCATCCGCAGCATCATTTGTATCATAAGTATCCTCTTCACTCTCAGAATCATCCATAACAATTGGACTCAATTGTTGTGCTCCCTGATTAAATGTACGACTACGCTGACGCACATTTACATTAGTGTCATCAGAGCTTTCACGAGTAGATGATTCTGTTAGTGGAGTAGGATGACAATCATCATTCACATCATCAACAACTGGTAATGTAACTTCATCATTTTGGTTATCATCATGTGACACTAATTTATTTATGAATTTATTTTCTAAAAATGTTACATTTCTTGCCTTGATACATTCTGCTGGATTGTCAGGGTTAATCAGCCTGTAGCCCTTGGTTTCTTGGCAATAGCCTACAAAGATGTAGGACTTGGCTTTAGGATCTAACTTTGTCCTAATCTGTTTATGAGCATAGGCAATGCATCCAAAAGTACGCAAGTGAGAAATGGTTACCTTTTTATTTGTCCATTTCTCCTCTGGAGTGTAGCCTCTAACCGCAATGGTAGGCGACCGGTTTTTGAGGTAAACCGCGGTGTTGACAGCTTCTGCCCAGTACTTATTTTCAAGGCCTGCCTCTCTCAACATGCACCGGGTCTTCTCCATTATACTTCTGTTCGCTCGTTCAGCAACTCCATTTTGCTGTGGCGAATGAGGCACCGTTGTCTCGTGCCGTATGCCATTTTGCTTCATATAGTTCTGGAATGATAAATTTACATATTCACCTCCATTGTCGCTCCGAATTACTTTTAATTTTTTATTTGTTTGGTTTTCGACAAGTGCCTTCCATTCTTTAAATTTTTCAAAGACTTCACTCTTTTGTTTTAGGAAGTAAACAAAAGTCTTTCTACTGTAATCATCTATAAATGTTAGAAAATATTTTAATCCACTCATAGAAGTACAGGGCATAGGGCCACACACATCAGAGTGTACTAGTTGCAATACCTCTGTGGCTCTATTAAATGTCTTTTTGGGAAAAGGTAATTTAGTTTGCTTTCCCTCAATACATGCAATACATGTCTGGTATGTAGTATTATCATAAGAGATACCTTCTACCATACCTTGTTTCAACAGTTCCATACTCCTGTGATTGAGGTGCCCAAGCCGACGATGCCAAACATCCTGTGTGGCTGCCTCACTCCCCCGTGAAGCAAGCATCACAAGGGCTGGTTGACTCGTAGTGCTGCTATCCTTTTGCATACCTGAGTCCTCAGCCGCATCATCAGATCTCGATGAGCTTGCCTCTGAAACCTCACTAGAAACATTCCCTACCAGATTGCATGATATTGACTTAACTGTGTCCAACTGATAAACCCCATTACACAAAGTGGCAGAAGCCACAACTATGTTTTTATCATAAACTTTACAGCCATTAGAACAAAACACCACTTTATAACCTTTCTTTACCATAGCACTGACAGACAACAAATTGGTAGTTAAATTAGGTACATAATGAACATCACTAATTGTCTTTACAATATTATTCTTCATTTGTACTCGAACTGACCCCTGTCCTGCCGTATAAAGTTTCTCACCATTGGCCGTACTCACTTCCAACTGTCCTTTACTAGTAAAATCACGCATAATGCTTCTGTCACGACACATGTGCTCCGTAGCACCACTGTCTATGTACCATGACCCGCTGTTGATATTGACCGAGAGAGCCACAAGAAGAGCCTTGGATCCATCAGTTTTCTCCGGGTGTTCAGTCTTCTTCTTGAACTTCGGGCAATTCTTGATGAAATGTCCAATCTGCTTGCATTTGAAGCACCGAGGCTGCCTCTTTGCAATCATTGCAGTAGCACTCTCCGCTTTATCATCTCTTCGTAGATTTTCTTGTAGCAGTTTTCCTTTGACAAACTCGCTAGACAGCTTCGTACTGGTGTTCTCGATTGCCATGATGAAAGGATCGTAGTCCGCTGTTAGACCGCTCAACATTAAGACAGCGACAAAATCGTCTTCCAGGGGTGATCCTATCTCGGTGAGCTGCTGTGATAGTTCAGTGATTTTGTTCACATAACGCTCCATATTCTCGCTCTCACTCAATTTTGTACCAAATAGTGATCTGAGCAATCCAAGTCTACGACACAGACCTTTGTCCTCGTAGGCTTTTTGGAGGTTGTCCCACGCCTCTTTTGCGCTCTTTGCATTCCTTATATGTTAGTGCTATTTTAGCCTGCGCCTTTTGGCTTTTCTTAGCATCCAGGTCATCCGAAACACATTCCCACAGGTCCTCATGAATGAGTATCATTTTCATCATAAATTTCCACGAACTGTAGTTCTCGATCCCTCGTAATTTATCGATACCAAGCATACTTGACGATGGTGTTCCTGAAGCCATATTTTGCTGCGTAGAGGTTAGAAACTTGGAACCTCAAAACGCCGACAACGCAGTCCCAAAAAAATACGCAGATTTTCAACAATTTTCTTGTCTGGATTTCTTTGGGTAATCCTGGCGCCCATAACCTGAAGGATATTCAGGAAAACCACAACGATTTCAGGGATAATTCGTAGTTTATTCGGGAAGCACAAGTGATACGTAAGATGTAGGAGATGCAAGAGGAATCAATCATTCAGTACATCTGTCATGTCTAAAAGCTAACTGTCAGGTGACATTTGACACATTGACAGTGACATCTTTACTATATACATAGAGGATGCAATTGTGTTTATTACTTCACAACATGTTCTACCTAGGTATATCTACTTACTATTTAATTGTTTTAGGTATGTTTGAAATGTGGCCTCGTATGAAACGATGCACAGTAGTTGCCAAGAGGCCTCTGATGTTTACTGGAGCATTTGGGTTTGGAGCATGGCTTTCAGGGCTTGTCTTCATCGATAGGTTAAAAACTGATAGAGCCCGTAGACTCATGAGAGAAGCAACTGACAAAGTAATACAGGATAAGGTAGGTACCTATTTTAAATAGTTATGCTGTTATTCTGTGAATAGGTAGATTTTAAATTAAAAATATATTACCCTTTACTATTTTTTATCTACTATTTATGGTTTATTTTTGTTTTCTAGACCAAACTATGGGTGTTTCCAGAGGGAGCCAGATTTAACAAAGGTAGCATACAAGAATTTAAAAAAGGAGCATTTTACTCTGCTATTGATGCTCAGATCCCAGTTATGCCAGTTGTTTTTAGCCAATACTATTTCCTTGACAGTGAAACTAAAACATTTGAACCAGGTCGGTACTTAAAAGTCTATAAAGCTATCACTGTGCCAACTACGTTAGTTTTTTTATATATTAGCAAATAATTTTAATTAATAAACAGTGAGGCAGGTTAATAATTTTCATTTAAAATTGATTTTAATTTTCGCATTATTATTTTGTTCTAATTTATAATAAATCCCACCAAGAACATTTCATTTCATGATTTTTTTTATCCTTTGACTTTAATTGATTGGTTAAAGTAGATTTATGTATAAAGTTGACTAAGTTCTTTTAACTAAGTAATGGTTTAGCTTAACATAAACTATACTGACTGTTTAAGTAGAAATTAAACTAATTTTATAGCGACTATAGTAAGTAGGTACCTACCCATTTCGTTCATAATTAATTAGTTCGTGTTTCAGGTAAAGTTGTAATCACTACATTGCCTCCAATCCCAACCAAAGGAATGACCCGCGATGATTTGGAAACACTATCGGAGATGGCGCGCCAACAAATGATAGAGGTTTTTAACGAGAGCTCGAAAGATTTGGTAATTCAGAAAAAAATTGCCATTTAGTATTCGACTTTTATCATAGGCACTAAGATCTCAGAAAATTAAAACATTTCAATTAGGTACCTACTGCGATAAATCTAGAATCTCTATTTGTATCTTTTTAAAATAAAACGCTACGGTATTAAAAAACTAGTCATAAAGTATAAAGCTTGCAACAAAGATTTTAGATATAAATAAGTTTAAAAAATTAGGATACTAATAAATATTTCATTTATATACATTATCTGCTCTATCAGTAGGTATGTCCTAGCTTATGCTTGGAACAAAGATTTTAGATAAAAATGACTTTAAAAAAAAATAGTTAATAATAAATACTCAAGAGAGTCCAGTTAATAAAAAATATTTGATCAAACTTCCATTTAAAGTAGATAAAGAAACCCTAGTCTTTATTCTGAGGAGAAACCACTTTAAAATACCAATCCCACGTTATTTTCCTGACGTTGACGCAAAGCGAATTACTTTAAAATTTTAATTGATAAGTGTAAGACAGAGGCTTCCCCTAACTGAATTAGTGAAGCATACAGTTTATTATTTGACGATCTTTATCAGAAACTTCGAAATCTTTATAATAATTTTAAACTTGAAAGCAAACAAAGTGATGTTATTTATATTTAGTTTTAAAAGACTTTGTTGAATAATATTTAATAGTTATATTTAAGCCAGATAAAATTTAGTTTATTTATTGTTATGCAAGGTAAAATAAAGATACCACAATAATTATTATAAATAGTATTTTTTTATTTGAGTAGGTACTGACTGAATGCTACTTCCTAAATCACTTTTGCTATAACATGTACATAATTTACGAATTAACCAAATATCATTACTTACAAATTAAAATCAAAATACATGGGTAAATACTAAATAAGATAGTTGTTACCTACAATAAGTTTAGCATGAAGCTGTTTATAGACTGTGATTACGCAATATTGGCTTGTTTTAATTAAAAGCTATTTCTCAATAGTTACAACCATCATATTAAATATACAAAGTAATGAATTTTAAAATCATCAATAAAAAGAGTACCAATATAATATTAAAAAACTCAAGGTACCTTGTACTAAGATATAATATTTTTGATACATACCAAGATGTGTAAAAAATAACTGTCTTCAACAACTTATTCGTTCCAGTTTTCACCCCAACCTTCGCTTTCATCAGCACCTTCATCAGGTATGAAGTTTAATTTACTACTTACATCTTGCTTTTCATCTACTGTATTAAGTTCAGCAATACTAGTTTTCTCTATGACAGGAGTCATATCTGCAAAGAAATCAAATTCATCTGCTTCCTTTTTTGAGCTATCAACCTTCTGATTTTTTATATCTAATTCAGATATGTCCACAATATTCTTTTTTGCTTGCATGGCCGCTTTTTGCAATAACTTTGTTCTTGATACATTATCATCTTTTTTATCGGAATTTGTTGTTATTGATTTAGTATTTTTATTTAATTCGTCGATAAAAGGTTTGTCTGTGATATCATCATCAGTCGGCGAAGGTTCAAATGTTAACTGCCGATTTGTATTCTCCCAATCACTCCAGTCTTCTTCGCTATCAATTAAATTTGAAATCTTATTTGATTCCACAGCAATATTATTAACATCCTCTATAGATTCACCACCAACTGGTGATGGTCTTACATTCAAGCTAAGGGCATTATCAAATGTTTCAAGTTCATTATTGCCACTTAAATAAATATCTTCAGAGCAAGGCAATTCATGTAAAGATTTATCTGGCAAATATTTGTTTCTTTCTGGAAGTAAAATGGTAGAAGTTTGTATTGGTAACACATTGTTTTTTGAGTTTGGTCTTCCATCTGTAAAATATTTTGATCTGTTTGCCCCTATCACCGTGTCTGCTCCTAGTATCGGTACTAATTCACTCAGACAAATCAAGGTTGATGCTACCAGAATATCATCAGTATCCTTGATCCCCAGAAGTAGCTGTAAAAAGAAAAAAAAAAACCGTGTGACTAAAGACATTGTGTTATATTAAAAGATATCACTATAATTACAAAATCTCTTATGACTTTACCTCAGGTAAAATGTGCTGAGAAAGCTCATCATGCGAAAATACATGAACAAACTTGGAGAAGTGATTTAAAAGCAACATTCTGATCTGGCTGTCTCTTACTCCAAACAGCTGCAATAATCTTGGTTTCACATGTTCTTTGAAAGTTGATAAACTGAAAAATCCAATGTTCTCTCCATTTTGTGACCTCTCTGAAAGTATATAACAAGAATTCATAAAGTGATGTTCAGACCTTACTTATGCACCAGTCTTTGGTAAAGTATTTGACAACATACCGTTTTTAGGTTTAAGAATGTAAGGTATAACATCTTTTTGTGCGGTACGATCCAACATTGTGAGTCTAGACAACAGAAGTCCACTCAGTTGTTTTGCAACAGTCTCTTCATCAAAACATTTTAAACTTTCTAAAATATTTGAGAAAAACTGGCATTTCTCATCTTCAGTTTTTAGAGGGAGAAAGTTTAAAAACTTATAAATGGTAATAAATTCATGGTTGAAAAAGCTGTGCTTCAGTATTTCTGTCAATTTGGGTCGCTTTACAGGGTCGTGATTTTGAAGATGATCTCTGCAGTATTTCTTAAATTCTCTCAAATGTGGAACATCATCTGAAACCAGACAACATTGCAAGAAATTTAAAAGACGAAAGGTATACATTATGGGGTATATTCATTATTGCTTTTAATGCTCCTATAGCAGTCATTTAGCTTAGCAGACCAATAAGTCTGCTCCCATTTATATTCGTTGGCATGACAGTGGCAAGAGACTTTTAGCAAGCTGCATAAAGTTTCTGGTATGAATAAAGCCATCAGTATTTTATAAGAGTTTAGTAAGTAAAATTTTATTTTACCATCATTTCGTCCTCTAAAGACATCATCTACTAATACTGCAAAACTGTACTGATCCACTTTTGTTGTAACTTCGTAAGTATCTTCATTAGGATCAATAGCTTTGTCATACCTTTGGAAAAAAATACAGATTTATAAATTTACTCAAACGCAGTGAATTTTATGTTAAGAGTAGGTGAGCTGTACAAGTGAATGAGTAATTGACAGTTTTTTTACCTGTGAATTCTGGAATGTTTTAAATATGATGGAGTTAGTTCCTTGAATGCACATAAGTACTGCATTCCACCAAGTTTCCACTGTCCATCTCCAGTTACATAAATTGCTGATACACTTACATTGTTGTGTGACATGTAGGCCTGAAAAATTAAAGAGGATAATATGGTAAATCATCAACTCAATGATATTATAAATTTAAATAAATAAATATTATGGACAATCAACACAACACTATTTAGCCCCAAATTAAGCAGAGCTTGTGTTATGAGAACGAGACAGCTGATATAATAAAAATAGAGTTTAGTGAAATACTTACTTGTTCATGTAAAAATACCAAAGATCTTAGAATATTGTTGAGACCAATACATATTTGAAGAGGTGTAAGTGATTGTAGCAGGTGTGAGAGAGGCTGGACATATTCAGTTACTAAATGCAAAGTGGATCTTTGTTGCCAAGCCGATATGTAACGCACAATGCAAGGGTGGCGGTACTTCAGTAGGTTCTGGAAATAATATAACATAATATGTTTTAAAACTTGAGAAACCGACTTCATGGCCAAGCTGCAGAATTGATTTCAATGAAATTTCTATGGGACCAATCTGGAACCTTTCAGATAATACTTATAAATCGGCTCATAAGCGACGAAGTTTCAGAATAAAGAAAAATACAACTAAATTGAGAACTTCCTTTTTTGCTTTTAATAGAGATGCAAAACTAGCACAAAAATATTATTGAATTAAAATAAGAATTAAATTGTTACATATTTAAATTCTAGTCAAGCAAGATCCTAATCAAAACAAGGTTGGGAACCACTGCTGCTTAATAAAGTAGTTAGTTGGTAGGTAAGATAGGATATCTTCTACTAAAACATGAAGACTTACATTGGAAAACTTCTCCAGAGGAGTAGAAACTGACCAAAGAGGGCCAATAGCAGCTTCACCTTTGAAAACAGATACTGATCCATCACTTTTTAGGCTGAAATACCTGCAGCTATCACTAATTTTAGCCTGATATTGGCACCAAAAATCTGTTATCTCAATAGCTTTTTCATCAATCTCAAGACCACTAAATTGCGAGTTTTCGTTTCCCATCATGTGGAATCTTTACTTTTACATTTTTTTTAATTAACGAGCACTTTATACACAATTTGTATTTATTTATTTACCACATTTACCACCAGCACACAAGCAATTCAATTCTGTCTTTCTTTCCGGCTGACGGATGACGTGACATGTGTGTGACGTAGATCGAATGAATGATTATGAATGAAATAAGTGATGGCTTGGAGCGGCGCTAGCTCAGTGCTCATTGCTTATTCAAATCGTCAGACCACATTTACACTGTAACAGTTCAATCATAGATTTTTCATTTCTTAAATCGTTCTCTTGATTTATTTCAAATGAATAATACTTAAATTTATTATGCCATGAGATGAGTAATAAATCAAGAACTGCTACAGTAGGTAAGTATGCTTAAAGATGATGCTCAACGAAACGATCGATTAGAACAGTGGCAAAAGTTGATTCGAGTGTGTGTAAAATAAGCGGACCCAACTTTGATCTGGGTCGGATATAATGGAAAGTTATAGAAAGAGTGGTTGGGATATCAAGAACACCACACGCCTAGCACCATTCTCCATTCTGTAATTTATGCTTCCTCCAAGTTTTTTTTTTTTTTTTTTTTTTTTTGGCGTCGCATGGTTTTATGCATTTGCCATTTTTCTTTTTTTTTTTACTTGAATCAAAAAATTAGGGAAACATTAATAATAAAATACGCGGATCTAAGGACTGGGACAGGATCAGTAGGGTTTAAAAAAATCATAATAATAAACAAGAAAAGGAAATATACAAATAAAGGAGTAAAATATACAACACGAATTAAATTTTTATATTATTTACATAAATAAAGGATGATAAGCAATGGTATATACAAGGATCCAAGGAAGAAAGGAGAACAGTGATATTTGTAGGAAGAGGAATTCGACAGGAAACGAGATCTTCAAAAAGTTTTCTATTATTATTTTGAGGACAAGCAAAGAATATATGATTGAGGTCACCAAATTCATCTCCACAGTCACAAGATGGATCAGATATAATTTTCATCCGTGCTAAATGGGCTGGGGTACAAGAGTGCCCCAAGCGCATTCGTATCAAAATAGTAGTTGCACGTTTTCCAAGTTTAAGCCTAAAAAACCAGGGTTTTATCGGTATTGAATTTTGAATCAGCTTAAAATGTTTACCTTTAATGTTACCAGAATGGTCCCAATATTCACTCCAAGAGTATTTAAGATAAAGCCTAGGTAAAGCAACGAGATCATGTACATAGTTTATACAAGGTGTATCTAAATATGTGTACTATGCGAAGGTGGGGGGTTTCAGACCACAATGGTGATCAGTTGTGGGGGGGAGATAATTAAAAATTCCTATTTTCAGTTTCCCATACAAAAAGATTTAATTTCCTAATGCCTAAATAAATTGACAACCCTATCCTTGTAACCCCTACTACCGCTTGACCTACTAACCTCTGTAGGTCGAGTTGTATCGCTAGTGATGTGTGGGTATACTTTATCATTTATCATCGATTTTATGTTTTTTCTTTTAGTTGCCTGTTTAAGTTAAATAAAGTAGGCTTAGCTTTATTTTAAGAAATGATAAATCTAAATTAAACCACATAGCAGTTTCAGTCTGAGAAATCTGTAAACAATCGTGAGGTACCCGACGATTTGCGCACGATTTCTTATGTTTAGGTACCTAGGTACCTACTACGAAAATTCAAGAGTAGACTGATACCTGATAGCTTTCTATGAGAATTGACAAAAAATGATGAGCAATGAATTGGTGAGCTAGTGATGAATGAATGAATGAGCTAGTCTCAATTTGTACTTGAGTATAAGTTCTGGAAATTGGACCTAACCAGAAAGTTTAGAATTAGGCCTCTCAAACATATGTACCTATTCAGTGACTTAACGTAACCTACGCTGAGAGAAAGGTTTTTTTTATTTAAACAAGTACCTACCTACTTACCACAAACCCGCGGGCTACACCTGGCCCAGACTAGCGCAGGTCCGAGGCGAATGGCATAATCATAAGAGAGGCCTATGTCCAGCAGTGGGTCGTCAAGGGCTGATGATGATGATAATGATGATCACTTAATCACTTTTTTGTTTTCGTAATACTATTAATCGATATTACGAACAAAAGTAAGGCGACATGTAGTGATGTTAGTACATCACTAGTTCATTCTTTTGATTTCACCGATAACATAGAAACATTTTAGGGTTCATTTTTAATTTCAGTAAACCCCAAGATTTAAACATAAGTAAAGGTAGGGATTACAGTCGTGAAATAATAGGTATACCTGCTGGTAGAAAATTGTATGAATAAGTAGGTAACCTAGTCTTATTTTACATAGGTATTTCACAATGTACTACACATAGGTAGGTACACTTTGTGTGAATTTAGATAATTGGTATACCACTACAAAATCCTGCATCTTTTACGGTGACTCATGTTTCATTAAAAAAATCCTAGTAGGTCTAGGTAGGTATCTTGTAACTTATGTAAGTTTAGTAGGATTGGACGTTAAGTAATTAAATTCGCTTCAGTCGGGTGTCCACCATGATTTTCCTTCCCACTTCACGAGTTTCCTTACTTTACTAACTATCTGTTTAAAAAGTAGAAAACAGAACGAATTTTGAGTGCACGAGTTTAAAAAAATTTTGGTATTTAAAAAACTACGGAACCCGTGGTGGCTTAAAAATTGTTTAGAAAGGAATTTGGGCGTATTATGTTTGAGATGCCGACAGCCAATGAGCGAAATGGGGGAGGCTCCCAAAAGTAGAATTTGTTCTACGATTCGCGATTCAAAACCGTTGGGCGAATCCGACCGCCAATCAAATTTAGGCTCTTATCTTTGACGAAATGTAAGTTTCATAGATTTCTACGGACAGACTAACCACATATTTTAATACCTACTCAACAGAAAGACTCATCTAGTAAAGTTTTTAGATAAGTTAGTTGCAGTTGACTGGGACTTCGCCAAAAGAAAGGCAGCAGTACCTACCTATACCTTTTCTCCGACCATCAATCCCCTGCCAAGTGATTATGGCAATACCCGCCAAATTCAAAACTCTGTCCAGTAGTGGATATCAATGGGCTGTGTGTGTAGTCAGGTCAGTACGTTATTAGATCAACACACAAGAAATTACAAACAGTTGGAAAAAGACATGACTGTGTTATCAAACAAACAGCGTAAAGTTTATTTCGTATGTTTAACTTTCCGTAACTTCAACTTTCAAATTGAAATGTGATCCTAGCTATAATTTTGTGACTTAACTAAAAATAACTTACAACAATTTGCCTCTGTGATGCTGTAGGCGTTTTTCCCTTTTACGAATTATGTCAACTCTGTCCCTCCTCATCTGTGACCAAACTGATGTCATTGTCAAGGCAAGGCAAGTGCAAGAAACAGCTGAGTTTAGGGTTGTCACTTTGTATAAAGTCAGCTGTTCATGTTGAAACTTCGTTGCAGTTTTTTTCAGAGATACCAATCGAAGTTCGAAAAGTCGTTGAACAAAAGTTGTTCCCCGGGGGGTGGAAATTCACCCCCCTTCAGGATAGTACACATATTTTGATACACGTTGTATAAGTACGTTGTATAAGGGAAAAGGTCTCCACACTCTACAGCCTCATTAGCTAATCTGTCAGCACGTACGTTACCAAGAATACCACAATGACTCGGTACCCACGCAAAGCTAACAGTAAAACCCTTGGTTTTGCATTCAAATATCTTAGACCTAGCTTGCATTACTAGCGGGTAAAAAGTTTTCGATCGAAAAGGGTATTTTACAAGAGATTGTAAGCAACTCATTGAGTCACTAAAAACAACTGTATTTTTAAGTTTCATTATCAATACGTATTCTATTGCTTTTACGATGCCAAATAGCTCACCAGTAAAAACTGACGTCTCAGGAGGTAATTTAACTTTTTGTACAACATTATACTGTCTGTGATACACACCTACACCAACAAATCCTGACTGAGAATGTTTGGAGGCATCGGTGAATACCTGATGCCACCCTCGCCAACGATCATCAACAATAGATTTAAAATAAACATTAGCATGCGCTTCATTACGGTCAATATTTAAATCGAAATGAATGTTAGAAGGTGTAGTCAAAGCTTTGTAGTTGCATTGGAAAATAGGTAAAAGAAGCGATTGGTGAGTCGAACCTGACAGTGTTTTAAATTTGTTAAAGCTGTTAATTAAAAGGGGAGGTGGTTTATGACTCCAATATGAAGAAGAACAAATAAGCTCAGAAAGATGCTGTATTTTAGAATGAAGCTGGTGATTCTGAAATTGCAAAGTGCGGAAGAAAAATCTACTTGATAAAAATTGGCGCCTTAAATGTAAAGGTGGTTCACCACATTCTACTTGCAGTGCATTGATTGGACTGGACTTCATTGCCCCCATAATTATACGCATAGCTCTTGCCTGTATAGAGTCCAATTTCTTGAAAAATTGCACTCTTCCAGGTTCTAACAAATAAGTGCCATAATCAAGTGTACTTCTAATTAAAGCATTATAAATAAGTTTTAAAGAAAAAGGGTGAGCACCCCACCAAACACCAGATAGACATCTTAATAAATTAAGATGTTTTTCGCACTTTTCTACGACATATTCGCAATGTGGACCTCCAACAAGCTTCGAATCTAATATTACACCTAAAAATTTGGCATGGCTTTTTATAGGTATGGATATACCATCATAAACAATATTTAATGGTGGTATGTTAGTTTTACGGGTGAAAGGAACGACGATGCTTTTAGCAGGAGACAGCTCCAAACCATGTTTGTCCAGCCATAATTTTAAAAATTGTAACGCAAATGTTATATTAGCGGCTGCTGTATTAATATAAGTGCTAGACGAATAGAGTAACAAATCGTCAGCATACTGTAAGATACTAACGACATCACTCACAGATGCTTCTAGATCATATGTATATATGTTATATAAAAGAGGGCTCAAAACAGAACCCTGAGGCAAACCCTTCCACGCAACTCTTGAGATATCTGTCGTGTTTAAAAAAATTACTCTGCCAGCCAACATATTTTGAATAAAGTTGGTTAAAAAATTTGGAATTTTCAAAACATGTAATTTCTTTATGAGCAACTCAATAAGAACATTATCATATGCCGATTTGATATCTAAGAAAGTCGCTACAACCGATTTACTTTGCGAAAAAGCTATACGTATGTCTGTTGTAAAAACACTTAAGCTATCCATAGAACTTCTACCTTTCCGAAAGCCATATTGACTGTTAGGTAAAATGTTCTGATTCTCTATGAACCATTCTATTCTATTTTTAACTAAATGTTCTGCAATTTTAATGATAACTGGAGACAATGCTATTGGTCGGTAGGACATGGAATCAGTAGGATTTTTAGATGGTTTCAAGAATGGCAGCACTATTTGCGTTTTCCATGTTGAAGGGATGACACCTGTCAACATGACACAATTGATGAGATCAAGAAAATAATGCAAAGCGTTTTCACCAAGATGTGAATAAAAAGAATATGGAATACCATCTTTACCTGGAGCTGTATCATGAACGTCTGATAGTACACCTTTCAGCTCATCAAGAGAGAAAGGAGCATCCAGGCCATATCGACAAGTATAACCAGAAACATGAATAGGGGTTAATAATTCCCTAGGAGGGACTGTCGGTGGAGCCAACCGGTCAAGGAAACTATCACGTAGAGAAGGTGGCATAACGGTAAAAGTTTTATCACTAACTCCAGATCTATAACGTCTAATATTTCTCCAGACTTCTGATGGTTTTGTGCTGGGAGATATGGTTGAACAGAAGCTTCTCCAGCCTTGGAATTTTTTATCTTTTAAAAGTTTTTTGGTTCTAGCCATTATGTCAACTAACTCGTCAAAATTATTTTCAGACATATCAGAGTTGTAAGTCAACTCTGCCTGCCTTCTCTGAGCTACAGCTACACTGCACTCTGTATCCCACCATGGTGGAGATGGCAATTTTCCAGAAGCAGTATTTTTCAAAGGAAAAGTGGAATCAGCAGCATCAAGTAAACTTTTAGAAAAACTATCTGCGCAAAGTGAAATACCTTGTGAAATATGTGGCAAAGTGTTAATATTATTCTCAATATGAGTTCTATAATCACTCCATTTGTCTTTAATTATTTTATGTCTCATTCTGGGTGGAGTTCTAGGCATTTCACATGCTTTAAATTTTGAAAACTTTAATATTATTGGGAAATGATCACTACCATGTGTGGATGGTTGTGTGTGCCAAGTAATTGAAGATGCTAAACTAGGTGAAACTATTGTTAAATCTACTGCACTATTGTTCTCTGAAGGTTTTGTTCGACGAGTTTGAGATCCATCATTTAGGATACAGAGATTTTGTACATCAATAATATCTAAGAGGTCTCTACCGTAAGTATTAGACATGGAGCTACCCCATGTCCTATGATGAGCATTAAAATCTCCCATGACCACACATGGTTTAGGAATATGAGATAACAAGCTATCTATTTCTGTGAGAATTTGGGAGGAAGGATGAGGGATATAAATAGAAACAAAGCATACATTCTCAATAATGCAGGCAACAGCATTAAAATTGCTATTATCATGAGGGAGAGGGAAATGAGAAAATGAGTAAGAATTTTTTATAATAAGAGCAGCTCCTCCATACCCGTCAGGTCTATCGTCCCTAAGGCAGGAGAAGCCACTCAATTTGAACACAGATCCTGGCTTAAGCCAGGATTCTGTGATGGCGATAATAAAAGGGTTGTATACATTAATTAAATAGATGATTTCACTTTTTTTGGTGACTACACTCCTGCAGTTCCATTGAACTGCGGATCGGGTGTGATCCATTGTGGTTGTGAGTGTAGAATAGAGATGATGTCAATAATTTTGGCAGCGTTGGACGGTTCTATGGTATTTGATTGTATTAATGATTTTAAAAGGGCAATTACATCAGATATATTTAGTTGTCTATCCTCAGTTCCGCCTGTTTTCAGAGCGCAACCATTAGATAGTCCTGGGGATGGAGTATTGGTTATGTTCTTGTGTGCTTTTTGATCATAGCCTTTGGCTAGTGTTGGAGTTGGACGTGGCTTTAAAAAGACAGTTCTTCTAGAAGATGGAGGATTTACATGGTTTCTTGTGTGAGGTTTTTGAGATTGGATATTTCATCTTTGGCTGTTGCTAATATTTCAGCATACGAACGAGACAGGGGTGGATGTACCCTGGATGCTTCCACGTAGGAAATACACTGTTCTGCCATTGAAAATTTAATTTTTTGTTGTCTTGTATATTCCGGACATGACTTACTAGTAGCAAAGTGTATTCCCCCGCATGAGCAGCAAGATATACACTCCTCATCAATATCACAAGAATCACCTGAATGCTCTTTGCCACATTTGAAGCAGCGGGGCTTAGACCTGCACTGCAACTTTGTGTGTCCAAAACGACAGCAGTTGTAACATTGGATGGTTGGGTAGGTATATAGCTGAACTATTAATGCAGTATAGCACATATAAACACGGTCTGGTAACACTTGACCATCAAATGTTACAACTACGGTTTGAGTTGGCTTCCAAACTGGAGCTCCATTTACAATTTCTTTGAAATTAATGCGTCTTAGTTTTAAAATCTTTCCACAACCATTGGGAACCGTGGTGCATTCCATCATCTCTTCTGGAGAGAGATCTGTGGGTACTCCGCGGATGACACCCATGCGAGAGACATTGTATGTAGGTATGAATGCTTTCAGATTATTACTATTGAGGCTGTTGTGGTTAATAAAAGCATTTGCATCTATGTGGTTATTGAATGCAATCGAAACTCTGTTTCTACCAATCCTTTTAACACTACCATTCACCACATTGTATATAGCGTTACGTTTTAAGAATTTTCCAAATATAATGGGGTGAAGGGTAGAACCGTCATTTGGCGACTCTGTAATTCGTTGAACATGTACAATATACGGGGCATTATCAGTAGGCTCATATTGGGCTCTTGTAACTGGGACCGGAGCCGGCGGCGCCGCCGGTGGTGGAGATGAATCAGGTGACAGAACAGCGGGAGTGGATGTAGGGTCTGAGACCATAGCCACTGGTGGCTCAGGATTAGACTGAAGGCTAGAAATATCTGAAACTATTGGGGATTCCTCACAATCACAACCCTTTTTGGTGTCACTGGAACCATGTCGCTTCCTCTTATTACAATGCTTGCACATTTTGCAAGTGCGAGTTCGTTTGCGTTTCTTGGAAACAGATGTGTCTGTATTAGCGATGGGCGATTACTACTATATTTTATCGAATTAGTCGATTGTTCGGTTCAGTCGATAAAAGTCGATAACAATTGAAACTAGTCGATTGTTATCGACTGACGGCGCGTGCGGCGTGCGGCGCGCGGCGACAACGACTAGCACCAACTTTAACTACTATTTGTCGCGCGGTCACGCCACGCAACCACGCAACGCACCTAACTACTATTTTTACCGCGCGGTCACGCATTCACGCAACGCACCTAACTACTATTTTCGTGCGTACTACTGAATCAGTAGTTACAAAAGATGGTGCGTCGGGCGTGCGCTTCGCTACAAATCTATAGATTAAGTCCGTGCGCCGCTACTTAATGCAGTTATTATGCGATTTAAGTTATTACATTAATTAATTTGTTTTAAAGTATAACAAATTACGAATAGAAGGGTAGGTAAAGAGTTTCTACCTAAGGAAAACACAGACTAGAATAAAAATTAAATAAAAAAGGTACTTATAGATACTTATTTTAAATATATTTTCTTACAGGAAATCAACTTATAGCTAGAAATCTACCTTGTAACATAATTTTGGTAACTATACTTTTTACTTGACAAGGTCAATTTTACATTTCTATAAAATGTATATTCATAATATTAAAATATACTACCTACGTGTTAACATTAAATGCAACCGAAGTATTATTACTTAGAAACAATCGACGCAACACCGTCCCGCCCCCGCATGCACCGCCCCGCGTGGCCTTCCGCAGCGCAGTTCACCGCACCGCACGCATACTTACATGTATAGTAGTTAGTAGTTTGTCGATTGTTATTCGAATAATCATGGGGAGGAACTACTAAATCGACAATCGAATGCGCAGTAGCGCAATTTTCGATTCATTCGATTGTTTTTTTTGAAGCAATCGCCCATCGCTAGTCTGTATCCATTGCAGAATCATTCGAATTTAGTTTATCAAAGCTATTTGTTAAAGTAACATAGCAACCGACCGGCGGGGAAATGCCCCCGCCGGGGTCAGGCGGCTCCTCCATAAAATAAACTACAAGAGCTTACCAGATAGATAGAATAAACACACTAAAATACTCTAAATAATACGATAATTAATTTAAATACTGTTACAGAACTCTACTGATCTTTTAACTAGAGAAAATTTTAATTTGAAATTTAGGTGGGAAAAAAACGCGCCTCCCTGCTCGCTGTTTCCCGCCTTTTTTTTTTTCCTCCAAGTTTTTGTAAAGGGCATTGGGTAACTTTGTATGGAGTCGTGGCGTTGTTTTTTTTTAATGCGACCACTGATGCAATGTGTTTTGAATTGAAGTACTACACCTGTATACCTATTATCAAAAACAAAAAACGTCGTAACTTATATCGGAGCAAAAATATACGACTTTGAAGTTAGAAGAATAACATTGTCCAAGTATGGGATAAAATGCATTTTATTTAAAAAACTACTATTATTACCTTTGGAATTGGTAAGTTAGGAATAAAAAACATGGATCCCATAAATAATCATCATCATCATCAACCTATATCAGTCCACTGCTGGACGTAGGTCTCTCCACAGACGTGCCACTGAGCCCGGTCTTCGGCTCTTCTCCTCCAGTGCTTGCCAGCTACATTTCGCAGATCGTCGCCCCACCTTGCCGGAGGGCGTCCTACACTACGCTTACCTAAACGCGGTCTCCACTCTCGTATTCGTTCATAGCTCAAAGGTTCTCTGTCGGATAACCTCGTTCCGGATTTTATCCTTCAGAGAGACTCCGAGCAAAGCCCTCTCCATAACTCGCTGAGCGACTTTCAGTTTGTGGACCGACCCTACTGTTAGTGTCCACGTTTCGGCAGCATAGGTCATTACAGGTCGCACTGGTTGAAGACTTTCGTCTTCATACATTGTAGGATCGGCGACGAGAAAACCTGACGGAGTTTCCCAAACGCAGCCCAGCCCAGCTGTATTCTCCAGTTTAGCTCTCTCTCAAAGTTGTGTCTACCTAACCGCAAGGATTACCTGAGGTAGACATACTCCTGCACAACTTCGAGAGGCATTCCGGCGACGGTGATCGGCTCTGGGGTGATACGATCATTGAACATGATCTTAGTTTTATCCAAGTTCATGCCCAGGCCAACCCGTCGTGAGGAAACAGCTAGGCTGTTCAGCATCTGTTGTAGGTCCTGCAACGAATCTGCCAATAATGACGATGTAATCGTCGTCGAATCGTAAGTGTGAGATGTATTCGCCATTGATATTGATGCCTATTCCAGTTCAACTCAGCGTCTTAAACAAATCTTCCAGTGCGCTTGTGAACAATTTGAGGGATATAACGTCCCCTTGCCTCACTCCGAAGTGCAACTGGATAGGTTTTGACTGCTGGTTCTGGACCTGAACAGACATGGTGGCGTCATTGTAAAAACATCTCAACACTTCGATATATCGCCAGTCAACCTGACATCGTTGCAGGGACTGTAGAACAGCCCAGGTTTCAACAGAGTCTCATAGTTCACAAACGCTAAGCATAAGGGCTGATTATTATATAATATGTACTCTTCAGATATTTGTATAATCAGCCGCACTGTGTGAATGTGGTCTATGGGGTCAAATCCTCCTCAAAACTCAGCCTGCTCCGGTGTTTAAAACTCGTTAAGTCTTCGCGCAAGACGGTTCAAAATAACCCTGGAAAACAGTTTGTAGACATGGCTCAAGAGTGAGATCAGTCTATAGTTCTTCAATAAAGCTTTATTGCCTTTCTTGAAGAACAATACCACGACACTCCCTGCTCCATGCCTTTGGAGTTCTGCCATGGTTGAGAACAGAATTGAAGACACGTTGGAGTTCCTTCAGAACAGGAGAACTACCTGCTCTTAGGAGCTCTGAAGTGATTCCGTTTTCCCCTGGGGCTTTTCCATTTTTCAACTGTGGTCTAGAAATTGTGCCGGGGAGACAGACAGATTTGTTTGGTATCGCCC
The DNA here is from genome assembly GCA_947578465.1 of Thera obeliscata. Taxonomy (NCBI): domain Eukaryota; kingdom Metazoa; phylum Arthropoda; class Insecta; order Lepidoptera; family Geometridae; genus Thera; species Thera obeliscata. The sequence goes on from OX387926.1 coordinate 10,816,987, forward strand.
CCACCCCAGGCAATGGTGTCCTATAATGGCGTATCACCCTTGAACTTCTCGTTTGACTAGTATGTTAACCAAATAGGTTCGATTGTTTATATGTCGCGGTTGTATCCTTCCACGTTACAGCCATGTATTGATGCCTTTCATTCATGTCTACTTCAATCATATAAATGCCTTGCTTGATATGTTCTCCATAACAGCTTTGTGATTGAGCTATTTGGTATGTACCAAGGGCGAATATATCAGCAATTATTTGTGGAAATTCACCCATTACAGATACATCAGCTGCAATTGATTGAAAATCGGTTCGTCTTCTGTTCAGATTGTTTGCGATTATGAATTCACATGACTGAGCTCCAGGCAGGTTTACAAAAGAGCACGTTATGTTCATGTTATGTTTGTCAACTTCGACTAAAAGATCAGCCGGACGAATCCAACTCGGATGGACAGTGTTCGAGAAATTGCACCACACTTTTTTGTCTCAGATACCGCAGAGCCCCAAGACAAAAGTCTTTAATCAGTGAGTTTTACCAGTGATGACTTATGGAAATGAGACGTGGTCGCTAACTATTGGCCTCGTTCACAAGCCAAAGCGCAACGAGCTATGGAGAGAGCTATGCTGGGAGTTTCACTACGTGATAGAATCAGAAATGAGGATATCCATAAAAGAACAAGGTCATCGACATAGCTCGTATAATTAGTAAGTTGAAGTGACAATCGGCAGGGAAGACTAAACGTAGGGCGCCCAACCACCAGATAGACCGATGATATTGTTAAGATCGTGGGAAATTGATGGATGGAAAGGGCTCAGAATCGTTCTTCCTGGAAATGTGTAGTGGAGGCCTATGTCCAGCAGTGGACTTCTTCAGGCTGATGCTGATGATGATGATGTTATGTTTAACATAACATCATCATTATCTATTATACTATTACTATATCTACCACCTACGATTACTATATCTTTAGGAAAATCTTATTAATTGGCTATTTAGACGATACTTTTATGAATTTTTGCAATTTAATATCTCGCTTCCGATATACTTTACGCAGTTGCTGTAATAATAAAAGTTGCTTATTTTTGAGAGTACTAATAAATGGCAATAGTTTTATTACTGGTCGCGGCTCTTCAAAAACAACGCCACTTTTACCCAATGCCTTTTCTTGCCTGTCATTTCGGCGGATAATCATAACAATGCCAAAGTGGATCAGCTGATTTAAATTGACATTGACAAATTAAATGTCAGTCAAACAGGCAGCACAAAGCAAGCAGACAGGCAATCATTCAAAATTCGATTCTGTAAAAAAGTTAAAACGAAAAGTGTTCAATCAAAAAATAATGGCATCGGCTTTGCTGAAAAAAGCCATAATCTCGAATCCGCAGTCAGTTAGAAGGACTGCTGGAATATTTTGCAATGCCGCAAGAAACCGTAAGGCAGTGGCAGTATTCAGTGCCTATAGAATGTTGTTCACGCTCCTAAATAACGCACCAATAAAGTTCTAACTGTTACGTCACCGTATTTCAGATTGGAATTATCAATTCAAACCGGGTTCTTACCCAAAAACTGCCGAGGAACATGCCGCGGCAGCGAAAAAATATGGGTTGACCCCTGAAGAATACCATCCCTATCCTGAGGATATGGGTTATGGTGATTATCCAAAACTTCCAAATATTGGAGAAGATTCCAGGGATCCATTCTATCCATGGGATTTTCCGGAGCTGAAGAGGAACTTTGGTGAACCGGTAAGATATAAAATAAATAGAGACAAAAATATTCTACTAATTTTAAATAAATTAAAATGAATAAACTCAAAAATAATTTATTCAGTTTTATTTTGTACACAAGGATACCCATCAGACTATACAATACAGTGCTCGCCTAAGCCTAGTAGTAAGCATGTTTTTTTTTTGGCTGTTTGTAAATGGAGCAGTATCCTTGTCTTCAAGTATTCAAGGATCACTATCGAATTATTTTCATCAACTATTGGATCCCTAAAAAGCCTTTATATTATTTTTTATTTCAGATTCATGCCCAAGCTGAAATCTTTGGTGGGGACCGTTATGATCCTAGCATGAGACCAAGATTTTCACTCACCCACCAGTGGACCTTTTTTCTAGGAGTAATGGCTAGTTCTATTACTCTTTATCTGTTCCTGGATGATTACAAAATTGGAAGGCCGGTGACGGCCAAGCAATACCCTGGAGATGGCACACACTACTATTTCTGTGCACAGTAAATCCTTTAATATTTAGTTATGTAGCTATTTGTGATTCTGTTTTGTTAAATTTAAATAAATGTTTTGAGTTTAACTGCACAATACTTCTTTACCAGTTTTGAAAAATACAATCTAACTTTGCAATCATTCAGAATATAAATTTATATTAATTAATTCCAACTGTTACATCCTAGCATGAACTAACAAATGAAATTTTTTCTTCCTGCCCTCATGCCACTTTGTGAGGGGTCAATGCAACAAATTATATCTTCCTCCTATATAATAATATGGCATACAAGCCAGGCTCCTCAAATCACCTGGCCATACGATTAAGAGGTCAATCTCCATTCCCCTCTGAAAGCCGTTATCTCTGCATTCACTCTGTTATCCATGTCATCTTTTTTAAATGTATACTCTTACAATATAACACCCAGACAGGGAATAAAAATCTATATTATGTTCACCACACATATATTAAATATATGTGTGGTGATCAAATTTTGTTCTCTGTGGGGATCAAACCCATAAGCTATGGCACCAGAAGGCAAAGGCACTACAAACTGAGATAGATAAATAGATAGACTAATACTTTATTGTATACATAAGAAACATATATAGCTCTCTGAGCTGAGAGAGGCCCAATCAGAAGTTAGACTAGTAAAATAATAGGGCTCTACTTGACAGTTATGTAGTTTATTTTTTTCTTATTCAATAATACATGATAACAATAAACTTAATAATAATATAAATAATGCCAATGCCTAATATTCAATTACTTGTATATGCTTGTAAAGTATTCATCTTCTAAGTCATACAGGTCGGCAGCGATGTCATCTCGAAGGGACATAAGTTTCTGGTCACACTCTTGTTGTTTTGTGCGAAACAGCTTTGAGTTTTGAGCTATGGCCTCATTTACAGATGGAAAATCATTAAGAATGAGGTATTGTTTGATGTCCGATACCAACTTCATTAGGGACTCTCCTGCTCTCACTAAAATAGCAAAGAGAAAGGTAAAAATAAGAAAATCTGATACATATTTGAAAGAAATATTGTGATGGTAGGTGATTATTTACCAATGTTAGCTGCTCTGACTTGCATCTCAAATGTGTCCTGTTCGATTTGAGTCATTCTGTTTAGTTGAGACTCATTTTCAAGTTTCGCCAGTTTAATAATTTCTGAAAAATATGAAAGTTAGTAGGATATAAAAAGAGTATAGGCAACTGCACTAGAATGTGTACAATTTTTAACTTGGCGGCATTGCACCTTTAGATGGCAAAATATCATGAAGCGGATAAGTTCAAATTGAGAGTTGCAAATACCCTGACTATGTACAATCTGCACTAAAATGTATTAAACATTTTAGTGCAGATTTTAGTGGTAGGGTTTTCAGGTGTGCCTGCAGTTACCTATTGAATTGCTCATTATGACTTTTTGTAGGAATTACTTGGGTACATTTACCAAAGATAAATTATATACGGTGTTGTGGACATACAATTTTCCATGGGTTTTGCTTAGTATGTAGCACTCATAAAATGTAACAAACCTTCGAAGTTTTCTAGCATACTTTTCACATCTTCCTTCAAACGTGTGGTGTATGATTTCAGTAAGGCTTCTTTATTTTGAGGAAGATTTCGTTGCATTATGAAAAATGACCCTGAAGCTTGGTTTTTCGCTTAAATAGTTAGTTTCACACCCTGCAAATTTCAATTTATAGTGTTTCAGAACAGAACCCCAAATACTACTTCATCGCGTCCATACAAAAGAAATAGAACAAGTTCTGTATTCCAAGAGACAGGTTTGCAACGGCACGGCAAGCAAACAGGAACGGAACAGCAAAACAAACTGCAGTGTTACAAGCTCCCTAAAATATTTACCCCAAAGCCTATCAAACTTAGCCCTTTGATTGAATAGAATATCGAGCTGAGACGCGCCGAGCCGCACGGGTGAGGGAGAACGGAGAAACCAGATTTGAATAGATTGACTATTTATTCGTTCCACTGTTCTAACAACTTGTAAGAAATTCAAATAAAAAACTTGTGGGTGATGACCTCGTAAAATTACATAAAGATATCGTGAATAGACATGTGTAAGTAATGCGATTGATACATTACGCGTGATATTACCCGACCGCGTACTGTAGCATCACGCATCACTCGACCAAACCAAGCATTACGCATCACCACTGTTGCCGTTTTAGCATTTTTAGTGCTAAATTTAGCATATTTCATGACTTTTTAGCATATAAATTTTGCATTCAGCATATTGCATATTTTGGCATTTCAAATCAAAAGTCAATGTCAAAAGATTATTTAATAGAGACCGACCAGATACATTATTTTTTATCTATGGTTTTCATTGAGGTATGGCAACTCTCTGGATCAGGGACTTCCCTGAAATTTGTTTCTGATTGTTTTTACGTAACGAACGTTTCGCGTCCGAACCCCACTTGACTCTTGAATAAATTCATTCAATGTGATTTGTGAATGTGAAGTGAAAGTATGCCTCCTAAATATGAGCAACATTATCGCGAAGAATGGGAGAAGATAGGCGAGTTTAAGGATTGGCTTTTGGATGGATTTTGCTAACATTTGGTGCGTAACGATACTTTAGAGCCTAAAATAACAAATGTTAGGCTACTGTTCTACCAAAAAATTGTACACAGAAATGTCAATAACAAAATTAGGATTTTAGCATGTTTTTTAGCATTTTTAAATACAAAAATAGCATTTTTTAGCATTATTTGGAGCAAGTTCTAGCATTTTCTCAAAATAAAAAACGGCAACACTGCGCATCACACCTAGCATCACACCAACATCACCCAACCCACCGCGCGCCGCACTTAGCTCGTATCTCACTTGCGTTCGCCGCTTGATTAAATTTTGATTTAGAACCGTATTTCTGACACCATAACGTTTATTTTTTTTAATCTTCCTGTCGTACTCCTGCTCAAAACAATAATATTGGTATTATTCGCTTTCTTTGGGAAACAAATTGAATTTAAATTATTTGGTAATTGCTAATTGCAGTCAGTCAAGGTCAAGCGACACCGCGACGCGAGCGACATTGAATTGAAAGAGTTTTCTTTAGGACAATGTTTAGTGACAAAATTCCCTGTTTATGTAAATAAGTAATGTAAATAAAATAACTTTTTGTGTAAGTACAGTAAAATAATAACTTTTTGTGTTGGGTGTAACAGTGTAAATAAAATTGAACAGCGTAAATAGGTACGGTACCTACCTATTTGCATATTATTGTGTGTGTAATTAATTAATGACGACGCTATGGCGACTACATTACATAGAGCTATCTCATGAGATGCATGAGATAGTTCAATGTGATAAGCATTACATTACATGTAATGCATTATATTACATGTAATGCTTATCACATTGCTATGCCTCCGACAAAAACGCGCAAGTGATAGTGTAATGTCATGTCGCGCAGTCATCTCAGGTGATGTTTAAAGTAATGGAATAGTGTAATATTACTCGGCGCGAAATGTAATGCCATAACACATTACTTTTCAAAGCACTGTTTTGCGCATGTCTAATCGTGAATGACTCGGGGTTTTGTATGGAGAAACGATGAGTGCCCCATTTGGGCTTGCGCTGAAAGTTTCTCTTAAACAGACGACAGTTTCTAAATAACCCATTTTCTCTCATCCCTAAAGTTGGGAGAAGACCCGTTAGTGGATAACCCTAACACAACGTCTACACAGACTATAACTCAAATAAACTCACTCATTCATTACTCACTTCCACACCTCAGGCCTTAGACAATTTAACCTAATTGTCTAACCCCCAAATACTGAAACGCAACTCAGATTTAAGCACGTCTCAAGCGACGAATATTTGACAGATTTTCATTGAAAACTGTCAAATATTCGTCGCTTGAGACGTGCTTAAATCTGAGTTGCGTTTCAGTATTCGGGGGTAAGCCTCAGGCTAAATAGGGTTCGTTGCAAGGATGTTTTATTTACTAGGGATGGATAAATAAATTTCAAAGCGTGTCCGTTTTTTGTTAGTGTTCAGTTGTAGATATGTATTAGTGTGCGTGACTAGAGAAGTAACGACATTAACTAACCTATCGATGAATTACGACGATTTGACGACCTCTGTGGTGCAGTGGGCGAATGTCCACCTGCGACGCAAGAGGTTGCGGGTTCGATTCCCGCCTTAGAACAAATATTTGTACGATCTGCAGGTATTTATTCCGGGTGTTCTGGTCTTTTCTATAAAAAAATAAAAAATATATATACGTGTAATGTATTGTATTATGTAGGTATATCAGTTATCTAGCACCCATAACACAAGTTCTGCTTATTCTAGGGCTAGATAATGTTGTGTGAATTGTCCAGCATTATTTATTGAATACCGAAATCAATGAAAAAGGCGTCATAATTGGATATAAACTCTTTGATTTGTTCAACTAAATTACAATAATTGACTGGCCTCTAGCTCAGTTGGTAGTAGCTCTGCCTTCTGCGCCTCAGGTCGTGGGTTCGATCCCCACCGAGAACAAATATTTGTGTGGTGAACATAAATGTTTGTTCTCTGTCTGGGTGTTATATTGTATTCTAAGTATGTATTTACAAAAAAAAAAATGTATTCAAGTATTATGTCAGCTATCCGGTTCCCATATTACAAGCTCTGCTTAGTTTGGGGCTGGGTAGTGTTGGGTGAATTGTCCACAATATTTATTTATTTTAATAATATTACAATAATTCAATAAACAATGACGGATTTTCACGGTATGAAAATTTATGAAACGGTTTAAACTTTTAAAATTCTCACTGCTCGCTTGGGTGTTGTAGAAAGGTCTTGTGTTTCCACACCACTTTCTTGCATTTTTTTCCGTTCTGGGGCATTTTGGGAATCTAAAAAAAATTATAAATGAGATAAATAAACGAGGCCGTTAATTACTATTTCAGCCGAGCATTGTATACTTAGTACTATTCTCTAATTTGCGAGGAAACAAAAAACAAATTAATTCTAGAATCAGAAGTTTACTTCTTCAGCTATGTCTCTCAATCGAGTTTTAAATCTTATTCAGCACCCAACGACTAAGTACCTACTTAGTATTTATTAAACAAAATAAAATTGTGATAAACCTAAGAGAACATAACATCCACAGCGCAGAGTAGGTAGATAGGTATCAGATTTTCATTCCCGCCAATTTGACTGTGCCCGGTTTTTTTTATCATTTAAAAAAAAATATTGTGTACAAAAAAAAACGAAACGAAAGATGTTTCACATTTATATGATTCCACAACATTACAACAGTCACTTCATAATCCTAATATCAAGACATCAAGCTAACTTACCTTAAAACCTCGGCCTGCGTCCATGTTTTCTATACCCATGCAGAGTCCATGTGATACCTAATTACACCTAAAAACGATGTATGCAGAAACTAAACCATGTGTAAAGCAATAAATGTATTGAGTATTGAGTACTTAGTAGTCATGATCCCCCAGTAGGATTACACTAGGATACCCGTATCGTGGGTATCAGGAACTACGAGTGACCCGCTACAAATATTTGCAGATCTTACAAACATTTATCCCGCAGTAAACTCATTCAAAGCATTGAGTTATATGCATAAAAAACGGAAACTAAAATATTATCGATATAGCCAAATTGGCTGGTGTAGTACATCACTAGCACAGATGCCTAAATCAATACATTTTATTTTACAATAATTCATGGTTTTACACTTAGTTTTCATCAATAACGCTTATGAATATAAGACTAACATGAAATAAAATTTAATTATTACTGTTTTTCTGGTAAAAAATCTCGCTCTTTTAGCATGTAAAAAGATGAAATATATTGACTAAGACTTACGTATTAAATGACTATTCCGGGTCTTTTACACCTCCTTTTGTTGTTCTGGAAGAACAATACACAGCAGAACAACACATTTTTTCACTAGGTGAATTGATTTTGTAGAAACGCTTTATTTTTAACACAATTTATTGAGTTTTCTCAGCACTGCATCACAATGTTTTGTCCAACATGTCGGAAATCAACAGACACGATTTACACAGGAGTAAGGTGTTGCCAAACTTACATCTACTTTCTCTTCTACTCGTAGCTACGTTCCGTGGGATAGACAAAGATAAGATCACTGGTGTAATATACAGCTAAGTAAGAGCGGCAACGCCTTATCGTGGCTTCCATTTGTGATTCCACTTCCCTGGTTCGTTGTTAGAACTGCCAGTGCCATCTCTTGACGGGTAGATTGTTTTACAGAACTGGCAGTGTTAAGTAGAGCGTTCCTATATATTTACTTTTATTTGAATACCTATTAATGGGTAAATGTTAAGAATCGATTAATTAAATAGATAGCATATTTTTATTGCATGCAAATTCGAAAGTACATAATCAGCTGATGGATAACAGCGTTTAAGTAATAAACTAATTGTTTTGATCAACAAATCTCGAGTACTCTTTCAGACGAAGTGCATTAATGTTGATGAATCCAGTGCTGTCTTCAGGAGAGAAACCACCAGCGATGTCCATTGACACCAAATCCTTGTTATAAAGGGTGTTTTCACATTTCCTTGCCAAAATGATAACTGAAATGAAAAAAAATATTTAGATCTTGCTACTCATCAATAGATGGCGCTTTGAATTTATCCAAATCTTTGTAACTTTAATTTGCATGAAAATCATGAAAATATTAAGGTACTTACTATTTCCTTTGTACACTTGGATGGTCACGGTGCCTGTGATAGTTTCTTGAGAGTGCTCAAGACATTTTCTTGTATAGTTGGCTTCAGGGGAGAACCAGAAACCATTGTACACGAAGTCAGCCATTTTGTCCTGAAGGATTTTTTTTACCCTAAAACACGAAACGTCTTCTTTTAAAGGCACTCATCTGTTGTTTTTTACTTTAGAACTACACTACCACTTTATAATGTGCCTATATTATGTATCATCAATAACAATCTACTTTTTGTTTCGAGTTTTTGGGGTTGGCTTTTAATATACATCTGGGACAAACCTTAGAACCTCTCTATCAAGAGCAAATGCTTCTAAATCCACATGAGCGTGGTGCAATATAGTCCCGGCGGGTGTTTCGTAAAGTCCTCGAGACTGAAAGAGAAGATAAAGAAAAATAAGAAAGTTTTATGTATAAAAGTACGTCAATAAAAAAAAGACCACCTAGCAAGATTCCTGTTGTATGGAACACGAGAGTTCAGGTAGGGGCTCGCAAACAGGAAACCAAAAATCTAAACACTCGGAATTTAAAACTTTATAACTTAGAGCGGGGGCACACGATGCGTTGCGGCGGCGGTGCGGCGCCGGAGCGGTGTCGCTGCGTCGTCTTACATAGAAATATCTGTGGCATGTCACACGATGCGCTCCGGCGCCGCACCGGACTTGCAACCACCAAAGACGAGGCGGGGAGGGGTGAATGCGTTGCGACGTCGGAGCGGCACCGCTCAGTTGTTTCCAACAATAGACGTCTTTTACGATCTATTTTCATTAAAAGACTGTCCAACGGTGCTAAGGCGCCGCTGCGACATAACAACGTTACGGCACCGCACCGCTCGTGTGCCCACTGACACGGTGAAATCTTTGCGGTGCGGCGCCGCAACGCATCGTGTGCCCCCGCTCTTACTCTATTCTCAAAGAAGGGTCTTAATTGTTTATGTGAAACGTATTGGTGTGGCCCTTACGATGAGAACTAGTGGCATGGATAGCAAGCTAGAGGAGATTTTGGAAAATAGCTTAGAAATATCTTCATCATCTCAGCTTGGTATCACCCACTGCTGGGTAACGCCTTTTAGCATTCTGCAAGCCTCCCCTGTCCTGCCTGCGCGTTTCTTCCTAAGTGTTTCCTGCGACGTAGGTAATGCCTATTTACTACCGACCTTTAAACCCAAAAAGCGGTTTTCCACAATATCAATGCGCCCTACACCATGCTGCCCTCCAAGTTTGTTGAGCGTCTCCACCAGAGCCAGTGGGTCCTTGATCAGCAATGCCTTCTCGTGTCCACTAGGGATTTGAACGGAGACGGGTAGACCTAGCAAAAGAACGCAGTACTGTAACTTTCATAGGATTTTACATTATCGCAAGTTTATTTTACTTATCGTTGGTGTATAAGTAATATAATAACATTAGTTCTGGCAATCCCCACACGAGCGCTCATCCTTTCGTCATACAAAATCCGGGTCAATAACCGTTGCTATCGTTATTTTATTTTAATTATCGTTATGTAATTTTACGAACGAAATAGTCATCCAATTGTTAGTAAAGTCAGTATAGTAACCCCTCAGGAGTTGACCGTAGTAAGTTTTTACAGAGTGTGGTATCAAAGTCGTAGGTCAAAGGTGTAGGTATTCATTCAGTAGTATCACAAGGATCACTTTTGACAGCTAGATGTGCCACGCGACCACAAGCCTATAAGAACAGGCAATAAACTACGGTTTGGTCCCTACTGTTTTTCAGTAGGGACCAAACCGCAGCGTAGTGGAACGTAGCAGTGAAGTTTCCAGTGTGGTACCACTTATGGTGTAAGTACCCAACTTTAATATGAAACAAGGATTTTCGTAAGCGTTGTCAGGGAGCGTGTTCAAACCTTTTTCAAAGTGAATATCGATGGTGCTGGGGTAGTCCTCCGTCTGCTGCAAGTCACGTATCATCTTGTAGATCCCACCTGGAGGTATGGCGGCTGGGTCTTCTAAGACACCTGACTCGTAACTAAAAAAACGATTTTAAAATGAAGCATGTACCTACTTAAACCTTTAGTACCAATACGTAAGTGGTAGATTCAGGTTCAAATACTAATTTATTCATTCCAAAGGAATATGATTAGGGTTTACATAAATTACTGAGGGTTCCCGCACTAGGACACGCCTATCGCGGGAGGCGTTCAGTTCAGTTTGGAAAGTTTAAGAAATCAAACTGTTTTCTGTAGGTTATGTGCTGTAAAACTTTTCATCTACGCCCGTAGAGCTTAACGAATTGGTGGATACCTAACCTAGAGCATGTTATGACATCTGACACTGCTGATGGGTAGGTAATGTAGGTACTCGTATGCAAATGAGGGAAGAGACGGATGGAATGCGCACCACAGCATTGAACAGCTGGGGTCACTTCATCAAGAGATGACGTCATGTAAGTGGTGAAGGTGGCTCGTCATTCCTTGCGTAGATACCTAACTGTACCTGATATGCATAATATTTTCGTCAGTCGACCACGGTTCCTTAGGAGTGGCCGAGACAGGGATATTCTCTTTCTTAGCGTATTCTATGAGGTCACTACGTCCCTGAAACCTTTCAAAGAACTCTGGCAAACGCCATGGTGCTATAATCTGTAAAAATGAATAGGTAAAGTGCTAAAATACTCTCTTACTAAAACTTTCGAAAAAAACTATTTCAAAAGTTTTCTACCTTTCCAGTTGGCCATAGGGAATAAACGCTAAGCTCGAATCTAACTTGGTCGTTTCCTTTACCGGTAGCACCGTGCGAAATATACCTGAAAAGATAAAATGAAGAGTTTTTACGCTATCACATGATGATAAGCGTACCCGTTTTTGAGGGGGTTGGGGAGGTTTAAGGAGGCACAGCGCAAACTAAGTGACTGAAACTCGGATAATAGAGCCCGGCGAATATAATCTGAAAACATCTGACTGAAATCTCTAATCCCCACAACACGTCCCTACAGCGGGGTAGGTACCATACATGTACCTACCCCGCAGATGGTGAGAAAATTGACGGACCGTACCATTTTCTTGATTGGACCTAAATATAAATTTTCAGGAAATTTTCTGATTATATTATGCGCCCGGCCTAAGTGCTATGCTATGCGTAAGCTCGCAGAAGCTCTTTAAAATAATGATACTTCTACATACTTAGCTCCCAATCTCTTAGCAGCATTCACAAGTGCAACAGAGATGCAGGGCCGCGCGAGTGAAGTGCCGAGGTAGTACCGCCCTTCGTACACTAAGCCCATTTGTATAGCTGGCAGCATATAGTTGCATACAAAGTCCTTGCGCAAATCTTCTACGATCACCTGTGTTTTTAAACAGAGTGATATAGTGACACATGGACATGGATCACATGGTCGGATGTGATGGCAGTAGATTGTCGAAGGATGGCAGTCAAATGCTTAGAACTTATAGAAGCATACCACAACTACTTACTTAGCTTACTTTTTTTCTTCTTATTCTATTTAAAAAAAAGAAAAAAGCATACCACAACGCTTCAGAACTTCTGAACTCCAGAACAACTTAAAAAATATGTCAATAGAGCACAAGATAACTCTGCGAGTGACTCATGACGGAAAATCGGAAAATGTAAAAAATTGAACATGGAAATAATCTACCGATCACTTGCGTGATGCTGAGTTTGTTGCTCAAGCGCAGTGTTTTACACTGATTGCTCAATGTAATAAAGAATTTAACAAATACATAAATGTACAAAAAATATTTTAAAAAATCACTTGAAAAAAGCTAACTTACATCCTTAGCTCCAATATTTTTTGCCTTCTGCTTGGCTTTAGCAAAGTCTTCGTTCTGGCCAACGTCTGCCATGAAACACACTACATCGTAGTTTTTCTGGATCAACCTGCAGATTTATTGACATTGGCATAAGTGATCCTAGATATACCGTTTACCTAGCATTATTTTAGCATGTCTATCTGTATTTATACTTGCTTAGAGTTGGTTACAATTTAAGTTCCATGGTAGAAAATTGATAATTTAAGCCTTACCTAATAAGTAGGTACAACGAGTTGTGCATTTTTGAGGAACTATTTTGCAGTGTAAAAAGCGTCAAGTCAAATTACCATTTTAATATGCAGCTGGTATCCAAGCCGCCAGAGTAAGCGAGGATCACTAGGTCTTTGGTCATGATTTATTTATTGAACCAAGATGCTTTTCCGAGAGACACAATGCAACTGATAGCAGGCTTCAGGCTCAGATAGAAGATGCTGTTTTTAATTGTTACTCGTGAAGTGATAACACGGCACGGAGGTCAACAAAACATAGATTACGAGATTGGATACATGAGTAACCGGTTATAAAGTTTACGTAAATAACAAAAATCAAAGCGTTTTAATTGTAGACTTAGTTTCTAATCTACAATTCCAAAATTAAATACAAAAAGAGCTGCATCGACCGGGAATCGAACCCGGGCCGCCCGCGTGGCAGGCGAGCATTCTACCACTGAACCATCGATGCTTACATTAGCGTAGTTGAAGTTTATGTTTATAAATTGGAGTATTCCTAACAATTAGACGACGACGTTCGCCAGATACCTGCTTTTTTTAAACGGTTTTCTATACTGATAGTATTTTGTATTTTTTGTCAGTACCAAGTTAAGCAGAGCTGTAAATGTATTGTTGGCAAGCAAGCAATGCTATCTATTTATTTCTGGTTCTGAATATAATATTTAACGATGTCACTGTATGTAAACAAACTCTGTTTAGTGTCATCTGATTTTATAATACTTAGTAGATAAGTAACAAACATGCTCCTGTATTTGCCTACGTTAGAAAAGATAATGGTTACCTACCAACTGTGTTATAAATAGTCGGATATGGGCTTGAAATCAGTCTTTAGTTAGGACAGGAATTGTGGTTAGGCTGAAAACCCACCGGCTCTGAGAGCTATGTACAGTCAGCGTCAAAAGTATTCATATATTTATTTAGCATTTCTGGTTTGTAAGGGCTAACGAGCCTCTAACTAATATTATAAATTCGAAAGTAACTCTGTCAGTCTGTCACGCTTTCACGCCAAAACTACTAAACCGATTGAAATGAAATTTGGTACACAGATAGTCTACAACCTGCTTCTTAATTCGAAAAAAGGGTTGGTTGAAAGGAGGTATGAAAAGTTTTTGATAATGTCAAATATTTTCTTGCTAAAAGAAAAGTCATAATTGATGGTTAAATAATTTAATGAAAATTTCAACATTCGAATACTGATAAACATAATTACATTCACTACATACTTGTTATAATAATTGCACATTTGTAACACACAAAATACAAGATTATCTGAGACCTACTTACAGGAGTCTGTAACGATTGCTTTTCGGTTGGTATCACATGTTTTAGAGCTTAGTAAACACTGTATTATTTAAATACAGGGCTCCTCAACCCTATAGTACGAGTATAGAATTATAGGACCTATACCATACTATCTAGAAGATATTATGTCTATTTATTTACATAAATAGAACATTACAATTATGTATTAAGAGGTCAAAGTTAGTTATATCAAGTAAGATAATAGCAAGAAGTGGTGAGAACACTCAGTTGTGAACCAATCAGAAAGGCAAGCCCACTTCATTGAAATGTTGTTTTCGTTTCGCCTATTAGTCTCCCTCTATTGTATAGAGAAAAGATGAGAAAACAAAAATACGTTACGTAGAAACGGTCGAAAGGAGTTTTTGTCTCATCAACTTTCCATACAAAAGAGAGAGACACGTGCTCACACGAAAACATTCGGCAGACGAAATGTGGTAGCAAAACTCCGACTTCGGTTACCAGTTTCACCAGTGTCCAAATATTGAAAATGGCACATGACTTTGTAACTAAATGGTCGGATCACAACAAAGTGTGCTCTTGCAAAGTTCAAACCACACAGATGATTTACAAACTACACACAGAATAACAAGACTGGAATGTAAACATAGCTGTTGATAACATTTAGATTTATTTAAATAGTTAAGTCTATAAAGTAACCTATCACAAAATCAAACAGCGATGCGCAAACGCAGACTACAGGGAACATTTAAAAATAGTAAGTAAATGTACACAAAAGACAATTTAAAGTTATCAATTTGTAAAGTGTCGCCGTTAAATATCTGCATGCCTCGAGTTAATGGATGCAAGGCAGTGCATTGTAGGGCACGTTCCTGACCTACGAGGCAATGCTTTGTTATAGGCGATGGTTACCATCAGATGGGCCATATGCCTGTTCCATCAGCTAGTTCTATAAAAAAAAATATAATACGTTTTATGTGGATTTAGCAAAGCCAACAAATTATTAGGCAAATATATTACAGATTTTACGCCATACTTTATTGATTCTTTTCTATACGTTGACAATAGCATACGCTTGTTTCTTGAAGTCTTGGGTGAACTTGAGTTTCAACTATTATGCACCGCGTTACCAATTGAGTCGTCCGTCGGCGCTTTCAGGTCCACCATTATATCTACTGATTCTATCCGATTTTATTCATATCACTATGAGGCTCCATAAGTGCGAGCGGGATAGGCATAGTGAAATGATTTTATGGCCGCACGACTCGGTGACTAGTAACGCGGTGACTATAATAGAATAGATTGTAGTTTGCAAGTTTCTAAAGAAGATTAATATTCGTAAGATCATTGTAAAAAAAATCGGTTGTCTGTAAAGTCGGTTTACCGACGATAGTTGAACGTGATAACGTCATAAGAAAATACTGATGGAATGGTTGCATTTTTCAAAAGAATTTTAATTAATATTTGTGACTCGCGGACTCTCGGACTCGGACTCGAACTCTCGGACCCGGACCCGGAACCCGACCAAACCCTTACCCTTACCCTCATTTACCCTTACCGTCATTTACCCTTACCCTCATTTACCCTTACCCATTACCCGACCCGGGCTCGGGCTCAGGTAAATGGAACGACGAAACGACGTAACGACGCATGAGTCATGTTTTTTCGTGCGTGCAGCCGGCTCCATCGATTTATAAGACGTTATCACGTCAAAAAGTGTCCAAGTTTGCACAGGGCCTAAATAATATTTGATAGATCAATTTATTTTCAAGCGAACATCTACTAACATTATAGTAATTTATATTTTCGTGATAAGATCAGAAAAACAGCGAATATCTTAATTATAAATAGATAAAATCCTGTAGGATAAATATTGTACTTTCCTAAGAGTTTGATAAAGCACATCTTTCGATATGCATATTGACTAGCCTATGCATTTATATTTTACAAATGTCTAAATCGTAGCTCTGTTTATTAGTTAGTTTCTAAGTGTTTATTCATGTAATTTCATAGAATAATGTAACCAATAGATGATACGATAACAGTAAGGCCCTGCGCAAACGTAGACACTTTTTGTTGCCGACACGGCACACTATCACAGATAACCGTAGTTGCTGTGTTCTGTAGCAATGATCGGACAGTTTTAATTATGCACAGTTCTATGTAAGTTCTATAAAAATCAAATATTCATCGGTAGCTTGTGCTTGAGCCCAGACTCAAAAGTGTTCACGTTTGCACCCTCTCTCCCACCACCTCACCACCAGACATTTGTAGAATATACCAGGCATAATGCAGCTAAATAC
Source organism: Thera obeliscata (assembly GCA_947578465.1). Classification (NCBI taxonomy): domain Eukaryota; kingdom Metazoa; phylum Arthropoda; class Insecta; order Lepidoptera; family Geometridae; genus Thera; species Thera obeliscata. Next base: position 10,833,500 of record OX387926.1, read on the forward strand.
AAACATTGTAAACTAGCATTTGGCATAAAAAATACAAACTTATATCATAGACCAAGAAATATGTTCCATAGTCTATGCTTAATATTTAGCTTAGGAGCGCGAATGGCGACTAAACGCAGAAGATCGTAGTGACTGCCGAATGGGGGGAGGCCTTTGTCCAACAGTGGGAAACAGGCTAGTAGTAATAGTAATATTATTGTTTAAAAAGCAACTCCCGAGTTGTTTTTATAATCTAAAGGCTAATCCCTTTAAAAATCATCTAAATTATAGTTAAATTACTGTTGCACTTATTATTGTGATCACTCAGTCTAAATTAATCAACATTATAAATAAATTAACACTATTCTCACTTAAAATATATTAAACAAATAATACGATTAAACTCTTACCAACAATCCATGTTAGTTGAATACAGTTAAAACACTATGAAATAAACATTAACAATAATTAAAAACATCTATAGAAAAACATTATTTTAAATTCAACCTTTCGGTTTATAAATTAATAAATTAGCTTCAAATTGTTGTAATATTTCAGCGGCATTCAATTTAAAATCAAGTTCAGCCAAATACTAGAATTTCTTAACATTATCTAACAATACTCAGATTTTTTCAAATAAAATGGTTGCATTATGAAAGACGATCTAAATTTTTAAGTAATAACAGCCACGACCTTTATAGAACCACCAAATTATCTGTTCGGTCCAGCTGAGAGGGCGCCACTATCGAAACAAGCAATGTCTACACTGTGAAGTAAAATTACATTATTAGTTCCTCTTCGATCGACAAAAAGCCGATTACACGGAATAATCAACCAATCGAATATTTAACAGTTTTTTATCTCAAACCGGGCCTAAATAGATAAATTGTTGGCACTATAGACCGATTCAAACAAGGCTAGCTTGACAAACAAAACGCATATACGAAACGCTTGAAGGGTCATTTTAGACACGCGAAAAATATCAGTCACAAAATAGTGGATGCGCGTGTGACTTTTACCCAAACGGCTAAAAAAAACAATCTGATGACATCTTTACCCAAAGTCCCAGTGCATTTACAACATTTCGTTACCAAATATTGTTTTTGTTTCGCCTACGTGTCTCTCTCTTTTGCATGGAAAAATTATGAGACAACAACTCTAAGTAACGTGTTTTTATTGTCTCATCTTTTCTCTATACAAAAGACAGAGACACGTAGGCGAAACGAAAACAACATTTGGTAACGAAATGTGGTAGCAAAACTGAACGAAATGTGGTGGACTTCGGGTACAGGACTAGGTAACGTTGCACTGCGAATTCCATTATTTTGTGTCTGGGAGAAGCTCTTAAGCGGTGAGAGAGCCGAGGTCTGAAAGGAAGTTATCCGGCGTCGTAATGTGCGAGGATCCGATGATAACCTCCCAGTTCTTGGCAGCCGTTGTCACCTCGTAAGCGCAGCGGATCTCCGAGAAACAAAGCCCTGAAACCACATTATAGACTTGTAAACTCGACTATAAATTAAAACGTGATGACAATGGTATCAACTCGAGAGCATACCTTTTAAACCGTGTAGACGGCGGTTGCAAACCAAATTTCGCCTGACCCCTAAACGTCCTTGGTACAAAAGCGCGCCTGCCAAAGGTTGGGGTTGGTTTTAAACCATGTAGACAGAAGCGTTCTGCCAAGGTCATCTTGGCAGCACTGGTGGCTTAGTGGTAGCGGCCTTCCGATCCTAAGGTTGTGGGTTCAAATCCTGTCGTGTACCAATTAGTTTTCTGTCGAAAAAATGTATGTGCACTATGCCAGCACTCTCAAACGGTGAAGAAAAACATCGTGAGGAAACCGGCATGTCGTAGAACCTTAAAAAGTTCGAGCAACACGTGTCAAGTGCACGAAAGGAGCCTCTCTGAGACGCACTTAAAATCCTTTCACCACACTCTGGTTCGAACAGAATTAGTGACACGATAAGAAGAAGCGCTAGTAACTTACCTCCAACGATGAAGACAATCAAACGTGGAACATTCTTGATGGTCTGCTGAGCCTTGTCCTTATGCCAATGCCCGTAGCGCACGCTGCAAATGCAATATGATCATTATTATCATGTGCAACAAAGTTCATTTTTCTTTGCTCATAGAAAGACGTGGAAATGAAAATTCTATCTATAAACTACTTTGTGTTTACTAAGAAAGAGTACTTACTTAGATTGACTTTTCATCGTTGAGGAAAGGAAGGGGAAGAAAAAGTTATATTCAAGTCAGTTTGAAAGCCTATACAAAAAGCGGCCAAGTGCGAGTCGGACTCGCCCATGAAGGGTTCCGTAGCAACAAGTAACACATAAAAGTTCTTGTAGATCGTCGAAAGGTAAATTGCGGTTTACGATTTATGACGTATAAAAAAAAACTACATACTAGATCTCGTTCAAACCAAATATCGGTTGAAGTTGGCAAGGTAATGTACATCATATTATATATTTTTTTGTTTTATCATTATCTTATTATTTACATCATTCTCTTATTAGTTACAGACATTTTCTCTTATTAGTTACGGGACACACACACACACACACACACACTTTAACACTTTGGAAGTGTCTCTCGCGCAAACTATTCAGTTTAGACAAAAACTATATTTGAAACTTCAACATCATTTTTGAAGACCTATTCATAGATAGCCCAAACATATAAATGGGTGTGATGAAAAAAAAAAATTGAGTTTCAGTTTCAAGTATTTTAGTTATTTTATGACCCCCAAAATTTATTGTTTTTTTTTTGTGTAAAAATCTTAATGCGGTTCACAGAATACATCTACTCGCCAAGTTTCATGTCATCAGTCTAGTTCTTACAGTTTCAGAGAAAAATGGCTGTGACATACGGACGGACAGACAGACATGAGTGACATGACGAATCTATAAGGGTTCTGTTTTTGCCATTTGGCTACGAAACCCTAAAAACGCAGTGTAAAGTAAAATGCATTGTTACCTGGTAGGTGCCTGGTACCCCGAGGTTTGCGCGCGCCCCGCCAGGAATGGGAAGTGGCGTTGGTCGAGCTTGTCTTCAATTGCATCTTCCATCAGGTCCTGCGGAGACACAAAGGTTATGAATATTTTAATTCGCAGCTATCTGACTGGACTCTCAGCTCAGTTGATAGTAACTCGGCCTTCTGCGCCGTATGTCGTGGGTTCGATCCTATCGAGAACGAATATTTGTGTGGTGAACACAACTAAAGTATATAAGTATTACATCAGCTTTCTGGTTCCCATAGTACAAGCTGTGCTTAATTTGGGGTTAGATAGTGTTGTGTGGATTGTCCACAATATTTATTTTATTTTATTTTATCTGGTTCCCATACTACCTTTTTGCTTAGTATTAGGCTATAAAATTTTGTGTAAAACGATTATGTGAAATGAATGAGAAACTTTTGAATAGAGTTATTATTTTACCTTGATAATAGGCGTCCAACGGGACATCTGGTAAGTTTGCTCGGTAATTCTTTCCTTTCTCGGTACTTGGTATACCTTCTTCCTGTTTCCCTGAATAAGTTAAATAAATACTGTTATTATATAAATACTATTATATTATACTTTATTATTAAAAAGGTCAAATAAAACTGTGTCATTTTTCTTATGCAACAAGATGGATGGACGACATAGACAGGGTCGCAGGGCGGCAATGGTTTAGACTGGCACAGGATCAAAGTAGATGGCACAAACTAAGGGAGGCACCCATCGCCCACAGCTGGGAGGCTATACCCAGTAGTGGGTGAAATCGGGCTGTGAATGATGATGATTTTTGTAAATCCTGGGGGTAAAATTGACTAATTATTTTTTATGTTCATCAGGATTCCCGAATATCTAAAAATAATTTCTGACAGCACCAAATCCTGTGACCATAGAAGTTCAGGATTAGTCAATTTTGTACTCTCTAGTAAAATGACATAAGATTGAAATAAGCTTACATCGATGCAGACATTGAGTCCGAGATTGGATAAGTTGAGAAGGGTCTGCTTGTCGGAAGGCTCGAGCTGCGCATGCGTCACGAGCTTGTTCAGATTCTCCTCGGAAATGCCGTTCTTCGACATTATGTACAGAGCTATTATACGCATCTTGTTGAAGTTTACCACATTCTGGAATTGGAAACAAATTATGTTTAAAATCTGAAAGAAAATTAGGCATTAGGTATATTTACTAGGTAATCGATTATTTTTTGAACTGCGCCAATAAATGAATCTGTAAGAAACCGCCGCTAATCATCTTTTTTTATACAAATAGCTGATGGAACCAGCATATGGCCCACCTGATGTTAAGTGGTAACCTGGTAGGCATCGCCTATAGCTTGCTATATGGATATGCCTTGGCATTGCCTCGTAGGTCACACACGTGTAGATTTCTTGGGTTGTTGTGCCCTTTTAACTTTTTATGTTATGTAAGTTACCTGGTCGAGAAGCACTGGTACTATGCTTCTCATGTGATCCTTTATCTTCTCACCCTCAGCGTCAGTTCCCATGGCTAGATCCTGCATATACAGAAAATTATGTTTAGAAAAGAACTGGCGAAGGCGGTAGGATCACACGAATTAGAATGAACCAACGCGAATTAAAAAAATGACGAGCAAATGGCGAAGCCGGTAGGATCATCAATTAAATATGTACTTTTGTTTATTTTATAACCCCCGACGTAAATAGAGGGGATATGTGAGAAGACATTTTCATGCGCTTGAATACCATCAGTTGTTAGGGGATTTTAAAATATTAAGTTTATGATGTTTTTTTACCTGTTCAACCTTGCAGAGTTTGTCAACGTAGCCCTGGTACGACTTCATGCAATCCTCGGCTAGGCGCAGATGTGTCGCGTACTTGGACAACTCTTTCTGGTATTGCGGCATCTTCTTGATCATTTGCGAGAGATCGCGCATTGATTGCTTGTCACCTAGAAATAGCCAACAAAATGATTTTAATATACATAAAATCATAACCCTCTTTTTAGTTTCGCCGTAGTGCCGAAACTGTCATGTAACTGAACTAACCTAGCTTTTAGACGTTTCAAATTGATTCTTAAGGTTCAAGTGAAAAAACTATTATTGAATTTGTAAGTTAACTTGCAAAAGTTACCTTCAGTATCTAACAAGTAGAGAATGGTCGGAAAGTAGTTACCACCCACCGTCTTGTAACTTATTATTGTTTTAAGAATATTATGAGTGATTTCGTACCTCCACCCATGCGTTTGGAGTCAGTAAACTTCTTCAGATTCTTAGTGACGGATTGCGACACGACAGCGATGTGTTGGTGACGTAGTTCCACCCACAGCTCGTCGTTTTCATCTAATAACACTTCTTTCAGCTGCTGCCCCTGTCCACCTTCATACCTAACAGAAGAAATGCAAAAATAAGTTACTTTGACTATGTCATTTATAAAAATAACTGCTCATGAATTTAAGGCTCCTCTCGTGAATATCTCTCTCCTCAGTGGTTAGATTAGATAACAGCATCAGAAAATCTACGCTTAAACACCCGACCGAAAAGAGGAGTGTTATAAGTTTGAGGCGTTAGTGTCTCTGGTCTCTTAACTCCGAAACGAATGCTTCGATTTGAATGTCTTTTTGTTATTACTAACAAAAAGACATTCAAATCGGAGCATTCGTACATATTCGTATAGGTGGTGATAGTTCTGAGCTGGTTCCTGGCAGGGATGTAACGGAGGTAGTTTTATCGGAACCGAAGGCGGAGTCAGAAGTGGTGGCATGAGAGACTATGTTGTGTAGAAATCCATGCAGCCGTTTCCTTGTTCTAAAAAAAATATAATGCAAACTGGTAACCTAACTAACTGGCGCAGCCAATGGGATGACATGTAGATATATTTGTAAGCATAAATAAATATAAAGTACAAACTTGTAGACGTCATTCTCGATAGGCAGCAGATCGTAAGCCATAGCTTGTAGCGTCAACTCATGCAGCATCGGCGACACACAATCAAATCCACGGTCAATCACCAGCAGTTGAGATCTAGCCTTTTCTGGGCCCTCACCCATTGTAGGTTCATCAGCCTGAAAAAAAATAAAAAATTGAAATCAAGCTGTGTATTTGAGGCGCACTCAAAATATTTTTACCGCACTGCACACTGTGACTTATGTATATTTCTCGATTTCTTACCTTGTAGGCATCAAGCTTTTGTTGGATAAGCTGAGCTAGCTCGACATTACGTTCCCAGTCACTGTAACAAAACAAAATATACCATCAGTTATTGTCCGCACCACCTCTGAATACCGATGGACGCGGCGCTACTATCGCAGTGTTTAACATGTTCTTCAATCTACATTATTTATGTACGTAAAGAGGTTCAGTTCGTGCTTTTGCCGCCAGACAGCAGTCGTGGCGCGGACTCGACTTTACTTTTTCAGGACCAGTCAGCAGGATGTCTTTTCGATCTCGATATTTATTCTACCCAAGCACGACGCGACATGACTTGATACAGATGTAACAGTCTGTCTAATGTCACAATTGTCTGCAGTTTTACCGAGACTCGTTGTCTTGTGTTTCTAAAAGGATGGTCATGCTAGGCCTCTAGAAGAACATTTTGCGAGTCTGAACTGAACTGTCTTAATGGATAATGACGAAGGGAAGATTGGCCAAACATCAGACAGACCAAGTTACGCTAGCCGTATTGTAAGTAAATATATACCTGCGATATCTCACAGAAGGGTACTCTCCGAGCGTGGCGCAGAGCGTTGCGATCTGTTCGGCGATACGCTCCATGTTCGCGTTGCGCGTCGAAGCGAGCGCTGGGTTATACATACACTGGAACGTGTCGGGAGAGTCCAAGGAAAACACCTGACACACAAAAATATCTTCAAACATCTAACAATTTAAATATTAGCTTGATAACATTTTCGGAGATTTTTAAGCACGGCTCAGTAGATTTATTCGGAGTTTAGTGGTGAATGAGGAAACAATAAACCTGATTTTTGTCTTGCTTTGTAACCCGGTTCCGAAATAAGAACTGTGTGACCGAACTTTTTTCTTTGTTCGTAACCCCGTTCCGAAAAATCCTTCTACATAGCTGGTTACGAAACTCGGTTACGTACAAGCACTATAAGTAACATCAGACCTGCCAAGATATCCTGGCCGTATTGTACAAGGGTACACTAGGTACATTGTGATTATAGCCAGTTGACTTGAATAAAACTTTACCTGGCTCTCGTATGGCAGGAAAGCAATGTTAATTTCCTTCAGCGTTTTGATTTTCCTGGCGGCGGAAGACTTGCATATCTCATTGAAAAGTTCCTCGGGGCATACTAACCAATGGCAGCGTGTAAGGAGACATTTTCAGTTATTAACAAACCTTCATAAAATGTGAAATACGAAAAAAAACAAACATATTCTTTTTATTTTTAAGAAAAAAGAGGTAGGAATTCGTAACTTATATTATTGAATCAGTAGGTCTCTTCCTACTTTTCATAAGTATGAGATTTTAGAACAGGGTTGTTTTATTTCGATTTTCACGCTGTTTTAAATTAAAAACAACAAAAAGATCTAAAAGTGACGTCTACAAACTGCAAGACTTCTTATATTATACTTAAATTATTGCAAATTATTAAATTTTACTATAACACAACAAAGCAGCCGCCAATTTTAAATCATTTCAGCACAGTTTATATTGAGTAACAAAATATTAACAAACCTGCTGTTCGTATGGAATGAAAGCAATGTTGATTTCCTTTAGCGTTTTGATGTGTTTAATTATACCACTATGCGACAATGTATCAAACAGAACATCCGGACAGGCTGTAAAACAAAATAAAAAGATGTGCAACCAAAAACTAAAAGCATCATGGATAGGAAGTAAAGAAATAAGAGATCGAAGGGTACTCAATTAATTATAAATAATGTGAAAAAACTAAAGAAATCAAATGGTACAATAAAATTGAAGCAACTTATGCAATACAAGCTCTGCTAATCTTCTGACGAATTTCAATATTTAATATACAAAATAATCGGGCTAATTTAACTTGCTCGAAAATGCTCACACCAAATAAACGTTAATTATATTATAAAAAAACTATTTACTATGTATTTTTCATCATTCCATACAAAATGAATTTTGTATACTCAAGCCAAATTCGATGCAAAGTTTTTGTAAATAAACATGTACTATATGTAATAAACATGCTATGCATGCATGTATAATGCTAACAGTGATTTCTAAAAGTCAAAACAGACCAAAATAATTTTATACAAATATTTTTTGTGGTTTGTGTACAAAAACTCTAGCAGACCGACTTCGAGACTCTAAGGTCGAAAAACTTTGCTGTAAAGTAGAATAAAATGAAACACACCTTCAGTAAAGAACACATGTGCAGCCTTGTACATAATGCGGTTCCCGACGGAGAAGTCATTGATGAGAGCGTGGACTGACTTCTCGCATGGCGTGATCAGGTAGATACCGTCCATGGTGCAGAGGGGCTCTCTCTTCTTGTGGATGTCTTCCACCACTAGGAGAAAAAAAATCTTATAAGTATGCATACAATTTTGCCAAGGGCAGAGTTGCCTATGCCCAGCAGAGGGGCTGAGGATGATGATTAAATTTTGGCTACCCAATTAAAATTTACCCTGATGCCCGTAACACACCTCTGCTGCGGAACCGTTACAGCAGTATGGAATATCTAAGTGTGAGAACAGGCAGTTTCGCTAGTGTTCCGCATCTCATACACGGGACATGACAAAATTAATGCAGTACCGCTGTAACAGTTCCGCAGAGAGAGAGATAATTTTTGTCAGCCATTGGTAAGAGAATTCTACAATCAAATTAGCCCGGTACTTTTTCTCAGTAGCCATTGGTAGAATTTGGAAATTCAAGTAGCCATGTTACTTTTTGTCAATAGCCATTAATGATAAGAGATTTTGGCAATTCTTAAACTTTTATTGGCAATTCTTAAACTTTTAGGAATAAATCTTTACTCAACTTTTTTTTAAACTGATTTCCATCTGTGGCTGGTCCCAGTCTTACTTCCATAAAATTTTAAGCAAATTTCTAGCTGCAAGGTATCATTTAAATTGGTTGTGTTTAATCGATTGTACTGCAAATATCTAAACATTTTCATTTCAGTAGGAAGTGGAGAAAACTCTCAATCATTCTTCCTGAGTTAGGACTCAGGAAGAATGATTGAGAGTTTTCTCCACTTCCTACTGAAATGAATGTCAGTTGATCTCTCTAGGCTGTTATGAAGAAGTTAGGATTCCACTTACAAGTGATGCCCTCGGCGGAGATGTTGTGCATTTTGCAGCACGCAGACACCATCCGCATAGAGAGCTGGTCTACAATAAGGATGCGCCATTCTATGCGCTGCGACTCCTTGCCTTTGGGACCGCGGTAGCGGATCACCTCATTCATAATCTCTGTCAAGCATAAAATATGTAATTATACAATCAATTTTGTTTTATTATTATCTTTCTATAATTATAGTTGGAGGAGTTAGGTCTGCACTGACATCGCGTGATGGGGTGTGTTGTGTATTATCCTCCCGCTAACCTCACCCTCTCCAAGGAGTTGGTCTGGCTGCCAATTCCTTGGAATAGCTGAGTAGGACATTAGGTTGCTGTCTGTCCCTCCTGTCTTAAGAAGGTTGTGGTAGTTGCAAATATTTTCCTTGCAGCTGTTCTTTCTGTGTATATTTTTTTAGGGTTCCGTAGCCAAATGGCAAAAACGGAACCCTTATAGATTCGTCATGTCTGTCTGTCTGTCTGTCTGTCTGTCTGTCCGTCCGTATGTCACAGCCATTTTTCTCCAAAACCATAAGAGCTAGACTGATGAAACTTGGCGAGTAGATGTATTCTGTTAACCACATTAAGATTTTAATACAAAAATAGAAAAAAAACTATAAATTGAACGTTTGAACGAGATCTAGCCCGTAGTTTTTTTTTTATACGTCATAAATCGTAAACCGCAATTTACCTTTCTACGAAATACAAGAACCTTTATATTATGTTACTTGATGCTACGGAACCCTTTATGGGCGAGTCCGACTCGCACTTGGCTGCTTTTTCTATAGACGAGCAGCTTTTACTTATGCCTCTGTTATCAGTGTTGAAATTGTATTTGATCTCAAAGTTTTTTCTTTAAAGCATTTTTTTACTTAGGTATTTGTAGCCAGGCCTTTTTATATTATGGTAAGTTTATGATGGTTTATCTACCACACCCAAAGTAGAAACTCAGTGTGAAATGGAGCTTATTTAGCTTAGGTTATACTGACTTATACTCCACTTGTTTACTGTAGTAGATTTGGAAATCCCTAGGTACATTGTTTTAGAACTGTCTCAGATATGTGACATTAAGAGCACAAAACTAATGTTATAATATACCCACTATTATATTGTTAATATCAGGATCCATCACAGGGTGCTTTGTGTATTTGTAATACATTGAAGACCAGCGCTGCCTTGTCCCCTTGGTGTAGGCAAAGCAGCATCAAGAATCTATCTTCCTAGACTTTTGAGGGAGACTTATTAATGGATAGACAGTCATCATGTCCAAAGGCTCGTAAATATTACACGAGTCTCCTGTTAGTTAATGTGTGTGATTCTATGTCACACACGCACAGGCACAGGGAGAATGACGTAGGTTTCGCCCCCACCCACCACCCTCTATCCTCTAGGACCTAAGAAAATCAATAACTTGCTATTCGAATTATTCTAAGGACTAACGTAATACATAATTTCATGATGAGATACTGTGAAGTGAGTGCAATCAAAAATAAGACCGCCTATTGCTCCTATGACTGAAAATAGACGGGTTTACATACAACTGATCTAAACGAACGATGAAGGTTCATTGTCGACTTTCCAGCCCTTTTCTACAACCTTTCCAAAGCCTCAGTACTAGGATGTAATATAGGTTTACATCATATGTACATTATTATATGCCTAGCGCTTGATAAACTGAATAAAACGTGAAAACATTAGTCATCAGGTAGATAATATTTGTACTTCTTTAAACTACTGTTAAAGCGCTAAGTACGTGGAAATTTTGGAATCAAACAATGTGGGGTACAAATTAGTATCTTAATTACGTAAGCTCATAGAAATAAAACCTTTCTAGACATGAGAAAATGCATTTTTTACTCACTTTGTCCGACAAGCGCTTTCAGAGCCATCTTGGATCACTCACAAACTGACTGACTGAACTGACGTAAATGATGATGTGACTGATGTAATCTGACAAGAAACTAATTGTCAATTCAATTGTCAAAAAGTATTCCTACGCAATTTTTAGACAAAAACACCTTACAATCACAAAATGATATCCTCTGTATTTATTCCCCTATCCCTCAAACTGTATGTACGTAAAAAGAATGGTATCAGCAATTCCATTTGTATAAATTGCGCGCGCAATTTCTCATCTCATCGCAGTTTCGGCAGCTTCAGCAGCCAATCGGTAGCTTCGGCTACGGCTTCGGCAACTGTCGGGAACAAAATCGATCATGTAGAAAAAGATGCAACATATTAGTCTCTCGTTTTGACTTGCCACAGAAAATGGAAAACAGCGACAACGCGGATAGATATGGAAAAGCCAGCAGAGATTCAGTCATATAATTTTGCTTGCGCTGGGTAGGGGTGTGCTAATGTACAGTTGTAGAGAAAAATCACGTGCGTGTACTTCATATATTATTGCTTTGGATTGTTATTTATTTGTGCCTAATTTCGAAACACTATCATAAGTAAGTTAATTTTAATGTTATATTTAATAAATATAAGTAGGTAGGTACCTATGTACTAAGGTAATATTTTTTTAATGTATTATTTTCTTATTTGGGATTAATGTTAAGTCAATTAAACTTGGGTGATAAAATTAATAAATTAAAGAAAGGTACCTAGTAGGTAAGTAATGCAGCTAAATCTTTATACACGCACGCACACAACATAATTTTTGGTTAGTCTACCTGGGAAATAGGTACCTAACCAATACAGAATACCTATTTATAAAATTTGACTACCCTCTCTTTAGTGTTTCGCATCCTAAATCACTGGTAAAGTATCATCTAGAAACCAGTTTCTCATCCCAAAACACTGAGACAGGTAGATATAATAGGTGAGGTATTTTCCCACTGCATCGATTCGATGCTATTTTCATTTCAGGGATTAACATAGTTGTTTTTTATCTGCAGTTGGTGAAAGTGAATTGCGACGATTGAGAAGTCTATCTGGCTCAGCTGGGCATCTGATCATTCAGTGAAACAAATCAATAGTGAAATGTATATAGTTTTCAACTGGCCGTGAAACTAAGGTGTTTGTTTGGTGCTTTTGTGCAAAATGAAAACTTATGATTTATTGGTCATCTCGTACCCTTGCCGGGCTGAAGGGTGGCTCGATAGATGCGGTAAGTTGAATACTATAGTTTTTACCTTTTATACCTTTGAAAAGGATAAAAGTACCGTAAGTACTTCCACTTCAGTTTTTTTTATTCTTATCTTAATGGTAGGGTATAGGGTGGTATAGGGTGTATATAGTTGTATGAATGCACGGTATATTTGATAATGGTATATTTGAATAAACCATTGTATTTTACATAGAAAGCTGCTATTTGTTTACGTGTGAAATACATCGGTACTTGCATGCAAAGAGCTAGTTATTTTTAACGTTGGGTCCATGCATTACATTATTGGCGAGTTATTTGGGGCGATTTACGTAAGTGCTCAATCAATGACGTGAGGTCACATTCTTGAGTAGATACCTAGGTGATTAGACAAAACAAAAAATACGTAGGCTATCACAAGCAAACCTAGACCATTTTAGTTATTCAAAAATTTAAATGGTTAAGTAAAAACAAGGAAAACTAAATAATATTATGATAATAAGGTACCAATAAAAACTAATTAAAAACCATCTTAATGACTACACTTATTAAACCAAGCAAAGATAAATTTAAGGTGCCTAGATACTTTCATACTTTAACGAGCAGCAAGCGGCCATCTTTAACTCTTTCTAGGTAACTAAAGATTTTAATTGACTTTGATTTGTGACTAAATTGTGCCCGAGTTATTCTAATTGTGTCGAATTGTTAAATTGCTCAACACATCTAGTTTGAAGCAACAACCATGAGGTTCAGAAATGTATTTGTAATAACTAATAACCGTAGTAGTACTTAGCAGGTAATTGTCTTGACGCCAGGTTTAATTGATTAGCACCAATTGGAGAGCAGGCAATCCCTGGTTGACTAGTCTGACTATCACGTTTAGAAATCAATTAAAATTAGAACCTATCTATAGGTATACCTTCTATCTGAGTACCTTACTTACCTAAATTGGGGTGAAAGCAGAAATTGATTAACTTCAATTTAATTATCTTGATTATTATTTATCCAAACTCTCTACGCGACTGTACAATTTGGATACTAATTATCTAGCTCAATCAACGATAGATTATTAGATCAAATGTGAGCAGTGAATGCTATACAAAAGTTTTTTAGAACAATGGAAGTATGCCTACGGCAGTTTAGGTATGAGAAGGGCTTATACGTAGCAGTGCCCTGGTCTAAGTAGGGAAAGAGAACTCACATGAAAACGTTTTAATATTCACCAACACAGTTGAACCAATACAATTAATCTTATTTAAATATTTGAATAAATTAGCCAGTGGCTAGCTAGAGTAATTAATACAATGGCGGACCTTATCGCCTAGAGAGTAGCAGGTCATTCGCGCATGCCCTACTTGCAGTGAAAACTATACGCTGGTGCTGTGGTTTTCTAGCGAGTTTCGGTCCATTAGCTGGAGGTAATCGGTTGCTTTCTATTCTCAATCAAGGGACTGGTTGACTGATAAAAGTCAAGGTGTTAGTTTTCTAATAATCGAGGTAGGAACATTAATACATAACATTTACTAACATAGAAAATTCAAATTACAAGTAGGTATTTACAAAATAAACACCTGATTTACACAGTGCAGACGTTGCAAATGATGTATAGATAGCTCAACTGATCCTTGGGACACTGCTGCCTGTATTGCTCTATTGAACAGCTATGCTAAAACTCTGATCCTCATCAGCCCTGCCCTACGTTAATATCATCTTAAAAAAAACACATTAAAGGATTGGTAACGGCAGAGAGGAAGGAAGTGACCTTCTATAAGTATTTGGTACCAATAAATGAACTGAAGTATAATAATGCGAACATAATATTAGCTGATAATATGGTTATCGTGACGAAAAAGCTCCGTTATTTCAATAAAGTGGGTAAGGTACCTGTCGCGGTGAATGGAAATGACACGTGCCGCGCCTGCCAATGACATTCGGTAGAAAGTAAACTCTCGTGTTACCTTGCCGATGTCACCAACATCCGACGCTATTGTAGCCTTCCTATACACTCTGTATTAGATACTACAAACAAACTCATTCGATTTTAAAATTAGAAATACAGTTTTCGTTGCAATTAAAATTGATTGCTCACTGACACTCACTGCACTGTCGAGCAATTTCTCAACAAGCGAATCGCTAACGGCAATCAGAAAATTCATTCCCACTTAAATGGGTCTACCTAGCTGGGGTGGGTGCGTTGTAACAATCTAATGAAGGCATTCTATTGGGGTCTCTCTGGACATGCGAATACGTCATGAGGTAATTATATCCCCCAGGGCGCTGTTTGAGGGGGATACTCAGACACTTTACGTATAAATCAGGCTAACAGCTCTAATACGTCATTCGCACTAGCTATTCGACAGGCATAATGGATTTTTCTTTTTCTGTTGGTGGGAGACAAATTAAATTCAAGAGAGTTTATCAAGAAATGTGTAGCCGCTAGCCAGCCAGATGTTTTAATCAATGCAAAAAGCAGGTTAGACTAAAAATGTTCACTCAACCGGACACAGAATTCTATACACACGGGCAAGCTAAATTGTTCATCTGTGTACACACCCAGGCATTGCATCATAGGCAGTGTTGCGCAAACCGACAAATTCCTAGTAAATAGAAGTCAAACTGTGTAAACTAAACACCTACTACTAAAATACACCTTTCTAATGCCTTATCAAAATTCGATAGGAGTCTAAACCCGTCTTTTGTTATGGATTTCTAAGCTGAATAAAATTAAAATAGGCCACTGCATGCCGATGCGATGCTACTAAAATACTTCAGCGTTTGAAGTTACTGAAATAATGGGAAAATAAAAAAATTGGGCGTGGGTTGGTTGTTTCGTACACAGGTTTAAAGAATCGCAAGCTGTTTCATTAGTTGCGAAAATTGCACTGTTTATCTGGAAAGACGCCAATTCAACCCATAAAATTAAAAAAAAAGTAGCTAGTAAAGCAAGTACTGCTATTGAATTGCTCTTTGTTCAGAGTGATGACGTGCTAATTAACCGGTTAATATTGAAATTTATCATTCAATTAGAGGAATGGAGAGGTCAGGGAAGCATTCCTCCCACGACCGCCTACTTATCAGCAAAACTGGACCGGGGTCGCCAGTACTATGGGCTGTATGAACCGTTACCAATCGACTACGGTAATAAAATGAAGGATAACCGTGGTACTGTTAATGAAACACCTATTAAAAAGGTTATGGCGATAGAAGAATGTTGGATCCAATCCTAGAATTGCACTACCAAGGAGAAAATGTGTGTGACTTTTGAGATGCACTCATTGATTCGAAGGACTGATAGTACCACTTAACACAAATAATATCACGATCATGGTTGATATCTTGCTTCAGATGAGAAAGTACCTACCTTCCTCACACGTGCAATTATTTGTTATCTTTATTATACATGGCATGCTACCTACTTGAACTGTTATGTCTTGACTTGCCCCGTGTTATGTGATTGGAGCCAAACTAGTTTTTTTTTACTTTCACTCAATCATTCTCGATGGTAATTTGACTTCGCCGATGGAAATCGGCACTTTTCCTATTGATTACTTTTCGATTTCGTTTTACAAAACTGATGATTATTTATCATAGTAAATTTCAGTAAGTGCTAATATGGAAATAAATCATAAATATCTCATAACTAAACTTCTTTGAGGATGTCTACGGAGTTAAATATCTCGAAATGTCAAGGAAAACATTGAACAAAGTCTTTTATCATTTTTAGGTCTGGTTTTGATCTCAAAACAGGCTTTTTGGTTTCACACATACAAAAAAGTAATGGAAATTTTCGCCGTTTCATAATTATTTAAATTTAAGGAGATTGAACTAAGCGATAGTGAAGTAGATATCATTATATGCATTAATAAGTATGATGAGTGAGTGTTTAATAATAAGACACCTTTAAAAGCCAAAACCAACGTTATAATTTCTGGTTCACACCTGTAGATTGAAAGTAAACAGATTGAGATAATTATAGATTATGAGAGGCTAGTTGATAGTTTGGTTGTTTTTATTACGTAGTAATACTTTACGTGTGAATATAGATATATTCAATCTGTTGGTGCGGTCGAGCGTAACCATTGTGGCTGTTAGATCGGTCATCTCCAGTTACTATGAGAACACATTTATGAAAATAATATCTTAAGACAAGATGTAGGTAGTTTACATACTACATATAGGTACCTGTCACTGTCAGTAAAATACCACAATGATATCGGTACTTATACCTGTAATCTACTAAAAACCAAATTTTTCAAGAGAAAAAGTACAAAATTAGGGATTCTAATAAAAATCATATTCTATTACAAACTTATTTCAATTTTAGTGTAAAAGTACGTAAGGATTGGTAATTAAACCGTAGTTTATAATGTATAATTAGTTTGACAGTAACACTTTAACACACGCGATATAATAACTCCCTACAGGGAGTCACAAAGGCAACGACTTCTTATCAGCAATGAATATGTCGTAATTGTGGGGGCATTAATTCTTGTAAAAACATATCAGTGGAACCACGCGACTAGCCTTTGTAAGGTGCACCCTATACAGAGAGGGCCGTGCACGAGTCAATAATATTCGCGAGAAGTGGCGTTTCCATGGCAACGTGAGAGCTATGACGGCGTTGCCCTTTGCCTCTGCCTGCTTACTATGTGCACAATTGCATCGCTACTGGGGTTGATTTTCGAGGGTGGATAGCTTTGCTTGGTCCTCAGTAGATAGAGGAGGATGTAATTACTCTCATACTGAGTGATTAATTTATGCAGGCGCCGGCCGAGCGCAAGATGTCTATAATAATTAATATCAAGCAAACTTTTACTATCAACCTTCTCAAAACATATGTAGGTACCTACCTACATAACTACATACAACACACCATTTAAGTAGGTAAACTACTACTAGTTTACCTACCTATACTCCCCCCATAAAAAACAATAAACATAAATCATCAGATCCTTTATTAACATGTTTTTTTTTTGTGTTTTTTTGTTTATCTACGTACTTTCCAATACTAAATCATTTTACCAATAAAACCAATTTAATGTTGTCTTGCAATAAAAATATAAAATAAATAAGGTTTTTGTCATCTCTATTGCGACGTAGACGACGACACTCTCTTTTTGTCCGTGCTCTGTGGTTCAAAGTGACGAGGGCGGACGAGAGCACTGTCTGGGATTATGCAAGGGTCGGAATCGGAATTGGGTGGAGGCGAGGGTGACGCGACGCGACGCATTTTGCAGAGTAAAAGGAGTGCAAAACACGATAGGCTAGGTGCAAAGCATGCATTGTCATAATCTTAAAAGAGCAATTAGACTGTACTTGGAACAAAAGGGCAGGCATACTTGCCACTTGCCACAGTAGTGGTTCCGCCCGAACTGATATCTCGCTATGTCCGTTCCAGAATTATAATTCATGTTTGTGCCAAACACAATTTTGCATTTGCCTCTGATCACTCTAACTATCTTCTACTAATTAGATGTGGTGGTATGGTGGTGTGATATTTAGCTTTAAGAATTAAGACGTTTCAAAGCGATCCTTGTGATACTGAAAAAAATACATTTTTGATTTAATTTGGTTTGGTAGCGTTCTTGTCCTTTTTTTTAAGAGGGGAAAACGCCTTTTCATTCCGCTGTGTCCCATTGGCAACTAAGGCAGGGCGCATACGTGCATACTTTTGAGTCGTGTCAGACACAAACAACCGATGAATATTTGATTTCTTATGAACCAGTATGAAATTATCCAACCACTACTGTATCCGATCACCACTACAGGACAGCAACTACGGTTCCCTGTCATGGTGTGCCGTGTCGGCAACAAAAAGTGTCCTTGTTTGCGCAGCGCCTGATCAGTGCTTATTCAGACACAATTTTATCCAACTTTACTCTCTAAATAAAGTACCGGCTACACTTTATCAAAATAGAAAGACAGACGTGCTTATTTTAGATCTCTATGTTTACCTAACTAATATAATTAATGGTTCTCTTAATATTCCGAGTTAAATGCGGAAAATGCATATTGATATAAACACCAGCAAACTGGCTAGACCTTGGCACAGTTATTGAATGCTCAAAGCCGCCTGGTTTGTCAATAAAGCTGCGTCAGCAACGCCCGTTATGGACTGAAGTATTTATCGGCAACGCCAATCGACCTTCAACTATGATCCATGTCATCACAAATAGATTCATCTACCTTTTTTTTTTTTTTTTTTTTTTGTTGTCGGGGGGAAATCTGCTATCAGACACCTTACCGCATTTAAGGGATGCGGCAAGGTAGTGTGAGGTTGACGAACTCGTCGACTCACTAAAACCACCCCGGTGGCCGGCCTCGATGCTTAACAAAGACTCCAGGTCCCCTAAACGGCTTTCGCTGGAGTCCTTATCGCATATTGCCATTTGAAGCACGTCCCGGGAGAATGACACCCACAGTCACGATCCCAGCACTAGCGGTGCTACGGCAGCACATACCACAATGTGCCAGCCGCCCTCCCGGAGTCCGTTATTGACCAGCCGGGCCCTTAACTCCGACCACCCACGGACCCGAAAGTCTCCCTGTTTGGCAGGGAGTACCACTCAGCCCCCTCACAGGGCAGGCCGTGCGAGGCGGCTGTTGCCAGCACCTCGCCTCCGCCGCCTTCTCCGAGCGGGATCGGCTCTCTCCCGATCTCGCTCAGCAGCCTCTTTCCGGACTAAAACCGTCTCACAGAAAGAAGCCACAGCCATCCACGCCGTCCTATCCGCCAACATAGCCTCAACTACGCTGGACAGAGATAGGTCCTGCCCGATCCTGTCGACCAGAATCCTGCGCTCCTCGCACCACGCTGAGCATTGCTCCAACGTGTGCTGCGCAGAATCACATTCCGATCCACAGTGATGACATCGTGGCGTCGGTTCACGTCCGATCCTACTCAGATACTCACCGAAGCATCCATGCCCGGTGAGTACCTGAGTAAGGCGATAGGTGACGTATCCATAATCTCGTCCCAGCCAGGCTTCAAAGTTCGGTGCAATAGCGCCGACGATGCGCTGGCGCGAGCTTCGCGGCTCGTCAAACCGCTCGCGCCACTCCACAAGCGCACGTCGGCGCTCCTGCACCCGCACTTCAGCAGGCGCAGTTCCACTCCCATCATTAGTCCGGAGACGCTCATATACGCGAGCATCCATCCTCGCCAAAATATCAAGGGGCGGAAACCGCGCCAAGATTGTCGCCGCCTCAAACGATATCGTCCGATACCCTCGTGCGATACGAATGGCTATAGGACGCTGTAGGCTGTTGAACAACATCCTATAGCGCCTAACACCCGCTAGTCTCCCTGACCAGACGGGTGCTCCATAGAGAGCCATTGATCGCACGACCCCTCCATAGAGACGGCGAACGCCCTCCCTGGGTCCCCCGAGATTTGGTAGCAGTCTATGCAGAGCACCCACCACCTTCTGGATCCGGGGGACAGAGCGCCTGAAATGCTCTCCAAAGTCCCAGCGACTGTCCAGAGTGAGGCCCAGGTACTTGAGGTACTGCCCCACCTGGACATCTACGTCCCCCACGTGAACCGACAAGCTGGGTGGTTCCCTTCCCCTCGGAGATTCATCTACCTACCTACTTAGGATATACATACCTACTTCCATCTCATGTCGGTACCGATTTATCAACTAAAGATACAGTCAGAGAACTTATTTTTAAAAATCGCGGGCATTTTTAAAATTATTTTTCATGCGCGGAAATATTGTCATTACTTTTGAATGTAGAACACGCGAAGTATCATATTTACGTAGACTGAAAAACCAAAATCACTTCCCGGCGCGTTCTCGCTCCGGCAATGTTGTATGAATGAAACGGTGTGCTGTTTGAATTTAGAACTCTTTCATCTATCGTACACATTGCGTTCTCGTGGCTGTATAGCCACAGATGCGTTTACCTTTCGGCACAAACTGTAAAATAAAAAAAAAAATTGGCGGTAAAGCGGAGTTCGTTGTTATTTGGTTCATAAAAAATAAACTTACTATGTAAAAGACCCTTTTTATTTCCTTGCATTTTTGTAAGAAAAGCACTATATATTATATGCCTCGGCCGAAATGGCAATTGCCTGTCTCGTATCATTGAAGTCCTCGCCTGCGGCTCGGCCTTCAAACTCATACACGACCTGCAATTGCCTATTTCGCTGCCTTTGCAATAATGTACTATTGTGTGTAAGCCGATGAGATACATAATCACAATAAAGAAAAAAAAAAATTGACTCTGACACGTTTTCCTACCATAAAGTACCTATGCTTTTCTTTTCTGATTTTCACTACTTTTCCACGGTCTGCATACCAAGACTGGAAAGAGAGGCAGGACTGTGTATGAATTCAAGAAGAAGTAAACTAAGACATAAAATACACAATTTTATGACTTTTTGTTTGTTATGTTCTATTACGTGCCAGTCAACCAAAATAAACTGACCTTATACAAGGTTATCGCAGACGGAGTAAAAAAAATCCTTACCGTAAAGTTGCTTCTCCGAGCCGCTAAAAAAAATGTTACTTCGTGGCCTAAAGAAACAAAACCACCTACCTATTTAAACCTCCATAAAAAGAGGGAAGGGAAACAGACAGACACGGATTGTATCCCCCCCTTCCATTCAGCGCATTACCGGATCCACCTTCCCATTTGCAGAATCAACAATAGGAAATGACTTACTACGGCTTCCCCCATTGGTTTGTGGTTTCCCCGTATGGCCTGCGATTGCCAATCAATACCGTAATCCGTGATCCGAAGATGTGTTGGTGCTGTTTCAGATTTTGTATGCGTTTGCATCTTGTTTTTGTGGTTTTGTTGTTTGTTGTCGTATCTTGTGACTTGAATTCAGTATCAGCACTTAGAGTCAAAAGTACTCAACTCAACTCAATGTACGGTACAGTACAAGTAGGGTTTTGAACTACTTAGGTACAGTAAGCTGCACTTGAATGTATTCGTAACTTTCAGGCTACCTAGTTTCGCAGCAATGCAAAGACATTTTCTGAGCTATTTTATTTATTTAGGGCCAATACAAAAATAATTGGAGAACTTAGGTATGTAACAAGATGTTTCAACAAGTGATTTCATGATTTTTGACTCTTTAAATTCCATTGCAATGATGCTGCGAAACTATCTTTTTTACTTGTCACTCGCACTTGATACTTAACTAACTGTAAACCAAGCATTAGGAATTGTATACATTTCTAATGTATGTACATACTTACCTATCTATAGCTTTCATGTACCATCCAGTACATAATCTTATACCTTTAAACGAGAAAATCTTATATATATATATATATATATATATATATATATATATATATATATATAGGATCTCGGAAACTGAGCCAACGATTTTCATGAAATTAAGTATACAGGGGTTTTCGGGGACGATAAAACGATCTAGCTAGGATTCATTTTTAGAAAATGTCCCCTTAATCGTAATGTAAATAATCAACTTTATCATAAAATCATAACTCCTAGCACCATCTGTTGATTAAGTCATGTGTTAGTGCGACAGAGAACGCCATCTATTGATGAGTAGTGGAGTTTATTATTATGTCGGTAAGATCGAAAAATATTAATATTTAATCAGTATGTAAGTAATTCGTATTTAAATAGGTATAATTCACAACAACAGTTTACCAAAAAAAAAATACCGAGCGAAGCTCGGGCACCAACTGCTAGTAATAGAGTAAAGAGAACATGGACATGAGAAGATACGGAGACGGGTGGCGACTGACAGCGGCGCGGGCGGGGCGGTAGCATCGGTCCATTGGGGCGCAAGTAACACAATTTGCCCGGGTGGCTTACTCGCCCCAGAGGTGTCATTGGATGTATTTTAATCTATATCCATACTATCGATACTACGAGTATAATATTCTAAAGAGGAAACGTAAAAAATGTATATAACGTAAAAACAAAACGGCTAAACCGATTTTGATGAAATTTCTATGGGATCAATCTGATAAAAAAAAGGATTTTTCACATCGGTTCATAAATGACGAAATATACAACCGAATTGAGAACCTCCTCTTTTTTATTTGAAGTCGGTTAATAAACTCGAAAATACTGGACCGAATTCAAAGATTCAAAGATACTGCCCATATTTTTTACTAGCGACCCGTCCCGGCTTCGCACGGATGTCATTTAGAGAAGAAGGTGAAAAATGTGATGTCACTACTACTATTTTTCTACTCACTATTTTTGAATTTTTCCACCCGTGCGAAGCTAAGGCGGATCGCTAGTCAATAATATAGTTCAACACGCGCTTGGCCATTTAGTTATAAATGGTAGTTATGAGTAGGTACTTTATTTTTTATGGCATCGTGTTTTAATAAGTAAGAAACCTTTATTTATTTTTAACTTATGGTCATCGTAAAAGCGTGATTCAACAGGTTTGTATTATGTTTGTATGATGTCATTTTGAATCATGCATCTGCAAAGTTTGCGTCAAAATATAATTAATATCGTGTGATCCCTTGATGAAATAAAACATCTTGTGATGAGAGCAAAGAGTTGTCGGACACTATATAATTATAGAGTCCTTAGACTCTGGACCAAGGACGGACACGTAGACGTACCCATGGACATCATAAAGGCAAAGGCCTCCCTTCCCATATATTTTTGACAGGCGTCACGGCTCACGCCGTAGGCCGTGGGTTCAATTCCCACCGAGAGTAAATAATTGTGTGGTAAACAAAAATATTATCTTTCTAGGTGCTATATTGTATTCTAAGTAGGTACCTATGTATTTACAAAAAAATGTATCCTAAGTATTATCAGCTATCTGGTTCCCATAGTACAAACTATGCTTAGTTTGGGGCTAGATGGTGTTGTGTAGCCCAAACAGCCCTAGAGCTGGGCATCCCTTTGCGGTGAGGAAAATGAAGTCAATTGCCGTACTTCCATGGAAAATAAAAAATATATAAGTCTCTAATTTGCAGTTGTCATGAATAAAAAAGCGAATGCCGAAAGTCTCGCGGGGTCAACGAAGGCTGTTTCACACCGATTTGAATGGAGGCACCGTTTCGTATTCAAAACAGTTGGTTGCGTGACGGCCACAAAGGATGCAGACGATATTTAAACCGTTATTTTAATATTGAAGAACAGTTTGGGTTCTAAAATGCCAATTTTTTTGAATTCTTATTCCTTTTGTTGCAGAGGCAAGCATTGGAAATTACGCAAGACAGAGATCAAAGTTTTATTTTCTCTGCCTTTGTGTTGGTGTTGCAGATCATTAGGTGTTGAGTAGGCTTATCGCCTTGTTTACTGTTCCTCATAAATATCAGCGTAATGTTTACATTTTTCTCCAGGTATTTGAAAATATTTTTGTATGTGGTTCTGTTCACCCAGGTGAATTAATATGGAAATCATATTATTATAAAAAAAAGTAATAATTGTAATAAAAAAACAGGCCTTTGCATCTAATTGTTGACGATTTATACAGCGCAGCGTCAGGGGCAACTGGTTATTACACAAGCCCTACTTGCGGGACCAAAATTTCTCTGGATGTTTTATCCATAGTACTTACCTCAGTATTTAATAATAGTATCTATAATCTGTCTATGCTTATAAATTAGGTACGTAAGTAACTGACCAACTTTTTTTAACACATAATTTTTTAAGTCTAGAATATAAATGTTACCTACCATTCGTGCATGTTTTTGCCATGACGCTACACTAACGGTATCTTTGGCTAATGGTAGGCGAGTCTCACCGGATGGGTGAGGTGAGGACTATGAGGCCAGAGGAAGGACGTGTTACCATACCCAGAATGCAACTGCCACAGATAAAACTTTAGTTAGTATAGTGCCATGTTTATTTAGTTAAATCAGCAAGGTTCAATCTCGTTCAATGTAAAAATGTTTTTTTTTTTTTATAGAACCTCACTTTGATTATTTACACAAAATAATATGTTATTCCTCAATTATTTGATCACAAAACCTAGCACAAGTCTAGGTTACAGTGCGCTATGGGTACGGTGCGGTAGATCAGATAATAAGGTTGGTATATGTATGTATATGTATATATACATACGTCTACGCATTGTGAAATCGAATTTAAATAATTTCTAGTAAGTAGGTTAATACGTACTCATATAGTTTGTACATTTGCACAGGATGGAGGCTTGATGCAGGTATAAACATGTGATAGATACTAGGTTCAAAAGGTCTATGTGTACGGTATTTCACTAAAAACTAAATGGTGACCTCATCGATACGGCCCTAAGCAACCTTCGTTTAAAATAAGTACCTGCCGATTTATTTAAACACATCACGATTTAGGGGTCTCTACTTAAAACATGGGTTGACTGCGTGACCAAAGTCATAACATTGCCTTTGCCTTGATCAGCAGACCACTGGAATGAAAAGTTTGTTAATACCGGTATGTAGGGAACCAAACACTACCATAAAAAGTACAAGCGAAACTAATTATATAATCAAATCTTAAGTAAGTCTTTAAAAAATATTATCATGTATATTTTATTCTATTGTTGGGCGCGTAATAAATTTCTCCAAAACAAGGCAACTTTAGAAGAAATAATAGTAGGTACCTAGTTATGTTACCCCAGTTGTATGTACCGCGTTCGTTCTTGCTCTAACATCTTACGACCAAAACTAAAGACCAATTCTCGCTAAACTGGAAAAATATACTGCGCAATTTTTTTTTTTCTGAGAATTCATTTGCCTCCTAAAATGTGTCACAACCACAAGTTGTAAGTTGTACACCTACCGGCGATAAAAAGCAGTTGGAAGATGATCATTGAGATTCATCGTGCGTAAGGATTGTGGTTGTAGATGTGTGTGCTACATTGTTTAATGAGTCATTATACTATCCAATTTTACTAGCTATGTTACTATCAATTTCCATTCGCCTGTCAGGTGAGATCACTGTCAGGTATTAGCTACATACACAGTGCTTAGATGAAAAATTTAATATAAAATATCCCTTTATTTAAATCATTTACATGATCTCCAAGCACGGGTGTCCCTCATCTCTTAGTAAGATACTTGATCCATGACAATCTCTGGTTGGGGTAGTTAGAGACACGTCCCTAAGACAGCTTAAATAAAAATTGTTTGTGCCATATAAAACAAAAATGTTTACATTCTAGCTTGTATAAAAAATTAAAGATTCAGTAATTACCTTAATTAGATGGTGAGAACATTTTCGCGGTGGCGATGAACTCTTGTAGGCTCTACGCTTACTCGGCATTTACTCAATACGTCCATAAATGCCCAGGCAAAAACCCATCTCTAGCTCTACCACAATGTTTCGAAATTTTATTTTTACCCTGTGCTGCCATCTGCTGTTAAACTTAATTATCGTAGTTGCTTTTAGTTCGCTGCGCTTTTACTAGATGGCGTTGTCAACTTAAAGTTCGGCTACTCCACACTAGATGTCGCAAGTAGGCAAAAATATCTGTAAAGTTTTGTTACGATTAGGAAGAAGTATCATCAAACATTGTTAATTATTGCAGATACCTAATGAGTTACGATTTATAGCTTGTATAAAGTTATTTTAAGCTCAACTGTTTCTGTCTATTTTGTAAATACATACTTATTTCTATACTTAAAGTAAATAAAAGAAAATTAGTAAGGATTTTGTTTAATTTTTATTTATTATCATACCTACTATAGATTTTGAAAATTATTGGGAGTTTATTTGATTAACTATTAATAACCACCAACCAACTGAAAGGTTCTTTGGATTCAATAGCCTAATTAAAAACCCATGAAATGTTTACCACATGTTTCGCAATGACTAAACCAACAAAAACTCACACAGATTATCCCGCAAACTGTGGGTTCAACGACATCAGAATTTGATTTACAAAGCCGAGGCACAGATAAAACAGCAATTACTACGTAGTGTTGAAAACGTGGGTGTCATTGTGTAGATAATTGCGGTGAAGAATTAACAGCTCTTAATTTTGCCTTTGCAAAACAATTGCGCTTAGCAACTCCTACGCTGGGCGGTGCTACTTCTATGCATTTCCTCATGTTTACCATACTAGACAAATACATTCGGTTACTTACTTTCAACTAAAATCCAGAAGCAATTTTTAACAAAACATTCAGAAAACCAAACGCCCGTGTCAGTGACTAGTTTTTTTTTTATTTGGATTGAAATGACCGATAAACTAAGAAAAGCTAAGTTTGGATCTCTTAACTGGCGCCAAACCGCAACGTTACTCAGCATAGATTTATTACATTTTTTAAATGATAAAAAGAGAAGGAACTATCTTGAATTCAAAGCAAAATGGTCTACCTGACTTTAAGTGGTTACCTCTGTCTTTAACACTTGTATTTCCTCGATCACTTTTGTATCTTCTGTATCTTGAAACGCTAAAACGCTGTCAAATATGACAGCGCTAATTTGACAGTGTTATACCTACTGATCGCTATCGCAATTGCCTTTATATGGCGCCTTTAGGCCTGAAGATGCATGAAATAAGCAAAGCTTCGAGTTTCGAGTCATATAAAAATGCGGGTTATAGCAACAATATACCCGCGTGTACAGTATTATGGTAAAACTCTGACTAATGACCCTCAGCTAATGTGTTAGAGCAGGGTTCACCAATTTGTTTTATTGGGGGTCCGTTTAGACAATATCAATCTACGTCACGGTACGAACCGTTTTGTTGATGCTGCAAATTTTCAGCAGCCGCGGTCCGCCATTTGGTGACCGCTGGTGTAGAGTATCCAAAGATATCAAAATATTTACCCAAGCGATCTCGATTTCAACGTTGTTGGCCGAGGGTAAGTAGAGTTCCCAACTATTGTTTACTAATCTTTAAACAGCTTCATTTCCCGTGAGAAAGTACAATTTTTGTTTAGGAAACATCAATATCGACTAATACGCTTATATGGGACGTTTGCTTCTGTCATGATTTTTTTAGATGGTTGTAGGCTGCATCTCTTTTCTCTAAACGTCATCAATCCATCCGTTCATCTACCTTTAGTCCACAAACTGAGTGAAGCCAAATAAAGCTCTATCCATAGTGGAGGCACAAGAGACGAGAAACAGAGGAGACGCAAGCAAACTCCTTGAACTTTCAGTTTACGTAGTTGGAGACAGGCCATAAGCATAACAAAATGTCAGCAATGATTAAGGGCTATAAACGTCCCAGTCCAGACCTTTGACTTTTCAATTAAGCTCAATTAAGCAGGACTACAATATCCATGTGCCCAGCAACAGTGACAATAAGTCTCAAAATGTATTGTTTACTCGCTACTATTTTTAACCAAGTTGTTGCTGTTGGTAAATGGCTGACATAGAGTGCAGGCATATCAGAACTGAACCGGTCTTTCTTGAGGGCCGAAGTTATGGTACATTTAATAGCGTTTACGCGCGAAACAGCCGTCTTCTGGCACTATCGTAGGTTACTTTGACTTTGATTACTGCAAAGATTTGTTGCATAGAGATGTGAGCTAAATGTATAGGTACTTCATTGAATGCATAGACAACTCTGCGTTTACTCTGTAACAATGCAGAAGCAACCCTCATTGTAAGCCACAATGAAACCCCCTCGTTTAAAGAACAAGTAATGTATCAAGCCCCGTATTAATAGTCAAAAGCTTTGTGTATCTAGGAGTGTAAACTGGTTTCAAAAAGTGACGACAGATCTGATTGGATGATTTGAATTCAGATACGTTTGTAATGAATATGAAGCGGGATTTGTGATATCGTGGTGACTGGTGAGTTGGTAACGGGACGGCGAGCGACCAGCTGCGAGGATCGGCTGGAGGTCGTGGTTTAGTGGATAGTTAGTACTGGTAGTGGTACAAGGGAGCGTATACGGCGAACTGCAAGCTTCAGTCTGACGCAGCGCGATCAGCCACGCGCACACCGAGTGCGCGCGACACGAAACGTATCGAATTCGAATTTTAAATCGAATCATTCGAATGAATCGGTCAACTCAGAAACCGATAGTGACTGAGATTGTGAAGTGAAAATAACCAAGTTCATTGCTGACTGGGATGTTCCAGGATCGGAGTGCAAAATAGTGTTCTGTAATATTTGTTTTGTTTATGTTTACTTCGGTCAGTGTTCGATGTTTGATTTTATGAAGACAAGTGCTTATCGATTTTACTGAAAGTTTAATTGAGAATAAAGTTTGTTATGGCCAAAGTTACTTAGGGAACGCGTTCTGTTTGAAGTTTACATCATAAATATTGAATCACAAAATAGTAAAACATCGGGCTGCATTAAAACTATCAACAATGTTAATTAGTTTACCCAAGACTAAGTCTACGGCAGACTACTCGAGTAGGTACTTAAGTAAAGTAATATATCCATAGTGAAGATTCGTTAAAAAGGATTATAGAAAAGCTTTATCAGAGTTGAGAATTATTCATCATCAAATCCCAGTCAAAATAAATACAATATTTAAGTTCTGAAATATTGCTAGGTTGATGAAGTTGTCACTGGTAATGAATTCATCTATTCATCTCTTTTTAATGTAATAAGTAAAAAGATACAATTAAGATAGACATAGACTTCTCCCATAACCATCTCCCATACCTTACTCATCGATGAGGTCTCTAAACAACTCCACGATTTTGAGATACAGTCACTCAAGCGTAACACATAAATTAAAATTTGAAGTTCAGCCCGTACTCCACAAAACAAAATTTGGTCCGTACGCTCTTGCTCTTTGTAATATTAGTGTAGAGAACCTACACCCGTTCTCTACACTAATATTACAAAGAGGAATGGTTTTTATGTAACGAATAAATAAAAAAAAAACACAATTAGACAGCTACATTATCCCTGCAAAACATTGGCTATTTATTAGCTTCTCGCCTCGGCTTCACACTGGGTGTCAGTTTTTCCAGAAGCCTGAATCAAGGCTCACAATATTCTTCGCTTTTGTCTTGCGGATGGCGATAAAATCTTTTTTTTGTACCGCTTTAAGTAAGTTAAGTTTATAACTAATCGACTCTGTTTTCCTGGTATTTATTGACGTGAGTGCTCTCAAACGGAAGGAAAACATCGTGAGGAAACCGGCGTCGTAGAACCTAAAAAGTTCGAAATACGAGTTGTATGTGTCAAGTGCACGAAAGAAGCACCTCTTTGAGGCGCACTTAAAATCCTTTCATCACACTTGGCTCGAAAGCTCGGTTAATAATCTATAACAGCAATCGTGATGGCGGTAATAATATATTTCTTTTGTAGACCATTCCGTGTTAGGAAATATCTACGAAATCTATCGATAAATAAACATTGATAAATACATATATTTCCACACTGACCAATGGGAGACCAATAGCAAAAGGGTTAATTTAGAACATTGTCACACCCCGGACACTCGAATTTTTTGTGCGTATGGCTTTATTGTCCTATTAGAGTGCAAAGGCTTTTCCTTCCATTACTATGTATTACTTGGGTAAGCTAACTTAGTTGATCAAATGGTATAAAATATTCTTGAGTCATGTCTAAGAATAACCAGGGTAAGATACCATATAAGTGATGGCAAGTGCGTTGCTACCGAAGTTTAACCACCACAGGGGATACAACCGATAATATCACGCCATAAAATATCGATCATCGTTGCTAGGAGCTGTCGGTTACCAACAATAAACCTGGTTTATAATCCTCAATAGCCACCGCTAGTTGTTCGGAAAAATATTGTGCATAAACTTGCATACAGCATCCAGATATCCCTTAGAATTGTCAGACTTCCCATAGAAATGTCATCAAAATCGGTTCAGCAGTTTGGCCATGAAGTCGGCTTCTTATGTTTTTTAAACTTATATTATTCTACATAGTTCGAAGACGCATTCGATAGCGTTTGTTCTTCCACTGGTTGTCCGCCCTGTAGGTCTACCACAAGCTCTGTCTCTGGTTTTGGGTCTGTGTGAGTGCTCACCAGTTTATTACACTGTGTGTGTAACATTTCGACGTAGGATTTATTTAGTCAATAAACTCAAAACCAGAGCCAAAGACAGAGCCAGACAGAGCTTGTGGTAGGCCTACGGACATTTCAATGTGATGATTCCGAGTGCTGTTTAAACTGTAATAAGTGCGGACTTGCCCTAGTTGCTGTTATACTATAAAACAAAGCCAACTGAACTTTTTTATGAGAAAATATGACGCAACAAACTGATGGCCCACTTGATGTTAAGATGTAAAGTAGGTAGGTCTGCCATTAACAATTAATGCATTACCTCACATATACTGCTCCATCACTGTACACAAGTAGGTATTTAAGAGCCTGTAGTCGCACTAGCATAGCAACCCTTCAAATCTTTTTATCTATAAACAATTTCTGTTCGTAAGTCTCGCTAAAACTCGAGAACGGCTTGACCGATTTGGCTAATTTTGGTCTTCAATAATTTGTGGAAGTCCAGAAAACGTTTATAAGGTGAATAAATATGATGTATTTTAACGGGAACGGGAATGGGGCGAGCTTAGCCGCGGGCACCAGCTAGTCATTTTATAAAAGTCATTTACCTCCCATCCTTCATTTATCAGCCTATTACTGACTGACCTCTCAGCTCAGTTTGCAGTAGCTCTGCTTCTGCGCCGTAGGTCATAGGTTCGTTCGGTCCCCCGTCCCCACCGAGAACAAATATTTGTGTGCTGAACGCAGATGTTTGTTCTCTGTCTGGGTATTATATTGTATTCTAAGTATGTATATATACAAAAAGATTTATATAGGTATTATATCAGCTATCTGGTTGCCATACTACAAGCTCTGCTTAAGTTGGAACTAGCTTATTATGTGATTTTCCAAAATATTTAATATTTTTTTATTTAAATCCTTCACGAAGAGCTTTACTACTACTACTTTACTACTGAAATGGCAGATCTATTACCTACTCAAGCCAAATTCAATGTCAAATAATTGTAAACAAATCACTTATTGACTCTCATCATCGTGGCCAAAAAGATACCTTTTGTTTATTTTGTTGACAAATATTCCACATCGAATTAAAATAAACAAAAAAATAAAATCGCAGGTTTTAACAAATAAAGGGTTGGGATCTCTTCTTATATTTGTGAATCCTGTATTAGAAGAAATTCCCTCTTTTTGTGGCTCAACATTGCCTTGTAATTTAGTTTTAGTTATTTTAACTAAAACTAAAACTAAATACGAATTAGGCTGAGTTATAGGTTCTATACGATCATTATTTGGTACGGCCGCATTGTCACACTTATGGGTGCTTACCTGTTCTGTCTAATTTATAACGTGTTAGCAATAGTCAGTTTCTAATGCTGTTAGGTAAATCGATGGCCATGGCCGGGTCTCTTGGGAGCTTTCCGT
Source organism: Thera obeliscata (assembly GCA_947578465.1). Taxonomy (NCBI): domain Eukaryota; kingdom Metazoa; phylum Arthropoda; class Insecta; order Lepidoptera; family Geometridae; genus Thera; species Thera obeliscata. Next base: position 10,865,083 of record OX387926.1, read on the forward strand.
AGCATCACGTATTGGGGACAACCACAACTTTCGCGACATCGGCGCTAATATTGCGTCTCATATGCCGATGCATATATGCATGTAGCCTACTTACATGTTTATGAAATTCAATTTTGGGTTTCTTGAATGCAATATGTCAACCTCAGGACGGTAAAAAAAAAACAAAGAAAGTAAGTATTACAGTATAAAAAAATGTTTCTAAAATGAAGTCTACTTCATCTTGTTAAATTATATAAAGGCAAGGCAATTTAATTCAAATTAAGTAATTATTTGCATCATTTGATTGTGTATAATTCATGTGCTCAAGAATTAAAATATTAACTATGTAGGTATCTTATGATGTTTTGAAATGGAACATATTTTATGACATTTTATTAATCCTAATAATAAAATTGTGACCGTGAAGTAATATATAATTTACATGGAATTCCTAATGCGCATAGGCTCGGCTAAGCTAATGTTTGAAAACAAGTTTAAAATAAACGTCTACTACGTGCCTAGGAAGTATAAATTTATAAGCTACAAAAATCCTAGCATGGGTTTTTAAATTGACTAAGACTTAGTTACCAATTTCATTTATTTTTTTGTATTTAGGGTATAAGCAAGATTTATTTCAAAAATTCCTTTTTAGAAAAAAATATGTTTAGTGAGCATGTTATAATCTAAAATTCGTGACCAAAATTATTTTTTGCAACAACATTTTCTTCTAAACAAAAAATATTACGGAGTTCCATAGGTAGAGAAACCTATCGTTACTACGAGTACGTAAGTGATCTCGAATAAAAACTATAATTAATTGGCTAGCGGAAATCGGGTGCCTATTTTCCCAGTATTATCTCGTTCCGCTAGTAAAAGTGATGTTCCTAGCACTCATTATGCTCTTGGTAAGCTACTTGCATAACATTGTGGCTTTGATAATATTTACTGATCATAAAATAAGCTCTTACTTATACGTTACTTAAAACATTGCTCAAAGTTAGCCTTGTCACTGTTTGTCACCCATTGGTAAAAGATGGAAGTATTTTAAACACGTATTTTTAACCGACTTCGACCGAGACGACTGACGTTAAAAACTTTTTTATCTAAAAGGTTTTTCAGATTACGAGTAGTCCCATATAAAATTGATCAAAATTGGTAACGCAGATTAGTTAGTTCGTTTTTAAAGTTATTTCATCTTAATTATAATAAGTAAAGCCTTCAAATTGTGGTTGTAGCTAACTGATCGCTGATTGCCAAATAGGTAAGCTTGCGCTTGGGAAAAAACAATTAAATTTCAAAATTTGTCTCATGCGTAAAGATTTTCTTTCATCTACATCTTTTCGGTCTGAGTCTTTGCAGATGTTTTATGTATCAAGTCTGAATACACACCCTTTAAATCACGGGGTAAGCCAAGTGTGCAAGATGTACCGTTATTGATTAGCATATCTCTGATAAATCTATCCACCGCATGAGGGATTTAGGTACAGATGGATGAAGAGTACCTACAGGTTGAAAGTTTTTCTTCTAAATTTTCAACTAAGTATGTTGAATAATAACTTCTTTTCAAAAGCCAACTATAAATACAAGTTATTTTTTAATTCTTCTCTTCTTATCGTGTCACTGATTCTTTCGAATCAAGTGTGGTGAAAGGATTTTAAGTGCGCCTCAAAGAGGCTCCTTTCGTGCACTAATTTTTTAATTATTACCTATTTTTAAGTAGGTCGTGATAGGATATTTTTTTTTTTGCGAAACTGTTTATCGGAATGCGTTTTCGTTAAATAAGTTCAGTTCAGTTCTTTCAAGGGGTCATAATGTGCGAGCGAGAAGTACATCGATGGTGGTCTTCGCCTTAAAATGCTCCTGAACTTATTTGTAAGCGAGGTAGTAAGTAATTTTCGTGCAATGACCGCTGTGATTTCGTGTTTTTGTCGCCGACGCACTCGAGAAACCTCAGAAGAATTGAAACACGCGCCTGCGTTTTCGATTGTTCATATCCAGTTTACGATTTGTTTTTGTATAAACTATTGTGGATCTTTTAAAAAGTTTACTTTTTTCTTGCTGAAAGATTATGAAATTCTCAACTACTGACTTTACCTATTGGGAATTTATTATTATCTTTTAATGGTTTTTATAGACTAATACTAACCTAAAAAAAAATGGCGGAAGATTCAAACCTTGTAGGTGTAGATATTCAAAAGAAGATATAGCTATGCACACCTGACATTGACATTCCAGTGACAGATTGGTTACTTTTTTCAGAAAAGTAAAGGTCTAACGAGGGTCTTTAGATTGCGACAACTTCCGCGTACAAAAGCCATCGTTTATTAAAAAAAAGTTTCTACTCGTGCAGCACTAAAGCAGTCACGAACCATCTTCTGTTATTATCAAGCCGCTACAACAATTTGAGGTACCTACTCAGTGTAATTGCGTTCCTAAGCACGACCAACTGCCATTGACCTTTCATTCAAGCTTTTAGAAGATTGATAGTGATAACATTCTTTGTTGAATAAAGGTTGTATGCAAATACCAAACTGGAATGTTGACGTAAACAAAAATGAACCTAAATGTAAAGTTGGTGACGTCATACCTTGCCTAATGTCAGTGGTATTATTAATTGGGCCTATACCTTTACTATAGTATTATCTTATCTGTGCCTTTACCAACAAGATACAAAGGACAAATAAGACCTACAACCAACAAGCCCCGTTCTATGTCTAGCGCTTAGCCCTACCTACTATAGATATTTGCAAAGCTAACTCGCTCCATTTGCTCCAGAACCCATGCAAACACGAACAGACACAAATTAATCCTTATAATCACTCGAAGTCGCTGCAAGATAGCTTTCCGTGTAAAGTGTACTAATACAGACTTGGAGCGGCCAAAATAATCCGTACGTAACGGGGAGGCGGTACGCGATACCGTAATAGCTTCGTCTGGTGTCCAACAACTTTATTGCACTACGTTTATGCAGTTTATGGCAGACTGTGCCAATAGCTTTGCTAAACAATGAACAGAACAATAAGCAGCCAAGCAACAAACAAGAGCCTTGCTAATTAAAACTCTGTACAAATCACTCTGTTCGCTTACAGCCGTATTCTAACCTCCATGATTCTCCTCACGCTACAGCTTAGAGATTTATCTATAAACTTAATACTCTGTGTGACTCATGTTTTAGAATTTGAACTTCGCGTTTTCGTTTAGCATTGCTTTCCTTATAAAATAGTTATCGCCAAATGACTCCACCTAATCCATTTAACCTGAATACTATTGCATACATAGTAGGTGAGTAGGTACTATACATAGATGTGAAGCTGTATTGCTCTCTGTGACCCACATACGTTTTAACGTTCGCGCCGCATATGGCAGTTCTGTTAAACATGTTTGCTTAAAGCGGATTATAAGTACCCATGATTTTGTATTCTATCAAAAGATGCCCATCTGTATTTAATTTGACAGTAGGTCCACAGACATGCACTCGATGGAGCTAATAAAACTGCGACTTTACTTACGAATAGTTACGACCACAAGCAAGCATAAGCTTATTTTTAGATCAGCTAAATTAATACGGCAGCCATAACACCAAGCACTAATAAAGCGTTCTTTATATAGATAGACGCGGACACTGACCGTGGCTAAATGAAAATAATTCTCCCCTAATAGAATGAAGTAACATAATGATTGCATTGCAAGAGTGAACGAAAGTGATGAGTATTTCTCTGGTTAAGTGAAGTGATGGTCTGCGATGCCGGACTGGCGGTACAACGTGCTGTCTACGAGCGAGGCGTACATCAACAACGACAGCGTTGCCCTGGACCCGCTCGCTGCCAGCTACCCCCGCAGGGCTGATCGGACGCGACCACAACATACCTGTCCTTACACAACAATCTTCCTCGGAGCCCGATCACACCATTCCCCTTTTAGACAACCTCCGCAACAGAACGAATCGGTAGACCCATACGCAGATGTCTATTCCGTCGACCGCTCATCGAATCTCACCGACACCTCCAGTTTCGCTCGCTATGAAGACTGCCGTCCACAACTCGACGATGACGACATACCTCAGATAACAGACCATGAAGAATCTGATCTGACTCTCGTGCAAAAAGTGCCATATAATACATCAAGTGTATTTTTAATATCCACAAAATCAGAAGCGCCGCAAAAAGAACTTAAAGCACTTCAAAGCAACAATGTATTCATTGTCGAGGGATCCGATTCTGATGCGCTGTCGTCTTGCACATGCGATAGTTTTGAACGATGCGAGTTTGACTGTAGAGACTTTGAACCTTTCTCGGACACTTGTTGCTGCGACCCGCTCAGTGATGGCGTCTGCAGTCGGAGCCCTAAGAATGTGGAATCACCGGAAAACTTTTGTGACCGAGTTGTGGAAGATGATTGCGTGTCGGCGCGCAGTGATATGGACGGACTGGATCTGACGCTGTTCGAGCCGGCTCAAGCCAGTGAATGCGGGCTTGAAGTGGATTCAAATAATACCGCGTCTGTATCGTCCAGTCTGTGTGGAATACTCCATGCACTGCCGGAAAACAGTACCGGTAAGTCATGTTTAATTTGTCCAAAGGCGTGCTTTGCGGAACAAGTTTGCGATAAGCTCTATTACAGCGATTAGGAGCATTGCTCCGCAGTGTGGCTTGCTTCAATTGGACTCGTATCGGATACGAGCAACGGTCGCGGGAAATTACTATCGCATCAATCACACATCATTGTCATACCAGCTATAACAACACAGTCAGTTATGAGGAAGGCGACTGCAGTAGAGTACTTACAGGATAATACGATGTTACAGATGATGCCCTCGCTTCATACGAGCAGTTTTTCTAGTAAATTGCGCTGTTCCTTTTGTAATTTTTTTGTAATGATGGCGTGCTCAAGTTTAAATTGTTTTCCATACAGAAGACTTCAACGCACTTGTATTTTTTTTTTGCAGTGCAACTTTTTATTTTGGCATATTCGATCTGTTGAAATAGGCAGCCCATTCAGTACAACTAATGATTTGTTGTGTAAGACAATTGAATGTCCCATACACATACACACACATAGACTTTATATCACATTGAAATAAAAATCAACGAATCTGTCAAGCAATAAACGGTTACTCTATTGATTCGCATAAAGATGCTTGAACTCATGTTTGTATTTTCACTAGCTGGGCGTAGTATTCGAGTAGCCACAGCCACCTACAAATTGCGTACCGTTACCAGCAAGTTTCTAATTACCGGACGGCGGAGATAGAGGGCGATTGTTGGCTCATGCAAATCGAGATAAGATATTTGTATACCGATAATGATGGAAAGAGCCCCGTAGAGTTTGCTGGCTAGTATTAGTTACTTATCAATCGGGAAGAACGATATTGATCTTTCAGATGTTAGTAATCTTCATGATAATGAGAGCATTAAGCGGAATCTCTTCTTAAAATGTTTACTTTAGCCGTTTGTTGAGCTGATATGGAGTATATCACTTTTGGCTTCTAAAACATGATATCGACAACCACTGTCTCTTTTCATCTGGTAGATTCAGTCTATCTTGCATCTTCCTTTTTACTTTTTCCTCAATGATGCTCCTTACGAAGGTGTGAAAGATTCCGAATACAGTCATCAATAACCAATGCCTCCATATTTCTGTCCAAAATGATCTCTACCTACACATAAATTATATTACTTTTGTTGAAATCTTCGAAAGTCGTCAATATTTTTAGTGTAGAGTTTTGTTGCATTTTTTTACGTTGAGCTTTAGACATTCTAATACAATCACATTTGTTTACGATTGCAAGTTTAAAAGCTTTAGATGTATATTTATTACAAAAATAACTACTCTCATTCCGTCGGTCGATTCTCTTACAAAGTTAATCTTATGAATAAAACAGCAAATATATGAAATGTTATACATTAGACTATGAAATAATCCTTGGTTATGCGTGTAATTGTATGTTATCACGATCTATCTAATTATTTTCGTGTGAGCGATTGTCTTATGATGCCGGTCTTCATAAAAACTGCTGCGTGTTATTAAAACGTGAATGTCTTTTTAATGACATTCCAGAGGTTTAAATGTGATTTAATTTGGGGTCTCGTTTTTTTTTCTTTTTCGTTTTTCTTCTGAAGCATTTTAATTAGTGTTTAATGTATTCAATTATGATGTTTCATTTGTATATTGTTCGTGATTTGATTGCTTAAACATAACAGAGCATTGTTATTATTTATGAATCAAAAACTAAACCAGTTCATTGTCATCCATGTTTTGAGAGTAATAACAGGTTACAGACACTTTTGAAGGTTGTAAGTTGTAACATAAATTTGCAATCAAGTAGGTTGTTATGAATCTGAAATGGTATTTTCGTGACAGACAGCGGACGTTACCACATACCCTGAACCACATAGTACATACCAGTACCTACTACATGTACGTGTAGTTTATCTTATACGAGTTTGCTGTAATTAGGTTCAGTACAAGAAATGTATAAATGTATCTAAATAAATAAATAAATATTTTTGACATTCCACACATCACTATCCAGCCCCAAACTAAGCAGAGCTTGTACTATGAGAACCAGATAGCTGATATAATACTTAGATATATTTTTGTAAATATGTACATACTTTGCTAAATTCATTTGCTCCAATGTAGCTGCTCCAAAAGTTGCTTTGGGCACAGAACATAAAACTTTGGGCTAACCGACTTTAACTCTGGCCGTACATTTGCTCCAATTTCATCGCTCTAAAAATTGCTTTGGACCCACCGACTTTAACTATATGCTTCACATCTTTGAGCAATGTCTTAAAACTAAGTAATGCTTGCTAAGCTGTAGGATTTTTAAATCAGTCCGGTGCAAAACCCAGTTGCAGGCAAAGTGAATTTTGTAGTCGGCGGCAGTGGCTTCGCAATAACTCCAGTTTATTTGATCCAGCTGAAAACATACATTCAGTAACAATGCCACATAAATAAATACAGAATAAGGTTCTTATGTTTAAAGTTACAATGCATTGTGTGAAAAATACAAGGAGGTTTGGTCCTTGCGTTGTGTTGGGTGTTGGGTGGCTTGAACTTTTAAAAGAAAATGTTTTTTTAAAGAGGTTAGATGAACCAAGTTTTTTAGATTTGTACGAGATGTTTTTAAAAAATAACAATCAGTAGGCAGTACTGTCAACATCAAAAGTAAATTATGATAGTCGTACTAAAGGGATTTAAAGGGTTCTATGAACAAGTTCTCTCTCAGATATGAACTTCGACAATTTCTGTTTTTTTAATGGAAATAAAATTTGATGATGATTATGCCTAGATTTTACTTACAACTGCACAAGCAGTGCCAAGGTTCCTAAAATTGCCTACTGCGACGCGCCGTTGTAAATAATACATAACACTTTTTTACTCATCAACTTTGCATAGATATGTCAAAAGATAAACAGCGCTTTAACTATTGCCATCTCTTACCACTGGATAATGACAAACAGTGATAGGGCTAACATTAAGCTGTTATTCAAATATGGCGTTTATAAAGGCCTGCGCACACCTAGTTCGCTGGCGAACGCGATCAATGAAACGCTGTCAAATATCGCTGTCAGATTTGAGATTTGACAGCGAATATTTGACAGCGTTTCACTGATCGCTACCGCCAGCGAACTAGGTATGTTCGGGCCATAAGACAGGTAGTCACATCCCTAGATATAGCCAATGATACGTTTCGGTCATTCACCTACCAAAGATGTCATCGTAATCTATCAATCAGTGATTTTTTAACGAGCTCATTAAACGCCTTAAATAGTGATGTCACACGTCTTCTCTTTCGTATCGCCATCGTTTTGTAGAGCTATAGTTAGTACTTCACTTCCTGCGATTCATCAAGCCCAATCGGTAGCCATATGTCTTACGAGGGACAATGCTATAAAGTCTCGCGCACATCTAAGCGTTCTGGAGTGGCGCTGTCAAATATGACAGCGTTTCCCTGATCGCCTTAGATGTGCACAAAGCTTTAAAGCTTTGAGATACTATACAAGTGGCGATAAGCTTGCAAGAATAGGTACCAATTACTGCAAAAGGTAAGTGCCAAACTTATTTGAATGTACTTCTGAAGTTGAAAATCGAATCATGCAGCACCAAAGACAAACCTACTTGCTGACAACTGATATGAGTTCCGGTCATTGAGAGGCTTTATCAAAACACATAAGTTGCATTTCTGTGAAAGGGAATTATTTACGTTCTGTGTGTAGTACAATCAGATCACGACTACGTGAAATTTACGGACTTTTATGGCTTTTACTTACAAGCGGTACTCAACTGAGATACATTGTTTGAAGTTAGCCCTGTCACTGTTTGTAATTACAAAGTGGTAAATGATGGCAGTTGCTTATCCACTGATGAGTGAGATCTTTTAAGAAACACCTAAGTAGGAGGTTATGGCATATCATCGTATAGCATCGCAGCTCTCACATAGGACATGGATTAAAGAAATACTTGATCGCTAAGAATGTTGCCACTCCTGTCTTACTTGTTTCAATCGGCATTGATTTCAAATACTTTGACTGGTATTCCAACTTTTTATGCTATTTACAATACTAGTAGGTGCATGAATAAAGAGGTCGTAGAAAAGAGGTTGTCGAATGTATCCAAACTGGTGTTTCAACACTTTCAAACAAGAACGTGGCTTTTCACCAACTTTGGGTAACCCTAATAAATCTCGTGTGAATATTTTGGCTTTGTTTTGTGTTTGATTATTATCACCTTGAAATAATCCTCATAACCATCTTGAGGAAACACGATTTTAGGCCTTCTTTATCCGAAACTTCTTCTTCGACCCGAAATCTTCATAATGTCGTCGGTCCATCGCGTGCTGGGGTATACTTCGCTTCATCTAACATATAACAGAAAGCATAATAATAACTTGTTCCAAAATGTATATAATAATGTCATTGAGAAAATGTTTTTAAGGTTATTAGTACGCATAGAAACTCATAAATATTAAAACAAGAACATAAATAATAACATGACCGAAATTAATTCAAAGTCAACTTAAGAAATCTTTATTCGATTGAGGTATCCAATGTAATAGGTACAGCAGGTACCTATGTGATGTAACAAACTACTTCATTATACATTCTCCTTAGCTTGATCTTCTTCCCATCTCTCAGGAAAGGCTATAGGTATTTGACCACTTAGCACTTACCTACAGTACAAGCTTATGCAAGTTGAATAAAAATACTGCAGGAATTTATGGTTACTTGTTGAACATCTGCTCTGACTTCTGACGCACCGATATATGTATTTTGGTTTTAGCGAATTATCAGTCTTTAGCGAATATCGGACTAGAAACATACAGACGCAAAATCTACTCAAAAGTATTACATTTTTAGAATCTATCTATTCTATGTTTCTAATGTCCGCGTTACGGCACAGCAACGGTCGCCGGTCGTGACACGTTTTTTTATCTAAATACTTATAGCTATTGAATAAATTAATTAAAAGTCTTCATTTAGTTCAGAATAATCGCGTAGCTTGCCAAATATGCAAATTTAACGAAGACTACATAACTATATCGATGATTAATTTTAAATTAAAATGTCAAGGATAGGTTATTTTAGATTTTACTTTCATTAATAGATGAGCAGACTTCTAGAGTTGTATTTGTTTAAATTTTCTTCGGTTTGAAGTTAAACCATAATGAATTACGGTTCTTTTTTCAAAACCATTATCACAGTTATTTTAAAAATGGAACCACTCAAGAAAGACGTTCTGAATTCTACCGCCAGAATATTTTTCCAGGACAAACGTGGCGTATATTCCGTTCATAGGAGTTTTTTCCGTTCATATTGAGTCCAACTACTTATGTATGTATTAGCTAGCATTTTTCAAGTGATGTTATTCTTCTGTATAATAATATAATAACGTTATGGCGATGCGTGTTATGATGTCAACGACATAAAAACCAGCGGGACTGTTATTTCTATTACCACTGCAATTTAGCGGCACAGAACTATTTGTAATCTCTACTGTAGTGGTGAGTGTGTGAACAGACGATATAGACAGAATTGAGATTACTTAGGAACTTAAACTTATTTACCAACTTATTTGTTCAGTCAACAGAGATCTTCTCCTGTGGGGTCGGCACAACATGTCTTCCTCTTCCATTCTTCTCTGTCAACCATCATCTCTTCATTTACTCCTCTTCCACACAGTTCATCCATGTTTTCTTTGGTCTACTTCTGCTCACATATCCATCCACATCCATACACATCACTCTCCTAGTCACATGACTTTCATCCTTCCTCACGACATGACGTACCAGGCCAGCATATTGCTCCTCAATTTGTCTGTTACTGGCGTTACTTTCAAACTTATTTTGATATACTCAAAAAGATCAAAAGAGATGTCGATAAGAAAGGATGGAACAAAAAATAGATAGACAACGGTGAAATGAAACGGCATGATGCTTCGTAGAAAAACTGATAAGTGAGTGGTACGGTGCAGTAATTATGTCATAGATCTTGCGGTTTGAACGTGTAATTTTGGAAATAGGTCACTTCGTTTTCAACTTTTAGTTTGAGACCCATTTCATTTATAGTTTTGGCGGTTCCGCTTACTGTTACACCATTAATCACTATGAAGCAATGCCTGTGTCTCGTCTGAGAGGATTGAGAATACTGGTGTTACGGGGAAGTGCACATTGTGTATCTTATTCTCGGCGTTCCTTAAAACAGAGGTCATTCACATCTAAGAAGAGATTGTAATTCACAAGACACTGCCATAAAACTGACTACTACATATTTAGATGTAACTTAGCGAGCTTTTAAGCGAGTACAGGATAAATAGTACAGAAGATTTGTCATTTCATTATATAAAGATATTTGCTTTGGGTTCAGAGTTGCCTAATTTTGTAATAATGTAGAAAAAACGTGAGCAATATTGCGGATTTTCCATTTAAAATCTGAGCTATCATTACCAGCCAGCATGTTGTATTATAAAATAGCAACACACATACGTTCGGGCTAATATTTTTCTGTGCTATGGTTTCTAGAATCGATTTCCATAAATACTCATGCGTGATCATTTAGTATTAAGTAATTCCGCTCACCAGTATAAGTAGTCCTCGTTTGCAGCTTATGAATGGAAGTATTGTTTGAAGTGAGTCGCGTGACTCAGCCAGTTCAGCCGTGTCACCTACATTACATTGCAGTTCAAATCGATTCCGTTCAAGGTGAAGCCTTATTTGTATGAGATTATCTTGGTCTGTCAACTGGCTCACTGATAAGAACCAAGCCTTGTAGAATTATGTTCATATATGATATATTTTATAAGGTTTGATTGAACACACCAGTTTAGAGGCCACATACAAATCAGTCTGAGAAATGACCTTCAACGCGGTCAATATTAGAATGCGTGACCGTTGCTAGTTCCTTTAAAGAAAAAATATTTTATATAGACAAATACATTATGTAAATAAATCTGTTTAAGTAACAAATAAATAAATTAAAATATGCGAACGATTTATAGGATTGTTCACTTTTCAGTTTAACTTTTGACTTTGCTAGTTTCTGTATGTACTTAGCTAAACTAAAATACTATAACCACGTTATTTAATTTATGTTTACAATTATTATTGCAACCATTTATTGATGTTTTAATGAGTTTGAAATCTAGTTTTAACATAATAGGATTGCTAATAGACATTTTGTATACATTAATATCATTGTTTCTTGAATTACTATCTCTTTTAGGAGTACTGAATTAATAGCCGTGAGAACGAGAACTTGATGAAGTATTTACTGGATACAACTGATATAGGTTGATTCACTTAGAGTATCTCAGTAATGAACTATTTATTCGACTATTATTATTAATGTTGCGTGTTTGTCTAAATCTTTAAAACTGTTTATCAGATATGCATGGAAAGTAGGTCTTTATTTCTATCATCTTAGATAAAAAGATGCGCTGCGTCGACACCTTCGAATATTTACCTGCTCACATTTTTTTTTATGAAATAAAGGTTTTACAATTTTATTTTTGCAAGTTCACATAGCAATTCATATAGCGGTCGCCCGCAGCTTCACTCGCTCTTCTTCTCTTTACACCCCGATCTCGTTACTTTTTCAAAATAACTATGTCCTTCTCCCGGGTCTAAGCTACCTCTCCACCAATTTTCAGCCAAATCGGTTCAGCCGTTCTTGAGTTATAACTAGTGTAACAAACCCGACTTTTGTACAAAGATTTTATTTTCTTTCTTGATCTTATGTGATCACTGGCATAGCTTTAATGGTGTATATTATTATGATATATGCTATATTGTGATGTGTAGCATCCCAGTCTGCAAATGAATCACTCTGTATACTGGTTTTAATTAGGACGTTATAAACCACATTATTATTTGTGTACATAATTTATGGAAAATAAATCATTATTACGAAACTTGTATGCAGCCTGACCATCGAATATAATGATTTATACCTTAACTATAATGCGGATTATTTACGCTTTGAAGGTTTGATGGCTTTTAGCTTGAATATTGAGTATCAGGAACTACAGCGTAAATGAAAATCCAGTAAATGAGACGCCAGACGTCAAGTAAAAGAGTGTCGGCGAGGAAAACTTCCCGTGACGCTGGATTATTATCTAAAACAAAAGATTGTTGGGATTTTTTCCTGGTTTGTGTATGCTAAATAACGTAGCCGAGGCCCGGTTTCACGGCTCACTTATTCTTCTTATTCCTTCCCTTATCCCACTTTACGCGGGGTCGGCACAACATGTTCTCTTCTTCCATTCTCCTCTATCGGCTGTCATCTCTGTACCCACTCCTTTCTTATCCATGTCATCTTCCCCCCCTTTTCATCCATCTTTTCTTTGGCCTACCTCTACCTATCCATCTACATTCATACCATCACTCTCCTAGTCACATGACTTTCATCACTCCTCATGACATAGGCCATAATTTTCTGCTCCATAATTTTCTGTCACCGTGACCGCTAATTTCAAACTTCCCCCGATATACTACTTATTCCGTATCTTGTCCATTCTTGTCAATCTACACATCCACCACAACATTTGCATCTCTACCCAGTCACGGTTCACTAATTGACAAATAACATATTTGACAGTTGTTCAACTCAATTTTTCTTGCAAAATTTAAGCTCTGTCAAAATATTTTTTGGTCGATTTCAAGGAAGGAAGTCCCCTTGAAACCGGGACTAAGCCTCTGTTTCTCTGACCTCTCTTTTTAAGCTAGGAAGGCAGATATAAAAACAACAATTCATTGTATTGTGAAAAACGGCTAAAACTCAACCTTAATCTTAAAAAAAATCTTATTAAAATTGAAAACCATAACAAAGAACCGTTTCAAATTGTGCCACCATAACAATCAAAGTGTGTAGTAAACGCGTTGCCTTGCTGTAAATCAATGCAGGAAGCGATTGAACAAATGCCAGCTCATTCGGCTTTCGCATCACCCCGTATAAAAAGTGCAATCGCGACCAGAAATTTTACGACTATTTAGCCAGCAGCGTGACAGTATATCTCGAGTTTTGCAGCTAATCTTAAAGTTTAGCTCGGAAGTATCATCAGACATGATTACTTCTTAATGACTGTTTTTTTTTAATTACTATAAACTAATAAATATTATGGACAATCCGCGCAGCACGCATCAAGCCCCAAATTAAGCAAAACAATATAGCTGATATAAAACTTGTATATTTTATTTGTAAATACATACTAAGGTAAACAATATAATACCCAGACAAGGAACAAAAATATGTGCCTGTGTTACCCACACAAATATTTGTTCTCGGTGGGGATCGAACCCTCAACTTAAGAAGCAGAAAGCAGAGCTCCTACCAACTGAGTTGAGATGCTAGTATATTATATACTATACCAACCCCGAGACATATATAAGGCTCTAGTCTAGAGGATTACTCAACAGCCCTATGACGGGTTCTGGCATGTCTTTCGTCTACAATAGTAACTCTGCTTTATTGCTCTCGAATTCTAGAGCTATCCTCTTAGTCTAGCTTCAAAATGAGATTGCTCAATGAAAAGTGATTAGTGATTTTGTTTCGATATAGATTCATATGTTGTAAAACGTATTTTATCACGACGGGTATTCATTTCATGTATTCAGAAGTGTTCCAATCGAAAGTTTAAGAAAACAATTGTATTGTAAAACGGCTTCTGAAAGTGAATGTACTTTGGTGGTGACTGGACCGGAATATGTAGTTGTAAATGTCACTGGATTGGCATTGGCAGCTGGGCTTGTCTACCACTGCGTATGGCACGCGCCTTCGCCGCACCTGTACCACGGGGCTTTTGTACCATACTTAAGACTATTCGCTGGTGTGCCCAGTTTGACTGGCCTTTGGTCGTCGACGTCATGGAACGAGTGTTTGAGAAACTTTAGATTTGTCAAGGTATTTTGAATGTTGTAGAGAGATTGAGAGAGATCGCTTTTAATTATAGATAAAAGCTTAGTTATCGGCAATCAATACCAATGGAGATATGCTATGGCTGAAAATAAGCCTATTTAATGCAAGCTATACCTACGTTTTGTCTAAACAAGTTTGAATACAGAAAATTACTACTTGCACTCTACGAAAATAATAGAGATTGGACGGAGCTAAGTTTTTTTATGTACAACTAGCTAATAGAACATGCATATGGCCCACCTGATGTTATGTGGTAACTATAACAAAGTATTGCCTCGTAAATCACGCACGTTAGGAACGTGCCCTACGTCCATCAACTTGAGGCGTAGTCGTCCAGCCAGTAATTTCACCGGCACTCACACCCTTCAAACCGAAACCCAGCAATACTGCTTCACGGCAGAAATAGGCATGGTGGGTAGTACTTACCCGGACGAGCCCTTCACAAAGAGCTTTACTACTACTAAATTGGTACTAAATCAGATCCAGTCAAACTGGTTAACATTATTATTGCACAGAACTAGTGTTTTTATAGGCAATCATTCACTCAATTTATGGATTTTTAAATGCATTATGTGGTACATTAGGGGACGAACGAGTCGTTAGTTAATGGATTCTCAAAGGATTGCCTGAGTATTTGAACTCACTCGTACATACAATCTTGAGTCACCATCTGTCACCCCTTCAATAACCAACCGAATTCGAGCAATAAAATAATGAATGGTAGAGTTTCGTGAGGCTGGTCCACACGGCATGGATTAAAAATTAAATATTATACAGAGTGTAACAAGTGAAATATAAAAAAGTTGAGAAACCGACTTCATGGCCAAACTGCAAAACCGATTTTAATTAAATTTCTATGAATCTGAAAGTCTAACCATATAAAATATATTTTCACATCGACGTTTATATGACGAAGTTAAGCGAGAACAAAAACATAAAAAAAATTGCAACAGAATTGAGAACCTCTTTTCTTTTTGATTTGAAGCCGGTATGAGCCCTAAAAGAACTGATTGGTTTTTAGTATGAGAAGAAGGAGAACATTCAAATCCAAGAATGGATTAGTTTCGTGACCCACCTAAGATCACTGAGAAATACATAAACTCTTGAAACACAAATATGTTTTTCATCCCACCAGCTCTGAAAGTGTGTTTTTGCTGTTTAATTTCTGACTGGAAAAGCCGTTTTTATCCGCTAGAGGATAAAGTAAATTTGAATTTAGAATATCGTGTTCAATAAGTTTGTGAATACACAACCTATTTACTTCTACCTCCATGGTGCCGAACTTATCATACAACCTTTTTTATTTTGTTAAAAACTCGCACTCGTAACCTTCTTGGTGTATTTGTGAATTCAAAACACCATTAAACCTATTTACTTCTACCTGCATGGTGCCGAATTTATCATACAACCTTTTTAAATTAGTTAATAACTCATACTCGGAACCTTCTTGGTGTGTTACTTTTAGTCGCGCCATGTTCTTTTTTGCATTTAGTCATTTCCTCGCTGAGGTGGGATGAAAAGTTACGTGTTGCACTCGAGTGCAAAGATTTTTCACCTTGTGCTCTTTTGATTCCTTCGCCAACGCTTAGGATTCTAACTTTTAAACCACTCGCTACGCTCGTGGTTAAACTTTAGAATCCTGCGCTTGCTCAGTCATCAAAATTGAGCACGCGGTTAAAAAGCAGCTTTGCACTCTTGTATAACAAATAACTATTTTATTTAAAGTAGTGACTGTGCTAATCAACCTCTATTGGTTATATTTTTTTCTGTGCTTACTGCCATAAAGAGGTTAAATTTATTTTGCTATGTTTATTTACCAGTCCTGAATAATTTGTATCGCTTTTGAATTTCAGAAGTTATCCTTGTGCACCTTGGAATATAGCTTGACTTAATATATTGCTAAGCGCCTAGCTCGCGTGTTCATCACGCTCCGATCTCAAAGGCATTATGAATTGCATTCATACGTTAATTTGATTTCTTTTGATGAATGGAAGCAGTGTGGAAGACTTCTTGATTTACTATTCTTACTGGTTATTCTTTGGTTGTAAAGGGCTTTAGTTTTTTTTACCAAGTGCAAAACACCATATGAATTTAATTGTTAGGGATTTTATATTTACAAAGAAAATAAAATAAATTCAGTATTTTATCGTTTAAATCACACTTGAACAGTTGTAATATTACTGATAACGAAACTGTTAAAAACCTGATCTGATTTTGATAAAAATTTATCGCTTCTCTAACAATTTTTCAAATCGGCTTCTAAATTATAAAGTTATGCAATAACAAGCTTAAAAAAATACTTTAGTGCCTCTTCTTTATTTATTTGAAATCGGTTATTATAGGTGATACAAGTTAGCTATTGGTAAAGCAGTATGCAGTATATACCGCATACAGATACCCCATTAGACAGACAAGTCAGGGAGCGGGCTTACGAGACGTGTGCGTATTTCCGGTGACAGCAAGCTCATCAATAGAGAAAGCCGCGTCTATGCCACAGTCTATATACTTGTATTATGAACATCCTACCATACCCTCTTATCCACAGACATTATAAATAAATAAATAATATCCAGCCCCAAATTAAGCATAGCATGTACTATGAGAACAAGAAAGAAGTTATAGTACTTAAATATATATTTTTTTATACATACTTGCGGTATTTATGTCAATCTATGGCTGTGATCTTCTCACTATCTCTATAAAAAACATAACATACGTCATTGTTGTGTATTCTCCAAACCATGGAATCTTTATATTCATGCGCAGCCAGACTTAAGGCACTGCTGGGCATAGGCCTCTCTTTGCTCTTGCCATTCACCATAATCCTGGGCTACCCTCATCCAAATACAAATTAATTTATTTATCAAAAAGAACATAGGTACAGGGCTTACACCAGCTACTTATAAATAGGGGGAGTTACTAGAACAAGAATGAAACGCGCGAGGCCAAAGTATAAAAAATATTGATATGAGAAACAAAAGAAGGTAACACAGAAACAAGACAATACACACACAATACATAACAGACAGCGGAAGTTAGTTCGTTTGTTTCAAAATAAAAATAACTATTTTTAATTAGAACTTCATCTTGATAGTAAAATTCCTAAGTAATGCGAACGTAATTCAAATTGGCAGACACAATCTGATGTGTATGAGTTTAATTATAATGTCGTTAATATTAATTATTATTATTGTAGACGGCTTATCTAATCTATGTACTACTAATTTATTAATTAAAATAGCTTTTCTATTCCTGCCTGGTTTCCTGCAACACAGTTTAAACTAAAGGAGGTAACAGTGGTACTACAATAATAATAATCAATAATCATTTATTTGGTAAGTGTCAAAAAGGGTATAGGTTCACCTAATACTAAAACCTAATATAAGAGTGAGTAAGCGTGCTACACCGTCGACCGCATCATCACTTAACAGCAGGTGAGATTTCGATCAAACGCAAGCTTAATATGTAATAACAAAATATAAATTACACAGTCATAAAAAACAAATAAATTCAAATAGTCATAGTTCAAAAATTTGCAATGAAATAAATAACAAACAATCAATTCAATAAAATCTGAGTAGGAACATTATATATACACCAAGTTACTGTCATGTACATTTTTTGAAATAAAGACTTTGTATTTGTATAATGGATTCTGTTATTATGTACTAAAAATGGCTTTGGTATAGCGTTGTTGGGTAACTTAAGCCTTGCCAATATGAGATGACCTACGATGGCAGTATATGTATATTGTCACCTCAGTGTATCGTTGTCAAATATCGCAAAGTTCGGGGCAGTGTGTGCGGATTTATGCAAAACCCTGTGCTGAACCTGATCGCCATCGCATTCGCTAGTGCAGATCGCCTAGACGTGCATTGCAGGGCACGTTCATGACGCGTGACCATCAGGCAATGCTTCGTAAGCACTTCACATCAGGATGGTCATCTGTTTTTTTTCCATCAAGCATGCAAAAAACCAAATGCCATTTTAGAAGGTACCAGAGAAATACAGTCTGAAGATTTCGTTTCGTATTCTAATACTTTCACGTGTTAGTTAGTACCTACGTCTAGGGTGCTGACTGAGCTAAATCCGTGAGGTTATCCTCTGTTTCCACAATAACGTTATCCAACCTTTGTTACATCAGCCGTGACAGTAGGAAACCCATTATGTATCTATACAATGCTGTATTGTTATAGTTTCAGCGTAATTCTGTTAAACATTGTCACCAACTACTCTATACCTTGAAATAAGCATTGCCAAGGTATGGAATACTTGAAAGCACTATTTGTACCCGACATGTAAGTACATATAATTATGTCAGCACTTGATTGCTTTGCTGCAATTTATAGTGTAGCTAGTTGAATTTCAAGGCCCCGAGTGAATTGATATAAAAACTAGACAAAAAGCAACAAATGCACTCATTACTGTCGCTATAAAGTCTTGCGCAATACGATTATAATCAGTGTATCGCTTTTCTCAGAACTCAAAATGTTCCTTGTTGTGTGCGACAAATAAATGTATGTATTTTATTATTTCTTACTTACTTTCTTTCTTAAATATTGCTGCGATATTTGACAGCTATTGCCATCGTCAATCGCAGCTGATCACCTGTGTTTCTGAGATAAATAGGAGAAAGTCAGCATTATTATCTGTAGTACTAAATCCAGTTATGACGTGCTGGCGTAGTTTTTTCCGTATTTCCTTTGGGTACTTCTGTATCCTGTCCCTTAACTGGCTGATATCCTGTTAAAAAGCAGTTTCTAATTGATCGCAGGAATTGTACCGCAACTTCCCGAGATATTTACAGTTTGATATTATATATAAAAACTCTAGTTACTGACTGATTGACTGACAATCAACGCACAGCCGAAACTAATAATCCAAGGGTAATGAAAAGGGGTTTTCCCTGTTTGTTTGACAAATACAAACAAAATACGAGTAGGTACATACAATCTTGTATCATAAGCATGGTACAATACTATTAAATCCCAAAATAGTAAAAACTGTGTTTCTAGAACCAGTGGCTGGAACCAGTTCGCCCTTATTTTTAACAGAAATTATGTCAGAATAAAACAGCAACGAAGAGAAAAAAAACAATGTCTCATTTAGGACCTGACAAGAATATACATTTGAAGGGAGGGATTTTTTCATAGAATAGTCCACAAATGCACAAATTATAGGATTTGTATACAAGGTTCCGCCTAATAATTAGCCTCAGCGCTGTCAGTGAGTAGTGGTGTCGAGTTAATTGTGTCAGTTGACAAATTGTGCCGCTTTCTCCTCGTAGCCCGAGGGCTTGGCTTACGGGATGTCGCCTACTCATAGTTGCTACAGTGATCTCACATTATAAATTATGCCTACACATAATAGCTCAATTTAATCATAAACGTTGCTGATGACCATGCTTATAACAGCGACATTCTTCTTTCGAATTTTATTCCCAATTTTCTTCCATTCATTTTCATTCAATCAGTTCCAGTGGCATTGGTATGTTTTGTGTTAGCTAAGCTATAAAAGACTTCATTGAAATTATGTAGATTGCTTCATTTTCTGAATAATATGATGTTCCTTGTGTATTAATTAGGCCACATTTTTAAAGAAAGCAGATTGATGCGTCAGCTATTGTCTTATTGGCCTGTAAGCTGGCATGTCTAGAGTATTGCAATAAAATACCGATAGTAGTTTTGTGGGTACGAGCTTATTTAATCAAATAGGCATTGGAAGCTCCTATTAATTAGACGGGGAAGGCTTTTCTGGCATTAGCAAGCACTAGCTAGATTTGGCTGTTACCGGCATACAGTTACGATGGTTCCATAAGCTTCGAAGAATGCCTCTCAGTTCTCGCTGATTTGTATTCAAAGCACGAGTTACCTGTCCCTGTTCAAGACACGCCCGCGTCTTTACTGTCTTTACTGTCGAATAGTTCATCTGCCTATATTATGTCAAAGTTATCATTTCAACCGCCTCCGCCGAACAAGATCGCCACCTACGCAGCAATCATGACAAGCTTATTGTCCTGGACTTGTGCATGATGCTTACAATAGAGAGATGAGCGTAATTGAAAAATGTTTCTTGGAGCACAAAGACCCCAAGAATGTTGTCATGAAGAGTTAAAGAACTGAGTAGTGAGTGGGTTTGCGCGACATTTACTATGACAGGGAATTGCGTAGAATTATGATTCCCACGATGATCGTTGACTAAGACTTATGATATTCATTTTACCTGTCATCTTATAAATGCTATAGGTAATTCAAAATCTACTGCACAACCAGTTTAATAAGCAAAGACAGGATAGTAGTGATTGTTAAACTTATCGATGCTGATACTAGTTCCTGGGAAAAGTATCAACATGTAAACGTTACTAAGGACATAACAAACATTATATAGTTGCGTGTATACGAGGTACAACGCGAGTAGGGCGACGCCCTCGAAGCCGGTCAGGTGACCTTTAAGTTTAGAACTAGGGAACTCACAGATACTCAGCAAAAACAGCTTACATCATAATAACTAGAAATTATAGTAGATTACACGTAAGTTGTGGCCATAAATGCGCATAATAAAAAACACTAATCATACCTGCCGTCTGGCTTCAAGTTGCAATTGTGCTCACAAAGTTGAAATAATTAAGCTAAAGTTCAAAGCATAAAACACCAGTAAACATGTCAATTAGTTTTGACATTTTGAATTGGGGACAGAGTTTATGGAACGAAATGAATGAATCATTAGCGAAACACTGAATATCGCATTACCGACATAAAATCATTAACTTGATTGTTGTTTATTAAATACTAGCTGTGCCCGCGACTTCGTCCGCGTGGTATAGTGTCTATGGGTAGCATTTTTAATTTGCAGCGGAAGAAAACAGTAATTAAATAACAACGTCATATTCGCGTGCACGTGACACAGTCGTCTGCCCTCTTACTAAACTTAGACATATGGCGTCGTACTACGCCACACTTTCATCCCACCAGCATTCCTCTCCGAACTCCCCCCACACTCCCCCCACTCTCCTCAACACCCCCCCACATTCCCCTGCACTCCCCCCAGACTCCCCTCCACAATCCCCCTGTACTCCCCCCGCACCTCCCCTCCACACTCCCCCCTGTACTCCCCTCCACACTCCCCCCGCACCTCCCCTCTACACATCCCCCCTCACTCCTCCCCTCCACACTCCCCTATGTACTCCCCCCGCACCTCCCCTTCACACTCCCCCTGTACTCCCCTCCACACTCCCCCCAAACCTCCCCTCCACACTCCCCCCTGTACTCCCCTCCACACTCCCCCTGTTTTCTCCTCCACACTCCCCCCGCACCTCCCCTCCACACTCCCCCCGCACCTCCCCTTCACACTCCTCCTGTACTCCCCTCCACACTCCCCCCTGTACTCCCCCCGAACCTCCCCTCCACACTCCCCCCTGTACTCCCCTCCCTCTACCCCCCCAGCACAAACTTTGAATGTCATATTTTTTTATATCAAATCAACAGACTAAAAAATAAGTTTTAAGTTTCTAGCTCTAAAAATGACGATACTTCCATACAACTTTCAACCCCTTACAACCCCTTTTTTCGCAATAAAAAGCCTAATATGTTCCCAGCTTAAATATCGATCTTTTCAATCCATCGACGCTTATGACTATCTGCCACTGGCAACACTGGTCGGCAATCAGTCAGTCATAAGGACTTGGCGAAAAGACTTTGCATCCCCGCCAGCACAAAAAAAAAGTCAGTCAGTCACCTAAACAAACAGAAATTTCTCGATCGAAAGCCGTCGCAATTGTACAAAAAAGTGTAATTCTCATGAAAAATGGTGTTTTCAATAAGTGTTTTGCAATAATAAGTTGCATAAATGTCCTTTCTAATGATTTAACCTATCTGTGTACCAAATTTCATTGCAATTGGTGATCGTCGGAGTGTTTTGGAGTCAGAGTGAGACAGAAACATCAATGTGATGCTCTTTATAACGTTTTAAAAGGTTTGTAAACCTTTTTTCACAATAAAAAGTAGCCTATGTCCTTCTTTAGGCCCTCAACTATCTGTGTACCAAATTTCATTTCAATCGGTTCAGTAGTTTTGGCGTGAAAGCCACACAGACAGACAGAGTTACAAACGCATTTATAATATTAGTATGGATCAATTGGAAAAGTAATGTCAACTTGTTGCACCAATTACTAATGTAACAAAGTTCAATGCCGATAAACTGAAGGCACAAGCAGAAATGCTTTTTTCTTTCAAAGCAATGTCATAAATAAATATTACAGTCATTGTAACTAATTAAAATAAATAAATACAATCTAAATAAATAAATACAAGTTACACAAGTAACTTATTCAGTTTCTAAAATGAAAGAGAATATTTGGCACAAAAAACCAACAACTACATACCTAAGTATACATGGAATTTGAGTACAACTAGATTATTCTTTCCATATTAAAAGCAAACTTTAAGATAACCTTGATTCCTTAGCCCGTAACGTAGCCCTTCGTTTCACAAAACAAATAAAATATTTATTAACAACTTTGCAATTAATGGTTTACTCTCGAAACGATTGTTGTCAACTGGTTCAAGGGTGACAAGCTCGAACAATAATTGTAATAAAATCTGCTCGTTAACTGGTCTACGGTTGAAAGCTCCGTGGGAACCGAAGTTGAATCTTACAATTGCAAAACGTATATTCAGAGCTTGTTGGTTTAAAAACTTCATTAAAGAACGTTCTACAAACTATTCCCTTGTCCATTCTTGACAACGCGATTGTGAATTGTTAATCTATTAAGTGCTAGCTAAACTGTTGTCTTAAGTTTCAGTAAGAACTTATTTAGATTAAAAACATTTCTATTAGTTCTTTTGTTTTTCTTGTGCCAAAATTTAATAGTACATTGTTACCTGAGTGTTGAAAGTCACGTTTTTTGAGTCCCGAGACGGGTTTGGCGCCAGAGCGTTATCGAGGGCGCCAATGGAGCTTGAGGGACTTAAAAGACTTTCACCCGAGGTAAACACTGTGCTTTTCATTACGAATACAAGGAAAGTAAAAATAAAAACATGAAAGAAAAATTTGTGAAAATGAAGATTGAATTGCCGCCTTCCCGGTTTTTTTTTTCTTTTTCTCTGGCGGGCCTTCGGCTTCGGCTCGCCAGCATTATTCAGCCATTATTTTCATTTTCATCATTTAAAAATGGTAAATTGTTTGCTCAAATCTATGTTATTTTAAATAAATAGTTGAAGCTATATATTAATAAAGTAATTTAGAAGATATATTATTTATTTAATACTATCTTTATGTTATTTAAATTTAAATTTTACATTGCGCTATCTTATTAGACTTTTTAAACTTCTTACCGTTGTAATGGGTTTCCAACCTACTTGCTGAATAAAAAGTTGGAATTTGGTTCAACGACCTCCTTGCAGTTAGAAAGACTTTAGAAAGTTGGAACATGGTTGAATAAAATAGAACTTGTTTTTTTTATAATTTGACAGCTGTCAGTAGAAAGCGATTCTCCCTAGGGCTGAAAGTTTTACTTTCAATTAGGCCCCTCAGGCAACTTCAGACCTACTTTCAGAGTATGAGTAATGAAAAAAGAATTTTATGCGTATTCACTATCTAATACTGGTGGTCAGGAACCATACAAAAATGACTGTAATTCCGTTATAAAAGTAATACCATGTTAACTATTGCATGTAATTGTAAACTTTTAGAACTTACTGCAGTCTGTGTTTTTTACATGATTCGTAGCATTATTTTGGCAACATATTGTGAGTTTCAATTCATTTATGGCAGTAACCGGTAACCATCTCTCCTATTTATAAATAAATAGAGTTCAAGCTGTATTCGCGTTATATGTATTCCTGTGTATATTTCAAGTGCATTGTTGTGGTTGTACAGTACAACGTGGTTCGCACTCTTTGCTTGTGTGCTCTCGGTTGTAGGTGTGGCGCTAAGGCCTCCCACGCGCTGTCTCTACTTACTGAAGCTATTTCCAAACCGTATAAAAGTGACGGTTTATTTGAATAATGCTCGGATTTCGTGGTGATTTTAGACTGATTTGTAGACGAGCCGGTATTTTTGGACACGGAATGTGGTTGAAGGTACACCTTATTTTCTGCAAGTTTACGATACAGATCCACGAAACGAGGTTATACAAATGCGATATATTTCTTCACAATATTTATTTATTTTTTGTAACGGCACTACACTGTTTGCGTACAACTTTATAGTCATAAACAACCACATTGATTGTATGACCATCCATATGCTGGTCGATAATATCAAAGTTGACATTATGAGCTGGCAATTCTTTAGTCATCGGCTTAGCGGTTATGGAATATATTAAGGCAACAAGTATTTCTTGTTCATTTGACGACGCCAACTGTACTAGCTGGTTCGCCACATTGAAGTATTGCCTCTGGCGCGCTAACAAGATGCCACCAACGTTAAAGCACCCTCAATGCAAAGAGACGAAATTTATGACGTCTGCTAGCGTATATAAGTACACTATTAGCTTATTGATGTCAAGCGTATGACTTCCAATATATTAAATAAACCAAGAGTCTTTTGTTTAAAATGTTTCTTAGCAGAAGGCAACAGGTCCCAGATGTTCAAAAATTCTGAGAACTAATCGAAATAAGACTTCCTGTACTGTCTCAGGGCAGGAGATAACGTGCTTTACGCTCATATATCATGACAGCAATTTGATTGCGCCTGTCTACAGGAATTTCCACTGATTCCATAGTGTTCGTATTTCATTTTGCTTACACTTCGTAGCACAGACTCTTTTGAGTATTTTCACCTGCTGATCACTGCCTATCTAAATATGATCTGAGATCTTTATCAGCGCAGCTTTACCTCCTCAAACGCTTGTTGAGTAAAAAGTTGCTGCTTTTAGCTGGTTATATTTTGGTCTAGATTTACATTTTTAAAAGATTAAAACAGTACCTAAGAAAATTCCCTGAAACATAATATACATACCTACAGTTGAGCTATCTTTCAACCTTATTGTTTGTAACGTTCTGCAGATAGCTCAATTGTTTCTTGTGTATTTTGTACATTTTATAAATATTTGTTTAATTGTAAGTTTCTTTGTGTAAATAAAATGTTATATACATACAAGTTGGGTGTTCAATTACTATGCACGTTTTCTTTAAATGGGTATGCGAGTAATCGTAGGTAAATTTTACACCATTAGATTCATCTCGTGTGGCTCTCCATAAATAAAAGGTACAATTTTCTATTTCTGGATTCGTAATCAGTTCTACGTGTTTTTCGTATTTTAGCCCGGGGCCATATTCATAGCGCAAGAGCGTGCGTGACCAACTCTGCGATAGTGGGTTCGATAGCCGCCGGCGGGGCTAGGCGCACGAGCTCGATTTTAGGATTTGTTTATTTACCTCTGAACAGAAAAGCCTATTCTTTTGTTCAATCTACGTCTAAAGTCTATTTGTTTGTGGCTGTTTCAGCGATGTCTATCTTAATACCAGCAGTAAGCTTGTGAGCTGTAAAAGCTGCTTAAAAATCAGTTCTTCTTCTTCTACTCGTGTCATTGATTCTTTTGAACCAAGTGTGGTGTATCAGTAAAAGTGATAGTCTATGCAGTAGCTCATAAACCAGCCCGATAATGAATAACACATAATTCCATTCAACTTTTTACCGTTTCATCTTTCATCAAGAAGTTTCTAGGCTGTTTACATCTTAAAGATTTTTTTACATTCTTTATGGCTGTACCCGTATATTTTGTTAACACGTCATGTCTTTTTCATTACTTTTGGGTCCATTTGCTTGATACAAGTCTTCTTGTTAACAAGACGAAATGTTTACTTATAGGTCTTTTACATTTCGAGTAAATATAGCAAAGTAAGTCTTTTCGCTTTAGGAAAGTGTTTGTACATTACATTACGAAATGTTCAAAAGTCTTTAACGTTTCTAATAAATAAATAAGTCATTTTGCTATACAAAAGTGTTTGTACATTATTCAATGAGTTATTTATCAAAAGATGGATCAGGTTGTAAATCCCATTCTCACAAGTGTTCAGGAATCCAGGGCAATTGTTGCGTGATCCAGATGATTTGCGCGCGTACGCACGTAATGTCAGTCACAGATCACAATCTAAATTATGTAATGCTGTCATTACTAACCCTCGACTTGAAACTGTCGCTTTACTTAGCTGTTTTATTCCATTCACTATCTAATTTCTGATTGGCCTCAATATAGCCTCACAGCTCAGTAAGCAAACAGTGGTTTTATCTATGTCTTTTTTAGCGTAAGTTGGGGTTCGATGCCTAGGACAAACATTTGTGAGATTAATACAGATATTTTGCCCGGAGACTCTTGTGCTCGATTAGGTATACTTATTCTTGACAGTAAAAAGCAACTATAAAATATGTTTATTCAATATTTACAAAGATTTTTGGGAGTACTTAGTAGTGAAACTAAACAATATTGTCGTTTTATAAACAATCAAAATTGAAAGTAAAACTCACTTGTAAACGCAGCAGCAGTAATATTCTGTAACCGCGCTGCGTGCGATGATAAATGGTGAAATTAGCACTAATTAATACGAACAATGCTTGCTGCAGATGCATTTCAAACGGCTTTTCAATGAACAGTTCAGCTGCTAGAATATAAATAGAATGTGAAAACGGACTATGAATGAAGAACATCTGGACCTTAACATATAAAAACTTGATCACATCATTCGAGAGACATCTCGTACAGTATAATAATATGTTCCACCGGCTCTAAATTATATCCATTAGATATAGTACCTGTTATATTTTATCTTTATTAGGTAATAATAGAAAAGAAAGGCCTCAGACTGTCGACACTCAAAGATATCGCGTAACATTACTCGTGCATTAAAGAAATTCAGTCGAAAGAACCTCTTTTAAAGCCGATTAAAAATAAAAACTTAACGATGTGGGAAAATACTGGTAATCTTTTATCATGATAAGACTCAGCAAAGTAGTTTATATCGCATTAACAAATTGTAACTCATACCATCTTCGAGCTACAAAAAGCTCCTAGCAAAAAAGAGTAAGTGGGTGTAGATAAATGTAATTCCTATGTAATGAAATATCAGCTTCTCAATCTAGCCTGCCTCGAGCATTTGTTGCCGCAATCTACGGGAGATTATCATGGAGATACTTCGCGATGTGGGTGGCGATGCAATTGAGGGTTTCTGACGTTCTACGTTCATAAGCTCTTCGCTTATGAGGGGAACACTTCTGCGGCCTCTTCCTTCGTGAAATTTGGAACTGGTACTCAAATGCATCATTATTGTCTCAGCATAATGGCTGATAGTTGACATGTTATATTTGATCAAGGTCTAACTAGGTGTTGTAAGATTAGTCATGGCAGAATCGTTATCGGAACACTTTAAAGAAAATTGTAGTAGTGTCATTTTAAAACAACGACATCTTTTTATACACACAGTATTTTTACACACTTTTGAAGGCAACGACCGATATAACCCTGATGGGCTTTTGACCTGCGAGGTATTCATAGGTTTTTTGTAAAACGTTGTTGAATTGACTCAACTAACGTCCGGTCACGATTTGTACCGACGAGTGTTACACAAGTTAATCTCATGTATATCACTTGTATACAGCTAGGTACTAAAACCACTTAGGTACTGTATATTAACAAAGTGTATCAGCCTATACAGTTATGTCGTCGGAAACATTTGCATCTTTTGTTCGTCATTCAAACACTGCGAAAGATTGCCAACTGCGTTAAGCTTTTACGGATAGAACCACTTTACTATTCAACTGTTACATTCTACGACTATTATTAAGTTTTGGCAACCAATAAACAAAAAAGATATTAAATACTTAATTTACAACTACTTACACTACATGCCAACCTTGGTTGACCAATGTAAAAATTAACGTGAAGCGCAAGGATCACTTTGAAACGTCTTAAAGCTTAATGAGTTTAGGAGTCAGTCCATCGTCATACCAAACCATAGTTGGCAACAATGCAGGCCGATTTTTAAATGTGACAGTTTTCTTAGTAAGAGGCTAGATTCAGCCAAAAAGAGGCCAGTTGGAAGCAATACGACACTCACTGGTGGAATTTAGCGCATGCGTGCTAGACAAAGCAGCTCTGAGAACAGGTATGGAAGAGAGGCAAATAAATGGGACTCAAGACCTAAGACTATAATAACGTAATATACTATTATAGTCGTATTATATCGTAAACGATAGTGGTGCAAGCTCAGCAAGTTGTAACAAATTATAAAAAAAAAAATTAGGTAGATTTTTTATGCCACTCTATTTACGCTTCTGTGTTTCGGAAGCAAAGTCAAAGTTCATATTTATTGCATGAAATGCATGTTTAAAAAGATGATAAATTTATAAATGTCCACTATATTCTACTTAAATCAAAGCGTGCAATATTTAGATTTACCTAATGGTCCAACTTATGGGTGTCGGCATGAAGAGCATGTGTGAGATAATGTGTCCAGGCACCCTAAAATGCTCCACCTATAAAGCTGGAAAGTAACTCATAATAAATTAATTCAAAATGACTGCTCAAATATGTGTGATATGTCGTATTCGAAAATTCGCTATACCATGATGCCTTTGGTTATCGAGTTTGTAATCCTAATAAGATCCAGTAACAACAAAGTTATTCTCGGTGTCTAAAATATGACACGCATTGAGTCTCTTAGTCACTGCATTATATTAAATGGAACGCATTAATCCAAGTAGAGCACTGTCGTTTTAGCAGCGTCGAGCTTTATTAGCCGAATAAGTGCTTCAATTGAAGCCTTTTGGTTCGAAGCTTGGTATGGAGCAAGTTGGTTTTTAGATACATAAATAACTCATTTTTATCCGAATGTTTTAAATTTTACTTTGATTTGATATCAATTTCAAAGTTTTTCTTCTAGTCATGTACTATGGAGGCGCTTCCAAATGGCTGATTTGAATCAGTTGAGCTATCTATAGATCGCTTGCAACGGTCTGCAAATAACTTAACTGTTACTGTATTTACTTTGTATATTAAAAAAACTGGTTTAAAATACATATAGTTATAATATCCCAAATATGATTAATCTTCATTGTTTTTTGGGCGGACTATCCACACGCTAGATTTTCTGTTTTTAACCGACTTCAAATAAAAAAGGAGAAGTTTCTCTATTCACTTTTACTTTATTTTTTTATTTTTGTTAATTAATGTCCTCGCATAATTACATCATTTTATGTGCCAATTTGAAAAAACTTTTTTTTATCTGAAAAATAATACTTCCAGATTGTTCCCATAGAAATTTCATCAAAATCTTTTTAGTAGTAGCCGTGAAGTCGATTTCTCAAGTTTTTAAACTTATATTATTTACCTAATTAAACTTGATTATGAATATGATAATGGAGATTGCCATTATCATATCATGCAAAAAATACTCTGGCAAAGATCAATTTAATCGATCAACGAAATAGGACACCCTCTTATAAACTAGTTCTAATCTAACGTTAGCTCAACGAAGGCAAGCAAGTTTTTGCGATTGCAAAAACTAACGACAGGTGGATGCTGTATCTAATGTATTAATTACATAACTGCTAATGTAGGATGTTGGCTTAAACAGACAGGCTTATTGATTACGCCGATATTCCACCCACGAGCTTTTTTATACGTTGATAAAAATTTATAGCTACTGTGGACTTTTTTATCCACCCACCAGATGGACCGACAACATTGTTAGGATCGCGGGAAGTCGATGGATGGAAAGGGTTCAGAATCATTAAATGTGGAGGGGAGGCCTATGTCCAGCAGCGGACTTCTTCAGGCTTATAATGGTGATGAGACTTTTTTGAAATTGGACTATTGCTTCTGTAGTATTTCAAAATTATTAGCAATAATCTGATAGTTAATACGTATTAAAACTAGGTTTTTAGTAATGGGTAGATAATGTTTTGTCAAGTATTGATCAGGTTATTTTTATATAGTATGCAAGGGCAACTTAATCTCACCATTTGTATCAGTTTCTCTTTGAGTCTTGTATGTCGTAACTGTGCTCTGTCACCTATCATCATTGATTTACTTTTCTTGTCATGTCTTGCAACTGTTATTTATTCTGCGGTCTCCTGGATCTCTGCCAGATCCTGTTCTCTAAGTAATGGCCACATCCTCCATTTTATCGGCTTTCACGTTTCTTCCTTCCACTCTGTTTTGCATAATGTTGTTTATTTTATTGAAACAGGATTTAGATACGAGATTATTTTTATGATGTGGAAGAATGGGTATTAACCTGATATATTGTTGCTATTTGTGTCAGACGCAGCATTAACATTAGAATGATGGTAATCCTTACGATCTATAAACACATGGATTTCAATAAAATAAATATTGTGGACAATCCACACAACAAGGGAACCAGAGATAGCTGATATAATACTTACATGCTTTTTAAGGAGTCTGAAGGATAGATTCTAATTGCTTACCACCCAAGGCGAGTTTTAAATAAACATTTTAGAAATACGGGACGTGTCACAAGCACAAGGTGTTTTTCAATTTGTATAATATTACATTTTCATAACTAGCTCAGCAAGTCTGAGGCAGCGTATACTTCATTTTCTTATGTACTCGTACCTAACACGGTTCTCAAACAAAGGGTTTACAAGTATTCACACGAGACAAGCAAATATTGACTTACACGAAGAAAGTTCTCTGTGTACCTACTTATTTTAAATTCACACTTTTGATTCGTCTTATTACGATGCTTAGGTGATTATGAGTAGTTATTAGGTTGTAAATTAATTGTAAGATGTGAAAGAAAAAACTAACTTACTTAACTTAGTGTCAGTCAATTAACATTACTTCATAAAATAGAGTGCCTTTCACTTAATTTGAAGTTCAGTTCCGCAATGAGAGAAAATATTACCTTATTTTTGTGTACTTGAATACATTGCGTACTTATGTTTATGTAATGTAAGGTTTTGTACAACTTGTAGGTATTACCATATTAATGATCGAGTTTTTCTTTAGAATTCATTGTTATATAGAGTTTGATGAGTAAAGAAAGTTTGTTATAACCAGGTTTAATGTTTTTATTGCGGAACTACTTATACGAACAGCATAACGGTTTTACAACCGATAGAAATCTTAATATCATCTGAAAATGATAAGATCATCTTTATTCAATTATGATCTATTCAGATATATAGCTTTGCACGGGTCGTTGTAGCGTGATGTTATAATATTAGTTATTTCAAATATTTAGTAAGTATAGATTATTACAAGATAAATCAAAATGCTGCTTGCCCACCGTAACTGAATAATATTCCTTTGCTTTGCTGAATAGATCCTTTGATCGGAGATACAAACACTGCCAGCTTGCTCTGGCATAGAAAAAAAAAGTTCTAGCTGGAAGTTTTTATATTATCTTCGATACCCATAAATAAGAAAGGCCCATAGATAACCTTTTTAATGAGCCATACAATGTTGACAAAGAAGCTTACAGTCCAAGTCTATGACTGTAACCTATATAGTCTAAGATCCCGCTATAGAAGGACCTTCACCGAGCTGGTTATTTAATGAAACGCATTTTATATATAATTAAACATGCCAATAAATATATTCTATATGGGTTGCCTATCAAATTTCAGTCCAGAATAATTATGATTAATTAATAATTAAAAAAAAAAAATTTAACTTTCCACTGGTTTGTTTAGTAAACAAATTCTATACCAATCGAAAGTATAGACCCCAGTATTTTTATTCAATAAACATACCGGTGCAAAATGCTAGTATCGATTTACCTGTTTGTACCTACCTGGCTACCCGAGAGTTGTGACCGAAAAAAAATAGGCAACCTAACGTTTGCATATTCTATGGGGTCTATACTTTCGATTGGTATGGAATTTGTCTAATAAACAAACCGGTGGAAAGTTAAAAAAACAATTTAGTTTTTTAATTATTAATTAATCAGATCCTGGACTGAAATTTGATAGGCAACCCATATAGAATATATTTATTGGCATGTTTAATTAAATATAAAATACGTTTCATTAAATCACCAGCTCGGTGAAGGTCCTTCTATAGCGGGATCCTATACTAATAGACGCCTTCGACACCAGACGCCTAACTTTTTTCAGATATACATTATTATTATACTTTAGAAAGGGTTTCTCTCCTCAGCAAGAAATCATACCTAAAACTGCTTTTTTATCATGTTTTTCATTTTCTCCAGATGTTGCAACGAGTGCGGTCAGCGGTGCGGTGACAGGAGTCCCACTTTCCTGGGAGCCGTTCTACTGCGTGCTGCAGCAGGACCGGCGAATCCTCACTGCGTACACTAGCGAAGAACTTGCTGTAAGTCTCTACACCTCTTACTTTCTAAGATTAAAGCAACACAGAGAAGATGGACAGGGCATAGACCAGAAAAGGACAAGCGATATATACCTCGTCCTTGTCCCTTTTGCCTCTGCCTCGTTGCATGTCAACTGTCCTACGATGGCGCTAGAGGCGTGTATCTATATCGCAATGTAAGAATATGCAAAGATGGTTTGTCTGTAGGAACTGCGGTTCTTCTGTTCTGTGCAAGACTGTTTTTCATAATTTCGCTAAATTACAGGCTAAAGCTTGACCGCAATTGTAAGACTAGATAAATTAAATTATCTAAAATTAAATTATTTCTATGAACAAAAAAGCTTGAAACACGCAGTAATAATTTTAAAATATTTTCGCAATCAGAGCCGTAATTGGAGGCATTTAACGGGACACATCTTTCAAATGGCAGCCGACTGTTATGTCTGAGAACCGGGAAATCTCAGCAGGCTTTTATATTACTGGAGAAAAAGTAATGGTCTTCCGACGCGCATCGAATAAGAAACTAACTTTAATAGGATTTAAAAAGTTATGAGCCCAAGCTCACAATGTAAGACGGAAAACAAATTGGTTATGGTTTTGGCTACGCTTCCGCATATTTGTATGGTGTTTGAAGATTGAAATCTCATTTGTTACAGAAGGAGCTTTTTCTCATTGATTGATTCTACTTAATGTATTTTGACCTGCATGGAACTACTGTTCCATGCTTGACACGGTTTTATAAAATTTAAAACCACCACTAGGTAGTTCAGAGAGACCTTTATTTACACAAAGTAACTTACAATAACTATAAGTATTTACAAAATACACAAGAAACAGTTGAGCTATCTGCGGACCGTTACAAACGATCTATAGCTCAACTGATCCAAATCAGTACCAGATGAAAGTGTCCCCAAGGCGCTGGCGGGAGTGCATTAGGATACTGGATTTGGTGCTATAAAACAGTAAATAAATGCAGGCTGCTGTGGCGTGGGCAAATTAACTTATTAGTACTTCGAAGTGTATTCAATCAATCGACAAATAAACCAATTTCAATACTAGTTAATGAATTCTCGTTTCCCAATCAGAATATAACCAGAATGATTGCTAAGGAATGAAGATTGTATACATTTTCTTGTAAGTATGTACATTTCAAATGGTATTTGGCGTGTTTTTTGTAGAACATGTAGTTTAATCGGTCAGCTCAGGTCAGTAGATAATAATGCCTTCATGAAGGTTTTTTGCCGTGTAACCGAGCGGTCGAAACCGGATGAAGTTACTAAATTAGATTGCAATAGAGCGTGACTTTTTTGTCGTACTATGTTGATTTGTTGCTGTAGGCATTCAAACAACTACCATGTTTGTACCGCTGTAACTGGAGCACAGAATGATAGGCTAAAATGTTTTAAAGCTTTTATTTAGAATGTATTTCTCCGAGACGCCCATAAGGCAGAGAATAAATAAAAAGAACGTAGAGAGAAGAACCAGCATGAG
The DNA here is from genome assembly GCA_947578465.1 of Thera obeliscata. Classification (NCBI taxonomy): domain Eukaryota; kingdom Metazoa; phylum Arthropoda; class Insecta; order Lepidoptera; family Geometridae; genus Thera; species Thera obeliscata. Next base: position 10,899,262 of record OX387926.1, read on the forward strand.
ACGGCCTCGATGAACCGATGACATGGTGAAGTACGCAAGAAGTTGATAGATATACAGAAGACTCAAAAGTATAAAAAAGGCTCAATGTGTTCTTATCATCTAAATGATTGAGATCAAAACAGAATCCATACCTAAATTCCATTGCTTTTCTTCTTTATTCTATGATTCCTGTAAACTTCTAAGATTTAGTTAGACATTCAGTTTCCTTCCTCATCAATTCATCATAAGTATAGTAAATGTAAGTTTGCTTTTCTCGACAACCCTCTCACAATATTGCTTGTCATTGCTCTATTTTGTTTCATTCAATGATATTTACCAAAACTTTCACGATGATTTTTGGTGAGTGTCTACATTTCTAGAGCCATTATTTCACAAATTGGAAAATCTAGCTTGATTTGTTGGTTCCGCTTTTCTAAACATGTTTCAATGTTTTGTTTTAAAGATATTATTACAAACATTTAAACTTTACTAATATTGGTTTATATTTACAATTCTAATAAGTAAAAGGAAGCTTTATTAGCCGCTCAAGTCGAAAACCACATAAACAGACTTATGAGAAATCAGCATCTTGAATAGCACCAATACAATTCCATAATGAGCCTGTCAATAACATTCAGTGTGCCAGTTTGCAAACAAGGTTGACAAATCTCTTCAATCGAGCGCTTAAAGCACTGATGACGATGTATATTTCAAACATAGGCAAAGCTACAGTCGCCTGCACTAAGATGGCTACACTTCATAATTTCATTTCATGGTTCGGTTATTTCTTGTAACACTGTTTGTTCGGGTGACCGTGACCGCTGAATGAGATTTTCGAAAATCAAACGAGCATATTTTAAATATGCTTCACATTTTTAAAAATTGCGCGTTCGATTTTCATTTTTAAAATTGCACGTTCGATGATACCATGGCGACGGGAGATGTTAAAAAGTACCTAACCTCTTTGCTTGTTGCAAGCTTCTATTTTAGTCAAACAAGTATCATCCAAACAAGGTTTTACTCTCAGAGTCATAAGGTAATGTATGAGGCTCATGTTTGTTTCATTAGTTATTGTATCGGGAACACTCTGGACGGAATTCATTCGATTTGCGCGTGCGCTTCGAACGACAAAACTGGCGCGTAGGAGCATGTTCCGACTCTCCGCGTATATCAAAATTATGTATTCCACACACTCGGTGCTTTTAAACAGGCTGTCTGAAGATTGGAATGACAAGGATAGGCATTTTGTTTTTCCACCAAGAAAGTAAGAAGAAAGAAAGAAAATAAAATGTCAGGGTAGAACTGTGTTAATTTTAATAGTTAGACAGGATGATACGATTTTACTTATCAAAGAGTAATAGAGGTAGGTATGTATTTAAGTAATTTCATGAAACAAAAATGCTATCAATTTCTTGACATAATAATGGTTGTAAAACGTGCCTTCAAGTGATCATTAACATTCTTGGTTTTGTGATTGAAAGTACAAGAGCTGTTATTAATTCAATTTTATAATTAAAGCCCATTTAAGTTTATGATGTTTTTGATTGATTTTATAGTTTATTTTATCCCCACGTTTTTGTTAGTTATAGTGATAGTTGCAAAAGCTACAATAAAACACTGGGTATTGAATAGCGTTTTTAAAGATTTGCAACTGCCATCTCTATCAACGGGTAATGACAAACAGAAAAAAAACAGTTTTTATGTTTTATGCGCGTAGAAAACTTAAACGGACATAATGTAGGATGGCTTATTATATATATATATAATAAAAACATTACACTAAAATATTTATATTATTCTGTTTTAGTATTTGTTGTTATACCGGCAACAGAAGTACATCTGTGAAAATTTGAAATAACTATCCCGGTATAGATTATGCATGACATATAGCCTGGTGACAGATAGGCAGACAGACAGACGGACGGACAGCGGAGTCTTAGTAATATGGTCCCGTTTAACCCTTTTGGTACGGAACCTTAAAAACTGTGTCGCAATTTATAAAAGCGCATGCGTGCACTTAAAATTTGTGAGTTTGCTTCGCGTCTGTATATCATAGTTATTATTTCTAATTAGTTATTTCCTCTGAGTGACATACATAGGCACTACCGTAGTTATTATCTCAGTCTGAGACGGGATGTCTTTAAACAATGAGAGCGGATATATGGAGCGAACTCCTTCCACTTCTCATGAAGATGAATGACTGTGTCCGTAATGAAACCCTTTCTATTACAGTAATCACGTATTTGGCTAGATTATGCTAGATCTTAGAATAAAAATACTTGGTATTTCAAGCAAATAATGATACTCTGCTGTGAACTGTTGAATTAAAAATTTACAAGCGTATTGCTAGTGGCTAGTATACGGTGAAATAAATCATAGTAATTTTTCAAAAACGAACAACATCATTTTATTTTGTGTAAAGATCTAAGTATCTAATTTAAATCAAATCAAAAATTCTTGATATCACTCAAATGGTATCACAAGGATCACTTTGAAACGTCTTAAAGCGAGATCAGTGGTGCTAGATAAAGATACCTTACACTACAGTAAAGATACCTTAGTTCGAGGACACACAAATCCACATCTTCAAATATAGCGAGTGACACATTTGTTTCTCGGAAACGCCTGGAATGAAAGGAAGCTGCTAATTTACCCTCAAAATACGGCTTAAGCCTTTTTCTATAAATATAACTACTAATGTACTATATAAATGCTATGGTTAAGGTGGGTAATAATGTTATCTAAAGTAAATGTCTAATGTTTTTATGTGTTGCAAATAATAAAGCGTTTTTTCAAACGCAAACTTATGTTTCATAATTGAGAAGTACCTACGAGTATTTTTTGAATGGTTAAAGTGATTTATATAAAAGTATATGTATGTTATTATATGCACATATTTATATATCTTTTCTCTTTTTCACGCTGTCAGTCCTTCCCTGGGTTCTATGTGGAGAGTAAGGTAAGACGAGTTTGTTTGTATTGTAATTTCCGCTGTTTGTATAGTTTTGCGGTTAACTTTCATATTTATAATCTCCATATCTTCTTTACCCAGAGTTAATTTTACATTTTCATTTATCATTTCAGGATAATTCAGCAGCTGCTTTCAATGTACATAATATTATGTTTGTCTTTTTTCTCTGAACATATTTTTGCTGTTTTTTTATCACCATAACCATCATCATAAATAGCTTTTGTATGATATGGGGTCTTACGATAACTATAATATACCTTACCGTGGTATAACTCGAGCTCTAGTTTTGAGTCTGTGTGAGTGCTGTCAAAATAAATCCTAAGTCACATACACAGTATAATGCACTGGTGAACACTCAAACAGACTCAAAACCAGAGGCAGAGATAGAGCCAGGTAGAACTTGTGTTAGGCCTACCTACAGGTTAATTGTTCAAAAGTTTCCCAGAGAAAAACAATTCCATTTTCTTTGGAGTCTTTTTTACGAGTGCAAGTTGGCGTTCCTTTGTCCCGATTCTCGGAATACTTTGGTGCTGGTTGGTGTAAATGGCACAGGGTGATGTCATGGCCATGTGCGTTGGACCATGGCGCTGTTAATCCAAAACATTTATTATAGTAAGGCGTGCATACTACAACGCTTGGGAATCCGCGCATATTTAAACAGTTCCAACTCGTTTCGATCGTTTCTACAAAGTTTCTACGTTATGTATTGTTGTTGTCTCATCTTTTCTCCATACAAAGAAAGAGACACGAAGGCGAAAAGAAATGTTCAAACTGATTGAGTAAAACTCAGACTACGGGTACAGTTCACGTATTTTGGAGAATGTGAGAGAATATGAAAAAGTCATTAACACTAAGTGAAGTTAACGTCAAAGTCAAAGTCAAATATGTAATTTATTCAATAGTATCACAAGGATCACTTTGAATCGCCTGAAAACTAGGTGAGTCTAGATGCCAGTTCCACAGGACCAAGTCTAGAAGAACTGGGGAGGGAGAACGACGGACTAGGGATCTTTAAAAGTTCAAAAATGCTTGCCAACTCCAGCGTTTCTTAAAAAATAATCAATGTATAAGCTGCCATCTCTTACCACTAGGTAATGACAAACAGAGACAGGGCTAACTTTAAGCAACGTCCTACACCTACTAAGTAGGTATTAATGCTTGCGTAAGGCCACAAAAGTCTCAAAAAGTGATTTGATAATTTTAAGCTGCTTAACTTTATCTAAAGATAAAATGAAGCCTCATTTTATTTGGTGACGTGATCTCATCGAGGTTTGGTATTATTTGTTCATCCCGAAAACAACGAAACTCGTTCGTTTTGACATGGTTGTTACGCCGCGCCACGCCGGGGTCATCAACTGAAAATAGAGGCGATCTGGGGATCTGAGAGAGAACTATGAAGGCTGTTTATCCAATATTACTCTCTCTGGTCCGTGTACGTATATTATACTTATATTATATACAATTGTATATAATACAAATTACCAAATTTGTTAACACATAAAAAATTGCAAAGTTCTTATAGTTGTGGTTAACAAGTTTATATTTATTATACAAATGCATGCCATTCACTGCATGTGAGTTATAATGTACTTAACATGTGCAAAATGTGTGTGTACGCTCCTTTATGACCCCGACAGTAGGCATTTACATCTGTTTTAAGGCATACCTACACGTGTATAAAATATTTTGGTTAAGTTTTGTTGTATTGTTTGTATCCAAAAACGGCGACGAAGCTTCAACTAAAAGGCGTTGGCTGAGGTTTTTAACGCCATATTGTTTATAATTTGTATTCATAAAATGTATCAAAGTAAATTCTTTGAACTCTGCCCGAATACGCGCGTGAGCAAAACCGGTTTGGTATTTTTTTATTTTCAAGTGTTCGAGGCTATGAGTGCTTAATTTTCGTGTATTGGTAACATTATTTTATTGAGCTTTTAGTAGGCCATGAGGTTAATCGTGTACGAAATCGAAGGGTACTCATACCTACTTATAACCGCGTTATTGTTCCACCTGTTCTGTATGACCTCACTCGAAGATATAATCTCCGAGAAGGTGCCAATGACATTCAAAATCAACTGCTGCTTAGTCTACTATAAAAGGAGTTTGTTAGGAAAATTATCGCAATGCGTTCACTTCTCATTATTTAGGCTCGAATTGTTCTGTTGATCGTCATTCATTAAAGAAAGAAAAGAAAGAAAATACATTTATTTTGGACACACAACACACATAAACACAGCACAAACAGAGCACATAACACAAAAAGAAAGAAAACCGAATGGTAAACAGAACAAAGAGTACCTAAATACAAATATGTAAGTGCATTAGATTTAGTACCTATTATACTGTGATTTTGTCTTAAAACTTGAGTCAAAGCACTACCAAACCTAGCTTTTCTGGGCATTAGGACAACATATTACCGTGACTTGCGTCTTGTAACCATTTGCGATAGTCATGTCCCACTTGCAGCCGTGTCCCTTGAATATCGTGAAACAGCCGCTCTTATTTAAGTACCCTCAGCACTCAGACATCTTGAGCTATTTATGTGTTCGGAACGAGAGCTAAAGCTTCAATGCAACTAGTGATTCTTAATTACGCAAAAGTCGAGCAAGAAGTTGTTATTCTTTGTAGCGCCGCCAGCCAGTACAAAATCAAATTGCAATAAATAAAAACATAAACAAAAATCTTAATTGAATAATCGTTCCATTTTCAAATACTGACGATTGGTACCGCCAGGAAGGAGGGCACACTGTTTAAATTTAGAACACACGAAATTAAATAGGAAAATAACAACGCAAGCAAGGCTTTCTAACGCTGCGCTGGCTGGCTTGAAATTTTACTGGAATCACAAAACTGTTCAGAGTATTTGAATTTGTATTATTGAGCAGGCTGTTGGAAGTTTAAAAGACGAATAGGATGGATCCGTCGACACTATCGAGATATTGCACGTGTCGAATATTACGTCTTATATCTCACACATTGAAACAAAGCTCCATAGATTTTTCAAACTAGGAATAGACTTCCGAAGCTCGCCAAGTCGTAGTAAATATCCACTATCCCCTTAAAGACAATCGAGGATATACATCAGTGACTGCACCGGAGATTATCTACATTGTCACGTCCTTTCTACGTGAGCGCACTCTGGAAGAGACCTGTGGGTGTACTTAGTGCGTCCGTGCATTACAACTAGGCAGGTATTACTACGGAAAGATGTATCAAAGATGAAAAACCCCTTTTAGAATAGAATTTAAAATACTTTTTTTTCTCTGAGTTTATTAAATTACTACATTTCATCAGTAAGTTAGCAATTTTCGAAAAACAATATAACTCGTAATACAACTAAGTACTTTCTTTCCAGTTTTTTTATAAAGGAATTTATGATCCTAATAAACCATGAAAGTTTTTTTTTGTTACGTCCACGGTTATGGTGTGCAATAAAGTATTTATTTTCTAACTAACAAATACAGCAAAGTGGCCGAGCCAATGCGCATACCTAGCACCTATGATCATAAACCATTGCTTACATCGGTACACGAGTGATGTGTTTTATGCATGAACATGACCATTATGTTACTTTAGTAGCATACTCTGTTTGGGTTGAAGATATTATGGTTACCACCATAGATAAAATTAAAAGTGTATTTACTCATTAGGATCGCAAAGGATCACTTTGAAACGTCTTAAACCTAGGTGAGTCTAGGTGCCAGTTCCATTCGACCAAGCCTATAGAACAGGCTAACAGGCAACAAACTATACTAGTAATAAGTAGAAAGAAAAGAGTGTAGTAGTAATTTGTCGAAATCCACCGCGATGCTCCGAGTTTAGTTTTTCACAAAATATATTTTAACCTTTTGCAAAATACATTAGATAAAATCAAATACATTAGCAAAACCTATAACGCTGTGCACCTGTTTGTATACGAACTTTAGTAAACTAAGTAACAAGGTAGCTTTATAAATCCAAGTTACATCACACTCATTCACAGCATGAAAATCATGCTTCTCCAAACTCAATGAAGCAACACTATTTATTACTAATCATAAGTGTCTTACTTATTTATACTCTGTGTCTATACTAAGCTACTTTTATTTATATTTAGCCGCTATAATCTACCTACCTTACTATGATATATTATGTGTGTGAGTATCAAAGGGCGGCCTCTGAGTGGCGTTTCTAATTTCATGCTTTCTCTGACCTATTTTAAGGTGTCCATTACTTACAAAGTGTAGATCCAACTCTTCTCTAAAAAATGTGTTCACACTGGAATATGCACTCGAGTGCAACACGTAACTTTTCATCCCACCTCAGCGAGGAAATGATTAAATGCATAAAAGAAAATGGCGCGCGAAAAATAAATTAAAATAAATTGATCCCTTTTCCATGAAATAAATCCACACCAAAAAGTTTCCGGAGTTGAGTTTTTAACAAATAAAAAAAAGTTGTATTATGAATTTTTGCACCATGCAGGTTGAAGTAAATAGGTTTGTGAGGTTTTAAATTCACACCATGATGTTCTTAATTCTAAACATCATTAAACCTATTTACTTCGAACTCCATGGGGCCGAATTAATAATAATAATAATCTTTATTGGGGCTTTACAAAAATGTAACCTAACAAACATACCATGTACTATTCATTATCCTACCTATTATTTATTATGCCTACCTTATTTTAACACATCTTCCTTACATTATGCATAAGTTACACATTATTAGAGATAAGACTCATGCAGGCACAGTGGTATTAGGCAGGTACGCAAGTAGATAGGTAGTATCGTCATGGCAATAAAAAAAATTACGAGTACATGGCTGAGCTCTAACTCCTAACTAAGTTTCCTTGTGTTTAGGATATCAGTACCCCTCCTTGTTATCGGTCAGTTCAAATTGCAGACAGCCTCTAGGCCAATATAGTAGGTATAGACAGTCGTACCAATATAGGCTAATTAACTTTAATGCGAACGGCACCCATATAATATCATAGCTTAAAAATACCTATAAACTAAACTATCACTAATGACCCTTCGCAAACATAGGTACCCAGTAGGTTATGCTACCTATTTAGTTTGTGGGTTAAACGTGTTACTCACAAGCAAGGCAATATAGAACAAAATAAATTATAACGATTAAAGTAGGGGTAGGAACAAAGTAAATATATCGAGATTAGCGCGTTCAACCAAAGCTTCCTCTTCAGCTTTATAATATTAGAATAGATTTTAATGCATACGTATTAAGTACCTACGTAATTATTATGAGCAAAAAAGTAATGAATAGGTACTGTACTGCCTCAGTTTTTACGAAATACCCACATTAGAAAAAAAGACAATATCGCAAGCAGTGAGCAAATATACATAGACCTATGGGCTACTGGAAGTGACACGGCCATTGCATTATTATAATTTTTTTTTTTTTTTGTTTAACTTATATTTCGCTTGATTTATACTTAACTTATATGATGCAATATTTCATTGACTTTTTTTTTTTTTTTTTTTTTTTTTAATGCATTTTATTAAGTGTGTACTAAAGTTAAATTATGATAATAATACGCAACTAATAACTAATTAAATTATGATTTCTAGCAAGTATTCAGTTTCATCATAGTCTTTTGTGAGAAACCAGTTTTGAACTGTACGCTTTAGCTTTGTTCTAGTCAATTCAAAAATATGAAGATCTTTATTTATTTTATTATACAAATAGCTGGATAAAAAAGGGATTTGCTTATGATTAAATTTAGTTTTATTTAATGGAATGTCACAGACAATATACTGTCGTCTTTTTTGAATCATTTGATCTTTTATTGTTATGTAGGATAGATTTCTATGTTTAAATAGAATCACGTTTAATTACGAAGTACGAATTAATCATACAACCTTTTTTAATTTGTTAAAAACTCAGACTCGGAACCTTCCACAAATACCTAACTATTTTTTACATTAGCGCATCCCATTTAAAATATATTCCTGTGACGTATTTCCCCGTATTTGTGATGGCTCTTATGATAACAAGGAAGCTTCGTCTAATTAGGTCATGTTCGTTTAGCATCTGCGCGGGTGGATTGGCTTGTATTGTATACTGTATACGTTCGTTCATTTAATGCGTGTACCTATACATACACAGTATTATACGAATACACGCTTTGAACTTTCTTTTTCATTCTTTAAAGATGATGGAAAGGGAATTACGAAAGAATGCATTAAAAATTGAAATGAGAACGCTTAGAAATGTCTGCGCAACTTTTTAGATAGAGAACATCTTTGAGACATTCCAAAACACCATGTTAGATAAGAATATTACATATTCTAAAGTTTACGTCAATATCAATGTGATTTGATTCATTTTTTATTTGTTGAACTGAAATCATGGTTATCATCATCATCAGCAAGAAGACAGACGTCTACCGTTACATTTCCAGGCATTTTTTTAGCCTGAGTTCCCGCGATATTTAATGTCAAATCATAATAAACTTTAGGAATACAAGCACTCTAGTTCATCTCACTTCACATCACTCTGGTTCATCTTGCTTGCTTAAGCATAGGCGATGAGGAATTTAATTGAACGCCATTCAAGTTCTGTAGGTTTGTGGTATTTTTTGACTGGCCTCTCAGCTCAGTTGGTAGTAGCTCTGCCTTCTGCGAGAATAAATATTTGTGTGATGAACAAGGATGTTTGCTCTCTGTCTGGGTGTTATATTGAATTCTAAGTATGTATTTACAACAAAAAAATCCACAGCGACCTAGGTGTGCGCAGGCCTTTACGTATTCGTAACGTATTCGTTGCGCGCTCGCTCCGCTTTAAGAACGCAATCCGCTAGTGTGATAAGGCCTTATGAGAGGCATCAAGGACGTCAAACACTATTTGCTATTGGTATCAAATGACAGCACCTGTTCCGTCACGGTCTGCCGTTTCCACCGTTCACATGAATACGTACAGGCACTAGAAAGCCGTAATGATCAATATAACGCTCAATAACAATCATTTGTTTCTTGTTCCTAGGCGTGCACTTACCATAATGCCATGTGTATAAGTTTCTATATTACCTCTGTTTCTCTATCGTCAATTTTTGTTTTGTTATATGTTTTTTTGTAGACATTTTTATGTTTTATTTTGTAGTGTAGCAGTTTTGTTTTGATAGGCGAATTATGAAATTATATAAAATTATGAGCTTGTTTTAATACAATTTCTTACCTGTTAGTGTAGAGTTTCACAATACGATTAGGTATGTTTAGCATTCTAGAGTCGCAGAATAAAATATCTTACATGCAACCACTCTCTTCCGAAGTAAGAGAGTCACCCCTGGTTTCAGTAGGCCTACCACAAGCTCTGTCTGGCTCTGTCTCTGGCTCTGGTTTTGAGTCTGTGTGAGTGCCTCACCAGTGCATTATACTGTGCGTGTGACGTTTTGACGTAAAATGTATTAAGTCAACACTCACACAGACTCAAAACCAGAACCAGAGACCGAGCCAGACAGAGCTCATTAGGCCTACTGGTCTATTATAAATAACATAATGACCTATGTTATGGTAATCACGACTTTATAAGGCTTGTAACTTTAAGATTATAAACCGCTTACATGCGAATGGGCGATGTAATAGTATTACAAGAACACTCATCTCTCGTAAGCTTACAAAGTTCGATCTGAACTGAGATTCCGTGCTCACTTAAACAGTGGCCTAGGTTAATGACCCCTGTAGGCTTAAGGGAACCATTTTCGATAATAAAAAACTGATCTATTAGACATTGTTGTTGAAAAGGTAGTCCTACCTAATGCCTATTTTATTGTTTTCAAGAGTAAAAAGTTATTTAGGTCTACGATTGACGAGAGAAGTGCATCGTAGGGCACGATTCTGACCTACGAGGCAATGCTTTGTTTTAGGCGATGGTTACCACTTAACATCAGATGGGCCATATGCTCGTTCCATCAGCTACTTGTATAAAAACTTTGGCTCACATATTTTGTCGTCCTATAACGTTATCGTTACATGTACAGAGAATTTAAAGTTGATAGGAACTATCCATGTATGGACTTACAGACCCGAAATGTTCCCACGAAAACCGGCCGATCGGATAACGTGTAATTTTTTTGTATTAGCATAGGCACAAACTGAATGGTAGGTAGGTATCTACAGTATCAGTTTCAATTTGGATATTATAGCCATTAAAAAGATTGATGGCTGCCATAATTCGGCCGTTGATGCTGTGAGAATAATTAGATGGAGATTCCAGACTCCAGATGTAGCTGTTTCTATTTGCTAGTAGACAGATAATGCCCGCATGTGTCTTGTTTTAGCTTGGTTAAGTTTTTTTACTTACGAAAATTGACTACCTATCATCAGCATGGAAAATTATGTTGAATATATCTAATAACTTATAATGTAGGCTTCTAGGTTTTGTGTCACCAAAAGGTTGGCCAAAAAATATTTCTACAGGTGTAAATGTTTCAAGAAGACCGCGTGGCATTGGCAGATGACGAAAAACATGAAAAAGAGGGCTGGAAACATATCTCCCGATCTCAAATATGAATGGGGAAATCGAACTTTCATTGCGTCTATATTTGTTAATGAGAGATTATTTACATTTTCCGCCAAAACCCATCTTGCGCTGAGTCTACCTACCTATCTATGAAGGAAGGCTCTAAAGCTTTGACAAATAAAGCATCATATTCAAGGACTCTTTATATACCCAGAGACCCAGACTCCCATAAAAGTTTTAATTAATTTGCCAATTTTAGGATCTACTTACAAAAAATTGATCAGCCAAACTTACTTTCCTCTTCTTTTCATCAACCTACCTAAAATCCATAACATATAAAATGTGGTCTTTCCAGGGTACAAACAACAACGGGGAGTACACAACACGAAGCTTGCCCCGAGTGAGGCTAGACAGTGGGACGCAAGTCAACAGTGCGGGTGTGAGACTCCGCTGCTGGGCCGCGCCACCTTCCATTACCGAGGAGGACATCGAAGAGGAGATTGAAGAAGATGCTGTTTCTCTACGTGCGATGCCTGCTCAAGGTAAACAGACATATAAAACCTTTTTAGTTTATGAACTTATATTCCAAAAAACTTAGGTATTAACCAAGGAGATTACATACTGTGCAGGAAGGAGTTTTCTAAGTTATAAAAGAGGTTTTTATTAATATTCGTGCAGTGCCATCTAGCGGCAAGTAGTGTGAAGTAGTTGACACTGCCATCTATCTGTGAGTAGATTAGTAGGTTTTCACTGCCATCTAGTGAGTCGACGAATGAAGTTTTTACTTCTCCAGGTGCTCGGAAGATGGCGCTGCTAGTTTTAATCTTTCTAAGAATTATAAAACATCAGTATTACTTCAGACAGTGTTTGGGTTTCAAAGGTGTTTTAGGAATTCGAGCTAGTCTTTTTTCATGTTCTTTATTTTAAATTTTAAAAATATAATCATTTATAAAATTGAAAGAGCTGGAAAAAAATAAAAAAAATCCGAAAAAGTACTCCAACTCTTGATTCTTACTTGACAGCCTGCTTAACTTCACTTTGCAAAAATACAACAAAAAGGGCTACAATATTTTATGTAAATTCTTCCATCACGATCACGACATTTATTTTTTACGCCCATTGGAACAGTGACAAGACAGGGAACATTCGAAGCGTGACGCCCGCGCCGCGCACCCAGCCGACTCGAACCGATTACCCTCGAGTTTTACGCCCCGTCTGGGCCCTTCCTAGTTGCTACTCTTTTCACGGGTGTTTTAAATTGGTAGCAATGCAATGACATTTTTCAAATTGCTTTTTGGTCCAGTAATTAATCACAATCCAGGGAATAAGCCACTGCCAGCTCATACCAAAAGATCAAATTAAATTAGGCGCAGTACCCTATGTAGTACCTGCATTTCCTATAGATAGATACGCCACCATACTAGATAGTGTGGTAGAAATCTGAAGATCTTTAAAGTGGTCTAAAGTGGAAGTCCCCTTTGGCACTTGTCTATTAAGCATTAGTTTGCAACTAACGTGACAGGTACCAAACTCGTCCGCTTGGGCCTTAGCTTGGGCGTATAAAAATGATAAACTAAGTGCTCAAAAGTTTGAAGTGTTTGAACTTCAAACACGATCAAGTACTGCATAAACTAAGTACTCTCTTTACATAATCTGTGCTCTACCCGCATAGTACGAGCAGATTAGCCCGTACTCTCTGATAGATAAAACAGTTTTAAGAGCTCGAATAAGCACGTTTTTGGAACGTTTAAATGCCAATTCAGCTCGTTATTTTCCCGCATCTTTCATCCGGTAGCAAGAATAGTGTACTTAGAACACCGGGATCTGTTCTGTAAGTAAAGCTGTGTTCTTACCTAGCCTAGAGCTAGCGTACCTAGAAAAGCGTCCATAACCTGACTAACGAAGATTTCCTGAAATAGTTGGGTTTGCGTCCGGGACGCAAAACTGTAAGTTACCTTTTGATCAATTATAGCCTTTGATTGATTTAGGCCTGTATACGATCTTGGTCCAACAATTATATAATAATTATAGGTACAGTCAAATATGTTTTTTGCTTTGTGTCATTTGAATATTTAAGCCTTAGTTAGAAGTAATTTGGAGATTCGTTTTCTGTCATTTTGGGAAGACTTGACTAAAAACAATTTTATTTATGTAATATAATATACTCACTTGACACTGGCAAAATTGATCCAAAATGGACAGATGCCATTAATTAAGAAGAAGAATTTATTTGGTTCATAGAGGCCGCGTTGGGAACACGCTTCGAGAATTATTTTCTGCACACCGGCCATTTTTCGCAGAGACTGCATTTTCTCCTGCAGCATCTACTTTCTTGTCGCCAACAAACCTACAAGTTTCCTTTTATGGCTTCAAAATACCTGCACGTTTACCTTTGTGTACTTTTTCTTGGCAATATAGGGACGAGCTCTGTAAAATTTAATGAACCTAAGTCATTAATTAAAAGTTGTTTTTGTCGTATCATTGCTTTGTCCAGAAGTGAAAATCTTCAGGCTGATGTTAAACTTATTCGTAGGTAATATAGTTCTTATATTGTTTTATTATTATTGTGCACTAAAAGCTCATTGCTTTGCGAAGGAGAAATAAAAGCACTCACCCATTTTATATCGATAAAAACTTCGCTTATGTAGCTTTCACTCGCTTTTTAAAATGACTCAATTCGACACAGCAGTGAGTGTCCCTTCTAGCTGGCAATCGAGCTAAAATGGGTATAATTAGGCCGCAGGGCAGTTTTAATTGACATCTCCCAGCCGCTCCCGGCAATGGCCGGCTTCATAACACCCGTCAATCTTGTTTATGCTTTGGTGTGATATAAAATTCTACTTTTTGCTCAGTGTACTAACTGCTGTTTTAGTTTTTTGCAACTTTTAACTAAACAGGTTTATTTAAACAGTCTCTTTTAAAACATTACAGAACCTACAGAAAATTACTTGCGTGGATTGCATGCTTTTATTTTATTTTGTAATGTACTCTGTATTTTTTATGCCAAAAAGCTTTTTGACGGAAAACGAAGCACGAAAGAATCAGAACTTGAATGAAACCCACACCAGAACGAGCTTTTACCTCCAATACATAAAACCTGACGAAAGAGTAACGTAAAAATAACATTTCGCCTCAGTCTTTTAGCTTCAAAGCACCTCGGAGTCGATTGACGCTTCAAAAATAGCGGACGTTACCAACGAGAACGAACTTCTAATTTAGTTCAAAGTTTTTTTTTAAGTCAAGTTCCTTAATAATCCTACAGTTTAGTGCGGACATAGTTCAGTCCTATTTGACTGAGATCGTTTACAAAGTGTATTAATAAATATGCTCTAATATTAGTTACATTGTTTTGTAATAAAATTGCAACTTGCAAGAATTGTTTCCTGTTATGATTTATTATATATAAAAAAACAGCCTATTTAGTATGTTTGTAATGAGTTGATGAATATCTATTCAGGTGTGCATGAAGCCAAGTACGTTTTAATGATTAAATTTAAAATTAAAGACCCTATCCTGAGTCTCTGTGATATTGATGTCGATTAGCTTTAGCAATTTATTCAACAAGTACTAGCATAGTTCTAGTATAGACGAATACTTTTTATCGATTATTCTGTCACTGCTGAGGCCTGCGCACATCTAGGCGATGGCGATCAGTGAAACGCTGTTTAATATCGCTGTCATATTTGAAAGCGTTTCACTGATCGCCATCGCAGAACGCTTAGATGGCTTTAATCCTTAATTCTGTGTAGCCACTATTTAAATCAGAGTGGCAACATGTCTACTAATCTATCACTACTGGTAGAAATGAATCCATTTTCCATTTCGCGTCCATTTCCAAGGCTAAGAGTACATACAACGAACAGTACGTCATATATAAAAAGGAACACAGATCCTAATACGTAGTATACAGAAAATGTGGTAATAACAAACAGTATACGTCGTGATTCATAGCCTTAATTCCTCAGAGGAATCATTTCAACAGAGCGCGCTTGGTACGAACATTCGCAAGACTTCATTGCACTGACCAATAGAGCAATAGATATCTATACTTCTATATTAATATTATAAAGAGGAAAGATTTGTATTTTTGTGTGTATATTTGTAATGAATAAACTCAGAAACTGCTGTGCTGATTTCAAAATTATTTCACTATTTGAAAGCTATATTTACCTTGAGTAACATAGGCTATATTTATATGTGTTTAAAATATGAATGTCCACTCGTGCGAAGCCGGGACAGGCCGCTAGTCACATATAAAACTATAAATATAAATCAAATAGCATAACTTCCCCAAACTCAAAATATATATGTATAAAATCAGACACTTTTTATAACGCTTTTATTATAACGCTTTTATTAGCTTCACCTGTATGTATGTATATGTAACCGACCCCTTTGAGCTCGATTTTGTCCTACTTTGAACGATCAGATTTGATTCAAACTTTGCACACCTGTCAAAGGTCGATGACAATGCAATAATATAAAAAAAAAAACAAAGTAAAAAATAATTTAAAGTTTAAAAAACTAAAAAAAATCGCTTTTATAACTACCCCCCCCCCCACGCTTTTTTGTACAATAATATAAATTTTTCAATTATTACAGTTTTATTTTTAACTTTTTAGTTCAATTAGTTATAAGAGCGTTTTTTTTAGTTTTTTTAACTATAAATTATTTCTCAATGCATAATCAAATGCGACACAAAAAAAGAAGTGACAACTTCTCAAAGTCTGTATCAATGAATGCCCTATTCTCTAGTTAAGTATTGTATCCCTCTATCCTCAATTGCTCATATCACTTCATTGGAAGCTAAGGCGGTCGCCAGCGCGTCGCCACCGTACTTGGCACACACCCTGAATATTAACAATACTTTGGACTAGCGGAATGCCGTGACTTCATATGCAAGCTGTCTCACAATCTTTTATTCTCCTGCAATCTTTTAGGTTATAATTTCTGGATTTTTTATTGAGGTACACCTTTAAACGATGGTAGGAATGGGTCTTTTATTAGGTATTCAGGAGTATCTGAGGCTACTCTTTTTTTCCCTGGACTTATGGTCTATTGATTGATATGGCCTATAAATAACTTTAAGACGTTCCAAAGTGGTTCTTGCGATTCAAGTCACTACTAGGAAACATCGTGAGGAAACTGGCAAATTGTAGAACCAAAAATGTTCGAAAATAATTATGGAGTCAAGTGCACGAAAGGAGCCTCTTTGTGGCGCACTTAAAATTATTTCACCTCACTTAGTTCGAAAGAACGAATGACACGATAAGAAGAAGTGACTTCCTATATTTCAACTTTGACTTTGACGTTGACAATCAGTCAGTCAGCCTCACGTCATTTTAATATTACAGAAGACCCGTTTTCAGAATACTCCGTTGCCAAATAGCGTTTGCAGCCGATGGCATAGCATAACCTGAAGTTCAGACTTCAGGCAAATGAGGAAATTCCCGCATCATGGCGTTTTCAAAGAACTAAATAAGTTATAATAAACAGGAAAATTATTACCCGATGTAAATCAAACTGAAGAGGAACACTTAACATATTTCATAATATTATGTGCTTAATAGCATTTAAAATCCAAGTAATAAAAAAAACTACAAAATACAAAATGAAAATAGAAATAGTAGCATCGTTTTTGCCTATGCTTCAATTTAATCAAAACATATAAGTTTAAAAAACTTGAGAAACCGACTTCATGAAATTGACGAAATTTCTATGGACTAATCTGGAATCTGGAAGCTTTTTTTACCTTTCAGATATAAAAACCTTTTAACATTTAAAATCAGCTCATAAAAGACGATGTGATGCGATAAAAAAAATATACAACCGAAGAACTTCCTCCTTTTTTATTTGAAGTCGGTTAAAAAACAGCTGTTTTGGCTCTCTTCTAAAGATAATCCATAAAATGCATTGTAAGGTGCGTGCGTGTCCTCTCCTTAAAAGGCGAGCTCTCGATCGTACGGTGCAGACGAATGCTATTGAACTCTAAAGGCCTGCGCACATCTAGGCGATGGCGATGGCGATCACGTGAATTACTGTAAAATATGACAGCAATATTTGACAGCATTTCAGCTGATTGCCATTGTCATCGCTTACATATGCGCAGGCCTTAAGAAAGCATTGAATAGTCACGTCACATCCTTTATAATTCGCTGGCTGGTTCCTTAGGGCCGATTTCAGGGATGACTAATCGAGTAATAAAATATTAGACAGTTCTTTAACTCAAACTTTTGGTACAGTAATTTGTTTTAAACTACTGTCAAATATTTATTTACTCAATTAGTTCATCTATGAAAACCCTCCAAGATGAAAACTGGTCTCAGTCCTTCATAGAGCTATAATAAGGATATATACTTATTATAAAGGGAGAAATAAACTATGTTTAAGTTATAAAGGAAATAAATTATAGGTATACATTTTAACTAATCACAAATCAATGACGAAAAAAATAACACGAAAGGAGCCTCTTTGAGGCGCACTTAAAATCCTTTCACCATATACTTGGTTCAGAACACCAATAATTCTTCTTCTTCTTCTTAATGAATGGCATCTGTCCTTTTCGGATCAATTTTGCCAGTGTCAAGTAGTTTAATGAGAATGATGGATGATATGATAATATATTACATAGATAAAATACTTTTCCGTCAATTCGTCAGTTACGATGAGAAAAATAATGAAACAAAAACAGTAGAAAAATTTAATAAGATTAGCCCGAACTGACATTAATCAAATTGGAAAGGTCAACTTATAAGGAGGTGTTATGCTTCATTAGGCTTATATGGTAGAGTCTGACTAACATCCACCATATTAGTAGTTATGTAACCCAGACAGAGGTATTTTTTATAGGTATCATCAGTGTATCATCAATAAAATACAAATATTTTAACTAGAAACTTTACATTTTTAGATTATGCATGGCCGTATGGTAGAAACTAGAAAGCTATCTCATTTTATGCAAAAGTTTATATTTTCTTTAAACCGATGGCTGATGAAGATGAAGCGTAGGGCGCCGACCCACCAGATGGACCGACGACATTGTTAAGATCGCGGGAAGTCGATGGATGGAAAGGGCTCAGAATCGTTTTTCCTGGAAATGTGTTGTAGGGGAGACCTATGTCCAGCAGTGGACTTCTTCAGGCTGATGATGATGATGGTGATGGCTGATGCCGATGGATGGTTGATGGTTGTGTATCTTTTGTTACAATCATGTGGTGATGTACGTAGTAGTAACTATATTAGTATCTATGTAAGAGAATTAGTAGTAGTAGAGCAATTAGTCAATATACGCTCTACCTGACAGGTAGAGCGTCGTATATTGACTAATTGCACGTATAGTTTCATTACATACCCTCACGCCCCCTCAACCCCGGCACCACAAAACCACAGAACCACACCTGTAAGCCTTGACATCATTTTGAGAGCCAAATTATAGCAACAAGATACATGATCGCTGTTCTTGTTGGTATCATTTTATTTGTTTTTATTTGTTAGTATCAAAATTTTGATTGCAATAGAATTACAAAATCGCCCAGCTGGTCCCATTTCTATGAAGCTTTCACTCTTTTCACTATTGTGTAAAGAGTAATCACGAGGGTGTCTCTTGCACGTTGCACGTTTTATTTGTCAGGGATTTTGTACGAGTATAATACCTAAAATTACGTCATCTTTAGGTCACGATTCTCGTTTCATTTTACACAGTCGGTCGTGTCAAGTTTCTTAAATAAATTTACTTTTTTTCTAAGACCTGTTAGATATGAAATATTTGAGTTATTACATCTAGGGCGGATTGAAAAATTATCGTCTAGCACTAAGCGGCCATGTTGAATTTTCACTCTAATTTTATTGTATGCTAACAATGCAATTCACAATTTATGTCATAATAAGAACTTATATAAATTGTGGACCCTCCACAAAACACTATCTTAGCCTTAAAGCTTGTACAATGGGAACCAGCAGATAGCTGATACTAATACGTAGGTATTTTTTTTTGTAAATACATACTTAGAATACAATATTACACCCAGACAGGTATATCTTTAAAATAATATTCATTTAAAATAATATTGAAGAGCAAAATCTCTCAAAAATCCAGCCAGTCAACCGATCGATAACAACATGAGACTGCAGTGATTCATAGCGATATTAATTTCAGATTCGATCCTGATGCATTTCCACTGTTTGCTGATAGATTCATTAGTAGTATAGGTACTATGTACGGCATGCTATGCTACTATTGTCTCTCCGTAATGTGTTGATATCTAGGGTTGGCACTCGTTTAAAATTTATACCTAACTGCTTGAGTAAAATCATGAGTGAAATATACTCACGGCTAGCGACTGTAGGTATGTAATCATCTAAAGACATAGTTAAAATCTAAAAATATTAGATATTTAAAATTACGCATTGTGGGTAAAAAACCGCAACATTTAAACAATACGAATGTTTTATGAAATAGAAGAAATTGTATTAATTTTCCACGTTCTAATCCAAACCTCTTGTCAACTTTAACTGTTGGACAAAACTGTTTTCAGTACTGTTTTCTTCGAAGCATCGTGTTCTGTACGTAATAAGCGTGATTAAAATTATAATTATTGTCAACAAGCGGAAAATTACACATGCGTTATAGTGTGACGCCCCTACTTTTCACTGACTCAATGACAGGAGCGACGCCGCCGCGCCAACCCAAGCCCGGCGTCGACTCAGTGTGTTGTGTCGTTTCCGACTCGTCGCACTCGGCGACGATTGGTTTTCCATTTTCAAATTCTGAAAATCGAACGCGATTTCTTTTTAATTTACGCACACGTGGCTTTTGTGAAAAAGTTTGTGTTGTGTGTGACCGGAAAAAGTTTTGTGACGCGATCAGCTGTGTAAGGTTTCTGTAGTGTGCATCAATATTTTATCAATCAGTGTGTTTATATTGTGGTCGCTGATAAATACCCGGGTGCAATGCAATGATTGTTACTAATTTAATTACCAATATCAATAGTGATTTATTAACATTTGGTCTGATTATATCAGCGTTCCTTGTAAACCTAAATAAAACAGTCACCTATTTATTTAAACAAAATCACTTACGACCACCCAAGTAAATGACTGTATCTCATATGAAACTGGTTTACTGGTTAATCAAATATAAATTTGAAATATATTTTATTTCTAATTTATTTAACGAATTCTTCGATGAATCATGTCTGCGAATCATTTATTGATTCGTTTTCTTATAAACATTCAATTTTCCTTATTGTTGAATTTCTGGTTTTTCTGGTTTATCTATAAGTAGTTAGATAATTTTGAATGAAGACAAATAAATAATTATAATTATTAGACACAATCATAGATTGTTGAGGAATTCATAACAAAAACTAGAGTTAATACTTAAAAAAAACGTTGTAGTTATGAAAGCTTCCGCAAGCGTATTTTCTGAGACTATTATTCCAACTTTGCTTTGTAGGTACTTAAGTACAAAATAAACGAAGAAAAATATCGCTAAAAAAGGAACAATCCATCTTCAGTTTCCGTCTCAAACATATGGCGCGTAGGAGTCTGTCAGACTTCAAGTTCACATCAGTATTGCTCAGATATTAATAGAACTACCTACAATATTAATCATTATGAATCCTGATTCAAACCGCAGGATGGTAAACCAAGTTTGTACATCAAACAACAAGAAACAAACATAGATACAGATATTTATTTATTTACTACTTAGCACACATAAACCAGTAAAACACAAGGACACTAAAAGATGAAAGATAAATAAATATTGTGGGTAAATAAATTTGGGGCTGGGTAGTGTTGTATGAATTGTCATTCATACAACACTACCCAGCCCCAAACTGAGCAGAGCTTGTACCATGGGAACCGGATAGCTGATATAATACTTGAATACTTTTTTTTGTAAATACATATTTAGAATACAATATGACACCCAGACCGAGAACAAATATTTATGTGGTGAACACTGGTTCACCACATAAATATTTGTTCTCGGTGGGGATCGAACCTACGACCTACGGCGCAGAAGGCAGAGCTACTACCAACTGCCCTGAGAAGCCAGTCATATAGTCAGATACATCGATACTAGAGAAGTGCGACGTGTTTCTGTCAGCTACAGCAGCAAAAGGGTCTCTTGACTCAGCATAATGCCTAGCACAAACTTTGAACATCATCGACAGCATTCATAGCTTAGTTGGCAGTAACTCTGCCTTCTGTGCTGCAGGCCGTGGATTCGATCCCCACCGAGAACAAACACTTGTGTGGTGAACATAGATGTTTGTTCTCTGGGTGTTACGTATTTCAAGGGTGTTTTACTTAAAGAAGTATAATAGTTGTCTGGTTCCTACTAGATAGTCCGGCGTTGAATAGCCCCAATTTATTTAAAACGATATGCAATGACACTACAGAAGCTGCCTTGATAGCAGTCATTAGCTGAGTAATAAGATTGGTTGTTAGATCACGTGTAGATTACTATGAATGTATCTCATAGTTCTCAGTCTTATATTCTCATGGGTATAACATAATGTTATAATTAACCTCGGTGCGACTGTAATCTTGCTTCTTAATTCTTAATTCTTTATTGCACACAATATAAAACACAGGAAAAAAACAGAAATAGAGGGCATGTACAAAGGCGATGCTAACCCTTAGGGCTTAGGGCTTTGCTTGCTTTATCAAACGTATGACGAAAACTGAAAGTATGAATGATTTTATTATTGGTTGTGGGTTCAAATCCCAGGGGACTTATAATTTTTGGGACAAAATAAAATCTTTATATCTCAAAATATAAAGCGAATCCCAAGAGCCCCCAGTTGACCCAGAGTCCCCTGACGCTATACTATAAATCATACACAATATTTAGTTACAAAATCTTCGTTTTTTTTTTCGAAATTTTTAAATGTAAGTAATCTATATTTTTCAGTTAAGTTAATAAAATTAAGTAAATAAAAAAAAGATAAAACATGTAGATGGTGCAAAACAAAATAAATAAATCATCTAAAGAGGTATTTTTGATAACTCACAAATCATGGAATTCTCCAGTTTCTGTGTAAATAATTGTCATAAACAAAAATTCAATAAGTTTCGCAACAAATAAACCTGAAACAAAGAAATAAAATGTCCATGAAAGTTGATTTTTCCTATAACAATTGTGCAATTAATTCTTTCATGTTTAAATGGAAAGTATAATGTAACAAACTTTTGCGTCTTCAAACAATAGTTAATATTTCTGTTTCTACCGAATTATTCACAGCTAATGAGTTTACACAACAATGAAAGCAGGTAGGTAATGTACAGTCTACTGCACAGTCATGTGTACAACTCGTAAATTTCATGTTAATGTAGGATAAAAACTAATATTTTACTTATATTTTGAGTATTTGCTTCGTAAACGTCCATTGCAATGCTGTGACATTGAATTGAAATTACGATTGTAATTTTTTTATAGTGCCTGCTGATGTGATGATACAAGCAGATTGTCGATTGATTTTAAGCCCTCGCCTATGACAACATTATTTCGTAGGCCTCACAAATTAAGAACATGCCATATGATGCACTGCCCTCAGTGAGCTTGAGGCATACAGGACTTCATGAGTTTGTAATTTTACTGGCAACCACACCCTTCAAAGTGGAAGTCTCCTTTAAAAGTGGTGGTTAAGTTCTAGTGCATTGGACTGTACAATGGTAACGCTAATCGAGTGCGTTCTGATCAATTGGCCAGCAAGCTATTTATGGCATTCGCGGTATTTCTGCAATATTACAACATTATTACCACTTCATGTAACTTCGGAAGTATCAGCAACATTTTCTGACGTTTTCGAAATGATACCGAGTCTATTGCAAGTTTTACAACTTCTTTTTGTCGTGTTCTGATGAGTCAGTAAGGTAAAAGTATCTTGAGTGCTCCTCAAAAGGGGTCTCGTCACATCCAACTTAATTTGATCAGGCAATTGCGTTTCTTTAATGTCGTAACACTTTTTGTTACAAACGCAATTTATACCATGTGCGCGTAAAATAAGCTCACGATTTTTACCCTCATCCCCCAGCACACCCATCACCCCACTCACCCCATTGCACGCATTTGAATAATTCGCAATCGCGCATTGCTCATATTTCGTTAGTCTCATAATATATCACACTACCTATCATCACACTAATATTATAAATGTGATGATAGGTTTGTAAGGATGGATTTTTGTTAGGCTACTTTTAATACCGAAAAATTAACGGGAACGGGGCGAGCGAAGCCGCAGGTGGCCACTATTAATAATATAAAGTAATTACTTATAGCTTTACATCCGAAAGAGTTCATCCTTTTTTTGGAGAATGTTTGCAAAGAGCTGGTTTTCCTATATGGTGAGATTGTAGTCAAAAACGGTCTGTACATCATAAAAAATTCCTTGATCCCTTACGGCTTATCCTTTTGAGAGGGATTTAAAAAAGATAACTTTGTGCCAGCAAAGTCACGCGTGATTTCACTAGTAATTTATAGTTATCATAATATCACGTTACAAATGATTTGTCCAAGCATGATTTCCTCTCATTAAGATAGCCAGTCATTCTTTATAATAAGTCTTTTCCGTAGTTTCACAAAACTAGCAATTTACTTTACCTACTTATAAGCTCATACTCATAAAATTCTTTATAAAAACAGTGTAAATATTCTATGTTTGGGGAATAGTCTAAAAAACTTTAAAATAAGGCGTTATTTTCTTTGTAAGGCCAACTATCTAGTAGAAACGATGTCTCGATTTATCATGATAAAATTTATGAATGGCGACAGAATAAAAACTTAGTAAGGAGTTTTCTTGAAATAAATCAATCACTGCTGCAAACTCAGGAAGCAATTCACGTTCGTTGCAAAAACTATTTCCACCTTTCATTCGTCACACTTTTTTTTTGACGTTTGTTTTATCAAATTGACAGTTAATGTTGCACCCGAAACAACGTTGCATACGTTTATCTCTATCTCTTTTTCCCATTTAGTAAGAGATGGCAACAGTTTCAACTTTATTTTGAGCATTACATAGTCATTTTAATATCTTTTTGAAATTGAATGAAAAAATAAGTCAAAAGGGTTCATTTATTTGCAAAGAAAAATAAACTGAATGTAATCTGAAGTATTTATAAAATGTACAAAATGTAATAGAGAATGAAAATTCAAAAACTGGGGGTATATTGGTGGGCCAAACTCATACCTCTTGTATGTATTTATAATGTTCGCTGAATATCTAATTGTTGTTTGTTCACATACTTACTTACCTTATCCCAATACAAACAGCTTTTAATCCGTGAGAAGTTGGTATCACTTCTGGTATCATCACTATTATCGCATCGCTACTGCCAATTACCTCGGTCGGTAACTCCTTCGATATAACATGTTCTTTGGCTAATCAAACATGTTTAATTATGTCGTATTACGTCAAACTGTCTCCTTTCTAATCACGTAATACACAGTTTTAAAGCACTAATGAAACGCCCGCGTCTGTGTCTTGGTTTACTTTTTTATGTAACTTTTGTCCCCTATCGTGGCATGGGGGATTAAATCACCCCTTAGGCGGAAAAGGGTAGGGGCATGGACTACTGTTTTGTGCACCTAAAATGTGGTTGTAATTATGGAGACAGAACTTTTTGAACGCCGAACTGGAAAAGTAAGATGAATATATTTTTTTTCAATCACTTCTTAACATGAGATTTAAGATTTAAGCACTTTATTTTAGAAAAATCTTTTTTATATAAGAGTATTCTTGATAAAGTTTTGATATAGGTATTTCACCGCCAAGTTCGAGAAAGTCACGAGCGATTTAATACGAGCTATTAGTAGGTATGTTATTATGGAAATTAATCTTGTTTTTATTTCATTACATAACTAAATGAAACGTTAAAAAAATGTCATTCAAATTAAGCAGAAAGTTAACATAAATGTCATGTGACTTGACATTTGACTGGCCTCTCAGCTCAGTTGGTAGTAGCTCTGCCTTCTGCGCCGTAGGTCGTGGGTTCGATCCCTACCAACAACAAATGTTTTGTGTGGTGAACACAGGTATTGGTTTTCTGTCTGGGTGCTATTCTGAATTCTATGTACGTATGTATTTACAAAAAAATATTCAAGTATCATATCAGCTATTTGGTTCCCTGCTTAGTTTGGGGCTAGATAGTGTTGTGTGGATTGTCCACAATATTTGTTTATTTATTTTTATTTTAATGGATTGTAAAGCTCCATAAAAATAAAAATAAACTATTGAATAAGCTGGCGACCTATCAATGCAAATATATCTAGGCGACCAGGGTTTCCACATTCTCGTTTTATATTTATGCATATTTGATGTCACTGAATAATTAATTAGCACACTGTTGCGTATATTATGTATAATCAAACATAAAAATTTGATGAATTGACAGAATTAAGGCGAAAGTAACGATTAAACACAGTTAATACTGTATATCAGTAAAGTAAACAGGACTTTGCATGTATTGTACATGATTTACTTAGCGTCTGGGATAGCAAATATTTCTCATGCCTCTATTAACGTATTATAGTGCCTGGGACAGAGTTTTTATGATGGAATAGACTTGCCCAGCACCTATACCATTCTGACAGCTAAGCCAGTCTAATCCACTGGAAAGCAATGCGTGTCAATGAGTAGATTCCATCATTAATTTAAATTACCTCCTGTAACTTTATCGCATACTCCTTACGTAGGTGTGATAATAATCTTCTACGAGTTAACGAGCTCAATAAGGGAAGTTATTATTTTTTACAGCCTTTCAGTAAACCCTATAAAAAAAACACAAGCAGCCTACACATTCGCTTAACTCATATGCTGAATGCGATTATTTTCAATTATAGCTGGTGCAAGCTGCACGCTACAAATCAGCCTATAAATCCTCAATTTAGATGTCTGGAGATAACTCTCGCTCCGCTCTAAACAATACAATCAATTAAGCAGTCTGCTGGGGTGCCTGTGCCATTATTAATGGATCCCCGTGATCACAGAATAGATAGGAAAAGCAGTAGCGACAGGAAATAACTAGGAAGCTGTTTATGAGAGCGTAGGCTATGCTTGCTGACTTGATCATGTACAACTGTGAACTGCTCTAAACTGCCGAAATCCAGTTTTGTCGTTGGTGGATAATCCTTTTTTACTCGAAATTTTAAACCTGTTCCTGTTCCCAGTTTTGATTTTCAGAAGAAGTTTTCCCCCATACTTCGCTGGTTCAATATCATTTTCTTGTCCTTATCCCACTTCATGTGGTCGGCACAACAGGTTTTCGTTCTCCGCTCTCCTTGGCTTGGTTAATATTTGCCGTCATTTCAGCAGTCATCCTTTCTTACCCATGTCATCCTTCACACAACACATACTTCGTTGCTTACAGACTAAAAATAAGTTGACCCAAAAAATTATCAGCAAATACAACAGAAGCTTACGATTTTTCATGACAAGCGTGAGTATCACGTTTTCTTTGAAAGTCTCGCATACTGTATATATGAAATAGTCCCTCAATAGGGTTTTAGGGAGAACTATCGTTACTGGAATCAGCAAAACTGAATTTAAGCAGTGCCTCACCCTTCCCAGCTACCCCTGTAATGGATGGATTAGACATTACCCCTGAGGGGTGACCTAGGCCCCTAGCAAAGTCGATTGCTGTGAATGGATGCGTGCAAAGTCCATTTAAGTGCAGTGGATTTTCTCAAATAAGGGTAGGGTGTAATTTTGTGGACTGCTCGGCAGTGGCAGTGCCAAGGAAAGTTTATGAAAGTAACTTCTGGCAACAGCACATACATTTTCTTTTTTCTATAGTTAAATGCTAACCTACGTTCTTGTTCATAAACAACAAAGAAGCAATACCAATGATACAGCGCAGTCGGACTTGGTTCGCAGTAGTACCATATTCGGTCGTGTAGCGAACAGTACATCGGACAATAAAAATATTACTTGTACGGCAGGTTCGATGGCATCAAACCACCAAAACAGTCAGGGTGAAGAAGCGCACTGTATTGTACCGTTCTGTGAATGTTAAAACTGTACACCGTACAAATAATCTTTGTAACTTTTTTACTTATCAGCTTAGAAACAACTGGGTAGTCCAGGGACCTATTAGCTCGTATATTGTCAAGTGCGGAAGTACTGAGAGTTGATCGGTGTTCGATCGTTTTTTTACTACGCTGAGCGTTGATGCTACTTTGATCAATATTAAAAGAAAAGAAAGAAAAAATACATTAATTTGACATAATAATTATACATAGGTGTAGACGTTCACAACATATATAATATTGAGCTTGCTTCAAAGCCCACACAAGTATTCGTCGTACCTAGCTAAAATCTCTCACCATGGATATGATGTTTTTGAATAGTTCAAGGACTAACGAGTTGAAACTGATTTATTAATTTGCTTCTTCGCTATGGGTGTGGTAAAGTGTTTATTTTAATAAATTACGTAATTTGTTTCTAAGTTCTTAAAATTCGATGATAACCTCTGCTACCCACATTTAAAAAGGATCGAATGTCATGCATACTTAATATTTCTAATAGAAATATTAAGTATGTATGACATTCGATATTCGAGGGCTCATTAACCCTTAAGGCCTGACACACCTAGGTCGCTGGCGTCGGCGATCAGTGAAACGCTGTCAAATTTGACAGTGATATTTAACAGCGTTTCACTGATCGCTATCGCCAGCGACCTAGGTGTGCGCAGGCCTCAAGTGATCGCGTCATTTGATCTCAACTTCCATCAAAAAGTTATATTAAAAAACGTTCAGAGATATTTAGCTAATAAGTAATATGTATTAATGAATATTATGACAATCCACACAGCACTATTTAGACCCAAACTAAGCAGAGCTTGTACGATAGGAAACAATAGTTATAATATCGCCCAGAAATAGTAGTTCGTACTCATTGTAATTAAGTCTGAATAATAAATAAGTTTTATTTCTATTTTCTTTCAATGTTACTGTTACCGTAAAAAGTTAATAGGATTAATCCAATCACAAAGAAGTCCTATAAAATAGGTGGCGTCACAAACTAGGCCAATGCCACTGGTCTACATAATATCTGCTGTACCTAAGCACAGTCGGCAATGGAAATTAAAAGCAGTTTGAGTTTTTCATACCAACAAAAATGTAATGACTTCTCGCAACCTTTTGAAAGATGTAAAAAAAACAAGTGAAAAAATCGCCTGTGGAATGATCTCCCTGCTGAGGGGTTCCCTAAGGACTATAGCATGGGGTTCTTCAAAAAGGGCGTTTTTAAAGTTTTAAAGGGTCGGCAACGCGCTTGTGATGCCTCTGGTATTGCAGGCGTCCATAGGCTACGGTTACCGCTTCCCATCAGGTGGGCCGTATGCTTGTTTGTCAACTTAGTTGTATAAAAAAAAAACTGAAATATAATATCACTGAACTTATTTATAAAAATCGGATGCTACTATTTGTGTACAATCCGATTACACTATTCTTCTTCTTCGTCTTTTTCTTCATTACTAAAGGTCGTGTCCAGCTTAAAACACCTGAGTCGCGGCGTTGACAAGATTTCCATTGATAATTCAGAGAGAAATGCTCCGTTGTTTTGCATATTTTAAATTATGTACAGCGATGAGTAACCTACCGTAAACTAGTTTTCAGTTTAACTGCGTAATGCACACATCCTGTCGCTATATTTGTCTATTGAATAAATGTATGGACAAGTTACGCAGAAAGCAGGTTCTTAGATCACCAGCAAGTTCAAATACGTTCGCCACGTGTGTTCATGCAGGCAAAAGTACAAATCAGTGTAAAATGCAAAGAAAAAGAAAATGTACACTTCATGTCATATAATAATTCCATGTAATTAGGTAAATAAAAATTAATCGCCAAAATGTATGCTTAAGTATGAATGTATGTATGTACACCTCCAAGATGTACGCACATAGCTTCCGATTAAAAAAAAAAAAATTGAATTTATAAAGATTTATTTTTTTTTATTTTTTTTTTTATTCTCAATTTTAAAGGACTTGGAGTCGCACAGCGACTATGTCAGCCCTGTTATAGCTTACAAGAAACTGCTACGACTTAATAATATGATAAACAAATGTAAAAAGTTCTTGTCAAAGTAATAGTTCAAGCTCTCGTTATTTGGGCATCAAGCTCTGCGAGTGCCACTGCGCAATATTTTAAAAATTGCGCAGCAAAACCCACAGGGCCTGATGCCTTGCCTGCAGTTACACTAGAGATGTTGTTATCCATCATAAAAGAGGCCTAATATTTTAGTAAACACATCTCCACTGCTCACCATCTGCACTAAGAACGATATTAATTCATCAAAAAGTAGTTTCAACACCTGACTAACTTTCTCTTCAAAACTTGAGGCAGAAAATACAATATCCTTCACTTTTCTAAATATTCTGCTAAAACTGCTTTTTTCCTTCTTGTTCTTGTTGGATTTTCTTTCATTTTTCGCCTCAGCCGTTGCCTCCATCATAAACGATGATTCTAGAGCAGCAGCGCTATTATTATTCAACTGTACCTTTCCACGTCTCTTACTCTTCCTAATTTTCTTTTTCCGTGCATTAACTGGTCCATTTTCAGTAACATTTTCTTCACTGCTCTCCTTGGATCCATCATCACTGAGCTCTCCTACATTGTTGCACAAAACTTCAGGCTCCAAGTGTATTGAAGCTTGCGTTTGGATCACCTTTGCGCCAACACTTTGACTGTAAGATTTAGTTAGCCTAGGTGGTTCATAGCTCGTCGAGTAATTAAAGGTTGGATTCATAAAGTGCTCATCAAAATTGCAAGTTTTATTCTCTAGGTACTTCGACAACGCATTTTTATAGGTACAATTTTCGTCACACATAATGGACCTAATTTTGCGCTCCTTCAAATATACAGGACACGACTTACTCAGGGCCATGTGCTTGCCTTTGCAGTTAATGCATCGGTACTCCGTCGTCTCACAGTTTATATGTCCTCGGCCACATTTCGGGCAACACGTCTTTTTCGTTGGACAAGTTCGTGTCATATGTCCAAACCTCCAGCACACAGAACACTGCGTCACCGGAAAAGTGTAAGGATCTACTTTGAATCTGCAACCATATCCAAACACATAGGGAGGCAAAGTAGCGCCTTTGAATCCAAAACGTACAGTCTCGCTCGTGACCCATTCACCTTCTTCCGACATTCTATTCAACCTTTTTACAGACATTATTTTTTGATCGCACTGCAATGACTCCATCAAATCTTCTTCCTTTACATCAAGTTCCAAATACTTCACACCATAGCTAATGCCAACCTCATTAGTCATAAAGCATCTGTACCCAGACTCCATAAAGGTTTTATTCAAAATTAATTGGTCTGCATCGTCCTTATTTTCAAATGTAATGACTACTCTATATGGACTTTTGTATTTTATCTTTGTTACATTTGTTATTCCTTCAGCTTTCAGTAACATAGCCAATCCAATTTGTTTTGGTAACAGTTGGTATGACGAGACACATACTTCAAAACATTTATCACTATCAGTCATTACATTGGCACTTCTCTCAGATGTCGATCCTAGGAGTTTTCTAGCCGCAACACGATGTGCCTTCCTTTGCACAAGCGTAAACTCATCCTCCTCAACACATTCTCTTTCGTCGTTGATAACGTTAATCCTCAATCGTTTCGCCGGCCGCGCCTCATTCACAGAAAATAATTCCTCACATTGTTGATTTACATCAATGATTGCCTGCAGGTCCATGTCTTCTTCACTCATGGTACTGTTGCTGGACCGAGGCCTGAGATCGACCTCGGCCGCGTCCATATTTGGGCCGCGCCCAAATGCACCGAAAATGTAATTCCCGTATAGTCCGTAATTAATTACAATCGTGCATCACAAAACTGAGCCTAAATTCACACTTTAAATAGCAAAAAACAATTAAAATAACAGGAAAATTTTCAAACCATCCCGCGTCAAAAAACCACAGACAACGTACTACATTTATAAAGATGATGTTTAAAGATCATGTTAAAGAGATGACAGCTGGAATGGAAGACCGACACATAGACTTAAAAAACTCCTTGCTGCTAATTGGTTTCTAACCTCCTTGTTACGACCTCAACTGTAAGTACCTCTGCCGTCGGTAAAAAATACACGATGAAAATCGTATTCATCAAAACCTACACAAAACCAACAAGAGTGAGTTGTTTTTTTTCAAATCTTTTTACCCAATCATGGTTGACTGGGCCAAATATTCTGGTTGTATCCATCAGTAACCGTTTTCAATGTGAATGTTCAAAAGCACTGTTCAGCAAACTGATGGTCTTTTTATGGGGTGGCTATTGTAAACAGAGAACTGGCGTTTTGCCACCTGTCGGTGATCGAATGAGTAAGCAAGGTTAATGTGGAGGACGTGATTTCGATTGGAAGCGTCATCGGGCAGGAAACGTTCGAACGTACTTAAACTTGATAGAATGCTGTGGATAACGACCGTACTTGTAGAAACGAGTCAGGCGATTTCTTGCAGACCTCTAATAATATCTAATCTAATCTAATAATATGAAATTAAAAGAAGCACTTTAAGTTTTCAGAAAGAACTTTCAAAAAACCTACTGAATTCCTACGGTTAATAGTATTCGTATTGTAGAGATCTGGGGGATGATTCTCGGGCTGACCGGGATTTTCAATGTCCCTAAAAGATCTCGGCCTATTGATCTCTGACAAACATAAGCTATCCCGAGTGAAAAATGTCTGTCTATACTCAAAAAGCCAATTCTCAGTGAAATACGACATCTATCTCTGTTGATGGCATATTTTTCAACACGAGATGCGTTACGTTACACGCTTATCCAATAATCGAACGATTAATCGATCGGTCATTTACTATTATCCTAGTGTTTTGTTCAATTATTTATCAAATGATATTTCAATTTGTTACTACAATTGAATTACGTTTATACAAAGCTAAAATGTTGGGAACAATTGAGTTTATAGGTCAAAATTTCAAAATTCAAGTTTATGATATCAAACTGACTAATAACGGAACGTAATTCGGCGCATACTTCATCAGTGTTGCTATTTAATTCTATCTAACGATAAAACGCTAGATCTAGCAGTTGGAGGACTTACTCGTAACTAATATTTTATTTTTAGCCTCGAAGTAGAATAGTTCTTAATAGCAACAAAGTTGTCTATAACACGTTATTCAAACTGTACAAACTAAAATAAATAATAAACAAACAAATAATGCGGACAATCCACACAACACTATCTATCCCCAAACTAAGCAGAGCTTGTATTATGGGAACCAGATAGCTGATACATTACTTAAATAATCCTTTTTTTTTGTAAATACATACATAGAATACAATATAACACCCAGACATAGAACAAACATCTGCGTTCGCCACACAAATATTTGTTCTCGGTGGGGATCGAATCCACGCCCACCAGCGCAGAAGGCAGAGCTACTACCAAAAAAAAAGCACCTTGGTGCATTTCCATACCAAACACAAACCAAAGCACCTTGGTGCATAAATGCACCAAAAAAAGTTTTGCGCCAAGCGTTGAGACATCTGTCTGACTCGCTTTTTCTACTACAATGTCCGTAAGGAACGAAAAACCATCCTTTTCGCACTGATTTGAGCTTTGTAAATATGTATGTCAACTTCAAAACAGTTACCTAGACGTCAACAACACAAAAAAACAAAATCAGTCTTACGGAACCACGCGCGCGGGCATTGTTTACGTATTGTGAATTTTAGTTTTTTTGCCTTATTGCAAGTGTTTTGTGTTGTTTAGTGCTTAAATATCGCAATAATAACTCAATAAGTAGTTATTAACGATAAAGTTTTGTGTAAACAGTGATTGAATTCGTTCAAATCGACTAAAATAACCAGCACATTCTCGACTTTTTTTCCCAAGAAAATTTTTTCACGCCGCTTTTTTATGTGAGTATTAAAAATTATTAATATGACAAGTAAATGCAACTAAATCCTTGCTTCAGGGCTGAAATAAGCTTTCAGGGGATACTATTTTTTTAACTATAATTACTTGTATAGGACTTTTCTAGAAATTAAATATTATTAAGATCCACCTGCGCACCCGCGATGCAAAAAAATACGAGATGCAAATAATATTATCGCTTTATTTTTAAGTTAATTTAAATTAATGCTTCGAGTTCTGTCAAAGTTTTTGAGTTAGTCAAAATTTTTGATTCGGAACTGTTTACGTAGTATTAGGCCAGCAAACTCATCAAAATTCTAAATGC
This sequence comes from Thera obeliscata, assembly GCA_947578465.1. NCBI lineage: Eukaryota > Metazoa > Arthropoda > Insecta > Lepidoptera > Geometridae > Thera > Thera obeliscata. Next base: position 10,932,899 of record OX387926.1, read on the forward strand.
AATTCATCATGCCATTAAGCTCGAATACGAGAGATGTTTACAAGACGGGAATTCCAAGAACATAAACACTTATCTGGCGTTTCAAGTGGGTCGCGCGTGACGGGGCGTCTTGGCGCCAAAACAAATGCTAGCGTCGGTGATCGTCACACGTTTACCTAACTGTTTTTTTTTTTGGTTGTTTTATGAACCAAGGTGCTTCAAGCGTGGTTAATAATTTTCAGTTTTTTTTTATTGAACTAACTGAAATACATTTCACTAGCGGGCAACACTCAAACCACAAAAAAGAAGAAGAGTTTATTTTTGGTTTTTGTCCAAAAGTAATTAAATTATTTTATCCCCATAATATTCTCATTACGGACAAAACTACAATAAGTGGGGCTCGTTGTGTTATTTACAAAGTGTTTATGAGGTGTTTGGAAGTGTACCAACCAACAAACACTAGCAAGCTGAAAAACTGCCGTATGAAACTGAATAGAGGTTTTTTACTCAAACAGCAGATGAAACTGGGGTAAAAAGAACAGCAGTAGACGTACACTGTTATATTTTACTAAAATAATCGTGTAAATCCCTGTCAAACATAATAATTATTCATTGTCTCATTGAATCCTATTTGGATGTCCAAATCTTTAGTTTTGATGCATTATGTACCTATTTACTTGGTATAGGTGCTGGGCAAGCCTATTCCATCTAAAATCATATCATTCACATCAAAATTGTATTTATTCAGTTAAATTGTTCCAGGCACTATAAAGTTCCGCGAGTAGGGCTTGAGTAATCACCAGTTTAGCCCCTGAGGCTTATTTATATCATCTACAATAGATGAAAAGGCCTGTATGTAAATACTTTTATTCATATTTGTATTTATTTTGTTGCAGGAAAATCTGAAAAAACTAATAGGGAATGGTTGGTGAAGCCAAAAGAAAATTTACTATAAAGCTCTGTTATGGTTGAATAAAAATAGTGCTGGAAATTATATAAGTACTATCAGGCAACAATATTGTTAGTCTACCACTACACACAGGACTTACTTACTTTGCTTCGTCTATCTGTACAAACCACCAAGCTTGAACCATTATTTGCAAATAGTCTGCAAATAGCCCAACGGTTTCATGTGAATTTTGTAATTATATGTTTGTAAATAAAGTTATTTGTAAATAAAGATGTGGTTTTTATTCAGTCTATTAATTTTTTTCCTCTAGTAGGTATATAAAGTATAGTAGGTATTGTAGGTTTCTAGGCAGAGACTGTTTGGGTCCATCGGTGGACCATCACTCTCGTAGAGAGTATTATATTCCTTGGACCATCGGTCTTATGATATTTCTCTAATAATGTAGGTTATTTTTTATTTTGATTGTATGTCTCTAGTCCCATTTTCAAGTATGGTAAGAATTGTAATGAAATCTCTTGTATTTAAATGATAATGATTAAAAAGACAAGCTTTTATCAGAGCATTGATTTAATATATTACTGCACTTATATTCATCCTATTATGAGTTGACTGTTCATGCCGTTCTGTGGAAGGTCCGGTAGCTCTTGAAAAACCTTCCCCAATCTTCAGATACTGCCTCATGGGGGGTCGTTGGGAAGTGTACCCATTTATTGAATTCTCTTGATAGTACTGAAGATATGACAGATCCATTAGGATGCCTAGCCATAGCCGGTACCGACTAGCTCCCTGTGCTCAAGAAGTATAATGTGATGAAGACCTAGAAAAATAATGAAATTGTCATAAAATAATACCTGCAATCCACAATGGCAGAACAGTGTACTAATTTAACTTATTATTCTAGGTAAGTAAGGCCTTATAGGTAGGGACTTGTCTTATGCTGTTATGAGGCATATCCTATCTACCAAAGGTTCCTCACCATTGAATTAGGTATATTTAGTTGGTAAGAGGTTAGGTTACCGAATTATACCTTTGATTTAGTGGAAATCTTTCTCTGCTGCAAGTAGGGACCGCACAATATCTTCGATGAGTTTCCAGGCCAATGCTTTACTTAGCGTAAAGTGATTCTTATAAACATAATCGGAGAGCTCAAAGGCATTGCACAACCCCGCACTTTTTCTACGTTTTCTGTAGCTGTCGAGGATTCTACGATGAGGTCGTCCATGAATTACATAAGGACATCATCCATTCTCTCTTCGAAAAGAAGCAATAAAATACAATTTTGCTGAAAATAATATTGTGTTTGTCAAACGATTAACCAATTCAAGAGATCTCGAATACTGCATTCTGTCTCGGCTAGTCCGGACTAGATGTTGTGTCTCGCATGAACTTCGACCGAGAAATTTGCAGAAAGAGATCGTGGGAATACGCCAAGATGGTTGTCACGACTTTTTGACCGACCTATGACGACATCTCCACCGTAAAATAATCCCGGTCAGCGCGAGAATGACGCCCCTGAAAAATTGTGGCTTGCTTGTGGCTGTTATTTAAAAACCAATGTTTTTTTAGCGGATTTCATTTATGCAAACATGCTCAATGTAATATCAGGCAGCTTCTGGTGTTAGTATTGACATCTAGAACGTTGGTCAGTATAATTAAGATAATTAGCCCACAGATTGGCGGTAACGTATTAATGAATACAATTAGCTTGAAAATTATACCCACGCGTACTCCACTCATAATCATGTACTTCGACAAGACACTCGCCAAGGTGATAATATTTAATTTGCATATACTTGTTTCTGTAGACGTATATAGCTTTTTTGGTAACTTCTTGGTCTATCAATTGCGCAGTTACCATTTTGACTACTATTTCATCTGTGTGACCTCTCGTGGCATTTATCTGCTTTCCTGCCGCGGGAAGCAAGGTCCTGGCTTCGATAATCCAATAAGCCACGACGAAAGGCTCTGAGTATCCTCCAAATCCATTACCAGAGTTGGTCATTCAATATAATTTTAGTTAAAATGCTTAGCGGAGACCTATGTCCAGCAGTGGACTTCCCAGGCTACTGATGACGCTTTTAGGTTTATGCTAATGGACTATTAGAAGTTTAATTTGCACGCGTTGAGGTGCTAATTATTGAAAGCCCAAGAAGAATTCAAGTTTGCTATGAATACAACAAAGGTTCTCAAAAGGCGACCACGAACTGAAAAACTATACGTAGGACGCCTACCCACCCTATAAACGACATTTTTAAGATCGGGAAAAGTCTGTGGAAGTAGTGGACTCAGAATAGTTCTTCCTCTTCATTTATTCCAAAATAACAAAATACATTTCTGTGCGGAATTTAAACTAAAACTTATAACTAAGAATACACATTATTTACAAAAACTATTACTATTACGTTCTTCCTTGAAATGTTTAGAAGATACCTAAGTTTAGCAGACTTCTCAGATGCTGATAATGATGACAATGAATACAAATGTTGTATTTAGGATGATGTTCATTACAATATAGGTAGTGCGTGGGCCGGATGGGTACCGCCTCCACTGATGCAGATGAGTAACAGCATACCCTATAATTAACTTCAATATATAGTTTATGCGCTCAGTTTATCGTGTGTTTCATACAATGACGTGATGTGGGTCAACTTTAAATTCGGCCTAGCTAATATTGTTAGTAATTTGTTAGTAAAGGCACAATAAATTGGCAGCATAAAAATTCACAATTCGTAATCGGTTGATATTTTTTGCTTATCAAGAGATCTCTTGGTATCACAAAGATTTTTATAATGTCCCAAAAGTTAAGAGCCGAGCGGGATTTCCTTAAGTGTAGTTAACACTATAAAATCAAGAAAAGTACATATCTCTAAAGCCGGATATGTTGTAGGAAAAAATAGAAACAGCATCACGAGTTTTATCCCCAAACATTTGAACTCTTAGTACGAGTAAGTTACTAAGAAAGTTAATGGTCCAATGTTCCGGCCAAGTATTCGGAAAAAACAGCCATTCCGATGGCAAAGATTAATAAAGACTCATACCATTGAATCATATTCCCCCAGCCATTGTATGCAAACGGTCAAACGACCACTTAATTTGGTAAGAACAATAGATAATGATAAAAGGTTGTTATGGTACAACCATAGACAACTGTAGAGTTTGTGTTGCGCTGTGGGTAGTCATGCGATGCACTTGTTGGGAAATTATCGATGAAGCCACTTATTGACTGCGTTTGTAAGGTCAATCTAACCAGCTGTTCTGCTAATATCCTTGATTTAATCTTTTAATTTTTGCATCAATATGAAGTCACTTTTATTAATAGGACAGTCATTATTATTATTGTTGCGGGGTCCTCTATAGCGCTGATGATCATAATGTTGTAGTAGGTATTTTCATTAACTTTTCATGTCCTATCTTACCTTGTTTAAGGATCTCTCGTAATTAATTTAAGATTTTTTAAAATCGGATGATTATCGTATATTTTATCGTACAAAGTTTTTTAAAAGATTTTTTCATTGCTCATACTCTGAAAGTAGGTCTGAAGTTGCCTGAGGGGCCATATTGAAAGTAAAACTTTCAGCCCTAGGGAGAATCGCTTTCTACTGACAGCTGTCAAATTATAAAAAAAAACAAGTTCTATTTTATTCAACCATGTTCCAACTTTCTAAAGTCTTTCTTACTGCAAGGAGGTCGTTGAACCAAATTCCAACTTTTTATTCAGCAAGTAGGTTGGAAACCCATTACAACGGTAAGAAGTTTAAAAAGTCTAATTAGAACGCAATGTAAAATTTAAATTTAAATAACATAAAGATAGTATTAAATAAATAATATATCTTCTAAATTACTTGATTAATATATTATATAGCTTCAACTATTTATTTAAAATAACATAGATATGAGCAAACAATTTACCATTTATGAGAATGAAAATAATGGCTGAATAATGCTGGCGAACCGAAGCCGAAGGCCCGCCAGAGAAAAAGAAAAAAAAAAACGGGAAGGCGGCAATTCAATCTTCATTTTCACTAATTTTTCTTTCATGTTTTTATTTTTACTTTCCTTGTATTCGTAATGAAAAGCACAGTGTTTACCTCGGGTGAAAGTCTTTTAAGTCCCTCAAGCTCCATTGGCGCCCTCGCTACGCTCTGGCGCCAAACCCGTCTCGGGACTCAAAAAACGTGACTTTCAACACTCGGGTAACAATGTACTATACTTTTCTTTATCGTATAAAGGCTTTGTGCGATGAAATATAAAAGACATCTCATCATAAAATTTACAGTGTCATGTTTAGAGTGTCGCGACACTCTATACACATGACTCTGTAAATCAAAGAAGGTTTTCTTATTGTTTTCTTCCTCTTTGGAATCACTAGGTACTATTACTTTTTCTTAAGGTCGATTTACATCAAACGAACATAGAGCTAGAGCTAGAACAAGAGCATTCCTTCGTGCTCTTTTAGTGTAAACGAAAACTTGTATTCAGCGTTTACATCAAACGAACAAAGAGCTAGAGCTAGAACTAGAGCAAGAACATAAGAACGCTTTGAAGAGACCGCTCAGGGGCGCGAGCACGTCCGAACACGCTAGAACGCTTTATGCAACTGTTCGCGCGCTCTTGCGCCGTTTACATCAAGCGAGCGAGCATTCTTAGAATATTCCTAGAATCTTTTCGAACGCACTAAGAACAACGAAGGAATGCTCTACGCCTGTTTACACTAGAAGAATTAGCTGTAGTGGGGATAGAATGAGCATTCGCTCGTTTGATGTAAATCGACCTTTATTGTGTCACTGGTTCTTTGTTCTACCGTTCTTTGTGCCGATGGTCTAAGGATGTGGGAGCATTTTCTTTACGCGTCACCTTCAAATGAATTTAGAGGAATCAAGGTTCTCAAATTAAGACACGTCTCGTAATCTTTAGTTCTCATTATTGTTTAACAAACACAATATAGCAATAAGAATACCCTAATACCCTAGGAGAATGAAACTTCATTGTTTGATTAATCTTTAATTTGAGTCCTAGGCTGATCTATTGTGACTTAAAAGAGGTACCTACTGATATTTTCGTGACATTTAACTGGCTCATATTAATTGTATTCTCACTCTGACATTATTTTTTCTCATAGCTCCTCTCACATGCTACTCAAAAATACAATCTATAAAATTCCTCATATTGGCGGTTCTTTAACTGCCAATGAATCTATTGAGGAGTTGTCCACCGATGTTCTATTTATATCATCAGCTAAGCTCGCTGTCCGTTCTGCTATCTAAACTTTACAGGTAAATTGTTAATTGCAGCGTGATCAAGAATTTTGTATTATAAAAGTGACCAAAACTAAATCATTGTAGCATCAGTTTTGAAAAGAAAAGTTATACGGAAATTACGAAATTTGATTTGAATTTTATTTAACAACTAGAACAGTTTGCTAGGTTAGCAAACATTTTAAGCTCAGTGTTGATCTAAATAAAAATAATCCTTTTAGGCTGACTGACAATCAACTCAGCCAAAGTAATAGTTAAAGTTATTCATAAAAATCACTAGGCTTGTATCGTACCATTCGTACCTACCTAATTCTTGCACCTGTGACTAGATTGAAAAAAGTGTCACGGACCACTGTTATACGCTCCCATTTCATTGTTTTAAGTCCTTCCAATTACGGATAGGTCATTATTAACAACTTACTGTCTTTTGACAGTTCGAAAGCGAATTCGTTTAGTTAGTCAAACAAATCGTATTGTTTTTTTATAATGTCCCAAAAGTTAAGAGCCGAGCGGGATTTGAACCCGCGACCTTTACTTTTGGGACATTATAAAAATCTTTGTGATTTCCTTAAGTGTAGTAAACACTATAAAAATTAATAAAAAATCGTATTGTCCCAAATGGGTCGGTAAGGCAGGAATTTAACCTATTACTCAAGTAGGTTACTTATTATTAATGAGATAGACAATATAGATCACAAAAGACTCTCCTAGCTAATTCTTAATGCAATGTGTGACTTGCTAAATTTTAAATTGGGTAGGTATATAAATACGGTTGTAGGCAATAAATATTGCACATCTTTCTGACGCACACTACGCTCTATGAAGCCGAGATTAGCCGATGGTGCAGTGTTTTATGCCTACCACTATATTTACAATTGAAAGTAATAGCGGCGAGGGCAGCGCCCCCTATTCATTGAGAATCGTTAAAGCTTATTGCATTGCACTCTCGGATTTATTCGCCAATTTGTCGGCGTCATGCAACATAAAGTACAGAAACCTTAGATTTGTTTACTATCTTCATCAACTTTCTAGTGTTTGTAGCGAGATATCAAAACCGATTATACACAAGTGGAATCACTCGACTAACTTTTTAGTGCAGTGTTTTATGTGAACTAAAATAAAATACCCAAATGAGTCTCCAACGAGAAAAAAGACCAAAATTCAAGATGTGGAAGTCGCTAATGCACAGGAAGCGAAAATACAGCGAGCAGTTGCCATGTGATCGCGAGAGTTACGCCGCCCTAGCGGCCATGCAGGGAGGCAGTGCGGCGACACTACCGCCATCTCTCGACGCTTTGCGAGCATGTAAGTAATGTTGCCACTCAACGTTAGATGGCGTTTGCCTACCTTTCATTCATGGCTAAGAAACTCCTTTTATTGGGTGTCCAACCTTTTTACTTTAATTACTGCGCAGCAAAGAGTTTCCTAGAACATTGTTTTTTTATAGTGGGATTCAGCTATACAGAATATAAATAGGGCAAATGCATGTAGGTATACATTTTATAATCTATTCGGAAAACTGCTTCAAGATTTTATAAGAAACGGGATATATTTTTTTTTTTTTTTTTTTTACATATTATAGGCTTGCGTTTGACCGCAATCTCACCTACTGTTAAGTATAAATATTTGGTAATACACCTACATATAGTGCCCTTTTAAGCAAAAAGAAGCAAGCAAAATATTTAATTCCCTGCCTGCCTGAAGGTAAATACTGTAATTTTACAGTAAATACTGTAATTTTACAGTATTTACCTTCAGCCTACTGTGCAATTTGTAGGTATACAGTTTTTTAAAACAAGTGCCAAGATGCCTGTCACCAATTGCGAGAAATTATGATTCAGACTATTGTACCCACTGTGGTAACCGCTTCAAACGGCACCGCTCCCTTAATAAGGTCAATCCTTGTTGTTTCTGGCGAATCCTTCTAATGATGTCATCGGGGACTACCTAGTAAGGAAACAAAGGTTCGGTACAATGAACTGATGGAGACAGACATGAGGTTTTTGTCCTTCCTTTGAAATGACAGAGATTGGATGATAACTTTAAGACGCTGAACTCCGAAAAACAACTTCTCCCTCGCACACTTTGACATTTTGAAAGATATGAAAATCGCGAACAATAAATCGTAATACGATAGCACACAGCTTAAAAAAAATGATCCTTACACATTTTCCATAAGTTTGCCTAACTGGCTTATGATTGTGAAAACTCTCAAAATCTTTATTTTTTGGCTGCTCTGAAAATGAGGGAAAAAGATTAACAACAAACACACATAATATAATATCGCTAAAAGTATTGTTAAATTGTAATTTCACTTTCGGTAGGTTGGTAGTTTCGTCTAAACTTCTAACACACTTATTTGCTAAGGCTAGAAAAAACAATAGGTACGTACATAATTCGTTTAAAATGAATACATACTAAAAACTCCCTTGCAAATGAATAGGCAATGCAACGTGGACAATATGACTCCCACGACATAGTTTCCACGACTTTACGTAAACCCACTAATTACTGCGTTTTCGCATTACCATGGTATTTCTCCATTGTTAATACGACTGTAATTTTCATAATAAAAGGATAATAAAAACATTTGAACATGTAACAACTGAAAAGATCGCTGGATTTTTTCTCACCTTATAATAATTCATTTGAATTATATTTTTCTGTCTAACAATTAATTGTTTTAAAGCCAATTGAATATATCGCATGATCTCTAAAATTAAACTCTTTAGATTTCTTTAAATCACTGATTGAATCTCTTAAAATCTCTTAAAAAATGATGATAGCCGGCCGCCTGCGTAATAGAATACGCCCATAAAATTCACCTCAACAAACGATAAACATCACTATCCAGCAACCACAGGTCACGTTTATTTATTTTCACACATGTGGAACAACACACGCGAGACATACGAGTAAGTACGAGTTGACCCAGTTATAAGCCTGAAGGTCTCTTTATACTTTAGAGGGGAGAGGACGACTCTTTAGAGAATTTAGAATCTAAAGATATTCTTTTTTAAGAATTTGAAAGGATTTTAAACAACGAACACTCCATTATCATCCAATAGACCCGGTGGAAGTCGTTGGATGGGGAGGGCTGCTGAGTGCCTGTTCGGGCTTTTAGATCATGTTTTCGACTCGACGTTTCGTTAAATTTTCATTTCGTTTTCCGAGCGGTCTGGTTCTTAGCGCGCCCGATACTCCTATAATAACTCTCGCTGTATATCCAAAACGCGAGCTATACAAAACTGCACTTTTCTTTTCGTATAAAACGGGTTACAGGTTTTTTTATACTACTAGCATCAGCTAGATAAAACAATAAAAAAAGAGCATATGACTATAACAAATAATTGCCTCGTAGGTCAGGAACGTGCCCTACGATGCACTGCCCCGCGTCCATCAACTTGAGGCATAATAATGCTCAACCTCACGTGCCAATAAAATTTCACCGGCAAACACACCCTTCAAGCCGAAACACAGCAATACTGTTTCACGGCATAAATGTGCATGGTGGTAGTCCGGACTCGTCCCGTACGATACCAACATGCCTTTACCTGCCTCCTTCGGGAATGCTAACATTACGTTCCGTGCATTATTACGGTGGAAATTCTACGTAACCTGCAACGTAGAATGTCTCTTTGTGAGTGTTGGCTAGCCATTACACTGAAGCTTTGAGGGTACAAGGATTGGAATAACGCACGGCCTAAGCTATGTTGTACTCATTTGGCACAATAAGAATTCTTGTACAAGCAAGCCTACACTAAAATGTCTGATACCCTTTTGTGACTGACTCACTCATCCTATAATACATTTTTCGATTCATGTCTTATATACAACATTTTAAATTTAATAGTTTCTAATAGACCCTGAAATCTCCGCAACATTATATTATAATGCTGCAGACAACCGAAATTTCACGAAAACTTTCCTTGTTCTTTATGCAATACTTGAATTTGCCCGTGACTTCTGTGCTGCTGTGTACTGTGTGTACACATATTTTATTAATGGGACTTAATATTATAAGTAAAGTCACCCATAGTATGTCTCTGATTGCATGCTTGCTCCGATAGACTTCATCGAAATAATTATTTTCGTTCGTTTGATGAAAACATTACAAACAGACTTTGTGTTTATAATATTGTGAATTTCCCGAGTCTTTGATCTCTGAAAAGGAATTCTCTGGAAACCACGAACCATATCTCGTTCCGGACGGGTGCCCCGCTTTATTTTTTGTATTGTGCCAAATTAAAGCTTCCGCTGAGAGCTGTGACATTGCTAATAGGTCTTTCAGAGGTCAGGGACTTTAATTATACTTCCCTTTGGAGTTATTTGAATTCATTTATTATAACAAACAAAAAAATGCTATTTAAATAATCACGATTTTTTTAGATAAATCTCTGTTACTGACATCAAGTTCTTAGGTTAAATCTGATGCAGTAAAAGAAATGGTATAAGCTATCATTGCCATCAAAGCTCCTCCAAACGCCATATTTTAAAATCTAGTTTCTTTGCCCATATACACTAAGTTACTCTAATGAAACTACCACATATGGAGGTGGAAGTGAGATCTGGTGCAAAAAGAACCAGTCTTGCTCTGAAGGCCGTCATTACAAAATTCTAAAGTTTTTCAAGAGAGCTCTTCGTAGAAATTCTCGCTTCGTTGAGGTGAAAATGTCGATGCCCCAGATCAAATAGTTGAGATAAATTTATAATTGTACTGTGGGCTGCAACGCTTACCTATTTCATATTAATATGATAGCTGCTTCACCTTGTGTCTGCTTTCAAATGCTTTTATATCTCAAGTCTTTTTGTGGAGCTCTATTCTTTGAGAAAGAGTATAATAGACACAATTTCAAATCTTCTTAAGTACGCGCAGTAATTTTTCTCCTCTCTCTCTGCTTACAACATTGATGGGCATTATTTAAGCGTTACTCATCCTACTTACAAAATAATGAGTTCCAAGATCTGATTGAAGAGCTATTGCTAGTTACGCCTCCGTATTATATCAGAAGGCCTATACTAAGATTTGCCGCAGTTTTTACGTACCATGCTGTGGTGTTATAATTTGTAGATATAATACCCACATGACGGAATAATTTCTTTACATTTCCTAGTAGGTTATTTTACTTTTGTGTTGTTAATCCCAACAGGGCGATAAGAGCTAGATTGTCCTTATGTTACCGACCGCCAAAAGCGTCACCGCACCAACATCAGCAAGTCATTCAATACAAATCTTAGAATCGGGCTACAGTTCCAAAACCGACCTCAACCGCCAAACGCGAGTGTGGGTTCATTGCTGATTACTGGATGTAATTACATACATTTGTATTGTGATGGAAACAATGATTCAGCGGCTTGTTAGCGAGTGAGTCATCTTATAGTGACTGAATTTGTACTCCTTGGGATAAGAGGCCGGCGGAGGGCGAATTTTCATACAAACGTAATACCAAAATTATAATTAGTTTAAGCAGATTTTCACTATGTTATTGTAATCACGGTATTCGTATAGTATTTATCTAGGTTCCTGAACAGTTTTTATTTTAAATTACTTACCTCAAAATGAAATAAACACCATACGCATTTTACACATTTTTTCATTGTAAAATGTGATTGGCGTTAATTTCATTTGAGGTAAGTAATTAAAAATAAAAAATGTTCAGGAACCTAGATAAATACTATACAGATACAATTATTACAATGATATAGTAAAAATCTGCTTAAATTAGTAATCATTTTGGTATTACGTTTGTATAAAAATTCGCCCTCCGCCGCGCCGGCCCCTTAGGTCGAATAATAAAGAGAAACTTCCATAAGTACTTCCACAAGTTTCGACTCTCTAGTAGCATTACCCCACAAACCTTAGTGGTTTCTTAGTGCTATTTATAATAATTAGATTATGTATTTTTAAAAAGATAAATAAATAAAAAAATAACAAAAAAAAAATTTTTTATAGCAGCAACTTTTAAGAATTTTTCGGGAAATCAATTTGTCAATATGTCATTGAAGAAAGCCTCGGCGTTGCTTATTTGGTATAATTCAAAACCGATTGACTGAGTTCTACTCAGCAACTTTCTGCGTGGCTAGATCGCTCAGTGTTATACCACTAACAGTCACCCAAAAGCTTGTATTTTAATCTGAGCGCTTACACTTACAGCAAGCTATGTGTACTTTACCTACTACTTGTAAAACTTAACGAGGCGCACTGCGTCCATTTGCATGTCATAAGGTCTCAGGTCAACAGCCCAATGCTGAGTGACCAAGAAAAAACAAGTCTAAAGAACGTGTGAACGTCCACTAACGTTATTACGATTTTACTGTACTTTTATCTGTTATGTAATCTTTTAATTATTTTGTTACAGGTAAGTCCGCGCCATAAAAGTTATAACTAGCTGTAATGTTAAGAAGATAATGGTGAGTAATAGAAAGGACAAGTGAAGTTTAAGAAACTTGAGAAACCGACGTCATGGCTAAACTGCTGAACCGGTTTTGATAAAACTCTACGCAGAAAAATCAAAAAGATGGTTGTTTTTTTAAAGCTCAACGTGATATTAATCTCACACCGTTTTTCGCAGTGTTCTGGTCTGTTACTTTGGGCACCGTTGGGCTTAAACTGTTTGAATATTTAAAAACTACTCGGTAACTTACTCCAGTTACATACATTAAGACATGTATAATAAAACTTTGTTATACGGTCTCTCAGGCAAATGAAATCGCAGTGTTACCCGCATTAAAAGTAAAGTGCGCTAAAAATCGATCTCACGAACTTTCACCCTTTAAAACCACAAAAACCCTTTAAAAATACCTTTAAACCTTTTAACAGTTTGATACCAACAAGGAACAGCGATCATATATCTTGTTTCCATAATTTTTTGAGCATTAGCTATCTGTTACCGTACTAGTTTTACAAAGCGTAGTTTATATTCGCTATAATATATGCAGTCTTATTGAAATCGTTCCCGGTCAAAGACACGTTTTGTTTTTTTTTTGCTACAGAAACTCAAACTAATTTCAAAACTGACAGATGCGACTAGGATACGCAATCACCCCATAGGTAATTACACCGCGGTTCTTTGTCCGGTGCCGGATGCTGCATTAACTGACTTGAAACGAGTGCATCTAAGCATCCGCTCGCCTGATTCAGAGCCGGTCCAGTTTGTTTACGGAGCTATTTTGGTGCGGGGTAGAGAACCGAGAGTGGACTGAGCTGTTGCAGTTTGTTAAAAAGAAAGAACAAATAATATTAATTTGTACTGTTCCACGCACTAGGTATTTAGCGAGCCCTTATAGCGGTTTCACAGCTACTTGCTAAAAATATGAAATTTAATCGAATACGAGCTGGCTGTACCAACATTTTCTAAGAAATCTTTCTTGTATCCATGACTACTGATTTGCATCATCGACTGTCTATTAATTGAATCAGTATTATTAAATTTGCAGTCATGTTTTGTATTGATCTTTGTGTTATGATTATGTCATGACTTGTTCAAGTCAGTCTTGAGGTTTAACATTGCGTGAGTTTGATAATAATATCCATTTCATTCAGGCAACAATAAGTAATATTATAAATACTCTCAGCCTGTGGAATGATCTCCCTGTTGAGTTTTTCCTTATAAGGACATGGGATTCTTCAAAAATAATAAATAAATACCTATTATAGACAATCCACACAACACTATCTAGCCCCAAACTAAGCACAGCTTGTACTATGGGAACCAGATAGCTGATATAATACTTATATACTTTTTTTTATTGTAAATACAACACTTAAAATACAATATAACACCCAGACATAGAACAAACATCTGTGTTCACCACACAAATATTTGTTCTCGGTGGGGATTGAAAAGGGCGTTTTAAAAGTTTTAAAGGGTTTGGCAACGCGCTTGTGATGCCTCTGTGGTATTGCAGGCGTCCATAGGCTACGGTAACCGCTTCCCATCAGATAGGCCTTATGCTTGTTTTGTCTACTTTGTTGTATGAAAAAATATCGTTTATGAGAATGGGGTAACTTGCTAACAGAAATATTGGATACTAGCGGCCGCCCGCGGCTTTGCTCGCCCCGTTCCCGTTACTTACATCTGGTCTCCATTACAATATTTTTATAAATTGTAGCCTATGTGTTATTCTGATGTATAAGCTATATTATCGTAAAGTTTCATTAAAATCCATTCAGTAGTTTTTAGCTGAAAGAGTAAAATACATCCATCCATACGTACAAACTTTCGCGTTTGTAACATTGGTAGGATTTAAGGTGCAGGTGAAGCTGCACATTTTTGTTATCGATAAAACGCCAGTTAAGAAGATTTGACCCCATTTTTAAGTGCTGTGTGCCAAAATTATTAGTCCGCATACAACAGCAATGCAGATGTGCCTTCCACGCATACAAATGAAGCCCACTGACCATTCCGCAACACGACAATATTGACACAAGGCCAGCTGCAAAGCAGTTTTTCACATACAAACTTCTTATATTATTCAACGTGATGTCTTCAACCTTATCTGTTTAAGAAAGTGTGTATCAGTGACCAACTCTGGTGAAGGAACTCAGTGATAGCATTATCACAAGTTTTTAATAAAAACGGGAAGCATAATTCTACTCACTAACACCTTAAAACTTAAATAAATGAATGATTGAAAATACTATAATTGGTACAACGCCACACACAAGAAAAAAGCTTCTTCTTATCATGTCACTTTCGTGCACTTTACACATATTTTCGAACTTTTTAGGTTCTACGGCATGCCGGTTTCCTCACAATTTTTTCCTTCTTCGTTTTGAGAGAGCTGTCACAGTGCATAAGTTTTTAGGCAGAAAAAAACTCATTGGTACACGACTGGATTTGAGCCCACGATCTTAGAAATGGAAGGCAGGGCCGCTACCACTAGGCCACCAGCGCTCTCTTAGCTCTTAAAGCGTTGCTGTATGCTGAAAGTGTTATTTTCTAGATAAGCTTTTTGTAGAGAGAATTTTCAAAGCATGGACGATGTTGGTTTTGGGTTGGTATTGGAAGGTATTTGGGTATTTGTGACTAAATTAGTACGAAGTACGTAGTAACTAACCACTTCCATGTGAGCGAATCCGCGGTCTATAGATCTATATATAAAATCTATCTATATTTAAATAAAATCCTGTCCATCCAAAGGTTGTCTGGAAGAGATCGCTCATAGCGATAAGACCACCCATTGTACTTCGCTTTAGTTTAAGTATTTTCGTTAAATGTGTAATGTCCTATTCTTGTGGTGTACAATAAAGTGTTATCTATCTATCTATCTATCTATCTATCTATATATTTAATTGTATATTCCAAGGACTTGTCACGCTGTCCATGCTAAAAAAATGCTTTCCCAACCCAATCTTGGTTTAAATCTCTATTTGTCAACAATGTGCCGCAACGCGCCGCGCGCCGGCGACATAGAGCTGATTTTCAAACTTGGAATCATAATCTCACCATGTAGCTTCTATGACACAACTTATCTTATCCGCAACATGTCCGCAAACGTAGGGAAACGTAAACCTTTGCTGGATTCCGTGAGTCATTGCGACTACCCACGCACGATATTAATTTTCAAGTTCTTCTTTTAACCATGCAGTTCTAAAAACAGATTCAAGACTTATCCCGTCTTAATTTACTGAAAAGGGTTTTTACTAATTTCTTCCGGCGCTTAACTCTATAAATCTCGCAGATATAAACAGAAATGGTTTCGGAATAACTAGTTCAATCAGAAATCTCTGTGAAAGAGAATCGCTGTGAAATTATGACGTAATGTTTCATAATGGGCTACTTTTCGTGATACGCTATCAAATTGCCCAATTATTATCTATTATTGCATATGATATTGCTACTGTGGAAACATAATACAACTGACATACTGTTCTAGCTGTTCCCTATCGGAATATGTAAACGAGACGAGAAAGAAAAATGTTGTCAAATTATCGCTAGTGTACGAGCGTGTCCTCGTTTCGACTATCAGTGAATACGTCGCGTTTCGTACCCACAAACTCTCATTCAAACTGAGATATGTTTAAGTACTTGCAAGGTAAAATGAATTTTATAAGCCTTGCTTTAGACTCAAAATAGCCCGGCGGTGATCTACTCAATTTAGTGAAAATTCGTAAAGTAGTTGCAAATGCACTTTCGACGTACATAATCATGCAGAGTGTCACTTGCAGCGTTTCTACCAGATTTTGCTCGTACTATCTATTCTGTGGAAAAACTCCGTTTTATCTATTCTGGGAAGCATTTTACAACAAAGCCACGTGGGCACTGTAATGTCGACGATAAACGCACGATAGTTAGACCATTGACACCGCGGTATTGCGCGCCGGCATGAGTAGAGGCGATATTATTTCTGTGAAACTTTTTCTTATTACGACTGACATTAGTAAATGTTTGGTTGAGCTGTATGCCGTGACTTTTGCCACAATTAATGTTTCTTTAAATATTTTTAAAGGGGGAACGCTTGCTGACGCGCCCTGCAACGTATGTTGAATACTGCACCTGTAGCAAGTACAAATTTATATTCAAAATAAGTCAAAGGTACACCCCATTTTTAATATGTTACGGCAAATAGTAATACTATATTGCTGTGTTATTTGTGTCAGTAAGGTCTCTATGCAACGCTCGTGGAAGCGATAAAGAAGACTATGCGATATGATAGTCGTTATCGCGTTGTAAGTTTTTTGTGGTCCCACAAAGTGTTTTTGTGGCTCTACGGTCTGGTGAACAGGGCTGTCAAACAAAGCAAGGTTTTGTAAGGTAATTGACGTTGATACTTTTTGCACCTTATTTATCCAATACTGCTTACAGTATTTTACGTACGTAAATCTTTCTTCTTCTTCCTGCCCTTATCCCACTTTATGTTGGGTCGGCACAACATGTCTTCCTCCTCCATTCTCATCTGTTTGCTGTCATCTCTGCATTCACTCCTCTTTTATCCATGTCATCTTCCACACAGTTCATCCATGTATTCTTTGGTCTACCTCTGCTCACATATCCATCCACATCCATTCTCATCACTCTCCTAGTCACATGACTAGGAGGACTAGTAAAACTTTCTGTGAGTTCAAAAATATTAATCCCTTTTCATGTTTTTTTTTATTTTTTTATTCAACCATAACATAATTAATACAGTATCAGCTTATTATTGTACCCTATAAACCATCTTGGGTTTGTGTGGGTACTCACACTCGAATTTTCACATGATATAGGTAAACGAGCACTTCTATTACACTGAGAAAAATGGATTTCTGGCCTAAGATGAATTCCACCTTTGACGGCTGAATAGTAATGACGCGAGGCGATTTTGAAACGCTTACGGTTAATTTCACTTTACTATTCGTTTGCGATAAACTGGTACATCTCTTAGGATAAACACGAACCGTCTCAAATGACTTACCGTAAGGTAGTCTTGGAATCCAACTTAACACTGTTAATACAGCAGTAATGGACTATTGAAAACGCTTTAAATTTACGACGTTGAATATGTGTTGAATATCACCGTAATTAAGGCAAAATTTAACTTAAATTAAGGCGATATATGCTTTAATAAAAACTAAACAAACTTAAACCTAAGTCATAAAAAAACTTTCGAAAGCGGCATAAATAATCTTAAGCATGACAATAGTCACCTTACAATAAGGCAGAATATACTTTAGTCACAAAAATTTGAACGTAAACCTAAAGTCTTTCAGCAACGTATGAATTCGGCAACTTAGAGGTATAATGTGGCCACATTTGCCCTTTTATAAGGCCAAATATGCTCAGGTTTCGACGAATCAAATGGTAACATTACGTCATAAAACGACATACATACTTGGTCAATATAACCGTAAATTTGGTGATATTAGTGATATCATCAGGCGAAATACGATCAAGTTACGACTAATCAAACGGTGAATAACATCATGAAACGATTTACTTATTCGGTTAATTAAACCGTAGATAAGACAAAAATCACCTTATGTTACTATTTAATCAAAAGTGGGGCGGATGATACTTAAGTTACTATTTAATCAAAAGTTTAAAAAGTCTAATAACGCCATACATATTTGACCAATTTAACCGTAAATTTGGCAATATTTACCGTATCTTAAGGCGAAATACGATCGAATTAAGACTAACCAAACGGTAAAATAACTTCATTTAACGACTTTTATGTTCAGTAAATGAAACCGTAGATATAGCAATATTCACCTTAAAATAGGGCGGATGGTAATTGAGATATTATATAGTCAAACTTTAAAAAAGCCTAATAACGGCATACATATTTGGCTAATATAACCGTAAATTTAGCAATATTTGCCTATATTAAAGGCTCAATAATGCTCAAGTTACGACTGATCAAATGGTAAAATAACGTCATCTGGCGACTTACATATTCTGTGAATGAAACCATAGATATGGCAATGTTCGACGGATAATACTTTCGTAACCAATTATACAAACGTTTAAAACCTACATAAGTACGATCCTAGGTAATAGATAGGTAGGCAGATTTGTGCATTACCTACCTAAATACTTAAGTAGGTACTCTACCCACTTAGTGTTTCGTTGTGTTTTATTAGGGAGGTTCCTATTGAATCATAGCGAATCATACCCATTAATAGCTGTTCCATTCAAAAAAGTTTGCTGCGCTCTATGACTCCTTGTTGCTATTCAAAGGCAGAACCCTCGCTTCTACATACAACTTCTGTACTCCTGTAGAAAGGTATCTACTTAGATCAAGCGAAGAACCTAAGCCAATGTCTACAAAAATTTGATACCCATTTAGGTAATATAGGTCTCAGCTACCTGTTTCTCATATTACCAAGCTTTGCTTAGTTTAGGGCTAGATTGTGTTGTGTGGAATGTCCGCAAATATTTGTATTTAATTTGGTGGAAGAAAAGTATATTTTACTCAGTTTTATTATTTTAACGACTTTCAGTCAATTGGTGGGAGGCTAAGTTTAAAAAAGCTCTCTAGTTACTGAGAGATACACCTTTGTAAGGCACTTATCGTAGGCACAACGAAAATCTCAATAATGCTGCCAGCTACTAAGGCAAATAACCTTGGTTCGTATGACTGTATAAGAGAGAGTATATAAACTTGAAAACCCAACGTCAAAACTGCCGAACCGATTATGATGAAATTTCTATGGCTCTAATCTGAATTAGTAGGAGTAAGTAAAGTTAAGATATATTTTTTCAAATTAGTTTACGAGTTATGTGGTAACAAACATTAAAAAAAAATCAAACGAATCAAATATCCGTGAAAACACCCATTTAGAATCATTCCCTGAGTTTACTCGCTTTTTGGTTGAAACCCTGACGAACGAGATTCAATACCTACTTTTGCTCTGTGCTCTGTGCTAACTACACGAACTATGCTTGGAGCATAAGCCAATCGACACACATAATGACACACGCAGTTAGTATTATATAGCATATTTTTGATTGGCCTTTCAGCTCAGTTGGTAGGATCTCTGCCTTCTGCGCCGTAGGTCGTGGGTTCGATCCCCACCGAGAACAAATATTTGTGGTGAACACAGTTGTTTTTTCTCCGTGTGTATTATATTGTATTCTAAGATGTATTTACAAAAAAATGTGTGTAAGTATTATATCAGCTATCTGGTTCCATAGTACAAGCTCTGCTTAGTTTGGGACTAGAAAGTGTTGAGTAGATTGTCTTGAATATCTATTTATTATTATTTTGTTATTTTTAACACCCACCACTAGCATAATCTGCAGTAGTCGAGTTGGCAGCACTGCCCACAAGGCCACGAGCACGTAACGACTTGTTTCATTCGTCAGTTTGGTTTGACTTTGGACGGAGTGTTTGGTTTAATTATGAGTCATTCAAAGTTTATTTTGCGGGTTTTTTTTTATTTTCCCTCATTTTCTGAACGCTGCTGGCTGTGTCAGTGTATGGAAGCACAGACAAACAGATGTAGAGAGGTCCAAGACAGACCTATCAGCAGCAACCAACCAGACAAACATCTTCGTGCTTCGAACGTGGCAGACCAGAATCCCACAGATTTATTAACAAAATGGGGCAAACACCTGATTGATACGTCATTTCGAGGTAAGTAGAGTACCTGTATCAAACTCAGTTATTCCCTAATGTTTTTGAACCTAATCATGTTTTGTATTTGATAAGTTTAGGCACCTAATCCCTAGATTCAGGTTGTGTTGGAAACACGAACGAAAAATGATTTATAAAAATATGTACTTAGTGTTTTCAGTTTTGAACTTTTGCATTTAATTTCGTAAATTGGTACAAAGAAGTTTTTAAACTTAGGAAAATTAATTGTTTATTTTTTTCAGATAAGGTGTACTTAACATAATACGCAAAGAGGACGGGCTACTTAACAGACTGTTAATGGCTTCCTGGATTCCAAACAAAGAAAATAATTGGCCCATTTGGACTCTGGGCTAGAAGTAAATCCAAATACCAAACTTCAATGGAGTGATTTCAATCATGGGCACGCGGTATTGGAGAACCATTTAAAAAGGATTATAGCTGTAAGTACTTGTCATTTTCTATCAGTGATTCAAACGATCTCTCTGACTTAGAACCTGCAATGCCAGGCCGACCTGTCCTCTAATAGACCTGTGGTCGTAGTTTGGTTAGATAAACATAATACCTACTTGTACTAATTACTATCATAGAATGCTCTACTTTGTTTGCGATAACTATTTCCTAAAAAATACATTATTTTATTTCAGATATTGTAATCCAGTTGAGGAGGCTTCACTTGCAATAACGGATACCGAGGAAGGAGCTACGCCATGAGAGGAGCTAGCCTGTGGGCAATAACAGCAAATGCGCGCCTACAAAAGCTTTACAATGAAAAGGACATTCTCCAAGACGATTTTATCTTGTTTTAAGTATTTAAAAAGTTAATTACTTATCTAAATTGATTTTCTAATACAGATTTATAGATTTTTATTGAATGGTTTTATTGCAATACCACTATTATTTATATAAGATGCAAAAGCTATTAGGCTAGGTTGAGGTTAAACTGTTGGGTTGAGAAAATACTAGTCTATCTAGTACATATCTTTGTTAACCTGTAATCAGTTATTATTGAGGTGCTTTATAAATTTTTGTTCTATTAATTTCAGAAGCTTACAAAGACTGGGAGAACAGCTTTCTGAGGCAGCAGGCTACGCTGTTCACTGAAGGCATGTTTGGCTGATCTATCATCATAAAGTTCATGTGAAGGATATTGGCCCGCGCTACCTAAGAGTGACCTTTGAGCGGCCCAATGCCCTTAATATGAACTAAATGATAGTAAAGCAAGTCAATCATGCCCTTAGGGAACAGCGTTACTAGTCGTTAAAAGGCTTTTTTCCGGTCTTTATAAAACGTTTCTGCTCGTAAAGAAAGCACAAATTACCGTACGATACGGCTAGCCTAATCGTATGAAACATTCTAAAATGACTTCTAGAAGGCTAATACGACTAAGTAAATGTTGAAAACGCTTAATGCTTAGGTTAAACCCATAGTAAGTAAAGACGTAAAACATCTTACTAGAAGAGAATTACGACTTAAAAAAACATCAATATTGGTTAATGAACAGGTTAAACTACAGTAAGGTAAGACGTACGACGTCTTACTAGAAGTCGATTATGACTTGGTAAACAGGTTTAACTACAGTAAGGTAAGACGTACGACGCCTTACAAAAAGTCGATTACGACTTAGTAAACTTTGAAAACGCTTAATGAACAGATTAAACTACAGTAAGATAAGACGTACAACGCCTTGCTAGAAGTTGATTACGACTTAGTAAACGTTGACAACGCTTAGTGGACAGGTTAAACCCACAGTAAGTAAAGACTTAAAACGCCTTTCTAGAAGCGAATTACGATTTATGAAACGTTCAAAACTCTTAGTGGATCGGTTAAATTGCAGCGAATAAAGGTATGAAACACCTTACTAAAAGTCTATTATGACTTAGGAAGCAGTCAATAAATATTCAAAATACTTTGTGAACAAATTAAACCGCAGTAAGAAAAGGCGTAAAACGCCTTACTAGAAGTTAATTGGGGCGCAATGATACGTCGGATATTACTCTAGGAAAGATTTACGTGTGTGACCCGAGCACCTTCTTTACCGTTTATATCGCCTTACCGGAAGTTAAATCCCATCGTCAGTTCGTCGATCCTATCTCACTTACCACGTTAATAGCTTTTAATTTAAGGCTAATCTGTAAAAAAATACGTCTAAAACACATATTAGAGAGTATAATGCTGCTTATTTGTTGCGCCTCACGCTTAAGGCGTAAAACGCCTCCAACCTAGGAAGGCGTTTTTCGTCCAAGTACGCTTGGTCGTTTTTTTGCCTTTATTACGAATAAATCCACCTTAATTACGAACTTTTCAGCTTTACATTTTTCTCAGTGTAGGTATGATGGCTTGATTCCATTCATCAAGCCTAAAAAACTGATTAAAATTAACGAGCCTCTTTAAATTAAACCTCGTGGTTTTCACCATAGGCGTTCCAGTTTAATATAAATTTAATTAAAATTCCCAGTACCCTTTTTACCGGCTTTGCAGCCCTATAGGGTGCTTACGGGCGGCATAGCGTGTCGCTATACGCGTTGGTAAACAGAACAGTGAAAAACACAGTCAGTTGCAGGCGCGCGCGCGAACCGCTTGTGCGATGATAAAAAAAAAGTGGTTTTAAAAAGTATTTAGTCCAGTGTATCACACACAATACGCAGGAACTGCGGTCTAAGCCACTGAACATCATTGTGCTCTTTGTTACACGAGTTCTGGGATCTATGTGCAGTGAAGTTTGTATGTGACCGTGATAATGATCTCATGTAAATCAGCTTTTTCACCCAAAATAAATTAGTGGAAATTAAATAGTTCGGATATTAGTAAAATAGTAAGTTTTTATTTAAAAGAAAGAGTAACAGGACCGTGCTATTTAAGTCAGAATCACTTTTTAGCGGTCCAAAAGTTACGAAACTTTACGCAACTTATGTAAGCTCACGAACTTTCGAAAGTTGATGTACAATACGAGTTTTCTGCGAAGAAATACATATTGAATGTCAGCTTTCCTCGGCAGACTATACTTTCTGTTATGTATTGTTTGTGTATGTTATATTGACTGAGGCTTCTCATTTAGTTTTAAAACTCTACCACATATTTAAATTTGAAAATCGAGACTAGGTTTTATTATATTGAAAGTTTACAAACTTCCCTAAAAAGATTCGCTTTTAATCGATTATTTAGTAACTACCTAAGTATAACTCCTGTGCAGTGGCCGTGTCACACATCGCTGGAGAAGAAGGGCTATATATAGCCCACACTCCCTTCACCACACTTGAACACTTGCTTACAAGTTGGACAAGAAAATTAGAAACATGCTTACCGACTTTCTTCGCTAAGTGGCTATTTCTGGTTGAATGTTTTGACTTAGAAAACTAGCAATTCTTCTTCAAATTTTAATTGGATTTGACTTATTTTATGACTTTCTAACTATTTGATTACATAATTGAATTTTGACTTATGCGTGAATTCTAGCTTTTTAACAATTTTTTAGAATCGTCAAACTGTACGGTGGTAGCTGATAGGATTGCACTTCCCGGGATGAACTCATTCACGAGACATACTTTTTCTGTATCATAACTCGTAGCCACTGTTAAATCTTTAAAATACCTTGAAATTCCGTCAAGATTTCACACCGTGACTGAAAGCCCGAGAGGCCAAGCTTCGCGGTCGGCTTTTCCGATAAACAGACGTTTAGTTACACACGAACGAATCCATTCAATATTCCTAACAACAGTTTCGTGGTTTCTGCAATAACAGCTCAAAAGCATAATCTTTTGATATACTTCCGGCGATATTGCGTGACCACGATGCAAATACAGTTACGAACTAGCAATATCGAATTCCGATTCCGATTAAAATTGTTATGGAACCATCTGCCGAACCGGGTGCACAGTACAAAAAATAGTACTACGCCCTTTTTACCGTCACTGAAACCGGTACTATGTACGAACATTGGAGAAAAACGCAAGCAATATTGAATCTTGAAATCAGCGAATGAAGGCTCAATCCCCTTTTGTAAAAATTGTAATCAACGTGCGAAACTTTTAAATTTACTCTTCTCGATCCTTCGAGTAATTTGATCTATTGTCAGTAGTATAGGGTTTATTTTTCATTGCGAACTAATTGGAAGTGACACGCGACTTCCGAGGCTAGAAATCAGGGCTGCACATGTCGAATCTTGGTCACAACATCTTGCAAGCTGTGCCCGCATCTACCTGCTCCCTTATTGTTCATATCCCCGCCTAGCCTCTCGAGGACAATACCGACCTGCTTAGCCTGTTTTGTTTGGAATAACAATAACTTATTGTTTCAAGTACACCACCAAAGATGCACTTGACTCTAGGTATTTTGAATCATTCATAGTTACAGCGTAAAGAATATTTTAATCAAAATTAAATTTATTTTGAACTTCATGATCCTCAAAGTTAAACACGTAAAAACCACTTTGCAAAAAGGCTTCATTGGCAAAAAGTGAAAGAATTCGTTGCGTTTGTTTAATAATTTGTTAAAAGTGGGGTTTAAAATAAATAATAATAAGTTATTAATCTATTTTATTTTTCTTTCAAGTTTAAAAACATGAGAAACCGACTTCTTGGCCAAACTGCTGAACCGATTTTGATGAAATTTCTATGTGACCAATGTAGACGTATAAGCTTGCAGTAAAAAAAATGTTTTATAAATCGGCTTATAAATGACGAAGTTATGCGATAAAAACCATAAAATACAACTGAATAACCTTCTTTTTTATCTGAAGTCAATATGCGTTTATCACGATGATTGTTTAAGAGTTACAGTAAATAAATTGTAGTTTAAAAAACTAAAAAAAAAAACGCTTTTATAACTAATTGAACTAAAAAGTTAAAAATAAAACGGTAATAATCAATTGAAAATTTATATTATTGTACAAAAAGCGTGGGGTGCTTTTTATAATAACTTCAGATATAATAAACTATTGATAAAATATTTACAACAATCAAAATCAATGTATGTGTGTTCAATTAGTTATAAAAGCGTTTTTTTTTTAGTTTTTTAAACTATAATTTTTTTTTTACTTTTTTTTTTTTTTTCATATTATTGCATTGTCATCGACCTTTGACAGGTGTGCAAAGTTTGAATCAAATCTGATAGTTCAAAGTAGGTTTTTTTTTATTTTTTTTTTCATATTTTTTTCATATTATTGCATTGTCATCGACCTTTGACAGGTGTGCTAAGTTTGAATCAAATCTGCAAGCTGATTGTCTAACTTGTCTCAAGACTTTCAGTTTTGGCGATTTAGCTGCGACGTCTTACGTTGATAACTTGGTGATTGTGATTGTCTATCTTGTTGTTTGCATCCTGCGACAGTTATCCAAGACGTCTCATCGGTCTCACGAGGAAATTTACAACATGAAGTTATTTGCAAATCAAACTAACCCGACTAATTTAAAAAGTACTACTTTAGTAAGGACCGTGTATGAAATTTATGACCACCCTAAATCAGCCGTTTTATCACAAAAATCTTGTCTGCTCTGTGGTTTTGTTCACGTTTTGTTCGTTCTCGTTCTGTTTACTTTTGACTGGATGAACTTTAGCGGGTTTTTTCTCTTGAGGTTTTTTCTCTCGTATGAATAAAGAATAAAGTACATCACAGTAATCGTAGGTAACTCAGTGATTGACCTACGCAGATTTTATATTCATAACTCTCCAAGTTCACCCATAATAATAATGTGCTAATCTCTAGGTACATAGAAAGCATGCCGCCTGCCCATGTATCACATCGGCAGCTGGAAATTCTGATTGAATTTGTCGAAACGAATGCAGACATAGCCCTCAATCGTAGGGGAGGCGGCCCTTTGGGGCACCAAAGGTCCGTGAGAGCGCTCGGCACAGGGACATTGTGCTCATTGCATAAGTTGTGCAGCACAACGCATGCATTAACTATTCTTCCTGCTTTAATGGGATTATAATGCATCACGCGGTGCATGAGCAGACACCTCCAACGCGCTTTCAGCACACCGAAACAGCGTTCGATGTGGTTTCGGGCACTGCAGTGTTTCTTGGTGTAGTAGTCTTCTGCTGATCCTTCGGTCGCTCTCAATATAGGAGTCATCATGTAGGGTTTTTGTGCGAAACCAGAATCTCCTATAACAAGTAGTAATACACTGATTTAATAATAATTCCTATAAAATAATACTGTAGTAGGTATGTACTTCACATAGAGTAGTATTTTACAGTGTAGGTACCTAATTCATTTTAATATTTTAGATAATAATGTGTGGTTTGTATACATACCTAAAAGCCAGCATATCTCTCCCTCTGTATTGAGACGCTCTAAGTAGGGTTTTATGGGACTCTGGTTCCACACAAAGCTGTCATGCGCTGCTCCTCCGAACGACGCATCAACGTGCATAATTGTTAAATTTGCATCACATATCTAAAAGAAAATACACAAAATTGGTAAGTAATAGTAATGGTTATTACTTAGGTTGTAGGTAAATTTGTACCTAGGAAAACTGTTACTACTTACACATAACACATTCAGGGAATGATACCCCTTCCTGTTGTAGTATGCCTCCTCATGCTCCTGTGGCCGAATAATGGCCACATGAGTTCCGTCGATGCACCCAATCACCCCAGGCATCCCATTTTTCTCCATGAAACTGGAACAGAAACAAAGATAAATTAACTAGGTAGTACTGTACGTTGCGGGACAAATGTTTGTCTGATTTGCAAATATTTGTCTCGAGTCTGGGTATTTTATATGTATAATATGTAGGTATGTTTACAAAAAAAGTATCAGTCATGTGGTTCCCGTAACACAAGCTCTGCTTAGCTTGGGGCTACATGATGATGTGTGAAATATCTAGCATTATTTATTTATACTTACTCCGACATAATGTTCTCCCTGTCTCCTCTTCGCGAAGGGAATTTAATGTACTTAAGGAGAATAGCTGGGGAGTTGAGTGCTTCTGTGACCTCCTCTAGGCACACAGAGAATGAGGTCTGGCTCATGTTGATGAGGTATCCTTGAGCCATACCGCGCTGGTATGAACCTTGGCTATACAGCTGCAAAGCCGCCAGAACCTACACCCAGAACCAACACCGTGAAGAATCAGGGCAACAAACACGGTAAGGGGCCTAGCTTTCTTTTCGGTGATCCATCCGCTTAAAATCTAAATAGTCAAGCTCCTGTGTGGAGCCAGTCGAACAATGTGAGTCTTGTGAATTGTGAGTCTCTATCTATCTATCTATTCAGCCTGTATGCAACCACTGCTGGGTATAGGCCTCCTCTCTACTCCGCCACAATCCCTTGCAAGTCTCATCCATTGCTGCCCAGCCACGTTCACGATGTCATCGGACCAACGAGCGGGCGGTCTGCCTCGCGCTCGTCGGGCGTCTCTCGGCCACACTTTAGACATATTATGAGAAGGAACTTACTTTGATATCATTCCGAATCGCTGTCGACCGGACACTTTCGGGAAGCAAGGGGATTACATCCCGACAGAGCCGGTCGAAGGCGTCTTTGCAGAGCCTGAATTTTGACTGGAATTCCGTTTCCGGAAGAGAAAGCGGATCGCTCGCGTCCCGCATTACTCTTCTTTGAAGAATTAACCTATTTTGGAGGCGTTGCTGCTCCGCGAGCCCAAGCAAGTATGCTCTAGACATTGTTACTGAAAATGAAAAAGCCTAGTAGTAACATACGTTTGTCCGTTACTACAAATTACAACGATTATTATAAATTGATTTGTACGTACTTAGATGAATTTACCTTTCACTTTCACAACACAAACCAATGTAATTTCTTTTGAAATACTCAATGAACGCAAATAAACACAAATACGCGCGCGATTTGGAGTATTGGATAGGTATGATAGGACCTTCAAGTTGTCCCAAGATGATACCATACCTAAACTGTCATTTTGCTTGAGACCGAGTTACGCGTTCGCAATCATACGTACTTTACATGACTTTTACATCATTATCGCGCTCAAGACCAACAATCACCTACAATGTTCTCAGACAAAGATCTCAGAGATAGACAATCGCTATTGCGTCACATTTGACAGTTTGATCGAATTTTAATGTCATTTTTGACAGAATTCTATCATCTTGCGACATGAGACAAGTTAGACAATCAGCTTGCTGATCATTCAAAGTAGGTTTTTTTTTATTTTTTTTATTTCTTTAAATTTTTTTTATTTTTTTTTTCATATTATTGCATTGTCATCGACCTTTGACAGGTGTGCAAAGTTTGAATCAAATCTGATCGTTCAAAGTAGGACAAAATCGAGCTCAAAGGGGTCGGTTACATACATACATACAGGTGAAAGCGTTATAAAAAATAAACACCTTGTATATTGGCTTAACTCATATAAATCAAGTAGGTATCTCATGTAATTACTTGAAATTTGCAAATCAAAACGCTATTTCGTAAAAAAATAACCACCCTGTATATTGGCTTAACTCATATAAATCAAGTATCTCATGCAATTACTTGCAATTTGCAAATCAAAACGCTATTTCGTCATACAGCCATTGACAGCAGACGGTGCAGGAATAATAAAATGCAGGTAAACATCTTCATAATAGAGACGCTTTTTGACAATACTACCACGTCGTCGTCGTCTGCCGTGCGGAATGCGGAGAGAATTTGATACTGCTTTTTTGCCGTGGAATTTTAATCGCCCCTATTCATAAAGATTTATTTGTATTCATCAAATAATAATAATAAATATTGTGGACAATTCACACAACACTACCCAGCCCCAAACTAAGCAGAGCTTGTAATATGGGAACCGGATAGCTGATATAATACTTGAATACATTTTTTTTTTGTAAATACATGCTTAGAATAGAATATAACACCCAGACAGAGAACAAACATTTATGTTAACCACACAAATATTTGTTCTCGGTGGGGATCGAACCCACGACCTACGGCGCAGAAGGCAGAGCTAGTACCAACTGAGCTAGAGGCCAGTCAAAAAAAAATAATTTGGAGTTTTGCGAACACAGTTTAAAAAGTACTGAGACTGTAACTTTGTAAGTGAATTTCAAAGTTTATTTTGCAGTTTCAGCATGTGTCAAATTAATTATTTAAACCTGCCCACCATATAGCACTTTAGTGGGTAGAAAAGCCTTGAAGATGCTATTCATCTTTGTATTGTTTTTTGGTTTGGTATAGGTATAAGCCATGGGAATACAATAATATGTAGTAATACAACTTTATAGCTGGCCTCTAAGCTCAGTTGTAGCTCTGCCTTCTGCGCCGTAGGTCGTGGGTTTGATCCCCACCGAGAACAAATATTATTGTATTCTTATTATAAATTTACAATAAAAATGTTAAAAGTATTATATCAGCTATCTGGTTTCCATAGTACAAGCTCTGCTTAATTTGGGGCTAGAAAGTGTTGTGTGGATTATCTATAATATTTATTTACTACGATGGCTACGAAATGTCATGCATTTAAAGTACAGTCGTGAGATAAAACATTTCCTTCTTTAAAAGTAAAACAGGCGTCTCTGCAAATGTTTGTTTATGAAACGGAAGATGAAAGATGTCGTAAAATAAAATATTCCACGCTCCAACGTAATAATGACGTGTTTAGAGAGTGTTTAAAACAGGCTCCCTCGTAGAATGTCAACATGATGCCGGCGGTGGTGTCCCATGTCCATACTCAGAGATGTGACTCTAATGAAAATATTCATAAAAAAAGATTAAAATTTTCATTGGATTGAATAAAAAAAAATTTTTGTACTATTTTTTTTCTTAGATAACTGAAGTGCATACAGAGAGATTTGATTGAAAAATTAAGTATCTACTATAGATTGTAGATTTAAGGGAGTATTAGATTATAAGATCGGGAGCCTCCTGTCTTTTTCCTGCACCACACCAGCTTATAACTGTTACATATTGTCCCTTATAATAATGCAGCGTATTTAAAAATACACAGACAGATAGCGACCTATATTGTGCTAAGTTTCAGGCAGTCGTATTTATTGCAGTTTCATTCATAGTCCAATGTTTGACTATAAGTTCCTCGCTTACAACTCAGAGTGCGGCTGTTACCGAAGGAATGACAGATAAGTGTATTATCGCCACAGTCGAATTCCCGATAACGTGCCGTGTGAACACGTCGCGGGATAATCCGGGATTTTCGGGAGCATTCCTCATAAATATCCCGAGTCGGGATAAAACTAAGAGCTTTATCGTGGCTGAGCTTTTAGGGTAACTTTGATTTCAAGTGCTTCACACACTTCAATATGATTCCTTCTCCTTCTAAATTATTGCTTTTGGTTCTACTTAAAATTACGATGACCATAAAACTGTTTTTATGGTCATCGTATTGTACTAATTTTAAGTACGTCTTCTAATCTATGCTATCTTTATTAGTGTGTATTATGTGTGCTGGAGCAGCCAAATAAATGCATGTCTATGTCTACAATAATTACAGTAGCAAATCTTTTCTACGAGTACATTTTATTAACCGACTTTAAATAATTAAGGAGGAAGTTTACTAGTCGGCTGTATTTTTTTTTAATTTTATCCTCTCAATCAAATGTTATTGTGGTCAGATAAAATGCTCGTTTTCTATAATATTAAAAGGTCACAAGCAAAATCATAAAAAAAATTGTCATAAAAATTCATTGAAGTGTGATAGCGAGGGAGGCTAATCAGGGTCAACGAGGGCGTGTTCACTCATTACAAATGACCTCCCACCGACGAAGATTATGTCAGGCATAAAATTATTGACCTACCTATCCTTTCATTATCGTTGGACTTGAAATTTATGTTCATAGAGTTTGTTTATACTTATTATTATTTTAAAAACCGATCTAATGTTAAATTAGGTTTCCGTATGTTTTTTTAAGCCTAGATTTATGTATTGTTGCTTTTTACGCATGTTTATGTGTAAATAAAAATGCCAAGTAAGAGCTATGGTTGTCTAGTGGTAAAGGCCTTACGATCCTAAGGTCGTTGGTTCAAATCAGTCGTGTTCCAATGAGTTTTAGCGAAGAAAAATGTATGTGCACTATGCCAGTACTCTCAAACGGTCTCAAACGGGTAAAATACGTTGAGGAAACCAGCGTGTTGTAGAAACTAAAAAAGTTCGAATAACACGTGTCTAAGGGTCACGCAAAAAGGGCCCGCCAGCGGCTTACTTGCGGAAACCACCGCACACCAAGTGCGGATGATGAAAACAACAAGAGATGAAAAACTAAAGAAACCACACAATACAGTTTTCAACATAACTATTCAAGTAAGCAAGTACTGCTCTACTCCACCAAGGTTGCGACTAGAACTTTTTGTTGGCGCAAAAACCGTAGTTTCTTTGATTTCTCAGTAAAATTATGGGGTAAAAATATTCCAGTAGCGTGAGCAGAATAATAATAAAGGCGTATGTTACTAGCTTAAGTGGCTAAGAAACGGTTTGAATCAAGCTTTCTTTCTTGCCATGTGGAAATACATTTTCAACATTCTGTAAATGAATAAAGGTTTATTTGTATGCCAATGTGTTTGGTGAGATATGAAGAACGTATGAAAGATGTAACAGCCATGTTTTCAGCAAACAAAATTATTAATTCAAACTTTTATAAATCATTTTAAAATTCGAACACAAGACTCACAAGATGATGTTCTATTTTCAAACTTACGGTAAAGATGTACATAAGGGCCAGCTAACAACGGTCACTCTAATAACATGCTACCCATGCCTTGCAGTGCAGTCTGTATTTGGTTGTAGCTACTTCAGGTGACAATTTTCGCGGAGCCCTGCCAGCACCTAAATGGTCAGTTGACAGCGACGAGCGGTCATTCCCCCGGCTTCCGGCTCTGCTGGCAGCCGGATATTATGCTAGTCGTTTAGCTACTTTATTATTTTGTTATCTAAAAAAAATCATCATGGGTTTATTAGACGCATAAAAATTGTGTTTAATTTCGTCATTTATATTAATGATCATTAAGAAAGGGCGTACCTAGGTACCTACTAAAGGACCTCAAACTTTTCAAAAATACCATCAGATCTCCAACCTCCAATGCTAAGCAAACTCAAAGTTCAGACTTGGATGGCCACACTCTGTCGCAAGGTACTAAGGCCCAGATTCATAGACCGAACTTTGACTTTACTTTGATGGAAAGTTCAACTTTCAACCAAAAATATATTTCATAGTTCTGTCAAGCTCTTCTTTATTCAAAATGTTGAAGGTAAACTCGATAAACAAAGCTTACTTTGCGAAGACTCCTTTGCTGTAAAGCAAAGTGCGGTCTATGAATCTGGGCCTAAGGGTTGGATGTTCAGACTTACCTACTTTTATGAGGTACCATTTATTTCTTTCGCCAGAGAGTCTATGAGTCCATTTTCTAAACGAAGATTGCGTAAAATTAGAGCAAGCAGATAGTCGTGGTCGTGCTTTGACTTACCTTAATTTCCTTGAATCGTTTTGTGATAGACCGATAGTCACGATTCTAGATCTTGAATAGATCAATCTCTGCTTCTCACAGTCAATTTTTATCATCATTATTGGTCTGAAGAAGTCCACTGCTGGACATATACAATTCCAGGAAGAACGATTCTGAGCGTTTTCCATCCACCGACTTCCCGCGATCTTAATCATCATATTTTTTTATAGTATTATTTTCTGAAAATTATTTTAAATCCAGCCCTACATAAATTGTTGGTTATACAATTTCACAGCTTTCACCAAAAAGTTCATGACCGAATCAGGTTATTTAACTCATTGTCTGCACAGTATTGATCTTAATCTGTGTAAATTTATTTCATCATAGCATATTGTTGCTGGATTTCGTGACCATAAGTTTTCACAGATTAACATCTTGCCTCATAAATCGAATAAGTTTGTGGAAACCCTTATTAAAATATGAGTTTTACGCTGAAGCCTACTATGTTTTTCAATTTAAATGTAATTTCAGCTTTACGAACAGACCTTGGAAACCTTGCCACTTAATAAGAGACACTGTCATAAATGTCCTATGATTTGAATATGTGAAAAATAACACTTTGCAAATGCAATAGTTGACCTAAGAATTATAGTCGCCGTCGTATCGTTTCACTGGTTCTTTTGAAACAGTGTGGTGAAAGGTTTATAGGTGCGCCTCAAAGAGGCTTCTTTCGTGCACTTGACTCATGGTTTTCGAACTTTTTTGGTTCTCGACATGAGGGTTTTCTTCACCGAAAAATTATAGTTGGAATTGAATATGCTATTTGTAATTATATTTGGTTTGGGACCAATTGTTTTAGATCGTTTAGTATTGTTTTGCTGTTGCAATTTCACCAGCTATTTAACTTCATTAGATCTCCATGACCACGAACCGGGAGACGAAACGTAGGGCGCCCACCCACCAGATGGACCGACGACAATGTAAGATCGCGGAAAGTCGGTGAATGGAAAGAGCTCAGAATCGTTCTTCCTGGAAATGTGTAGGGGAGGCCTATGCCCAGCAGTGGACTTCTTCAGGCTGATGATGATGAGATTTCCACGGTTTGGAGATGGATAAAATTACATAATTTCTATGAGGTGATCACCATAAAATAATACGATGATTGTCTGTTCTTTGAATCGTTAACTTTGGTTGTAAATTCTAAGTTTAGTCAAGTTTTACGATGTTGAACAGTTACAATAACAATTGGTTTGGTTGTCGACATCTTTATCTTGTCTGTTTCGCTTTTATTTCAATTCCACGGGAATAAGGTCCTAAATTTAGATCATGTCTAAAAAATAAACAGGCATTTGCATCTATTATAGATGAAGCTTTATTTACACAAACAAACTTACAATACATTACACAATAAACAAATATTTACAAAATGTACAAAATACACAAGAAACAGTTGAGCTATCTGCAGACCGTTACAAACGATCCAAACCAGTACCAGACGGAAGCGTCCTCAAGACGCTGGCAGCATTGCCACGCTGAACAGCAATGCTAATGCGAATAAACTATAATTATATAAGAATGAAATGTCATTTCCAAACGTCAGTTACATAGTAGGTAGCAGTGAAAGTCTAGATGATTTTATATAGCGTCAAGAGAAACTGGTGATTACTCAAGCCCTGCTTGCGGGACGCTATAGTACTCGGTCCAGAGAAGTCGAGGGAACCTTCCGAAAATCGTAGGGGCGACTAGTGAGGCTGTAACTTTTTCAATAAGTATTTTATATCAAAATCAGTTCAGCAGTTTGGCCATGAAGTCGGTCTCAAGTTTTTTTAAACTTCACTTGTTTCCTGCTTTCTATATACTCGTACGTCGCTCGGGTCGTTCAAGTTTTAGCGCTTCTAATTTCTAAAAAAATTGTTTTAGATATCTTTAGCCTTTTGGATCTTGTATTTTTATACCTACTGCATTGCAGTCATTGCACTGTAGAGTTCATTGTGTCAAAAATGTATCCGTTTATTCCCATCGACGCACGGGCTTACGTGGGCTGATTTCCGGGGCTTTGGCGATTTGGCCAATTTTGGCGCCGCTCCAATATCTTTATGACTGCGACTGTTTACAATATAATCTACCATGCAGATGGACAGTAAAAAATATATTAGATCCTCTTTTTCTATTTATCGGGTCGTCTATCAAAAATGCCACGGACAACAGGCACTGATGGAAATTTGTAATAGGATATTATAACATAAATCGCTAATAAGCCAATATACACTATGACAAAACACAAAAAAAAACTAGCTTGACTCATGATTAAAATATACACAAAAAAGTTCTAAAACCTACATTCTTGTCAAAGCTACATTAAAAAAATATATGTTAACGAAAACCATGAAAAAGAAAATAATGAAACTTAAAAACTATTTTAATGTATTCGTTTCTTTGCCAAAACCCTTTCTTTAAAAAATCTCTAAATATGCATGATTTCTTAATTATCTATCTTACAAACACAAGTATCTATCTTTGCATTTCGCACTGCAGTGAGGAAACCTAGAACAGGCAGAAAAGGTATTGCTTTGTCCGTGTGTCGGTTGCGTGCCTAATCTCCTCCAGTGAGGTGACACAGTACCTTCCTAACAATTTTGCAGTCTTCAGATTACCCTACATAGAGTAATACATGCATACATTTCTATTCTTTATCGCTTTTTAGGGTTCCGTAGCCAAATGGCAAAAACGGAACCCTTATAGATTCGTCATGTCTGTCTGTCTGTCTGTCTGTCTGTCTGTCTGTCCGGCCGTGTCACAGCCATTTTTCTCCGAAACCATAAAAGCTAGACTGATGAAAGTTGGTGAGTAGATGTATTTTGTGAACCGCATTAAGGTTTTTTCACAAAAATAGAAAAAAAACTATAAATTTTGGGGGTCCCCATACTTGAAACTGAAACTCTAAAATTTTTTTTTCATCGAACCCATACGTGTGGGGTATCTATGAATAGGTCTTCAAAAATGATGTTGAGGTTTCTAATATAGTTTTTTTCTAAACTGAATAGTTTGCGCGAGAGGCACTTCCAAAGTGGAAAAAAGTTGGTCCCCCCCCCTCTAACTTCTAAAGTAAGAGAATGATAATACTAAAAAAAATATATGTTGTACATTACTATGTAAACTTTCAACGATATTTGGTTTGAACGAGATCTAGTCAGTAGTTTTTTTTTTATACGTCATAAACCGTAAACCGCAATTTACCTTTCAACGAACTACAGGAACCTTATTATGTTACATCAAGTAACATATATAAAGGTTCTTGTAGTTCGTCGTGCTACGGAACCCTTCATGGGCAAGTCCGACTCGCACTTGGCTGCTTTTTTGATTCACTGTTCCTGCAATCATTTAATATTATTAGTGAGCTGTGTTTTTTATTCTTTAACATTATAAAAATAGCTATTGAGTTTAATAGTTTTTGAGTTTATTCATTACAAACATACACACAAAAATACAAATATTTTAATATAATTATAATATACTTTATAATATTAGTATAGATGAAGCCGCGTATAAAGTACGTGACAGTACAAATAATAATAAACAAGAAATAAGTTAAAAGTGAAATTCTGCGAGCCTTGCAGCAGAAAGTTGAAATACTCGTAGTAGGTAATCTATAGTCGCTATCTCTATGATGACTGTTATGAGATAGTCTGATCTTAGAGAAACTGCTCGTAAAGACTTTAAAATAATTCTATGCTTTTAATGAAACCCTCAGGTAGAATCCCATAATAGTGATGAGAAAACATCTTTTACGTTCATCTGCTACCATTTTCACATTGCTACCGTTTTACTTTTAACTTTCTCTTACCACCTAAGGCTTGCTGGAAGAACTTTGTTTAGGGCTCAGCTCGCCTATTTACGTATTTGTACAATAAGAAATGAATCTCCATAAGGTTCTATATAATGAATAGTAATACTGTTATTTCGTTTATACTTCTTGTTCACACGACATAGTTTAGACATTGCTGCCTTTGCAAGCTTAAGCTGAAGTACAGTATTCAACATCCACAGTCGGATTAACCCACTTCTGGGCAAATGCTTCTCTCTGCTCTTTCCACTTCACACGTTCTTGGGCTACCCTCATAATACGTATATAATGAGGGTAGTCCAAGACCTTAAGCCGTAGCATACGAATCCACTACGCTGACAATCGTTTTACTGGACATCTGTAGCTTTTTTCCTTATCTTCTCTATAGCCGAAGTACACAGTAGTTTAGTCTGAAGTACAGTGTAGATTAATTCAAAGTCCAAATCAGTTTCACTCGCACCTATTTAAGTGGTTATATAGGTACCTGCAGTTATTCGCCACATTGCCACGGGCCGTGGTCGGGTAACACGCACAGTGCTCGCATTCTATTAGCACACTTCTCTCCATCGAAAGTTCGTTACTTATTCCACTTTTTGCGCTTTCCTACTCAGGCTCAATGGCCACTGAAGCGCCTCCTTGCCACAACCATGTGTAACGCCAATCATGAAACTGTATGAGTGGTCGCTATGACCAGCAACACTTAAAAGTGCTTCTTTTGTTTCATGATCATCTTTCTGCTCTTGTCCCACTAGGTGGGCTCGGGATTGATCTCGTTTTTCATATTCTCTCATCTTTTTTTTTAATTCATAAATACAACAAAAATCTATAGAAACTCATTCTCATTCAACTATTAAATATATTTCACGGAAAAGTGTTCCAAATGAATTGATGTATCATACCGAATACTTCAGGTGATGAGGTCTTTCGCTACGTAAAGGAGAGGATCCGTTTTTGGATTAAGGACCCGCCACCAATACAGCTACATCTGCAGCGGCTAGAGCCATCCGGAGTGAGAGACACGGCCTTCAAATCGTACGTGCTCCAAGTGCCTGCGAAGCATGGGGACATGTTTCTCAATTCGGATTTCTGGCCGCCAGGAATCGTCTATCGTCGCTTTAGGGGTGCGCTAACGAAAAAAGCCCCTATAATTTGATTTTAATTAGTAATTTTATTTTATTTTATGTATGTTAGTCTCTAAGGTACCTATTTATTAACTATGGACCTAAGATGTTTCATTTTTGTAATGTGTGCATTTTATGTTGTCTGAAATAAACGATATTATTATTATTATTATTATTATTTATATTTACGGTATCATGAGATGATGAGGATAAATCAAGTTATCCTTTACTCAACTTCAATATCGTAACTTTGTAAAAGGAAAATAAATGCATTATTTACTAGTTTATTCTATCTATAGGTTATCCTGGGAGAATTACAGTCATGAGCCTATTATTTTGCATTGAGACGCTTTAGCTGACTGTTGCCTTAACTGCATCGATTTGATCCACTGTTCTAATAATACCGTTTGGTTTTGTAATTGGAGCGGTGTCATGAGCAATTAAGTGTAATGATGCCTGAAATTATGTCTTAAGGCGTTTACTTGAAATTATAGGCAGTCAATCATCATCAAATCAATATCAAAAATACAGACGGATAAATATGGTTACTAACCAAGAAGGTGTGGTATACGAAAATCGTTGTATGTAATAATAACAATTTACAATCAGACAAACTTAAGGGCAGAACTAGAGATTTTTCGTAGTAGTGGTTGATCTGTATGTCCTTTACTTAATTGATCGGTGGATTTGTAATAGTAATCAAATGATGACGTTATCTCATGTGATAAAATCGTATTGACCAGAACAACATTTTTATTATTAAGGCATATCTAGGCGATAGCGATGGCAATCAGCTGAAATGCTGCTCATATTTGACAGAGTTTCAGCTGATTAAAAGATTATAAACTGTCACATGATGATAAGTTTAACTAAATATGACCGCCTCACTTTAATTCAACAAAGGTAAAATATTCTGTTCAAAATAAGCATTGTTTTTTTTTTAATTTATTTAAACTTTTTTAGGCTTTGCCACTTGCGACCATACTGCCCTATACACACCGTGAAAATAAACTCGCTTCCACATTTTTTTAGCCATTAATGAATAGCCTCAAAAGTGAGATAACTAAATAGTAGCTAACTACTTTTGAGACAACCTCACGAATTTTGTCCTCATTTATGTTCTGTGCGTGCATTTTAAAGAGCCTCATGGACAAAATCTATTGTTCGATAGACACGTCAAGTATTGCAGCACAATGACATCACTGGCTCATCGTTATTTATATTCGTTAGAATAATATTTTCACTGTAGGTCTCTGTCATTGAGTATAGAAGGGCTCCTAGGTTGCGCAAGAGTTGCCGGCGTGCCAAGTTCAGACGCCTACTGTGACGCCAGCTCCTACGCAGTGTTAATAACTTGTCTGCATCTGTTTATATGAATACAGCGATTATTATGATATAAAAGATTCTTATCATTATTCACGACATCAAATCCAAAGCATTTTTAATCGTACCATATTTTTTTTCTGCAGTTAATGTAGAAAATATCGCTATTGAAACGTATATTGCTTTTTGAAACATATTTACATTATATATTTTTCTATTTGCAATATTATTTCCATTGTATTATCATAAATCACTAAAAGAATCTAGTGTAATAGCTTATTTTGTATCATGGTTCCACTGAGCGTATGATCTTCATTCGTTTTGCTCATAGTGGGTCAGTTTCTCATTGAGCAAAACGAGATATTGCATGTCCGTGAACTAGACTAGACCACACAATACACGTAAGCGTTATAAACCTACTCTCAAGGTCAGCATCTTGATATACCGCTTCACAATTCTCAACATTCTTTGGCGCCATTTATATGTATGAAAACGGGTTGGTATTCTTTTAAACTTTGTGGTTTATCTCGAAGCTAGGAGCATTAATAGTGGACTAAATGTCAATAATGCCTGCTGTTAAAACACCTGCTACAATTTCTGGGTCAATATTTGCTTGAATTCCGATGCTAGATGCCTTATACCTTGTTAGCAAACAGTTCATGGTAGTGATTATTACATCTATTAACTCTTATACTCGAAGATGTTTGAATTTTGTATAAGTAGCTTATTCTTCTTCTTCCTGCCCTTATCCTACTTTATGTGGGGTCGGCACAACATTTATATAAGTAGCTTGTTTTAAAATAAAATTCTTTTCACTTTCTGTTGGTGGTAAACGAACATTCTGTTTGCCAATATTATTGGTATGTGTAACTGATAAATTTTAATTACGTTGACTATTCATTTGCTATATGTTAATTTTTGCAACTGAATTGGGTTAATCAATTTACACCTTTGATAAGATATTTTTTTTGAATATTATTTGATAGCCCTTTTCTTTTTTATTGCTACACAACTTTATTGTAGCTTTCAATAGTAGCTACCTTCTTTATAAGCAATCGACATTCTTGCAGGTATCTCTCCGTCTCGCCTAGCGGGCTTCAAATAATTGTACAAGTGTATTCCACTAAGAAAAGTTCGTTGCCTTTGCCTACCTGCCCACCTTTGAAATGAGTAAAAGTGATCTATAATTTAACAGGTTCTCATGCATATGTAGCGCCTTCTTCGAACATTTCAATTGCTTTCACTTTCGTCTTGATTAAGTTATTCAGAATCACTGATTATGTAAATGTTGTTATATAGTATGAGTTGTTATTATTATTATATTTGTGTAAAATATTGATTATGCGTTTTATTTTATTACATGTCACTTTGGTTTAATATTCGAAGGTTTATTATTTCTTATTTGTCCGTTGATACAGTTAATTCAAAGCTTAAGTATTGAGCAATTAAAATGTCTATTGTGCTCGTTTATTGGTCAACAAACGGATACATTGTAATTATTACCGTAATTACAGAGTTTTCTTCTAGAACATTATTGCACTATAATGAATCGTTATCTTTTTCCTCGTGAACATGGTTGTTTCCTCTTTTTACTGGATTGCATACTGAGGTGTGACGCTGATACAAAACGCCATGATGATTATTAGAGCACGTTCGAATTTTAAAACTGTGGATAGTAAATAAACGGTTTGCCATCGCCATGCGCCATGGAGGGCGCAGGCGCGTACGCCACACGTCTCGTGCGGTGCGCGCGCGGCACTCAGTGTGTTGGTATCTCTGAATGGAGACAGTCACGCGATTTCCCGTCTTCATCACTCGCGTTGAACAACAAAACCAAGGCACATCCGTGTAAGGAAACGTGGGTTTTGTTACGAATTCGGTAAAGAACCGTTCTTGTGTTGTGTGTGTGGCATTTAACTCTGTTTAGCGATATTGTGACGTACCGGTTTATTTTGGTTTCGTTCTATTCTGGTGTTAGTGATTCTCTGTGTGAATAAACAGCACCTCGAGTTATGCTTTACGAATATACGAGTTCATGATTATGATTGCTGAGATTTGATTGACATCAAATCAGTTGAGGCTATGTTATTGATAGAGCTATAAGTATTGACTAGACATTTACTAACAGCTGAATCGACGTTTTTAATTACGAAAAGACAAGCCTTTTCCACGTCTACGTGCTTTTTGGATGATACCTAGGTACTTGGAATGCACAATGGTAAAACTAGGTACTACTATTTGTAACCATTGACTTCGTTTTTTCCGATGAAGAACTGTATTGGAAATATACCATGCAGCTTTTTTAATTGCTCTTGAACGGAACAATCAATCACACGCAAAACCAACACAACGTATGTTGTACACACCAGCAAAAAGTATAGCTTCATAATGTTCTTTTCTCACGCCATCAACACTGAATACGCATTCTGTCTTACTACTAACAAGAGTACTGTATCTAAAGACTCACAATGGCTTTATTGAAGCCCACGACATAATGAGTGAGATTAATAACTCAGTTCACGAGTTCAGACCCACTTGTCCCAATGGCCGTATCCGTCGTAAATGGCTCGCTTCCTCCGTCTTCGAGGCTTGCTATTACAAGCATGATTTATACCTGTCGACGTCATTAGTTTACATGTCAGCGAC
The DNA here is from genome assembly GCA_947578465.1 of Thera obeliscata. Taxonomy (NCBI): domain Eukaryota; kingdom Metazoa; phylum Arthropoda; class Insecta; order Lepidoptera; family Geometridae; genus Thera; species Thera obeliscata. The sequence goes on from OX387926.1 coordinate 10,974,399, forward strand.
TGTCACTGGCGGATGCGCTTTATTTGCTCTGGCAACCCCGTTTCGACTTTCCATTCTATACTTCAGGAACAAAGTTCATTACGCGTTTGCTAGAAATTGGCCTTGTTGTAAAGCGCTGCATTTACAACTCGCTTTGCTTCTAGGGTACCTAGTAGGAAAGCATGATTTTTATGTCTACCTGAAGCTCAGACAGACACTGAACGGGCTAGTTTTGTTGCAATTTATTTCTCTAATTGTACGTCTGTCTCGTTTACACGAATAGCTCGAAAGCAGGACAACTACACAAATGCAACTACAGTGTTTAGTACCTATCTCTAACAAAATGACGTCAATGTACTGACTCCAAATTAGGTGCTTGCCTACTCACTTATCAAATATGGCGTTGTTTTCATCGCAGTTTCTGTTTTGAAGTTTTATCTAATACTAGCGGCTTGTCCCGACTTCGCACGAGTGGTGGGCATTTATTTTTAAAAACACATAAATATAACCTATGTTACTCAGGGTGAATGTAGCTTTCCAATAGTGAAAGAATTTTGCAATTTTACAAACATTCACACAAAAATACAAATGTTTCCTCTTTATACCTAATATTGGTAAAAAATATCAGGCAAAATCAGTAAGCTAAACAGCTGACAGTAGTAACAAGTTTTCCATGTTTTGGCCCTAGTATTCGTTCACTTACACTTTAGTGCACTCCGTAAGATAAACGATGCGGCAACCAGCGTTTTCACGTGCTATATTATGTCGTCCCATTATGGACCACCCGTCGTCGTTTCGTTCCATTCTCCTTGACCGAATCGGACCACTTGTATTTGCTCATTGTCTAGCGGGATCTCGTTCTATTCTTAGGATAAATAACCGTCCAGTAGGATGAACACAAACGGGAATCATGATCGTCGCATAATCACACTGTTGTTTTGTTATTTATTCTGTGTTATCGTAATCGAGATTTGACGACAAGGTCGTGGTTGAGATAAAGTATAGCGACTGAACATTTTTTCTGCGGTTTAAAACATTGCTCATTTAATTGGCCTCAGCGTGCTTTGTAGATGGTTGAGGTGCCATAGCAGCACGCAAACCCGTGGTCTGCTGTGGCCTTCTTATTATCTTGAGAAAATATCGGACTCGTGCCGGAAAACGTTGGCCGACCGCCAACACCTACCCTCGCACATTTCCATTACCGTAGTACTGAACACGGCAGTGTTGATCACCCTTTGTGAACTACATTACGTTAAAAAATGGAACGGTGTAGGAAGTCATTACACCGAAAATATGGGTCTCCCTGGTCGTTTCAGCCGTTTCCGATTACAGTTGATTTGTGATTCATAATAATTCTTATTGTTGCTGTTTGTTGAATGGAAACACAAAAGTTATTATATAAGACCGTTTCGGATGGTCTGGCGCCTTGCGATGGCCTTCAGAACAATGGCCATCAGAGGTTAGTGGTACCTATTCTTCACGGCCGAGGGTACATTCCTCGAAATCGGCCACGTGCTACTTATCAGCGATTTTCCTATCGACTGCAGGATGTTATGGTTATTGGAGGTAGCACCATACTTCCAGTCAGCTAACTAGATGAATTTCTCTAAATACCAATCGATTTTTTTTTTCAAGTAGGTAGAGACCATAGCTCCAAAGTTAATACAATTTTTTTTTTATAGTGAATGAAAGTAAGTTAGTTTTTTTTATAGTGTTTCGTTTTCAAGAAAGGCCAGGTTAGGACTCCCTAAACCGACGAGCATGTATGAGGAATGTTATGCGAGTGAATAAAGAGAAAGAGGTGTGCCAGGATCGTAGCAAGTGGAAATTCGTGATCTCTGCCTACCCCCATGGGAATAAGGCATGATTGTATGCATGTGAATGAAAAACTTGGGACGCTCACTTTCCCTAATTAGAAAGTCTAATACATTTTAATTTAAGTTTCGTCCAATATTTCGATATTTAAAAAAAGTTTTATACCTTACCTTCCTAGTCAGAGTGTAATACTCGTAGATAGGCATGAAAGCCCTCATTACCTGATTACGCGATTCTCCTCACAAGTCAGCTCACGTTGAACTAGCTCCCACAAACTTTCCAATGAAACAATGGGTTGTTGAAGATTTCACTCTTTTTGTCAACTCACTTCGCAGTCACACTATTTGATGCTAATTAAATTCAAATGTTGCAGCAAACAGCTTCTTCCTAGATTAATGTATCATTTTAATTGTTGCGTAAGTGCTCCCACACTGTCATCTTACAATGCCTTCATTGTGCTAAACATTATTTTGAACTTTTTCATCTTTCGCATCCGGATTTTATGAGATTCACGTAATTTTATGATGGATGTTGTTACTCGTATCTTCATTAACTTCCTTGTTAAGATAAAACGAGATTGTAATAAAACTTTTGACTTCTACCAATAGTCGCGTATTTGCTAATATTCCTTGAATCTTCGGTTGTTGAAAGTAAGCAAAGCCATAACTAATTGAAATTGGGTAATTATTGGTAGATCGTTGATTAAAGCGTTAGTTGTACGGTTTAATTGTGAGATTTGGCTTGCGGTCAGGGTCTGTTAGTAAAGAACTATTTTTTCATCAACATCGTAACTATGTTTGCCTTTTTCAGTCCATTACTGGATGCAGGTCTCTCGCTTGTTTGATGTATTTTTTTCTGGCATAATTTTTTATTTTTATTTCTGATCTTAATGACACCAGGCACCAGGTAGGTTTTCTATACTACGCTTACCTAAACGCAGTCTTTATTTATGATGATCATATACCGACTTCTCGTAGTCTTTACAATGTCTTCGGTTGAAAGATAGAAATGCGTATGTAAATATCAGATTTTATAATATTATCTAAGGAAGGAAGCGTTGCGACACACAAGTTGCAAACACACGTGAATAGGTCCAACATGTCTCTTTGTTCGTCTGCCATTCATTAGCCCAATGTGGCTGGAAGGCCCCATTCTCTGAGGTCATCGACCTGCAATTGTCATGTTTCCCTGTCCCATGTAACATGTTTTACGGGTTGTTCTACTTTTTGGTGCAGCGCAATATGGTATGCCGCAACTGTGTTGTCATAAAGAGAGACGAATGGTCTTATGGACATTCTGAGATCTTTATACTACCTCACCACATCTGGAACTGATGGTCGCTTGCATCTTTTCAAAATGTTTTTGTATTATGCTAGAGTGTACGTTATTTATCACTCTTACTCTGATGTTTTCAACTTAGAATAGATTGATCACGTAGACACTATATCTAATTCAATTGGTGCATCTAATGATCTTGCCTGGTGAGCGCATAACCAATCATTTTGTCAGGCTCGGGAACAAGTATTAGCAAATTTTGGTGTACCGTATTTGAAATTGATGTTACAGTTGTCTGATTTGTTTTTTCTATATTATCTTATGTTTGTAAATTGAAATGGAATAGGAACTATCAAAAAAGTAGGTATAGCTCGTTTCTTATTGATAATATTCTATGTTCTATCTAAGCAGAGACTTCGAGTCAAAATGATAATAATAAAGACTTCACTCAAATAAACATTTGAATTTATTAGACACACACACTAGATTTATATTTTACGGAGTCTTAACTCTTGGTTATAAAGCAATGATACCCATATAAATGATTTTTTATGCTAATGTTGGTAACACAGCATCCGTTGTTTTTATTATAATTGTCTAAACGTGGGTAGTCAAACTGTTAATTAATTTGTAAAACCAGATGTTACCGATGTAAACATTACAATAATTGCATAGACTTGTTTACATAACAACTGTAAACGATGCTCGTGGCTTATTTCCGCTGTAAAGCTTTTGACTAATAACGAAGAGTTATTTAAAGATTTCAGTTTCAGACAAAGGAAAGATCAGACATTCATTGAACCGAATACCATCGTTTGAAATAGTTTATGCGTTGCTTACCTAAAATAAGCTATGATTACGAAACATCTATAGACCGAATATTTTGCATCGATTGCAGATAAAAGTCATAACATGAACCTAGTTAGCTATTTTGAATAGGTGATCTACGTAAATGAAAAACTTGAAAAACAAGCAATAATAATAATCTTTTTCTAAACAGTCGACACAAAAACGTGTAAATTATATTCACATGAGGTGATAAGCTGTTTATTTACAAGTAGATCACTAGCTCATAATATTCATTGATTACAGTATCCTTCGCGATAACGATAAACGAATGTGAAACATAATGCAGTGATATCTCAAAAGGTGTGTCGAGTGAACATCTCCAGGAATAAACCAACGACACTCATCCAATTATGATATAGTGACGTCAATATAAAAAGTGCACGATTCGTTGACATTGGTGACTCAGCAGTCAGTTCGTGTTGTGAATTAATCAAAGCAAAAGTGAAATAAGCTTATTACGTCGTAATAAAGTTTAAAATAGCGTGTTGTCGGGACATGAATGAGGATGAGTACAGAGCGTCGCTTGTCCCGGAGCTTCCACTCGTGTCTGAAGGGCTCCTCAACGGAGGAGGCTGCGGATGATGAAGAGACTTGCTACCATTCACTTGGAGGCAGGCATTCCTTGAGCAGACAGCCGCAGGTGTACATCGAAGATTTGTCCAGCATATCGTTGGCTGATTTTGAAACCACACAGGAAGAACAAAATGGTTCGTATTCTTTATTAACTCGTATCGTTTGTTAAGACGAATGCATTTGAAAAGATTGTCCACTGTTTTTATTTAAAGATTGAAGAACAAATGTTGTCAAGTCAGTAACACGAATGATATATAGCATAGTTGATTGGGAGTCGTATTCTAATTGTCTTTGGAACATTTAGTAAGTCATAAACTGTTCCCAATGCAATATATCAATACGGCCGCACACCCACATGATCGTATATCTCGATGATTTCAGTTTCATTACCGTTATTCCAACCTGCATAAATGTCAAATATGCTAATATATCAAGAATAATTTACTGTAAAAGCGCATCATTCTATGCGAGGGTTTGGAGCATAGAGTAAATACTGCACAGAGCCAAATTTATATTTCTTTTACGATTAGTTTTCTTATTAAAATCTACAGTCTATGTTTGTCACGAGTGCCTAATATAAGTAACGATAATTAAAATGCAACAATGTAATATGTACATACCAGTACTAGGATTAGGTATGTACGTAGCAGGCAACAAATATCGGCTAGTTTCGGCTTCATAGAGCGTAGTGTGCGTCAGAAAGAGATAGCGCTCTACAAAGCCGATGTGCAATATTTATTGCCTACAACCGTACCTATAACTATGTTACATAACTTTTGTTATTGCGTTTTGTTCAAATCATTGTTCTGATCGATATCAGTGAAATCTTAAGTTTAGACATTGAATACTGACCCTGAAAAGATGTACGATTTGATATAAACAACCTACTCTTTGACAGAGAAATGTTTATTGAATCTGATTGATAAATTATTAATTTGTTGCCTCTGTGCGTCATGATAATATTAACGAGCAGACGCTCAGACAAACATACATGCACATAAACTATAATATAATTAATCAGCAATGAACTAATTGAAGCTCATGTCACAACCATTCGGTTTCCGTCAACAATTTCTTGTTCAAGTTCTTGTGTGCTTTGATGTTGAAAATGTTCTAGATGCGATCATTATCATACGAAGATATCATGAGGTTTCTACCTTTTACATTGCAACATTGGTTTTAGTCGAATTCGGCTATTACAAATTATTCTAAACAGTAACTTAATTTTCATTTGTCTAATCGTTGGGGTTTGTTCGTCTCTAAATTATTTGATATGGTGTGCATATTGTGCTATACGTCAGTTTTTGAATCCCATTTCTTTATTGCAATGGAACTTTCATTTATCTGAGAAACTTGTATGCTTCAAGGCTAGTTTAGTCAAAATTTCGATCTGCTTTTTGGAGAAAATTACTATACAATTGCAGCAATAATTTCCCCAAAATTTTTCGATGACGAGTGCCTTTAGAAGTTGTGATATAGTAATGTACGATTCATTTTGCCCACGATCGCGTTAGTGTGTACGAGTAGGTATTGTATGTAGGCGATGAGGAAGGTATTAGGGCCACATATTGCGTACATAACACGTCGTCGGCGCCTAACTGTAGATGACCGCGGACCGTTGCCGCCTACCTGTGTTACGTTATGAGATTATAGGATGCCTTTCAATCATTACGGAATTTTTTTCTTGATAAAGTCGTGTTGCAGACAATTACCTGTGGTTTTATAACATTTATGTTTCGATTTTGAGTTTGTGGCCGAAGTCGGGCCGAAGAAATGTTGGTCGTCCGAAAGCACGTTGGGTCGACGACATCATAAAGGTCGCAGGACACACCTGGACAAGAGACGCACAGGACAGAAGATCACCTAGTATCAGTAGTCCGATGATTCACTGGCAAGGAGGCCTATACCCAGCAGTGGGTGATACTGGGCTGAGATGATGATGATGAAATGGTGGTGAAAAATACCCACCAACTTTATTGAAATTTTTATTTAAAATTTAGAGACATATTTTGCTAATAATTAGTATAACTCTTAAAACTTGGCAAGTAAATCCAGAACAGTAATGAATTCAAACTAGCACACGGGAAAGAAGAGTTCGCCTATGTAAGATGCAATTTTTGTACATAAATTATGATATTATGCAGACCCTACACTAAGATTAAAAACCTCGTGTCGCATGTTCTGCATACTTCCACATAATATTATGAAGCATTATCTAAATACAATATTGTTAAACATTTTTGGTTTTTATAGAATCCGTTCATGAAGATAATACTAGTGTATGCAATGTGATCTTGACATTGATTTTATATATTCACATACGCCTGTTAATAAATCGCAGGTGAGTCATAGGATGTTGTTGCTTATTATCCGTCGCTACTTTTTTACCAGTCACGTGGTAACGTGGTTTTTGTTACGTTATTAATTATTGATGACTTCTCGCGGCTCAGTTGGTAGTAGCTCTACCTTCTGTCATGGGTTTTGAAGGTCTTGGGTTCGATCGCCATTGAGAACAAATAATTGGATGATTAACGTAGATTTTTGTTTCTTGTCTGTGTTTTATAAATATAAATTATATTCCTTTATACTAAATACTTTTAATAGCTTCTCATTTCATACTCTGGAGGTATATACGAGTACAGTTATGTTGTTTTTGTAGTATCCCAAACTTGTAAAAAAACCAGATGTGGGTATGACTGTTAAGTTTTTTTCTTTTTTATTGGTATCTCGTTTGAAGTTAAATCGTTCGACTCACCTGTAACGCACATCCGCTTCCTGTATTCTCAGCTCTGTTACACCCTTCACATGTTCTTGTGTCTCTGTCTCTCTTATACCACTTCCTCGGCTCCAGTGTTCCTGTCTCTGTCCCACCCTTTCTAGGTACTGTTTCCGGTGTTTTTGTTCTGTTATTGTCATGTTTATGCTTGATGAAAGGTTTAAAAGTAATTAGTTAAACGATTTGTTCAATGCGGGCGGTCATTAGTATCTATTCATTAGGCAAACCAAAGCTTTTATCATTCGAAATCTTTTTTGTTGTTGTTTAAAACGTGCCCCTTACTATCAATGGATTTTGATCGTACCAGGTCAATACCAAGAGCTCTATTCTATGAAAAATCCTGGAGACGTACCTCTTAATTTTGCAGACGATTCGAATATCAAATAAAATATATATTATCAAATTAAATCAAATCAAACCATTAATTTGCAACCTTGTAAACTAAAATAGGTTACACACAACTAATAACTAAACATAAAATATAATTTCTGGTCTTCGCAGTACATAGTACCTCGATGGGTCATATTGTAAAAATTGAACTTTTTTTTTTTAATATTGTGGACAATTCACACAACACTACCCAGCCCCAAACTAAGCAGAGCTTGTAATATGGGAACCGGATAGCTGATATAATACTTGAATACATTATTTTTTTGTAAATACATACATACTTAGAATTCAATATAACACCCAGACAGAGAACAAACATTTACGTAACCACACAAATATTTGTTCTCGGTGGGGATCGAACCCACGACCTACGGCGCAGAAGGCAGAGCTACTACCAACTGAGCTAGAGGCCAGTTATGATGAACTAATGAGGGTATCAACATTTTGATCTCCGCCTGATTTAAATTACTTAGTGCGGTAAACGATTCTATTTCAAACGTATGTGGTTTTTCTAAAATGGCCGCACGAAAAAACTACGGAGTCCATCTATTCCGATCTTTGAAGATTTCTCATCAATCCTTTTTACATGCACATCCTGCAAAATATTACTTTATTTTTACCCGACTACGGCTAAGCAAAAAGTAAGAATATTATAGTATAAGAAGACAAAATATATGTATGGAAGCAAAATGATCGAGCAATTACTCGTATGTAGTTATAAAGGTACCTATGCGTCCGGCCTCATCACCCGATATTGTCAATCCGCCACTCGTCAGCGAGGCATCTCGGCCCAGCTGCTTTTTATATCACTCAGAACGGAAGCCTACTTGCCTGAATACTTAGTACTAACCACGTGACTTGACACACTGCCGCATAGGAAAGCTGGCACACTCTACATAAGAAACTGCACTTTGCTCGAGCAATCTGGTTCCCATAGTACAAGCTCTGCTTTGTTTGGGGCTAGATAGTGTTGTGTGGATTGTCTATAATATTTTTTTTTAACGTCACTGGCTCTATTTTATTTTTTTTACGGTCAGGGCAAGTCCCACTTCATTTACAACAGTTCGGCTACGAAATGTTGTTTTCGTTTCACTTATTTGTCTCTGTCTATTGTACGGAGAAAAAATGAGACAGCAAAAATACGTTACGTAGAAACGATCGACCCGTGTTGTTGTCTCATCAATTTTCCATACTAAAGAGAAAGACACGTGCTCACACGAGAACAACATTTGGTAGACGAAATGTGGTAGCAAAACTCCGACTTCGGGTACAGGTTACGAGTTCAATTCAAATCACATACCTGAAAAAGCAGACCAAGATGAACCAGCTTCCATAGTTTTTACTATACTTGATGTTCTTTTGTTACCAATAAATGTACCTACTATTATTGCTCTATGGTAAATGCCTCAATGAAGCCCGTAGGCAGGAAGTGTACACGTGCTAATTGTAACTCCAACACACGGAGCATCACTAAGCGAGTTTACTTTCCCACTACTTTTTCGGATTTCGGCATTCCTTATCTTATTATCGTGTCACGTAATTTTTGCTTGTGGGTTTAAACCTTCATCTTAATCATTTAGCTATATGTGGTTTCCATAGAACAAGCTCTGCTTAGTTTGGGGTTAGATAGTGTTGTCGAGATTGTCCGCATTATTTATATATTATTCTTCTCACAGAGAAAGAGAGAGAGTTAGCCCGGCAGTCGGGCCTAAATAATTGTGCTTTTATATAGATTTCACTAGCGACTCGCTTTGGCTTCGCACGTTACCCATGGAATTTTATTTGCGACATATTATCACAAAACACTCACTCACTAGTCCAAGTTCAGTCGAATTCTCACTATTTATAAGATGCAAGTCAAACATTGGCAATTATAAAGTTACAGTTTCGTTCAAGTGAGACCGATCTATGAGATCACTCTCGTGAGCTCATCAAATTCCGTAATTAACATGCTTGTTCTATTGCTGGCTTGATTAGCAGTGTTTACTGTATTCAGCGCATTGTTCAGTTCTCCTGGCATAATATGGAATCAATTTTAGTACTTAGTACAGTAATAAACACGAATTTATAAAATGTTATACAACCTTAATTAAAAAAAGGTATGAAAAGCAAATAATCTAATAAACAAATAAGCTAAAATAAACCTAAAATAAGAACACGCTATGTTGGACGTCAGTTTTAATGTTTAAATAGAAGTAGGTTACTTTTTTGGCTAATGAAAACAAAAAATGTGCATGAGTCGGTACAACAATACCTAGGTACCTACATAACGGCTGAAACGCAGATACTTAAGCTGGCTTAGAAATTCACTCTTTGATATAATATATACCTAGGGTAGTTCCTATTATTATAAGTATGAGCAAAAAGCTTGGTGCTTTTTATTATTTTTTGTTGGGAATTCTCCGAACTGCGCGATGTTCCTTTTTTATGGTTATGCAATCGGTATTCGTAAAAGCGAAAAGTGTTTTACAGCTAAATGGCTTCACACAGGAAATAACCACCTGTTTATGTAGATTGCCTTCCACCTGCAATTTGCAAGTTGCTGATAAGACTGATACACGAACCACACTACGCTGAAATATAGACTAACAAAAAAACATTTAAACAACAAGCAAATACAAGCAACAAACAAACCATTTCAGAAGTGTACAGTCCATAAACTTCTTCTTTCGTGTCGCTGTTACAATCATTAAAACCACAGTATGTGGCTACATGCACAGTAAATGTATAGTTAATCGTATTCTTCGTGCTTATTTTATTAACAATAAATATCTTGCTTGTTCCAGGTAAGTGATCGACAAAATCTGCACTTCAAGTGTGGTGCCATCTATACAATCGAGTCGTAAGTTAAAGATTCCGCTACTCGCCGCTAGATGGCAGGCAAAGTACAAAGCGTAAAAACTTCTTACTGAACGATCTCTATCAAGTAGGTTGTAGCCCCAAAGAGTTTCGTCTGATTTGGATAGAGTAGATCGTTTTGCTATAACTTTTAAAAGCAAATTTTTTAAAAAATAAAATAAATGCTTTTGTATACATAACAGAGAGAGCTTTGTCAAAACTCTTTTCAAAATTAACCGAGCATACATTCTTAATTCTCACTCTACATTCGACATTCACATTCACACTCATTACTTACAAACGAATGAAGAATGTACAATAATTTAAGAAGTCCTTACCTTGAAGTGAACAATACTATACCACACAGAACCAGTTTATTGGGTCCATGACCGCGGCGATCGGCTCTCGCATAATGCCGGCCGTGCCTTCGATGTTACTTGATTTATTCATGTAATATGTACTTAGTCTTGTATCCTATAGCTATACGATCGGAGTATGAGGAACTTTTAAAAGCTAGATTTTTAAAGCTATCCGAAAATGTATTTTGAGTCTTTTTGTACCTCCATGGCTCACTGAAATAGGTTGAACTCAAATGATTTACGATTTCAGGGTTTGTTTTTTAATTTAATGCTATTTATGTCATGCAAAAGCAATAACAAAAACAAAAACCGCAATAGCCATAATTAAATTACACATCACCTAGATTCAAATCAAATTTACAAACTTTGGTGCATGTATTTGAAATTTGAAAAAATCTGACATGAAAAATACATTCCATTCCCAAACACAGCACATTGGTGCCATAGATTAAACAACACTAATTAATCTGCTTGTATGAAGCAAACTGGATAAGGAGGAAGTAACCTTCCCAGCCTTTCTAGACCTCTGTGCTCTTTGATAAAACATTAAAAAGAAGCATTTTTAGGGTCAACGTTTATTGGTGCAGATAAAAGTCAAAACTTGTCTGAAAAATTATCGGTACCTTCATAATATTACAACAAAAAATAATGTAAGAAATTGCGTGTTATATCGACGGGATATTAGTAGATTTAATAAAGGTATATTTTTGTACTTGCTATGCGTATCCCTACGAGTATTTAGTGAATATTGGTTGTATTGTCATACGCTAAATAAAATTTAATATTGCTTTCTTAATGCTTAATTTTTTGTGCCTTGCAATATTCCATGGACATAGTCGCTAGCTTACAAGTGCACCCCTTATTAGGGAAAATCATTATGGTGGTTCCATAATATTATAACTATTAATAATGCATACCTAACTGTTGAGGCGCGTTGATGTCTTTTCTGTGGAATTTTAGGCAAGTATTTCTAAATCGTTGATTCAAATTTTTAAAACTGCATGATAATTATTACATATTTTACTTAATAAACATTTTAGTTAGATTATCATTTACCTAAAAAATATAAGCAAGTAATTAAATTGAATTCAAGATAATATTACGGGTAATTTTACTCAGGTTAGGGTAAGTTGTGGTTTTTGGATTTACGCATATCACCAAAATTCTAATAAATCACGCTATTCTATGAGGTATGAAAATAGCGTGATATTATAATAACATATAGCTTTCCTCAATAAATGGACTGTCCAACACAAATATATTTTTTCAATTCGGATCAGCGCAGTTCCCGAGATTGGCGCGTTCAACCAAACAAACAATCAAACTCTTGAGCTATATAATATTAACACAGTCATACCTATAGGTTAAAAGGCATCACGATGCTAATTTATTACAATCAGTCCAACCTTCTATCGGTCACGTTCTAAACTACTTTTACTCTAATGGAGTGTAGGTACCGTTTAACTGATTGCATGTCTGTGTCGGTTACAGCGAATTAGGGTTAAGGGATTTGTAGAGTAAGCTAGTAAGTATGAGTTACACTGACTCATGCGTCGTCTTACGCTCGACTGGCCTCTCAGCTCAGTTGGTAGTAGCTCTGTCTTCTGAGCCGTAGGTCGTGGTTTCGATCCCCACCGAGAACAAATTTTTGTGTTGATCGTAGATGTTTGTTCTCCGTCTGAGTGTTATATTGTATTCTAAGTATGTATTTACAAAAAAAGATGTGTGTAAGTATTATATCAGCCATCTGGTTTCCAAAGTACAACCTCTGCTTAGTTTGGGGCTAGATAGTATTGTGTGAATTGTCCACAATATTTATTTATTTTGTCGAAGGTTTTTTGCGTATATTATGACTGGTGTTATTTTATTTTGGGTAAACTTACAGCTAACGGTACAATTAATCCGATAAGATAATGCTTTGTTATAGGTGATGGTTACCACTTAACATCAGGTGTGCCATATGCTTGTTCCATCAGCAAATCGTATAGGTAGAGATATTATGGTGTTTACAAAAAATATTTAAGATAATAAGGTGCAGTATGTATGTAACCCATGCCCTAAATTCAAAATACTATCAAATGAAATATTGAGGCTTTAAATAAATATCTTTTACAATACATAAATAGAAAAACATGCATTAATGTATAGGTAAATAATGTTTATTGAAATTTATTGAAATATAATTAATAGACGCCTAGAAGTTTTAAAAGTATTTAAATATAATTTAATTAATAGATATATAATTTAAGATATTAAAAAATTAAAAAGAATCTGGTTAGTTTATGAAGCTAATGGTTTTGACAGTTTGAACACTTCACCTTCAACATGAAAAAGCAATTAACCGAAATTTAAATATCAAAATAATTCGAACTGAAACCATTGAATAATGGAATAATGTATCAACAAAGCAAATCTCAATAAAAGAGAGGAGAACTGGCATAATTGAGTAATAATACAGCAGTAGTGGTATCGTTAACGAAGATAGCCGAAGTGCGGCGGAGATGCCCGAAGGTTTCCAATATGGCGGCGCACGCTCGGCTTGTCAACAAAGTTGTGTTTCAAGTCAGGCACGGTCGCTTTGCCGGTCGCGCGCTTTCACGTCCCTAAAGTTACGCTCGCTCCTGCGAATTTTTAAGTGCTTTTTGTTAGTGAAAAATTGTTTTGTGAAAGGAACAACCGTTGAAATTGGAGCATATTGTTTTGTGTGCGGTGAAAAGTGTTTTTAGTTATACCTACATTTAAAAAGTTTATGGTTTGTACGTGTAGGGTCTGTCGCCTACGATCTTATAGTTAGTGTTCGTTGTTGCAGAGTAAAACAGTTGTTTTAAGGTTTAGTTTGTTATAATGATTTAGTTATATAGATCTAAGTAGTTTGTTTAAAGTTGGGCGCGAGTCTACGCTGTGACGTGTAGCTGTTGACTGGCTGTAATTGGCTAAAACCACGTCACAGCGTAAAACGCTGACCCGTGAGAACTTGACAAATATTGTGCGGTTTGCACAAACCGTACATGCTCCCGAGGGCGAGATAAAAGCAGTTACACAAGATGAATACATTATTTAAGCAATAAACTTAATCTAAACTTATAAATTTTCATTGCACTGCACTTCACTTGCACTAAAATGTTTCATGATTACAGGAGACGTGGCTTTGTCCACGCGTGAGTAGTTTACTCTGGAATCCATAGGTAGATCCACAGAGATTTCGCTCGTAGTAGGTCTGATTGTTTGGAATTTGACGATGGGTTCGGATGGACGACGGTCGTTTTGAGTTGTCGCTGGGAGCGTCGCTGAGCAGCGTGCTCGGGAGCGCCGCCACAAGTAAACACCAGCTGCGAGGAGTACTGCTCCGGTAATTAGGTACAGCACCACAAACTGGTGAACATCATGTGTAGAAATGCTATCTGATGATAATCCGTCACCTTCACCTTTCATCAATTCTATTTGATCCCCAACTCCGTTCAATTGTTTATCAATGGTGTTTAATTCGTCATCATTGGGTATCTTCCCTTCAGTGGTTGGTACAGTTACGGTGAAAATATAATTGATAGGTGGCACATCGACCTTGAGTCCATCTGGTCGAAGAGTAAGATGATTAGTCAGCTGCATGTGCGAGTATATCGAGAAGGCTTCGCCCTTGATGACACAGCCATTCCCAAGACCGATTATGCCGGCTTTGCTGATCCGCTCGGCAGTAACCTGACGCTCGCAGATAATTCTAATTGTTCGTTGTTCACAACAGAAGTACATGAAAGTGTTTATTTTGTTAAGGTCGATCCACACGTCTCTACAAATAGTTTGTTTGGTTAAACATTGTTCATTTTCTTCGTTTTTCACACAAAAAAAGTCTTCAGACTTAAGATGGTAAATTGGTCGTTGCATCGAGCACATTAAGGTTTCCGTATTGTATGGAATACACATTCGTAGTTCGTTTTCAGACATCGGTATGTAGGAGTCCTTTTGAAGATTTATTGCGACGTAGTCGGCAAAAGGAATTATTTTCTCCATAGTTTCGTTTTTTAGTTGAGGAACAGCTATAAGGTTGTAGATCTCGTATGAGTCTCGAGTCATCAATGGAATTTTGATCTCAAATATAAAGTATTTTGTTGTCATCCTTGCTTGTACTTTAAGAAGATGATAAAGTTTCCGTAGATCTACTTGAAGGTTGTCTATCGGAAGTGTTATGTCCTTTGCCAGTTGGCCAGATACGATGTTCAGCTCTTCTGTAAGTTGTTGAGGACTTAATAAGTGGACATTGAATTTTCCATAGTGGATCTCAGTGATGGTTTCCAAAAGAGTATCCTGAAGTCCTTTAAGGTTGACTAGAATGCCGTTAGCGATAATTGACATCAAAGAAAAGTCATTGTTAATTTGTACGTCTTTCATTTCAGTTGCAAGTGTGTTCGTGGCCTTATCGAGAGAGTTAATATGTTGATTATACATTTTTCGTTGGTTCTCGATAGACTGTTCTACTCTCTTTAGTATGTTGTTCTCGGCTTCTAGCACAGATGTTTGGTTTTTCCACAATAGGGCGAGATGTTTTTCGTTTGATCGGATTGTGTCAATGTCCTTTTCATATTTTTCGGCGAAGTGTTCGTCCAGTATTCCAAATAGGCTGTTAGATAGATAACCGATGCCATTGATGAGTCCTCTTCTATTTCTAGTTGGTTTAAATTTTTGATCTAGTAGCATGCCGCTGTAGTGCATCAGTTCAGAGTAGCCGTGACGTAATTGGAGAAGTATTACGTCACATAAGTTGTGTTTCTCGATGCTAGTGCATGTTTTTTGTAGCGTAGTAATATAGTTCTTTAAGGCTTGCATTCCCTGCCAGTAAGGATCCATGTCGTAATAAACAATCAACTTCCACTCATCGCGTACAAGGTGCATATCTGTGACCTTGTCGAAGTAGATGCTTTGATTGGCGTTTATGCTTTGTAAGCTGTAGTCACACCAAGCGGGCGATACGAATGTAAAGATTGATAAGATCGCCCATATCAAGTTACAAAACATCTTGTTTCTCCTTCTGGATCGTTTGTTGTTGCTTTGAACTTGTTCTTCGTTGTTTGGTGGCTGGATTTGTTTATTTTCCGTGATTTTGTTTTCGTTTTTAACCTGTCGTTCTTCACTTTTTGTGATTTTTACAAAAAGTCTCATCTTGTTTGTTTTGGAATCGATGAAGGCATTGTTAATCCTCCCCCCCACTCTTAGTAATCCTCCGTTGTTGATATACGGGTTCAAGGGTAGGAGTT
Source organism: Thera obeliscata (assembly GCA_947578465.1). Lineage (NCBI taxonomy): Eukaryota > Metazoa > Arthropoda > Insecta > Lepidoptera > Geometridae > Thera > Thera obeliscata. The sequence goes on from OX387926.1 coordinate 10,990,499, forward strand.
TGCTTTTTCGATCTTTTTTCTGTTCGTTTATAGTTATGCTGTGGGTTGATAGGCATTCCTGGACCTTTTTCAATTCCTTGTTCACATCGTCGGGTATGTGTATGCCCAATGTCTTTGTAGACTCTTGGTGCTTGAAGCAGTATGCTTCTGGTTTGTTATTGGTAGGTCCTTGGCCTTGCAGTAGTTTTGCCTCGTTAGACGACCGTAGGTCCGTTTGTAAATTTGGGCCGCTGTACATCAAATCGTTTAGACTTTGACCCGTAGTTGTTTTTGCCGATGCATTTAAAATTACACGTAGCGGAGTAGTCCTTGAATCGGCACGTTGCACACAACGGTGTGGTAGGTACAAACTCGGTGTCGTGTTATTTGTGCATAGTTGCATATGGTTTGCTGGGAAGTGATCCATCATGTATGCTTTGCAATGTTCCGCTACATTTTCAGAGGTTCTAAACCTTTTTTCCAGTTGTAAAACTTTTGTTTTTGGTCTAGATTCTCCAAGTTTATCTTCGATGTCAGAGTGTAAGGGTAGCGGCACGACATAGCGGCTGTTTTCTTGATGTTTTGTTTCAGTTTTGTTCTGTTGGAGACAGTAAGCATCTTTTGTAGACATTTGTGAAGATTCAGTGATATCTTCAATCTCCCAGGATTTTCTTATGTCGTCTAAGTCGTTTGTGTGTTGAATGACGTTGCACTGGAATGATTTCATGTTGCCGCATAAAATCCATCCGAGTTGAGATTGTTGAGCCATCGGTTGAGATTCATCTCCTTTAATTATTCCCCCAAGGATTATAGTGGAGTAAACATCGGCCCCGAATAGTATATCGATAGGTCGGCTAATGTTGTAATCAGGATCCGCTAGTTGGATTCCTTCGAGATGTGTCCAAGATGAAGGTTTTGAGAAAGACTTGTTTGGTAAGTTGTTTACAAGATTTCTCATAACGTAGACTTGAGTGTCAAAGTTAAAGTTATTGTTTATAGAAGTGCATGTCAAATTCACTGCACCCTTGCAGTTGTTTTCTTTGGCTCCAACTCCGAAAATGACACCATTGCACCTTTGTCGAGGTAATCCTAGTCGTTGCGCAGTATTTTCAGTTATAATAGATATTTGTGACCCTTGGTCAACAAGAGCGCGTAGGATGACCTCTCTTCCATCGTTTGTTCTGACCTTGACCTGAGCTGTGGCCAAGAGAGTTTCAGATAGCATGTTCTCCATAGATACGTTGGTACTTGGAATGTTGTTAGTTGAGTTGCTAGGGCCATCAGTACTTCTTTCCGTATTTGCTGATGTATCATGAAGCAATGTATGATGGCGTAAGTTGCATTGAAAGCATGTTTTTTCCGACTTGCATTGTTTGCCTTTGTGATCGAATAAACAATTTATGCATAAATTGTGTTTCACAACTAAATTCCGTCGGTCAGTGGTTTGTAATTTGATAAAGTCGTTGCAATGGAATAATCCATGTTCATTTTTACAGAGAGGACACTTTACATCCTTGGGAACGCAACCTTTTTTGTTAATGGTTGAGTTGTAGGCATTGTTTGGGAAGGTTTTTGGTTTCCCGGCATAGTTTTGATAGTTAGATTTGGTCTCTGATTGAAATTTGTTGTTGGACTGGCCGGCTGGACTCCGTTGTTGTTGGTGGTCATTAGTAGAACGTTCTTGTTTGCGTCTCACAGACTCCAAGGATGTAAATTTGGACTCTAAAAAGCGCATGAATTCTGCTAAACTAGGTAGTTCTCTTGGCTCGAGAATAGATTCGATGTAGTTGTTGTAGGAGTCAGTGTCCAGTTTCTGTGACAACAAATGTACCAATATTGGATCCCAAGATGAGATATCCACATCCAGTTTCTTGATGGCGTTCAAGCACTCATTTGTTGTATCATGCACCCTCTTGATGGCAGTTGCCGTTTGATATTGTATAGTAGGTATGTTCAAAATAGTGTTGAGGTGCGAGGTAAATATCAGTTTTTTATTGTTGTACCGGTTGTTAAGAATATCCCAACAAACCTGATAGTTGTCAGAGCTGATAGATAAGTGTTGAATTAGTTTTTCAGCTTCTCCCTTGACCTTCGATTTCAGGTATTGCATTTTCTGAGCACTGGACAGTGTTCTGTTGTCGTGAATCACTTCGGTAAATAAGTCCTTGAAGGATGTCCAGTGCTGGTATGTTCCAGAAAAAGTCGGTAGATCCATTTTGGGAGTGTATTTCTCCGTATGTGAAACGGACCACATTTTTGTGTTTATTGTTTTCTTCATGGCGTTGTATTGCTTTTCGTATATTTCGAAATTTTGTTCATACTCTTTGTCCATTGTTATCTCACAATCGATCTCCCAGTGTAGCGAGTCGATAGTTTTCCATCTGGATTCAAGGTTTTTTAGTGTGTCCTCGAACTCCCATTTTTCGTGAATTTGGTCTACGTCGATGGTAGCGAGAGTTCGAGTGAAAGCCTTGAAATTGCTCTTTTGTTTGCGGAGCAATTCTTCTGTTTTGCTCATGTTGTAAGCGTTGAACAGTAGTTAGTCGGTTATGAAAGTATGTGGTTTTGTACTAAGCTCTACAGTATATGCGCCTTCTCAATTCAACTGGTGAGACCCGCTGGTGGGAGGCCAGCCAAACCGAATCGCTACCGAAAAGATAATACAGACCACTATTTTAGTAGGTACTTTCCTGGTTCTGGAAAGTCGTGTTTCACAGGTTTTACGAAATCCACCGCACACACACACAATTTATTCACACACTTGGTAGGGCGCGGCACATTCCACGTGTTAAAAAAAAAAAAAAAAAACAAAGATGTAGGGTCTGTCGCCTACGATCTTATAGTTAGTGTTCGTTGTTGCAGAGTAAAACAGTTGTTTTAAGGTTTAGTTTGTTATAATGATTTAGTTATATAGATCTAAGTAGTTTGTTTAAAGTTGGGCGCGAGTCTACGCTGTGACGTGTAGCTGTTGACTGGCTGTAATTGGCTAAAACCACGTCACAGCGTAAAACGCTGACCCGTGAGAACTTGACAAATATTGTGCGGTTTGCACAAACCGTACAGTACGAAAGTGCGTTTATTGGAATGTTGGAGTGTTATTGCTGCATTTTATGTCGTTTTCTTTGATAACATTTTAATGACTTTGTGCACGTCATTACAGATTAAAAAAATAAAATAAATTGTACACAGTAAAACTATGTTTCTAACGGAAATGGAACATTAAAATATGAAGTCCCACAGATATACCCCTATCATAATTAACTAATGCTAACTATTGACTTAATATAACAATAAGTAAACTGGTTTTATAGGAATTCTTTCTATCAGTTAGCTATTAGCTTTGGAGGTAAGGTACCTAATTTTTAATCTATTCGTCATAAAAGTTTAGTACCTAGAGTAAATTCTCTAAAAACTATATTTGGTCGGGGATTCTATATCTTACTTCAATATTCATATTCTTCTTATCGTGTCACTGATAGGCTAATGGTTCACTGAATATAAGGACATTCAAAAGTAATGCTATGTAATATCACGTAGGTATTTCCAACATCTAAATGTGTGTGTATGATATATTAAAAGCGTATTTAAGGCCCGTATGCAGAAATTGTACCTACTTGGGTATGACTCGAACCATAGGTTTTTTCACACTTTCCAATAGAGAACTGTCAAAAATCTATCTTAACTCAGACTAAATCATTTTTCTACCTATGGATCTAACTAGGTATCGGTTTTATATATTTGGTGAGATATTATATTATTCCCGGTTCCATGGAAACTTTCTCCCAAACACAAGTGGTTGAACACCGGTCCTATTTGTGGGTGTCAACTCATTTGCATACTTGCAAGTCCGCCTCCCCTAGTCAAGGACTTACCAGGCTTTTTAATATTGAGTGACTAAACTACAGAGCATATTTTTATTAAACATCACTGTCAGGCAACGAGTTTGAAATTATTCCCGCAATATAGAAACTCACAACACGCTCACAACCATTTTTCGGCAAGCTTTTTTTTTGTTACTGCCGACTTGAAATAATTGTAATGACTTGACTATACATATATTCAATTCATAATATTTGATACTAGCAATATTGTCCGTCGAAATGACAAATGGGAACCAAAGGACATGAACGAAGAATGACATTCTCAATATATTCATACACTTCCTGTAAATATTTGGATTAGAAAAGGTACGTAAGTAAGATTGGTTTAGTTTGTAGGTGCAGTACCTAACCTTCAATCGAATGCTCTCTTCCTGAACATCAAACCTCTTTAGCAACGAAACTAAGTTCGTTTTTTTAATATTTTAGGCATTACATAGAGCGTTGTATATCTATACTGTGTGCTAAGTTACTTGCTAATGTTCCCCTCAAAGTATTCAGTTACTAAACAAACAGTTTGATCGGTCGCTTGACTATAATTTTAGGGCGCAGTCATATTTATTCCGGTTGAAAAGCTCGCACGTGCTTGCACAAAAACTGACCCTTGTTTTGTGGAAAGTCTAAACAATGCCCCATATATCTTGAAACGACCACTGGTCAGACAGTAAATAGACTGGCCCAATGATTTATTAATGGCTGATAAGCCTGGCAGGTACCTATTCTTACAGAATTGGTGTCAAATAAAAAAAACCCTTGTTTTGTGAAAAGTTCCTTCAGGGTAAGCAACTAAGCAACGCAACGACAGCACCCTTGGTATTGTTGTCTATGGGCGTCGGTGACCGCTTACCATCAGGTGGGCTGTAAGCCCGTTTTTCTATCATTTACATAAAAAAAATTGAAAATCTTTCATCTGCATTGAGCTTCAGCAAAGTGAAGCATTGCTGGAGTAGAAAAACCAAAGATCAGGCTCAGTGGCGAGTTTTAAGAGATTCAAGTTGAAAATTCTCACTTTTGTATTTCTACTATGAATTCCAGCAGTTAAATTATTTGTAGGAAGTTCCGCAATCTGTCAATGGCATTAGTGCACTTCTGAAGCTTCAACGCGAAAAATAAAAACCTACCACGCTGATGGAACAAGCATATGGCCTGGCTGATGTTAAGTGGTAACCGTCGCCTATAATAAAGTATTGTCTCGTAGGTCACGCACGTCCAGAACGTACCCTACGCACTACCCTGACAAATTGCAAACCCAAGAAACTACAGTCACATTTTCACAATGGTCTCACAAACTCTGTACAAACAAATCGTGCCAAAATTTGGTACTTAGAACATGAGAATGTAAGATTTTACAGTTGTTTTGTTATTGCTTTTGAGCGGTACTTAATATGCATACGTTTTACAACTAAATTACTACTGTAAACTTTCTTAGAGTAGTTATTTTCTAAAGCCACGGTGCTATTTACTTTCTCTGGCACTTTCAGCAATATTCAAAGTTCAAGCAAAATTTCTGTATATACATTTATATTAGTGGATAATTCACAAAGCGTTATTGAACCCCAACTGGGCAATGCTTGTTCTACAAGAACCAGCTAGCAGCAGTTAAAACACTTACTACTACTACCAGTTATTTTAGCAAAAGTAACTTATCACTATTTCGTTTTAAATTTGACATTATTACAACCGAGATACTAATTAAACTAAAGTAGTCCTTAATTTCATTCTTGTATTTAAAAATAAGAGTGTACGCTCACTCTAGATTGTTCACCGCACTAAGGGATCAGAAACGATAACAAGATAGCTACAAACAACTGAGCTATGACACTGGTGAATAAACATCTAGTAAATTATGTAAGAAAGACCCTAAATAGCGGAATCATTCATTTCTTACATCTCACGATAGCTCAATAAATAAATGCGGCCATAATCGACAAACAAGCTACTAACTGTGACTTGACTTAGGGTCTGCGCACACCTAGGTCACTGGCGATGGCGATCAGTGAAACGCTGTCAAATTTGACAGCGGTATTTGACAGCGTTTGACCTAGGTGTGCGCAGGCCTTTACTTCTAATTTACCAGAATTGGCCTTTTGCTTATACGAAAATCCTAATATGTTTATTTGTGTTTTCATAACGTATTTTTGTACAAGAGAAAAAAGGACGAGCATGCATGAAATGTTATTTGAGTGAATGAAATAAAATACCTCTGGATCGTAACAACCCGTTCAAAAGTGTCAATCCGTGATCTCTTCCTCCTATGGAAAAGAGGCGTGATTTGATACATGACAAAATCATCTGGGATATTAAAAAAATATATTTTATACCATACCCCCTCTAAAAAGTTTATTTTATTCACTGAAAACAGTGAATAAAAAGCCCTTTTAATCACTGTTTTGGTGTTTGAATTTGGAACACACGAATAAGGTGAACGTCCATCTCAATACCTTACAACCTCCTTGCGCCATAAATACCCTAGATTTGATTGGTCGAAATTTTTGACAAGGAGTTTAGCATTGGATTAAATACTGTTTTGTGTTTTTTGTTGTCATTAGTAAATTGGCGCTATTTTGAATACTGTACTTAGTAAGTTAAGCAACACAAAGTTCAATAATAGTTAATCGATTGAAAATCTATTCTAGGAATGAAAAAGATGTGCTGAGTTTTTTGTTGTTCATTTGAATTGTTGAGTTTATGAAAGAGAGGTCGGCCAATAGGTGTAGAAGAAAACTTGCATTAATTTATCCTTCATTTTTGTTTTGTGTCATAATAGTATAAACAAATAATTTTATATTATTTGTTTATATTTTTTTTTTTATAGTTTTTTATCCTTTTTCGCTTAAATATTTCTTTTTGTCGAAGTTATGGTATAAAGTATAGTATGCAACTCTTGAATAAAACGGATTTATCTCGAGGGCCATGAATCACTCGCGTTGTTTAGGATTCTAACACTTGAACCACTCGCTACGCTCGTGATTTAATCATCATGAATCACTCCCTACGGTCGTGATTCAGTCGTTAGAATCCTGCACTTGCTCGTGATTCATCTTTGGTCCTCGATTTAAATCCGTCTTTTATTCACTAGTTGCATAATATACTTTATAAGGTGTCAACAAAGATCCATTCTTAAAGCTTTCACATACAATAATAAAATAAACTAGAACAGTGTGAAATCCTAATAGATAATTTTTTTTTTCTATCTCTACTGTAGAGGTATGTTTTTGAAATAAGCACCTAATGAATAAACTTACTTCTGTTCTTTTATGTCAAACACCATTGTTTCGAAGCAAGAAGTATTTATTACCATACATTCTAGTGTTTATTATCAAAGAGTCGGCATGCCTCTCAAATTCCTGGCTGTGTTTCTCTGTAAGGTATATAACAAGAATGTGTGGGCTGTGGGTGCTTCGTAGCAACCCTTGGGAGACATTGCATGTTTGAACAGCCATTAGGACGAAGTAATGTTACAAAATGTGTCAATTTTCAAATCTATTCGGGTCGCATACAGAAAGTGAGAACTTTTTAGAATGTAATTTGAAATTACCTATATGACGGTAATTTCGAGTATAATATATTTTACCGAAAAATACTCATTTGAGTCGTAAAACAACTTGCGCGTTGGATAATTGCGAAAATGCATTTTTATTATTTTGAAAATGTCACTACTTTTTACTTTATGAAAAAGTTGGCCATTACCTCTATATCCCATCGAAGGTTTTCATTTAAATTCCATTTGCAAGATATTCATAGAGTGTAAATCCTTTCTACATAAGGAGCTGAATATAAATTCAGCAGACACTTTATAAATCCGCATTGCGAGTGCGGACTAGTAGTCCTTGGAACATTAATCTTCTTAAAGTTCGAGATCCACTAAAGCTTTGCAGATGAGTCAGTTTATTTGAACTTTATATTATTTAGCTGACTCAGACGCGGAGAGAAACTCACAGAAAGCGCTATCCACTATTGCTTATTAGACTTAGAGGGAGCTAACTGAGCTAAGCGAGTAGGTTTTCACATCTGATATTGAATCAAATATGTACATGTTTAAATCTATATCTATAAAAACGAATGTAGGATGTCGTGTACAATGCGTGTAGGTGTATGTAATGTAATCCTGTTTACCTATGCACCCACGTTAGACTTTCTAAACCCAATGCACTGTGCTACGGCAAACTGTTATTTAAAAAAAATCTTTCATATGAGTCACAAGTCCCCGGGTCTGGGTCACATTCCTTGCTTGCCGCTGCGAGCGCCAAACCGGACTGTACTCTTGTTCATCTTATTTTACTCTCTGGCCCTTTTAGATTATGCAATATTCGGAGACGTTTATGTAACGTGATCTGAGTAATAAACATTTGAATTTTGAAGTTCGAATATTCGAACGTCACAAAGTTTGTGCCGTTTTGTTTCGTGCCAGTGCGTGGTAGGTTTGTTCCCGCTGTGAAGGTTTTTTTTTCACCATCTGTCGACTAGCAGGTGTCGTTTTACATACTAAGCAGGTGATTTGAATTCGCTCTTCTCACTTTCAAAGTACTACCTGGCTTCGAAGCGTTCTACTGTAAGACTATAAATAAATAATAATAAATAAATAATAAATATTGTGAACAATTCACACAACACTACCCAGCCCCAAACTAAGCAGAGCTTGTAATATGGGAACCAGATAGCTGATATAATACTTGAATACATTTTTTTTTGTAAATACATACTTAGAGTACAATATAACACCCAGACAGAGAAAAAAATTTATGTTCACCACACAAATATTTGTTCTCGGTGGGGATCGAACCCACGACCTACGGCGCAGAAGGCAGAGCTACTACCAACTGAGCTAGAGGCCAGTCAAAGTCAGTGGAAGTTTTGTTCGATGGTAATGTCCTCGTTTCCGTTCCCTTCGTGACAGACATCAATTTATTGCATGAATTTTTTTTTTATCTGCATTACTGACTTATTTGTGTCGTTTACTTCCCAAATATGTTTGTAAGTTATGAAATGAAATACATATGCTTGTTCCATCAGCTAGTTGCATAAAAATAATAATAATAAAATAACAAACAATCGTTTTTAGAATTGAAAATACCTAAAGCAAAAACTATACTATCGCTTTTTTTTTCGATTCACGCGAGGGAATATGAAAAAGGACACAAACATCACGATGAAGGAACTTCAATTTGTATGCAAATATGTTCTTGACTGATGGTGGTGGAATGTCTATGCATGACAAAATACGATACCTGCTATTACAACACCAAGGTATATTTTATATTCTAACTTCAACACTTTAGCATTGAAAAACAATATTCGTGAAGTTTGGAAGGTTTATTTTATAGCATTAAAAGGTTCTGTATCATCTGATCTTCTAAAATCTCAAGCCATCTGCCATCTTCAAGGTTCAATTTGTTCAACACCTGCCTATAAAGCAGTTTTCAATTCACCATCCAACATTCAATTTCTTTGCAATATGTTTCCGGGCGACAGGTGTTCCCACAAAAAAAGTTCCACTTGATTACTCCGAACCTTATCACAAGGGCGTTAAGGTTAGATTTGAATGGAAAGGTTTATTTTTTTGTGTCCATGAGCAGTGGCCAATGGGATGGCAATGACACAACATTTGACAGGAAATCGGGTTATCTCAATGACAGATTCCCGTACACTTCCTTTCGATGCTTTAACTTTACTCGTATTTTTATTTATTATATACTTATTAATGCAATCAAGTCAAATCCATTTCGCTTTTTTGCTTCTTATTGATATAGCGTTCAATAGCTGTTCATATTGATAAAGAGTGATTCATCGTATGATTTTGCGTGTGAATATCTTTGGTATGTGGTATTACGTTGTAGTCTCGACTGACGGTAAATTTAAACTTCGCATAATAAGACCTGTCGACTTCAAACCGGAACTTCACTTTTTGTCCTAACATTAACTGCCGCTTCGGCTGCCCAAATGGTAGGTAATTGAAGTCAAAAACTAATATTTAATAGACGTGCTGCAATTTTCAGTGAAGTCATAAACTAAAGACCTCTAAATGCAAGCATAATCCATGTTTTTGTTTGTTTTTGCGGAAACGTACTACCTGTGCTGGAATAATAACTAACATCCTTGGATGTGCTAAACGATTTAAAATTTCAAATATGTAGGTACTACTTCACATTTACATTAAAATATCATAACAGCTAAGAACTCACATATTATGCAACTTAGAATGTACCTAAATATTATACTCAAGATCGAACGTTACATAAAACAATTTCTTATTTAGCATACCAGTCAAACGAGGCTTGCATAACCACATTTCTTCTCTTTATTTACCAACATAATGAAAACTATAAACTTGCTTAGATACACTGACCTTTCGACTTCTTCTTCTTCTTATCGTGTCACTGATTCTTTCGAACCAAGTGTGGTGAAAGGATTTTTAAGTGCGCCTCGAAGAGGCTCCTTTCGTGCACTTGACACATATTTTCGAACTTTTTAGGTTCTACGATATGCCGGTTTCCTCACGATGTTTTCTGACCTTTCGACGAAACCTCATTATGGCTGGTTTCCGAAAAAAACTCGACAATAACAATGGACGAACGTAATATAGCAGGACGTTCGTGATATAATGATATAGCAGAGACATTGGGAGCGAGTCTAGCGTTTCTGGGTCTTTAATCGTGAGTTTATTTTATTTTAGTATTACCATTATCTAGCTGTATATTACAGTCATTGTCATTAATCATAATCATATCAGCCATTTGTAGAAAATCATAGCTTAATTTACACGTCGTCACAGAGCCTGGGGGTTAATTCTCGGGCCGATCTCGATCATGTTGAAATTTTATTTTATTGCTTCTTTTCCCAACCCCGCACTTTTTGTACGTTTTTCGTGTATCGTAGCTGTCGAGGCTTTTACGAAGAGGTTGTTTATGAATTACTCAAGGAAATTATCCATTCCCCCTTCGAAAAGAAGCAATAAAATAAAATTTCAAAATGATCGAGATTGGCCCGAGAATTAGCCCCCTGATCGTGACCTTGTTGCAAGTGAACGTATACCTCTCGCACCTCTAACATTCTTGAAGTATTATACAGTCAGCGATATAAACTGTTTCAATGAGAAGAACAAACTAAAATTTATAGAGAAAAAGTTATTTTTTATTAATGCCATTCATGTATAACTAAGCAGTAAAAACCTCAGATTTAAACTCATTCCACAGTTATGTGTGGGAGAAATGATCTCGAAAAGCGAGTTGTGCGAGAAACCCAAGTATCCAGAATGTATAAATACGTCGTGTCCATGTCGTGGCTACAGCTCACGATGTCTCTATAAAAGGTTCTATAGATCTACATCAAAGAGATTTGTGAACCAAAATCATTCAAGTAACATTTTGCTCTCTAGTCTAGCATAATGTGCGCGTTGTATTTACTAATAGCAAATCGCTCCGGGAGGTCCTGTGTCCTCGGCAAAACAGAATATACATTCTCTTAATTAGATATCTAATTAAATCGTTGCTCACCTACAAAATAAGTTTGATTTTGCCGAACTTTATTCATTTTACCTAAAAATAAACTTATGATGATGTTTTTTTTTTAATTTTACTAGCAAGTCTTTTTCACGTAGTATAGTTAGTAGTTGCCGCAAACTATCAAATAGTTTTAACTTTTACTACTGCTTGAAGTATCAAAGTTAGCTCGATGTATTTCTTTGTCCAAACATTGTCTATCGTAGAGTATCAACGGCTATTGCACAAGCCGCCTACGCCGAAAATGCCTACAGTCTGTGCGTTTGCATCATCGTCACAGTAAATATATGAGTTTCACCGTGGTTTTTGTTACCGTTTGTCATCTTTGAACTTTAGCCACTTATTTGAAGGGCTTTTCTCGAGCTTTCAAGATGAATTGCTTAAGTAAAGTAAGTTATTTCTAAACTTTCGCGATCGTAACACTTACTGAATCTATTACACGGGTATTTATCGCGTAATTTACCTTATTTTCCCGATTTTCGGTAATTTATGCTATAAATAACCGTGGACTAGATTCAGTATTAAGTAAATTCTTTAGAAAATCTTTTATCCTGAAAGTGTAATCTATCCTAAAATGAAAGTCTTGTTTTTTTTATAAACGTTGTAAGCAACCTGTTTGAATTTAATTGTATGAATAGAAATAATGCAAAGAAGAGTGCACATAACTTATGAGAGAGTAAAAATACGCGGTCAATATTATTATGTTATGTGATGGATACTGTATGAAATGCACTTGCGTTTCGTGAAGTAAGATTGTCCCACATGAGCTTGCCCTCCTAAAATGCTCTACAAGTCACGTTCTTGCCCTCAATTTTTTGTCTTTAGCTGCTACTCTGCCGTAACTAAGGGCTTTCATCTTGACCCGACCGCCCTACATCCCGGGGCGTGACACCGCATGCTTAGTTTCTTAATATCTGTCGAGTGAACCTCTTTGTTCAATTCGCTCAGCCAGTTTTCTTACGGAAGATAAACGAAGATCGATTTTCCTTTTGTGATTTTATAGCACTAAGCTTCTGTCTGGAAGGGAGATTCAGGGGGAGTCATTCGTTTCAGAGCACTTTTTGTTTTATAGCTTTTGAATAGAACGTAGATTAATCGTTGTGTAATTACGTTGCAAAAACATAGTTAGAATCAGTTTTTTTGTTAAAATATTTTTGTAGACTTTAATTTTAAGATGAGGCAATTGAAAATTACGGTACATTCATTTTAATAGGTCAATCTAACAGTACCAACACGTGTTTACAGTACAGTGTACGATCGAGCACAACAAGCACGTGTTTTTCTCCAGTTATGGTTGAACCCGAACGTCCAGCAAGCTAACGGGACTTGACCTGTGGTTTTTGCCTCGCATCACTGATGCCTTATTACTGTATGTTAGAAACCGTAAATCATGGGGTCGCTTGATATTGGAAGAGTATCTGTGGTATCATGTTGTAAGGAGGTGAACTAACATATTGCAAAGAGGTTAGCTAACCATGCATTACCTCATTGCTCAAAGCCATAGGCTTAAAAAACTTTTTGCTGCGTAGCTCAAGGCTCACAAGGAAGCATAACTTATGCTTCCTTATTATTATTCCTATATAATAATCAGTTATACAGGAGGATGTCAAATTATATTCATGCGCATTTAATTATCGCCATTTTGGCTCTGTAAGCCATGTTGAGAGTCCGTAGAACTAAAATAAGTGAGGTCCGCAAGACTACAATTAGTGATGTAGTTAGGTTTAGCTAGGGACTCTCATCCATGGCTTTTCGAAGTAGTACATTAAATTAGCTGTCAAAGGCCAATAATAATAGCCCTTTGCCAATCCCAGCCAACCCAGTCTACTGAACAAAGCTTGCTTTGAGTTCAGTGGTTCAGAGTTATTGAATGATGTCTGCAAAATTAACTTTTGTTTCATTCATATTAAAAACGGGTGTACATACAAGTTCGTCTATATCGTATTAACCATTGTTCTTTCATCGGGGCTTTTAGTTAGATTTTATAAGTATATTCATAAGTTAATGTAATCTATTAAGAGTATAATTAATTTGGAATCTGTATACTAATGAGCCTGATCCGTTTCTTCGAATGATTAATGTCTTTGAAAGCTCCTTTGGCTCGATTGACCGTACAATTTAATTAACTAATGAATAGATGTGATGTGGGTTGGTTGACAGCAAAGTGGGTTGAACTTGTAAAGTACTGATTATGCGAAATAGGTCTGGAAAAACACCATGTTTTGCTGAAATAAGCATTGTTTTTGTTGGTTTACAATAATAACAAACCTTGTATTGTTTGAGGAAGTCTGGGAAACTAATATCAATTCACAGCTAATTAACACCGTAGCGTAGCTTTATAATCTTATTTTGTGTAATAATAAATTAATACCTACTTAGTCATGGGTATTTTCACATGCCATTATCTATCTAAACCATGGTTTATACCTAAATAATCTATGTTTTGGGTATTGTAAAAACAGTAAGTACTTTTTTTATGCATATTACTTAGAAGTATTATTAAGTACTTTTTAAAATTAATTATTTTTACTTAAACGAACTTACATGTACGTGAAGTTCTATCATAATGTAGGATCCTACTGTTCCGAAATAAATGCTTTGAATTTGAATTAATATTTGAAATAGAATACAATATTGAACCCAGGCCGAGAACAAACATCATTAAACATAATGAGACGTGAATCACGGGCGTTCGATCCAGTATGGCATCCAAACCACTTTTTGTAGAGCAAGGAATCATAAGTTTTTACAACGTTGGTAGAGTATCCAGTTCTCCACGTAGCGTCTACATAGCATGGCGGGATCCAGTCGACAAACTTGTATCTATTGCTTCTAATCTAGAGGCTTGTTTCCATTGCTTTACGTCAGATCTTTTGATGACTATGACTTATATGAAATAAATAAATTATGTTCTGTCAGACCAATATGATATAATTATGTCCTGAATTAAGTAAAGTTTGAACTATAAATCAGATTATTTAAAATGTGAATACTTTTGTTTTAAATTTAATGTTATGCAGTCGATGGAGTATTCGGAACCACAGCCGTTGGGTTTAAAATAAAGGGTATTGATGGTAAAAGATAAAGGAAAATACAAATTTAACCCATTTAAAGATCAAATGCAATCCTTTTAAAATGGGTGCTTTTAATATTGCGATCTGTAACGGGTATTTTGGGGTTGTTTTTTTTTCATTTAGTTTTTTAAACGTCAATCAATAAACTAAATGAAAAAATAATACGACAGTGGGTTCAGTCACTCATTTCTGTCAGAGGCGGCCCATGAACACATTACTACATCCGCACATGTCTCGTAGCGCCTATACCATACATAAATATTGCTTTCTCTCAACTCAAACCCTATACGGTACTTCGAATTGATGCTTCACTGACGTTTTCTTGAGAAGCTCGTTAACCGACTTGCCTTTGAGGTATTTTGTAACAAGTGTTTGGTTTTGATCCAATCACCAACAGTGAACGACAAAGCAAATTCTTAATAAGATTTAGGGCTTATTGTTTAATCTACGGCCCTCTAGCCCTATTCGTCGAATAAAAAATGTCAGTCCTAGTTTTTGATAAGCCTAAAAAAGAGATGATTTTTTTTCATCTGAAGGATAAATTTTGTCTTTAGATTGAAGAATTAACCCTAAGTCGCATTATATTATGTTCTGTGCTACTGTTACCATACTTCTGCAAAGAACATTTTCATTTTACTTCTTTAAAACTTTTCTAGAAGAAATGAAATATCGTATGCTGCAATTTGAAACCTAAAAAAATGTTAATGTGATTTTTATTTATATTGCCGACTACCCATAAAACGCTATCCAGCCCCCAACCTAAGCAGAGCTTGTAAGATGGGAACCATTAGCTGATATTTTTTTTGTAAATACATGCTTTGAATACAATGTGCTTCAATACTGGATTCATAATAATTAGCATTTGCTCAAATTGACGTTATTTCAAAAGGTTTATCATCCGAGGCTTTCTATCATGTCCTATAATTATCTATCAAAAGCAACGTAATCACTTTAGCAATATCGCATTAGCCTACTTACTATCAATTGACTTGAGATACGAAGTTACAAGCCCGTAAGTCGAATAGCATCATTATTGCAGCGAAGCGCTAATCGCTGCAAAATTTTAAAATGTTTTATCATATTTAATAGTACATTGTTACCTGAGTGTTGAAAGTCACGTTTTTTGAGTCCCGAGACGGGTTTGGCGCCAGAGCGTTAGCGAGGGCGCCAATGGAGCTTGAGGGACTTAAAAGACTTTCACCCGAGGTAAACACTGTGCTTTTCATTACGAATACAAGGAAAGTAAAAATAAAAACATGAAAGAAAAATTTGTGAAAATGAAGATTGAATTGCTGCCTTCCCGGTTTTTTTTTCTTTTTCTCTGGCGGGCCTTCGGCTACGGCTCGCCAGCATTATTCAGCCATTATTTTCATTCTCATAATTTAAAAAATGGTAAATTGTTTGCTCAAATCTATGTTATTTTAAATAAATAGTTGAAGCTATATATTAATCAAGTAATTTAGAAGATATATTATTTATTTAATACTATCTTTATGTTATTTAAATTTAAATTTTACATTGCGCTATCTTATTAGACTTTTTAAACTTCTTACCGTTGTAATGGGTTTCCAACCTACTTGCTGAATAAAAAGTTGGAATTTGGTTCAAGACCTCCTTGCAGTTAGAAAGACTTTAGAAAGTTGGAACATGGTTGAATAAAATAGAACTTGTTTTTTTTTATAATTTGACAGCTGTCAGTAGAAAGCGATTCTCCCTAGGGCTGAAAGTTTTACTTTCAATTAGGCCCCTCAGGCAACTTCAGACCTACTTTCAGAGTATGAGTAATGAAAAAGCTTTTTGTCAAAATCAAAAGAGAATCGGCTTGTTGGGTAAATGGAATATAAGAAAATGAAAAAAAAAACAAATAATTAAATTACCAAAAATTGCCCAAGAAGTTTTTAGTCAACATCCAAACAAAATCGACTTCTGAACAAGAAATCTGAAGAATTATCCCGAATTCCGGTAAAATAAGACAATTGCTTGCGGCTTGTAAATGCCACAAAAAATCAAATACGCATATTAATTAATGAATAGGCAAGGTATCTGCTCAAGGCTAATTAAATCAAATGATCTCTAAGTACAGTAATTCGTACTGTTTCATTGTGTAACAGCATTGGTTTTGTGGTTTCATGGTATTCGTTGCTCGGTCGTAATAACTTGCGAAAGTCCAAAGGGAACTTTCGCAACTGTTGTACTTGTTTTCACGTACTTTAGCTGGCTTTTCTCATTCTTTAGCTGTTGCTTTACAAAGTACCTTTTATATTAGTTTTCTTTTTATTCAAAATTTCATTCAAACTGCGTCAACTTTTATTTTTTTACTTTGTTTGAATCAGCCTGATTTCGTAACTTGTTAAATTTATATTAGCCTTTATACAAGCTTGCTGAGTTTGGTTCGTTGTCGCTTGCCTCATTCAGTTTTTATAGTATAGGATCCCTAGAAGAAGGACCTTCACCGAGCTGGTTATTCAATGAAACGTATTTTATATTTAATTAAACATGTCAATAAATATATTCTATATGGGTTGCCTATCAAATTTCAGTCCAGGATATGATTAATTAATAATTTAAAAAAAAAAATGTTTTTTTAACTTTCCACCGGTTTGTTTGTTAGACAAATTCTATACCAATCGAAAGTATAGACCCCATAGAATATGCAAACGTTAGGTTGCCTATTTTTTCCGGTCACAACTCTCGGGTAGCCAGGTATAAACAGGAAAATCGATACTAGCATTTTGCACCTGTATGTTTATTGAATAAAAATACTGGGGTCTATACTTTCGATTGGTATAGAATTTGTTTAATAAACAAACCAGTGGAAAGTTAATTTTTTTTTTTTTTTAATTATTAACTAATCATAATTATCCTGGACTGAAATTTGATAGGCAACCCATATAGAATATATTTATTGGCATGTTTAATTAAATATAAAATACGTTTCATTAAATAACCAGCTCGGTGAAGGTCCTTCTTCTAGGGATCTTAGACTATTAAGTTTCTTTATAAAATGACGTCAAAATGACATACCGACATAAACATTCTCAATAATTTATTTCTTCCGTCTCCGTCCAAGAATCCCTTTAGCGTTCCGGCCCAAGGGTTTGAGGTCCGTTGGCCCGTTTTGATTGTCGGTGATTCACAGAATGCCGTCGTGCCGTAGGAGTGATAACATACCGGTTTAGAAGCTACGCTAGCGTGGAAGCGTGGTGAGTTTTCGGGTTGTGAATCGTACACACAGAATTAGTCATAGCTTTCGATCATCTTGTAGTTATTAGGCACTTACTAGTCCTTATTTATTTTTAGATTTGATGAGAATAATTAAGAAAAAAGTATTTGAGTGCTTGTTTAAAGCTTAGTAATTATTTAACTATCCGTCAATATAATTAGTAGGTAAGCCATGACA
This sequence comes from Thera obeliscata, assembly GCA_947578465.1. Taxonomy (NCBI): domain Eukaryota; kingdom Metazoa; phylum Arthropoda; class Insecta; order Lepidoptera; family Geometridae; genus Thera; species Thera obeliscata. The sequence goes on from OX387926.1 coordinate 11,008,329, forward strand.
CTGATTCCCAAAGTTTCCAAATAGAATAAATAGTTAATAAGCAAATAATATTTATTTACACAAAGAAACTTACATTTAAACAAATATTTACAAAATGTACAAAATACACAAGAAACAGTTGAGCTATCTGCAGATCGTTACAAACGATCTAGAGATAGCCCAACGGATCCAAATCAGTGCCAGACGGAAGCGTCCCTAAGACGCTGGCGGCATTGCCACGCTGAATAGCAATGCTTATACGCAAATAATTAAACATTTAACACAATTTTCACAAACCACTTTGGCGGTTGCATGCTTGTTCCAACCAAAACAGTTATTTCGAATTTCAAGAATCCGCCAAGAAATTTCATTCCACGATAAAAACAAAACAAAAAATAGATAATTCCTCGTTCGCGGGAGGATCGCGTGAGAAAAATATCCTGCTGCTGCCGTATTTATGTCGTTTTATTTTCGTCTTCATATTTCGCACACTTGCTTGCTCGACCGTGACGGTAAAGTGTTCAGTATACTTGTTTTGTTGTCATTATGGTTCTATACGCCTTGATGCGTTTTGCAAACTCCAAGAATGCTAATGAAGGCGCAATCTGTTCTCAAATTTATAAGTACCTACCTACATACATACTCATCTGAAGTTATGTGTTCGAATTAAAAATCAAGCGGTTCAATTTAAAAATGCACACTCCACACATGTGGATTTTTAGTAGATTAGAACTCCGTCCATCGTAATACTATCTATTTAGCCCGTATGCACCCACTGCTGGGTATGGGTCTTCTCCCTAAAACGTCACTCTCTTCAGTGCTGTGCCAGTTTACGCCGTGGCTGCCCAACCACTCCGACAATATCATCCGACCAACGGGCGATGGTCTGCCTCTTGGTCATGTGCGTCCTTTGGCCACTATTCTGTTATCGCCGTTGTCCATCTTCCATCATTCCTTCTGGCCACTTGTCCTGCCCATCTCCACTTCAGACTTGTGATCCGCATACTTAAGTCTACGACTTTCGTTCGACGTCGTATTTCGTTGGATATGTGCTAAAGGAGTGAGATACCGAGCATAGCGCGCTATAATTGATTATAAATCATCAAAACTAAAATAGATGGGAGAACATCTCGAGCTGAAAGACTCAGACGTTTGCGATGACAGCTCAGAGCTCGGACCTGCGCCGGAGTTGCCTTGAATCATGATTGCAGCCACGCGTTAGTCACGCCACCTTCCCCCAGTCACAGAAATAATAGCAAGTCCGGTTTATTGCGAATCTTTTGTTTTTTGTTGCCGTATCTACAAGTAGTATCTATACAGATCTAAAATGTACTGACGCTGAGGATCATAAAATTTCAAGATTGCCGTAAAATTCAACTTGGTTCTTTATACCAAAAATGTAATATGGCTATAGATGTCCCTACAATCATAACGATACCATCGGTATCAATGCTTATTTTCATAATTATGTAGTGTTGTAAATAAGCCCTCAAATCTGTGTCAATCTAACAAGCTCAAATTAAACCAATCATCTTTGAAGATAGATACTTGTTAACTCCAAGGATAAAGGGGGAGTTCCAAATTAGATCAAATCTGAGATTTTGTCACAAATATATGAATTCAGAGATGCTCCTACATACATATGTATGTATATTTAATGTACCTACTTATAGATGAGTTCTTGTAAGAGAATCCAATTCGTTCCGCAAGCTTCAGTTCTGGCAAACTCTTTACGAGTTTAGATGTTGCAAGTATAATGTATAGATGTTTACCTTATTTATAGGCTATAGTGTGTAGTTAGGTCAGTTTGTTCGTGTTTTAAAATTTTGAGCTTCTTTAAAAAATCTGCTAAAGGTTCTTAACCTTAAAATTCATCAAAAATAAATTTTTGTCACTGGTACTTTTCGCAGTTTCCCTCGCATGATTAAAAAACACGAGTGAATCTGTAGACAAGCTCTAGTAAACTCGGTCTATATTATGTTCAGTAATCTGGTTCAGTCTTTGTATGACATCCGGTATGTTATTTTGCTCCTTTGAAGTTCGGTGCGCGTTCTGCTTGCTTGGTACAAATAATGGAGCTATGTTTTCTTTTCTTGTCTTTGCATAAAGAGCAAAGAGACCTTTGTATAAAGAGACAAGACAATGCATATTTAAATTGGGTGAGTTTTTCTATAGAAGACGCGATTTAGCTTTTTTGTGACGCGAGTGTGTATGCAGATTTTATCGAGATATAGGTAATAATTAATAGCCTAGTTAGTTTTTAAGTTGTTTAAGTAAGTCCTATCTCATTTTAAATCTTGATTTGCTAACTAAAAAGTCGTGGGCATTCGTGAGATTTTATCCAATTCTCTACATCTTCACCCTTATTTGTAGGACTAGGCGGGCTAGGTTCCTATTTATATTTACGTAAGTAGGTAAGTAAAAATAATGTTCGTGCTAGAATGTAAAAGGTGTCACATAGCATGCTGCAATAAACTACTATCCCCGTCCTAATTACACATTCGCTTCCTACATTCGTGTCCCCTTGCAAAATGTGCGAAACGCACGCGGTAATTCAATTAACTGATTCGCGGGTTGCTGACTAATTTAGAGTATTTGCGACTGTACGTCTAACCCCCGAATACTGAAACGCAACTCAGATTTAAGCACGTCTCAAGCGACGAATATTTGACAGATTTTCATTGAAAACTGTCAAATATTCGTCACTTGAGACGTGCTTAAATCTGAGTTGCGTTTCAGTATTCGAGGGTAAGGCCCGTATTCCGAAACAGCGCTTGAGTCTGAGTCGAGCTTCAAGCACAGATTTTTGACACTTTTCAATGGAGAACTGTCATAAAATCTATGCTTGAGGCTCGACTCAGACTCAAGCGCTGTTTCGGAATACGGGCCTAAGTGCCACTCTTTCATGATCAGTTTTTAAAGAAAAATGCGCTTTATGTCGCTGGGTTTTGATTGAAAACGCGATACGTGTAACTAAATAATTGACAAGATGTGACTGTGCTCTGACCACCATAAGATACCTCTCTTACTGGGGCACAAAATGTGTTCGTATAGCTATACGAACACATTTTGTGCCTAAGCTTAGATTTTTGTTGTGTTTCTAAGCTTAGATGGATAGCCTTGAAAGGTGATTGACCTTCAACTGAATTGCATTATCTTTGGCGTGCCTTATTATCACCATAATAGAAGAGTGGAACTTCTGTCTTGTTACTACTATTTGGTCTATGCCTGTCCGTGTAGTCTGGGTATCTAAATATATATGCACGACACCCACCACCCCTGTTTACTCTTACACAAACATAAACAGTACACACACATGGTTTGTTCGTACAGACATGTACTTTAGTTTGCGTGCTACCTGGCCAGATAGTAAACGCCAGTTTACGTTTTGGCAAACAGTTCACATTCTCAACAAACGTTCTTGAATTACCCAGACACAATTTTATGTTCCATTCAATATGTTATCGAATTTCTTTTGGCCGTGTTTTCATTGATTGGTCACGCTATGGCCACCTTGATTGGTTGTTATAATCTTATCAGGCGTTTGATAAAACAAAGCTGTGCTGCACGCTCGGTCAATAACATGTAATCATGGTTTCCTTAGTAATTTTCCACACGCGGTTTGGCTAGGTCATTCAAGTTCGGTTTAATTAAAGTTTAGGTGCAGTTTTGTTTACTGTGGTTTTTGTAATTATTAATTATGATTCAGTTAAATTTATAAAGAAAACACTCCAGCATTCCCTTGAATTCATGTAAACGTGACCAACTTGTGATTTCATCAGATGAATAGTGTGAAATGAAATATTGTTATTGACTTGAAAGGAAGCAGTGAGACGAATGAAGGCGATGCGGCGAGACGATTTTGCGGAGGCCAGTGTGGCCAGGCGGTAAAGCGTGCTTCCGCAGCGGAGACCACCATGTCAAGTACCATGTCACCGGAGACCTCGGTCTCTACCACCGGCGAGGAGCCCACTCGGCGGCGCTCCGTCTTCTACGTGCCATTATTTGAGAGCTTCGACAACTACCTGCCTCTTACAACGGAGGAGAAAGAAGCACTTCTATCTGGAGAAAGTCTTCAAACTACTCCAACAAAAGTAAACAGAAGAAATGACAGCTTCAGTCGACGTCAAACACCAACTCGCGGTGATTCATCTTTCACGGAAAGTGAAATCGACATAAGCATGTTCAGCCCGGAACGAAGGTTTCGACGACCCGTGTCCTCGACTATTAGCTCGAATGAGGCACTTGCGAGGGTCGGCCACCGCGACCTGACGAGCCCCAGGCTAGTCGCTGAAAGCTCCATTATAAGACAATCGAAGCCAAGGCTAAGAAGCACGACTTCGTGTGAACCCCGATACGATAGAATATACACTCCGTTAGGAACATCGATCTCATCAAACAAATTAAATAGCTCTACAACTAATATTATAAACAAAACTGTATCGAAGAGTTCTATTATGAACTCCAACTTATCTTTAATACCAGACTCACCTCATATGATCTCACCAGCGAGGGAAAAATCTAAAACCCTCCCACAGAATATGAACACGCCGTCTCCCATTAGAGGCAGCAGCAGTTCTACGTCTATATTCAGAACGCCAAGAATTACTGTAACTCCTGACAGTCCGAATAAAAGTCCTGGGAAAATGTCCGGGTTGAATTTTATTCGACGATCGCGAAGCACCAAGTTATCCAGAAGTAATTCGTTGTTGCGAAGTATAACTTCGAGGCATATTGAAGAGGGCTTGGAGGATCATACAGTTGTGACGGACTTGACGGAAAACTATAATCAGTTCGTGGACAGCAATGGAGGTGAGACAGAAGTAATAGGAGCTCTGATCAAGAAGCATGAAGCTGAAGTGGCCAACAGTCCACTGAGCGTTCGGCGTGGATACCTTGATGTGGACGACGACGTAGCCGTACACTCTGGTAAGATTTTATAGTATTCAAAACTATGACAAATTAAAATTTATTTTTCATCACGCAAATTGAAATATCAATCGCTGTTTCAGTACCTCTAACAATAGTCATAATCAAACATTTTATCCTTTCTAAAATGAGTACCTGCGTAATGACTCATATAGACTAATTGCTAAAACTATTTTAGTAAAACTTTCCTTGTAGTAATCTAACGAGCAAACAGCTAGCTGTTGTTTGTGATGGGTCATTACATAATGTGACGGAGTACCTACTTAGATAATGATTATGAATCTCTTGAGTGGTCGGGACTTTAACATCATCGGGAATGATTCGACAATTTCTATTTATGGTCAAGTATTTATAATAGACAATGCTTTGCCAAAGGAACCAGAGGCTAACGAGGGCTCTCAAACTGCACGTCATGTTCAAAGCCAGTATTACGCCGTGGAAGTCATCTTGTATATTTGCGGTCAAGAATAAAGACAGATTCTTTGTGGATTTAATACTGGTCCGTATTGTTCTGAGACACGTGCTTTTATATAAATGGAAGTACTGACAGGGCGGTGCAACAATGGCTGCCTCACGTTAATCACCGCTACGTGCAGCTTTGTTCATGCGGTACAGCTTTATGAAGCCCGATAAAAACATACTGAGAACTATCCCACTGGAGATATACATGTATTTGTGGACTCGCATAATATATGCCTTTTAATTTCTTTGTTTTCGCATAATCTTTATTTATCTTTTGACTTATAAATACGTGTGCTTAGATATATTTATACAATAATACGACTTAAGGGTGCTAAGAATTAATTGAGTGTAGCTTAAACGCAATCTTTTAATGTGTAGAGTACACTAAGTTCTTTGTTGGTCGAGTTCAGACAAGATAATTAGTATCCTGATTTTATGCGCCTTAGTAATCGAAATCACTCTAATCTGATTTATAAAAGAGTGCTCATATTGTCATCTGTTTTTATGATTGTTTGTATAAAGAGTTTATGAGTAAAAAAATGTTCCACTAACTAAGCGTTGCTATCATTGCCCGCACTTCCTCGTGGGCGGTTATCGGGTTCTTATCAATGCTTACATAGCGATTGCGGCATAGGTCCCCTTCAAAACAATGGACTTTCATTCGGATTATACTGCACGAAATTACAATAACTGCACGCCGTGCAGTATATTTGTGCAGTTTATCGTAATAGTTATAGATTCGGTTCGTTCACCTCAAGGCTAGCAGTTTTGCAAGTTCACAAGTTGGCAACATTGTTCTTTCTCGCTTCTATGGTCGTTTCAATATTTGAAGGCTCTTATTTGTGAACAAGGCACTAAACAGTAGCCAGTAAGTCATGATTTAGAGAAGGTAAACATAGCAAAGTACATAAGACTGAAGTAATAACAGTAATGGCATTGGATATTGTTCGCGCGTCGTCTTGTCGATGACATGTCTAGCGAGCGTTGACATCACGTTGTTTTACCCCATATGAGTTATGCAATATGAAGAGTCAACAATCATAAAATGCGACAAGTTTATGTTCTATATTTTGTACAATAAATAAATACTTGGTAGGCCTTTTAACAGCATCTAAGCAAAGCTATAGGAACCATTATTCTTATATATTATACTCGTGGTATGCTTTTTGTGTTCCAATGAAAAGTTAATTTTGTCAGTTTTACATGATTTTTCCGAATTAAATGATTCATCAATTTAGATAAAGATTTGGCACACGAGTAGAGCTTCCAGAAATTAGATGACTCTAATAAACTTTGAGTCATACCAGCAGGGACCCATTGTGTTTTCTTTTTCTTCTTTTTAAGAGCTCAGCTTTTGTCGGGTTCGGCAGTTTCCTTCAATTGAGTCTTTTGAATGCGGCCTCCTTGAACATTGTGTATGTCCATTTTAAAAAGTATGTTATGTTCATAGTTCTACATATATATTTTGAACGCAAGCGCAGTGGTCACGGGTGGCGTGCGCGCAACTTCCGGCGGAAACCACGCCATACCCTACACTATGCATATCGTATGACACGGCCTATATGACAATGCAGTAATACGATCGAACGCATCGACTTGAATCGCCATTTTCTCGAAAGGCTGCTGATCAGTGTCTATTGATCAGTCCTATCAAGTGGATTGGATATGCGGTTGTATTTTTTTGAAACATGCTGCGGCGTTTTCGGTAAATTCATTCATAAGTTATTTCAAGTACTGAGCTTAACCTTTTGTGCTTAACGTTACAAAGTGTTTATCTGCCTATATGTAGTTTTTAAAATTTCTATTTGTTGAAAGAACGTGTTTTGTTTTAAGGTTATTGTTTTTGTAATAGTTCCGTGCTAAAAGTGATTGTGCCATATGTTTTATGATTTACCATAATTACTGAGCGATCTGAGGGAAAATATTTATTTATATTTATTATTTTATGACCCTAGGTTTCACCAGATCCACGCGACCAAGCCATCTACGGCGTGAAATTTAAATGTTTTTTCTTTTCTGTTTTTTTTACAATAGAAACTTACTTTAACTAACCAGTGTATAATTTTTAATAAGGTGTGTTTTGTCCCCAGACACGTCATACGAGAAGGCATGTCGACGTGGCTCTGCGCCGAGCACGCCGGTGCCGGGCGCGCAGGCACAACACTCCCCCTCCCGCCTCGCGTCGTTCTTCTTCTCCAAGAGATCGTTCAGAAGCAATCCGCTGAAGAGGACGAAGTCGGCGACGAAGCTGGAGAGGGAGAAAGCACTAGCAGCCGCGTCCACGCACCCACCTACACATGCTTTGCGGACATCAAGGTAGGTTATGAAACAATCCTTCCTGTAAATGTTTTAAAAGTTTGAAATAACTATACTTTCTTAAGTATGACCAAGTGTGATTTCCTAATATCGAAGTTTTACCAACTAAATTGCATTTTTTGTCTCAGTCTACATTTATAGGAAACATAGACTTTAAGAAAGAGAGCGAATGAAAGGAAGAGAGATTGGGCGAAACACAATATAAATAAAAGTACAAGAACAAGCCACAACTTTAATGAAATACCGCATAACACAGCATTTTGCTGCTAATCGACTTCTTAGAAAGTAAGAAAACAAAGAAAAAATGTTTATTTAACCCAAATACTCTCAGCTAAAACTAACAAAAACAGTACTTGGGTAAAGTAGGTACCTACCTAAAATATGAGGTACGAGTACTTACTTTTAAGTTGAATGTCTAGGCATAGTATTTCTGGCATTTTAAATTCATTCATCATTAACATTTCACATCGCAATTACTGCCAGCTAATTCCCATTCCTTTTAATGGAGGAGTTTTAATCGCATTCTATCAGTAAAGGCGCTCGCTAAAAGTCTTGGGTCCATATTCAATAATCTCTCTTGAGTCTCTTGACACCATTTTCTTGATAATTGAGCAATCAAAATGCTAATGGAAGCTGCAAGATTTTCGCTCTTAATGAAAATGAATGAACTGAGGACAGAGCAGAATAACTTATAATTTAAAAAGCAAAATTTCCCCGAAATGTGAAAATATTGAGCGCTTATAGAGAACTTTAAGTCAATTTTTACTAGAGTTTTGCAGAAGTTTCAGTTGAAAATCCTATCATGATACGGCAAACTTGCTGGGAAAAGTTGCTCGAGCTGGAAATAGATCACATAACACATCGCGGTGATACCTATTTTCTAAGAAATTGCCTAGTGATTATTAAAAGAACATTCTTATAACATAAAACAACACTGACTTTAAATATTCCCGATAGATAACAATTTAACTAAGGATTTAATTTGGAAATAAATAGTTAGTTTGATTTACAATCAGTAAAACACAACGTGTCCCGAAATTACTGTAAATATATAATGATTATTGCATATTAGCTGCAATATGCAATGAAAACCGTACTTTCTTTCAACCGTATAAGTGTTTGAAACGTGAACTTTGTTTATAAAATTTTGTAAAAAAACTACTAGACATAAAAAACCTACGCCATTATTTTTCAATTATGAGAAAAATCTCAAATCACATATTCAAACTAAAAAGTTCCTCGCAAAACAAAGTGTCAAGTGTACATAGGATGCCGTGACTCCACCACGTTACAGTTACTAATTAATGTCTAGGAGTGGCGCCCGTCCTTGTTTAATTACCTACTTCCCCACCAAATGCAAACACAAAATAACTTCATTGGAACAGGGAAGTTTATAGACAGCGCTGATTGCTTCAATAGTGTTGAAGGAGTTTCAATTCGTTGGATGTTGCTCTGAGCTCCAAACAATTTTCGTCTAATGGGTTAGCAAACTTTGAGTTGCAAGTTAGATCTTTAGGATTATGCTGGTTGAAAGATTTGAGACTATTGCTCGGATTAGTCTTTTTACACACCTAGTAAAGCGAATGATTGCTTGGAGAAAAGTTTCAATTCGTTGGAAGTTGCTCTGACCTGCAAACAATTGTGTAATGGGTTCGCAAAGCTTGGGTTGCAAGTTCCTCAGATTGTTAGGATTATGTTGGTTGAAAGATTTGATTTGGGATTTACTTGTATAAGTCTTTTCACTGTTGCGTTCTATAAAGTAAAGCGAGCGATTGCTTTGAGAGTACTAGAGGAGTTTCAATTCGTTGGAAGTTACCCTGAGCTGTAAACAACTGTATAATGGTTAGCAAATATTGAGTTGACATTGAGAGACTTTTGCTCGAATTTTCCTTCTTTTGCAGCTGTGTCCTATGTGGATTCGTAGCCTAGGAGAACGTCCATGCATTGTGATCCTAAAATGTAATTTTATCATTTTGATTGTTACAGATCTCATGAAAGTCTCCTCTCTGCACACTCACCCGCCGTCTCCACGATGGACTTGGGACCACCTAATCAAGTATGTATCTACTTCTTACACACCAGACTATACACTATTCCTCTTAAGTCTTTGCAATATGCATCATTTTTACTTGAGCTGTGTATCCTTGCGTACAAATCAAACTCCATAGCAAATAATGTGGCTTGAGTTAGGCATGCCATTATGAAAATGTAAACAAAACCATGCGAGAAAAATTTTACCGCCATATCAAATGAAATTCTCCAACTTCAAGGTTGCGGTCTAAACAAACTAAACAATACTTAGCATACTTATTGATATTTAATTAATGACGGCTGTACCGTTTTACGGACGACCATAACCAGCAACACGCTCCTTTGATTTCGTTCTTAGGTACCTACCTTAAAGAGTACATCATAAATTATTTATTGCATACGAATCTAATTGTTACAGTATCAAATGGTAGGTAGATAACATTTTTTATCTACAAGTACTTCGGATGTGAATACAAATAATGAGATCTAAATTTTTGAAAATAATCCACTGGGCTTTTATCCCCCGACACAGAAATATCGTCTTAGATTTCTTTTTTTAAGTAAATATATTATTATTATGTGCCCTCCAGGTCCCTGGGCAAAAGCCTCCCCCCCATAAGCTCCAGACATTGCAATCCTGGGCTACGCTTGTATGTCCGTCAGGAAAGAAAGAAAGAATTTAAAATTTAGGTCCGTCAACGAAGCTAGAATTCATGTTTTATTTTCCAGGTTGAAATCCGATCTCTACATTCGTCGGTGCTAGGCCGGCCTCACTGCTTCGCTCTGAGTGCAGAAAATCGCGCGCCGCGATACTTCGCCTGTGCATCACGGAAAGAACGGGATCGATGGATTTACAGGTATAACTACTTTACTTTAAAGTTGTGCAACTTAAAATTTTCGCGCTACAATAACGAGATTTCCATTAAATTGTAGGTGACTAGTCCTTGGATTTATTCTAGACCAGTCTGCGAAAAGGGCAATAGGGCTTATGCTTACGACGATCACAAATTTCACGATGGAAATGACGTCAATCTGACGTTTCTGAAGTCAAAAACTCGTGACAACCACATAGCCGCTAGGTTAGGCAGCTGGTACCTACTTCGTATCATTTTGTGTCTTGTGCCGCTAGGCTACTAGGGGTTTTTTGCCGAGATTGACGATTCCACCGTGAGATTATCTCAGTCAGAGCGAGCTTAAAACCCTTGATATGTTTTAAGACATGTAAAAACACAAAGACAGAAATGTCTCAATCAATGTCAATATCAGTGTTACGACTATCATCACCCACTCGAAGCGGAGCTAAACACTTTCATCTACTTAGTATTCAAAAAGAAGCGTCAAGTTCTTTAGGTCGTGTTACTACTAGTTAAATATTAAGGCGTGTTGAAAATCGTGGGCAAGACCTGGATAAGATTAGTACATGACGGTCAACAGCGCCACATACATAGAGATCTTTGAGATTAAAATCCAGTAGTGGATAAAATCCGTCTCTGGACGATGGATGATCAACCTATATCCGTCCACTGCTGGACGTAGGTCTCTCTCCCGAGACGCCCAACTGAGTCCGAGCTTCGGCTCTTCTCCTCCATTGCTTGCCAGCTAGATTTCACAGATAGTCGCCCCTCATTGTCTGAGGGCGTTCTACACTACACTTACCTAAACGCGGTCTCTACTCTAGTTTGCTTCAACGGTTGTCTGTTCCGCGACAAACATTACTGACCCACTGCCACACTGATGATGATGATGAATGCTAAAATCATTATTTGCTTCAATTTATCAAACATTCTTCCTGTCAGAATAAGGTTAGAAGCGCAAGAGGATACACTACCGAGTTTCGAGTATTAACAATTTCTGTTGATTATTCGTGATCAGAATAAAACGAATGGAATTTCAATAAACTAAATTAAGTAATTAGGTTTGCCTATAAGCGCCGACTTTCCGCAATAAGTACAAACAGGTTTGTCATTGTAAGATTTAGCTTAGTTTTATTTACTCGTAGCATTAACTAACGCTCGGATCTAAATATAGTGGTGCTGTGGGTACATCAAAGGGTAAATACAATTTAAATCAGACATACCATATGGCAGGAAAATTATTTATCGTTTTCCTATTAATTCGTTCTGAATATCTCATATAATTCAAAAGTCATCGGTTCTTAACGGTTCTTAAGGTGCGTTTGACATAAATTAATCAACAAGTAGGTAGGTATTGTCATTGCAGTTTTTTGCGAATGTTTGAGAAAGTAAGTTTTCTCTTTTAATTTTATTTTAACTCTTTGTTTCTTTGTTGACTTAGTTTTTTTAATTTTTTAGCCTATTTTTTATTTTTGGACACGGACAATTTTCTTTGTACTATAAACTCTGCAGCAGTCGACACAAACGCGCGTTTTGACAAAAAGCTTTTCGAGTGTGAGTGAGCTAGGTTAAAACACGAGCAGTTCGCCAGCGTTCGCCGTTGTGGACACATCCTTAACAATATATTATTAAAGTGAGTCAGTGTTGGTTGAACTAGCACAATGGTTTGACGCCATGAATAAGTGGAGTAAATTAAAAGCAGTATTTATGCGGTCTTCGCCTGAAACTTGCGATTACGGCCCTGTAAGATACGTCAAGCCAAAGTAAGGAACTAAAAGTGTGCGAATTGTGATACATGGATTGTTTTTTGGATTTGTTAAAAGTGCTTAAATAAAAATGCTATAATGTGATAAAATAAGTGGATGAAAGAGTGTTACGTGATAATGTTGTCATTTGGGGTCACTATTTCCTATACCAACACTGTTGTTTTGTAAATTTCCTACATAGTATTTGCCTCATACATGTCTGTACAGGTTATTGCCGTTATTGTTTTTGCATCACTGACTATTTGTGATGTCATCTACACAACAATGGTGACCCCATTCGTCTCAGGAGTTGAGATAAAAAAGGAAGTAAATCTAAATGAGACAAAACACTCACGAATGTGGTTTCTCTATCTTCCAGCTTACGGCAAGCGGCGCGACCGGATGAGGTGCGAACGCGCCGATGTGAGAGAACTGTCAAACTGTGGCTGCTTGAGGCAAAGGCGATACCACCGAAGAAGAGATATTACTGTGAAATACTGCTGGACGACACGTTGTATGCAAGGTAATATAATATTTCTGATAAGAAATGAATAATTGCCAACGTCAAATCATAATATTTTTGTAAACTTAGCATACCGTATTAGGGCGTTGACTAAAGTCGGTATTGTGTCGTGCGTGTACTGAATTTTAATGCTTTGGAATTCAAACATTGCTTCTTCACAATGGCCTTCATTTTGTCAGACAGCTAACAGGCTTTAGAGATACCTCGACATCAGATGGCACATAAGCTTGCTCCAGCACTATTTCTCATCAAAAAAACAAACCCGGGCTTCAGTACACAAAGACCAGGGACGTTGCCCGACAAGGGACGTTGCCGAGTTAATCTCTAGTATGTATACCGGAGTTGGGGAATATAGGTTCCCGAATGGCGACCACGAACCGTAGAACGCCCACCCACCCGATGGACTGACGGCATAGTTAAGATCGCAGAAAGTCGGTGGATGGAGAGGGCTCAGAATCGTTCTTTCTGGAAATGTATGCGTATGTCCAGAAGTTCGCTTTCTCGTTCAGATTCTCAGCACAATTCAGTGTGCTGAGAATCTGAATTTCCAGATTTCCCGACCCAGTAAAAAATTAAATTGTGTCTCAAGTGGATTCACGTTCATGAAAGTGGTTAGAAGAGTTATAAATCTAAAGGTATTTCGTTGTGTCCAGGTCATCATCGAAGCTGAAGTCGGAGCTATGCTTCTGGGGCGAGGTGTACGAGTTCAGCGGCCTGGCAGCGGTTCGCGCTATCCATGTGAACGTGTATCGAGAGCCAGAGCGACGCTCCAGGAAGAGAGACAAGCATGCACTTGTTGGTAAGTTCAACCAACCTGCTACCTTTTTTGGACCAGCTAACATCCACTAATTCGTAAGCTCAGCCCTAGAATACCTGCTTACTTTGGACCAGCCTACTACCGTGTTCACGGCACTAGTGCTGGACGAAGGAGTAACCTACACTACCCCTGTTTGCCATGTGATGACCACTTACACTTAAAAACGATTTACATATTTTTGTATTTAACCAGAGTACACCTCAACGCTCAGGTTTATCAGACGTAGAAGAGGGATAATGAAGGAGGAAGCTCTACGGATGAGGAGAAATTTCCTGTGAATTCGAGAATGTTCTATTGTGTTTTGAATAGATGTATGTTCCGCAGACAAAGGAACACTTTTAAAAGACCTCGACAAATAATGCTCGTCTCATTGCCAGGCAAATTAGTCCTCCAAGCTCCAAGCCCTTCCACTCATCTCTATTCTCTGCTACATTCCAGCACTCTCTTCTCTGCAACAGTCTTATTGGATCCAAAACCTTAAGCCCTTAGACCTGACAATGTAAAAACCTGATGAGGTAGTAAACGTACTGAATACACAAGTCCTTTCACGATTTGATCACCTTTCAGGCACAGTGCGTATCCCGGTCGATGACGTATCGTCCCGATACCTCAACGAGCGGTGGTATCCTCTGGTCGAAGGCGACAAGCCGCAGTCACCAGGTGGTCGGACTCCCGCGCCTCCCACGCCGGCTTTGAGGATCAAATGCCGGTACCAAAGCGTGGATGTGCTGCCGATAGACCACTATGCACGGTTCCTGGACTATCTGAAGAGAAATTATAGGAAGCTGTGTGAGCTTCTGGAGCCTGTGATAGGTGAGTGACGGTATTATATAATTTCGTATCATCAGGCACATGCAAGAGGGATAGTAAGCTTCTATTCATTGAATTCGGACAGATCTAAGTTGAAGGAGTTTGTCCGAGAAACTTCCTACTGCTACCATAAGCAGGGATGCTGGTGCAGTTACAAGCACTGGACACCTATTACCTTCACGACTTAGTGTGGTAGCCGCAGCCTAATGCCATTCAGTAGACGTCCGCTGTGAAGTAATGTAATTATTAAAGGCAAAAGAACATCTCATTAAGTGGGTCAGCAGGTCAGGCTTTCTCCGTAATCTTTTGTTCTTAAAAAACTTTATATCTGTTTTATATTCACAGGTGTAAAAGCCAAAGAAGACATCGGCTGTGCATTAGTCCTATGCATGGCTGGCGCGGGCTTGGCTCCTCGATACCTTGCTGATGTAGTGGCGTTGGACGTGCGTCGTACGGGAGATCACTCACTGACCTTCAGAGGCAACTCTCTGGCTACCAAGAGCATGGAGGCTTACTTGAAGCTGGTCGGAGATCAGTATCTACAGGTAATACTATGGCATACCATCTTACCTGTGCTCCCTTTTGTTGTCGCGTTTATTTGAGGCGCACTTAAAATCCTTTCACCACACTTGGTTCGAAAGAATCCGTGACACGATAAAAAGAAGAAGTCACGTTTATGGTCTGTGGTTAGGACGCAGGGCAGTGTGGATGTAAGCATTATACTATCATATGTTTTTCTTCGTCACTAGTTTAGTGGTCAAAAGAGTTTAAAGTGATCCCTCAAAGAGGCTCTTTATCGTGCACTTGGCACGTGTTTCCTCATGAAGTTTTTATTTGTTGTTTGTTTTATATGCGCGTAAGTTTTTGGAATTATTCATCGGTTAATCCACGGCATTAAAGCCGACTTTAATCTGTTGGTACCCACTGGCTCCATAATGAAGCTTGGAACAGTATTAAATTGTGGGTATTGTGTCGGATATGCCTTGGATGCCCTCAGCCGGACAAATTGAGTCATTGTAAATTAAGTAGTTTGCACATCTGGAACTGGATATAGTACATGATGCTTCAGTTTTTAATAGTTCTTCTATGGCTTGGTCGCGTGGAGCTGGCACCTAGGTTCATCTAGCTCTAAGACGTTTCAAAGTGATTCTTGTGATACGTCTGCATAAATACATCTTTGACTTTTGTTTATTTTGCAGGACACTCTCGGAGAAGCGGTATCTACCGCAGCCGGACCGGGCGCAGTGGAATGCGAGGTGGACCCGCTCCGCGCGGGAAGCAGCGCCGCGCTGCGCCGGCAGCAGACGGCGCTGCGTGACGCGGTGACGCTGGCCTGGCGCTCCATATCGTCGTCTGCGCCGCGCTTCCCGCCGCCACTACGGGACTGCTTCGCTACTTTCCGGGAGAGGTAATACTTTTGAATGATTCTCTTGTACTTAAAAGTACAGACAAATAAGATAAGAGAGGAGTGAATGCAGAGATGACGGCTGACAGAGGGGAGTGGAGGAGGAATACATGTTGCGCCGACCCCATATAAAGTGAGAATAGGCAAGAGTGAATAGGTGTCTTCTAGACCATTCTGCTTTATCGTCGGCTATATCGTCGCTTACCATCGGGTGAGATTGTGGCCAAAAGATAGTTTATCTAATGTAAAAAAAAAAAAAAAAAAATTGCCGTCAGCCCTAATCTAATAATCTTGTATTTTACAGGTTGACTTCGATGGGTCGTGAAGATATTTCAGATAATCTGATCAGTGCGTCCATATTCCTTCGGTTCCTTTGTCCAGCTATACTGTCTCCGAGCCTCTTTGGAATCACACATGGTGAGATTATAGCCCTTTGCTTGGTAATATACCTACAATTTTCTCTATATCATCCAAGATTACATCATTTGTTGAATTCTGAATAGGCGTTATAACAGCAAAACGGTCTCTTATTCTACTTGACAGACTTTTTTAACCGGCTCTTAATAAAAAGGGAGGATAGGTTCTTAATTCAATTTTTTTTCAATGTTTGTTATAAAGGCCTGTCAAATATGACAGCGTTTCAGCTGATCGCCATCGCTATCGCCTAGATGAGCGCGCTGGCCTTTTTTTGATATTTATAATCCGAAAAAAAATTACTGATGAAAGGTTCAGATTCACAGATTGATCCCATAGATATTTTATCAAAATTGGTTCAACAGTTTGGCTATGAAGTCTCTTAAATAAATAAATAAATAAATAATAAATATTGTGGACAATTCACACAACACTACCCAGCCCCAAACTAAGCAGAGCTTGTAATATGGGAACCGGATAGCTGATATAATACTTGAATACATTTTTTTTTTTATAAATACATACTTAGAATACAATATAACACCCAGACAGAGAACAAACATTTATGTTCACCACACAAATATTTGTTCTCGGTGGGGATCGAACCCACGACCTGCGGCGCAGAAGGCAGAGCTACTACCAACTGAGCTAGAGGCCAGTCAAACTAACACTTAAGTTTTTAACCTTTAACTATGTTACAGAGTACCCGAACGAGCGCGCCGCTCGTAACCTGACGTTGGTAGCAAAGACTCTGCAGACTCTGGCGAACTTCACACGTTTCCAGGGAAAAGAGGCTTTTATGGAGTTCCTGAACGACTTCCTCGAGCAAGAGGCGCCTAATATGAAAGCTTTTCTGAGATCCATTTCTGTAAGTTTCTAATACCCATCTAAGTTTCTTACACACAGCTAAGTAGGAAGTTGTCTTTTGTGCTGTAGTTTGTGGGTTGATCACTGAGGATAAAAATACATAATAAAAATTGCGGACAATCGACACAACACTATCTAGCCCCAAATTAAGTGGTGGCGAATGGGCCAACAGCTAAGCATAAATGCCACCATAATGTTTCCATACGGTAGCGCTGGTCTTCCTCTGAGGGCACCCATTGTACTGTATTTTCATTTCATTTCATTTATTGAATGCTCACATGTACATAAAATAAATAGCATTTGTTCTTATGGTAGCCTTAGTCAGTAAATGCACCCTGTTGGGCACTGCAATGTCATAGCAGGTTTATAATACAATGAGCGGTTTTCAGTGTTAAGACATGTTGTACCGACCCCACCTAGTGGGATAAGGGCAGGAAGAAGAAGAAGAAGCGGTTTTCAGTGTATTGATGTACGGTGTTTTCTTATAGACGCGTCCTCTAGACCAATCACACCAGCCCATCCACCAAGACGGCAGCAAGCGTAACTCAGCGGCGTCCCAGGGCTCCGCGGGCGGCTCGGAGTCCCGTCTCGACGTGGACGCAGACCCCGAGTGGGCACCACATGTGGACCTCGGCAAGCAACTCGCGACCTTGCATTCATTGCTCGTCGACAGTCTGCCGAAACTACCTGCTGCTAAACTACAGGTTAGTTAGAACCTCAAAACTTTTTTCTTTTAATTAATTTATCTAAAAAAATGTTATTATTTAGCCGCTTTTGTCACACTGCAGGGCAAAGGCATTATCAAATAATTATAAGTTTAAAAAACTAGAGAAACCGACTTCATTGCCAAACGGCTAAACCGATTTTAATGAAATTTGTTTGGGACAATCTGGACGTAAGAATAACCTTCCAAATAAAAAAATAATTTTCTAAATCGGTTCATAAATGACGGAGGCATGCAGATACAAACATTAAAAAAAAATATTAAAAAAAAATGGCAGCACCGATTTTAATTAAATTAAAATGGGACCAATCACCCTTCAGATAAAAAAATATTTTTTCAAATCGGCTCACAAATAACGAAGTTATGCGGTAACAAACATAAAAAAAAAAATACAACCGAATTGAGAACTTCCTCCTTTTTGATTGGAAGTCGGTTAAAAAATATAATAATCTAATTGTAGGGTCTGTACCCTAGGATCCTATAGTGTTCGTTGCTGAGTAAAACAGTTTAAAGTTCAGTTTAGTATAAAGTATACTAATAAGTAGTTTAGTTAAAGTTAACCGCGAGTGCGGTGACATGTTGCCGTTTTAGTACTTGGCTGGTGATTCACAGCGTAAAACGCTGACCCGTGAGAACATGACAAATATTGTGCGGTTTGCACAAACCAATGACACAATAAGAAAAAGATATTAGTGGCTCGTCTCTCGTTTGAACCCTGGATTGTTTGATTCAGACTCTGAATACTGAAGAAACATGTTCGAAATAAGAAATGAATAACAAACTTTTCAACTACGAGTCGAAGCTATATTAACCTAAAAGGTGTTTCTTTTTCCAGGAGTTGGACCCTCTCAATGACATCTTGGACGAACTAAGCAAGAGACTACTAAGCAACGACATTGGGCCAGCACCGCCAGTCGATAACATCTTCAGGTTCAACGACCCGACGTGCAACACACCAACAAAACAACCCATCGTCGAACCCCCAACCAACGGCCAACTCAACAACTTCGCCCACAGCTCACCCATCATGAACAAAAACGGCGTCCAATTCAACATTAGTCCATCGAAATCCAACGCAGAAGATTTAAAATACAAAGGCCCTTACGTGGGCGTCTCCAAATCTCCAAGCTTCAACCTCCGCTCTCAAACGCTGCCCAGGAACGGCTATTCAAGTCCAGTTAGCCAAAACGTCAACCCTGATCGATACAGCTCCCAATACAACAACCAGGAACATTGCGTCAATTTGAAGGTCGTCCAAATCGGCTTTGGCTCTGATCAGTATCCTAAAGGCATCAGCAACGGCGTCAATGAGAGCTTAGAGCGACGATTTCAAGACCGATACAAACCAAATAATTACAATAATCAGCAAACGCATTACCACTCAAATTACAACAGCACAGAAAGATCTCCGAGCAGTGATAGTATCAACCACAACTACTGTCCAAATGATATGCAGAACATTATGAAAGAGACAGCGACACTTGAAGAGCTTTCAGATTTGCTGAAGTACGCTGATGATTCTGATATCGTTGACGATAAGCAAATGAACAAGAAGAACCTCTGTCATTCAAAGTCCAATAACAACAACATTGTCAATGGAAACAAAACGAACTACGCAAACAACGGCTCTAATGTTTCTATCAGTGGTCTCTCGAATGTGGCAAGTTCGGGTTATCAGAGCATCGCCACGTACAGCCAAAGTTCAAGTCCAATCGAAAACACAACACACAACCATCAACCGTTTGAAAACGGCGGTCAGCAAATGAGCCGGTACTCACAGCTAAACTACCAAAAACAAAGGGAGAAGCAATATTACGAAGGAAAAGAAAAATACTATCCAAAGAGCCCAGTGCAACAGAAAATAGAATACGATCTACAGAAATACGGCATACAAAACTTTACAACGGCAGATAACACTCAGAACAATACCAATGTGAGCAATTCGAAGGTTGCTCCGCTAGTGTTCACGAACCCTGTTTACAACATGGACGACAACAGGCAGTCCCAACAGCCAGAGAAGAAGAACAACAATGAAAATAGAAACTCAAAGCGTTGCCCTTGCGGCTCATCCAGTTCATCGATCGATGAGGAGGGTCTGAGCACAGACAACGTGGAAACAAACTCGGAAGAAGGTTCTACTAACTTCAACGAGGATAGTAGAAACTATAACCCACAGAATCGCAACAATACCCACCGAAAAGTAACCAGAGATAATTGTAGCTACGACGATACGTACCAGCGCAGTAACAACAGTCACTCGCCACGAGTCAGAGACGACGAGTCTTCAAGCAACTCGCCAAGCCTGAGAAAGAGTAGCAAGACGCGAATGCCCAGAACAAACCCCATGCTCTCGTACTCCACAAACCAGAACCAACTCAACCTGAAGCACTTCGGTCAACGCGGAGAATCTCTCTACGAAAGTAAGCCCCATCACATCTCAACCGACTCCGGATACCCTATGAGCAGATCTGACTCAAACGTCGAGGAAGTAAACAAAGAAATGTACAGACTGCAAGTCTCGCGCAGCCAGAAAGCCCTCTTCAACATAGAGAACAATAAAAACTCTCCTGAGAAATTCTCCATGACAGAAAGCGCTATCCCCGAAACTAACTACCCGTTAGACAGGACGTATTCAGCCGCAAAAGTGTCTAGCAGTAGGCTGAATGAGGATCTGGAAAGGCAGGAGTATTATGGGGTTAGAGAAAGGAGGGAATCTCCGTCTAGAGCGATGTTTGGTCGCGAATCTCAGTCGCAGTCAAGCGAGGCGAGTGAAAGGGCGGGCCGGCCTGATAGAGAGATCCCTGGCAGAGAAGTTACAAGGGACAAACTGCAGAGACGGCTCAGCTTAGAATCGGCTCGGGATCTGACTGATAGCTCGGATGAGCTGGACGAACCTTTGTACAGCACGACTGGAAGACGGCGCGCTCCAAAGCATCATCGAACTATTGAACAGGTAATTACAATATTACACCCACACTTATCCTTTTTATACATTTTTGTAACCGACTTGTTGTGTTTATGGACTTACGAGATTGCGGAAGTCGCTGGAATTCGGTGGAGAGAGAAGGTTAAACAAAATTGTATTCCCTAATACTTTTGGGGGACCCCTGCATCCAGTGATTTTAATCTGATTTAAATGCTGAAGATTACTGTTATGTGTGACTAATAAGACAACCTAACTGACTTATACTAAATGTTTTCTTCGTACATAAGAGAAACACGACTGTTCTACTAGACACAACCCTTATTATAATAGAGCCTGGTAGAGATCGCTGTTAGCGGTAGAGTCACCCGTTGAATTTCTGTGGCTGTTTATTTTAAAGCTAAAACTGTACTTTCCTGTGTGTCATGTTAAACAATCTGCCATACTTATAAACGCATTTTAAATTTAATCATTGCTTAAAGTTAGCCCTGTCACTGTTTGTCATTACCCAGTGGTAAAAGATAGCAATAGTTTAAGCACTGGTTATCTTTTGTCATATTTTTATAAGTTAGGGTACTAAGAATTATCTGTCTTATATGGAACTGGGGACCTTACTTACGTTACTCATGATCAACTTCTATTGAAAGACTGAAAAGACCTGTTATTATTTCAGTATGAACGTGAAATTAAACGGCTGAAGTGCTCAGTGGAGCTACTTCGCGGCAGACTGGACGCGGCCGAGCCCGGATCGGATCAAACTGACGCTAAGATGAAAGCTATCATTTCCAGGTAGAGAACACTCCTCACCTTATCACTACAATGTCCAAAAAAGCTTCAACTCGTAGGGCAAGATTTTTGAATTTAATTTAAAGATATATTTACGACAAATTCTTAACTATTAAGTTTTCTTTTTTTATATAACTAGCTGATGGAACAAGCATATGGCCCACCTGATGTTAAGTGGTAATCCTCGCCTATAACAAAACATTGCCTGGTAGGTCACGCACGTCAGGAACGTGCCCTGCGATGCACTGCGCTGCGTCCATCAACTTGAGGCATCAGTATGCCTCAAGTTGATGGACGCAGCGCAGTGCATGTCGCAAACAGATGTTCAGCCTCACGTGCCAGAAACACCGGCACCCACATCCTTCAAACCGAAACACAGCTTGCTGCTGTTTCACGGCAGAAATAGGCAAATAAAGAAATATGCATTTTTATTCAGAATCTATAACAAATAATACAATTTCCAGGTTGATCTGCGTAGAAGAAGAGTTGAGACGCGAACAGCGCAAGATGGCGGCCGCTCTCTCCCACAAACAGCGAGTCATAGAGGCCCAGGAGCATCGTATCGCGGCACTCGACGAAGCCAACACAAGACTGCTATCTGCCCTAGTTCACTTGCAACAACGAGCCCCCCACCCAACCCCCCCTCTTAACAACAACTCTCATTCACCACACTCGCAACACTCGCATCAGGAACTGCAGATTTGAACGAAAATTCCAACCTAAAATTGTAACCCAGACTGTAAACCCATGTGTTCAGCGCGCGTGGATATAACCGTTTTAAGCAGTTTTGCGTGTGTACGCTATGCTACTATAAGGGTAGCTTTTTCAGTGCAAAATGTTAGTTAAGACATACGACACTCTCGGTCGCTTTCTGTGTATCGTTCTCGCACAAATTCGGTTTATACTAACTTGAAATGTATTTTGACTTTTTAATATAGCACAATCGTTTTATGAAAGCACTCGACTAGCAAGTACAATGTTTATTATTGCATTTCAATCTAATTTATTCTAAGAAAACTGTTGGCATTGTTTGTTTGTATCACAATTTGTTCTATTTGCCATCATTTATCTTTAATTTTGTTATGTTTCGTTAGTTGTAATAAGCGATGCTTTAATGACTAACATTTCGATTTTAATCAGTATTTTTGTAAAGGGTGCAGATTTGTTGAACATGACAACTTGATAAGATACTTTGAAATGTTTTTCAAAAAATAACTTTAGTTGACAAACCCACAAACTATCACGGTTTTTAACACTATTTTTGTGAACAACAGGTACCATGATGTAATTTTGTGAGTTTTGATTTCCGCACAGTTGCATGCACCATGATCATAGGTTGAACTGAAGTTTCATTAAAAGAAATATAATTTGCAGACAAATCAATCTACCTTCTTTCACAACAAACCATGGTAAATCTCCCGTTGTTCCTAAAATTAGTGTTTTGAAAAGATGTTATTTAATTTGAAAATATTTCTTTTGGTGTTTTTTAATTGTGGTTAAGCTGCGCAAAAGATATCATTAATAAAATATTGAGTCATGATTTCATTTGTAAATACGTCTGTAGACTATTTTTAGAAAATGAGGAATCAAGAACAAAAGTCTACATTCGTAGATATTGGCCGGCCGGTCGAATATGTAACTTTAATTGCAATTATTTCAATCAAAATCTTATTGAAACTGTCAATTTGCGATCACGTATTAGTTAAAGTTGTATAGTGATAAACAAGTTCAAAGTTTGTAATCTTCGGCTCATCTGCACCTTTTAAACTGGATCTAATGTTCGCGTCAGTGTCGACAATTTTTGTTTCTATAACAATGATACCAAAGACGATTGAATATCCCTTAGAGACTATAGTGTAGTGGACTTATCGAACCCTCTACGATAGTCCTAGTGTAACCTTATAGATTTCGTATTAAGATTTGTATTATAATATTCTAAGCTTATTTGATAAGTGAATGTAGTATGAAATAAAAAAATATTTTGAATACCTTCCGAGTATTAATAGTGGACTAGATTAACAATTTGATAGTGGACATGAAATTAAGTTTTATCGCAACGTATTTGACAACATAGTTGTGCTTCAGTGAAAGTAAATATATAACTCTTATGTAAATACTCTGTATGTTGATTACAATAATTTACAATGAACTATTCACATTAAATTATGAATTACCTTAAATGCTGATTTTCATTTCAAAAAACCCTCATGATCACATCTGCGTACCTTAAATTGGAAAGCTCTTTTTGAAAGATCATCCGGAGAAGTACCTGCCAACAACTTATGTGATGGACGCAGTGCAATGCCTCATGCGGCTCGAATTTGGTCGGTGTTCTCTGTTAGCGACTGTACGCGCAAATGTATGCTGTAGCGGCGTGTATTGATAGACAGAGGTGAACTCTCAACAGATAACACCACGGATAAGCAAAAGCGTGGTTGCTGCTCTGAGGTTAACACAATGTTCCATTCCCCAGTAAGGTAGTAATTATCTAATTGCAATTGAATTAAAATACAAATTAGTAATAGTGAATTTATTCTGATGAAGATTAGACACTTGATACACTATTCCAGAGGTTCGATACCCGCTGGTGGACAACAGTACCGTCTCTTAGCCATCGCGAATCTTCTTTCAGCAGCTTCCCTCGAACTGTACGGATGCATAATCTGCAAGTCTTCGATCGTCCCAAACAAATACGAAAAATAAATCTCTCTGAACTTTTTATCTGGGAACTGAGCTTGAAACATCGATGGCCACATCAAGTTTGTAACATCAGCATGCGATCGGTACATCGCCAGTCTGTACTGTTGAGAGAACTTTCTGAATTTATCGTTCAACTCTTGCTTGTGAACCCAGTTCGTATGACCCGCGTACTGCGGATCGAAAGGCGGATAGACGTGCCCGTATCCTCTCGTTGCAAGCATCTGGAACATCTGCCAGAACTTATTACTCTGGCGTAAGAAATCAGACTTCTCCAGGCGAGAGAAGGGTCCGTGTATACGACGCCGCATCCATTCCTTTAACTCCGGCACCAAGTGCATGTCGGGCAGACGAGCTGCTATGTTCACTCGTCGCATCAACCGAAGTGCGCACTTCAGATAGTCTTCAGGCTGAGGATTCTGGCCCAAGCAAGTAGTGGAGGACCTCTTCTTCTTTTTCTTCTTATCTTTCAACTTATTTGTGCCATCGTCGACATGCAACATGCTGTCAGTATCCCACAACCTTTTAAAATCTTTTTCAACGTGCAACCTTTTGGCATCTAAATCGAATATGGTGTGGTAGTTGAAAACGTGAGGACTATGACGGGTAGCCTTCTGGAAGAAGGGTAATTCATCGCTTGCAAACGTTCCTTCGTTTCCGTAGTCGAAATGGTGGCCGCAATAACATTTGGTTCTTCTCACGTACTGGAAAACTGTATCCGTCCATTTTTTTACGCAATCGCAAGGATCAGGTTTTGGTGGTGGCGGTCGTGCTTTAAAACCTAAGTGTATATTGATGCATTCGTTGCCCATTAACTTGTAGCCTCCATGTATGAGATCTCCAAGTGGAGGTAATATGGATACGTTCCCTAAAACGAATACTGTTTTTCCGTGAATTGTGTAAACGCCGGTTATCATATATTGAGCGTTCCACATCCCGGTTGTCGGCGCTATGGGCTTTTTTCGGCGTCCACCTTTTTTGCTAGCCATGTTTCCTCCCATTCCATAAGATTTTTTGACTTCAGTAAGACACATTTTCGAACCTCGTATTCTTCTGTGACTGGTACGTGTGACAGTCTTCATGGTGATAGCTGTGACTGAAGAATGGGGTTCTATGGTCATGACACCTGCAATTTTGTCACAGTATGAACGTGGTAACCTCTTTTTTGGTGGCGGAGGTGGTGGAGGCGGGGGAGGTGGTTTAGCTATGACCGGTTCTTCTTCATAGGGCTCGTTGAGATCATCCAAGTTTGGAAGTGGAGCAGGTCGGGGTCGTTTCTTCTGTGGTCTTTCATACAAATATGCAACCATTTTCTGCAGATATGGTGACTCCAGTGGAGGTTCTAGTTTCGGCTTTGGTTTTTTCGCAGGAACCTTCTTTTGAGGATCCGCTTTAAATCTTTCTCGAAGTAGGCGAATTAAGCTATCTAGACCTAAATAAAAAATGCCAGAGAGCATAAGCCTGGCATTCAAACAGTAAGAAATCTGTTTCCCATCGATTGTATGACCGTAGGTCATTAAAAACAGTTGTGCGAGCATTTCCTTAGGGTCTTCGCGTCCAAGGTAGACGCAATTCATGAGGTCAAGGGTATTAGGGCGCGGGTAGAGCCCTAGAGCTTTCATGACACCTGCAGTTCGAATAGGGCGTCCTTCCAGCAAGTCCTGATAGATAGAGAGCTCCAGAGTATCCAGCGATAACTTTTGTGGAACACTGAGGGCTTGGTACCATTTTGGCCCAACTGAATTTTTGATCATTTTCATAATTCTCCTGTCTCTA
This sequence comes from Thera obeliscata, assembly GCA_947578465.1. NCBI lineage: Eukaryota > Metazoa > Arthropoda > Insecta > Lepidoptera > Geometridae > Thera > Thera obeliscata. The sequence goes on from OX387926.1 coordinate 11,034,387, forward strand.
TTCTTTCGAAATATTTTGAGTTCATCCATAAAGATTTGTTGTTCACGCATTTTGTGTGCGTACATGATCTGCATACGATGATGTTTGCGCTCCTCGTAGCTCGTCTCGGGGCCATATTTGGTATCTTGCACCATGTTTGGGACAAATTTGAATAACAAACGACTAAATAAAAATTATTTTCATGGTAAGATCATCAAAAACAACGATTTGAACAACAATTTAGAAAAAAAATACTAGGAATCGCTAAATTATTGCAAACATAAATAATTCATTATTTTGAAAATTATTATTATGCACAAGTGTTTACGTCACTAGAAAAATAAATTGCAATAAAAAGGTTTGGTTCATAGTATTTAATCGGTATGTGTAAATCACTATTTTAAAAGTGCTGCCATCTATCGACGAGTAGCAGAACATTAACCTAATAAAGTGTTGACATAGCTCCGTTTGTTTACAGTTTGAGCCAATTATTTATTGAATCACATGAATAAATAGTTTAACGGTTTTAGAATCGAAGCTATTTGTTAGTCATACATGCGTGGTCGATCAGCTGGCGAAACTCGGCCGGTCGTAGACCCGCCTAGGGGGTGAACGGCCGACTCGTACATCACCTGAATGTTTCCATAACTTTAGCTTTCCACACCTCATTCATACACAAGCGAATAAATTCATCTACATGTCTATCCCGGAAACCATCAATCATTTGTATCGCCAAATGTAAAATAACCGGCGGTGGTGATGGAAACAACTGACGTGAAAATCATTTTCCCAGAAGCTCGTCACTGAAAAATATATTTTGGATTTGTTTTAAAACGTGGGTTGGAAAAATCACAGGAATTTTAAACGAAATATGGTTCTAAATTTCTGCGCTGTGGTTCGTGTGGTTTCTTCCGATTCCGACCGAGAATAAACATTGTGTTATAAACATAGATTTTTGTTTTGTGTGTGTTTTGCATATAGCATGAATTTCAGACAAAAGCTAAACTAAGCATTTTCTGGTTTTAGTTTTGGGGATAGATATTTTAGCATGGAATTTCCACCATGCATTATATTTTTTTAATTATATTCTTCTATTTATCTAATCAATAAGATTAATTATACAAACCAAGTAGAAATGTATTCTACGCGACAGTTAAACACAAACAGGCACGTAAATTATTCTAGATTTTAAATGCAGCATTCTACCTAACATCGTGCAACATAGACTGCTTAGCTAGGCTCACTTTCCCAGGAAGTACCAGCCACTTTCACTCCATTCAAGATCGGTTCCGCCTTCAGGCTTGCTATTACTAAACAATAACTTGTACATCTCAATGCAGGCTATGACTTGAGAGGTCTATGATTATAAATAACAGCGCATCTTTGAATGTAGGTACTTTTATACGATAGGCTATAAATTCAAGATTATCTTTTGTATTCGTTGATCGGAAACGCCCTTTTACCTATACTATTTGTCTAAAAAAAAACGTTGGTATGAGTGGACATTTCACACATAATTTGTACTATATAACAAAAAATATATTTATACTAGTGGCCGCCCGCGGCTTCACTAACCCCGTTCCCGTTACCGTTCCTGTTCATTTTTCGGGATTAAAAGTAGCCTATGTGCTATTCCAAACTAATCTACTTATATCTGTGCCAAATTTCATCCAAATCCGTTAGTTATTTTAGAGTTATTGAGTAACTTTCACATCTAGAACATTAGTGTGATTGGTGGGCATTACAAACATCTAGCCCCAAGCTAAGCAAAGCATTACCAGCATATTAAAATGTCATAAAAATATTGATTTAACGAAGCTAATTGGATCAAAGAAATAGTAATAGCTGCTTTAGTCATAGCCCATAGCATATTAATTCGTCTATTCTTGTCATAGAGTCGTACGTGTATAGCATCTTTTCATTTTCAGGCGCTATTTCTCCCGGGGTCATTGACTCGGCTCTTATCTCGTAGTATGTGTGCATACACGTGTCTGGCAAGCTGCGCGCGCGCATGTGTGCCATTCTGCGGTGTGATGCAACGGTTATAAAGCGATTATGCTTATCAGAAAATAGATCTCAATTATTTTTTTATACATTAGCTGATGGAGCAAGTATATGCCTAATTTTAAGTGGTGATCATCGCTAATACCAAAGCCTTACCTTGTAGGTCACGCAGGTTTGGAACGTGCCCTACGATGCTCTATCCTGCGTCCATCAACTTAAGGCATACAGATGTTCAGCCTCACTTACCAGTAATTTCACCGGCAGCCATAACCTTCGAACCAAAACACAGCAATGCTGCTTCACGGCAAAAAAATACACGGTGGTACTTTCCCGAATAAGCCAAAAGCACAAAGACGTCTACTGCTACAAATTTATCCTTTTATAGTTCCGTTTTGTGTCGTAGTGCAAGTAGCCAAAGATCTTTTGAGCAAGATTATCCATTTACCCCTCATCCTCACCCTTCATCCTTATACTTCACCTTCCAACTTGTGGTTTCTAGGTGAAAAAATAAACTCGTTGATCACAAAAGTAGCTTTTTTGTAAACTTTTCTCCAAGCATTCATTCGTTCAAATACTTAGGTCCGTTCTTAGAAACAATGCTTGACTCTGAGTCAAGCCTCAAGCACTCTCAAGCATAGATTTTTTGACCGTTCTCCATTGCAAAATGTCAAAAATCTTTATTTAAGCTTCCTTCTGAAGTTTTGGCTGTAATACTTAGTTCTACCAATTAGAAGCTAGCGCCAACATTGCCCAGACCAATTCAACCAAGAATGATGTGTCCTTTAAAATTTAAAACAACGCTTCTGAAAAACACGTCTCGATTTACGACGTTATAAAAGGGACAAGTCACCGAGACATGTCCAAAACTCTTAGCGCGTCAATACAAAACTTAGCTAATGACCGACAGGTGGTAACCCTCAAAATTCAACTCACGGGGGAGGCGTTGCCAACTTCAAAAATCCAAACTTTTGCTAGATTTAGCGTTTTGTTACGGCTACGGCGGGGAAACCCTTGCGCCTGTTTTTTGCTAATTTATATATATTATATTTTAATCTTTATATTTTATCAAGAAAAAAAAATATTTGTAAGGAGACAGAACAGACATGTCTACCTTATGTAGTTAAGTCTCTGCCTGCCCCACACTAACCACCCACTATAATAATTATAAAAAATTACAGACTCATTATTTATTTGTAAGATTGAACTTCTAATATATAAATTAAAAGCGTCGTGTATCAATTCAAAATTCGTAAATTCCTAAGCAGTAAAGTGTGAAATAAAATAGCAATTAACACAAAATAATCTATTTTTTATGTTTATTATTCTATATACTATTAAGTAATTTTTTACTAATTTTTTTATGATTCTATCACTTCTGAACTTGCTAGCCTTCAGTAATTATAAGTTGGTAACACATAAAGCACGTAAATTGAGAAAGTAAAAGCACGTCGACAAGATTGTATCCTTTGACAAATAGTCCCTGAAGGGAGGGCGATGCCCAAATATTGGGTGAACAACCTCTTAATGCTACGAAGAGACACTTTATTTTTACCATACCAACGTTTCCACGACTGTCTTTTCTTTTATAGAGTTAAAAGACAGATTAGAAAAAAAATAACTATATTATGGAGTGCTTTTAATAGAATACAAGTGCCACCCACACCATAGATACAGACAAGGACAAATACATACATGCGTACAAGTTGCAGAGTTGGGAAAGAGCAGTGTAAGAGCGTAGGAGGTCTGAATTCAAGGGGATTTGAAAATACAAACCTTTATACCAACTTTGATATCTGTTTTTAAGAAATCATGTTTATTAGTTTAACTGTTTACGGAAACTGCATGTCTCACGGTAACACAGGTTCAAATCTCGCTCGATTCATAGTTGATGGACGCAGGAAAGTTGGTACATCGTAGGGCACGTTCTTGACGTGCGTGACCTAGGCAATGCTTTGTTATAGGCGATAGTTACCACTTAACATCAGGTGGGCCATATGCTTGTTCCAACAGCTAGTTGTATAAAAAAAAACTTTTAGGACATTAAAAAAAAAATTCAATTAGTACACATAATCGTTTATATTAAATCTTTTAAATTCAATCACTTATATTGATAGAAATGTCACGAAAATTAGTGGATTACCAAATCAAAGTTGGAAAAATTCAGTTATATATAAAAGTACAGCCACATCTAGGCGCAAGCAATGGAATGTTTGGTGTTGTGTTGCAATAGTTATATTACACAGCATCGATTTAATTGTTTGACATTTAATTTTATCTCCCGCTTCTAAATATAGAGCAAATATTAATTCTACTTTCTGCCAGTATTCTCTTTGTAGTTAAACAAGCTTTGTTCCAGAGCACTGCGAACTATTTTCCTGGATTTTACAGTAGTCACTCGAATAACGCCCACGATTTTGTTTGAATACAGCATTCGTATTATAAATAAATATTCTCCACTTATAATTCCTTTGCTGATTAAATTTTCTGGAATTCCTTTCAGTGCGACTATAAATGGCAGATCAAAAATCTAAAATAAATTGCGATTAATTTTATTTCAATCAAAGATTGCTTAGATACTTTTACAGTTTAATACTTTTTTTCTCTGCATATCATGCATGAGTTATGAGCCCTAAACCTCAACTTAACTTGGTACATACTCTTCTTCTTTTCCACTCATTTTTGCGTCTCTGTCATTCAAATAACTAAAATTTATTTGATGGGCTTTGCCGCTTAGCGATAACGCTGTCCTGTAATAAAACAACAAACAAAATTAACGAAAACTAAACCTATCCATAACCAACATGAGCCCATACAAACTTGTTCTGTAGCTAGACCTATTTCTGCCAATCTATACCTATATAACATCTTGGCTTGACTCATTTCAAGTAAGTTCAAATAAATACTATTATGTACTAGTTTGTATATTTGCAGCGTCAAGAAAGTTCAAATGAATACTTTTTAATCTATATATATAAATCTTTCGTGTCACAATTTGGAACGCGATAAACTCCGAAACTACTGAACGGATTTCAATAAAATTTTGCGACTGCCTAAAATATGGTCGGACTTAAAATATAGGATAGTTTATATTCAATATTTAGGTGTTATTAATTTATAAGGGGCAAAAGTTTCGAAATCTATGTCTATTCCTTTCTATCACGTAGGGACTTATATATGTCTATCCCTTTCTATCGCTTAGGGATTTTTCTGAAAATTCTTGGCTTTGACGAGAACAGAATGCTCATAGACGCTCTAGAATGTTCTGGAATAGTCTTTTGTGTATGTTTTTAATGAATAAACTCAAAAACCATTGTGCTGATTTCAAAAATTCTTTCACCATTGGAAAGCTTTATTCACCTTGAGTAACATAGGCTATATTTATGTGTTTAAAAAATAAATGTCCACCCGTGCGAAGCCGGGACAGACAGCTAGTTTATAAATAAATACTATTTAGTCTGTCAAAGTAAAATGTCAATTGTTTAAAAGTAAATAGAACAGTATGGTCACCGTACAGTACCTGAGGAAAGTTATGAGGCTGTTTTTTTTCTAGAACCAGCTGATGGAACTAATTTCAGTGTACTCGTATATTTGCACCAAATCAGTCATACCGTCAGTCATCGGTGCAATATCGCATCAACTTGCGTCTTGCGTCAACATTGAATGACACACTCACACAAGTGTCCACACTACGTCACAGCCAGTCAGAACGAATTGAAAATACCTCTGTTATCAGTACAGTATCCGTGGTATAATTATAGAAGGACCGTTGAACGAGTCAAGGGTACGTTCATCCCAAGTTCAAAGGTCACGGAGTTCACGGCTGAAACGCAGACATTCGCCGAAACTCGACTAAAGAAATGTTTGACTATTGTTCTATTGAATTCCTGTCAAACAGACCGACTATTTCCTTTTTGTACAAAAAAAACTGCGGAGACTACGAAGAATGTTGATTTTGGATGCTTGATCCCGAAGCTTGATCTGAACCCAAAGTCTGTTCTACCGACTATTTTAATTATGTCAAAATAATTAATTACCTAGGAGCTTTAGAAAACTATTTTTAAATATCGTTGATGAGAAACTTCAAGGTTCCATAAAGATCTGATAAATTTTATTTAATTTGTGTTGTTTAATTTAAAACAAACACTGAAATCCAAATTAAGTTACTGTTATTTAATTAACAATTTTATAAAAATAACAATAAGTTAATTAGTATTTTATATTTGCCATGGTCAATGAGTTTCATTGTTTCTCAATTTGCCGGCACAGTTGCATGCATGCATCATAATCAAATTAAATGAAAATACAAATATTTAAACTTTTTCGAAGAGCAACTCGGCCGTCGCCGGTTCCCGAGTTGCTCTCAAAAATCGAGTCCTCATATTGTCTTGATACATTGTTTTTGAGCTTACGAATTGAGATTTTATAATAAAGAAGTGCATAGATTCTAGATCATTATATTAGTTCCGTGTTTGTGTTTATCAAGCAAACGTATTTTCTTCCTTTCTGTCAATACCAACAAAAAAGGTTTGACAACAATGGTTTTTCGGGATATCGAACTTGATAGTGCTCGCGTGTATGTGTGCGCAGGATCACGTTACAGTACAGCTGAAACTCGGGGCGCCTGCCGAAAAGTCCGGTCGACGACCCGGTCAGGAGTGCTGCCGTATAGCGCGCCCCACTTATGTTGATACTTTGTCTGACAAAATGTTATGGCCGAATGACGATTGAAGTTTATGATGATGATTGAAATTTATGATGGTATTTATTTTGAAATCCAGAAACTACATAAAAATGCAAAAAACTATTACTGCTGTAAGTATTATGATCTCCTGAAGTAGCGCGTTTTGCGGGATAAATAATGATAATAACAAATGTGGGTCTGAAACTAATAGGATAATCAACCATTGTTGATTAGACTAACAGGGCTGGTTTCACGGATTACTAATAATAATTGTCGATACAATTATTTGATAGTTGTGTTATCTAATTTTCAAGTAAAAATATGAGTTATGTAACTGTCAATTATTTTAACCGTCAATTATAAAAGGATAATATCGAAGGCTCAATTTCTTGTTTCCAGCTACGTAATGTAGAGCCAAAATCAAGTCCGTGGTGTATTCAATGAATTCAATGAAAGAATCATGAATTCGAATGACTCAACGCGCACGTATCAAGTTATCTTGGTCGACGCACGCTGCTCAGTGATATATTTGGTGACATTGAACTGAGTCCATTGCCAACGACCTCACTCTTCAGGGAAGCTTTGCGTAATCGCTCCTGTACACATCGTGAAGATACTATACGGAAACGACCAGTTGATAAAACCTGCATGATCGATTCAAAATCACTGCGCTCTTTGGAAAAATTCAACGGTAGGTATAGGTAGGGTTCATTTAAACTGGACGTGTTATCGATCGACGCAGTAATTGTTGGTTCTTTTGACATACTTGACAGGGGAAATTGTTGGGTAAATCAGTAGGTATATCGTATTGCATTGCACTCTCCTAGTAATTTAGTAAGTAAGGGTAATAAGTTTAGTAAGTAAGGGCCTTGAAACGATCGCTCCTAGCGATGAGGCCGCCCATAGGACCTATATATTTTGTAATGTTTCAATTATTTTTCTTTTATATACCATAAAGTAGTAATCTATATGATTAATAAACCTATTTAGGCCCAGTTCAAATAGTAAGTATTAGAACAGATAACATACCCGTTCAAAAAAGCACTATCAGTTATTTGGTTCCTATAGTACAAGCTTTGCTTACTTGGGGGCTAGATAGCGCTATGTGAAAATGTCCTCGAATATTGTAATATTGCCAACAGTTATTTATAAACAGCTATTTCTGTTTTCTCGTTGAATTGAATAGGAAACTCTAGAGTACTAGTAATTCAATGCAAAAGCTATATTTAAATAAGGCTTCCCGGTATCATAGAGTGAATGCTAAAGGTCCCTACCTACGCAACCTCCTTTGAAAGCAGAGCTTTTCGTTGCACACAGCATTCTAAATGAATATTTTACTAGGAAAATAAAATTTGACGAAATGGAAATGTCGACTTATTTTTTAATATTGCGCTATGATGTATTACAAAATGGTTTCAAAGTCCGGTTTTCACAGCCATTTAACATAATTCTCTTATGTTTTCAAAGTCATAAAAATTCACAGTGATAATTATTAAATAATTTAAGAAAAATATTTTTCAACAGTATGAAAACAGTATAGTACACTTATACATTTCTACTAAATTCTTGCAATTCCAAATCAAGCCTCAATTAAGAAAAACAAGATCTAAGACACGGACCTTCTCAACAATTTGTCCAAGGTCTCTGTACGAGCCTAGACCGCGGACCACTTTCACTGTCTACATCGACCACTAGTACACTTGTCTTGCATTCACATCAGTGAAATCACCATCGCTTGTGGAATTATGATGCCTTGGTACTTTCAGTAAGCTGTCTAGAATAAAATAATTCAATATTTGTGTATTATCAAATAGTGCGATAAAAAGCAAATTTATATACCTAACTAACCTTCTAATAAGATTCAAATAATTTCATGAAACAAGTATATTTATCTATATCTCAGGCATTTTGTATCGTTTCGTAAGAACTAGTAGATGATCTGGATGATGAGTTTTTAGACCGCATTAAGCCTTCCGTTATGGCTTAGCGACTGCTATAGAGCCGGGAATGACCGGGATGTGCCCTCCGAAACAAAAAAACGCTGGGATGTAAACACCACCAACTCAGCAAAATGTAAATAAAGTTTATTAAACTCTCTTACATCGGGTCGACTCTATATGATTTCTAATATTTAGAAGTCAGGTGATTATTCTATATTTGCGACCAATATAGCGACTGACTTCTAAAAGAGAAGACCTCTTTTGGCTCAGGAAAGCGCACAGAGTTCACATTATTCAATGGAGGACATTGAACTCGGGTGTGATTTTGGGTATGGATGAATGAAAGTTTAACCGGTAGGTTCATTTACTTGTCTAACTACCGGTTTTTTGTGCATATTATGATAGATTTTTTTAACGTGTTTGATAAATAATACTCAGTGTATACCGATCTGCAGCAGCAAAATAGAACAGCCACAGATTTACGCCAGAAAATTACTGACTTCCGAGAAATTCCGAAAATTTGCCGGCTTGCAAATATTTTCGAGGAAGAATTTCAGCTTGCCAACGCTGATTTGATTATTGATCTGCATTACCTGTTGAGACAATAACCGCGGAAGATTGCACGTGTGTGCGTGTTGCGGGTCTGATTCCCGGCTCCCGCGGAAGGGTCCCGGTGGATCCCGGCGGGGTGTGTGTGCGGCACTGTGCCGGTCAGTCACCGCTCCGACGGCGCGCCGCGCGCTCGCTGCTGCTACCACGTTCCTACATCTCCTATGTTTATCTGATGTCCTGGTACGCATGGCCTGAACTCGTGACGTGCTTACAGTTTTTCAGACTAGTGGAACTGTTTAACAGTGGATTGTGAGTGGATGTGCATTGTGTTCAGTGACTTGAAAACGTGGATTTTTGTTACTGAGGATTTTGTATGGGATGCTCCTGGAGAGGATAAGGAATTGAATTTTTCAGGTGCACATTTTTTCTTTTTTTTTATTATTTACTATGGCTTTGGGATACATAATTTATGAATTAAAATATGTGTAGACAGATGAGGAACAAAAACATGATTGATGTGCTTCAGTTCTACTTTTCTAATTAGGAAACATGTACATTCGGACAACTGATTTAATTATTATAATATCAGTATCCTCAAACATATACATATTATTTTTCCTTTTAGAAAATTTTCCAATATTGTAATGCTTGAGAAGACTTGTCGTTGCCTTTCGCGTCAGGTATTATTTCCGGAAAATACAATTTCAGGAATAGCGCTTCGAAATTCTACTTAAGATCTACAATACAAATCCTGTCGGAATCTAGATATTTCCTGAAACTATTTAGCAATTATAACAAAAGCTCTTTGACAAATTCCTTTGGAGTTTAGGCACTTCCTACGTATTGAACAGTTTCAAGGAAAAGCTCTTACAATGCTCTACGCAATAAAATAAATTTCTATGAATTCCGGTAATGAAAATTACTCGCCCAGAATGTACCTACTGCTTGTGGTTTTTTCAATCATTATCATCCTAGCTGCGTGGTTTTGGCTAATTTTAGCCTTATTTCAAGGTTTTTTTTCCATGAATGTTTGAATGTTATTAAAACTTTGGTTCCGGGTATGTCAAGACGCGTAATCTTTTATCTCATTGCCTGCCAACTACCACTACTGGTACACTTATACACTATAAGTGCAGTAGGGCTCGTTCGGGGAAGTCCTACCACCATGCCTATTTCAGCCGCTAATCAAAGTCCCCGTGTCATGGTTTGAAGGTTGTGTGCCAGTCAAATTACGGGCTACAGGTCTGTATGTTTCAAGTTGATGCGACGCATTACGTAAGGCGTGTTCTCAGTGTGTTTATTAAGAGGAAATCCGTTGCTCACCTAAGACCAGATGGACGGTAGGATCCAAGCCTTTGTTGCTTGTCCTTTAAGGCTTGGTCGCGTAGAACTGGCACCTAGACTCACTTACATCTTTATGACGTTTTTGATCCTTGTGAAACGACTGATTAAACGGTTTTTGACTTTAACTTAATCTATCGGCCTGTTACTTCTTCTACTGCCTCTATCTTCAAGAAGTATCTTCCTTAGTTTTTTTTTTTTTTATACAACTAAGTTGACAAACAAGCATACGGCCCACCTGATGGGAAGCGGTTACCGTAGCCTATGGACGCCTGCAATACCAGAGGCATCACAAGCGCGTTGCCGACCCTTTAAAACTTTAAAAACGCCCTTTTTGAAGAACCCCATGCTATAGTCTTTAGGGAAAACCTCAGCAGGGAGATCATTCCACAGCCTGAGTGTTAGTTCAGACATTGCGGAATTCGCGCAGATTTAAACCTGATAAAAGGTATAGCCCTCGCAAAGGTTTAGAGTTCAGACATGGCGGAATCGACGCGGAGCTTATTATAATGACATCCCTTCTGGATGTTCACACTTTACGGCTAAGAACTACGCAGTTCGAATACGCGTGGAATCCGCCGTGTCTACTCATAGAGGAATAAAGTGATTCATGTAGTGTTATTGACGTATAGTCGCGCAAGTAGAATAAATCGGGCGTTAGTCATTGAAAATATTTAGGCTCTCTATAGCCTAAAACATCTACGGTGATTTATACAAATGGTATCGTCTTTATGCCTGTATCGATGATTATAGCATGTATAATCTTTCTTTGGCAATCGACAACGTCGTTCACCTTTAGTGATACATTTTGTAAGTAAAGTCTAGTCATTGAACTGCTGTCATATATTTTTTCTTGGAACATTAAATTTGACAAATGCTAGTCAGAGTAGTTTTTTTATTTTTCTACCTGATGTAACAAGCTTATGGCCCACCTGATGCCTGATAATTAATTGCCTAAAACTAAGCATATGCTCAGCAGTGGCTGCATACGGGCTGATGATGATGATGATGATAATAACTAAGCATTGCCTCTCAGGTCACGCACTGCCAAAGTCAGGAATTAAACTAGGAATTTCATTTTATTTTTCTTAAATCTCGTCTGGTTTTGCAATATGTTCGTACGAGCATTGAGCTAGAGTTTGGTCATTTATCCACTTCTTCGATGACATGTATATGGAGAACGCTCACTGGTGTTTCCATTTTGTCTGTCTTCTTACGAGCTAAATGAGGTCTTGAGGAGAAATTACAAGTGATATCCCTTTCTATCGGGAAACATCGTTCGCAACGCCTATACTAATTTTTCTATCTAGAATTTCTAGATGATTTATACAGATTCCACATACCAAAGTTTTTTATCGACACCTCTTTGTAAATCCAGAGATACAGTGTTGCAAGGAGTAATTTTCTTAACGCCTTCCGCTGTACCCCATAGGGGTTGAAGATCATAAACCGAATCTACCCTTCAAATTGGCTCGCCACACACCTTGCCTTCCGCTGTAGGCTTTGGACTTGTGGGCTTAATTCTTTCACCTGTAAATAATATCTATTTACAATCTACATATTGTGGAAAACCCAAACAACACTATCTAGCCCCAAAATACTATGGGAACCAGATATCTGATTTAATAGTTATAGACTTTTTTTTGTAAATACAATATAACACCCTGACAGAGAACGATTATCTCTCTTGCTCTCTCTGCCCTCTCTCTCTCTCCCTCTACTCATTTGTGTGATGGAAATTGTAGACGTTTGAGTGTTATAATAAATCATGTGTTTATACAAAAGTAGAGTTGTCTGATTCCTATTGGAGATGCTTTGGTAAACAGGCTAAATGGTAGTATAACCAGTACAGTTTTCGTCTTTATGTGCTAATCAATCAATTAAATGATTGTCATTTGTTTATTTCAAATGCAAAAATTTAAGTTACACAGCTGTAAATATATAATTGGTCGATTATCAATCCGTGAAACTAGCTCTAAGCGTAGGCTGTGCCACTGATTCAGGTCAGTCACACCACGAAGATAGTACCTACATACAACTTTCACTGAACCAGTCGCTAAAACGATACAAAACACGTTCATAGTTACTATGGATACTGCATTCGTCACCCTTCGAACGAGATGAAAAGTCTCGTTTCTATGATACCCTCCACCCTTCAATCGCATGACTGAGTACATTGAGTACATTGCCTTTATTGGGAGTACCGACTGGCGGTGAGGGGCAGTGAGTTCAATCCACCTGGTGGTGATTTAAGCCTTGCGCACACCTAGGGCGCTGGCGATGGCGATCAGTGAAATGCTGTCAAATATCGCTGTCGAATTTGACGGCGTTTCACTGATCGCTATCGCCAGGTGCGTAGGCCTTTAGAGGAGCTATTGAAGTTCCGTCTACAAAACTACGCATATATTATAATCCTGAGTATATTTGATGGGTACAGTTTTGCAAAATCAAATTAATAGGTAAAATAATGTTGTTCCTAACATTGATTGATGAAAGAAGATTAAAGATGAATTGGGTGTTGATTGAAGGAGGTACAATAACTTTGTTGACAACCTATTCCACGGAATCATTAATAGGAAAATTTATATTTTACTGCCAGAAAAAAATATATTTATCTCTTTGTTATCGCATATTATCTATCGCATATTATCTATCGCAAATTCATCATCCGCACTTGGTGTGTGGACTGGTTTCCGCAAGTACGCCTCTAGCGGGCCCTTTTTGCGTGACACGTGTTGTTCAAACTTTTTTAGGTTCTACGACATGCCGGTTTCCTCACGATGTTTTCCTTCACCGATGGAAAGTACTGGCATAGTGCACATACATTTTTAGGCAGAAAAACTCATTTAATCAACTCAAACACGACTGGATTTGAACCTACGACCTTATTGTAATGCTCTCCATAGCATCTCTTGTTAGGCTTCTGAAAAACGAAGACTGTCATTTTTAGGGTTCCGTAGCCAAATGGCAAAAACGGAACCCTTATAGATTCGTCATGTCTGTCTGTCTGTCTGTCTGTCTGTCTGTCCGGCCGTGTCACAGCCATTTTTCTCCAAAACCATAAAAGCTGGACTGATGAAACTTGGTGAGTAGATGTATTCTGTGAACCGCATTAAGGTTTTTACACAAAAATAGAAAAAAAACTATAAATTTTGGGGGTCCCCATACTTGAAACTGAAACTCAAAAAATTTTTTTTCATCGAACCCATATGTGTGGTATCTATGGATAGGTCTTTGAAAATGATGTTGAGGTTTCTAATATCGTTTTTTTCTAAACTGAATAGTTTGCGCGAGAGACACTTCCAAAGTAGAAAAAAGTTGGTCCCCCCCCCTCTAACTTCTAAAATAAGAGAATAATAAATCCAAAAAAAATATATGTTGTACATTACTATGTAAACTTCCAACGATATTTGGTTTGAACGAGATCTAGTCAGTAGTTTTTTTTTTATACGTCATAAATCGTAAACCGCAATTTACCTTTCGACGAACTACAAAAACCTTTATATTATGTTAATTGATGCTACGGAACCCTTCATGGGCGAGTCCGACTCGCACTTGGCTGCTTTTTTATATGACGAATAGCGTTCCATAATTTCGTAGATGGAACATTCAGCTCGAAGCAAACCAAACCTCTTGTTATTGAAATCGCATTACTCACATCGTTCATAGATATCAGTAGGTACCTATATAATCTAAAAGGGGTCTGCGCCGGACAAAAGCTGGATTGTTACACAATAAACGGGAATCTCGACTAGACAGGGGCTACTATCCAACACCTGGAATGTCGTTTTTAAGCGTCCTAAGAGACGAAAATCTTTCGTCGAATGCCAAATATTTTCGTCTGGAAGAAGTTTGAACTTTGAACTCATTGATCGCACGAGTATCCTTTTTATGCGGGGATTTTCATTGAAATCTGGAAGATGGGATTCATTAGGCTGTCGGTCCCAGCTCTAGTGGTGATAAGCCATAAAAAAGGTTTTGAAGCGGCCTAAAAACTTTGTCACCAGAATTAACTACTACCTTAAGGGGCAGACCGCCGTCAATTACCTTATCACTCACACACTTTGACCTTTTGAATATAAAACTTATTTATCAAAAATCGCGAGCGAGAAAAAATGTTTTGATCGCAACACATTTTCACAAAAAGTTTTATATCCTGGTTTGCAAACTTTTTCATTAATAAGTTTAATGAGATTACAACTTGCAAAAGGTCAGTGTGCTAGTGATAAGGTCATCAACGGCAGTCTGTGCCTTAAATTGATTTATTTACGGAGATGAGTTTATCAAATGGAACTTAGATCATGCTTGATTACGACCCATCAAACAACAGTAGATCATATTTTTGACAGAGTATTTTGTAAGAGATCGCTTTCACTCAAGACATCCCATTGTACCTCTAGTTTTAAATTTTTTAATCTTAATATCATAAGTAAAGTAATACGTATTATGTATATTCTATTCCATATCTTTGTGATTTTGATGTGTAGAAAAAAAACTGAAAATGAAAATTTTGTTTTACAGATACGAAAGTGATTAACTCCGTTCCGATCAGGCAGAGATGAAGGAGAAAGGTTAAACAGATGTAAACGTGGCCTATAAGTTAAAATGTAAGTACACACTTAATTAATCGTTTTTTTAGCTCTTTTGTAAGAAAGGATATAGTTGATATAGTTCTAGAATATAATTATAATTGAACCATAAATAAATAAAACAAAGAAAAAACTAATTTTGAACGCTTTCTTTGGAACCGAAAAAGTGAGTGAGTTAACATTATTGAGTGAAAAACATTTTACCAAAGACAACAATTTTCTTTTTCTCTGGTTCTTGTTTTAAATCCTTTTAATTCAGTCAAAGTCAAATATATATTTATTCAGTAGTATCACAAGGATCACTTTGAAACGTCTTCAAGCTAGGTGAGTGCCATTTCCACGCGACCATCCCAAGAAGAAGCAACTAACTACGGCTCCTACCGTTTTTTTGTATGATCCTTTTACAGAACAAAAATAAGTTCCAGTGTGGTGCCACCAGGGTTGGGCAATATTTGAATTACTTGTATTAAAATACGTAATTGAAATACAAATACGTATTTGGTATTTGGATTTCAATTACTTCCTTGAAATTTAATTTAACGGATTTTTAAGCTTCGAATACAAATGCTTGTCGTTTATGGGATTGCGACTATGCTAGTTCCGAAGATCGATACGATATTCACAGCGTATTCCGAGTACGCGGTATCAATATAGCCAGAGATTGTGTATTGTTTGTGCCCACACGACACGTGTAGTAGGAATAGAAAGGTAAGGCGGCTTAGGTTACAAGGAAGCCTCGTATAGAATTGAATTTCATACATTGTGTTTAGTCTAGAGAATATTTTACTTTATAGGGAGGGCTTTCACTACGCAAATAATCATACTTAATATTCATAATATTAAAAAATAATATTTTGAATATTTTTATCAGGACTGAACTGACCCTTGTAGGTTTGGAACCTTATAAAGCAATCATCTATCTATGTCATATTCTGTAATATACATTTATAGGTCTGACATTTGATTATGATGATGATGATAATAACTCTTTGATATAAAAAATTTCAGTTACCACTTAACATCAGGTGGGCTATATGACAGTTGAGCTGTACAAAATTTACAACATGTAGGAACTGTTCCTGTTACTAATATATAAAAGAGAATTAAATATTTACGAAAAATGTTGTATGCAAATAAAATTCAAGCTATGTTTCGATTTGAACACGCGAAGAATAGAAGGAACTAATAAAGGTTAATTCCCTCAAGACCCTGCACATCCACATCTAGGCGATGGCAATGGCGATCTGCTAAAACGCGGTCATATTTGGCAGGGTGTGAGATGATCGCTATTACCATCTCCTAGAAGTGCGCAGGCCTTCATCCAATAATGCTGGCCACTTTTTAACGGTTTGCTAAAAGTCTCTTGTCCCTGTCACTTTCCTGTCAGCAAATAGAGATGGCAACAGACTTATTGGTTTGCTATGCTCAATGACTGCTATAGCACCAGTATGAATATACCCGTAGGTGTGTAATGTAAAGCTTATCAATTGTAGAGAAAGGATTAGAGAGTGGAGATTGTGACTATAATGTCGATGTAGTACGTCATAAGCTGTGCGGTAAATGTTTATCAGGACATCATGATGTCAGCGAGCTAAATTATACCTACGAATAGGAGGATACAATATTTAGGAGTTATTTTGTTATATTATATAGGAAATTCTCATCCTATTTCGGTAATTGATCGAGAGATCTGAGAGGATATTTGTCGTGCCTACTAGTCATGAAACTTTTTCGTTTCTGTTTTACTCTTTGAAAGTAAGAAGTAACGCAAATAGATTCATTTAAAACTAACTGACCTAAATATATTGATTTTAAACACAGCCTAAAATCCGAGTGGTATGAATTCGGCTTGCTTTTGTAGTAAATGCGGGCGTGTAAAGGGATCCCCAAAACCAGCCGCTGATGGGGTAGGTACAACGCGTGTTGAAGTTTTTATGAATTAGTAGATTGTTTTAGAAGGAACTAAAATGACCCATTATATACAAGGAATACGAGTTACGTATATAATGGGTTTTTAACGCAATGTGTTACACTTTATATTTCACTAAGACTGCGAGAATAAAATATAATCCAATACAATATGAAAAAGTTGAGAAAAAAAAATTACGTAAGACTAAAGACTTTTTCATTTTTATACAGACTAAAATTAAAAATATCATTTTCCCCTTAGAGGAAGAAACGGAAGAAGTTGCAATTTTTTTATCACTCTGGTATGAACAAACTGTTTCTCCTACGTTTTTAGTCCATAGCGTTTCCTTACTATTATTAGTGCGTTTTGTTATTGTAATTACCATATCCTCGCATTAGAAATTAGATGAGCTATGAATGCAGTCCAAACAAAATTATTCCGTGAAACCGTATACATTGCAATATGCATGCGATTTTAATCTATTAAGGATAGTAATAAGGAACATTATTGTGTGCATTGTATTAATTGTTGTGGGAATAATGCGTTGGTTAGTTTACGAGGTCTTTCACCGACCATAGGATATAGGTCAGTTAGATTAGCAATGCTTCTCGCTACTTGCCTTTAGAGTATTTGCGCATTGTTTGTGGGAAATTCTAGTTTTCCTGAGTCTATGAAATGTTTGACAGTTTTGAATGACAGTTTATCTCTGACTCAAAATTGCCTGAAGTACGCTAGGGTAAATTAGCTATAGTGGAACTTTTAGTAGTAGCCGAGCTCTCTATGAAGGCCTGCGCACACCTAGTTCGCTGGCGGTAGCGATCAGTGAAACGCTGTCAAATATCGCTGTCAGATTTGACAGCGTTTCACTCATCGCTACCGCCAGCGAACTAGGTGTGCGCAGGCCTTGAAAGGCTCTTCCGGGGAAGTACTATCACATGTCTATTTCTACCGTTGTTAAGCAGCATTGCTATGATTTAGTACTTGAGATCAGCTAGTTGTATTAGAAATAAATAAAAAGAGGGTAATATTTGGAATAAAATACATGCAAATTTCAGATGAGAATATTTTCTTGTTTCATACTTTTTACATCGTGATTTTCTAAAAGCTTGACTCAGTCGATCTTTGTTTTTTTTCATAATTTATAACTTGATAGTTATTTTTCTTCGTATACCTACAAAATATCAGTGTGACGTTAATAACTCGTATATTTTTTTAAGGTTAGCTTGACCTCGATATTAACCATTGTTTTTCCTTATCTATAGCTTTTACCCTAGCATACGTTGCTAATAACTAACATTTTACATGTCCCACTTTTGAGCCATAAAATAATACTGCTTTTTAATGTTCATCGATAAAAATGGAGTAATTGAAATTCTATGAACTATAACATGTAAATTAGATATAAAGACAGATTGCACGGAGACTTTTAAAAAGGGTAACTTCCCAAAATCCCAAAGGAATGTGTAGTGGTCAGTCAGTTTTAAATATATTTTAATTATATTTTATGGATAATCCACACAACACTATCCAGCCCCAAACTAAATAAGCTTATACAATGGGAACCAGATAGTTGATATAATACATTATATACATTTTTAACCAACTTCCAATCAAAAAGGAGGAGGTTCTCAATTCGGTTGTATGTTTTTTTTTTTTTTTTTATGTTTGTTACCGCATAACTTCGTCATTTGTGAGCCGATTTGAAAAATTATTTTTTTATCTAAAAGGTACTGCTTCCAGATTGGTCCCATTTTAATTTTATTAAAATCGGTGTTGCCATTTTTTTTAAATAATTTTTTTAATGTTTGTAACTGCATGCCTCCGTCATTTATGAACCGATTTAGAAAATTATTTTTTTATTTGGAAGGTTATTCTTACGTCCAGATTGTCCCAAACAAATTTGATTAAAATCGGTTTAGCCGTTTGACAATGAAGTCGGTTTCTCAAGTTTTTTAAACTTAAATTATTTTGTAAGTATATACATTTGAATACAACATTTAGACAGAGAACACACATTTATTCACCACAATAATATTTGTTCCCGGTGGCTGGAACCCACGGCCTTCGGTACAAAAGCAGGGTCGTGAAGCCTATTAATTAATATTTATGAAAAAAAAAACAAAGCATTTGAAATGCACATACAAAGATCACTTTGAAACGGCAAAGCTAGATGAATCTAGGCACCATCGCCAGGCAGACTTAACAGTAATGTCGTAATGTGATGACAAAAAAGGCAGCCACTTAAGGTGATATCAGACGGTTCACTCGAGTGAATGCTTCATTTTTTTTTCATTCTATGTTCACACGGCTTAGATGAAATGATACAGAAATGAACATTCATTGTTCTTTCTTATAAATATGTCATCGAATGAAGTCGTACGTCTTGGAATTAACTTCGTCGACAACGTGATGTCCGTCGGCTACAGGACTCGAAACAAAATGACCGAATCCGAATGAACGTTCTCTCAGTGTTCAGACCGTTCATTTCTCGTTCATTCGGAGTGGGAATGAAAGATACTGGATGCCAATATCCAACACTGTTGGATCGGTTCACTAATGAATTCATTCGGCACTCGTGTTTCATTTTTTGTTCAGACATTTCATTTCGAGTGAAATGTACCGAATGAAAGGTGAAAATGAACAAAAAATGAATTGTCTGATATCACCTTTAGCACTTGCTACTTTTCAGTGGCGCCGTCTGAGCTTTAACAAATTCCAACAATGCAAAAGGTTTTTACTCCTTATCGTAAGGGTAACGATATTTATTTAAGCGTCTGTTCCGTGTGCCTCCAGACTAGGCCCGCCCTACATTCGGAGGTCGCCGGCCGATCGTGAACTCGACACCCCGCTCGATCACTGCCGTGTTTGGCTAATCATGAAACATTTCGGAGTATTTTTTGCAAGCGATAGAATGATTCCAGTGTATTGCAACAACCTTACAGGGTAAATTATGTATTTATTCTAAAAATAGTCCTAAGCTCAGACAATGTTTTTTATAAATAAAAAAATCATTAAATATACTGAATACTAATTGATGAACAATTCATTTATTTTATTAGGTACTCTTTCTAAGAAAATAGAACGCATAAGTATTGTATAAGAACCTGAGTTGAGATGCAGTTTTTGGCGGAATACCGTGAGATGCTATCAAAAAGTCGTATTTTGCTATAATGTATAAAATATATAGCCTCTGAACCTGTCAACTTATAAATTTGCTATCAGCCGCATGTACGAAATTAATGGTTCATTTGAAAAGCTTTATAATTATTTATAGGTACAGCCGTACGGCTTAGCTAGGCCGTAGCCAAGCCACCCTAAAATTCTTGGGGGATCCACGCCCTATCATGAGCTATTAATCTCTACTTCCTACATCTTCCAGATTTTGAGACAGACAGCCTTTTACATTTTGTCAGGGTTTTAAGAGAATTTTCATTGTTATTTTACGATTGGTTCTTTTATTTAGAAAAGATTTTTAAACTCGATTAGGAATTATACACAGCATAATACAACTGTACAAGATTATGATTGATCTCTTCGAACGATATCTGAAAGACAAGGATTGCATTTGGATGAGCCTTTGCAAAACGGGTGCTTAGACTTTAGACCCAAGCACTCAATTTAAAAAAAACTTCATTATTTTTACATATTGTATCTATTAATTTTACCATGGTTCGAAATAAGTATGACACATTGCGTATATGCGTAATCTAACATGAAAAACTCGAGAGTAACTGATCGTAACTCAACCGAGCACATGCGTTCGCTGTTTGCCTACACGCCCGTTATTTTATTACACTAATTTATTATCTAGAGGTACCTCGATCCCATGTCAGGAATATTTCGTCAGCCACCCCATCGCGATTCGTCCACCGCACGAGGCAAACGCGGGGTCAATGACCGTGCCTGGTATATAGGTCAACTTGAGGCGCCTTCGCGTCTGTATTATTTCAAGCTTGTCTTCGCTTAATAACAGCGAAACACCCTCTATAGAAAATACACCAAAACCCGTTCCAAAAACCTGAATTTGCCCAATCACCCTCTATAAATTTGCATTGATCCTCGATGGAAAACCAGTTTCTCTTCTATTATTCATGTAAAGGGTTAAAATTAAAAGGATTGAATAACAATAAATGCAAAATTGCCGATCAAGTTAGAAAGTTAGGCCGTTGATCTGTTTTTTATTTAGACCAACATTTGATACCGGCTGTAACAATAGCCAAGCCACAATGGCTTTTGAACCACGCCAACCCAGGAAGTTCAATTGGAATGTAATTGCGATCCGTCTGGTCATAACCTTAGGTTCTGTTAATTCAAATGCTTAGCAGATGCCACGCATCGTAGAGCAGGGAACACTTAACCTCGTTTGTTGGACTGCACTATAGTTTTGCGAAATTGAGAAGGCCTACCGTGGTTCGGATATGGTATAAGACAGCGGCTTTTTTGTTTGGTTGGGTTATAGTGATGCATAGTGGTCGGCTGCTGCGCACAGGCAAAAGGGAAAGTGGTTGAGGCTTCCTGCTTGCACGCGGAAGCGTTTAGTTCAGTACACGTAACTTAACTGCATCGCTGCCTGCGATGAATCTGCAGCGAATTTCAAAATCCCAGGCCATGGTTTATTTATGAGTATTGGTTCATTCATTATTTGTGCCACTGGTTTGTTTTTGGTCGTGCTGAGCTAGGTCAGTGAGCGTGGAGGTGTCGCTGCTCTGAGAAGAGCGACAACTTAGACGATTTGTTTTAATATGTTTTATTTTTTTCCACGCTCTTCAGTTTTGGGAAGGCTGTTGCTTGATTCAAGTAACGATTTGATAAAGACCGATCTGAGATGAAATCCTGAAACAAAATAAACAGGGTTCAGTTCTTCTTCTTGTTATCGTGTCACTATGTAGCCCAAAATTAAGCAGACGTTGTACTTAGGTAACTCAGATGGCTGATATAATACATAAAAATGCATTTGTTTTGTAAATACATACATACTAAGAATACAATATAACACCAAGGCAGAGAACAACCATCTGCATTCACTAAACAAATATTTGTTATCGGTGGGGCTCAAACTCACGACCTACGGCGCAGAAGACAGAGCTACCAACTACCAACCGAGCTGAGAGGCCAGTCATGAGTGCATATTTTGATTAGCGATATGCGCTAAAACTAAAACAAAATTAGAGCACTCACTTATGTCTCAATTTTAAAGTAATTTGCTCAAATAGTTTATGCGCGTTTCACTCGTTTCATCCCGTCAGCCACGTCAGTCACGTCAGTCGTGTCAGTTAGGGTCAAGTCATCACCACTCGTCAAGTTGATCTCAACCACAATGCATTTTTACTTTCGAATGTAAGCAAGCACGCCTGTTCATTCACGACTCTTGACGAAGCGGAAACAAGGCATCATCATAGTGAAACTTATTGCTATCATCAGACAATACGCTACTTAAGGTGCGTACACAAGCGTATTGACTGATTGCTTGAATCATTGCAAGTGATGTTGCAATGTTTGAAATAGAACAAAGCAGTGTTTCTTTTACAGTGTTTAGCCCCCATTCTTAAAATAATTAAAAAAATATTTGCCTTAGTCACTGTTTTGTCATTAGTTTTTGTCATTGGTAAGAGATGGAAATAGTTTAACCGATGCTTAGTTTGGGGCTGTACGGCATTTTGTAAAATTTTTGCAGATTTTTTGTTTGGCTTTTGCAAGTCAAAATAATAAGAGTATTTCTCAATAAAGTTTAGTCAGTTTCGTTTTATTATTTTCAGGGTCACTGCGGTTGCCCTGAAAACCGGCCAGTTACCACGGATTAATCTTATTTAATCTAAGCGTTATACGGTGGAGATCAGTGCTGTCATATCTGACAGCGTTTTACTGATCACCAGAAACGCTTAGAATTGCGAAAGGCTTGAGAGATTCCGCCAAACTTGGACTAACTTAACTAAGGCTTGTTTTACAATTAAAAAAAAACAGCCGCATCACTTTACTTTCTCCAATCATAGATAACGTCTGTTCTGCAGTTAATTGTTTCGTGTGAAGTGTGCCTAAGCCATTTCCGCGTGTACTTTCTCCGGGACCGCTGCACTCGCTTGCAGTTGCAGACGGTAATGTAATAGCGCAGTAATAGGTTTCACTTTATCTTGTAGAATATCAATAAATATAAATAAGCAACAGTCACCTTTGGCGCGTTCGGGTCGGATAGAAATAATAAATTTAAAAAAAATCGTTTGGAACTAGATTGAACGTGAATCTATAGATGTTTAATGTAGAATGTAGAAAATGTTCAGCGTACCAAACGCACTTTTTCTTTAAAAAAAAAGTCACATGAGTGACTGTCAGAGAGAAAATGCATAGCCTTAATCATATAGAAGCGTGTTGTACTTAGGGTAGCGTAACATCCCTATGGACCGCAGACATTTTATCACGGGAAGTCGGCAGATAGTGAGGGTTCCAAATACCTTACCTGGTTTGTAAAAATCACATCACACACTCCACGTGTTAGACAAGTTCATAATCAACATCAGCCCGAGAAGTTCACTGATGGCCATAGGCTTTCCCTATACATTTCCAGGAAGAACGATTCCAAGCCTTCCCCTTTCAACGATTTCTAGAAAATTAAATAGAGAAAACCAAGTTTATGCTTAATGAATTTATTCAATTCTTTCTCAGGCAATACAGAAGATCTAGAAGGTGGATGACGATCATATGATCACGCTGTCATATTTGACAGTTTGACAGCGTTTCACATGATCGAATAAATTCATTATAAACTTTAGTTTTCTATATAATTTTCTAGAAATCGTTGGAAGGGGAAGGCTTAAAATCGCTCTTGACAAATATGGTCTGATATGATCTGTCTAATATGACAGCGATATTTGACAGCGTATCAGCTGATCGCTATCACCATCGCCTAGATGTGCGCAGACCTTAAGGGTGTTATTAATAATCCTGGCGCAACGCTGGAGTAGTTCAATCGTGTTTTGTCACATTTGTTTGAGTTGACAATTGCATGTCAATGCAAGAGACAAAACACGGATCAACCAGTCCAACGCTACGCTAGGATTATTAATAAGACCCTAAGGGAACGAGTAAAAAGTTGCCACTGACGCTGTCTAATCATCTGCAATAAAGCAAAGGCCGGTTTACTTTTACTTTTATAGCACTGATTTGTAATAAGTTTCTATGAACTAGTGGCCGACTCGTGATGGAGTTTTTAGGGCACCCTAAGGCCTCCATTTTAGTTTAACGACCGCTACAGATTTTATATAACTAGCTGATGGAACAAGCAAATGACCCACCTCATTTAATAATATAACCATCACCTATTATCGCATTGCCTCGTAGGTCACGTACGCCAAAAACGTGCCCTGCGATGCACTGTTCTGCGTCCATCAACTTGAGAAATTCAGATGTGCTTACGAAGGATGATAGCTTTTAAAAGTAGATTCAAGTCAACGTGGTCACCATGCAATTGTATTTTTTTTTCTATAT
This sequence comes from Thera obeliscata, assembly GCA_947578465.1. Taxonomy (NCBI): domain Eukaryota; kingdom Metazoa; phylum Arthropoda; class Insecta; order Lepidoptera; family Geometridae; genus Thera; species Thera obeliscata. The sequence continues at coordinate 11,058,861 of OX387926.1, forward strand.
GTACACTAATATCATAAAGATTTGTATTTTTGTATATGTTTGTAATTAATAAACTCAAAAACTGCTGTGCAGATTTCAAAAATTCTTTAGGAGTAACATATGCTATATTTATATGTTTAAAAAATAAATATCTACCCTTGCGAAGCCGGGACAGGCCGCTAGTTGTTTATATATTTTTTTTTTAAGGAGTCACCTATCCAAATCGTAATCCAACAGGACGCTGCGGAACTACGTCAATCGGTTTGATAAAGACATCCAAGCTGCGCCTTCGTAATAGTATTGATTTTATGAATGATAAATCATAGCGAGTCCCTACGTTTTAATTCCTCTTTGCTGTGACGTCACGGGATCGCCGGCCGCGCCACAGGCAACGACATAGTTAGTATACAGGGTTCATCGCCACTCTTGGTACCATCCAGGTGCGTTCACATCGAAAGCTTCGGTAGTTTCCCGTTTTCCGCATTGTTTGTGATTTCCGAAGTGGGCGTGGTTGTATATTTCACGGGCGTTTATCATGGTTCATCTGATATCAAGTTTGAACGTGACTAGTAATAGAAACTTCGAGAGGATTGGAAAGGTAGACTTACTTTCGTTATGATCTCTTCTAATACTAGTTAAATAGAAGCTATGATTGCAAAACTTGAAAAGATCATGACATGTGGAGGGGAGAATTTTCTGTATTCTGGAACATGATATGTCTCTTCAAGAAAAGTAGAAAAGGCTCTCAATATGATGACAAATTTACACGCACAATTTATAAAAGACCTCTCTTTTACGGTTGAAGAAAAATTAAAAACCTTTTGACCATGGTGTTTTTTTCTTTTATAAAACTAGATGATGGAACAAGTATAATTATGACCCACTTGATGTTAAGTGGTAACCATCGTCTATAACAAATCATTGCCTCGTAGGTCACGCACATCGGGAACGTGCCCTACGATGCACTGCCCTGCGTCCATAAACTTGAGGCATACAGATGTTCAGCCTCACTTGCCTGTAATTTCACCAAATGTAAGTAATAGGGCTGCAATTTCGTTATTTAATAACTAATTCAAAGAACCATCTTCAACTAAGAAAAACTAAATTCTTTATGATAAAAACAAATAAAAATGTACTCGAAAAAGAAACTACCCACCTAATTGAAAACCTGCTTCGTTCATTTTACAATATTCAAGTTATTGTTCGAGTATTTGAATGTGAACACAAATTAGACTGTTATAAGTCACTCCAGACAGACTCCACAATAAGACCACCTGGCTTAATTTGAGGTAAGGGTAACCCTTATTAGAATACAAAGCAACTACTTGGTCATCTATAACCGACGGCCTCCCAAAAGGGGTTTGCAATATTTCTCTACTATAAGTAGAGCTCTTTGTAAAGGGCTCGTCCAGGGAAGTACTACCACCATGCCTATTTCTGCCGTGAAGCAGCATTGCTGTGTTTCGGTTTGAAGGGTGTAGGTGCCGGTGAAATTACTGACACGTGAGGCTGGACATCTGTATGCCTCAAGTTGGTAGACGCGGGGCAGTGCACTGTAGGGCACTGTCCTGACGTGCGTGACCTACGAGGCAAAAGTTTGTTATAGGCGATGGTTACCACTTAGCATCAGGCCATATGCTTAAAAAAACATAAGTAGTTGGGACACTGTAACTTACGGGATCATTGAGAGCTAATTTAATTATGATTCACGATGTTTAATTTTCCTTCCGTTATAAATAGCTGAAAGGTCATCTAAATTGACATTATTAAATATCATCAAACCAAACAAACAATTCGAACAATCATTCACAATTAAAGTGTGAACACAGCCATTCTGGATATTAGGAAATGTGTACGGTAGTGCCGCGCCCGTTAGAAAGAGACGGATATACGTCTGTGAGCATCGCGCAGCTGTGCTAAGGACGGTCGGTGACCCCGCGATGCCCGCCAGTGAACTCCGAAACCGTGCGTATATTTTTATTGTTCCTCTGTCCTGTGTGATGCTTTGGCGATTAATTTGATCGGTGCTTTTTTGGTTGCTGCATGGCAAGGCAAGGTATGTGAATTTATATTCCTAATTTCGTTATATTGACGTACCTACTTGTAATTATTCTAGTAGGTATCATTGCGTATAACGTCTGTCTATTCCATTTCGTTGATTGTGTTTTATTCGCGTTTCTGTTCTTATTATCATGGCACATTGTATGAATACACACTCATAGTATATATTTCATTAAGTTTATAGTAGTTATTTTTGTCCTGTTAACTTCGGCTTATCTTCTTCTTCTTGTAATGTTACTTGGTATTATTTGATCCAGAGTGTGGTGAAAGGATTATTAGTGGCTTCTCTTCTCTTTCGAAGACATGTGTTTTCGAACTTTGATGTTTTCCTTCACCATTCAGTAATAAAAATAACAGTATACCTATTCAATAATAATACGGTTTGTGACTAAATTAAATCCTAATAGTTCTCTCGTGTATTTGCTATCGATATTCTACAATTTGCTTACAGTTTAATACTAGAAATTGATACGTACTTGGCCCTTCTTAGGAAAGATCATTCGATTTAGATATAAATTCTAAGAAACTCATCATAGGCGGCTCAAATAACCTTAGCTTACCTACCAACCAATTTCTTGATAATAATTAATCGGCCACCTATGAAGACTCACCTAGCTTTAAGACGTTTCAAAGTGATCCTTGTGATACTATTGAATGAACACATATTTGACTTTGACTTTGACTAAAAGTAAGTTCATCATCATGAGAGCACGGTGGTCTAGTGGTAGTGGCCCCGCCTTCCGATCCGAAGGTCGTGGGTTCAAATCCACTCGTGTACCAATGAGTTTTTCTGTCGAAAAATTAATGTGCACTATGCCAGTACTCTCAAAACGGTGAAGGAAAACATTGTGAGGAACGGTGTTGTAGAACCTAAAAAAAAATCGAGCAACACGTGTCAGGGGTCACGCAAAAAGGGCCCGCCAGCGGCCTACTTGCGGAAAAAACCTGCCCGCACATCAAGTGCGCATGATAAAACTTGCCAAGTTCATCATCATCAACCAACCAACAAGCGAAAAAAAAAAACAAATTAATCTGTGCTGTCATTTAAACAACTGTTTTTTTCAATAAACTCTTATCTACTTGGTTACGTTGAAATGTCCTAATAATACACTTTGAATAAAAAAAATATAATATTTAATGCATAATGATCAGTATGTCTGTCCTTCTTGTTAAAAAAACCAAATTAGAGTCTGTTCAGAAAGAAAACCGTCGTGGGATTGGAGGGCGCTGCTGTGCTTAATCACCTTTTTTGCTTAGTGGGCAATACAATAGCACGTCTGTTGCGTTTTGATTCTATCACAACTAGTGTACTATTCCTTTATTTAATTTTTATGATGCAAAATTCTGACAGAAAGAAAGGAATGAGCTGCCATATAAAAATCGAAACGTTAGTTCTCAATTTGGCCACGACGGTTCTCTTTCTGAACAGACTCTATCAAGCATTGTTCAAGGCGCTGACATTGAAAGTGACGTCAACGCTGACGTAGCCGAATTCCATTCCCAACAGTACCACAGGTCATTGCCCCCGACTGATACTATTACTCATGTCAATACAATCATCCATCATTATGTCGGTACAAACTCAAATGCCTATTAAGGTGCTAATATTGCCTACTAAATTGCTATTGCATTCGAACATGCAAATAGAGTTCTTTTTTGCGATTGTCCAGATGTGACAATAGACAAAAGTTTGGGCGGTGAGTTTTTGTGTGTGGTCTATTGCGGCCTGTGATTGCGGCAAGTAGGCCAAACTGATTTAAAAACATTATATATTTGGATTAGGTATTTATGACCTTGTAGAGTGAATTATTATTATATACCTAGTATATTATTATGTTACTTGGAAAACACAGAATAAGGATACCACGGTACATAATTTAAAATTTATATAAAAGTGTCACCAATATTTCAGACCATTTCTGGGCGTATTTTTGCTGTTCGTAATTTTTCGTGGCAGATATCAAGTCATCGTGACTTTTTTTCGAGTTTTATCCAAATTTCCCAATCCAAATTTTTAAAACAACGTGAGTAATGACCACACACATCAAAACCCTCGCTTTTATGAGCAGCAAGTTGGAACAAACTAAAAAAATCTCCCAAAACAAAGTCGAAAATTGTAACAAGAATATAAAAAGAGAAAAGAAAAGAAATGAGTCCAAAGCTTAAAGAATGAAGGAAAGAAACCGATGGTACTCTTCTGGTAATATTTATGACCATCGATAACTGATTGATTGATTGGTGTTATTTATTGACGGAGAAAAAGAAGTAACTACTTTGTTTTGTATTGCAAGAGAAAAGAGTTAGTACCTACCTGATTGACCGAGCGAGCAAAGATTCTCATTTTCGAGATTGGCCAAAAATGCTTTCGTCTTCCTACCTGTTCTCTTTTTCAACTTTTCTGGACGAAACTTAGTAGAACAAACTACACAGTTCTTGTGACCATGCAGAGTCAGCGTTGCCAAATCATTTGCTCCTCTACCATGCAGTGTTTCCTCCAAGTATGTACGTAAACGCCAGAGCATGTAAACACTAGTGTGATTGGTCGGTTATCGCTACATGTGTAACTGGTATCTGAGGCAGAGTCATTGTCACGTACTCGGAGTGTCGACCGTAGTGTTTACCGGTGTTATCAATAACACGGATAAGCGAGTGATCCACTGCGGGATATAGCTTCAGATTGAAATTGAAACGTTCGTGGTAGTGGCTTATATCTCAGTTCGTGGAATAGCTCTTCTTCAAGCTTTAGATTATGGATTCGACCCCCAAGCGGTGGAAACATTTGACAGTTCAAATTAAAATGAAAGAAATGCAACAAAACAAGTGAAGATGTTCGTCGTATGTTGTGTGCGGCAAATATTATTGGCACTTATTTCTTGAGTTTTTTTTTTTAATTAGCTATATCAAATTGCTATTGAGCCTATCTATAGCGGCAAGAATCATGTTTTGTCTAATTCTAAGTTTTAGAGGATACCAGTTTGTTAAGTGACACGGATATTTTTGATATCATATTGATATTTTTTCAAGGTCCTGCATTAAATCTGAGAGCTTTATAGTAAAGCTTGTAGTCAAACTCAAAAGACATACATTTCTTTAAGGTAGCTGAGTCTAGGTGCAAGTTCCACGCGACCAAGCCTATAAGAACAGGCAACAAACTACGGCTTGATTCTAACCGGTAGTTTTATAGTAGTAGCCTATTTTACGATAGACTTCAAACGTATAGCGTATCATATCTCCGTATGGACGATGCCCCTAAGAACACAGCGGGTTCAAGTTCGGAGCGACAATGAACTTGGCCGGCCGTGACTCATGCATCAGCCATCACTGTTACGAAACCATAAACGGCGTGCATCTGTGCGAAAGGGCTGCCAGAAGTCCGGCTAAGCTTAACGCTCCGGTTATTTTTGAGCTCAGACGCGATTTCGATCGACCCGGGTATCATACATAGATTTACTACATAAGTATACATAAACTAGTATAGCACAAGGACACCAAATAAAGAAAGATACAGATCGATACTGGAGAAGTGAGTCGTGTTTCTGTGTGCTACAGAAGCAAAAGGGTCTTGACTCAGCATAATGCCTAGCTATTGTGAGGAAGCTATGCGCTGGAATTCTGTCTAGACCGTAAGCCGGGATACACGAAGTTAGTTTTTCAAGCCAGGATAGCAAGATATTGATAGTAAGCTAGCATGTTAGCAGTTTTAGCTTCGTGTAAACAGCACTGCTATATGAAAAAAAGCTCGGTCTGTTTACACGCAGCGAGAACTGCTAGCTGCTAATTGCTAGATACAGAAAAATACTTAAGATAAAGAAGAACCGGCTATTCAAGGAATGTGCAAATGATTCCGGCTCCCCTGCCTTCCCTGGTAACCCTATTCGCAATCAAGGCACACGAGCGATCATTGTCCGTTTGCCCTTGAGCCCGCGCGTAGGCTGACAAGTTTTTTAAATGTGGTATTATGTCCGCGCGAAAAAGGTTTTAGTGACGTACTAACGGTGTGATGACCTTGGTGATGACAGAATGGATATTGTGGAGGAGTCTTCGATGTGAAACTGGTAGAGAAAAAATTGTAGAATAAATAAATATTTTTTTCAATTTGTACCGCATATACTCATAACTAATAAGAATATAATTATAACCATGATATTTTTAATATGTCGACCATTTATCAAAATTAGTAAACTCAAATCCTAAATGTGTTTATTCAGTTGTATCACAAGGGTCACTCAACCAGATCTAAGACGTTTCAACGTCTTCTTTGAATCTAGATGCCAGTTCCACGCGACCATTTGGTCGCGTACCTTACCTGCACACGAAGTCAAAGGTCCAAAGTTAGTTTATATTCCTTATTCGTAGAAAAACCGTAATCGATCAGAATATTTCACAGCTAATTGAAAACATTCGGCGGTGAAACATCTCAAAGTAATGTATATCAAGTAATGATGTCGATGACTGAGACCTAAATCAGGTTTTTATCGTCATTATCCCGGTTACTTAACGAGCCCCAAGAATCAAGGGCGCGATATTTCTATCGTGCATTTAACCTTGGCGACGAGACGTAGAAATAGTCTGCAGGTCGACGATATTGCTACTTGGTAACATAGTCTGTGGCATGGGGCTTTTAGTCCGCACAACATAACTCTGATGACGGAAAATATTAAAAGAATGAACTGAAAATTGTATACATTCCGATCACAAACATGCATGAGAAAATCGAACTGCAAGATTACTAAAAGATTACTTGCGATTGAGAGATTACTAAAAGCCAGTTTTTTTACATTATCCGCTATTTGTCACGTGCAAAGTTATCTTACGCGGGGTCTAACACAAAACAGAACAGCCACATTGACAGGTGTACTAATTTATTTTGCGTTTACGTTTGTTTGAATTTGCAAATACAAGCTCTACAATAATTTGCATGTTTATTAGCACACACGTCTCACGGCCGTTTAAACAGTTCGAAATTTAAATTTGTTTGAAGTTCATTACCACAGCGATATTTTTTTTCTACTGTTTTTTTTTCGTTATCCTTTTTGATTGGATCTGCGTGTTTTTATTGAGACGCAGATCCTGATCAAATTACTACTTATTTTAAAACAGATAGCTAGCTAGCCTATTAGTTGATTAATTTTGACTACCTTACTCTTCTTCTTCTTCTTTTGGTGAAAGAATTCTAAGTTCGTTCTCTTCGTGCAGTTGACACAACATGTTTCGAACTTTTTAGGCTCTAAAACATGCCGGTTACCTTGCTTAATAGACATGCTATTTCCTTCCAAAGGAAAAACTAAAGATGCTTTATAGTTCAGTTTTGGAAGCTCTGCTTTTTGCGTTGGACCGGGTTTCAACTCGTCCGACCTCAGGCAGGACCATAAATGTTTGTAATGTCTGGGTGTTAGTTATAATTATGAATATTAAGACTATAAAATCTCTCTATTTACAAGTATGTACCTATGATAAATATTTTAATCAGGTCCTCTAATCGGTTCCCAGTATAACCTAGGTGTTGTTTTGAAGTTGGCACTGTGTACACCAATTTTATAAACTAAATGAGGTGATTTATTTTCATAATATGAGCCTGTCCATAACGGGTAAGCCTTACTCGCCTTACTTGACAATACCTTTGCATCCTTAAACGTTGACGTCACCGTGTCCAATGTCAGTGCCACTGTCAAGTAAGTAATTATTGAATCTGTGGTGTGTGAACATTGCCGGTCCCAAGCCCGTTGAACAAACACTTGTATGAAGGCAATAATATTTGTGTATTTCATCCGGTGTCCCCTGTTACAAAGTTAAACAGTAGATTTTGTTCATTGTTTACATTTGTGTTGACAGAGCTTGGTAATAAGAATGCGTCATAACATTAGAATGTGCAAAAAATAATGTTTGTAATAATAATGTTTCACTTACCTACTCAAGGGTGGTAATAAAAAAAAGAAACAATAAATTATACTAAGGATATGATAGATTAAGTGCCAAAGGATGTGAGAGGATGTTTTCGCTGCCAGCTTTTCCCATCGATTTCCGCTTCTCTTGTCATCGGTCTTGTGTCTTGTTCTCTTGACTTCAAGACAGGTCCTACTATTGATCTTCGGATCATCAGGTCTGAAAAGCAGATTGATACAATTAATAAAAACAAATAAGTCATTTCAAAGTGTATAAATACTGATACCTATCTTGATTTTTATAGATTAATCCAAAAACTTCCTGAAAGGTTGAGGTATGTGACTACACGCCAAAATAATCTTCATATCCGAAAACATGTTCAAATCTCGAACGTCTCAATATCCAAAAATCGAAAAGCTTCCTCCCCCGAAGAAAGCCGAAGGCTTCCGAAGGAATGACAAGGGTTTTCCTTGGAACGCGGAAAACGTCGGCACATGTTGAAAATACGAGTGGGCATTGACCCCGGGCTGAACCCAGCTGTTACTGAATCTAGTTGGCGCATCTTGACGCGTTATTTACGGAGCTTGTCTAGCTGCTAGGAGATAGTGTGATAAAGGACAGGTGTATATTGTATAATGTGAAAATGCTGTTGGCAACACCATGTACGAGTATTTGCATTTCCAAGACAATATTCCAGGTTTTACAACGTTTTGCTTTTTGAAACGATGTCACAGTATAAATCCAGTAAATTTAATCCTTGATAAAACAGCATACACTACAATCAGGTTCATGGTCAATTGTGGTTGGTGTCATTTATTAAAGAAAGAATAAAACCCGTTATAATAATAAGTGTTTAAGTGCATCTATAACGAATAATTTAAAGTATTTCCGGGATATTTTACCACAATTTTTTAAGTTGACTTTTAGTTGATTGATTTAGAGACAGTAAAAACTCCTTTGCCCTTCTGTTTTTTTTGAGCACAACATTCCAAAGACAAGAATATAGACTCAAATTATCTATTTCATTCACTCTTATTCTTATCGTATCACTGGTTCTTTTTAATTTCACTCACTACGCAGTTTATATAATGGTACGTGAAAAGCATATACCTAAGTGCATAAATATCTTTCTTTCATCTCTGTACTGTGAAGCTAACAACATACTTTTAATTTAAGCTATAAGCTAACTCACTCGCATGTCTATCAACATTGTCATTTAATGTATCTTCTGAGCAGTAAATTATTTTTAATATCCTGCATTAAAGCTGCTTTTACAGATTTAAGTGATCACTCTCCGTGTTAAAAATAATGCTTCATTTTATACGATTTCTTTTAAATGGATGCGTCAAGCGTTTAAAGGATGTCTTCCCAAACGCTCACTTAGTCACTTCATTTACTTCGAAATTCAAATTCATGTTTTTTTTTAATTTCAGCGTGCTTTGCTTTGCTCATGACTAATTCGTTTTGAATAAGGAATGATTTATTTCGTGTCTTGATTACATTAGTGTCTTCTTGCCACACGCGCTCGCCCATTCATTCTCATTCATTCAACAGTGATTAGTGTTATTGAATTTAATTGAATGATTTTCACGTTGTAAGCTCGGCGTACGTAAAATTACTAACAATGATCGACCGACCAACGAACAAAGTTGCTTATTATATTATTTACGAGCATAATTTCACACACAAATGAAATTCCGGCCATGCCGGTTTTCTTAATCTGTTTAGTATTAAAAAGAGGCATCCTGATACATCTAAAATGGACCTGAAAAGTTGAGTCATGCATGCATGTTTTTTAAGTATGTAGTACACAGTATTCATGTTCCCATAGGATTGATGCAGCCATAAACTCGAATAAACTTCTTTAAGTGCGCACATGCGTCGTAATGTCCGAATTAAAATAAAATTCCGCGATAAGAAGCATTTACTGTGAGTTCGATAGAGCACCGGAAAACGGAAGCGTTGCAGAGTTCATCGAACTGTGCATCGAGTCAATGTCAGCGCGGCTCGGGTCCAAGATTCGGCAAGAACAGGGTGCGTGGCTCGGGGTAGCAGGGTGCAACCGTCGCGGGGTAACGACCGCGCCGAGGTCAACGGCCGGCGCCACGCGGCCGCGCGACCGACTCATCCGATTGATCGGAGCGAGACAGCGCTACTTAGTACCCCCGCGCTATAACTACCCCCACGCCTAATAGGAGAAATACTACGTTGTTTCGTAACAGATAAGGTTTGATTCGGTTCGCGTCTCGGCCGGGAGATGGGGCATTCGGTTTTTAGTATGAGGGAGGAGGCCCGACTCACACAGCGGCGCTAAGGGAAGTAGTTTTGCTCAAAATATTGATTTTTCCGCGGGCGTTGCGGCGCGGTTGCGTGTGTGCGTAGCGTGCGTGTGCGTGTGTGCGTGCACGTCTATTTTGGGTTGAGCACGTGGTCGTAGTTGTTGCTTGTTGACATGAGTTTTTATTTTTATGGCGGGTTTACGGCTCGATCGGTTGATTGCATTACATCATGATGTGACGTTTATTATGTTGTGATTTTATGCATTTTGAAGTAGAGTCAATAAAATAATATTAAGTCAATATTATTGTAACAAACAACAATATGCATACTGTAAGCTCCAAATATAGTAGGCATCTCGGTCAAGATTAAGAATCTATACCTCTCTGTAAAAGAAAAATCTCCTTACCTACCTATAAATGAATCATTACATTTTAAGCTTAGCCCATAATATATCTACATAGGTATATCGGCCTCTACATGTCTCACACAACATAATAATACCATATATCTGTTGTGTGAGCTGAAAGATTATTCAAAATAACGAAACAAATTACGTATAACTAAGGCTTCACATAATACCTATATTTTTAAATCATATCCGTACAAGTACAGTCTTACATCTACACACCGATTTCTAATAAGTAAAATCAAATCAATAATTATTCCTACAGACACCCCGGCCTTATTACCTATCAACCTACCTAGGTAGATCAACCTTCTAGGTGAGGTAGATTTGATAAAATAATTAAACATTACGAAGCAGTTTTATTATTTCTCATCAAAAATAAAAGAGTTTTAAGGTAAGGACCCTTTTTCTGTACGCGAAAAACAATGCTATGTGCTTGTAATATAATATGTCGATGTACTTAATAACTAACACAGGTCCAATTCATACACACTCACAACCTTACCCTTGATTTTGCCAACTCAAGGTCTCTACCCTCCAAGGCCACTCGCTCGCACCCACAGGATCCGGGATAAGGCTATCCTGCTCTATAATGCGGACATTGCCGAAAATTCCCGATCAGGATCTAAGGTCGATGAACTCGACACACGTATTGGTAAATAAACATTGTTCTTACATAACGCATGTTCAGAACACGACGGGTTTTAATCAATAGTCTCGCAAACGCAGCGACAAGCGACTGTATCGTGATTATAGTCTGAATATTTTATATATAATGTTGGTAGATAATTTGGATTTATATAATATAGATTACATCATAATTATTAGTTTGTTTATAGCAACTGCTGGATAAAACTTCCAAAAATTAAGAGCTGTTTCCATCGGCTTTTAGCGTTTTTCTCATAATGTCCTCTAAATAATGAAAACAGCTTATGTATTAAAGAAAAAACGGTTACTTTGATCGGAACTAAAGATACAAACAATATTAGAAACTACATTACTAGATATTAAATGCATTAAAGAGTCCCATATTTTTTCAAAATATTTTTGGAGTAAAATGTGTTTTTTTGACCGTATTCAAATAAGGTAGTGTTATAGACGAGCAACAACAACAAGTAATTTTAAAACAAAAATAAACAAAATCAAGACAAACCCTGAAACTGCAAAAAAAAAACAAATACGAACCTAGTACTTATTGCCAACATGTAATAAAAGATCAAAAATAGACTCACTCGATCATAGATAAAGCTTCATTTACTTATATTTTACCAACAAAAACACACAGAGGTACAATATTAAAGAAAGATAAACAATTCAAGAGCTGAAATCAAGTGTGCAATAAGAAAAATAAACTCATTACTTCGAAAAACAAACAGCAGTCTGAGTTTGATTACGTGATGGTAGCTGGGGCGGTCCCGACCTACCCCTAACCTAGGCTAACGCTGCACCGATGCACCCAGACATCGACCTATCTAGACCTATCTAGATGTAGATAGGCAACTGCCACCCTCACGCACACAAATACAGCTTCGACGGAAAAGTGTGTGTGTGTTTTGCATCTGTGTTGCTGTTGCGTTCGATTTTTAGGGTTTCGCAGTCAATATTAAAGCCTCGGGGAACTGTCGATCTGTCTGTCCACCTGTCATGCCCAATAATTTGAAAACGAAACAAAAGAATGAAATCATGGAGCCCTTTTTTCGTATATAGGATCGTATATTGATGTGATTCACGTCTCGGAAAATCACAGACGCGACATATTATGTAGATTTGTGCAAAACCAATACAGCTAGTATATGTAAATCCGTTTGCCTATAATTTGCATAAAAAAATAAAATAAAATAAAATGCCAATGTGCTTGGTAAGATTTGAAAAACGTATGAAATATGTAAGAGCTTGTTAAAATTATTTCCATGTTTGACAAAACCCCTTTTACTTAAATAATGATTAAAAAAAAAGTAGTACTGAGTTAAATCTGTTTAGGAAGAACCTTTTTATTAATATCTATTAATTTTATTTTCATTAAAAAAGTAAATTATGTGCTTAGTGACCAACTCTGGTGACGATATTTTTGGGCCATCTTCGTCGTGGCTTAGGTCAGGACTATAAGCTTAACGTGCCCTACGAAGCACGGAAGCGCTTCACCGTATATCCCGCTAGCGGTTATCCATGGTGTCCGTGCAGATTCTCGTAAAGCTAAGCTACGCCTAGGACCCAATGCTTTCGTCTGGCATTGGTTTGGTTGAGCTTACTCGTATTTTGTAAATATTGTAAATACTTTTTTTTTATTGTAATTAAATGTCTTAGTCAATCAAAATTAACAAGTCATTGCTTTCCGATTTCCATACATTTCCCTAAAAAAATATTCCGAGATCATATTGCGAGACCCGATCACTTTCTCACCGCAAACCCTTGGCTAGGTTTTGTGCTTTTTGTCCTGTCTTGTTTACATCAATGCACCGATTTGTTTGACTCGGAACAGCTTAGTGGTTTTTGTGCAGTTCATTTGCTTTCCAATGCAAAGTTATATTCACAAGTAAACATCATTTTGTGGTTGTATTGTATTTGTTTCAATTCTAGCTTTGTGCAATCTAGTTTCGTTTTCATGAAAGTTTGTAAATGTTTTGTATTATATGAAGCTGTACCTATAAAGGTTCTCGAATGGCGTCCACGAATCGGAAGACGAATAGTAGGGCGCCCACCCCCCAGATGGACCGTTGACATTGTTAAGATCACGGGAAGATGGTGTATGGAAAGAGCTCAGATTCGTTCGTTCTGGAAATGTGTAGGGGAGGCATATGTCCAGCAGTGGACTTCTTCAGGCTGATGATGATGATGACTTATAATTAAATTAATAATACTGTTTATAGAACTATCATGGTGAAAATAATATAATTAAAGCCATTTTGATACGAGTGTGCGATGTTGATGGTTTAACACCCGAGGCGGTATTATTCGCGCGGGTAGCGCGATATGGGGGGAGAGGCCGAGAGGGGGTAATCATGTTTTTCATCACCCTTGCGAGGAAAAAACAGACTTTTGTTGATAATATCTCACCACACAATACAAATATTTATGGAAAATGGTGCACTGGTTTTGCTTTTTCCGCTCGGCTCGCTGGCGATGCGCACGCAGGTCAGAAGAAACTCCTTGTTTCCAATCTCCTTGGATCTAGCCTATACAGCCAACACCAAGGAGGTTGGAAACCCACTGCAAGGAGTTTCTTGCCTGACCAATGACTAATCAACCGATTTGATAGATTATTGCAAGCAGAAACTCCTTGTCAACCTTTATGATAAAACTTTTAGCAGCTTTAAAAAAACAGCAAAGTTAAAAGTACTATGTGCGTCAGCAGGCGTGTTTTATAAGCTGAATATTATGAATCTAAATACGTGGGTCATAATTAAGAAGTCACTTTACCATGAAAAATGTGTTGAAAAAATAATTTAAAGTAGCTAATATAAACTTTGGGATTTATAAATGGTATTCAAACCATGACAACGACTCCTTTGTAATTGATAATTCATGATTGTATACATTTCTTAACTAAAAAAATACAAGTATTGATGTAGTTTTACTTATTTCGTCACGTTGAATAATTGCAAACATCCGCCAGACTTATCCAAACACTGATGTTCGAATACGACCAAAACAAACGAAATATATACAGATCTATCTATAATACAGGGTTATTCATTATTAACTGCAAATACTCAGGAATTAGGTTCAACAAATAGAATAAAAAATATTTATGAAATTATTTTTTTTTAATTTGATCAAAAATTTTTTCAAGTTTTTGTATCAAAATTTTATTTTTATTAATTTCTTTACGGCTATTGCATAATGATTGCCACGGAGAACAGGACGATGTCCCACCCAGGCGGTGACTGAACGCAGAGTGTCACTCACGGCGCGCGGGCGCGGATCAAAGGTCAAAATAGGACAGGCGCCAATGATTTCTTTATCGATTTTCTCGGGATTTTCATAACAAAACTTAAAAAAAATCATTTCATAAATATTTTTTATTTTATTTGTTGAACCTAATTCCTGAGTATTTGCAGCTAATAATGAATAACCCTGTATACTATAACCTGCCTTAACACCCAGACCTAGCGACTACTCAGTAGTAGTAGAGCTCTTTGTGAAGGGCTCGTCCGGGGAAGTACTACCACCATGCCTATTTCTGCCGTGAAGCAGCATTGCTGTGTTTCGGTTTGAAGGGTGTGGGTGCCGGTGTAATTACTGGCACGTGAGGCTGAATATCTGTATGCCTCCAGTTGATGGACGCAGAGCAGTGCATCGTAGGGCACATTCCTGACGTGCGTGACCTACGAGGCATGGCTTTGTTATAGGCGATGGTTACCACTTAACACCAGGTGGGCCATATGCTTGTTCCATCAGCAAGTTACATAAAAAAAAAAAAAAAAAAAAAAAAAAAAAACCATAGAGGTATAGACTTAAATCCATGGTGTTGCCATGTCGGCGCCTGTATGCATTCACCCACACATCCCCACCCATCGAAGTTCAATTAGGTATAGGAGTTTACGTCTGTGTGAGAAAACCTGGGGGGTTGTTATTGGCAACGGTTCGGTGTGTAAATATTGAATATTATTTCGGTACCATCTCATAAGTCCTCTTAAAACTCTGATCAGTGGACTTTTAAATCATGGCTCAGTCAGAC
The DNA here is from genome assembly GCA_947578465.1 of Thera obeliscata. Taxonomy (NCBI): domain Eukaryota; kingdom Metazoa; phylum Arthropoda; class Insecta; order Lepidoptera; family Geometridae; genus Thera; species Thera obeliscata. Next base: position 11,074,148 of record OX387926.1, read on the forward strand.
TTATAGCTCAGTGTAGTTGCTCTACCTTCTGTTCTAGAGAGCGTGGGTTCGATCCCCACCAAGAACGAATATTTGTGTGATAAACACAGATGGTTGTTCTCTGTCTGGATGTCATATTGCATTCAAGACTTACCTGTTTACAAAAAAAAATGGGCGTAAATAATATAAATAGATCAGATATCTAGTTCCTATAGCACAAGCTCTGCTTAATTGGAGTCTAGATAGTGTTGTGTTGATTGTTCACAATATTTTCTTTTAAAAATATATTTTTTAAATCGCTGTGTTTTTTCATAGATAGGAAACTAGGTATCATAATGCACGTGCGTACTTAAATTATAGTAGGTGTTGTGGAGGTGGACGTAGAGAAGCATCGTTCTACGTTCTGTGGCAATTACATCTCAGGGCTTCAGTGCTACGGTGGGTACGTTATTCTGTCGTTTCCAGTGTCACCAAATTGAAAGCCTTGGGCGACGAAAATTCTCGCACGTCACAAAAAAAATGTTACTAGCCTGTTAACACTGGTCACGTGAAACTACGGCGGGTATGGCGCCTTTCACGTTTCAAAGGCATGTTTGACTTTTGAAGTCGTATTATTTAGTCCCGCTATTATTGCGAGGTAAATAAAACATTTAGATATGTTTGTCAAAGTTTTTAACAAGAGAAACATAATTATTTATTAAAATTAATAATAAAATATTTGCACCGGTATCTCCTAAAAAGTCGTACACGCACATTAAGGTATACATGTGTGTGTATCTACAATTTTTTTTCAGTCAAAGTTTTCTTATCATTTTATAAGAAAAGAGATTGTTTTACCTAAGGAGTTTTGCATAGCTTGATATGCAATAAACTATAAAATATTAAGGATAATGTAACGTTAAAGTGATTTGAAAATGGAACGCATTTACAATGCATTGAGTAGCAATGTTGTAATTCTACAGTAAAAACATGTACATGGTGTGAGAATTTTATTTTGAGTGATCAATAAGACGTACAACAAAAAATAACATACATTTCAAAATTCAAATCGTTGTTCCATCTTAAAGAGAGTATTTAATGATTCTATAAAATAGGTATAACAACATCCGCCCTCAATAAAAACTCTCTAAAAAAAAAAAATATCACATTCTCAAAGATAAAATCTAAAACGTCCCAAAGCTAAACCAACCCTAAACCTTCCAGACACCCTTCATGTAGAATGCGCCCCAGTGGCTTAGTTAGCATGTCAGCAAAATTGACGTTCGATCTGACAAATTTTACACATATAATTCCGTCAGATACCATTTTTCTCTGATAAAATGATATTTAGTATCAATATGCTTAGTCCGCTCGCGGTGGACCGGGCCGTGCACCAAACTCTGTGCACTCTGACCATCGCTGAACATAGTAACAGTGTTAGTCTTACCAGTTACTTCGAAAATAAACCATTTGAGGCAACATGCCTCCCCGGCCGCCGCCGTGAGTGCCATGTACTCAGCCTCAGTAGATGACAGAGCTACTGTTTGTTGCTTTTTAGCCTGCCACGTTACAGGTCCTCCAGCCAACGTAAAATACAGAGTATCCCGTACAAGACCCACGATCGATACCACAGTTCGCCCAATCCGCATCTGTACAGCCTTCAAGAATTTTTCCCGTCTTCCTTTATTTCACCATTATCACTACCAGCTTTCTTTCTAATGTTAGTCTTATTCATTCAGCGAGATTCTTCGTCCCATACCTTTATCTTCCTAAGCATCTTGTAATGCTTTCCAAGCTTCAAGGGCAGTCTTAGCACACCTAATGTGCGTAATCGCAGGGCCATCTACTGTCAGACATATCTTAGCTAGAGCTCTCTTATCATTTATCAACTTAACTTGCACATTGTAATATTCATTCAGCGAGAGTCTGTACAGCTTTCTTTCTAATGTTAGTCTTATTCATTCAGCGAGATTCTTCGTCCCATACCTTTATCTTCCTAAGCATCTTGTAATGCTTTCCAAGCTTCAAGGGCAGTCTTAGCACACCTAATGTGCATAATCGCAGGGCCATCTACTGTCAGACATATCTTAGCTAGAGCTCTCTTATCATTTATCAACTTAACTTGCACATTGTAATATTCATTCAGCGAGAGTCTGCACAGCTTTCTTTCTAATGTTAGTCTTATTCATTCAGCGAGATTCTTCGTCCCATACCTTTATCTTCCTAAGCATCTTGTAATGCTTTCCAAGCTTCAAGGGCAGTCTTAGCACACCTAACGTGCATAATCGCAGGGCCATCTACTGTCAGACATATCTTAGCTAGAGCTCTCTTATTCAACTTAACTTGCACAGTAGTGATGTCCGGTTCATCGTACCCATCTATTGTGCACCATATCCATCTCTATTAGATAGCAGGAGCGAGGGTATAGTCGACGACATCTCCACATGACATTTTGCAAGGATTTTTTTCGACACAAAATACAAAATTGAATACTTTCACACTATTGATATGTACATGCTGCGAATTCTACTAAACAATTCGTGCTGATAACGTTTTTTGTTGTAATTCTACAGTAAAAACATGTACATGGTGTGAGAATTTTATTTTGAGTGATCAATAAGACGTACAACAAAAAATAACATACATTTCAAAATTCAAATCGTTGTTCCATCTTAAAGAGAGTATTTAATGATTCTATAAAATAGGTATAACAACAAGCAAACGCGTACTTACACACCTCTTTGCACAGCAGTAAATCCACTGAGCATTTATGATGTAAAATAGATAGACGACTCTAAAACCCTGAAAACAAGAAGTTATGTTTTACATAATCTCGATATTTTGTAAAATCACAAGGAAATGTTTATGCGAAATACTAATTCCCAACAGTCAAGAAGGCACAGACTTTCATGGCTACGTAGCGCATCGTAGCACGTGCTACGAGCCAAACGAAACGAAATATTACGAAATGTTTTGTAATCTTAGGAATAATGTAGTTGTATATATTTATGAATGTTTGTATTATAAAAAAAAAACAGTGACTAATTCGTGATAAAATGATAATATACAACTGTGTAAAGCGATTCTAGAGAATTACCCATAATAAATATGGCGCGCCATCTAGTGGCGAGTAGTTGAAGTATTCAGTTCGGCACACCGATCATAGATGGCAATAGCGGCTATATGAAAAGTGGTTTTAAAAACTACAAATCGTAGGTACCTACATAATTTATGATTTCTGTTTTTGTTAAGAAATTTTAGAGGTTTCATTTTTATTCGTCTATCATTGTCTATTGTAAAGTATTTTTTGCTTCAGTCACACGCTTTAGTTAGTACGAAGCACAGTGAATATCTAATAGTTTATGAACTAGAACAAGACGTTAAAATACTTCCTACTAACAAACAAACATTACGCGTCACGACCTATTTTTCTAGTCTATTTTATTTCATGTTTACATGCACAATGGTTGTTGAAGCGATACCGCGTCTGTTTCACTTGAAATAAAATACATGGTATTTTTTTCTTTATCTTTATAATTATTATCATCAGCCTGTATAAATGGTAAATCAAATACATTATTATGGACATTTTCCTGAAGAACAATTTTCCACCGACAATTTTTTACATTATCTTCAGTCTTCCTTTCTGGTTGGGGCGACTCGTGCTTTAAATTCCGGTTTATGGTCGCTTAGTGAGAACCTTCATAGACTCTATAGAAGTATAGACCATCAATTTTGCGTGCTATCATGGCCTGCCCGTTGCCACTTCAATTCTTCAAATGCTATATATTTCGCGGCTCCTAACTATGGTTGATTTATAAAAATTATTACCTTAGTAAAGAAGTGTCTGTATTGTATATGTATTTAAGGTTCAAAATCACTTACATGCAAACTTAATCATCACGTAGTAACTGTTTTGAGAGTGATACTTCTAGTCATCACTTTTATTGTATTCTGTAGCCGAAACATATTCTAAGAAAAGTCTATGTTTCGGCTATGGCGCTCGACGATGACTAATTATTTTTGGGCAGGCTGCCAGGCGGCAGTGAATATAGGACAGACGAGTCCGACAACACCAAAAGGTTAGCATGCATTGCTAACCAGTGAGTCCATGTGTCATAAAATTACGGATTAGACATGCATCTGACAAATTTAGCAAAATGAGAGCCATTTAGCGAATCTAAAAGCAGAACTTGTTATGATTCGTTTTCTGACATTTTGGGAAGCCGCATTGCTTTTTCATTTTAATTGTTTTTCTGGTGTTATTTCGAGCTCTGTTGCGTAAAGACCTGCGCACACCTAGTTCGCTGGCGGTAGCGATCAGTGAAACGCTGTCAAATATCGCTGTCATATCTCAAATCTGACAGCGATATTTGACAGCGTTTCACTGATCGCTACCGCCAGCGGCCTAGGTGTGTTCGGGCCATAAGGTGGTATTTTAACTACTAGCATAAAGTGTGAACAGTTAGAATGAAGATTTGAACGAAAATGTTTCCGATGGTTTTGAAGAAACACACCACCATTTTCTTCGAAGCCAATGACGACCGACATGTCTATTGACTGACATGACTAAAAATTATTTTATTTATTTAATATATCACTTGACATTGACAAAATTTTTCGAATGGACAAATGCCATTAATTAAGAAGAATATTTGTTATACATTTGTCATGAAAAAGTTAACAATGCCGCGAACAACTTATACGTTCGAGTGGGCGCTACCATCAGAAAATTATGAAACAAACGATAGAACTGCGAAGTGTTATGAAATGACATCGTTAGTTCCTCTTTGGTCTGCTGAATAGATAAATTAGAAGTGCCCCCATTTCGACAAAAAATAATAAATTACAAAGAAAATGTCAGAATTCTAGGGATTCAGAAAATTTTACGCATTTCTTATAAAAAGTGGTATGTATAAGCTTGAGGTTTTTTAAGCAATATAGCCGCTCTTTGTACTTCAAATACCTAACTGTACCCATGTTATTTCATTATTTTCTATCAGGTGTATTCAAAATAAATGATTTTAATTCATTTATTAAAGAGTTTAAAGTGGTTTACTTTTTATTGTACCAAAGGCCTTATCAAAAACAATTTCTCAACTCAGTTAGTAATTAAAGAACTACCCACATACTTTCGTAATGAAAATTTTCTAGCACTGCGTTCCACGCTATCAAGTTTCGGGATCGAGTGGGGCGATATATCAAGATAACCCAATTTCTATGGGAACTGTGTACGAGAAACACACTGCTTTGAATTTAAGATAGCACATTGCACAAAATTGTTCAAACAAACTTATGGCATTCATGCTTTAGGATAAGATGTACAAATAATCAATTTATCAAACTTATGTACTTAAGAATCTATCTTCTAAATATATAAAAAATGTTATGTTGGTTTGTGTATGCTTCAAAAACTCAAAAAGTTCTGCACCGATGGAGCTGAAATTTTAGCCTGATGTATTATAATCCGCATCAAAGATTGTTTTTATCTATTTTTTGGATCAGTCACATTATGTGCCGCAGCGAAGCGTGGCAGGGAACAGCTAGTCAATAATAAAAATATCTTGAGTATGATTCCCAGACATGAAACCCTACTCTTAGATCGACTGACCTCTCAGCTCAGTTGGTAGCTCTGCCTTCTGCGCCGTAGGTCGTGGGTTCGATCCTCACCGAGAACAAATATTTGTGTGATGAACACAAATGTTTGTTCTCTGTCTGGGTGTTATATTGTATTCTATGTACTTATATGTATTTACAAAAAAAAAGTATTTAAGTATTATATCAGCTATTTGGCTCCCATAGTACAAGCTCTGTTTAGTTTGGGGCTAGATAGTGTTATGTGGATAATAATAATTGTAAGCATTTTTTGACAAGCGTTGCGAAGTTTTTTGATGCTAGGTTTAAAAAGACGAAGGCTAAAAACTAATTTATAGTTATTATAACCGACACTTTTTGAAACCAGAATTATAAATTAACGAATGTTTAAGTTCAAGGAGCTAATAATTAAGGTGATACATTTGAATGCGGGAGAAAAAGGAGGTCAGATACAAGACGAATAAAATCTAAATTTAATCAGTGCGGGTATTCTTTTTTTTTAATCAAAGTTTTCAAAACCGTTGTCCTGGTTTTACTAGAACAATCTCTGCTATCGCGCTACATTATTTGGTCTAAAACTTGGTAGTATTTTCCAGATAGTTATTTATTAGATACAAAATGTCGACTGAAGCGTTTATTCACTGCTGATACAGTATTATTGTAACAATTCGGCCACATTTATTGCGGTCACTTGAGTTCAAGCTGGGTTCTAGGCCAGTCTGTCGCAACAAGTTCGGCTATCACAGACGGTATCAGATAGGTATTTGGTGTATCAAGTGCGCATTATACACCGACTCACCCAATTTTTACAGATAGACGGTAACCTCCTTAGTGTTTGTTGACCTAGACGGCCTTTTCCTGTATTTGTTAATTTTTGTCCAATAATAATGATACGTCTACACGTTTCAAGTATACTGGTAATCTGGTGCCTGCTACCCCATAGAAAAAAACAACAAAAACATTGCGTACTATAATGCTGATTGCCTGTCATTCAGAAATAACTTTGAAACTCTTGGTAAAAGTAGTTAATACTTTTTGGTTGATTACTCTTTTTACTGAACTAAAGTAGTGGCACAGTTTATGACAATAAAAATAAATATGCTAGCGACTACGGCCCCCTGGGATGGTAGATTAGTCATCGAATAATTTAAGTTTAAAAAACTTGAGAAACCGACTTCATTGTCAAACGGCTAAACCGATTTTAATCAAATTTGTTTGGGACAATCTGGACGTAAAAATAACCTTCCAAATAAAAAAATAATTTTCTATATCGGTTCATAAATGAAGGAGGCATGCAGTTACAAACATTAAAAAAAATATTTAAAAAAAAATGGCAACACCGATTTTAATAAAATTAAAATGGGACCAATCTGGAAGCAGTACCTTTCAGATAAAAAAATAATTTTTCGAATCGGCTCACAAATGACGAAGTTATGCGGTAACAAACATTAAAAAAAAAAAAAAAAAAAAAAAACATACAACCGAATTGAGAACCTCCTCCTTTTTGATTGGAAGTCGGTTAAAAATAAGTTAGTTTTAGTGTCAGCGGAAATGGACGAAAACTTTCAGACAGAATAGACAATATTAAAATTAAATGACTGAAAACTTTATGTACAAAAGCAACTTGATTTTAAATTGATAAATAACTTAAAATAGACATTGAACTATGCACTAACTTGAAACTATAATCCTAGAACACGTAGTAGAAATAGAAAACTCACTTATGTGTGCGTGAATTGCATTTGTGGTGTTGTTATGTGTGCAATAAATACTTTGTGTATCCATCTCTTTCCTTCTCGACATTTCACTGATAGCTATGGCCTTGTCTAGTCGCATCTAATGCTGGCATTAGTCCGTTTAGACGCTAGCGTAATGTTCAAGTTACTGGCACGATTACTAGCATCGCGACACCTAAATGACCATGTGGTACGAATAAATCCAGGTTATGCAAAAATGGTGAGACTTATTTTAGTAGGTGGGAAAAAGTAGTGCACAACGAATTGTTCGTGAATACAGGTGTTCACACAAATATATCATTGACATATTTGTGATGTTCCCAATCTAAATTGTATTCGTGAAAACCTTTAATTGGCTCCCTCGTTTCCAGATCATGAATTTTAATCAGTTATTATAAACTATTTGTTTTCCAATAAATAATAAGTTCTAAAGTTTATTTTATCTTTTCAGGTAAGTTTAAATAAGAGCCACAAGGAAAGATGAGATAAGGTAAGTTGGTTTACTATACACCTAGCAAACGTTAACTACACACTCATGAAGTGAGGAACCGGCTGCCTAGATTCGATGTTTACAATTTAGTTTTGGCTTTAGTGAAAGCTCCTATCTGTTCAGAATTATTCGTAATCGCAAACATCTTATGACACGCTGGCATGCTAGTAACCAGCTCTGTCTACTTGTTCAGGCACACTTCCTTCAGCAAACGCTCCTAATGTCCCTGTAGCGAGTGTTGACTGAGCCGGAGTGTTGACCGGTATGTAGGTTACACCGCGCGAACCAGCGCTCTCCCCCCGCACCCCGCACTTCCCCTCGCCACGCAACTACTTCTATGATATGTGCACTTTTAACAAGAAACGTCAAACACACTCCTCATTGGGAAACCAGCTCATAAAAAAGATCCAATAAGCCACCAATGCAGCTTTTTCAGTCACGTTTCCAGCACACTGAAATAAACGGACCCAGTATTGATCCAGTTTTAATTTATTTATTTAAATGCCAAAGTGCATTGCTATTCTAGGTGGCTAACGAGTAGCAACACGGCGCTTGGTATTTGGCCACAGAGCCTCAGTTCGGCGGCAATGTGCCACCGACGAATTCTATAATTAGATGGTGGGCCTATGCTATGCATTATATTTATATCAAGTGCCACTGTGGTCACTGGGGCAAGTTCGCTCGGTTTTTTAAACTCGCAATAAAAATCGGGCAAGTTCGCGCTCGAGACCGTGGCCTGTGTAAACATACCATATTTTTAAAGATTCGCCAACGTGCCGACCTAATTTATTTGAATTACACTTTGTATTTATCGCATCTGGCTTTTGATGACGCACTAATAAGTTTTGGATAAAATACGTTTGCTTACTACATTTTTGAATTTCATAGCTTTAGATATAAGTTATTATGCTGAACATTTGTATGCCTCAAGTTGATGGACGCAGGGCAGCGCATCGTAGGGCACGTTCCTGACGTGCGTGACCTACGAGGCAATGCTTTGTTATATGGTTACCACTTCTTCTTTTTATCGTATCACTGGTTCTTTCGAACCAAGTGTGGTGAAAGGATTTTAAGTGCGCCTTAAAAAGGCTCCTTTCGTGATCTCAACATCAAGCCATATGCTTTTTTCATAAGCTGGTGGTATAAACAAACAGATTAATAATACGTGTAAAATTAATTGGGTAGATTAACCTTGACAATTCACGGTTAAAAAACCTAAATTCGAGAAGTTATTATCATGTAGATGTGGGACATTTAAATTCATACTACCATCCAATCATATTCTCAAGGCAAAGATAACAAAATGACCATCAAATTAGGAGATCGACAACCGGCCGTGACTCTATTTACGCACTATCTTCCAGTCTAAATGCTGAAGGATTTTACGATAAGTAGGCATACCACAAGCTCTGTCTGGCTCTGTCTCTGGCTCTGGTTTTGAGTCTGTTGAGTGCTCACCAGTGTATTATACTGTGTGTGTGACGTTTCGGCGTAGGATTTATTTAGGCAACACTCACACAGACTTAAAACCAGAGCTAGAGACAGAGCCAGACAGAACTTGTAGGTAGGTGTTGGTAAGTCTAAAGGTGACACAAAATTCACACAAAAAAGCACGCTTCTAGCAGATGCACTAATTTCTGCCCTATATTCTGTGCCTTGTAAATATATTCATAGTGAAAGTGCTGTTTTCAATGCATTTCACTATCGCAGGTACTTGCTCTGTGGCTAATAAGAATCACAAATTAGATTCCATTTTGTAAAACGCGCACCTTCGCCGCCAAATACGGCAACGGCGAATTTCAGAAAATTTACAAAACTGTACAGTGATCTCTCCCCATTACTGTAAATTACTGCGAAGTGAAAACAAAGACTCACTTTCTAAAGTGCAAGTAAACTCGCCTCTCGAACCGTAGATCATCTAAAGAGAGCATTAATGAATGCGGATGTTTCGCAATATTGGCCGTACTTGGATTAATAATTGAGTTCGTTGTACTATCTAATCCTACTAATATTATAAACGCGAAAGTTTGTAAGTATGGATGGATGGATGTTTGTTACTCTTTCACGTAAAAAGTACTGAATGGATTTTAATGAAACTTTACAATAATATAGCTTATACATCAAAATAACACATAGGTTACATTTTATAAAGATACTAGCTGCCTGTCCCGGCTTCGCACGGGTGGACATTTATTTTTTAAACACACAAATATAGCCTTTGTTACTCAAGGTGAACCTACGTCCAGCAGTGGACTGATATCAATTGATGATGATGATGAAAGAACATTCTATAACGTTTAAGGGGCACTATTTTCTAGAACATTTTATCCAAATCTAGAATTCAAAACCGTTTGCATGGGTATATTTGAGTATTCTAGATAATTCTGGATTACTAACGTTTGGATGCATTCCGGATGCTAGCCGAATAATTTCAGTCTTCGAATTAAATTTGATCATTCCAGAACCTCAAAGACATTCTAGAGCGTTCTTTCCTCGTCAAAGTCGAGAATTTTCTGAAAAATCCCTAAGCGATAGAAAGGGATAGACATATATAAGTCCCTACGTGATAGAAAGGGATAGACATAGATTTCGAAACTTTTGCCTTTTATAAATTAATAACACCTAAATATTGAATATAAACTATCCTATATTTTAAGTCCGACCATATTTTAGGCAGTTGCAAAATTTTATCGAAATCCGTTCAGTAGTTTCGGAGTTTATCGCGTTCCAAATTGTGACACGAAAGATTTATATATATAGATTGTAACGGAGAACGGATGTAAGTAACGGGAACGGGCGAGCGAAGCCGCGGGCGACCGCTAATGTTTGAATAATTTTGTGAACTCATTGAATTGACTATGAAATTGTAGGATTCATTTATTTTTTACCAAGAAACTTCTTATAAATAATTATTCGAACTCAATTCGACTCACTTTTCAATAATTCGAACAACTTTGTGGGTGAAGGTCATTCATAATTAATTTTTCTTGTAGATCTTTTTTTTCTAATGAAAAAACAGAAAGCTCTTGATTGTACCTACTTAAACATATTTTTACTTAAGCTTGAGTATTTTATAAAGTGATTTATTTTTGAGTAAACTAAGCAGAGCTTGTACTATGGGAACCAGATAGCTGATATAATACCTACTTATATACATTTTTTTACATACTTAGAATACAATATAACACACAGACAGAGAACAAACACCTGCGTTCACCACACAAATATTTGTTCTAGGTGGGGATCGAACCCACGACCTACGGCACAGAAGGCAGAGCTACTACCAACTGAGCTGAGAGGCTAGTCATTGTAGAATTGACACGCTTAATTCTAAAAAACTATATGATATGAGTAAATTGACTCAAATAAGGTAGTATGAGATTTAATTTAATTTAAATTCTTTGCAAGATCGCGTCTGAATTAAGCTTTCTTGTTTTATTATTAATAGCTTTTTAGCCGAATTTGACAACGAACACGAACAACTCATTATGATAGAGATATCAAATATAAATTTACTATCTGTATTTCTTGGAGCCGTTTGCCTCGAGGCACATTATTATTTATTGATGTGCATTGGAAAGTTACAAATTAGTTTTATTACAACTGCTTTTGATATAATTGTTATATCATATCTGTTTTAATTTGTTACAGCAGATATCGGTACTTAATTTATTATTTTAACTTTATTCGACAGGGTAATAAATATTGACCATCTTCTTCTTCGTCAAAAACAAGGAATGTCATTTTTTATTCAACGAATAGAAAGATCGATAAATCTGTCCTAGAAAATTAAATTAGCGTGGTCATTTCAACAGTAGAATCGATACCAGTTTGCCAGAATTTTACTAGAAAACATACAATACCATAAAGTTCCATTTCCTGTGTAAAAAAAACTTACGAGTAAAATTATTGATCAAATGGAATACCCAACAAAATAGCTAATGAAATATTTTAGTGTTTAAATGGCACTGTGGTAAATATAGGCGTAAATCATAATTAAAATAGAAACACATTCTGAAAAACAAGTTTCAGGAAGAGGCCCCTCATCCTCATATTTAAGCTGTGAGTGACGCGACATAGATCTTGATTCATGAACCTCAGTAATTCTTAGAACTAATTTTTGTATTGGCAATGCATTCGTCCGGAGTTCTAAAGGATGTTTGGTGCAAGTCATAAGACAACCGTCGTCGAAAATCTAAGTTTAGGCAGGCTATAATATTCAGTAAACAGATTTTCTACATCTTCAATTTTTTAATTTCTCTATTCTTTTTTTTTATTTTTCTATACAGATCAAATTAACTTAATGGTTCCACAAAAAACTAAATTAAGCTTAGTTTGTGTGTACTTTTGGGTTTGAAATACTCAAATTAATTCAAACCATTTTTTGTGCTCTGCAGTGTAGTCTGGTAGTCTATTGAGCTGACATTGATTTGGCTGTAATCTAAGTGGCACTGAAACGCTTTGATGCAAGAGGCTATCAAGCCTGCAGCGTTTTATGAAGTGAAGCATTTTTAAGTACGCCCACCCATCCTCTATCCGCTACCCGCTTCGTCCATGCTTCAAGCCACACTCGAGCGGTCGGCGGCCGGCCTAGTTTCGCTAGGAATAGTCGCCGCCCCCGCCTCTCGCCCTGCACCAGCCAAGTACCAAAGCGTACCGACTACACGCCATTCTGTGGCTTAGCAGCATAGAAACTATCATTTATTCTGTGGCTTAGCAGCGTAGTAACTATCAGTTGTTCTGTGAGTGAGCACTACTCAAAGCTGTGGTGACTGTTATCTATTCTGTAACTCGTGAAGCTACGGTTTTTTCAGAAGCGGTTACCGTTGAATGCTGAACGTTGCGTAAACTTTTGTGGTCACGTTTAACGCGCTAGACTACTCTCGTATCTACTGTCGTGGTTTTTAAGTACTGACGCTGTATGAAGGTTGCCGTTGCTTGGAGATCCAGGGTTTAAAGGACATAGCCGACACAGGTCGTAGCTATTCAGTTTTCACATTATGTATGCATGCACTCGCCCTTTGAGTCTTGGCTGGCCTGTTTCAAAAGAGCTTAAATTGCTTTTGATTGGGTTTTTATGGGTGCGGCAATTTAGCTTGGCTTCGCAGAGCGAGCGCTGGTATTTTCTTCTATTCAATTGAAGTTGAAATGTAGGACAGTGTTGCAAAGTAATAAAGGTAGATCAAAAAGTACCCTGATGACTATTAATAACTTAATGATTTACATATTTATTAAGATTATAAATCACAAAACTAAAATTACTGACAAAATATGGGGAAATTTCCGGGAGTAAAGTCCGGAAAGAGTCCGAGGTGTTTAAATTACTGTTACGTAGAAATTGCGTTAGATATTTTAACAGTTCACTGAAACGAACAAGCGAAGGGGAACAAGGGACCGGAAACTTGAACAGGTGGAAAAACAAACTCTCTAATTACTGTACAGTTAATGTACAAATAATGAAAACCACTTTTTATGAATAGGAAAATGAAATAACGGATAACAACGCCTACAATACTCATAATAAGCTCAATTGCTTGTATTACAAGTATGTAAAAAAAATAAAAATATATACACCACTATTTTGTAATTACCAAAAAAAAATGCCGATATTGGCTGCTGATATTGAACACACCCACGAAAAAAAAAATTATTGAGACAAAAAAAAATATTTAAATAACCAAATTTTTTTGTCTAATATTGAGAAATGATTTAACAAGCAAAAATCATTTCATTCATAAACGCTAAATACCAAGCGGAACCGAAGAGCGTATTTTTTTCTCTCTCTAGTACTACGTAACTAATGTGTCCATAATTTTATGCAGGATTTCTGAAAATTTTAACATTTAATAACTTTGTCATTTTATCGAAACTAAAAATTCTGATTGCACATTCATAATGTTCTACCCCTACTGCATTACCCTTTTTTTTGGTAGTTGCAAAATAGTGGTGTATATATAGTAATCATTGTATCAGTTATTTGGTTCCCATAGTACAAGCTCTGTTTAGTTTGGGGCTAGATAGTGTTGTGTGGATTATTTAATTATTTATTTCATATATGCTATCAAATTCAAGGGGTGAGTTTTGAAACTAAATAATGTGAAGTAAAATTTAAATTTAAAAAAGTAGAGCTATTGAAGACCCTAAACAAATTAAAATGTATCGTGTATAAAGTGCACTTAACATAATACCTGTCTTTAGATTTTAAGGCCAACAATTTTTAGACTTCGTTCAGCTGCGTTCAGCTATTAAATAAGTAATTAAGATTTAAGGGTACTCAATAGGTTTGCATATTTAAATTGACATTATGACATTCTCATGTAATGACTGTAAAATTGATTGTACCAGCCCAGCCGTTGGTCGTAAAACCGGGAATGATATTGCATCATAAAGTACAAGACCCAAGTACGAAGTACTCTCGTCACAGCTATGTCAACGAAAAATGTGTCGTAGAATAATAAAATGTGCCAGTGTATATTTTAATGCGATATTTAAAATAATAAGTATTCGTCGTAGCACTTATGACCGCTGGCCGCCGTCGTCATCAAAAATGCAAGAAACTTGCAGGTTTTTTTAGATGTAGCGCTTAACCACTTCTAGGATGTATTTTATATATTTTATAGTCTGTCTACCTTAGTCTCTCGTCACATAATATCTATTTTTCCTATCTTTTTCATATAAATTAATAAGTAACCTTCAAATAGTCTCACTATGCGAAAACTATTTAATGGTCCATAGTTGTTTTTTTTAATTATTAATTAGATTATAAGTACTGTTTGTTTTCCTAAGAAATAAAAATAAATAAATATCATTGACAATCACGGTGCCCGCTAGAAAAGTTATCATCATCACAGCCCATTTACATCCAGTGGGTTAGAGGTCTCCTCTTTATTGCGCCGGTCTTTCCTCCATCAGTCTCTCATCTACTCATTCCCGAAACTCACTAAAATCTCGCTCGACTAACGGGCGGTTTGCTTCTAGGTCTTTGAGCATCCTTTAGCCAACACAAGACTACAAAAAAGTATCTTATAGCGATACTTATATTTTTTAAAGAAAAAATTTGAGACACTCATATCAATTACTGGCACGTGAGGTTGAATAACTGTAAGCCTCCAACTGATGGACACAGGGCAGATACATCGTAGCGTGACCTACGAGGCAATGCTTTATTATAGGTGATTGTTACCACTTAACATCAGGTGGGCAATATGTTTGTTCCATCAGCTAGTTGTATAAAAAAACTCAAAATAAAATCAAGTGAAATTATTATTTTACATTACCACAAGTGTTATAAAAAATAACCACTATAATGAATACTGCTTCACACCACAGACAATGATCAAACACGTGAGTTCCTACGCCACCAGTCCAGTCGTAGGCGTAGGTGTAATAAGATTGCTCGCTATTTCCTCTCTTCAATAGCTTTTGTCGATAAGCACATTCCTAGAAAAAATTTAAAGCGAAGATGTGGTATCTAAATTATGTCAAACATATTTTAGTTTAAGCACAGCAAATGACCCGCTATACAAAAACTTTCCTCCATTTCTGCGTTTTGCGATCTTTGCCAAAACTTAAAAAAAATGATTATCTTAGTTAAAAATCGATTTTTTAGTCCTTTTCCTAGGTCATGGGTATTTCATAATGCGTCAGTATTTGATAATACGTCACGTTTCCACGCATGAGCAATAGCACCCCATAAATTTACTGACGAAGAACTGCTGTAGACTATCAGCGCTATCTGTTGACGAGTAGACTTCAACTTATGAAAAACAGCTGAAAATGTTTGTTATCGCATGAATAGGTACAGGATTTTTTTTTAACTGAAAGCTAGTCCCGTAGAAATTTATCAAAATCGAGTTGGCCATGAAGTCGCTTTCTCAAGTTTTGTAATCTTATTTAAAATTTGATCAGTCAGTAAAGTTTTCGAAGTAAAAATACTTTGAAGCAATAAAACCCTACATACATCTATATATAAGCTAAAGAAAAGAGAATTTACACAGAAAAAAAATATAAATATTTTGACGTATACGTTGCTCTCTCTGACTTCAAGCGATATCACTTTTACAATATTAGTGAACATAAAACCATTTACAAAATATTCTAGACAATTCGGCGCCTCATAAAACGTTTAGCGCTTTTTTGACACCAAGTGGGAGTAGGAATGATGGTCATGATGCAGAAAAAAAGTATAATCATCGCGAGGAATGACGAAATTCAACCGAATTTATTTTGAATGGGATTTACACTAAGCCGCAAATTACTTTTATTGCTCAAACAATCACTACGATTAATGAGTGCACTTTGCCAATTTTTAAAAACGATCCAAGAGTGCAAATTTAAGAAGAAAATAAATTAGTCATGGGGTGAATCGCATAGCAAAACATTAAAAATAGCTGTTTAAATACCACAATAAAAATATTTTAAAGAAACTTTGCTGTGAATATTTTAGGAAATGGCCATCTTACATGCTATTTGTTTATTTATGTGAATGACCTAAATACAGGAAAAGTATTCGGAAACAAACCTATGGCCGTTCCTTACCAATATTTACAGCATTTTTTTTCTTATTCAACTAGCTAATGTAACAAGCACATGGCTCATCTAATGTTAAGTGGTAACCATCGCCTATAACAAGGCTTTGCCTCGTAGGTCACGCACGGCAGGAACGTGCCCTACGATGGACTTCCCTGCGTCCATCAACTTGAGGCATACATATGTTCAGCCTCACGTGCTAGTAATTTCACTGGCACCCACACCTTTCAAACCGAAACACAGCAATGCTGCTTCACGGCAGAAATAGGCATGGTAGTAGTTCTTCCCCGGACGAGCCCTTCAAAAAGAGCTCTACTACTACAAACGTTTACAGGTAGGCGGTGGTACGATAATCAGATTTCTTTTTAAATAACAAAAGCCCATCCATCTTTATCCGAAACACAATCTTGAAAATACACGTTCCATAATATTTATGCTAACAAATATTTATACTCTTCTGTATAACCATAATAAAATTACTATTTATACCATAACCCAGATTCTATCTTAGATTGGATCAATACCATGGTTTGACCCGTGAAATGCTTGGGGGTTAGGAAGGATCCCTTACTCGTGTAAGCGTGAACTTCGACCTGGGTTTTGGAGGTCATTAACATTTGGGCTGGCGGGTCACGGAACTAGGTCGGCTGCACCGTTGCTATAACAACGGATCGTCCAGACGTGCCAAATACCAGCCTACAAAGTTATAAAACCTTTGTTTAGATGGTATTCTTGGTACTTATGTTTAAAGCCCTATTCGCAAACAAAGGTGTTAATCAAATCTGTTAATTCTTATCAACGATACTATCCTACCAATAATAAACATGCCAAAGTTTGTTAGTGAGTGTGTTTTTTTTAAACAAATATGAATGAAAATAGGAATCCCCTCATTTATAATGCCTGAATAAAAGTATCTTGTCTCTGTCTCTCTTATGTCAACCAATAAAGACAGCAACAGGCTTAGCGGCACGCTAAATGAATGATTTAGGACCTATATAAATATGAATAACGACAAAACATCTGTGATGAACATAGGCGCTTGTTTTCTGTAAAAAAAACACTCATCTGGTAACCATTTGTTTTGTTTGGATGGTGCTGTGTGAACTGTTCGGTTTGACGCCTTATAGTAATTTGGAAATATTTTGCAAGCCTTGGGCATATTTAGATATCATGCGATGGCGATCGGTGTAACGTTGTCAAATATCGCACTGTCAAAGTTCGCGGATGTATGCAAAACCCTATGCAAAAGCTTTAAGCCATCGCTTATCTTGAAATATTTATTTGTTCAAAGATCACTTTGAAACGTTTTAAGCCTATATGAGTCTATAAGATGCCAGTTCCACGCGACCATGCATAGCCTATCGCCATGGCAGATCACTTAGGTATGCGCTAGAACTAAGGCTAAATACTTCAAATCTTTCTTGCACAAATTAATTTACTTCAGTCAGTTCCAGCACTAAACTATAAAAAAACCAGTGTGCAGATTTCAAAGTCAGTTTTGGTAGATTTTTAGGTAGGTTTACCTCTGCAAGGGAGGAATAGTCCCTTCCTTGACTGGTTGCGACTGCGGAGTTCCGATTCAGTCCATGTCTATCTACTGACCTTTCCCTTGTGCCCAAACGTCTGCACAAGGGACGATCTTGCCAACGCCACAGGCAAAGCAGTAAAGGTGGCAAAATACTACTTAAGAATTGTCTAGTGTGAACCATTGACACGTTGAAGAAGGTAGGTTTTTAAAGAAGGTTCAAGCTTCTTCTCTCCAAAGGTCCATTAACCGATGCACCTATGAGCTAGGGGACGGATGCGAATAGTATGTACACTGCGAATATGAACTTAAGGGTATTTTACGATTAGCGATCTAATCCTGATCTTACTAAAACACAATAAGTGAAGCTTACACAATTTGAGAAACTGACAGCATGGCCAAACTGCTGAACCGATTTTGATGGAATTTTTATGGAACCAATCTGGAAGTATATTAACCATCCAGATAAAAAAATCGGCAATGACGAAGTTATGCGATAGCAAACATTCAAAAAATAAAAAAATACAGTCGAATTAAGAACCTCTCCCGTTTTTTTGAAGTTTTTTAAAAAGGGTATTGTTCAATGTGCAATCTTTTGGATTCTTCATAGGGAAAATACAAATTCTAGAAACGCCAATATTTACCATCATTCATAATACTAGTGGAATCACCAGAAGAGAGTAGAGTAGAGAGTATGAGTGGAATCTAAGCACCTTAAGACAGCTGCTACTGTCAAAATGTAACTAAAATCATCTAAAAAATAATTCAACCCATTGTGAAAAAAAACATGGCACATAAAACATAATTGTGCGTTCTAAAATATATTTGTATTTTTTTTCATTTATTTGCATCCAGTTTTATTTCCATCCAGATTTATCTCCTGAAAAACCGCAGACTACAAAAAGCGCTGTAATGCATTCACCAACTCCAAGACCGCAATGACTGAAGTCCGTAGCCACCGCTTTCAATCGCTTGCGTCACCCGCTAGTAGGGACTTGAAAATAGGTCAAAAGGGGGCCGATCCACTGTCACTGCCATGCTGTGTATACGTATATATACTCCATTACAAGTATTGTACAACCAAATGTATAGCGACCAAGCCACGTGTATCTTTAGGCCGACCTTCGAATTTTCGAGAGGTCATCCTAGCCATCATTCTCTATGGCTTCCATAAATGAGATCGTTGTTTGTTTCTATGGATTTTTTTAGTAGTTACTTGACCTGTATTTTCTGGTAGGTCAGAAACACGTCTAAAATTATCAGAGATTTAAAGATGTGGATCCTAAGATGTCTAGACATACTACGCGTTGTAGCAACTACGTAGCAAAGACGGTGAACTTACTTAGAACACGGCTTTTTAGGTTGAATGAATCGTAGGTGTCCTAGGGTCGTATTCCAAAACAGTATTTGAGTCTGAGTTGAGCCTCAAGTACCTACAGATTTTTGTCATTTATCAATGGAGAACTGTAAAAAAATCTATGCTTGAGGCTCGACTCAGACTCAAGCACTACTGTTTCGGAATACGGGCCTAAGAGACCTATTAGGAATCATTTAATCTAAAAAGTTTTTTCTAAGTGAGTTTACCGTCTTTGCTACGTAGTTGCTACAACGCGTAATATGTCTAGACACCCTAGGATCAAAATCTTTAAATCTGTATAATATAATGATTTGATCTTAGTTTTTTTTTCAATTTAAGAATTTACCATAGAATAGTTACGTAAACCTTAATGTAAACTTTTGCATATTACTTTTGTGTTCCACTGTTGGTGTCATAGCACATTGTGTTGAGATTCTATTTCCAGTTGTGTTGCTGGCCTTAATTACTTTTGTTTTCGCTATCCCACAAAGAATGGTGTATACACGTGCTCTATTATTACTTTGGTTTGTTAATTAGGCTGCCATTTTGTTTATCCAAGCATTATGAGAGATGTTTTTATGAGAATTAAAAATACGTAAAAAAGGTACGTCAAAGAATAAACAAAACATGACAATATTGTATTCATCTTCTTCTTGCGTGATTTTAGATCGAGTTTTTTGAATATAGAATGTCAAGTCAGCACTCAACAAGTTTTTTTCTTAACAGAGTTCGTCTTGATATAGCTAGAGGGCGCCAGTTGCTTGGACTTTGGTAGTTAGTTCGCGCAGGTTTTCTGAATGGAGCTGTCAAGTCAACCTGACAGATTACGTTGAATTTATATGCAACAGAGACAGAATCTAAAGGGCCCCTGACATTGGGCGGCGACCTCACGCCTTTTGGCAGTCGCCTTGGCATTGCAGCGCCAACGCGGCCGCACTGATCGAAATGTAACCAATTTACTTGACATTCGACTTCTAATTTAAGATCTTAAAGTTAGTTGTAGAGCTAAATAAAGAAGTTGGCTCGGTTTCGATGCGTTCTTTTGTGATGCGAAGACACATTTAGATAAACAACTAACGAGGTATAATTTCTTACTTTTTATTGGGGTAAAGTCTGCTTTGTTGGCACATGGTTATAAACTTTATTTAAATTGCTTATAACACCCTAAATTTAATAAAGCTATTCTTGTTGGTATAGAATAAGTAAATTAACCAAAAAATCATATAATTATTTTTTTATAAAAAAGTTTGAAACAACCACATACTGTTGTGTTTTGTGGGTAGGTATTACTATTATGTAGTAGCCTAAACATAATTTAAGCACAAAGTATTATCTTGCAGACGTGAAAAAATATTTGGTTTTTTATTTTATTTACAACAAAGTAGACAAACAAGCATACGGCCCACATGATGGGAAGCGGTTACTGTAGCCTATGGACGTCTACAATACCAGAATCATCACAAGCACGTTGCCTTAAAATTTTAAAATGCCCTTTTTGAAGAACTCCATATTATAAAGGACTATATTATTATTAATTATTCTGCCATTTTTGTCCCACTACATGGCAAAGGCCTCCCTTCCCTCTTTCCACTCTTCACGACTCAACATAGTGCCCGGCCACGATCTAAGGTGGGAGTCAAGTTCGTCCAGCCATCTCATTCTTGATCTTCCACGTCGCCGCATTGCATTTTGTGGGATCCACTCTGTGGTAGAGAACTACATGGGGTTATTCTAAAAGTATAAAACTATGTTTGTCGTCTATAAAACTATATTTATATCGACGATTTCATTTGTAAACATAGTCAGGGCTAGGTAACGCGTGAAAACAAACATGATGGTTGTCACGTAGTTGTTTCAGGAAAAGGTCGCAGAAAGCTTTATTGAAAACAGAACAGCATAATATCCCGCATAGACAAAACGACTGTCATACTTATTGATTGCAGCAAATGCCAGGTCAAAGTTCATGAGAGTTCGAAGCTTGCAGCACCCAGGAAGTTCTCAAACGATCTAGAATACATTTTTAAACTGCTTCGTAAGAGTTTGGATTGTTAAGAACTGGAAAAAATATACATATACATAGATAGATAACACTTTATTGTTACCACAAAAATAGGCCATTATGAGTATTTTCGTTAAATGTCAGTCAGCATATCCGGCATTTTTTTGGCGTCAGTATTTCCGGACGTGTATAATTTAGGATTTTTGAAGACAAAAGTGAATTATAAAGAGTGGATTATGGGTAAGCATGCTCCGTCTTAGGCTGCATTGTCACTTTCCATCCTGATGATGATGATTCACACCTGTGTGATGGCAGCCAAATGCTTAGCTTCTATATTTAAAAATAATTTGTTGACAAAACTTATTTTATGTAAAAAAATATTAAATATTGTGGACAATTCACAAAACACTATCTGGCCCCAAACTAAGAACTTGTACTATGGGAACCAGGTAGCTGATAAGTATAATACTTATTATATTTTTTATTGTTAGCTAGGTTCACATACTATACGACGCTAACTATCATCCCTAACCTCTGGCACTCAAGGCACTTGAGAATGTCTGAGCTACTATTTCTTCTCAAAAGTGTCTAAAACGCAGAGCTGGTTTTTAACGTTTTCTAAAATTAGCAATTTAAGCGGATTGGCGTCGTAGGATGCACCGCGCTAGGCGCCTGCGCGGCGTCCCAGTTCCTCCGAGGTCGCAGGTTCGTTCCTCGACCCGTATTGATCGGTTCTCGAGGCCGGATGAGGTACCGGTGCAGCGGATATAGACCGCGGGGATAATACCACCTTTCCACCGGGAAGTTGAGATGGTAAGGGATATTGAGTTGCAAGTATGCAAACATTATGGTATCTGCTTGTATCATATTTATATTTTAAGGTCCGTGTATACGGACACAATGCGGAGTGAGGAGTGTGGCGGCGTGGCATGCCGTGGCAAGGCGCTGAAATGCCGCGGTATCTAAGCGGATAATGTGCGCTGACTGACGGCAAAATCCCTTGCCATGCCGTCTCAGTTTGCGTAGGCCTTTAATCTGAGTCGAGTCTCAAGCATAGATTTTTTGATAGTTCACCTCTGAAAAGAGTGCTATGCTTCATCTATGCTTGAGACTCGACTCAGATTAAGGCTTACGTAGACCGCTTAGATATTGCGGCATTCCAGTGCCTTGCCACGGCATCTCACGCCGCCTCTCTCCGCGGTTTGTCAAAACGAGCATCATTTTAAAGCATAGCAATTCATATCGTATTTAGCCGTACCATGATCTAATGATGAACTAATGATCATTAGTAAATATTAAATAGCACGCTCATAGCCACAATACAAGAAGAAGAAGAAACCAAGCAGAGTCTTTCAAGATAATTTAAAATATAACTTATTTATTCTAACCAATTGCGAGGTGTCAATTTCGCATACTAGCTAAAATATCTCAACGCTACATGCATTTATGAACACAGTGAATGTAAACTAGACATAACTGACATTGACATATAACTACCGGCCGAGAAGGAAAACTTAAAACTAGCTAAGATTTTAATGTTATCTACCTACATTGTTTAGGTATGTATGTATTGTATAAATAGTACAATTATTTTTAAAGTAAGAATAAGCTATTGTTTTTTTTGTACTTTTTGCTGATCGAACAAACAAAAAGGTCCACCAGCTTCACCTTGTCTTTCGTTCGTTTGATCCAGCACAGATAATATATTATTAGTTATATTACTTATTCCATGGTCCGTGATGACAGCAATACCACAAAAGAAAAAACAAGCAAATTTTTTTTTCATAAGTATTAGTAATTTTGAATTTGGAACTCATCTTACAGGCATTCTGGATATGTGTGTGTTTGGCAAGCAAACCAATGCGCATGCGTACGCTTGCATCGATTGCAACTTCGATCTCGAAAAGATGCCGGTTGGCTTCCATATAGCTGAAATATTAATTGTAATTTGTGTTATTGGTACTTCCGTTGACCTACAATTCTTGCCTACTTTTCGGTACTTCACCGTCATCCAAGGGCTGACCTTCACAAGACGCTAATAAGTAAATTACACTATCAACGCGACGAGGTCGTAGACGTATGCACTTACGCACACGCATTTATTCACTTTTCCGTTGTATTATCATCCTAATGATGTGTCTCTTTAGTACTTAGTTGATTGATTATGTGACCAAGCGTGATTTTGCGGAGTTCTACTCATAAAAAACAGCATTTGCCCTTACCCACTCTATGGTTAGTCACTTTAAAAAAATACGTAACAAATTATTTGGTACTAAGACTTATTTTGATAGTCCGGTACAAGCTATTTGTCAAGTTTTGGATAAAAAGTACATATCTGCCTGTCAGTTCATGGAGTGGGTACGTTCATGGAAAAACGACTATCTAATAAATGAAAAATAATATGCGAGCGTTTCCCGACTTTAAGCTATCTCTTAAATAGCTAGAATCCCTGCGTATAGGTAGTAAGAGGAGTAGTTTAGGCAAACAGACATTTATTATGTACTCTCTGATTTATAAATTTATAGATAGGTGGTTCGTCGTCACACAAACACATATTATTATCAACATTACGAGTTAGTATAAACACATTGTTATCAGCGGGGGTGTTATCTGCTTTTATAACTAGGCCTCGGAGGTGGGTCAATGACGTTCGTTCACCCGATGCAGCCAAGCACGTGTCGGCCTCGCCATCCCCCACCCTAGGAGGCTCCGCCTATTCACCCGGACTAAGGCCAGACCATACAAGCAGGATAGGGATGAATAATTAATGTACTTTTGAAGTTTTATATATCCTAAGAAATCAGAAAAATAATTTTCCAAGGAAGCTGAAGTGGCAGTCATATTTGTCGTAGAACAGAATATCGTTGGCAAACGAATACTAGAAAGGAGACCACGTTTAGGTAAAGGCCTGCGCACACCTAGGCCGCTGGCGTCAGCGGTCAGTGAAACTCTGTCAAATTTGACAGCGATATTTGACAGCGTTTCACTGATCGCTACCGCCAGCGAACTAGGTGTGCGCAGGCCTTAAGCGTAGTAGTGTAGGAGGCTTTAAGACAAGGTGGAGTGACGATCTGACAAATCTAGCTGGCAAGCACTGTAGGAGAGCCGAAAACCGGGCTCAGTGGCGCGTCTTGGGAGAGCCTATTGGACTGATGTAAGTTGATGATGGTGAAATCAGCCTGAAGCCTCTGATGTTTTTTAGTTTGATCACGTGGGCGTAAATTCAAATTAAAATAAATTATTCCTTTGTAGATCCTCATCGTGACGTGGGAGCCGCTTCAAAGTGTGACTGTTGCTTATTTTGTTAAAAGCTTATTAATATAACAAAACGAAAAACAGTAAACGACCTCCGGTATAGTGAAGTGGTGATCTATTGAATGAAGCTGGTATACTCAGGGTGAGAAGAGCCGAAGACCTGGGCTCTGTTATGCGGTTTGGGAGGAAATCTAGGTCCAATAGTTGCTAATGTCGATGACAAAAAAAGGAAGATAGAAATATTTATTTAGCCACCACAAAAACAATAAAATATTTTAATATTTTGATAAACTGTTAGTCAAATAAACACGTCTTAATTTAAGTTTTCTAAATTATTGTTTATTTTAATTATTATAAATGAATATTGTAAAGAACATCACAAGCAATAACTTCTTGACGTGTGGCTACAGTTACTATTGTTAATATTTCAAGTAGGTATTGTTAGCCGGTTTTGGGAATAGGACATCCCTAATCGGATCAAGCAAGGGATGACATCTCTAGTGGTGGAAAAAAGAAGGAGAAGAGGATAAGATGGCGTCTCTTCGGAATTGTACCTATTGCTTGCCGTGTAATCAAAGAATTTAAAACAGAGTTGTAGCTATATTCAATGAAGAGTTTTCGTCGTAACAGTATGTAGATTAAATCACCTATTTTTTTTAAACTAAGATAAGATTATAGATAGCTGTTCGTGGTCTATGAATAAATAAAAATAAAAATGATAATTTTGGTCTAGCTTTCATATTTCAGACTGAATGTAGTCTACCCGTTATAAGCGATTCGATAACTGAATAATTTAGTCTTGGGCTGCATTCGTTTTCTCCGTAGCAACCAGTAGGCCTACCACAAGCTTTGTCTGGCTCTGGCTCTGGCTTTGAGTCTATGCGGGTGCTAACCAGTGTATTATACTGTCTGTGTGACGTTTCGAAGTAGGATTTATTTAGTCAACACTCACACAGACTCAAAACTAGAGTCAGAGACAGAGCCAGACCAGACATAGCTTGTGGTAGGCCTACAGATTTGTGGCACGTTATTAATTTTCAAGCTGTTTATCATGTATGGAATTATGGATATCTAAATATATAAAAGAAATATATCGTGTTTTCAACTATTTAGAACTCAAGAACGGCGGGACCGATTTGGCTGAAAATTGGTGGGGAGGTAGCTTAGAATTACGAGATGGACATAAGATACTTTTCATCCCAAAAACTAACGGACTTGGGACGAGCGAAGCCGCGAGCGCCCGCTAGTTCAAATAAAATGCCATTTTTGGAGTAGTTACAGTTTCAAACAACGTTTTACAAGCTATGCTTAATTTGGGGCTAGGTTTTTTTTGTAAAAAAATATGATTATTGATAATAGTTAATTATTGAATAAATAATGCACTTATTTATTCAATAATTATATTATCAGCACGTAAATAATTCCTAATGTTTCTTCTGCTAGCATCACTTGGATTAACGTATGCGTAAAAAAAAAATCGTTATAAAAAAAATATTTGTTCTCGGTGAGGATCGAACCCACAACCACAGCGCAGAGTTTAGAGCTACTACCGACTGTGAGGCTGGTTGGTATCGGCCGTATGGTATATGCCGTATATATATACTTATAGGGATGTTCAATTTAAAGTAGATTTAGGTACGTAGGCAACCTAACCTAGGCTAACAAATATACGTAGCTCGTAGACATAATAATACCGCCTGACTTTTATGTATACCTACTTGTCTGGCTTCATAGATCGGTCGGTAGTAGCTCTGCCTTTTGAGTTGGATAGGTTGTGGTTGTCGATTCCTACCAAGAATGCAAATATTTGTGATTAAAATAACGATAAATGTTTTTTTTATTGCTCTGGTTCAGTCTGCTAAAAGTCTATGGGGCAGTCTGATATGATAATAAGTCACCAGACAAAAAATTCTTCAAAATTATTTATCCAATGATTCTGTCACGAGTTCCTACTAACCATAGTTGGATTTTATGTGGTGAGATATTTTTCATGATATTTATGCAGATAAATTTTAATGATCGTAATCGAATTTATCTCAGCTCAGCAAAACTGGAGGTAAAAATCCCAGTAGTTGAAATGAAATGAAATTTATTTTTGTCAAACGTCATTTACATAGTAGGTAGCAGTGAAATGTGTATGCTTACAAGTAACTATAATATCACTAGTAGTTCGGTCAACAGAACTGTTCAACCGATCTACTGGGAACAAACGAAGAAATACAAAAACAAATTTTGGGATACACTGCGCGGTGTATCTAAACCCTTGCCGCGCAATGTAACTCAAAATATCTATACAACTTCATCGATTTGCCGAGATCTCCTTGGTTAGTTTCCCGCTGCACAGAGGTCGCCACCTGCTACCTGTGAACACAGAATAAGTGCTAGTAGGGAGATATTGAATTTTACAACTAGGTGGATGCCCTGCGTCAGAGATTCAAGGTTGCATCGGAGAATGCGGGTCGTTACTGCCCCACATCTACACACTATCCAATGTATTGATTAACATGTTGGCGTATGTTCTGACGCACTCCTGATAGCTGTTACGAAAGAAGCAACCCGTGAAGCAGCAGTTCTTAAGTCCAAATGGCATCGCACTTGCCTGAAAAGGCCACTGCTGACGCTTACATCGGCCTCCCCTATACATTTCCCGGAAGAACGATTCTGAGGCCTCTTCGCGTCCACCTACTTCCCTCGATCTTAACAATTACTACTACCTACTATTTTTATTTATTTTATTCAACATATATGTGTGACGTCACGTGAGCGACACGGTGCGACAAATACTGAACCAGGGACCTAATTGACCGTGTGCAATTTTGTTGCATACTTTTATTTTCTTTGTTTTTGTGGTCAATCAATATTTGTTCTTTCTTTCTTCTTTCTATGTCGTTGGTCCATCTGTACGACACTCGTCCCCCACTTCGTACATTTTGTAAAAATATTTGTAATTGTTTTGTAAAAATACTTACCATACCACCAATATTATTTTAATTTTATCATCACATATTAAATATGCGTCGTATATTTATAGATAGAAGTATAGACATATATTAATGAATAGTATAGATGTATATGTTTAATGAATAAACATAGAAATCATGTTATATAAATAAAAATATATCTATAACAGAATACATAACAGCGGTCTGAGTAGCAACCTTTATATACAAAGACATCTATTTACGAAATTAATTAAAATAACATCAGTCAACGACTTAATTATACTTGGTGTTAAATTATCCTTTGTACAGTGCCTGTACACAAACACGTGACTATTTTCTAATTTGAATCTAGCTGTAAGGAATATCCTTACACAATGAAAGAAATTAAAAATATCTAAAAGAACTGTATAAAGCATTAACAAACCTCATTGTAATAATTTCCTTTCATAGCGTAGGCTTCGTTCGGAATACTTCTTAGAAATTGTTATAAATAAACACGAAAGTGGGTTGCAACTTGCAAGGCTGTGCGGCGAAGGACTTGGGTTCGTCCACCGCTCCAAGGCAGCGTCAGGCTTTAATATTTGATTCGTTTCTATGACTGCTTTCTCGGAATTGGATTGATACCGCACTGGATATTTACTGAATTTTATAAAGATCATACAAGCCATTAGTTACTTGCCAGTGACAGAAAACGAGAGGAGCAATAAGCTGGCATGGAACAAACATGTTATGAGGAGGGATGTAAGTCATGTGACTAGAAGAGTGATGAGTATGGATGTGGATGGATATGGTGAGTAAAAGTAGACCAAAGAAAACATTGATGAACAGTGTGAAAGATGACATGGATAAGAGAGGAGTGAATGCAAAGATGATGGCTGACAGAGGAGAATGGAGGAGGAAGACGTGTTGTACTGACCTCACATAAAGTGGTGTAAGGGCAGGAAGAAGAAGCCACGCCGTAAGTTACCTTATTCCTCAAGTTACTTGGCTTGGTTACGAGAAACTGCCACTTAGATTCACGTCTGAAAGTGATCCTTGAGATGCTGGTCTTGAAAAATGATGATCTATATTTCTTATTGGCGTTTTGAGTACATTGCGCCGTATATGAGCCAGCGAAAAGTCAACTGTGGAATGGTTACTAAGCTACCTCGCAGTGTAAATCAAAATGATAATACGCAACTTCATGCATCGATTTTCATGGTGGAACAGTGGTGACATAGTGATCGCAGTGTTTTTTACGGTACATTTTATATACAAAGTATGGTAATATTGAACCCTGCGTATAGGTAAAGCATTGAGGTAGGTCGAGGTTTTGCAATAAGTATTCAACTTTGTGTTCTAAATTCGTTTTGTGGGTCACAGAGATACCATAGAAACGTGACAGACCTGCAGTGATAACTAGGGTTTCAATGCCATATTCCTGGGCGGTACGTTAATGTACAAGGTGGAAAATAATCAACTTCTGAAAACAAAAGCTTCACAAAAAGTGCCTAGTCTAATACCTCTCACAAGTTGTAGTAGAGCTCTATATGTGTCCGGGGAAGTATACGTACTACCACCATTCCTATTTCTGCCGTCAAGCAGCATTGCTGTGTTTCGGTTTAAAGGGTGCGGGTGCTGCTGAAATTACTGGCATGTGAGGCTGAAAATCTGTATGATGGACGCATGCAGTGCATCGTAGGGCACGTTCCTGATGTGCGTGACCTACGAGGCAATGCTTTGTTAGGTATAGGCGGCGGTTAGCACTTAACATACAGTGGACCATAGGCAAGTTCAATCAACTATTGTATAAAAAAAAGTGCGAAACCCTCTACGACCATCGCGGGCTCGACCTGGATGATACCGTCAACGTTGTAAAAATGTACTTCTGTTGCATTTGTTTCCCATTGGAAACGTGTCCGAATGTTTTGTAATATGCTGGTCTGAAAGTACTTTTCTTTCACTCTGTACGAGGGGTGGGGAACGCTGCTACTAGTTGGGTCAATGACGGTCTTTCACCCCGTGCACCGCACCCTGAAACTAGGGCGCAGCTCGAGGTACCAGTTGAGTTGTATATGTCGCGCTCACCCTTATATATAACGATCTACTCCCTCCTAATGAAGCGTGGCAAAACTTGGTTATTCCTAACCAAGATTATTTAAAAAAAAAAAAATATACTAGACCGCCAGCGTATTCGCCCGCGATGGAATAATTTTTTTCTGGTTCCCGCTGTTTTTCCAAATGCTAGGTAAAACTATATTTATTATTTTTGATTTGTAAAAGTATCGTATTAAAAAACGGTAGGAACCAAGCCGTAGTTTGTTGCCTGTTCTTCTAGCCTTAGTCGCGTGGAACTAGCACCTACTCATCACCTATAGCTTTAAGACGTTTCAAAGTAATCCTTGAGTTACTACTGAAGAAAGACATCTTTGACTTTGACTTGTTGAAAATTTCATGCAAATTAGCTAAGTAGTCAGGCCGTGATTGAGCCAAAAAAAATTCAAAATCGTAACTTTTTTTTGTTAAATGATGATGCAGTCGACGGTGTAGCGCGCTCACCTAGAAGATACTGTTCAATCAATTTTTAATAACGTCCAAATTATAGGTATTTTTAATTTCCCGACCACTATTTGGATGGGTAACCGTTAGTTCGTTAGGCCATGACGTCACGGGGCGGCCTAGAGACTACGTCACAGCTAGTCATATTTTATTTGATAGTTCCACCAGTAATTTATTTTAAACATATTGAAGTATAGAGTTACTATTATACCTACCGAGAGACTTGTCTGATATAGGTCGTTTGCCTAAGTTTTTATAAGCAGGGTTATAGAATTATTATTAAATATTTTATCACAATATTTTTACCGGTTGAATTCCTGCGTTCTCAGCAATTCACGCTTAAACAATAGATAATTATAACTATAGGCTTCCAACTTATAAACAATTCTTGATACTTGACCTTGTAGGATCTACTTTGAATGTAAATCCTACGATTACATGTATCGGGCACAAATTCATTATTCAATATTTGTGGGGATTTGAGCCAGAAAACCAACTTATTTGAAGGTTATGTGATGATTATTTGCATTTTACAAAGTGTGCGAGCTGGTCTATCGGGTTATACTGGTCTGATTTGAGACGTATCTTACAAGATACAAGATTTATTTTTAAAAACTGTTTTATACTTCATTATCGGTACTTAGTACTGGAAAAATAAGGAGCTGATATACTTCTACTCTGCCGCAAAACCACAAAATTATGTGAAATTATTTGACACAACATTTTTCCCCTTTGGGGGGTCAAATTTAGTACATATAATTTGCTTAATGCACCCCTACTAAGTATCAAGAAAATAATACCCTGAAAATGTCAAGTTTCAACCAGCGGTTTGGGCTGTGCGTTGACTATTTTGTGACGTCAATCAGTATACAAAGATTCTAAATATAGCAGATAGATGAAGCCATATTTTTATTTGAAGTATTTGTGCATATGTTTAAATACATTGCTATGTAGGTAGAGAGAAGTAGCACGTCACACAGGTAAGCACATCACTAATCCAATGAAAGTATTTACCAAGAATTAGAACATTACCTAAGGCAATAAGCTTACGGTTGCGATAAAGGCATTGCATCAAAGTAGAATGCACTACAAGTAGCAGAGTACTAGAGCCTTCGCCCATGTACTCGTAAAAGTAGATAGAATGTCTAAGTCAGCCAGGCCAGTAGGAGCCAAGGCTAGGTTGCTGCGAGGCTGCAAGGTATTTTAGACTTTATTGCCTAGTTGTGAGGGTTCAGAAGTGGATATTGAGAGCGGTCAATGACGTTCATTGACTTCAACGTTCGTTCGATGCCGGCGGCGCAGTGCTGTTTTCCTTCTCCATTTTCATACATTGATATTAGAAACTATTGACGCTATTCTGTTTATATTAATTCTGTTTTGATATTGTTATGGCTATAAAATATGATTATTTTTAATTGACATGAGTACCTAGCATAACTTTATGCATAGTTTAAAACAATATTTTAATTATAATAGCAATTAATTTATGCATTCCGCTATGACATACTATAGCGATAGGGTTTTATACCAGCATTATTTTTATATAATATTTTTCATTTTTATAATATATTTTTATTTTATAAATAAGTTCCTAATAAAATCAGTCTGATTATGAACAATTTTCTCAATTTCAAATAATTGTGGAGGTAATTGATAAAATATAAATGATTGCTCTATCTAGACCAAAATCACTTCCATGCCCCGATTGGAGCTCAAGGTCTGTTGATTGTCCCGCCAGATTCCGCGTCCGAATCATTTCGTAACAGATATTATTGTAAACGGCAGAAGGTTTATTTCATTTTACCGTCTTTACCGACAACCAATTTCAATCGACCCCCCGTTACTGCTCGCGTCATTAACTGCACTTCGCTATGTGGGTGTCTGGGTGAGCTGGTCGGCGTACGTGAGGTGGCTCCGAGTGTGGAATACGTGGCAGTTAGTATGGGTTTGTAGCTCGTGACCCAATTTCGCAGCTGCTGGTTTCAGCAGCGGCAGGGAGCTGCGGGGTGAGCGCGGGGAAGCGGGGCGGGCGGCGCGTGTCAATGCCGTTCGTTGACTCGCAGCATCGACGCGGCCTCCCTTACATAACCATCGACAAAGCGCTTTAATGCGTGCGATGTACTGCACTGTTATCACCTGCTAGCCTAATGGGCCACTACCGGCCACGGTACTCTGGCTATGCTCATCGGTAGGATGCTAGTTAACCTGGATACTTAGGTGGGAAGCTATAGCTCTTATCGCAGCACTCGTTTACTGTAGCGTTCTGTTTCATTTGCGGCACCAACTATAGAATCGTTCTAAATTGAACCACCTTTTCTAAGCAACTATGACTAAGCTGAATTTCATATGCCTTTTCTCCTCACTTGTACATAAACAATATCTAATAATAAAAAGATCTCGACAAATTCATGGTCATGATATTATATTAAGTGCGCAATTTTCAGTTTCATGAACTACAGTGTACCTACAGTGGAGTTTTCCATATTGCTCATCAACAACAACGTTTGCTATTTTCATTTTAGATTTATCTACAAGGTCATTGTAATGCAGTTTGTAAGTGTAAGTCAAAACAGTTCGAGGACATTTAATTTTCAATAAATTAAAAAACTCACAAGAGATTATCATTTAACATAATTTACAAAAGAGTAACTTTACTTTAAAAATGTATTATTACGGCGCTTAGTAGCAAAACTCTTAAAAAATATTTTATTTCTATAACCAAAATAATATTCTATAACAATTAAAATCTATAAAATTGGTCATGTAAACGTCCAATAAAAAATATGATGTGGGTTCAGTCGTGCTGTTCTAATAAAGGTACAAAGGGGTTGTTTATTTTGAAAGTTACCGCTTCAGTTACTGGGGGTGGAAAGTGAAAGAATGCCGGGAGCGGCGAGCGAGCGGGGTGCGGGCGGCGCGGCCGAGTAAAGCCGCGCGCGCCGGCTAGCGAGCGAGTGCACCGCGCCACAGCCTCACGCAAACAAAACTTTAGTTTCTAACCTACTTCCGTGCGGGCGCGAACAGCGAGCGCTGGCTGCTCCTACCGCTCCATACTCCATGACCTGTTACAGTGATGGACTAGGAAATTTAACTATTTTTCGCGCCGATTCATGAATGGACTCGAACGCGGCGCGGCAAGCACGCTTGAACAATATGTTTTACGGTGAGATGATGGTCCACGTTCAGCTTTAATTGTTTTTTTTTGTCACGTTGGCATGCACTTTGCGTTCATTCATTCGTTATTTATTATTAGTCGGACACGCACACGTAGGCTGCACGTAGGACACGTGCTTGATAATTAATTATTCACGAAACCTAATTTAATTATGCGTCTATAATACCAAAAGAAAAACAAGCTTTTTCAGGTTGATCGTAAATAATTAGGTACAATAACTTTACTGTAAACTTCCATTACGCTTCAAGTTTATTAATAAAATTCGATAGAAACAAGCAAAAAAAAAGTTTTATTTTAATCAGCGATTTTTAAATGTTAATTTATTAATGGTTTTACAAGTACCTTATCTACCTAAACATGGGGGTGTCCCTAGGATAAGCGAGGCTTTTTTAATAAGTTTCTAAAACCCATATTTTTTAAATAATCTACAAGCTATTTATTGGCTCCGGAAATCTTATACATTATTTATATTTTCGAGGAATATTAGTATAGTCATACTCGTAGCTTAAAATACAGCAACGGCATTTCTAAAGTTATTTATATTCTCACCATATTTTGGAGCACATTTAATGCTTTGTATATTTTATGTAGTTCAATGTGCTATTGTTTTTATGATTATACCGCTCTCATTATTTGTACAAAATCTTAAATACTTATATTTGTTATTGTGTCGAATTGCAGGTTTATGTTCTAGTTTGATTCATGTTTTTGCCTAAATACGGCAATAAATCAATTAACTTTATTATTCATTTGCGAAGATTCGGCGCCGCCATTTTGGATTTGCATTTATCTATCCGTCAGTGGCGCCCTCTAGTCAAACAACTATGACAGCTCACAAAACCTCCTTGTTTAAAAAAAAAAAAAAAAAATTTGACAGACAGATTGTTTATTATGTTTTATTTTATCACAATTATAATTTGGGCTATTTTTAAAATGAGTAATTTAACAATGTCGTTCGATTGATTTATCTTTAGACAATGCATGATGCATGTAGATTGCAATAAAAGTTTTTGCAACGGAACACTAAAAAGCTACTTAAATAATATAGAGGTAGGTATGTGTGGCTTTACTTTAGTGTTCCGGTTCATGTTTGGAACGACAGAACACCTAATGATTTCACAGTGGAGTAACCATTTGACAGCAAGTATTTTTTTTTAAATAATAATTGAGCTTTTAATTTCGGAATGATTAATAATGTATATTCCGAATCAGAATTTCCCTTCCTTAAACGAAAATAATACAGATGCATGTGCCGAGGAAGATTTGATGGAGATAAACATGAATATTTTCCATTCTGTCAACCTAAGTAAATACATACAAGAAATACTACCCACCATTTTAATATTTTGGCAACCTCCTAAAAGTAGTAATTTAAGTTAAAAACGCCGATTTAGCAATAGGTTGCCATGGTCAAGGAGACCTTTAAAACAAGTTTTGAGTAGCTCAAAATTTACTACGATGTTAGTTAGCTTTGATAAGCTTGGCATAAAATACTCACTCCTGAGTAAATGAGGATTTTATTCGCGTGAGTGCAAATCGAGTTCTTGCAGTACGATCTTCTGAGCGCGCGCTTTTTTGTATACAACTGGCTGATGGAACAAGCATAATTATGGTCCGCATCATCAGATGATCTCTACAATTTTTGTTAGAAGCAGGCGTTCTACGCTCCGTTTTCCGGTTCGTGGTCGCCTATCGAGAACCTTTTAATTACTCGCGGTTTTCGGTTCTACAAGTTTTCTTCGCATATCCATTGTCACTTAATCAACGATAATTCGCTGAAATCATTATTTAGCGATGTCTCGTTTTTCGGTTTCTTTTATTATTTATTACACGTTTTTTTAACCTAAAAGTCAAAGTCAAAAATTATTTACCTATTCCCTTGAAGAAGGATTAATTATTTTTTTTGAAAGCTAAACTAGTCTAGATGTTTATTCCACGCGATCAAGAATCGAGAAAAGCGTGAGTTCTTCTAGTACCTACCAGTTGAATGTGTTGCGTATAGCGTAAACATGGCCCGTGTGTGTGCGTCGATTAGTTCGCATTTGCGTTCAGATTTTTTGACTACACACACTAGCTCGCTGGCTCTAGATAGAAACTAGGTCGGTTCAGTGACCCATATGTTTATCTAAGGATTGTGTGCGGCGCGAAAGGCGTTATCGTTGTCTTGGTCGCGTTTTTGTGTTGGGTTATCTATCGCGCAACCTGTCTAACGCTGTGCCGATTGATAAGTCTACTACAAAAGCCAGAGGAAATTTTAATTTTTCTTTCCTTCCGATGGTAAATATTGATACACGGCGCCGTAAAATAGCGTTGGACAGCCATTTTAACATTCTCAAATAAAATGCGAGATATACATGCGAGAAAAATTTTACAAATTTGATACCATCAATGTATTCTGCCGTCTCGTGCGTGCAATTTTTATTAACAATATGGCTAATAATAAATAAATGATTTCAAATTATAAAATATTGAATTAAATTGTAACTTTTAATGCCGTATTGTAAATAAATCTATTCAGTTCTTATATTAAATGGTGTATAAAATGTTTCCTAGTAATCAATTCTTAAAAATACGGCAACACAGATAGGTTCCGTGATTGATCCGGATTATACTTTGTCACATTCACAAAATAATAATTTTATATATATTTTTTTTTTAATGTAATTTTATAGCTTACCTAGGCTATAAAATTACGGTCGGTCATTGACGTTCACCGCTTCTTAGCAACCATAGCAAAGTATGAGTACGTATAATTTGATGCCAATACGCACTTTATTCGTATTACCTATTCAAAACAACAATCGAAAAGTAGATGCACTTGTCTTGTTATTCTGTTCTTATTACCAATCGACTGTACTTAATTCATGTATTTTTCTCTGAATATGCCATTGAAAAGAACCCGTTACATATATGTATGGTAAACTCTATGTTTATGGATTAAAATTTTCAACACTTTGTACTGCGCACGTAACATCACTATTATAATACATTCCTAGCGACAATGTGTCACCTTGCCAGCGTACATTGACGCATCTATGTTTTGTCCAAGCGACCTTATGCGTTAGAAACTAATAACAACAGCCAATTTGTTACATCCCGTTCACACTAATACCTTCACGGATGAATGAGAGCGAGACAGTAGACGATGGAAGCTGGTAGAACGATCACCTTCGTGCTACGAGTATGCTCGGTGTTGGCGCTAACCAAAATGAAGGGCGATAGTAGCCAAGTGTTTGAAGGTCTTTGTACTAGGCTCTAACATCACGATTGTAAAGTTGAACCTAGCTGAGAAGTTGTGGTTTAGGGTTCAATCGTTCGTAGAATATTTTTGTTGTCCGTTTAACGTCAAATGACGAAAATAATTATTTGACACGCACATCTTTCTCTCTTATGCAATATGTTGAATAAGATAATACATAGTTGATACATATCCATAAATACTAATAAAGTACCTACCTATCTATTAACTCAGCTCAGTTGGTAGTAGCTCTGCCTTCTGCGCCGTAGGTCGTGGGTTCGATACCCACCGAGAACAAATATTTGTGTGGTGAACGCAGATGTTTGCTCCCTGTCTGGGTGTAATATTGTATTATAAGTAAGTATTTAAATGTATTTAAGCATTGTATTCGCTATCTGGTTCCGATAATACAAGCTCTGCTTAGTTTGGGGCTCGATAGTGTTGGGTGAATTGTCCACATTATTATTATAATTTATTATAACTAACTAGTTACTTTAGCTTTTATTTACTAAGCCCCAGATTCATAATCCTGAACACTTTTTAGCGGTTCGCTAAAAGTCTTTTGTCATTCTCACTTTCATGTCAAGAAAAAGAGACGGCAACAGACTTATCGGTCTACTATAATTGTTGCTATAAAACCATCTTGAATATGAGCTCTTTGAACCAAAATAAATTACGACACTCAACACAATGTATATTGTAGGTACTTGCAACTATACTAAAAAAGAAAGCTTATTGTCTATTTTCACAAAATTTGTATCTGCCCAACTGAGCGTGGAACAATAGTCGTGACTGACAACGTGACGTCATCTAGAATAGCATCCTTTCCCCACTTTCACTGTCCTTGGCGAGCAACGGTAATACGCATATTTTGCAATCGCACTATCAACATCGAGAATAGAAACTAAGCAT
This sequence comes from Thera obeliscata, assembly GCA_947578465.1. Lineage (NCBI taxonomy): Eukaryota > Metazoa > Arthropoda > Insecta > Lepidoptera > Geometridae > Thera > Thera obeliscata. The sequence goes on from OX387926.1 coordinate 11,111,397, forward strand.
TTATTCCGTTGTGTTAGAAACCAAAATCGCTTGCTCGCTTTTGTTTTACCGGCAGAAACATTTTTGTATTTTCATGTTGTATTCAAACATTTAAATTTCAGCGTTTGCAAAGTGATTGAAAGTTTACGATTGTAGATAGAGATTTACTCAAAGTGTTGAATTTAAAACGAATTAATACAACATTTCACAAAAATAATACTGGTTTTAATAAACCTACGCAGTAAAAAAATTAACCACAATTATAAAAATTGATACTTGGCTTGAACTTTGGCACATCTAGATCGAATGATTTGTTTCTTAGTGGAAGTAGGCCTAAATCATAGCAATCTACATTTTTTTTTAATTTATTAAATTAAAAAAAAAGCTCGCCATTAAAATGACACAGATCACAGCAGGTGAGATAACAGCCAAATGCAAGCCTATATATAGTTAAAAATAAAAAAAAAGTTGCAGACAATGTAAAATCTATATTTTATAGAAAAAAAAAACCCTTTCCTAAACTTAGAGCCTTCAGGTAAAATTTGATACAAGCACTCTTTGAGGGTCAATTTTGAATTTTGAAAGAACGTCATATTGGGTCAGTTTTTGAAACCGCACCCCCTAGTCAAAATGAGTATGGACGTAACTTCAGGCAAACGCGAATTCGCACGAGATTCCACTAGGTACTTGGTATATTTCTTAATATATGGTATGAAATGAATAGAATATTAAATTATATATTCTATTCATTTCATACCATTTATATATTGTGTTTATATATTGTAATACCATTTCAAAATTGACTCATCGGTATCCAAAACTGGAATAGTCTAGATTCCTTTTATGCCAAAAACCCATGTGTTTCGCATACCTCCATATCCGTAGATTAGTCAGCGCGGCGGGAGACTGGCTAAAATTAGGGTCAATGATAAGACCATAAACTGACGTATAACAATGACTTGATCATCACATTACGCGGAATCTAGTGATTCTAACAAAACTCGTGTGCATCTTGTTATTATGAAGTTTAGATTTTATTGTTTCCATGAGTCCGCTGGTATTTATTAGTGTAATTGTGTGTTGGGGTAGGTCTTTTTAATCGGTTGCGAAACAAAGCATTATTATACTTTCCTATAAAATGTTTGATTTAGTTCTATATATCATTATTTCTACAAGCGAGCCGTTTTAATCGACTTTAAATAAAAAAAGAGGTTATCAATTCTGTTATTTATTGTTAACTGAAATACTTCCTTGATTGATTCTATAGAAATTTCATTAAAATCGGTTCAGCAGTTTGGCCATACAGTCGATTTCTCAAAATTTTAAACCTAAAATTAAATGTATAATAAATCATTTGTTAAAAAAGTATATGAAAATTGGACTCAATGATAATATAAAATTGCTGAAATAGAGTGAAATCATCCTCACAAGAAACAAAAATATCACCATCTTTGGCATACCAGAAGTTATTTTTTCAAGTTTACATACAAGCTTGACTTGTTGAGTTGAAAGAAAATTAATTTTCTTAAAGTCTAGTGTTTCCTTCCATTTCTATCGTAGGTTTCTAGTCTAGGTTTTTAATGTATTCTGTATGCATCTATCTAATTAGCTACAGACAACTTTCAATGAACCCTACGCGAATGCTGGCGTCTTGCCACAGCGTTGGCACGACTATGGCTTAGGCGAACTAACTCAAATATAATTGAACCTTCGTTCCAATGCAATTTGCCACATAATTTGCTTATGGTCGCTCAATTCAGCTGCATAAATCAGAATTTAAATCGCAAAGCGCCTTTGTGTGGTTTGAAACCATAGGTTCGCTAGAGCTAGTTCTATCACCATGTAATTTAAACGGCTGCTTAAAAAGGTTTTAAGGTCGACTTGTAAATGTTTGTCTCTATAATAATAAGCATTCAGGGTCCCGTTGATGCATAACACTGCTGGTTAAGAGTCATATAGTTAATGTTTTAGTAGTAGTAGAGCTTTTTGTGAAGGGCTCGTCCGGGAAAGTACTACCATCTATGCTTATTTCTGCAGTGAAGCAGCATCGCGTTGTTTCGGTGTGAAGCTGAACCTGTATGCCTCAAGTTGATGGACGCAGGGCAGTGCATCGTATGTCACGATCCTGACGTGCGTGACCTATGATACAGTGCTTTGTTAGGGGAAGGTGAGGTATAATGATCCCCTTAAGGGATAAACTTAACTGTGGCTAAAGTTGAAGGCAAAATCGCAAGAGTTCTATTGTTGGAGGTAGTGAATTTACTTAACTTTGTAAATGCATACCTATTTTTTATTATATGTATGTAGTTTTTTTGTATTAGAGGTTTTTGTTAAAGTTAAGTAAAGGATCATTTTATACACACCTATGTAGAAAATTATCCCTGGGGTAGGGGCCACCTGTTTACGGCCTGTTTGTGCAAACACTCTCGAGTTTTTTTTTGGGACAGTGCATAAACTCGTCTCGTCAATAATAAATATCCGATGGGGTGGAAAATAATGTTTTTCTTGCACGTTTTTCAAAATTGAAAAATTTATCCACCACAGGCATAGTAAAAGCTCGCGCTCGAGCAGAAGACGTCGATTCTGGGGCACGCATCGTAATGTCCAGATGTCTACGTCTGAATCCACGAAGCCATTCAAGTCCAGCTTTTCTTTTTGCTAAAGCAAAAGGAAAAGCTGGTTTAGAAATGGAATCATTTTAAACACACAGAAAGGGATCATTTCGCCCCAAAAACCAAATTCCAAGATATCGATCAAAACATAACCTTCAAATACCGCGTGCGGTGTTCGAACATTGCTTAAATATTAGCTAACTGCTATTAATACCCGCAAATAAAACAACATTTCAATAAACACGAACATGTAAAAAGTAATAAAAATCCAAAACAGGGCTTACCTTAGATAAGAGCCACACTTTTTGATTATTTTTTAATAAAATCACGCCAGACGCTCGCACTGCCATGACACTTGGAGAGGCAACTGGCAGGGGTGCGGGGAACATGTTTCATGCGCATTTGGATAGATGGCACTAGTTGTCTCTGATTTACAGCGGGGGATCATTTGACCTACAGGGATCGTATTACCTCACCTTCCCCTATATGCGATGGTTACCACTTAACATTGGCCATATGCTTGTTCCATCAGCTAGATTTATATAAACAAAAAATATTGCTACGTGCTAAGATGTTTTTTATTTTGCACTGATTTGGATCAGTTGAGTTATCTATAAATCGTCTCCGACAGTCTGCGGATAGTTCAACTGTACAATGTGTTTAATTTATAAATTCAGATTTATGAATATTAAAGCCACACGTTCTGTTTTCATGTGGTCTTAATTTTATAATAGTCTGATAAAGATAAGCAATACAATACTTCAACATCAGACAATGAGTAACATTGACAGACAAACAGTGATGCGGCTAATTTTGAACAATTTTAAATTTTATTCCCGCTTATAAGTATAGGGGTAGGTCCTATAATATAAGTTGTTCAACTTTAGACACAGGCCAAAGTTCTATAACCCGGGCTTTCAAAACATAAATAAGCTTTGCAGCACATCAATCAAGCCTTGTCAACGGATATTGTAGGCGAGCGACCATCCTACGGTTGACCTAAGCTATGACAAAGAACCAGTAACTACGACCTGGGGGTCTACCCTGCACACCGAGAATCGAAGTTATGTATCGTTGTTTTGAATTGAATTACGCGGCAACGTGATACCCAGAGAGTACAGATAGGATGAGAATTGCCATGTGGCCGAAAAGGTTTCTCTCTCAACTTTAGCATTTGGTCTTGATTGCTATTAACCATTAATAAGGTAGTCGTAAAATAAAAAATGTTTTCTTGCGCAATAATTACTTGCTCCGCAAGCAGTCAAGCGACAAGTTAGAACAAATAAATACTTTCTTTCCATAAGGTAAGTCTTTAAAACAAAAAATGTTTTATCACACTTAGGATAAGACCGTGAAAATGTGAACTGGCGACAGCGGTTTTTATGCAAACAGCGATCACTTTTCAATTATTTTCTGTATTCTGTGGTGGTAACCGCTTTTCTGCTGGCCGCGCATGGTATATACGCAGTCAACATCAAAATGTAAATACAAAACTTCGCTTATAGTTTTTCAGAGTAAACCTCCAGTATGTTAAATTATCAACGAACTTGGTTGAACCTCATATTTAGGTCAGTCCGAAACGTATTTATAAGTACAGTGGTTACCTACAGCAATACTTGAGGAAAACTCAAATGGTTTTTAAACTTTTATCAAAGGGAAGGTCATGTTGATTAAACGTATGAACTTAAGGATATTATAGAAGTAATTTGTCCGGTCATTGATTGGCATAATAAATAAATAAATATTCCAGACAATATTATCGCTAACTAACATATATTATATATTATACAGAATGAGATGGCAAAATGAAGAATGAATAATCTACTCTTATACATCTTCTCTAAGAGTTTTACGATGTAAGTTCAAATTAAATAAATAAATATTGTGGACAAATCTACACAACACTATCTAGCCCTAAAGTAAGCAGAATTTGTACTATGGGAACCTGCTAGCTGATATAAGACTTAATTATTTTTTTTTGTAAATACATACTTAGAATACAATATAACACCCAGAAGGAGAACAAACATGTTTTCAACCACACAAATATTTGTTCTCGATGGGGATCGAATCCACGACCTACGCCGCAGAAGGCAGAGCTACTACTAACTGAGCTGAGAGGCCAGAACATGTCATAACATGTCTTAGAAAACACAATCACAAATCTTAGATCTTACATGACATTGATGCTCACCAGATATTATTCAACAATCGCTAGGACAAGCGCATAGGTTCTCGTAATGGTAGGGTTTCCCACGCAGCCCTGCGGCCTCGCTGCTGAACCCTGCACGAGAGTCATGGACTCGCGTGGCTAATCACATTGAAGCACGCTGTACTAGGTATTGTTGAATAAATAGAATTGAGGAAAAACTCGGTGACGTCACTCAACGGTTAACTTGATTATGAACTCAACAGTAGTTTACAGTCGTGTGACCAATCAAATTAAAGCACACGGTACAAAGTATACAAGTCATTGAATAAAATATTATTAGAGGTCATAATTACTATGTATTATAGGTTTATCTCTGGAGTATAGAACCAACGGCGGTTTTTCTTTTCACAAAGTTTTTATGACGTCTTGGTCTGACTTTGGTTTTGCCATTTAAGGCCTGCGCACATCTAGGCAATGGCGATCAGCTGAAACGCTGTCAAATATTGCTGTTGCCTTATAAGTGCAAAAAATTTTAAAAGGAGGATCAGTAGGAAAAAAACATGAAAGTGCACCAACACATACTCGAAAAAATATTACTTGTAACAAGTGATCCATTTTTTAGTAAAAATAATGATCGCAAGAATTTAGGTGAAGAGCCGCGCGCAATTCTTAAGTTGGTTACTTCATAAACATCGATCAAACTCTATAACGTCAGTTCGTAATAAATGATTCTGTAACTAATAGCACTCTCACTACTGCCAAGAGTATAGAGCACTTCAATCTTAAAGATTTGTATGGAAAGTGAATACCGTCTAAATATGGAACACTGACCTTTTAATGATGCGTCAGCGTAACGTGATGTAACTATATCTATTCACACAGACACAGCACGTAGGGTATGTCTGTGTGTGTTAGCACGAGGGGCATCGAAAGAGAAAGTAAGGTCTCGATGGTGGCTGACCAATGCTTCGACAGTGATGGGACTGGTTTGGAATTTCAATATCGATAAAGTTTAATTTAATCTAGAAAACCAGTGATGTAGGTATTTGTTTTAAACCGTAGCTTGGAGTATTCTTATAAAAGTTTTTTGTACTTACGTTAAATTAGGCATCGTCAATTTACGTGATGAGTTTTGCGTCAAAATATTCTAAACTTAATTGGACAGCACTCAAAATGTTACAGCCCAGTCAATGTAATAATGCAAAAAGAATTAATAGGTAAAAACTAAAAATAAAACATCATTCATAATGACGTTTCATAACATGAAAATGAACATTCACATCATAAAAAAATGAAACAAACATCAACTTTACCAATTTTATAAATACTAAAGAATATTATAATATATTACTATAGAAATGATCCCTATGTAGCAGGCACACTATCACTCGTCCCACGAGAGTACGTAAGCCATAGCTGACGAAAAAAGTGCACATTAAAAAACCCAAGCACATCATCGATAACAATAACAAAACAAGTAAAATGATCCCATCACTAGGCTAGCGGGAGCACAACCCGTCCCACGGGAGGTACCGTAAGCCATAGCTGACGTGCTTACCGTAGCATTACACCCGTTACAGCTTACACCCGTTACCGTTACCGCAACGTGCGCCGGCGCAGCCTAGACATTACTCTCACTTTCGACTCGGTCTTCTGCTGGCAATGAACTTTCTTTTGTTCTTTTTTTGTTTGAGTTATATCTGTAGTACTGTTATGTAAGAAGAGGTTCACTTTATTGTTTTGTGTCTAACCAAAAAGCTCAGATCTTCTTCTTCTTGTCGTGTGACTAGTTCATGCAAACCTGTGTGGTGAAAGGATTTTAAGTATGCACTCAATAAATGATATTTTGTATTTCAATTTATAAATTAAAAAAATACCTCACGACTGCAATTCCCAGACAAGGTAGGTATTAAAATTCACAGTATTTTAACATTATTCAAACATGCCGATTCTATCTATTTTGAATAGCAACACTAAATAAAAATGTTTGCACTTAATTTAACAATATCGACAAATCTTAAATTGCAAGCAAAGCACAACACTTGCCAAAACGTTTTTCTAAGCTGGCTGACGCTTCAAAATTCTAGAGAACAGTGATTGCAAATTGTGACCAAGAATATTATAACTTCAAATTTAACATAATTTTGCTCATTTGGAAGTAGTACTGCTTTCTGCGCAAATTGTTGTGGGTTCAATCTCCATCAAGGACAAACACATTTATAAGTCATTAATTTTCTTCTGTGCCCGGTTTATATGGACTTGTTTTAATGAAAAAAAAGTATTTCATCAGTTATTTTGCTATATCACTACAAGTTTTGGTTAGTTTGAGGCTAGTTAACACTGTGGGAAAATGATCAAAAATATTTGTTGCTAATTACAGATACATCTAGTGGTGAGCAGTTGAAATTATTGAGCTTTTTATGAAAAGTTGTAATCTAAATTAAAAACCAGTTTTTTGTATTAAGTTTAATAAAACCTACATATTATTACTTATACAACTCGTTTGTTTTATAGTAAATACCAAAGCATTACACCAGATCTGGCAGTACAAACTATGAGCGCATCGGTGGCATGCGCCGGCGCAGCCTAGACGGGCAATTACTCTCACTTTCGACTCAAAGCCTTTTCCATGCATTACTTTCTTCGTTTATTTATGTCTGTGTCGTGATTTATTGTGGGTGTTATTATTTTTGCTCCTCTCGGTTTTAATATAACTTTCTAGCTGTTATAGATTTAGATCATGATCAAATTGCAGATAAACCCAATTAAAATAAGATGATTTAGGTACTTACCTACTTAGTTCCAATTTTAGTGATCTAGAATAATTCATGCGGAATATTATTTTCAGTTCCAAAAAGCTTTTATAATAAATACATGTGCCAAAAGTTATGAACCCCGTGGGGATTTGATCCCAGGACTTTTCCCTTGATACGGGGTGGCGATAATTATCTACCTGCGTCATCAGATTCTATTAAGTGTAAAAAACCTCGAGTTTTTAACTAAAAGTATCAGTTATGAATGATTTAAACTACAGCAAAAAGCTTAAAAACGTTTACGAGATAATTTATGTCGTTTTTCACAGCCATAACCGTAAAGCCGAGCCGATCAACGTCAAACTGCTAAAAAAAAGATTAAAATCGCGTGAAGCAAGCAGTCAAAAATCTTTAAAGCCTTGACCACGACGCTGACATTAACGCGGGCCTTTCACGGCCTCTCAGGTGCGTTGTATAACTAACTTTCCATTTCTTTGGCTCGGTGTTAAGACCTCTCCTCTATAGGACGTATTTTGGCAACGAAATGTTGCGCCTGAGTTCGTCTGACGTCATTTGACAATGCAAACTGTGAAATTGCCATATGGTATTTACATTGAAAATTTGAAATTCTGCGAAGGTATTTCGTATTGTTTTCTGTTTTTACGACAAAGGAGGCAATAACTTTGAACAGAGATAGCTAAACAAATACTTAAGGTGACTTGCCAGGCTTTTTGGGCACACTACTTTGCTTAGTCTTACTTAGTCGGTAAATAAAAATGTTTGATCAATAATAATGTGTTCGCCGCATAAACAAAATACTTTTTTTTAAATACGTCACCACACACACATAGCACATAATATTATAATAGTAGGCCGGCAAGATACTCGACGTACTCTAAGCCAGTACATACTATCGAATTTGTTTTCATTGTGAATCGCACTTTAGCATTTTTGCAGTGTGCTCACTGCTTTATTCGCGGTGGCGTCTTGCGAAACGCGGACTCGCAAGTTAAGGTCGCAGTGTGTGGCAATTTTCCCATTTCGAAGAGAAGCAGCACCTTGACCTAGGAATTAAGTCGTGTTTCGTCACCACACTACATATATTAATATTGCAATTTGTTTGCGTCTTGTTATTAATACAGGCGCTGGGCTCACCAAGACGTGTGACGTGTGTTCACCGTAGCGTGCACACGTGATTAGGTATAGGTTTTGACAGGATGACAGAACAATACGTCACGTATTTATTTGCTACGTTTTTGACAGGTTGACGTTCAAACTGTGCGCCGTTTTGCACGATATTTTTTAGGGTTAACGATTCTTGTTTAACAACATGTGAAAAAAAAACTCTGCCCACAGTTGAAATCACCTGGTGGGGTGGGGGTAGATGATTTATAAGTAGAGGCAAATAATACCACTCACAGTATTTCATTTTTATTTTATTTTTGTTACAGTCCTACTTGCATTACATTTATTCTGAAAATGTAATCCAACACTAAAACCTCTTTTTTCATGCTCAAACCGCACGATGCTCCCAATTTTCAGCGTTTTCAGCTCCGCATACACCAACGCAACAAGATGGCGTTATTGTAGGATATCCACACGTTCTAAAAAAACAGCACACTGTTATGTATATTTTTATACGAGACAAGCATATCAACCCAGTCTAAGTAGTACCTAAATTTCAAATTATAATTACCTTTACATATTAGCACTATGCGTAGGTTTTCTTCGTTCAGGTGAAAGTAACCAGGGGTGTTTTATTTGTTGTCTATTTTCTATCCTTTGCTTAAATCTTATTTTACTTAACCCAAATAATTTTTCATCCACCTCAGTAATATTATTTACTACCCCAAAGGTATGAGTTTTTTAATTATAAAAAACTAAATATTTTTTCTACAAGGGACCTTTTCTACAAGGTCTACCTTATAGTAAAAATATTTAGTACTCAGATATTCTCATAACCATGGCAATACTACACCTGGGTAATAGGTCTTCTTAAAACTTTAACTACAACTTTATTATTTCGTCTACCATACAATTCACAATTCTGTAAATTTTTCTGTGTAAAAACAATTTAAGAAAAAAACTCAGTACTCCGAAGTTTGGATATCATGGTAACCCTACACCAGCATCGGGCAGTGGGGCGCGCATGCTCTTGCGCCACCTCGCGAGCTCTTTACGCAACGAGGCCGTTCACCCCGGAAGGCCTTTCCACGCAGTTTCTGTAGCAGTATGTTACTATGAAATCGCGTGACTCGTTCGCGTGTAGCCCTACATGTGAAAATGTATGTGTTAGCGCCCTCTCGTGGCTGAATCTGTACCTGCAGAAATAAACTTCATTTTATTATTTTGCTGCCTAACAGTTACCGTGAAAGAATTTATAGATGAGCTCGGTACTGCAAATGCTGGTGTTGCTAAGCTATGTTTAGTGTAAACTGACATAGCGACTATACTAGCTTATTTAGCATGAAAGTCTTAGAGCAATAATAAAGGCATTAAGGCGTATGGTCTAAAATATTTTTGGCTGCTAGCTTTATAAACAAACTTTACTGAAAAACTTATTTCAAAATACATGTGAGAGACTGTCGTGTAAGTTTCAGAGAGCTAGTATTAAAAAATCTTTCTACCCTCATACCATAAGTCTTTGGTAGGGTCGTCCGTCACAATAGATTTTCTTGTTCAACTCTCTTCTTTAATATCGGCTAAAATGATTTCTGACTCACCTAATTTAGAAGACAAACTTCTTTCAAAAAAGTTATATAACGATATTACTGAATCGAAATTTATCCACACCTATGCCAATAAGGTTGGCCTTGTCTAGCTAGCTACTAGTCACAAGTTAATGTGCAATAGACAAATTAAAAGGGCCTTTCGACATTCAAATGCCGGCAGCAATAAGGCAGCAATTAAAGAAACTGTAACATACGATTTTTCCAAAGAAGTTGCCTGATGGCACTTGAAGACTTGTCATACAAAACCGCATGCAATGTAAAATGAGCTCTATTTTGTAGGTTTAAGACTTGTTTTACCGCTCGTCTCGTGTACCGTCGAGAACGTGCCGATTAGGAAAAGTCGAGGAGTGAGACTTTTGGAAGTCCAATACTGTTTTAATCCGTGGTTAGAATGAGGAAATTCATTTTACAGCTTTGTTTTATGGAATTTTGAAACTGGTCGCGGTGACTCAAGTATAAATATAAACAATACGACACGTTGGTACTTTATTAATTTTGAAACCGTTTTCTCACAGCCCAGCGTTCTCATAGAAATGTGCGTTTGGTCATGTGTTTCACACCGGTTCTTAGCAAGATACGGATTAGTAAATTTTAGAAAGGTCGATGGTTCAAACTTTTTGCAGCTTGTCCAGATTTGGTATTTTCGTGGGCAGTTCTGCTAAGTATACCATGCTTGGTTTCCATTTTCCCAACCTGCAGTGAGAATGGAAACTGATACACAACTTTTTCATTGTGAGGTTTATCTGTTTGTCACGTTATCATGTTTGAATCGCATCATCATAAAGAGGTTAATTGCAGGACATAGGCCTCCCTTATACATTTCCAGGAAAAACTTATCTGAGCCTTTTTCATCCATCGACTTCCCACGATCTTCACAATATTATTAGTCCAACACTAGTCACTAGTCGAGAGTAAATTTTGCGTTATTAAATTCAGGCATCCTTTTCTACTATTGAAAGTAAGCTTGCATATCTCTCTTACATAACTTAGCTGAAAGTATTATAGATGTATATTATGGCACATCCACGTTATGTGCATGCGACATTATGTCTTTATCAAACGATAATTTACGAAATAATGTTTTTTTTAATACATAATAATGTTTTTTTAAGTTAACCCCAATTTACAAATGGTCTTAGTAATAAAAAATATGTCCAAAGATGCTTAAACTATTGCTATCTCTTACCACTGGGCTAACTTAAATTTAAATTGGGTGTATGAGTATGGCTAAAAGCCTTTAGGCTAAAAGCCTTTATGCTATTAAAAGTCTTCTCCTCCTATTATTTTTTTTTAGTCAGAAGTAGATTAATCATGAATACGACTTTAGACAAATAATCATGAGTACCGTTTCATTAAAAAAAAAACATTTTATTTTTGAAAATGGAACTAAAATCGGCAATCTCTTTGGTTGAATGCATTGCAATGCGTTGGTGCTACACAAAAAAAATACATTGCCGCCAAATCTTTAGAGTTTTTCTCAACTTTTTGATATTTTATTGGATTATTTTATTTTCTCGTAATCTAATCTAAAGTTAGAGTTTTGTCAAGTTTTAATTCTAACTCATAATTTTCTAAGGAAAATTGTCGTCTAACTGAACTGTCCTATGTATTACATAACGTGACATTGCCGCTGGCCTGTTCTTGCGCAAAGATGCACCGAGACGGTGACTTGCGAAATTTGCTGTAACTATTTTTTTCAATCGTCAATCAAAACTTGCATCATCTAGGTCTCTTCTGCTTCTATCTAGCAATGGTCTCAATAGCGTAAGATCACTTACAGTAACAAATTCAAAAGTCTAGTTAATTGAGGTTTTCCCTAAGGACTATAGCATGGGGTTCTTCAAAAAGGGCGTTTTAAAAGTTTTAAAGGGTCGGCAACGCGGTTGTGATGCCTCTGGTATTGCAGGCGTCCATAGGCTACGGTAACCGCTTCCCATCAGGTGGGCCGTATGCTTGTTTGTCAACTTAGTTGTATAAAAAAATAAAAATTAAGAAAATGTCCCTTTCACTGTGACAAATTATTTACGTGTGTATGTTAATTTACTAATAAACAAACTATCAAAACACGAAGGAGGATTACACCCGATAGTGAGCTTATTGATAGAGAAACGTTTACGCTTGATAGTTATTTTTTGAGCCTGATAATGTTGATGAATTAAGTAACCAAAAGTTTAAATTATTTATCAATCAGTGCTGCCACTGAAATCTCAATCAAACGGACACAAAATAATTCAAAGATTCTAGAAAAATACAATGAGATTTAGACACAAAATAACATCTTCACCATTTGAAGTGACGGAAACATTGCATTGGTACATTATATAGAAACGTATTTAGCCTAGACTCAGGCGTTACTTTGCGAAATCCGACGGTCCCGCTTCCAACACAGATGTGCAACATTGAAGTTAGTAATTATTTTGTGCAGAGTTCTCAAAAATAAAAGAAAATACATTCGCTTATTCAGGAGTTTGGATCAACTTGAGTTTATCTCTCGCTCGTTCTTGAATAAGTGGAATGGAATAATTCACTGTGAACTTGGCAAGATTTGATTCAACTCTTGCTTATCTGACGCATGCTTGTCATAAAAATACCAGCAGCACAGAGACAGAACTTTATATCAACGGAATAAGGTAGGTTATTAACATTGACTTCCGTCCAAGTCCTTAATTTTATCTTACTCGTACATCAAAAGAAAGTAATGTTGCACAAGTAAGAAAACTTTTTTGCAACCACGCACTCAAATACTTTCTTAAACGAAATGCCTATGTTATTTTAATAACAATATTTTAATAATCTGTCTGTAGTCAATAAAACGATCTGAAACTGTAGAGTCAATCTCGTCATTCGTAAACATAAGGCACCATAATCAAATTGCAAAATACACAATTGAACATCGATTTGATGATCGCGAGCGAATTGTCAGTTGCCCAATCGAAACCACAAGTGCTATAGCTACTAAATTAAAACATCTTTATAATACAACCGTCCCAAATAAACAGGGGTAAAAGACCTTTACGTAAGAGTTACGTGGCCGGTGAGAGGCAATGTCAGATTTTACTGCTAATTTGTGACAGCCATAGAAACATCGGTGGCGGCAAATATTGACACATGCTACGAGTACCTACCATATCTACCAATAAAGTACTTTCAAAAATTTCATCAAGATTTTTATGAAAATCGTATTTCTATGTTTAATGCTAACACGATTATAAATATAGTTACAAGTTTTTTTTTTTTTTATCGTTTTGTTAAGAAATACGTAGATACTCAAGCCCCAAACTTAGCCCACCTTGTTCTATGAAAACCAGATAATTACGCAGATAGGTTACGCCATAACAAATGTATTTCCTAGTTTGTGGACTAATGTTGTCGAACCGGAATTTTTAGATTTATTTTATACTCTGACCAATTGTTTGCATCCTATATTTTTGTATAACATTTATCATATTTTGATTTATCATCTAGATAAAGATGTTTCGAACAATTATTCAGTACGTTGATTTGAAATTTCATAATACAATCGAATAGATAGAAAATACTGAGGTGTTAAATCTGGATTGAAACAATCACCCATTACGAAACACTATAATAATTAATAGGAGGTTCTACGAAAACATGAACGTCTACGAGAGTGCTACGAAGCGCTACGAATATTTGCGACTACAAAACCACAAGAAATATCAAGTGCTCGTATTAGGTATTCACGAGTTACTACAGTAGTGTAGTTGGTATACAAACATAGGTAAATACCGAGTAGGATTCATACTACAAACAAAACAGAGGTTTTTTAAGTAGCGCCATATCCCTACTATGCGTGTTTTACTTCACGTTCTTGTTTCACAATTTCAGGTAATATGTTGCTGATCAAGGTTGTATACGTCTAACAAAATTCGTCTTTTGTTTCGCTAGTGTTATGTACCAAAAGGTCAATGAACAGCCTCGATATTTCTACAACCTCACATTGTACATCGTAACAGCACTAAAAGTAAGCTTAGCTATTTAAAAATATATTTAAACGAATTGAAAATAAAGTTCAAATTGGCTGTACATTTTTCTGGGTGGAAGACCTTCTGTTCGGCTCGTCAAAATACAATGCACGTGGATCTATCCACCGTAGGTTACGCGGTCGTCACTTGAAATTTGAACTCAGTTGCGTACGATATAGCTGGTTTATTTGTTTGGTTACGTTATGCGGTTACGTCTGTTGCGCTCGGTCGTAGTTGGCAGTGACGGCCAAAATGTTAGTTTGTTTATCGTTAGCTCGTTCTTGACAGCGAAAAAGTGAAAACGTTGGTGCGGTGGCTGAGGCTGATTGTGAAACCAGCCAGCGTCGCAGAACCTCGCAGCGCCCGCGCACCTTATGTAATAGGAAACGTGCTGTGTGTACCATACAAGCCTTATAAAGTTACTATTAGTAGGCTAGCTTCCGCTTCAACGAAGGGCAATCGTGCCCGATATCATAAAGTTTGAGAAACGTCCTAGTTTTGGACCAGTTTATTTTAACTTTTGATATTTGGTTATGACATTTACAACCTTTATTGGTTTGCATGATATTATAAATCTAGCCTATTGCCAGCTGTATTGCAATAAATTTAACACTGTAACTATTTTGTTATTTTGTATTTAACTAAGTTCATGGTTTTTATAATGTCTCAAAAGTTAAGAGCCAAGCGGGATTTGAATCCGCGACTTTAGTTTTTAAAGCCGTATGAACAGTCCCTAGGAGTTATTTGACGAGTGTGATTAGGATCCGATGGCGCAGCGGTCAGCGCATCTACGTGTAAAGGGAAAGGTCGCGGGTTCAAATTCAGCTCGGCTCTCCACTTTTGGGGTATTGTGAAAATCGTTTTTATTAAAAATAAGTTTATGGTGTTACAATAATTACAAAAAGTAAACAGGCCTTTTTGTACAGCGTCAGGGGCAACTGGTGTTTACTCATGCCCCTACTTACAAGACGCTACAGTGCCTGGGACAGGATTTTAGATGGAATAGGATGTACAAAAAAAACAGAAAAAACGCACTAACATATTTGGTTTGATTTATGAAATCTAATCCATAGAATGTAATAGAAACTTATTCTATTTGGCAAAGGGTTACTCATTATAATAAGAATGCCAAATGTACCGTTTGACACTGTGGTTGAATGTTACTGATATCAATTGTTCATTGTTAATATTGAGGTGAATATACTACAGCTTTAGCATAGATAATTATGCATTACGTGGCTATATCATCATCATTAGCCTGAAAATTTCACTGCTGTAGGTTTACCACAAGTTCTGTCTGGCTCTGCCTCTGGCTCTGGTTTTGAGTCTGTCTGAGTGCTCACCAGTGTACTAGATACCGTGTGTGTGACGTTTCAACATAGGATTTATTTAGATCATCTACGTTAGATGTAAAGGACGGTTTGCTCTCGGTATGAGTGCTTGTCAATCTTTTTTTGGCAATAGCGAGGTCATTAACACTTTTATCGCTTGAGTCAGCAGAATTATGTCTGTGTGTGACGGAGGCAAATTATTTAAAAAACAGACATCACAGTGATGTGTCAAACTCTAATCGGTCAGAGAGATTGTAGCTCCAGTATTCGTAGCGCTTAGTAAAAACACATTGATAAGTTACTATTTTAATAGTTAGATGACTCGATTATCTGTGGTCAAGGTACGTCATCTGTCAGGTATTGCGTAATGTCAAATATTTAGCGCGCTGTCAGGCAATTCAACAATAAGAAGGGATATGGGATATACTCTGTGTCGTTGTATATTTTATTTTACTTAATGTATTTACAAAAAAATATGTAAATAAAAAAAATGATAAAAATATATATTTGTATATTACTGATCGAGGCGACGCGTGACCCAAGAGCTGGTGGGTATCTGGCGCAGCGTATAAGCATTGCTATTCAGCGTGGCAATGCCGCCAGCGTCTTGGGGACGCTTCCGTCTGGCACTGATTTGGATCGGTTGAGCTATCTCTAGATCGTTTGTAACGATCTGCAGATAGCTCAACTGTTTCTTGTGTATTTTGTACATTTTGTAAATATTTGTTTAATTGTAAGTTTCTTTGTGTAAAAAATATGTAAAAGTATTATATCAGTTATCTACCTAGTTCCCACCATACAAGATTTGAGGCTTGATAGTGTTGGATTGATCACAAAAAAATCACTACCAAACACCCGAACAAGACTTTGAATGTCTCTAACACACAAAACTAATATAATCTTACCCAAATATTTATATCAATTGATAACATTATGAATCGTCAAAGATATTGGTGTCATGCAAACAGTGCAAGTGCCATACCCATCTATTGAACAAATATTGACATACATTGATGTTGAAAATACCATCACATCATGTCAGATTGTTAATTCTTTGTTGGATGTATCAATACGGACCGATAATACTAGTTGGTTATTTGGTTAAAGTGTTCCGTATATCTTTTTTGAGGCTTTAGATATTTTTCCATGCAGCTTACTGCATTCTTTTCGTTTAGTACCCTCATGCCTTAACAGGGATTATATAAATAACCAATTTCATAAGAAATTAAGCTGTTTATTATTAAAAATGATCTGTTTTTGTCATTCAGTATTCAGTATTAATGCCATATGCAAGTAAATTTAACATTGTCAGATCTTAGAACTAGTTTTTTGAATCAATACATAGTTTATTCTGTAAGGATGTTGCAATACAGTAAAAGCAGGCGGATTTTAGATAGATAGATAACTTTTTATTGATTACAATGACACACAAGGTAAGTACAGTTTATAGCTTAAAAATCACAGCCTTATCGTTAACAGCGATCTATACCAGGCATTTGAATTAGATTATGATGTTTGTGTTTTGTTGATTTTGATTTGTTATTATTTGAGGTGGTATTAGGTTCATTTGAAGGTAGTACAGAATCCTAAAACGTACATAAAGAGATTTCGCCACTCATCGTAAATTCAAAGTCCTCGTTCGTTTATCGTGTGCCTATTCAGCCATATCGGAACTCTTTGTATCATGTGTGCTTTCACACACTAGACTAGATGCCCCATTTTGAGTTGAACGACCTACCTATCTTGCATAATACGCCAAAATATCTTAACCAACCCAACCAAGTCATTGTTTGATAAAATCACCGATATTTGATAGCAAAATATTGATTGTAAATTATTGTCACTAAGCAAGTCGTAAAAAAAACTGTAAATTGAAAATACTGACCTGGATTAAAGTCTTTATAGTAGTCTCCCTAGTTTTTATAAGGCTAATGTTACACTGAAGTCTCGCATAATTGATTTTCATTAATCTATGCTTATTGTTATTCAAACTAAGCATAAAGCACCATACTCCGCAGAACTAGATTCCATCCTCACCATTTGAATAGCTGGTCTTCCTTAACTGCTCAGTTTTCGCGGTCCTTCTTGCCGGCACGAGTAAGTTGTGAAATGAACTGCCTTCTGCTGTTTTCCCTTGGAGCTTTGGCATGGCGTCCTTCAAAAGAAGTATGTATATCTCTTTTTCATTACTCATACTCTGAAAGTAGGTATGAAGTTAACTGAGGGGCCTAATTGAAAGTAAAACTTTCAGCCCTAGGGAGAATCGCTTTCTACTGACAGCTGTCAAATTATAAAAAAAAACAAGTTCTATTTTATTCAACCATGTTCCAACTTTCTAGTCTTTCTAACTGCAAGGAGGTTGTTCAACCAAATTCCAACTTTTTATTCAGCAAGTAGGTTGGAAACCCATTACAACGGTAAGAAGTTTAAAAAGTCTAATTAGAGCGCAATGTAATATTTAAATTTAAATAACATAAAGATAGTATTAAATAAATAATATATCTTCTAAATTACTTGATTAGTGTATAGCTTCAACTATTTATTTCAAATAACATAGATTTAAATTATGAAAATGAAAATAATGGCTGAATAATGCTGGCGAACCGAAGCCGAAGGCCCGCCAGAGAAAAAGAAAAAAAAAACCGGGAAGGCGGCAATTCAATCTTCATTTTCACTAATTTTTTTCATGTTTTTGTTTTTACTTTCCTTGTATTCGTAATGAAAAGCACAGTGTTTACCTCGGGTGAAAGTCTTTTGAGTCCCTCAAGCTCCATTGGCGCCCTCGCTAACGCTCTGGCGCCAAACCCGTCTCGGGACTCAAAAAACGTGACTTTCAACACTCAGGTAACAATGTACTATTAAACAGGCTGGCAGCGCAAGTATGTACTCGTATGTACGTGCGATGCAATATCATACGAGTAATTCAAACTCTCAAGGTTGTGGGTAGTCGAGTCCAAGTTCGCATCTTCTTGAAGGATACACTGCTTACTTAAACGTAGGAATTCAACTAGATTCATCGTTGAGCAATTGTTTGTATGTGCAGTGGAAATGAATTACCCGTAGTCGTAACAACAAGTAATAACAATTTTTCTGTTGATATTGTGGGATACTACTCTACTAAAATTAGAGCGCAGTTCTGACTAGTATAAGATAGCCAAAGGTGAAACCTTTAAACAAAAAGAAACAATGAAAAAATTATTTGTACTTGCATGATTTTTAAGGAAAATCTTTGATGTAGGCTATGCTTGGAGTTTTCAATGAAATCTGCCAAGAAAGGACAATGTTGCTTTGTTTGATTGTTTTCTTTATTTTTAATTAAATTGGTGAAGTATGAGCTTCGTTTTAAACTGCCAAAAAATTAAAACAGAACGTTTATTGTCTCATTTTTTTTTGTAAACGAACACGAGTATATCTGCATATTGTCTATCCTTGTTTTTTTTTGTTATAAAGTCCGCCTTCATTCACAGATAATAGCAAAGTTACAATGTTCATCCATTTTTCAGCCACCATACAAAGCGCGTTGCGTCAGTGTTCGAGTGGCCGTGTTTTCTTGTGAAAAATAGTTAACCCAGTTCCAGCCGATCCGGCTAAAAATAATGCGTTACCTGACTGAAACCTCTCGTTGATCACAACAACGTGACTCTCTGTCAATCATAGTCACGGGCGTTCGAATTTTGAAATGATTGTCAGAATATTCGTCTTTTTTTTATTGAGGCCAGTAAGCAGTTCTGAAAAAAGGTTATCATGCAATATTTTTTTAATTCTTTATGGCCAGTTTGGGAATAAAATTGTTTTGTTCTCCTATGCTGCTTTATGCGAACAACAAGCAAAATGTGTTCTAACAAATGAAGCGTTAGGAACCACAATGTAATGTTTGTTGTATAGCTACGTATTGTTAGAAAAGCAGTGATTCAGTAATCTAGATGTTTATGAATAGGGGCCGATGCGAATGAACTCGCTTTTAATGTAATCCAACACTGAAGTATGTCGTTAGCCCGGCTAACCTTTTACAAAAGCTGCTACCATTCCAACTATAGGTTACAGAATAAATAATAATTATTATAAGCGCGTTGTAATCATCATGAATCAAATCTGAATACCTTGTCTCATAAAACTGATTCAGTTAAAAAACGCTTGCAAAAAGTTTTTACTGTGTGAAAACAAAAGACAAAACAACCGTTATTACTCTGTAGGAATGTTCGTTTAATTTGTTGACAATTAACTGTTTTAAAATATTGCAGTATTGTGGTTTCAAAAGCCATCAAGGTCATCGTTATAAAAACCTGAAAATACCTAAAGTTGGGTATACTGAACTGTTATTTTCCTTTGTATTTTCGGTGTATTGACCTGACCTAGTGAATGTATTTATTTAATTGCGGGACAATGTTCGTTCTGAGTGGAATGGGTCGGGTTAGCGCGGTCATGAAGAGGAGCGCGTGCGTGCGTTTGTGGCTGACCTAGTTATGCGCCGGCGATGACGAGCCGACCACACACGTCCAGCCAGCTCCTCCGGCGCGACGTGCCACGCACCCGTCCGCGCACTGCAGCCCATCCTAGCCTAGTTGCCGCTGAAGCATCGCGCAAACCAAACCGAAACCCTTTTCGGCAGTTCAACGACCCCGCTATCGAAATCCGCACACTCACACGCGTGTCCTCGAACGAACAGCCAGATAAAAAATAAATGAAACAAAAAACATCCCAGCTAACGGTAAATGTGTACTAGACAGAGATAACTATATTTCGGCGGTGCATTCGTAAGCGTAAGGTCGACTACGAAAAACACTGACGCAATTTTTACAGCGTACGTAATTGAGTACTGAACGGAGTCAGCGGTGTGTGCGTGAGTGCCGAGAGCGACGCCCGCGTCGCCGAAACGGAGGCGGAATATTTAGGTGAAAGTGTTTCGAATTTCGACATGACGACATTCGCGCGCAGTCGTTATCGTGATTTTGCCGAATCGAGAGGTTCGCGGAGCGCGCTCGCCCCATGATCTGCGTCCGCGCACCCTAAGGTTACCCACATGTTATCCGCAGGAATTGTACCGGACTGCATGCATCACGGTGTCTAGTGAAAGCCCTCTTTGAAAACTATGCTGAGTGGTGTTTCGGAAAATTATCGAAGGCGTAAATTAAAAAGGTGAACGTGTGTTTTGGACGAGGTGGTTATCGTGTGATGTGCATTCTGCGCTGAGGAGAGACAAGCTGTCTGAGAGAGCCGCCCTGGGGCCGCCCGAGGCGCCGGAAGCCTCCGCCCAAGCGACGCAGCTCCAGAATATGACTTCTACCATGGGTAAATATTAAAAATATTACCCAACAGAAATCAGCGACCATCAAAATATTGCATGGATTTTAGTGGGTATGCAAATTAAATTATAAAAAAAAATTATAACAATATGTGACCTAAACAAATTCCTAGTACATAATAAATTGAGCTAGCACGCATACAATATCCATAGAATAGTACGTAAAAAATCCGTAGCACAGTGCTACGCGCTGGGCAAATTTATTATAGACTGCAAGATTTATCCAAAAAATTGTAATCAAATAAATAAAAGGTAGACATATAAAAATATAAATATAATATTTGGGTTGAGTACTTAGTTCAATAATATTTGTCTTTTTTCAAAACCCAGTAATGGTGATAATTTCATGAAAATATTGTTAAATATTTTCAAATTTGCTTTTTTGTGACATAATTATTCAAAAGTTTATATTACAAACGCCATATTAAAAAACCTGTTATTCAAGCCATTCAATCTCTTTCAGTGTTCAGTATAATTTGTAGTTGCGCTACGGCGTAGACTTGCTACGCGCTCGCTACGAATCGTGAGACGCCTACGAGCTACTAGCTTCTATGAAGCGGTAGGCTTTATTTCAATGCCGTTAGTGTGTTTCAAGTGGCAGGCATATTTTAACACAAAGATATGTACTTTATATTTTGTCCGGCCTGGATTCACTTTGCTTTAAAACGTTTTAAGATAATCCTTGTGATCACAGCGCTGCTGCAGCCGCCGCTAAATGTAAATATAAATTATATTATTAGTATTAATGTTTATATTTAAGTAACTTTTTGTCCTATTTTTCGAATATTTTGTAGTGCATGTCTAGATTTATCTTTCTAGGCACGGCGTATACGCCGGCAATACGATATTATAACAGGCAGAGCCAACCACTTAAAACAAGATAGGTAATATAATTATTTGTTCATCACTTGCTCTATAAAAAGTACATAACCTCTCATCCGCAAAACAAGGCATGATTTCAAAACATCAGCTAACCATGACATTCGCAAATCATCTCGATTGATCGTGACTCGACGTCGACCACTTTTACTTTTGTTACGACACCTCCTTTGTATAGAGCCTCCATGGTCTACAGGTCATCGAACCCGACATTAAGTTGCCGAAATAAGTTTTTACGCCAACTTTCCAATACAGTGAAAGCGAAGGTAATGTCACTTCCTTTCGAAGTGGTGGGAGGGTACTTTAAATAATAATAGGCATTAGGAAGGCTGTTGAAAAAATCTATTGTTCGGATTACGTTACAATGGATTAGGTGTTTTTTAAGTAGGTTAAGCATAGTTAGTTTACCTAAGTAGGTTATTTTATAAACTTGGGGGTCTTTTTGTTACCTTGTTATGGAAAATATGATATCTCAATAGTTTTCAGCATTATTAGTCAATTAATTTAAAGATTGATTCAGTTCGTTTTTGTATTTCAAGAAGTGAATTGGATAATACACATTTACCATTGAAAATAAATTTAAATAAATATTAAACAATAATGACTTTATTGTTTTGTTTTAAAATACAATAAGAAAAATTCCTAGCTTTGTTTTAAAATGTAATACTAATCAATAAACTTAATTTGGTTTTATAAACACATAAAAAAAAACATTAAATATTGTATGTCGTTGTTATTTCGCTATATGAATTTATTGCGTTCATCACAGAAAACTAGAGTCAGGAAACGTATCTGCATAAATAAAGAGCTATACGATAATAATAAGATATACTATACTTTGATTTATCGATAGCACAGATTTGTTTTTGAAGCATATTGCGCATCAAACGTGACCTTTAAGTTTTTTGAATATCCAGAAGCATATTTTTTTTAAATCTTAAATACCCTGTCAGTCGATATTTGCATCTAATTTGTAGTTCCATGGTGTAATGAATATAATACAGGAAATACTTAAATCGGAAGTGTTGAGTTTAAAAATGGAACGTTTTAGCTTTGAGCGCGCGCAGGCTGAATGTCAAGGCGCCATGGAGGCCGAAGAGGCCCCACTTTTGATAACTTGGAACCAAATGCACTATTGTTTGACGTAAATTGTGTTCTTGAACGTATGTTTGTAAAAACTTTGTGGTGTTTTGAATATCTCATACTAAACTTTAATACTGAGCCAATTTTATAAAGCTTAAGAAAGTAATAAACGCACTTCTTGAGTTTAAGAGCTATTTTACATACTTAAATTGGTTAAATTAACTCGCAACCATGTTTTGGTAGTTGTTTTATTCTGGCATAAATTTTTAATGTGATATTAGAATTTTAAACATTATGAAGTAATTATAAGCGCAACATGGGTTGCCAATCGTTCGGTAATAAAAATACCTCACTAAATGTTTGTTGCGCAGACGATCTCTAGGAATAGTTGAAGTACCAACTCATCTTAGTTTAGGCCGGCCGTCGCACGTTTTCCGTATTCGCTTTCTGAATTCTTATTTCCGTATTCGGTCATCCGAATGCATGAAATCAATGTAAAATACATTAACTATCACACAAGTTCGTTTTTTTTTGGAACGGAACGAATACATTGATCCCATACATTTGGAAGTCCGAATACGGAAAAACTAATACGGAAAACGTGTGTATGCGGCCGACCTTATCCGTCACGATTTTGTTCCAAAAAGGATGTTAGCTTTTTTTCATAAAATACTAGTAGTATTATGTTTGTTACTCCAGGTCATGAAAAGTATTTAGGTACTACATGTACAAATCTGTGCAATTGATTCTAATGAGATGAGTGGGAACAAACATACCCACCCACTCCCAAACTTTCGCAACAAATACAAGCGCCCCATTAAAAACAAACCAGTGTCCTTGTGTATCACATATTTGCAAACCACGTTGGCAAAGCTACTGCAAGCAATTTTAACTCTTAAGGTCAGTGCTTCAAGGGTCAACATTGCAGGTATGACAGCAGTTTTGAACGTGACCGCACATCGAAACATGGACGGTAGCCAGGTGTGCATGTGAAAGAGCACTAAGGCTAGGTAGATCGGTCGTTGTCGCGGCCTCGGAGTCGACACTGACATTGCAACCGGAACCATCACTTCCTTATTTACACTGGTTATTCAACAAAGAACCAAACATCTTCAAACATTCATAAGGAAGCAAAAAACAAACTGGCCTTGAATCGATCAAAAATAGATCGTATGCAATAGTTTAAATTACTTGTCAACACCAAAGAGGTTTTCAAATCCGATACTACAAGCGCAAGAAGTTTTTATTTTGGGCATCGTGATAGTTTTTTTTCTAGTTGTCAATATAATCTTCAAAACAAAATACCATCTGCGAGTTCCAATTTCGAAAACAAATTGTTTTTATGTTCATTTTTTGATATTGATCAAAGCATTCAAAGTTGTTATGATGCAATTGAACAACTGTAACCTTGTCTCAATCATTTACATTCGCTTAGAATCTGTGGTGTTTTGACTCACGGAAGGATTTAATGCATTGAA
Organism: Thera obeliscata; assembly: GCA_947578465.1. NCBI lineage: Eukaryota > Metazoa > Arthropoda > Insecta > Lepidoptera > Geometridae > Thera > Thera obeliscata. Next base: position 11,135,684 of record OX387926.1, read on the forward strand.
TACCATTCCGATCATGCGCGCACGCACCTCCAATACATTATGTCACTTCCAATGACACAAGTTATTATTCTGTTTTGTTTTTCAGCAAATAAAAAAAACTACTAGTTTAAATATATTTCAATAACATTGTTGACAACTTTAAATAAGGTTTCGAATACAACATCAATATATTACAACAGAATACCTAAACTTTAAATAATGCCTTTTGGCTGCGATGTTGTATGAAAATGTTATGATAGCTCTATTTTAATTCATGTTTGTTTTAAATAACCAATAACAAAACTATAACTTTCTTAGGCAGGGCTTTTGCTCACACCCAAATATTATTTAATCAAAATATTTCTTATAAGTTTATCTCTATATTTATCAAAGCTATGATTGATATTATGCGCCCGGAAAAGTATCTTATAAAATGTAAACGAGAAGCTGTTGACCGTGGTAGAGGTTACTTCCGACTGGTCGAAAATTCTTCACACAATTCGGACCTTTAGTCCGTTTTTCCATACGTGTAGGGCGCAAGTTTGCTTGTACGCTGCCGCTGTTGACTGGCATCGTGGAAACGTCGGAAGTAAAGTGGTGGGAGATACGGTGCCTTGCCTCCAATCCAACTTCTAAGGACATGCTTTGTCTAAGCGAGCCACTTTAGTTCTTGCACGTCCACAGATACTAAAATACATTTGTATAATTTGCTAACAGCATGGTTTTTTACATCTCGAATAGACAAATAAACAATGAATTTGAAAGTCTTTTTAGAAAGCTTAGATTATGGTTCCGGTGTCTGAAACCAAAAAAATCCATAGATGATATCAAAAAATGCAAATCGTTTTTAGAATTGAAAAATTTGAATTTTAAATTTTTGACATTTGCATGGGCAACCCACAACTTGACTGAACATTGTTTGCCTCATTGTCAAGTGTGTACGTGACGTTTATTGTTACAAAAAGCACCTTCCAAAATTAGTTCTAACGGCGTATATTAATTAAATTTTTATGTAGATTTTCTGGTTATTTTATAATCCCATCTACAAACCTGCTAAACAAGGACTTGCGATTAAATACTCGCTCAGAAAAAAAATCTGCGTACCAAAATATGGTGTGTTTATTATTTGAGTAATTTTGTTTACTTTTGTATTAAAATTAAATAAATGACGTCAATCCAGTACGTTTGTGTTTGTGAGAGCTCTTAAACTAATTTACCTTTCGGCGCAGCTGCTTTTGTTGGTTTTGTTTTGAAAATGGCTAAAATATCCACGAAAATAACTGTCTTGTTGCTCAAGCTAAAATTAAATCCTTTTGTACGTATTCTAGACAAAACTGTTAACTCATTGCAAATTTGTTATAAATAACTGTCCCGTTTGCTAACTATATTTTTTTTATATGATTTTCTGCTTAAATATTAGCATAATCATATTTTTTTCCGTGCAAAAAGAGACAACCATTACCATAATTATTGTATATTAAAACTTTTTTGTTGAAAATAATATTTATGTTGAACATTTGTTTTTTTATTCAACAAAACTTAGATGCTTCTGAATTTTTATCGGCATTCTATGATTTTGTGTCTCACAAAACGTTGAAAAAAAACGAGCGTTGTTGTTTTTTTGTGTAATAAATTATTAATTTCACAAAGAATGCATTTGATCAGAAATACAGTCGTCAGCGTATTGGTCAAATTTATTTTACAATACGTTGACGGCTGTTCCCCTGAAAAGTAACATTTCTATTTATAAAGCACTCACTCATTCATGCATGACCTGAGGCGGCATACCAAATATTGCCAATTCGAAGCACGCAAGTGGTTTCTGAAACATCTTAACTCTATAAATACTTACTCAATTAATGTAATTAACGAACTGACCCTGGTGGAGGCCGGTTTCGAGCACGTACTTGCTTCCGCGTGATGTTGCCTCAAGATACGAGGACCCAATTGCATGGGCGAACGAACCCTAAAAAATATAGACTATCAATTTCTGATATGCAAGACATATTCTTAGATCTAAAATGAACTGGCAAGGTCTGTGGAGGATCGGCAGGTACTTTTCGAGCATATGTGAATGTATCTGAAGTTGACCACGGAAACGATGAAGTGACGAAATGGTCAAAATGGCAGGCAGTATTTGGAGTAGAGCAGAGAAAGAATGTTATAGAGGTAATTAGAGGAAGCTTTTACCACTTTAGGCGGTCCGTAGAATAGTGTTTGCAATAGTTATACTAAAACTACTTTAATACGTTGCAGGAAATGTAATAAAATAATAAGGAAAATAAAGTTTTTTATCCTTATCTTTATCAAATACTGTCGTGAAGCCAAGATCCGCAGAGACACAACAGTTTGATTTAACAAAAATAAAGTTTCATTTACTATTTTCAGTAATCTATAAGAATTAACCTGCTACAAACATATTTACAATATGATATAGATAAAACTTTTGAAACTATCATGGTTTTTAACACTATTTATATGAAACAACGGGATATTTACCATGATTAAATTTTTATGAGTTGACTTCCGATATTTCGGCACAGTTGCATGCACCATGATCACGGTTGAACACACCACCATGATCACGATCACAATCGAATCGAATGATCGAATGACATGATCACGGTTGGTATAGATAAACTTATTAAAAGTTGATAATTGAATACATATGAATAATATTTTCTTCCTCCACTCACCTCTTTCATTCGTCATGTCAGTGCTCACTCCTTTCTTGCTCATGTAATCTTTGACGCAGTCAATCCATCTCTTCTTTGGTCTACAGCCCAGTTTCCACCGTCAGTGGAACGGACAAATTAAGTAACATACTATATTTCTACCAACAAATAGTCGAGTAGAAAGGGACTGAGCGAGCAGAAGTGTTGAAATGAACTCGCTCATACTCTTTGTATAACTCTTTGTTGGTGGAAATGTAAACCTATTTCATTCAAAAAGAGTCCGTTCCGCTTAAGGGGGTACGATTTCCATACAAACTTAATTTACACAACTATGGGCGAATAAAGTATTAATGTACACTGAAATAGCTGTAATAGGCTTTTACAGTGGTCCTTATTACCGGCCAGTTATATAAAGTTGGAGTGTCAGCCGTTGGTCGTGGCAGTCGGGGCTTCAGAAAAAGAACTAACAGACTTTTACGACTATTTTGAGACATATGTTTTAAGCTCATTCACGTATTCAATGCCGAGTACCCGTTAGAAAGAATGACGAAAAAATTACTTTTTTGGTTTTTTATTAATATTTCTGTTATCCTACAGTTTTCTCCAACTTTATATAACTGGCCGGCAATAAAGACCACTGTAAAATACTATTACAGCTATTTCAGTGTACATTTATACTTTGTTTGCCCATAGTTGTGTAAATTCAGTTTGTATCGGAATCGAACAACCTTAACGTTTCTCGCTCCCCCTTTCGTGGCGGAAACCGGGCTTACCTCTTCTTCTATAACCCCCATCCACTACCACCACTTTAACCCAGATACAGTGCTTAGTAAATTCATTCCAAAATATATACGATACCTACTGCAATGACGCATGCAAAATGTCCTCGATAAAAACTTCCGTGTAAATTATATGTAAACCAAGACAGTTGGCTGTTAACCCCCATCTAGGTCATCTCAATTGCGACTATTAAAAACATCTACGAAGAACTTAAAGCTGCCAAAGATAATACCCGAGCAATTGAACTTCAGTTCCGGCAGACGGAAAAAAGTTCAAGTTTTTTTTGTACTTTAGTCCGATGATAATTTGATTCTGGAACATAATTTTCGGGCAGAACACAAAATCCTTCGTGAAAGAAAACAAAAAATCCGAAAGTATATTGATCAGCCACATCCCATCTACAATTCCAAAAAGTGAGCGTTTTATTGATTTTATAATTTATGTAGATATGCATTCACAGCCGAAACTAGCCAACAATATCATCTCTTTGAAATTCAAGACAATTTTGAAAATGTTACAATACTATTTTATTTATTGTTATAAAAACTCCCTATCCTAAGCCTATTCCTGCGATAGGTGTTCGATTTTTAAAATCATGTTGTTTAAAAATCGAACACAAATTAGGTTGTAGTTAAGCATTCGGCCAAACATTAATTTGCTATTTAAAATTCTTATTACTCGCGGAAGTCTGCCAAAGCTCACGGTCTCGTTTAAAAGACGCTTCAACACCGCGAATTATTTTTATTGACTCGATTTCCACTTCATTATCAAGGTCTTTGACTCACTCGTTTATTTTAGCTAGAGTTCATTTGTCTTTGTTTACAAAATAGGTTCGGCGAACGTTGCACTCGTTCTGTTTTCGAATTAATTTGTATGTGACAAACAAAGCGGAATTGATGGGATTACTGACAGTGACGTACTTCTTTAAACAAGTATTTATGCTGGTTTACCTTTTTCCATTGTTCATTTATAAACTAATTTAATTAGTCCAAAAGCTTCTTGAAATCTCATCATATAAAATTTAGCCAATATTAATTATAGTTTCGTCTATAAATATGAATACTAAGGTCTTCTTACCTTTGTCTTTTCATGGGGCCTATTTGTCATTCGTTTTCTGTTAACCTATACCTACACAACCGTGCACGGAAATACCGATTTGCACAATACTTGAAATAAATATAGTTTGGAACCTAAAATAGTTCATGTAAACTTTTTTTAATGCACAATCGAGCAAAAGTTAGGCCTTGCGCATAACTAGGCGATCTGCGATGGCGATGGCTTTGGCAATCAGTGTCAGTACAGGGCTTTAGGTGAACTTTGACAGTGCGATATTTGACAGCGATACAATGATCGCCATCGCATGCGATCTAGATATGCGCAAGGCCTTACTTTCATCTACTTTTCCAAGGGTGCGTCTATTGTAAAGACTTGTTTGAATTTGAATTTAGAAGCAAAACGCATTTATACAATAGTCAAACGTCATCAATACAGTGGTTACTGATAAGGTACACTAATAGGTATTCACGCAACTGCAATGACGCTCAATGGAAATGACTAACCTTATCAAACCTACGTACGCCACGAATTCATTTTTATTATGTACATACGTCATCAGTAACAGCTTTCTGTAATCTGTTACCAACTTCAAACTCTCCTCATTTTTAACCGACTTCCAATCAAAAAGGAGGAGGTTCTCAATTCGGTTGTATGTTTTTTTTTTTTTTTTTTTTTTAATGTTTGTTACCGCATAACTTCGTCATTTGTGAGCCGATTTGAAAAATTATTTTTTTATCTGAAAGGTACTGCTTCCAGATTGGTCCCATTTTAATTTTATTAAAATCGGTGTTGCCATTTTTTTTAAATAATTTCTTTAATGTTTGTAACTGCATGCCTCCGTCATTTATGAACCGATTTAGAAAATTATTTTTTTTATTTGGTTATTCTTACGTCCAGATTGTCCCAAACAAATTTGATTAAAATCGGTTTAGCCGTTTGACAATGAAGTCGGTTTCTCAAGTTTTTTAAACTTATAATTATAATTCTTGCAGTCACTGCACATTCTTCTTCTTATCGTGTCTCTGGTTCTTTCAAAGTTAAAAGGGTTAGGGGTTTAAGTGCGCCTCAGAGAGGCTCCTCTCGTTCACTTGACAAATTCTTTCGAAATTTTTAGGTTTTACGACATGCCAGTTTCCGCACGATGTTTTCCTTCACCGTTTGAGAGTGCATAGTGCCTATCCCTAAAATGCCGTCGGTCCATCCAGGTCGATATAGCCTAGCTAGACTAAATACTTGATATTTCTAGTATTAAGTAAAAAGTATAGAAATATTTCCATACATACTCGTAGTATCGTATTAGAGTTCAAAAACCTTACAATTTATTATTTACTACACGGCTCATGGTTATGAATGCATCTTGATAATAATAAATAACATTGTAATACTTTAAACGTGTCTATTTATACAAAACTTATAAACATATCATATGGTTTAGACTTAGAGTTTTAATTATTATGTACAACACAATGGTGACTCAAACAGTAGGTATACTTAACTTTATCCTTGATCGTCTGTGAAAAACCTTAGTCAAATAAAAACTAGACACAACGATCCATAGTATTCGCTGAAGGGAGTGTCTATGGTATAGTCTCAAGATACTTTTTTAGATTTTAGATTATTTTTGATTTGTGAAAGGGTCATATCAAAAAACGGTAGGAACCAAGCCGTTGTTTGTTGCCTGTGTTCTTCTAGGCTTGGTCGCGTGGAACTGGCGCCTAGACTCGCCTAGCTTTAAGACGTTTCATAATCGGCGCATTTACGTACATATCTACGTATGCAAGCATAGTTCACTTTGCTATCGGGATCGTAAAAATGCTGCTGCGTAGATGAAAAGCCTGAAAAAATCTTAATAAAATGACTGAACTACGACTGTTCGCTGTAGTACTTCGTTCGTCACCATGAATCTTGGTGACATTGAAAATCTAACTTCGAAATTTGAATTGAATACTTTTTAAATGTTGTTTACTGGCCACTGAGAACTTGAAACGGTGACCTTGAATTTAAAAAGATAACTTTTGAAATTTGAACTTTTTAAATGTATCAAAGTTACCCGCCTATCTCGGGCCCGTTCTACATAAACACGCCACCAATTTCACCAAACACCCGTGAGTTACGAGTTATTTTTAAACTTTTCAAGTTGACTTCATTATAAGGTCAGTGGTCATTCATTATGAAGCCAATTCAATCAACGTGGTGGATATTTTCTGTAATTTTGTTTTAACATAAATACAAAATAAGTTATCAATGTTTCTACATACTTTAACTATTGAAGCCTATTGTTACATATATTCTGCAATTCAAACTACTATTGTAATCTCTTGCCGACGGGTAAAAGTTGTAAACACAGCTTAAATCTAAATAACGTTTAATCTTTGTTGGTTTTATTCTAACATCAAGAAATCACACATGACACCTAAGTCAAAAAATACCAAGTATTATTTTTTTACAGTTTATAGGTCAATATTTGACCGAAATCTAACCTGGTGTTAATTTCCTTGTCCACAGGAATAATGACACTCAGCCGCGGCCCGTGTGACCTGGACAACATGAGTCTGTTCCAAGACCTCAAACTCAAGAGGCGGAAAGTTGACTCCCGATGTAGTAGCGATGGTAAGTCTTCTATCATACTTATCTTCCTGCCAATGTTCATTCCAAATCACTAAAAGCATAGTATATATTCGATATAAGCTTTAAAAGTTTGGCAAAAAAATAAACATGGTTAAAAATTTTGCCATGCCTAACCAAAGAGTAATGACAAATAAATATTAACTGTGCTATGTTTAAGGAATGTTTTTTTAATAACGTTTAATTTTATTTTGCGTAATATTAAATTTTTGCGTACTAGTTTTGTCGTTGTATTTTGGAAAAACATTGGCAGGGAGACCTAGTTTTTTACTTTTTATGTACCTATTTTGAAAAGGCTCCTCTCGAAAGAAAAAGAACACCTTCGACTCAGTTTATCGGATATCACGTTTACTGTAAAGTAGATTCGCAAGTAGTGTAAGGTCAAAACATCATTGTTATTCGAATCGGGATGTCTTGTGATTGCGACTCTACTCACGGACCGCTGTCACTTTCAAACACGACAGAGCCTTTGTACTATGTAATTTCATTTTCATTCAAACGTGTTTCTCTTGTCTATCATTATGTCTATGTTATGTGTATGTTGTCTTGTCTCTATGGCATGTCAATGCAGGGAAACCAAAATTTATGGATGGTGGTGGTACAAAGGTTCATAAAATTATTTGTTACTTTTACGAACGTAAACTACTTTGTCACAATGCGTATTTTTATATTTAAGATATTCACTCTTTTAAAATGTACAACTTTATTTAGAAAAATAAAATTCATCTTATAAATTAATTTAATAATCCACTTGAAAAACCAAGATTCAAATTTTACTTTAAATCATTATTTTTAAAAATGTTGTCGTGATTTTCTCTAAAAATAAAACTTACACGAGACCCTCTCGACATGATTACGCCTTAGCCCACAAACCCCTCTGGAATGGTAATGGAAAACACTCACTGAATTAAAAACTGTCAGTCAGTTAAAAGAAGCGTTCGAGACGATCCGAATCTTCTAAAAACCGAATCAATATGGCATAACACTCAGCTACTTGGTAATTATTTTACATGACACAACGAATATGCAAATAGGTGTTTGATAATCGTCGTACGAAAGTTAAATAATTTAGCATAACACCGTGAGAGAAGCTGACCGGTTCTCAGAAATGGCAGCACTTTCACTTTAACAGAATTGCTACAAAAAACTTCCAAAACAAGATCCGGTTTAGTGAGTTTTTACTGGATTTTGTATGGTAATTCTGATTGTGAATATTCATAATTTTGACGGCTCATTAATTTATTGTATCACTTTCATCTATGGCCAAAACTTCCGTGTTTATCAATAAAAAGAAGGTTATATAAACTCTTACTTTAAAAGTGGTCAAGTAAATTATCACACTCATTATACAATTAAAAGTTGTGTTGACGTCTCCAAGAATACCCTCAAGTTTTCAAACAAAAAAAATTGTTAAATTTCCACAAACAAGCCAGATTTTTCATGTTTTCATCGCGTTCTACTTAAAATAAAACGAAAAAAACCCAGTTTGTTGCGACATAAACAAAAAAAATCGGTTGTCTGTACAGTCGGTTTACTGATGATAGTTGAACGTGACAACGTCATAAACCTGTCCACGCGGACGCATCGCTCACTCAAGTAGGATAGAGACAGATGTCGAACGCTGCCGAACGCGGAGGCTGATTTTGCCTCTTTGTCGCTCTCGCTTGCACTTCAAGCCTTAAATGGAACGCCTTAGAGCGAGGTAACGCGAGTCATGTTTTTTTGTGCGTGCAGCCGACTCCATCGAATTATAAGACGTTGTCACGTCACAAAAACCCAGTTTGTTGCGAAATAAACAAAAAAAACTACATAAACTTACGTTATAAAGTTACGTAAATAACCGTGTCGCTGAACAATGTCATTGTTACAAAGAAAGTTAACGTGAAGAAGGTGAAAGTAATAAACGCGATGCGGTAATTATTGGTATTGTAGCCTCATGAATAAGCCATGAGATTCACTGTCATACAACGTAACTCATCGCCGGAGGCACAGTGCCGGCGTTTCGTGCGACTTTTGAGGCAGGAAGGCCCACATTCCGTACAAAAAGCCTCACTATTGTAACGTTTATTTATTTTTATCTGTAATTCCATTTCTATGGTAGATAATCAGCTACCATACTAGATACTAGTTTACTTAATATACTTATTTATCAAATGCTGAAAATGAGAAAAAATCTATGAATGCATTTCAAATTGTTTTTAAATTCAAATAATGCCTTCTTTTATTAAAATAATCCATTTACAATATTCAATATTCCATGTGGCATATCCGTGGCACGCCCTGTATAAGTTAATTAATACATAGACATTATTTTAAACCACGCCATCTAAGTCCCAAGCACAACTACCATCGGAACGTGGTATCTGATGCAGTTTGCTTTTAACTGATATATTTTTGAATTATTTTTATGCATGAAACAGCTTTCAAATAAAATCGGCACTTTATCAAATTCAAAATTGTTTTATTCAGTTGTATCTCAGGGATCACTTTGAAACGCCTAATAGCTAGTTGTACCTATGTTCCGGTTCCACATAACCAAGCCTATGCTTGGTTCCTACCTTTTTTTAGTATGATTATTTTACAAAACAAAACAAAAATAGCAGTGTGGTATCAATCTTATATTCAGACTTTGAGCATTGTTTCAAAATAAGAACCTTGAGTTTCTACATCTCTGCTTATTATTTTAACTAGTTACGTAATCTACTCGTAGCTCCAGTACGTCAGTAATTCGGGTGTAAATCTAGATTGTATACCGTTCACGATCGGGAGGTGTGTGTTGTGACGATGATCAGCCACCGCCGTCACAATGACGCGCCCTCACACGCGCTATATAAATACCTAGTTGAATAAACATAGTCACATGTGACTTTACATAGTTGTCGGCATTTTGACCTTTAGTGCCTTGACTCTAGATACAGATTACTGTAAATACGTGGTGAGATCAAAAAAAAATTGGATTACAAGATCAATCCAAAAATAAGTATTGGTGCAATATTGGACTGTATCAATAGAATACCATTACTGTATCCACTGTTTATTTTCATTGAAATCCTGTAATTTAAATTTAAATTTTATATAATTGTACTCATTGAAGAATACGTTTGATCAAAAATTATGAGGAGCGGATGTGCAAATACAGATTAATTTGCTTAAAGAGCCTTAATTAGGTGTCATTAGTTAATTTTTAAATTTGTGAGGACACTCCTCTGTTGGATACAATTAACTTTAATCATTTGATTAAGAATACCACGCAATGTTTCTACACCTACATTTTAGGCGCCTCATTTGTTTATCGAATTACAGTTTTGAGAAAAACAAGTCTGAAGCATCCTATCATTTTGTTAAAAATAAACAAGTAATCATGCATTAAAAACTGAAACAAAAATACGAGTCACTGAAAAAACAATAAACCGAACGAACGGCAATAAATAACTTGATTCGCGAATAAATAAGATGTAAATTTTCAACATAACACTTTCAAGCAACATATCATCTACGGATGACTTATCGCCATTCCTAAGAAGATGACGCGAAACAGCAGGGTGTCACGTGGCCACCCTGGCTACTTACCACCCGCCCTGCCCTAAGAAGCAAGGGAGGGGGTAAAAAGGGGCCTGACCCACTTTCCTTGTGTCGGTGACCGCGCGCGACCTTCGACTGCAACGATCGAAGCGATCATCCGCCCGAATTATGAATTGCATGTTGCGTAAGCGAATAATCGCTATTGTTGTTTGTAAGGCCCATGAATACTTGAGTTTTGTACAGTAGGTATAGTTTTTATTTCGGGTAATGTTTTGCTTTAGGCAGTGTTGTCTTGCAGAGTTGCGATTTATGAAATAGTCCATTATAAGAAATGAAAGTTTTGGGGGACACCATTCGTGATGAATGATTCTACGTGCGCTTCACACGAAATTGAAAGTATTGATTCAGTTTTTTTGTATTATGGGGAGTAACAGCGTATGTTCTCTTTGGCTGTTGACGTTATGTATCTTTTCCTCGAGCGTAATAAAATAGCCAACCGCCTATTGGCAACAACAACGAGCAATCAAACAGTTATCTAGTACCTAGCGTTGCATCACGCGGCTAGAAAGATCGGTCCCCACCAATGATGTGGCAAAGGACGCGTAGTGAAATAGAGATCGTCCTCGAAGCGAGAGCGGTGCACGCGTTGCATTGCACTAGTCATTGTGCGGTTGCATTTCGCACGCACGGCCGCCTGAGTGACCTAATAGTGGCTGGAGGGAGGGACCGGGAAGCGGGGAGCAGCACCAGTGCGGTAGGTCGGGCTCACTGCGCGCGCCCGCCGCCCGCCAAGCGCCGGCACTGGAAAACTTTCTTCGCGACTTTTCCTCGTAAACAAAACCGCGAACGAATTGCGCCCGCGGCCCAACACTAACCTCTCGCGAATATAATCACGATATACCCATCCTGGACTATGTGATTATTATGATTAATAAAGCGGTAATCTGGAGTCATTGTACTGTTGTGTTTGCGATGTAACAGGTCACGTGGCTAAACAACTCCTATGGATATAATAATAAAAAGTCGGTAAAGTTTCTAATTTATTGATTTAAGCTAGTGTTTATTGTTTTAGACTTTGGATTCCATACCCTGAAAGGTATAAACTTTAATTTTATACACAAACTATAATAGTTCAGATGTCACTAAATTCAATAACAATGAGTTATGAAAACTACTTGTTAACCCAATTTCAAAAAGATCTAATCTCTAGGATTGTAATGCAAGGTATGTTCATTCCGCTCATTCTTACTTTTCTATAATCCATACTATTTATAATCAGTGTTGTGTGTGTACCACATTGAACATTAAAACTAACCAGGTAAGTATAGTTTGTGAAAAGTATCTGCAGCTCTAACAGTGACGTAGAGCCCTTTGTGTGCGGCGGCGCGGCGGTTCGCTTCCGGGGCTGCATCTGCGCGCGCGCCGCTTTCACTTTCTCCTCGCATCTCGCCCACAGACACCCGCAGACACGCTTCCTCTATTTTCCGCGTCTATTCCGGATAGTTACGTAAAGTTTCAACGTTTTATACAATTATGAAATGAAAATGCATTATATTAATTAGTTAGGTTCCCGAGGTCGGGTTAGATAGTTGCGCTGAAGCTCGTCAGAAACTTCAGCCATTAGTATAATAGATTAGTTTCGTATGTGTGCGGTGTGGGGCCACGGCGGCACTCACATCGTGACGCAACCGGCTAATCTAGTCGGCGTCGGGAAGTGCAGTGTCGCGTCCCCGCGCCCCGCGGTTCTAGCTTCGCGTCGCCCGGTCGTTGACATTTCACCTAGTTTCTATTCGGCGCGCATCTGAAAAGCCCTTGGTGTTCTTTTCCTTTCGTACGGATCGTAGAGACCGGTCGTCTAATAGAGTTGTGTGTTCTCAGGCGAGTCGGCCGCCGATACGAGCACGTCGTCGCCGGACCCGGGCCCGCCGTCGCCGCGCATGGCCGACGCAGGCTGCAGCACGCCGCCGCACCCTCCGCCCGTGTTCGACGGCGGCAGCTCACCCTCGCCTTCGCCCTCGGCGTGCCATCCCACCGTCATCCGCTCCACGCAACCCTACCCTGTCATCAAGTTTGAGGGAGCGGCGCCACCTTCCGCCAAGGCGGATCACTCCAACGCCATCAAGCATGAGTCCACGCAGCATTCCTCGGTGAAGCTAGAAGGAAATCTGCCAGAGTCGATGCAGCTATACCGACACCGCAACATCGCTTCGCCTCAAGCCAGCTCTCATTCACACCCATCGCTTTCGCCAGGGCCCTGGCCGCCTCAGGCTTGCATCAACGGGGTTAAGCCTGAGCTGATCGGAGGACGTTTCCCACCGCAACCGATCGAACCTAAGCAGGGGGTGCGAGGCGTGCAGAATCAATGGCGTGGCGCACCGGCAGTCATCATGGGAGAGTCGGGTGGAGTACGGACTATGTTCTGGACTTTACCAGCGCCTAGCTCTACCAACGAGCCATCCCCTAGTGCATCACATACACCAACTCCACCCACCCCTGACCCCGCGACTTGCACTGAAGAATCTGCGGCGAGACTGCTGCTAAACCTAGGGGGAGAGTTGAGAAGGCCAAGAGGGCCGCCCCTGAATATGGAACTCTTATGGGCTGGAGACGTGTCCCAGCTTCCGCCACACCAACAGCAAGCGTTAAATCTTACCCTACCCGGAAGTATTGTGGGAGGCTCACCTGTTCCTGGAGCCAGTAGTTTGGGGCTAGCTCGTCCAGAGCTCCGCACTTATGCCGCTGAAGCTGAACGTGACGAAGATGAACAGCCTATGATCTGCATGATCTGCGAAGATAAGGCAACGGGACTCCACTACGGAATCATCACATGTGAGGGCTGTAAAGGTTTCTTCAAACGGACTGTACAGAATCGACGCGTGTATACGTGTGTGGCTGATGGTGGCTGTGAAATTACAAAAGCACAAAGAAATAGATGTCAATACTGTAGATTCAAGAAATGCATTGAGCAAGGAATGGTTTTACAAGGTAAAAATCGATAATTTATATCGGCCACATAATTTTAAAGTGAAGTTTTGGTACAAGTTCTATAGTACATGTTTTTTTCAGCTGTTCGAGAAGACCGAATGCCAGGTGGAAGAAATAGCGGAGCCGTCTACAATCTCTACAAAGTTAAATATAAGAAACACAAGAAAGCCAACAAAGCAGGGACAGCCACGAGTCGAGCGTCTCCACCCGAGAAGCCTAAAGAGCCTCTGCCTCCCCTCCCACCACACGTAGTGAACGGCACCATACTAAAGACTGCATTAACTAATCCTAGCGAGGTAAGAATCTATTTAACAGCTTTAAAGCTAAAGCCAAACTGTTTGAATGTAAACACGAAAGATAAAACTCCGACGGTTTGGCTATAGCTTATTACTTGAAGAGATTTAGACAAATTGGCATGTTTAGTAATGCACGTTGAGTTGTTGCAGGTCGGCCATTTAAGAGCGCGACTGGAGAGCGCGGTGTCATCATCCCGAGATCGTGCGGTGACTCTCGAGCGAGCCATGCACATGATCGGAGCTCTGATGGACTGCGACGCGATGGAAGACATCGCCACAGTGCGGCATTTACCGGACCTGCTCCACGACACCTCAGAAATAGGCGACAAACTCTGCAAAATTGGCGACTCGATAGTGCACAAAATGGTCGCGTGGACGAAAAAGCTACCCTTCATCATGGAGATTCCAATGGAAATCCACTCAAAGCTTCTGATGGAGAAGTGGCACGAGATCTCAGTGCTGACGACGGCGGCATACCAGGCGATACACGGGAAGCATTCGCAGGCGCCGCCTTCGTCCGACCATGAACAAGACTTTATACAAGAGGTGAGTTGCCCGTTCTAATCGAGGAATTAGAAAGTGAGTTGAGTACGTAATTTGTTTTTACGAGTAGTTTCTGGCTAACGAGCCCTAGATGTAGTGCATGAGCACGCTCCAGGTCACATTCGCTCCAGAGACTTCCGCCACATGCTTAGTGCACGAGTTACGTGATCTGCATCGAGGCTTGCGCAACCGCGGTAGAAAGTCGCCTGGCGGAGACCGGCTGCATTCGGACGTTGCACATTGAACGCATAACGCACTCTATAACCATCGAGAAATAATGCCAAAGAGCCTAGCATAACACGATCTATTGTCTATTGATAGCCTGCGTATGATCGCGCGCAGCATTTGACATTGTAAAATCGAAAGTACCGATGTTTGCATCATGAGTCATCATCACTTAAGCCTTGCACACAACTAAGCGCTCTGTGGTGGCAATCAGGTAAACACTGTCATATTTGACAGCGTTTTAATGATCACTACCGCAGAACGCATAGATGTGAACAAAGCTTTACATTGCAATGGATTGACTAATGTCATACCTACATCAATTATATATGACAGTTACGTTTTATCGTTTAATGCGCGAAATTCAATTAATTCCAACGATCCTAGAATTGCATGTTACATAAACCGAGTGCCAATTTATAATAACGTTGGTTACAGAAATCACTTTTCATTGTCTAGAACATTTCCTCTTCAACGATGTTACGTAAAGATAACTTCTCGACAATTTGTAGACAAAATTATCATAATTGGATTACGTTTTGTCGTAAAAATATATTCATAGCGTTTGTCAGCGATTTGCTCAAAATATTCTTTGACGCTTTATTAATCGATGACCTATTGGAACTCGAACTTGGCTAGGCTAGGCTAGGCTAACGTGTGTTGTGGTATAACAGATGGAAAAAAACTTGCAAGATATTTTGAAAAAAAAAAATTGAATTGCAAATTAGAGGTCTGATTGTTTCATTTGATCAAGAATTTGATTGTTTGGATTGGTAAAAACCACCTTTAAAAAAAAACATTCAAGATAATTTATGAAGAAAACAACAAGGAAGTATTCTTCATAAATTAAAAAAAAACTCATGATAAATGGATCACCATGAAACTTCACAGGACTGAGTTTTCACCTTTCCTCCAGGTGAACGCAAACCTACGGACGCTTCAGAACTGCCTGACGTCACTGATGGGACGACCAATCACGCTGGAGCAGCTGCGATTAGACGTTGGCCTGGTGGTGGAGAAGATGACTCAGATCACTTGCGTGTTCCGTCGCATACAGCTGAGGATGGAGGAATACGTGTGTCTGAAAGTCTACATACTGTTGAATCAAGGTCAGTTTCTTCAATGTGTTTTTTTTGTAAAAATGTGGGTAGTCATTTGATAAATATGGACATATTTATAGGCAGCTGCAAAGCTTATTTAAAAAGAGATTTCAAACATAATAGTCATAACCATGAAAAAACGCAAAAGCACGAAAGTGCTCTGATGATAATTAATTAACTAAATAAACTTTATCTACGTAATTATTATATTATACGCAAAACAGTAGAACTCAAATGAAAATTAAAACTGTGCTAAAATAAAAAGATAAGAAATAAGACACTTTAATTATTTAAGTGCAGATGTTTGACGTCAAACACAATGTTGAATCTTACGCCTCTGGAAAATGGTGCTAATTGGCGGATAGCATTTCAGCTACTCAGTTTATTTTATCCATTCATCCATCTTGCATAATTTGGGGTAAAAAGACTGCTTCAAACTATTTTTACCCGACTATAAATTATTATTGTTTTACTAATTCTTCGTAATGTTTCGGAAAATAAAATATAAAAAAATAAAACTAAATAAATATACCAATTTGATAAAATATGTATATGTTATTTTACGTTTTACAATTTAAAAACCAATCTGAAAGTATAACCGATGAGCCGAGTTAAATAAAACTTTTTTTATCTTTTCAGATAAAAAAAGTTTTATTTAAATCGGCTCATTTCTACAAAGTTATAAAATAACAAAATTGAAAAAATACAACTAAATGGATATACCACCTCTTTTTATAACGCTTTTATTAGCGTATGCGAGTTCGTAAGTTTGTATGTAATTTTATATGAATTCGATTAAAAATAGGACATACCTACTGTTATTTACAGAAATACACGGAATAATAACACATTGTAGTGCTTACCCCACCTGGAAAACAGGCAGATGATGATGTTAATGATGATTATGTACGCGCTTATTATTATTCGTTTGAAAAAACAAGTAACACGATTTCTTATCGAGTTCTAAATAAAAAAACAGAATAGTTAAAAATACTGAATAGAAATAAATATAAAAAATATAGAATATTAATAGAATAGTTATAAAGAGAATAGCTTCCACGAACTGGAAGACGAAGTGAGGACGCCTATACCCGATTTACCGACGATATTTTAAAGATCGTGGGATGGCGATAGATGAAGAACATTCTTCATGGAAAAGTGTAAGGAGTATACCGACTGAAAATAAAGATTTATTGAATATCCAGCATCCTTCTTCAGGCTGATGATAGTGTTAAGATAAAGCGATTGGTATACTCGTAGTAAAATTCTCTTGCATTTCTGAGAACATTGAATGTATGCGATTTTGAGGGTAAAATTTAGTACTTATTAAGTTAGTAGTTTAGATGTTTTCCGCCTAGTCTGTGCTGACCCTAAGGGTGCATCGGCCATCTATTCATGTAGGTCAGTTATGTTACGTAACGCGCAACTGACTCTTCTAACACGCAAGTGCTTTCCGAGAATTTTAAACGTGAATGTCGTGTATGTGACAATTATACTTGCAATGCGGTCAGCTAGACCTCTTGGACAATCTCTGCAACAGATAGAGTTTGATCTGTTAGCAGTAGTGGAGACATTATAAACGTTTTTCAACTTTTGGTATGTTTTACAAATTGATTTTCGGAAAAAGACGCAATTTCTGTAGAAAGATTTACGCACGAAATTCTTTAGTGGTTCAATGCAAGACTGTCATATTTCTGGCCTATATTTTTGTCTTACGTTAATGTCAAAACTAAACTCCTTGACTGAGTAAAATTAGTCCCGAACACTCCAGATTTTAGCTGTATAGTTGGTATAAAAACTAGAGGGTCTTAGTATGAAAACGATTTTATGGCGTTTTAAATAAGGAACTTACTGCGTAATAGTTTTCAAACGTAACGGTCAAAACAATAAGGCCGAAACTCAACATGAGACAGCGATACGCCTCGGTGTAAAGTACGCTCGTTTATATTATTATGATTTATGTCACAAGTAACCCACTTCGCGACTGTCGCCCGATACATCGATTAGGGTGCTTTTATGTGTTGATAACTTGCCAACTTCTAAGCTATCGCTATCTTTAACTACCTTTACCAACTTAACCCTAACAATATGTACTCAGGGCTACATATTATAAAAAAAACTAAATGTTGCGTTTCTGTCAAATTTCGTGTGTAGCATTCTGCGTTTCCTACAAATTGTGTTTGTCATTTTGCTCAATAATACCTAGTACATTACTGCCGTGGTGGTAATAGCTGTTTTGCTGGCCGTGCGTAACGCAGGTCCAGGATATTCTCAGTGCGGTCAAAATGTCGAGGCCTTTAAAGCATGGACAGCTAGGGCTGCCATGATGACCAAGCTTGATGGCCGAGGACCTAGTGAAGCTAAGCTCGAGGCCATCATAGCGTGGCCAGAAGAGCAGTCATTACGGACCAAGGCTTGTGTTATACCTACTCCAAAAATGCGAGTGCATAATTTAAATAGAACTACTAGTAAGTCAACAATAGCTTTTCCTTTGACTTCGGTGGCATGCATTTTCAATCACTATTTTACGTCCACATGAAATTCATTTCATTACATTCTTATGCAGTATAAACTACTATGTATAAGCTGGCTGCCGGTAGCTAAATCTGAATAAAACCTTTTTGCATCTGACCATTTTTTAAAAAAGAACTTTAAATTCTGTTTAAACCTTTTTGTAACCTACCTAAACTTTGTTGGCGTCTTTTTGAGTAGCATGGCAAAGTCGTCTTTGCTCAAAAAAGGTTGTCAAAATCACAAGATTTATTGAGTAACATCTGAATCTGCATTTTCTGCGATTCTGTCAATGCGTAAAAGTGTAATTTTTTTTTATTGCAAAAAATAATATCTATTTCAGTAGCTTCAATAAATTTAGTTCAGCACAAATTAAGCCCAATACTCAAAACATTTATATTTATAATTCATAAAGGGCTGTCCAATCAACCAACATTTATTGCAGACTCGCACCAATTTAAAGTTGTATATAATCTTTAAGTAATAGTACACTTCCCGAGTTAAAGTACCCAGTCCTAAGCACTTGTAAATAGAGCTAGGTTCATAGAAGAGCTGCCAGTAGGAAAACTATGACATCCTGTGTTATCGCACGCTGTAACTAGGTCGGCGCGTGAACACCGCCATGTTTGAAAATTATTTTCACTGCATCATGTAGAAAGCACTTTGTAGATGGAAATAACGCGTATTGTATTGCATTATGTAAATATTGAATTGTATTTATTGGTGTTGGGTTACGCAATAATAGGTGGAGGATTATGCTAAAACATTTTGTTGCTTTTAAATGAAATCAAATTACACATCAAGTAGAATGTCGTAGTATGAGATTCCGCATAATTTGTTCAAAAAAAATAAGAATCAAACAATACTAGATGGATTATATTATTATAATAATCTTATCGTAATTGAACAAGTTTATTTTATAATAATATTTAAAAAACTAGAAAAAATTTACTTCTGATAAACAATAATAATATATGATTATAAAGTAATTTTAATATTTTGGATTTAATAAAATACTCTCTGCTCTTATGCGTGGCATCCACAAAACCAGTTGGTTATGTATGTTAGTTAGGTCCTCTCACCCCAGATACAGTTAACGCCAAAAGGAAGTGATAAATACGAATCTGACAGCCGTTTCAGAAAGGCAAGTGAGCCGGTGAAATGGAAAGCGCTTGCGCAACGCACATTAACACATGGATGTGTGAATGTGTGTGAACCTTGCGTGTAGTTGTGGGTTGAGCAATCGGAATCTGAACTATTGGATTTGACATACTAGATACTTAATACTTCTCTTAGTAAATAAACATTACTAAGCTGATGAGAAGTTCATCGAAGATTTGTTAAGGTTCTTTAATTAGTGGTTTAAGCACAAACGGTACAATAGGTTTTATCTGTCTACCTTAGGCATAACTAATAAATTAAGTTTTATTATGATTGGATAAATACCATACGTACTCGTAAAACGTCAAGTTAGATATTGATTTACCACAATATTTCTAGCAAATAACTAATAATAAACCCCACCTGTTTGGTAATTTTGAATAATAAACACGATTTATTTCAACTTGAAATCGATAAAAGCGAATTTAAATTGTTTCTACGTCTTGCTAGAGCACAGTATAGAGCGATAGTTGCGTCATCGAAAACGGGATAGCATTTCACTATCGGGCGGAAAGCGCGACGCGGAAGGCGAACTTTCTCTTTTGCGCTCCGTGCCGTGCTCTGCGCTCCACGTAATTTGCAACTGATAGACACGTATTGTAAGATAAACTTACATGAAAATTAACCATTTTTCAATTAAAATCAAACTAGCCTCCACACATTCATACAATCACATTATAATTACGCGCACCTAAAAACAAACATCAATAAAATTAAACATTCGCACTACCTAGTCATCGTAATACCGTGGAAAAGCAAAAACCACAGGTTAAGTAATAGCTAGTACCTACGTAAGGTATAGCCGCGTTCGTGCGAGAGAGACGGGTAGCGAGGACGCGAGCTCGCTCGAGGCGGAGGTCAACGGCTAGCCGCGGTCGTTGCCCCGCTATCGGAGTGACCTACTGAGCGCGTGACGTCATAGCCGCACCGCGCGCCGGTGGCATTGGTTTACCGCCGCGTGCTAACGCCATCTATCGCCGAGTAGGGCCATTGGTAATCGTGATGTGTGTTGCTGAAAAAACCATAACAATGTTTTTCTCGAATCTTTGCGGATAAAAGTATGGTATGCAATATACCTACGAGATCATTATTTTGGAGTCTAGAAATCACAATTTCTTTATTTGAAACTTATACAAAAATTACAAGAGCAAATTAAAAAAAAACGATGACCCCGCTGTAGTTAAAACTATGTCACCCTCTGTTTGAATGTTTATTTACTGATTGCTTATATTGTTGCAGAGGTGGAACTAGAGGGCATCCAGGACAGATACGTGCAAGTCCTGCGCAAGTTTCTGGAGCACGCCGCACCTCACCATCCCGGCAGGCTGCAGGAATTATTTGCCAGAATACCTGAGGTAAAAGCTCTCTTTTTGCGTATAGACCTATAAACTCTTTGCTGCACAGTATTTCTTACCTCTTTGGTTTATGCATGGAGAATACACGACACGTCAGAACAACCAAAAAAACAGTCGCTCTACCACAACAACAAGTCAACAGATGTCAACAATGAAGATGGAACAAAGCAACATTATTAAATTTCAAAAAAAGAATAACATCATTTCATGCTCGTAGAGAGAATGACACCTAGTCAAGCTATGCACTTCCATGAAAAATGTTCCTAATTGACATGATTATCTATGTGATTTTTTGGGATAGGTACACCAGTTATTGTTAGTCTTCATCTAGTTTCCATGTTGACTGCACTCTCAAACAAGTTTGTGGATATTCACCACAAAGTTGTGCTTTTACATTTGAATGGTACATGAATGTAAATTGAATTTAAAATCACCAAGTCCCACTAATAGAGAAACTTTGTAAAGTTGTCGCCGCTACCCAACCTAGATACCTACAGATTTATCGGCACGTCGCATTGTAGATTGTAAGACCCGCTCGCAATAGAAAGTCCTTACAATCAGAGCTTTCACAATGCTTTTCACCTTTCAGATCCAAGCCGCGGCGAACCTGCTGCTCGAGAGCAAAATGTTCTACGTCCCGTTCGTGTTGAACTCTGCGGAGATCAGATAGTATATGGCCCAGCTGGGCGTCTAATGCTCGATCTACGAGCGGACTTCCCCGCACCCCTCGTCTTAAGACCGCCGACCATGTG
The DNA here is from genome assembly GCA_947578465.1 of Thera obeliscata. NCBI lineage: Eukaryota > Metazoa > Arthropoda > Insecta > Lepidoptera > Geometridae > Thera > Thera obeliscata. The sequence goes on from OX387926.1 coordinate 11,157,249, forward strand.
TTCAGAGCCTCTCCAGCACAAGTGTTCGTCCACGCGCGCTCGAGCCCCGCTGACAGCTGTCAGTGTCATCTGTCAGTGTGACATCACGGACCGGAGACCGCGCGGGGGCTCCGAGTGCATAGACAATACGAAGACAGTGCGGACACTCCTGTGTCGATGTGTGTTTTGATTGGTTTAATGTTTAGTAGAGGAATTAAAACGTCCCAATTTGACAGACTGATTTATTATAAAAAAAAACATAGTTATCGTAAGCTACCAGGGACTCGGATGCGTGTTTTATACGTGGTAGTGTACACTACATAGTGTTAATTAGATTAAAATATATTCATATGTTACTATTTAAATATTTGTCAGTCGGAGAATCGCATAATATATTATTTTCTGTAAATATAGCGTATTTAATATTAAGATGTTGTTTTAGACAAAATTGTTTCTTGTAAATGAAATATTGCTGTTTTAGTTTGCATTTTGTATTTAGGAGTATGAGTTAGGCTAACTTTATGGGTGTGTAATATTGAATTAGTAATTTAATTTTATATGACTTGTTCTTAACGTAATTAGCACTAAGTACCTACTCTCAGTGTTTACCAAGACTGCTTTTAAACCACTGTACTGTTTATACACTAACTTATAGTATCGTGGAGACACGCGTTTCTTATAGTCACAACTTATGCATTTTTATCGTCAATACTTCTGATAACTTTAAACTGAGCAATGCTTCGTTCTCAATCCTTCACTCTCCTAATTTCTAACTAGGGTAAGATTATAAGTCCTTCTCGTGTCGGTTCTACTTCGTTCGCTCCGTGTTATATTTAGGTGCTTCTTAGCAATCGAGTGATTTGCTTCCTTTGATGTGTTCAATTGTAAATTATGCTCAATGTTTTCAACGTTCAGATACTCAAAACCGTTACTTTCAGATCCATCCAAACTCAAAGTCACTTTAGAACAAAAATTAAACTCAACAATTTTTCATGTAAACAAATTCATTAAGAGTATCTCATGATAAACCATCAATATAACATTAGACCCATTGCATTAGCCCTCTAAGCATTCCTAAGATCAAATCATTAAATTTGTAACAAAAATCATCGTATTGACATACCGAAGCTCTCATTTGTGTGACTTTTTCTTCATTCTTATTAATCAATCATCGTTGTTATACATTATCTCTAACATAATTAATATTAACTCGTTAAATAAGTATCACACATTTTCGAAATTCATTCTTTATTATAAACTCATGTTCATTAAATTATATGAAAGACTCTTCTATCCACTGCCTATCAGTAAAGTTGTATTAAATGCCGCTATCGTTAAATATCTCGTATTATTTGTTAATGTTAAATATAGACGTTCCATCAACGGTGAACATGTTACCAATAGCATAGGGGGCGATGTACGCCATTTAAAATAAGTAAATACAACCAAAAAGTTCGTTCTAAGGACTTAGGTTCTAAGTAATTAGGTTTTTACTTAGCAACGTCACGATACATTGGCTAGGAGAGAAACGTAGTCTCGCACATTTCAATCACACATAGATTAAACTAAACATGGACTTTCCCATGAGACCACGCGTTCAATTTTATCGATAGTCTGAGTAAACATTTTGGTACAGGCCATGAAGACTTCTGAAAGTCTTTACAGAATTATACATTCAAATTCGTTCAATTGACAATGTAACATATAATTTTAGATAATCCTGTTACCTGAATGAGCGATAGACGTCCGTTCCTCATCGTGTTACCATTAGTTAAGTTTTAGTTTACGTGTTTGTACATTGTAATTATGAATACAACCAGTTACGATACTGCCATCAAATGCCTAATTAGTTTTTGTTATTATTTAGTTAAGTATAAAACGACGTCGGTGAAATTATTAGTTAATTGTGATAGAACAGTGATAGCATTGGGATACACGTTCCAGAAATGTGCATGTACCTAAGAGCATGCAATCTCTCAGTTGGTTGAATCTATGCGCATGGAGTGGCCCAGCCAACTTGGTCTCACTGCGTGAAAACACGCCGATTCGGTAACTATATTTATTTATTCATTTATGTAATATAAGTAGTTGATAAACACCATCAGAGCGACGACGGTGTAATCTAAAGTCTGAGGTAAAGATGCCTTTGTAGATTTTTAATCGATGACGGATAATTTGAGAACTGTAATCGCGAACGCGCGTATGCGAATGCGCGCGAGCATTGTTCTATAATAATGTGTAAATGTAAATGTAATGTGTATGTAAGTATAAAGTGACACATTTATTTTGTTAATAGCGTAGTTATTGTTAAGTCGGAACTAACGGCATTGTATCAAAATGGGGACTAGATTCATAATGTTATTGGCGTTGTACAAAGGATAGTATTGTTAGTGAATAAACAATGAAATTGGCGCATTACTGGCGAGTACCTAATTAGATTAGTGAACGGAAAGCCCACAGAGGCTAACATAGATGTAAATACATGGGTAAGCTACGACGTAAAGACCGCCACTCGCTTTTCGTTGCTCTTCGACTCGTTTGCAGGACTCTTATTTCGGCTATTTTTCAACTATAATGGAACTTCAAAGTATTTTGCTATAAATTTATAATCAAAATTGACTGAGGAATATTAAATTGTTTGTATGGTTTGCTTCGCTTGCTGTTTTTTAAATGTAATTGAACCCCGTTAATATACAGGTTCAGGAGATTCGTCTGATGAGTCTACCGCATCTACGGGGTTCAGAAAAACCACGGCCGATCTCAAACTTTTTGCCAGAATTACGACCAAAATCTAACAACTTACGTTCATATAACTATGAAAATGGTTTCGTATCATCACATCACACAGTAGAAAAACTTCATACAATCATGTTAAAAGTAACTCAACTTAGAAAATGCACAATATAAGTTACATATAACCCTGGACGTTTCTTTTGCAAAAATAAAGTAAGTTTGAAGTATGGTCGATAATGTCAGATTGTTCGTTGTAACATAAAATTGCATCTTGAAAAGTTCAGCTCAAAGCTTTGAGATCGGTTCGTAGTTTTTGTTCCGAAAATATTTTGACTGATATAGTAATTTACATAATAATGTTAATATATTTATAAGGGTGTAACAAAAACTTAATGCATTTCACAATTTCTTTACAGTCCATAAGAAAATAATTAATTACGTCTAAGATATTGTGACGAAATATTTTCACATTCGTAGTGTAAGGTTTGTTGTGTATAAAAATAGCGTTTCAAGTATTTCGGGTAAAAGAATGGTTGAACTGTTTGTGTACATTAGACATTGTATTAAATAGTTAACGAAGTCGATTGTAAAGCCGTAAGAGAATAATATGTATTTGGAAACGTTCGTTTGTTGCGTGTATAATAGTTGTCACAGATTGGTTATTGAATTGTAAGTGCATAGATATTTGATAATTTGAAGTTTTCGTTACAGTTACGTGAGCAAACACGTTTCGCTTTTAACTTTAGATATTTCGAATTCACGTTTTAATCTAAATAGTCTCAGATCACTGTTCACGCAGTAGGTATCACTGGAAGTGCCTCAGAAGTAGATTTTGATTCAAACCTTATTTAAGATGTCGATGTGATTGAGTGTGCTGTATTCACGTGTTTAGTTGGGCTCGCTCAATATCAAGACTTATCGCTTTCAGACTACGATAAAAAGGCGTTGCTTAGCACTTGCTTGGCACTGTCCCTACTCAATCAACTGTCTCACAGCAGTTTTCCGGATTGGAGCAGTGCTAAGCTTTGATGCTCAGTCGTCTATTTACCACTGTCTCTGACCTAGCATATTTAAGTATTACCTTAGGGTTCTGTGTTTGTAAGTAGCAGATCACTTTAGTAGCTGATTGCTGGACTGTTCTTGATGGTTAAAAGGCTGTTATTTCGACCAAGTAAGGTGACAGTGACAGCTAGTTAAAGGTATTTAACCAGCCGTCTTGTCTCGTAAGTGGTGCGCCTGCGTAGTCAGATTGTGTACTGGTTTGCCAAGAGAAGTTACCTACAGTTGTGTTTAGCTAGCGATACATAACGTGTTTGTACTTTAATTTTTGTTTTTTAGTTTTACTCTTGGAAATCAATGGTTAATAATTTAAGAAAATAAAATGTATGTGAATTAATCTACTGTTGTATTTTTTTAATCACCTACTTTTGCAACTTCAGTCAAACAAAGTAGGGAAAGGTACCAAAAAACTGATAAAAATATGTATTTCCTCTATTATCTCAATAAGATCCAAAGCAGACGACCTAACTAAATAACTTCTTGAAAGAATTATCTTCATTAGGATATTTATTACCTCCCAGTCGAGAAAATCAGTAGTTGAATGCTACGCATGAGCTAAAACTCCGCTACGCAAAACTCATAGGCAACATCGTAGCCGTAGCGCAAAAGCTACGTTGACAACGTTCAACGCCTTTCTAACCGAAATAGATAGCTGCCATTAGAGTAGAGGTCCCAATGGCAGCAAAAAGTGACATGTACGAAACAGCACCATCTAGCGGTGAGTAGCAGAATCAGTTAATACATGTCTTTAGGGGCATAATCTGTGGAACCTTACTGCTATCTGTGGAAAGTGGAAATTACATTACCTTCATTCATTCATTTTCACTCTTGCGTCTCACTCACGCACTCATTTTAGCTATCTGTCAAAATTACCTGCCGCTTCTCTGCCACATGTCAGAAAATAAATAATTACATTTTCTCTATTTTGTCGAAAAACAATCAGAAAATATGGTAAGAAAAAAGCTTCGCCCTCATTAACTCGATCTATGTTTCTTGCCAGGTTTATTGAACCCCTGTAACATCTTAAAACAAGATGCGCTGAGGTTGTGTTGTCATGATTTCGTGACTATTTGTTTCAGAAACCTCTGATGCTGCAAGGGCACGAACGTGCCATAACACAGATCAAGTACAACAGGGAAGGAGATCTACTGTTCTCTGCCGCTAAGGACTCGAAGCCAAATGTTTGGTGGTCCCTCAACGGCGAGAGACTGGGTACCTTCAATGGACATGGTGGTGTGGTCTGGTGTCTTGACGTCGATTGGCAGAGCATAAACCTCATCACTGGAGGAGGTGACAGTTCCTGTCGGTTAGTACCTATCTCAATCCTGCTACAAAGTAAAATTTGACAAGGTAAATAGTGTAAAAAATGTTATACCATTTTCCTCTTCAGAAAGTTTTTGAAAACAAGTGACTGCAGCACTTTGCTATAACCTACTCTACAGTGCAGTCTCTGCCTTAGCTTGGGGACTAAGCTACTCATTAAATTCGTAATGCATTTACAAACCCTAGATTCTATGAAAATGAAAAGGGATTTATTGGTTGCACAATACCTTTGGTCATTAGCAATATACACAAGCTTGAAAACTACAGACTTAATCACATGAGTAGTAAGTAAGTAAACAGGCCTTTGCATCTATTGTAGATGATTTATATGGCGTCAGAGGTAACGGGTGATTACACTAGCTCTAAATTGCGGGACGCTATTGTGCCTGGGACAGGATTTTAGATGGAATAGGCTTGCCCAGCACCTATACCATCCTGGCAGCTTAGTCGGCCTAATCCACAGGAAAGTAGTTCACTATTTCTTTAGAACTATTCTTATTTTCAGATTATGGGACCTTAAAACGGGCACAAATATTGCTACAGTGAAGACTAACTCCTCTGTGAGGACATGCAACTTCAGTTACAGTGCTTACCAAGCCGCCTATACCACTGACAAAGCTATGGGGCATCCTTGTGAGGTACACGCGTTTTATACCCCTTATCAACTTAGCAGATGTCCCACTAAGTAAAATAGTAATCATCAACTGCATACACCCCTTCAAATTGAAATACTGTCTTACCAAAACTCTAATTGGAAGGGTCTTGAAAAATAAAATTGTAGGATTCTTTTTATGCACTAAGAGTTCTCTCAAACGGTGAGGAAAAACATGAGGATATTGGCAAGTTGTCATAAAGAGTACTAAAAGTCCTTTCACCACACTGCAACCGAATCATTCACATGGTATTCTAAATTTTCTAGGTATTTGTCATCGACACAAGAACAGTAGATGACTCCCTCTCTGGTCAAGCTCCAATCCTGAAATGGGAGATCACAGACACAAAGGTCACATCAATGGTTTGGGGAAACCTGGATGAGACTATCATCACTGGTCATGAAGCCGGTGACATTATTCAGTGGGATCTCAGGGTAAGTGAATAATATTACCATCCAAACTCAATCATTTAACACTTGACTATGTGGACAAAAAAAAAGATTTGATTTCAAAAAAGTAGAAATTCAACAAAAGTAGAAATTCAAAAATATTTCTTTTATTTTTTACAGACTGGCAAGAAGATCCACTCAATAAAGGAACACACCCACCAGATCAACGACATGCAGTTGTCTCGCGACGGAACCATGTTCATCACGGCCTCCAAAGACCAGACTGCGAAACTTTTTGACACTAACTCCTTGGAACTCCTTAAAGAATACAAAACTGAGCGACCAATCAACTCCGCCGCGCTTAGCCCTATACTAGACCACGTCGTGATCGGAGGAGGTCAAGACGCTATGGAGGTCACAACCACTTCTACGCGACATGGAAAATTCGACGCGCGATTCTTCCATCTAGTATTTGAAGAGGAATTCGGAAGAGTGAAGGGACATTTCGGTCCCATCAACAGTTTGGCGTTCCATCCCGATGGAAAGAGCTACGCGTCAGGAGGAGAGGATGGTTATGTGAGAGTACAGAGCTTCGATCAGTCTTACTTCGATTATACATTCGATTACAATAGGGATTGAGGTGTTGCATAAGTATTAAGATATTGTAAAAGGAAATAAAAGCGTCATTTTTATTCTTGAATTTTGTTTTGAAAGAAGAAAGGAAATACATTTATTTTGGACACAGCACAAACAGATTAAAAAAATATTTATAATAAAAAAATTAAAGAAGGTAGGTAAAGAAACTGACGTCTACACGCGCGTAACCGGTCCCATCTCAGCTATATGCCACACACTACAAGTGTAGCGAGCAAGCGACGCTGGTTTTCAGATGGAGGAACGTTTTGAATTTCATTCAGCCCGTATCTCTAACGCAAAGGGTAGAGGATTCTAAAGCACTCATTGATTACGAGGGTCTACTATTCTGTAACATCATTGATTTATTCAAAACCTTCGTCGATTTTTTTTTTCACGATGTAGATCGCTTTTAAATCTTATTAAATTCGATGTTTGCAACGGTCCATCGGGTGCGGGCGACTGACCCACGCTACGCTTTGGGCTCGTAGTCACCATACAGACAGACGAGACTACTTGGCGAGCAGACTGGTTTCTAAAAGTAGGCCGCTGGCGGGCCCTTTTTGTGTGTTAAACTAGACTACCTACTCTTTTTCATTTCAAAAGGGACTGCGTTTAACCCACAGGATTATATATATACTATTAGTTATTTCTTCTGTGGTTTAACCCGTGCGTAGCTGGAGGTCTACTAAATAAGGAAAAGAAACGTAAAATTACAATATGCAACAATTTATTTATATAAAACTTTCTATACATTGTGGAATACTTCACTGGAATACTTATAAGAAATAAGGAGTTGTGTGCTGTGGCGGTACTTCTCGTTCGCTATCAGGGACGGCGTGGAATATCTTAGCTGTTCTGTCGTTGACGGTGTTGAATTCTAGGATGGATGCGACGTTGCCGCATCGATAGCAGTAGTTGGGAGCCGACCAGACTGTGACCAGTCGCTTGTCGAACATGTATTTGTATCCTGCAAATTAAATGACATTGTTAAAATCGCGAGAAGTTGGTGGATGGAAAGGATTCAGAATTGTTCTTCCTGGAAATGGATAGGAGAGGCCTATTCAGCAATGGAATTTGTCTCTAGTTCTCTCAAATCAGAAATTAAATGACTATCATTATTTTTAAATTCAGGTACCTATCAGATATTATGCCTCAAGTTTCAAGACTTTCGCATGGGTCTCTGAATGAAGTTTCAATCAAGCAAATTATTTTCCATGCTTTCAATGGTTAGGGACCTAGCATCTTTAATGCAACTCATAGATCAATTTAAAATGCACAAACCTTCATTTACAAGCTGGTGAGCTCGACATATTAGTTTCAGATTGTTGTAATCCATAAATAATTCTGTTACATAGCTGCCAAATAACCAACCAGCACCCCTGGGGCTTACAGACCTGGAAAATAAAAATAAATCATCCTCTAAGAAGTAACTACTAAACCTCCTTTTGAACGTCTTATAATTCGATGGAGCCGGCTGCACGAAAAAACATGACTCATGCGGCGTTACCTCACTCTGAGGCGTTCTATTTAAGGCTTGAAGTGCAAGCGAGAGCGCGGAACGAGCGACAAAGAGGCATAATCGGCCGCCGCGTTCGGCAGCGTTCGACATCTGTCTCTCTCCTATGCTTGAGTGAGCGATGCGTCCGCGTGGACAGCTGTATGACGTTGTCACGTTCAACTATCGTCATTAAACCTACTTTACAGACAACCTATTTTTTTTTTAGCTTTGCATTTTTATGGAATTTGAACCTACCACATCTTAACATCAGCTGGATCGGACCATAGGAGATCACAGAAAGCACCTTTGTGAGGAATTTGTTGATTTCTATCAATACATCGTATTTGATCGAGCATTGAAATTTCCGGTGATAGACCACCGTGCACGCATAGTATTGTTTCATCTATTAGCTGAAAAAGGGAACAGTTATGCTGATTACATTACAAATGGAAGGAGTTTAGCTAATTCTCTGTTGCTAACTAAGAACTAACAAAACTCAGAAAACCAATGAAATGGTTAGATAAATAAAAAAAAGTAAGCAGGCCTTTGCATCTATTCTAGATGATCTAGAATTCTAGATGATTAATGGTGTCAGGAGCAATTTATCTATCATTAGTTTCCGCAGGTTATATAGCAACTAGTAAAATATATGTATACAGGAAATCTTGTCCAAAAAGTATGGAAAATAACAGGTTTTCATACATTATTTTTTTCTGCCTTTTGTGTGCTGGTTCCTTGGAAGTATGATTTGCTGGGACATTAGCTCATGGTTTACCCACGGATAAAATAAAAAGTAACAAAGGACACTTACTGCAGCGACTGTTAGGAGATCAAAGACTCTGCAGCAGTCTTTCCAAGCATTTGCATTGCCGTATTTGTTGAGACACTCATCATAGAACCCATAAACCTTTGTGATCTGACTTGTTTCATGATTTCCTCTGAGTAAAACAATTCTGGAAGTGAAATTTCATGATTTTAGTACATTATGTAAAAAGTTTATTTATTTAGGAAATTCTAAATGTCTAATTGGAAGCTGAAGTAGGTAAAGTGCCTATGCATTGAACTGCCGGTCTACCCTAGCTATCCCAATCTTAAGTTTTGACAGAAATCCTATGGATTTTCTGTCAAAGGTCCGTCAAAACTTAAAATTGGGATTGGAATCACATTCAACAGTAGACCGTCTGATCAGATCAAATTGCCAGTGGGCAGAAACCTACAAGAATGCTTCCGGATGACTGCAGAGTAGAGACAAGTGGTAAGATATCGTGAGGAGTGCTACAGCCCCTGATTAAAAGAAATCATAAGACACTCATGATGACCACAACCACTCTGACAAGAGTGAAGCGACTGAGAAGAAAAAGTACTCTCCTCGTTTTAAACCAAAATAATTACCTGTCTGGATATCTAGCTTTTAAAGCCATGAGTAAAGTTAAAGTTTCCAAACTATAATATCCTCGGTCAACATAATCACCCATGAAAATGTATTTTGTGTGCGGAACCTGCCCTCCTCTTTGAAATAACTCTTCGAGATCATAGAACTGCAATAAATACATGAATTTGTTGTTACTGTTATTAACAGAGTCATCTATAACAATAGACAGATAGATGGATAACACTATTGTACACAAGGATACATCACATTACTAGGCATAACTAAATAAAGTATAATGTGATCGCTGACAGCGATTACTTCCAAGCAACCTTAAGATACTAGTGAAAATAGCAGAAACGGACGAAATTAAGTGCCTCCTCAGTCTTGATAAATTGAATAACAAAACTTTGTAAATTATGGCCATGTATGCAAACAAGTTACTGGCGGTCAATATAGCTAGACTTAATATTGAGTGCAATCTGATTTTCATAGTAATTTCCCTACATGCCTATTCTAATTAATCAACGGCCGAGGGCATTATGAGATAGCGGTTTCGACACTACGTAGTGTTTAATGGGTAGTAAAAGGCATGGTTTCAGAATCTATTTCGTTTATTACCTGTCCGTGTATGTCCCCACAAACGGTCACAGGGGTTTGGACCGGCTGCACGTTAGGTTCTTCTAACAACAGGTCGCACACAATGTTGCAGAGCTCCCGCAAATCATCTTCAGGCAAATACTTGCACCTCTTCGCAATTTCTATCCATTTATCCACGTCACTCATTCTGTTGTTGATTTGTTGATTAGGTACTCGGAAAGAAAACTTTTTGAAGTAAAGAAGCACTTGGGAGATATCAAAACTAAATTCGCACTCACAAAATCACAATGAAATGAATTCAATACAAAAAGACGACAACATCAGAGCGAGTAAGTAAGAAACTAGGGAGGGGCTTGGCTTAGCAGTTAGCACGGTTATCGGTAAGAGTGATGTGTGTGAATGGCGTTATTGCTACATGTTAATGTAGGTAGACTGTAGAAACAATTACATACGATGCGATGGTAACGATAAGTTATATACCAGCGACACCATCATGTAATGGGCCTCAAATATACATATTTTTAAATAATAACTATTGTACCTACATTCCTGCGAATCAATTATTACGAATTACATTTATTAGCCATTAGCCATTGATTTCAGTTTCAAACTTCCAACAGCTACTATTAACACAAAACACATTTAATAAAGATGACCGTTTATGCATTTCCTTTGCATTTTGCAGACCTTAAATGATAAGCATCTATCTACACAAACTTACAATTTATAGCACTTTTCGTATAATGTGTTTTAATTATATCTAATGAAATTGAAACTTATTTTTATCACCGTAAATAAGCATAGGAACTGATTGCACAATCAAAAAGTGTGTAAGTTTTTCACAGGGTCTTAATCAAATTAAACGACGCCAATTTAGAAACAATTTTAAGTAAAGTTAAAAAGTATAACCAATTGGATTTAATAATCTGCTTTTTGCTTTTATAGTGCAATATGTCAAAAGTTGAATAGAGCAGCATGTGAGAAAGTAAATCACAAAAGTCGGCTGAAAAAATAAGCGTACTATGCCTAAAGTATGTTAGAAATTTTAAGTCGTTATTCACATCTTTAATCATCATGGCCGTACCGAGGTTGTGTGCTCTGCTCTTCCTCTTGACGTGCATATGTAACTATTTCCATGAAAATATTAGAAGTGCGCCTACAATTGCCACTTTTTGCGCATGTGCTATATCTATATATTATGATGTATGTCATTCAAATATCCCAAGTTGACCTTGCTCTATCGAATTTGCAATCAAAAGCCTAACTTTTGCTAGCGCTACTTTCAGCCGCTAGTTTCGATAAATAGCTAGTTAGAAAAGCAGTTTAGCAGTTTAGTTTATCCCATCCCATTTCTATATTTAAACAATCTGACTTTGACATTATAATTAAAATGACAGTGCGGGGTTTTTTTTGCGTCCAGACCTACAGATTCTATTGACAGATGAGGGTTTTTTGGTTTTTTGCGTCCAGTTTTACAGATTTATACAATAGACATTAAACATACCAAGGTATGTCTACCGTGCTATCACTAGGGCAGGATCCGGTTAATGTACACCCAGTTAAAACGAATCCACTTTTTTCCACTAGGAAATAATTTCCTACAATTATTGTTAAGGCCCGTGTACACTGGAGCAGATAAATATTTCGATTATTAATTTTGTTTATCTAGCAATGAATAATTGCTCTAAATAGGATAACGCCTTTGATTTCATTGTAAAAAAACATTTTCTGGCACTGCGGCGGCCGCTGGCGCTGCTGCGGCACGCTCGCTCGCCTTGTGAATAATTTTTATGTTCTAACATAACCTAACCAATCCTAGTCGGATCCGCCGTATAAAGTTTATTATCAAGGACAAGTTTATGTATCTAGTGCCAGAATAAAAAAGTAAAAATTAATGTTTGAATTGCTAGTGCACACGCACGTGGCTTAGCGGCTAAGACAATTTAACCTATTAGCGGGCTTCGTAATAACGGTGTGTACAATATCATAATGTACATTATAGCACAGATTTCCGATCGCTATCTCAGAGAAAAGTGATGAGGGCGATCGAAAAAACTAATCGTAACTAACTTGTACTAAAGCCTGCATTTATCTGCTTTAGTGAGGAAGTACAAGAAAAAAACATTATTTAACCAAATAATTTATTTAGCGAAACCAAACATGCAAGTACATTTTTATAGGTTAAAATAATCTAAAAAAAGAAGCCAAGTGCGAGTCTGACTCGCCCATGAAGGGTTCCGTAGCATCAATTAACATAATATAAAGGTTTTTGTAGTTCGTCGAAAGGTAAATTGCGGTTTACGATTTATGACGTATAAAAAAAAAACTACTGACTAAATCTCGTTCAAACCAAATATCGTTGGAAGTTTGCATAGTAATGTACAACATATATTTATTTTGGATTTATCATTCTCTTATTTTAGAAGTTAGAGGGGGGGGGGACCAACTTTTTTCCACTTTGGAAGTGTCTCTCTCGCAAACTATTCAGTTTAGAAAAAAATGATATAAGAAACCTCAACATCATTTTTAAAGACCTATCCATAGATACCCCACACGTATGGGTTCGATGAAAAAAAAAATTTTGAGTTTCAGTTTCAAGTATGGGGACCCCCAAAATTTATAGTTTTTTTTCTATTTTTGTGTAAAAACCTTAATGCGGTTTACAGAATACATCTACTCACCCAGTTTCATCAGTCTAGCTCTTATGGTTTCGGAGAAAAATGGCTGTGACACGGCCGGACAGACAGACAGACAGACAGACAGACAGACAGACAGACATGACGAATCTATAAGGGTTCCGTTTTTGCCATTTGGCTACGGAACCCTAAAAAACGAATACAATGCTTGAATACGTTCTGCTATTTGATAATGCTGCGACAAACTGGTTAAACTAAAATACACATAGAACTTAAAGGTTTACAATTGAATGCTGAAAAGATAATAAAAACTTATGCTGAAAACATAGTTTAGAGACGGAAATTTTATAGTAGCTATACAATGCACAAGCAAGTTTGAATTTACCAATAAAGTTTGAAAGTGAAGAGTTTTAACCCTTATTTATAAACTGCATAACTGGATGAGGTACCTGACCTTGTAATACATGACATATGGTAGATTCTACATTATATTAGTCAAATTTAGCGCCACAATTTTATTTTCTCATTGAAACTCAGTCCTGATTAGCTAATATCACTAGGTTTGGAGTTGCCAAAGCATTAATCACAGAATGCGACCTAACATAGTCCCTAAAAAATAGTTTATAGGTAAAAACTCGCGCCAACAAAAAAGAAAACGTAAACACAACTCGTGTTCAGCGCCATTAAACTTTTATACCAACAAAATGATAAAATAATGAAAGCAAATGACTTAATTCTTAGTTTTTCAGTTATACAAAATACTTAAACCCGAGAGAGTACCAAGTGATCACAGATTCTGAAGAAATCGCTCATATATGATCAGCACATAAAAAGTTACCAACATTCTGAAACGGATTTCACCTTATGCTACATTATGAAAGCCGATCCATGCCCATTACTTAGTACTTCCATTTCTAGAAACATATCGCTCGACAGGTATTTTCTCTACAGCCAATAGAAATTATGAGCATGTGTCTGTTTTCATTCAGCCTATAATACAAAAGATATGCTCTAATTATACTAATTTCTATAACAGCATTTGAACGTCAGCACTGAAATGCATTTACTTTGGCTAAAACAACTCGTTTACTAGACAAAACCTAGCAAATTGGAAGTAAAAATTCTGTTAAAACAATAGAAAAGAGAAGTGCTGACTTTTACATAGAGGGGATAGGACAGACGGTAATAAATATTTTCTTTTATTGACAGATAAAAGAGATATCTTTCTTTCGTCACAATTTTGCCTCATACAACAAATACTAGTTGAACGTGCGCCAGGTATCAAATTTTTGAATGACCAAAAAGACCCTGTGGTTAAATTCAAGCTACAAAGACTAAGCTTATCGATATCTAGAGATACACACCTCTTAATAATAATAAAGGTAATAAACTTCAGTGTAAACATAAACAAAAGGCTATTATTATTTTGTAATAACGACGTTATTACCTACAGCTAAATAATGCAAAGATAATCAAATCCTGTTCAATCCTGTTCAGCGTGCAATAGGCGTGAACAAAGTACTGTCAATAAATTGGCGGACAAGTTCATCATCGCATTAAAACAAATCTTAAAAATACAAAACAAAATCCTTATCTGACTGTACTTGAATGAGAATCAAAGCTAAACTAAAATAAATTACTGTATCAACTCGAATTGGGAATGATTCAAACTCTTCTGTATTTACCACGTTCCAATTGTTGATTTCTTGCAACTTAAAAAATAATAGTGCACTTAAAATAACTTCATTGACAGAGATCCGAAACCAATATTAATGAGGACATTTTTACTCTAAGCGGCTACGATAGAATCCTACCGCTTAGTACAAATTATGCAAATAGAGAATAAGATCTTGAGGACTATGTCCGAATCACTTTAAAATTTCACAGTTCCATTTTGTCGTTACACGGAGTTCGGAACACGCAGCGGTTAGATTTTATCTAAACATTTTATTGTGAATACTGAGGTACAAACGAGTGTCGTTACTTATTCAGTGACAAACAGATACACAAATTCAACCCACTATAACACCGCGAAACAGTCTTGTATTCCTTATTTTGTAACAAATCACTTATCAGCAACTTTTTTATACTAATATAGCCAATTTTTTTTATACTAATAGTCAATAAGTTTTCCTGTAAGTTTTTCAGTAAACAAAACATTTATTAAATTAGTGCCGTTCAACAGTAAACTATAAAAAATATTCTACTTGTCATGGTCTTGCCGGCAAGAAAAGTTTCTTCACGACGGAAACTTCAAGACAGAATTCAAAAATCATCATAATAAGAGAACAGATTATATCGGTTATATTTTATAGTTCATACATACGGAAGACAGGTCCGATGACATTTAACGTCGTTGATTCAAGAAACAAAATGTAAAGATTCTCGCGTTTCCGTGAAATGCATGAAAACGGTGCATAGTGGGCGAAAACTAGATTAAAACGACATTAACGTTTAAAGCGTGCGCTATGAGGGTAAGGCCTGAGTGTTGGCTAAGCATACAGCTTTCGCGTCAATAGTCACCTTTACGCATAAACTTTTTTCATCCATTGGCGAGCTAAAACCGACAAGCCTGTGAGCTAAAGGTATAAACCGCCAATGGAGCATCTACAAGACCGCGGTTTTGCTACCTTTAGCTCGCAGGCTCGTCGGTTTTAGCTCGCCAATGGATTACCCACTTAAGCTTGCTTTCAAATACGCGAAGTTTTAAGCACGATTAATCGAATGTGTAAAGGTGGCTTCAGTTGCAGTAAACACATTCATTATCGCGTAAAAAACAAGCTTTTATTTAATCATACTTTGTCATTGATATGCCTAATAGCCCCCTTCCCACTGGTGCGTGATATCGCGCACCAGCCCGCACCAGCTTGCACGACACTCCATGGGAACGGTCTCGTGCGCCGAGGTGCGCGGTAGCACAGGAGTCTTTTCTGTGTGCGTTGCCGTGCGTCGTCGTGCGCGGTGCGTGATGATCTGCAGAACCACGCACCGTAGGAAGGCAGCTAAACGTATTACGTAGAAACCGGACAGGTGTCAACCGTTAAGTTAAAAACCTCATAAAAAGTTGGAAGAACAACAATTGGCTAAATTTAATAATAGACTGGCAGTGATTGCGTTAATATTGGCATAAGACCTATTACAAAATATTTTATAATACTTATGTTTTTTCGAAATTAACTTTTTTTAGAAAGATTACGGTAGTTTTTTCTTGCTATTAATAAGGCGAAAACTATGAATACAGTTAGAACTCTGTTTATCTTTAAAACACGGAAAACAATCATCTACGCATTACGACGCCATTTTTCTTATACCCCGACTAGTGATGTCTCGTTGCCTGGTCTCAGTAGGGATGTCCAATTCCCAAAACCGGCTAACACTGTTTCAAAAATATTTACCAAAATGTTGGTGTGTATTCGACGATAGCTAATTTTAACTGTATAAAAGCTTGTTTCAATATTTGTCCTCCACTCAGGCCTTACGAATTATTCACTTGAAATATCCCAGAGCAAAGGCGTCGAGAACCTTCGGCACGTGTTCGTCAATGCCGACCACATCCAAGACGCCGACGTGTGTGTCGTCCGACGTTTCAACCATGTGGGTCGCCAGGTTCATAACTATCAGCCTGAAAATAAAGTAAAAAATATATATAGGTGTGCAAAAGATAACGACAAGTTTTTTTCTCTCTAAAATAAACTGTCACTGCTGGGCAAAGGTCTCTCCCAAAATTTTCCACTCCCCCTTCGGTCATCAGACCTTCGGTCTGCTCCACCCGTTCGGTGATGAAGGAGTCTAGGTTTTCTCACCAGCGCTTTTTCGGGCGGGCTTTTTCGTTACCCAACAATAAGATAAAAACTTTTATTTTTCCTAAACTACTATCCTATAAGTATTACAGTATATTACTATAATTACTGCATCTATGTAAGGACTAAGGACCGTCTAGAGCGGTTAAAGCTTCCTCCATTTGCCTCCACCGTGTTTGTAGAAGAGCTCTTTGTAAGGGGTTCATTTGGGGAAGTACTCCCACCATGCCTATTTCTGCGGAACCAGCATTGCTGTTTCGGTTTGAAGGGTGTGGCTGCCGGTGTAATTACTGGCACGTCAAGCTGAACATCTGTATGCCTCAAGTTGATGGACGCTGGGCAGTGCACGATTCTTTTTGGGCTTTCACACCTAGTTCCGTTGTCAATGGCATAATTTAGCTACCTTATTAACTTACTTGGAATTAGGTAGATTGACAGAGGCCCTGTATCTCTCCAGAGCCCGTACGGGGCAGTGATCCGGTAATAGCTCGCCCTTCTTGTCGGGTTTCGGGGGCGGTCCGTATCTGGCTCCGTTGCCGCGACCGCCGCGTGCGTCATGGTCGAGCTCCAGATAGCGACTGACGCGGTCCACGATATTGATAAAGACGTCAAACTTCTCCTTGTGTTTGGCCGCCCATACCATTGGTGCGTCTAGTTGTACGCGACCGAGATCCATACTCTGCAAAAATAATGATGTTACTCGTAGTTTGTTTCTGAAACTACGGCTAGGTTCCTACAGTGGTTTTATATGATCCTTATACACATCAAAAATAATCTAAAATAATAGCTGTGAAGTTCTAGTGTGGTGCCACTTCACTTATTGAGGCGTATGCAATAATACAAAAGCAAAAGTTTCAAAGACAGCACACGCTACGCTTCAAAGTAAGTAATATAAAAATAATTAAATGTAACTTACCCTGAGTTTAAACTCGGCTTCGTCAAGGTTGACAAAGTTTCGCTCGAGCGAAACAAGTTGTATTCCCTCCTCGGTGAAGACGGCCAGTTTCGCGTTCTTCTCGCGTTTTAGAATCTGCAGAGCCGTGATTATTGCTGGAATCACAAAACAACCAACAATGTTTATGGTTTTTAATATTTAATAAATAACGTCTTCTACTTATCATGTAGTATGGTGAAATAATTTTAAGAGCGTCTCAAAGAGGCTGTTTTAACACTAAAACAGCCTCTTTGAGACGCTCTTAAAATTGACACCATATTTAATCCTCTTTAAGTTTTCCAAACTCTTTAAGTTCTACGACATACCGGTCTCCTTACGATGTTTTCCTTCACCGTTTGAGAGTTCTGGCATTGTGCACATCAAGCTTAGTATTCTTATACGTAATAAGCCCATATTATTATGTCGTAATAGTCGCAAGAGTGTATTTCAACCCACGACCACCATTTACATTTTACTCACAATATGTTGTGGTAATACACGGACGCGACACCCTTTCGACGTATGAGCAATGAAATTGTTATTTTTTTATTGTAAACCTGTTTGATTGACTTTGGGCTAGCATTATGTCGTCGTCGCGTGGAACTGTCACAGACTCATCTAGCTTTAAGACATTTCACAAACGGTGAAGGAAAACATCGTGAGGAAACCGGCATAACCTAAAAAAATCGAAAATATGTGTCAAGTGCACGAAAGGAGCTCTTTGAGGCGCACTTAATTACGATAAAATGTGTTAAAATCCTTTCACCACACTTGGTTCGAAAGAATCAGTGACACGATAAGAAGTGCAATCAATTTATCATACCAGCATGACCGGGTGTCACAGTATGGTGGTAAAAGCACTCGGCCAACAGTTTCTTTTTGCTTTTCTTCTCTGTATCGGTGTCTCCGGCGGCCGTGACGGCAACCGGCGGGGTCGGCTTAGGAAGGATTTCTACTCCTGGCTTCACGCGCTTCGCCTTTTCTTTCTTGGGTACCTTGTATTGCTTGCAGAAGTGACGACCTGGAAAAATCATGAGATGCACAGGTAAATAAATATCATAATCTATACTAATTTTATAAAGCTGAGCTGAAGAGTCTGTTTGTTTTTGAATGAGTCTGAACGCGCTAATCTCGGGAACGGCTGGTCCGAATTGAAAAAATATTTTTGTGTTGGATAATCCATATAACGAGGAAGGCTTTAGGCTATATAACATCGCGCTACGACTAATAGGAACAGCATTAATGCAAAACATTGCAAAAATCTATGTCTATCCTTTTCTAACACGTAGGGCCTTTTCTGTCTTTCCTTTTCTAACATGTAAGGACTTTTCTAAAAATCTCAATTTTGATAAGAATAGAATGCTCCTAAACGTTCTTGAACGTTCTTTAATATTCTGGAATACCCGGGCAACGCCAGGACTCGCGGCTAATAATAAATATTGTAGACAATCCAAACTAAACAGAGGTTTTACAATGGGAACCAGACAACTGATAGAATACATACTTTTTTTGTAAATATGTATATATTTACTACTAACTCTGTCTCTGTCTTCTCTGTGAGTGTTAGTATAGTACCTATAGTATTATACTACTAACACCCAGACAGAGAATCTATGTTCACCAGAAAACTATGTAGTTGTTCTCAGTTAGGGTTACCATATGTTAATAGAGAGATGCCTGCCTATGGTACCTAAAATGCCTGATTTTTCAGAAAAATGCCTGTCTAAAGCAAAACGCTGCTGTAGGTATTATGTAAAAGCCAACAGATAATAATGCAAAAGGATAGGTATTTATTACTGATATTTGTCAGAGGACATTATTTTTTTTAATAGTTCTTTCTTTTTTAATACATAAACTGTATCTTCACAAGATACAGTTTTGTAATTTTCCTGAGTAATCAATATTGCTTTTACTGATTAAATTGTCAGCCGATTTCTTTCTTTACTCCACTGGGAGTTGACGAGAGAAAACATACGTTCAACGTTCGCATTGTGTGCCAAAATAGAGGACACAAACTGGCAGATTTTTACAAATTCTGTAATGTCACCATTCACTTCCCTACTTTTGAGAAAATTGCACCACTCTGTGTAGTTAAGCTTTCAGTAAAAAATATGTTATTGAACTTCTACAATATTCTTTTAGAACTTCGTATTCGTCAAACAGTTTCACGTCGTCAACACTGATATTCAGCTTAGGGACAAATTCTACAGATGAAGCTAAACCAGAACTTGAGAAATTTTTCATTTCTTTTTGTAAAATCATCCACTGGAAGGAAGAGAAATCGTCGATAATTTTTATCCATTTTTCCATTTCGCGAAATTTAAAAATGCCTGTTTCAGACCAATGCCGGCCGCACGCCCGTCTAAATCTTAAAATGCCTGTCAAATGCGGCAAAAGCCTGTCATATGGTAACCCTATTCTCAGTGGGTATAGAACCGTCATGTTTATTTTTCGTTCCTGCTATTTTATTGGGATATAAAGTAGCCTAAGTAATCCAAGTTGCAATCTGAATTTTTTTTATAATTTCATCCAAATCTTACAAATTTCTTCAAATAATTAATTTCTGCTCTTTGAATTCTTCATTTCTGCTCTTTACTTTTTATCATGTTATTACTTATGTAAACTTATTTTTTCATCTATTTGTGTATTGTATGTTGTGTGCTAAGAAGCAAATAAATGAGTGTCTATATCTAAATAACTTTCGCATTTATTAGTATGAAGTCATAATTCCTAATTATGACTGTAAATAAGTTTTTGAAACTCAAAATAGTCATACTAGTTTTTAGAAGGTACCTTTGAACATGTGGTGTCTCATATCCAGCGTAATCAGGTAGCGCTTTTTCGTGGATTTCGTTGTCAGCCATGTCTGGTCAAAGAGCTTGTTCAGAGACGCGATAACAGCTGGGTTTGGCGGCTTTTCGATACCTAAATAATGTTTGAAGTTAATAAAACCAGAAAACCCACAAGAAGTTTTCAAATACATCTAGACTAGCGTACATACAATTAATAGTGTATATTCGTAGGAAAACCAAAATTATCCTAATTTCCATTCAACTACTTATCAATAAATATAATTCCTCAAAAACCATAGAATACTTTTTTCCTAACCTGTTCCCACTGCTGGGAAAGACGTTCGTAGCTTCATAAAATAAAAATTGTTCAGCCTTCTGATCCGAAACCATGTGCACATATTACCAGGACTTTATGCTTGCATAGGTATGTCAAAATTCTGACACAGACTACCATAGACAAGAAATAAGTTTAGACTGTATTTCTAATTCTTAGTACATCTTAGGCTAGGAAGTAAGTAAATAAAAAGAACATACCCCAGTTCTTGATTTCTGTGGGATGTCTCTTAGTTGTAGACCACTCCCACAAGCCGGTTTTGGGGTCAAATATCTGGCGGGTACGTCGGCGCAGCTCCTTTTCGGCCAACACCTTGGCTTTCGCGTGCGCTAAGGGCCTGGGGGAAATAATATTGAATTATTTTTAAATTATTTAGAGCCACTGTCTCACTGCAGGGCGATGACCTCCCATTCTTCTCTCCAGTCATCTCTACTTTAGGCGATTGTAGATCATTTTTTGAGCGCTTCTTTTCCGCGATTGCCGCGATGTCATTAACTATTTTTAGGCGTCCAAATTGTTATAAATAAGCTAAGCAAATAAACGCTAAATTGAACACCCGCGGGATATTGAATACCAATCCCATTTTGAAGTTAGTTTAAAAACGCATGTATTTATTGGTAAATTGTTGGTCCTTCTACCTGTATGTCTACAGGTAATAAACTGAACTGGACAGCTTTCTAGTAGAAATATCTAGAAAACTATGGGCTAATGTGTAGCAGTAGACATATAAGGTGACTAGCGGGCGCCTTCGGCTTAGCTCAACCCGTTCCCGTTACTTACATCCCTTCCCTTCTCCATAACATTACAATATCTTTATAAATTGTAGTTTATGTGTTATCCTGATGTATAAGCTATATTATTGTAAAGTTTAAAATCCATTCAGTAGTTTTTACGTGAAAGAGTAACAAACATCCATCCATCCATCCATACTTACAAACTTTTGCCTTTATAATAGTAGCAGGATGAAGCAGGAAAATCGCTAGTCATACACTTACTTAGTCTTTGCCTTATAGTTGTTCAAGGTGATGTAGACTTCGAGCGGAGTGACTTCAGACTTGTTGATGAAATCCTGGTTGTTAATCAGAGATATCAGTACCGCCGTAGTCGTCGAATCAGTAGTCAGAAATCCCATGTTGTGGATGCGTTGGAGGTTATGGAGGATATCTCGCAAACCCATCTGTGGTAGCACCGCGTCCCAGACCTTGAAACAGATAGCAGGTCTTTGATATAGGTATCCAGTAGGCCTCCCAATTTCAAACAGCGCCCCGCCATCGTATTTTAGTGATTTTATTCTCTTTGTTATTTTGACGTTCTCATTGGCTTGACTAGTAAAAAATAAAAAAAACATCTGTCAAAAGATAAAACTATGTTTAGCGATATATCTTGAGACTTTATAGGGCGGCTTAGACAATTTAGATCAGGACCCGCCTTGCATGGATCTTCCCCTCTGCCAAAAGGTACAAGACTAATGAATCTGACATATCTAGCACGTTTATAAAAACCACTTCGTAATCGATCTTTATCAGTGTCAGTATCGGTATCGCGGTGAAAGGACCTCTTCTAAAAATGCCAACATGTGCAGTTGCAGTGTGTAATAGGAAGTCCAACACATCAAGCTTGTAAAAGGATGGTGTAACATTTCATTTGTGATTATTTTTTTGCATAGTTAATGCTTTTTTCTATTAAAATAATGTAAAATTGTTGTGCGGCGTTTAGCTCTAGAACATCGATTCAGTATACGATTATACGAAAAAGATCGAATCGCCTCGAGTTTCCTGCCGTCAATTATCCGCATTTAATTTTCAACCTTATCACAAAATGAAATAGACTATAATTGCGAAATAATCTCTAATTTCCAAGCAATTTTAGTCACTAGCAAAAATGTAAAATTGTAACGAGACTACCTAGAACTTCCCACGAGACTAGTTGGCATTTCAAAAATGAATTTTTGACCTTACAGATTTAGATATTAAGTCGATTTGGCTTTGAATTTTTCCAGACCTGACAGGCCCGAGACATCAAAACCCCGCCCTCCGGTAGCGAGACTAGTGATAGAGGTGGATAAATGTTTACACACAGTTTTTTATCGATATCGATAAAAGCACGGGTGTTCTAGCGAGTAGATTTGTCTTAGCTTTCTGATTGGTTGTGGGTTCAAATCCAGTCGTGCACCAACGGATTGTGTTGAAGTTGTAACGTGTTTTTTTATACATAACATTACGTAGCCTACATGTTTAATTTAACAATGTAGCTGTTGAACAATTTAGGAACTTAAAAAACTTTTAACTTTATACCTTGTGGAAAAACCAGCCCGCACATCAAGTGCGGATGATAAAATTTGCCAATTTGCGTATTCGGACATCCAAAAGCATAGCATTTGACACAAATTTAGTTCCAAACATTTATTCATCCCACTTTTTATAAGATGCTATCCATCTTATAAAAAGTGGGATGAATAAATGTTTGTGACCTTTTACCTTGAAAAACTAACGTAGTCATCATAGAATTTCATATTGTTATTTTCGAAAGAACTTTTAGAACACCTTTATCGACGGTGTATACGAGTTTCCAGCTTATTCGCTCTTATTCTGAGGTTGACCCCATATTGGTTCTAAAATGATAAGTTTATTTAGGCCAAATAAAAACATCGATATCTTTGATTTTAAGCTCAGAAAATTTATCAATCTCTATGAAAGTGTCAGTTTTGAGTAGTAATGCTGCCAACTTAATCAAGATGTAGTTTGTCGAGATTTGGGGTAAAAATAGGTTCTTAGTGCAAGTAATGAGTAACATACAATAAAGGATTTGTCCCTCATGGCATCCTAGAGAGCTGGCTGTAGTTTTAGTGTTGTCCAGTCCAGATCAATTGAACGAAATGAAGTAGTCTGCCTGTGATATTCATTCATTAACAATTATACATTTGTGTCTGAAAAATAGTACGTTAAGCAAAAATAATATGAGTCATATCATAAATTAAATAATTATCAAAGAAATTGTTATCAAATAATACTAGCAATGTCACTTCATATTTATAAAATCATCAGTAGAATAAAAACACCCTTTCAACAAAAGCTGCTTTAGTCTAGTTTTGAATAAATGTAGACTGTCTATTATTTTAATGTCAATACGTAAATAATAATATAATTAAATGGCCTGATATCTATAAGATCATTAAGGAACATGCCAAAAAATATTGGTAACTGCCCCGGATTCTGTAACAACTTCTTGTTTACCAAAAATGCTTCTTATCTCTACGAATTGTTTTATATTCGTAAGGTATATACTTAAACAGATTAAGTACGTCACCTCTGATACCGTAGTGTTCTAGCTTAGCAATCAGTAATTTATGATTTATAGTATCGAAAGCAGAAAAAAGATCTAAAAACAAGCTTGCTACTTTCATTTTATTATTAAGATTTGTAACAACATCGTTCACCAAATAGTCGATAGCATCTACCGTACCTACATTCACCTGGTAGCCAAACTGTCGTTCATATAGAGTTAATTTTTAAATGTGATACTAACCTATCTCTGATAAGTTATTCAAAAACTTCAGAAACAATAGGTAGCAACGAGATAGGCCTATAATTTGTATATTGTTTGTCTTGAACATAAATACCCGTTGACCATTATTGCCATGAAATCTAAAATAATATTCAGAATGAATATTTAATAAATAAATTTTACTGACTTCGGAAGCCTTACATTCTTTCATACTTAACATAGGGTAAAATAAAATGATGATACGGCATCACTGTTGTGGTTCTCTGTATTTTGAATGTGTGTCACCTGTATATACAGTAAACTTGAACTAGTGTTAAAGATTTGTATTTGTGTGCGTTCATAACAACACAAATGATTGTTGTGTGTGTTACGATCGTTTGAATGTGTGTCGCTTTCGTTTCAGTGTGTGCTTTCCTCGTCCCCCTCAAAATATGGCAGAAAAATTTGTTAGGCTGAATAGATGCAAGGCAAGTCCTTAGGTTAAATTGTCTAAGTAGGGCGGATCCGACATGGATAGGTTAGGTTATGTTAGAACATATAAATAACGCACAAGGCGAGGGAGCAAAGCGAGCGTGCCGCGGCAGCGGCCGCCGCAGTGCCAGAAAATGTTTGTTTACATTTACCCCAAAGGATTATTCTCTTAATCCTCTCTTAAAGTTTTCTCTGTCTCTGGATCATGTTTTGAGTCTGTGTGAATACTGACAAAATAAATCCTAAGTCACACACACACACACAGTAGGAATAATACACTAAAATGAAATAAATTAGCCAGAAGAAACAGTCAATGTACCCCTGTCTTTAATAATTGCATAACCTCAGAGCACTTACACCGAAGGTGTGCTCTAGATGGCATTTCAAAGCAACCATCACTCTTAAATCAATAGATGTTTCTATGCTTATTTTACTTTTATAAAGGTGAATGAACAACAAATCATCAACCTTTTATGCATAAAGGGCTTTTTTAGCCTACTTGCGTAAACAAGTTCACTCAATAAGACCCAAGTGTACGTATTTTAATTATGTGTCCATCAAATGTTTACATCTTATTTATTTATTTATAATATGTATTTATTCAATAGTATCACAAGGATCACTATGAAACGTCTTAAAGCTAGGTGAGTCTAGGTGCCAGTTCCACGCGACCAATGTCGCGTTAATGCGAGCAGCTACAGAAATTACAGTGTGTAAGAACTATTTCAACAAGACCTCTACTATTACTACAGTACTTAATCATACATACATCCTGTGACGTCAGCAAATGCGAGGGAATATGATCTAGCGTGAACTGATGCCTGGTCACAATGGACGCTGCCACGACGGGGTCCTCACAATGCCGAATGTCCTCCACTTTCTGCATGTAGTCCAAGACCTCCTTGGTGCCTTCCTTGGCACCACAGAGGGCTTTGGCGCGTTTCATGTCATGGATAACATATTTGACAATGCAATCGCGGGCTAGAATAAATAAGGGATATATAAAAACAGGTAGTTGGTATAAACTCAGAAACTCAATAAGAATTTGGTAATAATTATTACAAGACACATTATCTGCATGCAATGTTTTAGTGGCTGGGGTGAGATTAGCAAAGGGACAATACACTCAATTGCGGGTTGTCAGTGTAGACCTTACTGCCCCACTCAAAATAGAATTAGATGCTATATTCAATAGTTCGTTTTGCAGCATTGCAATGTATCATGATCATGAAATCATGTGATACATAGTTTACTACTTATTTTTGGTATAATTATGTCAAAATAATTATTTTTATTAATTATTTTTGGCATTATTATACCTTGTAAATTATAAAAATAACTTATTTTTTGGGTATTTGGTATGCCTTCCGATCCTGTCGTGTACTAATGAGTTTTTCTGTCGAATAATGTATGTGTACTATGGCAGTACTCTCAAAACGGTGAAGGAAAACATAGTGAGGAAACCGACGTGTCGTGGAACCTAAAAAAGTTCGAGCAACACGTGTCAAGCATCACGCAAAGAGGGCCCGCTAGAGGCCTACTTGCGGAAACCTGTCCGCACCCAAGTGCAAAATGGATATTTACAAGGTATGAATTTACATACCTTGTAAATATCCAACACTAGCTTGACATTTACAATTGTTGTGTTGATGTTTATTATTTTAATGCAGCCGACTATACAAGCAACTTCAGAATAAATTGAATGAACGAACACAGGCTCTAACCCTGATTGACAACTAACCATTATCACCCTCAGCTACTTTGATATGGGATTTCCTCAGTATAGTTTTGTGTGAGCGTCCATAACATCCTCGGACCCTAGTTACTTCATCAACGAGGTCCATAGGTTCCTTTTGAAGGTACCACATTCTGATGCTCTTGCGCCATCCATTGCCGTTGCCTGCAAAGATATTAATATACTTTTTCTAAGTTTTAAGAACAGATTTGACTGGCCTCTCAGCTCAGTTGGTAGTATCTCTGCCTTCTGCGCCGTAGGTCGTGGGTTCGATCCCCACCGAGAACAAATATTTGTGTGGTGAACGCAGATGTTTTTTCTCTGTCTGGGTGTAATATTGTATGCTAATAATGTATTTGAAAAAAATGTATCAGAATTATATCAGGTTCCCATACTACAAGCTCTGCTTAATTTGGGCTAGATACCTAGTGTTGTATGGATTGTTCACAATATTTATTTATTATTTAAATAGAAAAAAAAGTTGGTAGTCTAAAATAATAAAAAAATCATACCTGTCCTAAGCATTCTTGTGTATTTATTGAAAAGCAACAATTTATCTGAAGTGGTGCACAGTTCGTTAACTGCCTTGTACACAGCCTCTTTTATGAAGTCTTGGTCGCACAGCAACAAGCACTTTGCAAGAGCAAAGGGAATGGTCTCAAATCGGGTGTACCAACCATCTTTGCCTACCTGGAAATAAAGAAAGAATAGAACGAAAGACTTAAGGGGCCGGCGGAGGGCGAATTTTCATACAAACGTAATACCAAAATGATTACTAATTTAAGCAGATTTTCACTATATTACTGTAATAATTGTATTTGTATAGTATTTATCTAGATTACTGAACAGTTTTAATTTTAAATTACTAACCTCAAATGAAATTAACGCCAATCATATTTTGCAATGAAAAAATGTGTAAAATGCGATTGGTGTTTATTTCATGTACAGATACAATTATTACAGTAATATAGTGAAAATCTGCTTAAATTAGTAATCATTTTAGTATTACGTTTGTATGAAAATTCGCCCTCCGTTGGCCCCTTAATACAGTTTCGATCCTATGGTCGCAGTTGTGAATACAGTTGTGTACCTATGGATTTACTTGTTTGGAAAATTTACGCACACAATGCTAGTGCTCTCAAACTGTGAAGGAAAACAAAACATCATAAGAAAACCCATGGCTTAGTCAGCTTTGCACATATTGACCATGGCCTTTCTGTGGATAAGGCCGACTAAGCTGTCAGGATGGTATTGGTGCTGTATCCATTTAAAAATCCTGTCCCAGGCACTATAGTATCCAGCAAGTAGAGCTTGAGTGATCACCAGTGGCACCCGATGCTATATAAATTGTTTATTTACTTTTTCTAAATACTTAAAACAGATTCAAATATTTCTTTACCTACTCCTTGAGCGTGACCGAAATTGTGTGAAAGCAATTACCCTTAGTAACATTTATATAAAACCTCACCTTGACAATAAGTTTGATAGCCTCCAGAGCACTGTCGTTGCCATTTTCGAAGGCCTTCTCAAGGGCCACCAATCTTTCAGGTTCGAAATACTTGTGGGTAGTCCAACAGCCAGGGTAATACTTCGGCTGTTCAATACCCACGTGAATGAATCTGGTGATCACATTATGGAGATGGGGATCCAGCTTCGGACCTTCTGTAGCCGACATTTTCGAAATTTATTCGTAGGCAAGAAAATACTTCGCAATCGCGAAGATTGCGTGTAGGTATGACAGCTATCTCTCATCCAGGTATGCACTAATGATTTCAACAGCTGCTCATACCTGAAAGAAAACAGAGGTTAACGCACTCAATATAATTTTTATCGGTATTCGAGCGAAACATGTGCTACTTCATGTGCCACAATAAATTTGAGGATGTGGCCAGAAAAAATAACACAATGGAGGTTGTTTCTGTAACTCACAAAAATGCTGTTCTAAGGTATATTCTTTTAGAAATCTTCGACAACCTATGTATTTTATCAGAACTACTAGAAATACAACAAATTTCAGGATTTTCATGAACAAAAATACAGATATACCAACCAGCCTTATTTTCTTTTTTTTCTTTGCTTGATTCTGGCCAGTGCTGCCAGCTTTATCAAAGTCACCTCAACAAAATAGAATTTAAGAAGTAACCTTTTGGTGTAAAGTAGCCTTGTGTTTTTTTTCAAATGTGGGTTTTGTGTTTTCCGATACCATTATGTGCAATAGCGCTTTAGACTTTTATTATTGTGGTACCCTACAGGGTATCTACTTGTACTCGCCTAATAGGTTAGGTATTTTAGACCTATTTAAGTAAACAACTCATTGGCGAAGTTCCAGCGTGGCCCAATCCTTTATTTTTTTTAAATAATCTGTTTATTTAGATAAAAAAAACCTACACCTAATTGAAATGAAATGTATTTATTCGCTAATTCAAGTACATAATTACAAAATATACATCAGTGCCAGACAGAAGCGTCTCCAATACACTTGCGGCATTGCTACGCTGAATAGCAATGCTTTTATATTACTAAAAATCTATAAAATATAATTATTTTCAACACCCAGACAGATGAAAAACGTTATGTCACACGAGAAATAAATATATACGAAATACTTTTCTTGGAGGGAGGCATGGCTTACGGCAGCACATCAAATAATCTAGCGACAAAAGTGCGTAGTTGGCAGCACTGCTTTCTTGGTTGAATTGGTCGCTTTGAAACTTCTTGCTGCGGATTGGTTCTAATAATATAGTTTATTGGATTACGGATGTGATCTTGATGGAAGGTTTGATGTGGTCAACCGTTGGGGCTTTCCCTCTTTTTGTAAATGTTTTTGTTTGGTGCCTGCATATTTTTCATTTTAAAATGTTTTTTAAACTGTTGACTGTGTTCTAATTTATCAAATTTGAGGGTTTTGCTGAATGAAGAATTCAACCATTTTCTTCGAAACAAAAAACAAATGACGTCGGACTTGAATCTGACTATTATCTTTCCGTTTCTGTTTCTACGGAACGGAACGCCAAAATATGGACTGGCTGGTTTGACTTTGACTTACGGGTTTGTTGAATTATTATTAAAAGGATGTTAATGTAAATACATGATTTCACAACGTGAATAATAAGATAGTTTTTTTGTTGAGTGACTTTATGGTACTTCCACGGATACTTTTACGAATTATCATCACACAAATGATCTATAACGATAAAACATAGTAACTCTGACTCAAACAAATCATTTCATGAAAGCAATTCAATTATCAATCTCATTCTCATGCCAATGACTCTAAAAGGCCGAATACACGGTTTCCAACCGCGTTTCCTACCATGGTGACCTTTTGTAGAAACTGTGGCTTGAAACCATGTAGCCAGCCGGCAGTTTTAAACCAAATTTCGCATGACCTATAGACGCCCTTGGTAGAAAGAAACGCTCGGAAGTTCGGCGTTGGTTCTAAACCAATGTAGCCAGAAGCGTTCTGCGAAGGTCACCTTGGTAGGAAACGCGGTTGGAAACCGTGTATTCGGCCTTTAATATACTTGCACACTGGACACTGGCATACTGGCAATGACAAAAAATTGTCTGTCGAAGTGACGGACAAGTAGTGCCGTGCCATAGACATTAGAATTCCATAACAATAGACGGAAAGAGAGAACACGAAGAAGAAGTCAAATATTAGCTGCTGCTTGTTGTTTTGATTTCGGCGCTCTTATATTTACGCAATATTCACCACGGCATGTTTATCAAAACTTTTTTTTAATTTTAATTTGAGCTTTCTGGGTTACAGTTTTCTGTAATATTCCACTATCTTTCTTCATCTTCTTTCTTTATTCTTTCTCTGTAAGCATATTTAAGTTAAATCTTACTGCATTCATCTATCATCGATTTTTAATTAAAGCTTTCATCATTTTTTAATAATAAGTTGATGATACACACTAGCAAACATTTAGCAAACATTTTTTTTAAGGAAGTTAAATCTTCTCCTGCCTTGGCTATTACCGAATGCAACTAGAATGTAAAAAAAAAAGCGGTGTTTCTCACGACATGGAATAAAGGATAGTTAGTATGGGATAAGGTTCGGGATAGGGTGATGATGATGTTAGATTTCGTGAATCTAAGATATTTCCGAATTACAGATACGCTAGTAGTTACTATGACACGGGGTGCTTGCTACTAACTATTATCTATTCTGTGACGGTTCACAGAATAGATAATAGTTAGTAGCAAGCATCCCAAGGCGTTTTTCGTGACTGTAGATTTTATGAACTAGCGGCCGCCCGCGGCAGGCTTTGCCCGCGTAGTAGGTCATTGCTAACATCCATCCTGTGGAATGTTTGTTTTATTTACCTACATGATTTTGTAGATCTACTGCATTTAGTTAGGTATTATGAGTAAGGTGGGCACTGATGCCAACGAGCTTACCTGATAGTGGATTCAGAAGCTGAATACCTATGTTTAAAATGATTACCAGCTCTTAGGTAGGTAGGAGTTCTGTGTGTAAAATGGGACTTCTCAGCAAATAGGTAGATAGACTTGTCTACCTACATAGAGGTACCTTTTCATCATCATCATTAGGCCTACCTTATTTAGGTACCTACATTATTAATAAGGTAGACAAGGCACTGATGCCAACGAGCTCCGGCAAATTCATCATCCACACTTGATGTGCGGGCTGGTTTCCGCAAGGCCTCTAGTGGGCCCTTATTGCGTGGCGCTTGACACGAACGAGTTGCTCGAACTTTTGCAGGTTCTACAACACGCCGGTTTCCTCACGATGTTTTACTGGCATAGTGCACATACATTTTTCTACAGAAAAACTCATTGGTACACGACTGGATTTGAACCCACGACTAAGGATCGGAAGGCGGGTCCGCTACCACTAGACCACCAGTGCTCTCTGCCAACGAGCTTACCTGATGGTGGATTCAGAGGAGCGTGTAATCATAATACTTAATCATATGTATGTATAGGTAGGCGTTCTGTGTGATAATGGGACTTCTCAGCAAATAGGTAGGTATGTACTTATAGGTACTTAGGTAGGTAACATTGTCATCATCATTATTATACAGATTTGTATTTTGTAACGAATAAACTCAAAAAATACTGGACTGATAAATTTCTTTCACCTCTTTAATGCTGAATTATCCCCGAGTAGCATAGTTACATTATATCTAGTTCGAGCAAATGAAACCTACAGGAAATGAGTCTCTTTCACCAATAACTCTGCATCTGTAGTTTAGTAACTACTGAGTAGTTCGACAGTTTTTTTTTTTTTTTTTTTTTTTAATCTTTATTTATTAAAGAGGGTTTAATCTGCAAGATTATGTCACCCTCGAATTAACACTTAAACTATGTACAATCATCTACGCTTAATGCCAGCTTTAACAACTTTTAACAAATCTTTGGCCTTCTCCGATAATGGGAAAGCCAAAACACTGTTCCAGCTACCAACAGAAAACAACACACTATTATGCTTGGTTATAAATGCTAATCGTTCAGTTTCATTCCGGACACACTCCACTATGATGTGATAAACATTTTCGATGACGTCACACTCGGTGCAATGTGGTGAGCTAGTCTTACCCATGAGATAGCCAAAGCTATTCAATGGAATGTGACCGGAACGCAACCTCATTAAAGTTACGATGTCAGACCTGGCCATCTCGGAACCTTCAAACCATGGAGACCTAGAAAGGCCTGGCTGTATTGTCCTATACCAAATGCCCTTACTCAGCGATCTTTCATCAAAATACTCCTTCCAGTTTAGTCTGCTTTTTTCCTTCACTAATGATAAAACATCGCTGTGATAGGGTAAAAAATTCATGCTAACACCATCCACGAGGGCTTCCGCGGCGAGACGATCGGCTTTCTCATTGCCGGACAAGCCGATGTGTGACGGTACCCATTGAAGAGAAACTTGTTTACCCCTAGTCGAAAGACTACTAAGTAGCTCCAAAATGGTGTACGCTATCGGTGTGCCCCGAACCTTGGAGGTGCACAAAGCGATATGTTGAAGGGCGCTCTTGGAGTCAGACAGAACAACATAAAGTCCCGATTCAAAAGAATCAATATAAGATACCGCTTCAGCAATTGCAATTAGCTCGGTGCACATGACAGAAATCTTAGCTTTTATTTTAATTTTTATGTTACAGTTTGTTTGGGGATCAAACATGGCCAAACCTGACATATCATTTATTTTAGATCCATCGGTATAAATTTTATAGTAATTTGAATATTTACTGTTCAAGTATTCTTCACATAATCCCTTCAATTGGTTTGTGTTATAACTGCGCTTAGATTTGTTTACAAAATCAAGATTTGGCTTAATATTGGAAACATCCACACTGCTCACCCACCTATCTAAAGAGAACATTTCATTTTGATGACTCGCGTAAATAGGCTGGTCTTTATAATAGTCGTGAATTATAACCAATAGTGGTTTAATCTTGCGGCTCCACAAAATATTTTTGCTTAGGTTATTCAATTTATCCACTAAATAAATTATTTCACTACATGAATATGACTTTCTGCGAAGCCAATATTTACTTGCAAGATAATACCTACGCACACTTAAAGGTTGAAGATAAAGTTCACATTCCATGACGTGTATAGGTGTGCTACGTATGAACCCACCTATAACACGCATACATTGATTTTGCGTTCGATCTAGTTTAATTAAATGTGTCTTACAGCTGTTCCCGTATATGAAGCTCGCATAATCCAACCTACTTCTTATGCTAGCTATGTATAAACGCCTCAAATGCTGAGGATGCATTCCCCATCCTGATCCGGCTAGAACTTTAAAAATATTTATGAATTTTGTTGCTTTTTCTTTTATCTCGTTAATGTGTTTCGCCCAACGTAATGACCTATCTAACCAAAAACCTAAATATTTAAAATTATCCACCACCTGCAATGATGAGTTATTTATTGTGAGATTGATATGGTTTCGCAAAATACCGGTTTTGAAAATACATGTTTTGCTTTTAGATGGTGAAATGCTTAGACCCACGTTTTCGAGTATAACTGTTAATTTATTTAATGCTAACTGTAACTCTTGGACCCCATTGTTTGTATCATTGCAACTGATATATATAACAAAATCGTCTGCATATTGCGAAATGTTGACGTTTTTAATTACCTTGCACACATAGATAGTCACAATATTAAAAAGAAGTGGGGAGAATGGATCCCCTTGAGCCAAACCACGGCATGTACTTCGACAGAGGAAATCATTTTCGGTTTTGATTCTCAGATTCCTTTCTTTTAAAAAATTCCAAATATATCTGCACATTTGAGTACCTACCCCAATGTTATCCATGACATCTAACAGACCTTTTACATCAACATTATTATAGGCGTTGTCGATATCTATAAAACACGCTATTGTAGATTTTCTCTGCATAAAACCTATTTGTATATGTGTCACCAAACTCGTAATATTGTCTAAAGTGGAGCAACCTTTTCTAAAGCCCGTTGTGTTAGGGGACAAAACATTATTTTTCTCAACAAACCACTCTAATCTGCTGATTAGAATGTTGTGAAATATCTTACAAAGACAGGAAATCATAGATATCGGACGCAGCGCTGAGATAGTTTGGGGGTCACGACCAGGTTTAGGTATCGGGACAATAACGATATCACGCCACTGCTGAGGAACGAAACCAGTTTTATAAAACGCATTACATAAGTTGGTCAAAATAACTTTGCCGTTATCCGAGAGGTTAGCTATCATCGAGTATGATATATTATCACACCCTGGAGAAGTATCTTTACGTCGCATACAGTGGTCTAACTCCTGTTCTAGTATTGGGGTCTCTAATAAATAGTTACAAGATGTGAAATACGGATCTTGGGGGCGTGCATAGTCAGGGGTCAAACTTTGAAGCAATTGCCTAGATTTATCTTTATTGACATAAGATCGCGGCGTATTATAGCCTTTAAACCATCTCAACTTACGCCATAGTTCACTTTGAGTGGTAGAAGTATCTATTGAAGAACAATATTCCTGCCAGGCTTTATCTTTGGCTTTGCGTATAAAAAGTTGCGCCTCGCGTACTTTTATTTGTAGTGCTAATAAATTGTTAGGGGAGGGATTTCGTCGAAATATAGATAGTGCAAGGCGCCGTTCTGCTACTATTTTAGACAAAGAAGTACTCCAATAAGGTTTAGGGACAAACTTACTATCTGGATTCGGGTTAATTTTAATATGAGGAATGTGACGATCAGCTGCTTCATTGATGCAGTCTACAAACCTGTTATACGACAATTGAAGGTCGTCTGTAATGCAAAAGTTGTCAAAAATTGATTCTAATTTATTTTTATAAGCACACCAATCCGCTTTTTTGAAGTTTCTTTTTAATGTTATATTAGTGTTAGAATTAAGACATGACGTAATTTTTATCATTAGATGATCACTACCCAGAGTTTCACTTAAGGTGGCCCAATTTAATCTTAACGCGATATCAGTTGTAGCAAGGGATAAATCGGGGGAAGATTGCTGTAGTATGTTGTTAACTAATTTAATACGTGTATGCTGGCCATTATTTAACGTCACAAAAGAGCTGTCAATAAGTGCGTCGAAAATGTGTGAGCCTCTCTGATCAGTTTTGTAGGACCAATTTGTATGATGGCCATTAAAATCACCAAGAATTATCGTTTTGGAGTTAAACAATGAAAATATATGGTCCCAATCACGCTGGTTGGTTCGAAGTGGTAACGGGGCGCAGTATATTGCTATTAAATTTTGAATTTGGTCACAATTGTATAATCGAATACCTAAGATTTCTATACCGGGATTGCTGCTATCTATGTTTAGTTGAACTGATTTTATGGACTTATGAACTAATATTGCAACTCCACCCCATCCTCCATCTCTATCTTTTCTGTATATATTGTAACCATTTACTTTGATCGAGCAGTCAGAAACCAACCAAGTTTCACTAAGGGCAGCAATGTGGACTTTTTCCTGAGATAGAAATTGTTCAAAAGCAACTAGTTTAGGCCTTAAACTTTGAGAGTTCCATTGTATGATATTGAGCCTCATCACCGAACGTGTATCATATATCTTGACAGATAAACTTCAAGATGGTCTGCAATATTGGCCAGTCTGGGATAAAGTCAACGCACATAAATATTAAACACTCTACACAGCATTTGATGCCCATCTTCACTTTTGATTGTATTGTTGCACCTCGTAGAAATATAATTTCCTTCAATCTCCTCATTAGCTCCTGAATATTACTTGTTCTACCTGAGTTGGTTCCATCGCTCGGTGGGTCCTTCGAGTATTTTGTGTCCTCCGCTACATCATCCACAAATTCATCTGTCCAATTCCATGGAGAAGAAGGTCTAGGTGCCTGATTTTTTTTTGAGAATCGCTGAGGTGTTTGCTTCTTATTTCCTACGGGTCTGTCAGCTGGGGGGCGGTTAGCTGGGGTGTTAGTCTTTGTTTTTAGCACGTCTGCGAAAGTTGATGTTGCAGCTGGTGTTGACACTGTGGGTTGACAATATTCTGGAAACAGGTTTCTTAAGAAGTCCGAACTAGGTTCCTCCTCTTTATATTGTTCTTTAGGTTGTGGTTCAGGGCATGGAGGGGATACATACATCGTCAATGCTCTTCTGTACGTACAGTTATACTCTGCCATAATCTCTCTGAGCTTTTTCTCTTTCACGAATGATGGGCATGATTTTGACATAGCCATGTGCTTCCCATTGCAATTGACGCATTTGTACGATCTGGTCTCACAATTCGCATGATCTCTCGCACATTTAGGGCATACCATTTTGTTGGACGGGCATCTTTTAGTCACGTGGCCAAGCTTCCAGCATCTTGCACACTGTGAAACTGGAAACACATAAGGGTCCACCCTGATGCGCATTCCATCCACCATGACGTGATTAGGAAGAAATGATCCCTTAAAACACAGACGAACTGATTCACACGCTTTCCACTCCTCTTCACCTTGAGCACGCCGTTTCAGGCGGTAGATAGATAAAAGATCTGCATTTTGGCAAGTTATGCTCTTTAGTATTTCTTCATCTTCTATCTCAATATCAACATTTTTAATGACACCAAAAGAAAGGTTCTTTTCCATGGCACGGTTAATCCTCCATCCCATATCTAATAGTTCCTGGCAAGATTCCAATTTAGAGGCACATTCTTCGCTCGTGACATCAACCCGAATTTTATATGGATTTACATATTTTACCCTTTCAATATCTGTCAAACAGTATGTCTTAAAAATTTTAGCTAAAGCAAATAGTTTAGGCATTTTTTCACTGCATGTAATATACATCTCTATGTCATCATTATTCAATCTTTTTTCTTTAGGTCTTATAACTGTCCAATCCTCCTGATCGTCATTATTTATCGCTCTCTTAGCTGTACGCACCCTCTTTATCGGTCTACTCATGTCACTTCTTGGTCTCTCCAACATTTTTCCACTAATATCTTCTTCTCCCAGCTCTTCACTCTGTTGTACATATTCCCCTCTCAATTCTTGTTCACTCATACTTCTATCTTCACCTAATAATATCGCGTATCTATTCTCCTGCTCGATATTCATAATATCTTCCATAATTCTACTTTATTGTCGATGTACCAGTAGGTACATCGTTATCGGCCCGGCCGCCAGGTAAATGACCCGACGCACACAGGCGAACCGCTTAACAATAGACACGGCGCGCTCACGGTATATGTTTGCGACACAATCACCTCGTCCGAATGCCGAAACGAGACTGAGTTCGACAGTTGGTACAAATAAAATGAAATGAAATATATTTATTTGCAAGAAGTAGTATGGTACAATTATAAGATCATAGGGTATGTAAAAAAGTGGCTCACATACTTCATCGGCAACCAATATACAAAATTCAAACAAAAAGTAGAAAATATAAGTTAAATTAAAATAAATCAGTGTGAGAATAATAACAATAATCAATTCAGAATAATAATTCTTACAGAAAATATAAAATAATTTAAATGAAATCTTTAACGCTATAAAAACATTTATACAACATTGTAGATATCTTTAGTAGGTAGTTACTCCATCACACACTTAAAGCAAGTTTCTTCATTCACAATCTGACCTATCACACTTTTGGCAGGGTTATAAACACACATCACACACCCACTAAAGTCGGGTCTACCACCTTCTAGCGCTAAGTTTGACACACATCTTCAGCCCACTGTAGATGAAGAAAGCCCACGAGGTGTCTGGCATGCGGCAGAGGTGTATGGAGGTGTGTGGAGGCCCTGAAGAATTAAATGTTCTTCTCATTATTGATGACTGCCCAGTTGTAACTTGTAACTATGCGTAGGAGTTGACTATGAGCGGTTGGTTCCCAACGCTGCTGGAGGTATTGGAGTCGTCTGTGCTGTAGGAAATGGTAAATACTATTCAGATGATAATAATAAGACAGATGATTAATTACCGATGCTGTTGCAGCCATCGCATTTCTGTCTTAATTAATATTCCGGTGGATTTTATTTCGTAAATATTAGCTCGGTACTCGGTATCTCGAAATAGCCTAGCAAGAAATATAGAACAGTAGCAAGCAGAAGCAAGCATGACATTGACCTCTTGATATTTGACAGTTTGAGATGTCAGTTTTGACAGTTTAAATATAAGATTTACGCACACAAATGTAGATATACATACGTATACGCAACATACACCATAGCAATCTGCTTCTTCTTTTTTCGTGAAAATAAGATCGGCCTTTTGATTTGTTTGTTGTTTCTCTTTTGTGGAATGGAATGAAAAATTGCTATTTTTTCTCCACCCACATTTAGAGAACACTTTCTTTGTTGCCAATTTGCCATTCTAGATTCATAATCATTCTTACATTGATGGTATTGGCTAGATGTGCTATCAATAACCTGTTTTCATAATCGCTCTAAGTGAATAACTTGATGAGTTTGGAAGAAGTCAACGAAACTCAACAACTGATGCAGAATGAGGGCGAGGAAGAAGAGCAGAAACCTACTCAACCGGCGACATCTCCCGTCACGAGCAACAAAATGTCCAGCGGAGCGGCCAGTCTGACCTCCAAGAATCCTGGCCCTACAGTGACAAGCACGGGCAACAATAGTATGAACGAATCGACTAAGGTGTCTTACGTCAGCGAAAGGAAGCTTCACAGAGATCTAATGCGGTCAAACTACAGCAATAAACCTAAACATGTGCCAAAAGAGACTCCAGACGTGAAACACATGGAAAAGGCACTCCTTGAACTTTTAGATGATTTTCACACGGGAAAGCTGAGTGCGTTTGGTTCCGGTTGCAGTATGGAACAAATGATCAGTATAAGAGACCAGCAAGAGCACTTGGCAAGGTTACATTTCCGTCTGTGTGCAGATGTAGCGAAGCCTACCGAGGATAGCTTTGAAAATGCTCCATCTAGGGATAAAATGGCCAAGTTGGTGCAGAGCTTAGAACAATTGTCTACTTCTATAGAACATTTACATTCGGAAGATAAAACAAATAGCACAGAAGGTGGAGCGAGCAGTTCTGATAAATAATATTGACATTCTATGGTAGTCATTTTATCATCCGTGTTTGTTTCTCTATTTTTAAGAATAGATTTTCTTTTATACTTACTGATACTTGTTACTGAAATATCAAAGTAGTTTTTAATATAACTGAGGATACTATTTATGCATAAAATCAAATTAAATTATTAATTATGTACTAAATTTTTTTATTAAACATAATTTAGGCCTTCTATAAAGGCTTTTTTTAAAGCATGTTCCACTTACAGATCTGCAAATAAGCAAGGGGCTCAATTTGTTTTATAAAAGTGCTTAAAGTAATGTATAGAATATAATTATAAATACTTGACCACATTTTTGTCTTGGCACAAGCTTTGTCTGACTTTATGTCTGGCTCTGGTTTTGAGTATTATACTGTGTCTGTGATGTTTCGACATAGGGTTTATGTTTAGTAAATACACACCAAACACACACCTGACTCAAAACCAGAGCCAGACAGCTTGTGGTAGGTCTACAGATGTGGTTAAAAATAAATAAAATAATAAGGTATAGATACCTGTACCTACTTAAATAGGTAGGCTTTTATTAGTACATTGTTACCTGAGTGTTGAAAGTCACGTTTTTTGAGTCCCGAGACGGGCGCCAATGGAACTTGAGGGACTTAAAAGACTTTCACCCGAGGTAAACACTGTGCTTTTCATTATAGTCCACAAGTCCGAATACAAGGAAAGTAAAGACAAAAACATGAAAGAAAAATTAGTGAAAATGAAGATTGAATTGCCGCCTTCACGGTTTTTTTTTCTTTTTCTCTGGCGGGCTTCGGCTTCGGCTCGCCAGCATTATTCAGCCATTATTTTCATTTTCATAATTTAAAAAATTGTTTGCTCAAATCTATGTTATTTTAAATAAATAGTTGAAGCTATACATATATTAATCAAGTAATTTAGAAGATATATTATTTATTTAATACTATCTTTACATACATACATACATAAAATCACGCCTTATTCCCATGGGGGTAGGCAGAGATCACGGATTTCCACTTGCTACGATCCTGACACACCTCTTTCGCTTCATTCACTCTCATAACATTCTTCAAACATGCTCGTCGGTTTAGGGTACTCCTAACCTGGCCTTTCTCTAAAACGTCTGCGATCTGATCGAGATACATGCGCCTAGGTCTTCCCCTTCCAGCAGTTCCATTCACACTCGCCTGATGCAATTGTTTTGTTAATCTCCTTTCATCCATTCTCTCTACATGTCCAAACCATCTTAGCATACCTTTCTCTACTCTCATCACTACGTCTTCTTTCACACCGCATTCCTCTCTTATCACACTGTTTTTCACTCTATCACTCAACTTTACGCCACACATACTACGCAACGCTCTCATTTCTACTGCATTCACTCTGCTTTGATGTTTTTTCTGCCATACCCAATTTTCACTACCATACATCAATGTCGGCACTAACACTCCTTTATGTACAGCAAGTCGTGCCTTGTTAGACAGTTTCCTGCTGCTCATAAATGTGTGTAATGCCCCATTCACTCGATTACCTTTACTATCTTTATGTTATTTAAATTTAAATTTTACATTGCGCTCTAATAAGACTTTTTAAACTTCTTACCGTTGTAATGGGTTTCCAACCTAGGTACTTGCTGAAGAAAAAGTTGGAATTTGGTTCAACAACCTCTTTGCAGTTAGAAAGACTTGAGATTCAAGATTCAAGATTCAAGATTCAATAAGCGTTTATTCAATACGATACAAGAATCACTTTGAAACGTCTTAAAGCTAGGTGAGTCTAGGTGCCAGTTCCACGCGACCAAGCGTAGAAGAACAGGCAACAAACTACGTCTCGGTTCCTACCGTTTTTTTATATGATCCTTTTACAAATCAAAAATAGTCTAAAATAATAGCAGTGAAGTTCCAGTGTGGTGCCACTTCACTTAGTCAGACGTATGCAATGTAATTATACAAAAGCAAAAGTTTCAAAGACAGCACACGCTACGCTTCAAAGTTATAATAAAGTATCTACACAGATATAAAAATAAGATATTAAATAGTAGGTACAGACATTGCAAATTGACATGCTAGCTTCCTATGGGTAGAGTGACCGGGACATCGGGCCACGCAGTTTTATCATTCATATAGCTATCTAGAGTATAGTACGCTTTATTTATCAAATTACTCTTAATATAGGCTTTAAACTTCCGAATTGGAAGCTTAGTTGCATTTTCCGGAAGTTTATTGTAGAAGCGTACAGTGTTCCCCATAAAAGACCCATTTACCTTCTGTAAACGAAATTTGGGAATATAAAGTTTATTTTTATTTCTAGTGTTAATATTATGTGAATCACAATTTTTCTGAAAGCTACAGATGTGTTTGTGAGTGTACAGTAAGTTTTCATATATATATTGTGAAATTACTGTGAGGATATTAATTTCCTTAAATCGCTCCCTCAATGAGTCTCGTGATTTCATTTTATAGATGGCACGTATGGCCCTTTTTTGTAAAACGAATATAGTTTGAATATCAGTTGCTTTCCCCCAGAGAAGGATACCGTAAGACATAACACTATGGAAGTAGCTGAAGTAAACTAGCCTAGCTGTAGCTTCATCAGTGAGCCATCTTATAGTCCGAACTGCATATGCAGCCGAACTTAGTCTGGCAGCAAGTGCTTTGATTTGCGGTCCCCACTGCAATTTTTTGTCAAGATTAAGTCCTAAGAAGATAGTAGAATCTACAAGGTTAAGTGACTCTCCATTAAGTATAATATTAGTTGGCCGGAGAGTTACATTTGGTAAGGTAAACTTAATACACTTGGTTTTCTTAGCATTAAGTAAAAGATTATTAACGTTAAACCAGTTAAGTATTTGCGACAGAGATGCGTTAACGTCATCGTAATTAGCCTTCAATCTATCAACTTTAAAAATTAATGAGGTATCGTCAGCAAATAGTACTATTTCACATAGTTTTTTAACAAAAAAAGGGAGGTCATTTACGTACACTAGAAACAAGAAAGGACCTAATATCGAACCTTGTGGCACCCCCATGTCAATAACTGACCCAGAAGATCTCTCACCGCTCACATCAACTTTAAGGACTCTATCAGTCAAGTACGATTGTATTAGGTCAATGGAGCGATTTAGAATGCCGTAATGTTTAAGTTTAGATATTAATGTAGCATGATTTACACAGTCAAAAGCTTTGGAAAGATCGCAGAATACCCCAATCGCGTCTTGTGAGTTTTCCCAGGCATCATATATGTGCTTTAAGAGTAGAATACCAGCATCAGTCGTTGATCGACCTTTCGTAAATCCAAACTGGTGGCTATGAAGTATCCCATTTAGGTTAAAATGTTGGAAGGAGAGAAAGTTGGAACATGGTTGAATAAAATAGAACTTGTTTTTTTTTTATAATTTGACAGCTGTCAGTAGAAAGCGATTCTCCCTAGGGCTGAAAGTATTACTTTCAATTAGGCCCCTCAGGCAACTACAGACCTACTTTCAGAGTATGAGCAATGAAAAATATTTTGTTTATAAGGGTTACCGATTGGTATGTAAGTAGCACTACATGTGTGTGATGTTTGTTTGCTATCTGGGTGTTATACAAAGAATTTGCGGTTTTAAATTAACGTGATCGTTCGTTATGCATAATTATATGGAAAACACGGGTATTTACAGTCGAAATGTCTGGAAATAATAAAGGTAATCGCGATTAACACCCGTGTTTTCCATATAATTAAGAATTTGCGGTCCCTCCTTTTGTTTTCTGTGCTACCAATAGTTATTGGTCGAAGTGAAGGCATTTCGTCTGAGTTGGATTTATGGAGTGTGATAGATTGGAAGGGGTATTATTCCAAGGTCGCGCTTCCGAAAATAATTTACTACACCTAAGGTCAACCAATAAGCTCGCACAAGGTTACCTATGCCACGCGAATAAATGAAAAATATTTTGGGACTTTGTTAATAAATTAAGTGTGACTTCAAGTTAAATAACTAATATTTAAATTTTCTACATTGCTAATATCCACCGCGTAGTAGAGTTCTCAGTACGCCCGATAGAGGCGCTCATCTCAACAAACTCAAAAGGTACGAGAACTATAATTAAAAAAAAAACTATAGGTAACTTTGATTTTAGGTAGGTACCTTACCTTTTACTT
Source organism: Thera obeliscata (assembly GCA_947578465.1). Taxonomy (NCBI): domain Eukaryota; kingdom Metazoa; phylum Arthropoda; class Insecta; order Lepidoptera; family Geometridae; genus Thera; species Thera obeliscata. The sequence goes on from OX387926.1 coordinate 11,200,338, forward strand.
TTTTATGCAACTGATTGTGCAGGCACCATATGTCCTACCCTAAGGTACGCATTTCTACTTTTGTTATAGTTCTACTGGAATTACAAAGTTACGAGTTCGATAAAAATGATAAAAAATTTATACAAATATTGCGGTAAAAAAAATTGCGGAGTAGGACCTTAGATTGATGCCAATTAGAATTATAAAATAATGAGACTCCATCATCAGAAATCCTGTCCATAGCACTACCTACAGCATCCAGTAATCAAAGGAAATGAGTGCAAAAACATATTATATATGTCATCTTCGCTACACTAGACGCCTATGACCTGTTTATCAAGCTATTTTTATTAGGTGACTGGCCTCTAGCTCAGTTGGTAGTAGCTCTGCCTTCTGCGCCGTAGGTCGTGGGTTCGATCCCCACCGAGAACAAATATTTGTGTGGTGAACATAAATGTTTGTTCTCTGTCTGGGTGTTTTTTATGTCCTGTACTGTATCTTTTGTGTGGTGAACATTAAAGAGTTATCTATCTATCTATCTATCTATCTATATTGTATTCTAAGTATGTATTAAAAAAAAAAAAAAAAGTATTCAAGTATTATATCAGCTATCTGGTTCCCATATTACAAGCTCTGCTTAGTTTGGGGCTGGGTAGTGTTGCGTGAATTGTCCAGAATATTTATTTATTTTATTTATTTATTTGATTTTGAGCGCCACGCAGCGTCCTAAGGAAGGGAGGGAAGGCTTCCGTCTGGTACTGATTTGGATCAGTTGAGCTATCTCTAGATCGTTTGCAACGGTTTGCAGATAGCTCAACTGTTTCTTGTGTAAAATTAAACTAATATTTATAAAATGCACTACATTGTACATTTTATAAATATTTGTTTAATTGAAAGTTTCTTTGTGTAAATAAATATTTGTTTTCGGTTTTGCAGCACGTTTTATTTACATTAGCAAATCTCCTTGCTTATCAGCGCACGTATACACACGTGCTAATAGGCATGAAGACAGTAATCAAGTATCGCCAAAATATTTATATGATCTAATGAAAAAGGATTCAAAGATTTTGATATATATATTTATTCTCTTATTAATGTCGAGATTAATAATTTATTTGTTAAAATAAATCTACAAAATACAACAATCCGCCATGATGGCTCAAACACCGGTCAGAGCGAATTACGTCACGTTTTCGTAAACGTCATTCCGATTTAGTACAAAAGCACCAATGTTTACTGTTGATATGCTTGACCGTGACGTAATAACAGACGCCATGACACCAGCGAGCGTTTTGCCGTGAATTTGAAAATTTAAATTTAAATGTACTTTTATTGCACAAAAACCTTAATTTTCTACAGAAATATGATATATTTTAGACATAATAGATACTTCCGAATATGATAGAAGAGATTTTGAAAATTATTCGTCAGGCCTATTCTAAACAGTTGAATTACCTGCATATACCTACCTACCTACCAACTTTAGCTGAGTTTTAAGCTCGTAAAACTAATTTCAGATAAAAGGTATTTCGTAGACCCTTCGTAGACGTCGCGTAGAGCCCACGTAGATCCCTCGTAGCTTTTTAGGTTTTTGTCAATGGCACGTTGATTGCTTTATTGAGCAAAAATGTGTGTTTTCATTACACATTGTAATAAGCAACTAAAATAAGTATCTCATATTTTGTTGGTATAGCTTTTGTTTATTCTATGCAATAAGTGAACACTTTTTTTTTTTAAACGCAACAAACAATAAGAAACAGCAAGAATATGAAAGCACAACACTTATATTTTCCAATTGTATTTTCCTACTCTTGCACTGGTGAATCAGTCTTCCCGACTTGATATTGCCACATTATTGGTAGCCTCTACAAGTTTCTCATCGAAGTATAATAAGCATCGATACTGACAAGGCTTATATAAGCCACGTCTGCTGTGACCAAACGTGGAGCGTGTCGGTTTCGGTCAGTCTCGTTGTGATTCGCTCGCGGTACGACCGTGTCGGAATTCCAAGCGAACGCGGCCGAAGATCCTCCGCCTTAACAAACAAACACCCTCTCCTTAAATGTATAGGTATTTAGACTGATGACATAGTACTTACGCATTTTTGTGGAAATTAATAAAAGTTTTTTTATTCAAAATCGCTGTCGAAAAAAGTTTTAAATATTGACGAGACGTAAACCACTTGTGACTTATTTGTCATGTCATGATAGTTCGTAGAGGCGGTAGGGGTCTAGCTTTGTATTCACCCTAAATATGAGTAAGTATACCTATATCTGTTGCTCTGTAAGTACATTCTTTTAATTTTTTTTATACAAAATTAAAATGCACCTTCATACAAGTAAGTAGGTACCTACTACATAAAACTCAACAGCGTAAGTCGTTAAACTTTTGAATCTAACGTTTAAGTTTTAGTAGGGTAGTAAAGGACCGGTTTAATGATCACTACAGGTCGTTTCATCATCATAATTATGATCAGTCTGGAGATGTTCACTGCGGAACATAGTTTCCTTAATACATTTCCAGGAAGAGAAGATCCTGAGCCCTGAGCTCTCTCCATGAACTTCATCGCTTAATCTACAGATCTTAATCTATAATTATATTATAAAGCTGAAGAATTTGATTGTTTGTTTGGTTGAACGAGCAAATGTCACAAACTACTGGTCTGAATTGAAAAAATATTTTTGTGTTTGATAGGAAGCTATCGAGGAAGGCTTTATGCTATGTAACATCCATCTCACTATTTTCTACTTGCGACCCGTGTGAAGCTGGGGCGGATCGCTAGTCTTTAATAAAAACGTAAATCAAGAGTCAAAGTGGTTGCCATTTAATAATAATAATAATAATAAATATTGTGGACAATTCACACAACACTACCCAGCCCCAAACTAAGCAGAGCTTGTAATATGGGAACCGGATAGCTGATATAATACTTGAATACATTTTTTTTTGTAAATACATACTTAGAATACAATATAACACCCAGACAGAGAGCAAACATTTATGTTAACCACACAAATATTTGTTCTCGGTGGGGATCGAACCCACGACCTACGGCGCAGAAGGCAGAGCTACTACCAACTGAGCTAGAGGCCAGTCAATTTGAATTACTTGTATGGTTATTACAGGTACCTTACCTACCTAATTGACCAAATTACTTATTCTCTTGATGATCTTACGAATTTATAAAAAGCCAAGGTTAGCGGCACACAGGCAGTGTGCTCAAAAAGGAATCGAAAAATTAAATTTCAAGAAAAACACGCGCATGTCCCGAAACTAATCAATTCAATTTAATCCTAAATCAATATTAGATTAGGGTAGCCTTAGGTTCCAACTTATTTTAACAGCTAAGGGCGTCTACCTGTCTGAAAATTAGGTTCCTACATTGCATAATCCCGCTTGAATAACCTTTACTAGATAGGACAGAAACATGCCTTGAATTTAAGAAGGGAATCCCAAACGACTGCCTCAGGTGGGCAAGAATCACATAAAATCTTTATTGCCGGCTTAGAGTATTGTCTCTGTAGCATGGTAAAATCAGGCGCTGGGATAAACCCATAAAAAGTGTGCGGTGCGTAAGACGGCGTCCGACTTGCGGTTTTTATTAAGAAAATGAGGTTTACTACTGGAGTATAGATCCTCCATAGTTGCTATCAAAAAGTTTGTACTGTTATTTTTTATTTGAAGCCTTAAGCCGTTTACAGTTGCCTGATGATGGTCTATATTTTTTTAATCTATACGATGACTTTTGTATTGAAGTCTGTAAGATTGTCAATACGTTTGTATGTACGTACCTATGTACGTGTACGTGCGTGAATACGAAATCTTTTATTAAATTATACGATAGAAAGTTAGTCCCAACAAAACGATAAATCAAAATTACTAAATACACATTAGAACAGATTAGAATTTGATAACTTTTCTATTGTACTGCGTGGTAAACAAAATAAGTTTAGCTTATTATTTGAAATCATGTGCCATGGTTTAATCGGAATCCGATAGATAAGCTAATTACAAACAAGCTTATAATTTAATAATTGAAACTATTCTGACCATGAATAGTGGTCTGTGTCTGTATAGGTAAACTATGAAGCTATATTCTGAGGACTTAGCCGTACGCGTGTGGATGACATGTGTAAAGTTTACAATACTGTATTTTGTTTTGTTTGGTACAACTACCGTACTGTGCCACATTCGTGAGGCTTTTTAATTTTGTTTACTTATCTGATCATTTTAATGGCATTTTTGCTTTGGTAGTACTTTGGGGTAATTATTATAATGAAGCTAATAATATTTTTATTGATTTTATAATGTTTACTACATTTGAGGAAATAACAAAGATTTTTATCACGTTAGTGCCGAACAGTCCCTGAGGCTCGAACACACCTAGTTCGCTGGCGGGCGCGGTGGCGAACCGTTCAGTTTCAACATAGGGAATTGTATACATCCGCACACACTGCCGCGTCTTTTGACAGTTGCACGCTGCGATCACTACTAATAAAAACGAAAGTTCCCAGATCGTGACAGACAAAGCATCCCCTATTTAATGTTTTACTACCCCCTGCTTAATTTTTCTTAATTTTGTGTATTAAACAATCGTCAAATATTTGATCTACTGATTAGTCATCGGTGAAAACGACCCGCAGAGTCTAAAATTTGGAAAAAGAGAACTATTGAGGTATCGTTCTAATATTATTGAACTCTGGAAATTGTTTTTCCTATTAGTTTTAATAGAAAAAAAATATATTACTTCTAAAAATATTTGTTTAACTACGTTAAAAGCAAAAAAAGATGTTGTGTAAGATAATAATAGGATAGAATCTTATTTGAAACTATTTAAAAATATAGTAATGCATAATGGGCGGTTATATCGCTGCAAATCAGTATTTTCCAATCAAATTTTGGATGGAGAGAAGCTTAGAATAAGATCAAATGTCAATAAAAAATAAAATAAGGGCATTTACATACCTAGAATGAACCGTCATAATCAAAGTAAATCAATAAATACAAAAACAAATACAATCATAAGGCTAAGTTTATGGTATTCGATATGAATGTTTAACAGCGTGTAATATTTTGATTGATGGAGAAAAAACAGAACAAGTGAATGTATTTATAATATTTGGGGACTTTTTTATAAGAGATGGAATGCATACATATAATATCGAAACAAGGAAGTGTATAATCACCACCCGTGGAGACAGTCGATGAAGTCGCGGGCATCAATTAGTTCAGCCACCCATCAGTTTCCCATCTGACATTACGTCCTGACTAGGGCGTGCAAACCCGGTTTTCCGGTTTTGCGAAAAGCCGGACAGCTAAGCAAAATTTATCAATAGTACTTTTTTAAGCTTTTGCGATCATAACACACATTAAACTGTTACACGGGTATTTTTACCGCGTTTAGGTAAGCGTAGTGTAGGACGCCCTCCGGCAAGGTGGGGCGACGTCCTGCGAAATGTAGCTGGCAAGCACTAGAGAAGAAGAGAGAGAGAGAGAGACCGGGCTCAGTGGCGCGTCTTGCGAGAGACCTACGTCCAGCAGTGGACTAATATAGGTTGATGATGATGATAATGATAAATAAACAAATAAATAAATATTGTGGACAATTCACACAGCACTACCCAGCCCCAAACTAAGCAGAGCTTGTAATATGGGAACCAGATAGCTGACATAATAGGTACTTGAATACATTTTTTTTTTGTAAATACATACTTAGAATACAATATAACACTCAGACAGAGAACAAACATCTGCATTCACCAAACAAATATTTGTTCTCGGTGGGAATTGAACCCACGACCTACGGCGCAGAAGGCAGAGCTACTGCCAACTGAGCTGAGAGTCCAGTCAATCTTTGGATTGGATTGCTCGCTACCCTCTAAACTAGACTACCCGTGCTCTAATTCAATAGTATAAGGCCGGGTGTTTAATAGGTAGGTACTTAAGTAAGTACATCAGAAAACGTTTGATAGAAAAATTCTAATGAACCAAGGATACTGTGTCAACTTTCTTACCATTTAGGTCTAGCACAAAATGTGTTCGACGAAAATCTTGTGCGGATTAGAAATTTAAAACTGATTGAATTTGAATTGTTGTATTCGACGTTTTCTGATCTATCTAATCTATATCGCGCCCGACCTTATACTATTTATACTCGACTAGATATAGACATAGACTGCGGCGAAAAAAAAAAAAAAGGAAAGGTTATGATTTTCACCGCTATGTACCTATGCTATGTATGTTAACATGTCTGTTCCACGCATTTCATTTAATCTTGGTTGTGAGATGTTTGAGGATCGCTGGATGAAAACTATTTCTGAATGCTTGGGATTCTACGAGCGTGATGTATAACTGCGTGTGATTTTCTACTTTATTTTTGTTTTTAATTTCCTGACATTTTATTTTATATTTTTCATTACTCATATTCAGAAAGAAGGTCTGAAGTTGCCTGAGGAGTGGGTTGAAAATAATACTTTTCAGTCCTAGATAGAATCGCTTTTAACTGACAGCTGTCATATAATTAAAATAAACTAGTTCTATTTTTATATTTATTTGATATAGGGGAACAGATGAGCAATCATAAAATACTTATACACACACATAGTGGTCAATATCATAACATTCCTGTTTGCATCAGCATGTTGGGTAAAAGCAATACCTACGAAGCCGTTTGACTTTGTCAAAAACAATGCTGCTGCTCTATGGGTTTAACAAGTTTTATATTTCCTACTTCTTTGGTCGTGGCGGCGGCGTAGCCACGCCCACCTCTTGTGTCAAAGTTTGGTAAAGTGACATGGTCGAAGACAGAAGGAGTCATTCATTATTATCTACGTTTTGTGCAGCTCAGTGTAGCTCACACCAAAATTGAATCAAACCAAAACTTTTTATTTCAGCTCTCACTTAGAAAGCATTGCAGCCTTAACATACTTAATACTATGGTGACAAAAGTTCATTCAAAAGTAATGTGGTGAAAGAATTATAAACGCACCTCAATGAGGCTCTTTTCGTGCACTTGACAATGTTTTACGGTTTATGTAGGTTCTACGACATACCAGTTATCTCACTATGTATTCCATGTACATAACTAGCCAATCCCCTTAGCTTTGCACAGGCTTAGTGTAGAAAAAAGGAGGGCAAAATGTGCTTTTGTATTTTGCACCCATGCAAAGCCTTAAATTTAAATCTGCAAATTATGAGTTGAAAAACGAGCCTTGTGGTCGGCTGGCAACCGTTGTCAACAACGATATGAAGGCCTGTGTACACCTAGGTCACCGGCAATGGCTATCAATGAAACGATGTCAAATATCGCTTTCAAATTTGACAGCGTTTCACTGATCGCCATGGCCAGCGACATATATAGGTATTTTTTTTTATTGTTGATAGCTAAACGTTTGACTGCCATCAAACCTGATGGAAAGTGAAAATGCAGCCTAAGGTGGAGCACGCTTAGCTATTATTCACTTGTTCACTCTTGACTTGAAAATTCCAAGGTTGTAATGCTTCGAAAATACTGACGACGGTAAAGAGCACATAGGTGTGCGCAGGCCTTGAATTGAAGACGATAGTAGAAGTGGTGAAAAAGTTGGACCGAAGAATTGGAACCCCGCGGCAAGCTTAGCCGTGATGGAGTTAGACCAACTAATTATACGGCTGAGCTTGCTGTGGGGTTTGGAGCCTTACGCCTATCTAATTTTAATGGCATAAACAATATTCAAATGTACAATTTCAAAGGTAAAGACCTAGATTAAGACGAGCTATGGAGCCTGGCGTTGCTCGCCCTGATCAAATTGGAAGTCGTTCTGGAAGAAGCACAAAGAGATATAAGGTTTACGGTATGCATAGCCAATAATAGAAACTATGTTGAAAATTTGCTTCTGCAATAAATACGTAAGGGCCAAAACCGCACATCATAGCATTTTATACTTCAGCATAGCTAGCAGTTTAATTTTAATAAATAACGGCTCAAAACAAACAGTGGCGATAATAGTTTAAACAGACTTTATTTATTCAGTTTATTTGCTGCTTGCTTTGGTAGGTAGGTTAGGTATTTCAGTGAAAAAAATTAAAGTAGGTAACTATATTAACTGAATGATTCCGAAGTGAAGCCAGAAGGTCTGTAAGCGGCTTAACTTCTGCACTCGCACTTCCACACTTCTACAACAACTACATGATGTTTGAGCCGCTGAGTTGTTTGAGCTGAACAAGCTCAAGGTTGTAAATGAGCCGATTAACTGCAGGTAATTATTTCCCATGCCTAGCAGTAGTTAAGTGTTTTGATTGGGCTAAATATCTTTCATATCTTGACAGTCTAAATTGCGGCCAGTGCTGCCAGGTCCATTCCAGGGTTTGGCTATTTTTACTAATGTATTTTTTTTTTTTTTAATTAAGCATTGTAGTCATAAACCTAGACACTTAAAATGCTTCTAGATACTTTGAATAGACACAAGTTGTCCGATAAAATAGGTGCGCATGTCACAGTGCTCAATAAATATCTTTTTTTTTTTTGAAAACTCAATAGAAATGTAATTTTTTTTTAACTTGGCAATTTATATGAACTACAAACTGCAACACGTATTTAAAATCCAAGGTTAATCCAAGATTAGCCTACAAAATAATAGCAGTTAAATGCTTTGAAATTGCGCTAGACCTAGCGCCGAAAGCGCCATTGTGATGGCAATGTACATTTCGGAGACTTTAAATTATTTGGGGGCTAGTTCGCCATCGCTAGCGAACTAGTTCGCTGGCGGTGTGTTCAAGCCTTAGAGTTATTCGAGGGGATCTTAACTTATGGAACATTATAAAAATCTTGGTCTGGAATGACAGAGTAATATTAAGTAAGTTAAGTATTGTAGTAAGTTCGCAAAAAATATGAAAAAAAAGAAAAAAACTGTTTTCAATCATTTATAAGCAATAGCTACGCCGTAGCACGTTCGTAGCGTAGTCTGATATGAAATTATGTTTTTCATATAAGCACAAAGTAAATTTTTCACGAAATTGGCAATCATGAAAATAAATAAAGACGTCATATTTGCGCACATTCCACCCAACAGTATTTAGCCCCAAACAACTTGTCTGTGGGAACCAGATAGCTGATATAATACTTACATGCTTTCAAAGAATGTCCATTGTACTTTTTAATTGTACTTTTTTTTTGTGTTGTCAACCCGTGACCACGGTTGTTGCAACACAGCCGAAACGTCGGGAATTAATAAAGGTAATCGCGATCAAAAACCCGTTTGTTTCCATATAATGAGTGTCCATTGTTCCTACCGTTCCGTAATCCCCTGGGGTTTTCAAACATTTTACGTATTTTGCTAGACGAAGTGTTGCGTACGTTACAATTATTTTAGTCCATTATTTTGTCCGTAACAACGTTATTTTTTTTAATACCAAAAAAATCTAATAATCTAAGTATATAAATATCAGTATCTCCACAGAATAAATATAAATATTGCTAAATATACGTGTATCGCAGTTTGAAATGAGTTTTATATAGCGTGAGCACAAAAGGTGTAAAATTTCACTATGAAAAAGTAATAACTTTACTACCACTGAATATTGATTTAATTAAGAACTTTGTAAAGCTTTGCGTTGAGAAGAAACGCGTGTTTTTTTATGCCACCCGCAAAAGAAAATTGTTAATTCAGACCGGAATAAAAACTTTTGTCATAACCAGTTCAAAAATTTTGAGGTCTCAGCTACGTACGTAGCGTTTCTCGTAGCAAAGTACTACGTAACTCACGCTGTTATAACAAGTGTGACACATTTTTTGTTAAAATAAAAACCAAATAAATAAATAATAAAGTAACTTTGTCTTTTATAGAAGTTGGAAGTATTTTTTTCTAGCGCACGTATTATGAAATTAATATATGAATATTTGCTTCTTTATTTTTTAGGAGTTGGAAGTATTTTTTTAGCGCACGGCTTTCTTTCTTTCTTTTCCGAAACTCATTTTTGGTTCGATATTTGCACACCATTTTGGTAGTAGAACACCGATGTAAAAAAATGCATATTTTGGTATAAATGCAAATAAAAATCAGGTTTCTTAAAAAAGCTGTTATCAATCTTCAATCTCATGACAATTACACAGCAGGTTCAACATAATCGTGAAAACGTTTTCACTGAATCCGGTCGCTACTTCCAGTGTTCTCGGAAATATAAAAACCCAGCAGTTAAAACCCAGTTTCTATGCTAACAGTGAGCGTCATAAAACTGCCGTAAAGTCCGTACGAGTTAGTTGTCACAAATCTGGCGTCTGGCGTAAATATTCGTGGTGCATGAATATTTATATTAATTTATTTAACTAGAGGGATTGAAAGCATTAACCCAAATTTGTGGTGAAACACAATTTCATCCACGTAGACATTGCTTTCTTGAGGTGATCACATTTTTGGAGAAACTTACTATCTAACTTTCTAATCTAACTAAAATACTTTATTTTAGAACATTTTAACCGCATTTTATTTAAACTCCGTTTTCTTTACAGTATACTTATGTTTAAAATCACCGTCGACACATTATGTTACTAACTCTCAGGAAACAATACCTTTAGCGTTTGTATTTTCACCACGGAAAACCTTGCGATACAGCGGAAACTGTGTGCTTGTTTTTTGCATTGCGACCGAGCAATATGATTTCAAATAATACGTTGTACTTTTTTTGAGAAGCGTATTTGTAGTGATCAAAGATTGTTTGAGTACTCATCAAGTAAATTGTATCACTAAAACCCACAACGAACATAGTGAATAAAAAAAACCAAAGATTTCAAATAGTACGTTGTGCTTTTTTTGAGAAGCGTATTTTTAGTGACCAAAGAAGATCCTTAACAAACTAATAAAATATGAAAAATGAAGTGATGATGAGAAACGAATATGAATAAAAAAATAAAAACCAGCACACAGCGCCATCTATAGCTAGATCCAAAGTAAGAGCTCGCTTAATGATTCCTTTCACAACCCATCAACTAGTCGAGACCGCTATTGGCATTTTACATCTATGAGCGCTTCCAAGAGCATGTTAAGCTGTCGGTCCCGGCTTTAGCGGTCGTTAAGACAAGCCTTAGGGTGACTTAAAACTTCATGACGTGAGTTGGGTACTTGGTCATAGAACTTAGTTTACTTAGGCCGGGTTTAAAGGCCATTAAGTGCAAAAAACTGTCTCGTTATAACCAAACCCATAGTCTTATTTTTTTATTTTTTTTATTTTTTAAAGGGCTTTGTCGCAATGCGACCACACTGCCCTATAATAACACAACAAATAAAACTTAACTTAATTTAAATTTATACAAACTTATTATTGTCTAGCTAAACCAATTTCTGCTAATTTATTAGTCTTATTTCTTATTTAGTAGAGTCTTATTATATAGTGCACTACAGGGACAAAAAGTACTATAGATGCTTTGGAACATAATACACACACAAACTGCTTTTAATCAAATACAATAATCATAATAAACATCGTAGATCCACACAACACTATCTAGCTAAGCAGAACTTGTAATATGGAATCTAGAAAGGTGATTTAGTATTTAGACGCCCTTTATTTGTTAAAACATATTTAGAATTCGATATTACACCCAGACAGAGAACCAACATGTACACTCCACCACAGAAATATTTATCCTCGGTGGGCTCGAACCAGAAACAGACGGCAGAAGCAGGCAGAGCTATTACCGAATGAGTTATGAGCGTCAAAATTATGAGTATAAATGAGGTGGATGCTTTGTCAAACAATTGCCTCATAAATGTTACGACTTTGTAGCGTGTTGAAACAAAAATGCCTAATTATTATGCCATCATTAAAGTATAATATACCTACTACCACGAAATAAAGAAGTAAGCAAAAGCGTGTTTGGTGCTCTGTGCCTACTACTATGTCATTAGCTTGCCGTAGATCGTTCTAATGATTAAAATCAGTTATGTTCTAGTCTAGCAATGTAATGTGAAAGTGATATTGTGAGATGGAACGGAGAGATGAAGGAAGACCACGATCTGCCGCTTCTCAAGAACAAGGTAAAATTTTCTTTCGTTTTTTTTAGAAGTAGCAATGGAGCGATGACACGACGGATATTGATAGTGATCGACGATAGTCCATAAAAATAATGTGAGGATAAATATACTAACAACAAAATTATTGGGCTTATGTTTTTCAATTGAGAAAAACAAGGCTAGTTTTTATAAGTCGGCAAGTTTTATCATGCGCACTTGAAGTGCGGGCAGGTTTTTCCGCAAGTATATAGGCCGCTGGTGGGCCCTTTTTGCGTGACCCTTGACACGTGTTGCTCGAACTTTTTTAGGTTCTACAACACGCCGGTTTCCCCACGATGTTTTTCTTCACCGTTTTGAGAGTACTGACATAGTGCACATACATTTTTCGGCAGAAAAACTCATTGGTACACGAGTGGATTTGAACCCACGACCTTCGGATCGGAAGGCGGGGCCACTACCACTAGACCACCAGTGCTCTCAAAAAAAAAAAGGCTATAAAGAAGATAGAAAGTGGTAGAGGCTACGGGTCGTTTATTACAACCTTTTTTAAACTAACCATCATTTTTGTTTGATGCTGCGGCTGTTACTATTATATTAGTAGTTAAAGAGCTCTTGTGAAAAAGCTCGTCCGGGAACGTACTTATTTCTGCCATGCACCAAGCAGTGATGCTTGCATTGCAGGATTCCGGTATGAAGGGTATAAGTAAATGTGTGGTAATACAGCCACAACACAGTGATGAAAACTGTGCAGTGCCTCAGTGGATGATGATGAGAGGTGATGTAATTGAGGTAACTACTCAACACCAGAAGGCCATAACATGTTGGGTCACTTCCGCTTAATAAAAAAATAGCAGCCGCCCGCGGTGATGCTTGCATGGTTGCGCATTTCTGTAAGTTTTTCGGGATAAAATGTATGTTAATATAAGTTATAAACTGTGTACGCACATACAATTTTCATGTATATCGGTTCAGTGGTTCAGACGTTATTGAACCTCAAACATCCGAATATCGTAACTTTCGCATTGATAATAATAGCTCTAAAATCCAACCCACTCTGCTGAGTTTAATATCAAACTTAATCATATTTCAGCCTGTAGTGTGCTACTAATGCGAAACTAAACAGAGTTTCACGAGTATCAAAGGTATTTGTGAAAGCTATCAGCAGGGTTTATAACTGAGTGGGTTTGAAGTACAAAATAACTCTCTTAGTATGGTTAGTAACAATATCTATATTTTAACTTATAGTTAATCAAATAGGTTATTATAACTTCCTTTATTTGTCTTGTAGGAACAATTATTAGAAACGGCACACTTGTTACTTTTATGAACAACGGGACATTTATATTTTTTTTTATATTTAGTTTTTTTTAATAGTAGCAATAATAATAGTTTCAGAAGTAAGGCACACTTGTTTTACGGCATCTAGAACTAAATAAACCATTGAAAATTACTGGTGGTGTCACATGTAATTTTGTTTTGTTTTGTAGTGGTAGTTTCTCTGCTAGGTCACGGGTTTAAATTAGATCGTGTACGTGTGTTGTTTACAATTTCGTGAAGTAAAACAGTGAAGGAACCCGTGGCCTAGTCAACTCCGCACGTATTGAACTTTAATTGAACTCTCCTGCGAATAAGGGCAACTTAGTCTCGAGATAATATTTTAGGTGCTAGGCCATTTAATTCTATATAAAAAACCTGTCATAAGCACTGTACCGTCCTTTATAGAATCATGACCGAAAAATTACCCCCTGGAGCTGTATAAATCATCTAAATAGACGCAAAGGTCTAGTCTGTTCTATTTATTATACATTATTTTTTGCTTATCGTGACTGAGCACGAATTTCAGAACACTCAACTTACATAATGCGTTTAAATTTTCCACCTAACTTAAACAAATTAATACTTTGATGCCTTTATTGCGCACGCATGCTTTTCCTTTGTGTAAATACGCCGTACTGCCGACTCAAGGGAGACGTGAAATTGACGGCATGATAACATTTCTGGAGCGAGTGTGCCTACGAGTGCTTTCTGTCTGATCCCAATGTTTTGAAAGCCTACGGTTTTGAAAAACAATTATTTTTTTCTGCCTTAAACACATGATGCAGGGCGCCACCAGATGGACCTTCGACATTGTTAAGATCGTGGGAAGTCAGTGGATGGAAAGGGCTTACTTTCTGGAAATGTGTATTGGAGGCCTATGTCCAGCAGTGAACTTCTCCAGGCTGACGATGATGATGATGATGAAAGCCAATAGATTTTTTAGGTCGGATCCTTATACATAATAAAATGAAATGAAATATATTTATTTGCAAGAAGTATGGTACAACTAGATCATAGGGCTAAATGCTCTCAAGATATGAAAAAAAAATATCATGAGGAACCAGTTTCCCTGTTACAAAGGGATTTTAAAAGATAATCAGTGCATACGCAACTGCCATCTATTACCACTACATAATGTCAAATAGTGACTGGAATATTAAGCAATGTCTCACACCTAATGGCCTGCGCACACCTAGTTCGCTGGCGGTAGCGAACAGTGAAACGCTGTCAAATATCGCTGTCAAATCTTAAATCTGACAGCGATATTTGACAGCGTTTCACTGATCGCTACAGCCAGCGAACTAGGTGTGTTCGAGCCTTAAGAACTTGTAAGTAAGGCCATTAGTATCAAAGACGAGAGGCGATGGGTCAATTTGTTTAATAAAAAATATTCATTTAGAATTTAGGTAGTACCTATTTTTATCATCATCATCAACCTACATCAGTCAACTGCTGGATGAAGGTCTCTCCCAAGACGCGCCACTGAGCCCGGTCTTCGGCTCTTCTCCTCCAGTGCTTACCAGCTCGACGGCTCGACGCGTCACTGAGCACCGGTCTTCGGCTCTTCTCCTACAGTGCTTACCAGCTCGACGGCTTGACGCGTCACTGAGCCCGCCCTTTGGCTCTTCTCCTCCAGAGCTTACCAGCTCGACAACTCGACGCGTCACTGAGCGCCGGTCTTCGGCTCATCTCCTACAGTGCTTACCAGCTCGACGACTCGACGCGTCACTGAGCGCCGGTCATCGGCTCTTCTCCTTCGGTGCTTACCAGCTCGACGGCTTGACGCGTCACTGAGCCCACTCTTCGGCCCTTCTCCTTCAGTGCTTGCCAGCTAATTGTCACCCCACCTTTTCGGAAGGCGTCCTACACTCCCCTTACCTAAACGCTACCTATTTTAATAACTAAGTTGAAAGGATGGATAGGTTCTGGGCAAACTTTACTAAAACTTTCTCCCAAGCAGTATCCCGTATCTTTAGTGCCTGGACTAGTTTCCCGTCACGCTACATAAATCATCCACAATACATGTAAAAGACCTTTTTTACGGTTTATTTATGAAAATGAATTACCATCGTTAGACGCTATCTATAGTCTTGGAAACCAAGACCTTTATGCCTACCACAAGCTCTGTCTGGCTCTGTTTCTGGCTCTGGTTTTGAGTCTGTGTGAGTGCTCATCTAGTGTATTATACTGTGTGTGTGACGTTTCGACCTAGAATTTATTTAGACAGCACTCACACAGACTAAAAACAGAGACAGAGCCAGGCAGAGCTTGTGGTAGGCCTACTTTAGAACTAAAGTCATAGTACATTACTTTTAGTACTTCTATTCAATGCTAACCTAGTTTATTGTATTGAGATTATTTTAACAGGGAAACTCCTAAACTACAGACTTGTTTTGCTTCATTTTTTTCGGAAAGCATATACAGGGTTATTCATTATTAGCTGCAAATACTCAGGAATTAGGTTCAACAAAAAAAATAAAAAATGTTTATGTTTTTTTTTTTTTTAATTTTGATCAAAATTTTTTTTAAGTTTTTGTATCAAAATTTTTATTAATATATATATATAGTTTTTATTAATTTCTTTACGGCTATTGCATAATTATTGCCATGGAGAACAGGACGATGACCCACCCAGGCGGTGACTGAACGCAGAGTGTCGCTCACGGCGCATGGGCGCGGATCAAAGGTCAAAATAGGCCAGGCGCCAATGATTCCTTTATCGATTTTCTCGGGATTTTCATAACAAAACTTAAAAAAAATCATTTTATAAATATTTTTTATTTTATTTGTTGAACCTAATTCCTGAGTATTTGCAGCTAATAATGAATAACCCTGTATAAGCTATCATTTATAGTATCCTATGTATATGTATTAACAAAAAAAATATTATTCTTATATTATATCAGCTAGCTGGTTCCCATAGTACATGCTCTGCTTAGTTTGGGGCTAGAAAGTATTGTGGGGATTGTCCGCATTATTTATTTATTTATTTTTTATAATGCCTCCCTCGTAACAAAAAAGAATCTTCTTAGCCATAAAAATTTAAATTTAGAAAATAGGTTAACTACCTACTTACATTTCACTCGTAAATTGAAATAATTAGTAAAGTAATGTGTTTTCTTAGGTAAATAAAATACCTACATTAATCTCAGACAAACTTTATAGGGCAGTAAGTCTTAAGCCGCATTTGTGTAGAAAGCTAAGCTAAGCAGAGCTTGTACTATGGGAACCAGATAGCTGGTACATACGTTCTTACATACATTTAATAATACATACATAATTTTTTTTTGGTAAATACATATGTATATACAGAATACAATATAACACCCAGACAGAGAACAAACAACTATGTTCACCACACAAATATTTATTCTCGGTGGAGAACGAACCCACGACCTACGGCGTAGAAGGTACGTGATCGCTGCTCTTTGAGTGCCATTTATTTATTAGTAACAAATTTTGATAGCAACAGAATTACACACAATCACCTGACTGTTTTCTGTGTGAATGCGAGTAGCAATAGTAGGTAAGGTAAAATGCCTTGAATACATTTGTGGAGCTTTAAATCAGTGGTCGCTATTTAATGGCCGTAAGAAATCGGTTACTGCTCTGAACATAATACCAATTTAAATCAAAAATTTGGGTACTTACTTTATTACCAGTGATTCAGGTTATAGTAGTAGCTCTTTGTGTGTGGCTCGTCCTGGGAAGTATTACCACCATGCCTATTTCTGCAGTGAAGCAGCATCGCTATGTTTCGGTTTGAAGGGTGCCGGTGAAATTATTGGCACGCGAGGCTGTGCACCGTAGGATACGTTCCTGACGTGCGTGATCTACGAGGCAATGCTCTGTTATACCTCAAACGTCAGGAATATCTGTATGCCTCAAGTTGATGGACGTAGGGCAGTACATCGTAGGGCACGATCCTGTCGTGTGAAATCTACGGCACAATGCTTTGTTATAGGCGATGGTTTCCACTTAACATCTTGTATAAAGAATGTTGTTTAAAAAAACTTTATTACCAGTGATTCCGGAAAAACGGCCATCATATGATGGTAGCCGTATCATATAAAACTAGCTTTAGGGTCGAGACAGTCCTACAGGAAACAAAAATCACTGAATTGTGTCGACGAGCTCTTTGTCTAATGGACTTTGTGATGGCAGGATGTGGTAGCTATTGTCTACTGAAGATTTATGTCCATTATGACAAAAATACTTGCCAAAAATAATGACAAAAAAATATAAAAAATTGTGCTGTGGTGACCAGTGAAACTCTGTTAAATATCTACACACATCCACAATCCACCATTGTCTAGGGATATTCAACATTTTGTTGATTTTTACAAAAACTGAAATAGTTTCCTTAGAAAAGTAGGTGTGGCAAGAATCTTTATTTTATATTTTTATAATAGTAATAAAATACAAGAGCGAAAATTTGAGATGCGTTTTTAAAAATTCATAACTAAACTAAACGTATGTCAGCGTTAAATAGAATGTCATGTTAAATAGTATATTTTTTTAACACACTAAAATTCGAATTAATCTCAAATGTATAGTCTACAATTAGTCCTTTTGCGATTTTTAAAATTTTCAAGAAGTTTCGGGGTTAATCCATAGCGGATAATTTGAGGGATCACACGTTTTGCATAGCAACAATACCAGTAGCTTTACTACAAGCCCTATTCTGAATAGGCTATTTATAAGTAATGGCTAAGACTGTTATATTTAATACAAGCGGCCGCCCACGGCTTCGCACGCACCGTTCCCCGGTCTGTTTCTTAGTTCTAAGCTACCTCCCCGCCGATTTTCAGTCAAATCGATTAAGCCGTTCTTGAGCTATAAATAGTGTAACTAACACGACTTTTTAATGTATAATAATGTATGTATAATCTATACATTAAAAAGTCGTGTTAGTTACACTATTTATAGCTCAAGAACGGCTTAATCGATTTGACTGAAAATCGGCGGGGAGGTAGCTTAGAACTAAGAAACAGACCGGGGAACGGTGCGTGCGAAGCCGTGGGCGGCCGCTTGTATTAAATATAACAGTCTTAGCCATTACTTATAAATAGCCTATTCATAATAGGGCTTGTAGTAAAGCTACTGGTATTGTTGCTATGCTAAACGTGTGATCCCTCAAATTATCCGCTATGGATTAACCCCGAAACTTCTTAGGTCGCCTCGTTATATGTAATTCCTATGTACCTTTTATTTATACAACTAGCTGATGGAACAAGCATATGACCCACCTAAGAAAGAAAGAAAGAAAATTTATTTAATTGACAAAACACAAGTACACAGAACGGAACATTACTTAGGTACTAAAATAAGTACAAAAAAATAATTTAAAAAAAAATGTATCACACAAATAAAAAAGAAAGAAAGAAAAATGAGCTACGTCCCGCGCTAGGTACATGCTATGCCAAATAGGCCCTGACTCAGCCTAAGCTGCTTAGTGGGGTATGAACCTACCATCACAAGCAGCGCTGGTTTTCAGGCAGAGCCTAGGTAACGCCACTGGGCAGATAATACCTGATGGTAAGTGGTAACCATCGCCTATTACAAAGCATTGCCTCGTAGGTTACGCACGTCAGGACCGTTATAAGTCAGGAAGCCTATCTAAAATCCTGTTCCCGGTACTAGAGTCCCACAAGTAGGGCTTGAGAAATCGCCCCTGACGCTAGATAAATCATCTACAGTAGATGCAAAGGACTATTTACTATTCTTGTTCGTAGCACAACGGATAGTCATCCGTCAGATATCTTATCTCATTGGCTAATAAACTGTCACTGAAACTTTATCCAATAAGATGAGAGATAATGAACGCACGTAGAATATTAGGAATCGGAAACACTGTAACTTCAATGGTTCTACTCCTCGTTGGAGGTAACTCACTTAAAAGTTTTGTTATCGTCTTGGTTGCTAAGAACCTTGAGTTAGTTTGACGGGGGTATGAAAATGTAGGTTGCCAAAACAAATGAAAAAGGCGAAAGGAAAAGAGAGGCGTCTCAGCTAACTTGGCAGTAGCCTTCTGCATCTTAGATCGTGGGTTCGACCCCCACCGAGAAAAAATATTTGTGTGGTGAACGCAGATGTTTGTTGTCTATCTGGGTGCTATATATATTGTATCAGATTTCTGGTTCCCATAGTACTAGTTTTGCATAGTTTGGGGTCAGATAGCGCTGTGCGGGTTTTCCGCAATATGCTTGCAATAAATTAGGTTCCATACTTGATGGAAATATTTATTTACACAAAGAAACTTACAATTAAACAAATATTTACAAAATGAACAAAATGTAAAAAAAAAATGCAAATATCAGCTTGGTTTGTTTATTAACAACAATATTATCTAATTTAAGCTTTATTTTCTTAAGTAGGTATAAAAGCCATAACATTATCCGAAGTCAAGTCACGTAAAATTCTTCCTTAACTTAGTTATAACTTCGCAGGAAATCCAACTGAAAAATAGGCAATAAACGGTCAAAGAGGACCAAACTCGTGCAAAAGTCTTTTATTCCATTATACAAAATATTACATGCTTCTTCTTCTTCTTCAATTTAAGAGCTTAGCTCTTGCCGAGCTTTTGATGCAGTTTTCTCTTAGAGGTTTAAGAGTTTTCTCCAATTAAGTCTTTCGAATGCGGCCTCCTTGACTTCCATAAACGACATGACAGCGACCTATTCTTTTCCTATTTTTTCTTTACATGCGAAGAGAAAAAATATTACGTTTGGGTACCCATAAACACTGTAAAGTTTATGAAGCTTCAATTATAGCAATTACATTCGTTTGTCTTCTTTGTCTCAGTATTTCTGTTGAATAGTTCTGTTGACCGAACTACTGGGATATTTTTTCCATTATTTCTGTTACGAAAAAAGCACATCCAGCGCAGGTCTACGGACATATTTTTCTCCCACTAGCCCTGCTATTTTAGATCAAACTTTGAACCACCCGCAACTTCGTGAATTGCCTGTGGACAAGGTAAAAATGTGCAAAAATTATGACAGCAAATGTCAAATTTGACATTTGTTGTCAATTGTTGTTGTTTGTTGATTGGCACATTGTAGTTTTTAATTATCTGATTAGATTTTATTTGGCTAATATGCCATCATCGTGACGGTCTGTTTTTTGTTCCATTAAATTGATGACTAAAGCAACGCGGCAGCCATCGGATATTAATGACCAAGCAATACTGGAACTAACTAAAAAGGAAAAATCTTATTAGATTTTATTATAACAGGGGAATTACAGGACGGAATCCTGGTTCTTCTCCTTTTTCCTGCCCTTAGGGCACGTAGTAGTTAGGATGGGGTCGGTCCTTCTTCCTGCCCTTATCTTAGGTGGGGTCGTCATAACATGTATTTTTCTTCCATTTTCCCGTATCGTTCGCCATCTCAGTATTCATTCCCTTCTTGGAAATATCTCTCACACAATCCATCCACCTTTTCTTAGGCCTACCTCTTCCTTTAAACCCATCTACATTCATGCCTAACACTCTATTCATCACATGACATTATTTTCTCCTCATAACATGTCCATACCACTCCAGCCGATAACTTCTCATTTTCTCCGTTACTGGCGCCTCCTCTTGGTGGTGGGACATCTAAAACCCAGCATAAAAAAACGTAATAATTTGTTTATGGTTTTGACAGAATATTTATTTTTAATTATGGAAATTATACCTATGTTGTAAGTGATTCTAATTTAGTAATAACATTTTTTAATTAATATGTAACGCGTCGTACATTCACCTGAGACTTGAATATTAATATTTTCATGAACATTGAGATATACCGACGTTATTTTCATGTACACTGAGATACCGACGCTACATGGAGTATACGAGAGCTCTAGTATTAGGTGATATAATATTGTGAACAATATATTGCTTGAAAAGTAGCAGGTGCCAACGCTGTTGTCAGAGATAGATTAGGTATCTCACGGAGCTGGCTTTTTAGGGTTCCTTACACAAAGCGTGCCATTGGAACCCTATCTGTCTGATTGAGTTTTTTTTTAAGTTGCAATTACGTCTATCAAATCACTGGAAGTTGATAATTTACCTAGACAGGATATTCAAGTCTACAAATAAGTGCACTTGATTCTCTTTAAACAACCTATGAGTATCTAAGTCTACTACTATACACTTAATTCACCTAGGTGAATCACCCCATGTGAAATAAGTTTACGGCACCTAAATTCACTCTCACTTACCCGTTTACCTGTGCAAAGGCACTGACTGCTCTTTTAAATACCTTAAACACTCGTACCTGTTCGTTCGCACTGGTACAACTCATTCACTCACTCACACACGAGTGAGTGGTAGAACTCGTCCACGAGTAGATGTTAAGAGTACGTCATACAATGTAGCTGAGATAAAACCGGATGTGGGGCGAGCTGTGGCGGAAGAGTCGTGCACTTATGTGAAAAACTCTCAAGCGGTTCAGCTTTGGTTTTTTACAATACGGTTACCGTCAATACGGTTTTTATCTCGATGAAAATGGAGTGTGTGGTATTTATAGGTCCCAATGATGCCATAAATACCAAAATTGATTATCACACAAAGATAGGGTATAAAATATATATATACCGTTTGACATTATCCAGTGGTAAGAAATGTCAATAAATTTTATCACTATTATATTATAATATGTTTTTGTAAGTGAGGTAATATTGTGTAACAGTGTAACATGTTTAGACCACGCAATAAACAATCTTTTTTAAAGATAGAGCGTTCAGAGTTAATTATCGATGTCTATACTTTTACGTTCGTTTTATAACCGTAGCTGCTTTTTAAGAAATCTTAACTTTACACAAGTGACCCATCCATTGGCTCAGATATAGGACTTTAGCACAGATAGGCATGCAAGGTCTACCATTTAAAATGATCTAATCGAAAACGATAAATGTTTGGCTGTATAAAGCCTTGCGCACATCTAAGTATTCTGCGATGGCGATCAGTGAAACGCTGTCAAATATGACAGTGATATTTGACAGCGTTTCACTAATTGCCACCGCAGAACGCATAGATCTGCGCAAGGCTTTAGATAGCTATTAAGACCCACGTTTGTAAAGTTTCGGTCCAAGCTTGGAAAGAAACAGGAATGAGAAATTTTTCGTTAAGATAGGAGATAATATCTGGAAACAAAAATATAGACCAACGACTGACCCGGTCTGGTAGGACTCCAAGGACGGTAGAAATATGTAGTAAGGGTTAGTTATACATTATTTGGTGTTCACAGAAAACCAATGTAGATATACCTTGGTACATACTCCGGCACACAGCAAAAAAGCATTTTTTCTCTTCTGTGCTCCGGCAAACCATTGTATATACTTACAACAATAGCATCATCATCATCATTATCAGCCTAAAGAAGTCCACTGTTGGACATAGGCCTCCCCTACACATTTCCAGAAAGAACGATTCTGAGTCCTTTCCATCCATCGACTTCCCGCGATCCTAAAAATGTCGTCAGTCCATCTGGTTAGTGGGCACCCAACGTTTCGTCTTCCGGTTCCGAGAACCTTTATTCCCCAACGGTTGTTGGTAAATATATTTGAAATTTGGGTGGTTTGCCGGCGTTCACAGAAAACCAATGTAGGTATACCTTGGTAAATACTCCGGCAAACCTTTGTATATACTTACAGCAGTACCTAAGATCTATTTACTGTGATAACGGGCGGCAGGAAAGTGGTTTGTTGAGATCTAGATCCCTGTGGATTCCAGACGCGGAATGAAGATTTCAATCGTAATCCATCACTGGTCGAAGAGTCTTTCAGATTCAGATTCGCTGTTAAGATTTCACTTTGCTTTTCTATTTCAAACTTCAGAATTTTCGTATTCATTGATAAATTTTGTGTAAGCCCAAATTATTATTATATCATTTAATTTTAGCACTAAATATTGAATTCATCAAAAAAAGACACAACTAGTTTTAAAAGATTTTACCATGTTCTATCTTTTCACATAGTACTCGTATTTATTTATTTGTCTGGGCATAACGCCATAACACCTCAGTGTACTTTTGAAATTCACAGTCTCTTCTTCTTCTTCCTGCCCTTATCCCATTTTATGTGAAGTCGGCACAACATGTTTTCCTTTTTCATTCTCCTCTATCAGCCGTCATCTGTGTATTCACCATCTTTCACACTGTTCATCCATCTATTCTTTAGTCTACCTCTACCCAAATATCCATCTACATTCATACTGATCACTCTCCCATATTATTTTCTATTTTAGATAGCTATTTTATTAGTGGTACTACTACTATTTATTCTGTATTATGTGGAATTTGAAATGTTTTTCATTTGATTGTACGTTGCCTTGAACTCATACGTATATGATTACCAAAATCCGACGCTACTACGCACTCATGATTCCCAGCGGGACTCCCACGCCAGGAATGCTTTTGACACTGTTCTGATTTGAATTTAACCTCATTTGGCTGTTCTTGAACGCTGACACGAAGCTGGAATAAGATGGATAGGATATTTCAATATTTCGTAGATGAGACTAACTTACTCTCTCTCTCTTTTATCGTGTCACTGATTTTTTTGAACCATGAAGGTGTGGTGAAAGGATTTTAAGCGCCACAAAGAGGCTCCTTCCGTGCACTTTACTCATATTTTCAAACTTTTTAGGTTTTACGCTATGCCGGTTTCCTCACGATGTTTTCCTTCACTAACTTACTAACTACTAACTTAACAATGAAGATAGCCAATGAATGCCTTAATTATCCAAAGTCAGTATGAAATGATACGAAATATTCAAAATTATTTATTTTATTATTAGATGCTCACCGAGAGGACATAATATTTGTGAGGTGAACGCAGATGTTTGTTTTCTGTCTGATTGTTATGTTGTGTTTGTTCTTAGTATTTATTTACAAAAAAATGTCTGCCAATATTATTGCAGCTATCTGGTTTCTATAGTATAAGCTCTGCCTTATTTAGGGCTAGACAGTGTTGTGTAGATTGTCTACAATATTTTGAAGTGAAAACTTCTTTAGCGGCGTTGAGCACTTTTTCTGTAATGGGTATAAAATCTTAAACTCGCGTCAGCGCGTCAGGACACGTGACCTGATCGAAAAAGCGTAAGACGGATGGAGAGTAGACAGCTATCCCCTCTCTACGGCGCGGCGAAAATGTATGCCTGGGCCTACTGTTTCGTTTAGGCAGCGCAGGGCGCTTGCGCGAATGTTCGTGTATGTTACAGCGTGCCAAATAACAAACAAGCCCCCCCTAACCATTCCAAAATATCAAACATGCTCAACGTTAATAATCAAGTTTTCACTTCTGCCGGCACTCCCGGAGTGCAACCCGTATTTTTTTTTTTTTACATGCACACTTTGTGTCATATCAATCAAACTCAATATCGGCATAAATACAAACCACAAGTAGAATAAACCAGTAGGTAGTAAGCCTGAAAATTTATTCTAATAATTTATTAAAATAATCCATCAATATAGCTATTCCAAATTAATGTCCAATTATTGCTTGATGGCGACATCCAAACGCTACGAGTATCTCACACATTGACATAATTTCAAATTGCCTTTCAATACTGGACTACATGCAACCGGATTAAAAGAAACATTGAGCTACATTGATCTAAATTGTCTAAGGCTACATTATAATGACATCAGTGCTAATAATCCTTTAAACGTCCTCATAAATCAACCATGTCTTTCCTTTGGATTAGGCCGACTAAGCTGTCAGGATGGTATAGGTGCTGGGCAAGCCTATTAAATCTGTAGCGTCCCGTAAGTAGGGGCATGAGTAATCACCAGTTGCCCCTGACGCTGTATAAATCATTTATAACAGATACAAAGGTCTGTTTACTCATTTTTTTTATAAATGTTGCCACTTTACACAGGCATAAATTATTGTGGTCTCCTCTCCCCTCGTGTATGCACTAAAAGAAAGCAAGGAAGACAACGAAAACGATGGTCAGATGACCTCAGACAAGCTGCTGGCCCGCTATGGACCAGAGCTGCACGAGACAGACAAAAATGGAAAGAACTGGAGGAGGCCTATGTGTCAAAAGGACACGCTGTTGCCCCGCAACAGTAGACAGGCTTAGAAATAGAAATTAGAAAAAAATATTGTGGTCAGATTTAACGTTCTTGAAATACCGATTGTTTTGTGTGCATACAGATCTCGAATCTAAAGGCAAACATGATACTTAGAAGCGGCTATAATCATATAAACGTGCGTCCATGGTCTTAATACGATCCCAAACCACTTCCAAACTCATGTGGAAATTGCACATACGGGAGGAAGTTTCATCGAAACAGGTCAGTATGGGGAAATCAGAAACCAGTGCGTAAAATCTGATTGCTTGTAGTCCATACCCAATCCCACTGTATTGCCATCATATTGATCGTTATATAAACAAATGAGATAAAATTAAACGTCCTCGGTGTTGCGTGAAATGATTTGCATTTAGAGGGGTAATTCGGGTCAGCAAAGAGAATTATTTTAGTTGTCCTGGACCTTCTTCGAGTTTAATGCATAAATTGATACAAAGAGAGTCTCCAAGGACTCCACAGGACTCCACAGGACTTCTGAAAGATGTGTGTTTTGTTGACATTTCGCGTTAAGGGGGTACGATTTCCATACAAACTTACTTTACACAACTATGGGCGAATAAAGTATTAATGTACACTGAAATAGCTGTAATAGGCTTTTACAGTTGTCTTTATTACCGGCCAGTTATATAAAGTTGGAGTGGTAGCTGTTGTACGTGGCAGTCAGGGCTTCAGAAAAAGAACTAACAGACTTTTACGACTATTTTGAGACATATGTTTTAAGCTCATTCACGTATTCAATGCCGAGTACCCGTTAAAAAGAATGACGAAAAAATTACTTTTTGGTTTTTTATTAATATTTCTGTTACCCTACAGTTTTCTCCAACTTTATATAACTGGCCCGCACTGTAAAATTCTATTACAGCTATTTCAGTGTACATTTATACTTTGTTTGCACATAGTTGTGTACATTCAGTTTGTATCGGAATCGAACAACCTTAATGATTTCGCACGCACGTGTCATCGATACACAGTGTACGTGAACCTTTAGTCTTTATTCTGTGACGTGTACATGCAACTGACTTTTACATAGATTGCTAAAGAATTCTATTATTTTCACCTCAAAATAATAACGGTGTGAAAATGAAGACATAGTGCAGTATCAAATATTTTATTTGCCAACTACTCACGAGTACCATTGATATTTTTCATGTTTTTTTTTAGGTTAGGAGTACCCTAAACCGTGAATGGTACAAAAGAGGTATGACAGGATCACAGCAAGTGGAAATCCGTGACTCTGCCTAACCCCATGGGAATCAAGCGTGTTTTTAATCATTTTAATTTACACGTAAGTGGTACAAATCCCACTCGATTGACCTTTGGAACATATAACTCTGTTGCCAACATTTTGTTTGCTTGGCCACTTTGAAATCCTAAGGTTGTCACGTTCAAAGTCTCGGAACAACAGAGAAACCCCTCAAAGGGCGTTCGCCTGAGTGTGGCTTACGCCAAACGCTAAGCTGTCCTAGCTTCCTGAGATGGAAAATATCTTCGTTGATAATAATCCGGACTAACTGGAATAATCACCTGTTTTGTCGCTTCATATTTATCTGCGATTACTTTTGCATCATTTTTAGATCTACGAGAAAAATGATTGTATTATTCCAAATAAATCGTATGTTACCCGCTGACCCTAGTGATACAGGTCAGATTTACACGATTAAAATGAAAGGTAATGCGCAATTTTGGTCAACCTTAATTTATTTTAACTTTGTTAAAAGGAAAATTCAAAATTTGAATTTAAAATCTTCCATCGCTATCTGGCTTCATGAAAAATTTGTTTTGGTCATTCAGTAGGCCTACCACAAGCTCTGTCTAGCTCTGTCTCTGGGTCTGGGTTAGTGCTCACCAGTGCATGCTGTGTGTGTGACGTTTTGACGTAGGATTTATTTAGTCAACACTCACACAGACTCAAAACCAGAGCCAGAGACAGAGCCAGACAGAGCTTGTGGTAGGCCTACTTATACTAACAGCTATCTGATAAGATACAAAAGATGAACATTTTATACGGTAATCGATAGGCTCAAACTAAACAAACTTTGTATACCAACTATGGAGACTAATAGATAGAATAGTTGATAGCTTATACACTCTTATTAAAGGCGCCTTTTGTTCAAAATTAACTGACTGTAAATAGTTTACTGGCATTATAAACAAAATAGATTTTGTAGTGCTGAAGCGTTCATGATGCGTAAAGTTCATTGATGCGAAAATTTCTCGAACGAACTTTGATAAAGCTACATTATAACTAAGTTTAAAAGTTGGAAGTTTTTTCTCTCCTTGTTTCAAAAACTAGGTGAATGGTATCGGTATATTTTGTCCTCATTTTTTCAAACAATGTAATCACTAAGAGTACGCTAGCTGAGTTCAAAAGCTATTGTTTTAAACTGAATATACATGTACTGACTGTACAATGAGAGTGGTGCCACCAAACCGTGAAGGGTAGCGGGGTTGGGGAACACAACAATGATGATGGGGGCTATTATTACTATTTCTATTACAATACCAATTTTGTTGGAATTTCTTACGGACCAATCTGGAAGTATACAATTTTTCAGCCATTTTTTTTCCAAATCTGTTCGTAAATGATGTAATAATGCGATATCAAATATATAAAAAAGTACAACAAAACGCAGAACCTCCTCCTTTTTTGTGATCTTTTCTTAACTAAGTTTGGCTACAGCGACGTTATTACTGGTTGATACAAATAGCCAGAATAGCTTTTTGCACTTATAATACGAAACAGAGAAGTGTGATGACGAGCTGCAAATGTTTGGTTGTACTCTGCTTGCTCTGTTCGATTTGTATGTAAATTGAAACAGGACAGTATTGAGCTAACCTGATGAGTGATATGTGCTGATGTTGTTTACTTTTGTTTAATCATATCAATTTGGTTATTTGAATCATACAAATGCAAAACAAAGATTTTTGGTACCACACCAAAAAATCTTGGCTATAGAACTCTCTTTCTCTCTCTTGACTTCTTCTGTTTTGGCTGCTGCGACTAGTTGTCTAATGGTGTTGTAAAAATTTTGCCCGTGCCCATTTTATGTTAGTTATAAACTTAGATGAAGAAGTGTCAATAGAAAATGGTCGGTATTCTTAATAATATTATCGATAATTTTGACAGATTCAGAAGTGATTTTTGAAAATATTGCACTTCACAGGATTGAACAAAAAGCCAGAGTTTGACACGAATCAGGTCACGCGGGATTTCATTGGTGTCAAATATATTAAATTGAGGGTTGTGTTTTGATTAGAGACAATTTACACCAAAGTGTCGGCATGTAAAACCAACAAAATCTGGCTCAGCAAAGCAAATATAGGTCAACGAGAAAATACACGATTTTACATTTTCCGTGTCATAAAGATACATTGCGGTGTGCAAATGATATCGTATCATAACGTATCAGTTTTTTTCTTTTTGTAGAAACATTTTAATCTCGCAAGTTTTGTGTGGTTCCGTCTTGTGTCAATTTGTATTCCTTCAACGTCTCAACAACAGTCTGACTGGAAAACTTTCATAATAATACTTTATTGTGTCAACCAATGAGTCCGGAACCATAATATTTAAATAACCTTCAATGATCTTTCCATATATTTCATTTGATATCATCATTTTACAGCTGGACATAGGTACGCGTAGATAACGCCCATAGATTTTTTATTTTTTATGTAACTTGCTGATGGAACAAGCATATGGCCCACCTGGTGTTAAGTGGTAACCATCGCCTATAACAAAGCCATGCCTCGTAGGTCACGCACGTCAGGAACGTGCCCTACGATGCACTGCTCTGCGTCCATCAACTGGAGGCATACAGATATTCAGCCTCACGTGCCAGTAATTACACCGGCACCCATACCCTTCAAACCGAAACACAGCAATGCTGCTTCACGGCAGAAATAGGCATGGTGGTAGTACTTCCCCGGACGAGCCCTTCACAAAGAGCTCTACTACTACTAACTAGATTTCCAGGAAAAACGGTATTGAGTCTTTTTAACCGACTTTCATTAAAAAAGGAGGAGGTTCTCAATTCGTTAGTATTTTTTTTATTTTTTTTTATCGCAAAACTTCCTTATTTATGACCCAATTTGAATTTTTTTTATCTGGAAGGTTATAGATATGAAGTTGGTTTCTCTAGCTTTTCATACTTGGATGTTTGTAAGAGTAGAGTGAATAAGTATTTTCTAGGTTAGCGTGCTGCTTCGCCGACCGCATCATCACTTACAGTAGGTGAGATTACGGTCAAACGCAAACCTATAAATTGTAAAAAAACATTACTTTTTTTTTTACTCAACCTTTTTTGTCCCACTGCTGGGCAAAGGTCTCCCCCAAAGACTTCCACTTATCTCTCTCTCGAGCCTCCTCTTTTTTATATTCCACCAAATTTACATGACATCGGTTCATCGGCGGAGGAACTACGCTCTGGCTTTTTCCAAGGGTTGCTACGAAAATAATTTGTCGTACGTATAACTCAATTTTCACGAACATGTACTCGTAAATGTAATGGTACCCATAAAACTCATCATTCCGTAATATCCGTAGAGAAAACTCCATTACACTCGTTTCCTCTTTATTTACTCGATATCGTCATGCTGGGCGCCAGTGTTGCCAACTGTGTCACTCATAGCTTGCATGATAAAAAATGCTTGTTATAAGTTTTTAATAAATTAATTCTTCTAGACAATCCACTCAACACTATCTAGCCAAACTAAGCAGAAATTGTACTATGGGAAATATAAATATATATTTAATAACTTAAACTTTAAAGACAACTTTTAAAGTTCAGTCTTTTGAAATCAGATTTTTATCTGTACATAAAGTTAAAAAGAAAACAGAATTCGTTTGTCATGTTTAGGTGTGTTAAATATTTGTGTTAATTCAAAGCTTCTTCGGGCTTATGATGAAGAAGTGACAGGTATTATTTTTTAGGTAAGGGTTTTGACTTAAAAGTGCGAATTTAAAAAATTACTACTGAAATTACTATTTTTCCTGTTTTCCTTGTGACACAGTGAAAACCAATGCCGAAACACTGGTAGGCACTAAAAGTAATTTATTGTATTTAGGCAAAGATGTTTTATTTGTGAAGCAAGCCTAAAAGTCCGAATAAAAAAGTACTCATGGGACCAGTACACGGCCCGACACGAGTGATAAATGGATTTTAGATCACGTTGATAAAGAATAATGGTTAAAACAATTACTTTTGCAAATTTCGAATTAATGTTGCAGCAGTTTGTATTGAGTTATCGATTTCTAGTAATGGATTTCCTAAACAAGATATTTATTATTTAGGCCACAAGAGAGTTTATACCATACCCCCTTTAAAAAGCCTATTTTATTCACTGCAAACAGTGAATAAAAAGCCCTTTTAACCACTGTTTTGGTGTTTGAATTTGGAACACACTAATAAGGTCAACGTCCATCTCAATACCTTAAAACCTTCTTGCGCCATAAATACTTTGGATATGAATTTTTGACAAGGAGTTTAGCGTTGGATTATATACTGTTTTAGTGGAAAACTTAAATTTATTTATCCTTCTTTTTTTACAAATGAAAACAAAATCAAAAATTATTTGTTTTATGTCATTTAAGAATAGTATAAACATAGTTCATAGTTTTTAGTCCCTTTTCGCTTAAATGTTTCTTTTTCTCGAAGTCTTGGTATAAAATATAGTATGCAACTCTTGAATAAAACGGATTTATATCGAGGGCCATGAATCACTGGCGTCGTTTAGGATTCTAACACTTGAATCACTCGCTACGCTCGTGGTTCAATCATTATGAAACACTCCCTACGGTCGTGATTCATTCGTTAGAATCCTTCACTTGCTTGTGATTCATATACGGCCCTCGATTTAAATCAGTCTTTTATTCACTAGTAACATAATATACTATTCTAGCATGCTACGCTGGTGCTACGTCATCGTAGACAGTCTACGGCGTAGCATGCCATTCGTCGAGCTAATATTGAAACAATTAAACGAGAAAATCTTGTATATATAATATATATATATATATATATATATATTTAGGATCTCGGAAACTGAGCCAACAATTTTCATGAAATTAAGTATACAGGGGTTTTCGGGGACGATAAAACGATCTAGCTAGGATTCATTTTTAGAAAATGTCCCCTTAATCGTAAATTAAATAATCAACTTTATCATAAAATCATAACTCTTAGCGCCATCTGTTGATTAAGTCATGAGTTAGTGGGACAGAGAACGCCATCTATTGACGAGTAGTGGAGTTTATTATTATGTCGGTAAGATCGAAAAATATTAATATTTAATCAGTATGTAGGTATTTAAATATAATTCACAAAAACAGTTTACCAAAAAAAAATACCGAGCGAAGCTCGGGCACCAACTGCTAGTATTGAAACAATAAGCAAGTTTTTTAAAAGAGATCTTTAAAGTTACAATGTCAATAAAAAAAGAAACGAACTTTTATTAGAAAACTAACGGGTGCCCGTGGCTTGGTAATATAGTTTAGCAGACCGGTAAGTCAGTCAGTGTTGCCATCTCTATTTGTTGATATGAGAGTGACAGTGACAAGAGACTCGTTAAAAAGTATCCAGCATTATGAATGAGGGGTTAATCTATGGAATAAGTGAACCGATTCTAATAATCTCTAAGTCTGTGTTCTAAATATAAGCTCTCTCTAATCCAAGCTAATCTAAAGAACTCTTTAAAAACCAGCTACTTACATATTTATTTAAGTGCCCGGCCAAGATCTACGCGCAAGTAGCTTCATAATTTAGTTAAGTAACTACTATATTCCTTTTTAAGTGCCTTACACCGGTCCAAATTGCTAGGGTTTTCAACCGTAGAGGATTGTGATTAAAGTAAGTACTTCGATTTAGTGTGCCTCTTCACTATTAAAGGACAAAAAGAAAGAAAGAAAATACATTTATTATTGGACATAAAGGCGTACATAAAAAGGCAGACATCCTTTTTCGTCTTGAGTAGATACAAGTCAAGCAAATAGAAGCTAACAAGCGAATAAGTCATAGAATACGTCAAAAGGAACAAGTTCAATGGCAATATAACCTTATTAGCCTCCTTACAACCTCCTTACACTGGATGTATATGTAATAAATTGACACCTGCGTCTCCACTTTGTCACTGCCTGTGACAATCACAAGCTTTTCAATAGTTCACTTGGTACTTATCTTCAATGGAGGATCCTTTGGATCAATTTGGCTTTATTGCCCTTTCAATAAAGGTTGTTTTCACTCGAAAAAATCTGGAGTGCCAATTTTCTTTAATCTACGACTATCAAGTGACTATACTCGTATAAGTACCTACTTTATTTTATAAACGCTAGCTGACGCACATGTGGTGGCGTATTTGCACTTTATAACCATTTCACCACATGAAATGACACGACAATAAAAAGAAAAATCAAAGGCTAAGTTACTTATGTATTCTTAGCACTTTTGAAACTATCATGGTTTTAAATACTATTTTTATGAACAACGGGATATTTACCATGATTAAATTTTGATATTTTGGCACATGCAACTGTGCCGAAAGTTACTCTTGTTACTAATGTAATACAATTATTAAGAACCAGGGTAAATTATTCAGTTTCAATTCAAGCAGCGTTGACTGGCTTATCTACAAAACAAATCTAGGCATTACAAAGGTTTGGTCCGGGTTCTGTGAGCTATTCATGACTATTCAATGTGTTTTCCTATAGCGGCGCCGGTGAATCTGAGAGTAGGATGAGCCCGGCAGTCCAGGGGACATGTTGACAGTGATGTTCAAAAGCCTATTTATGATTATGATCGTTACAAACGACACATCAACTTATTTTATGGATCTAATTGTTATAAATAAATAAATAAACGACGGACGACGGTGCTCAGTTTAGTACAGTTCGTCAGTTCAGATCCATCAGTACATTTCAGATTGGTTCGGTTCAGCTTGGTTCGGCTCGGCTCAGTTCGGTTCGGCTCCGCTTGGCTCAGCTCGGCTTGGTTTGATACTTACTGACTCACCGATACAGCGCAGAACTAACAAAAAGTGGTAATGGTTATTCATAATTCATCATTAATATTCTATAAGAACTGTTTCTTGAACCGTCAAAACCGTGGCATAAATGTTCTCGAATGGTGAACGAGAAAGGAAAACGAAGCGTAGGATGTTTGAACCAAAGGAATTTGTTATGATCGCGAGAAGTCGGTGGGTTAGGAAGGCAGAAATCGTTTTTCCTGGAAATCTATGGTAACTATGATCTATGAAAGTTAATATATCAGATATTTGCACATAAAATTGGTGCATAAAGGTACTGTAACTATTGAATTCAGTTGGACAACAAAAATGTGTATTTAGGATTGAAGTAGGTACTATTTATATGACATACTTATTCCGGCAAACATAGTCCTTTACCCAAGCACTATCAAACGGTGCGTTTCCAATATATTTTTTCCCTTCTGAACGTACCCCTGGCCACGGTACATTATTATTGCCCTTGGCACTCATAAGTTCATATTAGATTTCAGTGGGGCTCATAATCAATCCTTACAGCATCCTCATTTTGAAAAATAAAACGACTTCACTATGCGATTTTTATCATCAACATCTAAAAACTCCGAGGCGCACTTTTTAAGCGCGTCTTCCTTTCTTTTAATTATTAATACATTCCTTTAAATGTACCTACTTATTCCCTCATTCATAATGTCCGTCACTTTTTAGGGACTCGCTAAAAGTCTTTTGTCACTGTCACTTTTATGCCAACAGATTTATCGTCGTTCTGCTAAACTTAATTACTGTTATAGGACATTATGAATATGAGCTTTGGCGCTTATAGTCTAAGATCCCGCTATAGAAGGACCTTCACCGAGCTGGTTATTTAATAAAACGTATTTTATATTTAATTAAACATGCCAATAAATATATTCTATATGGGTTGCCTATCAAATTTCAGTCCAGGATAATTATGATTAATTAATAATTAAAAAAAAAAAAAACTTTCCACTGGTTTGTTTATTAAACAAATTCTATACCAATCGAAAGTATAGACCCCAGTATTTTTATTCAATAAACATACCGGGGCAAAATGCTAGTATCGATTTACCTGTTTATACCTGGCTACCCGAGAGTTGTGACCGGAAAAAAATAGGCAACCTAACGTTTGCATATTCTATGGGGTCTATACTTTCGATTGGTATAGAATTTGTCTAATAAACAAACCGGTGGAAAGTTAAAAAAACAATTTTTTTTTAAATTATTAATTAATCATATCCTGGACTGAAATTTGATAGGCAACCCATATAGAATACATTTATTGGCATGTTTAATTAAATATAAAATACGTTTCATTAAATAACCAGCTCGGTGAAGGTCCTTCTATAGCGGGATCCTATACTATTAGAGTTTATACGCATATGCACGGTTATACGTGTCCTTGTACTTCAGTCCTTGAGTGTAAATACATAGAAACATTTCATTTATGTTTATACAACAACTACAAATTGTATAAGTAGATATTCCATAAGACAGGTTGCATTATCATCGCAATTCTGCTTATTGAAATAATCCTATTGTTTCTAGCACAAAAGCTTCACTCTATTTTGCATGGCACCTTTCTGCCTCTACCTTTCTATATAACATGACAGTGTGTTCCGGTGATCTTGTATGGGGGACTGTGAGTCGTTGCCGGATGGCAGTATCCGGTTGTTCAGCTTAAACATCGTCTTTATATGCAGAGGACAATCTCGACTTTTGTGTGACTTAGAAATGTAGAAGTGAACCAGGTTTATTCGTGCAGAAGACCTTTCCTTTTATTCTTGCTTTACAGAATACCAAGTTGCACCGTGTAGTGTAATGTCACGTGACCTACACGATGCGGCAGATACTAAGCCAGGGACCTAATTGACCGTGAGCTGTTTTGTTACATACCTATTTTAATTTGTTTTTGCGGTCAATAAATATATTTTCTTTCTTTCTTTTTCTATTCTAGCAGGATCGCTATATGAAATGAAATGAAAATACTTTATTTGCAACACATACATAGACAGTGACAACAATATAAAACAAATACATACCTACAAACTAGACATAAGACTAACAAAAACCAACATCAAAAGGTAGTCGTATATAGATAAATATATTTTTTGCAAAAGTGCTGCAAATAGGACCAAAGCTCAGCATGATGCAGGTCGAGAACAACCTACGCTGGTCTTCCGCTAGGCCCTATTTAAAAAATCTACCATGAGCGGACGTGAAAACTAAATACTATCCAACTATAAAAATAAACAATATATCGCTCGCACATTTCAACATATTCTTTGAAGATCTTTTAATTACTTGATGAGTAGTTATGAAACCTAAGAAAGGTTCAAGAGGACGAATAATAATGACCGAATAATGCCAATTAATTAAATAGAAAAAAAATAAATGGAAAATCTCAATAAAAAGTGAAAAAGCTAGTTTGTATCAAGTTTGTTTGTTTTCTGCATTTAAATTTGTCTTTTCCCGTTTTAATAACTTTAAAAGACGCTCAACGTTTTAATGGAAATCTGGGCTTTAAGAGGGCTTCTAACTTTTCACTTTACAAAACAAAGAATTTACTTTATCTTCAGAAACATTTTTAATTTCCTTTAAGCTGTTCCTACTGATAGCTTTTATTAAAATAGGATAAAATTATTACCTAAGTAATTGGCTGTACTTAACTGTATACATTTCATATGCAGCAGAAGAAGAAGATTATGTAAGAATAATCCTATGCCTATTTCCGCAGCGAAGCAGCATTGCTGTGTTTCGGTTTGAAGGGTGTGGGTGCCGGTGAAATTACTGGCACGTGAGGCGGAACATCTGTATGCCTCAAGTTGATAAATGCAGGGCAGTGCATTTTAGGGCATTCACGTCAGCGTGACCTACGAGGCAATGCTTTGTAACTTATAGGCGATGGTTTTCACTTAAAATCAGGGCTATACACCACTATTTTGTAACTACCAAAAAAATAAAAATGTCGATATTGGCTGCTGATACTGAACACATCCACGCAAAAAAAAAAATCAAGTCATATAAAAATATCTTTAAATAACCACAATTTTTAGTAAAATATTGAGAAATGATTCAACGAGCAAAAATCATTTCATT
Organism: Thera obeliscata; assembly: GCA_947578465.1. Lineage (NCBI taxonomy): Eukaryota > Metazoa > Arthropoda > Insecta > Lepidoptera > Geometridae > Thera > Thera obeliscata. The sequence goes on from OX387926.1 coordinate 11,236,816, forward strand.
CATAAACTCTAAATACCAAGCGGAACCGAACAGCGTATTTTTTTTTCTCTCTAGTACTGCGTAACTAATATGTCCATAATTTTTTGTAGGATTTCAGCTAGTTGTATAAAAAAAACGCCGTTCTAAACAGTGATTTTTGCTTCACTGTAAAAATCGTCTGTGTGTGTACCTAATGTAAAGAGTAGCTACCTCGTTTCAAGTCGTGTGGCTTTGTGAGACAAGTATATTGTTTTACGGCCGAATTCAACGTGTAAATGTTATTTTAAATGATGGACTCAGAGGAAAACTTATATGGCAGCAAAAACACTCCAGCGAATCCATTGGCATTATTCGGTCATTATTCTTCGTCCTCTTGATCGATTGAAGCATTTTCTAGGGCCTAGGGAGTATTCTTTTTATGTCATCTATGTTGAAGAAATACAATGAAAAATGTTCTAGGGTTGGTCGTTGAATAGCTTCAGTATTTATCTTCCAGTGGTAAAAAGGCATCGATCATCGGTCTCTATGACCTATTTTATTGATAACGTAATTCCTTTTCGTGGAATTCTGTCTCGAGCCGCCTAATGAACTATTTTCTTGTATGAATGGATAGTTATTATTATGTTGTTAGGAAAGAAATATAATATATTTCTAAAGTATTACAAGACGTAAAATAAAATATGTGAAGATTGAGTAATAAAAATATTATTCTAGATGCCTAACCCAGCAATTTACTTGACGTGTAATGGAAGAGGAAAAAAGACGCAAAGCAAAGTATTAGTTTTATCAATTTGAATGGTGCAAGAAGTACCAATTAAAATACTGGGCAACAAATATCGGCTAATTTCGGCTTCGATAGAGCGCAGTGTACGTCAGAAAGAGATAGCGCTCTACAAGAGTAGAAAAGCCAATGTTCAATATTAATTGCCTACAACCGTACTTCTGTACCATTAACAGGGTTAATTTATGGTGCAAGCGTAACCGCGGGAAGTATTCAACGTTCTCGATAAGTTCAAACGTAACCGCGGTTCTCGAGTCCAAAAGTTTTACGCGATTACGCGTTTGGCGTCTGGTAGATCTGTAAAACTACCTACTTTTGTACCATATAAGGTAGATCTACTAAACGTGAATACAAAAGTGAAACAGAATCTACAAAATATGAAATCTAACTAAGCATAGGTGATTGTACTTAGTAATACAGCAAGAATGTATATTAATGCATTTACAAAATGGAAATAAAGGTGATTTCAATGATTGTGTTTGCGTGAATTTCTTTATGCTAAACAGTTGTTTTTAAAAGAGCTTCAACCCGTTTTGCTTACATGAATAAATGAGCAACACGAACAGAAAAATGATTTATGAGATGTGTGGACCAACTTATTGTGTAATTATATTTAAATTTATGGCCTGCTGTTCAATTACAGCTACGACAAACGTATCGCATCTACAATGTATCAATCTTTGTTTGTTTTTTTTTCTATTCATCGATTGGGTAATTTTTTTTATTAAATAAATAAGCAATCTTATTAGGATAGGTCTATGAGTAAGAAAAGAGTGAGCATTGAGATGACGAATGATAGAGGTGAGTATAAGAAGAAATCCTATTGTACCTCGTTGCAAATCGAACCTACAGAACAGAGACAGAAGACATACCGACTGAGCTGTTAGGCCTGGCAAAGTATGAATAACCCCATTAAATAATTACAGTAGAAAAACGTAAAAATAATGAATAAAGTAAGTAATTTTTTACTTTCACCTTACTATTTACACAAACACCATACAATTAATACAACTATTTATTTACAAAATGTACAAAATACACAAGAAATAGAACCTGCAGCCTGCAGATCTTCCAAACGAAAAAAAGTAGGTTGAGTCGACATAATTTATATGCACTCAAAGTTATAAATTCACTTATAAAGTAGGGGAGGAAGCATGCGTATTTGCTTAAGCTAAAAGGGTATGGTGAACTATTTACCAACGTGAACTGAGTTTCAAGAACACGAGTGCAGAGCAAAGGAAACTCTCCTCTTAAAACAACTTGCAAAAGTCAACTCGCAGTTCAAACGTGCACCGTGGGGGAACAATGGAAAGAAAACAATGAATTTCTAGGAGACCCTGTACAATAATTCTAGTGCTTTTTGTGAGAAAATCATGAACAGTATTGGACTAAGGTTAAAATAGTGGAAATTAGAGTACCTAAAACTCTTTAATGGCTAACCATTTGTACAATTATCCCTCTTACCTCCGAATACTGAAACGCAACTCAGATTTAAGCACGTCTCAAGCGACGAATATTTGACAGTTTTCAATGAAAATCTGTCAAATTTTCGTCGCTTGAGACGTGCTTAAATCTGAGTTGCGTTTCAGTATTCGGGGGTTAGGCCCGTATTCCGAAACAGTGCTTGAGTTTGAGTCGAGCCTCAAGCACAGATTTTTGCACTTTTCAATGGACTGTCATAAAATCTATGCTTGAGGTTCGACCCAGACTCAAGAACTGTTTTTGAATACGGGCCTTAAAGACTTAAGTACATTTTCTTAAACTAAAATTATGTTATTAACTAAAACTCCCAAAACAATAAAAACAATCTACACGATAAATAAGTTAAAACTTTTATAGCCATTATTTATCTTCCTAGATTTCAATTCAGATAAAACTACGGGTAATTTAGAGGCTACTTCAGTATAATTTCACTTTAAATTTATCAGAACATGGTTACAGTTTCCTGTTGCCCCGTTTCTGAAAAGACTGGTGGTGCCTCAGGAGAACCTCAACTTACGATCACTCGTAGAGATCGTCTACCTGCAGCCACACTCACAACCTCACCCACCCATCACACTCACACACAACTCTCACACACCACACTCATACACCACACTCAGACGCCACTACATAATCCACACCGTTCCCTTTGCAAAAAATGATTGCATTTTATAACTATATTCTTTTCCTTGTGTTAAACTTTAAATATTTCTACCTACTATGTTTTAAATTGGATGTCACCTGCCAAGAGAAGGGTGTTACTGGCTGCGACACAGTTATAAACTTCTGCAAACCTAAAAAGTTCGAAAATATGTGTCAAGTGCACGAAAGGAGCCTCTTTGAGGTGCACTTAAAGTCCTTTCACCACACTTGGTTCGAAAGAATCAATGACACGATAAGAAGAAGAAGACTTCTGCAGTCAGTATCGTCACTTGTTTTTGTATAACCTTGTACCTTGTTTCCAAATAAATATATTAGAATTAGAATTTGAATGTATACCCTGAGATATCTCAAAAGGTTGTAAGGTATCTAAATCCACCCTTCGATGCACAACAACAAAGCAAAAAGAACTATTATTTGCTGCAGCAATCATTGCGCCCGCCAGCAACAGGTCTGACCCAGATCCGGGCGATAGTCAATGAGAGTTAATAACTATCTGGAACAATACTTCGATGTTACTTACTGGCTTCCTTTCTTTAGAAGAGCTTCATTTTTAATCATTATGTACTTCGCTCGTCAAATATGACAGTCAGTGATTTACTGTTTGTAAGAAAGACTTCCGTATTCTGAAACAGTGCTTGAGTCTGAGTCGAGCCTCAAGCATAGGTTTTTGTCATTTTTTTCAATGAAGAATTGTCAAAAAATCTGTGCTTGAGGCTCGACTCAGACTCAAGCACTGTTTCGGAATACGGGCCTGAGACTGAATGCTGATCTATTCACCATAGTGTTAATTATACTTTTAACATTCTTTGATTAAACAGATAACTAAAACATAATATTTTTCTCACATTTTTAAGCATACCAAATATTTTCTTTAACTACATCATTACTTATTAATATTGACAGAATACCAGCGCATAGCTTTCTCACACCTAGCTAGTTATTATGCTGAGTCAAGGCTCTTTTGCTGCTGTAGCGCATCAGAAACATGACGCACTACTCCAGTATCGATGTATCTACTTGTATCTTTCTTATTTTATTTAATCTATTAACTTATTTAATGTAGTAAATACACAAATGTCTATATGTATATATTTAGAAAACATCTTTTCACATAATTTTGTGAATTACCGTTTGGGAATGTCAAAATTACACAAAAGTGAACAGGAAAAGAATGCTCTAGCATTAAATTCGCCTATGGACGATGCAACTTTGGTTTTAGTACAATAAATACTTTTCTATTATATCCCAATAAATATTTTATTTGTTGAATCTAATTCCTGAGTATTTGCAGCTAATAATGAATAACCCTGTATGGATGGATGGATGTTTGTTGCTCAATAACGCCAGAACGACTGAACGGATCTGGACGAAATTTGACACAGAGATATAGTCTGGAATATCACATAGGCTACTTTTTATCCCGGTAAAATACATGTTTTTCCCCATCCAGTTGCTACAGAGGATTCAATTATCGCGGGTAATACCGCGGGGCGCAGCTAGTATACAATAACGCAAGGAAGTTTTATAACTACGACGACGAAAATAACTAGCACGGAAAGGTGGTAAACGGCGGTATTAACATAAATATTTGATGGTGCGGTCGATAAACTAAGGCACCCACTTTGTCAATGAATGCTGTTTGAATAAAACATGCATCCTGGAGGTAAGCAAGTGAAACGAGATATCTCCATACCGAGTTAGTGGCAAAACTGGAGTCTGGCAGTTTCTGGTTCGCATCTTGATAGTGATCGTTAGTGTAATGGTGCGGGTAGGATTTTTTTCTGAAAACTGTGACCTTCAAAGTTTTAACAGCTTTGGTACAGTCGGCAATGATAGCACATTTTTTTTAAATCTAGAGGGTTTCATATACAAGATTATGCCACCCTCGAATTATCGCTTAAACTTAGTACAATCATCTACGCATCAATAGTACATTTAAAAACTATTCTTTTCTATGTACCTACGATCTCATTTATCAATATAGCTATTACTAGAGGCCGCTCGCGGCTTCGGTCGCCCCGTTCCTGAGATAAAAATCCTATGTGCTATTCGAGGCTAAAATCTATCTTTGCGCCAAATTTCATCCAGATCCGTTTAGCCGTTCTGGCGTTATTGAGTAACAAACATCCATCCATCAATACAATCTTTCGCATTTCGCGCTTAAATTTCAACTCCTCTTTGGTTGGTATCATAAGGCTCTTAGTTAAAGAATTCGTAATGACTTGCTAAGTTATTAATTTGAAATTCAAATAATATCTCACTTTCTACCAATTGACTTAAAATATTCCTTTTAAACAATTTAAAAGCGGTTTTCCAGGTTGGTATTGTGGATGTGTAAGCAAATGTATGCCGGATAAATAGGCCTACCATAAGCTCTGTTTGGCTCTGTCTCTGGCTTTGGTTTTGAGTCTGTGTGAGTGTTGACTAAATAAATCCAACGTCGAAACGTCTCACACACAGTTTATTAGCACTCTCACAGACTCAAAACCAGAGTCAGAGACAGAACCAGACAGAACTTGTGGTAAGCCCAAAGATTGTTCAAAGAGCTTGCATTGACTTCCGGCAATCGAGATCCCGGTTAAACATTCGAGCACTCTGTCTTTTATTGAATGATTGAGTTTGGAGCGTTGCTTGTTTGATTATCGATCAATGACTTGAAGCTAAGAGTATATCTAGCTAGGACCTACTCTATTTATTTGTGTTTGTAATGTTTAGGCGAGTGTGACTGGCCTCTCAGCTCAGTTGGTAGTAGCTCTGCCTTCTGAACCGTAGGTCATGGGTTCGATCCCCACCGAGAACATATATTTTTGTGGTGTCTATCTGGTTCCCATAGTACAAGCTCTGCTTAGTTTGGGGCTAGATAGTGTTGTGTGGATTGTCAATATTTATTTATTTAACTGATGAAAGAAGAAGACCTAGGCGCATGTATCTCGATCAGATCGCAGACGTTTTAGAGCAAGGCGAGGTTAAGAGTACCCTAAACCGACGAGCATGTATGAAGAATGTTATGCGAGTGAATGAAGCGAAAGAGGTGTGTTAGGATCGTAGTAAGTGGAAATCCGTGATCTCTGACTACCCCCATGGGAATGAGGCGTGATTTTATGTATGTAATTTTTTTGTTTTTCTTGCCTATTGTAGTATTTTTGTCAATGTAGCCGTTCTGTGTGTTATGAATTTAAAATTAATTTTCTTTATTTCTATCTATCCTATCTACTCATGCATGTAGGACATTTATATTTAAAGCTTTTACGTTCGAGTGTTAAAATAAATGAGAGTAATTTATCAATATACCCATAGCTAAAGAGGTTTAACTCTTTTTATATCGGCTTCTCGGCTTACGAATTTCACCAAGTCGGTGGATCTAAATAAATGTGTAGGGAAGGCCTATGTCCAGTAGGCTACCATAAGCTCGGTCTGGCTCTGTTTCTGGCTCTGGTCTTGATTTTGTGTGAGTGCTAACTAAATAAATCCTACGTCGAAATGTCACACACACAGTATAATACACTGGTGAGCACTTACACAGACTCAAAACCAGAGCCAGAGACAGAGTCAGACAGAGCTTGTGGTAGGCTTACTGCAGTGGACTTCTTCAAGCTGATGATAATTTTCATCTGGCATGGCACCTCTATAAAATAAAACTTAATCGTCGACACGGTCAGAAGTTTTCCCTTTGCAGCTTTCCCTTTATTTCAGGCGGAGTGATTTGATTTACTTACACCAAGTTCTCCAAAAGTTCCTATTCTGCGTATTTTAGGGAAAACGGGCTTTCTGAAGACGAGTTTCATGTAGAAGCGGTTTAGTGGTCTTTGATTTCCAAAAAGGTCCGGATTTAATGGATAGGGAAATTAATGGACGGAACAGAAGGTTTGTGATACTACGGCTCAAGCAATTTTGGTCTAGCTATTCGTACGGTTTATAGCATCTTGTCTTCTAATCTAAAGGTATGACCACATCTAGACGATAAACTGCAATATTTATAGCATCACCTGTATTATCAAATATTGCCGCTTATCGCTTTGATGTGGCCGTAACATAAACTACTCAATCGCAAAAAATATCGTAAAAAAGACACGCACAAGTACATGCACCTTATTTTTTATGACACCCTAGTACCTACTTTGTAGTTTTCTGTGGAGTTTCTACTATATTTATCTTTACTATGACAAATATCTGAAATAACTTAAAAATAACAAAATAAAAAATTATGAATAATAATATGCAATTAACATATTTTTTTCATTCATTTTTTAGACCATTAAGATCACCTTGACCTTAACGTACTCTCGTTCAATAAATTTTACCAAGCATATGAATCTATAACTAGTTCGCCCCGAACTTCTTCTTCTTCTGTCGTATCGATATTACAATCGTTATCATTAAAGCCATTTCGACCAGTAGGTGGCCACATCCACGGCATTGGCCGAGCCACACATGAGATCATCCATAGTGCCCCGAACTGAAATCTCTTGATGCGATCCAAATATAGGGAGATGGTTGGTAATCAGAAAACTTGTGCCACCATCACACATTGTGTTTTATCTACTTTGAGTACAGTCATAATCAAAGTAAATAAGTAAAATAAATAATAAAAAATAGACAGACAGACATTATTAGTAATAGGATCCCGTTTCACCCTTTGGGTACGGAACCCTAAAAACATTTCCTAACTTAAAATGCTCATAGAAAGAGAGATAATTCAGACATTCAAAGTGAATTGCACATTTGAAATGTTAATTTATTTTCAAACGAGTCCAGACTTGGCTCTAAATTTCAAGTTGATTAGTCTGCTTCATCATTTTGTGTTTGTTCCACTCCATTTTAAATGAACTCAGAGTGATTAAGCACTTGATGGTTTGTTTTGAGAATTGATGAGATGCTTTTATAAGATCTTAAAAAACGATGAAGTAGCTGAGAGGAGACTTAAGTAAAGTCAATACCTATTAGTTAGATATTACTAAAGTGTTCTTAATTCAAAGTGAAGAATTCATCAACTTGGATGGACAGAGGTATAATAAAATAATAATAAATTATGTAGAAAACCCATAGAACACAATCAATCCTTAAATTAAGTAGAGTTTGCACTATGGGAACCAGATAGGTAATAAAAGACTTATATAACTGCTGTAAATATATTATTATGGGAAGGCCAAGAATAAGTTACGTGAGCCAGCTAATAAAAAGGAAAGGTCGCTGACATATCGGATATAGAATACAATATAACACCCAGACATAGAACAAACATATGGGTTCGCCTTACAAATATTTTTTCTCGGTAGAGATCGAACCCATGATGTTATTGGATGATATGTTGGAGCTATCTACCAACTGACCTTAGATGCCGGTCCATAAGGTATAAAGTTATATAAATGATTTTTTTTTATCACTCATTTTCAAACCCAGAGAAGACACGAAAATGATATCTTCTCAGTACAATTTTTATTTCGCTTAGTTTTCATTTTTCTTTCACCTTCCCAGTATTTTGTACTAAGCAGGAATGTTCTAGCATTTTCGTTTGCTACAAACTAAGAAAAGTGCACGTGAAGGACTGTGTGAGAACTCCTTGACCTATTTACCTTACAAGGTTGTGGTTACACCTCGATTCGGAAGTTTTAAAGCAGCATCACATTTAGATAATGTATTGCAACGGAATTAACGCTTACCTGTTTTCTTTATCGTGTTTTGTGTGCTGGGTTTTTCTGGCGAAGCGTGTAAATCTATATTCTACCTAAACCTAAGTTATAAAATGTACTATTATAAATGTATGACGTGGGTTCGATCCCCACCGAAAACGAATATTTGTGTGGTGAACGTAGATGTTTGTTCTCTGGCTGGGTGTTATATTGTATTCTAAGTATGTATTTATAAATCTGGTTCCCATATCACAAGCTCTTACTTAATTTACTACTCACGAAACGCACAACACTACACACTCATCCACTCGCTCACACCCTTACACACACCACGCACACGCACACATGGTCACCAAAGTTTTCAATGTTTTCATTTATCTTACTTTGTTTTCATTTTATTTTTCTTACTTTGTATTAATTTATTATGTAAGTACTTATACTAGATGTATTGTATAAGTACACTAAATTATTATTATATATTTTTTTTTTTTTTTTAGTATCAGATCCAATAGAATGGAACTTATATACCTACTTAAATACGGAGGAGGGCGTTGATGTCTGCGACACAGTTTTTTAACTTCTGCAGACATCATCGTATTTCCGCAAACTTATGATGTACAAACTGGTTTTTTGTTCATAATAAAGCATTATAAAGCATATTATTTGGGGCTAGATTGTGGTGTGTGGATTGTCCCTAACATTTATTTATTTATTTTATTGCAATGTTTTACGTAATAGCCATTTTGTCATAATATTTGTCGGGGTAAGCGGTAAGTAATCTTACCCTGATATTCTCCGGTGAGAGTTAAGGGTTATTCATCATCATCAGTCTGTAGAAGTTCACCGCTGAACATAGACCCAGGAACAACAATTCTAAGCCCTTTCTATCCACCGACTTCCCGCGACCTTAACATAGTCGTCGTTCCATCGGGTGTGTGGGCGTCCTCCGTTTCAAAAACATAAGCGTTCCAAATATTCTGTAGTAGGTAAGTATAACAAAACTTCAGTATTTGGGAAGATCGTGGGTGGGTTCAAATCCCACTCGGTTCATAAATTTTAGAATATCATGAGATCTTTATTAAAATAATAATCTCGCTTAAAAATACGAATATTTCACTATCTTATTTTCTCTATCTTCCTAGCAATTTGAACCGAGCTAGGAACCTTTTATTTCGTAATGGTTCATTCGTAATCATTTTATTTTGTACCTGCCGCTTCTATTTTACTAATACAGTAGTTCGCTAGTGTACTAATACAGTCTGACTTAGACAACCTGACTAGAAAATGTGACTAGACAAGAAAACTGCAAGGAGCCTTTAGCACACTTAAAATCCTTTCACCACACTGGTTCGAAAGAGCTAGTGACACGACAAGAAGAAGAAGATTGACTCAATTTAACCACTGTTTACCCACTCAGTTTCTTCTCAGTTTGATAATCCAGCACTGAATATTTAAACAGCTGTGATGCGATAGTCGTATTTATTCTAGACCCGTGCCAGTGCTTCTTGATATCTTAATCGAGCTTGGCAACTGGAATCTATACACTTTGCTTGAATCCTCCAGTAATTCGTTGCATTGGGTACGGTTTTTTCTCAACCTTGGCAAGTATGCTTGTTTCTACCTAGGTACTAACCGAAGTTCCTTTAAAAAAGTGCGTTCCTAATTCAAAATTATCCTTAATGATTGGTACGACTGGCAACTGCGTTTCTTTTTTTTCAAACCATAAATGCCGTTTGTCAGATACCAATGGTGATTTTGAATTCGGAACACATAATTTATTTTGACAGGGTAGGTATATGTTTGCGTTTGGCAAGCAAACCCAAAACCGTACGCCTCCACCGATTTCGAAAAGATGCCGGTCGCCTCGTTATAAATGGTATTCTCGTCTTTACTCATCATCATCATTTATTATACATACTTATATTATGTTTAAAAAAATCTGCCCCGTATCGCTCATAAAGATTCCTCTTCTCCACAGAAATATGATTAAGGGTACGGCCACATCTAAGTGATATGCTGGCCCTGTATATCGCTGTCAAATATCGCAGCTTATCTCCTAGATGTGGATGTACCTACCTTATAGTTAAATTTTCTTGATAAATATCCGTCATAACCACTGGGACGATACTGACCTAAGTACCTACTGTAGAGCACGTAACATTATCGTTTAACCTCCGTAAGTGAGTTTCTAAGCATAATATGGCTAAATGATTGGATCCTCTTTTGGCATGTAAATTACCTACTTGACTACTCGTTTCGTAAGCAATGTCTTGTAGTACACAAAAGTTGGGTTCGTGAAACTATAGGTATACCATTTTATCCCTATGTTTGTATATATTTCCTTTTCTTGTTTTTTATTATTAGTTTTGTAAACCCTACTGATCCTGTCCCAATCCTTAGTTCCGCGTATTTTATTATTACCTGTTTCCCTAATTTTTTGAACCAAGTAAAACAATATAAAAATGGCAAATGCATAAACCCATGCGACGCCAAAAAAAAAAAAACTATAGGTACAGTTAATATTTAAAATAAATTCTTGATTAAGGAGTGTTTTATTATTGAAAGTAGTAAAACTACATTTTTATTCTGAAACTTTTTAAGAAATTATATCTAAAGTGTAAAAATTAAATATCTACCTGCATGTAAAACTCATCAACTTCCGATACGGACTGTACCACTTTAAATCACAAAGAATGATTTATCTAGGTTATTTTCTCAACAGTATACCTATTATTTTTTATTATTGTTTCAGCAGCCCCTCTTCTACTAAAATAAATTTATGTAGGTTCATAATTTAATATTTAAAGAGGAAACTGGTCCCCTTTGGCCTTGCATCTACAATCAAAACACGGACATAAAATAACACGAGACAACCGCAAAGTGTTCTATCTCAAGAAAAACAAAGTTCAATCCTTCTTGTTTTTCAGTGACTTCAGAGACTGAATTATGAACTCAATGTTCATGTTTAAGTAATTTGCAGGAAAGAGTCATTAACTCGTCCTTGGCCTACATATTTGGCGTCCTTGGAATTTAATGGTAGAATCCTTGACTTCAACGTTCAACTTGGTTCGTAATAAAAAAAATACGCGTGTCTTTACTTTTTTACTTCCTATTCTCTGTCGTATCATACATAACACGTGTCTGCGCTACGTGTTACTATAGATATTAAATACAGTACGCGCACCGGATCTTTATTTCTTTCAAATTGCTGTAGTAGCTGCGTATTTCCTATAATCCTACAGCCGTTTGAAATTTTCTATTTTTAAATTTTAAATTTTCGTGATCGTTTCTAAAGCCCTAACTTTAAAAGGATAAAGATCCGGTGCGTGCTCTGTACGTTAATACATGCTGCATATTTTTTTTGTCTGGCACGCTCTAAGGCTATAGATATAAACTCACCTATATCTCACACAACAGTACCCCCCTCCCACACGACCCCAACCGTGAGTTTTACCTGATGCCACGTCTGTCGACTTTTTGTATGGCGAAAAGTGCCCCTAGCCGACACCTTCAGAACTTCTTGTTTCCATATAAAAAATGGGTGTCCACCACGCCACACTCTGTCAAAAAAACGTACTATCAATTTGCGATGCTATGCTTGGTCACACTATGAACATAATTATATCGTATGGTAGTCGCAGGCCGTAACAGCAGTTTGAAATGGGGCCGATAACTTACGCGTCCAATCTAAGTGTACGGCCTGAGTGAAGAAGCGTCTAGCGGAGCGTTCAGCGTTGCGTGCATGCGGCGAAAGAGCGTTCGCCGAATGGCCTTAGTGCACGCTTAGCGTTCGTGTGAGCCGGTCACATTTTTCATCATGGCGTCTGCGTCGTACGATATTATTGATATGTATTTGGAAGAAAATTTGTGGCTTAAATTTAATTATGAGTCAAGACAAGGTCCTAATAACATTGTGAAGCAAAGAAAACAATTTTGAGAGTTTTCTACGTTATTTGAAACATTAAGGGTGAATGAAGATAAATTTCATGAGTATACAAGAATGACAGTGGCAACTTTTGATGACATATTACAAAGAATTGAATCAAGATTAAAATTGAGTAGTACTAATTAGTCACATTAGTGTAAAATCATCACAGTACGTATTACATGCGAAACACGAACAATTTAAAAATTTAGAAGGCCTTGTGATGTGGATATTTAGGGAAAGAAACAAAAGAAAAAGTAAGTCCATCAAAAAGTGTTGCCATGTTTCAGAGTATTAAATTGTTCCATTTTTAAGTAACAAGATGTTGGGATGAGGTGTAATTATCTACGTAATGCGACGCCACAAAAAATATCTAAGTATTTAATTTTCTGGCCGCTAGAAACGACAGTAATGGATTTTTTATTACTCATTCTCGGAAAGTAGGTCTGAAGTTGCCTTAGTAACAGTTTCAAAGTACATAATACATTTAACTGACAGCAACAAAATTTTTGTGATCTTCCCTAAGTGTAGTAAACACTACAAAATCAAAGATTATACCTAAACGTGTCTGTGAACTTTCTAATTAACTAAAAGACATCTGGCGAACTACGTGAGCAAAATTACACAAGACAGCCTTTTCGAAATCTCATTCTGCTATTACCTATTTCCAGTTTGGCAAAACGCCAGCTTCCATGTAAGGTTCTAGGTATGAAGCACACAAGGCTAAAGGGCTTAGCTCTTTGTTAATTTTATGTGGTGCTACAGAACGACGTTCATCATCATTAACTAAAATCTAGTTAAAGGCACGACCACGAGCAATATTATGCGCCACGAGTAATAATATTGTTATGGGCGATGGTTACCACTTCACATCAGGTGGGCCGTATGACCAACAACACACACTCTATCCAGGTTGTTTTTATTTAAGACTAGCGGCAGCCCGCGGCTTCGCTCACCACGTTTCTGTTACTCTCCGTTCCTGTTACTTTTTCGGGATAACAAGTATTCTAAATCCTTCTCCTGGTATTAAGCTATCTTATCACCAATTTTCAGCCAAATCGGTTCAGCTGTTCCTGAATTATAAATAGTGAAATGCAATACCTGTTAGCTACTACTTTTAAAACAAAAAAACCTACGAAATCAATTTGAAATAATTTAAATTAATATAACTTCTCATGCTGACTGTACAAGATGTTAATTCTTCTATCTATAAATAACATGAATGGCTATTTTATGTCCTCAATTCGGAGCAACACAGTGAATTTTCCGTTAATACTTGTTTACTTACCTATTTTGTAGGTAAACAACTATAACTTTGTACAAATAGTTGTCAACAAAGACCACTGCCACTGAATTCACAACCTTAAGTGTTTGAGATAATGTTGAAAAATGTTCAGCAATCTCGGCTACGTTTAACAAACATGAAAGAATAGTAACGAAACCACCCTAATTTATTTTTCCAAAGTAATACTACTCATCAGTCTACTAGGCTGTTACTGCAGTGAATTTGCTTGGCTTGGTTATCCCATTGAAGCGGTATACTTTTTTTTAACTGAAGGTTTATTTACTGAACTGAAATTAACAAACTACAAGATTTTGACGTGATAACGTCTTATAAATCGATGGAGCCGGCTGCACGCACGAAAAAACATGACTCATGCGTCGTTACGTCGTTCCATTTACCTGAGTCCGAGCCCGGGTCGGGTAATAGGTAAGGGTAAATGAGGGTAAGGGTAAATGAGGGGAAGGGTTAGGTCGGGTTCCGGGTCCGGGTCCGAGGGTTCGAGTCCGAGTCCGAGTCCGAGTCCGCGAGTCCGCGAGTATTTTCTTATGACGTTATCACGTTCAACTATCGACAGTAAACCGACTTTACAGACAACCGATTTTTTTTATTGTTGTTTGTATTCCAAAAGAACAGAAACGGGGCAAGCGAAGTAATAAATATTTCAAACCCTTGCATCATTACTCTGGAGACGAGACCCTACCGCAACTACTACGTTTTTGCTGACCAAGTAACGTAATGGGGTGAGTGGGCATCGTATTACCAATTATTATTATACTACAGGGTTATTAAACAGGGTGATACTAACGATGTTATATAGCATTTGCTATAAATAACACGAGGAATAACGAACGTATCGGTCTTAATTATAATAAACGAGCTTTAGCTCGGGCTCAAATATTTTTTTTATGTTGTTGTTTTTGATTCACTCTGCAATAGTTTGACTTGCCTCTTAGTTCAGTTTGTACTCTGCCTTCTGTGCCGTAGGTCGTGGGTTCGATCCCAACCGAGTACATTTTTTTGGTGGTGAACATAGATGTTTGTTCTACAGATGCAGATCATCGTGTGAAATATTATCGTCAATTCGTTTCGATAGTTTTTTTTTTCACAGTTTTGTCATAGGACAACGTGCTAACAATATTCAAATTTTAATTTCCGACAGGCTGTGGAAATAGGTTGGAATCAAACAAAAATATGCCTGCTCTACACAGCGACCTATAACTAAAGAAAAACAACTGAAAAGCGATGATACCCGCGCATGAATCTTATACCTTTAAACGAGAAAATCTTGTATATATATTTAGGATCTCGGAAATGGCACCAACGATTTTCATGAAATTTAGTATACAGGGGTTTTAGGGGACGATAAATCGATCTAGCTAGAAGGCGTTCGGAGTAAAGAACAAACAACTTTTTCATAATATCATTACTCCTAGCGCCATCTGTTCCTCAGAAGCAAAAACTAAGCTCTGTGAGAACCTGAGAACTCAAGGGTTATGTTTCACTGAGAACGCCATCTATTGACGAGTTTTGGAACTAAAGGACTACGTAAACACTCTGTAGACAAGTTCCGGAAGTTTCTATCTCATTGCACTCGTGATTTTTTTTAAATAACCAGTTCTTATTTTTTATTATTATGTAGTATGTTAGTAAGATCGAAATATATGATTTCATCATACTTATGTACGTTATCAAAAAAATACCGAGCGAAGCTCGGTCACTTACTGCTAGTTTTATACTAAAACAACAAACGGCACATATACCTACTATACCTATTACGTCACAGTTTATCTAAAAGTAAGTAAGACCATTGTAATAGAAGTATATAGAAAGTAGTTTGAAGCAGGCGAGCGACGTGACAGTATCATGAGTTCATTGGTCTTCTTCCCACCATAAAAATTATCAAGCCCGCCAAAAGAAGTTTTCACTTAAAAAACATCTACCATTACAGGCATGCAGAATATGATTGTGAAAAGTAAGAGCCATTTTACATTCACTTCCTTATTTTGGTGCGGGATATTTATAGCGTATCACATTCAAAAAAGAAAAAAAAAAGCCAATCAGCGTCAATCAGAAACAAATGAACAACGCCCGATAGTTTTCCGCAATCTTCAATGGTTATTTGGATCTGATTGTTTTGCTTCTCATTGATTGCCACCTTGGGGAATCCATAAAAGGGTCTGGTGTGGGATATATGCGGCCTTTGGGCTTTGGTGATTTTTATAATGTCCCAAAAGTTAAGAGCCGAGCGGGATTTGAACCCGCGACCTTCCCCTATTTGATTTTGTTTTAGATACACCAACTTTTTTTATTTTATTTCGTTTTCAATGTTACCATTTTTGAATAATGCGTAGCTGAAGCGGGGCAGTATGCCGTTGCGGGGAACATTGCAGTCTACTGAATTTTTCTATGGATATTAGAACGCTCGTGTTTTAAATCGTATTTTATAAAGTTTAAATCACAGAAAATTGGTTTAATTCAGGTATCTCTGCGCCACAGAAAATAATTATTTTTGATTACGCTTCGCTTTATATTACCTACGTTTCGGCGGTACGAGACATTATAAGTACCTAGTAGGACATAATTATAAGTGGTCATTTTAATTTGTGGCCTTAAATTAAAATGACCACTTATAATTATGTCCTACTACTTACAATGTCTCGTTTTAAACATTTATATACATATTTATCAAACTCAAACTCAATAAAATTTTATTCATTTCAATTCCAAGAATCACTTGGAAACGTTTTGTCTGTTTTAAATAATTGAATTCCATAGAATAAAACAACTATAGGCTATATGCATATTTTTGGTTATTTCATTAATCAAACTTTTCAAAAACATCAAAAATTAGACGATGATGCTGTGGACAGTGTAGCGCGCTCACTTATAAGATACCACCCATTCTTTAAAACATCAAAATATTACACATATTTATGCCATACATGGAATAATTTAGACAAAGGAGAATAAGAAGAACTTCCTCAGCTTAAAGTTGACAAAATGATTTTACCTCGTTTGAACTTATCTTATGTACCACATAGGTGTGTGCCTACTTAATATAATATTAATATTTAATATTAGTCACACGTCACATTTTGAATTTAACGCTTTGTAATAAACTCATTTTCGGTTCCAGATCAAAGCTTTGCCGGAATGGCGAGGTATTTCCTATTGTATGATCCCTGTAATATTCACATTCTTTGGGTACCCCTAATATATTTCACTCCCGCACCCCATTGCGAAACCCTGTGTTCATAGATAACAAGGGATATAAAACTCACTGTCTGTATCTGTACGTCACATCAGCAGTCTGTTATTATAGTAAGGTATTTTTTGACGTGATAACGTCTTATAATTCGATAGAGCTGGCTGCACGCACGAAAAAACATGACTGTGCGGTGTTGCCACGCTCTGAGGCGTTCCATTAAAGGCTAGAAGTGCAAGCGAGAGCGTGGAACGAGCGACAAAGCGAGTCCGGGTCCGAGTACAAAAACGTCTATAACCATACAAAATATCTATCTAGTCTTTTGAAAAATGGAACCATTGCATCAGTATTTTCTTATGAAGTTGTCACATTAAACTATCGTCTGTAAACCGACTTTACAGACAACCGATTTTTTGGTTATATTCTCGTACGTAGCTTGTGCAAGTAGCTATATGAGCAAGATTGCTAACATTGTATTTGGGACCCTGTGTCATCTAGTTTAATATGTCTTAATTGCATAAAAGACGGATTTAAAACAAGGGCCATAGATGAATTACGAGCAAGTGAAAGATTCTGACGGCTGAATCACGACGTATGACTTACTTTGTACTCTGAGCAAGAGATAATAATTTCCTACGTTTGCTGGTACGCTACGTTTACTGGTGGTCTTTGTGAAGGACTCGTCAGGGGAAGTACTACCAACTTGCCTATTTCTGCCTATAAACAGCGTTGCCTATGTGTTGCCTATGTGTTGGGTTTGGGTGCCGGTGAAATTACTGGCACGTGAAGCTGAACATCTGTATTATATAATTAATTTAATAAATTTTTATTTATTTATTTATTTGCATACATTACATGATTTAGTTTAGGTACATGCATAGTTCTTAGTTGTAAGTCACTACAAAAAGTTTACCTATACTAACTAATATTAAAACTAGCTAAGCAGTGTAGAATAAAACTTAAAGAATATAAAAACAGTGCAGAAAGCAAACTACAAGTGAACCGAATTACTATAAATCGCATTAGTTAAAAAATATGCCTCCAGTTGATGGACGTAGGGCAGTGCATCGTAGGGCACATTCCTGGCGTGCGTGGATTAAAGGGGAATGCTTTTTTATAGGCGATGATTACCACTTAACATCAGGTGGATCATATCCATCAGCTAGTTTATGCCCAAAAATGTATGTACACTATGCCAGTGCTCTCAAACGGTGAAGGAAAACATCGTCAGTTAACCGGCATGGCGTAGAACATAAAAAGTTCAAAAATATGTGTAAAGTACACAAATGGAGCCTGCCTCTTTGAGGCCACTTAAAATCCTTTCACTACACTTGGTTCGAAAGAACCAGTGACACGATAGTAAGAAGAGATCAGTTATGTTACATACAAAAACTCTTTTATAAATGCGCACTGCAATCAAGTTACTGCAAGGTAGTTATCATTATGATTATACAAAAATTCTAATGAAACGATCCACCCGGTTGGTTTCACCATAGGCCTCAAAATGACAAAATAAATTACCGAAATATTTTAAAATTTTCCTTTGCCATATTTCTTCGGTGTTTATTTTCGGTTAATATTCAAGACGACTCTTCAATTTTCCTCCCTGCGGAAAATACAGCCACTGAAATTTAATACCTACTGTTGATTTTCAGCTTGAACTTGACCCAGATCTCCGATCGGTCATTGTCAGTACTGAATTAAACTGAATGGAAACGGAATAAAAACTCAAAAAGTAGCGGGCAGGTTTCTAAATTTAAAGATCTCAAACATCGGCGATCAGTGAAACGCTGTCATATTTGACAGCGTTTTACTGATCGCTTAGATGTGCGCGAGGCTTTACGATTTTCAGATCGAAGAATGATTAATCTACTGTGAGTACCAATACAGTCTTTGGTATGTACGCGTATATTTATTTTTTAACTTTGATAGTACGCTTTTAACCTCGCGGGCCATCTCCACGCCTTCCATTTTCAAAAACTATACCGTTGCTATCCTTGGAGTTGCTATCTCTGACCGACAAGCGCCTTCTAACCACGGAGGTTTTACCTCAACAAGGCACAGATTGAACAAGATTGCGGTCCATTCATTGCGTTGGAGCAAATTATTATTATGTCATTTATTTCAGATATTAATCCATATTACAGTTACACAGAAATCAGACACACACAGATAAAACAAACCTACAATTGAAAATGACATGAACAAATTTATTACAATTATAGAAGATTATTAAAATAATATAAAATAATTAAAAACTAAATAAATCTACAAGAGCTTAAACTAATCTGCATCCACTTAAACTGGATGGGGCAATCTGCACGAGCTACAATCATCTGTAGGATGGTGTTGCTGGTGCAGGGAAGCTACTTTCTTACGGATGACCGCGTGATAGCCATCCGTGCGCGCCTCCGCGAATATCCCCGACGCGCTGCAAAAGCGAGGCAGCTTCAACAGTATCCTAAAGATGTTATTATACTGGATTCGCAGAGCGCTGACTGATCGACGAGTGTGGTTAATCCAGAGGCTGCTCGATTAGAAGGACTGGCAGTAAGCCTTAAAGAGTGTGATTTTAACTTCACTCGAGCAGCGAGCGAACCTTCGAATGATCATATTTCCTCGAACCGCCAGCGCTCTGCGTTCCCTCTCTACAGGGTTATTCATTATTAGCTGCAAATACTCAGGAATTAGGTTCAACAAATAAAATAAAAAATATTTATAAAATGATTTTTTTTAAGTTTTGTTATGAAAATCCCGAGAAAATCGATAAAGGAATCATTGGCGCCTGACCTATTTTGACCTTTGATCCGCGCCCGCGCGCCGTGAGTGACACTCTGCGTTCAGTCACCGCCTGGGTGGGTCATCGTCCTGTTCTCCGTGGCAATCATTATGCAATAGCCGTAAAGAAATAAATAAAAATAAAATTTTGATACAAAAACTTGAAAAAATTTTTGATCAAATTTAAAAAAAAAAATTTCATAAATATTTTTTATTCTATTTGTTGAACCTAATTCCTGAGTATTTGCAGTTAATAATGAATAACCCTGTATATCCCCGTCATCCTTGAGGTCTTCCGTCACAATATGCCCCAAATACTTGAAACTGCCAACCACCTGCAGAGCTGCACCGTTAAGCATAATCGGGGGAACATGAGCCGGTTTAACTTTCCCGCACTTGAAGACCATAACTTCACTCTTCTTTGAGTTATATCTTAGCCCATGCCCCCCCGCGTACACCTCACAAATTTTTACAAGTTTGCGAATTGAGCTCACTGTCGGCCCCAGCAACACCATGTCATCTGCATAACTCAAATTATTGACGGGTACACCATCAATAAAACAACCAGTATGGGTACTACTGAGCTCGACAATGAGGTCATTGATATGCAGCTCATATGCATCAGACAAGGACCCCGCCCACCTCACCTGGTTTTTCTGACATCTATACCAGTACCTCAGCATAGAAACTACTTCTGCAGGTACACCTACTGCCTCCACCTTGTTCCAAAGCTTATCATACAGAATCGAATCAAAAGCTTTAGACAGATCCAGGAAGCAGGCGTATACCGGCGTTTTCCTATCAGTGTAGTACCTGACAGCTTGCTTAAGACTCAGTATAGCACTCTCCGTAGAAAGCCCGGCCCTGAAACCAAACTGAGCATCGTGTAGTTTAACGTGCCGCATCAGAACAGTATTAAGCAAGCTGTCAAGAACCTTTGCCATGATTGTCGCTAAAGAGATTGGACGATAATTAGTCTTGTCCGACGCATCTCCAGTTTTACATTTAATAATAGGTATTACCACAGTCTTTGTCAATCCGTCAGGTAAGTAGCCGTGGCATAGGCACAGATTATAAAACATAGAGAGTACGCGCGGCAGGTGAACACCAGCATATTTCAAATGCTCAATGCTAAGACTGTCGTGTCCAGGAGATTGAATCACTTTACGCACTTGCGCCGCACTAAAGCTCACAGCCCTCTCGCTCACAACAGTCTCAGCATTGAGTGACTCACTTGTACTAGAGTCTGACTCCAGATTAACCTTAAAATGGTCTTTAAAGTGATTAGCAATCAAAGTGTGATTACTGATATCACCCACACTCATAGGAAGGCCAGACTTAACGTTCATTTTGTTTGTTTGCTTCCAAAAATGCTTAAAGTCCTTTGCCTTATGGTGAGACGCAAGAATATCCATTTTAATCTGCTCTTGTCTATCCTGACACCATTTGAGCTGTTTTTTAAATATTTTCTTGCTCTCACACATGTCTTCATAAAATTTAAAAAAGAGGTATGAAACCTATTTCAGTAAGAAGTTAAAAAATCCATGCGCTAGAGGTACAGTAGTAAACAGCTCAATTTACCTAAAATAAATGCGTATCCTTGTGTACATCCAACCATTACATATGGGATTATACTTGCCACTTACCTAAATTAATGCAAAGGCCTGTTTAGCAAGCAAAACTGCCATACATTAATAATACAGCTGTGAACAGGTAGCGGACCACTTATCACGTTATTAATAACTAACCTACCAGCGCAAAGCTGCATCCTTTGTTTTAAATTCACCACAAGCTTTCGTTATACATTGATATAATAGTATAATATTCACCCAATAAGGGAGAGTCACTGTGCGACCATGCAAGATTTTCATGCCCCTATTTACTGATGCGAATCAGTGTCGCCGCACATGGGTCGCCGGCCACAACTTCAAAACCACCGCACAAAAACAAAGTCACCCCGCTCCGCCACAGAATTTGTATGACAAATGTGTCACGCGGCAGTGCTGCTTGCTGTCGCGATCGGAAGCATACGTCAATATTCACATACGTATTGCAGAAATAGAATGGTTGTAAGGCACAGAACATAAAATAAAGTATTTTTCATCCCACCAGCTCTGAAAGTGTGTTTTTGCTGTTTAATTTCTGACTGGAAAAGCCGTTTTTATCCGCTAGAGGATAAAGTAAATTTGAATTTAGAATATCGTGTTCAATAAGTTTGTGAATACACAACCTATTTACTTCTACCTCCATGGTGCCGAACTAATCATACAACCTTTTTTATTTTGTTAAAAACTCGCACTCGTAACCTTCTTGGTGTATTTGTGAATTCAAAACACTATTAAACCTATTTACTTCTACCTGCATGGTGCCGAATTTATCATACAACCTTTTTAAATTTGACTCATACTCGGAACCTTCTTGGTGTGTTACTTTTAGTCGCGCCATGTTCTTTTTTGCATTAGGCATTTCCTCGCTGAGGTGGGATGAAAAGTTACGTGTTGCACTCGAGTGCAAAGATTTTTCACCTTGTGCTCTTTTGATTCCTTCGCGACGCTTAGGATTCCAACTTTTAAACCACTCGCTACGCTCGTGGTTAAACTTTAGAATCCTGCGCTTGCTCAGTCATCAAAATCGAGCACGCGGTTAAAAAGCAGCTTTGCACTCTTGTATAACAAATAACTATTTTATGTTAGTAGTAAAGGTCATGATACAGTCCCCGGTCTCTTGTGTAGGTCTGGTATACAGGAACGACGCTTTAATTTCACGCTTACATCCACTGGAGGCCAGACAGACACAAACGGAAACTTTAGAATTAAAATACAGTATTTGGGGCGAGAAAATAGCGAAACTCTGTTGTATATTTTAGGTATGTTGGTTTTTAATTTGCATAACAAATGAGTTTGAGTTCTTTATCTGACAATTCAATTCACATTAGAACTTTTTACTTTCGCGATCATAACACTTATATTATCTTAAGGTGTCCAGGGATTCCAGTAACACGGCTCTATTGAGTTATCGCTGAATCCGCGTTCTATTTCAAAATTTTCAAACAAAAGGCTGCTGGATTCATGGGTGTCGATTCCAGCAACATAAATCACTCAAGCGATCGCGTAAATCGATATGAATCAATTTTTGTTTAAAAAAATTGAAAACGGAACGCTGATTCAGCGATCATCTTAATCGAGCCGCGTTGCTGGAATCGATATTTATCATCGAGTCTGCCCGCAAGTCGGTGAGTCAGCTATGTTACGGTAGCAACACGTCGGGAAAATAAATAAAACAGGGTTCGCGAGAAATACCCGTATAATAGATACAATAGATTCATTTGACTGGCCTCTCAGTTCAGTTGGTAGTGGCTCTGCCTTCTGCTCCGTAAGTCGTGGGTTTCGATCCCCACCGAGAACAAATATGTGTCTGGTGAACACAGATGTTTGTTCTCTGTCTGGGTGTTATATTGTATTCTAAGTATGTATTTTACAAAAGTAGTATATCCGCTATCTGGTTCCCATAGTACAAGCTCTGCTTAGTTTGGGCCTAGGATTGTCTACAAAATTTATCTTCTTCTTAAATATATAAAACTCTTACGTTACTGACTGACTGACAATCAACGCTCAGCCTAAACCGTAAGTTTTAGAAGCATGAAACTTGGAGGGTATGTTCCTTTTATAGCATAGGAGTGCACTTAGAAAGGAAATTGGAAAATAATTTCCCTAAGCGGAGAAAAGGAGGAAAAACTTTTAAAAGAAAAATCAACGGGGCGTAACGGCAACGGGGCGAGCGAAGCTGCGGGCGGCCGCTAGTAATATAATAAAAATATATTGGGAACGGAATAGAAGCGAATTTTTGTAGCTTATGAATCTAAATATAACGGGCCAATTATTTTTAATAATGGAGAGAAACAAAACACACAAAAAAATATTATATCAGAGCCCGAAGTCCCAGTGCATTTACAACATTTCGTTACCAAATGTTGTTTTCGTTTTGCCTATTTGTCTCGTGTCTATTGTATGGAGAAAAGATGAGACAACAACTCTAACTACGTAACGTATTTTTGCCGTCTCATATTTTCTCCATACAATAGAGGGAGAGACAAATAGGCGAAACGAAAACAACATTTGGTAACGAAATGTGGTAGCAAAACTCCGACTTCGGGTACAGGGATGATAAATATAATATTTTTTTGCAAATACATGTGATTACAGTAATGAGAGCAGATGTATGCTGTTTTTTATGTGTCGCTAGCGTTACACGCGCGTAGGCAGTGTAACATCAAGCTAATTAAGGTCGAACAGTAGTCAAAATTTTAGAAATTAATTCTTTCTTACTATGAAAACAACGATAACAAATATCAACAGCGATATTTGACAGCGTTTCACTGAAGGCCTGCACACATCTAGGCGATGGCGATGGCGATGGCGATCAGCTGAAACGCTGTCATATTTGACAGCGTTTCACGTTATCGTCATCGCCATCGCTTAGATGTGCGCAAGGCTTAAACGTAAGTGTAGGCATTCAAAAGGTTAGTCTCGCTAAAACTCGAGAACGGCTGGACCTGTTTCGCTTATTTTGGTCTTGAATTAATCGTGGAAGTCCAGAGAAGGTTTAAAAGTTGAAGGTGAATTGAAAAGTGAATTAACGGGAACGGGGCGAGCAAAGCCGCGGGCGGCCGCTAGTTTTTATTTAATACTCGCGGCCGCCCGCGGCTTCGCTCGCCCCGCTCCCGTTCCCGTTAAAAAAAATCAATTTCATATTTATTCACCTTTTAACCCTTTTCTGGACTTCCACAAATAATTCAACACCAAAATTAGCCAAATCGGTCCAGCCGTTCTCGAGTTTTAGCGAGACTAACGAACAGCAATTCTATAAGATTCAGCACCATTGTATTTTAAGTCGCTCCAGCATTATAGTGCATTCATTATTTGGAGGGGAGGGGTGGAAGGGGTGTGCTTCACACACCACGCTTGGTCAGAAATTACAGACCGCAGAGTTGGTGGAGAACTGTGGTACTCACAGAATACAGATATATACCTATAAATTTTACAAAAAGTTATATATTCGACCACACATTATGAGTGTGTTCTTGTGTAGGTAATTGGTAATATGTATATGACCGCAGAGTTGGTGGAGAATTGTGGTACTTACTCACAGAATACAAAAATATTCCTTTATAATATACAATAGAATAAAATGTATAATAGACCGTTACATATTTCACTTCAAATTATGGATACAATAGAATAAAATGTATAATAGACCGTTACATATTTCACTTCAAATTATGGATGTGTACTGTATTGGTATATTATTTGACTGGCCTCTCAGCTCAGTTAGCCGTAGCTCTGCCTTTTTCGCCGTAGGTCCGTGGTTTCGATCTCCACCCAGAACAAATATTTGTGTGGTGAACGTCGATGTTTGTTCTCTGTCTGGGATATTGTATTCTATGTATGTACTAGCAGTTGGTGACCGAGCTTCGCTTGGTATTTTTTTTTTGGTAAACTGTTGTTGTGAATTATATTTAAATACGAATTACTTACATACTGATTAAATATTAATATTTTTCGATCTTACCGACATAATAATAAACTCCACTACTCGTCAATAGATGGCGTTCTCTGTCCCACTAACTCATGACTTAATCAACAGATGGCGCTAGGAGTTATGATTTTATGATAAAGTTGATGATTTACTTTACGATTAAGGGGACATTTTCTAAAAAATGAATCCTAGCTAGATCGTTTTATCGTCCCCGAAAACCCCTGTATACTTAATTTCATGAAAATCGTTGGCTCAGTTTCCGAGATCCTAAATATATATACATATATGTATATATATATATATACAGGGTGGAATTTTGTAATGCCACCTGGAGGGAAAGTACTCTTAATACTGCAGATAGAAAATTTTACTCAAAGGAAACATTCCTTTATTTTTGAATAGAAAGCAATTTTTAAAATTAAAAATATTTTTTTTTTTTAATTTTTAATTTTTTTGAGAGGAAGAATTTTATTCTTTTAAAGAAATGAATTCGTTAAAAGAATAAATTTGTGTATCCAAGAGAATGGAGCCCATTTCGAGCAACTAATTAGTTAGTTAACCATTTTTTGTAAATAATTAAATTAATTTAAGATTTCCTGGTTTTTCTTTCATTTCATTTATCATGTTTGTTAGAGAGATTTCATCCTTATAATTGACCCTAACGATCGATGCAATAAAAGTACAAGGTATAATTTTTCAGATTTTAGCCGGTTCGATTCCCGGGTGTGGGAGAAGAGAATTTTCGAAAATTTATGAATGCAGTTTGCTTTCTATTCAAAAATAAAGGAATGTTTCCTTTGAGTAAAATTTTCTATCTGCAGTATTAAGAGTACTTTCCCTCCAGGTGGCATTACAAAATTCCACCCTGTATATACAGGGTTATTCATAATTAGCTGCAAATACTCAGGAATTAGGTTCAACAAATAAAATAAAAAATATATATGTGTAAGGGAGGTGTCCGGCGGGAAATAAAAACGCGCGTTATTTTGACGTCGGTCGTTTATTGTAAATCAACCAGAGGGAGGCTTAGGTACGCGGTTACAAATTATGTCCCGATAATTGGACAGTGAAGAGTCACTCCTCCACTCTTACGTCAGGGTCCGGGAGCCGGTCCGCAAAACGCAGGGGAAGGAGGGTGACAGTACTCGAGAACTAACTGGTCCGGAGAAACCGTATCCGAGTTAGTTTCGCTATGTGAGAGAGCTCGATACAATAATATTTTCGTCCACAGGTCATTCCGATGGCAAAACGCAACGATAGCGCGTGCTAATCTACTAGTGGCGACATCTAGTTCTGTTTTGAGTAAACCTACGTTACATTCTCCCCCTATGTTTATGATGGCGTCCCGACGAGTAAAACATTCAAAATTCCTATTGGTTCTTATGGGGTCAGCCTAGTTGTCTACGTGGTGGTGTATCTATTGGTGTCGCCTCTGCCTTCTTAGGACGACCTCTTCTTCGGATGGGTTGTACCGGTGCAGGTAAGTTGCTGGCATCACCCGAGTAGGCTTTCAATGCCGAGGTGTGATATGTCCCAATGGGTTGTTCAGGCTTATCTGGTTTTGCTAGGACGTACGTCGTTGCTCCAAGCTTTTCCTTGACAAGGTACGGTCCATCCCGACGTGGGGCAAAGTTTGCACAAAGACCCTGGGATGCTTTACTTCTTGCATGTAATCGTCGGTAGTCGACACCCAGGCGTATAGCACCGTCTTTCTTGGGTACTGGAACGATCGGAGCTGACCAGGCTGAGCTGGATGGCTCTATAATACCATCTTTCAACATTGTGTCTACCTCTTTCTCCACTAGCTCACGCCTGGCTGGTGATAGTCTGTACGGAGGCACCGCGATAGGTTCATGTTCGCTAGTATCGATCACGAGTTCAGCCAGCGTTGTAGCTTTCCTTCCGGGTTGGAACACTTCCTCATGTTTTCCTAGCAGCTTTCCGATAAGATTCCTTTTTCTATCGTCAGTGATCCCCACCTCAACTGTATTGAGTGAGAAGGCATTCAGCCCAATATCATCGCTGGTGTAGCCAGGAAATAGTGCATCTGCGTTCGGTGAGAGTTCAACTTGCTCCTCCTCCAGAGCTCTTTTTGCGTCCGCGTACATATAATCTATGTAAGGTGAATAGCCATCAAACGTGGTGGCCTTGTAACGCTTACTGGGCTGAGTCACACCATCAGATTCACCAAGCAGAGTGGGGTACTCATCAGCCTCTAGCATCATGCATTCTGCTGCATGCGTCTGCTGCAGAGCCTTGGTGATCGGTGCCACGATTTTCTCCACCGCGTGTACTGGGTTAGGTTCATTCATCTCCTCCAAGATCAAATTATACTTGTTTCCGGGGTCCATAGCAAAGTGCCAAGAGAGTTGTGGAAGATCAATAATGATTCCAGCATCCTGTAAGAATCCAACGCCGAGCAATGTTTTATTTTCACGGGCCTCCGGGAACACTATGAAGGTCGTTGGAATGACGTACTGGCATACGCGCACCGGCACTTTGGTGGATAGCACATCTTGCCTTCTTCTGACCCCGTCTGCCAACGTTACTGTCACCGTTTGTCGGCCGAAAGGTATTCCCCGCCGTTCTAGGCAGCGGTATAATTCAAACGATGCCACACTGGATTTTGCGCAGGTGTCTAGGTACGCGTTGCCTACTACATCCAGTATACCAATGCCGATGGTAGGTCTCGGCCGAGCATCCGTATTAATGTTGAGTGCGCAGAAATCTATCTTGGCCTCTTTGCTTTTAGCGGCTCTATCTGCTGCGCAGGTTGGGCACTTACTTCTTACGACTCCCGGAGCACCGCAGCCGTAACAGGAGAAGGCAGGCTGTGACGGAGAAGGGGCTTGAGTTGTTGCGACATCTGTAGTCTTCTTTTGTTTCTGGCGACATTCTTCGACCTTGTGTCCAGGACGGCGGCAGTAATCGCAGCGAACTTTCTTGGCCTTAGGTGCCTCAGCAACGTCTCCTGACTTGCTAGTAATATCATCAAGCAATGTTTTAGCTCCCGTTTTCTCTATTGCCAGCTGTTCCGCTCCTCTTGCAGCAGTCAACAAGTCATCGAAGGTTTGAACCTTCTCGCGTGCTACCCGTTTCCTAATGTTTACATGCAGCTGCCCATAAATCATGTCCAGCTGTTGTTCTTCAGTGTGTGCTGGAGCCGGTAGCTGCGCAAGGAGTGCCCGATTCTTCGCTACGAACACTTCAGTCAACGTGTCGGCGGCCTGTCTCTTCGCAAACAACTCCTGGTATATCAAGTAGGCTGGTTTCTTCGGTGCGAACGCGTGACGCAGACGAGTTTCAAACTCAACCCAGGTTTCAATGCCACTCTTGACACTTTGCCACCAGGTGCTGGCTTCCCCTTTCAAAATTAGCGGGAGGCACATTATTGCATCCGTATCATTGATATTATGGACCTTCTTGAATATCGAGGCAGCCGCCAGGAATTCTTCTACCTGCGCGGTGTCTCTCGATCCACTGAAGGTTATCGTTGTATCCGCAAATGACTTCTTTGAACCGCCTCCGCCAACCATCGTTGTTCCCGTCGCTGCCGCTGCCGATACCGCCTGTATTGCCGCCGTAGTGATAGACGCCACAAGCTCTTGTAGTTGCTCTGATGATATATTCACGTTGGCCGACGTCATTTTTATTCGCTTCTTCGCCGCTTTAGATGATGATGATGATTTTACAATAACCCGCCGAGGCCTCGTCCGAAGTGTAGGTCCTTGGGGAGTCCCAGCACCAGAGGCGTCCTGGGACATGAACCCACTGCCCCACGTTGGGCGCCAATTGTAAGGGAGGTGTCCGGCGGGAAATAAAAACGCGCGTTATTTTGACGTCGGTCGTTTATTGTAAATCAACCAGAGGGAGGCTTAGGTACGCGGTTACAAATTATGTCCCGATAATTGGACAGTGAAGAGTCACTCCTCCACTCTTACGTCAGGGTCCGGGAGCCGGTCCGCAAAACGCAGGGGAAGGAGGGTGACAGTACTCGAGAACTAACTGGTCCGGAGAAACCGTATCCGAGTTAGTTTCGCTATGTGAGAGAGCTCGATACAATAATATTTTCGTCCACAGGTCATTCCGATGGCAAAACGCAACGATAGCGCGTGCTAATCTACTAGTGGCGACATCTAGTTCTGTTTTGAGTAAACCTACGTTACATATGTAATTATTTTTTTTTAATTTTTTATTTAAGTTTTTGTATCAAAATTTAATTTTTATTAATTTTTTTACGGCTATTGCATAATGATCGCCATGGAGAACAGGACGATGACCCACCCAGGCGGTGACTGAACGCAGAGTGCCGCTCACGGCGCGCGGGCGTGGATCAAAGGTCAAAATAGGTCAGGCGCCAATGATTCCAAAGGATATTCTTTGTCGATTTTCTCGGGATTTTCATAACAAAACTTAAAAAAAATCATTTCACAAATATTTTTTATTTTATTTGTTGAACCTAATTCCTGAGTATTTGCAGCTAATTATGAATAACCCTGTATACAAGATTTTCTCGTATAAGGTATAAGATTAAAAAAAGTATGATATCAGGCATCTAGTTCTCATAGTACAAGCTCTGCTTAGTTTGGGGCTAGATAGTGTGGTGTGGATTATCTGCATTATTTCTTTATTTTATTTAGAATAGTAAAGGTATTCTGTGGTGATGCTGCAAATCTACCGAACTACGATGTATTCAATTAAGTTTAAGTATCTATATATGGTTTATATCATCTATCTATATTTAACATCAAGCGTAGGTGGAACTCATAAGAGGTGATGCGAGGTAATAACCCAGAGGGATCATAAAACAAAAATTTATCGGCTCCCAATAGCCGTAAATTTAATAATTCACAGCCATTCTGCTAAAGGTTAAATTAAAAGTTTCAATAAGATAATTTTGTAATCTTTAAAAGATAAATCTTGTCTTTGGTGGAGACCTTTGCCTAGCAGTGGGACAAAATAAGATAAATAAAATTAAAACTGTAGCCATAAGTTTCCATAGAGTTTTATAATCTCATATTTGCAGTAGCCAAATCAGGAAATCTCATAATGATTTTAGTTGAATAATGCTGTTCATGTTTAGCTTAAATTATTGTGAGAAATCATGCTTTGGCTACATGGTTTAATTTTGACAAGAGACGCTCAAAATTTTTTATGCAAAGGTGTAAAAATATGTTATGTGTTATTTCTTCTAAAGCTTAAAGTGTCACTGGGAGCAATGTTTTTCATCATCGGTGAGAAAATACATGCATAACTGCTGAGCTAAAACATTCTACTTACAAACTTTACGCAACTTTCCCTAAATTTCAAATATGTGGTGGTTATGCGGGAAGCGTAACTATAGCCTAAAACATGCTTACCAAGCTAAATGATGAAGTTTTAATGAATGCCTTTGAGATCAGTGGGTCATGAACTCTGTCTGGCTCTGTCTCTGGTTCTGGTTTTGAGTCTGTGTGAGTGTTGACTAAATAAATCCTACGTCAAAACGTCACACACACAGCACTGGTGAGCACTCACACAGACTCAAAACCAGAACCAGAGACAGAGCCAGAAAGAGCTCATTGTAGGCCTACTGGAGGCTCAGCCAAGCTGTCTTTTTAACGAAACAAAATGTATGACAATGACAGATGAATGACACAATGTGTCATTTTCATTTTTTTTTATAAATCTTTCCCGTGAGCTTTTGTCCCTCAATTTATTTCATCATTATTATTCCTCCTATTCACATTATTTTTACTGTAAAATGTGGATATAAAAATTCCGGTTCGATTGAATAAACAGTTTCCAATCTTTAGGAAAACATCCCAAGCAAACAATAGAAAATTGTTATTAGAAGAGAATTTCAAAGTTCAGTCCAGATAAAAAGCTCAAAAGCGATCCTTTTTTCTCACAGTTTACCATTGACAAATTTTTTCTTCAAAAGCTGAATAAGAAAACATTTATTGAGTAACATAATATGCCCCGCTTATTTTTAAGTGGCCCCTGTCACATAATTTGACTTACGACGTTTTTCGTATAAGATTTTTCAAAGCCATGATAACTTAAAAAGGAACGTCTTTTTTTTAGAATTTAGAATTTTATAATTTGTTGGAACTCGCAACATCGTAACGCGTGAACTTCGTCATTCTATTCATAATTTCGGAAAAAAACTCTGAATAAAATGTAATTTAGCTTTCTTTTTAAAAAATCGCGAGGAAACATCACGTGAGCTTAGAACCTCGAATTATTATATTCACTGATTAGACTGATTGCAATGAAGAACAAAGAAAAATGCTAATGAGGAATAATACGATTATTCACCTAGACTTCATGTAAATTTCAGCACTGGAAGGGAAAACTGACTGGATTTGAAATTCCAGTGACGGCTAGCTGTGATCGGCTTTTAAAGCAGAAAACCCAATTAGTGGTGAAATTGGCCGTGTGGTTTCGAGCACTAGGCTATTGGCTTCCTATAACTGCCAAATTTTGAAGCCGTTTTCTTATTTACCAGTCACTTTGTTGGACGTGCAGCTTATTACTTTTATGTTAATGACGCTAGTAGTAGTATAGACGTTTTTTGTATCCATGTTTATTTTTGGTTATTTCAGTTCAAAAACGGGTTGCGACGAATATTATTTTGCAGTGTGATTTGTACATCACCTAGGCATTTACAAAACAATACAAGCATTATATTTGCTTTCTGGTACTATGTACCTACAAACAAATACGCTTCTTCTTCTTATCGTGTCACTGATTCTTTCGAACCAAGTGTGGTGAAAGGATTTTAAGTGCGCCTCAAAGAGGCTCACTTAAAATCCGCTAGCTTTGGCTAAGGCTAAGGCAAAGATGCCTCGTGTGATGGCCAAAACGTTCCTTTTTTATCCTCGATGGTTTTTCCTAGTTTGAACTTACTTCTATAGCTACTTTGACATTTATGAACCGATTTGAAAAAATATTTTTGTAAACTTTGTCCTTTCTTTATTCACAGGCAGTTCTCCCTCCTGGGAGCAGTTTGTGAGAGAATCGTTGGTGCAGGCCGCTTGGCCTGTCGCCCTGGTGGCGCCCCCTAGGCGTGCCCTCACCGTGGATCACCAGTAAGTTTTTTATACAACTATAGCTTTGTATTCACCAGTAAAGCTCGGATTTACGGATGCCCAATCTATTTTTGATAGTAGCTAAACTCAAATATTTGCTTGCAAAATTCCATCCGTAAAACCCGGCCTAAGTCATTTTAATAAACCCTAACGGTAGCATCGGCTAATAGCCCCTTCCCACCGGTGTGTGATATCGCGCACCAGCTCGCACCAGCTTGCACGACACACCATGGGAACGGTCTCGTGCGTCGAGTTGCGCGGTAGCACAGGAGCCCTTTCTGTGTGCGTTGCCGTGCGTCATCGTGCGCGGTGCGTGATGTTCTGCAGAACCACGCACCGTAGGAAGGCGGTATAAGAAGAGAAGATGGTAGTTTCCTGTAGCAACTCAAAGTATAAAAACATGAAGCAGTTGCGGTTAAGCGTAGCCTATATTAATGTTAATCAACTTCTCTTGTGTAATTTTCGAATTACTCTATTCAGCAAATAATTTTCTTACTCTATTTAAGACAGGTTTAAATAAGGAAGCCATTATGACAATCGAAATCATAAATACAGGGTTATTCATAATTAGCTGCAAATACTCAGGAATTAGGTTCAACAAATAAAATAAAAAATATTTATGAAATGATTTTTTTTAAGTTTTGTTATGAAAATCCCGAGAAAATCGACAAAGAATATCCTTTGGAATCATTGGCGCCTGACCTATTTTGACCTTTGATCCGCGCTCGCGCGCCGTGAGCGACACTCTGCGTTCAGTCACCGCCTGGGTGGGTCATCGTCCTGTTCTCCATGGCAATCATTATGCAATAGCCGTAAAAAAATTAATAAAAATAAAATTTTGATACAAAAACTTAAATCAAAATTAAAAAAAAAAAATTACATATATATTTTTTATTTTATTTGTTGAACCTAATTCCTGAGTATTTGCAGCTAATTATGAATAACCCTGTATATTGCGGCTTCTAGAACATGTTGAAACCCATGTTAAATCCGGAATATACTACGTGTGGAATTTCGTACGTGAATACAGAAAATCACATCATTCATTTTGTCACATCGGATTGCGTCGATGTGTTCTATCCTATCGCCTTCGCTTCGTTAGGTCACGTGATATGTGTGTTTCCACAGGCCAGGCCATGCTCTCATTTTAGGTAGCAAAATATAGACCTTATAGCAACGGAATAAAAGTCACCGGAAGACAAAGTATTTGCCAAACGAACTCAGCGCGTAATCATGACTAGGCCCCCAGCTTTTCACCAAGCACCGTGCAAATACCTCATCTATTATGCTCTTGTACGCATCTAGGTATCGTGAGTAATGACATAAGGTTCCATTCCATGAGATTGGAAATTATAGTGCAGTGGTGATGTTTTCGAAGAAAAAGATGCAAAAGCCTGTAGTAGGTAATAAGAACAAAACAAATAGTAATAATGATGTTGTATTAGTATTCAACCTGCCGCACAATTTTTTTAAACCAATCTTTCCCGTACCCGGGTGTGATTGGCAAAAACTTTTTGGTTTAACCTATATATTTTTTGACAGATCTCTATTTGAAATGGAAAAATATATGGTTGAGGCCTAGGAAGAGAGATAAAACTTGAGACTCGGTTCATGACGGCTGACTTGTAGGTATATTTAATGACTTGACTAAAAACTTGATTTTATTTATGTAAATCCTCACTTGACTCTTGCAAAATAGACCGAATGGACAGACGCCGTTAATTGCATGAGAAGAAGAAGAATGTTTTTCTAGGTACCTAGCTAGATACGGTAATAGACAGACCATAATCTGGGCGTCCTTGATGCTGTAGAAAAACCAGCGTTCACCGTCTACTCGCAAAACGATGCAAAAGATTTGACTCGATAAAGTCCTATCTGTGGAGGTCCCAGAGTTTGATAGCCGTTTTTTCAAAGCATATACACTGGAAACTGTAGCGTCGCTTTGACTGGGAAAAAGTAGAGGTTTCTATTGTAATAAAGTTCTGACACGTTCCATACGGGTTGCGAGAGCTCTTTGTGTTCTAGTAGAGGCAGTTTCCCTGTTTACACAGTTTTTTCATGCTTTGAAAAAGCGATGAAACAAACAGATCGATGTTGAGCGTTTAAACTAAAACACTGGTTCTGTTATCTAGCTGGGTTTAATTTTTAGTTAGCCTACATTTTCTCACTGCTAGGCAAAGGTCTCCAGTGATTTGAGGTAGGCTTAATTATTTATAATTATTAACCTGTTTTTCTACGTATTTACCTTTTAACCGGCTTCAAATCAAAAAGGAGGAGGTTCTCAATTCGTTTGTAATATATTTTTCCTAATTCGGTTGTGCTGTGCCGAAATATCGGGAGACAAAATTCACAAAATTAAATCATGGTAAATCTCCCATTGCTCATAAAAATAGGTTAAACCATGATAGTTTCATAAGGGTTAATTATTACATCTAATATTTTGAGATACGAGGGCCAAGTTTTTAATAACTCATCTATTGCAGTGAAAACCACGGCACTGAGTGATCCAAACTTTTGAAGCAGAGTTATAAGAACATTATAGTGTTGAACCAGTCCCTAGAATGAGTTTAATCGAGTTCCATTTAAAGTTTTGATTGCCTTTTACTGCCCGGCTGATAAGTATGCAAAAGGGTATGAAAGTGCAGGATGTATTTTGATTTTCTCAATGTTATACCTATTAAGATCGCGGGAAGTCGGTGGATGGAAAGAGCTCAGAATCGTTCTTCCTGGAAAGCGTACTGGAGGCCTATGTCCAGCAGTGGACTTCTTCAGGCTGATGATGATGATGATACCTACGAGAGTCAGAGCAAAATATCCGTTGCTAGTGTTTTACTGTTGATTTAAAGTTATTTCAGTTTGAAAAGTACTTTCAATCAACTGAGGTAAACATAAAGTTCTCTATTAGATAGCTGCAGTAAAATCCCAGTTCGCGATCTGCTTGGTTATTTGCGATGGGTAAACTTAATCAAAACTGGGTGTTTTTCGTCTTAGAGCACTTCGCATAGAGTTTGCTGGAATAATTGTACACTTCTGGTCTTTCACTCAAGGCAACCGCTTTTTTCTTTTAAATAATAAATCTGTTTTTAGACATAAGTGGCCTTACTTAAGGCCAGGATATTCGAGCGCAGTAGGCATTTAGCGCTACCTCAATCGCCGCGAGCCAGTCGCGCGAAAACGCAGTTCAAATGAACTCGGTGACCCCGCTGTGCAAAAATTTTGCGTCACAGTATAAAATTGTAACAGTAAGTACAATTAACTTTGTTTTACGGAATTCATGTTAATGTTTCGGGTGTTTATTTTTAGGGAAATATAAGTAAGCAACACAGTTTATTTTATTACCTACCTACAATTGTTTTTTTTAATGTCACTAACACTGTCTCCTTTTCTTTCATGACTGTTACAGCGCTTCCGCAGTACGCTTACCGATGCGGTTTTTGTAATTTTTGTTTGATTAGAAAACTACTGGAGGGATTTGGATGAGAATTTCGGTATTCCGTAGCTTTGGTTTTCACCTATTACATAGGCTATGTTTTATAACTAGGTAATAGTCCACGCGTACGAAGTCGCGGGGCTAGTTATTTATGATTACTTATATAGGGTGACTGGTAAGGAGGACTTATATTTCCCTAAAAATAAACACCCAAAACATTAACATGAATTCCGTAAAACAAAGTTAATTGTACTTACTGTTACAATTTTATACTGTGACGGCAAACAACAATAATAATTTATCGTATATTTTGCGGGGAACGTAGCGAGCTAGCAACAGCGACGCAGGTCCGACCTCAAAGACGCCTGGCCGGCTACTGAAACGAAGCGCGCGGGCCGCATTATGATATAATATCTTGTTAAAACAATAAAAAACTGTTTTGAGAAAAATGAACCGTAGAATATTCTTCGTAATTTCATTGCCTATTTTTTGACTTGTTTTTCGGGAGTAAACGTTGGGTCTACTTCAAGTACGACTTAAAAAAAACGATCAAAAATTCGCGAAATAGGGAGTTTTCGCGATTTTTTTTGATCGAGTAAAGTTGACAATATCGTGTTTTGAACCATAGAATATTACAAATATTTGTGTGGTGAACATAAATGTTTGTTCTCTGTCTGGGTGTTATATTGTATTATAAGTATGTATTTACAAAAAAAAATGTATTCAAGTATTATATCAGCTATCTGGTTCCCATATTACAAGCTCTGCTTAGTTTGGGGCTGGGTAGTGTGGTGTGAATTGTCCAGAATATATATATATATAGAATAATCAAGAATATTTATTAAACTACAACATATATTTTTATCAGATCAAAACAAATAATATTTGATTGTCTAATGTTGAATCAAAAATAGGTCGATTCTGAGAGTCCTGGTCTTAAGGTGTAACGCACTGCTTAAAGTTCGCCGCTGTCACTGTTTGACATTACCGAATGGTAAGCGATGACAGTTGCTTAAACACTGATTATCTTTTGAAAAACGTTTGTTAGTAATGGGGTTGGACCACGTAAGCAAAAGCGTGTTTGGTGCTCTGTGGGTTGGACACAGCACTTTCCTCAGCCCCTATGCAAGGTTTCTGTGGTATGGAAACTATTTTTCTACTAAAAAGCGATGGTTGGTCTGCAAAGCAGGATATCAGATAATTTTCTTTTAGCAATTAAACTAAATACGATCAGTGTTCCATTTTATATTTGCGTTTAAAAGCTAACTTTATATTCCTCGAGAAAACGAACGTTGTCAGATAAAATGTAAGGAACGGATCTCACAAATCATAATAACGGGGGATTTCTTGAGACGCGCTTAAAGTTATTCCCCGGATTAACTTAGTTTGTATAGCCATTAAATATTCATCTACATAAACGAAATAATTCTAACAAAGATCTAAGAGAAAGAACAACACGAAATATTAATAAAAACAACGAAATTAACATTGAACAAAGTACACTGCTACAATGTAAATAAAACAATTTACTGCCATAACTTATAGTTTTAAACAGATTATAAGGATTGTGTTTAATTATTTCAAAACAACCCACCTAGTAGGTACTAAAGTTGCAGCCACAATTAGGCGATAAGTTGGTAGTCAAATATCACATAGGCAAATAAAGCGGTGCTGCCGTAAGTACTTTAAGAACCGACGTACTTTAAACCGTACTTGAGATTGAAGTTGTGAGTCTATTTTATATAGTACTATCTGTCATGCTATGCTATGCTTCACGGTAAAAATAGGCATAGTGATAGTACTTCGTACTTCCCCGGTTGAGACCTTCACAAACAGCTCTTTAAGGGAAAATGAAAATAATACTGTGACAGCGCTGACGTACCTGCGTCAACAACGTCTGACATTGACATTCTATTTTCAAACTTGATATCATTCCATTCTAAAACTAAACTATTTAAAAACAATTCAATATTCTATTCCAATGACAGTCAACTTGAAGTTTCGACTACTGTCCGTTGAAATGACAGGCATGAGCTTCAAATTAGCAAAATATAAGAACTTACAGCATTAATATAAGAATAACGTAAATTATTATGTTTGTTTACCTGCAATTATGGAAAACGAGATATGGACAATGTTTAAGCAGTGGTAACATCAAATTGAATTGGCGGAAATGGGATGATCAGCGATGTTTGCTGGTTTTACTTGTTTTGATAATGCGTAACTTTAACTCTACGAACTCCTAAATAAATTATTATACTCTCCAAAAATAGAAAATGTTTTTCCATAATTTTCAATACATTCAACAACAGCAGCTACGATGTGCTCTAAAGGCAATATTCGACATTGTGTGATAAAACTGGCCACTGCAAAAACGGTCGGCTATTATAACAGTGTTCGGACAAATAGCGCCAGTATCAAATACCAACTTCAATTCAAACAAAAACAATAAGTCTAAAACAATGGAGCACGGTTTTTAAGCCGCGTTTCAACTTCAGCATTATTGTATGACTGTATTTTATACCTACAGACCATCAAATTTAATTCTGAACTGGTCGTATACACTCATCAACATTGGTTAGGGATATTCAACATTTTGTTCACTTTACAAAAACTGAAAATAATTTCTTTAGAAAACTAGTATTGCAAGAATATTTATTATGGTGTTGTTTCTTAATAACAGTAAAATACCTACTACTGTTTGGTATTATTTATTCATCATCATCATCATCAGCCTGAAGAAGTCCACTGATGGAAATATGCCTCCCCTACACATTTCCAGGAAGAACGATTCTGAGCCCTTTCCATCCACCGACTTCCTGCGATCTTAACAATGTCGTCAGTCCATCTGGTGAGTGGGTGGGCCCTACTTTTCGTCTTCCGGTTCGTGGTCGCTATTCGAGAACCTTTATTCCATATTAATTTTATAACAACAAAACAAAAATTCATAATATTAACAAAAAAAACTAAAAGTAATTAAAACAAAACCTTAAAAATCTAACAAAAGTCATGTCCATGAGGCATGGTGCCTCATGCAAATTATTTATTAATAAATATTAATGTAGGAACAAAGCCTCGTAAAATCAGAAAATCAATTCGAAATGGAATATCCCTAGACAATATTGGTGTGTGCATTTATCAACCTCATGATAAATTTCCAGGATAAACGATTTTGAGCTGTCTTGACTATGCGAGTGCTGTTGGTCCATGAGACAGCCCCATAAAATTGGTTGCAAATATTTAAATAGACACAATAACACGTACGGACAGAACAAACACGGGAACGAGGTTCGGGCACGCGTGGCTTCCAATGTGCTCATGTATTTAGTTGAACGTGTGCTCGCTTTGCTTTTTTAGATTATAAAACGTCATATCCAGATATTTACGGAAGCGCACGAGCGCAAGTTAAGCCACGAGGCTTAGCTTGCATTACTAACAGATCGATTAGCTAAGCGTCTTTTGTTTTATAGCTCTCCCTGTGTTGGTTGTAGCTCTACTTTCTGCACAGTGCAGAAAGTAGAGCTACACACACTTGCGTTAGCACACTAAGTAATATAATTTAATAAATAAATAAATATTGTAGACAATCCACACAACAATATCTAGCCCCAAACTAAGCAGAGCTTGTACTATGGGAACCAGATAGCTGATATAATACTAACATACATTTTTTTTGTAAATCCATGCTTTTAATACTGACATAACACCCAGACAGAGAATAAACATCTGCGTTCACCACACTAATATTTGTTCTCGGTGGGGATCGAACCCACGACCTACGGCGTCGAAGGCAGAGCTAACCAACTGATCTGAGAAGCCAGTCAAATTAGCTATCTGATTCCCAAAGTAAGGAAAGCAAGCTAAGTAAGGTAAGCTTAGTTTGGTGTAAATGTCCACAATATTTATTTCTACCGTCGTTTTTGCAGAAAGACATTTCTTGCTTCTCACATAAATATGTAAATAACTCTTCGTTCAATCCAAGGTTAAACGAGGCCTCCAAATTGAATAATACATAGACTTGGAGGCTCATTATGAAAATATGAAAATCAACGCAGAAAAGCCTTTTGGCAGAGCTCGTACATTATTCAACCGGTTGTATTAAATATTTAACTTTTAACATTCATTTATGATGAAATTACACTCGCAAATTTTTATAATCAAATCTTTCATAATTAATCCCCCACACGTAACGTTTCATATAAACCCCCACCCACACGTATGGTTTAGATGAAAAGTTTTTTGAGTTTCAGTTTCAAGTATAGGGACCCCCAAAATTTATTGTTTTTTTTTCTATTTTTGTATAACCGTTCACAGAATACATCTACTCGCCAAGTTTCATCAGTAT
Source organism: Thera obeliscata (assembly GCA_947578465.1). NCBI lineage: Eukaryota > Metazoa > Arthropoda > Insecta > Lepidoptera > Geometridae > Thera > Thera obeliscata. The sequence goes on from OX387926.1 coordinate 11,276,927, forward strand.
AGCTCTTACAGTTTCGGAGAAAAATGGCTGTGACATACGAACGGACAGACAGACAGACATGACGAATCCATAAGGGTTCCGTATTTGCCATTTGTCTACGGAACCCTAAAAAGGTAAGAAACACATGAAAAATAATGAAGCTTAAGTCACAATTATGTCAATCATCATAAAAACTGAACTTGGCATTTCGCGATTCTATAATATTAACCAAGCTGCATATAATACACCTACATGTATTAAAGAGGACTACTAATTAAATAAAGAGTATGTTACGAGTAAATCACTACTGGACTGATTTAAAAATATATTAAACCTTCAGAACGCTACATTATTCCTTCGCATAGACTATTTACTAGCGACCCGCCCCGGCTTCGAACAGGTTGAAAAATGTCAACCTGGGGCGGATAGCTTGTATTACTATTACTACCACCCCGTAGCCCACTGTTGGGCAAAGGCCTTTCCCCATTTTGCCAGTCACTACGATCTTCTATTTTAAGTTGCTAGTCTATACCATCTATACTAATATTATAAAGAGGAAAGATTTGTACCTATTTTTGTAGGTATGTTTGTAATGAATAGGCTCAAAAAGTACAGGGCCAATTAAAAAAAAAAATTCACCAATAGAATGCTACATTCTTCCAATTTGACATAGGCTACATTTCATTTTGTCAAAAATTAGGGATCCTTGGTTAAATTTGAACAATGTAACCGAAGGTGTAGAAAAATGAGTCTTAAAATGTCTTTCGTCGAATACGTTGCCGAAACTATTAGCGATAGAACAAAATAATGTACAACAATATTGTCTACCCCGTGCGAAGCCGGGACGGGCTGCTATTATGTAATAAATAAATAAATTTTGTGGACAATGTCGCATTGTATCACATACAATGTGAGAGTGAGTAGCAATTCATTAGCAACGCCATTTTAGGTTTATTGGCATAGGTTATACCGTCGATTTTAAAATAAGAACTAGCAGCCTGTCCCTGCTTCGCACGGGTGGACATTTATTTTTAAACACATAAATATAGCCTATGTTACTCAAGGTGAACCTACGTCCAGCAGTGGACTGATATCAATTGATGATGATGATGAAAGAACATTCTATAACGTTTAGGAGCACTATTTTCTAGAACATTTTGTCCAAATCTAGAATTCAGAACCGTTTGCATGGGTATATTTGAGTATTCTAGATAATTTTGGATTACTAACGTTTGGGTGGGAGCATTCCGGATGCTAACCGACTTTAAATTTGATTATTCCAGATCATTCGAGAACCATAAATAACATTCTAGAGCGTCTATGTGCATTCTGTTCTCGTCAAAGCCAAGAATTTTCAGAAAAATCCATAAGTGATAGAATAGGATAGACATAGAGAAGTCCCTACGTGTTAGAAAAGGATAGACATAGATTTCGAAACTTTTGCCCCTTAATTTACAATAACAGCAAAATATTGAATATAAACTATCCTATCTTTTAAGTTGGACCATATTATAGACGGTTACAAAATCCAATTAAAGTTAATTTTATCAAAATCCGTTCAGTAGTTTCGGAGTTTATCGCGTTCTAAATTAGGACAGGAATTTTTTATATATATAAGAATATAACTTTAAAAATGATAAATCATCATACTTAAAATACCTTCATAAATCACAAAACTCGGCAGCCAGTGTCCCGTTTCAATATGACTTTAGCGGATCGCTATCAATCAGAGTGTTTTGTTTAGGGGGATAAATCTAGGGATATAAGGCCAAGGGTTTGAGGATTGCCAACCGCTATTTTGGGATACAATAAATTCTGTCGGATATATCATACAGCGCCATCTAGCCGGAAACTTAGTTGTACTAATGGGAAATAAATTAACTAGAAGCTAAACACAGCAACTGACAGTAGTGAATTCGCTTCACTACTTGTATCGTGTTGTGTTGTGTTAAATGACGTCATTAGTTTCTTTGGATGACTTATTAACTGTTGTTTAATAGCTATGTACTCGTAATAGGTTCATTATTTTAGTGGCCACCTGTCACTTTCTTTTTTTCATAGTATCATTAGAGTTAAGTGAACGACACATTACAAAAGTTATAGATTATTATTCTAAAACTATCAAAAATATATCTTTGTATGTATAGGTTTTTACCATTTGCCATGCGCACATCTGTCCACAAGCGTGTTTTTTTTTGCTGATTTTATAGATAATGATGATACGGAACTTTTTATGCGCCAGTCCGAATCGCGCTTAGCCGGTTTTTTTAACGAGATACATCTGAATTTTAACTTCCTTCCTATTCAAAAATAATTACAAGAACTGAATTAATTGAGACTTTGTAGCTCCATCCGTTTTAATTATTTGCGAAAATACAAATTAATGAGAACTTAAATCACCAGCAGAACTGTGTTATTTCTCTCGCAACATAATTTATGTTCTTATTATCACAAAATGTGTGCCACAAAACAAATAGGCAGACTTTAACACGTCTTTCCCAAATTACGTTAGAAAAACTCTCACTGATTACTTTTTGTTATTTTTTAAACATTTCTTTTGCAACTTAAATCTGTGTTATTCAGCTCAGTGTTTTTTTAATGTTTTTTTAAATACAATCAATGGTACATGCATATGGCCCACCTGATGTTAAGTGGTAACCATCACTTATAACGAAGCATTGCCTAGGTAGGTCACGCACGTCATGATCATGCCCTGCGATACACTGCCCTGCATCAACTTGAGGCATACAGATGTACAGCCTCACGTGCCAGTATTTCACCGAAACACAGCGATGCTTCTTCACGGTAAAAACAGGCATGGTAGTACTACTTCCCCGGGCGAACCCTTCACAAAGAGCTCTACTACTACTAAACGAAAAAACTATAACTTGTTGTACTATACCACTGGTTATATAAAAGTAATATATTGCAATGCTATAAACCTAGAAAATAAACTCACAATTAAACAAGTATTTACAAAATGTACAAAATACATGAGAACAAACGTTACAAACGATCTAGGGATAGCTCAACTGATCCAAATCAATGTTATATAGTTTATGAGTTCTAAGATATCCTGGAGAGATTTAAATACCTGAGAATACAGGTTAGCTAAGCAGGATAGGCTGAGGATGCCTATTTATTTATAAATTTTATAAAACCACAATCTGCTCTACATCAGAGAAAACTATTGTTTCTTTATTTTTACTGCCGCAAATAAAGTTAATCTTTTGTCTTCCTGGTTCCTCGCTTACCGGTTTCGGTGCGATAAAAGCTTATTGTAGAACGGTTTACCAACAGTTTTATCCCCTCTTTGCTGAAACCTGGGATGATAAAAAAGTAGGTAATAAGGAAATAGAAGTGTAACTAATTAATTGCGCATTTGCTCTGAACAATCTCTGTTCAAAATCTCTTACCATTTGCTCTATAATGTCGTTTGGTTTTTCAGAGAGCCTAAGTCGTAGCCCTGGAGATTTTGGGAAATTTAATCTCTAGACTCCTATAGAACCTAGACTCAGATGGCGGGACGACCTTGACTCATTTATGGAAGACTGGGCATCCACAGGCCTTTACCCTGCAGTGGGATGTTAAAGGTTAAAAATAATTAATTCTAGATCAGTTCATTGTAACCAAAATTATAATAAGTTTAGTCTAACACAGCGAATTGAGTGCAAAATTAGAAAACATTCATATACTTTTTGATACCTAATTTCGGGTAGGTATTATTGAAAACACACAGATATATTAAACTGTATTAAAAAAAAAAATACTCGGTTGTATTACAAGAAACCCTTTGAAACATTTCAAAGCTAGGTAAGTCTAAGTGCAGATCGCTGGTTATCTGACGCCAGTTATTTGCTAGTTAGTTCAAGCGAATAAATACATTTCATTTCATTTCCAGTTCTACGCAACCAAGCCTACAACATTTCGTTTATTTAGTTTCACTTCTATATTCTACCTGCACAGCAAGTAGATATTACATGCCGGCAAGTTAAGCCGAGCTTTAATTGGGAATTGCGATCTTTCGGATATATTTTATCCACGTGTGGGGATAATCTCCTTGCTTAGCGGGAAATGTAGTCACTGAAGAAAACGAAAGGATTTCCACTTTAATAAATATTTACTTTGCGTAAACCGTACTGAGGTGAACAAGTTTTTTGCTTACTGTTTAAGATACACATGATATAAATAAAAAAAAAATAGAAACCAACTTTATGGCCCAATCTAATTTTTTTTCAAATCGGCTCATGAACGTCAAAATGATAACGAAAATAAAAAAAACACAACCAATTTGAAAATCTCCCCAAAATTGAAGTTGTTTAATAAGGGGTCACATCATGCGACAAATTAGCGTGGGTCAAATAAAGTTATAATGTCAGACACTTTCTTAAAATGTATTTATAACATCATATTCTCATAATAACTGAGAAGACTGGTGGCTTAGTGGTAGCTTCCAATCCTAAGGTCGTAGGTTCAAACCGGCTCTGCACCAATGAGTTTTGGGTTCAAATCCAGTCGTATACCTACCATTGAGTTTTTCTGAAAACAAATTTAAGTGCACTATGCTAGTACTCTCAAACGGTGAAGGAGAACATCGTGAGGAAACCGACATGTGAATAGGTGTCTTCTAGACTATAGCCTGCTCCAACATCACTTACCATCATGCTTGGCATCGTAGATAATGCCTTGTCAGGCAGCAAAAAGCTAAGTCGGGGCCTAATTGGCATATTTTATCTACCATTATCAATTTTGAACATCTACATCATGTATGTATGTCAAATAAATGTATTATCTTTCTTTCTTTTTTCATCAGGGATCAAAGTATGGTCTCTTATCATGTACAAAAATTATGGAATACAATTCAATTCATCCACCTCGCAGAAATAGACCAACAAATAATTGGAACGGGAACGACATTAAGCAGTCGATACGCGTGATCCCCTAATTACGTTACCCGAAGGAACAGGTATCACGTAGGCGTGCTTAAGTGTTTCTTGACGCTTTCTTGATACCGTTCCTATAAGTATCGGAAACGTGCGGAGAAATGATAATGTGTGCTACTTTTTCTGGACTATAAAAGACGAATTGCTGTGCTGCAAATGCAATATAACCTTTCCCTCTAGGCTGAAACATCTGGTACAATTTTTAGACCTCGCTTTGTAATAAGATCATTTTTGTAAGTTACTAAACTATAAAGAATTCTCAGAATCGCTCTTTTGTAAAAGGCCCAAATTCAATTTTTATCAAATTAAAAATCACAAGTAAAATTTTTGCCGCAACAGCGTGCAAGTGATCATTTATAAAGTTGGCTAGTTTACCTGATTATCATACGCTATACCCCAGTCGTGTTTCGGTAATGTTATAAAAGCCTTTTGTTGGCAGAACGTGCTTTGTTAGCTCTAGTATTATTTCGGTCCTCTCCTCTGTGGGCGTAGGTAGGCATTCTTGACACATGTTCGTCCTCAAACAGATCGTCTTTTGTTCTGAGTGACCACACTACGACCGCTTTCGTACATTGTGCAAATTGTGTGAACCTTTGAATGTACTAAAACTACTTCTAAAACTGCTTTATATTAACATAGTTCATCTCTAGATGGTCTTATCAATAAGAAATGCATACGAGTATTTATAAAAATTAATGAAATACGCACGATAATATTACACATGGCCATTCTTTGTTTTTGTAAGTACAAAAACTACGTACGTTTTTGTAAGTATAAGTATATAGGCGAATATTTCGTGTGCGTTGGTATAGGCACAGGTGCTTAGGTACCCTATGCTTGTCATCTAGAAAGTGCTACTCAAAGCTGCCAGTTTAGCTCAACGCTGTCAGTGCGGTGCGGTTCGCCAATGTGCACACGCCTTAATGGAGTCCCCAGAGACGTTGCATAATTTGCAGATAGCGTACGTAGGTACGCTTCAGGAAGATAAGAGCGACGAATTTCCAGCAGAACACGGTTTTATTGCCGAGCACAACAAATTGTGTGTATTTAGTACGACTCGCAAAGATAAGTCTCGACAATAAAATGAAAACTTTCTATTTAGTCATGATGAAATAATGTGTGATTGGGCTACACATTTGAGGATTTTTTTTTTAACGGACGAGTTTTGTAGACAGAGAACCACTCAGCTTTTTCGTAAAAACCATTCTAATAAATAAATTCGAAATGTAAGTATTTAATTTCCAATTTCCTTTTTAGCTTGGTCCGATAGCACTTTTTAAAAGAACAAAGGCATTTTTTAAATTGCGTTTTATCACGTCGTAGCGGACATCTCTCTCAAAATGTCTTTATTTATATTGTGGGCAAATTTCAATATCCTTATCATACAATGTTTCGCATTTTAATAGAAAAAAAATATATACATGTATATTTTATATTTGTCCTTTGTATTGTTTTGTCCTGTCTGATATTGTTCGATATTCGTAATTTCCACCGCCAGTATACGTATATGGCTGTTGTAAAAAAAAAAGAAAACCAAAGTACATACCAAAGAATACGATGTTAGTATTTTAGTTTTCTTTTTTGTGTTTATTCAATAATTTATTTTATTCCATTTCACTCAGGACAAAGATTGCCTTTATACAAAAGTTGCCAAATTTATGAATGCCGAAACAGATCGTGGTTTTAACCAGTCAAGTAAAAATATCTATGATTAAGATTATTGAAGCGTGGCTTACGGGTCTCCACAAATTCAGTCCATTTGACGCGATCTAAAGAAAGGAACGGGCCTTTGTATACCTACTTATTATTTCAATTTCAGAGAAACTGAAACGAAGCCGTAATAACTTAACCTACCGAGTCAAAGAAATATCGACGCTTATTTTCTTGTTATTTCTTTAGAAAGAGTTCTCTAGATTACTTTGCGCGTTTGTGAATAAATTGTTTTTCTGAATTAACTTAGAGGTCGCGCGGGGGCGGCTTTCCACGATCTCATTTTGCTTCTGACTGAAACATAGACGCGGTTTATAGCTACATTATTTTTTATATAAATATGTATTTATGTATCATAGATTGTTTGAATTTGGTTAAATATTTTATATAAGTAAATAAAGATTCTTGGAGCCGCAACGCAGCCTTGTCCCAAACTAACTAAAGGCTTAAGGTATATCTTATTATGGAACTAAGGACTTAAGATGAAAAAGAGTAGGTTCTCAATTCGGTTGTATTTTTTTAAGGAAATACTTTTCCATAGAAATTCCCTGAAAATCAGCAGTTTGGCCATGAAATCGGGTTTACAAGTTTTTTAAACTGATATTAAAACATACAATGTAACACTCGGACATTAATACGAGTAGGTACAACAACACCAACATAAATTTTCCACAACATTTTTGAAAGGGATCTTATTAGGCAAGGACTTTACAAAATAATATATCTCATGTTTTTGTTTTCACAGAAAGGCTCTTTTCAGCGACAACCCGTTTAATTTAATACCTTACTTAAATTGAATTCATGTTTTCTTAGTACAATGGGTCTTTAACCACCGTTCCGGTCCCCTGATTTTATATCACTATTAATTTTATGGTTCCACAGAGCTGCGAAACTTTAGAGTGGGGCTTTCATCATCAATGAAAGAGATAAAAGCTTGATAAAAGTAATAAGATGAGTCAGTATCAAAGTTTTAGGTCAGATTTAATTTTGAAATGCTTGAATATTTCCTTCTTTTGTCAAAGTTGTTCATGGTAAGGTAAATTATGAGATCGAGGCTTATTGTTTTAAGTTTTTCATTTCAAAAACTTAAAACAATATGATTTTGAATAAAGTCTGATTAATACTAGAAAAAAAATCATGAAATTCTTGAAATACCCAAATCGACCAAGCTAATTTCGACACCAGTATTGTGACTGAAGTTGCGGAAGGAAACTAGTTCTGCAATAAATGATATACGGAATAAAAGTGCCTCATCTGACACCGTCTGTGTAGATTTACTGCGTCAGCAATAAAATGTAGGGCCATAAAATATTTTACATGTAATGGCATATCGAGAAACTTCCCGCACTTTAATGGCCGTAACTCCAGAATGTACACAGGAACTTTTATTACCCATGTAGACGACCCTTGGAAAATCTTGCCCAAGCACTTCTCTCTACATACAAAATGCGCGTAACTTTCAGAGCTCTCTGCTGTAATGAGATGAACTCATTCAATCATGGTTAAGTGATTGATGTGTGCTAGACTCGACTCGAGATCCAGAAGTTATTGTTTCAATTTCTATCATAATAATTGATAACATTTAGTAAGCAGTTAGACAGGCTACAGCTCGTAGAATTGTCAAATCCTGGCGAATAAAGGCTAACCCCGAAGTGGAAGACAGACCAGCGTAGACCAGTTTTTCCCCACACTGAAAATCGACAGATGGGGAGGGATCAAAATTGCTTACCATGATGAGTTACGAAAACTTTTGTGGTTAGGTATAGCGTAGATCACCTGTGATCTAACATTTGTCTTCCTCGTTTGCCATTTTAGAAACTAGATCCAGCCAATAGCAATCATGATAATTGGTCATTTTATAGCGATGCTCAATATGCTCATCCAATTGGCGCTTATCCAATAGGCACCTACTCTGTGAGCGAAAGTAAGTAAATTAGAAGCGATTGGTTCTTCAATCCTTCGGGTATTAAAAATGTAAATTAATCGAAGGACACCAAACTCTTTGGATGTACCAGCAAAGTACCTATAGTTTACTCTAAAATGATGTCTTCACATCAACCCCACCGGGCCTCGCCCTTGGTCTTTTGTGTTTTTTTTATAAGGCTTGGTGCCCGTTGATAGCCTAACCTGCGAGTAACCAAGAAAAATATAGTATTGTTTTCATTTATAAGTTTTTTTTCTATTTAAATCCGTTGTTTATTCATAACAATATTCGTATTTTATATAAAGCCTACTTGGCAGTGTGTATAAAATATTATTTATACACACTACCAAAGCTAGAAGTATCAGTAACACCTTAGCAACAGACATATTCGTGTATCTTGTTACTCAAGGAAAGTGGGGTAGTATTTACAGTAAGCATACACAATAAATTACTAACTTGGTGTAAGTAAATAATCTATTTACACAAAGATGTAAGTACTATTGTTGTCGGTTGTCGCGTGTTGTAGTTGGGATATCGAAAACTTCACTGAGTGGAACATCAAACATCGAATCTTAAATCTAAGCAAACAACATAAGCTATCGGTAATATTATTTGAAGTAAGTATCACAAACAAAATATTAGCTGACAAATACCATACATTTTAAGAATAACGTCCATGTAACTCTCAAAATCTGGCCTATTTTCAAAGAAAAAAAGTAAAAACGGTTTTGGAATGTCCAAACAAAGTTCTTTCATAAGACATGTAACTTTTTAGTGTCACTTTTTTTTATTTTTGCACCCTTTAAAAACCCTATATCTTAAAAACTCGTCATCCGATTTTACTCAAATACCAGTACCAGTAAATTTCTTAAGTTCAAGCTACCTACTTATCACATTTCATGCAGATCGGATCAATGGTTCGAAAGTTATCGTCGGACAAACATACATAAATACATACATACATACGCACATAAAATGCCAAATTTCCCAAGTTGTTTGTAAGATCTTCTTCCGCACCGCTCACTCGATCAATTAAGCTCGGTTATTCCGACTACCCACACAAATAAGTGTGGCTGTCCATCAAGAAGTGCGGTGGTGCGAGATGATTTGATGCCAATTTACTTCCCGAACAGATGTAACCATTCCCGACACCGAAATTACTCGTTAACACCATTAATACGCCATCGCTTCGAATATAATTTATCACTGTATATGATACTGTATTTTCATGTTTGCCAATTTTTTTCTTAGGGGCTTCCGTTTGGCACTGGATCAGTTAAACTATCTCTAGATTGTTTATAATAGTTTTGCAGATAGAATAACTGTTCCGTGTGTATTTTATTTAATTAGTAAGCACTTGTGTATTAACTTTAAGGTTCTTTTTATATAGGTAGTCTTTATAGAAAACTATTTTTATTACTGTATTTTTTATGAGTATATCAGGAAAAGTTTGAAAGTACCGTTTGAAAGAGATCGAAATTGATGAGCAATAGGCTGGCGTGGTATGGGCATGTCATGAGGAGGGATGAAAGTCATGTGTCTGGATGTGTAAGAATTTTATATTTTCAGAAGAAGAAGATTCCTATTTTTCAAACAAAGAAAAAATAGGGTCACGGCGACTGTAATCCCCAAGAACTGTAAACCTCCTCTTAGATTGTATGATACTGAAGACTCTTGAAGATGTTCTAGAGGGGTAGTCAAATATTATACAGGAATGTTTGAGATTGTCTTTTGTTCGTTTCATTTTAAAGATTTTTATTTATAAGTACTATATTCACTCTTGTCTTGTTCAACACTCAATTTGTGAGCATTTGAAATAACAGATTTTCCCAACTCACTTTACTATCACTCTCCAAAACGGGGCGGAGAGGTTTTAAATAAAATAAATAAATATTTTGTACAATTCACACAACACTATCTAGCCCCAAATTAAGCAGAGCTTATGCTTATATATAACTATGGGAACCAGATAGCTGATATAATACTAACATATTTTTGTAAATACATTACTTATTACCATATAACACCCAGACAGAGAACAAACATCTGCGTTCATATTCATATTCTTAGTACAACATAACATCTGCGTTCAACACGCAAATATTTGTTCTCGGTGGGTATCGAACCTACGACCTACGGCGGAGAAAGTAATGTTACTACGAATTACTGACCTGAGAGGCCAGCCATAAGATTTTGAATGAAATACTTTGTAATAAAATTCATTGGAATGAATGATTTGATTTGTTGAAACGTTTTTTATCCGCAAAATATCACATAGGCTAGCCTACTGTTTAACCCAGATCCAAAACTAAAATGTATCTTAAACTGCGAGTGAAACCGGTGCAGTTATTTAGTATCTTCATAAACCTACTTGTCAGTACGCAAGGGAATAGAAACAAAGATAAATACGTTCATAAAATTGTGTTGTACGATACTATAAATTATTTGTATCGGCATGCGAGGCGCCTCTCTAATAAATGGGGTGCGCAAACTTTACTCTTTTTTCCCAAGCATGGGAAAATTGCAGAAATATATACTCATAATAGGACACACTTCACTTGTTTTCATCCCAATTATTTATTACTGATAGCACACAAAGTGTGGATTTAGCTTTTGTTTATTTTGATAGATGCGGGCTCAATACTCGCAATATGACAAAATATTCAAACCATGATGGACTCACGAATTTGTGGCTCTACTGAGCCAAACATTCGTCACACCACCACCACAAGCTCTGTCTCTAGCTCTGGTTTTGAGTCTGCCTCAATGTTGGCTAAATATATCCTACGTCGAAACGTCACACACACAGTATAATACACAGGTGAGCACTCACACAGACTCAAAACTAGAGCCAGAGTCAGACAGAGCTTGTGGTAGGCATACAGCTTCGCCTCGGCCCATATTTACACGTTCGTCCATCAATTTCTCTTTTGCTGGCCGCTGCTGTACTATTACAAAACTATTACAAAAATGTAGCCTAATATCCGTCTCTGGAAGAACAATATGAGAGAAGGTTGTGTCTTGATCGGTTTGGCTTAGCCATATGCTCGGTCCATCAGCTAGTTAGTACGTAACAACAGTCAGACACACTTTTGCATTTTAGATTCGTATTTTCGCATGAGTGAACGTATTTGAAACGGGCAATTGAGTCGAAAGTGGTATCGAAGGTATTCCTTTGAATCGTCTGCTTTTGTAGGAGGATCAGACCGTTGTAATTAATTGTCTGTTCTTTCGGATGGTGTCCTCCGAACGGGACATTTTAAGTAAATGCTTTCACACGCCGAAACTAAGTAATTGCTACCGAGCCGAAAACGATTTAGAGTAGGTACACTCGGCAGCGGATGCCGATTTTTTTAAACTCATTATTTATCATAATTTTATTATACCTTATTAATATTTACCATGCCACTAAAGTCGTCTTCTTTTTCTTTCGAGTGTACATTTACATCATTGCAATGAACATTTAATTTTAAGTCAACCCTATCAACCAGTTTCATTAATTTTGAGTTTGTCTATTCGAATGCTACAATTAGGTATATGGTAGTGACCATTAATTTTACCAATAAGATGGGAATAATGGCTTGAAATTTCTAACAAAACAAAACAAAACAAAACTTTATTGTTACGCTTATTTATAGAAACAGCTTTTGTAAGTTGCTTTTTCACTTATCTACTTTTTGCAACTGAAAACTTTTGAAAAGCAAAAAGCATATTAGAATTTTGTAACCCAAACATACCTGACCAAAAGGTTATACATTTTTGACATTATGGTTCTAAATGGTCGTCATTTAAATTGGTTAGGTCATAATTTTTTGCTTTTGGATTGTGCAAACATGCATGCTTACGGTTATAAAATAAGGTTCTTTTTCATCAGATAATGGAAAAGCAATAAAAAAAAGTGCTTGTCATTGTAAGTTTGTTAAGATGCCTAACTAAATAGTCTGCTTAATTTGCTTGTCGTTTATTCGCCCATCTATAATCATTATGGCTGACTAAAAATAAGCACCTACACGTCACTCCAACTTATCCTGTCTGGCACAATTCCAGCACATTGTAGCCTTATGGGATATAAGTCTGGACGTCAGGTCAACTAGTCGATTTCAACGTGATTTTTTTACCAATTTTTCTACAAGGTTGAACATTTATAGGTTTCGATTTTGCTAAAAATAAAGCTTAATGCCGATTCAATTGAGTATAGATCTCAAATTGGGTCTACTAAATTGCCTCTAAATCCTTTGGTCGTACCTACCTGTACATTATGTAGAAGGGTAAAGGGTACAGTACTTTTTACGGATTAGACGTATTCCAGTTAACCTACTTAGCTAAGAACTAAAAAACTTAGACGCACGGAAATGCGGCATCCATACTTGGTTGATGTTCCAACTGTCCGCACCAAGCGCTTTGCTTCAACTTTTATGTTGCGGACAGCCAAGGAATGGAATTCCTTGCCGGCGTCTGTCTTTCCGAGCACCTACAAATTGGATGTTTTCAAGACAAGAGTGAATAGGTATCTTCTAGGTAAGCGTGCTACATCGTCGACCGCATCATCACTTAACAGCAGGTGAGATAGCGGTCAAACGCAAACCTATAAATTGTAAAAAAAAAAAAAAAAAAAAAAAAAACTGTAATGTATGTGAATAAGTCCACTGAGAGCACTAGGGGCCCAGTGGTAGCAACCCGCCTTCCGACGCTAAGGTCGTGGGTTCAAACCCAGTCGTGCATCAAGTGCTCGTTGAGGCGCACTTAAAATCCTTTCACCACGCTTGGTTCGAAAGAATCAGTGACACGATAAGAAGAAGAAGAAGTGCAGAAGATGAAGGAGGCCTATACCCATATAGGCCTCCTTCATCTTCTGCCAGCCCTTTAGTCCTGCGCGTCTCTTGTCCAGGTGTTTCCTGCGGCCTTGACGAAGTCGTCGACCCATCGCGCTTACGGACGGCCTAGATTTCTTTGCCCGAAATTTAATTACGAGGCCCTATTTATTACCAGGCAGATAAATCAATTTAATAAACATAGGCAATATTCAAACAGGATCCAAAACCATTAGGATAACTTCTGAAACACGCTTTGTTCTCTTTTAGTCCAAAGTTTTAAGGCAGGTTCGCATTCACGCCGCAGAATGATAAATTACCCCTAATTTACAACGACTTGTTCCAACACATGGATTATATATGATCGTATTCTATCATCCTACTAATATTATAAATGTGATTATGTCTGGATATTTGGACGTACAAAGCCACGAGTTGGAAGCTAATTTCTAAATAGTGATAGAAATCCTAGTCGTTATAAAACCGTAGTTACACAACTTTTGTACTGTACACTACTCTTAAGTTGGTTTAGCATAATGGCCACCTCTTTAGAGGATATGCGGTTGGCGTTGAGTCCATACAAACGTAGTCCTCTGTTTTCTCTCTGTATAATGATCATTAGAGAAAAAAAAACATAACCATACAATCTTCAAGTACTACTGCATGCGTCTATGTCGCGTTTTTTCCAAAAAAATATTATTTATACTACACCTGCTTGGAAAGTACCTTGATACTTTATCAAATTTACGGTAGAAAGTACGTCATTGCATATCGAACAAATATGCGGGGAGAAAACGCATCTGAGTGGGAGAGAAAAGTGTATGAAAATCCATTTCTTACGTGGTTTTTCTTTCTTAATTTTGGGTAAGACTATGCGCCGGTAACCTAAATGTCAAAAGCCAAAAAGTTTTTACAGTGAGTTTTTATCTCAAAGTTCGCAAAATGACACTGGCCACTAGCTGTGTGTTGGATGGTGTCGGGCTGGCAGTGCGACCCTGCGGCGCGGCAGGATAAACAATTTGAAAAAAGAACATGTGAAAATTGCAGACGCCATTTCCAATTTGTGTGTTTGTTTGAGGATTCAGTTTTCGTAGAATTTATTTTCCTTGTAGGTGTAGTCTAAAGCACTATGTATCACTCGAGAGAAACTGCGATTCCCGATCTCGGGTGTTTTGAAGCCCTCGCCTACGGCTCGGGCTTCAAACGACACCCTCAACGATAATCGGTCACTTTCTCCTCTCGGTGAACAATGTACTATTAAATAACTAGGAACTTTCAAAATTTGACCTTGACCGCGCTTTTCAGACGTCTATTAAACAATTTGGACGAACAAAAATAATAAAAAGAAAAAATACAGGCACAGCCAAAGCCCGTCATGATATTATTATGAAGAAAAAAATATCAAAATCGATTCAGTTTTGCAGGAGAAGACAGGGGAATTAGAATTACAGATAATCTTTATTATATTTTTTCATGTTTGCTATCGCATATCTTCGTCATTTATGAACACATTTGAATAAATATTTTTTTTCGAAAATACTTAATAATAAGTTCAGATTGGTCCCATAGAATTTGTTTAAAAATCGGTTAAAAAGTGATATGAAAACTATTAGCTGTTTTTTCTACATTGTAATTTGACTCGGCTGTTTTGCTCGCGGAGAAACACGTAATGACGAGATCACGAGTATTCAATTTACACACTGAATCACCAACCAAACTAGAGCACTATAAAGCCAGCATTACTAATTGAATAATTTCCTGGCTTAGCGGTCGCTAACACATGTGAGTTGACTAGAATTTTGCCTTTGTCATCCCAACGCATAGTGAAGTCGGAGCGTGTGATTAATTAGTTACCACAACCACCCAGGAACGAAACCGGCGCAAAAAGTGTATGAAAGGTTTATAAATGGAACACAAAGAGCCAGGTGGCACCACATCTCCAATTAGCCGTTATTTGCTGGACCCGCACCGAGCTAAACTCATTACAGAAAACACCTGTTATGTGTGCTCCTTTATTTAATTTTACTTGGATGAGACAAACCCGGGGCTATGAAAAAAAAGATAAACGAAAAGAAAACTTATTTATTTTACCTACAAACACAGTAGGTAACAAAGAAAACCTAAAACTAAAAGGAAAATACAGTTGGTAGAAGATAAAAATAAAATAATTTTGTTTGGACAGGTAGGTACACTAGTACATATTATCGAAGCTGTATGTTGTGTGGGGCAAAAGGGTTTCGTCTCAGCTGCTGAAAACATCAGTTTTAAAACATTTTGCTCTAATACGAGTCTTGCAAAACGTACTCTTATAAATATGTTGTACTTAAGAAAATGAATTAATAAAATAATTAATGTAAGTCTGTAGGTACAAAATGCACAGAAATTGAGCTTACTCCTGAAATTACTGACACGAGGCTACACATCTGCATGTCTCAAAATGATGGACGCAAGGCAGTTGCATCGTAGGGCACGTTCCTGACGTGCGTGACCAATAAGATAATGCTGTACAGTGGGAAGATTGCCAAGCAATGCTAATACGCTGAGCAAGATATCACCAGCCCTCAATCACCTGTAGTCACTAACTTACATATAAATTTGTTTAACAGACAAAAATAACACAAAACATTTCAAATTACTATTTAAATACTACGTGGCTAGTCACTGTCAGTTGTAACCGATAACTTAACCAGCCGTTAAGGTATCGGTGAACAGTCACTGAATAACGGAATGTTTTCAATTTCCTGCCTTCGAAGCGTCTTTGTTATAACGGCAATAACAAATAGTTTACACGGAAATAACAACGGCAAAACAAAAGCTACAAATGTCCCGGGGGAGTGTACGAATGAATTGTTTCAATAATGTAGTCGATACTACAAGTACGGCTTTGTACTTTTTTATATCAGTTTTGATTCATATTTTTGTCTTATAATAAATTGTTTTTATTGTCCATGGTATTTTCATTACGACATTTTATCAATATTGGTGTTTTGTTTGTGTGAATAATTATTGTACTAAAGTACTAAAGCCTAGCGTCCACCATGTCCACATCGTAAAAATCGGACGGAACGTATCAATATTATTTGTATAGAAAATCGTAGAGCTCTTTGTGAAGGGCTCGTCCGGGGAAGTACTACCAAATTAGTAGTATAACGTACGTACCAATTACACGGCAGAATTAGGCATAGTACAAATGCCTATTTCTGCCGTGAAGCAGCATTGCTGTTTCAGTTTGAAGGGTGCATCTGGGTGCCGGTGAAATTACTAGCACGTGAGGCTGAACATCTGTATGCCTCACGTTGATGGACGCAGGGAAGTGCATCGTAGGGCACGTTCCTGACATGCGTCACCTACGAGGCAATGCTTTGTTATAGGCGATGGTTACAACTTAACATCAGGTATAGGTATACGCTTGTTATTTCAGCTAGTTGTATAAAAAAAGCGGCCAAGTGCAAGTCGGACTCGCCCATGAAGGGTTCCGTAGCAATAAGTAATATAATATAGAAGTTTTAGTAGTTCGTCGAAAGGTACATTGCGGTTTACGATTAATGACGTATTAAAAAAAACTACTTACTAGATCTCGTTCAAACATAATATCGTTGAAAGTTTACATAGTAATGTACATCATATATATTTTTTAGTTTTATCATTCTCTTATTTTAGAAGTTACAGGGGGGGGGGGGGGGGGGCAACATTTCACCACTTTGGAAGTGTCTCTCGCAAAAACTATTAAGTTTAGAAAAAAACAATATAAGAAACCTCAACATGATTTTTGAAGACCTATTCATAGATACGCCACACGTAGGGGTTTGATGAACAAAAGTTTTTTGAATTTCATTTCTAAGTATGGGACCCCTAAAATTTATAGTTTTTTTCTATGTTTGTAAGAAAATCTTAATGCAGTTCACAGAATACATCAACTTACCAAGTTTCATCAGTGTAGCTCTTATAGTTTCGGCTCTGCTTAGTTTCTGCATTGTTCGCAACATTTGTTTATTTTATTTTATCACATCAGGCACCTATAATACAGGGTGGAGTTTTGTAATGCCACCTGGAGGGAAAGTACTCTTAATACTGCAGATAGAACATTTTACTCAAAGGAAACATTCCTTTATTTTAGAATAGAAAGCAATTTCTAAAATTAAAAATAACATATTTTTTATTATTATTATTTTTTTTTTTGAAAGGAAGAAATTTTTATTTTTAAGAAATGAATTTGTCAAAAGAATAAATTTGTGTATCCAAGAGAATGGAGCCCATTTCGAGCAACTAATTAGTTAGTTAACCATTTTTTGTATATAATTAAATTAATTTAAGATTTCCTGGTTTTCCTTTCATTTAATTTATCATGTTTGTTTCAATGGCATTACAAAATTCCACCCTGTATATTTCCTACGCTCAATTCAGTCACTCACCAGTACTGCCAGTAGCCGCCACTGGATCGTAAATAGTGCCGAATAGTCAATGCAGTTACATCCACATAGTGACCTCGTAATGTTCTAAAGTGCTGGGTCATTCCATAAATTCGGGGTCTAACAGTCGTAAGCTGCTTTTATTTTAGTGTTGCCATTGACAATCCTTACAGCATGCGAACTGCAAGCTATTTGAAAGAAAGAAAGAAAACACGTTTATTTATACCCCAACCTCCTCCAATGAGGATCATTTTAAGTACTAAAAATAAGAAAAACTATGATTAATTAAAAACAGAAAACAAAATGAAAACTAAACTAAAAAAAGGTCCCATAGGTGCCGGGTGCGACAAACAGGCCGCGTCTCAGCTCGATGCTGCTGACCATCCAGAGATGGAAAGAACCATCAAGCATTCTCCAACACAGGCTATATCATCCACATCTCGTTATAAGACGCTTCACGCTTTTGTATGTTAATTACCACTTATCTAAATACAATAAATCAACGCCATAAGTTTATCTTTTATATTTTTTACTTTATTTGCTAAGCCAAATCGGGCCTGCCCGGTTTCACGGCTGCCTAATCGACCAATAATAAAATTGATAGTTGTTATCTAAATGTTTACATAAACAAAAACGACAGTTTAACAACTGTCACATATTTGATTGGTCGATTAGTCGTCCGTGAAACCGAGTCTCAGTCTTTTAACAATTGGTTGTTTTGTATAGCAACGTAGGTACAAAGAAAAAAAAAAAAAAAACTTTTTCTTTTTCTTTTTTCTTTTTCAGATCTTTTTGCGTACTTTAACCCCAAGTCATCGTGTATTATGTGAATAAAAAACGTGGTGGTAGGGCGTGCATTTTTAGACCTGTATACTCGTGAAATGTTGTATTTCTGAAATATTGTACGACAAAGTTTAGAAGCTCTTACTACCTGACTGCAAACCGAACAGGCTCCGCTTTTTGACATGATCCGGGGAAAAAACGGGGGCATGCACTATGAACGAACGAAAGAGCTTTGTAAGCTGAATGTATCCATTACAATGGAATGTATCCATTATAATGGATAGATTCAGCTCTCTGAGAATATTACCTGGGTTCACCTCAACGGTTTATTGAATAAACCCTTGACTTTGCACTTTCCTTTGAGATATGTTGCGTAAAGCTTTTATAGAGATCTTTATTCGTGAATAGTGCCTCAATAACCAACTCATAGACCCGTTTTCTTCCTAGAGATATACAAGGTTATTCATAATTAGCTGCAAATACTCAGGAATTAGGTTCAACAAATAAAATAAAAAATATTTATGAAATGATTTTTTTAAAGTTTTGTTATGAAAATCCCGAGAAAATCGAAAAAGAATATCCTTTGGAATCATTGGCACCTGACCTATTTTGACCTTTGATCCGCGCCCGCGCGCCGTGAGCGACACTCTGCGTTCAGTCACCGCCTGAGTGGGTCATCGTCCTGTTCTCCATGGCAATCATTATGCAATAGCCGTAAAAAAATTAATAAAAATAAAATTTTGATACAAAAACTTAAATCAAAACTTTAAAAAAATCATTTCATAAATATGTTTTATTTTATTTGTTGAACCTAATTCCTGAGTATTTGCGGCTAATTATGAATAACCCTGTACAGGTAAGGCGTATTTCAGCATTGGAGTTCTGCAGGCTGATGATGGCTGCCTGTTTCTGCGGTTTTCATGTGTAGGTCGACCTATCAGAAACGATAGCAGTCAATTAGAACTCCCATCTCTATCAGTCATTGTTTTCCAACAAATTGCCTCTGTTTTAATTACCAATACGAGAGTAGACTGTTCGGTTTCGGACCACTAGATTCAATCATACCGATCTGAGTGGCCGATGGATAGTGCTTTGGACCAACGATTATTGGAAGTACAGGCTTCATGGCTCAGTTGGTCAGCTTCATCGTTTTAGCTACAGCTTTTACCATCAATGGTAGCTACATTTTAGTTTATTTATTTATTTTATTTACACATGTTTATATGAATCCCTATTTCCGTCTGTCACGCTATAACGCGTGAGGCTGGACCGATTTTGCTAAAAATTGGTGGGGAGGTAGCTTATAACCAGGAGACGGACATATAGGATACTTTTTATCCCAAAAAAGTAACGGGAACAGGACTAGCAAAGCCGCGGGCGGTTAGTTATAAATACGTATGTGTCGTATTTGTTACGGCACGCCATACGTTGCTCCATTTCCGAATACAAAAATTCAAATCTTTTTGACAGTTAGCGAGCGAGTCTGTCACTTTGCCTTCAACTTTAGTCTTTATTCTGAGATAAACGCTAACCGCATCATCACTGTAATTTTGTACTTTTATTTCAATATTATACGCAATGTATCGAGAGTCCAAGTCTTCTTAATTATCCACGCCATTAATGAAAGAAACTCCACTAAACTACGCAAACAGTTTTTACAACAAAGTTGGGTTAGTTTGAGACTATACACGTTGTGTAAACTGTCCAGCCACCAATCTTTTATATTTTAATTTGTGAATGTTATGAATCTTGTGTATATAGAAAAGAAAAGAAAGAAAATGCATTTATTTGACTTATACTCGTATGTTTACATAGGTTCACACTTATTAGTTAGACATTCACAATAGATAATAGTGGATAAAATATGCCAAAAATAATGATGACTTAGCTTATTGCTGCAACACAGCACAATACGATACTATTTGCATACTTAGTATTATCTTATCTGTGACAATACATAAAACATACGGTAACCGTTTGGTGTAAGTAGGCGAGGCGAGGCTTTTCTTTCTAGGACCATCAATCTTATACCTTTGCCTAGGTTAGTAGGGCCCTTTATCTCTGTCATATTTGTCGTAACACAAAAGAATGGTTCCATTTTATCTCTCGTATCGTATTCCTTTTTATAACAGAAGAATTGATGTCCTAGGTAGCGTTAAAAATGTCGAGCATCGCGACTACAAGATAAACTATTTGAAAACGTTTTATTTAGCTTATAGAGAAACACGTTCCACGTCTAAAAACTTTCTCTAATTTTGTTAGGTAGGTATTGTTATGCTGCGAATCTACTATAAAGTTGGGAACTGTATCCATTCTAGTGCAGCGGACTGTACCTAGTTCCAGTTCTTACTTGATCTGGGATAGCACTGGTGGTCTTGTAGTAGCGGCCCCACCTTCCGATCAGGTCGTAAGTGCCGGTTGTGCACCAATGAGGTTATCTGTCCAAAAATATATGTGTGCTATAGTACTCTTGAACGGTAAGGAAAACATCGTGAGGAAACCGGGATGACGTAAAACCTAAAAAGCTCGAAAATTATATGTAAAGGGCACGAAATGTGCCTCTTTCAGGGACACTTTAATCCTTTCACTACTGGCTCACGAGACGACTAAAAGACCTCATAATTATGAGGTGGGCCATGTACTACGAAAAACTGTCTTCAGCTACGCGGTTGCTACGAGATTGCTACGAGCCCACTACGCCGGTCACTGTAGCAAAGCTCTACGCAATTTTGTAAGTGAAGAGATATTACAAAGAATTAATAATAAATTGTATTTTTCAGTGAATCAAATCAAAAGCGGATCTAGGTGAGTCATAGTGTGCACGCTTTTAGCACGCTTGCAAACTAGATGTCTAGACTTTGAAAGCTCTGTCGAAGATATAAACAACTAACTTGCGTACTTTTCTACCTTATTGAAAAGGACTAGCAAAAGTACCGGCATAAAGAATAGCATTCACCGAGTGTTTTGTGTTTACTAGATGAAAGAAAAATGTTTTCAGTTGCGATTTATACCACTATATTTTGTGGTTAGATAGGGCTGTGTGAAATTTGACCTCAAATATTTATTTTGTTGCCCATCTGATTATTTTGCTAAATACCTAAGTAAATACTTTTCAGTCGCCATCCACTCGGCCGCGACTTATTTAAAACACCGCCAATTAATGCATCTGTTTCATTTTCTGTAAGTCACTCGCTATATACGAGTACTTATATGGCAAGGGTGTCAACAAAGTGAGCTTTAAGAAGTGTGCCTTTTTTTCGCAGTCTTCTTGAGTATTTCATCAAAGGTAAACCTTGATAATTTTTTTTTTACATGCAATCGTTGATTAAAAAAGTTTACAAAAGCAAATCTTACTCCTGATCCGATAAGGTGACAGAGCTAACAGTCTCGTAACAGTGGCTGACCGAGTTATTAGGGCTCATTATAAGTAGGTAAAAGTGGGGTGAACATGATTGGTATCATAGATGGGGGAGGCGTATATTGCAGTGGTTATAGGCAGGTACCACTGGGGTAATAAGCGTCTGGACGCTAAATGACACAGACAATTCCTCAGAAGAATAACGAAACCAATTTTTATAAAAAGTGACACAGAACTAACTTCATTACGTCACTGAGCACGAACCATAACATTGCATTGGGTTACTGTTCACGGAATCCAGCAAACGTGCTTGGCGGCAAATATTGCAAGGGTAGTACTTCCTCGGACGAACTCTTTCTCAAAGGAATCTAATACGTGCCTGCTATTAATAATCGACCTAGGTCAATCTGATAATCTGATCTATATTCACCCACTCTATTAGCTCTTACATAAATCAGTGCATGATTCTTAGCCACGAATATGTGGTAGGTCCCTACTCCCTAGCTACATACAGCCACCCTAACCCTATTATATCTTTACGGATCTGGATAGAGGTCTGAGGAGATTTTTACCATGCCTAATTACAGCCGTGTTATTAGTAAGCATATTTTCACCATGGCATGTAGGGCTTGGTTCGTTAGCTAGCGTTGTTATCTGTCAACAGATTACTCCGATGCTTAGTCTAGAGGTGCTGATAAACTTGAGCATTCACTTGTAATGAGCATTTGTGCGAATGTTACATAACAGAAAAATACGAGAACATTTTAGCGAGCATTCTATCGTTCTATGAAAATGTTCATAGCAATGTTTGGCTCTATGCTTGGCTCGGCTCGTTGTTCAGTGCGTTAAATATAAATACAGCGAATGCTCGATGTTCTGTTACAAGTGAATGCTCAAGTCTATCAGCACCTTTAGGTCGCAGGCTGGGGTAAAGCTGTGTTCACTGTTCCAATTCATTGGGCATTCACCAGTCGCGACTCTCCCGCGGTACAGAGCAGCTGAAACTTACTCTAAGCCTACTTTATTAACAGTGTATTCAAACTTGCTTACAATGTTTGAAGATCACTTACAAAAGCGTGTAAAATGTGTTGAACCTAGAAGTTTAGCCAACTTAGATGAGTTTTCAAAGTTTTAAATTATTTAATACCCCTAGTATTATCCATTCAAAAGGAATAGACCACAACCATTTTATTAAGTCTTGAGGATTTTATGATTAATTGAATAAAACAATAAATCAGTTCAGTGATCTTATAATAAATACTTGTAAAAATAACTAACTAAACAGTTG
Organism: Thera obeliscata; assembly: GCA_947578465.1. Lineage (NCBI taxonomy): Eukaryota > Metazoa > Arthropoda > Insecta > Lepidoptera > Geometridae > Thera > Thera obeliscata. Next base: position 11,300,132 of record OX387926.1, read on the forward strand.
AAAAAAGAGATATCTTTTCAATAAGTTATCAGTCAACTGCATTTGAACCAAGAACAAATATCTGTGTGGTGAACACAGATGTTTCAATCTTATTTTTAAAGAATGATTGAAAGCAACTTCTAGTTTGAATAGCAACTACTTATCATGTATTGTTATGGTTTTGTGACAAGTGTAATAATTTTTCAAAGAGGATGGCGCACTGGTATCAGTTTGTCAGCAGGCAGAAGCTTCACCACACAATCCGTGCAGTAATCTGTGCCAGCATTGTCTGTCCACCGAGCCCCTAGGAACCCGGTCTTCTGACAGCCAACACACATAGTCTTATTCTGAAACACCGGGGCTGTTTCATCCAGTAACCTTTGCTCTTTGGCAGATTTCAATAGCTCAACAACCAGCTTGCCTGTACTCTTAGTTTCCATATCTTGGGATTCTCCAGTGTCATAGGGATCCTCCATAGTGACGGGAACATGAAGCTGTGGGAAGAAAGTTGTTTTTTTGTAGTACATTGATCGAAGCTTACCCTGGTTCGAGCCTTTGGGGGCTCGACCCGGTATGGGCAGACCAGCTTTTGCTAATTTAGCAAAGTATTTTTGTATTCGACTCATCACTTGGGTGGGAGTTCGTGTGCCTAAAGCCTTAGCAACTTTCTTGTAGCGTTTCATTTCAACCGCTTCTTCGGGGTAAACCAAAAGTAATTCTTCTAGCCTTTTCTGCTCCTCACATGACCATAACTGGTTGAACGTCTCAGGTTTGCTGTCAGTAAACTTTCTTCCCCTGACTTTGAGTGTGTCAAAATCATCATGGCTGTGCTTCACATCTTTGATATCTTCATTTTCCAATGATGCATCAACTCCATAACTTGCCCAGTCAATCTCTGGAAGCTCATCTATTATCTGTCTTGGTGGGAAATTTATATAACCAGATTTGAGGTTTTCAATAAAGGTTAGAGGGTCCTCCAATGCATTTCTCTTCACGTCGGCTAACTCTTCGATATCTTTTAGAGCTTTTACCTTCTGCGCTTCCAATTTAACGAGGTATTTAAGTAAAGTACAATACTCTTTGTTACCTCGGAGTGATAAGTGGTCGGTTTCAAATGCAAACTCGTCCTCTGGTTCCATTTCCAAGACTTCTAGGTTTTCGAATTGATCGTCGTCCATATCAGCTGTAAATGAAATAAAACAAGACATGAATGTAACAGCCGGCATAAAACTACCTATTAGCCCTAAGAAACTAAGTGTGAAACTCAGAAACAAACTAAACAATGTTCAACACAAGAAATGCAAACCTGAGAACAGGAGCTCGTCCCTAGAAGGATGGTCCGGTCGGTGAGTAAATGTATTAACTTAATTGCTTTACTTGGTTTTATTTCTGCTATTTCCTCTATTTTTTAGCGAATGTTGACAAGAAATCGCATCACGAAAAGAAAACAAACAAAAAATTTTTGCGCAGCGTGAGTGACAGTGACCCACCGTGACAGTTGACAGGCCTACTAAATGGATGACACTGACAGACATGATAGTCAGTCAGATCAGAGTCAAACTTCATTTCATTGGTATGTCAGGCACTCCGCTTGTACCGCCATCTGTTAAAATTTGCGTAAACTACATTTCCAGCTGGTGGAAAAGAGGAACCGTGAACATTTCAACTCTCGCTTACAGATGGCGCTTTGAGCATTGCTAGCATGCTAGCGCTTCTGAACACAACCAATAGATGTCGTCACATTTTTTCTGAACATAACCAATAGATGTCGTAACGTTCTCCTTACTTTTCACTCAAGGTTTTAAATTATTCTATGATTCCCAAAAGTTCTAGTTTTTTTTAGTTGTAGTTTTAGACTAAGTTTTGTGTATGTAAATATCTGCATTTCGTTGGCAGATCGAAAAGAATCTATGACAATACATACAAAGGTTAGATTCCACGTACCTACCTAGGCCTATTTTGGTGAACTACAAAATTTACAAGCCTGCCACGATCTAACCTGCTTCTCCAAGTAACCCTGCCTAGTAACCAACTGCACCACTGAGGCCTTCATTAAAATTAGCTGTTCAAACAATCTCTGTGCAATCGTGTGCATGACTGACTGCATGTGTAATTTGCAAGCTATTATCTACTTTGCGTAGTTAATTGCTCCTGTAGTAACTCTATGTAAACTGTGGCGTAGCCTCACGGCCGCCCACGCGTGGAGCAATTAGTAGCATAGGTAATAATATAGGCACCTATTTATAAATAGGTGCCTATAATATTACCTCACCTGATTTCAGTTAGGTTAGTAGAGTGCCTAATCGAAAATTAAAATTGATCTTCTTTTTTTTAAATAATATAAATTTAAACCACAGAGCACAAATAAACCTCTCTTCTGTGTTATCTACATAGCAAGCACTAGGTAGGTTCTGTATGTAACTGAGAAGAAATTCCAAGGCTTAATTTTTTGTCATGCAAAATTCTCCACCAAATCTTACCAATATCGATGTTGTTTCATTTTTCTACAATTTTCTTTCGAACCCTTCCATCTGGTTGCCACGGTAGCACGGGGTTACCAGGTTCGTCCATTTATATGGATTCTATCTACTGGCACGACCGCCCAGTCCAACTTGAGCCCGGTCGTTTTTCTGTTGATACAATTTATTGCAGTAGAAAAAAAATACCTACCAAACAAAACAACCGGTTGTTTACCGGGTGCATACCTTCTTTGCTGAAGTGTGCGGAGTATAAACGTCCGCAAAAACAAGGGCCTTCTCTTGTTTAGTAAAAACGTGACACGTGACCGTGGTACACCGTGCGCCGTAGTATGCGCATGCCTAGATAATGCGCCTCGCGGGAAGGGAACATTGAATATAATAGAACTAGCAGTCGCGCGTGGCTTCGCTCAAGTAGGTATCCTTTAACCATCTCCTGGTTCTAAGCTATCCCCTCATCTATTTTCAGTGTAATCGGTTCAGCGGTTCTTGAATTATAAATATTAGTGTAACTAACACGACTTTCTTTTAATGTATAGAAGACTAGCGATCGCACGGGTCGTTGTATCGTGATGTGAATAGCCTCGTTAAATGAAGAATCCCATATAAAAATATTTTTTCAATTCGGCCCGCAGTACATAACGTAGTACATTTTACTTCTGCTAGGCCTTCAGAATTGAGACGAAGGATTGTTGTAGGGGCTCTCAGAAATGGGGTATGTTAGTAGGAGCCTCTAAGATCACTCTGGGTTCGAAAGAAATAGACACATAGCAAAAGTGAGTAAAATAAAATAGTTTTTGGTGACGCACGGTCATATTCCCCGCGGACTTTGTAGGCCAAGTATATGCACCAGGAAACAAATAAAGAGAGCATTGCCTTTTTAACCGTAAAAACTTTTTGGCAACCAATTCTACTTTTATTCAACTACCGATTCTTTTCGGTCATAACTTTTCTATTATAGTTTAATGTGCTTTAGTTTTGGAAACTTGATTTGAACGTGAGAAACTTATAACTTGCAAATACAAGTCATAAGTATTATTTGTGAGATGATAAAGGTGCATAAATATGCACCAAATACTCAAAATTCAATAAATAAATTATTCAGTTGTCTCACAAGAATCACTTTGAAATGTCCTAAGGCTAGGTGAGTCTATAGGTGTATATTACACGCGACTAAGCCTACACTACAAGAACTACCAGCGGGTAACCAACTCCCATGGTCAACCTGGAAGTCTCTGAATAGACTTCGGAGCCAGGTGGGCCGCTGCAGGCATAATTTAGTCAAATAGGGGTACTCCGACCACGCGGACTGCAACTGCGGAGCCCCACAGTCTATGCTTCATTTGCTGTCTTGCCCAGAGTGCCCTAACACCTGCACGCTGAAGGATTTGACTGACGCCACGGACAGCGCTATTAGTGTGGCCCATTTCTGGGCAAAACACATATAGCGACGACGACACGACGAAGAAGAAGAAGCCTACAAGAACAGGCAACAAAGTACGGATTGGTTCCTACCGTTTTGTGTATGACCCTTGTACAACTATTGGCCCGATACAATCTTAAAGTTGCACAACGATCTATGGAGAGAGTCATGCCAGGAGTTTCACAGCACTACGCGATAGAATAGTAATTAAGATCCCGAGAAAAATCCCAACAGAAATGATGAATATTTCGAGGACATGCTAATAAAAATATATGGCTAAAGTAAGAACCAACCATCCAACTTTCTAACAAAATTCCAGATTAAAATCGGAGCATTCATTTCTGAGCTACAAGGTTACCGACAGACAAACAAATAGACATACAAAATAAGGCTCAACTTGAACATCCCCTTTGATCGGTTAATGAAGAAATCCGTGGAAAAACCAAAGATTAATGACACAGCTTACAAACTTGAAGTTGTAATGTCATAAGCTCGAAGAACCGGAAACCATTGGTTAAACAGTTCTTGAATGGTGTGGTCACCATTCAAGAACTGTTTAACCCGGAGTCCCAGTGCATTTACAACATTTCGTTACCAAATGTTGTTTTCGTTTCGCCTATTTGTCTCTGTCTTTTGTATGGAGAAAAGATGAGACAACAACTCTAACTACGTAACGTATTTTTGCCGTCTCATATTTTCTCCACGCAATAGAGAGACAAAAAGGCGAAACGAAAACAACATTTGGTAACGAAATGTGGTAGCAAAACTCCGACTTCGGGTTCTGTTACCGAACCGGAAGACGAAACGTAGAAATATATAGATTATTTTATCCGGGTCACGCGAGTAGAGCCGAAAACAGATGCTAGTAAGTTAAATAACTAGGTTAGGTACACCCACTTATATTTCTTCTTCGTTGTAAATCAAACTTCCTAAATCATTCGATTAGCAAAAAGTCACGTATTTCATTTGCAACAGTTTGCTGCAAGCTATCTATAATAGATTTTACATTTTATTCAAAGAGCTATCTAACCTCATCGTAAACTAAATATTTTTAAAACTATGCGTCTTTTCAAGAATAATACTTTCATAGCGATGATGCGGCATATCTGAAAATGTATTTACATTAAAAAAAAAAACCACGCTGAACGAAGTCACCGTGCTATGATTTAATTTTAATTTAAAGGGCACGGATGTTTCACGGATTGCTAATAGACCGATTCAATATTTAATTTTGATAGTTAATATCAAATTTTGCACAGCCCTTAGAATAATGGGTGCACGAGACATGAGGTCACGTTCGTAGGCGACGTCTACGAGCAGCCACGCGGCTGCTACGCGGCGTAGCCTCGTAGCGCCTTGTGTTCAGTCGCATCGCAAACCTCGCTGTAGTCACGTCTCGCCGGGCACGATGTGCGATCGCGAGCAGTAAGAAACTTGTAAATAAACAATTCGACAGAAACTATTCCGAAAGAGTATCACGAACGTTTGTACCGTAGTACTGCAGGCCAGCGACAATAGAGCATGTGTAATTACAAGATAGGCCTACGTTTCGCGTGATGTAACGAGTTGCCCCCATTTACTAATGCGATTGTTTCTTGCAACAAAACTAACGCCGACACTATCACCTGATAAGCGGGTGATTTAATTTGTGAGTGGATGCAAAGCGGCGTTGCGTGTCAACAGTTTTAATTAAAACAATCGTAAATAGTGCCGTAAAGTTTTGTTGTGTCCGTCTTTTATGACATCTAACAAAGTTCCAAACTTCGTATCTTTACGACTCAGCAGCGTAGGTATAAAGTATACACTGGCAATAGTTTGGTCTCGGTTTAAGCATTCAAGCCACAGCAGTAATACATGAAAGTGCTTTTAGAGCGGCAGTCTAGCTAGCCGTCTCTCATGCAAGAGAATGAATACGCAGTCACGTACTGACAAAATTCGATTTGCTGCAGAGTGAATTATAAGAACTCTTTGGGGTGAATAAGTTTTGTGCAAGTCGACACAGTATATCGATGGTAAGCAGAGGCGTAGGTGCGTTTGTGGTTGCTTGTGGGGCGGATCGTGCGGCCGAATGGTGTGCGATGGTGGAGCGATGCTGTGCCTGGAGTCGCTGATGGCACGGTGGCGGGAGCGCAGCGAGCGGGCCCAGCGCGCCGAGCTAGAGCAGCGAGAGCGCTCCCGCAGCCTCTGCTCCTCGGCCGGCGATGGCAGCTTGCTGCAGCTGCTGCACCGCCGAGCCAGCAGCGCCATGTGAGTACCACCTCCTTCGTGAGTTGCTGGTGGTCGATGGAGAGAGTGCAGCGAGCCGAGCACATAAGAACTATAACTTAATTCGTTGTTAGTTTTGAGAATCTAGGTTAAATTTAATGAGAACACCTTATAACAACGCAATAAGTTTAGGGTGTGTTGATAATCATAATTGTCTACTCATACACATATCAGTTTGTCTTGATTCAATAGGCAAGACACATTGATTCAGTAGCGTGACGTAAAGGGACGCCAAACTTGGCCCGCGGGTGCGATTAATGTCCATAGTAAATTACCATGTAGGTAATGAGATTACAAGCAATCGCGCTGAAACTCGGGCTATTTTAAGAGGAAGCTCCTAATAACATAATAAGCAAAACATGGATATTACTCAAATCATTCAACCGTGAACGAACCAACATTTGATTGTCGACTCGGTATTTACGGACGTTCGTTTGGAACAATGAACTTGTAGCGTCCGCAATTAAAATGTTCGTTTCCACTCAAAACGCTAATCCAGCGTGGCGTTCCCGGTAATTAGCGTTATTTACTGCCAATGTGTTATTGAGCAGCGAAAAATGCGCATGGCTTTCACAATGGTGTCCTACTTTGCGGTAAAAATTGGGTCATTCTGACTAGAGAATACAGCCTTGTTTTTGTAAATTCCCGGCTTTTATGCTAATCCCGGGAAGCTCAACATAACAGAATATGCATGGACTTCAGTATTGTAGAGAAAGCCTACGAGGATTCATAATGAATTGTACAAAACTGAGTTAAAAAGTGCGGTAAAAATAATATGGCACATGCGCAGTTTTCTTGGACATAATCAAAGAATTGCGATCACGGGATTATCGGTACTAGAATTTCATATCCAACCCGGGATTCAAGCTCCCGGGATCATATCTTTTCACAAAGGCGGGCAATGAGATGCAGCGGGCGCCAAACTTCCTTATTGACGAATAAAACATTTTCCTCCTTAGTTTTACTTCCGCCCAAACTCTGTTGGAGTTTCAAGCTGAAGTGTTTACTGTTCTCTGAAAACTTTTTATGGGTCGTTTTATCCCGTTATTTATTGATCTTGCTAACAGACTCAATGTAATGTCTACAGCTACATTGTAAATCTCATAAGGCCTGCACACATCTAGGCGATGGCGATGGCAATCAGTGAAGCTCTGTCAAATATCGCTGTCATATTTGACAGCGTTTCACGGATCGCCATCGCAGATCGCTAGGATGTGCGCAAGGCATGTATACACAAGAAACTTACCTTCTTCTTCTCAATTATGTCATCTGTCCATTTCGGATCAATTTTGCCAGTGTCGAGTGAGGATATATTACGTAGATAAAATAGATTTTAGTCTAGTCAAGTCAGTCAATTAACATGTCGGCCCTAATTGGCTTTAAAAACAAAAGGTGGTCGTTTTTTTTAACCATCAGGAACATTTTCGATCAAATCAGATTATCACTTATTACACTTTAATTCCAACAGCTAACACTTTGAGCTAAGACCTCAAGTAATGTTGGTTAAAATATCACCGAAATTACACAACAGAACTCAAAATAACACCAGAAAAATAATTAAAATGGAAAAGCTATGTGACTCCCAAAATGACAGAAAACGAGGCCCTTACATGAGTTGAAGCTCAGACTAGTTAGAGCATGGATTTACGAAGTTTTAGGACTTGGCACTGACAACCGTACGCCTATTATCTCACTCGCACAAAAAGTTTTCTTGTTTCTTTTCTTGATCAATCTTCATTTGGTCTGAAAGGGAATCTGTATAATTAAGCACTCTCAGTTTTCAGGAGCAAATCAATAATAGTAAACGAGGTTTAAGAAAGCAGGAAATAAATACCATTTATTCAACCACCACGATTAAATGCAGGACTTAAAAAATAAAGGTGAAAAAACAGAAGGCACAAATGGTGAGTTGTTGACAGTAACTTTGTGACTTTACAGATGTTTTAATGAAGTTTCTGATTTTCGGCATTTCGCAGGTACTCGAAGGTATTATTTCATGTAAAAGCGTTTTCCAGGAATAATATTTTAATGACGTATAGGTAAAGTTACATAACCGCTGCCTGGTACGAATAAATCCATACAGGGTGTAATTCTTGGTGTAATTTTAAATCGTAAAAGATACAGGATGTAATCAGGAAAAGTTTATGCTCTCCTGGCTGTTTAATTATAAGTTGATTACGAAGTAAGCGAGGTTTCTGAAAGGTAGCTTAGAGAACTCGAAAGTTAATTCCAAACCAGAATTTCGGATGACAGGTTCCTGATATTTAAAGCAAATCCTTTCAGGGTTTGACACAAAAATAATAATTCTATATTAAGAGTCACCTTTTGGCGTGCCATTGACAATTTTTAAAGGTTCGTTGGTTATGCTTATGTAGACTTCCTTTTTTAACTTAATTAAAAAGTTGATAGGTCAGAGATAAGGTACGAAAAGAGCCTCTTTGAGACGCACTTATAAATATTTGGGTGATGTTACGAAACTCCAATCACTCTCAGCTTACCTAACCCCCGAATACTGAAACGCAACTCAGATTTAAGCACGTCTCAAGCGACGAATATTTGACAGATTTTCATTGAAAACTGTCAGATATTCGTCGCTTGAGACGTGCTTATATCTGAGTTGCGTTTCAGTATTCGGGGGTTAGTCTCTCTAAGTTAGAGTGACACCACACTGGAACTTCTCTGCTATTTTTATTTTGATAGAGGATCATACGAGAAAACGGTAAGAACAATAAAGCCGTAGATTGTTACCTATTCTCCTTGGATTGATCGCGTGGAGCAGGCCTTAACTCACCTATTTCAAGACGTTTCAAAGTGATCCTTGTGATTCAAGAAAGAAGAAAGAGAGAAAGAAAATACATTTATTTGACATATACATAGATGTAGTTGTAAACTTTCCCAATAGATAATGGTAGATAAAATATGCCAAATAGGCCCCATCTCAGCTTTTTGCAGCCTGACAAAGCATTATGCTGTTTATGTTCAGTTCTATCCATCCCAAGAATGCCTGGTAGAGAACGCTCTTAGCGATAATGCCGCCCATTGTATTACTGTGACTGTTTATTTTTAAGCTTAAAACTGTATCCTACTTACCTTGTGTGTCATTGTAATCAATAAAGAGTTATCTATCTATCTACCATGCCAAGCAGCGTTGGTTTTCAGGCAGATCCTTTTTAGAGAATAAACGATTTCTTACTTTGACTAATAATTATATTTTATTATGAAAGTTGTAAAAGTGATTTTCCAACATGCCCTTCGTAGAAATGGTAGTTGCGTGACAGCGCTCGATGCTTCACCCCGGTATTAAATTACCATATCAATAAGATAAAAGTATAATTAATCTTCACTTCATTAATCTGCCACTTGACTGCCCTCAATGCCAATAATGATTTTTCTATTCAAATTGCTGATGAAAGCGAATTACGGAAAGAATTATTAAGTCTGCACCATAAATGGGACAAATCAATGGTGCAAACGTAACCGCGAGGTCTCTAAAAACGATGTTTGTATTTGTGTTTGATAGTTTTCCTCTCACGACTATGAAAATAAGTCTGAAATGTCATACTAACTACTATTACTACTACTATGTCAAACAAGTGAGCCCAGTGGGAAAAAAGCGTGGTAGGAGTAACCAGTCCAACGTATGCCAAACCCTATTTTTATTATAAATTTTAGTTTTTATTCTATGCATTATTTTTGCGACGAACTCTCTACAGGGACTATACAGGTGAACAAACTCGGTTTTGCCTAAAATATAGGTAGGTAAGTGTTTGCCAATCGGCCCTTCAACCTTGTGGGTAGTCTGTTTCTGATTTTATGGAAACAGTAACCAAAATAATTTTGTTTTTCAGTTTTATACGCGAAATCTCTAAATGAAATTAGATTGAAATTGCGCGATTTGTACATAAACATCAGTACTTCCTGCGTTCACTAATATTTATTAGGAATTCGTGTAGATTTAGGTACTCTCCTGTCGCTCCACGTAACTAAAATAAATGACTGTGACTCGTGTCGTGACTTAAGACTTGCGCACATCTAGGCGATGGCGATGGCGATCAACTGAAACGCCATCATCGCCATCGCTTAGGTATAAAATGAAATAAAATATATTTATTCGTAAGAAGTATGGTACAATTTGATCTAAGATGTAAAAAAAAGGATCATCTACTTCGTCGGAGACCGACATACGTTTACAAAAAAGATGTACGCAGACCTTAAGCGTTCTGCGGTAGCGATCATTGAAATACTGTCAAATGTGACGGTGATATTTGAAATTCTATTGAATAAGAGCTATATTTTTGCACAAAAAATATAACTGTACAATGAAACAGCGCAATCAAACGATTTCTTTGTATCTGTACAACGCCAGGAAACCTATTCTACATTCAAAGCCAGTAAATTGAAATAATCTTTGTTACAGCTGTGTCGCACCTTTATCACGGTGTCAATAAACCGATTCCGAAATTGCTCCACCTACAAGCTCCAAATTACTAAGGCAGTCACGATTGCCGCGGTGTAGGTTACATTCAGGTCAATCGTTGGTGTATCTTTATCTATACAACTAACTGATAGAACAAGCATATTGCCCGCCTGATGTTAAGTGGTAACCATCGCCTATGTCAAGGCATCCTCGTAGGTCACGTACGTCAGGAATGTACCCTTTGATGCACCGGCCTGCGTACATCAACTTGAGGTGTACAGAATATGTTCAGCCTCGCATGCCGGTAATTCAAACCGAAACACAGCAATGCTGCTTCACGGCAGCAATAGGCATAAAATAAATTATTATTATTATTATTATTATTATTGCAGGGCAAAGGCCTCCCTTCCTTCTCTCCAGTCGTCTCTATTTAGTGCTACTTTGGACCATTCTTTAAGATAGGCGTCCATTTCATCCCTCCATCTTCGCCGTGGTCTACCGCGAGGTCGTTTCCATAAAATAAATATCATTTATAATAAATTTCATTCTATTATTTTACTTACTAGAGGCCAACTTGAGCTTCGGGTTATCTCCACACAATTTTAACATGAAGATTGAGTTATCAATATTTATTGTAACACAAACATTATTGCTATTTACCCAGTTTGATTAATTTTTATAAATAATAATAAAACCTTTTTATTTGAGACCTTGATCCATAAGGGTTAGTAACACGCCAAAATAACTTTGAACTATGTTAGTAATAAACAAATATGTACGCACGCACAAGGGCCAACTGAATCATGTGGCAAAAAGTTGGACTTTCTCGAATCTCGAACCGTACGAAAGAATTGTTTTCGAGATTGTATAAATTCAGTTTTTCAAGTCTTCTTGTTCAGAAAAGTTTACTTCGGTAGTATTTCAAACGTATAGCAAAAAACTCTGGGTTAAATTTTTACAAAGATTGATGATCATTCACCCTCGCACTTCAGCCTTGAACAAACTCCTTAATTCGCCGTTCCATGGCGAGAGCATTCATTCATTTGTTTGTATTCGTAATCAATCCGTTTTTATAAGCCCTTGACCGAAAAGAGAGCTGCTATTTTGAGGTATTGTGTGTGTTTTATGAAAAAGCTGAAACTGTGGCTAATTGAGAAAAGTTTTTATAATGTTAATGATTTTTTAAATACTTAATGACTTTGCATCTGACTTGCTTTGTTAATTCTAATTTTATTTTAAATATTTTTCATCCCACCAGCTCGGAAAGTGTGTTTTTGCTGTTCAATATCTGACTGGAAAAGCCGTTTTTATCCGCTAGAGGATAAAGTAAATTTGAATTTAGAATATCGTGTTCAATAAGTTTGTGAATACACAACCTATTTACTTCTACCTCCATGGTGCCGAATTTATCATACAACCTTTTTTAATTTGCTTAAAACTCGCACTCGTAACCTTCTTGGTGTATTTGTGAATTCAAAACATCATTAAACCTATTTTCTTCTAACTGCATGGTGCCGAATTTGTCATACAACCTTTTTAAATTTGTTAAAAACTCATACTCGGAACCTTCTTGGTGTGTTACTTTTAGTCGCGCCATGATCTTTTTTGCGTTTAGGTACCTATATTTCCTCGCTGAGGTGGGATGAAAAGTTACGTGTTGCACTCGAGTGCAAAGATTTTTCACCTTGTGCTCTTTTGATTCCTTCGCCAACGCTTAGGATTCTAACTTTTAAGCCACTCGCTCCGCTCGTGGTTAAATTTTAGAATCCTGCGCTTGCTCGGTCATCAAAATTGAGCACGCGGTTAAAAAGCAGCTTTGCACTCTTGTATAACAAATAACTATTATTCCTCAACTATGGACCACGTATTATAATAACACGAATTTAATTGTTAATAGGAATTTAATGATAATAATTATATTTTAATTGTAAAAAACCTAAAATATGCACTTTCGTGAAATATATGAAACTGATAAAATAAGATTAGAACAAATTACTAATCATATTACAAGCGAATGTTTGTCTGTATGCTCAGATTCAAATCTAAATATAATAAATAAATAAATATAAATATTCATGACCTCGATCGTTTTTAATATTTTTAAATTAGCTTGCTAATAAATAAAATAATAGTAAAAGGTTTCCAAAGTCTGTTTAATCAATTATAAACAAGTGTGGTTTTCGCGTTTGCTTTTGCCTATATTTTTTGCAAATACATAATTAGAATACAATATCACACCCAGATAGAGAACAAATATCTGTTTTCACCACACAAATATTTGTTCTCGGTGGGGAGCCCCACCTACGGCGCAGAAGGCAGAGCTACTACCAAACTAAGCTGAGAGGCTATAGTCAACCCGCATCGCACCATAATGTCTAATTTATGCGGTGGAACCACACGTCAACGCGTAATTTAACATTATGGGTTGTGCACGCCAAGTGAGGCATAATGTAGCTGTTCTGTTGAATACAGTACCACGTCTTTCCAGTGGATCAGGCCGACTGAGCGGGCAGGATGGTATAGGTGCTGGGCAAGCCTATTCCATCTAAAATCCTTAAACCTTAGGACTCTCATCTCCCAGGCTCAGGTCCCAGGCACTATAGCGCCCCGTAAGTAGGGGCATGAGTAATCACCAGTTGTCCCTGACGCTATATAAATCATCTACAATAGATGTCAGGGCCTTACTTACTATTGAAAATGGTAAATGTCATAATGTCCATCGTCGGCGATTTGTTTTTTTTCAAATTTACGTCAAAGAATTCAAAGTTTTTTTAAATTATACTTATTATTATATCTTTCAACTTTATAGCAAGTGAAGTAGGCTATAAGCTCTGTCTGGCTCTGTCTCTGACTCGGTTTAGAGTCTGTGTGAGTGTTGACTAAATAAATCCTACGTCGAAACGTCACATGCACAGTATAATACACTGGTAAGCTCTCACACAGACACAAAACCAGAGTCAGAGACAGAGCCAGACAGAGCTCATGGTAGGCCTAATAGCATTGGGCTTTCCATACATTCGCACACACTGCCGCGGACTTTGACAGTGCGATATTTGATCGCTATCGAAGGCGATCTAGATGTGCGCAAGGCAAGAGATCATTTCAATTGTCAGCAGTACGAAAACATTGCAAGTACCGTATCATCGTTTATCGACGCCAAAGTTTTCAATATGACTTCAATGTTTGCTTACCAAACATAAAACGGTATCAACGTCCGCGGGTATCTACCCTGGTGCCTGGCGGCAATTGGACGCCATTTGCTGCCAAAATGACAAATCGCCGACCTACTTCGCCTGCCCTAGCCCCGGTGACGCACAAGCGGTGCATACAACTACTTGTACTCAAAATCTTCGTGTACTCTCTGACGCGTAACGATGTTCTTCCGGGCTTCAATACAACGTCTTGTATTTCCAACTATGTAATTGACCTGCAGGGCTACCACAAGCTCCATAATGGTTATCACATATGGTTATGGTTGGACAGCCATAATAGCCATAGCTATGGCTGTCAAATTGTGTATAGATAGGCTGACCCACACATTCATTTTCTTCTTGGGTTTCAATGTGTTGACACAATTTGGCAGCCATAACCATAACCATAAGAAGCTCATGGTAGGCCAGCTGTTAGTCTTGTCCCATCAGTTCTTACTGCTTCTTCTTCTTATCATGTCATTGATTCTTTCAAACCAGTGTGGTGAAACGATTTCAATGCGATTTGAAAGCTATTAAGACCACAAAGTAAAACCACTTTTTTTTCGGTCTTCCTAGTAGGTCCAAAGTAAAACCACATTTACTTTTCGGTCTTTTTATAGCAGGTCCAAAGTAAAACCACTTTTACTTTGCGGCCTTTAAAAGCATTGAAATCCTTTCACCACGCTGGTTTGTAAGAATCAGTGACACTATAATAAGAAGAAGCAGGTCTTTCAGGCACTATGGCGTCCTGCAAGGGCTGGAGGCTTGAGTAATAACAAGTTACCCCTGACGCTCATAAATAATATACCTACAATAGATAGATAGATAGATAATAGATGCAAAGGCAATAACAACAAACAAATAGCTAAGTTTTCTAATTTTAACTGGCTGCTGAATTTAATCGAAATCAATCAATCAAAATGCGAGGGCTTCGTTAGACAGACGGACTTTCTATGACTTCTTTCAACAGATATCCATATCAATACATATTCCAAGAAATACGATCAGTATGCCTACCACAAGCTCTGTCTGGCTCTGCCTCTGGCACTAGTTTTGTCTCTCTCTTGTCTGTGTAGGTGCTCACCAGTGTAATAAACTGTCTGTGTCGTTTCGACGTAGGATTTATTCAGTCAACACTCACACTGACTAAAACCAGAGCCACAGACAGAACCAGACAGAGCTTGTGGTAGGCTTACAGCTTCGTTATGTAGGGTATGTTATGCTGTAGTGACCTACTAATAGCTACAAGCCCCCACGGACGCATAAACGCGTTGTTTTGGCGTACGTTTTAGTTAAATATCAAGATGTTCAATATTATGAATTAAATATTATGAATTATGAATTATATTTGATGACTTTTATACAACGTCATAATACGGTTTAATTTACCGTGTCCAAGAATTCTCCAGATTTTTCAGAAGCGCCAATAACAATGCACAATGCTGCAACTAAATGCAAGTACCTTATACACTGCAATACAAAATTACAGTCATCGCCACCGGTTATGACAGTAACGAGCAGAACGACGTGCTTCCTGGATTCAGCACAAAGACATTCAAGTATAAACTCGTATAAATTGGCATAATTACCGTTATACCACGTGCGGCTTCCTGCTGGAGTCTCTCAAGTGATACCAAATATTACCGGCTGTTATGACGTTGACAACCGTGAAACAACTTCTCGCTCTCACATTTTGAAAGATATAAAAACATTAAACTTATCTATCGAAAACTGCGAGGAACTTTATGGGCAATCCGATTGCACACAATTGAGCAAAAAAAAACAAAATTGATGCTAACACGTTTTCCTATTTAAAAGTTTATTCAAGTGCCAGTAACCAGTAACCAGTTGAGCTAAATGTTTAAGTAGGAAAACGTGTTAGGATCATCATTATTTTTTAACAAACTGTGTGCAATCGTATTGCACACAAAATAGTAGATTGCGATTTTCGATAAATTAAATCAGTGATTTTATATCTTTCAAAGGGTCAAATTGTGCAAGTTACTCACTTGCACCATTTGACCCTTTGAAAGATATAAAATACATCGACGCGCGACGGTTGTGTCCACCTTAACTGCCAACCAGAGTGCTCGCTTTCTAGAGTGCATTAGCTACAGCATCCAAAGCACTAACAAGGTTCAATAAAGATAACTAACCTTACTAACTATCAGCTATCCGGTTCCCATATTACAAGCTCTGCTTAGTTTGGGGCTGGGTAGTGTTGTGTGAATTGTCCACAATATTTATTATTTATTATTATTACTAATAGTTTCCCAAATATACGTTATAGTCTTTATGAAACTTATTTTTTACCGAGCGATGGAAATAAACAAAAGAAATAAATAAATAAATGCAAAATATTGCTAGACATTTCATATGCAACTTTATATCTCCAACCTAAGCAAAACCGTTTGGGGACGAGCAGGCTGATAAGTTTTTATAAGTACATAAATAAAGGCTTTGCTACGCTTTAAACGCTTGGTCAGATATCCTGACTTTCGCATTAAGAAATACTGGCATTTATATTTCAAAGTTTTCTTTAAAGTACTCGTATGAATGCCAGCATACAAACAGCGAAGCATTAAGAATTCTTGACTTGAACTAT
The DNA here is from genome assembly GCA_947578465.1 of Thera obeliscata. Classification (NCBI taxonomy): domain Eukaryota; kingdom Metazoa; phylum Arthropoda; class Insecta; order Lepidoptera; family Geometridae; genus Thera; species Thera obeliscata. Next base: position 11,316,489 of record OX387926.1, read on the forward strand.
ACCGCTATGGCATTCCTATAAATTCTTTCATCTCAGACTTATTTCTTCTACGATAACCTGTCGACCGTCCGAGTTTGAAGCGGTTTGAAGGCTAACGTTCTCCAACACTTTAACCAGACGTTAGTTCATTTTATTTACAGTAAAGAAAGAATTGTACCTATACCTACTATTTATAGTATCATACAAAAAACGGTAAGAACCAAACCGTAGTTTGTTGTCTGTTCGCTTAGGCTTAGTCGCGTGGAACTGGCACCTATAGTCTCACCTAGCGAATCAATAAATTATTGAATTTTGAATTTACATAAGATTTTATGAAACTAATCGCGTGGTAGGAAACTTCGTCCTATTTAACCTAGAAATATTATAACTGCAATAGTATAGAATATAGATGCTTACATATATTATTTTGATGATATTAAATGTCGAAAAGTCCAAAACAAACCGTCGGAAAGTTTGTTAAATATAAATATTCGCTATATTGTTACACTACCACGCGAACGAAACCGCTAATATATATATATATAAATATTAATTTGACTTTGATCCTTACCTACTGGAACGAAAATTTAATTGAAACCATAGAACTACCGACATGAATTAATAAAATTAATATTGGAAAGCAGAATATCTAAAGTTACCAAATTATTTTGATTAAAATTACCAATTTATATGAGAAATTACTTTAAGTGATACGTGTTTGTGCTCTATGTCATTAATTAAACCCACCCAATTCTTCAGAAAAATAAATACCTACCTCTTAATTTTCAATATCGCTGACTCCAACAAAGTAAACATTAGATACTTTTATCAGTTAAATTGTATTAATATTATTCAAGAGGCTTATTCAGCAATTTTATTAAGTAAATCTTTTTCGGTATCAATGTATACGGTTTATTCAAAAATAAATTGATTCTGAAATTGACTGAAAACGCTGAACCCACGGTTTTACTGTTTGTAGAAATTGTGGGGTCTTTGGCATTGGAGGGTTTAATGGAAATTTCGTTGCGCATCATTTGCAAATTCGATTCAATCCCAGCTTGTTCGATGTGTTTGAATGGGCGTTTTCACATTGGATGTCATCGTACATAATGGTTGCATTTTCATAAATTTTACAGGCATTGACAGCGATATCTATATCGGTGACGATAAAATTGTGTATAACCGTTAGCAGTTACGATCGATTCGGACAAATCATTGCTCGCTAAATAATAATGCGTCTGGACGTCTACTCTAATTCTTTGTACACGCAGTTGCAACACCGTCCGAAATACGGCCGCATAGCACTAGCTTTGATTTATAAGAAATATATAATAGGTACAAATCGCTTCAAGCATAGGTTTTTTGACAATCATCCATTGAAAAGTGTAAAAAATTTACGCTTGAGGCTCGACTCAGACTTTTATTATATATCTAAGCATTTGGCTGCCATCACACTTGATAGAAAGTGAGAATGCAGCCTAAAATGGAGCATGCTTAGCCATAATCCACCTGTTCACTCTTGTCTTAAAAGATCCTGAATTAAAACATTCAAACACACAAACACTGTTTCTGAATACGGCCCTCACGTCCTACTCTTGTGGCCTACTTTTCGAAATCAAACTCGCTATTCAGTATCTGTCGTCAATTACTATCTGACTTAGCACGAGTTAACACGTTTTTAAAACTATATTCGGTCGTTTTAATATCCAATTCTCCAGTTCCTATATAAATAAATCTGTCAACCATTACTATGATCGTAGAACATAAAAAGTTCGAAAATATGTGTCTAGTGCACGAAAGGAGCCTCTTTGAGGCGCACTTAAAATCCTTTCACCACACTTTGTTCGAAATAATCAGTTACACGATAAGAAGAAGACTACGTTTATTAAATTCGGATTCGTTTTATGTCATCTTGAGAAGCAATATAGCCTTTTCACAATAGTGATATTTTTTATTTTTTTTTTATGTAACTAGCTGTTGGAACAAGCATATGGCCCACCTGATGTTAAGTGGTAACCATCGCCTATAACAAAGCAATGCCTCGCAGGTCACGCACGTCAGGGAACGCGCCCTACGATGCACTGCCCTGCGTCCATAAACTGGAGGCATACATGATATTTTGAGTTCTGTGATTTCGGTGGTAGGTATATTATTTTAACCAAATTTTCTTGAAGTCTTATCACAAAGTGAGATCAGTTATCCTGATTTGAACGAAAATGTTTTATAAGGTTTTGAACGAAACCTTTCAAAATCTATGATGGCCAACTTGTCTATGTTTTTTTGTTGTCTATGTTTGTGAATTAACTTGACACAAAAAATGTTTATTTCACTTGACATTGCTCGTCGACGGGCAAGTCCAAATTGAAAACCATTACAACCACAGCAGAATAAGGGCGCTTGTACACGCTAAGAAAATTTGCCGTTCCTGCGGCAGACAAGACAAATTCTTCGTGTAGACGACAAGAATTTTGTCTTTTCCACACACGAAAACGCAACAACGTTCGCCGCGTCGTGTCTTGCGCAGATAAGATTTTTTTCGTGCACCGCTACGAGCAGTGTACACAGTTATTTTCTAGTTACGACACGAATTCTTGGGTAGACCCGGCGTTTTTTCTTAGCGTGTACAAGCGCCCTAAGTGTTCTGTGAACACACTCGCTGGTTTAAGGGTTCAACAATAATTAAATTCCTTTCCACGGGTTCTGACATTAAATTAGCTGTCAAGACAATATTTGCATTTTGGGAAATAACCACAGGGATTTAATAACGTGTTTCTCCTTGCTTCAATTTTGTATAATATATCTGTTTTAGCATTTTTACCCATCAATCACATTATGGTAAACACATACTTTCATTTACGCATTTTCAAAAGAACTCAATAAAACATTCGAAAAAAAATTGGATTCAAATGTTAAACATAATTATATTTATTATTTATATTCTATTTATTTATATTTTCAAATGATTTGCGCATTTTTCAGACCGACAAGTCTGTTGCCATCTGTATTTGTTGACACGAATGTGACAGTGACAGTCTAAACTAAACCACAATAACTATTCTATACTATTCTGGGTATAATATTTACAAAATAATGGTATCGTATTATATATTATTAGCTATCTGGTTCCCATAGTACAAGCTCTGCTTAATTTGGACCTATAATGAATGTCCTCTTTTTTATACTTTTATAAAATTTCCGAAAACAGCGACAAAATACATCGGCAAAGTTCGGAATGTATGAATAAAGGGGCAAGGAGGTGTGTTTGAATGTCAGCCTCTTTTATGACCTGACGCAAACCAATGTCATATCAGGCGTATATCTAAACGAATTACAATGTAGACTGTTTCCAGTCACGCCATTTACACTCTTTCAGAGGGGTTAACCCATTTCGAGCGAAAAGGCTTTTTATTCGAAAACAGGCAAAGTTATAATTGGCTTTTAGACGTGCTGCGTCGTTTTTCTACTTTCTGTGGTTGTACTGATGTCCGACAGGGAACACATTATGCCTCGTTTCCACGCGTGCGTTCAACTCGACATTCAACGTGCACATTCACATTCACGCGCGTGGAAACGGTACGCCCGAGCCCGTAAACGCGCCCGCTGAACGTGAAAGCCGCGAACCGGGCGAGTGTCGGTTTTTTGATGAATGTGCGGGCGCCCGGTGTCTGTTTACACGCGCGCGGGCCAAATTGGTGTTGCCAATCATACAGATTTATCTGTATTTATACAGAATTTAGGGTAGTATTACAGATTACAGATTTTACCCTACTTTTATACAGATTTTTGGAATCTGATTTAGTCTATGTTAAGATGAACATCTTTAGACATAATAAAGGCTAAAAATATTAATTTAGATCCACTTTTGATAATACTATTCTTCTTCTTCTTAATGAATGGCATCTGCCCTTTTCGGATCAATTTTGCCAGTGTCGAGTAGTTTGAGAATGATGATAATATATTACATAGATAAAATACTTTTCCGTCAAATCGTCAGTCTTCTGTCATAGTCGGCCCTACATAATTGGCTTTGGAAGAAAGATGGCCGTTTATTCCAAAACCATCTGAAACATTTTCGATCAAATCAGAATATCACATAATACACTTTAATTCTAATTGCTAACACTTTGAGCTAAGACCTCAAGTAATGTTAAAATACTCAAGTTGTGTTAAAATACCACCAAAGTTACACAACAGAACTCAAAATAACACCAGAAAAACAATTAAAATCAAAAAGCTATGTTCCTTCCCGAAATGACAGAAAAAGAATCGATAATACTATTAGTATAGTTAATATAGTTATTAAGACTTCACTGTCAGTCCGTCTGACTGTCTGTCTGTCTATCTGTCCGTCTGTCACCAGATATTTTGCTTTGGCACGTCACGTGGCATAACTGGCGGGCAGTCAGTCAGTCTCTCTCGCGCAAGGAATATAATACTCTCTACGAGAGAAGAACCACAACTCCATACATAAAAAGTGTAGACAAAATATCGCATAGACGCTAACGCCATCTATTAGGGATCCCACAGTAACTGCGAGTGCTGGCGAGTTGGCGGGTAGTTTGACATTAGTACCTACCTACGCCCTACTGTTATTGCAATACTATAGGTAGGTATAAAATAAAACGAAATCATGATGATGCTTCGTTTATTGGTCTAAAATCTAAATACATAAATTGTTGTATAACAAACAGAAGTACAATTACTATAATATTATTAACACAGCAAAATTCAACGTGAAGTATTTGTCAATAACCGCAACAATATAATCGTAAATTCACTTTTTGTTTTTATTTATGAAATAGTAATAACTATCAGGATTGAACATTGTAGGCAAGATCTCAAATCAACCATAATAAATATATTTGGACAAGAACAGATTTTTTATTTGTTTTCTCTTCAGAACTGTTCTCACACAAGGTCACTATATTATTTCTCACTTTTTTACTAACTAATAGTCTCAACCACAGTGTTGTTGCTTCAAGCAAACAGATACGACGCACGGGAAGAAGATAGTAAACATATATTTGTAGAAGCTTTCATCACAAACTCTAGAAAAACTGAAAAACTCGAACAACAAAACAAAAACTTTGTTTGATTTCAGATGAAGTTGACATTTTGTTAAAATTAGGGTTGCCATCCAACAAATCTATCAAAATATTGATCTCGATTCTTGACATCTCACTTTGTTGAAAATAATCGATTATTTTAAATATTGAGCTTATTAATGTGTAGGTTTTTCATAAACTAATAAATAAACTTTTCATTTAGTAATTTATTAATTAAAATAAGTGTAAACATATCATTTACATGTAAATTTTACTATAGAAAATAAAGTTAGTATCGATAATAATAATCGTTTTCATCGATTGTTGATATTCATCACAAGGCTTTTGTATAATGGTAACTTTTTCTTGTTCTGTCTCGTTTCCTCTTGCATATTCAATATCTTCTCCCTCACTCACTTCGATTCCATATTTTGTAGTCTTCACAGCTTCAAACAAAGTTATATGACCCTGCTCTCGCGCTTTCGTGACGAGTGGACGTTGCTAAAAAAAGTCGCTACGATCGGAGATTACTGTTGAGGTTGCATCAGTTAGAATAAAACCTCTGTGACTGTTGCTTAGACAACGAGTCAATTATTGTTTAACAAATGTCTTCATGTTTAGTTAGGTTACAAAGTCGTAATCACAGAGTATCGTAATAATTACAACATGGTCGAAATTAAAAGTATTGTTTCGCTGAATAATGCACTGCGCACTTGCCAAACATCAAACACCAACAAAACTATCAAAGAAAAAAAGAGTACGGTGCGAGTTGCGAGAAAGCGATTCATTCATTTTTCTACAACTACAACCAATTTTCATATACACTGATTGTTTAACTAGTGGGCAGGGCAAAGGGCATACTTTTACATTTAGACGTATTTTGATGATCGGGGAATACTTCGTAATTATTTACATATTGACTGTCAAGGTAATTCATAATTAAAAATACCGTAGAAAATGACACGGTAGTGAAACATTACCGTATACCGTGTTTAAGCCAAAAATACCGTGCATCTACGGTAATTACCGTGTACCTGGTAACACTGGTTGCATGCCGCGCAGCTCGCCAGGCAGCTCGCCGGGCTGCACGGCAAGCATGTAAACAGCTTGAATGTTCGCTGGCCCGGGACGGGCTGCATGCCACGCAGCCCGCCAGGCAGCCTGCCGGGCTGCCCGGCACGCATGGAAACATTATATGCTACATTCGTTAAGCTGGGAACATATTAGGCGGACGCGTCCGACGGACGCGGCTGACAGCCGCGACTGATAGATATCTAGCTAATTAGGGCGCTTGTACACGCTAAGAAAATTTGCCGTTCCTGCGACAGACAAGACAAATTCTTCGTGTAGACGACAAGAATTTTGTCTGTTCCACACACGAAAACTCCGCCGCTCCGCAACAACGTTCGCCGCGTCGTGTCTTGCGCAGATAAGATTTTTTTCGTGCACCGCTGCGAGCAGTGTACACAGTTATTTTCTTGTTACGACACGAATTCTTGGGTAGACCCGGCGTTTTTTCTTAGCGTGTACAAGCGCCCTCAATGTACACTGAAGTGTGCAAACTATCGGATGTAAGCCGCGGACGTAACCTTGAGCGTTCGGACGTCCGACAGAAATCTGGCAAGCCAGGTCCCGTTAGACTGTGCACACTATCAGTCGCGGCTGTAAGCCGCGTCCGTCAGCCGCGTCCGCTAATTTGTTCCCAGCCATAGTCTGATGTGTGGTAATTTAAAATGTAGTGTTGCTAGAATTTACCATATAATATAGTGAGAAGTTTTTATTGTTGTCAGGTTGACATTTGCTTGGCCAATTTTGTAACTCTACTTCCTACCGACTAAAAACAAAGTAATCAGGCCATTGCATCTGTTGTAGATGTTTTATACAACCTCAAAGGCAACTGGTGATTACTCATGTCCCTATTTACGGGACGCTAAAATGCCTGGGAAAGGATTTTAAATGGAATAGCCTTGCCCAGCGACTATACCATCCTGACAGCTTAGTCGGCCTAATCCACAGGCAAGACATGTGGATCCATCTTAGTACGTAGGTACTAAGATGGATTGATACTTGTTAAATTTATTTACACAAAGAAACTTACAATTTACAAAATGTACAAAATACACAAGAAACAGTTGAGCTATCTGCAGATCGTTACAAACGATCTAGGGATAGCTCAACTGATTCAAATCAGTGCCAGACGGAAGCGTCCCCAAGACGCTGGCGGCATTGCCACGCTGAATAGCAATGCTTATACGCTGCGCCAGATACCCACCAGCTCTTGGGTCACGCGTCGCTTCGATCAGTCAAGTCAATTGATACCTACTTGTTTGAAAAAAGGTACAAATAAATGTACGCAAAAACGAACATGCAAACGAGCAGCGGGTGGTAGTTTCTCTTTTACGGTCTAATAAATAAACGAGCATTAAAACTATGAGCAGGATATGACGCAGGCATGAGCTAAAGTCAATGTGAGAACAAGTGAACAACACTGATACACTCAGTTTAGAATCCCACGGGTTTAAATTGTTCCATAATCTAAAGTGACACTTTGTTGGGGCTTATGGGCGTTATGGTCATAAGGTCAACGATCCTATGCAGTACAATTTAGCTCAAACTATATTTTGATCTAATTTACTACTGTGTCCTGTTTCGCAAAGCAAGCGGAAAAGTACCGTCTTACTGCCAAGTTTCACCAAAAAAATACAACGAATTGATTACTACGAATCAGCTTTAACTTTTGCGATAAGTCTTGCATCTGATTTGTTGGTCTTTGGTATAATAACATTTTCTAATTGAAAACTACAAGCTAGCTAAAAAATCTTGTCCCAGTCAGTATAGTGTCCCGTAAGTAAAGGTATGAGCAAAAACAGTTGCCCCTGACGCTATAAAAAACATCTAGAAAAAAAACAAACGCCTCTTTACTTATGATAATGACGTTTCCACTAGATGGGCCCTAAGCTTGTTTCCTAACTAATTTGTATAAAAAAACGTTTTTTCATGAACGAAAAATTATTAAAGTTGATAAGGTAAAAATATGTTATGGAAGTAAATTTTATTACACTTCAAACGTTAAGTACCCCGTCCTGCCCCACCCCCCTCCCCTTGTGAAGGGGCAGTTAGAGGGAGAAATGTCGGGACACAAAATTGAGGAGGTTCACGTCTCAAAGTCGTTTTAATTAGTAGGTATATACTTAGTGGATCCCCGTTGTCAGCGATCACTCCGGCCTTCTTTATGGGACAGCTTAGCGGCTTAATGAAAAAACTTTACATACCCCCTTTAGTTTCTTGATGAGTTTACCGAGTTAGCTGAAGGCTCCCCTTCGTTACGTAAATTGCGACGAGTTGCTGCTGTTTTAACAATAGTTTTTTAAATGGCATTTTACGGCCGAGATGTTGTATTTGGGCAGAAGAGCAAGCCCCACTTCATTTATGGCCTGAACACACCTAGTTCGCTGGCGGTAGCGAACAGTGAAACGCTGTCAAATATCGCTGTCAGATTTAAGATTTGACAGCGAATATAGTATTTGACAGCGTTTCACTGATCGCTACCGCCAGCGAACTAGGTGTGCGCAGGCCTTTAGATAGATAGACATAGAGATAGATAACTCTTTATTGATTACAATGACACACAAGGAAAGTAGGATACAGTTTTAGCTTAAAAATCACACTCATATAAGTCACAGTAATACAATGGGCAGCCTTATCGCTAACAGCGATCTCTACCAGGCAACATTTACAACATTTCGTCTTCGAAATGTTGTCTTCGTTTCGCCTATTTGTCTATTATATGGTGAAAACATGAGACACCAAAAATACGTTACGTAGAAATGATTGTAACAAGTTGCTGTCTCTTCAATTTTCCATACGAAAGAGAGATACACGTGCTCACACGAAAACAACATTTTGTAAACGAAATGTGGTAGCAAAACTCCGACTTCGGGTATTGTACCTGAAGTTGGAGTCGGAAAACATTAAATACTCGTACCTACTCAAAGAAAGATAAAATTGATAAGTTGAATGTTTATACTTCAACATTTTTAGTTTTCTCGCTCTTCTGCATGCTCTATCGAAAACATGTTTACCTGCATAATATTACTAACTTTCTCTACCACACGTTTCCTGCTTTTAAAACGCAACATTTTATTATTTAAAACGCGCTGGTTGGAACAAACGATATCAAAAATTCCGTACAATATTCGTTTCATATTCTGCGGTGCGCTTGGAATCCATGCCACAATGGCCACAGAGCTGGCTGCGAGGAAATGTTACTGTGGAGTGTTTAAATGTAGGTACTACAACGCATCCGTTCTTCCAGTTCTAATTATAATCTGAACTTAATTAAAAATTTACTTATTAAATCCCACTTGTGAATAGATTTTATTGAAACTTTATATTAATATAGCTTACATCAGAATATCACATAAGCTACAATTTATAAAGATATTGTAACGTAGAACGGATGTAAGTCACGGGAACGGGGCGTAACGGGATCGGGGCGTAACGGCAACAGGGCGAGTGAAACCGCGGGCGGCCGATAATAAATATGTGGGCATTCCACTCAGCGCTATCTAGCCCTTATCTAAGCGATGCTTGTATTATTGGACCCAGATAGCTGAACAGTAACCTACTCCTTATTTTTGTCGAGTTCATTTATTTCAAACCAGTGTGGCAAAAGGATTTTAAGTGCGCTTCAGATAGGGTCCTTTTGTGCCTTCGACACCATGTTTACGAACTGGTTAGATTCTATGACATGCTAGTTTCTTCACGATGTTTTCTTTTACGTTTTTAGAGTACAGGCTTAATGTAGATAATATGTACATACATTTTCGACAGAAAAAATCCTTAATACGCGTCTGGGTTTGAACCCTAGAATTGGAAAGCGGGATCGATGATAGTAGTATTGGATAAAGTGTAGTGTATAAACTTAATAGTTTAACTAGCGGCACATAACTTTAGCGCTGAGCGATACGCGGAGGGGATTAGCTGCGCATGCGTCGTAGTGTGCGCATGTCGCGCACTCTGTGTGTGCAGAGTGTCTTATTGATACAGAAAGCGGAGTGCGACTGGAGAGCCAATCAGCGCTACGCACGCCCGCCCTTCATTTCGCTAGCCCCCCTCAGGTACCTTATTTTTGACTTCTGCGGAATAACGGTCAGCGCTTAAGAGGGCATCACACAGGCGACTCTCCATACAAACGTAGTCCCCTATTTCCTCCCTGGATAATGCCTCTAGAGTAACCATTTTTTCTCATAAAATCCAGATCTGCTATATACGTGCTCGTATGTTTTCCTTTTTTTCAGAAACTTATTGATAAAGATTATCAATAAGTTTTTCCGTATCCGTAAGTATCAGTAAGCGATTCCCTCCTAAGTTATACGCCGCTACTTAGAGTAAATTAGGTTTCTTCACCATTACGTAGTTTTCAGTTTATTTTCGTTTCTACGAAGTTCTATATTCGCAATTAAACCCATACGAGGCAAGCTGATAAAGAGATTAAAGTGGTTTTAAGCTGTGCGACTGGGCGCAGAGATTGCAAATTAGCATAATACGTATGTGGTTTTTCCTTAGTGGGACTTTTTATTAGTGTTTTATTTTTATCTGTATAGTTTTGCAGTATTTTTTTCTAACTTTGAAACTGTCTAGATCTGCCTAATACATTAGATATGTTATTAAGCTATCAGTGCTACTTTTTTAATAGTGATTAGGTACTAATAAGACGAAAACTCTTCATTGATTATAGCTACAACTCTGTTAATCTTTATTACACTGCAGATAATACAACTCTCTAAAACGACGCCATAATCTCCTTCCTCTTCTTCTTTTTTTCCACTAGAGACGTAACTTCTTGCTTGATCCGAATAGAGATGTCCTATTCCCAAAACTGGTTAACAGTACGCACGTAATATTTGAATAATTTCAGGTTTTTCTACTAAGTATTTTTTATACAAGTAGTTGATAAAACAAGCATATGGCCCACCTGATGTTAGGTGGGTATCATCGCTTTACAACGAAGCATGGCCTCGTAGGTCACGCACGTCAGGAACAAGTTGCATTCAGTTGAATCGACGAGAGATGTCACCTGGCGTTCTTCGTCGAATGTGTATAATAAGTATAAATGTATAATAAGGGTCCAATGGCACAGCGGTCAGCGCAGCCCCGTACAAAGGGGAAGGTCGTGGGTTCAAATCCCGCTCGGCTTACAACTTTTGGGACATTATAAAAACCTTTGTGGTTTAGATTAATAAAATACCATAATTTTTTGTTCTCGGTAGAGATCGAACCCACAACCTACTGCAACCTACCTAACCAAGCTACGAATATGAGCACAGAAGAAATAATAGTACTGTGAGCAAGCAATGTCACAAATCCTATTTTTCGTCTCATCACTCTTTTGTAAATAATCTGTGTCCCACACGCACTAAAAAAGTACGCACATTTTTTGCAAAAGACACGTAGCGCTCTTTATTACTTCAGGGGTTTCTTCTTTCTACGTTAGCCTTTTGTTTCCAAATTCATTCTTCAGAATTTCCTCAGTAGGCCTACCACAAGCTCTGTATGGCTCTGTCTCTGACTCTGGTCTGGTCTGAGTCTGTGTGAGTGCTCAGCAGTGTATTATACTGTGTGTGGTTTCGACGTAGGATTTATTTAGTCGACACACACACAGACTCAAAACCAGAGCCAGAGACAGAGCCAGATAGAGCTTATGGTAGGCCTACAGCATTTATTTTTTTACAGGCGTCGCCAGAAAACTTTTCGTAAAATGAACGTCTGCAAGTAATGATTCTCGATTGAGGATATTTATCCAGGGGCGTGTTCGGGCGTCGGCGTCGGCTTACCGAATGAATCTTATGATTTATCACTTACACAGACTTAGTTTCATAGCAGTTATTGTTCTCGGTTCTTTTGACGAAAACGTTTATTTTTCGTGGTTTGAGAGCGCATTATTTAAGTTTGTAACTATAACCTAACCTACTAGAAGATGTCCTTGAGCCTCCAAATTATTTTGTTTTTGACTGTACCGCCTATTATTTAATTACAGGCAAGAAGTGGGATTCCTTGCCAGCGTCTGTTATTCCGAACACTTATAACTTGAATGTTTTTAAGAGTAGAGTGAACAGTACCCGAAGTCCCAGTGCGTTTACGACATTTCGTTACCAAATGTTGTTTTCGTTTCGCCTATTTGTCTCTGTCTATTGTATGGAGAAAAGATGAGACAACAACTCTAACTACGTAACGTGTTTTTGCCATCTCATATTTTCTCCATACAGTAGAGAGAGACAAATAGGCGAAACGAAAACAACATTTGGTAACGAAATGTGGTAGCAAAACTTCGACTTCGGGTACAGGTATCTTCTAGGTAAGCGTATTACACCATCAAACGCATCATCACTTTACAGCAGGTGAGATTGCGGTCAAACGCAAGCCTATAATATGTAAAAAAAACCCGATAATTATTTATAAATAATGCCTACTGCCTATCGAAAACATTAAAAAAATGCTGGCTATTATAATAAATCACTTTCCAATCAATTTGTAGAAACAAACAACCTGTAAAGCTATTAGTACTGACTCCAAGAGTTTATAATGTACCTACTCGTACCTACCTACACAGTGGAGCAGTTATAGAAAGATGACGTCATTACCCGACGCTCGTGGCCGAGTACTTCGCTGGACATCGGCATACCACGTCCCCATAGGCTATACAGATTCAAACTAAGTTGATTACCTAACAATTCAAATTCCCAGCTCGCAAATATCAATGGAAGTTGGAGAGCTTTTGAGTTGAACCCATGTGCAGTTATTTTTAATACGAAATCGTGTGTGTGTGTTATGTCAAAGTCAAATGTGTATTTATTCAATAGTATCACAAGGTATCACAATAGTATCACTAATCACTGGATAGAATTGCATGATCCCAAGGTGCTATCCAATGAACGGTATTACCACATAATAATTTAAGTTTAAAAAACTTGAGAAACCGACTTCATTGTCAAACGGCTAAACCGATTTTAATCAAATTTGTTTGGGACAATCTGGACGTATGAATAACCTTCCAAATAAAAAAATAATTTTCTAAATCGGTTCATAAAATAAATGACGGAGGCATGCAGTTACAAACATTAAAAAAATTATTTTTAAAAAAATGGCAACACCGATTTCAATAAAATTAAAATGGGACCAATCTGGAAGCAGTACCTTTCAGATAAAAAAATAATTTTTCAAATCGGCTCACAAATGACGAAGTTATGCGGTAACAAACATTAAAAAAAAAAAAAAAAAAAAAAAAACATACAACCGAATTGAGAACCTCCTCCTTTTTGATTGGAAGTCGGTTAAAAAGGATGGTGCGTGAAGCGATTGAGATTAAGAAATATCCTAATTTCAATCGCGAAGACGGATTCAGACTTTCTTCATCGTGGAATCCCATCATTGGAAGGTGTATGGTTTAGGATATTTATTCTCAAAAAGACATACATGAGGTCACTTACATGAGAACATTAAGTATAATATAAGGTAATATTAAAGTATTTGTTAGTGGTTGACGTTCTAAGCTAAATGTGTTAATTTATTTATACATTGGTCAGGTAGCTAGGATATATTATGCGTAGAAAATTCTTATTTATTTATTTAGGAGAGTGTGATCTTGAAGTATATGTTGGCCAAGTTTGAATTTAAATACATTTGTAAGCTTCTGTTATTATTCCATGAGTTTTAGATGTTATTTGTTACCGTTACAAAATACAGAATTATTCAGGGATCAATAAATCAATATGGTAATTGAATTTCCATCGGTTGCTTGAGCTCCAACCTTCAAGCTTCAAGCTTCAAGCTATAAAAATAAAGAGTAGGGATGGTTTGGGTCTGCAAGCAAGCGAATGGTAATTCAAGCAGGCATTCGGTTTTGAACCGTCGACAAGACAAGTCCACTTAGTTCGTCTCGGCCATAGCCATGTACAAGTTTAGCTTAATGTATCTAGATCCATAAAGTACTCAAGTTGTTAATAAAACTGAAGAAAAGGCTATAAAGTGGTTTGAATTCTACATCCTCGGTCTTCTCTGTTAGTGGATCTTTCAAGTCAGAAGTGGGTAGAATCAAGGTACGTAATATTTTTTATATTGTTTCAAAGTAATAGCTGTAATTCTTACAATCATCTGGTAAAAACGCATGTATAGTTTATCGTGTGACACACATGGCCAAGGCTACTCTTTGGTAGTGTTATCACACGATTGCTATAATTTATTTGGTTGAGTAAATGCATTCAGAGGTTATCGTGTGGCACACATGGCCAGGGCTACTCTTTGGTAGTGCTACCACACGATAGCTGTAGTGTATTTTAGTTTTTTTTTTAGTAAATACATACACAAGTTGTCGTGTGGCACACATGGCCAGGGCTACTCTTTGGTAGTGCTACCACACGATAGCTGTAGTGTATTTTAGTTTTTTTTTAGTAAATACATACACAAGTTGTCGTGTGGCACACATGGCCAAGGCTACTCTTTGGTAGTGCTACCACACGATAGCGGTTGTTATTCTAGGAAAGTTAAATGCATGCATAGGTTATCACGTGGCGCACATGCCAAGGATACCCTTGGGTGATGCTACCACATTAAATGTGACTAAGCGCTGCTTGTATTTCTTTTATCTACCATAGATTGTCATAAAAAAGAAATACTGTAGTTGGTTATCGAATAAATCATCCCTTTTATATATTTCTTTTCATGCGACGGCGAGGAGAAACCAACGGAGAATGACGTGTGTCATCCGACCATGGCCGCAATAGAACATGGACCACCCGGACATGGAGCATCAAGAAGATTGGACTCGACACTGGAACGCGACTCAATGCCACTACACCGAAACTGGACTAGCTGGGCGATTGCAAGTTGTAGCCGTTCGTTGCTGTTTCACATCGTGAAGATTGGTTAAGCGCTACCAGCAGAATGAAGTAAACGAAACTGCAAGACATTTCAGTAGAAAATTAACACGTGAGTTCACGTCTCAATTCCCAAAGATTTTTAATATTGGCTCATCAAGTACTAGAGTAGATTCAGCACTGATGCTAAACTGAAACGATATACCTAAATTAAATAATATATGACTTAGGTTAATGGTGTGAACCATGAATGTGTAATGGTCATGTGAGGGTGTGTGTGTGAATGTTGTATCAGAAACTTAATATTCAGATGATAACGATAGAGGGTAAGAAGTGAAATATAAAAAAAAGGGGAGTTCTTATGATTTTGGGTTGCTTACGAGCTTAGCGGTAGATAGGCATTTTTTTTCTCACTTTTGCAAAGAGTATATTTACGGAGTGTAGTGGAAGAATTCTATCGGATTTAATTGGTATTCTATGTATGTACGTATCCCTGGGACATCTTCTGGTCTTCTCCTGTTGGTAGGTGCGTACCTACCCTCAGTTTCTTATCGAGGTTGTTTCTAAAAGTGCGGTTGTGATTAGTATAGATTTATTTGTCCTAAAGGTGGTTTTTAAAATTTTCGATACAGTTTGTCCAAATGGCGAATACTATTCAAGAAAATAGGAGTGATCCAAGGTTCAAATACGTTTCTGGTGAAGATAGGTACCTACGTTGTCAGTTTTTTGTTTTACTTTTATTTATTTATTTGGATATGCAATGGATTACAGCGACCTTGTCTGGGTCATTAGACAGATGATGTGACGTCTGAGGTGGGGGCAAGTTTTATCATTAATATCATTCCAGTAGGTGCCACCGTGAGAACAGTAGCAGGAATATAAGAATAATAGGAAATAGAGGCGCTAAGAAAAATAGTAGATGGTTACTTGTTTGTTTATTTAAATCACCACAAAATTACGCACAAAAAAAAAATAGGTTCAAACAAACAAAATATTCTCCCTCGTGCTTACTCACTGAAGGTTGCCTTCAGTACTAAACTGGTAAACTGGTATTATAAATAGGAAGGGTAATGAAAATAATTGACGAATATGATATTATAAATAGGAGGGGTAATGAATAAAGACAGGTACAATGATATAGGTAGGAAACCACATCACACACTTAATATTTATTTACTAGTTATCAGGGTTTTCAAAATTGACTTAAAAGTCTAGAAAGGTAAACTAGGTGCACAATTAATCTTAAGGTGGGTACTTTGCAACTAAACGTTTAATAGTCTATGACGTTGACTCCTCGATCTAACTAAGTATAAGAACTTTTATGTAGACGCGAAGGATCTCTGCTTCGGCTGATCACAATACTGGTTTGGCGACAATGACATTCAGTTGAGGTTTGGAATGACTTAAGACTACCATGCTCTTGGTTACGATTGGACAAATTCATAATTATCCAATCCTTCGTAGGAATGAAGGATCGTTTTCAACCTAAAATCGGTTAGTATTAATTATCAGAAAACAAAACAACAGTTTATACTACAAATATTTTGTTAATGCAGTATATTTTTTGTATACCGTGATCTATCCGATTGCAGTATAACTTACTCAACATCGTTCATTATGAAAGGTAAACTGCAGTGGTAGAATCTGCGAAGGGATTAAAAATTAGCCTCAGCAGTTAAAAGTAAATAAGTTAAAATCATGTTCATTTATTATTGATTGTCTAAGGGGTGTTATAATGCCAAAGTGCAGTGTGTCTAGTTCAGATAGATAGATGGATAGATAGATAACACTTTATTGCAAACAAGGATACCTCATTGGAACTAAGCGTACCTAACTAAATAAAGCGTTATTAGCTTGTTACTAAGTATAAATCGTTAGTTCAATGCCTATTAAATCTGTACATAAAGTACTACCTTACAGAATTAAACTTACCTACTACATAAGTTTATGAATCATCGTTTCAATTTTATCCATACCCTTTTCAGGGTGAATTTTGTTATGGGTAGAATTTTTTTTGTGCGTAGGAAGTTGCTATCCAGTGACGTTCAACAAAGGATGAAACCGTCGTTTTGTACGAGCTAGTGGTCAGAAAATATTATAATTGCTCTTTCTTTATGCGTGCGGTTTTCAGGAAAGTAGATAGGTCTGTTAGGCCTTTCAATATTCCATCTTTTAGTGCCTAGCCTATCTGGCTGGTGCTTTTGTTAACAATGCCTAGTCGTATAAAAATAATAATTGAAAAAAAAAAAAAAGATACGACAAAAAGCTGTTTCTTGCATATGCCTTGCTGGCGTTAGCTATGTCTGTTAAGACGGTAGATGTCTTTTATGTTGTGAGTCATCGAGGTACACGTACTGCGTCAGCTGTTGTTAAAACAACGTGTTTTAGATCCTCCTATGTTTCAGTTGTCAAATGTGATGAGTTTCTTATTTCAACGCTGTTGCCTCTGGCATTAGGTTCCAGGTTTCAATTTGGTTCTTGAAACTGGATTTTTGTGTCTTTATTGGTAAAAATGTTTTAAATCAACGGCGACGAGACACATCACTAGTCGAGAATGCAAGATCGAAAAAAAAAGATGACATCGAAATGAGTAGATGGTTGTTCCGCGTGTTTTATAGGAATACGGAGTTCTTAGCTATAAACAAATGGGTAGTTTTCGCTGAAATAGTGAGGAGGTATCATATTGGTTGACATGAGCTCTATCGCATCCATTTTACATCGTTGATGGAGAAGAAAATAGCTGCAAATTTGTCCTGGTCTCCCTTGTGTTAAGCGAATAGATCTAGAATTTCCGATCTGCATAAGTCATTAATCTTAATAGTAATGTTGCGATTTTACTTAATTACGGTTAGAAGAGTATAAAAGTAATTAATGACAGCAAAATTAAAAACCTTTTTATTATTATTATTGCGGATAGCCAAACAAAAAAGTACTAAGTAGAAACTGGTTGATAATCATTAGCTAAAACACAAATGGAACTGGGAAGATAGATTAATGATGACCTTATTAAACTTTAAGTCTGTCTGTCCGTCGCGCTTTCACGCCAGAAATAATGAACTGATTTAAATGACATTAGGTACACAGTGTAGAAATTGAGAAAGGGCATAGACTACTTAAAAATAAAAGGATGGTAAGGGGTTGAAAAGAGGGTTGAAAAGATTTTAAATGAGTGAGCGATGCAAGTATGTGTTATGTTGTGACAATTATTAGTAAGATTCCATTATATAAGTATTAAATCCATTATATATGTAAGTAATAAAATCATATTAAAAGCCTTTATTAATAAATAAAAATAAATGAGACGTGAACCACCAATAGAAAAATACATGAAATGGATATAGCACTGATGAAATGATTTCCTTTGATCACACTACAAATAAGTGTGCATTAAACAGAAAAATAGATGAAATGGATAGCACTGATGAAATGATTTCTTTTGATCACACTACAAATAAGTGTGCATTAAATTGAAAAATGGATGAAATGGATATAACAATGATGAAATTATAACTTTTGATCACACTACAAATGAGTGTGCATTTGTTGATACATTCAATTACACTTTCTGTCGACTAGCTTAGCTTAGCTTAGCTTAGATTAGCTTAGATTAGCTAGATAAACAATTGAATAAATAATTATTAAACGCAAGTTATTACATGATGTCTTAGTTTCAAGTCAATTATTAGTATTGTTTAAACGATTAACATTGTGTTAACGATTATTTTATTTAAAGAAAAAAGTTTTTAATCATCTATCTAGCTACCATAGCACGAATTCTACTTAATTTGGGGCTAGATAGTGTTGTGTGGATGGTCCACAATAATTATTTATTCAGTATGGTCAGTATAGTCAGTATGGTCAGTATGGTTAGTATGGTTAGTATGGTCAGTATGGTTAGTATGGTCAGTATGGTCAGTATGGTTAGTATTGTAGTATTGTAGTATTGTAGTATTTTAATTTTGATTTTGATTTTGATTTTGATTTTGATTTTGATTTTGATTTTGATTTTGATTTTTTACTTTTGTCACTCATGTTTCTCGTGTTACTCATGTTGCTCATGTTACTCATGTGGCTGATGTTACTTATGATACTGATGTTACTCATAAGGCTGATGTTACTGACGTTGTAGATGTTACTGAAGTAACTAATTTTAATGATGTTACTGATGTGACTGATTTAAATGAAGTTACTGATGTTACTGATGCTACTGATGTTACTGATGCTAATGATGTGACCGATGTGTCTGATGTGACTGATGTGACTGATGCTACTGATGTGACTGATGTGACTGATGTGACTGATGTGACTGATGTGACTGATGTGACTGATGTGACTAATGTTGATAATGGTGATAATGCTGATAATGTTGATAATGTTGATAATGTTGATAATGTTGATAATGTTGATAATGTTGATAATGTTGATAATGTTGATAATGTTGATAATGTTGATAATGTTGATAATGTTGATAATGTTGATAATGTTGATAATGTTGATAATGTTGATAATGTTGATAATGTTGATAATGTTGATAATGTTGATAATGTTGATAATGTTGATAATGTTGATAATGTTGATAATGTTGATAGTATTGTAGTATTTTGATTTTTTTTACTTTTGTTACTCATGTTGCTCATGTTACTCATGTTGCTCATGTTACTCATGTTGCTCATGTTACTCATGTGGCTGATGTTACTTATGATACTGATGTTACTCATGAGGCTGATGTTACTGACGTTGTAGATGTTACTGAAGTGACTGATTTTAATGATGTTACTGATGTGACTGATTTAAATGAAGTTACTGATGTTACTGATGCTACTGATGTGACCGATGTGTCTGATGTGACTGATGTGACTGATGTGACTGATGCTACTGATGTGACTGATGTGACTGATGTGACTGATGTGACTGATGTGACAGATGTTGATAATGTTGATAATGTTGATAATGTTGATAATGTTGATAATGTTGATAATGTTGATAATGTTGATAATGTTGATAATGTTGATAATGTTGATAATGTTGATAATGTTGATAATGTTGATAATGTTGATAATGTTGATAATGTTGATAATGTTGATAATGTTGATAATTTTGATAATTTTGATAATGTTGATAATGTTGATAATGTTGATAATGTTGATAATGTTGATAGCGTTGATAATGTTGATAATGTTGATAGCGTTGATAATGTTGATAATGTTGATAGCGTTGATAGCGTTGATAGCGTTGATAGCGTTGATAGCGTTGATAGCGTTGATAGCGTTGATAGCGTTGATAGCGTTGATAGCGTTGATAATGTTGATAGCGTTGATAACGTTGATAACGTTATTAACGTTGTTGATAATGTTTAGAATACTGATAATGATTGTTAATAATTAAAGATATTGATAATAAGAGGTTGATAAAGTTCATGATAATGTTCGTTGATTATGTTCATTGATAATATTCGTGGTTTGTTGATAATTTTCTTTGCATGTTGTTAAGTATTGTTGAATTGATAAAGTTGAATAGTTAATAATATAAAGGTGTATAATATATTGATGTTGTTAGTATATTGTTCGTATTGGTACCTAGTTGATACAAATGTTTGAAAAAAAATGTGGATGTTTAACAAAATGGTCACTTTGTTTATTGTTTTGATGAATCATTACAAACGTGTTATTTCATAAACTATGTACCTATCACGAGGTCGTGACTGTTTATCAGGATGGACGAACTTGTAAGCTTCTGTTATTATTCCATGAGTTTTAGATGTTATTTGAAACCTTGTGGTACCTTAATTGACAGGAAGTGTGGACTTTGTTACTAAATTGTTAATAGAAGGTATTATTAATTAATATTAAGATGATTAGGTTCATAAAAATATTATTTGTTTTGTTACCGTTACAAAATACAGAATTATTCAGGGATCAATAAATCAATATGGTAATTGAATTTCCATCGGTTGCTTGAGCTCCAACCTTCAAGCTTCAAGCTTCAAGCTATAAAAATAAAGAGTAGGGATGGTTTGGGTCTGCAAGCAAGCGAATGGTAATTCAAGCAGGCATTCGGTTTTGAACCGTCGACAAGACAAGTCCACTTAGTTCGTCTCGGCCATAGCCATGTACAAGTTTAGCTTAATGTATCTAGATCCATAAAGTACTCAAGTTGTTAATAAAACTGAAGAAAAGGCTATAAAGTGGTTTGAATTCTACATCCTCGGTCTTCTCTGTTAGTGGATCTTTCACATTGAATGACATTGTTTTTTTTATTTCTGAGGGTAATTTGTTATAAAACTGTGCGCCTGCATAAGTAACCATTTTTTTGCCGAGGTTCGTTCGAGTTTTAGGTAAGACAATAAAGCTGGCACGTCGAGTGTTTCGCTTTGTTATTTGTATTGTTCGAGTGAAGGCTAAGTTAGTATGGATAGATTTATCCAATATTTTTCTGACTAATATGCATGTACAAAATATGTATAATTGCTTCAAGTTCATTATTTTTGTATCCTTATAGATTTTAGTAGTGGAGGTTAGGTAGGGATAATTAAAGAGTAATTTTATTATTTTATTTTGGGTAATTTGAAGATCGGCTAATTTAGTTTTAACAGCACTGCCCCAGATTTCAATTAGGTATAGTAAGTGTGGTTATAGATGGTATGGCGTAACCTTCCTGGAATGCACCGAGCGATGTTACGTAGTGAACCATTAAGTGAAGATAGTTTGGTTTTTATACGTTCTATATGTATGCTCCAAGTCAGATAGCTGTCCATACGAAGGCCAAGGTATTTTTCGTTGTTTTTTTCTTGTAAATCCACATTGTCAATTTGTATAGTTTTAAACAGTGGAACTATTTTATTTTTTGCTCTAAAGATGGTGTAGCATGTTTTCGCAGCATTTATTGTCAAAAGGTTGTGTTGGAACCATGAGTGTAGGGTGTTTAAGTCTTCTTGGGCTTGTGTAGATATGTCATGTATTGATGCTCCAAAATAGAATAGACAAGTGTCGTCCGCGTATAAAGTTATGTCACCGTGTAGTCCGAGTTCACTGATGTTATTGATGTAAATTAGAAAGAGTAGGGGGCCTAGTATTGAACCCTGCGGAACTCCACAAGTAATGGGCATTGATTTACTTTGGGTGTTACCGATTTTTACTATTTGGGTTCTATTGGATAAGTACGAGTGAAACATATTCAAAGCAGTGCCTTTAACCCCTATGCATTTTAATTTCTTTAGAAGCAAAGTGTGGCTTACTGTGTCGAAGGCCTTTTTTAGATCGATAAATATTCCGAGTGCAATACTTTTTTTGTCTATGTGAGATTTAATTTTAGTAACTAGGTCAGTTGTTGCAGCAAGTGTATTACTTTTAGGTCTGAAACCGTATTGTTGTTTATAAATAAAGCTAATTGAATTGAGGTATTTTTCTAAGCGTGCATGTATAATTTTTTCAAATACCTTTGACAATACAGGCAACACTGAAATTGGTCGGTAATTACCTGGATCCGTTTTTGATCCAGATTTATATATAGGAGTGACCTTTGCTACTTTTAAGGTATTTGGGAATTCTCCGGTAAATAACAGCTTGTTAAAACATTGTGTAAGCGGGCTTATTATTAGATATTTAATCGATTTTATAGCTTTAGTATTAATTCCATCAAGTCCAGCACTTGAATTAGCATCAAGGTTGTCTATGATCTTACTAACTTCGTCAATACTGCAGGGGTCAAATACATTTAACTCGCTATGTGATGTAGCTTTGGGTAGGGCTTCTATCCAATTAACGTGAAATTTTTTTGGTATTTGTTTAGCCAAAGAGGGTCCAATAGTCGAAAAATATTGATTAAATACTTCAAAGATATCATTTGCTTCAGTAATGAGTTTAGAATCTATGAAAAGTTTGGGAGGAGCACAGCTTTGCTTGATTTTATTGTTGGCCAAGTTGTTTATAAGTTTCCACATTTTTTTTGGTTTGTTAATGTATTTTATGAATTCTTTATAGTAATAATTGTTTTTTGTGTTTTGAATGAGTTTTGCAGTATAATCTCTTTTATGTTTGAAGTTAGCTTCTAACTCTTCGTTTTTCAGGTCTTTTTTATATTCATTCCATAGTTGGTTCCTTAGGTTAATATTGGAGGTGATTTCTTGGTTTATCCACTCTTTTTGCGGTAAGTTAAGAATTTTGATCTTTTTAACTTTTGACTTTTTAATGCAGTGTAGCAGCGAGTCTTCTAGTTGGGTAAATTCGATATCAGCTTCATCGAGTCCAGCTGCGCAAACTGATGTATATAATTGTTCATAGTCTGTAGCTTCGTAAATAGAGCGTATTTTCGGTTTTTGCTTAAATTTTTTCAGTTCAAAATATATGTGTTTATGATCGGACATTGCCGAGTCAATAATCGCCATATGGTAGTCATCATTTTTTAAGTTGGAGCTGATATGATCTAGAATCGATTTTCTAGTGGCGGAGTCTCTGGTGCTATAACTTTTGCTGATTTTGTTAAGTATTTTGAATCCAGCTTCATTTACGAGCTCTTTGTATTGTTTTATTTTTTTATCTTTTCTTAATAAGTCTATGTTATAATCTCCGAAGACTATAGCTCTCTTACGCTGTTGTAGTTGAGAATCATATATTTCAAGGAATTTTCTGAAGTTAGTATCTCCTGGGTTGTATATAACGCCCACTTCCATTGCGTATTTTTCTAATTGTATCCAAAGGTAGTTATTTCCGTTCTTGTAGCTTGATTCTGACATGCTATGTTGGAGATTGTTGTGAACGAATGCTGAAACTCCACCTCCTCTTATATCTGTTCGGTAGTTGTAGTAATGAGTGTAGCTAGGAAGTTGTAGTTGCAAAGCTTGCGTTTCGTTTGATATCCAAGTTTCAGTAAGCAGAATAATGTGAACAGTAGATGGTATCGATTGGAGTATGCATTTCAATTCATCGAATTTCCCTTTCTTGCGGATGCTACGGGCGTTTAAGTAAAAGAAGGTTAAGCGAGATTTGTTGATTTGCAGACCTTGATAGCTATTGCATACTTGATACGTAGTACCCTTAGAAGACATTATGGTGTATGCGTCGCGATACCTTACCACAGTGCGTAGATACTATCAGTGTTGTGTGTCGTAGTGCGTGCACGGACATTATGGACAAAGAAGATCAAGTGAGGGTAGTTAGTGATACTGCCTCCACTTTTCAACGACGGTAGCACTCCACTCCAATGTCCATGTCAATGCTCCAGTCAGCCCGCGACCACGGTTATTGCAACATAGCCGAAACGTCGGGAAAATAAATAAAATAAGGTAATATACGCGATAAATACCCGTGTAAAGTATAAATATGTCTTATGATCGCGAAAGTTTAAAAAGTACTATAGTATCACAAGGATCACTTTGAATCGACACTTCCACGTGACCAAGCCTAGAAGAAGCAATAAACTACGGCTTGGTTCCTTCTGTTTTCTTTTATGAATGTTTATACGCAGGGCGATTCAGACAGAAAACAGCCCTTTAATGCTTAGGTATTGGTTTGTTATTCTACATACAATATACATTTGAAGTAGGCCCTTTGAAAATTTGATTGATTTCCATGAAAAACACTATGCGAAAATCAGATGTTTTGGGATCAAGTGAGGTCAAACTGCTCCGTTATTTTTATGTCACTTGGTGTATTTTTTTCACGTTCAATCATAATTTTGTTATTATAGAAGATAGAAAATACTTTATTGAACACCATATAAAATTAACAAAGGAATACAGAAAAATATCAAAGTGGAATAACATGCACATGGAAATGATGGTCTTATCACTAAAAGCGATCTCTTCCAGTCAACCTTGGGATGGACTGGACTTGAAAAGAGCGATAGAGTTTGTTGTAGAGTAGAAGACTCTATAGCCCGATGATTTTAAGATGTATTCATACTACACATGTATTTATATACATGCATACTCTGCATTTATAGTGTGTTGTAGCTTTGAGAAAAAAATAAACACGAAACTGAAACGTATTCCGAATCTGACAAAACGTGGTCTTCATTAGTATGCCTGTGAAATATTATTGTACAATTTGCGTGTTTGTGTTTCGTGTTTGAGCCCATTTTTTGTGAATCTGTTTGCATGTAGCCGTGTGCTAATCTAATACACCTGCTAAAATGTTGTGTATCAAATTTCGTATGAGTCGTTTTTCGTTTTTGCTGAATGTATTTTGTATTTTTGGTGTATATTTTTAACATCAAAATTCAAAATCAAATCAAACTGTTCTGTATTTAATGTAAACAAAGTGAACGACGTTCTTCACTTTTATTGAGTTGTTTTTGACTGAAAAAGGATGTTCTCAACTCGGTTGTATTGGTTTTTTTATTTAATGCATGTGTGTGCATGCAAAGTAATCAATATTTCCAGATTGGTCCCTTTCAAAATCGGTTCAGCAGTTAGGCTATGAAGTCGGTTTCTTAAATTTTTGAAACTTATTATATTCAATGTTATATTTCGTCATTTTTTTATTTTTTCATTCATAATTTCATCTCTCATTAAACTCTCTATGTAAGAATTATCTCTGCTGGTAGTAGCTAAACCCTAATAGATAAAAATATTCAAGAGAGAGACGTGCTGTTTTATCCATCGGTTATACTCCAAAGTATTCCAGCCCTAAGCGCAAGCAGAGCCAAATAACGCTCATTACCAATGACCCAGTTAGACCTTCCCTCAAAATTGCTCCTACTCTATCCCAAATTGTTCATTTTTACACAACTAGCTGATGGAGCAACCATATGGTTGAGTGGTAACCATCGCCTTATAACAAAGCATTGCCTGGTACCTACGACCTAGTGACCTCACTCACGTAAAGAACGTGTCCTACAATGCACTGCTCGGGCCCATCAACTTGAGGCATACAGATGTTCAACTGGGTGATTAGTGCCGGTGAAATTAATAGCACGTGACCAGTCATTTCAGCACCGGCACCCACACTCTTCCAACCGATACACAGTAATGCTGCTTCACGACAGGAATGGGCATGGTGGTAGTACTGCCCCGGACGAACCCTTCACAAGGAGCTTTACTATTTCTGTGGATGCTCTATATTACCTATTGTTTATACTATTGTTACGGAAGTGGGTACAGGGATTGGAAGGAAACGACTGATTTCACCGAAAGTAGCGATTTATTCGCACTACGAACACGTAACACTGCACTGAACGCGTAGCACTGCACGAAACGCGTAGCACTGTCCAACCCTGTCCCCGCGCACTATGCGTTACACGGTCCAACGCTGTGCTCCGAACACTAACAGTCCACTGGGAGCACTTCACCACTTTGCACTTCACTTCACTTTTCACTGTTCACTATTCACTTTTCACTTTCACTGATCACTTTTTCCACTTTTCCACTTTTTCTTCTTGTTCCTTTCTTCAGATCACTTTCCACTGAACTGCCCGTAGACGCGCTTGCAGCTCCTTATATACCCGGAATTTCGATTGTCATTTATTGGATTTCGATCGTCATTTATTGAATTTCGTTAGTCTTTTCGTTTTCTTCTGTTGGATTCCGATCGTCTTTTCCTTCTTACATCATTTCTTGTTTTAGTCCAGAACTTTCGGTTCTTTATTTGAATTCCTTAAAGAAGGCACTCGCCGCTACTAGAATTTTCTGGTAACATTAAAATTTCGAACAAAAATCTTCATAGCTGGACCGGGCTCGAACTCGCGTACGTCTGCTTTGCAGTCGTAGCTCTGACAGCCCGGCCGTTGTGACAATGACGATGTTTGCCAAAAACTTCACTGCCTTGCACGCTTACGTAGTTACGTCAGCACGGCGTCACACTACCCCCTCCTTAGACGTGCTCGTCCCGAGCATCGTTAGAGCCGTAGTACCGTGCCAACCTGTCCACATGAACCACTTTCGCTGGACTTCTTGGCGTTTTCCGAATTCTATATGTGACATCATTGATCCTCGTAATTACTTGAAAAGGGCCTTCCCAACTCGGTTGTAGTTTTGGAGATTTTCCTTTCCTTCGAACGGGGTTGTGAAGCCAAACAGCAGAACCTTCTTCAAAGGACTTGGAGTTGACGCTTCTGTCGTATCGCGTTTTCATTCGCTCACTAGCACGCAGATTCTCTTCCCTCATATGCCCGTGAACTTCCTCCATTTTCCTTCTCAAATCTTCCGCGTATTCCGAAATACAGCTAGGCGTATCTGGAGGACAACCCGCGAGAAGATCCGCTGGAAGTCGAAGCTCTCTACCAAAGTTCGCTCGGGCTGGTGTAGTAGAGGTACTCTCATGAATCGCAGTTCTATACGACAGAAGGAACAGAGAAATGTACTCGTCCCAATGGTTCTGATGTCTTTCAACAACTTTTGCCAGATGCCGCTCTAGAGTTTGGTTGAACCTCTCCACCATTCCATCAGATTGCGGATGATACGGCGTAGTCCGAGTTTTGTGTATCCCCATAATCTTGCATGTTTCCTGAAAGACTTGCGACTCGAAATTCCTGCCTTGGTCACTATGGATTTCAAGGGGTAGTCCAAATCGGCAGAAAACTTCATTCACCAGTTTGCTAGCCACAGTAACAGCTTCTTGATTTGGTAATGCAAACGCTTCTGGCCACTTTGTGAAGTAATCCATTATTACCAAAATGTAACGATTTCCACTATTCGTCATTGGAAACGGCCCGGCCACATCCAAAGCTATTCGTTCCCAAGGAGCACCCACGTTGTATAACTTCAACGCTCCCCGGCTTCTTGTTTGTGGTCCTTTGACAGAGGAACAACTCGTACATTTCTTGCACCAGTCTTCAACATCTTCCTTGCAGTGCAACCAGTAATAACGTTGACGAATTTTCACCAAAGTTCTCTTCACACCGAGATGACCGCCTGATGTTCCGTCGTGATACGCTCGCAGTATATCAGAAATCTTTGACTTCGGCACAACTGTCTGAAGATGATTGTCTTGTCCTGATGCACTCTCCCATTTTCGACATAAAAGACCATTGTGTAAAAGCAGGCTATTCCATTGTGCCCAATAGCTCTTCGTTACTGCACTCATTCCAGCAACTTCACTCCATCCTGGGCGTGCGGATCCATCTCTCACCCAATTGAGTATTGGTCTAAGGTCTTCATCTTCTTCTTGTAGTTTACGCATGGCATCGCTGCTCCAATCATCATTTACTGTATCAGTTCTTATAACTCGGACCATAGATTTTTCTTTATCTTCCTGTTTCACACAGTGCTTGCAGTCTTCAGAACACGGCCGTCTTGACAAAGCATCAGCATTCCCATGAGAATTTCCACTGCGATGCTCTACTACAAAGTCGTACTCCTGTAGTTGTTCAATCCATCGCGCAACTTGTCCTTCAGGATTCTTGAACTGCAGTAGCCACTTCAAGGCTGCATGATCTGTTCTGACTAGAAATTTCCGACCCAATAAATACTTCTTAAAATGCTGAAGTGTTTTGACAACTGCAAGTAGCTCCCTTCGAGTGACACAATAATTCCGCTCTGGTTTTGACAGGGATTTACTGTAATAAGCTATCACAACTTCTTGATCTTCTTTTCTTTGTGAGAGTGTTCCTCCTATCCCTGTATTACTTGCGTCCGTGTCAACTACAAACTCATTGCACTGATCCGGATATCCAAGTACTGGTGTTTCACATAACCGGCTCTTTAGTTCCTCGAAAGCCACCTGGCATTGTTGGTCCCAAACGAAAGGTCGTTTTTCTTCTGTGAGTCTATGCAATGGCTTCGCTATATCCGAAAAACTCTTGACAAAACGACGGTAATAAGAGCAAAGTCCCATAAACGCCCGTACTTGTGTTTTGTCCGCAGGCACAGGCCAATCTTTAACCGCCGAAATTTTCGATGGATCCGTTTCGACGCCGCTTTCCGAAATAACGTGTCCCAAATAGTTCACCTGCCGTTTGAAGAATGAGCACTTCTTCTGGCTTAGTTTCAGATTTGCACTTCTCAACTTGTTGAATACGGATTCCAGCTTCTTCAAATGGTCATCAAATTCTCGCCCCACTATTATAATGTCATCGAGATACACCAAGCAGGTTTCTCCCAGCAACCCAGCAAGGACACGTTCCATTAACCTCTCGAAAGTAGCCGGGGCGTTGCACAGCCCAAACGGCATCACTCTGAACTGCCAGAGGCCCTTTCCTGTGGAGAACGCGGTCTTCTCCTTATCCTTAGGATCCAACTCCACCTGCCAATAGCCACTTTTTAGGTCCAGCGTAGAAAACCATTTCATGCCGTTGAGAGTATTCAAGGTGTCGTCTATCCTTGGTAATGGATAACTGTCCTTTTTGGTCACGTCGTTTAGGCGGCGATAGTCAATACAGAACCTCGTTGACCCATCCTTCTTCTTTACCAAAACCACTGGTGAGCACCATGGACTGGACGATGGTTCAATTACTTCATTATTTTTCATGTCTTGAATCATGTCGTCCACCTCCTTTTCTCTGGCAAAAGGAATTCGGCGAGGTCGTTGTCGTATAGGTTGTTCATTCCCAGTATTTATTTTATGTTGTACCATACTCGTCCTACCGATATCACCATCATTCTTCGAAAATATATCGGAGAACCGACGTAACAAATTCTTCGCCTTGAGCAATTCAATAGTTGTCAAATCGTGCTTACATTCTTCCAGTATACCGTTGACGTCGATTGAACTTGCATCCGTCTTTTTGGTTTCTTGACAATTCCGCAACCACACGATTTCCTCGCTCTGTCCTATTAGGGTACCCTTCCTTAACACCTGTTCTTCATTGCTCAAATTTAGCACAGGTACCACTGTGTCAGCGGATGAATTGACGACCGTACGTGCTGGCAGCCACGATGAATCGTTATCCACTTTTTCTAGTATTGTCCACCGTCGCTGTTTCAAACTTTTACTTCCAGGAAAAATTACTGGAACTAGCGTCTGTGATCTTGGCAATAGTTTAGTGTTTTTAATGCAGTACACCTTGCCTTCACCGCCGCCTCTCATCGGTATTTCGTCTTCTCCACACTTGAGGACGCCGGAGTGAATGTCAAGCTTGCACCGATGGTCCTTCAAGAAGTCCAGGCCAATAATGCAGTCATCCACAATGTCAGCTACTACCGCCTGTTGCCAGTAAAGTTTATCACCAATCTTGATAGCCACTTTCTGTTCACCTGATACTGGTATGCGCTGGCCGGTAGCCGTTGTTAGCTGGTAAGCTCCCTTCCGAACGTTGATCTTTCCGTTTCTTCTTATCAGCTGTGTCCCAATTACCGTACGTGACGCTCCAGTATCCAAAGTCAATGAGCACGAAATTCCATTTACTGATCCATTAACAGTTAAGCTGTTGCCATCTGTGCTCTGATGAATCTTGATTTTCGGGGCTTCATGTCTACCGGCCAGCGCCCACCCCTCAGCCCTGGCTGGAATTAGTTTTCCTGGTTCTCCGACGCTTGTACACAAGCATCGGTCCCTCGTCTCTCTGCAATCCGATTCGGGCAGCCGCTTCTTAGATGTCCTCGTTCCCCACAGTTGTAGCATCTAGGGACGAAAGCTCTGCGATGGTTTACCCGCTCCACTTCCGTAGAATTAATTTCCCTCAGACGTCCACTCCTCGGGTCTCGTCGGACGGCTTCTACTTCGAGCGCATGCGCGACGGCTTCCTTGATGTGACCATGGTGACCCAAGCGCACAGTAGCTCTTACTTCCGCGTCGAAAATACCGTCGACAAATGACTGCAAAAGCATGCTGTCAATGACCGATGCTGGCGATGTTTGGTATGCCTTCCGGACCAACTTTTCTACCTCCAGGGACCACTGTTGCAATGACTCGTTTGCTCGTTGGCATCGATCACGGAGTTGAGCGCGGAAAACATGCTCCAGGTGCGAGTCCCCATAGCGCGACTCCAAGGCTTCTAGCAACTGCTCGTAGGTAGCATTACTCCCCAAGGCCTCCAGTACGGTCAAGGCCTTGTCTCGTAGTCCCAAAGTGAGTGCGGTTTTAGCCTGACTCTTGGTCCACCCATTAAGGTTCATCACAGCCTCAAACTGTAGCTTGTAGGCCGCCCAGGAGGAGGTTCCATCGAAAGGCGGGACTTTGAAATTTCCGCCTGCAGTTGATGCACCTACTATGGACGCGGAGGACGGGATTCCATTCGTTTCGAGCTTCTTGACAACTTCCTCGACGGAGGAGAGGCGGTTTCCGTGTTGTTGTACAGTTTTGATACCTTCCTCAATGGAACAGAGGCGAGTCTCATGTTGCTGCATAGTTTCCTCCACCGCTTCTACCCTCCGCATGCTGTCGGTGATGGCGGTCAAAAGACTTTTCTGCAATGCGCACATCTGTTCCTCTTGCCGGTGGCCTTGCTCCTCCTGGCGGCGAGCCTGCTCCTCCTGGATGGCGCGCAGCTGCTTCTCCTGGCGGTGAGCCTGCTCTTCCTGGATGGCACGCAGCTGCTCCTCCTGCCGGCGGGCTTGCTCCTCCTGCCGGCGGGCTTGTTCCTCCTCCCGGCGAGCCTGATCCGCTTGCATGGCGCGCAGCTGCTCAAACAAGGCGCCAAGATCTGGCCCAACCTGGGTCCTCATCGACGAACTTTCCGAGGTTGCCCCACCGGAGTTGTCTCGGCGCCCAGGGGTTTCTTCCTCAGAAGCCTCGGCGCCGGAGCCACCTGCTTGCTGTGAAGCAGCCTTAGCGCGAGTACTCATGCCTTCCCTCGGCATGACAGGCATTTTACCTTCCAATCCCACTTCTGACACCAAATGTTACGGAAGTGGGTACAGGGATTGGAAGGAAACGACTGATTTCACCGAAAGTAGCGATTTATTCGCACTACGAACACGTAACACTGCACTGAACGCGTAGCACTGCACGAAACGCGTAGCACTGTCCAACCCTGTCCCCGCGCACTATGCGTTACACGGTCCAACGCTGTGCTCCGAACACTAACAGTCCACTGGGAGCACTTCACCACTTTGCACTTCACTTCACTTTTCACTGTTCACTATTCACTTTTCACTTTCACTGATCACTTTTTCCACTTTTCCACTTTTTCTTCTTGTTCCTTTCTTCAGATCACTTTCCACTGAACTGCCCGTAGACGCGCTTGCAGCTCCTTATATACCCGGAATTTCGATTGTCATTTATTGGATTTCGATCGTCATTTATTGAATTTCGTTAGTCTTTTCGTTTTCTTCTGTTGGATTCCGATCGTCTTTTCCTTCTTACATCATTTCTTGTTTTAGTCCAGAACTTTCGGTTCTTTATTTGAATTCCTTAAAGAAGGCACTCGCCGCTACTAGAATTTTCTGGTAACATTAAAATTTCGAACAAAAATCTTCATAGCTGGACCGGGCTCGAACTCGCGTACGTCTGCTTTGCAGTCGTAGCTCTGACAGCCCGGCCGTTGTGACAATGACGATGTTTGCCAAAAACTTCACTGCCTTGCACGCTTACGTAGTTACGTCAGCACGGCGTCACACTATTCTAATATTGTTTTTGTTTGTTTAGCTGGAGGGCGTGGGTTCGATCCCCACCGAGAACAAATATTTGTGTGGTGAACATAGATGTTTGTTCTCTGTCTGGGTGTTATATTGTATTCTATGTATGCATTTACAAAAAAAAAGTATTTAAGTATTATATCAGCTACCTGGTTCCCATAGTACAAGCTCTGCTTAGTTTGGGGCTAGATAGTGGTGTGTGGGTTGTCCGCATTATTTATTTATTTATTTATTATTTACCTATTTCTATTAAACCTACCTACCAACCTGCTTAAATCTAAGTTAAACGCAGTATCAGTGTTCGTAGCTTCAAAACTGTTCCCGGAATCGGAAGCCAATTACAGTACCTAGCTACCTATCTAGTATGTACCCCTAAAAGCTGTTACAGTTGCTCGTAGATTGCCTACGAAGTTGTATTGGAGGCACCTTAGTGGCATTTAGGTACAACAAAGCACTTCCGCGCTTAGGTGGGTGCGATTAGCTGTCAGCCCCGGCTAAAGAAGGCTTTCCGGGGCTCTACAACCATGCACCTTGCCGAAATTGATCAATCGCTCATACAAGCTTATTGCTTACTCAAACTTGTCAACAGTGAGAACAGATTATTGCCAACATAACAATGTAGTTTAGACCTTTTTATAAATGATCTAAGACCCATTATAGCATAACGCGGTAAAATTACGCTAGTTATTTTATATCTGAAAAAATAACAACTAAATTATTTAAATTACTTTCTACTGTAAGCCATCTTTTTTTGCGGAAATAATTTAAACCAAAATTTTTAAAACACTAATAAAAAAGTAAACCTAGGAATAGGTTTACTTTTTAACCAATTAACATTTTTGTATATAATCAATTAACATCAGGTGTGTCATTTTCTTGTTCCATCAGCTAGTTACATAAAAATAAAGGTTTTATCTAGGTGATTTTGTAGGCTTTTTCCTAAGAACAGGTTTAATAAACCTACGTAAAACTATCCGTCTAATACAAAAATAATGTTTTCAGACACTCCATTTCCGATGCAGCAAAGCAAAAAACATAGTAATCGATTTAACTGCCTTCTTTATTTCATCGGTCAAAAAACTTAATAAAACAAAATAAAAGTGAAGAAGTTGGAGTTGGAGTCTACGATGACGTTCTTAAAATAATACTTCTGCTCCGGAGGGGACGGCGACTACTAACAATATTCTAAAGTTTTCTAAAGGGCATAGCTCATTTCCAAGCCCATCAATAACCAACGCAAATGGTTGGAGTTCCATTGCGTCAGTAAATAAGGTCAGTCCGTAAAGAAGTCAAAGCTGATTCGTTATCGAAATCGCGTAATCAATTTATCAAATCAGTACAGAGCGCTACGCTGCCTGCTGCTACGAATGACGCAAGCTAAACTGACGAATCGTATACATTCAAGTTCATTCGATGGTATAATTTTGTAAGCAGTTTGAGTCAGTTATCGGCGTCAGTACCATATTTACAGACTCAATGTCAATCCTCCTTACAACAGCTCGAGTGGTGGGTGAATCAACTTTTAAGGCACTCCTTTTGTGTCCCTGGCATTGAAATTGCAATTGAATCTGTATTTCATTTTAAAATATGGTTATTTTTATGTTAACATAAACTTAGATCCTTTGCTAACACGCTAGTTTAATCGTTTTATAAAGGTTTAAGAAAAAATAATGATATTTTTATGGTAACTCAGCAGAGCTTATGCACTATCCATACAAAAAATATGTGTCCCCACGCCTAGGTGTCAATACAATGAAAGACTTTTCTTAAAAAAATTGTATGAATGCACAGGATTTTCACACAATATAATAATTCACAATGAGATACACTTACATATAAAGTTAACATTTATAAAAGTTTGGCTTAAATTATATATTTTTCATGCACCTAAACTTTTGTCCTGAACTTTGATCAAAACATCAGCTCCACAGAGTTACTGATAAAAATTCATGACCGTTATCAAGAGATGGCGCCTAGCTTGGTGTCATCTAAAGCGATTATTGTCTAATATTATGGTGGTATGATCCGACAAGCTCTAGCACGCTTTACCTGCCCCTCAGTCTGCGGTAAGCTCTCAGCTGGTGTGCGTGGGTTTATTGTCGTTCTACAGCGTTACGTCGGGAATCTTGGTAAGTTTTTAAAAGATTTGAATTTTATTAGATCAGTATGCTGCCTATGATGTCTGATTTCAAGGTCATGACAAAAGATTTGGTGATTTTTGGTTGTGGAATTAATTATGATAATTTTTATTGAAATTTTCCCTAGCGTTACTGATAACGCCGGATAATTTTTCTCTTGAGTTACTGGTAACGCCAGAGAATGTAAGGCAAATTAACATTGCAAGCTGGCATTCATGTGGGTAGTGGATGGATGGATGGTGTGGATATTAATCTGCGTCTAACTTGGGTTTCTAAGATATTATTAATATAAATTAATTGCTCAAGGTTTCTGCAACATAATTCAAAATGCCACTAAGTGCAGAAGAAAAACGCTGTATAGAAAGACAAAAAAATAATAGAGAAAAGTATGAAGAAGGGAAGAAAAAACACCGAGTTTGGAACCATAAAACAAAGAGATTTATCTCCTAATGAAAAACATAATGCGAATGTGATATGGAAGCTAAGAAAACGACACTCGAGATTGTTGCAACAAACACCCCCTGACTCGCCTAGAACAGACTCCAGATTAGATAATTAGGAAGAATTGAATGGAACTCTACCAGTGACGCCTCCGCGAGATCCTCCACGCGCTAAGGATACGTCACTGCAAGCAAGATACCCACCACTGCGATCAAGAAACCTAACGGCACGGTCAAGAGACCCATCACCAAAATCAAGCGACCAAGCACCACGATCAAGAACCTTATCATCGCGATCAAGAGACCCACCACCAAAATCAAAAGACCTACCACCTCGTGCAACAGATACACAACCACGAGTACTAGCTACGCCACCAAGGGCTAGTGCTCTTCCACTCCACGAAGCAGGGCGGAAGAAAGTTAAAACGAACAGGTCACGGGTGAGTAGAGAAAACGCAAAACTTAAGCAAGATAATGAGAATTTGAGACAAAAGTATGAGAAATTTAAGAAAAGATAATCAAAGACGAATTGACTGCGAAATTAACGATACTGAAAAAATTGAAGATCTGAGGCACAAAGTTCTGAGCAGTGCTATAAATAAAACATTAAAAAAAAAAAAAAGAACTAGAGGTAATAAAGAATATTTTCTCAACTGTAGAAATAAATGATTCACGAATGAAGAAAAAGATACTTATGGAGACATTAGGCATTGACAAAATTCTTAGAAAAAAAGACTATACAAATAAAAATACTATTTTAAGGAAGAAAATAAAAGATTTCATCTAAGAGATGACATTTCACGTGCTACAGCTGGCAAAAAGAAACGCTCACAATAACAGGAGTGAAAGAACAAAAAAGGTTTATGCTGGATTAGATGAAAAATCTGTTCAAAAACTTTGTAAAAGAGAATCCTGAACTTCGTTGCTCTTACTTTTATTTTACGAGAAACAAGCATTTTTATGTCAAAAATGCTTTTGTCGACGCTAGAGACATGTGTCTTTGCAAAGAAACACGAACTTTATTCATAAAGCAAAAACAAAAGCACTGAAAAAAAATAATTTTACTGGCACTGATGACCTAAACATCCTCATTGAGTCAACTGTTTGCAATGCGAACTTGAAAGATTGCATGTACGGCAAATGTAATCAGTGTGAAGCACACTGATTACGTTTGCACAAAACAAATTTTTATTGTAAGGAAAATGTAAAGTATACAACCACTTGGACAGAATGGGTTAGAAAATAACAATATATAAATGTATAAAAGATGGAAAAAACATGTAAGCTATAAAAAATGTGAAAGAAGACTAAACTAAAGAAACATTTACATTTTTGAAAATGACCTTGCAGCTTTCAAAAGTCGCAATTTCAAAACTTTGAAGATTTTAAATTCTCAGGCGTTACTATTTTTCTCTGGCGTTACTCAAATGTCCCTTAATTTTTCTAATGTCTTTTGAAGATAACTCTCATAGTCATTGATTTTGTTTACAAAAAGCATTTAATTTAAATTCTCCAAGACTCATGTGTATTGCAGGAATAAGAATAGTGTGTCTGATTATGCTGTTTTGATATTTATCCTAAAGTTAAGCATTGAAAATTTTGCACAGTAACGCAATGGACCAAGAATGGTCTCTATTTCATGCGTTAGTAATAAAAAACATTATGAATAAGTTGGAAATACTGGATTAAAGTATGAATAAATGATTAACATCGTTGTTTTTCCATTATTTTTCGTTTATTTCATGTTATGGTGTTTACAAAAAAGTAACGCAATGGATATTTTAGAGCCACACTCGTCACTTATTCTAAAAAAACTCGTTTAAATTAGCTTAGATTTCGTGCCCCGCTCCAAAACCTAAAAATAGATAAAATTGTGCAAATGTAACACTAATGATTTCATCATATTTCGAAAATTTATTTTTTAATTTTATCTTTTCATAATGTCGTCAAAGGAGTGTCTTAAAAGTTGATTCACCCTGGTACAAAAGGATGCAGCTCAAGTTACCTAAAATCAAAGAAAAATTACGCTTACTACAAGGACATATACGAGCTAGCAGTGTTTAGTTTGATGCGTATCCTTGTACATCCTCTACAAATCGTGTGGTTGCATGATTAGTTTGGAAAGGTCTTATAAGCGAACGTAAATTCGGGTCACTATTCCCCGACCGTTTCATGCATGCCAAACGGCAATGAAGCGACCAGCGGAATGCTTTCCTCGGATTAATCACACTATTATGCTGGAGCCATGCTGGAACACGCATTCAATATTCATCAGCCGATTTTATTGGACAAGAGAGCAAATGGACGTTCCTATTTGCATATAAGCCTTAAGCCTTATGCACAAAAATGCGATCTATGATAGCGATCAGTTTCAGTATAAGGTTTTGCATACAACAGCACACACTACCGCAAACTTTGACAGTGCGATATTTGACAGTGACACATTGATCGCTGTCGCAGGCGATCTAGATGTGCGCAAGGCTTAATGGCCTGAACACACCTAGTTCGCTGGCGGTAGCGATCAGTGAAACGCTGTCAAATATCGCTGTCAGATTTGAGATGTGACAGCGAATATTTGACAGCGTTTCACTGATCGCTGCCGCCAGCAAACTAGGTGTGCGCAGTCCTTAAAAGGCTTGAAAAAAACACAAACAAAGAAAGAGTCTTACCTCTATTGCAAACTCTTTACTCGACAGCAAATGAAGACTTCCAAGCATACCCAGATCTACCAGTCTACTCTTGAACGCGATTCTGATCTTAAGTTTTGACGTAATTTTGACAGAAACATGAGTTTTCTGTCAAAATTCCGTACAAACTTAAAATTGGGATCGGAATTGCTTTCTAGAGTAGACCGGCAGATACGCAGAACAGAAAAAAATGGTGATTGTAAACAAAAAATTACCTTCGATCATGACATTTAAATCGAGAATGAGTGTTCTCATTCTCGATAGAGTAAATTTGCTTATTTTGTCAGCGCCGTGAAGTCCTTCGCAGTAGAGTTTTGATCCCTATTCATAATTATTACAAGAATAAACAGCCTCGAATGATTTTCTAAGTAAATTCGATACATTTCAATTAAAATTGGACGACGTTTTTCAATAACTATCCGCCGAAATTGAACGTTAGTTAGATACAAATAAACCCAGCTGTTGTTCAACGGGCCTGCAAAATTAGATTTTGGCCCCCAAGAGAGTTTTCCAGGAAAATAAATTAAGTATACGATCATCAATTCTATTTGAACAATGATAATATATATATGTTTTTTTACTGACACTATTGTTCCAGCATTTTGTCAAACACGAAGTGTGTAAACTATTTTTCATTACTCATACTCTGAAAGTAGGTCTGAAGTTGCCTGAGGGGCCTAACTGAAAGTAAAACTTTCAGCCCTAGGGAGAATCGCTTTCTACTGACAGCTGTCAAATTATAAAAAAAAACAAGTTCTATTTTATTCACCCATGTTCCAACTTTCTAAAGTCTTTCTAACTGCAAGGAGGTCGTTGAACCAAATTCCAACTTTTTATTTAGCAAGTAGGTTGGAAACCCATTACAACGGTAAGAAGTTTAAAAATTCTAATTAGAGCGCAATGTAAAATTTAAATTTAAATAACATAAAGATAGTATTAAATAAATAATATGTCTTCTAAATTACTTGATTAATATATTATAGCTTCAACTATTTATTGAAAATAACATAGATTTGAGCTAACAATTTTCCATTTTTTAAATTATGAGAATGAAAATAATGGCTGAATAATGCTGGCGAGCCGAAGCCGAAGGCCCGCCAGAGAAAAAGAAAAAAAAAACCGGGAAGGCGGCAATTCAATCTTCATTTTCACAAATTTTTCTTTCATGTTTTTATTTTTACTTTCCTTGTATTCGTAATGAAAAGCACAGTGTTTACCTCGGGTGAAAGTCTTTTAAGTCCCTCAAGCTCCATTGGCGCCCTCGCTACGCTCTGGCGCCAAACCCGTCTCGGGACTCAAAAAACGTGACTTTCAACACTCAGGTAAAAATGTACTATTACACGGCTCCAATGCTTTTTTATTCCTTTTTTTCTGTTGTTTTGTGCTTTTGAGCCAAATAAAAAATTAATCTATTTGTAAAATAGTGTAAATTGATTTTCGCAACTGATACTCAATTACTGGTTTCTCGATACCGCCATAAAAGTAATTCAAAAGTATGCATAACGTGTAAATAGGTAGGTACTCAACGAGAGCACAGCGCGCCTATAATATAAACCATTCAGTTCGATCGCTGAATCCGCTGTGAGTTTTTTATTTTGTTTAAAAAAAAAATCGGTTGTCTGTAAAGTCGGTTTACTGACGATACTTGAACGTGATAACGTCATAAGAAAATACTGATGGAATGGTTGCATTTTTCAAAAGAATTTTAATTAATATTTGTGACTCGCGGACTCGCGACTCGTGGACTCGCGGACTCGCAGACTCGCGGAATCGCGGACTCGCAGACTCGCAGACTCGCGGACTCGCGGACTCGCGGATTCGCGGATTCGCGGACTCGGACTCGGACTCGGACTCGGACTCGGACTTGGACTCAGACTCGAACTCTCGGACCTGGACCCGGAACCCGACCGAACCCTTACCCTTACCCTCATTTACCCTTACCCTCATTTATCCTTACCCATTACCCGACCCGGGCTCGGGCTCAGGTAAATGGAACGACGAAACGACGTAACGACGCATGAGTCATGTTTTTTCGTGCGTGCAGCCGGCTCCATCGATTTATAAGACGTTATCACGTCAATAATGATAATCGAACGCAGATTCAGAGCCCGAGCCGTGTTGTAGGAAGCAGCGCAGATTGATCAGTGTTCTCTTTCGCCTTTTGGTTTCCAAACCCAAGCCCATGCACGAATGCTGTCTTTTGATACTCACGTTCAGTATTTATAATATAAAAAAGGAAAATAATTATACGCATAAACCAAACGTAATTTAGTACGTGACGTTGAACCATGTTTTTGGGGGATTTCCCTGAGCGCCGACAGTCGTTTCAACCCCACAATCGTTTCCAAAGTTTCCTTCTAATTTTGAATTTGCATTTTCTAAATTGGCACGTTAAATTTTTTCCTGCTTAAAGCTAGTTGTATTACTAGGTATTAATACGTATACAGGGTTATTCATTATTAGCTGCAAATACTCAGGAATTAGGTTCAACAAATAAAATAAAAAATATTTATGAAATGATTTTTTTTAAGATTTGTTATGAAAATCCCGAGAAAATCGATAAAGAAATCATTGGCGCCTGACCTATTTTGACCTTTGATCCGCGCTCGCGCGCCGTGAGTG
Organism: Thera obeliscata; assembly: GCA_947578465.1. Classification (NCBI taxonomy): domain Eukaryota; kingdom Metazoa; phylum Arthropoda; class Insecta; order Lepidoptera; family Geometridae; genus Thera; species Thera obeliscata. The sequence continues at coordinate 11,356,724 of OX387926.1, forward strand.
ACACTCTGCGTTCAGTCACCGCCTGGGTGGGTCATCGTCCTGTTCTCCATGGCAATCATTATGCAATAGCCGTAAAGAAATTAAAAAAAAAAAATTTTTGATACAAAAACTTAATTCAAAATTTAAAAAAAATCATTACGTAAATATTTTTTATTTTATTTGTTGAACCTAATTCCTGAGTATTTGCAGCTAATAATGAATAACCCTGTATATTTATAGAATCCATTGAACCTATTCCACTTGTATCTTTGCATTTTTATTTTCAATAAATTGTTTTCTATACTATTTATCGAAGTGTACGGCGCTATTGCGAGATATTGCAAAAAAGTGACCAAATTCCATAACTGGAGAAATTCATCCTTTTTCGTGCCATTATCATTTACCTACTTCAATTAAATGAATCTTGGATCATCTTTGATAAACTTTTCTGCAGTTTGTGGTAAACTTTCAAACTCACGTACTTTGATTTCTGTAATATCGCGTTTCAATACGAACAAGAGAACTCGATTGAAACGCTTTGTTCGCATTGAGTTTCCGCTCTGGGGTGCGTGATAAGTCCATTAAATGTCGATGTAAGGTCGAATACTTGCATATGCGTAAGTGTAGTCATACAGGGTAACCCACGACCATGTAACATGGAGGATTTTAAAATGCAGTTTTTTTCTGATTTAGACGGCCGTTGACCCGGCTTTGACAAGCGACCATTAAGGCCGTTGCCCCATTAGGCGAACTGTAAGCGTTCGTTAGCTAACTTTGAGCGACGTATTGGTTACTAACTGTACGCGCTGTATCCGTGCGCTGTATATTTTACGCAGGATACATTTCGGAGTGTACTACGGAACTTCACAATTTAGTTCCGTCATTCAATTCTACCATCGGACCACTAGACGCATGGAAATGCGACATCCATACCTGGTTGATGTTCCAATTGTCCGCACCAAGCACTTTGCTTGAACTTTTATGATGCGGACAGCCAAGGAATGGAATTCCTTGCCAGCGTCTGTCTTTCCGAGCACCTTGAACTTAGACGTTTTCAAGTCAAGAGTGAATCTTCTCTTCTCGGTAAGCATGCTACATCGTCGACCGCTACATCGCTTAACAGCAGGTGAGATAGCGATCAAACGCAAACCTAATAAATTTTAGAAAGAAAGGTACACTAGAGGCATACATTTAGCCGCTCACAGTTCGCCTAATGGGGCCACGACTAGTTTGATTTAGATCTATGGGCCACGACCTTATAAAATCTTTGGACTTACTTCCTTAACTTCCATGCCGTTGCATGGCCGTGGGACACACTGTACTGTATACTAATATTCTGAAGCACATGGGTCAATTATTAGTGCATGTTTTTATGAGAAATCACTCAAGTTGTACGCACTATAGTGTTCAATATACACCCACCAGCGTAACATAATAAATGGCATTTATAGGGCGAACAGGGAACTGGAGTGAACTAACCATTACACTATAAATATGAATAGCTAGGCATAAGGTGAAGCCTGGTTTAATGTTAAACTTGAGATAAGTCAGTGTTTGTGACTAATTATGTAAGTTGTGTGACCAACTAGATAATTAATTTTGGGTCTGGGTTATTTTTTATATTTTTTTATTAAGACTTTCATATAGGTATTTGATCCAGAAGATTTTCATATGTGTAAAGTTTCATCCAAATTGATATTTTTTATCAAGGTAGTCCCTTCCTATTCAAGGTAGACCACTGGGCAAAGATTTGCCCCAAAATTTTCCACATAAATGAAATAGGTAGTTTTTATAATTTAACAAAAATACAAACGTCTACAAAACAGCAATAATCTAAAAACAACAATAAACCTTTACGGGAATAAAACAAAACCAAACAATTTATTTGCGGAACCAAAATGCTTTTATAAATCTACCTGCTATCCTTCGGGAATGAAGCTACGCTATTTCGCAAATATGGCATTAGAGAAAGCTGCGCCACTTATCCTCAAAACCTTTTTACCAACTAAAACAAAATCTATTATGATATCGTAACAAAGGCTCTGATATAACTCCCGTAAAGGATAAATTTGTATAATAGAAACATAACAATTTATGAAGCCATAAAGACGGATTCTCCATTTCTTTAGTTTTATTGCTTCGCCTATTTTTATTTTACGCAAGGCAGCAAATAATTCAAGCTTGGAATAATTAAGATTTATAGCGGAAGTAGATTTTTAATTTGAGGCGTCGACAACCGTGCGTCGTCGGTGTACTTTGCACTCGAAATTTTGACCCTTGGAAGTGTACAATCATTGAACTTATTTATAGTTAATAGCGAGCTATTTTGTGTGCACACAGAAAAGCAAAAAAAATTAATGCTAACAGGTTTTCTTACTTAAAAGTTTTTCCAACTGGTTTTCGTACATAAGTAAACTTAATACACAATTATATACGAGTTCCTTTGTGACAGCGCGATTATTTTTATCGATTATTGGTATCGCACTCGATCATTTGCAATGCCAATCCTCAAGCTGCATTGAGTAAAGCAACACCTTATTATCAAAAACTAAACAAAACGCTAAAAAGCTGGATCGTTCGATATTTTTTGCCTGTGTCTTTACAAGTTTGTTGTGAAGTGGTCTTCTATAGAAGGTGGTGTTGAGTGGCATCTTCCCCACGGGCGCGGAGTAAGCTGTATTTCAATGGCACCTACCCCCTGCCTCTCTACCCCTTAGAGGTCAGCGGGGACTTCAAATTATTGGAAATTTCACGAACGAAGCAGCTGAGCTAAAGAGCCCAATGTACCTAAAAGCACTCTGCTTCTTTCAACCAAATTGCAGACAGTTTGGTATTTTAGGGATTTTTTGTGTAATGTCTTTTCTCTACCAAATGCGGAGTGGACTAATGCCTTGCGCACATCTTAACGATCTGCGATAGCGATCAGTGAAATGCTGTGAAATACGACAGCGATATTTGACAGCGTTTCACTCATCGCCATCGCCATCGCCAAGATGTGCAAAGGCCTTAGGAAACATCCAGTTTGTAGTGAAACACAACTTGCTGATTGAACACTCGTTTATTCTCATATGCAGGTAGAATACAATATTGTGTCTTATAGCTACCCACATACATATTACTACATCTTTCCCTTTACAAAACTAAGCCTAAGAAGATAACACTTTATTTAAATCCAACACCGATACAATATATAACTAAGTACCTACTTTATCTCATACTTGCCTGCTAATAAAGTCAACAACTTTAAACAAACATCTACTAAAGCATGTATCTCAGCACCCTAAGCAGGTACCTAATCAAAATCAATAAAGACAGAAAAACTTGAACTTGAACAGAGGGGCTCATAAATAAATAAAATAAAAAATCTTCCAACAAAAAACTAAAATATAAAAAAGTCTGATGTAAGACACCCTAGTGGTTTTGTTTCATTTTTTCACATCGAGTCTATTTATTTAATTTTTCTTATTAAGTTGGACCAAAGAAATTAACACCAACATTTTTTAGGTCTAATAACAATTATCTGAAATTCTCATGTCACCTCACCTAAACACAAACAATATTCTAATCGACGACAACGATAACAGTACCTATTATTTAAAAAAAATAAAGAAAGTTATAGAATAAAAGATACATACAATAAGAATATAAAACAGAGATCAATAAATTAAGTACTTTGTTAACCAATTTGATCACGTTGAAGGTACTTTTTCGTCCGGGCTTCAATTGTCGGTGAGAACCATTCAACGAGCCTCTTTGGACCTCTTATTGGAACTATTCAAGAAGCGCTTGACCTAGAAGAAACGTCAAGATGTTTAATAAGTTACACTTTATTATAAAAAAATCTTAGGTCTTATCGCCTATGTCATTAAAAATAACCCTTGGATGATAAACTAGTTGTTTTAAAATAAACGATTCAAGTAAAAAGTAAAGTACAGTGGTAAGTCTGTTTTTTTTTCTCTGATTCGTCATGGCACAAAAAAATGCACACAGGATTTTTTTTACTAAAAGATAGCAAAATCCCTGGGGGCTAATTCTCGGGCCGATCTCGATCATTTTGCAATTTTATTTTATTGCTTCTTTTCACAACCCCGCCATTTTTCTATGTTTTCCGTATATCGTAGCTGTTGACGCTTTTATTATGAGGTTGTTGATGAATTACTCAAGGAAATCTGGTATTCTCCCTTCGAAAAGAAGCAATAAATTAAAATTTCAAAATGATCGAGATTGGCCCGAGAATTAGCCCCCAGGTTACTCTTGCAACGGCTGATTTGGGGTCGTATTTTATAACCCCTGATAAAAAGTGTAAATGCAGCCTAAGATTCGATGGAGCACGACAACCTGCTCTCTTTTCTTGAAAATTAATAAGCGGCAGTATTCAGGAACACCGATGACAGGTGACGGTAATGAGTTCTGCTACCTCTCCTCAGATTGCACTAGAAAAGTGGAGGCAAAATGCAGTGTAGAATATCAAGCGTTGATAAATTGAGTATAAAGTATGCAGAAGGGTTTAAAATTGGGGCTGGTAAAATGATCTGATTATTTCAAAAGATTTTTTTTTTTTCAAATTACTGACATTTGTGATGGTTATATGCTTGACATAAAGTCTAAGGCCCGGTTTCCACTGCGAGCGGAACGGACCCATTAATGACTCCGTTGAACTCGCAAACGCAAACTGCATACTTGTATTTCCACCAACAAATAGTCGGACGGAAAGAGCCGAGCGTGAAGAAAGAGTAGAAATGAGAAATGAGTCATTAATGGGTCCGTTCCGCTCGCAGTGGAAACCGGGCTTTAGAATACCAGGGTAATTGTTAGCGGATGTGCTATAAGCACTCAATAATCCATTTATTTACCCCTCAAGTACATATTAGGCACTCTGCTTATTGGAACTTCCTCAGTTTTATTACATGTTTTATTTATACCCGTTTGCGTTCTCAAAGTGGATTAACTGTCTCAATGTTTCTAGAGTCTAAGCTTCACAAACATGTTCATGATAAAATAAAGTTTAAACACTTTAGTGCTTGAAAAGGATTGTCGGTTAAAATAAAAGTTTTATCTTTACGAATACGACACGGATGGCTTTCATGCCCTGTACCCCTAGTCTGAGTTTTACTCGATCAGTAGGCCTACCACAAGCTCTGTCTGGCTCTGTATCTGGCTCTAGTTTGGTGTCTGTAGTCTGTGTGAGTGTTGACTAAAAAAATCCTACGCCAAAACGTCAGACACACAGTATAATCACAGCACTGGGGCCTATTAATTCTCGGGCCGATCTCGATCTATTTGCAATTTTATTTTATTGCTTCGTTTCGCCTTCGTGTCTCTCTATTTTGTATGGTGAAAAGATGAGACAACAACAATACGCTAACGTCGAAAATTTCGAAGTGCATTGTTATCTCATTATTTCTCCATACAAAAGAGAGCGACAAGTAGACGAAACGAATTGTTCAAATTAATCGAGTAAAAACTGCGACTTGCCCTTCGGACGCGCAAGAAAACTGCCTCATTCAAATTTCTGCCTCAAACCGCATTATCGCACAAGACAATTTTTGTATAATGCGATTTCAAAAATGTTCAGTACCAAGTAATTTCAGTTCGTAAATCTGATTTACAAAATCTCTTGATAAAAATGTAATCGGAAACTTTTGCCGCATAACTAAGAGACGGTGGGAATGTTAAACAGCTACAGATATTTTTCCTCAATTTGGCCTAAATTCTTGGTAGGTGAAGAATAAGTCCGGTATTACTTTATGGTTATAAAGATATTTAATATTGAAACTCTGAAAACATTAATTAGTTGGGTTCCAATAAAAAATACCCATCTAAATCTTCACCTATTTTCTAGTCTTCCAATCTTCTTACTCTAAGTTAGTATTTGAAAGGTTTTTCTTGTAAAGAAAGCTCATTCATGCTATATTACTATATATTTATAGTTATATATGCATAGGTTGAATCCTCCAGGTAAAACACCTGCCTTGCACACATCTAAACGTTGTGCGGTGGTGATCAGTGAAACGCTGTCAAACATAATGTATACTTGACAAAGTAGATTCTTTAATTCTTCTTTAATTCTTTAATACACACAGAAATATTTACAAAAAAAAAGTAATAACAAAATAAAAATGATAGATAAATGAATGATAGATAGATGATAAAATTACAGCATCAGAAGGGCAAGTTCCACTTCATTTACAACTTTTCGTCTACGAAATGTTGTTTTCGTTTGGCCTATTTGTCTCTAAACAGGTCCTTGCCGATTGTAGATTCTTTAATTCTTCTTTAATTCTTTAATGCACACAGAAATATTTACAAAAAAAAAGTAATAACAAAACAAAAATGATAGATAAATGAATGATAGATAGATGTTAAAATTACAGCATCAGAAGGGCAAGTTCCACTTCATTTACAACATTTCGTCTACGAAATGTGTTGTTTTCGTTTGGCCTATTTGTCTCTCTATTGTATGGAGCAATGATGAGACAGCAAAAATACGTAACGTAGTTAAAGTTTTTGTCTCATCAATTTTCCATACAAAAGAGAGGCACGTGCTCACATGAAAACAACATCTGATAGACGAAATGTGGTAGCAAAACTCCGACTTCGGGTACAGAAGCAACGAGGGTCAACACAGGCGACTCTCCATACAAACGTAGTCCCCTATTTCCTCCCTGGATAATGCCTCTAGAGTAACCATTTTGTCTCATAAAATCCAGATCTGCTAATATACGTGCTTGTATGTTTTCCTTTTTTTCAGAAACTTATTGATAAAGAAAATATGACCCTCATATGATTTATATGAAATATGAATTGGAGGTAATATTTTCTTTATCAATAAGTAGTTATGTCAAAAAGGAAATAGGGGACTACGTTGTATAGAGAATCGTCTGTGTGATTCCCTCTTAACCTGTCTAAAGACTGCCATGGAATTGAAAGTTCCTTTGTTTGAGGTCACAATTCACCAAAATTCGGACACCTAAGAATATTTTCTGAGGTACAAGGTCATTGGACGGTCGAAGTCGGTCACGTCTCGGAGTTTTTACGTGAGGTGAGCGTAAATTCAATCAAAATATTGCTTTCTACGGATGACCTGCCTTCAGATTATAGTATCACTCACATTTTGAAGGTTGAGAGGTTGTTTGCTAAATTACCTGCCCGCTCCTGGCATTCTTACTTGACCTAATTTTTTTTATATTTTGAATTTTTGGTCTTGCTATGACCATATTGTGTCAAATAAGTAAGAAATATAGTGGACAATACACCATTAAAACACCATCTAGCTCCAAATTAAGTAGAGCTTGTACTATGGAAATCAGATAGCAGATATAATACACACATTTTTTTCTGTAAAAATACATTCTCAGAATACAATATTTTTGTGGGGAACACAGACGTGTTCACTACAAAAATATTTGTTGTTGATTGGGATCGAACCCACAACCTACAGCACAGAAAGCAGAGCTACTACCAACTGAGCTGAGAGGCCAGTCAATGTTGTTGCTACATTCAAGCCTCAGCTAAATTCAGTACTGTTGAATATTTCCTCTGTGCTAGTTACTTGACCGAGATACTACGCTAAACTAGCAGGTAGCCCGGCCAACTGTCAACTCAACCAGACATCATCAGAAGAGTTAGCACAAGTTCTGATGTTGTAATTGGGTTGGCTTAACTTAGTTCTGCTATTAATCGCTCTCAAACATTCTAATTACACTGAAATGTTCCAGATCTCGACTCGAGAGAGCAGTAAAGCCCGTCACATACCTAGCAATCCCACTAATATTATAAATGCGAAAGTTTGTATGGATGGATGGATGTTTGTTTGCCTTCTGTGCCGTAGGTTGTGGGTTCGATCTCCACCGATAATAAATATTTGTGTCGGGAACACAGATGCTTGTTCTCTCCTTTGTTCTCTCTCTGGTTCATAAATGATGGAAATGCAGTAATAAACATAACAAAAAATTAAGCCAAATTAAGAACCTCATCCTTTTTAGGGTTCCGTAGCCAAATGGCAAAAACGGAACCCTTATAGATTCGTCATGTCTGTCTGTCTGTCTGTCTGTCTGTCTGTCTGTCCGTCCGTATGTCACAGCCATTTTTCTCCGAAACCGTAAGAGCTAGATTGATGAAACTTGGCGAGTAGATGTATTCTGTGAACCGCATTAAGATTTTAACATAAAAATAAAAATAAAACTATAAATTTCGGGGGTCCCCATACTTGAAACTGAAACTCAAAAATTTTTTTTTCATCGAACCCATACGTGTGGGGTACCTATGAATAGGTCTTCAAAAATGATGTTGAGGTTTCTAATATAGTTTTTTTCTAAACTGAATAGTTTGCGCGAGAGACACTTCCAAAGTGGAAAAAAGTTGGTCCCCCCCCCCTCTAACTTCTAAAGTAAGAAAATGATAATACTAAAAAAAATATATGTTGTACATTACTATGTAAACTTCCAACGATTTTTGGTTTGAACGAGATCTAGTCAGTAGTTTTTTTTTTATACGTCATACACCGTAAACCCACTTTACCTTTCGACGAACTACAAGAACCTTATTATGTTACATCAAGTAACATAATATAAAGGTTCTTGTACGGAACCCTTCATGGGCGAGTCCGACTCGCACTTGGCTGCTTTTTTTTTTATTTGAATCGGCTTCAAAGCAGTCTTTAAACTAGGTATATACCTAACTTTAATAAAACGTATTTTGTTTCAGCTCGTCTGCCAGTGAGCTCATATCCAGACGAGGGGTGTTCTCACGAAGACAATATGGCTCCGTGGAACAGGTGAGCCGCATATCCTAACAAATATTTTAAAACATAGATCTATGTGGGTAATTTCTGAGAACCTCAAACGATGAACAGGAGTTTTGTTTTTATACATATTTGAATATAAATATAGCAGGTGAAGATACCTATCATACACGTGTAGTTTTTCTGAGAAGCGAAGAGGGAAAAGTAATGTACTTATCTATAAGGAGAATATGTATCCAGGATTTTTGTGATGTTTTGACCGATAAACAAGAAAACTTTTTATTGCCCAACCCACTTGCTGTGTTCCAAGAAATACAATATTCGTAAAAACAGGCAGCCTTGTTTTGAGTCTGTGTGAGTGCTGTCTTAATAAATCCTACATCGAAACGTCACACACACAGGAAAATACACTAGTGAAAACTCACACATACTCAAAACTAGAACCAGAGACAGAGTCCGACAGAGTTTGTGGTAGGCTTACTGTTTTTCCGAAACAATATTTTTGTGCCGCAGCCTCATAAAACAAAGGTATGGTGGCTAGTAAAGATAAACCGGCAACATTTTCAATTTTAATACAAGTTTCAGCATAAAAGAGCAGGCGAGCTCAATAAACTATGTGAAAACTGTCAAGAACTGTCCACATTTTCTCCGAACCTCGCTCTCAATTTTCAAGTTGGAGCTTTGGTACTAGATTAGTCAGCCAACCTTGAAAATGGTACCATCTCGGTACTGACTTTTTGAAATCTAGATAAATTTTAACCTGGGACAGAGTATTATGTTGATTTATTCAATTGCATTTTCTTCCGCCCTCTTATATTTCACAAAGTAAGTTAGCTATCTGCTTAGAAATCTGTAAACAGGAATAGTTTCAAGGTTATAGATGCATGAAAGCTTCAATGCTCATGTTACACGTAATTTTTATGTCAGTCTGAGTTAACTGATTTTTAACCGACTTCCAATCAAAAAGGAGGAGGTTCTCAATTCGGTTGTATGTTTTTTTTTTTTTTTTTAATTTTTTTTTAATGTTTGTTACCGCATAACTTCGTCATTTGTGAGCCGATTTGAAAAATTATTTTTTTATCTGAAAGGTACTGCTTCCAGATTGGTCCCATTTTAATTTTATTAAAATCGGTGTTGCCATTTTTTTTTAAATATTTTTTTTAATGTTTGTAACTGCATGCCTTCGTCATTTATGAACCGATTTAGAAAATTATTTTTTTATTTGGAAGGTTATTTTTACGTCCAGGCTGTCCCAAACAAATTTCATTAAAATCGGTTTAGCCGTTTGGCAATGAAGTCGATTTCTCAAGTTTTTTAAACTTATAATTATTCTTTGTGTTAAGGAAACTTGAGCGGTATCCTACTGTACATATAATTATGTAACATAAGACATAACATAAAGCGTGTCTTGATATTAACAAAATGGTCGAGTCTTGAATTAGGTACTGATGAGTCAAAGTTAAAAATGTAGGTATTTATTCAGTAGTATCATACTAATAAAGGTGCCAGTTCCACGCAACTAAGCCCAGAAGCACATGCAACAAACTACGACATACACACAAAAATACAAACTTTTCCTCTTTATAATATTACTAGCAGCCCGTCCCGGCTTCGCACGGGGTAGACAATATTGTTGTACATTATTTTGTTCTATCGCTAATAGTTTCGGCAGCGCATTCGACGAAAGACATTTTAAGTCTCATTTTTCTACACCTTCGGTTACATTGTTCAAATTTTACCAAGGATCCCTAATTTTTTTCAAAATGAAATGTAGCCTATGTCAAATTGGAAGAATGTAGCATTCTATTGGTGAAATAATTTTTTAAATCGGCCCAGTACTTTTTGAGCCTATTCATTACAAACATACAATCATACAAAAATAGGTACAAATCTTTCCTCTTTATAATATTAGTATAGAAGTATAGATAGTATAGATTAGTTCATAGAAGTATAGATATAGATAACAACATGTTGATGCTTTCCAACAAAGTTCGATGATTCAGCAGAAGTTGCTCAACTTTGGTAGGTACTATATGAATGCCTAGGTACAGTGGGTACCTAGGTACTGTAGCTAACAATGCCAACTAAACAATAGGCTGTATGGTTCAACGCGTGTCATCACATTTGAATAATGGAGTGATGGTGCCATATGTGGGTTGTGTTCATTTTAAGAAAAATTTATTGCTATTGTTCTACTCGTATATAAGAATCAGAAATTGTATTTCATGACTATACCGGATGGAAACGGCAAAATTATAACTTTTTATTGATTTTATAGTGTTTACTACACTTAAGAGGCCGGCGGAGGGTGAATTTTCATACAAACGTAATACCAAAATGATTACTAATTTAAGCAGATTTCACTATATTCTTGCAATAATTGTATTTGTATAGTATTTATCTAGATTCGTGAACAGTTTTAATTTTAAATTACTTACTTCAAATGAAATTAAAGCCAATCACATTTTGCAATGAAAAAAATGTGATTGGTATTTATTTCATTTGAGGTAAGTAATTAAAAAAAAAACTGTTCAGGCACCTAGATAAATACTATACGAATACAGTTATTACAATAATATAGTGAAAATCTGCCTAAACTAGTAAATAATTTTGGTATTACGTTTGTATGAAAATTCGCCCTCCGCCGGCCTCTTAAGGAAATCCCAAATATAATAAAATCATAGTCAATAAGTCCATATCTTCTACTGTGTGAATACCACGCGTGCAAGGCTGCCTAGGGCAGCCAAGACTGCAAATCCACCACTGTCTCTGTCTGGGTGTTATATTGTATTCCATGTATGTATTTAAAAAAAATATGCATACAAGTAATATAATCAGCATCATCTATCTAGTTCCCATCGTACAGGCTCTGCTTAGTTTGGGGCTAGTTAGTGTTGAGTGGATTGTCCACAAAACTTAGTTATACACTCTATAAGAGTAAATAAGGGTGCTATTCAGAGAAACGTCCCAACGATATATTTAGGATGTGTCTACAAACGAAACGAGGATAGTTATTAGCCTGATTGCCCTTATGACCCAAATACCTAAACAAGTTAATCAGGGGTTATATTGATCGCATCAAATTACCATACAGGGCGTCCCACGGATATGCCCCATGGAGGCAAAGTACCTTGAATATTGAAGATGGAACATTTTACTGAAAGAAGACATTATTTGAATTTAAAAAATAGTTTAAGCTGCATTCATAGATATTTAAATAATTACATGGTTGAACCAAATAATCACCTTGAAGCTTTATCATACCGATAGAAGACTTCATTATAAGAATTATTTTAATAATATAGTGTCAGAAATAAAAGGAAGACCATGAATTTTAACATTTTTAATACAAAATTAATCAACTATTTATCAACGGCTCAATTTCATCAAATGTTTTCTTCTATTAAAATTTTCTATCTACAATATTTAAGGGACTTTCCCTCTATGTGGCATATCCGTGAGACGCCCTGTAGGCCTACCACAAGCTCTGTCTGGCTCTGTCACTGGCTCTGGTTTTTAGTCTGTGTGAGTGTTGACGTCACACACACAGTATAATACACTGGTGAGCACTCACACAGACTCAAAACCAGAGCCAGAGACAGGGCCAGACAAAGCTTGTGGTAGGCCTACTGTACAGGGATCAAATTATGCTACAAATGGCATGCAAATTAATTTGTTAATATGCCTGTTTGCACGTATTAGTATCTATTATACTGAACCTGTCAAACTGAAGATTAACAACCAATTAACTATGCTGATCACTATAATTAATGTCAGCAATATGGTTAGCTTATTTGCTACCCCTTCCTTTCTTTCTTCATTTTAGCCGACTTCAAATAAAAAGGGAGGAGGTTCTCAATTCGGTTGTATTTTTTTATGTTTGTTATACCTTCCTAGCTACTATGGGCCGATTTTAAATAGTACATTGTTACCTGAGTGTTGAAAGTCACGTTTTTTGAGTCCCGAGACGGGTTTGGCACCAGAGCGTTAGCGAGGGCGCCAATGGAGCTTGAGGGACTTAAAAGACTTTCACCCGAGGTAAACACTGTGCTTTTCATTACGAATACAAGGAAAGTAAAAATAAAAACATGAAAGAAAAATTTGTGAAAATGAAGATTGAATTGCCGCCTTCCCGGTTTTTTTTTTCTTTTTCTCTGGCGGGCCTTCGGCTTCGGCTCGCCAGCATTATTCAGCCATTATTTTCATTCTCATAATTTAAAAAATGGCAAATGTCAAATCGATGTTATTTTAAATAAATAGTTGAAGCTATATATTAATCAAGTAATTTAGAAGATATATTATTTATTTAATACTATCTTTATGTTATTTAAATTTAAATTTTACATTGCGCTATCTTAATTGACTTTTTAAACTTCTTACTGTTGTAATGGGTTTCCAACCTACTTGCTGAATAAAAAGTTGGAATTTGGTTCAACGACCTCCTTGCAGTTATAAAGACTTTAGAAAGTTGGAACATGGTTGAATAAAATAGAACTTGTTTTTTTTTATAATTTGACATCTGTCAGTAGAAAGCGATTCTCCCTAGGGCTGAAAGTTTTACTTTCAATTAGACCCCTCAGGCAACTTCAGACCTACTTTCAGAGTATGAGTAATGAAAAAAATATTTTTTATCTGAAAATTTATATTTTCAGATTTCAGTTAGATGAAAATCGGTTTAGCCGTTTTGTTTAAATGTTTATTACTGCAAACCGTTATTTATGAACCGATTTAGTAAATTATTTTTTTAACTGGAAGGTCCCATTGAAATTTCATCAAAATCGGTTTGTTTGCCCATGAAGTCGGTTTCTCAAGTTTTTTATCAAAAAATAAAAAAATATTAATTTTGTGCTATTACGTACACAATAACAAAATGTCGTCATCATAAATAGAGACAGTAAAAAAAGTGTTAGTGGACACATTCTCAGAATTTAATTTAGAAATTTAGGTCAGTGACAAATTACCTATTAGCCTGAATTATGGCTAGATTGTAATATTATTTAATGAGGTTATAAAACATAGCGTATACTATTACTAAAAAAGCATGGCTACCACAAGCTCTCTGTCTGGCTTTGTCTCTGGCTCTGGTTTTGAGTGTTGACTAAATAAATCCTACATCGATACGTCACACACCATATAATACACTCATGAGCACTTACACAGACTCAAAACCAGAGCCAGGACAGAGCCAGACAGAGCTTGTGATGCACAGTAAGTACAAAAGGTGGACCCTCCACCTAAGAGTTTGTAGAGAAGTCACGTTAAAAGAAATTCTACTCTATGCAGGTGTTTTTAAGACGTATAATATTGTGAGTTGGAAATTTCTTGGCAAAGCATTATCGTACACGTTGATTCAGGAAACAGCTACAAGCGGGGAGGTCGCGCACGTTGGGTATTTAGGTTAATGTCAAGGTCTTTGTAATTTTTGGGTATGTTTCATACCTTCTTATACAACCTCTGAAATTTATATATTTATTGACAAAGAGGTGAGACTTGTTTAAACGTAAGACCACGTTACGATGCTTCAAGCAAATAAAAAAAAATAAGCGCACATAGTGCCAGTATACTCTCAAGCGATGAAGGAAAACATCGTGAAGAAACCGGCATGTCGAGAACCTTATAAGTTCGAAAACATTATGTGACCAGTGCACGAGCCTCTCCTTAAAATCCTATCATCACACTGGTTTAAAAAAGAATCAATGACACGATAATAAATAAATAAATATTATAGACAATTCACACAACACTATCTAGCCCCAAACTAAGCAGAGCTTGTACTACGGGAACCAGATACCTGATATAACTTTTTGTAAATATATACTTAGAACACAATATAACATCCAGACAGAGAACAAACATCTGTGTTCACCACATAAATATGTGTTCTCAGTGGGGATCGAACCCACGGCCTATACGTCTCAGAAGGTAGGGCTACTACCAACTGAGCTAAGAGGCCAATCAATAAGAAGAAGAAGAAGCAAATAAAATACATTCAATTTCAAAATGTCGACTTAATTATTGTCTTCAATCTTCAAAAGGCAGCCCCTAAAGGCTGCTCTGATTTGAGAGCAACCTTTCAATTTAAAATACTGTATTCCCGTGGAAGATATACCATTTCTAAGAACTCAACAATGGTTCAACTTTAAATTGGCAAATGTTTTCGCTATATTTTAACACGTGTATTCCATAACTTGTTCCAAAATGCATTGTAGGCAATAATAGCTTTTTGAAAGGGATTTAGTAAACACATATAGATAGTGCAATCCACGAAGGCGCGCCCCACTATTTCTCCTTAACCGTTTATAGTATATGTGTGCAAGCTTCCGTCAATGTTTGAGTGTTATCGGTACACACTAATTACCTATGAGTGCACACGCACACTACAATGAATAGACTACGGTTCGCGACTGCCGCTCGGAGCAAACTCCCCGCACCCCGCGATCCCCTCAACCGAAAATTGGTGGGGCGCGTCTTCGTGAATTGCACTATCTATACTTAGGTAATTTTTTAGCTGACCTCTTAGCTCAGTTGGTACTTGGTAGTAGCTCTGCTTTTTGCGCTGCGGTCGTGGGTTCGATACCCACTGAGAACAAACATTTGTGTGGTAAACATAGATATTTGTTCTCTGTCTGGGTGTTATATTGTATCAGCTAATGGTTCCCATAGTACACGCTCTGCTTAATTTGGGGCTTGATAGTGTCGTGTGGATTGTCCGTATTATTTATTTATTTTATTTAGTTACCCTTTTTCATCAAATGTAAGCATATGCGTGATGATAGATTGTAGGATACAAACCCCAATACACTTCTTACCAATCCTATTCCAGACCCAATTTACATTTATATTGCAAATCATATTATTTGTGTAGAGTACATAACTTTACAAGGCTGCTGAATTTCCTTACCTAAAGAGTATCCAGTCTGGTACTGGTAACACAGAGGTGAAGTTATACGGACAGTCCTTTCCGGGTAGCATAGTCCAAACAAAAGCGTACCAGCGGATTCACCCACCCATTCCCTGGCAGTCAGTAACGAAGATGTGCTCATATGTTGCAACTATCATTTCGCTAACTACTATTCATAAGATCGCACTTGAGTTTATTCAGGATCAGCTGGACGACTGTGAATTCTCATGCAAAAAAAAATTGATACAAATAAATTATACTAAAAAGGAACCGCGATCACATATTGTTTCCATCATTTTTCGACCGCTATCCCTGACCAGAGGCTCTTAAATTTAAGAAGAAGACGAGATCTATCTGTTTCCATACTAGTTTAAAAAGCAAAGTTCTCATTCGCTATTTCAAGTTTTTTCGTCAGCATTCAGGCTGAGATTCATAGACCGAACTTTGACTTTACTTTGATGGAAAGTTCAACTTTCAACCAAAAATATATTTCATAGTTCTGTCAAGCTCTTCTTTATTCAAAATGTTGAAGGTAAATTCGATAAACAAAGCTTACTTTGCGAAGACTCCTTTGCTGTAAAGCAAAGTCACGTCTATGAATCTCAGCCTTAGTCTTGTTGCAGTCGTGCCTTGTCAAAGATAAGTTTTCTTCAATTCGTTTTTTACTGCAATCGAAGGTCAAAATAATGTCAAAACTGACAAATGCGACCAGGTTTTGATCACAACAAAATATACGCAATCATCCCACCACTAAACACTGATCCCCACATTTGATTATTCACTTTTCCTCATAAAAAATAAACGTTCAAATTATTATATTTGGGGCAAGCCCACATAATTTTGTAGCTTGGATAAAGGTGTACGTTATTTCATCTTCCTACATTTATTACACATACAGACTAAGTAATCCATATCCGTTCAGCCGTTATTAGTAGGATTTATTGTCATCTTCTTGCCTCGCTAGCTAATGGGTATGACTGGGCGTTTATTTATTGCTCAGATATATGATTTGGAATTCAATATTTTATCGCAAATCAATATATTTTCTTTCTGTCTGTGAATTTCACCGGCTTAGTTACAAAAGCTGATTTGAACCTTTCTCATATGTATAGCTGTAGTGTAGCACCGTGTGCATTGCAACATCCGAATAATATTCTTCATTTTCGTTTGGAAACTGTACACAAACGCAGCAGTGTACTCGCTAGTGGATACTAGGTTAGTTAGAGCTAGCTCGTCCTGCCCCTTTCACATCCGAACTAATACGGACTTCCTTTTATGTGTTCCTGAATAATTGCTTTTTATTATGGAACTGAAAAGGCTTTCATGTAGATATTCTACTAATCAGGGAATCAGGCAATGATGAAAATTGTTGAGCATTGAAAGGGCTCTATTCTATTCTCTATCTCTATTCTATTGCTCTAACTGATTTAGAAATATTTTTTTTTACAATAGCAATTACGCTGAGGTATTAGCTCCCTCGCAATATATTATATTTGTTTAAATACAGTTTTGTTGCATAGAATTTAATTGAGTAAGCCTGAGCCTTTCTTGATTTTCGTCTAAGAATATCTGCCAGCTCTAGTTGATGTTTGGTTGCGTCGCAATATCGCGCAATTCGAGATAATCGCGGCAATAACTCGGGCTGATCCCACAACACTTTAATAAAGGTGCTGTAATGCTCTAATAAAGTGCGCTGTTCAAAATCTAGGGGTTACCCCGCTCGATACTTGGTGAAACGTGGTTACTGTGGTTAGATGGTGTACATTGCTTTGTTGTAACGACCAAGGTATCAAAAAGTCGACAAAGATTCTTGATATTACTAAAAACAAAACTCCTCTCTAATTAAAAATGTCATGAATATTTTTAACCCTTGCCTGTCACTGCGGTGACGATCATTGAAACGCTGTCAAGTTGACAGTGATATTTCACAGCATTTCATATCACTGAAAGCGATTTCTTCCAGGCAACCTTAGCATTCATTCATTTGTTTCATACGTGAGCATTAATTATAGAATCACAGGCTCCATATTCTCAATGGAGTGAGTGTGAGCGACGAGAGTCATCATGATACGCCTTCGCTTGTTTTTCCAAGCAGTCTATTATCGTCGATGATTTGATGGCACTAGTAAGTTCATTGCACTGTTTATCAGTGCTAATAACTAATGTTTTGAAAACTTTTATCCCTAAGCATTATGGTGTGTTTATTCGTGCCAGTCACGATCTCATAATTAACAAACACGAGCAACATGGCTTATATTAAAAACGTTGGTCGGAACCGTTTTGCAAAGTAATAAAGAGGGTCGGTTTAGTGGAAAGGCGTCTAAGACAAACCACGAAAAAAGCCCTCTGTTGAACTCAAGGAAAACTTATTATGTACGGATCTTCTTAGTATGAAACATAAATTGCTTCATGTTACATATTGCGTAAGTAAACGTGGATTATTTACAGTAAAAGCCTATTTTCAGCTGCTGCAGAACTTTTCATAATATAAGAATCGTATATTCTAGAAAAATGGTATTACATGGTTGTATAGAATAGTGCTTTTAACCAACCAGCTACTAGAAAACTTATTGTTTTAACAAAAGTATGCCTGCGATTTTACTCATGTCACAAATTCACCCTTCTTCGGCCTTATTGACCATCAATTGAGGTGACAGTCAAATAAAAAACAAAACCACCACGATGTCCCCTCGACTAGCAAAAAAAATAATTTACCATAGAGTGAATAATAACGCAAGAACCTTCTAGACTTGTAAAGAATATCCCTAACTTGTTTAAATTTCCTGCCGCGCTTAAATTTATTTCTAGAACTTGACAAATAATAGCTCCGCCAGCTAAGCGTCGTAGTCAATTTAGTATTCTATAGGGCACGGTCATTGACCTTTAAAAGTTAGCAAATCTTTCTCAATAGAATGGTTTGTGAAGGAAAATACATAGCGAGGAAACGCGGCATTAGCACCTAAAAGTTTGAAAATCGTGTCGAGCTCACTAATTGAGGGGCACTTAAAATTATTTTATCACACTGGTTCGAGCTATGCTGGGAGTTTCACTACGTCATAGAATCAAAAATGAGGACATCCGTAGAAGAACCAAGGTCACCGACATAGCTCGTAGAATTTGTAAGTGGCAATGGGCAGGGCATATAGCTCGAAGAACTGACAACCGTTGGGGCATAAAGGTTCTCGAATGGGGACCACGAACCGAAAGACGAAACGTAGGGCACCCACCTACCAGATGGACCGACGACATTGTTAAGATCGCGGGAAGTCGGTGGATGGAAAGGGCTCAGAATCGTTCTTCCTGAAAATGTGTAGCGGAGGCCTATGTCCAGCAGTGAACTTCTTCAGGCTGATGATGATGATTACTGGTTCAAAAGTAATAGTGACACGATACCATTTCTATTGCTTTGGATGGAACTGCCATGGACATATTCACATCTCAACTCTTATTTATCAGCGACACCTTCGAGCGTCGTTTTTCATCTCTGACTATTGATATGCAGAGTATTCGCTATCAACCAACGACGTACCCTGTGAGGGCACACAATTCTTATTGCTTTATACATTTTTACGATCGAACGAACGTCAATGATCTAATTCTGGAATCAAGTACGTACTTCCAGATTGTCATTACCTTGGTTATATGGGGCAGATGATTGAGAAATCGGCCGTAAATCGCTAAAATTGCCTATTAACTGAATGAAAGCTTTTGACGTTCGTACAATAATGATTTTTCGTTAAAATATAAAAATAATGGATAAATCTAAAAATACGAAACCCTTACGTTATTGACTGACAATCAACGCACAGCAATAGTCCTTAGAAGTATGAGTGAGAAAAATACTTTTATATTATACTTTTACTTTTATAGGGGTATAGTAAAAAATTGATTCCAGAAACTTTGTATGAAAAAAGCTTATCACGAATGAAGTCACGAGAATTTCCACTAATAAAAGGTTCATTTCCAAGTTTGAATGATAGAAATTGAAAAAGAAATATCGAATGAATGAACACAATTTCGAATTATAAGAATTAATTATAACAGTTCTCTTATAACAAAGAAATATCGAAATTTATGTTGTTGGGAATTACGAATACCTGGAAACCGTCCACACCTTTATATTTATTTCAATTAATAAAGTATTTAATAAGGCTCATGAACCTGTGAGAGCCATTGAATCGGTCTAGACTAGACTCTAGCTAGACAAATGACATTAGAGAAAGTACCTTTCGAAATAATAATGCAGCGTCCGAATTGAATTCTCAACACTCCCAGTAAATTCAGCGTCCGAAGTATTTGGACTGAAATTGTCTTTGTTGTATTTTTATAGATTTTCAGGTGACTTGTCAGCATTTATTTTTGTTAGAGCAAAGACCGCAAGGAACAAAAACCACGCCCGATACTATGTAAATACTCAAACTTCTAATATATAAAATAACCAAAACCTACTTAGCAGATTTACATTTTTTTTTTCTTTTTTACAACTGATAGCTCTAAGCATTTGGCTGCCATCACACCTGATGGAAAGTGAGGATGCAGCCTAAGATGGAGCATGCTTAGCCATAATCCACCTGTTCACTCTTGTCTTGAAAATTCCCAAATTATATAATATAATTATATTTGTAATATTAATGTCGAGGTAGTTCTTATACAAAATAATAATAATAGCACCACTCTACCGAGGACGTCTACCTATAGACTTTACCTACATTAAGTGTACTTACAAAATAAAATATAATAAGTTGGTAAACAGAGAACATAATATAACAATATGTAATTTCAGAAATTAAAGAAAAGAAACATGAATCCGCTTATAATATAAATACAATGGGTCGTATCAGTAGCAGCGATATCTTCCGTTTGTTGTTTGGTGTTCCGTAATAATATAATAAACACGCGATTCGATTCGTTTGATTTCGCACTTGACTGAGTTTAGATTGACAGACCCTATTTGTGGGTCTCACAGAGCTGGTATATAGTTTCATAGAAATAGTTAACAATATATAGTTCTAGGAACCGCCTCATAACTAGTTTCTAAGTTCTATTTATCTTATACGAGAAACATGAACAGGGACGGCTTTAGAGGTCTGGACGCCTCGGGGCAACAGAGGCGCGGAGGCCCCCAAATTATTTTCCAAATAAAATTAACAATTTCCCCACTCAGCCATTGAGTAATTGAGATACTCCTTCAAGATGAGTAGTAAATTGCAGTAAAATATCGAAATCTCAAATGGCCCCATTTGAGATTTTGATATTTTACTGATTGCCTGAGTGGAGTAAAAAAATATAGATAAATGATTTCTGTTAATGTTTAACAATAATATAACCATGTATGTACAAAGTACTGAAGGTAAAGGTAAAACAGGTTAAAAAAGATTATTAAAGCAACAATTTGTTTACTAGTGTTAACTCGTCAGAATTGGAAAGTTTTTTTTTCCCGAGCTAAAAGCTTAATTTTATTAACATTCTTCTCTCTATCCACTGTTAGGAAAAGGTCTCGTCAAATGTGTATTACAACGCTGTACTACTTACCATAAAATGGTAAATCCCTTATTAACATTCCGTGCCGGACTGACTATGAAAATAAACAAGAACGTTGTAATACGTTCTTTTTAACAAAAAAAAATAAACAAGAACGTATTACACAACAGTGCTTATCACTAAAACCTTGCGCACATCTAGATCGCCTGTTCAATATACAACTTACTGATGGGACAAGCATAATACAATACAAATAATTTGTTTCAGTAAACTTAATCTATGGTACATTTCATGGGTTTGAGACTCTCTTTTAAGTATGGAAATACCTGTGGTAGAGAGTCTCGCTCTTCCGTAGTACATTCTATTATGACTGAAGTAGGTATACTAAGTTTGAACGGATCTTAAAAAATAAAGCTTTATAAAAGTTAAGTTAGAGAAATAAGTATGATTAAATTATGATAAGTGTGAGTTAAAAAGCAGACGTGGGTGTGTGTGTGTGTGGAGTGTTTTGGGTGTGCAAGCATAAGGCCCAATTGATATTAAGTGACAACCATCGCTTATAATAAAGCATTACCCTTTAGCTCACGCACATCAGGAACGTACCCAACGATGCACTGCCCAACGTCCATGACCTTGAGGTATAACGATGTACAGCCTCAGGTGCCAGTGATTTCACCGGCACCCACACGGTTCAAAGTGAAACACAGCGATGCTGCTTGACGGCAGAAATAGGCGTGGTAGTACTTCCCCGGACGAGCCTTTCACAAAGAGCTCTACTACATAGTTGTCACTTAGTAGTACAGGGTAGTCCCTGCAATGGCAATCAATGTGTCGCTGTCGAAAGCCACCACCATCGCAGTACACTTAGAGATGTGCGCAAAGTATAATACCTGGGCGCATGTACGAAGGAATCTTTATCGAGCGCACATTATACGCGGCGACTTGACTCCACATTATCACACAACGTAGGGCTTCATTTACATCGTTGTGTAGATATTTGATTCGCATTAGCATGCTAAAGCCTTGGCTTGTTGTACTAGTGTATTAAACTAGTATAAGTAAAAATGCTAGCTGACTTAGCAGCCACACATTTTTTATGTGACTAGCAATTGGTATTTCTTTTTGGTAGATTTTTTTGGTAAATTGTGTTTTTTAGAAATTATATTTAAATACGCAATGAGATAGAAACATTCGGAAATTGTGTCTCTAGTGTTTACGTAGTTAGTTTTTAGATAGCGTTCTCTGTCACACTAACATCTAGGAGTTATGATATTATGAAAAAGATGATTATAGAAAACACAAATTAAACGATATTTTTTTTAATGAATCTAGATCGATTTATCGCTCCCAAAATCCCCTGTATACAAAATTTCATAAAAATCGTTGGAGCCGTTTCCGAGAATCAGATTATAAGTGTATATATACAAGCTTTTTACGTTTAAAGGTCTAAGATAAAAGACAAAATCGAAATAATCAAATAATTAAATCACGTTAATATTCATGAGATTGAGCCACTCTGGATTGTTTGGTCCAATCAATTGAAATTACAACTGAACAAGGAAGTTAATTCTGTAATTTGCTTTGGACAACTTGAACTCCCTTTTCTAATCGTCTCTTATCTAATTCGATTTTCTTTTGGATTTGAACTTTCCGCTGCCAATTTAATTGACTGGCCTTTCAGCTCAGTTGTTAGTAGCTCTGCCTTCTGCCCCGTGGGCCGTGGGTTCGATCCTCACCAATAACAAATATTTGTGTGGTGAACATAGATGTTTATTCTCTGTCAGGGTGGTATAAAAAATTCTATCAGTATTCTTGTCAGTATTTACAAAAGTAAATAAGTATTATATCAGCTATTTGGTTCCCATAGTCCCAGCTGTGCTTAATTTAGGGCTAGACAGTGTCATGTGAATGGTATATTATTATTTGTATTTTAAAAATAAGCACATATTCATGAATTGCAATGAACACAATGGAGTTGAAACAAGTGAATGTTTCCAAATTTCAGGTAATTCTGAGGTTGCGCGAATGAATTCGTTCTTATTCATTTATTCTGTACTGCAATAAATTATTCAATGGAAATATATACTTTAAGTTCTTCTCATCTTAAGTGAAGCGTCTATTAAACTTAATTATCACGTTGAATAATTTAATTTGTCAGAGATGATCTGTAATTTATTCATACATAAATTCGCTGTTTATAGGTAATTTGTGAAAAGCTACATTCGCGAATTCTTATTTTCTTTAAAGTTCAAACTTTCGCATTTAGAAAGAAAGAAAGAAAAGCATTTTATTGACCTACTCATATACACAGGAATACCTACCTACTTAAAAAATAAAAAATAAAATCACATAAAAAATTATAAAAAAGAAAATAATCATTAAAGGATAGGCAGGTAGGCAGCTGTCTTTAGACACTACAGGTCAATTAGGTCAATTAGGCATTTATATTTTAAGTCAGAATAAAAATCACTAGTAGAATGTCTATGGTATCGTGCGACACGTAACAAAGTAGAAACTTAAGTGGAGATAATAACTAAATCGTTTTAAAATTTGTGGGTAGTTCACACTATTTTTAGCTATACAAAGTAGTTCGGAACCCCCAGCTCAATAATGGAAATCGCTACCATTAGTTTTAATTACGTTAACGACTACTTTGTCCTTCACTGGTTTGTTTGGTAGAAATCGTCAAGACAATATTATATCCTTACCATAGCTTAATATAAACTCAAGAGAGACAATTAAAGGTCAAAAGAATTAATAAAATCGATAAGCATACACACCGTGTTCTATTTTTAAATTAGATTAAAAAATGAACGTTAGAATTAGATTTTGGTAGACATTTCACTCAGTACTATCCTAGCCCTAAACTAAGCAAAGCTTGTACTATGAGAACCAGATAGAATTTTCTGAATAAAACCTATGATGTGGTTTGCGTCCACAGCTGGGTAAATCTCCCCAAATTCCTTGAACCATCTCTATCCCGTATTTTTTACTACCAACTTCTTCTTCTACCATAGATTTGTTGACAGTTCTCCATTCAAGCTGAACTGCTGGTTTTGTTGTTATTCTTTGTATGTATTAGAGACCTCAGAGATGGTCCAGTCAAGTCTGTGCTCGTGGCCCAAATTTGGAAAGACGTGACGTGCCGAATAAAACATGTTTAAAACAATTAGGCTTTCCGACTTATAATATGATATTGTTGCAGTTGTCTGCAAGCGACCCAGGAGGAGCAGTGGACGCGGTGGCGCGGAGGTACCGCCTTGAAAATGGCAACTCGCTGGGAGAGAAAGATGAGGTAATAACTATGAAATCTCTAATAGATAGATAGATAGAAAATACTTTATTGCACACAACAAATCATAAAAGTACAGGTATTTACCTGTACTTTTTGTCTGGTAGAGATCGCTGTTTAGCGATAAGACCACCCATTGTATGAGACAAATAGTTTTAAGTTTTTTAAAAAAACTTTGACAAAAAAGACAGTCTTTGTATGGATAAACTCATGATATTTACAAGGGGACTGGGTGCGAAGAAAGAATAAATAAATGAATGGCAAAAATTACTGATGTGTAGCTAGCGTAATACATACATACACAAGAAAAATAATAATCTCAAATACATCAACACTTCGATTATTGTAATCAAAAACTGTATATTATACAGTTTTTCAAATTGCTTGCTACGTCGTAGACTTTTGCTACGAGTCGTAGCTTCGAAGCACCGTAGCGTATGATAAGGCCACCAGCGCCGGTTGTACGAAAATTATAGATAGATATAGATAACACTGTATTGTAGACCACAAGAATAGGACATTACACATTTAACGAAAACACTAAAACTAAAGCGAAGTATATGGGTGGTCTTATCGCTATGAGCGATCTCTTCCAGACTAGAATTATATTGACATTGATAGCAGGGCGTGCATTAAATTTGCGAGCGAGAAATGGTTTGGCGGTTGACTGCGCCTTAAGCCAAACTTAAATTGCGCCCCTAATAAAGCTTATTTCTAGTACATCCGAAAGAAGAAACACTGCGTACATTGTTATGTTACTTACACGTGAGCTTTAATTCCCTTGATTTTGTAGCTGAACCGAACGAATACAAGTTATTTTTAGCTGGCCCGAGCGATTAGAAGTTATTATTTATGGTGAAAGTTTTATTTCAAAACTCTGGCCTTTATCACGTAATTTAAACCAAGGATGACTCGGTCCTTAGAACAGACGAATATCAGAGGGTATTATATTATACAGGGTATATATACGAATCTGCTTCAAAAAAGGTTCTATATAAAGGTCTGTAAGGTTTACGAGAGCGTTCACGAAGATACGCCTACAAGCTAATAGAAAACAGGAATACCTAAGACCCAACGCGCTGTAATCCTCTCCACTCATAAAGAGGTCAACCCGTCGGTACTACAAAGTCATAAAAAAACATAATACTGGACAACATTGCACACAAAAAAAAAGTAAGCAGACCTTTGCATCTTTTTTAGATGATTTAGGCAGGGGCAACTCATGCCCCTACCTACGAGACGCTATAGTGCCTGGGACAGGATTTTAGATGGAATAGGCTTGCCCAGCACCTATACCATCCTGACAGCTTAGTCGGCCTAATCCATAGGGAAGAAATGGTCAATACGTGTGGAGTTGACTCAGCCGCGGGTTTCATCACGATGTTTTCCTTAACCGTTTGAGTGCACTAGCATTGTGTACATACATTTTTCAACATAAAAACTCATTGGTACACGACAGGATTTCAAACCTACAAGGATGATCCTTAGGATCGGCAGGCTACGCCAGTACCAAATTATGCAATTTATTGCGGACAACTTAGAGTAACTTAATAACTAGTTCATTAAAGAAAAGGATAGATGATGCAAAGAAAGGCCCCATAATAATAATGCCAATAAAAATCAGAAAACTAAAACATAAATAACTATATAGCTATGACAGACATTGTGATGTACAATAAAGAGTTGTATGTCGATGGATCCTACAAATACGTTTTTATCAATATATTATACCCGAAATAAGGACACTGATGCTCCCGGCAAAACATGTCCCGAATCGCGATACATGTCACCCCGGTGTCTTTAGGGACGTTTTACATTTTCCTTATTCTTTTTCCCCAAGAATAGTCTTATACGTATGTAGCACAAGACACGCTAAATACTCGACAGATCTAACCAAAGACAGACAGATCTAGTTCGCCTGAGATTGAAAGCAAGATTTGATAAAAAGGACAAAAGCATTTTAATGGAAATTTTATGCGGAATTGTTATGAAGCTTTGGGAATTATTTTTGAAGTTGAGCTAAACTGCTGTTATTGCTCTTGAAGCATACCCTTTGAAGATAAGTAATTCCTTGTGGAGCATTTCGAGTGTACTTCTGTCAGGTACGGGAATAATCAGTTAAGAAAGAAGAAGAGTATCTCGTGTCGTACTGTCGCGCGCGCAAACTCTCCGATACCTCGAACCATTGCCGCTCTCAACAAACTCCTAAAAGCCAACCCAAACTGTGACTTATTTATAGACAGCTGGAGGGAAATCTTGGCTGAATGCCTCAAGTACTGTGAGACAGACAGAATTTAATTTTTTGTTATTATAACTTGACATTATCCTTAATATTATCTTGTTGTTATCCATGTTATTTGTGACTGTTTTATGACTACTTAATTTTTGTTTTTGTTATTATTATTTTATTCAACGAAAGATAGATTTTGACCTAATGTACCTAATTTGACATGCTAAACGTTTTTTTTGTAATTTTAATTAATTATGTATTATGTATTATAGTTGTATATTACCTATTGTTAAATTATGGAAATGTAAATTAATTAGTGTTATTGGTCTCAAGACCGTTCTAATTAAATAAATAAATAAATAAATAAATAAGAGCATATTTCTTCCTTTCTGTTGCTAGAAAATCTTTGCCGAAAATTATTTTTATTCTTAAGAAGTAGGTAACAATCTTAATTGTTTTTTTACAGCTGTTCGGCCCTCCAAGCGCGCCTGTTCTCGAAAACCCAGAATTCCAAACGCGATGGTACTTCAAATACTTTCTTGGTAAAAGTGAGTAGCAACCTAAATACTTGTGACTTGTTTGTGAATTTTCACCGTTGTTTGTTTTATTCTACTTAAAAAGATGTGGTTGAGGTTTTCATTGCTTATAAATTGTACGCTCTTCTAACAATGAATATGAAAAACCTAAGCTGTAGGTAAAAAACAGAAAATTATTGTTGGGTTTAGTTATACGTAGGCACATTAGTGTGTTTGTAAAGAATACACTCCAAAAGCAACGGCTAACTCAGATGTGCATGTCTCCAGCTTCCTCATATGGAAATTGCGAATTCTGAAAACGCCAACATTTAAAGCATAATTGGAGCAATCATTGATTTGAAGGAAAATTTAGCAGCAAAAAAAACAACGACTCTATGAGACTTTATAGGTGTGTTAGCTGGAGAGCGGCTCCACAGCTTCCTCATTCAGTGTGGGCAAACGGCTAACGATAGAGCTATATAGTAAACGCCAAATTTTAGAACATAATTAGAGCACCCGGCATAAAAAAAATCAAGCCTCTAGCTCGAAAACTCTCTGAGTTAGAAGACTATAACAACGTGTTTGCTGGGAAGCCATTTCTCCAGCTAACACATGTGGATCTCAGGAATGGCTATAGCTAGAAAGTTGCTTGATATCTCCAAATTTAGAGCAAAAAATATCATGGATGCTCCAAATATTTCAAGTGTCTAGGTTCAAAACTCACCGAGTTAGAAGCTTTGATGACTGTGTTAGCTGGAGACACGTTTGTCTGGCACGCACATGCTACATCTGAGGATCTACAATAGCTACAGATTCGGTTGACGTGTCCAAACCGAGCTATGAATTAGAGCACTCGGCTCCAAAATTTTGGACTCTCTAGGACAAGTAGTTTCCTAGTAATCAACAAAAGAACATTTTGCCGCCAGAATTTTCAAATATTATGTTCGCACCCGTAAAAATGCGGCGTTGCCGCTCTGAAAGTATGGTATCAGCGTAGGAATTTGAACGTTAGTCGGATGGAGTTGTGTGTTGCCCGTGCCTGGTAAATAGTTACCCTAGGATTCATGTCTTAAACACTCATTACGTAGCTCAAGAAGCGGAATATAGGTTAAAATGAAACAAAAAAACACCAAAGAAAAGTTTTATAATGGTTAGTTTAAGTTTAAATATGTATTTATTAAGAAACCTGACTTCAGATTTTTTATTTTTAGTTTTAAATATCATGAAATTATATCTCTAAGTCTCTCAACTAACCAACAATGTTTTCAAATCATGAGTTACCTACTCTTGTCACACTGGGTGTAAATGGCATCGTGCGAAACTATCATTGTGTCTGTGAGTACGTACATAACTATAGATAGTGCAATTCACGAAGACGCGCCCCTCGCGGGGTGCGGGGAGTTTGCTCCGAGCGGCAGTCGCGAACCGTAGTCTATTCATTGTAGTGTGCGTGTGCACTCATAGGTAATTAGTGTGTACCGATAACACTCAAACATTGACGGAAGCTTGCACACATATACTATAAACGGTTAGGAGGAATAGTGGGGCGCGCCTTCGTGGGTTGCACTATAAAAAGCGAGCTGCAGTAAATACTCACGGGAAAGCGAAAGGAAATATTATAAATACAGGGTGGGCCATAAGGGTGTTGGCGGTTTCAATATTCAATAAAAAAAGAACTACGAAACATAACAAAAATATATTTGTATTTTTAAAAAGTAGAAACATAGGAATTTTTAAGACCTAAAAATAATGTTGCCCAAATGGCTTCCCTCGGCTGCTTGGCACTCTTGGAACTAAAGTCGCAAATTTTGGAAAACTCGTTGAAAACTTGTTCTCGGTATTTTGTTACTTTCCTGAATAATATTCCGCTTCAGCTGCTCTAAATTGGTCGGATTATTCTCGAAGACTACCGATTTGAGGTAGCCCCATAGAAAATAATCGCATGCAGAGAGAGATCGGGGCTACGTGGTGACCATTCAATTTCGAAATGAGTTTTCCAGGAAAAATAATTTTCAGCAGCTCTATGGATACCCTAGCCGTATGACATGTGGCCCCATCCTGTTGAAACCACATCCTCGAGGTATTGCCTTGAAGCTCTTGCAAGGCTGGCACCAGAAAGTCTGTTATCATGTTGCAATAATTTGTTAGCTCTAACCGTCATCGCTTGCCCTCTTTCGTCCTCTAAAAAGTATGACCCAATAATACCGGTTGACGTTATCTTAGCCCACACGACAAGCTTAGGGCTTTGAAAAGGACGTTCATTTAGCGTTGGGGATTAGTCTCGGACCAGAACCGACAATTTTGCTAGTTCAAATGGCCATTACGGTGAAAATTGGCCTCATCACTGAACATCATTCCAAGAGGGCCAAGCAGCCGAGGGAAGTCATTTGGGCAACATTATTTTTAGGTCTTAAAAATTCCTAAGGTTCTACTTTTTAAAAATACAAATATATTTTTGTTATGTTTCGTAGTTCTTTTTTCATTGAATATTGAAACCGCCAACACCCTTATGGCCCACCCTGTATAATAATTATGAAGAAAAGTGGGGGGGGGCTCTATTCCGGAAAACGTTTTATTTTTTTTCTTCAAAAGTTGTTAACGTAGATACCTATTGTTCTAAAGGTTTTTAGGGCTCTAATTGTGAATTTGACATTCATTTTTGAATTCAAGATGGTGGCTTCATTTTTTTTCTTAAATAATGGATATGGGTATCGTTTAATAGGTTTTTGGGGGCTCTGATTGTGAATTCAACATTAATTTTTGAATCCAAGATGGTGGCTTCATTTTTTTCTCAAAAAATGGATACGGGTATCGTTTAATAGGTTTCTGGGGGCTCTGATTGTGAATTCAACATTAATTTTTGAATCCAAGATGGTGGCTTCATTTTTTTCTCAAAAAATGGATATGGGTATCGTTTAATAGGTTTTTGGGGGCTATGATTGTGAATTCAACATTAATTTTTGAATCCAAGATGGTGGCTTCATATTTTTCTCAAAAAATGGATATGGGTATCGTTTAATAGGTTTTTGGGGGCTCTGATTGTGAATTCAACATTAATTTTTTAATTCAAGATGGCAGCTTCATTTTTTTCCTTAAAAAATGGGTATGGGTATCGTTTAATAGGTTTTTGGGGGCTCTGATTGTGAATTCGACATTATTTTTTGAATCCAAGATGGCGGCTTCATTTTTTTTCTCAAAAAATGGATATTAGTATCGTTTAATAGGTTTTTGGGGGCTCTGATTGTGAATACGACATTATTTTTTGAATCCAAGATGGTGGCTTCATTTTTTTCCTTAAAAAATGGGTATGGGTATCGTTTAATAGGTTTTTGGGGGCTCTGATTGTGAATTTGACATTATTTTTTGAATCCAAAATGGCTGCTACATTTTTTTCCTTAAGAAATGGGTATGGGTATCGTTTAATAGGTTTTTGGGGGCTCTGATTGTGAATTTGACAATATTTTTTCAATCCAAGATGGCAGCTTAATTTTTTTTCACAATATATTGATATGGGTATCGTTTAATAGGTTTTTGGGGGCTCGGATTACAAATTCGACATTATTTTTTTAATCCAAGATGGCGGCTTCATTTTTTTCCTTAAAAATGGGTATGGGTATCGTTTAATAGGTTTTTGGGGGCTCTGATTGTGAATTCGACATTATTTTTTGAATCCAAGATGGCGGCTTCATTTTTTTTCTCAAAAAATGGATATTAGTATCGTTTAATAGGTTTTTGGGGGCTCTGGTTGTGAATTCGACATTATTTTTTGAATCCAAGATGGCAGCTTCATTTTTTTTCTTAAAAAATGGATATGGGTATCGTTTAATAGGTTTTTGGGGGCTCTGATTGTGAATACGACATTATTTTTTGAATCCAAGATGGTGGCTTCATTTTTTTCCTTAAAAAATGGGTATGGGTATCGTTTAATAGGTTTTTGGGGGCTCTGATTGTGAATTTGACATTATTTTTTGAATCCAAAATGGCTGCTACATTTTTTTCCTTAAGAAATGGGTATGGGTATCGTTTAATAGGTTTTTGGGGGCTCTGATTGTGAATTTGACAATATTTTTTCAATCCAAGATGGCAGCTTAATTTTTTTTCACAATATATTGATATGGGTATCGTTTAATAGGTTTTTGGGGGCTCGGATTACAAATTTGACATTATTTTTTGAATCCAAGATGGCGGCTTCATTTTTTTCCTTAAAAATGGGTATGGGTATCGTTTAATAGGTTTTTGGGGGCTCTGATTGTGAATTTGACATTATTTTTTGAATCCAAAATGGCTGCTACATTTTTTTTCTCAAAAAATGGATATGGATATCGTTTAATAGGTTTTTGGGGGCTCTGATTGTGAATTCAACATTATTTTTTGAATCCAAGATGGCTGCTTCATTTTTTTTCTTAAAAAATGGATATGGGCATCATTTAATAGGTTTTTGGGGGCTCGAATTATGAATTCGAAATTATTTTTTGAATCCAAGATGGCAGCTTCATTTTTTTTCTTAAAAAATGGGTATGGGTATCGTTTAATAGGTTTTTGGGGGCTCTGATTGTGAATTCGACATTATTTTTTGAATCCAAAATGGCTGCTTCATTTTTTTTCTCAAAAAATGGATATGGGTATCGTTTAATAGGTGTTTGAGGGCTCTGATTGTGAATTCGACATTATTTTTTGAATCCAAGATGGCTGCTTCATTTTTTTTCTCAAAAAATGGATATGGGTATCGTTTAATAGGTTTTTGAGGGCTCTGACTGTGAATTCGACATTGTTTTTTGAATCAAAGATGGCAAATTCATTTTTTTTCTTAAAAAATGGTTATGGATATCGTTTAATAGGTTTTTGGGGGCTCTGATTGTGAATTCGACATTATTTTTTGAATCCAAGATGTGGGCTTCATTTTTTTTTTCTTAAAAAATGGATATAGATATAATTTATATCTTATAGTCTTATAATTCAATAGAGCCAAATGCACGCAATGCAAACGAGAGCGTGGAAAGAGTGCCAAAGAAGCACAATTGGCCTCAGCGTTCGGCAGTGTTCGACATCTGTTTCTCCTTTTTGTGTGAGCGATGCGTTCGCGTGGACAGCTGTATGACGTTGTCTCGTTCAACTATCGTAAGTAAACCAACTATACAGAAAACCGTTTTTTAAGAAAAAAAATGTAGCCGCCATGTTGGATTAAAAAATTAATGTCGAATTCACAATCAGAGCCCCCAAAAACATATTGAACAATACCCATATCCATTTTTTGAGAAAAAAAATGATGCCGCCATCTTGGATTCAAAAAATAATGTCGAATTCACAATCAGGGCCCCCAAAAACCTATTAAACGATACCCATGTTCATTTTTAAAGAAAAAAATGAAGCCGCCATCTTGGATTCAAAAAATAATGTCGAATTCATAATCAGAGCCATCAAAAACCTATTAAACGATACCCATATCAATTATTTGAGAAAAAAAAGCAACCTTCTTGGATTCAAAAAATAATTTTTAATGCACAATCAGAGCCCCCAAAAACCTTTTAAACGATACCCATATCCATTATTTGAGAAAAAAAAGCAACCATCTTGGATTCAAAAAATAATTTTTAATTCACAATCAGAGCCCCCAAAAACCTATTAAACTATATCCATATCCATTTTTTAAGAAATAAAATGAAACTACCATCTTGGATTCAAAAATTAATGTTGAATTCACAATCAGAGCCCCCAAAAACTTATTAAATGATACCCATATCCATTATTTAAGAAAAAAATTGAAGCCGCCATCTTTGATAAAAAAATAATGTCGAATTCACAATCAGAGCCCCCAGAAACCTATTAAACGATATCCATAGGTATCCATTTTTTAAGAAATAAAATGAAACCACCATCTTGGATTCGAAAATGAATGTTGAATTTACAATCAGAGCCCCCAAAAACCTATTAAACGATACCCATATCCATTTTTTAAGAAAAAAAATGAAGCTGCCATCTTGGATTCAAAAAATAATGTCGAATTCACAACCAGAGCCCCCAAAAACCTATTAAACGATACTAATATCCATTTTTTGAGAAAAAAAATGAAGCCGCCATCTTGGATTCAAAAAATAATGTCGAATTCACAATTAGAGCCCCCAAAAACCTATTAAACGATACCCATATCCATTTTTTAAGAAAAAAAACTGAAGCCGCCATCTTGGATTCAAAAATTATTGTCGAATTCACAACCAGAGCCCCCAAAAACCTATTAAACGATACCCATATCCATTTTTTAAGAAAAAAAATGAAGCCGCCATCTTGGATTCAAAAACTTATGTCCAATTCACAATATAGGAATATAGTTGAAAATGAAACAAAAAACCCCAAAAAGTGCCTTTTTCTTCTTCCTGCCCTTACCCACCAGGTGGGGTCGGCACAACATGGTGAGATGCCACTATCACTTGCCATCTGGTGAGATGGCAAGTGATAGGGGGCAAGTGTGCGTGAGTACGCACACAACTAGCAAGCCGCAGTAAATACCTATTTTCCGTCCGCCTGGTTTACTCGATACGCTCATAAAAACCTGACTGAATACAGTAAAACACAGAGAACAGACGGCTAACAACAGGCAGAGTAGGTAGAATCATCAACACTGGCCTAGCAGGTACCTATTTACAGAACCAAATAAAGTTTTTTTTCTAAGAATACCTAAAAGACACGCATTACTAAAGAAACTATAAAACGAACAAGAACGGGCAACACACAATTCTCATATAGATAGAGAGAAAGCTCTCAACCTAACAAAAAGAGAAAATATGAGTTTGAGGTTTCAGAAATCAAAACCGCTAAGCGCATACGAAAATGACTCGTATCGCGATCTAAAATAAACCGAATAACGTTCAAATTCCTACGCTGATACCAAACTTTCAGAGCGGCAACGCCGCATTTTTACGGGTGCGAACATACATTTGAAAATTCTGGCGGCAAAATGTTCTTTTGTTCATTACTAGGAAACTACTTGTCCTAGAGAGTCCAAAATTTTGGAGCCGAGTGCTCTAATTCATAGCTCGGTTTGGACACGTCAACCGAATCTGTAGCTATTGTAGATCCTCAGATGTAGCATGTGCGTGCCAGACAAACGTGTCTCCAGCTAACACAGTCATCAAAGCTTCTAACTCGGTGAGTTTTGAACCTAGACACTTGAAATATTTGGAGCATCCATGATATTTTTTGCTCTAAATTTGGAGATATCAAGCAACTTTCTAGCTATAGCCATTCCTGAGATCCACATGTGTTAGCTGGAGAAATGGCTTCCCAGCAAACACGTTGTTATAGTCTTCTAACTCAAAGAGTTTTCGAGCTAGAGACTTGATTTTTTTTATGCCGGGTGCTCTAATTATGCTCTAAAATTTGGCGTTTACTATATAGCTCTATCGTTAGCCGTTTGCCCACACTGAATGAGGAAGCTGTGGAGCCGCTCTCCAGCTAACACACCTATAAAGTCTCATAGAGTCGTTGTTTTTTTTGCTGCTAAATTTTCCTTCAAATCAATGATTGCTCCAATTATGCTTTAAATGTTGGCGTTTTCAGAATTCGCAATTTCCATATGAGGAAGCTGGAGAAATGCACATTAACTCAGTGCTCATGAAATAATTATGTTATCATAATAAACGCTTCTAATATGGGCACGAACTAGAAAGAAATAAAGATGATTGCAAAAAAAAACTAGGATAAGATAATACGGTGTAATTTCCGGAATGGCGCGTCTTCGTCGAACACACAGCGGGGGTGAAATAGGAAATTCTTAGAATAAGACTAAGTACCTACTATAAGAAAAAATCTAATCGAATTTCCTTTACAGAGAATAATATTTTTCTACCTAAATATTTTTCTATTAGGCTAATGTTTTGGCTGTATCAGCACGATTCCACCACCCACTTTGTAATGCTTATTATAGTTGATCCCGTAAACAACAGTAAACTAAACTTTGACAAAACCGGAATCTGAATATTTTAACTAGTCTAATTGAATGGATGCCGGACCTATTTATTCAGTAAACAACGCCGCATTATCTATATTTTTGTTTCCCAATGTTTGGTAATCCCTTTGACTTCTCTCGAATGGAATAGATAAGCGGAACAACTAACGGCATTTCACATGCCAGTATCTACTGTTACTCATCAGATCTCAGATAAGGGTTTCCCTAGAACAGCGCATGCTTGTCCTTGTTTACGAGTATGACGAGACTAATGGTAGAACTTCATCAGTCAGTCACAGCGTTATCTGTCTAAAAACTGTTCCGTTCATGTTTTTGACTAACAAAAACATTGATCTAACTATTTAGTACAGCACAGCAATGCGGTACTCTAATATCATTACGACACGAAGTGGGCTAGGGTAATTTCGCTTTTGCTTAATTTTTATAGAAA
Source organism: Thera obeliscata (assembly GCA_947578465.1). Classification (NCBI taxonomy): domain Eukaryota; kingdom Metazoa; phylum Arthropoda; class Insecta; order Lepidoptera; family Geometridae; genus Thera; species Thera obeliscata. Next base: position 11,392,258 of record OX387926.1, read on the forward strand.
TGAGTAAAATAAATTAAATAAATAAATAATAAGGGCCACACTACTAGCCCCAAACTGAGCAGAGCTTGTACGATGGGAATCGTTGCTGTTATAATACTTAGGTAATATATATTTTGTAAATACATACTTAGAATGCAATATAACACCCAGACAGAAAATAAACATCTGTGTTCAACACACCAATATTTGTTCTCGGTGGGGATCGAACCCACGGCCTACGGCGTAAAAGGCAGGGTTACTACCAACTGCGCCGTGACGCCAGTCCTCTCGAAAGAGTGTTCTGTTGTGAATATGTTTCTTTTGGATGGAAGACATTTTTAAACTTTCGGGAACATTACACACACTGAATTTATAACATGGGTATTTATAGCGTTGACGCGGTACTAAACTTACTTAAAAGGCACTATAAACATGAATACAGGTTGTTCTAAATATGACACACGCTAGATACAACTTTAGCAGTAGAGCGTCCGGAGTTCTATCTTTAGAGTTCTACTTGACATGATTCTATTGGACAACCGGTACTGGTTTTGGGTAGGCAACGCAACGACAGCACCCTTGGTGTTGTTGGTGTCTATGGGGACGGTGACCGCTTACCATCAGGTGGGCCTTAAGCTCGTTTGTCTAACTTTTACATAAAAAAAAAAAAAAAAGTTATATACAAAACTAGCTTTTGCGATACATTTTTATGCTACTAAAATCGGATGATTTCATTTAGCTTCTGAATAAAGTGAAATATGGTCCAGTTTGATTAAGGTGATATGAGACGATTCAGTTTTTGTTTATTTTTGCCTTTCATTCGGCACCTTTCACTCGAAATGAAACGTATGAACAGAGTATAAAATGATAGTGCATAATAAATTGATAAACGGTTCACTCGAATGATTGTTCACTCGAGTGAATGCTTCATTTTTTTTTCATAGAAAAAAATATAACTTCGTCGACAACGTGATGTCCGTCGGCTACAGGACTCGAAACAAAATGGCCGAATCCGAATGAACGTTCTCTCAGTGTTCAGACCGTTCATTTCTCGTTCATTCGGAGTGGGAATGAAAGATACCGGATGCCAATATCCAACACTGTTGGATCGGTTTACTAATGAATTCATTCGGCACTCGTGTTTAATTTTTTGTTCAGACATTTCATTTCGAGTGAAATTTACCGAATGAAAGATGAAAATGAACAAAAAATTAACCGTCTGATATCACCTTTAGGTAATGGTTGAAAAGATGCCGAATGAAAATATCCAATATCGTTGGATCGGTTCATTAATGAATTCATTCGGCACTATTCTTTCATTCGGTGTTCACTCGTTTCATTTTTAGTGAAAGGTGCCGAATGAAAGGCAAAAATGAATAAAAAATGAATCGTCTGATATCAACACTTTTCATTTCAAGTGAAAGGTGCCGAATGAAAGGCAAAAATGAATCGTCTAATATCACCTTTAGAGGCGTTCATCGAGCGCCTCTATCACTGTTCAAACTCAAACAGAAGTACTAGTACAGTTGTCGATACATCAGCCAAATGTGGACTTCAAAATCCTAATCAAGTTACGTGATCGGATTTGCTGTAGACCCGGCTGTCATGAATGTGTTGGGCTCGTTTGGCCTGAATTCAACAACAGGACAGATAACTAGCGATCGGGGCTAGTCATTTTAGGTCGCTTTGTCTACACGTAACTGGGATAAGGTAATAAGACCTGATTAATTCAAACCCAGTAGAGTTTGAACAACATTCACTATGAACAAACCTTGGGCGGGATTTTCATTTTCATCTGTTTATTATTTCTTGATTGCATTACTGCTTGAGAATGCTTGAGGCCCAACTCAGACTCAAGCACTGTTTCTGAATACAGGTCCATAAATACAATATAACACCCAGATAGAGAACAAACATCTGTGTTCACCTAAAAAATATTTTTTCGGTGGAGATCTAACCCACGACCTACGGTTCAGAAGGCAGAACTACTGACAACTGAGCTGTGAAGGCAGACAAAGGCAGTCAAATACATATAAATCAACTTAAATTTGACTTGGATATTATTGACTTTAGATTCGTAGCCACAAGGTTTTAAGCGTTGAGGTGGGTACCAAAACCAGAGACGGGCTTGCCCCGCGTACCCCTCCTGGTGATACCACGCATAGTTTTAGCTACGAACCGAGACAATCAGAGAGCCTCTTGGCAATTGTGTTAAACAAAAAACACCTATTATTAAATCTATTTAAAATGTTCCTGTAACACAGAGCATTCGATATACACCTTTATTGTTTGTGCGTGACGCCATAAGCTCTGCTGAAATCGTGCCGTGCCACATTTATAGCGTTATTATCTACACGTAGTATCTCGAGACTACAGTTTATAGATACCTACAGCCCTAGAATGAATCATCAAACAAAAGCCCTAGATTAGGGTTTACCTTTTTGTCCGTCATTAAGTTTTTGCCTTATAGCAACACAATTACTAAGTTCTATTTACGTTACCTCATTTTTCCGTAAGAATATCAATATTATCTGTACCTCAAAAAATAAATTTTCTTTTCACAAAATCTGCGGATTTCTATTTACGAAGATTGCTTGTAGGTAGGTACTTCGTTTTCCTTAGCCAATGATAAATCCTGACGGACGTATTTCTAACTATGCCGAAATAGGCATGGTGGTAGTCCTTTCCCGGACAAGGCAAAAACAAAGAGTTCTACTATACCAACTGCAGAAAGAAGTAATACAAATCACAAAAAGAAGGTGGATAAGCGTTTGTTTCCAGCTGGCTTTTGTTAGCTTGGCAGTATCTTTATTTCCGCTCTAATAATTATGAATAAATATTGAATTTGCCAAGATGCGCGCAAAAAATGTAGGGAACACACCACCTTTACATATTAGTAAAAACCTTGACATGTATCGTAGATGATTTGTACAACGTCGCATAAATTGCTACATAAAACGTTGTAAGGAAACCTTCAGCTAATAAAAATATACATCACGTTTGTGCTCCGAAAAGCAAACGTCCATGAAATATTTTATATTTTATAAAGAAGGTATTCTTACTTCAATACCATTGTTTTATATCAAAGAGTTATCTGGCTCTGACAACATAACATATTGTTTACTTTGGAAGTCCTTATCCAACGTAATTGGTGAGGCAACTGTTTACTGTTCGTTATTGACCTAGAAGCGTCCCGGGCAGATGCCAGGCGTAAACAATGCTCTCCCGTTGTGACCACGTAACCAACAATACAATGTCTACGAAGGTATTTATTCTATTACCAAAAACCAATTACTGTAGACTATAAAGTTTATATTCTGGCAAAATAGCAACCAGTGTAAATGGCAGTTTAAATTTCTGGCAATGTGAGTAATAAACAACACTGGGCCAATGACACTTCCTTGTGATACGACATAGTAACTTATCTAAAAACAATAAATGAGACTTGGAAACAATAAGACACATCACGTTCACTTTAAAATTTTAAATGAAAATGTGTGTGTATAGTACTTTAATAGAAACAATCATCAACAATAACAGTTTTATGATAAACATTCACGTGAACACTTATCAAAGGCTTTACTCATGTCTAAAACAATATCTATAACAAGATATTATTTTTTAGCATGGTTCACGAAGTTTTTTCCAGTAGTTGACCCATCTTCGTGTTTTACGTAGCCTACACATTTTATTTGCGCTGTTCCAAAAGGCTCTACCCATAAAGATTTCGGCCTGCCTGAGATAAGACCTAATATAAACATAGCACAACTAATTCAATTTATAACTCAAGTAGAGGTAGTGAGGGTAATACCTGCTACATTGTCAGATAATTAAAAGACAAGCAGGATGGGTGTTAGGATTTATCAGTTCAACCCGATCTATTTTCCTCCAAAAGATTGATGTAATTTTCGTTCTCCTTACCTTATTTTAAATCCGTATTAAACCATTGAAATTATAAGAGTAATTTATCTTTTGGAACTTTAAGTTGGCCAAAGTTTGATCTCGAAGACGTTTTAATTTAATTCTAAAGTTTGTTAGCCTCAAAAGAATTTAAATACTACAACAATATCCATTTAATTAAAGCTGTAATCACTTAAGCTAGGGCTTTTAGTTTGAATCTTCGTTGCTAAGTCTCAACTGGTCTGAGTGAGAATCTGTTTATATTCAAATCTTGTTTATCTTTTAAAACAGATAAGTAAAAGCAAAAGCTAAGGAGGAAACTTTACTTTTATATTTCACTTTATCCATTGCAAGAAACAATGCTTTTCCAGTAGGAAGTAACTGTTATGTCACGGTGCCCTAGTAAACAAAGTCATACATATGAGCGAAGGTGTAAACAAAACTATTAGTTTTGGCACAGAACTGTGATCACTTAATCGAATCAAAGTGATATCTATTTGTTTGGAAGATAAACAGATCATAACAGATCTTGATTATGTAACAGGCCACTAAGCGAGCGCTTAAGCTCGATAAACATTACAAGTAAGAGTCTTTTTCAAGGCTTCAGCGTATACAAATTGGTAAGCTGCGAAAGCCATAATAAATGATATTAAAAATGCATTGAAAAAAAATCTTAGTCATGCTTTGAAAATGCCAGTAAAACAATGTCAAATAAAAACTTATCAACATTATCTGGTATAACTTTTTTCTGGGCTTCTCTTACTGATTTATAAGAACGGTTTGAAGACGGCATACTATCACCATCTCATCCACAGATTTATTAAAACCTTTGCAATTTGTCGGGAGGCAGTCAAATGAATGTCAAAAAGTCAGTGAACGAATATTGTAACGAAAGGTGGAACCCGCCCGAGATGAATCATCAACTACCTCTCACCAGCACTCGTGAGAGGTAATTAATGTTAACAACAGTGAAACCTAAAATTAGTTACTCTATTCATAAAATGGCTAGATTCATTTATTTGTCGAACTTTACTTTCATGGAGTATCAAATAACGGCAGCAAATCTATCGTCAACATATTCAATTCAATTCTTTACCTGTGAAACACTGGCTATATAAAGTTGTTACATAAATTATTGGAGTACCACTGTGATCTGCAATTTTGTCATAATCATACAAACAAATTTAGATTACAGTGCAGTTTAGGTCCACTGCTGGGCATACATTTTCAGGAAGCACGGCTCTGGACCCTCTCCATCCACCAATTTCCAGCGATCTTTATAATGATCGACTTCCAAAAAAAAGATTATTCTCCGGAAAGGTTTCGTGGCCATAGCATATGGGTTTGTTTATTGTGAAGGCGTGCGAATGGCACTCTCGTAAATTGTTTACTCTGCTCTAGGCAAAGTTTGTTTTGTTGATAGAACCCGCCAAAGTATTGGTGGTTAAATCAAGCACCTCTGTTGTTGGCTTGTGGCGTGGCATTATTCATGATGTCAAACTTTCACTGTATGTAAATTCAGTCAAGTTTTAAATGAAATCTAATTAATGTTAATATTATTTTCCTTTAGAAAAACAGATGATATTGTTTTTGATCCGAGTTCCGAACCGAGTTCAAATATTTGTTCTTTGTTTGGGTGTTGTATTGTATTCTAAGTATGTATTTACAAATTAAAAATGTGCATAAGTATTAATTATATCAGTTATCTGGTTAATTTGGGGCTAGTGTTTTGTGGTTGTCCACATTATTTATCTATGTTAAACTAAAGCCAATTATTTTTATTACAGTGCATCAGAATTACATAGGAGTGGATGGCTCCAGAGAACCTTATCTCCTAAGTGTAGTGCAAGAAGGCGGAGCAGGACTTCTAAGGGCCATACTTTTCAATAAAATGGTAAGACAGATGTATCGAATCACAAATTGCTTAAAATAATTGAACCGAACCGATTTTCAAATGGAAGAAGTGCTTTCAAGATACCTATTAGACATTATAAGAACTCTTTCAAAATAAAATCTGTCGTCATGCGAATTGAGTCTCGTAGCTATCGTTTTTTTAAGCCTCTGTAATGTATTTAGTAAAATACTTTTTTCTACGAAAATTATTGAAATTTCTAAGGTTTCTTTTTCAAAGTTTATCAAAATACCAGAGCCTATTGTGTAGGTATGTTGTGGTGTGAACAAGCTGTTTGCCAATTTTAGGTGCAGCCAAGTGATACGATACAATACTGTTCTGTGTTGGCGATAAATTCTGAAGTTTCCGAATGTTTCAGGGCGCTCACAAAATATATTTGCCACCCAGCGCTTGGGCAGGCGGCGGAGGTCAAACACCTACGAGGCCTACAGTCAAACAGATTTTGGCACAATTTTCTTCCATAGAGCGAGTCGATAAAATGCCTAGAGAGGTAAGCATACACTTTGAGTTTTTCACTGACGTAAGAAAATATTTCCCCATACTCAAAGCTCATGAAAAATACAAATTAAACGAAAACGTCTGTGTGTGTATAGAAAGGTTGAATTCGTAATAAGCACTTATCGCTACGATAAAGCCAAAGGCTAAAGTTATCCATTCCACATCTGTATTTATGATAATTCCGTCGTTTAGATCACGTGCGCTGAATTGCAAAAGGATGTCCTTCTACTGGAAGAACAAGAGGGCTCCGTGAACTTCAAGATTGGAGTTATGCTAATGAAACCCTGCCAAAAGACTGACGATGAAATGCTTTCTAATGGTAAGAATATTCCTACATTAGTGGTTGACTTTTACGCACATAAGCTTTTAAATGTCCCGAAATCTTTCAGAAAAGGCCGAGGAGAAGTGGGAGAAATTTATTTCACTTTTGGGAGACAAAATTCGATTGCGAGGCTGGAATCGCTTCAGAGGTGGACTCGATGTCAAAGGTATAATATATATAATAAGTGATGTATGAGATTTCGTCTAAACGGCAAACATATGAAATCGTAAACACATTTCGAATACTCTCATATCTTTCCAGCGATCTAAATTGCATTCGTATTGTAGGTGACATGACAGGCAGCCATTCTATTTACACGATGCATCAAGGACACGAAATAATGTTCCACGTCTCGACAATGCTCCCGTTTTCAAAAGATAATAAGCAACAGGTACCCATAATATATTTTCTGCTTCGTAAATGTCTGAAAGGAATTAAGTACAAAAGTTAAGCTATTAAGCGTTGGAGTAATCGACGTGCGTACGTTAGAACTCATCGTAAAGAACTCCTTATTTTTTATCCACGGTTGTTTGTTGTTTTACGACTGCTTCGATCGACTTTGTATTAGTGCTTTTCTTTTTGGTTGCCAGAACACGCCAGTTTTACAGCCCTTTAAAGGGTAATTTGTTGGTGAGAGCTTCTGTGTTTTTTGTTACTTTATTATCGATCTAGATTTTTTATTCGATTGTATTCAATGTATTTTTTAACAGCTGGAGAGGAAACGGCACATCGGTAATGACATCGTGAACATTGTGTTCACGGATGACTCAGTCCACAATACCTTCAATCCACAATGTGTCAAGAGCCACTTCACGCGTATCCTTTTATTTGTACATTATTACGAAATAAAGATTTGCGCATTACATGTATTCGATTTACGAGTGCAGAAAGAAGGATGAGAACAGAGAAGAGTGCACAACGCGACTATAACAGCGGACAGATTTTTGGGTGTACCATGCATCTCTATAAATAAATAAATATTTTGGACACTATCTAGTCGCAAATTAAGCAGAGCTTGTGCTATGGGAAACTGGATAGGTGAACCGGATTGCTGAGCTGATACCTAAATACGCTTTATTTGTAAATACAACATAACACCCAGACAGAGAACAAAGGTCTGCGTTCACCACACAAGTATTTGTTCTCGGTGGGAATCGAACCCACGACCTACGGCGCAGAAGGCAGAGCTACTACCAACTGAGCTGAGAGATGTTTGTTTTTAAATTTTGATATGATGTGACATTGAATCATCTTGATCATGAGAGTGACTGAAAAGAAAGAAAGAAAATGCATTGATTTGTATGGTTTGGTAGGTAAGTGTTTAGCTTTCAAAACGCATCGCTATATTCGAGATTATATTAGATCAACGGCCCCAAAAAAGGTATTACTAAGATCTTTTCAAATATGGTGTAAAGCGTATATCGTTTCATCAGATTCTTTGATGAAGTACAAAAGCTGATGAGAAAGTTTCACTTCATTACTTGAGAGCTTTTGAAAAATATTTTTGTACCCAACTCGTAAAGGAAATACAGATACGAGACTGTCTAATATTCTCTTTGATGTACCTGAAGACCAGATAAAGTTTTTGATGTAGGTACGAATCTTATTTTCCTTTCATCATACTTCCTAGACAAAAAAAAATATTATCAAGATGAAAGATTGTATTTTTATAAAACCTACTAGACCGCGTTCATAAATTATTTCACCATAAGAATTACTATCCCTGAATAGCATAGGCTATATTTATTATTAGCAACCCGCTCCGGCTTCGCACGGCCATAATTTAGAAAAAAAATGTGTAAAATGTTAAGTCCGTGCCTTAGATTTTTCCACCAGGGCGTAGCCGGGGCGGATAGTTTTAAATAATTTCCTTGAATATGTTTAATCAGATATATTCGCAGTAGTATCAGAGGTAGAAGGCGAAGGGTACCGACTGAGTGTATACAGTGACGACACTGTGCCTCCCTTCGGGCCTTCACTCCCTTGTCCGCCAGTCTTCAACGATCCACAGCTCTTCAGGGAGTTCTTACTGGTAATATTTCACTTTGATAAACTGGTAATGAATTTGTATCTTCATGAATTTCGGTATGATTTTTATAGGCCAGCGGATTTTTTTAAAGAATGCTATCATACCATAACGTAACCGATCATAGGTGTAATTCATTATGCTCTTACTTGGTTATGGACCTAGACAAAGGCATAGTTTAACTTTAAACTAGATATCGCAAATTGCTTTCTTTGCGCACTAATAATATTAACACTCAAGTAAGTTTATGTAATGTACTACAAGGTTGGTAACACATGGTTCACAACGAATATAATTTCATGAATAATGTTATGAAACAAACGAGTATTTATCGCGATTAGGTACCTTTAACGTCGGGAATTAATAAAGGTTATCGCGATAAATACCCGTTTGTTCCATATGAATATAATTTTATCAAGAAGAAAGCCAGTCGCTCCAAAAATGCCGGCTGTTGACATTGATTTGCCACTGTTTTATAGCAAAAAATTCATCGCACCAACAAAAGCCAACAAATTACTTCTGTCAGTTACAAAAATCCAATTTGACGACGGAAATGAACTCGCGAAAAATGTAGCAGCCCAACCTTTTACGTTTTTAGGTCAAACTAATGAACGGAGAGAAGGCAGCGTTTCAAACGCCGACGTTCTCGCTCAAGCGACAGAGAACCCTCGATACACTAATACGAGACATATACGCCGAGCACTGCTCCGATCATAAAGTGGTGAGTTGGAAACATTACGTACGAGTATGCCTCTAACTAAAGGAACGGCCACACCGTGATATACAGCGGCGTCCGTGATAATCCACGATCATTATTGCCCCGTTATGGCACCACATAGTTCACACGATCAGCTGTATGTGTAAGGGTGTGTGTGTGTGTGTGTGTGTGTGTGTGTGTGTGTAGAAAAGGATAGGACATTCGAATATAAATTAAAGGACTTATTGATAAAAAAATGCTATTATAATTTAAATGACTTTTTCAATGATACACTGCCTGCGTTATAATACTAATTGAATTGACTTCATAATATAAAAATAACAAATAGCTTTTAATTTATCTATTTTTTCAGACTTCGGCCCGCTTCCACTCCAGATATTGCTATGCCCTGACCATTAGGGCCTATTATGTATTTACTATTTTTAACTTTAAGACCTCACCATGTAACATAATAATTGCAATAAATAATATGAGTATGAGTATGAGTATGTACCTGCAACATAGTTTGTTCGGGTAATCGCTGAATCCGCGTTCGATTTTCAAATTATTTGAACAAACATTTTGAACTCAGTGGATTTTGCGATGGTCTGAACTAATTGTGTGGCAGGAATAGACCCGCAGTTCGCCATCGGCGTTCGCTGCGGTGTGGCCGATCCTTAACTTCGCTTTAACAAGTTCTGCAGAGTCGTCAGTGATATTGCATCGCTGCAAAGGTTATGAAGTTCAACGCATAGAACTAGCTTATGAAAACAACTAGTTACTTTGAAACTTCCTTCATTTCGACTCTGCGATACACGTGGACGCTTCAGCACTTTGCATTGATTTAATTTAAGACTATGTTACTTCATGCAGCAGCAGCGTCTTTGTTGGAAATATAATGCTTTTATCTATAGATATACTGTACGACATTCCAACTTCAATAGCCCATTGGATTTTAGTGAAATGGTTTTCCTTCCTTTCGTAAGATCATATCAGTTTGTTTTGTAAGGTAATGAGATAATTAAGAAGCAAGAGATACGCTCTAGATATGTTGTGAAGAAAACAGTGTTTCTGAAAGGACACTTTAATTATTAATTAACAAAGTTGGAAGGTGTATATTGTTTTGTACTGGTAAATTATTATTCTTAAAAAACTTTAACTAGGAGAACTTTATAATTATTGAGAAAACTTTTCCATACGTTGAACGAATTCAAGTGGGTGCCAATACCTACTATGACCTTTTTAACATAAAATCCGTAAGATTTCTTTAGAAATAAATGATGAAATACTGCTTTTTATAAATAAAAAACTGATGAGTATATAATATAATTGTATCAGAAAACGAAATTGGGAATACTTTTGAGATAAAAAGAGAGATTAATCTAGCTGCTGATAAATCGTAAGCTGTTCGTGATCATGAGCTGTTTTAATCGTAGGACGACTGCCGAAAGTATAACCGGTCTGCAAACTATAATCTCAGACGTTCTTCTTCTATCGTGTCACTAGTTCTTTCGACCCAATAATATGGTGAAAGGATTATAAGTGCGCCTCAAAGAGGATCACTTTCATCTCTGATGTTTTACCTGTATAGCCAATGCTCTCCCGCCGAGCCTTGTCAGACGTGTGGTCCGGTGGAGCGGGCGCGCACGGCGCAGGCGCAGCTCGCACGGAGCGGTTCCTCCACGTTGGACAGGCTCTGAAGCTGGACGCGGTGTTGCGAGGGGACGCACCTACCAGCTTAGTCTCTATGGGTGAGTTGTTTATATACGTTTGAGGCACTCGGAACTGGAGTATCTTGGCGCTAAAGCTGGATGCGGTGTTGCGAGGGGACGCACCTACCAGCTTAGTCTCTATGGGTGAGTTGTTTATATACGTTTGAGGCACTCGGAACTGGAGTATCTTGGCGCTAAAGCTGGATGCGGTGTTGCGAGGGGACGCACCCACCAGCTTAGTCTCTATGGGTGAGTTGTTTATATACGTTTGAGGCACTTAGAACTGGAGTATCTTGGCGCTAAAGATAGATGCGGTGTTGCGAGGGGACGCACCCACCAGCTTAGTCTCTATGGGAGAGTTGTTTATATGTATACGTTTGAGGCACTTGGACATGGAGCTGGAGTATTTCTCGCGGATACAAATAGATCATAAGATTACTTACTTAAAGATTGAACATGGTACAAGTCGTTATGCTGAATCCCGTACTTTAGACTTGTACAGTGTCGCAAGTTTAATGGCTTTTTTTCCATCTCAAAAAATGCGCAATGCTTAAAGAAGTTTCCTCTTCAAAAAACTTTGATTTCATTGAATCTAGTAAATATTTGCCATATTTTTCTTTTGCGGATGTTTGGATGTTTTTTACTCAATCAAGCAGAAAGATGTTTGACCTGGATTCAAATAATTGGTCAGTAACCTTATGCAAATTGCATAAAAATATGTTTTCGGCTTTATGGCGTGCTTGCGTAACAAACACCCAGCCCCAACCAAGAAAACACCTCTTATAAACGAGAAGTTCACTCACTTATTGACTTAATCAAATCAACAAAATCTCCAAAGTTGTAGCTTTGGCTTAGGTACTGTTTGAAATTTGGCACAAATTAAGATCTCTCGTTATTATAAAAACGGCTTTTGAAATTCGCAACGAGCCCAACTCAAACAAAGTTTAAACTCGAACGAAACTGTGCGTGATATCAAATTTATGATAGGTAAAGCACATTAGCGAATCCATAGACTCCCAAACTTCTGACGGAGACGAGATTCATGAGCCAGGCATCATTAAAGGCCTAGGTACAAACAATCTTCTACATGAACTTTGTAGAATGCGTTATTCACGTTATTCCGACGACCTACTTGCTACAAATCGTAATTATGATTACCATATCGTACCAACCTAATGTTGTTGCTCAGATCAAATTTATACACACCACAGCGGTTATGGAGTTATGGACGGAAATTTGCGGAGCGCTACGCGAGTTATGCTAATGTTTTTTCAAGGAAGTAAAATCGTAAACGTAAACGTACCGTCTACTTTTCCTAGGTTGTGGCGGTTCCCGTCGCGCTCCGTGGGAGGGTCGAGTGTGGCGCTCCGCTCCTCTTCCTGCGACACCTATCTGCGCTGAACAGATGACGGAGGGCAGGCTTCTGTTGTCCACCACTTCAAACACTTACATCTTAGAAGGTACTTATTATTATATTCACTGTACTTTCCACATCGTTCGCGGAGCTCGTGGAACTACGATATAAGATTCATAAATCAGTATAATAAATAAAATAAAAAATAAATATTGTGGACAATTCACACAACACTACCCAGCCCCAAACTAAGCAGAGCTTGTACTATGGGAACCAGATAGCTAATATAATACTTAAATACTTTTTTTTGTAAATACATACATAGAATACAATATAACACCCAGACAGAGAACAAACATCTGTGTTCACCACACAAATATTTGTCCTCGGTGGGGATCGAACCCACGCCCTCTAGCGCAGAAGGCAGAGCTACTACCAACTGAGCTGTGAAGGCAGTCAAGCCTATATCAAGTCAAAGCCTATAAGTGAATAATAAGCCTATATCAGCCGCTTAATATGCAAAATCAGATATACCCTTCTGCTGTAGGTCTCATCCGTCCGAAAAAGATAACTTCTTAGAAATAAGACCCATTGTACATCAGATCATCATCCACAGCCGAACTACACCACCCTAAATGTGCCCCTGTTGACGGCCCTGTGCTTATCTCATCCAGGCCTTGCCCGTAATGTTCGTTACATTGTCTGCCCATGCTGCTTTTGTATAATTTGTAGGTACAATAAAGAATTTTCATTCATGAATCTAGAACATGTTTTCAAAATACTCTACCTGGTAAAGTGATAATGTTAGAATCTACCTTAGCATTGCCTAATATGTACCTAGACTTACCCCCACGCTAACCCCTAGCCCTAGTTTTAGGACGTTTCAAAGTGATTCTTGTATCGTATTGAATAAAAATTTTATTGATTGATTGTACCATTTTATAGAAAGTGGCACAACCCGGGTAGTGCTCCGATGGGAAGGCTGCGTCCGCGCCGCCAGGGTAGGCGAGCGCGCGGGCCTCTTCCGCGTGGGGCCCCGCCTGACCGTGGGCGGCGGGTCAACGACCGGCGCCGGTGGAGCGGGCTTGTACGCGCTGCCGATACAAGAGCTATGCGCCGGCGCCTGGGCCATGCGTCCGCTGCAAGACTGCAAACATGCGCGCCTACCGAGAACCAAGACTGCGCACTACTTTGACTTGTTGGAGAACGGTGAGCTCATTATATCAATCCTGCTAAGCACGGGCCTCTTCCACGTGGGGCCCCGGCAGGGGGTGAGGGTGGGGTTAGGCTGTACGATCTACTGATACAGGAGCTATGGGCTGTACACTGCAAGACTGCAAGCATGCACGCCTGTTGAGAACCAAGATTGCGCACTACTTCGACTTGGAAAATGGAAAGGTGTTTTCAATGAACAAGACTCCAAGACAGTGAAATTTTTTTTAAGATTTCGTCTAAATCGGACTATTTGGCCATTTCTGCCAGCGTCATGTCGTTTTGAGTTCTACAACAAAGCATCATTATCATCATCAGTTTGAAGAAGTCCATTGCTGGAATAGGCCTCCCGTATTCCAGAAAGAACGATTCTGAGCATTCTATAACCATCAACTTCCGCACTCTTAGCAGTAACGAACTTAAAAGCATTCATCGAGCCGTGTAGGCTGCGCTGTCTTGCAAAAGAACATTAGGTAACCTACTTCTCGAAAAACATTACCCTCCTTCTGTGGATTTGGGTAAAAACGAACCATAAACTAGGACAAGTTGAAAGATCTTCTATCTCTACCTCCATAGCTTTGTAGCCTTGGAGGTATAACTAAACTTTTGCCATAGAAACTTTTACGAGTAGCGTTGAATAAAAGCTTATTAGAACATAGGTGGAATAAGTAACACGATGTTCCACTCTGGTATTGTAATTCTTTTAAAAGTAAAATTTTTGTAGGCTTTTCACTCAGCACTAAGCCCCAAACTAAGCACAGCTTGTACTATGGGAACTAGAGAGCCGTAGTTTGTTGTCTGTTATTAAGGCTTGGTCGCGTGGAACTGGCATAAGGCTCACCGAGAATTAATCCTTGTATACCTAAAAGTAAATATATTTTTTTTCAATCTGATTTTTTTTAGGGGAAGGAGGCAAAACAATATTAGCTGTAGCGATCGGCAGGCGTGTGATGCTGTTGCTCGAAGAATCAAAGACTGACAATGAAATGGGATTCGAGTACACACATATCAAGGTACCTACCTACCTAAGAGTTTTACATTTTTGAAATGCTTTTGTTAACATTCATTATTTTAATTAAGAAAAGTTTTTTAACCACGAGATGTGAGTTTCTTCTTCTTCCTGCCCTTATCCCACTTTATGTGAGGCCGGCAAAACACGTTATTCTCCTCCATACCCCATCAGCCATCATCTTTGCATTCACTCCTCTCTTATCCATGACATCTTCTACACATCTTATCCAAGTTTTCTTTGATCTACTTCAGCTCAATATCTCATATTCATACTCTAGCCCTCCTAGCCATATGACTTTCATGCCTCCTTCATGTTAATGCATGTACCACGCCAGCATAGTGCTCCTCAATTTTGTAAACATCCCGTTTAAAAGATGACATGGGTGATAAAGAAAAGACTAGTGAGATGGCGGATGATATAGGAGATAGGAGAGGAAAAGTGAAAGTGAAAACCCATGAAGTGGGATCAGGGCAGGAAAGTGTTTGTGAAAATCTCGTTTTTCATACTTACGTACTTTATTTTAGTAAAGCAGTGAATAACGCCCTCATTTTGTAAACCTTTCCTATATATGACGACTGAATAAAGCAGTGAACTCACATCTCCAAAATAACTAGGGAAGTCTGAAATAGCCTTTCAATATTCGAGAATAAACTATTATTGTATCGAAAGGTATGTAATAGAAGTTTATTATTCTCTCAGGACATTCAACTCGGCGAAACACCAGGACTAATAAAACTAATGGACGGAGAAGTCGGGATAATGGTGGTTGGTTACAAGCATCATTGGGAGGTGTTAGAATCTAGTAATGGACAGGTGAGCACATAAACTAAGTACAGTCTAAGCAACATTCACCTAAAGGTTTGAAGGGCGTGGGTGCCGGTGAAATTACTGGCACATGAGGTTAAACATCTGTATGTTTCAAATTGATGGACGCAGGGCAGTGCATCGCAGGGCACGTTCCTGGCGTGCGTGACCTACAAGGCAATGCTTTGTTACAATGCAGGCAATGGCTGCCACTTTACATTAGTTGCTATATATGCTAGTATGTTCCATCTGCTAGACGTATAATAAAAATACAAATAAAACAATAGGTATCTACTGGAAATCGTTGAAAAGGACGCGCGTTGGCGACTGACGGATTAGCGGGGTGAAAGAAATATAAAAGGAACCTATCACATTAATCGTACGATTCAAAGCCTTTAGCTTTCATCAAAGTTCTATAAAATCCAAACAGTCTGAAGTTGATGCGTCGCCTACAGACATCATCATCATCGACAGCATGAAGAAGTCCACTGCTGGTTTATTTTTATTAAACTTCGTTTATTCAAATAAATATAAGTAAGTATTTCATTTTATTTCATTTCTGGACATAAGTCATTTAGTCCCTATACATTTCAAGGAAAAACGATTATGAGCTCTATCCATCCACCGACTTCCCGCGATCTTCACAATGTCGTCTGTCCCGTGTCGTGTGAGTGAACGTCATGCGTGTATGTGGGCATGCTTCGTCCTCCAAATTGAAGTCACCATTCGAGGAATAAAAGACTGCGAACGTTTTTCTCCAGGTGGTGAAAAGAGCTGAAAATTCCGAAGATAGCGGAGTGAGACGAGGGACCCTAGTCAACGCGCTGCGTATTGGAGACGAGAGGGACGGCCAAATAGTTTTATGTTATAACCGTAAGTTGAATCCCAATAAGGTCAGGACCACAGAATACGGAAGAGAGGTTAGAAAGGCGATCATACGCCGTTTGTACGGGACCCGCTGTCGTTTGTTCACGTTTTCACTATTTTATTTAGAGTGTGATATAAGATTCTAAGAAAAATAACGGAAGGAGATTGGTCAGAAAAAGTCTTTCTTTGTTTTAACTTGTTGCTTGAATTTTATGACTACCGAAAAAACCTCCAAAAAATCTGCACGTGCTCATGTATTTTAGCGACACATTTCCGGCCAAATGGCCGTTCTAATACATTCTGTGTTCTGTGGTCAGGACGACCTTTGTGGCGCAGCCGGTGACCCAAACGTGAGGCCAAGGCTGTACGTGACTGCTACGTGTTTATTTATTTATTTTATTTTTATTGTAGCGTACTCTAAGCCCCGACTAGGATCATAGTGTCCAAGGTCTTCGTACACTGTGACATCTGAAACTATGATGGATCTTAAGAGCAACATCGTCTTTAATCGAAAAGATAGAAGAGATACACACCTTTTTTATAACTACCAGAAAAAAATTAAGGCCTGTTTAAGCAGAGGCTCTTAATGATAATAGCACCGTCCGAACTTTTTAATCTCTATCGACCACAAAGTTATCCACAAAGAGGTCTAATTTGACTATAATTGACGTGACGTGACGTGGTTCGGTGCGGGGGAGGGAGCGCTATGTCGTGCTCTACGGTCGTGCTATTTTCAAACAGTTTTGACAGATCTTCTCCGCTACATTGTGACAATTGTTCCGAAAAGGACAGATGCCATTCATTAAGAAGAAAAAGAAGACAATAATGATTTCTCTGGTTAGCAAACTATAAAGGCCTGCGCACACCTAGGTCTCTGGCGATAGCGATCAATGAAACGATGTCAAATAGTGCGAAAGAGTGTAGTTCCCGGGAGGGGACGGAGCACGGGGTGGTACAGTGGGGGGGGAGCGCTGCGTGGTACGGTGCGGGGGGGCGTGGTTAGGCGCGGTGTAGGTGGGGAAATATTATAATTTTTCAATAATTTTCAGATACGTGCCACTTTGAAAGACTAACGAGCAAAGGGTTGGAAAGCGATGGAGAATACGACTTCCATTGGACGACAGTGCCGGCTGCTGTTGGTAAGATTTAGTTGAAAGCTATACAAATACAAATAATTTATTTTCATCAGTAAACTTAATCTATGGTACATTTCATGGGTTTGAGACTCTCTTTTAAGTATGGAAATACCTGTGTTAGAGAGTTGAAAGCTATATTCCTAGCATGCTTTAAACAAGCAGGTATTTTTTTAGTACAATGTACAATTCTTAACTTATTTAATTAAAAAGATGATTAAGATGTTCAATCCACAGATAAATGTACCTATCCATCAGATAAAAATATACAAACTCATTTCTATTTTTAGGCTTGTAAAAAACACATTTAATTTAAACGAAATAATTTTTAAAGAACATTAAAAACTGGGCATTAAACACAGCGCCATCTAGCCCCAAACTAAGCATAGGCTAGAACCAAATCTGAAGCGATGTAACAAACATTACTGTTTATCCCCAAATATTTGTAGTGCATAGACCACCACGGATACGACGAGCTATATTATAGATGTACATCTAATCTACCAGACTGCATGGTCAAATCTAGCAATGGACAAAGAAAGCTGGAAAAAGATAGGGAGGCCTTTACCCTACATTGGGACAAGATAGGCTGAAAACAAATAGTTAGTAGTAGTAGAGCTCCTTGTGAAGGGCTCGTCCGGGGAAGTACTACCACCATGCGCCCTTCTGCCGTGAAGCAGCATCGCTGTGTTTCGGTTTGAAGGGCATGGGTGCCGGTGTAATTACTGGCACGTGAGGCGAAACATCTGTAAGTTGATGGACGCAGGGCAGTGCATCGTAGGGCACGTTCCAGACGTGCGTGGCCTACGAGGCAATGTTTTGTTATAGGCGATGGTTACCGCTTAACATCAGGTGGGCCATATGCTTGTTCCATCAGCTAGTAGTATTAAAAAATAATAATTATTATTATTATCATAAATAAGTAAATAGATTTGTTGTGGGAATTGAACACAACAAACAACAAGAAGAGTTGGGAAGCGGAAAATTCACCCGACCCCTTACTAATCGCTGTTAATTTATTCCGCAGACCCATTCTTTAGTACTACCCCCCAATGTACCTACCCACAATGTATTTTCTTGGTAGCCATCAAACTGACATTAAATATTTCCATTCCAGTGTGCGCGTTTCCATACATAATGGCTTTTGCCGAAGACCTATTAGAAATACGTTTGGTTGCAAACGGGTCACTAGTCCACGCCGCGTGTATACCGGGACTTAAGCTTCTATGTGGGCGGAAGGTAAGTAATTCTGCTTATAACAAGAAAAACGATAAATAATATTTCCAATTTACTTAGATACTGAGATAGGTTACAGCGGGAAACTCGTAAGCGTCCTGAAGAGTCGCTTTCTTGCATGCCGCGCAATGTACATATAGTCAAAATCATTCTATGTATTCTCAACTCATTCTATGTATTTAGGTGTAGGAGACGGAAAAGGGTTCAAATCCCACAATTTTTAAAAATTGCAAATTTTATGAATAAAAGTTCTAAAGACGGTCTATGTCAACGAGGCGGTAAGGAGTTCAATTTAGACACACACAAAAAAATGTTCTAAAACAATTATAAATTATAATAAATAAGATAACGACCTAAATAAGGTGCTACAATAAGGTTGGCAACAACCCACGCTGGTCTTCGGTTACGGCCAATTATTTTTCTCAAAAAAAAATTTAATTATAAGAACAAATTGCCAAAAACAATAATTTTACTAAAAATTACACGTTGTTATGTCGACTGTATACAATTCCAGGATATATTCTACGTAGCGTGTGCCCCCGAGTACATCCCTCTAGGCCGAGAGATAGACCCGAGCCTTAGTCTGCATGACTACGAGCTGATGCGTCAGCTGAGTCACAAGGGACCTTATTCGGTGGACGAGGACGACAATAATGAGAACAAGTATGTTATTTTGGCTTAATTGCTACAATTGATTATTTTAGAAAGCATGGCAAGTGAATTTTTTTTAAATATAAACTAAAATAAATAATTATGATCATAGCTATGTTCTGGCAATCATTATTTACTGAGCAAAACAGATTTAAAAAGCTTTTGAGTCATAGGTAATGATAATGACTCAATCTGACTCAATAAGTCAATCAAGGTAAAACACACCTAGGCCGCTGGCAGCCGCGATCATTTTTTTTTAATTATTTATTTAATGTCAGACAACGGGATCCATCTAAAGATCAATGAAACGCTGTCAAATATCACTGTCAAATTTGACAGCGTTTCACTGATCGCGTTCGCCAGCGGCCTTGGTGTTTGCAGGCCTTAGGGGATTTGAAAGAAAAAGCCTTTTAAATCCATAGCGGTTAATCAGAATAAAATTAAGGCTGTTTGCATCTGTTTTCTTCCAAGGTCAGCCCTACTTAGAGACAAACTAAGCGTGGATTTACACTTCCATTAGTACAAATTTTGACTAAATCAGACGTAGGTAAGCCCAAGCCTGACGAGTTCGCACAAACAGTACCCGAAGTCGGAGTTTTGTTACCACATTTCGTTACCAAATGTTGTTTTCGTTTCGCCTATTTGTCTCTCTCTATTGCATGGAAAAAATATGAGACAGCAAAAATACGTTACGTAGTTAGAGTTGTTGTCTCATCTTTTCTAAATAGAATAGACAGAGACAAATAGGCTAAACGAAAACAACATTTTGTAACGAAATGTTGTAAATGCACTGGGACTTGGGGTACAGGTCTATTGAACTGACTAACGTAATTATTTTGTACTTTCTGACGCAGGGGTGAAAACTGCCAAAACAACCGTACAGCTTCAGAGAACAACTCAGCGTCGAGCAGAAGCAGTTCCATATCGTCGGAGCAGGACAACATGAGGCCGCCGTTACAGCGGATGGCACCGGTGTCGCCACCCACTTCTCCACAAGGTAACTTGCATTATAACATGATGGAAATCAAATGAAGTCCAAGGAATGCCATTCGTTTGACTGCTATGCATAGAAAAATGATAGCAAGATCTAAGAAGTAAGTGTCCAGTGGTACATTTTTACTGTATAATGCCTAGAATTCTTGATCAAAACGGAAAGCAGTGATTGCGTATCTTTTGTTGCAATCAAAACATAGTCGGATTTGTCAGTTTTGACATTATTTTAGGCTTATCTTTTGTTGCAATCAAAACTTAGTCGGATCTGTCAGTTTTGTCATTATTTTAGGCATACCTATCTTTTGTTGCAATCAAAACATAATGGGATCTGTCAGTTTTTACATTATTTTAAGCTTCGATTGCAATGAAAAACGAATTGAAAACAAAATTTATCTTTGACAAGGAAAAATTGCAAATAGACTGAATGCTGACGTAATAACATGAGATAGCGAAAAGGAACTTCACTTTGTAAAACTAGCATGGCAACAGAAATATAATGATCGAAAAATGATGGCAAGAAGATTGTGATTGATCCTTGTAAGTGTCATTTGTTTGTTAGTATCAAACTTTTGACTGCAACAGAATTACACGAACACAAAAGTCTTTCAAAATTCAGATGGTGCAGATCGTTATGATTTGACTGAATAAAGACTTTTTTTTAAATTAAATTTAATCTTTGGTAAACTACTTTGGTACAACAAGTTATAAAAATATTGTACCCATTTCAGTGCTACCAGAGAACAGTGGTCGCTGCGTGCGAATCTACAGGATCCCACAGAGCAACCTCAGCGCTGGAACCTATCAGCGACAATCGGTGTCCGCTGACCAAGTCGTCAGCTCTTACTTCCCTGATAGGTAAGTGTCAATTTTAAAATCTTATTATCGTTTTGTAACGGTACTTTATCAAACACCATAGCCTAGCCAGAATTTTACTGTATAATACTGTTGCTGACTTGTTTATTAATTTATGTATTCCCGCCAACTGGTTTTCCAGGCCAAACAGCATGAGACAGCGACTAGCTGAGCTAAGGCTGGATAGCAAATCAAGAGGCGGAGGTGAAGATGAAACCCTGTAAATTCACACCTGGAAGCAAGTTAAAAGCTGGAATTGATTACATGAAAAAAGATATAGCATAACTTCCGCCATTTTTCCACCCCTTTTTGGGTGTCATTGGAGGAAAAAGGGAGAGAAAATCGAATGCGAATGCACAATTTTATATATACCAGACTTGGCTAGCATGAAAAGTACCCTACCCTTTAGAATTATAGAGAGTACTGTTTAGAGATAACAAGTTATATTGATGTTATACATACAAACATTAGAGTTGTTTGAACGTAGTAGATTGAAAAAATATGGTAGACTAAATAGACATTTGCAAATATACTTTGGTGAGACTTGATCGAGATATTTTAGTATCTTTTGAATAACCAATCATCTTTACAATATAAAAACCTATAAATAATCAAATATGGATTTGATCACAGATATTATTTGAGTAGAATAACAATAGTAGAATACCAGCTTACTTTGAATTTTCTGTACCGACCCAATTACTGACTTATATATAGCCATACCTACTTATAAACGCAATTTAAATTTAATCATTGCTTAACGTTAGTTCTGTCACTGTTTGTCATAACCCAATAGTAAGAGATGGCAATCGTTTAGGCATTATTGATCTTTTGACATATTTTTATAAGTAAGGCCATTAATCAAAATTGACGTTGTTAAGTAGAAAACGATCAAAAAAGCTTGAATAGAAGCATGTTAAAAATGTGGTAGTTGTATTAAATAGGTGTGCACAAAATTATGCTCAAAATTGTTAAAAGAAAATTTTGATTAGATGTAATATTTCACGTACTAGTCGAGCGGCCGTTGTAAATGTTATAAGTATTAATTGTCAAAGATATTGTGATCTAAAAATATAGTGTTGTAATAAATAGTAGATACTTCGACACTTCGCCCAAATAAGAAAAGGAGTAACCACTTATCCGTAAGTTGACTATGGAATAAAACAATCACAACGCCAATCCTACGATTATTTGGTCGAAATATTTGAATAAAAATATTAATGTACGAATATGTAACTGAATCTCGTATGATTAACCTATGTAATCTAGTCTCACGATTGCGTGCGATTTAAAAGACAAAAAAGTGATGTAAAATAGTTATACATACGTAGGTATAGTGTTCATAATAACGCTATACTGCGTCTATTTCTGTAAAATACATGTGTGTTTCAGATGTCATAATCTGTGGGGTGATTGCATATATTTTGTTGCAATCAAAACCTAGTCGCATCTGTCAGTTTTGACATTATTTTGAGCTTCGATTGCAATAAAATACGAGAATTGAAACAAAACATAACTTTGACAAGGAACGATCGCAACAAGACTGCATGCTGACGTAATAAACATCAGATGGGGAATAGGACTTCGCATTAAACTAGTAGGTATAATGGCATCAGATATATAGGGATCGAAAATGGTGGCAACAAGATTATGTGATCGCTGTTCCTTGTTAGTATCATTAATTTGTATCATACTTTTGATTGCAACAGAATTACACAATCGCCTAGCAGGACCGATTTTAATGCGATTTACCCATAAGAAATTACCAAAGTAGGTTTTACTTAGGGAAAATACTGGTATCGACTGATGGTAATTCGTAGTTATTCTTCATGTCAACGGGACACCAGGAAAGAAGTGCCATCCATGATCTTTCTAGAAATAATTATACTACTGTAATACTTTGCGATGCAAGAGAATTGAAATCTTATTTAAGTGTTTTATCTTCACTGTACATAATGCTATACTTTTAGATTAATTATTATCATAATAAATAACTTTCGTGTTAGCTGTAAGTTGTTTAAAACGTGGTTGAAATCTTTAGCCAAAGACAAAGAACCAAACTGATAGGTTTAACTAATTTAATGGTTTAACATTTGTGAACGTCATAAAATATTCAAAATAAATATATACCTACTTAACCAAGGATATAAACCTTTATTAGATATTATGATATTGATTGGTGAAACAATATTTAAACTGAAGTTCTTGTAAATTATGTAAGTATTAAAAAAAACAACCATTGTGCTTCTAAAATTAAGGTAGATTGTGTATTGTAGTGTATTTTTTTTAATCGACCTGACTGTCCCATTGCTGGGTAAAGTCTCCCCCATTTTTTTGTGTAGTGTGTTTTATTTGTTTTAAAGAAAATCCATTTTTAGCGGTAATCCTGAAGTTTTAAACAAATTGAATAAAAAACTAATTCAGTGTTGTCAAAGTAAAAAATAGTTATTAGGTATAGTATTACCAACATATCGATTCAGTTGAGCAGGGCGCCACCATTGATAGAACATTATAAATTTATGACCTACGCGGTCAGTTGCAAAATGAAACAGCCCATTTTGACAATGAGAAAAAAAGTGGGTGGCACCACTGTATACTTATTATTTGAAATCCGCCGCAATAATGAATCTAAAATGGCTTTGTTTATACCTCTCGCTCGTACACTTTTGTTAAGGTGCCTCTACACATTTGCCCATGCTGGCCCACTACACGCCAACGCCAATGTGTACAGGGGGTATTGGTGTATGTTGGCGGACATTGGCGGGTATTGGTGTATGTTGGCGGCAAGCATGGCGCGCAATCGGGGAGTTGTCGGTTTTTTGGGCACACTTCAAAGGAATCGTGGCGTAGCCTGGCCTGTGGTGTTTACACAATCGGCCAATGTTCAGTTCGTCACCGGCCGCTGACCGGGATAGAACACTTTTGTGTTGCGTTTTGTAATACTTGTAAACAGTATAGAATAAATTATAGTTTAAAAACTAAAAAAAAAACGCTTTTATAACTAATTGAACTAAAAAGTTAAAAATAAAACTGTAATAATCAATTGAAAAATTTATATTATTGTACAAAAAAGCGTAGGGTGCTTTTTATAATAACTTCAGATATAATAAACTATTGATAAAATATTTACAACAATCAAAATCAAGCCCCCCACGCTTTTTGTACAATAATATAAATTTTTCAATTGATTATTACAGTTTTATTTTTAACTTTTTAGTTCAATTAGATATAAAAGTGTTTTTTTTTAGTTTTTTAAACTATATATATATTTTTTTTTCATATTATTGCATTGTCATCGACCTTTGACAGGTGTGCAAAGTTTGAATCAAATCTGATCGTTCAAAGTAAATAGCCGCAGCCGTAATTACTTCGACGTCCGTCGCAATTGGTTTGCCAGGCAGCAATGAGCCATGCGCCAATGTGTGAACACCAAGTGATCGTGGTCTACAATTGTGCATTGGCGGAGCCTGGCCCAGCACAGGCAAATGTGTACTAGGGCCTTTAAATAGTGTACAAAAAGATACGCATCAGACTATACACTACTAGCTCTTATGTCCTTGTTGTAGCGTCATTTTTCTTTGTTTTTAGGTAACTTGAGCTGTATCCTTGTGTACGAGTGAGACGTAATGATGAGTAGTTCATTTTTTATTGGTGCGGGTGATACGAGAGAAAAGTAATAATTGTGTGAAGTAGGTATTTATCTC
Source organism: Thera obeliscata (assembly GCA_947578465.1). Lineage (NCBI taxonomy): Eukaryota > Metazoa > Arthropoda > Insecta > Lepidoptera > Geometridae > Thera > Thera obeliscata. Next base: position 11,417,122 of record OX387926.1, read on the forward strand.
GTTTGAAAGACCGATCCTTAATATTGTTGGTGATATAATTATGAATGAAAATGTGAGAAATGTCTAAGTATACACGAAGGAAGGTGAAAATGTCTAACGGTATTTTTTATTTCGTCTTTGCTAGATTAAATGATAAACAAAAAAAATAATAGGATAACTACAGTAGACACCGAAGAAATGGAAGTACAAGTGTGAGAGTCAAAATACCTCGTTCTAAAGGAAAATAAATACCTAGAAGTAATTATTTATTTACAACAAAAGAATATATTTACAGAAAGATAATTATTTTTCGCAATTAGGCCTGGCATGCTTTTAGTTGAAAATGTGATAATTTCTAAAATACCTAAAGCTTACCAAAAATCGAGAGTATTTATTGTAAAAATCATGAAATGAGAAAATGTAGAGAAGGTAGATGTTTGGAAAATGTAGTCACTGTTCAAAGAACACTTGTAAAGAAATAGGAGTGAACTGTTATTTTCTTTGAAGTTTAAATAAATGTCTGTTCGAAATTAGTGTTTTATTGTGGACCTCCACGTAACAATTAATTACCATTTGTATTTTTTTATGTTTTTTATCGCATAACTTCGTAATTGAAGAGCCGATTTGAAAAAATATTTTTTCATCTGAAAGGAGAATTACGTAATTAAAGATTACTTTCAGATTGGTCTCATAGAAATTTCATCAAATCGGCTCAGCAGTTTGGCCATGAAGTCGGTTTTTCAAGTTTTTTAAACTTATATTATGACTTAATAATACTAAGAGAAGAGAAGAGAAGTACCTACGTAATTACATAAAAACTGCTGGCATTAAAGTCAATTTCTATAATAATGTAAGAAATAATACAAAATGTCGTACAATAAACCTACAAATTAAGTATACATGTTTTCAAGAATTAAAATAACAAACTTGCTGTTCATAAGAACTTTGGCTGTTGCTTCAAAGCTGTGATGTCAAGAAATCTCGGAATCTCTGCTGCTTGAGGTGGTTTAGAAGATTGAGGTATACCTGAAACAAAGGACATTTTTAAATTCATCACATGTTTTTTGCTTGGACAAAGAAGTCCACTCAAAGTTAAATATTTATTCAGTAGTATCACAAGGATCACTTTGAAACGTCTTAAGGGGCCAGCGGAGGGAAAATTTTCATACAAACGGAATACCAAAATGATTTCTAATTTAGACAGATTTACACTATATTATTGTAATAATTGTATTTGTATAGTATTTATCTAGGTTCCTCAACAGTTTTTATTTCAAATTACTTACCTAAAATGAAATAAACACCAATCGCATTTTACACATTTTTTTTCATTGTAAAATGTGATTGGCGTTAATTTCATTTGAGGTACCTAAGTAATTTAAAATAAAAACTGCCCAGGAACCTAGATAAATACAATAAAAATACAATTATTACAATAATATAGTGAAAATCTGCTTAAATTAGTAATCATTTTGGTATTACGTTTGTATGAAAATTTACCCTCCGTCGGCCCCTTAAAGCTAGGTCCAAGTCTAGAAGAACCAGCAACAAACTACGGTTTGGTTCATACCTTTTTTATGTATGATCCTATTAAAAATCAAAAATAATAATAAGCAGAGCTATGGGAACCAGTAGCTGATATAATACTCATATCATTTTTTGTACATACATAGAATACTGAGAACAAACCACTGTGTTCACCACACAAATATTTGTTCTTTGTGAGGATCGAACCCACGACCTACGGCGCAGAAGGCAGAGTTACTACCAACTGAGCTGAACACTTGAGTTTAGGGTTACCATATGACAGGCGTTTGCCGCATTTGACAGGCATTTTTAGATTTAGACAGGCGTGCGGCCGGCATTGGTCTGAAACAGGCATTTTTAAATTACGCGCAGCGTCTTCCTTCCAGTGGATGATTTTACAAAAAGAAATGAAAAGTTTCTCAGGTTTAGCTTCATCTGTAGAATTTATCTCGAAGCTGATTATCAGTGTTGACGACGTGAAACTGTTTGACGAATACGAAGTTCTAAAATAATATTGTAGAAGTTCAGATAACATATTTTTTACTGTAAGCTTTACTACACAGTGGTGCAATTTTCTCAAAAGTCAAAGTCAAAGTCAAAGTCAAAGTAAATTTTTATTCAGTACGATGCAAGAATCACTTTGAAAGTAGGGAAGTGGTGACATTACAGAATTTGTGAAAATCTGCCAGTTTGTGTTCTCTATTTTGGCACACAATGCGAACGTTGAACGTATATAATATGTTTTCTCTCGTCAACGCCCAGTGGAGTAAAGAAAGAAATCGGCTGACAATTGAATCAGTAAAAGCAATATTGATTACTCAGGAAAATTACAAAACTGTATTTTGTGAAGATTTTTACGTTTATGTACCTATGAGAAAAGAAAGAACTGTACAAAAAAAAATGTCCTCTGACAAATGTCAGTAATAAATATCTTTTTGCATTATTATCTGTTGGCTTTTACTTATTACCTACAGCGTTTTGCTTTAGACAGGCATTTTTCTGAAAAATCAGGCATTTTAGGTACCATAGACAGGCATCTCTCTATTAACATATGGTAACCCTACTTGAGTTCAAGTTGGCTTGAGGATTGTTTTGAAACTTCAGCCTGCCAAAAATTCGCACTCTTATAGAGTTGAAAGGCATGCCAAAGTTTGTATGAAATAGCTTGAATCGGCCAAAGTCGCGCGAGAATATTTTAAACTTTTGCAATTGAAACCAACCTTGCAACAGTTTATGCCTCTCCATATAGTTTCTGGTCGCGAAGGACATGTCAATAGGCGCCCTGGGCGCAAGCCTCTGTGGCGCGGTCACAGGTGCGTTCAGGTACTTAGCAGCGAGATGATTCATCTTCAAACTCGTGTCGGTGGAAGTGTACAGATGCGGTTGGTGGATGCCGAGAGGATCGTCCCCAAACTTCACTCTGGAATTGAAGAACAATTTAGAATCAGAAAAAAATTGATGCTCCGAAATGGTCACCATTTTTTACCTTACTAAAGACATACCTTTTAGTGACACTGATATTGGCCTTGTCAATTTGCATCTGCACACATTGCTGTCGCATGTTCCTGAACATGGCGCTCGCTGATGACGGCATTTCAGAATCTTGGAGCATTCCATTCACATGGGTCTGAAAGTATACAAAACAATCATGTAATTGCAATTTTAATATTTGATTTTGATTTCAAAGCACTAGGCCTAGTGGTAGTGGCTTCGCCCTCCTATTCTAAAGTCGTGGGTTCTAATTCAATGAGTTTTTCCTACCCAAAAATGTATGTGCTCTATGCTAATACTCTCAAAGGGTGAGGAAAACATGGTAAAGAAACCGGCAAAGAACCTAAATAGTTCGAAAATATGTGTCAAGTACCCGAAAGAAGCAGGCGAGGAACTTAAAATCCTTTCACCACACTTGCTTCGAAAGAACCAGTGACACAATGAGTGTGATTGCCAGAAACATCTATACATAACTATAACATTTATAATAGTATAGTAAAGACTACTCCATCCAGTCTCTTTTCTTCTTAATATTCCTTAAAACCAACTACTGACCATAACTTTATTGTAGTAAGTCCATCCAACATTAGACTGGTTGTTGCTGCTGGCATCAGATCTGAAAAGAAACAAAGCTTATTTATTCATCAATTTATTATTCAAATACTCATATTCTTAATGGTTCTATAGTCATTAAGCTTAGCATGCCTATAAGTCTGTTGCCATCTCTATTTAGTGACAATGACAAGAGACTTTTAGCGACCCTATAAAAGATTATAAGCATGTATGAATATGAATGAGGAACTAAGAGGTTAGAGATAGAAACATACTCGCTGTAATCCCGCACATCCAAATATAAAGTCTGTTCTGGAGACATGTTTGGAGTAGTTGCATTCTCAACCTGAACATTACACAGGCTTAGTTCGTTCAGGGTTTTATCAGGGCCATTCTCTACCTGTTTACTAACAGTGTTAGAATCATGATCTGGCGAGTTATTCACAGGTGTTATACCATCAAGAAAATTTAAACTCGCCGGTTTAGAAACCATTTCTTTAACACTGATTTGTGATCTGTTGCACTGTATCTGATTCTCACTGGTCTGTTTAACGACCTGTTTGTTTATAACAGTTGATGTGCGAACCATTTCGAAGCTTGTCATGACACCAATGGACATTTTCATCTGATCATTTTCAGAGATAGTCACATGCTCGGTGGAGGATATTGTAGGTTTATTTTGATGGCTAGCTGATATAAACTTGTCTACTTTATCTTGTAGTAATTGAAGCTGCTCGTTTTGTAGTTTGATGATTTTGAACAAGTCAGCAACAGTTGGCTCTCGTTTCTCTTTAGAGACATTGGTTTGTTTCTCAACTTCTAGGCATTCAGACTGGTTTCTCTTTTCAAACTTTTCGATTGCCTGGGTTTTTTTGTCCACTGCATTTTGTGGTGCTGGAGAGTTGCAGGTACATGAGTGGTGAACATTTTGTAGAACTGGTGGGATTGGTTGGCATTCAATGTAGTGAGAACAGGCTTGAGGTTGCTGTGGGCAGTGACAATGAAAGTGTCCAGAGTTATTTTGTACAGCCTGTAGTTTTTTTGGTTCCAAGGCTCGGTCATGGTTGAATGTTTCTTTGAGCTCATACGGCAAGTTTCTAGGTGTGTTATCAATCATTTTGATACAATGGTGGCATTGACAGTGATCTGCAGTCATAGTATTCATGAAATTACGAGGACCAACTTGGGAATTTGTCTTGATGATAGGTTTGATCGCTGGGGGTTCCACTTGGCAAGAACTACCTGGTAGGTTTTCAAGTATACCATTCTTAATTATTTCAGCTTTTCTCATTAATGGGTTGTTTTCTTTGCAAATATCTAACTGGTTAAATTGATTGCGCAATGGATTGAAGTTGTACTTTTCCAAGTTATCCCGTCTTATGAAGAAACTGTTATCTTTGACTAGAACATTTGGGGGTAAACCATTGTTATTTTCTATCGATGATAATACTCGAGTTTTCCTTAATTCCAATTCATTACCACACACATTTTTGAATGTACTGTTCAGAGTTGATTTACTAAAAGCTGGTTGACGCGGTTCATATCCTGAAGCATCAAGCAGACTCAAGTCTAAATCGTCTGAAGGTTTCCAACTAGGATCCTGTGCCGGGAAGCCCGTACGCAATTTATTCACGGATGGGTAAGGGCTACTGTTACTGCATTCATACCTGTGCACAGGATCATTTGTGTATGGCACAACCCTAGTGTAATCAAAGCATGGCTCGGCAGCAACCGTCGGCTGTTGCGTCTCGATGAATGGACGAGGAGAATGGCATTCCGAGTCCGAGTCACTCATAACGAAGTTTTCTGCAGTTTTAGGAGTCGCAAAGCGCACCCTCTTCATGAAGTACGTTATTTACAAACTGGACAAAATATAAGATAATATGGGTAGAATATTCCCCGTACAATACCAGTTCTCGACAATTATTCAGGTGCTTCTCTATAACTACATTAACTATTCCAAAATAAACAAACTTTGTTTTGTTCGCATTGCAGATTTCCAGCCCGCGAAAGTTTCAACGGTCGGCCAGGCAGGCCAACCAAAACAAAACAATTTTCAAAAACTATAATCTGACACTGACATTGACTGGCAGGACAGCTGAATCTGAATTTGAAGTTGACTGTTGTGTCCGTCCGTTGATATGACAGTTTTTCATAAGGAAGTGACTATTTGTACGGGTGCTGGATGAATAAATTATATTTATTCGTACGGATATTATTCAAACTCAGGGCACCCCGACTTAAGTCACAAAAGTAACAGTAGGTTGTTAGGTTTTTTTTTTTTATACCTACTTAATTTCAAGAATGGTGCATGTCAGTGCAGAGAGGACCCTTCCCCGTCCCTCCTCCTCCCTAACAATACTAAAGGCAACCCAAATTTTAACTTTACTACGCCTTTTAAGCGACTGTAAAGTGTTTTGCATCTAGACTCACCTAGCTTTAAGACGTTTCAAAGTGATTCTTGCATCGTAATGAATAAAAAATTATTGACTTTAGACTTTGACTTTTTAAAAATCCAGATTCAAACTCGGGGCACTCCGATAAAAGTCAATAAAGTAACAGTAGGTTGTTAGGTTTTTTTTTTTTATACCTACTTCATTTCAAGAATGGTGCCCCCCCCTCCCCCCGCAGTACCCGTATTAATAATTATAAATTGTTCGTACGGTAACCGTATTAATAATTATAAATTGTTCGTACAGTACCTGTATTAATAGACTCAGCCTTTTCATAATTGACATTAAAGTAATTTTGATCGTTGAAATGACATATAAGCTTATGTCATTTCAACGGTCAAAATAACTTTAATGTCAAGTAGGAAAAACTGTCAGATGTATGACAGGATTGACAGGAAAAAAAAGCAGCACTCAGCAGTTCTAACTAAAACTAAAAGTACAAATCAAAATAGATTGTGAATATTAGCAATTTATTTTAATTTTGTATTGTATTGCTAAACGCTAGAAATAGCGTAGTATTACAAAAATGAACAGGCAACTGCTTAAAGTTTTCCAGCCTTTATTTTCAAGTGCTAGGTGTAAAGGTTATAAACATCCTGGGGGTATTCGCTACCCTGGAGGAATTGTCTATTATCCTAGGTAAAAAAGTAATAAATTAAGATATATAGAAGATTCTTTGTATACCAGTACAATCAATTTAATATATAATTTATTGGGTAAGATTTCCAGATGAAAAAGAGCCAGAAGTTACACCTTCTAAGCTATTTAGAGTTGAGAGAATCAAAAGTACAAGACACCATCCATATTGGCAAAAGAATATTCTAAAGGAGCTGAACATTCTTGAAGAGGAGGTAAGGAGATAATGAATGATGTTAACTGTGTATGTATCAAAATAATAATAATGTACTTTCTTTCAGAACCGAGTTGCGATTGTGAAAAACATACCTGAAGTCAACGGAAAGCTATGGAAAGTAAAACATTTAGTAAAAATCACTCCAATAGTTTTTCCATTTGGTGAACCAACTGAGGATGATATAAAGTATACAGTGCTGAGAGAAAATGGGGAGTGCTTAGTTGTAAAAAAACTGGAGCCACAAGAAAATCAAATTGAAGCACTAGATAAGTTTAATGCAGATGAGAAAAAAATGGACTCTACTACAATAGTAAGAGATTCTAGACTTAAATGGGACTCAACTGGAATATTTTAAATGTAACATAGATTTTAGATTAATGATTGTAGAATAAATTAAAACAGATTATAAAATGGAATTGTTTCATTTGCTAGTAGTATCTTCTAGTTTTTATATGATTGTTACCTAAAAACTGTTTCCAAAGATATAAAAGTGCAATGAGTTTGATGTGATATTATCACTCCTGCTAGCTTGTTGATTGTCAAATTCTGTTGCATTTCAAAATTTGATACAAACAAGGAACAGTTAGGAAAATGATGGTCACATATCTTGTGACCATCATTTTCCTCTACCTGCTGCAATACTTGTTTTACAAAGCGATGTTCCTATTTGTTATCTCATGTTTATTACATCAACATTCTGTCTCGTTGCAATTGTTCCTTGTCAAAGATAACTTGTTTCAATTCATATTTTATTGCAATCACAGCTCTAAATAATTTCAAAACTAACAGATGCCAACAAGGTTTTATAGGTATTTCATCCTATGTAATAGTATTAGTATTAAACTATAGTAAAAGTTGTTATTAAAGTAAAGAAGATACACCACATAGCTTTTCAAATATTTTCTATTGAATTAAACTTGTCTAATAATAATAAATAGCCTATTTACAAGATTCTAGTACAACATAAACTAACACATTATTATTTTCCCTGCGATGCTTTAGTAACATGTAATAAATTATTCAAATACTCGGGTGTTTTAAAGTAATTATCAAGGAGGATTCCATGCTTTCTTCCCAAGTTGTATCTTGAATCTGCCCATGCAACAGTAAGCATAGAACTCACTTTCTTGAATTCTTTAGAATGGAAGCTATGTTTCCTTATGCTGTTAAAAATGTTACCTCTGAAAATAGCCAAGTAATCGTCACCATTTTGGTAAAGTCGAATGACAAATTTTGAGAGTACCATTTTCACGGCAATGTGGAAAACTATAAATGTCCCGAGGTAAACTAGGCATTCGGTACCATTACTGGCTATCACAACATCGTCACCGAGGAAGACAGGAGAGTCCCAGTTCTTCATTTCAAACTTGAAAATTCCATAATACAGACTACAGAGGGCCACTGTTGTTGTTGAAAATGTTAAGTATGTAGCTACATATTTGAGGATGTCATCCATAGGTGCTTTATATATCAACTGCCACTCCTTTGATATCCCATCTCTATCCCTCCATCTATCCTGCGATTCCATAAATTTTATATGATGTCCAGATATAGTAATCACCGAGGTAATTCTGAAAACGTTGGCGGTTTGTCTTTCCGCAAGACGAAGCAATCTTATACAATTCATTGTAGGAAGTCACGTGCGGCTAGTTCAACTGTAATATTATTCTCATATTTTTCTAGAACAACAAAATAAGATTTGTGTTCATAATTGTTTTGTTTTTGAGGTTAAAACGAACGAACTGAACGAAGTACAAAAGTTCATTCGCATACAGCTGACTTTGACGTTTCTATAAAGTTTGCCAGCTACAAAAACTACTGAATAATATTTATTTTGTTTTGGCGTTGGATACTTGTTACTTTGCCAAAATGCTTAGAATGGTGCTGGTGAGTCGTATGATAATGACTGAAAGATTGGTTGAAACAATAATCTCGCTCGTTTGCCATCACGGAGCTAAGCATAGCCTGGTTGGCGCGGTTGGCCTCGGCTGCCATAAACACAGAAGAGAGAAAAAACGCTTACGCAAGGCCTAGAAGGATAGGTACCTACCCAATGTCATTCGAGTGCATGCATGTCTCCTTTATGTCCAGTGCAGCGTAAGCGGCTCGATTTTAGTAAATTATTTATTTCAGTTTAAATTAGGTAGGTATTTTTTTTATCATTTTATGTAACTAGCTGATCGAACAAGCATATGCCCCACCTGATGTTAAGTGGAAACCGTCACCTGTAAATAAAAATTGACTCGTAGGTCACGCACGCCACGAACGTGCCCTACGATACATTCCCCTGCATCCATCAACTAGAGGCATACAGATGTTCAGCCTCACGTACCAGTATTTTCACCGGCACCCTCATCCTTCAAACCGCAGCAAAACACAGCAATGCTGCTTAACGGCAGAAATATGCATGGTGGTACTCCACCGGACGAGCCCTTCACAAAGAGCTCTACTACTCTTACATACTTATATAACTGGAGATAAATAGCCCGGAATAAAAATAAGATCATTATTTTTCTACTATTTATTAGAGTGATGGTTAGAAATAAATAATACCGAGTAAGAACAAATTTCATATCCATAAACAGAAATAAAACTATTTAGGAGGTAACATAACAATAAATTTTGTGATAAATCGCAATTAACGTAATAGTAATAATTTGTTGCGATCACCGTGATCTCTATTGTGGACGCAGACTTCTGTAGTACGCTATAATAATATTTTATCTTATATTAATATTGCTTCCTCTAAGTTTACCTAGTGTAACAAAAATATAAAAATGCCAAAGAATTGGTTTACAAATATATGCGCGTATAATCCTATCGTACTTTTTAAACTTAGCGATCATAAAACATATTTAAACTATTACACGGGTATTTATCGCGTATATTACCTTATTTTATTTATTTTTCCGACGTTTCGGCTAAGTTGCAATAACCGTGGTCGCGGGGGGTGGGGGGTAGGTGGTAAGGTAATATTCGCGATAAATACCCGTTTAATAGTTTAAATATATAATCCTATATCCTATAATTTATATAAATCCTATAATTTATATAAATCTTATAAAGCTAAGACGTAAATTACTTACTTCCCATAGGTACAAGATTTGAGGTTTTAACTTACATAGCGCATTAACTAGAAAATAACACAGCCATTCGGCAAAGGTACACATATTAGCTTATCTGCGCTGGAATAAAAGTTACCCTAATTATGTATTAAAAACAAAAATATTATAGAAAAAACAACCATTTTACAGACCAACAAGTAACCACCCAACAAGAGAATAATAACATGATAAGATAAATACATAAATGAGATCTTACATACATAAAAAATGCATAAAGTGCATACATACATTTTCAACTGATTTTTAATAAAATAATAACATAGCAGTTCATTTAACAAATCATATAAATATTAATTTCATAGATATTTAGGATGTCATGCATGATACAATTTAAAAATAACAAGGCTATGTTTCAAAGTAACAATTATTTCAGGTTTCTAACATACCTTTGTAAATATAATTTCACCTGGAATGATTATAAAGATTTTTCATACAAAATATGAATTCAGTGTGAAAAGATTATGTTCTTACTACTAAAACGATAACGGCGTAGAAACGATAACGGCGTAGTTTGGGAAGTTTTGGGTACCCATTCTAGATAATGACTGCGCGTTGTTTAGCTTAGTTCGGTTCCAAAACATAAAAGTTTGGAAAACAAAGCCGCTAGTAGAATTACACTTCTTTTGCACCCACCTCTAGTTTCACATTAGTCTAAGATCACGCTCTAGAAGGACCTTCACCGAGCTGGTTATTTAATGAAACGTATTTTATATTTAATTAAACATGCCAATAAATATATTCTATATGGGTTGCCTATCAAATTTCAGTCCAGGATAATTATGATTAATTAATAATTTAAAAAAAAAAAAACTTTCTACTGGTTTTTTTATGAAACAAATTCTATACCAATCGAAAGTATAGACCCCAGTATTTTTATTCAATAAACATACCGGTGCAAAATGCTAGTATCGATTTACCTGTTTATACCTGGCTACCCGAGAGTTGTGACCGGAAAAAAATAGGCAACCTAACGTTTGCATATTCTATGGGGTCTATACTTTCGATTGGTATAGAATTTATCTAATAAACAAACCGGTGGAAAGTTAAAAATAACAATTACTTTTTTTAATTATTAATTAATCATATCCTGGACTGAAATTTGATAGGCAACCCATATAGAATATATTTATTGGCATGTTTAATTAAATATAAAATGCGTTTCATTAAATAACCAGCTCGGTGAAGGTCCTTCTATAGCGGGATCCTATACTACATCTATCTATGCTCAAGATTTGCTGGAAGGGAACTCTTTTTAGGATTAAGCTCGCGTTTGTACACGTCTTAATTTTAAGTTTTATTAAATTTATTTTTCTATGTGTAAATTATAGAATAGAATTAATTCATCACTGTTTTGTGTGTCTCAATTTGAGTTTAAGAGCTCAGTGTTAGCTATAACAAATTCTAAAGCCACGACGCCTTAAAACTTCGTCAAAAGAAGCACACTTCACACGAGAGACTTTTCGCTTATTGTGCCATTTTGTTTTCGTCCAATAGTGTCGTTTCTAAGTTTATTTTTGACTGCATCGTTTTTAGTATCTTCATATTTAGAGATTAAGTAGCTAGCGAATACATTTTCCTGTTCTATATCTGAATTCTTAGAAGGTTGACTGTTGTTTGAAAAGTTTGAATTGTCGCTAGTGTTGTGTAGGTTAGGTAGACTAGGTCCTACGGTGTTCTTAGCATTCTTGCTTTGTTTTGGGTTGTTTAAAACGGGCGCTTTGATATCGTCACTTTTTTTGCGAAGGCTTTCGGGAAGCGCGTCTGATTTGAGCTGGACTATAGTTGTGTTGACAACTGAACAATCTATCTGCATAAGTGTCACGTGGTCGTTTAGTGCTGAATCTGAAATAGAAAACAAAAAAAATATTTTTATTAAAAAAGTACTTTTATGAAAAGAGCAAAATATACAATGTTGATACCTGTCAAACGGTTCATCGTGTCAATTTTACATTTTGGACGTTTTACTAGTAAGTCGTTTTGCCGCTCAAGACATTGCCACCATAAAGACGTTTTAATGTGCCGACGTTCTGCAAACTACGTCATTTTCCTTGATAGACTTTCTGATACGGAGCGAAAAAATCAGCGGAATGAAAGATAGTAAGTACTAGCTTTAATAAACAAGCGACATACCATTACCACTCCTTGCCGGCAGTATCAGAGCCATTTTCGGCGGCCTAGTAGTATTATGCGACACCGCAGGCAGTAACAAATGCTCGCCTTTGCCCACACCGACCACATAAAACGTATCATCCCTCCTATGTAGAGCTTGAAGCAACGCGTCCCATTCGCCAAGATCATCTATGAACTCGGCGGGTTTTCTCAATGGTTTTCTATATAGAGTTGCGTAGTCTATGACGGCGTTATCAGGGAAGTCTATGTCTTTTCTACGAAGACGACGAAGACGTGTTTTGTCGCGTACGTTGCGCTGGTTCTTTGTACTGGGTATCTCTACTAAGTTCTCGACTGGGTTCAGCTTGTGGTATAGTCGGTAGGATTCTAGTAGATCGTCTGAAAGATTGATAAAAAGATTAAGCTTCATGAAAGACTAAATAATTAAAATCGCGAACGAAGTCTTATAGTCTAAGGTCCGTATTCAGACACAGTGCTTGAGTTTGAGTCGAGCCTCAAGCATTATATTTTATGACAGTTCTTCTTTCAAAAATGTCGAAAATCAATTCTTGTGGCTCGACTCAGACTCAAGCGTTGTTTCTGAATAGGGGCCTAAGGCAGAAATGCTAGACTTGACTCAGGCATTCTTTCAGCATAGAATTTTGTCACATTCCAATAAAGAACTGTCAAAAAATCTATCCTTGTAGCTCGACTCAGACTTAAGAATTGATTCTTCATACGACTCTTAGTCCAAGCTTTTGCTTAGAGTAGACTAAAGACCTGCACACATAGGCGATGGCGATGGCAATGGCCTAGATGTGCGCAGGCCTTAAAGCATGGTCCAAAACGTTAAAAAGTTAACTTACTATTTATTTTCTCCTCGTTCAAAGAAACCTGTTTTCTTCTCGGCACATCGTATGTCCAGTTCACGTTCTTCCCGCCTCCAATCCACCTCTTCAAGTCTCCCGCGATCCGTATACTCTCAGTCTGGTTGATCCCCACTTCGATAGCTTTTGTCGCGTTCTGGCAGTCACTTCCATACGTAGCGTTTGTGATGTCTTCGCTCCCTGTGGACATTTAAAATATACACCTTATTGTTTCAGTTTTAATTTTTTTCTATGTAAAAGAGAGACAAACGGGCAGGCGGCCCACCTGATAGTAAGCGGTCACCGTCGCCCATAGACACGAACAACACCAAGGGTGCTGTCGTTGCGTTGCCTACCCTGAAGGAACTTTTTTACTTTTGTCAAATTGGGAAATATCAGAAATCCTCTGCTTGAAATGAGGTATCGTCGTTATCGTCAGCCTAGACAAGTCCTATGCTGGTCATCGGCCTCCGTCAGCTTTTTCCAAGTTAAGAAAATTATATGATTATTTGATTATATAATAATTATATGATTCTCTGTCTGGGTGTATTGTATCCTAAGTAAATATGTATAGATTTACAAAAAAAAGTATATAAGTAATAATATCGACTATTTGGTCCTCCTGGTACAAGCTCTGCTTAATTTGGGGCTAGATAGTGTTATGTGGGTTGTCCACAATGTTTATTATTTTTATTTATTATATTCACAACGCTTGGCAGGCGGATTGGTGACTATTAAGTATTCAGTATTCAGTATATTTATTGCCTTATTATATATGTAAATATAACAGTGTCAGATCTTAGAACTAGTTTTTGAATCAATACATAATTTACCCTGTAAGGGTAAACTACAGTAATATTTACCTGTAAGGGTAGTAGGGACTTCAGTGTTAGTGTTATATACTACTAGACATACTACTACCCTGAGGAGCGGGAGTGTACAAACCTGTCTCAATGCTGACAGCACTTTCCTCTGTCCAAAGCAAATGCCTTGTGTTACTGCGCGGCATTGAAGGTCCGACAAATGGTTTGGAATTCCACCTGTAATCACAATAACAAGTCAAGGTTCATCAAAAGTTTTTCCTCAAACTGACGGAGGACACTGTTGGTTATAAATTAATATTATGCTGAGTCGAGTTCGTTTTACCAAAAAAATAATTACACACTAATTAGGCCTTAAACACACACAAGCGACGTAAGGCAGCAAGCGTGGAACAGGCGTGGCGCAGGCGTGCGCCGCTTCAAAACGATTTCATACAAAATGTATGCAGGTGACGTTTTTGAATTATACTGAAGCGACGCGGCGCAGACCGCAGACACGCCGTTTCGTTGCCGTTTCGTTGCGCCACGCCTGTTCCACGCCTGCTGCCTTACGTCGCTTGTGTGTGTTTTAGGCCTTAAACAAATTGAATACTAAAAGTGATGTTTCATAATGCGCAAGGTACCGAATACTATATTGCTAAGCTGTATTTATGATTGGTGTACACAGACCTAGCGCAGGCTGAGAGCTGGTTTTGCCAATAAATTATTATTCTATTTCAATTCTAACTCACCCTAAAACATTAAAATTGAGCGATACCATGAACACCATCGCGAATATAACGGCTATGTTTTTCTTAGGTATGAACAGTGACGTATCCAACCGTGGAATCTGAAACAATCAAACATACGTTATCAACTTCGTAATGTCGTGGGTTTCTTCGTAAAGTACAATGTAATGAACTCAAGGTTTTGATTTGGGGATTAAAACCTTCATAATGCATTTACGTAGCTTAGTTTTGTTTTTATGACTAACTGGCGCCCATAGCTACATACGGTGGCGGTAAAAATTTGCCCATGTTGTTTTACTTTAAACGAACTATATTTAGAAGTTTCATTTAAATCGGTCCAGCCGTTGTGAACGTGGTTGAGCCACACACATGTTCACTTTGGTATTTATACAATACAATATATAACCCAGACAGAGAACAAACATCTGTGTTAACCACACACCAATATTTGTTCTCGGTGGGGATCGAACCCACGCCTTCTAAGGCCGAAGGCAGAGCTACTACCAACTGAGCTATGAGGGCAGTCGATAAAATATAGTACAAGGTTAATTAAACAACTGTGTTAAATAGTAAAGAAACACATTGTAACAGATAAAGCTGTGTAAATAAATGTACGTTTAATTAACCATTTTGTAATTTCATTTTGTTTTAATAAACACATTCTTCACATTACATAAAGCATAATTTACATTGTCATCATCAGCCTAAAGAGGTCCACTGCTGGACATAGCCCTCCCCTACACATTTCCAGGAGGAACGATTCTGAGCCCTTTCCATTCACCGACTTCTGGCGATCTATACAATGTCGTCGGTTCATCTGGTGGGTTGGCGCCCTACGTTTCGTCTTCCGGTTCGTGGTCGACATTCGAGAACCTTTATTCCCCTACATAACATACAAAACACAACAAAGCAAACATACATAATACGTGCGCGCATCGATTTATTCGAAAATGTGGTCATTTTTAATCAAAAAGTGTATAATATCTGGTTGTTTAAATTAAAAACCTGTATCTGTATTAAATTCTAAAGGTCAAGATTAAATGTTTTTTATTTATTTATTAATTTAAAACCCAAAAAAAGATCTACCTAGGTATGTTAACAAGTCGTGGTCAAAGATGTATTTTTTTGCCACAGCTTTGAAATCTACTGACAATAAAATAGACGAGAAAACCGTCATACACAGGAAAGTAATGAATAGAACGGCATTGCAGAAACGTGCGCTCAAACAACTTGATCGCATAATGACAATGAGACCTGGGGGATGATTCTCGGGCTGACCGGGATTTTCAATGTCCCTAAAAGATCTCGGCCTATTGATCTCTGACAAACATAAGCTATCCCGAGTGAAAAATGTCTGTCTATACTCAAAAAGCCAATTCTCAGTGAAATACGACATCTATCTCTGTTGATGGCATATTTTTCAACACGAGATGCGTTACGTTACACGCTTATCCAATAATCGAACGATTAATCGATCGGTCATTTACTATTATCCTAGTGTTTTGTTCAATTATTTATCAAATGATATTTCAATTTGTTACTACAATTGAATTACGTTTATACAAAGCTAAAATGTTGGGAACAATTGAGTTTATAGGTCAAAATTTCAAAATTCAAGTTTATGATATCAAACTGACTAATAACGGAACGTAATTCGGCGCATACTTCATCAGTGTTGCTATTTAATTCTATCTAACGATAAAACGCTAGATCTAGCAGTTGGAGGACTTACTCGTAACTAATATTTTATTTTTAGCCTCGAAGTAGAATAGTTCTTAATAGCAACAAAGTTGTCTATAACACGTTATTCAAACTGTACAAACTAAAATAAATAATAAACAAACAAATAATGCGGACAATCCACACAACACTATCTATCCCCAAACTAAGCAGAGCTTGTATTATGGGAACCAGATAGCTGATACATTACTTAAATAATCCTTTTTTTTTGTAAATACATACATAGAATACAATATAACACCCAGACATAGAACAAACATCTGCGTTCGCCACACAAATATTTGTTCTCGGTGGGGATCGAATCCACGCCCACCAGCGCAGAAGGCAGAGCTACTACCAAAAAAAAAGCACCTTGGTGCATTTCCATACCAAACACAAACCAAAGCACCTTGGTGCATAAATGCACCAAAAAAAGTTTTGCGCCAAGCGTTGAGACATCTGTCTGACTCGCTTTTTCTACTACAATGTCCGTAAGGAACGAAAAACCATCCTTTTCGCACTGATTTGAGCTTTGTAAATATGTATGTCAACTTCAAAACAGTTACCTAGACGTCAACAACACAAAAAAACAAAATCAGTCTTACGGAACCACGCGCGCGGGCATTGTTTACGTATTGTGAATTTTAGTTTTTTTGCCTTATTGCAAGTGTTTTGTGTTGTTTAGTGCTTAAATATCGCAATAATAACTCAATAAGTAGTTATTAACGATAAAGTTTTGTGTAAACAGTGATTGAATTCGTTCAAATCGACTAAAATAACCAGCACATTCTCGACTTTTTTTCCCAAGAAAATTTTTTCACGCCGCTTTTTTATGTGAGTATTAAAAATTATTAATATGACAAGTAAATGCAACTAAATCCTTGCTTCAGGGCTGAAATAAGCTTTCAGGGGATACTATTTTTTTAACTATAATTACTTGTATAGGACTTTTCTAGAAATTAAATATTATTAAGATCCACCTGCGCACCCGCGATGCAAAAAAATACGAGATGCAAATAATATTATCGCTTTATTTTTAAGTTAATTTAAATTAATGCTTCGAGTTCTGTCAAAGTTTTTGAGTTAGTCAAAATTTTTGATTCGGAACTGTTTACGTAGTATTAGGCCAGCAAACTCATCAAAATTCTAAATGCAATTCATCATGCCATTAAGCTCGAATACGAGAGATGTTTACAAGACGGGAATTCCAAGAACATAAACACTTATCTGGCGTTTCAAGTGGGTCGCGCGTGACGGGGCGTCTTGGCGCCAAAACAAATGCTAGCGTCGGTGATCGTCACACGTTTACCTAACTGTTTTTTTTTTTGGTTGTTTTATGAACCAAGGTGCTTCAAGCGTGGTTAATAATTTTCAGTTTTTTTTTATTGAACTAACTGAAATACATTTCACTAGCGGGCAACACTCAAACCACAAAAAAGAAGAAGAGTTTATTTTTGGTTTTTGTCCAAAAGTAATTAAATTATTTTATCCCCATAATATTCTCATTACGGACAAAACTACAATAAGTGGGGCTCGTTGTGTTATTTACAAAGTGTTTATGAGGTGTTTGGAAGTGTACCAACCAACAAACACTAGCAAGCTGAAAAACTGCCGTATGAAACTGAATAGAGGTTTTTTACTCAAACAGCAGATGAAACTGGGGTAAAAAGAACAGCAGTAGACGTACACTGTTATATTTTACTAAAATAATCGTGTAAATCCCTGTCAAACATAATAATTATTCATTGTCTCATTGAATCCTATTTAGATGTCCAAATCTTTAGTTTTGATGCATTATGTACCTATTTACTTGGTATAGGTGCTGGGCAAGCCTATTCCATCTAAAATCATATCATTCACATCAAAATTGTATTTATTCAGTTAAATTGTTCCAGGCACTATAAAGTTCCGCGAGTAGGGCTTGAGTAATCACCAGTTTAGCCCCTGAGGCTTATTTATATCATCTACAATAGATGAAAAGGCCTGTATGTAAATACTTTTATTCATATTTGTATTTATTTTGTTGCAGGAAAATCTGAAAAAACTAATAGGGAATGGTTGGTGAAGCCAAAAGAAAATTTACTATAAAGCTCTGTTATGGTTGAATAAAAATAGTGCTGGAAATTATATAAGTACTATCAGGCAACAATATTGTTAGTCTACCACTACACACAGGACTTACTTACTTTGCTTCGTCTATCTGTACAAACCACCAAGCTTGAACCATTATTTGCAAATAGTCTGCAAATAGCCCAACGGTTTCATGTGAATTTTGTAATTATATGTTTGTAAATAAAGTTATTTGTAAATAAAGATGTGGTTTTTATTCAGTCTATTAATTTTTTTCCTCTAGTAGGTATATAAAGTATAGTAGGTATTGTAGGTTTCTAGGCAGAGACTGTTTGGGTCCATCGGTGGACCATCACTCTCGTAGAGAGTATTATATTCCTTGGACCATCGGTCTTATGATATTTCTCTAATAATGTAGGTTATTTTTTATTTTGATTGTATGTCTCTAGTCCCATTTTCAAGTATGGTAAGAATTGTAATGAAATCTCTTGTATTTAAATGATAATGATTAAAAAGACAAGCTTTTATCAGAGCATTGATTTAATATATTACTGCACTTATATTCATCCTATTATGAGTTGACTGTTCATGCCGTTCTGTGGAAGGTCCGGTAGCTCTTGAAAAACCTTCCCCAATCTTCAGATACTGCCTCATGGGGGGTCGTTGGGAAGTGTACCCATTTATTGAATTCTCTTGATAGTACTGAAGATATGACAGATCCATTAGGATGCCTAGCCATAGCCGGTACCGACTAGCTCCCTGTGCTCAAGAAGTATAATGTGATGAAGACCTAGAAAAATAATGAAATTGTCATAAAATAATACCTGCAATCCACAATGGCAGAACAGTGTACTAATTTAACTTATTATTCTAGGTAAGTAAGGCCTTATAGGTAGGGACTTGTCTTATGCTGTTATGAGGCATATCCTATCTACCAAAGGTTCCTCACCATTGAATTAGGTATATTTAGTTGGTAAGAGGTTAGGTTACCGAATTATACCTTTGATTTAGTGGAAATCTTTCTCTGCTGCAAGTAGGGACCGCACAATATCTTCGATGAGTTTCCAGGCCAATGCTTTACTTAGCGTAAAGTGATTCTTATAAACATAATCGGAGAGCTCAAAGGCATTGCACAACCCCGCACTTTTTCTACGTTTTCTGTAGCTGTCGAGGATTCTACGATGAGGTCGTCCATGAATTACATAAGGACATCATCCATTCTCTCTTCGAAAAGAAGCAATAAAATACAATTTTGCTGAAAATAATATTGTGTTTGTCAAACGATTAACCAATTCAAGAGATCTCGAATACTGCATTCTGTCTCGGCTAGTCCGGACTAGATGTTGTGTCTCGCATGAACTTCGACCGAGAAATTTGCAGAAAGAGATCGTGGGAATACGCCAAGATGGTTGTCACGACTTTTTGACCGACCTATGACGACATCTCCACCGTAAAATAATCCCGGTCAGCGCGAGAATGACGCCCCTGGGGCATGATTCTCGGGCCGACCGGGATTTTCAATGTCCCTAAAAGATCTCGGCCTATTGATCTCTGACAAACATAAGCTATCCCGAGTGAAAAATGTCTGTCTATACTCAAAAAGCCAATTCTCACTGAAATAGGACATTTTATCCCGGTTGATGGCATATTTTTCAACCGAGATGCGTTACGTTACACGCTTATCCAATAATCGAACGATTAATCGATCGATTATTTACTACTATTCTAGTGTTTTGTTCAATTATCTATCAAATGATATTTCAATTTGTTACTTCAAGTGAATTACGTATAAGTAAAGCTAAAATGTTGGGAAAAATTGAGTTTTTATGTCAAAATTCAAGTTTATTGTATCAAACTGACCAATAACGGAACGTAAGCGGGCATTTCAACGTAGTAGTGTTTGCATTTGATTCTTATGTCTTGGCGTTAGATCTAGCGGTTGGATTACTTACTCTCACCGACAATTTTTTTCAGTCGAAGTGTAGAATAGAAAATAGTGTTCGTTATCGTCCCCATACGTGTGGCATTTAAGGGTGAATAGGTCTTCAAAAATTATGTTGAGGTTTGTAATATCATTTTTTCTAAACAGAATAGTTTGTGCGAGAGACACTTCCAAAGTGGTAAGTAGTGGTGTATTTTTTGCCTCCTGATCAAAAGGTCCAAGTAGCAAAATGTCCAACAGAGCAAAAGGTCTAATGAGCAGTAAGACTAATTAGCAAAATGACCAAGTAGCAAAACGTCCAACTATCAGATGGTCTGTATAGCAGAACGTCTAGGTAGCAAAACGTCAGGTTCTCAAAATGTCTGTATACTCAGGCGCAAAATTCAACACACTTTGCATCGGAAGGGAAACGGACACGGCATTATTATACAGACGTGCACATACTATACTCTTCGGTCTATGTACATAAAGCGTAATAAATCATCATATCACAAATACAATAATATGTTCTCTAGATCGTTTGTAACGATCTGCAGATAGCTCAACTGTTTCTTGTGTATTTTGTACATTTTGTAAATATTTGTTTATTTGTAAGTTTCTTTGTGTAAAAAAAAGCTTTATTCAATAATATGTTATTTGAAGGAAATAAGAGAAGAAAGATCGATATAATATTCAATGCCAAACACAAAAATGAGCTGCAAAGACTTAAGGGTCAAAAAGCTAGTCTTTTTGTTTTTTTTTAAAACCTTGGCCATAATAATGGGACAAGGACAAGAAAATCATGATGATAAATTTTCATCCACCCAATGAAAAATAATATGTGTAGCAACTATTTTATATCTATTTGTCTACTGATAAACTTACAACAGCTTTTACAGAACAGAAAAAACAAACGCGGTTAATAATTTTCTATTTTTTTGATTGAACTAACTGAAATACATTTCACTAGCGGGCAACACTCAAACCAGAATCTCAGAAGAAGAAGAAAAATTTGTTTGTGTTTTTTGTAAAGTAAATAAATGATTTTATCCCCTAAATATTAGCATTAAGGACAAAACTATAAGCAGTAGGGCTCAATGGGTTATTTACAAAGTGTTAATGAGATGTTTGGAACTGTACCTACCTACCAAGCTGGAAAATTACCGAATAAAACTGAATAGAGGTTTTTCTACTCAAACAGCAGATGAGACTAGTATAAACAAACAGCAGTAGACGTACACTGTTAAATTTTACTAAAAGACTCGTGTAAATCCCTGTCAATCATAATAATTATTCATTGTCTCATTGAATACTATTATTTAATTGTCCAAATCTTTAGTTTTGATGTTTTGATGCATTACAGACCTATTTACTTGGTATAGGTGCTGGGCAAGCCTATTCCATCTAAAATCAAATCAAAATTGTCTTTATTCAGTTAAATTGCAAGAATCACTTTGAAATCCTGTTCCAGGCACTATAGTGTTCCTCGAGTAGGGCTTGAGTAATCATCAGTTGCCCCTGACGCCTATTTATATCATCTACAATAGATGCAAAGGCCTATATATAAATGCTTTTATTCATATTTGTATTTATTTATTTTGTTGCAGGAACATCTGATTATGGAAAGGTTGGCGAAGCCAAAAGAGAATTTACTGCAAAGCACTGTTATGGTTGACTAAAAATAGTGCTGGAAATTATATAAGTACTATCAGGCAACAATATTGACCGTCTACCACTGCACGCAGGACTTATTTACTTACTTTGCTTCGTCTATCTGTACAAACCATCGAGCTTGAAGCATTATTTGCAATCAGTCTGCGAATAGCCCAACGGTTTCATGTGAATTTTGTAATTATATGTTTGTAAATAAAGATGTGGTTTTTATTCAGTCTATTAATTTTTTTCCTATAGTAGGTATATAAAGTTTAGTAGGTATACAAATATTATTTATTTCTCTTTTAGGTAGAGACTGTTTGGAAACCATCAGTCTTATGATGTTTTTCTAATAATGTAGGTAATTTTTGATTTTGATTGTATGTAAGTTCTCTAGTCCAATTATGGTAACAGTATGGTAAGAATTGTAATGAAATCTCTTGTATTTAAATGATAATGATTAAAAAGACAAGCTTTTATCAGAGCATTGATTTAATATATTACTGCACTTTTATTCATCATATTATGAGTTGACTGTTGTGCCGGTAACTCTTGAAAAACCTTCCCCAATCTTTAGATACTGCCTCAACGGGGGTCGTTGGGAAGTGTACCCATTTTTTGAATTCTCTTGATACTGAAGATATGACAGATCCATTAGGATGCTCAGCCATAGCCGGTACCGACTAGCTCCCTGTGCCAAGAAGTATAATGTGATGAAGACCTAGAAAAATAATGTAATTGACATAAAATAATACTTAGTTTGCAATCCACAATGGCAGAACAGTGTACTAATTTAACTTATTATTTTCGGTAAGGCCTTATAGGTAGGGACTTGTCTTATTATGCTGTTATGAGGCATATCATATCCACCAAAGGTTCCTCACCATTGAATTATATTTGGTTGGTAAGAGGTTAGGTTACCACATTATACCTTTGATTTAGTGGAAATCTTTCTCTGCTGCAAGTAGGGACCGCACAATATCTTCGATGAGTTCCCAGGCCAATGCTTTACTTAGCTTATAGTGATTTTTATAAGCATAAACGGAGAGCTCAAAGGCATTGCACAACCCCGCACTTTTTCTGCGTTTTCCAAATATCGTATAGCTGTCGAGGCTTCTACAATGAGGTCGTCTATAAATTGCTCAAGGATTTAATCCATTCTCTCTTCGAAAAGAAGCAATAAAATAAAATTTTGCTGAAAATAATATTGTGTTTTGTCAAACCACTATCAAATTCAAGAGATCTCGAATACTGCGTTCTGTCTCGGCTAGTCCGGACTAGACGTTGCGTCTCGCATGAACTTCGACCGAGAAAATTGAAGGAAGAAATCGTGAGAATACGCCAAGATGGTTGTCACGACTTTTTGACCGACCTATGACGACATCTCCACCGAAAAATAATCCCGGTCGGCGCGAGAATGATGCCCCTGCAAACAACGAAAATTCATAGGAAATGAGTTTTGCACAACAACGTCTTGTTCGCTTTGTTCGTAGAATGACGACGATTTTCAACGAATGATGACGATTATATTCTTCACAGCTGCTGGTGCTGAAAAGGGACTTACCTTCCGACCCCTACCGCCGCTATCTAACTGGTCTCGTAGCAATTTGTTCTCGAGTCGCAGCCGCACTATTTCTTGCTGCGCCTCCAAAAGTTGCTGCTCTAATGCTGATACATATTCTTTCTTCTTTTGCCGTGACTGGCATGCAGATTCACTGAAATTGATTGGTACGCTATTAGCGCCTATTCAGAAGACTACTTTTACTTTTACCGCGGAATAATAAACCGCGTGCTAAACTTTTACTAGAGATACTACTTCAACCGATTATAACTGCATTATTGTCCCATCAGATGTTGAGTGAGAACAATTGTATTACCTCACAAAGCATAGGTGTATAATTTTTGAATAGTGCTGCAGAAGTACAGACTATTGATAATACATAAGAATTGTATACATAACTAGAATTCTATAGCCTATGTTATTTGATGGAGCACTAGTGGTCTAGTGGTAGCGAGCCCGCCTTCCGATTCTAATAAGGTCGTGGGTTCGATTCCAGTCTTGTACCAGTGAGTTTTTCTGTCGAAAAAATGTATGTGCACTATGCCAGTACTCTCAAACCTGCCCATTTAATGTATCTATTACCCATCTATTATTGGTGAAATATATCGAAAGGATAACACCAATCTACAACACCAAATCCAGTTAAATTGCTGATCAGTTAGGTCAAAAATAATATTTAATGAACCTAACTAAACTGCTCGATTTTTAAATTGATAGTAATACCAACTTATGCATAATTTTAATATTTTACATCAAGTACTAACCGGTTTTTAATCATTCGTTGTTGTTTCTTAATAGCTCTGATTTCGGCATCACTACAATTTGATACATCCACACCCTCAATTATCTCTGTTTTAGGTATAATACCATTTTGTACTGGGCTTGTGGGGGCATGTTGGGTGCTGGTAGCGTTTATGACTATGTTGTTCAAAGGTGGAGATACCTTAAAGAAAAAACAAAAAATTATCCACAACTCACTGCTGGGCATATGTTTTACTCTATTCTTTCATTTCAGAAAATCTTAGGCTACTCTCATTCATTTTAGGCCTACATAAAAACATGGAGTAATTTAAATTTAAGATGGGGGAATAGGATCCGCGCTGATGACGATATGGGCTACATTGTACATTTTAGCAGTTTATTTATGTTTAACTAGCGACCCGCCCCAGCTTCGCACGGGTCGTTATAGCGTGATGTAATATAGCTTAAAGCCTTCCACGATAAATGGAATATACAACACAACAAGATTTTTTCATTTCGGACCATTAGCTCCCGAGATTAGCGCGTTCAACCAAACAATCAAATTCTTCAGCTTCATTAACAATAACAAATTCATGAATTATGTATACTTAATATTATAAAGATATTAAGTAGATATAGATTATTCATTAATTTGTTACTCTTAGCCTAGACTAGATTTATGCAGTAAAATGAAATCCAATCCTCGTAAAGTTTTAAATATGACTGAGATACCACATTAAATAGAAACCCAGTGTAAACTAAACTGCAATAACATTGAAAAAGGCATATACATATTATGTCAAAGTCAAAGTCAATAATTTTTTATTCAGTACGATGCAAGAATCACTTTGAAACGTCTTAAAGCTAGGTGAGTCTAGGTGCCAGTTCCACGCGCGGTTATAGACATACTTACTCTATTAGAATCATTGACACCATTGGTTTGAGGTAGTGGGCTCACAGCAATATTCCTTCCGTTTGTACTGTCCGGTATTTTTATAGGTGGGTTCACACTGTTTGACCTTTTTAGTATGCTGGGTATTGTTCTTGGTTCTACAAGTTTTATGTTTTGGCTTTTAACTGGCTGTTCATCTTTGATATTGAAGTTTAGTGAGGAGTGTTCATTTTCTACTTTGTAGTAAGAATTCTGCATGAAACCATTAGCTAAAATACAGTTTGAAAAATGTATACATACTCTTCAGAAATATTATCAGTAGGTACAGTAGTAACAATGGATTATTTAGTCTCTGAAGTGGCTACCCCATCAAGCTCATTTTGTTTCCAATTAAGCCCTAGTTCAGTCATGGCTGCCCAACCTGCCGGTTTCAATCCGCGTGGAGCTTATTATAATGACACCTTTGGACATTCACACTACACAGTGCGGATTATGTATGCGCGCGGATTCTGCCATGTCTGACCTAGGACTTAGTTTTGCAGAACTTAACGTCAGGGTCAAAAATCTGTTGTGACAATTGTATATAATTTGTTCAACTACCTTTGGGTATTTCAGACTGAGGTATAAATTTATCACAATTTTTGGTTTTGAACCGAATGCCCTGAAAATAAAATTTTAGTTAGTACAATTATTAATTATGTGCAGAAACTTCAAATATGGAGATGAAGTAACAAACTTACTTCAATAACACCATTTTCAATAGACACAACTGGTCCTTTTCTTACAAGATTAGTAATTTTTGGCTCTTGTTGGATATCTGTTTGTGGTACTGTAAAATAAAAAAAGACCTTCATAGAAATAGTTATATTTTTTGTAACTGATCTAATCTTATTGGTAAAAAAACCCCACGATTAATGAATGCTATTGTACATGCTCGAAACATGAATAATAATTAAACACTAACCTGACTTCTGTAAAAATAATTCGACATCTTCTAGCTTCAGGTCATAGGCGGGCTCATCGAAACCACAGATCCAATCAAAGGGAGACTGTGATGATTGCCTCGCTGAGGCACCACTGCTACTGCTACAAGAAATTATCAATATTATTAAAATAAATTAAAACATTCTAATAAGAATAAATATGAATTTTATTTTCAACCGTCTTCCTCACTGAGGAAAGTGTTCCTTTTCATAGGTATCAGAAACTATAAGTCGGTGTAACCAAAGTAAACAGAACACTCAGAGACAAATTAATTATTAAGAATTACATTGTTGGGATTGGCTTTAATATTGCTTACTTTTTAGAATCATCTTCACTGCCAGAATCTGATAGGCTACTGCTTGGAGATGACTTCACGCTCAAAACAGGTGATATTGGTGGAATCAGCAGTGGAGTTGCATCGGCTAGGATTTCACTTGGAGACGCATCAGCCCCATCCAGTAGCGAGGACCACTGGTAGTCTTTGGCCAGTTGCTCTAAAAAGTCCTCACCTAAAAAGGGTTATCTCATGATACTTAAATAACAACGTAGAATAATTTTATTGGCGTGAGAACATGCATCGGGAGATACACGCATAAATTGCGTTGATGGGTAATTATTTGCGTAGACTAAACTGAAAGTAAACACAAGGACACGTGCAAACAATGAACAACGGGTCAATAACATTACGCAGCGTATTAGCAGATACATAGATACATTGTTGTTGTGTTGTGTACGCCGCCGGAGATTTTATTTTATGATTGATCTTGGTTGGATTTACCGAAGCCGTGCTTGTTGTCAATAAGGTCATGATCCACATCCATTGGAAAGGCAGAGCACAATCCATAGAAGCACAATAAATAAAATAACACTGAGATTGTTTAGAATAAACTTTTGTAAATAATTGGTCTGAAACTCTGACTGAAACTGAATGAGAATGAATCACAGCACAGACAGACTACTAGGATTAGCATGAACCAAGAGCATGAATGAATGAAGAACTCAGTGCTGCCAGTAGGAATTAGTCAAATATAACACGAGACGGCTCAAAAAGTAACATTTTCACGCGAAAAGTAACACACCATAAATTATGTGGAAAGCGCTAAACTCTAAAACAAAAACATTCTTGGATGCCTTCCGTTTCACAATTTTTTTTGTTTTGCTGGTTTTTTTTTTAAAGTAAATTTATCTTTAAAGGCGTTTATTAGCATGGAGGTAGCATGAGAAGGTCAAAAGTAACGTAAAGTGTTACAAAAGTAATATTCTGGCAACGCTGGATAACGTTCACAGAACATTGTTCACTCACCACAGAAGGGCAATTTAGGGCAAGTCGCAGTTTATTTACCTCGATCAGTTTGAACGATTCGTTTCACATAAGTGTCTCTCTCTTTTGGGAGAAATAATGAGACAACAATTACGTTACGTAAAAACGATCGAAACAAGTTGTTGTAAAAATTTGAAAAACACCGACTCTAAACCAAACAATTATCGTAAAATGCTATTGCAAAGGGTTAGCAGATATGGCCACTGGAGTGGAGAAACTACAAAATGTTTAAACTAATACATTTACAATACAATTTTTACAAGATCTCATTGATCTTGCAATTCTTGCAATGTCGTAATATCGTCATGCAATATTTCTAGCTTCAGGTTTCCTCGCAAGAGGACATAACAAAAAACTAAGTTTCCAGTGATTCCAGCGCGAACAACATAAAATAACAAAGTTTGCCCTTGAATTTCTTTAATCCGTCTACGACTTGGATACTTCCTCCAAGGACAACAATAGGTAACTTCTCTCCTTTCACTCACTTCAATTTACTCGGTCGTTCATTTCTACGTTTCGTTCGTTCAGTTTAGTTTAGTTCGATTGATTTATTTTCTTGTGATTCCCTACAATTGCTTGACTTTTGATTTCATCGTTTTGATTCAGTTTTACGAGTGGATTAATCATGTAGAACACATTTGTAATTATTGTAATCAATTCTAGGTTGTAAGTTCAGTGTGAAGAAAAATTAACTAATGAAAGTGGAGAAGGTACACCGCCGCCGGTTGCGAAAATGTCTGGCCCTGACGAGCAGGACGATTTCATATTTCGCCCGCAACATCATTTAGATGCAAAATGGTTAAATCCTGACTTGCAAGACGCACTGCATAATCCGGAAGCTCTGTGTACTTTGTTCAACAGTCTTCTGCAGGACAGAGAAATTTATTTCGAGGCCGGAAATGGTCTCGTAAATGCTGCTGGAATTACTGCTAAACTTGGGGACAGTGGCAAATATTACTGTGGGCTTAGAGTAAGTAATAGTTGGTACTACTTGATACTGAAATAATGACCAGATTTTACAGTAATACTATTGTAAAAAAACAATTTGGTTACAAGAGCAAATAATTAATTTCTAGATTCTAACATGTACTTGCTGCGATGGTCTATGTGGCCCCCACTCGGGCTGTGCCTGCTCTCCATGCACAGCCCTATCAGCTGAGGAATACCAAAGAATCTCATTGCAAAACCAACTGGTAGCTCCAACACCTTCTTTCCAAGTTGTAGATGACTTGAAATGGAAACTCGACCCTGGTATGATAGATAGTTTTCTATTTATTTACTTCATTTTCCCATAGTCCAGTTAACTAATTGCTTATAAACATTTTAATGATGGGAGTTTTTCTTATTGTAAAAATTTTATTTAGATAAAAGTTTAGATTTGAATTTTGATGCATGTTTAATTTCATGTCTAGTAATGTTCCTAGTTTCTAAGGTAGTTTTCTCTAACCATAGGTCCTGAATGTCTGGAAAGTCTCATGGATTCCCTGGTATGGGAGCAGCGAGTGCGAGCCATCAATACTGCTGTCACGTGCCCTATCATCTCACAAATTCGTCGCTTGATAGTACTCTGCAATAGACATCTAGTTGCTGTTATTAGGTATTGTTTAATTTAGAAAAACTCGTTACTTAAAAGGCCGGCAGCGCATTAGCACCACCTCTGGTGTTGCAGGTGTCTATGGGCGACGGTGACTACTTTCCATCAGGTGGCCTGTCTGCCTGTTATGGCATAAAAAAAAAAAAACTACTCTTCTGAAAAGCATGTAGATATCACAAAAGATAAACTAAATTCTAAATGTATTTTATTTACTAAAAAATGTTGATAAATTTAATTTCAGGAAGTTAAAAACACTAGTCTGTAGTACAGAGATTAAGAGATCGTTTTTCACAAGATTTAAATAGAATTTTTACTATGTAGCCTACCTTTGTATATCTGTGAATAAATCAGTTACTTTTTAAATGTTTTTTTCACATTCAAGAGATCAAAATCACTACAGAGAGAACAAAAAAATTAAAGTGGAAAAGAAACCTCCCCATGGCCTCAGTAACAGGGCTCTAAGCAATGTTGTTAATTCTTTGAACAAGTCCGTGGAGCGAAGCACAGACAGTCAAGAGAGTGGGGAGGAGCCAAGTTCTGATGATATGGAAAGGTATGTGAATTATTTAAAAACAATAGCACACACATAAAACACTTTGTTCAAAATCTGTCAAGATATACTGGGTTTGCCTTATTGGGTTCCGAGTGCTGGACCATGTGGGCCCAATAAGGCATACCTACCTCAGGCTACTCTATTAGAATTAGCACTACTCTGGAATTTCACGAGTAAACAACATATGTTATGAAAGGATCAATTAAAAATCATAACCTGGCTGTAATTCCTTGCCTGTCTAATGCTTGATCGTGTGGAACTGCTGCCTAGATTCCCCTAGCTTAAAGAAGTTTCAGTGTTCCTTTTGATTTACTTGAAAAAAATACCTCTTAATTTTAGGATAGTACTCTAATCCCCATTGTACACATAACATAAAATAAAACCACCAATTGCAGTTTGAGTCATACAGTCAGGGTAATATCCTGTAATAGGTTCAATGCATCTTATTGCTTTGTAGTCTTGAAAGGTTTCTTCATAATTGAATGTTGAAAAAACTCTAATCATACTTTATACACTACTATGACTAATAAAGCAACATATTCAACTATTGAGTGCACTCATCTAGATCATTCTCAATCATATGAAATGACCTCCATCATTCACTAATAGACATAGACATTCCCTATTCCTACATTTCCATGAAGAATGATTTTGGGAATTCTCTATCCACTGTCTTCTTCTATATTTGCAATGTAGTTGGCCCACGGCCGGGTTATAGTTGTTCCATGCATCCAATCTAGTTTTTATGTTCTTCAGTTATAAAAATAATGTGTGTTTACTAGTAATAATATTGAATGGTTATTGAATTTCTAGTTTTGAATCTAACTTAAAGAGAAAGTTTTAGTTTTTGAAGTGGTGAGATGTAGTGTAGATCGCCTAGTCTTTACCTACTACCTACATTACCGTTACAGTTCACTGGGATTGGCTCGAGTGGGAGCCCGTGCCGCCTTACGCCTGGCACTATCGCTCGTTCGCCGCGCGTGGCGTTGCGGTGAAGACGCCGACGTTTGTTCCGCCTTACTACAAGATGCCTTAGACGCCGTGAGGGCATTGCCTGATGCGGCGCTATATGCCGGGGCTGGTACGGCCAATACGCCCAAATCGCAGCGGATATGGGCTGAGGTTGTCGATAGCGCCGCTAAATTTCTAAACCAAGTTGTGGCCGGGTAAGGGTTTTGTTTTGATTCAAACTTTCTACCTACATTTCGAAAACAATATTTCTATTTAGTCACATTTACTGTCCTTGTAATGTAAGCTTTTGTTACTTTCTATATCACCCACCACCACCAGAGAAGCCACTTATGCTCTGTACTTAATTATAGTGGGCCCACCTTCCGATCCTAAGGCCGTGGGCTCAAATTTAGTCGTGTACCAATGAATTCTCTTCAAAAATATATGTGCACTATGCCAGTACTCTCAAAACGATTAATGAAAACATAGTGAGGAAACCAGCATGTCGTAGAACCTTAAAAGTTCGAAAACATGTGAAATGCGAATGTGAATTTATAAGCCAGCTGATATTGTCATGTGAATTGTAAAGTACAAAGGTAACTTTAAATAGTGAATTGGGCTGCAACGTCCCTCTCGGTGATTGGCGGACGTCTATCTGCGTGTGGGTGGAGCTATGCGCGCGCAGGGCCGAGCTACCCGCGCTTCTAAAAGCTGCTGATGTTCTAGTCACGCTTCCTCCACGGCAGAAACGACAGCCGGATAATAGGTGAGCCTGAGATCTTTAACCACACTTAACTTAAACTTGTCTATGAAATAATAAACGAAAAACGATCGCTGTTATTCTGAAATTTTGTTGCGGATTTCAGGTTTTATGTGAAAGAGGACATTGTCTATGCAAAGTAAAGTCGCGTCTTTGAATCTCGCATAGGTTCCAACTATATTTTTGTTTTCCAGAATTACTTTAGAAGATTGCACTGCACCCCTCGGACCGTTTCTGCGAAGAATGGCGAAAGTTCCAACGCCAAACCCCATAATCAGCAATGAACCTATGACTGATCCTAATCCTACAGCAATTTACTTAAAGTAAGTAAAACATTGCTACATATATTATCAAGAAGTGACGGTGTAGTGTAACCAATCAGTCGTCTTTGACCCAGAATAAAAAATATGACTGCCTATTTTTATAAACTACCCCCATAGTAAAAATTTTTCAATAGTGTAATTTCACTGATTTGTCGTGTTATAGAGAGTTAGACATACCCAGTGGAGATGGGCTCATGAGCGTGCGGAAAGCAGGAATTGCTTTACTATGCCACTTGGACCGCCTTGGAACTCCTCTGTTACCTCCATTGAAGGGGTTTGTCACTGTAAGTATAAGTAATCAAAGTCTTCTTGAAGGCAGCGATATAAACGTTCTTGTCACAGTTACCATGGTATGTGTAGAATAAATAATTATTGTGGACAATCCACATAACACTATCTAGCCCCAAATTGAGCATAGCTTGTACTTGGGAACCAGATAGCTGATAAAATACATAATATTCTTTAATTATAATTTTAAATCCATACTTAGAAAACA
Source organism: Thera obeliscata (assembly GCA_947578465.1). Classification (NCBI taxonomy): domain Eukaryota; kingdom Metazoa; phylum Arthropoda; class Insecta; order Lepidoptera; family Geometridae; genus Thera; species Thera obeliscata. Next base: position 11,449,165 of record OX387926.1, read on the forward strand.
ATACAGTACCCAGACAGAGAACAAACATCTGCGTTCATCACACAAGTATAAATTCTCGGTGGGGATCGAACCCACGACCTAAAGCGCAGAAGTCAGAGCTACTACCAACCGAGCTGAGAGGCCAGACCAGTAGCAATAAGTTAGTGTGAATATAGTTCTCAGTTTTGGTAGCACTGACCTTTTAAAAAAGCCGCTTTGTCTATTATGTACATAAGATTTAAACTTTATTGTATGGTTAATTTATGTTTACAGTGTACAGAATCAGCTCAAGAAGTAGTATCAGTCGGCGTTGGTTCAATATCGTTAGGCATGCTGAGAATACAACAAGTGGCTTGCGCTGAGAAACTAGCGTTATTATTGACACAAGACGGTGCTATTTATACCTTGCCGTATGATACTATGACGACGCATCTAGTTCCAGGTAAACCATACTTCATACATACTCCTATTTACATTTGATATGCTTGAAAAGTCGATGAGCCTGTGTTGCACTGCAAATTGTGTAATGTGCTGTGGTGTGGCAGGCACAAATCTGGCCTAAACTACCCTTTTAGCCCTGTAATACGATGTAAAATGTTAAGAGCTGTTTCTGGGATGTATTTCTTTTTTTGTATAAGAGGTAAAAACTAGCCATGTCAGCGTGGTTTCTAGAAATCTACCTAAATCAGAGCTAAACTCAGTAAAATAAAGTGAAGGTCTGATTAATAAATGTTCTTGCTTCCAGGCTTAGAAAACCGTATTATAACTCAAGTGGCCTGTCACCCGGCCGGCCGCCATTTCCTCTGCTCATCGTATTGCGGTGGCGTGTGGTCATGGGGCCTGGGCGATGACGGCAGACTAGGCCATGGCGATACGGCACCTAGAGACAGTCCAGCTTCTATACACCATCTTCATCACCATGAGGTCATCAAAGTGTCGGCTGGAGTTGCTTGCAGGTGAGTTTTTTTGTATAGGGCTATCTAATCCAAACTCATTTGTTAAAAAATATATAATTAAAATTATCCAGTTTTTACTGAGATATTGTTTCCCATGCCGACTCGGAAACATCCGATTTCAATAGGCATGAAGACAGTAATCAAGTATCGCCAAAATATTTATCTGAACTCATGAAAAAGGATTCAAAGATTTTGAAAAATGTATTTATTCTCTTATTAATGTCGAGATTAATAATTTATTTGTTAAAATAAATTTACAAAATACAACAATCCGCCATGATAGCATAAACACCGGTCAGAGCGAATTACGTCACGGCGTTGTAAACGTCATTCTGATTTAGTACAAAAGTAGGTACCAATGTTTACTGTTGATATACATACCCGTGACGTAATAAAGACGCAATGACACCAGCGAGCGTTTTGGCGTGAATTTGAAAATTTAAATTTAAATGTACTTTTATTGCACAAAAACCTTAATTTTCTACAGAAATATGATATATTTTAGACATAATAGATACTTCTGAATATGATAGAAGAGATTTTGAAAATTAGTCGTCATGCCTTTGTTTGAATGTGTAATGTTATCCTTGAAACAAAAAAATCCTACCGATTGCGCCATACAAAATTACACATTTCAACTAACATCTCTGAACATTTTTTATTGTATCCCTACCGGCTGCGCCATGTAAGTGTTTACCACTTTTCCAGCGCGGTGATAACAGCCAGAGGTGCTCTTTACACTTGGGGCCGCGGCTTGCACGGTCGGCTTGGACATGGTACGATTGAAAACTGCCTCACACCTCAGCCCGTTTCGTTCAACGCACATAATATTGAACGAGTTATTGATGTTGCACTCGGTAAGGAATTTCGAATCTCTTATATCTGTCATTTTACGAGTCCTCTTCACGTTCTCAATGAAATAAATGAACAATCTATATTCCTCATTGTCATTAGTATCGGCGTGAGACCTCACCTTAATTATCTTTAAAAAATTTGTTATTCATTGATTTTCATAATTTTTCTTTAGGTTGGGGCGAAAGCCAAACCATCTGTTGTACTTGGGAAGGTGCCGTCCAAGTATTCGGCGATAGCGAAGCGGGAGTTCCGCGAACCATCACCTCTTTATCAGTTCTACGGATTTCTAAAGTTTACACCGGAGAGCATTGGCACGCAGCTCTGACTGACACGTGAGTTTGAACTCTATCGCTTTGGATGAAGAGCCATTTTCCTCTGCGTGCATTTAGTTATATTTCATTTTACATCCAGTGGTCAAGTTTACACATGGGGCAAAGGCGATGGTTATCGACTCGGGCACGGGAGCACCGAAACAGTGAAAATCCCGAAGACAGTTGAAGGATTACAAGGTAACAATAACCTTATTTACTAGTACATAAAAGATTGAACGCAAGTTATTCATTTGTAAAATAATCGTTATTCAAAACTGAATTGTATAGTCCGGTGTACAAGATATATTTTATGTTTTTTTGTCATGTATAATCGTTATTCAAAACTGCATTGTATAGTCCGGTGTACAAGATATATTTTATGTTTTTTTGTCAGGTATAAAAGTCTTAGAGCTGTCTTTGGGAGCGTCACATGGCATAGCTCTGACGTCAGAAGGCGCCCTATACGCGTGGGGAACACATGAAAGGACTCAGATAACTAGACCGGTCCCTCAGTTGCTGCAAGTGCTTAGCCCTTCATTCAAAGCTAATGGTAAGAATTGAATACTGTCTCCTTGAAAGCCCTCATAGCCCAATAATAGCTCTGCCTTCTCTGTGCTGTAGGTCGTGGATTGGATTTCCACCGAGAACAAATATTTGTGTGGTGAACGCAGATGTTTGTTCTCTGTCTGGGTGTTACATTGTATTCTAAGTATGTATTTACAATAAAAAATATGTATCATATCATCTATCTGGTTCCCATAATACAAGCTTTGCCTAATCTGGGGCTAGATAGTCTTGTGTTGATTGTCCATAATATTTAAATTTACTTAACTTCTTATGTCTGGTATACTTTTGTTACAGGCGTCACGAGCGGTGCATCACACATATTTGTATGGAGTGAAGAGAATCCTAGAGACCTGCCTTCTTGTATGCCTTTTGTCATAGATCTATCTGACAGTACATTCAAGTGAGTACTCTGTACTACAAGTCATAAAGCTTATTTTTGAATGAAAAGAATGTAAGAACCATTGTTTGTTTCAGGTTTTTGGAAAGGCTGCTTAAATTAGTAGTTGAACAATGTGCTACAGCTCCGATGAAAGAGAACGAATGTATAGCTATCGCGTGTCTTAATCTACTCCGGCTTCAGGTAAGTTTGTTCCTTCCTTCTTTTCCTTATAGATAGGATCTAACTATCTATTTACTAAAATAAACCGAAACACTATTCACTATTCACATGTTAGGACAACAGTTTGATGTATTTTAAAAGCTATAGGACCCTAGAAGTTTATAATAGCTAAGAGAACATACAAGCATAATTTTGTTAAACTAAAGTCGAAATTGTATCACAAGTATCATTGTAAAACGTCTTAAAGTTAGGTGAGTCTAGGTGCCAGATCAAATATAATCTTTGATCGTTGATTCACAAGCTTTAAACTACACAAGCACAGTCCCTACGCATTATAAACTACGGTAGGAATGGTAGGAACCGAGCCGTAGTGTGTTGCCTGTTCTTCTAGGCTTGGACGCGTGGAACTGGCACCTAGACTCACCTAGCTTTAAGACGTTTCAAAGTGATTCTTGCAATCCAACTGAATGAATACACTTTTGATTTGATTTGAAACGCATGTAAAAAACAGAAAACCACTACCGATTGATAGAGTTTTTATTGTATCACTTGTTCCAGGTCCACGCCTGGCAATGCACCCGCGGCTTGGATCTCGAAGAAAGCGAGAGCGAGGGTCGCTCGTGGAGTTCAGGCGTGCACTCCGCACTCGTGGCGCTAGTGGAGGGGAGGGCGGGGGTTGCGGCGGCCGTGGCAGCAAGGCGCGCGCTAGCGGCTGCGTGGCCGCTACTGCTGCCCACGCCGCAAATACGAGCGCACCATCTGATCGCGTTACTACCACAGGGTAATTTACTATCTTGAACTAAGTTGCCTTGTTGACAGCCCTCACAGCTCAGCTGGGTGCTGTAGGCCGTTCGATCCCCACCTTATTCTTCCTATCCTTATTCCACTAGGTGGAGTCGGCACAACAACTCTTTCGTCATCTGAGTACTCACTCCTTTCTTGGACATAATATCATCTCTCACACAATAAATCCATATTTTTTTAGGCCCACCCCTACATATCTTACATAACACTCTTTTCGTCACATGACATTTTACTCTCCTCATAACATGTCCATACCACGGTAGCGGATTACTCTCATTTTCTGGCGCTACTTTTCTGTTCTCAGTGGGGTTCGATCCCCAAAATATTTGTGTTGTAGACTTAGATTTTGGTTCTCTGTCTGGGTGTTACATTGTATTCTATGCATTATCTGATTCCCATCCTTCAAGATATGCTTATTTTTGGGCTAGATAGTGATGTGTTGTGAATTTTTATTATTCAGACTAATTTGCCGTCGTAGGTTCCGCCCCAGCCAGTACCGGCGCTCGGTTTATGACGGAGCTTCTGGTGTGGTCGCTGCTTGGCGGTGGCGGCTTGCGAGACGCGCTGCGGACCGCGTTACAAGCTCACGCCACTGATTCTTACAACCATTTACAACTGGATGCGTAAGTCACATTTTATATTCAGGGGGCCTAGCACGTATGAATTAGAAATCTGTGACGTGAGCGCCGATATTCGATGTGTCGGTCCCACGCTAATTTGAATGTGAAAACCAATCAAGGTATGATTCAGGTTTCGGCAGCACTGCTCCGCGTCGTTGCAGTAGATTTTTCCGTACAAGTTCTTCGCACACTACTGTCACTCCGCTGACCGTGCCACCAAAATCGGAATACAACCTTTACGCTTTAACGCCATAAATATGAAATATATTTGTGGTATAGCTGCTAGGACCTCAGTCAAGCTTAAAGTTATTGTCTTGGCCGCCATAAAAGCTTATAGATTACTTGCCCAGCAGTTTAAACAAACTATTGACTCATGTTTATATCTGTTGAAATTTAATTAAAAATAGGTGTAGCTAGTAATTCGCCATTGTATTTCAGGAGTTATGATCAAGTTGACATAATAACGGGCCAGCGCGGTACGCAAAACAAAACGGCAGGTGAAGAAAACGATACAGGTAATCAGTTATTTCTCTACTTATAAGTTTCCGAGTGTATGTACTTCTGTTTTAACAGTTTATTGTTTTAGTATGTACTGAGGAGTATCAATTGAACAACACTACGCCAGAGAAGGGAGCTTCAGTACCACTCATGCATTTGGTATGTAATGGATTTCTAAAATAAATTAACTGGTGCAACTTTTAAACCAAACGGCATCTCACAAAACCATAATTATTCCCAGGTGAAACATTTAATCAAGAACACAAGTTGTCAAACACGGATGCAAATAAATGCAATTATACACGGTGATAAAAGCAAGACTGACGACCCGAAAGGACATGATACGGTCAGTCCTAGCTGTGACCTACTTATACGGTTCCAAAGGTATGTTAAGTCCTGGTAAAGTTGTCGAAGTCTAAGTGAATGTTTTTTGTTTCTGCTATAAGCTTCTGATCCATAATCAGCCAGGTTGGCATTTCTAGATATGTTTTCACAAACCATGCATCATGACATAAGCCTGAAGAAGTCCACTGCTGGACATTGGCCTTACATTTCCAGGAAGAACGATTCTGAGCTCTTTCCAGCCACCGCCTTCTTGCGATCTTAATAATGTCGTCGGTTCACCTGGTGAGTGCTGGGTAGGCGTCCTACGTTTCGTCTTCCAGTTTTGGTCTTCGCTAAATTATGGTTTGCGAAGACCAAAACTGATGGAGTGTTTAGTTTATATTTCATAGCCTAATATTTCATTTGTTATTTATTCGTTCTCGAAAATACGAACCTTTACAACCTTTACAAATCTTTATTTTTCACGATTTCCAGACTTTTATTCTGCGAAGCGATGTGGAACCGCGGCGGACGGGCATCACGTGGCGGGGTCAGAGTCTTACTGAACCAGTACACGTCACTACTAGCCGAGCATGTCCACTCCACTCTGGTGTCGTTCAAACGTGCCGTGAGAAGGGCTGACAGCTCGCAGCTAGCGGCCTTGTGTGATCTACTCACCGTTGATATTGTTGGTAAGTTGGACTGGTGGTCCCGGCATACAATGTAACTTTTCCATCACGTTCCTTGGATGTCTTAAGATGCAACAAAGGAAATGCTCTTGGTCAGGTACTAACTCCAAATACTGCGATCACCAATCTATCTGCCTGTTAAGCATGGTGACTACGGCTAAACTCTTTAATTTTATGATGTCTTTCTTGATGTAATAATTAGATCCAAATGCCTGGGTATGAATAGACAATGTTGATGAGTGTATATGGGCTCAAAATTTAAGGACAATTTAGGTATCCAATACAAAAACAGAGCATGCTTATATTTATATTATCTTTCTTTCTCCATCTATACGTTACGTGTCTTTCCCCAGGGCGTGTGGTAACAGAGTTGAGTGCGTGGCTCTGTGCATGTGCGGCTCGTTCGCCGAGCGTGCTCGCTGACTGCACGCACTCCATAGTGAAGATAACACGCTCGTGTGACGACGCGGCTAAAGTACTGCCGTCGACGAACAGACTCGATGCCGATTTGCTCGGCTGGCCAGGCCTTGTGACCAAACGGAGCCCGCTTAGCAATGTTATATTGAGGAAGTACGTATGTTTACGTAAGTTCGGTATTGCTTTTGTATTCTTTTTTGATTTTATAGATTACGCTTCTCTTATGTTACGATCCAGAGTTATATTTCGCATCGCGTAAAGATTGCGTGAGGGCCACACATGTATAGTAAGGATAGATCTAATTTTGACTGGGCTCTCAGCTCAGTTGGTAGTAGCTCTGCCTTCTGCGCCGTATAGGTCGTGGGTTCGATCCCCACTGAGAACCAATATTTGTGTGGTGAACGCCGATGTTTGTTCTCCGTCTGGGTGGTATATTGTATTCTAAGTAAGCATTTAGAACAAAAAATTATGAAAGTATTATTATAATCTACCTGTTTCTCATAGTACAACCTCTGCTTAGTTTGGGGTTAGACATGTGTCGTGTGGAATGTCCAAAGCTTCAAAATGACTGTCCATTTAATTTTTTTTCTTGTTCGGTGTGACGCGTTTATGCTTTCATAGTATTATCTTATACCTAAATATATGTATATATACAGGGTTATTCATTATTAGCTGCAAATACTCAGGAATTAGGTTCAACAAATAAAATAAAAAATATTTATGAAATGATTTTTTTTAAGTTTTGTTATGAAAATCCCGAGAAAATCGATAAAGGAATCATTGGCGCCTGACCTATTTTGACCTTTGATGCGCGCCCGCGCGCCGTGAGCGACACTCTGCGTTCAGTCACCGCCTGGGTGGGTCATCGTTCTGTTCTCCGTGGCAATCATTATGCAATAGCCGTAAAGAAATTAATAAAAATAAAATTTTGATACAAAAACTTGAAAAAAATTTTGATCAAATTAAAAAAAAATAATTTCATAAATATTTTTTATTCTATTTGTTGAACCTAATTCCTGAGTATTTGCAGTTAATAATGAATAACCCTGTATATATACATATATTTAGGATCTCGGAAATGGCACCAACGATTTTCATGAAATATAGTATACAGGGGTTTTCGGGGACGATAAATCGATCTAGCTATGATTTATTTTTAGAAAATATCGGCGTTCGGAGTTAAGAACAAACTTTTTCATAATATCATTACTCCTAGCGCCATCTGTTGCTCAGAAGCAAAAACTAAGCTCTGTGAGAACCTGAGAACTCAAGGGTTATGTTTCACAGAGAACGCCATCTATTGTCGAGTTTTGGAACTAAAGGACTACGTAAATACTCTGTAGACAAGTTCCAGAAGTTTCTCATTCTCATTGCATGTGATTTTTTTTAAATAACCAGTTCTTATTTTTTATTATTATGTAGTATGTTAGTAAGATCGAAATATATGATTTCATCATTCATAAGTACGTTATCAAAAAAATACCGAACGAAGCTCGGTCACTTTCTGCTAGTGTTTGTTGAAACGTTACTGGTTCTTCCGTCAACCTGCTCCCCGCGCAACTTACCCAATCTCGCTTGGCTTACATCATCCCCACCAGTGGCTACATCACTTAACATGACGTGATCTATAAACGGGTCTTTTGATCTTTATATAGAATTTCGTCACAGGGCCCCTCGTAAATGCTTGACACAAATCAACAAATCGGCTTATATTAACTGTTTGCATATTCACAGGTGCGACATAGTAAACAAAATCAAAGATGGCGGTGCATGGATATTGGTATCGGGCTACGTTTACGACGTGAAAAACTTCGAGTGCGAGAACGCTAGCACAGTGGAACTGGTGCGGAAGTTGAACGGGAGTGATGCGACGTCTGCGTTGAGCGTACCGCCACACGCGGCGTTTCTGTCAAGGATCACGGAGAAGTGTGTTGGGATGTTCGCTGATCAGATTTATAGTCATAGCTGTAATGTGAGTATACAACGTGACTTGCTTTGCTTGTGAAATAGGTCTTTATTTTTATGGTAATTAAGCTATTGGAGCAGAAATATTTCAACACATACCGGAAAATCAAATGACAAAAAATCAAAAGGAAAAGTGAAAAGGGCAACCACAAGACATTAGTAGAAGTGCTTGAGGTTGCCCTAGATAGGTGGCTCTAGAAATATTTTTGGCCTTCTATGTTCAGCCGTGGACAGAGACAAAAAGTAACTCCTTGTAATTTCTAAAATAAGATAATCATAAAATTGAAAAAAAAAATCTAATGATAACTTAGCTTTCATTCAATCAAGTCAAATATTTAAAAATACAACGAACTACAACAACTTTTATATTATGTTAAGCTGCTAAGGAACCCTTTTTGGGCGAGTCCGGCTTGCACTTGGCTGCTTTTTTTTGTTTGATCCTTTTACAAACCAAAAAATCGGTTGTCTGTAAAGTCGGTTTACTGACGATAGTTGAACGTGATAACGTCATAAGAAAATACTGATGGAATGGTTGCATTTTTCAAAAGAAAATTTTAGTTTTACTGAATTGAATTGAATGTGAATGAAACTGAATGATACTGAATGAAACTGAATGAAACTGAATGGAACTGAATGAAACTGAATGAAAATCCGTACCCGGACCCGGACCCGGACCCAGACTGAACCCTTACCCTTACCCTCATTTACCCTTACCCTCATTTACCCTTAAACTCATTTACCCTTACCCATTACCCGACCCGGGCTCGGGCTCAGGTAAATGGAACGACGAAACGACGTAACGACGCATGAGTCATGTTTTTTCGTGCGTGCAGCCGGCTCCATCGATTTATAAGACGTTATCACGTCAAAATATTAACCAACAGGAAAGTACAGCAACTCTCCGTGCCTACCACATCCTATCATCAAGTGCGTTTCAATGCGCGTTAGGCGTGTCACAGTGCGGCGTCCAACTAGCTCGGTCGCTGCCCGTGCAACCAACGGAGAAGGAAGCCTCGCCTCATGCGACTGCTGTCTTCCTCAGAGGCGGTTTACTGGTATGCCTTTAAACTTTGTGTTAAAATATGCTTACGTGCACAAAACGGTTAAATAAACTGCTTTATTGCATAAGCGTAAAAAACTTAGCACTCAATATTGTGAGTCTCTTGTGTCACTTAATCATAAAAAAACATGGTTCAACGTGGCGTAAGGCGATTTGGTGCCACTTTATGGTCAATCACAAAATAAACTATCTTTTTGAGTTTTTGTAGTAATAGAGCTCTGTGAGAAGGGCTCGTCCGGAGAAGTACTAAAGTTAGGCATGGTTTGGTAACTAAATCATGCCTATTTCATCGTGGGCAAGTTCCGGCCGTGCGTGACCTACGAGCTTTGTTATAGGCGATGGTTACCAAACAGTTTGCAGGAAGAACTCTACTAACATGAAGAGACATAGACTATGAAACTTACGTGCTCAGTCATACTATCTGTTCTTGCGTCCCGCCTTCTTTTTGATAAGGCCAGCATAAGTTTTCTGCAACTTATTGAAATCTTTCTAAACTTTTTCCAATGTTTTAACAACCGTATATTTCCAGTCATCCCAACTTACCAACCCGTTTGAGGAAGAGAAAGCCGAGGCTCGCAGTGGTTCGTCCACCAGCGGGAACAGCCCAGCCACGGAAGTACCTCTGACGTCACGGGTCTCGAGGCCGCCGACTCGACTGGCGAAGAACTTTGTCAAAACAACCGCGCGCGCTGACGCCTTGTTGCACGCGTTAGCTGAATCTAAGTTACATGTAAGTAATTCTTATATTTAGTATAAGCAAGCACAATAGTCCCATAGATCATTAATATTACTGGGTCGTGGGTATTAGAAATTACAAATTTAGTAGAACCACAGGCCGAACCTACCCATACAGCTTGGTCCCGTTTCGGATATCAAACTCTCAATCACATGGCATGCCACTGTAATCATCAGAGTTTTAAGTTAAAGAGATCGTGTCATGCTTTTAAAATTGTATCGAATGGTAGCCAGCTCTAAAAAAATCTCATAAATAGTTTTGTTATCTATGTCATATAAAAATTAATCCTTATTTCCCTTGGTCACGCCATCACGCGTGAAAGGCTGGACCGATTTAGCTGAAAATTGGTGTGGTAGCTTAGACATAGGGTACTTTTAATCGATGGAAAAGTAACGGGAAAGAGACGGCGCGAAGCCGCGGGCGGCCGCTAGTTCCTAATAAGAACATGTTTCCCAGTATTCCAAGATTTAAGCCTTTGTGAATCTTCCACTATTGTAATTAAGTTAATTTTCCCTCAGGATCCCCTAGCGTTACATCTGTGGTGGGCGTGCGAACGCCGCGAAGGATGCGCCCCCCACTTTCCCCCAGAACATCCGTTGGAGGAGTTACGACGTGCGTTATTGGCAGCTTTGTTGTACCACACAGGGTTGAAAGAACATGCTTTGGCCACGGCAACAGCAGGTGTGATGTTAGGCTAACTGTACCTTAGATAAAAGATATTTAAATAAAAATTGAATTGTTAAAAAATAATTCCAGAAAAAATTATAAAACATTATAAAATAATTGTGTAATTATATATTTTTTTAGACTAAGCCTCTGGGAAAGGATTTTTTGGAGGATTACTTGATAAGCCGTTAATTAACTAAATAATTAATTCTTAAGGGTTTATCCTCTTTAGAAATATTGATCAATAATCGTTGCATCAAACGAAATGAGTTTCTGATAGTGATCATTTTGTTGTAGAGAAAGAGAAAGGTGAAGTTAAACTATCACCCGCTATGTCAGAAATCGTGAAAATGGTGCAACAATGCAAATGGACTCTAATGAGAGCTAGGCAGCAACTCTCACGAGGATATAAAGAGGTACGTAATAGCATAAACGTATGTTCAGCTTGTTCTGTCATTGCTCGATTGGTCTTGGTGCGAAAGAGACAAAACATTGTGTCAGATCTAGCCTCAGCATCTGGTTTGTATTCTAGGTTTGCGCCGCACCTTTAGAACGAGCGAGATTTCTTTTACACGACATAAGACCAGCTATTTCTCCAGCTGTCAACGCGCTACAAAAACGGCCGCCTTACGTTCGCCAGCCCACAGCCAAAAGAATATTCAAGAAAGTCACGCGTGCTGTCAAAACTCCAAGCTTCAAGCGTCGGTTCACTACAGAAACGACAAAGGAACTCAGAAACAGGCAAAACAGTCTGAGTAAAAGCATATTTAAAGTTTCCGGCAGTCTTTTACAAGGTGACGCGTTGATACTCAAGTCTACCATCGCCAATGCGTCTACCAAAACTCCTGATGATTTGCCGAATATTGTGATCGTCCCCTTAAATGGATCACAGTCGAGAGGGCCCCAATCGAAGATTTTACTAACGCCTAAGATCCATCAACAAGTAAAAGGAGCACAACCGAACAAAGCTCTTCAGCAGGCTCATACAGGCTCCTTAAAAGTCCCCAAGCATCACAAATTAGCACAACCTCCAAACCCTTTACAACATTTAAAAGTAACATCTCAGCAGCGCGCTCATACCTTGAAAATATTGCAAACTCCCAGAGTATCACAAACTTTGAAAATACCACACTCTTCGAAAGTATCGAAAGCTTTAAAAGCGGCAAAAATGTCACAATCACTGAAAATCACTCGCTCTCCAAAACATGCTATGTTCTCACAGCCTCCTAAAGTTCCCCAAATAACGATACTTCCACATCCTTCCCAATTCCCGCAAGCAGCGGTTAATTCTCAATCGCCAAGGGTTTCTCAATCTGCGGTATTGTCTCAGCCTTCGAAAGTTTCGCAATCTTCAGCGCCCTCCCAACCTCCCAAAGTTTCACATGCTATAGTTTCACAACTTACCAAACATCCTCAATCGGCGTTACACTCTGTGAAAGGTTCACGATCAGCGGTACTTGTACAGCCCTCTAAGTATCCGCAATCTGGCCCCCTCTTGCAGTCGACAGTCGCACATCCTACAAGAGTTTCTCAACATTCGAAAGTGCCTCAGCCTGCGATACCTTCCCAACTTTCTAAAGTAATTCAACATGGAGCTCACTCGCTCTCTCCAAAAATGACGCAACATGCATCACTCTTTCAAACTCCGAGGGTTCGACAGTCCACTGGACAGTTACAACCTTCGAAAGCTCTTGTCCACCCTCCAAAAGTAACACAACATGGGATCCTCTCACAACATATGAGAGCCCCACAACCTGGCACGATCTTGCAGCCACCGAGAATGCCACAAGCTTTCAGAATCTCACACCACTCAAGAGTACCGCCTACTTTCGAACAAGACCGTTACAGTGAAGAGGATGAAGACGACAATGGAATATTGATACCGCAAACGAGAATCAGAATCAAACAATTAAAAATAAAACCTAGACCGCTGGAAAAAGAGATGAAAAACGCATCAAACCAGGTGGATGCGTCGAATAAAGCTGGAACGCGGAGAGAAGGACGCCCTGATAAGATCCGTCTCAGAGTACAAAAACGCAACGCGAGACAAATAGCTGACAACGATAAGACACCTACAAATGAACCGGCTGATATGACTGAACCTTTAGTACTGAGGGAATCTTTAGAAAGCGAGAAGCAGGTTCGAATGCTCGCTGAGGAATTCAAAACTGATCTCATAACGGCTGATGAGGAAAAAGACGATGATACTTCTGAGAGAAATAAGTTCGTCAACGCTTGGGTGTCTAGGCTAGCATGTGATGAAAAAGGTACCTTTAAGAGATTCTTTGCAACAAATGTACAATATTTTGAAGGAACTGGTACAGTTTCCAAAACATCGAGGAGAAACTTATTTTATACTGCTGTTTCAGATTTATATTGGCTATTAGAGGAAGTGACGCCAGAACAACAAAGTTTGGCCGCTGCTATAATAGATTTTGTGATAACTGAACAACCCTGTGATATTGATATTTTACGTCGCGCTTTGTACTGTCAGGTATGCCTTATTTCTTTCCATCTCCTATATTGATTCACGAAAAGTGATCTTAGCACGATGATAATACGGTTGTCTTTCAGGTGCGAAGAGCAGAGATAAGAAAGACTGGATATAGTATGATAAACAGTATACTTCATTCGTCCCAAACGATGTCCGATAGCGTCAAGTACGCAGCTTTGACTGGCCTTATCGGTGCGTCAATGGCAGACTCGGTACCTTGCGTACCTGTCAAACCCACCATTCCACTAACCCCGCCTATAAATGGCATTGAATCTGTGATACCTTATACTAAATACATGGTACTCCTAGAGAGATCGAAGTTGATAGACTTTATTCTGATAGAGTTAAAGACGAAAGTCCTGGAAGGGGAACCTACTCAAAGCTTACCGTTGAAAATGAGCGCTAATTATGGAGCACACGCGTTATTGAATCGGCCTTCTCGAGCAAGGTTAGTGCATTCAATATACAACCTTATTTCGTTGTGCTTTGAATGTAAATATTCATTCTTATGTTTTGTTCATAGGTTTCTAATAGCGTTATTATCGCTTCTTGTGGAAGGAAGTCGAGGTCCAGAATTGGAACAGCTAATAAGCGGCGGAGCGCTCAGTTCATGTTTGAGCTTACTGAAACAAATTGGGGGAGAATCATCTCAATATTCATCTCTTGTTTGCAATAATTTAAAGGCTAAATGTAAGTACCATTGCAACAGATACATACCATACATGAGGCGTGGGTCCAAGCTGATGGTTTTAACCAGTAGAGTTTTTGTCGCGGGTGCCTCGCTACGATGGCGCGTTTGGTTATCACAATTGGTTGGTCGACCTATTGCTATAGAAATACAGTTCTAATTTGTACTTTACAGCTGATTGCCTGGTGATATACGAAGATGAAAGATTAGGAGCTAGAGCGCGTGGTACGTCCTTGTCAGGCCCTGAACTCGCTTCTCTAATGAAAATCGGCACTAGAGTTGTACGAGGGAGGGATTGGAAATGGGGCGATCAGGTAAGAGTCAACAACGGATGAATGCCACTTCTAATGAGAATGTATGTTCCGGAAAATTCAACCTTATGTATATCTAGGATGGTCTACCAGGCGGCGAAGGTCGCGTGATCGGAGAGCTAGGCGAAGACGGCTGGGTCAGAGTCGCATGGGACGCTGGTGGTACCAATTCGTATAGAATGGGCAAGGAAGGGAAATACGATCTGAAGTTGGCGCGGTCGCCATCGCCGCCGCCGTCCGTTGACGAGACCGTTCATGGTGTTAGTGGAGGTGAGGGGAAACTGAACTTTATTTACTTACGTGTAAGATTAAAGCTCGCTTGATCGCGGCTGATTTAAGTTGAATCGATGAGATTCCAATCGGCACTTATCTTTTGGGACACTATACAATTCTTGATAGTTTATATTATGTTTTAGTGGTAGAACACAACACAGAATGGTGGCCAGTAAGCGAAGTCCGCGCGTCTTGTACTGGCGCTATCCGCGCTCTGTGCGCTGGCATCGGCGCTATAAAGGGCGGCACGGGAACCGTAGCCAGAAGGAACGTAGCGGCGTTGCAAAGGAGATTGTTGGCATTGGCTCATGCACACGCCACACCGCCGCCGACCGCCTTCGCTGGCCATTATCATACAGCGCTGGCTTTGTTGAGAGGTTAGTTGAACCGTTGCTTCTTCTCCCTCTAAATGAATATACCCCCACTATTTCTATTTTCTTGGTCGGCTATACCGACCAAGGGAAATAGTGATTTATTTAGAGATTTGGCTGAAAATTGGAGGTAGCTTAGAACCTGGAGACGGACATGGGATACTTTTTATCCCGAAAAAGTAACGCGAACGGAGCACGTGAAGCCGCGGGCAGCCGCTAGATGTAAATAAAAGAGAAATATCTATTTCACTTTCTTATGACGTGAATTAGTGCACGTAAGATTTTGTCTTGCAATAATTAAGTGCGCCTCAATTCCTGCTTCTTTCGGACAGAATCCTGTTTGAGGTGCACTTAAAATCCGTTCAACACACTGTAACGAAAGGACTAGTGTGGTGGAAGGAGAATATGGTGAAGTTCATTTTATGTTTATTTCAGCTAGCGCCCAAACCCCAGAGATGCGGGCCGCTTTGTGCACTGACCCATGGTTTGAACTTTGCTACAGTATTATTTCAACAACGGACAAACCAATCACACAAGACTATATTTATTTACAAGTAAGTACAGTATGTAACGTACGCTTCATGTTCCTTTAATGGATGTTGGGGTCACCAGTTTTAAAATTTATTTTTGTTTGACCGCAAATCTATATTTTTCGTTATGATCATAAATACTGTGGAAAATCTCGAGATTTATATAAAAATAGCATAGATATTTGGCATAAACTTCTGCCACTCTTTCTCCTAGATCCAAACTCTATGGCTGCTCCGCCGAGTGCTAGTTGAACACAGAGGACCAATTGAATGGAGGCATACAGTATGCGCTCAGCTCTTAGCGCTGATTGGTCGACTCTGGCTCGAGACCCACCCGCAAGACCCAGCGTTGAAACTCAACCATAACACGATCGCTATCAACGCGGAGGAAGAAGAAATTGGTAAGTTATAGATAGTGCAATCCACGAAGGCGCGCCCCACTATTCCTCCTACCGTTTATAGTATTATGTGTGTAAGCTTCCGTCAATGTTTGAGTGTTATCGGTACACACTAATTACCTATGAGTGCACACGCACACTACAATGAATAGACTACGGTTCGCGACTGCCGCTCGGAGCAAACTCCCCGCACCCCGCGATCCCCTCAACCGAAAATTGGTGGGGCGCGTCTTCGTGAATTGCACTATCTATACATGAAGTTAGAAAGTATTACTAAATCCTGTTTACAGATTAATGGTCATACGCTTCGAATAAATTCCTGTTATTTATTCCTTGGGCTCATGATTAATTCATAATCATTTTATTTTAACCCTTCTTGTTCCTCTGCAAAATTGCTCCTCTTATTCCCTATTTTATTATTAGTTTCTTACTAGCAGCGAAGCCCAGCATTGCCTGGGTATTTCAGAATGTTAAAGAACAATCTAGAACGTTTAGGACCATTATATTCTTATCAAATTGAAGATGATAGCGTAAACCCTACACTTTTTACTTTTTATGAAATTTGATTGATTTCCCTATGCCACAATCTTGTTCTCAAAATCGCGTTTTTTTTTTATAGTTTTCCAACGCCGCTGCTAGGAAACTAGCTGATTTCTTTACTCTGTTTCACCGTTTCATGCTTACTTTGTAACTCAAGTTCATTATTTCAAACATGATTTCCTTGCAATGTTTTCCTTCGCCGTTGTTGCCACTTCAATGCATAGTAACTTTAGTTCACTATTTCAGACAACAGATGGCGTGCGCCCGCCACCGCTGGCTACACGGGCGCTAGTTGCGCGGCGCTGGTACAACTAGTGAGACAGCTACATTCCGCCGCGCAGTGGCACGGACCTATATCCACTCTGTTGCTGGAGAAGTTGCAGTTAGCTGCTCAAATGGTATGCTTGCTGATAGTATTTTAAGTTTCTTGCCTGTTCTTATTTGGTTCGGCTGGAACAGCTGACTCATAAAAGTTTGACCCATTGAGTTTATCTAAGCGAGGCATTGTTCAAACTGTAGTCAATAAAATAATGTAAAAAAATGACACACAATTAAAAATTAAAAAAAAAGGAAAAAATGTTAGGGATCCTCTATTTTTGAGGAAGAGGTTCTCAATACGGTTGTATTTTTTTAATATATATTTACTCTTTTTAAATCTTTTTATAAGGTACATACTTCCAGATTGGTAACATTGAAATTTATTTTATCAGTATGGAATGGGTAAGAAATTAAATGAATTCTAACTGATCAATGATTTTATAGGTAACAAGTGATTGGCATTGGTGGCCCCAAGCAAGCCAAGAGATGACCCAAACTATGAAACCAGCGCCACCCAGCTTAGACACCTGTCTTATTGGTATGTATCGTTTTTCCATCATTCAAAATTCAGTTTTAAGCTGATTGCTTGAGAGTTTGTTTTTGTTTACAGAGGGCGCACTAGGCATGACCACCATCATTTGAAATTCAGTTTTATTCCGATTGCTTGAGGGTTTGTTTTTGCTTACAGCGGGCGCACTAGGCGTGGTCGGTGGAGTTGAATGGCGTATTCGACTCGGTCATCGAGTAACGGCAGGATCGCCTCCAAGAAATGCGATTGTCACGCAACTTACTCCTAGAGCGAAGATTTCATTGATATACGATGACAATACACAGACAAAAGTGAGTAAAATCATGTAGAATAGTCATCACAAATAGAAAGGTAGGAATATCACGTATGGCGCGTTCTTGTAAAACAAATTTAGTTTGAATATCAGCTGCTTTCCCCCAGAGAACCTTAGAAACCAGAGAAGATACCTACACTATGCAAGTAGCCGTACGAGAGGGAACAAACACACACACGGTGGTGTATGTGTGTGTGACCCTCACAAACTTGCGAATCTATCACTAATTTATTTATTTCAGAGTGAACTCAGCGGCATCCAAAGCGCTGAAAGCGATCGCCTTATCCACCCGCTAGGTGGCGGTGAAAGCGCTTTACGAGTTTGCGCAGCTTTGCTTGGCGCCGGACCACAAGCCTCTCCTATGCATCCGCATCATTTACCTGGTAACGCATTATGGGCTTTATAGTTAAGATTATAAATCACAAATTAGCATACAGGATTAATGTATATTTGTTGCAGCTGATTTGGATGTGTACGGACTTAGAAAGCAGCAAATGGAATTGCTAACGCTATGCGCTGTAAGAGGATTATTGACGACGCGAACTAGGTTGAGGAAAGTTCTTGTGCAGCCACCTGATAATTCAAGTAAGATTTTGAACTTATTATATTTTACTAGAATGATAACTTGATAATTGTTAAGTGTCCTAAAAGTTCAAGCCGTCTTAGAGCAGTTAGTAGTAGATTGTATTTTCAAACCTGTAGATGGAGCCACGGTCGCGTTAGTGTCGTATTAACAGTCCCTAAGAGTTTTTCGTCGAGTGTGATTAGGATCCAATGGCGCAGCGGTCAGTTCAACCCCGTACCAGGGGAAGGTGGCGGGCTCAAATCCCGCTCGGCTTGAGGCTTTACTCTTGAGACATTATAAAAATCCTTAATAAACACTTTAAAATCGTTAAAAATATTTATATACATTTTATTTTACAATTCGTCAACAATTATTTGAATATCACGCGACTTTATCATTCTTTGCTTGTTTTAGGTACAACAGACAGAACTAAGGCAAAACTAGGCACAGAAGGGACGTTACTACGTCGGTTACTCGGTGTAGCAACCCGGCCTAGTCCGTTGGCAGCGTCACACACTTCGAGAGAACTAGCAACGGCCTCCGTTGCTTTGTTGCATCGACTAGCCGCGCATCTCAACGGTAAATCAACTCTATTTGTACTGGAATTTAGCCCAATTTACAATGACACACAAAAAATCCCCCAGGTCGAGTTGAGGAATATTCTCAGCACAAGAAAAAAGCTGCATGGATTTCTACCAATGTGCCTAAGAATCATACCTTAAAAATTCACTCTAAAACGCATTGAAATCAATACGGCCTCAAACTTAAAACCTCGCCTCGTTCGAGGTTTAAAAAGAGAAGATAATTATGTTCCGTTTGCTGACTGTTTTTTGACGCGCATAATTATAGTATCTGCTGTGTAGCGTCTAAATTACTCTGGCAAGTTAGGCTTAGCTTAAATATTGAGAAATGTAGAACACTTTTTCTTTCAGGCGATGAAAAAGATCACGAAGTACCACCAGAAATGCCGCTGATTGACAAGAGCAATATTTTACAAGTTTCTGCCGAAACTATCACAAATAACAGCTCTTCCTCTTTGTGTAAGTAAATATAGATGCAAGCATATTTGATGTACATGTGCTAAGTATTAATTCTGTCTCTGTCTGACATCTACTAGTGTACAAGTGCCAGAGAGAGACATTTCACTGGTTTCAAGTTATGGTGTCGTTCTCTTTTGTGAAGTTCCTTTGTGATTTTTTAGCTCGCAAAGACCTCAACACATGGACGAATTCCTCGCACGTTCAGCAAGTTATAGATATGGGATTCTCGCGAACTGCTGTTTACGGTGCTATACAAACTATAGGTTAGTGCATTCGACTATTTCATACTCTATTACGACTAGCTCAATGTGCATTACATAACTTTTGCTGGTGGTTGTAGCCTCTTTGAGGTGCACTTAAAATCCTTTGACCACATTTGTTCGAAAGAACCAGTGACACGACAAGACAAGAAAATAAATGTTGGTTAAATAAAATATTGAAACCTTGTTTGTATGAATAAATAGTAGATTCCCGCGCGACTTCGATCGCGTCAAATTTTTTTATAAAGAACACAATCTCCAAATTTCAAGCCGGCGGCTGTGCGTTGTATGTGAGTCACTCACCATGCTTTTTTTTATATAGTACTAGCGGCCTGTCCCGGCTTCGCACGGGTGGACATTTATTTTATAAACACATAAATATAGCCTGTGTTACTCAGGGTGAGTTTCAATGGTGAAATAATTTTTGAAATCGGCACAGTAGTTTTTGAGATTATTCATTACAAACATGCACACAAAAATACAAATATTTCCTCTTTATGATATTAGTTTAGATTGTGATACGGTTTATTTTCTCTAGGTGGAAACAGCATGCCGTCAGTTGAATCTCTAGTAGCACATTTGCTGGAGTTGCCGCAACAAGGCATGGACTCTTCTGTCATAGAAATGAAGCCTCCGAAAGAGAAGAAACAAACGCCGTACCGTTGGCGCAGTTGTTTCGCCTCCGAAGATGAGTACGCTCAGTACTTATCAGATGTTATCACACAGGGGATGACTGTACGGTGCTGCAAAGCGTTTGAAAGTGTAAGTGCTACTATCGAACCGGCTAAGATGCAAGTAGGAACTAAAAGCTTTACTTCAAAAACATGCCTTTACATATCAGAGTAATGGACATTAGGGCACGTCCATAGTGGACATATTATACTTTGTGAGTAAATGTTATTTTTATATTTCCTCACAAAGTATGTAAATGCTCAACATAAATTTAAGTGTTCTTAGGCAGTTTAATTACTTTCCTCATAGAAAAAGAGCCGCTTACTATTTGTGAATAGGGCTTTAGATTCCTTGATTGTGCGTTTTAGTTTGAAGGAATTCAATGAAAGTGCAATTATTTCATGTTTGCAGGTAGCTTTGGGTGATGTTGGTCAAGTGCAGAAAGTGGAACGTGATATCAAGCAAAATGTGTTTCTACATGTAAGTTTTAGCATTGA
This sequence comes from Thera obeliscata, assembly GCA_947578465.1. Lineage (NCBI taxonomy): Eukaryota > Metazoa > Arthropoda > Insecta > Lepidoptera > Geometridae > Thera > Thera obeliscata. Next base: position 11,469,970 of record OX387926.1, read on the forward strand.
ATACTTTTGCAGCGTTGGTTCCCTATATTTATCTGTTCTGCTTCGGTAAACCAAAGGTCATACCGTAGTCATACTTAGACCAAGGTGTACCTCGAAAAGAGAAGAAACAAATGCGCCGCAACGTTTTGGCGCAAAAAAAGGATCATTATGCTCAGAGCCCGAAGTCCCAGTGCATTTACAACATTTCGTTACCAAATGTTGTTTTCGTTTTGCCTATTTGTCTCTGTCTATTGTAAGGAGAAAAGATGAGACAACAACTCTAACTACGTAACGTATTTTTGCCGTCTCATATTTTCTCCATACAATAGAGAGAGACAAATAGGCGAAACGAAAACAACATTAGGTAACGAAATGTGGTAGCAAAACAGCGACCTCGGGTACAGTACTGCTAAACGATATATAGGAGCAACCAGAGCGGTTAGCTGTATGGTAATTTTTCTGTCACCAATCATAACCATCCACGGTAATACGATTGCGATTCCAATGTTTTATGTGTGTTGGTTATGTTTTCCCAGGTTGAATGGCGAGGTTTAGGCCGCATTTCAGGCGTAAGGGCGGTTCACGCAGAAGTGGTATCGGGAGCTCCGCCATTCTGTGTGGGGGACAAAGTACGAGTCAGAGCCGCGGTTACACAACCCCGCTACAAATGGGGCTGTATCGACCATAGCAGCGTTGGTACCGTCAAGGGTATGTCGACCTTATCTGCCTGAAATAAGAGTAGTTTTCAAATGAAAGTGAATTTATATTATGGTCTGTTGTTGTAGCGATTTCGAGCAACGGTCGTGATTTGACAGTCGACTATCCGACGCAACCTGGCTGGACGGGACAAGTCAGTGAAATGGAACTGGTAACTGATTCCTGTAAGTTATTATTATTATTATTATTATAAGCCTTTAATGTCCCACTGCTGGGCAAAGGCCTCCCCCAATCCCCTCCACTCTGTGCGGTCCTGTGCTAAGATGTTCCATTGTGGCCTGTATTTGTCGAGCTCGTCTCGCCATCTAGTTCGTGGTCTGCCACGACGCCTTGGCTCTTGCGGCAAAGATGCAAGCTGCAAAGATGCTGTTTATGTGGAGTGGAGGTATAATAACTCAACGCTTAGTCGTGGGCGTCTCACAAAAGTCTCATATTTTTAACCGATTTCAAATATAAAAGGATTTCAATTTGGTTGTTTTTTTATATAATGTTTTTTTTACTGAATTCTGTGAGCAAAACTACGTTATTTATGAGCCGATTTGAAAAAATCTGTTTTTATCTGATAGGTATTACTACTTCCAGAGTGGTCTCATAGAAATCCCATGAAAATTGGTTTAGTTGTTTGTCCATAAAGTCGGGTTCTCAAGTTTTCTTAACTCATATTATTAACATAAAAAAATGGTGAATGTTTCTATAGCTGAATGGGGCGAGGGAGCCGGTGGCGCGACAGTGGGATGGCGTGGTTCTATCAGAGCTGTTCGCGTGTCGTCATGCAGACCCGGTGCTGGTGCCAGGCGTCTCATCGACTGCCAACCGCACACATACTGGCAAAGCGCCAGTGGCACGGGACAGGTAACGCTTTTATTGACTGGCCTCTCAGCTCAGTTGGTAGTAGCTCGGCCTTCTGCACCGTAGGCCGTGGGTTCGATCCCCACTGAGAACAAATATTTGTGTGGTGAACACAAATGTTTGTTCTCTGTCTGGGTGTTATATTGTATTCTAAGTATGTATTTACAAAAAAAATGTATACAAGTATTAATATCAGCTATCTGGTTCCAAGCTCTGCTTAGCTTGGGGCTAGATGGTGTTGTGTGGATTGTCCACATTATTTATTATTGTTATTATTGACTATTATCTAAAATCCGGTCCCAGGCATCCCATAGGGTGAGTAGGGGCATGAATAAACACCAGTTGCTTCTGACGTTATATAAATCATCTAAAATAGATGCAAAGGCCTGTTTACTAGAATCCCAGTATTCTACTCATCGAGATATAAGTACTACGTACTACGTACTACGTACTAGAGAAGCTACGTCAAATAACTGAATTGTCCTATTCTTCGTAATTTGTTCCCGGCAAAAAGGTTAAGCGCCATGTAAATCACGGCACTTACGCGTTTTCGAGAGAGAGCGACTGAGGCGACTGAGTGAGGTGCGGCGCGATCGCCGCAGTTGAACGGGACAAAGTAGGAATTTACGGTGTCTTCTCTAGTACGTAGAACTTATATCTCGATGATTCTACTATAAAGTATTTTCAGCATTGGATCCGCGTGGAGATGCGCTGCGGTGTCCGAATCCGTCGGCTGGGCCTAGGCGTGCCCAATAGCATGCACGGCCCGGCGACGCTTACCGTCCGCGGCGGCACTAGCTTTGAGGAGGCGGCCTTGGCGTCCATAGCGGCGGTGCCTTGCGCGCCCGCACCCACTACTAAGGAACGCCCGCTGTCGCATCTAGCGCAGATACAACTGTTGGCTGACTGCAAGCAAGTAAGTAAGGAAAGAAAGAAAGAAAAACATTTTATTGACCTTATGATAACTAATTACAAAGGTAGGAAGGCATGTGCCATATAATTATACTTAATAGCAACTAAATATAGATCAATAAGGCCCTGGCTCAGTATCTGTGGCACCGTGTAGGTCACCCCACTCAGTGCAACACTGGTATTCTGCCAAGGCCTAGAGACGAGTGAAATCACGGACAATGTAGACAGGTAATTAAAAAAAAGAGATTAGCTTAAAAGTAAGTAGGTAAACATGTGAATATTTAATGCTATGGGAAACAAGTCACTGTTTCAATTTACAATTTACAATGCCATCTAGCGATCAATAAACGAAATCAACGCAGGCCCGCCATCGATAATGTGACATTTGAGCACACGGAGCATTTATTGGTTGCGACGCTATTAGCCAATGAGCAGTAAGGGTGCCAGTTTAACATCAAACCACTAGACGCACGGAAATGCAACATCCATAATATGTTATATAATGTTGATGTTCTGTCCGCACCGCTATGGTTCAACTTTTATGTTGCGAACAGCCAAGACGTGGTATGAATGTACCCGTTAGTATGTAGTGATATAAGTTCGACTATATAAACTCTACTGATTAATATAGCTCTTGAAACTATCATGGTTTTTAACGCTATTTTTATGAACAACAGGCCCAATAAAACTAATAAAAGATTTCGAAAGAGGGTAGATCGAGTTGCCAATAACATTTTTTTTTACTCGACTGACTGGGTTGATTTTAAACCTAAAATGGTTTGTTTCAGTATTACCCGTGCATAGAAATCGGCATCAAACAGAATCGCAACGTGAACGCTGATTGCCGCGTCCATGGTCTATACATCACTGGTTTTAGACCTAACCCACTCTACTCAGACGTTTTGATGGTGAGCAAACTGATTTCAACCCTAATAGCCTTCACATAAGGTAGGGTTTTAATGTCTATTCTTTTACAGAGTATGAACTTCATTGGTGAAGATTGGATGGAAAAAGACACGCCGAACAACTCAGTATCTGTTGATAATAATCCACCAACTTTACCGAATGACTATTCTAGGGTAAGTACATCAATCTGTTCAATGTATTTTCAATCTTATATGGAGGAGATAAAGCTATGTTTTGTTCACAGGTATATGTATGGGGTTTGAATGACAAAGATCAACTGTGCGGCGTAAAGGGATCTAAAGTGAAAGTTCCTGTGTTCTCGCCTGTTCTGAGTGCTTTACGACCGGTCCATATCGCTGGTGGCTCGAAGACTTTATTCATTGTCTCTCATGATGGAAAGGTGAGTTACCAAGTCTGATAATTTTGGTAGGTTTTAGTGCTTTATTAGACACTTGTTTTGAAATCGATGAAATATGCAATATACAAGAAAAAATAATTATAAAAACCTTGATAAACCGAGTGCATAGCCAAATTGCTGAACCCATTTTGATGAAATTTCTATGGGACCGCTCTGAAAGTATTATTACATTTTAGATAAAAAAGTTTTTGTTTAAATCGGTTCATAAATGACGAAGTTATTCGATAACAAACATTAAAACTGAACTCTGTGATCGTGTACCTTTAACCTTAGCAGTTTTCTCAAGGCGGGTAGATTGAAAACGTGTTTCATTTTAACACTTATTTTTTCATAGGGTTGCCCCTAAAAATTTGTAGGTTTATCATGAACAACACTTGCAACATTTTATAATATTGGTAAATTTTCAGCTGTACGTGTGTGGCGAAGGAACAAACGGTCGCCTAGGGCTGGGCCATAGCAACAACATTTCAACACCGCGCGCTAACCCGTATCTATCGCACGTACTAGTGCGGAGAGTAGCGGTGCATTCCGGCGGCAAGCACGCTTTGGCTGTTACTGCTGATGGCAAGGTAATATTTTTGTACTATTTTAAAATAGATTGTACCTTAATGCGCTAGGTCTATGTACAATTGTAAAAAGAATGCGGTTAATAATGAACATTATCACAAAAATACTACATTTATAAACAAATATGATAATAAAAAATAAAAAAAATATTATAAACAATTCATACAACACTATCTAGCCCCCAATTAAGCAGAGCTTGTACAATGGGAACCAGATAGCTGATATAATACATAGATACATGCAATGAATAATGTGTCAATTTTTTTTAGAAAGAAAGAAAACATGTATTTACTGACAGACGCTTAGCAATTTAAAGTACACGCTACCTAATGTATCGCGTTTTACAAAGGGAAAAAAAAGAACGCGTATAATAATATTATAATACTTTTAAAAGAAACCGTGACTACGACAAGTATTAAATAAATCAGGAATAAATATATACTACCTTCATAGTTATTGATTCCTAGTACGATCATATATACGTATTACGTCCATTTATTCTGTGGCGAGGGGTCAAATCCATAACAAATGCATGTATTTCATTCGTCAGGTATACTCATGGGGCGAAGGCGAAGACGGAAAACTAGGTCATGGAAACAAAACAACGCTCGAAGCCCCGCGTCTCATAGAAAGCTTGGCCGGTGAACGCATTGTGTTCGTCGCTTGTGGGTCGGCCCATAGCGCTTGCATCAACGCACGGGGCCAGCTTTACACGTGGGGCTCGGGAGAGTACGGCCGACTTGGACATGGAGACTGTCTTATGCAAATGCAGCCTAAAATGGTAAGCGTGAAGATGAACAGCTATTGTCTTATGCAAATGCAGCCTAAAATGGTACGTGTGAAGATAAACAGCTATTGTTTTTTTGAGCGTAGTGTTAAGACGAAAACGATCCATTAAATATAGCTAGAAATCTTTATAGAATGGCAAACAATAAACTACGCACTACAACGCTATCTTTTTCCGACTAGTGATGTGTCTTCTCGCCCGGTCCCAGTAGGGATGTCCTATTCCCAAAACCAGCTAACAGTAGAGGAGAAAGGAGCACGTGCAAGATTGTGACGACCTTTCTCAATTTATCTTGAAGGCCGTAGCAGGTAGACTTCTAAAAAAAATGCAAATTATGAGTGTTTTGTTTACAGGTAGAGGCTCTAGCAAACTACAGAGTTGTGCAAGTAGCGTGTGGATCCCGAGATGCGCAGACCTTAGCGCTCACTGCTTGCGGGAAAGTCTTCTCGTGGGGAGATGGAGACTTTGGAAAACTAGGTAAGGCTTTACCCTATCACTAAGCGAAGGTGCAATGAATGAAACTAACGTATGTACAAATTAAGGACGAGAGAAAAAGATAGTACCAATGGTCGTAAGATTTCGCCTGCAGTCTGATAATTCTAAACCAATTGTCTTGGTTAGCTGTACTTTCTTGATTACATCATTATGGGCCTGAAGGAATTTACTGCTCCACATGGAATTATAAGTTCTACTAACAAAATGATGGGTTTTGATTTAAGTTTTTTGATTTGTTTGAAATTAATTTATTATTAACATCAACCCCAATACAGGACCTCCCTCTACCATCAATTGCCAAGACGAACGATTTTGAAGCTTCTCCATCCTCTGAATTTCTGCGATCTTCACAAAATCCTTTGTCCACGAGTCATTCATAGTGTATAGTTCTTTCTAGTAGTAGTTTATTGTTCTTTACATTGGTATAATGTTTGTTCAGGTCGTGGAGGTTCAGACGGCTGCGCTGTACCCATGAATATAGAGAGGTTGAATACGTTGGGAGTCATCCAGGTCGAATGCGGCGCTCAGTTCAGTTTGGCGCTGTCTAGAGATGGTGAGGTGCGTATCGATTAGCAATTTTGTTGGTCATGGCATCCGATCCTTCATCTGTAAGTTATCCCTCTTATTTGGTTGAGTTTGCATTAGTCAACAGTGGCAGGTCGATGGTGACTGCAGTATAGGCGTTAAAGGAGAAGCTATTGTCTCATGGTGCATTCCCTAAGGGCGCTTGTACACGCTAAGAAAATTTGCCGTTCCTGCGACAGACAAGACAAATTCTTCGTGTAGACGACAAGAATTTTGTCTTTTCCACACACGAAAACGCAACAACGTTCGCCGCGTCGTGTCTTGCGCAGATAAGATTTTTTTCGTGCACCGCTGCGAGCAGTGTACACAGTTATTTTCTTGTTACGACACGAATTCTTGGGTAGACCCGGCGTTTTTTCTTAGCGTGTTCAAGCGCCCTTAGTCGCCTCTTACAATACCTGTGGTAGGTAATGGAGGGGATTAATCTATATCGGCACCGCTACGCAATTTTTTTGTGCCTAGATTATCTGAATATGGTTACTTATTTTCTTTATTTTTCGAAAGTATCTGACTTGTGTGTGGTAATCAATAAAGAGATAATCTATGTCGTTATCTAAGAGCAGATTTTTTCGAATTTTACACGGAATAACGCTATTCATCGAATAAAAAATGCCAGTCCTTGTTTTTGACAAGCCTAAAAAAGAGATGGATATATTTGTATCTGACGGATAAAATCTGTAGATTGAATTTGCGTTTGACTGACAGGTAATAATGACGTTTGACTGACAGGTATGGACATGGGGCAAAGGCGATTACTTCCGCTTGGGTCACGGGTGTGACTCGCACGTGCGTCGGCCTACTTTGGTGGAAGCATTACGTGGAATGCGCGTTATTCACGTCGCCGTGGGAGCGTTGCATTGCCTCGCTGTCACTGCTGAGAATCAGGTATGATTCAAATGTCGAATCCAATTTATTTTGTGCTTGCAGGGTTGTGATCAATCGCTGTAACGACTGAACCAGTTTTTATGCCCAAATCTATATTGATAAGCGAGAAATCTACTCACTCACTGACTTATTGGATACTAGTGGATCGCCCCGGCTTCGCACGGGAATTTAGAATAAAGGAGGTGATAAATGTGAAGTCACTACCTTAGGGTTTTTCCACCTTTGCGAAGCCGGGGTGGGTCGCTAGCTTAACATATGTTTTTGATGATGTTTGTTTCTTAACAGATTGTATGCTGATTTTAAAGGGCGTCAAAGTTCGTCCGATCGATAGTCTAATTTTGGTCTCAGGTTTGGGCGTGGGGCGACAACGATCACGGCCAGCAAGGCAACGGCACGGTCTACGTGAACCGACGGCCCGCGATCGTGGCCGGTGTGGAAGGAGTGCATAGAGTGGCTGCTGGGTCCTCTCACTCTGCCGCGTGGGCGCTGCCAGCTGCGAGTTGCCCTCAGCCTGCCGAGCCGCATCTGTCGCCGCTGCCTTTCCCGATCGTGAAGGATCCCCTTGGGGCCAATAGCTTAGGTATGTTCCGACGGGTTTGAAAACCAGTGCTGTTTTCCATCTCTGGTCAACAGTGGGGCCTGTTTATCACGCCCGCCATATGGGGAATACTATTCTGCACCTTTTTTTTTTGCTTTCTGTTTTAGTTACGTAGAGCGTTTTATTTTAGGTAAGTACTGTTATTGTTCCTCGTGTTCTCCTCCTCCTTACGTTTATTTATCACACACATCCAGTCCAGTGTGTGAAAAATAAACGTATTTCTTTCTTCTTCTGTCTTGTATGTCATGCGGGGTGCAGCTAGTCGCTTCACCAAGCCGCATCGCTAGGCCATTTACTTAGGTGACTAAAATCCCATGCGGCTCGGTCATTTCCTTCGAAAATTTTGAGTAGAATATATTTTCACGCGGCGGGCGATCGTCTGCAACTACAACAACGATCGTTTACATCGATGATTTTAGTCACCAGTACCCCAAGTCCCAGTGCAATTACAACATTTCGTTACCAAATGTTGTTTTCGTTTCGCCTATTTGTCTCTGTCTATTGTATGGAGAAAAGATGAGACAACAACTCTAACTACGTAATGTATTTTTGCCGTCTCATATTTTCTCCATACAATAGATAGAGACAAATAGGCGAAACGAAAACAACATTTGGTAACTAAATGTGGTTGCCAAACTCCGACTTCGGGTACTGCAGCATGTTGCCGGCCAAAATCGTGCGGCTTTTGTCACCCGTGTAAACCCCACGTGTACCACCGTGGTACATTGTATCTGATGTGGAAAGAGTCCAGAGAGAGAGCGATAAAGTAGCAATTAAATTAAATTAAATTAAAAATTTGTATAATCAGATGTCAAAAGATCCATTCTTAAAACTAACACAACACATACAATAGCAAATCATAAAATAATAAAATAGGTCCTTACTCTATGCTACGAGCCGCTACGAGCCAGTAGCTGCAGCTATCTAGAGGCTTGCTGCGCTCGCCAACTCAGCGCAAGTTCGCTACGCTCGCCGGCACACTTTTGTTAAATCTTGTGTTCCTTGTTAAGCTATACTTACGTCCGTATCTAAACCGTAACATTTGACCAGGTCTTTACTCGGAAGAGACAACGGTAGAGGAGCCCCAAGGACCGCGGCCGTCCATAGCTGCGGCCGCCTTGTCCTTGGAACCCCCAGCAGCGGTTCAACATGCGCTCTCGCTTGTTCTACTGGCATTACACATCACACAGGTATGAATTATATACGATATGCCTAAAGCCGTAGCAGCTTTGCAACGCCGGCCGGGTTCCGAACGAGCACAAACCTTTGCTTGATGAACATACGAGTAGATGTTTGTTCCGTGTCTCAGGTATAATTTTTTTTTGACAATTCTCCATTGAAAAATGACAAAATTCTATGGTTGAGGCTCGACTCAGACTTAAGCACACAAAAGTTTTTAAACACGGGCCTCAGACTTTGAAGTTTTTATGTCTGTGTAAATAACTTGCTTATCCATTCCAGGCTCGCACTTTGCTGGTAGAAGCGTTGAAAGCGCATGAGGCGTGTTCTGCGGCGGTAGTCGCGCCGGTTCACATCGACACGGAGGATTCCGATGCGGAAGGCGATGCGAGGACCGGCGGCGGCGAAGCGCCCGCTGATAGAGCTACATTACCGGTACCTGACTTTATTAAATACTAGCTGTTGCCCGCGACTTCGTCCGCGTGGATATTTGAGTTTGTTTTTTTTATTTTGACATGACCAACTGTAGTTACCATAGTTTTGAGCTTGTACTTTAGAGTGTATTTGAATTTGAAGGCAAGTGCTGTTGTTTTATTTTTCAGTAGTGTTTAGTTTAACTATGATAGATGTTTCCCGCGATTTTGTCTTAGTGGTTATCATCGGTTTTTTTGTAAACCTTTGTGTGTATTCAAACCTGGTGACAGATGCTGCGGTAGCTGAAATTTTTTTAATGTTTTTTTTTGCGTATTTTGTAAAGCTCTTTTTCGTGATTTTGTTTAAGTGGCTAATTTGGCTAATTTTTTGGTGTATAATCGAATCTGGTTTTTTTAATTGGCATGACCAACTGCTATTTACCATAGTTTTGAGCTTGTACTTTAGGGTGTATTTGAATTTGAATGCTATTGTAGCTGATTTTTTTCCGCGGTGCTTAGCTTCGGTATGATAGGTGTTTTCCGCGATTTTGTCTTAGTGGTAATCATCGGTTTTTTTGTAAACCTTTGTGTGTATTCAAACCTGGTGACAGATGCTGCGGTAGCAAAAATTTTTTTAATATTTTTTTTTACGTATTTCGTAAAACTCTTTTTCGTGATTTTAATTTAGTGGGTAATTTGGTCAATCGTATTCGTTGGTTGGTTCGTTGGTATCGTAATCGAATCTGGTTTTTTTAGTTTGACATGATCAAATGCTAGTTACCATAGTTTTGAGCTTGTACTTTAGAGTGTATTTGAATTTGAAGGCAAGTGCTGTTTTTTTCAGCGGTGTTTAGTTTAAGTATGATAGATGATTCCCGCAATTTTGTCTTAGTGGTTATCATCGGTTGTTTTGAAATTTTTTTGTGTATTTAAAGCTAGTGACAGATGCTGCGGCAGCTGGAAATTTTTTAATGTTTTTTTTTGCGTATTTTGTGAAGCTATTTTTTGTGATTTTATGTTATATTAGTGGCTAATTTGGAGTTTCATATGCGTGTTGGTGTATAATCGAATCAGATTTTTTAAATTTGACACGACCAGCTGGTAACTATAGTTTTGAGCATGTACTTTAGCCGTTTTTTGAAGCGGTGTTTAATTTCGGTATGATAGGTGTTTTCCGCGATTTTGTTTTAGTGGTTATGGTGGGTTTTAGCTGTTACCCGCGACTTCGTCCGCGTGGTAAAGTCATAGTTTGAGTTCGTTTAAAAGAAACTATTTATGGTGGAAGGCGGACAACTACTGATATGTTTTCACTGGTTTTTGCGTATTTTTTGAGAGTTCTTTTTCGTGAATTTGTCTTAGTGGCTAAGTCGGGTATTTGTTTGCGTTGGTTTTACATGACCAAGTTCTGGTTACCTTAGTTTTGAGTTTGCATTCAATACTATATAAAGTGTGTTCGAAAGATGGTAAATGCTGTAGTAGCCGATTTTTTTCAGCTGTGTTTAGTTTTGGTATGATAGGTGCCTCCCGCGATTTGGTCTTAGTGGTTATCATGGGGTTTTTTGTAAACCTTTGTGTGTATTCAAACCTGGTGACAGATGCTGCGGTAGCTGAATTTTTTTTAAGTTTTTTGCGTGCGTATTTTGTAAAGCTTTGTTTCGTGATTTTGTTTTAGTGGGTAATTTGGGCTTTAAAGAGAGAGAAGTTTATTATAAAAGCAAGAACATCGGCTTTAGTATTCGTTGGTGTATAATTGAATCTGGTTTTTTTAGTTTGACATGATCAAATGCTAATTACCATATTTTTGAGCTTGTACTTTAGAGTGTATTTGAAGTTGAAGGCGAGTGCTGTTGTAGCCGATCTTTTTCAGCGGTGCTTAGTTTAAGTATGATAGATGATTCCCGCAATTTTGTCTTAGTGGTTATCATTGGTTTGTCAACCTTTGTGTGTATTCAAACCTGGTGACAGGTGCTGCGGTAGCTGAATTTTTTAAATGTTTTTTTTTTGCGTATTTTGTGAAGCTATTTTTTGTGATTTAATGTTATATTAGTGGTTAATTTTGGGTTTCGTATGGTTGTTGGTGTATAATCGAATTAGATTTTTTTAATTTGACACGTTCAGCTGGTTACCATAGTTTTGAGCATGTACTTTAGCCGTTTTTTGAAGCGGTGTTTAATTTCGTCATGATAGGTGTTTTCCGCGATTTTGTCTTAGTGATTATGGTGAGTTTTATATAAACTTTTGTGTGTATTCAAATTTGGTGACAGATGCTGCGGCAGCAGATTTTTTTTTACTGTTTTTGTTCGTATTTTGTAAAGCAATTTTTTGTGAATTTTCTTCAAACCTTTTTCCCCTTTTTCTTCTTTTAGGGAAAGAATTTTCCTATTTTCTTTCTTAGTGCACTTTTGCCCTATAAGAGTAACACATCTTCCAAGTTTCATGCTTCTAGGACTAATGGTTTAGGCTGTACGTTGATTTTTCTTTAAACCTTTTTTCCCTTTTTTCTCCTCTTCGGGAAAGAATTTTCCAATTTCCTTTCTTAATGCACCTCTACGTTATAAGAGGAACATACCCTCCAAGTTTCATGCTTCTAGGACTAACGGTCTAGGCTGTGCGTTGATTGTCAGTCAGTCAGTCAGTAACGAAAGAGTTTTATATATTTAGAAGAAGAAGAAGAAGATCAGTGGCTCATTTGGTGTTTCGTGTGCGTGTTAATGTATAATCGAATCAGATTTTTTTGATTTGACATGACCAACTGCTGGTTACCATAGTTTTGAGCATGTACTTCAGAGTAGGTTGTGAAGGCGAGTGTTGTTGTGGCCGTTTTTTTAAACGGTGTTTAGTTTCGGTATGGTAGGTGTTTTCCGCGATTTTGTCTTAGTGGTTGTCGTGGGTTTTAAATAAACTTTTGTGTGTATTCAAATTTGATGACAGGTGCTGCGGTAGCTTAATTTTTTTTACTGTTTTTTTGCGTATTTTGTAAAACATTTTTTTGTTATTTTTGTTAAAATCATTTTCCGTTTTTTCTTCTTTTAGGGGAAGAATTTTCTTATTTTCTTTCAGTAATAATCAGTAATAATCAGTAATAATCAATTTATTGGTAAAGTGCATGTTTACAGGTCAGTTAATAATTTGTAAATAATGTAAATTAGTTAAAAATTATAATAAAATTAATGCAACACTAATTGTTTTATTTTATAAGATATCTTCTATGTTGTAGAACGCCTTCTCAATAAGCCACAATTTGAGTTTGGCTTTAAAACTTGCATGGCTGGGCGCGTTGACGACAATCTCCGGCAAGCGGTTGTACACAGTAGGCCCCAGGACGTGTGCAAGTCTATTAGACTTGGTGAGCCGGTGTGTTACTCTCACGAGTTTACGTGCACCCCGAGTGTTGTAAACCCGCGCATGCCCGTCTTCTCGCGTTTTAAAATTGTCTAAATTTTGCCTCACAAATACTGCCACTTGCATAATTACGATTGAGGGCAGCGTTAGTATCCCCAGTGATGTAAAGTACGTTTTTACAGACGTGTCTCGCGCCACCTTCACGATCGACCTAATAGCGCGTTTTTGCATGCGGAAGACGCGCTCGCGATCGGCAGCGCGCCCCCAGAGCTCTGCTCCGTACTGCAAAAGCGAGTGGACGGTCGCGAAGTAGCAGGTGCGGACAACGTCAGGGGATACGACACGTGACAACCTATACAGAGCAAAACATGCACTTCCCAGCTTCGCGCATAGTTTGTCGGTATGGGATCCCCACGTTAGTCCACGGTCGATTTGAAACCCTAGAAAGGTGGTTGATGGAACTTGGTCAATGGGTGTGTTTTGGATCGTTACAGATAAGTCCCTTGCATAGCGGCCTGAGATGGAAAAATGGATGAAGTGGGTCTTTTTTAAGTTAAGTACGAGTCCATTCCAATTGAACCACATTGCTACCTGCCGGGCAGCATCGTTCAACCGTTTCTCGAGCTCATCCAGTGACGGAGCGTGGACCACCACGGCTACGTCATCAGCATACATATACACCTCACCTGCTGAGACATGCTCCGGCAAGTCGTTAAGAAGCAGGGAGAACAATAGGTTGGATACCGACGATCCCTGTGCCACACCCATTACAGTTCGTAAGGACTCAGACTTGGTCTCACCTCCATCACCAACCACTATCTGTGACCTTCCACGTAGGAGATCCGTAAAGAGCGCGTGTGCTTTTCCTCTTATTCCGTAGTGCTGGAGCTTGCAGGCGAGAACACTGTGATCTGCAACGTCGAAAGCTTTCGATAAGTCACAGCACAGGACTGCTACTTGCTGTTTCGCCTCACAAGCTGCCATCACCTGCCGGAGGACCTCACGAGTAAGCGAGGTAGTCGAGCACCCGGCGCGATACGCGTATTGGCGATCCGACAGTGCTTCTGTTGACGCTAGAAATTCAGTGAGGCGGGAGCTGAGACCATTTTCGAGAATTTTCTTAGTGCACCTCTGCTCTATTAGAGGAACACACCTTCTAAGTTTCATGTTTCTAGGGCTAACGGTTTAGGCTGTGCGTTGATTTTTCTTCAAACCATTTTTCCCCTTTTTCTCCTCTTCGGAAAAAAAATTTCCATTTTCCTTTCTTAGCGGATGCCTACGTCATAACATCTACCTGCATGCCAAATTTCAGCCCAATCCGTCCAGTGGTTTGGGCTGTGCGTTGATAGATCACTATGTCAGTCAGTCACCTTTGAGTTATATATATTTAGATACGTAGCGTGGTAGATTTTATATCGTAATTTCAGGATGGACCTTGACAAGAAGTTTAGGCAAGTCGAGTTGGGATAAGGGAAAATGTAAACAGTGGGCAAAGACTGGTGGCAGAAACGTCTCAAAATCAAAATATTACCTCTGGTGCTGATACCGTCCGATAACCACTAAGCAACGTTGACCGTACGCTTGTGTATACTTGTGCTTACAATTACTTGCAGCCTTATCAATACGAGCTGTCTAAGATGATACTTATCGTCGCTTGCAGAGTGGAACAAGCAGTCCTCTAAGCGGTTCCATATCATCCCGTCACTCCGCCGTGATGTCATCAAGCGCGGTATCAGTCGCGGCCGCCACTATGACGGTCCAACAAGCCGAGGCGCCTAAGATGGCACTTGACGACTTTTACCCTTGCTTTTATCCCAGTATGTCACCACAAGAGCCTATGAAGATGTCAGACTCAATGTCTCTTGCAGAGTGGAACAAGCAGTCCTCTAAGCGGTTCCATATCATCCCGCCACTCCGCCGTGATGTCATCAAGTGCGGTGTCAGTCGCGGCCGCCACTATGACGGTCCAACAAGCCGAGGCGCCTAAGATGGCGCTTGACGACTTCACGTCACAACTTGGCGAGTCTGACGCGAGGGCTCTCGTCGATCTCTTGAAGCTAGCCGCGGCCGGGAGAATACCAGACTCGAGCGGCGCTGTGAAGATCATCACTGATGTTCTTATGGGTATGTTGTCTCGTTACTAATAGAGAAAAAACTAAATATACACACAAACAAAACACTCTAACACTAACACTAAGTGTACACTCGCTTAAGTCTTTTCTAGCCACGTACCATAATGTTACTGTACCCATAGTGTAACGTCCAGTTTTGAGAACCTAAATAAAAAAAAAATTCTGTATATGACAATTTCTAAAAAAATAAATCTTAATTTAAACAAATTACTACTTAAAATACTTTTTTAAATGGATTACCTTAAGGGTTGAGTTACACTGGCTATGGATATGGAACCTATACAATTATCAACCCTGTACGTGTAATTTTGTAAAAAATAAACACTGACTTTCTTTCCCGTTCTTATTTTACTTATAATGCATCATCATCATCTTCATGCACTTATCCTACTTTATGTGGGGTCCATTCCACTCTGTCAGCTGTCATCTCTATGTTCACTCATTCTTATCCATATCATCTTTCACACAGTTCATTAATCTTTTCTCTGTCCTACCTCTACCCTACTCACATATCCACTCACATTCACACATCAGAAAAAGGGTTGCAATAATATGCTATGAATATTATTTCCCCAGCTCTATGCGCCAGTAAGCCGGGAGTGGCGGACATGGTTGTGGAAGTGTGCGTGTGTGAGTTGGAGGAAGCGGCCGCGGGAGGGGGGCGCGCGCCGCCTCGCCCTATCACAGTCGACAGCCCGCATCCATACGCTGACGATACCGACATCTCGGGTACGTTCATTCATCGCACTAGAACGTGAAACGGCCGAAAGGATTTTAATTCAAATTAAAATTTACATTTTCACTTTGACTTTTTGACAGGCGTAGTGAAAATCCCCGGTGCTACGTCACTGCGCATTGTGTTCGAGCAGGGTTGCTCTACAGAGCGACGCAACGACCCGCTGACTATACTAGACGGCACCGGCCGAGTGCTAGCCACGAGATCCGGCAGGGAGCCAGCCGACTGGGCGCAAGAGATCATAGCCAACTGTAAGTGTATTGTACGGTCCCGGTGCTACGTCACTGCGCATTGTGTTCGAGCAGGGTTGCTATACTGAGCGTCGCAACGACCCGCTGACTATACTAGACGGCACCGGCCGAGTGCTAGCCACGAGATCCGGTAGAGAGCCAGCCGACTGGGCGCAAGAGATCATAGCCAACTGTAAGTGTATTGTACGTCCCCGGTGCTACGTCACTGCGCATTGTGTTCGAGCAGGGTTGCTCTACGGAGCGACGCAACGACCCGCTGACTATACTAGACGGCACCGGCCGAGTGCTAGCCACGAGATCCGGCAGGGAGCCAGCCGACTGGGCGCAAGAGATCATAGCCAACTGTAAGTGTATTGTACGGTCCCGGTGCTACGTCACTGCGCATTGTGTTCGAGCAGGGTTGCTATACTGAGCGTCGCAACGACCCGCTGACTATACTAGACGGCACCGGCCGAGTGCTAGCCACGAGATCCGGTAGAGAGCCAGCCGACTGGGCGCAAGAGATCATAGCCAACTGTAAGTGTATTGTACGTCCCCGGTGCTACGTCACTGCGCATTGTGTTTGAGCAGGGTTGCTATACTGAGCGTCGCAACGACCCGCTGACTATACTAGACGGCACCGGCCGAGTGCTAGCCACGAGATCCGGCAGGGAGCCAGCCGACTGGGCGCAGGAGATCATAGCCAACTGTAAGTGTATTTTACGTCCCCGGTGCTACGTCACTGCGCGGATTGTTAAATCTATCATATGACTTTAATTACTGTTCAGGAGGTTATCTACCACAAGCGCCATCTAGCGACCGACGTCATCAACGATGACAGTGACAACACCACGAGACGTCTAAAGACCAAGCTGTCACTTGTCATACGTCACTCAACGTCACGTCAAAGGAAGAATCATCAACTTCTTCAATTTTCCATTGCTAATATTGGTAGTTGAGAATGTGTGTGATGACCTGAAACAGTTAAAATATAACATTTCTGCAGGTGATGAAGTAAGATGGCGGTTCATGAGCGATGGGTCTGTCAATGGTTGGGGCTGGAGGTTCACGGTCCATCCTATATTACCATCAGAGTCTATTGTTGTAAGTATTACAATAAAAAATATTAAAAGCGTATAGAAAGCTGAAGTAGCAAAAGGCTCTTTATGTGGCTCGGAGAACTGGCTATATCGGAAATAATTAAAAGAAAATTGTTCTCGAATGGTGACCACGAACCGATGACATTGCGAAACTAGCAGTCAGTGGGTAGTAAGAATGGTACAAACTGGCCTGGGAACCTATGGGAAATAGCTTTGTCCGGCAGCGGACTATAAAAAAAATAATCATTTTTAACATTTTAAACGTCTTAAAAAAGGAGGTTTTCAATTCTCTTTTTAAACCAAAGATTTTGATCTGTACAGGATGTTGGATCGGACCGGTATGTGCTAGCTTGTCCGTCTGTGGAGCTCGCGTGGCGACTACTCGATGGCTCTCTGCTAGCGTCCATATCCAACGACCATCAACTAGCGCCGAGGCTGGCTCAAGCATTGGCTATATGCGCGCAAATGCCTACTCTATGTAAGTACTGTTTGAGCGTCACTCTGTTACGAACTGAAAAATGGCTGCGCAAGCGCAATTTCCTGAATTTTCTTTGTTTTGTTTTTGTTTATACCAAATGAATTGAGGGTTGTTTTGGGATTGTGATACATGTATTTTTTCCTTGGAAATAACGCTTGATGGTGATCAAAAAAGTTTTTCGTAAAAATAAGAATAGCCGAAAAAATCACAAAAATTGCATGGTATCGAAAAAAAATGTTTTATAATGCTACCCGCCGCTGTTTAATGATTTCGTATTGGAAAAAAATGATCTACATGATACCCATACTCTTTTCTAATAGGAAGTGACTGAAATAAGGTAAACAAAGTAGTTTTTTGTTATGAAAAAGACTTTTTAGTTTCTTTGACATTCATTCGAGCATGCGCAAGCTTCCGGAAGTGACGTAATGGCCGGAAATGGGACGCTTGTTCCGGAAAACTGGACGCTCAAGTGGATAATGTACAGTGATAGCAAAAAGTGTTGTCCTCACAGCTTGGCGCGCGCGAGTGTGGTGCGTGCGTCGCTTGCGCGGCGTTGTACGCTACGGCGAGCGAGTGGGCACGCCGCCCGCGTTGCAAGACCTGCCCAAACTATTGCAGGCGCAGTATGAACACGAGGAACCGGCTCTGAGAACCGGCTCGCATTTAATGCATACGCATTATATGAAGGTATGTCAATAGAAATGTAAAGTAATATAAATTTAAGGTAGTTCGAAACCACCTAGCTTTAAGACGTTTTAAAGTTATCCTTGTGGTACTACTGTATAAATACACTTTTGGCTTTGACTTTAAAAAACAGTGTATTCAAAAGTGTATTCTGTATGGCGCCAAAGATTTACAACAAATTACCCAGAAACATTCTCGAAATAGACTCCCTAAAAGTCTTTAAAAATCTCCCTAAAATGCTTATACAAAAAGCTTACTTCTATTGAAGATTATTTATGTGACAATTTTGATTCCTGACATTTATTATAATAAGCTAGTATGCATATTTTTTGCGTAATTTTATTTTCTTTGACATTTTGAATTTTCGATCGATATCGATCTCAATACCAAACACACTTGACTAACTGCAAAATCTCCCAACAGGAACTAGCATGGCTAGCCTGCGGGCTCCGAGTAGACTCCAAAGTGTGCATCGGCCCCGAGTCAGCGCGTTGGTTCTGGTTCAAACGCTACTGCCTAACTATCCGCACTGCCGACGCACTCATCAAACGACAAGTCATCCCCACTCCCTTCCTATCTGAAGTGAGGAAACGGTTAGCGGACCTGGGGGTCTACAATACGGAGGAGGCTAGCGGCAGTGATAATCAGTACTCGTGGGAAGATAACACTAAGTTCACGAAGCAACATGATGAACAGTTGTTGCATTGGGTTCAAAAGTAAGTCACTTGATACTTTGGTACTGTGGTTTTAAAATAATATGTGAACTGCCGTGAAGCATTGCTGTGTTTCGGTTTGAAGGGTTAGGCAAAATTACTGGCACGTGAGGGCTGAATATCTGTGCCTCAAGTTGATGGACGCAGGGCAGTGAATCGACAGGCATTTGTTGTGCTTTGTTTTAATTTCCAGTTGTTTTGTCTCTCAATAGACTTATGTCAGAATGAAGGAAACGATAAAATTATGAAACATTTTTTATTGTAGTACTTCGCAATGCGTCGTCAGTGTGACACTAGGGCTGTTGTCTCCAAATAATCTAGGTACAGAGAAGGCCGAAAAAAATACCATTTATTTGTGACTAATAATAATAATTAAAAATATAAGGCTGACTTTATAATCTTCAGGCACGATAGACATCTTTTGAGGTCGATTTGTGACTGCTGCGATTAAAATGAATATATCGAAAAATAAAATATTAAATTTTGCTTGGCAAGAAGGGACGGGAGATGGACGAAGGCGGCTACAGAATGGTGGCGAAGGGGTGCTCAAAGACCTAGAGGCAGACCACCCGTTGGTCAAACGACATTGTTGCAAGTGCTGGGAATGAGTGGATGAGACTCGCGAGGGACCGGAAAGAATGGCGCAATAAAGAGGAAGCCTATACTCAGCAGTGGGTGCAAACGGGCTGATGATGATGATGATATCGAAAAACAAAACCAGTGTAGTATCTGAAATCATAGAAGTTCATCTCATATTGTTGCCACCAGGCGTCCAGAAGACTGGACAGGTTGGTGGGGCGGTGGCTCCCGCGGCTGCGTGGTGTACGGCTGGGGCCACAACCACCGCGGCCAGCTGGGCGGCGTGGACGGGGCTAAAGTACGGGCCCCAACGCCGTGCCTTGCGCTAGCCGCCCTCAACCCGGTCCAGTTGGTGGGCGGGGAACAGACGCTGTTCGCTGTCACGCCTGATGGGAAGGTCTATGCTACTGGTAAGATTCCCTCGGTATCATACTCTGGTGAGATTGGTGAGATAACTCTGCCCGTGACTGATGGTGGAAAACATGAAAAAATGGATGAAATGGATTGGAAATTCCAGTCCATATTTTATACCATCATTAGCGCGCAGAATCAACTCTTTCTTGTCGTGGATGTTTTTACAGGTTTTGCATTACTCGTCGATTTGAAATGTTGCCTACTTATTTTAAATTCAGCACAAAAAGGAGATGTTTTCGATACTATCGCCAATCACAATGCACCCGATGCGACCGCAAATTACTACAACTACTATGTGTTGCTTTATTGTAATAGTTTTTCTTGGTAATTTGAATTTATTCGCTCACTGATTGTGGAATTATTATAACAGGTTACGGTGCAGGAGGGCGGTTAGGAATCGGTGGTATCGATTCTGTATCACAACCTACGTTACTCGCTTCGTTGCAACACATCTGTATAACAAAGGTAACTAACAATACTCGTTTTAGAGGCATCTAGTTAGGCGATTGGTGTTTACAGCGTTTAAAATGATTTCATAGGGCTGTGTTAGAATCGTACTTAATCAAACTTCTTTTGTAAAAAAAAAGAACCTCTTTTAACTCTTATTAAGTGTTATCACTTATTTGTAAATGTTTCTGTGTGCAATAAAGAATTATGAATTAAAATAACATTAGATAAAATTATAAGAATGTTAGTTGAGTGATGGGCTGGTATTCAGGAATCGTGAAAATGAACGGTTGATATAGGTATATTATAAAACGCTTTTACTTTGAACAGCAAGTTAAAGCACTGCTGGGCCCTGTTTAATAAAGCTGACAATTCGACGAGTCCGACATATGTCAAAAAGTGACAATTTGACAATTATTCTGTTTAATAAAACCGACAGGCGACAAAATTTTGATGGTAGTAAATTTACAAATATGTCACATTGTCACGACAATTCGGCCTTTTTCTGTATAATATTATTTTTGAAACGACAAGTGACAGGTGAAAATTTGTCGTTGAAAACTTGTCAAATCTTCTTTATAAAACATAAAATTGTCGCGAAATATTGACATATTTGTAGAATTGTCTGACGATTCTGACAGGAGCTTTACCCTCTGTCGCGAAATCGTATTTTGAAGGTGTTTGTTTAGCTCCGTAAAACAAAATTATGTCAGAAGTCGACAAAATTGTCGCGACAACCCGACAAATGTCAGAAATGATTTGACTGTAGTTTCATGACATAATTGTCGAGTTTTGACAAATATGTCGTAATACCACCTGTTTGTAACATATTTGTCACTTTTATAAAACAGCTTAAGCACGACAATTCCACAATTTTGTCGCTTTTTGACTTAAATGTTGAATTGTCAGTTTTATTAAACAGGGCCCTGGTTTTCGTTGATATATTCCCAACGATCCCACTAGCCCACCTCACCAGTGGGGTCGTTGTGACTTGTAGATATTACAAAAGGCTGAACGATTTTTTTTGTAAGCAACACAACACACTTGTCAATGCTATACATTCTTTATTATTAAAACGTGTGACTTTGTTTTTTTAAATGGCTTAGGTGGCGTGTAACTCGGGAGGAAAACATTGTTTGGCGCTATCGGCCGAAGGGGATGTTTACAGTTGGGGTGAGGGCGAAGATGGAAAACTAGGACATGGGAACAGAGTGTGAGTAGAGACATACCTACACTACGCCTTCCAATCCTAAGGTCGTGGGTTCAGTCGTGTACCAATGACGTTTTCTGCCGAAAAATGTATGTATGCCAGTACTCTCAAACGGTGAAGGAAAACTTCGTTAGGAAGCTGGCACCGGCATGTCGTAAAATCTAAAAATAATCGAGCAACACGCGTCAAGCGTCACGCAAAAAGGGGCCCCCAGCGGCCTACTTGCGGAAACCAGTCTGACACACTGGAGTGCGAATGATGAATTTGCCAATTTTACCACAAATTCACAAATTCATTTTAAATATCTCATTATTATTATTATTTTGGGCGCACTTAAAATCCTTTCACCACACTGTTTTGCCAGAACTCGTAGTGACACGAAGAAGAAGATGATTATTATTTTTATTAGTTTGATTTTGAACTACTGTACTTCTGTATTATTTGTAATTTATGGGTTATTTTTATTGCCTGAAATAAAAATATAATAATATGATTACATTTCTATTTATAATACAGAAGCTACGACCGGCCGAAATTGATATCATCGCTCTCGGGACTGGAAGTGGCTGCGATCGCGTGCGGAGGCGCGCATTCGGCGTGTCTGACGTCACGCGGACGCATCTACACTTGGGGCAAGGGCAGATACGGACGGCTGGGGCATGGCGATTCGGAAGACCAACTTGTTCCCAAATTGGTAAGTCTAGTTCAAAAACAAGTTAGAATTAAATATATATATTTTTAGTATCTAGTTTTTGGGTAGAACAATGATCTGCGGCGTAGGTATATGCCTGTTTCGGCGATAACTCAGTACTCCATTAAAAATGTGCATACCTACTAATAAAAAATAAAAAAAATAACGTGGACAATCCACACAGCACTATCAAGCTCCAAACTAAGCAGAGCGTGTACTATGAGAACCAGATAGCTGATATAGTGCTTATGAATTCAATATTTTCTGATGAATAAATTCATAGCTTGATTTTTTTGGAAAAAAATATTTTGAGTGCAATATATTTTACAAAAATCAAACCCAGCGACGACGATCTCGCTGTCAAAAAAATTTTTTTGCTTCTCTTTTCTTTTCATAATCTACTAGTTACAAACTGGAATTGGCTAATACCACATAAATACGTGATGTATGCCCATGTAGACAGAAGGAACCGCTCAACATCAGATTAACCATTTAAAACGTTGATACAGGTGGAGGCACTGCAGATGTATCGAGTAGTGGACGTTGCGTGTGGTTCGGGCGACGCTCAAACTCTCTGCATAACAGATGACGACAATGTCTGGTCTTGGGGCGACGGCGACTACGGGAAACTAGGTATGTAGTGATAGCCAATTTTCGAAAGAGGTAACATCACTAGGAACAGTCAACACTAGCGCGCGCGCAGGATGGGGGGGAAATAAAGATAAAGATTGAGGAGGAATAGCGTTGGGATTCAATTCTTTGGGATCAATAACTTTTTGAATTGTCTATCTTTTACAGTAGGATGGTATGACTACGGTAACGGCTTTCCATTAGGTCGCCGTATAACGGCTTGCTTTTTATTATAAAAATAAAATCAAACTTACAAAGTAATTTATCCATTTATGTATATTTTATCTACCACTAATTTTATTATTATATTTACATAGGCTTGCCCAGCACCTATACTATTCTGACAGCTTAGTCGGCCTAATCCACAAGAAAGACACGGTCAATGCAGAGCTGACTAAGTCAAGGGTTTCCTCACGATGTTTTCCTTCACCGTTTGAGAGCACTAGCATTGTGTACACAAATTTTCCGAACAGATAAATCCATAGGTTCGAACCCGCGACCTTAGGATCCGAAGGCGGGCCAATAGACCACCAGTGTTTTCTTATGATACTACAGTATTTTATATTGGTTTGCTTTTTAGGTCGTGGTGGTTCAGAAGGCTGTAAACTGCCAATGAGAATAGACTGCTTGAAAGGACTTCGTGTGGTGAAAGTGGAATGCGGATCTCAATTTTCCGTCGCTCTCTGTCAATGTGGAAGCGTTTATACTTGGTAAGCTATTGGTCGGATTTGATATAATAATATCATCTATTGATTGTATCATCTCTATACAATAATCTTATTATTTGACAATCCTCATAGCTCAGTTGGTAGTACCTCTGCCTTCTGCGCAGGAGGTCATGGGTTCGATCCCCACCGAGAACAAACATTTGTGTGGTGAACATAGATGTTCTCTGCCTGTGTATTATTTTCTGTTGTTTCCATCTTCTTTCTTCCGTGTCACTAGTTCTTTCGAAACCAATGTGGTAAATGGGTTTTACATGAGCCTGGTTATTTCAGGGGTAAAGGAGACTATCATAGACTAGGGCATGGAAGCTATGAACATGTGCGTCGGCCGATGCGAGTGACAGGAATGCAGGGGAAACTCATCGTTTCTATCGCTACTGGTAAGTCAATTACTTTTTAACGAAATTTAAATAAAAAATAAGGAGATACTCAATTCGGTTGTATTTTTTTTATGTTTGCTGTTAGCGCATAAATTCGACATTTATGAACCGATTTGATTTTATTTATTACAAAGGTCCAGATTGATCCCATAG
This sequence comes from Thera obeliscata, assembly GCA_947578465.1. Classification (NCBI taxonomy): domain Eukaryota; kingdom Metazoa; phylum Arthropoda; class Insecta; order Lepidoptera; family Geometridae; genus Thera; species Thera obeliscata. The sequence continues at coordinate 11,493,904 of OX387926.1, forward strand.
ACATTTTATCAGAATCGGATCTGCAGTTTGACCATGAAAAATTTTTGGTTGGTTTCTCAAGTTTTTTGTAACTTCACTTTTAATCAATAAACAAACCATTCCAATCCAATTAACAAGGACTTTGAATTGTCTTATGAACTAGGTGAATCTAAATACGAGATCCAAACGAGGTACCCTATATTTCAAGGACTTCTTCTGGCTAATAATGATAAAACCAACTTATGCAAATTAGTGACGACTTGTAACAGGACAGAAGTTCGAAGAACTGAAGACTGAATAAATGACGGCCATTTTGGCAGATGTACCTTCAACAAGATGGCCGCTATCAACTGTCAAAGTTCGGAAGCCCCTGTTTAAAGACCCCCATTAATCTTAGTTTTGAAGTATTAATCGTAGCTATCGTTTTCTTGTGAACCACATCTCCATCTACTGAATAATAATGTTCTGTCCAGGGAGTTTGCACTGCGTGGCGTGTACGGATGCGGGTGAAGTGTACACTTGGGGAGACAACGATGAAGGACAACTAGGAGATGGCACCACGCTCGCGGCGCAACGACCGAGGCTTTTGATCGCTTTACAGGTACTTACACATTAGAAGATACTCAATATATTTATTGAGCACTGAGATGACGAATGATAGAGGTGAGTGGAAGAAGAAGAAAACCTGTTGTGCCGACCCCACTTAGTGTGGGATAAGGGCAGGAAGATGATGAGATGATGATGAGTTGATGACACATGGTTTAGTTTAGGTATATAAAAAGTTCTGTGGAAGTCAGTATCACATGGACCTTGTAACTCAAGAACGGCTGAACCGATTTGGCTGAAAATTGGTGGAGAGGTAGCTTAGAACCAAAAGACGGACATGGGATACTTTTTATTCTTTAATATGCACGGAAACATTAACAAATAAGTTAAAGAGTTTTCTTCCAGCAAACCTTTGGGGCTAAGAGAAAGCTAAAATTAAAAAGGTAACAATACCTTAGAATTTAGCAGTATACTGCGCGCGTTGCTATTAATCGACGGGTATGCAGTGTCAATCAATTAGAGTATAACTCGTACCAACGAGGTATGCGCTTCACACCTTACCATATCTTTCATTGTTAGGGTAAGAAGGTGACGAGGGTTGCGTGTGGCAGTGCCCATACGGTCGCGTTATGCGTGGAGGCGCCGAGGGCTCCTAGGCCGCCGCCGCCGCCGCCGCTCGAGTGCCATCTCTTGAGAGATATGTCCACGCAACTCATTTGTAATAGACTGGTAAGCTCTGCTCTAATCTAAAAAGATAAATTACTGTAAACAGAGTACTGTGTAAGTGTAAACATGCATATATATTTTTTTATATTTCATGCAATTTACGTATGGAACCATAAAGCCCACATGATGTTGATTGGTAACCATCGCCTATAACAAAGCATTGTGCCCTGCGATGCACTGCGTCCATCAACTTGAGGCATACAGATGTTCAGCCTCATGTGCCAGTAATTTCAACGGCACCCACACCCTTAAAACCGAAACACTGCAATGCTGCTTCACGGCAGAAATAGGTCCACTATGACAACTCAAAGTTTGATGAACCAAGGCAAAACGGCTGTTTTATGCTGGTTTTTTGTATGATCCTTTTACAAATTGCTTGAAACTAGAGTTAAGCTAGAGCTACTTCTAAAAGTAACAAGAGATACGTAAAAAATTCAAATAATATCTAAGTTTTGTTAATTATTTGCAGGTGCTACTTCATCAATTCTCCGAACTGGTCTGTCCAAACTTGCCTTTACTAATCTTAGACGGACCTTTGGACCAGTTGAGGACGTTACTGTTTTATAGTGTTAAAGAAGCTGCGTTCAGAAAGGTAAGAATCATACTAAAATCCAAAAGACATTCTCAAATATTTAAGTGGCCTTTTGATGTCCCAAAGAGATTTTTTCATAGAGTATTTTTTTTTATCTTTGCAAAGTGTCTGTCTGCAAATAAATTAAGTAGCTGTTTTGTGTGCATTTTGTTAATACTTGTATTCAGCGTAAATTTTCTTTAAATGGTTTACTATAAGAAAAAAATCCATACTAAACTAAATAAATATTGTGGACAATCTACACAACTCTTTAAAGCCCCAAATTAAGCAGAAAGAAAGATCTCAGTGGGGATTGAACCCACGACCTACAGCGCAGAAGGCAGAGCTACTACCAACTGAGCTGATAGGCCAGTCAACTAAAACTAAAATATGTTTTTGCAGGCAATAATGGCTACGATGGTGCGAGAGAGACAGCACGGGCCGGTCGTGGAGTTATCCCGAGTGGGAGCGAGACGGGCGAGAAAGGGCGGATCAGGGTTAGCTGGGCCTGCGGGCATGAGATCGGTGTTTGGACAAATGGTAGCAAGACTGCCCGTACTGACGCAAGACGCTCTAGCGCTGCCGCATAGAGTGTGGAAAGTCAAGTTTGTTGGTAAGTGACATATTTTAGCGTTTGCTATACATAATATCGCGTGGAACTGGAACCTAGACTCACCTAGCTTTAAAACGTTACAATGTTATCCTTGACATACCATTGAATAAATAAATATAATAATAATAATTTTACAATTATATTTTTTATTTAAATAATTATATCTATATTGTAAAAAACTTAAAAATTAAGAAAATAAATTAAATATCTGAATAAATAATGAATAAATAAATATATGACATGATAATAGGCGATGGTTACCACTTAACATCAGGTGGGCATCATTAGCTAAATATATTAAAAAAACTGTATCCAATTAAGTTACAATTTGTATGTTTTCCCAGGTGAGAGCGTAGACGATTGCGGCGGCGGCTACAGCGAGAGCATAGCAGAGATGTGTGAAGAGCTCCAGAACGGATCGCTACCGTTGCTAATGGCGACGCCGAATGGGCGTGGCGACGCGGGCGCGTCACGTGACGCATTTCTCCTGAACCCTACCGCTGCCACGCCGCTGCATCTCAACTGTTTCCGATTCCTAGGTACCTATTGATCATTTGAGAACATGGAAATGTGGGTCAAGTGCACGGAAGGAGCCTCTTTGAGGCGCACTTGAAATCCAAAACCACACTAGTTTGAATAGCCTGTTTGAGTGCACACTTGAAATCCTTTCAGCACACTGGTTTGGGCAGACTGTTGTGTTATTGTCGTTGGTGTATTGTGAAGGGCTCGTCCAGGAAGTACTTCCACTATGCCTATTTCTGCCGTGAAGCAGTATTGCTGTGTTTCGATTTCAAGGGTGTGGGTACCCAAAACCTGTAGTGTGGGTAGTGTAGTGGTAGTGTGGGTACGCAAAACATAACTATTTCCGATTCCTAGGTATTGGTTGATAAGTTAAGGATTTAACGTAGCAATTAAAGAAAAAAAAAGCTACCAAATAAGCTATTTGACCTGTACGTGTTTCTTACTCCATTCTCTTCCAGGTGTCCTGATGGGTATAGCGATTCGCACGGGGTCACCGCTCTCTCTGTCCGTCGCGGAAGGCGTGTGGCGCCAGTTGGCGGGACAACCGCTACGGCCGCAAGACTTGGCTGAAGTAGACAAGGACTTTCTGCCGGCGCTGCTTTGCATACGGGATATGACGCCGCAGAATAAAGTTAGTGTTAATCTATACTAATATTATAGAGCTGAAGAGTTCGTTTGGTTGAACGCGCTAATCTCGGGAACTGCTGGTCTGAATTGGTAAATTATTTTTGTGTTGGATAGTCCATTTATCGAGAAAGGCTATATAAAATCACGCTACGATTAATAGGAACAGCATGAATTGAAAATGTTGCAAAAATGTATGTCTATCCTTTTCTAACACGGGGAACTTTTCTATGTCCATCCTTTTCTATCACGCAAGGATTTTTATAAAAATTCTCGAGTTTGATAAAAATTGAATAACAAATAACTATTAACATTCTGGAATGCCCGGGCAACGCCGGGCTTCTCTGCTAGTTATCATAAGCTTAGCCAGGTTGACATTATATAAGTTTTCACGGACCTAATTTCGCACGAGTGATTTCAATGCAAGTAAAACTTCGGTTCGTATGTATAATCTGGAAGTATGGACGCAATAAGTTTAAGTTCACATAAATATTCTTCTCTGAACCTTAGCGTAATAGACCTAGATCTGCGTCTCGTAAGCTTCAGGTAAGCTTTAGGTAAGGTAATTAAGTACAGGCATCTCGCAAGGTTTTAATTAAAACCTAGTGCAGTTTTAAACATCATATCATTTGAAAATACGCATTGGGTTCTAATTCAAAGCGCAGGTGACGGAAAATAGATTTTATTTGCAAAATCCAGTTTAAAACGTATTCAAGAACCATCATAGCTGAAATTATTATGATAATTTTTAAATGGAAGCTTATATGGTTTTATTTTCCAGGAGCTCCAAAACCTGGAACTTCCATTCTCGATCCCGTCGGCGGCCGGTCACGAAGTGCCACTCTCCACGCGACACAAGCGGGTCACTCCCGACAACAAGGATGAATACGTGCAGTTGGCGTTGCATTACAGGTATAGCCGGGAAACTTGTTGACTATGACTATACATACGCGTCTCTATCGCTTGAATTCATAGTGCAGGGGTACAATAGTTCTAGAAAGTTCACTAGCTGCTGACCTCTGTCTCTTGTTTATGTTCAGTCCTGTCCAGCCCAAGGTTGCCTGGTAGAGATCGCTGTTAGCGATAAGGCCGCCCATTGTAATAGTATGACTTATATTATGTGTGTGATTTTTAAGCTCAAAACTGTATCCTATTTACCTTGTGTGTCATTGTGATCAATAAAGAGTTATCTATCTGTCTGTATAACAATAATTACTGTCCGTAGACTCCACGAGTTTGACGAGCAGATCCGCGCTGTTCGAGACGGTATGTCCCGCGTGATTCCCGCGCCGATGCTGGCGCTATTCACCGCTGCGGAGCTGGAAACACTGGTCTGCGGCTCTCCGGATATACCGATCCAGGCGCTGAAGGCCTCCGCTACTTATAAAGGTACGTAGAATAGAAAATATTTGATTGCTCACCACATAATGTTTACACAACAACGCAGACAAACGTCAAAGCGGAATATATTGGCCTGAATTTATGTGCATCCTAACTAATAATGCCCTCAGTTTTATTCGCCCGCGCGTGGTGGCGGCTATTGTGATATAAATTCTTTTTAGTTAACTTTTCCGACGAGCTTTATATTTTTTTCAGTAAACATTTTTATAAATTTCAAGTTTCATCTTTATCAAAAAGCCACACTCTAGCTGCACGGTTCCTCAGATCATAGAAATAGAATTAAAATATAAGATGGCCAAGGAAGTCCTCGCCTGCGGCTCGGCCTTCAAACTCATACCCGACCTGCAATTGCCTATTTCGCTGCCTTTGCAATAATGTACTATTCTTTGAATAGGTGTTGAGGCCAACGCACCGCTCGTCCAATGGTTCTGGGAGGTTATGGAAGAGCTTTCGGGGAGCGAACGTGCCTTATTCCTGCGATTCGTGTGGGGACGGACGAGGCTACCGCGCGCGCCGCAAGATCCTAGGCAGAGGGACTTTGTGCTGCAGGTAATGCACCTTATTGCATAAGGAATAAGATTCTATTTAGATGTAACTTATTGTGCGAGTGAGAGGTAAATATTTGAGCGCCATTTTAGATTTTTCTTTATTGATGCGAGTGACACTAAGCTAAGTACCTATCTAATTAGGTAATCTTGGGTAGGTATTGTAAATCTACATTTATTATCAATTTTTATGTACACCGTACGCCTTTAATTAGCTATTAATTTCCATGCCAAGATTGTCTGGAAGATATCGCTCTCAGCGATAAGGTGATTCTTGCATCGTACTGAATAAAAAACTATTAACTTTGGTCGTCCATTGTTTTGCCTAATTGTTTACTTTTATATCCTGTACTGTATTTTTGTCTGATGAACAATAAAGAGTTATTATCTATATATACTTTTTTAATTTTAAGGTGTTGGACAAATATCAACCTCCCGACCATTTTCTACCAGAGAGCTACACATGTTTCTTCCTTCTCAAAATGCCAAGATATTCATGCAAGACTGTGTTACGGGAAAAGTTAAGGTATGTATTGATTAACCTCTACAAATCATGTTTAAGATATTTTTTCTCTTCTGGTTTGTATGGTCGTGTAATCAAAAAAATATTTCAAACATAAACGGTGATTAAACTATTGCTTTCTCTTATCAATGTGTTGTGACTAAGCTATTTTTAGCCTTAAAGTATGATTCTGAGTCACAATAAATAAGCATTATATCAGCTACCTGGTTCCCATAGTAAAAACTCTGCTTAGTTTGGGGTTAGATAGTATTGTGTGGATTGTCCGCATTATTAATTTAAGTTTTTTATTACCAGGTATGCGATCCACTTCTGCAAGAGCATAGACACAGACGAGTACGCTCGAGTAGCGCTCAGTGCAGCAGAACGCGTTTCCTCCGAAGAGTCGGACTCTGACGCCGATGCAGCCACACCCCCCGCCAACGCACCGCCCCCTCTGTACTCGCTAACCAGACCACCCACATGGATATGAACCAGCATAACATGAACCCTGGTATGTTTTGGATGGTATCCTGAAGAGAGACCTTCTATAAAAGTACGAGCGGGCTTTATATTTAAAGAACTTGCTTATATAACAAAAGTTTTGGAATTTCCAAATTATCACCCGAAAAAAAGCCTTTAGTATATTGCTAAAAAAAACACTATACTGGCTAACCAGACCACATGGATATGAACCAGCATAACATGAACCCTGGAATGTCTTGGATAGTATCCTGAAGAGAGACCTGATAAAAGAACGAACGACCTTTTGTAATTCAAGCACGGACGACCTTTATAAAGAACTTACTTATATAACAAAATTTCTAGAATGTCCGAATGATTACCCTGAAAAAAGCCATTAGTATATTGCTAAAAAAACAACTTTTCATGAACAAAAATTAAGCATTTGGTCACCCTTTTCTCCTCAATTAAAGCACCCACATTTTAATGAATATAAAAACACAACGGAGATTTTAGATGAAAAGTAGCTGTTTTTAAAAACGAATAAAAACGATCTGTCTATTTTTGCTGAATATTTTTCAATACACGCAGTTGTAGCTTCGCTTTGTAATGATCTGAAAATTGAGCAAACTATGCTTTTAAAATAAAATAATGTATTCTAAGGTGATTCGAGATTCATTCTCAATAGATCGATTTTACTATTTGACCTACTGAGTTTGAACATTCTAAAGTATAAGGTATAAGGTGTATTTAAATATGGTTGCTATTCCGATTACGATGCCTATCAGAAATAAGGCGATAGTTACCCAGACATGTGCGCTGCGCCCCGGTGTTACTTTACCTACATTGGGTACCAATTACTTTAAGAAAATTCCATACCTCTCTGTCCCAATTACCAGCGCACCGCCGACTTTATTCAACGCGACGCTCATGTCTATTGTGTGGAAGAGATCGCTCTTAGCGATTAGGCCGCCCATTGTACCTATATTTGTAATGGTTATTTTATATTAAGTCTTTTTTTGTGTACAATAAAGTATTAATGTATAACCTATATTCAGTCTAAAATATATTGTAGTTATGTTACACGCAATGTCACAGTAACACTGTAGAGATCTCCCAAGCTTAAAAATGCACGTCCCGCTACTCCAGTCAGTCAAAGTAAATTGTTCTTTATCACATATATTACAAGGATCATTTTTAACTACTTTGCTGTGAGTCAACGTCAGCAAAACATGGTGGAGGAGCGTGCATTTTTAGACTGGTTTATCTATACAAGAAACAAAAATCTCTTTAGATGTGATTCGCTAGTTAGATTTCAATACTGCATGTTTCTCACTAAGCTGGGTTATTCACATATTTTATAGCACCTAAGTAAGGTTTTCACAAAATATTGTATTCTAATGTCATTCCATCCACTGCGCCGCCAGTGTATATCTATTCGTTCAGTAGACTGTATAAAATCATCCTTCCAAAATTGTAATAGATTATTGAGCTTCTAATAGTTGTTTAGTATTATGTAACTTGACTTAGGTATATGATTAGATAAATAATACAACGAGGGATCACTGCCATGTAATGTATTATTGGAATGATAAGGAATCAAGACCGATTGATATTAGTACTCTTAAGATTCGCACACACTGCCGCGAACTTTGGCAGTGCTATATTTTGCAGCAATACACGGCAATCTGGATGTGCGATAAGCTTCACTCTGCCTATAGCACAGTAGACTTTGTAATAGGAAATAGAAGCCAGTGTTTTGCAATTATCGTGATGTACGCGTTGTCTTGTTTTCCTATACAAAACACGAGAAGCGAACTAAAAAACTTCGCGTAAAAAAGAACTTGTTGGTTCCCAGTAGGACGAGCGGGAATAACTTGTATTGCCTGTTAGGATTGCTGAGTACCTGATTTGCGGTATTATGCAACCCTAAAGTAAAATATGGAGTATTGAGTAACAACTGGACTCAAAATTGGAAAATTGCAATTCTATATATCTTTATACTATTGAATGTGACTGGGACAGTCTCTATAAATTTACTCAGTGCATAAGGATAAAAACCCGTCGATTTTCGCTCACACATTTTGACCAAAAGTTTTGTTTTACATGGCCCACCTGGGTGTTAGGTGGTAACCATCGCCTTTATCAAAGCATTGCCTAGTAGGTCACGTACCTCAGGAACGTGACCAATAATACACTGCCCTGCGTGCTTTCAACTTGAGGCATACAGATGTAAAATCACTGAACTTATTTATCAAAAATCCGATTGCACACTGTACAAAAAAAAAATTTTAATCTGAAAACGTTTTCTACTTTGTTTCACGGTTTTGGGTGTCTAAAAATGAGTCTACAAATAACGAAGCATTCGTGTTTTGTCTATTTTATTGATAGTTTTAATTTCAATTAAGAAACAAAACACACTAAAATTCGGTTGGTACATAGCTGAATGTTACGAAATTGAGGTTTAATCCAGAACAAACAGTGAGACTAGTCATTGATATGGTTGTTGTATGAGTGGAAATAAGTGTGTAAATATAATAGAATTTGTGGAAAGATGTTAGTAAAACAGTGTGACACCAGTTTACCAAATAAACTAGCGAAGTAGTTTAGTAGCTATACTGTGAATGTGGCTAAGTATTCAATTGTATTCAACCGATTTATGTTTGAAATTTGGTAAACTGATGCAATATTATTACATTTTAGTACCTAAATTATGATATTACTCTCAGCTCAGTTGGTAGCAGCTCTGCCTTCTGCGCCGTAGGCCGTGAGTTTGATCCCCACCAAAAACAATTATTTGTGTGGTGAACACAGGTGTTTGTTCTCTGTCTGGGTGTTAATATTGTATTCTCAGTATGTATTTACAAAAAAGTATGGTTAGAAGTATTAAATCAGCTATCTGGTTCCCATAGTACAAGCTCTGCTTAATTTGGAGCTAGATAGTGATGTGTAAAAGCTGTCTAAAATATTTATTTATGTTATTATGATTACGCAATATGAAATGTATATTATTTAATCGTCGCTTTGCTAGTATTACTAGATTATTGCCATTTGGTGCTAGTGCTTCACTATTAGAATAAAATTTTGTACCGAATGATAGTGTGCACAAAATGTTGGAAGATTGATAAAGGCACTCATAGATCCCAAAGAACATTCCTAAAATCAAAATCGATAATTTCTTTATCCAGTTGTATCACAAGGATCACTTTGAAATGTCTTAAAGCTAGGCGAGTCTAGGTGCCGCCAGTTCCACGCGACCATTACAGTTCTAAGCATAGCAATGATTAGCTCTAATAAATAATTCTGATTCTTAAAAACTAAGAGATAACAATTTTGGTCAGTTATGTGAGATGTTATATGAACCTACCACAAATACTTATTGCTAAATTAAGCTATAAAAAAACTTATCTCATTTTAATTATGTGTCATCACATCACCACTGTACCATAATCCAATTTAAAAACCAAAGAATAATGTAAGATGTAAAAGTCTTTGGTACCTTTTAAGATCTGAAATTGAAATGCTATTTTATTATGATCTGTACTGTGCAGCATTATTTATTTTTTACAAGCCTTAAGTATAATGTCAGTATAAACTATTTATTTGATGATTGGGTTTTATTTTCTTGTGTGAACCTACCCTTATTGATAGTGATTGCAACCAGGCTTTTATAATCAATTAGTAACCCCATTTACGAAGCTACACTACTTGTAGGGTCTTATGGAGTATTTTACTCCTACTAGACCAGTCATAAAAATTAATCCCTTTTTCCCTTGGTCATGCCATCACTTGTGAACAGCTGGACCGACTTGACTGAAAATTAGTGGTGAGGTAGCTTAAAACCAGGTGACAGACAGGACTTTTTAATAATCCTGAAAAAGTAACGGGAATGGGGCGGCCAGTGAATAATAAATAGGCATCTCATCAATTAGTAATTGATGGATCTAAGCCCCCTAACAAGATAATCAGTGCCTAAGAAACTGTGATCTCTTATCACTAGGTAATGACAAACAGTGACAGGACTAACTTTAAGCAATGTCTCACACCTAAGTAACGCTGAGGTTTTAATAAAAAAATATTGACTTTACATGATATATTTACTAAATAACTTAAACATTGCACTTATGGAAAGAGTTAACCATGAAGTTATTTTAACATAAACTAAAATCACAAAAATTTTACTTCTTTGATTTGGGTTTCAATGTCAGGTATAAGATGAAAGCTCCCATGACTGCATATGTTGCCTTCGCAGTCTGTAAAAAAAGAATAATTTATGTTTAGGGTAGAAAAGCTGAATTTTTATAGCTGATTTGTTTAGGTGAATGGTTGTACCTACTGGATTTGATTTTAAATATTACATCCTCGAGCTCAATGAAATTTTGAGCAGCAGTTATTGTATTGATACTGCGATATTGCTATTGGGTATTTTTTTGCTCTTGATCTTCGTTTTACGATTCTTGGGCATAACACTTAGAAAACAAGACCCTCATAACCTAAAGGTAGAAATCACTAGGCCCTCATTTCATTGATGTTGTGTTTGGACTATGGCAATTCAAGAGGCCGCTATTATTTAGTGGTACTTACGTTAGCTCTGCCTCTGTTGGTTGTGCTGTTGAAGTACTTAGACAGACCTTTAAGCTGGGATTCATCAACACTGGAGTCTCCGGCCATTCTGAAAGAAAAATAAAGATAAAACGCATGGCTAGGCTTGGAACTCACGACACGGTGCGTGGAATATGCTTAGTGCTTTCATGTACTTTGAGTTTTATAAAGAAATGTCTGCTAATATTACAATTTACCTGAAATTTTATTTACGAAGTTACGTAAACTCGTAAAGCACAGCACACAGCAAGTAGATTTTCTGTCAAATATTTTGTTGCAAGGTTGTGAAGATATTTTGCTTGTCATTTTACAGAGTTTTGACAGCAGGACAGAACAATACCAATACATGGAGAGGAACAAAGACAGCATTTTTTTCATGTCTGAAATATATTAATGGTAGTAGTCAGTGGTAGAAAATTCAGCCCGCCAAAATTTGAAAAGGCGAAGAACGAAGAGTAATTTTATTGGACACTTTGTTTAACGTTTGTGATGAGGACTATGCTGCTAATAAAGATCGCAGGAAGTCGGTGCATGAAGTGGACAGAGCTCAAAATCCATGGAAATGTTTATGGGTAGCCTAAGTCCAGCCGTGGACTTCTTCAGGCCGATGATGATGTAGATGATAGTAGTCTTGCATCCCTCGGTGGGAATCGAACACACGACCTTACGATCGTGTGCTCGATTCCCACCGAGAGCAAATACTTGCGTGGTGAACATTAATTATTATGCTAATTGTCTGTCTAGGTGTTAAACTGTATTTTATGCTAGTAAGCAGTAGGTATGTAAAAAGTAAGTAGATGTCATCTAATGTACATCTAATAAAATAATTTCAGCTATTCGGTTTCCTTATTTAGTTCGGGCACAAAATGAAATGCAAATTAAATGACCGCAAATATTTATTGTCCCTTACCATATTTTGGGGGTTCGCTTTTTACTTTTTCGGAGCGGGTTTTGCTTTGAAAAGCTTGTGGTAAACGTAGTAAATAGCACACGCTGCCATTGTAACTTTGGAGGTCTGAAATTAAAAGTGCGGTTGGTGAGCTATAGAACATTTGCTATAGTGTGGCGTTGCTCCTAAATATGGTTTATTCAATCATGAAGCTAAGTAGGTACCTCAAGCCTATTCCATCTAAAATCCTGTCCCAGTTACTATAGCGTCCGGGCGCTATAGGTGATTAGGTAGGTACTCATGCCCTAAATAGGGGACGCTGCGTCCTTTAGGGCTTGAGTAGGTACCTAATCAAATCACAAATTGTCCATAACGCATTAATCATCTTATGCAAAAGCCTGTTTTCTTTTTTAAACTGCCCATTAGATGTATAATGATGAAGGTACTTACGACAGATACCTACAGGTTATTGAAAACTTACATTTGCTCGACCCCTGTTTGTTTGGCTGTTAAAATAACGAGACAGCCCTTTTAAATTAGGGTCGTCTTCTACACCATGGCAATAACATATACGCATTGTTTTATCTTTAAAAATTTCGAAAAATACGAAAAAGTTGATGATGTGAATATCAAATCCACAGAGAATTTCAGTTTATATACTTTTTCCCTGGCCGTAGTAAAATTGGAAGCCCATTAAAACGGAGATAAATTTGGTTTGCATTTTGCTATGCCCTGTCAATTCAGCGGCAGCCAAGAGAGCAAAGAGTTTTAAAATCTATGGATGGACGTAGGTCCTGACAAAGAGGCGACCGGCGCAACAAGGAGTTTCCCAAGTATAGACAGTATGAATAGGTCCTACCATGTTTTAATAATGAGGTTAAAATCGTTTGAGTGGCCTCATTTTTAAACAAATCTGAGACTACAGCCAAAAATAAAATAAAACTAAACTTGGTGAAAAATATTCTTGTATATTTTAATCAGCTTTTTTAAAAAAACATCACAATTACTTACTTACTAAAAATACAAATCTGTTGTGTAATATTTATTAATCTTACAGTGATATACACAGAGTAAAAAGTTATTTTTTGAAAGCATCATGCCTAGGTAGTACCTACAGCCTTTAGATTTTTAGATGATTCTCTCATTAAAATCAAAACCAATGTACATAGGTACTTTTGTCAGAACCATGCTATTAGACTTTCCGATTAGTATGAGGAGGTTATTATTACCTCAAATAAACACAAATTGGATTGCTTTGACATGAAACGTATCAAGAAATCTCAATTCCTGATATAATAGTGGAAATTCGTGGTCTCTGCCTACCCCTATACGGAAGACGCATTTTAAGTATTAAACAATTTGTAGGTATACATGAACTGCAAACATTTCTAGTATATTCTCAATTAAAATTATGAAAGACTAGTATTTAATACAATGCAAAACATCATCAAAAATTCATTTCATTTTGAAAAGTACACATAAGTTGTAAAGATTCTGTACACATACATTTCATTCAATATTTTGTTAGTCAAATTCTTATATCATTTTTAAAATACCTTAAAATATCAATCCCGATTGCAATACTTTTGAGCACATCAAAAAGTTATAATACGAAATCTTTTGTCTATGCCTCGCTAGAACCATAATCATAATTTCATCCCATCACATTAATGCTGATATGGTCGCCTATTCACAAAACTTGATCACAGCTTAGTTTAAAACCGTCCAGCGTGTTGCACCAAACCTACACATAATCAACAATACATTTCATGAAACCAGAACAGTGACTTCAACTCTTGTTAGTTGATAAGTATTACACGTGTTTCTTCTTAACTTTGGTCAAAATCAAATAGGGTTTTCTATCAACAGTCATAACACTGGCCCTACAGTAAATTAGCTTAAATAAATGACTTATCCCTATCTTACGCTCTTGATAAGTCCTCAACACACAAGTGTACCTATATAGGTTATTTGCGTAAAGATAGGGCAATACAGTAGTGCCTAATCTACATATCCAAGATATCTTCTTCCCAGTCTTCTTTCTGTCTCTCTGAGATGGATACGGAGGGTCGTGTTATCTGCTTCAGCTCGTCATGTGTCCGTGGCGGGATGGGGTTGTCACTGAGGTCAACATACTCGAGGGAGCGCGACCGTGCCATTCGGTCAACGTCCACTTCTGAAATGGAAAGAGATCTTCAGTTTTTAAGTTGTTGTGAAAATCAGAATGATTTTTATAATGTCCCAAAAGTTAAGAGCCGAGCCGGATTTGAACCGACCTTCCCCTTGGTATGAAACTGCGCTGACCGCTGCGCCATCAGATGTAGATGAAGCCACGGTCGCGTTAGTGCCGCATTAACATTCCATAGGAGTTATTCGGGGAGAGTGATTAGGATCCAATGGCGCAGCGGTCATGCGCAGCCCCGTTCAAATCCCGCTCGGCTCTAACTTTTGGGACAGTAGTGTTTACTGTCCCAATCAATAAATAATTAAAAATAAAATCTGAATAATGATCTTGCTTGAAATAGGGAACAAAACAGATCTTTGCATCACTCTTCAGATTAAAATCAGTTGATTATTATTGTAGGGAGCTGAACAGGACATTTCTTTCTGGATTCATTTATTTCACTGGTTTAAAATGTTACTAATGGCTATGCTGCAACAAGAAAGTCTTGTTGAATTACCTTACAGAACATAAACTCAAGTACCAATAATTTGATTATGATGTGCAAGTAGGGTGTGTAGCGCAGGGCACTGGAACGCAATGTGAGGGAGGGCCACAAATGTGTTGTGTGAGATGTCCAGCCTTTCTAGGCCGGCCAGTGTGCACAGCTCATCGGGCAACTTCGCTATTTGGTTATTTGAGAGGTTTAAATCTGAAAAGAAAAATATAGTTTTGAATAATTGTGTGGATTGTCTGTAATATTAATTTATTTAGACAAAAAATCCTATAGTTTCACTATTTGAAAACTTTCAATGATCAATAGTTTCTTTTAAGATTCCAATTAGAATAGAAGTACTTTATTATAAAAAAAAATGGCTGATATAGAAATATTTTAGATAGTTGTTATGAACCTGTGTCCACTGATAGACGTAGGTCTCTCCCAAGACGCGCCATTGAGGCTGGTCTTCAGCTCTTCTCCACCAGTGCTGGCCAGCCACATTTCCCAGACTGTCGCACCACCTTACCAGTGAGCGTCTTACAAAACGCTTACCTAAACGCAGTGTAAGTAATGAAGTGGGTCCTATTTTGATAGCTAAGAAGTTGTGATTTGAACATACCTGTTATTAAACTGAACTTGACTGCAAACTTAGGTGGTATTTTAGAGATGACATTCCCACTGAGATCACAGCTCTTGAGCTCCGTGTGTCGCATCAGGTGGTATACTGCATCGGGTACTTGCATTAACTGGCATTCTGATAAGTCTGGAATGCAAAGAAAAAACTAATTTTATTACACAGTACGCACTAACTTAAGTATAGTTTGGTGGACAGAAAAACTGAAAAAATGACTACATTTTAGGCACCAATTTACATAAATATTAGTCAAGTTGTCTAACTACCCGAGTAGAACCTTCAGAAAATTCCAGAATGCATTACACGGAATTGCGTCATGAAAGAAGTTATGAGCATAAATAAGGTTTGTATCTAATCATATGAGCTAAGATTGTCATGCCTACCTAGAGCTTGAGACTCCTGAGCTTCCTCACATCGCAAAATAACTCGTGTTACAGCCAAAGCCATTTTTCACACAATATTACTTCACACGCGTTACGCTGAACAACTTGTAGGGTTACATACATTCAAAAGCTCGTAATTCTTGCCAAGTAGCGGTAGCTATTTATAAATCTGAGGAGCTTCAACTCAAATAGACTGCGGAACTCGATGGAATATTTTACAGCTGTCCGTGCAATGGTGGACTATTGTATTCATTTCATCTGCTCGAAGTGCTGTGGCACTATTTTTTTTCTCTATTCCTGTATCTCTTAACTGTGTTAATTTTCAGATTTTTATTTTGATACAGCTTTTCACTTTCACACTTTTTTCTTTCATTTTCATGCTGTTGACTTTTATAGAATTTTCTTGTCAAATTGACACTGTCCTAAGTGTCATTCGTTCGTGAGGCTGCCCTCACGAACGTCACGAACGAACTGTAACTGTTACTTGACTTGACTGTAGTTTGACTTTATGAAAGTAATGTCATTGTCAGTCCCGTCAAAAAGGCGTTCTCATTCTCAGTCACACACATCCTGTGACCAGGAAGCTAGGGTAAATAGCGACAGCTAGAGGCCCTTACTCGTGGCTAAACAAACTGCTCCTAAAGCTAGATTTCACTATTGACGACCCGAGGTGTGTTGCATTGCAGCGCATCAGAAGATTCAGAAGCCTAGCAATCAGTCCCATACAATTTGTATGAAGGCCGCGCTGCAGTGCTGGACACACTAGTGCAGCGCGGGTCTATTGCATTATACAGATCCCTGTCTCTCTGCCACATATTAAACGAGAGGGAAAGTCAGCGTCGCAACACACTCGTCACTAATGAAGGCTAGGGCTGTAGCTGTAGCTACTTCAAATTCAAAAAAGTAGCTACTATATTGTATAAAAAAAAACGTGCGTTCGTTCGTTACCAACAAAAATAGCCTAAGTTTTGTTGTATATTTAAAGTATGGAATGGAGCTATGTGCGTCGTCTTCCGCATGTTAACGCGTAGTAGTTGGGTAGGTAGGTACATTACATTGTGTCTTCCGGGATGAATGAACACAGATTACCAAATACTTACTTACTGCATCTAAGTAACAAAAGGTTTAAGTTCTATCAACTAAGTACAACAAAACCTGTAGACAGAGCACAATCATCTCGGCTTGTACCAAATTACTTAAATTAGATTAAAGACTGTGTTAGTTGGTGGCCTCGGTTAGTTTCACAATTTTTACACGATATCTTCGTTTACGAAAGAGAAGAATAGAATGTAGGTAGGTACCTACCTACATAATAACGAAGTCTGCTTACGCTCATTTTGAGCTATACCTACCTGCCCAGCAGCCATTGCAGCACATTGGGAAACGGCGCGTATTGTAGATTGATTTGTTAATAATTCAAATTATGAGGATGTGTGGTGTGTGGTATCATTCTACCAGCTTAGGGTTGATAAGTGCTTAGGGGACTGAGCACCCCTAAGCACTTTAAAGAAATAAGGTGTAGCTGCCCTTTAAGTTGTACCTAGGTACAGTTGAATAATCAAATTAAATAAAATCAAAAACATTTATAGGGAAACAAGGTACACAAGGCTATACAAAAACGAGTGTAAAGCTATACTGGCTGCAGAAGTATAAAACTGTGTCAAAGTAGGCACTTTTTAGTAGGTACCTACCATGATTTTACTCTGATCGGAAGTTGCATCAACCTACCTAGGTGCTTCCTAGGTCATGGACCTACATTATATTATTATTATATCAGTTCACGGTCAGGTCCATTCGTGTAGGCGGTTTGCTTAGCTCATATCACTGAATTTATTGTAAGCGGAAACTGCAGTTAAAACTAGGTAGAGAGGCTAATTACGAAATAACAAAATAATACGCTCGTAAATGTTGTCGCATGCACTAACTTTTTTTTACTTTATACTACGAACCGGAAGACAAAACGTAGGACGATCGACCGAAGAAATTGTTAAGATCGCGGGAAGTCAGTGGATAGAAAAAGCTCAGAATCATTATTCCAGAAGAGCAAGTCCCCATTCATTTACAACATTTCGTCTACGAAAAGATGAGACAGCAAAAATACGTTACTTATATAGAAACGATCGAAACGAGTTGTTGTCTCATCAACTTTCCATACAAAAGAGAGAAACACGTGCTCACACGAAAACCACATTTGGTAGACAAAATGTGGTAGCAAAACTCCGACTGTACTGTACTGGTAATGTATAAGTGAGGCCTTATCCATCGGTGGACTTCTTCAGCCTAATGATGACACATGACACTATAGGTACTTACTTTATAATATTTTTGTATGTCACGTCTGTCTGATAGATAACATTGACTGCAGCTCAGTTAGTTGGTAAGTTGTAGGTAGATCTGCCTTCTAGACTGTACCTAGTGGGTTTGATTTAATAAAAAAACTTGAGAAACGGCTGAACTGAATTTGATGAAATTTTTATGGGACCAATCTGGAAGCACCTTCCAGATAAAACATATTTTTTAAACCGGCTCATAAATGACGAAGTTATGCTACTTCTAACAAACATAAAAAAATACAACCGAATTGAGAACCTCATTTTTTATTTGAAGTCGGTTAAAAAAAATGGTAAGTACAAATGGGTTCTCATAATTCAAGCTTAGCTTAGTATCAAGCTAAGCTGTATTTTATCGATAGCTCCGTTATTTCTAATACCACGCAGTAGTCACTGGATGTTGAGTCAACCTCATTTCAAAATTCTAATAGATTGTGGTAGTACAATGATCCACTTTCTTAGTTCCGCTTCTGTCTCATTACATTAGTAATCAAACAACGCACTATGATGTCGATAAGATAAAATAAATAAATAAATATTTTTATACCTGTACAAACTCATCTAATGTTAATTTGTTTGCGATAGGAAAATTGTAAAAACAAAAGGTATACGCACTTATCTCCAGGCGTTGTAGACATCTTTCAATATACCTACCTATATTTTTACCTGTGCCTATACCTATATGTAAGTACCTACTTAGTTACCTACCACAAAAAAGGTATAGGTAAACACAAAGCGTGCATGACCGGATTCGAACCTGCAACCAGTTCAGAACTCCGGGTTTCTCTGTCTAACTAGTATCAGACTGAAAAAACTAATTCAAATTGATTCAGATGGTTCTTGAAGTATTATTAAAAATTGTTCGTGATTTATCCGTGAGTTCACAAGTTGCCTCAAGCTTACCTAATTGGCTGTTCTCCTGAGCATCCTCGCATCTCCCCACCACCCTGATGATGGCTCTGCCCGCGAGCCTGGCGCAAATCATCATCGGCGCTGCCCGAGGGTCGCCCTCTTCAGCCTCAGCGGGCAACCTCGCCCCTCCGTCGTAATCCTGTGGGGGCCTCATCACTGTATCACCACACTGGCACTGTATCAATCCTGAGTCCACTAGGTAGGTAAAGTCGCAATCACAGTCTTTCACAAGTTTGAATTCGCGTGTCATCTACAGCCGTTCCAAAACGCAACGCGCCTAGGTCCACGGCAGCACTCTGCAAAAATTCGTGCTCCGCGTTTGCACCCTGCTTTTATATCGATGCCAAAACAAAGAAATGTGGTGCGCGAGCGAGACGGCAACAATAACAAACGCCAACGTCAGTGCCTCTCGCTCGCACTGTCTGCTGCGCAGTTGAAACACTCGGAAAATATTATATGGGATCCTCTCTCGAAAACAGATATCACAAAGAACCCTGTTTTCCGCTTGATCATTCAAGGGTGACTTGTTTTAGTTTTCAGGATGCGTTGTCCTGTCACGTTTGCAGAGCATTGTATTTCCTGAACCCCGTTATCAGATCGGAGATCGCCTTTGTTTGCGGTTGAATAATCGTATAAATGCACGCTCGTTGATCAATGTGAAAGGCCTCGTTTTCCAGCCTAATTCACAATGCCCCATACATCACAAGCGCATGTGTTGCGAATTGTTGTGGACGTTTGATGTGGCGACTATTGAAAACAGATTTTTATTAATCACTGGCATTCGCTCGCGGCTTCGATCGTGTTATCCAGCCTGGATTCCAAACACAAAATACCTGGTCCTATCTCTACACTTTTCGTCGAAGTCGGTCTAACCGTTACGTTACAACATGCGGTGTGATTGAGTAACAAACAGTCATCAACTTTCACATTTTTATGTGTTGTAGGATGGTAACCGATGCTGGTCCCATTACAATACAAATAAACTTTTGCAACGCAAATTGGTTTCTGGTTGACAAGGCTGTATGCCAATGAACGGCCTTGATCAAGAATTAGTCGCTAAACAAATCGTGACTAAAACCGGTTTAAGAGACAGAAAGTGTTTGAATAGGTGGATTAATTATAAAGAGTCAATATAAGTTAGTTATAGTTACTGACTTCATGGTCAAACTGCTGAACCGAATTTGATAAAATTTCTATGGGACCAGTCTGGAAGTATAACATTCCAGATAGAAAAGAATGTTTAAACATTCTTTTTTTATCGTCCTCTATCTCATTGTAAATCATACCTAACGAAACTATGCAATAACAAACAATAAAAGATAAAACCGAATTAAGAACCTCCACCTTTTTATTTAAGTCGGTTAAAAATTGTTAGGTACTTCCCTAGGTTTTAGGCCTGCTGAAACTCTTTTCCACACAAGGAACGCATACAAAATAAACTACGTTTGAACTAGGCCAAGTTATCATAGATGAATGACTGATTTTCTATTATTAGGTCTTTCTTTACCTATGAAATTGCCGTTTTGTATGGAATAAGTAAAAGTACTTTTTTTTTTTACTTTTTTTATTTCTTTTATTCAAAGTTATCACCCATGCAATCGACGCATTTTTGCCAACGCATTGGCAGTTTATTAATGCCCTTCTTGTAAAATTCAGCTGGACGGGAGGCAACAAACTCTTCAAAGGCATTTTGTACTGCCTCTCGGGAATTGAATTGTTTACCCACTACAAAGTTGTCTAAATTTTGGAAAAGATAATAGTCGGTAGGTGCAAGGTCTGGTGAGTATGGCGGATGAGGGAGAGCTTCCAATCCCAGCTCTTGCAGCTTGGAGACTGTCTGATGTGCAGTATGGGGTCGCGCGTTGTCGTGAAGGAGCAGTGGGGACGACCGATTGACCAAAGCTGGTTGCCGATGTGCAAGCTTCTCCATTATTGTCTCCAGTTTTTCACAGTACACATCTGCAGTAATGCTCATGCCGTTTTGTAAAAAGCTGTGGTGAATCACAATCGCCTTTAATTCCTCATTGTTGACCAAAGTCTCCGGACGACCACGAGCTTCATTTTTCAAGTCAAAATTTCCATAACGGAACCGAAAAAACCAATAACGGGTTGTGCGTTCGTTTGTACAGTTCTCTCTGTAAACGTTTTTGATGTTACGTGCCGTTTGTGTCGCATTGGTGCCACGACGGAACTCATATTCCATAATTACACGAATTTTTAAAGTATCCATTATGACGAAAAATGTTCAAAAGTAATGAAAATACAACGCTAATCAATAAACAAAAGACTGATTTTGTAAAAAGAATGTCATGTTTTTAAAACAAAATTAATTTGAATTTAAAATACAAAGCCATTCCAAACTTTTTTTCTATTTGAAATGACCAGTACTGAAGAACGGCAATTTCATAGGTAAAGACCTATTATATTATGCCTGAAACGGCCAAAAAACTTGACAGGGCAAGGATCAAGCTTCTAATTGCACTGGAGTGAATCAAATATTTACGAATGTTGTACTAAGCGAAGCAGTAGAGTTTATAGAATGAAGATACCAAGTACATCTGGTCTATAGGTAGATAGGTCGTACTCAAAGAACACGCACATCTCTTGTGATTACGTCAAAAAGACTTGGTAAGTTGTGACGCTCATGAGCCCTTCCGTTTTACCTGCATATTGGCCAAAGAGAGACGTAGATTTTCATCAGCCAACCTTGAAGAGCTGCCAAATGTAGGTATTCCTGACTTTCGTGCTCCGTTTAATATTTACAAATCTATTTATTTTGTGAAATAAACAAGGAACTGGCTAGCACGAGGATTGCCTGTTTTTATTTCGGTTACAGATGTTTTCATTGTTAAACAATAACAAATGAAGATACCAACTTGGCGAGAGGTCCTATATATTATATCATATTTATGGCTTGAAAGTATTAAACAAGGCCAATTCGTGGGGTCTTTGGCGTCTTTCTGGGCGCAGTTTTAAAAACCTTTTTGTGACAACTTTAGTTCCTTTGTTTTCCTTTTCCTTATCCCCCAACTGGTTTGCGTCATGCTGGCTTCTCTACATTTTTTCAATTCGCAGAATTCGGATATAAAATGAGACAACTTTCATGTTTCTACTCCTTGATAATGTCACATTTTACATAGTCACTATTTTAGTTTAATAAATACAAAAGCATTTTATTAGACGTAACGCGCACTGACCTCGTGTTTGCGTTTCCTATTCGCTTGACCCGGTTTTTGGAGCATCTGCGTAAATTTATTGAGAGATTTATTAAATAGCTGCTGCCGATGGAAAATTTCTTGTTCACCCACTTACGCTAATCTCAATGTTATTACGTGAAGTCTGGGTTGGAATGGGTCAGAGCGTGTTATGATGTTCTGTTCTGATTTAGTTTAGCCTGATTCATGGTGATGACAACAAAGCTTTCATGAGCTTTGGTATAATAAGTGGATGATAAACACATCACGATCGTTTAAAGTTTCCGAGAAACGTTGTGCAATCGGGTCACTGATCTATATCAAGATTCAAGAACATGGATGAGCTGTGTGAATGATGACATATGTAAGAGGAGTGAATGCAGAGATGATGGCTGATAGAGGGGAATGTAGGAGGAAGACTTGTTGTGCCGAGCTCATAAAATAAATAAGTGGGATAAGAGAACAACCACTGCAATAAAATAAATAGGGGCAATGTGTTCATAATAAATACTTCCTAGGTATAAATTTACCTACTGTGTTGGTGCTTCATAAGACATTAACTAGGTATTATGAGCCTGACCTTGCTCAACTTTTCCTTGAAAGAACCTAGGTACTTACCTATAGTCTCCTGAGGAGTATTTTATTCCATCAAATTCAAGTGATCATCCCATTATTTTGTTAGTAAACAGCGGCCCAAGAAAGCAGACGCAAATAATGACGCACCAAATTTTCCGGCCAGTACGCTGACAGTTTGCAGAAGTTTTTTCACCGAAAGCTGAGTTCAATCCTTTGTGCTATTTCAGGAAAACCTGGCTCGACTCCAGGCGAACTTCGACGTAGTTCAACACGCGTAAGGTTCTTTGATCTTGGAGTTCTGCTGTTCCAAAAGCACTCTAAAGACGGCTAGTTAGAGTTGACATTCAAGTTCGGAGTAACCACGTGGTAGCCATTTCTAAACCTGAAGACGCATTTTCTTTGTTTATAGAGAAAATGTAGATGGGAATATCGCCACTGCTCGATTATTAACACCTGCCGTTTTTATTGCAATGAATTCGTGTATTTTATGAAGTTTGGTGTTGGTTTAAGCCAAGCGTAGGAAGGTCGCTGAGGTCAATGACATGCGATAGAATTTAAGCAGTTCATTTGCGGTATTTTCCTTCAGTGGTTTGAGAGCAGGTACAGTATAAGAGTTTGGTATTACAGAGAACAGTTCTTTAGAGAACAATAGTACCTAAGCATGAATACTTTTAAAATAAATACTGACCTTCTGATCTGATGTAAAAAAAAATCATCATGCTTTCAGCTGTAGGACCACTGACATAGACCTCCCACATAAATTTCCAGGGCTACCGATGTAGGGCGGCTCTAAGCGACAATTTCGAGGACGTATGTCATGTCAATAGATCAAGTTCCTACTCAAATCTACACAAAGAAACTTACAATTAAACAAATATTTACAAAATACACAAGAAACAGTTGAGCTATCTGCAGATCGTTACAAACGATCTAGAGATAGCTCAACTGATCCAAATCAGTGCTACTCAAATCTCGTAGTTTGCCTCTATCAAAATTAGCTGTCCTATGGCTTCAAACTCATCTCGAGAATCTAGCTAAGGCAACACCATGGACTGACTCTGATTATTTAAATGGACTGTCTTATGGTTTTAAACTCTATCCTATATCACCTATCACCAATTTCACCATCAAAAATGTAGAGAAAAAAACTTACTAGAGCGTTATTCCTTTTTGGTCAACTGAACTCATTCAAATAGTGTCTTGAGTAGAACCTAGTAGAACAGTCTTGATCAGAAAGTCTATGCCTAATAGTATAGGATCCCGCTATAGAAGGACCTTCACCGAGCTGGTTATTTAATTAAACGTATTTTATATTTAATTAAACACGCCAATAAATATATTCTATATGGGTTGCCTATTAAATTTCAGTCCAGGATATGATTAATTATTAATTAAAAAACTAAATTGTTTTTTTTAACTTTCCACCGGTTTGTTTATTAGCCAAATTCTATACCAATCGAAAGTATAGACCCCATAGAATATGCAAACGTTAGGTTGCCTATTTTTTTCCGGTCACAACTCTCGGGTAGCCAGGTATAAACAGGTAAATCGATACTAGCATTTTGCACCGGTATGTTTATTGAATAAAAATACTGGGGTCTATACTTTCGATTGGTATAGAATTTGTTTAATAAACAAACCAGTGGAAAGTTTTTTTTTTTTTTTTTAATTATTAATTAATCATAATTATCCTGGACTGAAATTTGATAGGCAACCCATATAGTATACCCATACAATATACCCATATAATATATTTATTGGCATGTTTATTTATACATAAAATACGTTTAATTAAATAACCAGCTCTGTGAAGGTCCTTCTATAGCGGGATCTTAGACTATAAAGCCCAGTGGGTTATTTTGAAATCGTTTATGAAGTAAAATGCCTAAAGAGAAGTGGGTCAGTAAATAAAACAGGCAGATACAATGAACAGTATAATCAGGTTGGCGGAGCGGCATCTGCGTTCTGCTGCGCGAGTTGTGCGGCCGCGCAGCAATGCAGCATCAGCGCAGTGAGTGCGCAAGCCCGCGCTTCGCCACCCTCGCTGCTGCTAGCCTCGTCCGCTGACAGCTCCTCGCGGACTGCTTGCAGCTGGGGAAAAACACGCATCGAATAGGGAACAAGTCTACATCACCATCATTGGGGGATATATTGATAGTGCAATTCACGAAGACGCGCCCCACCAATTTTCGGGGATCGCGGTGGCGGGGAGTTTGCTCCGAGCGGCAGTCGCGAACCATAGTCTATTCATTGTAGTGTGCGTGTGCACTCATAGGTAATTAGTGTGTACCGATAACACTCAAACATTGACGGAAGCACATATACTATAAACGGTTAAGGAGGAATAGTGGGGCGCGCCTTCGTGGATTGCACTATCTATAGGCCTCCATCATAGATTTGCTAATCATTGGGAGGTTTGATACACAGATGCCGGTATTCAGAAACATTGCTGAGTCTGAGTGGACCCTCAAGCACTCTCAGGCATTGATTTTTTGACAGTTCTTCATTGAAAAATTACAAAAATGTACTCAGGCTCGGGCACTGTTTCTGCATACGGATCTTAGTCACCACTCTTGGCAGGCTGATGCTGCTACCCATCCCTCGAGGCGTTTTCTTAGTCGCCTCTTATATCTACAGGACGTGACGGATAAGTGCAATTCTCAGCCAGGATCCCACTGGAAACCTCTTATCATGCTCGATATTGTTTACGTTTGATAGATTCAATGAATTGAGACATGATCAGTTTTTTGTGGCAACAACATTAATATTTTAACGTCAGCAGCATTTCATTGGACACTCGGATTTCGGAACCAGATTGAGTGATTAATGATTTCCTAAAATATAAGAACCGAGTTGGAATTGAACCAAGGACAATGAAGAACGATGAAGGCAAAGTGAAGGACATGGGACGGAAATGCGATTGCCAACTCTCACACACTTAAGGCCTACGACATAAGGCTCTTGCTGCAGTGTGCAGACTATAGTGAAACCGTTCTTATTTTACCATGTTCCAGTGCGGAAATGCAAACGTAATTATAAGCACGTGAGGCCCGCAGTTATATCAACATGCGCCTAGCTTTCTGCCATTCGCTGGAGCATTGCCAATCCGTAAACTATTTATTTGGACAAAACAAAACGACTTTTGTAGAGTCAAATTAACTCGGACTGTTTTGTAAAGGTCAGATATTTGAGCGATGAACATGGATGAACTGTTTGGTTCCCATAGTATAGCTTAGCTTACTTTGGGACCACATAGCTTGTATCAATAGTCTCCAAAAATGTATCAATTGCCCCACCCTCAAACTAGATATCAGTTACCTTTTTTCCCATCCATCCATTATCAGTCCAGTACGGAGCCCCACGCGCACGCCACTAGTGCGTTCTTTAGCTGGAAGCGCTGTTATGTCGGGTTAGCGATGCTGGCCTTTGTTTATTCGTTACCTACTCACCATCTCACGTATCTGGTGCAGGGAGAGGCGCGCGGCCAGCTCTGGCGCGGAGTCTCACGCGCAGGCCAGCAGTGCGTCCGGCGGCAGTGCGCGCTTCACTCACCATCTCATGTATTTGGTGCAGGGAGAGGCGCGCGGCCAGCTCTGGCGCGGAGTCTCGCGCGCAGGCCAGCAGTGCGTCCGGCGGCAGTGCGCGCTTCACTCACCATCTCATGTATTTGGTGCAGGGAGAGGCGCGCGGCCAGCTCTGGCGCGGAGTCTCGCGCGCAGGCCAGCAGTGCGTCCGGCGGCAGTGCGCGCTTCACTCACCATCTCATGTATTTGGTGCAGGGAGAGGCGCGCGGCCAGCTCTGGCGCGGAGTCTCGCGCGCAGGCCAGCAGTGCGTCCGGCGGCAGTGCGCGCTTCACTCACCATCTCATGTATCTGGTGCAGGGAGAGGCGCGCGGCCAGCTCTGGCGCGGAGTCGCGCGCGCAGGCCAGCAGTGCGTCCGGCGGCAGTGCGCGCTTCACTCACCATCTCATGTATCTGGTGCAGGGAGAGGCGCGCGGCCAGCTCTGGCGCGGAGTCGCGCGCGCAGGCCAGCAGTGCGTCCGGCGGCAGTGCGCGCTTCACTCACCATCTCATGTATCTGGTGCAGGGAGAGGCGCGCGGCCAGCTCTGGCGCGGAGTCGCGCGCGCAGGCCAGCAGTGCGTCCGGCGGCAGTGCGCGCTTCACTCACCATCTCATGTATCTGGTGCAGGGAGAGGCGCGCGGCCAGCTCTGGCGCGGAGTCGCGCGCGCAGGCCAGCAGTGCGTCCGGCGGCAGTGCGCGCTTCACTCACCATCTCATGTATCTGGTGCAGGGAGAGGCGCGCGGCCAGCTCTGGCGCGGAGTCGCGCGCGCAGGCCAGCAGTGCGTCCGGCGGCAGTGCGCTGCGCAGGGCCGGCTGGAGCGCCGCGCGCACGCCGCCGCGCGCCGCCCACGCCGCGCCGCATCCACAGAACGGGTTCCCCGCCTGCTCCAGCGACTGCTTCCTTTATGGTGTTCAAACTATTACCACATTACATCGAATGGGAAGCAACATGAAATGCCCACTCCACGCCCTTCTAAAGCACCCCACATAACCCCGAAAATCAGTATCTCTAAACAATGGTAGAGTCTGTTCAGAAAGAGAACCGTCGTGGCCAAATTGAGAACTAACGTTTCGATTTTTATATGGCAGCTGATCCCTTTCTTTTTGTCAGCATTTTGCATTATAAAAATTAAATAAAGGAATAGTACACTAGTTGTGATAGGATCAAA
Organism: Thera obeliscata; assembly: GCA_947578465.1. Lineage (NCBI taxonomy): Eukaryota > Metazoa > Arthropoda > Insecta > Lepidoptera > Geometridae > Thera > Thera obeliscata. Next base: position 11,521,306 of record OX387926.1, read on the forward strand.
ACGCAACAGACGCGCTATTGTATTGCCCACTAAACAAAAAAGGTGATTAAGCACAGCAGCGCCCTCCAATCCCACGACGGTTCTCTCAATCAACTATGGACAATGCCGTTAGTCGTAGCAGTAGGTAAATCATTTCCACAAGTTTACGAGTTCTATGTCCAGCGTGTTCTAGATTTCTAAACCTAACTTTATACAGATCTGAAGTTGAAATAGGGATGGAATAACATTCATGCATTTGAGATGAGACTGTTGCGCAAATGGCCCCAATACAAAAATAGACGCTCCACTTGATCCTGCGTCTGCTTCCTGGACATGGAGCAGGAATAATCATATCCAATATCAAATCAATTAAAACTGAGAACCACATTAATTGACTTTAATGATCTATTTAGAAAAACACTGGTATTAAAACAGAAGGAAGCAACGACATTGCATCCAGTATTACAATTTCGAAACTTTTATCTTCGTAAAAAACAGAAGAAGTGATTGAGTATCATAATCCTATCCTACTACAGAAAAAAATACCAAGATTACAGAGCAAAAGACAAAGTTTGGGTGCACAAACTATCCGAACGGCCTCTCTCTCCCAGCGTCAGTATTTCCGGAACGTTTCAATTTAGGAATTTTTAAGACAAGTGGATTTATGGCTAAGCATGCTTCATCTTAGGCGGCATCCTCATTTTCCAGCAGGTGATGGCAGCCAAATGCTTAGCTATCTATCATAAAAAAATAATAATAATATGGACGCATTCGTATTGTGTATAGATCATAGTGCTGGTAACTGAACAATAGTTTGTTTGTAATGTAACTTCAACGTACTATCAACAAGTGTTCCTAGTGGCCTAGAACTGTTCGTCACTCCGTATCAAGTTAGAGAGCTGTATGTCTATACATGTAGCTCGGGGTCGGTGTATAGGAAGCTCGCTCGGTGACCTTTGGCATATTCCATATAAGGTGAGATTATTGTACGAGTGTGGCGAAGCACCTTGACTTTCAAAGGTAAGATAAAAGTTATGGTTGAGTTGGTAAATGAAAGTTTATGGGTTTATAGATACGCTCAGTGACAAAGCCGCTAAGTAAACGTTTCTGGTTTTAAAGTTTAAATTAAATTAAGCTCACTGTGGACAAAAGTTCCGAACTTTTGAGCCATAAATGATAATGATAATTTGAAAACTGAAGCATAGACATTTATTTATTTTCTGAGACCAAAATTTGCACAGCTGAAAGTTAACACCCTACTAATTAATTCATGCGACTGTTTGTGAGTGAGCGTTGTGTGTGCCTATGTTTGTTCCACTATCAGAACAGATTTGCTTGAAACTCTGAAAATAAAGTTATTGACCTTCTATTTAAACACACGGGGTGTTATTAATAATCCTGGTGTAGCGTTGGACTAGTTAATCCGTGTTTTGTCACATTTGCTCGAGTTGACAATTGCATGTCAATGCAAGAGACAAAACACGGATTAACTAGTCCAACGCTACGCCAGGATTATTAATAAGACCCACGAAGTATAAGTTAATCCTGGTAGGTACCTCGCGAGTGGAGCCAAAACTGGATGCTAGTGTGATATAATTACCTGGGTGTGTGGCTGGGTGAAGGCGGCAGCGATCTTGAAGATGCACAGGACTTGGGTGCGGAGAGGGAATGAGCCGAGCCAGCGCGCCGCAGCCCCGCCACTAGGGCACTCATGGGACCACCACCTAGTAACATTGATTCAATGACAGCATGTTACCGATCATTCAAAAAAACGGTAGGCACCAGGCCGTAGTTTGCTGTGTCTTCTTAGGCTTAATTGCGTGGAACTCGCAACAAGACTCAACTAGCTTTAAGCCTTTTCAAAGTGATCATTGTGATACAGCTAAATAAACATATCTGAATAACGTGTTTTGACTTTTACTTTGCATCTTTCTGCGTTAAGTGAGAAGCAACAGGTTTTCTTCTTCCCCTCTCTTATATCATTCGTCATCTCAACACTCATTAACTATATAAGAACTTATAGGTAAATGATTTCGTTCCATTTAATTTCATTAAATTTTCATCGTCCTACATAACGCCTTTCCTTATTGGATTAATATTTTCTATTCAATTTACAAAACACTACACTTAGCTAAGATCACTAATTAGCGAACTCTACAATTAAGTTTGGCCAGCGTAACTTGACAGGTCTGAAGTATTATTTTGGATGTATGTGTAGTTAATGTTCTTGCCAACTAACTTGTATTTAAGTACCTATAATTGTTTTGTTGTTATTGGGCACAAACTTCCCATTGCCCTTTTATTGTACGTCCGGAACGGACAAGCTGTGAAAACTGTACCTACCTAGCCATTAAGATCTTCTCTGTACAACAGTTATGCAATAAATATTTCTGATTTCTGATTTCTGATTTCTGATTTCCGTTTGTGTGGAAATGGCCAATGACTGATGGAAGATTCGCCAAACGGCTAACTTCAGGGCATTGTATTAGAAATTAGTCTGGTAATTAATAGTTTTAGAGACATGTTGAAAGAGCCATCTAGACAATCCTTGAGGGAACCAGAGCGTTAAAGGACAAGTTGCTAAACGAGAAGGAATGGAGATGGGTTTTATAATATAAAGTTTAAACGCAATATGGCATGGCCGTGATTTTTATGCGATAACTGAAGTTGAAAGTATTTACTTAAGGGGGCACAATTTCCATACAAACTTAATTTACACAACTATGGGCGAATAAAGTATTAATGTACACTGAAATAGCTGTAATAGGCTTTTACAGTGGTCCTTATTACCGGCCAGTCATATAAAGTTGGAGTGTCAGCCGTTGGTCGTGGCAGTCGGGGCTTCAGAAAAAGAACTAACAGACTTTTACGACTATTTTGAGACATAATTATGTTTTAAGCTTATTCACGTATTCAATGCTGAGTACCCGTTAGAAAGAATGACGAAAAAATTAAAGTTTTTAATAATATTTCTGTTATCCTACAGTTTTCTCCAACTTTATATAACTGGCCGGCAATAAAGACCACTGTAAAATTCTATTACAGCTATTTCAGTGTACATTTATACTTTGTTTGCCCATAGTTGTGTAAATTCAGTTTGTATCGGAATCGAAGAACCTTAAACCATTTTAAAATTGCGAATTCATAACTTTTAATTATCTAGAAACCGTATACCATCCGTCCGAAATCTTAAACTCAAAAGAATCAGTCAACCATAGACGCGACTCCATAGTTTTATTCCGACATTTTACCATTAATTATCGTCGCATACAAGGGCCGATTCGAAACGAATACGGATGTCTTAGAGATCACATTATAGTCTATTGCATAGACTTTGTTAAGTTGGCCAGACTCTGACTACTCTTTTAGACATTTGAATAGAGCCTTGACCTCTAGTAAATAATCTGGCTAGGAAGTTAGGAGGCTATATAATATGGTCGCGTGGAACTGGCACCTAGACTCACCTAGCTCTAAGACGTTTTAAAATGATTCTTGCAATCCAACTGAATAAATACACTTTTGATTTTGATTGATTTTGATTTTTGGCTCAGACAAAAACAATGCGAATTTTTAAATGGTTTTCCCCCAGAACTTAAACTTACTTAATTGAAGTATGCCATTAGTGCTGACAGCTGTAGTTATAAGTATTATAATCACGCAATAATGAAAGTTGTTACATTATGTTTCAGACATTCGCTTCATGAATTTCCTTCCTCATTTCCATTTCTATCATTTTGTGTGACTCAGATGTATTACAAATGTTTGTGCAACTTTGCAAATATCATATAGCTGGGAATAAATGCAGGCTTAATCAGGTAGATCAAAAAGAAATGGAAGAAAGCTTACTCCTAAAACGACACAGAAAGGGATAAACAATAACAAAGGAACTAGAAGCTGAATAATTGTAACACAGAAAAGGACAGACAATGATAAAGGAACTAAAATGAAACATGAACAAAAAGGACAGACAATAACCGATGATATAGGATACATAGGTTAACCCGGACAGTAATAACACAAAAATATAAAATTATTTCAATAAAACCTGCGTTGATTCGGGAATTTCCGGAATATACAGCCCTTTCGTCAGCATTCACAAAATTCTGAACAAAGAAAATTCGCAAACGTGAGTGAATCTGTTCGTATAAATATTGATGCCAACTGAATAAATAAAAGTCAGAAGAAACAAATGAGTGTTATTTATCAGTGTGAGTGTTTTGACTCCTACTTAAATATTGCCTATAGGTAGTTTAACCGACTCTTACTCTTTGGGTCAGTCTTTTTTGTATGTTATAAGTTCCTTGTCTACATATTCTGAGCAAATCATAGAACTTTAAAAGGAATTTTGGATATAAAAATTGAGTTCATGTTCATAGCAAAGATTGTTCACGATCAATTTTCTTACCTTCTTCGTGCACGTCGAGGGAGTCTTTTCTTTCTGCGATCTCTTCATCTGAGTCGGGATCAATGACGTCTGCTTCAGTCATTATCAGCTCTGGAGGAGGGCAGTTTAAACCACCTGCCTGATCTACGGAAAACACTCATTTTATGAAAATTGTTTGAAGTGGCAATGGGCAAGTCATGTAGTTCGAAGAATCGGCCACCGTTGGGGAATAAAGGTTCTCGAATGGCGACCACGAACCGGAAGACGAAATGTCCTACGTTTTTTCAGTTACACATTGTTAAGATCGCGGGAAGTCGGTGGATGGAGAAGGCTCAGACAGAATTGTTCTTCCTGGAAATTTATAGGGGAGGCCTATGTCCAGCAGAGGACTTCTTAAGAGAGCCTAAATTGTTATCTCCTCTTTTAAAAAGTTTTATAAACTCTTTTATAATGCTGATATGCTCGCTCTACCAAAGTGAATTTGTTATTACATGTTATTCCAGACCACAAATTAAATTGAAATTCGTCGAAATATAAAAAAAAATTGCCACCGTTCCACAACTGCGCCATATCCGCCATATCAAAACAACATCTTTATTTTCGTAAATGGCACAATACTAATACTAATAGTTCAGTCTTGTTTTCATTTTCACTCTTTCAAATTAAAACAACATAAAGTTTTATTTTGGTTTCTCGCAGAGAACAACATGTCTATAGTGGAAAATAAATACAAGACGGAAAACTATTTACTTTGTATCAGAAACATGCGGAATCGAATACGTAAATAAGATGGATTGCTACAAATCCAATCATAGTACATACAAACAAAAGAAGGATAACAAGTAATAAAACGATGGTAAGTAATTATTTGGTCATAGATGAAAAATATTGAATAAAAAAAGTTTTTAACCGTAACAGGGCAAAGTATCTATGTCTTTTTATAGGAATGGTCCAAAAATGACTTTTTTACATTTATAACAGCCTATATTGTTGTTATTTAAATTAAACGTAGTTTTGTGTGACCACAGTTTTTTTTTTTTTACTTATTAAAAGCTAAGGTTTGACCGCATTATAAAGGTTGACGCAAAGCGCTTGGTACGGGAAGAATTTGTATCAACCATGAATGGATGACATTTCCGTACGTCTGGTGGTCTGATGATGGAAAGGGATGGTGGAACCAAGTTGTAAAGTTCTTGGGCACACCCCAAAATTAATCCTGTAAAATACGACGGACCTCGAGTCTAAGGAGCCTATTAGACTCAACCAGCGCATCGCTATAGCCTTTTGGCTTGTCTTTCAACTGACTCCAAGGCCTCTAGCTGGTACAAGTTCATAAAAAAGCAGCCAAGTGCAAGTCGGACTCGCCCATGAAGGGTTCCGTACAAGAACCTTTATATTATGTTACTTGATGTAACATAATAAGGTTCTTGTAGTTCGTCGAAAGGTAAATTGCGGCTTACGGTTTATGACGTATAAAAAAAAAACTACTGACTAGATCTCGTTCAAACCAAAAATCGTTAGAAGTTCACATAGTAATGTACAACATATATTTTTTTTAGTATTATCATTCTCTTACTTTAGAAGTTAGAGGGGGGGGGACCAACTTTTTTCCACTTTGGAAGTGTCTCTCGCGCAAACTGTTCAGTTTAGAAAAAAACTATATTAGAAACCTCAACATCATTTTTGAAGACCTATTCATAGATACACCACACGTATGGGTTCGATGAAAAAAAAATTTTTGAGTTTCAGTTTCAAGTATGGGGACCCCCGAAATTTATAGTTTTATTTTTATTTTTATAATAAAATCTTAATGCGGTTCACAGAATACATCTACTCGCCAAGTTTCATCAGTCTAGCTCTTACGGTTTCGGAGAAAAATGGCTGTGACATACGGACGGACAGACAGACAGACAGACAGACAGACAGACAGACAGACATGACGAATCTATAAGGGTTCCGTTTTTGCCATTTGGCTACGGAACCCTAAAAAGTATGGAGGCTATAGAACTAAAAGATTATACGGGTGATGGATGACGCACGTGGTACGAGTAATCACCAAATAATTAAAAAAACTCTTGTAAACTGGATGATGTAAGTAAATTAATAAAGCAGATAGTAAAATCTCGACTTAACAATCAAATAATTACAATTTATTGTTTCACCGCTGTTCACAGCCTATATATTATACAATGCAATATCAATAATCTTTACAACTCCACAATGCGGTTTCGTTTTCGTTTCCTTGAAGCCTAATTAGCCAGACTAATTTGATATACTGTTTTACAAATTACACTCTATCAAAGAATACAATAGCGCAACTAGTGGATTTTAAAACAAAACAAATTACAAACGTTAGTGCCTTGTTCTCGGCTGTGAAAAAGTAGAGCGTATTTGTTCCGCGTTCACAATCACAAATTCACGCAATATTCTGTTACTTCACTAATAAGAGGTGTATTTTATGACGTAGGCATAACGGTATTGTGGATAATATTTAATTTATTTAATGCACTTAGATACATCTTCATGAAGTGGTAAGTACTTTATGCAGTCAGTATTTTTTTATTGCTTCGTTTACAAACTTACTTGTTACTTACCTATTACTACCATGCGTGAACTTGTGCCAGTATCGTAGCAAAGGAAACCCGTGGTCTCTGCCTCCCTTAGGAAACATGTTAGAGATGATCGTCATTAAAGTAACGTGACGTCTATTGATATGCTTATCACAAATATAAAAAGTAAGTACAATGGATTGAGTATAGAAAGTGACAAAGAAGTTGTCCTAGCTAGACGAACCGCGTGAATAATTACTGTGACCACGTGACAGATGAATTACGCAGATCAAAGAGCAGCAAAAACACTTTACGCAGACCAGCCGGTTTACTCTTGAACGCGATTCCGATCCCAATTTCTAGTTTTGACGGAATTTTGACAGAAAACTCATAGGAGTTCTGTCAAAATTCCGTCAAAACTTAAGATTGGGATCGGAATGGCGTTCAAGGGTAGACCGGCAGTTAGCCGACAAAATTCAGCGTTTTACAATTAGTATTTTTTTAAATAGTTTGTGCATAGCTTAATTAGGTACGTTTATTATGTTCATACAATGCAATAGAAACATTTTTGTACCAAAAATATATATGCAAGATAGTAAATAGGTGCGCAAGAAAATATAATTACTGCGAAGGTCACCGACCGTGTTGGTCATTAGCACATTTCGGCGTCACGATTTTTTGGCGCGATTTCAAGTACTTGTCGAAATCGTACAAGAATACATTTTAAGTCCTTTTGCAGCATAAGCTCGTATATAACATCAAAGAATTTAGAACTTTTTAAAATACACAACTTTGAGATTCTCACTGTCGATGAATTAATTAGTTTGTTTTTCGGAGATTTTGGGACATTTACCTAAAATGCTAACAGTCGTAACTTCCTTTCAAAAATCGTAAATACCTACTCTTTATGATTTCTTTTGGTTCCGGAAAAACAAATACCTACAGGTTTCTTTCAAGTATGATGACAGCCTATAATATAATATCAAAAATACTGATGCCGGCAGCGAGTTCCACTTATTGGCAGTTCGTCCTCTATAAGTGGAATCCAAACGCTTGACGAGAATGTGGGATCTACCATGAAGGAGTGGTACTTCCGTGCGCCTAGATTCTAGAAGTTCGGTTTTGGGAGCAGTCTGTTTACACCCAGTATTCAATAATATTTTGTATGCGATAATGTTCTTGCCACGTGCTATATGATCAATTTCATCATCACAAGCCATGCATTACATAATATTTGGCACAAAATATTGACGATGCAACAATATAGGTATTATTATGCTAAGGAATTGATACAGATAATTTGTGGTGGTATCTAAACCTATTTTCTACGTGTGGCTCACATTTGATTGACAGCTGCATAAGTAGAATACTAGATGTGGTGATCGCGTATGGTGGTGACAGCGTATCTTTTGTTGCAATCACATCTTTCATCTTTCTTTAGTCGCATCTGTCAATTTTGACATGATTTTGAACTTCGAGTGCAATAAAAAAGCATTGAAACAAAACGTCTTTGACAAGAACGAATGCAACAAGATGCAAATAGCGAATAGGAACTCCAGGACTTTTAGGATTTTTTGGAACAGACAAAGCTTTTGTTCAAAGTCGAAAAGTATCAAGATCTGAAGCATTACTGAAGTCATAAGTCTGAGGAAACGCAACATCATTCACGGGATTAATCTTGGCAAAGCTTGGAATACGTTTGCAGATGTTTCACGCACACTTCTCGTTTTGAGAGCACGCTTGTAAACTTCCTGGTTACTTACTAAACTCGGCCTGGATTACTCGCAATTTGACCATTTACTGCGAGCACTATAAGTTTATGACCATCATTTTCCGATACGACCTGGAACTTTAGTCTAAATTTTAAACCTCTACTTACTTAGATTTTCCCAACGAATGACAGAAGAAATGCGTTTTCAAAAAGGGACTGCTGTACTTATAGAAAAAATATGTTGTAGAATTTGTTGCACTGTCATTTAATTAAAGTGGTAACCATCGCCGATAACAAAGCATTGCCTGATAGGTCACGTACATTAGGAACGTGTCCTACGATGCACTGCCCTGCGTCCATCAACTTGAGTTATACAGATGTTTAGCCTGTAATTTCACCGGCACCCGTACCCTTCAAACCGAAACACATTAATGCTAAACAGGTGAAATTATAATTTGTAGTGGCAACATTACCTCGTTCCTTTGGCACACACGGCGAAGACTCTTGGCACTTAACGACGCATTTCTTGTGACAGCACAGCCCGCAATTCCTGCACTGCATCGCATCTTTCAGCCATATCTTCAAACAAAAAATATTTCTTTAACTTTCAATAATAAGAGGTTCTTCGAGCCGGATACGAAAACGGCTCGATGGACTAAAAAGCATTTACAATACGCGATAAAACAGTTTTATCTAGCTCTAAGGGTCCGCTTATCGAATTAAGTTATTGATTTGATTTAAAACAAGAACCACTTAATCTTGTCAGAACAGAAAAAAAGTAAAATATATGACCCTATAGTGCTTTTTCATATTTTGGGCATATGTAAGATTCGTGTAGTTGAATTTTGAAAGTACCTTCTTATTACAAAAGTCGCACTGCGTCGATCTATGAAAGTGCGTTCGTACAAAGTCGTGGCTCGCTCGGGTCGCCTTCGGCGGTTTTGGCGGCGCCTTGTCTGTGGTATTGGTTGTGCGAGGGAGAGAGTGATTGCCGCCTACTCCTTCCCACTCCCACCAGACCAGCGCGTCACCGAAACAGAGGCACGGTTCGAATCCAGCGTGAGATGATAGCTTGTGGCTTTTACTGAAAACGAATAAACGAATCAAAATCACGTATTAGTCTCATGGTTACGCACAACCATCTTCCTGCCTCTATCTTTCTTCTAAGTGGGGTTGGTCCCCCACTTAGAAGAAAGATAGAGGTTTTCTTATTCTACGCTCTGTTCTCTTGTTCTTTATCATTCATTTGTTGCGAGTTTTGTACAGGTGGAATCTTCTAACCAAAGCAAACAATGCATGATAATTTTTACGCTGTGAATCAGTTACAAATAAATTTGATATTTGTTTACTTAAAAGTTATTAATTTTATATTTTTATAAACCATTAGGTATGAGGAGTTCAATATTACTCCTAACCCTAAAGAAATCGTCAACTGCTAGCTCATAGACATATAACATAATGGATCTTTTTGATTACTAACCAATTCAAATTCACAATTTCTTTATTCAATTGTTTCACAAGGATCACTTTGAAACGTCTTAAAGCTGGGTGAGTCTAGGTGCCAGTTCCACGCGACCAAGCCTAACAAACAAACTTAGTTCTTACCGTTTTTTTGTAGCAAAATCACTCACCTAAATTTAATATCAACGTCAGGCGGCAGGAACTGGTATCTCTTCATATGATGCGGCACAGTCGAGTCCTGACATTCCACTAACAAGGCCGCAAGTGGAATATTCAAGTACCCGAGCAAAACCTCCTCTCTTTCCCCCGGTACCGTCGCCCACACATTGATATTCAAATATTTATGGTTTTCGTTCAATTTGAACTCCGTTTCTTCATCGAAAGGTATAATCGGTTTGAGTTGTATGCTTTTCGTCCAGTACATTTGGCATATCTCAACGTGTTCCGTTTGTCTTGGACCTCCGGTTTCAAATATCTGTTCTTCGTCATCAAGTATGGATTCTGTTTTTTCTTTGCATTCTGACGAGTCGGTTCGAATGATGGGTATTTCTGGTTTGGGTTTAGTGACGTTCGCTTGACGTAGTGGCGTACTGGCGCCGGAAGCTGGTGGGGTACTTCCGGCGGAACTGTCAGATGATTTGTTTTCAACTGAACAACGACGTTTGCGGAGGCCGAAGTTGGATGGAGAGGCTTCGTTGGTTTTCGGCAATTTCGAGTCGGTTTTGGGCTTGACTGGTGATTCGGTTGGTTCGGGCTGTGGTTCTACGGTTTTTACTGGTGAGTCTGTATCTGATGACTGTAATAAAGAATTGTGTTCAAATTATATGTCTTAGAAGCGGATCAACTCTACCTGGCTAGTCTTAGAAGCGGATCAACTATTTCTGGCTAGTCTTGGAAGCGGATCAACTATTTCTGGTTAGTCTTGGAAGCGGATCAACTCTACCTGGCTAGTCTTAAAAGCGGATCAAATCTACCTGGCTAGTCTTAGAAGCGGATCAACTCTACCTGGCTAGTCATAGAAGCGGATCAACTCTACCTGGCTAGTCTTAGAAGCGGATCAACGCTACCTGGCTAGCCTTTAAAGCGGATCAACTCTACCTGGCTAGTCTTAGAAGCAGTCGCCCGCATACCCTGCAACCGAACCCCCTCCATGACTTCCGAAACCCTTCTAAATGAGAAGTTGGTCTTCAGTTTCTTTGGCTCGTTGGTCGGTTCTTCTCTTCGTGCCGCGTGACAGCCGCCGCCGCGTCGCACGCGCACTGTGACGGAGCGACGCTCTACTAAGCGCAGGAGTTTGCCTACCTGTCAAATTAAATAAACGCCAAAGTTTTTTAAGTTTTTCTTTTTTATCGACTAACGGCAAAGCAAAAAGTAGAGTTTAATTAAAAATAAATAAATACACGGCGTTGTCAAATTACATAAATTAAACGCCAACGTTTTTTAACTCTTTTTAATACGGCAAAGCAAAAAGGAGAGTTTATTTAAAAATAAATAAATACACGGCGTTTGAGCACGAACAACCTTCTTCTTCCTGCCCCTATCTCACTTTACGTGGGGTCGGCACAACATGTTCTCCTCTTCCATTCTCTTCTATCAGCCGTCATCTCTGTTTCTTCTTTCTTATCCATGTCATCTTTCATACTGTTCATCCATCTCTTTGGCCTACCTCTACCCACATATCCATCTATATTCATACTCATCACTCTCTTAGTCACATGACTTCAACACACAACAACAACACGACAGCAAACAATCTTTGGGTATCTTAATCTATATTTATAAAAGAAAGTCGTGTTAGTTACACTATTTATTCCTATAACCAATGCCTATAACGTTGGAATAACGCTCACATCGGCACATCATACTCTCGGTGCAAGTGGCGCCGAACCAATTGTCATTGGGACAAGTTCTATATGCTTTCGCTGAATTTTAAATGTACCCTCCGATTTTGTCTTTTTTTACAACCTAAGTAGCTAAAACAAACGAATACAAATGTATTCGTTTGTTTTAGCTACTTAGGTTGTTATTATTGTGTTAGAATGAATGTACTGAAGGTAGGTACCCATTGTACTTATCTTAAGGTCAATAATAGTACATTGTTACCCGAGTGTTGAAAGTCACGTTTTTTGAGTCCCGAGACGGGTTTGGCGCCAGAGCGTTAGCGAGGGCGCCAATGGAGCTTGAGGGACTTAAAAGACTTTCACCCGAGGTAAACACTGTGCTTTTCATTACGAATACAAGGAAAGTAAAAATAAAAACATGAATGAAAAATTTGTGAAAATGAAGATTGAATTGCCGCCTTCCCGGTTTTTTTTTTCTTTTTCTCTGGCGGGCCTTCGGCTACGGCTCGCCAGCATTATTCAGCCATTATTTTCATTTTCATAATTTAAAAAATGGTAAATTGTTTGCTCAAATCTATGCTATTTTAAATAAATAGTTGAAGTTATATATTAATCAAGTAATTTAGAAGATATATTATTTATTTAATACTATCTTTATGTTATTTAAATTTTACATTGCGCTCTAATTAGAGTTTTTAAACTTCTTACCGTTGTAATGGGTTTCCAACCTACTTGCTGAATAAAAAGTTGGAATTTGGTTCAACCTCCTTGCAGTTTAGAAAGTTGGAACATGGTTGAATAAAATAGAACTTGTTTTTTTTTATAATTTGACAGCTGTCAGTAGAAAGCGATTCTCCCTAGGGCTGAAAGTATTACTTTCAATTAGGCCCCTCAGGCAACTTCAGACCTACTTTCAGAGTATGAGCAATGAAAAATGTTTTTCTTTCTTCTTTCTTTCTTTCTTTACCTACTATACTTAATCAATTTAATATGCCTATACCTGCTCTGCTCACTGCATTTATAAATGTATAAATACTTGTGTAGTATAAGTAAATAGGTTTTCTCAGTAAGTAATTTTTAAAATTTTATGAGAAATAAAGAATCTTAAACCATAAACCATATATAACTCAAGAACGGCTGAACCGATTTGGCAGAAAATAAGTGGGAAGGTAGCTTACAACCAGGAGAAGAACATAGGATACTTTTTATCCCGAAAAAGCAACGGGAACGGGGTGTTACGGGAACGGGCGATCGAAGCCGCAGGCGGCCACTAACGGCTACCCGCAGACCGACAGTGCGCATAGAAATGAATATTACGTACATAATTGTGCTTGCGGTCAGCCGGACGGCTAGCCGCATTGCGTGTAACCGCATAGTGCATACATATGTAGCCTAAAGCTTACCTGCGCCACGTTATTGACAGGTTTGTTATCTATAGCCAGCACCACATCATCTCTTCGCAGATCAGCTCTGTACGCGGGGGACATTGGCACAACAGTGTCCACTAACACAGCGCCAACACCCTGGCAGCAAACCAGACCGAGGGGACCACAGACAGCTGGTAGAACCACGTCTAATACTAACACTCCACGTCTTAGAGACACCTGCAATAGACAACTGAATTTATAAAATAGGCCTAAACATATTAAACGTAACGAGAATAATATAACGGTGCTAGATATGGGGGGTAATTCTCGGGCCGATCTCGATCATTTTGAAATTTTATTTTATTGTTTCTTTTCGAAGGGAGTATGGATAATTTCCTTTTTGCCCGCACTTTTTGTACTATTTCCGTATATCGTAGCTGTCGAGGCTTCTACGATGAGGTCGTTGATGAATTACTCAAGGAAATCTGCAATTCTCTCTTCGAAAAGAAGCAATAAGATAAAATTGCAAAATTATCGAGATCGGCCCGAGAATAAGGCATGATGGCGGATGGATTGTGTGAAGGATGACATCGTTAAGAAAGAAGTAACTGCTGAAATGTCGGGTATTATAGTAAAGGAGAGTGCGTGACACTAGGAATTCTAGTGTGAGGCCTAAGGCTCATATAACGTTTAATACATAGCAGTATAGCCTATTCTTCTTAAGGAGCGGGAGGGCGTTATTTATTTATTTATTTAACTCTTTATTGCACAAAACTTAATGCTATGTACAAAAGGTGGGCTTAATGCTTTAAGCATTTTCTACCTGCCAACCTTAGAGGTAGGAATGGCGTTGGCGTGCTTACATAAAAAAAAGGAAAGCTTAGGTATTAAAATTAACAACAAGGTACAATACTTATTAGTTAAAGTCCGATGAGATCTGCTTCAGGAAATGCTCATAAACCAGACGCTTAAAAACTGACTTATTGGGAGCCTTTTTGATGTCAATAGGGAGCGCATTCCAAAGACCTACAGCCGCCACCTCAAAAGACTTGCCTCGGAAAGATGTTGAATGCTTAGGGGTAGCCAGAAAGAGAGTATCAATAGAGAGTAGTAGTTATCTGACTTCTATTGCAAAATGTATTTAGGCTTAACCTAGGTACCGACTTGGGTACTTTATGTGAGATAAATAGGTACTATTTATAACAACTATGTAACCCAATACTAGGATAATAAGCTAACTGAATAAATACATATAATTTCAAGAGGCAACCACGGTTATGTCAGTGTAAAATTATAACAAATTCAAACTTTTTCTTGTCGTGTTTCTAGTGCCTTTGAACTGGAGTGGTGAAAGGAATTAGGATTTTAAATGCGCCTTAGAGAGGCACCTTTCGAGTACTATTTTAGTAGTCTACCAATACCCGCTTTTTTCGTCGCCGTAGTAAATTTCCTCACCCATCCATGTGAATCCACTGCCATAGCCGCCCGTACAGTTCCATTGGTTCCCGAACATTGCAGTCGCGTTATTTCAACCAGTCTTATAGTAAGTTTCCCTTGAGGAGTTGGGCCGTCTTCACCATCAGCGCTGCCAGGCTCCGATTTGGGGAAAAATGGCTTGTAACTGCAAATAAATAAGGTTGAGTTTCGTATATCTTCTATTTTCGTCAGCTGTTACTTCTGCCTATAAAGATTTATCATCATATTTGAATTTTATTTACTAAATTATCACGTCTTTGCCGTACCCTAATAATATTACAATCTAGCCAAGCAGACTAATGAGCAATTTTACTTTAACTTAGTTTTATAGAAGAATTTTAGAAATTTATATAGTATAAGAATTAGGTACCTTCTAAGAATGTGTCCACTGGCACTTTTCTTATATACAGTCTTTATTTAAGATTTTTTTTCATTGAAATTTAATTAAAAAAATCATCATGCCATGGCGTGTGTGCTGGTGTCACACACGCGTATTGTAGGAACTAAATATCCGATGTTATTATGCGGATGCAATGTCGAACTGTATGAAGTGGTTCAGCTGTTAAAATCTAGATGGCGTTTACACTTACCGTATTTTATAGTTCGGCAAGGTATGCCTCTGCGCCACTGCTCGTCTAATATGCGCCGCGACTAGAGCAGCGAGCCTAGGTTTGAGCTGCCGTCCTTGAAACCTGCCTTGCACTCTGAGCTCCAGTTTAGGAAGCGTCTCGAAGGCTAGAGCCCAGTGCGTGTATGGATTCCGACGGAACATCACCCGTATGTTGCCGCTTAGGCTTTCCACTGCAAATCAAAAGGACAGTACAAAGCTCTACAAAAAAGACATGAAAATGGTTACTTGTTTATTTATTAGAGTCACCAACATTGTAGGTATACATCAATTCATTCTTATATAATATAGAACAGACCAATTAAGTTCCACAATAATTAGAGGGAGAGACCGCATGTGACGTGTGTGTGTGTGTGACGTCATCGAGAGTAAAATAAATAAATATTGTGGGCAATGCACACAACACTATCTAGCCCCTAATTAAGCCGAGCTTGTATACTATGGGAACCAAATAGCTGATATAATACTTAAATACTTTTTTTTGTAAATGCTCACTTTATAAACTACTACTCATTTACATTATATCTCCCAAACAGAGAACAAACATCTGTGTTCACCACACAAATATTTGTTCTCAGTGGGGATCGAACCCACGACCTACGGCGCAAAATGCAGAGTTTTTACCAACTGAGCTGAGAGGCCGTCACGGATGTTATGGATTAATTGTTATCAAATGTAAATAAAATTACCTGTAATCGAAATATTAGCAATCTTTCCCAGCAGCATCACAGCGTCTACATCAATCCTAAAGTTGCCATCGTACGCCAGGTCGAAGTGTAGATCCAAAGACCTGAGTCGAGCACCGTCGTCTTCCAGCTCCCCGCTTAGGAGACGGAGGTTTGTGATGCTGGGAAATTCCGAGCCCACTTCTAGAGAGCGAAGCTGGTGGAAAACAAAAGGTTTTATTTCTGGTGCACAAAGAAAAGTCAAGGAGGCTGCTTATGGAAGACTCAAATGGAGAAAACTGCATCAAAATCCCGACAAAAGCTGGGGTCTAATTCTCGGGCCGATCTCGATCATTTTGCAATTTTATTTTATTGCTTCTTTTCACCAACCCCCATTTTTAGGGTTCCGTAGCCAAATGGCAAAAACGGATCCCTAAAAATGGGGGTTGGTGAAAAGAAGCAATAAAATAAAATTGCAAAATGATCGAGATCGGCCCGAGAATTAGGCCCCTGGGCTTTTAAACTTAAGAAGATGAAGAAAAGAAAGAATTATGCCTTGTTGCAATCTTTCCTTGTCAAAGATAATTCTTTCAATTCGTTTTTGATTGCAATCGAAGCTCAAAATAATGTCAAAATGACAGATGCGACTAGGGTTTTGATTGCAACAAAAGATACGCAATCGCACTGCAATACACAAGTTAATTTATTGTCGCCATTATAGCCTCACATTGTATTATTATGAAACATGGTAGGTACTAACCTACCATGAAAAGCAGCAGCAACAAATGTGAGGTCAAGTGAAGATTATCATCAAAACCAGAACTATATTTATTTCTGCCAAACAAAGCTTAGAACTATAAGCTTTCTACCAAAAAATACGGCATTCAAATCAGGGTATTTGTTTCGGAAGTACGAGACCACACAATAGAGCCTCAAACGAATAAAACCCTACTTTTCGGTCAGGGCCCGGGTGTTGAAATGAAATGAAATAATTTATTTGCTTGATGGCGGGGTTCCGGGTATCGGTTTTCTACTTTATTATTATTACGGACGTGTAAATAGGCGAATAATTATTATGGTCGTTACGCCAAACATACAACACCCTATTATTAGGTCACCGAAGACTAAAATAAATTAATTTACCAACATACATTAAATTTTGCTGTTTCGAAGAAAAACCTGTAGTCATGCTTTCAAATTGATAGAAGAATTTTCATGTTTACATAAAAAATAAACGAAAATTCACCGTGAATTGAAGTAATTCGGTGTAATTGGGCGCGCCATTTTCTCTGGCGTGTATTTATTTAGGTTCGCTGGCTGATTAGGTAAACCCTAAAGCTTTCATCAAAGCATAAATATGTGAGTAGGTTGGTATAATTTCTGCTTCAATGGCTGGGACCTTGAATAAGATATAGCTACTTATATAATTAAATAATTTAAAATCAGATGTTTTTGACATGATTGATGTAGTGTACAACCAAGGTTGCCTGGTAGAGATCGCTATTAGCGATATGGCCGCCCATTGTATTACTGTGACTGTTTATTTTTAAGCTAAAAACTGTATCTGACTAACCTAGTGTGTCATTGTAATCAATAAAGAGTTACATCTATCTATCTATCTATACCATTGCACCTACGAGGTATTCACGGCAAAGCCCAAGTTTTAATTACCTTCATCTTATAATTAATATAATAATTATTTACGATTATGATTCTGTTCATTGTACAAGTTCATAAAATTTCTAAGCCCAGCAAATTAAAACTTCAGAACAAACTTGGTCTAATTAATGAAGGAAACTGCTGAAACAATGTTTGAACTTAACGAAGTTTCTCGCAACAAAATAAACGTGTACTTTATTTCAACCTCCAAGAGGTATAATGTTCAAAGGTTTCCATTCCTTCCATTAAAAATAAGCATCGAGTTTCACGCTATAAATCATTTTTCTGCACCAATGAACAGAGGATTAATTGCTCACATACGTTTATAGGCTCACGATGATTACGTGCTTTTGCCCCATGTTGGGGCGCCAATATTTGTACAGCCAATATTGTGGCACCCTTTATGGGGCTAACGGGTTTTAATTATGAGCTGCTTAGATTTAATTGCACGACATATTATTCATTGCTAGACCTATCCATCCAAACCAATCAAAAAGACAATCAAATGAAAATACCAATAGCGATCACATAAGACGATGGGATCATCTGAAGACTGGGTTCTGTGGCGCGTTCTGGAAAGACCTATAGCCAGGACTACATAACATATCGATAATATAACTTTTGAAACTATCATGGTTTTTAACACTATTTTTATCTGCCAATAACATTTCTTTTACTCGTGGACTTCAGTTCAACCGTGATCATGGTGCATGCAACTGTGCCGAAATATCGCAAGTCAACTCATAAAAATTTAATCATGGTAAATATCCCGTTGTTTCATAAAAATAATATCGATAATATTTATTAATTCAGTTGTATCACAAGGATCACTTGAAACGTCTTAAAGCTAGGTGAGTCTAGGTGCCAGTTCCACGAGACCAAGGCTTTTCTTCAAGAAAAGACCTCAAATTACGGCTTGGTTCCTACCGTTTTCTGTAAGGTCCTTTTACAAGCAAAAATAAAAATAGCAGTGAAGTTCCAGTGTGGTGCCACTCCAACTTAGTGAAGTCGTAGGCGATACAAAAGCAAAAGTTGATGACCCATACAAATAATGAGAGAGCAGAACGTTGACTAACATAAATTATGGGTCGATTGGGAATGACCGAGCTAGTTACGACGCCTTCCTAATTAAAATAGCTAAATTAAAGATGCGCCTCTGGGGCCTAATTTTGGATGAATTAAACTTTAATGGCATTAACGTAACATATCGTAGGTCAGATACTTATCGGTACGATACTTTTACGCCTACATAATACAAATTTAAGTTGAGTAATGATATGCATATGGCTACTGAAATGCATGCGTCAAGCAGAATTATCGGGTATATTGATAGCGCTTTATTTGCAAGGACGATACTAAGGTCGTGGGTTCGAATCCAGTCGTGTACCAATGAGTTTTTCTGTTGAAAAATTTATGTACACAATGCTAGTGCTCTCAAACGGTGAAGGAAAACATCGTGAGAAAACCGGGCATGTCGTAGAACCTAAGAAGTTCGAAAACATGTGTCTAGTGCACGAAAGGAGCCTCCCTGAGGCGCACTTAAAATCCTTTCACCACACTGGTTTTGAAAGAACTAGTGACACGATAAGAGATTTGCAAGGAGTTTGGTACAATTAGATCATAGGGTATGTAAAAAAAGTGGCGAAAGTGGTGAGTGGTGATAGTGGAAATGTATTTTCTTACCGTCAAAGAATCAAATATCTTCCCGGAAGATGTTTTAGTGAGCAGTTCCGCCAGTTCCGTGGCCAAGCGCCGTCGCAACCATTGTGTATCCGCTGTGCTTTGTTGAAATATAAACTGTAGCATCGCGTTCAGGGCTCCCTCTGGGGTACTCCCGGCTCCTCTGGTTAGCTCGTTCAGAATGTCCTGTTGAAATAGTTTCTTCTGTATTTGAGACCTTTTCTAATTAAGCCTCTTTTTCACCCTCGGTAGAATACGCAAGATTTTTAGGATAAGCTTTTTGACCTACATATGAGAAAATAGCCCTTCCCTGTGGTGTTTCGTTCTTTTTCGTAACTATATACCTGTCGGTGGCCAAGGCTTGTATACCTACTTAGTAATTTTCTCAAATAATGCGAGGATAAGGAAAGAAATAAGGAAATTAAAACTAAATAGTTACTACTTGAACTCATATATTGTAAAATACAATACGACGAACAACGAACTACACTTTTTCTCACGTTGAAGGGTTAAGTTGTGTTTTTTTTTTCAAAAAACAGCATTTAATTTTACTACTCAATGCGAAATTTAAAAAAGCCTTTGATAGTTACCTCCTTGGTTGCCATGTTTCGGAGTAAATCATTGTTCCATTTTTAAATTACACGACAGATATGTCTGTCGTGTCACTTTATTTACCTACTATGTAATTTATCTGCGCTTAGCGCACAAGATTTTCATAGAACTTTTGCCGGCTGCTGCCGCTGCTCGCATGTATTTGGCCAGTACAGCATTTTCAATTTATCTAAGAAGATTGTCAAAATAATGCTCAAATTTCCGAGCATGTTTGAAATAAATCTCTTGCATTCTGCTTGAAATTGCCTGGTAGGTACCATGGTATTTTAGCAAGCACATAAAGGTTCAACTGACAGCTCTAAAAAAGTTCTTGATTATGGCTAGTATGTAGGATGGCTAGAAAACTATTGGAATGCTTGAAAACATTGCTCTTTACGCCTCTCGGGAAATATAGCATTACGAATCTACTTGCCTAGGTACCCAACCCAGTAAGTAATCTTCTGATGGAAACGAAAAATACCTATTTCGTATGCGAAGCTCGAAGCTCACAATATGCGGAGTGCGTGGTGATAAAACAAGCAAACATTCTTCCTCCAGATAATTTACTCGCGCGTAGAACCGCTTTCACGAGATTTAATAAAGACACCAACTCAATAACGTACGTAATATGAGCATTACTTTATCAAGACTTTGGCTCCATCGTTCTTTTTGAAACGTTATTAGTTATTACAGAGCCCTAAAGTATTCGTGTCACTTTCACTTTCATGTCAATAAAAAGAGATGGACAAATGCATAAGGCTAAGCTCGGGGAACGTTCAGTAATCAATATACAAAAGGGGTTTTGCCTTTTGCCGCTTTTATTGAAGAAGCATTACCCAAGTGAATTGAGTAATTGAACACGCTATCAAAGGATATTGAGCTCCGTTCTATTTAATTATATTTGTGATGGAATTGGGGACGATGTGAATAAACTACTCGAAAACGAAAGTTATGCAATTCAGACCTTATCAAAAAACACCCTTGAATATACAAGTTACAGCTAATGGGTCAACTTTGGAATGTGTAAAAACCTTTTCATTACTCGGAATAACTATAGACTCCCACTTGAACTTCAAACAACATATTCAAAAGGTTAAATCAAAAATGTCAAGTTTTACGTACGCTCTGCGCGAGTTAATTAGGTCAACTGATCTCCCAACAGCCTTAGCAGCGTATTACGCCTATGCGCAAACACACCTACAACAAAGCGTTATATTATGGGGCAATACCATCGATGCAGAAGATTTATTCATTCTTCAAAAGAAATGCGTGCGTATCCTAGCTATCATTAGAATACCGGATAGCTGCAAACCTTACTTTCAAAAGTTTAAAATTCTTACGCTGACCTCAATATACATATTGGAAATAAGTAAATTTGTTAGGAAGTACCCAAACTTATACAAGAAACTGAGCGATCTTCCCAGACGGCATGCCCTGCGAGCAGGAAGAGACAAATTAATCGCACCACCGTCAAAGCTCGCTATGCATAGTAATGGTCCTTTCAAAATGTCCATTAAAATTTATAATAAGTTACCAGATGACATTACAAAATCGCAAACTGACTCCATATTTATAAAAAAATTAAAATCATATTTAATTGACAAGTGCTATTACGAATTAAATGAATTTTTGACACAGATAATAATTTTATACCCACTCGTACATATACTTAACTTACCAAATTAATTAAATCCAATGTATCCCTACTACCTATTACTATTAATAAAACGACACGTAATTAAAACTAATATAAATATTACACAAAAAAAAAAAAAAAACCTCGGTCTGCCAACCTCTTACTATTGTAGTGTCCTAAAGGGGCTCACATGTGCTACTTACCACTGTTTGTAAAATTTACACCTCACTTACCATGTGTTTACAATAAATCTATTGAGTATTGAGTATTGAGTATTGAATAGAGGGCTCAATTTGGACGAGCGGGTTGGTTATCCCCACTTAATGATCGACGACGGTGTAACCAAGTCTGCATTAAAGGAATAATGATTGTTTTGTCAACAAATATTTAGCTCTGCTTAATAAAACAGGCGATAAAGTTCCATTATTGAAGATTTTGTTCCAAGTTCTCAGCGAGAAGGTACAATATCAAACCTCTTTTTTATGCTCGCGCACACAACACTATCTAGACCAAAATTAAGCAGAGCTTGTACTATAAATAAATAATGCGGGCAATCCACACAACAAAGTACAGAGCTTGTACAATGGGAACCAGATAGCTGATATAATACTTGTATAATTTATTTTATGTAAATACATAGGTACATAGAATTCAATATAGCACCCAGCCAGAGAACAAACATTTGAGTTCACCTCACAAATATTTGTTCTCGGTGGGGATCGAACCCACGCCCTCCAGCGCAGAAGGCAGAGCTAATACCAACTGAGCTGTGATGGCAGTCATGGAAACCAGATAACTGATAATTCGTATTTATGGTACTTACGTGTTATTTTTTGTTTACTTAAATTCAATTTAGAACCCAGACAGAGCACAAACGTCGCAAATACCAAAAATGCAAATATACATAGCGTATTTTACATAAATCTGCAATTATTTTCTAGTCGTAAACTTATGACGTTCATTTTTCTTGTACCTACATAAACCGGGTAGATATATTTAGCGCCAGTTAAAAAGGTCATTATAACCTATCTTTCAACTTTACTCATAGGTCAACTTAAAGAGCAAGTAAATCATTCATAAATGTTTTTTTCAGAATTACTGTGACGCTAGTCTAGTGGAAGTTTCCCCGCCTTGCGAACCTAAGGTCGTGGATATCAAATACGATTACAAATGTTTTTCTGTCCATATATGCAGTGCCAGTACTCCCAAACGGTGAAAAAAACATCGTGAAAAAACCGGTAAAAATACAAAAACGTCTAGTGCTCAATAGGAGTGTCTTTGAGGAGCACTTCATACCTTTTCACCACACCCCGGGTTGAAAGAACTAGTAACACTTCGCAACCGGACTGGTGTCCGTTTTTTGCCTAGAATATAAATTATTATTAACTAAATATTTAATCAATCTTTATTACATAAAAAGCAAGTGTATGTACGTATATATTATGTCCAGGGTTTTCCCTATCACCGCCGACTAGGATCTGCTCCCCCTCGGCCTCCTGCTGTGAGCAGGGGAGTTTGGACGGAATTGGAAGTGGGTGGTTTTGGGAGGCAAAAAGTTTCGAAATCTATATCTATCCTTTTCAATCACGTAAGGATTTTTCAAAAAATTCTGGATTTTTATAAGAATAGAATGCTCCTAAGCGTTATAGAATGTTCTTTAGCATTCTGGAATGCCCAGGCAACGCCGAGCGGTGCTGCTAGTATTGAATAAAACTAATAATTTTTATTATGGCATGTACTTTTTATTCGTTTCAAGTGGACGAACGACTTTAAAACGAAGTTCCTCTACTCGAACTAGCCATCAATAACATCGCCGGTCGTATAAACAGGGTGCAGCCATTAAAGTCTTAGGAAGTTTTACTGCTCTAATGGCCATTGCGATCCTGAGTAATTTATTGATTGCAACGCCCATGCGAGATTGCAGATTAGTTTCGGTACCTAGCTTTATTATAACTTTGAAATGTAGCGTGTGCTGTCTTTGAAACTTTTGCCTTAATATTATTGCCTACGTCTCACTAAGTGAAGAAAATTAACAAAAAAGGGTGCCACAGGGTGCCCCTGGATTTTTCACTGCGATTTTTTGTTAATTTTGTTTTGTAAAAGGAACATACAAAAAAACGGACAAGACGTAGTTTGTTGAATGTTCTTCTAGGCTTGGTCGCGTGGAACTGGCACCTAAACTCACCTAGCTTTAAGACGTTTAAAAATGATCCTTATGATACAACTGGATTCATAATTTTTTTATTTGATTTGAGTTCAAATACTCTGAATCTTGCCTCGCTTTGCATAGGTGGAATTGCAGCATAAAGGTCTATCTGTCCACATAATGAGTTGAATTTATACAAGGCAATATCTCAAAAAATAAAATAGCAGGAAGTTCCAGTGTGATGCCACTCCAACTTAGTGAGACGTAGTCAATACAAAAGCAAAAGTTAAAAGACAACAAGCTACGCTTCAAAGTATGAGTATAATAAAGTAACTTAGACGAGATGTGATTATCTAATCTGTCGTCGCGACCTTGGCTTCCCACCAGTATAAGAGTCAGTGGATTGAGAAAACTTAATCTGGCTTCAAACACTTTAGTTCAAATAATATTGTAATTCATGTCTATTGACAAAGTTTTTTTTTTCCAAAGAGTATTTCAGTTGTCTATTGCATTTTCTTTTAAAAAGGAGGAAGTCCGAAGTCAGTCAGGATAATAATGTTCCGTGGGAGGAAGCCACGTGCATTGTCGGCATATACCTATAGAATAAATTATGTGTCCTATCCTATCGTCTCTACAATGTATGAATACTTGCCAAGAAAGGTAATTACTTCCCTACGTGCTCAAAGCTAAATGAACACTTAATTACTAGAGTTGAGAAAGTTCAAAGTTACACATCGTGGTAAAAAGATTGGCAATGCAATCATATCGTTCTGAAACTTTGGCGTCTTGCCAAACACACCTAATAAGACTTGACGGAGGTTTAAGAACAAACTTTAATATCTTGACGAACATTTAATATGCACAGGAATAAAGTTTATTTCTATTGCATACTTTCGCCATGAGAAGTACCTATTGCTGTGTTTCAGCTTGAGAGTGTGGGTGCCGGTAAAATTACTGGCACATGAGGCTGAACATCTGTATGCCTCAAGTTGATGGATGCAGGGCAGTGAATCGTTCGGCACGTTCCTGACGTGCGTGGCCTACGAGGCAATGCTTTGTTATAGGCGATGGTTACCTTTTAACATCAGGTGGGACTTATGCTTGTTCCATCAGCTAGTTGTAGCAAAGAGTCATATCGAGTGCTAGATTCAGGCTGATGATGAATAGAATAGAATAGAATGTCTTTATTTGCTGAAATAGGTGTAACATGGTGTTGTGATTTCCTAAAAATTTACCGTATTTCGCTATGTATAACTATAGCATGCAAAAATATAATTAAAAATTAGCTACATTACAATATTTTTACATCTAAACTTACATTTTAAAATCCATGTATAAGTTTCCCTAACCCCATATTCCCTAACCGTGTAAAAGAGATGAATCAGAGAGCCTAGCTCTAAAAGAAGTCCACTGCTGGACATAGCCTCCCCTATACATTTCCTGGAAGAACGATTTTAAGCCTATTCCATTCCCATATTTCTCATCCATCGGTGGCTCTCTGATGATTACATTGCAAAAGCTTCCATAGTCTTTTCGAAAATTCTAGAATGTTCTGGAATTCCGACTTACCGGCGGTAAAGTGACCGGCAAACTGAACTCGTTCTCAATCTTAGGCTTCTCAAACACTCGTATGTAGTAGAAGAAGAGTGCCAATGGTACTGCCAGGGCTGAAAGAGCCCCAAGCATCGCAGCTAGCAGTAGCCACGGCCAGTCCGGCATAGTTGGTTCTTCGTGATGCTTACTGGTGAAGGAAGAAATATTTAAAGAGGTCATCGGTCGCTTTGCTTGCCTTTTTTTGAATTCTAGCAGTTTAAAAGCCATAAATCCGTGATCTCTGCCTACCCCCATGGGAATAAGGCGTGATTTTATAAACAAAAGCAAAAACTGTGCGAAGGTGCAAGGTGTTATTGGTACAAATAAGGTTCGAAAAATATAATGACACGACAAAAAAGGAGATTATTGGGAAATTCTTTTATCCTTTTTCTTTCAGTACCATATGTACCTTACCAACAATAACATTAAGTCTGAACTCGAGGAGAAAAAACAAGAGAATTTATGCGTAGAGTCTGTTGAGAAAGAGAACCGTCGTGGGATTGGAGGGCGCTGCTGTGCTTAATCACCTTTTTAGGGTTCCGTAGCCAAATGGCAAAAACGGAACCCTTATAGATTCGTCATGTCTGTCTGTCTGTCTGTCTGTCTGTCCGTCCGTATGTCACAGCCATTTTTCTCTGAAACCGTAAGAGCTAGACTGATGAAACTTGGCGAGTAGATGTATTCTGTGAACAGCATTAAGATTTTTACACAAAAATAGAAAAAAAACTATAAATTTTGGGGGTCCCCATACTTGAAACTGAAACTCAAAAAATTTTATTTGATCGAACCCATACGTATGGGGTATCTATGAATAGGTCTTCAAAAATGATGTTGAGGTTTCTAATATCGTTTTTTTCTAAACTGAATAGTTTGCGCGAGATACACTTCCAAGTGGAAAAAAGTTGGTCCCCCCCCTCTAACTTCTAAAATAAGAGAATGATAAAACTAAAAAAAATATATGTTGTACATTACTATGCAAACTTTCAACGATATTTGGTTTGAACGAGATTCAGTCAGTAGTTTTTTTTTAAACGTCATATATCGTAAACCGCAATTTACCTTTCGACAAACTACAAGAACCTTTATATTATGTTGCTTGATGCTACGGAACCCTTCATGGGCGAGTCCGACTCGCACTTGGCTGCTTTTTTGTATAATGGGCAATAGCGCGTCTGTTGCGTTTTGATTCTATCACAACTAGTGTACTGTTCCTTTATTTAATTTTTATGATGCAAAATGCTGACAGAAAGAAAGGGATGAGCTGCCATATAAAAATCGAAACGTCAGTTCTCAATTTGGCCACGACGGTTCTCTTTCTGAACAGACTCTATTAAAGACATCAACAATCCAAAGATAAAATAAATAATTATTGTAGACAATCCACAAAACTATCTAGCCCCAAACTAAGCAGAGCTTGTACGATGGAAACCAGATCGCTGGTATAATTACTAACATGCTGTAAATGCATACTTTAGTAAGATAGATAAGTAGACGCTTTAAAAGCTGGACAAAGCCGCATCAAAATTCAAAATTAAGAGCTGTAAATCAAATAAGCGCTCAGCGTCCGGCGTAAGCATAAATCTACGAAGGCAAGGGTGGCTTGCTACCCACTGCCCCGCAAATATAATCCCCCTCCCCCCTACCGGCAACCCCCCCTTCGCCCGTGACCTGCACTATTAATTCGCTGCTTGTTTTCGCCATGAAATGCACAATGCACGTTACCTCTGAGAAATTACGTAGTTATAGCTTATAGTTGGGGAAAATTGCTGGTTTTACGAGGTTAACGAGTTTTCCTGGTCCAGAATGAGTTTTTATGCGCACGTAAGCTCAGATAGCCTGCTTGATATGCTAGCATATCTTTTATACATAATTTAAGTTTAAAAAACTTGAGAAACCGACTTCATTGTCAAACGGCTAAACCGATTTTAATCAAATTTGTTTGGGACAATCTGGACGTAAGAATAACCTTCCAAATAAAAAAATAATTTTCTAAATCGGTTCATAAATGACGGAGGCATGCAGTTACAAACATTAAAAAAATTATTAAAAAAAAATGGCAACACCGATTTTAATAAAATTAAAATGGGACCAATCTGGAAGCAGTACCTTTCAGATAAAAAAAAAATTTTTCTAATCGGCTCACAAATGACGAAGTTATGCGGTAACAAACATTAAAAAAAAAAATAAAAAAAAAAAAAAAAAAAACATACTTACAACCGAATTGAGAACCTCCTCCTTTTTGATTGGAAGTCGGTTAAAAATAGATTGCAGAGCTTAGGGAAAACAAAGGTTTATTTTATGTAAAAGATAAAGAGACAAACGAGGTAACGGCCCGCTTGAGCCCAATTGACATCAACAACACCAAGAGAGCTGTTGTTGCGTTGCCTACCCTGAAGACGATTTTCTTCATGTTGTAGTTAGGTAAGGGGGAAAAACTCATTCCACAATTTATGGGTATGAGGAAAAACTATTTCTAGAAGCGAGCTGTAGGTACCTACGAGAAACCCAGGGATCTAAAATGTGTGGCTTTATATATTTTTTAAAATTTTAATATTAGCTGTGTCTGCTGACTGACGGCCTCTCAGCTCTGTTGGTAGAAGCTCTGCCTTCTGCGCCGTAGGTCGTGGGTTCGATCCCCATCGAGAACGAATATTTGTGTGGTGAACGTAGATGTTTGTTCTCTGTCTGCATGGGTGTGTATTCTATGTAAGTATTTACAATAAAAACGGTATTATATCACTGCTTCCCTTAGTAAAAGCTCTGGTTAATTTGGGGCTAGATAGTGTTGTGTGGATTGCCCACAATATTATAACTTGAACTGAAAAAAACAGTGCACATTTTATTAATTTAGGTACCTACCTATAACACTACGACTACAATGAGTCTACTACAATAAATCTAGAAATTATGGTATTTTAAAGTTTTATATGCACTAAAAAAATATGACGGTAAGTGTCCAATGTTCATACTGTCGCCTCTAATAAACATAAAAGAAATAAACCGAGTCAATCGATCCTACATTATTAAGTAAAGCATTTCCATCGTGTTCTTTCTAAAACTTCAATATTTAATCCATCAAATCTTTGAAATGTTGGACGTATGAAAACAGATTATGCTATTTCTGAAACTGTAGCTCGAACAGACAAGTTAATTGGAGACGGTTGCAGTTCTGCACCAGTTAGCTTTGCAGACTACCTAACGCATAGGTTTTCACTAGTTTTAAGTGCTGTGAGATTTCGAGTTTTTATTAACAATTTACCTTGACTATTTATTTATGAATAGGACGACAAATTTCTTAAAACTATGTTTCCCTCCAGTTACAGAGAGAGTCTGGAAGAGATCGCTCTTCAGCGATAAGACCGCCCATTGTACATTAGCATGTTTTAAACTATTGTTACTTGTTTTACCATTGTTAGTTTTAAGGTGAGCAATAAAGATTTTTTTTATTCTATTCTATTTCTAGAGAGTTAGGTCAAATATTATTAAAACAACTAAAAGTCCAAAGTCTAAAAACAGGGTAAAGAAATTTACTGAGTTTTAGTCTTCTTCCACACTAAAATAAAAAATAAAACTAATGTGCTGAGATTAGTTCAGAGAATAATTTGGTACTTATACAGGTTTTGAACATATATTTTGTATCATCTTTCGAAATGCAGGGCAAAGAAAATTATAAAAAGGTGAGCCCAACCCCAAAGTAAGCTTAATATTGGTTATTTGTTTATAAATTATAAACCAAATCGGCATAAAGAGATACACAAATATGTAAGCAAACACACAAAAGCAGTTCATGCAATGAAAAAATCAAGCAGTATTTAACTGACAAAATATTAGAATATTATAGTTATTACTTATTAGTAAGCACAGAGCCATCCCATTATTGATTTGATCGACGACGATTGATGTGAAGCGCAAGTGATACGATTCAGAGTGTAGAAAGTTTTATAAAATAAAAGTGCATGCAAACAGTTGCGCGAAGCTGTAACAAACGGACCACCTCATCAAAATTTGAGTGACAACAAGAACAAGATTCGTCTTCCGGCGTTTTAAAAACAAATAAGCTATTACATGACAGATAATAGTATTATAAGACTGACTCACCTCTATGTTCTCTAATAAACAATCTAGGATAACGATGCACTGTTTAGCCTAAACCTACAATTGACATCGAAACAGGATCACTAACTAATCGTATAGATTTAGTAAAATTATTCTACATGTTTCGCTATTCGCCGTGCCGGGTCACCGGCGAAGTTCTATACACCACTGACTAAGAATTCCTTCTATGGCTAGAGGTCTACGGAGCATGCGCAAACCCTCGCCAATTGGACCAAAGTTCAGGCACCTGAATTGGAAATTGATGGGTACAATATTGAGTCGCAAGGTCCGTAAATCGCGAGAAATAAGGTATTGAGGAGGATTAACTTTGTCGTCACGTCACAGCTTGGATTCTTATTTCAAGAGAATAAGTTATGAACTTGAAATATTTTTTTGGAGCCGGAAAGTATACGCTTGCGCGAGACACCGATCGATTACCCACCTTGTCTTCTACAGGTTTATTGTAAAACATACCCTGGATAAATACGATAAGCTCCAAAACGATATTCTAATGAGCTGACGAGCTTTTTAATAACAACGCAATAAAGTCCAAATTTCTTCAGCAATTTAGGTGGTGTACAAATAAAAGGAAATTGCTCCCTAAGGGCGCTTGTACACGCTAAGAAAAAATGCCGGGTCTACCCAAGAATTCTTGTCGTAACTAGAAAATAACTGTGTACACTGCTCGCAGCGGTGCACGAAAAAAATCTTATCTGCGCAAGACACGACGCGGCGAACGTTGTTGCGTTTTCGTGTGTGGAAAAGACAAAATTCTTGTCTTGCGCAGATAAGATTTTT
Organism: Thera obeliscata; assembly: GCA_947578465.1. NCBI lineage: Eukaryota > Metazoa > Arthropoda > Insecta > Lepidoptera > Geometridae > Thera > Thera obeliscata. The sequence goes on from OX387926.1 coordinate 11,551,565, forward strand.
TTCGTGCACCGCTGCGAGCCGTGTACACAGTAATTTTCTTGTTACGACACGAATTCTTGGGTAGGCCCGGCGTTTTTTCTTAGCGTGTACAAGCGCCCTAACCCTTCATCGTGTTTTGTACTATAGCGGATTCACGGATCAGTGGGTACCGACAGACGGAGCTTTTACAAGCAATTAGACTTACTTACGCTTGTATTCTCTTTGTAATTCAACGAAATTGTTGCGTCGGACAGAAAGAAAAGTAACGCCTAACAAAGTAGTGGGCAGGTATACGTTTTTCGTCATTTTAATAAGGGATTTTTAGGTACTTGTCTAAAATAAAAGAGATGATTAAATAGAGCGTAAGACAAGAACGTTTGTTCCCAGTAGTTCGGTTATACAGTTCTGTTGATCGAACTGCTGTGTTTTTTCCCACTAGTTCTGTTATATTATTATATGAAAAAAGCACACATATAACTACCGGGATTTATTTCCCACTAGTTCTGTTATATACTTACGAAAAAAGCACTCAAATAACTGCTGGGATGCTTATTTCCTATTAACAGTCCGGAAGCTCTTGTGCCATAAGCTTATAACTATTTTGTAAAAATAAATAATCATACAAAAAAACCGTAGAAACAAAGCTTTTGGTTTCTTTCCTCGAGTCGATTTATGATGTTTTCCTACAGTTTTATCACAAAGTTATATTCCAAAAACACAATAAAATAATAATCACAACTATTACAAAAAAGTATTTGAGTAAACATCAGCTATTTGGTTCCCAATTTAATTTAATTTGGGGCTAGATAGTGTTGTGTGGATTGCCCACCAATATTTAATCTTACTAATTTATTTTAATTAGAAAAAAAAAGACGGGTTGCACTCCGGGAGTGCCGGCAGAAGTGAAAACTTGATTATTAACGTTGAGCATGTTTGATATTTTGGAATGGTTAGGGGGGGCTTGTTTGTTATTTGGCACGCTGTAACATACACGAACATTCGCGCAAGCGCCCTGCGCTGCCTAAACGAAACAGTAGGCCCAGGCATACATTTTCGCCGCGCCGTAGAGAGGGGATAGCTGTCTACTCTCCATCCGTCTTACGCTTTTTCGATCAGGTCACGTGTCCTGACGCGCTGACGCGAGTTTAAGATTTTATACCCATTACAGAAAAAGTGCTCAACGCCGCTAAAGAAGTTTTCACTTCAAAAAAACATAACATTTACAGGGATTTTGACACCGAAAATAAAAGAGAATATTCATCAACAAATAGTATAATCGCGATAATAAATTAGATATTCGATAGGTTCACACAAAATGACACAAATCTAATACTATACCTATACTATAGATACCTACACAATAACTTTTTTGCACTTGATTTTCACATTTTTACTTACCAACGAATTGTATTTTAGGAACCTAATTGTATTTATTTGTTCTATTAAATAGTTTTTTTATTTTATTTTATTTTATGCGTCAGACAGCGCTGCCACTCCAGGAAGAACTTTACCTGTTAAAATATAATGACATACTTTTAACATTTGTTTTAAATATAGTTAGAGCTAGGATCAAAGAGTTATATTCATTAGAAATAAGAGCGCTGGTGGGTGGTAGCAGCCCTGCCTTCCGATCCGTAGGTCGTGGGTTCAAATCCAGTCGTGTACCTTGTAGTTTTTCTGCCCAAAAATTTATGTACACTATGCCAGTGCTCTCAAACGGTGAAGGAAAACATCGTGAGGAAACCGGCATATCATAGAACCTAAAATGTTTGAAAATATGTGTAAAGTGCATGAAAGGAGCCTCCTAGAGGCGCACTTAAAATCCTTTCACCACACTTGGTTCAAAAGAATCAGTGACACGATAAGAAGATAAGAAATAACATGTATTTATTTATATACTAGCGGCCCCCCGCGGCTTCGCTCGCCCCGTTCCCGTTACTTACATCCGTTTTCCGTTACAATATCTTTATAAATTGTAGCCTATGTGTTATTCTGATGTATAAGCTATATTATTGTAAAGACTCATTAAAATATATTTATATTTATATTATAATAGTTATATTTATATTATGCGGTCGGCCGGTCAGCCGTTCGGACGGACCGGACTGAAGGCCCGGTGTGGCCCGGAGCGGTTGTTGGCAAATGAGGAGATATTTATTTATTTTTAGGTTTATACAGAATATTGGTATACTTATATATTTACTAATTATATTTATGTAGTAATGGTTTCTCTATTTCTTAATTTCTAGTAAGTTTGTTTTCTTCTTTTTTTTTTTTACTTCATAATCATACTTATATTATTTTCAGCAGCCGTGTAGTCACCCAAATTTGGTCCTCACTGAAAACCAGCGCTGCCTCGTCCCCTTTTTGGAGGCGAAGCAGCATTTAAGCTGAGTGAGGACCATTTTGGCTCATAAGCATATACTGTCGGCACCCTTCTTTTTTCAGAAATAGAACTAGGATTATGTGTGTAGGTACTTATTTCTTGTGTTTGTGTATGTGTTCTATGTTTTCTTTTTCTCTTATAACTTATTGTGTAGCCGTACCTATAATCAATGTTCCTAGCTTTCTGTTGTTTAATTTTATTTATATTGTGTTTTTGAGCCAAATAAAAAAGTTATCTATCTATCTATCTATCTAAAATCCATTAGTAGTTTTTACATGAAACAAACATCCATCCATCCATCCATACTTACAAACTTTGGCGATTATAATATTGGTAGGGTATTAATTTAGTCAAAATGAAATGTCATGTTTAAAACAAGACCCACATTTTGAAAGTTTTCTTCATTGAAGTTAAAAGGGGCTGGTGCATTTAAAAACACCAAACTGTCACAAAATAATTTATAGGAAAGATATAGAATGTATAGCCGATACGCGGAGGGGACAGCTGCGCATGCGTCGTAGTGTGCGCATGTCACGCACACTGGATGTGTGGAGAGCGTCTAAAGCGCAATACACACTGAGCCCGCCGGGTCGCCGACATATGTCGGAAACTTTTTGTCGGCGGTCTAGTTGGCGGCTTCACTTAATACAAGTCGGAAAATTTGGTCGGCGGCATGTCGGCGGCTTGAAATGAGAAATTTATTTGGCAGTCAGTGATTGCCGCGTGTCGAGCGTCGCCGGGCAACTGAGCGCAGGCGTACCTAAGCCGCCAACATGTCGGCGGGCAACACGCGCGGGCGCATGTTGCTGACATGATTCTTTTCATACAGGCCGCCGGGTTGTGTCGCCGGGCTTTGTCGGCGACCCGGCGGGCTCAGTGTGTATTGCGCTTTATTGGTACGGAGAGCGGAGTGCGACTGGAGAGTCAATCAGCGCTACGCTCGCCCGCCCTTCATTCCGCTAGCACCCCTCAGGAACCTTATTTTTGACTTCTGCGCAATAACGGTCAGCGCTAGAGATATGTGCCTATAATATAAAATGGAGTGACTTACCCTCTAGTAGCTCTAAGGAGGCTCCACCGCCGGTTGACACGTGTGATACCTTGTCTTCTGTACCCCACTTAGCGCAGCAAGTAGCTGTGTCGCCGCCACCTATAATTCAATTCATTTAAACTAAGAACTGAACTGAAGCAAAGGGTTTAAGTGATTGATGAAGGGTCACATAACATGTTATTTTCCTTTCCGTAGTTAATTTACCACTATTTATTTTTATTTGTAAACAAATAACATACAAGTAAAATTAAGGGTAGTTACTTAGTTAATTTACCACAACATTTATGCATGTATTTAAATTACCAATAATGGTGATAGTTCCATTGGCGGTCGCCTTGACGACTCCGTCCATGAGAGCTCTAGTGCCTCCAGCAAACTTCTCAAACTCAAATACACCAGCTGGTCTGCAAGCAAAAATACACCCAAAATAGAACTAGAGTTCCAAGTCTTTTTTCTGGAAGGCGTGACTCTTCTGTATTCTGTGGTTTTCCAGTTTAAAATATGCCAAGCCAAACAAGACTTTAAAATTAAAGGAATAGGTATAAAAATGCCACTTACCCATTCCATACAATAACTTTGGCTCTGGCGATGGGTTCAGCAAATAGTTCCCTAGATTTAGGACCAACGTCAAGACCTAACCAGCCGTCCGGGATGCCTGACTCAACGGTCGCTTCACCAACCTGAAACAAAAATCAAATCTGAGACTTAACCACATCATAGAAACAAATTTATCATCCGCACTTGGTGTGCAGACTGGTTTCCGCAAGTAGACCTCTAGCACGCCCTTTTTGCGTGACGCTTGACACGTGTTGTTCGAACTTCGAGGTAGATGGCACAAGCTAAGGGAGGCCTATACCCAGCAGTGGGTGAAGTCGGGCTGTGGATGATGATGACTCCCCAGGAGCACTGGTGGTCTAGTGGTAGCGGCCCCGCCTTCCGATCCGTAGGTCGTAGGTTCAAATCCAGTCTTGTACCAATGATTTTTTCGGTCCAAAAATTGATGTGCACTATGCCAGTACTCTCAAACGGTGAACGAAAACATCGTGAGGAAACTGAAGTGTCGTTGAACCTAAAAAAGTTCGAGCAACACGTGTCAAGGGTCACGCAAAAAATGGCCCGCCAGCGGCCTACTTGCGGGAAAATCAGCCAGCACATCAAGTGCTGATGATGAATTTGCCGAAGTACTTCCCCGGACGATCCCTTCACAAATAACTACTAGCTACTATCACTGGAAGTCGCTGAATGGTTGTGTATACCTGTGCGTTTTCATCAAACTTGTCAGCAGTGGTGAAGTCCACAGGAAGGTGGACCTTCACATTGTTCTTGGCTGCTTTCTCCATGAGCTTGGTGACGATTTTGGCTCCCTCAGCGTCATACAGAGATGCACCGATCTAAAAGCAAACTTAATGTAAGTTTTCTTGTTATTTTCAATTTATTTTATACCCTGCGGTTTTGTGTTTGTGTCGTGTCGTAGAACCTAAAAAATTACGAGCTACACGGTTCAAGCGTCACGCAAAATACTCGGCCTACTTGCGCCAGTCCGCACACCAAGTGGGGACGATGAATTTGCTAATTTGCCAATAGTCAGATCATTCGTGTGATTTTCGACTCTTTGTTTGTATTTCGTGTAGTACTTGTTGATGAAATAAATAGATTTAAGAATAATGTTTTGGTACTTACAGCCATTCCCTTGGTTTCCTTTAGGAATGTATAGGCCATGCCGCCACCAATGATCATCTCATTCACTTTGTCCAGTAGGTTCTCGATCAGTTGGATTTTATCTGCCACTTTAGCTCCTCCAAGAATTGCCAGGAATGGCCTGCAAATTCAAATTTAATTTTACAAGTACGTGTCATGAAGCATGTACAAAAGTTTAAAATAAAAAAAATACTCATCTACATACCTCTCAGGTTCATGTAGAGCCTTGGCAAAGTATTGTAGTTCCTTCTTCAGCAGGAATCCACTGGCTCTTTGTTCAAAGCCTTCTCCCATCATTGAACTGTGTGCTCGGTGGGCAGTTCCTGTATTTAAAAAAAAGATTATATCTTTATTCTATATGAGTAGAATAACATGAGGTTGCCTTTGCTCTGCAGTGGGCCAATACTGGATGATATTTTTTTTGGAGATTCTTATTTTTTTTATTTGTCCTAGGTCTCACTGGGTCGCTAACCCAGATGAAGGGAACAATTCTTTGACTCTATTGCTAAATTGGCAAGTCTGACAATATCCCTCTTCATCCATAGATTTCCTACAATATTAACAATCTAGAATCTAGAGAAAAGTTAATAGACAATAGGCGCTTGTAAACCTTTCTTACCAAAAGCATCATTGATGTATAGATCTCCGAGCTTTCTCAAACTAGCCCTGAATGCCTTGACTTTCTCCGGATCAGCCTTGACCTTAGCTCCGCTGGCATCAATTCCCTTGCCTTCCTCTTCCACATGGAAGCGAAGGTTCTCTAAGAGGATCACTGAACCTACTGGAGGATCGGCACAAGCGGCCTCTACTTCAGGGCCGACACAGTCTGCGAGGAATGTAATGTCTCTGAAAAATAATAAGCATTTGACTATTACAAGTAAAATTATTAAAATTAGGCATTTAAACCCCATGGGTAGTTTCAAATTCCCAAGAAAGTCGTCATGCCATAGACGCCCCTCTCAACGAATGCACCAGAAGAGCAGCGGTGCGAGAGGAGTGGCGGAAAATTGTTAGGCGAGCCACTGCCCCGTCATAAACCACAACCACTCTGCCAAAAGTGTAAATACTAAAAAGGGAAGTTCGAAATACCTGCTCAATAGTTTTTTTAGCTCTTCAGCAACAGGTTTGAGTGTGTACTTCAAGTTTGCCTGTCCGTCGGGTCTTCCCAGATGGGACATAAGGACGACAGACTTAGAACCTTTCTCTAGAGCATATTTTACAGTATCCAGAGCAGCTACGATACGTTGGTTGTTCGTGATCACGCCTTCTTTTAGTGGGACGTTGAAATCCACCCTAAATCAAGTAAAATAGATAAATATTACCGATTTAAGTACGTAAACCGTAACCCGAAGGTTTTTGACTAATAATAAATTATCCATTTACCTTATTAGTACACGCTTCCCAGACAAGTTAAGGGCGTCAATTGCCAGTTTGTTCAAAGCCATTTTGATTTAATTATTATCTCTTTTCTTCGTTTTTAGACACAATCGCCGGGCTTGCAATCAAGAGCAATTTTAGCGAATTTGGTTCGGTATTTGACAGTTGCGACCTTGAATATGTCAAAAAGGTCAAATCAATGGTACAGTCCGGCAAGTATAACTTGGCGAGTCTGAAGCTAGCCGTTTGGCCAATCTTCCATCAGTCATTGGCCATTAACGATCGAACAGCTCACTTCAGACCCGCCAAGTTATACTTGCCGGACTGTAGAGCATTGGCTGTTAGTCTATGCCCAAGTCTTAGGCATTTTTAGACGATCAGTTTACATGACTCCTGAACTTTCTGGAGTTTGTTCCTGATTTCGATTCCTGGGCCGTATACCAAAAGCAGAAGCACCCAGCTGCCAGCAGTTGCTATGTTAAGGTGTGTATCGATCGTGCGTTTGCACTTCGCACGCCTGCTATGCTATGCTAGAAATAGTAGTTTTTACCATGGAACAAATATAGTAGATTTATTTTTTACTTACCATAGACTAAGGTAGAGGACAGAGGGAGGACTGCGAGAGGGATTCTTTCCTCGAAATGTTGGCAGCATTGTCGTCAGTCAACTCTTCACGAAACGAAATGCACGCCGGATTGGGACGCCTCTGCCTGGATTTGGAATGTCCTTTGAAAATCTACGTTAAAAAATCGCGAGTGGAGACAAGTTGCACGTACTACCAGTTTCAAAGTTCAGTTTATATTCCAGTTCAGTGTGTATTTGTGACTGTTTAGGGTGAAGAACAAAGCGAAGCGTAGTGCGTCAAAAGTTAAAACATGGTGCCGCTAGGTCCCGGGCCAGGCCACCCTACTGCTCACCAAACTCATGGGGGGGCTTCCACCACTCTGTCCGGTCCAAATTCGCTTTCACAATCAGCCCCGCAGTCTAACAAGTCATCGGCAGCGGTGAGTAAAGTGTTTTTCATTGTATTTCATCGGTTTGCGTCAGTCTGGCGGGCGGCACATGTTTATGTAACTTCAACTAGTGCACGTGCGACTTGGCGCTAATTTTGTCATCGGTTTCCAGAAGCCGAACTACACCCTCAAATTCACCCTTGCTGGCCACACGAAGGCCGTTTCGTCGGTCAAATTCAGTCCAAATGGAGAATGGCTGGCTAGTTCCTGTGAGTATACCATTACATATGGATGAATAAATTAGTTGCGCTATTTATTTAAATTTAGCTCATTCTTAGCTGTAAAATTACAAGTTAGTTCTGAGTTCCACTCAAATATTATTTACATGCTCGGTTTCTCCATCTAATCAGAAAAGATAACAAAATTTTACTATTTCATACTAAAGGCTATTATTGTGTTTCACACAATAATCAACCATATTAATACTCATTATGGGTGATAATGGCATTACATCCAGTATTGCTGACATATCCATTTCCTCGACACAAACTACAATACTTAATTGTAATGGGGATTTGTTATACAATTTAATAATCATATTGTATGAACTATACAATATAATATATAAAATAAAGCTTCATTTATTATAATGCAAGATGACTTCTGTATCAGATTTGGTAATTTAGTATTTATCACTCTATTTTGACCCAGTTAATGATAGGTTCATATTGCCTGTACTAAAATAAGATAGCAACAGACCTAGGTCACATTATGCTAAAGACGTATTGACTGTGATACAATGGGGTCAGTGACTGATACCAAACATTTCAACAGGTACTATATGTCCAAGCAAACAAAACTTGTTCATTACCAGCTGCTATTTTTGGAACCTATTCAATACCCTCACTCATATAATTGTTTGCAATTATTATATTACATATGGTGAGGTTTTAAAGTAAAAAATGGTTAATACATTAACAGGCCCTTAAGTTAAGGGCATAGCAATATTTAGTGGAACAGGCGGAAGTTTGAAAAAATACCAATAGGTCAACAGCCAAAGCATTCGCTGTTAGATTAATATCTAAATTACATGTTTAGGTTCTCAATTTTGGAGCTATTATAAATAAATAAATATTGTGAACAATACACACAACACTATCTAGCCCCAAATTAAACAGAGCTGGTACTATGGGAACTAATTAGCTGATTATAATACCTTTTTTAGAAAACAATATAACACTATGTGATGTAATAATGAAAGAATGTAATAGGTCTCCGATGTGGGAGCCGATTTGTAATAAAATAATCAAATGTAGGGCTATCACTAAAGAAATACAAAGAACAAAAATATTCGGGCGCCAGATAGCCTACTGCTAATAGAAAAATAAATTTACCTGGATAGAGAGAGAGTCAGACGCGTCACTAGACCTTTAATCTAAGGAAAGGGGGATAAAATAGAACACTGTAAAATTTGGGAAAGATGGGGTTTATTCAAAACTTTTTGTTATGTCCGTGGAATCTTGATAGTTGTAAATTTAAGTTTATTTCCAAAGGTTACTTCTTAATTATAGTTATTTTATTTAGAGTTTACTATTTAGCCTAAAAGTTGTACGCTGTTGTTACTGCATCGAATGAATGTTTAAATTAAAAATAAAGAATTGTTTGAAATACCTGTTGGTTTGAGCTTTACAAACCCATAAGCCTAATACGAATCGTCCCTATAGTAAAACCATGGAGGCCGAGGTGAGTGGTCCGGTAGGGGACTCCGGTTGCGAACCAGCTTGGCTCCTCCGTAGTGTTCAGCAAGGGGTCAAAATGAAGGGTGAATGAATGTAAAAAGGGGACTAATATGACTCAGCTCCAACGCGTGGTCATTTCTATAAATTTATGTTCCAAGGATAAATTTGAAAACTAGAAAAATAGTTTTAAAAAATAGTTTTTTAAAAAATAGTTTTTTAAAAAATATAAAAATAGCGCCGAAGAGCTAGAACAAAGAAAACAAAGAATAATTACCAATTTATCCAAATAAGAAACGAACGTGTGCCTTTGTTAAGGAATTTGTCAAAATACATACCGCTATTTTTTCTTATAAATGTCCCTTTATGAACCAGGGCGGCATGATGAAGAAACGATGAAGATCGTGTTTAAAATCTAAAACAATCAAAGACTTCCATTAAGCTAACATTCGAGGTAAAAATACCACGAGATTCCAAAACTCAAAACTCACCGAAAGAACCAAATTAACGGATAAAAATCCAGAAAACTAATTCCAGTATTGTTTCACAAAACATGATAACAATATCTATTAAAATCAACCTGATTTTTACAGATTAATAATTTTTAAAATAAAAATTACGATCTGACATTGTTGTTCGTCAGACCGGGCGGAGAAAAAGCAAAGCCTGCTTCTTGATTTACACCAAGCTAAAAAAATCGCTTTCGAATCTGTCAACTGAACAGCGCTGCTTCCTTGTAGTGTCAGCTGTCACTGTCATTACTGTATTATGACAGACACGAAGCTAATATTCCAAAGAAGAAGAATAAAGGCATTGAGTCCTACTTTACGAAACGTAAACAAACGAAATATTATTAATTTCTTGAACAAAATTTATCAGCACCTGTAACGGCGAAAACGACTCGTTACATTACATACTATCCCAAAAAAATAAAAGAAAGACTACTTTCTTTTATGCCAAAACATAAGAAAAGCATCAAAACAAATCCAAAACGTTCAAAAAATTTAAATTTAATTTAATTGAAACTCTACCAAAAATATTCTAAAGACTCTACCAAAAATATTCTAAAGACTCTACCAAAAATATTCTAAAGACTCTACCAAAAATATTCTAAAGACTCTACCAAAAATATGCTAAAGACTCTACCAAAAATATGCTAATAATACAAAATAGAACAAACCAAGAAAACGATCTTAGGCTTTTTGCTGTAGAAATCCGACTAGAATCTTAAGACTCTAGGAATCATTCAAACAACAAAGCAAAAGAACAAAAGAAAATGATAGATTTTCTTAAAACAATACTATAACTATTAACTCTATAATCTACTTTAAAGTGCGGTTGGACACCTTCGTCGCCGACTCTTAAATTCCGAAACTCCTTTATAAAGTGCGGTTGGACTCCTTCGTCACCGACTCATAAATTCCTAACTTCTCCACTCGCTAAAAACGAGGAAACCCTCACAGCAAAGGCTGTGCAAGTTCAAAAATCACAACACCAAAAGTGTGTGGAAAAAATGAGAAATGTACTGTGATCGGCGTAACCCTACCAAAATTTCCGAACACAGACATCCTACCAAAAACGTGTAAAATTTGTCTATTGTGATTGGCATAACTCCACCAACTTACCAGGCACAACAGAACAAAAAAACATAGAACCGGAGGAAAATCCGAGAACTAAGGAAACAAAATATTTGCATATTGTGATTGGCATATCTCCACCAACTTACCAGGCACAATAATACAAATCAAATTATAGAACTGGATGAAGGTCCAAGAACTATCTAAACAAACGAAACTATAGAACCGGAGGAAGATCCGAGGACTATCTAACAAATCAAATTATCACTTTAGGGGTCCGCACCAAATGGCAGAAAAAATCCCAATACGTGAATGTCAAATCAGGGTGGTACCAATTGTTGTCAAATCCGGGAAACTAAACTATGAACAACACAAAAATACCCAAAAAACATAAACATTTAGGTTGTGAGAACAACACGAAACGTTCTAAGCAAACAAATATAACTAAGTTGTATAAACAACACAAAACAAAACAAATTCAAGGACAAAATATCCTCTAAACAAATTTACAAATGTACATAAGATCTTTTGATGTTGGAAAAATGAATGTGGTGAAACAAAATTACCTAAGCTTTAATTTAGAACTTTAAAATCTCAAAATTTAATGTTGTCGAAGTTAACCATACACTACATCATCATACAAGGCCATAATCACACTAACCTTTCATACATCAATTCTCATTCTTCTCATACAGAGGCCTAACTCCTAACGTTATCAAACTCAAGTTTAAAGTGTAAATCCAAAAATTAGTATTTTATAATATCTTTAACATGGTAACGACCGGAAGTATTTTTACTTAAATCTTTCAAAATATAGACGTTATCAGAAACTTTATCAATAATTTCACATTTAACAAACTTAGGTGCAAACTTAGCCGAAAAATATGCCGGGGCACTAGATTGAACAAAACTCCTTCTCCAAACAATATCACCAACAGCAAAAGAAATGGCTTTCCTCCCTATATTATAATAACGCGCATTACGCTTATAAGCTTTTAATAAATGAGCTGGAACTTTAACATAAACATCACCAAGTGATTTAAGAGAATAAGCAAAAGAATTCCTTTCTCCCATCTCAACTTGTGACAAATTTTCTAAAGAATTACTAAAACGGTGTAAAGAGGCATCAAAAATGAGTTCTCTTCCAAACATGAGAAAATTAGGTGTAAAATCAGTGGCAAGACTAACACTGTTATTCAAAGCTAATTGAACATGAGGTAAAAATTTTGACCAAGTGCGTTGATCATCTCTAACAAAACATGAGATACAAGTTTCTACCGTTTTATTATACCGTTCCACAGGATTATTCTGAGGGGTATACAATGTATTATAAAAGATTTTAACAATATTGTAACTTTTCATAAATTCTACAAAATATTTAGAAGTAAATTGAGTTCCATTATCACAAACTAAAATTTTAGGACAGCCAAATTTAAGAAATATTTCTTTTTCAAATAATCTACAAATTGATAGGGTCGTAGCTTTAACCAAAGGAAAAATCCAGCAAAATTTAGTGAAAACATCAACTACTGAAAGTATATACTTATGACCAGAATAACTTTTAGGCAAAATTCCTATTATGTCTGCAGAAAGCATGACCATGGGATGATCTACTTTTTTAGGATTAACCATAATACCAAAAGGGGGGGACGTACTATGCTTATACGCTTTACAAATATCGCAAGATCTAATATAACCTTGAATATCATTAAACATTCCATTCCAAAAATAGTGTTGTTTTAATTTCTTTAAAGTTTTATGAATTCCAAGATGACCTGAATTAATATCATCATGATTGGATCTAATAGTATCAATTATATTTTCCTTAGGAATAACTATTTTCCAATTCAAACGACTATTGGGATTAAATTTACTTTTACAAAACTTATACAAAACATTACTTTCGACTCTAAAATTTTTATATCTAGTAGGAAATTTTTGACAATTAATGAACACTTTTTTATACCAAGAATCTTCAATATCTTCATCGGGGGAAACGATTTGAATGGGGGCAATTAATAATGATGTGACTTCAATTCTTGACAATGCATCAGGAACTAAATGTAAGGAACCTTTTTTATGAACAACATTAAATGTAAATTGAGAAATTCTAGCAGCCCAACGTGCTAAACGTCCGCTTGGATTATTCAATTTTAATAACCATTGTAAACTAGCATGATCAGTAATTACTGTAAATTCCATTCCTTCAACGTAAGGTCTAAAATGTTCTATTGAATCTAAAATCGCTAACAATTCACGTTCCGTGGTACTGTAATTACGTTCGCATTTGTTCAATGAACGGGAATAAAATGCAATCGGATGTTGATTACCATCCGCGTCTTCCTGACTCAAAACACTACCAATTCCAACAGAACTAGCGTCGCAATGTAAAAAGAATGGTTTTTCAAAATTAGGGCATTGTAAAACGGGTGAGGTAACTAAAACATGTTTTAATCTAAGAAAAGCAATTTCCGCTTCATCATTCCAAATAAGAGATCTTTTAGAATTCTTGCTACCAGCCGTCAATTTAGTAAGAGGAGAAGCAATATCAGCAAATCTATCAATGAATCTACGATAATATGAACATAAACCAAGAAAACTTCTAAGTTCTTTAACAGTTTCAGGGCGAGGAAAATTCTCAATGGTATCTAATTTAGAAGGATCGGTATGTAAACCTTTACTATCAACAATATAACCAAGATAACGAAGTTTTTCTTTGCAGAAGGCACATTTCTTTAAATTAACTGTTAAACCAGCATCTTTAAGAGTTTTATAAATTTTATTTAAATATTCTATGTGATCTTTGAAGTTATCAGTAACCAAAATTAAGTCATCTAAGTAACAAAACAATACATTTTCAAATTCAAATCCAAATAATTTATCCACTAGCCTCTGTAATTCAGCGGGGGCGTTAGTTAATCCGTAAGGCATCCTAACAAATTCAAATAATCCTTTTCCGGGCACTACGAAGGCACACTTTTCACGCGAGGATTCTTCCAGCGCTATCTGAAGAAAAGCTTTAGAAAGATCAATAGTTGTAATGAACCGAGCTCCTCGCAAACTATCCAGTATCTTAGAAGGATACGGAAGAGGATAAGAATCTCTAATCGTAATTGAATTTAAACGACGTGAATCTAAACATAATCGTGTACTACCATCTTTCTTCTCAACAGCCAAAACAGGTGAACTCCAAGGAGATTTAGAAGGTTGAATAATATTTTCCTTAAGTAAAACTTCCACTTCATCAAAAAGTTCCTTTTGTTTAGCAGGACTTAACGGCCAATATCTTTGTTTAAACGGTTCTCCAGTAACATTAATTTTATGTTGGATCAGGTGAGTAAGACCTAAACCTTTCTTTTCATATGAAATATCTTCAAAAAGTGAAATTGTTTTATCAAGTTGTTGTTTCTCAGAAGGAGCTAATTCAACAGCTGAAGTAACTGAACAAGTTTGAATTTTATTATAATCATCAACAAAAACTATATTTTTCCATAAATCTTTAGCAAGGTCAAATTTTATCCAAAAGTCAAATCCTAAAATAAACTCATAATCGAATAAAGGTATAACCATGAATTTAACAATTTTTGTAACATTATCGCAAGTAACTGGAAGATTAATAGCACCTATAACTCTCTGAGCAGATCCGTCCGCAGTATAAGCAGAATCGTGAACAGACTGAGGTATATGTTCCATCTCATAACCCAATTCCAAAAATCGCTTGTGAGCATTCGCACCAAGAACGCAAGTATTAGCACCACTATCTAATAATCCTGAAAATTTTTGATTACCAATAGAAAATTGTAAAAAAGGTCTTGAATCGTTATTCTTAACAAAAAGTACAGGTGAAGCCTTATAAACGCCAAAAAAAGTTTTTAAATATTTTAACCAATCAGAAAATTCTTTTTTAATAATGGTATCATCCGGTTTAAGACTGTGACTAACAATTTTCTTCATCGAGTCAGCCGAAGTTTGCTCAGAAACTGGTACTCGATGATGCCTAATCAGTTTTTTGACTCCGAAGAGTTTTTCTTTTCCGAATTGCACACATCGCAAAACTTTGTGATAACACCCAATTTTTTGCATTTAAAACAAACCATACCAGGAATGGTGGTACAATCTTTGTAGGTATGTCCAGGAGACTGACACTTCAAGCAAAGGGGGTTTTCAGTTTTAACAGCACTAGACTGAATCTTCTCCACCTTGAAAGGCTTAAACTGTTCCTTAATAGACTTCCTATTAACAAAAATCTCTAATTCTTTTCCTAAATTCATAAAACAATCTAATGAAGAAATATGTCTACCTACCACATAAGGTGTATAGATCGACAGCATGTTGTGCTTAGCAATGGTAATGACCACAGACTCCGAAATAGGGGTAACAAGACGACTAGCCATATCCATAAGTTCAGTAATGAAGTCCGGAAGCGACTCACTAAGTTTTTGTTTTCGAGTACGAAGTTCATACTCCAGAAAGTAATCGAATTCAAGCTTATCAAAACGCTTGAGCAACGCAACCTTAAGCTCAGACCAAGAAGCTATATTAAATCGAATGGTACGGAACCACTTGGCGGCAGAACCAGAAAGTAAATCCGAAAATGAACCAACCAACAAAGACTCATCGAAGTTTTTGTACAAAAAGTATTCCTCAACCTGGGTAATAAACTCACGAACACAAGTTTTCCCTTCAAAAATAATCCGGCTTCTCTTCAAGTCGGGCAACTTATTACTTGAAGCAGGCAAATTTTTTCGAACAAAATCATTCATCGCATTAAAAGATGGTAAGTTTTGACCAGCAGTAGAAGAACTATGAGCAGGCAAATCAGTATTCAAGAAAGGATCCGGGAACCCTGTCATTCCTACACTCTCCATGTTCAATGGAAGCTCCACAGAAATCGGTGCGGGCTTATTAACTATCGAACCCAATGTAGTGTGACTATCCACAGAAGTAGATGGAAACTGAACCGCTTTATCCATGATAACTCACAGACAAAAACTCCAAAATCAAAATGTTGTAGAATATTTCAATGTAAAAGTTAAGTCAAAATTTTTTAAATATTTAAAGTGTAAAAGTTTATTTGTTATTTAAGTTTTAAATTATTTAAGTTAAGTTGTTTAAAGTCAAATTATTCAAAAGATGCAATAACCACTCACAATAAAGTTATAACTAATATTAACTTATAGAAATGTAAAGGAACACTTCCTAAAGATACCTTAAGAATACAATAAAGGTTCACTTAAAACATCCGTAAACAATTATCCTTATTTTTGTATGGTGATACAAGAATATTTAGACAGCTTTGTCTAAATCATTAACATCAAGCGGGTAATGTATAACAAATTCATAAAGTTCACTGTAGAAAAGTACACATAAACGGATAAATAACCTGAGTTATAGTAGTTCTGTTAGAGAAATAACATTGCGCAAAAAAGGCACAAATGTATAAACAAAGTTATCAAATTATAATAATAATTGCACTAAAAAGTTTCTAAAGAAATATTACCAAATATATCAAAAATTGGTTTTTACAAATTCACCAAAAAACTGTAAATGTTGTAACAAAGTTTACAAAAAAGTAAGATGCAGTAACAGACAGTAAAACCTCAAGAAACCACTTCAAGTCCCTGTTCGCTGTGCGACAATTGTGATGTAATAATGAAAGAATGTAATAGGTCTCCGATGTGGGAGCCGATTTGTAATAAAATAATCAAATGTAGGGCTATCACTAAAGAAATACAAAGAACAAAAATATTCGGGCGCCAGATAGCCTACTGCTAATAGAAAAATAAATTTACCTGGATAGAGAGAGAGTCAGACGCGTCACTAGACCTTTAATCTAAGGAAAGGGGGATAAAATAGAACACTGTAAAATTTGGGAAAGATGGGGTTTATTCAAAACTTTTTGTTATGTCCGTGGAATCTTGATAGTTGTAAATTTAAGTTTATTTCCAAAGGTTACTTCTTAATTATAGTTATTTTATTTAGAGTTTACTATTTAGCCTAAAAGTTGTACGCTGTTGTTACTGCATCGAATGAATGTTTAAATTAAAAATAAAGAATTGTTTGAAATACCTGTTGGTTTGAGCTTTACAAACCCATAAGCCTAATACGAATCGTCCCTATAGTAAAACCATGGAGGCCGAGGTGAGTGGTCCGGTAGGGGACTCCGGTTGCGAACCAGCTTGGCTCCTCCGTAGTGTTCAGCAAGGGGTCAAAATGAAGGGTGAATGAATGTAAAAAGGGGACTAATATGACTCAGCTCCAACGCGTGGTCATTTCTATAAATTTATGTTCCAAGGATAAATTTGAAAACTAGAAAAATAGTTTTAAAAAATAGTTTTTTAAAAAATAGTTTTTTAAAAAATATAAAAATAGCGCCGAAGAGCTAGAACAAAGAAAACAAAGAATAATTACCAATTTATCCAAATAAGAAACGAACGTGTGCCTTTGTTAAGGAATTTGTCAAAATACATACCGCTATTTTTTCTTATAAATGTCCCTTTATGAACCAGGGCGGCATGATGAAGAAACGATGAAGATCGTGTTTAAAATCTAAAACAATCAAAGACTTCCATTAAGCTAACATTCGAGGTAAAAATACCACGAGATTCCAAAACTCAAAACTCACCGAAAGAACCAAATTAACGGATAAAAATCCAGAAAACTAATTCCAGTATTGTTTCACAAAACATGATAACAATATCTATTAAAATCAACCTGATTTTTACAGATTAATAATTTTTAAAATAAAAATTACGATCTGACATTGTTGTTCGTCAGACCGGGCGGAGAAAAAGCAAAGCCTGCTTCTTGATTTACACCAAGCTAAAAAAATCGCTTTCGAATCTGTCAACTGAACAGCGCTGCTTCCTTGTAGTGTCAGCTGTCACTGTCATTACTGTATTATGACAGACACGAAGCTAATATTCCAAAGAAGAAGAATAAAGGCATTGAGTCCTACTTTACGAAACGTAAACAAACGAAATATTATTAATTTCTTGAACAAAATTTATCAGCACCTGTAACGGCGAAAACGACTCGTTACAACTAGTGACTTGTCTTGTTGCCCGGTACCAGTAGTGATGTCCCATTCACAATAATGGCTAACAGTACCTAGTTCTCATTTATAAATCTTACACCATATTATTTTTTATAATGAAAAAACCTCACCTATACATATAGAGCTGTGTGTAAAAAATATTGTGAGTCATACCTTTAACTATTGATAAAAAACTTCCAAACAGTTGAAAACTGTTATTTGTATTCATTATGTCATACATCTTAAATTTTTTTGTTAATACAACTAGTTGATAGATCATGCATATGGCTCACGTGATTTTAAGTGGAACCCTTCGCCTATAACAAATCATTGCGTAGGTCACGCACAACAGGAATGTGCCCTACAATGCACTGCTCTGCGTCCATCAACTTGAGACATACAGATGTTGAGCCTCACGTGCCAGTCATTTCTTACATAATAAAATAGAAAAAAAAACAAAGAAGCATCAACAAATACAATATATAAATAAATGTAGAAATAATAAATAATTAAACATTTAATTTCAGCTGCCGACAAACTTATTAAGGTGTATAGAAAAAAAAACAAAGAAGCATCAACGATTACAATATATAAATAAATGTAGAAATAATAAATAATTAAACATTTCATTTCAGCTGCCGACAAACTTATTAAGGTGTGGGGTGCTTATGATGGCAAGTTTGAGAAGACAATATCAGGACACAAAATGGGAATCAGTGACGTGGCATGGTCATCGGACAGCAGGCTCATAGTCAGTGCAAGTGATGACAAAACTTTAAAGGTGAGATATTAATTTACCTATTTCCTTTATCAAATTCATCAGGTGATTTTGCGTATGCAAAACCCGCACCTATACCGTGGGAGGTGCGGATTTTGTATGCGCAAATATACCCCCTCTACTCTTTTCCAGCGTTCTTTTTATGTGACACTCTTCGTGGGTCATGCTTAACGTGACCATTTATTCTATGACTCAAAACGGGACATCGGTTTATTTAGGTCAAATAATAGGTTAGGATTGGATACTCCAATGTTTCCCCTGTAGGTGGAGCTAACGGGGCGCTAGAGTCTGTAGAAGGTCCCAAAGATTTTTGACTACTTGATTTCGTGGCTCAAATGGTTAGAGCATCCCCGTATTAAGGGGAGGGTCGCGGGTTCAAGTCCCGCCGAAATCGTAATTTTATTTTAATCGTATTTAATTTCTTAGTGATTACCCTGAGTGCGAGGGCTTACGCACTATAATAACAAAAGCCTTAAATAATAGGTTGTCAATGAAAAAAATAACACTTTTTTAAAGTTATTTAATCAGAAAAAGTTGGTTGGCTTAAAAGTTACGAATCACAAAATATAGGTACCTACCTACCCAAAATGTTTAATTATATTTATATTTATCAGAGGAACAAATTTGTTTTAATATAGCTGGTGAGGATTTCAAGTAGGAATGAAACTCTTGGCACGTTTTTTTTATATTCACCTTAATTATCAACATCGCCTTTAGAACTGAAATTTGTAACTGGGTTTTTTCAGATGTCCACAATTTGTTCATAATCGAAAATACTCTTTCTACTGGAGCATTCGTAGCAGGCAAACATAAAATATATTCAATTAAAATTGAAAAGTTTTCATGCTGAAGATTGTTGGCACGAAAGTGCTTGAATACTTCCACCCAACGGGTTTCCGTGGAAATATTTAAATTATTCCATTCCGTCACTTTTTGCGATGTAATGTAATTAGAAATTAATGAAAATTCGTCAAAAACTTCAGTATCCTTATTACAGTCAATATATTGTTTTTTAATTAATACATCCACAGATTTTTGAATGTCTTCCCATGTGGGGACCTTTTTTAAATCTGCCCAATAAAATATCTCCATTTCTTTGGTAAGAAAGCAAGTCCACTGGTCCAGATATTCACGGCTTGTTTTATAAAATTCTGTAGCCGTCCTCTTCACAAATTCTTCATTGATATCAGTACCATTATCTTTCAATTTTAACATTAATTGGCGTACCGTAAATGGAAGAAACTGATTGGTCTGTTTATGAGTTAAATTGTCTTTTAGCTGATTGATTTCTTTTGCAGCTTCAATTGCCGATACAGTCTGACCTTCAAGTTTCAAGACAGCTTGATGAAAACTTGCTGACTGAGCGTGTAAAAAATAAAACCACAATTCGGATGTGGGATCTTCAAAAAAGTTTTTTAGTAACAGTGGACATTTTTCAATACTCAAAAAGTAGCTTTTTAACGGCTGAAACATTTTTAAAACCCTCTCCAAAGCAGGCATAAGAGCAAGCCATCTGGTTTTGCTATAGCCGAGCATTTGTTGATATTCCGTTTCAGTTTCGGCACAAAACTCCTTTAGAGCTTCAACTCGAATCGTGTAAATATAAAAAAATGAATATATCTTCACAATAACGCTTTCGTAATCTACGGGTAGCCCATCTGCAGCAGATTTTATTGCATTGTGAATTACATGAGCTCCACATCCAATACCTATTAATTCTTTTTTCAGAGATGATTGTAATTTCGTTAATACGTTGTTAGTTCCTCGCCTAGCTGCCCCTCCGAAATTGACGTTGGCATTGTCCCCACAAAATGCTACGACTTTTGCTGTCAAATTATTATCTGTCAACACTTGGTTTATATAATTGACAATGATGTCAGAAGTTTCGCCAGGTTGGTCTTGGAAATCTAAAATTTTTACTTGCACACCTACGTAAGGTTGAAAAAAGCGCACTACAATAGGGTACATTTTCTTGTTACCGTGGTTCGAAGCGTCGTTTAGTATTGTAATAGAACTGCACTTAGCAAGGTCATCTTTTAATTCTTTCATCGCTGCAGGCGTCAAAACATTTACTACAATAGCTTCTGATTTCGTCCGCGCGCATGTAAATTTGGGATCAAAACATGATTGAATCAATTTCGATGCACAATCATTAGAACGAAAACTGTGATTTTCTTGTATCGTGTGATAAGCCCAGACGCCTTCTGCCGCGGCGATATCCAAATCCTTCAAAGTTGGCGCGTTCGACTTCTTGAAAAAATCAAACATCGAAGAACTCGAAGCGGCGGCACGATCGGCATTTTTGTGTTTATCAGACTTTAAATGCTGTTCAATATCACCGCCACCACTGTGGGAAACACTAAATTCTGTACGGCACTTTTCACATCTGACATCTGATGGAGTATTTGTTTGCTTGATAAACGGATATTTTGCTTGTAAGCTAACATTGAACGAACACTTGCGTTTCGGCATTTTAACTTGTCATTCCAAAGCAAAACAAATATTTATTACACGAGATTCAAATAAAAACAAAACAAATTGCGAGAAGTGGGCGAATGAAAAGTTTGTCACACAATCGTCAATAAGTCAACAAAACACGAGCCACGAACAATTCTTTTGATTTGCCGCCGCTCCGTCTCGCTCTCGCACACTGCTAGCCCGCGTCCGGTTGTTGCGAGCGTCACATCGCGGCAGCGGCGTGCGGGCTGTATGCCGCCCGCTACTCAAATTTTCGCGCGGTTTCTGAAAACGGGACAATTTTGCGTCCCACAGTTCATTTCGGGGACACCGGGACTCGTAATTGTAAAAAGGGACAGTCCCGTTCAAAACGGGACGTCTGGTCACGTTAGTCATGCTCCACTATTTCTTCTATGTTCAAAATGTTTATTCTTTCAAATACAATAAGCTGCTTTATTACAGTAGTAGTAATAGTGTAGTTTACAGTTTAGTGTTTTGCAAGCTTTGGCCACTTTGTTTTTGAATTCCTAGGATGATGTCATTCATGACTATGTATTTCAGTGACTATTAAGTTGATTATTGATAACAAAACCAAATATCAACATCCTACTTTTAAAACTTTAAAATAATTAAAAGCAGCAATGTAGCATAAATCATTCTTCAATTTTATTTGGTCAGCTTTATTATTTTTACTTTTAGAAGCAGGATAAATTTGGGTTAAATACCTAATCTAAAATAAAATAATTATTCTGGACAATCCACACACTATTTAGCCCCGAATTAAGAAAAACTATGCAAACCAGATTGCTGATATTATACTTAAAGGCATTTTTTTTGTAAATACATACTAAGAATACAATATACCAAAATAATTATTTATAATTTGACCAAAACTGTTTACTTATACTTTATTTATTTTCATTTTTCTGTCTGTCTAAGTATTACCTATGTCTTTAATTATTGTAATTGGTGTTAACCGTTATAATTAAAGAAAAACAATAGAAACAAATATAACCAGACAGAGAACTTTTTGTTCACCACAAAAATATGTGCTTTCGGTGTGAATCGAACCCACGGCCTACGACGCGAAGGCAGAGTTACTACCATACCAACTAAGCTGAAAGGCCAGTCAGAGATGGTTTTAATTAAGTACTGATTAGTTGCTAGTTACTCTATTCACATGTTCCTATCTACATACATACCATAAGTATGTTATTTATTATGACTGGCCTCTCAGCAATAATAATAATAATCAATATTCAATATTTGTGTGGTGAATGTAGATGTTTGTACTCTGTCTGGGTGTTATATTGTATTCCAAAGATGTATTTACAAAAAAAAAAAATATTTAAGTATTTATCAGCTATCTGGTTCCCATAGTACAAGCTCAGCTTAGTTTGGGGCTAGATAGTGTTGTGTGGATTGTCCGCATTATATATTATTTTTTATTTAAACATTCAATAAAAGGGAATTTCCTAGGATATAAACATTTTTAAATTCATAAAAAGCACTGCAATATTAAAAGCTGTAACATGGAATTCAGGTTTATCTTATCAGCTTATCTTGTATGCAGCAAAGTTTCTCACACTCTTCTGCTCTTATCAGTGTATTTAAATACGCATGACTGGGATTTAGTATGCAGTGATTAAGAGACATATAACTCTAGAAAAATCTGTTAAGATTGAGGTAGAACGTAAGCCTATAAATTGAAAAAAAAAACTACTAAAACTTTTGGCGAAGTTTTAGTTGAAATTAAATGATACATAAGGTTTGTTAGAAATTATAAGTGGTTAATCACATCTTTACTTATAAGTATGTAGGGTAATTGCTAAAGTTGCACCTGTTGCTAAGGTGTATTCCTATCTCGGTTTATTATCAACATTCTTTATTCAAAAACATTTTCTTTTTGCAAGGTTGCCTAGCAGTCTTCGTTTTTTGGCTGGTGTTTTTAAATTTTATAAGTCAAAAACTTAATAAATTTAACTATAAGTTTGAATAACCAACCATACCACCATAACCGTCAAAAATATAAATATCAAAAATCATCTACAACAGGCTAAATAGTGAAATTAGACTTTCAGTTGGTAATATTTTTTCTTTTACAGGTCTGGGAACTCAGCTCGGGCAAATGTTTGAAAACTCTCAAAGGACACAGCAATTACGTGTTCTGCTGCAACTTCAACCCACAGAGCAATCTCATCGTATCGGGCAGCTTTGACGAGAGCGTCAGAATATGGGATGTGAGGACAGGTATGTTAGCTTTCATTTAAAAAACTTGCGTTATAAACCATGGAAAGTATTTATTGTCATCAACATCATCATCATCATCAGCATCAGCTAAAAGCTTCATCTTGCCAATAAAAAAATTGTGATTTTTTTACACAATGCTAGCCCAAAATACCTACCTATAATACTCAGACATGGAACAAATAAATATTACACGGATTTATTGTTATTTTATTTCTTACTACAATAAATAGTACATTTATTTACAATAAGAATCTAAGTACAATAAGACTTACAATTAAACAAATATTTACAAAATGTACAAAATACACAAGACACAGATGAGCTATCTGCAGACCGTTACAAACGATCTAGAGATAGCTCAACTGATCCAAATCAGTACCAGACGGAAGCGTCCTTAAGACGCTGGCGATTTTATTTTATTATAGAATAAAATCCACAGCTATGTAAATATGTACATAAATTTCTAACATACAGTCAATCGGATTTTTTTTTATGTTTGTTCTCAGTGGTTAACGAACCTACAAACTATGCATACTAGCAACTGACCGTGAGGACAGTCACTCTTTGTCCAGAGCACTTCAATATGTTAGCAGTTCACGCGTTTCACACCTGTCCGCTAATAAGAGAAAGTATCTAAAACATGCCATGTCAGTGTTAAAGAACACTGGGGGCCGAGTGGTAGCGGCCCCGTGTCCTCCGATCCTAAGGTCGTGGGTTCTAAGTAGTAAAGGTACTGACAGGCGTGCTCAAAAAAAGCATGCTAATAAGCTTGCTTAAAATTAGCATGCTCTGCAAACTGTTCACATTTGCCAGAAATAAGCCATGCTTGTTTTAAAGCATACTTCTAAATAGGCAAACATAATAATAAGCAAACATGTTCAGACGGGCTCGGATCATGCCCCCCCTAGCCGCGCCTCAGGTAGCATGCTCGAAAATCAAACGTCGTTTGATTTTTGAGCACGCTCTAAATAAGCATGCTCATTACATTACACACGTGCTACTAATGAGCACTTGCTCAATAAAAGCATGCTGGCGGCCTTAGGGGAGCACTGGTGGCCTAGTGGTAATGGCCTCGCCTTCCATTCAAAGTCAAAAGTGTATTTATTCAGTAGTATCGCAAGGATCACTTTGAAACGTCTTAAAGCTAGGCGAGTCTAGGTGCCAGTTCCACGCGACCAAGTCTAGAACAAATCCTAAGGTCGTAGGTTCAAATCCAGTCGTGTTTGTACCAATGAGTTTTTTTTTCCAAAAATGTATCTGTACTATGCCAGTACTCTAAAACTGCAAAAAAATCATCGTGAGGAAATTGGCATGTCGTAAAACCTAAAAAGTTCGAAAAACATGTGTCAACTGCACGAAAGGAGCCTTATTGAAACACACTTAGAACTAGTGACATTGTTTCAAGTGACTATGTTTCAACTAGTAGTGATAAACATTCTCGAACAGTAACCACGAACCTTTCTTCTTATATAAGTTTGTTCTGATTATTCCAATCTATAAAGTTTATGTTTTTACTCTTTACAGGTAAATGCTTGAAGACACTACCGGCGCACTCAGATCCGGTCTCAGCCGTACACTTCAACAGAGATGGCAGCCTTATTGTATCTTCAAGTTATGACGGACTATGGTAAGATTTCTTTTATACTTGACGACAATCCAATTTTACTTTGGTTCTATTTTTGATTTCTCCATTGCGTTCTGTAGCTCGTTTCATTGTTTGGATGGCGGAAAATCAGTTTATGTAGACGGTTCAGAATCATTCTTCCTGGAAATGTCCTGGACTTCTTCGGACTGATGATTATGATAGTTCTGCGATAAGCTCTCTTGGCTAGTGAGTCGGCAAATTTATCATCCGCACTTGATATGCGCGTTTTCTCCCACCTGTTCTGTTGAGTAGTTCTTTTGACAGAGCTACTGGGATTTTTTTTACCATTAGTTTTGTCCACAAAACAAATGGGAATACAATTTTCACCTGTTCTGTTGAGTAGTTCTATTAACAGAACTACTTGGATTTTTTCTGAATAGTTCTGTCCACAAAAAAAATGGGAA
Organism: Thera obeliscata; assembly: GCA_947578465.1. NCBI lineage: Eukaryota > Metazoa > Arthropoda > Insecta > Lepidoptera > Geometridae > Thera > Thera obeliscata. The sequence goes on from OX387926.1 coordinate 11,576,892, forward strand.
TACAATTCTCACTTGTTCTGTTGAATAGTCGGGCTGATTTTTCCGCAAGTAAGCCGCTGGTGGGCCCTTGATTGACACGTGTTGCTCGAACTTTTTTAGGTTCTACGACACGCCGGTTTCCTCACGATGTTTTCCTTCACCGTTTTGAGAGTACTGGCTTAATGCACATAAATTTTCGATAGAAAAACTCACTAGTACACGACTGGATTTGAACCCACGACCTTCGGATCGGAAGGCGGGGCCGCTACCACTAGACCACCAGTGCTCCTGGCTAGTGACTAAATACAGAAATCTGCTCTGCGTCCATCAACTTGAGGCATACAGATATTTAGGCTCAAAGGCCAGTAATTTCACCAGCACCCACACCCTTCAAACCGAAACACAGTAATACTGCTCCACGGCAGAAATAGGCATGGTAGTACAAACTTTTCTATCTTTAGATTTTATAGTGTTTATTACTAAATCACAAAGACTTTTATAATGTCCCAAAAGTTAAGAGACGAGCGGGATTTGAACTCGCGACCTTGACCGTGGTACGGGGCTGCGCTGACCACTGCGCCATCGGATCCTAATCACACTCAACGAATAACATCGGTTATCGAGGAGGTAAGTAGTTGACTGTAACGTCAAACCTGAAGATGGAACCACGGTCGCGTTAGAGCCGAACAGTCCCTAAGAGTTATTCGTCGAGTGTGATTAGGAGCCGATGGCGCAGTGGTCAGCGCAGCCCCGTACCCAATACCGTCTTTACCATAAGGGCACACGGGGCCAGTGCCCAGGGCCCCCATTCTCTGGGGGCCCCGAAGGACCGACAATTTCTCTAACACATTTATTCTCAAAAAAAAAATTGTCGGGCACACTACATTTTTTTCACAATACAAGGCATATACTACGCCATTATATCCTATGCTGTATTTGATTACCTATAAATGGTAAAGTATAACACTAAGAAAATAAATTTTATATTTGCTGTTATTACTTTCCAAAAGGGCCCAAAATTCTTGTGTGCCCAAGGGCCCCAGCCTAGTTTAAGACGGCCTTGCCCGTACCAAGGGGAAACCGCGGGTTCAAATTCCGCTCGGTTCTTAACTTTTGGGTTATTATAAAAATCTTTGTGATTTTCTATCTTTTTCTGCCTATTTGATCAAAAACAATCTCAATTTCCAGTCGAATCTGGGACACAGCCTCCGGCCAATGCCTAAAGACTCTCATAGACGACGACAATCCACCGGTGTCCTTTGTGAAGTTTTCACCCAACGGCAAATACATTCTGGCGGCAACGTTAGACAATACACTCAAGCTCTGGGACTACAGCCGGGGCAAATGTCTCAAGACATACACGGGCCATAAAAACGAAAAGTATTGCATTTTTGCCAACTTCAGTGTCACTGGTGGAAAGGTAAGATACACACATAATATACACTTTATTTCAGATAATACCTAAATTATTGTAAGTCATCATCATCATTATTATGACAGTCGAAAATCAGTGATAACAAAATAAATAAAAGTCCTTATCACTGTGAGGAGACAAAAAGACGGCCAAAGCAAATTTGATGAATTAGCAATACAAAAATTATTATCGGAAAAAAAATCCCTTATGACATGTTTAGTCCTCCGTCTTGGGTCATTAAAATATTCTCTTGAATAATGTTTTATGTCAAATATATTTTGCACTTTTTTCACGAATAATCTGCCCAGTTGCTAATCTGTCCAGCTTCTAATAATATGTCGCTCCGTAGGCAAAACATTCACTGCTGGACTGGTTTTTTTTTGTGGTCTCGTAGCTCCTAGACGAATGCTCAGATTTGAGGCATTCTTTTGTTAGTTCCGAGATGGAGCCATGTTTTGATAAAAATCTATGCAGCTTTTTCTTTCCGATGATATCCATCACCTCTGTTGGGGTTTACAACATTTTTGTTTTGCATTTATTTATCTATTTGTATGTTCCCCACCCAAATAGATAAATAAATGAAGAAGGAAAACGCAACAGAGGGCGGCAGTTGAAGCGATGGGAGGATGAGCTCCCTAAAAAGTGGCCGCGCAAAGTGGCAAACCCTGGAGGAGGCCTTTGTCGAAGGACAACCCAACCTATGTACCGCCAATTCGGTGTCATAATAGGTTCAACTTTTGCTTAGTTATATTTAGTAAGTAGGATTAGTATATAAGTTGACCAACTTTTTTAAGGTCGGTGAAATAAAGGCTTCTATTATTTTATTTATTTATTTAATTTGTATGTTCCTTTCAGTGGATAGTGTCAGGCTCGGAAGACAATCTCGTGTACATCTGGAACCTTCAGTCCAAGGAGATAGTCCAGCGGCTATCGGGCCACACTGACACGGTGCTGTGTACCGCGTGCCATCCCACAGAGAACATCATCGCATCAGCCGCGCTCGAGAACGACAAGACTATCAAACTTTGGAAGAGCGATACTTAAAATGCAGGTAAAGCTATCAAATCATGTATTTGCGTCACTGGTTTTTTTTTATGTAAAAGATAGACAAACGAGCATACGGCCCACCTGATGGTAAGCGGTCACCGTCGCCCATAGACACAAACAACACCAAGGGTGCTGTCGTTGCGTTGCCTACCCTGAAGGAATTTTTTAACGTTTTTCTTGAAGCTATTCATGTTGTAATTAAGAGAGAACACCTCTGGTGGTAGCTCATTCCACAGTTTATGGGTATGAGGAAGAAACGATCTCGAGAAGCGAGCTGTACTGGTGAATGTGCTATCAGCAAAAGTTCTGCCTTACCACCTTAAGAATGCATTTTCTGTGGCGCTAGTTACCATTATCTCGATTGGGTTTGATTGTGACCAGATTTTAACCAGTCTTTGGAAGTATAAATAGCTTTAACTAAGTGAAACAGATGTTTATGTCTCCTATATAAGAAATAGGCAGAGTCAGCTAACTAAAACGCTTGCAAGTAAATCTGTTTCAAAAGTAGTAAGGCGAAAATTTTGATAATAGATGTTAAAAAAAGATAGTAGCACATTCCCCATTACATAGCTCGAATGCAATAATTGCTATGGTAGGAACCAAGGATTTTTGAAATCGGTACAGTAGTTTTTGAGTTTATTCGTGTTTGTAAACATACAAAAACGTAAATGTTTCCTCTTTATAACATTAGTCTAGAAAATCACCGTATAAAAGTCGTATAACTTGTGGTTCACGAGAATCAATACCCCTCGGAATAATTTACTTATTATTCTGGGACAAACAAAATAAAAAAAACGTTGAAGGAAAACATCGTGAGGAAACCCATGGCTTAGTCAGCTCTACACGTATTATTTATTGATTTATTCGTATGGCATAATAATCTAGTACAATCGTTCTTATAATATAACATTCAGTTTCTTTATCCATTGGATAGCGTCTTTTTCAAGGGTGAATAAGTCTACACGTATTGACCATGTCCTTCCTGACGATTAGACGGACTAAACTGTCAGGATGGTATAGGTGCTGGGCAAGCCTATTCCATCTAAAATCCTGTCCCAGGCACTATAGCGTCTCGCAAGTAACGCTTGAGTAATCACTAGTTGACCCTGACGCTATGTAAATCATCTACAATAGATGCAAAAGCCTCACCCTTGTAACACTGTCTTTTATGATTTGTTTACAGAATACCAAGCAGACAGCGATCAGTGATCTGTAAGTTGCGGCTTCATATTGTGAGCCGAAATGCCATTGGCTTGTGAATATTATTAAAAGAATACCAGTATTTGGTATTTTGGACTTGAGCAGAGTATAATGAGTGCATTAGTTTACTTTTAATTTTATAAGTCACAGATGTATGTGTGCATTTTCGGTTGTTATAAGATTATACATATTTTTCTATCGACGACATGAAAATTAGGAAGATAGTTATGGATTTTAGACATTATGTTTAGTTAAGATTGAGTTTAAGAATCCCGCTTAAGAATAACGTGTTGGATGCAATTAAAAATATTGTAGTTGTAAAGCTGTTGTTTTATTTTTGTGTTCTATAAGTACGTTCTATCATAGACTAATGGTTCTATAGAGGTATATGTAGGTGAAGTAAAAAGTATCCCATTACGTGACTCAAAGAACAAGAATATAATACAATTCCCATAGTACAAGCTCGGCTCAATTTGGGGCTAGATAGTGTTGTGTGGATTGTCTATAATATTACATTATTGTACACTAAAATAAAACTTAAAAAACAAGAACAAGAATACTCAAAAACTATAGGCACGAAGATGTATGTGTGCATTTTCGGTTGTTATAAGATTATACATATTTTTCTATCGACGACATGAAAATTAGGAAGATAGTTATGGATTTTAGACATTATGTTTAGTTAAGATTGAGTTTAAGAATCCCGCTTAAGAATAACGTGTTGGATGCAATTAAAAATATTGTAGTTGTAAAGCTGTTGTTTTATTTTTGTGTTCTATAAGTACGTTCTATCATAGACTAATGGTTCTATAGAGGTATATGTAGGTGAAGTAAAAAGTATCCCATTACGTGACTCAAAGAACAAGAATATAATACAATTCCCATAGTACAAGCTCGGCTCAATTTGGGGCTAGATAGTGTTGTGTGGATTGTCTATAATATTACATTATTGTACACTAAAATAAAACTTAAAAAACAAGAACAAGAATACTCAAAAACTATAGGTACGATGGGCTGTCCTATCGCTAAAAGCGACTTCCACGCAAGTTACCTGAAGATAGGAAAATTAATAAGTTACATGTTCATTTCACATTAGAATAAAATAATAAAAATGTATTTTAGCGCACTTGGCACATCCTCAAAAATGTAAGTATTTTGTCTGGTGTATTTTGTACTAAGGTATCTGAGAGGATGTTTCTGATGACTGTGCTAGGTCAAATTCCTGAATTTGTTTCAGTTTTACTAAAATAGACCGCGCTATTGTTTTGCGACATTATTTATGAGTATTTTCATAGACCTAGTTTGCCAGAGTATTAATAAGTTACCATCATAAACCTTATCATCCGATGCCCATCCCAGGAGACGTACGACCCAGTTCGCTGCACCAGATAACAAAATAGGTTATCTGCTAGTTATCTGGCCTCCGCATTGGGATTTGACATAGGTACACTTGCATAAATAGGTACAGTAGTAGGCAACAAATATTGCACTTCGGCTAATTTCGGCTTCATAGAGCGTAGTGTGCGTCAGAAAGAGATAGCGCTCTACAAAGCCGAAAAGCCTACAACCGTATTGGAGGTTTTGGAATTTAAAAAAAATATTGTGGGTTTTCAACTATGTGGTACGGGGCTACGGGCATATCATGAGGAGAGAGAAGTCATGTGATTAGGAGAGTTATGAGTATGAATGAGTTGGACATGTGAGTAGAGGTAAACCAAAGAAAATATGGATGAACTGTGTGGAAGATGGTTAAGAGAGGAGTGAATCCAGAAATGACGGCTGAGAGAGGGCAATGGAGGAGGTGGAATAAGGGCAGGGAGAAGACATTTCGCATCCTTAGGTAGGTAATGTGCCGACCCCACCTAAAGTGGGATAAGGGTAGGACACAAATTCCGTCCTTAGGTAAGTAGGTATACGGAGAAGAGATCAATCATGATCATATTATTTCAAACTCTTCAGGTTCAAGTGTTTTTACGACAGCGCCAAGTACTAATGTTGGAGAAATTATATAATTGTAAATTTTACTGAAAGTTCAATCATAATATTCGCTCATTTTTTCAATCACATTTATAATTAGTAACGCCTGTATTAGTGTCTATTCCGGTTACTTTGAAAATATTAATAAACTAGGTATATTATAATAAAGTATACTTACCTGCATATTTTTTATATTGAAATCTTGGAGGAATATTGAAATGGATTAGTCGCTAAATTTCCTCTGAATTTGACCCATTGGTTGTTGGCTTAAGGTTTGATGTTATCTCATCCAGTCCATGTTTTGAAACCGGTAGAACGCTCCGATATTCATTCTGCGTCCATCCTATTCTCGAGCGGATATTGAAAATATAAAATATAATATGGCAATCGAGTTCATAGTTCTAACGGGTAACTCGTTTCCAATGTTATTTTCTACGAGCTGAACGTTGAAATTTATAAAGAAAGTAAGTTCGTATGAGTATCTAGACCTACTAAGTAGGTGAGGGACTGAATAGTAAATACTAGCTTCTGCCATGACTATTTAATTGTCTGTGGGGTCTGTGGGTCTATTCGTGCAACACAATTCGTAATTTGCTGTGTGCTATACATTTAACCCTAGACACCTAACCTTCGCATATACTCCTTTAAACCTAACCATACGTCGATTCGACGAGCAATTTTCAGAACGAATTTTTTTATCTGAGATTTAATTTTTTCGTTATTTTTATAACGTAAATACACAAACCATGTATCATTTTATTAATTACAATAATCAATTATCTTTTAACTATAGACATATTTATTTTATACCTTATAATGTACGGCACTAGTTTTTTGAGATCAAGCGACACATACACTTAGACGCATGACAATTAAAAAAAAACTACACAAAATAGCCTTTTTTCCCATAGTGAACATAAATTATAAGTATTATGAAAGTCTTATTATTCAATAAAAACTATAATTTTGAAACGCATTTTATGCAAAAATCAACTTTGTGTTCACCACAAATTGCAGTGTTACAATTTGAGCAATATGAATTTGTCATGCGTGTTTTTTTTATAGGAACAGGGACCACCAAATTTTTTTTCTGTACATTTGAGGCCTCGACTTGAAGGTCATTGCTAGATGATGACTGACCTTCACCTGGACCATCAACTTGACCTTCACCTTGGCTTACATCAGTCTTTGCTCCTAAAACGCCTTTGATTTTATTTTTCGTGCGTGGGCTTAGTACTTTTTTCCAGTCGTATTTTGAGCCAGGGTTCCAAAAGCATCTTCTTCATAAATTGTGACGAATCATTACATTCTGACCATCACAGAAACATTGTGGCAGTAAACCACGTAGATGTTTATATACGATATATATACCATGCAGCAGAAGACACACTTTGGCCACCGATTTGTTTTCTGCTGCATGACATTACTGGGCATATTTGGTCAAACATGTGCACGCCACATCTTGTGTGCTGATATAAAACTCAATCACGCGTGGCTTTTTTATTTCTGGGTTGACTGAACCCTCTTCATCGCAAGAAGATAGGAAAACAATTTTTGATAATTTTGGCTTGTATGACAGAAGTGTGAAAGGGCCATCATAACAGGACATCGATGTATCGACGTTCCAGGATCGATGGTTTTTCATTTCATATGGGATTTCTCTTTAGGTAGCTCGCCAAGTCCCAACAAGCGTCAACTTATAAGACTGCTACAATAAAAAATTACATACAAACCCTAACCATTCGTCGAAACGACGACTATTTTTGTAATATCTCGAAAAATAAAGTATTTATGCGCTGGACTCCATTGCTTCCCGAGAGAGCTCGATGAACCCTGAGTTGACATACGACGACGATAAAATCGATGCACCCGCTAAAAAGATATAGCAATATTTCTGATCTGTACTCGTCGATTCGACGAAGGTTAGGTGTCTAGGGTTAATTATGTTTTAAAAATTTGAAAATCGAACGAGCGTTCAGCGATCACCCGAGAGAGGCGTGTTGCAGAAATAGCAGTACAGTGATTAAGGAGGTAAATAGTATTACAGTAGTAACAGCGAAGTTGAAAAAGAGGGTTAGTCTAGCCTCTCTCTCTCTGGTCTGGTGGTCAGAATACCAGAGAGATAAAAAAAAACAAATCTACCCATTTGTTTACTAGAAGTACAGTCCACACAACAGAATGCTAATAGGTTCGGCCATGCGACCCCCAGAATATAACCAAATACCTAGGTATAATAAATCTTACTAGATCAAACTTAATTAAAGGTAGCTGTTGCCTCCAGCCTCCGTGACAGATGACGTCAATAACTGGTTGCTATAGTTAGGTATTTATCTCTTAGTAAATAGGAAATAACTCTGCCGTTATCCTGTTTATTGTACCGTAGAAACATACACTTAGATCAAGATTCCATTATTGTCGTTGTCGTTCAGGGAACTCAAGCGTTAGGAACTTAGAAACTAGGAGCTTTTAGATAGCTGGTTCAGCGAGAACTACAATTAAACAATTAAGAGGCAAATGCTTCTTATTTGTGGTTCTTGTATCAGATTTGGTCCATGACTATTGCCACGCACTGTTTGTATAGTGGTAAGGTGGCCCTGTCTTCCAATTGTAAGGTCGTGGTGCTAAATCCGGGCGTGCACAATTTTTTTTCCAATTTAAGTGCACTGTGCTATTAAATACTTTCAAATGGTGAAGGTAACACCATGATGAAATAGGCATGTCGTAGACCCTAAAAGTAGGTCCGAAAACATGCGAATGCACTAAAGTAGCTTCTGCGCAGTCGCACCTAAAAACCTTTCATAACACATAACACCCGCAATTTTCTCTGTAATTTTTTTTTATCTATAGGTAATACTTTTGTAATGTGAACGTTTTCTACGCATGCTGTGTTCGCATTTATAAGGCCATACAGCCAATTAAGTTTTAGATATTAGAATACAATGAAATCCTGTTGTAATGGCTGGTTTGTGAACCTTTCAATAAAAAACACTGATTGGTCCTATCGAACTAAGTGCCACGACACGAAAATATAGTGGACACTTAGAAACTTTATGCAGTATTTTTGAAACTAGGGCCTAAAGGTCTGACATTTGGCACAGACCAGCTTAAAAAATCGCACCAGGCGCAGGCATTGAAAAGGGGTGTCAGAGTTTGTATGAAAAAAACAATTTTATGTGAACGAAGTTTGCATTCAACTAGTGTTTTATGAAGGTGACCTATCTACCTTTATTTGTCTGTGTAGCACGTACAGCAAATATCTAAGTACCTACCTGCACTCTGCAGTTCTCGAATACCCCGCAGGGTTCATGCTCGGAGAAATGCACTCGTGATTGCTTCTAATAGAATTCATCTAGATATCGCGATTTGTTACTTACGATTACTATTACGATTACGATACTTGGTATTTGCGATTTACCTTTGTATTTGCGAGCTTCGGTTTCGCTCGTGTGGTGGTGTGATTGCTATGTACCATGAATGAGGATTAGATATGCGTTGGTTCTCTTTGACCGTTTTTTCACTTGATTCGTCTTTGATCACGGCTAGCGTTTTTTTTTTTTTTTTTTTTTTTATGTAACTAGCTGATGGAACAAGCATATGGCCCACCTGATGTTAAGTGGTAACCATCGCCTATAACAACGCAATGCCTCGCAGGTCACGCACGTCAGGAACGCGCCCTACGATGCACTGCCCTGCGTCCATCAACTGGAGGCATACAAATATTCGGCCTCACGTGCCAGTAATTTCACCGGCACCCACACCCTTCAAACTGAAACACAGCAATGCTGCTTCACGGCAGAAATAGGCTTGGTGGTAGTACTTCCCCGGACGAGCCCATCACAAAGAGCTCTACTACTACTACTACTAATTAGGCTGCCCATTGTATTACTGTGACTGTTTACAATGGGCAGCCCTATCGCTAACTATTACTGTGTTCGTATGTTCTGGGTTGATTTTTAATTCAAACGTTCGCTGCCTAATGCATGTTAGATTTCAGTAAAATTGAGTAAAAATATTATTATATGCTGAAGTTTGTTGTTAATTAGTTTGTTTGAAACTAGGTTTAATAGATGTAACATCATCATCCACGGGCTGGGTTTGGCCTTTTTTATTGTGAAAGACTGTAGGCCTACCACGAGCTCTGTCTGGCTCTGTCTCTGGCTCTGGTCTTGAATCTGTGTGAGTGCTCACCAGTGCATTATACTATGTGTGTGATACGTTTTGACGTAGGATTTATTTAGTCAACACTCACACATACTCAAACCCAGAACCAGAGACAGAGCCAGACAGAGCACATGGTAGGCCTGCTGGTACGCAATGGAACCTATCAAGTGATATACGTAGCGCACTCTCGTACGATTCACATGCGTAGCATTAACGTAGCCAATTCGTAGCATTAGCGTAGCTTATTCGTAGCACTTATTATTCGTAGCGTTATCGTAGTACTTACGAGTATGTAGCATTTCCGTAGCATGATAGTAGTACATACCTAGAGCTCGATATTATTCCGTATGATTGATAATTATTTATTTATTGAACCATAGCGTTACAGTTTAATATAATTTGGTTTGGATTTAATAATATTTGTAGCATGAGCGTAGCAAACATTCGATAAAAGTCTATAATGTTAAAGCTTTGAATTGAAACACCGTTTTCAAGGTTTGTTTAACTTTGGCAAATCGCTACCTTCTTGCTTATTTTGTTAAATTCAACCCTATCCCGGTCCATAAATTTAATTCAAAGATCTTTAATACAATAACTTGGGTCCCTTGAGCTTCGCTTGCAAAAGTTTTGACAGATTCTCAATAGGCCAGTAAATCCGGTAATACGATTGGCCAATTTTATTATAGGAGAGCCGTGTAATATTGAATTCTCATTTTGCTTCAAAATATCTTTGAATCCTAAAATTCAATATTATAATTGGTAAATTCTGTGTGATATGAGTAAATTGTATTTGTTATGAGTAAGCGTTTCAATTCAGAATAATCTCAGAAAAATAACGAATTTTCAATCTCTAATTCTTGGTTTTCTTAAAAAGCTACTTATTACTTCTTGTCGACACAAGCTAATTAACTAAGAACATCGTGAGGAAACCAGCATGCCGTAGAATCTAAAAAGTTCAAAAATATGTGTCAAGTGCTCACCTTTTTGAGGTGCACTGAAAATCCTTTCACCACACTTGGCTCGCAAAACGAAAGTCAAACTAAAGATTCAAGCTCGTCTTTGTACCTATCATAAATAACCTCGAACTAACAAAAATAATTTACTATGCATAATAAAAAATATTTTGATTTAGGTACCTATTTTATACCAACATAATAAAAAACTATGAATCTTCAAATTCCGCTTTATTAGCGGATGCAACACACAGGGGCTACTAAAAGAGGTTGTCCTCGTTTTCCTCTATCTTTCCTACGCATCAACAAAAAACAAAACAAGGCAATGTTTATGTAAATCTCGGGTGATTCATTGGGCCGTGAACGGTAATTCTTTCGGCGATCATTAATCATTACGGACAAAGTGCGTCATACTCGATACTATGCCACCTGCGCCTAATCTTCTACTATATAAAAATAGGTCGGGTTTTCCTTCCTGACGCTATTACTCGATCACGGCTGGACCAACTTGGCTGATTTTGGTCTTGAATGATTTGTGGAGGTCCAGAGAAGGTTTAAAAGGTTTTTTTTTTGTTTTTTTTTTACGGGAACAGTAACGGCGAGCGAAGCCGCGGGCGGCTGCTAGTTTTCGATAAAAACTGATAAATAGCTTGACCGCAGTGATCGTCATAGGCCTGAAGTTTGACCAAAAATTGATGCACACAGGGCTCTCAATCGGTGAAGGAAAACATGATGAGGAGACCGGCATGTCGTAAAACCTAAAATAAAAACAAAAATATTTGTCAAGTGCACGAAAGGAACCTCTTGGAGGCGAACTCATAATCTTTTCACCACATTTTGTTCGAAAGAACCAGTGCCAGTGGCACTATAAGAAGAAGAGGCCTCCCTTAAACATTTCTAACAAAAACGTCAAAAGGCATGTAGTAAGAGCTAAGTTTTCAATCTACAGATTTAATCTGTCCAATAAAATATAGCTGATAAAGGAGCATGGAAGAGGAGAACATGTTGTGCCAACCCCACACAAAGTGGGATAATGGCAGGAAGAAGAAGAAGAAGATAAAATATAGCCATCTTTTGTTTAGACTTGTCAAAAACAAGGACTGACATTTTTTATTCCACGATTATCGATTCCGTAGATGGAATTATCAGCCATATAAAAAATGCTAACGTAAGAACGCTGCATGCACTTAACCTCTACTCATCCATGTTAAATAGTTTCGGCACACGTCACGATGCATAAAAACCAGTGTGTGTATAAAACACCGTTCACTCACCTGAAAATATTTGATAGTATTTTTTTTCATAAAACTCTAATTGATTCAGCTGTTCTCAACATTTTTCTTAAGGCCCGCGCACATTTGGGCGATGGCGATGGCGATCACGTGAAACGGTGTCAAATATGACAGCGATATTTGATAGCTTTTCAGCTGATTGTCATCGCCATCGCCTAGATGTGCGGAGGTCATAAGTAGTACCAAAGCCAAACGTGTGTGTGCCAAATGTAAAGGGTTCATTTGTTTTTCGCATGAACACGATCTTACAACCACAACTACATAAACAGAATCCTATCAGAAAATGTGTGAAGATAAAACATTCACACCACACCACCTAGTCACTCTATTCAGTTCCTTTGACACGGCAATCTCGGAGTTGAAACAAAGCAACAGATGCGGCTTGGTTCCTAGAGCATAGCTGTACGAACAGGCGTCAGTGGGCGCCGGGATCCATCATCGTTTGGACGCCGCCTCACGACGGACGCGCTGGCCGAAAATAACTGTGAAAATAAAAATAAAAGTGTAGGTGTACAACCTCCTTTTCGAAATTACTTTTTAACTGGATTCGAAATTCAAATTGGCCGTTGATTGAAAATAAAAATGTGATGGGTAGTTAGGTGGTTTTGAAAGTGTAAGTGTTTTTTTGATTTTGGAATTGCCGGTGCTTCATTTGATGTGCAAGAGTGTGGGTATGTATTCTTTCACAGAATTCTTTTCAAGTTGTGTACAAAAGTTCAAGTAACAATTATTTTTTCTCTTCTATCGCTTTAATGTTGATTTTATGGTTAAATAAATACTGGTGAACATTTAATACAACTATGCACGAGGACCATTCAGTCTACCGGAATTCAAAATAATCAAATTTCATCTAGATCCGTTCAGCCGTGCTTGCGTGATTGAGTTACAAATAGCCATCCATCCAAAATTTCACATTTATAATATTAGAGAGAAAAGTGGGAATTAGTAGGATTGATCTAAAACATGCACTGATTATTAAAACATACTTATGTTATTAGTGGCCACTTTTTTCCCTTCTCTCAAAGCTTGTAACAATGCTTGATGAAGCTCAAGTGAGGTGCCATTTAACTAAGCGAGGCGTAAGCAAAACCAATAGAAAAGGCAATAATGCCAAGAGAACCTTTACTGATAACTCGAAAAATACCATCACATTTTAATAAAATTTAACGCACATTGAACCATTCAATGAACGGATTTCGTTGAAACATGCGCTTCATGGAAGCATCGTGTTGATTTTCCCGGAAAAGCAATATGCAGGCATGGTTCGATAGAGAATCTCTCAAAAGCCGTCCACTCAGCCCTTTCGCACACAGCGCTACACAAATCTTCGATACCCGGCGATTTTAGTCTGTAAGCGACCACCGCAATATAAATTCATAGAGATTCGTACACATATTCAGATTCATCTATTTTATTCCAGTAAGATAACATGGCCTATCTTCTTCCTGACCTTATCCCACTTTATGTGGGGTCGGCACAACATGTCTTCCTCCTCCATTCCCCTCTGTCAGCCGTCATCTCTGCATTCACTCCTCTCTTATCTATGTCATTTTCCACACAGTTCACCCATGTTTTCTTTGGTCTACCCCTGCTCACATATGCATCCGCATCTACGGTAGAACGCCAGACTACGCCAGATAACATGGACGCTGTGAAAAGTCAAAACATACCTTCTGGGGCCTAATTCTCGGGCCGATCGGTTGTGTAATACCAATGTCCATAAAAACACATTGACATTACACAACCCCGCACTTTTTCTACGTTTTCTGTATATCGTAGCTGTCGAGGCTTTTACGATGAGGTCGTTGATAAATTACTCAAGGAAATCTGCCATTTTCTCTTCGAAAAGAAGCAATAAGATAAAATTCCAAAATGATCGAGATCGGCCCGAGAATTAGGACCCTACTGGTACGTGTTTGCTTGTACGAGGCTCTCTGAATTTGTATTGCGGTAATCACCTAGAGACTAAAATCGCCTGGTATCGAACATTTTCGTAGCGCTGTGTACGATGGGGCTTTGTTGTCGATGCTCTGCAATTCAAAGTTTACAACTCAATAAAAATCAAAACGAAGGGAAGCCATGTTTTTAAATATCAGAGCAGTTTTATGTTTGTACAGTTACGTGCAATAAAATGTTACTTCACTTCACTCCATTTCTTTCCTAACTGATTTTGTATAAACTGATTTATTTGCACCTAGCAACCTGTTACGGCTTTGCACGGGTGGAGAAATTCAAAGGCAGTGACTCCAAATTTAGCCCTCCTTTTTCCTAAATAATACCCCTGAGAAGCCACTCATCTAATAGCTTTTTTAGTATTAGTAGTATTAGTACTACCACCATGCCTATTTCTGCCGTGAAGCAGCATTGCTGTGTTTCGGTTTGAATGGTGTGGGTGCTGGTAAAATTACTGGCGTGTGAGCCTGAACGTAAAATTGGAACATGGAATGTTCGTACCATGCTCACTCCGGGAAAATTAGAAGAAACGATAGGGGAAATGAATCGACTGAGCATAGATATATTAGGACTAAGTGAAGTAAGATGGGAAGGAAGTGGTGATTATTGGAGTGATGAGTACAGAGTTATATATACAGGAGAAAAAAAGGGAAGCAACGGAACAGCCATCATTCTTAATAAAAAATGGGGCAATCTAGTAGAAAATACTATACACCATAGCGATAGAATAACAGCAATAAAAATTAAATCTGAACCCATTGATACGTTTATAATCCAGGTCTACATGCCAACCGGAAGTTATCCAGACGAAGAAATAGAACAAATGTATGAACAATTAGACACACTACTGGATTTAGTTAGTGAAAAAGATAACTTGTTTGTTATAGGAGACTTTAATGCAGTAGTGGGAGAAGGCATAGAAGGGGACATAGTTGGGAAATTTGGACTAGGAAAGAGAAATGGAAGGGGAGACAGACTAGTACAATTTTGCAAAGAAAACAACTTGACTATATCAAACACAAACTTCGATCAACCTAAAAGACGAAGGTACACGTGGAAAATGCCTGGAGACATTGGAAGATACCAACTTGACTATATAATAGTCAAAACGAAGTATAAAACCATGACGTCAAATTGCAAAACATATCCAGGAGCAGATCTCAATACTGACCATAACTTATTAGCTAGTATAGTAGATATTAAGATTAAGAAAGTTAACCGAAAACAAAAGCCCAAAGATATTGATCTCAATAAGTTAAAACTTAGTAATAGTATTAGAGTGCAATATAGTAATATAATAGATGAAAAATTAAAGAAATATAAAGAAAATGATAATATAGGTATGAGTATAGATAAAAAATGGTGCAATATTAGAGATATTATAAAGACAAGTGCAGAGAACATCCTACAAAAAGAAAAAATAAAACCAAGGAAAAAATGGTTAAATACTGAAATAAGCAATTTAATACTAGATAGAAGGAAATACCGAAATAAAAATGATGAAGCTAGTAGTAAAGAATATAGAAAAATTACAAACCAAATAACACTTAAATGTAGAGAACAAAAACAAAAAGATATAGAACAAGACTGTGACAATATAAATCATTATATGAAAATAGGGAAATTTGATGTAGCATATAGTATAATTAAAAATCTTAGCAGAAAAAAGAAAACAAAATCTACAGCTATTCGCGATGAAAACAACAAATTACTCATAAACAATAGAGAAATAGTAGAACGATGGAAAAGATACGTTGAAGAGCTATATAAAGGAGAAGAATTATCAGATGATGACTTTGAGCATACAGAAGACGTAGAACAAGACAGTTTGGGACCAGACCTACTTAGGAGCGAATTTGATGAAGCTCTTAGAAATATAAAAAATGGTAAAGCAGCTGGTGATGACGGAATACACATAGAACTAATCAAAAACTCAGATAATTATCATTTGCTAGAAGAAATATTTAAAATAACGAAAGTAATGTACGAAACAGGTGAAATACCTAATGATTTTAAACTAACAAAAACAGTCACAATACCTAAAAAAGCAAATACACTTAAATGCGAGGAACACCGGACTTTAAGCTTAATATCGCAAGCCTCTAAAATCATATTGAAAATAATACAAAATCGGATAAGACTGAAAGTTGAAGATAACCTAAGCGATGACCAGTATGGCTTCAGGAGAAACAAAGGAACGAGAGAAGCAATCTTAGCCTTAAGACTGATAGTGGATAGAAGAATGGACGTAGGACTAAATACACACATAGCATTTATAGATCTTGAAAAGGCTTTCGATAAAGTAAACTGGAAAAAGATGACAAAGTTATTGAGGGATACTGGACTGGATTTTAGAGACAGAAGAATAATATACCAGCTATACAAAAGTCAGGAAACAATCATAGAAGTAGGAAATGAGCGAGGAAAAGCTAAGATAAGACAAGGGGTAAGACAAGGATGTTCACTCTCACCATTAATTTTCAACATTTTTATAGAAGCAGCCATAAGAATAATAAATGAAAAATCCACTGTAGGGGTAAAATTCAACGGGGAAATTGTAAGATTCGTAAGATTTGCTGATGATATAGCGGCAGTTGCAGAGACCCAAAGCGACCTGCAAAAACTTTTGAGCACAATGGATTCTGTCTTTAAAGATTGCTCACTCAAAATTAATACCAATAAAACCAAAACATTAATAACATCAAAGACAGAAGACGCCACAACCAACACCATAACATTAGATAACATAGGCATAGAGAGAGTAAACAGTTTTAGATACTTAGGGAGCCTCATAACAGCAGATTCTAGATGCACACCAGACATCAAGTCCAGAATAGCGATTGCAAAACAGGCATTTAATAACAAAAGACAAATTTTTACATCCAGGATTTCCAAAACAATTAAGAAAAAATTTATTAAATCATACATCTGGAGCATAGCACTTTATGGGTGTGAAACGTGGACCATGACACAAAGAGATAGAGAATTTTTGGAAGCATTTGAAATGTGGTGTTGGAGAAGAATGGAACGGATCAGCTGGACAGAAAGAGTAACGAACGTAGAAGTATTAAATCGAGTCGACGAGGAAAGAGCCCTAATAGGAGTTGTTGAGAACAGAAGAGGAAAGATGATTGGCCATCTTGTACGACATGACAGCTTTATCAGAAATATTATCGAAGGAAAGGTAGAAGGAAAGAGAGGAAGAGGAAGGCCAAGGATAAGCTACATGAGCCAAATAAAAGCAAAGATCGCCGTCATGTCGTATAAGGAGGTCAAGGAGGTTGCCCTCAAAAGAAATACCTGGAGGAAAATGCATACATTACGCCGACAAGAGCGTTGCTCTTAAATAAGAAGAAGAAGAGCCTGAACGTCTGTATGCTTCAAGTTGATGGACGCAGGGCAGTGCATCGTAGTGCACGTTCCTGGCGTGCGTGACCTACGAGACAATGCTTTGTTATAGGCGATGGTTACCACTTACCATCAAGTTCCCGTCGTACGTTGCTTAATTTGGAGCTAGATTTCGGTATGTGAAATAATCGCTAAATCACATTGCGTTAACGTAACGCAAGTTCTTCAAAAAAATACCAAGGACAACTAAGAAGAGTAAGAGAGAGATAGATATATTAAAACAAGGAGAGAGTAACTTCATCACTCGACCCCCACTATAAGTAAAAATACTAAGAAAAGTTTTCACCTTACTCTAATAACCAGATTACTGAACCTAAAAACCAGAGCGAAAAGTTCAACATTTTATTTTGTCTTCATAAATATAATATTATGAGTACAGACTGAGAGAGTTCTACGTTTCAAACTTTTGATGTGTTTTTCTTTTTGTTTTTAATTCAGCATAACTTAAACTCGGTATTGTTTGTATGACTTTATAAACTTCTAGTAAATGACTCTGTCAGGTTAATTCAATATCATCAATATCTTTTATTTTTCCAATTTTATGACTCAGCAGCCTACCATGAGCTCTGTCTGGCACTGTCTCTGGCTCTGGTTTTGAGTCTGTGTGAGTGCTCACCAGTGCGTTATACTGTGTGTGCGTTTTGACGTAGGATTTATTTATTCGACACTCACACAAACTCAAAACCAGAACCAGAGAAAGCCAGACAGACCTCATAAAATCTCACCTGCGCTTAAAAATACTAAGAATGCAAAGTTGTATCTCTTGTACCATCAATGATACAAATCAATGGTACTACTGACACAAGGCGCTTTGACAGAAAATCTTGTAAGTTGACATCATCATGCACTGAGGTCATACCTCTAGAAATTCTCACGACCTATTTTCTCAACTCCCTGTAAGCCTGTGTGACAGAACAAAGAGGCAGATAATGCATCAGTAAGTGCCTTTCTGCATGCATATGGTTGTCGCCTATAGGACACAGGGTTCCACTGACACTGTGTCTTTTCTTCTTCTTCCTGCCTTTATTCCACTTCATGTGGGGTCGGCAGAACATGTATTCTTCCTCCTTTCCTCTTTGTCAGCCCTCATCTCTGCATTCACTCCTCTCCTATCCATGTTATCTTCCACACAGTTCATCCATGTTTTCCTTGGTCTACCTCTGCTCACATATCCATCCATACCCATACTCATTACTCTCCTAATCACATGACTTTCATCCCTCCTGATGACATGCCCCTACCACGCCAGCCTATTGCTCGTTAATTTTTACTTTCAAACTTCCCCCGATATACTCATTCCGTATCCTATCCATTCTTGTCACTCCACACATCCATCTCAACATTTGCATCTCTGCTGCCACATGTACCTTTTTTTCATCCGTCCCTTGTCACTGACATTACTGTATTTTTTACACTGTATTTTTAAGGACACTATCCCATGTCGCCGCAGGACGACCGACGCTTCTATGTTCAATTCTTGGACGCTGTTCAATTATCGCCTTGTTCCACCTGTCATAACCTCGCCTTGCCAGGTACTCGGCTTCATTTTAGTTCCACTATGATCGCGTGTGGAATCGGCATCGGCCCAATATCGTTTTTAGTTCGACTTCGAATCTTGTCGCTGATAATTATTTATGCTTAGGTGACCGCGTGTATGTGAAAAGGCTCTAATGGATTCTCCTGAAGCCCCGTATAAGCGGGGTAAGTCTTGAAAGCCTTAGTAATTGCAAAGCGTGTGTGTGAACATGGTGTATCCGAAGTCTACCTGTTGCGAGCTGCGAGATGTGAGCTTTCCTGAGTCTTTTGTCGTATCTCCTGAAGAAACATATTTATGAAGGTTGAGGGCTCATGACTACAAACTACAAATAGCTTATACCACTCTGTACTCTCTCTCATCAGAACCACAGAAAATACGTCCAGTATAAGTCAGCTAGATTGTGGGTATTTTTTAAGGGCTAGGTACTTATTAAAATACCCAAGAAGAGCCAATGCTAATTATGTGCCCCAATTTCAGTGACATAAGAGCTGTTTCCAAGTGAAAATTATGAAAATTGTATTTTTCTTTTTCATCGTCATTTGCTAAGGATAAAGTAAACACGACCGACAGGCTGACGTGACATTTATTATATTATCATAACGCTTCCGCTGTCAGGATATTTAGATTTTGGAGAATGTAATTTTATTTTTTGGCGATAGCAACAATAATGGCATGTATTATGTAGACCGACCACAAGCTCTGTCTGGCTCTGTCTCTGGTTCTATACACAGTATAATACAATGGTGAGCACTATATTATTACTGGCACGTGAGGCTGAATATCTGTATCCTCCAGTTGATGGACGCAGGGCAGTGCATCGTAGGGCACGTGTCTGACGTGCGTGACCTACGAGGCATGGCTTTGTTATAGGCGATGGTTACCACTTAACATCAGGTGGGCCATATGCGTGTTCCATCAGCTAGTTACATAAAAAAACTCGTACAGACTCAAAACCAGAGCCAGAGACAGAGCCAGACAGAGCTTAACAGTATTATGAAGATGCTAGAAAAGGAAACAAATTAAAATGTTCCCTCTCCTGACTTTGGTACTAAAAAACATTTGAAAAAGGAATGTTCAAATACGTCATGGCATTGGCTGGGACTAATGTATGAAAATTCACCTAATAGTTATACTATTACTAATCCAATTTAAAATGTCATTATTTTACTTGTATACCTATTATTTTGAACCGGTAATCCTGTTTATTTAAAATTATTTATTTCCCAGTATACAGGCTTTTGAAATGTACACAAGAAAAACATGATGAAAAGCCGACTAGAGGCAAGACCGAGATCTATTCTTAGCTTGATACATCACACCCACACACTTTCACACTTTGTAATGAAGGCTTCAGACTACGCACGCATTTCAGAACAAATACGGGTGTCTTGCAAAGAGTCCCTGCCTTAAAAAAGTCATAACATGATACTCTTCTTCTTCTTCTTAATTATGGCATCTGTCCATTTCGGAGTGAGGATATTATTGCATAAATAAAATCGTTTATACCATACCCCCTCTAAAAAGCTGATTTTATTCACTGGAAACAGTGAATAAAAAGCTCTTTTATTCACTGTTTTGGTGTTTGACTTTGGAACACACCAATAAGGTCGACCTCCATATCAATACTATACAACCTCCTTGCGCCAAAAATACTATAGTTTGATTGGTCGAAATTTTTAACAATGAGTTTAGACAATGCTGAACGCCTTGGTTAAATACTGTTTTGTGTTCTTTGTTGTCATTGTCATAAATATTAGTAAATTGGCGCTATTTTGAATACTGCATCTACGTAAGTTACACAACACAAAGTTCGGTCAACACATAGTATGCAACTCTTGAATAAAACGGATTTGTATCGAGGGCCATAAATTACTCGCGTCGTTTAGGGTTCTAAAACTTGAATCACTCGCTATGATTCCTTAGAACCCTTCACTTGCTCGTGATGCATCTATGACTCTCGATTTAAATCCGTCTTTTATTCACTAGTTACATAATAAACTATTTTAGTCAAGTCTAGTCAGTCAATAGAAAAGTCGGCCCTAATTGGCTGTGAAAACAAAAAGTGGTAGTTTTTTTTCAAAACCATCAGAAACATTTTCGATCAAATCAAAATATCTCGAAATTACAAAACAGAACTCAAAATAACAACAGAAAAACAAATAAAATGAAAAAGCTATCTGACTTCCCAAATTGACAGAAAACAAATCCAACATGACACTCAACGTTATAATTTTTTAATGTATAAAATACTTTATAAAAATATTGTAGGTCTGTTCAGATAGAGAACCGTCGTGGGATTGGAGGGCGCTGCTGTGCTTAATCACCGTTTTTGTTTAGTGTGCAATACAATAGCGCGTCTGTTGCGTTTTTATCCTATCACAACTAGTGTACTATTCCTTTATTTAATTTTTATGATGCAAAATGCTGACAGAAAGAAAGGGATGAGCTGCCATATAAAAATCGAAACGTTAGTTCTCAATTTGGCCACGACGGTTCTCTTTCTGAACAGACCTACATTTTATATTATACCACTTTCAATATTTGAAAAACGAAAT
Organism: Thera obeliscata; assembly: GCA_947578465.1. Taxonomy (NCBI): domain Eukaryota; kingdom Metazoa; phylum Arthropoda; class Insecta; order Lepidoptera; family Geometridae; genus Thera; species Thera obeliscata. The sequence continues at coordinate 11,598,368 of OX387926.1, forward strand.
ATAGGTACATTGAATCCTATGCCTATGTATGCATATGTTTCTCACATTTCTAATAAATAAATGTTATAGACAATCCACACAACACTATCTAGCCCCAAACTAAGCAGAGCTTGTACATTGAGCTTGGAACCAGATAGCGTATATAATACTTAAAAACACACTTTTTTTTGTAAATATAGACAGAGAACAAACATAATCTGTGTTCACCACACAAATAATTGTTCTCGGTGGAGATCGAGCCCACGACCTACGGCTCAGAAGGCAGAGATACTACAAACTGAGCTGAGACGCCAGTAGAATAAAATACACAATATTCACTTCGATTGAACACTATTTAATAAGGTCATCAAACTCGAACGTGAATACATACCAATTATATGATAATCTGACTTATCATTTAATGTTTAATTAATGAACGCAGAATATAATTAGCTTGACATGAAAATTATTTAATATTTGATTGGATGGATAGAAGTTGGCGATGGCGATCAACTGGAACGCTACCAAATATCGCTGTCATATTTGACTGCGCTTCAGTTGATCGCCAAATATGACAGTGCTGTCAAATATGACAGCGATATTTGGCAGCGTTTTACATCGCGGACTAATTAGACTTTTTAAACTTCTTACCGTTGTAATGGGTTTCCAACCTCTTTGCTGAATACAACGCTGCCAAATATCGCGGTCATATTTGACGGCGCTGTCATATTTGGCGATCAACTGAAGCGCTGTCAAATATGACAGCGATATTTGGTAGCGTTTCAGTTGATCGCCATCGCCATCGCCTAGAAATGCGCAGGCCTTTAGTCCCCAGATCACAAGTCAAAATGAAACTTTTACCCTCCTTTACCATACGCGTCATAGAGTATATTCAAACATAGTTTTATTACTTTCCTATAGTATTCTTATAATAATGGATGTTGACATCGTCTGCGTAACTAGGGTAATGCGAGCTTTTGATCTGTGGCTGCACTAATAACATCTAATGGTGATTGACGGAGCAAGGGTGTCAGTCAACCCAACTTGTCCGATTAGTGATGGGATGGCAATAAATGGTGAATGGCTTGAGGTGTGGCTTGAGCATAACAATACAGGTTGGGGATATGCCTGCTTTTGTTGGCACGTTCCTTTAGTTTCGGATTTCTTGCAAATAATTTGGTTTAGATTTTGTAATGAAAAAGAATTGAAATATTTTTTTTCAAATATTTTATCAATGTTATTTTTCTTCTTTTATGAACAAGTAGGGTTCAAACCCAATCGTTTCATAACTTTTGGCATAATATTACAGTCTTCATTTTACGACATCCCTTCATAAACCAATGCTTTGTTATAGGCGATGGTTACCACTTAATATCAAGTGGGCCATATGCTTGTTCCATCAGCGAGTTGTATAAAAAAAGCAGCCAAGTGCGAGTCGGACTCGCCCATGAAGGGTTCCGTAGCATCAAGTAACATAATATAAAGGTTTTTGTAGTTCGTCGAAAGGTAAACTGCACTTTACGATTTATGAAGTATAAAAAAAAACCACTGACTAGATCTCGTTCAAACCAAATATCGTTGAAAGTTTGCATAGTAATGTACAACATATATTTTTTTTAGTTTTATCATTCCCTTATTTTAGAAGTTAGAGGGGGGGGACCAACTTGTTTCCACTTTGGAAGTGTCTCTCGCGCAAACTATTAAGTTTAGAAAAAATCGATATTAAAAACCTCAACATCATTTTTGAAGACCTATTCATAAATACCCCACACGTATGGGTCCAATGAAAAAAAAAATTTAGAGTTTCAGTTTCAAGTATGGGGACCCCCAAAATTTATAGTTTTTTTTCTATTTTTGTGTCAAAATCTTAATGCGGTTCACAGAATACATCTACTCGCCAAATTTCATCAGTCTAGCTTTTACGGTTTCGGAGAAAAATGGCTGTGACATACGGACGGACAGACAGACAGACAGACAGACAGACAGACAGACATGACGAATCTATAAGGGTTCCGTTTTTGCCATTTGGCTACGGAACCCTAAAAAACAAAGCAAAGCTTAATAAAAGGAACTCTTACAAAATAATATCCTTAAAAGCTTTAAATCTTTTAATAATAGTGTACCACAGTCTTTCATAGATTTTATCAGTAGGGTTACAAATTCAGTTTCAATATTACCGGTCACGAATGGAGTTTGTTCCTTCAAATGCTTTATCTTGCCCTAGATTTGGAGAGACGCGCTAAAAGGAAACGCGAAAGAATAGAAGTAAGTACTCGGACGTGGAAGGAATGGACTTGCATAAACATTTACCTATACGTACTGTAGATGTAATTTTATATATAAGACTGGATTTGAACTGAATTATTCAACATTTTTTTAGGCAACTTTTTCTAAAGGCCGGCACACATTATAGGCTATGACGATGGCAATCAGTGAAATACTTATAGAACTTATATATAGAGTCTTTGTCAAACTTGGCCAAACTGTTGTCAATGTAAATAAATTATTATTATGTAAGTTTATGTACAACTAGTATAATTATGTACAACTAGTATAATTATGTGTATAAGTATCTGAATAGAAGGTTTTTATCATATTATTATTAAAACCTTCTATTCAGATACTTATACACATAATTATACTAGTTGTACATAAACTTACATAATAATAATTTATTTACATTGACAACAGTTTGGCCAAGTTTGACAAAGGCTACTTTAACAAAATAAATAACATAAATAAATCTAAGTAACCACCAGGCCATAGGAGTCGTCATTACTAATGATAAATGTGTGATTCACTTTGATGAACAAGATATCTAATGAACATGGGGGTAATTCTACATGATGGGTACGTATTATGTTAGGTGTGTATCGTTAAGATAATAGGTAAATATCTCATGACATGAGCGTTTTGCCTTGCAAATGAAGTCAGCTATTTAATTATAACTATTATAATATGGCTATATATATTAATGGGAATTAAATGATAATATATTTCAATTGTACAAAAAAAAACACATTTTAGTTCATTTCAGTAGTAGTAAAGCTCTTTGGAAGGGCTCCGGGGAAGTGCTACCACCATGCCTATTTCTGCCGTGAAGCAGCATTGCTGTGTGAAGGGTGTGGGTGCCGGTGAAATTACTGGCACGTGAGGCTGAACATCTGTATGCCTCAAGTTGATGGACGCAGGGACGTGCATCGTAGGGCTCGTTCCGGATTTGCGTGACCTACTATGACCAAATTGTTTTATGGGACCAATCTGGAAGCTTTCCAGATAAAAAAATATTGTTTCATAATGGGGTCTTATATGACGAAATATGCGATAACCAACATAAAAATAATACAAGTGAATTGAAAACCTCTTTTTTTTATTTTAAGTATCTTAAAAAGTACCGTAAGGTCGAGAAATTTAAATAAAATACAAACAAAGTTTTATTTCAGCCAAAATAAAATAAATTTCAACGTGCAGACACTTGTATGCGTAGCGTAGACATCCGAATGTCAAAAGAGTATTGGAAGATGGAGGGTCTATGTAGAGCGTAGTGTGTTTCTTTACATTTGTAGAACTAACAAGATTACACTGATAAGTGCAATGACCGAGAGCTCTATATCTACTTAGCAGGGGCACATTGACGCATGAGTGGATCGAATGTCTACTTAGTTTATGCAGTATGATTAACTCCAGTAGCAGTACGCTTTTTGTGAAAGAGTTCGTTCGGGGAAGCACATTTTTTTTTGCCCAGGAGAAATCCTTTATGTATACCCACTAGCTGGGGTAACTAGTGGGTTATGTCAGACTCTTGCTACTGACTAAAACCCCTGGGGTGTTCCTCTTCATTAGCTGGGTGAACGAGGCTTCGTTCACCCAGCTTCGTTCGTTCATGGCTTCGTTTCGTTCCACAACCCCGTCAGTGCTTATCCTTGCGGACCCATCTTGAGGAAGGGCTGAAGCCCTTTCCTTTTCATCTGAAGGCACCCTGAACACTAGGGTACCTACCCTCTCTAGACACTCTCAGTGCAGGTAACAGACCTCGAGGAAGCACATACTTTTACCACCAAACAGTGATTGCGCATTCTTGAGTTCCGATTTTAAGAGAATGGGTGTCTACGGCGGGTCCGGTTAATGTACGGCCTGTAAAATGTACACCCGGACGGATTTTATAACAATTAGAACAATTTGTGGTCTACTGAAATAATCACTGTATTCTCTACTAAGGACAAGAGCCTTTTTTTCTAAGCATCGCTAAGGCCGAGGTCGCGACCTGAGTGAAAAGGCTTTGCATATTTTTATACCCCACCGCCGCGTGAATTCATTGAGCTGGCTTAATACTGATTTGAATATAACTATTAATACCTAAATATTCCACTTAGAGTAGATCTACTGACTTACAAAAATAAACTAGTTTTTAGTCAAGTCAAGTCAGTCAATACACAAGTCGGCTCTAGCTGACTGACTTCCCAAAATGACAAAAAACCCATTATCAATTTTGTCATAAAGATCTATTATTATTCTACTTTTGTTTAAGCAGTGTCTATGGGGCTATAATCATATTTGAGTGACTCGCGACATTTTATCGATGACGTAGGTGGAAAGGGTTCCTCCCATAGGATTAGATGATAAGTGGAGGGTACGTGAGGTGACGGAGAATCAGGATGGTGACAATAAAACGTTTTTAGCGCCCTGAAAAAATACTACTGAAGAATACTTTTGTTTTTTCATGCTCTTAACCACATTGGGATTATGTTGAATATTGTTTAACTGGACTGCCCTTATAGTTCAGTTGGTAGTAGATCTGACCTCTGCGCTGGAGGGCGTGGGTTCGATTCCCATTGAGAACTAATATTTGTGTGGTCAACAAAGATGTTTGCTCTTTGTCTGAGTGTTATATTGTATTATAAGTACGTATTTACAAAATGTTAATAAGTAATTTAATAGCTCCCATAGTACAAACTTTGCTGAATTTGGGACTTGATAGTGTTGTATGACTAGTCCAATTTATTTTTTTCTCTTTTTAGTCTTTTTGTTTCCAGTTTTGTCTCTCAATAATCGGAAAAGCGAAACTCTTCATTCTTTACCTCCTATCACCCAAAGTTTCTCGTCTATTAAACAATACTCTACCTCCAAAGTACCTTAACTGTACACTGAGAAAAAAACTAGGTTAATGTTAACCTACAGGTAACGGTAAATGCAAAAATTAGGTAGTTTTAACCTATATTAGGTAGATATTACCAACTTTTTTAAAACGGACTTGGTAAATACAACCTACAGCGTTAGGTAGTACATGAAATTAGGTATTTTTGACCTAATAAAGGTTAAAACTACCCAATATTATTAGGTTTACGAAAATAAACCCAATAAAATTTTACTATTTACCCAGTATTTTACCAACTAAAATCGAATATTTATACAACTATATCATCATTACCTAATCTTGGGTAAAAACGACCGATTTTAGGTTTGTAAAACGGTTATAAAAACCTAATAAAAATGAAATACAACCCTGGATTTGTTAAATTGTTAACCGACTTCAAAAAAAGGAGGAGGTTATGTTATAGCATGTGTCATGTATCCGCATCTTTACCTACAGATCGGTCAAAACTACCTAATCTTTGGTAAAAATCAACTAAATTATTGTAAAGGTTTCCGTAAATGGCACAACGGAACCTACATAATAGGTAAAAACAAGTAATCTAGTAGGTATTTTTTTGATTAACCTACAAAATAGGTAAAGTGCAATTTTTAACTGGGTGATAAACCTGATATAATAATAAGAATTCGGTTAATACTACCTAGTCAATATTGAGCTGTAGGTTAAACACAACATATTGCGCACCGTAACGTACCATAAGGTTAAAGTTAACACATAAAAACCTAATTATTGTGTTAAATTTACCTAGTTCATTATGAAAACAACATAAACCTAATATTGGTGTTAAATTAACCGTGTAATAGGGTAACACAAACATATCCATTACGTAAAAAATACCTTGCCAGAAGGTAAGCGTTAGTAATATTTTGTGTAATGGCGTAACCAACATATTTGGTCTCGATGACCTATTTATTGGGTTACCTTTACCCAGTTAGTTGGTTGCTGTAACCTTCTTCGTTTAGGTAATATTAATCTATTTTGAGCGTTAATTTAGGTCAATACTCTGAATCGTGAATCGGTATCAGTAACCTATTAATTAGGTAACGTTAATCTATTTTGAGAATAGGAAAAACCTATTTTATAAGTTACGAATACCCAGTGAATAGGTTTCAGTAACTTTTTAATTAGGTAACGTTCATCTCTTTTGAGCGTTGGTATAACCTACTTTGTAGGTTACGAATACCCAGTAAATCGGTTTTGTGGACCTATTAAATAGGTAATGTTAATCTATTTTGAGCATAGGTGTAACCTACTTCGAAGGTTACAAATACCCAGTGAATTGGTTTCGGTAATCTATTAATTAGGTAACGTTAACATATTTTGAGCGTAGGTATAACCTACTTTGTTGGTTTCGAATACCAAGTGAATCGGTTTCGGTTACCTTTTAATTAGGTAAAGTTCATTTATTCTGAGCGTTGGTATAACCTACTTTGTAGGTTACAAATACCTAGTGAATCGGTATCAGGAACCTATTAATTAGGTAACGTTAATCTATTTTGAGAATAGGAAAAAAGGTTACGAATACCCAGTGAATAGGTTTCAGTAACCGTTTAATTAGGTAACGTTCATCTATTTTGAGCGTTGGTATAACCTACTTTGTAGGTTACGAATACCCAGTAAATCGGTTTTGTGGACCTATTAAATAGGTAATGTTAATCTATTTTGAGCGTAGGTATAACCTACTTTGTTGGTTACGAATACCAAGTGAATTGGTTTCGGTAACCTTTTAATTAGGTAAAGTTCATCTATTCTGAGCGTTAGTATAACCTACTTTGTAGGTTACAAATACCCAGTAAATCGGTATCAGGAACCTTTTAATTAGGTAACGTTCATCTATTTTGAGCGTTGGTATAACCTATTTTGTAGGTTACGAATACCAAGTGAATCGGTTCGGTAACCTTTTAATTAGGTAAAGTTCGTCTATTCTGAGCGTTGGTATAACCCACTTTGTAGGTTACAAATACCTAGTCAATCGGTATCAGGGACCTATTAATTAGGTAACGTTAATCTATTTTGAGAATTGGAAAAAAGGTTACGAATACCCAGTGAATAGGTTTCAGTAACCTTTTAATTAGGTAACGTTTATCTATTTTGAGCGTTGGTATAACCTACTTTGTAGGTTACGAATACCCAGTGAATCGGTTTTGTGGACCTATTAAATATGTAATGTCAATCTATTTTGAGCGTTGGTGTAACCTACTTTGTAGGTTACGAATACCCAGTGAATCGGTTTCGGTAACCTTTTAGTTAGGTAAAATTCATCTATTCTGAGCGTTGGTGTAACCTACTTTGTAGGTTACGAATACCCAGTGAATCGGTTTCGGTAACCTTTTAGTTAGGTAAAATTCATCTATTCTGAGCGTTGGTGTAACCTACTTTGTAGGTTACGAATACCCAGTGAATCGGTTTCGGTAACCTTTTAGTTAGGTGAAATTCATCTTTTCTGAGCGTTGTTGTAACCTACTTTGTAGGTTACGAATACCCAGTGAATCGGTTTCGGTAACCTTTTAGTTAGGTAAAATGCATCTATTCTGAGCGTTGGTGTAACCTACTTTGTAGGTTACAAATACCCAGTGAATCGGTTTCGGTAACCTTTTAGTTAGGTAAAATTCATCTATTCTGAGCGTTGGTGTAACCTACTTTGTAGGTTACGAATACCCAGTGAATCGGTTTCGGTAACCTTTTAGTTAGGTAAAATTCATCTATTCTGAGCGTTGTTGTAACCTACTTTGTAGGTTACGAATACCCAGTGAATCGGTTTCGGTAACCTTTTAGTTAGGTAAAATTCATCTATTCTGAGCGTTGTTGTAACCTACTTTGTAGGTTACGAATACCCAGTGAATCGGTTTCGGTAACCTTTTAGTTAGGTAAAATTCATCTATTCTGAGCGTTGTTGTAACCTACTTTGTAGGTTACGAATACCCAGTGAATCGGTTTCGGTACCGTCAATCAGGGTTCGATTCAAAAATGCTCCGACTAGCAAATTAGTTTAGCTGTTAAAACCTAGATGGCGATATTATATAATATACCTACCTATCCTAAAAATCTTTGTAATTTAAGTAGGTACCTAGGTACTTTGTAGGTTACGAATACCCAGTGAATCGGTTTCGGTAACCTTTTAGTTAGGTAAAATTCATCTATTCTGAGCGTTGTTGTAACCTACTTTGTAGGTTACGAATACCCAGTGAATCGGTTTCGGTAACCTTTTAGTTAGGTAAAATTCATCTATTCTGAGCGTTGTTGTAACCTACTTTGTAGGTTACGAATACCCAGTGAATCGGTTTCGGTACCGTCAATCAGGGTTTGATTCAAAAATGCTCCGACTAGCAAATTAGTTTAGCTGTTAAAACCTAGATGGCGATATTATATAATATACCTACCTATCCTAAAAATCTTTGTAATTTAAGTAGGTACCTAGGTACCTACTTGCCTGCCTAGTTGCTACAGAGAAAAGTATAATAATAATACCTAGGGGTTACTACTACGCATAGACCGGACACTGTAACCAGCCACCAATTCGGGCTGAATCCCCTCCCCCCTCGCCCCGCGTACCCTCGCGGGATGCCATTCCATACCTACCTACCTGGTTTTCTACAATGTTTACATAGGTTACACTAGCATTATTTTTCAGGACTTGTCTGGACTTGTCAGGACTTGCTAGAAACCACACATCGTTTCGTTTCGTTAGACTTGAAAAATAATTGACCAAGCAAGCGAAGCGTCTAAGTTTCGAAATCAAATTAGCTATCAATGCTTGGGGTAGGTAGGTATGTCTCGCTCTGCCTGTCTGTGCTGGCCGCAAGACGCATTTTTTATCGATCTGGATGAAATTTGGCACACAGGCACACTAATTGCGGAAACAAACACGCCGCGATAATTGATCGAGTGAGTGAAGCGAACGAAGATCTTACAAACAACTAGGGCGATTTTGCATTTTATGTGCGTATGTATGTACGAACCGGAAGACGAAGCGTAGGGCGCCCACCCACCAGATGGACCGACGACATTGTTAAGATCGCGGGAAGTCGATGGATGGAAAGGGCTCAGAACCGTTCTTCCTGGAAATGTGTAGGGGAGGCCTATGTCCAGCAGTGGACTTCTTCAGGCTGATAATGATGATGATGATGATGATGTATGTACCTATTTATGTAGGTACCTATGTTTGTCCGACGATAACTTTCGAAGCGTTTATCCGATCTGCATGAAATTTGATAAGTCGATAGCTTGTAGGTACTTGAGAAATTTACTGGTAAGTTTAAGAGTAAAATCGGATGAGAGGTTATTAAGATAATATGGGATTTTTTAGGGGTGCAAAAATAAAAAAAGTGACACAAAAAAATCAAGTTACATGTCATATGAAAGAACTTTGTTTGGACATTTCAAAACAGTTTAGGTAGGTATACTTTTTTTTAGGACGCTCAGTTTTTGCTATACAAAATAAAAGGTTAAATTAAGATAACCAACGATCCGAGAGCCCCCATCTCTAAGCATTTCGTTGACATCAAGGTTTTTCTACTGGTCGGCTCTTTCTTAATATTTTTTTTCTTGAAATAAATTAAGGAGGTACTTAGTTGTCATAAAATGGTGAAAGCGACCTGGTCTGATGATGGAGCCAAGGTCTGTCCAACGGAACTCTTCAATCAATTGGCCAATTGAGTTAACCATACAAAGTTAGTGAGTTCCTTTTTTTCCACCACTCGAGAAAACTGGTTAACAGTAGGTAGTACCTATACTTATACTTAACTTTTCGGAGCTTTTGGGATCGCATCACGAGATCTCAGTTCGGGGCGAACTACTAGTATGATCATGTTTTTATAACGCTTTTATTAGCTTCACCTGTATGTAAGTTTGTAAGTTTGTATGTAACCGACCCCTTTCACCCTTTCCATCCACCGACTCCCCGCGATCTTAAACAATGTCATCGGTCCATCGCATCGGGTTGGTGGGTGCTCTACGTTTCGTCTTCTGGTTCGTGGTCACCATTCGAGAACCTTAATCCCCAACGGTTGTCGGTTCTCGTCGGTTATGTTATACTCAGGGATTATGGCCTGTTAATGGCCTAAGTATTTATTTCTTCTGTGCTAAAGGTGAAAGATTTTGAAATCGGTTTATTAGTTTTAGTTTAGCAGCAAACAAAACACTATTCATTAAAAAACGTTTGATAAAAATCTATGCATATTTCACAAAGATATCAATAGTTTTGTAATCACAGAATACAGATTACAGTGTAGTTACTATGAAATCGCCTCGCCGCCGCGCGCCGCCGGCGCCGGCGTCGCTGGGTCTCGGCGGGTGGGAAGCGCTCTATTTGTTAGCGGATTAAGTGCATATTTGATTGTGATTTGTGTTGCAAAATGAAAACGTACAAAGCTACAATAATAATAATGATTACAGCTATATTACCATAGGAATAAGTTTATATATCGCCATCTAAAACAGCATATTTTTGTATGGGAAAGGCCACCCGCGATAACTCTCCTAATTAACATAAACATTACCTAATTATTGAGGTGAAAGATTTTGAAATCGGTTTATTAGTTTTCGAGTTTGTTCGATAGATAGTAGATACCTAGGTAGTATCTATATACCTGCAAAAAAAAAATTAAAATATCATTGGATTTAGGTGAGCGAGCGCAGTTTAGTTTAGTACGTACTTAGTTAGGTAGGTACTTTAGTTTAGTACCTACCTACAGTACAGCAGCAAACAAAACACTATTCATTAAAAAACGTTTGATAAAAATCTATGCATATTTCACAAAGATATCAATAGTTTTGTAATCACAGAATACAGATTACAGTGCAGTTACTATGAAATCCCCTCGCGCGCCGCGCCGGGCACTGTGTTGGGTGTCGTCGCTAGTTAATAATAAAGCAGACAAGTGCGAGTCGGACTCGCCCATGAAGGGTTCCGTAGCATCAAGTAACATAATATACAGAAAATAAACAGGAAACAAGTTCTTGTAGTTCGTCGAAAGGTAAATTGCGGTTTACGATTTATGACGTATAAAAAAAAAACTACTGACTAGATCTCGTTCAAACCAAATATCGTTGAAAGTTTGCATAGTAATGTACAACATATATTTTTTTTAGTTTTATCATTCCCTTATTTTAGAAGTTAGAGGGGGGGGGACCAACTTTTTTCAACTTTGGAAGTGTCTCTCGCGCAAACTATTCAGTTTAGAAAAAAACGATATTAGAAACCTCAACATCATTTTTGAAGACCTATTCATAGATACTACACGTATGGGTTCGACGAAAAAATTTTTTTTGAGTTGCAGTTTGAAGTATGGGGACCCCCAAAATTTATAGTTTTTTTTCTATTTTTGTGTAAAAATCTTAATGCGGTTCACAGAATACATCTACTCACCAAGTTTAATCAGTCTAGCTCTAATGGTTTCGGAGAAAAATGGCTGTGACACGGCCGGACAGACAGACAGACAGACAGACAGACATGACGAATCTATAAGGGTTCCGTTTTTGCCATTTGGCTACGGAACCCTAAAAACTATAGCCTATGTTACTCACGGATAATGTACCTAGCTTTATAATGGTGAAATAATTACTGGCCTCTCAGCTCAGTTGGTAGTAGCTCTGCCTTCTGAGCCGTAGGTCGTGGGTTCGATCACCACCGAGAACAAATATTTGTGTGGTGAAAACAGATGTTTGTTCTCTGTCTGGGTGTTATATTGTATGTATTCTAATAAGTACCTGTATTTACAAAAAAAAATGTATATGTATATGTATTATATCAGCTATCTGGTTCCCATAGTACAAGCTCTGCTTAGTTTGGGGCTAGATAGTGTTGTGTGGATTGTCTATAATATTTATTTATTATTTAATTTTTGACTGTACCTACCTAAGTACCTACCTAGGTACATATACTTTGTGTGCAATACGATTGCATTGCGCACAGATAAGTAAAATAGTATATTATGCAACTATTGAATAAAAGACGGATTTAAATCGAGGGTCATAGATGAATTACAAGCAAGTGAAGGATTCTAACGAATGAATCACTACCGTATAGAGTGATTTATAATGATCGAATCACGAGCGTAGCGAGTGATTCAAGTGTTAGAATCCTAAACGACGCGAGTGATTCATGGCCCTCGATATAAATCCGTTTTATTCAAGGAGGTTGTAAGGTATTAAGATGGACGTTGACCTTATTGGTGTGTTCCAAATTCAAACACCAAAACAGTGATTAAAAGGGCTTTTTAATCACTGTTTAATAAAAGACGGGTTTAAATCGAGGGTCATAGATAAATCACGAACAAGTGAAGGGTTCTAACGAATGAATCACTCGCTACGCTCGTGATTCAAGTGTTAGAATGCTAAACGACGAGAGTAATTCATGGCCCTCGATACAAATCCGTTTTATTCAAGAGTTGCATAGGTACTATACTTTATACAATGACTTTGAGAAAAAGAAAGATTTAAGCGACAAACGTGCGTAGGGCGCCCACCCACCAGATGGACCGACGACATTGTTAAGATCGCGGGAACTCAATGGATGGAAAGGGATCGTTCTTCCTGGAAACGTGTAGGGGAGGCCTATGTCCAGCAGCGGACTTCTTCAGGCTTATGATGATGATGATGAAGCGAAAAAGGATTAAAAACTATGAACTTTGTTTGTACTATTCTAATGTGACATGAAACCAATAACTGATTTAAGGTTTGATTTAAGGTGGATTTACATCAAACGAACACAGAGCTAGAGCTAGAACAAGAGCATTCGTTCGTGGTCTTTTAGTGTAAACGAAAACTTGTATTCAGCGTTTACACCAAACGAACAAAGAGCAGAGCTAGAACACAAGAACGCTTTGAAGAGACCGCTCAGTGGCGCGAGCACGTCCGAACACGCTAGAACGCTCTAAGCAACTGTTCGCGCGCTCTTGCGCCGTTTACATCAAGCGAGCGAGCATTCTTAGAATATTCCATAGAATCTTTGCGAACGCACTAAGAACAACGAAGGAATGCTCTACGCCTGTGCTGTGCCTATGCTATGACGTCAGTGGGTCAAAACCATTTCTATTTTTACGATATACTTCACAACGTCAGTGTCGTTTTTAACTGGCATACAAAATGAGCTGTTATTTGGAATGAAAAACCATGTCCTAGTATGTCCTATTAAATATGATAATAAAGACAAGGTTCGAATGCAGTTACTCAGTTGATCAACATTTGTACGAAAGTGTTGCCAGCCAATGCTACGTAAACCAGTCGAGTCAGTAATTCACCCGGAAAAAATCATAAATAGAAATTTTCCTTCTTCCTTCGGATTTTGATAAATTATTAGCAAAAAATTTAGTTTTGTGTGGTAATCGATCCGTTGCTTTATCTGCCATCTTGATTCTATGGGTAAATTTTTGTTATTGAATATCTCGTTTATTTTCAACAATCGACTAACGGATGTAATGCTGATACTAACCAAATAAATATTCCGGGCACAGCACAGCACTATTTAGGCCCAAACTAAGCAGAGCAGAGCTTGTACGATGGAAACCAAATAACTGATATATATAATACTTAAATATTTTTTTTTTGTAAATACACACTTAGAATACAATATAACACCCAGTCAGAGAACAAACATCTACGTTCACCACACGGACTCATTACGTAGATTTAAAGAATCATGGATTATCCAAAAAGCACTCGCAAAATGCAAAGGTACGTATATAATTATTTTAGTGGTTTTCTGGTGGTTTGAGATATCTTTAACTTCAGTTGATTTCTGGTGGGTTTTTAAAAATAAAGTTGGCAACCCTGCTTGCGTATGAGTCGTTGAATCGATTGCATCGCCATTTCCGCCTCCGTCTCGCGTGGCATCGCATCAGTGTGACGAATTCGCGACCGCGTTGCAGTTTTGAGTTTTCGTTTCCTTTGTGTTGTGTGAACTCTCAGTGAATTGTGGCACTAAAAGGTTTGTTCTCCTAGGTAAAAGGTACAAAATAAACTAAATGTATGACCCTACGTAATAGGAACCTGTTATTTCTTTTGAAGAGGCAATATTCGCATCCCTCATAGACGCTCAATGGCGTCCGAAATAAATGGTTTTGTTTTTAGTTATATTTAAATGATTAGGATACCTAAGGCGTAATCGTCATGTCTCAGACTATTTTTTTTGTTTTAGTTACGAGTAACAAGACTTATGGAACCTGAATCAGATCTAACATTACTTTTAGAAAAATGGCAAGTTCCATCAGAAACTATTTTGAGGTTTTTGGGTAAGATAATGCTTCTTCAGAAGTTCTGTATTGTTTAACCTTGATATTATGAAACCATTATAGAACGAACGAGTGCCATTTATGACATCCAGAAATATGAAGCCACTGTTTATAGAGAGAAAATTCTTACAGTATGTATCTTCCTGCAAACAATTTTGTGTGCTTAGTGTTCCAGTAAAAGTGTAGCAAAAGCTAACAAACCTAACCGTAGATTTGACACCGATTGGTGTCAAATTCGCTTAATAAACTGGCATCCACGGGTCGGTGAATTGTTTATAAGAAACAAGTAGCTTACTCACTGGTATGGTAATATATGGTGGTATATTTTAGTGGCATAGCATGCTTTCCTGTATGTGGCACTGGCTAACCCCGTTTTAGACATAATTATAATAACAGTTTCAATCAACTCAATTGAATTGAGGCATAAACTATGCTATTTTTCTACTTGGTGTAGATATGGTGGTTTTTTCTCAGTCCAGTGCTGACTTACTACTTACATAGTTTGTTTTAAGGGGGTACGATTTCCATACAAACTTAATTTACACAACTATGGCCGAATAAAGTATTAATGTACACTGAAATAGCTGTAATAGGCTTTTACAGTGGTCCTTATTACCGGCCAGTTATATAAAGTTGGAGTGTCAGCCGTTGGTCGTGGCAGTCGGGGCTTCAGAAAAAAAACTAACAGACTTTTACGTCTATTTTGAAACAGTGATGTACAAAATTGACTCTATGCTAAAAGCTAGTACCCGTTAGAAAGAATGACGAAAAAATTACTTTTTTGGTTTTTTATTAATATTTCTGTTATCCTACAGTTTTCTCCAACTTTATATAACTGGCCGGCAATAAAGACCACTGTAAAATTCTATTACAGCTATTTCAGTGTACATTTATACTTTGTTTGCCCATAGTTGTGTAAATTCAGTTTGTATCGGAATCGAACAACCTTAAATAAATAAATATTAATAAGTATTACAC
Organism: Thera obeliscata; assembly: GCA_947578465.1. Classification (NCBI taxonomy): domain Eukaryota; kingdom Metazoa; phylum Arthropoda; class Insecta; order Lepidoptera; family Geometridae; genus Thera; species Thera obeliscata. The sequence continues at coordinate 11,613,707 of OX387926.1, forward strand.
GTCTTAAAGCTAGTCTAACGCCTGTCTAGGTGCCCAGTTTCATGCAACCTAGAAGAACAGGCAACAAACTACTTGGCTTGGTTCCTAGCGTTTTTTTGTGTAATCCTTTTACAAAACAAAATGAAACGTAGCAGTGAAGTTCCAGTGTGGCCTACCATAGGCCTCACTTTGCTCTTGCCATTCACCACGATCTTGGGCTATACTCATCCATTGTGTTATATAATGACCCCTTGTTAAAAATCGTTTGTCATGGAGTATCAATGTACGGACTCAAAATTTACTGACTACTACTACAAATTTTGATTGGTGTATTTTTTTTTTAGTATATTTTTTTTCTTGTTTGTAAGAAACTTTTGTCGGTTTTCGACCATGTCAGTTCCGAATCAGACATTTATTTTGAAAAAAAAAATAGCGCATGTATTTTTTTCTCAAATAATTAATATGGGTTGCATGTTTTCGAGGACGCTGGTTGTAAATCTGACGTTCATTTTGATAAAGAACCAAGATAACAAATACATTTTTATATTTCGGTTTGCAGATGAAAAAATAGACATCGAGGCTCTAGAATACCTCATTGAAGACGATCTTAAATCACTTATTCCTGGCATTGGAATCCGGGCCAAATTTCGCACAAAATGGAACGAGTGGAAACAAACACTAAATGAAAATAAAAACGTAAATGTAAGATTGCTTGTGTCTATTTGATAATTATAATCAGAGGACTACACTACCTACTTGACAATATTTTATAATAACTAATAACATAAAAGGAACTCGAGATGATATTATTGTACACTGTTTATGTGTTTTCCTTCACCGATTGAGAGCAAAAGCTGTGCGCATCTATTTAAAAAGAAAAACACTACAGGATTCAAACCCACGAACTTGTTACGCTTGACTCATTAGTTGCTTATCCATTGCGTTACATTGTTGCAACAGATGTTTGGTTTCAATAATTCTTTATACAGTAGGTACAGTTAGCATCAAAAGTTGAAGACAGAATTTCAAAACTGTTTATCTGTTATTTAAAACCATTATAGTTTTTCATCTTAAAACAAAAAAGTTGTCCATAAATAAGGAAATTAGGGAACATACAAACTAACTAGTTTTCATTTATTTTTGTCAGACAAGGACTGTTGACTGGACAAGGGTAAACTTAATAGTAAAATGAAACTACACTTTCAGAAAAGCGGAAGAGCCTCGCCTACGCAACAAGAAGAAGATAATACTACCTCTCCTTTGACTCGATCAACTACGTCATGCGTCACCGAAAAACTTGACGATGATTTTGTGAACAAACTAAACAGAAACAATTCGCTGTACACGCTTATTGAAGCCAATAAATCGTTAAGACATTTACTGTCTGCTAAGAAACTGTCGAAATTTGAACGGTGAATTCTGAAGAACTAAATTATGGTATGTTTGTTAATTTAACTCCTTTATTTGACACCTGCTTTGTTCGTGCTAAAGTCAAACTTTTTTTCAGATCCTGTGCAAGAACCCGACCATAATGACATCTTGAAAATTGTTGAAGGTTTCCAAGGGTCTGATACAACTGAATATTTGATGGATGCCTGGCTTAAAAGCAGAAACGAACGTCTTGTTTTTTTTTCCAAGGGCAATACCGCTGAATATATAAAAAAATCCCCGTTTTGAAAAATCAAACCATAGCTCTAAAGTTGGTAAGTACCTACCTATATACTATTACCCACCTTTTGCCTTGATTGCTATCTTCTACCAACTGCATAACATCTTTTTCAATTGAAACTTAAGGTCATCACTTGACCTTTTATTTATGTTATGTAGAATTATTTTAATTGTATTTTTTTTTCAGATCGATGCAGACTATAGTTGCTGTATACCACCGGAGGCTGACTCAACAGTCTCTGGCGCATGAGCTATTTAAATATAAATAAAATATTATCAAATCTGCCAGAGAGAAAGCTGCCAAATTTCGAGATCAATTGCAAAAAAATAGCGTAGATCAAATTTTTGGACTCTTTGATTCAGGTACTTAGAACATTTACTATGTAACTCTAAGACTTAAAAAGAGGTTTATGTGATAATTCTCGTGTCCGGTGTTTGTGTCCGAACTCCTCCGAAATGACTGAACCGATTTTGATAAAATTTTGTGTATCGGGTAGGTCTGAGAATCGGCCAACATCTATTTTCCATACCTTTAAATGTTAACCTGGGTGGTCCAGCCCAAATTTACAATATTTTTTATTGCAACTTCTTATTATATCGACGACTAATAACAGAATTTCGCCTAGTTTTAAGCGTTTTATAAATATGTATTTTAGTTATATTCTAGTTTCTTCTTCTTCTTCTTAATGAATGGCATCTGTCCTTTACGGATCAATTTTGCCAGTGTCGAGTAGTTTAATGAGATGAGAATGATAATATATTACATTGATAAAATATTTTTAGTTATAAGGCATATATTTATATGGGCCCTGTTTTTATTTAATTACTGGTGCCTAAAATAAATTATTATTACAGATGGCGAACAAAGCAATGGACTGACGGCCGCAATTCTTCTACTGCCACATTTATTTTCGAGCGGTGGCAAAATAAATAGTAAAGGAGGTAGAGCATCGCGAGCTGAAGCGTCTCGGGCGTTCGTCTTACTTGCTCCATCATTAGCCTAATAGTAGCTATTGGAAATACTTGGGTCGATGTTACCAGTGCCTATGTTTATATTTTAGATGCCGTGCACTTGTGCTTCAAAGCATTTTTTGCTTTCGAAATTAACTGACCTACCCTTTCATTGCCCAAATACTCTTTCATATTTGTCCAACAACGTCCTATAAAATATGTCACTATGAGGAATTCTATTGCTTAGTAGAATAATTCTTGAAACAATACCTTGTGTACGTTTCTCCAGATTCTAATTTAGATGATCTGTGTTTTCATTTTTGTGTAAAGCATATATACAGGGTGTATAATGACTACTTCTAAAAACTTCGGAAAAATCAAAACGTTCGTTTCTGCTTTTAAGCCAGGCATCCATCAAATACTCAGTTATGTCAGACCCTTGGAAACCTTCAACAATTTTCAAGATGTCATTATGGTCGGGTTCTGGCACAGGATCTGAAAAAAAGTTTGACTTTAGCACAAACAAAGCAGGTGTCAAATTAAGGAGTTACATTAACAAACATACCAGAATTTAGTTCTTCAGAATTCACCAATTCTGAACAAATTTCCGATGAACCACTCGTAGATTGTTTTCTTCGGTTGCAGTTAATAGAATTATTTTGCCTCAACACTTTTCGATAGTTGTTCCATCGGTCCCAAAAACAGCCATAATATCGTCTGGACTTTGAGGGGAGCTGTCTCGTACCACACGCTTGATTTGTAGAACATTTGTCACTGTCAGTCGGTGAAACAGTGTAGAAGTACAAGGAAATTTCGTCTTCTGGGAAAATTTCAATTGCGTATTCTGCCCACTTTTTTATTTGAACAGGCGTCAATATACCCCCTGGAGTTTCATTGACGAGGTGCGGGATGACTACTCTAGCCAGCTTACTGCGTTCAAATTTCGACAGTTTTTTAGCAGACAGTAAATGTCTTAACGATTTATTGGCTTCAATAAGCGTGTACAGCGAATTGTTTCTGTTTAGTTTGTTCACAAAATAATTAGAATCTGGAGAAACGTACACAAGGTATTGTTCCAAGAATTATTCTACTAAGCAATAGAATTCCTCATAGTGACATATAGGACGTTGTTGGACAAATATGAAAGAGTATTTGGGCAATGAAAGGGTAGGTCAGTTAATTTAAAATAGAACAAATCGTCAGTTGCTTCAACTGCATACGCTTGAAAATGTGAATCAAAGTAATCTGTATTAAACTTTAAACATTTCAAATATACTCCGCTGGTATTTTGATGGAGATAAATTGCCAAGACTTTAACAATAACTGGATAGTTGAAATCATGATTATTCAAGCCTGTGCATAAGATGTCGTTTGGACGATAAGTGTAATTGTGGAACGTAATATATTTCACGGAATACAAAATTGACTTATTTTGTAAATTAAAAATTGTTCTGAGAGAAGTCACTTGATCTTTGTTTGGTGAAATTAATTCTACGCTATATTTTTGCAATTGATCTCGAAATTTGGCAGCTTTCTCTCTGGCAGATTTGTTAATATTTTCTTTATATTTTAATAGCTCATGCGCCAGAGAGACTGTTGAGTCAGCCTCCGGTGGTATACAGAAACTATAGTCTGCGTCGATCTGAAAAAAAAATACAATTAAAATAATTCTACATAACATAAATAAAAGATCAAGTGATGACCTTAAGTTTCAATTGAAAAAGATGTTATGCAGTTGGTAGAAGATAGCAATCAAGGCAAAAGGTGGGTAATAGTATGTAGGTAGGTACTTACCAACTTTAGAGCTATGTTTTGATTTTTCAAAACAGGGATTTTTTTATATATTCAGCGGTATTGCCCTTGGAAAAAAAATCAAAACGTTCGTTTCTGCTTTCATCCATCAAATACTCAGTTATATCAGACCCTTGGAAACCTTCAACAATTTTGAAGATGTCATTATGGTCGGGTTTTGCACAGGATCTGAAAAAAAGTTTGACTTTAGCACGAACAAAGCAGGTGTCAAATTAAGGAGTTAAATTAACAAAAACATACCAGAATTTAGTTCTTCAGAATTCACCAATTCTGAAAAAAATTCCGACGAAGCACTCGTAGATTGTTTTCTTCGGTTGCAGTTAATATAATTGTTTTGCCTCAACACTTTTCGATAGTTTTTCCATCGGTCCTTAAAACAGCCGTTATATCGTCTGGACAAAACAAAGATTCATTACAACTCAAAAGTTGTAATGCATCTTTGTTTTCGATTCTCTCATAAAGGGAAGATTTCAAGTCGGCCCATACAGCTTGGTGTCCGCACATAATTATATAAGTTCGGTCGGGGTGTGACCCTTGTTAGTAATTGGGTATGTATTGTTTTATATCTGGATATTGTTTTGATCTCTAGTACCAGGTTGTGCGTTATTAATTATTGCAGGCTAGAGGGATAGATAATTACCCTTAATATTGTAATCAACCTTTGTTTTCGATTCTCTCATAAAGGGAAGATTTCAAGTCGGCCCATACAGCTTGGTGTCCGCACATAATTATATAAGTTCGGTCGGAGTGTGACCCTTGTTAGTAATAGGGTATGTATTTTTTATTATCTGGATATTGTTTTGATCTCTAGTACCAGGTTGTGCGTTATTAATTATTGCAGACTAGAGGGATAGATAATTACCCTTAATATTGTAATCAATCTTTGTTTAAAATCGTGACTTTATAAAATAATGGTTAATGAATATTATTGAAAATTACAGCCGAGGCGTTATTGCAAGCCCGAGCCGTAGGCGAGGTCTACAAGAAAGCAGAGGCTGTAATTATCAAAGCGCACGTATGTCATACGACGTTTTATAACACATTTGCGAGGAAATAAATAAAAATTGAACGAATAAATCTTTTATCACTTGTTCAAAAAGCAGTTAAGAGAATTTGAAATGAAATGACATTAACAGATTGTAAATGTCATTTCATTTAATTTCATTCCAATTCATCCCGTTTTATTCAGTTTCATTCGGTTTCATTAATTTTCATTCAGTTTAATTCAGTTTCATTCGGTTTCATTCAGCTTCATTCAGTTTCATTCCTTTTCATTCAGTTTCATACATTTTTGTAAAGTTTCATTCAGTTTCATTCTGTTTCATACAGTTTCATTCAACTTCATTCAGTTTCATTCAGTTTTATTCGGTTTCATTCACTTTCATACATTTTTATTCAGTTTCATTCATATTCATTCAGTTTCATTCTGTATCATTCAGTTTCATTCTGTTTCATTCCGTTTCATTGAGTTTCATTTCATAAATTTAGCATCTCGATAAACCGTACATTTTACCTTATTAAAAAAACAACCCGTGCGTTTTACATTACATTACCGCGCTAGTACGTAATGACATACATTACGATATTGAAATTGGTGAAATAAGAGACCTTTTACGAGCAAATGTGTTATAAAAGCCTATTACAGCTATTTCAGTGTACATTTTATACTTTATTCGCCCATAGTTGTGTAAATTCAGTTTGTATGGGAATCGAACCTCAACCTCAACCTTACTAAATAAATAAGATGTCCTACAGAGCTAATGTTAGCCATTAATGTTTAAGTCATCCAATATACATAGGTACTTAAATATTAAATTTAAAATTGTGTCTAATAAAATAATATAATTCAAAACTTGTTTTTTTTGTTAATTGAAAAGGCTATAGTGATGTAGTAAATGAATAAGATGTCCTACAGAGCTAGTTTCCCATTCTGTGTGTAACGGTAGCCGAAAGTTAACGCTGTAATAACCTACTTAATATAATATATAAGTTGTTTATAGAATCTAGTTAGTAAGCATTGATACTTAGCCAATAGGTAAGGGTGAACTGTTTTGTGCATTGTATTGTAACCTACATGTTGCGTGTCGGGTGCCTAACCTATCTAGTAGGATATTGATACTTAGGCAGTAGGTAACGGTAACCTCTACTGTGCGTAAAGATAACCTACTTAATCGGTGTTGGGTACCTAACTATTAGGTCATTGATACCTATACAGTTGATAATGGTGACATTCTATGTAGATAACGTTAACTTTATTTGTGTGTTGTTATTACTAGTAATTATGTTTCAACCTGTAGAAAGTGGATACTGGTGACTAATGGCCAGTTCAAATATATACCGATTGGCATACGTAGCCTACGGTTCGTTGTTCGCCAAAAATCTCATCTGATTGGCTAATTTCAGATTGTCATATTTAATTAGCCAATAAGATGACGAATTTAACAACGACCTACGAACCGTAGTAGGGCAACGGCACGGATACCAGTCAGCATACTATTGGAACAAGGCCAAGGTATCCTTTTTCTATAGCCTATAATTGAAACTTAATTACTAGTAATTACAATACTTAAATATGGTTGAAGTTACCTACATAGGATGTTACCATTACCTACTGTATAGGTATCAATTACCTAATAGCTAGGTACCCGATACCTATTAAGTAGGTAATCTCAACGCACAATAGAGGTAACCGTTACCTACCGTCTAGGTACCAATGACCTACTAACTAGGTACCCGAAACCTATCTTGTAGGTTATAACAACGCATAAAATAGGTCACAATTACCTATTGGCGAGGTATCGGTGACCTACTAACTAGGTACCTGAAACCTATTAAGTAGGTTACTAAAACGCACTAAATAGGTTACCGTTACCTATTGCCTAGGTATCAATGACCTACTAGCTAGGTAACCGAAACCTATCATGTAGGTTATAACAACGCATAAAATAGGTCACAATTACCTATTGGCGAGGTATCGGTGACCTACTAACTAGGTAGCTGAAACCTATTAAGTAGGTTACTAAAACGCACTAAATAGGTTACCGTTACCTATTGCCTAGGTATCAATGACCTACTAGCTAGGTAACCGAAACCTATCATGTAGGTTATAACAACGCATAAAATAGGTCACAATTACCTATTGGCGAGGTATCGGTGACCTACTAACTAGGTAGCTGAAACCTATTAAGTAGGTTACTAAAACGCACTAAATAGGTTACCGTTACCTATTGCCTAGGTATCAATGACCTACTAGCTAGGTAACCGAAACCTATCATGTAGGTTATAACAACGCATAAAATAGGTCACAATTACCTATTGGCGAGGTATCGGTGACCTACTAACTAGGTAGCTGAAACCTATTAAGTAGGTTACTAAAACGCACTAAATAGGTTACCGTTACCTATTGCCTAGGTATCAATGACCTACTAGCTAGGTAACCGAAACCTATCATGTAGGTTATAACAACGCATAAAATAGGTCACAATTACCTATTGCCTAGGTATCAATGACCTACTAGCTAGGTACCCGAAACCTATTGAGTAGGTTACTAAAACGTTCTAAATAGGTCACCGTTACCTATTGCCTAGGTATCAATGACCTACTAGCTAGGTAACCGAAACCTATCATGTAGGCTATAATAACGCACAAAATAGGTAACCGATACCTATTGCCTAGGTATCAATGACCTACTAGCTAGGTACCCGAAACCTATCATGTAGGTTATTAAAACGCACTAAATAGGTTACCGTTACCTATTGCCTAGGTATCAATGACCTACTAGCTAGGTACCCGAAACCTATCATGCAGGTTATAATAACGCCCAAAATAGGTCACCGTTACCTTTTGCTTAGGTATTAATGACCTACTAGCTAGGTACCCGAAACCTATTAAGTAGGTTACTAAAACGCACTAAATAGGTCACCGTTACCTATTGCCTAGGTATCAATGACCTACTAACTAGGTACCCGAAACCTATCATGTAGGCTATAATAACGCACAAAATAGGTAACCGTTACCTATTGCCTAGGTATCAATGACCTACTAGCTAGGTACCAGAAACCTATCATGTAGGTTATAATAACGCCCAAAATAGGTCACCGTTACCTATTGCTTAGGTATCGATGACCTACTAGCTAGGTACCCGAAACCTATCATGTAGGCTATAATAACGCACAAAATAGGTAACCGTTACCTATTGCCTAGGTATCAATGACCTACTAGCTAGGTACCAGAAACCTTTTAAGTAGGTTACTAAAACGCACTAAGTAGGTCACCATTACCTACTGCCTAGGTTGCAGAGACCTACTAACTAGGTAACATATACCTATTTAGTAGGTTATTACAACGCACACAAAAGGCTACTGTTACCTAATGCTTGGTTAAAACACTGTGCTATAATGATGATGATGATGATGAATATTTAACCTATTAATAGGTTATGGTGCTTTACCTACTAAAATAGGTTACGGTTAGCATTAACCTAGTCTGATACATTTACCTATTTTACTCGGTTTTATTGAGGATTTTGCAGTACCCAACACACTTGGTTGTTTTTACCTAATTCTGTAGGTAGACCGATGATAACCTATTAATAGGTTGAAATTTAACCTATTTTTTTTCTCAGTGTACCTATCTATCGACTTACGAGTATATACAATGAATATAAGTCGACAGATAGGTACAGTTAAACATAGATATGCTTCGAGTGAAGACAGTTTCCGCTCCACGAAGCCGTAACACTATTTAATCGATGCTGAAATTACTATTTTTCCTCAAGAGTAACTTATTCGTCGCGTGAATGCCCTAATGAAGTTCGGTCGGCCGCCAATTTGTACGATCGTAAGGAAAATGATTTATTATGAAGTTTTATTTAGTTCACTTCAGTTTTACTACGTTTTCTGGGTTCATAAATGTGACATAAACATGTTTTAAGATTTATTTCAGAGCTCTTGAGTTTAAACAAAACGCTATGTTAAAACGAATCTACAAATAAAAGGTGCAAATAGGAATGACGTGAAGTAATTTTGATAGCCAGGCAATGACATAGACAGACATAAGAAAATACACAGGCACTTCAGCACACACAATACAATCTATAAAATATTAAACAATTAATAAAAATATTTTAAGAAATTAGCGACTGATACTAGTAATAACTATTTTGAAAACTGTTACTTAATTCATTGTAGAAACTCAGCCGCTACGCAAATGTCCATAGTTAAATCTAATCTCCATATTTTTTATCTACTGGTAATATATTAAAATGGGGTGTCGTGGGGTGTCAGCGTGTCATTCTGCCAGTCGGCTGTAAAAGGCGGTAGAATGACTGCTAAAAACGTTGACAGCCTACAAATCTCTCACCAGTGGCTCCAAGTAGCTGTCCTGCATGCAGCGGCCACACCCCGGTAACCACGTCGACTCGTGGGCTAAACCTGGTGAGGGGGGCTTGAGTGTTTCGGCAAGTAAGTCTAGCGGTAGCTCCCCGCATAGTGCACCAAGTCTACCTCGGCCATTGGCAATCCACCTTCGGTGGCGAGGTAGCAAGGCAGAGTGGAAGGCCTTAAAGGCGACGATAGGGGTCAATAGTATCGTCGGCTAGAAGCAACAACAAGCATTCCCAAAGAGGGTTGACGTCAGGCAGGCGGCCGGTTGTAAAACACAAAAAGCCAAAACCCCTACAACATGGTATTACGAATGAAAGATAATGGTGACTATGCTAGGGCGTACCCTCTAGGCGACGCGCAGGGGCAGCACCCGGCACCTGTGAGAAATGGATTAGGGTTGTTGCATCAGGGACGGGTGCAACGTAAGACGCGAGTCCGGGAAGTAAGATTGAGAATGGCAAGCTGGAATGTAGGAACGATGACTGGAAGAGGAATAGAGTTAGCGGACGTTTTGCAAAGGAGAAGAATAAATGTGGCTTGCCTGCAGGAGACGAAATGGAAGGGATCGAAAGCTAGAGAAATTGGAGTAGGTTATAAATTCTATTATTGTGGAAGCGATGGTAAGAGAAATGGTGTGGGAGTTGTATTGGATGATCATTTGAAAAAATGTGTGACGGATGTTAAGAGGGTGAATGATAGATTAATTGTTGTTAAGATATTGTTAGAAGATTTAGTTATAAACATAGTTAGTGTGTATGCACCGCAGACTGGATGTGATGATATAGTGAAAGATAAGTTTTGGGAGAATTTCGATGTGGTGGTTATGGGTATACCGGAGGATGAGCAGATTTACATTGGTGGGGATTTTAATGGACACGTGGGAAGGATGAATGGGGGGTATGAAAGAGTGCACGGCGGGTGGGGCTTTGGAAATAAAAACCAAGACGGTGAAGCCCTGCTTCAAGCTGCATCTGCCTTTGACTTGGCAATAGCCAATACATATTTCAAAAAGAAAGACGAACATTTAATTACCTACAAAAGCGGCAATCATGCAACTCAAATAGATTACTTTCTACTTAGAAGACATAAAATTAGTTCAGTAAAAGACTGTAAAGTTATACCGGGAGAGAGCCTAGTTTCTCAACATAGAATACTCGTCCTAGATCTTAAATTAATGGCCACAAAAGATAAATATAAATCAAAGCCCCCACCAAAAATCAAATGGCACCTGATTGGAAAGAGTGAGTATGCAGTCCAGTTCCAGAAACAAGTGGTTGATAAAATGATAGAAATGAATGACAGAATGATAGAAAAATCGGTGAATGAATGTTGGGTTGAAATGGCAACATGTATTAGAAAAACGGCGAAGGATGTTTTTGGGGAAACGAAAGGTAAAGGAAAGATTGATAAGGATACATGGTGGTGGAACGAGGAAGTACAAAAGATCCTGAAAGAGAAGAAGAATGCATTTAAAGACTGGAAGAGTGTTAAAGATGGGAACAATAGCATACAGGAAAATAAAAAAATAGAATACATTGAGTGTAAAAGGAAAGCTAAAAAAGCTGTTGCAGTTGCGAGGGCCAAGGTACAGGATAAATTGTACCAATCACTGGAGAGCCCCAGTGGCCAGAAAGATCTATACAGAATAGCAAGAGAGAGAGAAAAGAATGCAAGAGATATAATTCACATTAAATGTATAAAAGATGATGTAGGGAAAGTTTTGACGAACGATGGAGAAATAAAAGAGCGTTGGAAGTGTTATTTTAAAAAGTTAATGAATGAAGAGAATGATTGGAGTGGGGAGTTAGAAAATGTCCCTATAAACATAGGATTAGTGAGAGAGATAAGTATGGATGAAGTTAGAAAAGCCGTGCAAGACATGAAGAATGGAAAAGCTGTCGGACCGGATGGTATACCAGTTGAAGTATGGAAGTTTTTAAAGGCGGATGGATGGAAGTGGCTGACTTTGTTCTTCAATAAGTTGTTACAGGAAGAGGCGATCCCGGATGAATGGTGCGACAGCTCGCTGGTGCCCATCTTTAAAAATAAGGGTGATGTACAGGACTGTAACAACTATAGAGGAATCAAACTCATGTCACATAGTATGAAGATTTGGGAGAAGGTTATAGGGAGAAGAATGAGAGAAGAGAGTGAGGTATCACAGAACCAGTTTGGGTTCATGCCTGGCCGCGGGACCACGGATGCCATTTTTGCGCTGCGACAATTATGTGAGAAACACAGGCGTGTCCACAGGAATCTGCATATGGTGTTCGTGGATCTTGAGAAGGCGTATGATCGAGTACCCCGGGAGGTTCTGTGGTGGAGTATGAAAGTTAAAGGAGTGCCTGAGAAGTACATACAACTCATTCGAGCTATGTACAGTCGAGCGAGCACACACGTCCGGTCCGAGGCTGGCGTTACCGGCAAGTTCAATGTGGCTGTAGGCTTACACCAGGGGTCGGCTTTAAGCCCTTATCTGTTTCTCCTGGTAATGGATGCTCTGACATCAGACATACAGGAAGAGGCACCCTGGTGTATGCTGTTCGCCGACGACATTGTGCTTGTCGGGGAAGATGCGCTTGAGGTCCAGAGCAGGCTGGGAAAATGGCGGGATAAATTGGAGAGTGTCGGACTGAAGATCAGCAGAACCAAAACAGAACATCTGTTTTGTGACTTCGGTGGTCCATCCAAATTTGTCCCAATTGCCTTAGATGGTGTATTCCTACCAGTCTGCTCCGATTTCCGGTACCTCGGCTCATTAATACAAAACGACGGCGACATTGACCGAGACGTGAAAAATAGAATAAATGCGGGATGGATGAAATGGCGACAGGTCACGGGAACAACTTGTGATCCACGGATGCCCTTTAAGCTTAAGGGGAAGATATATAAGACGATCATAAGACCTGTCGTAATGTATGGATCCGAGTGTTGGGCAACGAAAGGGACGGACGAAAGAAGGGTACATGCGGCAGAGATGCGAATGTTGAGATGGATGTGTGGAGTGACAAGAATGGACAAGATAAGGAATGAGTATATCAGGGGAAGTCTGAAAGTAGCACCAGTGACAGAAAAATTGAGGAGCAACAGGCTGGCGTGGTATGGGCATGTCATGAGGAGGGATGAAAGTCATGTGACTAGGCGAGTGATGAGTATGAATGTGGATGGATGTTTGGGTAGAGGTAGGCCAAAGAAAAGATGGATGGACAGTGTGAAGGATGATATGGATAAGAAGGAAGTGAATACAGAGATGACGGCTGATAGAGGAGAATGGAAGAGAAGAACATGTTGTGCCGACCCCGCATAAAGTGGGATAAGGGCAGGAAGAAGAAGAGGTAATATATTAAAATGGATGGTATTTAAAAGTACTTCAATTTATTCCCATTTCATTTACCTAATTTTGCCTGTGTTCCACCAAATATACTGAATGTGCACCAAAATATGTTAATTAAAATATGTCATAACGAGCATCTATTTAACAACTGTTGCAAATTTGTAAAAATAGTAATACACCTAATTTTAAAAACAAGCATTTATTTTTTTAGTTTTACTTCAGATAATGCACTGCAAAATGTATTTGAATCAAATACCAATTAATGTCCAATGTAGCTTTATTAATAAAAAAATGAACAATTGTACTAAACTGGCAGCCCCTTTGAGGTTATTGGGAAAAAAATATTCTCTGGCACTGCGGCGGCCGCTACCGCGGCACGCTCGCTCTGCTCGCTCGCCTTGTGCGTAATTTTTATGTTCTAACATAACCTAACCTATCCAAGTCGGATCCGCCCTTTGTGTAACATTCAGGTATATTTGGTGCACGATCAGTATTTTTCGGGGAGATCAATATTTTAGAAAAGCATACATTGATGTACCTTAAGATTTTTGGTGAACACAAAAATATTATCCTATTAAAATTGTACCTCACAGGCAGGGGGTCCACCTGAACCAGCAAAATTTTGAAAGTGGTTTATGAAATAAAAAAGGTTGGGAGCCTCTGGTCTATCGGGTGGGAGCATCAAGCACTCATAGTTCATTATAAAGCAAAATTAACCACACAATATCAAACAAACAATAGTTCAACCGTGATCATGGTGCATGCAACTTTGCCGAAATATCGGAAGTAAACTCAAACAAATAAATAAATAATAAATATTGTGGACAATTCACACAACACTACCCAGCCCCAAACTAAGCAGAGCTTGTAATATGGGAACCAGATAGCTGATATAATACTTGAATACATTTTTTTTTTGTAAATACATACTTAGAATACAATATAACACCCAGACAGAGAACAAACATTTATGTTCACCACACAAATATTTGTTCTCGGTGGGGATCGAACCCACGACCTATGGCGCAGAAGGCAGAGCTACTACCAACTGAGCTAGAGGCCAGTCAAACAAAATTTAATCATGGTAAATATCCCGTTGTTTCATAAAAATAGTGTTAAAAACCATGATAGTTTCAAAAGTTATAACCACACAATATTGATAATGAACATCACTGAACCGTGAAAAGTCAGAAGCTAAATATTAAATTTAATACAAAACAAGAGATAATTAATTCCGACGTAAAATTAATGATGGTTTCCACAATAATGTATCGCATACCCATCGTGGATATCATCAGAAATACTTTGTAGCGTATTTTGTTAAAATTGTATGAGGGCATATAACATACTCTATGCTATGCTATGCTGGGAGTTTGTCTACGTGATAGAATCAGAAATGAGGATATCCGTAGAAGAACCAAGGTCACCGACATAGCTTGTAGAATTAGTAAGTTGAAGTGGCAATGGGCAGGTCATATAGCTCGAAGAAAAGACAGCCTTGGGGACAGATTGGGGAATAAATGTTCTCGAATGGCGACCACGAACCGTAGACGAAACGTAGAGCACCCACCCACCAGATGAACCGACGACATTGTTAAGATCGTGGGAAGTCGTTGGATGGAATGGGCTCAGAATTGTTCTTCCTGGAAATGTGTAGGGAAGGCCGATGTCCAGCAGTGGACTTCTTCAGGCTGATGATGATGATGATCAGCACTAGTAGGTACAAAAAAACTGTGATGTGTCTTGTTAGTTTTGGAAATCATCGTTATTCTTATTCTTAGACTGAATTTTGTTATAATAAATTGAATTTTGAATTTGAATACGTTTTGGTCTTAAGTAAGTACATTACCTCTTTTTTAGGAGTCGGCTAAAATGATACGGACAAAAGCTGCAAACAGACACCTCACCTCACGATAAAGGCGAGAATGTAAAGAAAGGTGGAACTATCAGTGGTTTGCGCTAATGACCGCGCGCACACGCAACGCTTAGATTATATCAGCCCCTTGCGCCCTTTTTCTTGGGGGGCAATTTCCGCGATAGTCCCGATAGCCAGTGACTTGTTGGATCACTATTCTGGAGTTTTTGATCATTTTGTCTTCTTCTTCTTCTTAATTGATGGCATTGGTCATTCGGACAGTTTAGCCAATTAGACCAGGGTAGAAGCCTTTAAAAATAATAAAAAGTGAAACAAAATAATAATAGCAATAATAAATGTCAAGTGAGGATATATTACATAAATAAAATAGTTTTAGGTTAAGTCAGTCAAAAGACAAGTGTTTTTTTTTACCGGCTTACCGCCCGTAGCATACTTCGGCTGCGGAACCGCTAGCTGAGTTTTGTTGCGATGAAGCGAAAAAAAAAACAGCGACCAGAGCGCGGAAGTGTGGCGTCGGAGCAGATCGACGAAACCGCGCGGAGAAAGAGATCGAGTATAGTCAAATTTACGCGTTAGAACAGGCAGTTTCGCTAGTGATCCGCATCTCCTATACAAGGGACAAGAACCCACGCTCTTCAGTGCAGAAGGCAGAGCTACTACCAACTGATCTATGAAGGCAGCCAATGATGACTAGAATGATGACAAGATATCGTAAGTAAGAATCAGTCAACTTTACTTGCATTCTAATTAAAAACTAGTATGAGTAGTCACTAGCTCTTTCAAACCAGTGTGGTGGAAGGATTTTAAGTGCGCCTTAGAGAGGCTCCTGTTGAGTGACTATCTATAAACAGCATTAGGTACCTATAGCGTGACACATCATGACGGGTAAATGCTGGATGATAAACTTACTTCTTAAGCCTAGCGCATATCTAAGCTTTCTGCGGTGACGATCAGTGAAACACTGACAAATACCACTGTCATATTTGACAGCGTTTCTCTGATCGTCACCACAGATCTCTTAGATGTGCCCGAGGCGTTACTGATAGCCAAAGCTAGACAAGGGTCAACCGCGTAGGTCATAATCTGACAGATATTAATAGATACGACCGATTTCGTTTGTAGTGATACTGTAGCAAACTTTTTGCACCCACCTCTTTTGATGTTTGTTTAGGATACCATCCAATGATATTTCAATCTAAACTCTAACTCGATATTATTAAGACTTAAATTTATGCAGAGCTATCTTGAGAGCGTAAAAAAAATATCAGTAGAGCTATTATTCAAACCTCGAAAAGTGACTGATAGAATCAATAAGGTAACGCTTATTTTTAAAATACCAAATTGACATCAACTTAACTTGACACTCGATAACAGTAGGCCACCCCAAGCTCTGTCTGGCTTTGGTTTTGAGTCTGAGTGAGTGTTGACTAAATAAATCCAACGTTGAAACGTCACACACACATGTCTAATACACTGGTCAGCACTCACACATACTCAAAACCAGTGCCAGACAGAGCTTGTGGTAGGTAAGGTAACATTTATTTTTAAAATACTAAATTGACATCAACTTAACTTGACACTCGATAATAATAATTGACAATGTTGCCGGTTTTTACCAAAAAAGTATCGTATTTTTTACAAAATTCAGAATAAGGCAGTTTTCTTTCCCCTAAGAAGCCACGCAATAATATTGAAGATTGAATTACTTAGTCATTATACCTACCACACTACTTTTACGTGTTATTATGTATACCTACTAGCTGAGAGATTGTGTAATTCTGTTGCAATCAAAAGTTTGATACTAACAAGGCATATTATTATTCATTTATTTCAGGCAATGTTAAATACATGTTAAAAATACAGGGCCCATAGTATAAATACCTTAAAAACTAAAATATAATCATTGTATTGCTTATTAAACCAGCACGAAGTGACTGCGACAACGACGTGGGTGCGACAAAACTCAGCAGCCGACCCCCGGAAACGGCGATAAAGGATTCCCTTAGGCCACAGATCTTCCTTCATGAATGTGATGTTCGGTCGGCATACTCACATAACAAGGAGTTAAAGTTGACCATAGCATAGCTATCAATTTGTTGTCATCATTTTTCGATTACTATCTATTGCCATCTTAGTTTTACAAAGCGAAGTTCCTATTCGCTATCTCATATTTATTACGTCGGTATTCAGTCTTGTTGCAATCGTTCCTTGTCAAAGATAAGTTTTGTTTCAATTCAATTCGTTTTTTATTGCATTCGAATTGCAAAATTGACAGATGCGAATAGGTTTTGTTTGCTTATCTCATGTTTATTACGTCAGTTTCAGTCTTGTTGCAATTGTTACTTGTCAAAGATAAGTTTTGTATCAATTCGTTTTTATTGCGATCGAATTTCAAAATTGACAGATGCGACTAGGGTTTGTTGCAAAAGTTTAGTTGCAAAACAAAAGATACGCAATCACCCCACTCTGGTCTCGCGTTCCAAGCGTGTAATAGGGCAAGTTTTCCTTCAAAGGAAGTTTATGTTGAAAGTTGATTCATTTGTACCTACTTGCAGATTACAGTTCATGTTAAATATTAAACTGATCGTGTTTTAATTCTTTGAAGGCGTTCTGTTTAAGAGACATTGTTTAGGTCTGTTAAATGTAATTTTTAAGAGAGAAAGAAGAGATAAGAAAACTTTTTATTTAAACAATTTTTTGTGATAAAAAGTCTTAGTTGTAAGCTACCTCCCCACCAATTTTCAGTCAAATAGGTTCAGCCGTTCTTGAGTTATAAATAGTGTAACTAACACGACTTTCTTTTATATATATATATATATATAGATTATGTTTCGATTCAGAAATCACTGAAGTAAAAGGTTTTCTAATAAGCACTTTCAGTGAGAGCTATTCCTCATACAAGAGTCCCAGTACTCACGTGTAAAAATGTGTTACATTAAGCCGAATCTCGACAAATTGCTTTTTAGAGTCCCGTACACAAATGGTGCTTATGGGACGACATTACTACGGCTATGTCAGGTCTCTTATCAATATATATTTTAAAAAGCAAGTGTGTGTACGTAATAATAGGGTTTTTTCTATCACCGCCAACTAGGGTCTGCTCTACCTGGGCAACGCCGGGATTTGCTAAAATAAAAAAAGACATGTGAACTCTACCTTAAAAGTAAACTGAAAATTCTACATCATTTTAAAAGGAAAAACATTTAGCTCAACTTTTTAATGAGTATGTGTACATTTTGTAATACAGTGTCTTACAAAGAAACCGTTTTGTAGATGTAAGGAACTTCTAGCACGCGAGTCTCTCTCTCACTTAGCTTAGCTTTTTTCAACGGGGCCTCTCGCAAAATGAGCTACCCTCATTTATTATTCGACAAGGCCATTTTTAAATCCGCATTGGGAAAGTGAATGAAGGTGTGTGATGGAGTGAGCACACACTCGTACCAGAGGCCTAACATGATTGTATATTTCAAAAAATACTTTTAAACATACACAAACGACTTTACCACAAGCTCTATCTGGTTCTGTCTCTGCCTCTGGTTTTGAGTCTGTGTGAGTGTTTATACTAAATAAATCTTACGTCGAAACGTCACAGTCACGAGAGCTTGTGGTAGGCCTATACTGGTCTTAAACTAAGTAAAGCTATGGGAACCGGGTAACCGATTAAACTAATATACTCGTATAATATATTTCTAGATATTCTATTATATTCGGTTCTTATGTACCTATGTCTATATTTGTGTATTCGAGTATCTTATTGCTTTGCTTCTTGCTCTGAGTATTTGAATTTTTTTATCGATTACAAAAATATAAAATGTAGGCACCTATACGCTCCAAGAAATACTACATTCACGAAGCAATAAGGTAAACTTTTTGATGTAGGATTTCACATGAAAGGGGATTTAATATTTGTGGCAAATTGTATGATTCAGCATAAAAATAACTCCGGGGGATAGAAAGAAACGCTCAGAAATGTGTATCAGTGAACGAATTTAGCTTTTACTTCAGATTTAAGTTTAAATTTTATTATTTTTAATTAGGGCTGACCATAGCACTTTTTACCAAGAAGAAGAAGAATATTGCATCCACTGAGGCTGCCAGTAAAAACACTTATTTTTTCTATTTTTTTTTAAACTCATTGTAAGTATTACCATTCCATAGATTCAAATATTCCCATTTGTACAGTAGGTATATTATTACAAGTATTTTCCATCGTAGATTCAAACCTTGGAAGAAGAATATTCATACATTCACAGTTTTGCAGAGTTGCCCTCGTATATGAAATCTTTTTTTTTATTTACATAATATAGGCTTGCGTTTGACCTCAATCTCACCTGCTGTTAAGTGATGATGCGGCCAACGGTGTAGCACGCTTACCTAGAAGATACCTATAAGCCCTACCACAAGCTTTATATGGCTCTGTTTTTGAGTCTGTGTCAGTACTGTCTTAATAAGTCCTACGCTCTCGTAGAGAGTATTATATTCCTTGGTCCTACGTCAAAACGTCACACACACAGTATTATACACTGGTGAACACTCAAAACCAGAGCCAGAGACAAAGCCAGACAAAGCTTGTGGTAGGCCTGTGGTATAGTATGCATGTGATAATAGCAAACAAAACATAAAATGGGAATCTACTCCAATGTACGATATATCGACGATCTAAGACAGAGGTCATTAATTACTACTCAGTAATGATTAAGGAAGGGTTTGGTAAAAGCGGAAATCGTAAAGTAACCGCAATCACTTTTTACAACCCTCACTCGAAGTGTATCAGACGGAAAAGAAAGATCAAGTAATAGTCATCATCAGCTTTTAGAGAGGTCTTAGATAAGCTCAACATAAGGAATATTCCAGTAGGAGCACTTTTTAAATTAAAGCGATCGTTAGGCATAATAATATGGAGGAAACAGGTCTAAGAACATGGACATTTCTAATTCTGAAGGCCAAGTGAGGGTAGTTGCAACTGCGACTGCCTCCGCTTCTCGACGGTAACTCCAATGAACTCTTCTGCCCGCGACCACAGCTTTGTAACACGTTCGAAACGTTGGGAAATAATAAAGATAATGACGACAAATACCTGTTTCTTTCATATAATTATTCCAGTTGGAATCATTTTGACAGCCTTCACTTGGTAGTCGCTCTACCTTCTGCGCTATCGGCCGCCCACCGAAGACCAAACACTTATGTGATGACGTACTCGTAGATATTTGTTCTCTGTTTGGGTGTAATAAGATATTATGAGTATGTTTCTACAAAAATCTACCTACTTTTAAGCGAAACCGGCTTACTATCTACCTATGCATGTATCAATGAAAATCCATGTTCTCCGCCTACCTCTATGAGAAACAAGTGTAATTTTAATGAATACGAGTACAATGTGTCTTTGAACTTTTTTTTCTGATTACCTTTTAGGCTGTTCATAAAACGAGGTTGGTATAGTTTGATTCTATAAAATGATACCAACGATAGGCTTCGTTTTTCGAAAAACCAAGGCTTCTAAGAAAATACATCTATCTTATTTCATTATAATGTTCGACCTAATAGCCCATTTAGCTGTAGGTGCCAGAGAATCCATTAGCTGCGTGAGTTATGTAAAAGGAGGTAAGTATATTATGCCTATAGTTTTCAGTGCTTGGCCTCACAGCACGCAGCCTTTGTGGGCTTGATTTTCATCATAGGCATGTTCCAAAAATAGCAAGAAAAAAACAAGGAACTATCCATATTGTAACGGTGCCATTATAGCTATGGATAAAACATATTCTGTAAACAGGTTGTCATCTGTCACTGTCATGTCGGGGGGTCAAAGTGTTTGGCGCGCTGGGATTGAAGAAGAAGAGGAAGTAGTTATGGTTATCTAATATCTACGCGGTGTGATGTTTGGTGATGTATTATAATAATTACGATGATAACATAGTGAACGAGTGTTTCATAGTTCATAACCCAATCACGAAATGACCTGTTACAATATATTTGATTTTATAGTATTTACTGCACTTAAAAAAATCACATAGATTTGTATAATGCCTATCGGGAATTGAACCCGCGACCTTCCTCTTGGTACGGGGCTGCGCTGACCGCTGCGCTATCGGATCCTTAACCCATTTGACGAATAACTTTTTTGTAAAAAGTTAAATGAAAATACGTGTTCTGTTTTCAGCAGGTTTCAGTAGTCATGGTTCAAGACCAGAAAAAACTTATTTATCAAGTTCCATTAGTGAAGAACGCACGTTCTTGATTTATCTATGATCTTCCAAAAAGTTTGGTATCGACTTCCTCTCAGGGAAATATAAGAGTTAGTAATTACTTTATTTTCTTGAACAAAATAATTAAGACCGAAAGGAAGGGACTTGAGATATTTAAGACTTCCTCTATCCTATAAAATTAAATGGTATAAGGGATGATTTTTATCCATTTTTACTCATCTACGGACGGGTAACGTTGTTCATCGAATAAAAAATGTCAGTCCTTTTTGACAGTCCTAAAAAGAGATGTATAGGTACATTATGATCCGACGTATAATATCTGAAGATTGAAAAGCTCTCAGAAAAAAGACTAAAGAAAAGCGATATGTATTTTTTGGCATACGTTTTTTATAGTTATGCATAGCATGGAAGATGCTGAAAGGTCTAAAAGTCACAAAGCCTACCGGGGTTATGGGTCTGGCCTCTCAGCTCAGTTGGTAGTAGCTCTCTCTTCTGCGCCGCAGGTCGTGTGTTCGATCTCCACCGAGAACAAATATTTCTGTGGTAACTACAGATGTTTGTTCTCTTTCGTATGGAAAATTGATGAGGCAACAGCTCGTTTCGATCGTTTCTACGTAACGTATTTTTGCTGTCTCATCTTTTCTCCATCAATAGAGAGAGACAAATAGGCGAAACGAAAACAACATTTCGTTGTTAATGAAGTGGGATTTTCCCTTCTGGTTTGATTGCAGGCGGAAGCCATGAAATTCGAATTTATTTATTTTTTCTTTAGAACAGCACGCAAGGCGACTAAGCGCAAAAAGGCTCAGTACAAAGCAAAACCTCTTTGCGAATAAAAAGTGCTTGTAGAAATAATTAATGTGCGAACACAAGAACTGTGAAACTGTGCAGTACGAAAACCTTTGAATACAAAAACCTATTTAGGTGCCGTACGTACGTGATTTTAGAGAAAAAAAATTTTGAATATTCATGAAAAAATAAACCATCAAAAACCGGTTTTCAGTTTTTATGAAAAAATTACAAGATAATACTTATTATTATTTTTAATTTTAGTTAAGCGATTTGCATTTTCGATTGAAACCGCTTTTCTTAGGATTGTACTTTCAAATAAAGTAAGCACGTGCTCATTTTTCGTCACTTCCTATAAAAATTCCGGGAAGTTGTTGGATTGAAGTAGGGCCAGAATAAATTCTTCCTAGAACGTTTATCGGTAGTCTATGTTCACCAGTGGAGTATCAAACTGATGATGTTGATGGCCCAAGGTACGTACTATCGATATGATTATCGGGTTAGTTACTATAATGAAAGGCAAGCCTCTGTGGACACAGACAGGCCAGATAATTGAACGTATTACGGACGTCGGTATTTCGCTAGTCTGGACACTAGATTACTATGGATTTTTCATTAGTCATGGACTTCGTTCGATCGTTATGACATTGGTATATTACTTATTATATTTTTGCAACTAATATTTTAGGTTTGCACAAGTAATGCCTTCATTTAGTATTTCAATATAAACTATTGTAAATAAAACAATTGAAAAAAAGGATGTTGTAGACATAAGGTACCAAAAGTACTTGCTTAATAAATCAGGCCTATTTTCTGCCAACCAATATAGAGTAGAAAAAAGCCATTTTCCAATAGAAACAGGGTCATCGAAAACCTACAATGCCCTTCTGAAAGTATTATTTTTGGCGCGAGCGCGATCGTCCGGGCACAGCCACCCATACAACCTGCCAGTGTGGGATGCGACCTGTTGACGTGAGGTTGGCAACCGCGTTACGACCTCCTTGCTGAACCTCTCAGCGGGACATTCAAATAAGGAACGCTCTGTTTAAATTAGTTCGGACATTCTTAACGGCCAGTGTTATTTTTTTAGTGAAGTGCGAGTTTTCATTTGGAAGTTATTTATTGGTAAGCATAATTTGTTCATCGTTCTTAATACCTTAATTAATTTAAAAATCACTAAAGTTATTATAAAATACTCGTACATAGAAAAAATATCTATATGCATAGCGGTTGATAAAATTCAGATTGATTGTGTTTGTATCGATTTTCGAATAAATTGAGGCATAACGAGTTTATGAAGCAATTTCGCTTTGGAACAATGGCCTATTCAGCGTCACCATACTTAAAATGAATCGCATTTTTATTACACTTACTTTCCGGACCACAGAACATATAAATCTGTCGTCAAAATGTATGAAAAGGTTTCTATCTACAAAAACAAATCAGCATCATCATTAGCCTGAAGGACCTCTATTTTTTGGAGTTGACCGTAGATACTACGCTGGTTTGTTGGATTGGTGTCAATAGTGTTGATGTTACACTCAGGAGATGCTTGTTGCTGATCCCCTGGTACGTTCCGTAACTCCTCAATGGGAGGTGATGGAGGGGTCTTAATACCCAATGTTGGACGTACGGCTTACTTAAACCACGGAGAAGAGAATACTATACTAGTGCTTAAACTATACACCATGTGAAGTAAACGTCGGAAAAAAATGAAACTCTATTATGAGTTAGTATGTAGCGCTTAGCCTAATGAATAAGTTCAGTGTTTTAATTCTTTTTCTCATCGATGGTTGTCTTCGCCTTAAGGATCACCATGTTACGTTGGTCTGTCGTCTGCAGTTGTCTCTGCAAAGAATGGGCCTATAAGGGAAAGGCATACGTCCAGCAGTGGACTTCCTTCAGGCTGATTTTCATCATACGCAATGACCAGAGATTCACCACCATGACCTCCTGTTGACATATGCTTAGACGCTCGTAGATTTAATATCTACCTGTTGTGTTTTTATTAGCTTATACCAGGGTCTAATAGTATATTATGTAACTAGTGAATAAAAGACTGATTTAAATCGAGGGCCGTAGATGAATCACAAGCAAGTGAATTATTCTAACGAATGAATCACGACCGTAGGGAGTGATTCATAATGATTGAATCACGAGCGTAGCGAGTGATTCAAGTGTTAGAATCCTAAACGACGCCAGTGATTCATGGCCCTCGATATAAATCCGTTTTATTCAAGTGTTGCATACTATATTTTACACCAAGACTTCGAGAAAAAGAAAGATTTAAGCGAAAAGGGATTAAAAACTATGAACTTTGTTTATACTATTCTTAAATGACATAAAACAATTAATTTTTGATTTTGTTTTGATTTGTAAAAAAAGAAGGATAAATAAATTTAAGTTTTCTACTAAAACAGTATATTATAATCCAACGCTAAACTCCTTGTCAAAAATTCATATCCATAGTATTTATGGCGCAAGAAGGTTTTAAGGTATTGCGATGGACGTTGGCCTTATTAGTGTGTTCCAAATTCAAACACCAAAACAGTGATTAAAAGGGCTTTTTATTCACTGTTTGCAGTGAATAAAATAAGCTTTTTAGAGGGGGTATGGTATAATAGTATATTATGTAACTAGTGAATAAAAGACTGATTTAAATCGAGGGCCGTAGATGAATCACAAGCAAGTGAAGGATTCTAACGAATGAATCACGACCGTAGGGAGTGATTCATAATGATTGAATCACGAGCGTAGCGAGTGATTCAAGTGTTAGAATCCTAAACGACGCCAGTGATTCATGGCCCTCGATATGAATCCGTTTTATTCAAGAGTTGCATACTATATTTTATACCAAGACTTCGAGAAAAAGAAAGATTTAAGCAAAAAAGGATTTAAAACTATGAACTTTGTTTATACTATTCTTAAATGACATAAAACAAATAATTTTTAAATTTGTTTTGATTTGTAAAAAAAGAAGGATAAATAAATTTAAGTTTTCTACTAAAACAGTATAATTATAATCCAACGCTAAACTCCTTGTCAAAAATTCATATCCAAAGTATTTATGGCGCAAGAAGGTTTTAAGGTATTGAGATGGACGTTGACCTTATTAGTGTGTTCCAAATTCAAACACCAAAACAGTGATTAAAAGGCCTTTTTATTCACTGTTTGCAGTGAATAAAATAAGCTTTTTAGAGGGGGTATGGTATAAAATACTTTTTTGTAATAGTAGAGCGCTTTGTGAAGCGCTCACCCGCAGAAGTACTACCGCCTTTTCTGCCGTGAAGCAGCATTGCTGGGTTACGGTTTGAAGGGTGTTGTGGGTGCCGGTGAAATTATCGGCACTTAAGTTGAACATCTATATGTCCATCAACTGATGGACGCAAAGCAAAACAGTGCATCGTAATGCACGTTCCTGACGTGCGTGTAGGCGGTGCTTGATCCATCAGAAAATTGAAAAAAAAAAACTCTTCAAAATACTACTATTTCTGACAACATATTCCATAGGCAATCTGTTTAGCTCCTTACTCAGAAGGAATTCAATGTTTGTAACTGGAACGTTGTAATCCAACATTTACAATTTGCGGTTATACTAAATGAAAAGGGACGAAATACGCTTTCCATTTGGAAATATTAAGCTCCTTGGAATAGAGACTTAGCTAAACAGTGATTAGCAAGTTACGAATGTTAAAGAAAATATAATTATTACGCTTCAGGAAATTACGTAATTTTAGATACAAGTAGATTTCGTCTTAAGCCTTGCGCAGATCTAAGCGTTCTGTCCAATAACGCTATCAAATATCGCTGTTATATTTGGTTTGGTAGCGTTTCATTGATCACCACAGCAGAACGCTCTTTTTTCTTCTGAGCGTTTGCTGCTCTGGTTACTTTATGCATGTGCAATGTCGTAGTAGGTAAAAGGTATGTACCTACAAAATTTCATTAGTTACCAAAAAATAGATTAAGTTAGTAATATAATACATCGTCAATAATTGGATTCTCCTAATCATGGGTTTTCTACAATTGTTCATCAAAAATCTGCGATTTTATATCATTAAAAAGTTGATTAAAATATGTGCGCGCGAGAAGACACCCCACGACTGTCAACGTCTTAATGACTGATTGTGATCCTTACCGTGTGGATAAGGTTTTAGTGCCAGTTGGTTGTCAGTGAACCACACTCCGGTAAAATAAAACCATTATCGTTGTGGTTGCAATTAAATTACGTTTTAGACGAGACCGGACGTTTTGGGTATTAAATTACTAAAATTACTTTACGAAAAAGCGGTTTCCTAAAATTTAAAAGTATCAAGATTATTATTGACAGTAATTTAGTTATCGACCAACAGGCAACGTAGATATTTCCTTAGATCTTTTGGTACTTTCCTATTAACTACGTAATGTACTCAAGATTCTTCGTGGAAGCTAAAAGGGGTCAGTGAAACTTCCGGCCTGAGAGAATATAATGATTTCATTTGAACATAGAATATAATAATGAGTGCCACTCCTTTATGTGTGGAGGTGGATAGAAAGCGTTTTGATTCCACTTTTATAGTACGAACTGCCAAAGAGTGGAACTCTGTGCCAGCGTCAAAATTTCCGGCTCGCTTTAATTTAGGAATTTTCAAGACAAGAGTGAACAGGTGGATTATGGCTAAGCATGCTCCATCTTAGGCTGCATCCTCACTTTCCATCAGGTGTGATGGCAGCCAAATGCTTAGCTATCTATATAAAAAAAAACAATATAGTAAAATCTAAAGTTCACGAAAAGACGAAACGTAGGTTCACCAGATGGACTGACGCTAATGATAAGATCGTGGGAAGTTGGATGAAGAGGGCTCAGAATCGTTCTTTTTCGAAATGTATAGGAAAGGCCTATATCCAGCAGTGGACTTCTTCAGGCTGATGATGATGATGATGAAAGTCTTAAAAGTAGAACAGAAAAAAGGTAGAATTTTCACTTCTTTCAAAGTGATCCTTGCGATTATCATCTTAAATTTAGGAGCTTATAGCTCTTGTCGGGGTTTTCATGCAGTTTTCTCCAATTAAGTCTTTCGAATGCGGCCTTCTTGACTTACTTATACGACAGCGATCTTTTCTTTTCATTTTCTTTTTTTTTTCTTCTTTTTTCCTTGGATCCTTGTGATACAACTGAATAAATATTATTTTGAATAGGAATGACTTCCTCGAATAAGCATTGTGGGTATTATTGGCGAGTCGACACTATCCCCATAAGGCCCATTTATCATTACAATCTTCCTTAACATTTGAATCGTGTAGGATCAAGCGTAGGATGAAAGTAGGATTTAATCATAGATAGATAGATAGATAGATAACTCTTTATTGTTCACCACACAGAAACATAATACAGGATTCATGAAGATTTTTGGCAAAACAATGGGCGACCTTATTGCTTTGAGCGATCTCTTCCAGGCAACCTTTGCATGGAAAAGAAAACAAAACATCAATTGACGGCAGTGTAGTTACACAAGTAAATGGAAAAGAAAGTAACAATTAAAGACCTTTAACTAACTAGGTTGTACATTACATACATAACATACCTACTTACTAATTATTAACTGGTAAGATACTGTGATAAGAAACCTACCTAACACAACAATCTAAGCAATTCTAATACTTACTATAATATTTCATATAATCATATTCTGAACTTCAGTATTTGACGTCAATAACGCCAACGCTTGTAGAGACACACCTGTGTCTAAAGGAGACTGTCCACATGTCCACATCATAAATGTTGTCAGTGCCGTCAAATACAACATGAGACAACCCAAAAAGTAACATTTTCACGAGAAAGTAACACTACCAAAAATTGTGTGGAAAACGGCACAAAACTTTATTATGGCATAGGTTTGCTGGAAGAAAACTCTTTTTAGGGTTAAGCTCGCCTATGTACATGTCCTGTGTTATCACTTATTTGTAAATGTCTGTGTGCAATAAAAATATGAATTGTACTTGATTACACAAAATCTTTGTATTGTAGTAACGTAAACTGTTACAAAAGTAACATTCTGGCAACGCTGATCTTATGTATCAGACGCTTAACATCAAACGGATCGTAGTATTATTTGTATTGAAAGTCACAAGTGCGTCCACTTGCAAGTACAATTCCTAACAATTTAGGAAAAAGTTGGCATTTAAAATCAAGATGGCGGATGACGCAAAACATCGATTATCATGTAAAACTAAATTTTAACTGCCAGTCACTCTCCCCCCTTTGAAGTATTATTGTTTTATTAGATCTAGTGACATGCTCGAGATAGCACCAGCACAAACCTTATCGAGTTTTTTAATTGCTATTTTTTCAAAATAATGCATTATTTTAGTCAAAATAGTAAATAAAAAAAACGCGCTATTAAAAGTTTAGGATGACAACCTCAATAAAAGAAAGGCCGTCTTGAGGGCATGAAATAGCACTAGCTATTAATTACTAGGACTTAGACATAGAAGACAGAACGATTATCGGAATATATATCACATTCAGCATAAAGTTGAACTCAGTTACTGCAGCTGGAACGAAGGTTTCTCAAAAGCAGTGCGACTGACGTTAGCGCCCGTTATATATACTTATTACTGCATTAGCATCCCCAAACGCCAAAGAAACAAAAGCGAAATCACTCCCGAGTCCTGATTCAACGAAAAAAAAATCTACTCCCAAAATAATAGTCGCTCCGTAAAGAACAAACAACGGTAAATTTATAGGTATAAGGGTAGTCTCTTTTCGGTTTCAAAGTTATGTCAAGTCCGCATGCATATCCAACGCTGTCAGCTGTCACTGTCAACGGTGTCGTCTTCGGTATAATCATGAATCTACATATAATATAACAGTCACCGTATCTATGGGATTCTGTGCCTAACCCATCTCACTAACAATGTTTGCCTTCATTGCGCTATAGCTAGTTTCGTGTCATTTTGTACCTTTTCCAAAAAGAAAGCGAATGTGAACATAGTTTTTAATTTTTGCATCTCGTTTGAGTCCGTGCTATATACTCGGTGGACATTATAATAAAGTTGTCCTTATATTTTACTGTAAGCTAAATGACAAAAAATAAATAAATATTGTCAATCTCTCACTCAATCTCTACTACACTATCTAGCCTCAAATTAAGCAGAGCTTTTACTATGGGAACCAGATAGCTGATGTAACACTTACATATTTTTGTAAATATTTATTTAGAATACAATATAACACCCCGACAGGGAAAAACATTTATCTTTACCTAACACACAAATATTTATTCTTGGTGGGGATCGAACCCATGACCTACAGCGCAGAACTAATACCAACTGAGCTGAAAAGCCAGTCTTTATGGATTACAAATGAGATAGAACTGGCTTAGTTTATTAAAACGAATAAAAGTCATCATTCTCATCATCACGATGAAGAGCTGGACCTTCTCTTAATGTTTCCAAGAAGATCACCTTTGAGCCCTCACATCCGTCAACTTTTTTTTCATTCATTCATTCCATCTGTCAATTGGCTGCCCGTCGTTCATTCTCTCGGCTCGGCCTTCTTTCAGGAAGCTTTATTCCCCATCGGTTGTTGATGAAACCACTGTCCACACATTTTACAGACAACTGGCTATTTCATGACATTTAACGCGTTCACGCTTCAGTAAGGCTAAGCTTAACGCTCAGATAAAAAAGGCTTAATTGACTTCTTATCAGGAGTACTATCAAATGTACTTACATAAATCTGTTACGCTGACGCAAAATTCTGTAAAACAGTTCGTTTGCAATCTGAGTTAATGTTACTGCGATAAGGTGCTATCTAGTGTGCGTGCGATGTCATGATTCCAGATAGTGGACTTTACCAAGTTGAATTTATTTGTTGTGTACTTTTACTAGCAGTTAGAACCTTATCACTTTAAAGTTTCTTTGGTGACCACACGTAATGACGTTTGTAAATTCCTAGGGAACTCATGATAAATGGATAAAAAACTCATGGAAGGTTCTAGTAGTATTGATAGTCAAATATATAGCCTTATGATTTTTTTACCTCCGACGCGCTTTTGTCAAATGGTTTCTATGAAAGTCAGGATTAATTTGGCTGATAAAAAGTCATATGTCCGTCTCCTGGTTCTAAGCTATCTCCCCACCAATTTTCAACCAGATCGGTTCTGTTTTTCTTGAGTTATAAATAGGGTAAATAGCACGACGATTTTCTTTTATACTTATAGATTAGATAGAGTAAAAACAAGTCCATCCTACGGGAACCATACATTTTACCACGATAAAAAGTAGTGCTATTCCAGACATAATCTATCTTTGTGCTTGAATCTAGATCCGTGTAGCCATTCGGGAGTGATTGAGTAACAAATATCTATCCATCCATAATTATACAGGGTTATTCATTATTAACTGCAAATACTCAGGAATTAGGTTCAACAAATAGAATAAAAAATATTTATGAAACTAATTTTTTAAATTTGATCAAAAAATTTTTTAAGTTTTTGTATCAAAATTTTATTTTTATTAATTTCTTTACGGCTATTGCATAATGATTGCCACGGAGAACAGGACGATGACCCACCCAGGCGGTGACTGAACGCAGAGTGTCACTCACAGCGCGCGGGCGCGGATCAAAGGTCAAAATAGGTCAGGCGCCAATGATTCCTTTATCGATTTTCTCGGGATTTTCATAACAAAACTTAAAAAAAATCATTTCATAAATATTTTTTATTTTATTTGTTGAACCTAATTCCTGAGTATTTGCAGCTAATAATGAATAACCCTGTATAGATTAAACGGGTATTTATCGCGATTATAGATAGTGCAATCCACGAAGGCGCGCCCCACTATTCCTCCTAACCGTTTATAGTATATGTGTGCAAGCTTCCGTCAATGTTTGAGTGTTATCGGTACACACTAATTACCTATGAGTGCACACGCACACTACAATGAATAGACTAAGGCCGAGATTCATAGACGTGACTTTGCTTTACAGCAAAGGAGTCTTCACAAAGTAAGCTTTGTTTATCGAAGTTTACCTTCAACATTTTGAATAAAGAAGAGCTTGACAGAACTATAAAATATAATTTTGGTTGAAAGTTGAACTTTCCATCAAAGTAAAGTCAAAGTTCGGTCTATGAATCTCAGCCTTAGGTTCGCGACTGCCGCTCGGAGCAAACTCCCCGCACCCCGCGAGGGGCGCGTCTTCGTGAATTGCACTATCTATACCTTTATTATTTCCCGAAGTTTCAACCGTGTTATAACAGCCGTGGTCGCGGGCAGACTGCCTTCTGCAATTCAATGCAATTCTATATAGTTATGCATAACGATCGCGTTAATTTAAAAAGTGCTATCTATCCATCCATCCAAACTTTCACATCTATATATATAAAAGAAAGTCGTGTTAGTTACACTATTTATAACTCAAGAACGGCGGAACCGATTTGTCAGAAAATTAGTGGGGAGGTAGCTTAGAACCGGGAGAAGGACATAGGATACTTTTTATACCGAAAAAGCAACGGGAACGGGGTGTTACGGGAACGGGCGAGTGAAGCCGCGGGCGGCCGTTAGTTACTAGTTACTAGTACTATGACTATTACTATAGTTCGGCCGTTCAGAGAATGCGTTCCTGACACGTCGCGATTGAACTGACGACGTAACTTTGTAATGGCGTAGCAGTTACGATAAAAATATTTTTGCTGGTTGTTTACCGTTTTAACAATTGATGAGCATTAAAACAACATTATTATATCAATAATCAATGAATTTTATAATTTTGTGCCAAACTGAGTGTCAAATAACTTGTTATACAATATTTTTCTAAATCTATACTGCGCTATTACAAATATAAAGCGCTGACATACAGCGCTTTATATTTGTAGTTCTGTACTAACTATGTGACTAACTGTGACTAACTGATCAAACTGTCAAACTCATTCTCTGAACGGCCGGACTATAGAACTATGATATTAGTGGGATCGGAAGTAGGATAGTGGATTTTTACGTAGATTCCCGATTTGAAACCATAACCGCTTGTTTGTGGAGAAATGGTTTGCCGACCGTTGGCTACTGTTACCAATTAACGGTTTACGTAGAAAATAAACAAAAAAAGCTTTGATGGGGAACGAGGTATTTTATTTCTTTTTGTAACACTGATACTTCGCAAACAATATTATTTACGCACCTAAATAAATATTTACTTACAGTGAGTATGGAATCACTCGAATGATACATTTCATAATTATTAATGTTTCTTTTGTGTATTGACTAACAAATACCCATCATATTTTTCACTTTGTTTTTTTAAACATCCCTTTATAAACTGAATTTTGGGAAAACCTTTCAGCTTTAGACACAAAAAGATGAATTTATTATCTTCTTCTTCTTGTCTCCTCAATGTTACTAGTCCTTTTATACCAGTGCGTGTGATGCACTTTCTATGTGATATCATGATTTGAACAAAAATGTTTCTCCGGAGTTTCGAAGAAAACTGCCCCCATTTTCTTCAAATACTTATGCTGCCTTCCTACGGTGCGTGGTTCTGCAGATCATCACGCACCGCGCACGACGACGCACGGCAACGCACACAGAAAAGGCTCCTGCGCTACCTTGCACCTCGGCGCACGAGACCGTTCCCATGGTGTGTCGTGCGAGCTGGTGCGGGCTGGTGCGCGAATCACGCACCAGTGGGAAGGGGCTATAAGACGGACGAGTTGCCTATAGAATGACTTGACTGAAAACTACTGTATTTATTTCACTGGACACTAGCAAAGTTGTTAGTTAAATGACGGACAGGTATAGTCAGCATTCAAAGTAGAAGGGCATTTCTGGTTTGTAAAGTTCGATTCTGGTTCAGAATATTTTTTAAACCAGTTTCAGATTAAAGTTTTGGGCTTAGTAATTTGAAGGTTTTTTTTTGTACAACTAGCTGATGTAAAAAGCATTTGGCCCACCTGATGTAAAGTGGTAACCATCGCCTATAATAAAGCATTGGCTCTTAGGTCACGCACGTCAGGAACATGCCCTACGATGCACTTCCCCGCGTCCATCATCGAACACACAACCTATCGTCGATCACACAACCTACCTATAAAATAAGTGTCCAGGAGAGTCCATTTATCTAGCCTTACTTATCTGACACACGTCATTCTTGAGTACGGGTACCGTAACACCATTATACATCATGCCCTATAGCCCTATAGCACTTGTACGCACGATTTGTCAATAGAACTTAGTCTCATATTAGTCTCGTCTTTCAAGGGTAGCCAATCGTGCTCGCCTTTGTCAACGAAACTCGCAGATATTTGAAAATAAATTTTCTGTAGACCTAGAGGCGTTACTAGGTCGATAGTTTTAATCATACGGTTGTAGGCAATAAATATTGCATCGGCTTTTCAGCTTTGTAGAGCGCTGTCTCTTTCTGACGCACACTACGCTTTAAGAAACCGAAATTAACCAATGTGCAATATTTGTTGTCTACTACTATACTACACCAAATGGACCGACGACATTGTTAAGATCGCGGGAAGTCGATGGATGGAAAGGGCTCAGAATCGTTCTTCCTGGAAATGTGTAGGGGAGGTCTATGTCCAGCAATAGACTTCTTCAGGCTGATAATAATGATGATGATGACTATTATACTTTGATATCGTACGCATTGTCATTTTTATAGGTAGATTATGGAATGTTGGTTTGGTCACAAATGGATGGTTTTGAGAAAATACGGCCCTGCGCTTAAAGGCCCTTAAAAAGTAAATATAATAATCAATTTATAATAAAAATTAAATTTGACTAGTAGCACAACTACATTTTCCTTTATCGTCTTCTCTACCAACGCGCAGCTATCTCAACTTTACTCTTTGAAAAGACTTTACAAAGAAAAGTCACAGAGAAAGTAATACAAGTTCCACCATATTTTTACCCGATTTTATCAGTTTTTAGAAGTAAGAAGTTTATAATAACTTTAGCTTTGTCTTTTAATTGTACATTTTCAGCATAATGACTTTTTGGGTGACTACATTAAAAAAAAACGATTTTACAGACATTTTCACTAAGCTCTATAAGATAGCATAACCGATTTGGCGTTTGTCAGTTATTATAATTATACCCCCCTTTTTATAAACAAACCAGTGTTCTAAGTTACTATGTCTCTGTTTTTTCCTACCCATTCGTAAGAGACAGCATTATAACGAAATACATACCCCCCTCATTCATAATGACGGGCACTTTATAACAACTCGCAAAAAGTCTCTTGTCTCTATCACTTTCATGTCAACAAATAGAGATGGCAATAGACTTATCGATGAGCTAAGCTATATGACTGATCAACTATCTTGTAAATGATTTTTTTTAGGCCTGCGCACTTCTAGCGCGATGGCGATCAATGAAACGCTGTCAAATATCACTGTCATAATTGGCAGCGTTTCACTGATCGCCATCGCGCTAGGTGCGCAAGGCATTTAGGGCAGATTTTTAAGGCCACGACTATTTTTTGGAAGGGCATAAGAATGTTGAGCCCTTACCTCGTACTACATACGTATTTGTTATTGCTAACCATTTTATGACATCATGTGTCACATGTTTTTCGGCAAATGTATTTTTACGAGACACGTGCGGGACTGCGGTTTTTATTAAGCTGTAATTCTATTTTATTATTCGCAGAGTGGCCACGTGACTTTTGTGGAATGAAAATGACTGCGAGAAGCATCTACTAAGGATAAACTCCAGGGCAAAAATCTATATGTAAATTGATTGACCTCACAGCTTAGTTGGTTGTAGCTTTGGCTTCTTCGCTATGGCAAACAATGGTTTCAAAAGCTCCAATAATTTGTTTTGTGTTGGGGTGTTTTACTGTATTTCATACCAGTTACTTGCTTCTCAAATTAAAGAAAGGGAGCTTACTTCGAGTGCTTTGGGGTGAATACAGATATTAGATCAACTCTTCAGTGTACTTATAGAACAAAGAAGTTTAGGAGTTACTAAAAACCATGAGTACAATGGCTGGTCTTATTGCTGAAAGCAATCTTTCCCAGGCGACTTTTGAATGGAAAAATGATGATTTGTATAGAGTTGTGTGTTATGCATGCAAATGTTTCTTTACATTTATAAATAAGCAAAAGTAGAAAAGAACTATAGGTACTAAGGTAATTTTATGAATTCATCTAGAACCATGAGTATCTAGTTTATTTCTTCTTAGTGCACGTTATTACTTCTACCAGTTTTATTATCTTGAATGAAACAACACAGCCCTCAGCAAGTAATAAGCCGTGAAAAATGTTATTTACTAAGGCTTAGCTGTTTTCTAGTTTCTCGTGTTTCTAAGAAAATACGAGAAAGGATAGGATTTCTAACAATATGGCTGCATTTTCAACAATTGCGCTGGAGTTCTGATCAAATAACGAGGTGAGATGTCGCATCTCAAATTGTGGAATATGATTCCAAATTACATAAAATAAAGCGGGTCAAATAGAGTAAAAATTTAGCTTAACTTGAGTGAATATATATGTGGTCATGTGTTTACTCATATGTGATCAATTGCAAGTCTCATATGTGGTCATGTGTAGCTCATTTGTGGTCATGTGTAGCTCATTTGTGGTCATTTGTGAGCCTCATTTGTGGTCATGTGCGAGCCTCATATGTGGTCATGTGCGAGCCTCATATGCGGTCATGTGTGAATCTCGTATTCGGTCACGTGTGAGCGCCATATAGATAGATAGATAGATAGAAAATGCTTTATTGCACACAACAAATTATAAAAGTACAGGTACATAAAAATACTTAAAACTATTTGCCTCATACAATGGGCGGTCTTATCGCTAAACGAGCGATCTCTACCAGACAACCTTTGGATGGAATGGATATATGGCCATGTGTGAGCCCCATAATTATGTGGTCATGTGGGAGACTCATATGTGATCATGTCTATACCCATGGACAATTGGACACCTTCCAGTCGTTGTCGAACTCAGGGCTTGATACAAACAGACCAGTTTAGGTTTCATTTCAAAAACATTTTTTTTTTGAAGCTGTTAAAAATAATATATATTGACCATCCAAAAGATTTCAAGCTCAAATTTTCAAAAGTAAAAAATTGCATCTTTTTTTAAATATTGTTTAGCAAAATATATTTATTTACACAAAGAAACTTACAATTACACAAATATTTACGAAATGTACGAAATACACAAGAAACAGTTGAGCTATCTGCAGATCGTTACAAACGATCTAGAGATAGCTGAACTGATCCAAATCAATGCCACCAGCGTCCCCAAGACGCTGGCGGCATTGCCACGCTGAATAGCAATGCTTATACGCTGCGCCAGATAACCACCAGCTCTTGGGTCACGCGTCGCTTCGATCAATCGCCTAGACAAAATTTTGAAGACTCGCGAGGCCTCGGTTCCCCACGGACCCAGAGTCTCAACCCCAAGAGCATCAAATAAGTAGGCTCTGTCGAGACCTGCATATTTGCGCCTCTTGAGATCCTCGGCCAGATCTGCCGCCGCGCCCGTCACAACGGATGTCCGAGGTAGATGAGAAGGCGCAAGTGTGTCGACACACGTAGCATCCCACACAAGTGGCCTCCCCAACTCCCAAGGAACTTTGTTTGAGCTAATAAATATTTTCATTGTTTCAGATACAAAGATCAGTGTGAAATAAATGGAAGTGTTCAGTGTATGTGTTGAGTGATGTGCGGTGACGGGATCCGTGGGCGTGTGGATTGACGGCGGTGACGGCGCTATGCCGCGCGCGCTGAGTTGACGGCGGTGGCCAGCCGCATCGCACGCCGCTCTACTGATACCTACACAGGTAAGTTTCGGCAAGTCTATCATGCGCACTTGATGTACGGGCTGGTTTTTCCGCAAGTAGGCCGCTGGCCTTTTTGCGTGACCCTTGACACGTGTTGCTCGAACTTTTTTAGGTTCTACGACACGTTGGTTTCCTCACGATGTTTTCCTTCACCGTGTGAGAGTACTGGCATAGTGCACATAAATTGTCGACAGAAAAACTCATTGGTACACGACTGGATTTGAATCCACGACCTACGGATCGGAAGGCGGGCCCGCTACCACTAGACCACCAGTGCTCTTTTTGATCAAACGGTGAAAGAAAACATCGTGAGGAAACCCGCGGCTTAGTCAGCACCGCACGTATTGTCTTTCCTGTGGATTAGGCCGACTAAGCTGTCAGGATGGTATGCAGGATGCTGGACAAGCTGAAACGCTGTCATACTCACATACATCGCCTAGATGTGCGCAGGGCTTAAAGGCATTTTGATGTTTTTATTATTTGTTATATTTTCTTCTAGGTAATGAAGAAGTAATAAGCTGTGTCTTAATATATGACAGCACTACCTGCCTCATAGTACGTTTTGGAGGAAATAAACACAGTAAAACGCAAACTGCTTTGGACGACATTCAGTTTTTATTGCATGTCTGATACTTACGTTCAAACAAAAGTATGCGGAAGAACTTCAGACAAACTACCAGTATAAGAAGAAAAGTCAAGCTTATGTAGTTGTGAAGGCGTTGAGTAGGCTTTACAAACCGCACGCTCAAACTCTGAGTCATGAGCACATCGAATCGACGCGATTCTATGAGCCGTGAAGCTAGGTTTTCTATGAAGTTACTGCCGTCATTATAGAGTTCGTATTTATTGATTTATATCGGTTATTTAAACAAGCGTCTCACAAAAGTTTTCTTGTAGAGTTTTCACGATTTGGGACATGCACTTACTGCTATTTTGGGTCCGTGGTGGTCCTTGCGGGTCTTATATTTTTTTGAAGTGAAAACTTCTTTAGCGGCGTTGAGCACTTTCTGTAATGGGTATAAAATCTTAAACTCGCGTCAGGGCGTCAGGGCGTCAGGATCACGTGACTTGATCGAAAAAGCGTAAGACGCTACAGATACGCTAGTAGTTACTATGACACGGTAACGTCACAGAATAGATAATAGTTAGTAGCAAGCATACCAAGGCGTTTTTCGTGACTGTAGTAGGTATAGGTACATACCTATTATAGATTTTATGAACTAGCGGCCGCCCGCGGCAGGTAGTAGTGGTCATTGGTACATGATTTTATAGATCTACTGTATTTATTTAGGTATTATGAATAAGGTAGGCAAGGCACTGATGCCAACGACGAGCTTCGGCAAAAATATCAAACATGCTCAACGTTAATAATCAAGTTTTCACTTCTGCCGGCACTCCCGGAGTGCAACCCGTCTTTTTTTTTTTCATCAGTTGAGCTATCTCTAGATCAGCTACTGATCGCTCAACTGTTTCTTGTGTACTTTGTATTATTTTTTTTGCAATGCAATTATTTTGTATTTTGTTATTAATACTTGTACGAACTGTAGGTTTCTTTTTGTAAATAAATATTCTTACTGTTTCAAAGCCCTATATTTTTATCAATCATAGAGATGTCTTTGAAACGTTTTTATATAAGGTGAGGCTTAGCGTCAGTATAGTGCCGTGATCGAATCTAGGAGATCAGCCCAAAAGCAAAATGATTCGCTTATGTCGCTATTCTAAGTTTTTTTGATTGGACTATTCAAGTCGCTGTTGTGTTACGGTTTTCATATAACAGTGATCGTTACCTAGTAAACGAAGCTTAACAATATCTTGTTCGATTCCTCGATCGACCCACACCACGCTACAATAGGCCAGTGTACACTTGTACAGCCGGATAACTCGACGTAGAGAGTTCGTAGAGTAGATTATGTTCGAGTTTCACTTGCACATGTTTGAGAGTTTGATACTATTGTGTAAATGACCTCTTTTTGACCCTAAAAGTAATATATTAATGACTAGCAGCCCATCCCGGCTTCGCACGGGGTAGACAATATTGTTGTACATTATTTTGTTCTATCGCTAATAGTTTCTGCAGCGCATTCGACGAAAGACATTTTAAGACTCATTTTTCTACACCTTCGGTTACATTGTTCAAATTTTACCAAGGATCCCTAATTTTTAACCGACTTCCAATCAAAAAGGAGGAGGTTCTCAATTCGGTTGTATGTTTTTTTTTTTTTTTTTTTTAATGTTTGTTACCGCATAACTTCGTCATTTGTGAGCCGATTTGAAAAAATATTTTT
Organism: Thera obeliscata; assembly: GCA_947578465.1. Classification (NCBI taxonomy): domain Eukaryota; kingdom Metazoa; phylum Arthropoda; class Insecta; order Lepidoptera; family Geometridae; genus Thera; species Thera obeliscata. The sequence continues at coordinate 11,652,772 of OX387926.1, forward strand.
TTATCTGAAAGGTACTGCTTCCAGATTGGTCCCATTTTAATTTTATTAAAATCGGTGTTGCCATTTTTTTTAAAATAATTTTTTTAATGTTTGTAACTGCATGCCTTCGTCATTTATGAACCGATTTAGAAAATTATTTTTTTATTTGGAAGGTTATTTTTACGTCCAGACTGTCCCAAACAAATTTCATTAAAATCGATTTAGCCGTTTGGCAATGAAGTCGGTTTCTCAAGTTTTTTAAACTTATAATTATTTTCAAAATGAAATGTAGCCTATGTCAAATTGGAAAAATGTAGCATTCTATTGGTGAAATATTTTTTTAAATCGGCCCAGTACTTTTGAGCCTTTTCATTACAAACATACAAACATACAAAAATAGGTACAAATCTTTCCTCTTTATAATATTAGTATAGAAGTATAGATTGATTGATTGAATAATAACAATATATTGACTGTAAGCCTACCACAAGCTCTGTTTGGCTCTGGTTTTGAGTTTGTGAGTTCTGACCAGTGTGTACTGGTCTCTCAGCTCAGTTGGTAGTAGCTCTGCTTTCGGCGTCGTGGGATAGACTCCCCACCAAAAACAAATATTAGTGTGGTGAACGCAGATGTTTTCTCTGTCTGGATGTTATATAGGATTCAAAGTATGCATTGAATAATTATAAGTTTTAAAAACTTGAGAAACCGACTACATTGTCAAACGGCTAAACCGATTTTAATCAAATTTGTTTGGGACAATCTGGACGTAAAAATAACGTTCCAAATAAAAAAATAATTTTCTAAATCGGATCATAAATGACGGAGGCATGCAGTTACAAACATTAAAAAAAATATTTAAAAAAAAATGGCAACACCAATTTTAATAAAATTAAAATGGGACCAATCTGGAAGCAGTACCTTTCAGATAAAAAAATAATTTTTCAAATCGGCTCACAAATGACGAATTTATGCGGTAACAAACATTAAAAAAAAAAAAAAAAATTCAACCGAATTGAGAACCTCCTCCTTTTTGATTGGAAGTCGGTTAAAAAATGAATACACGTGCCATATCATCTTCCAAGTTTTAAAAGCTACGATTCGTGTACAGCTTCATCATGCTTATTATTTCCTAGAAATCTCAACGAGAATATAATTTATGCTCACTTTTCCTTTTCCATGGGCTTTATGAAACCACGCAAATTAATACACTGCTTTGCTTCTATTCATATCATAAATATGATATTCCTTTCAAGTTGAATTGGTAAGCGCCAATGTTTTGTAGCAAAACGAGCTTATTTTTAACGTAATACTCAGAATCTTTAATCTTTATTCGCTTTTCCTGGTATTCTAATAATAATAAATATTGTGGATATTTCTCACAACACAGTATTCAAACTAAGCAGTTATTATATTTGGGAATCAGGTAGCTGATTATGTAATAGATTTTACTTTTTTAATTTGTAAAAACATGCGTCTTCTTCTGGCATAGTGCACATACATTTTTGGGCAGAAAAACTCATTGGTGCACGACTGGATTTGAACCCACGACCTTAGGATCGGAAGGTGGGGCGCCGCTCCTACTAGGCCACCAGCGCTCTCAAAAAACATGCTTATAAAACAATATGTGCCGTATTTATTGCCAGGCCGATAATAAATATTTTGTGTTCACCACAAAAATATTAGTTCTCAGTAAGGGTTGAAGTTAAAAACCCCATTTTTTTATTGAAACCTAAGGCATCACTCCATTAACAGGGGAGTCATAAAAACTATTTCCTAAGAAACAGTAAATCAGGACTTACTTTACTGCCCATCGTAAAAGGCTGAAAGCTCTTGTCTTATTGTTTTATACATTACGAAGTGATAAATGATGAATCAAAGTTTTATTGGTTGTGTAGCCGACATGATGTAAAGATATAATTGCATGGAAAGTTTTGCTCAATAATATTTTATACAGCTTTGATGATAGGAGTTATTTAAGCTGAAGTTTACGTTTGAAATTATCTTTTTCTTCTCTCATATGATACTTCATAAATACTGTTTCGTGCCAACTTCTACAAGTACACAGCAATTCATATAAATCCTTATTGCAATGTAGTAGCAAGATTGATATTGTGTTGAGCACACGTCATTAACATCGTATAAAATAATCTTTGACTAGAATTCGAATGTGCGTAGCACTTTAGTCAAATTGTAGAGGTCTTGTAGCACTTCGTAGACGATGTGTAGCACTGTAGAGATTGTGTTGAGCACACGTCATTAACATCTCGGAAAGTTTTGAACGATGAGTCAAGGCTTTATTAGTCGTTGAAAGCAGTAACTGTTGCCGACATTATGTGGTACGTGAATTTGCATAAAAAGTTTTGTTCGACTTCGGAATATTTGAGGAAGAAATGTTTGATAAACTCACTGTTTGAGATGCGTAGCACGGTTGTAGGAGTCGTAGCAATAAATATATACAGGGTTATTCATTATTAGCTGCAAATACTCAGGAATTAGGTTCAACAAATAAAATAAAAAATATTTATGAAATGATTTTTTTTAAATTTTGAATTAAATTTTTTTTAATCAAAATTTTTTTTTAATTAATTTTTTTACGGCTATTGCATAATGATTGCCATGGAGAACAGGACGATGACCCACCCAGGCGGTGACTGAACGCAGAGTGTCGCTCACGGCACGCGGGCGCGGTTCAAAGGTCAAAATAGGTCAGACGCCAATGATTCCAAAGGATATTCTTTATCGATTTTCTCGGGATTTTCATAACAAAACTAAAAAAAATCATTTCATAAATATTTTTTATTTTATTTGTTGAACCTAATTCCTGAGTATTTGCAGCTAATTATGAATAACCCTGTATATACATTTTAATTTCGTACACAATTTTGATGTTCGTAGAAATACGCAATTATTTAATAAACGTTTTTATCTTTTAAGGAAAACCAACAGTTTTACGTTTGGCAATTTCTCATTAACAAGTTTCTAAATTCAGATTATTTGAGGAAGCCTAAAAGGAGTACTCAGAGGTATGTCCAAATATTTCATTCAGCACGTAAACGTGTCTTAGAATAGTGACATTATATTATTATGTATAACCATTATCACCACTACGAGAGTACTAACTCCTTCACTCTGTTTTGTTTAGAGATAGAGAGCACTCAATTAAAATGTGTACTCTATTCATAAAATAATACCACAACTGATTTCTCGATAATAGCGTGTATACTATTTATAAATTAAAAGAAGCCACAATCCGGTTTTTCAATAACGATAATGCTTATCGAAAAATGCTTATTGAAATAATTTTATGCTAGGTGCAGACTAATAGCTTGCGGCTGGCTTAATGACGTGTTAACAGCTTTGAAGCAGCAGTCGCGCTTCAAAACAATCCAGATTTTTTTAAATTCAACTAGCTGATCGAATAAGCATCGATGAGTGACAATGTACAAGACAGTCATAATAAAACAGTCTGCTGATTTTTCTCCTGGAAATACATAGGGAGGGCCTATTTCCAGCAGTGGACTTCTACAAGCTGATGATGATGAGTGACAATGGACAATACTGTCATAAAAGCAAGGGCGAAGAACCGATACCCGCTGGAAAATAAAGGTTCTCGAATGGTGATTAAAGAGCCGGTTACCGGTTCGTGCCAAGTAAGGCCCCGATATACCCCGGCAAGTTCGGCAAGTTTATCATGCGCACTTGATTTTCGGGCAGGTTTTTCCGCAAGTAGGCCGCTGGTGGGCTCTTTTTGCGTGACACGTGTTGCTCGAACTTTTTTAGGTTCTACAACACGCCGGTCTCCTCACGATGTTTTCCTTCACCGTTTTGAGAGTACTGGTATAGTGCACATAATTTTTTTGACAGAAAAACTCATTGGTACACGAGTTGATTTGAACCGACGACCTGAACACGACGACGATCGGAAGGCGGGGCCACTACCACTAGACCACCAGTGCTCTCCCCGATATACCCCTGGCACACACAAAGTTATCGTGATTACCCTTTTTTGCCCTGATAGCCTTCAGGATTATGTGTGACGTGTACGACGTAGGAGGTTATTATTATAAGCTTAATAGACTATCTTTATGATTCACACGTAATCCTCGTGATCCTATTAAAAGTACGCTCTTTCGGGCTCTTATCTCGTATCAAAGTGTACCACAGGGTAAATATACAATATCCATCTTATAGTTAAAAAGTAGCATAATGCTATAATGTTATCTGTGAAATACATTTATGTTGCTTTAAAATTATTCAGTCTGAGCCAAACAATATTTTTATAAAAATAAAAAAAAGTTACCACGTACTTCAAAGGAGTATGATTACGAATGAGGACTTTGTTATTGGAATGCAGAGTTTCCCTCGTGAAATGAAAAACGACGATCGATGAAATGACAAAATCACTGGCATATTATATTATGATGATATAATATGATGGTATATAAAGCGCAGCTTGTCTTTTATTTTCAACTGTTTTTTGCATATATTTGGTCATTTTACAAATAAAAACAAGCAATAAAATTCGTGCATTTCGAAACTACATAGTTGAACAATATGTTTCGATTTCTGTCCAATTAATGATATTTGTAAAAGAATTGTGCTTCACGAGACCTTTCTTTATTGGCATTTAGCTTGCCCAATTATAATATTTTACACAAGCTGTAGGCCTACCATAAGCTTTGACTGGCTCTGGCTCTGGCTCTGGTTCTAAGTCTGTGTCAGAGGTGACTAAATAAATCCTACGTCGAAACGTCACACACACAGTACACACTGGTGAGCTCTCACACAGACTCAAAACCATAGCCAGAGATAGAGCCAGACAGAGCTTTTGGTAGGCCTACTGATGGCACAATGAAAATTCGTCAAATTCGTGGAGCGGGACGTGAGTTTTGTTCACCAATTTTACAAAACTTTATGTTGGAACTTTTTGCGCTCGTGACTCGTAGTACATACCAGAGCACAGGTTTGCACATGAGTGAAGTTAAGCAAAGGTTCTCATATTACTCGAAACTATGCAACTTATACTTGACGCTGCGCTCTGAAAGTTGGGTTTTGTGGAATTCCCAGTCTCGTGCAGCCCTGTAAGGGCGCTTGTACACACTAAGAAAAAACGCCGGGTCTACCCAAGAATTCGTGTCGTAACTAAAAAATAACTGTGTACACTGCTCGCAGCGGTGCACGAAAAAAATCTTATCTGCGCAAGACACGACGCGGCGAACGTTGTTGCGTTTTCGTGTGTGGAAAAGACAAAATACTTGTCGTCTACACGAAGAATTTGTCTTGTCTGCCGCAGGAACGGCAAATTTTCTTAGCGTGTACAAGCGCCCTAAAAGGAAGAACTTTTAAAAACACGCTCCTATACCCTTTGGTTCAAAGGCCTTGTGTAATGCCATAGAATTCAAATATGCATCTACATTTGACGCAAGTATTTACTATTTATCAAGTCATTTATGAATTGAACTGAAATCTAAGGCTGACATAAACTGAAAAAAAGCAACTCAAAATAAAAAAAAATTCAGTGTCACTCAAAATGTTGCCATGAACTTTCAAATCAAAATCAAATACGTATTTACTCAGTAGTATCACAAGGATCACTTTGAAATGTCTTAATGCTAGGTGAGTCTAGGTGCCAGTTCCATGACAGGCAACAAACTACGGCTTGGTTCCTACCGTTTCTTTTGTTCTTTCATTGGATATAATCGTTTTGTAAATTACACCTGAGGAGTTAAATGAAAATCTGTTACGGCAAGGTTCCCCTCCCGGTAAGTTTAAATTGAATAGAAATGCGGCTCGCTCAGAATAAATGAGCTCCTCTATTTATTTTCATTAGTGGACGCTTAAATCTGTTTACAGTTTATGCAGTCGCATCAGCAGTAGGTACCTAGTGGTGGAGTTGAGGCAATCATACTAATTTAGAACGATAACTCCAAAGCAAACACAAATTCTACGTCATTATAATTTTACATAATTCCTAGTTTTCATCATTAGGCCTAGCTAGTTAGCCGTTTACTCCCACCCTAGCTAGCTTCGGTCACTTCATTGTTCACGACATGACGTCTGACTTGACATTTGACAGCTGACAGTTCTACACGAGAACAAGAACTGCCTTAATAAGGTAATCCTATTTCGGATTACTAGTGTTTTTCCATCAGGAAATATTCATGATAAACTTATAGTAAACTACTAATGAAGTATTATTCTTTATCCCTTCGGAATTTTTCACATAACCCGCAGAGTTTTTCTACAACTCTGCAAAGTACGAATAGTGAATTCGAAATCTACTGAGGGCTAAGAGCAATTGGGACCGCAGGCGGAACGGGTCCGTTGCGGGCCTGGAATCAGTGCTGCCAACATAGCAAACTTGCGCTGGATTAGGCAACATTTTGATGTTAGAAAATACTTTTTCTATTTAGCGATAAAAAGAGACACGAAAGAATTTGAGACGCTCATAAATTAATTATATGGGTATTTATCGCGATTATATTTATTACCGTTTCTTCCATATTTATATTGATCGTTAATTAAAAAAAAGTGGTTATAAATCACTTTACTTCACTCCACTTTGGTTCGAAAGAACTAGTGACACGACAAGAAGGAGCGACAAATATCATCTTACAAAAATTACTGTGCCTTGCCCTATTATCGTGCTACAAGTGATATCATCAGACTTTAGATTCGTCTACCTAGCAACATTTCCTATATCCAAGCTGGCAATACTACCTGGGAGACACTTACAACCCACTTTGTCAAACTATCCGATGGGATTTATTGTAATACGTGTTTTTACTTAGCTCGGAACATATTAACCCCATGGCGCTGAAGTAAAAAATACGCGTGTACGCCAAACTTTGTTCTGGGTTCGGAAGTATTTCTGGCCATAACTCATACTGAATTTACGAGTAAAATAAGTAAATTTCAAATTCTGTGGGAGACATCAACCCACAGAAATCGAAGTCTTAAAAAGTATATTTTTTCTTGTAGCTATTGATTTTCAGTTATCCCTTAGCATATAATCTTCTTAATGTTTGAATGTGCCTTGTAAAAACAAATGATTTTACAAACTGTTTATTTCAGCATTAAAAAATCTCACATTTCCTAACAAACTTGAAATGTCGGGGAATTAAACGAAGCTCGTTTCAAAACATGCTTTGAACTAGTTAATTGCAGTCAGACTAGCATCGGCTTTTGAATCAAGTTTAATTTGCCCTCGAACTTTTCTGCCTGAAGCCTGAAGGAGTGCCTACGTTATTTAGCTTTTTAGATATGAAAAGCAAACAGAGCTCTTTCAATAAAAATAAACATTTTAGGTATAAATATCTGCATTTGCAGCTGCATTTGCTTCACGGCAGAAATAAGCATTGGTGGTAGTACTTCCCCGGACGAGCCCTTCACAAAAAGCTACTACACTAGAAATTAGCGAAGTAGATTCTAAGCATTATTCTGCATTGTACCTTCAAAAGACAGGTTTACCTTAAAAGCCGTCAACGCATCGGTAGCGCTTCTGGTGTTACAGGTATCTATGGACGACGGATACTAGGGCTATACACTAAGGGTCTTATTAATAATCCTAGCGTAGCGTTGGACTAGTTAATACGTGTTTTGTCTCTTGCATTGACATGCAATTGTCAACTCGAGCAAATGTGACAAAACACGGATTAACTAGTCCAACGCTACGCCAGGATTATTAATAACACCCATAATGAACTATAATCCATCTTTCGCCGGCGTTATGCGGCGATAATGGCGCTGTCAGTACGGAGCGCATCGCGAATATCACGGCACACACGACCTAGAATAGCTACCTACCTATCCTTACTATCTACCATACCTATCTACACGATACGTGGTATCGAGTTTTGCATACCACATAATCGAAAAATTAGTAGTACATAGTTGTAATTCGCGGCAACCCGCGTTGCCAAAGCACAGCCTCGCCAGTCACACACGTTTGGGCATGAGTAGGTTTCGGGATTTTGATTGTATGACCTATCAATAATGAAGGAAGCCGATTTTATAGCAGAGATTCGTTCGAATCTTGAAAAATAAAAAAAAAAAAATTATTGATGTGAAAAAAGGTGAAAGTTAAAAAAAGAACAACCAAAGAGGTTACAGGAATATTCAACTTTAGCAATCGATTTTATAGTAAGGAGGCGTTACATTAAAAAGCTATGCGTTTGGAAATTACCGGTCAATCAGACAGCTGGTGCATTTTACATGGAGTCACACCTTTGATGCTATTTTCAATCTATAGCACAGGATTCTAACTCATATTGCAACCAATTTAGGGCGTATATCGTAAGTATTAGTTTCACTATAACGACGGAAGCCTTTGAAGACATATTGTTGAATAATTTAGAGCGGACTATCTAGTGCACAGGTGCTGGTAATATACATACCTACCTAGTAATTTGTTATTGATTTATAGCCTTTATTCTAATGCTAGTTTGCATAGAGACTTACGAGAAAATGCGGACTGGAAGACTTTTGAAAATAGATATATTGCTGTCACTTCATAATTACAATAAGACGACAGAGACAACGACATCTTAAACTGTCCTAGAAAATAAGATCGATTTTGGTATTATTTTAGAATAATATTCAGAAGCTCTTTGGTTTTGTTACTGAACGTCTGAAAAGGACGGTTAAATGGGTATTTTTTTGGGTTTCTTAATAATATTTTATATAAGTGTTCTTAAAAAATATATATTTGGAGAAAAAAATCGTTTTCTTAGTATTATCTCTCGTGTCATTATCCATTACCATTTCACCATTGGCCACTCTTTATACAATACTTAAATAAGGTTAGTTAAGCTTAGGTATTCGCTCATTTTTATTTTCTAAAAGCGTCGGTGTTTTTTATTTTTTATGGAATTAACTCTCTACATTCACGTTTACAAAAAATATTTTAGTGTGATAAAATTAATAAGCTCCTATAATGTTTCACTTCACTAAACAATTAAAGCATTGTCTTTGATATTTGCGGGCGGATCACAATGAACCAGCACAATACCACCACGAGGCTTAATCACAATCGTCCCTGCCAGCATCCACGCTAATATAATACAAGGGTCACTGAATTCTAACAACAGTGTATCATAATTACATTAGCTTGATAAAACTAGGTTTAAAAAAATCGGTTGTCTGTAAAGTCGGTTTACTGACGATAGTTGAACGTGATAACGTCATAAGAAAATACTCGCGGACTCGCGGACTCGAACTCGGACTCGGACTCGGACTTGGACTCGGACTCGAACTCTCGGACCCGGACCCGGAACCCGACAGAACGCTTACCCTTACCCTCATTTACCCTTACCCTCATTTACCCTTACCCATTACCCGACCCAGGCTCGGGCACAGGTAAATGGAACGACGAAACGACGTAACGACGCATGAGTCATGTTTTTTCGTGCGTGCAGCCGGCTCCATCGATTTATAAGACGTTATCACGTCAAAAAAACTGTAAAAATCAGGTGGCCTAAGGAGACAAAAAAGATGAAAATAAGACTCAGTAAAGAGTTTATCATTATTTCTCCCTCATTACTGGCCTCATCTCAGTCGGTAGTGGTTCTGCTTTCTACGCCGTAGGTAGTGGGTTCAAATATTTGTGTTGTAAACACAGATGTTATTTCTCAGTCCGGGCGTTATACTGTATTCTAAGTATGTATTTACAAAAATACGTTCATAAGTATTATATCAGCCATCTGGTTCCCATTGTGCAAGCTCTGCTTAGTTTGGGGTTAGATAGTGTTGTGTGGATTATCTATAATATTTATTTATATTAAGCAAACTCATAACCTCAAGAGCGATTTAATTTCCAACGAGCTTATTTAGAACTTCAAAGAGTTTTTTTTGGCATAAACCTGATTGGTTTTTATTTATAAAGATACTGAGAATGATATAAGTTAGGGTGGAAATAATGATAAAAAAGTTATTTTATCAAATTATTTTATAGCTTCTTTGGCAATTTGTTGATAAACATAACGAACTCCAGTAACTAATTTTAATGCGCAAACAATCCCACTGATTGCAGAGGGACTTTTAAATTAATGAGTCTCTTTGACATCAAATAGTTCCCCTATAAACAAACACCCTTTGTAAATAAGTAGCTACTTCTATGCACACAGTTACTAAACAAGTAAAATCAACCCGTTTCATTTAGATAAGTGTAGCTAAGTGAATTAAAAAAGTCTTCTATTTGAAAACATGATTCGACTCTTCTTCTGCCTTTATCCCACTTTATGTGGGGTCAGCACAACATGTTCTCTTCTTTCATTCTCCTCTATCAGCCGTCATCTCTGTATTCACTTTTTATCCATTCATCTTTCACACTGTTCATCCATCTTTTCTTTGGTCTACCTCTAACCAAATATCCAGCTACATTCATACTCATCGCTCTCTTAGTCACATGACTTTCATCCCTCCTCATCACATGCCCGTACCACGCCACCCCGTTGCTCCTCAATTTTTCTGTCACCGGTGCTACTTTCAGACTTCCTCTGATATACTCATCCCGAATCTTGTACATTCTTGTCCACACATCCATCTCAACATTTGCATCTCTACCGCAAACAAACATGAAAACATGATTTAAAAAAAGCAGCCAAGTGCGAGTCGGACTCGCCCATGAAGGGTTCCGTAGCATCAAGTAACATAATATAAAGGTTCTTGTTGTTCGTCGAAAGGTAAATTGCGGTTTACGATTTATGACGTATAAAAAAAAAACTACTGACTAGATCTCGTTCAAACCAAATATCGTTGAAAGTTTGCATAGTAATGTACAACATATATGTTTTTTAGTTTTATCATTCCCTTATTTTAGAAGTTAGAGGGGGGGGGGCCAACTTTTTTCAACTTTGGAAGTGTCTCTCGCGCAAACTATTCAGTTTAGAAAAAAAGCAGCCAAGTGCGAGTTGGACTCGCCCATGAAGGGTTCCGTAGCATCAAGTAACATAATATAAAGGTTCTTGTAGTTCGTCGAAAGGTAAATTGCGGTTTACGATTTATGACGTATAAAAAAAAAACTACTGACTAGATCTCGTTCAAACCAAAAATCGTTGAAAGTTTGCATAGTAATGTACAACATATATTTTTTTTAGTTTTATCATTCTCTTATTTTAGAAGTTAGAGGGGGGGGGACCAACTTTTTTCCACTTTGGAAGTGTCCCTCGCGCAAACTATTCAGTTTAGAAAAAAACAATATTAGAAACCTCAACATCATTTTTAAAGACCTATTCATAGATACCCCACACGTATGGGTTCGATGAAAAAAAAAATTTTGAGTTTCAGTTTCAAGTATGGGGACCCCCAAAATTTATAGTTTTTTTTCTATTTTTGTGTAAAAATCTTAATGCGGTTCACAGAATACATCTACTCGCCAAATTTCATCAGTCTAGCTCTTACGGTTTCGGAGAAAAATGGCTGTGACATACGGACGGACAGACAGACAGACAGGCAGACAGACAGACAGACAGACAGACAGACAGACAGACAGACAGACATGACGAATCTATAAGGGTTCCGTTTTTGCCATTTGGCTACGGAACACTAAAAAACGATATTAGAAACCTCAACATCATTTTTGAAGACCTACACGTATGGGTTCGATGAAAAATTTTTTTTTGAGTTTCAGTTTGAAGTATGGGGACCCCAAAAATTTATAGTTTTTTTTCTATTTTTGTGTAAAAATCTTAATGCGGTTTACAGAATACATCTACTCGCCAAGTTCCATCAGTGTAGCTCTTATGGTTTCGGAGAAAAATGGCTGTGACACGGTCGGACAGACAGACAGACAGACATGACGAATCTATAAGGGTTCCGTTTTTGCCATTTGGCTACGGAACCCTAAAAACCGAAAATTGGAGGAGGAAAACATGATTCGACTCGATAAAAATAAAATAATTCCAGCCATTTTAATTAACTATGAAGTAAACATCCGGACGCTCAGATAAACCAGCTCATTAACAAAAATTTTCATTAACTTAATGAGGCTTTTAATAATACACCAGCTGTACCATCCATTATTCTGTGTACATTGCGCACTGTGGCTGGGAGGAATGAACGAACGTTTGTACTCGTCGATCGATGTACTGAATCAGGGAAGAAGGAACTTTGTGGGAGGAATGCCTGGCAACGGGCACCTGTTGCCTGGAGCTTTCCCGTTCCAATTTGGAGAGAAAGCCCCCTCCTCTCTCCCCCCTGGGATGTAGAGTCTGAAAGCGGAAGCTAATATGAAGCTTACGCTTTGTAAGTTCACCTTAGATGATTAAGTCTATATGAGGAATGCTTGCAAGTGAATTATGTAGGTTCGCTTTAGTACAAATCGGTAATGTTGACTGAATGTCTCTGAATATTAAAATATAGTACGTTACTTACGCAAAAACGACTTGAAGAGGTTTTTATTTAGGACAATTTAATTACACCTACGACATTCACAAATAAAGATGGCGCTATGCTCTTTGCTTCCTTAAATAATTGAGGAGCTAAGTAAATGTACCAATAAATAATATATTGCACCTACTCTAGGATTATTATGTTGTTGTCATCATTACCAGTCTGAAATAATTCAGTGCTGGCTTGATTTTCCATACAATTCAAGAGATGCAAAAAAATTTGAAAGAACGATTTTGATTTTTTTCTTATTTCCCTCATGCAACTTCATCCAGCAATCTTTACAAATAAAATAAATAAATATTGTGGACAATCAACACAACACTATCTGGCCCCAAACTAAGCATAGCTTGTACCATGGACAAATTATATAAATAGACTCACAATCTTGAACAAAAAACCGTAACTCTTAAAAAGCTCAAAATCCCGTATTATGCCTAGATGGTGCTGACTCATAGCCTGGAAACCTTGCTAGCAGCCGGTGAAACCGAGAAACTTAACTAATTTCTTCTTTGAAAACCATCAAAAACTATCTAGTATTTTTAGAATGTGTAATAATGATCATAATAATAAATTTCTTAGTTTTATTTCCCATCGACTATTTTACCTGTTTTTCATGTATAATGACAGATGGCGCTGTGATAAAAATGAAAGCTTGTAAATTAACGCATCATTTTACTACTAGATGGAGCTAAACAGTAGTTATTATTATTTGCGAACTAATGACGATTTACTCTGAGCAAAAAATCGCATGAAATAGTACCATAGCAGTAGTTTACTAATAAATGTAACTAAACTTATAATAAATGTAACAAATGGACAGCGAAAGAAAGAAAGGTTTGCTTGCTTTGTTTCACAGACTAGGTAGGTATGCTTTGTTTGCTGAGCAAACCATAAACAAACAGCTAGGGATGGAGAGAACTGATCCGTTATCGATAATTTTATCGGTAAGATTTCGATTTATTACGATTAATTAAAAACAAACTACTCGAGCGCGCATGTAACCACGGCTACATATTATATCCAAGTGAGGTGAGCGCGCATTGAAATTTAGTGACGTTTTTTTATCAATGTTTCCACCTGATGTTGAGTGGTAGCAGTTTTTTTAGCTCCAGATACATAAAGAAAAAAAATAATTTGTTGAAAATTTTCCAAGTCTTTTTATAAATATTTCCACCTGACGTTGAGCGGTACTCTGTTTTTTGAGCTTTTTCCAGATAAATAAAGAAAAAAACTATTTTGTTGAAATAATTCTAAGCCCTTTTATCAATATTTCCACCTGACGTTGAGTGGTAGCAGTTTTTTAGCCCCAGATAAAAATGTTTGGTTTAAATTTTTCTAAGTCCTTTTATCAATATTTCCACCGGACGTTGAGTGGTACTCTGTTTTTTGAGCTCCAGATAAATAAAGAAAAAAAATATTTTGTTGAAATTTTTAAAGTCTTTTTATCAATATTTCCACCTGATGATGAGCGGTAGCTTTACATAAATTAACCAAAACAATATTTTGTTGAAATTAATGGTTCATAAGTTTTTTTGTCGAAATATTGGCTGTGTTTTTTTTTCGAAATTTCGGCAGCCTTTTTGACCTAGTACTGCACCTTGATTTTGTTAACCCAACCTACAACCTACCTAGGTACTTAGTACTTCCCATCTTCACTTAGTACCCTTCCTGAACTAACCTATCAAATATCTAAGCATTATGTTTTATGTCAGTTTTTAGGTAGGTAGGTATTTAACTAGTTCGAAGTCCGAGCGATTCACACACACAACCGAATGTCCCGTCTGCTTCAAGCGTCTTCACCCCCTGTACCCCGCCACCCGCACCGTAAATGGCAATTTGTTGAATTGAATGTAAACTCAAAAAATCATGGCTTGAGCTTCTAAACACGGCAGAGCGGCAACATCGCGCGGGCAGGTTACAATATGAGCTGGCAACGCAACGCGCTTCATGACAGACTGACGCTTTGCTACATTTGGAAATAGCGCCATCTAGCGTATTTATTCGTACTTCTAAAAGTGGTGGTAAAGAAATGGTTCAAACAAATTTATGCAGCATTTAATAACATCGATTCGAAACACGTAACGCCATCTCACGCCTTCACAGGTAATTAATTATCGAAGCACGAATTTTTGTTCGAGATTGTAAGTCTATTTTATAATTTGTCCATGCTTGTACTAAGCTTCGTAATTACGTAACTACTGACACGTGAGGCTGAACATCTGTATGCCTCAAGTTGATGAACGCAAGGCAGTGGATCGTAGGGCACGTTCTTGACGTGCGTGACTTACAAGGCAATGCTTTGTGATAGGCGATGGTTACCACTTAACATTAGGTGGGCCATATCTATCAGCTAGTTGTATAAAAAAAACCAAACAAATAAGCAAGAACATTTCCACAGCAAACAAAATGACCTACTAATCCATATTGTGAAGTAAGCAACACCAAAACCCACGAAATCAAACTATATTTTGTTTAACCCCTAACAAAGCAAAATAAATTAAAATAGAGTAACAAACTATCTAGTAATATAATTCCTGGAAATTCTCAATCTATAATATATACCTACCTACTACTGTCTATAAACCTACCTCCATGTTGCCTACAACATGGACCCTATACAGGGTCCATGTTATACTGACTTACAACTATGTATGTTTTTTGGCGGTATGAAAATGTTCGTCGATTTTCAACTTGATTTGTTCAAAGTATCACGATCACATACTACCTTTTGAAACTGAATAGACAGGATGAGACGGCCCCCCCTATGATCCAAGCTAGATCCTCCTCCTGCTACATGCTGATGATGATGAATGATGATTGATTTGGCAAACGAATGATAACTCATACTTACGACTCAACAATATCCTGTGTCTAAAGACCTAGACTGCTCTTAAGTAGTAATGTCCTAGTCTATCAGAGTGATACCAAATGTAAAGATTAAAGCTTTTGCTTGTTTCCTGCCTAGTTGGGTGAACTTGGGAATTATTAAGAATAATGAATGAAATTCGTTATTTGACTCAGTAATTATTTGTTTAATGAACAAAACAAATGCACATGAAATTCTTTATACAAACTATAAAGCAAGCACATGAAATCAATATAGGTTATAAGTAATTGTTTATAGTCAAGCATGACACATAATGATAACAAGTTTATTATTGAATAAAACTAGATATTTAATCTAAAGGTTGGACAAAATATATTTTGTCGGTATTGGACCACCTCTTTCGACTGAGCAGGGAAGATATTTACAGGTCACCGAAGTTCACGGTAAATAACTTTCTTGTCATAGGTCTTCCCTCGCACAAGCAATACAAGTCTTGTCCTCAGGAGAGTGAGAGGTCAGAAGGAACACTCTTACCCTCCCTACACCCAATACCAGATAAAACAACGATTTACTGTGATAACACTGACCACAAGCCGGAAAATCGGCTTATCAAAGTTTAATGGGACTCAGCTCGAATGGAGCGGGATGATATTATAATTATATTTAATAATCACAGATAATTTATACAGTGGTTATTGCGTCCAATTGGTTTGAGGAGAATCTTTATATGTTAAATGAGTCCGTATTTAGGACAATTTATGTATGCGATATGATTATTTATATCATCTCAAACCAATAGTCCAGATTTTGTTATCGACTTAGCTCTTTTACAAACTCGAAGCAGCTCGTCAGACACTATTGTCACTGATTCTATAAATTAACTTTACATATAAATTAACTCTACTATTCTTTTCAAAATTAGCAATAAAACACTGCTTCTATCAAAACTGTATCATAGTAGATACGTGGTATTAATTCTCAACCCTTCCTTTATCTCAAGACTCTAGGCTTGCGCCTGACTCCGACCCCGCCATATCCTCCACTATCCCTGCCGTCCGTCTCTGCGTCCTATTTACGCGTTTCGTACGCGCAACTCGCGGTCCCGTTATGCCTTCTAACAGATAGAGATAGCATGTGGGTATGCATCTATTTCTGTCTCTGTCTCTAATCTGAAATTAGGAGAATTATTTAAGTACTTGCTCATCCTTTGTTTACGTGTGTCAAACGCCATAGATAATGACTTTGTACTCTATATTAGCTGGAACTCATTGGAACACCTATAAAGTTGCTGTATAGGGAAAACAGTGTATATTAAATAATGAGATTAATCATGTTGATAATATTACACCTTACAATAACATGCTCTATCTTAAGGGCCCTTAATCTAAACATTCGTATTAAGCGTTTATATTCAGCCTTTAATAATCATAACATTTCATAGCAGTCTATTTTTAACCCATCGATCTACAAGATGCTCGAAGCCGACATGGTGCCTCAGGTACCTAGACCCTTTTTTTTTGTTATGTTTGCTTTCTCGGAAATCATGCACTCGTAAAGATGCGCATTCTGTAGCAATAAATTAGAGCATCTTTCCCGAAGTTTTTATTTGAGTTTTGAACGTCTGTGAGAAATCGAAATTCAACCTACCTAAGTATTACAGATAAAAAATATTTGTTTAAGATAAACCTATGCTTAAATAGCTTTCAAGTAGGTAGGTAGGTATCTCAAATACCGTACCATCACAAGGATACACCGATAAGTTAACGTCACAAATTGTGTCAAAATGTGTTCATGATCATGCCACTGGTGCAAGCAAAAACAGACTCTAAGGTGACGAAAATTTTCATGCGACTGTACCTAAACTAAACCATGTGTATGCAATAAATATATTGAGTATTGAAGCACCCTGGTAGAGTTGACTTGGCAACGTTATACTACAGAAATATATAAAACTATTACGTTACTGACTGACTGACTGACAATCAACGCAAAGCCTTAGCTGTAAGTCCTGAAGCATGAAACTTGGAGGGTATGTTTCTTTTATAGCATAGGGGTGCACTAAGAAAGGAAATTGGAAAATGATTTCACTAAGCGGAGAAAAAGAGGAAAACTTTTAAAAGAAAAATCAACGTGGCGTGCGTCCGCTAGTTGTTGATAAACACATTGTGAACGCTGTCACTGTCACTTGTCAACCCTGTAACGAGCAATCGAACCAACTAGACGTCTCGAGCGCTGAACAGAATGATGGAAGTGTGCTCGTTTCTATTAAATATAGCGTCTCGTAAATTGTACATTAGTTATAAGACGCCAGCGAAAATTTCATTATCAAAAATAAATGTAGCCTACCTATGCTCGCCAACTTTTTATTATTTTACGAGTATGCCACTTGTTAGTGCTTACTACTTTAGTACAATTATATATACTTATAAATGCTACACATAATGATTTAAAAACAAAAAAATTATACGCTTTTTTTTTGTAAAAGAGTGCGTACGCGTGTACTGTTTCAAAATACATGGGGGTAGGCAGATATCACGGATTTCCACTTGCTACGATCCTGAAACACCTCTTTCGCGTCATTCACTCGCATAACATTCTTCATACATGCTCGTCGGTTTAGGGTACTACTAACCAGGCCATTCTATAAAAATACTTTTTTTATTTTTGTTTTCTTTTATTCAAAATATGATGTTATTTTCTTTGATTCTAAATATAGACAACAAATGTACTTACTACACTAGGTAAGGCCCCGCAGTGTAAATTAAAATTACAATACGAACCTTCGCTTATCGTTTTTCGTGGCAGACCTAGAAGTTAATCCAACCGGATGACTCGGTTTCTTAGCAGAAAGCAGCAAAGTTGGCGCTAAGCCGTTGATTGCAGCTTATTCCATTAAACTTGGCTGATTGGGCGAGTTGATACTGAAACTTTCAACTTATAAACTCACTGAGTTAACTTAGAAAAGTGTTTTTTGAGCTTCTTTTGAGTTCTTAAAACGACTTAGGGTAAATTAGAATTCTTACAGAATAAATAATAGCACACACTGCATTAAAAGTATTGCATCTATTGTAGATGATTTATATAGCTTCAGGGGCAACTGGTGATTACTCAAGTCCTATTTGCGGAACGCTATAGTATCTGGGACATCTGGTAAAATAATAAATACACTATAAAATATGCATTAAATTAATGAATAGATAAATTATTAATAATAAGATACAAATTTAAAGTGTGAAGATATAATTTTTGGAATTGCATGAGAAATTTATCTATAAAATCTAAAAATTATCGTAAAATTGGAATAAAACGGCTTTTTTTTTATTTATTTATGTGTCTAGGACAGGATTTTAGATGGCTTGCCAAACATTTATCGTATCCTGACAGCTTAGTCGGCCTTATCCTTATGAAAGACAAACTTCATGAATGTAATACTATTTAAAAATAGTATTTTGCTCAGCGGTTATTGCCATTCAGCATGGCAATGCATCTTGGGGGTCACTTCCGATTAGTTGAGCTATCTCTCGATTGCTCGACTTTGGTAATGTGATCACTGTTCAAAGCTTAAATATATTCTATGGTGTTTAGTTCAATCATCACAATGCTCAACAATTCAAGTCAAAATCTATTTAGTTTGTGATACCCGGATGCATGAAACGTGAGGGGCTTAAAGGACCGAAGGAAGGTCGTTTCGTCCTTGTTACGGCTACAATGCTTAGGGACTGCCGCTCAATTACTTCAGAGTAGTGACCAGCAGGGTTACTGTGGAATTCAATTCCAATCCCAATCTTTCTTTTTGAAACAAAATCCTGAAGATTACCGTTGAAATTCTAATCAAATCGGGTGTGGTAATATATGTGTAATATGTGTATAATATGTGTTCTAATCACTCAGTGGGTGCTCTCAAATTCTGTTTACTTGTTCTTCTAATTTTACATCGTGAGGAAACCGGCATGTCAAATAAAAAAGTTAATAGCTATAAATACCCGTTTCATCCATAAAATTATATCAAAGAACCTAAAAAGTTCGAAAGCATGCATGTCAAGTGCACGAGAGGAGCCTCTTTGAGGCACACCTTTTCACCACATTCGTTCTAAATAAGTAACACGACAAGAATACTAAGCCGTAGTTTGTTGCCTGTTTTTCTAGACTTCGTCGCGTGGAACTGGCACCTAGACTTCAAAGTGATGCTTGAAATACTACTGAATAATACACTTTTGATTTTGATTTTGAATGAGAAGAATACATACTTATAGCGTAATGTATAAGCGATTCTCAGTTACGTTCATACCTTTAGCGAAGGCGACGAGAGAAAATAAACGTATTAACACAGCAAGGTGAGACGTGACTTTTCTGGAATAACAATTCAATCGAGGAATATCGAGGTATTCTATCGAGTGCGGTCTTCCTCGGACCACTATTGAATAGAAGGTTCGTGTCATTTGAAAAATTGTTACAAAATGGTATTTCGATTCTACTTTTACCAATAGTTTTTTATTTGCTGTAATGTGTAATGCCAGTTGGTTTGTATTGCCTGGAGGAGCCTTTGACTTTTTGCTCCCAAGGAATATCCTGTCCTGCCACGGGTGCAAAAATGAGTTTATTTGTTACAAGCATACAAAAACATCTATATATATAAATCTTTCGTGTAAAATTTGGAACGCGATAAACTCCGAAACTACTGAACAGATTTCGATAAAATTTTGCAACTGCCTAAAATATGGTCGGACTTAAAAGATAGGACAGTTTATATTCAATATTTAGGTGTTATTAATTTATAAGGGGCAAAAGTTTCGAAATCTATGTCTATCCCTTTCTATCACGTAGGGACTTACATGGGTCTATCCCTTTCTATCGCTTAGGGATTTTTCTGAAAATTCTTGGCTTTGACGAGGACAGAATGCTCGTAGATGCTCTAGAATGTTCTTTACGATCTGGAATAATCAAATTAATTCGAAGACTTTGGAATTATTTAGAATGAATGTTCTTTCATCATCATCATCAATTTATATCAGTCCACTGCTGGACGTAGGTTCACCTTGAGTAACATAGGCTATATTTATGTGTTAAAAAAATAAATGTCCACCCGTGCGAAGCCGGGACAGGCAGCTAGTATATGTATAAATCTCTTTATGATAGGTTAAATCAATTATAAAGGAAACATTATAAAATTCAATTGAATCAGAAAATCTCGTACTTCCGTATCAAAACATAATATAAGCGATTCCGTACTTTGTATAAGTAGCCATTGCGTACCTTTAATATTTATAGATTTAATCTCATTCAGCGTGTACCCTTATCATCATATTACGAGTAGGAACACATTTACTCGAGCTACTCGATAACGTCAACACTGGTGCTACGAGTGCCGAAGATAAAATAAAATTACATTTTCAACCTTACATTATGGTAATAAGATTCAAGAGACATCCAAATTATATTTGCTATTTAAAGTCAGCCCTCTGTAAAAACAATAGTCGCAGTCCAACTAATATTTTATTCTGTAACGTTTAGCTAAAACCTTTGATTATGTAAACAATAAGGGTCTTATTAATAATCCTGGCGTAGCGTTGGACTAGTTAATCCGTGTTTTGTCTCTTGCATTGACATGCAATTGTCAACTCGAGCAAATGTGACAAAACACGGATTAACTAGTCCAACGCTACGCCAGGATTATTAATAACACCCTGAAAGTATAAAAATGCTACTCAATCTTCAGTCACGGCACCTCGTCATTAATTTTCAATTATAGAGAACATAAATGTTAAAAGGAATAAAAAATATATTTAGATTTTATGTTAGGTTTTGCACAGTAGGTACTTATTCTAGTTTGGTTTTAGTCTTAAGACCAAACTAGAATAGGTACCTAAAGATAAATCGATCAGGAAGAACTGGCAGGGTGGATATATGGTAGGATGTATTCTAAATTCAAATACAATTTGCAAAAAAATGAACTTTTTAATACACCAGACCAGAGGTTAGAAGCCGAATTGAAATGAAATGAAATATTTGAAATATTTATTTATTGACACAAAAGAAGTAGGTACATTACAGGTATCAGCACGGTTACTTAATATTAATAATATCTTAGAATAATGCACCTAGATTATTAATGTGGTGACGCACTACGAGCCAGACTAGAATATCTGTATCCCGGCTCGTAGCGCCCGCCGTCGGTTAAAGTACGAGTGAAAATAGTGTGTGTGTGTGGGTGTATGTAAGTATGTGTGTGTGTATTTGTGTTTTTGTTTGTTTTGTACATGTATGTGTGAGTGAGTAGATATTGTGTATGGGCTTTCATGATTCTCCCAGTCTCTTGAGAGTCTGGTTATCACAGAGGAAAGCCCATAACACGCAAGTAATGGGTGTGTGTTTGTGTTATGTGTGAGTGGATAGTGGATACTGATAACGAATGATTGGTTACAAGAAATAGTTTTATAAGTGTGAGTGTTTGAAAGGATATGCGAGGTGATGAAAATGAATTAGATAAGCTAGATTTGAAGTGTGTTGTTATATTACCTATTTAGATATTATAAATAGGTCTTCAGTCTCATCATACGATTTACCCTGCAGCCATTTCTTTACAATCTGTTTACAGATTCGCCAAGTTCAATACATTAATTGATAAGGTTTTATTTAATTTATTATATAGATGTATTGATAAAAAATCAAATTGATGTTGCATACATTTTGTTCTGCGAGCTTCATTTAATATGCGATTTCTTCTCTTTTTGCGAGTATGGGAGGGGTGTAGGGGTAATTACAAACAAAATGGTGAACGACGCGCATGGCGTTCATCGGTGTTGGCACTAGTCGCCACGCCGCGCTTTGTAATAAACCGTCAGAAAACTGATTGTAATTACATACTACAAGTAACTTATATCAGAGCACTTTTATACATTTTTTTATACAAATTTCAATATTATTTTGTAGTTTGAAATGATTAACTATTCACTCATTGTTCATTCATCTGATTGAACGAGAACTGAACGCAGCACTATTACTTTTAATATGGCAACATTATTTTACAAAGTGACATTAGCTACTGTCAGTGGGTATCGTCTAATTAAAAATCCGACTATAGTGCTTTTTCTTTCCCAACTGTCAAAATAATGTCTAAAAAGAAAAACCAACCATGAAGTTTTTACTAAAAAAATTCATCGAAGTTTCTATGATTCATGCAAATACGTATTATTTCTAAAAAGAAGCTACTAATTTGTTTCATTAACAGATTTAATGATTTGATTGAATGAATTATGTTAGGTTTCATTTCATTTCATCTCATTAAATTTCATTTCAATTCATATCAATAAAAAAAATCTACTGAAGACTTGGCTGTATGGGTATAGTTCCCTTTGCCTTCCAGAATGGGTAAAAAAAATCTCTGCTTATATTCTACGGTTGGCTCAATTATTGATATGAATTTCATCTATAAAAAATTACGAAAGATGTAAATTTAAAAAAACCAACTCAAGGGAAAAAACAAAACGTAAGACTAGGCGGTATGGTCTTGGTACTATAGCCTGCTTCGAAAGGAGCGAAAAGATAAAAAAAAAACTACGGTTGGCGCCATTTTTCAGAAATTTTCTTTGCGAGTTTATTTGTTTGCTGCACAAAATGAGTAATTTCGACCCTAGTTTTTTTGAATTAACAACACCGGAACTCAGTATAATTGGACAAAATGCTTCGGAGAACATTTTATCGGAAAAGTCAAAAAGTCGCTACATGCATACATACGACGAACTTATTACGTGGAGAGAAGAGAAAAAAGCAAATGGTATTTTTTTTTTTTTTTTTCGCAACTGTATTAAAAATAGTCGTTCAGTACACGTGCGGAACCGTCATTGCAACTTGTTCCGACTGTCAACCCTCGCCTTCGGCTCGGGTAGACATTTGTCGGAACTCTTTGCAATGACAGCCTTTCCGCACTTGTAATGAAATATACTATTTAAGCGGCATAAGAAACATTTCAAAAATCGAACATCCATTGATTTTATAAAAACAATGTTTGGCTTGTTCAGGTTTTTTTGAATTTTTGTTCTTTTCCGCTCCGTGACCTCACACACAAAATAATGACATCTTAATCACTACTGAAACTACATATTCAGGTGTTATTTTATATCATGCGGCAGGTCACCGCAGTTCATAAACCAAGTAACTCTTTGTATGCTTCATACAATGTAGAAAAATACTATCCCAGCTATTGTAGGAAAATATTGCTCAAATGACGTAAGGTAAGTGGTACCAACATTGTAAGCCGACGCCCAACATCAATGCACATTTTATTTTATAATATAAATCCAGTGACAGGTTATATCCACCAGCAATACAGGAAGGACTTTTATGACGCTGACCACCGAGAAACAACTTCTCGCTCGCACACTGAACTTATTTAAACTAAACTAAACTGTGTGTAGTTTACACACAAAATTGTAAGTAGTCCGCAATTTTCGATAAAAAAGCTCAGTGGTTTTTTATCGTAACTGAAGTAGGTATATCAACGGTTGTTTTCGCCTTAAATAGGTAAACCTTTGTAGGTACAACTATGAGGAATAGATTAGCGTCGCTAATGGTGATGAGTGCATCATAATAGTGATGAGTGCGTCAGTGTAGGAACCTCTTATTTGATTTTTTGAAATTCTTTATGCATTTTTCTATTTCCAACCTAGTCTTAGTATAAAAAAGCGATAAAGCCGCGCGACCTAACAAGAAAAATATCCTAGAAAGTTGCATTATTTATGAACTCCTGGCATTTCTCACTAGTTGAGACCTTGTTAGTGCAGCTTGGCGCCGCAACGGTCTCCCTAACTAAATCAAGGAAAGGTTGAACGCTAGCAAGTCGGATCAGACGCCATGAATTGGTAGTGCTTGTTTGGATTACTTTGATGTAAGTTTTCGTCGACGTTTGATACTTTTGGGTGTCACCGAATTCGGTTTGTGTCTGTATTTGTGTCTTTAATATTATTAAAGTTACAGACAAAATACGAGGGACTAAATATGAGTAGTAGTTGTAAAAACCGATAGTTGTAACAACCGGCGATGTTTTCAACATAAAGTCTGATTTTTTATAAAGTGGTATTATTTAATGTATATTATTTTGTTTTCTTTTTCTTTGCAAAGGTTTCACGAATTTTTGGTGCGTCTTGAGTATATCTTGTGTCGAATTGTATTATATTTGAATCAAAAAAAAATAAAGTAACAAATTAACTGAAGAGATATGAAGAAGCAAGCAACTATATTTTCATGCACGTGCTTTGTTTCAAGAATTTATTTATTTTATTTATTTATTTTTATTTCTTAGGAAAACAAACAGTACTTATAATCTAATTAATAATTTAAAAAACAACTATGGACCATTAAATAGTTTTCGTGATGACAAAAGAAACACAATAAACTAAACTGTAAACTAAATCCTATAGGATTTAGTTTACAGTTTAAAATAAAACAATATATTGTTTTATTTCCTGATTTTAATAGCCTTTAAACACCCATGTGAATACTTCAAATTTGTTTATTTTGTGTATTTATCTTTTCGCTTCATGCCACTCCTTGCCGATGGCAAATACATTACCGTGGCTTAGAACTTGTCACCATCTTCCGTAGTTTTATTTCCCGATACAGTATGTATGGGGTTGAGAAGGAGCTCTGTATTTCATGAAATTGTTGGAAGCTTTTACGTTAGTGCTTCAGTAGAAAATATATTTCTTTGAAAATCATATTGGAAAACTGTCTCAGTTTTAAGTTAAAATTTGTTTAATTTATAGGGTTTATAAACTCACTTCCACTGTGTAAATAGTGTAAATTCTTCATCCGCACTTGGTGTGAGGCTTGGTTTCTGCAAGTAGACTGCTGGCGGGTCTTTTTTGCGTGACGCTTGACACGTGCGGCTCAAAAATTTTTAGATTAAATGTTACCTCACAATGTTTTCCTTCACCGTTTGAGAGTACTGGCATAGTGTACATACATTTTTCGACTAAAGTGCTTTCCTCACTTCCACTGATAGATAATCCGATGTTAAAGAATTGTCCTGAACGCATACAAGCTTAATTGTGTTCAGGAAGGAGTTTTTGTGTACAACTAGATTTATTTCCAGAATCCATAGAAATTTTGTCTAAGTTATTCTTTCACATAAAGAATCGATAAGATCTATTAGAAATTATGCAAAATTGCTTCTAGTGTTTGAGGAACCGATGTCTACTTCTTCAGGCTGATGATAATATTGACGATACCCAGAAAGAAGCTTAGTCAGTACCGAGTTAATTAGTCAGGTGCCTGATCAAAAGCAGAAAAGCCAAGAAATAACAAAGAAACAATGAGAAAATAATGATCGAAGCTCTCAAAGAACAATAATACTTTGTTATTGTTATAGCTTCACAAATGAAATAAGAAACAAACTCGATTGCAAGAGATTGGTTTCTGGGAAAGCTTATATCTATGCGGAAACCTGTTGATATACCAGACAATGTGGTGTTGAGAATGCAGTAGCACAACTTGTACTTTAATTTTATTTTATCTGATATTGGTTGGTTTCCTCACTATAATATACAACTCCACTAAGCTAAGTTTGCACCTCGCTTTTTTTGTGTATATTTTAATGTAGCTATGTATAATATGAATAATATAATGTTAAAAAGAAAAAATGAGAAGTAAAATCGAATAAACATTTGTTTTTTTTTAGTAATTTTGATTATCGACGCTAGGTGTAAACTTAGCTTGGTCGAGCTATACGATCGATGTTATCGAGTTTGTCTTGTTTGAGCCTATCAGCTTTGTCCCATTAGGCATTTGTATGTGACGTTCTTTCTGGAACTGTACGACGATGACCCGCTTCCACTCCAAATATTGGTGTGCCCAAAACTTAAGGTCCTATTATGTATTCACCAGACTTCACCATGTAAAATAATAATTGCAATAAATAATATGAGTATGAGTAAGATAATAATGAAAGGAAGCATCATCAAGCCTCAATCAAGAGGCATCTAGGCCTCTTCAAGGCAGGAGTGAATATTAAATGTGTCTTTTAGACCATCCTGCTACATCGTCGCTTACCATCAGGTGATATTGTAACCAAAGGATGGTCTATATCATGTAAAAAAAAAGTTTCTACTGCTGGGCAAAGACTTTCCACATTTACAGGGATTCTTTTGTTACTTAAATTTACAACGTTCAGTAAATGTGAACAGAAAGCTTTTAACAAAGGCTACGTAAATAAAGTTTGATGGGCGCTCATCAAAACTCTCCACTCAGTATCCATTACAAACTTCAGTTCATGAGAGCAGTGACTGGATACTTTAAGGATATTGAATTACTCAGAAATGCAACAGGAGTTGTACTGAAATTGTGTAAAATACACAATCCAAATAAGCACCTACTAGCGATCCGCCCCAGCTTTGCACGGGTCGTTGTAGCGTGATGTTTTATAGATCCTCCCTTCCTCGATAAATGGACTATCCAACACAAAAATATTTAATCAATTCCCGAGATTAGCGCGTTCAAACAAACAAACAATCAAACTCTTCAGCTTTATAATACTACTAGCGATCCGCCCCAGCTTCACATGGGTCGCTTGTAGAAAAAAGCAAGCTATTTTCTACTAGCAGCTGGGGCTATATCAAGATATAGCCTGATATTATATAGCCTATAGTCTTCCTCGATAAATGAACTATCCAACACGAAAATATGTTTTCCAATTCGGACCAGAAGTTCCCGAGATTAGCTCGTTCAACCAAACAATCAATCAAACTCTTCAGTTTTATACTATTTGTATAGATTAAACTTAGTTTAAAAACATGAAGGTGAAGGAAAACATCCGGAGGAAACCCATGGCCTATTCAGCTCTGCACCTGTTTACCATTGGTTTATTTATTGTTCCATAGCTTTTCAAGCGGTTTGAAATATAAACGTTTAAACTTCCGTGTCATATTTGCGACCTTTAGACTTACGCCGTCCTTCGTTCTGTTTGGCTAACAACTTTTTGGAAGACAATCAGGGACTGGCAAATATAAACGTACTCAAAATGTTTGCTACAGCAAAATCTTCAAATTCATTTTTATTTTTCAAGATTTTCGATAATTGAAATAATGACAAAGTTCTGTTCTTATTGGACTTCAGTCTGTATGCTCTCAAGGGTAGCTAATATAATAAAAAGTAGCGATACATAGTAGCAACCTACGTCTGTTTTCACTGAAATTGGTGTCTTCTTGATTTGGCCTTCATCTGGATCAAGAGAAGAGCTTGTTAGCGTTGCTAATAAGAAAAACTTTTTTGCAATCAAATCCTTTTCAGTCAATTCACTGGCTAATTATAGAACGTTGGCATTCATACGACTCCAGATTACATTTGCTTACTTATAAAGCTCTATCTGGGTCTGGTTTGGCATAGATTAATTGGAAGTTTAAACTTCTAAAGGTACACTTTCTATCTTAGTTTATAATTAAAGACCAGGCTAAGCCAACTCTGTATTTTACTGGACATTTCTGGTCAACATTTTCTGTGTATATTCCGTGAGGACCGCCTAGAGTGCACAGCGAGCACCCGTAATGTAATTTTCTCTGCGGTCGTACCATAGGTTGAGTGTGTGAGCTGTAATATAAAAGGAGAAAAAAAACAAAAGCAGCCTCATGAGTTTTGAAGAAAAGAAGCGAACTTATGTAATACTCTGATCCCTAAGGTCTGCAAAATCAGGATACGCTGTCAAATATCGCTGTATTTGACAGCATTTCACTGTATCGCTATCACAGATATATGCCTATTTCTGCCGAAAAGCAGCATTGCTGTGTTTCACTATGAAATGTGTGGGTGCCGGTGAAATTACTAGCAAGTGAAGCTAAACATCTGTATGCCTCAAGTTGATGGACGCAGGGAAGGGCATCGTAGGATAGGGCAAAAAAAAGATGGCTTACATAATATGGGTAAGGATTAAATGTAGGTACCTATACTCCGGTAAAAATGACCTTCAGATCTACGTTAAATAAAATAAAAGAGTAAAAAACAAAACACTTTCCGAAAATGAAAATATCAGACCTGTTTATCAATCGATTACCACGAAAAAAGGTGGAGAGGAAATTTAATAATAGAATTTTGATGTCGGTCTTTTCAGCGTGGGAGTGGAAACAAGGGAAAAGGGATTTCCTGTTAAATACAACACCTACACATCTAAAATAACAGGATTAGTTAAAACTGTTGAAACGCCGATATCGTTGTTCAGCTTTATTACCATGCTCCGATACATTAAAAAAAAACACTATTTTTTTAAAGCCACCAAAAAGTACGCCTTTGTACCAACTTTTTCAAATAATTTGTAGATTCACATTTTTTTTCTTATTGGACACGACCTTTATACACCTTTATACACCCCTACTTTTTAATTACCAAAAAAAAAAATGCCGATATTGGCTGCCGATACTGAACACATCCACGAAAAAAAAAAATTTTTTTTGAGACAAAAAAAATCTTTTTAAATAACCACAATTTTTAGTCAAATATTGAGAAATGATTCAACAAGCAAAAATCATTTCATTCATAAACGCTAAATACCAAGCGGAACCGAACAGCGTAATTTTTTTTCTCTCTAGTACTACGTAACTAATATGTCCATAATTTTATGCAGGATTTCTGAAAATTTTAACATTTAATAACTTTGTCATTTTATCGAAACTAAAAATTCTGATTGCACATTCATAATGTTCTATCCCTACTACATTACCCTATTTTTTTTTTCTGGTAATTAAAAAGTAGTGGTGTATAATACATAAATATTTTGGACAATCCATACAACACTATCTAGTGCAAAACTAGGCAGAGCTTGTACTATGGAAACCAGATAGTTGATTTAACACTTAAATATGTACCTACTTTTTTTTGTAAATTGTACATTCATAGAATACAATACACCCAGACAGAGAACAAACATCTGTGTTCACCACACAAATATTTGTTCTCGGTGGGGATTCAACCCACGAGCTACGGCGTAGAAAGCAGAGCTGTTGCCAACTGAGCTATGAAAGCTAGTTATAAGGCTAATTATAAGCATGGTCAGATTTTTTTCAAGAATATTTCCTCATTCATTTTTTGCGTAGTTGTCGGTTTTTTTACTTTGAGTGGCTAGTAAACAGGCCTTAGCATATTTTAGATGATTTATAGAATAGCGTCAGAGACGACTGGTGATTACTCAAGCAGGACGCTTTAGTGCCTGGGACAGGATTTTAGGATTGCCCAGCACACCATCCTGACAGCTTAGTCGACCTAATCCACAGGAAAGACATGGTCAAGACAAGACGTGCAGAACTGACTAAGCCGTTGCAAGTAGAAGCAGCTTATTCGCTCAATCACGTGAAACACGTTCACGTTTTACGGTATATTGGTCTAGTTTATTGGTTGTTAGAGGGCAATAACCCGCCTGGAGTGAGTTTTATCATAGCGATAAAGATAACAGGATTTCTAGTGAACTGATACTTATTTTTAACTTAGCTTGTTTACTGGTATTTTCACAATCTGTGTCAGATCAGTCGCCTGGTACAGCTTAAGAATTTTCAAAATCTGCTTTTGGGTTATTAACCGAGAGGGTATAGGTATGTATTAGGCAACAAATATTGCACATCGATTAATTTAAGCTTCATAGAACGTAGTGTGCGTCAGAAAGAGATAGCAACATGTCTTCTCTCTCCATTCACCTCCGTCAGCCATCATCTTTGGATTCACTCCTCTCTTATCCATGTCATCTTTCACACAGTTCATCCATGTTTTCTTTGGTCTACCTCTGCTCACATATCCATCCACATCCATACTCATCCATACTGTCTCCTAGTCACACGACTTTCATCCCTCCTAATGACATGCCGATTCTATTTTAAGGATTTAAACTACCAGCAAATTCATCTATACTTCTGTACTATCTATCTAAAGTAATATTATAAAGAGGAAAGATTTGTATTTTTGTGCCTATGTTTGTAATGAATAAAATCAAAAACTACTGCGCCGATTCCAAATATTCTTTCACCATTGGAAAAATACATTCACCTTGAGTAACATAGGCTATATTTTTGTGTTTAAAAAATAAATGCCCACCCATGCGAAGCCGGGACAGGCCGCTAGTTATTCATAAAGCAGAGTTTTTTCCGGTAACCGCGGTTTATGTAATACAAAAAGCTTAAAACCGCCTAAACTCATAATACAACACCGTAAGAACTTTTTAATAATGATTACAGCCAAGTTATGCCTTCATTTATCATTTCAGCATGTCATGTTCCAGCGTACAGTGCTACCAACTCATCTGTTTAGGTGACAAAGTGGACCTCATGATGTTTGATGATTGAATATTCGCTTCGTGAATCATTAAACAAACTTGACTTTTTAATATTAGATTTAAATGGAATAATTAATTTAATTTAATGAATTTATTATGGGAGACCTTTGCCCAGCAGTTGGACAAAATAGGTACAAAAAAGATTTTTTTTTATTATTAATTTTAAAATATTAGATTAAAAAATCTGGAGATAAAAAACCTGGAACTTTTAGATAAAAAACTACGATTTTTATCTAAATCGATTAATAAATGACGAAGTTATGCGATAACAAACATTTAAAAAAATACTTAAACCCGCGACCCTACGATCGGAAGGCCACTAGGCCACCAGTGCACATTTAATACCTTCAAATGCCTGTATACTCATTAATATTCTGTTCGCTTCACAGTCCTGATTAAATATTAATAACATCGCACAGTTGGCAAGTGTTAATAAGCCGAGGGTTTAAATTTTGTATACCACTTAGTTTACAGTTGTTGTTTTCACCTCTTTTTTCAGCATTTAATACCCTGCCAAATTAAATGTCCTTTACAATGCTCTCACACTGATTTAAGTTAGAAATTGATTACATTCTAAAAAGAAAAAAAAGCTTACTGATCTTAGCTTCCAATATATTATTAGATGTAGGTCACATGCACAAGAATACTTAAAAATTAAATTCTATTTTTTTTATACTTCAACTAGTTGATGCAACAAGCATATAACCCACCTGATGTTAAGTGGCAACCATTGCCTATAACAAAGCATTGCTTCGTAGGTCACGCACGTAGAGCACTGGTGGTCTAGTGGTAGTGGCCCTGCCTTCCGATCCAAAGGTCGTGGGTTCAAATCCCCTCGTGTACCAATGAGTTTTTCTGTCGAAAAATTTATGTGCACTATGCCAGTACTCTCAAAACGGTGAAGGAAAACATCGTGAGGAAACCGGCGTGTTGTAGAACCTAAAAAAGTTCGAGCAACACGTGTCAAGGGTCACGCAAAAAGGGCCCACCAGCGGCCTACTTGAAAAACCTGCCCGCACTTCAAGTGCGGATAATAAAACTTGCCAAAAAAAAACTTGCCAGGTCACGCACGTCAGGAATGTGCCCTGCGATGCTGCCACTCGTGCTTGATTGCAATAATACCTACTCTTACTTCCTATATATAGCTCGAAGAACTGACAACCGTTGGAGAATAAAGGTTCTCGAATGGCGACCACGAACCGGAAGACGAAAAGTAGGGGCCCACCCACCAGATGGACTGACGACATTGTTAAGATCGCAGGAAGTCGGTGGATGGAAAGGGCTCAGAATCGTTCTTCCTGGAAATGTGAGGGGTGGCCTATGTCCAGCAGTGGACTTCTTCAGGCTGATGATGACGATGACTTCCTATATGCGATGTGAAGATTAGATTTCATCAAGATATTGTGTTATACAAGATCCTGAAACCACTCATGAGAGATGGCTCCTGTCACTCAGTCAGATCAAACGTAAGATATCTCCGTAAATTCAATAGGCGAAGTGGCTCTATATATACCAATACATATCGAAACATGTACGTATGTACACTATTGTGTGGCGGAGTATTTGTGTGACGTATTTGTACGTCCTGTTTTATGTTTCTGTGCGTTGAACAATAAAGAGTTATCTATCTATCTATCTATCTATCTATCTATTTGAAACACGATTCTGCAGATGTACTTTTTTGGTAGATATTTCCTTTACTCAGACCAGTAAATGTGACGTATTTAAAGCACAAGTTCTCAAATACGTGCCAAAGTAATTTTCATTATTCTGATAATACGTAAAGGAAACATTTTTTTAATAAGATAACAGATTTGGTTTTTAATATAATAAAAACAAGCGGCCTGTCCCGGCTTCGCACGGGTGAACATTTATATTTTAAACACATAAATATAGCATATGTTACTCAGAATGAATGAATGTAGTAGCTTACCAATGGTGGAAGAATTTTTGAAATTGACACAGCAGTTTTTGAGTTTATTCATTACAAACATACATACAAAAATACAGAAATACAAATCTTTCCTCTTTATAATATTGGTAATGTATTGTAAAATGTTTTCATCAAAACTTGGGATCGTCTGGAATTTTTTTTTTGTGAAAAAGTGTTTTTTTCAGATCCAGCGCTTCCTTAGTTTATATTCTGGTTTTAATAATTTATATTAAAAAAACTAGTAAAATTGTTTAAAAACTCTTAACAGTTGTTACTGGAATTATATCGGAGCGGTCTATGCCTTTACTTATTTAGGCTAATGCTAATAAGTTGGAGGTGCTCTAAATTATTCATCATGCTACAAATGGATCGGCGTAGTAATCCAGTAATCAAGACCGGTACGAAATTCGAGATGGAGTAAAACGGTTGCCAAACCATAATAGATTGTGACAACAACGAGACGGCGAACTGTACTTGTATTGAGCAAATAGGTTTTGAGTTGAAGTTTATGTACCAAGTTCTCGGAATTCAAAATCTTAGCTTAGATATTATGTTTATTATGACACCCAGTTTCAAAGCTGTTCAGGGTAGTACCTATTGGGAAACAAATGAAATGTTTCATGGAACTATGGAGCCCACGCCAGGTCTATGTACACCAAGTCTTAAATACAGCTTAGAAATGTAAACTTCGCTTTAAAATGTTATTCCTCTTCAATTGTGTTTCATTTGGTTGTGCTTAGAGATTTTCTTGGTCAAAGAGAGCACATTACGCACCCAAAACATGACGAACCGACATAACATGGACACAAGTACAGTCTAATAGACATCTAAGAAACCGTGCCAGCGTAATCAAAGTTTTTATTCAAAGTAGCAAATATTGTCTTCGCTATTCAAAAACTTTTTACTTTGACTTTTAATACTCATTTGATATTATCAAAGAACTTCAAAGAAATTAAAAAACATCAAGATCCTATACCGTAGGAACCCATTTCGATATGGCGTTAAAACTTTTAAATTAACAAATTGTTGGTTTGAATTTTATTTCAACACAGAAACTTTGACGAATGAATGTTCAATCAAATACTGACATGGCATAAAAGCCTCAAGTACTTGCAAAGTGGGGGCCGTATTATGCCAAAGTAAAAATGCAGAAGGGTGGTGAATAAATACCCATGAATAAATATTTCTGAAATTGACAAATTTAGGCCAGATTTTCTATCTACGGAAGAACGCTATTAGTCAAATAAAAATGTAATTCTTTGTTTTTGACAAGCTTAGAAAAGACTTCTGCTGTTGGTGGAAAAATTAGCCCTTAGTTTAATATAATAATATATCCTATCCTTGTGTATCTAAATACACAAGGATACGCATCAGACTATAAACTGCTAGCTCTTATGTCTTTGCAGTAAGTGTCATTTTTCTTTGTTTTTAGGTAACTTGAGCTGTACCAAGCACAGGTAGAAGATTAAATAAAAAAGTAAATTGTATCACTGAACTAATTCTATTGACAAAAGTAAATCGCGTGAACTTGGTTCTGTGGTATTGCGAAGTGCTGTTGGGCGCCAATCTGTACCGGTCAAGTTGGCCCCACTTGCCGTGGGAACGAAATACCGGTATTGGTAGGTGTATTAAATCCAACATACTCTCTGGATTGAAGCTCGGTGTTTTTTACTGGTATTCGTAAAACTTAAATAGGTATTACATCTATAGTAAAACTAGGGTAAAATTTTGAAATACTTACCAAATTAACAATAAGTGATATCGTGTCATACGTGGTACGTGGTGTGTGTGTAAGGTTCTCGAATGGCGACCACGAACCGGAAGACGAAGCGTAGGGCGCCCACCCAGCAGATAGACCGACGACATTGTTAAGATCGCGGGAAGTCGATGAATGGAAAGGGCTCAGAATCGTTCTTCCTGGAAGGTGTAGGGGAGGCCTATGTCCAGCAGTGGACTTCTTCGGGCTGATAATGATGATGTCGTGTCTATAATATAAAAGAAAGTCTTGATAGTTATACTTTTGAGAACTCAATAACATGAACCGATTTGGCTGAAAATTGGTGGGGAGGAAGCCTATAACCAAGAAACTGACACAGACACACTGAACAGGGCAAGGGAAGCCGCGGGTGGCCGCTAGTAATATTATAATTATGAATTAAATAGAATAAGTATCAAAATTAATTTGAATATCATACAATGGTCTAAAAATACTTTGATCCGGCGAGCCAATTGCTATTACTCACATTTTGATTTGCAAATGCAGAGCCACTCAACAATAGAATTCAATTATCGTTGAATTGATCCCGTTCAGTTCGACGCTTTTGTAAATGGAGTGTTTTTTACGAAAAGTGAAAGAAAACTCGTACTAAATTTAGCCTTTTAAAAATTTTGAGTAAGACATTATGTTTTTATATATATTTTTTTATAATATTTTCTATAATATTTTAATAATTAGATGGTCCCATTGTCGCATAGTTTTATATGTTTCGAGTGTTTGGTAACTTTGAAATCTACTAAATATACTTAATGATTATTTAATGAGATGTATTAGTTGTGTTTAGCTTGCGGAACTGTAAGCTCGAACTGTAGGTTTGTAAGACTATGTAAATGATTTCTCGTTAGCATTTACCTATAATAGTTTGATGATGTTCCGAGAATTGGAACTCTTCTCGTGAATTAATTATCTAGAGTCCTATGTAAACAAGATCGTATTCTCATTACTCTGGGTCTGTCTTGGTGTAATATTGTATTCTAAGTATGTATTTACAAAAAATAATAATACCTACTTAATAATAATAATATAAGTAGCTCAGCTCAGCATCAGCTATCTGTAGGCCTTTCATGAGCTCTGCCTGGCTAGATCTCTGGCTCTGGTTTTGTGTCTGGCTGTGTGAGTACTCACCAGTGCATTATAGAGAGTGTGCGACGTTTTGACGTAGGATTTATTTAGTCAACATTCACACAGACTCAAAACCAGAACCAGAGACAGAGCCAGACAGAGCTCATGGTAGGCCTACTGGTTCCTATAGTACAAGCTCTGCTTAGTTTGGTGCTAGATAGTGATGAGTGGATTGTCAAGAATATTTATTTATTTATTACACATATTTAAACTATTACACGGGTATTTATCGAGTATATTACCTTATTTTATCTATTTTCCCGACTTTTCGGCTATGTTGCAATAACCGTGGTTGCGGGCAGAATGGTCGGACAGTCCGACATACAGTCAGACATAAATAAAATAAGGCATTAGACGCGATAAATACCCGTGTAATAATTTTAATACGTATTCTAGACATTATTATGTTTCACGCTCTATTCCTCCTCAGCGAGTGTCATGATGTTAGATCCTCTCAACGAAATTGGCTTACACCAAAGACATGGTCAATACGTGCGGAACTGAGCTGCGGGTTTATTCACGATGTTCAGCGAAGTAGTCAATTTTTATACAAAGGGTATAGAGAACAAATATGTATATTCTTGAATCCAGAGCAAATATTGCGTCAGCGAGTGATCCTTAAGAATATATTGATTTAGGGAGCAAACCTGTGGCAAATGAAATCATTGATAATAATAAAAAAAAATCTTGGCTTTGTGTTGTGGGCTAATGCTTAGATAAATACATATAAAAAATACTTTGTTATGTTGACTGACAAAATAATACTATAGCGAAGTAGGGACGCTGACAAATATCGCAGCTTATCGGCTAAATAAGGTAAGTTTGTAATTTTTCAGTTATATAATAATAATAGTAATTTTTTGTAAATATAGTGTAAACCTACACTAAAATTACTCTAAAATGATATCCCATCACGTTTAATTTACAACGATGGTTAACCAACGTTTAAACCTTCTTTTAAAGCATACGGGTGCACCAGTAAACAATCCTGTATACAGTACACAAGATATAGAACAGCTAGGCCACTCTATCGGCGTGATTATCTAACGTATTGTAGTAAACAGTGACTTATAAATAGGACGAAACTCTCGAAACAATCGGAACCTCCACAAAAAGAATGAATAAAGTAAACTTTAAAAAGTAAGTAATATTTTAATTAATTTAAAAATAAAAAATATTTTCTTGGGATCATTGTGTCCATTTACTCATGCACCTACTTCTTCTTCTTATCGTGTCACTGGTTCTTTCGATCCAAGCGTGGTTAAAGAGTTTTAAGTGCGCTTAAGAGGCTCTTTTCGTGCGCTTGACACATATTTTCGAACTTTTTAGGTTTTACGACATGCCGGTTTCCTCACGATGTTTTCCTTCACCGTTTGAGAGAACTGGCATAGTGTACATAACTGCACCTACTGAAAGCATGCTTGTGACGCGACTATGATATATGCTACATTTCTCCTACGACTGTCGTTAGCGGTCGCTGGTTTTTACTAATGCTACTCAAAGTCAAAGTCAATAATTTTTTATTCAGTACGATGCAAGAATCACTTTGAAACGTCTTTAAGCTAGGTGAGTCTAGGTGCCAGTTCCACGCGACCAAGCGTAGAAGAACAGGCAACAAACTACGTCTCGGTTCCTACCGTTTTTTTATATGATCCTTTTACAAATCAATAAAAGCAGCCAAGTGCGAGTCGGACTCGCCCATGAAGGGTTCCGTAGCATCAATTAACATAATATAAAGGTTTTTGTAGTTCGTCGAAAGGTAAATTGCGGTTTACGATTTATGACGTATAAAAAAAAAACTACTTACTAGATCTCGTTCAAACCAAAAATCGTTGGAAGTTTGTATAGTAATGTACAACATATATTTTTTTTAGATTTATCATTCTCTTATTTTAGAAGTTAGAGGGGGGGGGACCAACTTTTTTCCACTTTGGAAGTGTCTCTCGCGCAAACTATTCAGTTTAGAAAAAAACGATGTTAGAAACCTCAACATCATTTTTGAAGACCTATCCATAGATACCCCACACGTATGGGTTCTATGAAAAAAAAAATTTTGAGTTTCAGTTTCAAGTATGGGGACCCCCAAAATTTATAGTTTTAGAAAAAAACGATATTAGAAACCTCAACATAATTTTCGAAGACCTATCCATAGATACCCCACACGTACGGGTTCGATGAAAGAAAATTTTTTGAGTTTCAGTTTCAAGTACCCCCAAAATTTATAGTTTTTTTTCTATTTTTGTGTAAAAACCTTAATGCGGTTCACAGAATACATCTACTCACCAAGTTTCATTAGTCTAGCTCTTATGGTTTCGGAGAAAAATGGCTGTGACACGGCCGGACAGACAGACAGACAGACAGACAGACATGACGAATCTATAAGGGTTCCGTTTTTGCCATTTGGCTACGGAACCCTAAAAATAGTCTAAAATAATAGCAGTGAAGTTCCAGTGTGGTGCCACTTCACTTAGTCAGAAAGCATTCTTGTGACAAGACTATGCTACACTTCTGCTACGACTGTCATAAGCGGTTACTGTTTTAAGCAATGCAGACACTTCAGTAAGCAAGTAGCCTGAGGCTATAGAAGTGGACTAGCTGTTCCATTTTAAAATAGCGATACAACTGTACGTATGCATCTCGCCGTCAAAAGTAGGGCACTCCATTCACGATATTTTGCAAAGAGCCGGAACCGGCTCGCTTGCAACTTTGATGAGCTCCGACTGCACCTCTTAGGAGACAGATTGTTGCCGAATGATAATGGGATTCAGTGTCCAAATTATTCGTAAATGCAAATCATGCTTCTGTCATGTTTTAATTTGTACTTGCTGATAAGTCATTCTTATAGCAAGCAAACTTGTAATAAGGATGTGTGTATCTGGATATCTGTTTATCTGGATAATAAGATTTTTTGACAGCTTGTTTGAAAAATATATACAAAGTAAACTCATCCAAGTTATGCTGAGATGTGAAGTTAGTTATTTGAGAAAACGCAGGTTGATTCGATCGCTCAATCAATCAAATAATTTTTCATTGCTCTAAAAGTAGGTCTGAAGTTGCCTGAGAGGCCTAATTGAAAGTAATACTTTCAGCCCTAGGGAGAATCGCTTTCTTTTGACAGCTGGCAAATTATAAAAAAAACAAGTTCTATTATAATCAACCATGTTCCAAATTTCTAAAGTCTTTCTAACTACAAGGAGGTTGTTGAACCAAATTCCAACTTTTTATTCAGCAAGTAGGTTGGAAACCCATTACAACGGTAAGAAGTTTAAAAAGTCTAATTAGAGCGCAATGTAAAATTTAAATTTAAACAACATATAGATAGTATTAAATAAATAATATATCTTCTAAATTACTTGATTAAGCTTCAACTATTTATTTAAAATAACATAGATTTGAGCAAACAATTTTTTATTTTAAATTTTTTAAATTATGAAAATGAAAGTAATGGCTGAATAATGCTGGCGAGCTGAAGCTGAAGGCCCGCCAGAGAAAAAGAAAAAAAAAACCGGGAAGGCGGCAATTCAATCTTCATTTTCACAAATTTTTCTTTCATTTTTTTATTTTTACTTTCCTTGTATTCGTAATGAAAAGCACAGTGTTTACCTCGGGTGAAAGTCTTTTAAGTCCCTCAAGCTCCATTGGCGCCCTCGCTACGCTCTGGCGCCAAACCCGTCTCGGGACTCAAAAAACGTGACTTTCAACACTCAGCTGTAACAATGTACTAATCCAAGCTGAAATTGATAATTTGTTACTTCAATACCAAACGCATATACATACATAATAATATTTGTGTTTGCATGTTTGGACATGCAAAGCAATCAGAAACGAGATATCCAGATGTCCAATAACATGTATTGGTTATTTTGTGAACGTACGAGTTTTTGATAACAATTTTTTTTAGTTAATTACACAGCGAATCTTTCTTTGGTTATAGGTTATACTTTTTTTTATGTAATATTTTGTTTTAACAGGAAAAACAGCGGTTAACTATCACTCCCTACGGCTCAGTTGATTATCATTACGATACCCCATAATTTCTCGGCCTATAGCGAAGCAACCTAATTAATTTATGAAGGCCGAACTCCGTGAAATTTATTTCAGGCTACGTTGAGCTTTATGAAACGATCATCAAATCTCATTTTAACGTTTTAACCGAAAATTATAATTTTATTTACCATAATCTGAACAGAAACATAATGAAAGAGAGGGAGAGATGAGTTGATGCTGTTGCCGACAAAGTAATTGAGAGTAGAACGATACTTTAATATTTTGGCGAGTCCTTGAAGAGTTGAGTTCTAGGAATGAAAATCAAATAGATTATTAAAACCAGGAGTATCATTTTGAAAAGGCCGATTTCATTTTGTCAGTGTTTATGAAATCGGTTTAACACTTTGTTTAAAAGTTTTTATTAAAAAACAAGCAGCCACCCGCGGCTTTGCTCGCCCCGTTCCCGTTCGTTCATCGGAATAAAAAGTATTCAATGTCCGTCTCCTGGATTTAAGCTACCACTCCACCAATTTTCAGCCAAATCTGCTCAGCCATTCTTGAGTTATAATATACCTAAACACGACTTTATCTTATCTTTATATATGATTAAAACCAAATCTATCCCACGGGAACCATACATTTTTCCGGGATATCTGTGCCAATTTCATCCAAATCCGTTCAGTCGTTCAGAGTTTTTGATTAACATCATTCATCAGACATCCATCCATCCATCCATCCATACTTACAAACTTTCACATTCATAATATTAGTGGGATATAGAAATGGTTGTACAACAGTGCTTAAACTATTACCATTATCACCAGAAGCCGGGACACAGACAATCTAGTCCGGCTTTTATCGCACCTAAATCTTCGTAAGATATATTTTTGTTTTATAGCATGCACAAAATACATATAGCTACATGTCAAGACGTAGCTTATTCAAAATAAGCTATATATAGTTTTTTTATGTTACTTGTATATTGTATGTCGTCCTTAATGTAGGTAGTTTTTATTTGAATTCCTTCGTGTACCTACACGAAGGAATTCAAATAAACCTACCTACAGTTTGTATCCTACTAAAGATTTGTATTTTGTATTTGTATATCTTACCAATGGGTAATGATGAAACGATTCAAGTTAAAACTCGCACGTGTACACATTTCTCGTAGAGCGCTACGTTCCCATTCGATTGATAAAACGAAAAAACTGCAGTTTTGATGAATCTGGACACAATGATTACACAGTTCGTCACAGGCACAGCCTCAATTGGGTCACGAGGATCGATTGATAGGATACTCAATAATCTATATCTATCTTTTATACTAATATTATAACGAGGAAATATTTGTATTTTCGTATGTGCGTATAGAATAAACACAAAATATTCTTTGCTGATTTAAAAAATTCTTTCAACATTGGAATGCTTTTTTTTCTTTTTAAGTAACTTAAGCTAAATTTATGAGTTTAAAAAATAAATATCCACCCATGCGAAGCCGGGACAGGCCGCTAGAACTCAATACATTTATCGCATACACACATGGTTTAGTTTAGGTAGGTACATGCATAGTTCTTATAGGTGGAAATCAGTATATTTTTTTTATGTAAGTAGTTGTTGGAACAAGCAGCCCGCCTGATGTTAAGTGATAACCATCGCCCATAACAAAGCATTGCCTCGTAGGTCAAGCACGTTAAGAACGTGCCCCAAAATGCACTGCCCTGCGTCCATCAACTTGAGGCATAAAGAGGTTCAGCCTCAAGTGGTCTAGTCTAAGCTTGATCGCGTGGAACTGGCACCTAGACTCACCTAGCTTTAAGACGTTTTCAAAGTGATCTTTGCGATGCTACTGAATAAATACACTTTTGTTTTTGATTAGATTTTGCCAGTTATTTCACCGGCACCCACCCACACCCTTCAAACCGATACACAGCAGAAATAAGCATGGTGGTAGTACTTCCCCGGACGAGCCCTTCACAAAAAGCTCTACTACTACATTATGGGCCCTGTATTGGGTAAACGAACGTTCTTTGTTGCTGAATGAAAAAACATGTCGTTGTATTGAACTCAAAATCATGAAAGGCACCATAAAAAAATGTATCCGTAATATTTCAGGCGTCCATTTACTGCGCGGATTACTACAAAAATGCCAAAAAAAAGTGTCTGTGAGTGAAGCATCCGGACGAAAAAAAGATAAAGGCTTTTACGGTTTTTTAGAAAGACTTGGCTTGTCAAAGCAGAGTGGCTTCCAACCAAATTTTAATTTTGATCCAAATTTTTTGGTTTCTTACACTGAGCCTCATTTTGTAGTTTGTGAATCCACACAACACTATCAAGCCCTAAATTAAGCAAAGCTTGTATTATGGGAACCAGATAGCTGATATAATACATAAATCGATACATTGTATATAATGTACATACTAAGAATACAATATAACACCCAGACAAAGAACGATAATTTTTTTAATCGACTATTTTTAACTTTATGACCTCACCATTTATTATAATAATTGCAATAAATATATTATGAGTATGAATATGTTCACTACACATAACATAACATGTGTGATAATAATGAGTAGGTATCTTAGAAGTGTGAACGTGTGATTCTACGCTGGCGTCAGCAGCAGATGGTTGCGTTTTTTTTTCACATTTTGACACAATTCCCTAGCATTTTTCTATGAAGCCTTTTCACTCTCGTTACTTCATAAACATGTTCAGTGAGATTTACGCACAGCATTGCGCCGTAGCGGTTTCACTGAATTGACTTCCTACTGTAAACTTTGTAAAGGCTTTCATAACCAATTAAGGTGCCGGCATAATATACTGCTCCGTTTTGAGTTTCATTTCCCCATAAACTTTGCAAGAGGAGGTTTTAGCTTTGCATGCCTACAGGCATATTCTGGTTGTACCAATTTTATTGAGGGTAGCAGTGTGATTACCTCAAAAAAAAACTACTTAAAAAAATAAAAACAGTGCATTAGGTACTGGCTGGTAGGCATGAATTAAAATCGAGCGATATATGATTTAGTCGATCCATATTTCTGAGTCCGAACAAACTTTGAAACAAACTGAGTCCGAACACTTTGGTTTGAGGTTTTTTTTGATAAAACTTACCGTTTTCGAGAAAAATCTAGAAACCTCTACCACCGTCAGTCACCGTCGTCTCTACCGGCGTCAGTATTTCCGAAACGCTATAATTTGGGAATTTTCAAGACAAGAGTGAACGAACAGGTGGATTATGGCTAAGCATGCTCCATCTTGAAAGTGAGGGAGTCCACTTTCCATCAGGTGTGATGGCAGCCAAATGCTATCTATTATAAAAAAAAAAAACCTGACCCCTGAATAACTTTTTTTGCACACATAGTATTAGGATCGATGGGGATTTGTAAAGCTTTATTTGTAATGGTGAACCCCATCTCTCCACTAATGTTTGGCTCTGTGGGAATTATTGTTATTTGAAATGTCTATTTTGACCGGATTATCAAGGTAATATTCAATATTAATAATTGATGATCCTAAAAAGTTCGGACTGGTGCTAATCCCGTGTAGAACTGTGAACTTTGAACCAACCGCACACAAATCCCCATGAGACCGCATACACGCGTCCAACCGTACGATTTCAAGTTTGAAAAGATTCGGTACACTGAGCTTCAATATACGTCAGAGGTACGATGTAGTGCCATGGAGTATAAGTACAGTCAGCTGTACAAGAATGTATACAATTTCGTGGGTTCGATCCCCAACGAAAGCAAATATTTGTGGGTTGAACACAGAGGTTTGTTCTCTGTCTGGTTGTTGCTGTATTCGTAGGTACAAATTTAAAATAAATGTATTACATCAGGTACTGGTTTCTATAGTACAAGCTCTGCATAGTTTGGGGCTAAATAATGTTGTGCTGTTTGCCTACAGTATTTCTTTATTTAATTGATTGCAACAATGCCAAATGTTCACTCAATAAACATAGCGAATTGGAACTCCGCTTTGTAAAACTCCTATGGCAACAGATAAAATCACATAGTGGTCGAAAAGTGTCGGGAACAGAATTACATTATCAGCTGGCTGAAAAATTCCCTCCTTCAAAAGGCCTGTCAAAAAGGACCGACAATTGACGCCCGTAGCACACCTCCGCTGCGGAACAGTTAAAGCGACACCGCTAGATGAATTCCGCTCCGATCAAGTGTAGTTTGATCAGCGGAATGGGCATCGGAACTTTGTGCTTTGTCAGTTTCTACAAACACGTGCGAAAACAACGCGGCACTGCAACATAATGGCGGCCAAAGTACGGAGGTGTGGCTGGCATCGGAGCGAAACCGCGCGGAGAAAGAGATGGAATATAGTCAAATCTACGTGTTAGAACAGGCAGCTTCGTTAGTGTTCCGCATCTCTTACACGGGACAAGACATGACGAAATTACAGCGGTGCCGCTGTAACGATTCCGC
Source organism: Thera obeliscata (assembly GCA_947578465.1). Taxonomy (NCBI): domain Eukaryota; kingdom Metazoa; phylum Arthropoda; class Insecta; order Lepidoptera; family Geometridae; genus Thera; species Thera obeliscata. Next base: position 11,696,527 of record OX387926.1, read on the forward strand.
AGCGGAGGTGTGCTACGGACATTATGGCGGTCGTAAAGCGATGACGGAGACTTTATGTCGGTCAAAAAGCTCTTCAAACTAACAGTCATACTAATAACACGCAATTTAAGTTTAATCATTGCTTAAAGTTAGCCCTGTCCTTTTTTTTCATTACCCAGTGGTAAGAGATAGCAATAGTATAAGCACTTCTTTTGACATTTTATAAGTAAGGTTACTTTAGAGCTAAAATAATTTTATTATTCACAATTACTATTTAAACTATAAGTTTTTATATGTAGCGTGGTAAATAAACAACGGCGCAGGACCATTAGTCGGTTCATCCAGCTGTGAGCGAGTATTGTTGGTCCTGAATCTCGACGGGATTAGAACTATTGTTGTTTTTGCTGCGTGATGCTTGCTGATCTTCATGTTTGAATAGAATTTGACACGCTTTGTATTTATTCCGTTTTCGTTTACCCAATTATATAAATAAATTATGTGGAAAATCCACACAACACTATTTAGGCCCAAATTAAGCAGAGCTTGTACTATGGGTCAATTCTTGATTATGCTGACGCCTGCTTTATAGATATCACTGAAGAGCAGTTTTATAAGCTTGAGCGTTAGCGATAAGGCCGCCCATTGTTTTACTGTGAATTTTTATTTTTAAGCAAAATACTGTATTCCTATATGTGTCATAGTAATCAATAAAGAGATATCTATCTATCTATGGGCCTCTAGCTCAGTTGGTAGTAGCTCTGCCTTCTGCGCCGTAGGTCGTGGGTTCGATCCCCACCGAGAACAAATATTTGTGTGGTGAACATAAATGTTTGTTCTCTGTCTGGGTGTTATATTGTATTCTAAGTATGTATTTACAAAAAAAAATGTATTCAAGTATTATATCAGCTATCTGGTTCCCATATTACAAGCTCTGCTTAGTTTGGGGCTGGGTAGTGTTGTGTGAATTGTCCACAATATTTATTTATTTATTTTATTTTATTTATGGGAACCAGATAGCTGATATAATATTTGTACATAATATGTGTATTTTTTCGCAAATCAATACTTAGAACACAATATAACACCCAGACAGAGAACAAACATCTGCGTTCAACACACAAATATTTGTTCTCGGTGGGGATCTAACCCACGACCTTCGGCGCAGAAGGCAGAGCTACTACCAACTGAGCTGAGAGGCCAGGTCTTTCTTTCTTTCTTCTTTCTTCTGGTTTTAAGTCTGTGTGAGTGTTGACTAAATAAATCCTACGTCAAAACGTCACACACACAGTATACTGCACTTGTGAGCACTCACACAGACTCAAAACCAGAGCCAGAGACAGAGCCAGACAGAGCTCATGGTAGGCCCACTATAGGTATACTTACATCAATGTCTCAACATGAAAACGTTGATATAGTTATGGATTTAAGTCACGTCTAATTGAATAACCCAAATGAATGCCAAGTTTGAGCAATTAACCTATGATTGCCCCTAGGGGGTAGCTTTGTTGCGAAGCGAACACGTACATCGTACATTTCATAAGTTAAGTTACTCGTAATATAATTAATCACTTACACAAACGAGGATTATCAAATCCGCCTCTGAAAACTTTAACGGCTTTCTAATGTTTTCAGACGATAACATTGTTATTTTTTCAATATATTTAAGGCTTATTAATTTACGCTTTATTTATACATTTTATGCAATTTAGCAAATGATGAGAAATTGATTTGTCGGTTTTTAAACTGTCACGGCTTCGCACGGGTGCACAAGCCTAGTATGTTACTCAGGGTGAATGTAATGTATTATAGCTTCCCAATGGTGAAAGAGTTTTTGAAATCGGCACAGTAAATAAATAATAAATAAATAAATATTCTGGACAATTCACACAACACTACCCAGCCCCAAACTAAGCAGAGCTTGTAATATGGGAACCAGATAGCTGATATAATACTTGAATACATTTTTTTTTGTAAATACATACTTAGAATACAATATAACACCCAGACAGAGAACAAACATTTATGTTCACCACACAAATATTTGTTCTCGGTGGAGATCGAACCCACGACCTGCGCAGAAGGCAGAGCTACACCAACTGAGCTAGAGGCCAGACAGTAGTTTTTGAGTTTATTCATTATACACCAAAAATTACGAGGTAAACTTGGTCTTAAAGAATACTTAAAAAAAGAGATACAATGGGCGGTCTACAAAGAATCTAATAGCGGTTTCTTCCATATATTATTATTTAAACATACCTACTGTTCACTTGCGTATAATTAACACCAATAAAAAAACATGTAGCACTGTATTTTCCAACATTTAATTAAACTCAACCCGAACCTATACATGCAAGGCCAAAACGCAACGATAGCGCGTTGCAGGATCGTGACAAATTTACCAACGCCCTCTAGTTATATTTCGGGTACTAAATTACTATGCACCATGGCTATATCAGGCTAAACCAAGGATTTTATAACCAAGGCTAAACCGATTGTCTAAGGGCTAACTGCGGGCTATACCTATCAGCTTACTGTTGATAGGTATAGCCCGTGTATACACTGGTGAGCACTCACACAGACTCAAAACGAGAGCCAAAGACAGAGCCAGAGCCAGACAGACCTACTGTTCATGGCAATAAAACAAATACAAAGTACTGAAACAAAAGACTTCAGCTAAATTCAAATTTCATCATTAGAAATAGAAATTGAAATAATTTATTTTGCGTCAACTTAAAATTAAATAACATTTTTGGGCAGAAAACGCATTGGCACACGACCCACGACCTTAGAATCAAAAGGCGGGGCCGCTACCACTAGGCCACCAGCGCTCTCGGATTATTTAAATCCATTCAGTCCATTGTTGCTGGCGACGAGGTTTTACGGGAAATAATAACAGAGCTGCTTTTTAAGTGGATATTTTTTGAGTGCTTGCGAAGCCTTAGTTTTCAGGAAGAAATTTCAGTTCAATTGTTTGTTGTGTGAATTGTCCACAATATTTATTTATTTATATTACTAGCTGCTCGAGGCTTGGTTTACGTGATTGTATACTGATTGCTTATATCAATAGGCACTTTCTCTCCTGATCCCGTTTCTTCTCAATAGATCTTGCAGTCTTTCAGCGTAATAGTTTATATTTTATTCAAGGTTACATCAGTAAAAAATACACTAAAACATTTATTGACTGGCCTCTCAGCTCAGTTGGTAGTAGCTCTGTTTTCTGAGCCGTAGGTCGTACAAAAAAAATGTATGTAAGTATTATATCAGCTATTTGGTTCCCATAGTACAAGCTCTGCTTAGTTGTGTGGATTGTCTATAATATTAATTTATTATTTTTTGAAGTGATTGAGGTACAAACATCCAAACATCTAAAACTTCCCATTTTTAATAGGTACTGTATATTGTAACTAATCCACCCGCACGCATAAGGAATCCAACGAAGAATCGGCCAGATGATCGTCTACACCCTCGTTGTGAGATAAGTAACCCTGGAACTTTTAGAGTCAGAGAATGTTAAGGAACACAAACTAAGATATATTTTTTTTTGTTTGAGAAGAGAAGAGAAGGCTCCAACCTCGCCCACTCCTGTGAGTGCCATCCACAGTATGCACCCCCCGGGGATTAGGTAAGGGTAGGACAGATGAGTTATGTTTTATATGTATCAAAACAAATAACCACTCAGTCCCGTGTGATTGATATTCTCCCCTTTACCCCTTCCCCGTTTACTTCTTACTTCTTTATTTTTTTTTTTAAATGTTATTCATCATAAGTTTGACCATACAAGGTTCTTTCATTGTTTGTAATTATCGGCTATGCCGTATTTAGTAATCGTGTTGATCACCATAAGTTGACCATATAAGGTTCTTTGTAATATTGGATTTTCCCAACTATATGATTCCATCAAGCGATCAATGGTCAAGACCTCGATCCATCCATAATACTAGACAGCGCCAGAAGGTACACCCAGGGGTCCCACGAATGTAATCCCAGCACATTCGTGATTATCCAGGAGTGCTGGATGCCCAGTTACAGATTAGACTGAAGCCCCATATGTTTCACCTTTAGAAACCAGATTGTCAAGTAGAATTTATTGTATATCAGTATTTACAACATTATTCATGTTATGAATAAATACTAACTTTTGATTGTAATAGTTATTACTTTATTATCACACCAATCACATCGAAGCTGAATAGTTTTAGTTAATTTCAATTCAATTACTTTAATCCTTTATAAGGATATAGGAACGAGTGGGAGGGATAATAAATGATTGATAGGAGGAACACTAGTTGAAATCCGGACTCCAACATCTAACCAAACTTACTGGTTTGACAATAGTCTACTGTACCTATGTTTTGGTTGGTTATAGTGTCGAAGGTTGAATTAATAAGCGATGATCTGTCGGCCTAACAGAACATACACTCATTAACTCTATGTAAAGTGTGGGGAATATTTATCAGCTGCATGTATAGTATTTGTGCGTGCAATGAGCTGTAATCACTAATATCAAACTCAATAGAATAATCCCGCTCGTCAAGGTTTGTGAGGTCTTGACGGCACAACAATTCCACACAGTCTCATACTAGTTATGAAAACACCCATAGTGAGTAAAATGTAGTAGACCATTGCAACCCAGCAATTAATAACCTTGAATGGTTAATTATTATTAGTCTAACCTAGAGGAATTTTACCTGGTCAAAACCTTTACCTGATACCTTTACCTCCGTTTACCTTTTACCACAGTTTATTGAATACAATTGAATTTAGACAATCCCACCATTGTCTCTAATTATGTAATTAGCGAGATGGGACTGCCTGTACCTCGCACAGCAAGTAAATCTAGTAATTTAAAATTATTATTATGATTACTTATTCATTTAGGTAAGAACTTAATAACTACGCCATATTTTGATAAGGTTATATCATACTTCCACCTACTGGCTTAATGACTATAATGCAGATTCTGTAAGAAATAATTTACACCTTAGACTCGATAGGATTAAATAATAAATTTCAAAGATTCAAGTTGGAAGACACAATTGCAAGTTCAATGTGATCCTATTGATGAAAGAGTATCATGGTAATAGATTGTTTATAAAAGCAAATAACAAACAATCATAAGTTCAAGACTGGAAATAAACACGTATTGATTTAGTTGTATCATAAACAATGGAAGTGCTAGATTTCTTGTAAGCTGTACATAAAGAGTAAGATGAAAATAGCAAGTAAATTCAAGAGCTGAAACAAATGTTGAAGATTGTAGAAATATTAATATAATTTTCAATTTCCAAAAGGCTTGAAAATAAAATGCTGAATGATAGCATAGCAAAATAAAGTCTGAAAGGCACTCGGTATTTAATATTAGGTACGTCAGAGATTCTATAAATGAATTATGTAATAATTTACTTAAAACAAGTAAATTACAAACACCCGAAAGTTCAAGGCTGAAAATATACACATAGTAATTTAGTTGTATAGTAAACAATGGAAGTATTAGATTTCTTTTAAGCTGTACATAAAGGGTAAAATGGAAAAGGCAAGTAAATTCAAAAGCTGAAACAACTGCTGAAAATTATAGAATATATAAATTACATTTCCCAAATGACTCGTAGATAACATATTAAATAATGAACACAACAAAATAAAAGCTGGAAGGCACACAGTATTTGATACTAGTTCTTCAGAAGTACAATAAGTGATTTATGTATTAATTTACTCAAAACTGTGAAAACTTATCACTCATTATAACAACTGGTATTGCCAAATTGGATCATCACACACAGATAAACTTAAGGATTCTCGATATTAATCTGTTCTTTGCGAATATTTGAATAAGATAAGTTAGGTTTTACCTAAGTTATTATTATGTCAAGGAAATTCAATTCTAAGGAAAACAACAAACCGGTTTTCTATTACTGCATGAACTGATCCAAAATAAAATAATAAAACCAACCTCCAGTAGTCTTCTTTTACCTTAGAACCACCATGCAAAACTGAAATAAAATTAGCCTACATAAAGTGCTAGGTATCATTAATTGTCCATTTATAAATTCAGAAATCACTCGAAGATTTCACATAATATACAGAAGTTGATAGAAGACTTTGCTTCGCTAACCAGTCATCATCATCATCATCATTTCAGCCCGGTATCATCCACTGCTGGATATACACCTCCTTCACCTCTTGTTCCTCCTCTGTCCCGTGTCCTCCTCTGTCCTCTGTCGCTCGCCAGTAAGTACAACTTAATTTAACCACATAATAATGCAGAGCCAATTGAAGGCCCTCTTTTGCTAGCTTGTATGTACATTTCAGATAACTCTCGTAAAACATAGAAGTCGATCGAAAACTTCATTTCAGTAGACTGTATGTACAATTTAGTTTAGTATCTGGAAGAAATTGTATAATTAATCGGAGTACATGGTGGTTCATAAGGTCTCCTCCGGCACCTCAGAAGTCCCTGGATCTATAAGGAACTTGATTAGTACTCTACGGATTTTATTACGAGGTTTGAATTTTTAAGACCTAACATCTATTTCTAGACAGGTCATGTAAAACTTTGGAAGGATTTTAATCGCAAGAAACAAGGAAGCGAAATTCATTTGCCCATCACTGTTGTCACATAGTTTATAACTAAGATAGAATTTCCTTAATACTACACGTAGAGGCTGGAATAAATTTATTAGACTAACTAATATGTGACTTTCCGGTGCACGATAATGAGAATTCGCAATTTTGATTGTGTTTTGTCGCCTTGTTTCTATAAATACACTATCTCAGAGAGTTCCCAATCCACTTTTGGGCTTTGAGGCCCTCCGAGACAATGTTTCGAACAAGTGATTTTAATAAGTTACCAATTAATATGATGTCCGCGACTGTGCCCATTTTCCAAGAATAGTATTTACCAAGTTAAAAGAGCCGCCAACACACGAGGCATCCAACGGAATTGCTACACCTCCTTTGCAATGAGATTGTCCTGCCGACAGCCAAGACAGCCTAGAAGTATATTCTAGACTACGGAGTCCGTTCGGCAGTACTATATCATTGTTGGCTCACAACAAATTACATTATAAAGAATGCAAATAGCAAATAGTTTACTAATATGTAGCACAGTATCAAAAGTCCCTACTCCCTACTTAAAACTAGCTGAAAAGTTTGTTGCTTCACTCAATTTAAAACTTTTGTTATTTAAAATATTTACGGAAATAGATTTCCAGCCTTGGTTCCATTCGTGCTATCACTTAAAACTAGGACGGGAGACTTCTACTGTTAGTCTCAAAACTAACGAATTGAACCAGTGCTTTTACAAATGTGTTATGTAAATAGTGTATATTAATATATAAATAAATAATCATCTAAATAAAAATAAGATGGATGTTCTTTCTCCAGGTTCGATTACTGCTTGGTGTGTAATTTGTTGTTCTATATTTCTTAAATCTAATGAATACTTAAAATCTAAATTAAAATCTAAAGCTGTATCTAACTTCGATTTCGTGAATTATTATTTTCCCTTACGGATAATAATTCAGTACTGGATTACATGTAAAGCATTTCCCTAAGATCCATTAATTTAACTGACGATTCAGCCTCTGTCAATGGATCAATTCCCGGATGATGTTGTACTATTTACTGAGTGAGGCAACAAAAAACACAGAAAACACAAAAACAAAAATGAAAATCAAAGAGACTCGAATAATGAAATATTCACATTTATTTAAAAATATGTAAATTGTCTCTTTTGTGAACATTCCAGTAAACGATAATAGCTAAATGTCGGCTGGAAAAGTCTCGATCCCCTGCATGGAACAATCTAGGCAATCAAGAATCCCTAGATAAAGCACACATTACAAAGTGATTATAAATTAGAAACTCACAGACTCAGCCTGAAGAAAACTTTCACTTCACTTCACTGACTCTATAATCAAACCGAACCACTTATTTATTTATTTATTTACTTTTCGATTTATTTATTTCCCCAAAATATAATTGATAGCCCAAATAACTATTCAAATATAAGAAACGAAAGACTATTTTTTTAAACGGACAATAACAATCAAGCTAATGAGTTATTTTAAAACACTGCCGTGACGTCTCAACGATATTATAAGATGCTATACGATTCCTAACTCGAAACCCTAATTTTTAACACTTTCGCGATAACTGCTAAACCCAAGTTCCCCTGTCAACCCACTAACTTTTAAAAAACAACACTCCCGATCGCGCGACTACACAGTTTCGTGATTCCGGGCCGACTGCCTACCCCCCCTGCTCCTCTTGCTCACGCGCTGACCGGCCGGTAAGGATCATAAATCCTCCCCTTTCGTCTAACGTCGTAGGAGCGTGCGAACTCTCTGCATCTTTTTCTAACACCCTCCATCAGCATTCTATGCGTCTCCCTCTACGATTCTTTTCTTGTTGTTCTGAGGGCCGGGCACACATTCACAGCTCACTTGTGAGTCAACGATTCCCAATATTGAATCTTATTCATATTATAGGTAGGTACAATATTATTCATTCATGTGACAAGAAGAGTGATGTGATGAGTATGGATGTGGATGAGTTATGATTTGAGGTAGGTCTACCAAAGAAAATATGGATGAACTGTGTGAAAGATGAAATAGATAAGAAAGGAGTGAATGCAAAGATGACGGCTGACAGAATAGAATGGAGGAGAAATACATTGTAGACCGACCCCACAAAAACTGGGATAAGGGCAGGAATAAGGAGGTAGGATTGTGTATTATGTGTTTCTGATGATTGTATCTTGATTGCTAAGATTTCATAATTTTCTAAAAATCTGTTACAATAGGCATGACGACTAATTTTCAAAATCTCTTCTATCATATTCAGAAGTATCTATTATGTCTAAAATATATCAATTCTGTAGAAAATTAAGGTTTTTGTGCAATAAAAGTACATTTAAATTTAAATTTTCAAATTCACGCCAAAACGCTCGCTGGTGTCATGGCGTCTGTTATTACGTCACGGGTATGTATATCAACAGTAAACATTGGTGCTTTTGTACTAAATCGGAATGACGTTTACGTAGACGTGACGTAATTCGCTCTGAGCGGTGTTAAAGCCATCATGGCGGATTGTTGTATTTTGTATAAATTATTAATCTCAACATTAAGATAATAAATACATTATTCAAAATCTTTGAACTCTTTTTCATTAGATCAGATAAATATTTTGGCGATACTTGATTACTGTCTTCATGCCTATTCTAGCAGTTTAAAAGCCATAATTCGTTAAAGACGTCAATCTACAAAATACGACATTTTGTAGATTTATTTAACGAATAAATTATTAATCTCGACTTTAATAAGAGAATAAATACATTTTTCAAAATCTTTGAATCCTTTTTCTTTGGATCAGATAAATATTTTGGCGATACTTGATTACTGTCTTCATGCCTATTTTGTATGTATATGTAAGTATATAAAATCAGACCTAATTCAATAAACACCTGAGTTATTTAATACTAATGGATCTCTACAGGGAAAGTTAAATCCGAGTTTTTGAAAGGTAGCTGTTAAGTTCAAGAAGTTCCGTGAAATCTCGATGGAATTATAATTAAAAGCGTATCAACTTCATTAAATGTTCTTATTCTAATTAAAAAGTTATGACAACAAGTAAAAGCAAATACCTCAATAATTTAATCAAAATTGCAGAAGCGCAATATTTTTTCCTTGAATCCTGATAATTAGTTATAATAAATAAATAAACAATGTGGACAAAACAACGTAACACTATATTAGTCCCAAATTTCTGCAATTTTTCATTATCCACACTTGATGTGCGGGCTGGTTTTTCCGCAAGTAGGCCGCTGGCGGGCCCTTTTTGCGTGTTGCTCGAATTTTTTTAGGTTCTACGACACGTCGTTTTCCTTTACCGTTTGAGAGTACTGGCATAGCGCACATTTTTTGACAGAAAAACTCATTGGTACACGACTGGATTTTAACCCACGACCTTCGGATCGGAAGGCAAGGCCGCTACAACTAGACCACCAGTACTCTCTATTAGTCCCAAATAAAGCAGAGATTGTTCTATGGGAACCCGATATTTGAAGTACACATTTTTTTTTATAATAAGACTGACGTAGAGAATAACTGACATACCAACCCAAAGGTAAAATGACGGTTTGATTAAGACCATGATTAAACAAACCGCCATTTTACCTACGTTTTTAATAAAAAGCTCATCTTATAAGGACGTAAACCCACATTCGATACTCTTATACGTTTTTACGGTTCAAAAGAGCTTACATTTTGTGATGACAAAGCAAAGAAGAACCTAATAGCGGTCTCAAAAGATTATCTCCTTTAAATCGGACTTCACAAGATACAATTCGTAGTAATCAATCCAAAGAGATAATCTTTTGTTAAAAATGTGTGGTTTACCCGCTGCCTGTTCACAAACAACCAAGCCAATATTTCACCTGATGTTGAGCAGTGGATCATCAAACGCTCGCTTTGTCCGAGAGCTCGTAGTATGAATAAAGCCTTGAGCACATCTACACGTTCTGTGGTGGCGATCAGTGAAACTCTGTTAAATATGAAAGCGATATTTGACAGCGTTTCACGGATCGCCATTGCCATCGCCTAGATGTGCGTAACCGTATACAACAGCAACAGCATATGGACGCTTGACAAGGGCGTTTCCGACTTTTAAGCATTTTAAAATATCCTTTTTGAATGAGACCCCTATTCCAGTCTCTAAAGAACTTATCATTCCACAACCACACTGTAAATGTCACATTTTTTCTAAATCTTTATTTAAGTAAAAGGATTTGTGAATGTCACATCAGTAGGCCTACCATGAGCTCTGTCTGGCTCTGGCTCTGGTTCTGGTTTTGAATCTGTGTGAGTGTTGACTAAATAAATCCTACGTCACAGACACAGTATAATGCACTGGTGAGCGCTCACTCAGACTCAAAACCAGAACCAGAGACAGAGCCAGACAGAGCTCATGGTAGGCCTACAGAAAGTTGTAAAAAAAAAAACAATGTGATATGCTACGGTGTGAATACGAGTATTTATTGACAGGTAATACAGTTGCGTAGTCTGAAATGAGCCGAGCTACAATCACCGCACGTCCACTTCAAAAACCAATAACGCAATTTGTTTCCTATACTCGTATGCATAGCAAAATGGATTGTGGTTTTCGCTCGTAGAACTACTATGAAATAACATAAAAAGGTTATATTTTGTCTCTTATTTTGGGGACAGCCTTTTCAACACTTTGCTGGCCAATTTCATTGGAATTTCTTCACTTCATTCTAAAACTTTCGAAATGAATGAAAGAATGAAATGAATGATACGAAAGCATGAAAAGAATGACAAAATGAATGAACGACTGGACTGGACACTGACCACTCTTTTTTTTTTAGACAGCTAAGTTAGTAAACAATAGCATACGGCCCACCTGATGGAAAGCGGTTACGTAGCCTAGAGACGCTTGCAACACCAGAGGCATCACTGCACGTTGCTGACCCTTTAATTGGTGTCTCGTCCGCACCCGCAAGTCGTCGCTCAATTTAGATTGACAGATTAGTCTGAGGTCGTCCTGCACTACGTTTGCTCTGGGTACATCATCACAGTTTTCATCAGCCTTCATCTTCACTACAGTCTAATTTAATGGTGTGGGTTTATGGTCGATGTGTCACATGTGTCATAGGAAGACTCAATGCTTCAATATGGACTCGACCAAATTGTATAAGACTGAAAACTTTCTTTTTTATAGTGTTGCTGTCCAAAAACATTGCAAAGCGTTCCTGTCAGGAGTTTCAGCCGCTATATTTATAGCTGCCTTAAGAATGCTGGGACGCATTTAGAATGCCGACCCGCAGCGCTGTCCACGCGCCTTCCATACTAATTTGGAATATTATTTACCCTTTATTTATAGGTGATTATAGAAACTACAGAAATAGCTATGTAGACGCTCATTCCATTTTCAGAGCCAACTGTTTATTGTAAAAATCGAAAAATGTATGTAATATTAAAACACAGATTTAAATTCTCTAACAAAGTATGTATTTTCAAAAAACTATGTAAGTATCAGCTATCTGGTTCTCACTCCAAGCTCTGCCTTATTTGGAGCTAGATAGTGTTATGTCGATTGTCCACATCGGAATAACCAGCATAAAATCAATATTTTTAGCCGTCATTTTGTCACCGATTACTTTTTTAGGAAACCAGGACAAACTAAATCTTCCTTCATACATGTACGTAAGATCAATGACGAAACGCCTGTAATTTCAGTTGCCCACTATAAATCGAGCCTGCCCGATACGGATAACTAACTGGATATGCTAAGTAATTTTATCACGACCGTCCGACCATGATGGGACGGCTCAGAATTAGATCAAGTTAAATTAGGTTTATATTTGGACTGCGCGTGTAGAAGCTAATAGAACCGACAGCTGCGGGGGAATAAAGTTCTTGAATTGAGATTATAACCCGAAAGATGCATTGTAGGACAATAGAGGCCGATGTCATTGGGAAAAATTCGTTATCGAGATGGAAAGAAATAAAATAACTCTTCCTGGGAAAAGTAAGGAAGCATACGTCCAGCAGTGAACTTAACTTCTTCAGTCTGATAGTGATGATAAGTGCCATCTTCACTAGTTTTGTAACGACATTTCGTAACCAGCTACGTATACTTAGATAGATAGAAAATAGGAAATGCTTTATTGCACACAACAAATTATTAAAGTACAGGTACTAAAAAACTATTTGCCTCATACAACGGGCGGTCTCATCGCTAAACAGCGTTTTCCACCAACCTTTGGATGGAAACGACTCAAGATTAAAAGGGATTTAAGGGGGGAAGGGAAGGGGGGAGGATTTACAAGGGGATTTTACTTAACTTTTTAAGGTTTGTTCCAGTATTCTTCTCATGAAAAACAGCATTATTATGTATGATTACAGTCTCTAGTTGATAAATCAATGAAATTAATTCAAGGTTTTTATTTTATTTCGGTCGTGAAAGGGCCCGGTGGGACAAGGTTTCACTCAATCTATTTTAGAAGGGATAACATCCCATACGTTTACGTAGCACATTTACATTATTTATTTATCTTAAACTCATTTTATTACGGTGGATAGCTTTTGAGAAAATGTGGTTTTCCTATGTTTTATTCGTGTGTAAGTTCACCATTGCATAGGAGCCAATAAATCAATTAATTTCGGAAACGAAGTAAATTTTAAGAGACTGTATTGTACTAGTAAGACAATATACTATCTCTCTTTATTATTTTTGCTTGGTATTCAAAATTTGTATCTCTTGTACCCTTGTTAGATATTTAAATTACCTCTATAGAAGAAAAAAATATATATTCGATAGTCGTAATGTCATTGTATGTGAGTTCACCTCATGAGCGAATAAATCAATTAATGAGAGAAAAGACCAAGCAAAAAATAATAACGACCTCTTTTTATAATTTTTTGCAGGGTATTCAAAATCTGTGCCTCTGAGTTCTTAGATATTTACCGTGCTTGAAACTTTGTCTTGATTTTATTTTTTGAGTCCTATGATGTCAGACTGTGGAGCACAAGCCTCCTCCTCTAATAATAATAAAAACCCAAGACTAATACATACATAATCAAAACCGCAAAGGATTCGAGGATATGTTTTTATATAAGGAAATTCATTTCCTCTGGTATAAGAGCGCAAAAGAAAATAACATTTGAAAAAACTGCTACCTGTCCGCTCCCTTTGTTTCAATACAGTTTCTATTACTGAGTTCTACTTCAAACAATTTCAAAGCTTTAGACAATCCTAGCAAATCCAATTTTATTGTGACATGTAATGCAGTGGCTATCGTTGGACAGCAGACACCGCAGATCTCTACAACACAGCTTCTCCACCAGTTTTCCTACTCTAAGCTCTAAGCTGGTTTCGTATTCCCATTTTCGATTCGCCCCAGCACCGCACGGGTGGAAAATTTTATAAACTTAACATTTTCACCCGGTTTTTTATTTAACTGCTGTGGGAAGCTGGAAAGAGTCGCGAGTAATAGCCTATGTTACTCATGGATAATGTAGTTTTTTATGGTGCAATAATTTATTAAAACGGTACAGTCGTTTTTGAGGTTATTCGTTCTATACATCAATACAAATAATTTATCTTTATTAGTGTAGTTTGTGTAGATAGTGTGGTACTCAAGCAGCAACAGCTTGGCTGTGAAAATTTATCTTGCCCCGTTTTGCCCCACATTTGGATTCAAAATATCAATAGGTTTGTTTGCATTGTTTAAGCTAATTTCTAAATACGATATTTTTTGCACGAAGCGTTTCGTACGTTAAATGCACCAAGTCAATCTAGAATATACCAGGAAGATACTATTTTTAAACCTATATACTATTTAAGTTTTTGCAGTCTTTTTCAGAAAAGACTTTCACCGTTGAAAATTGGACTCTTAGTTTTCCAAACATAACTGAGTTCTCATAAAGATATAGGATATCGTCTGAAAGCGCCTCTTTGTATTCAATCGAAGCCTGTTTCAACCTGTTGCTTCTCAAGCCCACAAAATACGTTATTATAACACTGACTAGAGCACATTGTTCGTTCTCCAGCATTGCATTAGCATTCAAACTAGTATGTACATGACTGTATTGTATAGGAATAGGTGAAGAACCTTAGCTTGTGGACAGCAAGAGGATAGTCTATGACTTTTCCACAAAGAGGTAGAAAACAAGAAACGCAGTAAGGAGTTTGAAGTCTATGCTTTACTTAGACAATATGCTTTACCATCAATAGTGGCCAAAAATTATAGAAAAAAGGTTGTTTCAGTTTTTGACAGCGGTTGAAACATCCTTGATGAGTTCCTATTTCAAAAAAAAAAAAAAAAAACATTATTGTGGACAATTCACACAACACTACCCAGCCCCAAACTAAGCAGAGCTTGTAATATGGGAACCAGATAGCTGATATAATACTTGAATACATTTATTTTTGTAAATACATACTTAGAATACAATATAACACCCAGACAGAGAACAAACATTTATGTTCACCACACAAATATTTGTTCTCGGTGGGGATCGAACCCACGACCTACGGCGCAGAAGGCAGAGCTACTACCAACTGAGCTAGAGGCCAGTCACAAATATAATTTTGAAAATGGAATAAAATTTAAATTAGACAAATAATAATAATAATAATAAATATTCTGGACAATTCACACAACACTACCCAGCCCCAAACTAAGCAGAGCTTGTAATATGGGAACCAGATAGCTGAGTAAAAATGCGCGATAAGTAAGTATATAATATATCAGGAATTAACATCAGCATCAGAAATTAGATAATTAAAATATCTGTTGATATTCCACGGGAGTTACTTGTGAGGTGATTGCGTATCTTTTCTTTTAAAACCTTAGCCAAATCTGTCAGTTTTGACATCATTTTGAGCTTCAATTGCAATGAAAAACTGGTATGACAACAAATATTTACTGGATGAAAAATGATGGTAACAAGATTTGTGATTGCTGTTCCTTGTTAGAATCATTTATTTGTTACAAAGTTTGTGATTGCAACAGAATTACACAGTGGCCCTGCTGATAGGTACCTATTGCTTCTTCTTAAAAAAAATGAGGCACATTAAGATCAAAACAGAAATTCCATTAACAGCATCTACAAGTTTCACAATAAATACAAGCATGGAAATTTAATCAAATTTCGTCTTGCCACCTCAGCTAAGCTGCTTCTGACAGATTCTATTGTAGACCGACACATTTTAATTAAAAACATGACGTGGCGTCTACGGTAAGGATACAATATGTATTATTTTGTGCAAAAAATGCAAAATTTTTAATTTTTGGATAATTGGATGTTTATTGCTCGATCTCGCTCTTCCTGAACCAACTGGGATGAAACTTTGACAAAATACAGTTTGATTTGTTTTTTCATTTCATTTCATGTTGGTGACATCAGGATAAATGCAATGGAAATCGGTTTTAGACTGAATAAGCCTACGCTTTACATTAATCTCAAACATATTAAAAAAAAAAACATTTAAGTATCATTTTTTTGACGCGAGCGGTTTCCATTTCTACTCTGAACTGAACTCATAAAACAGTGTGCTAGGCTATAATTTAGTACAATTTTCAGGTAGGTTTCGTACCTTTCCTACTCAACAGTCTGTAATTACAAAGATTTTTATAATGTCCCAAAAGTTAAGAGCCGAGCGGGATTTGAACCCGCGACCTTCCCCTCGATACGGGGCTCCGCTGACCACTGCGCCATCGGATCCTAATCACACTCGACGAATAATAAATCTTTGTGATTTCCTTAAGTGTAGTAAACACTATAAAATTAATAAACAAGTCTGTAATTAATTGCTCATCGCAAGAAAATCAATACAATTTCGGTAAGTTTGCTAAGCCTTTGGGATTATAACAAGCAATCAATAAATGAACTTACGACCTTCCTATTGTTAAACGGTTTTGGGAATAGGACATCCCTACTGAGACCGGCCTCAGCTCAGTTGGTAATAGATCTGGCTCATGCGCCGTAGGTCGTGAGTTTGATCCCCACCAAAAACAAATATTTATGTGGTGAACGCAGATGTTTGTTCTCTGTCTGTGTGTTATATTGTATTCTAAGTAAATATTGCTATCTGGTTGCTGGTACAAGCTCTGCTTAGTTTGGGGCTAGGTAAGGCTGTGTAGTTTGTCCAGAATATTAATTTTACTATTTATTTATCGACACAAAATAAGTGTGTGCTTCTCATTGATCTACAAATGTAGGTCGATGGTGCTTCTGCTGGCTGATAATAAGGATGATGAATTAATTTTACAGTAAAAACAATTTTTTATTGAGGAATCAAGTAACACAAGGGAGTATAAACAGAAGGATACGTAGGTATATAAAATAGACACAATAGTTATAAAAACTGTGACGCAGCTGTCAACGCCCACCTCAAATATTGTTTCTCATATACAATTATTGAACAATTAGATGAAAACATAAAACTAAGAAGTTACAGTGCGTTAGAAGTGCGTTCGCCCAGTAGGTTAATAAGGTTGTATTTGTTCGTTGCGTTTTTTCTTATTGTGAGTTATTAGTTATGAGTGTATTGATATAGAGAACCCATTGGTAAGACAAACCTTACTTAGGCTTTAAACCAGTGTTCGATGTTAAATGTACCTAACTTTCTGTATAATAAATAAATAAAATAACAAAAAAAAAAAAAAAACTACAGAGCCATTATAGATAGTATAGTAGATGTGTGTAGGTACTTATTTCTTTCTATGTGTTTCTGTATGTGTTCTATGTTTTATTTTTCTCTTATAATTTATTGTGTACCCGTACCTTTACTCAATGTTCTTCTCTTTCTGTTGTTTAATTTTATTTATAAGCTGTGTTTTTTGAGCCAAATTGTGGTGTATCTAGTATTTATGTGATAAATAAATAAATAAATAAATATTGTGGACAATTCACACAATAAAATGATGTGGGTAGTTATGTTTTCTCGCCAGTCGGTTGCGAACCATCGATTACACGAGTTCATAAATGGGATCTGCGTTGTTTCATTGTTAATATCCTGAAATATAGGACACAAATATAAAAGTTATCTATCTATCTATCATATAACTACAAGTAAAAAGAGGTGCAGGGTTAAAATTACTAACTTTATGAAGTGGCCGGCGAGCCACGGCTGATTACTCTTGGATCGGATCAGCGGCCGACCCTAATTATGGAACCCTCTCAGAGGCGACACAGATATCAGAGCACGAATCAGTAGACCTACCACAAGCTCTGTCTGGCTGTCTCTGGTTCTAGTTTTGAGTCTGTGTGAGTGTTGACTAACTAAATCCTACGTCGGAACGTCACACACACAGTATAATACACTGGTGAGCACTCACACAGACTCAAAACCAGAGCCAGAGCCACACACAGCTTTTGGTAGGCCTATAGGGTTACTAAGTGTAAAAACTTATTAATTTAGATGTATTCATCTGAAGTAGGGATACTTTGAAATGGTGAGATCTGAACCCGTCCTTTATAAATGAAGTTTCTTTCGTCATGAAATCTCTAGATTACAAAGTACAAACACAAAATGTTACTTATACTACTAACCACGAAAACATAACATCAACAAAACGTTTTAATTAAAACTTAATTAGTTAAAATCATTAGTTTTTAAATTCTAAACAAGCTTTTCCAACTAAATTCTGTTCATACGATTCAACAACTTCGTCTGACTCAGAGTATTAATTACAGACTTAAAGTGAGGGTAAAATAACAAACAATTTAACTTAGAGGTAATTCCATCATCTATTTCGAACTGGGTTCTCATATTGACGGTGTTCGAGGTCTTATTTCAGTTTTACTTTGTAAGGTTTATTCAGGGACGTTGTTAGTTTGGATAAGGGGCAATTCAGATAATTAGGTACAGTGGGATACGAATCAATAATAAACACAGATTATAAAACAAATCTAGAAGGCCAAATTTGCATACTCATGAAAGTCACAGAAAGAACATAAAATCTCCATCATCGCTCTTAAGAGCGCATCGTGCGATAATTTCAGTTTTTTTTTTAATTCATAACTAAATAACTAAGTGACATTTTAAAAATCGCAAAAGGACTAATTGTAGACTATACATTTGAGATTAATTCGAATTTAAGTGTGGTAAAAAAATATACTATTTAACATGACATTCTATTTAACGCTAATGAAAATTGTATGTCAGCGTTAAATAGAACGTCATGTTAAATAGTATATTTTTTTAACACACTTAAATTTGAATTAATCTCAAATGTATAGTCTACAATTAGTCCTTTTGCGATTTTTAAAATGTCACTTAGTTATTTGGTTATGAATTTAAAAAAAAAAATCTCAAATTTTCGCACGATGCGCTCTTAAATAATAAAACATTCATCCGTTCATTCCATAAACTCTCATTCAGCCGTTCACATTTCTTAGACTACGTTCCATTTCACACATCTCACTTACGTTCCGTTATAATTTTCTCTACAGATCCTACCCGACTATAAAACAAAAGAAAACTTGGAAAGTCTCTTATTTTTAAACGCATCATAGCTTTTTTACTAGCTCTGATTATTACGATATAGCTTGGGTTTGTCCTAGCTAGGACAAATTAACATTAAATTTTGTATAAAGAACACAGATGTTTGTTCCTTGGCTATTGGTACAAGCTTTACGTAGTTTTATTCGCGTTGTGTGAATTTTTCAATTTGGGATTCACCATACAAATAAAAAAAAATGGAGCGTATCGATCATGTTCTATAAAGTGTTATTCATAATTAGCTGCAAATACTCAGGAATTAGGTTCAACAAATAAAATAAAAAATATTTATGAAATGATTTTTTTTAAGTTTTGTTATGAAAATCCCGAGAAAATCGAAAAAGAATATCCTTTGGAATCATTGGCACCTGACCTATTTTGACCTTTGACACGCGCCCGCGCGCCGTGAGCGACACTCTGCGTTCAGTCACCGCCTGGGTGGGTCATCGTCCTGTTCTCCATGGCAATCATTATGCAATAGCCGTAAAAAAAATAATAATAATAAAATTTTGATACAAAAACTTAAATCAAAACTAAAAAAAAATCATTTCATAAATATGTTTTATTTTATTTGTTGAACCTAATTCCTGAGTATTTGCAGCTAATTATGAATAACCCTGTATACCTGGTAAAATATCGCCACACCTACCAATCAGATACGATGATGCTTGTTTCAGCCCCATTTTTAGATTTCCTAGCTCCAACCCTGTTTCCACTCTGACGCTTCCATGAAAATTAATAAAAAGAAAACGTATTGAAAACCTTCAAAGATCTTTTACTTTACAAAAGCTTTACTCAATAAAAGCGAGCAATAAATTTCATATTATAGTCGATCAGTCGACCAATTCTTTCTTTTACAACTATTATAACAATTAAATATATTTAAAAAAAATGTAGTATGTAAAAAATGTCAGGTAACTGTTATTTCATGGGTGCCCCTATTTACGGGACGCTTTAGTGCCTGAGACAGGGACAAATTTCTGATGGGTTTCTATAGTACACGTTTCACTACAAGGTTGCCTGGTAGAGATCGCTGTTAGCGATAAAGCTCCTCATTGTTTTACTGTGAATGTTTCTTTTTAAGCGAAATACTGTATTTGTATATGTGTCATGGTAATCAATAAAGAGTTATCTATCTATCTTATAAAACTTGCCATTTTAGAATGGTGGAAACCAATCCCAAGAGCAAACCGTCCGTCCGTTCGTGAGCAAAAGTCCGCAGCTTAGTCATGCGGGTAGTAGGTACTATGACATATCCTTGTGTTCAATAAAGTGTTCTCTATAAGACCCGAGGCCTCGCGGGTCTTCAAAATTTTGTCTAGGCGACTGATCGAAGCGACGCGTGACCCAAGAGCTGGTGGGTATCTGGCGCAGCGTATAAGCATTGCTATTCAGGGTGGCAATTCCACCAGCGTCTTGGGGACGCTTCCGTCTGGCACTGATTTGGATCAGTTGAGCTATCTCTAGATCGTTTGTAACGATCTGCAGATAGATCAACTGTTTCTTGTGTATTTTGTACATTTTGTAAATATTTATTAAATTGTAAGTTTCTTTGTGTAAATAAATGTATTTATAGTATTATTATAATTATGTATTATTATATGTGTGTATTAGTGATCAAGTATTATATATTATTACATTTACCCGTTCCTTAAAGTTTGATTGTCGTTGTTGCAGGATGCTGGGTGGCGTGGGAGGGCGGGCTGCGTCGATGCGCCGGCGCGGCAGCTCGCCCGGCGTGCGGCGGCTGGCCGCGGCCGCAGCCGGCGCCGGCGCGGACGAGTCGCCGCCCTCCCCGCGTCCCACGCGCCGCCGCCGCGCCGCCGTCTCCTCGGCGGACCACAAGACCTGCGCGCTTATACACACCAGGCTCAAGCTGGGGGACATCATGTAAGCCAGCGGTTCTCAAACTTTTTTGGTCACGGAACCCTTTTGACAAGCAAAATACTTGACGGAACTCGAACATTCGAACATTGAGTCGGCGCCTTTGATAAACAAAAAGCGGAAATAAAAATAGAAATACAAAAAAATGCGTTGTAAACAATCTCGACTTTATTTTTTTGAAGATAGAGCCGAAAGTCGCTTGTTCACAACTATAGCGTCTAATTCAGAGGCAGCTTTTATCAAAGGGACTGCGCGCTCACAAGTATACGCGCGGCGGGCGGAGTCAAAACGTTCGACCAGTGACCAGAGAGAGGTATTTTGTTTTTTTTTCTAAATTCTTGTGGAACCCCTACAGGGGTAGCGCGGAACCCTAGGGTTCCTCGGAACACACTTTGAGTACCGCTGATGTAAGCTATACAACTACCCTCACTTACAAGCGTTTATCAACTTCAACTTCTTAATTAGAAGGCGTCTGTCCGTTTGGACAATTTGGCCAGTGTCAAGTGAGGATATATTACATAATTACTCGTAAAATATGTAGTTTTCAGCAAAATATGTAGTCAGTCATAAGACAAGTCGGTCGTCATAGGCTTTGAAGGAAAAGATGGTGTCTTTCTTCAAAGCCATCGGAAACACTTTGGTTCATGATCTCACACATCTCTCTCACATAAGATATTATCACATACTTAATACACTTTCATTCCAATTGCTCACACTCTGTGCTAGGACCTCGAGTATTTTTTTTTTATTTATTTAAAGAGCGTTGTTGGTTGATTAAAATACCACCGAAATTACACAGCAGAACTCAAAATATTTAACACCAGAAATCAGCCTCCGCCATCGCCTAGTGAAAAAAAACAGTGGCAGGGCTAACTTTATGCAATATCTCACACCTTGTATGTCACACAAGTAACGCTTGTATTTGAGAGAGTTATAGTAAGAGTATACGCGCTACCGATAGTCCTCACTGTGATGGTCACGGAATTTGCCATGATGCCAGCAAAGAATCGAACTCTCCATATTGGAGGTCGTTAGGAGCAGCTAAACAGCAGCAGCATTTGAGTATTCAACATCATACTCCATTGCCCGCAGCAAGAACTGAGCCCGCAAAATGTTTTAAAAGTTCAGATATCTACAAAAGTTTCCCGCCACTGTTCGTTTACAAAAGAGACTTCGAACGCCATCTATATTATAAACACACTAACCCATTAGAGTGAGCTCTTCGCGTCTCTTCATAAAAAAGACAGTAGCGCCATTGCGGACAAAACTGGAAACTAACAGTGCCATCTGTGAAAACTTAAAAGCTGATACGAGCGCCATCTATACTGTCAACTATTGAACTTCGTTTTCAGAATACATGGGTACCCATCTCGTTTTGCAGTGCTACTATTACTAGCGCCATCTATTGGATGGGTTTGAAATGGCTCTAGTGTTGTTTCAGATTAGGCACTGGAACAAGAACTACCTTTTACTTGATAGCGACATCTATGAATGATTCACAAAACCAAGAAGCGTGTTTAACCTGACGCAATCTATTAGAATAAATGAAAAATGTGTTATTTCAGTTGAGGGATTCGTGGGAGTGACGTACGTTCCCTCTGTGAAACGCTGTCTTTTTCATGGATTTAGTATCTTAAATAACAGATGTCGCTGCTATTCCGATTTGTACAATTACTCATTTATTTCATTGGTATAATTAGATATAGCTTCAATTTTTACTTTTCAATTTAGATCAGTTAAAGCTATTTGGAATTAACTTTGACTGAAAAGTACAACAAAGTTTTTTTTTTATAGATAAAATTCTGTCTTGCCAGCATTATAAAAATAAAATATTTGAAACAAGAACTAAATGTCACATGTGACTTGTTCTTGGGGTTTGGGGTTCTATTTTCCCCAATACCTACAAATAAAACTCAAGCTTTTTCAATTCACCCCATAGACATCGAAAGTCCTTGCCCTCGATTCACCCGTAAACTGAGTAGAAGAAAATCGGCCAAATTCAATATAATAATATAATAACGGGAGCCTTACGTCCTGTCCACAGCATTCGTATGGTGTAAATGGAACACTCCGTTTTCCCCACGTGGCTATTCTATTGATTTCCTGCGGTAGAACGAGACAGCGCCATACCTCAATTTGTTGCACTATTTTTCGTCTCCCTCATCCGCCAATATATGACCCATTTTTATGCCGCTTTCCCTATATTAATACAGCCTAAGTAATTAGGTGAAAAGTTCCGTCGACGCGATGTAATCGCAGCCCTATGGTATGACTGCATTAATAGGCCTATTTCGTTTGGAACGATAACTTTATTAATTTATTACATACCTTCCTTTAAATGGGTTTTCCTTCCTTTTTTAGTATTTGTGATTTTACTATGCCTTAAAAACAATTAAATGCTTAATAAACTTTGGGAACATGTTGAAAAACAAAAAGTGATGATAAAACGTACTCAGTAAAGCCTTGCCTACATCTGTGTTTGAATGCGTTCTGCGTTGGCGATCAGTGAAACGCTGTCAAATATGACAGCGATATTTTGCAGCGTTTTACTGATTGCCATCACCCTTGCTAGATGTGCGCAGGGCTCATTAAGCTTGTTAAAACCTTTTTTTGTCACTACATTAAAATATGTTCAATCAAAGAACCAACAATAAAAGAGTCCGTTTAACAATTTAATCGAATTATATTCAGTTTATTTCAATTAGCCGTTCCAACAGCTCCAATAATGTAACCGATTAATCAGACTCGATGTGATTCGAAGCAGCAGTTCATTTTAACATGATTCTCACTTTATACAATAAATGCTGTAATGGCCCGAACACACCTAGTTCGCTGGCGGTAGCGATCAGTGAAACGCTGTCAAATATTGCTGTCAGATTTGAGATTTGACAGCGTTTCACTGATCGCTACCGCCAGCGAACTAGGTGTGTTCGAGCCTTAAAAGAATTTTTTTGATTCAAATGTCAGTGGTCTCAAATAATGAAGTAAAACATCGTGATGATATAGATCGAAAGACGAAATCCGCCCCCACCTTATACTCAATACTCAATACATTTATTGCTTTACACATGGTTTAATTTGTACATACATAGTTTTTAAGTGTAAGTTGGACCCTGCATAGGGTATAGCAAACATGGAGGCAGGCCGAGGTTTAAAGGTAAGTAGGTACATTCGATTAAATTATAAATAGTTAGCTTGGATATAGACGGAAGACATTGTTTTTCTAAAAGTCCACTGCTGTTACTGACTGTGTTCTTCTTTTCCAGGCTGACAATATAGACCTATACAGGGTGTCCCATAAGTCAACGTCCAGCCGAAAACGGACGATAGGCCAAGTCATGACAGCTATCTAAAAAATATAGAAAAAAAAAATTGTCATGTAATTTTCGAGTTATGAGTATTTTAAAAAAACAAGAAAAACTGACATCCTGCGATGATCTTTTAAGTCCTGTGACTACAAATATTCACTTTTCATGAAACTTTTTTTTGCAACGTAAGCATGAATAACTCTTCTGTAAATTACAATTCAAAATTAAGCCATAACTGCCTCAGTTTTCAATGAAATCGTGGAGTTTTGGCCAACACTTCATTTCAGATAATTACATCACCCAACTTTAACCGTCTGTACCACAAAAAAAATGTACTACACTATCATGGCAAATAACTTTAAAAAATGGCGCATTTATCCAGAATTCCAAAATGGTATAATACTTGCTAGAGTACTCCTTAGTTTTGGAAATAAAAAATGATTTTTCAACTAAACCGGATTTCCAATCAATTTTATTTCATTAGATAAAATGTTTGTACCCTTTAAATCATGGGTTTAAAATGCCTACGCTGCGTTTTTAAGTGACTTACAATTCACAGGTACAAGTAAATATCATTTGACGATGTAAATAAACAGTTAGAGCCACCATCTTGTCGAAAGAGTAATAACCATGGGTTTTCAAGTTGGATCAGTTGAGCTATCTCTAGATCGTTTGTAACGATCGGGAGAGCTCAAATGTTTTTTGTGTATTTTGTACATTTTGTAAATATTTGTTTAATTGTAAGTTTCTTAGTGTAAATAAAGTTTTCAAGTAATTTGTTAGTTTTAGGTAAAAGTTTGAAATAAAATTCAATCATAGGATTACTTCAATCGTGATTTTAATCTAAAGATTTCCTTCGCCCGTTGCCGGTCTTATTACATGGTTATTGACGTGACAACGTCTTATAATTTGATGTAGCCGGCTGCACGCACGAAAAAACATGACTCATGTGGCGTTACCTCGCTCTGAGGCGTTCCATTTAATACTTGAAGTGCAGTCCTACATGAATCTAATAATCCTATTGAATTTTATTTCAAACTTTCACCTATGGTTATTACTCTTTCGACAAGATGGTGGCTCTATTTGTTTACTTGCATTGTCGAAATGGTATTTACTTGTACCTGTAAATTGTGAGTGACTTAAAAACACAGCGTAGGCATTTTAAGTCCATAATTTAGAAGGTACAAACATTTTTATCTCATGAAATAAAATTGATTGGAAATCCGGTTTAGTTGAAAAAACATTTTTTATTTCCAAAACTAAGGAGTACTCTAGCAAGTATTATACTATTTTGGAATCCTGGATAAATGCGCCATTTTTTAAAGTTACTTGCCATGATAGTGTAGTAATTTTTTTTTGCAGTACTGACGGTTAAAGTTGGGTGATGTAATTATCTGAAATGAAATGTTGGCCAAAACTCCACGATTTCATTGAAAACTGAGGTAGTTATGGCCTAATTTTGAATTGTAATTTACAGAAGGGTTATTCATGCTTACGTTGCAGAAAAAAGTTTCATGAAAAGTTAATATTTGTAGTCACAGGACTTAAAAGATCATCACAGGGTGTCAGTTTTTCCTGTTTTTCTTAAATACTCATAACTCGAAAGTTACATAACAAATATTTTTTTTTATATTTTTCTGATAACTGTCATGACTTGGCGCATCCCCCATTTTCGGTTGGACGTTGACTTATGGGACACCCTGTATATTAATTTAAAAAAAAACCTCTTCCTCTTTACCCGATAGACCAATGTTTGTCAGTATATATGTCAGTAGAATACAGAAACATTTTGATAATCCATTACCAATAAAAATGAGCAATGGAGTGGTGGATATAGGTGGTGCCATTACAGGCACATAAGACTTTAGTAGGTACCGTAACGTTTAAAAGTAATATTTGTGTGTAACGTAGCACTCCGTAGCGCGTAGCACATATCGATGCGCTACGCTGCTACGACACTACTGCTCGCTATCATTTTTAATTATAATGGTATTTTTGTTTTACTTTTATCTCTTATAATGGTATTCTTAGTTTAATTTGGCTGCTTCAAAAACACGGTTTAGCTTGATAAATAATTAATCATTAAAATTCTGTATAAAATTATTGTCAATTTTTAAAACATCAAATTTATTTTCAATTAAAATTATTTAACTCAAACACAGACGAATAAAAACTCACCGGCTTATAATCAAAATAAGATCCGAACAATTAAAAACAAAAACTCATTCCATTTAATCTCTACAAAGTTAACCCATTTGTTATTAGTGCACTAGTCTAAACACCTTATTTTCCTCGGAAACTCTTGCAAAGTCAAAGTAAATTGGACCTAAAATAATTAAAAACACTGAACAATAGCTCGGCGTTCGTTTGTAGGATTGGGAGCCATCAAGTTCTTGCTTTGTGCTCGCTAGCGCAGGGCGGAGTGTGAATGTAGGTTTCAAGCAGTTACTACTGCGGCCAGCACTAAGTGTTTGGGTCATGCTACACGGGCGGTTCTCCCGCCGCGGGAATCCGCTTGACAAAGCTTCCGCAGACCATTAAACTATACGGGACGCGGTTTTTCGCTTTCTTTTGTTCATTTCAACATGGACCTGCAACATGGAACGCAAATGCACGAACGACAAGCGAGCGAGAAGGTCCCGCGCACAATGACGCAATAGCGGATAACCGCCCGTGTAGTTTAGAACGGCGGTTTGACGCTGCATGCGGCGGTCGAATTTCTCCCGCCTGCAAACCGCGGCGGGAAACCGCGCCGTGTAGTTTGTAGCATAAAATGTCCATAAGAATTGAGTCTAGTGCGGTTCAGAAGCGGATTCCCTCGGCGGGAGAACCGCCCGTGTAGCATATATAAAAAAGTTATCTATCTATCTATCTATCATAGCCCTTAGAGTTAGTATTTTCAAGAATCGAAAAGGTTGATTCAGCTGTACGCCATATATATAACTTTTGAAACAGT
The DNA here is from genome assembly GCA_947578465.1 of Thera obeliscata. Classification (NCBI taxonomy): domain Eukaryota; kingdom Metazoa; phylum Arthropoda; class Insecta; order Lepidoptera; family Geometridae; genus Thera; species Thera obeliscata. The sequence goes on from OX387926.1 coordinate 11,723,686, forward strand.
AATGGTTTTGATCAATAATTAGAATGTTTTGTCACCTTGTTATTATTATATACTTAACATCATTTGTATTTTTAAAACAAATAAACCTAAAATTCATACTAGCACAAAATATACAAAATACACAAGTAACAGTTGAGCTATCCACAAGCGATCTTGAGATAGCTGAACTGAGATATCTAATATCATTTGTATTTTTAAAACAAATAAACCTACAATTCATACTAGCACAAAATATACAAAATACTCAAGTAACAGTTGAGCTATCCACAAACGATCTTGAGATAGCTGAACTGAGATAGCTAATATCATTTGTATTTTTAAAACAAATAAACCTACAATTATTCAAACTAGCACAAAATATACAAAATACTCAAGTAACAGTTGAGCTATCCACAAACGATCTTGAGATAGCTGAACTGAGATAGCTAATATCATTTGTATTTTTAAAACAAATAAACCTACAATTCATACTAGCACAATATATACAAAATACTCAAGTAACAGTTGAGCTATCCACAAACGATCTTGAGATAGCTGAACTATTATTCACTCTCCTAACAATAGTTTTTAAGTTTTATTTCTGTCTGGAACCTAATTCTCAGCTCACCTCGGATCATTTTGCAATTTTATTTTATTGCTTTTTTTAGAAGAGAGAATGGATAATTTCCTTGAGTAATTCATCGACGGCCTCATCGTAGAAGCCTCGACAGCTACGATATACGGAAAACGTAGAAAAAGTGCGGGGTTGTGCAATGCCAATGTGTATCTAAGGGACATTGAAAATCTCGGTTGGCCCGAGAATAAGGCTCCTGATACTAACAAATTGGATTTACGATTTTCTAAAATAAATAAATTGAATTGAAATTTAATTGAATTTATGATTATACTGTGTAGGTATGTGGGTGGCAAAGACAAAGTTCATTCTGTTTATACAGAGACGTTCAGGCTAAATTAACCTCTAAACACAACTTTGAAAACACACGATGTAACTTCTGAGAACCGCTTTAAATAGACAATACTGGCAATTAACAAACTCGTTTTAAACGTATAATTGCAACGCAGACGTGCAACCTGGATTGGCCCCAATGACACAGTAATAGTGGTGTAACTGGGGGAACGTCCACGTGTGTAGTTCTACCACAAGCTCTGGCTGGCCCTGTCTCTGGCTCTGGTTTTGAGTCTGTGTGAGTGCTCACCAGTGTATTAAACTGTGTATGTGACGTTTCAACGTAGGATTTATTTAGGCAACACTCACATTGACTCAAAACCAGAGCCAGAGACAGAGCCAGACCGAGCTTGTGGTAGGCTTACTGGATTGGCCCCAATGACACAGTAATGGTGTAACTGTGGGACCGTCCACGTGTACAAAAACCCAGCGAGTTGCAATAACCCAGATATACGAGTAAAAAAGTAAAACATTGTGGTGAACTAAAAATCTGTCCAAAGATAAACAATGGTTGCAGTATAATTATTATCTCTTACAATGGGTGGTTAACAAACAGAGATACACGAATTTTATGCATAATATCTATATTTATAAAAGAAAGTCGTGTTAGTTACACTATTTATAACTCAAGAACGGCGGAACTGATTTGACAGAAAATTAGTGGGGAGGTAGCTTAGAACCGGGAGAAGGACATAGGATACTTTTTATCCCGAAAAAGCAACGGGAACGGGGTATTACGGGAATGGGCGAGCGAAGCCGCGGGCGGCCACTTGTTTATTATATTGTTACGGAAGTGGGTACAGGGATTGGAAGGAAACGAACGTTTTACCGAAAGTAGCGATTTATTCGCACTACGAACACGTAACACTGCACTGAACGCGTAGCACTGCACGAAACGCGTAGCACTGTCCGACACTGTCCCCGCGCACTGCGCGTTACACGGTTCAACGCTGTGCTCCGAACACTGACAGTCCACTGAGAGCACTTCACCACTTTGCACTTCACTTCACTATTCACTGTTCACTGTTCACTATTCACTTTCACTGTTCACTTTTTCCACTTTTCCACTTTTTCTTCTTGTTCCTTTCTTCAGATCACTTTCCACTGAACTGCCCGTAGACGCGCCTGCAGCTCCTTATATACCCGGAATTTCGATTGTCATTTATTGAATTTCGATCGTCATTTATTGAATTTCGATCGTCATTTCGTTTTCTTCTGTTGGATTCCGATCGTCTTTCCCTACCTGTATAATTTCTTGTTTTAGTCCAGAACTTTCGGTTCTTTATTTGAATTCCTTAAAGAAGGCACTCGCCGCTACTAGAATTTTCTGGTAAGATTTGAATGTCGAACAAAAATCTTCACGTAGTTACGTCAGCACGGCGTCACACTACCCCCTCCTTAGACGTGCTCGTCCCGAGCATCGTTAGAGCCGTAGTACCGTGCCAACCTGTCCACATGAACCACTTTCGCTGGACTTCTTGGCGTTTTCCGAATTCTATATGTGACATCATTGATCCTCGTAATTACTTGAAAAGGGCCTTCCCAACTCGGTTGTAGTTTTGGAGATTTTCCTTTCCTTCTAACGGGGTTGTGAAGCCAAACAGCAGAACCTTCTTCAAAGGACTTGGAGTTGACGCTTCTGTCGTATCGCGTTTTCATTCGCTCACTAACACGCAGATTCTCTTCCCTCATATGCCCGTGAACTTCCTCCATTTTCTTTCTCAAATCTTCCGCGTATTCCGAAATACAGCTAGGCGTATCTGGAGGACAACCCGCGAGAAGATCCGCTGGAAGTCGAAGCTCTCTACCAAAGTTCGCTCGGGCCGGAGTAGTAGAGGTACTCTCATGAACTGCCGTTCTATACGACAGAAGAAACAGAGAAATGTACTCATCCCAATTGTTCTGATGACTTTCAACAACTTTTGCCAGATGCCGCTCCAGAGTTTGGTTGAACCTCTCTACCATTCCATCAGATTGCGGATGATACGGCGTAGTCCGAGTTTTGTGTATCCCCATAATTTTGCATGTTTCCTGAAAGACTTGCGACTCGAAATTCCTGCCTTGGTCACTATGGATTTCAAGGGGTAGTCCAAATCGGCAGAAAACTTCATTCACCAGTTTGTTAGCCACAGTGATAGCTTCCTGATTTGGTAATGCGAACGCTTCTGGCCACTTTGTGAAGTAATCCATTATCACCAAAATGTAACGATTTCCACTATTCGTCATTGGAAACGGCCCGGCCACATCCAAAGCTATTCGTTCCCAAGGAGCACCCACGTTGTATAGCTTCAACGCTCCCCGACTTCTTGTTTGTGGTCCTTTGACAGAGGAACAACTCGTACATTTCTTGCACCAGTCTTCAACATCTTCCTTGCAGTGCAACCAGTAATAACGTTGACGAATTTTCACCAAAGTTCTCTTCACACCGAGATGACCACCTGATGTTCCGTCGTGATACGCTCGCAGTATATCAGAAATCTTTGACTTTGGCACAACTGTCTGAAGATGATTGTCTTGTCCTGATGCACTCTCCCATTTTCGACATAAAAGACCATTGTGTAAGAGCAGGCTATTCCATTGTGCCCAATAGCTCTTAGTTACTGCACTCATTCCGGCAACTTCACTCCATCCTGGGCGTGCGGATCCATCTCTCACCCAATTGAGTATTGGTCTAAGGTCTTCATCTTCTTCTTGTAGTTTACGCATGGCATCGCTGCTCCAATCATCATTTACTGTATCAGTTCTTATAACTCGGACCATAGATCTTTCTTTATCTTCCTGTTTCACACAGTGCTTGCAGTCTTCAGAACACGGCCGTCTTGACAAAGCATCAGCATTCCCATGAGACTTTCCACTGCGATGCTCTACTACAAAGTCGTACTCCTGTAGTTGTTCAATCCATCGCGCAACTTGTCCTTCAGGATTCTTGAACTGCAGTAGCCACTTCAAGGCTGCATGATCTGTTCTGACTAGAAATTTCCGACCCAATAAATACTTCTTAAAATGCTGAAGTGTTTTGACAACTGCTAGTAGCTCCCTTCGAGTGACACAATAATTCCGCTCTGGTTTTGACAGGGATTTACTGTAATAAGCTATCACAACTTCTTGATCTCCTTTTCTTTGTGAGAGTGTTCCTCCTATCCCTGTATTACTTGCATCTGTGTCAACTACAAATTCATTACACTGATCTGGATATCCGAGTACTGGTGTTTCACATAACCGGCTCTTAAGTTCCTCAAAAGCCGCCTGGCATTGTTGGTCCCAGACGAAAGGCCGTTTTTCTTCTGTTAGTCTATGCAATGGCTTCGCTATATCTGAAAAACTCTTGACAAAACGACGGTAATAAGAGCAAAGTCCCATAAACGCCCGTACTTGTGTTTTGTCCGCAGGCACAGGCCAATCTTTAACCGCCGAAATTTTCGATGGATCCGTTTCGACGCCGTTTTCCGAAATAACGTGTCCCAAATAGTTCACCTGCCGTTTGAAGAATGAGCACTTCTTCTGGCTTAGTTTCAGATTTGCACTTCTCAACTTATTGAATACGGATTCCAGCTTCTTCAAATGGTCATCAAATTCTCGCCCCACTATTATAATGTCATCGAGATACACCAAGCAGGTTTCTCCCAGCAACCCAGCAAGGACACGTTCCATTAACCTCTCGAAAGTAGCCGGGGCGTTGCACAGCCCAAACGGCATCACTTTGAACTGCCAGAGGCCCTTTCCTGTAGAGAATGCGGTCTTCTCCTTATCCTTAGGATCCAACTCCACCTGCCAATAGCCACTTTTTAGGTCCAGCGTAGAAAACCATTTCATGCCGTTGAGAGTATTCAAGGTGTCGTCTATCCTTGGTAATGGATAACTGTCCTTTTTGGTCACGTCGTTTAGGCGGCGATAGTCAATACAGAACCTCGTTGACCCATCCTTCTTCTTTACCAAAACCACTGGTGAGCACCACGGACTGGACGATGGTTCGATTACTTCATTATCCTTCATGTCTTGAATCATGTCGTCCACCTCTTTTTCTCTGGCAAAAGGAATTCGGCGGGGTCGTTGTCGTATAGGTTGTTCATTTCCAGTATTGATTTTATGCTGAACCATGCTCGTCCTTCCGATATCACCATCATTCTTTGAAAATATATCGGAGTACCGACGTAGCAAATTCTTCGCCTTGAGCAATTCAATAGTTGTCAAATCATGCTTACATTCTTCCAGTATACTGTTGATGTCGATTGAACTTGCATCCACCTTTTTGGCCTCTTGACAATTCCGCAACCACACGACTTCTTCGCTCCGTCCTATCAGGGTACCCTTCTTTAACATCTGTTCTTCATTGCTCAAATTTAACACAGGCACCACTGTTTCTGCGGACGAATTGACGACCGTTCGTGCTGGCAGCCACGATGACTCGTCATCCACTTTTTCTAATATTGTCCACCGTCGCTGTTTCAAACTTCCACTTCCAGGAAAAATTACTGGAACTAGCGTCTGTGATCTTGGCAATAGCTTAGTGTTCTTAATGCAGTACACCTTGCCTTCGCCACCGCCTCTCATCGGTATTTCGTCTTCCCCACACTTCAGGACGCCGGAGTGAATGTCGAGCTTGCACCGATGGTCCTTCAAGAAGTCCAGGCCAATAATGCAGTCATCCACAATGTCAGCTATTACCGCTTGTTGCCAGTAAAGTTTATCACCAATCTTGATAGCCACTTTCTGTTCACCTGATACTGGTATGCGCTGGCCGGTAGCCGTTGTTAGCTGGTAATCTCCCTTCCGAATGTTGATCTTTCCGTTTCTTCTTATCAGCTGTGTCCCAATTACCGTACGTGACGCTCCAGTATCCAAAGTCAATGAGCACGGAATTCCATTTGCTGATCCATTAACAGTTAAGCTGTTGCCATCTGTGCTCTGATGAATCTTGATTTTCGGGGCTTCATGTCTACCGGCCAGCGCCCACCCCTCAGCCCTGGCTGGAATTAGTTTTCCTGGTTCTCCGACGCTTGTACACAAGCATCGGTTCCTCGTCTCTCTGCAATCCGATTCGGGCAGCCGCTTCTTAGATGTCCTCGTTCCCCACAGTTGTAGCATCTAGGGACGAAAGCTCTGCGTTGGTTTACCCGCTCCACTTCCGTAGAATTAATTTCCCTCAGACGTCCACTCCTCGGGTCTCGTCGGACGGCTTCTACTTCGAGCGCATGTGCGACGGCTTCCTTGATGTGACCGTGGTGACCCAAGCGCACAGTAGCTCTTACTTCCGCGTCGAAAATGCCGTCAACAAACGACTGCAAAAGCATGCTGTCAATGACCGATGCCGGCGATGTTTGGTATGCCTTCCGGACCAACTTTTCTACCTCCAGGGACCACTGTTGCAATGACTCGTTTGCTCGTTGGCATCGATCACGGAGTTGAGCGCGGAAAACATGCTCCAGGTGCGAGTCCCCATAGCGCGACTCCAAGGCTTCTAGCAATTGCTCGTAGGTAGCATCACTCCCCAAGGCCTCCAGTACGGTCAAGGCTTTGTCTCGTAGTCCCAAAGTGAGTGCGGTTTTAGCCTGACTCTTGGTCCACCCATTAAGGTTCATCACAGCCTCAAACTGAAGCTTGTAGGCCGCCCAGGAGGAGGTTCCATCGAAAGGCGGGACTTTGAAATTTCCGCCCGCAGTTGACGCACTTACTATGGACGCTGAGGCCGGGATTCCATTCGTTTCGAGCTTCTTGACGACTTCCTCGACGGAGGAGAGGCGGTTTCCATGTTGTTGTACAGTTTTGATACCTTCCTCAATGGAACAGAGTCGAGTCTCATGCTGCTGTATAGTTTCCTCCACCGCTTCTACCCTCCGCATGCTGTCGGTGATAGCGGTCAAGAGACTTTTCTGCAACGCGCACATCTGTTCCTCTTGCCGGTGACCTTGCTCCTCCTGCCGGCGAGCCTGCTCCTCCTGGATGGCACGCAGCCGCTCCTCCTGCCGGTGGGCTTGCTCCTCCTGCCGGCGGGCATCCTCTTCTTGGCGGCGTGCCTGCTCCTCCTGGATGGCGCGCAGCTGCTCCTCCTGCCGGTGGGCTTGCTCCTCCTGCCGGCGGGCTTGTTCCTCCTCCCGGCGAGCCTGGTCTGCTTGCATGGCGCGCAGTTGCTCAAACAAGGCGCCAAGGTCTGGTCCAACCTGGGTCCTCATCGACGAACTTTCCGAGGTTGCTCCACCGGAGTTGTCTCGGCACCCAGGGGTTTCTTCCTCAGGAACCTCGGCGCCGGAGCCACCTGCTTGCTGCGAGCCAGTCTTAGCGCGAGTGCTCACGCCTTCCCTCGGCATGACAGGCATTTTACCTTCCAATCCCACTTCTGACACCAAATGTTACGGAAGTGGGTACAGGGATTGGAAGGAAACGAACGTTTTACCGAAAGTAGCGATTTATTCGCACTACGAACACGTAACACTGCACTGAACGCGTAGCACTGCACGAAACGCGTAGCACTGTCCGACACTGTCCCCGCGCACTGCGCGTTACACGGTTCAACGCTGTGCTCCGAACACTGACAGTCCACTGAGAGCACTTCACCACTTTGCACTTCACTTCACTATTCACTGTTCACTGTTCACTATTCACTTTCACTGTTCACTTTTTCCACTTTTCCACTTTTTCTTCTTGTTCCTTTCTTCAGATCACTTTCCACTGAACTGCCCGTAGACGCGCCTGCAGCTCCTTATATACCCGGAATTTCGATTGTCATTTATTGAATTTCGATCGTCATTTATTGAATTTCGATCGTCATTTCGTTTTCTTCTGTTGGATTCCGATCGTCTTTCCCTACCTGTATAATTTCTTGTTTTAGTCCAGAACTTTCGGTTCTTTATTTGAATTCCTTAAAGAAGGCACTCGCCGCTACTAGAATTTTCTGGTAAGATTTGAATGTCGAACAAAAATCTTCACGTAGTTACGTCAGCACGGCGTCACAATATGCAACACTTTTATGTTTGGGACTTTTTCTAGGACATCATCAATATTACGTTATTGCACTAGCTTTTCAATATAAACATTTATTTAAAGAAAGAAACTTAGAATTAAACATAATTATATTTCAAAATGTACAGAATACAAAAAACATGTATCTCGATCAGATCGCAGACGTTTTAGAGAGAGGCCAGGTTAGAAGTACCCTAAACCGACGAGCATGTATGAAGAATGTTATGCGAGTGAATGAAGCGAAAGAGGTGTGTCAGGATCGTAGTAGTAAGTGGAAATCCGTGATCTCTGCCTACCCCCATGGGAATAAGGCGTGATTTTATGTATGTATGTATGTACAAAAAAACTGTTGAGTTATCTGCGGACCGTTACAAACGATCTAGAGATAGCTCAACAGATCCAAATCAGTACCAGACGAAAGCGTTGATTGAGAATACTTGGATTTGGATAAGCTAGCGTCGGTATGTTTAATTAAGATCTCCTGACATAAATCAATAGCTAGAGGTTTAGTGTCTTAAAAAAGAAATTTAAAAGGTAAAAAAAGATTAATAAAGCACAGAAGTAGGCTCTAACCACCACAAACGCTAGTTATCAGCGAAGAAAATAAATTCCTTTGAAATAACCAGTTATCTCTGAGGAAAAAAATCTTCACAGATTGGTTATCAGCAGTGATCGGAGTAGGCAGAGCTATTTTATATACTTGCCATATTATAGAATAATATGGTATTCCCCGAATCCCGGGATTTGTTTATTAAGTAGAAAAATAATAATAAGCTATTTATTTACGCCTTAGGAAGTAATGAAAGCATATACTTCTTATAAGTGTAAGGACGGGTTTAAGGATAATATAATAAATAGATAGCAACTTGAGTCATTAAATCACATATATTTTTTTATGTAACAATTTCTTATATTTATACAAAAATCAACAATCAATCAACATTTTCATTCTCAAGTTATACAAGAACATACCATACAAATTATTTGTTCCTCAAAAATCGCGTTGACAAAAACTTTGGCAACATGTTGCTGATGTAAAATTTACAACGTCGCTCGCGCAGTCGTGCTTATGGGCTTACATATACCATTTTTATACTTATTGATAAACATTATTATAATAATCAAATCCCGGAGTATTAGTCGGAATCCCGTGGAATATCTATATTAACATCAATGTTTGCGGTCAATGAACCTAAATAGCTCTACCTACTCCGATCACTGGTTATCAGACACCAGTTATCTGCTAGGAATAAGCAATTTTTTTAATCACCAGGCATGACATTTTTATTATTAGGGTTTATTTATTTCCTGTTCCTTACCCTTTCAAATCACGTCTTTTTGTTCGCCACTTAACAGGGAATCACACTAGCGACTCTCCATACAAACTTAGTCCCCTATTTCCTCCCTGGATAATGCCTCTAGAGTAACCATTTTGTCTCATAAAATCCAGATCTGCTGTATACGTGCTCGTATGTTTTCCTTTTTTTCAGAAACTTATTGATAAAGAAAATATCACCTCCAATTCATATTTCATATAAATCATATGAGGGTCATATTTTCTTTATCAATAAGTTTATGAAAAAAAGAATACGAGCACGTGGTTACTCTAGAGGCATTATCCAGAGAGGAAATAGGGGACTACGTTTGTATGGAGAGTCACCTGTGTGATTCCCTCTTAACACATTTTGTAAACTCTTTTAGGTCAGTCTCGCGATACAGGCTAGTCCTAGTGCGGGGTCCATTGTATATCTGGATTTTTGTAAAACGGTTTTCTCGAAAAAATATTGTTGTATTTGTGTATTTGTATTGTACATCTCCAATAAGTATGTACCAAAAATAAAAATAAAACCAATTAAAATAAAGTAAAAACATATTTGTAAGTAAGTTCTCAAAAGTCACCTCACGACCCTTTTCGTAGAGTAAACATAACTCTCATGTAAGTAAGTCGGTACACCTTTTAGTCAAATCATTCTACACCTAGAGTCATTCCACGTAGTGGAAGTCTTTTATGGAGGAAATGGAAGTGTTTTTTTGGTCCCATAGGACAGTTGGGAACAAACGTCCCCGGCACAGCATCGGGCAATGACCTGGCTGCGCGGTTACTAGGTCACAGCACAAATCTACTCCCGAACTTCCTGAATTTCAAAAATCGTGTAAAAACAACGGTTTATCATTTTTGGGAGTATAAAATGATACAGATGCAGATTATATTCGTTGCATGATGTATGATCAGAAATACTGTAGGCCTACCATGAGCTCTGTCTGGCTCTGTCTCTGGTTCTAATTTTGAGCCTGTGTGAGTGCTCACCAGTGCATTATACTTTGCCTTTATTTTCAGTAGTCCTAAAATACTTTGAGATAATATGTATTATAAGATAAAAATTACTGGCAAGTGACGCTCAAGTCGCAGATACCGCAAAGCCTCAAGACAAAAGTCAGTGCGTGTTGCCAGTGGTGACATATGGAACTGAGACGTGATCGCGACTTTGAGGTTATGCACGAGGCCAATAGTTAATTGGCCTCGTGCACAAGCTCAAAGTCGCGCAACGAGCTATGGAGAGAGCTATGCTGGGAGTTTCACTACGTGATAGAATCAGAAATGAGGATATCCGTAGAAGAACCAAGGTCACCGACATAGCTCGTAGAGTTAGTAAGTTGAAGTGGCAATGGGCAGGCCATATAGCTCGAAGAACCGACAACCGTTGGGGAATAAAGGTTCTCGAATGGCGACCATGAACCGGAAGACGAAGCGTCGGGCACCCACCCACCAGATGGACCGACGACATTGTTAAGATCGCGGGAAGTCGATGGATGGAAAGGGCTCAGAATCGTTCTTCCTGGAAATGTGCAGGGGAGGCCTATGTCCAGCAGTGGACTACTTCAGGCTGATAATGATGATGATGACGCTCAGGTTGATGGACGCAAGGCAGTGCATCGCAGGGCACGTTCCTGATGTGCGTGTTCTACGAGACAATACTTTGTTATACCACTTAACATCAGGTAGGCTATATGATTGTTCCATCAGTAAGTTAAAAAAATATTCCAAGACTTGGTTACTCGTACCTAGTTATATTATTTACCTAGTTAAATTAAAAATAAAAATGATTCAATAATCTCTTTAACAATAAATATTGCTATGTACCTTTATAAATACTCTGCTCAGAAAATATTACAGTCAAACGCAAAACTCTTGCTAATCAACATCAGTAGGGCAACATTTCATTTGAGGTAGGTTACACTGGACACTGTAACGAATCGTCCGTTCAAATTCTGTATATTACAACTATAAATAACAAGTAATGATAGTGTAAAAGCAACTGTCCACAAAACCACCAATGCCCGGGAAAGCTCTTGGGGTATTCAAAAACTGGATCTGAAAATCTTTTTGTCACACTTTGAACGTACCTGCTGACAGTGTGTTGAACGCACCATTATTTTCATAGCTCACAAGGTGCGTCCGGAAAATTGGTGTGATGTCGACAAAACAAATGACATTCAGTTTAACAAGAATAGTACAAGTAGCTGGAAATTGTTCAAAGTTCATTCATTTTCTAAAGCGTTTACGCTTTCCAGCCTGGTGATGTTTGTCAGGTCAAAAATATCTGACGCCTCTGGTAAAAAACGTGTTGTCCAAACGCTTGTATGGCTGTACCAGGTACCTAGGTGCATATGGCAGCAATATTGCCACGCGATTAGTAAAACAAAAGTGGGATCCCTTAGAAAAAATATGTAAGAAATCACCTGTGCTGTTCAATTAGTATAAAAGAGTGCCTGAGCTCTACCACAAAAGCAAGTTTTATTTGTTCCTGACCTCACACAAAAAAATAGTAAACTATGTGGTTGTCCAAAGGTTGTACGCCTGCAGGTCTGCGCCTGGGTGCATGGGCCAACGACCCCGTCGCCCGGTCAGTAGGTCGTCGCAGCACGATGCGCTTACTACACTTGAACTCTGCATTTAACGCACTTTACTTCTTTTGACTGTTGGGAATAAAGGTTCTCGAAGGTTCGGAAAACAAAACGTAGGGTGCTCACTCACCAGATGAACCGACGACATTGCTGAGATCACAGGAAGTAGGTGGATGGAAAGATGGTAGGACGTCTCCGAATGAGCCCTTCACAAAGATCTCTATCGGCATTGGCTACACTTCTTTTGAAAATATCATGGTTTTAAACACATTCAACGATCATGGTTAATATCTTGTTGTTCATAAAATAGCTTTTATTACAGTTTTAGTGTCACTAATTGCTTTTTAGGCGGTTTTTTTATTTTGGTTAGGGAAATATTTTTGTTATAGCCAGTATTTTTTACATTGATAACAACAATGAAAGCACATGAGTTTATCAAAAAAATAGGAAACATAAAGAAAATTAATTTATCTTTTAAATTAATTCACGAGCCGGTATGACCGAGCTTCGCTCGGGTTTAAAAAAAATAGTATTATTATTTGCCAATAGATGTCAGGAAGAGTCGTATCTTTACTGGCTTATTTTTAATTAACAACGCCTTCTAGCTTGCAGTTAGTTGCTCACAATCGCCAATAGATGGCAGGAACAGTCGTATATTAAGTTTATGTTTGATTATTGCAAAACACCAACTTCTCGTCATTTTCTAAAAATGAATCCTAGCTAGATCGTTTTATCGTCCCCAAAAACCCCTGTATACTTAATTTCATGAAAATCGTTGGCTCAGTTTGCGAGATCCTAAATATATATATATATATATATATATATATATACAAGATTTTCTCGTTTAAAGGTATAAGATTTGAAATAAGACACGTCTATAGAACAATATATTGAACAATAGATTCAGTTTTCATGATGTTGTACATATTTATATTGTATTTATATCCTCATACATTATGATTTCAGTATAACATCAGCATAATATAAATGTACTTTATCAATCACAAGTAAGTAAATATAATATACTTGGCGTAATTTGCATTATGTAAATTGTACAATGTAATGTGCAATTATAGTCAGGGAGCCAGCCTGTGTTTAAAATACATTATAAATTATATTATATTACTCTGGGTATGAGGCGCTCTCTATCACACTAATATTATATAATGTTAAAGTTTGTAAGGAAGGATGTTTGTTACTCAATAACTCTAAAACGACGGAACGGATTTGAATGAAATTTGGCACAGGTATAGATTATGGTTTGGAATAGCACATAGGCTACTTTTAATCCCGAAAATTTAACGGGAACGGGGCGAGCAAAGCCGTGGACGGCTACTAGTATTATATAACTGGGAATCAGGCGTGAGTACAAGGGTTAGTACAAAACAATGTTAGTACAGTCTATGTTACTTATTTTAATATACACTTACCTAATAACTAACTCTGGTTGTTACTGGCACGTGAGGCTGAAAATCTGTATGCCTCAAGTTGATAGACTCAAGGCAGTGCATCGTGCACGTTGCACGTGCGTGACCTACGAGGCAATCCTTGTTATATATAGTTACCACTTAACATTAGGTGGGAAATACGCTTGTTCCATTAGCTAGTTGTCTATAAAGAAAACATGGAATGATTTTGCGTTTTTTGTTTTGAAATCTCGAATATCTAGAAATCCCAATCTTTCGTTATTTGCTCCCGTTTCAAACAAAAGGTACCTTTAAGCTTCAGAAACTCCAACTGGGGCTGTGCTGGTTACATCTTGGCGGCAATCCAACATTGCGCTTCTGAGTTGAGTTAGCGCAGGGTTTTGTGGAATTGAATTTATGAGTTATTAACGCATGTAGCACCGATTTTCACGTGAGTACTGTGGTCTAGTGGTGGTGAATCTTTCAAAAATATAACTGTGCGTTTGGACCCACAGGCTACCATTTTTTATAAAAAAAACGCAAAATATGTGTTCATAATTTTCTTTTCGCCATTTAAATCATATTTTTAAAAACTACAATTATCTTGTGCCACCCACAGTTTACAGTACGTTTATGTGGTGTCATTTTGACATTGACAGCGATACAATGACTATAACTTAAAAAAATCAATAATATGAGTTTTAATAACTTGAAATATTGACTTCATAGCCAAAAATTTTTATGGGATCAATCTGAATATATATTTTTAGGGTTCCGTAGCCAAATGGCAAAAATGGAACCCTTATAGATTCGTCATGTCTGTCTGTCTGTCTGTCTGTCTGTCTGTCTGTCCGGCCGTGTCACAGCCATTCTTCTCCGAAACCATAAAAGCTAGACTGATGAAACTTGGTGAGTAGATGTATTCTGTAAACCGCATTAAGGTTTTTACACAAAAATAGAAAAAAGACTATAAATTTTGGGGGTCCCCATACTTGAAACTGAAACTCAAAAAATTTTTTTTCATCGAACCCATCCGTGTGGGGTATCTATGAATAGGTCTTCAAAAATAATGTTGAGGTTTCTAAAATCGTTTTTTTCTAAACTGAATAGTTTGCGCGAGAGACACTTCCAAAGTGGAAAAAAGTTGGTCCCCCCCCCCTCTAACTTCTAAAGTAAGAAAATGATAATACAAAAAAAAATATATGTTGTACATTACTATGTAAACTTTCAACGATATTTAGTTTGAACGAGATCTAGTCAGTAGTTTTTTTTTTATACGTCATAAACCATAAACCGCAATTTACCTTTCGACGAACTACAAGATCCTTATTATGTTATATCAAGGAACATAATATAAAGGTTCTTGTAGTTCGTCGTGCTACGGAACCCTTCATGGGCGAGTCCGACTCGCACTTGGCTGCTTTTTTAAATCTTCTCATAATTGAAAAAGTTATGATGGAACAACAAAAAAATACAGCCGAATTGAGAATATTCTCCTATTGTTATTTGAAACCGGTAGAAAAATAGGGAAAATTTGTGGTGACCAGCTCCTAATATAGCGTGACAATAGCCTCACTGTTATTCCCTTGCGGGGGATAACGCTATCCATGTTCTTGTAACTAATGGATTGGTATTGGAGACGCATGCTAAATTATTATCAGCTTAGTAGATTACTGTAGTTGAGGCTTAATTGATGAACATAGATGTGTCAATACAATTAAGTGCATATGGTATTACATTTACGCATAATACGGTTTGAAATATTGCAGTACTACTCATATTATTTATTGCAATTATTATATTACATCATCATCATAGATAAATACAGAAATAATGAGTGCGATGGGCGGCTTACCGCTTTGAAAATAAAATAAAATCAATCTCTTCCAGACAGCCTTTGGATAAAGGGATAGATACAAATCGGATAGACGGCGGTGCACAAAAAGTTTTAAAGATGATATAAAAATTAGAAAAATAATAATAATTACTTAATACCTAAAAAAATACTTGCAAATAAATAATAATACTGTGTATACATACATCATTATCATCACCTATTGCAGTCCACTGCTGGACATAGGTAGGTACCTATGCCGCGCCACTGAACCCGGTCTTTCGCTCTTCCCCGCGCAAGTCGTTGTTCCAAACTCAAATTCAAACTGCACATGTGACATGCACGTTAGGAATCCGCCTTTATAGCACTGCTTTGCGTCCATCAACTTGAGGCATGCAGATTTTAAGCCTCACGTGCCAGAACTTTCTAGTAGATCCTAAATGGAAATGTGTTCCTCACTTCATTAGACACTTAGTGCTACGCGCCAATTCCAAATTGATTCGTTCGGTACACTCTCTAAATTGCACGCTACGTTTAGGAAATTTAATTAAATTTTTCGGCAAAACACTTAAGGCCTGCGCTCACCTAGGTCGCTGGCGATGGCGATCAGTGAAATGCTGTCAAATTTGACAGCGATATTTGACAGCGTTTCACTGATCGCCATCGCTAGCAACCTAGGTGTGCGCAGGCCTTTACATAATGCTTGTGCTATGAGCGGTGTGAAACTTACATGACTGTTTTTCTGGAATTATTTTCAAATAAATAGAGGATTCTTTAGCAACTCCATGTTTTAAAAACATGGACATGGAGCAACTTAAATATATTTTCCCTCAAGTAAATGACATTTTGAAACACTGTCATCCCTCAAAAACGGAGGCGTCGTCAATTCATGTCCTTTTCCTTTAACAGTAACCCTCATTATCATTATTATTTAATTAATTCATTATTATTTAACCCTCTCATTATTATTACTAGCAGTTGGTAACCGAGCTTCGCTCGGAATTTTTTTCGTTCATTTGTATTTTAAAGAAATCATAAGAGTCATAATTATTATGATCTTTACTGGTTTATTCTTACTGAACAACGCCATCTGGTGGACATGCTTGCAGTTAGTTGCTCACAATCGTCAATCGGCAGGAGCAGTCACATATTCAGTTTATGTTTAATTATTGAACTCGGAAAGAAATTATCATTTTCTTGAAACGAATCCTAGCTAGATCAATTTATCGCCCCCGAAAACCCCTGTATACTAAATTTCGTGAAAATCGTTGGTGCAGTTTCCGAGATCCTAAATATATATATATATACAAAATTTTCTCGTTTAAAGGTATAAGATTTAACTCTTTATTGCACAAAAAATTAAAAGTATATTTACAAAAGACTTAATACTATAAGCATTTTCTACCTGCCAACCTTTCCCATTCATATTGCCGGACTCTTTTTTTCTTTTTTTCTCACTCGGCAATTCTTAACAGTGGCAGATCTAACTTCGAACCTAAGTTACGTTTGTAAGAGTCAATGGCTAGCAATGCTGACAAAATATAAAATTCATGACTTTACTATGTACTCAGAACCGATCAATTACAAAAGTACACAATAAGTAGTCGTTGCCAGCGAGCAGTGTTTGCTACTATGAAAGCAAACGCTGCGCCTACATTTTGCAGTAAGCCAACAGCACGGTATTACTGAGTAAGGCTGACTATACACCAGCGACATTGCACTGCAGCAGGTCTACCATGAGCTCTGTCTGGCTCTGTCTCTATTTCTGGTGTTGAGTCTGTGTGAGTGTTGATTAAATAGATCCTACGTCAAAACGTCACACACACATTATAATGCACTGGTGAGCGCTGACACATACTCAAAACCAGAACCAGAGACAAAGTCAGACAGAGCTCATGGTAGGCCTACTGTAGCTATAAATAGTTCCATTACACCTTTGTAAACCCAGCTTTTGTCTAAGCTTAGACCAACCGATATCCCAGCTTGATTTCGCTGCATCGTTGCTTAAATCGAATGATACGATATAATACCGATAAAGCGATATTTTTCAAACTACAAGTGTTTAAGAATGAAAATAAATTGTAGGTAAACTGGCTTGCTAAAGTGAGAGGTGCAATTGACGCAATCAATTTTAATGAACACTACCCTATATTGCTAGTATTTACCTTAATTGTGTGCGTCTCTAACATTTGAATAAAATAGTTTCAATTTAATTTGCACTCAAGTTCAAAACCTCACGAGCTCTACCACTGTGACACTTGACAATTACGAGTTCAAAAATGTGATAGCAATTTCTTGGTTATATTCGAAATAATCGTGCCTTTCTTAGAACTGGAGATATTCACAGACAAAACGTTTTAAATGATTGACTTTACATGCTAGGTGAAATCGAACGTATAAAACAAAGGACACGCAAGAAGCGTAGCTCGTCCGTAGCAATTAAGTGCTACGATAATACGTAGCATGTGCTACAACTATGTCCGTCATGAATCTACTAGTTTTCGACTGCGGCTACGTAAGCATGTTACTAGAAGGCCTCCTTGCGATAAAATGTATACAAACTTTATTACTTAAGATGCACATTTTGTGCAAGACTACCGCTGCTCGGGTACTAAGGTTTTTCAAATTGCAACCACGAACCGACAGACAAATCGGAGAATGCCACCCACTCAATGGACCGACGACATTGTAAAGATCTCGGAAAGTTGGTGTGTGCAGAGCGTTTACAATCGATCTTTCTGAAAATGTAGGAGACTGGACTCATAATGATGATGGCGAAAATTTTCATTTTGTGTCTAAAGGAAAAAAAATGATGTATGTTTTCAATGTAAAGGAAAAAGATACGTGCAGTACAGCGATACAGTTGCAGAAGATATCCGAAATGAACCGATGGCGGCCTACATTGATAGAGAGTTCAGAAACTCGCCGATGTGTGCATAACTTTGAACGTGGAACAAGGGTGGTCTATTTCGAAATCATTCTTTTTTTTATGCGAGAAGTTTATGCAGTATTGTGTAAAGCACCGAATACACCCTGTATAAATAAATATTATAGATAATCCACACACCACTATCTAGCCCCAAACTAAGCAGAGCTTGTACTATAGGAGCCAGATAGCTGATATAATACTTATCTACATTTTTTTTGTAAAGACATACTTAGAATACAATATAACACCCAGACAGAGAACAAACATCTGCGTTCACCACACAAATGTTTTTATTGATGGGGATCGACCCACGACCTACGGCGCAGAAGGTAGAGCTACTACCAACTGAGCTGAGAGGCCAGTCCGTCAGCTTTAGAGGTATCTGAGATGGCCTGCATTGTGATAACCTATGTTTTGAAGTTTAATGCTGTCTGAGTCTCTTTTTCAATCCTCTGCAAAAAACAGATCAGCAGACCCAGCGAGCACATACTTTTTTCAGAACACCTTACGTTTCCGACAAATAATATCAAAGTCTAAATGGAGCGGAGCTAGCACAAACATATAGAATTGCATATCGAATGTTCCAGCAAAATATTATTATATAATCAACTGCTCATGACGCCGCAGCGAACTTCCTTCCTTCTGTGAATAAATGCCCCTCCAATCAAAAATAATCAACGACACAAATTCTATGAACTCGAAACCCCCAACTTCTTATTTGTATTATGTAATGCTATGAAACTTTTTTGAAAGTTTCAATACAAAAATTCAATACAAAAAAATATTTGCAAAACACAGGTCATAATTACAGGATGGTACAAATTAGATATGTTCAACCATGTTCTCCCTTAAATGTTTGCAAAATATTTAAATGTCACTAAATACGCAAATGGAAAAATATTTTAGCGCAATATAAAATGAAATTTAATAATAAAATATGATAACTTAAAATTACACAAATACTCCTTAACACCATAGTAAGTACGCCATTTCTATTACAATTTTTATAATAGAATTAAGTAATTTACTATATTGATAGTGAACATGGCAGTTCTAATTATGAGGACAACAAATTTTCTCAAACACTCCATTGCTTCGAAAAGATGTAAAAAGCGACACATTTAATCTCAAAAATGTGGAAACTTCGTAAATATACAAAAATATGGAGGGTGATGTAAGAAATTTTAGTTTCTAAAGTGCTGCTTACAACTATTGGTTTGTAAAAAAAACAAAAAAATTGGGGGGTCCCCCATACTTGAAACTGAAACTCAATTTTTTTTTCATCAAACCCTTAACGTGTTGGATATCTACCTACCTAAAAATTGCTCTAACACACCTCTTTTGGGCCTTTTAGTTTTGACATGCATTCTCAGTGCACCTGTCTTACAAACGTACACCTACAGTTAGTTGTTGCGACATGTCTTGTAAACAGAGCTAGCCTTTTTAATCGCGCGCTCGCCCGTCTCACGACCCACTCTACTTTGCCTCGTTGTGAAGCCCACCAGTAGGCCTACCATGAGCTCTGTCTGGCTCTGTCTCTGGTTCTGGTTTTGAGTCTGTGCGAGTGCTCACCAGTGCATTATTCTGTGTGTGTGACGTTTTGACGTAGGATTGATTTAGTCAACACTCACAGACTCAAAACCAAAACCAGAGACAGAGCCAGACAGAGCTCATAGTAGGCCTACAGATTCGTTAGTGTGCCTCTTTCACGAACGGTGTGCGAGTTTGTGATGAGGTCGAATCGTTTTGGAAAATGTTGTTTTTGTGTACACTGGTTTTAGTTTTTGTTTATTTAGCATAATGATTAAATAAATAGTGTAAATAAATAAAATAAGTAGGTATAAGTAAATAAGTGTAGTAAATGAATTGATCTACTAGGTATTCAGTTATGGAATAAACGGGCTTTTTTTTATCTATGACATTCTAATAGAAAAAAGTTAATTAGATAGATTACAAAAAAAATATTTTGTATCTTCATATTTTATCAGCTGTCTGGTTCCCATAGTAGGTATAGGTTTTGTTTAGTGAAAAAAAAACGGATTCCAACATTTTATAAATGATAACGTTTTACACTAAAAAAATATCCTAAATTATCTAAAACTAAGTCCCTATTTCCCTTGTACACGCGTCATGGCGTGAACAAGGGAAATAGGGATTACCGATTTGGCTAAAAACTGGTGGAGAGGTAGCTTAACCGCAGGAGACGGACATAGAATACTTTTTATCACGAAAAAATAACGGGAACGTGGCGAACGAAGTCGCGGGTGGCCGCTAGTAAGAAAATAAAAAATTGACAGTATGTCTACTTTTAGAACAACATTGTAAAATGTCAAAAGTCAAATTCCGTCTCTTCTCTAAGTAGTGAAAATGTTCGTTACAGTAAAACTGGAGTTTTAAGGTAGCCAAGTGCACTGCAGCATCGGTTCAGCCACCTACAATGGTTCTGGTAACCAGGTCGACTCCGTATAGTTATTTGCCGGGAGAGCATAAGGGCTTCGGCAAACAGAACGTTTTTCAGCGTTGCGTTTTAGCGCTATAGTGTGTTTTTGTCTTGTCTTCTATAACAAGACTTGTGCAGATCTAAGCGTTTTGTGGTGGCAATCAGTGAAATGCTGTCAAATACCACTGTCATATTTGACAGCGTTTCAACTGATCGCCATCGCCATCGCCTAGATGTGCGCAAGGCTTTACCTTGCAGTGTACCGCTCTACTCACTTGCAAATTTTACGAGCGAGCACATTATTAGCGTGATTTACATTCTGATTATTTGGCTGTTTGTGGAACATACTCGTAAAAAAATATAAGTATACATACGATATTGAATTTATTAGCTCTCAGATACTAACGTCAAACGAATGTAATCGGAACCACAGAACGTGGATCTTTTAGAGGCCCCTTATGAACTTGAATGGCTGATAAAGCAAGCGCGTTAAAAAAACGCGCCGTTCAAACGTTTCCGGTTTGTTAGAGAAGCATAATAGTCGTAAATAGCCAGCCTCCGACTCGGCACTGCTTGTGAACATTCGCAATTGAATTTGCTATATTTTTCGAGAAATATTTAGGTCGCATTGATTCAAGCTTTGACGTTTCAAAGTGATCCTTGTGATTCAATTACATAAATTTAAACAAGACTTCAACTTATACCGATCATGGTAAGTGAGACATTTTCTGTAAAACGATAAGGCTGATAAATTTACAAAACAAATAGCTTGGCTATTTGTATCCTCATGCATGGTAGACTTCATATCACTTAAACCATGTCTCACTCAAATAAAGTGTTTTTATAAGATTGACTTTCAGCTGTGGTTTTAATCGTGTCTACTCCAAGTTTCATGCAAGTTCCTACTCATTATAATCACCAGTTTGGGATTTGAGCTACCCCCATACATTTCTAAGAAAAACGCTATCCACCAACTTTCCGCTATGTTTGTATTGTCCGGATAATTGGGTGAAAACATGAATTACCACCTACAAATCAATTTTACCAAGTTTGTTGGGTTATAAAGTTAAGTGAAACAGGTTCCAACATAGCTTTACAAGGATTATGATGTACCAAAGTAGCGTGCAAATACGAACACTCTTGAAGATGGAACGTGTTGAGGGTACCTCCGACCGAAGTGAAGCTCGTAAAATGTTGACGACTCCATTTGTGACACACCGGGAGCTATGCAAGCTGCACCTCACACTAGATAAAATATATTTATGACCGCGCCAATTTAAGAGCTCCATTTAACAAGCTCCAAGTCACGACAATTAATAGTTTGATAGAGTTAATCAAGATGAATGTAAAGATGGTTTTGCCGCCTCAAAATTGAAAGTCCTTACCAACGACAGCAGCTGATCCAAGCCACTGTTTCACGGAAAGATTTAAGCACATTGAATAGGTCACTGTGATCGTTCAAACCGTGCAGCAAAATGTTATGTTGAGGTGGAGCTGGTGTGATGATGAGATGCAGGCTGCAGGAGTGGGAGTCTCGGAGACGTTGGCTCCAGGTGGGAGTGCGGGTGGTGGATGCGGGGGTGCGCGCGCAGGGAGGGGGGAAGGGTAGCGGGGGCGGGCGCGGGCGCGGGCGGTGCGCGGCTCAGTGGCGTGCAGCGAGCGCCGCGGACGCCCGCACCGCAGTGTCGAGCACAAGCCCGCCATGCCCGGCCCGCGCCTCTCCCGCGCAGCCTGACAGCATGGCCTACCCGACCGCCACCATCGCACGCAGCCACGCTCTGACGACGGTACGCATCCGTGACCCGTTACCATCTCTCCCACCAGCCTCGGACCCCAAGGCGCCTTTAGCGACCTCGGAACCGCACCGCGGTGCTCCCGTTCAGTGACAGTGTCTTCAGCGTCCACTCTTGGCCGGCGAGGGTCGGTCGGCGCAGAAGTTCGTCTCGATTCGATCGTCTGCAGACTGAGAGAGTAGGCGCGAGTGGGTGCCGCGCGCCACGCTAGATGGCGCTCGGCGTCGTTCCTGCGGTGAGGTCTCCGCCCGCTCCCCGCCGCCGCCGTTGCCGTCGTCGTCGCCACCTTTTGTTTCGCGCCGTTCATAAAATAATAATCTGCAAGCCGGTGGTGAGCCGGGCTGTCGGCGCCGAGCCGTCGCTGACGTCAGCGGAGCCCGGGCTCGCGGCTGGAGCCGGCTTCCCCGACCTTCTTCGCCGCCGTCTGCGTCTCCCGATACACCACACTGACACGTCACATTCTACTCTAGCCCTCCGCCCCTCTTACGTGCCAAAATCTTTTTTAAAACCTAATTAACAATTACTCTCTTACATTAAAAAAAAAACAGAGTTGTGTCAAAGTGGTGTTCGTAAGTGCTCCGTAGCAAAGTGACAGCTATGACGCACTGGAAATGTGTAGGTTTCATTCATGTAACCTACAAGGGTTGACGATTGATCTGCACCTAGCAACAACGACGGCGACGACGAGAGACGGGTTCATTTCCTAGTAATTGTTGAAATGTTTTGTGGTTATATCGGAGGAATTGTTCGAGCCTATGTTATAAATAGTCGAGGATTCATTTAGTGGGAGTGCGTGGTGAGCCAAGCCGCGCCCATGCCCCTAAGTCGGGTGAGTGCTAGCTTGTAAGGCTTCGTAGCGTGCCATTTTCACGAGAAATTCCGCGTAGGTATTTTCTATTACTTAAGCCAATAACTTTGAAGTTCTAATACATAGAACGTAAATAGAGATGACACAAATATTTACTGTTGATTCGAGTTTGTATGGTTGTGTAATCATACCCCTGTTGATGTTGTTAGCCACCATTCTTTCGCCCATAATCTACGTACCTACACAAGTCATTGATTTTAAATACCTAACGCATGCCTAGTTCATGAACTTATCTATCACTCCTGAATAAGCTTGAAACTGTCCTATATGAAAAACATTTCAACGGCAATTACTTATAAGCTGACCGTCAGTTTCACCATCATACCTATTATGAGAAGATACACATACATATAAGTAGGTGGTCAGTATGTATACTTATATTAATATACTTTTTTGTATGATTAGGTGTGATGTGTCAGGCTTTATAAAATAAACTCGTTTATCATGCTTCTTTTCACTTTTCGTAAGCAAGTAGAGTCATTTCCTTAATTAATCTAAGCATTATTATTTTAAACGACCTAACTAAAAGATGTTACACGACCTTAATAAGAAATATGTTTTATACCAGGGCCGTATGCAGAGACAATGCTAGAGTCAGAGTCGAGTCTCAAGCATTTTTGACAGTTCTCCATAGAGCGCAGAGTATTACTTGACGTATGCTTAGATAAATTTGTAACACTCGGACGATGTAGAGTTATTGAGAGTGTTATGATGTGATAAACTGCAAACCTATCGCCGCTGCCAAAGAACTAACTATTTTTTTTCACAGTTTGAAAGCACTGGCATTATAATTGTACTCAGGGCGGCGTTCTATCTCCTCTTCTTTTTGCTATCTTTATTAATTCAATATCTCAAACTCTCTCTTCTTCCTACCACCTTTATGCAGATGATCTCCAAATATACACTCAAGAATCAGTAGAAAATTTGAATTTAGCCATTGACTCCATAAACTGTGACCTGTTGCGGATCCTTGCTTGGAGTAAATCTTATGGTCTCAAAGTGAATCCTAAGAAAACTCAGGTTATTGTGGTGGGTAGCTCCAGAATGATCTCCAGAATTGACTGGTCGGTTCTTCCTTCGATTATCTTTGATGGTGTTCCTATACCTGTAAGTGACACAGTGAGGAACCTGGGTGTTTTGATGGACAAAGACATGTCATGGGGGCCTCATCTTGCTGAACTAAGTCGAAAGATGTTCGCCTCAGCTGCTTCACTGCGCAGATTGCGGAATTTCTTGCCAACATCCACCAAAATTACACTAGCACAGTCCCTTTTACTCCCTATCCTTGATTATGCTGACACCTGCTACCCCGATCTCACTGAAAAACACCTCGACAAACTTGAGCGCCTTCAAAATGTGTGTATTCGATTTATATTTGACTTACGTAAGTATGACCATGTCTCTGAATTTCGTACTAAACTCAAGTGGTTACCCATCCGCCTTCGCAGGAATTGTCATATTCTCACTCTTCTTTACGGTATTCTATTTAATCCATTATGTAGGTATATCATATTTATATAGGTATGTATTGTACATATAAATATATATATATAATATGTATATTATTGTTAGGTGTATTGTATATATGTATGTATGTATTAGTACTATATTGTGTAATTGTGTGTACATTATACTTGTTGTTTTTATCTACACCATCGTCCTCTATCGTTATTTTCAAGTCCAGTCCATCCCAAGGTTGTCTGGAAGAGATCGCTTTTAGTGATAAGACCGCCCATTGTATTCCACTCTGATGTTTTTCTGTATTTCTTTGTTAATTTTATGTGGTGTACAATAAAGTATTTTCTATCTATCTATCTATCTATCTATCTATCTATCTACTTTATATATCATATTTTTTACTGAAACTAATTCTCCAGGAAACGTTCCCTATCCGTCACTGGCCAGTATCCGACATCCGTATACTGGCTCCATTCGTTTCAGTTCTTAACTGATAACGGCTCGACCAGAATCAACTACCAACCATAGCCCCCAGTGGCCAGCAGTATACATTATGTAGGGACTGCGAGGAGCCATGGGTGTCCACCAATTCCTTAAAAATTTATGAAAAAACTTGTGGCCACCGGTGGTAGTGGTCGGTGGCTCATTGGCGCTGAGCCTAAAATAATGTGTTAAAATGCTTTGTTAAAAGTGGGGTTGATTTTCTTCATAACCTATAAAAAGTATCTTTGTTTAAGGTACGGTCACATCCAGGCGATAAATGAAAGCGATACAGGTATCGCTGGCACTTATCGCAGCTGGTTGCCTAGATGTGGCCGTAGAAGTAGGTATAGGTAGGTAGGCAAAAAAAAAGTTACGTGAGTTGCCTCCAAATTGATATAATTTATATTGTGTTCTAATAGAAGAAGAAAAACGTCCTTAATATCCAATCGACGTAATTCACAATATCACGATAACCTTTAATAGTCGCCTGCTGAACAGTCACAAATAAAAGAAGAAGAGCAGCCACAGAGTAAAATATTTTCGTGTCTGGCGTCAAATATGCAAAGACACCATACACGAAAACAATATACTCTGTGGGCTGTTCGTTCATTCGTTCGTTGATTTAGAGACGTAACCTATTTTTGGTCATTGAACTGGATGGTTCCATGTTTTGTAAAACCCCCATATTTTCCACATAATATGATCTCTGCAGCGCTTCAGCTTAGCTTATTTTTCATATAATAACAAGCCAAAATATGAACCGTATCACGGCGGCAGAAAAGACATTGATCGGCTTTATTCATAATGTCCGACTCTTTTTGGTACCTCGCTAAAAGTCTCTTGTCACTGTCACTTTAGTGTCAATAAATATAAATGAGAACAGACTTATCGGTCAGCTAAGCTAAATTACTGCATAAGAACAATAATAATGTAATGCGGGTACGAAAATAATAAAAGACAATCTATTTTGAGACAGTAACTGCCATTGTAATTATTTAAACATGAAAAAAAAAGAAATTGTTGGAAACTAAAAGCACAGTACTTTGAATTCAGTAAAATAACAAGAATAACTTTGACATAATCTTTTAAGTAAATCTAGGCGCGATTTCTTCCCGATCAAACTTAGAAGAACAGTCAAAAAACTTCGGTCCGCCTTTTTAAATGATCCTACTTTTTTGTGCTTCAATGATAAAAATCATATTACCTAATCAATGTAAGACTTTTTATTATTGTAAAACTCTGAACGCAATATTATGATACTTAACAAAATGGTTACTGGGAATGTTGTCTCTATCCTCTATTTATTATTTTATTTGACTGGAGTCTCAGCTCATTTGGTATTCGTAGTTGCTCTACCTTTTGCGCCTTATATCGTGGGTTGGATCCCCACCCAGAGCAAATATTTCTGTGGTGAACGCAGATGTTGGTTCTCTGTCTGGGTGCTATTCATTTTTGTATTCTAAGGACCGTATGTAGAAACAAGGCTTGAGTCTGAGTCGAGCCTCAAGAATACATTTTTGTCACTTTTTCACAAGAGAACTGTCAAAAAATATATGCTCTAAACGTATGCTAATCAAGCACTGTTTCTGAATACGGGCCTAGTTACAAAAAAAATATATATAACTAGTTATTATATCCATAATACAAGCTCTGATTAGTTTGGGGCTTTATAGTGCTGTGTGAATTGTGCAAAATATTTATTAAGTAATATTTATTTTATTTATTTACTAACGCCCTTTTTGATGCCGCTCGTAAACCAAGGTTGAACTGATTAAAATTTTAAATCAATCATTTATTCGTGACTAGAAACGGCCAAGAATATTTTAGGCCACTTTGAAATTAGGACAAGATGCAACCTTTCGAAATTAGGTCAGTCAAGTGATGTATTGTTCGAGGTATTGTCACGAAATGCTTAGCTATTTAGGCATTTCTTTACCGTTGAGCCGTTTACAATGTTTTATGTTGTATTTCTTGGTAAAGAGATTTTCAGCGTGCTCTAAATAAGTGTACTTTTACAGCCCACAGATTTTCTTTAGTATAAAAAAAATCATGATTATTTTGTTTCGAATTAAATATATTGATTTATTGATTGCAATCGTCATCTACAAAGCCCCTCACTGCTGGGTATAGGCCTCCTTCATTTTCTGCCAGTCTCCTCTGTCCTGTGCGTCTCTTGTCCAGGTGTTTTCTATAATGCAAGTTTCATCCAAATCTACCTATAATTGAACTCTCCTTTACTTGTTTTGGTACAAAAAAGAGTCCTGATCCAAAAAATATTTTGTTTGCTTATGTATGGGAAAAGATGATTTTCACTTCAAAAATTCTTTATCAATGTTCTTACCGCGAAGCCTATAAGCTCTGGTAGTCTGTCTGGTAGTCGTGGTGGTATCTGGTAGTCTATCTTATATTATAGCTTATATTGAGTATTAGGAGATCTGTAGATTTGTAACCATAACAGTGTTATGACCCTAAAGAGGTAATTGAATTAAATTATCCACTCCTGCGCAATTCACATGGTCCCAGCACCAAGCAATTGATACAAGAGGAGGATGTGAACATCAATAGGTACCTTTGGCACCAGCTTTCGGCTTTATCGCATCACTCGCCTGTGTCAGAACTTACGAAACCATCATGAAAAATGTGTTATCCATCATAAACTTAAGTTTGATGACTTATGAGCTGCATTATCAACCCTTTGCAGTCCACTGATGGACATAGGTCTCTCCCATGTTGCGCCACTGAACCCGGGCTTTGGCTCTTCCCCTGCTCAAGTTGTTGCTTCATAATAGTCTGAGGTCGTCCTGCACTACGTTTGCCTAAACGCGGTCTCCACTCCGAACTCGTTTATCCCAGCGGTTATCGGTTCTTCAGCAAACATGACTAGCCCACTGTCACTTCAGCTTGCTAGTTCTTTAAGCCATGGACTACTCGGAGTTTCTCTCAGAGAAGGATCCAGAACGAGATGGGTGACTTGCTATAAATAAATTATTTCAGAAAATAACCGAACTGCTTTCACAATAGACTTGATCGTACTAAATCGATTACACGGGTATTTATCGCGTAAATTACCTTATTTTTTTGCGACGTATCAGACTAAATCGTGCAATTCGATGCTTAGTACATGTTATGATACTAGTACGGTTCGCCCTGCGTAACTTGGCCAGCCTGAAGTAATCCGTTTGTGCAAAAATCACCAATGGTGATAGAAGATTTGCTAAACGGCTAACTTCAGGCCCGCCAAGTAACGATGGTCGTGCTCTATATAGAAACTAGTGCTTAGTACTCTAGTGTTGATCATTCACACCGGTCGGCTCGTTTGTAGTGTTCGTAGCTGATTGGTTAATGGGAGCCAACAACCCGAGTCCTTCTAGAACACTGCAATTGGTACGACCTGGGACCGTACTATGAACTCTCAAGGTGGCGACTGACATGAGTGCCTATTCGGACGATTGCACTGACGGTGCCTGACGTCACGAGCATTTTCTCCATACAAAAACAAGAGTACCGTGCCCGCTTTGCGGCTTTTTTTGAGGGAATAAGACACTGGTTTTCGTTCAAAGTTTACATAATGTACGATACATAACTGTTGGGAAACTATTAAGTGTTATTAAGTACCTTTTAAATAGGAAAACGTGCGAAAATATTTTTTGCAAAATCGAGTGTAATCGGATTTCACAAAAGATAGTTGCTCGCGATTTTATATCAATTTATTTAATGTTCAGATAACATGATCCATATTATATAATATAAATGAAGTTTACTTACATGTCAAAGGGCTAGTGCAATACAATTTTATTGAAATGCTACATTTTTATTTATTTAAATTACTGAACTAATTTTCATAAATAAGTTCAGTCATTTTATATTTTTCAAAAGGTCAAAGTGTGCAAGCGAAAAGTTGTTTTATGTTTTTTACCGTCTTAAACAACATTCAAATTTTCTATAGTTCGGTTTAGTATATTACGATTGCAACCAATAAAGTTATGACGTACACTCAACACTATTGCTCCAACTCGCAGTGGTAATTGCTTTTGTTACCCCCATTGAATCCTGAGTTTATCCAATGCAAGCGTCAGCATGCCCGACCTACTTCGCCACTTGTTTGTGTAGCTAGGTAAACATACTCTTTATTGATGGTTAAAGGCGCGGGCCCACCGCGGCGCACGGAGAGGCTACGAGCGTGTACTGAGCTTCGCTTTGTAAAAAATCGGTTGTCTGTAAAGTCAACAGATAAAACAAAATGTCGGTTTGCTGACGATAATTGAACGTGACAACGTCATAAGAAAATACACAGATGTCGAACGCTGCCGAACGCGGAGGCCGATTGTGCCTCTTTGTCGCTCGTTCCGCGCTCTCGCTTGCACTTCAAGCCTTAAATGGAATGCGTCATAGCGAGGTAACGCCGCATGAGTCATATTTTTTCATACGTGCACTACGTGCAGCCGGCTCCATCAAATTATAAGACATTGTCACGTCAAAAAATGTATGCCGTTGTGTCCACTGCAACCCACGGAGAGGCTACGCATCAATTGACGTCACTGACACTTGCGTGACTAGCTCAAAATAGGAAAAGGCGGTTTCAAAGCTCAACGCACGCACGTTATGCACGCACGCCGCATGTACCGCATGTATAGCGTGCATGGCGTTGAGCTACGTAAGCAACATATTTAAGGAAAACCGTGGTACGTGCGTAGCCTCTCCGTGCACCGGGGTGGGCCACGTTACAGTCGTGGGTTCATATTGGGAATATAAACATACGCATATACATGTTTATGTTTATATTCGTGCACAGCAATGGAAACGTAAGCCAACGTTGTCAAACAAATTAATAAACGCAGCGAAAAAGCGCCGCTGTGGGCTCGCGCCTTTATGCAGAAGCCCGTCAGATTCATGTTCTTATGTCACTTATTTATATGGTGGGTGGAACACTCGCTAGACCGTTTATATCTAACGAGCATTGGTATGTAGTACGCGAAAAATAAGTGGCATTACCTATTTGTCAAGGAAGTCGTTGCCAGTCGTTTTTTCACGTCCATGCAATAGTGTCAAACTACCAATAGTGTCACGGGTATCACGGGTCTCAGTCATCACGGTTTTCGTTTTTTTTTATTCGGGTTATTTTAAAGGGTTATTCTCACAAATGCCATGTCCATGCAATGAAAAATTAAATCATACATTGATACCCAACTAATGCCATGACGTATTTGAACCTTCTTTTTTCAAATATGGTTTAGTTCCAGTTTAACTAACATACGGAGAGTAGGTAAGCATCAAAAGCGAAAGCAATATTTTAATGTGCATGCCTTCCTCATACAGAAAATGAATAAACAGAGTGAAAATTTTTGACAGGACGGTTGCCCAAAAGGGGAATACCCACAACATGCATAATGAAAGTGAATGCATTTACGGCATGTACATTTACGCGGTGTTTTTGCCTTTATTGTAAAGTGTACCTCATAATTAATATCACAGTAAACTTACGACATACGACTACTATAATAATACTAATTAATTATACATAACTTATACAACATGTCCCAAAATTCAACGATAAGCCGGCACCAGAGGATGGACCTACGAATGACTATTCGAGAAAAAAAAAGGAAAAAAAAATAGGTACCTCTAATTTTTTTTAAATTACTTAAAAAAATTGAAATTCTTCGAAAATGTATACCCCTTATGACACTTTTAACTACCATGACCACAATTTTTCAAATATTTCAGTTTTTTTGTTTGTATCGGCAACCTAAGTGGTACTTCTATTCACCATAATCTTTGAAAATTACAGAATTTTCGTAGTTTTATACAAAAAAACAACCAAAAAAAATTATTTCCCTAAAATTTTGAAAGATTTTAACGTTCAGTACACTTTTACTCATCGTAGTGTAAAAAAAAAATATGGACACTACTATGGCAAGTTTTTTAAAAAATTAGCGCAACTAACCTAGATTTTAAAATGGTATATAATACTTTAGGAAAACTAGCCACAAAAAAAAATCATGACACTTTTTCTAATCAAGAACCAAATTTCATAAGTTGTTGTGAATAGTAATCACTTCTACTAGGTATTTTTTTTTTCTTTTTTTTTCTCGAGTAGTCATTAGTAGGTCAATCCTCTGGTGTCGGCTTATCGTTGAATTTTGGGACATGTTGTATATACCTTGTGCATTGTTCCTAGAAATTAAGTTTACCTATTTTGAAGAAAGAAAATAAATGATGATTTATTAATAAATCATCATTTATTTTTTTCTTACTCACTGTTCTTATTAACTGTTCATAATACAGTTTTATCACAGTACTTACATGGTTCTGAAATGTTCTACCTACAGTATCCACACGGATTCCATGTGCATCCAAATACCGCCCTTAAGTGTATAAGAATATTTCTTAATTACTAAAATTTTGCATGTAATCTACCCATGAAACGTAGGGCGCCCTCCCACCAGAAAGACATTGCTAAGATCGCGGGAAGTCGGTGGATGGAAAGGGCTCAGAATCGTTCTTCCTGGAAATGTGTAGGGGAGGCATATGTCCAGCAGACGATGATTATCTTAGTTGGATATTGCTTTGATGATCGATTCTGCTACCGGAACCACTATCTAATCTGTGACCAAACGCCGAATTGAAAGCAAATCACAACACAATAGACTAGTAAATAGTTAACCAGTTTATCAACAGTCGGTTCTAAGCTTTCAGATTCGTAGTGTAAAGCAATTTTTACTGCATGTAAAATTTATAATGACTAAAATTATAATGAATGAATTAGGTTGCTAATTTGATGAAACTGATCAGCACAATTATAAATGCTGTACTTATTTTTTTTTTACTGGAGAAAAGCAAGGAAACGATTTAGTCATTATTATTTAGGTCAACATTATTAATAAAAGCATAAACTGAGGCGACGGCGACGACGTGTTGATATTTTAAAGAAAAAAGTTGTTGAATATTGTAGATGTAGACAATCCACTCAACACTATCTAGCCCCAAACTGAGCAAAGCTTGTACTTGGAACCAGATAGCTGATATAATATTAAATCGACAAAAGCGATTATACGTATATCTTGCTCAATCTCATCCTACCACACGCAAGTTCCTGTCATTCATGCAAATTTCTATCACAACACATCATGCTGTGCACAGGTGCATTTGACCGTGCCCTGTTTGCTCACTTAATTATCCTATGAAGCGTCGATTTCGCTCAGACCGTCGTCATACCGACTGCCGGTAAATCGATTTGCCTCGCGGCTACGGGTACATTGTTCAGCAGTTCAGTCCATTTGGAACTTGGGCTCCAATTCCAGAACTATAGTCTAACTGAATTGGGACTAAAATATAAATTTTGTATAACTAGGTAGTAATAAAACGTCGATGTACGGAAAGTGCTCAATTTTAAATTAGAAAGAACTGCAAAAAAAAGCAACTGCAAACGAAAGGGGTAAAATTCTTAAAACGCAACAAAAGCGGGTGCTAATTTGGCTTGTGGCGCCATTTAGTTTTGAAACACGTAAAATATTTAAGTTATTAGATAAAAAATATGTTTTTGGAGCTTGAATATCAGTTCTTCTTATCGTGTCATTTGTTCTTTCGAACCAGCAGTGTGGTGAAAGGATTTTAAGTGAAAAATCAAAAAATCAAAAAAAAAAAAACTGTTACAAGAAAAATTATACCGCTATTAATAAATATACGATTGTTTTTTGGAAATTATAAATATAAAAAGTGTCAATGTCATAACAACGTTATAGATGCTGAAAATTATGTTTATTTTTCTGTATATCTATAACAAGATAAACTTAAGAAAGAAAGAAAAACTTAAGAAAGACTTAGACTTCCAGACGAGGTTTAATCATCATTTTATAACGATTGCTTTCAAATATTTTTAATATAGATGTGTTAGGTACATAGCTAGATTTGATAAAAAAAAATACATTCCATGTAATGTCGAATGAATATTGATCAAAGACGCTCTGTAGATTTGCACGAATCGTATGAAGCAAGTTTCACGAGACAGTTCAGCCACTATAAAATAACAAGCTCCGAATAACAAGCAAATAGAGTTCAAAGAACAAAGAGCAGAAAACTCCACAGACCCATTTCGCTGGTTCCAACTATCGATTTTAGTGCAAAACAGAAGATCCACTAATAACTAGCGCTTAGGAAAAAGCACGAAACTTAATTTTTATCGTGGAACCCGACGAGAAAAACAAGCTCTAAAACACGAGTTTTTAGTGCGAGTGTTTTAGCGCATCGCAAACAAATGCATCAAAATAGTAAATTCGACTGGCCTCTCAGCTCAGTTGGTAGTAGCTCTGCCTTCTGCGCTGGAGGGCGTGGGTTTGATCCCCACCGAGAACAGATATTTGTGTGGTGAATACAGATGTTTGTTCTCTGTCTGGATGTTATATTATTCTAAGTAGGTACCTATGTATTTACAAAAAAAGCATTTAAGCACTTTAATCAGCTATCTGGTTACCATGGTACAATCTCTGCTTAGCTTGGGGCTAGATAATGTTGTGTGGACTGTCTACGATATTTATTCATTAATTTATCATATTATTGCAGTAACTGAGACATAGTCGACGTGAATTATAGTAGGTGTAAGCGTTCTATCGACCTTTATGTATATGAGTTTGTATTTTTTAAACAAAATCTAAGTTAATTGTAATTGATGTCCTCCCACGCGCATTTTGTTAACCTTTACTTTTTGGCAAATACGAAAGTTTCGTTGATAAAATTGTGTTTTGTATTAAGTACATGCAAATAATCTGCCCTCATCATCTTTGCTAAATACCAAGAGAGATTTTATAGGTATTTTAAGCTTTACGGACCACTGAAACTCTAATAAAATACGTTATTTGTATTAAATACATGCAAATAATCTGCCCTCATCATCTTTGCTAAATACCAAGAGGGATTTTATATGTATTTTAAGCTTTACGGACCACTGAAACTCTAATAAAATACGTTATTTGTATTAAATACATTCAAATAATCTGCCCTCATCATCTTTGCTAAATACTAAGAGGGATTTTATATGTATTTTAAGCTTTACGGACCACTGAAACTCTATATCTGACAAACCCCGTGCGTCGAGGAAAAAATTCAGCGAAGACCATTCCACAACCTTAGTCTTTTTTTTATGTAACAAAGTCGACATACGGCCCACCTGATCGGAAGTGGTTACCATAGCTTATAGACGCTTGCAATACCAGAGGCATCATAAGCGCGTTGCCGACCCTGTATGATTTTTAAAACGCCCTATTTGAAGAACCCCATGCGTCCACGAAAGAAAACCAGCAGGTGCGCGTTCTTTTAGAGTAAATTGTTACACAAGGGCAGTAAGTGAGCTTATGCGAATAAGACGCGCTATAATGCACACTGTGTGTATCTGCAATTTTATCAGTAAAAAGTTTTCATACCTTTTTGTAAGAAAAGAGATTGTTTCACCAAGGAGTTTTGAACATATCAAGGATAGTTGGAGAAGAATGGAACGGATCAGCTGGACAGAAAGAGTAACGAACGTAGAAGTATTAAATAGAGTCGAAGACGAAAGAGCCCTAATAGGAGTTGTTGAGAACAGAAGAGGAAAGATGATTGGCCATCTTGTACGACATGACAGCTTTATCAGAAATATTATCGAAGGAAAAGTAGAAGGAAAGAGAGGAAGAGGAAGACCAAGGATAAGCTACATGAGCCAAATAAAAGCAAAGGTCGCCGTCATGTCGTATAAGGAGGTCAAGGAGGTTGCCCTCAAAAGAAATACCTGGAGGAAAATGCATACATTACGCCGACAAGAGCGTTGCTCTTAAATAAGAAGAAGAAGAAGAAGGATAGTGTGACGGTAATATGATTTGAAAATGGAACGCATTCACAGTGCACTGTGCGGCAAACGCCTACTTACACAGCTTCTTTGCACAGCAGTAAATCCTACTTACTGAGCATGTATGATGTAAAGTTTATTAGGAGTGTTGATTATTACATCGCAGTAGTCCATTGCAAGACAATAACTATGCGATTACAAAACCTCAGGGCATCGATCTATCGGGAGGTTGTAGTTGTTCCGGACGGAACGAATGGAATTTGCATAAATCACTGTTTCAATTCCAGCAGACGACAATGATGCAATACAAGGTGATTCTCTGAACTTGGAATAAGCGCAACGTTGGACGAATCTTTATGATTCCAATGTGAAAAACTGGTGCTTTCAGACTAATAGACAAAAAGTCAGATGCTTATTCAGTTGTATCGCAAGGATCACTTTGAAACGTCTAAGATAGGTGAGTCTAGGCGCTAGTTCCACGCGACCAAGCCTAGTAGAACAGGCAACGAACTAATGGCTTAACTCAGACATTTGTATCTTGCATCAAGCGACAAATCTCATCATCTAATCGTGACATTGGTTCTTTTAAATGCAGTGTGGTGAAAGGATTTTAAGTGCGCCTCAGAGAGGCTTTTTTCGTGCACTCGGCATTATGTTTTAGAACTTTTAAGATTCAACAACATGTCGGTTTCCTGACGATGTTTTCCTTCGCCGGTTCAGCAGTTTCACCATGAAGTCGGTTTCTCAAGTTTTTTAAACTTCACTTGTGTGGTGTGGATGAAGATTGGAGCTAGTATTTTATCGTTTCTTTATATTCATTTAAGAATCTACGAGCATCTTCTAATATTGGAATGTGGATTAATTCCAGGAAAGATGTAAGGATGTATCCAAAATGGAAATCAATTCTATTAAATGAATATGAAATTGGGTGTTCCTTTCAGCACGTAGGCGCACAAAACGGAATTTCGATGTCAAATATTGAGGGCATTTTTTTTTTGTATGGTGAGTTTCTTCAAAATTACGTGTACCACGGGAAATTTCATTCTACGCAGACACGAATAACCGCAAGTTATAAAAAAAATGGTTCATTATTTATGTTACTATTTTCGTGAACTGTATAGGGCTAATAATAATATTAGGTCTTTACGTATGAAATTGAAGACTTGTATCAATATTTTGATGTATAAAAATTTTGGTAGATTTTTATTTTAGTTGATCGAAGTAGATACTGGCCCAAATTATTTATACAATTTTGCCATTTTGATCGCTTTGTAGTTTAAGTAAATTGAAACCGAGTTTTAGTGCCGTGTTTATCACTCTTCATACACAATAATCCAATACAATATGAAAATAGTTGAGAAAAATTCTAAAGATTTCACGACAAATGTCTTTTTTTATTTATTCTGTATTAGCCGAAAAGCATTGCATGCATTCTACCAACGGTAGCGTAGCGTTATACAGGGTGTCCCATAAGTCAGCGTCCAGCCGAAAACGGACGATAGGCCAAGTCATGACAGCTATCTAAAAAATATAAAAAAAAATATTTGTCATGTAATTTTCGAGTTATGAGTATTTTAAAAAAACAAGAAAAACCGACATCCTGTGATGATTTTTTAAGTCCTGTGACTACAAATATGAACTTTTCATGAAACTTTTTTTTGCAACGTAAGCATGAATAACCCTTCTGTAAATTACAATTCAAAATTAAGCCATAACTGCCTCAGTTTTTAATGAAATCGTGGAGTTTTGGCCAACACTTCATTTCAGATAATTACATCACCCAACTTTAACCGTCTGTACCACAAAAAAAATGTACTACACTATCATGGCAAGTCACTTTAAAAATTGGCGCATTTATCCAGAATTCCAAAATGGTATAATACTTGCTAGAGTACTCCTTAGTTTTGGAAATAAAAAATGTTTTTTCAACTAAACCGGATTTCCAATCAATTTTATTTCATTAGATAAAATGTTTGTACCCTTTTAATCATGGGTTTAAAATGCCTACGCTGCGTTTTTAAGTGACTCACAATTCACAGGTACAAGTAAATATCATTTCGACGATGTAAATAAACAGTTAGAGCCACCATCTTGTCGAAAGAGTAATAATCATGGGTTTTCAAGTTGGATCAGTTGAGCTATCTCTAGATCGTTTGTAACAATCGGGAGAGCTCAACTGTTTTTTGTGTATTTTGTACATCTTGTGAATATTTGTTTAATTGTAAGTTTCTTAGTGTAAATAAAGTTTTCAAGTAATTTGTTAGTTTTAGGTAAAAGTTTGAAATAAAATTCAATCTTAGGATTACTTCAATCGTGATTTTAATCTAAAGTTTGCCTTCGCCCGTCGCCGGTCTTATTACATGGTTATTGACGTGACAACGTCTTATAATTCGATGTAGCCGGCTGCACGCACGAAAAAACATGACTCATGTGGCGTTACCTCGCTCTGAGGCGTTCCAGTTAATACTTGAAGTGCAGTCCTACATGAATCTAATAATCCTATTGAATTTTATTTCAAACTTTCACCTTAAACTAACAAACTACTTGAACACCAATGGTTATTACTCTTTCGACAAGATGGTGGCTCTATTTGTTTACTTGCATTGTCGAAATGGTATTTACTTGTACCTGTAAATTGTGAGCGACTTAAAAACACAGCGTAGGCATTTTAAGTCCACAATTTAAAGGGTACAAACATTTTATCTCATGAAATAAAATTGATTGGAAATCCGGTTTAGTTGAAAAACATTTTTTATTTCCAAAACTAAGGAATACTCTAGCAAGTATTATACCATTTTGGAATTCTGGATCAATGCGCCATTTTTTAAAGTTACTTGCCATGATAGTGTAGTACATTTTTTTTGTGGTACAGACGGTTAAAGTTGGGTGATGTAATTATCTGAAATGAAGTGTTGGCCAAAACTCCACGATTTCATCAAAAACTGAGGCAGTTATAGCTTAATTTTGAATTGTAATTTACAGAAGGGTTATTCATGCTTACGTTCCAAAAAAAAGTTTCATGAAAAGTTAATATTTGTAGTCACAGGACTTAAAAGATCATCACAGGGTGTCAGTTTTTCCTGTTTTTTTTAAATACTCATAACTCGAAAATTACATGACAAATATTTTTTTTTATATTTTTTAGATAACTGTCATGACTTGGCGCATCCCCCGTTTTCGGTTGGACGTTGACTTATGGGACACCCTGTATACCTACTCATTGACCAACGAGATCGCCGATGTTAATTCCATTTTCAAAAAAAAATTGTTTATTTTTTATGAATCAGTAATAAGTCGAGCGAGTCTATTCATGATTATTCAACTTATGATTACCAAAGACTTTTTCGTTGTTGTATAGGCTCATTGTCATTTGACAGATAAAAGTTTAAAAAAATATTATTGCTAATATTGCTAAAATTAATTCATTTTATTACCTGTAATTATTCAAAAAGTTTGCGATATCTTTTGATGGTAGCGATTACACACTCCAATTGATTTGAAGAGCATAAAATGTGGTTATTTTTTATTGGCCGATTGACGTTGGTGACATGGACGTCACGTCTGACGTCATTGTATATCAATTAATATTATGGAGACGCAACCTTATCGTATGGTACTCGTATCAAGGTCACTTGTTGCCACTTCAAAGCTTGTTAATTCAATTTAATTTAAATTAAATTACTCATCCTTGTGTATCCTAGGAACTGCAAATGCTGGAAAATATCTAGCTAGGGATGAACATATTATTTTAATACGTCTCACGTTATTCAGATATCTTAGGAGAAACCTACCGTGCCTGAGGACATTTAAGAGCTTATAATTATCGTATATTTATAAATTTTCTACATTTTTATCATACTAGATTAGCCGCGAGTATTCCAGAATCAAAGAACATTCCAGAAAATTTAGGAGCGAATGCTCTAATCAAAATTGAGAATTTTTAGAAAAGTCCGTACGTGATAGAAAAGGATAGACATAGAATAGAAAAGTCCCTACGTGTTAGAAAAAGATATACATAGATTTCTTTAACATTTTGCATTGCTGCTATGCCTATGAGTTTTAGCGTGATTAATAACCTTCCTCGATAAATGGACTATACAATACAAAAATATTTTTTCAGCAGTTCCCGCGATTAGCACGTTCAACCAAAAAAACAATCAAACTCTTCAGCTTTATAATATTAGTAAAGATTTAGAGCTTGAATTGTTCAACTTTTTATTACAATTTGAATATAAGTTACAATTTTAATAAAGACCAAAATACCTACAGTTGTTAGATTTAATCGCTGAAATTGTTGAAATTTTCTCGTAATCATACAGCCTATTTGATTCTAGGCTAGCATAGATCTCTTTGTATCTGCCATCTTGATCCAGTTCAGCTCGATTTGGCACCGACCCAAAAAGCCTCATAAACATTTTTCTGATGTAAAATAAAATGCATGCTTCCCTCCTTTCCTTATGTTTGGTGATAAATAGGCTGCGTTATTTTTTTGGAAAATAGTCTTATAAAAACAGATAAATAAATAAATTAAATAAATATTTTGGACAATCCACACGATCTCGCCCCAAACTAAGCAGAGCTTGTACTATGGGAACAGAGATATATTAAAGGAAGTTTAATATATCTCTGACAGTAGTATTTATCTCATGCATATAACGCAATTAAAACGTAAAAACATATACAAGCCGTGCGTAGCCGTGACCTCGATACAGGCTGTGCAAT
The DNA here is from genome assembly GCA_947578465.1 of Thera obeliscata. Classification (NCBI taxonomy): domain Eukaryota; kingdom Metazoa; phylum Arthropoda; class Insecta; order Lepidoptera; family Geometridae; genus Thera; species Thera obeliscata. The sequence goes on from OX387926.1 coordinate 11,763,245, forward strand.
ACTATGTGTACATAGATATTATATCTCGTATGCACTGTAGTACGAGAAATTCTTGGAAACATGTCGATATAACTCATCTTATTGACATTGAACTCCTCGTTTTGTAATGACACCTTATCTATAAGATATTATTTATCTATAAGATTTTTTTACCGCTTCAAAATCCGTTGTGTAGTTTCAAAGATTTAAGCATACTTATAGACAGACAATGACAGCGACTTTGTTTTATACTATTGAGTGATTACGATTAGGTACAATACCTTTGATGTAGGTGATTATGAAACAAGCAATGTAATTTTAATTACAGAAATGCACCCAGTGGTATTAATATACCTCTGTAGAATAGAAAAACTGTAGTTAGCCGCGGGTGTAAAATAAATAAAGATAAAATATTTATTTTTGATAATATTTGTTTACTAAGGGATTGAGTATAATGGTGAATGGCAAACTCATAACTGATAAGCATAGGTAACTGTTTAAATTTTCAAATCGGAACACTTTACAGCGATGTAAATATTTCTGTTTATCTGCAGAAATATGCCCTCTGATAGTATTTACTTTCCTGAACAAATCCTCTACTACTTTACACTTTCGTGAAAACAAAAAGTAAATAAGGGATATCATAATAAGGATATTTCAATAAAATAAGGTTTAATAGTTAATTCTAACCTTTACTAATTGCAATAAATGTGGCCTGTGTAGACGTGGTAGAATATGGATGTAGGACTTTAGCTTTAGACGTGATGTGTGGAAAAAAAACAAGTGCCCTTTGCCTTGTTTTGGTTGAGAGAAAAATATGGAAGCGTTATCGTTGATTTATCTTGAATTAATATTTAAGTGAATAAAATAAGTGAAAAGTGTATTACGTTTATAATTCAAGGCAGCTTCACCCTCTTAAGTTTTCACTCGTAAAGATCTATACTTCTCTTATCTCTACATAATGATAACGTAATATATAAGTAACGTAATAAATAAACAGTCGTACCCGTGACCTGGATAAACACTTTGTTGTGTCTATCGGCACTACTGACATAGGAGTTTCCAGGAAATTCATCCCGACGACGCAAAGCTCTTTGTAGGTAATTGTCCCGTCAATGCAAATAACTATATCATCTGAGGAGAATTTATGGCCCGAACACACCTAGTACGCTGGCGGTAGCGATCAGTGAAACGCTGTCAAATATCGCTGTCAGATTTGAGATTTGACAGCGAATATTTGACAGCGTTCCACTGATCGCTACCGCCAGCGAACTAGGTGTGCGCAGGCCTTTATAGATCAGTAGAAACGCTTACACGCATTTGGCCTCTGTGACTGGCCTCTCTGCCCAGTTGGTAGTAACTCTGTCTTCTGCGTCGTAGGTCGTGGGTTCGATACCCACCGAGGACAAATCTTTGTGTGGTGAACACGGATGTTTGTTCTCTGTTTGGGTGTTATATTGTAATCTAAATATATATTAGAAAAAAAACATGTTTTGTAAAAAAATTGAAAATGGCAGATCCAAATAAGTTTTGAACAGATATAAAATTCACAAGTATCCCTGTGGACACAATTAGGTAAGCAGGACATACTGCCTCTGGGCATCGTATATCATATATCCTCCGTTTCCTTCGACATACAGCTATAGCTACTACACTGTACAGGCATCACGGCTCAGATTGTAACCCTGCCTTCTACGCCATAGGCCGTGGGTTCGAAAAAAATGTTGAATGAACATAGATGTTTGTTTTACGTCTGTGTGTTATACTGTATTCTAAGTATGTATTTACAAATACGAGTATATACGGGTATGTGTTATGTCAGCTATCTGGTTCTCATCGCACAAGGCTTGCTAAGTAAACAAAATAATTTTTAGATAGTCCACTCAACACTATTTAGCCCCAAGCTGAGCAGAGCTTGTACTATGGGAACCAGATAGCTGATATAATGCATATTATTTTTTATTTTTTTAAATTTGTCAATAGTTTAGATAGTTTTGTGTAGATTGTCCACAATATTTATTTACTACTGTCTCATACTTTACTAAAGGTGATTTGAAAACCGCACAGCTACCCGTCAGATCAAACTATTTCCGACTTTGTTTCAACCACTTCACCTCGGCATAGCTAATTTATGTACTGTGATCCTACAGCACACGAAGTATTTTTATGTTCATTTTATTAGAATTTTACCTTACTTAACTAAATATTCAAATATTTATTAATGCGTGTGAGTTTTGGACAGTTGTCTTGACTGAAAATAACTTTATTTTTATTTCATTAAACACGTAAGTACATAGTTTACTCAATTTTTATATTTTGACCATCACGCTAGTTATAGATTGTGAGCTTATATGTACATACCTACCCTACCTATTGTTCTGTAATTCAGTTCAATGACAACATCATCATGTTCCTGCCCTTATCCCACACTAAGTGGGGTCGGTACAACAGGTTTTCTTCTTCCACTCACATCTATCATTCGTCATCTCAGTGCTCGCTCCTTTCAACTGAAACGCTGTCAAATATCGTTGTCATATCTGACAGCGTTTAGCTGATCGCCAAGCATGCGCTTAGGACGCGTAGACAAGCCATGGGGTCTACGATGTCCGCGTGGGCGCAACAAGCTTATAACTTCGTGTCAAAGTAAACTTACGTGCCGTTATAGACATGCGCAGGCCTTAAAATGTCGGCCAAAGCAAGTTTTGATGGATAAGCTGATACAAAAAATACTATCTAACTGCTTCAATGAAAAAAAAACTGTTAAACTGCCTAGGGTCATTAAAATATTCCCTTGAATAAATATTGATGTTTAATATACGATGTATCTGCATTTTTTTTACAACTGTACTCTGTCCAGTTGCTCCGGAGGCATAAAAACAAGGGTCACAATTTTTTTCGATGGAGCGCCCGAATAAATATGACTCATACGGCGTTACCTCGCTCTGAGGCGTTCCATTTAAGTGCAAGCGAGAGCGCGGAACGAGCGACAAAGAGGTACAATCGGCCTCCGCGTTCGGCAGCGTTCGACATCTGTCTCTCTCCTACTTGAGTGAGCGATGCGTCCGCGTGGACAGCTGTATGACGTTGCCACGTTCAACTATCGTCGGTAAACCGGCTTTACAGACAACCGATTTTTTTTTAATTTTGTATTTGCACCTGACTTAAACTTTTAAAATTGAATTATCTCGTAAATCGTTATCGCAGATATTTTCGAAGTAGCCGTCGGCATGCGATTGCGTGGTAACTTCATCTTTGCCTACGTAGGACATAGATGAAATAGTAACAGGAAACAAAAAAGCCTCACTCCAACACTAAAATAGTGAGTAAAACCACTAAAACACGAGGTGAATTAAAATGAGCATACCGAGAAACGGCAGGAAACAAGCCGTAGTCTGTTGCGAGGAACAAGTTCCTCTAGGCTTGGTCGCGTGGAACTAGTACCTAGACTCACTTAGCTTTATGACGTTTCAAAGTTATTTATGTGATACATCTGAATAAACGATTTTTGACTTTTTTTTTGCTCAGAATCACTAACGAAAAGAATAAACAAATACTGTCAAAGAGTCACAAGGTTAATTATTGTTATAAGTGATATTTTATAGAAACTAAAAGTTTTTAGTCTTAGCTTTCAAGCTTTGTTGCTGTGTATGAAAAAAATATGCTTACTTCGTATCGCTAAACAGTTAAATAAATAAATAAATATTGTAGTCTTACCAAACTTAGACCAAACTTAGCAAAGCTTGTACTATGAGATCTAGATAGCTGATATAATACTTGTATGCATTTTTTTTTGTAAAAAATACACCTAGTTGCAATACCAGATTTGACATACTGGAGACACACTAAACTGGAGTTTGACCTTGACTCTATAGTTTGAAGCTTCACCACCATATTGAATCTACAACCAAACTGCCTACAAAGCCTAATTTGTATTGCGTGCTGATTTGAAGTGAAAATCCCAGTAAAACAAGGAAATAATTTTGTGGTAAACAACACTATTCAGAAAACACTTTTATAAAGATCTTTGGGAGCGGGACTTTGAATGAGCATTTACAAAAGGTAGTTTTATTTTTTTCAGTGTACACCGCGTTCCTTTAAGGGGCCAGCGGAGGGCGAATTTTCATACAAACGTAATACCAAAATGATTACTAATTTAAGCAGATTTTTACTATATTATTGTAATTATTGTATGTGTATACTATTTATCTAGGTTCCTGAACAGTTTTTATTTTAAATTACTTACCTCAAATGAAATTAACGCCAATCACATTTTGCAATGAAAAAAATGTGTAAAATGCGATTGGTGTTTATTTCATTTGAGGTAAGAAATTTAAAATAAAAACTGTTTAGGAACCTAGATAAATACTATAACAATACAGTTATTACAATAATATAGTGAAAATCTGCCTAAACTAGTAATAATTTTGGTATTACGTTTGTATGAAAATTCGCCCTCCGCCGGCCCCTTTTTTGCGTTTAGTTGCATTTTTTTCACGTTAGTTTTTGTGTATTCAAATTTAAATGTTTATGCAAACGAAGTTAGTTAAACCAGTGCAGTGTTCCAAAGATAACAAATTTATCGACAAATGAAAATCGATTGTTCAAGGGTTTTTGATATTAATGTAAATATAAGATTTTCCATCTACGGAATAAAGCTATTTGTCGAATAAAAACTGTCGTTATTTGTTTTTGACAAGTCTAAAAATGAGATAGATATTATTTTCATCTGACGGTTAAATGAATCTATAAATAGATGAAAAAAATGAAAAAATAGTCTTTGATTTTGTTTTCTTTTTCTATTTGATAACTATAAGGGGTTGCCAGCTTGGTAATTTAATTTACTATCACGAAGAAACGGTTAAAATGAATGATCAGACATATTTTTATGTTTTTATTTTCGAGAAAAAATATCATATTATCTTACTTTATTAAATTGATAATTTAAAAAACAGCTAGGTATTCACCACTAAAAACTTTTCGCATAGTGAAACTAATGGAAAATTTTAGAGAAAAGTACAAGCCTTGGCCACAACTAAGCATCAATGGACTCACGTGTGTCTGCCTCGGTCCACATTTACACATTTCACAATCGTCCATCAATGCCTCTTTTGCTGGCCTACTATTGTACTATGGTTGAATAGTCTCATCGCCTATCTTCTTAATATACATATTACGTCAAAAAGGAAAAATGTTTGAACAAGCAATCGCCACATTAACTCACACAAAGGCAAAATTACAGCATGTCTAATATTTACACGCTCCAATTAAAATGCGGTGGCGAGCTCTATGGCCTTATTTTCGTAAAAACAGGACGCACACACTTTAAACAGAAACTTTTCAAGCATTTTTTTTTTTAAAAGCGTATTAAATTATTTACTTAGTTATACTCCACAGCAAAAATAATCTTGATATCCTTTCACCACACCACTAGTTCAGGAGAACTATTGATACGACACGAAGAACTGCCTCGCAGGTCACGCACGTTGAGAACGTGCCATACACTGCCTTGCGTTTATAAAAAAAACAAATAGTTAGATCATAAATGGCAGCGCTAATTTCATCGCACAACAGTTGTAACATTAAAAAGGCTCATGCTGGTAAGCGCTGACAGGCGCCGATAACCTGCTTCTGCATAAATGCGGCTACGTTAATACAGGGAGGACCGGACGTGGTTAAAAATTCATTTCGCGATATAACCTTTTAGAATACGTAGCTGCTCCCTACGGTTTCACTTGCGTGGTACGGTCAGCTACAAAGTAGATAAATACTTGTCGTATATGCAAAAAACATTTCCATATCCAGCACACTTTTTATCATAGTTTTGTTCTATAGTACCCGACTACGGCGAAGCAAAAAGAAGGGTTGTGATTTTGACCGATATATATGCTTAATATGTTCACCTGTTCCCTCATAACTTGTAAACTGCTTACCAGAATTTGACAGATTAGGAATCGATGGAAGCGTTTGGATTGTCCGTTGGTTATATGTTATTCGTCCCTCATAATTTGTAAACTGCTAGTTTTGACAAATGAGGTTATCGATGGAAGCATCTGGATTTTATTTTGGTAATCATTATTAAGCTATGTGCCATTACATTAAATTGAATGTGGCGCCCTCTAGTCGTAGAGTAAAGAATTAAAGCATGTTTTTATGTCTTGTTGGGTATCAAATAAAGGGCTCACTACTAAAATATACATATTAAATATTAGCTTTTGCGTACTGCTTTGCTTGCGTGCACACGATAATTAGGAATAATTTCTAAAATCATCTCTAAGATGTGAAACAAACAAATTGTCTTTACTCAAAATACATTTTCATATGTCCCAAAAAAATTGTTAAGGGTTTAATAGTGTTGTGTGAATATTCCACAATATGTATTTATTTTAATATATTTTTTTGTCAATGACTGTACGAGGATAAAAAGTAGCCTGTTCTTTGTAAATATTAAAAAAATATTACTTTCATATTATTTTATAGCATGGGTTTACTCATTAAAAAACAAGAGTCCTGTATGTTATCCCATATGAACCGTGCGGGATAAAAACTTGCCGTCATTTTCTGATTCTCCTATGCAAAAAATCATGTTAATTCTTTGCTTTATGAAAAATTTAAACAAATCTATCAAACAGGGAATCATACATTATACACAGTGGGATTACGTAAGCAGTAAAAAGAAACTAGCAAGTAGTAGTAATTTATAGCTTTAAGTAATAATGTGGTCCCGCTATTTGTTAATAAAAGGTACCTACCTCATCTTAAGGCCTTAAAGTAGGTATAAAGGTATACTTTTATTCATGTTAATATATACAGGGTGTGGCGTAAAGAGTGGATAATCCTTTACCTACGGGTCGGGGGCATCACAACTGTTCAGAAAATAAAAACATGTACCCAGTAAAAGTCCCACGGTTTTCGAGTTATTAAACATTTTCGAAATTTTCATTATTTTGTACTTCTGTCCATACTTTTCGATGCCAAGATCACAAATCAAGGAGTTTTCTCCATCTGTTTTTTTATGGCATTCTTAGATAACTGTTCTATCAAATGCTAACTGGCATTGGTATGTCAAAGGTACAGTTTTTTTTTTAGAATTTTTTTTAGAAATAAAAATGTGATTTGCCAATTTTTTCCAAAAGTTTGACCTCCTGTGGTTTAAAAAAAATGTATGGTCACCCTGAGTGACCAACTAATAAATAACTTGCCTACTTCATTGAGATTCCGAAATGGTATAGCACTTGGCAGTTTTAACTTTCAATGCAAAGAATATTTGTGTTTAAATAGGGTAAGGGTCATTTTTTCAAATTACAAGTAAGATTTTACATAGCAATCGAATTTACTAAAAACAGAAAATAAAACAAATTAGATATTTAAAATACATTTATTACATTAAAATTTCTTACAACAAGTGCTCAAAATGGCTTCCACTTGCTCTTATGCAAGCCCTGCATCTTCTAATAAAAGAACGCTTTATCTTGCGCGCATGCCCAGATTCAGTGATGGTTGGGGCCGCCCTTTGGATTCGTTCACGCAGCTGCTCAACTGAGGTAACAGACTCCTTGTACACCATCTCCTTAAGGCACCCCCAGTAAAAGAAGTCGAGTGGGTTGAGATCTGGGGACCGTGGTGGCCACAGAATGGTTCCCAAGCGCCCGATCCACCTTCGGTGAAACGTTTCGTCGAGGAACTGCCTCACATTACGGGAATAGTGCGCGGGGCATCCGTCGTGCTGCAGCCACATTCTTCTTCTGTCTTCTTCTAATAAAAAATATTTGAGGAAAAAAACTATTTTAAGAAAACAACCGTCGGTCAATCTTTACAACAATATTATTTACATTGAAAGTTAAAACTGCCAAGTGCTATACCATTTCGGAATCTCAATGAAGTAGGCAAGTTATTTATTAGTTGGTCACTCAGGGTGACTATACATTTTTTTTAAACCACAGGAGGTCAAACTTTTGGAAAAAATTGGCAAATCACATTTATATTTCTAAAAAAAATTCTAAAAAAAAAACCGTACCTTTGACATACCAATGGCAGTTATCATTTGATAGAACAGTTATCTAAGAATGCTATAAAAAAAACAGATGGAGAAAATTCCTTGATTTGTGATCTTGGCATCGAAAAGTATGGACAGAAGTACAAAATAATGAAAATTTCTAAAATGTTTAATAACTCGAAAACCGTGGGACTTTTATTGGGTACATGTTTTTATTTTCTGAACAGTTGTGATGCCCCCGACCCGTAGGTAAAGGATTATCCACTCTTTACGCCACACCCTGTATTTAAAATACAATAGAACACCCAGAGAACAAACCTCTGATTCACCAAACAAATATTTGTTCTCGGCGAGGATCGAACCCACAACCTACGGCGCAGAGGGCAGAGTTACTACCAACTGAGCTGAGAGGCCATTCAAAAATATTTTATTTTAATTATTAGTTACTGATATAAGTGTGAAAATCATACTACTAAGATCAGGGCAAACTCGTACTACTAAGATATCAATTCAAATGTAATTCTTGCTTCAGTGACTTTTCTTGCTTTATCTTAAATCAAGTCAGAGGCACTTGAGCGTCCAGTTAATGGGGCATGGGTAGCGTTGACCTCAGTGCTGAATAAATCATCTATAAATAAAACGGGCAAGTGTGAGACTAGCCGTGGTTCCGCATTCCGCAAATCTTAGATTTGATATAATAGATTTTTTCTTGCAAAATCTTCCATTATGTATTTTGACTGACGACCACGAAACGGCAGATGAAACGTAGGGCACCCACCCACCAGATAGACCAACGACCGTTAATATCGCGGGAAGTCGGTTGATGGAAAGGGCTCTGAATCGTTCTTCCTGGAAATGTGTAGGGGAGGCATAGGCGTCTCACTAGTCCACTGCTGATAGGTCCAGCACTCTTTTTTAATAACTCAATGAGTGTTTCCAAAATTATTTTTGTGTTTTTTTTAGTTCTTTGCGATGACGTATAGATTTTTTTTCCAGTAACGCGATGTTTTCTATAAACATAATTACTATGTATAACTATAATATGTAACTAAGCTATCAGAACAATAAAATAAAGCTTTCAACAATACAGCTCACAACAAAAGCAATTCTAAAGTGTTTCACACAGCCATTATTTCACACTTATCACGAAGCGTCATATAAAATTGAATGCTGGAAAATGTATTTTGTAGTTAACTTCTTTTTGTCATGTTTCAAACAACTTCGCATCGCCTGTGACTCAGCTGGCGTAGTACATACTTAGATCAAAACTAGTGATACTTTGATTTTAGTCACGAATGATGTATGCTCCAAGTTTTATCCAAATCCATATAACATAAACATATACATAAATAGATTTTGATATAAATATATGTAGTAATGAAAACTAGCTAAATCAACAATGTATGTTACTGGAAGCAGCCATGGTACAATTTATTCGTCTGGCAAATGAAAAAACCGCGTAGAGGTTCGTAGTAGCGTAGCACCTAGACCGTAGAGCCGCTACAAATATTCGTAGCGTAAAGATCAACCATTTTCTGCTGGTATATTTTATTATTGGTGTTCATCGACACGAAATGACGTCTGAGTGCATTGCACAGACGCGAATTCATTTTGAACATTTACCCTTTTACGTAAAGCTGATAGTCGAGTGCAGATGCTAAATCGATGCAAAAAGCTTTTTGATAGCAACATGCAGACAAGTACCATCTCTTCATTTCATGCTCGAGTTACGACCTTGTCTTTATTCAAACGATGCACTGTTTACAACGTAACCACGTGATTTATTTACGAAGTGCCGTATACCTACGCGTTTTTAATAAGTAATTATTGTTGCGTTGCGGCATCGGTGAAGGCCGCGCGGGCAGGTAGCTGGCTAGTCACCGATAATGTAGGTTCTATATAAAAATATAGTGACAATTCCTTGAACAGAGTCAAAGATGACGAGACGGGCGCGTGACGTCACACGAGCGGCACTCTGCGGCTGCGGCTATCGATCGGATAAGCTCGTCACATCCCGCTCTCGCGTGGGACATCGGGGTGCTCCGTCCCGCTCGCACGCACGGGACCGCTACCTCGGTAGAAAGCTGCGTTCCGAAATACGCTACTAATATTTATTTTAACGCAGCCGCCCGGGCCCGAGCACGTGGTGCCAGTGCCACCCACAACCGACACCAACTCTCTCTTCTCATCTCATGTTTCTGAACCAATGCTCTTTTTACTAATGGGGCTAACCTAACGCTGAAAATCTCAAGTAGTAAAAATGCTAAAGGAATTTAAATAGTATCATAAAACTTGAAACGTATAATTTAAATGAATTAACCTAGATTGTAGTTGTAGATTTATTAGAAACCTACTGAAAAACCAGCTTATAAAAAAAGATCTGAAAAATCCTAAAGCCTTTCAGCATTGCATTTTTGGCATTGAAATTTAATAAGAATAATAGCAATCATCCAGCTATTAGAAAAAACAGTTTTCACTCTGGTTACTCTATCATACTTATCCTAGGAATATGCGTATATTCAGTTTCTCGAACATTTTAGAAAATCAATGACATTATAAAAATAAACTTCTAGTCGGCCGTATTTTTATCAAAAAAATATTACTGGCCAAATAAATAAATGCCTGAAGATTTTTTAAGTGTAGTAAATACATTTTTTTTTATCAATAAAAAATACCGAACAAATCTTTTGGAAAACTAAGTTATGATCTAGCAGAAACTAAGCTATGACGCCTAACTTAATGAAAGCTTAGCTAGACTAGAAAATGCAAGGGCTGAGATGTAAATTTCACCAGCAGTCCCACAGAACGTTGCGAATTTTTTAAATGTTTTGACGAGTTTTAGGTGTTTTACAGATATATTTCCGTTACGATACATTTACAAAATTATTGCAAACTATTTTCTTTTGCATTACTTATGTATGCATATTTTCTATTCATTCCTATCGCTATTTGTATTTATTTCTTCTTAAGCTTGGAGCATCTGAACTTGACTTTAACTCAACTTTAAATTACCCTTCGTTTAATTTCGTGTTTGTATTTATCAAGAGCTCGGCCACTTTTTTCTTCTTCCAGCCCTTTTCCCACTTTGTGTGGAGTCGGCACAACATTTTCTCCTCCATTCCCCTCTGTCAGCCGTCATCTCTGCATTCACCCCTCTTTTATCCATGTCATCTTTCACAAAGTTCAAAAGCTCGGCCACTTTAGAACTCAATAATCAGATTCAAATGCAGATTTGAATAGCGCCGGCTGGTATCGCTGGCGGCTCTATGGCGGTCATTTTTGCCGGGAAATTGGCCGATATCCGATGCTTCGGGCCACTCTGTCCATCAATACCGTGTTTGCACTGCAGTGGGATTTAAATTGTAGTTCGTTTTGAGTCTGCTTTTTGCTGTAACTTCGGCCTGATTGAAAATTGAATTGAAGGTCTAGCTGTCATACAACTCACAGCCCCTATGGTTCATGTTCGCAAATTAGGATAAACGAACCTTTCTGCGTAGTAAATCCTTGTTTGACTTATTTGTGTTCTACAGTTAAATAAACATGATGAATTTCTCGGTAGTACGTAGTTTACTATCTAGCTCTCAAACGGTGAAGGAAAACATTGCGAGGAAACCCGCGGCTTAATCAGCTCCACACGTATTGACCATATCTTTCCTGTGGATTAGATGGACTAAGCTGTCAGGATGGTATGGGTGCTAGGCAAGCCTTCTCCATCTAAATCCTGTCCCAGGCACTACAACGTCCTATAAGCAGGAGCTTGAGTTAACAACAGTTGCCCTGACGCTGTATAAATAATTTTCAATGCTTGCACTTCTTGACGTATCACTAGTTTTTACAAACCATTATTGTAGAAAAGTCCTATTGTAGGAGTATCTTCAGGGTAATGATAATGATGAAAAATAGCGTTAAGCTTTTTGCTAAAGAGACAGTTCAGAGACAGTCTCTTTAGCAAAAAGCTTCACGTTAAGTTGTGATACACCATTAGTGAATGGACGTAAGTACAAGAGGCTTATGGTGCCGTGGCACGCAGCGCGCTTGTAAACACACCGGTACCGATGCAAAGGTTCAACGTTTTTAGCCTCATTTCCTTTGAATTGCAGATAAGATTGGGTACTTTATTTTTATTATTACAGCCTGAAAAAGTCTACTGCTGGATATGCTCATACATTTCTAGCAGGAACGATTTTGGTGTTTTATTCCTACGCCGATTTCCTACGGTCCATCGCGAAACAACGTACAAGTATTTTCGTACATGGTTCGAATTTTCTAGCGATTTTATTAGTTTTACGATATGGCCTGCTATATTTCATGTGTTAGCCAACGCAAATTATAGCAATGATAATTATGTTTACTTATTTTACACATTAGGTCACGTGCACAAAAATTGAATTTAAATAAAAAACATAAAAAAAAGATGATTCTGGGATTTCTGATCGGGTTTACTGAACGATTTTCATAGAAGTTTTATGTGTTGGAGAAAGTTTTCTAGCACTACATAAATCAATTATAAACTTGTGCATTTTTACCACAAGTTAAGGTATATCAACATTAAAATTATGGAAGGCATCGCAAAATAACTTATTTTGAATGATTATCTCGGTCAAGTGAGTATTTTTTACCGCGAATACAATCAGGTGTATAAAAAGACGGCCCCATCTATAAATACAGGGATCGGCCCCATAACTTGCTTACACGCCCTACTGGACAACACGTCACTACTTTACGGATGATCGATGTTCGAGTACTGACGTTCTTTAATTTTTAATGTTATTATACACCACTATTTTGTAATTATCAAAAAAAAAATGCCGATATTGGCTGCTGATACTGAACACATCCACGCAAAACAATTTTTTGAGACGTAAAAAAAATATTTTTAAATAACCAAAATTTTTAGTCAGATATTGAGAAATGATTCAACAAGCAAAAATCATTTCATTCATAAACGTTAAACACCAAGCGGAACCGAACAGCGTAATTTTTGAAGTGAAAACTTCTTTAGCGGCGTTGAGCACTTTCTGTAATGGGTATTAAAATTTTAAACTCGCGTCAGGATCACGTGACCTGATCGAAAAAGCGTAAGACGGATGGAGAGGACGTTGCCGTTCCGCTCGACTGACCGCGCCGTACCCGGTGTGCGACGTTGCCGCTTCGCTCGCCGGCCGGCACTGTTGCTACGATGGGGGCGGGGCGGCGCGTGCGGTTCATGCATCTATTAATGATAAAAGTGATGAAAAAATAGCGAAAGAAAATGAGTGAGTACTTTATAAATATACTAGATGAAAATTTAATAAGTTTTAATACGAGCGGCAAGTTTTCACTTCTGCCGGCACTCCCGGAGTGCAACCCGTCTTTTTTTTTTCTCTCTAGTACTACGTAACTAGAGGTAATGTTTCCATAATTTTATGCAGGATTTCTGAAAATTTTATCATTTAATAACTTTGTCATTTTATCGAAACTATAAATTCTTATTGCACATTCATAATGTTCTACCCCTACTACATTACCCTATTTTTTTTTTTTGGTAGTTACAAAATAGTGGTGTTTATGTCCTCTAGCAGCCCTATTGTCTAACTTGAAATCCATTATCAGTGAACTATAAGTCGATTGTCACTGGCTGATCCAGTAAGAATTTTGTTTGTATTGTCTAAGGCAGGGATGCTCAAACGGCCAATCGCGATCGACCGGTCGATCGCGCGATACGCTCGCGATACGATCGCGCGATACGCCTAGAAAATCCAGTCCCATTTAAAATAGGGAAAGGTAATGTCCAACAGTGTAAAAGGTATTTGGCAATCACTTCTGGCCAAAGCAATAAACCAAAACTTGAGATAAGTATTTTTGTACATAAAGTGAAGACAGCAAAAAAATATTTGCTTGTTTTACTTCGCAGGCGGAAACAAAATTCCCGACCACATAAATAGATACTATTCATATAGTTAATAATACAAATACGACAGCTAAGCAATGTCCCGGATAACCTCGAAGGAGCCGTTACACCCGTGGGTGTTACGTATCCTTGGCGCCGCGCTGGCGACTACAGGATCGAACGACAAGGCTCTGGCGACAATCCAGCCTGCAGATCTATTAAGACTATTCATATTTCTGCATATATCAATATAAAATAAGCATCCATTTAATCTGTCTAGATTGAACTTGGCTACTGTTGAAGGAAAAAATAGATTGTTCCCAGTTGTAGTAGGTATAGAGGGCTTTTGCTAATAACAAGCCCGGAAAATACACTATGCCTATTCCTGCCTATTCTGGTGTTGGTGCAATTTACTGACTCGTGAGGCTAAAATCTGTATGTCTCAAGTTTTTTTTTTTTATGTAACTAGCTGATGGAACAAGCATATGGCCCACCTGATGTTAAGTGGTAACCATCGGTCCAACCAACCAGGTCACGCACGTCAGGAACGCGCCCTACGATGCACTGCCCTGCGTCCATCAACTGGAGGCATACAGATATTCAGCCTTACGTGCCAGTAATTTCAGTTGATGGACGCATCGCTGTGCATAATAGGGCACATTCCTGACGTGTGTGACATACGAAGGAATGATCTGTAATAGACGATACGATGGTTAGCACTTAGCATCAGGTGGGCCATATGCTTGTTTCATCAGCTAGTTGTAAATTAAATATAAAACAAATTTACAGTAGATTAGCGGATTAGTACTCTTCTTCTTCCTGCCCTTATCCCACTAGGTGGGGTCGGCACAACATGTCTTAGCGGATTAGTACTATATTATTATATTTCTTCTCGTTAATTTATGTTTGGCAATTGTTTATCTAAAAATAAAAAGTCAAATATTTAATTCATATAGGGTGTGGGTTCATAAAGGTCAATGATTCATGGTACTGTTGGAAACCCACGCTTGGTGTATGCGTAGGAGTATAGAAGGATTCAACCCACATGAATAGCCATTGTAGATAGCTCTCCAGAGACTACCACAAGTACTTTTTCGATAATGAAAGTACTTACTTTTAGGTTTATTTACATCTTGCCTGAAATTGATAGTTTTATAGATTTTTTTTTCGGAGCCTTAAAGACTATAAAATCAAGTAAGTAAACTTTATTAAAAAGTCATCTTTTACTATATTTATCGCACAGAATTAAACAGAATATTAAAACCAACAAAACGATAAAAACACATTTTCTATCGCCAGAATAAAGCTAAAAAAACATAGGGGTATGTAAGGATCGTAGCAAGTGGAAATCCGTGATCTATGCCTACCCTTATAGGAAAGAAGGGTGATTTTTTGTACCTATGTATGAATATAAAAAGCTATTTGTCGAAATAAAAACGTCAGTCCTTGTTTTTGTCCTTGTATTTATTTGACGGATAAATGTATCTAAGTATACCTAGATTGAATTTGCACATAATAATCTATTTTTTTTAATCTAATCTCTAATTTTTTATTTTTGGGATAGATTAAGATTTAATAAAAATAAAAGATACGCCTTTAGATAGAAGCAGGGTTGTGATAAGGCATGCATGTTTCTAACGTGCGAGAACTGCGAGGCAATGCTTTGTTACAGGTAGGTAATGGTTAGCACTTCACATCGGATGGACCATTTGCTTGATACATCAGTAAGTCGTACAACAACACTAAAACAGAATAGAATAAAGTTCAAATTCACATGTCATAATATGCAGTTTCTAAGACTCCTCATCAAATAAGTGCACCTTGGTTACGTTTCCAAAAAATGGTCGTCAAAAGTCACATCTTCAACTTTAGTTTACAGGTTGGCTAAAAACTCAGAAATAAGTGTTTTTACCTTAGCTATCAGATTACCAAGCCGATGGTCAAATAAACTAAAAGCTCTCACTGGGGCAGTATGGAAAAATCTTGTCAACGCCGTGATTAGGGTGTTTCAAGACTGGTACAACCTTCAGTAGTCAAACGACGTACAAGAGAGACCTTGGTTAGGTTCTATGAAACACCTACTTCAGAATGCGTCACATCTATGCCAATTTCGATGGTGTAATTCTGTTGCAATCAAAAGTGTGATACTAACAAATAAATGAAACTAACACGGAACAGCGATCACGTGTCATAATTATCTTGTTGGCATAATTTGTCGACCACATCTGTTGCCATGCCTAGTTTTAGAAAGCGAAGTTTCTATTCGCTATCGCATGTTTTTTCGTCAACATTCAGTCTTTTGCAATCGTTCCTTGTCAAGATAAGTTTTGTTTCAGTCATCGAGATATAAGTACTACGTACTAGAGAAGCTACGTCAAATAACTGAATTGTCCTATTCTCCGTAATTTGTTCTCGGCAAAAAGGTCTTAAGCGCCATGTAAATCACGGCACTTACGCGTTTTCGAGAGAGAGCGACTGAGGCGACTGAGTGAGGTGCGGCGCGATCGCCGCAGTTGAACGGGACAAAGTAGGAATTTACGGTGTCTTCTCTAGTACGTAGTACTTATATCTCGATGGTTTCAGTCAATTTTTAGTTGCAATCAAAGCTCACAATAATGACAAAACCAAAATCAAAAGTGTATGTATTCAGTTGAATTGCAAGAACCACTCTGAAGCGTCTTAAAGCTAGGTGAGTCTAGGTGCCAGTTTCACGCGACCAAGCCTAGAAGAACAGGCAACAAACTACGGCTCGGTTGCTATTGTTTTTTTATATGATCCTTTTACAAGTCTAAAATAATAGCAAAAATGACAGATGCGACTATATCGGTTTTGATTGCAACAAAAGATACGCAATCACCCCACAGAAGTAATTCGCTAAGACCCCTTCAAACGGGCGCGGGCGTGCCTCCGCCGGCATAAAGTCTGCCACTGACGTAACCGCTACATTAGTTTATTGTGCTAGCAATTAATTTCATTATTTACACGGAATAATAAGGATTTATCACCTGACAACGTTTCGCTGTGAAATATTGGGGGAGAAAGGGTATTAGGCAAAGTTTTGATACAGACCTAGTTGAAATACGCATTTACAATCTGACTTTGGGGAAACAAAAAACAGGTAATTAACTGGCATAGATTCCTGACGTGCGTTACCTACGAGGCAATGCTTTTTTATCGGTAATGGTTACCACTCAACTTCAGGTGGGCTATATGCTTGCTCCATCACACACTAAAACCCTGCGTCGTGTTAGTAACATTGTCATTTTTACTTTTTTACTGTCTTTTTGGTTGTCGTGTACAGTTTGTATAAATAAATGATTTTCTTTCTTTTTTTTTCCATAAAATCTCACCCATTGTTGTGCTATGTAGGTGACATAGTATCTTACCAGTTAAATAATTAATTTGTTAGGTATGTAATGCACAACCTAGATAGTTCTAGGTCTATAATTTTATCCTCTCTTTCATTCTTGTCTTTTGTTTTCTGTCTTGAGTTGGTGATACTGACATTTTTAATAGAAAATGGGTAGTACAAAATAACTCCCAAGTTAGAAAAATTATAGATTACATACATCGTGAACAGTCCAATAATCATTACTACAAAGCACAGTGTCCATAACCATCCACAACCTGAGCCAGGGTAATCCAGAAATCCCGATAATCTCAAACTAATTACCATCCCCCCAATCCGAACGGTACGGTGGAACAAGTAGGGCGGTCCCACGTCCCATTTCGGTGGCGCCTGGCAGCCGGCAGCGGCGCCGTCTAGTCTATCCAGCTTCTTCAAAAAAGCCTCTTGGAACCCTCCCAGATTATTTTTTGCCTATTGATACAGCGAGGTCAAACAGGCTGTTATGTTAATAGGACATAACTGGGGAAGCCCTATGTAGGTACTCTCGTAGTTTGTCAATGTCAGGCTTTGGGTCATTTTTAGCTGCGTCTTGGAGTGTTGTTGTTCGGTATGCTTACTTTTCAAGGATTTAAGATCTATGCAACATAAATAAATTTATAAATAGCAATAACTTTTGTACGGTTGTAGGCAATAAATTATATTGCGCATCTCATTTTGACGCACACTACGCCTTATGATGCCGAAGTTAGCCGACGTGCAATATTTGTTGCCTTCTACTCTTTTATCTATTGTTGTTCACATAGCTGAAAAGTTAATTTTAAAACGAGATATAGTGTTTGTTTATTTTACCGTTATTATGTCACAGGAAACCCTTAACAGGTAGTTTCCTGTTTTTATTTCATCATCCTCAACCTATATCTGTCCAATGCTAGACGTATAGGTCTCTCCCAAGATGCGCCAGGTCCGGTCTTCGGCTCTTCTCCCCTAGTGCTTGCCAGCTACATTTCGCAGATCGTCGCTCCACCTTGCCGGAGGGCGTCCTACACTACGCTTACCTAAACGCCATCATTTACTTTTCTATTTTTTATATAAATCAAAATAATGCAAACATTAACATTGCCTAAAATGTGTGACATTCTGCTAATATTGATCTTATAGTAGAGTGATCTTAAAACAAAACACCTTGCAAGTAAACATATTTATATTGAGTGAGCGAATGAGACACCTAACCGTACACCGTGAAACAAATTGTGGCACATTGTTCAGCGAGGTATCGCGGTGTTTCAGTTCAATGAACTTGGCGTTAAATTCGTTCGAAAGATTGATTGTTTTCTCTTGGATGCGATAATCTATTAGCTTACTGTATACAATATTCAAGTTTAAACATGTGCTATCAATTACGTACCTTCTTATTTTAAAAACTAGGACTTTGCGTGGAAACGAATCATTGACTGAACTCATTTCGATCTTTCGTCCTCCACGGACTTTCCGCGAGGCTTAGTCTTTCGATTCGTGGACGTAATTCGAGAACATTTACTCCACAGCTGTTGTTGGTTTTACATGATATTCAACCATCAACAGTGTCTTGGGATATTCCACATATTGTTAATTTTTAACAAAAACTGAAAATAATTTCTTTAGAAAACTAGGTAAGGCAAGAATGTTTATTTTGTGTTGTTTATTAATAATAATAAAAACAACTGTATGATATTATTTATTAATAAAAATTAAAGTAGGAACAAAATCTCGAAATATCAGAAAGTCAATTTGAAATGGAATATCCCTAGTAGACAATGTTGATATGGTAGCTCACCGAGTTCCACTTAAACTGCTATTTCTAAGAGCTATGACCAAGATCAAAAGCCACGATGGTATCATATCACTATTCACATCCACTTTATTAGCCAGTTTTGCTGACATCATTTTTATTGGGTATTCTTTTTACGGCACCATGAAGGCAAGCTTTTTGGCCTCATGCCCCCTTTCTGTAAGTATACTAAGGCTGTAAATTGCAATGGAAAGTGGCCAAGCAGCAGCCCATTCTAAATTATTGAGTGGGTGTACATACTTGGCGAATCCATGTTTATACCGTACATCACATTGTTTCATTACCTCTAAGAACTTGGCACGAAGGCTAACACGCTTTTCTATGGCCTTATGAATTACACTAACATATTTATCTAGAAAAATCACAGTTTTCTTTACAAACAAAGACAAGACTACTATAAGATTAAAAATCATTCTTAAAAATTATTCGGCGAAACAATGCTTTGTTATAGGCGATGGTTGCCACTTAACATCAGGTGGGCCATAATGCTTGTTGCATCAGCTAGTTAGAGCGCTAGTGGCCTAGTAACGGCCCGTCTTCCGATCATGGTCGTGGGTTCAAATCCTGTCGTGTAACAATGAGTTTTTCTGACTAAAAATTTATCAATTTTATTTACTTAAACTATTTTAAATCCTTTCACCACACTTGGTTCGAAAGAATCAGTGACACAGTAAGTAGATCAGCTAGCTGTATAAAAAAAATCCCATGATGACATTAACATGGCTGTCGGAACCTATATATTAAACTAGTTAATAGGTTTTTAATTGTGTGCCTACTCTTATGTACAAAAAATACATTTGACAGCAATGATTGCGTTGACGTTTGTCACAATTCACGTAAATGGGGGTAGATAGTACTTTTTATAGTCTTGAGGGTAGGCTGTTCAGAACCGAATGTCATTGTCGCAAGAAGTGAAGTAATAAATTGTCTGTATGATTTTGTTTAAGTTTGTAAAATTTATAGACGAGTGAATTAAAAACATTGTAGTTATTATTATATGATTTATGTACTTAATCAGAAAAACTTAACGACTTGATGTATACTTTGTATAGCGATAAACAATTATCGCTCTAAAGAAATGTAAATATTAGACATCGTTCAAACATTGGGGTTCACAGTTTAGTGTACAAATGCCCGAGGAATGGATATCATGTAAGTTATCTTACGTAATTCATTAGTGTTAGTATAAAAATAAACCGGATTAAGAATTAAATTCAAGTATTTACAAAATAGACTATTATGCGACTTAGGAAAATAAATACCTGAGGAAACCGAACTTAGTTCAGAAAGTTTGGTTATTTGTTTATTCAATTATTTGTTTTTGACAATAGTATGTAAAAGAAGAATTAGTAAGTTGAAGTGGCAATGGGCAGGCCATATAGCTTGAAGAACCGACAACCGTTGGGGAATAAAGGTTCTCGAATTGCGACCACGAACCGGAAGACGAAGCGTAGGGCGCCCACCCACCAGATGGACCGACGACATTGTTAAGATCGCGGGGAGTCGATGGATGGAAAGGGCTCAGAATCGTTCTTTCTGGAAATATGTAGGGGATGCTTATGTCCAGTAGTGGACTTCTTCAGGCTAATAATGAAGTAATAGTGAAATGTTATGTAGTGAACTTTAGTATTAACAAAAAAAAATGCGCAGATGCTTAGGTAGTCATTGGTTTTCCTACTTCAATATCAAAACACAGGTAAAAATAACCTTGTTTATTTACTCTCTAAACACGTCATAGTCTTGCTACCAAATCGGTTGGCGGTAAAAATATTATTGTTGTTTGTATGCCAATAGACTTGACTGTATATTAAGTATATCAGCCATCTGGTTTCTATAGTACTCTGCTTAATTTGGGGCAAGATAGTGTTGTGTTGATTGTCCATAATATTTAATTAGACATTATTAAGTACTATTAAAAACCTGTAGTGTCCCACTCTAGAACAAAAACCTCCCTTATCTCCAGATGTCTATGTATCTTGAGAAAACTGTGGACCATCCTTTAAAAAAACTCGGATATCTGTCTATGCTACTAATACTGCATTCTATAATAAAAACGAATGTACGAAACAAACTAAAAAAAACATTTTCGTAATGTCCCAAAAATTAGGAGCCGAGCGGGATTTGAACTCGCGACCTTCCCCTTGGTACGGGGCTGCGCTGACCGCTGCTCCATCGGATCTTAATCACACTCGACGAATAACACTTCGTTCAAAAAATCTTTGTGATTTCCGTGTAGTAAACACTATAAAATCAATAAAAAACTCAAAATAGTATAAAAAGTATTATGATTCAGCCCTATTCTCGTATATCTAAGCGACATAAACTGGAGTGGTTTAGCTAATGAGGCTGGCAAGGGCAAGATGCGCCGATGTCCTTAGCCTCGGCCGATCACTCGACCTACCTCCCCATAAGGGGTAAACCCACCCCAACCACACCCTTAAGCACCCCACGGCCCTTTGTGTGCTGATTTTCAGGAGCCTATTCTTTCATCGCAATTATTTTACCCAGTTATAATCTGCTTGTCATTCAACATTTGGTTTTGTAGAAATTCGTTTTGTTTTGCTAAATGATGCAAATACCAATTCTCTCCTACTTTTACAATACTTATCTATGTACTAGGTACTACGTTTATGAAATTAAAAGCAAACACGCGTACGGCCCGTACTGTATAAGCTGCATAAATGTTCTATTTATTTTAACCAATAGCTAGGTTTTGTATCGGATTTTTAAATCTACGAATCTTACAAGAGTCATCATCATTAATCTATTTCAAAAGTCATAATCATTTCATCAACATCAGAGAATCTTTCATCGGAGTTTGTCATACACCTATATGCTATTCAAAAGATTGATATCAGAATCGCTTTATAAAACATCAATGAAACATGAACTAGCTGAACGTCTGCGAACCTACGATACCCAAATAAAGGATAGACCACACCGAGAGCTAAACTAATATAGCTTAGCCCATGGAAACACAATACAATCATGTGTTTTTATCAACCATGTTGTAATAACGTATTGTAGTTACATTAATAACAATTCATAGATGATGACAGACACTTCTGGGTTTGATGAAAAAAGTTTTTTGAATTTCAGTTCTAAGTATGGGGACCCCCAAAATTTATTGTTTTTTTTCTATGTTTGTGAGAAAATCTTAATGCGGTTCACAGAATACATCTACTTACCAAGTTTCATCAGTGCAGCTCTTATAGTTTCGGAGAAAAGTGGCTGTGACATACGGACGGACAGACAGACAGACATGACGAATCTATAAGGGTTCCGTTTTAGCCATTTGGCTACGGAACCCTAAAAAAACTATCTATCTATGGTAAGCTACGGAAATAAGTTTTATTTCCGTTATAATATGTAAATCAACACAAATCGTATGCAAGTTGAGTTTTTACAAAATCCTACAAGCCCAGCAGAAAACTAGTTATATTTTAATCCGCGCTTTTCTCATCCGGCTTAATTTATAATACGAATTGAGACATCGCGAAATGAGTTCGTCCATGTTATTCCCGGTATGTGGTCCGCTGACCTAGATCTAAAGGTCAGTTACATTGTGCCACCGATTTCAGATGAGACACTCCCGCATGAGTGAGCTATTGATTGCCAAGATTTGTCACTTTTACATTGATTGCACGCGAGCTGCAAACAACATTTGTATATTCTTAAATAATAGAAACAATAACAAACTGGTGTAAATTAGCGTGATGTACCTATTGCCTCTCAACCAAAAAAGTTAATTCTCTCACTGACTCATCACCGATTTCAAATGAGACGCTCCCGCAAGCCCCGCATGAGAGAGCTATTGATACGACATCGTCCGGATTTGTTACTTTTACATTGAAATGAAATGAATGGTTGTTTGCGAATTTTCATAACAAAGTTCAGTGATTTTATGTTTTTGACCGACTTGAAATACAAAAGAAGAAGGTTCTCAATTCAGTAGCTGTTTTTGACGTGACAACGTCTTATAATTCGATGGAGCCGGCTGCACGCACGAAAAAACATGACTCATGCGGCGTTACCTTGCTCTGACGCATACCATAATTTTATTATAAGGCTTGAAGTGCAAGCGAGAGCGCGGAACGAGCGACAAAGAGGCACAATCAGCCACCGCGTTCGGAAGCGTTCGACATCTGTCTCTCTCCTACTTGAGTGAGCGATGCGTCCGCGTGGACAGCTGTATGACGTTGTCACGTTCAACTATCGTCAGTAAACCGACATTACAGACAACCGATTTTTTTGATGTTTGGTAAGTATCGCGTAATTTCGTTATTTAAGAGCCGATTTGGAAAATATTTTTTCATCTGAAAGGTAAATATTTTCAGATTGGTCTTACGAATTTCACCAAAATCGGTTCAGCAGTTTGACCATGAAGTCGGTTTTTCAAGTTTTATAAACTTATCAAAGTTGACGGCCCAGCCTCTAAAGCTTATTGCAGACTGGCAGCTGAACTGCCTTGATTTAAAGCTACATTTTCTAGCGACTGAACTTCATCAGAATCATTTGTATTCGCAACACAACGTGCACAATAAACACACGAGTGTGTTCTCACTGCAGGTTTGATCGCATTGCAAATTAGAGCAACGGTCTTTGTAGGTGGGATTTCATTTGTCTGAATGAAACAAGTTTCTATATAAGCTAAGCATAGATGAGTTTTGAGATTTACTTTTAGTACATTACGAATCCATATTGGTCCATTAATATGGTTAATTTAAGTTTGTGAGGTTGTAGGGTCTACTAAACTGATTTAAAAAAATAATTTGACCAATAGAAAGCCACGTTATTTTTTGAGTGCCACATATATAATTTGGCTCGGTTGTAATTTAGAAAACAGGAAGTGAAAAATGTGAAGAAACCTTGCTTTTTTTTATTTTTCCACCCGTGGGAAGCCGAGGTCGCTAGTGTTTGATAACTTTATGCGAATAAATATCCTTTTTTGAATGAAAATATTGTAAAGCTGCTAATGCATCTTAGTTTAAAGGGATCTTTGTGATATCACTGAATAAATAAATATTTGACTGATTGACTGAAGGCCTGCGCACACCGAGGTCCCTGGCGATGGCGATCGTCAGCGACCTAGGTGTGCGCAGGCCTTGACAGGGGGCACAAAAACACATTTCTAAGAACTTGAATCACAGTTTAAGTAATTGGAGTAGGTAACTACTGTATGTTCTTCAAAAACAGAAGTAATATTTCGTATATTTTTACGATTTGAACCTAATAATATTTATAACCCTTCTAAAGTAACAAAGGTTGAGAATGGTAATAAAAATTTCACCGTAGATTCGCGGAGGAGAAAGTTGCTTCGTATCAAAGCTTCCGTTCTCCTTTCACTAGTTCATGCAAAATTAAATCAAGATTTCTAGCACAACAGATGAGCCTCCCGCCAAAGTCAGAACTGATTAAAGGCCTGCGTACATCTAGGCGATGACAATGGCGATCAGTGATTGTCATATTTAACAGTGTTTCAGCTGATCGTTATTGCCTATATGTGCGCAGGCCTTAATCGAATGCACTGCTTTGTAGATACGCCCTTTGCTTTCGATCTGTCTAGTCACGTGGTGAGAGGCATTGACCTACATTCAGCATGTAGTATCCGTCCTCGTACCAGCGAGTGTTTCACTACTATGGAAACGCTGAGCTACCGTTGCGTTGTGTTGTATTTTATTGCAAAGAGATCATAAACAATGACGTTTACCGTAAATATTATAACCAATGTAATAGTATAAGTAACTAAAGATCGTTTGATCTTCAAACGACCACACTTCAAAAAGAAAAGTAAACAAGCATTTGCATCTATCGGAGAGGATTTGTATGTATAGCGGCAGGGACTCAAGCCTTACTTGCGGGACGCTATAGTAATCTTAGTGCAGATAACTGTACCCTATCCTTTTTACCATAAATAAACGCAAATAGGACTAAAAAAATACACTTTTGGTTTCACCAAGTAGATTGAAACCAAAGGCTCAAGACCTCTTGAGTAATAGTGTTCTGTACTCAAGACGATCCAAGCATAATAAAATTGACTTCCAGGTAAGAACAAGATGTTGTCCATTTTATTTAACTATTTATACAAAGAAACTTACAATTAAACAAAATATTTACAAGATGTACATAATACACAAGAAACAGTTGAGCTATCTGCAGATCGTTACAAACGATCTAGATATAGCTCAACTGATCCAAATCAGTGCCAGACGGAAGCGTCCCCAAGACGCTGGCGGCATTGCCACGCTGAATAGCAATGCTTATACGCTGCGCCAGATACCCACCAGCTCTTGAGTCACGCGTCGCTTCGATCAGTCGCCTAGACAAAATTTTGAAGACCCGCGAGGCCTCGGTTCCCCACGGAATCAGAGTCTCAACCCCAAGAGGAGCAAATAAGTAGGCTCTGTCGAGACCTGCATATTGGCGCCTCTTGAGATCCTCAGCCAGATCTGCCGCCGCAAGAACAATAAAAATAGTGGCACAATTAAGCATATTCAGCAGACATTAAAGCTTAATGCTAATGATATTAACTGCTAAGCCTTCATCAAGCAGAAAGTTTAATGTGTTTATGACACGCTACGCATCCGGTGTCCAATTCAATTTATCGAACTTTTGTTTGTCGACTTCAGCTCATGTATCTACATCATCAGTCAGTCTCTCTCTTATATATGACTCACATTTGAGTCATATGTGAGTCATATATGTACTATACACAAATGTGAAGAAATACTACTCGTATGTAGTTTTCGTTAGGTACTTGACCGTATACCTAATAAACTATGCTAAACCAGAAATATAAGAACTTCCTAGAGGTGGCTGGTAAACACGGCTGCGAATAGATTTTCATATAAAAATATCTAGACTAGAACATAAGTATCGATTGAATTTTAAATCGGTCAATGTTTTTGTGTATTTTTGTCGAAGTTTGCGTGGGTGTGGAGTTCATAACATTTCAAAAGACTCCCAGTCAAGTGTAGAATAAAAAAAATTACCCACATATAGATTGTATACACCACTATTACCACCACCACCAAAAAACGTTTCCAGCTGCACGATCGTATTGATAGCATCGCATTCATAATACCGTCGTTTTTTTTCGAATGGACTAAATGCTGGTAAACGTCTGATGATTCTTGCAGCGCTACCGGACAGAGTAGGTAGTAGTCAAGGAGAGTAATAGTCAAGCCATGTTGAGAATCAATGATTTAAACAAACATGTTTAAATCATTGATTCTCAACATGGTCAAAAATAAATAAAAAAATAAATAATGCGGACAATCCACACAACACTATCTAGCCCCAAACTAAGCAGAGCTTGTACTATGGGAACCAGATAGCTGATATAATACTTGAATACTTTTTTTTTTGTAAATACATACATTGAATACAATATAACACCCAGACAGAGAACAAACATCTGTGTTCACCACACAAATATTTGTCCTCGGTGGGGATCGAACCCTCGCCCTCCAGCGCAGAAGGCAGAGCTACTACCAACTGAGCTGTGAAGGCAGTCAAAAGCCATGGTCATGGCCTAAGGTTGCTTGGAAGAAATCGCTTTCAGCGATAAGGCCGCCCATTGTACTTTATTTTGTTACGCTGTTACTTCTGATATATCCTTGTGTATAAAAGTGTTATCTATCTATCTATCTATGGTCCAGTTGGACCCCCAGGGGTCCACGGAAGACTCGACGGGGGTCTGCGAAGCCGTGACAAAAAATGGAAACGCAATTTTTCGCTGTTTTGATAGTGAAGAACTAAAATGTTAACTTCGCCCATGAATACATTAATGTACCTGTCAATTCTTACTCTTTTCGAAAACTGTGGATTATGGCTAAGCATGCTCAATCTTAAGCTGCATCCTCACTTTCCATCAGGTGTGACGGCAGCTAAATGCTTAGCTATCTATTTAAAAAAACAAGGAGGAAAAAAAGGTTGGTAACCTCTGGTTTAAATGTTTGTTTTGTCGGTTCCAGGTTGGCGGCAGCGCAGGAGGCCGCTGGCGCGCAGTCTCGCGCGGCGCCAGCTGATACCATGGGCGGCGCGCAACAGCCCGCTACTCCAGGGCCCAGCTCACTCTTTATATTTTCCGACGAGAACTATATTCGGAGGTGAGTCTTATTTACATAATCATTATTAAGTACCGTAGCTTAGCCGGTCAATCCGCCTACAAGCGTGGAGACTACGACAGACCCCTCCCTCAAATACATTAATGGAAGGGCCACGTCCAGTAGTAAACTAATTATCTTATGATGATAATGAGGAATAATTATAGTAATCTACTAATGATAATTAATTAGACTAAATAAAAAAGTTATCCCAAGATCTTCCGTTGTTCTGTCTTCTTTTTTTGTTTCTCAACGTGCACCTAAATTACTTAATAGAAATCTACATTATATATAATGTAGATTTCTATTTAGTAATTTAGGTGCACGTTATATATACCTTTATATATACCAAGGTATATATACCTTTATTTGTACCTTAACGGATTGACTAAAATAGCTGTACTTTTGTAACCTTTTTCGGGAAAATAAATGTTATTATTATTATTATTATTCTACATATCTATACCTACTGGGTATAAAGAAACTCTTCGCTACAAACTAGGTTTTACGGGTGCAGTGTTCATCGAAAAGAAAAATCGGTTTATGCAATATCGGATTCCATCTTACAATAATATGGCTTAATTATAGTCAATCCCATTATACCTCCGGTGTCCTTACATTCAAGTCTCTAAAGGCAAGTAGGCGTTAAAGCCTACGCACATCTAGGCGATGGCGATAACCTGAAACGCTGTCAAATATCGCTGTCATATTTGACAGCGTTTCAGCTGATCGCCATCGCTTACATGATCGCAGGCCTTTAGTTATTTAATAGTCAAACTTACCCTGTAAGTGATGTTTGACTGGAATTATGGCACGTTGTATCGTCGAAGATAATGAGGTACCCATAAAATGGTCACATTCCATATTTACTACCGTAAAATACACCACCTGCTAGAAATTAAAAATGTAAGACCTACCTTTATTGTAGCTAGCAAGCAAATTGAGTTCAAAGAAAACCTAGGTACCTACTACTATTTCTTTGAAACTGCTAATAGTTGCTGCAGCCTAGTGAAAATTAAGTTCTCTGCAGAGGTGAGCCAACCAATTGAAAAATAGTTGACTATCTTACAAAAGTAATAAATATTGCAATAACCTACGTCAAAAACTAGTTTTTGTTTTTCGCAGACTTCTGGCCAAAATAATTCGTTTACAAAAATGCAAATCTTGAAATAAATACAAATAGGTGTATATTGCATTGAAAAACTTGTATATTTTTTTGAACACTTTAGTCCAAACACTTTTTTTTCAATTTCTATCATCAAAGAGTGCCATAGAGAAAGAGAGTTTCAGATCTCGCATTGCTCTGATCTTATTAGAAGGTCACCCATATCCTTAAAATTGGAGCAGAGCAATATCAGGTACAATATTTACGTGTCAGTGACGCGGCGTTCAATAGAACGTAGGGCACGTTCACTTTAGACGTGATCTATGGAAGTAACGCAATTATTCAAATTCAAAAATGTATACATTCAACTGTATAGCAAAGATCACTTTGAAACGTCTTAAAGCTAGGTGAGCCTAGGTGCCAGTTTCATGCAACCAAGCCTAGAAAAACAGGCAACAAACTATGTCTTAGTTCCTACAATTTTTCGGTACGATCAATTTCTTCTTCTTCTTCCTGCCCTTATCCCACTTTATGTGGGGTCGGCACAACATGTCTTCTTCCTCCATTTCCCTCTGTCAGCCGTCATCTCTGCATTCATCTCCTATCCATGTCATTTTTCACACAGTTTATCCATGTTTTCCTTGGTCTACCTCTGCTCAATCGGTACGATCAATTTACAAAATAAAAAAAATAGAAGTTTAAATCCAATGTGGTGCCACTACAACTTAGTGAGACGTGGGCAATACAAAAGCAGATGTTATGGGCAGATGGACAGCTAAGAAAATACAATACGCAGAGGTAACCAAACAAGTGAAAATAAGCCACACAAGTAATTTTTTCGTTATTTTTCTTCCAAACGAACAGAAAAACAAAGCCGCGTACCTACTAACCTAAAAAGCCGACCCTATGATGCCTCGAAATGCGCAAACCAACATGGAATGGTGTCTTTTCTATGACAGTTTTAGACCTGGACACGAAATTTTTACTTTGCTACAATGGCCATCACGATTGCATTATTATATTCTGTTCCTTTAGAATACGTAGAGGTTGTTGCTTGTTCTTCTAAGCTTGTCTGTGTGGATTTCTTCTAGATTCATTCACCTTGAAGACGTTTCCATGTGGTCAAATCTGCATGTGTTCTTACGGCATGCATTTGTACTATTATTGTCATTTTATAATTCGCATGATCAATGAATCCTTCTTCCAAAAAAATACAAATATAAGAGTAGAACGATTTGCTACTGAAACGAAGAAAAGAAACAAAATGTATGCAGTGAACACAAGGTTTCGTGTCCAAGTACTGGAATCTCAGGGTTCAGCCTCAGTAATTTGCGCGGGAGCCCGACTATTGCCTTCTTATAAATATTGAACGCGCACCTTGTTCGCCCCTTATGCATTTTGTAAACAAACGCCCTAGCCAGACCTGCGCCAGTCTTTCAGCATCACCTCCCGACATAAAATGAGCTTTATCGCAATGGATTTATATTCAATATAGTTCCGCTAAATGTAGCGTATGAGAAATAATAGAGGATTTTCTAACAGCTGACCTGCTACTCCTGCAATAAAGCTGGTTCTGGCTATCTAAATTTTAAAAAATTTCAAACAAATATTGAAAACTCACAGCGTTTTCAGCGACTGCCTGAACGAATTTTGCTCTGGTTAAAAACCCACTGATTAAAAAAAGTTTACAATATTACCCGATAAATGATGTAAGCAAGTAATGGAATGATAAAAATCCAGCCAACTCCCATCAAGTCAAGTAGTTACTGTCACCATCTTCATTTTCGGCCAACTTTCTATTGACTGACTTGACTAAAAACTATTTGGCAAAAGTGATCCTCATTTGGCAAAAGTGACCGAATGGACAGATACCATTATTAAGAAGGACAGGAAGACTTATATGAAAGTAACGGGTATTTATCGCGATTACCTTTAATAATGAACCATCACAGCCTAGTGTTCTAGTGACTATACACGAACCAGAGATTACGGAAACTGCCTGCTGCGGGATGGGTTTCCAAGCTCTTTGCTATCTTTTGTTTGAAATTTTAGTATTAGCAAAGAGTTATTGTAAACGTCACTCACAAATGAAATGAAAGGTACTGAATAGGTTTAATGAAAAACGCTCCAAGGGTCACATCATAGAACTAGGTCACACTGATATCATAACTTGTCAACGCCATCTACCATTATATTTTATGAATGTGTTTTTGAGCTGTCAGAAAATCTCCCATTGACCAACACTACAAGAGCCGAAAACGGCTAAGGATACCGGATACCACTATCCCGCTCCACGCCAGATAAAATTGAGCTGCCACTCACTGAGGTTAAGGTTCAATATTGTGCGTATATTCCAGAAATATACCCTTATTGATAAATTGTAATCGGACTGCAGTTGTTCGCAATTTTTGATAAATAGGTAGGGATCATCCAATCTTAAACTGCACGCCTCACTCAGCCAGTCAAAGTAAATTGTTCTTTATTACCTACATCACAAAGATCATTTTGAAGTACCTTGCTGTGAGCCAACGTCAAGAAAACGTGGTGGAGGGGCGAGCATTTTTAGACTGGTTTATCTATACCTAATTTTTTTTTTATATTTTTCTATATGTCAAGTCAAGTCAAGTGTGCGAGTGAGAAGTTGTTTCATAGTTTTCGTCGCCTTAAACGCGGGAATAACTATCGTTCATACTTCCTCGAATGTTCTAAAGAAATTGTTATACAGATGGGTTTACGAGATACTAAAGTTTTGAATACACCGGAGAGGGTTTGGCAAATCCGCAATTGAAATATTTTCGTGTTGTCACGAAGTACTTCGTAATGGAAGGTTTAAATTATGTATGTAGGACGGGTCAGGGGAATATTATTAGCCAAATGCAGCAGTGTTTACCGAAGTTCTGTAGAGAGGTTCTTACTGCAAAACAATAAAAATCGATTATTTATATTATGTGCCCTGACGACAGGCCTCTAAGCTCAGTCGTTAACAAACCCTCTCTCTCTCTTTGTCTCTGAGAATCATAATATTTGTATTCCAAGTATGTAGTAATAGGGCGAAAACTCTTCACTGAATACAACGTGTATCAAAATATGTGTACTATCCTGAAGGGGGGTGAATTTCCACCCCCCGGGGAACAACTTTTGTTCAACGACTTTTCGAACTTCGATTGGTATCTCTGAAAAAAACTGCAACGAAGTTTCAACATGAACAGCTGACTTTATACAAAGTGACAACCCTAAACTCAGCTACAGAGGTAGTAGGTAGTAGTAGTAGACCTACAGAGGTAGTAGGTCAAGGGGTAGGTGAGTTACAAGGATAGGGTTGTCAATTTATTTAGGCATTATGAAATTAAATATTTTTGTATGGGAAACTGAAAATAGGAATTTTTAATTTTCTCCCACCCACAACTGATCACCATTGTGGTCTGAAACCCCCCACCTTCGCATAGTACACATATTTAGATACACCTTGTATAGCTACAACTTTGGTTTACTTTTATTGTCCGGCAAACAATACAACTACGCAAGACGTCATCTTATCCTTTTTCTTTTCTTCTTCCTACTCTAGGGATGTGTGCTATTGATTGATCCGATTAGAGATGTCCTATTCCCAAAACCGGTTAACAGTATCTACAAAAAAAATGTGTATAATTAAGTATCATATCAGCTATCTAGTTCCCATAGTAATAGTCAGCGTGTTCTTAATACACCTACGATTATAATTTACCTTCGATAGATGCATTATCTATGATCGATCACCAATTAATATCGATAGCGGCGCAATAGCGATTATAATCGACAGATAATCGAGTGCAAAAGTGACGTAGTCAAATTAATACTACATATTACGTCAATAGTAGAATAGTATGACCTCGGTATTGTTATCAGCTGGGTGGTTATTTCTGTTTAAAACAAAAGTTTGATACTAACAAATAAATTACACTAACTAGGGCTCATACATCTTGTTGCCATCATTTTCGACCGCTATCTATCTGTTGCCATGCTTACTTGTTTTACAAAACGAAGTTCCTATTCGCTATCTCATGTTTATTACTTCAACATTCAGCCTTTTTGCGACCGTTTCTTGTCAAAGACAAGTTTTGTATCAATTTGTTTTAATTGCAATCGAAGCTCAACGTCAAAGCTGACAGATGCGACTAGGGTTTGATTGCAACAAAAAATACGCAATCCCACATAGCTCCCTGTTTGTTTCAGTGTAGCGCGATATTTCATGAGTATTTTGGTTTTTCATGGGAGTACGATAGAACGACGCGAAACGTGTCCGAAACATTATCGACACATTATATTAGGAGGAGTTGCTAATTTTTATTTTCTTTTTTTCACAATTTTATGAATTATGATGATTGAGTAAACATCATACTACATTTGAAACGGTCACTTTGAAGATGACATGTTAAAAACACGTGCTAATTTATCAATTCACTTCTACTTTCTTTATTTACCAAGGGGAGGAAAAACAGCGCAGGGTAGCGAGTTAGGTCAATAACTGTTCTTAATAAGTAATGGAAGCTTCAGAAGAATAATGGAAACAATAACAAAGGTGTACTGCACATGAGAGGTCCAGGTTACATCAGTAGTTAATAAGTTGGTAATATAATCCAGTGCTGCATGCCACTGGAGAGCAGTATAATTAATACGTCATCGTGTTACGCGTTGTTACAAAGTGGATGGTAATTTATTGGCTTCGTTGACACACATCGCATAGTTCATCAATAAGGCAGTTGGTTCACTGCATGCAACACAGTTTATTGTGTATCATTCTAGCTGGCACCTAGCCTGGCGTATTAAAGCCAGGCCAGCTAGCTTTAAGACGTTTGAAAGTAATCCTTGTACTATTGAATAAATACATAATATTTTTGACTTTAACTTCGACTTTGCGGCGGATGTACTTTTGACTGTCTGTTTATATAATTAATTTGCAAAAAGTAAATCCGTTATTGGCCCTAAGATTAGCATTAAGGACGCATTGTACTTCTCAACTGACACTAAGGTCTTTTAAGGGTTGTGGATTTTGTTTAATAAATAAAATAAAAATTAGACCCGCTTTTATAATAACTACTATACGCACGAGTAAAACTAACTGCCCCGAGACAACTTATAGATTTGTTTACGAATCTATTACTTATGTCTAACGAACTAAAACCCTGCCTCATTTGTAACCACGGTAGTTTTCAAGGTTAATGTATAAAATATTGAGTAGGTCTGTGAAATGTGAATTTAACGAGCTTCAGTTACATACCAAATCGAAATAACATCACTTGACAATACCAATAATTTCCACAATTCATACACCAGCACCTTTCTATTTAGTTACCTCGCATTTTAAATAAGAAAAAGAATAACAAAAAGATTATCTTGATGACGTGTGCGTTTTAATTTAAATTTCTCACGTAACTTCCTTGAAGTTGGAAATAACACGCACTTTCTCACCAGTACTTACAACCGCTGTAAGGTTCAAAGTGTGAATACAGCTTGCATAGTTGTATTATGATTTTAAAATCGGTCTTCCATTCATTCTTCATTCATTCTTAAAATCGGAAATGTCTATAGGAGGCCTATACCCAGCAGTGGAATTCTCAGCCACTGCTGGATAGGGGCCTCGTGAAGAATGAATGGAAGAACGATTTTAAAATCTGCAAAATTATGATTGAAACATCGAACAATTCCATCTTAATCTGTATCTTTACCTTAGATCATTTATTATTGTCTAAGATCTATACTGATTTTATAAAGAGGAAAGATTTGTATTTTTGTGTGTATGATTGTAATGAATAAACTCAAAAACTACTGTGCCGATTTATTATCATGCAGCCCATTGCCAAGTCAACTGGCTGAATCTGCAGACAGTGTCACGATAGTGATTTTTATGAAAGATTAGCGGCTGCCCGCGGCTTCGCTCTCCCCGGTTCTGTTAATTTTTCGGAATAAAAAGTATCCTAGGTATGTCTTTTTCCCGGGTCTAAGCTACCTCCCAACCAATTTTCTGCCAAATCGGTTCAGCTGTTCCTGGGTTAAAAACAGTTTAACTAACACGACTTTCTTTTATATTATACTAGTGGCCGCCCGCGGCTTCGCTCGCCCGTTCCCGTAACACCCAGTTTCCGTTGCTTTTTCGGGATAAAAAGTATCCTATGTCCTTCTCCCGGTTCTAAGCTACCTCCCCACTAATTTTCTGCCAAATCGGTTCCGCCGTTCTTGAGTTATAAATAGTGTAACTAACACGACTTTCTTTTATAAATATAGAAGATAGATAAAGATTTGATAGGAATGAAAATCCGATACTAAAGCATGTTTTTAATCGATAACGTTCTCTAATTCCAGGTATACAAAGTTCATTATTGAGTGGCCGCCCTTTGAGTACGCGGTGCTGCTTACCATCATCGCCAACTGCGTGGTGCTGGCGCTGGAGGAGCATTTGCCCAACGGCGATAAGACCATCTTAGCACAGAATTTGGTACGCATAACTTTTCTCATCTAATACACTGCTGGGCTAAAGTCTTCTTCATTGACACACTGTCTTTTGAGATAAAAAGTTATGCATTCATCTTATTTTTATTGATTTTAAAGTGTTTACTTTTACACATAAAAGGTAATAGATGATGATGATGGATGTAGATGGAGCTACGGTCGCGTTAGTACCGAACAGTCTATAAAAGTTATTCGTCGAGTGTGATAAGAATCCGATGGCGCAGCGGTCAGTGGTGCAGGGCTACCAAGGGGATGGTCGTGGGTTCAAATTCCGCTCGGCTCGTTACATAAGGGACATTATATAAAATCTTTGTGATGTACTTATTATCTTTATCTTGATCACTTATCACAAATTGTGGTGTGGGAATTGAATCACAGATTGTGGTATATGGCACAAACTAAAGAAGATATATTGCCTATATTTTTGTCCTCAATATTTATTTATTTATTTATTTAATTAATAAACTACATTCTACCCAGGACTTATAAATAAATAAATTTAATAAAATTTACTGACAAACGTTGGGGATTAAAGGTTCTCGAATGGCAACCACGACCCGGAAGACGAAACGTAAGGCCACCAGATGAACTGACGAGACGACATTGTTAGGATCGCGGGAATTCGTTGGACGGAAAGGGCTCAGAATCGTTCTTCCTGAAAATGTATAGGGGAGGTCTATGTCCAGCAGTGGACTTCTTCAGGCTGATCATGATGAATCAATTAAACAATAGAAAGTGAAGTATTTAACTAACAAGCCATCACATCCCCGTATTAAATCAATGCGAATTTCCATATTACATACTTACATGTTTATATTTGTAGCGATACGTTTGTTTACCTTAGTTCTATGTTTAAGGTTTGACTCAGACTCAAGCACTGTTTTTGAATACGGGTCTTAGTTTACAAACTTGCTGGTTTTACCTACCCTTGTACTAAACGGGAAGATCATGGGTTCAAATCCCAGTCAGCTCATAATTTCTATACGATAATAATAAGTCTTTATGTATAATGTATAAACTACTTTATGTAAAGTTGCTGATTGCTAATTTATGTTTTTCCATTGTTTCAGGAAAAGACCGAGACATACTTTTTAGGAATATTTTGTGTAGAAGCATCGTTAAAAATTTTAGCATTAGGTTTGGTTTTACACAAGGGATCGTATCTTAGAAACATTTGGAACATCATGGATTTTTTCGTAGTAGTAACTGGGTAAGTTTAATTAAACTAAAAGTTATTTTATTAATTGTAGTTTAGATTAGTGAAAATGTAACGTTTTCTTCAAAATAAACGGATAAATATGATAATCATAGTTAATATTGTATTTATGCTCATTCATACTCATCATCATCAGACGAATCATTGCTGGAAACCTCGGCTAGCGAGAGAAGTAACTTTGGTATCATACCACAGACTATATTTCATAACTTTATCCGTATATTTTGACGAAATAAATAATTTTACACTAGTTTTTATTTTGAATACAACCGTATTTAAATGGCTGTTTCTATGTTTGTTTTAAATAATGTAGTTTTGAAAATAATTGGACTTCTTTGTGAGACAGCCTGCTATCGTTTTCGAAACAAAAACTTACAAATTAGGCTAGTGATATTGATAGTAGATATTCTTTAGGATATTTGTGCCTCTACCAAGAGTTTACTAAAATCATTTATTAAATCATCTGCGTAAGTACTTTCACTGTATGAACACGCATCAGTACTTTGAGCAGCGACTTGCCTCAAGTCAGACCAAACGTTGAAATAACATTTTGAGCAACTCAAAACACATGGTAGAGGTACCTTCTGTAATGAAGAGTGTGGTGATGGAAGTGCCATATTGATTATGCGCTGACTAAAACTAGGTCGATGACGGTATTCGCCGAATCCAACGTGGACTTTGACCTGCGGATGCTGCGCTCATTCAGAGTGCTGCGCCCGCTCAAGCTCGTCTCGCGGATACCAAGTAATTCACAGTAATAGGCGAACAGTTCACATAATACCTAACCTTATTTGTAATAGAACGTTCTCGCTAGATGTTTTCCAATTTTAACTTTTTTAAACAGTAGCTAAAATAACGCTAGACTATCGAACAATAGAATTTTTAAATCTTTCATTTTAGTAACAACAATGTAGCATCGTATTCTCGATTTTTTGAATAGATTTTTTTGTAAAATTAAAAATGTGTGTGACTTAATGTAATTTTATGGAAAATGTTTAATGTATTTTTGACGGCTACGTTTTTGCATAATAGTTAATATTTATTTTTATGTAACATGTAGGTACTTCAAATACGAAAGCTAATAAGTAAGAACTTAGCTAATGAAGACTATAGGTGTGAATAACTGGTATACTAGATTAAAATGTGTATAATTAATATAATTAGTCAATAATGATGTGATTTAGATTGTAGCTTATTAACATTTGAATAACATTCTCAGGACTGTGCTTTATCGACCTTTTTACAAAACCTTATTAATCAAAAGCCATAACTTTTTAAATTTCGAATCAAAAAACACTGGCCAGTTAGAATGTATAAAAAAAGAATAGTTTAAATAATTAGAACAGATCGAACAGCACAGTCCTACGTAGTTGTTTCTAAGCTAGTTGCTAGTTCAAGCTATAGTATCGAGTGATATGTGTTTGGCAGTATCATCACGCAGCTGCCGGTCGCGCCCGACGTCGACTTCAGGACCTTGCGTGCCATTAGGGTGCTGAGGCCCCTTAAATTAGTTTCGGGCGTTCCTAGTGAGTTCTAGAACATTTTTAGCTAGTAAATTGTAGTGCCACTAGACTATGCCGTTGCATATTTACCAACTGCATAGAACTCTTTTTCTGTACTTGATACACCATCCTTTTGGTGGTAAATAACTGTAGCAATTCATATTTAAATGCAACTATAAGTAAATTGAACAAAAGAATATTTTTAGAAATATAAACAGTACCTACCAAAGTAGTTTCCTAGTGGATTTCAATCTTTGATTGCAATAAAACCTTTTCTGGGAATTCAAACCTCTTTCGTTTTTAAAACAACAAGAAAGGTAGCACTGGCCGTATGTAAAAAACGCGCGACGTACTTTTTTTTTAATTCTTCTCTAAGCAACAGTCATTTGTTTTTCTTCCGATTTGTGAAAATATGCAACGGTATTATCATTTTTTTCTGCACGTTTATTTTCCGTATTTATTTTGTTATGTATCATGTTTCATTGATAAACCTAAAGTAATAGGTGATTTACTTCCTTCTTATTTAGATAATATTGCATTTAGTTCGTATTTAAATATTACCTATGTATTTTTAAATAATGAGATCTTTATTCATTGTGACAATGAAAAAGTACAAATACAAATCCTACTTATTTTAAAAAATCTATAAAATCAAGCAGCCAAATGGTAAATCAGTAAAATAGTTGAGATTATTTAAAAAAATTAGCTTTCTGATTAAATTTTGATTCATCATAAAATCTAAACTCTCTATGAATTCATGTCATTGGCAATTTCTTGTCCTTTAATTTAACCTTCCAGAACTTTTATTTTACACTTTTGTTTCTAAATGATGTTCATTGTGATTTGATATTTTGGTGTGAGTAATAAGTGTTATTTTTCCGTGTAGGTCTACAAGTTGTGTTGAAGTCGATCATCAAGGCGATGGCCCCGTTGCTACAGATCGGCCTTTTGGTGCTTTTCGCTATAGTCATCTTCGCCATAATCGGCCTCGAGTTCTATTCGGGGGCGTTACATAAGACTTGTTACAATTTAGAAGATATAAGTGAGTATTTTTATCTTGAATAATCTATATTTATAAAAGAAAGTCGTGTTAGTTACACTATTTAGAACTCAAGAACAGCTGAATTTATTTGAATTTAAATTGGTGAGGAAGTAGATTAAAACCGGGAAAAGGACATAGGATACTTTTTATCCCGAAAAAGCAACGGGAACGGGGCGAGCGAAGCAGCGGGCGGCCGTAAGCTATTACTAGAATAGCGTAAGATTTATGTAGCAAGTAATATTTCTTCAACTAAGCGTGTCTTACGAACAAGTGTGGTGAAAGGATTTTAATTGTACGTCTCAAAAATAGCATACGTTTTAGAGAAAGGCCAATAGGTACGATAAATAAGACCATATTCATAGTTTTCTAATAAAGGAAAAATCTAAACAGGTATGCCCCAGCGAGAGAATGTTAATTATACAAATCCTAGTTACAGAAGTTAAGCTATTATATTGCACGCTACGGGGCAGTTTCGATATAAATGCAATCGCATTTAATTGTTTCAAGAAACTTTTGCATTTGTAAGTAGGTCAGTTACGTTCTGCTTGTACGACAAACTTTGGAATTGTTCTGATAGCGGAAATTATATTGAATAAAAGTTGTTAGTTTCTGAAAGATTGTTCGTAACCTTGTTTTCAGGGCATAAAAGTAGGCTTTTTGTATGAATATGCGCGTCGTAAGCATTCATTTTTCAACGCGTTTCTACTAGTTCTCTCAAATATTTAAGGAAAACATCATGAGGAAACCTAAAAAGTTCGAAGCCATGTGTCAAGTTTACCTACATACACCCATACTTATAAACGCAATTTAAATTTAATTAATGCTTAACTTTAGCCCTGTCACTGTTTGCCATTACTCAGTGGTAAGAGATGGCAATAGTTTAAGCACTGTTTATCTTTTGACATATTTTTATAAGTAAGGCCATAAAACTCTCTTTACATGCATACATACATAAAATCACGCCTTGTTCCCATGGGGGTAGGCAGATATCACAGATTTCCTCTTGTACGATCCTAACACACCTCTTTCGCTTCATTCACTCGTATAACATTCTTCATACATGCACTTCGGTTTAGGGTACTTCTGACCTGTGTTGATCATACAAATATTTGTTCTCGGGGATCGAACCCACGACCTACGGCGCAGAAGCCAGGGCTACTACCAACTGAGCAGTGACGCCTGTTAGAAAAACATTTTTTTTATACAAACAGCTGATGGAACTAGCATATGGCCTACCTGTTTTTAAGTGGTAGGTAACAAAGCATTGCCTCGTAGGTCACGCTCGTCAGGAACGTGCCCTACGATGCACTGCCCTGCGTCCATCCACTTGAGGCATACAGACGTTCAGTCTCACATGCCAGTAATTTTCCAAGTCTGATGTAGACATAGACAATTATTAATTGTATTAATTACTACATAAGCACACCATAAACCAGTAAAAACAAGGACACTAAAAGAAGTAAGATACATCGATATTGGAGAAGTGCGTCGTGTTTCTGTGTGCTACAGCAGCAAAAGGGCCTTGACTCATCATAATGCCTAGCTACTCTTCTTCGTCGTGTCGATGGTTCCCTTGTTATTTTGTTTGTTTTGTCCCTAAATGTGTTTTGCCCAGAAGTGGGCCACATTAATTGCGCTTTCCGTGGCGTCTGTCAAGTCTTTCAGCGTGCAGGTGTTAGGGCACTCTGGGCAAGACAGCAAATGAGGCATAGACTGTGGGGCTCCGCAGTTGCAGTCCGCGTGGTTGGAGTACCCCCATTTGACTAAATTATGCCTGCAGCGGCCCACCTGGCTCCAAAGTCTGTTCAGAGACTTCCAGGTTGACCATGGGA
Source organism: Thera obeliscata (assembly GCA_947578465.1). Classification (NCBI taxonomy): domain Eukaryota; kingdom Metazoa; phylum Arthropoda; class Insecta; order Lepidoptera; family Geometridae; genus Thera; species Thera obeliscata. The sequence continues at coordinate 11,803,554 of OX387926.1, forward strand.
GTTGGTAACCCGCTGGTAGTTCTTCTGCCGGCATAATATAGTCAATAGGGGGAGGGTATTTTTTAGCCCACAGTCTCTTACGTGCCTCACTAGGATCCTCCTCTGTCAGTGCCTTAGTTGACTGGAGAAAGACCCTAGCCCTACCCTAGCTACAGTGAGGAAGCTATGCGCTGGTAATCTGTCAAGACCGTTAGCCAATAAACCTTGTGAGACACATTAAATAAATAAATAAGTAATCAATAAATGTGTAAGAAGCTGCTTAATTATGTCTCCAGGTGAAATATTAAATGAAGACGACAGTCCAACGCCGTGCAACGCGGACGACATAACACTAGCGCCATTCGGGGCCAATGTATGCAACAGTACAAGTAGCACGTGCTTGGAGAAGTGGGAAGGGCCGAACCGGGGGATCACCTCCTTCGATAACATCGGCTTTGCCATGCTCACCGTCTTCCAATGCATCACTATGGAGGGTTGGACGGCCATCCTCTATTGGGTAAGTGCAAATTTAGACAGGGAGATTATTTAGAAGTAGTTTTTTTATTTATTTATTTATCTTTTATAAAATACATAAGCTAATTATTATAAATATCACCTAAGGTTTGTAGGGATGATGCTACTAGAGAGTCATAAGTCGTCGTCGACAGAATATTTCTAATATTATTGGTAATTAGTAAAGTAAATAGTTTCAGTTTGAAACTATGCAAGTGCGTTTAATTAATATTTAGATAATGGTAATAGCTTTCTATATAGTAAATCTCTTTGTGAAGAGCTCGTCCGGGAAAGTATAACCACCATGCCTATTTCTGCCGTGATCCGTGAAGCAGCATTGCTGTGATTCGGTTTGAAAGACCCACACGGGTGCCAGTGAAATGACTGGCACTTGAGGCTGAACATCTCTGTGTGTGTAGGTACACAGGTACCTCAAGTTGATGGACCCTGAACAGTGCCCAGTGGTCTGGACTAACGTCCCGTTATGGAGTCTATTATGCATTGTCCCCCCCCTAACCTCATCCAAGCCAGCCCAACTCTTTAAAATTGAGTAGAGGCTTGGTAACAATGTTCCAATGGACCGAATATACTATTATCTCACTCATAACACTCAACATATATTATGTGGCTAGGAGATTTTTTTCATAGAAAATACGTGATTTGGTTAATTTTTGCCATCCTGCGCAAGGCAAATAAAGCTGCCTAGTGTCAACATTAACTTGTAGTAGATATGCCCATTGTTGGTCTACGCTATGACTTCAGTTTTATCTATTTTAAACAAATATGAGATTGAAATCGCGATATGATCGAAAGCGCGATGGGTCGACAAGAGACGCACAGGACAGAGGAGGCTGGTAGGAAATGAAAAAGGCCTATAGCCTGAGGACTGGGAAAAGAAGCGTTGGACATCCAGTAGCACGATGGGTTAGTGACAATGTCAGCGTTGTGGGCCATAGATGGATTTAGGTAGCCCAAGATCCTGGTGAATGGCAAGAGCCTAGCCCAGCAGTGGGTTAAGTCGGACTGCGGATGATGATGATTCTAATCAAGTCTTTTCGTTTGTTTTCAGACGAATGACGCGCTAGGTAGTGCGTTCAACTGGATCTATTTTGTGCCTCTCATAGTATTGGGTTCATTCTTCATGCTCAACTTAGTTCTTGGTGTCCTTAGCGGGTAAGTCAGTCTTGCAATATTTGTTTTAGTTAAAGACTATTTTAGATAAGTTCTTCTTCTTGTCGTGTCACTAGTTCTTTTGACCCAGCAGTGTTGGGAAATAATTTTAAATGCGCCTCAATGAAGTTTCTTGAGACAACTAAGGATATAAGATCTTTAATACCCATTATGGATATTGTAAGAAGCGAAGGGAAGGAAGAAAGGAAATGCACCAGGGAACAGGCAGTAGAATCTTTCATATTGTGTTCAACAAACCTGCCAAACATACTAACAACAGCAAATCCTCGAATCTGAAAGAGGTTCAAGTCCAGCATAAGAAAGAAATGTAAAGAAGTGCTAAAGTAAATACTTCCCTTTTAATGATAACTCATAATTATTGTGATTTAGAGAGTTCTCTAACGAGAGAGGCAGAGTAGAGAAAAGAGCCCAGTTCCTCAAAGAGAGGACTGAACGACTGTTTAATCAGGACTTGGCAGGCTACCTAAGCTGGATAACCGATGCAGGTGCTTTGTGTGAATTGCGCTAACCATTTCTTTGATACTTACCGCAAGCAAAATCATGAATAACCGCTATTTGAGATCCTTCCTTGAGACGTTTTTTTAACAAGGGCAGGGTTTTTACCAAAGTGTGTCTGATGCTAGGTGTAAATAAGATAAGCAAGTATAATATATATATATATATATATATGATCATAATTTGTAATCAGTAGATGACTTACCTACAGGGATCATAATTATGATCCACCTTACCTTTAGTGCTTCTACGAAACCAACTACGAAAGTGTAAAGGATAACCGGGTTTTTTACTAAGAAATGTATGACAGAGCTGTTTTATTGGTTGATAACCCGGTTAAGAACTTAGAAAAAAACCTTACGTAGAAGCACTAAAGGGATACTTACACCATACAAATTCTTACGCTCACTACTATCCCCGACGTGGTCATTGAAATGAAAACAAAAGCTAGTCGAACTACCTGATTTCTTTTGTTTACTTAGATTAGTGCTAGTAAACTCCACGCTAATAAGTAAAGGCCAAAAATGGTGCCTCACAAACTATTGTTAACGATAATTTAAAGTGAGAAGTACTAAATGATTGTTTTTGAATGAGTGTTTTTTGTTGCATGCGTTTGTATGTACGCTAGTATTTGTACCGCTACCATGTATGTTTGCAGTGAGTTCGCTAAAGAAAGAGAGAAAGTAGAAAATAGACAAGAATTTCTAAAATTAAGAAGACAGCAGCAGTTAGAGAAAGAACTCAATGGTTATGTTGAGTGGATTTGTAAAGCTGGTAAGTGTGAAGAAATTATTACACAACACAGCAATATGCATAATTAGTACAGGTCTGTTGATGAAAACGATCACTTTAAAAATAAAACTACACTGTCTGCATTTTGGTTATTTATTGTAATATAATGTAAATTGAAATGTAAAAGTACTCTTAGCTAAGCGCATCGATTATTGACTAAGAATATGAATTTACAGAGGAAGTAATATTAGCAGAAGAAAGAACGACAGAAGAAGAAAAAATGCACATAATAGAAGGTAAGAAAAGTACGTGTTATCCCAATGTTTTTCCTAAACCATAGTGCCCGCTAGGCTCTCCTTTGCTAGTTTTGGTAATAATAACTATTGTATGAAGTATGCTTAGAGCCTAGAGGACGCTAGCCTTTGTGAAATTAGTTCTCAAAAAGCACAAAGACTGAAATCATGTTTTATTTTAGCTCGAAGAAGAGCAGCCGCAAAAAAGAAATTAAAAAACTTAGGGAAAAGTAAAAGCACAGATACAGAAGAAGAAGAACAGGATGAAGACTGCGGGGACGACGGTCAGTATAACGATGAACCATTTATTTTACTCATACATATATTTTTTGTGTGTACCTAGTGTCTTATAAATTCAATTTAATTTCAATAGTCGCATGTCCTTTTGATTTCAATTATTCTTTTTGTGTAAGTCAGTATTATTCTGTTGATATTTTTTTTTGTGTAAGTCAGTATTATTCTGTTGATATTTTTCAATTTCTAATGTCGTAGATACATAAACGAAAATATGTTTCTTCGAATGTTGCATGACACTGTCGATTCATTCTTACATTTCGTATTCGTACTCTATTTGTGTGTTGGTTGTTTACAGTTCCAAAGAAAAAGCAAGGTATGGGATCAAGCGTGATTCTGGTAGAATATTCCTTTTCATCTAAGTAGACAAAATAGTCTAGTCATAGATTTAGGAATAGATGTACTTTTTCCGATCCTGCCCGTTCAGACGCCTGTACGCTAGTATGATTTCAAACTTTGTCATACAACATGAAAAGAGATCTACTATGTTAGCCTGATTAGCAGAAAACGTACAGACGTAATTCTTACCCCTGTTCTTTTCCGAAAGCGATTCTTCAACCCTCAAGCCCCCACTTTTCCCATCTGACGCTTGGATCCAAATAATTTTAGTGTAAAAGTTACCTTAATACGTGACTTAAGAATTAAAATATACAAGGTCTGGTGATGATTTGTTTGTTCAAATGCTATTTTGGACGGTACCGGACCAGAAAGTTTAAGATGGTATTTGACAAACTGGGTTAGAATGCTGTAAAATGCTAGTTGTGATAGTTGAATGTTTACCCACCCCTTATCGCTAAAAGAAACAAATTATGGGAATCAATTTCAATTTTACAGCTCTTGCTGTCTTATGAAATGAAAACCATTATAATCAATGTACAAGCTACGGTCCTTATATTTTAGAAACAGTCGATCTTGCAACTAAGCATATACGTTGCACCACAATACAGATCTCCTACGGTGATAACACTGAAACCCCTGTGCATGGAACTTCTAAATACAATACTTATATTAACTTTACATTCCGCATGGGATTTGTTTTGTGGTTGAAAGATTAAAAAGTTTCTCAGCTATCAAAACTAATAAATATTGCCTTATTTTAGGTTTTCTGAAGAGTAAATCGAGGACAGCAGGGAAGCATGCGAATTTTTGGAGAGCGGAAAAAAGGTTTCGCTTCTGGATTCGGCACACGGTGAAGACCCAGTGGTTCTACTGGTTCGTCATAGTGTTGGTGCTATTCAACACGATATGTGTCGCTGTGGAGCATTATAACCAGCCACCTTGGCTTACCTCATTTTTATGTAAGTAATTCATCCAACATAGCTACTGCACCATGCACTTAGCACTTATGAAATAATTTTATTCATAATCCCATGTTTTGTATGTCATGAGTATGGCTGTGGATGTATATGTGAGCAGAGGTAGACCAAAGAAAACATGGATGAACTGTGAGATGACATGGATAAGAGAGGAGTAAATGCAGAGATGACGGCTGACAAAGAGGAATGAAGAAGACTTTTGTGCCGACCCGAAGAAGAAGAATAAGAATAATCTCATGTTAATATTTCTTGTCTTCTTCTTTCCAGACTACGCCGAATTTGTGTTCCTCGGTCTCTTTATGTTGGAGATGTGGGTAAAGATGTACGCACTAGGTCCGCGGATATACTTCGAGTCTTCGTTCAACCGGTTCGACTGCGTGGTCATATCGGGCTCGATATTCGAAGTGGTCTGGTCGGAGGTCAAAGGAGGATCCTTTGGGCTTTCAGTTTTAAGAGCTTTGAGGCTACTGAGGATATTCAAGGTACGTATCTTAAATAAAAATGAGGTTATAGTTTTCAGAAATGACATAAAGAAAAATATTTTCTATACTATACGGTGAAGTAACGGTATATTCAGACCGTAACTTCAACATCTTCTCATTAGATGGACGAGCGATAATAACCATTATAGTGATGAAAAAAGTTTGCATGACTCATGAGACTACGAGTAAACAACTCTGGTTATGGACAGTCTCGTTGATTCTTTGTATGATTTCAATAATCATTGAATTATCTTTTCAGGTCACAAAATACTGGTCATCACTCCGCAACCTGGTGATATCTCTCCTCAGTTCTATGAGATCCATCATCTCGCTGCTGTTCCTCCTGTTTCTGTTCATTCTCATCTTCGCACTTCTCGGCATGCAGCTTTTCGGCGGCCAGTTCAACTTCGAAGACGGCACTCCTCCTACCAACTTCAACACATTTCCCATTGCGCTGCTTACTGTCTTCCAGGTAAACTACTTTTTGTACTCATACTATTATTGTGTCTTTTGATTGTTAAAGCTGGCTTACAGCTGTCTTGTGCCAGTATTACCAAGTTAAAATATTATTGTAATTTATTTTAATGTGATAACTTTTATGCCTTTTTCAGATCCTCACAGGAGAAGATTGGAACGAAGTTATGTATGACGGAATCCAATCTCAAGGTGGCATCCAGAAAGGCATGCTGTACTCGCTCTACTTTGTCATCCTCGTGTTGTTTGGCAACTATACGCTGCTAAACGTGTTCCTTGCCATCGCTGTCGACAACTTGGCTAATGCCCAGGTCCGTGCTGCTATGATGATTCTACGGTAGCTTATCCTCGTGGTTCTTTATTCAAAATATTGATAGTCTAAGATCCCTAGAAGAAGGACCTTCACCGAGCTGGTTATTTAATGAAACGTATTTTATATATAATTAAACATGCCAATAAATATATTCTATATGGGTTGCCTATCAAATTTCAGTCCAGGATAATTATTATTAATTAATAATTAAAAAAAAAAAAAATTAAACTTTCCACTGGTTTGTTTATTAAACAAATTCTATACCAATCGAAAGTATAGACCCCAGTATTTTTATTCAATAAACATACCGGTGCAAAATGCTAGTATCGATTTTCCTGTTTATACCTGGCTACCCGAGAGTTGTGACCGGAAAAAAATAGGCAACCTAACGTTTGCATATTCTATGGGGTCTATACTTTCGATTGGTATAGAATTTGTCTAATAAACAAACCGGTGGAAAGTTAAAAAAACATTAATTTTTTTAAATTATTAATTAATCATATCCTGGACTGAAATTTGATAGGCAACCCATATAGAATATATTTATTGGCATGTTTAATTAAATATAAAATACGTTTCATTAAATAACCAGCTCGGTGAAGGTGCTTCTTCTAGGGATCCTATACTATGAAGGAAGTTCCAAAAGCTATTGGAAACATGTGTGCTAAGATTTGAGGATCAGCTGCTGTAAATCAATCCCATGTACAAAGATAATGAATGCTACAGACTATGTTGAGTGTATCTCTGTTAACGCTGACTTGTAAATTTAATGCCGCTTGTCGTGTAAATGTGCATTGGATATTCCAGGAACTGACAGCGGCGGAAGAGGAACAAGTCGAGGAGGACAAAGAGAAGCAGTTGCAAGTAAGTCCTTGGGCGCTCGGTCCCAATCATCTGATGCTTTCTGTTTAGAATCACATTTTGTGTCACAGCATGCTCCACTTTCCCACGAGCATCTTTCAATTGGAGTCCTATATTTCATGAAATTTTCCGACAAATTAGGAATTGGAGAAAGAGATGGGTGCGTTACACGCTGTGGACGGGACCCCAACGCGGGTAGATCTAAGTCCCTCGTCGCCAACGCGTAGGAAGGTAAAACTATGCTCGGCGGTGTGGTATTATGCTACGCTTCGTCGTGTACATTCTGATCGGTACAAAATATTGTTGATTCAATAGAGTTCCCTATAATCCCCTCTGAAGCTTTTATTCACTGCATGAAGTTTTGCACGCTACGTCTCTATGTCTTCCACCTTCTTCTACTTCAATGATATCAACAATATTTTAAGGTCGATAGTTATACTTATCAATGTCGCTTCTGTGGGTTAGTAGGTGTTCTATACCAAAATTATCAACGTATTATCCATAGTTGGCTAACTCATAATATATTATGTTCTAAATGATAAATAAAGATAAATATGATCGCAGATATTAATGAATGTTAACAAAGAACTACACTTGTTTCTCATGTAGTGTTTTTCAGCTTACATTTCCATAGTACTAGAATACTTGATTGAATCACTTACAATTTTTACGAGTAAAATGCACGCTAGCACTGTATAACTTGTAATCCTAACAGCTAAATCCATATCATAAATTTAATTTGCTAAAATATATCCACCTATATCATCATTTTATATCCATAATTTAATCTATACCGACTAATGTATAATCACTAATGAATTCAACCTTTTAGTCTTTTGTTTTGTATTTCGTAATAGTTTAAAACAAATTTTAGTCAAATAACATCAGCAAACAATTGATGGATTTCAGAACAAAAAGAAAGAAGAGGCCAAAAAAGAAGAAGAGGATCAAGCAGATGGACCAAAACCAATGCTGCCATATTCATGCATGTTTATTTTATCCCCAACTAATGCGTAAGTAATGGCTAATAACCTGTTTGTATACCGACTAGAATAATCATTATGAATCAAACTTTCACTAGGTCTAGCATTTAACGCCATAATCAAATTAATTTTCATCAAAGCTATCATACAAATCTGTAATGTATATTGTTTTTGTTTCAGAATAAGGCGAGGTGCACATTGGGTTGTAAACTTGAAATATTTTGATTTTTTTATCATGGTAGTTATCTGTTTGAGTTCTGCAGCTTTAGCAGCTGAAGACCCCGTAGTCGAAGAAAGTAATTGGTGAGTGAATTTTACAAATTTGTTTTTATCATGCAATGCGAATTTTGACACATCATAAATAAACTCTAAAACAGTCTGTTTGTTGGTTGCCATTTGTATGTATCGAGGTAACTCATGTTTGCCTATGTTTTATAGTCGTTATTATATTATGTTTGTTCTTAATTTGACGTAGAGTGCAATTCAAAAATTTCTGTGTTGCAAACAAATATTAATTAGTTATAGTTTTGATACCCACGATACAGGGAATCCTAGTATGAGGTCAAGACTATGTATGGGTACCTATTACTTGTCATCAGGTTTTGTGACCTATGTATGTACTCTCTGCCTTCAATGTTGTATCTTCTTATTTCATGCTACATATTATGATATATATATCATATGAATTAGCTTCAATTTTTCTTGTCTGTTATTTGTTTAAAATAAATAAATAATAACAATAATAACCTTTCGTCAACCGGTGTCATTCCAAAGCAGCTCTCTCTATCTTTGTTACATTTAGATTTACCAAAAAATACATTTATATATTATACTGTTGCAAAAAGCTGTAATTTTGAATACGCGCAGAATCGTCAGAAAGTTTATGCAAACAGAGGTTTAGGCCCGTGTACTTTAGTTAACCTTGGCTTTTTTCTGAAGCCGAGTATTTTAAAACTAGAACCATAATAATAATAGTTAATTCATCGACAGGAACAACATCCTAAACCTGTTCGACTACGCGTTCACCGGTGTGTTCACCGTGGAGATGCTGCTGAAGATCGTCGATCTCGGCATCCTGTTGCACCCGGGCGCGTACTTGCGCGACTTGTGGAACATCATGGATGCCGCCGTCGTCATATGCGCACTTGTCAGCTTCGGTTTTGAAATCGGGTGAGTTTTCATCCACGTTTTTTTGTTCGACACTTAACGGATTTATAGGTCTCCCGCGATACAGGCTAGTCCTAGTGCGGGGTCCATTGTATATCTTGATTTTTGTAAAACAGATTTTGTATTTGTATTTGATCATTCTTCATTTTTCATTCCATTCCATTTTAATTCTATTTAATTAGCCTGAAGAAGCTCATAGCATTCTTCATTGTTGTCAGTGAGAATGGTTTTGATCCTTTTACTGGCTTCCCGCGATTTACGCAATTTGTTGATTTTTGGGAATTTTGTTGATGTGTGTAGAAACGCTTTAGATTTATATATTTGTGGTTCTTTAAATCAACCCTTTTATTTGTTTCAGAGGTGTCAAAAAGAGTGCGGGGGCGAGCAACTTGTCCACAATTAAATCGTTAAGAGTGTTAAGAGTGCTCAGACCTTTAAAAACTATAAAAAGAGTTCCAAAGTTAAAAGCAGTGTTTGACTGTGTAGTGAACTCTTTGAAAAATGTCATAAACATTCTCATAGTGTACATATTATTTCAATTCATATTTGCTGTAATTGCTGTTCAACTTTTTAATGGAAAATTTTTTCACTGCACGGATAGCAGTAAGAATACATTTCAAGACTGCCAGTGAGTATATTTTTTGCTTATTTGATTATATGGGTACTAGTTTAATATTCTTGTGAATCCTCGAGTACATTGTAGGATATAAAACAAATCGAATATTGTAAGAAGACATTTTAAACTTGATTTATATTTTCGCGATCTGTAATGCCAACTTTTACAGCTATTAGTGTTAAACATACCTAATGTTTAATTCCAGAGGGTCGTATTTCGTCTACGAGGCCAACAGCCTGATGCCGAAGGTGCAGAAGCGACTATGGAACACGCAAAGTTTCCACTACGACAATGTTGCCTCTGCTATGCTCACGCTATTTGCCGTGCAGACGGGAGAAGGGTGGCCACAGTACGTATTTTTGATAAAATATACTTTGTCTCAAATATTATGCATGCTAGCTAATTTATTAACCTAAATGTATGTATAATATGAAGTCTTTGCGTTGCAAAATCAAAGATAACGTTCTTAAGTAAATAGATGACGCCGTTGAAACAACTGACCAGTGACCATGCACCTATATAAGAACCTGCGATAACTAGTAATAAAGTCAGTGCTGGTAAAGCCCTAAACTTTTACAACATCTCTCTCAATGTATATGTGAAGTTAAAAGTCCCGTCTCATCAATATTTAGAGAAACGATTCAGTAAGTTGATCTAAACCTTCCTTTACAGAGTATTACAAAATTCCATGGCCGCCACTTACGAAGACAGAGGACCCATACAAAATTTTCGAATAGAAATGTCCATATTTTACATAGTTTACTTCGTGGTGTTTCCTTTCTTCTTCGTTAACATATTCGTAGCTCTGATTATTATCACATTTCAAGAGCAAGGTGAAGCAGAGTTACAAGACGGTGAAATTGATAAGAATCAGGTATTTTACGACATTTCAACAATTATACATAATTGAATGTTAGGAACAGATTTGTTAGTAGTAACATTTTATTTTTCAGAAATCATGTATAGACTTTACGATAGAAGCGAGACCTCTGGAGAGGTATATGCCAAGTAAAAGGACAAGTTTTAAGTACAAAGTGTGGAGAATAGTTGTCTCCACGCCATTCGAGTACTTCATCATGACCCTTATTGTCTTAAACACATTGTTGCTCATGATGAAGGTACGTATCACATGCTGCTATAAATGTTAGATTTAAGTCATTCCGAAACAATACCTAAGAATATCATCCATCATAGTCAAATACAAACACTTATGTAAGGAAGATCACTACATACAAAACAAACGAAGCACTATAAATGTGAAAGTAGATAAAAATCACAGATTTGAGGTAGCTGTTGAGAGAATTAGACAAATTCACGAGGCACTAACAAATGACAAATTAGATTAGACATGTCTTTGAATTTCACTGAAGCCTGCACTTAACCACATTAGAGAGCCAACTAAATTACCAAATATATAATTATTTATATGACCGCTCTCTTTTTCAATGATTCCCACTTCAATAAAATATTGTGTCTAATATTTTTTGCCATCCTATCAGTCATATAGATCAGGGAAAATTTCATATAGCATCATAACTTCTGCTTATATATTTTATTGGTCTATTTTTCAACTAAATGTGTATTAGTACTGCCTAGAATTTAAGATTACATTACACGCACACAATTACACACAGACAAAACAAATTTTGACCACTATTTTCGGCGTCAGTATACACTGCATTGGAATGCGCCGTATTTTATACAACTGAGCCTTCCTGTCGAGTGTACCGCCGTGTTATTTTAATTTATCCTATATATTTTGTTCCTCCTTCCGTGACTCCTCGCTTGCTGTTCATTATTTTATATGTAACTATATGTATCAGTGTCTACTGCACGGTATACCTGTCCTTTCAGCACATTTATGGCACAAGTTACACTAACATTTTATTCGGCCGTTCGTGCTTGTGAATGCACAATGTCTCTGAAATCGGTTAGGACGTGGCATGAGCCATATATGTTGTTCGTGTTGCATGTTCTAATTTAAGTCCTTCTAAATTGTTTCTATGTGGAAATTCTGCATGCTTGGTGGAATGGCCTACTGCCAGGCGTAACCATGATGTGGCTATTGGCTGCTTGTATTTATATTGGAAATATCAATTTTAAATTTAAAATCAAATGCAAAAGAAAAGTTACACAAAACGATATCATTTCGAGTACATTTTTGAAAGTATTATGTTATACATTATTCATATTTATATCTTGTTTTGTATTTATTTCATTGTGACCCGTTATGTATCAGTTTATATAATGCTATTCAGCACAGATCCCCACCATGTCTTAGATCACCTCCTTATTCCTCTTTAACGATTAATAATAACTAAAACTGAGTTTTAACTTGTGAGATCCATTAATTTAAGAAATAAAATCATACCTTACATCACATTAGCTACATATTGTTTTAAAATTTTATAACCGAAACATTTACATCAGGAATTCGTCAAAACTTCTCCGTTTTCTATTAAGTTTTTGTTATCAAACGTGCAGTATCATTTTATACTGGACTACAAACGAACATGCCGTAGATTGATCTGGCAAAACAAACAAAAAACATTTTGCGCAATAAAAACATGCTATGATTTTTTTATAAAATAATGTTGGTGAATGATGGTGTAACACCATTTTTTTTTCCAATTATGTCTAAGCTTAAATCCTCATAACGCAATGAAAAAAATGTGGAAATAACATAATCACAAAATGTTATACACAATAATTAAATTGTTCATAATTATGTACTCCTTTATAACTCTTTTGAATACATTGTATAATGGAGAACTGCAACTTTATCATATCGGTCTAGGTTTGACGAATTCCGGCATAACTACATAGGTACTTCTGTCTTGTTGTTGATTGTTCTAAGTGTAATCGTTCTCTATAAAATAACAAAATATATATTTTCATTGCTATGGGTTTGTCCGTAACTCCCCGGCACTTCAACACAAAATGGCAGTACTATAATCAAAATGACCTCTACGCGGATATCCTCAAGTATTCGAATATGGGGTTTACTGGAATGTTTTCCGTGGAAACCGTGTTGAAAATCATCGCTTATGGTGTCAAAGTAAGTACACAAACACTGACACTTCGGTATGATATTGATCAAGTAAATTGCGAACAAATGTACTCTTTCTATTGCTGACGACTTGGTTGTTTGTTTTACATGACTGAATGGGATCCTTTGCAGCCGAATTAAAATCTACCTTGCCCAAGTACCCAATAGTATCTTCTCTCTGATATCTGATATTTATTTGCAAATAGCAGTCGAGCATGGCTTTCATTACCTGCGGCATGAGACTGTAAATTTGAAATCACTTGTGTGTCTATGTTATCCGTTTTCACTGTCAAGCCCTTCCACCTTCAGAGCCTGAACGTAAGTACTTGAAAGTATAATTGTGGTTGCAGCACCCTGCAGAGCAACGGTAAGTGATTTTTTTGTCTTTTTATGACAAGCACAAATCGTAGTAAATGTGAAATTAAATGTTGCGAGAATGTGTGATGGCATAACGCATGGTTGTACTATATAATCTGCATGCATGCACGAGCACCTTGCTACACATCTACTGAAACATGGCCGTGTTAACGAAATGCAACTCGAAGTGAACAGTACCGACACACACATAAACACTCACCTGTAATATTATGATGACTTGTAATATATGTATCATTAGAAAATAACTACTAGACAATATTTTTACAATATAATTCAAAGTTAAATGCAGAATTAAATTAAGATGGGACTTATAAATTTAAACTTAGATCTCTATGAATAACGATCTCGCATTTGGCTTTAGTATTTATTAATTAAATTTTCAATTAATGAAAAATTGGTATATATTTTGTGGTAGTTTCACGAGGCTCCACTACAACTCATGGACACGTTAACATTCATGAACATCGTCTTTACGATCTTCTTCTTACTCGAGACCGTATTGAAGATGATCGCTTTCGGGTGTACGGTAAGAACTCACTATATTTTTACTAGATTAACATTAAAGCTAACAAGTTTTTGATTTTCACTGATGATTTTTGGAGTTACTTTTAAAATATTTGCATAGTTAAGTCGTGTTACAGACTCAAATATTGAAGTATCTACTAGTTCTAAATAATAACTAGTCCTTAACATGAGACAGATTGCAGTGGAAGTATTTTCTAAAACTGATGTATTTGCGTTTGAAACACGACACACTTTCATAATTACTGAAAATAAAATAGATTTGCATTTAATATTCAATACTGACTTGAATATGTTTTAAAATTAGAAATCATTTCGATAGTCTTTAAAGATTTATGCTTTTTGACATGAGATAAATTTTGATAGCATTTTATAGATTTTTGAAGTTTTTTGAGAGAGCCCCCATCCTACTCCTATTTAATTGTCCTTTGTGTAAACAGTCTATTTAATAGAAAGTGTACATTTGTATACTGCGAATGATATTATTGTATTGGTATATGAACAATTGGTTACGTTTCTAGTATTATAAAAATCTTTTTTTTTAACTAATAAACTTACTGTCTCTACGTAATCAATTGTTAGAAACGTTAATCTATATAAACTTAAGCTAATCATTCTTTCTATATTCTATTACATATACATGCTAAACTATCAGAATAGACAAACATCAAAATAATTATGCCTGTTTCCAGAATTTTTTCAAAGATCCTTGGAATACATTTGATTTCATTACGGTCATTGGAAGTATTATTGACGCCTTAATCATGGAGTTTGGTGTAAGTATACCCGCATATCTTTCCATCTTTATTTGATTTTGTTTGTCAATAATCTTGTCTTATCGTTTTTCCTTATCTTTGACTGTATTATTTCGACTGATGGTTATATTCAGAAACGATAAAGGTTATATCCTGATTACAGACCGACCTCGGTGAAAACTGTGCTGACATATCCTGTCAGCAGGTAACATATAAACAAATTTAATTGCTAGGAATTATAGATTTTTGTAAATAAACTTGGGTTTGTAGGTTGTACATCGTTTTTGGTATACATATAAAGGTAAAAATTGTAGATTTGCTAGAACGTATTAGATTATATTAGAAGATTTGTAGATCAACTTCAAGAAGAAATGTATGCTCAACTGTATAAATGTTTCTATCATTAACTTAAAACTAAACAAAACTAGATATTATGTATTTAAAATGTTGTGCCAATTCTAGATGTCATTTATAAATTAACTAGTGATTGAGGTGTGACTAACTTTTGGAAATTGTATTTATTGAGAGTAATATGAATTGACTCATTGTAGCAGACTCGAGAAACAAATCGTCCCGTATTTTTGATAATAATGTTTTTAAATCTTTTTTTTGTTACATAGTTTTACAATCTTTATCAATTTAGTTTTTGTATTTCTAATTATGATTTAGGAGTACTTTCACTATTGCTAGATGGTCTTTTTATATTAGTAAAGTGTGTGTTTAGGATTAGTGTCTTTAAATAACTTTAATGTAATTTTTGTGTGTTGTGTTGAATATTAGAATATTTCGTCAAATTTCATCAACTATCGCACAATTCCCGGTTAAATGTATTGTTATTTTCTAGGAAAACACATTCAATGTCGGTTTCCTTCGCCTGTTTCGAGCCGCGCGACTGATCAAGCTACTCAGACAGGGGTATACCATTCGAATATTATTGTGGACGTTTGTACAGAGTTTCAAAGCCTTACCCTACGTGTGCCTTCTCATCGCGATGCTATTTTTCATCTATGCCATCATCGGGATGCAGGTTAGTTTAATTATGCGATAAAATATCTATAATATTTTCTTCTGTTATTGAATAACTCCTAATTTACTCCGTTTTAATAAATGTAATTTCTTTACAGGTGTTTGGCAATATAGATTTATTAGAATCACCGGACATGAATAGGCATAACAACTTTCAAAGCTTTATTCAAGCGCTTATGTTGTTGTTTCGGTAAGCAAAATATACTCATTTACTAATACAAGATTAGTTTCCTTTAGGCACCTCGTAAGAGATCTACGCTTAGAAGTTACATGTTGCTAGATACAGTAGTAATTATGTAGAGTTTCTTAACAAAGCTTTTGAAAATATAAAATATTCTTGAATATTTTCACACAACTCTATTCCCGAACTAAGTAAAGCTTGAACTTTCGTAACCAGAAATGTATACATATAATAAGAATAAACGGTAATTTGTTGTTAATAGAATCCACTATTTTTTAATTTTCTAGATGTGCAACCGGCGAGTCGTGGCCAAACATCATGTTGGCTTGTATCAAGCCAGCTAAATGCGACAAGAACGCCAACAAGCCACCGGGTGAAGAGTGTGGGAGCACACTTGCCTATGCCTATTTCGTGTCCTTCATTTTTTTTTGTTCCTTTCTTGTAAGTATGCTATCTTGGTGGCAAAAAAAATAATCATAATTGAAAAGAGATGGAAATTATAATAAACTGTGGCCTTAACTGTGTACTGATGCGCCACAAATGACAACATTATTTCATATAATTATTTCTAGGCCTTAATCCATTAGTTTCAGTCTTAAATTTATAGATCTATAGGACATAGAAGTGTTATAAATACATTTATATTTTTCAGATGTTGAATTTATTCGTAGCAGTCATTATGGATAATTTTGATTACCTTACGAGAGACTCGTCCATTTTAGGAGCACATCATCTCGATGAATTTGTTAGAATATGGGCAGAGTATGACCCAAACGCCACGTGAGTAGTTCGAGCAGGTTTCATTCTAAAAAGAATTGTTCCTTAAACTAATAGAATTCTGGCTTGTTTCAGGGGAAAGATCCATTATGCAGAGATGTATGATATGTTGAAGAATATGGATCCACCGTTGGGGTTTGGAAACAAATGTCCAAATAGGCTAGCTTATAAGAAATTAATTAGGATGAATATGCCGTTAGATGATGATGGGAAAGTTAATTTTACTACTACACTGTTTGCCTTAATACGGGAAAATTTAAGCATCAAGATGAGATCTGGTAATTATGTTTCCAGTATAAAAAAACTGTGATTTGTGAACAAGTTTTTCTATGTTTCTCACACGATTTTTCTTACAGCGGAAGAAATGGACCAAGCAGATTCAGAGCTAAGAGAAACAATAACACACATATGGCCACTACAAGCGAAAAAAATGCTGGACTTGCTGGTGCCTCGAAACGATGTACTAAATGCTGGAAAGCTGACTGTGGGGAAGATATATGCAGGCTTATTGCTCTTAGAAAGTTGGAAATCGACGAAATTCGGCACAAATGCACCGGCCGGCGTTCCGGTGAGTCAACTTTGTTTTTTATGCACTTCTATCAATACAATAATACGTGTATCTGTCAGACAATTTACTCTATTAATCCAACAGATTTGTATGAAGCCAGAGTAGGCCTGAGGCGCTATAGCCCAATTTGTATATACATCCTTGTCTGTATCTTTTGAGCCAAATGTAACAGTTCCGTGGTTAGGTAATACACGTTTAGTAGTATTGTTGATGGCCCCTTATGATCCCCACATTAGTACTTAAAATGTTCTAGTTAGTTATATAGATTTGATTGTGTTGTCTACCTGTGTATGTATTGTTGTGTTACCTATGTGAAATGTATTCCTGTAAACGTTCTAGTCAAAATTGATTTTTAATATTGATTGGCTGGATTTTACAAACAGAACGATGCATTTACAACAATACAGAGTCACTAAAGTAGAAATCGACTCGAACGAGTCGACTACAACAGTGATTTACTTTTCAGGCATTCAACGAGAATAGCCCTACGGCCATTCAGCCGGTAGTATTAATATATTTTACGGAACGATACTTTTTATTGCACTACTCTAGAGTATTTTTTTAGTTTATCATGAATTTTGCATCGTGTTTTAAATAATGATATAAAACGCGTTTTATTGATGATCAGCTTTGATCAATTAAAGAAGTGTTCTTAAATTGATCACATTATTAAAAGTAGTTTAGTTATTTGAAATTGATAAAATAGTTCTAGATGATAGTGACGCACTTGATGATGTATTAACTAGTCTAGGCAAACTTATGTGAGTCAAACTCAGTTTTTGCTTATCGAGTGTCCGTCAGGGTTTCGTAAACCACAAATAGTGACCTGTCCTATAGTTGCAAAATAAACAGTAGCCGAGTGTGTTTTGTCCTAACGTTGATTCTTGTAGAGTTAGTTAACTCCTCTTAGTATATGTGTTTCGTCTCAATTTCTCTCACTTCTTTTCTATATTTCTGAACCGTCCGCTATATTGTAGTTTTTATAAGTACTTAACTTAAACACTTTTGATTCTTTGACCCTAAATCGTATTTTATTTATTCGTATTATTGTCTTCCTTTAATATTTTGCATGACTATGGTTTGATATTAAAACTTTTTATTGTCTTTGGCTTTTTGAGTGTTGTTTGTTAAAATTACATTCTGGCTCAATAAGCAACTACCATTTTAGAAGCCTATGACAAGAATTAAAAAAGCTTGACCAATTATATTATTTGCCTACTGACTACCCTCATGTAATATAATGTCACTGTTTGACAAGGGAAAACATGTTTCTCAAGTCTGCGCATGCTGGAAAGCAAATACTATGAATACCGAGTCAGTCAAATAAAACCTTTCACCAACCATTATGCCTCTGGCTTCAATCTTATTGTAGCACAATATTTTATATTTAGCACATTTTCTGATAAATAAAGCTTTGTTATTTACAGCTGTTTTGCCTTTTATCATGTGATGTGATCCTGGTCTGCAAACATTTGGTTCGGCATAAACTAAACATGATACTCTAATACATCTAACAACTTATAGATATTCTCAGATTTCTGTAGCCGCAATCATGTTCACTACTAACATAAATACATTGACTGGAGATTTAATCGTCCATTCGTTGGATTTCTCGATACACATAACACATAACTCACACCAAAGAATTCCAGCATGGACGTATGGGGTTTGCGCAAACTCATGTAGGCTTTAGCCGTTAGTTGGGAAGTTTTTGGGTCGTGACATGAGCATGCGCAAGTGTGCGTGTGTGGGGTTTGGGTGCGTGATCGGGGTGCATGGTGCAGAAGGCGTCCATCTTTAACTGCTTGATGGACGTGGCCGCGGGACTGGGCCCGACGGGCTCGCGTGCCGGCTCGCTGAGCCACGAGCCAGCCGCGCCCGCCGCCACTACCGCCATGGAAGCACATCCAGACGATCCACATCTTTTAGCCAATCTTGCGAGACGTGGAACCAGAAAATCGCTCAAGTGAGTAACGTTTTTATCTGTTTAACATTCTATTTTCTACTACGAGTAAAAGCTGTTTGGATGATTTTGATTTAAACGCAACAGGTGGACTAATTTTAATTAAACTTGGAAAATAATTTCGTTAGCTGGAAGAAAATAAAAACCACTGTCTGTACCAAGTAAATTAAATGATCTACAGCGTAGATCGTTTAATTCATCTATATTGTAGATTCTACAGGATAGATAACGGGCTCTGGAGGAATAGTAGCAACCGCGGGTATTAGCTAAGTCTACTGTAAATACAAAAATTTTGCCCGTTTGGTGGATGTACCTCCGTCACCTATTTTTTTCTAAAAGTTGTTGTAATTATGGTGTTAGGAGTTTTTATCACGTCATTCATAAAATGAGCCTCTTTGAGACGAGCACTTAAAATTCTTTCACCACAAGAAGATCACGCGATGTTTCTCGTTTAATCTAAAGTTCAAAATATTTTTTCTATTGTTACAGGAACAATAAAAAGGTGAATACAGCCCGAACGTTCAAAATGTTGATAAAATCATTGTCGAAAACCCAATCAACCAAACCATATAGCTATTGTCAAGTGCAATCGATGTATCCACCAATATCATTCCACTACCAAAATTATTTGAGTATATTTGAAAGATTAGTTGAACTATTGGCGATATTTTAAAGACAGATGTGATATTGGTATATGCTATGTCCTATGTGTGTACGCTACTGGGTGTGTCCCTAAGTAACCGATCACATCGATGTACTGTTTTATAGATAGTTGATATTGTAAGCTTTGTTTGAGTGTTTAATGTCTAAAATGTGATAATTATTACTATTTTGTTGTTTAAACTTAGATTGATATCTGTTTTAGGTGACGTTGTTGGTAACAAACTATAAACTAGGGCCTTAGGCTCATAAATTAGTTTTTATCGATCTGAATGTGTTGTTCTACGAGTATTAAATTGTAAACGTTTTAAGTTTACAGATGGTTGTTGATGTGTAGGTAAATATTTTGAGTAATAGTTGTTTAATAGGTAACCGTAGTTCTATGTCTGTATTTTTATCTCGAGATAAAATAGGGAATGTCTTTATTTGTAAACAGTTAGGTATACTGGTCTACTTTCCCTAATCCATCAGCACTCTCACTCAAGCATACATAGACGATGACATAACATTAACATGACACCAATACATAACCCGACCAACACAATCTCTATCCTACGTCTCCTGTTTTAGCTATATTAGCATGTTATCAAAACTAGCATGTACCCTAGAAATAGATAGTAAAGGAACAATTGGTGAGTAAAAAGTTTTAATAAGCACACCAAGCACGGTTTGTTGCATGAACTGCAATTACACGCACGTCAGCAGCATGATTTAATAAACATTTTGTAAATATGGGACAGCAAATAGGCTTTAACATATATTGCAATGTTTTATTTGAAAATGAAATGTTAAAATCATGATTGGTTTTAGGTTTTGGAACTTCAAGGGTCACATCATGCCTCTATGGAGTCATTAGATGAGCGAGGACACTTACAACCGCCACACGTAGCTTATCAGAATGGCCACCAAGGCAGATCTTCAAGTTTAAGGTAGGTACCGTTCGTATCATAAGGCATAGAATATTTTTTGTTTTATTTATCAGTTTTTGTTATTTCCTCTTTATTTTATAGCGCCATCGATGAAGAGATTGATATCAAAGTTATCGTTATCAAAACTGGTACGTCCACCATGCACGATACTCTGAACTAACCAAAATGTGTATTCATCGGATCTCTTTTCTAACCTTTCTTTTTCGTGCCCTATTAACTGTCGCATGTTGTGTAATTGGCATGCGGGATCGGTGTTTGTTCATCTCTTGAAAGGTATATTTGGATGTGATGGGTTCCAGACGAACGCCCAGTCCTCGACGGAGAGGTCAACAGCACTACCCCCCAGGCTATCACCACGACATCGGGTTCTCGGATACCGTCAGTAATGTCGTAGAGATAGTCAAGCATGAACACCAGAGGCATGGAAGACCGCACAGAGGGCCGCATCAGTACCACCCACATGGTAGGTATCGTTTGCGATTTGTGCAGCTATAATACATAACACAGCCCTCTACTTTCCCTTTCTGTGTGTTTTTATTCAGAACAATGCCTATTTGTTTTCCTAAATATATGTAGATGAATTCTGACAGTAGATGATCCTAGTCATTCTTTCTTGTTTTTTTCGTTAGTTTTCAGCAGATTCGTTTTAGGTGGCTTAAAACCATCGCCAAGTTAAATAATGTATATGAACTTCAAGAGCTTCTATTTATTTATCATTTATTCTGTAGTTTATTTATTATTTATTAAATAACCAACACGTTTTATCTAATCCTATCGATTGACCGATTCAAAACAGTTTTGCAAACATTTTTCTTTTCATGAAAATACGGTAAAATATTTGTGGGAAGCTATTAGCTTCGTTTAGCTGTAGGTAGATTACCTACTCATGTTCAGTAGATGTAGTGACTACATCATAGTCATAAGAAATGTAATAAATTAGCCCATTCCTGAATATGCATTCATAGTTCAAATACTTAGATAAACATTGGTAAAAATATATTTTTCTATAAAACTGATAAGTATAGCAATTTTTAAGGACTATGAGTAATAGAATGACATTGTTAGAGTACCAATTGGCCTTGTTTAAAAGAATCCTAAAACTGTAATTTCATTTTGCATGCTGCATGCCTAATCTAAACGCTCAACTGTCAAACCAAGCCCTTGCACAAAACTGAACTGCTTCAATCAAGAATTCCTTACCACACAGGACAATGTCACAGAAGTGATGTTTAATCGCTTGCACACCATGATAACATCACCATAATTAACCATGCAGCATGCACAAAAGCTTGACAAGGTTTCTGTAATACTTTTTGTATCTCATATCTGCCGAATACTGAAATAATCTAACAAAATAATGATGTTTAATGATAATTTCAACGAACAATAAAGTTTCATTCAGACGGTTTCTGTTTTGAATGGTAATATTACGAAATTGTGTGTTTATATTGTGAAAAACATGGTTTGAGAACACAATTGAGCCGAGCCTATTTGACAAGTCTACCGACGTTGGGTTAGGATAATAGAGGTACATGTGAAGGTATTGGTGACAGGAGAGAAGCCGTGGCGGACGGGCTATCCCACGACCATCCTGAGCTATCCCTCGAGGTCGCCCACTCCGCCACATCGACCACACCACCACACCTACGGTGAGACTCACTCGCCACACACTACGGACGCACAGACACTGGCCAACATCACCCAATGCCGTAGACGTAAAGTATTATAAAAGCTTTTGCTCTTGGGGTGTGTTTAACGCCCGTATTCAGAAACAATGCTTGAGTCTATGTGGAGTCTCAAGCATAGATTTTGTGACAGTTCTCCATTAAAAAGTGTCAAAAATCTGTGCTTGAGGCTCGACTCAGACTCAAGCCTGTTTCGGAATACGGGTCTCAGTCGCTGAGTAACGCTTTCTTTCAGACCAAAATATTGCCATCTTTGTTTTTGACGAGTCTAAAGTAGAGATGGAAGTTATTTGAAGAATAGCGTTATTCAGATTATGATGAAACATGCACTTGATCTAATGAACTATGTAAGTCATGGTACAAGAAAAATGGAGATCAGTACAAAATGAATCGTATAAAATTAATGTTAACAATTTACGATGCAGTTGAGTTTGAATAAGGACAAATTGTAAGGCAAAGGGTCTGAATCAAAACAAAAATAATCTATACTAAAAATGACCCTTTGTTGTGGAATAATCAGTTTTGTACTCTCCCAAGGTATGTTGCTGTAGTAGGGTAAACGATTGGTTGATAATTTGATATAACTTCTCATACGCAAAAAGAAGAAGCGCTTAGTCATAAAAGAAAATTGTTTGCACATCTGTTGGTAAAATGTTTTGTACGATTATTAATTTGCTTTATTTGGAGTATTATTTATTTTGATTTGTGACGTGTGATTATATGCATTGTGTGGAAGTGCATGAAAGAGCCATAATTCGCAGGCCAAATTCGCTGGTTCTAAGACCTTTGATTAAATGGACAAAATAAATACAATCCTCGTAAGTTTTACTTATTATTAGACTTACGAGGATAGGCAAAATAATACTTATTATTACATTTATTTGTCTATATAATATTTTGTAATAAACATCCCCAAAGTCGCACCTCCGAATGCGATTATCATCAAATTGTGCTTGAATTTTGGTTCAAAAAAGTGACGAAAGACGATTGAAAAAGCAACAACATGGAATGGAATTTCAAAATCATTCAAGATACAGTTTGGATCCATACAGGCGGCGAGCGCGACCGCGAGTGGCGAGAGTGGCGCGACCGGTCGTGGGAGCGCGACCACGCCCGGCGCGGTCGCGGTCGCCAGTTGCCGCCCACGCCCACCAAGCCGTCCACGCTGCACGTCAAACAGCAGCCGCCCTTCAACAGAATCAGCCACAGTCCCTCGCACGTCAGTATCTAACCCTCCTTTATTATTCTACGAAGCTTAATGATATCTTGAACTATTTTCCCAACTTTCAAATCGTGAACTTCAAATGTTTTTCTAAACTACCTGATTTACTTTTTATACGTTTTTTATCACCAAATTTGATTTACTATGTGCGCACGTTAGTTAGTCATTACATGTAAACACATCAATTTTTACACATAGATGCAATAGGTGTTTTTGTTTTCATCAACCAGATTCTCATCCATATCCCAAATGGTTAATTATTGTAAAATAAATAACTATTTCGGGTTGTACCAATTTTATTTAGGCATTTGATCTCAAAACATCATCTAACTGAGATCTGGCCTACCACGACGTTTATGACAACGATTCAGTTTAAATACAGTTCAGTACTAAAAAATCTAAATTGAAATACCAAAATTTTTATCATAACAAAATAATTGATTTGAATGTACTTTTTCGTTCAATTTTTGAACTGAATCGTTGTTCCACGTCTTGGTAGGACGCGGAGCCTTTAAATGTGTGTTTTCCGTATTGTCCTAGGCCAGACTGCTTGATGGTTATGATGACCAAGAGTAGAGCTGAGTCAACATTATTGGTATTTCAGTTATCACTGAGGCATACCCACGCGTATCGCGAACCCGTGGAGCCTGTGCACGACGAGTACGAGTACGGCCGAGAATTTGAAAGACTGATACACCGAGACTATAGATCTAGAGAAAGGTGAGGATATTTACTGCCAGTACCTATTACTGTTTGAGAAACCTTTTGAATATTTTGGTAAATATGGACCGCGTAGACCCTCTACGACGTAGGGTTTTTGCTACGTCAGAGGGAATTTACGCTACGTTGTTGTAATCATCTGTAGATTTCAAAGAGCCGAAGTCTAATAATCCGCGTATTTCGTAAGCCCTTTACAACATAAAGTACGGCATAATAGTCCAGTAAAATTCCAATGACAGAAAAATTACAAGCTACGGGATGGATGAGAAATTCTTATCGTTTCAGCAAGTTATTAGCTATAGCTAAATTCAAGTAGAACAAAGGTAACATGCATAAGGTCAACATTAGTGGGTGACGTATTGATATGTGTTGTAGACGCGGTAGAGGTGTCGGGGGTGTCGGGGGCGGTGGGGGCGGTGGGGGCGGCGGTGTGGGGGGCTACGAGGTGTGCGAGCGAGCGTCGCGTCCGTACGAGGCGCCGCTGAGCTACGAGGCGGCGCTGGCGCTGGGGCGCGGCTGCAGCCTGGCGCGCGCGCTGCCGTCCCCGGCGCCGGCGCGCGTGCCCAACGGCTACAAGCCGCGCGCGCGACACTCCGACTCGGACGAGGACGACTGGTGCTAGCGGCGCCGCCGCGCACGCTCCCACAGAGACGTGCGCGCGCACCCGCCCCCCCCGCACCGCGCCCCCTCGCCGCCCGCCTCCCCCACGAGCACCATCTGACGTGCTCGCACCGCACGGCGCATGCCCCCACACCGCATCGGACGATATCGTTTTTTACTCGGCGGACGTGTGTACAGACGACAATCGTTGCTCAGGATATTGGAAGTGTCTCGCGGAGAGCGCACGCGCGCGTTAACGCTCCGAGACCGGTGTCCAAATTCTAGTGTTTACAAAGTTTTGGAAAATTTAATTTTTAATTCGCTAAAATTTTACTCTTTGATTTATATTACGGTTAAGGTGGTCGAAGTATGAAACGGTGTCAGGCGAATCGTTTGCGCGAGGATTTTTACATAAATGAAATTATTAGTCTGTATCGTAAAAGTAAACTTTCTATATTAAATTTGCACTAATAAAGTAACATAATATCGGCTGTTGGGGGCGAGGGCGAGCTCGTCGGTGGCAGCGCGACGCTCGTTGCACTCGACACCGTTTCATATTGCAAAGACGTTGAGAGAACACTAGCGAATCATCGTCAAACAAATTAATACTAGTATTGTAAAAATATTTACTTAGTGAATAATTTTTACTTAGTTAATATTGTACTAAATAAATAAACATTTTTTATTGAATTTGCTGTCCTTCCCCCAAGTGCTTTATACCTACGTTATATTTTAAATTTAAATACGATTAACTAACTAAAATGAATTGTATGTAAACTCTAAAATATTATATTTCCGCATTAAATTTAATAACTACCCCAGTTGTTGATCTTAAACCATTTTTATTAGTTAGATTTTGTCGCCTGGTTTCACTAAAAATAAAAGTAGGTAGTTTTATAAAATCTATCATTATTAAATTGTACCATTATATTATCACACCTTTGTCATCAACGGGAGGAAGAGTATAGTTTTTTCAAAACACCATCAATGCAAGGTTTATTAAATTCACAATGTACTCGAATATTACAATGAAAATGCAATTTATCCAAAATTATTGACTCTTAAACATTATATTGTTACGTAAATAAAAAGCCTGCACGTGAGCTCAGTCGTTGACATAATGTAATAATAACACCTTGCTTACATTTTTGGATTTAGCCAATAACTTATGATAATAATATATATGTATATTATAGGTACGCAGAAGCTATCATAAATGCTATTATGCAGTTGTAAAAGTAGCGGTTCTGTGTGATAGCTTAAATATAGATTTTTACCTTTTATCTTTGTCCATGAAAAGCCCCACGTTGGGCGCCAGTGTTGCAAAACTGGCGCCCAACCTTTGGCTAAATAATTTTACACGAAACGGCAAATTGTTTATTATGTCAACGAAAGACATAAAAATAAGGTTTGGTATTAGCTGATACGTTACCAGGCACAAAATCTGGTTATGTAATGTCTACAAGAGAATCGGTTTATCATCATTTTCAATGTATTCTAATAAGCTTACTAGAGCTTGGTTGTGTAGCACAATTATGTTATTGAGAAAATAGCATTGATTGCTTTTTAACTTGTGGATAGTTCCAATAACGTGATCCTCAATCCGAGATGCCAATGACATAAATTCAATACATTGTGTATTTCACTCAGATTGCGGATCCCACAAATGTTATTGGGATGATGGACCGTTTGCTTTAGTACGCGTATTGCTACCTGTAGATAGTGAAAACATTTGAGGACATTTACCGATTCTGCTGACGACTGATATTTAAATCTATGTCCGTTAGACTCCTCGTCCCATTTTGTCATTGTCATTGATAGTCATGTTAGCTATCCACTCTTGCGACTATTGTGTTTTATAGGATAAAATCGGTAATCATAAGTTATCAGTTAGTATATTAAACAATTTTGTAACCTACAATGACTGAACTCAAAAACAAAACATGCCCTGCAGATCTACTTTTTTTTTCAAAATAGATAAAGTACATTTTTGATATTTTTGTAGATGAAACACAATAGTCGATTTAAGGGTCATAATCGTTCAGTATCATGCGGTACATTTGTTGCGAGACAATGATAAGGCGACTACGTACGTCAGTTAGTACGACAAAATTGTAAATACATAATTTTCTGTGATAACATGAGTAAAAATGGAGGATATAATTAGAACTGTGTGATTGCAAACGAAAGTTGTTCATTTGTCATAGAAACGCTGCGTGTTTGGGAAGGAAACGTCACTCGCTTCGATTGAAATACATTTTGTGCTTTCTATTTATTATGCTGCGTGTAGATCTTTTAGATCTTTTAGATCTTTCTGTCTCTTTCTGTCTATCTTTTTTTCATTCTTATTTTGTGGAGCCTGTTTATTTTTATTCAAATAGTTCACTATTCAAGGCATTTCAAGCAATGACTAAGTATGTTTGTACCTGAATCGATTTAATCATTATTATTATTATTGATTTATGATTATATAAGTGAAAAGAGATTCCTTCGCAAACTCATGGCGAGGCTGACAGTAGATTTATCTAGTGAAATCAGATATTACATTATTCTCTTCAATATTTTGATCGTTGTTGTTAGTTGCGAAGGGCAGGAAAGGGTTATAGCTTTATATATTTTACCTTTGTTATTGATTAAAATATGAATAGGTACAAAATGTTTAAGCTCGAGCGCAACTCTTGTCGTTTTGTCCATTTATTGATTACGACACATATTTTGTTATAATGCCTGTTTTACGAGTATAACTCCGTTATCACCTACAAATGTGAATCAGAAGTTTTGAATAATTGATATTAATAGTATTACAATGGCAATGATAATCTAGTCTTAATTCAAATGCATTGTTTTTTTTTAAGGAATGGTTGACGCGTTTCACAGATATAAAGTTGTTGCCCACGATCTCAGATTGTTAGATTTCTTCTATAGTAGTATTATAATTTATCGAGATTGACTCATGAAGACATTTATATTATTGTTATTGTATAGACGTATGAGTATTTTCGTTCCGTCATTTGTATTCGAGGTGTTAGGATGATACAATAAGCCGATGGACTTTCGATGACTGAGTGGTTTAGCTAGCTAGAGTAACCGAGTGCGTACAGCTGCAGTGTTTGTGTCCCCGTATTCGTATCGAAGCGACCATTCATATTCGTTTGTAAGAGTTGTAAATATTGTACATTATAACGCGGCCGAGTGTAGGAGGTCGCCTGTGAAAATGTCTAGTGATATGTTAGCTAGGTAATCTCGTCCCAACTGTCCTTGAATTTATGTTGGGTGTTTCACTGCCTTAAATAATAATTATTAATGTGTGTAATAGTTACCTAACTACTACCGATAAGTGACATTTCAATTATCTTGTACGTTTTCACTACACAACTTCCGTAGAGTAAAGGTTGAACTGAATTTTTCGTCTTTGAATTTCCTACTTTAGTAACAGTATAAGTAACAGCAGCATTTATGAGAATAACGTTTCGATTAGTACGGGTTTAATACTGAAACTATTACACGGGTATTTATCGCGTTAATTACCTTATTTTATAATAGTTATTGTGTTGTGTTGTGTTGTGTTATTGTGTAATAGTTTCAGTATGTGTTATGATCGCGAAAGTTTAAAAAGTACTACGGGTTTAATGTTCACTCTCTTAGCTCACTTCGTTACTAAGGTGCAGCGAGGCCGCTGCCGATTCTTTATTACCACACAAGATAAAAGCTTCATTAATGTTTGTTTTAAAGTAATAGCTACAGCGCTCTAAAGCTACTTTAACGTGTCAAGTATAAAATATTGAAGTGAGATGAGAAAGTCTGAATCCAATAATCTAAATCATGCCTGCCTTGTATCAATGTAATTCGGCTTCACGATAATGTTTTGTATCTAACGTTATAATTATTATATTTAGCATAGAAAGTTCATCGGCATGGAGAGAGCACCATAGTATGTTTTTGGTATGTTCCAAACTTTACAGGATAGTGCAATCCTATTGATATTGTATTAATAAAGAACCAAACTTGAATTAGTATTTAAGTAATTTATTATCCTAAAACTAAAAAAAAACTATACGCATGTTTTCACCTATACTGGTAAAATGGTTATGTACAATACGAAAGAGCTGATGTTTTATATATAAATTCTTGCTCGCCTGTAAAATTTTGCAGAATGAATCATTATAAGATTGTACAATACGAATAAATGCAAAAAAGAAATTTCCTCGATTTTACGTGTTACTATTTCAACAACCCTATCGAGCTAACTTCACCTTAAACCAATGACTTGGCACAATTCTGTAGCAAAGCGAGTCCTATTAAACTATTCAGCCACTCAAAGTTTGGATTTGTCTAACTAAACACTAGCTAGAGGATCCTAAATCACTGGAGTGGACAAATGTAATGGCATAAGGCTGAGGCCAAACGAGCGTAATTTTGTGTCGCGTATTTTCGGTCGCAGAAATTCTGTTGGGATGCCAGACGAGCGCATTTTATTCAGTTACTATCGAACGTTTATAGCGGATGTTTGCGTCATGCAATGGAACCGATGAAAATTTTGTGTATTTACGAAGCATATTTAGAAGACGAAGAAGTAACATAACACCAGAAAACAAATAAAATCAAAAAGCTATGTGCCTTCCCGAAGTGACAGAAAACGAATCCCCCCCGCAAATTCAATTCGGTCCGAATAACGCGTGTGAGTCGGCAGACAACTCATTTTGCGTCGCCGTGTGAATGAAACAGGACTTTTGTATCAAACCGAATGCAGCAGAATTTCTGCGACCGAAAATACGCGACTCACAACTCAAAAAAATACGCTCGTTTGGCTCCACCCTTAGACTTCATACAAGAGACGTAAACGTAGTAACCATCACCCAGTGGCTAAAAACGGATTTAGAAAAAAAAGCAGTTTAGAGTAAAGAGTTTTTACGGACTCCTACGGTCTTTTTTGCAAATGGTTTCATTTTAGCGGTCTTTGAAAAAAGTATACGCTGGCAGTATAAAAAAATTGGTCTTAAAACTTTTCTATCTTCGTGAAAAGTCCTATAATATACCAAATTTTCATAATGAAATACACAAAACCTTTTAGTAAAGTAACAAATAATTTATTGAGCCTGCAATTCGGATACATAGTAAGCTGCCGAGCACTGTCGATTTAGGATCGATAATCTTCAAAGAGCTTCTTACTTTTCGGTATCAGTTGTCAGATGAGTCTGGCACATCAGTTTCTAAAGAGCTGACGTCAGCGTCGTCACTGCCAGTGGTGGGCTGAACTCGTGGATTTCTTCTAGAAGACTCGCCATGGCTGAAGTTTTGGGAGTCTGGCGCTATTGGGGCAGCTCCTGGTAAATAAATAAACACAAAAAATGTTGGTCAAAAGAGGGTAGCTATTAATATAATATAACCTACTAAACAATTGACTGGCCTCTCAGCTCATTTGGTACTAGTACTGACTTCTGCGCCGTGGTTCATGGGTTCGATCCCCACTGAGAACAAATATTTTTGTTATTTATCTTTTGAAACTATCATGGTTTTTAACACTATTTTTATGAAACAACGGGATATTTACCATGAAAAATTTTTTTTTTTTCGTCATCCGTGATTGTGGTGCATGCAACTGTGAGGAAATATCGGAAGTCAAATCAAAAAAAAAAAAATTAATCATGGTAAATATCCCGTTGTTTCATAAATATTTTTGTGGTGAACACAGATGTTTGTTCTCTGTCTAGGTGTAATATTGTATTTTAAGTATGCATTTACAAAAAAAAATTATATAGTACAAGCTCTGCTTAATTTGGACCTAGATACAGTGTTGTGTCGATTGTCCACAATGAAAACATATGCTACCATTTAGGTAATAGTTTTTTTCGTCTTACCTTGCGTATTTCCCTCATCATCATCATCGTCGACTCTGACTAGCACAAAAGAACTGTCTTCAGACTGCTGCAAGGTAACGCCGTCGTACTGTGTTACAAACACCGATGGGTCCAGAAGGACAGCCTAAAAAACATTATCTTGGATATTTTTATGAAGGTTGCAAGATGTCAGTTGATTGATAAGGCACAAGGACTGAAGCCATGAACACTAGTGGTCTAGTGGCAGCGGCCCTACCTTCCGATCCTAAATAAGTTTTGGGTTCAAATCCAGTCGTGTACCATGCGTTTGCCGACAAAAAATAAATGTGCACTATGCCAATACTCCCAAACGGCGAAGGAAAACATCGTGACAAAACCGGCATGATGTAGAACCCAAAAAAAGTTCGAACACACGTTTCAAGTGTCACGCAAAAAGTGCCTGGCAGCGGTATACTAGCGAAAACTAGTCCGCAAACCAAGTGCGTATGATGAATTAGTCAAGTTTTGAACTGAAGCCATGTTACTTTCATTTAAAATGAATTACCTCACTCTGTTGACCGGACGAGGTAGCACTAGAGCTAAGTGAGGTGCCTCGTCCCGAGCTGTCCTGTGATTGGTCACTGTGAATTCCCCTCCCGTCCCCGGCGCCTGCGCCTATCCCCACCATATTCCCGTTGTCATCATACAACGGGTCTTCGGGCATTGGGAGAGGGATCATTTGTTGTGGAGGTGGGTTCATTTCATCTTCAGCCTGAAATTTGGGTCTAGTTTTTATGAAAGACATTTTTTAGCTATTCTGACCATTTTTTAAACAACAAAAGTGTAGATATCGCGTAGCATATTCGTAGCACTTGCTACGCCGTAGATACTAAGACCAGGTTGGTTTGGTTGCACCATTGCAAATCATGGTTTACAATTTACACCAATCTTCTTCCTTAGTATGGGAATTATTTCTGCTCTATGGTATAAAAGTACCTCGTGAATATATCTCTTACCGCTTGCTGTTGGCTAATAATTTGGAACAGCCAACTGGGAACGACTGCATCTTCATCAATGAGGCAAGACTCAAAGCTACCTGAAGACCGACCCGATATAAACAGCTCTTCTGAGTTCTAAAACCAATTCAATATTAAAAATATCTAAACAATATCAGTTTCTATAGCGATGATCGCAAGAGTTTCTATTTTAGTCTGCAAAATATTTTTACAGCTCCAAGTAACTAGTCTGACAGATTAGCAATTAAAATATCAGGTAAATGCGCATTAGAGGAAACATTAACAGACTCTTCACTGTTGTGATCCATGAAGACGTTTAAGAATTCAAGTTTTTGAGAGTACTTGTTGTTTTTGGCATATGTTTGCTGCTGCTATGAAACTAAATAAAATAATAAAACTGATATCCTGAGGCATGGTCGACAGCAAATGAGCTGTGGAAAACTCTTAATAGGTACAGACGTACCATCATCTAACTTCTAACATACACTGAATATGAGTTTTGTCACTTACAGCTTGCCTAGAAACATCGACCGCCATGCTTCCAGTCTCAGAGTCGACGAAGTTGATGGGATCGGGCTTGTCTCCCACTATAGGCTCGCCGTTGATAGAAAATCCACTAAAAGCTTGTATAGCAACAGCCCCAGCTTTGTTTTGCGGAATCTTCAAAGGTAGAGAAAACGTATTTAACTATTTAGTCAGTTGAGGTATTCAAACCCAAACTAGTATTGAACTGTGAAAGCAAAAATATGACTCACAGAAGTGTAAGGCTGGTCTTTCCTCTCATAAATATCCTTCACAGAAGTCGCATGCATAGATTGCACAGGTATCTTCCCTTGAGAACTACCAGCCGATAGATACTCCGAGTATTTCGAAACCGACGTGATAGATTTGAACGAGAGTAAGTCGAAATCTGTGACCGTCAACTTGGTATCGTCCAGACTATAAATAGATTCATCGCAGAGCGTCATGTCAAAGGAACAATTCACAGCGTGCTCCAAATCGCTTTGAAGTGAATTATTTTCGTTCGTTATCACAGTCTTGAAACTTATCGGCGAAGAGCAGAGATCAACACCTACGCTGTCGAGATCTTCACGACTCAAAATAACAGTTTCGGAGTCTATCGAACAGTTGTTATCGTAAGGACCATCGATGAAGTCTAAAGTCTCTTCCACCAACATTCTCATAGCGGCTTGTATGTTGTTTGTCTGACTCACATCGACACTCAGAGTGGAATTGTCCATCCATTCTGTTATCAGACGACTGTTGACAATATTAGGGACTTTTTGTGTAGAATTACACACGTGTTTGTGTGGTTCTAATACGATAACCATGTCTGAAATCCCTGTACCTGCAAACACGGTGTCCTGATTATCTGCAGTCCAATCATTCGATATTTGAGACGACTTTTTTGAAGTAATAGAACTAGTAGGTTTTTTTTCAATAATGCTGTTTGTTTTTGGTATATTTGAAGCGGCCTTTGATTTCTTATTTGTAGAAGATTGTAAAGGAGGGCTTTCTTTCAATTGTGCAATAAACACCTCCTTCTTCTGTCCCAAAAAAGCCCCTTTAACGTTTTTTTCACTTCCTTTGCTGATAATTGATGATTGCCTGGAAGTTTGTGGAATATTTTCTTTGTTGTCGAACCGTTTTTCATCTGGCATTTTAGCGCTTTTGCAACGTTTTGTTAACTTCTTGTTTCGGTTAGGTGTTGTGTTTTCTGATCCACTATTGGCTGTACTAGTCTTGTATGATGAATTAGAATGTCTTCGACTGGTTACATTCTTAGCACGGAGGGATACCGCCCTGACAGTGGCAACACTATTTGGAGATGAACAGGTGGAGCTGTTCTGAGATTGTGGACTTATTGGTCGTTTTGCAGTGCTTCGTCTTCGCCCGGTGTCCGGAGTAGTTTTTGGTTGCTGTCCATCATTTGCACTACTTTTCTTTTCTACTTCATTCCTTAGAACTACATAACTCGTTACGGGTACCTTGTCTCGAAACTTCAACAAATCCCGTTTGATTTCTTCAGTTTTGGAACGAACTAAGGGTTTTGGTGTGTTTATTTTCATGCAAATATTTGTTTTAGCAGAGTCTGCGCTCAGGTTCAAGTTTTCTTTATCTATCGGCTTTACACTTTTTCTCAAATAATAGGGTAAATATTTTTTATTCACGGGTTTTGTTTCTTTTTCTTTAGCTGTAGAAACGATTGTTTTTGAAGGCTTTTTTGCAAATGACTTCGTTGTTTTGGAAGTAGCAGAGCTGAAAAAGTCACAAGTTATTGCATTTTGTCGTCGTGGCCATCAAGATTTGCGTTCAAGAAAGTTCAAGAAAATATAAAACATACCTCATTGTCAATTTGTGTGGCACCTGAAACATATGCAACATATTACTAATATTGAATAGAGGTACTAATGTTTAAAAT
Organism: Thera obeliscata; assembly: GCA_947578465.1. NCBI lineage: Eukaryota > Metazoa > Arthropoda > Insecta > Lepidoptera > Geometridae > Thera > Thera obeliscata. The sequence continues at coordinate 11,837,552 of OX387926.1, forward strand.
CATGTACTTGCTTATGTTTACCTTAGGCACGGGCCTCAATGGCCTATTCAGTTTAGCGTCACTCCTTGGAACGAAGGTACTTATTCGTTCATTTGCCTGTCCCGCGTTTAGTTTCATCTTAGGTGGGTCAGCATTCGGTATCGGTGAAGATGATTTTGGTACAACCTTTGCATTTATTTTTACATAACTTTTTGCTGGTATCTTTTCTTTCGAATTAACTTTTTTTTTCAACATGTAGTCAGTAGTTTTTTTTATAATAACTGGTTTAAAAACTTTTCTCTTTGTAAGGACTTTTGGCCTGGGATTTTGCCACTCTCCTTGGTACATAATATCTTCAGAAGCCTGTTTGTCTCTGTAACTATGGACTTGAACTCCACCACAGCATAACTTTGGACGGACGTATCTATTCATTTTTCTTGCCACACCAACATCTTTACTGTAAGAGGATACACTCAGCAAATCGCTATTCAAGCAGTTGCCTACGCCTAAAGGACTTTTGGGGATGCTTGCAAGGCTTCCGCAGAATTCAGAACCTGAATCGAGTTTCATCCCACTGGGTATCGATTTGAGACACTTTGTTTCAGTAGAGTATTCAGTGTGAGGCGAGGCAGTGTTAGCTTGGACAGGATCTAGTTCTTGAATAGTAGGAGATACGTGCTGCTCTGGTATAAGAATTAACTCCTGATCTTTAATGACAAGCTCATCTTCCTGCATGGTCGAACCTTGTTCACGCATGGTCAATCGCTGTTCTCGCATAGTTAAGACTTTTTCTTGCATTGACGAAACTTGTTTTTGCATAAAAGAAAGCTCTTGCATAATTGACTGTTGATCTTGCGATGACTCCAGTATTTTTATCTCTTTTTCCGTTGACGTTTCTTGTTTTCGTTTAGTTGATCCTAGTTCCGGCATAATCAACTGTTGCTCTGGCATTATAGTTTTTGGACCACGCATAGTCGACCCTTGTTGTCGTATGGTAGATTCTTGTACTCGCATTTTTACCACGTCCTGGTTTCGTATAGTTTGACTTTGCTCTTGCATTGTTGAAATTAGTTTTTCCATAGATCCTTGTTTATAATGGTGATGTTGGGACATACCAGTAGGCTCTTGCTCTTGCATAGGCGTTTCTTGATCTGCCTTTGTTGATTCTTGATCTCGTATAACTAACTCTAGTTTTTTCATTAGGTTTAACTGTTGGCTCTGCATCATAGCAGTATTTTTTTCTCGCATTGTCGGCTCATACTGTCGCATAGTTGACTTTTTCTCAAGTATAGTATCAACATGTTGTCGTGTAGTCGCTTCGTGCTCCCTCATAGTCAGTACTTGCTTCCACTCAGTCGACTCTGGCGTATGCATTATAGTCGCATATTCTTTATGTGCCTTGATATCAGGATCAGATTCTTTAATTGTTATACCAATAGATCTTTCTCTGGGTGATATTGTCTTGTATACTGACTCATCATTGTTAGTCGAAATGCAGCAGTCTACACACACTTTTTGTTGTTTCATATCATTACAACACACTGTGTTGTTAAATTTTGTGTCAGTAGATGAATCCCCAATTTTGATACCAGCCGTAAAAATACCTGTCATTTTAGCAACCGATGTCGTAGCGGACAGTATCGAGTAAACAGGCGCAGAAGCGTCGGGCCCACACTGGACGTCCATATTCACGTGGCGTATACCTTTAGATGTGGATGGCTCATTGATATCTAGAAAATAATAACCAATTCTATCAAGTTAACGTAATCGTAAAATTTGTACACCCGTCTTCTTTTTTGCGAGCATAACTAAAAGGGATACGACCACCAAGCAGTATCATTTCGAGTAGGTAACTATTCGGAACGATTCGGTAGGTTAATCTGACTTCTTAATAGGTCTGACTTCTGAAGGAAGTGATTTTGCCATACTCCGCAACTTAAGTGTAGGAACCGAAACCTAGGATTCAAATTGATAAAAGTCAAAATACTCCAATTCAATTACCATTTAAGAAAATAGTTTGTTCATTCTCAAACGCAACATCTTTATCAAAAAAGCTATAATCATTGACGATCGTATTGCTAACGCTTCGTATCAAGGTCTCATTTTCAAACCCCTCTCCTTCCGCATCTATGCCGATAGTTCTTCTCATGGCAATGGTCTCGTGAATATCATCCATTACAATATCGATGAGGAGACTTTTTTGCGTAGCCGCAACGCCACCCGTTTGGTTGAATTGTGTCACATGATTGTCTCTTGTGAAATTGATTATTTGCTTTTTGTATATTTGTACGTTGTCTTCGATCATTAGTTCTGGATGACATAGTTCTATAAGACTAGCCGGAATCTATGAAAAAAAAATCTAATAAAACAGAAGTGCGCAGTCTGATTAGTTAGCTACTTAATCACTCAAATCACTCAAGTCTTTCTTGAAAATAACTATGAAATAAACTAGCAAGTAGGTACTCACTGGTTTGGAAGCGGTGGGTTGCAATGATTTGTATTCCTTCTTGCGCGGTTTTACCTTGTAATGCCTAAAATCAACTGAATCATACTTATTGCTGGAATCTTTAAACAAATTATTGTTACTAGACTTCTTTTTAGAGACTTTCTTTGTAACTTTAGTTTTGCTAGTTTTGTCTTTCACTTTCTTGTCTTTCTTAAATTCCTTTCCGAAATATTTAGAATGCGACTTTTTACAAACAACGCATTTGAGGTCCATACTCTGTTTCTTAGGTTTGTACTTTCTGTATGTCTTTTTGTAATATCTAGAAAGCGATGTGCTGTATTCTGTATCGCCAGAACTTATATCATTGTCAAAATTTAGATCAGGATTTGGATATGGGACCAGCTCAAGATCATCTTCGAGCCAAGCCTGGGTTCTTTCAAGTTTCGTCTTTTCATTGGTGGAGTCAAATAGCTCCATGTCAGTCAAATTGGGCTCCGGTTCATACAGACTAGGTGAATGTCTGTCTATATATTCATAGTCTGGAAATGTAAGCATGAAGACGTAAAAATGGCATTGTATGTTCATATACTTAATCGTTGTATAAAAATTGCTGTCAACCTATAGGTTTGTACAACGTCTAGACATATTTAAGTACCTAAAGCTTTTTCAATTAAAACTGTTTACGAATATTCAAAGAGCATAATATTATGTAGGTAAGAAATTTGGGTTTAGGATCCATATACATTCTCGGTTTTCTAGGTATAGTCATATACCAAAGATTTTCTTACCTTTCAAGAACTCGCCACTCGTCATGCTAATATCATCTTTTAAATCTAAATCCATAGGGTGGTATTTGGCAAGACACTCTGTATGAGTGGGTTTTTCTAAAAAAACAAAGTACATTTAAAACACCCAGTACATAAAGATCAAATAACTAATATCGTAAAAATAATGTACCTGAGTGAACCAAATGACGGTACTTGTCAACTATTTTTAAACTGAAAATAAAATAAATAAAAACATATTAAATAAACAATAAAATAAATAAATATACAAAAACAAACAAATAAAAACAAACCTAAATGTGAAAAAAACGAAACTTATCTTCAAATTGAAGCTATAGCAATAGAAGTAGAAATAAGTTAGTGCTTCAGTTTCTTCAAAGGAACAACTGAGAATGACTTTTAAGGTTTTCAACACACTGACAGCTTGATCTCAGCAAAATTGCACTAACTTCATATATTTAATAATACATACTAACCCAGTATCGTCTTCTTTTATTTTTTCCAGTTCAATCATCTCTTGTGACTTTTCGGAGGGATCAGCATCTGTAAAATAAATATGTAGGTACTCTCTCATACTCATAGTAATAAAACGAGACCCGACTATTTTCGTATTTTTGTGCTACGTAAACATTAATAATGATACAACACCGTCTACTCAGTTGTTGGTCTAGACAACAACAGTCTTTTCAGGGTGGCCTGGCGATGGCGCTCAATGAAACGCTGTCAAATATCGCTGTCATTATTTGAAAGCGCTTCATTGATCGCAACCGCAGAACGCTTAGATGTGCGCAAGGCTTTTCAGAACACTTTTAGTAAGTGTAAAAATTATATCACCATATAAGTATAAAGAAGCTGTATTTTTAAACATTGTATAAAATTGAAATAATTTCAACATCGGCTATCTTAGTGATTTGTTTTTAAGCAAAGTCAATATTGTACCTATAGTCACTGTTCTTAAACTAACCATAGCTAGACTTCAAAGGATAGTTTTCTATGAAATATCTCTTCCGTCTTTCTATAGCTTTTTCCGTTAAAGTAAGCAAATCCAAGAGCTTGTATTGCATCCACCTAAAACAAAATTCAATGCAAATTAAATCTATATTTGTTAGGAAACAATTTTTGTTTTACTCACTCATCACGAAGTCTCGAAATTATGTGGACTCAAATTTGTTATACGCACTCCTTGCGTTTAACAATAAGTTGTTCATAGTTCAACAAATGCATTTTATTGTACCGACTCTAGGTTTTTCAACACTATAGGTATTAGGTACTGTCTAAGATCACTGGTGGTGTCTAGTTGGTTAGTGGTAGTAACCCGTACGATACTACGGCCGCGGGTTCGAATCCAGTCGTGCACCTATGGAATTTTCTGTTCGAAAAATTTATGCACACAATACCCGTGTAATAGTTTCAATATGTTTTATGATCGCGAAAGTTTAAAAAGCACCTTGAGTAATACTTTAAAAAGTGAATAGTTTCTTGCATTTTGGGGCAACTGGTGTTTACTCTTGCCTCTACTTACGTGATAGATAGATACCTAGATAGATGGGCAAGCCACACACACACACACACCCACACACACACCCAGCTTACACTTCACAGCTTAGTCGGTCAAGTAAGATGATCACAACGAAATCAATACGTGTGAAGCTCACTAAGCCGCTACCTCACGATGACCTACGATAGTTACCTCACGATGTTTTCCTTCACCGTTTGAGAGCACTGTGTACCTACATACATTTAGCGCATTGTGTACATACCTACATTTATGGGCAGAAAAACTCATTGGTACACGACTGGATTCGAACCCACGACCTTAGGATCGGCAAGCCGGGCTACCAAGGTTCCTATAGATGTCTTAGGATAGAATAAGTAACCTGGGAGGTGGTGGCGAGTGACGTCTTCCACTGGAACGAAGCGCCAACTTCATTAATCTGCAGACGACTTTATCCAGTTCCGTGGTGATGTCCTCATCAGCAGTAAGCATAGTTCGGAGTTTGAGTACCTTGCCGTCTAGAGCTCGGCGGAGGCAACGCGCTATCAAACAAACGGCTTATCATCATAAGTCTGGAGAAGTCCACTACTGAACGTGACATCCCCTATACGTTTCTAGAACTTTCTCCATCCAATGATTTTGATAAAATTCATATGGGACCAATCTAGAAGTATTTACCTTTCTGATAAAAAAATTCAAATCGGTTCATAAATGACGAAGTTATATGCTCTAAGCTTTATCATTATAAGTCTGAAGAAGTCTACTACTGGACGTGAAATCCCCTATACGTTTCCAGAACTTACTCCATCCACGGATTTTGAAAAAATGCATATGGGACCAATCTAGAAGAATTTACCTTTCTGATAAAAAAAATTCAAGTCGTTTCATAAATGACGAAGTTATATGCTCTAAGAATCATTAAAAAAACATTCTTCTTTTTTATTTGAAGTCGGTTTAAAATAGGCTCTGCATACGAACAAACAAAGTATGGTAAGTAGTAAGTATTATCTTTAAACTAGCAATTTTATGCTATCTCTCATGAATGCAAGTTTATATTTTAGCGGAAAGGTGGGTCTTTGGAAGAATGTTGCAGAAAGCACCACATACAAAATTCTACTGTTCAACGTGGAATAATGGGAGAAGTGAATATAGAAAACTACTCATAACGCAGTGAAAACTTTGCGCGAGTGGTCTTTAGAAAAAATGTTCTAGAAAGTACCGCAAACAAAATTCTACTGCGGGAATATAGAAAACTACTCGAAATACATTGAAAATATTCAAACCATGGAAGTCCGGGACCATAACACTCCCGTCAGATATAGTAGTGGATCGGACATCGGTAGAATCCCACTGCAATATAAACTCCATATTTACAACTAACATTGGCTAACATCATCATCAGCCTGAGGACGTCCACAGCTGGACATAGGCCTACTCTACACATTTCCAGGAAGAACGATTCTGAGCCCTTTCCGTCCACCGACTTCCCGCGATCTTAACAATGTCGTCAGCCCATCTGGTGGGTGGGGCGCCCTACGTTTCGTTTGTGGTTTCGTCTTCCGGTTCGTGGTCGCCATTCGAGAACCTTTATTCTTTTACTAATTGTCATTGAGTAAAATATAAATACCTATCTTCTAAAATTCGCAGATACTATTCGTCGAATAAAAAATGTCAGTCCTTGTATTTGTAAAGCCTTAAAAAATATTTATTTTTATCTGACGGATATACTTACTATAGATAGAAAAAATTGCATAAAAGTAAAAGTATCTTGTTATACTTAGTAAACTTACTTATCAATAGGAAAGATAATAGCAAAAAATACAAAAAACAACTATCAACCTTTTTAGAATTTAATATAAAAACCATACAAAAGAACACAGGGGTATATTAACTAACATAGGAAATTCTTAACTCAATTGACTTGAGGCACTTAAAACTAGATTTGGAGAAAATGCTTAACATAAATCGTTGTCGCTCTCTTTTCTAAGACTTCTGTAAATACTTTAGTGTAGACCGAGCTTACCTAGGTACTTGTTTTATCTTTTATCACACAATACACAAATAGTGTTTGTAACAGCTACTTGCAGACCTAAATAATATGTACCATAATCTATATAACTTTTTATCTATATTAAGAGCCTGTCCAGATGGGGCGTTTTACGCGCGAGTGCGCTCGCGCGTTTCAATTTATATTGCGTCCAGATGCCGCGTTTTACGCGCGCTCCTACGCGCGATGTATTTGGGAGGGACCCAGGGACAGTTATAAACATGGAGCCAGACAAAGCAGTCTTGTTGTGGCTTGCATACCGCAGATGGAAACGTCGTAATCAAAGAGAAAGTCGACGATTTAATGTGCATTCAATTTTACGTGACAGAATGACACACAGTATGTTTATAACATTATACCCAAAGCTCAGAGAACATAACGAAAAGTTTTTTAACTACTTTCGGATGTCAGTAACATCGTTTGATGATTTACTAGAAATTATCAAAATTATCACTCTCCATTTTCGTTCCAAATAGGACGTACTCGCGTCGGACTCGCGCGCACCACTGGACGCAGCAATGGCACCAGAGTATCTCGACTCGCGTGGCGCTCGCGCGTAACACGTGCGAGTCGAGAGTCCGGCGAGTTGCTCGCGTTTTACGCGCGATTGAGGAATCGCACGGCAGCGTCTGGACGGGATGTATAGCGCTCTAGTATCTGGAGAACGCGCGAATGTTTACGCGCGAGGACACTCGCGCGTAAACGGCCCCATCTGGACAGGCTCTGAGCGTACACTACCCAAATGTCATGCACTTAACTACACTTGCGAGCTTTAAACTGGAATTGCTTCATCACGACAATTTTTTTTCAATTTCGGTCAAATGAACTAGGAATTGATAATTTGAAAGGTAATTTTCTACATAGAAATTGTACAAAAATGAGTCTAGAACAACCCGCCGTGAAGCGATTCCAGTTTAATGCTCGCAAGTGAATTTTGGTATGGGAATGCATTTGGTGTTTTACGGTACAGTGAACATTGAATTCAAACAACAGACCGACCTATTTTGCAACTGTCCGAAAAATAAATATTTCTATGTCACCAACTTATACCGTTATTTATATTATCGTACCTACTGAATATTAATATACAGGGTTATTCATAATTAGCTGCAAATACTCAGGAACTAGGTTTAACAAATAAAATAAAAAATATTTATGAAATGATTTTTTTTTATTTTTGATTCAAGTTTTTGTATCAAAATTTTATTTTTATTAATTTTTTACGGCTATTGCATAATGATTGCCATGGAGAACAGGACGATGACCCACCCAGGCGGTGACTGAACGCAGAGTGTCACTCACGGCGCGCGGGCGCGGATCAAAGGTCAAAATAGGTCAGGCGCCAATGATTCCAAAGGAAATTCTTTATCGCTTTTCTCGGGATTTTCATAACAAAACTTAAAAAAAAACATTTTATAAATATTTTTTATTTTATTTGTTGAACCTAACTCCTGAGTATTTGCAGCTAATTATGAATAACCCTGTATATTATAGCTACGTGTGTGACGGGCTTTATGAACACTTCAAACTACAAGAATTAATATCATTTCTTTACGTCTGAGTATGTATCGTTGTCCGGCCAATCGTCGTCTTGCGTGTCTTGTGTCGACCCGTTGTCGACCACCATTCGGGAATGTATCACCACGTTGTCTACGATCTCATAGCCGTTCCATTCCAATAGATCTCTGTTAAAAACATCAAAAGTTTATAGCGAAAAATCATTTAGTCACTGGAATAACGAAGATCACTTTGAATTTATAACAGAACTAAATGCCGCCGGGCCTTCGCTCGCCCTGTTCACGTTTCGCACCGTTCCCGACAGTTTTTCGGGATAAAAAGTATACTATGTCCATCTGCTGGTTCTAAGCTACCTCCCCACCAACTTTCAGCCAAATATCAAAAATCATAGGGAAATAGGGATTCATTTTTAAATACATAATGTACTCGTATTTAGATAAGTGGTCTGTAGAACAGTGAAAGTAATGAAAGACTTATTACATAAGGCTAGCCCTGTCACTGTTAAACACCACGCATTGAAGCAACAACATCACACATTTGGGATCCCGAAGCGCAAGCTCCTCCAACGCTAAAAGTTCGTTGTAATTTAGTGTCCAATACATTCCGCGATCACACTTTCTTAAAAAGTCCGATAACACAAGTGCATGAAAGAAGCCTCATTGTGGCGCACTTTAAAATCCTTTCACCGCACTGGTACCATTGACGCGATAAGAATCCTTGCCTTTCTTAATCTACCCAATGGACCTGATAGAATATTTTTTCGCGCTGAGTTTATACACAGCGCTAGAACTAGGTATGAGAATTCTATTCACACAAATATTTGTTCTCGGTGGGGATCGAACCCACGACCTACGGCGCAGAAGGCAGAGCTACTACCAACTGAGCTAAAATGCCAGTCTATAATAATAAACCACATAATAATGTACTCACTTGACTTTATCCGCATCATCAGTGATGTGCGCGACTACGTCCATCAGATGATCGAGAGGAATCTCCAGTCTGTTCAAATCGACGGAGTAATCATCGAAGAACTGGTTATCAATCAGGCGGTTTATCTCGTCCGAAATCAGCTCGGTTATACGAACATCATCCGATTTCGTCTAAAAAAATATATTTTTAATTCATTTATTTAAATCAACATATAATTATATTGTAAGTAAAACTTATAAATCTATTTTATTCGAGGATTCTGAGCACTTTTTTTTATACACCTTGCTGATAAGGCCACCTGATGTTAAGTGGTAACCATCGCCTACCCTGCGTCCATCAACTTGAGGCATACAGATGTTCAGCCTCACGTGCCAGGAATTTCACTGGCAAACCGAAACACAGCAATGCTGCTTCACGGCAGAAAAAGGCGGTGGTAGTACTTCTCCGAACGAGCCTTTCACAAAGAGCTCTATTACTAAATACACTTCCCGCGATCTAAGCCATTTCGGTATGGTTACGGTTGGGAACAGGGGCCTTATTGTCTAAGTCATCAACATCGGCTTCATTTTTGACATTTGAATACTTTAACTGTAGACTTTAAATGAATTTCAGCTAAATACCTTAGCTTATGCAATACCAAAAAAACTCTTGACAGGGTCGACCAGTGACAATCAGCTTAGAGTTCACTGGTAATCGATTTAAAGTAAGACAATAAGGCTGCTGGCCCGAACACAAGCGAACCTTACCTCGAAAGGAGGGTTGTACTCCCTCACAACCTTGTAATATTGGTTCCAGTAGGGCGCGTTATCTCCCCAGTTGATGTTATTCCAGATATGCACCCCGTTCTCTAACGGCAGGTTAATACAATCCTTGTTGAAGTTTAGCATCTTTGTTAAATGTCGTATTTCGTCAACCACTTCCCGAGTGTGTACGAGCGAGTCCACTTTGTTTTTGGCTATCATATTTTGTGTAGTTTTCGAGAATTTTCTAACTTGAAGTGTGGTGCAGTTGAGTCTGAAATGAAGAGCGAGCTGTTAGCTGTTCAATGCATTAGAAAAAATGGCAAATTTATCATCCGCACTTGGTGCAAGTAGGCCGCTGGCGGACCTTTTTTGCATGTCGCTTGACGCAAGTTATTCGAACTTTTTTAGGTTTTACGACACGCCGGTTTTCTCACGATGTTTTCCTTCGCTTTTTGAGAGTACTGGCATAGTGCATATAAGTTTTATCACGAGAAAAACTCTTTGTTACACGACTGGATTTGAACCCACCTTAAGATCGGAAGGCGGGGCCGCTTCCACTAGACCATCAGGCTCTCCAATGCATTAGTAACTCTGGTCTGGATGTATTTACGCCACCCGTAGACATACGTCATGGCTTAAAGACAGAGCCCGGATCCAAAACTTCATACTACAGTGTCTATAGATAGTGCAATTCACGAAGACGCGCCCCTCGCGGGGTGCGGGGAGTTTGCTCCGAGCGGCAGTCGCGAACCGTAGTCTATTCATTGTAGTGTGCGTGTGCACTCATAGGTAATTAGTGTGTACCGATAACACTCAAACATTGACGGAAGCTTGCACACATTATACTATAAACGGTTAGGAGGAATAGTGGGGCGCGCCTTCGTGGATTGCACTATCTATACCGAAGCACGACTGCACTCATATCTTTTATACAACTATGTAGCTTATTGAACAACAATATGGCCCCTGATGCTAAGTGATAACCATCGCCTATAACAAAGCAATGTCTCGCAGGTCACGCACGCCAGGAACGTGCCCTATGATGCACTGCTGCGTCCATCAACTTGAGGCACTCAGCGTCACGTGCCAAAATTTCACCGCCACCCGCACCCTTCAAACCGAAACAAAGCAATGCTTCACGGCAGAAATAGGCATGGTGGTAGTACTTCCCCGGACGAGCCCTTCATAAAGAGCTCTACTACTATTTAAATGCCACTAGCAGTTACTCAGCGAAAAGGTGACACTGGAATGGTGTGATGGAACTGCTTACTGGTTGTTTTGAAAATAAAAATCTAAAGTGTATTAATTCAGTTGGATTGCAAGAATCACTTTGAACGTCTTAAAGCTAGGTGAGTCTAGGTGCCAGTTCCACGCGACCAAGCCTAGAAGAACAGGCAACAAACTACGGCTTGGTTCCTACCGTTATTGTGCCGCTAATGTGTAGGGGAGGCTTATGTCTAGCATTGGACCTCTTCAGGCTGATGATCATGTGTTAATCAAGTGTACAAACAAACACAGGCCTTTGCAACTATTGAATATGGTTTAGATAACGTCAGGGGCAACTGGTGTTTACTTGTTCCTACCGTTTCTTTATATGATCCTTGCAAAATTAATTTCAAAAACAACCTGCTTGTAACATCTTCAATCATATAAACGCGATTCTTGGTCCTCCGTCTCGGCTCCACTATATTGAAACACATCTGTTCGTAATCAAACATCAAGTAGTTTTTCCCCATCTCGGTATCGAGGTTACACTGTGAGGTTTTATCCTGGTATTCCAACGAAGCCAGAGAATACGTAGGAGACGCAAGCAGAATAGTCACGTATGACTGCTTTTCGGAGTAGAGTTCAGTGTAGGATTCACTGTAAGGTAAGGAACGGGATTGGATAGTAGACTATTATTTTCCGACTTTTTTTTTTTTCGTTTTTTTTTACATGATTTAGGCCATCCTTTGGCTCACCAGTACCCGAAGTCCGCGTTTTGCTACCACATTTCGTTACCAAATGTTGTTTTCGTTTCGCCTACGTGTCTCTGTCTTTTGTATGGAGAAAAGATGAGACAGCAAAAATACGTTACGAAGTTAGAGTTGTTATCTCATAATTTTTCCATGCAAAAGAGAGAGACACGTAGGCGAAACGAAAACAACATTTGGTAACGAAATGTTGTAAATGCACTGGGACTTTGGGTACTGAAGGGCAAGGCCCACTACATTTACAACATTTCGTCTACGGTATGTTGTTTTTGTCTCTGTCTAATGTATGTAAAATAGATGAGACAGCAAAAACAAGTTACGTAGAAACGAACGAATGTTGTTTCATCAATTTTCCATACAAAAGAGAGTGACACGTTACGCTCACACGAAAACAACATTTGGTAGCAAAACTCCGACTTCGGGTACTGATTGTAAGCGACGTTGTGTCGACGATGGAGCAGGATGGTCTAGAAGACAGACACCTATTCACTCTTGCCTTGAAGAGGCCCGATTGTAGTGGTCAGGAATAACTGCCGACGATTTAAGTTAGAGAATGGAAAGCATTTTGGCTAGAAGAGCATTTTTTTTACATATTAGATGGACAAGCGAGCTTACGGCCCACCTAATGGTAAGCGGTCATCGTCGCCCATATACACCAAGGGTGCTGTCGTGAGTGGATGCGACTCACGAGGCACCGGAAAGAGTGGCGCAATAAAGAGGCCTAAACACAGCAGTGGGGTACAAACGGGCTGAGATGATGACTATTTTTGCGAAATAAATAAAATGTTGATACAAGTATATTAGCTTACTTGTTTGGTGGGCAGATCATATTGCTTTCATTCAGCGCCTCTTCTGAGTTATCCCAGCTTATCAGTTCACTGACATTGTTAGGGCTAGGCGCATCTGCAGACAAGTTTACATTATACTATTCATTAAATCATCATAGAATCTATATTTATAAAAGAAAGTCGTGTTAGTTACATTATTTATAACTTAAGAACGGCGGAACCGATTTGGCAGAAAATTAGTGGGGAGGTAGCTTAGAACAAGGAGAAGGACATAGGATACTTTTTATCCCGAAAAAGCAACGGGAACGGGGTGTTACGGGAACGGGCGAGCGAAGCCGCGGGCGACCACTAGTTATTAATAAGTTGAAGTCGCGAAAATTGGCAAATTCCTCATTTGCACTTGGTATGCGGACTGGTTTCCGCAAGTAGGCCGCTGGCGGGCCTTTTTGGCGTGACACTTGACACGTGTTGCACGAACTTTTTTAGGTTCTACGACACGGCGGTATCGTCACGATGTTTTCCTTTGCCGTTCTAGTGTACCGGCATAGTGCACATAATATTTTTAATAAGTACTCATTGGTACACGACTAAATTTGAACCCACGACCTTAGGATCGGAAGGCGGGGCCGCTACCACTAGACCACCAATGCTCTCAAGTTGAAGTGGCAATAAGCAGGTCATATAAAAGACGAAACGTATTTTATCCAAATTGGACATTTTGTTTGGATTTTATAACAAACTAGTGGACGCCCGCGACTTCGCTCGCCCCTTTGCCCCGTTGATTTATCTTTTTAAAGCTTTTCCTCTTTTTCTCCGCTTAGGGAAATCATTTTCCAATTTCCTTTCTTAGTGCACCTTTATGCTATAAAAGAAACATACGCTCCAAGTTTCATGCTTCTGGGACTTACGGTTTAGGCTGAGCGTTGATTGTCAGTCAGTCAGTCAGTAACGTAAGAGTTTTATATATTTAGATAAACTTACTGGCAACAAGTGCTAAGCTATCGAGATTCAGATCTGGTTGCTTGTGATAGTCTTTGGCTATGAAGACCGCCATCTGACTGCAGCAACCGAGATGGTGAGTGCCAGGCGGACCCGGCCCAATGCCTTTACATAACACTGTGTAGTTGGGGTAACGAGCCACTATGTTACCGCACCTGTAGGAGAGAAGAATATATAAGACCTAGATTAGATAACAAGCGGACGCTAGGGGAGGCCTGTGCTCGATTTTTTTTTTTTTTATACATCTAAGTTGACAAACAAGCATACGGCCCACCTGATGGGAAGCGGTTACCGTAGCCTATGGACGCCTGCAATACCAGAGGCATCACAAGCGCGTTGCCGACCCTTTAAAACTTTTAAAACGCCCTTTTTGAAGAACCCCATACTATAGTCCTTAGGGAAAACCTTAGCAGGGAGATCATTCCACAGCCTGAGTGTTCGCGGGAGGAAATTGATTTTGAATTCATGAGCTGCTGGCCTTCCTGGAAGACAATGGGTGGCTGAACTATTCGCATCAACCTGTCGCGGAAAGAGGGCCCACTTGCGGCCTACATGTGGAAACCAGTCCGCTCACCCGTATCGCAGTACCAAGTAGATAAAAAGTTCAAGAATACCTAAATAAATAAACATTGAAAAAAAGGAAAAAGCATTTAATTGACATTCCACACAATACTATCTAGCTCTCATCACTAAGCAGAGAGAGAGAGAAAGAGAGAGAGAGAGAGAGAGAGAGAGAGAGAGAGAGAGAGAGAGAGAGAGAGAGAGAAACCAGATAGTTGATATAAAACTTTTTTACTTTTCTTGCAAAAAAATTGTTGAATAAGTAAAAAAAACTTTGCCCATATTATGAAGAATCAAATCTACATTTGTGCAAATAGAACTCGACCTGCTGTGGAACTTCCCTATTATTATATTGCCAACTAAATTGTAAAATTTTAAACCGTGTTTCCATTTTTTTTTTTGCAATCATTGAAAATCTTCTGAAATTCAAGTATTGTATAAGCGAGGTTTGAAGGGGCAGGTAGAAATCAATTTGAAAATATATACCAATCATGAAATTGCTCCCTGGACCATTCGAAGAAGTGGTCCAATCTTCTAAGGCCGTTTTTCTCCATGGCCTTGAACAGTACATTGAAGTCTCCATTGGGTGTGGTGAATATTGCAATCCATGGTTTTATGAAGCCAAACACTGTGTGGATTAGCCTGTCCAAGTCTTGAGGCAGCATGTGTTCTATCATCTCTATGGCGATCACAGCATCACAGCCAATGAGCCTGTAGTCTGGATCTGCTGCATTGCCTTGGAAAAGCTGTAGGGACCATTATTACTTATTATTTAGCATTATTATTTATTTTTTTATTATTAAGTCATTTATTTCTCAAAAATCTATAGGTAAATAACATTTAATATATTTCATAATTCATTTCATAAATAGTAATTATTAAAACGAGTATTATAATCGAAATTTCCATGACTTTTTTTTGTTTTTAATCATTCAATTTACTATATTTATTTGTAAGTAGATAATTGTAATTTCTTTGTGATACTTTATAGTACTGTATACACAGGCAATATTATTCCAGAATTACAATTAATTAGCAATTTAGGCAAAAACATGATTTTTAATTATCCAACTCACAGTAACTTGAAGTGGGGTTTCTCTCTTTGGCCCGTAGTTGTCGCAGCCCATCAGGTCAGAAGAGCAACGTAGCAGAATGCTTTCTATGTCCACTCCCAGGATACAACTGATTCCAGATACCTCCTTCAGATACTTTATGAAGCTCATATCATGGTAACCGAGATCCACTACCTAAAATAGGTAAATGGTAACAATAAATTTAATAAAAATAACTACAAATACCACTAAGTATGGCACAATACGAGGCAGACCACCCGCTTGTTGGGTGGATGACATCGTTGTAGTTAGGCAGCAAAGGCAGAGACTGGCACAGGACAGAGAGTGGGGTATTACGGAGGAGGTAAATATCCAGCAGTGGGTGCTTACAGGCTAAATAGATAGATGGTACAGTGTTCTTATGGCATGTAGCATTGACTAACAAAAAAAATTATAGAACTTGAGTACATATACAAAAGCATCAATTTGATGTAGAGAAGATGTAGAAACCTTTTCTAGCTTCCCACACCATCGCTCATCCATAAGACAGTCAGCGACGGCGGCATAGCGCTGCAGGTATACCGGAGGGTAGAATACCACGCCTTTCTCCTCATCGAACTCTGCAAAAACCTGCTCGTCTGATTCATCGTCCTCGGAAACATCTCCCTTTCTGCCAAATGTCAGCGCGAACTTAATAAAATACGGACGAAGTAAGCGATCTAAAGCGTTTAGCAGAGATTCTCGAAAGAAAATAAGTGTCTGCAGAGTTACGATCATGGTTTAAGTTGTGATTTAAATAAAAGTTTTGTATTTATCTTCCAAGAAATGGTAATAATAAATTAGACAATGTCCCATCCATGATGCTCAGATGTTTTTGTTTTGAATTTTTTTTTCGGCTTTCTATAAACCCACGAGCCCACGAAAGCCGGCAAATGCTAATCTTAATAATCTGTGGCCGGCAACGAAACAGAGGACCGAATGGGGTGAATGCGAGCGAAACTCTCAATCTCAAACTCAAAGCCAATAGGCATTGGGGGTCGTTACGACGGGCACAGACTCAGCGTTGCCAGAATGTTACTTTTGTAACATTTTCGGTTACTTTTGACCCTCTCATGTTACCTCCATGCTACACGACTCGATCTAACTAAACTAAAAAATATGTTCCAGCAAACAATAAAAAATCGTTAGACGGAAGGCATCCAAGAAAATTTTTGTCTTCAGGTACCTACCTATACCATGTTATATTTTACTATCTGCCACTGGCAGCACTGCACAGACTATGAAGGATGTACCGACTGTTTTGGCAATCCTGCCCCCAAAGAGTATAGTTATGGAGGGGCTGCCCCTTCCCAAGCTAACCGGCTTATATTTATCAAATTTCTCTCTCTCTCTTTTTCCGTGCAACCCAATGTTGAAGTAACAACACCTCCTTTAGTACAAAAACAAATGTACTAGTAGATAATAGCCCCGAGTTTTGGGATGGTTTTTGGTAAGATTTCAGGAGAATGCGAAGTCCCCCTCCATAACTATACTCTTTGGCGAAGTCGCAATCTGACGAAACATGCATGAGTGAAAGTGAATGAAGTGACAAAAAATTCTGTTAAACAAAAAGGACTTGGCGGAAGGACTTTGTATCCAAGCCAGAACTAAATTAAAAAACAATAAATTGGCTTTTTGGTTTTGACGGGAGGCAATAATGTACGCCCAGTTAATGCACAGCAGGATAATGTACAGCAGGTTAATGTACACAACGATATCACGATGCCAGGATGGATTAACGGTGCGTACAATAAAAGGTCACACATTAACATGCTGTAACCATAAATCGTCACGTGTTAATAGTATACGCCCCGTTATTACGATACTAGTTAAGCCTCTTGATAGATAGATAGATAGAAATTACTTTATTGCTTAAAACATAAAATTAACAAGGGAATACAGAAAAACATCAAAGTGGAATACAATGGGTGGTCTTACGGAGCTATCTCTTCCAGACAACCTTGACTCTTGCACACTGGAGCAATTCAATCATTGATTTTTGCTCATACTTGCAGCAGATACTTGTACTTGTCCTTGAAACTTTATAAGGTGGATCTGACATGGATAGGTTAGGTTATGTTAGAACATATAAATTACGCACAAGGCGAGCGAGCAAAGCGAGCGTGCCGTGGCAGCAGCCACCACTGTGCAAGAAAATATTTTTTTACACTAACTCAAAAGGACCTTTAGGACATATTGTATCCATTGCTTTTTTTTTTATTAATAATTAAATTGCTCCAGTGCACAGGGGCCTTAATTGCTTCAAATTATTATGCTGTGCTGTACAATAACATCACGTGAAAATATTGCACACCCACTTAATTCACAGCCAGTTATTTTAGGACATGTTAATCCAAAAAACAAAAAAAGTTTCATTTTAACTGGGTGTACAATATATTATTATTATTATTATTATTATTATTATTATTATAACATGCTGTACAATAACTAGACGTACATTAACCAAACCCGTTTTGACTCGGTTTGTAATTGTAAGAAAGAGCTGCGTGTTAACTTTTAAAGCTAATAAGTACGTGGCTGCTGCTATTTTTACGTGAGTAAATTGTTTGGTTTGGTTTAAATAGTGTTATTTGGCTAGACTAACTAACTTGCTTCTTGAGTTCAAGTTTAATAAAATAAATTGTTAACAGCCAAAGTACTTCGATTCAGTTAATCATTAAAGGCATTTCTAGATAGCTCGGTGACATAATGGAAATGGTGTGCGGTGCAGGATCTCGTTTTAATGTGTTCTTGTTGTCTGTGCAGAGTAGTGCTCGAAAGGAGCCTGTTTGTGAATATAACAGAATCATTGCTATAATCTGAAGTGTTTATTCAACTCAATTCTAAATGTGGGCCACACACATGACTCAGGCCTAATTATGAATGTTATGGGCTGAAGCAGGGTTGATAGAAAGAGTTTACCAGTTATAAACACTGTATTTCTTTACCATTATTTTGATTTGAACCTTTTGACTTACCAGTCGATGACTACAAAATTGAAGAAAACTGGAGATAAAGATGGCAGCTCAAGACAGTACCATCAAAACAACTGCATTCAAGAAACCTCTATTGGTTATAAAAAAAGAATCAATATTCAAACCCAACCGCACAATATTTTTGAACACATCTTTGAAAAGGTAAGCAATAAGAAAGAAAGAAAGAAAAACATTTTATTGATCTTATGACTACTTAATAACTAATTACAACAGGTAGTAACTTATTAGCAACTCAATAAAGGTCAATAAGGCTCTGGCTCAGTATCTGTTGCACTGTGTAGGTCACCCCGCTCAGTGCAACACTGGTATTTTGCCAAGGCCTAGAGACGAGTGAAATCACGAACAAAGTAGGCAGGTAAATTTAAAAAAAGAGATTAGCCTAAAAGTAAGTAGGTAAACATGTGAATATATTTATTGCTATGGGAAACAAGTCAATGCCATCTAGCGGTCAATAAACGAAATCAACGCAGGCCCGCCATCGATCATGTGACATTTGAGCACACGGAGCATTTATTGGTTGCAATACATAATAATTTTAGAGGTACTTATAGATATTTGTTTGAATGCATGCCATAGGTTAGAAAAGAGTAACTGATGAAATGACGGCTAATAGAGAAGAGTGGAAAACGAAATCCTGTTGTGCCGACCCCACATTAAGTGGGATAAAGATAAGAAAATGATGATCATGACTTGTTGGAACAACATATTCATGTTCAAGATTAGGACCCAAAGATTTTATAAATATATATTTATAAAAACGGTATTTCAGTGATTACAGCCCTGTATATCATCCAGATGCAGAGTTATTATATCAGTCCACTCACTTAGTTCCCATCACCGTACTGTACATGTTAATTTAAAAAAAAAACCTTGACATATTTTTAACCAGCTTCAAATGAAAAAGGTTTTGAAGTTCTGTTGTTATTCTTTTTATATGTTTGTTAACTCATAACTTTGTTACAAAAGTCATTTAAAAATACATGTTTTATCTCAAAAGAAGATTGGTACCACAGAAATTGTATACAAATTATTCATAGGTTGATGGCCATGAAGTTGGTTTCTAAGTTTTTTAAACTTCACTTCAATTTATAATAATAAATAAAATAAAATAAAAAAACGTTTATTGCCTCGTTTATAAACCTAGGAACTACATTATCATACTAAACATAAACTAAAAATACGAGCACAAAGGGTCTCATTCAGTTATCGCTGGAAGTATGTACATCCAGCACTGATTTTAAATTAAATTTTTAAATAAGATTTTAAATTTATAAATAATTGTGTTTTTTCTTTCATGTTTTAGACCAATCACAAACTATGTTGCTGCTAAAAGTGGAAAGAAAACATGCTTGGCTGTGTTAGATGAGGCACAATCTGGTGAAACATTAATGTAAGGCTACCTTTTGAAACCATCTTTTGTAGCTAGTTTCTTGTATCGTGTTTGGGACTCCTGTGTCTGCGATTAGACTTGTGAGTCGGTCCATTTTGCGTCAGGATGTGCTGGCTATAGCTGTAAGAAGCGGAGAAGCTTCCTGGGGGCTTCACAGGCTTGGAGGAGTGTCCTGGAGTTGTCCAGGATTTCACTGCATATAATGTGTCACTCTTTTAATGCTAGCTTATCTCCCCTACTGTTCTATGAGTAGTAGTTCTATCTTCTGCTCTGTAGGTTAAATAAATAAAAAAATAATGCGGACAATCCACACAACACTATCTAGCCCCAAACTAAGCAGAGCTTGTACTATGGGAACCATCTGGCAGTAGCTCTGCCTTCTGAGCCCTAGGTCGTGGGTTCGATCCCCACCGAAAACAAATATTTGTGTGTGAATGCAGATGTTTGTTCTCTGTCTGGCTGTTATATTGTGTTCTAAGTAGGTACCTATATGTTTACAAAAAAAAATTATATAAGTATTATATCAGCTATCTAGTTCCCATAGTACAAGCTCTGCTTAGTTTGGGGCTAGATAGTGTAGTGCGTATTGTCTATAATATTTCTTTTTATTTTGGCGGAGTTTTGGCTAATATGCAGGTTATTGAATATTCTTAAAAGAAGAAGTGGAAAGAATAGTTTTATATTATATTTTACAGAACCAGTGAGAAAAAAACTGAGGAAGAAACTTCAAAACCAAATAATGTAACTGAGGGACTGTCAATGAGCACAGACACAAGTAATGTGATGAAAATACCTTATCATGATTATTGTAAATATACACCTGGTTATGTACCATACAACAAAAGGTGCCTTAAACATGAGGAATTACCGGAACATTCGGCAGAAGGTTTGCTTACTGAAGGATTGACATTTAAGTCTGGTGAAGAATTCGATGAGTATTGTATAAAGAATGCCAAGGTGTGGAACTTCGACTATAGACGCTCTGACAGTCAGAATTTGAAGGAAAATGCTAATTACAATCCTAAAAGACCATCATATTTGCAATTTCATTGTGTATTTCGTAAACCAAATCCAAAGGGGAAATACACATCCAAAGGAATAAGAAAACGCAGGTAACATGAACACTCACTAGTAATAAAAATCGGCAAATTTATCATCCGCACTTGGTGATATGATAGGTTTCCGCAAGTCCGCTGGCCATTTTGCGTGACACGTGTTGCTCGAACTTTTTTTTTAGGTTCTACGACACGCCGGTTCCCCACGAAGTTTTCCTTCGTCGTTTTGAGAGTACCTACTAGCATAGTGCACATAAATTTTTCGACAGAAAAACTCATTGTTACACGAGTGGATTTGAACCCACGACCTTAGAATCGGAAGGCGGGGCCGCTACCACTAGACCACCAGTGCTCTCTACTAGTAAATAAACAGTCTTCAGCACTATTATTTTACCATTATCGCTTCACTTGCTTAGAATTTATCAAAATCATCATACATTTTATAGTTTATACCTATTTATGGTCAAGTCATTTAAGCTACACTGCTCCTGCTAAGCAGAAACTTAAAGTTTAACTCATAGGTAGACTTAAAGCTAAAGCAAAAGATAGCAAACAATACATCATATTGTGTGCCTCGTTGAGACTGACAATGCCATCTACCAATCTTGCTAAAGGACGTTGCACGCTTCTGTAGCAGGTTTATGACCACAATTTTGATGGTCGACCTACTTCACTTGTCATTGCCACGTCTAGTGCCTGCCCAGCTCCGCAATCCTAGGGTGTTAGGCCACGGCAAGTTCGGCAAGTTTATCATGCGCACTTGATGTGCGGGCAGGTTTTTCCGCAAGTAGGCCGCTGGTGGGCCCTTTTTGCGTGACCCTTGACACGTGTTGCTCGAACTTTTTTTAGGTTCTACAACACGCCGGTTTCCTCACGATATTTTCCTTCACCGTTTTGAGAGTACTGGCATAGTGCACATAAATTTTTCGACAGAAAAACTCATTGGCACACGAGTGGATTTGAACCCACGACCTTCGGATCGGAAGGCGGGGCCACTACCACTAGACCACCAGTGCTCTCAAAACGGTGTTAGGCCACACAGGCCATCGGGCTCGGACGTGTACATGGCACGGGCAACAAAATTAACGGAAATAAAGCGCAATTTATTATGTTTGGTGGAAATACTTACTAAATTTCACTTTTAAAATTAACGCGATCGTTGTGCAAAGTTATATGGAAGAAACGGTAATCTTTGCTAATATTATAAAGCCGAAGAGTTTGATTGTTTGTTTGGTTCAACGCGCTAATCTCGGGAACTGCTGGTCTGAATTGAAAATTTATTTTTATGTTGGATAGTCCATTTATCGAGGATGGCTAAAGGCTATATAACTTCACGCTACGACTAATAGCAACAACATCAATGCAAAACGTTGCAATAGTACATTGTTACCTGAGTGTTGAAAGTCACGTTTTTTGAGTCCCGAGACGGGTTTGGCGCCAGAGCGTAGCGAGGGCGCCAATGGAGCTTGAGGGACTTAAAAGACTTTCACCCGAGGTAAACATTGTGCTTTTCATTACGAATACAAGGAAAGTAAAAATAAAAACATGAAAGAAAAATTAGTGAAAATGAAGATTGAATTGCCGCCTTCACGGTTTTTTTTTTCTTTTTCTCTGGCGGGCCTTCGGCTTCGGCTCGCCAGCATTATTCAGCCATTATTTTTATTTTCATAATTTAAAAAAAGCAGCCAAGTGCGAGTCGGACTCGCCCATGAAGGGTTCCGTAGCATCAATTAACATAATATAAAGGTTTTTGAAGTTCGTCGAAAGGTAAATTGCGGTTTACGATTTATGACGTATAAAAAAAAAACTACTGAGTAGATCTCGTTCAAACCAAATATCGTTAGAAGTTTGCATAGTAATGTACAACATATATTTTTTTTGGATTTATCATTCTCTTATTTTAGAAGTTAGAGGGGGGGGGACCAACTTTTTTCCACTTTGGAAGTGTCTCTCGCGCAAACTATTCAGTTTACAAAAAAACGATATTAGAAACCTCAACATCATTTTTGAAGACCTATCCATAGATACCCCACACGTATGGGTTCGATGAAAAAAATTTTTTTGAGTTTCAGTTTCAAGTATGGGGACCCCCAAAATTTATAGTTTTAGAAAAAAACGATATTAGAAACCTAAACATAATTTTTAAAGACCTATCCAATAGATACCCCACACGTATGGGTTCGATGAAAAAAAAAATTTTTAGTTTCAGTTTCAAGTATGGGGACCCCCAAAATTTATAGTTTTTTTTCTATTTTGGTGTAAAAACCTTAATGCAGTTTACAGAATACATCTACTCACCAAGTTTCATCAGTCTAGCTCTTATGGTTTCGGAGAAAAATGGCTGTGAGTCGGCCGGACAGACAGACAGACAGACAGACAGACAGACATGACGAATCTATAAGGGTTCCGTTTTTGCCATTTGGCTACGGAACCCTAAAAATGGTAAATTGTTTGCTCAAATCTATGTTATTTTAAAGAAATAGTTGAAGCTATACAGGGTTTCCCAGAAATGGTGGATAATCCTGCACGTGCGTGTGCGGGGTGGGGGAGGTGGGGCCCCACACCCCATAAAAAAAATCTATTCCCAACAGTCCGCGGTCTACGAATTTTTTTGGAAAATTTAGAAATTTCCCAGTTTTCCTCACATTTGTGGGCATCACGTCCGCTACATGAGGCCTAGTTCGGATTTTTTTCTATTAACGTATCCCCTAATAATGGTATTCCTAAATTACCTTTAAAAAAACGCAACTACATAGGATAGTAGTTAACTAGTAGTCCCCAAACATGATTTTTGTTTCTGAAATTTATTTTACTGCTAAGTTTGAGCACCTGTGGTGTAAAAAAAAATCGGTTGTCTGTAAAGTCGGTTTACTGACGATAGTTGAACGTGATAACGTCATAAGAAAATACTGATGGAATGGTTGCATTTTTCAAAAGAAAATTTTAGTTTTACTGAATTGAATTGAATGTGAATGAAACTGAATGAAACTGAATGAAACTGAATGAAACTGAATGAAACTGAATGAAACTGAATGAAACTGAATGGAACTGAATGAAACTGAATGAAAATCCGGACCCGGACCCGGACCCGGACCCGGACCCGGACCCAGACTGAACCCTTACCCTTACCCTCATTTACCCTTACCCATTACCCGACCCGGGCTCGGGCTCAGGTAAATGGAACGACGAAACGACGCATGAGTCATGTTTTTTCGTGCGTGCAGCCGGCTCCATCGATTTATAAGACGTTATCACGTCAAAATGTATTGGAGTTTTATAGCCAACCACATTAAAAAATTACCCACATCATAAGGATTCTAAAACTGTAGCATAAGCATCTACTTTAATGGTAAAATTTCTGAGCTATAGCGACTAATGTGTAAAAGTAGGCGTTTCATTACAAAATTGCAACAGAAAAAAATAAAACAAGTAATGACCAAAAAAGTATTTACTATAAAAATAATTATAGTAAATGTTCAAATTGGGCTCCCCCTGCCCTTATCCAAGCTCTACACCTTTTTATAAAAGATCTTTGTAATCTGTTATTATAATTTTTTGATGATATAATTCTGGCTGCTTCGGCGACGCGAAGTCGAAGTTCTTCTAATGAGTTTATGGGTTTCTTGTAAACCTGCTCCTTCAAACAGCCCCAATAAAAAAAATGCAGAGGATTGATGCCTATCCCAACAGATGGATTGGCCGATTGGGGTCAATATTGTGGCCACCACGGTCCCCAGACCTAAATCCTCTGGATTTTTTTACCATTAAAGTAGATACTTATGCTACTGTTTTAGAATCCTTATGATGTAGGTATTTTTTTTATGTGGTTGGCTATAAAACTCCAATACATTTTTTTTACACCACAGGTGCTCAAACTTAGCAGTAAAATAAATTTCTGAAACAAAAATCATGTTTGGGGACTACTAGTTAACTACTATCCTATGTAGTTGCGTTTTTTTAAAGGTAATTTAGGAATACCATTATTAGGGAATACGTTAATAGAAAAAAATCCGAACTAGGCCTCATGTAGCGGACGTGATGCCCACAAATGTGAGGAAAACTGGGAAATTTCTAAATTTTCCAAAAAAATTCGTAGACCGCGGACTGTTGGGAATAGATTTTTTTTATGGGGTGTGGGGCCCCACCTCCCCCACCCCGCACACGCACGTGCAGGATTATCCACCATTTCTGGGAAACCCTGTATATTAATCAAGTAATTTAGAAGATATATTATTTATTTAATACTATCTTTATGTTATTTAAATTTAAATTTTACATTGCGCTCTAATTAGATTTTTTAAACTTCTTACCGTTGTAATGGGTTTCCAACCTACTTGCTGAATAAAAAGTTGGAATTTGGTTCAACAACATCCTTGCAGTTAGAAAGACTTTAGAGTTTTCATTGTTGTATTATAATAGGGCAGTGTGGTCGCTAAGCGACAAAGCCCTTTAAATAAATAAAAAAAAAAGTTGGAACATGGTTGCTTTTTTTTTTCTTTTCGCTCCTTTCTAAGCAGGCTATAGTACCAAGACCATACCGCCTAGTCTTACGTGAACATGGTTGAATAAAATAGAACTTGTTTTTTTTTATAATTTGACAGCTGTCAGTAGAAAGCGATTCTCCCTAGGGCTGAAAGTATTACTTTCAATTAGGCCCCTCAGGCAACTTCAGACCTACTTTCAGAGTATGAGCAATGAAAAAATCTATGTCTATCCTTTTCTAACAAGTAGGGATTTTTCTATGTCTATCCTTTTCTATCGCATAAGGACTTTTCTATAAATTCTAGATTTTGTCAAAATGTGAATAGAATACTCTTTAACGTTCTAGAATGTTCTTTAACATTCTGGAATGCCCGGGTAACGCTGGGCTTTTCTGCTAGTCCCCTATAAATTCCGTCCGTCCGTTCCGTTTCTTCCATATATTACTAAATTATACTAAATTTCGCCATGTCCCGATTGGCCCGAAGCCATTTATGTGTTAGCACTTTGGATGCTTTTTTTACATTATTTAACTATTGCAGTTCCGTAAAAGTGATGTGTCCTGCTGGTGTCACCTTGAAGTGCGGTGTCGGTAAGGATGTATACAGGGCGGAGAATGTGTGCCAACATCACAGCCATGAGATTTCAGCGGAGTTATTCAAGCAAATACCGCAAGGATACAGATTACCACCAGAAATAAAGAATGAGGTGATGTTCTTACCCCCTCATAATGCTGGACACTTTTTACTCTCGATAAAAGCCACTTGTCACTATGGCATGGCAACAGACTTATCGGTCTGCTAAGCTAAATGACTGCTTTAGGACCCATAAAGCAGTCATTTAGCTTAAAGCAGTTAAAGTTTAAGGATAAAAAGTTAGTGTATTTTTCCTTCTAACCGAAACCAAACAAAGCTTGTACTATTGATACCAAGTATTTATATAATTTTCACTTTATTTTCTCTCTCTTAAATGTTTTGAAAGCGTCTACGCTGGGTTTTTAAATGTTTTAGGCGCTCTCGTGCTAATGAGGTACAGGCAATAATGCTGTTAATTTATTAAATAATACTTATATTTTTCTTCTTAACGTGTCACTGATTCATTCGAACCAAGTGTGGTGAAAGTTTTTTAATAGTAATTATGAAATACTTAACAAGATAAGAATAGAAAATTGTTTTAATACCTGGTTTCAAGTACAAGCTTTGCTTAACTTTTTATTCATTTTATAGTGTCTACTAAACTTAAGGAAATCACATCTGATTAGGATCCGATGGCGCAGCGTCAGCGCAGTCCCGTACCAATGGGAAGGTCGCGGGTTCAAATCCCGCTCGGCTCTTAACTTTTGGGACATTATAAAAAGCTTTGTTTAGTTCGTTATAGAAAACTATGTGAAAAGGGAACAAAATAGGGGAACAAGATAGAATAGGACGAAACCATCGAGATATAAGTACTACGTAACGTACTAGAGAAGACACCGTAAATTCCTACTTTGTCTCGTGCAACTGCGGCGATCGCGCCGCACCTCACTCAGTCGCTCTCTAGCTCGCGCGTAAGTGCCGTGATTTACATGGCGCTTAAGACCTTTTTGCCGAGAATAAATACACTTCCGCAGCAAATCTAGCGCTAGAATAGGACAATTCAGTTATTTGACGTAGCTTCTCTAGTACGTAGTACTTATATCGCGATGGACAAAACTAGTATATTTTTCTTAAATTTTCAGATACGTGATCTTGCTCTGTTTAACGTGGAGTGGATGACGGTAAATCGGTACATGGAGGCTAAACTACCTGGCAGAAACCTTAAAAACTTTATATACAATATATTTTTAACAACGAAAAAAAACAAACAATCCAAAGATGCAATTTCCCCTGAAAGAATAAAAGAAATGCTTGCTAAAGTTAAATGTAAGTATGGATAAACTCTTTATGTTATTTATAATATTATCTCTCTTTATCTTCTCTTTATGTTAT